>JAPDVU010000001.1:71734972-81734972 GCA_026230045.1 Corynorhinus townsendii | reverse complement strand
AGGATGCGGCCTGGGTAGCGGGGCCCGGCGGAGGAGCGTTGCAGGCCCGAGGAAAAAGCGAGAACGGAAGGTCCCGGGACGCTTACCTTAGCGGACGGCACCACCGTGATCTTCTTGAAGTTGTAGTGCGCCATATCGACGGTCGGCCACGAGGGAAGCTTGCGGATACACGCGACTTAGGCAGAGGAAGGAGGCGGGACTTCCGTGAATGACAGAGGCGAGACTGCTGCCGACCTCCCGTCACTTCCGGGCGTTCCCTGCATCTTCCTTGCACAGACCTCGGGTCACACAGCGCCCCCGCCCGGCCGGAAGTCCCTGGCAGGGGAGTCACAGGCCCGGGTCGGCTAGGGGCACACGGGGGACTGAGGATCCCGGGAGTGGAGCGGCCCGGAGGTTCAGATCCCGCGGAATAAAGGAAAGGTCCTGACAGGCTACTCGTGGGGTCTGGTGTCTCCGCCATCCAGGGGTCTCCGGAAACTCAGGGGCCCGGGAATTCTGGGGAATCTTGGCGTCCGGAGGGTCTCGGGTGGGCCTTTGGGATCCGGGAGTCTCAGGGGGTCTCCGGTTCCTGGTATCTCCCGGGTCTCGGCGATGCGCGGTTCTTGGGGACTCAAGAGTCCGGAGATCTCCGGGGTTTCGGCGGCCCGGGGTTCTCTGGGGATATCGGGGGTTTTGGTGGCCCGGAAGTGTTGCCGGGGGCTCGGGGTTTGGGGATCTCAGGGGGTTCCGGGGACTCAGAGGTCCAAGGATTCAGGGGACCTTTGGGGTCGGGGTATATGTCTCCAAGGACTCTTCGCCTGCAAGGCTTTGGTTGTAATACTCAAGTTTTTGAGGTCTCCAAAATGTCTGATGTTCTCTCTGTCATCTCCTAGGAAAGCAACCTTCATTCCTTACATGGAAAGACTGCTGTGAACCAAGTAAACAAGGTACCTACCAGGCTATTTCTTGCTTTTGATTGGCTTTGATCAGTTCTGAGAAGGCTTTCTGGTGGCCCCCAGAGTCCAGGCACATGACATTACAAAGTCTTGGTTAATAAAACCACAATTGGAGACTCATCTTATAAGGAAAATAGAATCTTATTGGATTTATGCAAATAAATAGGGGTATTGGGCGAGGGTCTTGTGCTCCCAAAGAAGGTGGGTGCGCAGTCCCTAGGCTATCCCCTCTGAAGCAGTGAGACCCTTAAGTCCGGGTTCCTGCATCTCCCCCACCCCAACTCTCCCCCCTCTCCACACACACACACAGGGTCATAACCCCACCCAAACCAGTAACGTACAGCACAAAAATTTTAAATAAAATGATTATGTAAGAAAAGTATTTGATAAACTTCAACATCCATACATAACAAAAACAACAACACTCTTGGCAGAATAGTGATAAGAATATCCTTCTTCAGGGACTCTACCAAAGGAAACAAAACAAACAGAAACAAAACTCAGCAAACACTTTAGGGGGAAAACATGGAGAATGTCCTGTTTGAAATTGAGAACAAGATTATCCATGATGATCATTGTTAAAAATGGGCGATTCCCTCCGTGTCACCTCTTCATCCTGTATGGTTTCCAGTCTGCTAGTTCTATCCTCAAGTGCAGGGACACGGGTTAAAAATAAATAAATTTTAAAAGTATTAACTACTGTTCCAGTTCTTGAAGCCCTGGTCCATAGAATGAATCCACTACTCAAACCAACAAGAAGAGAGGAAGAAAACATATAGAAGGAAATTAACAAAAATTTATATAGCAAAACCAGTGTTCTTAGCAAGTGAAAGTGATGGGTCTAAACAGTAGTCCCCAAGTTAGTTCTTTGAAAAATAACAACAAAACATTAACTACACATATGAAGATGACATTATGTCAAAATATGGTGAGAATTCATCAGCATACTTTTCCAGGGATCGATAAAGAACACAGGGTATCCAAAAAAATGTATATACATTTTGACCAATTATAAAGGCATTGTTTATTAAAATTCATTTCATTTTTAAAATGTAATCAAATCTACAGACACTGTGTGTATACATGTTTTGGGGACACCTATATAATGAAATGCCACCAATCAGTTTACATGTCTGGGAAACGACTATGTTCAAGGTTTTATTACATGTAAAGGGTTGAGTGGAACATAATGTAGCATAAAAGACACGTTCTCTGTGCTCAATAATTGTTTCATTTTAGCTGGAAAGAGAAAATTGAACATATAACAGTCTTAAGCCAGCACCATCCTATACAATAAAACCCTAAAATGCAAATCAACAGAATGACTGAATGACTGCTCGCTATGATGTGCACTAAACACCAGGGGGCAGATGCTCAATGCTGGAGCTGTCCCCTGGTGGTCAGTGTTCTCCCACAGGGAGAGTGCTGCTCAGCTAGAAGCTGGGCTCACAGCTGGTGAGAGCAGCGGTGGTGGTGGGAGCCTCTCCTGCCTCTGCTGCAGGTGGGCAGTAAGGAGCGAGGGGTTCCAGACTGTGAGAGTCCCAGACTGCAAGAGGGATGTCTGACTGCTGGCTTAGGCCAGATCCCCGGGGGAATCAGGCATGAGCCCGCAGGCAGACATCCCCCAAGGGGTCCCGGACTGCAAGAGGGTGCAGGCTGGGCTGAGAGACGCCCCCCCCTCACCCCCCAATGCATGAATCTCATGCACCGCGCCTTTAGTTTACAATATAGTCATAAATTGGTCTTCCCACCTTCTCCTTCAGAGATACAGGGGTTCCTGTCCCTCAAACATCACAGCTCCACCTACACTCACCTTTCTCCTATCTGATGGCTTTCCGTTCCCTAATGTCTCTCTGTCTCCTCCTTAGTTACTTAATACCTTCATACACAGTGACCTTTCTTCTCCACACTCCATGTGAACCAGGCAGTGACACTGTGGACTTCAGTACCCTAAGTTAAGTCCAGACACACCACATAGATGGTATGTTTGTGGTGGAATATGCTGAGAACCTCTGTGTTTGTTTTTATTATTGCATTGCTTATGGGAAAACAAACTTTAAAGTACAAAATGCCAATTGACAAATTAAACTTTTAAGCCTATTATAACACAATTTGGTGAGAACTGCCTGTACATTGAAGATCAAATTGGAAATAGAGACCAGTGGTTCTCAAATTCAGTGTCATGACATCACTGTCATTTTGAGATTTTTGTTACTACTTATAAAGTTCTCAAGTCTGCAATGATTTCCTTTTTATTAATGAAAAATGCAAACTGAAAACTCTCCTTGTAATGCCATTTATTGAGATTTCTTCTTGACCAGGAGAGAAAAGGTTGTGCTCCAAGAATTACTATAAATAACCCACAGACTACTTAATTTGTCTGAAAAATGAAATTTCTGCATGCTCACAATTTTGAACAGAAGTGCAGCACAGCAAAAGAGTGTTGACAAGTAGTGTGTAGACAACCTGTCAATGTTACAGGAAAGAAACGAGGGGGGTGCAGTGGTGGCTATTGGAACCGGGAAGGAGTCTCTGGGAAGATGAATCCAGACTTCCCCTTGGTGGGTATTATTTCAAATAGGGGAGAGGACAAGCCAGGTGAGGGGAGTGGCTTCTTCCAAAGGGTGGATAGATGGTACCATGGTTCACTGAGGTTGGCTTGGTTCTCTTTTCTTCCGTGTGTGATTAATGGATGAGGCGTTTGACTCATGCCGGGCAGGTGACTAAATGATGGTTAAATGTTTTTTCAAGCACTGTATACAAAATGTATCGAAAGTAGGGTCGTTGCTGTGGCCTCAACAATATTCACACTCCCTGAGCACCAGCTGTGTCCTCTCATAGGATCCTCACGAAGGCCTGCAGGTAGATCCATGTCCTGGGGAGAGGAATACAACCTGTGGGGAGAGGCCATGACCTGGGGGTGGGAACTATTGTTATGTCTGTTGTGCACATAATGAAATGGAGCATAGAGACCTTGTCTCCCAACTCCAAGCCTGACAGTGGAGGCAGAGCTGAACCCAGCCTGTCTGAGGGCAGGGCTTCCTTCTTCACTCCCCATTGCTCTGAGGACCTTCTGCGATGGGACCCTGTCTCCTCATTGTAAGGTTCGAGGCGTAGGAAACGGGAGTCGGAAACCAAGATATATTAAAGGGGAGGTTTATTCCGCAGTAACGAGTGAGATTCCTTACGGAGAAGGTAGAAACCAGGAAAACAGGAGCGGGAGGAGAAGGAGGGACCCAACCGGACTGCCCCCTGCAGAAGGAAGGGAGAGACAGTAACACGTGCATGGGTGGAGAGTCCTTTTAAGGGAAGGAACAGGAAGGGGTTGGGCCCAGGGCACTCGGTGCGCGCTGATTGGTGGTTCAATATCCCGGCGGCAGATGCCAGTAATGTCATAACTCTGCCCACCAGTTGGGGGGAGGGAGGATCTCACATTCCAGGCTTTTTGTGGTATTATAAAAAAATTGGGAGTCCAGGCAGGGTCAGGGGCTGAAGGTCCATTTTCCATAGCTACTTCCTGCTGAGAGGTAGCGTCATTAGGGGTGTCTACCCGGAGTCTCAAGGATTCTGGTAGGTTCTGAATTCAGGGCCAGATAGATCTCCCACCTTCTGCTTGGTGAACACTTGCATTCTGTCCTGCAAAAGACTAGTGAAACAGCGCATGAGAAAGGGGCTAAAGAGCAAGATTAACGGAATAGACACCAGTTGGCCTAATGATGGGAGGCTGGATGAGGAGTGCAGCAGCATAATTTCCCCCAAGGGGTTGGTTGTTGAAGTATTGAGAGCAATCCTGTTGAGTCACTTGGGAGGTAAAGGCTGGTCCTGAGGCTGCCACAGCGTCACTTGTCTGGTTTTGCTGCTTTTCTGGGCCTGGAGCTGAAATACAACCTGGTGGGTAAGGTTCTTGAGGAGGAAGTGAGTCCCCCAGCTGGAGGGCTGGTCCTCGGGAGTCTTGGTTGGCTGGTCCAGGCCTGGGCAGAGACATGTCAGCATGTTCCCAGAGCAGTTGCCTGAGTAAGGGCAGGTAAAAAGGTAGGGCTCCTTGGTATAGCCCAGATTCCGGTCAGGACCATGGGCAGAAGGTCTGGCCAGGAGCTGCGAGTTTCTAGAGAGAGTTTAGTTAGATGGTCTTTAAGGAGGCTGTTGATCCACTCGATCTTACCTGATGATTGTGGGCAGTAGGGTATGTGCAGTTTCCAGGAGATGCCAAGAGAGGTGCTAACCTGCTGATCGACCCTTGATATAAACGCTGGGCCGTTGTCTGATGGTATGGAGGTGGGGAGGCTGAACCTAGGGATTATGTGTGTTATTAGAGTCTCACCCACAACCTCAGCAGTTCCTTGTGGGTAGGGAAGACCTCTATCCACCCTGTCAGGGTGCCTACCATGGTAAGCAGATATTTGGTCTTCTTGTGGGGAGGCATATGGGTGAAGTCTACCTGCCAGTCCTGCCCTGGGAGGTGTCCCCTCATTTGATGGGTAGGAAAATTGGGGTGAGACAGCTGCACATGTGGAGCAGGAGGAGCAGGCACTCGTGACTGCCTCTTGCAGTGTGGGCGAGGTGAAGAGGGGTTTGAGGAACCTCCAAAGTGCCAGCGGTCCAATGTGCAATGACCAGTGGACCTGTTGGCAATGGCCCCTATCTGAGCCTTGGGAAGGGCGATCTTGTTATTTATGAAGGCCGCCTCCAGGGTCCGCTCAAGTGTTACTACTGCATAGGAGGCGTTCCAACGTCCCTGGGGGTCTAGACATGAGCTTCCATCCACAAACGGAATTAAGTCAGATTAGAGAGAGGAAGATCTGAGAGTCCCGCCCATGGTTGAATGAGGGCCTCTACGACCTCTGGGCAGGAGTGTGTTGCCGCAGGTTGGGTGGAGGGAAGGAGAGTGGCTGGGTTCAGGGCTGGGTACTGGGTTAGTGAGATGTCAGCATTCTCGAGGGACAGGAGATGGAGTTCCTGAATGCGAGAGGGGGCAAGGAGAGATAAGGATCAGTGGGACAGAAGATCCTGTAGTCTATGGGTAGAGAAGACCTGTAAGGGTTGCTGGAGGCAAATCCTCTGGGCCTCCTTGATGAGAACAGCAGCTGCAGACAGAGCCCAGAGGCAGGCTGCCATCCCCAAAACGTGGGATCAAGCTGTCTGGACAGGTAGGCTACAGGGGTGAAAGCTGGCCCTAGGGGCTGGGTGAGGACCCGGATAGCTATTCCCTGTCTTTCTTCAGTAAATAGGTGGAAAGGCTTAGAGATGTCCAAGAGAGAGAGAGAAAGAGACATGCCAGAAAGGTATCCCAGAGCTTAGAAAAAAAAACCCTGGTGGGCAGAGAGGAATCCAAGATGGCGGCGTAGGTAAATACCTAAACTGCTGCCTTGCACAACAATTTCAAAACTACAACTAAAAGACAAAATGTCCATCACCCAGAACCACGGGAAAGCTGGCTGAGTGGAAGTTCTACAACTAGAAGGAAAGAGAAAAGAGCATTGAGACATGCACAAGCGCTGAAAAGCTGAGGTACAGAGGCGCATGATCCGGGCTGGTGGCAGGCGTTGCTATTTTCAACCGAAAGGGAGACAAGCCCCCGATTATTCTGAAATCCAGTTTCTGGGGAGACGCGGGGGACCCAAACTCCTACGGGGAGAAGCTGGACTGTCTGCCATCGGGTCAGAAAGTGAGGGTGGTTTGCTTGCAGAGCTGCGCACAGGAATAATTGTTTACTGCGCTGGGGCACGGGACACGGGGACGTGGTCGGAGATGCACAGCCGGCTAACAGGCAGCCATCGCTGTTTGCCACGCCCTAGCCTAGTGAGGCCCTGAGACCCTGCCCCGCACAACCTACAAACCCACCCAAGCTCCAAGCAGCGGCTTTAGCATAAGAATGATCTGCCCTATCACAGCTCAACCTAGCAAACTTACAGCCTGGGTCAGACAGCTCCAAAATCTCCAAACCCCAAGTAAAGAGGAGAAAACTGTAGCTCTCGCTGTAGCTCCTGCTGGGTGGACTCAGACAGTAGCTGATCTGCACCCCATTGGAGATCCAGAAGCCAGTGTACCTAGTGGTCAGTGTGAGATGCCAGATTTCAACTCCTCACATCCATAAGTGACACATTCAAGAGGCAGACTCAGTGAGCACCAAAGCCCCACTGAAACAAGTCCTGCACCATAAGCGTGTCTCCAGCGCAGCAGTTCTTCCATTGTAGACACAGCGAGTCCTTAACAGCCAATTGGCCTGGAGGTCAATTCCGCCCAGTATACCAACAGTAATCAAGGCTTAACTACACCAAGACTTTGCACTCAGCCCACAAAGGGGTGTACCAAGAGTGTCCACCTCAGGTGATTGGAGAGGCTGAGCTACTGCCCCCTATAGGTGACTTACCACACAAAGCCACTCCATCAACACAGGGAAGCAGCCAAAATGCGGAGACAAAGAAACATGTCACAAATGAAAGAAATGGAGGAAAGCAAACTACTGGACAACATAGAGTTCAGAACCACATTTATAAGGTTACTCAAGAATCTTCTAAAAACCACTGAGAAACTTGATGAGACCTTTAAGGATCTTAATGAGAATACAAAAAAAAAAAAAAAGGAAAAGGACCAGTCAGAAATGAAGCATACACTGTCTGAAAGAATATACAGAAACTCAACTGTAGATCAACGTGCCCCAAGAATCAAACCAAAGATCTGAAATATGAGGAAACAAAAAACACCCAACCAGAAAAACAAAAAGAAAAAAAGAATCCAAAAATATGAAGATAGTGTAAGGAGCCTCTGGGACAACTTCAAGCGTACCAACATCCAAAATTTTGGGGTGCCAGAAGAAGAGAGAGAGCAAAATATTGAAAACATATTAGAAGAAATAATGACAGAAAACTCCCTACCTGGTGAAAGAAATAGACTTACAATCCAGGAAGCGCACAGAACGCCATACAAGAGGAATCCAAAGAGGACCACACCAGGACACATCATAATTAAAATGCCAAGGGCAAAAGACAAAGAGAGAATCTTGAAAGCAGCAAGAGAAAAATGGTTAGTTACCTACAAAGGAGTACCCATATGACTGTCAGCTGATTTCTCGGCAGAAACTATGCAGGCCAGAAGGGAGTGGCAAGAAAAATTCAAAGTGATGAACAGCAAGAACCTACAACCAAGATTACTCTACCCAGCAAAGCTATCATTCAGAGTTGAAGGTCAGATAAAGAGCTTCACAGACAAGAAAAAGCTAAAGGAGTTCATCACCACCAAACCAGGATTACATGAAATGCTGAAGGGTATTCTTTAAGAAGAGGAAGAAGAAGAAAAAGGTAAAGATGAAAATTATGAACAACAAAATGACATCAAATACATACCTACCAACAAGTGAATCTAAAAATTAAGTGAATAAAAAATCTAAAGAACAGAATGGACTGGTGAATATAATAGAATCAGGGACATAGAAAGGGAGTGGCCTGACAATTCTCGGTGATGGGAGTGTGAGGGGTGCGGGAAGAGATTGGACAAAAATCTTACTCCTATGGATGAAGACAGTGGCAGGGGGTAAGGGCATGGGGTGGGGTGGCGAATCAGGTGGAGGGGAGCTATGGGGGGGAAAAAGAGGACCACCTGTAATCTGAACAATAAAGATTTATTCAAAACAAAAAAACCTGGCGAACGAGGGAGGGTGAGAAGAGGGGACCTACTGGTGTTTCTTTAGTGGCCTGGTACAGTGGGTCTTTCTACAATTCTTGTCAACAGTTAACTTTAGAACTTCTTTCTTTCAACATACCTTCCATTAATTATTTCTAAACATGTCTAGCAATTAATGTTTCAGTATTGTATGCGATTTATAATATTTAGAAAAGGCAGGGGGAGGAGGGAACAGGCCTCTTAACTGCTTGAATTAAAAACTGCCACTTTTTTTTATCTAGGTTTCTGATAAGCCTGTGCCAGCAAGAAAGTTGTTCTCTAGGGAGGGTGGAGTGGGGGAGAGGGCGGGGTGAGAAGGCGCTGAGGCCAGAGCAGTTTTCAGAGCATTAAAAGATGATTTACCATCAGTACCCATGACCAAGATCTTGGAAGGGAAGAGTGGCCCAGAAAAAGGAGGGCATAACAGAGAAGGTAGCCCCCGTGTCGACCACAAAGGAGACCTGCTTACCCGCTACCTTGAGCATTACCCTGGGCTCTGCGAGGGTGATGGGGGTTGTCGAGTCCGGGCATTTCCAGTCTTCAGCCAGTTCCAGCATGGCCAGCAGCGGGTCATGACCTGGAAGGACAGCCCCTCTATGCTGAGATGCAGAGGGCCGTCACTTTTCCAGGGGCAGTCACTTTTCCAGTGGCCGTTTTGACTGCACGCCGGGCAGGGCTTGGTTGGAGCCAGGGGCCAGGGCACTGCTTTGCCCAGTGGCCTTCATTTCTGCATTTGAAGCATCATCCAGGTGGCGTTCATCCTCTTGTTGCACCCCCAGCACGCACAGTCCCCTTTGGACCATGCATGGCTACCATCGGCCTCAAGGCTGCTACCAAGGCTTGAGTTTGCAGATTTACCTTTTGTCGAAGGCAGGCTTACTTTCCCTGCTCCTCATGGGCATTAAAACCTTAATGCCATATTCACTGGATCACGGTCCTGGGTCTGAGAAGGTGTTAGGGGAGTGGGGATGGCGGAGCAGGAGGCAGGCCATGGGTCAGAGGAGGAAGAGCACAGTGGCAGGTGGCCACACCAGGCTGGGCCTGTGGGGGCAGGACTTTGTGGTTCAAAATGGTGGCCCCCACGGCAGACCATGCGGTCAGAGAGGGGTGGGACTAGTCATTTCAATATGGCGGCTCCCATGGGAACAGCAGCCCATGCGGCCAACATGGCAGCTGGCTGTCCACAATACACAAGGGAAGAGCAACCCAAAACAGAAACCTCACTTAGCTGTTTGTAGTGGCTGGTGGGATGGTGGGTGGGTGGCTCTACGTGGCAACCTGAGGCAGTGATGATGGCATCTGCAGCCTCAGTGGCAGCAGCCATGGGGAAGGGGTGGCTGGGAAAATGGCAGCTGCGGGGAAGGGGTGGCCGGGAAGGCAGCAGCCGCAGCGAAGAAGGAGGAGGAAGAGAGGGAGCAGAAAGCGGGCGGCGGGAGCGAGGGGGGTGGAAATAAGAGAGCGGCTGGGTCCAAAGAGTCAGAGACAGAGGGGGGTCAGAGACTGGCTGAGGACCAGTTTGAGGGGGTTTCTCGTGAGCTAGGAGAACCTGGGCTGAGGAGCAGAGGGAGGGATGGGAGAACAGATAGAAAAAAAACCTGGCCATATGGAACCTCGCGCGACTTCCCGGCTTTCTGGCATAAATTACTGAGGTCATGTTAGTCCCGCTTCCAGGGTAATCTGGACCCACTGAGGCCATGCCAAATTACAGAAGTAGCCAGATTGGTGAGGAGACACCCTAGAGGTGTCTTTGGTGAGCGCCCATTCCAATTTCTGGGGTCGGGTAGCAAAAGGTCAAGAACCAGCGTCCCAATCCCTGAGCCAATGCTATGACGGGGAACCCAAGGGACAGTACAGGACATCTCCTCTACCTCCTGGGGTCCGGATGGAGGCCAAAAGGCCAGGGAACCGAGGGGGGGCAGGAACATCTTCACTGCCTCCCAGGTTTGGAACCTCTCCTGGAGAGGCCCAGAGGGCTATGCCCAGAAGGCAATCTCTGACGTGGGCCACGGTTTATGGACAGAGATGCCGGAAAGACCACCAGGAATTAGCACGGGTTGGGACTTTCCACTGACATTGCCGAGCCAAGGGAAGAAGGCTGAATATCCTGAGCCACGAGGAAAGAAGAAGGGGGGGAGTGGAGGGGCCCCGGACCGTGAAAGGTCAAACAGTGAGCATGCCCCCACCCAGGTTCGGCAGCAGATGTAAGGTTTGAGGCGCAGGAAACGGGAGTCGGAAACCAAGATATATTAAAGGGGAGGTTTATTCTGCAGTAACGAGCGAGATTCCTTACGGAGGAGGTAGAAACCAGGAAAACGGGAGCCGGAGGAGAAGGAGGGACCCAATCGGACTGCCCCCTGCAGAAGGAAGGGAGAGACAGTAACACGTGTGTGGGTGGAGAGTCCTTTTAGGGGAAGGAACGGGAAGGGGTGGGCCCCAGGGCACTTGGTGCGCGCTGATTGGTGGTTCAATGTCCCGGCGGCTGGTGCGGGTAACATCATAACTCTGCGCACCAGTTTGGGGGAGGGAGGATCTCACACTCATGGCACTCCCAATGGAGGCAGAAAGGACCTCACCAGGACTGGGTGGCATGAATCACACATATGCATGAAAGGCATATAGGTACCTAAGAAGGAAGGCATTAAATCACCAGGGGAATGATGGCAAACACCATTTTTATGCTATTTTTTAATCAATGGCACTTGTTTGGCTCCTGCAGCTTCTGCCAGCTGAAGGCTATTGATAGTGCATTGAATTCTGAACAATTCTTTGCCCCAATAGAGACTTACAGCCTTCTTAAATACTCTATTTGGAAAGCATTCAGTGTTTGACAAATGACCATTATGTTGAGATATGAAATCATTGGAATCACACTTGGAGAAGCCATAGAAAAAATTGTTTCAGTAAATATTGACAAGCCAATGGAGCTGATTTAAAGGATATGGTAGTCCTAGCCAGCTTGAGCAGTGGTTAGAGCATCAGCCTGTAGACTGAAGGGTCCTGGGTTCAATTCTGGTCAAGGGCACGTACCTCGGCTGCAAGCTCTATCCCTGACCCTGGTCTGGGTGCATGCAGTAGGCAACCAAGTAATGTGTCTCTCTCACATCGATGTTTCTCTCTCTGTCTCTCCTTTTTCCTTCTACTCTCTCTAAAAAAAAAAAAAAAAATCAATGAAAAATATCTTCTGGTGAAGATTAACAAAATAAGTAAATTTATTTTTTTAAAGATACGGTAAAAAATTTAGCAAACTTTCATGAAAAATTCTTTTAAAAATTATCTTTATTGTTGAAAGTATTACAGATATCCCCTTTTTCTTCCCCCACTGACCCCCTCCACCCTACTCCTGCCCCCTCCCCGGGCCTTCACTGCACTATTGTCTGTCCATGGGCTATGCATATGTGCATATAGGCTCTTTGGTTAATTTCTTCCCAAAGACGTCTATGTCCTAGTCCCTGGAATCTGCGACTGTGTCACCCACCATGGTGATCAAGAGACAATGACGTTTACTCCCAGCTGACCTGAAAGTGGGGAGATGATCCTGCATCCATGGGATGGGCCCAAGTAATCACCAGGGTCCTTTTAGGTGGAAGGGTATCAGCAACAGTGCCATTCGATGTGATAAGGACTTACTAGTAACTACCACTGCTGGCTTTGAAGATGGCAGGCAGTGCCTCGAGACCAGGGATGAGGGTGCCTCTAGAAGCTGGAAAAGTCCAGGAAAGAGCTCCTTCCCTTGGCCCTCAGAAAGAACGCAGCTCTACCAACGTGTTCACATCAGTCCAGGGAAACCCTTTGCAGATTTCCAGAATAACTGTAAGGTAATGAATGTGTGTTGTTTTAAACCACATTTGTGCTCATTTGTTGCAGCAGCAAGAGAAAGCAGAGGCACCCACTAATCCAGTGGTTCTCAACTTTTCTAATGCTGAGACCCTTTAATACAGTTCCTCATGTAATGGTGACCCCCAACCATAAAATTATTTTCGTTGCTACTTCATAACTGTAATGTTGCTACTGTTATGAATTGTAATGTAAATATCTGTGTTTTCCGATGGTCTTAGGCTCTACAGCAGCGGTTCTCAACCTGTGGGTCGTGATCCACAGGTTGAGAACTGCTAGCAGGGTCACCTAAGACCATCAGAAAACACAGATATTTACATTACGATTCATAATAGTAGCATCATTACAGTTATGAAGTAGCAACGAAAATAATTTTATGGTTGGGGTTCACCACAACATGAGGAACTCTATTAAAAGGTCGTGGCATTAGAAAGGTTGAGAACCACTGCACTAATCTATCAATTGGTCTGACTGTTTCCTTGCTAAAGAAAAAATAGGTAAGACATGACTGGCCTGCAGGGACAAACATATTCGCAGCCAATTGCAGTTGTGCAGTAGAAGTTTGCACATGATTACATGTGTGTAGGTTTATATGTGTTGTCTGAGCAGAAGAGAAACATTAAACATAAAGGCAGTGAAAGGCACCGTATGAACATGGGTTTTCTTTTTCTTCATTGTGAATCCTGTTGGGACCCAAAATAGTTGCTGTAGAGACAAGAGTAGGTAGAAGCCACTCTCAGCCAGGGGCTGGGCCGGTTTCCTCTGCATCTCCCCAAGGTTCCCCCTGTGGTGGGAGGGCTACCCTGCCCTCCTCTTCCCAGAAGAAGAGTATTTACGTTCTCGCTGATGATCATGACGACGAGGGGACAGA
The DNA here is from genome assembly GCA_026230045.1 of Corynorhinus townsendii. Taxonomy (NCBI): domain Eukaryota; kingdom Metazoa; phylum Chordata; class Mammalia; order Chiroptera; family Vespertilionidae; genus Corynorhinus; species Corynorhinus townsendii. Next base: position 81,721,673 of record JAPDVU010000001.1, on the reverse strand, counting down.
GTTCTCGTTGCAGAAGCCACGTGGTGTCCGGGTGTGTGTCTTGCTCACTTGTCCGGGAGGTGGCATGAAGAGAGACAGACACTTCCTGGGGGTCCAGGTCCACCAGCTGAACTGCTCAGGGAATTGAAAGTCTCCTAGGGCTTAGTTGTTCCTGGGGCCAGAGTGCAATTCCATTCTGCACCGCATTTTTAACTGCTTCCACGTCTTCCCTTGACTAGGCCAGTGGTCGGCAAACTCATTAGTCAACACAGCCAAATATCAACAGTACAAAGATTGAAATTTCTTTTGAGAGCCAAATTTTTTAAACTTAAACTTCTTCTAACGCCACTTCTTTAAAATAGACTCGCCCAGGCCGTGGTATTTTGTGGAAGAGCCACACTCAAGGGGCCAAAGAGCCACATGTGTCTCGCGAGCCGCAGTTTGCCGACCACGGGACTAGGCAATGCCAGGTTGCAGCGTTGTGGAAAACACCAAAGTTGTCACCATGGAAATGTGCCCGTTACATTTTGCGTTTTTTTTTTAATCTTTATTGTTGAAAGTATTACATATGTCCCTCTTCTCCGCCCCCTACAATTTCATTTTTAAACAACCCCATTTTCAAATCTAATTTGAAGTATGAATGAATGTGGGAGGACTCAGAGCAGACAGATCTGTGTTGATCTAGCCAGTTGCAGATGTGGTTAGCAACTGTCCAAATTCCACTGGTGACTTTTTCTCTGCATTCTTGTCAGGACCACCCCCACCCCCACCCCCACCGGCCACCTAGACTCTGGCTGAGAGGGTTTCCGGAGATCCTTGGACTGCCCTAGGACATACTCTCTGGGGATGCTGGCACACACCCTGGTCCTGAGAAAGATGAGGACTCTTCAGCATGTTAGTCTCTTGTCTGAACCTGAGGACCTAGTTAATCACAGGACCCATTCTCGGAAAGCTGCTAGCACCTGCTCCACCAGCTCTCTCCCACTGGCTTTTCAGAGGTGCTCAGAGCTGGCTTTCCTATTCTGCAGCACTCGTCTGCTCCCCTCATGCACCAGTGGGGACCTCAGAGAGCTGCACCTCTTCCACCCAGCGGAACCTTCTCCACACTCCTGGGCTCCCCTTCCGCTCCTTCCTGCAGTGAGAGGTGTGGTAGAGGGACACACCTCTTGTGAGTGTGGAATGCCCACTGATTGAAAAGAAGGAGGGCAGTGCCAGTGTTTAGGCGGCTCCTCCCAGGAAGGTGGAAGAAATTGCGACACTAGAGGTGTCTTCATGACCTGGAAGGAGTGGAGGCCAGAGCAAAGGACGGGAAACTCACGCTCTGCTGGAGTGTGCCTCACCTTTTCTGTTTGTTGGCTTAGAGGCAAAGCCCTCAATACATAGCCCAGAGGATTGGGGGATGGGGGGTGCCCAGCTTACCCAACCCAGTGGTGGTTAAGCATCTACTATGCACTCACTTCTAACATGTTGCAGATTTAAATGTCCCCAACTAGATCACATAGAGCAAAAGCCCTCAGCAATGGTACTTGTCATTTCGCACATCTGATACCTGTTAGTAATTTTATATTTTAAAAATAAGAGATACGCCCTAGCTGGTTTGGCTCAGTGGATTGAGCATCAGCCTGTGGACTGAAAGGTGATTCTGGTCAAGGGCACATGCCTATGTGGCCAGCTCGATCTCCAGTAGGGGGTGTGCAGGAGGCAGCAGATCAATGATTCTCTCATTATTGATGTTTCTCTCTCTCCCTCACCCTTCCTCTCTGAAATCAATAAAAATATATTTTAAAAAGATAAGAGATAGTAGTTTTTTTAAAAATAAAAGTGTATCATGAGGTAAGACATATAGCTAAGTCCAAAAATCGATAGAAAACATGATAAACAGGGAAGTTACAGGTGAAGCGCAAAAGGCGGTCTCTGGAGGAGGAGGTTTGGCTGGGAGTAGAGAGACGTTCCCAGGACTGCTGGTGATCACCACTTGAGCATTTTAAACCCAGATTGCTCCCCCTCCCTGCTCCCCGCAAATCTGATCAGGTGGTCTTGGGGTGGATCTAGGCAGTTTTGTGAAGCTTCTTGGGGCTGTGAATAGAACAGCGGCTACCTGGAAGGCCTGACAAACTGAAAGTAACCACACAGGATGTTTCAGTCATAATTCCTAACTGAGCAGGTTGCAGTGGGAAGTCCCTGAGGCCTGTATCATAAATTAATCCCTGCCTTGAGCAGCCCTGTCCATTGTTTTTGTGCATCTGGAATAACATACTTAAAATGTCAGAACAATCTCTTCTCCAGAACTGCAATGGTAAGGGTGGACAATCGCAGCAGTCCCCATCACTTTCACCAAATATCCCTACAAACTGTGCCTGGGAAATGTTAACAGCCTGTACCCACCAGTGTAAAAGAAATATGTCTCTCCATTTTGTTTTTTTCCCAATTCTATAGACTTACCTGCTTCACTCTCTCCTTCCTCCTTAATCTGCTACCAATGACTTCATGTAATCTCCCTTACATCTTCTCCTTTGATTCTAAATGCATGAAAGGAATCACAAACTGCCATTCTCTGGAGCATTTTCTCAGTCCTTTAACATTTTGCTTCTGGGACTGGCCCCTAAACCTTGGCTCAAAGAAGGTATTTTTTTTTACATTTTAATCATGCCTATTTTTAAAATAAATCTTTATTCAGATTATTACAATTGTTTCTCCCTTTAAGCTCCCCTCCACCTGGTTCCCACCCCTTCTGCCCTTACCTTCCCCCCACTGTCCTCATCCATAGGTATACGATTTTTGTCCAGTCTCTTCCTGCACGTACCAACCTCTTTCCCCCTGAGAATTATCAGTCCACTCCCTTTCTATGCCCCTGATTCTATTATATTCATCAGATTATTCTGTTCCTCGGGTTTTTAATTCACTTGATTTTTAGGTTCACTTGTTGATCGATACGTATTTGTTGTTCATAATTTTTATCTTTACTTTTTTCTTCTTCCTCTTCTTAAAGAATACCTTTCAGCATTTCATATAATACTGGTTTGGTGGTGGTGAACTCCTTTAGCTTTTTCTTATCTGTGAAGCTCTTTATCTGCCCTTCAATTCTGAATGATAGCTTTGCTGGGTAGAGTAATCTTGGTTGTAGGTTCTTGCTATTCATCACTTTGAATATTTCTTGCCACTCCCGTCTGGCCTGCATAGTTTCTGTTGAGAAATCAGCTGACAGTCGTATGGGTGCTCCCTTGTAGGTAATTAACTGTTTTTCTCTTGCTGCTTTTAATATTCTCTCTATGTCTTTTGCTCTTGGCATTTTAATTATGATGTGTCTTGGTGTGGTCCTCTTTGGATTCCTTTTGTTTGGGGTTCTCTGCACTTCCTGGACTTGTAAGTCTGTTTCTTTCACCAGGTGGGGGAAGTTTTCGGTCATTATTTCTTCAAGTAGGTTTCAGTATCTTGCTCTCTCTCTTCTTCTGGCACCCCCATAATTCTGATGTTGGTACGCTTGAAGTTGTCCCAGAGGCTTCTTACACTATCTTCAACTTTTCGGATTTTTTTTTCTTTTTGCTTTTTCGGTTGAGTATTTTTGCTTCTTTGTATTTCAATTCTTTGACTTGATTCTTGCATTCCTCTAGTCTGTTGTTGGGTCTCTGTATAATATTTTTTATTTCAGTCAGTGTATATTTAATTTCAGTTGGTCCTTTTTCATATCTTCGAGGGTCTCGTTATACTTATCAGCCTTTTCTAGGATATTCTTGAAAAGCCCTATAACCGTGGTTTTGAATTCTATATCCAGTCGTTTGTTTTCCTCCATTTCTTTCGTTTGTGACTGTTTCTTTGTCACCGCATTTTCACTGCTTCCCTGAGTTGGTAGGGTAGCTTTGTGTGCTAGGTTTCCTATATGGCCCAGTGGGTCGGCCTCCCAGTTACCTGAGGTGGACACTCTTGGTGCACCCCTTTGTGGACTGTGTGTACAGCCTTGTCGTAGTTAAGTCTTGATTGTTGTTGGTATCACTGGGAGGAATTGACCTCCAGGCCAGTTGGCTGTGAGGATCAGCTGTGTCTACGCTGGGAGAAGTTCGGTGCTGGAGACAGCCTTATAGGATTAGACTTGCCAAATTGCTAAAGCCTCTGTGCTCAGCTTGGATGGGGTGGAGTCTCAGGGCAGAGCAGACAGTCTTGGCTTCCCCTCAGCCCTGCCCTTGTGCGTGCGCAGCCTTCCCCGGCTCCAGAGCCTCTGCCCAAGAGTCCAGATCCCCCCCACAAGAGCGTGGGTCCCCAGGGGCTCGCCTGGAACTGGGGTTCAGTGCAGTCAGGAGCTTCAGAGTCCCTTCTGCAAGGGAAAGCCTGTGACAACCTCTGCAGTCTTTGTGTGCACTTGCGCGCACTTCCAGATCCCTGCCTGCTGGGGCTCCCCTGGGTGTCCGAGTCTCCGAGTGCCTTTCTCTCTACCTAACAGTCCAGACTCCCCCTGTATGAGCCTGGGTCCACGGGGTTTCACCCGGAACTGGGGTTCAGTGCAGTTGGGGGCTTCCTTCCCCCTCCCACCAGAGAAAGTCAGCCAGGCTCTCAGCCACCCTTCCTCTCTGCATGCACAAAGACCCTTTGCCGTACCGCAACACTTTGCCATTCCTCCAATTCTCCGTGAGCTTTTCTCTTTCCTTCTAGTTGTAGAATTTCCACTCAGCCTGCTTTCCTGTGGTTCTGAATGGTGTCCCTTCTTTTAGTTGTAGTTTTGAAATTGTTGTGCAAGGCAGCAGTTTAGGTGCTTACCTATGCCACCATCTTGGTTTCTCCCTAATCATGCTTTTTTATTTAAATTATAAATATAATCCCATTTCCATACTATTAAACATTAGTTACAACTGTTATTTTCAATGGCTGCAAAATAGTTCATTAAAGGGATATAGTATAATTGATGTAGTAACCATATTGCCAGGGGTCTTGATCTGGCATCTAGAAGGGTTCAGGAAATGTGGAGAAGGGGCTGTGCGTAAATTAAATAAGAGTCCAGAGATGAAACATAATTTTGAAAGGCATTTGGGGAGTTGGGGGGGCAGAGGAGCTTGGCTGAAGAAACCAAGTTCTCCTTATCTCAGGACCCCTTGCTTTTTATTAACACAATTTGTCCTAAGGCGAGGTAGAGATATACACATCATAGAGTAGGGTATCCAACAGAAGCATTGTCAGATTGGGGAATTGCCTTCGGCTGTTCAGGTGTTTGGCCAACAGGAGGCAATAACATGTAGATTAAGATGCCCTGAACTGTCTGGCAGCAAGCAATCATCCTTTTCAGGTTTGTGGGAAGTGCCTTTAGCCATTCCCAAGAGGCGATAACATATGTGACTCAGCCCTTGTTGAGTCCCCAAGTTCCATCAACCTTTCGATGAAACTCTTGCAATGATGACATGCTGGAATTGGTTTCCAGCATAACCATTCAAGCATTTTTGAACATTTAGTTTTTTTTTCTCATTTTTCTACTACTATAAATACTACATTTGGTATTTCAAGTTATTTCCTTTAAAAATTTCACCAGAAGTGTAATTATTGTTTCAGAAAGGGTAAGCACATTTTTAAGGCTTTTATTACTTTTTTTTTTAATAAATCTTTATTGTTCAGATTATTACAGGTGTTCCTCTTTCTTTTCCCCCATAGCTCCCCTTCACCTGATTTCCCACCCCACCCCATGCCCTTACCCCCCGCCACTGTCTTCATCCATAGGAGTAAGATTTTTGTCCAATCTCTTCCCGCACCCTTCATACCTGCTTCCCCTGAGAATCGTCGGTCCACTCCCTTTCTATGTCCCTGATTCTATTATATTCACCAGTCCATTCTGTTCTTCAGATTTTTTATTCACTTGATTTTTAGATTCACGTGTTGGTAGGTATGTATTTGATGTCATTTTGTTGTTCATAATTTTTATCTTTACCTTTTTCTTCTTCTTCCTCTTCTTAAAGAATACACTTCAGCATTTTGTGTAATCCTGGTTTGGTGGCGATGAACTCCTTTAGCTTTTTCTTATCTGTGAAGCTCCTTATCTGACCTTCAACTCTGAATGATAGCTTTGCTGGGTAGAGTAATCTTGGTTGTAGGTTCTTGCTGTTCATCACTTTGAATATTTCTTGCCACTCCCTTCTGGCCTGCATAGTTTCTGTTGAGAAATCAGCTGACAGTCATATGAGTACTCCCTTGTAGGTAATTAACTGTTTTTCTCTTGCTGCTTTTAATATTCTCTCTTTGTCTTTTGCCCTTGGCATTTTAATTATGATGTGTCTTGGTGTGGTCCTCTTTGGATTCCTCTTGTATGGGGTTCTGTGCGCTTCCTGAACTTGTAAGTCTATTTCTTTCACCAGGTAGGGAAAGTTTTCTGTCATTATTTCTTCTAATATGTTTTCAATATTTTGCTCTCTCCCTTCTTCTGGCACCCCAAAAATTCGGATGTTGGTTCACTTAAAGTTGTCCCAGAGGCTCCTTACACTATCTTCATATTTTTGGATTCTTTTTTCTTTTTGTTTTTCTGGTTGGATGTGTTTTGTTTCCACATATTTCAGATCTTTGGTTTGATTCTTGGGGTACGTTGATCTACAGTTGAGTTTCTGTATATTCTTTATTTCAGACAGTGTATGCTTCATTTCTGACTGATCCTTTTCCATTTTTTTGGCATTCTCATTAATATCCTTAAAGGTCTCATCAAGTTTCTCAGCGGTTTTAAGAAGGTTCTTGAGTAACCTTATAAATGTGGTTCTGAACTCTATGTCGTCCAGTAGTTTGCTTTCCTCCGTTTCTTTCATTCGTGACATGTTTCTTTGTCTCCGCATTTTGGCTGCTTCCCTGTGTTGATGGAGTGGCTTTGTGTGGTAGGTGACCTATAGGGGGCAGTAGCTCAGCCTCCCCAATCACCTGATGTGGATGCTCTTGGTACACCCCTTTGTGGGCTGAGTGCAAAGTCTTGGTGTAGTTAGGCCTTAATTGCTATTGGTACACTGGTAGGAATTGACCTCCAGGCCAATTAGCTGTGAGCACTTGCTGTGTCTATAATGGAAGAACTGCTGTGCTGAAGGCACGCTTATGGGGCAGGACTTGTTTCAGTGGGGCTTTGGTGCTCACTGAGTCTGCCTCTTGAATGTGTCACTTATGGATGTGAGGAGTTGAAATCTGGTGTCTCACACTGACCACTAGGTACACTGGTTTCTGGATCTCCAATGGGGTGCAGGTCAGCTACTGTCTGAGGCCACCCAGCAGGAGCTACAGTGAGAGCTGCAGTTTTCTCCTCTTTGCTTGGGGTTTGGAGGTTTTGGAGCTGTCTGACCCAGGCTGCAAGTTTGCTAGGTTAAGCTGCGATAGGGCAGGCTTTTCTTATGCTAACTCCGCTGCTTGGAGCTTGGGTGGGTTTGTAGGTTGTGCAGGGTGGGGCCTCCGGGCGTCACTAGGTTAGGGCGTGGCAAACAGCAATGGCTGCTAGTTAGCCGGCTCGGCGTCCCGTGCCCCAGCGCCGTAAACAATTATTCCTGCGCGCAGCTCTGCAAGCAAGCCACCCTCACTGGCAGACAGTCCAGCTTCTTCCCGTAGGAGTTTGGGTCCCCCGCGTCTCCCCAGAAACTGGATTTCAGAGTAATCGGGGGCTTGTCTCCCTTTGGGTTGAAAAAAGCAATGCCTGCCGCCAGCCGGGATCACGCGCCTCCGTACCTCAGCTTTTCAGCGCTCGTGCATGTCTCAATGCTCTTTTCTCTTTCCTTCTAGTTGTAGAACTTCCACTCAGCCAGCTTTCCCGTGGTTCTGGGTGATAGACGTTTTGTCTTTTAGTTGTATTTTTGAAATTGTTGCGCGAGGCAGCAGTTTAGGTGTTTACCTATGCCGCCATCTTGGATTCCTCTCTGGCTTTTACTACTTTTTAAAGAATGGAATAATAGACACTCCCATCAGCAGGAAATGACAGTCCCTGCCTCATCAGACCCTCAGCAACACTGTGTATTGTCACTTTTAGATCTTTATTAATAATTTAAGTACTTTTAATAATATTATTTTAAATTCCTATTTATTTTGCTACAAATAACATTTAGCATTGTTATATATCTTTAGGATTGTTTTTAACTTAAAATGGTTTTTTCCTTTCCTGTCTCATTTTCATTCACCTATTCATTTATTTTTTAAAAAAACTCTGTAAGCCCTAGCTAGTTTGACTCAGTGGATAGAGCGTCTGCCTGTGGACTAAAGGGTCCCAGGTTCGATTCAGGCCAAGGACACATGCCTGGGTTGCAGCCTTGATCCCCAGTAGGGGGTGTGCAAGAGGCAGCCAATCAATGATTCTCTCTCATTGATGTTTCTATCTCTCTATTCCTCTCCCTTCCTCTCTGAAATCAATAAAACAAAACAAAACAAAACAAAAAAACAACTCTTTAAAACCTTTCTTCATGTTTGGAATTTCTTTCATCAACAGGGGCCCCCATGCAGCCCAGGGTGGGAAATTGCCTAGGTTGAGGAGTGTGCATCCAGGGCAGGGTGGGAGGTCAGGGCCTGCCGCCTGCACTAAAACACCATCACTGTCTCTCAAAGTGGGATCACACCCGATCCTCCCTTGCCATCACCCCGCCTCCACCTAATCCCCTCAGTAGGTGAAGATGCCTTTCCTTCCTCTGTAGCTCTGGGCTCCCACCTTGTCTAGACTGTCTGCCCTGGGGACTCGAGGCCTGGTGCCAGGGTACAAACCCACCTCACACGGAAGAGTTAGAGTACAGGGTATACAAGTCCTTTTTAAAAAAAACCTGTAGTTTTTATTGATTTCAGAGAGGAAAGTAGAGGGAGAGAGAGATAGAAACATCAATGATGAGAGCGAATCATTGATCGGCTGCCTCCTGCATGCCCCACACTGGGGATCAAGCCCAAAACCCGGGCATGTGCCCTGACCGGGAATCGAACCATGACCTCCTGGTTCGTAGATCAATGCTCAACCACTGAGCCACGCCAGCTGGGCTTATTCATAGTTTTTATATTGCTCACACACTGAACATTTTAGTTATGTGGGGTTATTAAAATTAATTTGCACCTATCTCTCTACAGTTTCAAAAAGTGGTTACCAGCTCACTAAAATTACAGGCGTCGCTCGTGTCGCATTCCTACGCGACAGTGAGATCCAGATGGGCTGGCATGACATTCTCCATGGGTCTCTGCCTCTCTGTCACCTTGCCTAGGCTGCTCCTCTGGGCACGACGGTTGTGTTGGTAACTGCGCCTGCCTGCCTCCCACCTCACCCGCCCAGCAGTGAGCAACCTGCTGTGGTTGCAGAGGAAGTGCCCACCCCGGTTTGTCAGTTTGTCATCTTCCCACACCCACATTTGCTCCTTGGAGGCAGGGACAGCACTTGACTCACAACATCCAGCTTTGCGGTTTGTATCAATCAAAAACTGTTCATTAACAGAAAGAGCAAGGGAATGAATGATGACACAACTAAGAAGGCAGCGTGTCAAGAGTTGACGTATACTGATATTCATGCCAGCATTAATCAGCTGTTACTGTGCTGGATGACGATTATGCGTAGATGGTACCAGTCTCATCAGCTGTCTTTCCCTGCTTCATTTATCATGCAGGTGACCATCACTCAGAGACGCAAGTGCTGTTCTTCACCACGCAGGGCCCCCACTCGGTCCCAGGGCCTTGGTAGGTACTTGGAGCAGAAACTGGCAATCAGGCTGCGGGCTGGCCACACACTTGCTGGGTGGGACAGAAAGCTCAATGTGTTTGCTCATTGGGAAGAAAAGGAGCTGGAGGTCCTAGTATCTCTCAGCAACAGGGGAAAGGCTGAGGGTACAGAGGAGAGTCTGCACTCTTCTAACCCTGCAGCTACCCTAGAAATCGTGCTCTAACCCTGCCTAGAGGAGATCGAACTTCAAGCCCAGCAGGCCATCGCCTCCCACCACACCATTCCCATATACACAGGCCACGGTGCTTCTCCTTATGCAATTAACACATGTGCCATGATAACTTCTGTTAAAGAGGAAGCATGAATCTCAGGACACTGGAACCTTCAGGATGGGCGAGGTGGAGGGGAGCAGCCCGGGGCAGAAAGGCAGGTTGGAGACATTAGGGCAAACTTTGAAACCGGTGGTGAATCACTCAGACCCTATTCCTTCTCCTCTCCTTCTGCCTACCTGTGACTGGTTACCTTTTTACTGGTGTTTCTATCTAGGAAGTGCTTGAGAAGACTCAGGGTAAGTGAAACTCTAGCGTTCCCTTTGTTTTGTCTGTCCATCTGTTCATCTGACATTCTGACTTAGGGACAGGAGCCCTTCTAGAGCCAAAGGGCTGGATTTGGACCCAGGTCCCTGCTCCGTAGAGCCTTAGATGAGTTGTTTGCTTTTCTGTACCTCAATTTTTCTCTTCATAAAATTGGACATAACAGTAGTATCTATCATGGTGCCCAAAGATGTCCACATCTTAAATCTTGGAACCCGGGAATGTTCTCTTCCATGGCAAAAAGGGCTTTGCACAGAGACAGAGAAGCATCTTTCAGACCTTCAAACCTCAGAGTGAAGGTAGGGGAGGGTGGGGGGGGAGGGGGAGAGATCAATCAAAGGACTTGTATGCATACATATGAGCCTAACCAATGGACACAGACAACAGGGAGCTGAGGGCATGAGTGGGGGAGTTGGGGGCAATGGGGAGATAAGGACACATATGTAATACCTTAATCAATAAAGAAAAAAAAAACAAGGGCTTTGCAGATGTGATTATGATTATATAGAATTTTGAGATGGGGAGATTATTCCCGATTATCTGTGCCCTGTCTAATTACATGAGTCCTTAAAAACAGGGGAATCATCCCCGGCTGTTCAGAGAGAGAAATGTGACCATGAAAGCAGGGTCTGAGAGAGGAGATGTTGCTAGTGTGAGGATGGAGGGAGAGGCCACGGGCCAAGTAATGAGGATGGTTCTAGAAGCTGGAAAAGGCAAGGAACAGATCTTCCCTAGAGCCTGTAGAAGGAACCAGCCCTGTCAACACCTGGATTTTAGCCCAGTGATACTCATTTCAGGCTGCTAACCTGCAGAACTGCAATATAAGAAATTTGAGTCCTTTTAAGTTACTAAGTTCATGGTAATGTGTTGTAGCAGCCACAGGAAATGTGTACATCTTCCTCATAGGACTGTTGTGTTAGATGAGGTCACATGTGCCAACTAAAAGTAAGTGTATCAGATGTACACACACTTGCACTTGTGGACACACATGGGTTCCTCAGTCTTGGCCCTGCTTACATTCTGGGCTAACACCTCCTTGCTGGGTGCTGTCCTGTGTATTGCAGGGCGCTTGACAACATCCATGGTCCTACCCACTAGATACCAATAGCACTATCCTCTCCACTCCAGGTGTGGCAACCAAAACTGTCCCTTGGCAGGCAAAGTCACCCACAGCTGAGAACAACTAATACGTATGTCAGCTATTGTTGTTGTTTATTATACCAACAACGTGCCAGACACTATGCTTGGTGATATAATTTCCTTTGCTAGTTAAATCATGATTTAAATAAAGTGTCAGAGCGTGTTCACAATTATTAATGCAATTGTGCATTTACCGAATTCAGTAATGTGAACCATTATCTGGCTGCAAACTAGATTGTGACTTCCAAGTCTAATTATAAATCCAGGGACACTATCCATGCTTTGTATTCCTGTATACCTCACAGTACCTAGAATAGTGCTGGGTCCATAAAATAATAGGATGCTGGAGCTAGAAAGGATCTTTCTGATGATAGAAAGATCTACTGTGATAAACAATCACCAGATATTGGATGGAAGGGTGGGTGTGTGGATGGATGGATGGATGGATGGATGAATGGATGATAAATGGGCAGGTGGTTGGATGTAAGGATGGGTAGATTGGCAGGTGGGTGGATAGATGGATGGTTGATGAATGGATGGGCAGGTTGATGGGTGGATATATGGATGGGTGTGTGGGTAAGATGGATGGGTAGACTAATGGATAAATGGATGAATAAGATATCTAAGAGGCCAAAATGAGGTTTAGAAATATTTGTGTGATTTCTTAATTTATAATTTCAGTTCTTTCATTAGAGTTCAGTCTCTCTGTCTGTCTCTCACTCTTCTCCTCCTCTCTGTGTACAAGCCATCTATACTAATAAAAGCCTAGGTGGTCCTCGCATCCTCATGTGCAATGTCATCACAAGATGGCCACCACAGATGGCCACCACAAGATGGCTGCATGCATAGCAGAGGCGGGGCCCGGCGACCACTCTGCGCAGTGAGGCCTGGGGTTCCTGTGGTGCCACGTGGCTCGGAGGAGGCCGGTCCTGGCGTCTCTGCTACCTCGCTTGCAGAGGAGGCAGGTCCCGGCAGAGGAGGCGGGTTGCAGCAGGGGAGGGCAGTTGTGGGTGATCAGGCTGGCAGGGGAGCAGTTAGGCATTAATCAGGCTGGCAGGGGAGCAGTTAGGGGGTGATCAGGTAGGCAGGCAGGCGAGTGGTTGGGAGCCAGCGGTACCGGATTGTGAGAGGGCTGTCCGACTGCCGGGATTGGGCTTAAATGGGCATTCGGACATCCCCTGAGGGCTCCCAAGTTGGAGATGGTGCAGGCTGGGCTGAGGGACATCCCACCGTGCCCCCCCCCCCCCCGCATGACTTTTGTGCACCAGGCCTCTAGTAGATAATAGAAAAGTTTTCTATAATTCTAGACTTAACAGAGGTCCCATCTGAGTTGAACATTGATGTTTGGATCTCTGTGTGGTATGAGGCCAGGACATCTAAGGGGTCAATACATAAAACTCCATTATATTGTGTATCCTTTGAGCTGATTAAGTATCTCACCAGCACAGCCCAGGATTGCACAGGTCCATCCAGACCCCCAAAGGAGTGTGGTGGGAATTCCACAGCATTCCTGGTGCAGCACAGATTCACCTACTCTCTTCTGTTGAACCGAATGATGGTGACAATAGGATGGGGAATTGAGAAACTTTGGGTGGTTCAGGACTAATTCACAGCCTTAATATACTGAAAGGAACAATGATAGAAATATTGTCCTTAAAATACAAAGTGGCGAGGGTTCTCAAAAGAATAGAAATGGAATTGTTAATACAGAAGTAGAAGAGAACCAAACAATCTGATTCTCCCAATTTCTGTTACATTTGTGTTGTTGTCACCAGTCCTCCGGTCCCACTCTTCCCTATCTCTAAATTGGATCTATATTAACTCTCTGTTTTCACTGTGGGAATAGGAATTCAGCTACAGCTACTCTAGAAGTGAAGGTGGAAGAAATAACATAGGCTCGAATGTGAGAAATCAGCAAACATTTCTATTGAACACTTGGATTGCATGCAAGGACATAGAGTAGACATTTGAACCCCTGTATTACATGTGAGGCCACACAGTAGACATTTGCAAGAATAATAAATGGAGTCACTAAATAAAGGCACCAAAACCAAGTAAAAATAAATGCACAGCAATGTTCTCTTTTAACCTTTTATTTAAATACTAGAGGCCCGGTGCACAAAAATTCGTGCACTGGCGGGGGGCGGGGGGTTCCTCAACATGGCCTGGGCCCTCTCGCAGTCTGGGATCCCTCTGGGGATGTCCACCTGCCAGCTTAGGCCCACTCCCCAGGGGATTGGGCCTAAGCTGGCAGTCAGACATCCCTCTGGCAGCCTGGGAGCCCTCAGGAGATGTCACATCTGATTAACAGGGAGCCGGCCTAAGTTGTTAGTCAGACATCCTTACTCTGCTGCGGAAGTGGGAGAGGCTCCCACCACCACCGCTGCACTCACAGCCATCAGCCCCGCTTCTGGCTGAGCGGAGCTCCCCCTGTGGAAGCACACTGACCACCAGGGGGCAGCTCCTGCATTGAGCATCTGCCCTCTGGTAGTCAGTCCACATCATGGCGACTGTTCGTTCCGCTGTTAGGGTCAATTTGCATATTACCCTTTTATTGTATAGGATTATTTTAAAAGCAGGTATTGTATTTGATCAGTTTCCATGTTTATGATGGAGAAATCTGAACCCCAGGGTTGACATGGGATGTGAAACATAGCTAGTTAAAGGCAAACTGCAACTGGAATCCATGTCTCTTCATAGCCAGGCCAGCCCTTTTTCAACTTAAGATACTCCAGAATGGGTGCTTATCCTCTCCTGGTGCAGGGGAGCCTGAGGAATGAGGCCAGAGGGCAGTGGTGACTCACTGGGCCGCATGGCTTCCTGTCCCTGGGTATCTGAAGAGTCTCTTTCTGGTTCATTGGCATCATCTGTGTGATTCAAGCTTCCTGTTCCATTTATAGTCCGGCCACTGGATGAGCTTGCTGTGGCCATATTTCTCGCCAAGGCTCTGGTGTCAGAACTGGCTCCTCTGGGGTCATGAAACAGGATTTCCATTCCTGACTTGTAAAGGAGCCCAATGATGGGGGCAGGTGGCTCAGAGCTAAAGCTCCCAACTGAGCTTCACTCAACACATTCATTTAACTCCAACATATCAGGCACCATTGCAGGCTCTGGGGATACAAGAGTGAGCAAAACATACAGAACCCTCACCTCACAGAGCCACATTCCAGTGGAGGGCATATCAGACAGTCATCCCTGCTGTGGAGAGGAAATACAGAGCAGGAAGGGGAGGTCAAGGAGGGCGCCATGGACAAGTGATATTTGAGCAAAGACCTGACAGGAAGGAGGGAGAGAAACCACATGGATACCAGGGGCTGGTTTTGACCAATAGTGCGAATGAGGCACATGCCTGTGAACTGGGCAGACCTGCAGCTGGAACAATGGGCAACCACAGTGAGTTGAGAAACCCTGTATGGGGTCAGGAAAAGTGACCCGACCTGGCCCTTATGTCACAGGGAGTCCTCTGATTGCCATGTTGAGAGGAGAGGTAGGTGGAAACCCAGAGCTCAGCTAGACACTGTGACCCATGCGGGATGTCATGTCTGTCCCACCTAAGAACCACAGCTCTGCAGATGTGCAGCGAAGGGAGCAGGCGTGGATGATGAGCCAGTGGCTGTGGCAGGAAGGGAGGGTGCTTCTGTGCCCCTGCCGTATTTTACTTCTCAGAGTGGATGGCAAGCCCACCGGTAGTGATTCTATTTTAAAATGCTCAAAATCCCTTCTGAAAGTGAAAGGGAAAATAAGGAACCGAAGCCCATGGAAGTGAGATGATTTTGTCCTGAGCCTCATCCCTGAGAGTTTGCCAGTGTCTCCAACCCCATGGCAAGTCTTTATCCCCTAAAATTCCTGTATTCCAGGGAAATCGGAACAGTTTGCCTTTTTCAGTGCAAGGAAATAAAGTGTGAAATGCATGTCACAGACAATGAGCCTGCTCTGCGGGGGTCTAGGTGATGAAAACGGAGGGTCAAGGAGGCCAATGCCTCTTTCCCTAGAGACAAGGTCCTCCAGGCCTCCTTCCACCCCCCAAAAGGCAAAGCTTCTCATGTTCATGGGTCCCATCAGAAAGGCACCCTACTTTCTTGTTGGCACGATTCATCACCATAAAATGTGAAGAGCTGTTCGGCACTTCTTAAAAACCCCGGCTTGATTTCTCTCCCAGGATCCTCTTCTTCTGCTCACTAGCTAACTGGCCTCGAGTGCTGACTCCCCTTCGAGAGCCCCGATAGAGCCTCGACCCCCACCCAGTGGGAGCTCCGGGGCCAGCCTGCCAAATCTCCACAGGCTGCTGGTCCTACCTGCTCAGCTCCCACCACCTGTCCATGGTCAGGGAGGCCGAAACAAGTTCAAATTCCTTGCAGGAACTGCCCACACTTCGGGCACTAAGCAGACCCTGCGGTGCACCCACCATATTCCAGGACCTCCTTGGCATCAGGAATACAAACAGGTGTAAAACATTTACTGTGCATTTGAAGAGCTCATAGTCTGATAGACAATTTAGTAACATCATTTACTTTTTCTGAAAATGAAATACATGCACTTATTATAGAAATACAGAAAATAATTAAGAAAACTAAAATCATTCGTAATGTCAACACCTCCAGGCAACGATTGCTAAAATCTTACTTATATCTTACTCTCCATCACTTGACAATTCTAGTCATTCCCCCCCCCCCCCCACCCTTGTTCACCAGTTACCATTTTGCTCAGCAGTTTCTCTGGTTTTCAGCAGAAGAATCAATTGTGTTAATAGGATTGGTGGTCAGAGGTCTTACCACCCCTGCCCACCAGTTTGTTGGTGTGGTTTATTTTCTTCTGCACAAGACTGAGAGTGAGAGTTTACCAGCTGTAAAATGTTCACAACCTCTCAATGTATGTCGGATTTACACAAGAGCCTTCCATCGGGCTCAACATCCTAGAGAAGATGCTTTGGGGCATAGTCACAGGAGTCTGCCCAGAACAAACGGAGTCTAAAAAATGCCCGCCGTGAAGTAAATTGACCACTGTCACCACCAGCCAGCATGGCCTGTGACTTCAGGCCACGGGAGGATTGGACCATGGCCTTCCCTGAAGGATGGCACCAGGCAACAGGGACATCTACTCGGGAGAAGTGCCCCATTTAAGGAGTTAGACTGACAAATGTAAATGTTCATTATTTTGTGAGGAGAATTTATATTGTAAATAGAAATGTAAATTCTGTTTACATTTAACTTGTCTAACTAACTCATCTCCATATTTCCTTGTCAAGAAACTCTGACGTGTTGCTATTTTATGACAACACCATTGAGCCTAAAGCACCTTAAGGATTGTTCCTTCCTTCTCTCTAATAAGTCAATTATGTAATTAAGTGCCCTAATTTTTTTTTGGCAAAAATTCTCAAACAGGTCTTATGATCACCGAGCTTTGGGACATGCTTCTCCCTCATTATTCTTCTATGTCAAAGGCTGCTTCTTCCTTATTTGGAATATTGGTGCCAGATCTCAATTTATAATCCAAAGTCAACATCCAGTCCATTGAGCAACACTCACACTCCAGCCATGGAGAACATCACCCCATGCCACGGTGGCTAAGCATCCTTATCCTGTGAGTTGCAAGGAACAGGGATGTTACTGAATCCATGGCCAATGTTACAGAGAGAAGACGAGCTGACAGAATTTAGCACTTTTCAGTAAAATTATATAAAACAAGCAACACAAGACCAATCCTAAATCAAGCCTGTGCTATCGATGTCTGAGTGGGCAGTGTGGTATTGACTGAGGCACTGTCTTGATTTAGGCCACGTCAGCCTGGCCTTGATGTGGGACTCCTCCTGTCCCGGGGAGGGGCGGGGAGTGGCGAGGGTTGCATGGGCCTCCTCTTCCCTCACTGCTTTCCAGGAGAATGGATCCCCTTTATCCACCTGGTCCACCCTAACAAAGGTAAGAGTAGTCCTGGGGACTTTGTTCAATTGGTGCTGAAAGAAACCACAGTGCTGGAAACACTGGTGTGGTGGTTCACAGATGCCATCTCCAGCCGGATTAAATTCTCTCCTTAAAGGGTTGATGGGCATTTAACCATTAGCTAGTTGGCTAGCCAGTGTCATTTACACTTGGACTCCTTTTTATTTTCTTTTTTTTTTCCTGTTCATCAGATTTTTTTATTCACTTGATGTTTAGATTCACTTGTTGATAGATATGTATTTGTTGTTCATAATTTTTATCTTTACCTTTTTCTTCTTCCTCTTCTTAAAGAATACCTTTCAGCATTTCATATAATACTGGTTTGGCGGTGATGAACTCCTTTAGCTTTTTCTTATCTGTGAAGCTTTTTATCTGCCCTTCAATTCTGAATGATAGCTTTGCTGGGTAGAGTAATCTTGGTTGTAGGCTCTTGCTATTCATCACTTTGAATATTTCTTGCCACTCCCGTCTGGCCTGCATAGTTTCTGTTGAGAAATCAGCTGACAGTCGTATGGGTGCTCCCTTGTAGGTAACAACTGTTTTTCTCTTGCTGCTTTTAATATTCTCTCTTTGTCTTTTGCTCTTGGCATTTTAATTATGATGTGTCTTGGTGTGGTCCTCTTTGGATTCCTTTTGTTTGGGGTTCTGTGCACCTCCTGGACTTGTAAGTCTATTTCTTTCACCAGGTGGGGGAAGTTTTCAGTCATTATTTCTTCAAATAGGTTTTCAGTATCTTGCTCTCTCTCTTCTTCTGGCACCCCCATACGACTATATTATACCAACATAATTCGGATGTTGGTATGCTTGAAGTTGTCCCAGAGGCTCCTTACACTATCTTCATATTTTTGGATTCTTTTTTTCTTTTTGCTTTTCTGGTTGAGTGTTTTTTACTTCTTTGTATTTCAAATCTTTGACTTGATTCTTGCAAACCTTTAGTTTGCTGTTAGATCTCTGTATCATATTTTTTATTTCAGTCAGTGTATGCTTAATTTCTAGTTGGTCCTTTTTCATATCTCCAGGGTCTCACTCAATTTATCGGCCTTTTCTAGAAAATTCTTGAAAAACCTTATAACCATGGTTTTGAACTCTATATCCAGTCGTTTGCTTTCCTCCATTTCTTTCATTTGTGATCTGTTTCTTTATCTCTGCATTTCGGCTGCTTCCCTGAGTTGATAGAGTGGCTTTGTGTGCTAGGTGTCCTATAGGGCCCAGTGGCTCAGCCTCCCCAGTTACCTGAGGTGGACACTCTTGATGCACCCCTTTATGGGCTGTGTGCACAGTCTTGTTGTAATTAAGCCTTGATTGTTGTTGGTATCACTGGGAGGAATTGACCTCCAGGCCAATTGGCTGTGAGGATCAGCTGTGTCTATGCTGGGAGAACTTCTGTGCTGGAGACACCCTTATGAGACAAGACTTGCAAAAGCCTCTGTGCTCAACTTGGTTGGGGTGGAGTCTCAGGGCGAAGCATACAGCATTGGTTTCCTGTCAGCCCTGCCCTAATAGGCCCCTGTGTCTCAGTGTCCTGCTGCAAGCGCCTCTGAGCCTTCCTGTGGTTCTGAATGATGTCCGTTTTGTCTGTTAGTTGTAGTTTTGAAATTGTTGCACGAGGCAGCAGTTTAGGTGTTTACCTATGCCGCCATCTTGGTTTCTCTGGACTCCTTCTGCAATAGGGGAAATGCGATACAGAGTTCTTGGTCTTCTATGCCTGGAGCATCTACTCACAGCCTGTATCACATGACTCTTTTACATAAGTGTTGTCATTGTGATTGAGCTTCCACAGTGCTCTGAATGACAGCAATAGTTTCACTTTCATCACTGTGTTGTCTCCTCAATTGCAAGGTCTATAGGCAAGAGGAGGATGACCATGTGTGATGACCCTTGAGGAACCAATAAGCATTTCTAGCCATTCTTATTTTGCCTGCCTCCTGGGACAGGGAACTAACTCACTGTCCACAGGCTGGGGTATGAGGTTAGAGAGACCAGTGGCTCTTAAACCAGGTCCACACCATTGGCATCTCCTGGCAAATATTGCAAATAAAGATGCTTAGATCCATCCAGATACACTGCTTCACACGGCCCATGAGGGCCAAGGGTGACCCCTTGCCTGGTGTTTACAGCTCCTTCCCCTGAGTCCACCCCCAGCTCTGACTGGCCAAGGGGTGCAGCTGGCTAGCCCTTAGCAGTCCAGCTCCTCCTGAGGTTTTTGCTTGAACTCTATTCTCAGGTGTCCTGACAGAACAGGAAATGTTTTCGAAGGGGAAAACTCAGATGGATGTGGCTAAGCTACACTTACTAGTTTGCTTACCCTACTTCCAGAATTGTATTTCCAGTTTCCATCTGCTTTTGTTCATCTATGATGCCTTCAGACTACTGCTCTTAATATTTAATACAGAGTTTATTATCAGGAGAGTTAGTACAATAAAAGCAACTTGCAGTGGCCTAACACAGATTTTCCCAAGTATTTTCCTGATGGCCAGGTATGTTCAGATCGTCAAATAATGTGGAATTGAGATCAGGAATCCTGATAAATTGAGACAAAATTATTTCCCACGGTTATTACAAAGTAACTTTGGTCACCTCAACGTTTTAGTATCCTTAAATTATGTAATACAAACAGCTGTAAAATTAAGTTGACACATTCTATATTTAAAGAGCAATAAATTAGAGTAGTTTCTTCCTCTTTTACAGCCTCCCTTTGCTCCTGTTTAATGTACGTGGCATTTACATAGAACGTGCTGACAGTTCACTTGAGAGGGACAAAAATAATTATCATAACCTTGTCAAAAATACTTTGCTACTTGAACCAATATTTGAACTGATGGAATTCTTGAGTAAAATGAAAAGTAATTAAAATTAAAGAACAAATTTACGTTCCAAAAGTTTACCCAAAGAACTCTTTTCTAAAATGTTATCTGGGCCTGAACAACTGCCAAGGATCTGGGCACAAACACTGCGTGGGCAGCTTAGCGTGTGTGTGTGTGTGTGTGTGTGTGTGTGTGTGTGTGCGCGTGCACACACACACACACTACTGCCACTTTAATTGGTTTTGCAAACACCGACAACTTCATCTGACACACAGCAGAGTAATCTCCGGAGGACAGTGGAGCCAAGCCCAACACTGGGAGCGCCAGCACATTCTATCATAAATCTTCAACGTGGCTTGGAAATGGCATTTGCAATGTCTCCATTCTTCCTTCTCAGTCTGTCATTTTTTTTTTTTTTTGTCCCTAAGTCTTCCAGTTGTACTTCCAGTCTTTACTTCACCCTCTTCTCTCTGGATGTTTTATCGTTATCACAATAGACATCAAGGAAGGAAAAACACACCCCCAACTTTGAGAACGGTCAAAGCTGATGCAGCCGTCTTTTCTCTCTTTGAAAAGGAGTTCCATCACTCATTCTAGGAGCCAGAGTAAAATAAACACCCCAGTTGTTTGCAGTGCAGAGTCCCTGACCATGCTACACACAGGCTGTGATCACTGCTTTCACAGGCCTCCTGTGTAAACAGGTACACACAGCTTAGACTCTCAGTCCTACTCCCACTTTTGAGCCAGGGATTCCAATGACTCAGAAAACCAGGAAATCCCAGATTTAGAAGGGCTGGAAGAGACCAGTTAACCCAATTTGTACCATCTATCATGAGATTTTCCTGTAAAACACTCCTGAGAGATAAGACACTAGCTTTCACCTGTGATCAGAGCTCATGGTTTTTCCTGTCAGTCCATCCCATTGCTGGGTAGTGCCAATGCCTATAAAGTTCTTTATATAATATAAAGAACTTCAACTAAAATATCCTTCCAGAACCCTCTACACTTAATCCTTTCTCTGTCATTGAGTATAGTTATCTATATATATACAAGGCTAAGCGACTGTCTGACCTTCTGATCACATGACTGGCCAGTAAGTATGATATGCACTGACCACCAGAGGGCAGATGCTCAACACAGGAGCTGTCGAGCTGCGGTGACTTGGCAGTGGTGGTTCTCGGGTGATGCACCCCAGAACCAAAGAGGAGGGAGCCTGATTTCTCATGGGGCACTGCGATTCCACCTTCGGCTGTGGGTTATGTTGTTGCTGCGGCACTGTCGGCTCAAATCTGGTTTACTGCACAGTTGCATTTGCGTTACACACCCTGTATGACAGCAACTTTGCAGAGTGCCCTCTCGCACTCCAGGACCCTTGGGGGATGTCAGAGAGCCAGTTTCCCCTGCTCACTCCACAGACGCCCTTTGAGCCGCAGCACTGCCCCAGGTATGGCTGGCCAGGGAGGGACCACAGGAGGTTGGCTCCTGGGCGTGTCTGGCCCTGTATCCCCCAGTCCTGCCCCACTGGTCACATTCTAATTAATTTCCTTTCCATGTACACGAGTCCGTGCTCTAGGCCACTAGTCAATCCATAAACACAGATGCACAGAAAATTACAATTTCTTTAAATCAACTTTCATCCACAACTGGGCCTCTGGCAGTATTGATGGCAGTATTTAATCTGAGTGTTGATAAAGTTCCCAGTCACTAATCAATAACCGGGGCCCAAGCAGAGCCAAATATCAGGGGCATTCCAGTGGTAACAAGCATGGGCTGATCATGCTGGAATGCTCATGGCCACTTTACTTCCTGTCCTGTTGGGGCTGTTGTGGGGTGTGCAGCCCCCTGACACACCTTCCAGGGGCACCTTCATAGGAAGGGGATAGGTTGCCTCTAATCCTGGAGCAAGTCACCCCACTTCCATTCCCTAACTCCCAGAATATCTTTTTCTATTAATAAAAGTACCACTCCTGTTGCTAGCCTACCACTGGAAATCTGTAATTTCTCACAAGCTTTTGTAAGTCAGGAGGAGCCCTTGTCACCAAACTTCCCTGCAAAGACCCCAGGCAATACAATTTAATCTGAACCCTTACCTGCAGTGGGGTGGGGTGGCAGGAAAGACAAACAGGGAAGGTAAATATGGGAAGACTAACTGCAAGCTTTCCAGCCACACCCAGTGAAAATGAATCATTTTCTTAATTTCCTTCCAAATATTTGAAAATATCTGATGTTTGCTCAAAACCCTATTCAATTCAGAAACTATCCCCATTTCATTTAATTATTCACCATAAAACATAGTTTTCAGGGTTTTAAAAAATTCTCACCCCCAACCTGCTGTTGTTTGCTCAAGTCTTTCTAAAAGAGCTGAGACCTAAACATGGTGTCCAGGTGTGGTCTGACCTCAGCAGAGGATCATAGTGCCAGAACTTGCCCTTGGTCCAAACAATGCACAAAAATCTTAAGGTAATATCAGTTTTCTCCCCAAACACCACATTGTGGACCCACGTTGAATTGCAGCTGAGACAGAATCTCAGTCTCTTTCTAGCACCTTCTCCAGGGCACGCTGCTGACTCAATGCTTGACCCAGGAAGAGCTGTGCGGACAAGGGCTCACCTTTGCTGCCATGGTTTCTGAGAGAAGTCTTTTTCTCCCAGTGCTTTCCGTTCATAGTCAAGCTCTTCTTTGTGGTTCAAAGGAACTTCAGCTTGTGGAGAGAGCACCAAGAAAGCAAAGGAAACAGGTGCTGAGCCTTCAGGAGAGTTCCTTCACACCAGCCAGCCGGGAAGTGGAAGTGTCCGCCGTCCTGAGTGTCCTCTCTGTTATGTTCACTAGATTAGAGGAACAGCATTAAAACCTTCCTTTGGCGTGTGTAGTTTAGATGCCCATGTGGAGCAAAACCCTATCAACGTAGGCTGATTGGAGGAAAGGCCAATGGAATTCGTGAAAAGTCAAGTACATGTAAAAATTCTTTGGGACCTATCTCTAAAAATTATTTTTTTTCTTTTTTAAAAAATATATTTTATTGATTTTTTTACAGAGAGGAAGGGAGAGAGATAGAGAGTTAGAAACATCAATCAGCTGCCTCCTGCACGCCCCCCACTGGGGATGTGCCCGCAACCCAGGTACATGCCCTTGACCGGAATCGAACTTGGGACCTTTCAGTCCGCAGGCTGACGCTCTATCCACTGAGCCAAACCGGTTTCGGCTAAAAATTCTTTTAATTAACTTATAAATTGTGTGGCATGTCTATCATGTTTAACCTCAACATTCTCTCAAGAAGCATGACTTGCTTTAAAAAGACCTTTTATTAGCTCAAAGGTATACTATAGCTTGAGCCCTGGATGACTATTGCAAATTACCAGGCTTCAACTTAATGAGGGTTTCATGCCATAACAATTATAGAGTCTTGGAGACAGAACCTCAGTGGATATTGACTATAAATTTCCATCCATTGCTGAAAACCTCCGCTTGAGTATGTCTCCTGAGCATGGGTTATGTAATATATAATTAATATAATAGTAATATTATACAATATTTGGAGAGAGAATTTGCTTTAATTTTATTTTAAAAATATTTTTATTGATTTCAGAGAGGAAGAGAGAGTGAGAGAGAGATAGAAACATCAATGATGAGAATCATTGATCAACTGCCTCCTGCACGCCCCCTCCTGGGGATCGAGCCCAAAACCTGGGCATATGTCCCCTGATTGGGAATTGAATATGACCTCCTGGTACGTAGGTCAACACTCAACCACTAAACCACACTGGCTGGGCAGAGAAAATTTTTTCTAATTGAGCCAAAATCCTCTGGTTAATTTCCACCTCCCCTGTTTTAGATTTGCTTTCGAAAACAAACCATCTCTTCTGATGATATTTTGTTACAGGCTAAATAACACTAATAACCTGAACAGGGATAGGGCCCCAGATCTGTCTGCCCAGTTCCTCTCCCTAACCCACTATATAGTGGCACCTCATGCACAGGGCGCACAACGCTCACAGAGCACTGTGGCAAGGTGAGTACCAGGTTGCCCTTGAACCAGTCTCTAGGCAGCCGCATCCCTTACTTCCCTTATCTGTATGTCTCTTAAGTGTCCAATATAGCTGACACAATGCTTGACACAATAAAAGAGATTAAAAATCATTGATTTTCTCTGCCCCTTCTTTTCCCAGCCAACACAAAGGACAAAGGGATGCCCATACCCAAGATCCCAACATTCTGCTTCTCAATGAAGGAGTTTAAGGGAAAAGCAGGTGCATCCCAGAAACAATGGCCCAGACTGACTGCAGCCATCTTCACGGGCATCATGGGCCCCCCCGAAATCTCTGCTCACAGGATCTTAATCTTAGCTGCACACTAAACCATGTGGTACCAGGCCACACCAGAACCAATAAGTCCAGCTCACGGATTTATCTCTGAAAGTGTGCATAATTCTGTCTCTTACTCCTTTTATTCTGGGGTCATCCATTCACTCCCATCTTGTGTCGCAAGGTGTTAGCTATTCACTGCTGGCTGCTGCTCACCACCAAGCACATAGGTGCACATACACGTGTGCATACACGCACACCTCCCCCAGCCTTTATATTCTTAACATGCTCTATTGTAACACTGGGTTATTTGACTTGTATCCATGTAAACACTGTTCCTATAAAAAACTATGATTCCATTTCCTTTCTTCTACACTTTCCCCTCTAAAGTGAATAACTTGGTCTTCCTACTGTTTACCTTTCTATGCACTTACAATAAATCCCACCCCCCCCCCTTGGCTCTGGACATACACATCTTCCCGACATGCACATTGAATCCCTGTCCAGTCTGTCCCATCTCCTGGTGCTGAGCTTCTGAGGCCTCAGTCTTCCTTTCTAGTCTGTGCTGGGTTTGCTCAGGGTCTACCAAGGGACTCTGGGGACTTTTCCCCTCTCTCCTGTGTTGGAGTTTCTTTCTGGACCCTGTGTTCTTGTGTTTTTGTCTACTCTCTCATTTGATAGGAACACATCTCCACTAACTTTCTGAGATTCCTGAATGCCTGAGAATCTCGGCTATCCCATGACCAGGTCCAATAATTGGGCTGGATAAGGACTCTCCTGGGAGGTGATCTGCTCTTAGAGTG
Source organism: Corynorhinus townsendii (assembly GCA_026230045.1). Classification (NCBI taxonomy): domain Eukaryota; kingdom Metazoa; phylum Chordata; class Mammalia; order Chiroptera; family Vespertilionidae; genus Corynorhinus; species Corynorhinus townsendii. The sequence continues at coordinate 81,696,504 of JAPDVU010000001.1, read as the reverse complement.
GGGGGGAGGGAGTTCTTGTCCCATCGCCTCCTGTAGTCCAACGTTGCCTTCCAATCATCAGTGGCATTTGTTCCCAATTCTGTGCATGGCAGTGCTCTCCCCCTGTGCCTGTGGCTCTCAGGACCATCCCTTACCCACTTGTTCTGGAATACTGGGTCACCCCTCAGTCCACAACTGCATCCTCAAATGTTTCATCAATCCGCCAAACCAAAGATATAACTTGGTCCTTGTTTCTTGGATGCAGTATCTCCTCTTCTCTCCTCTCTCTGAGGGTGCAAATCCCTAGTATTTTTGTGTCCATTTCCTCTGAATGTCTTTCTGTTTGTTCTGGTGTGAATTCAACACTGGCTGCTTTCCTCCAGAGTCATTTGCTTTCCTCCAGAGTCAGGTGGGTTGGGGCCATCCACCCGGAGAAGCAGGTCTCTAACAGGGTGATGGTCGCTGTGTATGTGCTGCGTAGAGTGGTGAGGCAGGAGGGTATCACGGGGATGCTTCCTATGGCTTCCTATGAGAGAAGATCTAAGGGGCTTCTCTCAAAGACCAATGAGATTCTATTAAAAAAAAAAAAAAGAAGTGTCCACATCTTGTCTGGAAGATTCTGTCCTGCAGCCGCCAGTGCTACAAGACTCACTGGGGAAAGAAAGGGGTGTGGGGTGGCCTAACCCCTCAATGTGTGGTCGCTCATTTAAACCACTCAACAGAGACCCTCTCTCTGACCCCGTCCAGAGACCAACCCTTTTCCAAGTTGCCTTATTGTGAGCAGTGGAGGGAGGGGCTTCGTTTCAAGTTTCCAACAAGCCTTTCATTTTCAGGCCCATCTTCTCCATCATTCACAGGTCCTTGCTACTTCCTGTCTCTGTGCCCCCTGAGGTGTTTCAGGCACAGGGCTGCCAGTGGGCTTCCCTCTGGGCTGGGCTGTCTCCTGGGCTCGATGTCCTCAGCATGATGATGCCACATCCACCCTTTCTAGCTCCCACAGTTTTCTCACTCTTCCCTCCCCTTCCTGCCCCATGTCCTCCCCCTTTTTCTTCTCTTTCTTCTCCACTTCTCTGGGCATTTCAGAGAGATTTCAGGTGGGAACGAAGGAAATACCATATATTCAATTCACTAAGCCCCCTAAGCTCCTTTCTACTTTTTATTTTTTTATGCTTTATTTTTTATTTATTTATTTTACAGGTGTTCCTCTTTTATTTTTCCCCATAGCTCCCCTCCACCTGATTCCCCACCCCACCCCATGCCCTTACCCCCCGCCACTGTCCTCATCCATAGGAGTAAGATTTTTGTCCAATCTCTTCCCGCACCCCTCACACCTGCTTCCCCTGAGAATCGTCAGTCCACTCCCTTTCTATGTCCCTGATTCTATTATATTCACCAGTCCATTCTGTTCTTCAGATTTTTCATTCACTTGATTTTTAGATTCACTTGTTGGTAGGTATGTATTTGATGTCATTTTGTTGTTCATAATTTTTATCTTTACCTTTTTCTTCTTCTTCCTCTTCTTAAAGGATACCCTTCAGCATTTTGTGTAATCCTGGTTTGGTGGTGATGAACTCCTTTAGCTTTTTCTTGTCTGTGAAGCTCTTTATCTGACCTTCAACTCTGAATGATAGCTTTGCTGGGTAGAGTAATCTTGGTTGTAGGTTCTTGCTGTTCATCACTTTGAATATTTCTTGCCACTCCCTTCTGGCCTGCATAGTTTCTGTTGAGAAATCAGCTGACAGTCGTATGGGTACTCCCTTGTAGGTAATTAACTGTTTTTCTCTTGCTGCTTTTAATATTCTCTCTTTGTCTTTTGCCCTTGGCATTTTAATTATGATGCGTCTTGGTGTGGTCCTCTTTGGATTCCTCTTGTATGGGGTTCTGTGTGCTTCCTGAACTTGTAAGTCTATTTCTTTCACCAGGTAGGGAAAGTTTTCTGTCATTATTTCTTCTAATAGGTTTTCAATATTTTGCTCTCTCCCTTCTTCTGGCACCCCAAAAATTCGGATGTTGGTTCGCTTGAAGTTGTCCCAGAGGCTCCTTACACTATCTTCAAATTTTTGGATTCTTTTTTCTTTTTGTTTTTCTGGTTGGATGTTTTTTGTTTCCACATATTTCAGATCTTTGGTTTGATTCTTGGGGTACGTTGATCTACAATTGAGTTTCTGTATATTCTTTATTTTAGACAGTGTATGCTTCATTTCTGACTGGTCCTTTTCCATTTTTTTGGCATTCTCATTAAGGTCCTTGAAGGTCTCACTAAGCTCCTCAGAAGTGTCATCAAGTTTCTCAGCGGTTTTTAGAAGATTCTTGAGTAACCTTATACATGTGGTTCTGAACTCTATGTCATCCAGTAGTTTGCTTTCCTCCATTTCTTTCATTTGCGACATGTTTCTTTGTCTCCGCATTTTGGCTGCTTCCCTGTGTTGATGGAGTGGCTTTGTGTGGTAGGTGACCTAAAGGGGGCAGTAGCTCAGCCTCCCCAATCACCTGATGTGGACGCTCTTGGTACACCCCTTTGTGGGCTGAGTGCAAAGTCTTGGTGTAGTTAAGCCTTAATTGCTATTGGTACGCTGGGAGGAATTGACCTCCAGGCCAATTAGCTGTGAGCACTCCCTGTGTCTATAATGGAAGAACTGCTGCGGTGAAGACACACTTATGGGGCAGGACTTGTTTCAGTGGGGCTTTGGTGCTCACTGAGTCTGCCTCTTGAATGTGTCACTTATGGATGTGAGGAGTTGAAATCTGGTGTCTCACACTGACCACTAGGTACACTGGCTTCTGGATCTCCAATGGGGTGCAGGTCAGCTACTGTCTGAGGCCACTCAACAGGAGCTACAGTGAGAGCTGCAGTTTTCTCCTCTTTGCTTTGGAGGTTTTGGAGCTGTCTGACCCAGGCTGCAAGTTTGCTAGGTTAAGCTGCGATAGGGCAGGCTTTTCTTATGCTAACTCCGCTGCTTGGAGCTTGGGTGGGTTTGTAGGTTGTGCAGGGCAGGGCCTCAGGGTATCACTAGGTTAGGGCGTGGCAAACAGCAATGGCTGCTAGTTAGCCGGCTCAACGGCATCCGCGAGTCCCGTGCCCCAGTGCAGTAAACAATTATTCCTGCGTGCAGCTCTGCAAGCAAGCCACCCTCACTGGCAGACAGTCCAGCTTCTCCCTGTAGGAGTTTGGGTCCCCCGCGTCTCCCCAGAGACTGGATTTCAGATTAATCGGGGGCTTGTCTCCGTTCGAGTTGAAAAAAGCAACACACCCAGTCGCCCGCAGCCAGCCCGGATCACGCGCCTCTGTACCTCAGCTTTTCACCGCTCGTGCAAGTCTCAATGCTCTTTTCTCTTTCCTTCTAGTTGTAGAAGTTCCACTCAGCCAGCTTTCCCGTGGTTCTGGGTGATAGACGTTTTGTCTTTTATTTGCAGTTTAAATTGTTGTGGGAGGCAGCAGTTTAGGTGTTTATCTACGCCGCCATCTTGGATTCTCTCTCCTCCTTTCTACTTTTTAAATTATTATTACTATTTTAAATCTTTATTGTTTAAAGTATTACATAGGTCCTCCCTGCCCCCCTCCGCCAACCTCTTCCAGCCCTCTCTTGTCCTCCCCCCCTCCAGGCCCTCGCCACTCCATTGTCTGTGTTCACAGGTTAGACTTATATGCATACAAGTTCATTGGTTGATCTCTTCCCACCCACCTTCCCCTATCTTCCCTCTGAGGTTCCACAGTCTGTTCATGCTCCTATGACTCTGGGTCTATTTTTGATCATCAGTTTATTTGGTTCATTATATTCCACATATGAGTGAGATCATGTGATACTTACCTGTCTCACACTGGCTCATTTCACACAGCATAATAGTCTCCAGGTCCATCTATGCTATTGCCAATAGTAAGAGTTCTTTTTTATTGCTTCATAGTATTCCACGGTGTAGATGTACCATAGTTTTTTAATCCACTCATCTGCTGATAGGCACTTAAGCAGTTTCCAAGTCTTAGCTATTGTAAATTGCACTGCTCTGAACATAGGGATGCATATATTCTTTCTGATGAGTGTGTTAACGTAAAAAAAAAACACGAACTATCGAAACCTGTAAAGAATTTTTGTGAGTTTATTTGAGCCAAACTGTCAACATATGCCGGGAAGCAGAACCTCAACGAATTGAGATAATGCTCCGGAGAATGGCTGGTTACATTTGTGTTTATTCATTGCCATCAAAGGAGTGACATAGGTGGGTTACATGAAATTCATTGGTGATAGATTAAGGAGGTGGGATAAAGCAAAGTGGAGGAAACCTCTGGGATTGGATAAGAAGTGAAATGATGGACACATACTTAGGTGGGCAGGCACAATTAACATGATAATGAACAAATTTGTGGCATCTGTCCTGGTGCCCACCACATTTGGTTGTGCCCCAGGGTCCCCAGAAAAAGGGAAGTTACAAGTTACCCAGACATTTCAAGGGTATGTTATCATAGATGCAAAAAGACAGATAGGCTCAGTTAAGGTAAAGGTTGACCTTGTCAATGAAGATACAGGCCTAGGATGTAACTGCCCACCATAACTGCGTTTAGTTCAAGTTTAATTTCAGACCATCCTTTGTGGTTACTTTAGGTCTCTGAGTTTGCAAGACTGTCATGCAAGCCTCCCCTGAGCTTGTCAGGTCAGCATGTGGCCCCTTTCGTCCACAAGTGTTTCGGGTTTCTTAGAATATAGTCCTAGAAGTGGGATGACTGGATCAAATGGGAGTTCCATTTTTAATTTTTGAGGAAACACCATACTGTTTTCCACAGTGGTTACACCAGTCTGCATTCCCACCAGCAGTGTACTAGAGTTCCCTTTTCTCCACAACCTCACCAACACTTGTCATTGGTTGATTTGTTGATGATAGCGATTCTGACAGGTATGAGGTGATATCTCATTGTCATTTTGATTTGCATCACTCAGATGATTAGTGATTACTTTTTTTAAAAATCGTCATTATTGAAAGTATTACATACTTTCCCCCATTAACTTCTTTCCTTCCTTTCTCCCACATTAACCCCTTCTAGCCCACCCCCACCCCCAATCCAGGCCTTCACCACCTATTGTCTGTGTCCATGGGTTATGCATATATGTATACAAGTTCTTTGGTTGATCTCTTCCCACCCAACCCACCCATCTGCCTACCCTCTAGGTTCAAAAGTGTGTTCCATGCTTACATGTCTCTGGATCTATTTTGTTCATTAGTTTATTTTGTTCATTAGATTCCACATGTGAGTGAGATCATGTGATACTTGTCTTTCTCTGACTGGCTTATTTCACTTAGTATGATACTCTCCAGGTCTCTCCATGCTGTTGCAAATGGTAAGAGTTCTTCCTTTCCTTAAACAACATCACATCCCAAACTTAGGGACAAATGAAAATAACAAATGGACCCACCAGGAAGCCTTTTTCCTCAACACATGGGAGAGGCTGGAGTGTCTGCATTAATTCCTTCTGTTGGTAATATGGTATAAGGTAGTGGGGCAGTTCTGAAAGACTTAGCTGAAATTTTATCCGTCACACTCCTGTAACACTTTATTCCATTAATAGTGGACATAAATCTCTCTTCCAAAGGAGAGTCATGCCTCAACACAGTAACATTTTCATATTTCCCTTTTATCTTTAGGGTTCAGCCTCTGGCGGGTGTTTGGCAAACGTCTGCTGAACAACTTGGTGAATAAACAATGGCCTCATCAATTATTTGACTATTTATTAACTGATTCATGTAGAAATGACTCAAAAGGACATATTTCTTCCTTTTTCTTGTTTAGCTTGTTTTACTTACATACAAATATCTGTACTTTGCTAGTTCCTCATATCTTCTGTTGCATTTTTGGGCTCTGGATGGATCATCAGGTGTTTGAAGATATGGACTACCTCAGAATTACATAATTTGAAGTGGGAGGAGCACTCAGAGCATCTCTGAGGTCATCCTTGAGGCCCATGTAGCATGAGCCACGTGAAGAAGATGGAGGTTGTAGAAAAGGAGGTCAGAGAAAAGACAGAGCCCAGACCATCCGGCTCAGAGTCCAGATGAGACCTGGCCTTTCATTCGCCACAGAAATTCCTTGGCACCACTGTCTTCTGTCCCTGAGAGGTTCCCACTGAGTCCGAGAGGCAGCGAGCGTGGGTCTCCCGTGCTCCTCGGTCACAGCGTCTGCACTGCCCTGGCACTCACCAAGACAGAACCAAGGAAGTGATTCACCCACAGAAGCCAGTGGGTGCAGAGTGGGGGATGGGGGTACACAGTCACACAAATGTCCACTCACCATGCCTGGCGTCCTCTTCTCTTCTGACTCTACAGCAGCAGCCATCTTAGAGGCTCAGTGTGGAAGGCAGGGACCAGGGGTGGAAGTTCTGCTTGGTGTCCTCTCCTGGTCAGGATGTCCACCCCAAGTGCATGTCCATCTTCCACAACCCTCATTTCCAATGCTCCCTCTCCTACTATAGTCATCCCTTCTTCCCATTCCTCTCCAAGATCTGAACTTTCTGAGCTCTTACTCTGGCTCAGCCTTAGGCCAAGAGAAGCTGCTCTCTCCCCAGCTGCCCAGCCTCAGTCCGGTAGCCAACATCACCTGTGCATGGAAACGCCGTTGTTATCCAGTACTGCCTCAGCCGGACCTGGAAATGGAGTCTCCTGTGCTTGGACCTTGATACCTGTATTTTGTGGCCTGTGACCTTTAACCCTGACTTGGATTTTGACTTCTGTCATGTCTGCTGAGCCAGGCCTCTGGTTCACTTTAGCGATGGTCAGTTTTTATTTAGCACAAATTGATGATTTGCTGCAGAAATGGGTACCTCATTGGCCATTTTTTCTCAGTGGATAGAGCATCGGCCTGCGGACTAAAGGGTCCCGGGTTTGATTCCGGTCAAGGGCACATGCCTGGGTTGTGGGCTTGATCCCCAGTGAGGCATGCAGGAGGCAGCCGATCAATGATTCTCTCTCATCGTTGATGTTTCTATCTCTCTTTCCCTCTCCCTTCCTCTCTGAAGTCAATAAAAATATATTTTAAAAAAGAAAAAAGCCCCCCAACTTTGTTTTAAAAAATGTGGGTACCTACATTTTTGTTTCCTTAGAGTTCCTTTTATGGGATGCACTCTGTTCTCCACACATTGCCACTCTGAACATTGTCAGGGTGGTCTCCACACATTGCCACTCTGAACATTGTCAGGGTGGACATGTGGACTCCCGGAGCATGGGACCATGACTCTCATCTTTATTCTCCTACATTTCCATTCAGATACAGGAGAAACAACTGAATTCTCACACATCCAAGAGACTCCTGGAGAACCTATAAAAACAGGGATGGGGAACCTTTTTTTCTGCCAAGGGCCATTTGTATTTTTATAATATCATTCGAGGGCCCTACAAAATTATCAACTTAAAAAATATGTTGCTATGGCCCTGACTGCTTTGGCTCAGTGGATAGAGCATCAGCCTGTGGACTGAAGGGTCCCGGGTTCGATTCCGGTCAAGGGCATGTACCTTGGTTGCGGGCGCATCCCCAATAGGGGGTGTGCAGGAGGCAGCTGATCCATGTTTCTCTCTCATTGATGTTTCTAGCTCTCTCTCCTCCCCCCTCCCTCTCTGTAAAAAATCAATAAAATATATATTAAAAAATATATATGTTGCTATGAAAAAAGCTCCTGGATTTATTGAATTTCGAGTGCCATCTGCGATTGCCTTGGCAGGGCCGGACCAAGTAATACTGCGTGCAGCTGGACATCCCCCACCCCTGTTTTTTAGTTTAAAACATGCAACCTCCAGGACCCTTGGCAGGCAATTCTGTCTGTATGTCTGAGGCAGGCCTAGGAACATGAATTTCAAGCTCATGGTTTTTAAAAAATATATTTTTGTTGATTTTCAGAGAGGAAGGGAGAGGAAGAGAGAGATAGAAACATCAATGATGAGAGAGAATTATTGACTGGCTGCCTCCTGCACACCCCCCGCCCCCCCAAGTGGGGATCTGACCAGAATCAAACCCGGGACCCTTCAGTTCTCAGGCTGATGCTCTATCCACTGTGCCAAACCAGTTAGAGTGGGTTTTTGTTTTTGTTTTCTCATTGCTTATCTGGCATCACTCCACCAATCAATCAGCAGCACCAAGAACCTGTGGTTGCTAAATCCAGAGCACGTTTCTGTCTCTGTCTTCCTCACTGACTCACACACAGCACCTCGGACTATACCCTCTTTATTGAACCTCACCAGGCATAGTTTGGCACATTGTAGATACTCAAAAATTACTTGTTGAATGATTGAAGTTTGAGGATTTAGACTAAGCAATATTGAAGAATCACAGAACAAAAAATACAATTTAAGGCTGTATTTTCTGATTTGGAGCACAAGTGCTGTTTCCTACAGGAGAAAGATTCATGTGGGAAAAAAGCAGTCAGTGTAATTTATGCCACAGACAGAGAGACGCAACAGAGGCGGGTTCAAGAGGAAAGATGACGGCTTGCCAGAGTGATCAAGCAGATTCCCAGTGTGGTCTCTGCTCTCTTTCTCATATGGCAATCCCTCCTCTTTACATCACTATTGACGAATGAATGCCCTTCTTTCTAATGTTTACCTGACAAGACCAACTCTTAGCATGGATGGCATCATCCGATCTGTCCACGACATTGTTCTTGTTCTCCTCTGAGCAGCCTCTGCCTTCCCTGCAGCCCTAGGCTCTGCCGACTATTCTTTCTTCTCCACCCCACCCATTGCCGGGTCAGGCTGGAGAGGCTCTGATCGGCCCTCATTGGCTCCTGTTTGAACTCCAGGTGCAAAATTGCATCATTGGTGAAGGGAAAGCACAGGTGAAAGTCTGAAGCTGAGCTATGGCACGACACTTAGGAAATGGTTAGCACTCAGTATGGATGGAGTGTAACATTTGAGGAGAGGGGTGAAAAGGGGGAGGGTCAGAAAGAAAAGGAGCCAGATAAGAAAGGCGTTTGGGTACCTGGGCAGGGTTTGGAGCAGGCGTTGTAAACAGATTTGTGTATGGCAAGAATGGATGTTGAGAGAACAAAAATAGATCACTGTTGTGATCAGATGGGGGAGAAAGGTGGACTAGTAACTAGTGGTGTCCAGTGGAGGGACATGGAGGGAATGAGTGGTCATCAGGAGCAGAACTGGTCACTAGTGCCTCTCACGGAAACTGCTTACAAAATAGGGCAACTGGTTTGGGCACTGGGCTGAAGAGGGGAGGGGAAAGGCAGCAGGGGAGAGGCAGAATTCAGTTGGGTTAACTTGACGTGAGCTCATCTTCATCCCTCTGGGAAGTGTTGAGTAGACAGTCGGGGACACATAATTTAAGTTCAGGGTATATGTACACCAAGCATGTCAAACTTGCGGCCTGTGGGCTGCATGTGGCCCACAACAAATATTTTTGCGGCCCAGCCAATATAACAGCCTGTAAGAAACATTTTAATAAGAATTTTGTAACTTAATTTTTACACTATCTTGTTACACATAATCCTATTTAATAAAGAGGGAATATGCTAATTGACCCTCACACCATCACAAAGATGGTGGTGCCCACAGCCAATAAGGAGGGAATATGCTAACTGACTGCCTACCCTCAAAGATGGCAGCACCCACAGCCACAACATGGCAGTGCCCAGTCCCCTCAGCCCCGCTAGGGCGGCAGGCGCATGGCAAGGCTGGACCTGCCTCCGGAGTCTCCCAGTCCCCTCAGCCCCCTAGCCGCCCAGGGCTGGCCCAAGGTACAAGCAAGCCTTGGATGGCGGCTGCCCAGCTGTCCGGGGCTGCCTGAGGCTCAGGTAATCAGGCCCGGCCAAGGCTTGCGCTGCCAGCAGTGGCAGCAGCAGAGGTGTGATGGGGTGTTGCCTTCCCCTGATGGCAGGGTCACCTCCCGCCCCTGAGAGCTCCTGGACTGTGAGAGGGGGCAGGCCGGGCTGAGGGACCCCCCCTCCAGTACATGAATTTTCATGCACCAGGCCTCTAGTTATTAATAATAACTAACTACAACGTTCACTAATGACTGATTACTATAATTGTGTTGCATTCGTTTCCCTTACGTGCCTTACGAGCAGGTGCACCATTTCTCTCCCCTAATACTAGCAGCGAATATGTTAGCAGCCAATTGCCACGCCATTAGTCTTGGACTGACTTGTTTGGTGTAGACAACAGGAAATATTTTGCTTTTGGAGAACAAGAAAAATGGGTTTATTTGTGTTACACTTATTACCTTGTGCAGTTATTCAGTGTCTGGTAAGTTAATGTTCAAGGAAAAAATATTAATTTTTATTAAAATGTTCTATTGTTTTATGTTAATGATTACTCATTATTTCAGCCCTTTGTATTCAGCATATCTCTATTGAAATAAACCTATGTTTTTTATGAAAATTGCTTTTGATTTTTTTGCAGCCCACATAAACTTAAACCTTGTTTATTTGGCCCGTGTTAGCCTTTGAGTTTGACATGCTTGATGTACATGAAGGCTGCTTTGGGAGTAATTGAAGCAGAGATGATGATGGAAAGTCACCCAGTGAGAGTGGGCAGAGTGAGGACGCACAGCAGAAACCCCAGAGGCACCAGAAGTTAGAAAAGAGAGGAAGAGGAACCTACGAAAAAAACAGAGAAGGGCTGCCAGAGAGAGAGAGAAGAGGCCAGAAGCCAAGGGAAGACACTGCTCAGAAAGGAGGCTGAGACACCTGAGGCAGAGCGTCAACACCGAAGGCTGTTCTTTGGGAGGCTGTCCACTACTCAGCGGGTGCGGTCTGTATGGACAGAGGGAGGTGTGGGCCAGGTGGAGGACTAAGAGGGTGATTAGGGAGAGGGGAGACAGGGTGACAAGTGTAGAAAATTCTTTCCTGAGTGTGATCAGCCTGAGCCAGGAAGATCTCGCCTATTCCTAGGATTCAGGAGGCACAGATGTCTGTGTCAGGGAACAAAGGGAGTGGTTGTGCAGTGGCCTTTATTTTTCTCTGTGAAATTGAAGAGTGGTGGAGTGGCGGGAGCTTAATGGTTTGAGGAGGAACAGGGGAGGTCTGAACCAGCGTCCTGGAGAAGAAGGGGGAAGTGACAGACTGCAGAGCATGGCTGAGTGTACCCTCGAGTCTCTGAGGTCACCAGCTTCCACCAGCAACACCCTCCGGAGCCCTGGAGTGGGACAGGGGCAGGAAGTAGTGGGGTTAGTCCTGGACTGGCTTCTCTCCAGGCAGGGATGATACAGGGATGCAAGGGCGGAGCAGTAGAAGATGCTGTAAGAAGAGCTGAAATGATGTAGCTTGTAATATGACTTTGGTAGGGAGGATGTGCGTTAGTTTTCTATCACTGCAGAACAATTTACCTCTAACTAGTTTTGAAAACAAAATCCATTCAGCTGTGATAAGGCAGAAGTCTGAGTCTGGCTCAGCTGGGCTCTTTCCTCAGTCTCACAAAGCTGCAGTCAAGCTGTGGGCAGCGCCTGTGGTCTCACCTGGAGCTCGGGACCCTCTTCTGAGCTCATTCAGGTTGCTTGTGATGGTCTCTCTGAGGTCCCTGAGTTTTGCTGGCTGTTAGATCACTATCGGCTCCTGGAAGAGACCCCCCTCCATAGGCAGATACCTCTCTCCTCAGGTCTTTGCTTTCTTTCTCCCAGGCCCTCTGCTCTTAAAGAGCTCACCCAATTAGGTCAGCCGCTCCTCCCCCAAGGCAATCTTTCTTTTGATTAGCTCAAAGGCAAGTGATTCAGAGCCTTGTTCACATCTATAAAATTCCTTTTGCCATATAATGTAGCATGATCACAGGCGTTATAGCACAGGTTCCACCCACACGCAATGGAAGGGGATTATACAGGAGGAGGGCAAAGTCATCTATGTGCAAAGGAAGTCCTGGATAAATAAAAAGAAGGGGCTAACAGAAATTGAGGGGTTGGGGGCAGGTGGCTGTTCCTGAGTGTAAGTGTAGCAGAGTTAGGATTAGGTGTGATGAAAGAAATGCAGAACAGTCACCCAGAGCAGGGAGGTGGGCCGTTTAGGCTGATGGGACCAGGTTCTCTCGATGGCCCTCCATCGTTATTCAGTAACCTCGGCCTCCTGGTCCAAGCTGGACTTCTAAAAAACTCCAGCTCTAGCCGGTTTGGCTCAGTGGATAGAGTGTTGGCCTGTGGACTGAAGGGGTCCCAAGTTCGATTCAGGTTGCGGGCTCATTCCCCAGTAGGGGGTGTGGAGGAGGCAGCTGATCAATGATTCTCTCTCATCATTGATGTTTCTATTTCTCTCTCTCCTTCCCTTCCTCTCTGAAATCAATAAAGAAATATATTTTTAAAAAATTCCAGAAACCGCCATACAACTTATACCTTTGGTTATAACAGTGGAAAAGCCACTTTCTGAGCATTATATGTACAGTAAGTGCCACTTTTATAAACACACACATCATTAAAGGGCTTATCTCCATTATTAAAAAGTGCTTATTTTTCGGTGGTGGGATATAGGAAGTTTTTATTTTCTGTGTTGGGCTTTTCTAGATTTTCCATATGCGTGGTAATAAATGTGTACAGCTTTTGTAACCAGAAAAATCCAATAAAAATAATTTCCAGAAAAGAGAGGAAACGTATTGATTTATGCTGAAGATCCAGAGGGTTGATTTGTGCCTGAGAGAGGAACGAGGACAGGACTAGATAACAGTTGGGAGAAGAAACATTTTTAGATTCAACAGAAGGGACCAACTTCTCTTCCATTGTCAAAATGTTTACAAACAGTCTGAAGTGTTGTTAGGCTTGGGATTTTAGGCTTGGTTGTATTTGTTTTGGAGATTATTCTCTTCACAAAACGAGACTCGAAAGGAACAAAACGTGGACAACAGACAACAGCTCAGGCTGCAAACGAGGCAGAAGTAAATACCAAGATCTTGAAAATGCCAAGCTCTCCTTTCAATATTTGTCTACATGATAGTCCCATTCCAGCACCTTCCGTAATCCCTCCCCCAGATAAAGAGCATCTTAAAGTTTTCTATTTACCCTCAATGTCTAGTTCCAAGCCACACTCCCCAGGCCCAGGAGGGACTTTCATGTTGGCTACTAGGGGTCACAGTTCTACCAGCAGCCCTGGGAGGCAGCCCTCAGCCCACCGTCAATAGGGAAGCAGTCCAGTTGGAACCGAACTGGTTCTTGTCTTTCTAGGTTGAGCAAAAGAGTAAGTTAAAGATTTTCTACATTAGACTGTGCTCCTTAGTGCCTTTTGGAAGTAGGTATAGCCTTGGGCATGTAGATGGAAGCCCTGTCAGTACTCAGGTAATGTAACTACATAGTTTGTAGCTTGTGATGCAAATCAAGTTCCTAGCTGTCATTACACTTTGTTGCGGGGACTGGTGCAAACACAATTTCATTCACCTGTCAGGGCTCATGGGGTCAGACATTTGGGAGTAGACAATTGGTCTGAGCCAGCTGTACCAAGAAGGCTCTGGCTTGGTGGGTAAACCAGAAACATGACTTGGGCCTCTTCTCCTGCAGAGTGGTATGTGTGAGAGCCCCTTCTCTGCCAGGCTGCTGGCAGGCACCATGTGTATGTGAAGCATGAAAGGCATATTGTGGGGACCAGAGTGCAGAGCGAGATTTCTCAGCCAGCCAGAAACATGCTGAGTCAGGACGGATTAAGAGGGAGAAATTAAGACCCAAGGTTCTAAACACCCTCACATGGTTTCCTCCTTGCCAGGGTTTTCAAAGGATTATATTTTTTAAAAAAATAGTGCAGTTTCAAGTTATTCAAGTTTACAGGATAGTGTTTACTTTGCTTATTTCCTGCTAGAACTTAAAGCAGAAAGAATATTAAGCTCTCCGGGTTTTGCAATACGTCAGGCAGGCTAGAAAAGCTCGTTTAAATCCATGGAGTAGAAAACATAAGCCGCACGTCCTAGGCAACAGGCAAAGGCACATGCTGCCTAGGCAGTAAAATATTTTATTGAAAAGGCCATGACCTAAGCCAAAGCTCTTATTTGGTCATATGAGTGGTAAGCTCAGCACCTGCTAATCTTCCATCACGGAGCACACCTGCAGCCTATGGTGTGGGACTCCCCAGCTGGCAGGTTGATCTGGGAGTCGAGATGCAGGTGTTAACAGCAGGATGGTGGACTTTCAGGTTGAACAAAATGATAAGCTGAAGATTTTCGACATTAGACTATTCTCCTTAGTGCCTTTGTTGCCCCTACCCACGCCCCCCCCCCCCCAAAAAAAAACAATTTAACAACTACCCATAGATGATAATAGTTCTGGGAAAGCTCTGGGATACAATTATGACACTGCAGCGAAAACTGAGGATAACCACATAGAAAAATCACAGAATCATTTCACCTATATCACTGACCCCCAAAAGGAATCCCCTCCACTGTGAGTCCCCTACAGGGAAAGGGAGGGGAGGAGGACTGTAGCAGCCTTATCACTGAAGATCCTGCAGCCCTTGCACTGCCAAGGACCTCACTGTCTCGACTGACACAAACTCCAGCTGCCAGACACAACTGGAGTCCACACCACAGCTAACATCAACTGTGAAGAAAAAGCTTGTCCTTGAAGATTTGATACCAGACAAGGATGCCCACGCTCACTACTTCTATTCAATATAGCACTAGAAGTGCTAGCCAGAGCAATCAGACAAGAAAAAGAAATAAAAGGCATCCAAATTGGAAAGGAAGAAGTAAAATTATCTGTTTGTAGACGACATGATCATATAGGTAGAAAAACCTGGCTTCCCAAAAAATTGTTAGAACTGACAAACAATTCAGTAAAGTTGCAGGACACAAAATAATCTAATTTTAAGATGGCAAAAGATCACCCTGGCCGGTGTAGGTCAGTTGGTTGGGCATTGCCCATGCACTGAAAGGTTACTGGTTAGCCCGTATGGCTAACTGGTGTGCCTCAATGGTTAAGCGTTGACCCAGAAACCAAGAGGTCACAGTTCAATTCCTGGTTGGGGCACATGCCCCGGTTGTAAGCTTGACCCCTGTTGGGGGGTTTGCAGGAGGCAGACTATAGATGATGTTCCTCTCTCATCAATGTGTCTACCTCTTTATCCCTCTCTCTTCCTCTCTCTCTAAAAAAATCAATAAAACATACTTAAGGAAGGAAGGGAGGGAGGGAGCGAGGAAGGGAGGGAGGGAGGGAGGGAGGGAGGGAGGGAGGGAGGGAGGGAGGGAGGGAGGGAAGAAGAAAGAGCCCTAGCAGGTTTGGTTCAATGGATAGAACGTCAGCCTACGGACTGAAGGGGCCCGGGTTCAAGGCACGCATCTTGGTTGCAAGCTCTTTCCCAGCCCTACCCTGTCAGGGTACATGCAGAAGGCAACCAATTGATGTGTTTCTCTCACATCAGTATTTCTCTTTGTCTTTCCTTCTCTCTTCCACTCTCTCTAAAAATCAATGGGAAAATATCCTCAGGTGAGAAAGGGAAGGGAAGGGAAGGGAAGGGAAGGGAAGGGAAGGGAAGGGAAGGGAAGGGAAGGGAAGGTGGTTTGATTCCCAGATAGCTCGATTCCTGGTAGGGGGTGTGCAGGAGGCAGCTGATGGATGTTTCCCTCTCTCTTCCCCTCTCCCTTCTTCTCCCTCTAAAAATCATTAAAAAAAATTTTTTTTGTTTTGTCCTGCATTTTGGTAACTATACATGAAGGACAAAACAAAAATAAGATATATTGCAAAGGAGATACTTATGCTCCAGCCTCCCAATTATTTCTCTACATGCAAAGTGACCACAAATGACAAAGCAAAGGAGCTATGTTCTGGAGGGCAGCAGTACCCGAAACCAGTCCTCCAGCCTCTGGGCCCCCAAGGCTGCACAGCCCCAGATACAGTCTCTGTGAGGCTGATTACTCTGGGCTCACCAGGAATTTGAGGTTTAGCCATGGTGACTGAGTGGCTCCCCCTTGCAGGCTCCTGGGTCAAAGCCAGCTCAATCTTCTCAGTCCTTCTTCCCCAATGGCAAATACCTTTTGAGCTAAAGTAGATTCCCATCTTTCCCTGGGATCTTGTTCAGTCTTTGCACATTTTCCAGGAGGTTTTAATATGCTGCACCTTTTGGTGTTTCTGGTCAGAATTACCCTGCCCAGCACTACGGAGGCAGAAGTCCCTCATCCTGCCCCTGTGTTCTTAGTGTGTGTTCAGATTTCCTCAAACACATCCTGTGGATTAGATGCTTGGTCCATCCTGTTACTCAGCTGGGCCTTTGAATTCTGTAATTCATTTCAGTAAAAAAATTACATTTTGCCGAAACTGGTTTGGTTCAGTGGATAGAGCGTCGGCCTGCACACTGTGGGGTCCCGGGTTCGATTCCGGTCAAGGGCATGTACCTTGGTTGCGGGCGCATCCCTGGTGGGGGGTGTGCAGGAGGCAGCTGATCGATGTTTCTAGCTCTCTATCCCTCTTCCTTCCTCTCTGTAAAAATCAATAAAATATATTTTAAAAAATTACATTTTAAGTTCCCTACAGACTTTTCTTGTACGGGTGCTCTCATGAACAGTCTAGTATTATTTGGGGGATATAATATTGTCCTGAATGTCTCCGAAGGCTTTGTTAGTTTCATATTTCTTGAAGTTCTTGCCTGTTTCTGAATTAGTACCATCACATCTGGGCTGATTGTTCTAGTCCTACCTGTGATCCTTCTATTCTGACCTGTCTGAGGACCCCCAGGTACCTGGAGGGTTATGCAGGTTTGTAAATGAAGAACAAAGTTTATGAGTATTTGGAGCTGGCATAGGAGTCTTCCACAGTTGTATGACTCCGTCGCATCTGCTATCTCCATTTTCCCTCATTCCAGTCTCATTCCAGATCCGGTATCTCATCTTCATTCAGAGGGTCACTTTCCATTGATCCTTCAGATAAACAAAAGGCAGAGATAAAAATATAAATAGACCAAAAAAAAAAAAAAAAAAAGGAACCCAAAAAACCCAAAGATAAAATAAGAGTTCAGTGTACTGATGAGGTAAGTGTTTCTGGATCATGAATGAGTCAGTGTTTACATTTTCATTCTGTATTCTCTCTGTCTGGGCTAACTTCATCTTCTCTTTAGGAAATCTACAAAAAACAGCCATAGCTTGCAAGTGTAAGTATGAAGAGGGAATAGACTCTTTTTTGTTGTTGTTGTTAATCCTCACCCTATATTTTTTCCATTGATTCTTAGAGAAAGTGGAAAGGAGGGGTAGGGAGAGAGACACATTGATGGGTTGCCTCCCCCCATGCACCCTGGACAGGGTGGGGAATGAGCCTGCAATCCAGTACGTGTCCTTGACCTGGAATCAAATCTGGGACCCTTTGCTGCTCAGCTGATGCTCTACCACTGAGCCACATTGGCCAGGGCAGGAAGAGACTCTTTAATCACAATTTATGTAGCCTGTTCCTGGCTGGACTGCAGACTGGGCACACTCGTGTCCTGGGTAGAGGGAATGTGCTAACTGGAGTACTTGGCAGAGGAAAGACAGAGCGCTGTCCCAAAGGAGCGAACTTTGGGCCTTTAAGTAGCAGTGTTGTTTGTCTATAGCTGCAAGAACCCAAGGAGCAAATACCACGTATTTTCTTCAAGAACTGCCCACTGACAACAGAAATATAAATGCACCTTCTCAACGTGAATATGCCGAAACACTGCAGGTTACGATTATGCTATAATTAAGTGAAATGGCACTGCAGGAAGGGAAACCTAGAGTAGCCGTCACAAAAATCCCAGGAGCAATATTTTCAGCATGTGGTGAGTCACTGTTCTCCAGAAATAAACACAAACACAGCCCAGGGCAGAAGACTGCTTGGTCATTTCACACAGAGGGATTTTCAGTGGTGCTGAATGAAGTTTCTGATAAACATGAGGGACCTACATTAATTATTCTTTGAGGCTTTCTACTAATTATCTCTGAAGGTGGCTCAGGGGATCTCAGGCTATAAATAAGTCATAGTCCCAAAGCTAATCCATGTTTGACATTTGGAATAATGTCACCCATGGTATTTCAATTCCCAGCTGACTCACCAAATACAACTGAGGGTGAATCCTATGTCTTTTCAAAGTATTTCAAAATGCATTAAATCACACCAAACACCTAACATATAGTGATAATGAATTAGGATAGTGAATTTGATAGTAATAGTGGCTTTTTGGGTGAATAAATAAGAGCCCCTATTTCCTGAGTGACCTAACTCTGATGGCATGCTCCCCATGTTACAGATCAGTAAACTGAGGTTTGGAAAGGGTAAGCAACTCAGTCGAGTTCACAGTGGAGGTCAGGCTGTCAAGACAGGCCCTCCCTATCATCCTTGCCACTCAGCTGTATGTGATGTCTGTGGATAGGTCCAGCCTGGTTCTGGGGTCCTGCAGACAGGGCTGTGCAGCTCCAGAAAGAAGAGGGGCCATGAGAGAGAAGTTCCTGCCCTGCTTTGGGCAGAGCTGGGCTTGGTCACAGTGTCTGACCCAGATCTGCCTTCCATGCACATCTTTCACGGGACACATCACGGCCACTGTGCCAAACCCCTTCCACACTGGCCGTGCTCATCTCCACCCCCAAGTGCTCCGTTTCCCTCTCAATAACCAACTCTTTTCCCCAGCGGGAGTGGATTGAACCTTCCTAGAAGTGTGGCCATGAGTGAACCAGGTCTCTGAGCCTCCAGGTCTCTGAGCCTTTACAATAGGTGGCAGTGCACCCAGGCGAGGTGGAACAGGAATCAGCGGAGGAAGAGTTACTTTGCTGGTGTTTTCTCAGAAACTACAGGTCCTTTTAATGTTCTACATTGGCCCACAATGGTGGCTGGATCTGAGGCAGTGCAGGCACCACTCTTTAAGCTGGTTCACAAGCCAGGGGCTGCCTATCAATGGTCATGGAAAATACTGGATCCTGCCCTTTCCAGGAGCTGGAGCCAACAGGGCCCCTCGGAGGACACGGATTCAGAGTCTAGTGAGACGTTGTTGTGAATAGGACCCCAGCATTTCTAAACCAAGCTGTGTAATGTTGTGAGTACCCCAATTCAAGGCAAATGGTTCCATTTCCTACTTAGGGGGTCTTGGCTCCACTTGGTGCTGGTTGTTTTTATCATCTATCCTCGTCTTTTTAGATGGCAGTTATTTCTTAGTGGCTGCACTGTGCTGTGACAGAACATCTCGCTTTCATTACCAGGCAAACCTGTTTGTTGTTGTTTTCTTTAGGCCTAAAGTTAGAGTTTGAGATTCAGAGCTAGGATATTCAGACCAACGTCGTAAAACTGCATGTTCACATGGGATGTTGGTATACATGATAATTCAGAATGAATGTCTGTGTGTCTCAACAAGAGCAGTGGTAAACCCATTGTGCTCCAGATTCTGCAGTGCCATACGCATGTAGACGGCATCAATGGCCGTAGCAGCAGCAGAGCCCCTTTGGGACCGCAGCTGCTCTGCTGAGGCCCTGCAAGCATCAGAGCCCATGTGTTGACTCAGAAATTTTCCATCAATCCTGCCAACCTCACCTCAGCCTCATCCACATTCCACTGGAGCCACATATCCTACAGGCTCCTGGAGTGGGTGTCCTTGGTTATTCTGATAATAAACAACGTCAACATTTCCAAGATTAGAAATTTGGTGAAGATCATAGTACAGCTTTTAGAAAGGAGGATACCATTTTAAAATAAAAATGAAGGTTAGAATGTAATGTAGCAAATACCAGTTTTCATCAACTTTGAGGATTTCTAAGTGTGGAGAGTTTTTCTGGTTAGGACCAATTCATAGAAGCACATCTAGTGGACATTAGTGAACCCCAGGGCTGTACCTTGCATTTCCAGTTCTCTTTTCTCACGTCCCTAAGCAATCACATCAGTTTCAAAGGTTCCTAGACTCATATATTGAAAAAACCACAGTTTTACATTAATCCTCATGTTTCCTTTGACTTTCAGACAACTGACTTGACACCTGCCCTTGGATGTCTTGTGCTTACTTCCAACCAAACACATCCGAACAGAAATCTTGGCTTCTCTCACCCCCACAGTCTCCTAGTATCCCCCCTATGAGTAAAACCACTCTTAGCATGGTTGCTCAGAAACATGAGGCTCCTGCTGATTTCTGCCTCCTGTCCCCATACTTGCAATCAGTCAGCAAATCCTGCTTTCCATCTTTGTGATCTATTGGAAGCTGTCCACCACCCTAGCTGTGTGGCTGCCGGCTTGGTTCAAGTCCACCTGGCCAGCTGCCACCCTCACTCGGGTTCTCAGCAGCAGCACTGTTGACATTTGGGGCTGGATGACACTTTGTCGTGGGGGTGGGGTGTGGGTAAGTGCCGACCTATGCATTGTAGGATGTTGAGCAGCATTCCTGGCCTCTGCTCATTCAATGCCTACGGCTCCTGCTCCCACCGCCCCCTACCAACTCTGATGTCCAAAACATCTCCAGGCATTGCCAAATATGCCTTGGGTCAAAATCTTCACAAGTTGAAAACCAATGCTCTCTTCTAACCCATTTTGTGCCCAGAAGAAATATGAGCAATGATATTCCTAAATCCTAATCAGATAATTTCACCGTTTTGATTTAAAATGCTCAATGATCCCCTATTGGAATAAACTCCAAAATCTTTACCATGAGATGCTCAACTCCTTGTATGGCCGCACACCTCCTACAGCCCCAACCTCTCCCTTCACTCACACCTTCAGCTAGTGCCGTGGGATGAATGTCTGAGTTCCCCAAATTCATGTGCTGAATCCTAACCCCCAAGGTAACAATGGAACTGACCGGGAGTGACCTAGGTCATGAGGGTGGAGCCCTCATGATGAGATAAGTGTTCTTATAAAGGAGACACCAGAGAGTTCCATTGCCTCTCCCACCATGTGAGGACACAGCAAGAAGACACCATCTATGAACCAAGAAGTGGGTTCTCATCAGACACCAGATCTGCTATTGTCTTGACCCTGGACTTCCAGCCTCTAGACTGAGAAATGAATGTCTGTCTAAGCCCCTAGTCTGTGTATTCTGTTGGGCAGCCCAGGTTGACTGAGACCAGTAGTATAGACTTCTTTCACTCTTGGGACCCTGCCCAACCCTTCTCATGCAGGGCCTTTGAGCATGCTATGCCATCTGCCTGAAACCCTTCAAGTTTCGGCATAAATATTACCACCTCAGGAAGTCCATCCACCCTGGCCACCCAAACTGTCCCATTTTATTCTCCCTCAGCCCCTTTCTATTTCCTCTCTCAGGGCAAGCCCTGGCTCTCTGGTTCTCGCTGGGTACAAAATGACAGGAAAGGGTATTTCAGAAGAGATGACAGCATACACAGAAGCCCCAACACAGGAGAAAGCCCGGTGGTCTGAGAGGCAGAGGAGGTCTGTGGTAGCAAGGAGTCAGTGAGGGCACAGCGGGAGGCAGGGGTAGTGTAGACTGCTGTGTGCAGACTCTGAACACAGTGCCAGAACCAATCACCTCCCCCAACTGGACCCAGGGGCCCCATGTTCCCCTGCCCCAGTGTGGAACATAAACACCTGTCCCCCTGAACTAAAATCAAAGTATGACATATAAGTGGGAGAAAAAAATATTCCTGGGATTTTCAATGTTATCTGGATAAGACAATGACTAAGCTCCTTGTTTGCTCTGCTATTGCTGAGTGGGTGTTGAATGTTCACTGTGTCACAGGCTCTTTTGGGGTGTGGATCTGGAGAGGCCACAGTCCAAGCCCTAAGGCGGGATTCACACTGTGGATCAATGGAAGGGCCTTTGGTCTGTCTGTGCAGCTTTAAATGAAAAAAAATTGATGGACATCTTTCTAGGGAAAGTGTCCATCACTTCCCTCAGATTCTGAAAGAGGTCTGAGCCCCCTCAGACATGCTGAGACCCACCAATGCAGGCATATCCCTGAGCATGAAGTACATTACCTGCCATCTAAATGTTGCTCACATGACAGGAGGTTGCAGTTCCTCTGTGTTGAAGTGTGTTCTTCAGGCTCATACTCACTGTAATTGCGACCCAAAAGACTAAAGGAACTGTCAGTGGCATCCATGTGCCCTCAGAGCAGCGGACTGTGGAGGTCACAGTCATGGAGCTGGGCCTGGTGTCAGGCTCTGGGATAACTGTGGAATTCAAACCCTATAGTTTCTAACAGTCTGTCTGTGGATTCGCCAGAAGAACCGAATATGAGTATTTTCTTTGAAGGTTAGGAAAGAAGTTCGAGAATATGTAACTGAAGATTACCCCGTACTTCGGGCAATAGTATATAGGAAGAGAGATATTTTCAAGTCAAGAAGCATAAGCGGTTGTAAGAAGGGAGTGACAGGAATTAAGAGTGTTTATCACCCTCGGTATCCAGTATAGCAAGAACACTGATGCAATCTAGTGGAACCAGAGGAAAGGCTTTACTCTGGATTGCTGCAAAAAGCACACACTAATAAAATCCATGGAAATTATTCAGGCCATGTACTTCTGTCAGATTTTCCAGTGATTTTCTAAGTAAGAACATTCTTAAACTTTCTGGAATGTGGAAAGAATTGTGGCACTGGCCCATTCATCTACCTTGCTGGAACAATTTGACTTCTAGGAAGGAATCTCATAACAAATAGTGGTCTTACTCAACACCTTCCTAATCAGATGTTCTGTTTTTATTTCTTTCCTGATTACCTTTAGAAGAGTTTGTGAACACATTTTGCACATACCAAACTTCTGACTTAAAAAAACTGGCTTCTCTTTGCAAAACTAAAAGTTGAAGTTTGCCATCTTCCAAGCCAATGTGAGGAGAGGGTGTCCCCTTTGCCCAAAGGAACAAAGAGTCCAAGATGGAAAAAAACAAAAACAAAACAAGGGTCTAAGGTGAAATACTATTTGTCATAAGTCATTTTCCTTCCTTACCTCGGCCTCCTTACCTTCCTATATCCTGCACCTTGCTATCCAGAGAAGCAGGCATCATGCTATGCTCACCTGCAGCTCAAAGCTCTTCCTGAAATACCCCTTACCCCCCTCTTCACACACTCCATTACCTATCCTAACACTTCAGCTTTCCCCAGCTGACCCTCTGCTCCACCAGGCACTGCCCTGGTCCCCACCATGCACACCTATATTTACCAGTGTGTTGACATGGGCATTCCTCTGTCTGCAGGAGGTGCCTCTCCCCTTGTGCTTTTGCTCAGAGCCTCCCACCTTCCTACTCCCCATTAGGACCGTCCCTTATTTTAAATCCAGATCACCATGATGCTTTCAAACCTTTCTAAGTCCACTCTACCACAATTATTCCTTTCTTATGTCAGTAAATTCATTCAATATTTAGGAAATACATTAACACTTTTTCTTATAGGGACACTATGGCTGAGAAAAAGCATGTGAGAAATTGTTTATGCCACTTAGAGATTAAAATTTGGTAAGGAAAACAGATGTTTTTAAATAACTACAATTTAAGAAGACAGAGCATGGGACACATTAATGATGCTTACAGCCACTTAGAGGAATGAGGCAACTTTCACCCACCACATCCCATATTAAGACCACAGGGTCATGGACCTTGGGAAAGGAAGGAGGGGAAACCAGGGTTGAGGAGGAGGGTGCTAACCCAGAGGATCAGGCTGGCCCTACAATCCAATATGCAGTATTCAGACTTGATCTGGACTGAAACTCACTTCCTGGAAGAATGCAATAAGAAGATGGATCATGGCAGCAAAAATAAACAGTGGATGATACTCAGAGTTGCAGGGAGGCACCTGCATAGTTCCAGGAACAGAAAGAAAGGAGAGGAAGGATAAGGGGGAGATGAAGGAAGACTGGCAAAGAGTATCAAGAGTTTAGCCAAATAGGCCAGGTTTCTGGGCAAGACTGATTTCAGCAGGAAGCTAAGAGAGAAACTGGTCCAAAGGCAAACCAGCACACAGGAGTGGAAGGGAGCTCTCACGCAGCCACCCAGAGCTGCCAGGTCTGGGCCCAGACCCTGGACCTAATGGCTTTTTCTGTAAGTACTTTCATTTTTGCTACTTTATTAATTAAAAAATAATTGTAAGGTAAAGTAAATACGAACCATTCAAAACAATCCTATATAATAAAGAGGTAATATGCAAATTGACCATCCCTCCAACACACAAGATGGCTGCTCCCATGTGGACACAAGATGGCTGCCACAAGATGGCCAGCAGGGGAGGGCAGTTGGGAGGGACCAGGCCTGCAGGGGAGGGCATTTGGGGGCGAGGGACCAGGCCTGCAGGGGAGGGCAGTTAGGGGGGACCAGGCCTGCAGGGGAGGACAGTTGGGGGGGAACAAGGCCTGCAGGGGAGGGCAGTTGTGGGGGACCAGGCCTGCAGGGGAGGGCAGTTTGGGGGGACCAGGCCTGCAGGGGAAGGCAGTTGTGGGGGACCAGGCCTACAGGGGAGGACAGTTGCGGGAGAACAAGGCCTGCAGGGGAGGGCAGTTGTGGGGGACCAGGCGTGCAGGGAAGGGCAGTTGGGGCGGACCAGGCCAGCAGGGGAGGGCAGTTAGGGGTGACCACACTGGCAGAGGAGGGCAGTTAGGGGTGACCACACTGGCAGGGGAGGGCAGTTAGGGGCAATCAGGCCAGCAGGGGAGCAGTTAGACATCAATCAGGCTGGCAGGGGAGCGGTTAGGGGGTGATCAGGCTGGCAGGCAGAGTGGTTAGGGGCAAGCAGGCAGGCAGGCAGGCGAGCGGTTGGGAGCCAGCAGTCCTGAATTGTGAGAGGGATGTCCAACTGCCCATTTAGGCCCGATTCCAGTTGGACATCCCTCGAGGAGTCCCAGATTGGAGAGGGTGCAGGCTGGTCTGAGGGATACCCTCTCTCCCCCCGCTCCCCCCTACCTCCACCCCGTGCATGAATTTCATGCACTGGGCCTCTAGTATACAATAAAAACAGTTGAACAAGAGTGGTGGCTATATGGATATCCATTGATACGATTCCTTTAGCATTTCAGCTTGTGTGAAATGTGCATATGAAATGGTGGGGAGGCAATAAATCCCCCCCCACCACCTTTTTAAAGCACAACCACTGCTGCTCCTTAACAGACTTGCCCTCATTAGAATAGCCCAGAGACAAAGCTCATAGAACTGAGAAGGACATTCTAAGTAGAGGAAAGAGCCCGGTTAGTAACGAATGGGGAAAACACTAGGCACACCTAGGGTGTAACAAGAACAGTCGACCAAATGGTGGCCTGCACACCTGTATCCAATATCCTGAGTTGGGCAGTGAAAAAACTCATACAGAATCTGATCCCAGAAATTAAGAGTTTATTGTTTATTCAGAGAGTGAACATGCATGCAACACTGCAAAGAAATATGTAAAAAAAAGAAAAGAAAAAGAAAAAGAAGTGTGTAAAAATGCTGATGGCAGGAGAAACCCCATTTGTACAAGGCTTCGAGAAGAGATGATATGTGAGTAATACTGTGAAGGATGTGTAAGATTTGGATAATCTGAAAGGAGAAAGCACGTGTGTGTATTCATTTTGTGAAGTATAAATATAACTACTATTTGCCTTTCTTCTTAATTATCTCATTACTTCTGAGCATTGGCAAGGGACGCAGATACCAGGGTGACGAAAGGCTGTCTGTGGGGGAACAAATAGAAAGAAATGGAGGAAAACAAACGACTGGATATAGAATTCAAAACCACTGTGCTTTTTTAAGCACAACCACTGCTGCTCTGTCCTCCTACTTCCTGCCCACCTCCAACTGCCCTCTCTGCTTATTACACAGGGTAGAATGCGGAGTTACAGGCGGAGTTAACCTAATGACATACTTCATAGGGAGTAGACTGGTCTGGACCTTTAGTCTCAAAAAGATGATATGTGAACAAAACTGTAAGACCACAATATAGACCCGTGTCTTTAAGAATCTCTCTGTTACTGGGCTTAAAGACTCCCCCAGAACTCCTTTCACAATATATATTTTTAAAAATGCTTGTGGGAGCATAAGTCCTTTGAGAACTCATGCTTCTATGAAGTAATAACTAGGGGCAACCAGTTTTCACAAACACACTTTATGTTCACCTGTCTTTCCTAGGATAGCTTAATTTTTTAAAAACACTAAGTGACTGTAATCTCACATTTCCCATCATGGGGGAAAAAAAAGTGAATCGGAAAATCTGAATGACAAGCTTGTTTTTGCTCCTTCCCAGCTTAAGTGAACTTGGCTGAGTCATTCAACCTTTGAGCCTGTGTTTTTTTTAAAAAAATAAATCTTTATTCAGATTATTACAATTGTTTCTCCTTTTTCCCCCCATAGCTCCCCTCTACCCAGTTCCCACCCCACCTTCTGCCCTTACCTTCCCCCCCACTGTCCTCATCCATAGGTGTACAATTTTTGTCCAGTCTTTTCCTGCACCCCCCCTACCCGTTTCCCCCTGAGAATTATCAGTCCACTCCCTTTCTATGCCCCTGATTCTATTATATTCACCAGATTATTCTGTTCCTCAGGTTTTTAATTCATTTGATTTTTAGGTTCACTTGTTGATAGATATGTATTTGTTGTTCATAATTTTTATCTTTACTTTTTTCTTCTTCCTCTTCTTAAAGAATACTTTCAGCATTTCATGTAATACTGGTTTGGTGGTGGTGAACTCCTTTAGCTTTTTCTTATCTGTGAAGCTCTTTATCTGCCCTTCAATTCTGAATGATAACTTTGCTGGGTAGAGTAATCTTGGTTGTAGGTTCTTGCTATTCATCACTTTGAATATTTCTTGCCACTCCCGTCTGGCCTGCATAGTTTCTGTTGAGAAATCAGCTGACAGTCATATGGGTGCTCCCTTGTAGGTAATTAACTGTTTTTCTCTTGCTGCTTTTAATATTCTCTCTTTGTCTTTTGCTCTTGGCATTTTAATTATGATGTGTCTTGGTGTGGTCCTCTTTGGATTCCTTTTGTTTGGGGTTCTGTGCGCCTCCTGGACTTGTAAGTCTATTTCTTTCACCAGGTGGGGGAAGTTTTTGGTCATTATTTCTTCAAATAGGTTTTCAGTATCTGGCACCCCTATAATTTGGATGTTGGTACGCTTGAAGTTGTCCCAGACGCTTTTTACACTATCTTCAACTTTTTGGATTTTTTTTTTCTTTTTGCTTTTCTGGTTGAGTGTTTTTTGCTTCTTTGTATTTCAATTCTTTGACTTGATTCTTGCGTTCCTCTAGCCTGTTGTTGGGTCTCTGTATAATATTTTTTATTTCAGTCAGTGTATGTTTAATTTCTAGTTGGTCCTTTTTCATATCTTTGAGGGTCTCGTTATATTTATCAGCCTTTTCTAGGATATTCTTGAAAAGCCCTATAACCGTGGTTTTGAATTCTATATTCAGTTGTTTTCCTCCATTTCTTTCATTTGTGATCTATTTCTTTGTCGCCACATTTTCACTGCTTCCCTCAGTTGGTAGGGTAGCTTTGTGTGCTAGGTTTCCTATATGGCCCAGTGGGTCGGCCTCCCAGTTACCTGAGGTGGACACTCTTGGTGCACCCCTTTGTGGACTGTGTGTACAGCCTTGTTGTAGTTAAGTCTTGATTGTTATTGGTATCACTGAGAGGAATTGACCTCCAGGCCAGTTGGCTGTATGGATCAGCTGTGTCTATGTTGGGAGAAGTTCAGTGCTGGAGACAGCCTTATAGGATTAGACTTGCCAAATTGCAAAAGCCTCTGTGTTCAGCTTGGATGGGGTGGAGTCTCAGGGCGGAGCAGCCTTGGCTTCCTGTCAGCCCTGCCCTTGTGCACATGCGCGCCTCCAGACCTCTGCCTTCCCTGGCTCCCAAGCCTCCTCCCGAGAGTCCAGATTCCCCCTGCAAGGGTGTGGGTCCCCAGGGGCTCGCCTGGAACTGAGGTTCAGTGCAGTCAGAACTGGAGTTCAGTGCAGTCAGGAGCTTCCGACTCCCTTCTGCTAGGGAAAGCCTGTGGCAACCTCTGCAGTCTTTGTGTGCACTGGCGTGCTTGCCTGCAGACTCCCTCCTCCTGGGTCTCCAAGTCTCGGAGTGCCTTTCTCTCTACCTGACAGTCCAGACTCCCCCGGTATGAGCCTGGGTCCACGGGGTTTCACCCAGAACTGGGGTTCAGTGTAGTCGGAACTGGGGTTCAGTGCAGTCGGGGGCTTCCTTCCCCATCCCGCCAGAGAAAGTCAGCCAGGCTCTCAGCCACCCTTCCTCTCTGCGTGCACAAAGACCCTTTGCCGTACCTCAACCCTTTGCCATTCCTCCAATTCTCCGTGAGCTTTTCTCTTTCCTTCTAGTTGTAGAATTTCCACTCAGCCAGCTTTCCTGTGGTTCTGGATGGTGTCTGTTCTGTCTTTTAGTTGTAGTTTTGAAATTGTTGTGCGAGGCAGCGGTTTAGGTGCTTACCTATGCTGCCATCTTGGTTTCTTTCCTGAGCCTGTTTCTTTAACTGAAATAAAATTCAAAGATGAGACTAATACTGCTCCATTGATTTCACAACATTGGTATGATGATCAAAGGAAATACATATGCATAAATACTAAATCACTGTATGAAATATTAAAAACCATTGAAATTTCAGCAAGTTAGTATGTACCAACTTACATTTTCTTTGAGTGACTTGCACTGGCATACCATCAAACTATATGTAGAAAGCAAGTACTTTGCCCAAAATATTAAAACCTCTAGGCCCAGATAATTTCACTGTAGTAGGCTACTAAACATTTTAAAGAGTTAACTCTAATTCTCCATAATCTTCCAGGAAGTAGAAGGGGAGAGAACACTTCTTAATTTATTTCATGAAGCTAGTATGACTCTGATAACAAATCCAGGCAAAGGCAGTACCAAAAAGGAAACCTACAGACCAATATCCTCATAAATACAGATACAAAACTTTATAATAAAATAGCAAATAGAACTCAGCATATATAAAAAGAATTCTATACCATGATCAAGTTTATTCTAGGGATGGAAGGCTGGCCCAATTTTCAACTGTCAGTGTAATCTACCACATTAACAAGTTAAAGAAGAAAAAGCATATTAATAAAATTAACATGCATTCATGATTAAAAAAGTGAACTCTCAAATAGGAATATAGTGGCTCTTCCTCAACTTAATGAAACACATGAACCTATAGATAACAGTATACTTATTGGAAAAGACAGTGCTTTCCCCTTTAGACTAGGAACAAGGTGAAGGGGTCTGCTCTCACCGTTCTTTCTAACATGGTGCTGGAAGTCCTAGCCAATATAGTAAGCAAAGAAAGGAAATAAAAGGCATATTTATAAGGAGAGAAAGAAAATTGTCATTTGCAGATGACAGGCTTCTCTACAGAGAAAAGCCAAAGGAATCAACCAAAAAAAAAGCCCTAGAATGAGTTTAGCAGGATCTACAAGTAAACATATAAAATTAACTATATTTGCATATACTAATAATGAATAGACACCAAAATTAAAAATACAATGTAATTTTACAATCACTGAAAAAAATTAAATACTTAGATGTGAATCTAACAAAACATGTATAGAATTTGTATGTATGCTGAAAATTATAAAATGCAATGAAAGATATCAAAAGGTTCTAAATAAATGGAAAAATATAGGGAGTTCATAAATTGGAAGAATAAACATAGTAAAAATCCCAATTCTCCCCACATAGATATAATACAGATCTAATGTAATTCTTGTCAAAATGCCAGCAAGATATTTTGTAGATATAGAAAATTTTAGAATATATATAGAAAGACAAAGGAACTAGAATAGCTAAACCAATTTTGAAAAAGAAGACTAAAGTGATGGAATCAGTCATAGACCTGGTTCATAGACCCCATTTCAAGATGGATCACAGACTTAAATGTAAATACAAAACTATAAAACTTTTAGAAAAAAACACAAGGTATTCAAGATCTATGGCTAATTAGATACTATTAACATAATATCTAAAGAAAAAACAGATAAAGAAGTTTTCATAAAAAATAAAACCTTTTGCATGGTTTTGCAAAAGACCTTATTAGGAAGATGGAAAGACAAACTACAAACTGAGAGAAAATGTTCACAAAGCACATTTCCAACAAAGGACTAGTATCTCAACTATATAAAGAACTTTCAAAACTCAACTCAATAATAAAATAAACCAAACAATCCAAGTAAAACCTGGAAAAAAGATATGTAAAGACATTTTGCCAAAGAGGATATTCAGATGCCAAATAAGTACATGAAAAGATCTCCAACATAATGATATTAAACAGAATAAGCCATCAGGGAAATGCAAATTAAAACCTCTATGAGATATTACTATACACCCATCAGTATGACTTTAAAAAAAAACAGTAACAATAAAACCAGGACAACATCCAATGCCGGGAAGGGTGGGGAAAAAATGGTGCAGTCATTTTGAAAAGCAGTTGGGCAGTTCTTTTGTGTTGCTTTTTTTTTTTTTTAACAAATTAAACATGCAATTGCCATATAACTCAGTAATTGCACTTAAAATATATACATATATATATATATTTATTGATTGATTGATTTCAGAGAGGAAGGGAGAGGGAGAGAGAGATAGAAACATTAATGATGAGAGAGAATCATTGATGGGCTGCCTCCTGCACACCGCCCAATGGGGACTGGGCCCACAACCTGGGCATGTGTTTTGACTGGGAATTGAACTGTGATCTCCTGGTTCATAGACCAATGCTCAACCACTGAGCCATGCTGCCTGGGCAGTAATTGTACTTCTTTGAGGACTTATGTTCACACAAAAACCTGTACACAAATGTTCGTAACAGCTTTATTCGTAACAGCTCACAGTGGAAACAACCCAGATGTCTTCCACCAGTGAATGGCTAAGCTGTGGTCCATCCACACCACAGAACAGCACTCTGCAATAAAAAGGAACAACATATCAATACACAAGCACAACCTGAGTGACTTTTCAGAGAATTATGCTGAGGGAAAGAAGCCAAAGCCAAAAGGTTACATACTCTATGATTTCATTTATAGAACATTCCTGAAATGACAATCAGAAATGGTAAACAGATTAGTGGTTGCCAGGAATAAGGCAGAAGTGGGTGTTCTATGTCATGAATGTATCAGTGTCAGTGTCCTGGTTGTTTTTGTTTGTTTGTTTTTTAGCGGAATCAAAGTTTATTGAGAGAATCCATTGAATTAAAGTCAACTAGTCCATTTGTAGAGTTCAACATGGCCATAAATTTCGTGGGCGCAGAGATGTACTCCCCTGCCATAAGAACGTCAGGAACCCACTGTGTGCCAGGGGAGAAGGGAGAGCAGTGTCCTAGTTGTGATGTTGCACTACCATTGTGCACAATGCCATTACTGGGAAAAAGGGGAGAGGGAACCTGTGGCCCAAAGTATTATTTTTCATAAATGCATATGAAGGTATAATTACCTCAAAATTAAAATTTTAATTAAAAAACAAGGCAGCCCTGGTGGGGTGGCTCAGTTGGTTGGAGCATTATCCCATAC
Source organism: Corynorhinus townsendii (assembly GCA_026230045.1). Taxonomy (NCBI): domain Eukaryota; kingdom Metazoa; phylum Chordata; class Mammalia; order Chiroptera; family Vespertilionidae; genus Corynorhinus; species Corynorhinus townsendii. The sequence goes on along the minus strand of JAPDVU010000001.1, from coordinate 81,665,260 downwards.
ACCAAAAGGTTTTGGGTTTGATTCCCAGTCAGGGCACATACATACCTAGGTTGTGGATTTGATTCCCGGTTGGGGTGTGTATGGGAGGCAATGGATCAATGTTTCTCTCTCACATTCATGTTTCTCTCTCTCAAATCAATTTTCAAAAAGGCAGTTTGCCTTCTGTATTTGGAGGCGTGTTTTCCACACTATATTATTGTACACCACAGGTGCAGAGGAGAGAACTGCCTGTTGAAACCATGTGCTGGATGGTCCTTGCCCAGGTGATGTGTCTTCCTGCTCTATTCAAGTCTACTCTCACACTGCCAGAAGTTTAACCATGTCAAGTTTTAAACCACTTGGTTTGGTTTATTTGTTTTTCTAATCTTTAGCAGAGGATATGTTGTCCAGATTATGAGAGAGAAAGGAAGAGGGGGAGAGAGAGATAGAGAAAAACATAGATGTGAGAGAGTAACATTGCCTCCTGTATGTACCTCACCCCTACCAGGAATCGAACCCATGACCCTTTGGTAGGTGCAGGGATGATGTTTAACCAACTGAGCCACACAGGCCAGGGCTGGTTTATTAATTTTCAGAAACTGTGTAATTAATTTAATGATCTGGGGAGCTTTTAAAATTTAAAGAAGAAACAACTATTCATTAGTCAATCAAGAAAATCTGAGACTTCTTACCCTCCTTTTCCAGGGCCACAGAGTATCTCCTTCTGGGTTTTTAACAGGTTAAAAACTTCTTTCCCTCGTTCCTGGTAGGTCTGATCAAATAACCAAATTGATATCTCCTCCCCTGAGAAACTGATCATTTCACAACTGACATTTCCTTTTGCTTAGACCACATTCTATTTGCAAAGACCAGTAACTTTCCCCTCTGGACTTGCCTAGGATCCAGACCTGCCCATAGAATTCCCCGCCGAAAAAGCCACCTAGAGTCCTTTAATAACTCTGGACTCCCCATCCCTGGGTGCTGACGCCATTTTGGGGCTCAGCCCATCTGGTTTTCCAGATGACCTAATAATTTCATAATTCTTTACTCCTTTCGGCCTCATATGTACCTCCTTCGGTGACCCTAACAGTTCCACTGTTACACTGTGACAGGACTGATATCCTCTGAACTGGAATATGTACATCACTCACTGCTCAGAAAATCCACAGCACCTCTGGATTTGTACTACTGGACCGAACTGAGTCATATTTTTTCCATATCTGAAAGAAGCAGAGCAGAACGTGTATTTTTCCCCCCGTTTATTTATTTGTTATTTTGGCAAGGTCTACCAGTTTTGTGATGAAATGCTGGCTGTTGCTTCCTTTTACCCTGGAGTTTACTTCTAGAGCTCAATACTGGTAGATAAAACTATTTAGTCAAAGTTATGGCAATTCTTATTTCCAGTAGCTTTGACCCAAGTCTTCACCCCAGAATGTTTTTCTTTTTAAAGATAATATTTTTGAGGGTGTTTTTAAAATTTATTTTTGTCTATACATCTGCTCTCTTTGATCATAGTATAGTTTCTACTTCAATCTTTTGATTCAACAAATTGAGGGGATTTTTACCCCAAGCAGCCATTTTCCAACCTACTGCTTTATGGCAGGGGTAATAAGCCTTTTCTCACTTTTCCCAGGAAGGCTCAATAGCTATTGAAAATGCCCGTGTCACCCCATTTCTAAGCCATTTAAACCACTGAGCCCCGATTGTGCAACATTCTCCAGGGGTTCTACACAAACTGTTTCCTTGCTGAGAATCTCAAGCAGACCATATCTTCCCTCAGGATGGGCATAGATGGTTCCAACCTTAAGGCCTTTGAGCCTAAGGCTAGAGAGAAGCTAAGTGGGAATGGTCAATTAAGATGCAAACAAACTAAGGAAAGGCCAAGTGATGACATAGGCAGAAGGCAACTGACTACAAGCCACAAAGGGGATCTCACCAGAAACCGAATCTGCTTGGAACCTTGATCTTGGACTTCTAGCCTCTAGTTTAAATAATTCTGTTATTAAAATTATCCACTCTATGGTATTTGTTATGGCACCCACCCCTACCAGGAATCGAACCCATGACCCTTTGGTAGGTGCAGGGATGATGCTCTAACCAACCGAGCCACACAGGCCAAGGCTCGTTTATTAATTTTCAGAAACTGTGTAATTAATTTAATGATCTGGGGAGCTTTTAAAATTTAAAGAAGAAACAACTATTCATTAGTCAAGTAAGAAAATCTGCGACTTCTTACCCTCCTTTTCCTGCAGCATCTTATGTACTAATTCTCAATTTCTATTATATCACATAGAAAATTAGACACATTTTAACCGACTTTGCATTCTTTAGATAAATCCAATGTAGCCATGAAGTATTTATCTTTTTTATATGTTGCTTATGTGTTTAATAGAAACTTGAGAAAGATTTTCAGGATCATGGTAGAAGGAATATAATTTTGCATCAGGCAAATTTAATTATATGCTGATCTTGTTATAGAAGATACAAGTATACTATTATAACATTCTGTTGGTATACATAAAGAGGTATAATAACACTTGAACTTATGCTGATAAGCTAATGATGTAACCTCAAGAAACCACTTAAATAACAAAGTTATAGCTAATAAGCTAACAAAGGAGATAATCATAAAACATACTCAGTTACTACAAAAGAAGGTAGAAAAAGAGGAAAAGGTGAGCATAGAACACGTTATTAATTTAAACCGAATCACATTAATTCTCACATTAAATATAAATGAACTGAATATAACTAAAAACGCCCAACTATATAGAGCCTACTAGAAACCCACTTTATTTTTTTAAATATATATTTTTATTGATTTCAGAGAGGAAAGGAGAGGGAGATAGAAATATCAATGATGAGAGAGAATCATTGATAAGCTGCCTCCTGCATGCCCCACATTGGGGATCGAGTCTACAACCCAGGCATGTACCCTGACCTGGAATTGAACCATAACCTGGTTCATAGGTTGACGCTCAACCACTGAGCTATGTCAGCAGGGCTAGAAATCCACTTTAAATATTAAGTCACAAGTAGGTTAAAAGTAAATCATGTTAAATAGAGATCTGAAAAATAAAAAGGCCCAAGTCAAATTTCTAAAGATAAAAACTACAATGTCTAAGATAAAACATACATTGGATGGGACTAAGGGAAGATTAGAGATTGCAGAAGAAAAGATAAATTCAGACACTAGCTTTTAACAAACTGTTTATGGACTGATTTTAATAAGAAACTAAAGAGCACCAGAAGCACTTCAAGATGAGACACAGAGACTCAGAGTCAGGTGCAGGGTCAGCCATGCCCAGGAAGCCAACTACAGGGACCGGGCAGAGCAGGGTCAGCACCACTCTAGAGGCCAGGAATAAAAATCCAAAGCTACAGTCTTGGCAGGAAGGGAAACTTGTTTCTCTCCCCATCTCCACCTCAACACAAATGACAGTCACTGGTCCATCAGACTGGGAGGGGCCCAGTGTGGAAGTTGAGGTTCGAATCCAAATCTGCTCACTCCAAGGCCCATGTCCCCTCCCAATATTTTCTAAGGGTTGTAACTTCAGGCCTATGATGCTAAACAAGATTTTCCCATTCTCTTGGTTGTGAAAACTAAACAACCACCTACCAAAGGAAGTGTGATGGACAAACTGTATAATTGTATTAATTAGACTATTTAATTTCCCTACTTTTAAAAAACTATATATTTTTATTGATTTCAGAGAGGAAGGGACAGATAGATAGAAACATCAATGATGAGAGAGAGCCATGCCAGGCTAGATTTCCCTACTTGCAGTGAGGCAACCATTGATCAATACATATGCCCATCTTCAGGTGAATTTGGAAGTTTTAGTCTTTAGCGACAGTTAAAGTGTGTGAATAATTAGAGTTCCCAATGTGCAGAAGCTTATTGATAATCCTCAAGAAAGACAACCGTGCTGGTGGAGAAGTCGAACTTTAGCATTCTTGTCCTTTTGGTTCATATTTTTCTAATTTACACCCGTTATATGCCATTAAGACTGATTTTTGGTCATGCTATTAATATTCTCCCTTGTTTTCTTAGGCACTGGAGTCAGCTGTGTGCATGTCTTCTCACCCCGTATTTCCTCTTTTCTCTCTGCGCCCCACTCGCCTATTCAGGATGCTTTCCTCCATCAGCAAGAATGTTGAAGAGCTAAGTTTTCCTAGGACCCAGCCACACACATCACTCAGGGCATGGAAGTTGAGATGCTAAGCATTTGCAGGTGCTAGAGATAACAGTCTCTGGAATCATGGGCTTACAGTTTGGCAAGATCAGAAACAACTACAATTACTACACAAATGGTGTTCCTCTCCCATTGCTTTCCTGATTTTCCTGCAGCATCTTATGTACTAATTCTCAATATCTATCACTCTCACTGCCCACTTCTCCTGCAACAACTTTGTGAAGGAAAAAAAGAAACATATTCTATAATGTAAATCTTAGCTCAACCAATCAACTCTCATTAAAAAGAACACTTGACAGAAATCACTCTCATTTAGAATTAAGGCTGAAAACTAGCTTCTGATTCACATTCTCATGTATTTTCAAAATGCTCTCTTGGGAAAAGGCACCAACGTGAATCTCACAGTTAGATGAATTATAGGAGGGAGGCTGGCTGAGCCCAACCCGCAGAATAATACACAGAATAATACACCACAAGCAAAGGTCCAGCTTACCATTTCAAAAAGGAGTTAGGAACTCAGAATGGTACAGCTGGTTGTTCTCATGCAAGGCTCAGTCAAGAAGCAGCTTGGGCTGTGTGTGATCTCATCTGAAGGCTGCGCTGGAGCTGGAGGACCCACTTCCCAGGGAGCCTCTATGGTCTTTGGCAGGAGTCTCGGTTCTGCCACAAGTACCTCTCTAGAGCTGCTGGGATGTCCTTACGCCATGTCATCTGGCTTCCCTCAATGTGATAACTCAAGACAGAGAACCATGGTTCCAAAAATGTCATTAGATCATGAAATTAAAAGAACTTCCCATATTTGTGATGATCATTTATGATGACTCACTCAAAGCTGAATATTAGTAATACTCCCGCTATAGATTTGGTAACCCCACTACCTTCTATACTTTGTAGAGATAGTTCCATCTGAAAGAAAATTAACTTCCAGGACAAAGTTTTTCTCTCTCTCTTTTTAAAAAAAATATATTTTATTGATTTTTTTTACAGAGAGGAAGGGAGAGGGAGAGTTAGAAACATTGGTGAGAGAGAAACATTGATCAGCTGCCTCCTGCACACCCCCTACTGGGGATATGCCCGCAACCAAGGTACATGCCCTTGACTGGAATTGAACCTGGGACCCTTAAGTCTGCAGGCCGACGCACTATCCACTGAGACAAACTGGTTAGGGCCAAAGTCTCTTTTTGGCCTCTGGTTTAAGTGTGTACAAATATGATGTTTGGGAAAGAAGATCTTATTAAAATAAGTTATTTAGAAGGAATTGGGACCTAGGGAAATGGATCTGGTTCAGAGAGAAGAAAAGGAGGTGGGGTGATGCCTATGGAATCTGATCCTGGAAAAATGAGAGGGGTCAGGCTCCTAGGAGGGTCTAGGAGTTTGATCTGAGAAGTCTCCTTCCCTTCTTTACCTTTGTCTCCCTGTTTCCTCTTCTATAACCTCCTATTTTCTTTAACATAATTACCCCCCCCACACACACACACACCCCACCTCATTCCATTTCTAAGCTGTCTCCAACAGATACTTCTTGTAATAAATCTGGATCTAAATTAGCCAAGGGAAAATAGATATGACAAGAAATGTATGTGAAGGTGCTCAAACACAGTAGTTAACATAAGAAATATAAAGTAAGGCAAAAATAGGTATCTTGCAATACTGGATTACTATAACACTAACTGGAACTGCAATCACTTAAAAGTAATAGCAAGGTCATGGGGAAATGGGGCTCTCTCTGTTCATCTATTCTCAGGTGGGGGCAGGAGAAGGAGTTCCATCAATAAGATAGGTAACAATCTTAGACAGGAGAGATAAACAGACTACTGGTAAGTTCCTAAAATCTGTAAAAGTGAATTAGTAGTAAAGAGGACATCTTCAACATTCATTTTCTCCCAAGCACATTCCTCACAACTTTTACAGACCTCATCACTTCTCCAACCTGCTAGTAAACCTCACTTTCAGCAAATGAACTGACCTGAAAGTCCAGGGTCTGAGCTCCTTTCACCATAGAGAACCAGGGTTCCACTTCTCTGCCACCAATAACCTCACCACCCAACCCAACGAACGATTAAAAAAAAAAAGTATTTTTACTGATTTTTAGAGATAGGAAGGGAGAGGGATAGAGAAACAGAAACACTGATGAGGGAGGAAAATAATCAATTGGTTGCCTCCTGCCTGCACAGAGTTTAAGCCCACAACCAGGCATGTGCCTGACTGGGAATCAAACTGGTGATCTCTTGGTTCCTGGGTTGACGCTCAACCACTGAGCAACACCAGCTAGGCTTGAGCCAATGATTTTGTCCAGTCAAGATATTAAGGCCCAACTTTCCACCCAACATTCAATACTTTCTCTGTAGTTATTTAGATTGACCTCTAGTTGCCACCTAAACTCAACAACTTCTAAGTGAAACTTTGAAACTTGATCTTTTCAAAGTCTTCCAGTTGCCCTCAGGATGCAGTCAAAACTTGGTTTGGTGCTGACAGTTACAACCTGGGACTATCTTAAATTTCTCATTTCTCATATTGCCTCTCACTGCTTCCCCATTATGCACTCTTTGATCTATACTCCAGTTTTCTCACCATACTCCATACACACCAAACTTATGCTGTCTTCCTGGTCCAGAAACACATCAGTCCTTGAAGTCCCAACACTGCAAGCTGTCTTCTCCCTACCGTTGGTGTCTATAGCACTTATTTTTAGAATAACACATTTTGTCTTCTGACTTAGTATTTTGTTATACATTGTCTTGTTCATAAATGTCTCATCTCCCCCCAAACATTGTAGTATTTTTGAAAACACAGCCTATATTATATGTAGCATTTCTTTTGTATACTTACAAAAATAAACCCTTTGTTGTATACCCCTTAACAAATAACATCATGCTTAAGGTCAAAACAGGTTCTTTAACCCTGGCTGGTTTGGCTCAGTGGATAGAGCATCAGCCTGCAGACTGAAGGCTCCCAGGTTCAATTCCAGTCAGGGGCACATGATGGCTTGCGGGCTCTCTCCCCAGTGTGGGGCATGCAGGAGGCAGCTGATCAATGATTCCCTCTCATCGTTGATGTTTCTGTCTCTCTCTCCCTCTCCCTTCCTCTCTGAAATCAATAAAAATATATTAAAAGAAAAAAACAACAACAAATTTCTTTATAGGTATTCACTGAATAGTCCTGTTTTTAGGGGGGCAGTATGGAAGCATATCAAGAAGAGCCACATCCACCTGCATTTCACCAAACACACTAAGGTCTGGTGATTGGATCAAGACTTCAAGACTAAAAGAATTCTAATTTCAAGTAGACTTAAAATAACTCATATCTTCATTCACAAATGTTATATAACCAGAGCTGGATCGATACAACACTCTAATATTAGTCTTCAGGAGGAATTGAAGCTGTTCTTTTCTGGGCACAGATGTCACAGTCTGACTGTATATTATCAGTGAGTAATAGATTAAGTGTGGTTAAGTCTTTATACAGAAAGCTATTTGTCTTCCACTTTGCTATGTTAAGCAAGGTATAGCAAAAAACATTTCCACTGAATGAAATGTGAAGTTTCCCCAAACAGACTTCCATTCCGCTGACAGAACATGGAACACATTATGGTGTAGTTGGAAACACACTGAATCTGGAGTTCTAGTCTGGGCTTTCTCCTCACTAGCAAGGGAATTTTTGGCAGATTGTTTTATGTCTCTGAGGTTCACTTTCCTTATGTATAAAATGGAAATGGCTCCCAGCCGGGGTGGCTCAGTGTTTGAGCGTAGATCTATAAACCAGGAGGTTCGATTCTCTGTCAGGACACATACCTGGATTGCAGGCTCCATCCCCAGTTGGGGGGCATGCAGGAGGCAGCTGATCAATGATTTTCTCTCATCATTGATGTTTCTATTTCTCTCTTCCTCTCTCTCTCTCAATAAAAACATAGAATAGAAAACAGAATTATAAGTGTTGATAACTTATACTTGTGTCATTTACACTTTTATTTATATTCTTAATATAAACTCATGCACCCTTTTTCCCCCAATGTGTTCTAATGTATTACTGTCATTATCCATTTTGATATTTCTACCCAAGCCAGTTCCTTATTGTATTTTTATTTGCGTGGCTTTTGGGTACCAGAGAGCCTCCAGAGCTTAAAACCTTTTACATACCCCATCTTGCCTCATCATAAAAATCTTTTTTTATTATTATTTAAAATTTTGACTATCAAATTCAAACATTTTAAGTGGCTCACAAGACCCTTGGGGTTCTTGCCTTGCTTACCCCTCTGGGCTCCTGTGCCCACTTCCTCCTTGTTAACGTGGCTTTGCCCTGTTCAAACACTTCTGTTCTCTGACCAGGATTGGTCTCTCCCTCCCTGCTGGATGGTTTGCTGGCAGCGCCCCCACTCCTGTCTCTCTGGCCTTGGCTTAGTTATCACTTTCTCTGATTCCTTCCCAAGCTGGCTGCAGCCCCTGCTATGTGCTTGCTACCCCGGCACTCTGTGCATAGTCCATAGTCATCCTTATTTCTCTTAATCCCTCACTGCTCACCTGACTTCTGGTTTGTGCTGTGCGCCTCCCCAGAAGTTAGTACAGCCCCCTGAGGTAGAGTAGGGACTTGCTGAGTATTTAATTAATTAGTAAATGAGTAGTTCTAAACTATTAGAAATAAAATTTGAGCATAGCAAATGAGTTTGCTAACATACAAGTAAGATAATTTTCAATAATGGAAAATAAACCATGGATAAAGGTGTTTTTTTCACAGCAAAGAAAAGAAAAGGCCCTGCTGGCATGGCTCAGTGGTTGAATGTCCACCTATGAACCAGGAGTTGACAGTTTGATTCCTGGTCGGGGCACAAGCCTGGGTTGCAGGCAGGATCCTCAGTTTGGGGCATACAGGAGGCAGCTGATCAATGATTCCATCTCATCATTGATTTTTTTTTTTTCATTTTGAAATCTTTTTTGTTAATCCTCACCCGAGGATATTTTTTAATTTCTTTATTGATTAAGGTATTACATATGTGTCCTTATTCCCCCATTACTCCCCACCTCCCATTCATGCCCTCACCCCCTGTTGTCTGTGACCATTGATTAGGCTTATATGCATGCATATAAGTCCTTTGGTGGATCTCTCCCCCTTACCCCCACCCTCCCTTACCTTCCCTGAGGTTTGAGGTTCTCATCGATGTTTCTCTGTCTCTGGATCTATTTTTGTTCATCAGTTTATGTTGTTCATTATATTCCACAAATGAGTGACATCATGTGATATTTATCTTTCTCTGCCTGGCTTATTTGACTTAGCATAATGCTCTCCATCTCCATCCATGTTGTTGCAAATGGTAAGAACTCCTTCTTTTTTACCCCAGCATAGTATTCCATTATGTAGATGTACCACAGTTTTTAATCCACTCATCTGCTGATGGGCACTTAGGCTGTTTCCAAATCTTAGATATGGTGAATTGTGCTGCTATTACCATAGGGGTGCATATATCCTTTCTGATTCAAGTTTCTAGTTTCCTGGGATATATTCCTAGAAGAAGTGGGATCACTGGGTCATATGGGAGTTCCATTTTTAGTTTTTGAGGAAACTCCATACTGTTCTCCACAGTGGCTGCACCAGTCTGCATTCCCACCAGCAGTGCACAAGGGTTCCTTTTTTTCCACATCCACGCCAGCACTTGTCATTTGTTGATAATAGCAATTCTGACAGGTGTGAGATGGTACCGCATTGTTGTTTTGATTTGCATCTCTCTGATGATTAGTGACTTTGGGCATTTTTTTTAAAAAAAATATATTTTATTGATTTTTTACAGAGAGGAAGGAAGAGGAATAGAGAGCTAGAAACATCAATAAGAGAGAAACATCAATCAGCTGCCTCCTGCACACCCCCTACTGGGGATGTGCCCGCAACCAAGGTAACATGCCCTTGACCAGAATCGAACCCGGGACCCTTCAGTCCACAGGCCAACGCGCTATCCACTGAGCCAAACCGGTTTCGGCTTTGAGCATGTTTTCATGTGTCTCTTGGCCTTCCTTCTGTCTTCTTTCAAAAAGTGTCTATTTAGATCAGTTGCCCATTTTTTTATTGGGTTGTTTATCTTCTTTTTCTTAAGCTACATGAGTTCCCTGTAAATGTTGGAGATTAAACTCTTATCGTTGATATCATTGCCAAATATGTTCTCCCATGCAGTGGGCTTTCTTGTTGTTTTATTGATAGTTTCCTTTGCTGTGCAAAAGCTTTTTATTTTGATGTAATCCCATTTGTTTATTTTCTCTTTAGTTTCCATTGCCCTAGGAGCAGTATCAGTGAAGAAATTGCTTCAGCATATGTCAGATATTTTTCTGGCTGTAGATTCCTCTAGTATTTTTATGGTTTCTCATCATAGGTTTAAGTCCTTGATCCATTTTGAGTTTACTTTTGTGTATGGTGTAAGTTGGTGGCCTAGTTTCATTTTTTTGCATGTATCTGTCCAATTTTCCCAACACCATTTATTGAAGAGACTATCTTGACTCCATTGTATGTTCATGCCTCCTTTGTCAAATATTAATTGAGCATAGTGATTTGGGTAGATTTCTGGGTTCTCTATTCTATTCCATTGATCTATATGTCTGTTCTTGTGCCAGTACCAGGCAGTTTTGAGAACAGTGGCTTTGTAATACAGCTTGAAATCTGGTATGAGATTCCATCTACTTTGTTCTTCTTTCTGAGGATTGCTGTAGCTATTTGGGGTCTTTTTTTATTCCAGATGAATTTTTGGATAATTCTTTCTAGGTCTGTGAAATATGCCGTTGGTATTTTAATGGGGAGTGCATTGAATCTATAGATTGCTTTGGGTGTTATGGACATTTTAATGATGTTGATTCTCCCAATCCATGAACATGGTATGTTCTTCCATCTGTTTACGTCTTCCTCTATCTCTTTTTTCAGTGTCCTATAGTTTTCCGAGTATATGTCTTTTTACCTCCTTAGTTAAGTTTATTCCTAGGTATCTTAATTTTTTTGGTGCAATGGTAAATGGGATTGCTTTTTTAGTCTCTCTTTCTGTAAGTTCACTGTTGGTGTATAGAAATGCCATAGATTTCTTGGAGTTAATTTTGTATCCTGCTACATTGCCAAATTCATTTATTAAGTCTGTTAGTTTTTTGATGGAGTCTTTCAGGTTTTTTATGTACAATATCATGTCATCTGCAAATAAGGACAGCTTTACTTCTTCTTTTCCAATTTGGATGCCTTTTATTTCTTCTTCTTGTCTGATCGCAATGGCTAATACTTCCAGCACTATGTTGAACAGGAGTGGTGAGAGTGGGCATCCCTGTCTTGTTCCTGTTCTTAGGGAAAATGGTTTTAGTTTTTGCCCATTGAGTATGATGTTAGCTGTGGGTTTATCATATATAGCTTTTATTATGTTGAGGTATGATCCTTCTATTCCCACCTTGTTGAGAATTTTTATCAAGAAAGGATGCTGGATTTTGTCAAAATTATTTTCTGCATTAATTGATGAGATTATGTGATTTTTATCTCTCAATTTGTTTACGTGATGTATCATGTCTATTGATTTGTGGATATTGTACCATCTTTGCATTCCTGGGATAAATCCTACTTGGTCATGGTATATGATCTTTCTGATGTAACTGCTGGATCCAATTTGCTAGAATTTTGTTGAGGATTTTGACATCTATGTTCATGAGGTATATTGGCCTGCAATTCTATCATTGTGTTGTCTTTATCTGATTTTGGTATTAGGGTGATGCTGGCTTCATAGAATGAGCTTGGAAGTGTTCCTTCCTCTTGAATTTTTTGGAATAGTCTGAGGAGGATTGGTTTTAGTTCTTCCTTGAATGCTTGGTAAAACTCCCCTGTGAAGCTGTCTGGCCCTGGGCTTTTGTTTGCTGGAAGCTTTTTGATGACTGCTTCAATTTCTTCCATAGTTATTGGCCTATTGAGATGTTTGGATTCTTCCTGAGTTTTGGAAGGTTATATTTTTCTAGGAATATGTCCATTTCCTCCAGGTTGTCCAGTTTGTTGGAATAGAGCTGCTCATAGTATTTTTAACAATCCTTTGTATTTTGGTAGGGTCTGTAGTTATTTCACCTCTTTCATTTCTGATTTTATTTGGGTCCTCTCTGCTTCTTGGTGAGCCTGGCTAGAGGTTCATCAATCTTGTTTATTCTTTCAAAGAACGAGCTCTTGGTTTTGTCTTGTTTTTTTTTTTTTTTTTTTTTTGGTCTCAATGTCATTTATCTCCGCTCTGATCTTTATTATTTCTTTCCTTCTGCTTACACTGGGCTTTTCTTGTTGCTCTCTTTCTAACTCTTTGAGTTGTAGGGTTAGGTAATTTATTACCATTGTTTCTTGTTTTTTGCAGTAGGCTTGTAGAGCTATGAACTTCCCTCTCAAGACTGCTTTCGCTGTGTCCCATAGATTTTGGATCATTGTGTTTTCATTGTCATTTGTTGCCATGATGTTTTTTATTTCTTCCTTGATCTCTCTAGTAACCCAGTCATTGTTTAATAGCATACTGTTAAGTTTCCATGTGTTTGATTATTTTGGATTGTTTTTATTGTAGTTGATTTCCAGTTTTATGCTGCTGTGATCTGAGAAAATGCTTGATATGATTTCTATCTTCCTGAATTTGAAGAGACTTTGCCTATGACCCAACATATGGTCTACCTTTGAAAATGACTCATGTGCACTTAAGAAGAATGTATATTCTGTGGCTTTGGGGTAAAACATTCTGAAGATGTCAATTAATTCCATCTGGTCTAGTGAGTCATTTAGGATTGATTTTTCTTTGCTGATTTTCTGTTTAGAGGATTTGTCCAATGGTGATAGTGGGGTATTAAAGTCTCCTACTATGATTGTATTGCTGTCAATCTCTCCCTTGATATCCTCCAGGAGTTTTTTTATGTATTTGGGTGCTCCTGTATTGGGTGTGTATATGTTTACCAGAGTTATTTCTTCTTGTTGGATCGCTCCCTTTAGCATTATGAAGTGGCCTTCCTTATCTCTTGTTATGTCCTTCACTTTGAGGTCTAATTTGTCAGATATAAGTATTGCTACCCCAGCTTTTTTTTCATTTCCATTCCCCTGGAAAACCTTTTTGCATCCCTTCACCCTCAGTCTGTGTGCATCTTTTTTTCTGAGGTGGGTTTCTTGTAGACAGCAGATATATGGGTCTTGTTTTCTTATCCAATCCATTACCCTATGTCTTTTGATTGGGGCATTTAATCCATTTACATTCAAAGTTATTGATACGTATTTATTTGTCACCATTTTTATTCTTTACCCCTGTGTTCCTTCTTTGATATATATATATATATATATATATATATATATATATATATATATATATTTTTTTTTTTTTTTACAGCAGACCCTTTAGCATTTCTTGCATTGCTGGTTTGGTGGTAATAAATTCTTAGTTCTTTTTTGTGTGTGAAGCTCCTTATTTCCCCTTCAATTTTGATTGATAGCCTTGCTGGGTACAGTATTCTTGGATTCAAGAATACTGCCTTTGCATGACTTTGTATATTTTATTCCAGTCCCTTCTGGCCTGACGAGTTTCTGTTGAGAAATCAGTTGCTAATCTGATGGGGGTTCCTTTGTAGGTAACTTTCTGTCTCTCTCTGGCTGCTTTTAAGATTCTTACTTTGTTGTTGGTGTTTGCCAATTTAATTATAATGTGCCTTGGTGTCGGTCTTTTGGGGTTCATTTTGCTCGGGACTCTGTGAGCTTCTTGGATTTGTGTGGGTTTTTTCTTCCCTATATCAGGGAAGTTTTCTGTCATTATTTCTTCAAACAGGTTTTCTATTCCTTGCTCAGTTTCCTCTCCTTCTGGAACCCCAATTATGCGGATGGTGTTTTGTTTTGTGTTGTCCCAAAGTTCCCTTATGCTTTCCTCCTGCTTTTTAATTTTTTTTATAGAAGCTGCTCTACTTGGGTATTTTTTCCCACCTTGTCGTCTAGCTCACTGATGCAGTCCTCTGCTTCTTCTAGTCTACTCTTGATGCTTTCTATTGAGTTCTTTACAGCAGCGATGTCATTTTTTCATTTCTTCTTGGTTCTTCTTCATTTCCTCTTCGTTCTTACTCATATTGTCGAATTTGTCTTCCATTCTTTTCAGCCACCTTATGACCATTTCTCTAAATCCTTTCTCTGGCAGGTTGTTTGCCTCTATTTCGTTTAGTTCCTTTTCTGATGATGCCTGCTTTTCTTTCATATGCGGGCTGTTTCTTTTTCTCCCCATGGTCTCTCTTCTCCCGGTGTCTGGTTATGTAGTTCTCTCTCTCCTGCGTTGATTTAAAGACACAAAATACAGCACAACCAGGTACAACACACAAGGCACTGAACAGAAATGTATTCACGATATTAATAACCCCCAATAAAGGTGACCACCAGAGAAAGGCAAATTAGGGGTTAGGAGAGAAAGAAGAAGTGGAAGAAAAAAAAGAAAAATAAGTAAAAAGGAGTGCCAAAATGAAATTGGGAAAAGGAAAAAAAAAAAGTAAGAGAGAAAAGAACAAGACTAAGAAAGAAAAGGGGAACAAACTATATATATAGGGAGAAAACTCCAAGAGAACAGCCACTAATCCCAGCAAATGCCAGCAGCAAGTACCTGGAGATGAATACAAACTACAAACAACAACTAATATCAAGTGAGGCAAGGGAAAACAGAAACAAAAAACAAAGCAAACAAATAAACAAAACAAAAAAAAAGAATAAGCAAAACAATCTCACAAACAAGCATAAAAATTGATATAATCAACATTCAAGCAAACAACAACAAAAGGACAGAGAGAAAAACAATTTTTTGGATAGTGAAGACAGAAAAGAGAGAGGTGCGTATGAACTCAGAGCAGATTGGAAATTAGATATATAAGTAGAGTGAAATTTTGACAGGGGTAAAAAGAAAGAATGGGGAAAATCTAAAGCAGGAGAAGGGTAAGAGAAACAGGACAGAAAAAGGAGAAAAGTTAGGAAGAGAGTGATGGCATAAAGATAGATTTGAGATAGAGTAGAATGATGCTAAAGGAAAGATGAAAATAGAATGTAGAACACTAATGTCAAAGTCAAATAAAGAGCAAAGAAAATGACACTTTTTAAAAAAAGGTAAAATAGTAGTAGTAATAATACTGATTGAAAATAAAAATGTAATAGTTAAAAAGGTAAAATCAAGTGAGGAAAAAAGAAAAAAATTAGTTTCTTAAGTAAAAGATGAAAAAAGAAAAAGAAAATGTGCAGTAGTGAAGGTCATTTACTTCCTCTATTGTTCTGTTTGGCACACCTGTTTCCCAGTCAGGACAGTATTGCAGTTCCCTGCGTTCCACTACTCCTCAGTGTTGTAAGCCAGTCCTGATTTTAAAGCAGGCGGTGTGTCTTACTTTCTTGTATTCCTTTATTTGTGATTACAGAGTCAATTTGTGATTCAACCCCTGGGTGGCAGTGTTTCTGGATTGACCTCCGGGTCTATAGGTCCTCTCTAGCCTGTGCTTAGATCCTGCTTTCCCTGTGGCACTCAATACCAGTTTGTGGGAGCGGGCTGCCCCAGAGCTGGTTCTCCGATGGTCACTCCCTGCTCCGATCCCAAGGTTCCAGAAAAACAACTTTCCCCTGCAGTCTCCTAGGGTGTCCCCAGCTGGGTGATCCCATGCACTGGGCTCAGCAATCAGAAGCAAGGATTTAAAGAGGAGAAAGTGCAAGTGTGCGAACTCTGGGGCCGCACACAAGTCTGCGTAGTCCTTCCTTCCCCCCCTCACCTTCCTTCCCATCTCCCCCCTCCCCCGGTGTCCAAGCAGCTGGCACACTTTTACAATTTTTAGGCTGTCCTTCTGCGTCAGATCAAAATGGGTTGCTTTTTAGAGATCCCCTCTGTTAGCAGCTCTAGGAGCCCCTTTCACATTCATGGATCATGCCAGCCCTAACAGCCACGGATTGTTCTAATCACAGACTTCCCCTAGTCTTCCAGCTACCGCAGTGCGTGCGTTTCTCTGTCCTGCTGGGACCAGAGACCTCAACTTATTCCAGGCAAAATCTGACCTTTCTATGGTAGAGTGTGGAGCTCCTCTGAATCCACGTGTTTGCGCCAATTGGGGACCAGTGCTCTGGGGTTCTTAGCTGTTCGGTGGGTTCCGCAGTTGTAGATTTTCAGGCTTCTAATAACATCCACTTTCCCCTTAAGATGGTGCGGTCTCTGCGTCCAAGCCGGTGGCTCCAGGAGGGAACCCAGCAGTAGTGGGGGCTGCCTGGTCAGGGGAGCCCTGTCCAGCAGTTCCCCACTTTGTCCTGTAGTATAGCTGTCCCTTAACTCACCAACAGACACTCCCCGTGCGATCCTCAGCTGTTCTATCTGCTCTGGGACAAGGCTCAGGACATGTCTGTCTATTCTGCTGCCATTTTTTTTTTTTTTCTCCGCTGAGGATCTCATCATTGATGTTTCTATCTCTCTTTCCCTCTCCCATCCTCTCTGAAATCAATAAAAATATTTTTTTAAAAAAGAGGCATTATTAAAATTTCCTTTTAAAAAAAAAGGATGCTCCCATATATTAGCTGAAATTTAGGCTTTTACTATGAGAATAATGTCTTGCTTTTCTCATTGGTTAAATCAACAGACATTTTTAAGGAGGTCCTATATCCCCACCCTCCACCCCCCACATGGTGCTAGATATCACTCTTATGAGCCTCCTCCCTTGTTTGGCGGACAGTCATGTAAATATCATTATAGCAGTTTTAACAGAGCTATGAACAGACTGCTAAGAGGACCCAGAATGAATTGGAAAAGATTTATGGTTGGCATTTGAGCTGTAGTTTGAGAAATTAGCCAGATTTTAACAGAAGTGGAAGCAGAGGAAGGACACTTCAAGGACACTAAAGTACCACAGTGCTCAGGAATGAAAATACGCCCCACATTCAACTTCAGGAACAGCAAACATCTGGGAACCCATGATTCTGTTTTTTTCTGGTCTTTAACAGGACTCACTACACACTATGGTGACTGTCAGTTGATTTGCCTTTCAGTAACCAATAAGGTCCTATAGTGTAAAGCCTATGTATTATTCCCACTACACCCAGGAAGTACCTGAGTATGATTGAAAAGTTAGGGTGTCTGACCTAGGGCTGGAAAGGAGATGAACGGGACAGACTAAAGCAGGCTAGGGCCTTCTAGCCCATGGAACACGATGTGGACTTCACCCTCTGGGGTGGACAACAAGTCTTATGGGGAGGAGGCTTTTTAAGGAAATGTCTGTTGGCATAATGCGTGATGGGGTAAGGAGATCTGGAAGCAGAGACCAGCCTCCATGCTATGAAAACAATTGGGAGAGAAGTAAAATCATCCTTAGAGGGAGAAGGAAAGGGTTTTTAGGTAGGATAGGTAGGACTTGTAACTGCTTGACATGATTTGAGAAACTTTTTTAAAAATGGTTTTTAAAAGTTGATCTTGGGGATCTCCTTCCCCTCACTCTTCTTCCCCCACCCACCTTTAAGGGACCTCCCTCTAACCTGTAAGGAACTCCATGAGACTTGCAACCAGGTGAGCAATGGGCAGGGGCAGCTTGTCCTGGTTTAACCCCCTGAACCTATCTCCAAGGCCACCTTTTCCCCCCTTTCTCTGACTTCCCAGTGAGCCACAGCAGCCCTGCCTAGGGTCTCCTGCTACTTCTTCTATGTGCTTCCTTGTTTCACTCTCCTAAGTATATTTTTGCTGTGCTTAATAACGTCTTGCTTGCTTTAAAAAAAAAAAGTGGATCTTACTTTTTAAAGTAGAAATGCTACAAACATGTGTTTTATGTTACAACCTCACATCCCAAGGTGAAAATGGATGTCTCATTTGAATTATGTGTCAAAAAAACACAAACAAACAATCATAGGGGAACAAAAAAACCCCAGTGTTGATTGTTCAGGAAGGATCACATGACATGAACAGAAAGTAAGAGATGCCATTTAAATATAGTGTTTTCTCCTATCATTTAGGTTTGTAGTCTTTTTTTGTAATTGCAGAATTTGACTGTATAGCAAGATGAAAATCTAACTTACCAACTTTAGAGAATTCTTCCTGGTCTCTCACAAGCAGACCACATAACTGGGCTCAGGGATGATGTCACCAGGAAGAGTAGAGGCCTTAGTCTCAAAGGTTACAAGTGGACGTAAGCATAGAGGAGGCACCTGAGAAGGGCTCTGCAACATATCCAACAGGCAGGTTCTCTTGGAAAGTGAGCTTTCAACGTTGTTTTCCCCCCTCTAAAATCTGTACATGATTTCAGTGGTAGAAGAAATATCAACCTTAGGTGATTATTCTCCTTAAAGACAGTATTATGAATATTATTATTTAACTTACAGTGTCTTAGAGCTAGGATGTGAAAACACATCACAGAGCAGGAAGCATCCCACACTGATGACAATATTGTGACCCTACCAATAGATTCCTGTAAGTCCAGAATGTAGAATACATCAGGAAGAACCAATAAGAAGCATGGGTGCACCAAAAGTCTGAACAGAGTGACCCAGAAAGCCGTTATAACAGGGGTCAAATACTGTAATTTGGCCTAATTCATATATATATGTCTACACCATCAATAATCAATTAGAGCAGGTATACAGGAAATCAGGCAGCAAGTTTAAAAAAGATGTACATGTTTTTCTTTTGTTTCTTTCTTCCCACAAAATGGTCAGAGGTAGGTGAAGGTCGTGTTTGGGAAGACACCCGAATTATCAGCACTCCCCCTGAAACCTTTGAGAAAATAGCTGACAGGCCGAAGAGCGAGGAGAGACTGAAGGCACCTGCGACCTGACCGCCTTCTCCTCAGCCCGCCCAGGGGGCTCCCGGATCTCCACTTGGGATGCCGACCGCCAGAGGAGAGGCCTGGGGATCGCGGTCCCGGGATGAGGTGGCGGGGGGTCGTGGTCTGCCGAATCTCAGCGCTTCTCCAGGTCGCGTTGGGGTGCTGGGGAAGGCGGGGTGGGGCCGGGAAGCGTGGACGGGGCGGGGCGGGACGGGGCGGTGTGCGCGGGGCGGGGGCTGGCTACGTGCGCGCCCGCGCCAATAGCGGGCGCCGGGAAAAAGGGAGGGGAGATGCGCGCGCGCGCGCGGATAGCCCGGGAGGAGAGGGCGGGCTGGACGCCCCGTGCGGCCAATCGAGCCGCCGCATCTTCATGACGTAAGGCTCTCCCAGGCTGTGAGCTCCAGTCGGTGGGCGCGCGGATGGGCGGGGCGGGACTTCCGCCGAGTCCCGGAAGCGGGAGTTGTGTGTTCTCATGCGAACGGGAAGGAGCGTTGGGGCCCGGAGTCGCGAGGTTGAGACATTTTCTGGCCCGAAACGGGAAGGAGCTGCTGCCGCCCGCCGTCCCCCCGCCCCGCGCCGTCCCCCGCCGCTCGCCCGGGCCGGCCGCGCCCCTGCTCCCGCCCCTCCCTCACGGCCCGTCCGCGTGTGGCGCGGTCGCCGGGCACCGGGGCTGCGGCGGTCGGCGGCCGGGCGGCGGAGGCGCTGACAGGTGAGCGCGGCGGGCGGGCAGGTCCAGGGCCCCCTTTTTCTCCCTCCGCTCTCTCTCCGCCGCCTCGGACCCTCGCCGAGCCCTCCTGTCATAGGCCGCCATCTTCCCGGAGGACGCGGCTGGCTGGGCGGCGGGCAGGACCGGGCCGGACACGGTCGTGCGGCGGACAGGGTGGCGGTGCCTTGCAGGGCCAGAGTACAGGCTGGGGTCGGGGTGTGGGCAGGGTCCAGACAGGGCGGGGTCTGGGTAGGGCCGGGTGCCCGGTAAGATACAGACGGGGTCCGGCAGGGTCTGGGGTTGGGCAGGGGCAGGGCCTGTGTCGCAGGTCAGGGTCCGGGCAGGGCCGGGGTAGCAGTCCGGGGTCCGGGCAGGGCTGGAATTCCAGCAGGAGCGTGGTCTGGAGTCCGGGCAGGACAGGGCCGGGTCTGGGCCCCACCGCGGGTCCGGCCCGCACTGCGACGGCCTCGCCCCGGCCTCCGCCCCGGAGGCCGGGGCCGCGAGGCTGGCCGGGCCGGGAGGGGGCAGGGTCATTCGGACCAGGAAGTGGGGATCCTGTTGCTCGGTGTGTGTTTGGGAAACTCCGGTTCTCTCGATAGGGATGAGCAGAGGCAGATTGTGAAGGAATTAGAAAAATAAAATAAAATCTTAATATATCCGGTGTTCGAAATAGGGCCAGGAGACACAGTGGAGAAAGGGACAGGTCAGGAATCTCTTACCCACCTGCTTCTCCGTCTTGTCCAATCAGAATGTAAACTTGGAAGAGTTAAGACTTAAGTGTAACTTTGTATTGCAATTCTTTGTGCAGCTAATATTACTTTCCCCCTCTTTTTTTTTCTTTTGTGAAATGGACTTTAATTTTGGCTGACATGAAACTTGAGGAAATTATCTGTAGGGTAGCTCTTATGATTTCGAGAGCCACTCCCGGCTGTAATGTAACTTGTCCTAATCTTAAGTGAAAGTTTGAAGTTTTGGATAGCTGAAAGAATGGAAGTATTTTCCTGGACTGTGCAGGGAAATTAGATTTTAAGTGTGGGAGGTTTTAAAAAAGATAATGCCAACTTGAAGATGAATATTGTTAAGCTTACAAGTTATTTTCCTTTTAGAAAGCTTTTTTTCTCTTTTGATATTTAGTTGGTCTCTTAAGTTGTATTAAGTATTTAAAACACACTTGAAATAGGTGCTGAGTTATAGTTTGCAAAGATCAAGGGGAGGAGTTGAGAAAGAGTGATGTTCACTTTTCTGGGGTGGTCAGATAGTATGCGCAAGGTGCAATTTCCAAGCTTCCCCACCTGCCTGGCTCCCTCTAATTTACAGTCCCAGTAATTTACAGAAGTTGAAATGGTTATGGCTTTTCGACTTTCCTCTGTATTTAATATACTGAAAGGCAGTTTAAGCTCTAAAGAAATTGGTTGACTGAAGTTTGCTTGAGTTGATTAAAGTGAAATAATTTCTGAAAGGCATCAGATTAGCAAGTTTATTATTATTCAACCATAAATTTGACTTGTGTACTTCCCTTTGAAACTTGTGTTTAGTTAGAAATAAGTTTCATCTGGTATTTATTTTTATTTTTTTATTTTTTTCATCTGGTATTTTGAAAAGTTAATGTGAGATGCCTTATTTACACGAAATAATGGCATGGCTTCTTCTTGATTAGAAATTACCCTCTTGGGGCTTCACTTTTTTATCTCTAAAGGGAATGGATGACAATATCAGCCTCATATGGCTGTTGGAACACATTGATGTTGGCTGATTTTACTATTTTTTTTTTAAGGCTTGTACCAGTTGTTTTGTTTTTTTAAAATACATTTTTTATTGATTTCAGAGAGGAAGGGAGAGGGAGAGAGAGAGCTAGAAACATCAAAGATGAGAGAGAATCATTGATCAGCTGCCTCCTGCACACCCCCTCCTGGGGATGAGCCCGCAGCCCAGTCATATGCCCTTGACGGGACTCGAACCTGGGACCTTTTAGTCTGCAGGCCAATGCTCTATCCACAGAGCCAAACCAGCTAGGGCTATTTTTTAAAATTATTGAGATTGTTATTAAGAAATTTGAAAATGGTGCTTACCTTATTACTATTTTCAATATTCTTTCTGTGATTGACAATTTTAACTTATTAACAGATTTAAAAAAATTAATCACATGTATCTGGGCAGAGAAATCAGGTTCTGAGGACAGAATGTGTATTTGGAGAAAGGAGTCATAGTCAGACTATAGTAGTATTTGAGTAGGAGCCAGAGAAAAAATAGGCGATAATGTGGGTACAAAAGTTTTTAGCACTCATTTTAACATGTTTTGTAGAAGAGTAGCTGAAATTAAATGACAGCACATTCAGGGAGAAATTTGATTTTTTGTAATGTTCCTAGGGATTGAGTTTTTAAAAAATACTGAGATTTGGAGATTTTGTTGAACTTAATATGATTTCCACAAATGAGCACATTTTGACAAATACATAGTTAAACTGTGGAAAACAAATATTTTACTCAGTCATTTGTGTGTGTTTTTTGAAGCAATCTTCATATATCATAAAACAATTCTAAAATATTTAAGTGCAAGTTGGAACATCATGTTGTTAATGCTAATAACAATAAACAGTGCCTGCAAATAGCCTCACTACTTACTCTACATGGATTTGCAACAATATTTACAAGTTTTTGTAGTGATAAACCTGTGTGGTTGGTGTTGCTAACCAAGAAGTGGCTGAGAAACTCCTTATTTCAGTGTCATGTTGGAGTTCATACTTTTGTATGATAACTAAGATTATAATCTAGGCCTAATTTTAGTAACGTGTTGTCTTTATGATGCTTCCTTGAGATTGCAAAAAGCTGTATAGATATATTAGTTTAAATCCATTTGCTGTTGTCCTAATGTTAAAGGCACACGTTTTAAATATGCTTTCATTAACACATGCTTGTACTCTTGCAGAGTTCTCATGCTTAAGGACTTTCTTTTTCAGATTGGTAAATGCAAGAAAATCTCAGAGTATATTCTTGTAATTCTTTCTGTAAGACTATTTACTCAACCTTTTACTAATGGAGAAAAGAAAACAGTGATGTTGTGTTTATGGAAATACATTGTTAAAAAACAGACACTGCTGCAGGAATTTTTTTGTTTATGCTCTTTTGTAAAACTTTATTCCTGTAAAGAGTTCTCCTTTTTCTGTGAAAGCTAATTTTAGAGTACACAGTGAATGAGGCACTGCCTTCTAAAAGGGTTAAACTCAACAGATAAGATTTTAACTTAGTTCATTTTAAACTGTTTGCTCTTAATTGTTGCGCTGGCTGATGTTTTTGGAACTACTCTACTTCTGGAATTATCATGATTAGAAAGTGAATTTCTTTATTGGCATATGGAATTCTAAGGTAGAAACCATTAGGTTCTCTTATTAGAAGAAGGATGATAATTCCTAGTGTTCTAACAATTTATTTTTTGAGTATGTCTTCCTTAGAAACAGGAAGACATTTATTTAGCTATGTTTCCTTTCCCCCTCCCTCAAGCTCCATACCTTTTATCCCTTCAATGCCTTTATAAACACTGTCTTTTCACAATTTTTATGGTGAAGTTGTCATGGTTTCTGTTTAATCATGAAGGGTTACAGGTGCCATCACTTTTGTGCCTCTGTCAGGGTCTGGTTCCTTCTTTAGTGTCAGCCCTACTTCCCTGCTAGTGAGACCTAGGCCACAGAGTGCATTGTGTAACATGGAGGACATTTGATATTTACTCGAATTTGAAAGCATGCAACTTAAGTTTTAGGGGGAGTTTGATAATCATTAGGTAGGATAGTCTTCACTTGACAGTTCTTTATGAAATCTGAATTATGATGGTATTTATTTGCATGATAAAGATAAAATGCTCTCTTATGTATACACACCATGTTAGTCACACTACAGCCAGAGGTTGCTTTAAAAGGTATATCCTGCCCTGGTCACGCAGTTCAGTTGGTTAGAGCAGCAGTCGCCAACCGGTGGTCTGCGGACCACTGGTAGTCCATGAGGTCCAAAAGGTTGGCGACTGCTGGGCTAGAGTGTCGTCCTGACATGCCAGGGTTGCAGGTTCGATCACTGGTCAGGGCACATACAAGAAGCAACCAATGAATGCATAAATAAGTGGAACAACAAATCAATCTTTCTCTTTTTCTTTCTCCCCCCTCTCCAAAACCAGTCAGTCAAACATTCAAATAAAAAGATGTGTATCCTGATTATTAGGACCTTTAAAAAACTCCTTAGTGACTGTCCCCTGCCTAAATAAGAAGTGCTGCCCTACTGGTTTGGCTCAGTGGATAGAGTGTCAGTCTGCAGACTGAAGGGTTGCAGATTTGATTCTGGTCAAGGGCACATGAGGGCTCGATCCCCAGTAGGGGGCGTGCAGGAGGCAGCTGGTCAGTGATTCTCATCATTGATATTTCTATCTGGGAACATAAAAAAATTCCCTCTTCTTTCCTCTCTGAAGTCAATGAAAAAAATATTTTAAAAAAACCAAAAAATTCAGTCTGGCCAGTGTGGCTCAGTGGTTGAGCATCAACCCATGAACCAGGAGGTCAGAGCTCAATTCCCAGTCAGGGCACATGCTGTGGATACTGCCTCTATCCCCAGTAGGGAGTGTGCAGGAGGCAGCTGATCATGATTCTCTCTCATCATTGATATTTCTTTCTCTCCCCCTTCCTCTCTGAAATCAATACAATATATTAAAAAAAAAAAAAAAAAGAAGTGCCCAGACCCCTGAGCACAGCAGGCCTGGCCCCCCTGGAGCCTTTCTTCTCTGCTTTCTCTTTGCTGACAGGGCCACCTGTGGTCAGCCTCACTGATCACTGCCTCCCGTGACCCCTCACCCCCACCAAACCCCTAAAACCATGCTGTTGCCGTTGCTCTTCATAGTTTCTTTGCCTGAGGTTGAATGTCTTCCTTTAACCTATCCTTACAAAGTTATTTTAGGAGGCCTTCAGAAATCACTGCCTTCATTTCTAAAGTGGTGCTGAGTGCTTTCTCCCATTTTCATAGTACCCTCGGCATGGCACCTAATTAATTAATGGAAGTTTCTTGTGGGACAGATGTTTGTAATCTCTTTGCTCAGCCCAGGGCCAGGTACACTATAGATGTTTAGTAAACTTTGTTCAACTAGAGGGATAAAGGCATACCTAAAAGACAACTACCTCCTCAGTTTTAGAGAAATAAACAAGCATGGAGTTCTTAACTAGAAAAGGGTGTAATGGAAAGTGCATATAAATTATATTTATAGCCCTGGCTTGTGTAGCTCCGCAGTTAGAACGACAGTCTTCTCACTGAAGGGTGTCTAGTTTGATTCCTGGTGTATCTAGGTTGCAGGTCCATCCCTGGCCTGGTGGGGCATGGTGTGGGAAGCAGTCAATCTGTGTCTCTCTCACATGGCTGTTTCTCTCCCCCTGCTCCCCTCCACTCTCTCAAAATCAATGGAAAAAGTATCCTCAAGTGATGATTAACAAAAAATTAAAAAGTTACATTTATAAAATGTTAACTGACTTGATAGCTGCATCTAGTGCTTACAGTGCTGTTTCAGATGGAGTAATATACGTGACCTAGATTACACTTTTTCAGTCTTTAAAAAATGTGACATTTTAATAAATATTTTTTATCTTTATTTTGCTTTAAGATTAAAACACACTTTATTAACCCAAAACAAAGCGATTGCAATAGTGAAAATGTATTTTTATTGATTTTAGAGAGGAAGGGAGAGGGGAAGAGAGCGAGAAACATGAATGATGAGAGAGAACCTTTGATTGGCTGCCTCCTGCATGCCCCCCACTGGGGATCAAGCACGTAGCCTGGGCATGTGTGCTGACGGGGAATTGAGCTGTGACCTTCTGGTTCATAGGTCACTGAACCTAGCTGGTGGGGCCTGAGCAGATGTTTTTGTTCAATCACACTAGCAATACAGTGATGAATGGTACCAGAACTTTTTTCTAAGGCTGTGGTCTAGAAGAAGTTAGAGTGAATTGTTTTATTTAAAAGACTGGTATTTGCATTCTCAAAGCTTCCTTGCAAGGAAACTTCTTGATCACTCTCAACTCCACACTTCCTTGAGCATCTCTGTTATGACAGGCGCATTTATTATAGCATACCTGGTGGCAGGCACCCCTCATCTCCCTTCCCTGCTTTATTTTTTTGTTGTAGCACTTGCTACATCATAACATCCTGTATAATTTCCATATTTTTATGTATGATCTGCCTTCTCATACTTGAATGTAAACTTTATGAGATCGAGGGTTTCTGCCTATTTTATTGATATGATCCCAGATCTTAGAATGGTACACAGTATAAATGAAATAATTTATGAATAAATCCCAGGGTTAAAATGATGAGCAAAAGGGATATATTGTCCCCCTTTTGATTGCCTGAGGCAGGCAGTCAAATAATCAGATACGAGAGAAGGCAATGCTGAGATACCCAGTAGACCTTAGGGATCTGTAGGCCTCCTTCCCTAAGGAAGGGTTGGGTGGGGAAAGAGGGCTTTCTAGGCCAAAAGGATAACTGCAAAAACTCTGAGCTGAGGAGGGGCAAAGCGATTTGGAGGAACTAATTTGAATGAGACTGAGGCTGGGAGAGGTAGCAGCTACATCCTACTGGGTCTGGAAGGTCCCAGCATAGATGAAAATTTTGTTCTATATTCCAAAAACAGTTGGAGGATTTCAAAACCAGAATTGCCTTTTTAAAGTGATCATTCTGCTTTATGGAGAGTAGCATGGAGGGGGAGGAATGGGCACACACAGATGGGTATTACTTGGCCCCATTGTGGAGAGCCCTCTTGTTTCAGCTGTGTTTATCACAGTGGAAAAGGCTTTAATTGAAGAATAGCTTGCTCAGAACCCTTTTCATTTGTATTACACATAATAATGTATGTTTAAAAAAATGCTTTAAAATTATGCCTTAAATTTGCTAACATTTGTCAGTTTTTTTAAAGTATATTTGTTGTTTCAGCTTTTATTAAGGCAGACTAATTAACAAGATTCCTTTTTTAGAAACATCTTTGAAAAACGAGAACATTCTGTTTTCAAGATTCAAAAAGCTTTGTTTTATTGTCAAAGCTTAAGATATGGGGATAAAAACATAGTGACCAATTTGATAAAGATTTATAAGTTGCATCTTTCTCTGAACATGTTAAACATTCCCTCTTCAAATGTTTTCTTCTGAAAATGTCAAGCCCTTTAAAGTCTGTTCTTTAAAGACTTTATATTTGCCCACTGGTGTGGCTCAGTGGTTGAGCATCCATCCATGAACAAGAGGTCAATGGTTCGATTCCCAGTCAGGGCATATGCCCAGGTTGCAGACTTGATTCCCTGGCAAGGGGACATGCAGGAGGCAGACGATCAGTGTTAATGTTTCTCTCTCATTGATGTTTCTATCTCTTGTTCTGAAAATCAATAAAAACATTTTTAAAAATTACTATACTTTCTGAACATGATTTTTCTTTTTGTTGGTTACATTATAGTATCTGTGTTTATTGTTGAGATTTTATTATCTGTATAATTTCTGCCTTGCCATGTACACATCAACTTCACACAAACTGTATATAGTACTATAATCCATTGCTGCCTGGCTTATTACAATTTAGCATAGTCAGAGAATACCAGGATTTTTAAAAGTAGAATTGAAGTCCCTGTGGAAAGTTAGCTTTTAAAAATGTGGACATTTGAAAGTCAAAAGCATTTTCTCGTGTTTTTAGCAGGTAAATAAAAACATTCAAACAATTGGTACTATATATTGGTTGTCATGTAGTGCAGAAGCGTAATTTGAAAACCTTTATGGCTGACACTTCCTCTGGAAGGTCAGTGTTCCTTTTTGATTAATATCTGAATCTTTAGTGGTACTTGTTATCAGACTAGAATCTGTTCCTGGTTTCTCTTCAGTGGGTCACTTGGAGTACAGGCCATTGTGCAAATGAGTAACTGATGAATCAGCAATGTTTGCTTCTTCACACCTTACATAGCTAGGGAGGGGATTGGCAATCAATGAAGACCAAAGGACAAAATGAATAAGGCAGTTGACAGAAGTTGCTCTCTCTCCGCTTTTTTTTTTTTTTTTTTAATGGCTCCTCCCGCTTATTTTATGCTTTATAAGGAGAAAGTAGAGTCCCCAAGTAGAACTGCAGAGTATTCAGGCACATATCATTTAAGTGTCTGTGATTGGTGGAACTCCAGTCACGAAGTAAAATGCTTTCTGGTAGAAAGTGTTTTGAGGTCCTAAATGACCATGAGTTTTAGTATTGAAGTAAAGCCCACAACACTGAGCATACTATATCTTTCAAGTTCAGAATATTTAGAGTGCTAGTATGTTTGTCATATTAGAGGTTTTTAATCTGTAACTCATTGTAAGTTTTTATGAAATCACGATTTTACAGTTCAAGATAAAAAACATCAGATGCTTTCCCAAAGTCATTATTTTGCCACAAATTGTATTACTAGATAATTTTATGAGTGGGCAAATAAAAGCTAGATTATTAACTTCTAGTTTACAGTTTGCTGTGTGGAGGTTATTGATAATTTGTGAAGAATATTTTACAAATATTCTTCACAAATTAAATGTATTGCTAGTTATTAAACATTAATCCAGTAGCATGGAGTATTTTGTTTTATCAGTGCCATTGTAATCTGTCTAGAACAGCGGCGGTTTGCCGCTCTGTTGACTAATGAGTTTGCTGACCACTGGAATAGGGGCTTAATCACAAGGAACAACAACAGCTTTTAAGTATTGGAATCGAGAGTTTAGGTCAGTGGTCGGTAAACTCATTAGTCAACAGAGCAGCAAACCGCGGCTCACGAGCCACAGTTTGCCGACCACTGGGAGGGAAACTTCATTTCTTTTTGCTATTCAAGTAGTGTTTGGTGTGAATGAAACAACAATTTGAAGTAGGACAGTCATTTTCTAAGACTTTGAGTTTTGGTCTATATTATAACTTAGATTTGATAGTGTCTGAAAATAATGGCCAGGAAATAGTGTAATACTGCAGTTGCAGTCTTAGGATTTTAGATCGCTAAAGACTCAGAAACTGAAGCTCACAGAGGTAAAATTAGTTAGAAAAATATGTTAGATGGTGGCAGAGTGAAGACTATAACATTGGTATCTTCTCTGAGTTCAGTTTTCCATTGCACTATAGTTATGGAACTCACATAAGGTACTTATCCAGGTATTGTCTTAAAATTTTTATTTTTTATTTCCCACCTGAGGATATGTTTTTACTGATTTTAGAGAGAGGGGAAAGTAGGGGTGGGGAGAAAGAAAGAAAGAGAAACATCGATGTATGAAACATCAATTGGCTGCCTTATGTATGCACTCCAACCAGGGATTGAACCAGTAACCTAGGTATGTGTCCTACCAGGAATTGGGACGACACTCTAACCAACTGAACCACACCAGGCAAGGCTAGGTAATCTTTTTTAAAAATTTTTATTGTTAGGGTATTGCAGATGTTCCCCTTCCTCCCCTCCCTCCATTGCCCTCTTCACCAGGTTCCTACCCCATCCCAGGCCTTCACCACCCTATTGTCTGTGTCCATAGTAATGCATATCCTAAATAATAAAAGCCTAATATGCTAAGTGTCTGACCGTTTGACCAGTTGCTATGATGCACACTGACCACCAGGGGGCAGAGGCTCCAACCAGGAGGTTAGCTTGCTACTGGGGTCTGGCCAGTTGGGACTGGGTGAGACGAGCTAGACATGTCCTAGAGCCCTCCCACGGTCCCTCCCTGGCCCAGTGGGGTCCCTCAGCCTGGCCTGCACCCTCTCACAATCCGGGACCCCTCAGGGGATGTCGGAAAGCTGGTTTTGGCCCAGTCCCTACAGGCCAGGCTGAGGGACCCCACAGGTGCACTAATCTGTGCACCGGGCCTCTAGTATACGTATAAGATCTTCAGTTAATCTCTTCCCGCCCGCCCTTCCCTCTGAGATTTGCCAGTTTGTTCCATGTTTCCATGCCTCTGATTCTATTTTATTCATCATTTTATTTTGTTCATTAGATTTTTTGTTTATTTTGGTTTTTAGATTCAGTTGTTGATAGATATGTATTTATTGCCATTTTATTCATATTTTTGATCATCTTCTTAAAGAATACTCTGCAACATTTCATATAATACTGGTTTAGTGGTGATGAACTCCTTTAAGCTTTTTTTGTCATCTGTGTAGCTCTTTATCTGACCTTTAATTCTAAATCATAGCTTTGCTGGGTAGAGTAATCTTGGTTATATGTCCTTGCTATTCATTACTTTGAATATTTCTTGCTAGTCCCTTCTGGCCTGCAAAGTTTCTGTTGAGAAATCAGCCGACAGTCCTATGGGCACTTCCTTGTAGGTAATTAACTGCTTTTTTCTTGCAGCTTTTAAGATTCTCTCTTTGTCTTTAACCCTTGACATTTTAATTATGATGTGTCTTGGTATGGGCCTCTTATGTTCCTCTGTTTGGGACTCTGCGCTTGCTGGACTTGTAAATTTCGTTCTTTTCACCAGGTAAGGGAAGTTTTCTGTTGTTATTTTCTTCAAATAGGTTTTCAGTATTTTGCTCTCTCTCTTCTTCTTCTGGTACCCCCATAATGTGAATGTTGGTATGCTTGAAGGTGTCCCAGAGGCTCCCTACACTGTCTTCATATTTTTGGATTCTTTTTCTTTTTCTTCTGATTGGGTGTTTTTTGCTTCCTCTTATTCCAAATCATTGATTGATTCTCGGAATCCTTACTTGACTCTGTTGAATCCCTGTAAATTATTTTTTATTTCAGTTAGTGTATGCTTAATTTCTGACTGGTCCTTTCACATGTCTTTGAAATTCTCAAACCCACTAAGTCCCTTGAAGCTCTCATTAAGATCCTTGAGCAACCTTATAACCATTGTTTTGAATTTTGTATCCAGTAGTTTGCTTCCATTTCTTTCATTTGTGTCTTATTTCTTTGTCTCTGTATTTTGGCTGCTTCCCTGTGTTTGTTTTTATGTATTAGGTAGAGCTGCTATGTCTCATGGAATTGGCAGGAGTGGCCTTGTCCTGTAGGGCCCAGTGGATTTCAGGCCATTCTGAATGATGATTGTTCTGTGTTTTAGTTGTAATTTTGATGTGTTTGTGGGTGGCGGTGAATACCAGTGTTTATCTATGTTGCCATCTTGGTTCTCTAGGTAAAGTCTTAACAGTGGTATTTCAAAAGAAAAATTGAAATTGATTAAATCATTAATTCTATATATGCTATTGATTTTAGGTTGGCATTTTTTAAAAGCAAATTCTTAAAGCACCTATTAAACTGTGCTTTTTAAAACATTGAAAAAAATTATATATTCCAGGAAAATAAAGGGTTTCTATGTCAGTTAAGATCATTTAATTTTTAACGTTAATCTATTTATAAAGGTGCTAACAGGCCTTCCAGTTTGTCTCATATTCAGTTTACATGTTTTCTTTGAGAAATAGTCTCAGAGAAATTTACATGTTTTCTTTGAGAAATAGTCTCAGAGAAGTTAAATTTAGTGGTTTCCTTCCTGAAGCATTCAGACAGTTGTAAACCTTCATGTCTGTGTTGTTGGTGCAGAACTCTGTGTTCAGGCCTTGACAGTGTCAGCACCTCCATCCACACTCTTTGCCTTTCTGTAAGGAGAGAAGTGACTTGTGAGCACTGTGACACCTCTTTTGTCTTTAGTTTACCATCCTCAACAACTGTTGTTACTCAATACCTGCTAATTTCAGATTTAACAGCCTGCAGCTCTACTACAGAATTGAGGAATGAATGCAGATTGCTGTAGTTCCCACCCAAACAGTATATTTGGCATGTAATTCAGAGGACTCAAAGCCCTTTCTTTTTTTGTTTTTCTTCAGAACACCTGTTTTGCTGTATGGGAAACTGAGACCTGGAAACAGTTCGCAGAATGAGGGAAGAGCAGAATATGGGATCTGTCTAGCTTCTTGCTTCCAAGCCTACTGCAGATTGCATCATTGGAAAAGCGTAGGTGTCCTGTGTAGCACCCACCTTGGGCCCAAGTAACGTGATAGAGGTGAGGACTAGCCACACAGCATAGCTAAGGGTCAGATATGTTGGCTTTGAATAGAAAGTTTTAATAGTAGTTTTTATAGTGATGATCGTTGAGGTCAGGGGTATCCCACACCATAAGGCCAAACAGTAGTTAACATTATTGGAGTTGATTCTGATAGTTAGCTTTGAACTTTTATGATGATGTTAGTAGGTTCGTTGTCTACTGAACTATAATACTAATTGGCATAGGAATTGTGATCCAGTTATTTATAAAGTGGAAATGTATTATGCCTTTGGAATATCAAAACAGATTTTCCAAATTTGTATATATTTTTGAATTTATTACTTCAGAACTTAAATTCTTCTTTAAAAATAGTATCACTGGAAAGCAACATCCTCTGTTAGAGGGTGTTTGTGTGTTTTAATATTAACTGTTTTGCACTGTCATCTTAGAAAAATGAAGGCATGTTCAATTGTCCCTTCTAATATTTGAAGATTGGGATTGGATTCTGTGCTTAGATGCAGTGGCTTCCTGAGCACAGTGTGGTATTTCATAGCTGCCCTGGTTTGGCGTCTGGCTCTTTAGTAACAGTAATGACTGAAATATTTTTTAGATTACATGCTCTGTGCTGTGCTTCCCCTAAAAATGCTCACAGCAGGTAAAATGGGAGTGCCCAGGGTACCACTTGGAGAGTGGGGAGTTTGGGTTAACTTTCTCCTCAGACTCTGCCTGTTATTCATAGATGGGGGAGGGGGAGAGTGTCCTTGGACTTGTGAGTCTGTGTTTATACTTGGACTAGTATGGTCTGTTTTTCTAGTGATGAAAAGGTTTTATAGCTTGCAGCATATTTCAAAAGGATCTTTGACCTCTCCCTTCAATACAAATAACAGTTTTAATGTGTTTGCCACATAGGAACTTCTTCAATGATTTGTTATTTTGATAATTAAACGTAGTTCTTTACTGTTCCCTTACCTTGTATTTAACTATTCTGTATGCTTAGATCCCAGGTGCACACTTACATATATGCACACATGTATACATATACAAAATCTAGAGAATATCTAAAATAAGATGAACATGAACTCAAAGTAATTCTCATTTTACCCTAACCTAAAAATACTGCCCTCCCCATTGTCACATCATTTGGAATATGTAGCAGCAGAGGCTTTTACTTGTATTCAAATCATTTTCTGAGCTTTATAGTTTAAATACTAGGAGTCTTTCCCCACATGTTTATTGCACAAAAGGCCCAGTTACTAAACATCTATTTCCTGAGATTCTATTCTGTTAAGTATGTGTCAGGAATATAGTGGTGAAGAAGATATACATACTGGAGCAACGGGACTCATTTGACATACTGTGTCACTGGGTATATTGGTAAAGGATTTTGGACTCTGGCTCTGTAGGAAAGATGGAGTGACATCTCAGCTGGCCTTGAGGTGGGAAGGGAAGATACGAGTTTTTGAGAGGAAGAGGTTAGAAATGTATTTGCAGGTTTTTGGTTTGGGCAACTGGGTAGACGATATGCTGTCTTTCCTTGAGATTGAGGGATCGATCATCAGTTTTTGCTTGTTTATTTGTTTTAAATGGGAAGGAGGGATGAATTTGAGGAATCTGTAGGTAAAAAAAAATGTTCACCAGAAATTTGCATTGAAATTCAGCATATGGTATTAACTGCAGCCATAAAAAGCCAAGAGTAGAAGAGCAGAACCTGGGGCACAGTGAGGCAGGTAGACTCACTCTTTTAGTAAGTCTTATTTACCTGTGGGCAGTGAAGTGCTGGGACTGGTGGCCACTCTCTGCTTTGTTTCTTTTTCTCTTTCTACCAAGTTGAGTTTTGCTTAGAAAAGCCAGTTTTCTTGTCCCTAAACTTGTTCAGGGCTGTTGTACTCCTTAGTGCAGTGGTCGGCAAACTGCGGTGGCTCGACTAATGAGTTTGCTGACCACCGGACTAGACTCTCAATGCCAGTAATTACAGGCTGTTGTTGTTCCTTGTGATTAAGCCCCTATCCCAGTGGTCGGCAAACTCATTAGTCAACAGAGTGGCAACCCGTGGCTCGCGAGCTGCAGTTTGCGGACCACTGCCTTAGTGCAATTACATGATTTAACTAATATAAACTGATAAAAAGTATTACAAAAGCAGTTCGGAAAAGTTATCTGACAACTTTGGAGTGTCTTGATAACAAGAAAATTACTAAGAAAACTGCTATTAAGTGAGGTATATGGGTAAGACTATGAAAAATTGGGGAATGAGGGAGGCAGAGGCGACCTGTAGGAGGAAAGATGGGAGATATCGGGTTGCATTGTAACATTGTAAAAGAGGCTACAGAAAGTACAACCAGTGGCAAAGCCTGTCCACATAGCAGAGTGAATCAGTGGTCACAAATTACAGTAGAACAAACTTTAGGCCACCTCTCCAAGATGGGAAAAATATTTAAATACACTGTGACCTTTGTAATTATACAGAAGAATAGAGTGGGATTATACCCGTCAAGTTCTTGCTTCCGGGACAACTCTTCTAATGGGTAATAAGACCACATACTGCATCAGCAGTGCCTGTGGTCTAGCTATGTGATCTCCTTGTCCAGCTTGTCATCTTTCTCCTTTTGTCTTAACATTTCTCTTCTACCTTCTAGCTACAGAAAGTACAACCAGTGGCAAAGCCTGTCCACATAGCAGAGTGAATCAGTGGTCACAAATTACAGTAGAACAAACTTTAGGCCACCTCTCCAAGATGGGAAAAATATTTAAATACACTGTGACCTTTGTAATTATGCAGAAGAATAGAGTGGGATTATACCCGTCAAGTTCTTGCTTCCGGGACAACTCTTCTAATGGGTAATAAGACCACATACTGCATCAGCAGTGCCTGTGGTCTAGCTATGTGATCTCCTTGTCCAGCTTGTCATCTTTCTCCTTTTGTCTTAACATTTCTCTTCTACCTTCTAGCCACCAGTCGTGAATTCAGTGAACACCTTTCTCATTATCTTCGTGTCTCAAGCATATAGGAAAAAAAAACAAATGACTACACTGTTTTAGGAATTGCACACACACAGAGGAATTAGTTGGTCAGAGCCTGTATTGCCACTTTGTCTTAACTCTGAATATTTCTTTTCAGAGGTGCTAAAAACTCAAATCTGCTGGTGTGCAACTTTACTCTAAAATGATTCAAATACACTTATTTTCCATATATTGTACTTTTGTTAGAATAATACATAATTGCCCTAGCTCAGTGGTCGGCAAATTGCAGCTCGTGAGCCGCGGTTTGCCGCTGTGTTGACTAATGAGTTTGCCGACCACTGCTCTAGCTGGTTTGATTCAGTGGACAGAACGTCAGCCTGTAAACTGAAAGGTCCCAGGTTCAATTCCGGTCAAGGGCACATGCCTGGGTTGTGGGCTCGATCCCCAGTGGGGGACTTGCAGGAGGCAGCCGATCCATGATTCTCTTATCATGGATGTTTCTCCCTGTCTCTCCCTCTTCCTTCCTCTCTGAAATCAATAAAAATTTATTATTAAAAAAAGAATAACTTATTCCAATAAAAAAAAATAGGGAATAATCATTTTAGAAGCATTGTGCCATTCATATTATTTGTTGAGTATCTAAGTAGTATTTCAAAGAACAAAGTGAAAATCTTTGTGAAAAAGAAATAACGCATAATAATAGACTGACTCGATTTAAGAAAAAGACACAAGAGAAGGAGCACATACAGTTAAAGTGGGTAAGGATTCGTGTGTCAGTTTGTAGAATTGCCTATTGTTTGCAGTAACTTCCAATCAGTCAGGGCAAAGGAGGAGCATAAAGGTAGGGAGAGGCAAGAAAGGAGGAGGACAAAAGCAGGCAGGGCAGAGTAAGCATCACCCAAGGCCCAGACCCTCAGTTGGAGGAAGAAGATAGTACTTGTAGAGGCCCACCCACCCCATAAATCTAGCAGCAAGGAGGCCATTGGCCCCCTTCAAAGGAGCTGCATTGTCCTGTGTTCCTGCTTCTCACACCTCCCTTCTCCCTACCTTGTGGCTCTGTCTTTGGAGACAGCAGAGGCTGGGACGTATTTAAACAGTGACAGGGAGAAAGAGGTTGATGGTACCAGACAAGAGGAGGGTATGGGATCCACACTACAGATGAAGGACCAGTATTTCTTCAATTAACAGCTGTCCCCGTACCCCCCCTCCCCCCTCTCCAAACCTTCTTTGACATAGAAACTCCTGAGAAAAAGAATTCATTTTCATGAAATCTTTTCAAGGTGTCTTATGTGTCCATACTATATTTAAAGTATCTTATCTTGACTTCTGAGGTCTGATTTTCTAGAGCTGTATGGGATTATAATGGTTATGGGATGTTTCCCTTTCTTTCTCCAAAGTGCTAAGAAATATGTGTCTGTCATAAGAATAGCACGTTTTCTCACTGTGTACATAGGAATCTCTCACATCCATGAACACCAGGTTTCTGTCCACCAGAACCACTATCTTATGTAAGTGGTTCTCAAACATTTTAATTAATCTCAGGACCTCTTTACACTTTTAAACATTGAAGATCCCTATCTCTAAAGATTAATGTTCAGAAATTTAAAAAATATATTTCTCTTTAAAAATAACAAATCCGGAGAGAAACCAAGATGGTGGCATAGGTAAATACCTAAACTGCTGCCTCACACAACAATTTCAAAACTACAACTAAAGGACAAAACAGACATCATACAGAACTACAGGAAGGCTGGCTGAGTGGAAATTCTACAACTAGAAGGAAAGAGAAAAGCACACTGAGACTCAGAGGAGCTGCAGGAGGCAGAGGTACCGAGGCGCGCGTGGAGCGGACTGGCAACTGAGAGCGTGGCTGGCTTTAAGGAGGAGAGAGACCAAAGCTCCCGACTGCACTGAACTCCAGTTCTGGGTGAGACTCTGGGGACCCAGACTCATTCGGGGAGAAACTGGACAGTCTGGCAGTGGGTGGAACTCGAGGGCAGCTTTCTCTCAGAGGTACTTGCAGTGATTACCACGAGACACTGAGACACAGGGGCCTATTAGGGCAGGGCTGATGGGAAACGAATGCTGTCTGCTCCACCCTGAGACTCCGCCCCATCTAAGCTGAGCACAGCAGCTTTTGCAAGTCTTGTCTCATAAGAGTGTCTCCAGCACAGAAGTTCTCCCAGCATAGACACAGCTGATCTGCACAGCCAATTGGCCTGGAGGTCAATTTCTCCCAGTGATACCAACAACAATCAAGGCTTAACTACAACAAGACTGTGCACACAGCCCACAAAGGGGTGCACCAAGAGTGTCCACCTCAGGTAACGGGAGGCTGAGCCACTGGGCCCTGTAGGACACCTAGCACACAAAGCCGCTCTATCAACTCAGGGAAGCAGCTAAAATGCAGAGACAAAGAAACAGATCACAAATGAAAGAAATGGAGGAAAGCAAATGACTGGATATAGAGTTCAAAACCACAGTTATAAGGTTTTTCAAGAATTTTCTAGAAAAGGCCGATAAATTGAGTGAGACCCTGGAGGATATGAAAAAGGACCAACTAGAAATTAAACATACACTGACTGAAATAAAAAATATTACACAGAGACCCAATTTCTAGCAGATTAGAGGATCGCAAGAATCAAGTCAAAGATTTGAAATACAAAGAAGTAAAAAACAACCGGAAAAGAAAAAAGAATCCAAAAATATGAAGATAGTGTAAAGAGCCTCTGGGACAACTTCAAGCGTACCAACATCCGAATTATGAGGGTGCCAGAAAAAGAGAGAGCAAGATACTGATTTGAAGAAATAATGACCAAAAACTTCCCCCACCTGGTGAAAGAAATAAACTTACAAGTCCAGGAAGTACAGAGAACCCCAAACAAAAGGAATCCAAAGAGGACCACACCAAGACACATCATAATTAAAATGCCAAGAGCAAAAGAGAAAGAGAGAATATTAAAAACGGCAAGAGAAAGACAGTTACCTACAAGGGTGCACCCATATGACTGTCAGCTGATTTCTCAACAGAAACTATGCATGCCAGACGGGAGTGGCAAGAAATATTCAAAGTGGTAAATAACAAGAACCTACAACCAAGATTACTCTACCCAGCAAAGCTATCATTCAGAATTGAAGGTCAGACAAAGAGCTTCACAGATAAAGAAAAAGCTAAAGGAGTTCATAACCACCAAACCAGTATTATATGAATTGCTGAAAGGTATTCTTTAAGAAGAGGAAGAAGAAGAAAAAGGTAAAGATAAAAATTATGAACAACAAATACATATCCATCAACAAGTGAATCTAAAAATCAAGTGAATAAAAAAATCTGATGAACAGAATAAGCTGGTGAATATAATAGAATCAGGGGCATAGAAAGGGAGTGGACTAACAATTCTTGGGGGCAAAGGGCTGTTGGGGGTGTGGGAAGAGACTGGACAAAAATCGTACACCTGTGGATGAGGACAGTGGTGGGAGGGGTAAGGGCAGAGGGTGGGATGGGATCCAGGTGGAGAGGAGCTATGGGGGAAAAAAGAGGAACAATTATAATCTGAACAATAAAGATTTATTAAATTTAATAATAACAACAAATCCATTACATATAAATAATACTGCTTATGAAAAGAGCAATCTTTTCCAAAAGAAAAGGTAATTTAACGGCGAGAGTGGCATTTTTGTCAGTCTCCTTAATGTCTGATTTAATAGAATCTCAGCTGGATTCTCATCTTCTTCTGCATTTGATCTATTATGAGGTAAATGAAAATCACTTAGACTTCATGGGCCCACAGAAAGGGTCTCTGTGACCCTGACAGAGCCCAGGCCAAACTTTGGGACCCCTGTCATAGAGAACAAGACTGAATAGTGCAGTTTCAGAAGAAAATGGTGTGTTGACCGAATGGCAGCTTTTATTATCTGTATTGATGAACAGCTGGGAAGGGACTTGAATGTCTTTTCTGCTGGGTCAGTACTTGCTCTTCTCTAGGAAAGATACTCCTAGATCTAAAGGTCTTAGAGGGCTGCTTGGTAAACATGGAATCAGCAAGCTGGATGAATTTTGTTAAGTATATCCTATCTAATACAGAGGGAATATGCAAATTGACCATCACACTGTCACAAAGATGGCGCCCACGGTGGAGGCGGGGTTCCATAACACAAGATGGCTGTACCCACAACAGAGGCAAAGTTCACATAATGAGCCTTAAGATGCAATCGGCTGAGACCTGAGGCTGCGTGGTGCTGGGCCAGGGCTGGGGACCTGAGCCTGCGCCCCCACGCCCGGTGGGGCTTGACGGGGTACATCAGGCTGTACCCCCCACCCTGCTGAGGCTTGATGGGGGATCTCAAGGTGCGCCTCCCACCTTGGCCCGGGCTCAGACTGTGCCCCCCGCCTGGGCGCCAGGACAGGCTGCACCCCCCACCCAGGTGCTGTGCAGGGGGACCTGAGGCCATGCTCCCTGCCTAACGGGGCTTGATGGGGGAATCTCATGCTGCATCCCCCACCTGGCAGGGCTTGACAGGGGACCTGAGGCTGCTCCCCCTCGCCCCCGTCTGGTGGGGCTTGACAGAGGTGGGCCTGGCCAGGTCTGGATCTTGGCCAATGGGGTGGGGCTGGCTGGGTCTGGGTCTCATGTGATTTTGAGGCACCGTGGGTGGGTGGGGACTTGACTCTGGGTCCCGTGGCGTGTCCAACTCTGACAGGAGGTAGAAGATTTTAATACACATTTTACTAATTTTCATCACTGTCATTTCTATTATAGAGAAAGGGCAAATAGCAATATTAAAATATTTCCTCTAATTCCCTTTAATGTGCACGATTTTCGTGCACTGGGCCACTAGTGTGATTATAAAAATAAGTTACTTAAAAAGTTGATACTGTAGGAATGAAACTAAGTAAAACTATTTTTGAGTTTTCATACACATTGTTAGTCATCTGGTGTATTTCCTTCTAGTTTCATTTGCTTTGCTTTTATTTCTATTTATTTATTTAAAATTTACTTACTTATTTTTGTTAATCCATGTAGGACTCAAACCATGATTCCCTTGGTTCCTGGGTCAGAAACTCAACCAGAGAGAAAGGGAGAGACAGAAGAGAGATAGAAACATCAGTGATGAGAGAGAATCATTGATTGGCTGCCTCTTGCATGCCCCCCCAATGGGGATTGAACCCGCAATCCAGGCATTGTTCCCTTATTGGGAATCGAACCATGACCTACTGGTTCATAGGTCTATGCTCAACCACTGAGCCACGTGGCCAGGCTTTCGTTGATTTTGATTTTTTAGCGGGGGGTGGGAGGGAGAGAAACACTGGGTGTTTGAGGACCAACACTCTAACCATGGAGCATCACCAACCAGGGCTTGTTTGACTATTTTAAATAATCTATACTAATAAAAGGGTAATATGCTAATTAGGGCAGACGTCCATCTGGACAAAGCCACAGCGTCTGCGAGGTCCAGTGCTCAGGCAGCCACCGCGGCTGGCAGTGGCAGCAGCAGTGGGGTGATGGGGGCAGTGCCTTTCCCAGATCAGCATGGATGCCTCCCGCAGAGGACATCCCCTGAGGGCTCCTTGACTGAGAGGGGGCAGGCTGGGCTGAGGGACCCCCCCCCCCCAGTGCGCAAATTTTCATGCACCGGGCCTCTAGTCTATATATCCTATTTAATATCCTATATAATAAATGGGTAATATGCAAATTGACCCGAATGGCGGAAGGACTGGTCGCTATAAAGCACACTGACCACCAGGGGGCAGACACTCAATGCAGGAGCTGCGCCCTGGTGGTCAGTGCGCTTCCACATGGAGCGCTGCTCAGCCAGAAGCTGGCTTATGGCTGGTCAGCACAGCTGTGGTGGTGGGAGCCTCTCCCTCCTCCACCGCAGCACTAAGGATTTCTCTATGGTAGCAGGCCTAAGCTCTTAATCAGACATCCCCCGAGGGCTCCTGGGCTGCCAGAGGGATGTCTCACTGCCAGCTTAGGCCCAATTTCCCAGGGAGCGGGCCTAATCCAGCACATGGACATCCCCCGAGGAGTCCCAGACTGCAAGAGGGTGCAGGCCAGGCTGAGGGCCTCATCCCCCTCGAGTACATGAATTTTTGTGCATTGGGTCTCTAGTATATATATATATATGGCTAATATGCTAAGTGTCCGTCTGGGTAATGACATCACATAACAATGTCCAACCTGCCTCCTTGCAATTTCTTCAACCCAGGAACATGACTTGCTTTATAGCCAGGTGTAAACATTTCACACTGTAACCAAATGTCTGTGAAGTGTTTTCCCATGCCTCATCTCATTTGATCCTCACAGAAGTCCGGGAGTAGGTAGATAGGAGACTCAGTGGAATCCTGTTTTCTTTTCATTAGCTGGAAAACAGAGATTTAGATAGCTTAGAAACTTGACCTGACTAAAAAGAAGTAAGAAATGGTGGACCTTGAAAATGACTTCAAGTTTTCTCACAGCGCAGAATATAGTCAAACACTGCTGTAGTTAAGTATTTTATCCTTTGTTCTCCCTGTGTGATCTACAATAATAATCACCTTGGTGTTGATACTAGCTGCTGTGTTGCTGACAATTAACTGAAAGAGAAATTGGGTGCTTCACTGGGCCGGAAAAAGTTCAGCTGAATTAGAAAGCAGGTCTAAATTAAGCAAGTTTATTTTATATCTATAAAAGGCTGTGTTGACTCGCGCATGCGGGATACATATAAAGCTCTAGCTGGTGCCAATTACACACGTGTGTTTCCATCTGTCATTGTTGATCATGAATTTGGTTGACATTTCTATTATAGAGAAAGAGCAAATAGCGGTATTAAAATATTTCTTCTAATTCATTTCTTTTCAATGAGCACGAATTCATGCACTGGGCCACTAGTTTAATATAATGCATTAGTTTCAGCTTTTCTATAGCTTTTTCCTTTTTTGTGTGCTAGAGCTGTCATGAACATTGTTCATAAAATGGCTTACATAGTTTTTCATCATTTCATTAGTACAGATTTTAAATAGAAGTAAGTATATGAAGTTTTAGATGAATATTGATACTATATCTTAGAGATGTTTTTTATTATTATCATGGATGATTTTAACGACAAAAGTAGAGAGGTTAGTACAGCAATCTTCAATGCACCCATCATTTAGTTTCAGCTACCATCAACTTGCTGCATTCTGGTATTTTTGTTTTTTCTCTCTCCTTAAACTT
Organism: Corynorhinus townsendii; assembly: GCA_026230045.1. Classification (NCBI taxonomy): domain Eukaryota; kingdom Metazoa; phylum Chordata; class Mammalia; order Chiroptera; family Vespertilionidae; genus Corynorhinus; species Corynorhinus townsendii. The sequence goes on along the minus strand of JAPDVU010000001.1, from coordinate 81,623,511 downwards.
ATCAAAAAATTATTAGCATATTTGAAAGCAAATCCCAGATGTATAATTTTACCCATCGTCTTTTAATTCATATCTCTTACAGGTAAGACTTTTTAAAAATTTAATCCTCACCTGAGGATATCTTTTCCATTGACTGCTGGAGAGATTGGAAGGGTGGGAAGAGGGGGAGTGAGAGAGAAACATTGAGGTGAGAGAGACACATTGATTGGTTGCCTCCTGCATTTGCCCCTACTGGGACTGGGAAACCTGCAACTGAGGTATGTGCCCTTGACTGGTAATCGAACCCTACACCCCTTGGTCATTGGGTAAAAGCTCTAACCATTGAACAAAACCTGCCTGTGCCAGGTAATACCTTTTAGTTCAGTTTTGTTTTTTGTTTTCTGTTAATCCTCACCTGAGAATATTATTTTCCATTGATTTTTAGAGAGAGTGGAAGGGAGGGGGAAAGACACAGAGATAGAAACGTTGATGTGAGAGAAACACCAACTAGTTGCCTCCTGCATGTGCCCCGACTGGGGCTGGGGAAGAGCTTGCAACTAAGGTAAAAAGAACCCATGACCCTTTATTACCTAGGCAACATTTAATGTTTCTAGTAAAAAATGTCATTTTAAACTTAATTGATTTGATTTTGGATACAGATACAATTCTCACACAAGGTTATTTTGATTAAAGCTTTTGTATTTTGTAGCAATACAATTCTCCCATTTTTTCATGTCTTACATTTGCTTTTGAAACGAGGTCCTCTGTCTTGTAGCATACCCCACATTTTGGATTTAGCTAATATCTTTCTGTTGGTATTATTTAACACTAGAGTCCCGGTGCACGAAAGTCGTGCACTTGGCGGCGGGGGTCGGGGTGGTGTCTCAGCCCGGCCTGCACCCTCTCCAATCTGGGATCCCTCGGAGGATGTCTGATCCCTCAGAGGGATCAGGCCTAAAATGGCAGTCACACATCCCTCTTGCAATCCAGGACCACTGGCTCCTAACCACTCATCTGCCTGCGTGCCTAATGCTCCCAACTGCCTTCCCCTGCCAGCCTGGTTGTCCTCATGGCTCTCCCCAGCTGGCCTGGTTGCCCCCAACAGGCCTTCTCTGACGGCCTACTCAACCCCAACAGTTCTTTCCTGCAGGCCTGATCTCTCCCCCAACGGCCCTCCCCTGCAGGCCTGGTCTCCCCCAACTGCCCTCCCCTGCCGGCCTGATCGCCCCTAACACCCTGCCAGCCTGACCTCGCCCCTAACTGCCTCTGCCCCGGCCCCCACCACCATGGCTTTGTGTGGAAGGAAGTTGGATGTCCAGAAGATGGCTGATTGACCTGGTCTAATTAGCATATTACCCTTTTATTAGTATAGATGCGTTGTCCCAGAATTTACTTTAAATTGGGAGTCCGTTATTTGATTAAATAAGGCTTTTTTCCCCCAAGAATACTTGATAGGTGGTGCTCTTTCACAACATCAAGAAGCATGTAATACTTCATTCGACTTTTAGCTGTAAGATTGAAAAGTAGCTTCAGTCAGCGTTCATCCCATCAACCATAATAAAGTTCCCTGACTGCTCCTCACTTAATTTTAGCAGATGTCATTGATCGCTGCCTTTGTTAATTTCATTAGATGTTGCAGTGCTTTGATTTTCTAATTCTGTCATTCACTCTCCACTTATTAATTGTGGTTCCTGTATAGGAAACAACTTACCCTGATGAGCTATTTGGTTATGCTAAAATAGTTGTCCAGGAAAGTCAGCTAATCATTGTTTCCATTTTGTAATCTTCAGAAAAATGAGTTGGTGTCGTAACAGCCTCCAAAGGTGATGGTGGTGCTTTGAACCATATGAATTTTTATAAAGTTTATATCCATTGATTCTATCTGATCTTCACATTGCCCATCTGAAGTTCCCCTTTCTTTATTGTTTGGTCCTGTGACATGTCCACAGGAGTCTTTGATAGCTTCCTTTCTTTCATGGTAAGGTGTCTCACGTGTTCCATGTGTCCATCTCAAATTGAGCAACATTCTATAAAATAGCCAGAATTTTTGTAAAGTGTAGATGAAAGGTGAGGGAAGATTGAGGCACTGTCACAATTTGGAGGAGACCAAAGAGAAGTGACAACTTAATATGCAGTGTGGGAGCTTAAATTGGATTCTAGAGTACAAAGAGGACATCAGTGGGAAAACTGGTGAAAGCCAAAGAAAAGGTTTAACTTAATTTAAAAAGTTACATGTCCTGTTTTAAGAAAACAGATGATATGTATTTTACTAGCTTATTTGATTTTAAGTTTGTATCTCTCTTTAATGCTGAAAATCTGAATACTTGAATGTAATTTGTACTTTATCCTATGATAGTATAAATATATAAAATAAAATAGTTTCAAAATAATACCAACATTTATACCACAGAACAGGCCTGGTGAACTTTTTAAGATTTCTTGGTGAATTTTTAGGCTCTTGTGTGCAAGTTTTTATTGAGATGTGATTCACATGCCACTGAGTTCACCCTTTTTAAGTATGCAATTCAGTGCCTTTTACGACATTCACAAAGTTGTGCCTCAATCACCACTTACTTAATTCCTGTTTGTCTGATTATTTTATTATTTTAAAAAATGGAAAAATAGTAATTTTCATTCAATAAATATCTGATCCTTATACTGTTTTGTTGCAGAAAGTAGAGTCTATGATTTTAGAATGATAGCAATTCTATCAATGAAATAATCAGTTTTCAAACAGTTTCAATAATTGTAGCAATTTCCTTGAACTGTAGAAATTCTGAAACTGTGGAATTGTCATTTCAGAAGACTTCTTCTTTTCTTGGCCTAAATGATCTGCCATTTTAACATGACTGCAACATAAAGATACTTAAGTGATGTGCAACTGTCTGAGCTCATAGCCAAACCCAGTTTCCACTGAAAATCTAGAAGTTCCAGTTTCCACTGAAAATCTAGAAGTTGGCCTTATCATCCTGCATAGGCTTGCTAGATCCCTCTATGGCTAGTGTCCAGGGCTCTCATTCCCAACTTAGGTAGATGCTTCCCGGACCACCCTGCAGACACTGTCTTAAAATCACTTAGAATAATTCTCTGAATAGTTACACCACTAACATAATATATAATTAAGTTTGAGATTGATTTACATTTTTTTTGGTATTTTTTAAAAAATAAATCTTTATTGTTCAGATTACAGGTGTTCCTCTTTTTGTTTTCCCCCTATAGCTCCCCTCCACCTGATTCCCCATGCCCTTACCCCCTGCCACTGTCTTCATCCATAGGAGTAAGATTTTTGTCCAATCTCTTCCCGCACCACTCACACCCACTTCCCCCTGAGAATTGTCATTCCACTCCCTTTCTATGTCCCTGATTCTGTTATATTCACCAGTCCATTCTGTTCTTCGGATTTTTTATTTACTTGATTTTTAGATTCACTTGTTGGTAGGTATGTATTTGATGTCATTTTGTTGTTCATAATTTTTATCTTTACCTTTTTCTTCTTCTTCCTCCTCTTAAAGAATACCTTTCAGCATTTCATGTAATCCTAGTTTGGTGGCGATGAACTCCTTTAGCTTTTTCTTGTCTGTGAAGCTCTTTATCTGACCTTCAACTCTGAATGATAGCTTTGCTGGGTAGAGTAATCTTGGTTGTAGGTTCTTGCTGTTCATCACTTTGAATATTTCTTGCCACTCCCATCTGGCCTGCATAGTTTCTGCTGAGAAATCAGCTGACAGTCGTATGGGTACTCCCTTGTAGGTAACTAACCGTTTTTCTCTTGCTGCTTTCAAGATTCTCTCTTTGTCTTTTGCCCTTGGCACTTTAATTATGATGTGTCTTGGTGTGGTCCTCTTTGGATTCCTTTTGTTTGGGGTTCTGTGCACTTCCTGGACTTGTAAGTCTGTTTCTTTCACCAGGTAGGGAAAGTTTTCTGTCATTATTTCTTTTAATAGGTTTTCAGTATTTTGCTCGCTCTCTTCTTCTGGCACCCCAAAAATTCGGATGTTGGTACGCTTGAAGTTGTCCCAGAGGCTCCTTACACTATCTTCATATTTTTGGATTCTTTTTTCTTTTTGTTTTTCTGGTTGGGTGTTTTTCGTTTCCTCATATTTCAGATCTTTGGCTTGATTCTTGGGGTACGTTGATCTACAGTTGAGTTTCTGTATATTCTTTATTTTAGACAGTGTATGCTTGGGGTACGTTGATCTATAGTTGAGTTTCTGTATATTCTTTATTTTAGACAGTGTATGCTTCATTTCTGACTGGTCCTTTTCCATTTTTTTGGCATTCTCATTAAGGTTTCACTAAGCTCCTCAGAAGTGTCATCAAGTTTCTCGGCGGTTTTTAGAAGATTCTTGAATAACCTTATAAATGTGGTTCTGAACTCTGTCTTCCAGTAGTTTGCTTTCCTCTGTTTCTCTCATTCGTGACATATTTCTTTGTTTCCGCATTTTGGCTGCTTCCCTGTGTTGATGGAGTGGCTTTGTGTGGTAGGTGACCTATAGGGGGCAGTAGCTCAGCCTCCCCAATCACCTGATGTGGACGCTCTTGGTACACCCCTTTGTGGGCTGAGTGCAAAGTCTTGGTGTAGTTAACCCTTGATTGCTGTTGGTATGCTGGGAGGAATTGACCTCCAGGCCAATCGGCTGTGAGGACTCGCTGTGTCTATAAGAACTGCTGTACTGGAGACACGCTTATGGTGCAGGACTTGTTTCAGTGGGGCTTTGGTGCTCGCTGAGTTTGCCTCTTGAATGTGTCACTTATGGATGTGAGGAGTTGAAATCTGGTGTCTCACACTGACCACTAGGTATACTGGCTTCTGGATCTCCAATGGGGTGCAGGTCAGCTATTGTTTGAGTCCACCCAGCAGGAGCTACAGCGAGAGCTACAGTTTTCTCTCTTTGCTTGGGGTTTGGAGGTTTTGGAGCTGTCTGACCCAGGCTGCAAGTTTGCTAGGTTAAGCTGCAATAGGGCAGGGCTTTCTTATGCTAAAGCCGCTGCTTGGAGCTTGGGTGGGTTTGTAGGTTGTATGGGGCGGGGTCTCAGAGTGTCATTAGGCTAGGGCATGGCAAACAGCGATGGCTGATAGTTAGCTGGCTCTGTGTCTCCGACTGCGTCCTGTGCCCCAGCGCAGTAAACCATTATTCTTGCGTGCAGCTCTGCAAGCAGGCCCCCCTCACTTTCTGATCCGGTGTTAGACAATCCAGCTTCTCTCTGTAGGAGTTTCGGTCCCCCGCGTCTCCCCAGAAACTTTATTTCAGAGTAATCGGGAGCTTGTCTCCCTTTGGGTTGAAAAAAGCAACGCCTGCCGCCAGCCCAGATCACGTGCCTCTGTACCTCAGCTTTTCAGCGCTTGTGCACGTCTCAATGCTCTTTTCTCTTTCCTTTTAGTTGTAGAACTTCCACTCAGCCAGCTTTCCCGTGGTTCTGGGTGATAGACGTTTTGTCTTTTAGTTGTAGTTTTGAAATTGTTGTGCGAGGCAGCAGTTTAGGTGTTTACCTACACCACCATCTTGGATTCTCCCTGATTTACATTTTTAAGGATTGCTTTGAGTATTTTAAAAAGACCTTAATAAATATTTAATTATGAAACATTTCTTATATATGTGAAAATAATTATTTAGAAACAGAGCTAAGAGATTTATATTCTTCCAAGTATTTAATAAGATTGGTAAAGCTTTTTCAGTATAGCTTTGACATTGAGATGGAAAATGTACTGCTAGGTTAGAGTCCACCAAACAGGAAGGATTCCATCACACGGGAAGAGGGCTTAATTTAATCTCTCTGCTTTTTCTCTCTAAAGAGCGATGAAATCAAATCAGGGAAATGACCTCTCTTGATCAGCTCATTAAAGGTGTGTTGAGGCTGCCTCTGAACAGTCAAGTTTCCAAACTGGGTTTTAGGCCAGAAAGGACTTGACTTTGGTGTTAAGTTTTCCCTCTTGCATATTTTTCTTTGTAACCCAGAGACCTGCTTTTTGGCCATGCCAGGAAGCAATAGTTTATAGTTTTAAGTCTCAAAATAGCTTTTGGTCTCTTGAACAAGTAATGAAAAAGTTACTTATTGGAAGGATTGTCAGTAATTGCATCATTATCATTGTACTTTTTTGTTGTTATTAATCCTTGCCCAAGTATATTTTTCCATTGATTTTTAGGGAGAGTGGAAGAGAGAGGGAAAAACAGACAGAAACATCAATGAGAGAGAAACACATCTATTGGTTGTCTCCTGCATGAGCACTGACCAGGGCCCGGGCCAGGGAAGAGCCTGCAACGAAGCTACATGCCCTTGACTGAAATCAAACCTGGGACTCTTTGTTTGGTCCACAGGCCAAAGCTCTATCCACTGAGCCAAACTGGCTAGGGCATTGGTCGGCAAACTCATTAATCAATAGAGCATTGTGGCTCGCGAGCCGCGGTTTGCCGCTCTGTTGATAAATGAGTTTGCCGACCACTGGGCTAGGGCATCATCATCGTACTTTAAATCTTATTTTAGACTCAGACATTTGATAATAAAGTCTAATTTTAATGCTTTGTATCTGTTGTACTGTTTACAAGAGGGGCCTATTAATAACTTTCTCTGCTGGCAGACTTGGTAGTTGTAGGACTCTTTTGAAAACCCGTTTGCATGTAGGTTAGTAATTAAGAGCCATAGTGGTGTGATGTGAACCTTCCTTGTTTATGGACAGGATACACAGGTCAGATCAGGACCACTCTTTCTGTTGGACTGATATTCTGGCCTGGTTACCTTTGTAACCTTGTATTAAAGAGCATTGAAACAAACCAAAGTAGACAGGACCATATAATGATCCCCATATCCTTCTCCAGGAGGAGGAATGAAGTCCCACATCTCTGCCCAATGTACTACTATGAGGAAAATTTTAGACATTGTGTTATTTCCCCTGTAAATATTTCAACATGCAATTCTACAAGCCAGGGTCTCTTATTATTAAACATAATCATAATATCATTGTAACATCTAAGAAAATACAGTAATTCTTTAATGCCATCAAATATTCTATCAGTATTATTTCCATGATTTTTGTATTAATCAAAGCCAAAGTTTGGCCTTTGGGCATCTTGTGTTGTCTTTCATGTGAAAAAAAGCCAGGGTGCTTGTCTAGTAATTGCCCACTTTGCAGAACTCTCCTTGTGTTTACTGTAAGTTTGTAACAAGTTCATATCCTGGCTTCTGTTATGTTTTGCAAGACTACTTCCTATCTGGTGTGTTGCTGTTTCCATCAGGAGGACATGATTTCTTACTGCCTGAAAAAATACAGGGTACACACACACACACATACACACACGGCCCAGTGCACGAAATTCGTGCACGGGGTTGGGGGGAAGGGTCCCTTCAGCCTAGCCTGCACCCTCTCCAATCCAGGACATCCCTCTCACAATCCTGGACCGCTGGCTCCTAACCACTCGCCTGCCTGCCTGATGGCCCCTAACCGCCTCTGCCTCCGGCCTGATCGCCCCTCACTGCCCCCCCTGCCAGCCTGGTTGCCCCCAACTGCCCTCCCTGCCGGCCTGGTCGCCCTAGGCATCCTGTTGTTGGGTTGTTTGGTCACCCCTCACTGCCCCCCTGGTGGCCTGCTCGCTCCACGCAGCCTGCTGCTCGGTTGTTTGGTCACCCCTCACGAACCCCCCTGCCGGCCTGGTCGTCCTACACAGCCTGTTCGGAAGTTGTTGGTTTGGTTGTGATGGTCACTTAGGCTTTTGTATAGATAGATATATCTTCTAGTTGTGTGCCCCTCCTACCCCCCTTTTGGCTATCATATATCATGTTTAACCAAACATTTTTTTGAGAATCTTAAAAGTGTAGAAGTTAATAGTGATGAAAAGCATCTACAGTACTACCTTCTGTGACTTACAGTCTGGATACCAATCTATGTCTTTATTTTCTGGATGTAACAGTTTTGTGAGAATTGATGTCGGTCTCTATTACAATTTAATGTATTTGTCCTTTATCTTACATTTTGGAAAATACTGACCTCTTGAAACAGATTTAACTTGTTTCAAGCATTTCTTCTTTATGAGTAGTTTACATTTATATATCTATCTTACAGCATTGAAGGGTTTTTGTGATTGATGATACACAATGATAATTGGATGAGACCATCTTTGATCATCAGATTATTTCATTAACAGGGGTTTTGAGCATTAACCATAAACAGGTTATTGAGAATAAGGAGCATCATTATAGAAACTAATAAGCTTCATGGTTATCCAGGAGACAAAATAGTTAGCTTTTAGATTTCTTTATCAAGCACTCAGAAGAGTCTGAAAAGATACGTGGGTTAAATCAAGGTCTTTATCTTGTTGTAAAGCAGAGTAGCCTAGAATCAGACCTGTGTGTCCAAGAATCTTGTGTCTGACACTTATAATACGAAGGCCTAAAAACCACCATCCCTTCATAACCAGAGTTACTTTGTAAGACGTGGGAAGATCGGGAGGTGTTATGTGTGAAGTTGAGCTAGTACTTTGTAGCAGAGGCCCCTTTACACTGGTTCAGCATGTGAAGGGGTTCCTTTTAACCAATTATTGTTTATTTCTCCTGACAACTAGTCCTGGAAGAAAGGAAATTAATGGGGCTGGTAAAAAACGATATATATAAATTGGAGAGTCATCAAATTCCAAGTTGGAGTTCTATGAATTTTGTAATTTTCTGTTTTAAAAATGTGAGTTCTGGACATGAGTGGGTTTATATGTTTTGACACATAGTTTCTAAGTCTTAAAACATTATCATGGTCACCAAATTATTGTGAAGAAGAAACTTTAAAAAACAAGGTATTTCTTGAGTAAGTAAGGTGTAAATTATGGGCAGGTTTCTCTAAACCAGTGGTCGGCAAACTGTGGCTCGCGAGCTGAGGTTTGCTGCTCTGTTGACTAATGAGTTTGCCGACCACTGAACTAGACTCTCGATTCCAATAATTACAGGCTGTTGTTGTTCCTTGTGATTAAGCCCCTATCCCAGTTGTTGGCAAACTCATTAGTAAACAAAGCGGCAAACCGCGGCTCACGAGCCGCAGTTTGCCGACCACTGCTCTAAACTATTTGAACTCCAGAGGGATAAACATATCCTGGAAAACTTGAGGATTTTAAGACTTCAGAATCAGTTATACTCTGTACTTCAAGTTACCAATTTACTGTCTTTGTCATTTTACAGCATCCTACAGTTAACATTAAACTTCTCCCGGTGGAGCCACAAAGTAAACAGCTCATGACTTCTGATCAGGACGCTAAGGTTGTGGCTGAACCGCAGGGCCAGCGAGTCCAGGAAGGTAAAGACTGCGATCTTCTGGTGAGTGCATGCCTGAGACCAGGATTGGCCTGTGGATCTCCCTTTCTTCTGATAACAGATTTTTACATGCAATAAATTTATGGGTCGCTTAGTAGAGGAAACTTAAGTACTAGGAGATAGAGAAAACAAATGGCAACTAGTAGCTATAGATATTAAAGCCTTGGATTTTAACTTTTTAAAAAAAATTATTGATTTTTAGAGAGAGAGAAAGAAATAACAAATTGTTGTTCCACTTATTTATGCATTTATTGGTTGATTCTTGTGTGTCCTGACTAAGGATGGAAAGAACCCACAACCTTGACATTATCAGGAGGACACTCTAACCAACTGAGCTACCTGGCCAGGTCAATGCCTTGGATAGGAAAACACAGTGATTTATAAATACTTTTATAACATTATAGCCATTGCAGTGGTATGTAGTTAAAGAATTAATTAGAATTATAACATAAATTTTTTATTTTGACTGTTTTTGTTAATTGTAAGATTTGATCATGTCAAGCAGTAATATTTAAAGTTTCTAAATGGCTTTGGGAAAAGTAGTTTTTTTAAATTTTCCCTATTGAAACTACTTTAGTAAAGGAATTTACTTTATTGTGTACAGTCAGAATTTCAACATTTTAAATTTTAAGGCTCCTATATTGCTCTGAATATCTCCCTGAATTTCCTTTGTCATATAAAAATGTGCTTTTCTCATGGGTTTTGTGCTCAATTACTGTGGTTTGAAAATATGTTTCTTCACATTGTAGTGATGGTATGTTTGATGTTTTCAATTTTGCAGATGAATGGTCCCATATCTCAAACCACTTCTCAGACAAGCTCCATTCCAGCTTTGAGTCAGGTAATTTAGTCCTGAGCTATATCACGTTGGAGGCTCACAGATACTGCCTTATAACAAATATTTATTGTAAACTAAATAGAAAGTGTTGATGTTTCTCAATGGGGTAAGGGGGACCCAGTGCCTTGTGTATTAATTTGATGTCTTATATTCATTAAGGTGTTTTTAAAGGTTCACTGATCATCTATTATGTGTATACTAGATTCGTACATGAGTGGGGGCGTCCCTCAGCCCAGCTTGCACCCTCTCCAATCGGACATCCCTCTTGCAATCTGGGACCACTGGCCCCTAACTGTTCGCCTGCCTGCCTGATTGCCCCTAACTGCCTCTGCCTGCCTGCCTGATCACCTCTAACTGCCCTCCCCTGCTGGCTTGATCTTGCCCCCAGCTGCTCTCCCCTGCTAGCCTGATCTGGCCCCCAACTGCCTCTGCCTGCCTGATCATCCCCAACTGCCCTCCCCTGCTGGCCTGATCTTGCCCCCAACAGCCCTCTCCTGCTGGCCTGATCTTGCCCCCAACTGCTCTCCCCTGCCTGCCTGATCGCCCCTAACTGCCCTCCCCTGCCTGCCTGATCTCGCCCCCAACTATCCTCCCCTGCTGGCCTGATCTCACCCCCAATGGCCCTCCCCTGCAAGCCTGATCTCGCCCCAAACTACACTCCCCTGCCAGCCTGATCTCACTCCCATCTGCCTTAAACCCCTCCTCTGTCCCCACCTTAGGTTCTGCCTTCGCAGTTCACCCAGATTAGGTTCCGATTGGTCGGTTTCTATGCCAATCAGTGTCAAAAGCTCCGCCTCCTAGGCAGCCATTGGCTCCTTGTAGTTTACCCAGATTTGGTTCTGATTGGTCGGTTTCTATGCCAGTCAGCATCTCCAGGCCTATCCCCTTCCTAATCAGAGAGGCGGGGCTGATCAGCAGCCCCCGCGGAGGCCCAGAGAGAAAGAAAGGCACACTGCTGGCCAGGCCTAGACAGAAAGAGAGAGGCAAGGGCTGATCTACAGCTACCACAGAGGCTATGAACCAGACCTTGCTTCTCCCTCCAGGCATCTCTCTGGGCCTGATCCACAGCCCCCTCAGCAGTCAGTGCTGGGTCGTTGTGCCCGCAGCGGCAGCAAGACTGACTTCTAGTGTTCGGTCGAGCCTTTGTTCATTACCGTCACTGCCTTTTTATATATACTAGAGGCCTGGTGCATGAAATTCATGCATGGGGGAATGTGTCCCTCAGCCCAGCCTGCACCCTCTCCAATCTGGGACCACTTGGGGGATGTCCAACTGCTGGTTTAGGCCCGATCCCTGCGAGATCGGGCCTAAACCGGCAGTCAGACATACCCTCCCACAATCCAGGACTGTTGGCTCCTAACCACTTACCTGTTTGATTGCCCCTAACCACTCTACCTGCCATCCTGATAGCCGCCTAGCCACTCCCCTGCCGGCCTGATTGATGCGTAACTGCTCCCCTGCCGGCATGATTGTCCCCAGCTGCCCTCCCCTGCCGACCCATTGCCTCCAACTGTCCTCCCCTACCGGCCCAATCCCCCCCAACTGCTTTTCCCTGCGGGGTTAAGGGTCCTGGGGGACTGAGGCTGGATGCTATGGGGACTGGGTGAGGTGGGGTGAGGAGACTGGGGGACTCTGGCTGGATGAGGCGGGGCTGAGGGTACTGGGGGACTCCAGCTGGATGAGGCGGGGCTGAGGGAACTGGGGGACTGAGGCTGGATGAGGCGGGGCTGAGGGAACTGGGGGACTAAGCTGGATGAGGCGGGGCTGAGGGAACTCGGGGACTGAGGCTGGATGAGGTGGGGCTGAGGGGACTGGGGGACTGAGGCTGGATGAGGTGGGGCTGAGGGGACTGGGGGACTGAGGCTGGATGAGGCAGGGCTGAGGGTACTGGGGGACTCCAGCTGGATGAGGCGGGGCTGAGGGAACTGGGGGACTGAGGCTGGATGAGGCGGGGCTGAGGGAACTCGGGGACTGAGGCTGGATGAGGTGGGGCTGAGGGGACTGGGGGACTGAGGCTGGATGAGGTGGGGCTGAGGGGACTGGGGGACTGAGGCTGGATGAGGTGGGGCTGAGGGGACTGGGGGACTGAGGCTGGATGAGGTGGGGCTGAGGGAACTCGGGGACTGAGGCTGGATGAGGCGGGGCTGAGGGGACTGGGGGACTGAGGCTGGATGAGGTGGGGCTGAGGGGACTGGGGGACTGAGGCTGGATGAGGTGGGGCTGAGGGGACTGGGGGACTGAGGCTGGATGAGGTGGGGCTGAGGGGACTGGGGGACTGAGGCTGGATGAGGTGGGGCTGAGGGAACTCGGGGACTGAGGCTGGATGAGGTGGGGCTGAGGGAACTCGGGGACTGAGGCTGGATGAGGCGGGGCTGAGGGGACTGGGGGACTGAGGCTGGATGAGGTGGGGCTGAGGGGACTGGGGGACTGAGGCTGGATGAGGCGGGGCTGAGGGGACTGGGGGACTGAGGCTGGATGAGGTGGGGCTGAGGGAACTCGGGGACTGAGGCTGGATGAGGCGGGGCTGAGGGGACTGGGGGACTGAGGCTGGATGAGGTGGGGCTGAGGGGACTGGGGGACTGAGGCTGGATGAGGCGGGGCTGAGGGGACTGGGGGACTGAGGCTGGATGAGGCGGGGCTGAGGGGACTGGGGGACTGAGGCTGGATGAGGTGGGGCTGAGGGGACTGGGGGACTGAGGCTGGATGAGGTGGGGCTGAGGGGACTGGGGGACTGAGGCTGGATGAGGTGGGGCTGAGGGGACTGGGGGACTGAGGCTGGATGAGGTGGGGCTGAGGGAACTCGGGGAGAGGTGGGGCTGAGGGGACTGGGGGACTGAGGCTGGATGAGGTGGGGCTGAGGGGACTGGGGGACTGAGGCTGGATGAGGTGGGGCTGAGGGAACTCGGGGACTGAGGCTGGATGAGGTGGGGCTGAGGGGACTGGGGGACTGAGGCTGGATGAGGCGGGGCTGAGGGACCTGGGGGACTGAGGCTGGATGAGGCGGGGCTGAGGGGACTGGGGGACTGAGGCTGGATGAGGCGGGGCTGAGGGACCTGGGGGACTGAGGCTGGATGAGGTGGGGCTGAGGGGACTGGGAGACTCTGGATGAATGAGGCGGAGCTGAGGGGACTGGGCACTGCCATCTTGTGGCTGTGGGTGTCGCCATCTTGTGAGGGCATGGCAGCCAATTAGCATATTCCCTCTTTATTGACTGTGGGTGCTGCCATCTTGTGAGGGCGTGACGGTCAATTAGTATATTCCCTCTTTATTAGATAGGATTGGTAATTAACTTTATGTATTGATACCATATACTTTTTAAAGCACACAAGTCATAGTAAGCTTTCAGTACAAGAAAATTGGTTCAGAAAAAATATTCCTATGAGAAATGTTCAAAATTTTACTGTGTATGTTTTTTTTCTAGGATTTTTGTGGTTTTGAGTTTAACATTTAAGTCTTTAATCTTTTTGAGTTTATTCTTGTGTATGGTGTGAAAAGGTGGTCTAGTTTCATTTTTCTTGCACATATCTGTCCAATTTTTTCAACACCATTTATTGAATAGACTATCTTTAGTCCATTGTATGTTTTTGCCTCCTTTGTCAAATATTAATCATATATATATATACACACATATACATATACATATACATAAAGCTAATATGCAAAATGTCCCCTTGGGAGTTCGACCAGGAGTTCGATCACTCACTATGACGTGTGCTGACCACCAGGGGGCGGTGCGGAATGAAGGAAGACCCCAGTCGGCAGCTGGGTAAGGAAGGCCCTGGCTGGTAGCTGGCAGCCAGGGTAGGAAGGCTCCGGCCAGCAGCCAGAAGGCCCTGATCAGCCCTGATCATCGGCCAGGCCTAGGGACCCTATCCGTGCACGAATTTTATGCACCGGGCTTCTAGTTAACTGTAACAGCATGGGCTTATTTCTGGGATCTCTATGGGCAGTCCTTGGGTTACGGCGGACTTGACATATGTTACATCACCATCTCACATTGATTTATTAAAAAAAAACCGTCATTTGACATATGTACATGTGTTTTATGTTTTTTTTGTTTTGTTTTGTTTTAAAGTTATAAGATTTATTAATTTTTCTCAACTTTACAAATAACACACACTCTTGTAGAAAATTAGAAAATGGAAGAAAATGCAGAGAAGTAAATTAAAGCTTCCTATAATCTCATCACCAAAGCTAGCTAGCATTAATATTTGTTACATTTCCTTCTATTGTTTCTAGTACATGGCACACGCACACACAAATAGATATAATATAATGGGGAACAAGCTTATTTCTTTTTTTTTTTCTCATTTTTTTTATCAAGGTATTATATGTGTACATATCTTACCATTGTCCCCCAACCCCACCCCACTCCCATACATGCCCTCAACCCCCAATGTTTTGCATCCGTTGGTTATTCATATACGCATGCATATAAGTCCTTCTGTTGATCTCTTATTTCCCCCACCTCTCCCTAACCTTCCCGTTGTAATTTGACAGTCTGTTTGATGCTTTACTGCCTCTATATCTATCTTTTATTTGCCACAAGAAAAGGTCAGGAATTGTTACCTCTCTTAAAAAATTTTTTTTTACTGTTTCACTTCATTACTGCTGTGTATGTGCTCCATGTGAATGACGTAGGTGCTTATGTAGGTGGGTTCCGACTTAACAGTGAAAATTGCGTTATGTCGTGCCATAGGACGGGATCTCTGACGTAACCTGAGGACCTACTGAGTTCCATTGATCTCTCTCTCTCTCTTTGGTTAATCTTCACCCCAGGATATTTTCCCATTGATTTTTTTAGGGAGAGTGGAAGGGAGGGGGAGTGACAGAGAGAGAAACATTAATGTGAGATAGTCGCATCAATTGGTTGCCTCTTGCATGTGCCCGGTCCGGAGATACATACCCTTAACTGGAATCAAACTCAGGACCTTTCAGTCTGCAGACCGATGCTCTATCCACTGAGCCAAACTGGCTAAGGCTCTATATATGTCTCTTTTTATGCCAGTACCATGCTGTTTAGATTACTATGGCCTTGTAGTATAGCTTGATATTAGGTAGCGTGATTCCTCCAACTTTGTTCTTTCTCAAGATCACTGTTGCTATTCAGTGTCTTTTGTGGTTCCATAGAAATTTTTTAAACATTTGTTTTAGTTCTGTGACTAAGTGAAATAAACCAGTTAGAGAAAGATAAGTACCATATGATTTCACTCATATGTGGAATTAAATGAACAAACTGAACTACCAAGCAGAGACAGACTAACAGAGAGCAGGCAGACAGCTCTATTGGGGTGGTGGGGTGATGGAGGGATTGAGCAAAAAAAGAAAAGAGAGAGAGAACTCATGGACATAGTCAACATTGTGGTGATAGTGGGGCTTGGAGGGGTGCGGAGAGGGTAGCTGGAGGTGGAAAAGGGCATAGAGGGGATAAATGGTGATTGGGGGAAAAAAAGAAAATTGATTCACATTTTAGCTATGATTAATGAAAGAGTATGGAAATGGACAGCTAGTGGTTTTTAAATCCTGCTTTATACCATTTGGGTCTGTGTATGTCAGGTGCATTTGGAGCTATTCCAGATTAGCTTGTTAATCTTGTATGTGATCTTAGAAATCTTATACAAAATTGAAAAAGTGAATCTTTTTTTAAAAATATATTTTACTGATTTTTTACAGAGAGGAAGGGAGAGGGATAGTTAGAAACATCGATGAGAGAGAAACATCGATCAGCTGCCTTCTGCACACCCCCTACTGGGGATGTGCCCGCAACCAAGGTACATGCCCCTGACTGGAATCGAACCTGGGACCTTGCAGTCCGCAGGCTGACGCTCTATCCACTGAGCCAAACCGGTTAGGGCAAAGTGAATCTTCTTTAAAAGTAAAAATTTAAAAGTAATCTCACAAAATTTATGGTAAACCTCCTAATATCCCCCCCATATAAGCAGTTCATTTAAGAAGTTAGAGGGGATTGAATTGTTTATCTTCTTTTAATAAGAAGGCTTTTTTTTTTTTAAAAGACACTTTCAAACAATTATATTTCATTATTTTCTTTTTTGCATATTGCATTTTACATTGATTTTTTTTAAAAATAAATTTTATAGCCCTGGCCCAGTGGGTCATTTGGTTGAAGTGTTGTCCCATACACCAAAAGATTGTGGATCTGATTCCCTGTCAGGGCACATATACCTGGGATTTGTGTTTGATACCTGGTCAGGGTATGTATAGGAGGCAACTGATCTACAGTATGTTTTTCTCATTGATGTGTTGCTCTCTTTCTTTCTGTCTCCCTCTCTCTGTCCTGCGGCCCCCCCCCCCCAAAAAAAAATCAATAAAACATGTCCTCAGACTACGATTTAATAAAAATGAAATTTGTAATAGCTTTAGTAACTTAAAATTCAAATATAAGACCTCTGGTAGACTAAGAGGGAAATGACACAAATCATTGAGAGTTTTAAAACAAAAAATTTTTTTAAAAGAACAAATCTTCCTCTGGTTGATTTGCAGTCTAATATAATGTTAAAATGTCTTTAAAACCTGTTGCTGGCCATGAAACTAGCTTTTGGATTCTGTGGGGGTTTTTGATCTGTTTTGTTTTTGTAAATTACTTTGTGGGTGTGAATTGAGTTTAGACCTTTCTAAAAAAGAATTCAATATTTCATTTCTGTGGAGAAATAACTTTCAATTAGTACTACCTACACATAATTTTTTTGTTATTTTTAAGTGTTAATGTCTGCCCTAACTGGTTTGGCTCAGTGTGTCGGCCTGCAGACTGAAGGGTCCTGGGTTCGATTACAGTCAAGGGCATATGCCTTGGTTGCAGGGTCGATCCCCAGTAGGGGGCATGCAGGAGGCAGCCGATCAATGATTCTCATCATTGATGTTTCTATCTTTCCCTCTCCCTTCCTCTCTGAAATCAATAAAAATGTATTTTTTTTAAAAAAAAAGAGTTAATGGTCTATAACAATATCATGTGGCTAGTTCTTTGTCTAACCCTGCTACTCAGTACCCCTAGCATCCCTTGTGCAGATCACATCTCTGACACTGGGTTTTGTAAATTGGGAATATACTATTTACCAGTTTTGCAGGGTGGTGCACACTTCAGGTTTTCATAGGATCGTTAAATACTTGAGCTGGAAGTTACCATAGGAGACCATCTTGACTCGCGTGTGTGTCCTTTAAAACTTAATTAATAAACTTAAGCATCTTCACAGAAAAAATAAATCTTATTAGAGACTACACCTATTTTTAAAGAATGGTACAATGAGTAGATACATATTTCACCTCACTTTTTCCCATATAGTATGAGTTCATCTATATATATTCCCTTGTACTTATTGTGCAGTGTTTTCTTTTAAAATTACTGTATTTAAAGGAAGGAACTTTAAAAATATATATATATTTTAATTTTTACAGAGAGGAAGGGAAAGGGATAGAGAGTTAAAAACATGGATGAGAGAGAAACATCTATCAGTTGCCTCCTGCACACCCCCTACTGGTTATGTGCCCGCAACCAAGGTACATGCCCTTGACCAGAATCGAACCTGGGACCCTTGAGTCCGCAAGCCAACACTCTATCCACTGAGCCAAACCAGTTAGGGCGGAAGGAACTTTTTTTGTGGTTAATCCTCACCCGAGGATATTTTTCTCTTTGATTTTTATTATCCTTCTCTCCCCCTCTCACCCCCGCCCCTCAGTGTTTTCTTTATGTCGATGAGCCATCATTTCTTTAGCCATTTGGTTTTTGGGGAGGTGGGGGCATTTGCATTGTTCATTTTTTCCTATCATTATCAGTGGCATTGCTCTAACCATTTTTTCTAACTGACACTGCTTATGGCACACTAAGTGTGTAGACATCTTACTTGATGTTGTGGCTCTGAGTGTTGATGCTCAGTAGTCTGCAGTTATGATTGACAGTGAGTATGCTTAGCAGTTTGATTTAGGAACCATCTCTTTAAGGTTTAGTCTTTCCCCCAGTTGGACACAGTGTGAGTTAAAGGAGAATTGGCATAATGATGACCAAATAAATGTCTGACTAATTCAGGAGCAGATTTGTATTTATACAGTCAGAATATCAATCATATTTATTATACATCCCTCTGTTCTTAGCTACAAGCCTAGCCAACCAGTGAGCACCAAAAAGTGATCCTATCTAGAGGAACTGAGACCTGGAGAGGATTAAGTAATTTCCTTAAGATTACTCAACTAAAACATGGCAGAACCAGGGTTTGAAACCAGCCATCCTGGCTTCAGAATCCAAACTCTCAAGATGAGATACTTCCTCATTGGCATCTGTTACTGCATTTAAAAGCAGGAACAAGTGGAAAATAGTACCAAAAAACAAAACCCAGCTCTTGTCAGCCATTTGGCAACTCTTTGCATCATCTCTGAGCAGATGAAATTAATTTGGAATAGACCTGGAGGATTTTAGGTGGGGAATAGTGTGACATATATGAATATTATTTTGATCTCATTATATTAACAGAATGGATTTTAGTGAGTCAAGAATGCAAGCAAAGAAAACATATTGAAAAAACAGTTAAGCAATGAAGGTGAGAAATTATGGTGGTTTAGACTTGGAGTAAATGTATTGCAAATTTATTTTGGAGGTAGATTCAATCACACAGCTCTGTAGATTGGATGTTGTAGATGTTGGGGTGAGGGAAAGATAAATCAAGGATAGTTGAGCAATTAGTTTCATTTATTTTAGGGTGGAAAAAACTGGAGAAGTAAAGGTTTGTGGAAGGAAAATCCACCTGGCAGAAATTCAAGTGAGCAGTGAAGTGGGCAGGTGGGGCTGGTTGGACCTCAGTAGAGAAGTTACAGTCTGAAATATAAATTTGAAATAAATAAATAGACATTTTACTATATTTTCTATATAGAAAAGACTATTAAAACTGCTATTTTGTATGTCCTGTTACTTTGTTTCATTTTTTTATCCCTTCTACAAGGACACTTCAAAAATATGTTACGTGTTTTTACTTCTTTAAATAAAGCTTCAACATGTTTCTCTAACGGGCACCATTCTAATTTTGTGCCTAGCATTGTTATTTCTGAACTCCAACATTGTGTTATTTCTTTCAGAAAATTAGATATAACTATAAATACCTATACATTTTAAAGATCAAATTTTTGTTATTTTCCTTTGGAGACTATACAAGGTAATTTCTTTGGTTGTCATCATTCCATGAAGTATAGTTCAGAGAATGTTGGAACACTGTAGAAAAATAAGAGGTTGGAAATTCCTTCTCTGGCTGGTATATTAATTTTAGTTACTTTTTAATTGAGTTTGTGAGAATAAGAATAATATGAAAAATTTTGTTGCTATTCTGAGTCATTGGGTTCCATGTGTTGTTTGGGTTTTAGTGCATGGAACAGGGGCTGTTGTAATTAGGATTTTGGATTTGAGTGGCGGGGACATGTGACTGTTGTGCAAAGGGCTATTTTTGGTGTCTGGGTGTCGGCTTCTTGTCAGAAACCATAGAGAATTAGTGAGGTGCACTTGGAGTTTAGACAGTGCCGACAGGCATTGTGATGTGTTTGAACTTTTTAACATGGGTTGTTGCTTCAGCAAAGAATTAAGTGGTGACAATGATAATGAAAAAACTGGCCTGTTACAAAAATCTGTGGAGGAGAAGGACCCGGAGAACAAGATAAGTAAAACTTTATCTGTATTGTTTGATACACTGGAAGGTGAAGAGCTGCACAATGTTGAATATGGAGCCAGCGGGGCAACTGCTGGGACTGATATATGGCCAAGGATGTTTGTGAGGTCTGGGCACAAATGGGCGCACAGATCAAGGCCATCGGTTAACTCTATTTCCTCTTTAATGTATAAGTTCATAGCTAGGTATAAAAATTTGGATGAGACTGACAAGAATTCAGGTACTGCTGCTGTTGAGCAGGCCTGTGAGAGTGTTTGTGAGACTCTGTGTGTGGACATTGACAGCACACAGAGTTTCTCTGTAGGTATTGGCTCTGAAGAGGACGAGTGTCTTTCACATGTCCCGGGGCCTTCTGACCAGGGCATGCAGGAAGGAGCCCTTGTAAATAACAGTCTGTACCATCACTCTGTCATGTGTAAAAATGCTGTAGTAGAAAAAGAAATCACGGTAAATGTTCACATCAGTTGTGGTAATGAGAAAAATGCTTTAGGTGTGTCTGGTAGGGAGACCAAGGGTGCAAACCCCATTTGTGTGGATCACAAACAATGCTGGAATTCAAGAGAGAGCAACTTTTACAGTATCTGTGTTGTAGATCCTGGAAGCCTGGACGACAAGCCATGTGTGCACAGGTGTGGAACAGCTGCCACTGAAGAGAGCCCCTCAGCTGTCACTTTTGAGGGGGTTTGCAGAGGGGCCTGGCCACCAGATAATACTGCTGGAGGTCCAGGGGACTTAGAGGCACCACAGGAAGAACTATACCCATATGGCCTGCTAGGTCCAAGTGAAGTGAAGGAAGTCTCTAATGAAAAAACTGAACCTAGTCTCAAAGTTTTGACTGACAGTGACCCATCTTTTAAAAGAAACACTGGTGACATGCAGGTTCAGTCTTTAAGGGCAAACACTTACACTGGGTTCCCTACAGATTACACAGAAAGTGATGCATTATATAATGTTGGCATAATACCTGAATCCAATATTAACATAGACACTGACTCACTCAAATACATGTGTGCCATCCCTGAAGAAGGAGAGAGCCATAGTTCAGTACTATTAAGTCCGATGGGTGACTCAGGTGTTGCTCTAATTGAACAAAATGGTGAAACTGAGGCTGTAAAAACTAATGTAGATGAGAGTTTAAACTCTGAAAAGGGAGGAGGAAAGAACTTTATAAAATTTCTAAAAGACAGTGATTGTTCCAATTTAGATGTTAACAAATTGGACAGATCAAAAAGATGTATCACTTCAGCGAGCTTTGGAAACGAGTGTCTTCTTGTTCATGCTAATTTCCGAGGAGCAGCCCCTAAAAGAAGTGATGACCCCAGATCTGAATACCTGGGGCCAGCAATGACAGAGGGGCAATACAGTGGTGATTGCAGCCTGGGAACTGGGAGCATCCAGCTTGCGAGCAAAGGAAAATTGGCTTTGCAACCTGAAAATAGTTCGTCTTATCAAGATGAGGATGAAATGAGCATTTTTGAAGATGAAGGTCATGATAAGAGGACTTTTGAAAGATCTTTGAGTCAGGAAGATCTGTGTGCAGATACTGGGGCCATCATAGCCCAGGCCCAAATCTGTGATTTAACTCATGCAATGCGGGCAAAAAACGTGGAGGGCTTAAGTCAAAGAACAGATAAGCAGGATCTTAGGAGTTTGCAGGAAGTGCCCCAGAAGGATGAGTCTCCTGGTGGACCCAAGTGTGTTCAGAGTAACTTTATGTCCTCTGCATTTATTTTCACCTGCATTGAAGAGAAAAAAAGTGAAACAGGTCAGAATCATAAAGCAGAAGATGAACTGTGTGTGAGGAGTTCAGTGAGTGGCCCTCACAGACTAGAAAATGCCAAAACACAATCACGAAAGGCTAGTCAGAGAGAGACAAGTAAAAATGACATAGAAAATTTCAAGTTAGACTCTAAAACAATCTTTCACTGGGAAACAAATACAGAAAAATGCAAGACAGTGCCTGGTCAGGATGTATTGGCTTGTGCTAGTTCTAGTATAACAGAAGCCCCTGATTTTGAAATAAATCAAATAGAAAAATGTGGTGAAACCTGCAGAGTGAATGACAGCAAACATAAAGATGTTCATCTTGTACCACCTGTGAGTTCAGCTGTGCAGATGGCAGAAGCACAGGAGACCTGCTCTTTTAACTGTGGTGGAGATCCAAGACGGGAGCAGATTTCCTGCACATCCACTGACGTCTCTGATACCTTAGACACTGCGGTGGCAGGACACAAAACAGAACTGATAGGGGAAGAGGGACTTTCCTGGGAGAAAGACAGTGACTCCAACGGCAGTTATTGCAGAGGTCCATGTGGGACAAGCAGACTTGCACACCACTTCACACAAAGAAATGCCAGAGCCACAGTTAAAGAGCCTGCTTTAAACAATGAAGTGGGTTTTGTGGGAAGTTCAAGGGTGAACTTTGGAGAAATAGAGTTATGTGACACTCTTGATGAGTATTCCTGTTTGGCTGGTGTGGATTCTGCCCAAGTGGACAAACACACAGCTGTTCCTCACGACGTGCTGCAGGCAGTTCCTGTCATCTCAGGTGGCAGCAAAGAAATGGTAGTACCAAGTAGTGAGGACCATGTTTTATTACTCTCAGAGGACACTAGAAATACATCTGAAAACCCCCCAAAAGAGGATTTGCAGAGCTTCCCAGAGGAATTGTATTTGAATGAACTTTCCTATTATCCGGTGGGAGGGTTCACAGGTCAGATATTTTCTGAAAGCCTGGCAGGTGGTGGTTGTCGATATCCCGCGGGCTGTCTGTGGACTAACACAGTTGTGAAAGGTGAACTAGAGGATGAACAAATACTTATGGAGGACCTGCACAGTCAGCCACAGGACTTCAAGATCACTCCCTTTTGGATGGAAAAGCTCCATTATCAGCTACCAATCGCAGAAGATGGTGTTATTTGGGGATGGCAGAATAGTAGCACACAGTTAGTAAGTGTTTTTATGAGTTTTTATTGTGCTGTGATATACGAATCTTTCATTTTGATTGCTCTTAAGTTGAAATTAACAAAGGTTTATTCTAAACAATGGGCAGTTGTTTGAATCTTTATGTAAAGCTATGAGTTATGTAGCATTGATTTAACCATTTCCAAATTGGCATCTATGAATTCACTTTATTGTTTGGTGTATCTTAGAGTGTTTGTCAACTCTTGTTAGCACTAAACCTGTACTGCTCAGGTGGTCAGATTCAGCTTTGTGCAGACCATCTTTGTGCAGTTTGTGGACTTCTTATGCATGTGCTCGTGCAGGCTGACATGCCAGTCCTGACTTTCTTATCACCAGCTTGCTGGAGCAGAACAAGCATTTGACCCATTAGATCTTTAAAGTCCTTTCTAAAAGGTTACTTACACTTGCAGTGTGTATATGAATTAAATCTGTGCTTTCCGCTTCATTGTATGGTAACTGTCTAAGGCAGGTAAAATTTGCTGCTTTTAACTCTCTGAAATTTTGCTGTCTCCTTTCTGTCAGAAACATCTGCAGAGCTTTTCAGACCACAGTCCTGCTCATTTGGAAGAACCTTCACAGATGATTCTGCAATGAGCAGCTAATTTGGGCATCTTTCTAGAAATTCTGTAATAAATGCAAATATTCTACAAACAGGAAAGTTAGTCTCTTAAAGCAGTCCTTTTGGACATGTATGATTGAAAAGGCATACTTTTAATAGTGAAATTTTTGTTGCATTAGGCAAGAAAAATGGTAATAGTAAGGAGATAGATGGAGAGTAAATGTTAATTAATGCTTATTATATGGAAATAAATAAGTAGAAATTCTATAATTTAGGGAATCATCCATTAACTTTTTCCTTTCCATGCCCATATTTGGGAGTTTTACCAGAATTACGTTCAAGTTAATCAGTTTTGTGCTTTAAATTATTGTAAAGTCAAATTATTGTAAAGTCAAACACTATAAAATGAAGCCTTTTAATCACAAGCATACAATTGACTGCTAATTTCAGTGCTTGGTGCAATAATGCAGAGTGCACATGGGTTCTGTTGCTGTCCTGCTCTTCTGCTTCTAAGTGAAATAAATGTGTACTGTTTTGAATTAGCTTTTCAATTATGAGATACGTCCAAACAGCATTCTAATTTGACATACTATATTTAGGATAGTGCTTTGCTTTTCACAACTCTAGTTTTCACAGTATTTGTACAGATATCTTTTTTTATAGTAATCTTATAAATAGCAGCTGTTACTCCATGTTACAGATCAAGAACCAGAATTACGAGACTTCATGACTCTAAAGCCAGTGAATTGTTCTGAATTATTAAACTTACTTAGGGACAAATCCAGGAAGTTTGTGCTAACTTGAAATAAATGTATCTCTTCCCCCCTAACTGTTGTATTTTCTTCACCTGCCTTTCCCTTCCTCTGATATTAGTTACTCTAGTTTCTATTCAGTAACTTGTCAGTGGGACCATTCTATCTCATGTCGTGAAAAACACAGATTTATGAATTGCTAGGGGTAAATTTTTTTAAATGGTGCATTGTATTTGGGGTGGGTAGAAGAGTTTATTTTTTAAAAATATTTTTATTGATTTCAGAGAGGAAGGGAGAGGGAGAGAGAGATAGAAACATCAATGATGAGAATAATTGATTGGCTGCCTCCTGCATGCCCCCAACATACAACCTAGGTATGTGCCCCAGACTGGAATCAAACCTGGGACCCTTCAGGCCAATGCTCTATTCACTGAGCCAAACCGGCTAGGGCAAGAGTTTCTTTTTAAAATATACATATATTTTTTATTGCTTTCAGAGAGGAAAGAAGAGGGAGGGAGAGAAACATCAATGATGAGAGAGAATCATTGATCAGCTGCCTCCTGCATGCCCCCAACTTGGGACTGAGCTAGCAACCACAACCTGGGTATGTGTCCTGACTGGGAATGGAACAATGACTTCCTGGTTCATAGGTCGACCAATCAACCACTGAGTCACACCAGTTGAGCAGAAGAATTTCTTTAGAGCATCAGAATTTGGGGCTGCTGTACTCTTCAGAGAGTAATATTGATCATTTATGCAATATTCAGAACTTTTTTTTTATTGTCATCTGAGGATATGTTGGTTGATTTTTTAGAGAGGAAGGGGGTGGAGGGGAGAGAGAGAAAGAGAGAGAAACATCAGTGTGAGAGAGAAACAGTGAATGGTTGCCTCGTATGCGCTTCGAACAGGGATTTTAATAGGGATTGTTTACATTTTGGGTGGTATGGACATTTTGATGTTGTTGATTCTAGCAATCCATGAACATGGTATATTCTTCCAATTTATATTTTTGTCTACCTCTTTTTTTCAACATCCTCTAGTTTTCCAAGTGAAGGTCTTTTACATCCTTGGTTTATTCCTACGCATCTTAATTTTTTGTTGCAATGGTAAATGGGATTGTTTTTTTAGTTTCTCTTTATGAGAGTTCATTATTGGTGTATAAAAATGCCATCGATTTCTGGGTGTTAATTTTGCTGGCAAGGATGTAGAGAAAAGGGAACCATAGTACACTGCTGGTGGGAATGCAGACTGGTGCAACCATTATGGAAAACAGTATGGAGTTTCCTCAAAAAATAAAAAATGGAACTTCTATTGGACCCAGTCATCCCACTTCTAAGAATATATACTAAGAAATCAGACACACCCATCAGAAAGGATATACAGTACATACCCCTGTGTTCATAGCAGCGCAATTTACAATAGTTAAGATCTGGAAACAGCCCAAATGCCCATCAGTAGATGAGTGGATAAAAAAAAGCTGTGGTATATTTACACCATGGAATACTATGCAGCAGTAAAAACAGAAGAATCTCTTACCCTTTGAGATAGCGTGGAGGAACATGGAGAGTATTATGCTAAGCGAAAAACAAGTATCACATGATCTCACTCATATATGGAATCTAGTGAACAGAATAAACTGGTGAACAAAATAGATCTGGTGACATAGATGCATGGAACAGACTGTGAGATCTCAGGGAAGGCCGAGATTGGGTGGGTAGGAAGAGATCAACCAAAGAATTTCTATGCATATATGCATAACCCATGGACACAGACAATAAGGTGGTGAAGGCCTGGAGAGTGGGGGCGGGCTAGGAGTCAATGGGAAGTGGGGGACACATGTAATACTTCCAACAATAAAGATTTTTTTAAAAAGAGTTGCTAAGATTAAAAAAAATAACACATATTGAAGCCATCAAGAGTACTAATGTTGCTAAGGGTGTGAAAGTGCTCACAAAGCAACAATCAAAGGCAGTTGAATAGTTAGCAAAACCGTTGTTGATTGAATCAGCAAAAAGCAGTTAGCTGGTGAGAGCATTTTGAAGGCAGTGCTATATGAAAAATACATATAAGGCTAGTAGGGGGTGGTTCCAAAAATTTAGGAAGTGTTTATTTATAGATTAAATAGTACATTAGGAATGTACTATATATAAGAAAGGTTAAAACGGAATCATTTTGGGGGGAGGGTCTGGAGTGGATTAATTCAATTTACATTATTTCTAATGGGAAAGAAATGATTCAGTTTTTGAACAAATCACTTCTTGAACAGCCTTCCGTAATGAATTTGGTTTGAGAACCAAGGTTCCAGTATAATTGGAAATAGTGGTTTATATAAGTGTTAGGGAAAAGAAAGAGAATAGAGACATGATTTAAGGGGGGACGGGGAAGCAGATGGTACAGGGGTGAATGCTGAGGAAGGTAGTAGTGGTGTATTAGATGCAGAGTACCTTTTGCATTGCTCTTTGTTCAGGAGGGTTGTATCTGCATTGTTCTATCCTGATGGCTTAGTGCTGTGCCTGGCACTTACTGAGCATTTGGGGAGTATTTATTGGGGATATGCGGTCAGGGGGATGAGAGACAAATAGAGAAACACCTTGTGCAGAAGCAAAGGCCAAAATGAACTGGAACTGTAGGCACCATATACAAAGAGGGATTCAAGACTCAGTACTTCCTGAGTATAGTATTCTTTTATTATTATTATTATTTATTAATTTATTTTTTGCTAATCCTCACCCGAGGTTATTTTTTCTATTGCTTTTTAGAGAGAATGGAAGAAAGGGGGGGAGTCGAGGGAGAAACATCAATGTGAGAGAGACACATTGATTGGTTGTCTCCTACACATGCCCCAACCAGGGCTGGGGATCAAACCTGCAACCCAGGTTTGTGCCCTTGGTTCATAGGTTATTGGTCAGCCACTGAGCCACGCAAGCTGGGCCCAGGTTTGTGCCCTTGACAGGAAATGGAACCTGTGACCTCACTGTGCCCAGGCTGTTGCTCTAACCACTGACCGCAATAGCCAGCGCTTGAGTCTAGTTTTCTTGAAGGGGAAGGGGAACCCTGTTTTTTTGCCCATTAACCAATACCTTAACAATGAGGAAACTTCCAGGTAGGCATTCACTGAGACATCACATTCTGTGGACATGATATTTATTGCCTTGCCTCCTGAACATGAATAAAGTAGATACGATAGTTTTAATCACATCGGCTTCTACTGTCAATTTTAGAAATAGTTGTTTTTTACTTGCAACTTTAATCACCCCAACCAGAGTGAATTTATTTTGTCTCTTTTTTTCCTTTATTGATTAAGGTATTATATATGTGTCCTTATCCCCCCACTGCCCCTCAACCTGCCACTCATGCCCTCACCCCCCTGGTGTCTGTGTCCATTGGTTAGGCTTATATGCATGCATACAGTCCTTTGGTTGATCTCTCCCCCTTATCCCCACCCTCCCCTACCTTCCCTCTGAGGTTTGACAATCTGATCGATGCTCTCTGTTTCTGGATCTGTTTTGATTCATCAGTTTATGTTGTTCATTATATTCTACAAATGAGTGAGATCATGGGATATTTATTTTTCTCTGACTGGCTTATTTCACTTAACATAATGCTTTCCAGTTCCATCCATGCTGTTGCAAATGGTAAGAATTCCTTCTTTTTTTACCGCAGCGTAGTATTCCATTGAGTGTATGTACCACTGTTTTTTAATCCACTTATCTGCTGATGGGTACTTAGGCTGTTTCCAGATCTTAGCTATGGTGAATTGTGCTGCTACGAACATATAGGTGCTTATATCCTTTCTGATTGGTGTTTCTAGTTCCTTGGGATATATTCCTAGAAGTGGGATCACTGGGTCAAATGGGAGTTCCATTTTTAGTTTTTTGAGGAAACTCCATACTGTTTTCCACAGTAGCTGCACCAGTCTGCATTCCCACCAGTGGTGCACAAGGGTTCCTTTTTCTCCGCATCCTGGCCAGCACTTGTCGTTTGTTGATTTGTTGATGATAGCCATTCTGACAGGTTTGCGATGGTACCGTACCGCATTGTTGTTTTGATTTGCATCTCTCAGATGATTAGTGACTTTGAGCATGTTTTCGTATGTCTCTTGGCCTTCCTATATCCTCTTTCGAAAAGTACCTATTTAGGTCCGTTGCCCATTTTTTTGATTGAGTTGTTTATCTTCCTTTTGTTAAGTTGTATGAGTTCCCTGTCAAGGTTGGAGATTAAACCCTTATCGTTGATAACATTGGCAAATATGTTCTCCCATGCAGTGGGCTTTCTTGTTGTTTTGTTGATGATTTCTTTTGCTGTACAGAAGCTTTTTATTTTGATGTAGTCCCATTTGTTTGTTTTCTCTTTAGTTTCCATTGCCCTAGGAGCTGTATTGTTGAAGATACTGCTTTGGCATATGTCTGAGATTTTGCTGCCTGTGGATTCCTCTAATATTTTTATGGTTTCCCCTTTTAGTTTAAGTCCTTTATCCATTTTGAGTTTATTTTTATGTATGGTGTAAGTTGGTGTATTTTGTCTTTTTTAAGGTTAATTTACATGTGGTTTCTTTGATGACTTATCCTGTCCCTGTTTACATTAGGAGAGCATTGGGTAATATGTGCATCTTTCTGGGTTAATGCAATGAGGCTACATCAGGTTCAGAATTCCTGCCTGGCACTGCTCAAGGGCTCTTGGGACCAGGACTCTGGTCCCTTCCTTCAGAAGCTCTGACCCCTATACAGTCGGATCAAGGCTCTGGTACCTGGAAAAAGGTGAATAATTTGGCGGGGTTTGCTGAAAGATTAAGGCAGCAGAACTGGAGTTAATTTGAGGAGCAGCATTTTTTATTTTTTGAGCAGCATTTTTGACATTAACTTTTCTTTAGACTTGTGGAGCTGCTCAAGTGAGCAGAAGAAAAATCGGGGTGGTTGTCAGTTTACTAAAGTTCACTGGAAAAGACCCCCCCAATCCCTAAAGAAGGTGAAGGTGGTAGCATGTGAGTACTTGGGATAGTGTGAGTACCTGGAACAAACGGAACAGAAGCATCTGGTATGTCTAGACAGCAAGAGGCAAGTGTTCCTGAAATGAGCATGGTCCCAGAAGTGCCCTATCTAGCACTCTCTGACAGAGCTGTTAGAGACCTTTTTTCTGGAAGAACTTTCATTTTCTACATCCTTTGTTTATATGAGTGTTTGAGGTTTATTTTCAAACTAGAGGCCCATTGCACAAAGATTCGTACGATAAGCCTTCCTTCCCCTGGCTGCCGGCACCGGTTTTCCTCTGGCACCTGGGACCCAGGTCTTTGCTCTGGCCGCTGCCTTCCGTCTTCACTCCGGCCAGAGCCTTCAGTCTTCTCCGCTCTGGCCAGAGCACCACTCCTGTAGCTCCCCCTGTGTGCCCCCTCCGCCCCCGTCATTCCCCTCATAGCAGGCGTCCCGGCCACTCCTCGCCTGTGTATGCAAATTAACCCACCTTCTTTGGTGGGTTAATTTGCATACTCCTGATTGGCTGATGGGCATCGCAGAGGTATGGTCAATTTGCATATTTCTTTTATTAGTGTAGATTTTCTCCATCTGTGTTCTATTCAATTTGCAATTCTGCAAATTTTGTTGGGTAGTCTAGAGCATTGATAATTGGGTCCATATTATTTATCAGTTACTGTCTCTAGAGAGCCTTGTACTCAATAGGAACTTAGATTCTAATGATAAATTAAGTTGAGTTCTGAATGCATCCACTTTTGTTACTGTTGCCCTTGATTTCACCCCCAAAGTATGTGTACATAGGCTCAGCCCTTTTAGCATAAATTCTCTGCATTTTAACTCTGATTAAATATAATTGCATTTGATTAGAATTTGGATACAAATGCATATATCAAAATTTTTCTTAGGTTCCAACAGCCAAGGTTTCGGAGCTAAACCCCAATGCAAAAGTGTGGGGGACACCTGTGTTACATTTGGAGGCAGGTAGTGCATCAGACAGTGGTGTGAGTGCAGCGTGGGAGGACACCCCCTGCCAGCGCCCGGACTACAGCCAGGAAGGTGAGTGGTGAGCTCAATGCCATGAGGAGCATCTTTACTCTCCAGGCTTGGTCTTTGTTTCCTTTTAAATTGTCTTTAAGAAATTGTTAATTAAAATTTGTGTCCTGGTTTGTGATACTATTTAAGAGCCATGCCATCTTTCACCATCAACTTAAAAAAATCAAACTAACTATATATATAAGCTTTTGTTTTGTTTTAAGAGAAAGTTACTCTTCTAACTCTTATCTCTGGGATAAAATTCCTAATTACAGAATTGGATGCCAATGGAGATGGTGACAAAAGTCATGAAAATGCAGCACTGTCAGAGTTACAGGAGTTGGACCAAACAGCCATGAATACTTTGGCTCTGGATCACTCTGAATATGAGTCTCTGCCTGAAAACAACGAAACAGGTAAAGCTGCTTTATGAATTCATTTTCATATAGAGTACAGGATTTTTTATGTTGCTTTTTGAAATTTAGCTTTTTAAATCTTCCCTTGCACAATGTGCCTAATATTGCTTCCTTTGAATCTATTTTAAACTCACTCCTGTGTGGACAGAGATGAGGCTTTCTGGTTTGGGAAGGCATCATGGAAAGAGTGTGAGACCTGAGCACTTCCTGCAAAGCAAGTCCCATTGGACTGAGAGAAGCAGAAGATCTACCATGGGGCAAAGTGTGAGAGCACAGACAGGGAACAGTAGTGTGAAATTGAGAGCCAAGTCCAAAAGGAGTTGGGTCTTTTTAAAGAGGTATTTAAAACTATTTTCAGAAGAAGAAAAGAAAAGGAAAAGAGAGCAGTTCTTTTTGGGGGTCCTGGATATGGGTGGATATAAAAGTGCCTAAAGGTTATGTGACATCAAAACTCACCTCCAAGTTTGTTTCTGACATAATCTAAGACCCCAGAGACCTAAGAGATAGGCTGCACTTTCATTGACAGTTGAATGGGGCACCTTGAGTGGAAGGAATAACTACCCTAAGTTGGCTAGCAGAGCTGATGCAGGTGAAGTGTGCTCACTCTCTCTTCTAGAGATACACTTGAGTTAGAAAAGGTACATGAATGAGAAAGCACACGCTCCCTTTATGTGTTATGTTCTCACTACCAAATGTTGTTACATACAAGAGGTACACACACATCACCATGTACGGTAAGTGTTTGGCATTGTATATTTGGTTATTTTTTTCCCATAAAAGGTAATATCCTTGAAGACCTTGTCTGCACTGTTGCTAATTTGGCTAGCACTTGTTGAATGTCTCCACTGACCTCTGTAATCTCCTATGACCCGCCTTTCGCTTTCATTTCATTACTTCCTTCATAGTTGCTTAGCAAATGCTTCAAACTTGTTTAAATATAATTAGCTACCTATTATGTGCCTATTCCTGAGTGGATAGATACATGTGGCTGAACAAAACTACATAGAAATATAGTTTTGCTTTACGTTCATGATCACAAACTTCCAGTGGGCCCTTAGCATGGCCCACAGTGGCCCAGGGAAGTCATTCTTCTGGACAACTGTTTACAACTTTTGTTCTGTCTTCAGAACCAGCACTCCTCTTCATTATTTTTGGATGTAGAGCCTCTTGAAGCATAATTGATGTACAATAAACATCACCTATTTTAAGTATATCCCAGCTTTTCTATAAGTTTTATTTTTCCTAGCTTATAGCACAGTATTCATCTTACCTAATAATAGACAAGCGTGTAAATTGACCATACCTCCGCTATGCCACCAGCCAATCAGGAGTGATATGCAAATCAACCCAACAAAGATGGCAGTTAATTTGCATACACAGGCACCAAGTGATGGGGCAGGACACTTGTGTTGTCGCCATTGCGACGATGCAGGCGTTCTGCCCCACCCCCGGTCTCTCAGGGCCCTCTGGGCAGCATGGGAAGGCAGGGCCAGAGCGGAAAGAGGCGGCTCCGGGGCCTGAGTGGAAAGGGGCTGGGCTGGAGTGGAAAGGCAGTGCTGGCAGCCAGGGATAGGAAAGCCCATTCTAGCACGAATCTTTGTGCATCGGGCTTCTAGTTCCATTATAAAATTGATTTTCTGACTTACATTCCTCATTGAGTTCTCTCCCAAATGTGATATGATGTGTGTACCTATAAAACCATCACCACAATCAGGACCACTGCTTCTTTTAGTTGGCTTACAAATTTTGAGGTTCATTCATGTTATAATATTCACAGGTTGTTCCTTTTTGTTGCTGAATAGTATTCCATCATATACCAGTATGTTTTTCCATTCACCTATTGATGAATATTTGGTTTGCTTCCAAATAATACTGCCATGCACATTTATAAGCAAGACTTTGTATAGACACGCTTTTGTTTCTCTTGGATAAATTCGTAGATACAGAATAAACAATCATCTTGTAGGCATATATTAATCTGCTTAAGAAATGGTGAAGTTGTGTCACATAGTGGCTCCCTTTGTGTGCCCATCAGCAGTGGATCAGAGATCTAGCTGCTCCATACCCTCACCAATACCGATAATGGTCAGTCTTTTTAATTTTAGCCATTCTAAAAGGTAGGTAATGGAGTCTTACTGTGTTTTTAATTTGTATTTCCCTAATAACTAATGGTGTCAAGCATCTTTTCATATGCATGTATTTTTTAGTGAAGGGGTCTGTTTAAGTTTGTTTGTTTGTTTTAAAATATATTTTATTTTTTACAGAGAGGAAGGGCAAGAGATAGTTAGAAACATTGATGAGAGAGAAACATCGATCAGCTGCCTCCTGCACAGCCTCCACTGGGTATGTGCTCGCAACCAAGGTACATGCCCTTGACTGGAATCGAACCTGGGACCCTTCATTCTGCAGGCTGACGCTCTATCCATTGAGCCAAACTGGTTACGGCTATTTAAGTTTTTTGCCCATTCTCTTAGTGGCTGTTTTAGTAATATGTTTTGAGAGTTCCTTATATATTTTGGATACAAGTCCTTATCAGATATGTGGTTTGCAAATATATTCTCTTTACTTAATGCTAGTCACAAAGGTTTTTTTCTTAGAATTTGTATGGTTTTAATTTTTGCATTTTTTAGGCCTGTGTACAATTTCAAGTTAAATTTTTCAATATGTTGTGAAGTGTAGTGCAAAGTTCTTTTTTCCCCCACATGTGGAAATTTGCTGGAAAGACTCTCCTTTCTCCGTTGCACTGCCTTTGTACCATTGTCAGAACCATCTGTTTATACGTTTGTGGGTTTATTTCTGTCTCTAGATTTTATTGAAGTAGAAAATACTAAAAGTGTACAATTTTAGAAGGTTTGATATCAGTCTAGAGCTGTGGAAACCATTGCCATAATTTTCTTTTTATTGAATTTATCGGGGTGACATTGGTTCGCAAAACCATGGAGGTTTCAAGTGTACAACTCAATAAAACATCATCTGCACACCGTATCGTGCACTTATCACCCCAAGCAAAGTCTCTTTCCGTCCTAGTTTTCCCCCTCCTTTGCCCACCTCCACCTCAACCCCCTTTTCCCCTGGCTATCATCATACTGTTTTCTGTGTCTATGTGTTATGCATGTATTTTTTTTGTTAATCCCGTCACCATCTTTCATCCAGTCCCCCAACCTCCCTCCCCTCTGACAGCTGTCAGTCTATTCTTTGTATCCATGCCTCTGTTTCTGTTTTGTTCATCATGTAAGTGAGATCATATGATATTTGTTTTTCTCTGACTGGCTTATTTCACTTAGCATAATAATCTCCAGGTCCATCCATGCTGTTGCAAAAGGTAAGATTCCCCCCCCCCCCCCCTTTTTTTTAAACTGCCGAGTAGTATTCCATTGTATAAATGTATCACAGCTTTTTTTATCCACTCAGCTACTGATGGGCACTTGAGCTGTTTCCAGATCTTGGCTATCTATCTATATAAAAGCCCAGTGACTGGAATGGTGGAACAGTCAGAACGACCAGAATGACTGGTGGCTATGATGTGTACTGCGGCAGCCAAACAGCCTATTCTGGCCCAGATTGCCCCCGCCCCCATGGCCGGCCCACCCCCGATCAGCCCCCAACACCCTGATCAGGGGTGGGGCCGGCCAGTCAACTGCCCTTGGCCCTCACCCCCACCCGCACCCCCACCCCCGCCAGTCCGGCCCAATGGGCCCCCATCAGGGCGAGCCAGCCGGACCCTGCCCATGCACGAATTTGTGCACCAGGTCTCTAGTTGTAAATAATGCTGCTATGAACATAGGAGTGCATCTATTCTTTCAAATTAGTGTTTCAGGTTTGTTAGACTATATTCCCAGAAGTGGGATCGCTGGGTCAAAAGGCAGTTTCCATTTTGAATTTTTAGAGGAAACTCCATACTTTTCCACATTACTGCACCAGTCTACATTCCCAGCAACAGTGCAAAAGGTTCCTTTTTCTCACCAGCACTTGTTGTTTGTTGATTTATTGATAGCCATTCTGACAGGTGTGAGGTGATATTTCATTGTGCTTTTAATTTGTATCTCTCTGCTTATTAGTGATGTTGAGCATTTTTTCATATGTCTGTTGGCCATCTGTATGTCCTCTTTGGAGAAGTATCTATTCAGGTTGTTTGCCCCTTTTTTAATTGGGTTGTTTGTCTTTCTCATGTTGAGTTCTATAAGTTCCTTATATATTTTGGAAATTAATCCCGGATTTGTGCACTGGTGGGGTCCCTCAGCCTGGCCTGTTCCCTCTTGCAATCTGGGACCCCTTGGGGGATGTCGGAGAGCCAGGTTTGGTCCAATCCCCTCAGGCCAGGCAAAGGGACCCCTCCAGTGCACAAATCCATGCATTGGGCCTCTAGTATGCATATAAGATCTTTAATCTCTTCCCGCCCTCCCCCGCCCCCTTCCCTCTGAGATTCATCAGTCTGTTCGATGTTTTCATGCCTGTGTATTGAGGGTCTGCCCCCTGGTGGTTAGTGCGCATCATAGTTACCAGTTGAACGGTCTCTTAGGCTTTTATAAATATAGATGTTCTCCTCTTAAGTGGGGATCTGTTAGTCTGTTTTGACAGCAGTGCCATACTGTTTTGATTATTGTAAGTAATTCTTAAAAACAGGCAGGGTTAGCCCTCTCATTTTGTTCTTTTTCAGAGTTATTTTGGATTTTCTGAATCCATTTTCATACAAATTAGAATAAGATGGTCATTAGCTATAAAATGCTGAGGGTTTTTTTTTTTTAATTGAAATTGCATTGGATCTATAGATCAATTGGAGAAAATTGACATCTTAAGGCAGTATTCATGAACAAAATACATGTTTCCACGTGTTTAGGTCTTTGATTTTTCTTGGCTTTGTGGTTTTTGTGTTGGTTTTTTTTTTTTTTTTTTTTTTTTTTCTCCAGTGTAGTGGTCTTTCACATCTTTTGTTCAACTTATCTTTAAGTTTTTTGTATTTTTTGGTGGTATTCTATTGTAAGTGATTTTTTAAAAAATTTAATTTGTTTATTAAACAAATTAAGCAGTTGTTAAGCAATTGTTTATCAGTAAATAGAAATATAATTAATTTTTATAAATTGACATTATACCTTGTAAACTTGCTATTAAGCTCACTTACTAGTTTTAGGAACTTTTCTGTAGATTCCATTGAATTTTCTACATAGATGTGAATTTATCTGTGAATAAATTCAGTTTTATTTTCTAGCCAGTCTGGTACACTTTATTTCTTTTTTTTTTAATAAATCTTTATTGTTCAGATTATTACAGGTGTTCCTCTTCCCCCGCCCCCCATAGCTCCCCTCCACCTGATTCCCCACCCCACCCCATGCCCTTACCCCCGCCACTGTCTTCATCCATAGGAGTAAGATTTCTGTCAATCTCTTCCCGCACCCCTCACACCCACTTCCCCCTGAGAATTGTTAGGCCACTCCCTTTCTATGTCCCTGATTCTATTATATTCACCAGTCCATTGTATTCTTCAGATTTTTTATTCACTTGATCTTTAGATTCACTTGTTGGTAGGTATGTATTTGATGTCATTTCGTTCGTAATTTTTATCTTTACCTCTTTCTTCTTCTTCCTCTTCTTAAAGAATACCTTTCAGCATTTCATGTAATCCTGGTTTGGTGGTGATGAACTCCTTTAGCTTCTTCTTGTCTGTGAAGCTCTTTATCTGACCTTCAACTCTGAATGATAGCTTTGCTGGGTAGAGTAATCTTGGTTGTAGGTTCTTGCTGTTCATCACTTTGAATATTTCTTGCCACTCCCTTGTGGCCTGCATAGTTTCTGTTGAGAAATCAGCTGACAGTCGTATGGATACTCCCTTGTAGGTAACTAACCGTTTTTCTCTTGCTGCTTTCAAGATTCTCTCTTTGTCTTTTGCCCTTGGCATTTTAATTATGATGTGTCTTGGTGTGGTCCTCTTTGGATTCCTCTTG
This sequence comes from Corynorhinus townsendii, assembly GCA_026230045.1. Classification (NCBI taxonomy): domain Eukaryota; kingdom Metazoa; phylum Chordata; class Mammalia; order Chiroptera; family Vespertilionidae; genus Corynorhinus; species Corynorhinus townsendii. Next base: position 81,587,118 of record JAPDVU010000001.1, on the reverse strand, counting down.
TATGGGGTTCTGTGTGCTTCCTAAACTTGTAAGTCTATTTCTTTCACCAGGTAGGGAAAGTTTTCTGTCATTATTTCTTCTAATAGGTTTGCAATATTTTGCTCTCTCTCTTCTTCTGGCACCCCAAAAATTCGGATGTTGGTACGCTTAAAGTTGTCCCAGAGGCTCCTTACACTATCTTCATATTTTTGGATTCTTTTTTCTTTTTGTTTTTCTGGTTGGGTGTTTTTTTAGACAGTGTATGCTTCATTTCTGAGTGGTCCTTTTCCATTTTTTTGGCATTCTCATTAAGATCCTTAAAGGTCTCATCAAGTTTCTCAGCGGTTTTTAGAAGATTCTTGAGTAACCTTATAAATGTGGTTCTGAACTCTTTGTCGTCCAGTAGTTTGCTTTCCTCCGTTTCTTTCATTCACGACATGTTTCTTTGTCTCCGCATTTTGGCTGCTTCCCTGTGTTGATGGAGTGGCTTTGTGTGGTAGGTGACCTATAGGGGGCAGTAGCTCAGCCTCCCCAATCACCTGAGGTCGACGCTCTTTGTGGGCTGAGTGCAAAGTCTTGGTGTAGTTAAGCCTTGATTGCTGTTGGTACACTGGGAGGAATTGACCTCCAGGCCAATCGGCTGTGAGGACTCGCTGTGTCTATAATGGAAGAACTGCTGCGCTGGAGACACGCTTTTGGGGCAGGACTTGTTTCAGTGGGGCTTTGGTGCTCACTGAGTTTGCCTCTTGAATGTGTCACTTATGGATGTGAGGAGTTGAAATCTGGTGTCTCACACTGACCACTAGGTACACTGGCTTCTGGATCTCCAATGGGGTGCAGGTCAGCTACTGTCTGAGGCCAGCCAGCAGGAGCTACAGTGAGAGCTACAGTTTTCTCCTCTTTGCTTGGGGTTTGGAGGTTTTGGAGCTGTCTGACCAGAGCGGCAAGTTTGCTAGGTTAAGCTGTGATAGGGCAGGCCTTTCTTATGCTAAAGCTGCTGCTTTGAGCTTGGGTGGGTTTGTAGGTTGTGTGGGGCGGGGTCTCAGGGCGTCACTAGGGTAGGGCGTGGCAAACAGCGATGGCTGCTAGTTAGCCAGCTCTGCGTCTCTGACCATGTCTCTGCGTCCTGTGCCCCAGCGCAGTAAACAATTATTCTTGTGCTCAGCTCTGCAAGCAAGCCCCCTCACTTTCCAACCCAATGGCAGACAGTCCAGCTTCTCCTCATAGGATTTTGGGTCCCCCGCATCTCCCCAGAAACTGGATTTCAGAGTAATCGGGGGCTTGTCTCCCTTTGGGTTGGAAAAAGCAACGCCTGTTGCCAGCCCGGATCGCGCGCCTCCGTACCTCAGCTTTTCAGCGCTTGTGCACGCCTCAATGCTCTTTTCTCTGTCCTTCTAGTTGTAGAACTTCCACTCAGCCAGCTTTCCCGTGGTTCTGGGTGATAGACGTTTTGTCTTTTAGTTGCAGTTTTGAAATGGTTGTGTGAGGCAGCAGTTTAGGTGTTTACCTATGCCGCCATCTTGGATTCCGGTCTACACTTTATTTCTTTATCTTTCCTGATTGTACTAGATAGATTTTCCATTGCAAAGGTGAACATATGTGGTGAGTGCAAACATCTGATTGAACTTAGGGGGAAAACAGTCTTTGTATTGAGTATAATGTTAGTTATCTTTATCTATATGACCTTTATTGGGTTGATGAGGTATCTTCAGTTATGTTTTCCTGGGAGTTTTTATGAGGAATGGTTCTTGAAATATGTCTTGCTTTTCCTCCATCTGTGGCGATGGTCATATATTTTTCTATTTTAGTGTTTTAAAGGTGAATTATATTATTGATTTTTCAAACATTTAACCACACTTACATTCCTGGGAAAAGCCTCACTTAGTTCATGATGTAATAAACTTGATATATTGTTGGATTAGATTTGTCAAAATTTTGCTTAGAACTTTTACATCTCTGTTCATGAGTATTATTGGTCTGTAGTTTTCTTTTTGATGTATTCCTTCCTGTTCAATTTTTGGATGAGTTCGTTATTTCTTCCTTAAATTAAGAAATGAAGTCATCCAGGCCTACAATTTTGTTGTGGGAAAGTTTTTACCTACATGTTTTTATCTTTTACTAGAGGCCTAGTGGCGCCCTGCCTCCTACCATGCGAGGAGGCATCCCACAGGAGGCCGGGACCCGCGCCTGACTCGTGCAGTGCCAGCTGCCACAAGAGTCAGGCTGGACCGGTACCACTGCGGGCTGGGACCCATGCCTGATTCGCAGTGTCCCCTGGCCACGCTGCCTGTGTCTGATCCAGAGCCGCCCGAGCTGCTGCGCTGGCTCAAGCAGTCCCCCCTGTCTCTATCTCCACTCCGGGCCTCACCTATGCATGCAATCTCCTCCTGTCCGTTCGTGACCTGTTATGGCGTCCTGGCTAATTTGCCTATTACCTCTGTGTGTGTGTGTGTGTGTGTGTGTGTGTGTGTATTTTTTAATATATAGGGCTTCTCAGGTTATCTATTTCTTCTTGAGGGAGCTTTAGTTACTTATGTCTTCCAAAGACTTGGACCAGTTCATTAATTGTCAAAGTTATTGGGTAGAGTTGCTTATATTATTCTATTTATCTTTTTTATCTATAGAATATGTCACATCACTCATTTCTGTTGGTAATTTGTGTCTCCCCCCCACACCCCAATCAAATTTGGTAGATGTTTGTCCATTTTATTGATCTCAAAAAAATAGTATTTGGTTTCATTGAATTTCTTCAATATTTTTTTTCTTCTTGTTTCATTGCTTTAAATCTAATCTCCATAATATACTTTCTTCTTGTTACTTTGGGTTTAATTTGTTCTTTTTCTACTGTCTTGACAGAAGCTGAACTCATTGATATGGGGCTATTTCTTCTTCTTTAATATAGCCATTTAATTCTATAAATTTCCTCCTAAGTACTGCTTTAGCACAATCTCAACAATTGTTGTGTCTTTCTTTTAAATTCAGTTTTAAATTTTTTCTAATTTCCTTCCTACATCTTTTTAAAAATCCAAACATAATTTAGAAGTATTTAACTTAGTTTCTAAATATTTGGGGCATTTTCCAGGGAACTTTCTTTTATTGACTTCTAAATTCATCTCTGTGGTCAAAGGACATATACTTTATATGACATGAATCTCTTTGGCCCAAAATATTGGCAGTCTTAGTAAATGTTGCCTTTGCACTAAAGAAGAATGTGTATTTTGCTGTTGGTATAGGGGTGTTCTATAAATATCATTCAGTTCTTATTCAAATCTACTATATTCCTGGTTTCTGCCTATTTGTTCTGTCAGTTATTAAGAGAGGTATTCTATCAGTATTGGATTTGTCTGTTTTCCTTTTAGCTCTACCAGTTTTTGCTTCGTGCATTTTTTGGAGCTCTGTATTAGGATTGCTATGACCTCTTGATGAATTGACTCCTTTGTCATTATGAAATGACTTTCTTTATCCCTGGCAATTAATTGTCTTTGCTCTGAATTTACTCTGTCTAATAATATAGTCCCTCAGCTTTATTTTGACTGGTGCTAGCTAGCATCCTTTTACTTTTAACTTATTTGGGTATTTATATTTACTAAAGTACATTTCTTATAGATAACATAACAGTTGAGTTTTGTTGGTTTTTACAAAAAGTCAAGTCTTAATGATCTCTGCTTTAAATTCAAATGTTTAGAATATTTAACATTTTCTGTGGTAATTGATATGGTTAGCTTTTAGTCTCTCGACTTGCCATTGTTTTAGAATAGTTTTAGACTTACAGAAAAATTGAGAAGATTGAGTACAGAGAGCTCTCAGTTCCTTCTGTTTTTTAAAATCATCACCTAAGTACATGTGTTCATTGATTTTTTTTTTTTTTCTTTTGAGAGAGAGAGACAGAGAGATAGACATGGATTGGTTGCCTCTCTGGGAATCAAACCTGTAACCCAGGTATATGCCCTGATTGGGAATCAAACCCTTGAGAACTTTTGGTTTACTGGACAAAAATACAACCAACTAAGCCACATCTGCGGAACAGTACCTTCTATTCTTAACATCTTACATTATTAGTATGATGTATCTGCCACAAATTCTAATGCAGTATTGGTACGTTTTACCTATTCCAGGATACCAAATTATATTTAGTTGTCATGTCTTCTTAGGCTCCTCTAGGCTGTAACAATTTATTAGACTTTGCTTGCCTTTGATGACCTTGATAGTCTTAAGGAGGATTGGTAAATTACTTTGTTTCTTTATTGATTTCAGAGAGGAAGGGAAAGGGAGAGATAGAAACATCAATGATGAGAATCACTGATTAGCTGCCTCCTTCACATCCCCTTCTGGGGATTGAGCCCGAAACCCGGGCATTTGCCCTTTAATGGAATTGAACCTGGGACCCTTCAGTCCGCAGGCCGATGCTCTATCCACTGATCCAAATCAGCTAGGGCTGAATTATTTTGTATGGTGCGCTTCTGTTCCTGTTGGAATTTGTTTGATTTTTTTTTTCATGATCATACAACAGTTATGGGTTTGGAGGATAAAAAGACCACAGAGATCAAGTGCCATTTTTGTCCCATCATGTTTGGAGTACTTAGTATCAGCATGATTTATCACTGTGATATTGACCATGACCACCTGCCTGAGGTAGGCTTATTAGTTTTCTCAATCTTAAAGTTTCCTCTTAAGGATCTGTTTATTTAATGTTCTCAGTAGCATCCCTGTGACTCCACAATTTCTCACTTGTGACTTTGACTATCTCAAACTTTAAAGGCGCATTTATAAGGCTCTTGTGTAGGAATTGTGTGGTCCTTACAGCAAGCCTGTGTGTTTATTATCCTCATCCTTGATTTTTTGGCCTGTATTTATCTTTTCCTTATTTTGATTCTTTTCTTTATATTTTATTATAGCTTTATTATCTGTGTTCTTGTAGGCTGTCTGCAATTTTTTTTAGAATTGAGACAAAGCATAAACTTGTACATATTATGTAATAAAAAGCACCTGCTAAACTTTGGTAATAAATCTGATTATTTTTTGAAACTGTGTTTTTTTGGGGGGTGAGGGGACTTTTTTCTTTTTTGCTTCTGCTTCCCTTTTTTAGTGGGTACAACAGCATTTTTCTTATATTCTCTATACACTAAATGAATTAATATGTATATTGAAAACATTAGAATTGCTATAATGAATCATCTGCTTGATAAATTTTAAGCCATTTTTCCTGAGTTGATTATTTTGTATAGGAGGAAATGAGTCTCAATCAGAAAGCCAGGAAGACCCCCGAGAAGTACTTAAAAAAACATTGGAATTCTGCTTATCCAGGTAAGGATGGTAGTAGTGTTTCTAGTACTTAAAACTTGTGGTATTGTGCACTGGCTATTATATACAGACTAAAGGCGCCCAGTGCACGAAATTCGTGCACGGGAAAGGTCCCTAGAGGCTGCTGGCCAGGGCCTTCTTTGTTCCGTGCCACCCTCTGGTGGTCAGCGCACATCATAGCGAGCAATTGAACTCCTGGTCGGTCGAACTCCTGAGGGGACACCTTGCATATTAGGCTTTTATATATATATGGAGAACTTGGTTTCTTCAGCCGAGCTCCTCTGACCCCCTCCTTAATGCCTTTCAAAATTATGTTTCGTCCCTGGACTCTTACTTGATTTACCCACAGCCCCTTCTCCAGATTCCAGAACCCTTCTAGATGCTGGATTAAGACCCATCAGCAATATAAAGGGGCAGTTGGACATCCCTCTCACAATCTAGGACTGCTGGCTCCCAACCGCTCATCTACCTGCCTGCCTGATTGCCCTTAACCGCTTCTGCCTGCCAGCCTGATCACCCCCTAACCACTCCCCTGCTGGCCTGATTGCCCCTAACTGCCCTCCCCTGCCGGCCTGGTTCCCTCCAACCGCCCTCCCCTGCTGGCCCAGTCACCCCTAACTGCCCTCCCCTGCTGGCCATCTTGTGGTGGCCATCTTGTGTGTTGGAGTGATGGTCAATTTGCATATTACCTCTTTATTATATAGGATAGATGTGACACTTTACATAAAAGGAGTGTATAACTGTTAATATCTATGTCTGTATACGTCTATTAGCAGGAAATCTGTAATAGTGAGTAAGTAACCTCTGACATGTTGGAGAACTCTAGGCCAGAGTCCTCCATAGTTGTCCACAACTTCATCTTAATGATTGTTATCTGGGTTGTTTTTTGAAATTTTGGTTCCTGGGCCCCCTCCATACCTAGACTCTGAGTTATGGGGCCTTAGATTGTCTATCTTACAAAGACATTTTTCAGCACACTAAAGATTGAGAACAAATTTCTTGCACTAGTTTTTAAAATATGCCAAACATTGCAATAGTAGGTTGTTTTACTCATGCAGCATTCATATTTTTAGGTGTGTCTTCCCCCCTCCCCCCCAAATATTTTTTCTATTGAAAAGTAGGATAGAACGTTTAAAGTTCAAATGGAAGAATGGAATAAACAAGAAGATGGAATTGAGTTAAATGTAATCTTTTTGAGTGAGAAGATAACCGTTTGGCATGTGTAAAATTTTATCAGTATTAGTGATTTTTCAGTTTTTTATCTGGGCCTGCCTTAATACTTGAGAATGTTCATCATAGGCCAAAATACCAGGAAGTAGCTCATATTCACCCAGACTGATTATCTGTGACTTAGCTTGTGATCCTGTAAGTCATGTTATGATCAGGTTTCCTTCTTTTTAATCCTGGTTGCTAGAAAGTGCTGGGAAGTGTTTCAGACTGAATAGCAAGCACTTTGCTCACCAACCTTTCCTGGTCTTTTCATATTTTTCTTAATTTTTTGTTCTTTCAGTTGTATTTCCTTTAAAAAATTGTGTTTGTGCTTTTAATAAGCTATTTAAAACACTCTTTAGAACAGATAGCTATAAGATACATTTTGTAAAGATTAGTTTTGATTGTATAAAATGCAGTATACTTTTACTCTCTCTGCTTCCCAAATGTCTTTGAAAAAAAATTTACCTAAAGCCAATCAGAGGTGGGGTTGGGTAAACTAACTCTGAAGAGACATCACACCACACTCATATCCTTGCAAGGCTTCCTCTTAAAGAAGTGTTAATTAAGAGAGATTGTCTTCTTTCTGCAGGGAGAATCTTGCTAGTGACATGTACCTTATATCGCAGATGGATAGTGATCAGTACGTGCCAATTACCACAGTGGCTAATCTGGACCACATCAAGAAGCTCAGCACCGATTTGGACTTGATTGTCGAAGTGCTCAGATGTAAGTGAATGACAGTGTAGGCTTCATTGTACCTGGTGTTGACATAATTTTTTTTTACCAGTATGACTGTTAGATCTGTAGCCATTCAATGCTAAGGTCCTTCATGGCAATTGGAGTCTTCCCTGAAATCTGGGCCTTTCTGACCAGCCCCCATTGTGGTGAAGTGCTCATGGCATTGGGCGTTGATGGGCTCCGTAATTGATCATAAATCTAGGGAGTAGAAAAGGCCCATGGAGAAATGAAAAGAAGCTGTGACATGAAGGAAAAGTAAAATAAACCCCCTCCCTCCCTCCCAACCTCTCTAGAAATCAATGAAAAAAAAATCTCGGGTGAGGATAATATAAAAAAGTATAGTTTGCTGGTGCCCTGGTTTGCTTTGCAATTTCTGCAACCTAACCATTTTATTTATTTTAAAACCACTTTATCGAGGTATACACTGAGTGGCCACATTATTATGATCTCTGAACACATAATAATCTGGCCACTCAGTGTGTGTGTGAGTATGTGTGTGTGTATATATATATATATATATATATATATATATATATATATATATATATATATTAGAGGCCCAGTGCATGAATTTGTGCATGGGTGGGGCCTGGCTAGGGGGAGGGGACATGGGTGGTTGGCCAGCCTGCCTGCTGGTCGAACTCGTGGTCGAGGGGTCAATTTGCATATTAGCCTTTTATTATATAGGATATATACTGAGTGGCCAGATTATTATGCGTCCAGAGATCATAATAATCTGGGCACTCAGTGTAATTGACATATAGTGAACTGTGCATATTTAAAGTGTGCAGTTGAATCAGTTTGGACATACGTATGCATCAGTGAAATCTTCACCGTGATCAAGATTACCAACATGTCCACCACTGCCCAAAGTTTCCTGGTGCCCTTTGTCATATTTCTGCCTCTCCACTCCTACCCAGAATAGCTTCAGTGGGAATTAGTTTTATATTAAATGTACGATGTTTGAGTTTTTTAAAAATGGAATTATTTTTAATTATTAAAATTCATTTTATAATATTGCTTACAAGTACTGGATGAATAATTTCTATAGTCTCCCTCCTCAGGACTGCTCTACTGAGTAGCTCTGCTGGGCAATCCCAAAGAACACAGTACGATGCGTATCCCCCACCCCACCCAAATATTTCTAAATGATGGGTAATAACTGTGCCCAAATTAAAGCCCCATTTCTCTGAGTTACTGCCATGACTATCCATCTGACTCTTATGCAAAAGTGTTTACGTATTCTCCCTGGCTTAGTTGTTCTGTGGACAGTCAGTGAAGATTTTTTTTTCCTGTGTCCATTTAATAGTAGAAAAAAAAGAGGAACATCTTACCTTACAAATAGTTGGATTTTCTATTCACAAATGAAGGTTTTCTTCTATTTTCTGTTCCTAGGCAAATGTCACGAGGTCATTGAATTGTTGAAATAAATAATGAAGAAACTGGCAAAAACATAATTCATGAAGTTTGAATTCTGAAAACTAGGGTTGTGCTTTCCAGTGTTGCTTTTTTTTGGAATGTTCATTTAGAACAGGAACCGATTTTACATATTAGTTGAGATTGGTTCCATATGACCCACTTGTAAAGGCTAGCAGCTTTTCTTTTTGTTCTTTTTTAAAAATATTTTTGTATTGACTTCAGAGAGGAAGGGAGAGGGATAGAGGGAGAGATAGAAACATCAGTGATGAGAGAAAAATCATTGATTGGCCTCCTGCACGCCCCACACTGGATCGAGCTCACAACCCTGACCGGGAATCGAAACGTGACCTCCTGGTTCATAGGTCAGTGCTCAACCACTGAGCAAAGCCAGCTGGGCATCAGCAGCTTTCTTAATCTTCTTGTGGATTCAAAAATGAAAAGTCATAATAAGACAGAAAATTATTTTATTTGGTGGCACTTATAGAAAGGAAAAGCCATTAACCCTGAATTGTAATTGTTAGTTATTTGAGCTGTTTAGAACCTTTGTTTCATAGTGGTAACATTGATTATAGCTCTTATAGGACTTTGAAATCATGTTCTATAGTTCTGAGAAATGTAATATGCAAGATTAGTTTAAAACTTTTAGCTAATTTACAGCATATACAGGTTTTTTTCAATGTGTTTAGTTCCATAGTGTGACATCCTACTGGAGTATCTATATTATATCATAATGGAATGTAAATGACTGGTGTGTTTTAATATTTTGTTTTACCATTCATTTTTCTTCTCTTTATAGCTTTACCTTTAGTCCAAGTGGATGAGAAGGGAGAGAAAGTAAGGCCAAATCAAAATCGTTGCATAGTAATATTACGTGAAATTTCTGAATCCACCCCTATAGAAGTAAGTCATTTCTTCTCACAAGGCTACTTTGAAGTTTTTTTGTGTAGTTTTTTGTTTATTTCTGTGTTTTTTTGAAGAGTGTATTTTAAAGAATGCATATGCACAGTAACACTTTTCCCAGAATTTATACACTGATGATTTCAATGTGATTCATATGTGCAAGTGGTTCTCAAACTTTTTGGTCTCAGGACTTCACTGCAAACTTTACATTTTAAAAAATAATTAATGGTGACTTCAGTGTTCAGAAATTAAAAGAAAAGGTTTAAATATTTATTTACTTTAAAGTAATAATAGTAAACCCACAAGTTAAGATAAAGACCATCCCTTTTCAAAACAAATATTTTCATGACTAGGATACACTGCAAAGAGTGCAGTAAGGAGGAGTAGCTTGTGCTTCATTCCAGCTGATGGGCCTGCATGTGCAGATGTTGTCTTAGTAAAAAGGCAAAGGCATCTTTTAAAAAAATAATAAAAAATTTTTTAAATTCTCACCCGAGGATATTTTCCCTGTGATTTTTAGAGTGGAAGAAGGGGATGGGTTGGGGAGAGAGGGAAAAACATCAATATGAAAGAGACATCAATTGGTTGCCTCCCACATGCACCCCGATTAGTTAGGGCCAGGGATTGAGCCTGCAACCAGCATACATGCCCTGGCCTGGAATCTAACCTGGGACCCTTCAGTCCTCAGGCCATCACTGAGCCAAACTGGCTAGGGCACAAAGGCTTCTTTTTTATGTAAATGGAGTAGAGATCATAATTTGAGAAGTTCTAACTTAGGCAATAATTTTAGAAAAAAAACCCTATAGCATTTGATTGTTTTGAGTTGTGAAAAGTGATCTACTGTTACAGAATTGCTATAAAATCTGTGACATATCCGAATGTTAAACTGAGTTGCATGTGTGTAGTAAAACATACTGATGGTCGTGCCTTGAGAGAATGAAGGAAAGTCTTCCTGTAGAGCATTAAGAATATTTTTTATTTGATGGGAGTTTTCTCATTATAGGTCACATCATTTTTTTTGTTGTTGTTCATACGTGGTAAACGTTGAATGGATGCCAGGCATTTTGGACTGTAATGTTTTATAGTCCTTCCTCTTGAATATTCTTGAGCTTTGTTTTGAGATTCAGTTGTCTGACTTGGAAGCAGTTTTGTCCTTAGGGGCAGTGGTTAGGTGGGAGCAAAGCTGCCTTTCCTCTAGAGCTGATTTCTCTGTGCTGACTGAGACAGTAACCTCTGTGTGCCCTGAAGAGGGCCCTGGAGGGGCTGGACTGACTAGGCTGTGCTCAGCTCTGCTCACCCTCCTCGCACTGCAGCCTGTTAACTCCAGGTGTGAGCTAGGTTCTCCCAAGCTTACCTGTGTTGTATGGCCTGAGGTCTGAAAACTGTTATGCCATGTATTTTGTCTTGTTTTTGTTTCATGTGGGAGGCTAAATCTGGCTTATCTTGGCCAGAAGCAAAAGCCCAGCTAATTTTCAAATTTCTTAAATCCTCCACTCCCACCCCCAGCCTACTGGTAAAATTAAATTATATTTTCACATTAATTTAGCTTAATGGTATCTTGGGAGTAGAGAAAGCTGTAAATAAGTTGTGGACTTATGTTCCTGTAGCAATGGGACCCCAATTCTGGAAGCCACACTGAACCTTCTGAGCCATTTTGAAGGAGCGATTCACTGTATATCAGTGTGTTAGACTCTGTCTAAGGATCTGTCTTGAGAGCTTGCATCATTTGTATTTCATGCGGAAAACGGTGGCATGGTTGAAAATTAATTTCTAATCTTTCTATTTCCCATAGGAAGTAGAAGCACTATTTAAAGGAGATAATTTACCAAAATTTATAAACTGTGAATTTGCCTATAATGATAATTGGTTTATTACATTTGAAACAGAAGCTGATGCCCAACAGGTAAACTTCTCTCCCTCAAGGTGTACAAAGTTTACCAATACTTAACAATTAAGTACATAGTGGGACTAAATTTGGGCAGTGATACTGCTGTCACATTTTGGGGTTAAGTTTGAATATAAAATGCAGAGGAAATCAAGTTGTAGAAACTTAAATAGGTCTGTGTTTGTAGATAGTTTTTGTAGAAATATGAAAAGCAAGTGACACTATAGTCTAAGGATATGTAAGACAAGCAGACTAGAACAATTCTTTTCTTGTATCTGGGCAGAGACAGGTCTTATTATTTGGCAAGCGTTTTGGGAAATTTGAACCTGACCTTATCTTTCACTTGGCATCACATGTGTTACAAGATACTTGAAAGCACAAGGCTCTGGGAGGAGACACAGGAGTTAGGATGGTCTCCCTGCCCTGAAAGGAAGACTTTTCTCTGGGGGAACAGTAGCACGTATAAAGGAAGCTCTCAGTGTTAAGTGGTTTGAATGCAGGGGGTTCAGAGGACAGAAACAAGCATCTGAAAGGTGGACTTTAATTGGATTGTAGGTGGGGAGGTTACTAGGAGGAGCAGGTAGCAAGTGGGTCAGAGCCTTCAGTGTTACAGAGTGGGATTTGGAAAAGAATAAAGACCTTAAAAAAACATTTTTAAAATTGATTTCAGAGAGGAAGGGAGAGGGAGAGAAACATCAATGATGAGAGAGAATCATTGATCAGCTGACTCCTGCACGCCCCCATACTGGGGATCAAGCCCACAACCTGGGCATGTACCCTGACTGGGAATGGAACATGACCTCCTGGTTCATAGGTCGAGGACCTCAACCATTGAGCCACACTAGTCCTTATTCTTATAAGGACTTGTGAATATTGCAATCCTAGTTTTTTCCTTTCCCAAACTGTAATCCCAGTTTTAAGAATTCAGCACCCATTCGTTGTTTTCCTGGGTCAGGATTCTAGCCTGTGGTCTCTGGGAGCCTTTCATGTTATCTATTAATACTTAAAAAACGTATACAGATGTTGTTTGTGAGAATTTTGGGTAGAGATTCCATAGATCTTATCAGGTTGTTTTTTTAAAGGACTCTGTGGCCCAAAGAAGATTAAGAATCACAGTTCTAGGTCTTGCCCACTGTATTTTAACAATATAATCCCTTATCTGAGGTATTAACTGTCAATTCATCTTATTTGTAAGATTAACACAATGGTATTTTGGATGATTTTATCCTTAGGCTTACAAATATCTGCGAGAAGAAGTCAAAACTTTTCAAGGAAAACCAATTAAGGTAAGCAAGACCACTGGTTATACTTCATTTGTAAACCAGTATTCTAAAGTATTCTAATAGACACTTATTATATTTTCACACAGGCACGGATAAAAGCAAAGGCAATAGCTATAAACACATTTTTGCCAAAGAATGGATTTAGACCCCTGGACATGAACCTTTACACGCAGCACCGTTACACAGCGTCCTTTTACTTACCTCCCATCTATAGCCCCCAGCAGCAGTTCCCTCTTTATAGCCTGATTGCTCCCCAGACGTGGTCAGCAACACACAGCTATCTCGATCCACCCTTGGTGAGTCCTGTCTTTTCTTGTCCCTTATGTGACAGAAAGTTGTGTTGTGGACACTGCACTAGATGCTTTGAAGGATAAAGAGCTTTGTCTGATAAGTAAACCAGATACATCTACAGCTTGCTATAGAAAAACAGACCTTCTGGTTCTGCAGTGGGTTTTAATTTAATTGGGAGATAAATAAGGAGCCATGTATATTTAAAAACCTTCAAACATTGTACTCAATCCTTTGTCCAGTTTGCTTGCCCTCCTGTCTAGCATTTCTTTTCCTAAATGTAAGGAAATGTATACCTAGTAAAAGTATGATGCAAGCTCTGGGGTGGGTAGCAGGGGAGCTATGAGCATGGGGTAGTGGCGGGGGGATGCCTTTAAGGAGAACAGTGTTCTCAGAGGTTTCTAACAGTCAAGGATGTGTAGAAGACAGGTCATCTTATAAGTGTTACTTCTCACATCAGCCCTATACTAGTCACTTGGCATAATTAATTTTTACATATTTTGAGCTCTGTTAAAGCCTGTGGTTAGAATTCACAGATTTGTAATGGATCCAGTCCTTTTTCATAAGCTGTGCTGGTGGCAGATGTTAGAAAGATTGGGTAGGCCCTGGGCATGAGTTTGATGTAGTGGATGTGTCAGGGCTAATCTGCGTCAGGAAAAGAAGTGGCCACTTGGCCCCCTGCTTGGGAGGTGGAATGAGTTGGTTGGAGGGAGGTTTGCATCAGGTTGCCAGCAGGTTTTGTTGGAACCATAGCGATGGAAGTGTAGAGTGTATGGAAGGTTGTGGTCAAAGGCAAGAATTGAGTTTAAAATTTCAAGGGTATGGCTGTGGACCACATCAAGGAAAATTGGGATGATCTATCAGCTGTGTGGAAAATGAAGGATGTGAGCCAGGCCCAATCATATGGGGATATCACCTGAGGCTTGTTACCACTGATTGATGGATGCAAGGAAGGTGGTAACTGAAAAAGGTGAGCCTGAGAGAAGGAGGGTTGACTCAGCTGGATGGTAGGTGCCTGTTATCTACTAGAATGTAAAGATATGTGTCCTTGAAGGAATAGTCTGGAAAAAACAAATGTGTAAAGTAGGTGATTATTGCCAAAATGGAACATAGAATTGTGTGAAACTTATAATTAGGGGTTTTTCAGATATAATGTCATCCTCTAAGTGGAGCATATCAGAAGGGCTGGAAGGGAAGGAAGCTGCATGAGAATGGCATGCGCAGAGGTTCCTGGGGTGGTTGTGGTGTGGTGAGTATTTCTGAGCTGAGATGGGGACTGGGTAGATGAGGTTGGTAAGCTACGTATACAGGCTCTTAAATGTGTCTTGAAGTGTGTGGACTGCATCTGTGGTGTGTGGGACATGAGCAGGACAGATGGGTAGAGAGATGAGTCAGGAGAGGTCCTTATGGGCACCAAGCCCCTAAAGTCTAGAACCACTCAGACTGAGTGAAAGACAGTAGCAGACAAGTGCTAATGTGCAGAGTTGTGTGTGCCTCTGAATGAACCCTAATGTTATGAAAATGTACTACTTTTTTGAAGTATTTACTATATTCTGTACAAGTGTACTGCTAGCCATGTAGTTAATATGTCATGGGAGATCTGTAAAAGGAAAGAAAGTCCGTAACCTCTTGTGTTGAATAATTTCTCCAAAAGACACCACTTCTATGCTTGTGTTGTTTAGTTCTTGAGTTAGATTGTGTTTCTACTTTCTAAAATAATACGTATCTCTGTCCAGAGTGGGGTGCTTTGGCACCCTAGATCAGTTGTCTGGCCATTTGGGATGGCTCCTGGTCTGGTCTGAGGCTCTTTGCTTGCTCTAAAACACATTGCATTTTTAAAAAAATATATTTTATTGATTTTTTACAGAGAGGAAGGGAGAGAGAGAGTTAGAAACATCGATGAGAGAGAAATATTGATCAGCTGCCTCCTGCACGCCCCCTACTGGGGATGTGCCCGCAACCCAGGTACATGCCCTTGACCGGAATCGAACCTGGGACCTTTCAGTCTGCAGGCTGACACTCTATCCACTGAGCCAAACCGGTTTTGGCAACACATTGCATTTTTGAGCAGAAGTGAATAGATGATGTTTATTAATTCTCAGAAAGTTATGTTAAATTATTGTTAGCAACCAATATATTTTTTAACTCTTGAGCAAAATTATTTAAATACCAGAGTTCTACATGTAAAAGTTTATACATGAAAGGATTCTTCTTGATGAGTCTTCCTGTGAAAAACAATCGTAAGAATCTAGTTCTGGGTTAATTTGACATATTTCTAAATAGTCTGACTCTTTCAAATTATCGAGTTTCTCATTATTGCATTGGGGATTCTGTCAAAGTTTCAAGTTTGTCTCCACCAGCGTTTTGAGGAATTCCATTAAAGTCATTGGGGTTAAGGAGAAATTTGCTGACTTCTTATCAGCCTGGAGGTAGTGTTGCAGTTCATTAGGTTGAGTACTTGGGCTTTCCAGACAAGCATGTGGGGTCTTGGCAGGTGCTTCCCTCTCTTGTCAATTTCCAGGTGTGGGGATCTGCTTCCTGGAGGCTCGCTGGGAGGATCATCTGAAACAGCATTGGAAAAGGTCTTAGCCCCAGCCTGATTTTGGCCATCCTATCTAATAAAAGAGTGATATGCAAATTAACCATCACTCTGCTATACCCACAAGCCATGCCCACCAGCCAATCAGGAGCAAGTATGCAAATTAACCCAACCAAGATGGCTGCGGTGATGGAGGAAGCCAAGTTTTCTGCACACCCTGGCCGGCCCTGGACTCCACTCAAGGCTACAAAATTTCAATTCTAGAAGATAAATAAATCCCAACAAAAGTGGCGGCAGCCACGGAGCTGGAGAGAGCAGGAGGCTTGAGTTGCCCCTGGCGATGGAGGAAGCCAAGCTTTCCGCCTGCCCTGGCTTGCCTAGGCCTCCACTCAAGGCTACAAAGTTTCAATTATAGAAGATAAATAAATCCCAGATACCAGAGCCTCCGCTTGGGTCACCGTGGGGGCATGGCTGGCCTGCAAACCACCACAGGCCCCTTGCCTAGGCCGCCCCACGCCCCAAGGGAACCCCTACCCTGATCCAGGACACCCTTCAGGGCAAACCAGCCGGCCCCCACCTGTGCACCAGGCCTCTATCCTATCTAATAAAAGAGTAATATGCAAATTGACTATCACTCTAACACGCAAGATGGCTGCCCCCATGTGGACACAAGATGGCCACCAGGGGAGGGGGAGTTGGGAGGGACCAGGTCTGCAAGGGAGGGCGGGCAGTTGTAGGCAATCAGGCCAGCAGGGGAGAGAAGTTGGGGGTGACCAGGCTGACAGAGGAGGGAAGTTGGGGGTGATCAAGCCTGCAGGGAAGGGCAGTTGTAGGGGACCCAGGCCTGCAGGGGAGGGCAGTTAGGGGCAAACAGGCTGGCAGGGAAGCAGTTAGGCATCAATTAGGCTGGCAGGGGAGTGGTTAGGGGGTGATCAGGCTGGCAGGCAGAAGCGGTTAGGGTCAATCAGGAAGGCAGGCAGGTGAGCATTTGGGTGCCAGCAGTCCTGGATTGTAAGAGGGATGTCCAACTGCCCAGGATTGGGTCTAAACGGGCAGCCAGACATCCCTCAAGGGGTCCCAGATTGGAGAGGGTGCATGCAGGCTGGGCTGAGGGGACCCCACCCCCGTGCACGAATTTCGTGCACCGGGCCTCTAGTTAGCAATAATCTTACACAATGCTTTTCCTAAAGGAATATTTTAAGTATAAAATGGAACATAGACTCCTTGACACTTCAAGGAATGACATTGGTTATCATCTTAGGTAGTGTTAACCAACTCAAAGTCTAGATATGGTTTGTTGACTTCTTTATTTTAATGAATCTAGGTAACTCCATTTCCAAATACTGGATTTATAAATGGATTTACGTCTCCAACCTTCAAACCTGCAGCAACTCCTCTGGCTTCACTCAGACAATACCCTCCAAGAAGCAGGCAAGTTGCATGACTCACTAAAATGCTGTTTTCCTACCATTTGTAATAACAGGTTACTGCCACTGTATGTTTTAAAAGCAAAGCAAAATAAAATGTGTTAAACCTTTGTCGTTCTAACCATGTGTATGACTCCTGTTAAACTAAGTAAAGAGGCTCTTCCTGATGATTGCTAATGATATACTTGACCACTAGTAATGTTCATACGTGATAAAACTACTTGAAACATATGATTACCCAAAATGATGCTGTAGTGCCTACATACAGGGGGTTCTCTTTAGACAGTCTTCTGGGGCAGCGTGCAACCATGTGAGCCTGCTTTTCATGTGAAAATTGATACTGTAGTTATAGGTTTGCACTGTCAGCACTATCAGACATATCATATTTCAACTATTCTTACCAATTTAATATTTTTTCTAAATAGAGAGCACATTTTACCTTAGACATTTCTGTGTGAGCATGCTTATTTCATCATGCTGTGATCATTCATAATTGAACTTTTATAAACATTTCATTTGCAGGAATCCTAGTAAATCCCATCTGCGCCACGCCATTCCTAGTGCAGAGAGAGGACCTGGGCTGTTAGAAAGTCCATCAATATTTAACTTCACCGCAGATCGGTTAATTAACGGTGTGCGGAGCCCACAAGCAAGGCAGACAGGCCAACCTAGAACCCGCATACAGAACCCTCCAGCTTATGCCAAGAGAGATACAGGAACCGGGCGGGTGGAGCAAAGCAGCCTCGAATCCTCTCCTGGCTTAGGTAGAGGCAGGTGAGTTACTCAGAACTGTTGTTGGATGGGTACTGTGTAATGATAAACTATTAATATTTTTAAATTTCGTTAATTAAGATGTGTTTTTTATAATCATTACTTTCAAATACATCACAGAAAATTAAATTGAAGGCTCTAACCATCAAAGGTTTTATATAGTTACTCAGAGGGGTTACTTTTAAAAAATATACATATTTTTTATTGATTTCATAGAAGAAGGGGAAGATAGAAACATCAATGATGAGAGAATCATTAATTTGCTGCCTCCTGCAGGCCTCCCACTGGGAACTAGTTTGTTCTCTCAATGGTTTATTCGATGCAGGATGTCAGGAAGGAAACCTCCTCTTACAGATAACTAGCTGAACTTGCCTAAGGTGTTTTGTTTTGTTTTTTTTTAAACCAAAGGCTCCTGGGTTTGATTCCAGTCAAGGCCAAGGCTGTATCCACTGAACCAAACCAGCTAGGGCCAGAGGGATTACTTTTAGAGCAGAGACCTAACTGGTCACATCTTTGTTGTAATATAAACGGAACCATGTTAGGTTACAGTTATTATTTTGGAGATGTTCAAGCAGAGTAGATACCAGACTCCACAATATGTGAGCCTCTAGTCTTCTCCCATTCCTGCCCATTCAGAGGGCCCACATTTTCTATTCCAGCATTGCTCCTTTTCCAGCCAACAAGATCACACAATAGACAGGTAATGAGTTGTATAGCCAGGCAGACAAGAGTTTAAATTCCATTAATACTAAGTTTATTTGCCTGTTGGTCATATTTAGGGGTGATTTCCATCCTTGGGTGTTCATTCAGGTAACGTTGGTCCCGCAATGTCTGTGGTTATTATCTGGATCATTACCGCATCCTAACAGTGGACTGTATCCACTCTCTTTTCTCCTTTCCTTTGATGCAGCTTGCCGCTGCTTGCTGTCTTACCTTCTGCCACTTGTACTCCATTAGAGAGGTGAGATTAAAAAGTGAGGCCTGGGCATGGAAGTGAGTCCTGGGCATTTGTTCGGTCACTGCTTTCTTGCCCGAGACTGACAGATTGAAGCTGGCTTTATCCATTTTGTTCTCTCAGTGGTTTATTTGATACAGGATGTCAGGAAGGAAAACCCCTCTTCCAGATAACTAGCTCAACTTACCTAAGGTGTTTTTTTTTTAAACTACTTTGAATACTTTAGGTGAACATATTTCTAAGTGTTTCATACAGCATGTACAGTGCACTGTCTGACATGCAAAGACTCCAGTGACATTGGTTCCTTTTTTCTTGACTCAACAGGTGCTTCCAGTGCAGGTTCAGGGTGTGAGGGTCCAGAGGCAGTCCATTGTATTCATGGTGGTTAATCCGTATTCATGGTGGTTAATCCGTATGGCTAGGCCTTGGAGGGGTTGTAGGATAAGAGTTAGAATGGCTGAAGACAGCATGCTGCAGGAGAACTTGTGGGACTGCATATCTTCAAGAAATTTGATATAAAGTTAGTTTAACAGGTATTGGAGGGCTGAAAGGCAAAGAGAGACACTGAAGAAATACAGTCTTCAGGAAGCAGCTGCTAACCATAGGGCAGGGGGACATTGGGTGTGTTTGGATTTATTATACTGAGAAGCTTGGAGCAGGACTTGTGGAGCTGAGGCCAGACCCTAATGAGGGGCCTATCATGTTGCTAGAGGGACAATGTAAAAAAAATGCCACCAGGTAGACAGGTTCTCAGCTACTCTCCTTCTCTGTCTACCTGTAATGTTTGCTGTTGAGAAAAGCTCCTGGCAATGGAAAGATAGGGCCCGAGGAACACCTGCCCCGGGTCACACACAAGGTTAAAGGTACCTGAAGCTGAGAAGATCTGGTTGACCAGCGCTATCCAACTGTGGCCACACGGATATGTATAATCCTCCTACAGCATTGGAACTTCCAAACTACAGCAGTGATGAGTTAATGCCTTTGCCCAACAATTAGAGACTCCCACACAAATCCTCTGTACCCTGAGGACTGCGACTACTACTAGCAAGACATCAGGAGAGAGGAGTTGAGCTGGCGTGCAGCATTACACATGATGCACAAGGAAAAGCCAGTCAGGAAGCCCTGGTTATACTGATAGGTGGCTCCTTCCTCTTCCTCAACATTTCCTTTGTCTCTAGACAAGGCTTCTGGCACTCAGTGCTTCGGCTAGAGAGGGATGCCATAGTTCCTGAGCCACGGTGGCAGTGTCCCCCACTAGCACTCTCCTTTTTCTGGTTTTTGTTTAGTTTTCCATTAACTTTTATGTGTTGGGCTTAAGGAGGAGTGCAAGGCATCCCAAGGAATCCCTTGGACCACACATGGTTCTCCAACCCCCTTTGTAGAGCAGCCTGCAGAGCAGTCACCCAGTCAGGTGCAGTGGCAGGAGGAGACGCTGAGCAGACGCTGACTATTAGGTCACCAGTGAGAGCATTCTGCTCTGTTGACCAAGACAGCCAAACGACCAGAATTCAAAGTTGTGGGCACAGGAATTAAAAATTGTGCTGATAGAATATTGGCTGTGCTCCGTGGTGGCTGGACCTATGTGCTGCCATGGCCCAAGCATATGCTGCTCTCCTGAGTTAGTGACATCCTCTGAGGGTGCTGCTGGCCCCTAGTCTTGCAGCTGAGTGTTCACTTAACCAGCCTGCTGCCCATAGTGGGGCACACACCACTTCTGTTGCTGTGAGATGGGCCTCTGGGTCTGACCAGCACTGCATGGGCACTATTAGGTGAAAGTGGCATCTCCTTGGGTCCACTGAGTGGTGCTGATGGGGCGGTGGCAGGCAGAAATGCTGCCTCCTCCAGGATGGGACAGGGCTGGCACCACTGTCCCAAGTGTGACTATTTTGCACCTGGGGTGACCAGGAAGAGGCTGGCTGGTCACCACCTTTTTTCTCCTAGCTGTCAGAGGTCTCTGCTAAAGTGGATAATTTCAACACAGATGCCTTCACAGTTTCTTCCATAAGACTACCAAGGTCTTCTGTCACCAGACTTTGAGTCTTGGACTTTGTGGGTCTAGCACACAGCCAGATCCTTAGCTCCTCTGCTCGAGAACCAATAAACATCTGTATTTTCAGACATTTCTGTAACCAGACACAGTGGATAACAAATATGTTGCTTGAAGTTCTGCCTTCCGGAGTGATCTTCCTGCACCCTAGCTTTCGGAGGCACTCCTGAAGCAATCTGACACTGCATGGCCATAAGTAATCCAGGTCTGGAACTCCTCCCCCCTTGTCCCTTTGCTGAGGGACTCCCCACAAGGGAGTGATGCACAGAACTGGAGTCCTGGTTCTGATGTGCTGCTTCTGCTGCTTGTGGATGCTAGTGCTTGTGCCTATCTCCGTGGCTCAGTGCCCCGTCATGATGGGCGGCTGAAGTCCATGATCACTGATGTCTACAGTCAGGCTTTTATTTTATTTTTAAATACATTTTTATTGACTTCAGAGAGGAAGGGAGAGGGAGAGAGAGAGAAATATCAATCATGAGAGAGAATCAGTGATCAGCTGCTTCCTGCACACCCCCTACTGGTGATGGAGCCTGAAACCTGGGCATGTGCCCTGACTGGGAATTGAATTGTGGCCTCCTGGTTCATAGGTCAATGCTCAACTACTGAGCCACACCAGCCAGGCTTCAGTCAGGCATTTAGATTCTACTAGGAGCCAGTTGCATTTTGATGATAAATCCCAATACATTTTATCATCATCCTCTCACAATTCACCTGTGTGGTTCAGTGTCAGATTTTACACATCCTGTCATCCAACTGAATGGATGTTCAAGATAGACCTAACAAAAATTTGAAAAAGCCACTAGGAATATTCTTTTAATAATTTTTTCCTATCTAGACATCATTTTTAGTCCTTTACTATACAGTTTTTGTTTCTTTTGATTACACTTCTTAAGGTTGGGATTTTGAATCAAAAGTCATTGTAAAAGAATACAAAATCATTAAGATTAAATACATGTGCTCTTACATGTGCCCAAAGAAAAATATTCCAAATGGGGATCATCAGAGAGATGCAAATTAAAACTACAGTGAGCCCTGGCCGTTGTGGCTCAGATGGTTGAGTGTTGTCTTGTGCACCAAAAGGTCACCGGTTCAGTTTCTGAGTGGGGCACGTGCCGGGCTTGAGGGCTCACTCCCTGATATGGGGCATGCAGGAGGCAGCTGATTAATGTTCTGCTCTTGCATCAATGTTCCTCTCTCTTTATCTTTTTCTCTTTCTCCCTTTCTCTCTAAAATCAAATTTTTAAAAATTTATTTTTAAATAAAAAAATTTACAATAAGGTATTACCTCATGCCTTACCAGAATGGCTACCATCAATAAATCAACAAACAAGTGCTGGTGAGGATGTGAAGAGAAGGGAACCCTAATGCACTGTTAGTGGGAATGCAGACTGATGCAGCCACTGTGGAAAACAATATGGCGTTTCCTCAAAAAATTAAAAGTGGCCCTGACTGGTTTGGCTCAGTGGATAGAGCTTTGGGCTGTGGACTGAAAGGTCCCAGGTTTGATTCCGGTCGAGGCCATGTACCTTGGTTGCAGGCTTGATCCCTAGTCGGGGGCGTGCAAGAGGCAGCTGATAGATGTTTCTCTCTCATCCATGTTTCTTTCTCTCTCCCTCTCCCTTCCTCTCTGTAAAAAGTCAATAAAAACATATTTTTTAAAAAAGGAACTGCCATTTGGCCTAGCGATCACACTCTTGAGAATATATCCTAAGAATCCCAAAACACCAATCAAAAAGAATATATTCACACCTATGTTTATAGCAGTGTTATTTATAATAGCCAAGATCTGGAAAAAGCACAAGTGCCCATCAGTAGATGAATGGATAAAAGACTGTGGTACATTTAGACAATGGAATAGTATTTGGTATTAAAAAAAAAAAAAGGAACTCTTAACTCCTTGCAGCAGCATGGATGGGACCTGGAGATTATTGAGCTAAGCAAAATAAGCCAGTCAGAAAGACAAATAACATATAATCTCACTAATATGTGACATCTAATGAACAAAACAAACTGATGAACAAAATAGAAACAAAGGCATGGATACATGGAACAGACTGACAAATGTCAGAGGGGAGGGAGGTGGGAGGTATTGGATAAAAGAAGGTAGAGATTAGCCAAAGAACATACATTCATAGGCCATAGATACAGACAACAGTGATGAAGGCCAAGGGAGAGGGGGGGATGCAGGTGGGCAACGTGGAATGGGGAATGGGGGGCGTGTAATAGTGTCAACAATAAAAAAAGTTCTAAGTGGGGAAAAATTAACTGTTTTGCTTTTCTCTCCTCTAGGAAAAATTCCTTTGGTTACCGGAAGAAAAGGGAGGAGAAGTTTACAGTGAGTACATCAAGCTTGTGTTATTTCTGCAAGACATTTTAATCTAATTTATATTAAGCAAGCATGAAATGTAATTACAGTTACATTAAGAATAATGTTAAGACGTAATAAGGAGCATATTAAAAGAAGTTTTCTTTTTATGTGATACCCATGAAGTGATAGCTGATATTTTTGATGCTTTAATGGGGAGAAGGTGGTGGCTAGTTTTCTGAGATAGTACATGGTGCACATATGTATTATGCAGTAGGTATAGCCAGAACATATTATGCACATGATGTAGTCTATCTCCTGGTGTCCACATGAGTCTGTGTGTGGTTAACTATACTATCTAGTAAAAGAGAAACATGCAAATTGACCATACTTCCGCTACGCCCACCAGCCAATAAGAGCGAGTATGCAAATTAACCCAACCAAGATGGTGACGGCCACAGAGCTGGAGTGAGCAGGAGGCTTGGGTTGCCCCTGGCCATGGAGGAAGCCAAGCTTCCTGCCCGCCCTGGCCGGCCCTGGCCTCCGCTCAAGGCTACAAAGTTTCAATTATAGATAAATCCCAGATACCTGCTTCCAATTGGCCCTGGCCTCTGCTCAAGGAGGCACTGAAAAAAAAGGAAAAAAAAGGAGGGTCTGGGAGCTTGGGTCGCTGGGGGCCATGGCCAGCCTGCAAACAGCCATCAGCCCCTCACCCAGGCTGGCCAGGCACCCTAGCGCAGTGGTCGGCTAACTGCGGCTCGCAAGCCACATGCGTCTCTTTGGCCCCTTGAGTATGGCTCTTCCACAAAATACCACAGCCTGGGCGAGTCTATTTTGAAGAAGTGGCATTAGAAGAAGTTTAAGTTTAAAAAATTTGTCTCTCAAAAGAAATTTCAATCGTTGTACTGTTGATATTTGGCTCTGTTGACTAATGAATTTGCCCTAGCGGTACCCCCTCACCCTGAAGGGGCTGTGGCTAGCCTGCAAACAGCCATCAGCCCTTCACTCAGGCTGGCCAGGCACCCCAGTGGGACCCCCACCCTGATCCAGAACACCCTTCAGGGCAAACCAGCCAGCTTCCACCCATGCACCAGGCCTCTAGCTATAATATTAAAAGGATAATATGCTAATTAAACTGGGAGACCTTCCGGGCATTCTTCTGGACAAAGCCATGGTGGCGGGGCCGAGGTAGAGGCGGTTAGAGGCCAAGAGGGGAGGGCAGTTGTGGGTGATCAGGCCAGGATGGGACGGCAATTGTGGGTGATCAGGCTGGTGGGGGGCGCGGCCATTGGGGGTAAGCAGACCAGCAGGGGGCCTGTTGGGGGCCATTGGAGGTAAGCAGACCAGCAGGGGGGCCTGTTGGGGGCAAGCAGGCCATCAGTGGGGGTCATTTGGAGGTGATCAGGACAGCGTTGGCGGGGGGGGGGGGGCAGGCCAGCAGGGGTGCAGTTGGGGGCGTGCAGGCCTGCAAGGGAGGCAGTTGGGGGCGAGCACACTGGCACGGGGGGCAGTTGGGGCTGATCAGGCTGGCGGGGGGGAGGCGGCATTTGGGGGTGAGCAGGCAGGCAGGCAGGCGAGCGGTTAGGAGCCAGCAGTCCTGGATTGCAAGAGGGATGTCCAACTGCCAGTTTAGGCCCGATCCCTGTAAACTGGCAGTACGACATCCTTCGAGGGGTTCCAGATTGGAGAGGGTGCAGGCCGGGCTGAGGAACACATACACACACACACACACACACACACACACACCCCGTGCACAAATTTCATGCACCAGGCCACTAGTATATTATAATTTAAAGTAACTGGGCTTGTTCAGTTTGGCAAACAGAATAAACTTTTCCCATGTAGAAACTACTTCACCCATCTTTTTCCTTCAAAACACTATGCGCAGAAGGCATCATTGCCTCCTCTGTAACTTATGGTGGTGGGTTTATGTGAGTGTTGGGCATGTGAGGCAGGGTCCTGTGAGGCAGGACATGTGAGGCAGGGTCCTGTCTTCTTGGGTGATGACAGTTCAGCCTATGTGTAGTTCTCTACTGAGCTTTGTTGAGTGCTAATATGGTCGTGGAGAACATTCTGGCAGTTTGCAGGAAGACATGAGGGAAGGAACAGTGTTTCCTGGACTTGCAGGTGTAGAATAAACTCCACACTTGGCAAAGACAGGAAAATTATTGGTCATCAAGTATGTACTTTCCCATTACAGAAGATGTGTTTTCTTTGGAACTTAGAAAGTGCAAATTAGTCATAATTTCCATAATTCTATGTTATAGCTGATTTAGTCTAGTTTTTAGTGAACCCTTTGGCGAGGCAATTTAGATCAGTTGATTTCAGTTGGAATTAATGATTCCTGTAATGCAGGGGTGGGGAATATATAAGGCCCTCAAAATCATTTGGCCTGTCCCTGCCAAGGCATTAGGGATGAGTTAATAAAATGTTTGATCAAATATAGCAGACTAATTTTTAAGTTTATCATGTTGTATGGCCTTCAAATCCTATATAATAAAAGGGTAATATGCAAACCAATTGAATGTTGGAACAACTGGTTGCTATTACGTTCACTGACCACCAGGTGGCAAACACTCAACACAGTAGCTGTCCGCAGGCCCTGATTGCCCTGTTGGGACCTGCCGGCCAAACTCTTGATCCCTTCCCCTGCATGGCAGGCTCTGTTGCCATTGGGAACCGGGGATGGGTCGCGGCGGGCGCTGATGGCACCAGGCCAAGGCCCCTGCCCCACGGCGGGGGACAGGGCTGGCAAGCGGGTGGGAACGGCCAACCTCTCGGTTTGTCCCCCCTGCTGGCAGGCTCCGATTGCCCAATGGTGAACGGGGAACCAAAGGTGGGGGGGCTGACTGCCGGCAGCCAGGGAAGATAGCCCTGATCGTAGGCCAGGTCTAGGGACCATACCTGTGCATGAATTTTGTGCACCAGGCTTCTAGTGATGTTATAAATACCCAAATGGCACTTGGCGGAAAAAGGTTCCCCACCCCTGCTGTAATGTTTAGCAAGACTACCATCTGAATCTCTTCAGAGTCTAGTTATCTTACAGGAGTTCTCCCATTGCTCACTCATTATATCACCTAAAAAGGTGTAATTTTCTCTCGTTGCCATTTCTGTTTCATTTTGTTCCATGTTCCTCATTCATATGTTCATACTTGGGAACCACTTAGAAGCCCAGGTATGTAACACAGTTATACTTATTAAAGAGACTGCACCTGTTGTTGTACAGTCTGATGATTTCAGAAATCTAGAAACATAACATACAGGTGAGCATTGGCCCAACCAAACCCTTAGGACTGGGGCAGCATTCATACCTCACCTAAAGCCCATCAGATGCTAAAAAATGTTAGATACTTACCTTCAAGAGCAAATCCCATCAGTAAGTCCTGTCATTGTGTACCTCTTGTGCCTGGACAGTTGTTGCCTGCCTCTTTTGTCTCTAAAATTCGAGATGTAGTAAATTATTGTGAAGTCTTTCTCCTTAGAAATGCTTATCTTTTGAAAACACGAAGATCTATACAATAAAATCTGAAAATTGCTCTGAGATCATGGTGTCTATGCATAGCCTTCTAGATTTGTTGAATTACAGAGACCATCATGGCTCCTGTTAGTTAGTGCAAGCTCTACTCCGAGGGCTCATGACTGAGCAGAGTGAGGCTCTACTCACTGCCTGCACTGTAATGAAGGAGAGTGGCTGGCAGGCTGCCCAGAGGAGGCATGGGATTGCTGCCACCTCATATCCATGTCATCCTTAACCTGCTCTCACTTGAATTCTAACAGACTTTCTCCAGATTCTGCTTCTGGAGGGAATGATCTTCCTGTTAGTATAAGTTTCTGGGGAATATCAGCCCTTCAAAGTTAAGTAGCCCCATGAGAGCAATGCATCCACTCAAAGTGGCTAACATTCAACAAAATACCACCTAAGTAGAAACTTCATTTCCTTTCTCTTCCTTTTTGCCTTCAGCCAAGGACTTGAACACCTACAAAATTTCTTCTAGCTTATTAAAACAGGTTGTTTGTAGTTTTTCAATAAAATTATATCACTGCCTTTTTCATGAGAGCTTGGGCTGATGATTTACACTTGGATATTATTCTGCTGAATTTACTTTCTTGAAGTCAGGAATGTGATAATCTCTTAATACCATATTTTTACTTAGGGATATAAAAATACAATGTTTCCATAAGTTTATTTTCAGACTAGAGGCCCGGTGGAAACTCGTGCACTTGGGTGGGGGGAGGGGGTCCCTCAGCCTGGCCTGCATCCTCTCGCAGTCTGGGAGCTGTCAGTCAGACATCCTTAAGTGCTGTTGCTGAGATGGGAGAGGCTCCCGCCACCACCGCTGTGCTCACCAGGTGTGAGCCTGGCTTCTGGCTGAGTGGTGCTCCCCCTTTGGGAGCGCATTGACCACCAGGGGGCAGCTCCTGCGTTGAGTGTCTGCCCCCTGGTGGTCAGTGCGCATCATAGCAAGCAGTGATTCCACTGTTTGGTAAATTTGCATATTAGCCTTTTATTATGTAGGATAACTGAACCCCCCCCCTTTTTTTTTTTTATTAAAACGTTTTTTTTTTTACTCTAATGGAAATCTTTCATACATAAGTTGTAGATAGTTTGAAGAGTGGCCCTCTTTGTTTTTTTGTGGTTTTTTTGTTTTGTTTTGTTTGTTTTTTTGCTATCCATTATGACATAAATTACACACTATTTCATAACACACAAACTTTGTCTGGAGATAAATAGGTTAATGTCTAGACTCAGGCTACTCTGATTTTTGACAGTGGGGTCCACTTGTTCCACAGCGTCTTACTTGTTCATAGCTATCACTTTGCAGCTTACCTGTGTCTTGCATGGTCTATGTTGGCCCACTGTACCAGGGACCAAAGGGTCTTGGTCATAGAGAAGCAGCTCCACACAGCAGTTGCCTCTGAGGGCTCAGCTTTATAGCTATGCTCTCGATGATGGAAGTTGCCTTCTAAGTGACTTGACCTACTAAGTGACCTTTGATTAGGTGACAAAGTGTTGTTGTGGTCAGATTATGGTTGTGTTTTCAGACAGATGTGGAAATCAGAAGATTAGAGAACAGATTATCGCCTTACTATTCTGGTGTGTTTCTTAGCACTGTACTGTCTACACTTGTGCAACTTTGTGGTGTTGTTCTCTTTCAGAGGAGTCAGACCCAATCTCCAACGCCACCAAAACCTCCATCCCCGAGCTTTGAATTGGGGCTGTCTAACTTTCCCCCACTGCCTGGAGCAGCAGGCCACTTGAAGACTGAGGACTTGTTTGAAAACAGGCTGTCTAGCTTGCTGCTAGGATCAAAGGAAAGGGTAAGATACATGTCACAAGCTTAATTGTTGCTAGCATTTACTAAGCATTAATTTCCTAATAGGCACTGGGCTGAGCTTTTTACACACACAATTTTTTTCACAGACAGAGGAGGTCCAGAGAGGGTAAAGGGTTTTCAGAGGCCACACAAATTTTGAATGGTAGAGTCAAAGCTGAACCCAGGACTGGAACCTGCCTCTTAGTTCCCAGTCTGCCAAGGTTCAAGGGAGAAACCTGTGCCTTGGTGTGCAGTTTAATTGCTTTCTCTCACCCAGAAACTCAGATTGCATTTTTATTATTGCTATTCAGGACCTGCCTTTATTTACCAGTCAGAAGAATAAAACAGAAAAACCTGGATTATACCAGAAGTAATATAATTTTTAGTAAACAACATGAATAACAAGAAGCCTGAAATAACTTTAATACTGGTGGCTTCTGATGAGCTCTGTAGGCTCCAGACAGGCTGCTTTCAGTCCTATGTGATTACAATCCCAGGAATCAGCTTGCTCTACTGAAGTCACACGGAATTCTTTTCCAGCACTCCTTCTGGGATCTGCTATAGTTAATGAGGTACAGAGAGATTTGTGCTGCTACCACGAGTAATCCCCCTATGTATTTTTCCAATGGAAACCCATTCCATATCACTCCCAGATGTCAGGCATCAGAACACCCTACCCCTTACCCCCCCTACCTCCCGCCCCCCCCCTCGCCCCCCCCCGCCCCAGATTAGAGAAGGCCGAATCTAGACTATCTAAATGCAACCTTGAAGCCCATCAGTCACCAAGCTGAGGCTTACATGGGGTTTATAGCCAGTTTTCAGTCCTCTTTATGCTGGCATGTGATTACTGCTCCTGTTTTTAACCTTCAAGGTTATAATACCAATCACATATTAAACTTGGCATGTCTTGTGCATTATTCTAAACTTTTAAAAAATATGATTTTATTGATTTTTGGATAGAGAGAGGAAGAGAAAGAGAGAGATAGAAACATTGATAAAAGAGGCACATTGAACAGCTGCCTCTTGCATGTCCCCTACTGGGAATCGAGCCCACAATCTGGGCATGTGCCCTGACCAGGAATCGAGCCCGGTACCTCTTGGTCCATGGGACAATGCTCAGTCCACTGTGCCACACTAGCCAGACGCATTATTCTAGAATTTTAAATAGTCATTTCTGAGTTCTAAGTGCCTCATAGATCGAAGTGCATTTTAAAGATTGTGGTCTAGTTTCAGACTGACTTTATTCCCCCCAGTGGTGGACAGAGCAAGCTGGCCTATCAATTACTACTTCTTTTTTAAAAAACATATCTTACTGATTTTTTACAGAGAGGAAGGAAGAGGGATAGAGAGTTAGAAACATCGATGAGAGAGAAACATCGATCAGCTGCCTCCTGCCCACTCCCTACTGGGGATGTGCCCGCAACCAAGGTACATGCCCTTGACCGGAATCGAACCTGGGACCCTTGAGTCCGCAGGCCGATGCTCTATCCACTGAGCCAAACCAGTTAGGACAATTATTACTTCTTATATTTAAATTTCTGTGTACGATTTCTTTGGAAGAAAGAATTGCTACTTTAAAAAAGTCAGAGCCTGATTCCATGGCCAGGTGAGAGCCTGCATCCCTGCTTCTTTTGAGAGCACCTACAATAGTTTTTTCTATCTCTGTGACACTTGAGATTCAGAGCTGGTGGGGAGGGGATTTAGCAACTGTGCAGGAGCTTGGGGAAGGCCTCACATTTGAGGTGCTGGTCACATTCTGACTCCTTACATTCCAGCGTGTCAGGATCAAAAGATCCTTGGTAACAGATTTTCCAAAAAGAGGTATTTCCCTTTCCCACATTTCCACCAACCTTGAATACAAAGTAATAAAAGATGATGGTTCTCAGGGAGGCTGCACATGTCTGCTCACCCCTGCTGGGGACAAAGGGGTATAGTTGTTGCTGTTCTATTCATCTCCCTCAGCACTTTTCTGTTTAGTTTACTTCTGAACCTTTTGTCTACTTTGAAAAGTACAATTTTAGGAAATGTCTTTTTACACTTAATCGCCCTTCCAAATATTTATTTATTCTCCTGCCTTTATTAATTGCATATCATGAGGAAGTCAGCATGTTTGAGCTGCCACTGTGTACAGGGGTGGGGTGGGTGTCAGTGGTTGGAGATCTGCTATCAGGCTTTGCCTTATGACCATGGATGATTAATTTAAAAGTACTGAATTCAGTTTTATTCCCCTGTTAATTGAGAAAGTTAACACTCCCTGGGATTGTTTTTGTGTGTGTGTGTGGTTTTTTTTTTTTAATTTTTTTTCTTATTTTTTAAATCTTTATTGTTGAGAGTATTACAGATGTCCTCTTCTTTCCCACCATTGCCCCCACTCCACCTTGTTCCTGCCCTGTCCCAGGCCTTCACCACCCTATTGTCTGTGTCCATAGGTAATGTATATATGCATTTAAGATCTTTGGTTAATCTCTTCCTGCCTTCCCTCCCCCCTTCCCTCTGAGATTCATCAGTCTGTTCCATGTTTCCATGCCTCTGATTCTATTTTTCTCACAAGTTTATTTTGTTCATTGGGTTTCTTGTTCATTTATTTTGGTTTTTGGATTCAATTGTTGATAGATATGTATTTATTGCCATTTTATTCATATTTTTGATCTTCTTCTTAACTCTGCAACATTTCATGTAATACTGGTTTGGTGGCGATGAACTCCTTTAGCTTTTTCTTATCTGTGAAGCTCTTTATCTGGCCTTCAATTCTAAATGATAGCTTTGCTGGGTAGGGTAATTTTGGTTATATGTCCTTGCTATTCATCACTTTGAATATTTCTTGCCACTCCCATCTGGCCTGCATAGTTTCTGTTGAGAAATCACATGACAGTTCTATGGGTGCTTCCTTGTAGGTAACTAACTACATTTCTCTTGCTACTTTTAAGATTCTCTCTTTGTGTTTAACCTTTGTCATTTTAATTATTATTTGTCTTGGTATGGCCTTCTTTGGGTTCCTCTTGTTTGGTACTCTGTGCACTTCCTGGGCTTATAAATTTGTTTCTTTCACCAGGTAGAGAAAGTTTTCTGTCATTATTTCTTCAAATAGATTTTCAGTATTTTGCTCGCTCTCTTCTTCTTCTGGCAACCTCATAATGTGAATGTTGCTATGCTTGAAGTTGTCTCAGAGACTTATCTTCATATTTTTTGGATTCTTTTTTCTTTTCTAATTGGATGTTTTTGGTTCCTCATATTTCAAATCATTGATTTGATTCTTGGAATCTTTACTATTTAATCCCTGTAAATTATTTTTTATTTCAGTTAGTGTATACTTAATTTCTGACTGTTCCTTTTTCATGACTTTGACATTCTCATAAGATCCTTAAAAGTCTCACTAAGTTCTTTGAAGCTCTAAGTAGATCTTTGAGTAACATTGTAACTGTGGTTTTGAACTCTGAATCTAGTAGTTTGCTTTCTTCCATTTCTTTTATTTGTGACCTGTTTCTTTGTCTCTTCATTTTGGCTGCTTCCCTGTATTTGTTTCTGTGTATTAGGTAGAGCTGCTATGTCTCCTAGAATTGGTGGAGTGGCCTTATATAGTGGGTGTCCTGTAGGTCCCAGTAGCTCAGCCTCCCCAGTCACCTGAGCTGAACACTCTAGGTGCACCTTTGTGTGGGCTGTGTGCACAGTCTTGAAGTTGAGCCTTAATTGTTTTTGGCATCCCTGAGAGGAATTGACCTCCAGGCCAATTGGCTGTGAGGACTGGCTGCAACTATAGTGGGAGAGCTGCTGTGCAGGAGAAACCCCTATGAAGCAAGTCTGCTCCTTGAGTGTTTTGCTTGTGGATGTGTAGAGTTGTAATCTGGTGTGGTCTGAAGCTTTCCACCAGGTGCACTGGCTTTGGGGCTATCTCACAGGAGCTAGCCTGTGAGATCTGCAGATGGCTGCTAATTGTATTTGGTTTAGAAGTGCCAAGGTGAGGCCCAGCTGTGAAGTAAGTCAGGCTGATGCTAGTGCTGGGTCTTGGGCCTTCTATTGATACTTAAAGGTATGATGACACTAGCTGCAGCTTGTTTGGGGGATTTTATGGAAGTCTGAAGCCTGAGCCAAAACAGCCCATTCATATGGAAAAGCAGCTGCAAACAAGCTTGGGTGGGGCTGCAAATTGGATGGGATGGGATCTCAGGGAATCACCAGGGTGGAGTGAACATTGTGAGCCAGGCTGATGGAGACTCAGATATGGCTGCCAGTCAGCTCTGTGATAGGGGAGGTTCCAGCATAGGAACAATGACCCCTGTGAGCATCCTTGTCTGGGAGATAGCTGCCCCCAGTTCCTGCCCCAATGCCAGATAATCCAGTTCTCCCTGTATGTGTCTGGATTCCCCAAAGCTGCTTGATGCTGGAGTTCAGGGTCTGAGTAAGTTCATGTGCTGGACCTGTGTGTCCAGCAGCCTCCATGTTCCTCATTCACAATCCCTGTTGATTTTTACAGCCGAAAGTTAGGGGGACTTCTCTTCCCAGCTCTGGAATCCTGGACTGGAGGTCTGGTTTGGGGCTGGGACCCCTTGCTCCTTGTGGGCAGCCTCCACAGGCCCTCTCGATTACATAAACCGCACACTTGGGTGTCACCTACCCGGTCCTCACCTCCTCCCCTCCTACCAGTCTCAGTGTGCTTTCTTCTTTACTTCTCTAGTTGTAGGACTTCCATTCATCCAGC
The DNA here is from genome assembly GCA_026230045.1 of Corynorhinus townsendii. Lineage (NCBI taxonomy): Eukaryota > Metazoa > Chordata > Mammalia > Chiroptera > Vespertilionidae > Corynorhinus > Corynorhinus townsendii. The sequence continues at coordinate 81,554,058 of JAPDVU010000001.1, read as the reverse complement.
TTTCAGGTGGTTCTGAATGAATGATGGTGTTGGAAATGAATAGGTGTTTTTGATATTTGTTCATCTGGGAAAACAAGCTAGCAGATAAAACAAGCTAGGAGGACAGATTTGGTCTCTTTTTCCTTTTCTGACTGCCCTCCCTGCACGACAGTACCTGCCTGGTGCCACAGGAATAAGGGTGGGCAGCTGTCTGAGTTAGTCGGGTTGGTACCCGTTGGTGTGTTGTAGATGAGAGATGTGACCCATGCTTCTCTACCTGACTGTAAACTAACTCCAATGATTTTCAGAGCCTCAGCGCAGATGCAGGCACAAGCACTCTTCCCACAGCAACCTCCAGAGAGCCCTCAGGGCCAGTCCCCTGCACCTTGTCCGTGGCCCATGAACGAACCCCTTCCCCCACCCACCTGCCCGAGTAAGTATAATCCTGCTGCCTCCTCCTTACCCACTGGAATTGCTGTTATGTGTGACTCACGTGTTGGGTGCTCTTTTCACAGGGATCTCAAGGTGGTGGAGAAGCCGAGGGAAGCCCCGAGTGCAGAGAGACTTACTTCCACCACCGCCAGTAAATCGGTGCAGGTGAACGGCACCACCACGGTAGGTGCCAGGGGCACAGGGCCGGAGGAAAGCAGCTCCTTCTCAGATCAGCTCATTGTCAGCAGTCTAATTTGGTGGGCTTTTACTGCTGTGTGCAGTGTGCTTCCTTTGAAGGATACCTTGGATATGTGCTAATTGCTTATTTCTTGTCACCACTGCCCTGGGCTCTCTAGTGTCAGTTGAGGGGGCTTGTCCTTTTGAGTAGTCTCAAAACTCCAGCTCCTGTTCCCCATAGGATACATGCTCCGTCTGAGTGTACCTGTTGCTCACGGGTACTGAGAACACAGAGGCACCTCGCCCTGCCCATCACGCCCAGCCCACCCTCTCCTTCCCTTCTCTTCCCTCCAGGTGGATCCAGCATATTCTGTTCAGTTTTGTGTTTCCTCAGTTTGGTCTTCGTGAGCTTTGTCATTTAGATTAAGGAGTTAAACCCTTACTGTCCACTATTTTGACTCTTTTAAAGAAAAGACTTTTTTTAGCTCAAAATTATTTTCAAGTTAACAAATGATTTAACAAATAATTTTAACTGTTCTTTGGTTACTTAGCTTTAATGCTTCTACTTACCTCAAAACCTGCTAACTTTTTTTCCAAGTTTTTAACTCTTCTTTCCTAAACCCACACCACCAGTCTTCTATAGTTAGAAATGAATGCAAAAAATTTTAAAGACAATTCTGACGTTCATTTGTAAGCTGGACTATTTATAGGAAGCAAGGGCAGAGAAAGCTGGTGCTGTTCATGTCTTCTTGGGGCACCTGGTTTTCTTAGGCCTCCTTTGAGGCCTCATGTCGCTCAAGAATGCTTCAAGTTGGAAGGAGTTCAGTCAGCACTTTACACATCAATGCCTTTCCTAGTTTTGCCTATTTTTATAAGATATTTCTAGAGTTTCTTAGTGGAAAAGTTGTGCTGCAGGGGAAACTACATTTTTTAAGTTTATGGCATCTTTAAAAATAAAAATATTTTTGAATGTGGGAATTGGTTACAGTTGAAAACATTTTTTTGTTTTTTTGTTTGTTTTTTTTTAAACCTCACCTAAGGATATTTTTTCCATTGACTTTCAGAGGGAGGGTGGGGGAGAGAGAAACATTGATATAAGAGAGACATATTGATTGGTTGCCACCCCAACTGAGGCCAGAGATCAAACCCGAAACCCAGGTATGTGACTTTGACTGGGAATTGAGCCTGTGGCCCATTGGTCCACAGGCCGATGCTCTAATCACTGAGTAACACCGACCAGGGCAAAAAAAATATATATATTTTTTACCTTGGGAGAACAGTATTTCACCTGTTGCCCCTGGAGATGAGATGTCATGTTCTGCATATAATTAATCCCAGAGCTGTGTCTTTTCCCAGGAACTGCGAAAACCCAGCTACGCCGAGATTTGCCAGAGGACAAGTAGAGAGCCTTCGTCCTCCCCATTGCCACCCCCAAAAGAACAAAAGCCAAACACTGTTGGTTGTGGGAAGGAAGAAAAGAAGCTGGTGGAGAGAGAGCTCCCTGCCCCCAAGTCCAACCAAGGACTACCCAGTGACCAGAGAAGGCCACCAGGCTGCCGGCCCTCACCCCCGCCTGCAGGGAAGCATTCACACAGAGAACAGAGCTCCCCTCCCAGGTCCCCTCAGTGAGTGCCGAGGTCAGGGAGGGCTGTGAGGAGCTGAAGTCGCCACAACTAAGCACTGTCCCACTCGGTACCGAGAATGAGCTGCTGGTTAGGAGCTTGCAGTGTAGACAATGCCCATGAGATGCCTGCAAGTTATTTTTCTTCTCAGTCAGATGTTCCCCCCTCTTGAAAAAATCTATTTTTCAGGATTTAATTAATATAAACCTTATTTTAGGTTGGTGCTTAATTGGAGGTGATGCATAAGTCTGATTTTTTTCAGGATAGAAAATGCATTTATCCTAACAAATTGATATTTTTTATTAAGCCTCCATGTGGCTATGAATGCAAGCTATAAATAGTGAGTTTTTCTAAATTAAGTGGAACTGTGCTACTTTATTTTTTAAAATAACTGGTTAGCAAGTACATATCTCTAAGGATGTCAGACCAACAGGCAAACGGGCGAAGCTGAGGGCTGTGGGTGTAGCCTGGAGGAGGGATGGGTCAGAGGGTACCATACACTGACCTGGGCCGTGTACTCATTCAGAACTTTAACAAGTGATCCTAGATTTTTGTAAAAAGTACAGTCCATTTTTTATCTACTGGGCAGAATGAATCTGCAGAGAACCCCTGAGAGCCTAAAACATTGAGTTTCGATGCACTGCAAGCAAGTAACCAGCTCCTCACTCCAGTCTCAGTGGCTATTATGTAAGATAAATTCAAAGCACATTGTGAATAGAACTTAAATGAAAACATAAACTTTGTTGCCCACTGACATGTTACCATGACATTGTACCCTGGTGGTGTTTTGTTCCCATGAGCTGGCGGGAGGGCTGGAAGCCTATAGGTCTCCCACACGTTAGCCAGCGTCCATGGGCGTCTCCCTGTACCTCCGCACCGGCACACGGACTGAACATTACTTAATCGTGAGAGAATGTGTTTGTGGTGCCCTGTGGTGGTGGAGGATTAAGAATTCCCGCTCTCTTTACCTCCAAGATGAGGGTCTCACTGATTCCCTTCTGGAAGTGCTGCACTCTGAACCCGCATGCACTAAAGCTAGCAGTTTATAATAAAATTAAATATAAATTATTTTCTTTTAAAATGCCTAAATTTTTTCTTTAAGTATTGTAAGCAGCAGGCAGTAAACTAGGAGTCTTTCCTGCTAAATGTAACCATACAAGTTTATTCCACAAAACGTTATTTAACAAGACTGAGGGTTTGTTTTTTTTTTTAAAGTTATTTCCATCCAATATTTAAAGACTTGAATTTTATTTAAACTTGAAAATGACTTTGCCTTAACTTTTGTATAAGACAGCGTAGAATTCCTGGAGACCGGCCCCTGGGTTGGCGTGAGTGGATTGCAGTTACTCAGTGATGTGGGATCTACTGGCGCCTAGTTTTACTGAGTAAACGTACTGGAGTACGAGAACTAGCCGTCATGTTTGTAATATACCTTGAAGATCTTACACAGTTGATCTTTTTTCAGATTGTTAAAAAATTCTGTAAATGCAAATAGTCGATACTGTATTAAATATGTGCACTTGGGAGTGTGTGCTTTGCTTGTACAGTTGTAAATAATCAGAACATATTAAAAAGGTACCCTAAAGAGAAAAATCTGATAAAAATTATTGATATATTATAAATGTTGCTATTGAGCTGGATGTAGATAAACTAAATGTTGTGGTTTGAATATTATTTTAATTTGTTGAGGTTTTTCTTCCCTTTTTAAACTGGTGTGTTGAGCTGATTCTGCCGCTTTGCTACTGCAGAGGGAAGTGGACAGTCTCATGAAAGCCTTTGGATGTGTCCATGCTCTTCCTAAAAGTATGTAAATATGTGTTAATCATAGTTGGTGTGAAAGGGTTTTTGAAGTGTAATGTAGAAAGCAGAAACTGGCAGTATCTTCAAGGGAAGTGAAAAATAATCTACTACTGAAAATCACAGATAGCCCAGCCTGATTACCTTGCCGGAGGAAAACACCCTCCTCAGAGCAGCCAGCATCCTTTATACACCTAGAAGTACACAGCAGTGCTAATATTGTGCAAATGCCTGTAAAAGGAACATGGAAATTACTTCTTTGTGGTTGCCAGATAGCTGATGAAAAAATCAGAAATAACTGACCTCTTCTGCCCAAACGAATGAGTCCCATAAAGAGCGTTGAAAAAGTAAGCTCCAAGCTTAGGAATTCTTAGTGTTGTGATCTTTGCTGGAGGAGGGAACCACGGTCATCCTCAAATGATATAATGACAGCCTTTCTGTGAGGCAGTGCCTGCTGGTGAGTGGAGAGCTCAGCAGCTGCATGCAGGATGAAGGTGGTCACTGACCAGTCACGGTGTGGTGAGGCGTGCGCTGCAGCGACTGCTCCCACAGCCAGTTTGTGGCATTCAGAATTGAAACGTTGCTCTGATGGATTTTTATAACATCCTTTTTAATTAAGCAAAGTGATATGCCAAATAACTATATAATGTCCTAAAAACCTTCCTGATACTATCCTTTAGATTTTCTACACAGAAAAGAATGAGAGTTGGCACAACAGGAAGCTGTGATGCAAATGGCTAGTAGTATATGGCTTTGTACATTTTTTTAAAGTGTAACTGTTTTTCCCCAGCAGTATTTTGAGGTATAGAATCAGAAATACAGCGATCACAAATGACATTTTAACTTGTATAATCGTGTGATGAATCTGGCCCCATTTCTGCAGACATGAATTTCAAGTATTGTAATTGCTTCTTAAAGAGTTAGTGTCATGATGTTTCTGATCAGGCCCTCCCCTGAAGGCTCATCACCAGCTGTCACTAGCTGTAGTCAGGAGTGCTGCAGGTTATGTTTCTCACAAGGTAAGCAGGTGAGGAGGGTGTGAGCTGTCGGTAGGAGTTAGACAGAAAGCAGCAGACAATCGAAAACTAAAGGAGAGCCAACAGCTGCCAGTTCACAAAACAGGAGCTTTCTTGAGGATTTTTATTTTTGTTCTATTTTCATTAAGACTGGAATCAAGCTTATGTGTAACTATTGGTAATTTAAGTTTCCTTTTGTGTCATTCAGTGTAAAACTGTCTAATTTGAAAAAAATGTAGGTTATGAAAAATAAAGATTTAGGCACTGTTCAATTTTTCTTTTGATTTTTTTAAAAATTAAAATATTCTTTAAGAGTGTATCTTTTTAAAAATAACTTTTTCTGAATTCCCATATGTGTACATGAGAATGAAATACAAGTTTCTTCCAATTTGGTGTTTTAATTATAAAGGCTTCTTAGCACACGTGTGAGTGATCTGCAGCATGAGGGTTCTCTAGTCGGCTTAATGTTTGAAGGTATTCAGAGCTAGCATTGAAATCAAGTATTCATGAGGAAACTTCATTAAGCCCAAGATTTACCACAAAAGTAAATATCCCTGTGTCAGGATCTTTTGTTTCTTGTGTTAAAGGGCCATGTCTCATGAGTTGTGTTCATAAAGTCACTCAGAGTTGATGTTGTGGTTGTGTGGTTTTCATACTATAAGTGAGCCTCAAAAACAAAGTAATTGGTCTATGCTTAAACAGTGGTGATACCAACACTAGTAAAAGGCTGAAGATAGATGAAAATTCTAAGTATATTATTACTTTAGTGGACAGTCGATTAGATGTTAATTGACCAATTTTCTTTTACGAATTGCCTGTTCATATCCTTTTTCATTTTTCTACTAGGTTATCTTTTTCTTATTGACTTGGTATTTTTTATCTGTTCTGGCTATTGTTTGTCTATTTATATGTGTTATAAATATGTTCTCAGTCTGTACCAGTTGTCTTAACTTTATTTAGAGTATTTCTTATTTTACAGTTTTTTATGTAAATGTATCAATCTTCTCCTTTAGGTTCAAGCATCTTGGTCTTGTTTATGAAATCTTTCCTCACTTTAGAGTCAATCTTTTTTTATATATATTTATGTCTTTAGTCCATCTGGAGTTCATTGATCTGTATGTGTTTGTATGGTCTGAGGTAAGAACCCAACTTCACTTTTCCATCATATGGAAACTTTCTTTTTCCTGTATCACTAATTAGTTCCTTATTTCTCCACTGATGTGTAAAGCCAGTCTTGTTACAGAGTTCCCACATATGCATGTATCTTTACTTGGCTCTCATTCTATGTTCTGTTTCCTTGCTGACACCATAGAGTACCACTCACCCATTATTCTGTGTTCATAAGTATTTCCTTTGTAGAACTCATCACAATAATATCAAAATGTGCTCTGTGAAGGCAGGAATTAGGCCCATCTGGATCACCATTGTGTCCCCTGTCCTTTGTACACTGTGACATAGTAGATGCTCAATAAATACTTGTCATATTAATGAAATATTTATTGAGTATGTATTCTCCATGCGCAGCACTGGCCTAGGAAATTCAGAAGAAATAGGTAATGTGTTAATTGTTATTTCAGCACAGCCACACCAAAACTCAGTGGCTTAAAATGACAGTCATACATGGGGATTTGGCCGATGCAGGCTTGGTAAGACTGCACTTGCTCACAGGTGTGTGCCTGGGCTGCTCTGGGCCTTTTTGTGGAGGTGGGGGCTCACACTCTGCTGTTCACCTCTGCATTTCATCTTTGGGCCAGCAGGGAGGCATGTCCTCTTGTCTATATCTGCACCTTATAGGGCAGTCTCCTGCAGGTCCATAACTCAACACTTCATGGAATGTGGGTGATTCCACAGCACCTGAAATCTGAGCCTACCTGGGGATCAGCAACAATCATGTCACTGAAGAAGAAGCTCAAGATGTCCCCAGGGACCTGTGCGCTTTCCGTCGCTCTGTCCTGCTACCTCAGGGTCAGCTTCGTCCTCAGAACAGGATGCTGCAGGAGCCATGTTAATATCTAGGGAGGAAAAGGATATTCTGTGGCATTTAGGAATTATGCGAAACCAATAGTAAATTTCATTGACCAGAGTGGGGACCTGTGTCTATTCTTGAACTAGTGATTGCTTTTAGACCATTTAGTCTGGGGCAGGCCAGGGAGGGCGGGGCCCCAGACAGGTTGGGACTCATTCTGTTAGGAAAGAGGAGGCAGCCGCCAACCTGCCCACTGAAAGCAGCCCCTCAGACTCCAGGCTTGTGTATCACATTTGTGTGGTGTGGCCACCTGAATTTAGTCAGTATCTCAGACTTTCCACATTCAAGGTAGATCCTTGGTTTCCTGCATAACACACCATCTCAGTTGGTACCTGTTACTCCACTAAACAGCTGGAGTAACCATTTCTTCCTATATCTAATCCAACACTCCTGTCACCACCTCTACGTTCACAAGACACAACACCCTGAGCCTCCTGTTGTCCTATTTAGCCATCATCACCTCTTGAAAGCCTCTTAACTGGCCTCCAGTCCACGGACACCCCCAGCCTCCTTCAACCAGAGGGGTCCTCCTTAAGTGTTCCCTGACATAAACCCTATGATCCCATGATGCAAAATGAAGTCCAAACAGCATAGGCTCCAGGTCACTCACCAGTGAGCTGCCCATTTTCGGGTCTGCCACTGGTTGGCTCTTAATCCCTGCACTTTGTCTCCAGCTGCTCATCACACCCAGCTGCTCCGCCTCAGTGTTTCCCTAGCTTGGAACCCTTCTCTCTTTGGCTTGACTGCTCTTCCTATCACATGAGTTCTGTTCACATGTTGGCCCTTCACAGAGCCTGTCTCTGAGCCCATCCCAAGGCACCTCTATCTTAATCCTATTTTATTTGCATTTCATCTAATTTGTTTACTTGCTTTTGGCCCAAATTCCCTGTCTCCCCAATGTCTGGAGAGTGGCTCTGCCCACTATGGGCGTCTCATAAATCCATTCACGTATTGAGCAGTCCAGTGACAAGACATGTGTTGTCCCACACACTGACACCTGCAGGCTTAAGGCCACCAAAGTTTCAGGTGCCCACGACCTTAAATTGTCAGCTTATCGTAACTGTGGGCACCTAAAAGGCAACACGGCTGAATTTCTGACGCTCCCTCAACAATCTCCCTTCAGGCGGTGACAGCCCTATCAGTCCACTCCTTGGACTCAAACCTAGGACTCACCCTTCACTGCCCTCTCTGCCGTCCCACATCAGGAAATCAACTTTGGATCAATGCAGTAAGTGCCACTTTTATGCTTGGCCCTCCTGTCCTTTCTCACAGGGCACCACAGCCCACCTCCTGGCGTGACCTGGATGACCTGAAGAGTCCTCAGACTCAGTGGGCCCTGCGTCCCTCACACTGGCTTCTGGTGATCTGTGTGCATCCATCCAGCCTCCTGACCACTGATTAACTTCTACCTGCCTGCCCTTCCTGCTGTTTTCCTCACAGTCCCCATCACTATCAAATAGAACGTTTCTGGGTCTTGTTTATTGTCTGCTGGCCTCCCTGCAAATACACACTTCTTTAGGCCACACAGTGAATTTGGGGGGCGGGAGAGGGAGGAGGTGTCTGTTTTGTTTAGTGCTGTTTCTCCAGACCCTGAAAATGTTTAAAAAGACCTTAAATGAAAAAAAATCCACTTTTAAAAATTAATGTTTAAGCATTTAAAACATCTATTTTTCATACTTGTTATGCCAGTGGGTGGGACCATGAAGCCAAGCTGTTGCAGCCACAGCCACCTTCCAAGGAGCCATCCTGCCCCATTTCTGCCCTGTCCAGCCTGGGCCTGGCTCCACCCAGCCTAAGGACCACAGATGTTCCCACTTTCTCAATAGGGTTGTGTGTTGTGTGTAGTGCTGGGTGTCATCATTTGAGGTTCCCACCCTGCGTTCTTCACCTTCAGCCTCATGGGATCACCCAGAGCTCTTGTGGGAGCTCAGGTTCCTGAACCTCACCTGGTCCTGACACTGAGATAGTAGCTCCGGCCTGAGACAGGCATTGTCTAGCACCATGTCATTAATGGTGCATGTGACCCAACCAAGTCTGTCTGAGACAGCTGTGGTGCTTGCACATGCGTGCACACACACGTACACACATGCATATACACACCTTTACACACACATAGGCGTGCACACAGGCTTCCTGTGCCCTCCACAGTGTTGCCTATTACAGAGGAGCTCCACGCCGGAAGCACCAGGATCACCAGGCACTGAGTTGCGCAGGAGCCTGGTGCACTCAGTCTGGTTCAGGGGACCCTGTGGGCTCCTTGGCAGGCTGCTCTCTCTGTGCCTGCAGCTCTGCTGACAGTTCAGTAGGCTCACCCCACGTGCAGGCCTCTCACAGCAGCTCCCCGGGCTAGCTTCCTAGGATCCTGGAGGTCCCAGACCAGCTGGGTTGAACCGTCAATGAGAAAAACAGCTCCCCACGGACTGGTGGACCCAGGGCTATCAGCCTCCCTGTCTGTTCCTGAGCCTGGCCAGGGTCTTGTGAGAACTGGAATCCTGGCTCCCAGTAACACAGATGCCACTGCCAGCAGATAAGGGGCCATCTCTGGGCAAACAGTACTTCCGAGGACTTGGTGAATCACACCCTGGCCAGCCACAACAGCTCTGGAGCACCCCCAGTGGTGGCCTGGCCTCAGGGATAAGGGGCACAGGGTGGCATGATCCCGGGAACTCTAGGGTTGAGGGCAGCTGGGGGAGGTCCAGCCCCGGACCCTCAGACGTGGGTGCAAGGCTTGGTGAGTCAGCCTGGAAAGGGAGAAATAACGGGAGGTCATTTCCCTACTTGAGGTGGCTGTGTGACTGTCATGTGAGGGTGACCCCTGAGACCACATTTCCTAAGGGGGAACTAAAGGGTTCCTTTCTTCAAGTTGAGATACAATTGACATCAACATTGATATATGTGTATATTGTGAAACAGTCACCATAATAAGTCTAGGTAACTTCCATCATATCACAGTTAAATTTTGTGTGTGATAATTAAGATTTACTCTCTTAGCAACTTTCAAATACAGCAGAACCTTAAATAACATTCTTTTGTTCAATGTTTTATTGTAACACTGATGAGGAAAAAATACTGCTTCCTGGTGGGGCCGCTGTCTGTGCAGTTTGCAGATTCTCCCCATGTCTGCAGGGTTTCCCTGGGGACCCGATTTCCTCTCATGTCCTAAAGATGCGCACGTGAGGCGAATGTCGTGTCCACAGTGTCCCCATCTGAGTGTGTGTGTAAGTGGCTCTGTCTTGCAGGGTGTTCTGTGAGGGTGGGTCCCTCCGTGTGCCCTGAGCTGCCAGGAGAGGCTCCAGCCTCCCTGACCCTGATCTGGGGTAAGTGGGGTTGAAAATAATCTAATTTGTTTTAATTCATTTTTCTTAAAGGTATGTGCAGCTACATTTCTTTTAATGTTTAATATTAGAAGTTTTTTGAGAGTCTTTATTCAGAAATTTGATGATATTTTTGTGATCAGAAATATGTCATAGGTAGGAGCTTAACTCTTGTTTATATCAATTCTCCCAGGGCAGCAATTTTCAACCAGTGTGTCGTGAGAATTTTTAAAACATGCAATACCTGATTAGGGGCACTGACCTCTTTTCCCTTAGATTGTCAAATAAAAAAAATGACAATAGCAAACAATAGCCATCTGGTGTGAATGAATCAAAATATACCTATTTTTTTTGTCAGATCAGCCAAAAATATAATACAGTAGAGGCCTGATGCACGAAATTCATTCAAGAGTAGGCCTTCCTTCTCCCAGCGGCTGGCACCGGCTTCCTTCTGGCACCCGGGACCTGGGCTTCCCTCTCAGCCCTGACATCATCCAGAAGGACGTCCAGTCTAATTAGCATATTACGCTTTTATTATTATAGATATGTTAGTGTGCCACAAAATTGTAGTAATTAGTTTATATGTGCCATGAAATGAAAAAGGTTTAAAATCACTTTTATAGGGCAAAACTGGTTTCCTAACAAGTTGTTTCACTTAAAGTCAGTTTCCAAGAACCTACTTCAATTAAGTGAAGCCTTACTGTATTCAATACAATAGTGCCCCTTATGGGAGATTTCAACCTCTGTGGCTTCAGTTACCATGGTCAACTGTAGTCCAAAAATGTTACACGGAAAATTCTAGAAATAACCAGTTCATAAGTTATAAATTGTGCGTTGTTCTGAGTAGCTTGATGAATTCTTTCACCTTCCTGCTGCATCTCTCACAGACATGAATCATTCTTGTGTCTAGTATATCCACACTGCATACGTTCCTTGCCCTTTAGTCATTTAGTAGCCGCCTCAGTCATGAAATCGATTGTCACGTTGTCACAGTGCTCGAGTTCAGGTAACCCTGATTTCACTTAGTAAAGGCCCCAAAGCACAAGTCTAGTGATGCTGGCAACTTGGATATGCCACAGAGAGGCCAATGAAGTGTATGCATGTGCAGGAAAAAGCAGTATCTATGGAGTTCAGTACTGTCGTGATTTCAGGCATTCACTGAGGGTCTGAGAATGTGGATAATGGGGGACTACTATATAGTATTGTTTACAGTATAATCACCATGTTGGACATCACATCTCTAGAAGTTACTTTATTTTTATCGCCTTCACCCATTTTACTCACCTCTACCCCTACCTCTGGCAACCACCAATCTGTTCTCTATATCTATGAGTTTAGTTTTTTTTTAGAGTTCACATATAAGTGAGACCACACAGCATCTCTGTCTTCCTCTGCCTGACTTATTTCACTTAGCATACTACCCTCAAGCTCCATTCATGTTGTCACAAATGGCAAGATTTCCTTTTTTTTTATAGCTAAATAATTTTCCATTATGATTATATATCACAAATTCTTTATCCATTCATCCATTGATAGATACCTAGGTTATTTCTATATTTTGGCTGTTGTAAATAATGCTGCAGTAAACACAGAGATGCATGTATCTTTTTGAATTAGTGTTTTGCATTTCTTCAGATAAATACCCAGAAGTGGAATTGCTGGGTCACATGGTAATTCAGTTTAACCTCCATACTGTTTCCATAATGGCTGCACCAATTTGCAATTCCACCAACAGTGCACAACAGTTCCCTTTTCTTCACATCCTCACTAACATTTGTTATTTCTTGTCTTTTTTATAATAGGCATTCTGTCAGGTATGAGGTGATACCTCAATGTGGTGTGAACTTTCATTTCCCTGATGACTAGATTAGTGATATTGAGTATCTTGTCATGTACCTGTTGGCCATTTTTCTTCTTTGAAAAAATAATATCTATTTAGCTTCTCTACCCATTTTAAATAATTTTTTCTTGCTGTCTATGAGTTCTTTCTATATTTTGTACATTAAGCCCTTATCAGATATATAATTTGCAAATATTTTCTCCTATTCCATAGGTCACCTTTTCAGTTCCTTGATGGTTTCATTTGCTGTGTAGAAGCTTTTTAGTTTTCTGTAGTCCCATTTGTTTATTTTTGGTTTTGTTGCCTTTACCTTTGATGTTGGCATCAAATCAAAAAAATTTGATGTTGGCATCAAATCAAAAAAATCATTGCCAAAAGCAATGTCAGTGAACTTACTGTTTATGTTTTCTTCTAGAAATTTTATGGTTTCAGGTCTTACTTTCAAGTCCTCAATCCATTCTGAGTTAATTTTGTGTACTGTATCAGATAGTGGTCCACTTTCATTCTTTTTTTTAATATATATATATTTTATTGATTTTTTACGAGAGGAAGGGAGAGGGATAGAGAGTTAGAAACATTGATCAGCTGCCTCCTGCACACCCCCTACTGGGGATGTGCCCGCAACCAAGGTGCATGCCCTTGACTGGAATCTAACCTCGGACCCTTCAGTCCGCAGGCCGACTGAGCCAAACCGGTTAGGGCCCACTTTCATTCTTGTACATTTGGCTCTCCAGTGTCCCAACACCTTTTATTAAAATCACCCTTCTTTCCCTGTTCTATATTCTTGGCTCTGGGCTCTCTATTCTGTTCCACTAATCTGTGTATTTGTTTTATGTCAATACCATACTGTTTTAATTTCTCTAACTTTGTAATCAAGTTTTAAATCAGGGAGTGTGGTGCCTACAACTTTGTTCTTCTTTCTCAACATTGCTTTGGCAATTTGGGGTCTTTGTGGTATCATACAAATTTTAGGACTGTTTGTTCTATTTCTGTGAAAAACTCCATTGGAATTTTGATAGGGATCGTAATGAATCTGTAGATTGCTTTGGATAGTATGGACATTTAAACAATATTAATTATTTCCATCAATGAATATGAAATGTCTTTTCACTTATTTGTATCTTCATTTCTTCTCATCAATGTCATATAATTTTCAGTGTACAGGTGTTATACCTCTTTTGTTAAATTTGTTCCTAGTTATTTTATTCGGTGCATTTATAAATGAGATTTCCTCCTTAGTTTCTCTTTATGATAGTTTTTGTTAGTGTATAGAAACAAGACTGATATTTGTATGTTGATTTTGTGTTCTGCAACTTTACTGAATTCATTTATTAATTCTAACATTTTTTTTGGTGTAGTCTTTAAGGTTTTCTATATATAGTATCATGTTATGTGTAAATAAAAAAAGTTATACTTCTTTTCCAATTGGATGCCTTTTCGTTCTTTTTCTTCTCTGATTGCTGTGGCCAGGACTTCCAGTACTGTTTGGCTAAAAGTGAACATTCTTGTCTTTTTCCTGATTTTAGAGGAAAAGCTCTCAGCTTTTCATTGTTGAATATAATGTTGGCTATGGGCTTGTCACATATGGCCTTTATTATGTTGAGGTACATTTCCTCTATGCCCACTTTGCTGAGAGTTTTTATCATGAATGGATACTGTATTTTGTCAAATGCTTCTTTTGCATCTATTGAGATGGCCATATGATTTTTATCCTTCATTCTGTTAATGTGTTGTATCACATTTATTGATTTACATATGTTGAAACATTTTTGCATCCCAGAAGCAAATCCCACTTGATCATGGTTTATAATCTTTTTAGTATATTGCTGAATTCAGTTTGCTAATATTTTGTTGAGGAACTTTGCATATGAAATCAATAAGGATATTGGCTTCTGATTCTCTTGCATTCCTGTCTGGTTTGGGTATCAGGGTAATGCTGGCCTTGTCAAATGAGTTTTTAAGTGCTCCTTTCTCTTCAATTATTTGGGGGAGTTTGAAAAGGATTGGTGTTATTTCTTCTTTAAATGTTTTTCATCTTATTTTTTATGAAAGCATAGTAGTTGTCATATGAAATTCTTTAAATGTTTGGTAGGATTTATTGGTAAAGCCATCTGATCCTGGATTTTTGTTTGTTGGGAGATGTGTGTTTTTTTTTAAATCCTCACCCAAGGATATGTTTATTGATTTTTAGAGAGCAAGTAAGGGGAGGGAGGGAGGGAGCAGGGGGGAGAGGGGGGGAGAGAGAGAGAGAGAGGTCAGTGTGAGAGAGAAACATCAATTGGCTGCCTCTTGTACATGCCCTGACTGGGGATTGAACCCACAATCTAAGTATGTGACCTGACTAGGAATTGAACCCACAACCTTTTGGTGTATGGAACAGTGATCCAACCAACTGAGCAACCTGCCAGGACGGTTGGGAGGTTTTTGGTTACTGCTTCAATCTCCTTACTACTAACTGGTCTGTTCAGATTTTCATGTTTGTACTTTAAATGATTTTTAAGGTACACACATACTGACAGTCTAGGATTATCTGTAGTTTTCAAAGCCAGTGGCTGTAACTCCTCTGTGGACTCTGAGTCAGGTCCCTCTAGCTCTTGGGTCTGCGACTGTTGGAAGGAGGTTTGGTGGCTAGTGCAATGATCTCTTGAGGATTGAGCAGTGTGCTGGGAAGAGGGGTCCGAGAAAGATGCCAGGTGGGCAGGCAGCCTAATTTAGTCATTGTAAAAGGAAGGATAATATCAGATGGAAGGAAAGTCCCATAAAAGGAGGGCCAGCAGGACTCATCACCTTCACAATGGTTTACCTGCCTGGGTGCCTACTGGACCTACAGTCCGTGACTATAGACTCAAGTTCACATTCATTCCTGGCACATGGAATAATCCATATTTGCTCCCATTACACAATGAATGGGTTACCAATGAGATCAAGGATGAAATAAAAAACTTCCTAGAAACAAATGAAAATGAACACACAACAACCCCAAATCTATGGAACACAGCAAAAGCAATCCTTAGAGGGAAGTTCACAGCAATACAGACCTACCTCTTTCTAGTTCTTTTAGTTGTAGGGTTAGATCATTTATTTGAGATCTAAAAAATATATCCCAAAATTTATATGAAACCAAAAAGGACCTCCAGCAATCTTGAGAAAGAAGAACAAAGTTGGAGAATGACAAAACTGGATATCAAACTACACTACAAAGCCATTGTAATCAAAACAGCCTGGTATTGGCACAAGAACAGTCATATAGGTCAGTGGAACAGAACAGACCCCAGAAATTGACCCATGCTATTATGGTCAATATTTGACAAGGAAGACAAGAGCATTCAATGAAGTAAGGACAATCTCTTCAATAAGTGGTGTTGGGAAAATCGGACAGGTATGTGAAAAAATGAAACTAGACCACTAACTTACACCATACAAGAATAAATTCAAAATGGGTAAAAGACTTAAATGTAAGTTATGAAACCATAAAAATCATAAAAGAAGACAAACAGTAAAATCTCAAGATATCTCACGTAGCAGAATTTTCACTGATACAGCTCCTAGGGCAAGAGAAACAAAGGAAAACATAAACAAATGGGACTACATCAAACTAAAAAGGTTCTGCACAGCAAAAGAAACCAGCATCAAAATGAAAAGGGACCCCACTGTAGGGGAGAACACATTTACGAGAGATACATCTGATAAGGGGTTAATATCCAAAATATATAAAGAACTCATAGAACTCAACAAAAGACAGATAAGCCATTAAAAACTGGCCAGAGGACCGAATAGACACTTCTCCAAAGAGGACATACAGATGGCCAATAGATAAATGAAAAAGATATACAGTGTCATTAATCATCAGAAAGATGCAAATTAAAACAATAATGAGGTATCCCTCACACCTGCCAGAATAGCTATCATAAAAAAATAAGTGCTGGCAAGGATATGGAGAAAAGGGAACCCTAGTACACTGCTGGTGAAATTGCAGCCACTATGGGAAACAGTATGGAGTTTCCTAAAAATATTAAAAATGGAACTGCCTTTTGACCCAGCAATTCCACCTCTGCCTCTCAATATCCTAAGAATCCAGAAACACCGACCAGAAAGAATATATGCACCCCTATGTTCAAAGCAGTGTTACTTAGAGTAGCTAAGATTTAGAAATAGCCTGAGTGCCCATTAGTAGATGAGTGGATAATAAGCCTGTGGTACATTTACATACTCTTCAGCTGTAAAAAAGGAGCTTTTGCCCGACCTGTGTGGCTCAGCTGGTTAAACATCAACCTATGAACCAGGATGTCATGGTTTAATTCCCAGTCAGGGCACATCCCCAAGTTGCGGGCTTGATCCCTAGTAGGGGTGTGCAGGAGGCAGCCAATGATTCTCTCTCATTGACATTTCTATCCCTCTCTCCCTCTCCCTTCCTCTCTCTGAAATCAATTAAAAATATTCAAAAAAGAAGGAGCTTTTACCCTTTGAGACAGCATGGATGGACCTGGAGATTATTATGCTCAATGAAATAAGCCAGTCAGAGAAAAACAAGTATCCATGATCTCATTTATATGTAGAATCTAATGAACAAAATAAACTGACAAACAAAATAGGTCCAGAGACATGGATACATGGAACAGCCAGACAGATCTCAGAGGGCAAAGGGTTGGGGGAAGGCGGGGAGATTAACCAAAGAACATATATGCATATATGCATAGCCCATGGACACAGACAATAGTGTGGTGAAGGCCTGGGGTGGAGTGGGGGCTGGGTGGAGGGGGACAAAAAGGGAGAAATGGGGAACATCTGTAATAGTGTCAACAATAAAAAAGAAACGTTTGCTCCTGTGCTGTGCCCACACTTTCTTCCCAGGCTCAGTCCATCCTGCTCTTACCCCTTATGACAGGAGCACCTGCTGGACCCAGCCAAGCCTGTTGGTTTTCACTCCATAAAAGGGAATGTGTTTGCCCCAGTCCTCACCCTAGTTCTGTCACCAGAGGGCGGCAGAGAGACTCCGAAGGATGCAGCCAACTGTTCCCAAGGAGATAAAATCAAGTCTCAGCTTTGTGTCCTTAAGGGACCAGGCGGGGCTCTGTGAGAGCTCAGGTCACTGTGCGGAGGCCTCTCAGTGTTTCTGTGCTCTGGCCCAGGGGCTTGTTGGCAGCTCCCTGTCTTGTTTTGAGGCCAACTTCTGGGTTTCTAATCACTACTGGTCCTGCTACCGCAGGTCCCTAGGTGGCCCCAGGGGAGCAGCTGTGGTCAGTGCTGGGACTGGGGACATCCTGGAGGGCCGGGCCTGTAGGCATCCAGATTCGCCCTGTCTCACTGGCCAAACCTTCAGTTTGCCTGGAAATGTTGGCAACACGATTTTGTTTAAACCTTTTCTCTTACAGTTTCCATTCCTAAAACAAATGCTTCATATATATATATATATATATATATATATATATATATATATATATAACCACTAGTGACTAGGGGTTAGACCAGCCCACACTCCAGTCAGCCTCTTCTTCCTATTGTCCCCCTCAAAGCGGACTGACTTGGGGTCTTCCTCCCAAGCCCCATGGCTCAGTCTGTGGGCCCTCAACCCACAGTGGGACAAGGCAACTGAGTGCTGGTCTGTCTGGGCCTGCAGTGAGGGAGGTGGGGAGATACAGCCTCGGGAAGGAGGGGCAGGGCAAGTGGAGACTGCCCAGAGCAGCAGGAGATGCCAGCTGAGTTAGCACAGACACCTCTTTTCCTCGCCCCCTTTCCTCTCTCCTTGGCACCTGCCGTCTTAAACCTAGGTCAGCACCCACATTTCACAGAGCACACACCCACAGTCCAGCCACTGGAATGCTGATACCCAGGCTGCTCACTGCTCTGCCATCTATGTTTTGTTCTCCATTTGCTAAGATTTCAAAGCCCACACATAAAATCACATGCATGGGTCAGGGGAGGCCGTGGAGGCGGGGAAGGGGGGCCATCCTTATAAGCTGGATCACTGCTGTGGCCTTGGGGTTCCTGGGTCAGCCTCAACAGAGAGCAGGCAGGGGTGCAGTCTTGTTTTATGTGGGAAGGGAGGGAAAGGTTCAACACCACCGGGCCCAGCCTGACAGCACACTGTGGCTTTTGCGTCTGGCGTCTCAAGACCACAAGAGCTCAGAAATGATGCTCAAGGTGGGGAAGGAGGGAGGGACGGGGGAATGGAAATGACCACACTCCTGCCTCTCAATATGCAACATGGGCTGGGCTCTCAAGAGTCTGGAAACGCTCTTCAAATGGGCTCCGATGGGCACTTTTGCTGGCAGAAATAATGGCCCAGGCAGGTGCTCCAGCGATGAGAGCAAATGCAGGCCTCGCTCTGCAGCAGCCTCCTCATGGATTTCTATAATTGGAAGGAAGCAGAGCTGATAGGAAACACACTGCGGTTAGAATGACAGGCGTGCACATTCCATCTGGCTCCTCCGGCGCTCGGTGTGCTCCGAGCATCAGGTGCATTTCCTGGAGGAGAGCTTTCAAGCACAAACAGTACCTTTTTCCAATTTATCGAGCTATGAATTCCTCTAACGTTTTACCAGTCTCTCTCTGGGGGCTCATTAAAGCTAATCAGCTGAGTAAATAATATAGAATGAGGACAAAAGGTATCAACAGTAAAATACTAAGAAAACCTCTTTGGTGCCCTGTTTTAATCGGGTTCTTCACTCTTCGCACTTGAGCTCTGGGGGGAGAAAACACCTTCATTCCGCAAGTCAAACAACTGTAATAGAAAAAATCAATTTCCAAAAGATGAAAAGAAACATACTGGCCCTAGCCAGCTTGGCTCAGTGAATAGAGTATCGGCCTGCGGACTGAAGGTTCCCAGGTTCAATTCAGGTCAAGGGCACATGCTTGGGTTGCGGGCTCAATCCCCAGTATGAGGCAGCCAATCAATGATTCTCTCTCACCATTGATGTTTCTATCTCTCTCTTTCCCTTTCTCTCTGAAATCAATAAAAATATTTTTGAATAAATAAAAATAAATATAAGAAACACACTGTATACAGTGTTGTGTGGTGAGCAGAGAAGTTGCAGTCAGACCTGAATGCCAGCAATTTCCTTTCTGGCCGGCCCCGCACCAGTAACTGGCAAATAAAACTCAGACACGCACTCCTGTGAACACAGGGCCCAGGAAGAAGGCAGAGTGGCGCTCATGGGGAGCTGGAAGGAGATGGGGCTGGATTCTCCCTCACTGCAGGAGCTGTGGCAGCAGCAGGGGCAGGTGCTTCTGACACTGTGGCTGCTTCTGGCCTCCCTGTGCTCCAGCCCTTTCTCTGCAACATGGGCTGCAGGGATGAGTGACTAATGGGGGTGATGCTGAACCACGGAAGTCAGCAGGGAGCCGGGATGATTCAGCTCCTTCCCTTCGGCATCTGGCCCAGAAGGCGTTTGCTGCTAGGTGCAGCGTCCTCGGCGTGACGCACACCTGTGTGCACAGGGCTCAGCTCAGCACCTGGTGATGGAAAGGAGCGTGGGCAGGCTCTCGGTTGGTGAGGGCAGCAGCACCGCCTCCCCACTTGCTCCCGGGCACCTCCACCAGTGTTTCTCTCAGCGATTCTGTGTAAAGTGGGTGGGACCCACTGGCCTGGTTTCAGCATCAACTGTAACACTGTGAGTCTAGTCTGAGAATCAGGGATGGGCTAACCCAGCATGGGGCCTGTCACCTCCTCTGTGGGGACTACGAAGGGCAGTGGGTGGTGCCCACTGTGGATTTGTGCAGAGTGTGGGCAGGGAGGGCCCAACCGTTTATGAGCTGCCCCACCCCAGCCCGGTTCCTGCACAAAGTTCCCGCCAACTCTGCCCTCCTGTCAGCACCCAGGCCATGTGGAGAGGAGTGGATTTTACTTCCCCAAAATCTACACCAGCACTGTCCCCTTGAAATGTAATGTGAGGCACTGATATAATTTCAAATGTCCTAGTAGCTACATTTTTTTAAAAGTAAAACCAAACAGGCTACACTAGTTTTAACAGTTTAATTACCCAATACATCCCAAATACTGCCACTTCAATGAATATAAATAAATGAATATAAAAATCATCAAGGCAATCTGTTATGTTTTCTCACGCTCACCTTAGAGAGCCAGTCTTCACGCCCACAGCACCTCTCATTTTCTCAGGAGCCTGCAGCGCAGGGCCAGGGTCACCGCCTCCCCGTGCAGTGCAGGTCTTGGCTGAGCCCATGTTGTCCACGTCGCTCTCGATGGTCCTAGATTGTCCAAAATCACAGCCCACAGCCTCACCAAGCATAGCGTGGCCCCACTGAGAGCGGGGCTGAGGCAGTGTGGGGCCACAGGCAGGGCCAAACTGCTTGGAGATAGGCACGTAGGAAATAAAGAGCAACTGTGTGCAGGGGAGATGTGATTTAGGGGCAGAAATAGTTTTTTTCTGTAGGAAGGCAGTGCGCCTACATGTGTATGCATATACATGTGTGCATGTTCAAGTGTGAGCATGCACATGTAGGTATGTATACTGCATGCATGTGTGTACATATTTGTGCATGTGCATACACACATGCATCTATAGGCCCATGTTTAGGTGTACATGCATATGTGTAAGTGTTTGTATGTGTGTGTGTGTATGCGTGTGCTTATGTGTGTAAGTGCACGTGTCTGGGGGCGTGTGAGAGAGAAAGAGATGAAATGTGAAGGGAATCCACATTTATAGTATTTTCTATTTATTTCTCCAACCAGACAACATTGGGAAAAGGCATTGCACTGCGTGAGGCTACTTTGGGGGACAGCGCACCGCAGTGACTAGTAATACCCAGGCACCTGTGCACTTTATGCTTGAGGATCCCTGTTGCTCCATTTGGGCAGTGAGATGCCTTTGCTCTCTGTGGTTTAATGTCAAACTACTGTGATGCTCAGACCTGGAGAAGGGGGGCAGCTCCTTGCAGGACAGCCCGAGGCTGTGAGAGGTTTCCAGTGCTGGGATCGGCCTCCCCTCTTCCAACGCAGGGAGGGAAGCCTCAGAGCCCGGGAGCAGCTCCAGCCTCAGCCCCATCCCAAGAGTATCAGCCCCCCCAGCCCACACAGGGACCGTCTCTGAGGGGAAGATGCCGTCAGTCCACCAAGCACACCCTCCTCTTCTCTGAGCACCGCCCCCATCCCCACCTCTCAGGCTGTGCCAAACGGGCCACATTTGATTACGTGTCACCTAAGGCAGAGAGAGAGGGAGAAACAGAGAAATAGAAAGACAGAGAGGGAGGCAGAGCAAGAAAGGCAGAGACAGGGAGAGCCAGAGAGAGAGAGAGAGAGAGAGTCCTGAAGGCTGTTTGCGCACCCCCCAGGGCAGCCTCAGGCGGCAGCGTGGCCCCCTCTTGGAGGGGCGGGCTGCCCGGTTGTGTGGAAGGCTCCTCCCAGCGCGTGGGTGCCTTCCTTTCCTTTCTGCCTCCTGGGAAATAGGACTTCTGCAAACTGATTTCAATAGCGGAATTTCTGGTTCACTGGCACTGAGCCCTCAGCAAGGCTCTAAAAATGGCATTTCAGGGACTGACTCAGTGGTTAGGAGCATTTGGTAGGTTCGCTCCTGCCCTGGAGGAAGGAATGACTCATCCTCCTGGGGGCTGGAAAGGTTTTGGATTGAACGCCTGGAGCCTGATGGCACATCTGGGCTGCTCCACCCAGGGGCCTTGGGAGAGGAAATCCCACTGCAGACCCAGCCGGTCAGTGTAGGAGTGTCCTGCCTCTCAGCAGGGGTGGTCTGCTCACCTACCCCCAGGTAGGAGCGTATGTCTAGGGGTGGTCAGGGGTCTGTGAGGCTGCTTGCCCTCGCCTGCCTTTCGCTGAGGGCAGCCTCTTCTTTGACGCTGAGAGGACACCTTGCCTTCAACCAAAGAATCAGGGCAAAACCTGGGCTCTTGAGACAACTCGCTTTCATCGGGGCCCACGGGAGACGTGGTGTGCGCTGGGCACCCCTCCACGCAGAGCTGAGGCCAGCGTTGAGTGCAAGCAGTTGATTTGGGAGGTGGACCTGGAACAGCCTGTCAAAGAGGGGCAGGGAGGGACACACCAGGCGCCCGGGATCTTGTCCAGCACTGGACAGTGTAGGCAGGCCCAGGGGTTGACTGGGAGAGAAATCTGGGGTATTCCCCACAATCCATGCAGGGGTACCCCTGCAGCCCTGGGCCTGATCTCTGGTGACCAGAGGGAGATGCTGGTGCGGGCACAATTCAGGTGGCCACAGGCAGTCAGTCTGAGCCATTCAGCCATCTCAACACCCTCAGGCCAGACCAGTGTCCTTTCCTGTCTGGGCCACAGGAAGGGGGTGTGCACTGCAGCTGTCTGCTGAGCACACAGAGGCCGCGATGCTCGGGATGCCTGGGCGTCACTGTGAGGATAAGTAAAAGGGCCACATGTCAAGGGACCATGAATGGCAGGAAGAGAGTGTGATTGGAACTGTCCCTGTGACACAGATCTGCATGTGGGGGCTGGGTGGTGGGCTCCCCAGGGCACACAGTGCCCAGCCTGACACCATCTCCCACAACAAGGAAGAGCTGCTTGGCGCCTGCCTCCCGGAGCCCAGGCCGGTGGACGGAGCGGGCTCTGAGTGCATCCCTGGCTGTTTGCCAGGCACAGAAAGAGCTGCTGATGGCTGAGGTGGGTCAGGCCACACCTAACTCATCAGTAACCCAGGGCTGAGCTGTCTCTGCAGGCTGGCCTGCCTCGGGCCTGGCCCAGGGACTCTGGCGAACTCGGCTGGGTCTGTGAGCTTTGATTTCTCAGGGAAGAGGGCAAATCTTTCTGAACCTTCCAGGCTGTGGGATACCTGGACGAGTTTTGTGCCTGTGTCTGGGATTGACAGCTGCTGGCTTGGAATTAAGTCAAAGGCAAAAAGTTGTGCTCAGGCCTTCTCATGACACCACATTAAATCCTGAGGCACTCACTGAAATGCATGTTCCCGGGCCACTTTTGAAAGGCCCGCTCTGCGGCTGAGCAGCAGCCATTTTGCTCTGAGAAGCAAAATACAAATGGCATCTTTAAACGAGAGGAGCTGCACTCGGAAGGGGCCAAAGATAAAAAGACAGGGTTCACATTCAGAAGTCAGGGCCTTGTCAGAGCTGGAAGGATGTGCCCTGTGCCCTGGCCCCGCTCTTGGGGGGGCCTCACAGGTGGACTTTGTTCCCCCCTGCCCCAGCACCACACCTGTAGCATCACCTCACCTCCCACAGGCTCTCAAGGACCTAGAAGGGTTTACTTCCCAATGCCGGAGCCTTCACACTCACTGGGCTACTCAGACAGGGAGGGCTGGGGATGGGAGGGGTGCACAGAGCAGCGGCACTGCCTGCCCGCCCAGGCTGGCTGCTGGCCCCGCTCCACACACCAGCGGCCGCCAGAGCCCTGCCCGCGTCTGCTGTGTCAAAGACGCTCAAGATACAGGCTGCATTCATGATGACATGATGGTAAACTCCTGGAGAAGGAAGATGAGTTTAGTAGCTGTAGTACCTGCTTGATCTGACCTCGCTCCGTGTTTGCGTGGAATTTGGTGTCAGGCCCACACTCCGTCGGCCAGTGTGGATACCAGCGAAATTGCGTTTAGAGGACAAGTTAGCAGTTAGGATCCCACCGCTGATGCGCACGGCTGGAGACGACGATGGACAGAGGGCCCTGGAATGGCAAAGGTCGCTCTCGATTCTGAAAGTGCTGCCCAGGGTTTCTTTCCTGCGCTTTCACCAGGTCCCCTCATAATCTCTTTCTTGACACATCTTCCAGCTGAACCTGTCAGGGTCGTGTTTTATTATGACTTTGAGATGGAAGTCCGTTTGAGAGTGGGATTTGCACAGGTTTTTAAAGTCAGGCCACTTACATCCCACGAGATGGGAGACCCCATAGGCACGTGGTCTGTGGCGGGGGCGGAGCTCTGTGGCGGGGGCCAGCTGGGCAGGCAGGCCTGCAGGCTTCACCACTGATGCCAGGCTCCTCTGACTTTGGTCTCTGAGTTCACGCCTCCTGAGTGAAGCTCACAACTTGATTTCTATCGATTTTTTTGCAAATGAAAACCAAGAAGTTCAAGAGACTAAATACTTATGGTATGTGAATGGTGTTTCTTATTGTTAACTTTAAATACTCAGGGAATTGTTCTTGCCTGTGGGTTGTTCTCAGGGATGTGGGAAAGCATCACAGTGATGAGATGCCAGCCGGGAATGTGGCACTGTTCATCCCTGGTCCACTCCTGCCACCCTCCTCAGCTGTGATGTAAATTTAAATTTGGGCCAACATTTAAGAAAGAGCTCCCACCCAAACCTCCTATGGAGCCAGGGCTAGGGTAGGTGCCCAGGGTCTGCCTCAGGGCACCAAAGCATCCTGAGAAGAAGAATAATAACCATCTTAAAAGATTGGGCAGAATTTCTAGCCTCCTCACTGTTCACAAATGTTCATGGCAGCCAGAGGCCACAGAGCCAGCGTTAGGTCTTCAGTGCTTAGGGTGTGATCCACTCTGCAGCGCTCACATCACCTGGGAGCTGTGAGAAATGCTGACACCCAGGCCCCACCGCCCTGAGGCCACCATGACCAGGTAAGAGTCTGCAGTGTGGCCAGGTATGCCAGTGCTTCACAAACACAGTGATGGGGAAGGAGTGCTGTGGGCAGGGCTGGCTCCTCTCTCCTCTCCTCCTCCCTCTAACCCCTCTTTTGTCCTAAACCCTTCCCCCATCCCTCCTCTTTCTCTCCTCTCTGGAATCTGAGCAGCCTTGGGCTCTGCCTTCTATTTTAGGTAAAAGAACCCACATCCCATAACAGCCTCCTCATGCACTGCCCTTGCCTTCTGCACCAGGAGCTACTCGGGTAGTGTTTTCTCTCACATTTCTTGTTTTCCTCGTTCTCAGTACTTGGGTATTTCAAACACTGATGCCATGGGGCAATCCCTGATCTACTTTTAACAAACAAATAATTTAGCCCTGGAGGAAAAGGCAATCTTCTTAAATGAAGGGATGGCAGATGGGCTTTTGTCCACTGAAGAAACCCTCTGAGCCTGAAACCAGAGGTGCTTCCTGCCCCTGTGGCCACAGGCAAAGGGAGCAAAGGTCATGAGTGAAGGTCGAGACAGGGTCTCTGTTGCTTCTCTGCGGACTCCCCTGAGTGCCAGCTGGGTGCCACCCGCCAGTGTGGCCTCCCTGAAGGCCCAAGGCCAGCTTACCTGCAGACCCGCGACTGGGCCCCAGGGACAGGCCCAGACTCTGTCTCCGCCTCCTCTGGTGGAAGTCACTCATCAGTCTGCGATCAGTCCTGAGGGCAACTGGGCAGGATCGGGGCTCAGATCTCAGAGCCCCCCGCTGCCCACCACCTGGAAGCCCCACAGGGCCCCACACCTTAGACGATCCACACCCATCACTGATGCCCGAGTGTGGGCAGAGCCATGTCTGGGGTGGACTCACTCTGGGTTGAGGTTACTCACCAAAAGGGAGATTATCTGACGGCCTGTCCTACCTGGGCCCCTGTAAAGGGACTGGCTCTTTCTGTGCTCACGGAGACCAGGAGTGTGAGGGGCTGCGCGGGCCAGCTTGTCCCTGGGGGACGATGGCCAACACTCTTCTCCAAGAGAGGCAGGAAGTTCGAATCGGGGATGAAGGCCTCTGTTCTACCCCTTCCCTTTTCTGTCTTGGCTGGAACATGGCAGCCATGACCTTCACTGACCACCTGTTCCCCTGCTTCCCCCTCCCCAGTTTCCAGTACTTGAGACCAAAAGAAGAGAGAAATCGCCATCTGGAGTGGAGGGACAGGGACGAGCCCTGTGGTAGTCACCCTACCCGTGTCAGAGGCCGAGGAACACCCTATCCCACCCTCTCCCTGCATTTAATAAAAACCTTCTACCCAGACCCCATTGACGTGTCTCGTTCTCTGAGGCCGCCCTCTCTCGCTTCTCGAGAGTGCTATGGCTTTAATACAGTTACTATGCTTTGCGAAGTCTTTCTGACACTCTCCAATTCCTCTTGTTCTGAGACAAGAACCCGGATTGGGTTGAGGCCTCTTCACAAGCTGGCCCCTCTTCTCAGAAACATAGACTTTCGGGATTGGGAGGGTCGCAAAGGGCCTGCGGGTGCCTCTGCACTCACTCCCTACCAGCTCCTTCTACTAGTGAGCCCCTCAAAGCCGGAGGACACCCCCCACCCCGCCGCAACCAGGCGTCCCTCTCTCCAAGAGCACCCGGCTCACCTTTGCTCCTCACACTCTCTTGCTCTTGAACTGTCCCCATTTCCCTACTCTTTCTTTTCTTTTTAAAATTTAAATATAATTGGTATACCATGTTATGTTAGTTTCAGGTATCCTGTATAGTGATTTGGCAGTTTTATAATTTACAGTGTGATAACCCCACTAATTCTAGTAATCTCTGTCTCTGTGCAAGCCTATCCCAATATTATTACATTGTTGACTATATTTCTCTCTTCCTTTTCACCCCTTCCCTCTGATTACCATCTCTTTGGTCTCTGTTTCTATTTTGTTTGCTTATTTATTTACTTAAGATTCCTTAAGCGAAACCATGTGGTATTTGTCTTTTTGTGGTACTTATTTCACTAAGTTAATACCCTGTAGGTCCATCCATGTTGTTGCAAATGTCAAGGTTTGTTCTTTTTTGGCTGAAGACTATTACTGGGCGCCGGGGACCAGCGGGCACCGAAGGAAAGGTGAGCCCAGGTCAGAGACAACAGCTCCCCCTACGGTGCTGACCGGCTCCCCTGTGTTCTGACCCGATGCCCTGGGCCAGTGCCTGGTGTGGTCCGACCTGGATGGAGCAGGTGGTCATCTCCGGCAGCTTTGCCTGCATCCAGCTCTCTCTCTGCTGCTTCCAACCCCGGATCCCCAGGGCAGCCAGAGAGATTTTCTTCAGAATGTGAATCAACCACATCACCTTGTAACACTGAGACCAAACCCGAAACTCTCAGTGTGTCTAGAAGGTTCTCGACAGCCGGTTCCCTGGGTCCCTGGGACCTCCCTCACCAGTCCCTGACCGTGGTCCACGCCTCCTCTGTCCTCCCAGCACAGCCCTGGCCCTCGCTCTCCCACAGCTCCTCCCCCACTTCAGATGTCACCCCTGAAAATGGCCCTGCCCCAACATTCCTCCGGGTCCCCTCCCAAACTCTCCCACTTACCGTGTCTGTGTGTGTGCCAGGGGCCCCTTGGTCACCCCTGAATTCCCCAGGCACACGGCGGGCACTCTGCCGTTAGTGGTCTTGTGAGTGGATGGAGAGCAAATATTACATTTCAGTTACTCCCAAGGCAACTTGACTCTGGATCCACTTAATAAGAACCCCCAGGTCTTATCTGCCCCCTGGAGGCACACCTCTGTCACCCCACATCTATGCAGTGGAGGGCAGCTCAGTGCATCAACTCACCTGCGTCTCTTTAAGTTAAATCTCGTTAAGTCTCTTCAGCCCTCGAGGAGCTTTTCAGAGATTGTATCAACCTCAGCCATCTGACACGCCTCAGTTTCTGCCCTGAGGGCTCCAGGGGAGGTTCCCTTGTCACCTGGCTCACACAGTTACCTGAGTGCACCTGGCGAGAGGCCCGGGCCGCCTGAGCTGACTGCAGCCTTTAATTAACAGCCAGCCTGCCAGTCAGCCCTGTCCTCTGGTGAGTGGATATAGACAGAATGTGCATGCCTCAGGCAATTTTAAATTTCTTGGTGGCCACACTTAGGGAGTACAAAGAAACAGGTAAAAGTAACTCTAATAAAATATTTTATTTCAACACCTGATCCATGATATCATTTCAACATGGAAGCAACGTAAGATTATCAATGAGACCGTGCATGTCATTTTCATTCAAAGTCTTGGAAACCTGGTATTTTATGCTGACAGCGATCTCACTTAGGATCACCATATTTTATGCTCCAGGGCCCTTGTATGTCCAGCTGGCTGGGCTACTCAGGGCCCATCACTGCAAAAAGGAAGGCCTGGAGGTGAAGATGTTGCACTTCCAGCCTACCCCTGCCGTCCTAGCCGTAACTATCCCCTGCCTCTGGTCCCAGAGTCTGTCTCCCCAGGCACCCTCCTTTCCCATCCTTACTTCTGCCCTCACCCCCAGTGCGTCGCCCAGCAGGTCTTGCTCTACATCCCTGTGTGTGTGGACAGGTGCCAGGTGAGGACTGCCAGAGCCCCTGAGAGGTGCGGTCTGATGGGGACCCAGCCTGGCAAGCAGTGGGTCTCTGAGTGACAGTGGCTGTGTCTATTCCTGTGAGCAGCACAGCACAGGCTACTGGTCACCTGGCACCTGGCCGGAGCATAGAGAAGGCCCATGGAGCTGCCAGGAGCTCCCAGATGCCCAGGGCGCTGTGGTAGGAGCAGGAGGCCAGGCAGCATCTTCACCCACACACCTCCCTTCTGCAGTGGGTGGGGCCTTGGTACCCCAGTCAGCTATCAGTGGCTGTTTAAAATGCACAGGCACATTGGAAATACGGATGCCTTCCACATGGAGAAAAAGTTTGGTTTTCATATCCATTCAAATTATCCTAAGTAATGCCAATAGTTTGCATTCCCACAGTGTGCAGGGCTCCAGTTTCTCCACATGCTGTACATGCAGATGACAACATGGCGTCATGCACTTCAAATCTGTTCAGAAGGCAAATCTCATGGCAAGTGTTCTTACCATAACAAAATATTTTTTAAATTAAAAAAAAAAATGTCCACACTACAGGAAAAGGAAGGGAGAAATAAAAATCCTATATAATAAAGAGGTAATATTCAAATTGACCATCACTCCAACACACAAGATGGCCGCCCCCATGTGGTCAAAGATGGCTGCCCCCATGTGGTCACTGATGGCTGCCACATGATGGCCGGCAGGGATGGGCAGTTGGGGGCGATCAGGCTGGCAGAGTAGGGCAGTTGGGAGGGGACCCAGGCCTGCAGGGGAGGGCAGTTGTGGGGAACCAGACCTGTAGGGGAGGGCAGTTGGGGGCAACCAGGCTGGCAAGGTAGGGCAGTTAGGGGTGACCGGGCCAGCAGGGGAGAGCAGTTAGGGGCAATCAGGCCAGCAGGGGAGCAGTTAGGCGCCAATTAGGCTGGCAGGAGAGTGGCTAGGGGGTGATCAGGATGGCAGGCAGAAGTGGTTAGGGGTAATCAGGCGGGCAGACAGGCAAGCAGTTGGGAGCCAGCAGTCCCAAATTGTGAGAGGGATGTCCGACTGCCCGTTTAGGCCCAATCCCACTGGGCAGTTGGACATCCCTCAAGGGGTTCCAGGTTGGAGAGGGTGCAGGCTGGGCTGAGGGACACACCCCCACTGTGCATGAATTCCGTGCACTGGGCCTCTAGTCTTAGATAAAATCCCAACGTTAACTTTTAAATGGTTGTAAAAGTGGCTCTTAATTTTTTCTGTTGCCTCTTGGTGCACTTTTTCACTGCTAGATGGGTTTTGAAAATGCATAGGAAGCACAGGAATGCTTAGAAAGTCTTGGGAATGAGTTCTGTGTGGGCACTTCAAGGATAAATCTGGGTGTACAGAGGTTATGTTTTCTAAAGCAAGTTTCACAGTAAGGTTTTTTTTCTTAAAATATATTTTTATTGATTTCAGAGAGGAAGGGAGAGGGAGAGATAGAAACATCAATGATGAGAGAGAATCATTGATTGGCT
Organism: Corynorhinus townsendii; assembly: GCA_026230045.1. Taxonomy (NCBI): domain Eukaryota; kingdom Metazoa; phylum Chordata; class Mammalia; order Chiroptera; family Vespertilionidae; genus Corynorhinus; species Corynorhinus townsendii. The sequence goes on along the minus strand of JAPDVU010000001.1, from coordinate 81,524,293 downwards.
GCCTCCTGCATGCCCCTACTGGAGATCGAGCCCACAACCTGGGCATGTGCCCTTGACCAAAATGGAACCCACAGGCCCATGCTCTATCCACCGAGCCAAACTGGTTAGGGCCACAGTAAGATTTTTTTAAAAGATTTCATTTGGAAGTATGCAAAATCAGTGTTCTTGTTATCATGACTACGTAATTATAAAGGAAGTTCGAACTCCGTGTCATGCCACCAAAGGCCCCCATTTGCCCTGTCTCCCCAAGTTACCTCACCAATGACATGTTTGTCTGGGAGTGGAGGTCCCTGGGCAGCGCAATGCCAGCACCGCCCCTCCGCCTACTTAAGTGGTCTTTCACTTCTTCTGTGGTGAATATGCTTTTAAACAAAATCAAAATTTTGTCCTGGCTGGTTTCTCAGTGGTTAGAGCATGCACCAGAGGATCTCAGCATGAACCTAGGTTGCAGGTTTGACCCCTGGTCCTGGTTGGGGTGCGTGTAGGAGGCAGCCAATCAATGTGTCTCTCTCACATTGATGTTCCTCTCTCTCTCTCTCCCCCGCCCCCCTCGCCCTCCCTCTTGCCTTCTTTCCCTCTCTTCCTCCCTTCTACTCTCTCTGAAAAATCACTAGAAAAATATCCTAGGGTAAGGATTAACCAAAAAATAAAAATAAATATTCCAATTCCCATCTCCTAAATTTTGGAAGCAGAACCAAGCAGATGACTTAAACAGAGGTCTGTGCAGCTGGGCGCTCTTCCGAGCCTGTCCGCTCAGCTCTGCTCTCTCCTCTCGGTCCTTCCCAAACCGCTGGTGCATCTGTGGCCCTGTGGACACCCTGGGCAGGGTGGTGATCTGCTCTGTCTCTCATAAGAATAGCCCTGCAGGTGTGAGATGTCACTCCTCTACCTGCCTGGGTGCAGTGAGTGGCAAGAAGAGGAGTGACAGCCACCCACCTTCTCTCACAGCAGAGCAGAGAAATGTCTGTTTATTTGATGGTACTGTGAGCTTCTGAGGGGTAAGCACATCCCTTCCGATGCCCACTGTCTGAGGGTCACTGAGGTGACATTGCAGGGTGAGGGCAAGGGGACAGCGTGGAGCAACAGCACCGGAACTGCTCAGGTCAGCTTGTTCACTGTCTCCCTGCACATACAAACACAATGTGACACGTAAAATATATAAACACAAAAAGACAGCAAATTAAAGTGAAAGTGAACTTCTAGGTGTAAAAGTAGGGAACATGTTAGAGGTCGGATGTGCCCTATAAGCCACCAAGGTAGTTTCACCGTAGACTCTTTCAAATGGTTAGCGCAGTTGCTACAGCTATCAGTGCAAGCAGAGAGGATTGACATTGTACAGAAAGCAGTTTCCCTTTTGCCATATTTTTGGAGAGATTACTGTTTAAACTTGGAGTGAAGACAGTTCTGGGATGGTTCCAGGTACCCAGGGCAAGCAGCTGCCTCGACTCCTTTTTTGGAAGGAGGCAGAGGATAAATATAGGAAGCATAGGACACGCATAGGGCAGCCACAGATGAAAGGGGACTTGGGCTGATTGGAGCCAGAGCTCAACCAATCTTGCTTGGTCCTGGCATTTCTCTGTTGATCGTGATGAAGACTTGCGGGGTGCCTCCTGTGGTCTAATGGTTGGTAGAGGTAGGAGCTATACAGGCAGGTGGTCCTGGAGTCTGTGTACAGATGGAACAGAGAGCTGGGAGAGGCAGTGACCCCCAGGGGTCTGGAAGAGGTCTGGGAGAGAGGTCTGGGTCAAGGGCATGAGCCCTGCTGTTGGGCAGAGGCCACCGGGCAAGCAGGAGAATGGAGGAGGAGCTGTCTATGAAGCCTGGCCACTCACCAGCTGCAGCATCACTGAGCCTGGACTCAGGCTGCAGGGCCCCAGCCGGAGTTGCCATCTCCACATCCCCAACACATCTGTCTCCCTATCTGTGTTTGTAAAGTCCAATGCAGCAGGTGTCTGCACCCCCCGCCCCACCCGTTCCCTGCTGGAGGCATTATCCAGGGGGAGCCAGCAAACGATTGTGTCAATTCAGTGATTCTGCATACAAATTAAATGCTCTGATATGTGCATGTTGCATATTGCACAATATGAAGGTGAATAATAAAATCCATGCTAATCATTGAAATTTTTAGATTTTCTTACAACAATTATAAATTGCAAATAAAAATATGGCTAGTTGAGAAAGAACGATGAAAGGAAGAAAAGCATGAAATGTAGCTTTCCACATTTTTTTCCTGCCTTTGAAGGAAGGGCTGTGGTTTCCCGCTGGATGAAGACATTATTCTGTAGGGTCCTGGCCCGTGGAGGGAGACACACCCACAGCACACACGCATGTGCACACTAGAAAGGGACTGAAGCTCGCTTTCCAGAGCTGCAGATTCCCTACTCACGCTCTGCAGGTGCCACTTTAAATGTCCCGGTGCCAATCTGAGGATCCAGAGCACGTCAGAGCCAACGCGACCAGAACCACGGTCCCTGCGAAAGGAGCTTCACGCAATGTTGCTTTCCAAGTGAAAAGAAGTTTTATTTATTAAAAGAAGTAACACAACCCAAGTGTCCATTGAAGCTTAGATGAACAAACACAAGACAGTCTATCCACACAATGGAATGCTATTTAGCCTTAAAATGTCTGCAGCATGGATGAGCGTGGAGGGCATTATGCTGAGTGAAATAAGCCGGTCACAGAAGGACAAATGCTGATTGCACTTACATGAGATAGTCAAGCTCACAGGGCTAGAAAGTGGAATGGTGGGGGCCGGCAGAGGGGGCAATGGGAGTTAGTGTTTCAATGAGGACAGAGTTTGAGAAAGAAAGTTCTGTGGATGGATGGTGGTGATGGTTATACAACAATAAATGTACTTAATGCTACTGAACCACACACTTACAGTGCTTAAGATGGTAAATTTTCTGGCATGTGTATTTTAGCATTATAAAAAACAGTAACACATACTCATTGCAAAAACGAAAAGTAGACACCAAGAGAAGCTCTGGGTGGAAAGGTGTTCGGAAGGGCCCACGCTGGCACACTTATGTCTGACACCCCAGGTCCTGCCTGAAAAAGCCCAGGTCCTGGACTCCACAGAACACAAACCATCAGCCTTCCTTGGCCCCCGGGGTCCCAGGCAGGGTGCTGGGGCTGCTGGAGATGCTGTCCCTGCAGGAGAGTCTCCTGCAATGTGGCTGGAGTCACCATGTGAGGAAAACGCCCATAATTGTGGGTATTTAAAACATGAGCACCAGACATTCTCATTCACACAGGAGGTGCAAGTATGCGTGTCCCAAAGGGCCTGGGGAAGAGACCTGCCTCCAGGTTTCAGCTTTCCAAAAAGCAGTTTCCTCACAGCTGCTCTTTGGAAGGCAGCTTTCTGAGGACTTTGAAATTACAGAGAAACAAGGGTCTTTATTTTATTTTTATTTTTTTAGCTTTTAAAAAAATATATATTTTATTGATTTTTTTACAGAGAGGAAGGGAGAGGGATAGAGAGTTAGAAACATCAATGAGAGAGAAACATCAATCAGCTGCCTCTTGTACACCCTCCACTGGGGATGTGCCCACAATCAGGGTACATGCCCTTGACCGGAATCAAACCTGGGACCCTTGAGTCCACAAGCCGACCCTCTATCCACTGAGCCAAACCGGTTAGGGCAGGTTTAAAGTAATATTCATTATTATAGGTCTTGTGGTTTTGTGTTAACTCTTCTTGGGAGTTTATTGAGTTTTTTAGAGCTGCAGGTTTATACATTTTAGCAAATTTAGAAAATTGTATCATTAACTGTTTTTCTGCACCACTCCCCCACACACAAACTTTTTGCCAAGCTTTCAACTACACATCTGTTGGACCACTGGATTTTGCCCCTTGATGCACTAAGCTTCTGCTCATTGTTTTTCACTGTTTTTCTCTCTGTGCTTTATTTTGGATAGTTTTCTTTTGTCATATCTTAAAGTTCATTGACCTTATTATCTTCAGTGTCTAATATGCTGTTAATAACATCTAATAACATTTTATTTTAGTTATTGTATTTTTCATTTCTAGAATTTCCATTTGGTTCTTTTAAGATTAAATTTTTGTTTATTTATTGACTGATTTGAGAGAGAGAGAGAGAGAGAGAGAGAGAGAGAGAGAAGAAGGAAAAGAGAGAGAGGAAGAGAGAAACATTGATTTGTTGTTCCTCTTATTTATGCATTCATTGGTTTCTTCTTGTATGTACCCTAACCAGGAATCAAACCCTCAATCTTGGTGTATCAAGATGATGCTCTTGCCGAAACCGGTTTGGCTCAGTGGATAGAGCGTCAGCCTGAGGACTGAAAGGTCCCAGGTCAAGGGCATGTACCTGGGTTGGGGGCACATCCCCAGTAGGGAGTGTGCAGGAGGCAGCTGATCAATGTTCCTCTCTCATTGATGTTTCTAACTCTCTATCTCTCTCCCTTCTTCTCTGTAAAAAATCAATAAAAATATATTTAAAAAAAAAAAAAAGATGATGCTCTCTCTAACCAACTGAGCTACCCAGCCAGCGCTGGTCCTTTATCTTTTATATCTTCCATTTCTCTCTTCATCAGGTTCATGTGTTCCACTACATTCTTGAGCATATCAAACATGCTTTTGTGTGATAAATTCATCATCTCTGTCATTTCTAGGTCTATTTCTACTGACTGATTTTTAAAAAATTATGTTTCCCATTTTCTTGCCTTAGTGCATGTCTAATAATTTTTTTTATTGATTGCCAGCCATTGTGAATTTTAGATAACCGTTTACTAGATTGTGCTGTATTACTTTAAAAAATATTGAAGCCTTAGCTGGTTTGGCTCCATAGGTAGAGTGTCAGCCTGCAGACCAAAGGGTCCTGGGTTCGAATCCAGTCAAGGGCACATGCCCGGGTTGCGGCTTGATCTCCAGTAGGGGGCGTGCAGGAGGCAGCTAATCAATGCTTCTCTCTCATAATTGATGTTTCTATTTCTCTCTCCCTCTCCCTTCCTCTCTCTGAAATCAATAAACATATATTTTAAAAATGTTTAAAAAATATTGAAGCTATTTGCAGTCTTTTTTGACTCTTTTACTAGAAAGCTGTTGTCTTAAAGCTATTTTAAGGCAGGTCTGGGCAGTCTTGCCTATAGGACTAGTTTAGTTTCACTGCTAGGGCAATCCACTGATTGTCCATGTATGCAACAAGGTCTCTCCAGCCTGACTGTAGAGAATTTGAACACTTCCTATCCCTGTGTGAACTCTAAAAGTTGCTCTGTTTACAGGTCCTCCTCACTACTTCTTTTTTCCCTGGAATGTGCTCTTTGCAAACTAAGGCATTTTACCTTGATCATGAGCAAATGGTTTCTAACTGAAGACTCAAGAGAACCCATATGCAGATTTTTGAGCTCTTTGCTTATATGACTTCTTCCTGTTCTCTACTCTGCCTCACAAATTTTAGTTGCCTAAGCTTTCCCAGGCTCCAATCCTACCTCCTCAACTCAATGAAACCCCCTGGTGCTGTTTTGTGCCAAGATCACAAACTGCCTTCAGGATGAATCTAGGTTGCTTTAAAGACTCATCTCCATTGTTTCCCAACAGCATTGCTGTTGTTCTGTGTGCATTGTTTGTTTAAAACATCATCTAATTTTCTGTTACAGCAGAAAGACAGTTCTGGACACTTATTCTCTTACAGCTAAAAGTGGAAACTCAGTTTTATTTTTTAAAATATTTTTTCTTAATTACAAAAATGACACATTTGTTTTAGAAAATTTAGAAAATACAAGTAGATATACACACAATAAAAATCACACATAATATAAAAATAAGCACTAACATTGTGGTGTATATCCTTCTGACAGAGTCCCTGTGGTATTATGTATATGCGTCTGAGTGTGTATATGTATACATACTGGGTTTTTTTCCTAAACAAAATAGAATATTGCACATACTATTTTATAATCTTATTTTTAATTTAATACTGTATCATAAATAGGTTTCCATGTTATTAAAGTCTTGAGACCATCTCTCTGACCTCTTTACTTACATATAATCATCTCCATCTACCTTCCTTCCCTACTTCTTCCCTTTCCTACTACTATAATCCATCCTCAAAACTTCTCTGTAGAGTCTATTCCACCCCTAATGCCATCCTAAACATTGCAATGTACACAGAGAAAATAGAGGTCATGGTTTTGCGCTTGTGAAATTTAATATCACATTAGGAAGAGAGGCATAAGTGCTGTGCTCATCGGAGAACAATGGCAGAGAATGTGAAGACAAGTACCTTGTAAAGTGGGGTTGGCTGTATAAGCGTAGAGTGGATATGGAAATGGAAAGGCTTATTTAAAAAACAGAGTCACAGACCAAAAATAAAATAAAATCATTCACTCTGAGATCTCTCAAAATTCACCTCCTTAGAGATTTTACAATTGGAGTCATAGAATGAGTCATCATTTTTGTGGGATATTTAAAACTTTGACTAGTTTGCTGGATAGTTTTTCTCTCTCTTCTTAGAAAAGATGGCTGTGCCTAGCTTGAGCTTAGCTCGAGCTGCCAAGATCCTGTTGCTAAGGATAGCCCAAACAAATCCATATACTAATAATTTGTCCACTTAAAACACAAGGCAGACACAGTCTGTTCTGTATGTATAGTATTTTGATTGCACACAATTATTAGGATTTCTAAAAGTGTGAATGTGAGCCCTTTATTTATGGGATGATAATCACAGGGGGTAAATTAACTATAATAAAAATCAACCTCTCAATTATGTAGGAGGTAAAGTAAGATGAAGGGCTAATATTTAGACATCTTCCTTTCTTGGGAAATTTTTTTAATATGCTGATTAAATTAAATTTCTATATTTTTATGCTAAATAATTTCACATTTTTAATCTCACCCATCAATAGGTATTCACATTTACAAAGTACAAAAATTATGAAAATTAAATTTATAAATATAAATAGGTCTGTTTCTGAGCTCTCTTTTCTGTTCAACTGGTTCAGCCATGGAGCAGTACCACAGCATGGGATTAATTATTATAACCTTATAAGTCTTGATATTGGCCAAGTCTTCCACTGTGTCTTCCTTCAGAAGTGTCTTTACTATTCTTGGCTCTTTGTCCTCCACAGAAATTTTATAATTAACTCATCAGATTCTACAAAAATCCATCTTGGGATTTTGATTAAAATCATATTGAAACAATATATCAATTTTGGGGAAAATAGTATCTTTATGATCTTGAGTATTACTAGTCTTGAATGTACTGCTCTATTTTAAGGTATTCTATAATGGTTTTCAAATAAGTTTCAAAATGTTCTCCATAATGGTCTAACAAATAATATTGACATGTATTTGGAGTTAACTAGTGATGCATCAAATACATTTTTGCCAAATACCAAATAACCAGTGTCAAAAACAGATATCTAGCCAATGTTGTGGCCAACGGTGACTCTCAGAAAACTAAATATATAATACTGAAGGTCCGATGCACAAAATTCATGCATGGGGTCGGGGGGGATGGGGGATGGTCCCTCAGCCCAGCCTGCACCCTCTTTAATCTGGAACCTCTCAGGGGATGTCCGACTCCTGGTTGAGGCCCAATCCCTGGGATAGGGCCTAAACTGGCAGTCAGACATCCCTCTTGCAATCCGGGACTGCTGGCTCCTAACCACTCGTCTCCCTGCCTGATTGCCCCTCACCACTCTGCCTGCCTGCCTGCCTGAACACCCCTAATCCCTCTGCCTGCCTGCCTGATTGCCCCTAACCCCTCTGCCTGCCTGCCTGATTGCCCCTAACTGCCTCTGCCTCGGCGCCCGCCACCATGGCTTTGTCTGGAAGGAGGACTGGATGACCAGAATATGTCCAGTCCACCCAGTCTAATTAGCATATTACCCTTTTATTATTATAGATATGCCCAAAACACACACACATAGATATAAAAATGCATCAGAAAATTGTAATTTTTACACTAAAATTTTTAGTAACAAAATTTTAAGTTTGATATTCTAATGCAGAACAATAGATTCTCAGAGTTGACAGCTGTTAGTGTTCCTGCAGCTGGTTAATTTCACACTTGCAATGAGGTAAAGGGAAAAGCAGAGACTTTTTTTTAAGTCCTCACCTGAGGACATTTTCACTGATTTTTAGAGAGAGGGGAAGAGGAGAGAGAGAGAGAGAGAGAGAGAGAGAGAGAGAGAGAAACAATGATGTGAGAGAGAGAGAAACACCCACATGCTGGCAGCATGTGTCAGTGATTGAAACACAACCTTGGTATGTGCCTGATCAGGAATCAAACCCACCACGTTTCAGTGCACAGCATGATGTACCTACCGACTAAGCCACACTGTCCAGGGCAAGCCAGATACTTTAGAGGTATATAATTTTCTTCTCTGAAACTTTCATCTGCATATTTTTTAACGTACTTACTGACTAGATCTTTTCTTCCCAGAGAAATTTTGAAGTGGCCAACAGAACAATATACTTTAAATATATCTTTGTGAGATATGAAGGATTCCCAAACAATAGTTTTTCTCTTAGATCTCATGATTTAAATGAAATTAACTGAAAATTAAATGCAGGTTTTAAAGATTATTTTGTTTAGTGTAATGAGTGTTTAGTATGCCAAACAATTCTATGATGACTAAAATAATTACATAATCTAATTCTTAGTATTGTGCCTCTATAATTACATAAAGTTTTAGGAATGTTTCTTGGTTCAAAAATGACAATGTGCTTCCTATATTTACCTAGCTAATGCAGTCTCTTAACGTTCATATTAACTTGAAGTCTTTTTCCTTATTTGTTCAGCTATTTGGAAGCTCTTAAGCATTGTTTGTCTGCTAAAATCAACTGCTTTCACAATCTTCATTCATCATTGCAAAATTTCATTTCTGAAATAATATGCAGTTATACTACAATCAACATAAAAAGAACCTAAGACTTTCCCTCCAAGTTACATATAAAATGTGAACCTATACCAGTATACATAAAGCAAATATTTAGATATTAGCAATAAAATCTAATGACTTGCTTTGTTTGTGTTACTAATGGTATGCTTATACGCAGATTCAGGGATACAAGAAATGACATTAATGTAGGCATTTGACCTTTCCACATCCAAGCCAAAACTTGGCCCAAACACAGAGGTTGAAGATCAACATCAATGCTAGGTGCTAGATAGCTTTTCCTTAATTGCTATGATAAATAAATTGCATTTTCTACATATTGTTAGTTAGTATTGTTAGTATGCAGGAACTGAGTTTTGCATGTTGATTTTATATCTAGCACTGTTGCAAAAATTTCTCCTAAATTTTAATAGTGTCTCTTATTTTGGGGGCCATTGAAGACCACCATAGCAGCTGTGAATAATGACAATTTGTCATTCTTTTATAATGGTTTTCTTAGCATTGCTTTTTCATTAGTGTGAGAACCTCAACAATGTTGGATAGAAGCAGAGCTAGCAGTCATCTGTCTTGTTTCTGACTTTTAAAGAGAATGCTTTCAACATTACCTCATTCATTATGAAGTGAGTTTTTCAGAGATACTATGGAAACAAAATTGGAAACTCCATGTCTTTTCATTCAACAAGTCACATTTTCAACAAGTCCCATATTCTTAGATTCAGCCTGGCTCAAGAAAAGCAAGGGTATGCCAGAGATTAGGAGGCTCTTATAGCATTGATTAGAAGGAACCTTGAGAAGATTAGGACTATTGGCTCAGTAGGAGAAGAAACACAGATAAACTTTGCAAATATTTGTGAAACATTTGAAGATGCCAAGAATGTAAATTTTTTTATTTTTAAAAAAATTGTGGTGAAATACACATAACATAAAGATTACCATATCCAAGAAATCATTGCCATATCCAATATTATCGACCTTTCCCCCTATGTTTATTCTGAGTTTTATAGTTTAGCTTTTTGGCCCATTTTGAGTTAATTTTTGTATATGTCAGGGCCCTACTTTATTCTTTTGTTTGTCGATAACCAGTTGTCCCAGCACCATTTGTTGAAAAAACTGTTCTTTCCTCCATTCAATGGACTGACACCCTTGTTGACATCATTCAACCATATCCTAATATATAAAAACCCAGGGTTTGTAACGTTGAAAATGACCAAAGGCTCAAGCAAACGCCAGGCTGCATGCGCAGCAGGCTCCGGTGGGCAGGACTGGCAAGCAGGCTGAACTGCTGATCTCTCAGGGAGAGAGAGAGGCGGGGCTGATCAGCAGCTACCATGGCTGCTAGCGAGGCCCGGAGAGAGAGAAAAGCAGGGTCTCTCTCTGGGCCTCACCAGCAGCCACACCTCTCTCTCTCTTTGAGATATCAGCAGTTGAGCCCACTCACCAGCAGCCTGGGGTGGCTCTTGATCAGCCCTGCCTCTCTGATCAGGCCCAGAGATAGGCCTGGAGATGCAGTCAGAACCAAATCTGGGTGAACTGCAAGGAGCCAATGGCTGCCTAAAAGGTGGAGCTTTTGACACTGACTGGCATAGAAACCGACCAATCAGAAACTAATCTGGGTGAATTATGAAGGCAGAACCTAAGGTGGGGGCTGAGGAGGGATTTTAAGAGCAACAGCTGTTGGGTGTAAAGTGTAAGAAAGCAGTTCAATTTTTTAATGACCAGTTTGGCAGTATAGTGCATATGGCTGGCTATCAGTCCAGGTATAGGGATTATGTATTTTTGTCTGCCAAGAGCATCTGGGGAGGGCAGTTGGGGGAGAGATCAGGCTGGTAGGGGTTTAGGGGCAATCAGACCAGCAGGGGAGGGCAGTTGGGGGCAAACAGACCAGCAGGGGAGGGCAGTTGGGGGCGAGATCAGGTTGGCAGGGGGAGGCCATTGGGGGTGAGATCAGGCCTGCAGAGGAGGGCATTTGGGGACAAGATCAGGCCAGCAGGGGAGGGCAGTTAGGGGAGATCAGGCAGGCAGAGGCAGTTAGGGGCGATCACACAGGCAGGCAGAGGGGTTAGGGGCAATCAGGCAGTCAGGAAGGTGAGTGGTTAGGAGCCAGCAGTCCCAGATTGTGAGAGGTGTGTCCAATTGCTTGTTTAGGCCTGATCCCTGTGGGGAGGTTATAGGGCTCAGCTAGGCTGGCATGTCCGGGACCCCTCTAACCTATAACCTGTGGGATCAGGCCTAAACTGGCAATCAGACATCCTCCAAGGGGTTCCCGATTGGAGAAGGTGATGGCTGGGCTGAGGGAACCTCCCCGGGCCACTAGTGTGTGTGTGTGTGTGTGTGTGTGTGTGTGTGTGTGTGTGTGTGTGTGTGTATATATATATATATATCCTATCTAATAAAAGAGTAATATGCAAATTGACTGTACCTCCCTTACACCACAAGCCATGCCTACCAGCCATGCCCACCAGCCAATCAGGAAGGAATATGCAAATAAACCCAACCAAGATGGCTGCAGCCACAGAGAGCAGGAGGGAGGCTTGGGTTTCCCTGGCAATGGAGGAAGCCAAGCTTCCCGCCTACCCTTGCCGGCCCAGACCTCCACTCAATGCTACAAAGTTTCAATGATAGAAGATAAATAAATCCCAACAAAAATGGTGGCAGCCACGGAGCTGGAGAGAGCAGGAGGCTAGGGTTGTCCATGGCGATGGAGGAAGCCAAGCTTCTGCAGCCTTGGCCTGCTTTGGTCTCCACTTAAGGCTACAAAGTTTCAATTATAGAAGATACATAAATCCCAACAAAATGGCTGCCACAACAGAGCAAGCAGAAGGCTTGGCTCCACTCCAGGCTAAATAAATAAATCCCAGATACCAGGGCCTCTGCTTGGGTCACCGGGGGGTGTGGCTGGCCTGCAAACCACCACAGGCCCCTCGCCCAGGCCCCCCCACACCCCAAGGGAACCTCCACCCTGATCTGGGGCACCCTTTAGGGCAAACCAGCTGGCCCCCACCCATGCACCAGGGCTCTATCCTATCTAATAAAAGAGCAATATGCAGATTGACCATCACTCCAACACAAAAGATGGCTGCCCCCATGTGGTCAAAGATCCTGCCCCCATGTGGACACAAGATGGCCAGCAGGGGAGGGCAGTTGGGAGGAACCAGGCCTGCAAGGGAGGGCAGTTGGGGGTGATCAAGCCTGCTGGGGAGGGCAGGTAGGGGTGACCCAGCCGGCAGAGGAGGGGAGTTGGGGGTGATTGGGTCTGCAGGGAAGGACAGTTGGGGAGAGACCCAGGCCTGCAGGGGAGAGCAGCTGGGAGGTGGGTACCAGGCCTGCAGGGGAGGGCAGTTAGGGGTGACCAGGCCAGCAGGAGAGGGCAGTTAGGGGCAAACAGGCTGGCAGGGGAGCAGTTAAGCATCAATCAGGCTGGCAGGGAAGTGGTTAGGGGGTGATCAGGCTGGAAGGCAGAAGCGGTTAGGGGCAATCAGGAAGGCAAGCAGGCGAGCAGTTGGGAGCCAGCAGTCCTGGATTGTGAGAGGGATGTCCAACTGCCCCTAAATGGGCAGTCGGACATCCGTCAAGGGGTTCCAGATTGGAGAGGGTGCAGGCTGGGCTGAGGGACATTCCCCACCCCCCAACCCCCGTGCACGAATTTTGTGCACTGGGCCTCTAATATATATATATATATATTTTTTTTCCTTCTATCTAATAAAGAGGAAATATGTGAATTGACTGCCCCGCCCTCACAAGATGGCGGTATCCACAGCCACAAGATGGTGGCACCCAGTCCCCTCAGCCCCGCCTCATCCAGCCTCAGTCTCCCAATCCCCTCAGCCTTGCCTCATCCAGCCTCAGTCCCCCAGTCCCCTCAGACCTGCAGGGGAAGGCAGTTTGGGGCAATCAGGCTGGCAGGGGAGGGCAGTTGGAAGTGATCATGCCAGCAGGGGAGCAGTTACGTATCAATCAGGCTGGCAGGGGAGTGGTTAGGGGGCTATCAGGCTGGCAGGCAGGTGAGTGGTTAGGAGCCAGCAGTCCCGGATTGTGAGAGGGATGTCCGACATCCCCCAAGGGGTCCCAGATTGGAGAGGGTGCAAGCTGGGCTGAGGGACACACCCCGCTCCCATGCACGAATTTTGTGCACCAGGCCTCCAGTATGTGTGTGTGTCTATCTATCTATCTATCTATCTATCTATCTATCTATCTATCTATCTATATGCAAGGATCTAATTAGGGGCTCTCTATTCTATTCCATTGTTTCATCTACCTTTTTGTCAGTGCCACACTGTTTTGATTACTAGAACTTTGTAGTAAGTTTTGAAATTAGGAAATGTGAGACTCTCAACTTTGTTCTGCTTTTTCAAGATTGTTTGGCTATTTGGGATTCCTTGACATGCCCTATACATTTTAGGATGGATTTTTCTATTTTTGCAAAAGCATCATTGGGATTTTGACATTGATTGCATTGAATCTGTAAGATAAAGTAAATCTTAATTCAAGTTGGTGTCAAGGCCCTTTTGAATTAACATTTATGCCTTTTCAAGATCTTATGCTAGTGACTTGGATAATTTATTTTCTAGAAGTTCCTTTTTTATATCATCTAGATTCCAAATACTTATTTTCAGATACTTAATAATCTTCTGTGGAATGTAATAACCTTGATGCTATATACACTAATTGCTTATTTGGACAAACTGCATTTTCTGTAACCTCTCTTATCTTTACGGAGATTTGTCAAGACTTTTAATAATGACAAAGTTTCAAGACCTTTGCCTGGCTTTCTCACTTCAAGCTGGATTGAAATAAATTGATAATGTGTAGATTCAGTTCTTAAGAGCACATGGGACAGGTTCTAATTCTATTCTTTATCATGTGAAGAAAGCTCTTGCGTAGTCCAAGCTTGCTAAGAGTTTTCCTTATAAGTGGGTGTTGAGTTTTTGAAAACTCTTTTTGCATTTATTGAGAAATATGACATTTCTCTCATTTAACTTTAATGGTGGTAAATTACATTAATTGATTTTCTATGTAAGACCAACTTGCAATCCTAGGGTAAATCTAATTTATTCGTGATAGAGTACCTTTCTTTTATAATACTGGGTTCTGTTGCTACAATTATGGACAGGATTTTGCCTCTGTGTTCATAAGTGATGAGGTTGCTGGTCCTCAAAACCCAACCATGCCTCCTGGAATTCCCTTCCTTGTGTGGGCCCTTGCCCCCCAACTCTGGATGGGTCCTGCAACTCAGTTCAAACAATGGAACGCTGCAGAATGACTGCTGTGCTGGCTCTGGGCATACATCTAAGAAAGTCCTGGCAGGTTCAACGTTCTCACTTTGGAGAGCCCTTGGGTGCCATATAATAAGTTTTGCTAACATCCTGGTGAAACCACATAGCGAGGCCATATGGTCCAGCAGAAGTTCTGAGACCATTTGAGAGAGAGGCCCAATCATCTATGTATCCTCACTGAGTGCCACTTTCCAGCTGTCTCCACGCAAGCACCATATCTGTGGTGAAGGCACCTGGGACATGCCAGCCTAGCTGAGCCCTATAACCTTACATGGAGAAGAGCCACCATGTGAGTCTTGTCAACTACAGATGAATGGAAGAGAGTAAATGTTGGTTTTGAAGCCATTAAATTCTGGAATAGTTTGTATGGATCAATATTAAACCTAAACACTGTTTTTGTTATTTTTGTATTAAAATTAAATTAGCTTCCATAAAATAAGTTGGGAATATTCCTTTTTTTTTTTTCTATTTCCTGAAAGAGTTTATATAAGGTTAAAATGAATTGTTCCTTGCATGTTTAGTAGAATCTGTTGATAGAACTTTGTGATGTTTACTTTGTGAGAAAATTTTTTAACAGTTGGTTCTACTAGTATTTGTTTATTGATTAACTCTGGGTTTTCAAGACTCCCTAGTGTGCTGCAGTAAAGTCAGTGGGTGCAGCAAGACTATTCAAGGACATACATTGAGATCTGACATCCGTCAGCCACTGCACACACTTCTAACTTGAAGTAGGTCATGGTTTCAACATTAGGTTAAACTGTATTCCTATCAGTGACACATCTCTATTATGTTGGTTTAAACATGGAGGTTCTGACCAAAAGCATGTGGAAATCAATGTGGAACAGAAAATGAGGGTGGTGGTACTCAATCTAATTCCATGGTTCAAGAAGCTGTGTAGTGGCCAGTGGGCACCCCAATCCCAATTATAAGTAATTATGGTTATTATGTAATTTATGCACACTTTCTTCACCCAGCAAGTAGGTTGTTAGGGCATAATATGTGCTTTCTCTCTGTTATCTTTGTCCTTATGCTGGAGGTTTATGAATTTTATTGATCATTTCAAAGAACAGCTTTTGATTTTATTGATATTCCACATTCACTTTCTGTTTTCAGTTCATTGATTTCTGCTATTATCTTTTTATTTTCTTTCTCCTACAGCCTTTGGGTTATTTTTGCTATTCTTTTTTTATTTCTTAAGGTGTAAGCTCTGATTATTCATTAGATAAATTTTTTTAAATATAAGCGTTTAATGGATTTCTCTTGTTACTCTCAAGTATCATCTTCTGTTTGGCTTTTGGAAGTTTGGCTATGATGTGTGCCTTCTTTGTATCCATCCAGTTCAGTGTTTATTGAGCATCTTGAGTCTATCAAGTTATATCTTTCATAAGATGGAGAATTTCAACCAGTATTTTTTTTTTGTAAAAAAATAATTCTTTATTGTTGAAAGTATTATATATTAGTATGTCCCCTTTCCCCACATTGGCCTTCTCCAGCCCTCCCCCACCTCGCCCCGCCCCAGGCATTCAGCACCCTATTGTCTGTGTCCATGGGTTATGCATATATGCATACATGGTCTTTGGTTGATTACTTCCCACCCACCCACCCTCCCCAACCTTCCCTCTGAGATTCCTGACTCTGTACCATGCTTCCATGACTCTGGATCCACTCTGTTCATCAGTTTATTTTGTTAATTAGATTCCACATATGAGTGCCATCATGAGATACTTGTCTTTCTCTGAGGGACTTATTTCACTTAGCATGATACTCTCCAGGTCCTTCCATGCTGTCTGAAAGGGTAAGAGATCCTTCTTTTTTACAGCTGTATAGTATTCCATTGTATAAATGTACCACAGCTTTTTTACCCACTTATCTACTGATGGGCACTTGGGCTGTTTCCAGATCTTAGCTATTGTATGTAAATGGTACTGCATGAACATAGGGGTGCATACATTCTTTCTGATTGGTGTTTTGGGTTTCTTAGGATATATTTCTAGAAGTGGGATCACTGGGTCAAATGGCAGTTTCATATTTAATTTTTTGAGGAAATGCTATACTGTCTTTCACAGTGGTTGCACCAGTCTGCATCCCCACTAGCAGTGTAAGAGGGTTCCCTTTTCTCCACATCCTCGCCAGCACTTATCATTTGTTGATTTGTTGATGGTAGCCATTCTGACAGGTGTGAGATGGTACCTCATAGTCATTTTGATTTGCATCTCTCGGATGATTAGTGACTTTGAGCATTTCTTCATATGTCTCTCTGCCTTCTATATGTCCTCTTTGGAGAAGTGCTTATTTAGGTTCGTTGCCCGTTTTTTAATTGGGTTGTTTGTCTTCTTTTGTTAAGTTGTATGAGTTCCCTGTATATTTTGGAGATTAAACCCTTATCGGAAATAACATTGGTAAATATGTTCTCCCATGCAGTGGGCTGTCTTGTTGTTTTGTTGATGGTTTCTTTTGCTGTGCAGAAGCTTTTATTTTGATGTAGTCCTATGTGTTTATTTTCTCCTTAGTTTCCTTTGTTTTAGGGGCTGTATCTGTAAATACACTGCTATGAGAGATGCCTGAGATTTTGCTGCCTATGGTTCCTTCTAGAGTTTTCATGGTGTCACGACTTACATTTATCAGCCAGTATTTCTTCAAACACTTTTTTGTCCTATTCTTTCTCTTCTCCTTCTTGGTTTTCAATTACACATATGTAAAGATTGTTTGCTGTTACCCAATAGGTCCCTCAGGATTTGATCTTTTCTTACCTTATGTTCTCTGTATTTCTCATTATGTCACTTCTATTTATTAATCTTTTTAAAAATCCTAACCTGAGGATATGCTTATTGATTTTAGAGAGAGGGGGAGAGAGGGAGAGAGAGAGAGGCATTGATGTGAGAGAGAACATTGATTGGTTGCTTTCCATACATGTACCCTGACCAGGGATTGAACCTGCAACCTAGGTATTATGTCTTGCCCTGACTGGGAATTGAACCCACAACCTTTCAGTGCATGGGACTATACTCCAACCAACTGAGCCATACCAGCCACGGACTATTCATTAACCTTCAAGTTTTTGAAATCTTTCTTCTGTCATTTCATTTGGCTATTAAGTTTATCAAGTAAATTGTTTATTTCAGATATCAAATATTTTTGGTTTTAGAAACTTTGGGTTCTTTGTTATTTCTATTTCCTGTGAACACATTTTGTTTAATTTCACTGCGGATAGCTAACATGGCCACTTTAAAATCTCTGCCTGTTAGTTCCCACACATGGGCCATCTCAGGCTTTTGGTCAGTTTGTTTTCTTTTCTCTGGAGAATGGGTTCCGCATCCCTGGGGTGGGTTTGTTTGGATGGGAGTTAATTGGGCGCATCCTGGAGATTTGAAATGTGAAGCCATCGAGACTCAGGATTCTGCTCATTTTCTCTGGATATGTGTCATGTCTTGGTTTTTGCAGGTAATCATTTGCTGGTCTGCAGAAGTGGTCTCAGTTCAGGTCTTCTCTTTGCAGCAGATATCCTTAGTCATTCCCACACACATGTAGTTCAGAGACACGCAGTCAGGAATTAGGATTCTCTCTCACGGTTCCCTTCTGAGATTCTTTCTCTCTGCTGAGGGGTGGTTTCCTGGTTCTGCTGTCTCCTTCCCCAAGCCATGAAGAGTGGCTTCTTCCCTCCCACACACTCAGAGCCTGTGCGCCACGCTCATCCTATTCGGCCCTTCCTAAAGGCTGCAGAGACCCGCACTGGCCCGTACAGGTGTCTCCAGTGTGGACGCCTCCAGACTAGATATGCTTATCATCTCGGGTCCCCGGCAGCTGCTTTTACTTGCTGTTTGATGTTATATTTGTTTCCTGCAGGTTTGTGGTCTGCTACGATCTTATTAATCTCTAGAGGCCCGATGCACAAAAGTCGTGCAAGGGGCTCGGCCTTCGCAGCCCCGCCTGCCTCGGCTGGCCCTCACAGCCCCAGCTCAGTCCAGAAGGTCATCTGGACGGTTGTTCTGCTGTTCGGTCTAATTAGCATATCAGCTTTTTATTATATAGGATTATTAGAGACAGAGGCCTTCCTTATCTCATAAAAATGCTTTGTAGCTTCTGTCACATAGCTGTTCACCTTTTCCTTTGAATTTTTCCAAGATGATTTGTTTTTTAGGCCGTGTCTAGAATAGTACATGCTTGTGCATGCTTCCTTTCTCATTCCATATTTTCTAATTAGTCGTGGTTGCTAGTATATAGGCAGGCTATTGAATTTAAAAATCAATTTTACATACAGTCATTTTTCCCCCAAATTTATTTTAATTTTATTTCTTTTTCATTTCTAGGGAAAAAATTATAGCCTCTGTAAATAATGATTGTATCTTTTATTATTTTTATTTCCTCTCTTATTGGAATACCCTATTTTTTGCTTCTTACCCTTCACGCCATCTCCCTTTTGGCTCCATATTCTGCTCCCGGGGCCGTGCCTGACCTCGGGGAAGGAGGACAGTGCGAAGCAGCCATTCTGCACAGTGACCTGAGACCCTCTCTCCTTGCTCCACTTGACTCCTTAGTTCAGCCCAAATAGCCAAAAAGTATATTCCTAATGCAAAGCCTTGGAATATTTTGAGCAAAAACAGTAAGAAAAGCTTGCTAGAAATACCTAGTGAAAATAGGAAGGTGGAATTAATTAAATTTCGGTTTTGTTAGGGACAAAGTGGAATGGTATTTTATTTCTAAACTTGAGGCCTGGTGCATTAAATTCGTGCATGGGTAGGGTCCCTAGACCTGGCTGGTGATCAGGGCCGATCAGGGCCTTCTGGCTGCTAGCCAGCGCTTTCCTTCCCTTGTTGCCAGCTGCTGGCCAGGGCCTTCCTTCTTTCCTTGGCACCCCCTGGTGGTCAGCGTACATCATAGAGAGCAATCAAACTCCCGGTCTCCTGGTAGAACTCCTGAGGGGACAATTTGCATATTAGGCTTTTTATATAGAGAGATTCTTCAGAGTACAATGGAAATACTCTAATTTCTCTTGGCTGAAGCTACAAAGTTAAGCAGAGAATGAAAGAAATTACAGAGATAAATCATATAAAAATTGCCCTTGGAATAACCAGGTAATTGAGAACAAATGTGAAGATTTTATCTGCTTAAATTACCTGGAAAATTGTTTTTATCTTCCATTTCACCCTTGTAAATAAAATAGTGGTCTAAGGAAGGAAAATTCAGTCTTGCTCTTTTCAATAAAAAGTTTAAACATCTTTTAAAAAAGAAACCAATAGAAAATTAGAAAAAGTATCCGAAGCGGTCATTCGCTGAAGAGTACAAATAGGCAGTGTAACTGTGGAAGTAAGATATACCTCACTAGTAGTGTGGGACATAGAAATTAAAGCCATGATTAATATGATTTCTTGGCCTACTAGTTAGCAAAATTTAAAAAATTGGATAGTATAGCCTGCAGTGAAATAAATATTTGTGTCTGACATTGGAATGATTGTAATTAGCTCACACTACTTGGAGGGTGTGGCTGATAGCTCCAGGCCTGGGCCTGCCCCAGTGCAGCAAGATGCCGCATCAAATTAACCCTGGCTTGGCCCTCCTGAGCTCCTGGATGGCTCAGAGTATCGCTGTGCGTGCAGTGTGCCAGGTGCTCCCCACCCTGTGCTTTCTATACTTGTAGCTGCACAGGCCACCTTGGAGGGGTCTTTTTGTTTTGTTTTGTTTTTAACATATTTTTTATTGATTACAGAGGAAAGGAGCAGAGAGAGAGTTAGAAACATCAATGATGAGAGAGAATCATTGATCGGCTGCCTCCTGCACATCCCCTACTGGGGATTGAGCCCACAACCTGGGCATGTGTCCTGACTGGAATTGAACCTGGGGCCCTTCAGTCTGCAGGCTGACACTTCACCCACTGAGCCAAACTGGTTAGGGCCACCTTAGAGGGTTTTATTGGCTGGCACCCCAGAGGCTGCGCTCCTGGCGAGCTGGGCTTGCTGGTTCATTCTCATACAGTAAGTCCACACTTACTTCAACCAAAGCTTCTTGGAACTGCAGCAAAATGACAAGGAAACCAACCTTACCACAGGTTAATTGATACAGACAAGAGTTAAGTTCCTAGAGCATCTCATCAGTGTTTTAACAAAATGGCATGGAATAAAACAACTATTCGAGGGCCTCTGCCCTCCCAGGCCTGGTCTATCTGCACTTGAGGCGATGGCAAGGAGATGTAGCCCTTGGATTTAAGCCAGGGGGAGAGAGGGAGCCCAAAGGAAAGTGCCTGCACCGTGAAGTGAGCCTGTCCCGGAATATTGAGCAGGTGGCTTTGGGGTTCCAGTCAGCTGGCCTACCGCCCAGGTGTCCAGCCACACCCCGAACTTCTAGAAATCGCCTGCAGGTGGGCAGCTCCACACCAAGTGGCAGCATCCGGGGTCCATGCTGTCACCGAGAGGCCCGTCCTCGCCGGGGAGCCCACCACCAAGTGCCTGTGTCCAGCAGGATCAGGACAAGTGGCTGGTGGAAGTGGAGAATCCTAATGCGCATCGTCTAAATGTGGTGACATGGGGACTGTGCAAACTAAGCTTGAATGTCCTGAACCTGTCTGACCGACAGTAAGTTTAAAAACAGCCTTTCTCCCAAAGTCATGCTCTGCATCACCACCCTTCCATCCACAATGGGTCACATACACGGTGGTGATCCTGTAAGACTGGTATCATGGAGAGAAAAGATGACCATTTCAACACAGACACAACGGGAGAGGCAATGTGAGAAGGGAGGCCGAGATGGGGTGACAAGCCAAGGGACGCCGTGAGCCCCGGTAACTGGGAGCGGGCCCGGAACAGCTTCCCCTCAGAGCCCCGAAGGACAGCCCTGCCAGCACCCGACCGCAGCCTCCCAGCCCCCAGAGCTGGGCGCAAACACGGTTCTGTTGTTTAGGCAGCCTGGTTGGAGGTACTTTGTCCCAGCTGCCCAAGCAAAGCAACCCGGGCTGTAGGCAGGTAACACATACAGAATGCTGTTCGTGTGGCATCCGTGCAGGGGAGCATGTTGAAGATGCGGGGTGAGGGAGGTGGGAAGGGGGGACAGGGTCGCTATCTAGGGTGGGAGGCAGGGCCTCTGGTGATGGGGGAGAAACGAGGGTGGTGCTCTGATGGGCGTCTGGGAGAGGCCATCCCAGGCGGAAGGACGAGCGGGCACGGAGGCGCTTTGGGACAGGGAAGCTCTGCATGGGAGGGCAGGGCTGGCGGGAGGCCACGCGGCCGGGTGTTATCATTGCCTGCCGTGTTCAGTACAGCCACGTGCTGTACACGCTGCTCGTCCAGGAGCAACGGGCTCCACCAAGCAGCCCCAGGGTCGCTCTAGGTTTGTGCAAGTGCACGTGGCATTCGCACAATGACGAAATTGCCTGACGACGCATTTCTCAGAACACAGGCCTGTCTTTAAGTGGCGTGTGACTGTCTTCCAAATAGTGCAAAGGCGGGACAGCGCCAGAGGATTTCATATCAGATAAAGAAAGACGGTTGCTTAAGAAAAACTAGTAAATCTCTTCAAAAGTTTCCAATGGAAAATTATTTGAAGAGCAAGCCATGATAATCTTTTTAAATTGTCTCAGTTAAATTACCTAACTGCTTCTCATCAGACTGGTAAGGCGTTTCAAAGGAGTCATTTTAGTCCTAACAGCACATTAACACAGGTATTTGACAAATCTGAACCAAATGCATTTCTTGCCTGGTGCTACTGAATGAAAGAGGAAGAAGGAGGGAAACACGTAAAGCCTGCCGCTCCTATTTACTTAACGATAAAGGAAATAAAATCCACCGAGGGTTTCATTTGGCGTGGCTTCAGAAAAGAAGATTCAAACTCAGCTTTGAACGTAATGCATCTGCCAGGTTTCTTGGGCCAGAGAGTGTTTGAGCCACTGAATTCCAAGGAGTGGGTTTTGGGGTTGGCACGTGTGTGATGGAACCACAGGAAGAAACCAGGGGCTGCAGTAGAGAGAGGCAGAGGGAGCCTCAGGTATAGAATCAGTGGTGCTCCTCTGATGGGAGTCATTTCTAAAGTTCCGTCTGCACACGGGGAAGGAACTCTAGAAGGAATAGATGTCAGGTACTTATTTAGGGCCTGAGAGGGTCCCGTCTCCAGGCAAGGCCCCTGATGTGGTTGGCAGGTGTCCCCGTGTTCCTGTCCCTGCTCAGACACGGAGGAGCTTCTCACCACCTAGACCGCGTGTTCTCCGAGGCACAGCACCTGCGTGCTTCTGGGTGTGTGGTGGGCGCCAGGA
Source organism: Corynorhinus townsendii (assembly GCA_026230045.1). Taxonomy (NCBI): domain Eukaryota; kingdom Metazoa; phylum Chordata; class Mammalia; order Chiroptera; family Vespertilionidae; genus Corynorhinus; species Corynorhinus townsendii. The sequence goes on along the minus strand of JAPDVU010000001.1, from coordinate 81,501,922 downwards.
ATACTCATCGTTTGCCATCATTCGGTTGGTGTGCAAAGCAGCCAGAAAAGGTCATAACTAGTGTTAGACCTGGTTGAGAAGTCCCTAATTCAGTGGTTTTCAAATCGCATCCCACAGAGACTTACAGGGTTTTTGGTCTGTTTCTCAGGATGGTCTGCAAAACGAGGCTGCAAAGCTGGGTCCTCAGTCAGAACAGGTTGTGCAGCTGGGCGTGTCAGTCTCATGGTGCCAGCCCCTGAAGGATACACAGGCCAGGGCTCATTGTATGCCCGTTTCCTAGAATATGACAGTGAAGAGCTTTGCTCTAACCCAGTGGTCGGCAAACTCAGAGTCAAGAGAGCCAAATATCAACAGTACAATGATTGAAATTTCTTTTGAGAGCCAAATTTTTTAAACTTAAACTTCTTCTAATGCCACTTCTTCAAAATAGACTCGCCCAGGCCGTGGTATTTTGTGCAAGAGCCACACTCAAGGGGCCAAAGAGCCACATGTGGCTCGCGAGCCGCAGTTTGCCGACCACGGTTCTAACCAAAGCAGTACATTGCAACCCTTCCCTGCACACACAGGCAGTGTCTCCAGGAAAAGGCCCCCACCCAGTGATCAGCTGTCCCTCCCTGTGTCTGTGCCCTGTGAACCCCTTCCCCCCGCCAGTGAGACAGAACCACAGCTGACACAGGCTGGGGCTCACTCTCTCTACCTTAGGGCTTCCAGGCCCTGTGGGGAGAAGCCTGGGGAGCCTTCTGGAGACAACCAGAGTCCACTTCAGACACAGGAACAGGCCATTAGAGATCATGCAGCCACATCTGTGCCCAGATGTCCAAATTACTGGTCATGAATTCATGAGCAAATAAGTAAGCTCATGATTTGGGGTAATTTTGGGCAGTTGCTATGTGGCACTAGACAGAGATTTGGGTATCTTTTTCTAATTTGCTCGAAGGTACTAATTGGGCTAGTAGGGAATATGTGGATAGGGCTACCACTTAAGAGCCTTAATAAAATAAAAATTTTGCAGCTAAAAATATGTTTGGAAACATGTTCTGGCTAAATGTTTTTGCTTAACTGAAGTTTCTAGCATAAATAAAAATGATCAATTTTGGGGGGAAATTGAGAATTTATAATATTCAAATACAGTAAAATATACAGTACTGGTAGCATACTAACACATTCTTTGGCTCGATGTAATATGTTCAGGCATGATTATTTGATCTTCTGGTTCACTGATTGGCTCTTTAAATTTTTTATTCTAGATTGAGTACTTTTTTTTTTTTTTTTTTTGGTATTCTTTAAAACTTTTCTCCCACTGCCTGGCCTGTGTGCCTCAGTCGTTGAGCATTGACCCATGAACTAGGAGGTCACCGGTTCGATTCCCAGTCAGGGCACATATGCGGGTTGCGGGCTCAATACTCAGTAGAGGTCGTGCAGCTGGCAGCTGATCAATGATTCTCTCATCATTGATGTTTTTATCCCTCTCTCCTCTCCTTTCCTCTCTCTGAATCAATAAAAATATATTTTAAAATAAATAAATAAATATATATTTTTAAAAAATTTCTCCAAACAGTTAAATATTTCAAATTCACCAGTTTTTGTTTTGTAGCTGAACATGAAACATCAGACATACACCTTTGTTCCTTTGAGGATATTAACCATATTTTTAAAAACTTCCTGCTCCAATGCGTATAGTAACTTGTCTCAGTGTCAGTTCTTTCCCAGTTGAGTTGGTGGTTCCCCTTTGGAGCTTTCAGTCCCCAACTTCTGCTTCTACAGGCGTTGCTGGCAACAGTGGCACCCTTCTCAGGAGCCAAGCAGGAGTGCGGCAGCATCTGTGCCCCACTGCGCATCTCGCTGGCGTGGCAGCTTCAGGCTCTGCTCCGGTCTGTCTCTTCCTAGTGCCCTCCCAGAGCACAAGGCTTGGGCAGAAGTGCGGGTAGCTACGGTCGCTGTTGCATGTTGGTCATTGATGAAATGTGCACACTTACGTTAGTGTTGACTGGGGACACCCTTCCCATGTATGACACTGCCTTTTCTTTCCAAGATAAATTGAAACATGCCATTTTGACGAGAAGATCATCCTGGGTCAAGGTTTCCACTGCAGCAGCAGAAGTGAGATGAAGGCCGAGCATCTCATAGAAAAGGCAGGGAAACAAAGGCACAGTCAGGGAAGCAATGTGGCCCAAAGGGGGTTCCAGGAGGGACCGGCAAGGCGTGGGGCTGGTGAGGACACAGGGCAGCACCTGTGGGCAAGGATAGGGTCAGTGCCCGCTGCCCATCATGCCTCAGATCTCTTTGCTAGCATTTTTCCTTTGGGGTAAGAGGCTGTCAAGAATGTTCTATTAACAAGCAAATGTCCCCAGTAGGAGAGGGGCCCTTTCCCAATAACCTGCATGCAGAGCACTTGTGTCCCCAAGTGGCAGCTGCTTGTGAGGGTTCTGGGCACAGACCCTGGTGGGCTCGAGGGCTGAAGCAGCCCCAGGGACTCCTGGAGCCCATGCACTGCTATTAAATACCATGACGTGGACCGAAGGGAGGGAGCACCTGAGTGTGGTGGGATGGTGAAAAGACTGCTTTTAGCCAGGCTGCCCCGAGCTGTAGAGAAAACAGATTAGAGTGAGTGCCAGGAAGGCTTCGTTTCAGTGACACAGGTCAGTTAAAGCTTTTATTTGGTGCTATCCACAGTCAGTCCATTATAATGTGCCTGCCCTCCCTGCTCCCCCGAATGGCCCTGACCTGCAGGAGTTTCCAAGAGAAACAGGTGCTTCTCTTTCTCCGATGATGCTGTAGGTTTCTCAACATGGGGAAATGCGCCAGTGTGTTTCTCTTAAAGCTCCTGAAACCAAGATTTCAAAAACCAGTGAGTTTAAGGGTAATAATTCTCTTTACTTAACCCAGGATTTATATAGAGAGCTTTTATTAAGATAGAATTTCATGTACAAGATTTTGATACACCTTCTCTTTTAGAAAAACTACAGTACACCAAAAACTACAGTACACCATGCGTTGGACTGAATGTCCTGGGTTGATGAGAGGTGGCTGTTTTCACTAGGAGTGGCCCTTACTGGGCCTGAAATAGCCTGCTTGTTCCTCTGAGCTTTGTCCAGAGTCCCAGCCTGGGCCCGTTGAGTTGATTGTTGCAGTCACTGCACCATTGGTTTTATAGCAAAATGTTGGACATTTTCAACCTAAAGAAGAGGAGACAGCCCTCACCAGTTTGGCTCAGTGGAAAGAGCGTTGGCCTGCAGACTGAAGGGTCCCAGGTTCGGTTCTGGTCAAAGGCATGTGCCTTGGTTGCGGGCACATCCCCAGGGGGGTGTGTGCAGGAGGCAGCTGATCGATGTTTCTCTCTTATTGATGTTTCTGACTCTATCCCTCTCCTTTCCTCTCTGTAAAAAATCAATAAAATATATTAAAAAAAAAAAAAAAAAAAAAAGAGGAGAAAGATGAGTGTTGTGGGGTCAGGAGCCCCATGAATGGTAGGGCTCTGACTTTTCATGTGTGCATTCCTGGAGCTGAGCTCAGTGGCTTCTAACAAAGAGTAGGTGCTCAGTAAATATTTGCTGAACATGCAAATGAGTTCATGAGCATGAATAAATGACAACTGGGCTGGGAAGTCCACGTCCTTGGTTCTAGCTTCTGGCTGCCTGACCTTCATTCCAAGGCGGTGAGGGTCACCTGACATATTGCACATGTGGATACATGTTATGTAACAGAACGAACTGCCAGCACTCTCCTCCCCTGAGGCCCTGCAAGCGCACGGGTCCATTTCCTGTTGTCCGTCTCTCAGCACTAGAATTTAGCTCCATTAGCGAAGCAACTCTGTCTACTTCATTTCTGAACATGAGGCCTGAGGTGCCACCTGGCATGTGGCAGGCGCCTGGAAATATTTGGTGAATGAATAAAATGAGTGAATTTTCTCATTTCCCCTAGTTCCTTTTTGCCTTAGTTTTCATGCCTGCACCTGTCTTCTAGATGGCTGCTGTGAGGTTGAGAAGAAATCTTAAGTAAATAGCAATATCCTGAATTAATAATGATAGTAGAGTGTCAAAAAAAAAAAAAAAAGGCAGAAATGGACACTGAAAAAGTTTACCAAATTTACAATAGAAACATTAAATAAACATAGGAAGCAATGTCCATCTTCTTGGATCCCATTTTCTGAGTTCCTTGTATAAATGTTCACTTCAATCACACTGGTTGAACCATATTTTTTTTCACTTTCTGTGTGCAAATGTGACCCTGGCTTGTCATTTGCTATTTTTACTGCTCAGCCTTTAGTCCTTTATGCCATGAAACTTTTTTAAGAGTAAGTTTACTTACCCTTAAACTTACAGGGAGCCACACTTACCACATGCAGACTGAAGAGTAGTGGAGATGACTTCCCCACAGCTCCTGGGGGCCCAAAGAGGGGAGTGTCTGTGCTGCAATCTTGCCAGTGACAGCACACTGTACCATGTCATTGTCCCCGTGGACCTCGCTGCACATGTGTCATTTGTCCCCGTGGACCTCGCTGTATCTGTGTCATTGTCCCCATGGACCTCGCTGCACCTGTGTCATTGTCCCCGTGGACCTTGCTGTACCTGTGTCATTGTCCCTGTGGACCTCACTGTTTCTGTGTCATTGTCCCCATGGACCTCACTGTTTCTGTGTCATTGTCCCCGTGGACCTCACTGTTTCTGTGTCATTGTCCCCGTGGACCTCACTGTTTCTGTGTCATTGTCCCCGTGGACCTCGCTGCACCTGTGTCATTGTCCCCGTGGACCTCACTGATTCTGTGTCCTTGTCCCCGTGGACCTCACTGTTTCTGTGTCATTGTCCCCGTGGACCTCACTGCACCCGTGTCATTGTCCCTGTGGACCTCGCTGCACCTGTTTCATTGTCCCCGTGGACCTCACTGTTTCTGTGTCATTGTCCCCGTGGACCTCGCTGCACCTGTGTCATAGTCCCCGTGGACCTCACTGCACCCGTGTCATAGTCCCCGTGGACCTCACTGCACCTGTGTCATTGTCCCTGTGGACCTCACTGTTTCTGTGTCATTGTCCCCGTGGACCTTGCTGTACCTGTGTCATTGTCCCCGTGGACCTCGCTGCACCTGTGCCATTGTCCCCGTGGACCTCACTGTTTCTGTGTCATTGTCCCTGTGGACCTCACTGTTTCTGTGTCATTGTCCCCGTGGACCTCACTGATTCTGTGTCATTGTCCCCGTGGACCTCACTGTTTCTGTGTCATTGTCCCCGTGGACCTCACTGTTTCTGTGTCCTTGTCCCCGTGGACCTCACTGTTTCTGTGTCATTGTCCCCGTGGACCTCGCTGCACCTGTGTCATAGTCCCCGTGGACCTCGCTGCACCTGTGTCATTGTCCCCATGGACCTCGCTGCACCTGTTTCATTGTCCCCGTGGACCTCACTGTTTCTGTGTCATTGTTTCCGTGGACCTCGCTGTATCTGTGTCATTGTCCCCGTGGACTTCACTGCACCTGTGTCATTGTTCCCGTGGACCTCGCTGTATCTGTGTCATTGTCCCTGTGGACCTCACTCTTTCTGTGTCATTGTCTCCGTGGACCTCGCTGCACCTGTGTCATTGTCCCCGTGGACCTCGCTGTATCTGTGCTGTGTGATTGGTTCAGGTCCAGTCAAAGCATTTGAGGAGGAAGTGGATATTGACAGAAAATTGCTGAGGACAGAGCATGCTCTCCTTCTGGATCAGAGTGAAGGCCAACCCACAAATGTAGAAATTATAAGTGGAGATAAACCAAGTTTTGATGTTGTCTTTGAGATCCTGAGTCCCACTCCCTGGAAGCTCACTCGACTCCTAGGCTTTCCTATTTCATGGAGTGACTGACAACTTCCCATTTCCAGAACTCTATTTTCAGAAAATAATCAGAAGTAGTAAAAAAGTATAATGTATAAGATGTTCATCATGGGCTTATTTATAATGCAAAAATACTGAAGCAAAGAAAAATGAATTTCTGTGCAGCCATTAAAAATTATGTGTTGTAACATCACTAATCATCAGGTAAATGCAAATTAAAACCCCAATGAGATATTGCCTTCTACTTGTTGGAATGGCTATTATCAAAAACATAAGAGAACAAATGTTGGAGGATGTGGAGAAAAGGGAACCTTCCTGCACTGGTGGGATTGTAAGTTGGTGCAGCCACTATGGAAAACAATATGGAGGCTCCTCAAAAAATTAAGACTAGAACTGCCATACAATCCAGGAATTCCACTTCTGGGTACTTATTCAAAGGAAATGAAATTATTTTCTCAAAGAGATCCCTGTACCCCATATTCTCTGCAGTGTTATTTACAATAGCCAAGACACGGAAATAATCTAAGTCCATTTATGGATGACTGGATAAAGAAAATATCACACACACACACACACACACACACACACACACACACACACAGGAATGTTACGCAGTCATGAAAAATAAGGAAATTCTGCCTTTTGTGACAACATGGATGGACCTTGAGGACATTATGCTAAGTGAGATAAGTCAGAGAAGGACAAATACTGCATGGTATAACTTACATGTAGAATCTAAAAAGAAAAGTCAAATCATAGACACAGTTGAAAAGTGGTTGCCAGGGGTTAGGGGGTGGGGCAAGTAGGGAGAGGTTGGTAAAAGACAACAAATTGCCAGCTATAAGATGAGTAAGGTCTGAGGACCTGATGTATAACATGATGACTACGGTTGGTAACTGTGCTGGGTAATTGAAATTAGCTAAGAGAGTAGAACTTAAGTGTTTTCACCACAAATAAAAAGGTAAATATGTGAGGTGATGGATGTCTTAATTAACTCAATGGGGTAATCCTTTCACAATGTATGTGGATATCAAATCACCACGAGGCATACTCTAAATGTCTTACATTTTGATATGTCAGTTAAACCTAAAAGAGCTGAAACTTTTTAAAGAAATCATGTGTTGCACAAAACTAGGTAATAACACCAACAAATATTCACAATATATAATTTTCGCTTTATTTGGGTTTGTGTATTTAAATGTTGTTGTTTGCTTAATAATGCAAGCTTGCTTTTTCCACAAAATAGAAATATTTTTATATTAGTTGGTAAAATTAGTACATTGTTGTAAATTTTAAGTAATTTTCAAAATCATGTGAATTTGAAAGTGAAGGATTGACTATAATCAACCCCTGTTCTGGTGCAGACACAACTTGTTGCAGATAAAGCGCAGCCAGCTGGGATACAGGTGTGGGCTGAGGGGTGATCATCTTTAAAATGTCTTGATAAAATTGTTTCTTAAATTTTATTTTGGAAAATGTAAGGTGGCAATCAGAAGGAGGAACATTGCATTTGTATAGTTCATGGATTATAAATTTGAACATTTAAAGATATTTACTAAACTCCTGTCACATTAGAAAGGAGTCAATGGGAGTGTTCAATGTGTGAAAAACACTTTAAGAAACATTTGGGGAAACATGAGTTTTTCTCTCTGTTATGTGTTGTTTATTGTAACCTGGAATGCAGTTTTGCTGATGAACAAAAATAGTTCTCGGACAGCTCTAGCGGGGGAGGGAGAGGAGGGAGGAGGGAGTGTGTGTGTTGGTGTGTGTGTGTGTGTGTGTGTGTGTGTGTGGAGGGATGGTGCAAAAAAAGACCTGGACACGGACTACAGTGTGGTGATTGGGGGGTGGGGGGAAGATGGAAGAGGACAGAGAGAAGATAAATGGTGGTGGAAGATGAAAAACCAATAGTTCTGCTCCCTTTTCCTTCATCACTATTTCTGGGGCGCCCGTGACGTCTGGGCATTGTTGCAGGAAGCCGTCTGGTGATTGTGCTCGGGAATCCTGTCTGCAGCCCTGGGAATTGTCAGTGGAACCTCAGTGTAAAGCAGAAGCTTTCACGGCTCTAGCATTCTTGGTATTTCTCTCTCTACCTCTTTTTATTTACACAAAATGCCATCTTATCACTTAAATGGCACTGAGAATGACATACTTAAATTTATTCCTGGCCACACTGAAAAGGCTTTTGTCCTTTTGTGAGTGTATTAAGATGATGATTATCCTCGTGTGGAAGTTCAGAGATTGAGTTCAGGACTCTGTAAAGTTTATCAGTCAAGATAATCTGTGTCAGCGACAATGGTGCCCTGTACAGATCCGATCCACGAGTCTTCGCTGCCCGCCAGGCCCGTTGCCCGGGCAACCTGACGCGTTCTCCGCGCAGACCTGCCAGTGTACTCCAGCCCGTTGGGAGGAAGAACCACAGACAAGCGGTGATGAAAGGTAACGTCCAAATCTCACTCCTGCTCCCTGGTCCTTGTGTTCTTTGCTTCCCAGGTCACAAATGGGGACGAAGAAAGTGACCCGTGCACCCTGCGCAGCAGCTTCCGGATGCTCAGACGTGTAACTAACAGTTACGGGGAGAGGTAAAGCTGCCAGGACTCTCCCAGAGACGCTAATCTAGAATCCTAGAGCGTCCACTTCCCAGGATGCTGAGACTGAAATGCAGGTTTGGGCTGAGCGAATCCAGCGGCAAATCTCCTGGATGTGGGTGCCTCTCTGTTGGACCAGATGGTCTTGAACATCCCTTTTGGCTGTTATTCCTTTGATCGTGTGACTCAGCCAATCTCTCACTGTGTGCCCGGCCTTTGCTGGCGCGCGCGGGTGGGGGTGAGCGGAGCAGGGAACAAGATCGATGCAGCCAGTGTGCTCTGATGGTTAATGGCCTGTTCTCTGGAAGGTTCTTTTCCATAATTCCCAATTACTTAATGTTTACAAGTTACCTTTTTCCTAGATAACTCTTTCCTTTAACTTACTTATAAGAAGCATCCACTAAATGGAGAAGGCTTTCTGCAGATGCTACTTGGCGACCTAATCTCTGTGTGAGTGGTTCACACACCCAAAGAACACGCATGACCACCCACTCCGCACCAACACACGGCAGGAATGGATTGTGATTTGCAAAATACTTTGCACACTCTTTAGAGAATCCCTTTCCTGACTCTTTTTGTTTGTTTGAGGTAACAATGACTTTGGATCCAGCCCGAAGAAAGGCCATATTCTTGTTAGAGGACACAGCAGACTACCTCATGTTGCTAAATATGCACAGGGCTCTCACAGCAAATGGAACAAAGCTTCAGAAACATCACCATGTTTTTCTTTATCCAAAGAACATTGAAAATTGTGACTATTACAGACACTAAGCCCCAGAAAATGGAAAGAGATGGAATTCGTTGGCATACCAATGAGAGCCCGCATGACTGGAATTTCCTTCCTCCTGGCCAGTGCGTAAGCATGGGTGCAATCACAGGTTTTGCTGCAGCCCCTGCTTTATTCAGCAGGGTTCCTGACTCCTCTATTGTTCCTCTTGGTTATGCATCTTGAAGATATTTATTGTAAGACTTTTTCTTGGATAACACAGATGAAAACTAAGGTTTCCATCTTTATTCATTGAAACAATGATACTGAGACACTTGCTAACTCAAAAAAAAAAAAAGTGTAAGTATGAGCTTGTGTTTGTTTTACAGCTGTGGCCCATTTGGTTGGAATTTGTGATTGGCTGTGAAATCTCACCTCCCTAGGGTATTGCTGATGTTATTATGCGGAGAAGAAGAAAGGTAGCATCCCAGCATCTGTCCGTCATGTCACAGGATGAAAGGAGTTGGCATGGCTTTGGCAGACAGCATCTGACGGGACAGCAAGGGCTGCTGCTGCTGCTGGTATCTGGTGGTGGAATTAGGCTAAACCTTCAGGCTGAAGTGAAATGAATGGGAAAGGCTGCATGAAGCACCCAGGGTCTGAGGCAGTGGGGAACTGTGCGGTCATTACTGGATGGAAACAGAAAGGTACTGGAGAACCAGAGCAACACAGTCACTCGGTCCCCAGGGTGCTGCCCACTGACCCTGCCTGGGGGACAGCGAGGGCAGGCCCACCCAGAGTGAAAATTCTGTGGAGAACATGTCCACATTAAGACCACCCCTCTCCTGCTGAACCTGGGGGACCCCGGGAAGAGGTCTCAGCCTCAGTGAAGCAGAGCAGACGGAAGACAGGCCTCCTGGAGAACCTCTCCCAGTGCAGTGGCGACAGGTGAGCGCTACGAAGCCTTTCAGGAATAACTAGCATGATCTTTGGTCTCACATAAATGATTTCAGGAAACAGAAAGAGGAGAAACACATCCCAACTTCTGGTGTGAGATGGGCACCACCTTGATTTGCAAACCAGATCAGGATGTCACCAGAAAGGAAATGACAGGTCAGTCTCTCATGAATGTGGATGCAGAAATCCTAAACAAAATATCAGCAAATTGAAAGCAATAAAAGAAAAAGAAAAAATACCTCACCACTAAGTTGGATGTATTATAGGAATAGATTGGTCTTAGAAAATCAATCATATAGTTCATCATATTGATACATTAAATTAGAAAAATAATATGATCATCTCTGTAGACTTATAAAAGGCATTTGGTAGAGTTCAGCCTGCACTCAATTAAAGAAAACAACTCTTAGTAAACTGAGAATAGACAGGACCCTCCTTAATCTAACAAAGTCTTCTAGCTTCAGAAGACTGATAAACATCACTCACTGGTGAAATGTAGAAAACTTGCCTGAGAAACAAGACAAGGATGTCCGCTAACCACTTCTACCCAACTCATATTTGAGGTCTCAGCCAGTGCAATAAGTACTGGAAAGAAATAAAAGTTATAAAGATTGTAAAGGAATAAATAAGAATCTCATTATTCACAGGTGACTGCACACATAGAAAAACCAAGGCAATCTATTACATAAGTTACTAGAATTAATAAATGAGGCTTGCCTTGTTGAATTCAGAGCCGTGGGGGCAAAGCTGCACTTATGTTCACCAGGATACGATATATTAAATATAAATATATATATATATATACATATATGTGTGTGTATATATATATGTGTGTCTGATATGCATTCTATGATATATAGATCTCATATATTATACCTAAACTATATCAGATATATAAATATTATTATCTTTTTCCTATATTTACCCAAATCTGGAAACAACCCAAATGTCCTCTTTGGAGAAGTGTCTATTTAGGTCCTTTGCCCATTTTTTACTGGATTGCTTGTCTTCCTTTTGTTAAGTTGTATGAGTTTCTTATATATTTTTAATATTAACCCTTTATCAGATGTATCATTGCCAAATATGTTCTCCCATACAGTGGGCTCCCTTTACATTTTGTTGATGGTTTCTTTTGCTGTGCAGAAGCTTTTTATTTTGATATAGTCCCATTTGTTTATTTTCTCATTTGTTTTCTTAGCCCTAGGAGATGTATCTGTAAACATACTGCTATGAGAGATGTCTGAGATTTTGCTGCCTATGGCTTCTTCTAGGATTTTTATGGTTTCCGGACTTTACATTTAAGTCTTTTACCCTTTTTGAGTTTATTCTTGTGCATGGTGGTCTAGTTTCACTTTTTTTTGCACGTAAGTAGTTGTCCAATTTTCCCAACACCATTTATTGAAGAGACTGTCTTGACTCCATTGTATTTATCTCTTGCCTCCTTTGTCAAATATTAATTGGGTCTATTTCTGGTTCTCTGTTCTGTTCCATTGATCTATATGCCTGTTCTTGTGCTGGTACCAGGCTGTTTTGATTACTGTGGCTTTGTAGTATATTTTGAAATCTGGTATTGTGATTCCTTCAACTTTGTTTTTCTTTCTCAAAATTGCTGCAGCTATTCGGGGTCTTTTTTTAATTTCATATAAATTTTTGGAGTACTTATTCTAGCTCAGTGAAATATGTTGTTGGTATTTTAATAGAGATTACATTGAATCTATAGATTGCCTTGGGTAGTATGGACATTTTAATGATGTTGATTTTACCAATCCATAAACACAGTATATTCTTCCACTTGTTTATATCTTCTTCTTACTCTTTTTTCAACATCCTATAATTTTCTGAGTACAGGTCTTTTGCCACCTTGGTTAAGTTTATCCCTAAGTATCTTAATTTTTTTGTTGCAATGGTAAATAGGATTGTTTGTTCAGCTTCTCTTTCTGAGAATTCGTTATTGGTGTATAAAAAAGACATCGATTTTTGGGTGTTGATTTTGTATTCTACTACATTGCCAAATTCATTTATTAAACCTAGTAGTTTTTTGGTGGAGTCTTTAGGGTTTTCTATGTACAGTATCATGTGATCTGCAAATAGTGAGAGTTTTACTTCCTCCTTTCCAATTTGGATGCCTTTTATTTCTTTTCTTGTCTGATTGCTGTGGCTAGGACTTCCATCCAGTACTGTGTTGAATAAGAGTGTTGAAAATGGAAATCCCTGTCTTGTTCCTGTTCTTAGGGGAAATGCTTTTAGTTTTTGCCGATTGAGTATGATGTTGGCTGTATGTTTGTCATATATGGCCTTTATCATGTTGAGATATGCTCCCTCTATTCCCACTTTGTTGCAAGTTTTTATCAAAAACCGGTGTTGGATTTTGTAGAATGCTTTTTCTGTGTCTATTGATATGATCGTGTGATTTTTGTCTTTCAGTTTGTTTATGTGCTGTATCAAGTTTATTGGTTTGTAAATATTGTACCAGCCTTGCATCCTGGCATGAATCCCTCTTGGTCATGGTGTCTGATTTTTTTAATATATTAATTGCTTGATCCAATTTGCTAATATCTTATTGAGGATTTTAGCATCTAAGTTCATTAGGGATATTGGTCTGTAATTCTCTTTCTTTGTAGTGTCTTTATCTTGTTTTAGAATTAGGGTTATACTGGCCTCATAGAAAGAGCTTGGAAGTGTTCCTTCCTCTTGAATTTTTTGGAATCATTTGAGGAGGATAGGCATTAGTTCTTTGACTGTTTGGTAAAACTCTCCTGTGAAGCCATCTGGAACTGGGCTTTTGTTTGTTAGATGTATTTTTTATTACTGCTTCAATTTCAGTAGTTATCAGCCTATATAGGTTTTTTAATTCTTTCTGATTGAGTTTTTGAAAATTGTACTTTTCTAGGAAATATGTCCATTTCATTCAGGGTGTCCATTTTGTTGGAATAAAGTTGTTCATAATATTTCTTTTTTACAATCCTTTGTATTTCTGTGGGGTCAGTTGTTACTTCATGTCTTTTGTTTCTGATTTTATTTATTTGGGTTCTTTTTGTTTCTTGATGAGTCTTGCTAGAGATTCATCAATCTTGTTTATCCTTTCAAAGAACTAGCTCTTGGTTTTATTGATCTTTTGTATTGTTTTTTGGTATTTCCACTCTGATTTTTATTATTTCCTTCCTTCTAATTACACTGGGGTTTTCTTGTTGCTCTCTTTCCAATTCTTTAAGTTGTAGGCTTAAATAATTTATTAAAAGTTTTTCTTGTTTTTTGAGGTAGGCCTGTAGTGCTATGCACTTTCCTCTCAGGACTGCTTTCACTATGTCCCATAGATTTTGGGTTATTGTGTATTAATTTTCATTTGTTTCCAGGATGTTTTTTACTTCTTCTTTGATCTCTTTGGTAACCTATTCTTTGTTCAATAGCATGCTATTTAGTTCCATGTGTTTGAATGTTTTTGATTGTTTTTCTTATAGCTGATTTCTAATTTCATGCCATTGTGAACTGAGAGGATGCTTGATATGATTTCAATCTTTTGAACTTGTAGAGACTTAGCTTGTGTTCTAATATGTGGTCTATCTTTGAAAATATCCCATGTGGCAATAAACTCCTTTAGCTATTTGTCTGCAAAGCTACTAATTTCACCTTCAATTTTATTTTATTTATTTTTATTTTTTAAAATTTAATAAATCTTTATTGTTCAGATTATTACAATTGTTCCTCTTTCCCCCCCCCCCCATAGCTCCCTTCCACGCAGTTCCACCCCACCCTCTGCCCTTATCCCTCCCCGCACTGTCCTCATCCATAGGTGTATGATTTTTGTCCAGTCTCTTCCTGCATTCCCCACATCCCTTTCCCCCCGAGGATTGTCAGTCCACTTCCTTTCTATGCTCCAAATTCTATTATATTCACCAGTTTATTCTATTCATCAGATTTTTTATTTACTTGATTTTTAGATTCACTTGTTGATAGATATGTATTTGTTGTTCATAATTTTTATCTTTACCTTTTTCTTCTTCTTCCTCTTCTTAAAGAATACCTTTCAGCATTTCATATAATGCTGGTTTGGTGGTGATGAACTCCTTTAGCTTTTTCTTATCTGTGAAGCTCTTTATCTGACCTTCAATTCTGAATGATAGCTTTGCTGAGTAGAGTAATCTTGGTTGTAGGTTCTTGCTCTTCATCACTTTGAATATTTCTTGCCACTCCTGTCTGGCCTGCATAGTTTTTGTTGAAATCAGCTGACAGTCATATGGGTGCTCCCTTGTAGGTAACTAACTGTTTTTCTCTTGCTGCTTTTAATATTCTCTCTTTGTCTTTTGCTCTTGGCATTTTAATTATGATGTGTCTTGGTGTGGTCCTCTTTGTATTCCTTTTGTTTGGAGTTCTCTGAGCTTCCTGGACTTGTAAGTCTATTTCTTTCACCAGGTGGGGGAAGTTTTTGGTCATTATTTCTTCAAATAGGTTTTCAGTATCTTGCTCTCTATCTTCTTCTTGCACTCCCATAATTCGGATGTTGGTATGCTTGAAGTTGTCCCAAAGGCTCCTTACACTATCTTCAAATTTTTGGATTCTTTTTTCTTTTTGCTTTTCCGGCTGAGTGTTTTTTGCTTCTTTGTATTTCAAATCTTTAACTTGATTCTTGCATTCCTCTAGTCTGCTGTTAGTTCTCTGTATGATATTTTTCATTTCAGTCAGTGTATAGTTAATTTCTAGTTGGTCCTTTTTCATATCCTCAATGATCTTGCTAAATTTATTGGCCTTTTCTAGGAATTCTTGGAAAACCTTATAACCATGATTTTGAACTCTATATCCAGTCATTTGCTTTCCTCCATTTCTTTCATTTGTGATCTGTTTCTTTGTCTCTGCATTTTGGCTGCTTCCTTGAGTTGATAGAGTGGCTTTGTATGGTAGATGTCCTATAGGGCCCAGTGGCTCAGCCTCCCCAGTTACCTGAGGTGGACACTCTTGGTGCACCCTTTTGTGGGCTGTGTGAACAGTCTTGTTGTAGTTAAGCCTTGATTTTTGTTGGTATCACTGGGAGGAATTGACCTCCAGGCCAATTGGCTGTGAGGATCAGCTGTGTCTATGCTGGGAGAACTTTTGTGCTGGAGACTCCTTTATGAGACAAGACTTGCAAAAGCCTTTGTGCTAAGCTTGGATGGGGCAGAGTCTCAGGGCAGAGCAGACAGCAGTGGTTTCCTGTCAGCTCTGCCCTAATAGACCCCTGTGTCTCAGTGTCCTATGGTAATTGCTGCAAGCACCTCTGAGAGAAAGCCGCCGTTGAGTTCCACCACTGCCAGACAGTACAGTTTCTCCCCGAATGAGTCTGGGTCCCCAGAGTCTCGCCTGGAACTGGAGTTCAGTGCAATTGGGAGCTTTTGTCTCCCTCCCGCTTGAGAAAGCCAGCCGCGTACTCAGTTGTCCAACATCTCTGCGCACGCGCGCCTCGGTACCTCTGCCTTCTGCAGCTCCTCTGAGTCTCAGTGTGCTTTTCTCTTTCCTTCTAGTTGTAGAATTCCCACTCAGCCAGCCTTCCTGTGGTTCTGGATTATGTCTGTTTTGTCTTTTAGTTGTATTTTTGAAATTGTTGTGCAAGGCAGCAGTTTAGGTGTTTACCTATGCCGCCATCTTGGTTTCTCCTTAATCTAGAGGAAATATTTTAATATTGCTATTTGCCCTTTCTCCAGGTGGCTTGCCAGCCAGGGGGCAGCAGCTTCACCTTCAATTTTAAATGATAGCCTTGCTGGATAGAGTAGTCTTGGATTTAGTCCCTGGCTTTTCATTACTTTGTATACTTCGCGCCACTTCCTTCTGGCCTGAGAAATCAGCTGATAGTCTAATGGGAGTCCCCTTGTAGGTAACTTTCTGTCTCTCTCTTTCAGCCTTTAAGATTCTTTCTTTGTCTTTTCAGCCTTTAAGATTCTTAAGATTCTTTAACGTTTGCCATTTTAATTATGATGTGTCTTGGTGTGGGTCTTTTGGGTTCATCTTGATTGGGACTCTGTGCTTCTGGACTTGTGTGACTTTTTTCTTCCCTAAGTCAGGGAAGTTTTCTGTCATTACTTCTTCAAACAAGTTTTCTATTCCTTGCTCAGCCTCTTCTCCTCCTGGCATCCCTATTATGAAGATGTTGTTTCATTTCATGTTGTCCCAAAGTTCCCTTAAACTCTCCTTTTGCTTTTTTATTTTTTCCATTTTCTGCTCTGAGTGGATGTTTTTTTCTACCTTGTTGTCTAATTCAGTGATTTGGTCCTCATCTTCTTCTAGTCCCATGGTCTGCAAACTGTGGCTTGCGAGCCACATGCAGCTCTTTGGCCCCTTGAGTGTGGCTCTTCCACAAAATACCACAGCCTGGCCGAGTCTATTTTGAAGATGTGGCATTAGAAGTTTAATTTTAAAATATTTGGCTCTCAAAAGACATTTCAATCATTGTACTATTGATATTTGGCTCTGTTGACTAGTGAGTTTGCTGACACTGTTCTAATCTACTGTTGAATCCTTCCAGGGTATTTTTTATTTTAACTATGTCATTCCTCATTTCCAACTGATTCTTATTTATTGCTTCAAGCTCTTTTTTCATGTTGGTGTAGCTCTCATTAAGAACCTTATAATTGTCTTTAAGTTGCTTGTAGTTCTCACTGAATTGTTTGAGCACCCTTGCTATAATTACTCTCAATTCTTTATCTGACAAATTGTTTCCCTCCATTTCATTTAGTTCATTTTCTGGAGATTCCTTCTTTCCTTTCATTTGGGGGTTGTTTCTTTGTCTCCCCATTTTTGCTTTCTTTGTTTTTGTTTCTGTACATAAGATCAAACTGCTATGCCTCTCAGATTTTTTGGGGTGGTCTTATGTAGTAGGTGTTTTGTGAGACCCAGTGGCGCAGTCTCTTAGATCTTCTGAGCTGGGTGCTCTAGGAGAGCCCCTTACTCGAGTTATTTAGGTTCTCCTGTTGTAGTTGGGTCTTGAATGTTATTGTCCCAATCATGGGTGGAGTCTCCTCTCAGGCTGGATGACTATGTAGCTCACCCTTGACCACATCATGCAAGCAGTTGTGGAGGTGCTGACAGAACAGAATGAAATACAACAACACAAGACATGAAACAGAAGAAACAAAACAAGAACGTGCACAAGACCCCTATAGAACCAACAAAAGCAACCACCAGAGAAGAGATATTTATGAAAGAGAAAAGAGAGCAAGAATGATAGAAAAAAAAAAAAGAAAAAGTATGGGGAGAAAACAAAACAAACAAAAAAAAAGCACAAACAAAAAAGAACAAGAAAGGGGAGGGGCAGAATATGTAGATGTAGAGCTGAAATAAAGAAAATAAGAATAAAGAATTAGAGGAATAGAGGAAGGAAAATGGTTTAGAATAAAGGAGGGAGAAAAGAAATGAAAAGACAAGAGAAAAAAAACATTTGAAAAGAAAAATAGAAGAGAAAGCAGATAGGTCTAAAATAAGAAAAAGAAAAAAGTTAAGAAAGCAGGCAAAAAAGAAGAGAGAAAGAAAAGTGAGAGAAAAAAATTGAGTAGTGAAAAAAAGAAGAAAGTTGAGTAAGAGAAGGGAAGAGGAAAATTGGATATATGAAGGGGACAGCAGAGACTAGGATAATAACAAATCAATAAAGCAGGTAGATGAAGAAAATTTTAAAATGGAAAAAAAGAAAAGCTAAAAAAGAAGAAAGGAGGAAAAAAGGAGGAAAAATTAGAAAAGATGAAAAAAAGTGAAGTGGCGTTCATTGAAGCCAAGTTTAAGGCCCCATGGGAGCTTGCTTTGCACCCCACACTTTTGTTCTGTCTTCCCATTCTAGGTTTTCTGTTAGGTATTTAGGTGCTAACCACTGTCAGGCTTTCACAACCTGCTTCAAGCTCTAAGTGATCCACTGATCCACCACTTTTGTCTCTCTCCACAGGCCTTGGCTGCAAGCAGGAGGGGCCAATCTACCTTCTAAAGTAGGTTTGTTAGCCTCATGGGGCCCAGGGCTGGGTCAGCAAACTTCCTCTGATTCCCCAGACTCCGCCTCTGCCTGCCTTTGCCTGCTAGTCAGCTGTCAATCTTAATCACTTAAAAGTCGGTTTCTGAACGGGCCTTAGGTGAGGGAGGTTCTGTTCAGCTTTCAGGGAATATGGTGGGTGTGTTTTCCTGACCCACAGCTACTCCTCTGCGAGTGGCCCAAAATATTACTCTGCCCTTGGCTGGATAGATATCCTTGTATGGGGACCAACGGGGTCAGCTGGAAACCTGAACTTTTTATCAGTCTGGTTCCCAGAATAGTGGGGTGTGCGGAACCTCCTGCAATCCAGTCTCTGAGGGCTCCTTGAGACTGCTCAGACCCGTGAGCTTGGCCTCAGCTTTCATTTCCTCTGGAAAGCTCAGAATGCAGGGTGTGGTATGCAGCTCTCCTGAGGGTGGGACAAGCTGTATCAGCTGCCCTGAGGCTACTGGAGCAGCTAGCTCCTTTCAGGAAAAATGGCCGTTTTGGTGGCTACGTGTATGTACGGCTAAATGCAGGGCTCCTGGCCATGGCTTTTACATGTCTTACTGGCCTGCTTCCCACCCCAGCCTCTCCTCAGGTACCTCAAGTCCGTGCCTCCCTCCCTGCACCAAAGCCTCGGGTGAGTAGTTGCAAATGAAAGCTCCTGTGCTCTGGGTTTAGAAAAAAAAAATTTTAACCCCAAAACTGCGCTTTCTCTCCAACAGGCTTGGCCAGCCTCCGGGGTGTTATGTGGGCCGCAGGTCTGGGCTCTGGTGCTCTGGCTGTGGAGCCTGGCCCCGCGCTCCCTCCTCTCTCAGCCTGCGGGCCTGCCGCCTCTGAGACCTGGGTCAGCTCCTCTGGAGACCTTGCCTTTCCTTCTGATCTCCAGGAGTTTTCTGTCCTTCCTTGATATGCCTCCACCTTAGTTCATAATTCCAGGTGAATGTTTTCCAACTTAGTTGTAGTATTTTCAGTCTGGCCCTGGGATGAGGTACACGACAGGCCTGCTGATTCAGCTGCCATTTTTCTCTCCGAAAAATATTTACTTAAAAAAAAAAGTAGGCTACATGAAACAAAATGGACAAATCTATAAATCTAAAGTTGAATGAATGAAAAACAAAACATAAAAATTATGGTTACAGTATAATGCTATTTATATCAAGTTCAAAAGGAAGCAAAATTAAACTACATTTTATAGGGATGCCTGCAAGGGTGGTGAAGAAAAAGCAAGGATGTAATTACCACACAGACAGGAGAATGGTGTGCTTTCGGTTGGAATGAGGGCTTTGTAGCCAGGAAGAGCCTTCTGGGACGTAAATAATGTTCAATTTCTGGTCTTGGTTTATAGTTACTTGGCTCTCTAACCATTTGTTAAGTGTTACCTGTAACATTTATGAACATTTACTTATATTTTGCAATATAAACCTTTAAAAATTAATATAATTAGACTTCCCAAGGAAATAAATTTTCTGACATGGTTGAGAATTAATTAGCTTTCTACTTATTTGTTAAATGCCAAACAGTTATGCATGTTAATGTATGTTATCTTTTTTAAAAAAAATCTTTTTATTGATTTCAGAGAGGAAGGGAGAGGGAGAGAGAGATAGGAACATCAATTATGAAAGAGAATCATTGATCGGCTGCTTCCTGCATGTCCCACACTGGGGATCAAGCTTGTAACCCGGGGGAAGCGTCCTGATGGAAACTGAATGGTGACCTCCTGGCTCATAGATAGATGTTCAACCACTGAGCAACACTGGCTGGGCTGTATGTTACCTTTCACAATAAAAATATATAATTGTATAATTAGACTAATAATGAGAAACAGCAATCACCAGACCATCTTGCTTCCTAGAGACAGATTTTCTGTTTGCCCTGCATTTAGCTGTTCATACACGTCCAAACCAAGACGGTCATTTTTCCTGTTGTTGTTTTTGTGTGTGTGTACCACACTATTTCTAAATAAGCTTAAAGTGCTGTGTCTTTATTTTTCACTTTCATATATTATGGACTACTAGAGGCCCGGTGCATGAAATTCATGCATGGGGCAGGGGTGGGGGGTCCCTCAGCCCAGCCTGCACCCTCTCCAATCTGGGACCCCTCGAGGGATGTCTGACTGCCTGTTCGGTAGGATCAAGCCTAAACGGGCAGTCGGACATCCCTCTCACAATCCAGGACTGCCGGCTCCAAACTGCTCGCCTGCCTGCCTGCCTTCCTAATTGCCCCTAACCGCTTCTGCCTGCCAGCCTGATCACCCCCTAACCACTCCCCTGCCAGCCTGATTGATGCCTACCTGCTCCCCTGCCAGCCTGATTGCCCCTAAATGCCCTCTCCTGCCGGCCTGATCACCCCCAACTGCCCTCCCTTGCAGGCCTGGTCCCTTCCAACTGCCATCCCCTGCTGGCCATCTTGTGTCCACATGGGGCAGCCATCTTTGACCACATGGGGGCAGCCATCTTGTGTGTTAGAGTGATGGTCAATTTGCATATTACCCTTTTATTAGATAGGATTATGGACTGTCTAAATACATAAGATGGGACTTGGCTTTCTTATCTACTTTGTTTTCTCTAGGCTCACACACTGTTTTCCTATTCTCTTCCTTCCCAACTATATCGTTTTTTGCTTGTGTTGATTTAAAATATTATTTGGCATCTATGTTATTATGACTATATAAATATTATTTATAACCAAAATAATTCAAACTAAACTCCTATTAATGTGTTCTATTAGCTTTCCTTTGTTTTTCTTTTTTTCCTAGAGCTATCCCTCCAGAATTCCTCATTCTTTCCCCCCAGTTTGGACCAGAGTTTACATTAGCATGCTTATAAAATATTTTTCAAAGACTTCTACCAGCCATGACTCAGTAAGTGATACCAGATTTGCTGTCCACTGAAAAAAAAACTACAAAATTGGACAATATATGAAACAACTCTTTTCAGACATTGAAAAATGAGCATCACAGAAGAGAATCTCATGAGCCCAGTGTCACCCCGTCATTGTTCTGGCTTTCAGCCTGGAGGTGCTCTTTCTGCTCTGAGCAGGAAAAGGCTGAAGTTCAGGCTTTTGAAGTGGTTGGGATTTGTTGTCAGGGTGTCTGAGAAGGTGGAGTTGCCCGGAGAGCAGTACCAAGAGGTCTGCATTCTACTCTCTGTGGGGCTTTGGCTAAGACCAGGCTGCAAGGGGGGAAAAGGTGAAACTCCGTGATGGAATAGAGATCACCTGCTGAAGTCTGAAAGCCCAATGCTGACACCATGTAGTGCCAGGTGACATTGGGGTTCTAGCCTAGGCAGCGGAGAGGCCTCACTGAAAAATTTGGAATCTAATACAGATTCCAGAAAGGCCAAACCTAAGAGGAAAGTCAACACTCCACAGTAAGGGACATATCCTAAAAACGAGGTCCAAACAAAAATAGACCCATCCAACAAAGAATAAAACCAAGGCCAACAAGACCAAAAGTAATTGCCAATAGTTTCAGTTTCTGAACAAGTTCAACACTTGTGTATGGGGAAGATGTGATTTTCTCTTTCTATCACATGCCATACACAGTGTTCAGCACATCACTAGATATGAAAAGAAATGGGAAAACATGAGTCATAGTCAACAGAAAAACACAGTTTTTGAAAACTGGTTCCTGGTTACCCAGATGTTGGAATTAATAAGCAATAACTCTCAAGCAACTATTACAATTATACATGTTTATAAATGAGCAAATGAGGAACCTCAACAGAAAAAAGTCATTTACAAAAAACAAACGGAAATTAAAGAATTGAAAAAATGTAACATATGAAATAAAAATTTAATTGTAAGAGCTTAACAGTGGATTGGAAAGGTTAGAAGTAGGGTCAATGAGCCATTCAATCTGAGAAATAGAAAGAAAAATACTGAAAAAATTAAGACATGAAGAGAGCAATTATTGAGCACTATCCATTTCTCATGTGTTAGAAACAGAACTAATTTCTTTCATTGCTTTTGTTTTCGTATTTATATATTTATTTATTTAAAATTTATTGTTGAAAGTATTACAGATGTCCCTCTCATCTCTCCTCCCCCACACCCATTGACGCCCTGCACCCTGCTCCCACCTTTTCCCTAGCCCTTCACTCCATTATTGTCTGGTCATGCATTATGCATATCCTATATAATGAAAGCCCAGTGACCGAAACGGCAGAACAACCAGGACAACCAGAGACCAGAACGACTGTGGCCCCTCACCCCTGCCAGCCCCACCCCCCAGCAGGGACCCCCATCCTGATCAGGGCCCCCATCAGGGCAGGCTGCCCAGTCCCCACCTGTGCACTGGGCCTCTATCCTATATAATCGTAGAGATTCCAGAAAGTCAGACGTCCCTTGAGGAGTTCCAGATTGGAGAGGGTGTAGGCTGGGCTGAGGGACACCCCCCTCCCCCATGCATGAATTTCATGCACCGGGCGTCTAGTCCTATATAATAAAAGGGTAATATGCAAATTGACCCTAATAGCAGAATGACCAGAACTACTGCTCAACCAGTCACTATGAGGTGCACTGACCACCTCTTGGTCCCTCTCCCTGTCCAGCAGGCTCCGATTGCCCAATGGGTGGGGGGAACCAGGGGTGGGTGGCAGAGGATGCAGGTGGTGCCAGGCCAAGGCCCCTGCCTCGCCAGTCACTCCACACACACAGGGTGACCTGCAGCGGGGGCGGGCCTGGCCAGTGAGCAGGAACAGCCGAACTCTTGGTCCCTTCCCCCAGCCATCAGGCTCCGATTGCCTGATGGCAAGTGGGGAACTGGGGTAGGTGGCAGTGGGGGGCGGGGCCGGCTTCGGGCAGCCAGGGAAGATGGTCCTGATCGCAAACCAGGCCTAGGGACTGTACCCGCGCACGAATTTCATGTGCCAGGCCTCTAGTGTGCATATAAATTCATTGGTTAATCTCTTCCTGCTTCCCCCACCCCTTCCCTCTGAAACATGTCAGTCTGTCAGATGCTTCAAGGTCTATGGATATATTTTGATTGTTTATTTTGTTCATTAGATTCCACGTATAAGTGAGATCATGTGATACTTGTCTTTCTCTGACTGGCTTATTTCACTTAGCATAATACTCTCCAGGTCCCTTCATGCTGTCTCAAAGGATAAGAGATCCTTCTTTTTTTACAGCTGCACAGTGTTCCATTGTGTAAATGTAACACTGTAACACAGGTGTTTTTTTTAATCCATTCATTTACTGATGGGCACTTGGGCTATTTCTAGGTATTCATTTTGCACAAGTGCTTTGTGAAAATTACATGAATGACTGGGAAACATTAAAATTCTTCATGAGCCCATGCAAAGCAAGCAAAGTAATTCTCTTTCTAAATTCTCACCCAAGGACATGCTTATTGATTTGAGAGAGAGAGGAAGAAAGAGGGGGGTGGGGGAGAGAGAGAGACAGAGATGTGAGAGAGAAACATTGATCATTTGCCTCCTGTAGGTGCCCTGACCAGGAATTGAACCCACAACCTTTTGGTGTATGGGATGATGCTCCAACCAACTGAATCACGTGCCAGGGCACAATTAAAGTAATTTTGAACATTTATTTGGCTTATTAAAAGATAAAAATAGAAAACAAAAATAATATTCATGTACAAAATAAACCCCAAACACTCAATCACCTAAGTCCACTCCCCCACCTTGACACGGTAGGCTCCTGACTTTCCATGATCTGTCCATACAAACCAGCTTCATGGTGGCTTCATGGTGGATGTGAGCAGCTATGGCCAAATGAGGGGTGAGCCACGTTTTTGTTCCACTGACATGCAGAGCCCGGCTGGAGCCCTTTACAGGCAGTGCTCCATCCCTTAGCTGCTAGTGTTGGTGCTACCGGACCACAGTGACCCACTTTCCTCTTGGGATCGACGGATAGTGGCCCCCCGTGGCAGGTCAACAACTGAGCAACCCAGAGTTACAAAGGTTGGCTGTGCCCCGTCAATCTGTGGACTGTGGAGTGCTTCTTCCCTCCTCCCCCGACGTGTTCACTCCCTACAGGTTCTTTTTTATAAGAGCCTGGCCTCAATGAAGCACGGACCCTGAATGCTCACCTGGGAACCCACCTTAGATCTCCTCAGTCCATGTGCATGACCATGAGCATGGTAGGAAGTTGAGGCACCGGAAATGACTACGGTAAGGCTTCCACCCCAACCAGGATATGGATGTCCCCGATGGCCCATCCTCTCCTGTTCCTGCCTAGTCCCATTCTCAAAGCATTAACTTTAGCTCCTGATTCTGGAGGGTGATGGCCGGGCAGCTAAGGCCCCGGAGTCCCTGGATCTCTCTGAAATCAGTATGGTCAGCTGCGGACAGTGCAAACTTCACAACCTTTATTTTTATTTACTTTCATCCAGTGTGGGTGAGCTAGGACAGATGGACTCGAAAACACTGCTTTGAATTATCTTCACAATAATGAGATTCTGCATTTTACACAATTACATTTTTTAGACTCCACTTATGAACACGCTGGTGGAGTTTTACTTGGCATAGTAGAAGCCATTTAGGAATGTACTTCACTCCGTGTGTGTGTGTGTGTGTATGTGTGTGTGTGTGTGTGTGTGTTTCCTCTATTTTGAAGAGATGAGTCTAGTTTAAAAGTTTTCTGTGATGATTCTGTTCCACTTTGGATGGTGAAATTTTAGTCCTCAACCACTCCTTTCTCTCCTGCTTTAAAAACTCCTGTTTGAAACACTCGATAAAGTCTTGTATCTTAAAACACTTTGTAAAACTTGAAGAAAAAAAAAGCGTATGTATCATTTGTTTCAGCCACTTAACTGATATGAGTTCTGGGAATGACAATTCATTTTAACATTAGCTTAATTATGCCAGACATTAGTCAATCATAATTGGCAAAAGAAATATATTATGAAAATATGATGCAGTCTAAGACCAAACAGGATTAATTTTTGAATGAGAATTTGTTCTGTGCTAATAAAAGTTCACAAAAACTACCATAAATAATTACATTATTGGTACTTGCATATGGACTTATAATAATTTTCTTATAATTAAGAAAATACTTAGGCTGTTTGTCCAAGACAAACTCACACACTGTGTTTCCATTGAGACGTCTTTGCCTCACAGCACTTCCAGGAGAGGTATAGGTATTGTTTTAACATGCTTGTGGGATTCCTTCCTGCTTCTCTTTTGCTGGTAGATGGGTCCTGGTTAGCTAAATAGGTTGGAAAATTCTTTACTTCCAGAAGGTAGTAACATAGCAGCAAGGCAGATGCACACATGTTCACTGGACTTAGTCACATTCATATTCATTCTATAATAATGCTAAAAACGTTACAGAAACGTTAACCATCTCCTGCATGCACAGAGCAGTTTCATTCAAAGGTTCAAGCTGCTTTCTAAGTTATAAGTTATTAAACCCAAACTTGCTGTGTCAGATTATTCACTTTTGAACTTGCTTTAAAACAAGCACTCTACCCAAACTGCATTTCTGATAATCTGGGGAGACCAAAATGAAACATAACCAAAAGCATAAATTGCCAGGCATAGTTCTGTAGGGAGACTGCAGCTTACGAAGATGGTGTCAGGCCCTGGCCGGTGGCTCAGTTGGTTGCAGCATTGTCCCATGCACCAAAAGGTTGCAGGTTCAATTCCCGGTCAGGGCACTTACCTAGGTTTTGGGTTTGATCCCCAGCTGGGTCTCGTAAGAGAAGGCAAACGATAGATATTTCTCTCTCCCTTTCTCTCTCTTTAGAATGGATAAAAATATATCCTTGGGTGAGAATTAAAAAAGAAAAGAAAATAGAAGACAGTGTCATAATAGGGTTGTATGCATCTTTCCCTCCAGGACTGAGGATATAAGAACTTAATTCCCACTACAGAATTTTGCAACAACTCTTCCTGGTGACTTTGGAAAAGTAAAAAAATTTCACAAAACTGTAATGCACGGGAGAGATCACAGCATGAATAAATTCAACATAAATCTGATGAGGAGTGAAATAATCAACTCTTAACAGCAGTAAGACTCAGGAAGTGAAGGTGTGCCTGGGAGATACTATCTGAGGGTGAGGGCGCTCAGCTGAGGAGCATCGTGTTTCCCTCCCCTGGGCTCATTGATGAATCAGCTGGGCTACGGGGATGCCTTCAGAGTCCACTGGTTGAATCCAGTCCTTTACTACTCCCTTCCATCCTAACCAGGTTTCTGAAATCTAAGGCCCACTTAATGTGAGTTACTAAGTTTTCACTCAGAATTGGCTTGGAATTCAGTGAAACAAGAAAGATAGAGGTGAGGTCCGGTAGGTAGGTACATAATGGTGACAAGTTACCCAGAGCAGACAGTAAAGCAAGATATAGACAAAGGTCCCAAATCCTAATTTGCATGATGATTGGTTGATTAATTAGCTTTAGGTAGCTGCCCCTCTGTGGAACTCAAAACAATTGATTTCAGAGCTTGTCTGGGTGAAAGGATAGAGGGGCAGAGATAGCTTTCAAGGTCTCTTGTTAGCATTTCTTCCATCCACTGGCCTCGGGCTGGCCACCCCCTGGTGGGCCAGGATCCTCACAGGGTGGCCTTTGTCTCCTGGACACCTGAATGTTTTTACTGTGTCTCAGACCTTCTGGGTTTTGGTATGCAAAGCTGGCTTATTTGATAAATTAAACTATGCTCCAGTGTTAACAAATGCTAAGGATGTGTGACCCCTCCCAAGCAGCAGCCATGAGATTCTACTGCAGCTTTCTGAAAACAACTGACCACACTTCAAAGATGTAACTGTGGCCCTAGATGGTTTGCTCAGTGGATAGAGCATCGGCCTGCGGACCAAAGGTTCCCCAGTTAGATTGCGGTCAAGGGCATGTACCTTGGTTGCAGGCTCCTCCCCAGCCTGGGCCCTGGTCCAGGCTCGTGCAGGAGACAACCAATTGATGTGTTTCTCTCACATTGATGTTTCTCTTTGTCTTTCCCTCTCTCTTCCACTCTTCCTAAAAAGCTATGGAAAAATATTCTCAGGTGAGGATTAAAAAAAGAAGAAGGAAAAAAAAGATGTAACTGCGATGATGGAGTGTCTAGGGCTTTGGTGAGATTTTGAGGCAAATAGCCCTGAGCGCCCATTGACTCCATTCTAATAAACTTCTCCTGGGTATTATGTTCAACCTAGTCACACATTAGAACCAGGTTTTTATACAAATAGACACACACGACTATAAGTCAGGGTTTTCACTAAGCCCTACGGTCCTTAAGGCTGCCTGACTGCAGCAGAAGAGATGACGGGAACAGTCTTGCTCTTGTTTCAGTGCTGGACTGCACTTTGAGAAACAAGATGCTGTTTGCTAGTATAGGTCCCTCAACGCAGTGGGAGCACAGCAGGCAGGAGGAGAAAATTTTCTGGAGTTGACTAGTTTATGGTGCTAGATAAACTAGCACCATAAGAGATGCACAGATGACTTATGAGTCCAGGCACACCAGGCAGCAAAGAGGTGTGTGATCCCAGAGGTGGGAGAGCATCTTTCCAACCAGATCAGGAAGGAAGGCTTCATGGGAGAAGCAGCATTTGAACTGAAACTCGAATGTATAACATTTGGCATGTGACTGTGACTCAGGCTGGGGAATAAGGGAGACAGGATGACACGAAGAAGGAACATGTCCACAAACAACAGACACAAGAAGTGGCGGACTCTCCACGGACAACCGAGAATTCTTGAAAATGCAGGTGCATGGCAGGGGGCTGCAAAACAGAAAGTAGAGAAGAAAGCTTTGTGCCAGGGCCTGTAAAGCCTTCAGGGTCAAAGCAAGGAGTTCTCGGGTTTGTAGGCAGAGGACCACTGTATAATGCAGAGCCCGACTGTCCCCTACTCAAAGTGGCACTTTAGAACAAGTGATCTGGCAGCCATGCAGGAAAGATTACAAGGACAAAAACTTAGGAGTAGAGGGTGGGGAGTGGGGGGTGTGCTCTGAAGGTCTGAATTAGGCAGTGGCCGTGGGCAGAGGGGAAGAGATAAGAGTGTCAGAGAACAGCTGTAGGTAGAAGTTACTGAAGCTTGATAACAGGCATGGCTCAAACATGGGTAACAAGGAGCAAGGGAGGTTACCATCAGGGAGAATGAGCGGAGACTGATGATTGGTGGGTATGAAGATTCTGATTTCTGATTTGGACATGTATTGAGGACATGGCAGAATTTCCAGATAAAGACATCTATCAGGCCATTGGAATTCCACGAGTACGCTATCCAATCTGCACTCTGCAGTTACCCAAAGACCTGTTAAAATGAACTGGCAGCTCAGAATCTCAACCCACTATCAATGTGCTATTTAATGCAAAATAGTAGTCTTCTTTGGAACCAACCTCAGTTATAGCATCTTCTGTAAACCATGAAGGCCCATCTGTGCATTGAAAAGAATATGTTTTCATTTTGGCATCATCCTGCCCCACAGCGGCTTGATCTGCTTGCTGAGTGGAGTGTGCAGTCCCACTTTGCTATAAGGAACCCTGCGCTTTGCTCTGCAGACTGGGGTTTGAATCCTGGTTCTGCTGCATTTTATTTCTCTAAGGCTTTTCAACTGTAGCATGAAGGGCTGGACTAGAGCCCCTTGAAGGCTCTCTAGACCAGCGGTCTGTTTATCGTGAAAAGGAGAGAGTCGGTGGTGGGGCCAGCAGTGCCCATTGACTGCATGTCCACCTTTTTCAAGCTTGTCACTGTCAGTTGCCCACTCCTCTCATATGTCCCCACCAAAAAGTCAGATCGGTATGAGAAATGCCTACAATTCTCTAAGTTGCCACAATGGTCAAGTCACTGGGAAGTACAGAGACGAAGAAGGCTTAGTCTTTGTCTTCCAGGAGCTTACACTTAGGCTGATGAGGATGATAAAAAACGGTCAGGCAGGACAAGGGCAGTACGCAGTGGGCGCACAGCAGGCAGGAGGAGAAAATTTTCTGGAGTTGACTTTAGGGGTGGATGTAAGAGGTGTGGGCAGGTGGACACCCTGGATGAGGGTGCACCCTGAAAGAAAGTGCAAAAGGCCTCCAGGAGGTCTTTTGGGAGCTCATGGGAGATGCAATGGGACTGCAGGTTGATGTCAGAAAGAAACATCGATTGGTTGCCTGCCTGTACGCCACTGACTGGGGATCGAACCCGCAGGATGACACTCCAATCAGCTGAGCCACCTGCTGGGCACAACTGCCTACTTTTGAAAGGGGAAAGAATGCCACGGAGCTTCTGGGCGCTGACTGTGATGCAGGGTCAAGTAACTGGGGTTGGGGAACTGATCAGGAAGTTGGTGGCACGTGCCTGGTGCGTGGCGGTGGCTCAAGTGGGAAAAGTGGTGACAGGAATGAAAATGAGGTCAGATGCCCAAGACTTTGTCCAGAGAGGATCAGGAAGACTGAGGAAGACAAAAGTCTTCGAGGACTATCTGGCCGAGAGAATTAGGAAATTGGTGCGGATTGTTAGAAGTCAGAAGGCGCTGGCTAGAGAGGTGTCTGGGCATCTCAGTGAGGCGATTCAGTTGGGCAGCTGGAGGCATGAGATTGCCTCCCCCAAACGATCATGCCCAGAGGCACAGATCTGGTAATCGCGAGGAAGGACGCACAGTAATGGAAGAGAAAAGGGATGGAATCCAGGGCAGTGATGGAGAAGTCCAGGGAAGAGGACCTGCTAAGGACGACAGGAGCCCCCAGCCGGTGAAAGGTGGCTGCTGGGGACCGTGCCATTGGGCCACGGCCTTTCAGGTTGACCTGGATGTGGACAGTAGACTTCCTCTCTCCTCCAGCCTCCTTTTCGCAGGTGGGGAACAAGACCTGGCAGAGGCCCGGCAGATGCTCTGATTAGCCAAGAGCACAGGCTGGCGGGCTCTAGGAACTTTCTGCTGGGTACTCGCTTCATGGCCCGCACTGTTACGTCCAACCCCCCAAACAAACTATTCATATAAAAAAAAATTCAGCCATTGAAGACCCAGAATACTTGAAGTTTCAACCTGGGAGGGTGGAGGGGACTCAGCAGGTATTTTTTGCCTTAAGCCAAAGGGAAGCCAGGTCCTGGGCTGGGCAGGGAGGGCCCGCGGGACCCGTGCGTGTGCTCCAGGAACGCGCGCTGAGCTGGCCCGCCCATCCCCGCCCTTGTGCGCGTCCCCATCCCGGTGCGCGTCCCCGTCCAGGCGCGCGCCCCCGTCCTGGCGCGTGCCCCCGCACCGCACAACATCCGCACGCCCCCACTCCCATATCCCCCAGCGCACTCCGCAAGCCCCCGCCAGCAGCCTCCGTCCTGATGCGCGCCCCCGTCACTGCGCTCCCGCCCTCCCTATACCCCGCCTCCGGTGTGCGCCCCAACCTGTAGCCCCCGCCCTGTTTGCGACCTTGCCACCGCGCGCACCGGGAAGCACCCGGTGGAACAGCCGAGCCGCGGCGGGACCGCGCCGGGCCGGGAGCGCGCGAGACCGCGGGGGCGCGGGCGCGAGGCCGCCCTGCGGGGCCGCGCGGAGGAGGTGCCGGAGGAGGAGCGCTGCCCGCCGGTGCCGCCGCTCTGTGCGGGTCCGGGATCGCTGGAGCGGCCAAGCCGCGGCCTGAAACAAAGAGGCGGGCGCGGCGCGATGGCGGACCGCAGCCTGGAGGGCATGGCGCTGCCGCTGGAGGTGCGGGCGCGGCTGGCTGAGCTGGAGCTGGAGCTGTCGGAAGGTAACAGGCCCGGCCGGGCCGCGCCGCGCTGTCGCCGGGAGGCCGCTGCGGGGTGGGCGGGCGGGCGGGCGCGTGGTCTCAGGGGCGCTGGGTCCCCGCGGTGAGTGTCACGGCCCCCACCCGGGCCACTGCGTGTCGCCGCCGGGCTGCGCTGCGGCGGGGCCTGGGGTACGGGATGGAGCGGCCGGCCTGGCGGGCCCGTGTCCTTGTGCGCGTCCGCGCGCTGCCCCCGCGGCCCAGGCTGGGGACGTCTCACGCCGTTCGGCCTGCGGTGCCCTGGCCTTGTTCTAATGCGAAACTTGTCGTTGGACTTGAGGGTTTGAACCCCGATGTGCCAGCCATCCTGGTTTTACTACGGCTCGGCTTGGGGAAGGTTGTGCTACTATTGTTCGTGTGTGTTGTGATGCGAAGGGTGGGAGACTCTCAAACCTCCTACCTCAGGCCAGGTTCCCTGCCTGGCGCTCATCCTTCGGATTTGGAATTGGTGACAGATTTGCTGCCGTGATTTCACGGAGTGTTATGTACGGTTTCTTATTTGCTCTTAATGATGGGATCATGTGCTCAACTGTCATAAGTTTAGATCGGGTTTTGCTATGCCTTAAAAAAAGCCACTAAAGTTCCAAAATGTTAATGTTTAATATGTGTTCAGTATTCACCCGGCTCACCCTGAAAAGGCCACTAACGTGCTGTGGTGGGGTGGGGAGGGGCCGACTGTCTCGGATTTATATTTGGAGCAGTGCAGCGTGGTGAACTTTGTGTGTGTGTGTGTGTGTGTGTGTGTGTGTGTGTGTAACGGTTTTGTGAGGGATGGCAGCCAGAAAGTAAATTCATTCGTGCCAATTTCATCAGCAGGGAGGAGCCGATGTTGACTTTATGCTTTCCTTTTTAACACTTGCAGGGCGCAGAAGGGAATAAAGGAGGGGGTTGTGACATAGTGTTAGCTGCCTTTCCGGTTGTCCACGGACTATGTCTCTATATCAAATCTGGGGTTCTGCAGGGTATCCCAGTGATCTGTAATGTTAAACAGTCCCATAGCAGAAGGGCGCTGCTTCCTGGACTCTGTGCTGAGCAGACACTGTTCCACCTGGTTGAAGATGTGAGGGCGTCGCTAGTACCCCAGAGGGCCCAGAGGTAGGGGAAACACTGTTGAGATGTACAGTGGTGGATAAAGTGTGTGCTGGGGACATTGCTTGAGGGGATGAAGTCTGTATTAGAAAACATTTGCTGGGTTATTTGATTGTGTCCATGCTCAGATGGGTTTTCTCCCTCACTCATCAGCCCCTCAGAGCTCTAGTCTCTCATCCTCACCGCTGTTGTATGATTCACAGCACCCATCACTCATGCATCATCGCAACAAGCAGTTCTGCTCTGTCTGCATCCTAGGAAGGTCAAGGGTCAATACCCTGTTTCTGTTAGCAAAGGGGAGCCCCTGAACTCCACAGCATGGCTCACCTCCTCCTTTCAGCCTGGAAATAAGCTCATCCTTGTCTCTCTGAATCTGCGACAGTGCTCCGAATGTGCGTCCTGGCCCCCTCCTGTGCCCGGAGTGGTCACTTATGGTCCCTTACGAAGGTGTACGTGGGGCACACTCACCTGCTAGATGACACTCACCCGCCACCAGCTGTCGCTCTCTGAGGGTGAGGAATATGTTCCTCACCCAGAGGATGGCAAAGCCGCTTTGGAACAACGTGCGCTCAACCCCACTCTCTGAACAGATTTTATAGAAGGGCTTAATGAATTTCTTATTGAGTGTCTGGGCAGAGAAAGGGATGTGTGTTTGCATTCAGGAAGCGCATCATTGTTTTTCTTTCTACGTAAACCTTGCGAGGCCTGGCCTGAAGAACGAAAGAATCAGAGGTTTGTGGCGTCGGCTGGTGTAGCCTCAGCCCCTCTGTGCCACCCCCATCTCCTTGTCTTGCTTTGTCCCTACTGAGTTGATAGAGTTGCTCTTTAAGGTCATTTGGAATTTCAGCTCTTAGAAACACATAAGTGGTTTTACTGGATTAAATGAGATGAACCAATTTATTTCCCAGTATTGCTTAGGAGAAACCAATGAGTGGAAGGATCAGAAATCTGTATCACTTTACATCTTGGAACTTAAAAGATGCCCCAGCATACCCACTTCCAAAGTGAAAAGTTAAAACAAGCCTTAATGCTGAATTACTTAAGTATATTGCTTTCACATTTTCTCTTCAACCAGGACTCATGGGGAGAGGATTCTTTAAATTAGTTTTCATGGAAATATCGGAAAATATTGTGGAAACATGTGGAATTTTCGGTGCTCAGTTCCTACAGAGGAGGATGGAAAAAATAATTCCCTTTTAAGCACATCACATCGCTTGAAAAAGCAGAGTGGACTATTCTCTCTTAAGTTTTTATGTGGCCTGTGGGCAGTGAATGGTTGCTCATTTTTGGGATTTGCAGACAGTGGCCCTGTTTTGGTTGCACTCTCTGCTGGGTATTGTTATAGATGCTAATACTATTTTATTTTGTGGGGCCATTGCCTGCTGAACTCAGGGTTTTACTTTCCTGCTCTGCTGGTTGCCTCCTTGTTTTACTCTGCTGTGTTACTACTACCCAGTGCTCCCCTCACTGGGGAAAGCCAGCTCCTCTCCCTTAGAACAGCCTCGTCAGCAGAGAACAGGAGCTTTCCAGGGAGATGTGGCCAGCAGCCCCTCCTGTGGGCACTAGCAGCTACAGTTGTTGCTGTGGGGCCAGGGATTGTGGGTCTGCTCAAATACTTCGGACTGAATGTGAGATGGGGAGGAAGCCAGCCAGTGCGCTGGCGGCTGCAGGATGCCAGGTGGAGTGGCCCACACCCCTTTTCCTCGATCATTCTTTCTTCCCTTCTTTCGGCTTTTGGGATCTTGCATTTTCCTTCTTGGCTTTAAGAGGGCCCCCAAATAAGTGAATAAACATTTGGCTTAGGAATAACTTTAAATGGGAATACCAAAGTAGAGAGGAAACAGAAAACTTCTCAAAGACAGACTTGTCTTATTTAAAACACTCGTTTGTTGATTGAGATAGAGCAGTAAGTTTCTCTGTGAACGGATGATGCTTGTTTCTGGGGCTCTGCATGCCCTGGACTTGCAGCCGCAGAAGGCTCTCGCCCCACTCTTTCAGGAGTGGCTGGGTTCTTCCATTGGTAGAACTAGGGACGTTGCCTTGTGATACAGCCTGCGAAGAATTTGTTGTTTGCACAAGAGACGTCTTTAAGAAAATATATGGCATGTCAAAACCTTTGTGGCTTTTTAGTTGTTAGTATAACTGCTTACTTCCTACCTTCTGCTTATGGGGGTTACTCAGCTCATGCTCTACTTTGCTGATTAATATGCCAAATTACTTTAACTGTTCATTTTATTCCATCATAGAGTCCAACTTGAACATTTTCTTAGTAAGTATGAATCTGCTTGAGGAAGGAGGTGAATTCTAACTGAAATGCCAGCCTTTTGTGCTGGTCAAGGAACCAATAATTAAAAAAAAGAAAATAGCAGATGAGCAGCACACAAGCAGCTTGCACATTCCTGTCACCAAAGCGTAAGATCTTCACGAGATGGCATTGGAAGGTGTGTGGACTTAGGG
Organism: Corynorhinus townsendii; assembly: GCA_026230045.1. Taxonomy (NCBI): domain Eukaryota; kingdom Metazoa; phylum Chordata; class Mammalia; order Chiroptera; family Vespertilionidae; genus Corynorhinus; species Corynorhinus townsendii. The sequence goes on along the minus strand of JAPDVU010000001.1, from coordinate 81,467,708 downwards.
CAGGGGTGGGGAATGTGTAAGGCTCGAGAAATCGTTTGGTGTGGCCCTGCCAAGGCATTAGGGCTGAGTTCATTTAATGTTTGACCAAATACAGCAGGCTAGTTTTTAAGTTGATAATTTTGTAGGGCCCTCAAATGATGATACAAATATCCAAATGGCCTTGGCAGAAAAAAGGTTCCCCACCCCTGAGGTAGGGGGTGGCATTTTCAGGGCTATTGGGCCCAAGATAACAGATACACTTAGCTCTAAACTCGAGTTCTGTCCCCTCCACCCACTTTCCAGCCCCTGGGGGTCCCTGTTGCTACTACGGAGCTAACAGCTCTGTGGAGGCTTAAGGCGTAGGACCACCTTCCGAGGTCAGTAAGCAAAGACCCAGCTGTCTCTAATGCCACCCAAACTTTGTGTATATTCTCCTCATTGAAAGGAAACAGTTGATTCTGGAAAACAAGTGTGTAAAAAAATTTTTTCCCCCAGAGTCTCATTGATAATTTGTTGTAAGTGGGGGAGGAAGAAGGGAAGGGGTCAGCAGAGGGAGGGAAATAGAAGCTGTGGGGCACCCTGAGCCACTCCAGCTGGAATCAGATGTCAGGATAGTTACAAAATGTGTTTACTCTGTTACATCCATCTCACCCATAGCCATAGGTATCACGGTGAATGAAGTGGAGTACTCGGCCTGATAAATGTAAAATATTGTTACCTGCATTAAAAATATTTGTGAAATGAAAGCATTGATATGTGTGGGATTTGAAGTGGGTGGACTGGAATTCTAAGAGTTTTTCAGAGTTATGAAAATCGTTCCATTTGAAAGTTCTTTTCTCTAAGAATTAATATAGGTGTCAAATTTAGCCAGGAAGCCAGGAAAGTAAACATACACACACGTTAAGGCATAGATCTGTAACACTGCTCCAAATGCTTATAAGATATTTGCAGTGCTATGCTCATGCTTAGATCTGAACTTTATGAGGTTAAAACCGTAACAACAACTCTATTTTGTTTTAGACTGGGCCCACGGGTTTTATATTCTTGTTATGGTTTGAGGCTACAAGCTGTTGGATGCTATGAGTCACTTCTTGTCTTCCTTCTCCCAGCCTTCTTCAAACGGCTGTCTCTTTTTTTAGAGTTGATTTTTTAAAAAGCAGTGATTTAGGGGATGAGTAGTAGCATTCTTCTGAATTGCAAAGAGAATGTATCAGATCATCTTAGTTTTGATGTCATCTATATGGCCTGACTCACCAGTCCAACTCCTAGTCATATTAATAAGATCATTTCTAATTCTCCTGATAATTACTCAGGCACCTTAAAAAAAAAAAAAAAGCAGATTCTTGGTGCAGTGACTCGATTTAGTTTTGCACATCAGTATTTATCCTGGGAATCAGGGACATGTCATCAGCTGTAGCGTGGACAGTTTCTCGTGTGATGTGATTGGTTTCCGGCCACTTGTCATTGAGGTGGTGCTCTCCTCGCCCTCCAGTTTCTCTCTCTGTACACCTCTCCTTTCAAGGTTGCTGACTTTATCTTTCTTTTGTGATTTTTTTGGTGTCCCATACAGAGGTTGCCGACTCGTGTTACCAATGCTCTGTTCTTTCTGCTAAGAGCGTCAAAAACTTATCACATCTCAAAAGAAGTAATTGCACCAGTTTGTTCCTGATGATAATAAATAGGGATCTCAGAGAGGCGAGGCAATCTGGGGTTCCCAGGTAGGGGCTGGGGCGCAGTAGCCAGTGTGACAAGGAATGGGTTTTCTCACTTCTGAGCATATGGACACTGTCCTTCTGTCTTCTGGTCCCAATTGGGGTATTCATTTTTTAAAATATATTTTTATTGATTTCAGAGAGGAAGGGAGAGGGAGAGAGAGATAGAAACATCAGGGATGAGAAGGAATCATTGATTGGTTACCTCCTGCACACCCCCTTCTGGGGATTGGGCCCACAACCCAGGCATATGCTCTGATCGGGAATTGAACTGAGACCTCCTGGTTCATAGGTTGATGCTCAACCACTGAGGCACACCAGCTGGGCTGGTTATTCATTTTTTTTTAAAGTCAATTTATTTTTTTTTAACTTTACACATGCTTTTAATAATATACCAAATACATAACAAACCAAATTTTTTTTCTCATGTCAGTACGTAACTTTTTTGTTTTGTTTAAAGTATTACATATATTAGTACATATATCTCCTTTTTTCCCCCATTGACCTTCCCCCATGGGTATTCATTTTAATAAGCCTTTGAGACAAATGGAGTGGGAGAATGCTGAGATACTGAGTTGTAAAAGTCAAAATTACAACAAGCAGACTTTTTGGGGGGCAAGGGAGGGTTTGCTATTTAGTTTTTTGCAATTCCATTGAATTCTGTCTTTTGAATATTCTCTTGATACCCTTGCATAGTAACATGGACTCTCTGTGCTGTGTGAATTACAAATTGAGAGAGTTCTTTACTAATATGCTTTGCACAGTAGGTATGGAAAATGGGAAAAACTATGCAAGCTTGTGAGGAATGGAGGGTCTCTGATTGACAATAGGTAAAATAGGTCTTTCTCTTCTGGGCTGCTGGTTTTAAATCTTTTTTTCTTTTGCTTCTTAGGTTGGAACTGTTTCTGTGCCTAGTGAAGGGACTGAAGACCATGGGCAGATCTAGCTAGTTGTGTCAGCACCAGAGCCAGGGATTCCTTGTATACCCGCCCACAGTCATGCACATTTGTTATTATATTTTTATTGAATTATTTAGTCAAGTCATATATTTTTCTATTTATTGGATAAAGTTTATAACATTTAAAATTATAAAATAAAAAACTGCCTGTGAACATCTCACCTCTTCCATACAGGCCCCTTCAGATGCGCAGCCTCAGGCCTCCACCTGTGCCTGGGAAAGGAGGAGGCAGGCCTCCACTGTCTGCCTCGCTTCTGGACACTTCGTCCTGCCCAGAGGAAACTTTATTCTAAAGTCTCAGGAGTGATTCTGCTTGTGGTCTGACCAAACGTCTTATAAATGTTGCTTGCCATATTTCAAGAGTTCATAAAACAAATACAGCTTTAGGGAGGGAAGAGGCCCTTAATGAACTGTCTTAACCATCCCAGGCGCGCTTGTGGGTTTGCTCTGCTTGTCCCCGGCATGCACAAGGAATCTCGTTTCTGGACGTGAACACTCTCAGGGAAACTTGAGCATCTACTTGGAATCCTGGTTTTATTTCCCGTTCCTCTTTCTCCCCAAGCTGAGATTCACTTCCCCATAAAGATGAAAGTGGCATGGATCCACCCTGACCACCCTCCAAGGAAGGACCAAGAGACTCTTCCTGGGCAGATAGATGTTGTAGGTCAGTTTCCTGAAATGAAAACGGAAATGGAAACTGTTATTAATTCACCTTACTGGACGTTTCTGGGTCTTCATGAGTAAGGGAATAGAGCACGGCCATTTATGCAGTGTTACAATTACCCGTATGCTGACAAAGATGTGGCTTATAAGTCATCATATAAGGATGTCAGGTATATCTCAGAGCAGTTGCAAAGCCTGATATTGTCACGGGAAAGGAACAGATGAAACCTCTTGGTTAGCCAAATGCTTAGGAAGGACAGGTTCGTTCAGGAGCCGTCAGTTTGAGGGTCTGGATTCTATTACACTAGGAATTTAAGCTCCAAAACACACTTTTCACTTGCGGGTGACCTTCTTCGGTGCTTCTTGCATCTCTGAGCCATCCTGCTTCCTATTTGCAGGGATGTGTGGGAGGATATTGAGATTTCTCTGGGCTGAAGGTCTGATCTGCTGAGAAGTCTTCCTGCTTTGCATACACCAGAGGGTGTGTCTAGGGCCCTGTTGGCCTCACCACCTATAGCAGTTGTCGGCAAACTGCGGCTCGCGAGCCGCAGTTTGCCGCTCTGTAGACTAACGAGTTTGCTGACCACTGACCTACAGCATTGTCTTGGTAAGGGAGCTCGCCCCTCCCTGCCTCAGTTTCCTGAATTTTCAGATGGGTTGTCACGAGGACCCGAGAGGTAGTGAGTGTCACAGTGCCAGCCTGGGAAATACCACGTCTGCTCTGAGTCTCCTCCCAGGTGCTGGGATGACTCTTTGTACTTCCCACTCCTAGTGTTCCTCTCCCCCCAGTTTTATTCATAGGATTTGGGGTTACAGTGACTGTAAGAGTGGCCTTAGGAGAAAGGAAGTGGGAAGGTGCCAGCAGGGTGTGGGAAGCACTTTTACTTCTTCTGAGAGGACTCACTGCACTTCTTAACAATTGCCTGGCCACTTACCCTGCACTGGGATAATTTCAGATCTGCGATGCCTTAAGGTAAAACTTGCTGCTTCCTGTTGGCCTTTTTGAGTCAATAAGCCTGTTAACCCTTCACCTCCCAACCACATTTTTAGCTCCTTTGCTTTTCAAGAGAAAAGTAGGGGATGTCCTAGCTCAGCTTCTAGTCCAGGTGCATCTGGGAGGATGTCCTATTAGGGTCTGCTCCAGCTGCATCTAGGAGGGTGTCCTGGTAGGGTCTGCTCCAGGTGCATCTGGGAGGATGTCCTGTTAGGGTCTGCTCCAGGTGCATCTGGGAAGGTGTCCTGTTAGGGTCTGCTCCAGGTGCATCTAGGAGGGTGTCCTATTAGGGTCTGCTCCAGGTGCATCTGGGAAGGTGTCCTGTTAGGGTCTGCTCCAGGTGCATCTGGGAAGGGTGTCCTATTAGGGTCTGCTCTAGGTGCATCTGGGAAGGTGTCCTGTTAGGGTCTGCTCCAGGTGCATCTGGGAAGGGTGTCCTATTAGGGTCTGCTCTAGGTGCATCTGGGAAGGGTGTCCTATTAGGTTCAGCTGCAGACCACCTTGGATCTCCAGTGAGAGTTGCTGGAGGAGCTGCCTGGGTAGCTTCTCCTGCAGTCCCCCTCCTCTCTCTGCTGACTGACGGGGAAGCACAGAACACCACCAGCTGTGGCTCTGATACATCTCCCCCTAGACGTGCGTGGCATGCGGCATCAGTGTGTGTGGAGGGAGGCTAGGCTGACACCTCTTCTCATCATGTCTGATGATGCCTGCACATGGATATGAGCTGCCAGACACAGGTGGAATGACTGGAGCCTGCAGCAGTTCTGAGAGGCCAGGCTACTTCCTTCCGAAGTGGGGAGGGGCAGGGGCGTGACCTGGCAGCGTGGCCAGAGGCTCTGTCCCCACCTTGCCATACACCTCGTATGTCCTGGGGCTTTAACGTTACCATCCCTCTGGCAGTCTTCTGCCTTAAGCATCTTTGGATTTGTGACTGGGAGTGGGATCAACTCTCATTAGCTTCTTCTTTTAAAATAAAAACCAGAGATAGAGTTTTAAGCCTGCCCCCATGTGAACTTAATGGTATTGCAGAAATTATGGCTTTAATTATCGTATATAATAAAAGTATAATATGCAAATTGACGGAATGGTGGAATGACCGGTCACTATGATGCGCACTGACCACCAGGGCCAGACGCTCAGTGCAGGAGCTGCCCTCTGGTGGTCAGTGCGCTCCCACGGGGGAGCGCCGCTCAGCCAGAAGCTGGGCTCACGGCTGGCTAGTGCAGCAGCCGTGGCAGTGTGGCTGGAGCCTCTCCCGCCTCTGCTGTAGGCGGGCATTAGGCGTGAGGGGTCCCGGATTGCGAGAGGGCGCAGGCCAGGCTGAGGGACACCACCCCCCCCTCAGTGCATGGATCTCGTGCACTGGGCCTCTAGTGTATAATAACTGACAATTTAAGAGTAACATGAAGTAATAAAGTGGAGCTGGACTTTATGCTAGATTCTTAAGTGAGCATTATCAGGCTTCAGAAACATATTTTGTTCTTACTTGGGCAAATATAATGGATGCTTAAAAGCTGTTGAGATTTATTAATATATAGTAATATTTAAGGATCTATTTAAGCAACTGTGTGATTCCATTAAACTTAAGTCATTAATATGTACCCATTTAAAGCCAAGGAAATAACTACCATCTTGCCAGGGTTGAAACTGTTACTAGAATTACTAATGTGCACTGTAATGGTTGCTCTGCCTACAGGTCCCCGTGGCAGGGCTGTATCAATGCTGTAAAAGGAAGACATGTGGTGGGTGGGTCTTACTGTTTCGTTTTGCTCAGTTCCAGCGAACATAATCTTATTGCAGTGGTTGGGCTTCCTCCACCGGCCACAACATTGATGTTAAAGGGGACAAATGGGGAACAGCACCTGGGGCTGTTTTGCCTCTGATACCAGAGTTCAGACTTGGAGCATCCTTCTCTCTTAGTTGCTTGTACACAAATTCACGTGACAAGGAAGTAGAATGCATTTTTCTTTCCCCCTCCCTCTGTAGATGGTGACGAGTTATTACTTAGCTCCCATGCTAGAGAGGGATTTATAATGCCTGCTGGTATTTTAGAATTCCCTGTTATTAGGAAGGTCTGGCCCTGGTCACAGGGCAGGAAGCAGCCTTGCTTTTGTTTGTTTCCTTGATGACTTGTTTAGGGTTTGACACAAACAGGATTCTGGATGAAATGTGCTCTTGTGAGAAAGTGTGTAAATAATACGGGGGCTTTCAGAAAGTGTCCTGTGTCCTGTGACTATAGAAGAGTGAGGCCTTGGGGAAGGAAGGTGGGTGGAGGGTGGCAGGGGAGGGGGCCCTTTGGTGGCCCTGCCGTTAGGCGGCTGATGGAGGTTGCTGGTTGAGAACACTCACCAGGGATAGGAAGCTCACACACAGGGCTGACTGCATCAGTGGGACCACAGGGCCGTTTCGATAACTGTGATTTATTCTTGAGAAATGTGGGACGGGGAGTGATTTCTGGAACACCAGCATTCCGTGACACTGAGATATGAAATGAACCTTACAATTGCATGGTGCCTTGTAGCTTTCCTGCTGATCTTTTTTTAGTCCTCTAAAAGTATTTTCTAAGGAAATGATGTTCTCTTCTCTGTGCAGTCGAGGAGGCTGAATTTCAAATGGTAAGAAAGCCATCATGAGCATTAGAACTGTGTTTCCTGACACAGTGTCCGTGTCCTGGGTGAGCTGGCCAACCTTAGGGCTTGTGAGAGGCCTGTTTTTTTTTCGATCAAGGATTGGGGGGTCCAGGGTTCTCCTCTGAGACCAGCCCACAGAGCTCTGTGCCAGTTGTGGGCACCCTGGGGAGGGGAAGCAGTGGCTGGCCCCTCCTCAGCAGTCTGTCCCCAGCTCGAGCAGCAAGTCAGTGAGGAAAATGCTGGCTTTTTCTTTCTACTTGGTTGTAAAGGGATGGAGGCTTCTGCGGCACATTATCTTAGCTGGCTGCCTCTAGGACTTTGCATTTAAAACCTAGTCTGTCCTCTAGGGGTGGGTCCATGGTGTTCACTGTACCACTCTTCACATTTTTTCTGAAGGCTTGAAAATTTCCTATGCTTCTCCTGGAAGATAAAACATAAGAAATGCAACCCCTTGAGCTAACCTTTTCTGGATGGCAATCTTTAGAATCAGGAAGCTGGATATGGTATGGTTTTATCAGAAATCTTGATCGTTTTGGTCAAGAGACAGTGCTGTTAATTCTTGGTTGTGCTGTTTCTGGGAAAAATATTCTAAATGAGTTTCCAGGAATAACCGCTTCAGCGTCTCTACCAGAAAAGAGTGGCCTTTCTCAAAGCTTCCCTGTTATGCTAACCAGGATGGTAGTGATCACCTTTAAGCAGCCACTCATCACTCATAGGCAGTCGATTTTTTTATGTGGACATAGAGCACTTTTATAAGCGAAGTGTCCCTTCTGATCTTCTCTAGCTCCTGCAGGGACGGGCCCACATCTGATGCATGTGAACCATGCTCATCTCTGGTCCCCAGAGAACTGGCCTGGCGTCTGTAGGAATGCGTGGTGTCTAACGTGGACTTCTGAATCAGACGCTGCAAGTAGACATCAGTGAACAAAGTCTGTTCTCTCTATGGTGGTGGAGGACGCTTACGTATTTTGGTAGCCACCACTCACTGATTGCATTAAGTGTATGACAGATATTACCGTTTAGCCCTGATAGCCTGAGCAAAATTACCTTGGTCTCACAACAAAGGGAAATGTTCAGAGAGCTTGCCCAGTCGTCTGCTTTGCCCTTGGAACTCTTTCTGAGGCTGCTGTCACCTGCTTGTCACATGATAGCTTTCCCTGGGGAGGCCCACACTCCTGCAGTAAGTTAGGCAGATCCCAAGTAGGAAATACAATTTTTCTTTTTCTTCTCTTTTTTAAAAATCTCATCTGAGGATATTTTCCCATTGATTTTTATGGGAGAGTGAAAGAGAGAGGGAAAGACGGAGAGAAACATTGATGTGAGAGAAACACATCAATTGGTTGCTTCCTGCACGAGCCCCAACCAGGGCCTGGGCTAGGAAGCAGCCTGCAACCAAGGTACCTGCCCTTGACCGGAATTGAACCTGGGACCCTTTGGTCTGCAGGCCAGTGCTCTAGCTACTGACCCAAACCGGCTAGGGTGGAAATACAATTTTTAAAAGACTAGAGGCCCGGTGCACGAAATTCGTGAGTGTGTGGGGGGGGTCCTCTTAGCCCAGCCTGCACCCTCTCCAATCTGGGACCCCTCGGGGGATGTTTGACTGCTGGTTTAGGCCCAATCCCAGAGATCGGGCCTAAACCGGCAGTCGGACATCCCTCTCACAATCCTGGGCCGCTGGCTCCTAATCGCTTACCTGCCTGCCTGTCTGGTCACCCCTAACTGCCCGCCCCTGCCGGCCTAGTTGCCCCTCACTGACCGCCCCCTCCCCCGCCAGCCCAATCACTCCCAACTGCCCCCCCCCCGCCCCCAGCCTGGTCGCCCCATGCAGCCTGCTTGTTCAGTCATTTGGTCATCCCTCACTAACCCCCTGCTGGCCTGGTTGTAGGCAGCCATCTTGTGAGGGCATGACAGTCAATTTGCATATTACCTCTTCATTATATAGGATGGCAAGTTTCATGGCATCCATGTTTTTTGTGTGTGTGTATTTACTACCATATACCCTAAATGACAGAGTTTTCCCACCTGATAGAACAGTTCCCTTGATTACAAGCCATTACTGGCACAAGCAGTCCTTGTTTTATCGTACTTCATAGGTGCTGCATTTTTTTTGCAAATTGAAGGCAAGACCCTCCACCAGCAAAAAGATGATTCGCTTTATTGCGACACTCGCTTTATTGCGGTGTTCTGAAACCCGACCCGCGATGGCTCCATGGTCTGTCTGCCTTACAAAATTCTGTGCAGGACATTTTGGGAGCCTGTAGTCTCAGAAGAGATCCTCTATTTTTATAATCATTATCTGCTTAATAAAGTGGTTGGGATTGTGGTTATCTTTTGTCATCCTGTTTTTCTATTTTTAGATCCTCGAGAGGAAGCAATTTTGTGATTATTCAGAATTGTGAAGATAATCTAGTGATTAGAGAATCTCATTGGATAAGTCTGATAGCTTTCTTTCCTTTAATTAAATAAAAATATCTCAATCCAGGTCAATGTTAGCAGGAATAACTTGTTTTTGAACTAGATAAAGATTTTTGTGTGACATGTGGCCATCCTGGGATAGTGTCTCTAGAATATTCTAGAACACCCACCTTTACAAGTGTGTACCCTCCCTATTCCCTGATTATTCATGTTTGCATCCAATTTTTTAACCCACGTATCCAAGATGGTAGTTACACACGTGCGCGTGTGATGTCTTTTCCTACAACAGGGGCCTTTTGAATATTGTTTTTGGACAGTACAATTTCCCATGTGCTCATGCAGAAAGCATGTAGCTCCTCCCAATAAAGACAGATGTTCCGGCATCAGGAACCTGAGGACTTTTCCTGTTATATCAAGTAAATAGATCCCAGAACAAAGCTGGTTTTGTGTACTCCGCATTTACCATGAACGTTGTTGCAAAAGCGGAGCCAGTGCTTCCCTACCTACATCCTGGAAACCACGTGACCCGCCTAAACAGAAAACATGGAGCTTCAATTCTGTAATCGGGTCGTTTTGCATATTTGCGATGGCACCTGTTCTGTAAGCTGTGAAAGCCACTCCTTCTCTTGGCCTCGCCAGGGCCATGGTTGTCCCAATTCATGGAAATGATCATTTGCCAGTTTAAGTGTTTTAAATCGCAGGCTTCCCCTTGTCTGCATCATAACCCAATTTTAAAGAAAGATACAGTTTGACTTTAAGTGGATTGTATGAATTTGGTTATTCATGGCTGGATCATTATACTGCGTTGTGAATTACTTTTATTTTTGGATTTACCCTCATAATACAGAGTGTTCCAGAGGAAAGTGTTAACACTGTTACTTGTAACTTAGACTAACTCTTGATTTTTATGAGCTGATAACCATAATGGTGAATTTAATTTCCATTTCTCCCAGTGGTCCTTCTTGGGTCACCTTTCTCCCACGTTCTTTCCTTCTTATCTCTCCACCCTTTCTGCTATTTTGTCTTCTTTCAGACCCAGAGGCCCTCAGCCTGTGGTGTGTGGTGGGTCCTGATTGCTGTGAATCTTTCATAACCGTGGAAAGGACTTTTTCTTTTGAGCAAGACAGCTCCAAACACATTTCAGTTGCCCGAGTATCACCTGTGGACGGTCTGTGGACAGTTTTAACCCTTTTTCGGTGGGGTTTTGGCTGACCTTGCCTTGCCCTCCTCAGGACTCCACCCGCCCGTGGGGCCTATGCTCTGAGCGCCTGCTTCATCACGTAGAGTGGTTAAATAAGTCTCACGTCGCCGCATAAGCACTCTTCCCTGGCATTTGGGTGTGGATTGTGTTTTGTTACTGTGGGTGACCCTGAGGGTCCTGGCCTTTGGGAACGCTCCCGTTGAAGTGGTATAAAATGGGATATCTATTTGAGGATGATTGTAACTCACGGAGCAGGTGACAAAGATGCTTCCATCTGAACAGCAGCTGACCTGAGAACACATCGGGTTTGGAGGTGGGTGACCTTTTGACAGAGCAGCTGGCTCTTGTCATACCTTGAAAGCTGTGCTTGCCCTGTTTTCTGTTGCATACTTAGAATCTCTACAGCTCCTAAAGGGAGGTATTTGCTGATTTGAAGGGGGTAGACTACTTTAGCAATAAAAAATGCTCCCTGGAGATTTAAATTGAGTAAGTTTGCCATATAGTTTGTGGTTTACTCTTTAATACTAAGTGGAGTTGATGTGTACGTGGCTGAATGGCCCACCCTGTGAGGCAGAGGTTGCTTTTGCCCTCTGAGAGCTTTTGAACTGTCTTCTTCCTTGAGCACTTACTTCATGCGCAGTTTTTGAGTGAGGTTCCGTACTCCACACTGTGGGAGTGGCGACCGTCGCTTCTGTAATCAGAGGAAGATAGGACATACGCCGCCGTGGGGAATTCAGCACAGATGGAAGAGACAACTTACGGTGAGGACTCACCACAACTCCATGTGGAACTGAATGCCAGATGCATGACCTCAGCTCGGAGAGCTCCGAGTTTAGAAGAAGGAGCGGCTGGGTGACGGAGGCCCTCAGTGTGCTTGGGAGGCCGCAGGGCTCTGGGCCTGGAGGGCTGGGAGACGGGCCTGGGGCCTGTGCAGAGGGGCAGAGGCCAGCTGTGCTGGGTGTGGCCTGTCACTCAGTGAGGCCTGGCAGTGCTGTCCGTGGCTCTTGTGTTCTGGGTGAGAGTTCTAACCCTCGTCTGCCTGGCTGGCTGGCTGGCTGGCTGGCTGGCTTTGGGCTGAGGCAGGGGCCTGGGGTCTCAGGCACTGAGTTGAGTGGGACGATGGCATCTGGGCCTTTCCTAGTTTTCAGAGGCATGTGTGATGTGGGCTTTTCTTTATTTTCACCTCTATGTCCATCCCATCCAATGGAGCGACTGTATAAGGGTTGACAATAAACTTTGACGCTATGATTTTGAGTGGAAAGTTAAGCCCTGAATATGAGGCTATAACCTTGGAGACGACCTTATTGAACCTCTTCACTTCTGAGCAAGCTTATGGAAGCGGGAGGTGTAGGGACTTGCCAAAGGTCACCAGTCAGAGGTCTCTTGTCAGCGGCAGAGCCGGGGAACAGTCTCTTCTCTCTGCAGGTCCTCTCCCAGCAAGACTTTGCTTGCTTGCAGGCTCTACAAGGTGGGCAGCGGGGGGATCATTGACACAGAGCGTCTGCTCCCCAGGTTTTCAGTGTGTGTGCTGCATGCGTGTTGTGTGTATTAGGTGCATGTTGTGTGTGTTGTATGTGTGCAAGTTGTGTGTGGTATGAGGGTGTGCACAGTGCCCATGTCCTGTCCTGTGCGGTTCAGGTCAGGAAGCAGCGGTGTGGGGGTGTTGGCTGAGTTGGGGTGACATGCACCCTGCGAGGCTCCTGCCCTGAGCTCTGACCTCCCCTCCCCCCCTCAACCACCCCTACCTGCCCCCTGTGATCCCTCCACTCCAGATGCCTATGGAGCTTGCGTTTACCTTCCCTCCCAGTTTCCTCTTCTTGCTGCGGACCCTTCTTCTTCTTCTGACGTTTAAACCTCCTCAGGCTGCATGCCTGTCACCCCTCACGGACCAGTGATGGTCACATGGTGCAGAGAGCTGGTCCTCTGGCCTCAGGGCTGCTCATCCTCCAGGCTCCCTCTGAGGAAGGTGCCAGGGAGGGTTCTGTCCCCTAGGGGGCCAGTCTCCCTCCCCAGCACCCCTCTCCACCTCCCCCTCCTCACTCCTCTGTCACTGTGACCCAGGCGTGGCAGGATGTGCTGTGACCCCGAGAGGCGGAAACCTTCCATTATCCAGGCTGTGAAAGAAAGACCGTTGAGATCAGAGAGCACCCCTGTCTGTCTGCCTTCCAGCGAGGATGAGCAGGCTGTACGTTTTGAGTTTCCCCTTTTCCAGGAGAGAATGAGTCTTCCTCGTGGTGTGCTGTGGACTTGCTGTGTTGTTGGCAGAGTGGGTGCCTGCTTTTCAGGTAAGAAGGCCGAGGGGTCCCCTGTGAGAGTGAGGACCCAGCCGCCAGCAGGCCTCGTGCGGGCCTGAAGGTATTAAGCATCATCATAGTTGATAGACAGATATTTTTATGTCTGTAAACTGAAAAAGGGCAGTAAGTGGCTTAGACCTTTCCTCAGAGAGCACCACTGAACCGTGACATGGTCATAGCCCTCTCCTGACTCTCCGGCCTTCCCTGGGCCCCTGCCTGCAGTCCCCTGCTCTGCCACAGCCCGGCCCACGCGTGGGCTCACCTCCCGAGAACGCTGCCGCTCCGTGCTGGGCTGTCTTCCTGAATGCCTGGGATTTATCAGCCGAGATTAGTAAAAGCGCAAATATCAGTCACCGGCCTCCCACTGCAGAGACTCATTTTGTCACACGTATAACTCTGAGACTGGGACAGCATTCTTTGTGAGAAACCTGCTCATTACAGAACACCGTGCACTATAATCCCACGTCTGTCAGCAGAAGGTGGGCTGTGCGTGGAGGGTGGACCGAGCCTTCACCTCCTCCCGGAGAGCGGAGCGCGGAGGGCACCCTCCCTTTCCCTGGACACATTTCCATGTGTGTTTTTAAGCAGAGAGCTTTGGCATTCCGGTAGAATGAAATTTATGATCGACAGCATACAGTCCTCTGAAATAATAGTGAGAATGTTGGCAGTGCACACCAAGACACTAATTGGTCATTACAAACACATTATTTTTATTCATACTGAAATGTTTTCTTGTTCTCTTCCCATGCCCGGGGAAGGCAGTCTGTGCTCCTTCCCACGTGGTTTTTTTCTCCCGGGCTCTTCCCTGGGGGCCAAGCTCTCTGTCTGCTCCCAGTGTGGGGGTGCAGGGCTCCTCAGGGCTCTGTGTCTGCGGGGCGCCCGTGGTGGTTGCCGGGGGAGGTTCTCCTCTCTTTGTTGGCTTAGGGAGCAAGATGGCTCTGACTGCGCACCTTAATGAAAGCACTGTCCCCTGGCCCCGCCCCCTGGCCTAGTCCCCTGTGCGGACCCAGCAGTGAGGCACTGAGGCGCGGGCGACCCAGGGCCGCCTGCAGAAGGCCAGGTCAGTATCACTGACATTGCTCTTGAAACTTCCAACTGGTGTGGCAGGTACTCAGGCCACCACACGGACCTTAGCTCTGTCTTACCTCCTGATGTGTGGAACATTGGCCACGTATTGCAATCACCTGGAAGGATTCTCTGTCCCCAGGGCCACCTTCAGAGTCACAGCCTGCAGTGGGGGCAGGGGATGTCCTTGGGCGATTCCAGCGCTGCGGGCCAGCCTTTGGGAGCCAGCGGCTCCTCCCACTCCTTTGAAGTTAATCATTCATTTCTGGTGTCGGTGGAAGAGCAGTGGGAGGCAGGGAATTCTGGTTTAGCCCTGACTCACTGGCTCCCTGCGCTTGGCTGTTAGCGGCATTTGGGGGTAGGTAATGGTGTCCTGTGCTTTATTTTCAGCTTTCCCAGTAGGTGCTAAAGGAATGATTGTTTCTGGAAGGCCAGTCTGAAGAAAGCTGAAATTTAGAATTATGTTATGTGAACTCCTGTTATTTCAAATACACCCCTGCCCACCCATTACCGCAGAGGAGCGGGGTCCGCTCCATTCCAGTCAGGCAGTGCGCACTGCAGTCACGGTCCCCTTTCCCACGGTCTGCCTCCCGTAGTGACTGTGAGTCCTTGGGAGCTCAAGCACCGTACAGGTGCCAAGTGAAGACGTGGGTCCTCTGAAGAGGGAGGAAAAGGTCCCTGTGAGCGACTCCCACCTGTGGCCGCAGATTGTGCTCAGGGTTGTGTGAGGTAAACCTGTGGCCGCAGATTGTGCTCAGGGTTGTGTGAGTTCCGTATACTGGTAAGATCTATGGCGTGTTCCTGGCATTGGGTCCTGCAAGAGGGGAGCTCAGCTCTTGTTTTTGATTTAATTGCCTACACGTTACCAGGTTCCCGTGACCGATGGTTTGGTGAAAGCTGCAGTAGAGGGAAGCATGTCAGGCCCCTGCTGGAGCTGTGGTGTTGAACAGGTAGCGTTTCCCATGCGGTAAGAACGCACTCTCTAGGACTTCTGTTAGTGGGGACTCTGAATCTCCCCAGCAACTGTGTATGTGGTGTTTTCTTTTGAAAAGCTAACTCATATATTAGAGTTTATTTAGTGTTTCTATATGAAGTCTGGAATTGGTAAAAATATTTTCCTAACTAGAAGATCTCATTATTGGACTTGTACATTTACAAATTTTGCTTTAGATTGCATTGTTATTTATTTACCCCTTCCCTTTTTTCTTTTGGTTAAAAAAGGTACGTTTTATTTATAGAATGAAGCTAGAAATGAAACCAAGGCACAAATATATAACATTTATACAGTTAAAATATGTATGTATACGTTATAAGTCATCCAGAGTGATAGGAGATAAAAATAAAAGTTGAGAGGAACTAGTAGTTCAGAAATGTTGTGTTTATTTCTCTTATGTCCGGGAAACCTGCATCTTTGAAGCTCTGTTTAATTCCCAAGGTCAGCATCCAACCTGGTGGCCACCAGCAGCTGGGGGAGCGGGAGACGTTGGTCAAAGGCCACAGACTTGCACTTGTAAGATGGTAACTGCTGGGGATGTGCAGTGTGGCGACTACAGTTCTAATTCAGTATTATACGTACTTAAAGTTATTCAGAGGAAATATTAGACATTCTCAACACAGGGAGTTAATTAACATGTCCATTGTCCCACGTATTTATCTTGATCTTGGGGATCATTTCACAATGTAGATGTATAAAAAGAATCATCAGGGCATGCAGTGTAAACATACACAACTAGAGGCTCAGTGTATGAAATTCGTGCACGGGGGGAGGGTCCCCTCAGCCCAGCCTGCACCCTCTCTAATCCGGGACCACTCAGGGGACATCCCTCTCACAATCCTGGACTGCTGGCTCCTAACTGCTCACCTGCCTGCCAGCCTGATCGCCCTTCACTGCTCCCCCTGCCGGCCTGGTCGCCCCACACAGCCTGCTGTTCGGTCGTTTGTCGTCCCTCACTGACCCCTCCTGCCGGTCTGGTTGCCTCACGCAGCCTGCTGTTCGGTCGTCTGTCTGGTTTCAGGCATGATGGCCCCTGGCTTTTTATATATTAGGATTATATTTCTCAGTCACATCTCAATGAAGCTGGGGGAGAAGCCACTTAGTCGTTTAGGTCTGGTTTCTCAGACTCAGGCTCCGGGACCCTTTGTGTGTGTGGGAGTGGAGGTGGGCATAGGGGGGCGGGAGGGGCTGTCCTATGCATCCTAAGACCTTGAGTGGCATCGTGCTTCCACCTGTTAGGTGCCATTGGTGTCCTCACTCCCTCAGAATTGCCCCTGGCAGAGAGCTGCTGCTTTCTGTGGCACAGTGGGACGTGCATGTTGGCATCACCTGATTAATAGCTGTTGCCAATTTTTGCAGATCTAGTCGTGTGATTGAAACATGGCTGAGTGTCGATGTTTGGGTGAGCAGCTCTCCTCTGGGCATCTGCATTCAACCTGTCCAGGCGGAAATTGGTGCAATCTTGGTTTTACAGACATGAAGCCCTTTGGATGCACACACTCTGAAGTGTGTGCATAGCTGTGTGGCACGCGGGCTACAAGGCATCTGCAGTCTGCGTGTCCGAGGGCCCTCTGGCCTGCCACGGGGGTGCGGGGCTATGTCCCATGAAGAATACTCCAGGGAAGGAGACTCTGAAGTCCCTTTATAAAGACTCTTGTGACCTCCCCAGCCCTCAAAAAACCCTTTTACTTAGGGAGCTATTTTCATGTCCTTTTGTTCTCCGTCTGTTGGAGCGGAGGGTGACAGACACTGTCACCTGAGTTTAGAGTCTGAGATTTGAAACGTGTATTATTATCTCCCATACTATTTTCATTATTTTGCCCATACCTAATTTGAAAGCAAAATTATGTTTAACTGAAAAATTAATTTTTTCCTATATCAACTTGCTGCAAAACATCCCACTTTGTTTTCTTGGAATCAGTGACTCTTTTTGGAGGCACATTTAATTGGCTTCACTAGTTTGTTACAGGTACACCTGGCACAAACAGGTTTAGGAGCAAACACACCTGTTTCCTGATCAGATGGGGCTCGCGGCCCAGAGCGTGCACGGGAGAATTCAGCGGTTGCGGCGGTGGTATGGCTGAGCCTGCAGGGAGGGGCTGGACTCTGCTTGGGGGAGGCGGCCGCCCATCCTATGGACGCTGCATGCTCACGAGCTCTCGTTTTTCAGGAGTTCACTTTTGTGGCAATGCCACGATTATCAGGAAAGTTGGTTTTAAAGAATGTACATTCACTTAATTTAAAAGTATATGGATATTCCATACAGCTCCTGTAGGAGGAACTGGGGGCCTAGAAAGAATGCAGGTATGTCACTTATAAGCTCTGTGGGTGATAAAATGTGTGAACATAACTGAGGCCTGAACGTGGATGTCTTCAGCTGTCAGGTTGTTGGGGAGCCATGAGAGTTTTTGGAGGGGATCATGAGCTGATCCAGGCAGTGCTTCTGAGGAATAGTATGCTTCGGGGTGGGGGTGGGGGTGGGGGTCCAGGAGAGGCCTGGATGAGCCCAAGGGCTGTTCCCCAGTGTGACACCCGTGGATGGCAAATGTCCGAGTGCAGGTGGGAGGGGGAATGAGAAGGAAGTGTGTGTGTGTGTGTGTGTGTGTGTGTGTGTGTGTGGTGGAGGTGAGCATTCCTGCAGACCAGGGCAGAGCTGGTGGAGGGAGAGGCTGGAATACATAGAAGAGTGGGGACCAGTGGAGCCAGGCCCCCTCGGATGCACTTGCCCATTGTATCCATGAATTGCTGTTATTCTAAGTTCATTCAGAACAAAGGAACGTTCTGAAGGGCCCTTAAAGCTGGAATGTGCCTTGTGCATTTCAGAACGCCGTGTGCTTTGATTCTGGCTTATTATGGATGACTAACTCTTAGCGTGTCTCCTGTGGACGTCTGCAGAGCAGCTTGCCAGCGTCAGGGTCCCCACGGTGTCTCCCCACTGCCTAGCGTTTGGAAGGAGGCACCTGCAGCTGAGATTCTGAGTTCAGTTTGGAGTGTGATTCCTGAGTTGCCTAATTCCATGAGGGGATGGTGATTTACCCCCTGCGGATCTGAGCCAGCAGCATCCAGCGTGGAACGACATGCACCTTGCGTCCGCGTTGTGTCTGCATTTAGCTCCTGCCTTTCTTCAGTTCTGCATGTGTCCTTTCATCTCTGCTAATAAATAACAGATATGTTAGCAGTCACACCTACAAAGCAGGCTTCACTTCACGCTTGGTGCTCCAGGTGAAAAAGAGAGAAGGTGATTTAGGGAGGGGCGGGGAGAGCCGCCCTGGATGGGGTGCTTGACCCCTGGGGTTGCAGGCAAGCCCTTGCTGAGTGGCTGGGCTAAGGGAGAGAAATGTAGAATTTTTACAAACGAACAGTGGTGAATCCTCATGGAAAATGAAATCTTGGAATCGTTGTGAAATCATTGAATTATTATGCCTACATCATTGTCATCATCATCATGCTACGGGAGTCAGGGGTGAATGGAGTTAAGAAAGGAAAGAGGAAGGCTGGGAAGAATTTCAGGGCTATGGCTTGTGTGTTCTGATCCTGGGTGATGTTTTCTACTTCTGGTTAGGTGTTTCTTAGCGCGTGGGCTGCGCATTTGTAACCTTGTGTGCTTGTGATAGGTTAGCTGTGAAGATGTTGCAATTAGATTCCTAGAAGTTAGTGGTGGGACCTCCTGGTTTCGCTGTACGGGTGACGACTGAGCACCTGTTAGTGACACTTGGCCCTGTGGCTGTTCCTGGTGTGTGTGGAACATCTGGCTTGTGAAGCTGTAAGTTGTGCATTTCTTTAAAGTCTGAAGATGGCTTAGCATCCTGATGGCTCTCGCATGGGTGTTCCTGCTCTCATGTCCTTTGCAAAGCAGACACACATTTAAAAATGTTGTCCTTTCTTTCTCTTGTTTACAACGCTGTGTCTTTCATTTTCCTTCACGGCAACTTCGTGAAATAGAGACGAAGGAAACACAGTCTTCATTTTGGACACGGAGGATTGGCCAGCTCACTAATGTGCGTGCCATCGGTGTGCTTCTGGCTTGAGAGGGACATCTTGGCATTCAGTCCTGTGCAGCCTCCCACAGAACACTCGGCCCCTCTGGTTCACTGTGCGGTGGGGTAACTTCTGAGGGCTCTTTCTTTTCCTCCAGTTTTGAACAACTGTGGTTTAGTTTCTGGGATGATGAAAAGGCAGTGAAAGGGCATGGAAAGAACAAGCAGGACGGGAAGGATTATCTCATGATTTTAGTCAGGAGGAAATTTCTCAGACGGGGAAAACATTCTCGGACCCCAGGAAGTTACACTGAATAAGTGGCCCCATGTCACACAGCCCCCTTTTGCATGATCGTTGTTACTGGGGTAACGAAGAGAATGAGGACATTCAGTCTGAGTTCAAACCTCACATCTTTGGTGACATGGACTGTAATGAGCAGAATTAGTTGAGGAATTTGGGGTAAGAGGGTGTGGATGAGGCTTCATTATTTGAAATTGAGAGATGAACCCAGCAAAGTGGGCTCACTGATTTCAAGAAGGTTCATTTGGGGGGATGTGTCCCTTTTTATAGAATTGCATGATTGGGCTCTTCTGAGTGTGTGTGCCTATGTGAGTGTGTGCATGAGTCTGTGGATGTGATTGTGTGTGCGTACATGTGTGTATGTGTTTCTGGGTATATGTGTGTGACTGTGTGTGCAAGTGTGCATTACGTTTGTGAAGTCCTCTGTGGAAGGCACGTCGCTGAACAGCCTCTGCCTGAATCTGCCAGTCTTTCTCTCAGGGAGGGAACTGCAAGCGGCCCAGCGAGGGGTAGAAGCGCCCAAAGGTATAAAATACATCTGCCTGCATCGTGGGAGTTAATGTTTAAAGTGGGCGTAGAGGCATCACAGACATCGTAATAAAAGTGACCCCAAAGCCCCCTTGTTATAAGCTTTGTGAATGATTCCTGGGCACGTATAGATGCTGCTGCTTACCGTGCAGGTGGTTACTGGTGATGTTTGTTTGGCGGGACAGTTAGTGATTAGTGTTTTGGTAACAAAACACAGTGTGAGCTTTCCGGGGGCTCGATGTAGCACTCACACTCTGCCAGGCTAATGACTCCTGGTTTTGATTTCTTCCTCATTCTCCTGTTGATGTGGCCAGTGCTGGGGCGGGGCTCTCCGGTCCATTTTACTTTCCTCTCCGTACACCCAGAGCATGTGCATCACTTACCCGGCCCGCGTGAAAACCTGGCCTCTCCCTTCTTAGAGCAGCGGTGGTCAGTAGGTCAGGAGCACCTCCGCTGCTTTCTCCTTGGTCTCTGTAAGGCAGTCTAGCTTTGGCTTGCCTTGCTATTGAGTTGCTGTGTGCTAATGCCTGGTGTCCACTGGCAAGAGTCTGGTTATCCTCCTGTTATACCCTCAACAGGGTGGGTGTGCAGGTCCTGGATGCGAGGCGACGATGCTGTGCTGATGCTGCTTTTCTAGGCTACTAATGCAGGCCTCACCCCTTTCCTCAGTGAGAACCAGACCCTCCAAACACCTTGTGAACAGTCCAGAGAAGCCTGGCTGTCAGAAATGGTTACTTAGATGAGATAGGTAATGGTACAGATCATAGTGACGTGTGAATTTACATTGTAATAAACATTATTTCTTAAAAGATAAGAGTCACATTTGAGTATTGTACTTAAAAATGACTCAGGTACTATCTTACCTAATAATAGACAAACATGTAAATTGACCGTACCTCCACCACGCCACCAGCCAATCAGGAGTGATATACAAATCAACCCAACAAAGATGGCAGTTAATTTGCATACACAGGCTCCCAGTGACGGGGGTGGGACGCTTGCGTCACTGACGCAGGTGTTCTGCCCCACTCCCGGGCTCTCAGGGCCTCTGGGCAGCGTGGGAAGGGGGGGCTGGAGTGGAAAGTGGCGGCTCTGGGGCCTGAGTAGAAAGGGCCTGGGCCAGAGTGGAAAGGCGGTGTCGGCAGCCAGGGAAAGGAAAGCCCATTCTAGTACGAATCTTCATGCATCGGGCTCCTAGTGAAAATATAACTGGCCATACTCCAGTGTGTTATAGTGGAGCAGGGCAGCTAACAGTACGGTATAGCATAGAGCACATCTATACTAATAAAAGGATAATATGCTAATTAAACAGGGAGACCTTCTGGGAGACCTTCCAGACAAAGTCATGGTGGTAGGGCTGAAGCAGAGGCAGTTAGGGGTGATCAGGCCAGGAGGGGAGAGCAGTTGGGGGTGATCAGGCCAGCGGAGGGGGGGGGGGAGGGCAGTTGGGAGTGAGCAGGCTGGCAGGGGGGTCCAGTTGGGGGTGAGCCAGCCGGTAGGTCAGCAGGGGGGGCAGTTGGGGGTGAGCAGACTGGTGGGGGGGGCAGTTGGGGGCAAGCAGGTTGGTAGGCATAGTGGTAAGGGGCGATAAAGCAGGCAGGCAAGTGAGCAGTTAGGAGCCAGCGGTCTCGGATTGCAAGAGGGATGTCTGACTGCTGGTAACTGGCAGTCGGACATCCCCTGAGAAGTCCCAGATTGGAAAGGGTGCTGGCCGGGCTGAGGGACAACCCTCTCCCCCGTGCACATTTTTCGTGCACTGGGCCACTAGTATTATATAAGAGACTATGATAGCATAGTACAGCCAGCGCTGTGTACAATAGCTAGTGCAGTGTAGTACAGGGCTGTATAGTATAGCACAGTGCAGTGTAGTACAGCGCTGTATAGTATAGCACAGTGCAGTGTAGTACAGCGCTGTATAGTATAGCACAGTGCAGTGTAGTACAGCACTGTATAGTATAGCATAGTGCAGTGTAGCATAGTGCATTGTAGCATAGTGCAGTGTACTACAGCACTGTATAGTGTAGCACAGTGTAGTGTAGTACATTGCTGTGTAGTATAGCACAGTGCAGTGTAGCATAGTGCATTGTAGCATAGTGCAGTGTACTACAGCACTGTATAGTGTAGCACAGTGTAGTGTAGTACATTGCTGTGTAGTATAGCACAGTGCAGTGTAGTACAGTACTGTATAGTATAGCATGGTGCAGTGTAGCATAGTGTTGTATAGTATAGCACAGTGCAGTGTAGTATAGCGCTGTATAGTGTAGCACAGTGCAGTGTAACACAGTGCAGTGTAGTACAGCGCTATATAGTATAGCACAGTGCAGTGTAGTACAGTGCAGTGTAGTACAGTGCTGTATAGTATAGCTCAGTGCAGTGTAGTACAGCACTGTATAGTATAGCACAGTGCAGTGTAACACAGTGCAGTGTAGTACAGCGCTGTATAGTATAGCTCAGTGCAGTGTAGTACAGCACTGTATAGTATAGCATAGTGCAGTGTAGTACAGCGTGGTATAGTATAGCATAGTGCAGTGTAGTACAGCGCTGTATAGTATAGAGCAGTGCAGTGTAGTACAGTGCTGCATAGTATAGCACAGTGCAGTGTAGCACAGCGCTGTATAGTGTAGCACAGTGCAGTGTAGCACAGTGCAGTGTAGCACAGTGCTGTATAGTGTAGCACAGTGCAGTGTAGCACAGTGCTGTATAGTGTAGCACAGTGCAGTGTAGCACGGCGCTGTATAGTGTAGTATAGTATAGTGCATTTCTGAATTGGGAAATTTTAGTCATAGAATCATGACTCTTATTTTTATTTTTTGTTAATCCTAACCGAGGACATTTTTTCCATTGCTCTTCAGAGAGAGAGAGAGAGTGGAAGGGAGGGAGGGAGAGGAAGAGAGAGAGAGAGAAACATTGATGTGAGAGAGACACATCAATTGATTGCCTCCTACACAAGCCCCAACCATGGGCAGGGAGGGAACCTGCAACCGAGGTACATGCCCTTGATGGGAATCGAACCCATGATCCTTCAGATTGTGGGCCGATGCTCCAACCATTGAGCAACACCAGCCAGGGCTCTTATTTTAATTTGTAGCAGGTGATTACTCTGGCAGACTCCAGTCAGATTGGTTGTAAGGACGTAAGGTGGGTAACCCCTTGCATGGTTCCAAAGGACTGGGAATGGATATACTTTGCCTTAAACCTCACTTGTCCATTAAAGGCCCACCTGGCTCAAGAAGTCCTCTCGGATCCCCACGCTCTAATTGTTGTTACGCAGTTTAGATCTTGATGCACGAAGATGTGGAACCCCCACAAGTCAGGAATTTACCTCTTCCTGTTGCATCCTGCCTTGTGTCCCGGGCAGTTGTAGGCACTCAGAATACGCTTGCTGACTTTGGGATTTCTGTAGGGTTCTGAGGACGACTCTTCCTCCTGTCCCAGTGCAGCTGTCTTTGTGGGAAGCCCAATGCTGCTTTCTGCAGGGGGCCTGGAATGACGAAGGAATCCGGGGAGGGAGAGGCCGGGTACTTGGAATTTCTCAGAGGTCTTAGGCTTCGGGATGTTCCTCAGTTAAGAGCTCAGCATCCCCAAGTGGGTCTGCCCTCGCCGCCCCCGCCCCCATGAAATGTTTAATGCAGCTTCCTTCCTCTCACTTTGATTAGCTGGCACTTACACATTTTACTTGTCACCTGGCATTTCTGTTGGCTCAGGACTTAGTTGACTAGTTAGTAGGGAGACTAGTGCATAAGGCTTGAGATGGTCAGATAACATGATTCTCAAGCTTATTCTTGCAAAACTTTAGAGCCAAAATAGTGCATTTGAAAAAGCCTGTTTTTCCAGGAGCAGCTCTCAGCGTTGTGGAAACACAGTCCTTGGTGCAAAGGGAGGCTGGGCCTGGGCCGGCTGCTCTTAGGACGTCAAGGATTATTAATGAACCTTTAAAGAGATTACGTATTTGCCAAGTAACATTGGGGATTTTTTTTCTCCATTAGGGCTTTGTAGGGTGTGATTACTGCCGGAAAGCTGGTGGCCCCGTCAGCACCTTGTGTATGGCTGAGGGCAGTGGTCCTTCGGCACAAATACCACCTGCTGTCTGCTTCCTCATCCGCTCTGCCTTCCCCCTCACGGCTCTGCTGGGTCCCTGCTCAGCCAGACCACTCTCTGAGATGTTGGTTCTGTGGGGAAAGGCACCTGCATTCCAAGGGCCCCCAGGGTGAGCATCCGGACCGTGGCCGTGAGCACAGCAGCCGCCGTGGCTGGGGGCAGTCAGGGCTGCATCCAGAGTGGAGGGATAGTCCCCTGAGCTCCCAGAGCTGGGTGACCTTGGGCCTCCCATTGGACGTAGGAAGAGGCATGAGGGATGGGCTGGTGAGCAAGGGCCTTTGCAGCTCTTGTTCTTTGTTTAATAAAATGAGGTCCAGAGGCATAGTGGCTCCAGATTCTGTGTCCTCTCCGAGTTGGAGGGGAACTTGGGCTCTGATTTGCATCACCACGGGGGGCGCCCCCGCCCTGCCCAGCAGCACTCTGTCCTCATGTCACTCTCATTTTTTATGTCCTGGCCTCCCAGCCATCAGGAGACAGATGCCCTTAAGGGGCCAGCGCCGTCCTGGCTGAGCCATCTGGGTCACAACCGGAGAACTGCTTCACAGAACACTTAACGCGGTGTCCGTTCAGTGGCTACTTCACAAAGTGACAAGGGTGTGCACCCTGCCTAGTAGACAGCGGGTGTCGGCATTTTGGATCTTCACATTTTTGTTGGAAAATGTTAGGCTCTAGACATCCGGATGTTGTCTTCTAACCATAAATGAGTGGTTTCAATATGAGGAAACATGAATGATGGTTCTTAGTGATGTGCAACCAAGTACATCACGGATCTGGAAATGTTTAGCTTCGAAGGGAGATGCCCAGGCAGTGTCCCCGCCCACCCTGGGGGACACCCCTGCGACTGAAACGGAAGGTTCGAGGGCACGGTGTTGGAAAGTCAGCTCACCACCCCGCAGGAGGGTACGGTTCATCATTTGTATTAAGAGGGAAGAATTGCATGGCGACAGCATGTACATGATTGTCAGTGCTGCTGGCAAAGCCCCCACCCAGGGTTTTGATGGGTCCCTATATCCGTCTTTTTGTGGATTTTACCGTCTGTGGTGAGGGAGTAGATTTTTTTTCACAACCCCAGGCCAGCATAGCAGACACTGAGCTCCCCCTCAGGGCTCCACACTGCCCGCTGTCCACAGATGTCGGTGAGAGACAAAGGCACTGTTTCAGGCAGAGGAGGTGGAGGCCGGGAAGCTGGAGGCTGGGGGAAGGTGAACCTGTGGAGGCCTGGGGCAACTTTGATCTGGGCAAGCGTCTCCCAGGGGGACGGGCTGTCTTGATTTGTTAGGAAAGGTGACTGCTATCCAACAAGGAACGTTCTGGTTCCCTCGAGGTTTCATCTTTGCCATGAAAGTTGTTAATAGGACATGGAATATTTGCCCTTTTTTTTTTTTCTCTTCTAAGGAAAGACCAGCAGAATGCCCCACACTACCGCTCCCCGCTGCTCGAGCATACAGGGCACAATGGGCATCAGGATTGCCTGGCTTGGCTGAGAGAGGCTGGGCTGCCATGGCTTGTCGCAGGGGCGCCCACGGCTCTCGTCCTGCCGTGCACTAAGCATGGGGAGTCGCCCCACACAGCGGCCACCACCTCTGTTACCTCAACAAGGATGTGAGGCACCTAGAGAATTGTGTGCAGACATTACCGTGTAGTGTGCAATGGAACCACGGTGGGGCTGTTAAAGAAAGAGCAGGATCTATGTTTGCATAGCCGAAAAGTGCCCAAGAAAGTAAAAAAAACAGGACGCACACAAAAAAGGATCACATCCTTTTGGTACCATTTTTGTTAAAAAAAAAAAAAGATGAACTTGGTGAGGGTTCTGTGCTTGTGTGAGTATATTGTGTGAGTATAGAATATAGACAGGATGCACAGGAATGCAGAGATTCCACCGTGTTCACACCGGGGAGTGGGATGGCGTTGGGAGTGGGTGGGAAGGGGGGTGCATGTGTTACTTTTTCATGAGTTCATTTTTCTTTTTCTTTTCCTGTTTTAAAAATATATTTCTTTATTGATTTCAGAGAGGAAGAGAGAGATAGAAACATCAATGATGAGAGAGAATCATTGATCGGCTGCCTCCTGCACGCCCCCTTCTGGGGATGGAGCCCGCAACCCAGGCATGTGCCCTTGGCAGGAATCGAACCTGGGACCCTTCAGTCGGCAGGCGGACGCTCTATCCACTGAGCCAAGCTGGCTAGGGCCATCAGTTTATTTTTCAAAGTAAATGATAAAGTTCAATTTGAGCAGTAGGTCGGCCTGGCTGTGGTGACAAGTAGATGCAAACATGTAATGGTTTCAAATGACAGCGGTTTGTTTCTTGATCACAGAGAATTCGGGGGTCCGGGGTCTTGGCCTGGGAGTGGCTGAGGCTCCCCATGTCTGCACCCTGCACCACCCCGGTGTGGCAGCCCGGTCATCTCCAGCAGTGACCTCAGCTGAGGAGGCAGGTGCTTTGGGAGGGTCGAGGGCCAAGCCCAAGGGGCGTGGCTCCCTTGGCCCTGCCTGGAGCCCAGCTATGCCCGGAGGAGGCGGCTGGCTGTGTGGTCTGGGATGGAGAAGGAAGTGGGTTTACACCAGCAGCCAGCTACCCAGCTAAGGTCTTCACCATGGGGACGTTTGCTAACTCTTGAAATCCACACTGATCCAGGTTTTGAATTTTGTTTATTTTACTTAATGTGCCAGCTCTTAGAATTCCTAGATTGCCATGAGTGTTAATTGCGGATTTCAGTACTGCTAATATAGTATTCCTCAAGAATGTATTGCTCTCTTTTATTCCACACCCCAAGGGTCCTAAAGGTTGCTTCCTGTAGGCAGTTTTCTTCCTAGTTAGTCTTCACTCATTCTCTCTACCCATAGGGACGAATCGCCGGGGTAGGGGTGGCGTCTCGCTAGTCTGGCGCTGCGTGCCCAGGGCTGCTTATACGGAGAGGCTCTTTTTCTGTGCCAAGGATGGTATTTGGAAAACCCTCAGATCTTAGGATAAGGAAAGTTTTAAGGCCCTGATTTTGTTTAAATCAACGTTTAACATTTTTCCCCAGTGCCTTATGTTCTTAGAGTTTAAAAGATATACTTTCTGAGAAAATATTTGTTAAAAACATATTTGATTAGAAAAGCATTGAAACAAAGTTACAGAAAAGCTTTTTTTGCGTAATAGCTTTCACATGGATACTTACTATTGTATAATTTTACCTGCTTCACAGGCATTCTGTGGAATCTTTTACATTTTTACTCACTCGGTCTGTCATTTGGTCCCTTCAGAATGGGTCTGTGCCTCAGGCCCTGGTTCTGGGCTGAGATGCTGGGGCACAGAGAAGAAGTGAGAGACAGACACAGTCCCTGTTTAGTGGGAGAGGCTGACTAGTGAGTAATGACACGTTGCTGGTGGTGAGAGGGGCTGGTGGTATGGGTGCGGCTGAGGCTCGGAACCTGGCCGGGCAGAGGGCAGACCCTGGACAAGTGGCAGGTGTGGAAAGGGTGAGTTGACTGGCAGGAGGGGCAGAGAGAGGAGGTGTAGGGAGGCGGGGGCTAGCCTGGGAGGGGCCTTCCCTTGAGCTGACCCTGAGCAAGGGGGCTTGTGCCTCCACCCCCAGGACAGAGAGACAGAGCCAAGAGCAGCGGAGAGCAGCCCGGTGTCCGTCCTCTGCAGGTAAACTAGGATGAGACACCTGACCTCAGGTTTGATCCCGAGTGGGCCCAGAGGGTTGGGGGTTTGCATGGTCTTGCATGAGCAGGTGGGAGCACCTGGGAACCTGAACTGTGATGGAGCCCAGTCCGGTCTGCAGGTGGGCTGCCCCAGCGATTCTCTGTGCGGTTCTGAGCACGTTTCCAGGGAAGGGCCTCTCAGGAGCCCCCTTGAGTCAGGTTCCCGCCCTGGGAGGCACGCCCAGAACTGGCTGCGGTGACAGCCGTGCCCAGTGCCTGCACAGAGGCTGCGACTGTGCGTTGTCTCTGTTCTGTAAGTGTGGACCCAGCCCAGCCCCTGAAGCCACTGTAGGCGCTGTCGTCAGCCAGGCTCCTGCTGCCCCTGAAAGAAGGCGGGCACAGCGTGGCCTCCAGGGGCGGGCTGTGTGGGTTGTTTTGAGAGCACTTCTCTTTTGGGGGCAGAGGTGTAGCCCCAAAGGAGAGGGTCTCTGAGCAGCAGCTGGAGGCCCGGCCCTTCCCTCTCCTCTTCCTGCTTCCCCCTGGAAGTGCTCTCCCTGTTTAAGAAGGCCTGGGCCTCGCCAGACGGCTGGAGTTAATGGAAACTTGGGACAGTAAATTCTGTCTGGATTTCCGTTTCCCTCTTGAGGTGTTGGTAGTGTGTTAAAGCAATGAAACACACTACCATGCATGTCGGTGACTCTGGACAGCCACCTGCAAGGGCGCCGTGAGCGAGTGCGTGACGTAAGATGTTACGTCAGATGGCAAGTTGAACGCCGTTCTGCCAGGAAGAGCCTATCTTTTATCTGAAGCAAGTAGAGGATCATTTGGCAAGTGACTTGGGATTTTGGTTTAAGCTAAAAATACATTAACTTCCTCTTATAGCACTGTGAGTGCGATATTGGAGTGAGTTATTCATTGAGAAGTCGAATAACAGTGTGCTGTTTTCTGACTCTGATTTCTCTCTAATTCATGGCATTTGCTAAAACATGACAAACTCTAAATCTGAGAATTTCTGGGTCACGTGGAAAAAGGGAATGTGGGTTCTGTTTTTCTTTAAGGGAGTTGCATCATTTTACATTTATTTAATTTTTTCTTTTTTTAATAAGAAAAATTGTTTCCTTATCAGATATGAACTTATCTGAAACTTAATAAAAATAAAAGTGACACACCTGGAGATGCATCTATTTTAATGAACAAGCATTAAGTTACCATGTTCAATATTTTCTTTCTCCTCTGTCCTTCCCCACCCCACCACCATCATTCATGTTCAAGTTTGCTTATGAAAAAAATAAATATTATTCATAAACTTTCAGTACATTGGTTTTCAACCTAAGGAATAGGATGTCATTTTAGCAATGGAAATTCTCAAATGAGTGGGTCTGTGCAAAGTTTGGAAGAAAAAATATTTTAAACTCCCACTTCTCTAAGTTCCCCCGCTTTGAGAATAGGATTTAATTAGCTTAATTTCCAATTTAAAATAATTTGACAGTTTACCAAACTCTTACAACCCTATAAAATTCTGCTTATGTGTTTGTTTTGTATTTTTCAGCTGCTTGGCTTATGATAAATGCATCATGAATATTTTAGTAACTAGAGGCCTGGTGCACAAATTCGTGCACAGGTGGGGTCCCTCGGCCTGGCCAGCGATTGGGGCTGATTGGGGCTGTCTTGTCTAGTTCCAGTCGAGGCCGATGGGGGCCGGCCAGCTGGGGGGAGGGACTGGTCGTAGGAGCACACTGACCACCAGGGGGCAGCTCCTGCACTGAGCATCTGCCCCCTGGTGGTCAGTGCGCATCATAGCAATCAGTCACCTGTTGTTCGGTTGTTTGGTCGTTCGTTCGCTTAGGCTTTTATATATATATAGATTGCTATAAAAATTAATGTGTTTTAACCACGTATCACAAAATTAACAGCCAAGTAAAGAGAAATTGCACATATTTCTTTTATAACGAGGCTTGCCTTTTCTTAGAACATCAACCGGTACTTTGAGGTAGATTCTCCACCCTTCCCGCTGGGTCTCGGGTGGCATGTGTTCTGGGCTGTGGTAGAGTTGTGGAGGTCCCACTCCCTACTTGGGCACAGAGACAGGTGGGAGGAGATCTGATGTCCTCACACTTACTAAGAAATGCAAGGAAGTGAGTGGGAGTGGCTGGTCCCAGTGACTCTGGGGCGTCCTCAGCGCTATTCCAGGGTTCCAGCTGGGACTGGGGGAGGATGGGAGGTGGTGGTAGCTGGTTTCTCCTGATGAG
Organism: Corynorhinus townsendii; assembly: GCA_026230045.1. Classification (NCBI taxonomy): domain Eukaryota; kingdom Metazoa; phylum Chordata; class Mammalia; order Chiroptera; family Vespertilionidae; genus Corynorhinus; species Corynorhinus townsendii. The sequence goes on along the minus strand of JAPDVU010000001.1, from coordinate 81,438,020 downwards.
CGTCGAACCCACACACAGCACATGTTTCCTGGAGAAGGAAGTGAATATTACTTAAAACTTTACATGTCCCCTTCCACAGTGTATCTGAGGCAGCATGGATGTTAATTCACTGTAATTCGAAACGTAATTATATTATCGTTCTAGGAAAAAACCCAGTTGATTTAAAAAATAAAATCAGAGTGACGGATGGGCTTATGTGCTAGTGACTAGCAGTGTTTCCTAAACTATGGCATTTGTTTTCGCCTGTCAAAAACAAAACATTTGTGAAACATAGGAAAATAGAGGGGAAAACAGTCCTCAAGCCCCCCTCGCGAGAGAACCCTGACCGATATGCAGACACCCTTCCTGTTGGTGTTTTCACTGCTCAGTTTTTACTGTGTGACAATCGGATCACAGACATGGAGCTGCTGACCAGGCCTGGAAGGGCACTTCCACTGTTAAAAATAGTATGTCTATTGCGGAAAGCTGAGACCGCATTTTTGTTTAAAAATGACAATCCCACCAGGTCACTTACACGTTTTATAAAATTTCTTGGTCTTATGTACTTAAAATACACATTTTACAAATGGTAAGGACATAATTTCTTGGTGCTGGGGATGGAGAGACAGAGGAGCAGGGCCTGCAGGGAAGCCACGCTATGCTGGACTGCAGTCCTCTGAGCTGATCCTGAGTCTGGGGTCCCCCCCCACCCCCCTCCCGGGGGAAATCACTGCCCACGCCTCCCTCAGGCAGCCCTCAGCTCTGATTAGAGTGTGAACCCGGGAGGTTCCAGCTCCCAGGCACCTGAGGCTATCTTTCCGCTGCCCTCACATAGGACCAGGTGCCAGGGTTTCCTTCAGAACACCACACGGGCTGCTTCAGCGCCTCGTGGAATTCGGTGTGTGGAGGAGAAACCAGAGGCCGGCTAGACTTTCGTTTCATGGGAGGAAACGTGTATCTTCCTCCTGAACGTGTTTAGGATTTCCTCCCCGTTATCTTCTGAGTGAAGGATGTGTTTGGCTCATCTTGATGTGGTCTTGTCTCATTGTTTTATCTGGAACTATGGCCCTGCCCACAATGCTTATTCGGGTCATCCACCCCTCGCTTGGCGTCTTGCCATTCTTGTTCTTCTCTGTCCCATTTTAAGCGCCCCGTTATTTTGCGTTTTAGACTGGCCTCTCCATGCACATTCTGGTGTCGTTACATGGGCACCAGGTTGTGTGATGTGGCGTGTTCGCAGCTTGCCTGCGTGTCTGAGGCTTTGGTGGCAGTGTTTAACTCTCTGTGTGTTTCCATAAGAATTTTTGGGACGTGGGGGAGCTTACATCAGGCTGCCATCCAGATGCAGTTTGAAGTGACCCCCCACCCAGGCTCTCTGAAGTGGGGGTGGGTGTCGGGCGGACATTCTGAGGCTCTTCAAGGTGGGTTGATGAAGCCGGAAGCTGTGTCCCCAGCTCCCCAGCACGGGAGGCGTGTGCCCTGCCTATGGGCAGGTGGGGAGATGGTAATGAGGCTTGTGTCCTTCTTCAGAACACATCTGGATGGCTCCCCAGAGGGTGTGGGGTTTTTCTCCAGCAAGTGTCACTGTCTTTGGAGACCAGGACACATGAACTTGTTAAAACAGAATTGCTGTCAGTGTTCAGTTGGGAATTTCTGGGGAGAGCCGAGGGGATGACCCCCCTAGAAAACCTTTTGCAGCCTTCCTCCCGCGCCTGCTGCATTCTCCCAGTGCCGGCCTAGACGTCCCTGTCCCCGTGGGTGTGGCTCGTCCTCTGCTGAAGTGCACCGAGGCTTCTTTGAGACCGCCTCCTTTCTCCTTTTAAATAACGAGGAAGCTTAGAATGTAAGCGGCTTTGTGTTCTAAGACACAGCTTCCCGAGCTGTCGTGCCTCTACGCGGTATGAGTTGCTGCCCTTGTTTGCTGTGAGTGGAGCGTGGACCATGGGGTGGATCCATGGTAGTGAGGAGACAGGCGTGGCCATTTCCATGGTCCGTCTCTCCCTGCTGCTTTCCCGCGAGGGCACCGCCGGGCTGCTGCTCCTTCTCCCAGTTCTGTGACCTCATTCCACCTCCAGGGGAATCTTCTCCTGCATATGTTCCCCCCTCATTTAGAAGCGTGCACTGAGGTTTAACAAAGCACACGCACCCAGGGAAAGTTCTTTTAACAGTGGAGGTATGGACACACGTGACATGACAAACCGACCAGAATTCAATCCCTACGTGATGTACTAAGTGGGTAGCAATGGGTGGCCGAAAGGGCTCCCCAGGCACCCTCACTGCCTCATGCATATTTATGGGATGAAATAGGCTTAATGGAAGGCTAACGAACAAGGCAAACCTTGAAATAGTTTTGGTAATTTAGGTTAAAGATCGCCCACGTCCGCACGTTGCTGTGTGACATGCAGGGTAGCGTGTGGGGTGGGGCCGTGTTTATCCCGGAGGCTCCTACACGGAGCTGTGAAATCCTCTTTAAATCCTCTTTAAATCTCTCCTCCCACTGAGAACCACGAGGGGATGGAGAGAGCGGAGCTCACACATATTTGTGCCGTGTTCCTTTTCTAAATTAGCCACTCTTGAGCTTACAGAAGAGTGAGGCCTGGCATGAGGGTCATGTCTCAGTGTAAGAGCACGGAGGCTTTCTGCGTGACGTGGTGTAGGCATGCACGCCTCATTGTGCGACATGGGTGGGTGTGGGGTCTGTGAGGGGCCTGGAGCTATGACATGTGAAGCCATTCTTCCAGATAAAGTTAGAGCCAGCTGAAGGTCCAAAGTAAGAACGATATTACAGATGATGGTGTTGGCCAACCTGTCACCGGGAGCATAAATCTGGTCCGTGAAACCTGCTGAGTTATTTTTGTGTTTAAATCGGCACCTGATGGTCATGGTGTTTGGAGCTTACCCTGTGGATGTGCATAGTTTACTGCATGGTTCAGGGTTCTCGTCAGAAGTGAAAACTACTCCTCCTCCCACATTCCCCCCCATGGCCTGTGAGCCTTTCACCGCCTCCAGGGAGGTCTCATGAGGCCCAGGTTCCAGATAGATCTGCTGGTGCCCTGGCTCCCAGGAGCTGCCCTTGCTGACTCTTCCACCCAGAGGCCAGGGTCTGAAGTAGCTGGTTACAACACTACGCTGCAGAAAAGCAGAAGTCTTTTCTTAAGATGGGCACGGTGAGGAGCATGACCTCCTTCATCAGATTCAGAGAGACTTCAAAGTGTGGGCACTATTAGGAATGAAAGGGACTCCTGCTTTCTTGTGTGTGGGCATTGGGGCAGGGGTATGAAACCCCTCACCGCCGTCAGCCTAAGTGCAGGCTGTTTGCACAGGAACCTAACCGGACAGCGCGGTGCCGCCGGCTGCCGCTGGCTAGTAGAGAACCAAGTCAGAATGTAGCTCTGTTTTACTCCGAGTGTCTCTCTCCCTCTCAGCAGCGAGCGAGAACGGCATCCTGGGCTTTCTTCAGGACGTGCTGGTAGGAGGTAGTGCAATCCACTTGGTATCTGGGAACTTAACAAAAGCCCAGAGTACAAGGAGGGTCCCCACTGGCAGTCTCTTCTTATAGAGCACATCGTCTTGTGGACTTGGCTGCAGGGCCGCTGGTTCCGTGTTCCGTCTGCCTGAGTTTGGGGACAGGCCACAATGACCCAGCCCAGGTAACAGCCCAGCCCTGAGTACAGATGAGCCTCGGGTTGCTTGTCCCGCTAACTGCCCTTAACGGGATTCTGTGTGGTTTCACGGAGCCAGGGAAGCAGTGAATGTGGTCTCTCCACTGTGGCCGGACGAAGGAGGAATGAATGACCTTGAGATCCTTTCAGGTTAGGAGAAGTTTTTCCATTTCTCCCAATAATTGATCATGAATGACCTTGGAACCATTTCCCCCTTTTTTGAGAGGAAAGGTGGGGGAATACCATATGTTAACCAGTCTCACTGTGCTGGTGGGAGGGAAGCAGCGATGAGAACCGTGGTATATGACTCTGTGATGCTGCATTTCAGTTGGAGTATACACATTCACATGTGCCCACCTGTGTTGGCACAGTAAGTCAGGGCATGTGGTGTGTACGTGCTCCCCGTTGCCCTGGTGGGCCCTTCAGTGTTGGGAACGCCTCTGAGGTCCATGCCGCCCTGTGGCTGCTGGGGCAGCGTCCAAGTTGATCTTGGTAGTTGACCTGCTGATCTTTGTAGTTACTCGTTATCCCCTCTCTCTGTCGTTATGGGGTTTCATGTGCATGGCGGCCTGGTTTAAAGGTGCTGGGATTTCAGTGTCAAGGTGTTCTCTCCCTGGGAGCTCGTGTGCTGAGGTGTGGTGGGTTGGGTCTCAGAGGCTTCGAGGCAAGACTGCACCCTTGGTGTCTCTTCACCAAGCAAGTTCACCGCGTTTCCTGGGTGCCCCGAATAAGAATGAGGTTAGGCTAAGGACACACTGCTGGGTGGTCAGGGGCATGACCCTTGGGGGAGGTGAGGCTGCTGGAGCCATGTGCCCAAGCCAGGCAGGGCAGTGTTCCCTGTGCACACCTCGATGTCGGCCTGGGACAGCTTCCTGCCATTGCCCCAGATGAATTCCTGTGATGCCGCTTACTTGCGTGTGACCTTGGACAAGTGTCTGAACTTACTAGGCCTCGATCTAGTCTGTAAAACAGGCACAATGTGGCTATTTCGAAGAGACACTGGACGAGAAAGCATGCGGCCAGCTGTTTAGTGCTGTGATGATGTCCAGTTGTCATTAACGAGCGAACCTCCAAGGCGGTGACAGTGGATGTGAGTGACATAAACCTGCCAGGAAGCCTTCCCACCACCTCATGCCCTGGTTTCCATAGTGACCACTCCTGTGCTCTTAACATCCTGGGGGCATTTTTGCTGTTCGGTCAAATTCCATTGTGTTTGTTATGGTCCTGGGTACATGTTGGACTTTGCAACATAATTATGACTTGGAAAAATAAGAATGAGGTTAGGCTAAATTTCTCATACTGTGTTGCAATAGATAGCAGCAGTAGCCACAGTCCAGCATGCGATTGCCTGTGGCATCTCTCTGTTGTCACGGTTTCCCAGCAGAGTGAAGCTTGAGGAAACAAGAGCATTTCTACAGTGGAAGCCAAACCATGTTAGATCCCGTTGTGACTTGAGTGGCATGAGAAGAATTGCTTATTTATTTATTTTATTTTTTAATCCTCACCCAAAACATACTTCCATTGATTTTAGAGAGAGGGAGGGGGAGAAAAAGGGAGGGAGGAGGAGAGAGAGACTGATTGGTTGCCTCCTGCACCCGCCCCGACAGGGATCGAATCTAAAACCTGGGTGTGTGCCCTGAATGGGAATTGAACCTGCCAACATTCAGTGTACGGACGATGCTCCAACCAACTGAGCCACACCGGCCAGGGCGAGAAGAACTGTTTATTTTACAGAAGAAATGAGATGGGTGCTGTGTCTTCCACCTCATATTTTTTGGGAAATGGGAGCCTTCTCACTTAGGCGTTTCCCTGAACTCAGGGAGGAGAGCTCAGAATAAGACGTGGGCATCACAGTGTAACTTCGAGACAGCCCAGAGGCCAGGAGAGCACTGGACGTCTCTGTTCCCTTCCAGTGGCCAGGGTCTGTACTGGGGACATTTTGCAGAATAACCTCAAGGTTGAGTCAGAATCTGCATTGTAAGAGGCGATGCCTTGGTTGGCAGCACTTCCCACCCCAGTGCTCAGTTGACATTAAATGTGTGTACCCTGGAGACCTCCAGCTTCCTAGTTACCTGGGTGAATAAGTGCTGGAAACACCCAAATGCCCTTATACCCGAAACTCTGATCTCACTGTGTACATTTTATTACCAAAATGGCATGTAAAGGGAGAGAGAAAATAATTCCTCCACCTGGAATGACCCTTTCCTGTGACTTGTAATCAATGTGCCACCCGTCCTAGGAGAAGGGAGTCTTGAATGTTTTGCATCAGGTGATATATTTATTCCTGTGATGTCTTGTTTTGTAAGTGTTGTGCTTTGGATTTTAAATATTTAGGCCAAATTGTGGTGTATGATTGAACTGGCACTCGAATGTTACTCGTTGTAAAGCGTTTTGGTTTCCCATTAGGATTATTTATTTCCCTTCTCTCAGGCTTACCGCTGTCGGTATGAAGAAGCCGTTGTATAGTTAGGATGTCAAATTATACAGCTTTCTCCTACGTGGCGCACACTCCCTCATAAATTTTTTAAATTCGTTTGTTCATTCAGCATGGATTGAATGCTTCTGTCCTGGTTCCCTAGTCACTGTTCACATATATTTTTGAAGAGTTTTCTTCTATTGGCTCTGAAGTGAGAATGCATGTAGACTTTGGCTTAGGGATAATTACGCACGATGCGTTTACACATCGGCTATGTTTTTACTTGTATTTTGTGTCCTCAGCCTTGGCACACGGGTGAGGTCAGGCCCTTGGCGGATGCACACCAGTTCTGCCCGCTGGACTCAGGGCTGTGTCCCCTCCGTGCACAGCGTGAAGGGAAGGTCACGCGCTGTCTGCCTTTTCACGTTTCCCCTGTGGAGGGAGTCATCCTTGGGCAAGAGTGGGTTATCTCCTATTAGATTAGTTACCTCTTTTAGTTAAAGCTCCCTTGTTCAGCTTTGGAACAGAGAGATGATATGAGCGGGACAGCGATTCTGTCCTTCTGAGCAGTGAAAGCATGAGAACCCAGGCATTTCTAATGGGCTGTCTGAACAGGAACCCGCAGCAAGTCTTGTGGTGGTCAAGGTGGTGGGTGTGCCCATTGCCCTTTGGGGAACAGGGTTTACCTCTCTAGGGCCTCTTTCTTCCATGGACTCCGGGTCCTCTTAGAAGCACAGGCAGCATGTCTTTGGTGAAATGATGGCCTTTTGGATCAGTGCTGACCTTTTCTTACCAAGTCTTATTGTCTCAAGCACCCAGGAGGTATCTGCATGCCTTCCTGTGATACTGTGATTTATAGGAAATATACACTGAGTGGCCAGATTATTATGATCTTTGTATGCCACTCAGTGTGTGTGTGTGTGTGTATTGGAGGCCTGGTGCATGAATTCGTGCATGTGTGGGGTCTGGCCATCCTGGCCAGGGGAAGGGGATATGGGAGGTTGGCTGGCCTGCATGCTGGTCAAACTCCTGGTCGCGGGGACAATTTGCATATTAGCCTTTTATTATATAGGATATACACTGAGTGGCCAGATTATTATGCATTCAGAGATCATAATAATCTGGCCACTCAGTGTATATTTGCTCTTCATCCACAATTCCTGGCTCAAAGATCCCAGAACTCTTGGAATTTCCTAAGTGTTAAGAGTGGCAAAGGTGTTATGTGAATGAGGTGATTTATGAGCAGGCCCCTGGAGAAGGGTGGGCTGGAGGTTGAATCAGTTGCCAATGGCTAATGGCTTCATCAATCCTGCCTGTGTGATGCAGCCTCCATAGAAACCTAACCAAGGGGGTGTAGAGAGCTTCGGTTGGTGCACACGAGGAGCTTTGGGGAGCGTGGCATCCTCGCTCCCCGAGAGGGGTGGGGAGACTGGTGGTGGGGGTGGGAGGAGTAGATGTTTGACAGAGGAAGTAAAGATGACTAAAGGTTAACCATTGTAGATCTATGCGGAGAGAGTTTGTGTACTTTCATTGTAGCATTGTTTCCACTTGTTAGTATGTTTGAATATTTTCATGATAAAAATGGGGGAATTAAAAGAAGGTAATATCAGTCTGCACTTTTTTTTTGATTAAGACAGAGTTGACGTGTTCATGACATTTTTTTGTAAATTGTCAGGGTTTTATCCCCTGGGGTCTCCCATGAAGTTTTCCTTCTAATCAAGTTGTTACTTTACACTTGGTTAAGAGTGTAGGTCATACAAAAAATATTGGCGTGGACTGCCTTACACAAGTGGACACTGGGTTTCAGTGTTACAAAAACTCAAGGTAAACCTGCCTGTTTTGTTTCTGTAATAACAGCCCCGGGGTGCAGACACTGAGAGCTGGGGTTGAGGGTCGGTGTCGCCGGCCACTCTCTGAGCAGCCGAGTGCCACCACCCGGGACTGACGCAGGCCCGTGCTGCTCTTGCTTAGAACGCCTTCCCTTAACCGCATCCGGTGGCATCTGCGCCCCACGTGCCCCGCCAGACTGTATGTTCCTCAGGTTGGTCAGCGTTTGGGTCACCTGCTCACCCAGCTGGAGTGCTGGGCACGGGGGGTATCCCCTGATTGTGCCCTGGGCCGTGACTGAAAGACGTCTGGTCGCTGCCCTGCTCTGGCCCCTGTGCCTCGCAGGGACTCTCGGTTTGGGCAGAGGCAGAGGCTGGTCTGTCCAGCTCCTGACACGTCACTGCCGTGCTCCTGACATGTCGCTGCTGTGCTCTTGACGGCGGCAGGCCCGTGTTGTGGGCTCATTTCCCACCTCGGTGGGAGGACAGAAGATGCACAGGATGGACACCTCCATGCTAACTCAGCTCCTGGGTGCCACGAGCCCCCCAAAGACTGGCCTGACCAGCTTTGCGATTCAGCTCCGAGGACGGGCAGCTTGGCTCCTGCTCGTTTTGTCTGGCAGGGGGGACCCCCAGCCCCTCAGCCTCTGCATAGGCCCTGGTCTCTGTTCGTTGTCCTACATGGACATCTGTCTGACCGTCCTTGACGCTGTCCGGTGGTTTCTGTCTGTCAGAGAAGAGCAGAGTTCATGTAGCAACCTGGGTGGTAAGTACACTGAGACGAGCTTCCTGGACCTACAGAAAACGGGTCTGACGGCTAGGATTCCTTTGCTTTAACGGCCTGTGGAGACAGCTGGGCGATCGGGTCCTCTGTATTCCAGATGTGTGCATACACTCTTTTTTTTTTGGCTAACCTCTTTTTATTACCTTAAATCAGGAGGAGTCAGCCAGTGTCTGTTCCTTCAGCGTTAATGACGATGGCGTGCTGTGATTGGCGCCGCGTAGCTGAGGCTGGAAGGTTGGTGCCTGCCACGGTCTGTACGTTGTGTGTCAAGCACTTGTTACCAGAGTGAATTCCTGGGCAGCCTCAGAGACACCGCCCGGTGCCTCCGTCACGTGTGCGCTGGCTGTTCCTGGAAAACGGCCTCCATCTGTTTCCATCCTCAGGAAGTTGGTGCCAGTTTGACACAGATTTCAGTAGGTGGGCTGCCGAGGATTGAATTTTGATAGAATTTGTTTGCATTACGAGCAATACTCTTATGCTGCCCTCCAGAAGAACTGGCAGGTGGAGGTGTCATGAGAATCTCTTATTAAGGAAGTCTAGTGTTTTGACCTGTCTTCACGACTGCTAAGCCGTGTTGGGCACGTGAACCGACGTTCGCTTGGTCCCGGCGTCCTCACGGCTGCAGAAGCTGACCCGGCATCGCAGGAAACGAGGAAGGGGAGCGTTTCCACCGAAAACCTTATCTCCAGTGTCACTTTGAACTTTCTCAAGCTGCTCTCTCTGTACGCAGAGCCTGCCAAGGCACATGGCACAGTGCAGCTATTGCATAAGGCGGGTAAAAATAACAAACCGGTGTAAATCTCAGACTGATACAATGTCAGGCGAGGCGAAGGGAAGTAGGAGAGGAGGCTCTTCTCTTTACTTGCTATCCGTGTGAAGTAGGACTATCCAAAAGACAGATAGCAGATCCTGATCTTTTTAGTAGCATTTCCCCTAATAAAACGCTACTCCCCTGGCCACCAGCAACAAGGCCGCCCAGGTTGGAAGCCTCCTGCTGTCTTGAGCACCGGGGTTTGCCTGTCAGTGCCCATCCCCAGCAAAGCTGTGGCCAGGCCCCAGAGGGACCCGCGGTGGGAAGACTTTCGGGGAGGCTCCCTGGAAGGAGGCCTGGCCACTGGGCCTGTACGGTCATCCACTCAGTACATGAAGCCAGGAGAGAGCACCTTTAATTTAAAAAGAAATTTGAGGGCAAGAGCTGTTTCTGCTTCTGCTTTAGGCCTTGAAAGCGTTTCCCCACATCGACTGAGAGACATTCTTTGTCGCGGACTGAGTGCCAGCAACCGCCCCCCCCCGCCCCCTGGCCACCAGCAGGGCCACCGGATGCGTCAGGCCCTGTGGGTATAGCAAGTTCTTCTTCACAGTGCTGGGAGGTCGGTTTGCCCAGTCCACCCCAGGTCCACGGTAAGTGCCAGAGTTCAGGAGTTCCCAAACGAGCCTGTGCATTCTGTGTGGGGGGCACTGTGTCCCCCGCGCCCACTCCCGCGATGGGTCTGCGGGGCCACGGGCCGGACAAGCTTTGGGCAGGTGGTTGGCCCGAGGTCGTCTCCTCCAGGAGGCCGGGCGTGAGCAAGGTGGGAGGAGCACCAGGTGCACCCGCTACAAGCACCCCTGGGGGTTCAGTTTGGGAAAAGGGGGCCCACTGCTGGCAAGGAATGGCAGATGCCTTGCTTGATAGTCTCGCGAACCGGACGTGTGTGAAGAAAGAGGGTTTGGAGTGCATCTCCTTTGGACAGAGGGGCTTGTGCCGGGGCCCAGTTCAGCTGCACGTGCAGCTGGATGTCGTTTTAGCCCAGGGAGCACAGAGCAAGGCCGGTAGAAGCTTGTTTGTTTTGTTAAAAGATTAAATTAAAAAAATTTTTTTTTCAATTACAGTTGACATACAGTAGTATATTAGTTCCAGGTGTACAGCATAGTGATTAGATAGGTATCTGCTTTATAAGCGATCACTCCTGTAAGTCTAGCACTCACCCGACACCATACATCCTTACTGCTATAATGCTGGCTATACTCCCAGTGCTGTACTTTGTTTTTTAGATTCCACGTATAAGTGAAGTTGTACGGCATTTTCCTTTCCCTCTCGGACTTATTTCACTTAGCGTAATACCCTCTAGGTCCATTCATGTTGTTACAAATGGTAAGTTTCATTCTTCTCTGCTGGCCGCATAGTATTTCATTGTTTATGGGTGCCACCTCTTCTTAACCCACGATGCCAACTGATGGGCTCTTCGGTCGCTTCCGTATCCTGGCGATTGTAATGAGGCTGCAGTGAACAAGATCTTGTGGAATGTGACCCCGGGGGCTTGTGTCCTGCCCAGTTCTTCGTAGAAAGACTCTCCGTGGGCGGAGAAAATGGAGGAAAGGCTGTCCTGGCCTCGTTGGAAGGAGAGCAGACTGACGCAGAGGGAAATGCGCGGAGCACTGGCGAGCCCACAGGTCCCAGCCCTGGCCTCATGCAGAGTGGCCCGGTGTCAGCGGGGTCAGTTCTGGGGCTGGCTCAGGCTGGGCAGTTGTGGCCGTTCTAGGTGGGATATTCTTCTGGGCAGCTGGTGGAGAAGCCTGCAAACAGGCTTTTTAGTAAAACTCAAAGGGTTCCTGTTGTTCCCTCAACTGCCGGTACCAGACCCTGGCTAGCTTGCAGGCCATCGGAATTGTAATCTTAACTTCTCGGAGCGTCTGCCGTGGCAGTGTTGGGGACGGCGGTTGTGTGGCATGAGGAATGGCATTTGTCCCACCCTTTCTGTGTTGGGAAATACTAGTCAAATTCCTTTAATAGACAAACGCACATCCTCTCACAGCCATGCAGGAAGGTGAGCTTGTGGGGAAGTGGCCAGGGGCCGATTTCCCTCCCTCCTCCTCCAGCTGCGTGTGGGAGGTGCCACTTCCTGGGTTCTGAGGAGCCAGCAAGGGACACAGGTGCCTTTCGGGCAGGGCAGGAGCGAGCCAGTCCGGATCATGGGGCAGAAACGGGCTCAGAAGGTTAGCTGTGCTGGGGAGGAAGGACTCAGCACCAGTGAGGAAGGGCCCGCCGTGCGTGCGAGTGGATGTGGAAACCTGAGTCCTGGGGCCCCCGGTGTTACAGTGGGCTGGGCTGTCGGCCAGGACTCATCTCCTTTAATTCCACTGCACTTGAGAGAACGAACGTGGAGGCAACTGCAATCCATGGGATTTTAGAATAAAGGCCGGAATTTAAAGTACCCTAAGAAACAACCATCGGTAACGTAGCTCACATTGAAACAGAGTGAGTGCGTGTCCCCTGGAAGGCACTTCTGCGGAAGCAGTTCAAGTTCAGCTGAACCGTGGGATCCCAGGTCTGTGAGCGAAGGTCAGGTGGGTGCTGAGAGAGAAATACGGGCTGGACATCATCCGGAACACGAGTTCCGATGCTGTTCCCACGTCCCAGTGCTGGGCGCACCAGCCTGCTCAGAAGGTGAGAATTATAACTCACCCCATCCATTGCCAGTTCTTCATTTGCACCGTCATCTCATGTCAGACCCGGTAGAAGCGTTGCACTGCTACGTGTTTTTAATTACCCACCCCGCCTTTCCTGAAAACTGTTTCTGTGCTGCTTTATAGCATGACTTTGTCTCTTTAATGAGTTGTTACTCTTGAAATCCTGTGCTTTCATATACCTCACTCTCTATTCCGTTCCATGATGCAGGTTCTTCCCAACTCAAAACTTACCAATAATCTTTGATCATACGTAACAGTTTCTAAAGATTTCAAAAATATTGGGAATATTGGTTATTGAATATTGGTAGTTTGCTTACTGGAAAATTACATTTTAAATAGAACACTGAAATGGAAATGATGCTTTAATTTTATATGGATCCATATAAAAATTAAAATGTCTGTATATGATTGTCTAATTACTAGGCTGTACATCTGAAACGAATACAAAATGATATTGAATGTAAACCGTAAGTGAAACTAAAATTTAAAAGAGGAAAAGAGAGTGTAGAAGCCCCACACTCCTTTGTGGACACTACATAGGAATGCATCGTTGAAGAACACATTTGAAAGCGTCACTCCTTCCCTAAGTTTTAGGTCTCTCTCAAGGGGTGGGCTGGAGAGTGGACTTTGTGTGGCGTGAATGTTGGATGAAGATTTCTCTCAATGTAAAGTTAGTTTAAAGAGTCTTCGGAGTTCCCTGTGAAGGTCTACTTGTTAAACAGTACTTCAGTAAAAAGGTTTAAAGAGCTTTAACACGCGGAGGTGCTAAGTGCTAACTGTCCTGCTCCTGCTGCAGTAATTAGTTGTTACAACATGACACATTTAGGCAGTATTAATAACTGTGTGTCACATGTGACCTCAAGTGCCACTCCTTTCTTGTTTTGTTTCGCTAATCCTCACAGAGGATATTTTTTTCCATTGCTTTTCAAAGAGTGGGAGGGAGGGAGTGGGAGAGAAAGAGAAACTTGGATGTGAGAGAGACACATTGACTGGTGGGGAGCTAATCTGCAAACCAGGTACGTGCCCTAGACTGGGAATTGAACCCACGACCCTTTGGTGCATGGACCCCGATGCTCTGACCACTGTGCACACCAGCCAGGGCTCAAGTTTCACTCTTTTTGAAGCAAAGTTGAGTCCCTACAGATGACATATTCTTATGTAGATTTAATTAAATGGAGATTGCTCCGAAACTATAAACGCCCCAAAAGACAGATAAAAGTCTGGGAAAATACAAGTCCAGGATACTCTCTATGCTTCCTCTAAAAAACAGGAAAAGCATGGCTGTCCGGCATGGCTCAGTGGTTGACTGTCGACCTATGAACCAGGAGGTCATCGTTCGATTTGTGGTCAGGGCACTTGACAGGGTTTTGGGCTCAATCCCCAGAGTGGGACATGCAGGAGGCAGCCAAGCAGTGATTCTCTCTCATCACTGATGTTTCCCTCTCTCCCTCTCCCTTTCTCTCTGAGATCAATAAAAATATATTAAAAAAAAAAGGGGGAAAAACAGTAAATAGAAAGTATCCAAGATACGGCACTTTAAAAAAGTATATGTTATTTTAATACATTAATTAAAATAATGTAAATCGTTTATTTGCATTAATTTTAATTATTTTGATTAATTTTGTAATACTTGAGATTTAATTATGTGAATTGAAGTAATTCATTTTAATAATATATCAAATAAATTTAATTGTTGATCTGAATTCTTTGAATGGACTATTTTGCCCTCCTAAGAAGACTGAACATTCTTTGAGGGCAGGAGCCCCTCCTGGTGCTTCTGCATTCTCCGCGGTGCCTTTCCCTGAAGGTTTCCATGTGCTGCGATGACCCTACGGCACAGTCCGCAGGAGGTACAACATCTGGAACCTTTGCCACAAAACCATCATCTCCACCTTAAGCTGCAAGGTAGATGACCCACCGTGCCTCGCGTTTTGGGTATATGTTTAAGCATGAAACTAATGGGAACATCTGACCTTATTTTTAAGGCAGGTTAAATGCTTATTTTGAACTTCTGCTTTTGATACCAGATACTACATTTTTTCCCAGTAAGATCATCCTCATACGATGGAGAAATAGCCTGTCAGCACTGTATTCTGGGTCTGAAGCAGATCAAAGAGGTCTTATTAATTATTCATTATGACATTTTACATGTTATTTTACTCTTTATAATTACCAGAGTCTGTATAATTAACCTTTTATTGAGTTGAAGTACTTAACATTAAGTAGGGCTATAATTACAACTATTAAGAAAAGCATATGGAAGAATTTAAAAATCTTTAATTAGAAAGAAAATGGCCCTCCTCCCCCCAGCAGGCCCATAGTGAGATTTTTTTCTTGTCTGCAAGTATCTTTATTATTTTAACAAGAAAGGTAAACAAGGCAGAAAAGCGAAGTGGTCAGTGATGTTCTGATTGGTGAGAGTTGTGCAGTTTCATTAGCCACATATTTTACCTCTGGGTTAGCGATGTGGTTGGCATCTGTGAGCATCTTTGATTCTGTAACACACATTCCTGGAGTGCAGCGATGGTTTCGTCCAGCGTTGTTGTTTTGTGGATGAGAAGGCAGATGGGCATTCGCGAGGCTCCCTGGGGTTGCTGTGAGGAACGTACGTGCCAGGGATCAGCTCCAGAGGGTAGCTCAGCTGGCACAGGGGCAGTCTCCTCCTCTCTGCTCAGCTCTCTTCCTGTTACACCGTAAATTGGGAAGAATTTAGTCCAACTCTAGTTCAAGTGGACTAGAGTGGAAATAACATCGGAGAACAGAGAGGTGGTTAGCTTTCTGTAAAGTATTCTGTCTTAGCAAATGGCTCTTAACCAGTAGTCAGTCCCCTTCCTGTGGGTCTTAAACAGGAGTCCTGGTGACTCATGTAACCTTCAGGCTGTAAGCCAGTGGCGAGGTTAAGCCTGAAGGGCAGTGTGGTACCTGTGCAGTGGGGCTGATGTCACAGAAATGGGAGCCTGTTTCCCACTGTCAGGCTTCATCCTTCAAGCACAGGTTCTGGCGGGGCCTGTTCTGCAGGGCAGTCCCCTCCACCCGAGCTTAAGGGCAAAGAGGCTGCTCTCAGTGGCCCTGTCTTGGGCTACACTCTCCATTCTTGCAGCCCCGAGGGTGGTTCTGCGTGGAGGCTCTGATCCTGGGAGGGACCTAGGCTTTGCTTCTGCCCATGGAGAAGGGGACAGTCACAGCCCCTTCTTAGGGTCATTGTAAGAATTCTGCTTCAGGGGACCGCTGGGAGAGCACCCAGCATGCAGCTGACCGGAGGGCCTTGGCCCCGCGGGTCTCTGTAGTACCGCCGGGCGTCTCCTACAGCCCATTTCTTCCCCGTCTTTCTACTGCCCCACATGCCAAACCTCTGTGTCCCTTTCCAGCGATGAGCATCTGGTGGGTCTCGTCAGCCTCGTATCTAATCTGTGCTGCATGGTGGGTGTTCCGTCAGGCCTCCCAAGGAGAGCCTCAGCACCCACAGACACAGAAAACAGATTTCTCCTTAAGCTGTTCAAGTCCTCTGAGCCCACGTTCCATGGGTCTGCCTCGTCTGCCTGTGGCTCCGCGTTTCCAGCTGTAGCAATCTCGATGCCAGGGCGGGGGGCACGGGGCCATGTCTGAGGACATCTCCCAGCTGTGAGAGAAAATTGCGAGTGGCTTGGAGAACTCCTAGTACAACGAGAGGCGTAATTAGGTCTGCCTTCATGACAGGACAAAGCCAGAGGAAGGACGTGAGTTTGCTATTGATCTTATTTCCTCTGCATACCTCAGAGGTGAATGGTATCTGTAACTACAGAATAAGCACGAATGGGCCCTGGCGATGAACAGATTTGTTAGGAATGGCCCCCAATGAGAGTTCTAGCGAAAGAACTAAAATGGGGGCTTTGATCCCGACTCACTGTCTGTGTGACCTTGGGCTGCCCTGTCCTTTGTGGGGTTCAGCGTCCCCCCATCTGGCTCAGCTAGCCTTTCTGAGAGCTCCTGTTTGCTGTGACACTTGCTCCATTTCTTGTATCCTGTCCTGAACAGGCCAGGGCACAGCACTGAGACTTTGGGTGCGGTGCTGAACCTCGTTAAGCTGGTGGAGCCACTTGATGGGCTCCAGGTAAAAGGGGAAGGGAAAATCAAATGTGCAGGAAGGAAAAAGGAACCCAGAAACAGAGCTGAGATGAGGAGAGAGAGGAAGATGAGCAGTCACCGCTTCTCCAGGTGCTGCCGAATGGGATGGGTGCCCCTCTCCTGCACTGACCCCATTCTGTGGATGGCACCTGCTACAGGTGCACTTCAAAGAGTTCCATCAGGAGGGGCGGTTCCAGGTGACGCCGGGGCCCTGGACTGATGGTCCAGCCATAGGTCCTGGTGGGATTCTGGCACCAGCTGCTCTTCACCAGCTCTGTGGCATTGGGGGATTCCTTAGCCTTTCCCTGCTTCAATTTTCTCATCTGCAAAATGGGGATCCTAGTCAGTATGTCAGTCACAAGGTGGTTATGAAGGTCACTGGTTACTTCAAACAGTGCTTGTTAGCACACTACGGGCATTCAGAAAGTGTTAGCAGTTAAGAATGTTTAGTGGACGTGACTGAGGGTTAATAGCAAGCATGTCAAACGGGCCGCGAGTTTGACATGCTTGGTTAACAGAATGGAAATTTGTGGTTCCTAATTTGTTTTATTATTTCACTTATCCACAGTTTATTAGCCTTTTGAAAATAATTTTTAAGTAATGTTTTGTTTGAAATATATTTTATTAGATACATTTCTTCCAGTTTATGAACATCTCTTTTGACATGTCTTTAATTGACCCTTTTCAAAGAACTTCAGGGGTAATCTTCACTGTTTTATTTTATTACTGTGTAATGCAGTATCCTTCAATAGTTAATTCTTTTAAATTGAAAATTTGTCATTAAAATTTTTATTATTATATACAATTTCAAGTTAATTTCCTTTTTAAAAGATTTTAGGCAACTGTTTCCCATTTATAGGTAATTAAGGAGATTCAATACAGTTTTATAGGTGTTGCTTGTATTTACTCGGACCTCTTAAGAGCTTGTGATTGTGGGCACCCTAATGGAAATAGCAGTGTGCATGGCAGGGGTGCATGAGGCCTTGCCTGGCTTAAAATCTTTTGCAGATTTAGGAGTAATTTTTTTTCCTGTTCTTCCCCAAGCCTTCTCATCCTTGTCCATTCCTCCTCTGTCCTTTCCCAGCATTTGGAAACTGTGCCCAAAATGTTTGACAATGCTAGGATGTCTTATCTGGTGCTGGCAGCTGAGGCCACACAACAGGCTCCCGTAGCTTAGCCCACAGGTCCAGGCAGAGCCCAGCCTCACAATTGCCTTCCCAGCGGAGCGGTGAGCACAAACCCCTCATGAGAGCCAGGGCAGCTAAGAAAGCCCTCTGAGCAATGTTTAATCTAGGAATCGGCTACTACCAAGGGCCCGTTTTTAGGATGCATTTAAATTTTGACATACTTTTTCCTCTGTGCTGAAGCTGGTGTGTGGCTGCGGTTCTTAGTCATCGTCATGGGACTTACTGTCAATTTGACTGGAACTGGCAGATGTGGGAATGCTGTCCTGAGTCCTCGCCAAGCAATTCCACCGGCTGCTTGGCCTTTGGACAAAGGAGGGTTTGTTGTCTGCCGGCTACAGTGGAGTTCATGTTGTTTTGTAATTGTTAGTGTAAATAGTGACCAGCTAAGAAGCGGCTGTAATTTAGATGGACATATTTTTATTTTCATAGTTGGCATCAGGAACCTGGATCTTAAATGCAAGAGACTTACCGAGCAAATGTGCCACCTGAGGCCGCCCTCCCTGGGTGTGTGCCTGGAGGTGGAGCTGGAGTTTTACTGCCGTTGGTTGTGCTCCTGGAAACCTAGAGTGGGCAAAGGTGGGTTGCTGGCCAGGCCGCGGGAATGCAGGTCTGCCGGGTGCACTTCAGAGCAATTTCCAGGATGCTGGCGGGGCCTTGGGGTTTTATTTGCTCACTAGAGGCCCAGAGTGTGAAATCACTCAAGACCCAGACCTGCCGCGCTGGTGGGACCCCACGCCTCGCTGCGCGGAGCTGCGCCATGCGGCTCTGACTGGTTGGTTGGTTGTGAAGCTGTTAAGGCATCATGACCATAGGCCTTTTATAATGTAGGATGGGGACCCAGCGCTCCTGCCCAAATACAGTTGTTCTGGCTCTGTATTGTCATGGCAACCCATGTGTACCTCCATCTCAGCTCTGTTACCATTTTTCTTTCTCCTTGGTGCCTACTGAAGGGAATGCTTGCTAAGGGTTTGATCAGTAAATCCTTTTTGAATAAGTTACTTACTTATCTTTATGTTTAAAGTATTTATAAATGGGCTTTATTGAGGCTCTACAGTGAACGCTGGAGGCTCTTTAACACTTGTGCGCAGAGCGGGGAGGATGTGCTGGGTGGGTGTTCCTGTCTTCTGCTGGCAGGACGGTCTTCAGCTGGAGTGGATTCCAACTCACTCAGAGATGCTCGCCTTTTGCCTCCGTGTGCTGTAAAAATGCAATCATGTTAAAATTTAATACAGCGTTCTTTGTGCCCACTAAGTGGAAAGAGCAGTTTTCAAATGGAGCTGAGTAGCCCCATCGATTCCTCCATTTCTGCCTCGTGTTAGAGCTCTGAGGCTCTCAGGAGCTCCTTCGCGCTGACGATTTCATCTCTCCGCACGCCCCTTTGGAGGAAATGGGCAGGCGCTTTCTCCACTTTGCAGTATGTGAAGACACGACTAGGTTCTTGGGCTCAGAAGAACCTGCTGCATCACAGTGACACTGGGATAAGTGAGAATGACCATAGCCAATAAAATCAATTTTATCAAGAAGTTTCAAGAAAGCATACTTTCCCCAAGACATTTTCAAACAAATTAAAAGCAACTTATTGTTTCCTATAGCCAAGTAGTGTTAATTGAAAATTATTTGGCAAAATCCAGCAATAACCTCTGTTAATATTACATAACTAGAGGCCCCATGCACGAGATTCGTGCACGGGTAGGGTCCCTAGGCATGGCTGGTGATCAGGGCTGATTGGGGGGCCTTCTGGCTGCCAGCCGGGGCCTCCCTTCATTCCACACCGCCCCCTGGTGGTCAGTGCATGTCATAGTGAGTGATCAGTCTCCCAGTCGAACTCCCGCGGGGACAATTTGCATATTAGACTTTTATATAGAGAGATGTATACTTCCCCCAGGTTCTTCAGTATCCATCCGTGCATTCATCCACCTACTATTCTACCCACCCACTCCTCTTCCCATCCACCCATCTATGCTTTTAACCAGTACCACTGTGTGATGACGCATAGCTTCATTACTTGCTACTTTTCTAGCCAGTAGTATACCATGCAGAATTTCCATGTTGTTAAATATTCTTACAGAATGTCTTTTTTACTGGCTGTATAATAGTAACAAATCTCTGAGTTAGGAGAGCATCTATTTCCCATGAGGCAGGTGGAGCTGCTGTTGTTGAAAGTAACGGAAGTAATCATCACAACTGGTGCAACCTGTGCAGAGTTGGGAGGACACGAGGAAGCGTAGGAAGTGGTTGAGTTAAAATCTCGGTTGTTCCTTGATGTAGTGGCGCCAAGGAGGGACCGCTCACTTGGGGTGCCTGTTCTTGCTGCAGGTCCCTGAACCCTCACCTGGGAACTTGTCAGAAGTGCAGGTGATTGGGCCCCCCCAGCCCTGCAGACTCAGAAACTGGGAGGGAACCCTAGAAACCTGTGTTTCACAAGGGGCTCTGATGCAGGGTCACATTTGAGAACCACTGTTGTGGGATAGGCCAGTCAGGTTCAGACCCACCTGAGAATGGGGTCAGAGGTGGTAGGAACCTTGCTGTATCTGCACTAGCTGTGTGGCTGGGAAAGTTGGAAAGGTAGGGCATAAATCCAGGCAGGTGGAGAACTATACAAAGCAGCAAGTCCAGATGTTCAGCAAGAGGACGTAGGGGCTTTAGGTCCAGATCCATCCATCCATCCATCCATCCATCCAAGCAACCCATGATTTAATTGCTGCCTGCTAGGTAGCAGGCACTATGGTAGAGTTTTGGGTTAAAATAATTTAATGAGTGGATTATTTAAGGGTTTAATACTTAAAAAGAAATGTGTAAGCTTGAGCTATTTCCTTGTCAGGAGCTACTTCACCAAACATTTTGGGATTAAATATGATGTCAGCCGGTGATGTGAGAGATTTGCGCTTTTATGGAGTGGCTGCATCCTTTTACTCATTCAGGTTGGCAGCCAAATATGAATCCTGGGCTTCACACCTGGAGTTAGTCTTGGGTTCTGTGGGATCAGCAAAGGATTTAAAAGTTTCTGAATATATAAGGAGCTCATACAAACAAACAGTCCAATTAAAAAATGGGTAGAACACTTCAAAGAAAATATACAGATGGCCAATAGACATATGAAAAGATGCTCAAAAGTCACTAATCATCAGAGAAATGCAAATTAAAACCACAATTAATTATCACCTCACACCTGTCAGAATGGCTATCATCAATAAATCAACAAACAGCAAGTGTTGGCAAGGATGTGGAGAAAAGGGAACCCTAGTGCGCTGTTGGTGGGAATGTAAAATGGTGCAGTCACTATGGAAAATAGTATGGAGGTTGCTCAAAAAAATTAAAATAGAGCCACTGCCCTAACCGGTGTGGCTCAGTGGATAGAGCGTCGGCCTGCGGACTGAAGGGTCCCGGGTTCGATTCCAGTCAAGGGCATGTACCTTGGTTGCGGGCACATCCCCAGTAGGGGGTGTGCAGGAGGCAGCTGATCGATGTTTCTCTCTCATTGATGTTTCTAACTGTCTATCCCTCTCCCTTCCTCTCTGTAAAAAACCAATAAAATATATTACAAAAAAAAAAAATAGAGCTACCATATGCTCTAGCAATACCACTTCTGAATTTATATCTAAAGGAAATGCAATCAGTACCTTGACGAGATATCTGCACCCCCATGTTCATTGCAGCACTACTCACAAAAGCCATGGTGTGGAAACCACCCAGATGTCCACTGATAACTGAGTAGATAAAGAAGATGTGTTATGTTTCTATGATGGAATATTACTCAGCCATAAAAAGAAGGAAATCTTACTATTGTGACAACTTGAGAGAACCTGGAGGACAGAATGCTAAGTGAGATACGTCGGTCAGAGAAACTTATATGTGGGTGTAAAAAAAGCCAAATGCAGGGAAGCAGAGAGAAGTTATGGGGATCTAATGTACAGTATGGTGACTATGATTAATACTGTATCGTGTACTTGACATTTGCTAAGAGAGTAGAACTTAAATGTCCTCACTGCAAAAAAAAAAAAAAAAAAAAGTGAAGTGTGTGAGGATGGAGGTGTAAACTAACCCTACCGTGGTAATTATTCTGTGATGTATCCTATATCTATACTAATAAAAGGGTAATATGCTAATTGGACAGGGAGACCTTCCGATGTCCTTCTGGAGAAAGCCATGGTGGCAGGGCCGAGGCAGAGGTGGTTAGGGGCAATCAGGCCAGGAGGGGAGGGCAGTTGTGGGTAATCAGGCCAGCGGGGGGGTGGGGGGCACTGGGGACGAGCAGGTCAGCAGGGGGGGGGCAGTTGGGGGCGAGAAGGCAGTCAGTGGGGGCAGTTAGGGACAAGCAGGCTGGCAGTGGGGGACAGTTTGGGGCAAGCAGGCTTATGAGGGGGGAGTTGGGGCGATCAGGCTGGCAAAGGGGGGGCTGTTGGGGGCAAGAAGGCCGGCATGCAGAGTGGTTAGGGGAGACCAGGCAGGTAGGCAGGTGAGCGGTTAGGAGCCAGCGGTCTTGGATTGTGAGAGGGATCCCAGATTGGAGAGGGTACAGACTGGGCTGAGGGACCCCCCCTCCCCCGCCATGCATGAATTTCGTGCACCTGGACACTAGTCCTATATAATAAAAGAGTAATATGCAAGTAGACCATCACTCAAACACACAAGATGGCCACCCCCATGTGGTCAAAGATGGCCACCCCCATGTGGACACAAGATGGCGGGCAGGGGAGGGCAGTTCTGGGCAATCAGGCCAGCAGGGGAGGGCAATTGGGGGTGACTGGGCCAGCAGAGGAGGGCAGTTGGGGGGACCAGGCCTGTAGGGGAGGGCAGTTGTGGACGATCAGGCCTGCAGGGGAAGGCTGTTGTGGGTGATCAGGCCTACAGGGGAGGGCAATTGGGGGGACCAGGCCTACAGGGGAGGGCATTTGGGGGAGACCAGGCCTGCAGAGGAAGGAAGTTGGGGGCAACTGGGCCTGCAGGGGAGAGCAGTTGCGGTGGACCAGGCCTGCAGGGGAGGGCAGTTAGGGGTGAACAGGCCAGCAGGGAGGGCAGTTAGGTATCAATCAGGCTGGCAGGGGAGTGGTTAGGGGGTGATCAGGCTGGCAGGCAGAAGCGGTTAGGGGCAATCAGGAAGGAGGCAGGCAAGCAGTTGGGAGCCAGCAGTCCTGGATTGTGAGAGGGATGTCCGACTGCCCATTTAGGCAGTCGGATATCCCTCAAGGGGACACATACCCCTGTGCACGAATTTCGTGCACCGAGCCTCTAGTTGACATATACGACTGTGTACTGTTAAGGTGTATGATGTGTTGATTTTACACACAAACTAGAGGCCCGGTGCACGAAATTTGTGCACAGGGTCGAGGGTGTGTATCCCTCAGCCCGGCCTGCATCCTCTCCAATCTGGGAGCCCTCAAGGGATGTCCGACTGCCCGTTTAGGCCCGATCATGGTAGGATCAGGCCTAAACGGGCAGTCGGACATCCCTCTCACAATCCAGGACTGCTGGCTCCTAACTGCTTGCCTGCCTGCCTTCCTGATTGCCCCTAACCACTTCTGCCTGCCAGCCTGATCACCCCCTAACCACTCCCCTGCCAGCCTGATTGATGCCTAACTGCTCCCCTGCCAGCCTGTTTGCCCCTAACTGCCCTCCCTGCAGGCCTGGTCACCCCTGACTGCCCTTCCCTGCAGGCCTGGTCACCCCCAACTGCCCTCCCCTGCAGGCTTGATCGCCCCCAACTGCCCTCCCTTGCAGGCCTGCTCCCTCCCAATTGCCCTCCCCTCCTGGCCATCTAGTGGCGGCCATCTTTGTCCACATTGGGGCAGCCATCTTGTGTGTTGGAGTGATGGCCAATTTGCATATTACTCTTTTATTAGATAGAATTATGTCTCAATAACATGTCAGTTGTATCTCAATAAATGTCTCCATAAAGCTGGGAAAAAACCCTTTTGAATTGTCTTGAGGATGGCTTCCGGATTCCAGGTTCCCAGCCACAGCCTCTCCCTGTCTGCCCACCTGCAGCTCTGAGCCACCTGGGTTTGACATGTGGCTTAAACTGCTGGGCACTGACTCACAGGGGCTGCAGGTCCAGGACTCTGGCTGCTGTGCAGGAAGCAGAGCTGTCTTGTCGTTGGTCTCATCACCCACTTAGTTTATAGCGTTTCTTCGGTGATCTGTGACAGGGAGGAAGCGAGAGCTTCAGATATGATTCTGAGGCCCGGATTGGCGCTGATACAGATAATTCCATCTATTTGTTACATTGTGACTTACAGGCAGTTCACATCCTGATGCAGCACCAGCCTCACCTGGGAGCTGGAGAACCCTGGGAGGGGATGTGTGTGACGTCTTCCTTACCCATGCAGGGCCATGTGTGCGACGAGCAGCAAGTCAGGTGGCAGAGTGGGGGTTTGAGCACTGTTTTGGCTTCGTCTTCTAGATTTTTCCTTTGGATATTGTGCAATAGTAAACAAAAACGAAAGCACAGGGAGAATTTTTAGTGATTTTCTAATCTATTAATTTAAACCACACCCTGGAAGCACAGTCTGGGCCCATCAGGGTTGTGTACTTGAACTTTCTTCTCTTGTAGCTGATTGTGGTGTAGAGGGGGGCCAGGGGGCAGGACCCCTGCTGCCCTGTGTGTCTGGCATCCTCTCTCCAGTGTATGTGGCCATCTCTCTCCTGTCCCTTATCTCCAGCCTTAGAGTATCCCAGCAGGTATGGTTTGACATTACCCACCACCCCTGATGTGTAAGAAAACGGGAAGATCTTCATTGGAATGGAAGCCACTGCACTTCCATTCCAATGAATTCCAATATGTCCTTTGACATATAACACTGTGTAAGGTTAAGGTGTGTGGGTCCGCTATTAGGCCTCCCCAGCCGAAGGCCAGTCACCCAACGAACTACTCTTAGGACTCGAGTTTTGTCTGGATACAGTAAGGCATTGTAATTCCAAGTCAATATTGGCTATTTCATCAGATGGACCTCAAATGCAGAGCTGCTGTTGGAGCAGTGAGAGCAGCGTTGCACTTTTTGGCTGGTGGGAAGGCATTTTTTTTTTTTCTCTTGCGGGGTGAGGAGTGAGGAAGAGGGGTGGGTGATGGTAGGAGAAGGAGGGGGAGATTCATGTCTTGGTAGGGTCATCCGAGAGCCAGAAGTGCAGCTGCTTTCCCTGTGTGGACGGACAGGCGTCTCAGGAAGGCATCGCGGACAGAAACCCTAAAACAGTGTCTTCTTAAAGGGCATGAACTGAAATGGGATATTGGCACTTACGGAGTTCTTTGATTTTGTATACTCATTGGGCTTTTTTGATCAAAAGAAAAAACACATACTAAATTATGCTAAGGAGGTAGATCATTTTTAAAAGCAACCAGAATATGGTATTTTTTTAAAACAACAACAACACAGTTTGTTTGTTCTGAGACCTGCACTTTCTGAGCAGGATCCAAAGTCCTGTTTTAGGCTAATGACTTCCTTTCTGGAGCGCGTCAGCCTGTTACCGTGTGTAAGGTCACAGGTGCTTTCTGCCGAGCAGCTTCTGCGGAGCTTCAGTGAAGCGTCTAACAATGCTGTGAAGCTGGTTTCATCATTATTCACGTTTTATGCAAAGAAAATTGAGGCCCATGGAGCATAGAGAATGTGCCCAAGTGGACCTGGCTCGCCCTGTGGGAGTGTGTAGCTGGGACCTGCATGGGACTGATGCCAGCCCCATGTCTGATTTACTTGCTCATCCTTTTCCCATTTGCTACTGTGCACGGCGTGAGGGGTATCCTGGGGTGTGTGTGCATGTGTACAGGCTGGTGTGTGCACGGGCATGGGTGTGGGGGTGTGCACTGATGTGTGTGCATGTGTGCCCTGTTTCATAAACTGTTAATAGAGGATGTTTCATCAGGACGGTTGCTCTCTGGCATTGGATCCATTGATGGCCCTCAGGCCTGCGTGTGTCCATCACCTGAACCTGATTCGTCATCTCCTTAGCCTCGGCTCCTCAGGACTGAACACCGGGAGCAGTTACCGGCCACTACAGGAACGTTCACGTGTGTCCCAAGTGGGGAAAAAACAAAAACAAAAACTGGAACCGTTTGCCAACATGACTGAAGAAGTAGCCATTAGATAACCAGTCAGCAAATTATTAGATAAGCCCGAGAAAACAAATCAACACAAAACACATTCACTTCCAAATTCAAACAAACTGGAATTGTTTTGAGACTCGCAGTAGTTTATTGCTAAGCTTGGACATAACTGACACTTTGTACTCTTTTGGCTTAAAAGTCAGGGTTGAGGTCACTACCAGTCAAAAATAGTGAAACCTCTAAATTTGGTTCTATGATGTGAGACTCATCATAAGAGTAAAATGTAATAGGTAATTTTTCCCCTCCATATGTTCATATTCTTTTTTTCCTTTTTTTCATATTCTGTTCATCACTTCCAGTTATTTATTCAGACTGAAGAGATTTCAGTCTTGTTTTGGAGAAACTGGTTAGTGGTTTTTCTCTTAATGGTTCAGTTCATCTTTAAATCTGGGGCCCAAATTTACCTACATGGTCTTTTCTTAAAGTGAAAGGATGCTGTAGACCCAGTGCTCCTTTCTCTGTATATTGTGGTCCACCCAATAGGACCCTTGTACACAGGCTTTTGGGAATTGAGACATTCTGTATGGTTTTTTAAAAAAGTTTAATATAGGTTTGTTATAGGAGAAAATGGACCACTTCTTTGCCTTTTTACTGTTTTCTTGCAAAGTATTTAATGATGAAATGCACTTACAAACTAATTTTATAAATGCATGCTTGTAGTAAAAATATCATTATAGTTTAAAAGTAAGAAATGATCCCAAAAAGTAGGTAGTAGAAAAAAGCTAAACAAACTTACTAAGACACAAATAAAATGTTTGGCGTTATAAAAATATACTGTGGAGAATACATTCGGCCCAAAGTCCAGGTCGACTTAGAATGCCTATGTAAATAACTCTTAGCCACGCATGACCCTGGTAATGAAGAATGCTGATATAATGGACTGCATCAGACTAAAACATTTTTGCACAACAAAGGAAACCACCAACAAAACGGAAAGACAGAACATAATGGGAGAACATAATCTCCAATGAAATATCTGAAAGGGGTTAATATTCAAAGTTTGTAGAGAACTCATACAAATCAACACCAAAAAAAAACAGTCCAGTTAAAAAATGGCCAGAGACCTGAATAGACACTTCTCCAAAGAGGACATATACTAGATGACCAATAGTCAACATCAGTAATCATCAGAGAAATGCAAATAAAAACCACAATGAGATATCACCTAACACCTGTTAAAATGGCTATCATCAATAAATCAACAAACAACAAGTGTTGGTGAAGATGTACGATATAGATGATTGGATAAGAAGAGGTGTACGGAATCTATACGAATAAAAGGGTAATATGCAAATTGGCTCCGACGCCCTCACAGTAACAACCAAATAGCAGGCTGCATGGGCGACAAGGCTGGCAGGGGGGTTAGCGAGGGACAACCAAAGAACTGACCAGCAGGCTGTGTGGGGCGACCAGGCTGGCAGGGGGGTTAGTGAGGGACGACCAAACAACTGAACAGACTGGCAGGGGGGTCAGTGAAGGGTGACCAGGCCAGCAGAGGGGGGCAATGAGGGGTGACCACGCCAGCAGATGGGGCAGTGAGGGGCGACCAGGTCAGCAGATGGGGGCAGTGAGGGGCGACCAGGCCAGCAGATGGGGCAGTGAGGGGCAACCAGGTTGGCAGAGGGGGCAGTGAGGGGCAACCAGGCCAGCAGAGGGAGGCAGTGAGGGGCGATCAGGCCAGCGGGGGGGGGCAGTTGGGGGCGACCAGGCGGGCAGGGGGGACACTAAGGGGCAACCAGGCTGGTGGGGGGGGGTAGTTGGGGGCGACCAGGCTGGTGGGGGGGGGGGGGCAGTTAGAGGTGATCAGGCTGGCAGGCAGGTGAGCAGTTAGGAGCCAGCGGTCCCGGATTGTAAGAGGGATTGGGCCTAAACCGGCAGTTGGACATCTCCCAAAGGGTCCTGGATTGTGAGAGGGTGTAGGCTGGGCTGAGGGATCCCCCCGCCTACCCCCCATCCTCCATGCACAGATTTTGTGCACTGGGCCTCTAGTATAAAATAATATTAAATATAAACTGTAATTGAAAAAATAAATTATAAAAAAGTAAGAAAAAAGGCTGTTAGGTAATTTTGCTTCTAAATGTTTTTACTGGATCTGCATTCAGGTTTTGCATGCCAGTATATTTAATGGGCACAAATGGGGTGATTTATTTACAGCAGCAGTACCCGGGCTGCCGGGGAGGAGCCACACTGCAAACGCGAGGGCAGGTTATCACTTTCAGCGATGTTCTTGGTGCTGCTCATCCCCGCTCTGGTGAAAGCACAGTGGTCTGCCAGGGAGGGGTTGACTGCTGATCCTGAAGGTGCCCCTTTCATCCAGTGTCAGCTGCTGCAGAGCCCACTGCCCAGTGGAGCCCTT
The DNA here is from genome assembly GCA_026230045.1 of Corynorhinus townsendii. Lineage (NCBI taxonomy): Eukaryota > Metazoa > Chordata > Mammalia > Chiroptera > Vespertilionidae > Corynorhinus > Corynorhinus townsendii. The sequence continues at coordinate 81,410,161 of JAPDVU010000001.1, read as the reverse complement.
CGGTGCACCGGTGGCGAGCCCTCCCCATGCAGGGGCAGGGGCTCAGGGCTCACGCCAGATCTCAGAGTAGGTGGCGTGTGAGCGTCCGAGGCTTCCTGTTGGGCACATGCCATGACCTTTGTTTGCTGTCCCTGAAGGACATGGAGGATCCCCAGCCTCCTTGTCTCGTGGGGCCGGGGTACAGGCCCTGGCTGCCCCAGGGAAGACCTTTTGGTCTTCTCCAGGAACCTGGTGAGCGTCGGATCCACGGACTGCAGATGCTGTCACCTGCTGCCGTCCTTCCCCCATCAGCTCTGACGTGGCCCTCGCTGCTTGGCCACGCATGCAGTGTCCTTCCCATGGCGAGAGTCTCCCGGGGCGTGTCAACGTGAGGGCTCCTTGGACGGGCTCTGCTGGGCAGTGTCGGGTTGTGTTGCCTGTAGAGATGGAGGCCATCCTGAACGCAGCTGTCAGACAGAGGTGTGTCTACCGAGTGCCCTTTGGATATGATACGTGATGGCCCGGGCTCCTCGGCAAAGTGCAGCTTCTGTGGGTGTGCCCACCTGCAGGCCGTGTGCCCAGGAAAGACCTCTGGGGTGTGTCTCCGGATGGCACAGATGGAGTGTGTTTTGTACTCAGGGAAACTGTTGGGCCGTGTGCTCCAGGGGCTAGTACTTATCCAAACAGTTCTGTTCCTGAATCATGAGTTGTTCCAGTGGTAAAACTAGTACCCTGTAACAAAGTGGCAGTCTTTTTAACTTAGCTGGGAAAACCCCCAAATAAATAGAACCTGTAATGATGGTTTAAAAATTATTATTCAGTAGTCATGGCTATAAATACATATAATTTATGGCTATGGATGTAGAATCAGCTGTATTGTAGCTTGAACCCCTGTGGCCTGTGACACAGAGCGCTGGCTGACGGTATTTTTAATGTTGGGTGGGAGTCACACATCCCAGGGTCTGTTTGAAATGGGAGCAGCAGCTGTGCACAGGGCATTTGAGAAATGTGGGCATTCAGCTACCCAGCCGGCCGACGTGCCTAGGCGAGGGGCCTGGGATGAAGCCACGCCAGTGGCAAGGAGTTGGCTCAGCACATGTACCATCTGACTTCACGAACCCACACGTCAGCCAGAGCTCAGCTCAGAGGTCCTCCTTTCCTCGTCTTGGGCCAGAGAAAACTCATTGCTTAAAGGGTCCTTGTCATTTATAGACATGAAACATTCGAGTACTCAGAATATATATAAGAAAATGTTACCAACTTAAAAAAAAAGACATAAAAATTTGACTATTTGGCAAATTTGTAATTTATACATTGAGATTAAATAGTTGAGGGCATTTGTTTTATCGATTATTATTATTATTATTTTTTAGCATTTTATAAACAAAGTAAATGTTGACAGCATTTTAAAGGCAAGTATTTTGGATTTTTGAAAACACTTGGACTCGCTGATGAGATGTGGTGCTGGACCTGGATGAGTGCCGGGGAGGGAGGCGCAGTCCCTGGTTCCGAAGCTGATAAGTGAGGACCCACTGCTCTTACACTATGAGGAGCGCTGTGCTTGAAAGCAACGGGAATGTCTTCAAAAGTGGGGCTACTACCACTGCACACACACTAGAAAGGCTAAAATCCAAAACACTAATACCACCAAATGCTGACGAGGATGTGTAGCAATAGGAACTCTTGTTCAAAATGGGACAGCCACTTTGGAAGATGGTTTGGGGTTTCTTACAAAACTAAAGTGCTCTAAAGAATAAAGTCTTTAAAAAAGTGGGATTAGTGCCGTAGGATGCGCAGGCAGGCCTCCTTGGGAAGGGAGGGCTTTCAGGAAAGGCTGTTTCCTTTAGAGGACCCGAGTTGCAGAGTGTCCCACAGAGGAAGGGAGCATGCTTTATGCACCAGAGCAGAGGGTGAAAGAATGTGGTCCACGGAGCTGACCACGGAGCGGCTGTTGGGAGTAGGATGCGGGGGGAGTTTGTGGCAGGTGGTGGTGGTGGGTCTGTGTAGAAGGTGTGGATCATGGAGAACATTGTCCTATAGACCTTGTGGTCCAGATTGTATTTTGATGGTGTTCAGGAGTCAACGGGAGGATTTCCATCAGAGAAGTGGCAGATTTGCACTTGAGTTTCAGCGTGTGCTAGGGCTGCACCTGATCTCATTCTGTCTTCCCCAAACTCTCTGAGGTAGGCTCAATTGTTGTCCCCATTTTACATTTGAGAAACCCACCCGAGGAGAGTTTACAGCAGGTCTTTAAGGCCACGCAGCTGGTTAGTGATAGAACTGGTGTCTCAGAGGAGGTGATGGTCCCAGAGCCCATGGCCTGACCCGCTATTGGTAGTTGCTCAGTCTGGATGTGGACCAATAGTGAGGAGGCTCCTATGCACGTCAGAGAACAGACAAGTAACGGAAAGAGTCAGGAGTAGTGAGGATGCATGAAACCAAACACTGAGGAGGCATTAGGAAGGCAAAATGGACCACACTTGATGGCGGCACAGAGTGAGAAATGAGGACAGTCAGGGAGTCTAGGATGAAATACAGATCTTTGGTTTGGACAAGAGGGAACAAGAGCAAGGAGGGAAGGCTGATGGATGTGCTCTTTTGTGGACGTGCTGAGTTTGAGGAACCAGGGCTCTCTCAGCAAAGATAGATCGTTGGTGGTTAGTATATGACAGAAGTCATTCAGGGGAGAAAAGGAGTTAGTTACAGGTAACTCATTGTCTCTTCATGGCCCCCACCCACCCCAGCCTCCAAGTAGATGCCCCCCAGTTGTTTGCAATTTGGTGCTTCTTGCTAGTGGTCATGGGGGGAGGAGAGGCTGTCCCACCTGTCCTGGCTCACCCTCTGCCCTAGGGTGTAGGGTGAAGTGGGACTTTTTGGTGATTTGGCCAGTTCCTCATGGCACCTGGTATCACTGGCAGGAGACATTTCCTGCCCCTCCCCCTGGGCAGAGGTGTTTTTCTTTCTCTTCCTCTGGGAGGCAGTGGGTCTTGCCAGTTCCCTGAGGCCCACAGGGCAGCTGCCCTCCTGAGATGGTTCTGTGAGGCCAGGAGAGAGGTGCCAAGGGTCTGAGGACTTTGGTGCCCTCAGGCCGCCCACCCCTGGCCTTCAGCACTTTGTCACTTAGTGTAGGTGAGATTCCACTTTCATAGCCATGGAATCATAGTGAAATGCAGATGCCTCGTCAGCGCACAGCATCTCTATGCCTAGGCCTACGTGTTCCAAAGAATGCAGGGAAGTGATTATGACTGATGATGAGCCACGTCACAGGTGGGGATCCCCATTTGTGGAATGTCGATTCTGTGGCAGACTCAGCGCTCTACCCTTAATGGTAGGATCTGTCAGTCTGACAGGGACAGTGAGGAGCCCCTGCATTAGTGGGGAGAGGAGTCTTGATTGCAGGCCCATCGCTGGTCCAGTGTGTGGTTTGCTGTGCTGCTTTGTCTCTCCATGGCCCCCACCCACCCCAGCCTCCCAGTAGATGCCCCCCAGTATCCACTGTGTAGCCTGTAGTCATGGCTGTTTTAAATTCAGTGGCACACATAGATTCCAGTGGGACCCTTAGGGGAGTCTCCCTGTGCTTGCCAACAGCAAGAGGGTAGAAAGACAGGCATACTCAGGAGAAATACAAATTTATGAGATTTCCCCCGCTAAGACCATAGATTTAAAAATTAATACTAGAAAAGAAAAAAGTCTTTTGTAAGGGAAGGAAATTAATTTGCATTTGACTGAAGACACTCATTGCTTGGATAGTCGGTTTGTTTAGGAAATGGGTCCCGTGAACAATATATACAGTTGAGCTGAAGTTTTCATCTGTAATGTAAAGAGCAACCCAAATTATCTGTGACGTTTGCATCAGATTGTGGTCCAGATTACAAACTACTGCTTGATAATTTAAGTGATGAAATTGGTACTTGTTTTGGAGCCGCAAGTAGAGAGAACTGAATCCCCCACCCCAAAGTGTCTATAACCTTAGGGGTAAGCTGGTTGGTGGGGAGTCACAAGCTCAGGTATTGTACGGGAGTAGGAGGAAGTCCCTGTGCTGTTTCTCAGCGGTGTTCTGGAGAACACAGATAGAAAGGGGTGCTGAATGTGGAAGAATCCCACCCTGAGCTTCTTTCCCTGTGCCCTGAGCTCTCATGTGGCCACAGAACATGACTAAGCTGACTCAGTGCAGCTTACCTGCAGGCAAAAAGCAATGAATTTAGAAATAAAGCAGCGGGTGGCCTTTGGCCCCCAGGTAGCATTCTTTCCAAGGGCCCTCTTGGATAACAGGATGTGAGTCATGGTTCTTGCATGGAGGGTGCTGGAACCTGATGTGTAAGATGAGAATTTTTGACACCAATGCCTGGAACTCCTCAGTGTGGATTGTGTGCTGTGCCTGAATGTTTCCTCCAGTGGTAAAATCCGTTGGTGACATTACTGTAGCCGAATCAAAAGTTCTATTGAAGAAAGGACTAAGGAAACCCTGTTCTTGGCTCTACCTGGCCTAGCATCCCAAGTATACTGACATTTTACAAACATCTATGAATTTGATGGGAGTGTCCTGCAGAATTTACTGTGGCACTGCAGTATTCCCGCTCCTCTGTAATTGTGGTAAGATGCTGCTGGGGTAAGTTCGATGAATTAAATGTTTCTGAGGAGACAACTCTTAGCACAGTCACCTGTTTCTCTGTTGTATACAGCGTGGCCTCTATGACAGTATCTGCGAAGTTTCAGGTTTTGCAGAAGTAGCCACGGCAGTGCATGGTGATTAGATTGAAGGCATAAACCACTTGATAATGTCTTTTTAACACCATGTAAATGATTTCTCCTGGAAGAAGAAGGCAAACGGCGCACATAGATTCCTCTTTTTGTCACTTGAATATTGACAGGGGCAGGGGCATGAAGGAGCCCACCTAGGAGCTGCTCAAATTCTGCACTATGTCACTGTGAAACTCCTATTTATAGTTCACCAAGAAGCATGAGATGTCGTAAAAATCATCTCCTTAATTGTTCCTCTTTGTGAGAGCCTGGAACAGCGTTGCCTGCCTGTTTTGCAGAGGGTGACAGCTGATTGTCTGTGGGCCAGGCTTGGACCCCATGTCTTGGTTCTGTCATCCCTGTCCTGCTACCTGCCCAGGTGGGTGTACTCGCCACTCCCTGCTGGGATACTGAGCCACTGGAGGTCACACGCATTAGGGCTGGAGACAAAGCTAGGTCTGACTGGGCTCTTCTCATGGCCCCTGTTGCGTGGCACTGAGGTAACTTTCCCTGTGATCATGTGCTGACTTACTTTGAAGAACAGAAGAGCTTCTGAGCTTCACGTCTTCCCATGTTTAGCCTCTCGAGCTGTGATGTCCACTGTTTAGCCTGGCTATTTTAAATTCAATTGAAATTAAAATTTAATTACATGAATTAAATGCAGTCGCCCTTGAACAACATGGGTATGAACTGCATGGGTCCACTTATATGTGGATTTTTTCCAAGCAATACTCTAAATGTACTTTTCCTTATGATTTTCTTAATTACATTTTATTTTCTCTATCTTACTTCATTGTAAGAATAGAAAATATGTTGTTAGCAGTAGGCTATTAGTAGTTACGTTTTTGGGGAGTCAAAGTTATAGGCAGATTTCCAACTGCACAGGGGGTTTGGGCCCCTAATTGCCACATTATTCAAGGCTCAACTATAATTTGAAAAATGAGTTTATTAATGAAAAGTTTAGTCCTTCAGTCACACTAGCCATCGTTCAGGTCATTGGCAGCCCCAGGGGGCCATTGGCTTCTGTTTGGGGAGGACATATGTGGGACGTGCCCATCTCGGGAAGTTCTCTTAAATGGGGCAGAGGAGCCAAGTGGGGCATGCCCTGCTCATTGTTGGCTGTGAAAAGGCCCGGACATGGTGGTGTCTGTAGCTCTGCTGCCTGGGTCTGCACCTGGCACCAGAAGGCACGTGCAGGTTGAGATGGCTTCCTGCTGCCCCCAAGTGCTTTCTTGGTGTTGGGCCCGCATGTTGATATCAGGGCGACGTGTGCGGGCCAGGTGGGGGACCCAGGCAGCTCCTGTGCTTCCCTGGCCAGGCCAGTCTCTGTGAGTCTCCAGTTCTGTGTTGGCAGGGAACCCTGGCCCCACCGTTGAAAGGGCAGGTCCTTGTTGTGCTGAGCTCGAACTGTGAACACAGGTGGGACTCAACTTTTTTTTTTTTTGGTTAATCCTCTCTCAAGGATATTTTCCTATTGATTTTCAGAGAGAGTGGAAGAGAGAAGGAAAGACAGAGAGAATATTGATGTGAGAGAAACACATTGATTGGTTGCCTCCTGCATGTGCTCCAACCAGGGAGGATCCCCCTTGATGGGGATCAAACCCAGGACTCTTCAGTCTGCGGGCCAAAGCTCTATCAACTTTTTATATATACACACACACACTAGAGGCCTGGTGCACGAAATTTGTGCATGGGGTGGGGTGTCCCTCAGCCCAGCCTGCACCCTCTCCAATCTGGGACCCCTTGAGGGATGTCCGACCCTTGTGGTGGCCATCTTGTGTCCACATGGGGGCAGCCATCTTTGACCACATGGGGCAGCCATCTTGTCTTGGAGTGACGGTCAATTTGCATATTACTATTTTATTAGATAGGATATATATATATATATATATATATATATATATATATATATCTATCTATCTATCTCCCTCTCCCTTACTCTCTGAAATTAATAAAGACATATATACATACATCAATGATGAGAAAGATATACATACATCAATGATGAGAAAGAATCATTGATGGGCTGCCTCTTGCATGCCCCCTATTAGGTGGGATCAGGCCTAAATGGGCAGTCGGACATCCCTCTCACAATCCAGGACTACTGGCTCCCAATCGCTCTCCTGCCTCTGCCTGATTGCCTCTAACCGCTTCTGCCTGCCAGCCTGATCACTCCCTAAACACTCTACTGCCAGCCTGATTGACACCTAACAGCTCCCCGGCTGGCTCAATTGCCCCTAACTGCCCTCCCCTGCCAACCTGGTCACCCCTGATTGCCCTCCCCTGCCAGTCTGGTCACCCCTAACTGCCCTCCTCCGCTGGCCTGGTCCCCCCACAACTGCCCTCCCCTGCAGGCCTGGTCCCCTCCAACTGCCCTCCCCTGCAGGCCTGGTCCCCCCAACTGTCCTCCCCTGCAGGCCTGGGTCCCCTGCAACTGCTCTCCCCTGCAGGCCTGGTCCCCTCCAACTGCCCTCCCCTGCAGGCCTGGTCCCCCCAACTGCCCTCCTCTGCCGGCCCGGTCACCCCCAACTGCCCACAACTGCCCTTCCCTGCCAGCCATCTTTTGGTGGCCATCTTGTGTCCACATGGGGGCAGCCATCTTTGACCACATGGGGGCGGCCATCTTGTCTTGGAGTGACGGTCAGTTTGCATATTACTATTTTATTATATAGGAGATATATATATATGTCTATTAATTTCAGAGAGTAAGGGAGAGGGAGATAGAGATAGAAACATCATCAATGATGAGAAAGAATCATTGATGGGCTGCCTCTTGCACGCCCCCTATTGGAGATTGATCCTGCAACAGGGCTTGTGCCCTGACTGGGAATTGATCCATGACCTCCTGGTTCATGGGTTGATGACACACCAGTGGGACTCAGCTTTGATTCCTGGCCAAGTGCAGAACCTAAATAGTCACCTCTATTGTTTGTATGACAAAAATAATGTATTGTCACTATTTTTGTTGTTGTTTGTTTTTTAATCAGAATCTTTGTTACAAGTATTCCTTCCAATGACAAGGGAAAAAATTACCACACACAAAATCATCCTCCGAGGAGTTCATCGTTCAAGTCTGACGGTACTGGTAGTAAGAGATCTTGAAGAAGGTCCAATAGGGAAATAAGGCATAACTTTTCTGTAAACATATGCATGAATCTAAACAAATATGACCTGTTATTCAAATTATAAAATGAAACCTCTCCCAACTTATAGTCCAGAAAAATGCCAGTCTCACCACTTACACTGTAGGACATGTGCCACACGTTCTGGCACTCCAGTGGCATTGCCAGCATCAATGTGAGGTAATGTGTTATAAGGGTATTTCTGGGGAACAATTTCTTACACACACCTAAGGACCCTCACCTATACCTCTTCAAACTGTCAGTGTCAGGTCCCTGGGAACTCAGGACAGGTGGACCAGAAGTAAATGCCTGCGATTATGAAGACCGTTTTAGTGTCATTGTGTTAAATAGCACAGGTTTTCTGTTTTGAGGTAATATGATTTCAGTGGGCAGTTTCAGGATCTCATGGTCAACCTACCTGAAGTGTGCTGATTGTTTTTGAGGGCCAAAGTCCTGTGGGAGGAGCCTGCAGCTCTTCATTTAATCCACATGAAAAGACCCCTAGCGTTTCAGGTGTTGGTGCCTGCTGGGGAAACTTCTGGTACCTGTCGGTACATCCAGGTCTGTCTGCAAATCTGTCTCTGCTGTCTCACGCAGCAGAGTTTTTAGGGGACACAGCTTGTCTTTCTCAGCATCCTTCTCTTCTAGAAGAAGCCTGGAGTGACGTGCAGTCTGCTTTATTCTCAAGGAGCATCCATGGTCTCCACATTCATAGTGTAATCGGTCTTCCGATTCTCCATCTTTCTCCTCACTTGCAAAGTTTTCAATACCCTGTTTCAGCATCTTCAGCCTGCGCCCTCAGTGGCTCAACATAGCTTTGGGGCTTCCTCCTGCAGCAGCTCAGTGGGCATCAGGGCTGGGTAATTTGTTTGGTTTGGGATGGGTGAAGGTCAGGTGCAAAGGCCTCACTGGGCCAGTGCCCGGGCCTCTCCCCTGGGAAAGCGCTGGGGCCCAAAGGCATGGTTGCCAGGAGGAAGGAGCCTGTTGGTCCCATTTCCAGGGAACAGTTCCTGGTGTGAAGTCCACGCTTACTAGGAATGTGTGCCATCGTAATTCAGGAGCAAATGGTGCAATTGCTCTAATTACCTGCTGTGAAGTTCCCATTTCAATTATGTGCTAGAAACAGTGATGATTATTAAAAGCGGGAAGGACAAAGCTAGCCAGGGGTGGGAACTGACGCAGTTGTTTGCTTGGTCCATCCTTGCCAAGAATCTGAAGCCAGTGGAACCAGTTTTAGTGCTTGCCTTGCCTCCCAGCCGGCTGGCGTCCGCAGCTGTGCCAGCCCCTCCCGGGCCTGGCGGGTGCATTCCAGCCGTTCACACTCAACCCAGATGCCAGGGCGGGCTGGTTATTTATAGGAGTAACACCACTTTATTTAATCTGTTTGTTCTGGTGTTTTGGTGTGGACACTGAAGCTGGGGGAAGTTATACCTTTCCATTGTTTTTAACCTCATGTTAGTGGTAAATAACTTCCCTAGGAGAGGCATGCACAGATGTAGACGGCAGAGTCAGTGGGACGAGGCCACAGCTCCTGCTGGGCTGACCTGGGGCCTTGCCAGGAGAAGAGGTGAATAAGGAGCTTACATATTCCCACTGTTGATGCAAGATATGCCCGACCCATAGAAACTTTTTATGAGTTTATTTGGGTTAAACGGATGGCAGTTTCCAGGAAGCAAGATTTAACTGACCTGAGAAAATGCTCTGGAGTATGATAGTTTTGCAGCTTATTTTATACATTATATTTCCAAAGGAGGAAATATAAGGAGGGTTATATGAATGCATTGGTGGTAGATTAGGGAGGTGGGAGAAAGCAAAGCCTCTGATAGGGGGTAAAAAGTAATATAGAGAGAAATTTACACTGGCCAGATTATTATGATCTCTGAATGCATAATAATCTGGTCACTCAGTGTATATCCTATATAATAAAAGGCTAATATGCAAATTGTCCCCTTGACCAGGAGTTCGACCAGCAGGCAGGCTGGCCAACCGCCCATGTCCTCTCCCCCTGGCCAGGCTGGCCAGACCCACCCATGCACGAATTCATGCACCGGGCCTCTAATATATATACACTGAGTGTCCAGATTATTATGTGTTCAGAGATCATAATAATCTGGCCACTCAGTGTATTTTACATTGGTAGGTATAAGATAGTTAATAATGAACACTTTAAGCACTCAGAGATGGTATTCGGGGAACAAGATAACATATTCTGGTGTGGTGGTTGTGCCTTTGAGGGGTCTGGAAAAGAAGATTATTCTGACATTTTAAAAATTAAAATTTTTTTAAAAGAAACATTTTGTTGATTTTTAGAGAGAGAGGAAGGGCTAGGGATAGAGAAACAGCAATGTGAGAGTGAAACGTCGATCGGCTGCCTCCTGCACGCTCCCTACCAGGGATCAAGCCCACAACCTGGGCGTGTGCCCTGCCCGGGAATCACACTGGAAACCTGTTAGTGCAGGGGATGATGCCCAACCAACTGAGCCACACCAGCCAGGGCTCTGGCATTTAAAAGGTATGTTATCTTAGGTGCAAAAAAGGCAGTAGACAGGCTCCTTAAGGTAAAGGTTGACCTTTGCCAGGGAAGCTCCAGGCCTAGGATGTGACTACCTGCCATGACCCACTGTTATGAGGGATTTATGTTCACACCAGCCTGTGTGCTTGCTTTTAATCTCTGAGTGTGTAAGGCCCACCATGCAGGCCTCCCCTGAGCTTGTCAGGTGTAGTATGTGGCCCCCTTTTCGCCCACACCACTGATGCTTTTGCCTGACATGGTTTCTTTTACTCGAGGCGGGTGCCAGCACTGGAGGCATGGGCGATCTGGGGGACCACTAGTGTCCTTTCCAGGAGTCATTTCATAAGCGTACTTGTTAGGTGAGCTGAAATTTCTGGATGTTTTTTTCAGCAGGTCCCACTGAGATCTGCCCTGCTCAGGATAGGGCGTTACAGAATTGGGGGTGCATTCCTGGCTAAGTAGGAGCAGAAATGGGAATGTGTGTGTTCTCTTAGTTAGCTTCTGGGACTCCACAGACCCCATGCTTGTCAGCCCTAAACTGTACTGGGGTTGAGAAGCCCCTGTGGGCCCACCCTCAAAGGTTCTAGGTCCCTGGGTGTGGGAGGGGCCTGAGTGGCTGGTAATTTAACCAGCCGATGCCCCGCCCTCCTTCCTCAGCCCTGCCCAGACCCATCTCTCACCACTTGCCAGGAGCAGGTATGTTTAGTTTTCTGCACACCTGTTCTTTAAAAGTTCCTATGGAATGGATTTAGTACTCTTGCGAACTTTTGAAGCTCACTTGTCATTTTTTTACACCCATTTCTGTCTAAAGCAAGAGCTCATATTCTTTCATAGATGAGGCAGTGCCCAACTCATTTTCACCTTCCTAAGCCCGACATGCCTGCCCTTTGTCCCGTTACACAGGTGTGTTTCCCTCAAACAAGACCAGGGGAGAACATGTGGCTAAAACTTCACCACTGCTGCCAACTAAATGTGCACATCTCCTGGGAAGGGTCAGGCAGTTGTTTGAAATTCTGAATTCACAGTTTTAAACCAGCAAGTAAGCAAGTACTTTCAGTAACTGAATTGCCTGTCTCGTGTGAGACCTGACTCTTTCTGACTTGGAAGTAGCGTGCACTTTGCTTGTGGGACATCATTCTTTTCATTTCTGGTTTTGCCTGTGCCCAAAGCGAGGAGCAGATATATGCAAATTGTGATCCTTTCGCCCTAGCTGGTTTGGCTCAGCAGACAGAGCGCCAGCCTGCTGACTGAAGGGTCCAGGGTTCGATTCCGGTCAAGGGCACGTGCCTGGATTGTGGGCTCGGTCCCCAGGAAGGGGCCTGCAGGAGGCAGCCGAGCAATGATTCTCTCATCATTGATGTTTCTCTCTCTCCCTCTTCCTTCTTCTCTGAAATCAATAAAAATATATTTAAAAAAAATAAATTGCGATCCTTTCTATCGGGGACGGGGTGGAGGGGGTGGTGATTGATCTCTCTCTATAGGGTCACTGATGTGAATAAATAAGGCATAGAAATATGTCATTGTCTCAAGGTTTTTCATGGGACATAGAGCATATAGGGTATGAGTGGGAAAGTTTATATTTTAGGTCTCTGTTTTGCATTCAAAAGTCTAAGAAAAAGTTTTGCCTTGAGGTCTTTCCTCATATTTGGCTTTCCTTGAGGTTTTTAAGATTATCTTATTACTGAAGTCCCTCCTCCCCCAAATCCTTGGAGGACTTCCCATCTTTATGTCTTCATTTAAAGATATAGCTAAGCCCAATGCATTGGATTTAAAAATACCTTTCCATTTTATTTTTCATCTGCTTTGAACTGATATATTTGACAATTTACTTGTAAAAAAATTAATTGGGTGAATTGATTTATTCTTGGTTGTAACTGATATAATAGATTCCTTAAAATACAAAATAACAACTTTCTTTTCCCCCCACCTTCAAAGAAAAAGCTGCTGAAAAGTCCTGAAATTAAAAGAATCATTTGGATGCCAGTTTAAAATGACCCCAGTACAAATTCCAGTCACGTGGATCTGGGGTGCTTGGGAAGTCATAGAGAAGTCTGTAGTTCCACCTCAGGACATAATATTAATAATATTAATAATATTAATAATATTAATTCAACCCATACTGTTGAATGCCAGTGGCCACGCCCTGTTGCAGGAGATGGGGATCAGTTGTGAATAAGAAACAGCTCTTTGATGGATGACTGGATAAAGATGTGGCACAGCCCAGCCATCATGGCTCAGTGGTTGAGCATTGACCTATGAAACAGGAGGTCACCATTAGATTCCCGGTCAGAGCACATGCCTCGGTTGTGGGCTCGATCCCCAATAGGGGGCGTGTAGGAGGCAGCTGGTCAGTGATTCTCTCTCATCATTGATGTTTCTATCGCTCTCTCCCTCTCCCTTCCTCTCTGAAATCAATAAAAAATGTGTTTTAAGAAAAGATGTGGTATATGAATACAATGGAATACTACTCAGTCATAAAAAGGCTGAAATAATTGCCACTTGTGACAGCATGGGTGGATCTTGAGAATATCATATTAAGTGAAATAAGTTGGAAAAGGACAAGAAGCATATGATTTCACTCATCCTATCTAATAAAAGCCCAGTGACCGAATGGCGGAATGACCAGAATGAACGGTCGACCAGTCGCTATGATGCGCACTGACCACCAAGGGGAAGAGGCTCAATGCAGGAGCTGCCCCCTGGTGGTCAGTGCGCTCCCACAGTGGGCCGATTCCCACAGGTCACACCCCCCACCAGTGCATGAATCCCGTGCACCAGGCCTCTAGTGGAATACAAAACTGAAAGCAACAAATACACAAAGAAAACAAATAAACAGAAAAACTCATAGACACAGACAACAGGAGGGTGGTTACCAGAGGGAAAAGGAGTGGGGGAAGGATACAGAGGGTAAAGGAGGTCAAATACATGGTGATGGAAGGAGACTAGAGAATGGGCGGTAAGCATACAATGCAATATACAGATGATGCTCTATAGAATGGTACACTTGGAACCTATTATTTACGCATGTTACCCCAATAAATTGAAAAAACAAAACAAAAAAGGGAATAGTCTTGCCTGAATTGGGCTTATTTCTTTCCCCATTGTTGTTGTTTTTAAATGGAAACAGGAAGCATAAAATGTTCAGAAAAAGTGAGGTGAAAGGAAATGTCCAGCTTTGCTATTGCTAAATGCAATCAGGCTTCATGGAGGGAAATATTAGGAACTGCTGGCAAGAGAGAGGGCTCTTGGCAGAGCGGGTGCAGACGCACAGGGCTTCTTTGGGAACAGTTGTCTGAAGTGAGCAAGACAGACAGACCCAGTTTGCCTGAGGTGGGAAAAGTAGGTAGAACAGCATTGGAAAGTCTGGCAAAAAGCTTCTCACAATAGGTGAACCCTAATGACTTGATGTTTGTTGGACAGAAGAAAAGCATTGCTGGTCCTGGGACCTTTGTCTCACCAATACCTGCATGTCAGCTGGTTCTATCAGTTTTCTGTTCGGGAAATGTTAGCCACTTTAATATTAGCTCAAGCTAGAGCCCCCCAGGGAATGCTGGGTTTCTCTATACAGATTTGCACTTGTAGGAATGCCGAGGGAGCAGCTGCCGGACAAGCAGTCTGGTTTCTGTCTATAATTCGTGCACCAGCAGGATTCGAGCAGGTGACAGTTTAGGTGAGAATTGCACAGGGCTTTAGGTGAGACCCAAATCTGCAGTTGGATTTCTACTCTTATTATGCTCTTAAACCCGTGTATATCCTATGGGATTATCAGCATTTCTTACATTTAAGAGGTAATATGTTTTATTTTCTAAAAGTCAAGGAACAGAGAGAGTATCATGTTAAGTACTGTCAACCGTAAATGAAAATTTAATGAAATCATTTGAAAGAAAGAAAAGCTATTTTAAGGAAAATTTAACTTATTTTAAAGATAAAAAAGATGACTTTTTCTGAATTGAGTTAATTATTACATGGGTGAAGTTTTGAAAAGACACAGTGCATGCCACAAAGTCTTTTTGTCTTGATTTAGAAAATTGGCCTTGATACAGTATGTTGCCCAGCATTCACAGTCAGCTTCACTGTTGCTTGCTGGAGCGTAAGTGAATGTAAAGATGAACTGGGTCCTCCCCCATCTGTGTTGCTTTCTAAAAGTTCCCATGGCTGAGGGAACAACCTTCCACCAACTTCCTCCTGATTCCATCACCGGAAAACGTTGTCCTCTTGCTAATTCTGGCGTTTACCTTTGGAAAGGTCATGTAAGGAGAGAAAAGGATACGGTGCTTGAGTAGTGATTTTAATTTAGGTGGAAATGCTAAATATGTCCTAATCGTATTTGTCTCATGGTATTTTTAGCCGTTTTCTACTAAATTTAGAGCAGTGAGTCATAACAGCTAAATGTGTCTTTACCGTTCCCTTTTTGAAGCAACATTACTTTGGTTTATATGAGTCTAACAGCAAAGAGAGATGATGGAGGAATTATGTTCATGATATGAGGTTAGTTTTCGATTTTGAATGTGTTAAGGTTTTTAGGGGAAGATGTTAATCATACTTTTAACAAATATAGTGCTGCATATTAATTGTGTCACTGTAATGATAACCATATGAAACTATTATGTTTTCATACAAGATCGTACATATGTTGGACCTATTTGTATTGTTATATAAAAACTAGAGGCCCAATGCACAAAATTCGTGCAAGAGTAGGCCTTCCTTCCCCTAGCTGCCAGGACCGGCTTCCCTCTGGCACCCGGGATCTGGGCTTCCCTCTGGCTGCCAGCAGGCACCCGGGACCTGGGCTTCCCTTGCAGCCCCAGCTTCTTTGAGAAGGACAGGAAGGATGTGAGGTCTAATTAACATATTATGCTTTTATTATTATAGATATGCAATGTGTTTATTTCCAGAAAGTCTGTTCTGACACCCAGAATTGAAAGTACTAATATATTTTTGAGGTGTGTGTATGTGGTGACTTCTTTTTAGGTCATGGGAAGGATACATCACATTTGCTGGTGAGCATGTATGTATATTCTGGTCATACCCTGAGGACTTGGGCTTCATTGCCACAGTGTCCGTCAGCTGTGAGCCCAGCATCCTTCTCCGGACTCACCCTATGGGACTGTAGTGAGAGTCATTATCATCACCGTAGAGTCGCATATCTTAGTGAGAATGGCCCCAAAAAACCATTTTGGCTTTGTCAGAATGGTTGCCCAGGATTGCTAAGGATCTTAGATTTAGGTTTTTCCTTATGCATTTTGTGGATTGTAAGTTGTGATTCTTGTCGGAGAGGAAGTCCCGGAGTCTCTGTTGATAAAGACAGTGGCCATAGTGTTATTCATGAAAGTGGAGATGTTGGTACAGGGTATCAGAGGGGTATGTGATTGTGAAAGGTCATCTTCACATCTGAACAGGACCCTGACTGGGGCTTGGTGTGGTCAGCTCCCGGGACACTTGCACACACTACTGACTCTTCGACTGTGTCTGGCAGTAGTCCCACCTATGTCTTTCTCTTAGCTCAGTGAATTATTAGGTCCTTTCTGAAGGCCCAGCCAGTTAGAGGAGAAACCTTCCTAGGGTTGAGTTGTGCGGGACGATCCTGACTATGGTGCCTTCAAGGCCTCCAGGAAGGACCAGAGGTGAGGACATTCTGGAGCTTCATAAACCGCGAGGACAGACTCGCGTGCCTCTTCCCTCCGACAGAAGGGCCCAGGTAGAGTAAATGGGATATTGTGTGGCCTGCTCTGTGCTTGGTCAGCCTTCACCAGGCCCGGCGACAGTCTCATAAAACAAAGCTGTCATAAATTGTTACCTCTCGGTGCAGCTCTCACGTGTGGGGGAGAGTATGGCAGTAGTGCTGGCTGGTTGAGAACATAGGAATGTGGTAGTGTTTTTTTAAAAAAGTTTTTTAAAGTATGTTTTTATTGATTTTTAGAGATAGAGGAAGGGAGAGGGATAGAGAGATAGAAACATCAATGAGAGAGGATCATTGCTCGGCTACCTCCTGTACACCCTCTACTGGGGATCGAGTCTGCAATCCTGGCATGTGCCCTGACCAGGAATCGAACTGATCTCCTGGTTTATGGATCGATGTTCAACCACTGAGCCACACCCACCAGGCAGTGTTTTTTTAATGTGTTCTGGTGACCTGTCAAATAACTGCTTGAAAAACCTCTTTGGTCTCCAGTCTGATTCACTGTGATACAGCTCTCAGCTTTATGCTCCCAGATGGAGGCAAACCTAATGATTCGACACGTCAGCCATCCAGGTCAGCAATCCAGGGATGTGCGTGTATCTCCCCTGTATTAGGGTGGATCTGACTCCTGAGATAACAGAAACACTGTTCAAGAGCAGTTTTGGGGCTTTGATATTTTGGGGTGGGGGATAGCAAGGAGTCCCTGATTGGTCGGACACTGGTCCGAATGAATGAGCATTTAAAATCCCAGAGGAGAAGCATGGTGGGCAGTGGAGCGATCCCTGCCTAAGGCTGGTGGCAGCCAGTCCACCCAGGGGCCCGGGCAGAGCCTGCTGGTCTCAGGACCCTGCTGAGTGATGGAGCTCGCCAGCTGATCAATGGCTCTTTGTTGGCTGATAGCCTTCCTCCAGCTGATCTGCGACAGGAGGGTCTGACCACACTTCCTTCCTTATTTACACAGAACTCACTCTGAAGGGACAGCTTAGATGTCGGTTTATATATATTCACTCGACATTTATTGATGCTTCCTGTTGCCAAACACTGCAGCAGGCTCTGGGGTCCCCTGTGGGAAGGTGGTCCTGTCTAACACGACAGAGATGGGGACACTGAGGAGAGTTGTGGGAACGGGAAGCAGAGTGATTAACTTTTCATGGGGGCTTATAAAAGGGGCAGTCTTGTATAAATAACACTTTATGTATTGAGACCAATGCTAAAGGCAGGGCATCAATCGATCTTGTTACCTATGTTTATGTTCTGTGGTTTTTGGTGAGGAATTTGGACTTGAGGAGATTTGCCAGGAAATCCTGAGTAGCAAACTGGAAGAATGGAAATTCTGGGATCTGGTGAAATTAGATTTGGAGTCTCATGATTTTTCTCAGATTCCCTCCAAAGCCAGTAGTTGAGATAGTTTAGAAAACCAATTGTGCTGCCCCAGTTTTCCATTGTAA
Source organism: Corynorhinus townsendii (assembly GCA_026230045.1). Taxonomy (NCBI): domain Eukaryota; kingdom Metazoa; phylum Chordata; class Mammalia; order Chiroptera; family Vespertilionidae; genus Corynorhinus; species Corynorhinus townsendii. Next base: position 81,392,680 of record JAPDVU010000001.1, on the reverse strand, counting down.
GAGGAAAACTTGGCTTGGATGTAAGATGCCCATGTTTAAGTTCTGAGGACAGATGACACGAGTTCTCATCCTCTGCACCAAAGAGAGGAGGTGTGGTTCTCAGGTAACATCAGCGAAGGGAGGGACCCCTGCGAGAAGAGAGAACTGGCCCCCTCTACACACACACACACACACACACACACACACACACACACACACACACGTATATACACACACACACATATACACGTGCACAAACACCAGGTGTTCCCAGTTCTCCCCATTTCTAGATGCCTCAGTGTGCAGTGGTCTGTGGCTTCTGACTTACCTGGGCTTTGGAGTTCTTTTAGATACTGATGATCTAAACCACCCTGATCAGCATCTTTGACCTCTTGCTTTTGTAAGACACTGGTATTGAGAATGTGTAGGGAAAGTAGCAAGCCAACAATTTGATTGAGAAAACTCAGAGTATATGGCCTGGTCATAAGAGCAAATTTATGTTTTTCTTCCCCCCAAATTTTGGTATTGCTGGTCCCTAACTGGCCAGGAGTAAATCATGCTTGGCTAAGTCATAGTCCTTGCCTTTAAAAAAAATGCACTGTTTTTGTTTATATGGGACAATAGAATTGAGAAAAATATGAAGGAAATTCGTCTCTGTAATTATGGGGAAATCGTTTTTTATGAACAGTTACTTTAAAAAGAAAAAGAAACCCCAAATGATAAGATTTTATGATGGCTATTTGATTGTATGTGAAGCTTTAGAGTATTAATGTTGAAAGCTCTTTATATTTGATTTAAAATTTTGGAGGATGTGCATTTTCATGTGTGCGGGTGTTGCTTCTACACAGATGTCTGTGTGCATGTGTCCCTGTGTACCTATATATGTGTGTATGTGTCAGTGTGTGTGCATGTACATGTATGTGTGTGCACATGCATGTTCTTAAAAACACCACAGCTCTGGAAATATGTTGTGCACTCAATACTTACTGATTGGCTGATTTTTTTTTTGTTAATCCTCCCTGAGAATATTTTTCTATTAATTTTTAGAGAGAGTGGAAGGGAAGGAGAGAGACACAGAGAGAGAAACATCGATCTGAGAGACACACATTGATTAGTTGTCTCCCACACACACCCTGATCAGGGCTGGGAATTGAGCCTGCAACTCAGGTATGTGCCCTTGACCGGAATTGAACCCGGGACCCTTCAATCTGACACTCTATCCACTGAGTCAAACAGGCTAGGGCTGGTTGGCTGATTTTTTAAAGTCATATTGGTTGACATTTTCGTGATTGTTTTGTTAGTGATTAATATAGTAGTCATGTGATGTGATATTTGGGTTCTGAATTTAAGTAGAAATTTACCACAGACATAATTTTTACTTAGTGTTAGTTGTCAGTAGAATAATGCCCCCCAAAGATGTCTATGCCCTGATCCCCAGAACCTGTAAATGTCACCATACATGGGAGAAAGGATTTTGCAGCTGTGACTAAATTAAGGATCTTGAGAAGAGGAGGCCCTGGGATTTTCTCTGGCGCATTGTCATCACAGGGCCCCGAGGAGAGGGGGCAGGAGGAGGGTCAGAGTCCGAGAAGGAGACGTGACATGAGCAGAGGGCCAGGGATGCAGGCACCTTGAGAAGCTGGAAAGGATAAGGGGAGGGCTCCTGGGAGCCTCAGGAGGAAGCAGCCCTGCTCAATGCTGAGCTTAGCGCAGGGAGACTTCTGAGCTCAGAGTGAAAAGAGAATAAATGTGTGGGGTGGGAAGCCACAGATTGGTAATGTGTCACAGCAGTAATGGATACAGCATTTGTAGTCTTTTCCTCTGAGTCTTTTAAAAATGGTTATGTTGTATCAGCTTCTCAAGTGCCCTAAGTTATAATGAGCGGTGCTGGTAGGAGAGGCCTTTAAACTGTGGTGGAAAAGAGAATGGACAGAAATAATGAATCTTCTTTGGATGTATTATTTGGGCTTTTCAAAAAAGGCATCTCTGTCCCACAGTCTGATCTTGTTAATAACTTATTGGAGACACGTGTTCTGATCTCTCCAGGAGGCTAGACTGTTACACATTGTGTGCTAAAATGAAAAAATCAAAACGTAGCAGAGATCGAAGTCCCGAATCTACGTGAACTCATGTTTGAGGATTGGGATACAGAATTCACTTGCTTTACTGCTTGGAAGAGTGCTATTTCGTAATTTGCTGACTGTTCTTATTTTCCTATTTACTGTACTTTTGTAATAAATAGTGTTCATGTAGGTTTCACATGTTACTTGACACGTCACAGCTTAAGTGTGGCCAACAGACATTTTGCCAAGCAAACCGATGGGGACAGGCTTTCCTGGGCCGGTTTTGTTTTGTTCTGTGGTAGTGTGTAGGGCAGCTTTTTGGCTGGTTGCTGCTGAGCTAACGGTCTCTACACATCAGGACTGTTCCCTCTCGCACAGCCTGTGTGGCAGGTCTCGTCACCACTGCGGGCATCGGAGCTTGGGCAGGTGATGCGGTGCGCCACGCCCAGCTGCCCGTCCCTGCAGGAGAGGCCCGGCACTGCGGCCCTTGGGGGAGTTGTCTTTCCTGAGCCCGGTCCACCCTCCAGGGAATTAATTCACTTGAGTCTTCTAGTGTTCCCCTGCAGTGCTCTGGCCCACTGAGAAACGGTGGTCTTGGGGAATGGGTCCCGTGCTGCAGGGTTCGGGGTGCTGTGGGGCCGCTGTTGCAGGAACAGGAGTGCTTTTATGATGTGAAGTTAGTGTAAGATGCAGAAACCTGTCGGGAACTTTTGCAGAAGGAAGGTGGTGACACAAGGCCTTGAGAGCTTGGACAGCTTTGGGAGCCCGTGGGGACGTGTCCAGACTACACAAACCTGACGCCTGACACCAGGGAGCTCTCCCGAGCCTGTGTTCTGACGGACAGGATGGCCGAGAAGTCCCCCACCCCTTTGCTTGCCACAAAGAACTCGCCTTCCCATAGGACCCAGTTAAGATGCCCAGTGCCCTGTGCACCCAGGACAAGCCCAGACAGACCCTCCAAATTCCCGTCTCTGCCTCGTAAGTGAGTGATGAGCTGCTACCCCACTGACAGTGGGAGCAAAATGCTTGGTAAGCTAATGGGTGCAGCATGTCTCTTTCCCAGACTCTGAAGTCAGAGCCAGCAAGCAGCCCTTGTCAGGGCCCTCCCAGAACAGGCTGCCCCCTCAGTAAACCTCTGACCTGCATCTGGCCAGGCCGCCTCTGCCCCACTCCCCACACCAGGCCCCACCAGGCTTGCTCACTCCTGCCTGTGACACAGTCTCTGCCCCCCCCCCCCTCCCCCCCGCGCCATGCGGGCAGACTTTGGGGCACAGTGTTCTTTCTTCCTTTGTGGCTGTCTTTTCCCGCAGCCGCAGCAATGAAGTCTGTCCTGTGAATGAAGTCTGTCCTTACGCAGCGTAGATAGGTTTTTACGTGCTGTGCGGTGTCCACCAGAGAATAGCCAGGTGCCAGCTAGGAAGGCACCCTTGCCCACATCTGCGTCCCGTGGGGACCCTCGCGCCACCTGGTCTGGCAGCGTGCCTTTAGTTCTCCAGCTTCATCTAGGTGGGCTTGAAATAAAAGTGTTGTAAGTCCAGAAGTGGGAGTTCCTGTTTTTCTCATGTGGTTTTTACAGCTAAAGCAGGAATGGTGGTTTTTGAAGCTGGTTGTAGTTTAAAACTAATGGTTTAGTGTTCTAAACCTCAGTGCAACTTCATTTTCAATGTTTGCCTGATTAGCTAGGAATTTACTGAGTCTTTGCAGTGGTAATAATGACACTGGTTTACATTTGCATGGCTGTTTTCTATGAAGCGACCAAAGCACTGTCATTTAAAACTCATGCAGTTGGGTAAAGCAGGTGATGAGCTGGAAAAACAAAAACAAAAACAAAAACAAAGCCAGCTGTTTGTCTAACACACACCTCACTCGTGTGGTTGAAAGACAAAACCAAACTGGTAAACTCATTCAGTGCACAGGACACACCTGAAGGTCGACTTGCCCCCGAGCTGTGCCGTTTCCTAGGTTGATATGTATGCGTTGGAAATTTTGGCAAAGCCCGCCACCGATACGTGGTTCATAGTGCAGGAGAGTCTCACCGAGTGACAGAGTTGGTGTATATTTTTATTGGTTTTAGAGAGGAAGGGGGGGGGGGAGAGAGAGAGAGAGAGAGAGAGAGAGAGAGAGAAACATCAATGATGAGAGCGAGTCATTGATTGGCTTCTTCCTGCACACCCCACATTGGGGACCAAGGCCGAAACCCAGGCATATGCCCTGACCGTGACCACCTGGTTCATAGGTCGACACGCAACCACTGAACCACGCTTGCCGGGCGAGAGCTTGTGTTTAATGAATGAGCCTGGGAAAACACTAGCTCAGTTTAGTGACCAGCTCTGCTATAGAAAAGCTTTGACGAGAGTCCACACCTGGCTCCCACGGGAACCTGCCTCGTTACAGAGCTGCCGGACTGCGGTGGTGCGGGCTTGTCAGTAACGGCATTTACTCTGCGGCCCTGACTGAGGATTTGTCACGCTCACTGGGGGTCCCCTGTGTGAAAGCACTTTTAGGGGGAAGCAGCTGAGGGTGCTGCTTTGGCTATGACCAGCCTGTCCTCTCCGACGAGCCATCTCCCCGCTCGAGGCCGTTTCTCTCCTTAGCAGCACTTCTCCGAGGCTGGAAAGGAAGCAGGCTGGAGATGGTGCCAGAAGTCTTCATCTTCCTGTTTTGATGAAAGTGTAGCCTGAGAAGGCAGGGAGAGAATCCAGGAGAAGTGTGCTTAGCGAGGTCCCTGGGTGTGGAGTCCTGTAGCAGGCTGGGTGAGGCGGGGCTCCTGGGGCCAGGCGGCCTCCACACACAGAGGGCCCGACCAGGTGTCTCTGTCAGCTCAGCCTTCGTAACAAAATACCCCGACTGGGCCCTAAACAACAGACATTCCTTTCCCAGGCTCTGGAGGCTGGAAGTCTGAGGTCAGGTTTCAGCACAATTGGGATCCAGGCTCATCAGTGGCATCTTCTCGCTGCGTCCTCACATGGAGGAGGGGCGAGGGAGCTCTGGGGACCTCTTTTATAAGGAGACTAATTGCATCATGGGGGCTCCACTTCATGACCTCATCACCCCCAAGGACCCACCTCCTCACACCATCAATCACCCTGGGGATTAGGCTTCCACACATGAGTTTGGGGGGCACACACATTCATTTGCCCCCTGGGGACTGAGCAGGGACAAATGCCTTGCGGCCTCTGCTCTATCAGCTCTTCAGGTGACACCAGTTTCTCCCCAAACTTGCAGCACTTTAGGGACAGAACTCGTGGGCTTATATTGCTTTTCATGGCTGCTATTCCTTTCCAGTGTTACTCCTTTGCATCATTTTGAATCCTTGGGTCAAGAGGAATGAGACTTCCTGGTGTTCTGGGGGGCAGTGTTGGGTCTGGCCCGTAGCAGAGGGGAGGGGCAGGAGGTGGGTGGGGCAGGATGTGTGGCGGGGGGGGGGACCCTGGACCCCAGATCAACACAGGCAATACATTTCTGCTGTGACCACTGGCTCATCCATGTGTCTTGATCCTCACACAGCCCTGGAGACACAGGAGGCTGCTGCATTCACCCCCTTTTACAGGTGACAAACGACCTCAGAGAGGTTGGGGGAGGTGGGTCAGTGGTCAGGAGCAGCAGCCCCACAGGTGGAGGAGGGTGTCCCCACCACTGCAGAGCATTCTCATGGACAGCACTGAGCTACATGTCCGAGATCCACATGCCGTACAGGATCCACAGGTGGTACAGGATCCACAGGCGGTACAGGATCCACAGGCGGTACAGGATCCACAGGCGGTACAGGATCCACAGGCGCTTCAGGATCCACAGGCGCTACAGGATCCACAGGCGCTACAGGATCCACAGGCAGTACAGGATCCACAGGCGCTTCAGGATCCACACGTGCTACAGGATCCACACGCGGTACAGGATCCACATGTGGTACAGAATCCACACGCGCTACAGGATCCACATGCGGTACAGGATCCACAGGCGGTACAGGATCCACAGGCGGTACAAGATCCACAGGTGGTAAAGGATCCACACACGGTCCAGTGGGGCTTGACAGGTCTCCTGACTCATGTCCACAGCTTCCCTTGGCCCAGCTGCCCTGGGTGTGTACACAGACAATGGAAACCTTTGAAACTTGGCCCGAGCTCCTCCCACTTCTCCTCATGCCTCCCCCTCATCTTTGGACAGCTGTGGGTCCACCTCTCACATCTGAGCAACCTGGGGTCTGTCTCAGTTGCAGCCGACACACACTGAGAAAGACCAGATTTGTCCACTGGACCCTCTCAATGTCACCACGTGCCTGGCAGAAATGACATCCCTGAAAAAGTCTCAGCATGATATTCCTACTCAAATTCTCAAATGTTCGACATTCCCATGCATGTCATCTAATTGGTATGTTCTGGTCAGTGTGCAGTTACTCTCACGTGGAGCCCACCTGCAGTGTGGTCTGAAGGCAGCATCCCCAGGTTCGTCGGAGCTGTGTTTTCCTAAGGAACCCAAAATGCCAGAGTAAAAGTAGTCAGATGACCAAGGCTTTGGAGTTGGTATCACTGATCGACCTTCAGTCTCCATGTGGATGCTGACTGATGTGATGCTCAGTGGATGCTAATTTGGGAATTCCTTCCAGGTTTTCTCCTGTTCCCCACCCCCAGTCAACAGTCCCCGGTTCCCATGTGGGCACTGGCTCGCTCTGGCCCATCTCCCCTGGACTCCTTGCTCTGCACTGAAACCATCCTCTCCAGCGCTGACCTCACAGAACATCGTTTTCCTAGTTCAGCTCTTACTCCCGGAGTTGGGGTGGATGAACATCTGAGACAAGCAGGTTTCGTTGAGGCAAGTTGTGGACACTCAGGTTGGGATGCGACCATAAGGGCTCATGCCCAGCTGGTGCACAGACGGGCACTGAAGATGCTCATGGTGCTCTAGGCACTTCCCCCTTCCCTGCGTCCCCATCATTTCATGTAATCTTACCGCCTTGCTGGACTGGGGACCAGCACTGCTGCTATTTTTCAAGTGAGGAAAGGAAGGCCAATGAGATGAAGTATCTTAAGCAAGGCCCTGCAGCCACTAAACAGTGGAATCAGAGCGTCATGGGTGGGGTTCCAGCTGGGCTCTGCTGTGTGTCTGGGAGATTTGCAGAGGAGAGTGGGTCTGCAGCTTTTCTGTTAATGATACAGTGATGATTCCTTCCCCTTCCCAAGGAAGCCCACTCAGGCTTCAGCAACCGTTAGTCCTTTGAACTGTGCAATTAGTTCCCTTTCGTTTCTGCTGCCTGCCTCTAGTTCTGCACCCTGCGTGCTCTGAGGTTCTTTGTAGCCCATAAACACCCCTTTGTTAGTGAAGAGGCCGTGCCTCCTTTGTAGCCCCATGCTGGGGGACATCTCTCTCCCTGGGAGTGGAGCACAGACTGGATCATGGCCATTCTTGGCTGCCCCTTTGCCCAAATGCATATGGTGGCACCCTTGTAGCATCCTTCAGCAGGTCTTAGGGAAGTACCTCCACTGAGAAAGTGTTTTGGCAGATGGGCAGTGACCTGGAGCTTCCCACCGTGTCCCTGACTGAGCTGGGAGGGGTGGGGCTGACATGGCTGGTGAGGCAAATTGTGGTGCTGTCTCCTTGTATGAAGTGTTTTGCATGAAAAATGTTTAATCATGCTTAAAAACACCAGCCCCCTTTCATCTCAAACACCAGACAACAACCATCCTCACAATGGACGCTTAACAAAAGGCTCATCTCTGGGTGAGGAGAACTTGGCCGAGTGTGTGGTTAGTGTATGGGAGGTGCCCCTCTGCCCAATCTCAGGGCTCCATGATCATGAATGAAAATTTATGGTTAGAATTAACGGACAGAAAGTGTATGGATTTTTCCTCCTTAAAAAATTGTGGAAAGTTTAGAGTACTTACAGTAATGAAAGTTTATTTTTATTAGAGTCCCATATTTGGATTCTAAAGATAGGCAAACCATTCTGTGTCCGTAAACGCCTCAGCCTGATTCCAGTGGGATGAAAAACTAAAAATACAGAAATTATCTCGCAGATTTGTTTGGTGACGGTGATAAGAGGGACATGGTTAGAAATAACCTCTTGTCTGAAGAGTACTTTTTCTTGTTTTTGGTGGACACTGGGCATTTTCTTGGCTTTTTTCCTGGGTGAAGGCCAAGACAGATGTTCCAGTGACCCAGCCTCTGGTATCTTTTCCCTTTGCTGTAAAACATGTGTTCTGTGGGTTCTGAAAGCTCAGACCAAGTGCTTCTTGATGATCTCTTGCCTGTTCTCATAAATGCTATTTAACAAGAACTGTACTGTTGCTGCTTGAAGCTGAATACCCCTTTTATTATCCAGCAGGAAGAAATGGATAGGGACTTTTTGTGGTAGGGACTTTAAAAATGATCTCCGCCTTTTCCCTGAAATGAAATAGGTAATTATTTGTTGGGTTATTCATGTGTTCTAAGGGAAAAAGGAAGTAGATAACTCTATATATACAAGTGAAAATTTAAAAAAAAAATGGTTGAGGCTGAATTCATCTGATGTCTTTTTGGAAGATTAGCTTTGAGTGTGCGTTTTCAGTAAACTATATTTAGATTAGTTTCCCAGAGTGTTTTTTTTTTTAAACCATTTCTTTATTTTTTAAAAAACGATATGCTTTTTTTTATTTCAGAGAGAGGGAGAGAGAGAGATAGAAACATCAATGATGAGAGAGAAGCATTGATTGGCTGCCTCCTGCACACCCCCTACTGGGGATGGAGCCCGAAACCTGGGCATGTGCCCTGACCAGGAATCAAACAGTGACCTCTTGGTTCAAGGGTTGATGCTCAAACACTGAGCCACAGCGCTAGGCCATTTCTTTATTACAAGTTTTACTTGCATTTGATGCTCAGAATCTAAATCTGTTGTCTTGGAACTTGTGACTTTTATTTTTCTTTAGTATTTGTAAACTCATGTGATATGAGAAGACAGATGGGAGGTGAGTGGTGAGGGGAGCAGGGCACTTGGGTTAGAGTCCTTGGTTTGCCCTTAGTTGACATTGAACTTGGGTTTCGTGACTTAGGGCCCACAGTTGTCAAATGAGGGCCTGGATCAGATGACTTGGGAGGTTCCTGCAACCCCTTTCAGGTCCACATTTCACTTTGCCCTTGAATGCTCAATTTTAATTACTGACCTACTGATTCACAGCCCACTGGGTAGTTGGTTGGTGATGACTGACCAGCAGGTACACGGTTCCTCTCTACCCTAAAGCCATTGATGTGATTTGGTCTGTTCTTGACCTGTTATTGTTCCTTATAGTTTCATCCTGATCTTAATCATTCTGCAGTTTTGAATTTGACTTATGAGTAGGAAGAGGTGGCTCACCACATAATAAGAGAATTGCACTTGGATGAGTTGATGTGTCTTTGAGCTCCTTTAACTTCTGATTTTGCTGGGTATTGTGTTCAAATGGGAGGCCTTCGTAAGCCCTTCACCCATTCCATGTGCCTGGTTGGCTAATTCTAACCATTTTAGTGAAGGGTCATTTCTTTGGGCTCCGAGGAAATGAGAGGACGTTGCCTCCCCCAAACTAGGGGGAGATGGCATTTACTCTGTCCTCCGACGGAGAGAAGTCAGGGATTCTGGCTCTCGGTACTCAATTTACACCATGAGAGCTTGTGGTTTGCGGAGCTCATTAGGGCTGATTTGTTCCTTCGCTTATTTTATTTCTGGGTCCTGGTGTCGCATGGCCTTGGTCTCTTCAGTTTGGGAAGCAAAGGTGAGGGATCCACGTTTGATGCAGAAACTTCCATGGCATTGAAAGGTGCCCTGGGGTGGCCCGTAGTGGGGTTTTCTCTATTTTTGATGGAAAGGCAAATACTCACTGGCTTTTATTTTCCCAGCAGTGGTTTAAAATAACTGTGAATTCACTCAGGAAGTTGAAGATGCCTACAGTCCAACCTGGCATGGCAACAGACATTTGCTCAGCTTCAATGCCGCCACGTGGAGACATCAAATGAAGACTCTTACATTGTTATTCTCACACTGGAGAGAATGAAAAACCCAAGCAAGCCATAGCATGGGCTTCCTTTTAAGCCCCATACCCTTCATGGCTTTGGTTTGAGAAATGAGTGGCTTTATCAAGGAGGATGTGTGACCCCTGTGGGCCTGGGGTGCTGGATACGAGTGGTCTACCAGCTTGGAGAATGGGGGCGGGAGGGAGCGGGGGACCCCAGGGCTGCGGTTCTACTGACCCTGGTGCCCCAGGGCCTGAGTGGGATTTCGAGTTGTTTCTCACAAGTAATGTGTCTTCTTTGTGAGGGTGGCCATTCGGATTCAGGGAGACAAAGCCCATATTGTGGTCCTTTATTGATATAAAACTTGAACCAAAGGTTAGTGCTTGGTTTTGGGGTCTTGTTCTCAATTTAAGGGTCTTGAGGGAAGGCGGGACAGTTGGCTTCAGCTGTCCTGGGGGGTGAAGGGAAGACGTGGGGCAGAGGCTGGTGCCAGCATGGACCTCCTGGAGTAATGCTGCTTTGATGTCTCCCCCCTTTTTTATTTTTTAATGTAAGAACTAAACTCTTCACTCTTTTTTTTTGGCTTGTTTTTTGTTAATCCTCACCTGAGGATTTTTTCCCATTGATTTTTAGAGAGACGGTAAAGGAGGGAGGTAAGGAGGGAGGGAGGGGGAGAGAGTGAGAGAGAGAGAGAAGGAAAGAGAGAAACATTGACAGCGTGAGAGAGACACATCAATTGGTTGCCTCCTTCACGGGCGGGGAATCGGGCGGGGAATCGAACTTGCAGCCCAGGTGACCTTGACCAGGAATCAAACCCTCGACCCTTCGGCCCTTGGGTGTGTGGCTGATGCTCTAACTGCTGAACAACACCGGCCAGGGCAAAACTCTTCACTCTTTTCAGTTGATTCACGGGGCCTTGTCTGGAAGGTTATATGGAGTTTTCCTCGGGGGTGACTGGTCATCAGATCAGCTTCATTTAGCCTGGACTTGACTGTGGGTGGGGACAGTGTCCAGAGGAGGACGCCCCCTGGCCTGAGTCGGGGAACATTAATTGTGGGGCTTTCGATGAGTGAGGGAGCTTTGCTGACCCTCGGGGGTGGAGCTGGAGGGAGAGCACCTTGTAGATGGTTGTGTGGGGAAGGGAGCAGTTACCCTACGGGACATGGGGTGGGTCTGCATCAGTCCTAACTCCTTGTTTCTTCCCTATGTTTATATATAGAAAGGGGAGGAATTGGGGTCAGTCAGTACCTTATGGGTGTAAGTCCTGCCCTAATGTCAGCCCAGCTGTTGTCAGTAATTTTATTTATACTCTTCTAACCTTAGGCTTATTTGGTATAAAAATACAAAGAGACATAAATAGTTCAAGGGCATTTAAAGGCTTACATAATTGTGAATAGGCCTAGTTTTATGCCGTCTCATGTATTAAGAACATATCCGGAAACAAATTCATTTAGTTTAAAATACCTTTACTCTTCTCACTTCTGGCAAACACTGATTATTGGTTGATACCTGGTGAGAATGTGTGGCTGATGCTGTTTGCCTCCGTGCCTCCTGTTCACTGGGTGTCTCCTGCCTGAGTGTTGTGCGTAGCCCGGGAGGGAGAGCACCCTGGACCGCAAGGCCACAAGGAAACCTGCAGGTCACTTCAGAGAAATAACCACGTGTGTTTGCTTGTATGTGCTGCCTGCATGTTTGTCTGCACACATTGCCCATGTCCTCTGTTACTTTGTGACCTTGTCGTGAGTGGTTTCTTTGTATCTTCATCAAATGCTGGTGGTGGTGGTGCCTGCATTTAGAGGCCTGGGCAAGAGCTGGCACCCATGCAGTTGGAGGCGACCAACAGGGCCCTCAGAGGGCTTTGTGGTGCCACTCACACCTCCATTGAGTCCCTTGTGTTGGTTCAGTTCAGAGTGAGATTTTTCTTTCCACCCAGGGTGTAATCTCCCAAGGAGAAACTGTCTCATTCGCTTTTGTATCACTGAGAGAGAAGTATTTGTGGTAGTTGAATAAATATCTATAGAATAAATGGGTGAGTAAATAGGGACAGGTGAGAGAGACACATTGAGTGGCTGCCTCTGACAGGAGAACTGGGATAGAACCTGCGACCTAGGTACGTGCCCTTGACCGGAAATTGAACCCGAGACCACCGCGCAACTGGCCAGGGTAGGGCAGGTAACCTGTAATGGTTTCTCAGGTCAGACTTGAATTGCCAGGGCACATTCCTTCCAACCAGGTGGCCTCATGCCTTTGAAGCTCCGTATGTCATAAAGCTGTAGTCTGCAATTGCAAGGCTCAGAGTGGCTCCGCCTGTCTCAGTTCCACAAAGCTTAATTGGAGTTATTTCTCCATAGCATTTATTCTGAAGCTTGTCAAAGCAGGAGTTGGCGAAAAAAGCTGAAAAACTTTAGAATTGTCATTGTAGTAGTTAGAACTTATGAAGAAACTTTGAATGCCGTACAGTCATTGTTTTGCTTTTTTTCCAGCTGTGTTCCTTACAGTGCTGCTAATTATGCTTTTTAAATTGCTGGATTAACAGTCCCCCTTTTCACGCAAACATCTGTGATAGATGAATTCTGTCTAGTGAGTTTCCTTAATGAATGTGAAATATGATTGGCTCTGAACCAGTTGATACCAGTAGCTCTGGTTTATTTGTGTGTGTGTGTGTTTTTTTTTACTGCTGTAGAGTATTCCACATGTGAACATACTGTAATTCATCTGTTTTTATATTGATGGGATTAGAATTATTTGGTTGTGTGTGTGTATTCAAGGCTTCAATTTTTCAGGATTTCCTTTTAGAAGATAAGCATGTTGTAATATGATAACCTTATCTGCCATTGAACTCTGATTATGATAACCTTATCTGCCATTGAACTCTGATTAGGGCCATACAGAAAGACAGGTGTTAGTAATAAAATACATAAAACCATTTTCTTGTATTCGGATAGCCACAAATATAGAACCTAAAATCATCCAAATGCTCCTTCACATCTTAAATTTGTAATATATTTTGTTAATGTTTCTGCCAATTCAGTAAGTTATACAGAAATATGAGAATTTGAAGTTATACATTTAGAACAGAAAGAAACAGCATTTTATTAATGACCCCAAATATATGGCTATGATTGTTTTTTTCTTCTTATATGACCACTGTGTATATAACTTCAAATGTGACATTATATATATATATATATATTTTTTAATTCTTTATTGATTAAGGTATTATATATGTGTCCTTATTCCCCCATTTCCCCCCACTCCCCCATTCATGCCCTTACACCCCCCCCCCCCCCCCCCGTTGTCTGTGTCCATTGATTAGGCTTATATGCATGCATATAAGTCCTTTGGTTGATCTCTCCCCCTTACCCCCACCCTTCCCTACCTTCCCTGAGGTTTGATCTTCTGATCGATGTTTCTCTGTCTCTGGATCTGTTTTTGTTCATCAGTTTATGTTGTTCATTATATTCCACAAATGAGTGAGATCATGTGATATTTATCTTTCTCTGCCTGGCTTATTTCACTTAGCATAATGCTCTCCATCTCCATCCATGCTGTTGCAAATGGTAGGAACTCCTTCTTTTTTACCACAGCATAGCATTCCATTGTGTAGATGTACCACAGTTTTCTAATCCACTCATCTGCTGATGGGCACTTAGGCTGTTTCCAAATCTTAGCTATTGTAAATTGTGCTGCTATGAACATAGGGATGCATATATCCTTTCTGATTTGTGTTTCTAGTTTCTTGGGATATATTCCTACAAGTGGGATCACTGGGTCAAATGGGAGTTCCATTTTCAGTTTTTTGAGGAAACTCCATATTGTTCTCCACAGTGGCTGCACCAGTCTGCATTCCCACCAGCAGTGCACGAGGGTTCCTTTTTCTCCACATCCTCTCCAACATTTGTCATTTATTGATTTGTCGATGATAGCCATTCTGACAGGTGTGAGATGGTACCGCATTGTTGTTTTGATTTGCATCTCTCGGATGATTAGTGACTTCGAGCAGGTTTTCATATGTCTCTTGGCCTTCCTTCTGTCTTCTTTCTAAAGGTATCTATTTAGGTCCATTGCCCATTTTTTGATTGGGTTGTTTATCTTCTTTTTGTTAAGTTCTATGAGTTCCCTGTAAATGTTGGAGATTAAACCCTTATCGTTGATATCATTGGCAAATAGGTTCTCCCATGCAGTGGGCTTTCTTGTTGTTTTATTGATGGTCTCCTTTGCTGTGCAAAAGCTTTTTATTTTGATGTTGTTTATTTTCTCTTTAGTTTCCATTGCCCTAGGAGCAGTATCAGTGAAGAAATTGCTTTGGCACATGTCTGAGATTTCTCTGCCAGTGGATTCTTCTAGTATTTTTATGGTTTCCTGTCGTATGTTTAAGTCCTTTATCCATTTTGAGTTTATTTTTGTGTATGGTGTAAGTTGGTGGCCTACTTTCATTTTTTTGCATGTGTCTGTCCAATTTACCCAACACCATTTATTGAAGAGACTGTCTTGACTCCATTGTATGTTCATGCCTCCTTTGTCAAATATTAATTGAGCACAGTGGTTTGGGTAGATTTCTGGGTTCTCTATTCTATTCCATTGATCTATATGTCTGTCCTTGTGCCAGTACCAGGCAGTTTTGAGAACAGTGGCTTTGTAATACAGCTTGATATCTGGTATTGAGATCCCACCTACTTTGCTCTTCTTTCTCAGGATTGCTGCAGCTATGCGGGGTCTTTTTTTATTCCAGATGAATTTTTGGAAAGTTCGTTCTAGGTCTGTAAATATGCCGTAGGTATTTTAATGGGAAGTACATTGAATTTATAGATTGCTTTGGGGTAGTATGGACATTTTGATCATGTTGATTCTACTAATCCATGAACATGGTATGTTCTTCCATCTGTTTATGTCTTTCTCTATCTCTTTTTTCGGTGTCCTGTAGTTTTCCCCATATAGGTCTTTTACCTCCTTAGTTAAGTTTATTCGTAGGTATCTTAATTTTTTTGGTGCGATGGTAAATGGGATTGATTTTTTAGTCTCTCTTTCTATAAGTTCACTATTGGTGTATAGAAATGCCATAGATTTCTTGGCGTTAATTTTGTATCCTGCTACATTGCCGAATTCATTTATTAAGTCTAATAATTTTTTGATGGAGTCTTTAGGGTTTTCTATGTACAGTATCATGTCATCTGCAAAAAGGACAGCTTTACTTCTTCTTTTCCAATTTGGATGCCTTTTATTTCTTCTGCTTGTCTGATCGCAATGGCTAGTACTTCCAGCACTATCTCGAGCAGGAGTGGTGAGAGTGGGCATCCCTGTCTTGTTCATGTTCTTAGGGGAAATGGTTTTAGTTTTTGGCCATTGAGTATGGTGTTGGCTGTGGGTTTGTCATATATGGCTTTTATTGTGTTGAGGTATGATCCTTCTATTCCCACCTTGTTGAGAGTTTTATCAAGAAAGGGTGTTGGATTTTGTCAAATGCTTTTTCTGCATCAATTGATATGACTATGTGATTTTTATCTCTCAATTTGTTTATGTGATGTATCTCGTTTATTGATTTGCGAATATTGTACCATCCTTGCATCCCTGGGATAAATCCTACTTGGTCATGGTGTATGATCTTTCTGATGTACTGCTGGATCCGATTTGCTAGGATTTTGGCATCTATGTTCATGAGGGATATTGGCCTGTAATTCTCTTTCATTGTGCTGTCTTTATCTGGTTTTGGTATTAGGGTGATGCTGGCTTCATAGAAGGAGTTTGGAAGTGTTCCTTCCTCTTGAATTTTCTGGAATAGTCTGAGGAGGATAGGTTTTGTGACATTATATTTGAATATCTTTTTCCATCTCTACTTTTAGGTAGGCACATAGTTCTTCAATGAAATGTGGGAATGTATTGCATGCGAAGACTCACCATTTGTGGGACATAGTTTCACACTGACCACGTTGCTGTAGATCCACCGTAGAGGCTTCCTGTGGAATGACTTAGTCACCTTCCACTCAAGGCCCCGTCAGCAAGGAGGGCTTATTAAACACTGAGTGGGTTGCTGATGAAGGTCCCGGTTTCATCGTCTCGACGTCCTTAAGTGTTGAGGGAGGTGGGCGAGGAATATGCAGGGTACTGTAGTTGTGTTTTCTTAAGCCCTAGAATTTATACTTGAATTTTTTTTGCCTTGATATTTCTCATGTTTCTATTTCATGGGCTTAGTGCTTTTATCTTATTTATAAGGTAAATAGATGAAAAGGGAAATTTTATTTAGTCACCAGCCTGACTTTACGTGCAAGACAAATCAACGGGGACGTGGCAGCTTCTGTACAAAGTGATCGTGTTCTTTGTTTTTAAAATGGTTTGAGTGTTACATGCCCTGAAAAATGGGTGTCTGGTCGTTCTGTGGAGAAAAAATGTCCCCACCCCCCACACATAGCCATGAAACCAGTGTTAAAAGATGCAGCGGTGGGTGTGAGAGGTTAGCTTGCAGATTATACAGTCACGGGAAGGTGCCTGTGTCGCTGTGATTTTGGTTTTTGTGATGAAATGCCTGGAACCCATGTTGCGATGTTGACCGTCACAGTTGTTCAGCTCCAGCCTCGCCATTCTTAGACTGTCCTTGTGAATCCCTTTGGAAGCACCGAGGGAGGGTTTCTAAGGTGACTAAGGTGTCATTAACCTGCAGTGAAGAAGGAAGAAGGTCGATGGTCCTGGCAGATCCAGAAGGTCCAGAGCTGTTTCCTTCGAGCTCCCCGGATTCTGCCTGGGCGTTGTGACCATGGAATCTGACTTTCCTCAGGTGCTCGAGGGAGGGTGAACAGGCGTGGGCTGGCCTGCAGGGCAGAAAGCGGGGTCCAGTTCTGGTCCCTGAGGCCCTGGAATGGAACTGCCTAGGGCTGGGAATGGGGAGTTGGGGAGTTTCTGGAAGATCGCTCTGTCCAGACAAGGTTGAGCAGGAGGAAGGGAAAGATGGCCTGTTTCCCTCCACCCCCGCCTCCTCCAGGATCCAGGGAGGTGAGGAGCCCCTGCTGGCTCAGAGGTGGTTCCCTGGGCACCAGCTCTGAGAAGGACTCTGGAGCAGTGCTGACCAAGTCCTGCGCCTTCTGTGACACGGAAGCTTTTCTCCATTAAAAAAAAAAAATATATATATATTTTTCTTATTGATTTCAGAGAGGAAGGGAGAGGGAGAGAGAGATAGAAACAGCAATGAGGGAATCATTGATTGGCTGCTTCCTGCGTGCCCCAACTGGGGATTAAGCCGGCAACCCAGGCCTGTGACCTGACTGGGAATCAAATCACGACCTCCTGGTTTATAGGTCGACACTCAACCACTGAGCCACACCAGCCAGGTGCTTTTCTCCATTTTTAAGTCCATCCTCTTATAGGGGTCAGATTCTTGAATTTTGTGAGGTTGTCATCTCTTTGGCCAGTTTATCAACCACATGTGAGAAGCCAGGCACAATCTTTGTATTCGTACCTGATGTTGACGGCACCGGAAATAGTTCTGTCTCTCTCTCTCAACTATTTGCAAAGTTACTTCTTTATACAATGAGGATGTGTCATACTGGACACAAGATACAACCTGTGAAAATCCCATTGGTTTGGGAACCATGTTATTTGGACCTGAGCTGTAAAGATTTATGGTTTAATAAGGAGATAGCTGAAGTCTTTCCCAGCTCAAAGAATTTTATTTAGGCCACTTGAGCAGGAAGGAAAAGGTTGCATAAGGAACATTTCCAGAAATGGGGGGTGCTGTGCCATGAACTCATTGGGATGCATGCATGATTTTCTCTGGTGGTCCTTTAGAAAGGGATGACACTCTGAATATATACATTCTGGTATGATGGTTACCAAAATGTGGCCACACCATATGGGTTTTTCCCAGAGGGGTAGCACGTCAGTCTGCTGAATTCTCTTACTGTCATAAAATGGTGCAGAATGCTAGTGTTAGTTGGCTGCAGGTCTATATTCCTGTCCTAAGGTGGGACTATTTTCTCTCAAATAAATGCTGCCAGATTTTATTCTCATCTGTTAGTAGAATTTCCAGGTTCCTTCTGTTTTTAATTTGATTACTAGTACTCTAAGGGCAAGGATGTGGAAGAAAACCCCTCTAACTCAGAGGGGCTGAATTTTGCAATAGGAATAGACGATGAACTCTGGCTCTGCGTTTGTTTCAAGATGGTAGTAAACTCTTCTCTTGGTCGGTCAGGGCAAGCTCTCTTGTTTAATTTAAATGTGAGTGAATCAAAGCTGGCAGTGTATTGTTCGATGCACCCTACGCTGCAGAGTCAGCATCAAAGCCCTTTTGGACAGTCGTGGTTAAAAGGAGCGGCGGGGCCTGTGGTCACCTGGGGGTCACCATCAAAGGAAGAGCAGTGTGGGCGTTAGCAGCTCCAGCCTTTGCAGGCGTGACTAACAGAGCTGTGTGCTCCTAAGAATCTTGTATTTTGAGTCGCAGTTTATCCGGCTTGAGGCAGTGTACTGTTTAGGACCCTTTTTTGTACCGCGCGCTAGTTTTATGGACACCTCAATTTAGTACCTTCTTTTGTTCTTGTCCCAACGTTTGAGTTTTCTTGTTGATGGACTCGAGAGGCCATTTGGGGTGAGGGCTTCCTGTGGCAGGCCCTGGGCCGCCTCCCGGTGTCCAGTTTAGCGTCTCTCAGTGTGGCTTATGAAGTCATCCTCAGGATCTACCCTTCAGGGAGTGTCTGCTTTTCCTGCAGATCAGATGGCTCATCAGGGTCATTCCCAGGAGGGAAACCACCCTCACTCACTTTTTAAAAAAATTCTTTATTGTTAAAGTATTACATATGTCTGCTTTCCCCCCAACTGACCTCTCCCGGCCACTCCCACCCCCCAGCACATGCCCTCACCCGCCTAGTGTCTGTGTCCATTGGTTATGCTTAGATGCATGCATACAGGTCCTTTGGTTGAATTGCACCTTCAAGGTATTTATCGTTTAGTTAGTGTTCGTCCAACTCTCTTAATCTGAGGATAGTTTATGTTATAATTTTAATTCAACGGTTTTCAGGAGTTCTTAAGGAATTTGATTCTGTTGTCAAATTGTTGGAGTTTGCTTTGGAAACTCTTTCGAGATGTGCTGCTTTCGCCCTAAACGTGTTCAGGTGTCACGGGTGCATTTGCCCGGGAGCCATTACAGCGTTGCCCTGCTTTAGGACTGTGCTGCTCAGAGCTCCTTCCAAGAAGCGTAGTATCATATAGAACATTACTAGTTTGCTTTTGCTTCCAGATGGAATTATTTCTTTTTCCCACGAAGAGACATTTACTAAAGTAAGTAGTAAATTATACTCTGCTCAGGATAGAACATGGATCAATAGACAGAATAGAGAGTCCAGAAATAGGTCCACACAAATATGGCCATTGATTTTTGACGAGGTGAAAAGCAATTCAGTGGAAAAAGGATAGTCTTTTCAACAAGTGCTGGAAGGATTGTGCATCCATATGCAAAAAAGAAAAAATGCCTTATACAAAAGTTGACTTTAACTGGATCGTATATTAAGTGTAAAATGTAAAACTATTAAACTTCTAGAAGAAAACATAGGAGAAACTCTTCTGGACATGAAGTTAGGCAAGCTGTTCTTAGATATGATACCTCGATTCATAAAAGAAAAAAATAAGTGGAGTTCATCTGAATTAAAAACGTCCGCTTTGCAAGAGGCACTCTTAAGGAAAATGCAGAGACACAGTACACCCTGGGAAAAAAATTATGAACCACATCTCCTAGAAAGGAGTTGTATCCAGAATCTATCAGTGTATCAAGTGATCGATTGATTGATCCATTGATTCTGGAATACCTGTCTATCAATTCTGGAATATCTATCTATCTGTCTGTCTATCTATCTATCTATCTATCTGTCTATCATCTATCTCCAAAATCCAATACTAAGGAAACAAACAACCTAATTTAAAAATGGGCAAAATATTTGAACATATTCTTTATTGAAAAGGATATAAGGATGGCAAATAAATACATGAAATATTCAACACGACCAGTCCTCCTTGAAATGCAAGTTTCAATCATGATGAGATGCTTTTAACATCGATTAGAATGGTTGACAGAAAAATCACTGGCGATACCACATGCTGGCAAGGATGGGAGCAACTGGAACATCACTGGTGGGAAATCAGAAACCAGCAGCCACTCTGGGAATCAGCTCGGCAGTTTCTTAAAGTCAACACACACTTAGCACTTGACTCAGCGGTCGGGCTCCGGGTATTAGCTCTAGAGAAGTGAGGACTGCTGATGTTCAACAGAAATCTGTACTCTGTTTACAGCAGCTCTATTCAAAGTTCCCCCAAACAGGTGAATAAATGAACAAATGGTGGCACCTCCAAACCATGGGATACTGATTAGCAGTGAAAACAAACAAATTTCTGTGAACTATCCACGGCAGCTTAGATGCTCCTCAAAGGCAGTATGCTGAGTAAAAGAAGCCAGTCTCAAACATTCCATTCCATACAATTCCACTTATGGGACATTCTGGAAAAGGAAACCATAGGAACGGAGGACAGATCAGTGGTTGCGGGAGGCACCTCTACTCTCTATTTCTGTGAGCTTAGCTTTTTTTAGATTCTACATATACGTGAGAACATAAAATTTTTGCCTTTCTCTGTCTGACTTATTTCACTTAGTATAATACCCTCAAGGTTGGTCCATCCCTGCTGTCACAAGTGACAAGGTTTCTTTCTTTTTCGTGGCTGAATAATATTCGTGTATGTGTGTGGAAGTGGGGGGTGGGGGTGAGGGCAATGGATGAGGAGTCGGATCCGGCCCTCGGAATCTGAGCCTTCTTTTTAAGGACACACACACACACACACACACACACACACACACACACACACACACACACACACACGAGCAGGTCAATTGTGCCGGGATCCTATTTCGGCAGCTGTAGTTTCCGATTCCTGCTGTTCAGCGAGAGAGAGAGAAATCAGAGTGGATGGAGAGACGAGTCCGCCTGTGATTATCCTGTGAGCAAGAGTAGACATTTCTTTCCCGGCTTCTCCCCTGGCGACAGCGGGTACTGCCACCGGTGAGGCTGGAGAGCTCACCACCCTTCCTCCTTTGGGGAGCACCACCGAGTTCCAGCTGCCATTGGCTGGGCTGTGGCGCTGGGTGTGGGTAAGGACAGCCCGGGGCCTTATTTCTCCTGTGCCCAGGCGGGAGGCTGGGTGGCATCTGTCCTCCCACCTCCTTACATGTTAACCAGCCGCTTCGGGACAGGGACGGCTGCCAGGGAAGCATTCGGTCCAGACCTCCTCCGGCCACGTGGAGAGTTTGGCCGTTGGCCGACCTGGGCAGTTACGGAAACAGCCTTCATGTGGGCACCCTCTCCCACCAGAGGCTGCCTGCTTTTAAAGGTTTGGAAATGTCACTTAACTCATCTTCAATTTAAAGTGTGTTATTAAATTTTAATGTTTAAATTGATGGCTGTGTTTTATGACCTTTATTTGATTTCCTTCCCGATTGATTTTTCTTTTTCCCATTCAAGAGGCAGCATTTTCAGGGAGAGAGCGGGATGCAGGCCCATTCTGAAGATCTGAGGTGAATTTCGAGAGCCTTTCACACAGGCGGGAGACCACCAGAGAGCCGTGTTGGGCCTGTGAGCCTGGGGTGTGTGCGACTAACAGGAAAACCCTGCCCTGGGGCCCTCATGGTGTCTCTCCCTCCTCTCCCCTGGGGAGCTGGACGTGAGGGGTGACCGGCCTGCTCAGCTCCCCGAGCCCCTGCTGCCCCTTCCCCTGAGTTCAGTGCCCAGTGGGCATGTCTTTCTGGTTCCAAGGTGGCCGTCACTGACCTTGTGTTCCCAGACCCAGGTGTGTTGGGGACAGGAAGTGTCCTGAAGGGCCTTCCAGCTGGAGGTCAGTCATGAGCTGATTCAGGTGGAAATAGACTAGGGGAGTGTTGTTTTTTTAAATTTATTTTTATTTTTTATTGATTTCGGAGAGGAAGGGAGAGGCAGAGAGAGATAGAAACATCAGCGATGAGAGAATCATTGATTGGCTGCCTCCTGCACGCCCCTCACTGGGGATGGAGCCCACAACCTGGGCATGTGCCCTGACTGGAAATTGAACCATGACCTCCTGGTTCATAGGTTGCCATTCAACCACTAAGCCACACCAGTCGGGCAAGGGGAGTGGTTTTGTGTGTTGCAGTGTGTGGTCTGGGATGTGTACATAAGAGGGTGTGCACGTGTGGTGTGTGGTCTGGGATGTGTACATAAGAGGGTGTGCACGTGTGGTGTGTGGTCTGGGATGTGTACATAAGAGGGTGTGCATGTGTGGTGTGTGGTCTGGTATGTGTACATAAGAGGGTGTGCACGTGTGGTGTGTGGTCTGGGATGTGTACATAAGAGGGTGTGCACGTGTGGTGTGTGGTCTGGGATGTGTACATAAGAGGGTGTGCACGTATGGTGTGTGGTCTGGGATGCATACATATGAGGGCATGTGCATGTGTGAGGTGTGCGTGCGTGCATGTGTGTGCAGGAGCCCCCCAGATATCTTTCTGAATCACACACGTGACTGCCCATGGTGGCTCTGACCAGGTACCTTGGCACCTTGTTGTCCACAGGGCCGGGTGACAGCTTTCTTCCCTCACTCAGCCTGTCTCTTGCACTCGCCTTGCTCCTGCCATCCTGGCTTCTTGATGGTTGGGTATTCTCGATTTTGAAAAACTAGAATCAGAGCTCCATAGCAGTCACTGCAGACCTGCAGGCCTAGAATGAGACCTGTCTGTGTCCTTTGGAGAGACTCGCAAAGAGCCAGGCCGGTGGAGGCAGCAGCTGCTGGTGCCTGGCTGTCTCGCAGTATGGCCACTGGATGGCCGCTCCCCAGGCGGTTCCTCTCTGGCTAGCAGTGGCTCATGTCTAATGGTCTGGTCAGTGGATGCTGAGATCCAGGCGGGTCATCTCCTATCCCCACTTTCCTTCCCTGGGAAGGCTCCGAGATGCAGAGCCCAGGACAGGGCCTCCACCCCACCTTCCTGTTGGTGCACACGCTCTTGTCCCCACGCACAAGGGCAGCCACATCGCAGCCCAGGGCACTTTCCTCCCGGGAGCCTGGGGAGGAAGCAGGTTTGAGAGGTGCTGGGATCTGAACCCAGGGCAGAATGGTTTCTTCCCCGACCTGCTGTTTTCCTGAACATCCTTTTATAGTCTAGTCCTGACATTTTTTAAATAAGGGAAATCAGGAATAGAGTTTCTCTTTAAGGAAACATGTCCTTTTATGCTGGTCTATTTGCCACCTGAGGATTCTGCAAGCCCTCAGGCCGCACGCAGCCGGCTCCTCCGGGACGGATTTGGTGGACAGTTAAGGCAACGTATGGGCTTTGCGTCCAGTCTGAGCCCACAGTTTTTGGGGAGCTGACTGCTGTGGCAAGAGGGCGGTGAAGTGCACAGTAGTACAGAATAGTACGTTGGTTTATTTCCACAAGATCAGTGGGAAACGTAAAGCACAAACCTGTGTTTTGGATTTAGGAGGGGCACCTGTTTTGTATTGTGAAGAGAGAACCAGTCCCTGAATAGAGTTCCAGACTAATTTCCCTAGAAACGGTGTGACTGAGCAAGGGTCAGGGTGCAGGAAATTATGGGGAATCCGTCCACCGATTTCCTAAAAAACATGCCCAGTGGAGACTTTCCTGATGAACAAAAACATTTCAAAAAGACAGGTTAAATGGTGGTTGCTGTTGTTTTAAAGGTTATCGTAAGTTTCCTGTTGCTTTATGAGTAAATTGCCTGGGGAGGAGGGTGAGGTTCAGGCACTTTTCCCTTTTCCTGTCTGAATATTAGATTTGTTGTTGTTGCTGATAGCTACACGGGGGTGGAGCTAAAAGGAGGAGTTAAAAGCCACGTCCAGGGGAAGCTCGCGTGTGGAGTGGGCCCCGCTGCTCCACTCCTGCACTCCAGCGTCACCCAGGCCGAGGCTGGCTGTTTTACAAGGTCACCAATGAAGACAGCAACCAACCCAGCGCCCCTGCTTCCGTGGCTTACTTTGTGGGTCATATCGGAAAGTTACACGTGTTCTCTGGAAGGAGCATCTGGCTGCGGCCATCAGTGTGGGCCCTCGAGATTTCAGTTTCTGGTCCGTGACAAAATTGTCAGTGATTTTTTTTTTTTTTAAATTTGGGTGATAAATAGGATGGAATTTGGCTTTTTCAACCTTCATGTTGTGCATTTAGTATGTTTCTGCATTAGATGCTTCTCTATTAATGACAATCATGATGATAATAGTCATAGAAGTTCCTTCCATGAATTGAGAGCTCAGTGGGAGCTAAGCATTTGTATACCGTCAACCCGAAGAGAAAGCCGTGAAGGAGGCACTGCTGTCCCCATGTTACTCTTGTGGAAGGTGGGGCTTACAGAGAGATGAACGAGTGTGTCCAGGACCAGGCAGCCCAGCTGAGGGGGAGCAGGCCTCCCAGCCTGTCTGCTTGCTGCTCTGCAGCACAGCCTCCCTTCCAGCTGTTCCTTTTTGAGCTTCTTATAACGCTGTGTATATACTGAAATATCAATATCCAAAACGCTCTAGGGGGTTTGCTATTTAAAAGAATCCTAGTGTAAAAGTTTGGTAATGAGTCCATGTGTAATAATGGTCTTTTATCCTCTACGTCGGTCCTAAGGAAGCATGCATTCCACCCAAACTCTTCCTGAGTCTTATTCCCAGATAGGTCACCTGTAAGTACTCCGGAGAGCGAGGGCTGCCACGCCCTGTGTGCTGTTAGTGGCATGCCATGCAAGCGACCTTGCCGATGCAGACACTGTGGAAAGCAAGCTGCCTTACTTGGTATCTAAGCTAATGCTTGTGATTACATTCCAGAGGAGTGATTTGAACACTTGTAATAAAAATATGACAGCATTCATTGTATTTAATATAAGCATTAAATCATTTCCTGAGGTTCCCTCCTTTCTCTGAAGTTAAAGTCTTACACATCGTTTATGGAAGGAAATTTTTTTTCTTGCCCACCTCTCCACTGTCACCTAAATAACAACACTTCACAAAACTGCAGTGAACATTTTGCTTATGTTAGCCACGTGTAATAAAACAGGCGTTCCCTCTATATTGTAGAAGATTTCTTTATGACAAAAATGAGAGAATAATTACTGGCCAGGAAAAGTGTGCAGATTTTCAAGTCTCTCTCTCTTTTTTAAAGTATTTTATGTTTTAAATATATTTTATTGGTTTTTTTTACAGAGAGGAAGGGAGAGGGATAGAGAGAAACATCGATGAGAGAGAAACATAGATGAGCTGCCTCCTGTGCATCCCCTACTGGGGATGTGCCCGCAACCAAGGTACATGCCCTTGACCAGAATCGACCCTGGGACCCTTCAGTCTGCAGGCCGCCGCTCTATCCACTGAGCCAAACCGGTTAGGGCGATTTTCAAGTCTCTTGGTATAAACACTGACTTTCTTCCCCCAGCATGAGGTGCATGCATTTTTACTCTGCACCTCAGGCTCCACATGTTCCTAACGGATCCGTGTGGCCCCTGGTGTCATCGCTGGGTGTGTGAAACAGCCTCTACAAGGGTGTGAAAGGTTTTTGGAAAAAAACCTTTGCTCTGCATGCACTGGGTTTTTCAGGAGTAAAGGATACACTGTTAATACAATGGCACTTTTTCTTTTTTTACTTTCTGGTTCTAAAATTTTATTTTTCCAATGGACTTGACTCATCACTGCACAAGGAAAGGCAACCTACTGAAACCACACAGAACCTTTTCTACACTTGCTTGCATTTTTGCTTTAATGACTTCTACAGAACTAGATCCTTCCGGTGTCTTAGGAGATTTTTCCCTGTTTTTTTTTTTTAAAGGATTCTTGACCTTTTGATCTTGGTGTTGATGGTTTTGAGTCTTTAACATTCTGGTTCAATTTTTGTGCATTTTTGGCTGGAGTATCTCTTATGGATTTCTTTACTGGAACTTTTCTTCAGCTTCCTTATCATCTTTATCATCATCTTCATCTTTATCATCATCATCCTTGTCACCCTCATTCTCTTCATCAGCAAGGTTTACTTTTTTTCTGTGGAGCCTTGCAACCACCTGCCGGGGCAGAACACTTTCCAGACATACTCAGGAGTTTCACATCCTCCTCCTCGTCATCTTCTGCCCCTGCCCCTTCCTCCACCGCTACTCAGTGCTGCCCACTGCTATGCACAGGCCCTGCACCACTCGTCAACCCTGAGACCACAGGGGTGTGATTTCAAAGCCACCAAGGGAAACTGTGGCTGTACAGACGTTTTCAAAGTTGCCAGCGTTCCTTTAATTGGACTGCCTTTGTAATTCATTGCCTCTGCTTCGACAATGTGCAGTCAGTCATCCTTCGTAGCAGCCCCTACACTGACTGTTCGTTCATAAAGATAACTGGTGCTCGTTTTCATCATTATCCACGTTAAAGTGATCATCTTTGCCGGCCTTTAGTTCACAACCGAAAAGGTAGTCCTGGGGCCTCAGAGGGCTCATGCCCATGTCCATAGAATCTTCCATGGGGGGCAGCGCGCCCTGAGGTGAGGGAGACAGCGGACAGAGATAAACGGCTTCCGTGCTGCAGCAGAGACGCCAGGACGGAATCGCACCAGCAACAATGGCATTTTTCTAACACTTACATGACAGTATATGTACCTTTGGAGGAAATATCGTGCATTTCTGTGTATGTCATGGTTTGTGGGGGTAAAAGTGGTCGCACAGTTTTGTAAATCACAAGATCTAATACATCTACAAGTTGCCTGTGGTGATGTCTGTGAGAATATTATGATGACTGATGAAACATTATTAAGTGCCTTTTTAAAATATGTGGCAAAATGATCTTAAATCCATATATATATTTTTTTTACAAAGAAAAACCGTACTTTTCTGAAAATGGTAGCTGTGATGTACATCAGAAGTTTTCTCATCAGGAAATGGAAACTTGCTTTCATTGCTTTGCAACTAAATTGTAGGAACTCCTATATACCATGATTTCTTATTCTTTCTATAGAAATTCTGAGCACCTAAAAAGGCCTTTTTCTTTTTAAAATATTTTTATTTATTTCAGAGATGAACTGAGAGGGGAGAAAGAGAGAGAAACATCAATGATGAGAGAGAATCACTGATTGGCTGCCTCTTGCACGTCCCCTACTGGGGATCAATCCCGCAAGCCAGTCATGGACCCTTGACTGGAATCAAACCTGGGACCCTTCAGTCTGCCCGCAGACACTCTATCCACTGAGCCAAAACAGCTAGGGCCTAAAAAGACTTTCCTCATAGTTCTTTTGTGTCATTACAGTGTTTGGCTCCATGAACATGTGTCCTAGTCAGTGAGTCTAAGGACAGACATGTTCATGGCCAGGTGGATGTGAAGATTCAGTTTGGAAACACGTTCTTCCTATATAAATTATATAATTGTTGGTTTGCCTCCCATCCCCAGTCACCAGGTTTCCTTCTGTGTTTGTAGCGAATGACCTAGGTTTTTACGAAGAGAATTTTCTATATTTGTTTGCATGGGAACAGTTCCAAAGAGAATTACCAGGACTGGGAGCTCTTCCTCAGATTTCCTCCTGGGATGCGGCCTCGTAGGTGCTGGGCTGGGATTTGTTGGCTTGTTTCTATCTCCTCAGAAAATCAAGTCTACCCCCCTCCCCCCCCCCCCCCCCACACACACACCCCAGGCTGTCATGTAACCATGGGCACTCTAATCACCCAGTGCTTGTTACACAACGTGAATACCCAAGATGTTAGGAGATTTTGGGCTTTAGGCCGCACTTGGAGCAGCTGAATTGGAGAGGGTTGAAGAGGGCAGGTGGGAGGTTGAGGGCTTCTGAAGACAGGGTCCATCTCTCTTGCAGTGGGGGGGCGGGGTGGGGATTGGGGGCCGGGGCAGCGCTGACCGACCCAGAGCTCAGTACCACAGCTTCAGCCACTGCTCACCACGCACAGCCTGTCTACATGGCCTCGCTGTTTGTTCGCTTACTCCCTCTTGGTGCTCGTTCCATCCACCGCTTCACATAAAGAATGGAGGAAGCCACTAAAGTGGTATCGTTTTATTTAACTTTATCGAAAAGACATTAGCGTTGTTTTGTGTGATTCTTTCAGGCAGCTGTATTCTCATTGTACATGTTTGTGTTTATACCATATGTGTACGTTCTGTTTTTTTCCCCATGGGTATCTAAGTATTGCAATTAAGAAATCTTTTTAAAAAATCTGAAAGTACATTTTTGAAATATAGCTTTGATTAACAGTTCATGGACAGTTTTCCTTAGATGAGTTTCCTTGTTTTTTTTTTTTGGTATTTCCAGAAGCTTGTTTTTATTAATTTGGAGAAGAGTTCATGCCTTTATTTTTCTCTACAATGGCTGCTGTTTTAGTGACTATTCTATTTATATATACTGTTGACATATATCAGTCTCTTATTTAGAAAGTTGTGCTTTAATTAAAAAAAAATATAAATGCATGGGCTATTTATCTCTCTATTAGCTTATTTCAATAAAAGAAAAAACGTAAGTAGAGAGGCGCCAATATTGTATCAGAAAGGTCAGATTTGGTGAGTGGCTGGGTGGCAGGTACATTTCAGCAGCATTGGGTTGTGCCCCCTGACATGGCTGCTGGGGAGGCTGACGGAAGGGCTACACTGTGTCTCTTCCTGGGATGTTTGTCTGCTTCTCCAGGAAGTTAAGAACCATCTGACTCAAGAAGTTCATTAGTTACTTTGTTAAATAAGAGGCTTTGTCTCAAAGGCGGAAACATGAGGACAAATTTCTTTTCTGATTTCTCAAAAGAACACTGACTTCATCGCTGATCAGCCTGCATGCACACTCTGGAGGAGGAAAGAGCTGCACTTCTGTCAAGCCAGGCCTCCGAGGAACAGGCTGCGGTTCTCACTGTGTTTGTGTCACTAGCTGTATTCGTTGGAATGCGTTTTTAAAAATCCTGTCTGAGGTCTAGTTTGAAAAAAATTGTATAGAGAACCAGCAGCAGTTCTAAGGTGTGGTAAAGGTTGATAGTATTCAGGGCCCTTTCAGGGTCTCGATTGTATGTACACTATTGTATGTACACTATTGTATGTACGTTGTACATATGTTTGTATTTATACCATATGTGTACATTGTTTATATATACACTATACATACATTATATGTGTGTAACTGTTCTTATATGTGTTTACACTGTATATGTGCATATTTATTACATATGTACTAGAGGCCTAGTGCATGAAATTCGTGCACGGATAGGGTCCCTAGCGGCTGCTGCTGCCAGCTGGCCTCCCTTTCCCCGCCATGTTCTGTGCCACCCCCTGTGGTCAGCGCACATCTAACTCCGGGCAGTCAAACTCCAGCCTGTGGGGACAATTTGCATATTAGTCCTTTATTATATAGGACGAGAGGCCTGGTGCATGAAATTCCTGCACTGGGGGCGGGTGTTCCTCAGCCTGGTCTGGGCCCTTTCGCAGTTGGACATCCCTCTCACAATCCAGGATCCTTTGCTCCTCACCTCCCGCCTGCTCGCTATTCCTTACCACTCAGCTCACTGCTCCTCAGTGCTGCTGCAGAGGTGGGAGAGGCTCCCGCCACCACTGTTGCACTCACCAGCCGTGAGCCCAGCTCTGGCTGAGTGGCGCTCCCCCTGTGGGAGCGCACTGACCACTTGGGGGCAGCTCCTATGTTGAGCGTCTGCCCCCTGGTGGTCAGTGTGCATCATAGCGACCCGTCATTCAGGTCTTTCCGCCATAATGGTTGTTTAGGCTTTTATTATTTAGGCTTTTATTATATAGACTAGAGCAGTGGTCAGCAAACTGTGGCTCACGAACTGCAGTTTGCCGCTCTGTTGACTAATGAGTTTGCCGACCACTGGGAGAAGGGCTTAATCACAAGGAACAAGGAACAACAACAGCTTGTAATTATTGGAATCGAGAGTCTGGGTCAGTGGTCAGCAAACTCATTACTCAGCAGAGCGGCAAACCACGGCTCGCGGGCTGCACGTGGCTCGCGAGCCGCAGTTTGCCGACCACTGGACTAGAGACCCGATGCATGAAATTAAGATGCAAGAATAGGCCTACCTTCCCCTGGCCGCTGGCACCGGCTTTCCTCTGGCACCCAGGACCTGGGTTTCCCTTGCAGCCCTGGCTTCATCTGGTCTAATTAGCATATTACGCTTTTATTATTATAGATAGAGATGATACTTATCTACACTATAGGTATATATGTAATATATGATATGCATATGCACTACATGGATATATGTATGTACACTATCTGTATATATGAACCATATGCATGTGTATGTGTGTGGACACCATGTGCATGCACTATGAACGCGTATATGTGTGGGCACTGTTTATACACTATGTATGTATGCATACTAGACATATACACTATATGAATATATGTGTGTGTATCACGTGGTACCAGGAATAGGGCTCTAGCAGGCTCTAGTGCAGTACCGTCTGTCTTGCATGAACAGAGAATAGGGTGAAAATAGTTGTTCTTTGCTGTGCAGTACATGAAATTTGGCAAGTTGTTGGACCTTTCCGACAGTGAAGGAACCAATCATTTCACTGGCATTGTGTGCGTTCATTTAGTCATCACAATCGCTCTATGAAGTTGGTTTTTCTCTAGAGGAGAACACTGAAATTTAATAGTGTCTGGGTGACTTGTACAAGCCAAAGAAACTTTACAGTATATTAGCATCGTATCAATTACTTTGTTTTCCTTTACTTATCACAACCTTTGTTTATTACCACTTCAGTAAGTAAATGGGAAGTTGCCACCAATCAGGAAATATCCATCTTCCTACTATTTAACTTCACTCAGAGTCCTGACTACAGTGTGTTCTTCGTCATGCCGTAGCAGAATCCTTCTAACGTTGCCAGTACAAACAGTTCAAAGTAAACACAGCATCCTCTATGTCAAAATTGAAAATGATACCTAAGTTCTATTATGGGAGGATAAGAAAGACATCTAGGATGGAAGAAGAATAGAGAGTGTTTACATAAACAGGGAAAAGAAGAACTTCGTGCGCTTCTTCAAATGGGGGAATTGAGGGTAGGATGACTCAGACCTGAGCTTATTTGTCTGTAGTTTTGGATTTTCAAATAAGTGCTTGGAGTTTGCCATTTATTTGGGAATTTCCCTTTTGATGGACTGCTGCTAGAATAGTCTGTTTTGTTGTTTTCGTTTTTCAGGACAAAGGGCAGGCTGTCTCAAAGGTAAATTTCAGGTTCTACTTTTGGAGAAGCAAGTTGCTTGCAACCTTTTAAACGATACTTTTTCAGTTCTTTCCTCTTCAACAGTTAAAGTCTGTGCTTAGTCTCATCCAAGTTCACCGTGTTATTTTACCATGAATTTACCATGTTTTTAGACTTTTATCATTCATGGTTATTTAATTTTCACTTAGGGAAATCTTGTAACAGAGTTAAGTTCCTTGAAGGCCGAAAGTTATTTTATATTTTTCACAAACTACTGGGCTAGTCATAGGGCTGTCAACCCTTCATCTGGCCGTTTACATATGCCTTGTAAAGATGTCGTGGAGTCCTTCCTATGTGCCAGGAATGCTGCTAGCTGCTTAGGTACAAAGATGAATCCACTGTTAATTTGGGAAGCTCTTGCCACAATCAGGGAGTGAGCACATTGACGAGTTAGTGTGACAATGTGTAAAAAAGGTGTTATGACTTAGTGTGGCAATGTGTAAAAAAACGTGTATAGACTGTAATGGGGACTTAGAAAATGGAATTGATTTGAAATTTACTTTTGCCTTTATTAATTCCTACTTAAAATCCTGATGCTTTTTTTTTCTTTAAGAAAAGTCATTGCTCATCACTGGTGAATTGGTGATAAACTATATTTATGTCTTTTAAATCATTTCTTTATTCAGCTTGAGGCCATTCCCTTGTTAAGTGCCAGTAATATGTCAAAAGATGGGTCAGTTTTACTGTGTCAAAGGATTAATAGACACCACAGGGTGCATCCATACTGGATTTTGCTCATTCATGAAGTGTAAGCTTTTTATCTCCTGCTGATAGGCACACTCAAGGTGCACGTGTGATTAGTTCAAATTTAAACCTTTTTTTAAAATCCTCACCCAAGGATATGTTTCTATTGATTTTTTTAGAGAGGAAGAAGAGAGAGAGAGAGAGAGAGAGAGAAAGGGAGAGAGAGAGAAAGGGGGAGAGAGAGAGAGAGAGAGAGAGAGAGAGAGAGAGAGAGAGAGAAAGGGAGAGAGAGAGGGAGAGAGAGAGAGAGGGAGAGAGAGAGGGAGAGAGAGAGAGGTGAGAAAGAAAGAAACATCTATCAGTTGCCTCCCATATGGGCCCCAACCAGGGATTGAACCCACAACCTAGGTATGTGCCCTGACCGGCCATCGAACCCAAAACCTTTTGGTGTGTGGGACAGTGTTCCAACCAACTGATCCACCTGGCATGGCCAATTTTAAACATTTTCAGCAATGTCAGAAACACAAAGATCATAATAAATGAAAAAATATATATACCCCAGTTAGTGAATTAAATATCCTAAATGGAATGTGGCGGTCTCTATTTGTGACATTTTAAACTGTTTGTTTTTATTTAGTCTCAATATAAGTATTTAGTTTTGCTAAACTGGGGAGAAAAGAGTAAACTGAAATGAACATTTGTCCAGTAGTTACGGGGGGCCGGCGTTGTGCTGGGTAATTTTCTTGCCAGCTTATTTAATTCTCACGCAGCCTTGTGAGGGAGGCTTGTTATTGAAGAAACTGTGGATGAAAAAAACTGAGGTTACAGAGGGTAGGGATTTGTGGACAGTCACAGTCAAACCGTTCCTTAACGTTGCTTTCCAACACACAAACAATTGTCAAAAGACAATTACGATGAAATACAGTTAATACTAAAGTGTGACTTAATCTGTGGTGAATCAGCATTTACTTTACAGCACGGTCATTAAACCGTAATTATGAATAAAAGCTACCTTCTTTGTGTTGTGTATGGAAATGTCAGAAGGGAGTCCATTCACAGACACTTATGGGCTGTAACGAGGTGCTGGCACATTTGGAATAGAAGAGCAGAGTTGGGTGGAATCTTTGCCAACAAACGTGTATAGTAATTTAAAAAATCTCCGTTAATTTTGTATTCAAAAATTTGAGTTCTTAAGTCACCATAGCCGATGGCAGCAGGGCACATGGCTTGAGAGCAGTGTTGGGAATGACACCCCTCTTCCAGAAATAGCAACTGAGTTCGGGGAGGGGAAATGCTCGACCTGAGGAAAATGCAAAATCATTAAAATTCTAAAGCGTGGCTGGTAAAAATGCTGACTCGACTCTTACTGCAGTAGAGCAGTAATGGGTAAGAGAAGACTGCATTTCATTGTTGCATGTTCTGAAAATGGCACCAGGAGCCAGTGCCCTAAATTGAGTTCTCCCTGCACTGGGGCCCTGCGGGTGCCACATTGCTGCCTCAGGTTGG
The DNA here is from genome assembly GCA_026230045.1 of Corynorhinus townsendii. Taxonomy (NCBI): domain Eukaryota; kingdom Metazoa; phylum Chordata; class Mammalia; order Chiroptera; family Vespertilionidae; genus Corynorhinus; species Corynorhinus townsendii. The sequence goes on along the minus strand of JAPDVU010000001.1, from coordinate 81,359,288 downwards.
AGGGAATGTGCCCCGTGGGTCTCCCTGAGCCTCCCCTGAGCCTGGAGAAGGCGTGACCTCCACGTGGCAGTGCTACAGGTGTGAAATGATAAGGTGTGCATGTACCAGTGCTGTGACAGCTGCTCTTTCCCGCACACACCACCCCCGTGGACTGTCCTGTGTGCATCATTCCTCGGGACTGTTTACTGTTCAAGCCTAGACCCTCCTTCCTTCTCTTCTCAGGTTTCAGATCTGTGTATGTGTGGAATGCCCCGGTTGTTTGTGGGAAATCCAGGAAGACGGGACTTTTGCTCTGAGAGACCTGTGTCATGGCTCCTTGCTTGGTGTAGGTGTTGACCTGTGGAGCCCCAGGGAGCTGTTTGCTCACCTGGATCTATACCTACAGATGTTGTCTGGCTTCACAAAGGTGTGGCAGCAGCCACTGTGGTCACTGGAAGGCTGACCTCTGAAAAGAGTTGATCCCAGAGTGAAAGCTGGGCCGAGGCGCTACCCCAAGTGGTCACCCCCTAGCGCCTACTCCACGCCCAGCCCTGTGCTGGCTGTGGAGGGGCCCACAGGTCGCCGTGTCCTGCCGGACAGAGTGCAGGAGGAAGTTTGTGGAAGGAAGGAGGCGCAGGTAACGCTGACGCAGAGGCAGAGCTTGATGTGCTGTGGAAGGTGAGAGAAAGGAAAGTTAACAAGTGTGAGTGAATTATTTTGGGCCTGTTAGCAAAATCACCGCAGCTCTCTGGTACCTGGACACCCTTTGCATCCTTAGAACCTTGGTGTGTTGGGGCTCCCACTTCCTGTAAAGCCCGAGTCCCCATTATTGCCGCTGGAGCGACCATGATCGAAAGCTCCTAGGGGCTCCTTTGAAGAGGAAGACCTTAGAGCCTCAGGGTTGATTTCAGTGATTTTAATGATAATGTTGCTTATAGATTGTAAACAGGGAACCAGACGTATACTCCATAAATGCTTGTAGCTCTGCTGTAACTTGAGCTCGGAAGCAGTTTAAAAGACCAATAACGAAACTGTGTAAGCTGTGAAACTGAAATGAATGCTCGTTTAAATAATCTTTTGTGAAAACAAAAGCTGCTTCATCTTGCTGGTGGTGGGATGCATGACGGGTGTCCCCGCATCTCCCTCACCACCAGCCCTAGCGGGCAAGGCCGTGCTGCTGTGCAGACGTGCACACACAACGTGGAAATCCTAGGGCACGTGTGGTTCCGAGGTGGCCATTGGCGGGGGGGGGGGGGGCTGGAACTTAGTGATACTAATTTTAAGAATAATTATTTCATTGTAAGTAGAATGAAAAAAATTCCTCAGTGAGCGTGAAAATAAGCTGGCTAATTGGGACTGAGAAACCAACCCCAGACCAGTGAGAAAGAGGAGGACGAGAGAAATTGGGAAGGCAAAGAAGAGGAGGATGGGGTGGGGGAGGGGGGCGCTTCTTCTGTTGGAGCGACCAGAGCTGATGGCTACAGATGACTGCAGTGCCCTCGTCTCCACGCGCAGCCGGTCTTTGGTGCCCAGCTCCCTCGGGGGTGTTGCAGGAGAGCCCACACTACAGCCTCGGAGAGGTGGAGGCAGGCTTCCTGGTATACTCCCGCCTTTGTCAGTGGAAGCCGATGAGGGATTTTCAGCGAGGATAACTCTGCTCCATTAGACAGACTCTTGTCGTCACAGTTGTCATTTGTTATGTCCAGCTGGAGAGAAAAGCGCTCCTCCCTTTCGGTCTTTTTATTCTATGATACTCATCATGGTTGGGCCGAGTGGTTTTTCCATGAGAATGTGAGGCATAGTGACGTCTCTGTTACTCTCCAGAGTGATCGCCTGGATGCAGATTAAAAAAAAAAGTTTTTATTGATTTCAGAGAGGTAAGGAGAGGGAGAGAGAGAGAGAGATAGAAATAGAAACATCAACGATGAGAGAGAATCATTGATTGGCTGCCTCCTGCATGCCCCCTACTGGGGATCAAACTTGTAACCCGGGCACGTGTCCTGACTGGGAATCGGGAATCAAACTGTGACCTCCTGATTCATAGGTCGATGCTGAACCACTGAGCCAGGCCGGCCGGGCCAGCTTCAGAGTCTTGACTTGGTGGAGAAGTCCTCTGTGTGTGTTGGGTTAAGGCAGATCCATTGTGGACAAACTGAGGTGATTTGTGAGGCCTTTTGTCATACAGGAGTTTTCATAAATGTTTTGTATTGAAAAAAACAATAGCCTTTATCAAATAAAGCTAAACGGGGAATAATATGTCTTTATTAGAATGCAGTAAACATAATTTTAACCGAATAATGAAACTTAAATTACTTACTGAATCCCTTGTGATCTTTTGTCTTTGAATGGAAGTATTTTGCTGATGGTAAGTCAACAATGAGTTGTTTGCTTATGTGAGGGTGGGTGGGAGATGGATTTATAGAGACAGGTCCCAGCCTCCACAGACTGGAAGCAGCTGGAGGGCGCCTTCTGGAGGAAGTGGTGAATACCGTTAGACTTCTCAGTTTAGAGAGCCTTCTGCATGAAGTGGTGTTTTAACCGCATTGACAGATGGTGACGTTTGCGGACGTGAGCTGTGGGAGATGCAGGGTGTGTCTGGGACTGGCAGTGATTCAGACTAGTGTGAGGACTGGCTCAGCGTGGAGAGCATTGGACTTACGGCTGGGGAGGGTCCCAGGCGTTGGAGCCAGAAGGGCATCAGCTGGACTTAAGTGTGTGTCACTGGGGACAGTGTACTTAGCTGCTTCAAAACTCAGTTTTTTTAAATCTACAAAATGGGCATAAATAAAACACACCTTACGAGCAGGAAGATTAATTCAGATGATGAATGTAACTTTCCCTCCCTGGCACATAAACGCAGAAAAAGCACCAGCCATTGGTGGCAACAACAGGCTGGATTGGCCATGGAGCCATGCAGACTGGAGGGGCTTTACCTGGCTTGGGGTCTCTGTTCATCAGAGGGACAGCCTCTCAGGGGCACTCGGTAACCCCTGGTCTGGGGTGTGCATGGTCAGTTGGAGCTAAGAGGCTCCTGAAATACTCCAGGGACTAGTTGATCAGATGTGAAAATATAGGTTAAGGTAGAGGATATGCAGAGAAGGTCTGAATCCCGGAAACATTGGGACTTCTGGCTGCCAAGACTGTTGACATGTATATGGGAAGATGGTGATGGAGAAACAGCTCAGATTGCTCCATGATGTTAAGTGCAGAAGGTTGTGCTGTGATGACATCGTTAAGTCTAGGTTACCTACCCAGTTCTTTCTGGGAGTCCTCTCTCCTTCCCAGTCCTGCTGGGCCCCAGGGCGAGGCCTGTGGGCTCACCTCCTGTCCTTCCTGTTGGCTTGTGGCAGGCCGCTTGGAGACGGTGGCTTACTTAGTCTCTTAAAGCCTCAAATGACAAGTCACTATGTTGCAGCGATACCCAAATTTGAGGACTGAAAGTATTCAACCTTGGATCTGTCCTGGAGCTGATTAACTGGTCACTGGGAGAGCCCACACCATCCTCGGGTGGTGGTTGTTTTGAACTTGACCTTCGAGCTAGTTTATTTTCACACGGGAATGCCAGTGAGCTATTCACCCGTCACACCTCATTATTTATCTCAAATTGTATGACTTCTCATCTGAATTGCTTCCCTTGTTTTGGCTTTTACAAAGATGAAGTCTGTTCTAAGCACGTGACAGTGTGTCTCCATTGAGGGTGTTCAAAAGCATCTACCCCAGTCCTGACTGTTTCGGCGTGTTCGTTCTAAAGAATCAGTGACATTATTGTATGGAACTGCTCTGTGGCTGGGGCTGGGGCTGGGCCGGCAACTTTCTGTAAAAGGCCAGAGAGCACATGTGTTTTAGGTTTGCCAGTGTAGTGGCCTCTCGTACATGTTCTTCCTCTTGTTGTTCTTAAATCCTTTAAAAATGTAAAAATCCCTCTTGGCTCACTGAATTTTGTTCAGGGGCCGTGGTTTGCAGACCCTCGACTGCACTGTCCTCAGGAATCAGTCGTGAATTGCACCCTGGGCAGGAGCCCTCATCACGACTTCAGTACTCCAGCGAAGGAGGCTCTCACCTGGATGCTGAAACTTACGTTACAGGGTTTTTTAAAGCTCTCTCTTCCCAGTGTCTCTCAGGAGATGCAGCTGCCAACTCCATGCTGTTGCAGGTCCAGGGAAATGCAGAAGGCGCCTGGGTATTTCTGTTTCATCACTTCCTGGAGAACAGCTCTGAGACATTTGCAGGAACTCCTAGTAGATCCAGAATCGTTGTCGAGAATTTTTTCCTAAACGCCTGTCGCCAGGATGTCATTTCTCATCCCTTTCCACCCACTAATCCTGTGTGATGGGCTTATCTTCCTGCTGCCGTGTGGATCTGCGAGAGGCTGAAAAATACACTTTTCCCTCCTAATTTAGAATTTCAGCCCTGATTTCACAAGCAGGTGATTATTCTTACTCTTCTTGAGAGAGCTAAAAAAGGTCCCCATCAACACTAAAAAAAAAAAAAAAACAGCACTGTCAACCGGTCCTCTGTGTTTCCTCCCCCACCTCTGCGGCATGCCGCTGACCTGCGCGGTGCTGACCCTGCCCTCCCTCCTGGGCCCTGGGAGCGTCTTGTTTCCTACACGCTTCCTCTCCCCTCACCTCGGAGGGCACAGGGTAGTGATGAGGCGTCACAGCTCACATATAGAGCGCTGTCACTACTGATATCTTCCGTCCTCAGTAAACCCTGAAGCACAGGGAGGTGACCCACCGCCCTGGGGCCCCGGGAGTGGTGCGGAGCTGGCCCCAGCCCCACGCCTGAGCCTCGATCAGAACCTCTGTCCCCAGCATCACGTTGATGCACAAGACCTGTTAGCCCAGCTGAAAACCATCGTCCCAGAAACATTCAGATGAGGTAGGAAGAAGCACTTTGGGAGAGACAGCAACCTGTTTCTTAATTGTCTGCTGACAACCTGGTAACTGTCCCTGGAGGGCTGGTCAGAACTTGGGCCAGAGTTTAGAGTGTCTTCTTTGGTGGGTCTGGGATGAGCCCCCGTGTATGTGCATTCCTAACAGGTTCCCAGGCCTCCCTTAGAAACACGGTTCTGGGCTCCGTGCAGCCTGGCATGTGTTAGAGTTGAATAGAAATTCCACTCAGAATTGTCTCGAATAGGTCAGTTATCTCACATAGAGATTTAAACCACTGGAAGATCAGATATCACGTCATGGTTCACGGAATAGGGTTTCTCTAATCTGATCTGAGTCTTTTTTTTTTTTTTTTGCAAAGTAAGTAAGAATTTATTGGCTGAGCAAAAATATAGGTAGGATAGGGCATAGAAGAAGCAACAGGACAGCCTAGGCTGGGCTGCTGTGGCTTGCAGGGAAGTCAGAGAAAAGGGAGCCTTGGGGACAGGTTCAGGGGGTTAGCCCAGGACAAGCTTCCACTGCCCATTGCTCCCCTGGTTGCACGTCTTTTGGGGTCCCTTAGAGGGAAGAAGGGGGATGAGAATGGCACCGTGTGCTCCCCTGGGGGAGAGCTTGCCCTGGATCCTTCATCCTGAGCATATTTCTCTCTCTCTTGCAAGTGGAAATCTTAGGGGAGGTTTCAGGGGAAGGTCTTAATAGAATATGCATCAGCTTTCCAGGTGTGCTCTTTCAGGGTTGTGGTCTTCATTGATCGACTGGAGCCAGGGCTGGGGTCATTAGTCACTGCAGCTGGTCCTGAGGCAGCCAAGGTGTCCCTTGTCTGGTTTTATTGCTTTTCTGGGCCTGGAGCTGAAATACAATGGAGGCCTAGATGTTACCTTCAGGGAGATGTTATCGTAAGGTCTGGGGTGTCTAAACTGAATGGCTAGCAATATGAACACCGAACCCCATGAGGAGCAATAAGCTAGCGGAGGAAAGGTTACCCTGAAAGTGAGGTTCTTGTTTTCCCAGTTTTGCCCCTTGCTAGGCATCCAGGCTTTCTTCCCTGGTGAGTTTCTGTGCCTGGGCCATCAGTGCTCTGCTCTTTTCTGTCTAACTGCCTATAACACTTCTAGGTTCCTTTGTCTTTCCTAGTAATTAATTGACATGAGACAAATTAGCAAGAGAATATAACCAGATTTAATTGCATATGTATATACAGGATCCCCACATGCATGGAAGGTTCAGAGACAGAAAAGTAAAACGAGGCAGACAAGACATCCTGAGCCAAGGAATGAGGCAGGATGTCCTGAGGCTCAGAGGAGGAGAGTGTCATTTCCCAGGAAGACTGGAAGAGCAGATGTTCAGTCATTGTAAGTGTGCTCTCCCTTCTAGGTAGGTGATAACTCTTATCAGGGGCAAGGCCCAGAGGTAAAAGTTGCTTGTGAGCCTGCAGGGTCTCGATTGCCTTCAGCCCCAAAAAATCCACATGTCAAAGGGGCATTTCTCGGGCAGGCCTGCTCTGAACCCCTTCAGTATTTATAAGGACACGTCATATGATTATGCAACAAACAGGGTCATTTACTACAAAGTCAGCAACACTAAGAACTTCATTTTTTTTTTTTTTAATCATATTTTAGTCCCATGCCTTTCTACCAAGACCCAATTCAGTAAATGCCATTTTATAAGTAGACTAGCATGCTTTCTGATGGCCTGGCTTACTTCAGGAATATATTATTTACTGTCTAAAACAATAAATGAATCTGGCTCATTTGCTTAGTGGTTAGAGCATTGGCCCTCAGACCAAAGGGTCTTGGGATTGATTCTCCATTAAGGGCACATGCCTTAGTTGCAGGTTCCCCAGCCCTGGTAGGGACCAGTGCAGGAGGCAACCAGTTGATGTCTCTCTCTCTTTCTCATCTCTTTCTCTTTCTCCTCTCTCCCTCCCCCCCCCCCTCTCTCTCTCTCTCTCTCTCTCTCACTCTCTCTCTCTCTCTCTCTCTCTCCCCTGCTCCTCCCTCCATCCCATTCTCTCTAGAAATCAATGGAAGAAAATATCCTCAGGTGAGAATTAAAAAAACAAAAAGTGCACTATATAGCTTTCAGATGACCTCACACTAATATTTTTTGAAGTTGCGCTTTGTTAGACACTGGCAAGCACCAGGTGTTAGACTGGTGGGTTTGGACTGGACTTGGGTTCAGCAACCTCAGTCCTTGAGTTCTGTCTGGGAAAGAATTCAGAGCTCTCTGATCTGAGTCTCCATTCAGAAACAGATCATCTGATGGGACCCTGCCGCATGCAGATGATAGCAGACGAAGGGGAGGAGCCCTCTTCCCCACTGGATGCCGCTTGGGTGGAATTCTGACGATATCCCGAGAAAAAGAATTTTCTGAAACTCACATGGGAAGATGAGTGGTTTGTATTTGCGTGGAATGACATCCTTGGGTTTCCAAAGCCCCATTTCCCTTAGGCCAGTCATAGAAGTGGAGCTGGGGTTTCAGTAATGCTAAAAGCAAGCCAGTGTCTAGAGTTTCCTGGTCCCGTTCAGCATCAGGATCGTTGAGGTCCGTTAGTCCGTTGTGGGGGGTCCACACGGCTGGGCAAATGCAGGGGAGCTGGAGCGAAAGAGCCCACAAGGCCAGAATCAAGCACAACATGCTGAGAGAGCCACGAGCACGCAAGAGCAAGCTTCGTTGTTCTGGGAATTCAGTATCCCAAATGGTCATGCACTTGCAGTGGCCACACCCATTCTGGCCTGTGACCTCTGCGCCCAGGTGTGGCCAACAAAGCACCTTCCCTATCATGCCCGCTTCACTGAGCCTGTGTCTGTCTTTCCTTGGTCCACTCCCCCTCCCCAGGGTTTTGCAGGGAACATGCCTATAAATGCCTGGCTTTCCCTTCGCTCCTTTCCTGTTATTAATAACTAGTTAATGACAGCAGTATCATAGGACCCACTGAGCTTTCTCAGCTAGGCAGCACACTAATTTTGGTGTCCCTATTAGCCTGGGTTGTCTGGCGAATCAGTGTTTCTTCAGAGGAGAGATAGAAAGTTATAGGCCACGGCTATATTCCTGTTTGAGTTGTGAGGTGCTGCTGGTATCTTTAAAAGCAATGCCTCTGTGGAGAGATAGATAATCAGGGATCTGAGCTGCTACAAAGAAAGGGTCGCATTGTCTGCTGGCGCTGGCCTGGGAGCCTGGCCGTGGACACAGGCAGGAGAAGTCCCTGCTGTCCTGACCCCTCCACACTGGCTCCGTTCTTGCTTTTTCTGAATGTGTAAGCTTCGAAATCTAGGTGAATTAAAAAAATAGCTGCTGTGTCTGCTAGCACTGTTTATTTTTAGAATGCTTTTTCAAAGAAAAAGGCAAGCAGGGAAGTGAAGGACCTAGTTGTATGTCCTGTTGGCTAGTAGTGTGTGTATCACAAGAAGAGATTAATAATAGTGCAGCCTTCTAAAGAAAAATGTACACATTTAAACTATAAACGCGTAAAAAAGTGTATCTGTAAGATTCCTGACAAAGTAGGCTTTTAAGAAATGGTAGTTATTATTATAGCTTTAAAATAGGCAAAAATTACTTTATAGTTCTTTAGGTAAGTCCTTTTTTGGACTGAGGATTTTAATATAAAAAATTCCCCTAAAAGATACCGAGTTTAAAACGTTTTATTCCTTAAGGTGTGTTACAATTTTGAAATAGACTTTTTTTCCTGATGTGGTTTAGAATCTTCTTTTCTTCATTGTAAAGTTGCAAAGGCCTCGGGAAGCAGGTCTTCCTGTGCAGGAATGAGAGGCCATCCCCCGTGTAGGAGACGAGGTAAGTGCAGGAACGGGCAGCTACAGCATCTCAGAGACAGGCTCTGCTGAATGAGTGTCCATTTCCCGGATATAAATACCAATCAATAGTTTCTTTCTTCGTTCAAGTGCAGCAATATTTGTGTTAAGTCATTACACTGGCAAATACTTCTGAGCAGTGCGCCGAGTTGAAGTGTGTGTCATTCAGGTGTTTATTTGCTGTGATGTCGTCAGCTTACACCCCTGTGTTTGTAGCCGTGCCTCCGTCTCAGGTTTAGAAGGACTCCATGAGTGTGAAATGTAAGTGCATTTGATGAGATGCTGTACTGGACTTGCATGGAGCAAGTTGAAGAAAATGCACAACTTTTTATCTTATTACTTTAGCACATGTGGAGTCTGTGGTTTTCAGTTCTAGGTGTACTTGGGGTGTAGTCTGTGGAAAATGCCTTCTTTTAAATTGGAAAAATGTTAATCCTCATAAGCATTGTTTCAAAAGCAGAACCAAGATGGAAAAGAAACCTTTTGGGCTGATTCTACTTGAAGACAGTTTCACTTCATGTGAAATGTATTTTTTTGGAGAGTCCAAATATTGACTTTAACAGGTTACTGTTTTGTAGTTTTAGGAGTGATGTTTCCTCAAGTGAATTAAAACTGTTGGAGGACAGTGCTCTTTGTATACTACAGAAGTGTACATGCCCTGGCACAGTCATGACGATCTGTCAAAAAATCGAATTTTTTATCTATTAGGTAGAGATTTTAAAAAAATACATATTTTTATTGATTTCAGAGAGGAGGGCAGGAGAGAGAGAGAAAGAGAGAGAGAGAGAGAGAGAGAGAGAGAGAGAGAGAGAGAGAGAGAGAGAGAGAGAAACATCAATGATGAGAGAGTATCATTGGTCACCTGCCTCCTGCAGCTGGGGATCGAGCCCACAACCTGGGCATGTGCTCTGATCAGGAATCAAACCATTACTAGTACCTCTTGGTTCATAGGTTGACACTCAACCACTGGGCCATGCTGGCTGGGCAGGTAGAGATTTTATAAGTTACCAGGTAGTCTCCTCACTAGTCTCCTAATGTTTCAGATATATGAAACTGAAATGATAAAAAAGATAAATCACATGATTTCTTTCTTAAAAAGTGAGCCTTTGTTCTTAAAATAATGATTCGCTTACAACAATATTTCTTTGCAACTTCGTCAAGAGCACAATCGTTGCATGAGTTCTCAAGTGAGCTCAATTTTCTGGGCAGGAAAATTATTAAATTAGAAGTTTATCTGGATGTTGGTAAGCAGGGAAGTTATTTCATGTGGATGCCTCTGTATATATGTTTTAACATGTGGAAGTAGCCTTTTTGTGCTTGGGGATCATATCTGTTAGAATCATTATTGAAAACCTTGGGAAAGCAAAAAAGGCTTTTGTGTAACAAAAGATGAAGCCAGTTTCATACGGTACAACCTAATGCTTTTGATGAAAGAGATGTCCTTTTGAACCATACTTTCAGCTAATTGATTATTATAGAACTAGAGGCCTGGTGCATGAAATTCGTGCATGGGGGAGTGTGTCCCTCAGGCCAGCCTGCACCCTCTCCAATCTGGGACCCCTCAAGGGATGTCCAACTGCCTTAACCACTCCCCTGACAGCCTGATCGATGCCTAACTGCTCCCCTGCCAGCCTGTTTGCCCCTAACTGCCCTCCCCTGCAGGCCTGGTCACCCCCAACTACCCTCCCCTGTAGGCCTGGGTCTCCCCCAACTGCCCTCCCCTGCAGGCCCAGTCGCCCCAAACTTCACTCCTCTGCTGGCCTGGTCACCCCTAACTGCCCTCCCCTGCAGGCTTCATTGCCCCCACCTGCCTTCCCTTGCAGGCCTGGTGCCTCCCAATTGCCCTCCCCTGCTGGCCATCTTGTGGCAGCCATACTGTGTCCATATGGGGGCAGCCATCTTTGACCACATGGGGCCAGCCATCTTGTGTGTTGGAGTGATGATCAATTTGCATATTACTCTTTTATTAGGCCTGCTGCATATGTGAGGGCCAGCTGGTTTGCCCTGAAGGGTGTCCCAGATCAGGGTGGGGGTTCCCTTGGGGCGTGGGGCGTCCTGGGCGAGGGGCCTATGGTGGTTTGCAGGCCGGCCACATCCCCTGGTGACCCAAGTGGAGGCCCTGGTATCTGGGATTTATTTAGCTTCTATAATTGAAACTTTGTAGCCTTGAGCCAAGGCAGGCCAGGGTTGCGGAAGCTTGGCTTCCTCCATCGCTGGGGGCAACTCAAGCTTTCTGCTCTCTCCAGCTCCGTGGCTGCCGCCATTTTTGCTGGGATTTATTTATCTTCTATAATTGAAACTTTGTAGCCTTGAGTGGAAGCCTGGGCCATTGTGTGGGAAGCTTGGCTTCCTCCATTGCCAGGGAAACCCAAGCCTCCTGCTCTCTCCGTGGCTGCAGCCAGCTTGGTTGGGTTAATTTGCATACTCGCTCCTGATTGGCTGGTGGGTGTAGCGGAGTGATGGTTAATTTGCATATTACTCTTTTATTAGGATTATAGCAACCTTGATGATCCGGTTCCTCGGTCTGCAGTCCATTAAAAGCAGTTGTTAGAAACAGCACAGGACCTGCAGCTGAGCAGGTGGGCACCCGGCAACAAGGGGCACCGCCGAGGCCTCAGTCATGGTGGCTGCTGAGCTGGAAGCAGCTCCCATGTTGGGGATGTTGTGCTGAAAGTCTTGACAATGTCTGGAACAAAGGAGATCGTCTCTGAGGAGGAAGAGTGTTCACTTCAGAAGTACTTGCTTTCACAGTGGCTAGGAGCCTGTCTTAGGGGGAACCTCTTCTTATCCCTGGAACACAAGTCCCACTTCCCAGCAGATAGTCTGTAGATGGTACCAAAGGCAGGTGTGTGGTCACATGACTGGGGAGGTGGCTTTCCAGTCTGGCCTGAGTCCAAGGACTCAGGAGCTGAGCTGCAGCTTGGGGGCCTGGAGCCAGGGAGCTGAAAGTAGAAGCCAGACCACCAACTTGTCTTCCCTGCATCGGAGACCCCAGTTGTGATTGTTGGAGGAATAAACTGCAGGAGCAAAGAAAAAAAAGAATAAAACACACCTGGACAAATATGCTGTGATGTTGAATGAGTTTGGGAGCTGTTTTCCTGAGATTTTGCAAAGAGAAGCCCTACCAGGTGCAGGTCTACCAGTAGACCACAGTGTGTGTGTGTGTGTGTGTGTGTGTGAGAGAGAGAGAGAGAGAGAGAGAGAGAGAGTGAGTGAGAGAGAGAGAGAGAGAGAGAGAGAATGTACACACTTGTGCGCATATGTGAGAACATCTTCTTGGGGGTATCCCCCACCAGAGCTGACTACTGGTTCTATGCCATGAGGCTTTGTTCAGTGGGATCATTGATTCCTCCTATCCATTTTGAGGTTCCCCCGCCTCCAAGAAAAAGAACTCGCATGAGAAAACACTAGAAAGTGATTTGTTGTTGTCAGTACCATGTGGTAAATAATATTTTCTTAAATTAGCTGCTTACTTTTGAAGTCAGTGGGTTTTCAAGCATGTCAATTACGGAGTCTACAGCCAAGGGGAAAAGTGTACTTTGAAGTCAGCCAGTGGCATTTCAGAGACGCCTGCAGTAAGACTGACTCACGGGTGTGCTGCCAGGGAGGGGGACACCTGAGAAGCCTGCGTGCTGATCTCTGAAGTGGCTCGAGAACTTCCATCTTGATTGACTCTTAATTAACAGTGCGGTATTCTCCTTTAAAGATCAGTGTTTACAGGGCTCGCATGTCCCTGGGGGTGTTTTGTTTCTGTTTGTTGCCGGTTTCTGCCACTGAAGGCTGTGTCCTCCCGTCATCCCTGCCTCCCCTGAATTCCGCTCCCTCCTGGCTCCCTCTGTGGCCATGCTTCCTTGTGCCCCCCGGGTCCTTTCCCCACTGTTGTGAGTCTTAAGGAATCCCTTGCCTGTGCCAGGGATGCAGTAGGAGCTCCGTAACCATGTGGTTTGAATGGCTCCTTTTAGTGATAACTGCCAGCTTCTAAAATCAAAGTTTCCTAGAGAAACTTTGCATCAGGCTCAGGGCAGCCCTGAGTGCTGGGGGGTCAAAGGCAGAAAGGACAGCTTCCAGTTTTCCGTGACTCAGGTTCACGGACTCATTGGTTGAAGGAGTTGTTATTTCCCCTGGTATGGGCAGATTTCCATGTGGCCCGCCTGGCTCTTACCTGCGCAGGGACCGTGGCCACACTCTGTCTCCTGTAGAAGGCGTGAGCTGAGTGCAGGCAGGCAGAAGGTGCAGGGATGTGGGGAGGAGGCCTGTGAGCCTCTTCCCGCGCAGTCCTGAGTCACCTGGGCTTTCCCAGTCGGGACTGTCCCCAAACTGCAGGGAGGAATCGGTTCCCCTGCCGCTGGGACACACGCAGGGGCTGGTGTCGGGTTTGTAGTCTTTGCTGTTAACACAAAGAATGACGCCTGTTCACCTGGCCTCTTCGAGGGTTGAAGAATTTGGGGCTGTGGGGCAGTAGCACTTGTCTTGGTCTAACATGTTCCTTCTTGAGTTAAAAATATAAAAAAATTCTTGTGGCTGACTCTGTAATTTTACCTCAACCCTGCTGAGTACTTAGCTGAGACCCCTGTAATAAAAGACAGATTTAACGAGAGAAAAACAAACAGAAGTTTATTAACATGTGTGCCTCCCGTGCACTTGGGAGATGCCCAGGGAAAGCTGACTGACTGACTCCTGGCAGGACTAAGCACTCAGCCTGAAATACCAGCCTGCACGGGAAGGGAGGAGCGGCGAGGGCCTCCCTGGCACTCCGTGGCTTAGCAGGGATGGCTGGGTCCTCAGAAGAACAGATGGGAGGTACGATTGTTTGTGACAGGCTGCTGGGTGTGGTGTCCACGCCGAGCCTCCTCTCCTGTGACAGCAGGCCATCCTGGTTGGTGAAACTTCTGGGAGGGGGTTGACACCTGAGTTGCTGTGGGTGTGTCTGTGTTGAGGCAGATGAGGGGAGTTCAGAGGAAGCCTTTCTTTGGGTCTGCTGTTTTTCTGATGCCTTCGGCTCAAAATAATGAATACACCAAAGTGGCGTAAGCACACATTTTGGGGTGGTGACTCGTCCTGAACCCCTGAAGTTGTGTTTTCGGGTGGCATGCTCTTCTGCACTCCAATGCCGACTACCTTTAAGCAGGAGATGCCGTACTTGCTTTGGATTTACTGATGCCTTTCCCTGTCCTTTCCTCCAAGGTTCCCCATAAAGACCAGGCATGCTAGGCCCGGCCATTTTCCCAGTTACACATCATCCCCGTGTTTCTCTTGGTCCAGGACCAAAAGCTCAGGCACTTCTCTCTTGATTAAAATCATTCACCTAAGACACATGTCTGCCTCAGAACTTGTGATCAGCACGGAATGTAGCCAGTGTTACTACACCAAGTTGATATAATTCTAAGAAAAGGAGACATTTCACTGTTCATAAGTTGTGTGGTAGCATAGATGCAAATCTACAGTTCACATTAACTGTCAAAATCTTGAAAGTCTCTTTCAGACTTAGTTGGAAATCACTGGTCTTGTCCCAATCCCTTGGCTCTCCTTCTTGCAAGGAGGAAATTGAAGACAGGTAAGTGACTGCTTCAGGGTCACAGACCTGGGCCTCTGTCTCCTTCTCAGAGGCTTCTCGGTACATCATTGACAAAAGCCTCCACTGCTCACTGGCTGAGTGGACTAAGTGAGATTTTTCATAATTTTGCTCCAGTGTTGCCTCAATTAACTTACAAAATATTTACAGAAACAGATAGATTTAGGGCCCTAAATCTTTGCATTCCAATGGAATTCTTTATTCGGAAATGCGTTCTGTAGAAGGCATCCCTGGTCCGTAGAGAAATATTTCATAGTTTCAGAGCTGGAAACGATGTGACAGGGTTCTTGTCGTACAGATAGGGATCTGATGATACACCGATTTCTGAAACATTAGTTTGTACCCGCCTTATCAGGACCACACTTTCAGGTATTAGATTCACGTTGCAGGGACGTGACCTTTCCTTACCCAGTGACGGAGAGTCCGAGTGGCCTGGTGACAGGTTAACAGCAGTGTGCTGGCCTCATGCCCAGGCCAGACTGATGCCAGGCTCACCGTGGCTCCTGCATCGCCTCTGCCCCGCGTCTGAATCTCGGGGCGCTTTTCATGAACATTTCTGCAACTCTGAGTGTCCTTGCACTACTTGTTCTGAGGGGGGTCTCTTCCGGGCCGCCACTTAACCTTAATTCCTAGCAGATGTCAGTGTTGATCTCTTATTGTCTGCTGTATCTTCTCCCTGTTCCGCGTCTTTCCTTTCACCTGGGGAGCTTGCCTCTCTGCCCTGTAAACATTGCCCAATTCATGGTGGTGTCAATAAATATCGACAAAGGAATTAGTGAATGACCTGGTTATTTGAAGAAGAGAAAGAAGAAATTGCGGGTTTTCTGGGACCTCTGTGCACGCGGGCTGTGTTTTATTAGGCTCTCCTGTTTTTGTTGGCTTGCGATCATGACTGATTATGAATCGAGGATTTCTAAATGCACGTGTGTGTCTTAGTGTGCTTTATGTATGTTGTGTTGTGTGTGAAGAACACTCACTTTTGGAATACTGTAATTAATAGAAGGATGGGGAAAAACCATGTTTCATAGGAAAATACTGCCTTGGAGATCCTCTGTAAAGGGTATGTTTTTGTAAAAAGCCAGAGTAACTCCTGAGATCTTTGAATTTAAGTATAAATAAATAGTTCACATAAGAGACATTTCACAAAACATTAATTGTTTACCCCAATGTTCTAAATAGTTGGAGAATGAGATTCTCGTGAACGTCACGCTGAAGAACTAATTATTTCAGGATATTAGCATTTGCCACTTGCCATTGTCATCCAGTGATGGGTGTGATTTGCGCACAGACATTTGATATCTTCAGATCTTACTGTAAGTTGAAACATGCCAACAATCCCCACGTCAGGCAGGTCCGGGTCCACACTTTACACTTGAGTGACCACCTTCATAATTTGTGGTGGAAACTGTCATGCTGGTTGGTCTGGCCCTGGGGTGGATGCAGACAGATGGTTGATGGATCCGTGATGATGGAGTCTTGCTTTGAGAAAGCAAGAAAGATTTCTTCGTCTGGTTTGTAGCATCCAATGCAATTCCTCTCTTCCCTGTACCTAGTGACAGATGTTATTGGCCTGAGGATACGGATCGGTGTTCCCTCCTTTCTTACTGTCACGTTGCCGCATGCTCCCGGTCCTGAACCCAGTCGACTCAGGTGCTGCCACCCTTCACCACCCACCCTGGCAGTGTGGCCCTTGGCAGAAGGCCTAAGGTCTCACCTTGGACAAAAATGGGATTTCTTATAAGAAGGCTGCCACAGTTCAGGTCCTTGAAGTTACAGGCACCTGAAATAGTAAAAAACAAACAAACAAAACACCTCATGCAAATCAGTGTAGCATTTAGTTTGGTAGTTTATGGTCATGTAATTATATCTTCCTTTATATGTATTTCTGGGTAGTCAGATTTTTAGATTTAGAGTTGAGTATCTAAAATTCTGAGAGGATAACTGGTTAAATTACTTACGCAGATGGCCGAGGTCTCTTTGCAAGTGAAGAGGAAGTGGAGGGTGCGGGCTTTTAGGAACTTCTCTGGACGTGTTTCTTTCCTGAGGTGACAAGGGACAGGACTTTCTCCTGTGAGGTGAGTACAGTGGCTGCGCTGGCCAGCACTGAGTGCTCACATGCAGTCTCGTGTCTGTCCCATTTAGTATTTTGGTAGCTGTGCCTGGCCACAAAATGCACGACCTTTACAAATTATAGAAAACGACATGAGGAAACCACCCTATCTGCACACCTTTGGCACTTCACCTCCTCTCTGTAGGCATTTTTATTGCTTGAGCTCTGTCACGTGTCAGCACAGTAATACAGCTGTGCTGGGATGCCACCTGTCAGTCGCCACAGTGTCACTGGGGAGGGTCCCACTGTACCCCACCCCTAGGACTTCCCCTGTCTCTGTTTCTCTTCTCTTTCTCTGTATGCCTCCGTCTCTCTGTCTCGCTCCGTGTCTCTCTGTCACCCTGTGTATCTGTCTCTCCCCCCCCAACCCCTGTCTCACTCTGTGTCTCTCCCTGTCCCTCACACTGCAACAGGGGCCCAGTTTGGGCACTTTCCAGCTGGCCGTTTCCAACACTTGGATGGGAAACCAGAGGGAAAGGGCCTGGTTACTACAGAAATGCAGGGAATTGAAATAGAACGTGAGCTACTCTTGCATGTTGTTTGGTGTTTCAATCTGGAGTTTGAAATACACCTCGTCTGGAGTTTGGTGCCTCCTGTCAGAGCTTCAGTGGTTTCAAGTACCTTGGCCTGAACCCACGGGGAATGTTGGCGACTTTTCTACCAAACATTAAGAAGCACTGCAGGATGAACAAAGGACTCACTTAATCGCAAGCTCTCTGATAAAGATGCCAGAATCATGTTGAGTAACAATTTTTCAAATTTAAGCACTAGCAAGGCTTGGTTTAAAGAATTTTTATCACCATTTTCGGTTGGGTGCTGGAAACGTGATGGGGAGAAGGCACAGCCTCTATGATGAGAGCAGCCAGGGTCCCGAGAGGCAGGTATGTGTGTCGGGGGGCTCAACCCCATCCTGGTAGAGGGGACACCCAAATATACCTGTCAACATTTGGTGAATTCATGCACACACCTAGGTGTACCTCCCTGTACTGGACCATACTTTGCATGTTGTTGTTTTTCACTTTACATTATATTGTGAACATTTACTCATTTAAAAAATATTCTGTGAAAAAACTCTGGCATTCTTTGCAATACTGACAGGGGTCAGTGTTGCTGGTTTGTAGAGAACTGCTGAGCCCTAACCGGTTTGGCGCAGTGGATAGAGTGTCGGCCTGCGAACTGAAAGGTCCCAGGTTCGATTCTAGTCAAGGGGATGTACCTTGGTTGCAGGCACATCCCCAGTAGGAGGTGTACAGGAGGCAGCTCATCGATGTTTCTCTCTCATTGATGTTTCTAACTCTCTATCTCTCTCCCCTCCTCTCTGTAAAAAATCAATAAAAATATATTAGAGAGAGAGAGAGAACCAACAAGTGTCTTTGGTGGGAACCGAGAGGTAGGCAGAAGTAAGTCCTGCAGGCCTGGCAGCTGGGTTATTTCTACTATTGCTGGCAGATTACCCTCCCCTGGTGGCCCAAGTCACTGAATATTTATCACTGTACAGTTTCTATGGTTGCAAGTTCAGGGGCAGCTTTGCTGAAAGTCCTGGCTCCGGGTCTCTCCTTGAGGTGAAGACACCACCAGGCTGCACTCACCCGAAAACTCGACTGGGGCAAGGTTCCTGTCTGGGATGGTGTGTCCAGGATGCACCTTCCCTTCACGAGGCCTCAGTTCCTCTTCGTGTGGGGGCAGCCAGGGGAGTGGGATGTGTGAGAACTTCTAGGAGGAATGGGCGGGGGGTCATGAAAGTGACTGCAAAGAGGCAGTACGCTATCTATATCTTCCAGTTATGCTTGTTTCTTTAATTACTTTGCATATCTGATAAAAATGGTTAGCTATTGAAAATGGATGTAATAGTGAAGGTAAGAACGGGAAAGCAGGTTGGCCGGGTGCATAAAGGATGAAAGACCCATTTTTGGAAAGGGACTTAAAGGTGCAGAACAGGCCTGTGAGAAGGGGGTGTGTGGCAGGGCTGTGTGGCCCCGGCACTGGAGTGAGCTGGTCCTGACGCTCAGTTGTGGGTGTGCCCGACTCCCCGGTGCACCTCTCTGTAGCACCTGGGCCGGGTGTGGGGGCCAGTCCCGCTCCTCTGCACGTGCTCCTCATGCTTAATGACCCCGGGACCCCATTAGATGAAGCTTTGGCCGCTTTGGAAACCACCTTTCCTCTCGGCCTGTTAGTGCCCCAGGCCTCCTGAGGCTGCATTTGCCTCCTGAGCTTCAGAGAGACCCCTCCAGCCTGCCCTCCCTGCCGGCTTATTCAGGTGGGCCAGCCCTAAGCAGTCACTGAGCTGTTAACTGGTTTTAGGTACAAAATGTTCCAGAATCTTAATGAAAAACATCATGAGGACGGGAAGAAAGTTTGTGATGCCGACTGGGAAACATGCCTTTCAGTGAGCTCGATAAGGGGAGAATGGGATGGAAGACATGGGTGAAAACTAAAATAGAGAGAACGTTGGGCTTAAGGATCAATGTTCTCAAGTTAGACTGTGAATGTGGTCTCAGGAGAATGTGGGAGATAAAGGGCCTAAAGACAGAGGGAAAGGCGAGAATGTGGACTCACTGCCCTCCGCTGGATTCCCACGGAAACTTCTAGAAGGCAGCTCACAGCACTCCCCCTTGGCCGTGCGCCTTCTCTGCATCACTTTCCGGGTGCATCTCGATGCCCGCCCTGTGCTGGAGCCTGCAGGTGCTGGTCCCTCATCCCACCGCCAGTCCCTGCTTCCGCAGGAGCACTGGGCATGCTGCAAGGCGTGGGGCGGTTTTCCGAGGCAGGTGGTGGTGGTGCCAAATAAATAGTTGTCCTTTCGCAGACTTAACACTTAGAGGCCAAGAGTTGTTTTGCCTTTGAATCCTAATGCATTCCAGAGATCCTTCTCCCCCCTCCCCCCCGCATAGAGGGTGCAGTGCCGTCAGTGATGGCTGAGTGAGTGAGTGAATGAATGAATGACTCCATCAGGATTTATTGTTTGCTAATGGGGCAAGGTCACAGATATTTTCTCAGGGTATTTGCCTAATAATTGTATTTGGTGTCCACTTTGCATAGCGCTGCCCCTCGTGTGAATGGGAAGCAGTATCCTAGTTCTTTTCCTTTGTGAGCTTTCTCTACAAGAGGGAGGCATGAGTATGTGGTGAACCACCGGGAGGAGGGGCGCCTCATGACACGAGGTGGAAGGAGGCTGCAGACAGTGTGTGACAGGTGTGATGTCGTGAGGAGCTGTGGGTCTGGGCCAGCCTGTCGGACTCCCCGGGCTGCTTCGGAAGAGGAGCAATGACTTGGGCCCAGGACCTGTTACATGAGAATCTTGAGGTCTTAGGAGGCACAGCCTGGAAATCTGCTCTAAGACAACCCAGGGAAACAGGAAGTGACCCTCTTCAGTGCGTCATGACCTGCCACATGGGAACCACAGATGCAAAGGTGACGTGAACACGTGCACGGCAGGTGCAGACGTGGCAGAAATGATGTGGATGTGGGGGATGCACTGCTCCGAGGGAAGTGAGATTCTAATTCTTATTAATCACTCAGGGCCTATGGGTTCTGGGTGGTGGTTTGTTTTGATAGGAATTGCAGCTTATTTTGGAGGAGCTTGAGTCCACATATGACACAAATCAGGCCTGGAGCAGATGTCACAAAGTGAGGGACAGCTCCCTGCTTTAATCCGTGCTGCCCTCCTGATTCCCCATTTTATTTTCATTAGTAAAGAATCTTTTATATATATATATATATATATATATATATATATATATATATATAATTGATTTTTTTACAGAGAGGAAGAGAGAGAGAGAGAGATAGTCAGAAACATCGATCAGAGAGAAACGTCGATCAGCTGCCTCCTGCACGCCCCCCACTGGGGATGTGCCCGCAACTATGGTACATGCCCTTGACTGGAATGGAACCTGGGACCCTTCAGTCCGCAGGCCGATGCTCTCTCCACTGAGCCAAACCGGTTTGGCAGTAAAGAATCTTGGTCATGCAAGACAGCATTAGGGGAGGACATACACCACACAGAGGCAATGGGCTTGCTTACATTTGAGAACGTAACATGCAATGCTCTCAGGAAAGGGCAGGCTTCCTGCTCCGGGTTCTCGCTGGGAGAGGCCGGCATGGGGAGGCCTCTGGAGCTGGCTGAGGGCAGGCAGAGCTGGGAGCAGGGTCCTTCTGGCCTCAGGAACAGGGGAGGGCGTGGGTGTCTGAGCAGAGCTGGCCCGGCTCCCACGCAGAGCTGGAGTTGTGAGCCGCGTCCTCCTTCCGTGCCCTCCGTCTGGGGACAAGCCCTGGATGTTCCTCCAGCCTTTGCCCCTCATAAGACATGTCACATGCATCCCTGGCAGGTTTCCTCAGCTGGAAGTGGGTTTGCAGGCCTGGAAGCTTCAGAGTTTGTAAAACTGAAGTGAATCCACAGATGTGACACCATAAGCTGTGGAGCTGGAGGAAAAAGGGTGTTTTCATACTGCCTGGGGGTGACCTCCAACCCCACTCCCAGATCCCCCTGGGCCCATGCCTCCCGGCCAGTGGCATCACCTCGGGCTGCGCTGTTCCTTCTCCCTGAAGCAAGATCCCTCCTCCGTGAGCTGATATCCCTGTCCGCCCTCCCTGCTCTGCTTCCTGCACTGATGGCGTCACACATCTGCCTGCTTCTAGTCTGTGACCCTATAGACGTCCGTGACCCTATAGACGTCCGTGACCCTATAGATGGAGTACCTCCCATGCTCCTGCAGAGCAGGCTTTCCAGAGCGAGCCGAGCAGGTCCCCTCCTGGCTTGCCCTGAGCCCAAGGCATGTGAGACCTGGGCAGGGGTGAGACTGAGCGGGGACTGCCCGGTGTGTGTGTGGGACTTCACCTTTCCATGTGCCATCTGAGCCACACCCTCGATCCAGGAGCATGAGGGGCCGTGCGGAGGGTGGTGTTTTCCATTGTCTCTTGAGTGCTGCTCCAAGTGGAGTCTGACCTTTGTAGCCTGCTGTGGTCCCCAAGACCATGCAGGGAATATTTGGGGTGATGAGAACATGCAGGGACTCCATCAGGCATGTAATTACATCAGCCCCACGATTTCACACTCCTTTCTCCTGGGGAGTGCTCCGTCTTGTCTCCCCGCACCTGTCTCGCTGTCCTGGGGGTCACCTGAGAAGCCCAGGGCAGGACGGAGAAGCACCAGCCCGTGAAAGGCACGGTGTCCCCTCCAGGACGTCAGGGAGGGCTGCTGCCTGTCAGCCCGGCTGGGGGGAGCCGTGGCTCTGGGTTCTTCTGGCATCTGCAAGCTGTGTGTGTCCCTACGGTTTCCTGGCACGTCCCACAGAGAGTGCCTCGTTCCCGTGGGGAAGGTGGGACGGTGGAGGGAACGAGCCAGAATTGAAAGGAAGAGACAGCAATGGAAATAACAACAGAATTTGTTGAGATGATTATCAGGCAATTTTCTCAGCTCTTGCTGGCCCGGGTGACTTACAAGGCTGACACTAGAATCTTAGAATAGGCATAATTAAGAAAAGATTTAATGACAAGAATTTTTCTGAAATGGAAACTCCGAAATGGTGTCAATGCCGTCTTATAGCTCGGTGCTGCCGGGCACTCCCTTCCTGTGGACCTGGACCTGGGGC
This sequence comes from Corynorhinus townsendii, assembly GCA_026230045.1. Taxonomy (NCBI): domain Eukaryota; kingdom Metazoa; phylum Chordata; class Mammalia; order Chiroptera; family Vespertilionidae; genus Corynorhinus; species Corynorhinus townsendii. The sequence goes on along the minus strand of JAPDVU010000001.1, from coordinate 81,337,335 downwards.
TGCACCTAGACAAGGCCCAGGCCCTGGCTCCATGGGCACCCCCTTAGGGCAGTTTCTATCTCTCTCTCCCTCTCCCTTCCTCTGTGGAATCAGTTTAAAATTATTTTTAAAAAAATACAGCTCATGAGCAGCATTCATTATAAAAGATAACAGAAGATTCATTGACCTCCAGCCCTGGAAACCATATCTGAGGACGAGGAGGGCACAGGGGTTTCAGCCTGAGTTCCTGGCCCGCTGGCCGTTCCCGTCGTGTGGGAAGGCTGTCTCCTCCTTACCCAGGGATCCCCATGGTGAGGCTGTCTGGGGCCAGAGCTGTGCCCACCGGGTGGCCGCCTCCAGCCCCTCGTGTTGCCGTCTTGGCTTCCCTCTGAGCCAGGATGTTAGGAGCCTGTGCAGGGTCCTGCTGGTCCTCAGGGCTCCTTCCCTGTCTTACAAGGCGCGCGTCTCAGAGTTCTGCCTCCCAGGCCACCTCACACTGCTCCCTGGACGTCTCTGCTTTTCTTGCTGAGCGGCTCAGAGCACATCTGCTCTTCCCTCCTGGTGGCACGTCAGGGAATGGGATATCTCTCCAGTCTTCCTTCTCCACACCAAGACAGTCCTCAGCCATTTAGTACGCGACACGGATTCCCATACTTTTCGGCCTCAGTCCCTCTTCAGGCACGGTTCCTGCAAGACGTGATCACTGAAAATTAAGATACCTATACTAGTAAGATACCCCATGTTCAACATCCGTTTTCTTTTTTGTTAGAAGGCCATTGATGGCCCTGATGGAGAGCAGCAAAGAGCATGGACTTCTGAGCCAACCACTGGCTACGAACCTCAGCCCCACACCTGTGTGTGGGAGCCTGTGTCCTCGTCCGTGCAGGGGGTCACTGATGGCGCCTGCCTCACAGGGCCGCTGGGATGATGCAGGGACCTGCGTAGATGCCTGGCACACACTGGATTTCGGGAAAGGCCACGTGCAGGCATTGCCAAACCCATCGTCTCCAAAGCCAGGGTCCTCCGAGTTCATGCCTGTTAAGCGCAGAATAAAGTTCCTCCTTGTTTGTCTTTCTTTCTTTCTCTGTAAACATTTTCCAATTGCCGGTGTGAGTGCAGGAGATACTTCCCATCGGGCTGCAGCCCAGCAGCGAAGATCAGATCACTGGACTGTTTGTAAGGACAGAGCTTACAGGAGCACAGGGAGAAACCCTAGGACAGGACAGAAACCTGAAGTAGAAAAGCCAGCTCCATTGTTGGACAGTTTCGAGCTTTTCAAATAGCTGGATGTGGCCAGATAAGCCCAGTTCCCTAACATTTGCTTAGCATTCCTGAAGACTTGTTTGTGTTGCTTTGCCCCCTAGCTGTCTCCGGACAATGCTGTTACTGAGAACTCAGAGGATCAAGAATTTAAAAAAATGGGCAAAATGTAGTGGCCACCCTTAAGCAGTAGACGGGACCGACCACAGGGAGCTACAGTGCATAGGATTGTCTTTGAGGCTGGGCAATAGTGTAAATGCTCAGTCTGTGTGTGCTCACTGACTAGCACACAAGAGAGTGCATTGTGCACACCTAGTTCTGGGAAAAGGCCGTCAGGCCAGATCAGTTTACTTCCCTCCAGTGACCCAGTGGCCATGCCTCTGCACAGGAGAGGACGGTCCGGCCAGGCTTCAGGAGGCCCATTTTGATGTGTCCGGCATGACATGCTCGCCAGCATGGTGGGTCGGTGCCTCTGTCCCTTCCTCCCTGGTGATGAGAGTTGAGGGAGGGATCTGCAGGGCTGGCATCGTGCCACCCATGTTCAAACCCTATGTGTCCAGTCACATGTCCTCACCTCCTTAGAAGGCATTCTTAGTCCTTTAGAGAAACGTGTGGGTGATGCTTCTCTTACAACTTCCACAGTGGTGAATTCCGCGTTGTACTCCGGGGTGGGATTAATTCTCTGTGAATGAAAGCCTGATAAATCAGATCTGCCATGCACCGTGTAAACACCAGTGACCTGCCCATAGGTTCTTGTCACCATGCCCTCGGGGTCACGAGGCCCCGGCTGTGACTGGTTCATCTCCGTGAGGCATCGAAGTGCTGCAGTCACTGGATCTCATTGGCAAAACGAGGCATAACTGTGACTCAAATACAGCTCATGAGCTCGGCCTGTGTGGCTCGGTGGTTGAGTGTCGACCTATGAACCAGAAGGTCACAGGTTGATTCCTGGTCAGGGCACATGCCCGGGTTGCAGGCTCAGTCCCCAGTGTGGGGTGTGCAGGAGGCAGCCAATCAATGATTCTCTCTCCTCATTGATATTTCTATCGCTCCCTCCCTCTCCCTCCCTCTCTGCAATCAGTTAAAAAATATTAAAAAAAAAAAATACAGCTCAGGAGCAGCATTCATTATGAAAGATAACAGAGGATTCATTGACCTCCAGCCCTGGCCTGGGAGGAAGGCGAAACCACATCTGAGGACGGGGAGGGCATGGGGGTTTCAGCCTGAGTTCCTGGCCTGCTGGCCGTTCCCGTCGCGTGGAAGGCTCCCTCTCCATACCCAGCGGCCGACGACTCTCAGCGTGAGGGGCCCGCTGCGAGCATTCGGGCCAGTGCCTGTGCAGTGGTCTGTTTAACGAGGACGAGGGATTTCTGTGGAGCTCAGGGCCCCGCTTCAGACACCAGGACTTGGCAGGTCTGAGCAGGCCCCAGGGGTCTGCGTCCTAACCCGTGTCCAGCTGGTCTATGTAAGACGGCTCAGGAAAAACACGGCCTTTGAGTCGCCTGAATCCTCCTGAGTCTGCCTCCTCCACCCTCTCTGTCTTCTTGCTCCTGCCACTGCCCCCGGCCAGCTCCGCACGTCTGTGTCTGCGAGATCATTTCTCCAGTGGGAGGCTTGTCCAGACCACCTGGCAGCAGGGGGACCGGCAGCAGGACAGGCTCGGTGTATTTCTCAGGCTGGGATGAATGCTGCTCATCACTTGCACAGCATTCAGTGCACGTGGTCAGGAGATAGATGCTCCTTTAGGGAACATGTGAGGAGGGAAGTGGTGAGTGACCTGAAACCCACGGGAGGGATCCATTTTATGCCGCACTTTGAACTTTTGCCGTCCTCTGGATAAACGGGCCTCTGCACAGGGTGGTGAAGTAATCGGTTGCACGACTGAAGTGGGCGGTTTTGTGGTTTGGGGCTCACTAAGCAATTACTGGAGGAAGCCAAGTAGCAGCACCTGCGCGGTGCGGTTTCTGTGCGCGTCCCGGTCCTACCGGCAACACAAGCGCTGCTTCGTACACTGCTCTGGGTCGTGGCCTCATAGGGCCGAGTGTCCAGCTGGCCTTGCAGGCCCCACGAGGAGCCGGAGCAGGATGCGGGGAGGAAAGAGGCAGCGGTTCCCAGCGCCCGGTCCCCAGCCCACAGTCCTCAGAGGGGTTCTGGGAGCCCTGGACGTGCCTGTGAGGGAGCCCCCTGGCCAGGCCTTCCTGGGGCCCCGGCTCCAGGGGTTGGGGCCAAGGAAACATGGCAGGAAGGTTCATTGATAGCACCGAGCCCTCTGCCGGGAAATGGCCCTCGCTCTGTGTCGGAGGCAAACACCATCGGTAAAGCAGCAAACGCGGGCTTCCCCTGTGACGGCAGTGCGCGTGGCTTCTCGCCTGGGTCCAGGCCAGACCTGCGGATGATTCCGCACGCCATCCCCATGACCTCTGTCCCCAGACCAGCGGGAGCCCGGCTGATTCAGGATGTCTTGTCACCTCTTTCAAAGTCGCATTTAAGGAATGAAGTAGACCACATGCGGTAATTTATTTTTTGAATACTTAATATCAGTATATCCAATTACTTAGTATGTATCAGAATAATAAGGAAGGACTTTCCCCTCCGTTTCAAAAGCGAAAGCATAAACAACCCTTTCACTTGGCAGTGTCTTTACTATGTTTCTGAAAAGCCAGCAAGCGCTGTCCCTAAAAAAATAGCCCATCTGTTCCGCTGCACAGATCTTATTAAAGTCCCAGCTAAATTTCTACTCCCTCCATGTGACAGATTGTAGAAAAATTTTTTCAACTAGAACTTCACGATGCTTTCTTTCTAAATACTGAATAGGAAGTATGGATAACATGTGAAAGTTATCGTTAGTTTTAATTCTTGGTCTTTATAGAGCTGCCTTTGTCAATGATACAGAATGTGTATCTCCATAGCAACGGAGCAGGGTCACCCAGACTCAGAGCACTGTTCCCCAGGTTGTAGGCGTAGCCATTCTCCAAAGAGGTGAGAGGCCCTCTCCTCATTCCCATGTGCGGCTGTTCTCGAGCAGAGGCAGCTCAGCAGCAACTTTGAGGGACCTGGAGGGGACACCCTTCCTGGGAGGGGGTGTTCCTGTGCGTCATCCTTGTGTCTGGGTGAAGGGGCAGGGGTGCGGAGACCTGCGAGTCGTCGGGTGGTCTGTGAGGGGAGCCCGAACCCTGGGCTGGAGAAACCAGAGTTGACCCATCATTGCTCCGCTGAGAGCGCTTTGGGCTTGATTCTGCTCCTGCACCAACGTGGCTTTCTGTTTATATTGACTCTGTTGTGGGACGGATGAAGAGGGGATGATTCTGGACGGAGGGAGGACGATTCCGGACGGCTGCCAGGATCTGGAGTCTGTCCACACTCGTGGCAGAGACTGTTGGATGAGTCTGCACTGAGGTTCCCTGTCGCCCACGCAAGACGGGCATGCGCATGTTTCCCAGGGGATGCTCCTGATCCGTGGGGACTGAACTCGTCAGGTAACATGTGGGATGTCCTGGAAAAGACGGACGTCGGCAGGGAGTGCTCGGCAGGGGCTCCATTCCCTTTGGAACGGGCTGTGGGCTCAGCAGATACTATGGGTGCATGTCGGGCTGATCCCTTGTGACCTGAGAGTGTTCTCTCCGGGAGGGAGGAGGGTTTCCTTAGACCGAACCTGCACTGGGGCAGGACCCTACAGGAGGCGGAGCTCTGGGGCTGGGGCTGGGAACCAAGGTCCCTTCCCTTGAAGAACTCCTTAAGTAATGCGAGCCCTGACTCCTGGTGGGAGCCCCCTAGTGGCATTGGTGCTGGTGGCCTTGCTGGTGCTGGTGGCAGTGATGGTGGTGGCGGAGGGTTTTTGAGAAGGTGGGAGGGGTGGAGGTGAGCCGTGTGTCCATAGGACAGAGGGAAGAGGACCCCTGAGCCATGACTGTCACCAGGGACGGGAGAAGCCAGGGGTGAGTTGAAGGCCAGGACCTGGGTTGTCTTCCTTCCCTGTTGCCAGATGTCCTGTGGATATCTATTTCTACTCTGGCGATTCCCCTGAATTTCAAGGGGATCTTTAAACTTAAGGGGAAGGGACTGGGATTTCATCCCTCCACTGGCGTGGAGACTTTCTGCCTCTGTTTGTTATAAGCAAAGAGCAAAGACTTTCAGGAGACAAAGTCGATACAGATCTCATTGTTTTAAGAGCCTACTTATTTAAAATGGAAAGAAGGTAACATCTACAGGAAACAAAGTGTCAGTAGCTTCACTATTAGAAGGTCCAGGACTGCCCTGTTCCCTAGAACTTTCCACCGCTGTAGTTGGGCTATCCCCAGGTGGCTCCTGAGCAGTTGAAATGGGATGAGGAACCAGACTTTATTTTTATTTTTTTATATTTTAATATTTTTATTTTTGTTTTTTAATTTCTTTATTGATTAAGGTGTTACATATGTGTCCTTATTCCCCTCCATCACCCCCCACTCATGCCCTCACTCCCCCTGGTGTGTGTGTCCATTGGTTAGGCTTATATGCATGCATCCAGTCCTTTGGTTGATCTCTCCCCCTTACCCCCACCCTCTCCTACCTTCCCTCTGAGGTGGAACCAGACTTTTAATCTTATTTAGTTCCAATGAACATTAAGTAGCCCCGTGTTGTTCGTGGCTATGGAATGGGACAGCACGGTTCTGGAAGACAAACCTTTTGTGTGGATAATGCCACAATAGTAATCTGACAGCGTGGACCCCCTTTTTAAGCAGCATGCACTCCAGTTGGTGTTCACCCACCCGGAGTGTGTATATGTGATGTGTCACTCACAGATATTTAGTTTTCTGGGTAAATGTCTGCTCCGGCTGTGAGCCTCGGGGCCAGGGATAGGAACAGAGTGAATGGTGATGCCCGTGAGTGCGGGCAGGGCTGCCTCCACTGCACCCTGGGACAGTCCCTGGCGGGATCATAGGGCACACACTGCCTTTCCTTTGGTGTTGGGTATCTTTTACTCTTTCCTTTTCCTTTTTCTGCCCACATCTTGCCTGCCTACAAGCACAGATAGTTCCTTTTTTAGGCAGGGTTTTCTCCATATGTGTGTGTCATGCGTTCTCAACAGGGGACGTGACCTGGGGCATCCGAGATCGGCACTGGTTTGTGCCCCTCCAAACGCCTCAGGAGTTGACGGATACACAGCTTATGTGGTGTCTACATTCCCAGGGCGTGGGGCCATTAGGAAGTCTAAGAAGGCTCTTAGGGAGTGGGGGCAATACTGAAAAAGTAACAACCTTACATAATGATTTAATTGGACAAAGATGGACTTTTGATGTGGGGGTTGCTAAAGCCATTGCTTGCGGGTCCTTGATGAGTGTCTTGTCGTCTATCAAGTAGAAGGGCGTTGCGAACAGTTTTTGTTGTTAGCTCTGATGAAGTAGAATATACACTCCTTTGTTCCCCATTCACAGCTGGGTGGGGATTCGACCAATGAACCGTAAGGACCTCTCTTTCTAATTTTAAATGATTTTTTCTTGCTCACATTCTGGGGGATGAGAGGAGCTGTGTTTTCTCCCGCCAGCTTGCTGTTCCCTGGTCCCGGAAGTGCTATATTTGTCCTGTGCTTTAATGTACACAAAGGTCTAAATTGCTACGTTTCTTTCAAGTTGGATATAACATTTTAATTAACATGTCATCCGTAAGTCATGCTCAGAGTCCCTGAGTCTGTGCAGCCAGTGGGGAGCAGGGACTCACACATGTGCCCTGGAGTGAAAGCTGCTCTGGGAATCATGGAAGCACCTGGGGTGCAGCGGGGAGAAGGGACCACTCACCACCTTCTGTTCCTTATGGGTGGGCCCTGGGCATGGTCGCAGAAGCAGGTGTGATAGCACTGTGTAACTTACAGTCGCCAAGCATTCTGCAGATGCTGGCGATGCATTGACGGTTCTGGTGGAGAGAGGCTTCCCGCCAGGGGCGGCTTGGAGCTGAGTGTGAAGGGAGAGCAGGTATCTGCAGGTGGAAATGAAAGGCAGGGCTGTGCCAGGTCTGGGGAGCTGCCGCAGCGAAGCAGGCAGGTACGAGGGGTGGGGTTCTTCAGGGAGTGGGGGTGTGGTTCAGTTGGGGAAGGAGAGGAACAAGGGGACGGAGAGAGAAAAGGGGAGGCACCGAGCGGGGTATGGACATCCCTGCAGAACAGAGTGGCCTGTGTAAATACGGATGTTTTACATGGGTCATATATACATATTTTAGATGTCATGTAAATGTGAGATTTTTATAACGTTGAAAGTATTCCTCAGCCCTGGCCGGGTAGGTCAGGGGTTAGAGCATCGCCCTGATATGCCAAAGTTGTGGGTTTTATCCCCAGTCAGGGTGTGGTATGGCAAATCAGTGAGCTGGACAAGACGCCTAATGAGCCAGTTAGGGATCATCTTTATTGCGCGCAGGTTCAGAGCAGATTACCTCTGTCAAATTCTGAACAAACACAGGAGGGAGTGTCTCGTATTTGTACTTTTCGATCCTCTTTGTTTGCAGATATTACAAAGGGCTCTGTGAGTTATTGTTACAGACAGTTGTAACCTTGAATACATAATGAGTTTGTACTTGGCATAATTATTATCAGTATTAGTCTATATTAGTCTATTACATTGGATGGCTAGCTTGCAAGGTCAGACAGTTAAGTTTATATTTTTCTATTATTTAAACTAAAAAACAAAGTCATTTTACAGAACAACAGACTGTCTTAAAGTGACAGAGTTTATAATGACAGTTTACAGAACAAGGGATTATCTAACAATAGCAGAGAATTTTAAACACCATCTTCTATACAAGATGGAAGTTACTGTGCTTCAAGGGCACATACAAGAATCTACCAATACATAGTAAGTGGAACAACAAATCAATGTCTCTCTCTGTTTCTCTCTCTCTTCCCCCCCCTCCCCCGTCTTTTCCTCTCTCTCTCAAATCAATCAACAAATAAAAAAGAAAGTTTTTCTGGGAGCCTGCTGGTAGAGCATATGTTCATTTTCTATTCTCTGGATCTCAGCCTCCATATATTTAAAATGGTGAAAATAATAATGCCTCAGGTTACCTAGTGAGATATGATGAGGCTCAGATTGGATAATCTGCGTGGAGGTGCTTGGTGGCAGGTCGTGGGCCAAGACCACTCTCTGCTTTCAACATCCTCTCTTCCTTAGTGACAAGAACCCTGATATTTGTTGGGGTCTGCAGTCCAGCCACAAAATAGCTGTTTCCCTGTCCCACCTACTACGACCATGTGACAAAGATTTGGCTAATAAGGGAGTGGCATTTGCTTGTTCTGGGAGTGTGGGCATCTGTTCTCCTTGTTGGCCGGAGCTCTAGTAGTCGCCTTGGACCGGAGACTAAGGACCTGGCTGGGGAGGGTGGACTGTGAGGAGCTCAGGCCCCACAGTGGCTGGTGGAGCCTCCCTGTGTTACCCGTGTGAGCAAGAAACAGACAGGAGTATTTAAGCCCCTGGAATTTGAGGTTTTCTGTTTTGATCATTTGAACCTGGTCCTAATGGATCCAGGTCATATGACGTAGTATTGTGAATTTGAAGTCAGTACTGGTCTCATTTAACTAAAGCTTGTTAATAAAATGAAAAATAATTTCAAGAATGGAATTTCAAAGTTAAGCTAATGAGTGGTGGTGGAATAAGCAGTAGGAATGGTAAATGGGGTTGATATATTTGTAACTGCTTCAGTGTCCCTGGTGCTTCAGTCTGCGCTACAAGTATATAATTCTCTTTGAACTCTTGATTGTAGTAATTTTACTTACAGATTATTTCTTACGGAGAAGTTACAGATCACTCTCAGTTATCTCAATGGCCATAAATTGGATGAGACTGCATTAAGACTTTTCTCTGTTTGATTCTTGAGTTCTTGGCAGTTTGCAATTTTAAATAAGTCTAAATATTAAAGTAAAATATAGTTCTCAATTTTGTAAACTCTTTCTTATTCCCCACACGTCACTGAGCTGAAAGGTGCCATCCTGGAACGCTCAGGGCCGGTAGTTGTGCTGTGTGTACTTCCCTGGCCTACTTGCTTCCTTGGATCCGACAGCAGTTCTTCAGGTGCGGTCTGTGGGTGCCCCGGATTCTTTCAGAGGATCCTTGACATCGTAACATCACAATAATTCTAAGAGGTTACTTGTTGTTCTCACTTTGTGGATGTTTACAATGACGATACATAAGGAATGGTGAGCAAGCAGCAGGCATCTTGGCCTGAATCAAGGTGGTGGCACCACCCTCTGATGGTTGTTACTGCATTCTTTATCTTCACATACCCATAGGGGGGTGGGGGCGAGAAGGAGACCAGTTTCACTTGGAAATGTACTTGATGAATCAGTAAACATTTTTGTTGTTGTACTAAATCTTAACACCCAGGTATCATCTCTTTAATATTCTGAGGTGTGAAGTGGGAAGGATGTGTAAGGGGTTCTGACACACACTGAGTGTGAGGGTGTCTCACACAAAAGCACACTGATGAGCTCCACTAACCACTTTTTCCAGGGAGCAGCCTACTTTTATGTAAAGGGGTGACTTGAAAACTGTGGCTATTCAGACTTAGGTATTTGTAGATGTTTTCTCAAAATCGAATTGACTTTCGTTTTAAGAAAATTTATATTACTTCTCCACAGTGATAAAATTTAAGCCTTCAAGTGAATATTAAAATTTTGGAAATCTTGCATTCATCACCATTTCTGTTGTGATCAGTGCTGTTTTTACTACATGTGCTTTGTTTGGATGTTATGTGATGAACTGTGTTAGCACTTGAAAGACGTGCATAGCTTAGTGAGCCAGCATTTTCTACATGCTGATAAGAGCCACTCAAAGTTGCAAGAAGACCAATGAATTTAAAAGGAATTTAACACGAAAGGTTGACTGATAAGATTGCAAATTCCAAACAACCTTTAAGGAAGTACCAGTTACTAAATGCGGCTTAAGATAAAAGGAGAATACCAAACATTATCTGAAAAAACACACACAAAAAACCTAAATACTTCCTTTTCCAATTCTGTATCAGTTGAGGCTAGACTTTCTTCACATATTTCAACCAAATCTACACAGTTATTGCATCAGACTGATACAGAAGCAGATATGAGAATCCTGCTATGTTTTATTAACCCAGATGTTAGAAATGTGCAAAAAATTAGCTCATTGAGAGCATACTGAAAACCACTGAAATGTGCACTTTAAAAGGAGGGACATTGTGTTTTGTCAGTTGTGTCAATTAAAAAATACATGAGTGAACTTCTTTTAATGTTGACATTTTAGAATGTGGAAGATTTTGCATCTAAAACTTGTTTACCATGTAACTTACGTCCAAAGCATCACGAAAGTCGCTGTCCTCATAGCAGCTTACACTGTACTAGTGTATTTGAGCCTCTGAGATACAGTAAGTCACATTGTGTTATAACCCATATCGTTAATTTCTGCCTTAGGTACAGCTTACTGCTATTCTTCATGCAGAGGGAAAGGACACATAAACACGAGCTGACTACCACGCGAAAGAAAATTTCTTTTTCCCAGATGGTCTTCTGCAGAGCGGCAGGAGATGCAGCCATAGTGCGTTCGTTTCCTCTGCATGGCAGCATGGGCTGCACTTTGATTTAACCCTGGGTCTTTCCTGAAAAGTTACCACCGGGGTTGCCCATCTTCCAGCGCTCTGTATCGACTTCCCCACGGAAATCAGTGAGTACACCTACACAGTATTCATTACGGAAGGAGCACAGACCTGGTGAAGGCAGATGTACCGACAGCCCGGGCGTATGGGAAATGTGACCTCCGAGAAGCTTGGGGGTAGGTTTTTATTTGTAGCAGCTGGCGCTGTGTGTGCAGAAGCGTGACCAGGAATCTGGGCACGTGTTACTTGTGCACGTGCAGTTAGTTACTGTGGTAGCTAGGGCGTGCGTAGAGCGTACATAGGGTGCGTCCCGCCCTTCCTGGTGGGTAGTGAGCACCTGAATGAGCTCCCGCTGTGGACAGTGCGCGCTGGGCGCACGTGCAGACTGGGCAGCAGGGCCTGCGGCACCTGGTGCTGGGGGTGCGGCGTTTGGGCAGCTGCACGCTCGCAGCGGAGCACGGCGAGGGCGGCCACAGGTGTTTCTGAGCTCCCTTCAGACCAGCGCTTAGTTTGTCAGGACACGCAGGTCTTCAGAGCTCTCCCTTCCAGAGCTTACAACCCTGGCTGCTGCCGGAACTGTCTTCATGGCCTTTCTACAACCTGATCCCCAGGGACAGCTGTGCTTTTCACAGGCCGAGTTCCGGTCCTCCTAACAGTACGGACCTGCTCTGACCCGCAGGGCCAGTGAACTCGCTGGTGGGGTTTGAAGACGAACAGACACCACCCTGGGCTGACATGGCTGAGAACCCAGGTGGGAGTGGCACTGGCCACTGGAGGACAATGCCTTTTTTTCTCTTAAAAAAGACGTATTCTTTCCATTTGGTCCAATGCATGGGAGAAGGCTCCAGGGTGGTTAAAAGGGTGGCTGGTGGTTTTGGGGAGAAGACACCAGGAGAATGCACAGGAGCCCCTCAAAGGCCTCTGGGCTCCAAAGGCTCCTAGTCGTGTTTGAGGGTGAGCCTTTCGATGAGATACACAATCCACCCTTGGGGCCCGCCAGCCTGTGAAGGCGAGTCAGGCGTTGCCCATCTTTGTGATGCATTTCACCTCCTCATCCAGGAAATGGTTCTCTAGGAAGTCACAGAGATGAGGGTCTGGGTAGAACCCAGGGCACGCAGATCCAAAAGAGCCTGGTTCCGGTTCCTCTCCAACCAAGGCTGCAGCAGCTTCCATCTGAGTTTTGCCCCACTCACCTTGGGAAGGCTTCAGCGTGCTGGTTTTGCAGCTTTAAGAGATGCTCAGAGCCCTTGTGCTTCTCCTTGGCCAACTTGTGGGCTATCTGGCCCACGCCCTCCAGAGCCACATCATTGTGGCTGAAATAGAGGCCGAGAGAGAGGTAGGTGTAGGAGGCCTGCAGATGCCGGTTGGCTAGGCGGTTGATGGCAGCCTCCATCTCGGTGGAATAATTCTGACGAATTTGGGAGCTCATGGTTGTTGGGCAATAAAGAGTTCAGGTGAAAAAACAAAACGAAACAAGGGTGTTGGCTGGTCACGGAGGCTGAGGGTGGCTGAGGTGGTTCCGAAGGTGGTGACTGGAAAAGAGGTTGGAGGGTGGTCGGAGGCTGGAAGAAGAGCCGTCCCTGGATCTGTTCCATGTAAACATTGTTGAAGCAGGAGACAGGTCAGGGACTGCTGCAACAAGGGCTTTTTCAGGGAACCCGTGTTCACTGGTTTCCTTCCTGTCACCTGGAAAGATCGTCTCTCCTGTGGGTGAGGAAGCAGCGGAGGCTTTTTGAAAACTCTCCAATTGGTATGAACTCCCTTTTTGACTTCTTCCTCCTTCCATGTCCCTTCAAATCTGTCCCCGCTGCTTTTCAGATAAATTAGGATGGAAGTGAATTATGTTAAGCTATGGTTTAATTATAGCTTAATTATGCATATTCGTGGGGAAGCCTTGCCGAAATAACCAGCTTCTTCCTGCAGACTGTCAGCACAGGATTTCTTTTCTTTTTGGGCATTTTGTGGCACAGAAATTTTGTTCTGTTTTTAGAAATAAGGACACATCCTAGTAATTGCCGGTAATATAGTTAACCTTGAAACACAACCGTTTTGAAATGGTTGCAGAAAAATTCCAATTTTAAAAATAAGCAGTATTTGGTTATCTGTGCTATTGAGAGGGACAGGATTTGAACACCTCACATAGATTGTTTTTAAATGTTCTTTGGCCTTGCAGCATTTTCACTACTTTTTTTTATTGCTTTTAAATAAAATATTAGAATTGCATTTCCCTAGCCTGGTTGTTGGCAGTGGGTTGTTTGGGAATTACCGAAATGCTGAGGTGACTTTGGTGGCTGATGGTGGGATGAGCTGCTCCTGATGATGCTGTTGATTTGGGGGTTTGCTTGCCAGTATTAGAGGTAGGTCCTGAGGAATTGGCTGCTGTCTATGCTCTGCTCCCAGGAGAAGAAAGGGAGAAAGATCTGGTGTTGAGAGATGGGGAGCCTCTGAGGGAGGACCGGTAGGAGCAGCAGGGAGTGGAGGTGTAGGCTTTAGGGAAGCGTTCCCTTCTCTGGGAGCAGATTCATTGGGGCAGTGGGGCAGGCACTGCTCACACAGATGGAAGAACGTGTGCGTCCTTCAGGAATGTAGCTCCCTGCATGGGTTGTCTCCCAGTGTCTTTCCAGGTCAGCTGTCCCGAGGTCACAGACCCAGGAGCACAGACTAGACTCACTGCATCAGTCTCACAGTTTATAATCAATGTGGAGCACCCATCGAGAAAGCAAGGGCAGGGGTGGGCTAGGTTCACGCACCTCGGGTGGGGTACAATCAGAATCCTGCTCTGCTTGGATCCTGGGGTGTGCATTGTTTTGCTGTCTTTCTGAGCAGTTGGGGTTCAGGGCCACAGCTGTCGTCGCCAGTTAGCCTAATGAACAGCCTTGGGTGTCAGGGATGCTGACCGCATGCACATTAAGTGATCGTTTGTGTTCTGTGTATATTCAGGTGCCTGGTGAGCGTTGGCACCTTCCGGTCTTTCCACCTACCGGTCACATTCTACTCACTACGTATATTGGTCCTGTTGCCTTCTGTCTGTGTCTAACAGACCTGTGCTCTTTAGCTATTTATACCTAAAGCACCTGCAGAGATTTTACCTGTGTTTCGCAAGCGACAGCATATCCATTTATCATAATAGAAGCAAATATTTTCAGACGCCTTACAGAAGGCAAGAAATTGGAAACGGTAGTCTATAGATTACTTTTTTAAACATTTTTTTTAATTGTGGTAAAATTTACAGAACATAAAACTTATAGTTTTAGCCATTTTTACCCGTACAGATTAGCAACACTAAGCACATTCCTGTTGTTGGGCTACTATCATCACCATCCATCCCAGCACTTTCTCAACTTCCCCGACTGAAGCTCTGTCTCCATTAAACATGAACTCCACGCCCACCACAGCCTCTCGCACCTGCCAGAGGATTAATAAGCTTTTCAGTGAGAGAAGGCAGAGGAGGGAGGACTCGGGAGACTTTAGGTCTGAGGAAGCACTTTCGGTTTTCTCCTGTTTCCAGGAGGGGGTGGAGGGCAGGGGTGAGCATGTGACTGCAGATCCCTGGGCCTCGGGGTTTGTTTCCTGAGGGAACCATGTGTGGTGCTGTCAAACCTGCACCCGGGCTCGTTGTGTGGGGTGAAGCCGAAGCCTCTGGACTGTGTGGTGCTGTCAAACCTGCACCCGGGCTCGTTGTGTAGGGGTGAAGCCGAAGCCTCTGGACTGTGTGGTGCTGTCAAACCTGTACCCGGGCTCGTTGTGTGGGGTGAGGCCGAAGCCTCTGGACTGTGTGGTGCTGTCAAACCTGCACCCGGGCTCGTTGTGTGGGGTGAGGCCGAAGCGTCTGGACTTGCTCTCCATGCAAGTTCCCTTTCCTAGTCCGTGTGGTTTGGTGATAAATTTCTAATGTTTAAGGAAGACTGAGAATCTGAACGTACACTTGTTGAATTTTAAAAACACACACATCATTTTTATCACTCTCTACTTGTCCTCCTAAACATGAAATGTTTCCTCCTCTGTTTTGTTAAAAGTTCTGTGTTGCAGTGGCTGCTGCTTCTGTTTGACTCGTGGTTATTTCTAAAACTCAAGCTCCCGAAACAGTGAAAAATGACAGGGAAGGGATATTCTGAAATATCTGTTGTTAAGCATTTTAAGGTTCATGGTTTTTGTAATATGTTTTACATTGTGATTAGCTTTGAAATGATATTTTTGCATATTGTTGGTTTCCTTTATCCTATTAATCTATGATATTGCTATATTTAAAAACTATTGGTTATTTCATTCTAAAAACAAAATAGCTCTCTTAGAGCATAAATATGATTTCTGTAAGAATTTAGTTTCAAAAATTGATGTGTATTAAGTAAGTACAATGGCATGATTAGTGCAGTAATTGGACAGAGTTAAAATGTTCACATTATAGTTTACTTCAAAATAAACATATAACACTTATAGGAAGGCAAGCACCTACTGAGTGTCTAGATGGGGAAGAACTTCCAAATAGTATAAGTGATGGAAAGTATTTGTTAATAAAGAATAGCTAGATTTGTTACACATAAAGTTTTGGAAAACCTCTATAGTTCCATATCTAAACAAAATTTTTAAAAGTCAAATACAAAGAGAGATTAAAATGTGAATATAATTGATTACTGAAAGGTTTATTCCAATTGGCAAGAAATGCTATAAAACTCTTAATAGATGCTCAGAGATGCCATGAAGAAACACTCTACAACTGAGGTAAATATAGATGATTAACAGACAGGAGAACTCTTACTAGCAGTCACATAGACTTAAGTGAACAGCAACTTGCTACTTTCTGCATCTCTAAATGACAAAAACTTCAAAATATTACCCAGTGCTGTATTGATATAGCTGTTGGAATATTGGTACACATACCATTTTGTAAAAAAATTTTTTTTAAATAAATCAGAATTATATATGTTTATATCCCTTTCTGGGTATCCTGGGGTTCCTAGACTTACATTTGAGGTTCTTAAGTTAGGGGTGTGTGTGTGTGTGTGTGTGTGTGTGTGTGTGTGTGTGATTCAGGTGATCAAGCTCCCTCCTCACTCCCTCTCCCCTGACCCCCCATCGAGGTCAGTCAGACTGAAACAAGGGGGTGAGCTCTTCCAGGCCATCTGGCCGGTGTTTAATAAAGGCTGACTAAGCCTGTTATGCTTGGTGCCTAGGATGAAAGGCTGAATAAGATTCTGTGTTGATGCCTAGATACTGAAAATTATCTCCTCTTATTACAAAATGAGTGGTTTAATAATGGCATGTGTAATACATCCTGGGAAAAACAAAAAAATGAAAAATTGATATGCGTTAACTAAAGATTTTTAAATGGGGCCTTTGAAATACTTGAGAATTGAAAACAGGACCCTGGTCACTCATGGAGAAGATAGTAGTTTCAGATCTTCACCTTCCTGCTTCAAATTTCACACTCTTTCCCTTGTCTCTCCCTGTAGCAGCAACAATGCTGGGAGGATGGTTCATTAGGAAAACCTGAGTCATGGATTAGACCTCCACAAATAGTGCCCCAGCGCCTCTCCTAGGGCTTCACAGCTCCTAGGGTTAGAATTACAGAATTCCTCATCCATGAGCTATGTCAGCATCTGTAAGGGTTAACTTGTGTCCTTCCAAAACATAAATTCAGGTCTTGGCACCTGTGAATGTTACCTTACTGAGAAAGAAGTAGGGTTTTTGCAGATGATCATCCTAGATTTAGGGTGGGTCCTAAATCCAATTTTTGGTGTCCTGATTAAAGAAAGAAGAGGGCCTCTTTGACCTTGGTCACAGAAGCAAAATGACTAAGGGAATGACATTCAGGAAGTGCCACAACGAGGGAGATGCTGCCACTGTGGCCCGAAAGCCTCCCACCCTCAGAAGTCCACTTGTGGCAAGTGTGGCTCCCCCACCACGCTGGAGAGGCAGTGTGACTGGAGGCTGCCAAGGCTGATGGACAAAACACCGCTGGGACTGGTTGGACGAGGCAGCTGAAAACGGTGAACCACTGATTCAGGCATGGATTCCACCAAGGAACAACACCTAACCCGAGAGGGCAGTTGTTGCAGCATCCAGTTCATCTTAAGGATTTCAGTGATTCTTCATGCAATGAGTGTTCTGGCTTAAAAAAATAAGAAGAGGGAAATTTGAGACAGAAACAGAGAAAAGGCCATGGAAGAGGAGGCAGAGACTAGAGTGACACAGTCACAAGCCAAGGGTTGTCAGGGACCACCAGATATTGGAAGAAGGAAGGACAGTGCCCAATGCCTCTGAAGGGAGTATGGCTTTGCCATCATCTTGTTTTTTTATTTTTATTGGTTTTTTACAGAGAGGAAGGGAGAGGGATAGAGAGTTAGAAACATAGATGAGAGGGAAACATTGATCAGCTGCCTCCTGCAACACCCCCTACTGGAGATGTGCCCACAACCAAAGGTACATGCCCTTGACCGGAATCGAACCCAAGACCCTTCAGTCCGCAGGCCGACGCTCTATCCACTGAGCCAAACCGGTTAGGGCAACATCTTGGTTTTTGACTTCTGGCCTCCAGAACTATGAGAGACTAGATTTCTGTTACTTAAGCCACTCAGTTTGTGGTAATTTTTATGATGACCCTAGGAAACTAATATAGCATTCATCTGAAAATATTCTTTGAGGAATGGGAGATAAATGTTGAAAATATGGCACAAACAAAAAATACATATTCACACAGTTTGTATTTTGAGTAAAGACTTTAATTCTAAGAACATATCACTGTAGCAAGTGTGACACAAGATGTCACACCTCCTGAGTGGACACCAGTGATTCCTTGAGCCAACCCTGGTGCTCTGGTCAGCAGCTGACTTACTGGTTCTGGTCACATGACTCACACCTCACCTGGTAAGTGAGAGTGAGGTGTGAGTCATGTGACCAGAGCCCACACTGGCCACCAGTGTCTCTGTTACCTGACTAAACTGTTTTACCTTGTAGTTAAAAATGCTAATAAGTTAACAGAAATAAAAGCATTAATGAGAATTGTGATCGGCTGTAAAGTCCTGTGGTGAGGTTATTCTGTTACCACTTGTGTTTCGATGTCCCATGTCCCTCAAAGCGTTAACTCCAGGTAAATTACGTAAGAGAACCCAGGGGGCCTGCAAGGAGGTGCCTGTCATTAGAGTGCTGTCACCAAGTGATGGCCTCATGGTGAGTTTCTTCTATTCTGTGAAGAATCTCGCACACGGACTCAGTGTTTATTAACTTAAAGACCCTCCAGGAATTTAGGTCAAATGATGGCTAGAAATTTGGGTTTGGTAGTGCCCATCATGTAGGGGATGGTGCCCATATCTCCCCACCGCCAGGAATGGTTTCTTACCTGTTTTGTAAGAAGGATTATAATTTAAAATCATCCAGCCAGTGAGAAACCCTGTGACAGGAAGTAACTCTGCAGCCACGTGGTGCTTCAGTGGTAGATTGGGCCAGGAGTCGGTCTCCTAAATGACAGGTTTCTGTTGCCTTTGTTAGGGCAAAACTCCCAAATAGTTGAGATGCTGTCAATCAGCAAAACACCCATGTCATATTTCTCTCTTGAGCTTTTCAGAAGCAATGAATGAAAGCTTTCTTGGTGGTTGTTTTTTGTCTTGTTTTGTAATTGAGACCCTAAGTAGGGGTCTCTCTCGCAACATGAAGGTCCAGTAGCTGTGAGGCTGGTCAGTGTCACTGAGGTGTCCCAGGGTCCAGGTTCCCCTCATTTACTGCTCAGCCACCAGCCCCAGGCCCAGCCACAGGAAAGAGGAAGGGGTAGGACGTGCCTGTCCCCTGAGGGGTCGACATCAGAGCTGTGCCTGCAGTTCTCACGTTCCCCTGGTTCATTCCTGACCATGGGCCTCACTGGATTGTTTGAATGTCTCTGGGAAGCGTGTGCCCAGTGAAACTGTGAAGTTTTTGTTACTCCCAGGAGTGGAGAATGGTACTGGAGAGAGGTGTCTACCATCTCTCCTGCAACGTGTCAGTGTTATAGGTCTCTTCTTTCTTCATATGGATTACTAAAGAAGGGGGTTTGGCCCTGGCTAGTGTGGCTCAGTTGGTTGGGCATTGTCTTGTGCACTGAAAGGTTGCTGGTTTGATTCCCAGTAGGGGCACATGCCCGGGTTGCTGGCTAGATCCCCAGAAGGGGGGCGTGTAGGAGGCAGCCAATTGATGTTTCACTCTCACATCGATGTTTCTCGCTCTTTCCCTCTCCCTCTCTCTCTAAAAATTACTAAAAAAAAGTGAGTTTGTACTTCATGGTGTATTAACTGTTAGAAAGGATTTGAAGTGTTTAGTGTATCAAGACTGCAATTTCTCTGGGCTTCTCCAGTGTGGCATTTTGTAATTCCACATGGTTGCATCTCTGGTCTGGTGCAGAAGGGAAGGTATATTGAACACAGTGTCATAAACAGTATTTTAAGAGTCTGTCTAACCTGTGGGAAAGAGTATATTTTGAAGGACTTGAATACATCCTTTATTTAATATTAACCCTGTGGCTCAGTAAAGTTGCCTGCGGCCAACTGCAGTATCGACTCACTGGAGGCCTCTAGAGTCTGCTAGAAGGGGGCAGGCTTGGCCTGTGGAATCTCATAACCTCACCTGCAATTGATGTAGTGGCTAAATGTTCAGGGAAGCAACTACATTGCTGCTTAAAATTTTCAATGATATGACTTAAATATCAGAATTTCACTACATTTTTTATTTCAAACCTCTCCCTCTCCTCAGCTGCCATGGATTGTACTGCATTTACCACTGGCATATATGAGGGAGATGGTCAGTTCTGACCTTGCTTAGCTGTCGACATGGAAGCAACAGAGTCAATCAGAAAGATCTCTCTGAGCTGTCGGAGCCCCTGGAGATCTACATGGTGAAGTTCACACGGCACGTTCAGTCATCTTAGTTAAGAAATGTCAGTGCTGAGTGGGCAAAGATGGAAAAAAC
The DNA here is from genome assembly GCA_026230045.1 of Corynorhinus townsendii. Classification (NCBI taxonomy): domain Eukaryota; kingdom Metazoa; phylum Chordata; class Mammalia; order Chiroptera; family Vespertilionidae; genus Corynorhinus; species Corynorhinus townsendii. The sequence continues at coordinate 81,317,583 of JAPDVU010000001.1, read as the reverse complement.
TGACTGTATTGGTTGCTCTGTGTAAGTTAGTGACTTTTGACTTGTTAGCCAGTTAGAATGTGCAGTGGTGGGTCACCCGAGCGAAGTGAAGTGTCTAGTCTGGCTGATCTGCCCTGAGGAGGGGGAGCCCGGGGCTTCCTCTGAGAAGGGGTGGAGGTGCTGTGCTCGCCAAAAAAGGACTGCCATGACCCAGGAAGGTGCCAGCAGGCAGTGTCTGTCCAGCAGTGGGATCCCAGGCCCTCGATCTGAGAGCAGATAGGGAACTGGCCCTTGGACAAGAATGTTTCATAAGAGACTCTATTTCTACAAGCAGATGCACTAGATGGCCTCAGGTTGCCTTCTGTTTTAAAAAGTGCATTTCATCATTTAGCCCTGAAATTACAGCACTAAGAGTAATTGATGATAACCTGCATTCCAGCCTGTAGGTTCTAGGCTGCTCCTTTGGAGTCTTGGGGAACCCTGTGTTCACCCAATTTGTTTGTAAAATAAGTTACAGAATTATAACTAGTTACAGTCCATTCTTTAAATCATGTCACAGCGTTTGGCACTTGTGGTTGAGCTCAGACTTGTGGTTGAACCCACAAACTTGGGTGGCCCCTCATGGTGATCAGGTATGGTCGCATGATGGGCTGCTTCCTCCCAAACACTCCATCTTGACATTAGAGGGTAGCCAAGGCTTCGCCACTGAGACCTCCGGAACCTTGGGTCCTGCGGCACCTTCTGTACCCCTGAAGTTCACAGACCTTGTGGTCCTCACAGAGGATGTAGCCTGGTTGCATTCTGATCTCTCAGAAACCGCTCGTCAGACCAGGACGTCCTTCCCACGATGCCCGGCCTCCTTTGGTCCAGGCCTGCTGGTGGGAGCAGCCTCTCTGCTGTCAGCTGGCACTGCTCCTGCCACCTGACCCCGGACATGCTCTCGGGACGGTAGCTTCCTCGGGTGGGGCTCGAGAACATGGGGCCGTTGCTCAGTTTCCAGTACGCACAGTGCTCTGTTTCTGTGCAATTATAGTAAAAGTCACTCGTGTTATTAATTTATTACCATGATTTTGAACCCACAGGGACTCTCTGCCTCTCTTGCCCCCTCAAGCACAATGGTCAGCCCCCCTCCAACTGCAGAGTCACGTCTCTGCCACCCTGTTATTTTTTCCTTTTCTTTGGCCTCAGGTTGGTAAGAACAACAATGGTGAAATGGGCACTTTGTGATTCTTCTGTAAATAAAGCCAGAATCGCTAGGTGTTTGTCCCCAGGAGCCCGAAAGCTATTTTGAATCCGTCCTGTAGCAAATAGCCAAGGACCTAATAAGCTCATCTCACACCCCACTTGATATCTGAGAAATGCATTAGTTTCCAACACCTTCTAATCCATTGTGACAAGTCGTATCTAATCACAGGGAGCAGAGTTTCACCGTGGAATGAAATGCCATAGGAGCAGGTCAGGAATTTCTGGGCTCTTGTTTATATGTGGCTATCGCTTGGCCTGGTAGATATGCCAGCCTCAGCCACAGGGGTCTCTGAAGGTAAGAACCAAATGGCCTGGCATCGTTTGCGAAGCTTTCGTAATACTGAAGTGTCACATGTATCACAGAGAATGAATAGTTGGTGAGGGCAGGGTGTCAGGATAACAACTGGCCAGCCCTGCAGTGAGTAGTAAATGAGAACTTCTTAGCAAGGAAATGTGGCTAACCCATTCTCTCCTTCTCAGCGAGAACTTTCCAATTTAAAAGAAGACCAACAAAAATCTTAAAAGATTTAACTGAGAGACTAAGCGACGTGCCCAGGCTACACGACTAGGTAATGGAAGAAATTAAGTGGCCAGCTGTTGCCTCTTTAATGCTCTTCCCACCCACACACTTGTCAACATTTCCCCTTTCGTCAGTGTTTACATTTCTCATATTTCCCCCCTCTTTTCCTATTATTCCCCTTTTGGAGTATGTAGTCAGCTACTTGATACCTAAGCATGAATAAAGTACAGTGTAATCGTCCGTCTGTGTTGAGAAATAACTTTTGTGCCTTTTAAAGAAAACAGAACAAGTGGGCAGACACCGAAACAATGAGAACACTGATTTGTTGTGACAGTGACTGGTCTTTGGACCAACTCGAAGCATTGGCAGGATTTCCTCTTTCTCCCCTCTCCTTCATTTCTGCCTCCTTCTGGGATAAAATCGTCCTCCTGCTCTGTAAGTTGGAATTAAGATTAGTAAGAAATGAAGTTTTAGTTAAGCAGCATTGTATGTAGACACTGAGGGTGCTTAGCAGACCTGAGGGTGCGCTGTGGAGGACAGGGAGCAGAGGTAGGGAGTGAGGGGGCCTGGGCCTGGGCAATGGTCAGCCCCCCTTCTGTGATGACAGAAGAGAGGTTGCAGGCCACAGAGACACGTGCATTGGGTCTTCCTGCCCCGGCTGCTAAGGAGCTTAGAATCTGATCTGACCCGCCTCAGGGCAGTGCGACTCCTTCCTGTTGGTCTTCACAAAGGTGTCCCATGACAGGTGTGCACACCCCGGAAGCTGTGAACCACATTTGTGACTGGGTTTCCAGTACTTTAATCAGGTTCCCTGTTCATTTTGAAACATAGGATGTGCGGCAAGCGGACCACAGCTGAGTAGCATCTGTGCAGGACGTGGCGCAGACTGTGTGGGAGGGCTGCATCAGGGGGTTGTGTGGCAGTGTCACATATGAGACCCCCAGTGATATTTTTGCAGCTGAGCATTGTTTCTCACCCAGCCCCACCACGGGGAAGTGTCCGCGTTGTACTTCCCGACCTGGGATAGTCATGAAGCCTTATTGTGGGTCCGTGAGCAGGGAGTGGAGTCACATGCGTGGACAGGAGAGGACGCTGGGAGGCTGAAGTTGGGTGTCAGTTGGGTAAGGAATGGGGCATGTGACAGAGAACTGTTCTGCACCTGGAAATGGTGGCCGTGCCTTAGCTGTGATAGGCCGTTAATGTCCAGTCTCCACCTGTGCCGCACCCCCAGCTCACTGTGTGTATCTACAACACCTGAATCTAAAATATGAACCACATGGGTTTTGATGTGAGTAAAATTAAGGTCAACAGTGGATTTCTTATATTTTTATTGTGGTAAATATACCTAACATCAAATGTACAGTTCAGTGATATTGAATGCATTCACACTGTGTGCAACCATGTCTATCATCCATCCCCATATAACTTATTTAATCTTGTAAAACTGAAACTCAATACCCATTAAACAATAAATCCTCATTCCCCACCCCTCAGCCTCTGGCAACCACCACCCTATTTTCTGTCTCCGATTTTTACTGCTCTGCGTAACTTATACAAGTAGAATCCTACAGTATTTGTCTTTTTGTGACTAATTTCTCTCAGCGTAGTCACCTCAAGGTTCATCCATGTTGTAGCATGTGTCAGAATTTCCTTCCTTCCTAAGGCTGAATGATATTGCACTGCTTGTACATACTACATTCTGTTATCCATTCACCCATTGATGGACACTTAGATTACTTCCACGTATTTGCTACTGTGAATAATGCTGCTATGAACATGGGTATATACAAATACCTCTTTGGGACCCTGCTCTCAATTCTTTTGGGTATGTACCCTCAAGTGGAATTGCTGGATCACATACGATGGATTTTTATGTGGATAAATTAGTAATATGCATGAATTCCATTGTGTTCTTATTTAATTAGGGCACTGTTAAGTAAAGGTGTAGATACCTGGTATGTTAAGGTAAAGTAAGGTGTTGTAACAGAGAAGCTCTGTGATATAGCAGCTTAAAGAATAAAGAAGTTCTCTCTCACATAGGGTTGGTGACTCTGCTCCATGGTTATCCAGGGACCCAGGTTTCAAATCCCTGCTCTGCATGTCCTAAGGTCCCTCCTCCTCCGTGCAATGGAAGGTGGGGGTCTGGCACGCCCGTTGTCCTGAGGATTTGGACCAGAGTGGCACACAGCACTTACGCTCTCATCCCACTCACTGCAAGAGCGCATTCCTGTGGCATCTCCTGCTTAACTTGCTTAGTGGGCGAGGAGTGTGGTGCAGCCATAGCTCTGCAGGAGCAGCCTCACAGCTGGCAGAGTGAGTGGAATGAGAAGAAAAAGATTGAGTACACTCTTACACTTCATCTTTTTCTTTAAAAGTGGATGTAATTTTCTTACTGACTTGCTACTGTAAACATGAGAGAACCTGTGGTTCCAGGCTGACCATTGTATTGAACTCATAACATTTCCTATCCCTCAGCCAACACTCCTGCCGATTTCAGAAATGCCACCAGTTGGCACGCATTTCTCACTCTGGGTTAGCCTTGCCTTTTATACTGGTGTCTACATCTGTATTTACATCCATGTAGTTGTTTGCTATTTTGTGGAAGGTTTCTCATAGAGTTCTGTCCTGTAGAAGTTACTGCCAACACACCCTCGCTGTGAATCGAAAGAAGAGGATAAGCACCAAGTATTTTTATTCTTTTTTTTAATTTTTTATTCCTTGCTCCCAAAAGTCACACCAGAAGTGCAAACATTGATCTGAGGGACAGGTGTGGGATGGATCCCACCTCAGAGCAGTAGCTCAAAAGGTGCCCCCACAGAATGGAGAGGAAGAGGCACAAAACTTTGGAGAGTAAATGCCAGTTTGCTTTTAGAGTGTAGATTTTGGTGTTTTGATGTGTCTTTTGGAAGTTATCCATGTGGAAATAGCTAAAGCCATGAGTGTAGGTGCATTATTGAAAGCAGAGAATTGAGAGAGGCCCCTGGCCAGTGTGACTCAGTGGTTGAGCATTGACCTATGAACCAGGAGATCATGGTTTGATTCCTGGTGAGGGCACATGTCCAGGTTGCAGGCTTGATCCCCAGTGTGGGGCATGTAGGAGGCAGCTGGTCAGTGATTCTCTCTGTCGTCATTGATGTTTCTGTCTCTCTTTCCCTTCCTCTCTGAAATCAATAAAGATATTCTTAAAAAGAGAGAGAGAGAGGGGGGGGGGGAATGTGCTTTTATTGTGAAATCCATTATATTTGGCAAACTGGGGAAAACAATTTTATCTCTAAAAAGGTCCTAAAACTAATTTTATTAAACTTAATTTTGAGTTAAGAAATGGCTTTTTAGTTTCTCAGTGAGTGGAACTGGGTATATGAATGAAGAATAATGTACATTTTAACATAGGTGTCACATGTTGGTCCTGAGCTGTAGATGGGCAGGTGCAATTGTATGAAACGCGTTTCACAGTGGTATAAATATAAACATCTGGATTATGCATTTAGCATTGAAGTGTGGCTAAACAACTTCTCCAAACAACTTTATAAGTAGAAACTGCTTTGGGTTTTTGGCGACCACGGGGGCTATTTACACAGTGCATCTTCCATGATAGGAGTTTACCTTATTCTATATTCTCTTGAATTTTCTTTGTTTTTGACAAGTCACACCCCAGTTCATTACCATTTCAGGGAAACTCCTTCTCTCATAGGCTTCCATAAGCGCTACAGTCCCCTCTCTGTCATTTGTCTGTCACTCAATCTCTAAGTTAAAAAAATGTAAGATGTCTGGTGTCAGCATTTAAGGAAATTCAGAGCTCCAGGTGTTACAGAGAAACGAGGTGTGGAGCAGGCACATTCCCCTTTGGCCGCAGTGACTGGGCAGTGGCTCATCTGCACCTTCTTGAAAGTGCAGGTTCCTGGGCTCAGCCCTCCTGAATCAGAATCAGGGTCCATCCAGCCTGAGTTCGAGAGCCACTGATCTGCACAAGTCGTGCCAACCCTTGAGTCTGAATTCCTGGAATAAATACTTGACATCAGATGGTTGTGAGAATTAAATATGTGAGTCACCTAGTTTATAACAGGTGTTTAGGGTTCATTCCATTTTCCTGTTTCAACTTCTGAAGCCCTTTTAAGGCCTCTTCTCCTACTTTTACTTACCTCTTCTAGGTAGGCAAGCAAGATGTCCATTTTCCTTTACAGGTGGAGATACGTCGGAAGGCCTGTGTGGCGGCCATGGTCCCCTTCACAGTGTCCTGTCTCATTCTGTCAACTCATCTTCTTGTAGTTGAAAAGACCTCTCGTATGCCATTTTCTTCAGTAATTGGTATCTCACCTGCACTGTTTCTACTGTTGTTCATCAGAACCCACTTATTTTTATTGATGAGAGAGAGAGAAAGAGACAGACAGACAGACAGACATTGGTTCAATGTTCCACTTATCTATGCATTCATTGGCTATCTCTTGTATGTGCCCTGACCAGGTATCCAATCCACAACCTTGGTGTATCCGGACGACAGTCCAACTACATGGCTAGGTCTAGAGCCACTTATTTTCCATCTCTTATAGGCTACATCAGCTTTTGTAGCCCCGGGGAATTGTGTCTACATTTCCATCAAAAACTGCATCTGAACAGCTGCATGTGTCTCAGTCAAACTCTTTTTCTGTTTGAGATTTTAGGAGTTTTAGAAATTGAAAATATAAAATAAAAATGTAATATCTTAATATCTATTTTAAATTTGATATAAAATGATCTTTCATCAGAAATATTATGCTTTGGTTTTATTAAGAATGGTTTTATGTATTTTAGACTGTCATCTTTCATGAGGATGTCTTGTTTATGACACCAAATCACAGGTTTGTGAAATATTTTTAATATGTTAGTGCCAAGTGATCTTATTCACAATATCCCAGATTTATTCTTGTGCTTCTGAAATGTGATTGTCTTAAGTTTTCTATGTGGACCACCTGGATTGCTTCAAACTAATCTGCAAGTCCGCCTTCTTATTCTTTTTAAAAAAGTATATATTTTATTGATTTTTTTACAGAGAGGGAGAGGGATAGAGAGTTAGAGACACCGATGAGAGAGAAACATCGATCAGCTGCCTCCTGCACACCTCCTACTGGGGATGTGCCCGCAACCAAGGTACATGCCCTTGACCGGAATTGAACCTGGGACCCTTGAGTCCGCAGGCCAACGCTCTATCCACTGAGCCAAACCGGTCAGGGCCACCTTCTTATTCTTTAAAAATTATTTTTATTGAGATAAATTGACATATATTAGTTTCAGGTGTACAAAATAATTCAATGTATGTGTATGTTGCAAAATGGTCACCACAATCAGTCTTGTTAACACCTTTCACTGTACATAGTTACTTTTATTTTTCTTGTGATGAGAACTTTTAAGATTTACTCCCTAGGCATTTTTCATATATACAACACAGTATTAACTAGAGTCACAGGGCTGTACATTAAATTCCAGGACTTATTTATTTTATAACTGGAAATTTGTACTTTTAACCCCCTTCACCCATTTCACCCATTCCATGCCTCTGGCAACCACCAGTTTGTTCTGTTTCTGAATTTGGATTTTTTTTTAGATCCCACACATAAGTTAGATCATATGGTACTTGTCTTTCTCTGTCTGACTTATTTCACTTAACATAATGCCCTCAAAGGTCTGTTTATATTGTTGCAAATAGTAGGATTTTCTTCTTTTTGTGGCTGAGTAATATTCCTGTGTGTGTGTGTGTGTGTACTCTTATCCTATATAATAAAGAGGTAATATGCAAATTGACCATCACTCCAATATACAAGATGGCCACCCCCATGTGGTCAAAGATGGCTGCCCCCATGTGGACACAAGATGGCCCCACAAGATGGCTGGCAGAGGAGGGCAGTTGGGGGCAACCAGGCCTGCAGGGGAGGACAATTAGGGGCAACCAGGCTGGCAAGGGAGGGTAGTTAGGGGTGACCAGGCCTGCAGGGGAGGGCAGTTAGGGGCAACCAGGCCTGCAGGGAGGGCACTTAGGGGCGACCAGGCTGGCAAGGGAGGGCAGTTAGGGGTGACCAGGCCTGCAGGGGAGGGCAGTTAGGGGCAACCAGGCCTGCAGGGAGGGCACTTAGGGGCGACCACTGGCAAGGGAGGGCAGTTAGGGGTGACCAGGCCAGTAGGGGAGGGCAGTTAGAGGCAATCAGGCCGGCAGGGGAGGGCAGTTAGAGGCAATCAGGCTGGCAGGGAGCAGTTAGGTGTTGATCAGGCTAGCAGGGGAGTGGTTAGAGGGTGATCAAGCTGTCAGGCAGGCAGGCAAGCAAGCGAGTGGTTGAGAGCCAGCAGTCCCGGATTGTGAGAGGGCAGTCAGACATTCCTTGAGGGGTCACAGATTGGAGAGGGTGCAGGCTGGGCTAATGGACACCCCCTTCCCCCATGCACGAATGTTATGCATTGGGCCTCTAGTGTGTACATATTCCTATATATCACATTTCACTTATCCATTTATCCATTGATGGACACTTAATTTATTTCTGTCTTGGCTATTGTAAATAATGCTACATGAACATGGGGTTTCAGATATCTCTTCAATATACCAGTTTTATTTCATATATAAACTCAGAAATGGAAATGCTGGATCCTATGATAGTTCTATTTTTTAATCTTTGTTGGAAGTATTACATATACCCCCCCTCCCCCATTGACCCCTTCTAGCTTATACCCACCTCCTACACCAGGCCTTCACCACATATTGTCTGTGTCCATTGGTTATGAAGGTATGCATACAAGTTCTTCGGTTAATCCCTTCCCAGCCACCTACCCTCCCCCGCTTCCCTCTGAGATTTGACTGTCTGTTCTGTGTTTCTGTGTCTCTGGATCTATTTTGTTCATCACTTTATTTTGTTCATTAGATTCCACATATGAGTGAGATCGTGTAATACTTATTTTCCTCTGCCTGGCTTATTTTGCTTAGCATAATACTATCAGGTCCCCCCATGCTGTCTCAAAGGGCAAGAGATCCTTCTTTATTCTGCTGCATAGTATTCCATGGTATAAACGTACCACAGCTTTTTTATCCACTAACCTATTGGTGGGCACTTGGGCTGTTTCTAGGTCTTAGCCATTGTAAATTGTGCTGCTATGAACATAGGGGTACATATATTCTTTCTGATGGGTGTTTTTCGTTTCATAGAATATATTCCTAGAAGTGGGATCACTGGGTCAAATGGCAGTTCCATATTTAATTTTTTGAGGCAACTCCATCATATTGTTTTTCATAATGGCTGCACCAGTCTGCATTCCCACCAGCAGTGCACTAGGGTTCCTTTTCTGCACGTCCTCGCCAGCACTTGCTTCTGTACAGCAATAGGAACTATCAACAAAATGAAAAGGGAGCACACTGTGTAGGAGAACATATTTGCCAGTGATACATCTGATAAAAGGTTAATATCCAAAATATATAAGGAACTCACAACTCAACAAAAGGAAGACAATTCAACTAAAAATGGACAAAGGTGTAAATAGACACTTCTCCAAAGTGGACATACAGATGGCCAAGAGACATGAAAAAAAAAATGCTCAAAATCACTAATCATCAGAGAGATGGAAATTAACAATGAGGCATTACCACATACCTGTCAGAATGGTTACTGGCAACAGGTAGTTCTGTTTTATATTTTTTCTAGCAACCTCCATAGTGTTTACCATAGTGGCTGCATCAGTTTACATTCCCACTAATAGTGCACAGAGTTTTCTTTTCTCCACATCCTCACCAACACTTGTTATTTCTTGTCGTTTTTATAATAGTCATTCTAATAGGCGTGAGGCAACCTCATTGTGTGTTTAGTGATGTTGAGCATCACGTACATGTTGACCATTTATATGTCTTTTTTTGGAATAATGTCTATTCAGATCCTCTGCCACTATTGTAATTGGATTGTTTTGTTTTGCTGCTGAGTTGTATGAGTTCCTTATATATTTTGGATATCAACCACTTATCAGATATATGATTTATAAATCTTTTCTTCCACTCTGTAGGTCGCCTTTTTAATTTGTTGATGGTTTTCTTTGCTGTGCAGAAGCCTTTTGGTTTAATTTAGTCCTACTTGTTTATTTTTGCTTTTGTTACCTTTGCTCTGGGTGTCAAATTCAAAAAATCGTCACCGCGACTGATGTCCACACGCTTACCTCCTATGTTTTCTTCTAGGACTTCTTTGCTTTCAGGTCTTAGTTTAAACCTTTAATCATTTTTAGTTAATTTTTGTTTCTGGTGCAAGATAGGCGTCTAGCTTTATTCTTTTGTATGTGGCTGTCCAGTTCTCTTAACATATTCATTGACGGGCCTTTCCTTTCTCCATTGTATAGTCTTAGTTCCTTTGTCGTAAGTTAATTAGCTATATTAGGCATGAGTTTATTTCTGGGCTTTCTGTTCTGTTCCACTGATCTGTGTGTCTGTTTTTCTGCCAATACCAGATGTTTGATTGCTATAGCCTTGTAACATAGCTTGAGATCAGATAGCTTGATGGCTTTGGCTTTGCTCTTCTTTCTCAAAATTGCTTTGTTTATTATTCAGGGTCTTTGTGATTTTATACCAATTTTCTGATTGTTCTGTTTCTTTAAAAAATGCCATTGGAATTTTTATTGGGGCTGCATTGAGTCTGTAGATTGCTTTGTGTGGTAGAGACATTTTAACAATACAGTTCTTGAAATCCATGAACACAGAGTATCTTTCATTTGTTTGTGTCTTCTTCAATTTCTTCAGTGTTTTATGGTTTTCAGTGTACAGATCTTTCACCTCATTGGTTAAATTTATTCCTATGTATTTTATTATTTTTGATATAATGTAAATGGGATTGTTTTAGTAATTTCTGTGATAGGTTCTTATTAGTGTGTAAAATATAAGTTATTTTTCTATATTTTATATTTTGCAACTTACTGGATTCATGTATTCTAGCAATTTTTTGTTGGGTTGTTAGGGTCTCTCTGTAAAATATCACATCTGCAAATAGAAATAGTTAATGTGGAATATCAAATTGGCAGCTTTTAGAATTTCTGAGTAAAAGTAATTGTTTTAATAGACATTTAGAAGGGAAAGACGTAATGCAGTCTGAGTTTTAAAAATAAAATGTTGACACTTCAGAGAACTGTGTTTGTTAGAACTTAAATTTTTAATCTTTGTGTAGAATTGGAGGATAGTAATCTCCTTCAGAGATCTGTTGTCAGTGAGATTAATGTGACTATCAGATTTTAAAAACGTACTTGTTATGGTTTATTTTCTGTGTTATTTGTTTTTATAACATTTCTTCTACATCAAGTCAGATACACGTATGAGTTACATTGATTTTACTTTATAATGATGAGGGTAATTGCAAGATTTTCTGTGTTCTCATACTGACTTTTCAGCCCCTCTTTCCAATCTGATTCTGGACTCTGCATCGCCTCCTCCCACATTCTTGGTTTTATACAGCACATTTTAAGTTTTTGGAAACAGAAGTTCATCTCCAGCCACTTCTGGTAGCAGTTGGTGGCTCAGAATAGCACCAGATGGGTCCCAGGGGTGTCTGCGGTCCAGCCTCACTGGGGTACAAGCTACTCCTTCAAGAGCCTCAACATGGAAATTAAAGACTGGAGAGAGGGCAGGGCTTCCAGTGTCCCAGAGTCACAGCTGGGTGTGAGGACCAGGAGAGGAGAGACCAGCCCCAGGCCTTTGTAACTGGTGCAGGCAGAGAAAGAGTGTTAAATACAGTAAGAGACCATTTGGTCCTCTCTGCACTCAAGTCCTGGGAGGGTTAGATTTCTTTGGGTGATGTCTCGATTGAAATTTGGAATTTTTATTGGGTTTGACAGTGAAGGTGATGGAATGGGCCCCTGAGAGGCCCTGTCACTGTCCTGTGATGCATGTAGTGGTCCCAGTGGCTGGTCTGTCTTCCCACCGAGTGTGGCTCTGGGCGGGAGGGACACACCTATTTTGTTAATTGGCACAGCCAGTCCCTGTGGCAGGGGCTGCATGCAGGAGACACTCAGAAGGGTGTATCTGTGATTGAATGTTCAGAAGTGGTTCAGATTTTGGGTTTGACTCTATTAAGTGGCTCAGTGCTGCCACCCAGCCCCAGCTCTTTTTCTGGTTTGCCATCTGTGGTGCTGCTCCTCCCCTTCCATGTCACCACACAGCTGCAGCAGCACGGGAACGCCCTTCTTAACATCCAGCCAGGCCCCGGACAGCTGGCTGTGGGGAAGGCAGAGTGATACCTCAAGACGAGGCCAGACCCCATGGCCACGAGTGTGTCCAGTGCTGGTCACTGCAGGCCTGGGTTACCTGGGCCAGGGACCATGGCAGGGGATGGATCAGAGGATGGGGCTGCAGGGGAGAAGAGCTGACAAGGAAAAATCTGCCTGTTATTAGCAAAGCAGACAAGGAAGTAGTGCTGGTTAAGCAGCTTGAAAAGGCCACAACTAGCTCTGTGTGCAGAACCTGGGCTCACAGATCCATGTGGATTTTCTGGGAAAGATTTGACATGGGAAAAACAATGAAATAGGCTTTAGACAAACTTAGAGTGGGCCCATCTAAAACGAACCTTTTTTTAAAATATATTTTTATTGATTTTTTTACAGAGAGGAAGGGAGAGGGATAGAGAGTTAGAAACATCGATGAGAGAGAAACATCGATCAGCTGCCTCCTGCACACCCCCTACTGGGGATGTGCCCGCAACCAAGGTACATGCTCTTGACCGGAATCAAACCTGGGACCCTTCAGTCCACAGACCGACGCTCTATCCACTGAGCCAAACCGGTCAGGGCTAAAACGAACCTTTTTAAAAATAGTAATAACTGCTCGCTTGAAGGGCAAGTGTGTGTGTGTTGGGGGGGGGGGGGAGAGAATGAGGGACAGGTTGTTGGAATCAGACATTTTTTATCAAAGGAGAGGAGAACAGGGATTTTAGACCACCTTGGGAGGCCTCTCCTGGACAAGCCTCACTGTCTCTAGGACAGTTTATAGATCCCTAACTTACTGGATATTTAGTTTCCCACCAAACTCAGTTCTCGAGGTGACAGACTGCTTCTGGCCAAAGTGTCACCCAACACTTGGAAAGGTGGGAGCTGCAGATGCAGGCACCTTGCCTAGGCTTGGAGGGCAGCACCCTCAGGCCCCAGACACTGGGCTTCAGGGTCAGACGGAAGTGCTGTTGGCCATGGGAGCGAGAAAGGCACTAGCTCCAAGCTGTCGCTGAGAGAGCCATGTGGACCAGTGTGATGGCGGAGTTCAGCATTAGAATGTGTCAGTGGAATCAATCGGCCCAGGCATTTGAAAGCCCCACCTCACCTGGATTCTGCATGCTTCTTTTAAAACCCCCCAGGTGAGGAAATACTCTGGTGGGGGTGAATTACTCCTTTTCTGACAAGGGTGTGGACAGCTCATTTCTAGGTTGGTGATAGTGCCTTGCAGAGCAGGAATTTGTATGTTGGTTTGGATGGAGGGTTAGGGAGCTCAGTGTAGATGACCTGGGATCCAAGGACAGACTGGGTGTGGCCTCGTCCTGTGGTGCCCTCCAGAGGCCCTGTGTGTGTCGTCCTCACCGATTCTAACTGAAACGTGGGAGTCACAGTACAGCTTGCGCCATGCATAGGGCGCATTGAAGACTTCATGCACTTGCTTATTGGAGACCCACGGTGCTTGCCTCCTGGGTTATTTCCTAGAAAAGGCGTGTCCTTGTGGGCCAGTGGGCATCCTTTCTATTGGCAGAAAATAGCTGGTGGCATGTGTGTTCTCTGTGTCTGAGTTGCCAAGAAAAACCTCTAACACCGTCGTCACTGCCCCATTGGAGGAATTGCCTGTCTCACGTGCACCTCTTCCTCTGGTTCCTGTGTTTCTCTTCCGTTGAGCCCCTGAGTTAACGTAACTTGTATTAACTTCAAATCTGAATTTTCCCCTGATTTGGGGGGAAATAAGTACATTGAAAAGCTTGTATTACTGTATAACCTGAAAGCTGAGGGTGTGCTGATAGATTTGGCAGAATGTAATATATTCAGAGGCATGCAGGTAGAGGGACCAAGGCCAGCATCCCCTGTGTCACTCACTCCGAGTGCACGTCCTGTTCCTCAAATCTGCTTTTCCCTTCCACAGTCGTGAGGAGGGTGGCATCCTTGTTCTGTGCTTGAAGGTGTACTTTAAGCACAAGCCTGACTCATGACCAGCTTGAGGATCTGTAGCTGATTTTAAGTAGGGATAAGGGACAGCTTTGAGTTCTGCCTGGCACGTTCAAACACAGAAAATAGAGTCTGATGTTCAAAAAGTCCTCCATCTGCTGTATTGTCGCTAAACTGGGCAGAGTAAATGATGTCTTCACTGGTTTCCAAGGAAACTGGGTCAGGTCATTAAGCTCCCTCTCCTTCCTGTCTGCCAGGTCCCAACATCACTGGGAGGTCTGGGGAGCCCATCTTCACCCTCTGGCAACTGCTGCTCACCCCCACCGTCCTGTAGTGGGCGAGCCCCCGCAGCAGGGGGAATAGACCCACTTCCACAGAGGTTTGAGAAAACTACCCAGTTTGTCCGAAGTGGAGCTATTCTGTGGGGTTAGCTTTTTTCTGAGATGCCTCCCCGCCCCCAAATCAAAGGAATTTAGTTTTGAGCATCGTATGTTCTTAATGCCATAGCTTTTGTGGCTGAACTCTGCATGTGAGCCCATCAGTCAATTCTGTGCTAGTGCAGTGTAGTAGATCCAGGAGTTTTCCTGTATCAATGGTCAGGATTTGTCGCCCTGTGTAGTGACGGCGGGAACCTCTATCTGCTGTGCTGAAACCAGATGAGAAAATTGCTGTGTGATCCCGGGAGGGCGCTTACAGCTTTTTTGAGAGCTAAATTCTTATTTTTAGATATTTTGACATCTTTTGAAGCTGCCTTCACTTACCAGGAATCAACGGATGTTTGAAAATCAGTCTTGGCATGGAGAGGGATGTGCTTCAGGGGCGTAAATAACTATGCATATGTTAAAATTATCACCCTGAATTACTCTGAGTGTTAACTCTTCTGTTTAGCATTTTTATATCCATTTATGGTTATTCTTTCAGTATCAAAAATTTTAAAGGTTTTGTGATAACTTTAATTATAGACAAATTACTGTTAAAACCCAGCTGCATTTATAACACGTTAAAGAACTAATTGGATTACATCATTTAACTTTTCTTGAGGCATTTTGCATAGTCACATAATTAATGTTTATCTCTTTGCCAGAAATCAGTTCAGATCAGAACTGAAATGAAACATTTCTTTGCATTAGGTGATATTTAACTATGTGGCAATCAATTTGTGAATATGAGGGTAAGACTATCTTGTATTTTGGGGGATAATTCTTAACAGTGACTACTTGAATGTTAAAATTACGGAACAACTAGGGTTGTGTGTTTTTTTTCTTTTTTTGGAAATTAGTATTTGCATGCTCAGCAGGTGGGAACTGTTGAAAATGTGGACATGAAAAAATTAAATTGCATTCAGTTTGTAGAGAAAGAAGATGTTAAAAAACACTTTTTGCTTTTTCGCCACCACAGTGGTTGCTTAGCTACAGAAATGAGGTCATTTCAGGCACTTAGAATCTTATCTCTTTCACTTCCACAGTTGGAAGACATTCTCTTAAGCAAGCACAGCCGTCTGAAATTCCGATATTTAGGCTCTCAAATATCAGGTCCAGTGGAATAGATGCTAATGTCTGAGAGCATTGGCCTTTATTATGTGGGAGTCCTTACCCAGATGCGGCTGCTAGGAACAGGGACATTAGATCAAGAGGTCCTGGAACTCACATTGCCCAGAAAGCGCTGGCGACAAAGCAGCAGCAGTGCCCCTGAGGGTGGTAGTCCCAGACGCTTGAGACAGAAAGGGGAGCTGGCGTCTTTGAGTCAGTCCCTGGAAGAAGCCACAGTTGGTAGGTCCAGGACAGGGAGTGTGTGGCCCCTGGGCACTCTGGCTTGACCCCCAGAGCTTGCGAATTTGGTCAGTGATCAGATGTTAGCAGAAACTTCCCCTCAGGGAGGTAGGTTGTGAAGCTTCAATAGACAGAGATGGGAAAGAAGCGTAGGACTGTGCTGGCTGCGACTTCTCGTGACTAATGAGTACCAGCATGTGGGGACCCTTGACCACTCAGTGGCCTTACCTGGGACAGGGTCTGTTGCCTTAAACACGGGACGCGTCCAATGAAAACTCAGATTTAGTGAGCCTGCCAAGGGAGTAACTTGGTGAAAGGAATGAAGTGTGTATTCCTGGTTGGAATATCTGAAGAGAATAAAATGTAACAAGCTGTAGTTCTCAGCCTGGGCAGGTTTTGGTGGAGGAGTCAAGTATGCACACTTAAAGGGAATGCGACTAACTGAACCATTGCGCTTGCTAACGTGGACAATATTCATATTATTCCTGCCCACATGAGGCAAAGACAAGGTGTCACTGTGTTCTGACCCTGTTTGTTGTGGCACAAAGGTTAGAACCAGCATTTTTTTAAAATATTTTTTTAAATTGATTTCAGAGAGAAAGGGAGAGGGAGATAGAAACATCAGTGATAAGAGAGAATCATTGATTGGCTGCCTCCTGCACGCCCCCTACTGGGGATCGAGCCTGCAACCCAGGCATGTGCCCTGACTGGGAATCGAACAGTGACCTCTGGGTTCATAGGTCAACGTTGAACCATTGAGCCATGCTGACTGGGCAGAACCAGTTTTAATTGTCCTTACAGTGAATGACTTATGTCTTTAAATGTATTACATTTGATAATTTTTAGAGCAAGTGTGTGTGTGTGTGTGTGTGTGTGTATGCTCTGTGCAGAGAGGTGTAAATGGTAGTGTCATAAATTAAATGCTTTTTCTCTCTTTACTTTTCTGTATGGAGTGTGCAATAGTAGCAACAGTGTTAATTATTTTATGTTGAATCTAAGATTAGGGTTGTTTGGTAAAAGAAGTTTTCCATAAAAACAACAAAAAAGCAACAGCACAGAATTTTCCTCACATGTTACTGTTCAGTCTGCCAGCCCCACATTAGCTGAGCCATTGAAAATTCATTGTGCAGCAGCTGAAGAGGTCACAGGTTTGCCTGTAAGTGCTTGCAGGCAGTAAGGCTCCCTGGGGATTCCTCACATTGTCTTGGTTGCTTCTAAGGATGGCCTATGGCTAAGGCTCCCTGCGGCTCTCACTGCCCCCTGGTGGCAGGTGGAGCCACGGCCGCCCACCAAAGGGCACATGCTGGTCTGAGGACATTGGGCTCCCGGAACAGCTGTGCATGCGTGTTGAGAGTAGCAACACAGACTTATGTGCATCTTAAACTTCATGGGCGAGCAAGTTGTTGCACATGTGTCTTGGAGAGAATAATAGATTTAACTATGCTATGCTTAGTATCCAGGAGAAAATACTGGTTTTGATGAAGAAAGCAGGGATGGAAAGAGGGGTTTGTGTTTCGTGCCTCTGCAGGACCAAGGACATCCTGACTTTCTATGCCACCATCGCTCTTGACAAAGGTTTACTCAGGCAGCCTCAGAGCAAACAGATAATAATGCTGAATTTAAGCCCACTGACATACAGAGGCATCTGAAACCTTCAGCTATTTTTATACCATATTAAGGTGTGCTTGCTTGCTTTCTCATTGGTGTTTTCTCCTCTTTCTAGACTTTTGTCTGTATTTAGTAGAAGAGAATTTGTTCAGTTTATCTTTATTGCTCAAGTGGCTCTAATGTTTAAAATACTAGCCACTTCTTATCTTTGCTGTATCCCCAGGCCTGTCTCAGGGTCCTGGAGCAGAGCAGAGTGTTACAGAAAAACAGATCTGAGAGGGAAACAGCATTGTGGATGGGCACGTGGCTGTGCACCTGTGGTTAAGCAGTACTTGTGTATTCAGGGAAGACAGGAAGTCTAGGAAAGACGAAAATTGAGTCCAAAAAGCAAACAAAGCCAGTCCTTGTGAGACCCCAGAACTCAGAGTAGGGTAGGGGTGTTGGAGATGAGGGATATGGGACTCATTCTGGTTTATCACTTGGCCTTTCCAAAGCCCGTTTTCCTCATCTCTAACAGGAAGCTTCCCTCATGGATTTCCCTGTTGTGAGTGGAGCCTAGTTAAGAATTCAGCAAATATTAGTTATCACTAATGTTTTAAAGATCCTGGAAAATGATTGCTGAAGATGCATCTGTTAGGTCAGTGGTCGGCAAACTGCGGCCTGCGAGCCACATGCGGCTCGCAAGCTGCGGTTTGCCCCTCTGTTGACTAATGAGTTTGCCGACCACAGTGTTAGTTATGCTACAATGTTAGAGTGGTAATTTGGCTTTTGATTTGTTCCACACGTCTGCTCTCTCATCCTCAATTTCTCCTCTCCTTGGCGCTGGGTTAGGACGGATGCTTTGCATTGGCTGTTTCTTTTCTTCCTGTTTGCTGTGAATTGAGAGCTTTTGCCCCAGGAAACATCTTTCCTGTAGATGAGCTGGTGAGGAACATGAGATGCCAGGCCTGCTGAGCCCTGGGCTGGGAGAGAGCCTCCATCCAAGACCACTCTAATTGGGGGTAAAATTGTGGAGTTTGCTGGAATCCAGTCACATCACTCTGCCATTCTTCAGAGCCTTCTCCTGAAAACGTGGCCCCATCCCCATTCCCCCAGTTTATCCTTGTGCTGGGTACTGCTTTCTCCTCATAGGTCTGCTCTCCTGTCCCCTTGTCTTAAATCACTGATCACTAATAAGCTTGATGGACTGTGATAACATGCTAATGGCCACTCTAAGGTTAATCTGACTCCCCCCGCCCCCACACAGTAGTAAATTGTCTGAGTTTTACTGTTTCGGGCTTATACCTTCACGCAGAGAAGGAATTACGCTTCTCCCCAGGGTTCTAAGGTGATGATCTCTTCTGGTTCATCATCAGCCCATCACTCTACCTCCTCCATCGAATAAAGATGAAACAGGCTCTGGGAGAGTGTTTTTCAATGAGTCTGGTGGTCACTAGAGCCTGCAGGGCCGAGTGGTTCTCTCTGAGCCACGGCCTTGTCAGACTTCGGGTGGGAGGTATGTGGACAGTGGGGCCACCAGACCTGGGGACCCAGGGGACTCTGGTCATCATGTTCTGGAGTCACTTCTGTGGGGTAATCATCATGTCAGGACAATGGAGCAGGTGCCCTGGGAGGAAGGTAGTAAATGGTGGTGCTGTTTCAACCGCCTGGGGACGTGTGCCAGGCAGGAGGAAGCGGAGGGAGGCCGTGGTTGGGAAATCAAGTGATGTGATAGGCAGTCAAGTGCACCGGCAGCCCTCCACACGACAGAGGCCCACAAGCCGCTTAAGAATCGTTTCACTCAATTGATAATCTATCGATCGTGCTCTTAGAGGGCAGGAGGACTCTGTGTTGTCAGGGTAGCAGCAGGAGACTGGAGCTTAGCCCTGACCTTCCGTTCCCTGGGCCCAGCAGTATGGCCCTGGGTGTCCCTGGACTGTCCAGTAGCTCGTAAGGGCTCCAGGCTTGTGATTTGCAAAGGTCCCTGTTTCTGGGCCTCATAGAGCGGACTCTGTAAATTGCGTTTCTTGCTTTTTGTTACCTTTACAGCTAAATCTAGGGTCAGTCTTTAGTTCAAAAGCATAAAGAATTCATGGGAATACTTTTCAAATGAATGCATTTCCATATTAAAACTTTTAACTTTACAGCAGTTTAGAAAAGTTGTGACAATGGCACAGGGTTCCCACAGGCCCCACCCGCTGCTCTTGCTCACATCTCACATCTCCCTGGCACATTTGTCACAAACGATAAACGCAAACAGGTGCTCATTACTAAGTAAGAGCCGCACTGTTTCTGAGCCTCATTTCCCCAATGACCTTTTTCTGTCTCAGGAGCCCGCCCAGGATGCCACGTGGCATTTAGTGGTCATGTCTCCTTAGCTCTTGCAGACTTTTCATTTTGGTGACTTTGACAGTTTTGAGGATAACTGGTCAGTGTGTTCTAGAACACTCCACAATTGGGATTTGTCCGAAGTTTCTCTCGTGACTCGACAGGGTTGTGGGTGTGGGAGGAAGGTCATGGGTGAAGCCCTGTTGGGGACATCATGTCAAGGGTGTGGCTGGAGCCCATGGCTTCTGACTAGTGATGTTGGCCTTGATCAGCAGAGGTCGTGCTTGCCGATTTCTCCACTTAGTTCCTCCTTCTTACAAAGTTGAGATCAGTTTTATTGTACGATCCAGCAGGTGAGCCCTGAGGTGTCTCCCCAGCTGACCTGCAGACGATTGTCCACATGCTGACTGCCGCGAATGTTTACAGCAGCTGTATTTGTGAACAGCAGACACAGCTGTATTCATGAACAGCAAACACTAGCCGAGGATCCTCTGTAAGTGAGTGAATGAAGGAGCCACCCCACCAAGAACAGGAGACTGTTCAGTGAAGCAGAGTGAGCGTCATAACCACACAGAGCAGGATGGTGGGTCAGTGCATGCTGCTAAGTGAAGGAAGCCAGTCTGAAAAGGCCACTTGCTTTGTGATCACAATGGTGTGACATTCAAGGAAGGGTACAACTATAGGGGATATAAATAGATTCAGTGCATCTCTGTTCTTTAAAATGGTCTTCCCAAAAATAAATGAATGCGACTAGATCAAACTAAAACGCTTCTGCACAGTAAGAGAAACTGACAACCAAAGAGGCAGCCAACCCGATGGGAGATGATAATTGCAAACAGTGGCTCCGACAAAGGTTTACTTTCCAAAATATGTAAAGAACTCATAAAACTCAACACAAAACAAACAACCCAATCAAAAAAGTGGGCAGGGGACCTGAAAATACACCTCTCTCAAGACATACTAGTACAAATAGCCAATAGGTGTATGAAAAGATGTTCACCCTCAGTGGCAACTAGGGAAATGCAAATCGAAACTACAATGAGGTATCACCTCATACCCGTTAGAGTGGCCATTTTCAACAAGACAAGCAACAAGTGTTGGAGAGGTTGTGGAGAAAGGGAACCCTCATTCACTGCTGGTGGGAATGTAGACTTGGATAGCCATGCACTCTGGCAATTCCTCAGAAAATTGAAAATAGAGCTACCATATAACCCAGCAATCCCTCTCCTGGGTATAAACCAGAAAACTTCGAAATCATGTATTTGCAAAGATTTTTGCATTCCTGTGTCCAATGCAGCATTATTCACTGTGGCCAAGACCTGGAAACAACCAAAGTATCCTGCAATTGAAGACTAGATAAAGAACGTGTGGTACATATACATAATGGAACACTACTTAGCCATAAGAAAGGATTAAATAGCGCCATTTGCAACAACATGGATGGGCCTTGAGAATGTTATGCTAAGTGAAGTAAGTCAGTCAGAAAAAGCTAAGAACCATATTTCACTCATAATATGTGATATAAAACTGAAACTCGTGAACACAGATAGCGTTGTTGGTGGCTGCCAGAGGGAAGGGGGAAGGGGGAGAAGGGAGTCCTAATATGAGGTGACAGAAGATTTGACTTTGGGTGGTAGGCACATGGTGCAATAGACAGATCTTGTAACAGAAACCCACACCTGAAACCTATATGTTCATGTTCACCAATATCTCCTCAATCAATTAAAAAAAAAATTAAAGTGGCCTTTCATGTCACTGTTTTATGAGCTCTACCTGTGTTTGAGCATGAGGACAGCTGTCAAGGATGGAAGACACTAGAGTTACATTATTATCAGGGATAAGTTGATGGCAGTTTTGTATGTCATGTGGCTTTTGGAATATGAGTTAATATTAAGCTCAGAGTAAAATAATAAAGTCTTCCATTATCTGTTTCCCAAAGACTCTTCTTGTCCCAGGAAAGGGCCATGGGCTGCTCTGATAATCCCTGGCAACCCTGTCTTGTCTCACTCCTATAAGCCTTTGTCTTTACTTGGACATTCTAATAGCTAACATTATATTTTAAAAAATTAAACTCACTATCTGTCACTTCTTAAAACAAGGATCGATCCTGTTCCTCAGTTTGACGCAGCTTGTTTCAGTGCAGCTGGTTTGGTGAAAACATGATGCATAGGAGCCTAATCTTGTCCCCTGTTCCCGGGGCCAGTGTCCCACACACTTGCGTCTGAGTTTGTGGTTGTGGGACAGCGGGGCGCCCAGTACTGCTGAGGAAGAGCACGTTGGATGCGTGTCTGTTCACACAGGCGGCCGTGTGTAGGGCCAGCAGGAGGAAGTTTGTTTTTTCTGCAAATAGGAATTCGGGACTCATGAAAATACTGCTCAGGAATCACAGTTTTCCTGATGGATGGAGTGGCAGAACGTGCATGAGTGTGCCATCCAGCTGTACGAAGGCACACGAGGGCAGTGCTCTAGGCGAGGGCCTGGCCACGGCGACAGAGTCATGGAGGACTGGGAATCAGCACAGTTGATGCTGGAGAGGTCCCCTAACCTGAGGATGGAGTTTGGTGATCATCCTGTGGGCGAGGAGAAGGGACAGGGAGCAGGTCATAGTCACCGAGCAGGGCCAGCCTGGGATGCAGGCTCAGTTCCAGTTCCCGCTGCCCTTCTCACACTGCCCTGTCGATCTCAGAGCCGTGAAGTCATTCACAGAACAGCTTGAGAATCAATAAAGGAAATGTTGGGTGTGAATTCAATAGGACCTTCCAAGTGCTCTTTTTTGGGGACATTGGGAAGTGAGGGACGCTCACTGAGGTCTGGGTGGGGGTGGGGCCTTGTACGTAGTGGGGCTGCAGGCACCATAAGGATGGCATTCATCTGGAGAGCGAATAGAGAAGTGATGTACTGTTGGTGTTTTACGAAGATAGTTTATTTCAGTGTATCATCCTGCTGTTTTAGGGACCACTTCATATTGAGTGTAGCTCGGAGCAGATGCATAAATAGCCAAGTCGGATCTCCCGCACCTGCAGGGAGCTGAGCTGTGGAGGGAGACCCTCACTGGCCATTGGTCAGACCAGATCTGCACTCTGAGTCTCAGTGTCCCATGAGTTGGGGCAGCAACTCTGACCAGGCAGGGTATTGTTGGGTTAGTGCAGTGGTCGGCAAACTCGTTAGTCAACAGAGCGGCAAACTGCGGTTCGCGAGCTGCATGTGGCTCGCGAGCCGCAGTTTGCCGACCAGTGGGTTAGTGGGAGCAGGTGGGTGCTTGCCTCTCAGTCCGGGGCTGTAGTGATTACCATCAAAATGCTCAGCAAATGTTGAGGTTAACGATTGCCCACGTCCAGCACCCATTCGTTTACTCAGCATTTATCTAGTGTTCGTTGTGGCAACACGCTGGTGCATGAGTCCTGTCCTCAACCTCGCTGGCCTAGTTTTCTTGTCTATAACATGGGGATAGTAGTGGTACCTTTCACACAGAGCTGCTGGGAAGATAGGTGTGTTAACCCATTTAAAGTGAGATTGCCGACCACTGCTCTATCCTCCTGGGGTCTCTGCGTTCAGCCAGCACCAGACGGACAGGATGGGGCCGGCATGAAGACATTACCACTTGTCCCAAGATGTTCACTTGTTTCACAGCCACACCTGAAGCTGTGCGGGAAGAAGAGCAGTCAGGTTTGTGACGGGCCGGTCACCAGGGAGATTTGATGGCTCTGTAAATGGTCCACAGAACGGAAGATGGAGAGGACACTTCCTGGCTCTGTCACTGTCACTGTGGTGACTATTAGGGTTGCAAAAGGAGCCGAGATTCCTTCACTTTCCAAGGAGTCTGCATTTGTGCCCTCGGGGGCACTGACCCTCGGGGTCTGTTTTCCACACACTTAGGTGCCTTTCTGGAGTGGGAAGTTGTATTTCCCTCCCGTTGTTTCTTTCGTGCCTCTGCTGTCCCACTTCGCAGGAGCAGGACCAAGAACTCCATGACAAGGTTTTCCTAAAACCGGCAGCAAGCAGACTGAGATTCACAACCACCCTTCCTTGTCCAGCGTTGCTTCTCCGTTTCTGCATTCCTCTGGTATCTTCTCGATTGCTTGTCTTTTGCCGCTTTATTGCTTATTTATTTTTTGGACATTTAAAATATTTTCACAGACAGTTCTTTGCAGTGGGCACTTTTCTTTCCTCCATTTGTTTTCTTTTTCTGGGTCTCGCCACTTACAATTTCTCATCATCCATTGATTGCATGGGCACCTTGCTTTCCCCTCAGAAGCACAAATGACTCTAATTGAAGTTTGACCCCAGAGGCGTGATGAGGGGTCCTTGTGCTGAGCACTGCCGAACTCACGAGTGCATTTCATGACCAGCCGTCCAGAATTTAGTGTCACCATGTTCTTCTTGAACTTGGTTTGAATTTACTTCTTCATATTGTGTCTGTGGAGGTGTTTTTAAAGAGGGATGCCTCTAGCTGATGAGTTCCACCAGGGGCTTGGAGAGCTGGGCCTCTGCAGGCAGACGCCCACAGGGGCCTCGGTGACGAAGCTCAGGTGGTGGGTGTGGGGACGACCACCCTGGTGTCAGGAGAGGGGTTCTTTCTCGTGTCCTGAAGCACCATTTTCCGTTACCTGGGGTTTATAGACAGTCATCGTGGGCTGGGTTAGTGAGGTATTTTAATGCTTTTAGAGTGGGAGTTAAGATTGTCACTGTCTTCTCCCTTTTCTCATGGAGTTACTGGCTCCTGGGTACTGCGGCCAGGCTGGGGAAGTGTCAGCTGGTTTTCCTGTGAGACTGAGTTTGTAATAGATGTTTTATTACCAGATTTAAAAATGGTTCCTGTATTCCATTTGTGTCTTTTCTTAAGATGCCAAGAGGTTAGTAAATATACACAATCAAAAGAGAATCACTTTTTAGAACTGTTTTTTAAATGTAATTGCACACACACACTGGCAGGCATAGACACACATGCACACACATGAACACTGCAGAGACACACAAACATGTACAGACAACACTCATGCACAGACAGGCACACACCCTCCCCACCCGTCCTGGATTTTAAACGCCATTTAGTTTTAGTAGCAAACTTTATAGGATTCCATTGTACCCGAAGGTGGGGCAGTAGAACAGTTTCTGCGGTGGTTTCCTTGAGCTTCGGCCTGTGTCCCAGGGATTCATGGCATTTCATGACTTTACGCAAATGTATCTTCCTAAGGTGGCGTGTGTGGCGGTGCACTGAAACGTGTGCAGTGTTAGCTCTAGGAAGAAGAGCAATAATCCAGGTGTGCTCACCCCAAGAACGATGTGCTGCCACGGCCCCTTTTCGAGATTTCTCACCGGTGTTCTCAATGTCCTCGTGCCCACACACTCACTGTTGCAGGTGCTACTTCAAACCTCTGGGATTTTCTCAGCATCTTCGATTTTCCTTGAAAGAAGTGCCCCTCAGTCCTTGTTACTCTTTCAAGTGGTTCCCACAGCTGTGTGTGTGGTGGGCAGAGAGGACAGGCCTAGGTCCTCCGTGGGCTGGGCGTCACGAGAGGGAGTGTATGGGGCACACTTATCGCTGTCACGGTGCCCAGCACACACAGGGAAGCGTGACACGTGTATTCTGGGCTGAGGATGTGCTGCTGAGGGGTCAGGGGGAAGGGCAGGAGGGAGAGGCAGGAGCAGGGCCCTGCTCACCCCAATGGGACAGAGCTGCCGCACCCCAGATGTTCAGGTTTTGTTCCTCTCTGGGTCCCGAGACAGCGCCTGTGTGTGTGGCGCCGTACTCCTCAGAAGGGATGGAGGATTGATGGTGTGTCGCTAACACCTTATTTATGAGGCGCCAACTATTAGTCATTTCTTTTAAAAGTTTCTAATTGGAATCGCTCCTTAAAAACACTCCTCACCAATTCATGGGTCCTCTGTTCAGCACAGTCTCTTCTTTCTCCAGGATCAACACAGGTTCAGGGAGGCCCTGGTGCCTGTCCCACCAGAACCCCCCTCCTGAGGCAGAAAGGGCTGTGTTAATCCTCAGGGCCTCTCAAATCACTCATTAAATGATGGACGAATGAGCGAAGGAAACCTAGCACCAGTCATTCACAGAGCTCACTGAAGAATGTACAGTAGGTCATTTCGATCAATGTTTTGTTATAATGATGAGAAAAAAAAATTTGCTTCCCGGCAGGGCCACTGTGTGTGTGGTGTGTGCAGGTTCTCCCCACGAGGGTTTTTCCAGGGACCCCGATTTCCTCTCACATCCCAAAGATGCACATGCAAGGCGGATGTCATGTCCACAGTATCCCCATCTGAGTGTGGGTGTGAGGTGTCCTGTGAGGGTGGGTCCCGCTTTGTGCCCTGAGCTGCCAGGAGATGCTCCAGCCTCCCTGACCCTGACCTGGAGTAAACAGGCTGGAAAGTCGTTACCTTACTTGTTCTTAAATGAATATATAGCTCACATTCATTTCAGTGTTTAATAGTAGAAGTGTTTTGGGTCTTTAGAAGTTGAGTGATGTTTCTGTGACCAGAAATATGCAATAGGAGCTTCAGTCATGTTTCTCCAAGATAAACACGGAATTATAGCAGTTCTCCTAGGGGTTCCTTATATGTCGATTCTCTTAAGGTTGCAGTGTCCAAGAACCTGTCAACGACATTAAGTGAGAACTTACTGTGTAAAAGTGGCTCTGAGTGTTAAGAAATGCAATAAATAAGTAAAAGGGACGATGCAAATATAAGTTGTGATACTGTAGTAATTTTGATTTGTTTGATACTTTCACTATGCAGCTGAAAAGAACCAGGTTAGCTGTCACTTTCTGTTACTCAGTCCTTATATAAGCTCTCTCCTAAAAAAAGAAAGATGTACTAAATTATTTAGTTGCAGAGTGAAAGGACACAAAATGCCAGGGAAGAATAATCTCACTCCCATTATCCATAATTCAGATCACAGAGTTTTCAGGGTGTTTTCCTCTGAATCTTTTACTAACTCATCCCTGCAGTAAGTGCTAGTGATGGGATGTCGAGGTGTGATGCAGGGTCACATTCTGTATTCTTGCCCAGAGCCTCACTCATACCTGGGACTGCTTGGCCGTAACGATGCTGCTCTGCGTCTGGGAGCATTTGAAGGCAGCTCTGACCTCAGAGAATAGGTCATCT
Organism: Corynorhinus townsendii; assembly: GCA_026230045.1. Taxonomy (NCBI): domain Eukaryota; kingdom Metazoa; phylum Chordata; class Mammalia; order Chiroptera; family Vespertilionidae; genus Corynorhinus; species Corynorhinus townsendii. The sequence continues at coordinate 81,290,928 of JAPDVU010000001.1, read as the reverse complement.
TGTTTATGGGAGCAAAGACCTCCTGACAACTGCTTGTCCTTACCCTGTTTGAGTGGGTGGCTCTGTTTTTCCGTGGAGCTTTTGAACACATTTCTGCCCATCAGTGACTTGACGATGATTTATGCGTGTGGGCCTGGGGTCAGTGTTCTCTCTGCTCTTTCTTATTCTGCCTAGGCTGGCTTTGGGTGGAGGCTGGCTTTGGGTGGAGGCCAGCTTTGGGGGGAGGCCGGCTTTGGGGGGAGGCTGGGGTGGGTTGTCTGCACACTTACAGGAGGTGAGGGGACCTCCCGGGTGACTGCCTTTCTGTTCACACAGTTAAACCAGTTTTATCTGTTACCAGAAAATTGACCTGAGTTGACTTTCTCAGTTAAGTTCAATCAGGAAGCTGGAGTTTAATTCCTGGGTGAAGGAACCATGATGAGAATGTGCCTTTTGACTTGGAATTGAAATCAGAGTGATGCGGAGCCAGGCTAAGTCCCTATGGGTTTAGACAGTTTGTGACAGACAGGCTGCAGGGCCCCTCAGGTGTGTGAGAATCTTTATAAACACCACTGGAGGCCCTGTGCACAAAACTTGGGCACAGGTGCAGTCCCTAGGCCTGGCTGATGATCGAAGCATGAGGGGCTGGTGTGGAAGGCAGGTCCCAGCTGACCTCTGGGCCCTGGACAGCACCCGGGCCCCCGAGCCCCCCCCACACGCACGCCTCCACCTGAGACATGGTGCCCGCGTCCCCATGTGGAGATGCGGTGAGCAAGGCTGGACACCGCGGACCGGGTGCAGCGTGGGCCTCTGGGCTGCCCAGCAGTGCCGCAGGGAAGCTGCGCAGACAGCGCACTCTCTCTCAGCTGGCCTCGCAGACCACTTCCTGTGTGAACCCCTGGGGAGCCCCACCAGCCCCTGTGGTCTGGTCCTGGCAGCTGCAGCCCAGCTCACCTGGAAAAGGCCACGCAAGTTCAGGGAGGGGCTCCTCGTGGGCACCCAACACCTGAGCACGGGGGCTTTCTCGGCGCGTGAGTCCTGGCGTCCCGGGGGAGGGGAGCAGGGGGAGTGAGAGTGAGGTCAGTAGACACCCCACATTCTCACTGCACCTTCGTCCCCATCACCCCCGCCCTCAGGTAGCTGGCGAGAGGTCACAGCCCACACCGCCTGGGTGCTGCAGGAGGTTGGTCACCGCCACCCACCCCCAGTTCCCTGTCCCAGCCTGCGGCCCAGCCCCAATAAGGCGATCAGGGCCTGCTGGCTGCTGGTCGCCATCTGTGGGGCAGTCGGTCAGGGCCGGGCCCCCTGCCCAGCTTCCTCAGCGCCTGGCCCTCTGCCGGGCAATCGGTGGGGCGATCAGGCCCATTTGCACCTGCTTTGGCCTGGTGCCGCCCGCTCACCTGCTCCACCATCCCACCGCAGTCCCACTCTCGTCAGGGCCCATCAGAGCCGGCAGTGTCTACACTGCCACCCGCTGCCAGAGCTGCGTTGCCAATTCCCGCTATGTTCCGCGCCGCCCCCTGGTGGTCAGTGCACATCATAGCCAGCGGTTGAACTCCCGGTTGAACTACCATCCGACGGGACAATTTGCATATTAGGCTTTTTTATACAGGATAGGGGTAAGAACGGACTGAAAGACTCTTTTGGAAATAGAAAGTGTGTTAGAAATGCAACCTAAATTTTCTGTGTCGAGGCCTTTGAAGGGTAACCCAATTTTCACGCGGGCAGTAGTTTGAGGACCCCTGGTAGGCACTGGCCACAGGCACTGTCTCCTGCTGAGCACACAGGTGATGCTGTGAGTGAAGAGGACCTGATCTTCCCATGGTTTTTGCCAACTTGTTAAATATGTGACTTTGTCTCCCGTGATGCCACTTCTGTTTCTCCATGATAGTAGTTTCATTTTATTTTTAAAATTAACACCTAGTGAAATTGACTTTCTTTTTGGTGTTGGTTCTGTGAATTTTATTGTGCTTCTTTGCAAGCTGTGTATCCACTTTGTTGCAGTGTCTGTTCAGGTCTTGGCCAATCTTTTAATTGGGATGCTGTCTGTCCTTTGTTAAATAAGGGTTTGAAAATATTTTCCCCAGTGATTAGCTTAGTTTTTTCAAGTGCCTTTTTCAGAACAGATTTTGTTAAGTCCATTTTATTATAATTTTTAATGCCTTATGCTTATAGTGCCATGTCTAAGAATTCCTTATCTAACCCAAGTCTTGAGGATTTTACCCTGTGTTTTATTTTCTTCTAAAAGTTGTATAGTTTTATGTTGAGGTCTTTTTTCTCCCAAAGAGATGTCCAGTTATTCCAGCACCTTATTGAAAAGACTGTCCTTTCTTTATTGAATTCATTTTGTACCTTTGTGAAAAACAATTAGCCCTATTTATATAGGTCTATTTCTGGACTCTATTCATCTGTACCTTCACCAGTACCACCTTGTTTTGATTATTATTGTAACTTAGTGGTAAATCTTAGTCAGTGTGCCCTGATAGGGTGACTCATTTGGTTGGAGCGTAGTCCCATACACCAAAAGGTGGTTTGTTCGATTCCCAGTCAGGGCACATACCTAGGTTTTGGGTTCAGTCCCGGTTGGGATGCCTCCAGGAGGCAACAGATTGATGTTTCTCTCTCACATTGGTTTCTCTGTGTCTTTCTGCCTCTTCTCTCTCTCTCTTTCTCTTCCCTCCTTTCCCCTTTCCCAATTCACCTCTCTCTAAAATCTATGAAAAACACACCCTTGGGTGAGGCTTAAATAAATAAATAAATGAAGTAATTTGATTCCTCCAACTTTGTTTTTATTGATTTTTATTTTTATTTTTTTAGAGAGAGAAGAAGCGGGGAGGGAAGGAGAGAGGGAGAGGGAGAGAGAGAGAGATCGACATTGACAAGAGAGAGAAATATCAATCTGTTCCCTCCTGCACATACCCCACACCCCGACTGAACCCACACGTAGGTATGTGCCCTGACTGGAAATGGAAACTGCAGTCTTTTGGTGTACGGGACAGTGCTCCGACTTCATTCTTCATCAGATTTCTGTAGCTATTCTGGTTCCTTTGACTTTTCACATAACTTTTAGAATTAGCTTATCTCTACAAAAAATTCTGCTATGATTTTAATTGGAGTTGTGCTAGATCTCTAATTTGCAGGGACTTGACATCTTATGTTGTTTTTCATTCCATGTAAATGACATCTCTTAATTTGGATGGATCTTTGATTTTTTTCATCAGCATTTTGTGGTTTTACAGCATGCAGATTCTACATGATCTGACACGTTTGCATGTCTTGTTAGATTTATGCTCAAGTATTCCTTTTTTCATATAACTACTTTAAATGATACTGCTTTTAAAATTTTAGTTCCAAATATTCATTGCTAGAATATGTTAATGTGATTTGACTTTGTATGTTATAACCTACCTAGAGTCAGTTATTAGATCTAGGAGTTAATTTTATATTTATTTCCCTTGGGATTTTCTGTGTAGTTTTTTGAATTGGCTGATTTTTTCCTGTTTTCATTTTCTTTGCTGTTTGTCCTCCCCACGGCTCCCCTCCCCCCTTCACTTGGTATGGATTTATTTTACTTTCCTTTCTCTATTTTCTCAAAGTTAAAGCTTAGATTATTGCCCTGAGACCTCTCTTTTTCAGATATAAACCTTTAATGACTCATTTTTGTTCAGTTGACAATACTTTTTACTTTGAGAACTCATAGTAGTTTTGTGTAGTTCATACAAACCTTGTTTTAGCTAGTGATCAAGATGAAAATTCCTGCAGGTTCATAATCCAGCATTTGCTTCATAATATTTTCATGCTGTGTGCCTAGACCTTAAATCACAGTAGCTGAGCTTGCCAGAGAGATGGTTACACATGGTTTATTGATGATATAAAAATTATTAAGATGGTAATTCCAATTTAAGTGCCCTGAGGACAGGGCTTTAGGATTTGTATTGTGCTGTAGCCAAGTCCCTAGAGCAGTGCTTGGTATGCAGGAGGCGGGAAGATCTGTTGAGTGATATGTGCTGTGCGTGCTGAATTAAGGAGAGGTTCACTCTCATTTGTGCTTTTGCACCCTGGTCTCTTGGCCTATCTGAACTGCTTTGCTTTGCAAGCTAGTTTACAACATGACCATGTTTTCAGTCATTTTTTTTTTCCTTTCACAGTGATTTAGGCTTCGATTACTCATTTTTTCTTATTTTAAAATGAAATTTTTTTTTTCCTATTTCTGTTTGTATGCGTTCAACTCCCCTCTGGGATACGGTTCCAATACATCGTTACCTTGTAGAAATTAGAAATTACCTGTAAATGCATGTGTCCTTGAGCATCCAGCAGTGATCCATTAATTTCAACCATAAAGCCAAGGTTTTTGTTTCCGGTTCCTTACTTCTCTAAGTGCGAATCAATGGGTGTAGGATTGTATATGTTATGCTTTATTTTTTGCCTCTTGAATAGAGTGTATTATTAATAATTGCCACTTGATCATAGTTGAGGAGCAAAATGTGTAGAAAGCATGTTTCCATAAGTTATAAGTGTGACTGTACTGTTGTGGTTTTTATTCTTTAATTGTGTGGACTCATCAAAACTTCATCACACAGACATGAGGTGCCAGGTTGTCCAGCTGTTTTGTTCCTGGCAGTTCAGGGTTTGCTTAACCTCACAAGTGAGTTTGTGCACAGAAGCTGCAGAGTGTTCACTGGAGGAATGTCTGCAGCTCATCGATCTCACAGGGAAGAAGTACCAATTATAGAAACTTATCCAGAATGACCTATTGCACACGTCTTCTGCAATTTGCTCTTCTTTTTTCCCCTCCTCCTACCCCCCAAAAATCCAAAAGCCCTTTAAATTAACTGCAAGCCTTTTCGGAACTGAGTTATTGTTTTAGAAAGCAGGATTTGTGTGTGTGTGTGTGTGTGTGTGTGTGTGTGTGTAATTTGAAGATAAAAAGATATAAAAATTTTAGCATCTGTATCTTTTTTAATATTAAGGATTTTGTCTTTAGAGAGAATCTTCTTGTATTTTTAAATTTTTTATTTTTCAATTGCAGTTTACATTCCATATTATTTTGTATTAGTGTCAGGCATACAACATAGTGGCTAGACAATCATATACTTTACAGTGTGTTCCCGATACTTCTGGTGCCCACCTGGCACCATACGTAGTTATTACAATATTATTGACTGTATCCCCTATGCTGTACTTACAACACCGTGACTCTTTTAATTACCAATTTGTACTTCTTAATCCCTTCACCCTTTTTACCCAGTCACCCTATCTCCCTTCCCTCTGGCAACAACCATCAGTTTGTTCTCTGTACCTGTGAGTCTGTTTTTATGTGTTTGTTCATTTATTTTGCTCTTCAGATTCCACATATCAGTGAAATCATATAGTTTTTGTCTTTCTCTGACTGACTTATTTCACTGAGCATAATACCCTCTAAGTCCATCTATGTTTTCACAAATGGTAGCATTTCATTGTTTTTTTTTATGGCCGAGTAATATTCCATTGTATATATGTAACATATCTTCTTTGCCCAGTCGTCTTTCTTTTTCTTAAAAACTATATATTTTATTGATTTTTTTACAGAGAGGAAGGGGGAGGGATAGAAACTTAGAAACATCAATGAGAGAGAAACATTGATCAGCTGCCTCCTGCACACCCCCTACTGGGGATGTGCCCGCAACCCAGGTACATGCCCTTGACCGGAATCGAACCTGGGACCTTTCAGTCCGCATCCTGACGTTCATGCACTGAGCCAAACTGGTTAGGGCAGTGGTCGGCAAACTCATTAGTCAACAGAATGGCAAACCGTGGCTCACGAGCCGCATGTGGCTCGCGAGCCGCAGTTTGCCGACCACTGGGTTAGGGCTGCCCAGTCATCTTTCAGTAGGCACTTGGGTTGCTTCTATATCCTGGCTGTTGTAAACAACGCTGAATGAACATAGGGGTGCATATATTCTTTCAAATTAATGTTTTGGATTTCTTAGGATATATTCCCAGATGTAAAATTGCTAGATTTGTAAGTTCTGTTTTTAGTTTTTTGAGGACCATTCATGCTGTTTTTCATAGTGGCTGCACCAATCTGCATTCCCACCAGTAGTTCATAAGGGTTCCCTTTTCTTTTTAAAATATATTTTGATAGAAACATCAATGATGAGAGAGAATCATTGATCGGCGGCCTCCTGCGCACTCCCCACTGGGGATTGAGCCTGCAACCAAGGCATGTGCCCTTGACCGGAATCGGAATTGACCCCAGGACCCTTCAGTCCACAGGCCGATGCTCCATCCACTGAGCCAAAGCAGCTAAGGCAGGGTTTTCTTTTCTCTACGTCCTTGCCAACGCTTGTCATTTGTGGATTTATTGAGAATAGTCATTCTGACAGCTGTGAGGTGACATCTAATTTGCATTTCTATGAGGACTAGTAACATTTTACATCTTTTCATATGTTTATTGGTTATCTTAGTATATCCTCTTTGGGGAATTGTCTATTCGGTTCCTCTGCCCATTTTTAAATTGAACTGTTTGGGGTTTTTGGTGTTGAATTGTATGAGTTCTTTAAGAATTTTGGATATTAACCTCTTACTGGATATTTCATTGGCAATATCTCCTTCTATTCAGTAGATTGTCTTTTCATTTTGTTGATGCTTTCCTTTGCCTTGCAACTTTTTTTTTAGTTTGATGTAGCCACCTTTTTTTATTTTGTTTTCCCTTGTCCGAGGAGATATATCAGAAAAAATATTGCTATGAGAGATGTCAGAGATTTTACTGATTTCATTTCAGGTCTGAATTTTATGCTCTGATATTTAGGCCGTTAGTCCATTTTTAGTTAATTCTTGTATACTAGAGGCCCAGTGCATGAAATTCGTGCACTTGGGGGAGAGAGTCCCTCAGCCAGGCCTGTGCCCTCTCGCAGTCTGGAACCCCTCGGGAGATGTCCAACTGATGGCTTAGGCCTGCTCCCCGCAGGACATCCACCACTGCTGCAGAGGTGGGAGAGGCTCCTGCACTGCCGCTGCACTCACCAGCCGTGAGCCCGGCTTCTGGCTGAGCAGCGCTCCCCCCGTGGGGGCACACTTCTGCATTGACCATGAGGGGGCAGCTTCTGCATTGAGCATCTGCCCCTTGGTGGTCAGTGTGCATCATGGCGACCGGTCAATTTGCATATTAGCCCTGTATTATATAGGATGGTATAACAAAGTGATCTAGTTTCATTTTTTTGCACGTGTCTGTCCAATTATCCCAACACCATTTATGAATTGACTGTCTTTATTCCATTGTATATTCTTACCTCCTTTGCATATGTTAATTGACCATTTAGGTGTAGATTTGTTTCTGGGCTCTATTGGGTTCCATTGATCTGTATATCTGTTTTTATGCCAGTGCCATGTTGTTTTGATTACTTTGCATTGGAGTATAGTTTGATATCAGCTACCATGTTACCTTCAACTCTGTTCTGTTTTCTCAGGATTGCTCTGGCTATTTGAGGTCTTTCACAGTTCCATATAAATTTTTGGAATATTTGTTCTAGTTCTAGGAAAAACACCATTGGTATCTTGATAGGAATTGCATTAAATCTATAGATTGCTTTAGGTAGTATGGACATTTTAATGATAGCCGTTCTTCCTATCCATCAAAATAGAATATGCTTCCACTTATTTGTATCTTCAATTTCTTTCTTCAGTGTCTTATAATTTTTTTGAGTACAGGTCTTTTACCTCCTTGGTTAAATTTATTTCTAGGTGTTTTATTTTTTGATGCAATTGTAAATGGGATAATTGTCTTAGTTTCCCTTTCTTATAGTTAATTATTAGTGTATAAAAATGCCACTGATTTCTGGCATATTCTGTCTCTTGAAACCTATAAAAGGGAGACAATATTCAGTCATTCTTGTTTTCATAATAAGACCCTTGTCTGTTTCCATTTTTATTTTCCATTGCTGGCCCAGATGGGACAATTTGTTTTAAAAAGTCATGGAATCATTAACATAACACCAGTTTATGTCTACCTTTCAAAAGTAAAACTATAGCTTTTATTTAACCTTTCATTCAGAAAGCATGTAATGTGTCCATTTCATTTACTACCCTCTACCAATTGCCTGGCACATAGTAGGTAATAGTAAATACTTGTTGGATGAATGACTAAATCAGAAAATAAATTTAGGATCACTTCCGTGGCATTTGGAAAATTTGAGGTTAAGTTTAGGTCTAGATAAAGTTTATTCCACAGGGCTAGGCCGAGTGAGAGCTGAGGGTCACTCTGGCCATTTCAGAAATGATCAGTGTTGAGCCACAGTGTCCTCTTGAGATTCTGGATTCCAGGTGGTCAGAGCACCCTGTGGTGCAGAGTTTTATTCCTTCTGATAGAAGAAGTAGTGGTGACTCTTGCTTCAAGGGAGGGACAGTGGCCCATGTCACCATGCCTGTGGCAGGCTGGGAGCTCACCAGCATCTCTGGACCCTGCTGGTGGGACAGGCAGGGCTAGTGCAGGGAGAGATCTGTGAGCTCACCTTTGACCCTGACGGTTTACCCTCAGGGAGGTGGGTTTTTTGTTGTTTTTGTTTTTTTTTTTGCTAATCCTCACCCAGTGATATTTTCCAATGGCTTTTTAGAGAGAGTGGAAAGGAGAGGGAGAGACAGAGGGAAACATCTATGTGAGAGAGAGGGACATCAATTGGTTGCCTCCTGCACACACCACGACCAGGGCCAGGGAACCTGCAACCAAGGTATGTGCCCTTGACCAGAATCGAACCCGGGACCCTTCATTCTACAGTCCAGTGCTCTATCCACTGAGCCAGACTGGCTGGGGCAGGGAGGTATTTGTTGTTGTTGTTTTGAGGGGCAATAGCATGTGCTACCCAAGGTGTCACCAGTGTGTGGCGACGCTGCAGGGCCTGACACGGCCCAAATCTTGTGTAAAGATTGTAGGTGGTCTACACTTGCCTAGGGATCCCCAGTTTTATTCCCTGGGTGTACACTTAGGCTCAGTAGTCCTGTTTGCCCTGAGTGAGAGCTGACCAGCTTGGATTGGGCCCAACACCCTTCTCCAGCCATGGTGTTACCAGGTTCCTGAGTCGGTTCTTACGTTATTATAAAGTTTGAGGGGTTAATGTATCAACAGCTTTGTGATGAGAACATTAACAATTTGACAAATGACAACTGGACATTCCAGGCATCCTTTGGAGAAGTTACTGGCACAGATCAACAGTTTAAAAAGGAACACCAATGATGGATGTGAACACTTTGGTTCATAGTATCAATGCCAGCAGCAAGCAACTAAGCAATGAAATACATGTAAGGGTTCGTCTGTCACTCTAGCTGTCAAAGGGACCAGTTAGTGTTTCTACTGAGTAAGCCATTTTAGTCCATTCAGAAGGAATCAAGAATGTTTAGGAGGATCTGCTTAGAAGAAAAATTAATTCAGATGAAATTTTTCAGAATTGGTGCCTTCCCTGAAAACAGTGGTTGAGGATAATCTATATATATAAAATCCTAATATGCTAAGTGTCCGGACTGATCAGTCGACTGGTCGGCGACCACTCAATCATTTGCTATGATGCACACTGACCACCAGGGGGCAGACGCTCCAACCAGTAGGTTAGCTTGATGCTGGGGTTGGGCCCATCGTGACTGGGCGAGATGGGCCAGACACACCCTGGAGCCCTCCCATGTTCGCTCCCTAGCCGGCCAACCTCCCACGGTCCCTTCCCGGCTGGCCAGCCCCGATCGGCCCCAATCAGGACTGGGCATGACAGGCCGGACATGCCCTGGAACCAACCCTCTCCGGCCTCTAAAATATTTCTTCTAATTAATTTCCTTTCATTGTGCATGAATTCATGCACTGGGCCTCTAATAAAAAATAAAAGCAGAAAGTGTTTCTCAATACAGTGAACAGTCCTTGGTTAGCTAGAGTAGCTTTGGTAAGAAATATCAGTTTGCAAATCAGTAATACCATAGAGAGAAACTTAAACAGATTTAAAAATTGGTTAATTATTTGTAGGAGCTCCTCAGGCTTCACTGTCACTGGGGTAAAGTGTGAGTTAACATTGAGTGCTGACAGGAGATTCAGTGTGGTAGAAATGGGGAGGGGAGTAGCACTATAAGTCTCAAGGTAAGCTGATTTCTTCCCTGAAGAATTTTATTTAGCTGAGACAGAATGGGCAGAAATTGAATTTCTGTTAATAAAATGTAAGTCAAGCAGTCATTGGTGGACAGAAAGTATATTCCCAACAAGCCCACTAACGAAAGCTGCCTGGGGAGCTGTGGAAGCAGGATGACAGTGTCTGCGCTGTTTATATGTGAGGGGCTGAGTCTGGCCCAGGGTCCCAAGTAACCATCTATAGAAGGAAAAATGGATAATTTGGGTTTCATCAAAATTAAAAACTTTTGCTTTGTGAAATAACCTGTTAAAGCAAGACAAACTACACACTGGGAGCATAGATTTGCAACTCACATATCCAACGAAGGACTATGCCCACAATATATAAAGAATGCCCAGAACTCAACGAAGTTACCGACAATCCAATTGGAAAATAGGCTAAGGACATGTATGCACATTTCACCAAAGAGAATGTGAACAGAAAATAAGCATATGAAAATAGGTTCATCAAAAAACTAAAAATGGAACTCCTATTTGACCCAATGATCCCACTTCTAGGAATATATCCCAAGAAACTAGAAACACCAATCAGAAAGGATATATGCACCCCTATGTTCACAGCAGCACAATTTACAATAGCTAAGATTTGGAAACAGCCTAAATGTCCATCAGCAGATGAGTGGATTAAAAAACGGTGGTACATCTATACAATGGAATACTACGCTGCTGTAAAAAGGAAGGAACTCCTACCATTTGCAACAGCATGGATGGACCTGGAGAGCATTATGCTAAGTGAAATAGCCAGTCAGAGAAAGATAAATATCCCATGATCTCACTCATTTGTGGAATATAATGGACAACATAAACTGATGAACAAAAACAGGTCCAGAGACAGAGAATCATCGATCAGACCATCAAACCTCAGAGGGAAGGCAAGAGAGGGTGGGGGGAAGGGGAAGAGATCAACCAAAGGACTGTATGCATGCATATAAGCCTAACCAATGGACACAGACACGAGGGGGGTAAGGGCACAAGCAGGGGGGAGGGGCAATGGGGGGATAAGGACACGTGTAATACCTTAATCAACAAAGAAAAAAAAATGAAAAAAAAAATAGGTTCAGCATTTTTAGAAATTAGAGGCCCAGTGCACAAATTTCGTGCTCGGGTAGAGTCCCTAGTGGCTGCTGGCTGCTGGCCGGGGCGTCCCTTCCCCAGCTGCCAGCTGGGGCCTTCCTTTGTTCTGTGCCAACCCCTGGTGGTCAGTGCACATCATAGCGAGCAATTGAACTCCCAGTCGGTTGAACTCAGACAATGCGTATTCGGCTTTTGTATGTATAGACTAGAGGCCTGGTGCATGAAATTCATGCATGGGGGGGTACGGTGTCCCCTCAGCCCGGCCGGCACCCTTTCCAATCTGAGACCCCTTGGGGGATGTCTGACTGCCGGTTTAGGCCCGATCCCCTCTTACAGTCCGGGACTGCTGGCTCCTAACCGCTCACCTGCCTGCCTTCCTGATTGCCCCTAACCCCTCTGTCTGCCAGCCTGATCGCCCCTAACCGCCTCTGCCTTGGCCCCCGCCACTGTGGCTTTGTCCTGAAGAAGGACCAGATGACCGGAAGATGTCCGGTCGACCAGGTCTAATTAGCATATTACCCTTTTATTTGTATAGATTAGAGAAAAATAAGTTTAAAAAACATTTTTGAGATACCACTTCTCACCTATTGGACTGGCTAAAGTGAAAAATAGAAATAACATCAGGTGCTGGTGGGAATGCAGGGAAAATGTCCATCCTCGGGGACTTTGCTAGGAATGTCTGTTCCTGCAAAGCCCTGGGATTCCCAGGCATAGGTGGCCCATGGGCCATGGAGTCTCTCTGAGCTTCCCTCACCCACCTTCCCTCGCCAAGCTGTGTCTTGGCAGACTCTTGAATCCTTTGACTCACTGGTGCTGGAATAGAAACACCCAAACAAAGGGCCATAGCTGCTGACTTTGAAGGTGTATTTCTAGCTGATAGGATTCAGCTAGGTGACTCTGAAGACACTTCATCTCTTAGTGAGAGAGAGTGTGCTTCTAACACAGGAAGCTCGTGCTTGTGGAAAATCGGGGCTTTCTTGGCTTGGGTGTGTGCAGGTTAGCCCCTCCCTAAAGATGACATGTGTCTGTCGCCACTCTCCAGCCCTGTTTACAGGGACAGGTTTTCTCGTGTTTAGGTGTTTGCACTGGAGGGAACTCCTGCTCGCTCGGCTGCCCACTTGCTCTGACGTCAGAGTGATTAAGACTTTGATAAACTGCCAGTTTCTCCTTCCTCCCTCTGCTCCCCCTTGCAGCCCTGCTCAGAAGAGAAGTGGCTTCGTGTTTGTCACACGTGGCTCGCCCTCACACCCTTCCTCTCCCTGCGACAGTGGAGACATCTGTCTGCTTGCTGTAGGCTGCTCCATAAGACCGCCCGGATCCCAGGAGTGGCATGGACATCGTTTGTGTGCAATTTTTCCTGCCTCTTCCACAAGTGGCTGTGACCTTCCTGCATGTGACACGTAGACGTTCCTGTTGTGGGATAGCAGGAAAGCTGCGGTGCTGGTACCAGCAGGTCTGAGCGCCGCCTTTAGCTGGGCCTGTGGGCAAGTGTTGTCTTGCTGGGACTGTCACCTGCTCTGAAAATGAGGGAGATGATGATGAGGGATCTCTAAAGTTTAAATGATGTGTTTATGTGTAAGGTGCCCAGAAGATCCCGGCTCACTGTAGGTCATCGGTGCTCCTTCCTTTCCCCTCTTACATTTGGTGCTCCTGGCCCCTCCCAGGGCAAAGTACAAAGTCTGATGGTCGCTCCCTATCTGTCTGCACAGGGGCACTTTCAGGGAGGGGGGTGAGCCTGCCCAGACCCTGGTCCCATCTCGGCCTTTGATTTCTAGCTAGAAATAATGCTAGATTATTTCTAGCTAGAAATCAAATAATCAGATAATGAAGATTCTGTCCATCACCCCTTCCCACTGAGGGACAGACACACATCCAGTAACACCCACTCGCTCACAGGGCAGATCTGCTCAGTGGAGAAGCACAGCACGGAAGTAGCTTTGTTTCGTATTTACTAGTATGTGGACTTCTCAAAAACTATCTTCCTAACACTGTTTCTTTTTTCTTTTTCTTTTTGACTAAAGGAGGGGTATCTGAATCCCAGGAAATAGTTATACTTGCTTGTTGAAGAGTTTTTAGCAAGTGATTATAGCAGTTTTGCCTGAAACTTGCCTGTTTAAATTTTCTAGGCTGGTGAGCCTAGAAAGGCTGACTGCTGGCGGGGTCTCTGGGTGGCTGTTGGGGGGCAGCCCGGGTGGGCACCGCCTGCTGGGTCTGATCAGGTAGGGCCCCTGGGAGGGGAGGGCGGCAGCAGGAGAACTTTCAGACCCCTCTCTCCACCTACACAGCACACTCTCCAGCATTTTGAAATTTCAGAAAGCTCTATTGGATTCTCCTTTTTAAGATCTCCAAGACAGTTCGGGCCCCAGGCCTCCTGAGCAGGGCGTGTCTTCCCTTTCACATCAGTGAGCTTGTTTTCAAGTCCGCGGTGGGCGGACAGCGTTGCCTCTTTCTCTCCCGTGGTTTAGAATAGAACGACTCCAGACAGGCTGTTTTCTTTAATGCCTTCCACAATGGGAGTTCTTGATATACCAAAGTGAAAAGCTACAGGGGACATTTAAAAAATGTTTTGAAGATAAAGCCTTAAGTGATAGTATCCAGGAATTTACTGGCTAGAATTACAATTTTAACCTGATGGCGCACTTAAAATATGTTTTTTCCGTCTGGTGATGCCATTAACTAAATGTTTTAAGGAACTTTTTGGTCATTCACAGAAACATAAAAATCCTAGTTATACCCTAATCAGTTTGGCTCAGTGGATAGAGCATCGGCCTGCGGACTGAAGGGTCCCAGGTTTGATTCCGGTCAAGGGCATGTACCTGGGTTGCGGGCACATCCCCAGAGGAGGTGTGCAGGAAGCAGCTGATGGATGTTTCTCTCATCATTGTTTCTAATTCTCTTCTTCTCCCTTCCTCTCTGTAAAAAAGCAATAAAATGTGTTTTTAAAAAAATCCCATTCATGTGAATATGTAGTTCTTAAGAAATTTTCCCCTTCATATCAAGTATTGGAATAAGCCTTGGTGATTTTACAATCCAAGGTTATATGTTTATCCTGGTCACCTTACTTAAAATATTCTGATGGAACATAAATTTCTAAATTTTACATTAGAAATAGGACGTAAACTCATGCGCGATGAATACAGCAGTGCAGATAGCAGCAAAGGGAAGAGTCTTCCCTGTGAAGTGATGTGAACACTGGCATGAGAGGGCCGGGCTCCGGAGGGACTGGTGGCCCTGCGGGTGAGTTTGCGCTCAGTCCTAAAAGCACTGAGCAGCCTCTGACAGCTCCAGGCAGGAGGCCAGCTGTCCTCAGAGCTCAGAGGGCGCGTGTGGGAGAGGTCAGTGGTTGGGACCGGGGCGCTAGGTTGGAGCGGCTGTTTGGATCATGCAGGGAGAGCTGTTGGCCTCTGACATCAGTGACAGGATGAAAGAGAAGCAGATGGAGAACTTCTCAGGATTAGTGACACTTCCGTAACCTGCCTCTGGCCTCTCCTCTCTAAGGGGCCTTCGCCGTCGTCCCTGCTGGCTTCTAGCTGCACACAACTTGCTGCACACAGGCAAGGCTGCTTTCATGTGTCTTCCCACCCAGGCCGGGCCTAAGCCACATCTGATCACCCCTTAGTGTCCATCACACGTTTGCCCATGTAGTCTATGCTGGTGGTACTTGGGGTGTTAAACCTGTTTCACGCTTCCTGAGACATTTCACTTTCTGTGTGTGTGATTTTTTAAAAAATTCTAGTAGAAGGTTATTAATATTTTTATCAATGAGGAATGTGAGCCCCTGAGAAGTCAGCCGCCCGCCCTTGTGGGGTTGTCCAGCCTGTGCTCAGGGAGAAAGGCCTGGTCTGCCTGATCCTACTCCCCTGGACAGACTGCCTGGATATCAGTCTCCTTTCTGCACCAAAGAGAAGCTTGTGCAGAGCTGAGGATTGTGCCGCCAGCAGCGGGGGAGGGACCACGCCTCCACGGGTGTCCCTACACCTTATAAAGCCATTGGCGTAGGAAAGAAATGCCATGAAGGTTCCTGAGGGCCATAAAATTCCAAACATGGAAATGATTGCTTTGTTATATGAAACATTTGTTCCGGCATTAAATAATTATAAAATAAACACCTGACACCAGAATGGAAACCATCACCGTTAAGCTGGTCTGTTTACTCTGAACTGGTCCTGGCATGGGTGGGGCTCACACGTTATTGGGGGGGGGGGCGGGGAGAGGGGGCACTCTTCATTGCCTGGAGACACGGGGCTCTGGGTGCTCCTGTCCTGGCCAGACCTGTGCAGCCTGGTGGCTCTGCACAAACCCCATGGGGCTGAATTGCCAGAAGGCGGCTGAGATGGAAAAACAGGGAGTGTGGTGTCACCTTCACTCTTGTATTCATTGGGCCGGCTTTCCTTTCACTTTTCTCTGACTCAGGCTTTACGCTGAAACTCTGGACTACAACATAAGAAAGAAAAATAATTCTATTTGGGGAGGGAAATAAGAATGATCTTTTCTGTCTCAGAGTATGATTGAACCATCTATCTACTGATGGTTTCCCTTTATTGCATTTTCATTTCATTTTATTATTTTTAATCCTCACCCAAGGATATTTTCCCATTGATTTTTAGAGAGAGTGGAAGAGAAAGGGAAAGACAGAGAGACATAGCAATGTGAGAGAAACACATCGATTGGTTGCCTCCTGCATGAGTCTCGACCAGGGCCCAGGCCGGGGAGGGATCTGCAACCGAGGTATGTGCTCTTGACGGAATCAAACCCAGGACCCTTCGATCCACTGGCTGAGCCAAGCCAGCTAGCACTGCATTTTCATTTTAAATTTATGACTTGTCTGTAACTGTCTTTTCTTTGTAACAGAACACATGGCAACTCTATTTCTACTGCTACAATGGAACTTCTTTGAGGATAACATAAGTTACACTTTTCATAAAGTGGAAAGAAAGTGCTTCAAAAGATCACTTTTATTTTCTCCTCACTGAGGTTACCAACAATTTTTATATTTAGTTTCTGTTGTACATTCTTATTTCTAAAGTGAAAAGGGAGTTAAATAAATGGGTATCTTGAGTATTCAAGCATGGAAAATATGCTCTTTGGAATTTTATATGGAAAATAATCGAGTGTGGATCCTGTGGTCCGTGCCTTCAAACATTAGCAGCTACTTTTCAAGGAGCAAAATTCTGTAGCTATGGCATGGGGGTGGGGAGGGTGGGGGGCTACCTCTCGTTGATGGTGATCTTTTAGCTCAGATTGAGAGAACACTAATTAACCTGCTGTAAATCCTGGACTTTTCCTTCTAGGATGATAGATGTCAAATGCTTAGAGATGTGACATGGAGCAGTGGGTCCTCTTTCGTGGCCTTTCTTCCTCCGTTTTCCAGAGTTTTACTCTGAAGGCGGTGCTTGCTACAGATCCAAGGCGAGGAGAGAGAAGGTGGAGCCAAAGGATGTTTCTGCCCGAACTGATGCAAAGTGATGCCATGGCATTGGTTGTAGGTCATCCTCAGACAGAAACCAGGGATGCATTCTGGGTGGACGGAATTGTGTGTGAAGCCATCCGACTTCTGTCTGTCTGTGTATCTGTCCATTATCTGTTTTTATCATATCTATCTTATTTACCTATCTATATCTGTTGTTTACCTATCACCCACCTTTATTCATCTATCAATCATCTATTCTTTGCATCAGTCATCTATTATTTACCTATTATCTAACTAGAGCTGTCATCTATATCTTATCTATCTTTATTGTTTTAGCACGAAAACCTTATCAGTTGCCTCAGAACAATGAGCAGAGCATAAGCGCCCCCACTAGAAAGTTTGCTTCTAGAATTTGCAGTGAGTTTGTCAGAGAATCTGTTGGCTCTCTGGCTACCAGATGCAAATGTGGTTCCATAGTTAAACAATACCTGGACTTTTTCCTTGAAAAAGATAATGCGTAGCAAGCTCAGGGCACCTGAGTGAACCTGGCCCCTTGTCATAGGGCTGGATCCTTTTGGATAACACACACCAAGCTGTTGTAATTAATACTTTAACTAAAGGCACCATTGAGGTCCCTCGGTCTGGCCTGCGGGGATCAGGCCAAAACCGGCTCTCCGACATCCCCCGAGGGGTCCCAGATTGCAAGAGGGTGGTTCTTGGGTGACGCACACTGGAATTGGGCTCCCTCCTCTCTGGTTCTGGGTGTGTCACCTAAGAACCGCAGCTGCCAAGTCACCGCAGCTCGGCAGCTCCTGCGTTGAGTGTCTGCCCTCTGGTGGTCATTGTGCGTCATAGCTACCAGTTGAACGGTTGGATGGTCGCTTAGGTTTTTATATATATAGACTGATGACCTGGTGCATGAAATTCGTGCACATTAAAAGGGGATTAATTAGAGGAAATAATTTAATGTTGCTATTTGCCCTTTCTCTATAATAGAAGTGTCAAGAGATGAAAGAAAAGTAGTAAAATGTATATGAAAACCTTCCTTCTGTCAGAGTCTAGGGCTCACCACGGACCAGAGTCAAGTCCCCGCCCACCCACATGCATCTCAAAATCGTGTGAGACCCAGACCCAGCAGCCTCCCTCCCCCCCAGTTGGGATAGATCCAGACCCAGCCAGTCCCACCCTTGTCAAGCTCTGCTGGGCAGGGGCATAGCCTCAGGTCCCCCGGCCCAGCGCCAGGACGGGGGGCGTGGCCTGAGGTCCCCCAGCCTACACCGGGTTGGGGAGCGTGCCTTGAGGTTCTCTGTCAAGCCCCACCAGGTGGGGGACACGGCCTGAGATCCCCTGTCAAGCCCCCTGGGTGGGGGGCATGGCCTGAGGTCCCCCATCAAGCCCCGCCCGGGGGGCGGGGGCGCAGCCTCAGGTCCCCTGTCAAGCCCCGCTGGGCGGGGGCATGGCCTGAGTTCCCCCAACCCAGCACTGGGGGTGCACCTTGAGGTCCTGTGTCAAATCCCACTGGGTGGGGGGCACGGCCTGAGGTCCCCCGTCAAGCCCAGCCAGGCAGGGGAGTGCAGCCTCAGGTCCCCTGGCCCAGTGCTGGGGTGGGGAGTGCAGTCTGAGGTCCCCCGGCCTGGCGCTGGGGCGGGGGGTAGCAGCCTGAGGTCCCCTAGCCCAGCACCAGGACAGGAAGCGCACCTTGAGGTCCCCCATCAAGCCCCGCTGGGTGGGGAGCGCCGCCTGGTTGGGGGCGCGGCCTGAGGTCCCCCGGCCTGGTACTGGGGTGGGGGTATAGCAGCCTGAGGTCCCCTAGCCCAGCACCAGGATGGGAAGCGCACCTTGAGGTCTCCTGTCAAGCCCTGCCAGGCGGGGGGCATGGCCTTAGGTCCCCTCTCAAGCCCTACTGGGTGGGGGAGGGCATAGCCTCAGGTCCCTGCTGATTGCTCATTAAGGCTCCTTATGGGAACTTGGCCTCAGTTGTGGGTGCAGCCATCTTTGTGACGGAGTGATGGTCAATTAGCATATTCCCTCTTTATTAGATAGGATAATGTAGTTGTTACCCATTTCCCCCTCTGCCCTTTCTCAGATGTTTATTAAGCAGTGAGACAGTCACCCTGTGTTTGCTGTGATTACGAATGCAGCTTCTGTCTAGTTATTTACTTGAGGTTCTCTGTCAAGTCACTCTGTGACGCTTGTGTCTGATGCTCACTGTGTGACTGCACCATCATCATGTGGTCCTAGTGTGTGAAACAGCAGGGTTTGGTCTGGAGGACACTGACCCATGAAGGTGGCACAATGTGGTTTTGAGGATGAACTATGCATATTTTGCAAAAATAAGCCATCGACAGCCATTGAGGCCTCCTGGGGAGAGCAGCACTGGGTCTTGTGCAGAGTTCTGTGCCGCAAGAGCCTAGACGCTGGGGTGTCGCTGGGCCGAGCCAGACTGGAGTGGGTGACAGCAGGCAGTGGGTGCAAGGTTGTCCCCGAGAGCAGGATGTCCTGGGCGGCTGGAGCTGAGCAGGACATCCAGAGAAGGCTGATCACATTGTGTTGGCTGGAGTGGCAGATTCTAAGTGTGGTTTCAATGGGGACAGTTTTGGATTTGGACAAGCTTTGTTTTCTTTTTTGATCTAGGGCTCTGAGTGAGAAACGTAAGTGCTATTTGTGCCTCAGTTACTCACCTGTTAAATCAGTTGTTGTAAGAATGAAAAGAGACTATTTAGGAATGGGACATGTAGGACAGGGCCACACTGACATCTTCCCCTTTGAAAGGGATCATGGTTTCTTGGGGAAAGCATTTATTTTCCTATATGCCTAGCAGTGGTCGGCAAACTCATTAGTCAACAGAGCCAAATATCAACAGTACAACAATTGAAATTTCTTTTGAGAGCCAAATTTTTTAAACTTAAACTTCTTCTAATGCCACTTCTTCAAAATAGACTCACCCAGGCCGTGGTATTTTGTGGAAGAGCCACACTCAAGGGGCCAAAGAGCCGCATGTGGCCCGCAGTTTGCCGACCACTGGCCTAAGGCTTTAACAATTGGAGTTTTCCAAAGTAAGACTTCAAAGAGTTCAAAGTGAGTTTCCTGTGAAGTTGGCATACTCTCAAAATTAAGGGGGGAACCCCCTCATGCTTAAATTTTCATCTGAGAGATTTTTAAAATTTGAGCTGAGTTTTGGGTATAGAATGAACTGAAATGGGGCTAGTTTGCCAGGGCTCGGATTTGCTGGTGGAATTGTGCACAGATGCGGTGTGATGACAAATCCTGAATGGCCAGTGGGGGATTGTCTGGGAATGGGTAAATAGTAGGTGTCTACCTAGTGTGCAGGGAGCCTCTTAGGAGGCTAGTATGTACTAGTTGATGTCCCACTGACATACTCTCACTCACATGTTCCTTTGCCTGGTCCCTGCTTGGTTTTGTCCAGGTGTCCCTCGAATGCAGGGAGCACACTGGTTTTGAATTTGTAAAATGCTGAGCGTGAGCCAAAGTGCGTTAATCAGGAGTACATTTTGCATGGAAACCAGCTTCCTGATAGTTTCATTATTTCCAAAGACTGGTCAGGGAAGAACGTGTGGTGAAGGACAGCGAATCTACTGGGGAGATGGGGCAGCTGCCTTCCCAGGAGCCCCCGGGGGCTGAGAGGACAGACCCGGACTGGAAGGTTGTTCTAGAGCAGAAAGTTCCTCCTCCTGCAGGTTATTTTATCAGGTTTTCTCAAAGCCAGGTGTTTGCCTCTTTCTCGCGATGTGCCACGAGGAGCAGTCAGCTAAAGCAGCGATTGTCAACCTTTTTCATCTCATGGCGCACAAAAACTAATCACTACAGTTCTGCGGCAAACTGAAAAATATATTCTTTCCTGCTCTGACAAAGAGGTAGGATTTAGATTCATTCACACTGGACAGCTATTGTGTGGGATGTTGTCCTTTTTTTTTATTTGACAATCTAAGGGAAAAGAGGTCCGTATCCCTGACCAACTAGTCAGGTATTGGCATGTTTTAAAAATTCGTGTGGCACACCGGTTGAAAGTCAGTAGGCTAGTGAGAAGCCTGTGGTGGGGGTGGGGAGCAAGGTGGGAGAGCCACTCTTCAGCCAGCGTCTCCGTGTGTTCACTGATCGCCTTGTCTTAGTCAATCACAAAGCTAGTCCAGTGTGCACATTCATGTGGGCATTTGGGTGTTGATATTTTGGACATTTTAAACACATGGGTTTGACGGGGTCTTTCCAAAAGAACTGAACAGTCCAAGGGCTGATTGGCAAAGGGGTGCAGGTGCAGAGCATGGTAGACCCGTGATGGGGGCCATGTTTCACTTCAGCCCAATCAGCCCGCTGACGGCCACTGAGGTGCTCATCGTCCGAGAGCAGGGTGTGTTTTCTGTATCTCTGTTGTTTATGGCTCCGTGTTTAAAAAGGAGTCACGTGTTTTGTGGAGCGGATAAGACTCTACACTGGGCTGTGAGTTACCTGTCAGGCAGTAAGCACCGAGGGCGCTTTATGGTCTGATCGAGTTTCGTGAGCATACCTCACTAGAAAAAGCAAATGGACCAATATGTGGCTGAGACATAATAACTTTTTACTTGCTTGCTCTATTTTTATTCAAATGCAGGTTTTTGGCTCTTTTGGGGATGATGGTTTGATCAGACTATTAGGGAAAAGTTAGCAGATTCTAAAAAATTCAAGGGGAACATCAGTGTTTTGTGTGCTTTACACTTACATTTGGAAAGGCTGCTGCGAGTCATAAAGGTTATTTTGTCCCATGTGCTTAGCACTGGGGAAGAATGTCAGCGTGGTGATGATAGAGCCTGCTCTTCTGCATGGGAAACTCTGTCTTTAACATTTTAATTCTTACTTTACCGATAAGCCAGTAAGCACCTTTCTCACATATTTGGATTTCCATAGGTTCCGTGTTCTTTTTTTTTTTTTTTAACTTAATGTTCCATTTAGTCTAAGTCACTTATTTTCAAAAATACCCTAGCAGTTTCAAGTCCTTGGAACTGACATGTCTGATTAGAAAAAACTCACTAATGGAGGAAGGTGCTAATCAGTAATAGTTTTAGGCAGCTGTCACCGGCATGGGCCTGCACAAGCCATGGTTGACTAGGTTAATGAGAGCCATGGGACTGGGGAGGTTCCTGCTCTGGCAGATGTGAATACGGTGTGGAGAATCTACTTCTGGGTCCCGTCCGAGCCGAAACCTTGAGAGCAGGGCCTGGGCAAGCATTTTTGTTTGTTTGAGGGCAAGGAGAATGACTGAAGTGCTTTCTTTTTAAGTTATAAGGCAAACAGAAAACACAGTTGTGACTGTCTTCTTGGTCTCTTTTGAGGGATCAGCCCTACCCGTGGGGACCATTCTGAATCTTTCTTTCCTTCTCTTATAGGTGACATCACACAAAAAGGATATGAAAAGAAGAGGTCGAAATTAATTGGCGCCTACCTGCCCCAGCCTCCGAGTACGTACACTTTGATGATATGTCATCTAGTTTAGAGAGTTAACTGCAATATGCAAGAGAGAATAGCGCAAATCCTTTCTTAGTCCCTGATTTGCATGAAGACTGCGCTCCTGACATGGCACCAGTCACATCTAAGTCCTTTGTATGATATGACTATTGTATGTATATTTTGTGAATACAGAAAAAGCACATGATGTTCTATAAGTGTGCTTAATATGTTTAGTAAGTATTTCATCTATAGAGGGCAGTTCTATGGTTGATTACTTCAACATGCTAAAATGATAAAGAGACGAGAGAAGTTAGGATTTAAACATGATTTTTAGTTTGGGAAGTTAAAAATTATTGCTATTGCTTATAGTTTAATCCAAGGTTTTGTTAAAGTAGTTGGGGGACAGGCCAAATCTAGAAACCTAGGAAATGATACAATATCCT
This sequence comes from Corynorhinus townsendii, assembly GCA_026230045.1. Lineage (NCBI taxonomy): Eukaryota > Metazoa > Chordata > Mammalia > Chiroptera > Vespertilionidae > Corynorhinus > Corynorhinus townsendii. The sequence continues at coordinate 81,268,445 of JAPDVU010000001.1, read as the reverse complement.
GCCTTGGATTATGAAATCATGAAGGTTTGTTTTGCTTAGAAATGTGATTGTAAGACATTATGGATTCTTCCCCAAAGCACAAAGTCTGTTTCACTCCATGTCCAGGTTGATAGATTCTCTTTGCCCTTGAGCCAGGTTCTGTCCATTTCAAGAAACAGAAAAGGATGCCAGGCTGGAGTTCCCACAGCTCAGTTCTAGTGAAGCTCAGTTTGGTTTGAGGGTGACCGTGAGATGGCTAGGCTTTTGGAATGGCTAAAGCTGATGCAGTGAATGCTGTACTCAAGGAGAAATGAAAGCAATATAAATTTTGCAGGTGGTGCCTGAACTCTACAGTGTTCACTGTTAAAACAATTTTTAAAGCTGCTCCGATGATTCTGCTAGAAAAGGGTTAAGGCTGCGGGGGCACATAGCTCACAGATGCCCCGCTCTGCCCCTCCTGATCTCCAGGCTGTGACACACCCAGTCGTGGCCTGTTAGCATGGTTAACAGTGTTACATTCCAGGAAGCTTAATTTGTGTGTTGAGCTTCTGCTGTGTTTGTAGCTTTGTTTTGATGTTGTGTGCTTGCTTGCTTTCCTTGGTTCTTAAGAGAGTTAATATAAAGATGGACCTGTTGTATCGCCTGAATGAGTAAGTGAAAAATAAACCAGTTCTTGGGTTGGCTGATGCCCGTATGTGAAAGGCTGTAGGAGTAGGTGTGGACAGACGAGTAGCTGGTGGTCTCCCCCTTTTCCCGTCTCTCCTCCTCTAGCAGTACTGCGTGGTGGTGGCCATCTTCATGGCCTTGATGGTGAGTCCCTTTCAGCAAGTGGCCCCTCCGCATCTTGGAGGAAGGCTGGTTGGCTGACTCTAGGCTCTTAACATTGCCGGGTTCTTATTTCTGTGCCTTCCCAAACAAGAGTGAAACAGAAGCAGTGCTCAGACCATGGTTCTCCAGCCCCCGTGCCAAGAGCTTGGCTGGCTGTGTGGGCTGGGCGCTCAGGCTGACACCCATGTTGCGTGGTCCCTTTGGTGTTCTTTGTGCTCTTCTGCATGGGGTCGGCAGCTCTGCTCAGTGCTGTAACAAATTTAAAAAAAACTAAAGTTTGAATTAATTAGTTTTTTTTCGACTTGTTACAGCAGCGAACGGAGCTGCGGTGGCCCGGTGTAGACTGCAGCCCAGTGAAGGAGCCCCGAGGAGAACGCCGCACTCCGGCCACATCGGGGTGTGTGACATCAGAGAAGCCGCTGGCAGGGAGCGGGTGGCCAGCACCGCGGGAAACCGGCCTCTGTTTTACTTTCGTTTCGGTGAGCGCACTTTTCTGAGAGAGAGAGAGACCCCATGTTTGAAAGGGACTATCACTCAGCACCATTCTAAACAGAAGTGCAAGGCGTAGCGTTGGGGAACCCTAGTGTTGGGAGTCCTGTGTGTGAGCCCTCATTCTCCAGATGAGGTCACACAAGTTTTCAGGGGGCCATAGTACCCCTTGGTTGTAAAGTTGTTATAGAACCTGGAACTATGACTGTTCCACTGACCCAGGGCCAATTAGAATAGAATATGCTATTTCAACAACCCTATTTTTACAGTTGGGACACTGCTTACAAAATACTTGAGAAAGAAGACTGTATGACAAATTCTAAAAGTCTTCTTAAAATTATTGGTCTGCTGCTGACCTTCGTCTCCTAGCCAAACACCTCAGCAGAGGAAGAACTCTAGTGGTCCTGGCACCTGAGACCTGCTGAGGGGAGTGAGAGTATAGGCCTTCACACTCCTATGCCCGGAGGGCAGTGTACGGGGTTCGATAGGCAAATGAAACCGATTACTGACAGAATGTATTCTTCGAGGTAATGGTCCTCAGAAGTCAAAACTGTGTTAGTGGTTGATAGTCTGAATACAAGAAGCCCAAAAAGATGAGTTCAGTGCAACTTTTAGTAGAATAAGAAGATAAGCATTTGTAAGTTTTAGGCTTGTCTTCGGGGTTTTGCCTCTGAATAAAAGGCATTGTTTGAAAATCATGCACACATAATAAAGAGAGAATGCTTAATATTATAATTGGCCCCAAGGCCTGGTCACCCCACTGAGGCTTCTGTTGGTCCCCTCTGAGCTGCTTGCTGACAGATATAAGATGAGTGTCCTTGCAGGAGGAATGGAGGCTTTGGTGAGTGGTTGGTGGAGTTGGGTGCTAGCTGTGAGGTCCTTCTCACAGTGACGGGAATCTAACACACCTGACTGAAATGTGAGGAAGAGAGCCTGCCTGGGGACGCTGCTCCATGGACCTCGTGCCCATCCCATTCCCACTGGGCATGGTTCAGGGTTTCATGAATGTATAGTACTTAGAACTGTGCAGTCAAGTGTTAGCAGTTCTTCTCCGTTCTGTGTGAAGATGGCAAACCCAGGCCCAGGGACACAGATGGTGACAGGAGCCAGCTGGGATACCCATCTCCAGAGCATGATGTTGTCACTGGTACCTTTCCCCTCAGTCCACATGGGATCTGAAGCTAGGTCAGTGCCTGGCACGTAGCGCTCAGGATTTTTATCACGTTATCATCTGAGGGGAACTAATTTTTGTCTCGGTGGCTTCCCATGATTTTGGACAGTTCCCCAAACAGAAATGGACTAAGAGCCTCTAGATTTGGCACACCTCCCCTCCCAGGGACCTCTCTTGGTCTGTCTCTCTTGTAGACACTGGGCAGCCTCAGCTTTCCTGAGAGTTGGTTCTCAAATGTGGTATGAACATGAGATCCTATGATAGGTAACGAGAGGGACCCCTCCATTACCGCCCCTGGGTCCTCCTGTGGTGACAGGTTGAATTCTGCTTTGGAGCTGTATTTTTTAAAAATATACTTTTATTGATTTCAGAGAGGAAGGGAAAAGGAGAGAGAGAGAGACATCAATGATGAGAATCATTGATTGGCTGCCTCCTGCATGCCCTATATTGGGGATCAAGCCCACAACCTGGGCATGTTCCCTGATGGGGAATCGAACCATAGCCTTCTGGTTCATAGGTCAATGCTCAACTACTGAGCCACACTTGCTGGGCTGGAGTTGCATATTTGACTGTTGACTTTTTCTTGTTAGAACGTACCTTTTTTAGCCACCTCAGATTTCATTCACAGTGAAGTCAGATAAAAATTAACGAATGAAATATCCACACCAATACTTTAATTTCTTTTAATATCCCATTGCTAGTGACCTGTTAAAGCTATTCTTGTTTTGTCAAATTTATTTGCTCTTAAAACTTGTGTTTTTAAACCTGTATTTCAGCCTATGAAAATAAATGTTGACAGTGTTTGTTGAATATTAGCTTTCTGAGGACAGACATGTAGGGTCTATGCACAGGCAAGCACTAACCTACCAGTTTGCATAGTGGGGACGAGTGTGTGAGTGTTAGGACTGTGCACATCTCAGAGGAAGTTCACGACCACCTAGGGACCCAGAAGGGGTCAAGGTTGAAAGTAGTTCCAGGAAGCATGTTTGAGTGAACTAGAAAGGTAACAGTACTGAGAATGAAAGCGAAACATTAAATGTATATATGAATCGGTCACTGTGTAATCTGGACCATTCCAAACTGTCCATTTAGCTGTTCTTTCAGAACGGTACTAAGATGTCAGTAAACTGGTAAAGTGTAAAGCCACCAGACAGGGGAAGGCAAGAAACAGTGACACGTTTCTGTGATTTGTAAGGTGCCTCCCTAAGCTTGGGGGTTGGGGCTGAGACAGAAGACGAAGGTGATGAAACCTCAGGGTCGGGGGAGGCATGGCATCCACGAGGGTGATCCATGCCCTCCCCACTCTTCAGAGAGGTTTGTTCTCCGGAGAAATGGACTAAGAGCCTCTAGATTCAGGGACAGCAAGCGATACTGACCCCAGAGGTGCTAAATGAGAACACGCATGCTGGAGGGAGAGAAGGGCTGCAGCCATGAATGATGGGTGCTCCTGTGTTTGGTCACAAGACAGGGACCAGAAGTCTAATCTTTGGGCAAATGGAACAGCCCAGATAAAAGAACCGACTGGGACTAGATCTGGTGATGCCACCACCAAAGGAAGTAAGCACTGCTTGCAGCTCCTGTAATGGGAATAAAGAAGAAATTGCAAAAGTTGACAGAGGAGAAGAGAGAATATGGTATAGTGATGGCCACAGTGGTGTAAGGGAGAAGTCCATATACTGTTTAACATGGTCAATTGAGTAGGATTATAAATCCGTATTTATAAGTATGAATGTAAATGCAAATTATTTTTCGTCGTAAGACTTAATAGCACTCTTGATTTCTGTGCATCTACTTGATAAAAATACAAAGTAATTTTTTAAAAGATCATTTTAAAAAGATTCTTTGTAGATAAGTGGAAGAATTTTGGTGGCTGTAAATGCAGTCATTAGTAACTGTTAATTAATGATGTTAAATGTGCTTGCTAGATGAAAAGTTTACAGTGTAGGTATCTTTTTCACAATTCTAATCTAGTAACCTGTTTATGTGGGACCCATAACCATGCCATAAAACATTGGGGTGCAGCTCTGGCCGATGGCTCAGTTGGTTGGAGAGCCAGCCATCTGTACACTAAAAGGTTGTGGATTTGATTCCTGGCCAGGCACATAGCTAGGTTGCTGTCACCCTCGTTGGGGTGTGTACTGGAGGCAACTGATTGATGTTTCTCTCTCACATTGACATGTTTCTCTCTCTCTCTCTTTTTCTTTTTCTTTCTCTCCCTCTTCCTCCCCCTCCTTTCCTCCATCCCACCCTCCCTCTTTCCCTTCCTTTCTCTGTAAAATCAATAAAAAACGTCCCGGGTGAGCATAAAAAATTGAGGTGCAGAAATCACCCTAAGAGAAATACTAAATACCAGGAACAGATAGCTCCCCTGGAGCCATCACAGAAAACCAGGGACTACACTCTGTTTTGTTAAATTGCTGTCTCTGGTTTCCTTTCTGTCAAGTGTTATGGGTCCTTTTCTGAAGAAGTAGCAATTAATGTTTAATGGTCAGTGATCAGAATTTCTTCATTTCTGAGCTGTAATGATTAATCTTTCCTGTACTTAACGTTTATCTAGATTGTGCCTTTACTATTATAGTCTGAAGTGTGATAGGTATGATGATTGCCAGATTTAGGTCAGCATTTGACCAGTACCCATAGAATCATTTTTATCTGACCATGTTAACATTTTTGCTAATTCATCAAAGCTATAGTGAAATATAATTTGTTCAATCGTTTAGCTTCAAATGGGGCAAGATTCCAGAGTTAGAAATTTGGAATGAACAAAGATGGAAGCTTATTCTCAATCCTAGTTATCTGAATTATATTATTAAGATATCCTATAAGGCCGAAACTGGTTTGGCTGAGTGGATAGAGCGTTAGCCTGCGGACTGAAGGGTCCTGGGTTCGATTCCGGTCAAGGGCATGTACCTTGGTTGCGGGCACATCCTCAGTAGGAGATGTGCAGGAGGCAGCTGATCGATGTTTCTCTCTCATCAATGTTTCTAACTCTCTATCCCCCTTCCTTCCTCTCTGTAAAATATCAATAAAATATATTAAAAAAAAAGAGAAAGGTATCCTATAAGATTTATTTTAAAATTATCTTTAATGATATATGTAATTTTCTCAAATATTTCCTTACCACTTTCTATATGTTTATTATATAAAGAAGATCATTATTTGATTCTGTGCTTTGAACTCCATTTTCTTTTCTTTTTTTTAATCCAAACCCTAAAGATTGCAGATGTTGCTTGTGGCTTAGTTTGCATTTTGCCCCATGACATATTAGACATTTGTGATGTGCAGGAGCCTGTGCTGTTTGTAAAGGCTGTTGTGTTGGGTGTGAGTCTTGCCCTGCCCTGGATGCTTCTCCCTTTCCTGGTTACTTCCCATGACATCCCGGCCTGTGCCCATTCCCATGTGAGCTCTAGCTCGGCTGTGGGAATGCAGTGAGTCAGGGCTGTACTCTACCAAAATGATTTGCTCCACAAAGTAAATTTGCTCCAGCTGCCAAGGAAAGCCTCACCTTACTTTGCTATTTCCCTTAACCCAGGGGTGGATCAAGCTTTGCCGCCAGAGCGCCGGGCTCCCGTTACCCCTTCCTCCTCCTCTCGCTATCACCGCCGAAGGTCCTCAGGGTCAAGAGATGAGCGCTATAGGTCAGGTAAGGCACCAGTGTGGCGTGAGGTCTGCAGCAGCCATGTGTGGATGAGGTGGAAGTATGTGTCTTTGAATGTTCTTGTGATTGGTTGTGGTCCACAGATGACTGCATCCTTCCTCATACACAGATATTCTCTCCAGGGTACAAGTTAACATCCAGTAAATGGTAATGATTTCACATGTTAAAAGACAGTGTTTGATAGAATTTGATAAAAATAGTAACTTCTCATGAACCAAATTTTATTTTTTAGGTTTTACAGTTCAATTTGGTTTTAATTTTTATAATGTTGGTTGCTAGTATGGTTTTTATTCTCTTTTAACCTCAGTAATGGGGAGATAAGGACACATATGTAATAACTTAATAAAGAAATTTAAAAAATACAGGGGCTTGTGCATGAGTTGGGATAAGAACCTCATAAATATTTACATTGTAAGATGACATGTAAAAGTGAATAAATACCTCTGACTAAAAAAAAAAAAATATTTTTTTATGTATGTTCTCTATTGTTGCCTTTGTGTTTTGTGGTGCTGCCTATAAGAGTGCTATCTTGGTAATTCCACTTCATTGTAATCATCACCTGAGCTTGGCTGGCTTGAATTTATTTCATTTATTTAGCATCAGAAAATTTGCAATTAATATGTTAATTACTTTTGAGACATTTTTTCCCCAACATCTAGATTAAAGTTGCTTTTACCCATTTCCTTACCTATGATTTTTAAAAGAAAATTCCTGGTAAGTGTTGTTGCTGGACACCAGTGCAGGGCACATGTGGATTGCTGCAGATACTGATCCGTATGATAACATTGTCTATCGCTTTATATTTGGCAAGGTAGTTTCACAGACATCATCTCTCTTCGTTTTTATAAAAAAACAAGTGAAGTGCTTATTACTGTTTCATGTTACAAAAGAGGAAGCTGAGGCTATGGCAAATGTGGTAGCTCAGCTAGTTCATACCAGGGTTGGGTGGGTCCTTGTTTCTTGAATCTTTCTGTTAATGGGACCTTATAAGATAAACCACCACCGTTTCCTCTAAGGAACTGTCCGACTGACTTCCTGGATGAAGGGGTAAGACAGATTTGATGGAGTCAGGAGTTGTCATCTGCACAAGCAAGAAGAATGGACTGAGAGACGTGGAAATGCCAAGCGCAGCGTCACTGCTGCTCTCCCTGCCTTCTCAGTCCCTCTCAGGAGGCCTTGATGCCTGGTCAATACCTGGGGATGGAATGAAGGCAGGAGTTCGTTCCTAAATCCACCTTCTGTTTTTCAGAGGTATTGAACACCCAGCACACATCAAGAACCTATCTTAGCCATTCCAGCATCTCAGAGGCCCCTTTCAGATAATTAGGAGAGGAGATGCATGCACTTGTATGCTGTCAGCTTACTGTGAAATCTTTCCATTAACTCCTTTGTCTTGATGCTGCTGCTAGTATTTTATACATGCACATACACATGTAGACACATACGTAGACACACACATAGTTCTGCATACAGTCGCCACACTTGTAGATACACACGTAGTCCTGCATACAATAGCCACACCTGTAGACCACATATGATGGCATGTTTATAATTTTTAGTATCTTTAGTTCTCACAGAAGCTAGTCCCGTGCTCTTATTTCCATTCTTTGGATAAGAAAATGGAAATTTAGGCAGGAATGTGATTATTAATGCTACTGCAGTGAGTAACTCATCAAAAGAGGTCACAAATCTAGCTTTGCCTTCCCTGTCAGATGACTTCTTGCTACAAAGATTTTATCTCATGTCCATTTCTAACCTTTAACTCTGTGTTAATTTTTACAATTTACATGGAAATTAAATCCCAACAAGTCTATTTCCCAAGTCTATTATCTGTCTTTCCTGATGATGGAGGGTGGGGCTGATAGACCCCAATGTTTACACAGCCTTTGATAAGATAAGGCACACTGTGTTTTGCAGATCTTCCTAGTTACTTGGGTAGATAGGATGGGTGGGCAGATAGTAAAAGTCTGAGAGAGGTTAGCACATCAGGGATGGTAATTCCTTAGCCTCAGGTACCTGTCAACTCACCTGTGCACATTACTTCCATCTTTGAGGATGGAAGAGGGCATATGGGAGAGCAGTGCACTGGGAGAGGGGAGGGCTACGGAGGAGAATCGAGGTCAACTTCAGGGGTTATTTTTACTAGTCAGTAGAAACATGGCCAGCATACCAGCAGTCCTCTGCAAAGGAAATAGACCCATCTGGGTTCAGCCCACCTCCAGCCCTACTTCAGAATTACTGTTAACTCCTCACCCACATCACTGTGAGTGGGAGGAGCCGTGAACAAAAGCTGCAGCTGCAGCTAGCGTTAGTCCTTTCCAGTTAGAGCTCCTGACTGGGATGTGAGCATTTGATACTACCCCCTGACCCCCTCCTCTGGCCTCAGATTCTAACAGGCTTCTGACCTTGCAGCTTTGTCTCCTGTAGGTGTCTCTCAAGGCACCCTTTTCCCATATCCTCTTTTTAGTTCTGATTTTCTCCCTTGGTTGCTCTTTCTGCCCAGTCATTGGGAATTTGGGGCTCTAGGCCTAAGGTCAAAGACTAGCGCAACCCCTCCAATGGCCGGTGTGGTCCTGGAGCTCCGTCTCAGCACCCAGCACCTGAGGAGTGTGAGGAGTGTGTCCTTCCTGATCTGCTTGGTGCTAGAGAGCAACAGAGAATAAGACACAGCCTCCTCCTCCCTAGGAATTCACAGTCTAGGGCAGTGGTTGGCAAACTGTGGCTCGCAAGCCGCGGTTTGCCGTTCTGTTGACTAATGAGTTTGCCGACCACTGGTCTAGGGGGAACCAAGACCAGTGGACTGAAGGTTATAATGTGTAAAGGGTAAATGTTCCTGTGCAGTGTGGTCTCTGAGGGGGCTGTTCCCCTCATGCTTAGCTCCTAAACACACAGCTGGTGACACACATGCTCAAGTACCCCAGCAGCTCCCATTGCTCTCAGAGTAAGAATCATGTCCCCATAGTGACCCACCGTGTGCGTGGTTTCATTCCCGTTTCTCCATGATCTTGTCTTTCATGTTATCCCTGCTCTGCAGCCTGGGTGGTTTTGAGCACACAGACACCCAACTGCTGTAGGGCTACTACACTGTCTGTTCTTCTGCACCGAATGTTCTTTGCTCATACATACACAGTGTTGGTTTCCTTACCTTCATTAGGTCTCTGCTCACGTGCAACTGCTTTTGTGAGGCATTCTCTGACACACAATCCCTATGCTTCCCCATTCTGATCCATTTGTATCCATTGCTGCCATCACCCTAGCACTCTATCGGTCATCCATCTATCAGCTCACCTCCATGACTATCAAACATCTCTGTCAATAATCTGTCATCCATCTATCATCTACCTACTTACCTATATCAGTCATCTGTATGCTTGTATTAATCATCTACCTATTTGTCTATCAATTAATTTTATTTTTCTGATCTATCAACCATCTACCTGCCTACCATAAGAATGTAAGATCTGCAAAGACAAGAACTTTGTTCTGTTAATTCATGTATGCCAGTCACATAAAATGTTGCCTAGGTAACAGTTTTGGAAGGAAGGGAGATGAGGGACCATAGCACATTTGGGGGAAAGTAAAAAATTACATACAGAGATTCCAGATTTTAAGGTATCTTGTATACCAGGCTTGGGAATTTTGAACTTGATCCTGAAGATGGTAGGGTGCCACTTGAAGATTTTAGGCAAAGGCATGACAGGAGCAGTCTCAGCATTTGAACGTTACTTGGGTAGCACTGTGGACTATGGATTCCAAGTGGAGGAATTGCAAAGACCCTGAAAGTCTGATATTGATGCATGTCCAGGAGGTGAGTCAGTGCTGGTAAGATTTTTGAGATATGTTTAGAAGATAATAGCAATAGGTCCCTAAGGCTGAATTAATGTAAGAGTGTGTGAGAGAGGGAACAAGGGGTGACTCTAGGTGTCCAGGTGATACACCTGAATAGATGATGGTCTCTGGGTCTGACTTTAGAGAATTAATCCTTTCATTCATAGATTAGAGATGGTGGAATTTGCCTCAGCTATTTACTTACAAAGCAGTTGTAGAGAATACTTTGAAAAATTGTGTAGACATCTTAAAGTGTCATGTAAGGCATGGAAAATATTATTACACTAGAGGCCCAGTGCACGAAATTCATGCATGGGGGTGTGTGTCCCTCAACCCAGCCTGCACCCTCTCCAATCTGGGATCCCTCTCACAATTCAGGACTGCTGGCTCCCGACTGCTCGCCTGCCTGCCTTCCTGATGGCCCCTAACTGCTTCTGCCTGCCAGCCTGATCACCCCCTAACCACTCCCCTGCCAGCCTGATTGATGCCTAACTGCTCCCCTGCCAGCCTGATTGCCCCTAACTGCCCTCCCCTGCAGGCCTGGGTCCCCCGCAACTGCCTTTCCCTGCAGGCCCGGTCACCTCCAACTTCCCTCCTCTGCTGGCCTGGTCACCCCTAACTGCCCTCCCCTGCAGGCTTCATCAACCCCAACTGCCCTCCCTTGCAAGCCTGGTCCCTCCCAACTGCCCTGGGTCCTTGCTGGCCTGATTTCCCACAATTGCCCTCCCTGGCAGGCCTGGTCCCTCCCAACTGCCTTCCCCTGCTGCCCATCTTGTGGTGGCCATCTTGTGTCTACATGGGGACAGCAATCTTTGACCATATGAGGGAAGCCATCTTATGTGTTGGAATGACAGTCAATTTGCATGTTACTCTTTTATTAGATAGGATAGAGGCCCGATGCACAGGTGGTGGCCGGCTGGTTTGCCCTGAAGGGTGTCCCAGATCAGAGCGGGGGTTCCCTTGGGGCATGGGGCGGCCAGGGCAAGGGGCCTGTGGTGGTTTGCAGGCCGGCCACGCCCCCCGGCGACCCAAGTGGAGGCCCTGGTATCTGGGACTTATTTATTTTCTGTAATTGAAACTTTGTAGCCTTGAGCAGAGGCTAGGGCAGGCCAGGGCTGTGGGAAGCTTGGCTTCTTCCATCGCTGTGGGCAACTCAAGCCTCCTGCTCTCTCCAGTTCTGTGGCTGCTGCCATTTTTGTTGGGATTTATTTATCTTCTATAATTGAAACTTTGTAGCCTTGAGCAGAGGCCAGGGCCACCAGAGCATGTGGGAAGCTTGGCTTCCTCCATTGCTGGGGAAACCCAAGCCTCCTGCTCGCTCTATGGCCGCAACCATCTTGGTTGGGTTAATTTGTATACTTGCTCCTGATTGGCTGGTGGGTGTTGCTGGTGGGCATAGCAGAGGTACGGTCAATTTGCATGTTTCTCTTTTATTAGTGTAGACTAGTGACCTGGTGCATGAAATTCGTGCCCGGGGAGGGGGGCTGTTCCTCACCCTGGCCTGCACCCTCTCCAATCTGGGACCCCTCAAAGGATGTTCTACTGCTGGTTCACAGGGATTGGGCCTAAACCGGCAGTCGGACATCCGTCTCACAATCTGGGACTGCTGGCTCCAGCTGCTCACCTGCCTGCTTGCCTGCCTGCCTGCCTGATTGCCCCTAACCACTCTACCTGCCAGCCAGCTTGCCCTCAACTGCCCCCCGCTGCCGTCCTGCTCACCCCCAAATGCCCCACTGCCAGCCTGCTCACCCTCAACTGCCCCCCCTGCTGTCCTGATCAACTCCAACTGACCCCCACTGATGGCCTGCTCATCCCCAACTGGCCCCCCTGCTGGTCTGCTTACCTCCAATGACCCCTGCCATCCCATCCTGGCCTGATCCACCCCCAGCGACCCAAGGTCCCAGCCCTCCCTTTTTTCTTTTTCTTTCTCTCTCTCTCTCTCTTTTTTTTTTTCAGTGCCTCCTTGAGTGGAGGCCAGGGCCAGCTGGAAGCAACTATCTAGGGTTTATTTACCTTCTATAATTGAAACTTCGTAGCCTTGAGTGGAGGCCAGGGCTGGCCAGGGTGGGCGGGAAGCTTGGCTTCCTCCATCGCCGAAGGCAACCCAAGCCTCCTGCTTGCTACAGCTCCACAGCCAGCTGCCATCTTGGTTGGGTTAATTTGCATAGTCGCTCCTGATTGGCTGGTGGGCTTGGCTTGGCGAAGCGGAGTGATGGTTAATTTGCATGTTTCTCTTTTATTAGTGTAGAAATATACTATTTTAATTGTAAACATTTTTTAATATTAACTGCTTAATTTATATATGAGATAATCCTATCCAGAGACTCTTTCCAAGTGCTTGTGAAATCTCAGCTGGGGATCTCATTTTCTATAATCAAGACCAAGCTCCCCCAATCCACTATGTATCATGGCAACCACCCTAAAGAAAAGCTAAGGAGGACCCATAGATCATTATGCTAGCTCACTTGATAGTCTCATTTACCATTTTATTCTCTTCTATCTCCTGTTGTTAAAATAATCTAGTCACGAGTGTTCTTATTTTAGACATCTCACTGATATGTTACTTTCTCTTACAGTATGTGCTCTTACATCATTTTAAAAATTGCAGTATGAAATCTTAGCTGATTTCAGTCTATTGCCAGTGTACATGTTTCAGGACTTTCCGGTTTATTTTCTCCTGAACCAGCATGGAAGATTTAAGACATTCAAAAGGGAAAGTTTTGTAGCCCTTGGGAGATTTTTGCTCTTTGAATTTCTTTGACTGCTTAACTTGCTATAGCATTCCTTTGGTTGCTTCAATGACCAAATTATATCAGCCAAGAAGTGATTCTATTATCTCTTAGTTAATTGACTTAATTAACAGTCAATCTAGTCAACCGTGTAGCCTCAAATTTAATCTCTCCTGGCAACATTTTTCCATTTCACTTCTAAACCCATGGCCTTACATCATGATGAACTCCTACTGGAATTCTTGATAAATGACTTTCTTTGGAAGCTTAAATTTGATTTGGAAAGTGAATGAATGATGAACAGGTATCTATATATTAGGCACTTTCTTACTTTCACTTGATAAAGTCTAAATTAGAGCTTTAAAAATTCTAGGTATTTTTAAACATCCCTTTTCTCCCCATCAAACACCCTAGAAAAGAAAACTTTGAGGTTTGTGTTGTGTCTATACCAACCAAGACCAGCTATGATACGGAAGAAAATTAAAACTAAAATGTAGCGTACAATCTCCTAATATGTTAAAAATGATTCTTTCGTCCTTTTATGAACTAAGAAATGGTTTAAAAACCACACCTCATATTTTGTGTGTGCACACGGTCAAGGCAGCTGCCTCCCAGTGGTCAGCCACCCTGACCCATCCTCACGCTCATCCCTGGGAGAATTTCATGGAGCCCTCTCTTAGGCTAGACATCAAACTGAAGTAGTTCCAGGGATCTCACTACCCTTTAAGAATGTCTGTGAGGTCAAACTATTCAGAATAACACTAACACATTGTTTGCCTTTTTACTCTAATTTTTTTAAGATTGCACACTGGATTTTTCCAGAGGCTGCATGACATATGGTGATGTTATGATTCTAACAGCTAGTGGAATCTGTGATTGTGAAGTCCTGTGTTTTAAAAGTTTACTTTCTAATATAGTAAATATGTAAGTATTAATCCCACAAGCAAATGCTTTTAAGGGCTTTTGGCATTAAGAGTTTAAAGCATTCTTTGAGTCAAAGAGTTTGAGAACCATTGCTGTGAGGCTTGTAAAAATTAATTTATTCTTTAAAAATTGATAGATAATATGAACTAGAAACATCTACATCTGAATCCAACCCAAGACTGGTTTTATGCTGCCATCAGTTTAAAGTCTGATTCATGGCAATGCTCAGTTTCTGGGAATAAGGACCTGTGTCCTCAAATTCACTCATTCAACAAATGTGCAAATAATTTTGTGTACTGAGTCCTCTGCTATGCACTATAGTTTAGAGAGTGATATAAAAAACATTGTGTTTGCTTTTAAAGAGCTTATTAATCCTATAGTAATTTCTTCCTTAATGCTATAGTTTCATTTTCTAGACTGAAGTTTTTCTTTCTCTAGTCAATTTGAACTTACTGATTTTAATGTAGTTCCTAACTCTGTAACCTGTGTTCTCTCTGAACAACTCAGTTTTCATAAATTTATTTGTTCTAGTGTAAATTAGGATATAACATTTTCTTACATTAGCATATGAGAGAAGGATGCACTCAATCAGACTACACACTCAACTAAAGATTCATTGTGAAGGATAGACTCCTGACTAGAGCTACACTGTTTACTATGATGTCCAAATCCACATGGAACTTTTCAAAATTTAAACTAATTAAAATTAGGTAAAATTCATGGTTTGTTTCTTTTGCTTCACTAACCACTTTTTTCTTTCTTTTTTGGAAAGTGGCTACTAGACTGGGCAGGGCAGATATGGGAGTCGCCAGCAAAACAGAAAGCTGTCCTTCGCAGTGCTGTTCTAGGGCCAAGGTTGTGGAAGAGCAGGGGTGACGGCAGGGGATGCACTTAAGATCAAAAGATCTGTTTGTCCAGAACTAATAAAACAAACTAAATTTTGATATCTATATCTAGTCATTTAAACAGAAACGGCACGGTCAGATTTGCATTTTAGAAATGTCAGTGTAGCAGAGCAGGAATATATAGGATAGATTGGTTGGGTTGGGATGCATTCCTGGCTGAAATCAGGGACATGTTAAAGGGGCTGTTGTATTTTATTTTTATTGATTTTTAGAGAGAGAGGAAGGGAGAGGGAGAGAAACATCAATGTGAGAGAGAAGCACCGATTGCCTGCATCCTGCATGCTCTGTCCCCTTTCCCCCAAGGGATTTGAGCCTACAACCCAGGCATGTTCCCTGCGTGGGAATTGAACCATCAGTATTTCAGTGCACAGGATGAAGCCCAACCAACTGAGACACATTGGCCAGGGTGAGGCTGTTGTATTTTAGGTGAAAAACATATTCATCAAAATTTGTGTGATGTACCAAAATGGTACTTAGAAAGAAGTTGATAGCCTAAAATGTTTATATTAAGTAAGCAGAGATCTTGGAAAAATAAGGATTTAACTTAGAAAGGTAGAAAAGGAAAATCAATAAATTCGTAGAAAGAAGAAAAATTAATAAAGAGAATAAAATGGAGTAGAGGATACAGACTTGTTTTCTACTCCAGCATGAAGTGGAAGCATGGAAGTCATCACACCCATCCTCATCACAGGAGAAACTCTTAACAAATGCGAAGTCAACAACCTTTCTTTGATCTATCGAAGAACTGAGGTCATTGTGCAACTGCCACCCCAAAATGGGGAAGGGTAATGTAAGCAGAGGTGGAATCTCGAAGACAAAATCTAAAGGCAGGGCTAGAAATCAAAAACATCATGACAGAAATGAAGAATGGCTCATCAATAGACAGAAGGTGGGTAGGTCAGATACTCAGATCTACATAAAGAATACTTGGAGATTAAACAATATACTTTAAAGAACACATGAATCAAAAAGTGAAAGAGAAAAATTTAAAACATCTTGGAAAGGAAATATTTTTTAAAAGGGAACATACAAGTGATCAAAAAGTGAGATGCAGCAAAAGCAATGCTTAAAGGCAAATGTATAACACCGAATGCATATGTTAGAAAAGAAGTAAGTTCTAAAATCTGTAATCAAAGCTTCAACCTTAAGAGACTAGGAAAGTAAGAAGAAATTAAATCCAAAGAAGAAAAGAAATAAAAGTTGGAGAACGAATGAAATTGAAAATGCGAAATCAATAGTAAAAATGGAAGAAACCAAACGCTGGTTCTTTGAAAAGGTCAATATAATTGATAAACTTCTAACCAGGTTAAGTAATAAAACAATAGAGATTAAACAAATTACTAATATCAGAAATGAAAAGCAACCATCACTACTGGTTTAAAGTCTGATTCATGGCAATGCTCATAAAAGGATAATAAAAGGATAATAAAGGAATATTACAAATAAGTGTATGCCCACAAATTTGATAACCTAGATGAAATGGACCCCATTCCTTGAAAGACACAATTGACCAAAACACACAAGAAGAAATAGACAATCTGAATAAGCCTATGTCTATTTAAAAAACACACACAAAATCAATCCTATATAATAAAATAGTAATATGCAAATTGACCATACCTCCGCTATACACACAAAGCCATGCCCACCAGCCAATCAGGAGCAAGTATGCAAAGTAACCCAACCAAGATGGCTGCGGCCACAGAGCTGCAGCAAGCAGGAGGCTTGGGTTTCCCTGGCAATGGAGGAAACCAAGCTTCCCTGCTGCCCTGGCTGGCCCAGGCCTACACTTAAGGATACAAAGTTTCAATTATAGAAGATAAATAAATCCCAACAAAAAATGGTGGCAGCCACGGAGCTGGAGAGAGCAGGAGGCTTGAGTTGCCCCCAGCAATGGAGAAAGCCAAGCTTCCCGGCCGCCCTGGCTGGCCCAGGCCTACACTCAAGGCTACAAAGTTTCAATTATAGAAGATAAATAAACCCCAGATACAGGGCCTCCGCATGGGTTGCTGGGAGGCGTGGCTGGCCTGCAAACCACCACAGGCCCCTCGCCCTGGCCGCCCCACGCCCCAAGGGAACCCCCACCCTGATCCGGGACACCCTTCAGGGCAAACCAGCCAGCCCCCACCAGTGCACCAGGCCTCTATTGTATCTAATAAAAGAGTAAAATGCAAATTGACCATCACTCCAACACACAAGATGGCTGACCCCATGTGGACACAAGATGGCCATGACAAGATGGCCAGCAGAGGAGGGCAGTTGGGAGGGAACAGGCCTGCAAGGGAGGGCAGTTGTGGGCGATCAGGCCAGCAGGGGAGGGCAGTTGGGAAGGACCAGGCCTGCAAGTGAGGGCAGTTGGGGGCGATGAAGCAGGGGAGGGCAGTTAGGGGTGACCAGGCCAGCAGAGGAAGGAAGTTGGGGGCGACCGGGCCTGCAGGGGAGAGCAGTTGGAGGGGCCAAGCCTGCAGGGGAGGACAGTTAGAGGCAATCAGGCTGGCAGGGGAGTGGTTAGGGGTTGATCAGGCTGGCAGGCAGAAGCAGTTAGGGGCAATCAGGAAGGCAGGCAGGCAGGCAGGCAGGCAGGCAGGCAGGCAGGCAGGCGAGCAGTTGGGAGCCAGCAGTCCTGGATTGTGAGAAGGATGTCTGACTGCCCGTTTAGGCCCGATCCAAGTAGGATGGGGCCTAAACGGGCAGTCGGATATCCCTTGAGGGGTCCAGATTGGAGAGGGTGCAGGCTGGGCTGAGGGACACCCCCCCCCAATGCATGAATTTTGTGCACCGGGCCTCTGGTAAATAATAAGCTTCCAGAACAACACACCAGGCCTAGATGGGTTCACTTGCAAATTCTATCAAACAGCTAAGTAAGACATTACACCCATTCTTTATGTATTCTTCCTACAGATAAAAGCAAAGGGAATACTTCTAATTGACTCTGTGAGGCTAGCATTAACCTAAAACAAAAACTAGACAAAGACATTACAATGAAGGGAAACTACAGACTAGTATCTCTCGTGAACAATAATATTTATACATAGATATAAAATTCCTCAACAAAGTATTAGTAAATGAGATCCAATATTGAATACAAATAATTATGTACTACCACCAAGTGGGATTTATTCTAAGTATGCAAGGCTGGTTTCAAATTTAAAAATTAATATAATCCATCACATCAACAAACAAAAGAAAAACCACATGACCCCATCACATTGGTTCTCAACCTTTCTAATGCCGCAACCCTTTAATACAGTTCCTCATGTTGTGGCGACCCCCAACCATAAAATTACTTTCGTTGCTACTTCATAACTGTAATTTTGCTACTGTTAATTAATCGTAATGTAAATATCTGTGTTTTCCAATGGTCTTAGGCTCTACAGCAGTGGTTCTCAACCTGTGGGCCATGACCCACAGGTTGAGAATCGCCGGCAAGGTCACGGATATTTACATTACGATTACATTACACAGATATTTACATTACAATTCATAACAGTAGCTACAGTTATGAAGTAGCAACGAAAATAATTTTATGTTGGGGGTCGCCACAACATTAGGAACTGTAATAATTTTATGTTGGGGGTCGCCACAACATTAGGAACTGTATTAAAGGGTCACGGCATTAGAAAGGTTGAGAACCACTGCTCCATCAATATATACCAAAAACCAAACAAGCGCCAAAAACATTTGACAAAATCTAACATCCATTGTGATAAAAATCTCTTAGAAAATTAGGAATAAAAGGGAAATTCCTCAATTTGATAAAGAGCATCTACAAAAAAACCTGTTAA
The DNA here is from genome assembly GCA_026230045.1 of Corynorhinus townsendii. Lineage (NCBI taxonomy): Eukaryota > Metazoa > Chordata > Mammalia > Chiroptera > Vespertilionidae > Corynorhinus > Corynorhinus townsendii. The sequence continues at coordinate 81,250,149 of JAPDVU010000001.1, read as the reverse complement.
CATTATACTTACTGGTGAGAAACTAAATTATTTCCCACTAAGATCAGGAACATGGCAAGATGTCCTCTCTCCCTACTACTATTCAGAATTACTAATATACTAGAAGTCCTAGCTGATGCAATAGGACAAGAAGAGAAAAGGAAAAAAGGGTATACACATTGGGAAGGAAGAAATAAAGTTGTCTTTATTTACAGACAACATGATTGCCTTTGTAGAAAATCCCAAAGAATCAAGAAAAAAAATCTGAAACTAATAAGCTGTTATGGCAGGCTTGCAGGATACAAAGTTAATATATGAAAACCATTCACTTTCCTATATACCAATGACAAACAATTGGAACTTGAAATTAAAAACACGGTGTCATTTACATTACCATCAAAGAATGAAATACTTAAGTAGAGCTCTTAAAACTATAAAAATAATGAAAGAAATTATAGTTCTAAATAAATGGAGAAAAATTCTGTATGCGTGGATAGGAAGTCTCAATAATGTCAAGATGTCAGTTCTTCCCAATTTGATCTATAGATTCAATGCAATCCCAGCAAGTTATTTTGTAAATATCAACAAACTAAAGTTCATATGGAAAGGTAAAAGATCCAAAATAGGCAACACAATATAGAACAATAAAATTGGAAGACTGACACTACTCAACTTGAAGACCTACCAAAAACTAGAAGTAGACAGGACAGTGAGGTATTGGTGAAATAATAGACTAATAGATCATTGGATCATGTTGGCCCAGAAATGGACCCACATAGATATAGTCAACTGATACTTGACAAAGAAACAAAGCAATTCAATGGAGAAATGATAATCTTTTCAATACATAGCACTGGAACAACTGGACATCCACATGTTAAAAAATGAATGTACTCCTAGCCAGTTTGGCTCAGTGGATAGAGTATTGGCCTGCAGACTGACAGGTCCCAGGTTTGATTCCACTTAAGGTCATGTACCTCAATTGAAGGTGAGAGGCAAACATCTCACATAGATGTTTCTCTCTCTCCCTCCTCTCCCCGCCTCCCCCCCCCTGCCCCTTTTACTTTCTAAAAATCTATGGAAAAATATCCTGGAGTGAGAGTTAACAAAAAAACAATGAATCTAGAACAGATCTTACAGCTTTCATGAAGATTAACTCACAGTGGATCATAGACCTAAATGTAAAACAAAAAATTATAAACATTTTAGAAGATAATATAGGAGAATATCTAGGTCAGTGGTCGTCAAACTCATTAGTCAACAGAGCCAAATATCAACAGTACAACGATTGAAATTTCTTTTGAGAGCCAAATTTTTAAAATTTCTTCTAACGCCACTTCTTCAAAATAGACTCGCCCAGGCCATGATATTTTGTGGAAGAGCCACACTCAAGGGGCCAAGGAGCTGCATGTGGCTCACGAGCCACAGTTTGCCGACCACTGATCTAGGTGACCTTGGGTTTGGTAATGACTTGTTAATACAACACCAAAAGCACAATCCATTAAAGAAAAAATTTGGTAAGTTGTGGACTTCAATAAAATTAGAAACTTCTGTTCTATGAAAGACACAGTAAAGAGAATGGAAAGACAAACCATAGATTGGGAGAACAATCTTTGCAAAACTCATTTTTTTATTAAGGACTGGTATCACAAATATACAAAGAACTCTTAAACCTCAGAGAAGGAAACAAGCAATCCAGTTAAGAAGTGAGGAGAAGACATGAACAGATAGCTCATCAGAAAAGACCACAAATGGGAAGTAAGCACAGGAGAGATGCTCCACATCATATGTTGTTAGAGAGCTGCAAATTAAAACTACAGTGAGACACCACTGTCAGAATGGCAGAAATCCACAACACTGATACCTCATGTTTGCAGGGACAGCAACTTAGGAAGGCAGTTTAGTGGTTTCTTATAAAATTAAACATACTCTGAAGTACTTGAGGGTCTGCTTTGTGGAGTATATGATTGTCTGGCCTCTATGCTGTACACCTGAAACTAGTACAGAATAATTTTAATGTAAACTGTAATTGAAAAATTAAAGCCTGGTTGGTGCTTCTCAGTGGTTGGGTGTCAACACATGAACCAGAAGGTCACAGTTCAATTCCCGATTAGGGCACAGGCCTGGGTTGGGAGCTTGAGCCCCACTATGGGGCATACAGGAGGCAACCACTCAATGACTCACTGTCTCATCATTGTTGTTTCTATCTCTCTTTCTCCCTTCCTCTCTCTCAAATCAATTTAAAAAAACTTTTTAAAACTAAATGTGGAAAGCATTATAAAATAATAATAATAGCAGGCATTTAGGACTCACTGTTTACCTTCAAGGGCATTTACTGTTTGCACTGCTGATTTTGGTGTAAAATCCTATCTCATCCTGTATTATTACCGAGACATTTACTGTGATTCTTATTTCTTTGATAGAGGGAGCTAGTTCCTTAGAAAGCAATATTTTCTCTTAAAGTTTCTTCTGGTGGTATTCAGCAGCATTGTTTAAAACATATTGTATGTTCAATAAACATACAATGTATGAATGGCAAACAAAACAAAACAAAACCAAAAACTAGACATACTCTTACGGAAGGATCCAGCTGCACTCCTTGGTATTTACCCAAAGGGGTTGGAAATATATGTATATCTAAAAATGTTCACACAAATGTTTATAGCAGCTTTGCCCGTAATTGCTAGAATTTTGAAGCAACTAAGGTGTCCTTCAAGGTGGATGGATAAATAAACTGTAGTTCATTTAGACAATGGAATATTGTTCAGTTATAAACAGAAAGGAGCTATCAAGCCATGAAAAGACATAGAAGATCCTAAAATACATATTACTCAGTGAAAGAATCCAGTCTGAAAAGGGTACATATTGTATAATTTCAATTCTAAAACATTCTGGAAAAGGTGAAACTGTGGAGACACTGAGAAGATTGGTGGTTACCAAGTGCTCCAGGGAAAGGAGGGATAAGTAGGTGGAGCCCAGAAGATTTTTAGGGCAGTGAACCTATTCAATATGACCTTATAATCGTGGATATAGGTCATTATCCATTTATCAAAACCATAGAATGTACAACACCAAGACTGACCTCTAATGTAAACTACAGGCTTTAAGAATGTATCAGTATTACCCCAATTAATCCTAACTAATGTAAGATGTTAATAATGGATGAAGCTGTATATATGTGAATGCTGGGATGGGGTATATGGGAACACGCTATAGTTTCCACTCAATTTTTCTGTAAACCTAAAATTGCCCTAAAAAATAAAATATTAATATAAAAATGGAATAAAGGACAATGATCAAATGTAGAGTATCAACAAAGATAAAAGTGATTCTTGGGAAATAGTAATAATATTGAAAAACCTCCAGTGAGAATAGTGAAGCAAGAAGATAGAAATGAATTATCTAAGGCAGTGGTTGGCGAACTCATTAGTCAACAGAGCGACAAACCGCGGCTCGTGAGCCGCAGTTTGCTGACCACTGATCTAAGGAATGGACATGACCACAGATATACCAGAGGGGAAGAAGATAATCAGAATCCTGTGAATAACCATATGACAGTAATTTGAGAACTTAAGTAAATGGAGAAATTTCTAATTTAAAAACTTAAGAAATGGAAAGTTTGAGTAATCCTATGGCCATTAAATAAATGGAAACAATAGCCCTAGCTGGTTTGGCTTAGTGGATAGAGTGTCGCCTGTGGACTGAAGGGTCCTGGTTTCGATTCCTGTCAAGGGCACATGCCTGGGTTGCAGGCTTGGTCTCCAGTAGGGGATATGCAGGAGGCAGCCAATCAATGATTTCCTCTCATCACCGATGTTTCTCTCTCTCTCTTCCTCTCTGAAATCAATAAAAATATATTTAAAAATCCTATATAATAAAAGAGGAATATGCTAATTATCCATTATGCCCTGAGGCGTAACAACGGACCACGTTATGATTGGATCACGGATCTGCAGGAGGGTGGGGCAGCGAACTACAAGCGGGCAGTGGAGAGCTCCAGGAGGGGGCAGGGCAGCAAGGTATGGGGGGTGAGGCGGGGGAGCTACAGGAGGGCAGGGCAACAGGTGGAGAGCTACAGGAGGGTGGCAGCGACCTACTGTTGCACAGATTCATGTGCAGGACTACTAGTAAATAAATAAATGGAAACAGTTGAAACAAATTTTCTCATTAAGAATATACCAGACTCAGAAGGTTTTATATTTAAGTTAAGCCAAACTTTCAAGAAATTAACCGGTCTGACTCTATATGAACAATTTTAGAGAGTGGAAAGAAAAAAGGTAATCTTACCAGTGCAGAGGCCTGTGTCAATAAAAGATAGGAAGTACCAAGAAAGGAAAAGTCCCAGACATTATCTGCATAGGAACCTCCAAACTACAGATTTATGAGAAATGAGGGTTTAGTATAATGGCTTGATATAATCTGAATAAAAATTACATTTCTGTACACGAGCAACAAATGAAAATTATAAAATTTTACATGAAAGAAGGCCACAAAAAATGGATTCTTGTGGTAATGGACTGGGAATAATCTTGTTGAGATATTGACTCTCCTAATGTACATTCAGTTATAATAAAAACCTCCACCTGGTTCTCTGGGAAACTGAAACCGATTGTAGAATTGATGTGAAAACAGGGCTGAGGATGGGCAAGATGCATTAAAGAGAAAGGAGCTAGTGCAGATGTCAGATGTACCACGGCTGAAACTGAAAGCATTAGAAAGAAGCAGACTGGTAGACGAATCTTACACAGTTCCATTCGTGTGAAATTCTAGAAAATGTGGACCAGTAGCAACAGGCAACACATTGGTACTTAATATGATCTCCAAACACTCAGCAAAAGCTGATGTTTGTTTTAAGGAGTCAAAATCCTAACACCTATAAGCCATTATTCATGTCACCGTTGTATTGCCATAATGTAAGCCAATGTTTATTGAGCATTTACTTTGCACAGGCATGTCCTAAATGCTTTTTATCTAACTTATGTAATCTCTCTGTCCCAGGATTCAAGAGCGTCTCACTACTTCATTTCATAGGTGAACAAAATCATTGGCCTTTGTTTTGTAATCAGCTTCTGGTGTTTTTTCTGTGTACTTAGTTTATACCTGTTATAAAATTTTATCCCCAGTATAGTTCATTAAAGACAAAATTATGAGTTAAAAGTGTTAGTTAAACATGGAATGAGTTTATGGTGAAAAAGAAAGGAGAGATAATTTATGCCTAGAGCAGAGCCTGGCACAGAGGACATTGGATACATATTCATTTACTGGTTGAATAGTGACATTATTCTTCCTTCATGGCAACAGCTCTAAAGGCCAGAGACCAAGCAGTGACCCTGAGAGAGGTGGTGTGTCTGTGCAGCTACCAGTGATAAGAGAGAGAGAGAAGGAGGAGGAGGGATGGAGAAGTGGGAGAAGGAGAGTGGGGGAAGAAGGAGGAGAAGGAGAAGGAAGAGAGGAGGAGGACGGGACGGAGAAGAAGTTATTAGAAAGTGGAAAATGTGTATGCGTGTCTAGAAGTTCATCCTTGGTGTCAGATGTCAGCTACATGTCACTTCTTGTCGAGGCCTCTTCTGATGGCCCTGCCCCAGACTTGCCATCAGTGTCCTCACAGGTCACAAACTCCTCCCATGTAATACTCATCACGTCCTATTATCTTGTTGGTTTTCTGGTCTATATCCCAAACAGAGTTCTGTGCAAGGGGGTGACTGGGTAAGCAGTAGGTGCTCAGTGGATGAGTGCAGTTGTGACCAGAGCCCCTTTCCATGTACTGCCCCTCCCACACCCTGCGCATTCATGTCACTACACACTTTTCCTGGAGTTTGAGAGGTGGAGGTAATTGAACTAAAGCAACAGAAGGTGAACAATAAGCAACTGGCATGGCTCCTGATGCCCCACTGCTTATAAGACCGCTCCTGGGAAAGGCACTTGGCCTTCCTTTCCTTGTCTCTGTCCTCACGGTTTGACACAGCTCCCCACACCTCTGCGTCTGTGTGCCTATTCTACCCAAAGAACAAAAAGTGGAGCAGCCCCAGGAGAGGCCCTGGTGGAAGGAAGCCTGGGTGGGGAGAGGGCACAGTGCAACCGTCCGGACACGGGAAGTGGGTCCCCACCTAGCTCTTCCGCAGTTTTGGTTCCTTCCATTCTTGGCTTTCTTCTCTTCGTCTTCTCTGTCAGGCTCGTGGCGACATTAACAATGAGCAGCATCGTAGTAGGTACCCACAGCACAGTACATGGTGTTCAGGTTGCCACGTCTCAGCTCTGCCCAGAGCCCTGTAGCACATGGACTCATTGAACCTTCGTAGCCACCCCAGGGGGCAGGTACTCTCAGTATTCCTTTTTGTGCACATGAGGAAACTGAGGCACATACAGGTTAAGTGTTGTGTGTAATGGCACCTGGACGAACTGGGATTTGAACCCGGCAGTCTGGCTCTAGAACCGTGGCCTTAACTGCTCTGCTGTGATGACACAAGGTAAGCTTCCTCAGGAAAAAAGTCTCTTTTATTGACCCACTGTTGTTTTTGAAGTTGGACGACTGTCAGCATACATTTTATTAATTTATGATGTTGTGAGGTCTAGGAAATGGATTGCGGTTTTTGACATCAGAAGGGAGAAAGCTAAGGGGCAAGCTACATTTTTTCTTAAATTTAAACATAGTTATACAAAGATACACACTTTCTCTGAGAAGCTAAAGGTGTTCTGATTACTTTTATTTTCCAAATATCCCATTGTTGGTTGTATTGCAGGATATAGTTTCTTTCAGAATGAATGAAAGATCCACACATTTAAAGAAACCAAAAGGAAAATGGAATTTTTCTGTTGAGTATTTAAGAACTTATATCTGTTCCAGGAGCTTATGGAGACTTTTGACACAGGAGCCAAAAACGAGGGTCTTGGGAAGAGAAAGGACTGATGGCCCAGTGACTGTCCTTTGGGATTTATTTTCAAGGTGCAGACCAGAGGCTGCATGTGGGTGGCCTGGTCCATGCCCAGGGTCATCAGCGTGAGCATCTGTCTTCCATGTACAGAGCCCCATTCACAGGCTAAACTGTGGTCTGTACTGTGTGTCTTGAAGGAAGTGTCGCTCCCGGAACTCAGGCTATGGTGCGTGAGGACAAGGTGGAAACCACCAGCAATCTGATTCCTTCAGCACCAAACGCACTGTTTCAGAATAGTCCCAAAGCTGCTGTCGTTAATGAGTGCCTCTTGGGGCAGGAAGCTGGAGCCTTGCTGGTATATTGTATATCACTCCCACAGTGACTGATTCTGTTCCCATTTTACAGATGATCACAGTGAGACTGAGATGGATTAAAATATTTCTCCCATGTCTTACAGTTAATACATGGCAGAGCCAGGATTCAGACTCTTCAGTAATCTGTAGTTATCCCAGAACTATGGGAACATCTTAAGTTTCTATGTCCCTTGTAGCTTCCTGACAGAAAGACAATCTCAGCTTGCAGAACTAAATGGGTAGAAAAACTCTGCAAGATTCTTTGAGGGAATAGTAGGTAAAGAAATTTTCAGAAGTCAGAGTAGGGTCACATTTACCTTTCGGTACATTTTTTGACGTCATTCAGTTTTTTAAAATAAAATTAACACAAGCATCCTATATAATAAAGAGGTAATATGCAAATTGACCATCAAGCCCTCACGAAGAGGGCTGCCTACAACCAGGCTGGCAGGGGGTTAGTGAGGGACGACCAAACGACTGAACAGCAGGCTGCGTGGGGTGACCAGGCCATGAGGGGTGACCAGGCCAGCATGGGGGGACCAGGCCGGCAGGGGGCGTAGTTAGGGGCAATCAGGCCAGCATGCAGCGGCAGTGAGGGGCGATCAGGCCAGCAGGGGGAGGGCAGTTAAGGGTGACCAGGCAGCAGGCAGGTGAGTGATTAGGAGCCAGTGGTCTAGGATTGTAAGAGGGATGTCCCCCAAGGGGTCCTGGATTGCAGAGGGTGCAGGCTAAGCTGAGGGCCCCCCCTCCCCCTGCCGCACGTATTTCATGCACTGGGCCTCTAGTTTTAATTACAATGACCAAATCATGATGGCTAGGAAATGAGGAAAAGAGAATACCAAGTTTGAGGCAAAAGAAGAAAAACCATATGTAAAGAGGATGCAAAACTTTAAAATTTTACTTAAGAAAGAGTGGGTATCAGTTGCAGTGGTCATGTTTGTTTTGTTTTAAGCAGGAGAGGTCAAATTACTGTTCTGGGCACTGAGGACAAAGGTAGACAAAGGTGTGCGGTGGTGTCTCAATGCCACGTAAACCCCAGGTGCGCATCCTTCCTCTTAGTAAAAGCATGGGTTTCAGGGTTGTTGCTGCTGTTTTGGTTACTTTCCTAAAAACTGGTGGTTGGAGGAAAATGCTGATGGGAGTTTAGGAGGTAAATCTGATGCGATTGGAATGATGAATTTGGCTGGAAGGGAATTTCTCTCTTCTGGGTGTGTCCCTGCCCCTAACATGATAGGGAGGAAAGGAGAGGGGCAGCCAGTGGCTTTCATTTGCCCCCATCGGGCAGGGGGTGGGCGCAGATGCCTCTCAGTGCTGCAGAGACTGGAACAAGACCCCTCCCAGGGCTGAGCAGGTCACTGGCTCTGTTTAGTAGTTGCCCTTTGTTTTTGCTGTAGCAATCTGATTGCATTTCCCTGGAGTTTTTAGAACCCTGTAGAATTTTTACAAAATCCCTGCTGTGATTAAAATAGAATAGAGAGTTGCCTTTTTGAAAAGAGTTAGTTTGATCATTAAATATAACTCCTTTATTTTATGGATGTTTCTCCAGAAGTTGAATGATTTGCCTAAGATTAGTGTGTATGCTGACATTTCTTCCAAAACAGAAATTGCTAGTAGTGCCAAAAGCTGTCTAAAAGTAAAAATAATGAGGCTGCATCTTACCTCTCACTTCTCATCACTGATTCTTCATTTTATTTGTAACTCAGGTGAACTCATTCCAGATCCATGGGAGATCAGCTGAGTAGTTGTTGGTTGATTTGCATCTCATTGGCTATTAACTAACCAGAGGAAGAAATTTTGTGTAAAAACTGCATCAATCAAATATAATCTTACATTATTTTTTTTCCGCTTAAGTGTAACTTGTAATTAGAAAACTTATATAACTGAAAATATTTTCTTAAAGCAACTGAGCTGAGACTTGGAGTCATAGTGAATGTCTGTAGGGAAACTTCAGTTTTAACAACTTCTTAAACAGTTTAACTTAAAACAGTTGTAAAAAAGCACAACAGCAACACAATCCTGAAATTTGTAACATTTACTCCAAATTTTGGAAGTGAGTTTTTTTTAATAATTTTCTTTTGGGGGGAATGGTCAGTGATGGTATGAGCTATGCTTTCCTCTTAGCTTTAGATATTCTCAGTTAACCCTATCATGTTTTTTACTAATGTCACAAATTTAAAAATTCCTTTTTTTGGATGATTTAATTTAGGTGAGACTTTTCCATTAAGATGGTTATAAGTCACTTTAAAGTGGGTTTAGAAGTTATATTTTACTTGAATAATCTTACTAAATTCTGTAATTTTAAAAAACTGATGTAGGATTGTAGGATCTGGTTCTGAAGTTGGTATCAGACCAACCCTTCCACATCTATACTAATAAAAAGGTAATAAGCTAATTAGACCAGGAGACTGTCCAGACATCCTTCCAGACAAAGCCATGGTGGCGGGGCTGAGGCAGAGGTGGTTAGGGGCAATCAGGCCAGGAGGGGAGGGCAGTTGGGAGTGATCAGGTCAGCAGGGGCGGGGGGGGGCGGGGCGGGGGAAGTTGGGGGCAAGCAGGGCAGCAGGAGGGGCCAGTGGGGGCAAGCAGGCTGGGGGGGGTAGTTGGGGGCGAGTAGGGGGAAGTTGGGGGCAAGCAGGCCGGCAGGCAGAGTGGTTAGAGGTGATTAGGCAGGCAGGTAGGCGAGCGGTTGGGAGCCAGCAGTCCCGATTGTGAGAGGTATGTCCGACTGCCGGTTTAGGCCCGATCCCACGATTGGGCCTAAACCGGCAGTTGAATGTCCCCTGAGGAGTTCCAGATTGGAGAGGTTGTAGGCCGGGCTAAGGGACACCCTGCCCCCCCATGCATGAATTTCGTGCACCGGGCCACTAGTCCTGCAATAATAACCCTAAGACACAATGTTAACAATAACGAGTGTAGTGCACTGGAGAGCACCTCCTAAATGTAGGCAGAAGTGGAAGGACCGTGTGAAGGCAGGGCAGAGCAGAAGGAGATTCATATTTATTTGGCTTTTTGCCAGGAAGGTACTCTCCAAATGCCTTCGTGTGGAACTTTTCAAACCCAGGCTGCCTGCCATGGTGTTACTGGCTTACTGTGTCAGAAGAAAGACTGTGGGGCTGTCAGAACAGCTGGGCATTAAAAGGGGGATCTGGGTAAGAGTGAGCCACAATGCAGGGAGCCCCCATGTCTGTGTATAAATTCCATTCAGATTATTGGGGAACCCTGGAGCTGTGTGTACCTCCAGGAGACCAACAGACAAAACAACCATGGAGGCAGTTCCTAGGACCACTGGCACCATTTGAACATGGACTTTGGATTAGATAATAGTACTATACGTAGTACTCTATTTGTTCAGTCTCTTGATTTTGAGAATTTACAAGAGAATGTCTTTGTCCTTAGGAAGTACATTAAAATATTCAGGTATAGGGGAGAATGGTATCTGTAATTTATTTTCAAATGATTAGCAGAAACAACACATGCAGAGAGAGAAAGTGATGAGGTAAATGTAAACAATTATGAATGTGAGTAAAACTTTAGGGGAGTTCTCTATACTGTTCTTGCATATTTTTTGTAAATTTTTAATTATATCCAAAAAGTTTAAAAGTGGGGTCATATGAAACTGAAAGTGTTTGATGTGTGAAGAATTCATGTACTCTCTCCTCCTGATAGATGAGCTCTTTAGGTTTAGGTCATGAATCCAAGTCATTCATTCATCAGTTTTTAATCAGAGTTTAAGAAAGAGTGATCAGAAACTCAGTTTTTGCCTCCGAGTACTTGGAGTCTGGTTGAGGAGAAAAGAGTGGTGCACACACAAGCTGAACAAAGTCTAACAGAACACATTCATTGTGTTTGGTACCTGATGTACTCCAAGACGGGGCTGGCAAATGGTTTCGGTAAAGGGCCACATAATGGGTATTTTCAGCTTTCTGGGCCATTATGTCTGTCACATACAGTGTGGAAGCAGACAGTGTATGTACGTATAAGAAGGGTGTGCTTTGTTCCAATAAAACATTTACACAAAGGGGAGACAGGCTGCGTGTCCCAGAGGTTGTGGTTGGCTGACCCCTGCTCTATCTGGCATGTGTACAGGGTGGAGTTTTCATAGGAACTGCAGGAATACAGCGTGGACCCAGGTGAAGGGCCTGGGCCCTGGGATACTCACACCTGGCTTCAAATCCTGGCAGTGCCACTCACCAGTTTGATAATCTGGGAGAGCTGCTTACTTCCACTTGCTCCTCTGTGACATGGAAATATTGAGAGCCCCTCCTCTGTACAATCGTGTACGTTGTGACTGTGGTTGTGTCTCCCTTGACTGCTGCCTTCATGTCACTCTCCTGCAGCCTTCTTTCACAGAAGCCAGAACGATCCTATCAGAATGGAACCAGATCATATCATCCCTCAGGATCCCCCAGTGCTCCCTGTCAGATTTAGGATAGGAGCCCTGACCTTATGCACCCCTATCCCAGGGTCCTGTTTGTTGTGCCAGCATCACCCTCACTCTCAGTTTAGGGCCTCGCAGTGGGTTTCCCTTCTTCCTGGACCTTCTCGTCCTGACAGAGTGGCTCGTTCTTACCATTCAGATTTCACAGGGAGAGCGCTCTTCCCTGGCCTCACAGTGAAGTAGCGATTCAGTCAGTTCGTTTTCCCTGTTTTAATTCTCTGACCACTTGTCAATGGTCTGTTTCACCCGATGGAAAGTAAGCTAGTCTGGCCCTGGCAGAGTCGCTCAGTTGGTTGGAGTGTCATCCCCTACAACAAGTGGTTGTGGGTTCGATCCTGGTCAGGACACATACGGAAGGCAACGGATCAGTGTTTCTCTCTTCTCATCGAGGTTTCTCTGACTCTGCCTCTGCCTCTGTCTCTCCCCCTTTCTCTCTCTCTAAAATCAATAAACAACATATCCCAGGTGAGAATAAAAAAAAAAAAAAAAAGAACGTAAGCTGTGTGATTCATAGCACCTCATCTACCTGCTTCTCCACCTCTCCTGCCCTGAGGACATGACCTTATGAAGCAGGCAGCCAGTAAATATTTGTGGAGTTAATATCGTGAGTTAACATACACAAAACACCCGACACAGTTCTGCGTTCTTGGTACGTGTTAGCTAAATCATTACTGACTGCCAGTAGGGTATACATACTTCCCTTAACAGTGAAAAATACATTACGAGGCTTGAAAATGTGGAGAAATATCTGAAGGTCAAGTCCACTCACCCTAAGAAAATAAAAATCACATAAATTTGCAGCCAGCACTTGTTTATTTATACAGAATCCAGGGTAATAAAATGAATAATTAAACGTCTGTAAATGAATTTGCATGTCTTCTTACTGGAGCTTTTAAGCTGGCAGGTTCACATTTTCCCTTTCTTCCCCACCCATTCATAAACTACTCCACAGGACCAGAGAGGAGAGAGAGCATGACATCCCAAACAATGGAGTAATTGAGCTCTCTTTTTGTTTTAGACGTCCACACAGAAGCTGTTCAGGCAGCGCTTGCGAAACACAAAGAAAGGAAGATGGCAGTGCCTATGCCTTCCAAACGCAGGTCCTTGGTTGTGCAGACCTCGATGGATGCCTACACACCTCCAGGTGAGCGGCAGGCCCACCCTCGGCTTAGAATGGCGAGCATGCCTTAGAATTAATTCACTGCCAGCCTTGCAATCACAGTCTTTATAGCTTTCAAAATAATGGTGCTCTAATTCAGATTTTGTGACCCACAGGTCCAGAAACAGCATATATGTTCTAAACTAAATTTGGAGGGAAAGTTACCATCATTTTGTGTGTATCTATATAAATATGTATTTTAAACTTTTCATCAAGACTTACAAGTATGAAAAACTTAGTCTTATAAAATTTTATTTAATACTTGATATAGCAAAAGTGTCCATAGTTCTAACTGAACATGCACTTTTCTTGTTTAGACTGGTATGTACATATTCTCAAGTCTTTAGAACATATTATGTATGTTGTAATTTTGTATTAAGAAACCAAATGAATTGGAAAATTTAGGCTCTTGAACTTTGCTTGGGGGTCATCAAACTTTCCTTAAACTACAGACAGTATTTTGGTCTTTGTGGGCCCTAATGAATGGGTATGGTTGTGTGCCAATAAAACTTTATTTATAAAAATGGGCAGAGGGCCAGTTTGGTCCATAGTCTGCTGATCCGTGATCTGAATGGTTGAAGGTTATATTGCATTTACATTTATGATTTTAATACTGTTTCTATTTAGTCTTGAATTTTTTGTAACTACTTAAGTTCTCTGTTTCACTCTACTGAAATAATTATAGTCTATAGTTCATGAGCTATAAAACCAAAGTGAGGCACAGTTAAATCATCCAGGTTATCTATTACAAGCATGAAGAATTGAGCCTAATCTACTTGATGTTTGTTTTTCTGTGATTTTGGTTCTAGCATTATTCATGTCATTGCTGCCAAACCTATCTTTTCTTTTCTGCACACTTAAGTTACCTTGCATACTACTTCGTACAATTTTGAATGCCACTATCTTTGTTCACAAGAGAAATTTAAAGTGCAATAAGAATAGCTGAACATATACAACACTTCTGGGCATCTTTGAGGTTTAACCCTGAATGTTTGCAAGCAGTGAGGGTAATGAAGCTCCCACTTCAGCTCAGAGATGTGATCAAGTATCTTCAAGATGTGATCAAGTATCAAGTAATTCTCCAAACAGCTCTTAAGTATTCAGCTTTGCATGCAGTTAAAGGTGAAAGTCTTGAGATTTATAAGACAAAACATATAGTGTATTCCTTAGTCATTGTTTTAAAAATAGTCAAACAAATGTTCTTCATCTCAACAATACAGTATCCTTGGCAAAAATTTTTTGGCCAGTTTACTTATTTTCCTTTGTTTCTTTATGCTGAGCCTCAATGTAATTTGGGACTATTTAAAAATCAGCATAATTAACATGTTCAATTCTGTTTATTTAGTTCATTATAATTTGCCAAAAATTTACAATGGAGTGGAAATTTTTAGTTTTATATGTTATTTGTGCAACAAACAGAATGAGTTTACCAACAAACCAACTTAAAATATATTTTTTCCAGGTTAAAATATTTTTTACCAAATGTTTGGAACTAGGCAGTATCCTGGAAAATGGACATATTTCTGAACTACTTTTTATGAGAAATACTGAGTTTTAAATGCGAGAAGTTATGTGATTATTCATGTATGTGCTTTTCTCCGTGTTAAATCCATCTTCAGAAATGTTAGTGTCATACATGATGAAAGCCAGAACTTTCAGAAAACAAATCTTGTAGAAATGCCTTTGCAAAATATGAAGAACATTATCAGTCACGTTGTTTTGGGTGTAACATTTGCATTTAATTATTTGACTAGAATTTTCATGTGCACCATATAATACATTTTGTAAACTGTCATTCAGGAGTTCCAGTGATAATGTCACATGAAATACTTGTGTACAGTCATAAATGCCTATTTATAACCATACTTGCTTGAACAGAATCTTGGCTCATTTTCTCTCTTTTTGATTGCTGGTAACTGGTTAGGACTCATTTCATGACAACTGCTCTGCAAGGAATATTCCTGAAGTTTATATGCTCTGCATGAAATGAATGGTTGCTGACTAAATGTCATAGTGTCTGGAAAAGATCTTTTTTTAAAAATTTAATAAATCTTTATTGTTCAGATTATTACAATTGTTTCTCATTCCCCCCCACCCCCCATAGCTCCCCTCCACTCAGTTCCCACCCCACCTTCTGCCCTTACCTCCCTCCCACTGTCCTCATCCATAGGTGTACGATTTTTGTCCAGTCTCTTCCCGTACCCCCCACACCCTTTTCCCCCTGAGAATTATCAGTCCACTCCTATTCTATGCCCCTGATTCTATTATATTCACCAGTTTATTCTGTTTCTCAGATTTTTAATTCACTTGATTTTTAGATTCACTTGTTGATAGATACATATTTGTTGTTCATAATTTTTATCTTTACTTATTTCTTCTTCCTCTTCTTAAAGAATACCTTTCAGCATTTCATATAATACTGGTTTGGTGGTGATAAACTCCTTTAGCTTTTTCTTATCTGTGAAGCTCTTTGTCTGACCGTCAGTTCTGAATGATAGTTTTGCTGGGTAGAGTAATCTTGGTTGTAGGTTCTTGCTATTCATCACTTTGAATATTTCTTGCCACTCCCATCTGGCCTGCATAGTTTCTGTTTAGAAATCAGTTGACAGTCGTATGGGTGCTCCCTTGTAGGTAGTTAACTGTTTTTCTCTTGCTGCTTTTAATATTCTCTCTTTGTCTTTTGCCCTTGGCATTTTAATTATGATGTGTCTTGGTGTGGTCCTCTTTGGATTCCTTTTGTTTGGGGTTCTGTGTGCTTCCTGGACTTGTAAGTCTATTTCTTTCACCAGGTGGGGAAGTTTTCGGTCATTATTTCTTCAAATAGGTTTTCAGTATCTTGCTCTCTCTCTTCTTCTGGCACCCCCATAATTCTGATGTTGGTACGCTTGAAATTGTCCCAGAGGCTTCTTACACTATCTTCAACTTTTTGGATTCTTTTTTCTTTTTGCTTTCTCAGTTGAATTTTTTTTGCTTCTTTGTATTTAAAATCTTTGACTTGATTCTTGCGATCCTCTCGTCTGCTGTTGGATCTCTGTATAATATTTTTTATTTCAGTCAGTGTATGTTTAATTTCTAGTTGGTCCTTTTTCATATCCTCAAGGGTCTCGCTAAATTTATCAGCTTTTTCTAGAAAATTCTTGAAAAACCTTATAACCGTGGTTTTGAACTCTATATCCAGTCATTTGTTTTCCTCCATTTCTTTCATTTGTGATCTGTTTCTTTGTTTCCTCATTTTCACTGCTTCCCTGAGTTGGTAGGGTGGCTTTGTGTGCTAGGTGTCCTATATGGGCCAATGGGTCGGCCTCCCAGTTACTTGAGGTGGACACTCTTGGTGCACCCCTTTGTGGGCTGTGTGCACAGCCTTGTTGTAGTTAAGTCTTGATTGTTGTTGGTGTCACTGGGAGGAATTGACCTCCAGGCCAGTTGGCTGTGAGGACTCGCTGTGTCTATAATGGAAGAACTGCTGCGCTGGAGACACACTTAGGGGGCAGGACTTGCTTCAGTGGGGCTTTGCTCACTGAGTCTGCCTCTTGAATGTGTCACTTATGGATGTAAGTAGTTGAAATCTGGTGTCCTCTCACACTGACCACTAGGTACACTGGCTTCTGGATCTCCAATGGGGTGCTGGTCAGCTACTGTCTGAGGCCACCCAGCAGGAGGTACAGCGAGAACTACAGTTTTCTCCTCTTTGCTTGGGGTTTGGAGGTTTTGGAGCTGTCTGACCAGAGCTGCAGTTTGTTAGGTTAAGCTGTGACAGGGCAGGCCATTTATATGCAAAAGCCGCTGTGTGGAGCTTGGGTGGGTTTGTAGATTGTGCAGGGGGCGGGGGGGTGGGGAGTCACTAAGCTAGGGCGTGGCAAACAGCGATGGCTGCCAGTTTCCAAGTCCACGCATCCTGTGCTCCAGTGCAGTAAACAATGATTGCTGGGCGCACCTCTGCAAGAAAGTCACCCTCCCTTTCAGAGCTGATGGCAGACAGTCCAGCTTCTCCCCGTAGGAGTTTGGGTCCCCAGCGTCTCCCCAGAAACTGGAGTTGGGAGTAATCGGGAGCGTGTCTCCCTTAGGGTTGAAAAAAGCAGTGCACCCAGTTGCCTGCCGCCAGCCCGATTCGTGCCCCTCTGTACCTCAGCTTTTCAGCACTTGTGCACGTCTCAATGCTCTTTTCTCTTTCCTTCTAGTTGTAGAACTTCCACTCAGCCAGCTTTCCCGTGGTTCTGGGTGATAGACGTTTTGTCTTTTAGTTGTAGTTTTGAAATTGTTGTGCGAGGCAGCAGTTTAGGTGCTTACCTACGCCGCCATGTTGGTTTCCCCTCTGGAAAAGATCTTATTAGGATCATTACACTGTGGATCTCAAGCAGCACAGAACTGAACTGAGAGCAGAGAAACCCATGAGGTGAGCCCCACGAGTCCCAGTTCTCTGCCTGGGAAAAATTTTTAGACTGTGACACAGAGATTGGAGTCTGAGCAATCTCTATGGCCATCCTGCTAAGTTGAGGAGGGCTGAGATCCAAGTTCATGGGATATCAAGGGGCTGAAGCTTTCCACAGATCGACACTAGCAAAAAAATAGCTCCATGTATGTTCAAGGTAAAGAGAATCAACCAGTAATCGAAGTAAATGCTAAAGTAAAGTCAAGGCTTCAGAGTAAGATAGAATTCAGAGTCTCCTCAACATACCACCCACGGTATCTAGTATTCAATAAATAATCACTAGGTATGCAAAGAAATAGGAGGTGTAAGCTGTGGCCATGGAAAAAGGAATCAATAGAAAACAAACGCGATATGACTCCAGTTTGCTCTTTGTAGCCACTGATCCACTGTCAAGAACACAGAGTATTGCTGGTCTCAAGTGTATTTGCTATAAGCATGAAATACAGATTTTGAAGAGTTTATATTACAAATATGACTGGGATATAGTTCATTAACTTTTGTATTTATTACATTTTGAAACAATATTTTGTATATTTTATGTTAAATATATTATTTAAGTTAGTTGTACCTGTTCATGTATTTTAAAATGTGGCTGCCAGAAAGTTTAAAATTATGTCTGAGGCTCCCATTTTATTTCTTTTGGAAAGCACTTGGGTATGTGTTTGATATAGAGGAAGATGGGGTTTTTAAATATGATTGTAAAAGATTTATCCAGGCAATCAAGTGAAAATGTCAAAGAAGTAAAGAAAAATATTGTCTTATTACATAAGTTGAGCAGAGAAAGGGAAATATTTTTAAAATTAATGGAAACTTTAAAATGAAAAGTATAATACTGAAATAGAATTGCACTGGATTAGTTTAACATCAGATGGATAAAAAGCTAGTCTTTAAACTTGGAGATCAAGAGAGGTGACCCAAACTTATGAACAGGAAAACAGAAGATTAAAGTAAAGTTAACAGAACCTCAAGTATCTGTGGAACAGTGTTAACATACTTGTAATTGGAATCCAAGAAGGAAGAGAGTGTGAGAAAAGGGCAGGAAAACTGAAGAAATGAGGGTCAAAAACCTCTTAGATTGATGTAATTACCACATACGGATTCAGAAATTCAATGAACCCCAAGCAAGGTAAGTCTAAAAAGAATTAAACCTAAATTTATAGAAGTCAGTGTGCTGTGAAATCCATAGAGTAAGAGGAAATCTTAAAAGTCATGAGAGGAAAACAGATAATTATAGACTGGAGAACAATTATGAATAATTGCTCATATCTTCAATATGAGATACATGATTATGAGTTATCTACATATATAAAAGCCTAAGCAACCGAACAACTGGTCAACCTGATGCTGTGATGTGCACTGTCCACCAAGGGGCAGACACTCAATGCAGGAGCTGCCCCCTGATGGTCAGTGTGCTCCCATAGCGGGAGTGCTGGTCAGGTGACAGATCCTTCCCAGTGGCCCACCAGCCCAGCGGCAGCTCCTCACTCCCTCAGTAGTCCTGCAGGTCCAATCTCCGGAGAACAGGCCATGCACTGATGGACTGGCACTGCCAGCACGATCCTGACAGTGCCACCAGCCTCCTGGAAGTCAACCTTGGGCACCGCAGCCGCTTCCCCTCCCTAGATGCTCTGCAAGGAAGAAATGATATAAAAGCGGCCACCAGATAGCTCCTGACAACCAGCGATATGGATCCCACCGCCTGCCGGGAGGGCTGATTGCATCTCAGCCTCCCCATCCTCCTCGGGACAGGTGCCAGATGCAGGGTTCTTGGCTGGAAAGTGCCGCTACGGCAGCGTGAGCCTCTCCCCATTGGGACTGTCTGGGTGTGAGCCCACGGCAGGCGCAGTGGGGCTGGGATGAGCGGGAGCAGCAGGCAGGAGTGGCATGTGGCGTTGAGCTGCCGGTCCAGTCCCCACAGGCCACGCTGAGGGACCCCACCTGTGCATGAATTCATACACCAGGTCTCTAGTATGAGATAATACAAGATTATGAAGACAAGAAGCCATAAAACAATGGAAAGACACCTTTAATGTCCTAAAAGGAAGGGGGAAAACTGTCAACTCATATCCAGTGAAAATATCCTTTGTAAGCAAGGATGTTAAAGGAAATAAAGCTATAATGAGACCTTGAAAACTGAGAGAACACGGTGCCAGCAGAATTGCTCTGCAAACATGCCAGCAATGGTATATGAGCTCATGGGGAAGGATATGAGATGAAAACTTACATCTGCAAAGCAGAAAGCACACTGGAAACAATCAATAGCTGAACAAACAGGAAATACTATCTTTCCCCCTTATAATTTGCTTAAAAACAATAGTTACACAAAAGACAAGGACAAGTAAATCTAATTACCCGGTTGTACGGTTATTACATTTCTGAAGTAGGAAGAAGTTTGTAGTGTCAGGTTTGAAGAGTAGTTACAATATTGACCCAATGTAGAGCCATCAAGGATGCGTATTGTTAGCCCCAGAGCAACCACTGAAGCATGGGAAGAGATACATGTGAGAATATAGGGCATAAAATGAAACTCTTTAAAAGTTGTTAATAGGAAAAAAAGTCAGGGGAAATCAACAGAGATAAGAAATAAGAGGAATAAATAGGAAAACAAGTAGTAAAATGTTAATTTTAAACACTCTTATACCAATGATTATAATAGACTAGAGGCTTGGTGCATGAAATTCGAGCACTTGGGGCAGGTGGTCCCTCAGCCTGGACTGTGCCCTCTCACAGTCTGGGAGCCCTGCGATGGATTGCCCTTGCAGAGGGAGACCCTGCCCACCCGCCACAGCCTGCTGGCCAGTGGCCTGGGCCTCCCTCTGCAGGGTGATCATGTAATCGAGTGTACCTTGCAGAGGGAGGCCTCACCCACCTGCTGCAGCCCACCGGTCGGTGGCCTGGGCCTCCCTCTTTGGGGCAATCATGGAGCCCCTCGATTGATCGATTGCCCCGCCGGCCAGTGGCCTGGGCCTCCCTCTGCAGAGCGATGGCCAGGCTCCCGACCAATCACATCGCACCCTCCTTGGCTGGCCTGGCACCAGTGGGAGTCATAGCGCGGTCGTCTGGACAGTCATTCTGCTGTTCGGTCGTTCGGTTGATTTGCATATTACGCTTTTATTATTACAGATTATTATAAATGTAAATGGACCAAACACCCAATTAAAAGATAGAGATCATCAGGCTAGGTAAAAAGGAAAAATAAATACATCTATATATTGTCTATGAGACACATTTAAATATAAGAATAAGGATAGTTAAAAATGAAATAGTGAAAAAATATAAATGCAATTTCAAGCATGAGAAGGTGAACAAGTCTATATTATTAGTATCTGACAAGATAGACAACAAGACCAAGTAGTGTAAGATATAAGAGAGATATTGCATAATGGGAAATGAGCAATTCACCAGGAAGACATAAGAATGAAGATTCATACATGTACCTAAAAACAGAGCTTTATAACTTATAAAGCAAAGCGCATAAGGAAGGGAAAAGTAGAAAAATTAAGAATAATTTTTAGAAATTTAAAAAATATACTTCTTAAATAATCATAAGAAAGTTGTCAAACTAACACTATCAACCAATTTTATACAGTTAATATTTGCAGAATATTATGCCCAACTCTTGTAGAACATGATAATTCCTCAAAAAATGTGTTATTTTTAATACCTTTTTTGATGTATAATTTAGCTCCCATAATATTAACTTGTTGTAAGTGTGTCATTCATTGATGTTTAAAAAATATCCAGATTGTTCAATAATTGCCATAATCCAGTTTTAGAACATTTCCATCACCCAAAAAGTTTCCTTATACCCATTTTCAGTTAATTCCCATTCTCACTCCAGCCCATTGATCTGATTTATTTGCCTCTATAAATGTTCTAAACATTTCACAATGAAATCATGAAATAGATTCTTTGGCATTTTGCTTCATCAGCATAATGTTTTTGAGCATCTTTCATGTTGTAGCATTCTTGAATTGTAGAATGAATTCCTTCTCATTGCTGAACTGTTTCCTCTTAGATAGATATACCACATTTTGTTAATTCATTCACTTGTTGATGAATATTTAGCTTGTTTCCAGTTTTTGGCTATTATGAATAATGCTATCAACATTTATGTACATGTCTTTGTGTATACTTACAATTTCATTTATCTTGGGTAGATTCCTGGGAGTAAAATTAATGAGTTATGGTAACTTTAGCCTTTAAGAGCTGCAAAATTATTTCTATAATTGCTACACCATTTTACATTCCCAGCAGAAATGTATGAAGATTTCAGTTTCTTACCAACTCAATATTGTCTGTATTTCTTATTATAGTCATTCTAGTGGATGTGAAATGGTATCTGGTTGTGGTCTAATTTTCATTTCCCAAATAATGCTAAGCATCTTTTTATGTGCTTATTTGTATACTAGAGGCCCAGTGCATGAAATCGTGCATGGGTAGGGTCCCCTAGGCCTGGCCGGGGATCAGGGCTGATCTGTGGGGTGAGCAGCGGGGCAATCAAGGGGCCCCCACTGGCACTTAGCGTGGCTGGCCTGGGGCCTGCCGTCTGGGGGCAGCTTCTGTATTGAGCATCTGCCCCCTGGTGGTCAGTGTGCATCATAGTGACCGGTTGTCCCACTGGTCATTCTGCTGTTCAGTCAGTTAGCATTGTAGGCTTTTATTAAATAAGAGATTTATTGGTTAAATGTCTCTTTAAATTTTTGCCCATTTTTAAAATGTTTTTTGTCTTCTCACTGCTTAAGAATTCTGTATATAATCTGAATACAAGTCCTCTATGAGATATACAATTTGCAAACTATGATTTGCCTTTCTTTTTCTTAGTGTTCTCTGTGGTAAACAGAATTATGCCCCTCACCCTCACCCTCACCCCCCGAGATATCCATGTTCTAATTCCTCAATGTGTATATTACCTTACATCGCAAAGGGCACTTCGTAGATATGATTAAGGTCCTAAGATGGGCAGTTATCCTGGACTAACAGGGTGCACCAACTGTAATCAAAAAGGTCCTTATTCAGACAGAGAAAGATAAATACTATTTGATCGCACTTATATGTGGTATCTAAAAAAACAAAACAAAACATGCAAAAGCATAAACCTCATAGAAAAAGTGGTAGATTTGTGGTTTCCAGAGGCCAGGTGTAGGAAGGAGGACAGGGGACTGGAGAAAGGTGGCCCAAAGGTACCAACTTCCAGTTATAAGATAAATTATTAGGCATGTAATATACAATGTGATGACTATAATTAACACTGTTATAGGAAAGACATATGAAAATTAAGAGAGTAAATTCTAAGAGTTCTCATCACAAGAAAAAAAATTTTTGCCTTTTTATTGTATTTGTAAAATGATGGATGCCAGCTAAAGTTAATTATAGTAATCATTTCACAATATAAGTTGAACAACTAGGCCATACTTTAAACTTATATAAATTTATCAATTATCAAAATATCAATAAAACTGGGCAGAGGAGGTCCTCATAAGAGAGGGAAGAGTGTCCAAATCAGGAAAAACAAACAGTAGGACCAGATAAATGAAGGGGCCAAGAGCCAAAGGTGCAAGTGATGCAGGTGCCTCTAGAAAAGGCAAAGGAATGGAGAGTCTCCCCTAAGGCCTCCAAGGGATGTAGCCATGCCAACACCTGGATTTTAGAGTTCTGACTTCCAGAGCTGTAAGATAATAAATGCGTGTTGTTATAAGCCATGACATTGTGGTGATTTGTTACAGTACTCATTAGAAAACAATAGTGCCCTTTTAAGCTTAAGAGTTTTTATTTGGACAAAGTTCAATTTACTGATTATTGTTTTATGAATTGTGCTTTTGGAAGTTTTAGAAATTTCATAGTTTTCATTCTTTCTAGGGTCTCTGGTTCATTTTGAATTCATTTTGTGTCTTTATCTTGTATCCTGTGACCCTCTTAAAATCATTTCTTAATTCAAGAATTTTTTGGTATGTTCCTTGGGATTTTCTACATACAAAGATCATGTTATCTGTGAATAAAGATAGTTTTACTGCTAGCTTTCCAATATGGATGCCTTTAATTTATTCGTTTTGCTTTATTTCACTGTCTAGAACCTTCTAGAGAACATTGAATAGAAGTGGCAAGAAGGGACATCTTTGCCTGACTTTTGAACTTAGGAGAATGTATTTAGTCTTTTACCATTAAATTCAGTGCTAGCTGTTGGTTTTCATGGATGCTTTATATCAGGTTGAGGAAAATGCCTCGTATTTTTTGCTTTGCTGAAAGGTTTTCTCATGAGTGGGTGTTAGCTTTTGTGAAGCACTTTTTCTATGATGTTTAAGATTAACTTGGGATTTTTCTCCCTTTATTAAACTAATATGGTATATAGCAATACTTCACTTTTGAATGTCAAATCAACTTTAATTCACATTTATATGTATTAATCCTGGTCATCACTTGGTCATAATGTACTATCATTGCTTGCTTCTGTTTGCTAATATTTTTTGAGGATTTTTGTGTCTGTGTCATGAGGAATATCCTGTAGGTTTGTGTGTAAAAAGATAGGATGTGGAATGAAAAACTGGCTGTAAAAGGGCATAAAAATCTCTCTGGAGAGATGGTAATGTCTGGTGTGGATACATTTCTCAAAAGTCTTTAAAAAGGTTCTGAGGTTTTGTTACGATGATAAAATATTAGTGTAAATTCCTTTACAAATATTGTTATGTTAAAAAAAGGTCTTATGTCTTGATTTAAGATAAACTCACTTCTCTTATTCTCATTAAATGTTCTAGATTAACTCAGCCATTTTTCCCTCCTGGCATCTCACATTACTCACCTATAGTTAGGATTCTAGATGTCATGATTACATAGAAGTTTAATAAGCTCACCAGTAAATAATTCTTAAAAACCTTGCTACTAAGTGAAAGTTATTAAAAAATGTTTTTTAATAATTTTAATGAAAAAGTGATTTTTATGTCAATCCTAGTATATACAATTTTCACAGATAGAAAAATAAATGATTAAAAATATTATAAGAAATAATGTAGACTTCTGGTCAAGATGATGGTGTAGGTAAATGTGGTGCTTGCCTCCTCCCACAACCACATCAAAATTATGACTAAGCTACATAACAGCCATCACCTGAAATCTGGCTGAATGGAAGTCCTACAACTAGGGAAATAAAGAAGAAGTCACATCAAGACTATAGGAGGGGCAGAGACATGGAAAGCTGGTCCCACACCCATGAATGGTGGATAAAAATTGGGAAGGATATCTCAGCTACAGAGGTTCTCCCTTGGGAGCGTAGCCCACACCAGACCTCCCAGCCCAGGATTCTCCGTAACTTCTGGCTGTTAAAACCAATGAGGATTGAGGCTGAGGAAGACAGAGGAACTGTCCCAGGCAGTTCCTCTTAAAGGGTCTGGGAACAGACTTACTTGGAATCACTCCCTCTGAGCTCCACCACTGGGCCAGTAGCTTAAAAGGCACTAGAGACATACAGGGAGGAACTGAATTTTCTGGCATCAGGGTGAGAGGTAGGGGGTTAGTTTTCTGCCAGACAAAAGTGCTGGCAGAGGCCATTGTCTTTTGATGAGCCCTCCACCCACAGAGCTGGCAGGCAGGCACCATATCTGAGACTCCATCAATCTGGCTCATACTGTTTGCCCTGTCTGGTGATTCTCTGAGACACCATCCCATCCAACTTTTAGGGCCACCCAAGTAATTTCCAGTGTCTTCTTAGGAATGGCCTATCTTGGCTCATGCTCAGATTTTCCTGAAAACTCTCAAACAAGCAGCAACATCTGGCCTCAGCATCTCCCCTACCTCTCACTAAGTGACCCTACGCCTGCCATTAGCAGTAGCCTCCCTTGATTCGCAGCTTGGCTGCTCCTGGGCACCTGTAAGCCCAGCACAAATAGCAGCCACCTGCCAGGTTACTTTACAAAGCATGCTGGTTGGCCCCCGAGCAGAACACAGTCGGCTGACCTCGCCTGCAACCCCTAGGAGGCCTTAGGACCAATACACCCAGTGAATAGCTAAAGACTATATCGAAGCATCACCATCCAACCACCTCCATAGGCAACACACTCAAAGGATGGACTCAGTGGGCACCAGAGCCCATTGAAGTAACTCCTGCTCTGTGGGGTGGGCCCCTGCTCAGATGATCCTCCACATTCGTTAGAGGTCAGTGGTTGCAGTCAGTCCTTTCAGCTGATCAGCCTGGGGGTAAATCCCTTCCACTTATGTGCTAACAGCAATCAAGGCTAAACTACAGTAGGAAGGGGCACACAGCCCACATGAAGGCCCAGCTCCAGTGACCAAAGAGGCTGCCCCATGGGCCCTACAGAACACCTACTATATAAGGCCCCTCTACCAAGACTGGGAGATGTAGTAGTTCTATCTAATACATAGAAACAAACACAAGGAGGCTGCCAAAATGAGGAGACAAAGAAACATGTCCCAAATTAAAGGACAGAACAAACCTCCAGAAAAAGAACTAAACACAAGGGTGACAAGTAACCTGGACATTATGCAGATTTCAAAATACTGGTTAGAAGGATACTCCATGAACTTAATGAGACCTTCAACAGCATAAAAAAGGACTAGTCAGAAGTAAAAGATACACTAACAAATAAAGAATAATTTATAGGGAATCAACAAGTAAATGAAGTCAGAATCAAATTAGTGAGGAATATAAGGAAGCAAAATATAAGGAAGCAAAAAACACCCCATTAGAACAGCAAAAAGAAAAAAAGAATCCCAGAAATGAGGATAATATAAAGAGCCTCTGGGACAGCTTCAAGCATACCAACATTTGGTGCTGGAAGAAGAGAGCAAGAAATTGAAAACCTATTTGCAAAAAGAAAAGAAAAGAAAACTTCCCTAACTTGGTGAAGGAAATGGATATACAAGTCTAGGAAGTGCAGAGAGTACCAAACAAGATGAACCCAAAGAGGCCCACACCAAGACACATTATAATTAAAATGCAAAAGGTTAAGGAGGAAGAGAGAATCTTAAAAGCAGCAAGAGAAAAGCAGTTATCTACAAGCGAGCTCCCATAAGACTTCACCTGATTTCTCAACAGAAACTTTGCAGGCCAGAAGGAATTGGCACGAAATACTCAAAGTGATGAAAAGCAAGGACCTATAATCAAGATTACCCAGCAAAAGTATTCCTTGGAATTAAAGAACAGGTAAAGAGCTTTCCAGACAAGAACAAACTAAAAGAGTTCATCACCATCAAACTAGTATTATATGAAATGTTAAAGGGTATTCTCTAAGAAGAAGAAGGATAAAAGCTAAGAATATGAACATTAAAATGGCAATAAATACATATCTATCAACAGCTGAATCTAAAACAACAAAATAAATGAACAAGTAGAGCTGAAAGAGACTCATAGAGAAAGAGAACATTTTGACCAGGTGGGAGGGAGGTTGGGGGATGGATGAAAAAGGTGGAAGGGTTAAGAAGTACAGATTGGTTGTTACAGGGTAGTCATGAGGATATAAAGTTCAGCATAGGGAATATAGTCAATTTTATTCTAATAACTATGGGGTCAGATGGGTACAAGATTTATCGGATGATCACTTAGTAAGTTATGTAATGTCCAATTCAGTAACACCTGGAATTAAGTTAATACGTCAACTGTAATTTAGAAAAATTAAAATGTAAAAATAAATAAATTTAGTTGGATCATAAAGTGTAATGTGATGATTTATTGTTCTCACCAAAGGGGGCAAGGTTTTGCGCATATAGGTTGTTAGAGAAGGTAGGAGGCATACTTCGTGAGGTGTGTTCTTCCTCCTCCACCATTTTCTTCACTGATATCTCACCCTTTGGGGGGAGGTGCATGGTTGTCTTGCACTCAGACTTAACTTAAAAGTAAATTATAGCTCAGAAAACCACCTCGGGAGTAGAGGGCTACATACATCTCACTTGGAATCCATGAAGGTTCAACATCTCGGAGAAAATGTTGCCCTCAGCCACCTCACTTGATGTGTGTATGCAAATATGTTTGGCTTCATCCAAGAAGTGGTATAAGTTTAAGAGTGTTCAAATCAAAAGTCCTTAAACTGTTCATGTGTGCGGTAGGTCTGTGTTAGTGTGTTTGATTGGGATGTGTTTCTTTAATTCTCTGCATATTAACTCACCTGTCACACAGATACCTCCTCTGGTTCGGAAGATGAAGGCTCCGTGCAGGGTGACTCCCAGGGGACACCCACCTCCAGCCAGGGCAGCATCAACATGGAGCACTGGATCAGCCAGGCCATCCATGGCTCCACCACCTCCACAACCTCTTCCTCATCCACCCAAAGTGGGGGCAGCGGTGCCGCCCACAGGCTAGCCGATGTCATGGCCCAGACGCACATAGGTGAGTGCCTATCACTGTGTGATTCTCGTTGTTGTGTGTAAGTGGCCCAGAGTAGAAGTTTGTCTATCTGGGCATCACGGCATTAGAATCCCCGCCCTGGGATTCCACAGAGTCTCACTCTGGCTCCTGACCTGCTTTGTGCTCTGGTTTTACTGTTTTGTGAAACCATTGGTTTTATTACCATATTTTTCCGTGTATAAGATGCTGGTTTTTTCTGAAATAGTTAGACTGAAAATCGAGGGGCATCTTATACACGGAAGTCAGCCGAGGAGGGAGCTGTGCAGGTGTGTAGCTGCCCATACCTTGTCAGACAGGCTTCCTCCAATCATGAGCCTTATTGTTATTGATATCAGCTGATGCCATAATTGGAGGTGGAGGTAGCGAGTGCGCAGATGCAACAGAGACCTGAGCGTTCTGAGCCCATAAAGATGTCAAAAAATAAAAAGATAAATACTGGTAAGCTGTTGTCTTACGCTGCAGAATTCAAGCTGAATGTAATCAGCTATGCAAAAGAGCATGGAAATAGAGCTGCAGAGAGACAATTTGGACCTCCTCCCAATGAGTGTCTGATCAGACAGTAGATAAAACAGGAAGAACAACTCCTTAAGATGCCAACAAAGAAGAAGGCCTTAAGAGGAAAACCAGCAAAATGTTTAAATTATTGATTTCTTAATTTTGCGTTGAAAAAAGTGGGGAGTGTCTTATACACAGAAAATACGGTATTTCTCACCATCTCAGATGTCTCCTGCTAGAATTCAAGAGCTTGCTGCTCATAAAGGAGTGCACTCGTTCATTAGGGAAAACTTGCAGCCATATCTGTTTACATGTTTTCTTCTCATTTATGCTAAAATATGCTTCTAAATGAAATTTTTAATAGTGCTAATAAACAGGGAAGTTTAAAGTGTGTTTGTCATGACTTTGGAAACCATTTAAGGAATCCTAGGGCTTTAATCACTATGGTTTTCTGCTGTATGTATTTAGATTTCTCTGGTGGTTCATGTCACTTTTTTGTTGTTGTTGTTAATCATCACTCAAGGATACTTTTTCCATTGATTTTTAGAGAAAGTGGAAGGGAGAGAGGGATGGAGGGAGGAGGAGGAGGAGAGAGAGAGAGAGAAACATCAATGTGAGAGAGACACATTGATCAGTTGCCTCCAACATGTGCTTCTACAGAGGCCAGGGACGAACCCAAAACCCAGGTATGTGCCCCTGATTGGGAATCGAACCTGCGACCCTTCAGTATGTGGCCAACACCCTATCCACTGAGCCACACTGGCCAGGGCCATGTCATTTTGCATGTAGGTTCTATGATGAGTAAGATCCTCTATATTGGAAAAATCACGGAGTTAGGAAGCATTGCCTGAGATGTTTGGAAATAGTGTGGAAAAGAAGATTAAATAAGAATTATTAGAGGAAAAGAGAGGGATTGTCTGAGCAGTGTGGCTTTCAATCATGGGTCAGTGAGGTACACGTTTTCTTGCCTTCCCCACCCATGTGTGCATGTCACTCATTTGCCAGGGAAATGAGTCCTTGTCTAATGTAGAAGGGACAAGTATGATGCCCAGATCTGTCCTGATCCATTGTCAGCTGTGGATTATGATTTTTAAACATTTCAGTGGTATCAGAAATGAGACCATGTGTCTACAGGCAGGACACAGGCAGCCGCCAGGAGAGTGGGTCTGGCCTGGCCTCTCAGGTGAACGGGCTGACATCTTCAGAAGTCACTTCTCCCTGGCTTAATTTTGTAGCGGGGGGGAAAAGAGTAATACTTTCTTTCCTTTGTACCTCTCAGAACTGTTGTGAATAAAAAGGAGAAAATAGAAAAGTTCTTCCAAATATTTTAAAGTAATACTCAAATGCAAAGTGGTGTTATTCAATTTCAGTGTCGGATATTTGCAGTAACATGGCCACTGGTTAATGTGCACTGTGAATCTCTATTAGAAGTCAACTTAAACATTAAACAGAAATGTGTGACCATTAAATGTTTTTAGATAATAAAATGGCTTCCTGTGTGTTTTGGAACCTGAGAGGTGGCCGAGGTCCTGCCTTGGAGCTTTATCGCACCTGCACGGGGTCAGACGTGGAATTCCCGCACCTCTACCCCTCACTGCAATCCTGCAGATGTGTGTGCTCTGACCCAGTTCCCCTACAATGAGGTGTCAGAATCTTACCAAGAGAAGCACATACTTTTGAACAAATTAATCACTGTATTTCATTTCCCTTTGTGAATCTGCGTGTGAAGTGCTGGAGGAAATGATAGTGTGGAGAATTAAATTTACCCAGATTATAAAAGGATGCATGATTCGTGTACATAAGTTCAATGTAACCTAAATATAGCTTGTGAGTGTATGACATTTAAGTAATTTTTATATTGGCACAAAGATAAGTTCCTAGAATATCTGGGGCTTTTCTGTAAATATGAAAAACATTTTAGAAAGAAAGCAAAATAGTAAAATGAAAATGAAAATTTTTTATTCTGTGGCAAAACATAAAAAGGTAAAAGTCAGAGAATTGGCAGCATCAAAAGCCTACAAATAAGAAAATATTGTGGGTAAGTGTGTGTTTTAGTGAATTTAAGGTAAAATAAACCACCACCTTATACTTCTAACCCCAGATGGTGAGGGGCTGGGACAATGTCTGCAGACACCTTTTTGCCCCCAGTAGGAGGAAAACAAGGAGTTAGGAAGCATCTGTCTTCATATCTTTCTCCTTTTTTATTTTTTTTCTGGGGCAGAAGGCTTTCTCTTTCTGAAGTTTACCCTTTCACCTTCATTCTGTATTCCAGCTCCTCCCAAACCTGCTAGCTCAGTGCTGTGCTCTTTTGCATCTTCGCTCACCCATGGGTGAGCCCTAGCTTCGGATGTTAGTGACCAGTCATCTCCACCTTTCCAACATGCCCTACACCTGGTTCTCCTTCCTCCTTCTGTTGGCTGGCTCCTCTTCCCACCTTGTCTCTACATTTCGTCCTCTCCCAGTTTTCAAGGCTCCCTGCTCCTCCCTAACTCACACATCTGCATTTTCCACTGTGAAGGCCTTCACCAGTCCACATCCCAAAGTGCCTCCCAACACTGCTCATCGGCCCCACCCTGTACCCAGGAGCCGGCTCAGGACCTCAGCTCCTGCTTGGCTCCTCTCTCCCCCATACCATCTCAGTCCACATCCTGGGCGCTTGGCTGCTCATGGCCTTGCAAGCCTTATTTCTCTCCCGCCACCCCCCTGTTCCCAGGCTCCTAGGTCCAGGTGCCTGCACTCCCATCTGGACCACTGCAGCCCCTTCCGCCCCATGTCCCTTCTTTCGCACTGTCCTGTGTCTCGCAGCCCTGTTGATGGTGTTAGAGCACAGTTCTGATCCTGTCTCTTTTTCCAAAAAGTTGCTTTAGGGATTTTCATCTCTCAAAATTGATTTTGTTTATATGGATTTTATACTTAAAAATCCAAGTAATGACTTTTGGACCCACAAGTAACCTAACCCTTCACCCACTGTGTGCCCCATTTTGCAGGAATGCCTCACTGACCTGCTCACACCTTGGTATACATGGGAAGACCCATCTGTTTAGCTCTGCTTTTCCACTGTTTAAATGCACTTAACTCAAAGTGGTAACACGGCCATTTACACTTTCCTGCATGTGAGTTTCAAAGATTCTTTCTTGAGAGGAAAGGGTTCCCCCCACAAGGGGAGAAACCACAGAGAAGAAGCCTTCAGGTCTGGGACCAGGGCCTGACTGTCACTGCAGGATGTAAGGTGCCTTGTTTGTTACTTAGCTCCCTGGGCCACAGAGAGGAGAAGCGTTCTTGTTTTGCATTCATTGGTTGATTCATTGGTTGGAAGACTGAGGCTTGGACAGTTGACAGGATGCCCAGCAGCCAGCTGAGGAGTCAGACTCAAATCTGCTGGGTGGCAGCGACAGTGGGACACTCTGCAGTCTCACCCTCTCCTCAGCTTCTTGTTCCATTGCTTGTTACCAGTGGAAGTGGAGTTTTCTCAGATAAAATGCAATGAAACTTTGCATAAACAACAAAGATTTCGGTGTCCCCATCACAACCCCTCTGTGGGTTTTGTGACAGTTGGAGCATTTTGTCATGAATTTGAGTTTTTGGACAAAAGTCAGGAAGCTGTTGTCTGAAGTTGAAAGTTTCTATTTTGACATTAGAACATATATGCTATAATTCTAAAATGTGTCTCAGTTGCATTCACATCTCTATGAGATTTTCATGGCATAAGTGTGGGAGGCAGGCAGTTCCAGGTGTGAGAACCTCTGTAATCCCGAGCTCAACTCTGACTCTCAGGACACTGCTGAAAGGGAAGTTTCAACACAGAACGTCTTAAGTCCTTCTCACTTATTGATGAGAGAGAGAGAGAGAGAGAGAGAGAGAGAGAGAGAGAGAGAGAGGTGTTGTTCCACTTATTTACGCATTCATTGGTTGATTCTCATACGTGTCCTGACCAGGGATCGAACCCGCAACCTTGGTATGTCAGGCGAACCTCTAACCACCTGAGCTGCTGGCCCAGGGCCTC
Organism: Corynorhinus townsendii; assembly: GCA_026230045.1. Lineage (NCBI taxonomy): Eukaryota > Metazoa > Chordata > Mammalia > Chiroptera > Vespertilionidae > Corynorhinus > Corynorhinus townsendii. Next base: position 81,218,070 of record JAPDVU010000001.1, on the reverse strand, counting down.
TGAGTCCTTTCCTAACCATCTGCAGATTTAGCCTGTGGGTGATTTGCCTGAACATTTGAGAAGCAGCTGTGAATCTCCATTATCAGTATCACACTCACATGCTCACACATACACTCAAAGTCATACACACTCACAGGCTCACTCACATACACACACACATGCTCACAAGCTTACACACATCACACACACAATCACGCTCACACACACCCTCATGAGTTCACACTCACAAACATCACGCACACATATGCTCACACACGTAGGAAAAGTGAATCAAGGTAAACAGTATATTGTTCTGTCCCTGAGTGGTTATTAAAGGAATAAGAGGATAAATCCTCGCATGCTATAATGTCATGTGCCACTTTTGGTCAAGACACTAATTAGAGCTTCCCTGTGAGGTGCCTTCCATGAGACCCAGTGAAAGTGGACGTTACTGGTGAAACGGAGGAGGAAAGGCTTCTCTTCCGATTGGTTGCAGATGGGAGATGGGTCGGAGCAACGAGCGGTCCAGCTGAGTCCCAGCAGCAGGGCTGATGCTCGACTCCCACAAGGGCTGGCTCTTCCCCTCATCCTCTCTGCATGTTCCTTTTATCACGTGTTGTGTTTTGTCAGATCATGGCTGGTGGTTAAACTTTGTTCACCTTCACATTTTCATCCAGGGAGCTGGTTTTCCACCACCATGTGGAGGGCGTGGTTACATCATCTAAGGAAGCTGGGGCAGCTGGGTAGGCCAGGTGGTCTGAGGGCCTGGGTCACAGGCACCTTCTCAGTGACAGCAGTGGTTGAGTTGAGGAAACCTGGGATAGGGCATTCCTAGTGTGCAGAAACTTGGGTTCCTTTGAACATGTTACTCACCATGCATCGCCAATTAGTGAACCATGAGCACGTTGCTTTTTACATATGAAAACCAGATTTTCTACTTTTCTTCTCTTTATTTGGGGGCTGAAGTTATTTGGGGACATAAAAGTAATTAACATGCCTTAAAAGTGGGGTTTATCACCAGGACCCTGCAGATTCCAGTTCGTACAGTTAGAATTAAAGAACAATGCTTTCCAGCGGGTATTAGAACTGGAGGCATTTTATCAAGTTGTCAAGTGCTCTTTAATTCATTCTTTGAACTATTCCTGCAGCATTTGCTGAGCAGACAGTGTGGGCTGGGTGTAGGTAATGTCAGCCCCTGAGTAGGACACGGAGCCTGACGGAGCCAGTGTCATTAGGAGAAGTGGAGGAAGCAGCGATTTCCAAGGTTGGGTTCAGCAGGGAGACCAGCCAGAACCCTGAAATGGTCATGGCCAAAAACAGCTGTGCAACGGGGTGGATTGCTGGCAAGAGTAACAGACTAAAACCCTGTGTGGTGTGGAGGTGGGTGTCAAGGACCGAGGTGGCAACCGTGGTACAGATGGCGCCAGAGCAGCGTGCGGATCCTGCCATGAAAGATGGTGGCATTGCACTTCCCTCCTGCCTCCTCATGTGCCCAGCCCGAACTCCTGATTCACGGGGAACCCATGTCAGCTGCCGACAACAAACACCCCACAAGGGCAGATGAAGCCGAACCCACCCCGTGGTGGGCAGATGAGAAGGTGTCACAGATAGCTCTCTGGGCGCTCACAGTGGAGGTGACACTTGACAAGGTGGCACCTCCACTGTGGCTGCCGTTCTCTTGATTTCAAGTACTGCAAAACCGATCACAGGAACAGTGGGCCCTCTTGCTCAAAAGATACAACTCCGCTCTAATGTGGGTTCTTAGTCTACACAGCGCTTCTGACACATGGACTCCAGTGGCCGCGTGCCTGGAGCCGGCGAGCATCTTAGACCTTCAAACCTGCAGCATCCACCCAGCTCCACTTTTGCTAACCCACCGACAAGTGTTTCCTGAGCATCTGCCATGTACAGGGCTTTTCTAATACTCCCCCAAAGAGAGGTAGCCTCGTTAAAAACTTGCCGTCCTGGTCTTCATCAAAATAAAGCAGGGTACAGTGTGTCACTGCAACATCAGCACGTCCTCTGGCTCCTCAGAGGAGCAGCTGCTGGGCTGGTGATCCCAGGGTGACAGCACCCCCTAGGAATGGGGAAGGGAGCAGGAGGGGAGGTGACAACTAAATAAGTTTGGAAAGCACTTTGAAGTCACCCGGCTGTCACTGTTCTGGCTTTATAATCGCCAGATGTATTGGAATCATTATTTTTCCCAACTTCAAAGTGGAACATGACAGTATTCCTGCTGCCCAGCACAAAGACGGATTGGCCGTCCATCATCAATGATGAGGCTACAGTGTCACTTAAGCACCACTGAATCTGGATAAAATCGAAATGCAGTGAATGCATATTATAGCTACTTCCATTTTAGGTGCTAATTTGAAAGTCTGTTCAGCATACATCAGCATCTATTGTATTTTCATCTGAAATATGAGGCCCCAGTGAGTGTACTACTTGGCTGTGGAGAGTTAGAGCATTTTGCAACATGAAATAAGGTCTATTTGGCAAAAGCACGGGTAGGGGTGATGAGAGGATGAACCATCTCTGAGTCATTGAAGAGGCAATTTGAATGATCCTCTGTTCTCCTCCTCCTACTTCCCCTCAGTGATCCACCTACTTGTTAAAATTATGTGTAACCCCAAAGCAGTGCGCGCAGCCTCCTCGAGGTCATGTACAAAAGTTAGCAGAGCAGCAAAACTTTGAGTCCCTGACACGCATGTTCCCAGCAGAGGGCGACGTTCTGCCTTCTTGTTCCAGCCCAAACTGTGAGCAGTGAGTGCCCTTTACAGGGGCTGTTTGGTGTCCTGTGTTTCCTCTTTTGCTTTTTGTTGGTGATGTCACTATTTATGCAGCCCTCACCCCCACTTGTGGTGCTGAAGAGGGAGAATCTGAAGGAAGAGGCTTTCCAATGCTGGCTCCCCTTTTTACATACAGCACAAGGAAATAGCTTCCATTGCATGGAACCTAATGAGGATTAAAGACTCAAAATTAATAGCATAATACCCATTATTAGGACTCAGGATATGGAAAATGTCATTGGTCGTCTCATTTGACGTGTTTCCCTGAATGCCTTATATAATAAATATTGGGGGAACATTTTGTAAAGTGTATGATGGTCTAACCACTATGCTGTGCACCTGAAACTAATACAAAATAATATTGAATGTAAAGCACAATTAAAAAATAAAATAAATAAATACAAGAACTGTGCTTTCCCCACTGAACCATTTAAGTGATTGATGACACCGTTGATGAATGCTGTGGGGAAGGCCTGCTGCACAGCTCACTGTGTAACCATCACCAATGCACGTGAGATTGTAAACACATGATTTTTAAAAAAAAATCCTCCCCTAGGATATGTTTTCATTGATTTTGAGAGAGAGAGAGAGAAAGAGAGAGAGAAGCATCAATGGGAGAGAGAAACATCAATCTGTTGCCTCCTGTGTTCCCCTGCATCAGGGATCAAACCTACAACCTATGTATGTGCCCTGACTGGGAATTGCACCTACGACCTTTTGGTGTACTGGATGATGCTCCAACCAACTGAGCCACCCAGCCATGGCTTTTTAATGACTGTCCAGTATTATTCATGCTGAAACAAACAAAATAGCTAATATTTCTTGAGTGCTCAGCCTCTATCAAGAAATGTCCTAAGAGCCCTAACCGGTTTGGCTAAGTGGATAGAGCGTCTGGTCTGTGGACTGAAAGGTCCCAGGTTCGATTCCGGTCAAGGGCATGTACCTTGGTTGCAGGCACATTCCCAGTAGCGGGTGTGCAAGCAGGCAGCTGATCGATGTTTCTCTCTCATTGATGTTTCTAACTCTCTCTCCCTCTCCCTTTTTCTCTGTAAAAAGTCAATAAAATATATATAAAAAAGAAATGTCCTAAGAACTTTACATATGTTAACTCATCTCCCCTACAAGGAAATCAGCATTATTACTATTTTTTTTTTAATCCTCATCCGAGGATATTTTTCCATTGTTTTTTTAGAGAGAGTGGAAGAAAGAAGAAAAGACAGAAATATCAATGTGAGAGAAACCCATCGATTGGTTGCCTCCTGCACAAGCCCTGACCCGGGCCTGGGCCGGGGAGGAGCCTGCAACCAAGGTACGTGCCCTTGACTGGAATTGAACCCGGAACCCTTTGGTCTGCAAGCCGGTGCTCTATCCACTGAGCAAAACCAGCTAGGGTGGAAGTCAGCATTATTATTCCCATTTGATAGGTGAGGAGACTGAGGCACAGAGAAGTTAAGACACTTCCCAAGATTTGGAGGAATTGACAGAGTTGGGATTCAAACCCCAGGCTCTCTGCCTCCAAAGCTTGAGCTCTTAACTGCCACTACCATGACAGACAAGAAAATTACTCTTTGTGAAAAAACATGTAACTTTCAATAACTCTTTTTCTACTTGCTGCTTAAGAACATTATTCTTAACACATTGTGGATGGATCACAAGAATTCTTGTGTTTTCTGTTCTAAGGCTTGTGGCCAATCACGAGAATTCTTTAAAAAGCTATTAGCTTGTAAGAACATGTAATAAATAACTTCAAAACGAAATGGGTATTTAATTTTAAAAGCATGCCTTTAACATTTATGTAAAACGTTTTTTGTACTCATTCAATAGAAACTTATCTGGACACTGGGTAAAGCTAGCAATTAAACTACTGCTCCGCAATGTGTTAAAATGCTAATGTGTAAAATTCATTGATGTGGCTCTTGTTATGACATGTCTGAAATTTTACCTAACTTTGTTTCATTTTGAGCAATGCAAATTATATTAAAGAGCATCTTTATGCCTAGATTTTTGTAGTAGGCTTTGATTCAAAATTATGGTCTCTTCCCAAAATGTGGCCTTTTTTGAAACACTGTTGCTTACTTAGCCTTCAGAATAACTCTATCATGATCATCCGAGAATTTATCATTTGCTTCTTTACAGAAAATCACTCTGCACCTCCTGATGTAACCACGTACACCTCAGAACACTCAATACAAATAGAAAGGCCACAAGGCTCAACGACATCACGGACTGCACCAAAGTACGGCAATGCTGAGCTCATGGAGACTGGCGATGGTAGGTCTCCGGCATTTTCTTCCCTCCTTTGTAAGCTCTATTTTTACTAACTTACCTTTTAAACCATAGGGTCAACTCACTGAATCTAATTTATGAGGTTCTTTACACACCACCCATAGATAGTGGCATAGTCACAGAAAATGCAAACTATCTCCAAGTTGGCCAAGAGTTACTCCTTGTAGGGAAAAAAAAATGATGTTGTAAGAATTTAGTCATGAGAAGAAAAGGAAATTTTATAGGATTCCAGTGTATTTGTTAACAAATAACTAAAGTCGGCTCAGCAATTAACAAATAAGTGTGCAAGTGTTAAGACTATGAATAGTTACTTAGAAGGGCAGGATGAAGTTACGTGTAAACAAATTAATTGACAGCTATGGGCCAATGGAATGCTTTAGAATTTGGAAGAAAGGGGCTTTTTTTCCTCCTTATTGGGAAAAAATATTAGTGATTTGATAAACTTCTGCAGTGGGGTTCTTCTTTATTCCTCATATCATGGATCTTGTATACAGAGTGGCCGTTTCTATGACCCCGTCTGAAGCAGCACACTCAAACATGCACTGCATGCATGATTCTGCTTTCCTGCAGCCCCAGCCCTTCCCAGGCTCACAAAGGTTAGCATGGAACCCAGTGAGGACATGAAATGGTGTTTCTGTGGAAGATGGCCAAAGTAGCGTCAAGTGTGCCGTCCATCCAGCTGTGCTCATATCCTGTGCCCCAGTGTGATGCAGAGGTGATGAGGAAGGCCTGGACCCAGGCCCTGATAGGCAGCACGCCTCTCAGAATGGCCAGAGCCCAAAGTCAGTGTGGTTCAGGAGCTCCTAGTAGTGCACTGGAAGTCACTCCAGTTCCCATGCGATTGGCTTCCCTGGGACACTTTCAGTCTCAGTGTTTGCCTTAGTTCTCTGCTAAATTCACTCTGTATTAAATGGGTCATTGCTGTTGTTCTAGTCATTATCAATTTAATAACTGTTGTTTTTGATGTCCATAATCCTTACCTGCTCTCCCAAGTAAGTTCATATGTTGTCCATTTGAGTCACATGTTGTCCAGCCCAGAGTTCTTCAGCGTGTGATGACCTCTCCTCTCAGAATCACTTGGGGCACTTGTTAAAAAGCACATTCTGGGCCATCCCCAAAACCTGTGACATCAGAAACTCTGGGCTAGACAAGTCCTAGGATGATTCTTACACATGCTAAACTGAGCTGGGGAACCAGTGGCCTTGTGAAACAATCTCAGCTTCACCTGAACCAAATTAAGAGGAACTATTTAATGAGAAATATCCTGTTTAGAGACTGAGAAATCTGGGTTGTGTATTTTTACATATTTTCAAAACTATAAAATATTTAATGTCTCAATTCTGAAGGTGCCCATAGAGTAGTTTGAGATTACCTATGAAAATGTTTCTCATTTGATAGAAAAGTGTCCTTGAATTCTAGCATATTCATGTCAAAAGCTGAGGTCTGTTTTTATGACACCTGCAATGGAGAAGGAGGGCTCTGCCTCAGTCATTATGGGGAGACACCCTTCAGCTGTGGTTCTTAGACCATGAGAGCCGTGAGGCTTCCACACCCACGATCACCAGGTGTGGGTTTCCAAGCACCCTTAAGTGGCAATGAGATTTGCCTGCAGGGAGTGCATTGGAACAGTTAAGGATGCTAACATCTTGGCATTCCTTTTATTCAGAATTTGGGTTATTTATTTTACATTTTAAAACTTCTTGTCTTTTTCATTGATCATTTCACTTACTCAGTTTTCAAAATGTCATTCATTGTAAGAAATATATTATTATAACATGGGGTAAATGTTTCTCAGTACACGTGGATAAATACATGCTGGTGTTCTGCGTTACACAGAAATTGAATTAGAGACTAATTGCTGTGCTTCTAGAATGTATTGCCTGAATGTTTACTCCAGAGAGAGTAACTGAAACACTTGGGAGGGACTCGGTGGTCACCTGCGTGGACAGGGCCTGCCAAGGCGCTTGTAGGAAGCAGTCCCCTTGCTTTGGTTAGGGGGGTGGTGCGGGGGCTGGCCATGCAGATGCTGCAGGGCACCCAAATTCACGGTCTCCAGCAAAATGTTCTCTTCACCCAGTGAGGCCAAGCAAGGGATCTCGGGGGAGTCGGGGACTCCGGGAGGGTCTCTCTGCTTCATCAGCTCTCTCACCCCCTTAGAAAGAGGGGGCCAGAGACAGTGTTAGTGAGAAGGTGACAAGCCCTGTTAGGAATTAGAGGTGGGACCAAGCCCAACCTGTGGTTGGAGCTCTTCCTGACATCACCAGATCAGAATGGCTCATGGAGTTGTAAATGAGACTTGTTTCTGCTGAGTCTCTACCCTCTTGCGGGTTCCCAGCAGGGTCAGTGTGCTGTAACTGTCCACCCAGTAGAATGTCCACTCTGCACATCGCTGAGGTGACACTTAGAGGGACACTGAGTCTCAAGCCTATCCCTGCTTCTCTCAGCCCTGAGATGGGGCAGTGGGTGTGGGTGTCTTGGCCATTTCACTGTGGCTTGGATTAAAGCCCGTCTGCATGTGGTTCTGTTTTTCAGGAGTGCCGGTAAGTAGCCGGGTATCAGCAAAAATTCAACAGCTTGTCAATACCCTCAAACGACCAAAACGACCACCATTACGAGAATTCTTTGTTGACGACTTTGAAGAATTGTTAGAAGGTAAAAGAACCCTTTCTTACCCCCATTTATTCCAATGTCCCTGTGATCCCATAAACTATAATGACATTTTTTCTACCAAGGCTATTTTCCTTTTTAAGAACAAGACAGGAATCTTATCTAGAGACCATAGGTACTGTTCCTGAGGGATCCTGTAAAGTACTCAGGTACATCCCACAAGCCAGGCTTCTTTCTAAGGACTCTGTTGGCTTCCAGAAATGCAAGTAAATCATAGAAAACCTTGCCAACAGTGACACAGTGCCCTCTGAATAAGTTTAAGAGGAATGCAGTGAGCGTGCAGCAAGTCCCATTTGCTGTCACTCCATAGAAACCCAGGAGTCGGTATCTTAACCCCCAAGTGCTCACAAGCCTTTTAACACAAACCACTTTAAGTCAAAGCAAAATACTTATATCAAATGCAAACTCTGTGTGTTCTTGTTCTTTACATCACAAGTAAGATATAGCTGATTTTCTGCCCAGCAGGTGGAAACGGTCAATCATACACTGGGAGAGAAAAACCTCTTCCAGAGGTGAGAAAAAAACAAACTCAACTTCTCACCTTTCCAAACAGTTGGGCAAGTTGTATTTTATTGGGAAGCATTTATTTTTGTTTTACTCAAGAAAATATGGTCTGTGCTCACTGTTGTAGTTGTAGCAAATTTAAGTTTACACCTCAGTATTTAAGGGCAAAATATAATTCAGCTCAAAAGATTTTAGCTCTTTTTTTATTGTTTGAGTCCAGAATTACTAGTCTATGTTGATAATTAATTTAAAAATATATATTTTTATTGATTTCAAAGAGGAAGGGAGAGGGAAAGAGAGAGAAAAACATCAGTGATGAGAGCAAATCATTGATTGGCTGCCTCCCTCAGGCCTTGATAGGGGATTAAGCCTGCAATCTGGGCATGAGCCCTGACCGGGAATGGAAGGAACTATGACCTCCAGGATCACAGGTTGATACTCAATCACTGAGACACACCAGCTGGGCAATAATTGATATTTTTAACTTAGTTGTTGTTGCAGTCCTAGACTCTAGGCGTGCTCAGCTTTACTTGCTGTCCATTTATAAATGCACTCGGTCTCCTTAAGCACCTCACCCAAATTGCCTAGGAAAGTGTAAGAATTAAGTATCTCCTTTACATTCATGAGGCTAATATGTAGGTCATAGCCCTGATTCAAGGAAAACATGTTTTCTGTGTATTAATAAGTTTATACCTTAAGTATAAGTCTCCCAGCTCCTTTAAAATGAATAAAATTGTGATTATGCCAATATGAGTGTATTTTTTTAAACAAACCTTTTGTGTCCACATGTGTTTAGTTCAACAACCAGATCCGAACCAGCCAAAGCCAGAAGGAGCACAGATGTTAGCCATGCGAGGGGAGCAGCTTGGCGTGGTTACGAATTGGCCCCCGTCTTTAGAAGCTGCATTACAGAGATGGGGAACCATCTCACCGAAGGCCCCATGCTTGACCACGATGGACACAAATGGGAAACCCTTGTACATCCTCACTTACGGTAATCCCACAAGGCTCATCCTCCTGTTTGCTTACACACACCTGCCCCTTGCCCAGTGGCTGGTTTATGTTCGTGCTGCTTTTATGTTTCTGGTCCTGAAATAAATGGAATCTGAAAGGAAGATATTTTAGGAAAATTATTTGGTTTAAATATGAAAATTATTTATAAAATTTTTTTTAGTAAACTTCAGAAATGGATCCAAAAACTTAGTGATCATCACTCTAACAGGATGTTGGAATGTGTGTGAAATTCTTGATATTAATGGTTTTAGAAGGGATTGGTAGTTAAAGAATGTGTATCTAAGCTCTTTGACATATATAACTTAGAAGAAACAAAATCTGTTTGCAAAGTGCTTTTGCAGAAAACAAGAGAAACAAGCTGTTCCTTAATTCTTCATTCAGTACAATTAACACAATCTATAGATTTTTGGAAACAAGTGTACCAGGGGACCCCCCCTCTCTGTGTTCCATAGGTAAGGGGCTGTGGCAAAGCAGGTTGTCACGTTATTTGCACAGTGTCTGCTGCAGCTTTGCAAAGAAACCATACTGTATCTGCATGCATAAGGTTAGAGTATCTTTTTTTTTTTTTAACTTTGAGTTTAATTTGCCCAACAGTCTCTACTGTTCTGTGCATCTCATGGCCAGATATGGTGTGGGCAATTTAGGACAGATGTTTCAGAGCCTCCTATTTATGACTTTGTTGGGTAATTCTAAGTGGAAAAGGAGCATTTCACTCATGATGAGACATTAGCTTGATTTTTTTAAAAAATTATGCTCTTGGTTTCATCCAGGCAAAAAGATAGAATACTCTCCTGTGTGAGCCTTGCCTCTAGCCAGCTTCAGCTGTGGAGCCGACTGTGTCCTTAGACACTGCTCCTTAGCTGGCTCTTCTGGGCTTATCTGCCTACATACTGGGGACTGTAGGGCCCACCATATGCATCAGCACTCACCCGTCAGTCACAGGCACTGCTTACGGTGTCTGAAGCACTGACTGAACTGGCACAGCCCTAGGTCTTGGGGGCCATGGATGAGTGAGACTCGGTTCTGGGGTGGCAGTCAGCCTTGGAAGCACAGCCCACTTCCAGATGATAGGGAGAACAGAGTAGGGCTGCCTTTCCTCAGATGGATTTGAGGTGTCAGATACAGACCGATGTGATCTGTGAAAATGTGGAGTGCATACGTCAACACCAAGCATCTCAACACCTGCTTTCCAATCACCTGTACTTTGTTGTATTTTACTCATCTATGTGAGACATATGTTATGAGTCAATCTTTGTTTTTACTTTGGTAAAAAAAAAAACACACATAAAAAAAGCAATTTATTTCCAAATGTAAGATTGTAATTTATCAGGATATAAAATGAAAGTGTTTTCCTTTGGAAAAGAAAGGCTTTATCCTATATAATCCTATATAATGAAAAGGTAATATGCAAATTGACCATCACTCCAGCACACAAATTGGCTGCCCCCCTGTGGGCACAAGATGGCCCCACAAGATGGCCAGCTGGGGAGGGCAGTTGTAGGCGATCAGGCCAGCAGTGGAGGGCAGTTGGGAAGGACCAGGCCTGAAAGGGAGGGCAGTTGGGGCGATCAGGCCAGCAGGGGAGGGCAGTTAGGGGCAATTGGGCCAGCAGGGGAGCAGTTAGGCATCAATCAGGCTGGCAGGGGAATGGTTAGGGGGTGATCAGGCTAGCAGGCAGAAGTGGTTAGGGGCAATCAGGCAGGCGAGCGGTTGGGAGCCAGCAGTCCTGGATTGTGAGAAAGATGTCCGACTCTCTGTTTAGGGATCGGGCATCCCTTTCAGGTTCCCAGATTGGAGAGGGTGCAGGCTGGGCTGAGGGACACACACACCCCTGTGCACGAATTCCATGCACCGGGCCTCTAGTTTAAAATAATTTATTTGTTTTGAGACTACAAAATGCTGACATTAAACACTCATTCAACACAAGTAATGTATTTTCTCCAACTTGTTTTTCATTTGTTTATAAACTAAATATTTTTCTTTTAAATCCTTATTGTTGAAAGTATTACCAAAAATTAAAAAGAAAGAAAATGTTAATTACTACGATGAAAACTGGAAAACTGGTAGAAACACTAAATAGATTAACATTAAAGATCGAAGTTGTTGAAAAGACGCTGAGAAAAGTTTCTTGAGTAGAATTGTTCTAATACCAAGTAATTTGGTATAATCGAAGGGCTAGGTCATTTACTGTATGTAGTTTACATTCAGCTCTAAAGTGTAGCTTCCTCACAGCCCTTGGGTAGCCGAATTCCCAGCTGAGAAACAGGATCTTCAATAGAAAATATAGATGGTGGGTGAAGGTTGTAAGCAAACTTTTAAAACTCGTATGCTTTCCATTTACCAATATAAATAAAAGAGCATATGAAGAGAACACATGGCATTCTATCGTGCTAAATTAAAAGTAAACCATGCTAAGCAACTAACTTCCTTCTATCATGCCTCACTTCGAAAACTTCTCCATCTTCTTCTCTTCCTTCTTCCTGGTCTTAGTGAGAGCTCTGCTCATTCATTTTGCTTTGGTTTAGTGTTCGTTCGTTCTCTCTCTCTCTCTCTCTCTCTCTCTCTCTCTCTCTCTCTCTCTCTTCTCTCTCTTTCTCTTCAGGTTATGACTTGACCTTTGTCCCAAATATTTCAAGGGATTTAGATGCTTGAGCTATAAAATAAGTGAGCAGCCTTTCTATATGTTTTTGATGTTTTGCCTTGTTGGGGATGTGCTTCTCAAGCTACCACCTGTTTCCACGTTAAATAGCCACTGTGCTCCTCATGACCTTTGATCACCCTTCCTCACTTACCTACCTCCCCATCAGAGTTACACTCCCCGCACAGTGCTTAATCCTCCCTCAAATCAAAGTAAACTTAAAATTTATATGTGATACGATTGTTTAACATCATTTCAACATCTCCTTTCCACCCGAACATGCACATTGCTGTTTCAGAGCCTCAATATCTGTTTCCCCAGTTAAAAAACCTATTTAACTTGCCTTAAATCTGGGGGAATTTCATGTCTTAACTCCCAATTTTTAAATATGCAATAAAGTATTACTAACTGTAGTTGCCATTCTGTACATTACATCCCTGTGACTTATTTATTTTACAATTGGAAGTTTGTGCCTTTTGTCTGCCTCCACTCATTTCGCCTACCTCCCACCCCCATCTCTGGCAACCACCAATCAGTTTTCTGACTCTATAAGCTTAGGGTTTGTTGGTTTTTTAGATTCCACATATAAGTGAAAACATATTTGTATATCCCTCTTTGACTTATTTTACCTAGCATAATACCCTCTAGGTCCATCCATGTTGTTGCAAATGGCAAGATTCCATTCTTTTTTATGGCTGAGTAATATTCCATTATTTATATGTACCACATTTTCTTTATCCATTCATTTGTCAATGGATATTTAGATTGTTTCCATACCTTGGCTATTGTAAATAATGCTGCAGTGAACATGGGGGTGCATATGTCTCTTTGAGTTAGTGTTTTTGTTTTCTTGGGATAAATACCCAGAGTGGAATTGCTAGATCATGTGGTAGTTCTATTTTTAACTTTTTTAGAAACTTCCATACTATTTTCCATTGTGGTTGCACCAAATACATCCATACCAACAGTGCACAAGAGTTCTCTTGTATCCACATCCTTGCCATCATTTGTTAGCTCTTGTCTTATAATAGCCATTCTAACAGGTGTGAGGTGATAGTTATTGTGGTTTTGATTTGCATTACCCTGATGATTAGTGATATTGAGTTGTTCTGGTTTTTTTAAAGTATTTATTGTTTAAAGTATTACATATGTGTCCTTCCCCCCTCCCCCCATTGACCTATCCCCAGCTGTTCCCACCTCCCAGCACATGCCCTCACCCCCCTATCTGTGTCCATGGGTTATGCTTATATGCATACATACAAGTCTTTTGGTTGATCTCTCCCTCTCTCCCAAGGTTGGACAGTCTATTCTATGCTTCTATGTCTCTGGATCGATCTATTTTTGTTCATCAGTTTATATTGTTCATTATATTCCACAAGTGAATGAGATCATGTGATATTTACCTTTCTCTGACTGGCTTATTTCGCTTAGCATAATGCTCTCCAGGTCCATCGAGGCTGTTGCAAATGGTAAGAGTTCATTCTTTTTTACAGCAGCGTAGTATTCCATTGTGTAGCTGTACCACAGTTTTTAATCCACTCATCTGCTGATGGGTACTTAGGCTGTTTCCAAATCTTAGCTATTGTAAATTGTGCTGCTGTGAATATAGGGGTGCATATATTCTTTCTGATTGGTGTTTCTGATTTCTTGGGATATATTCCTAGAAGTGGGAGTTCTATTTTTAATTTTTTGAGGAAACTCATACTGTTTTCCACAGTGGCTGCACCAGTCTGCATTCCCACCAGCAGTGTACTAGGGTTCCTTTTTTTCCACATCCTTGCCAGCACTTGTCGTTTGTTGATGTGTTGATGATAGCCATTCTGATAGATGGTACCTCATTGTCGTTTTGATTTGCATCTCTCAAATGATTAGTGACTTTGAGCATGTTTTCATGTCTCTTGGCCTTCGGTATGTCCTCATTCAAAAAGTGTCTATTTAGGTCCTTTGCCCATTTTTTGATTGGATTGTTTTTATGGAATTTTTAGGGATTTCTGTGTACAATATCATGTCATCTGTGAAAATGACAGTTTACTTCTTCTTTTCCACTTTGGATGCCTTTTCTTTCTTCTTCTTGTCTGATTGCTATGATAACACTTCCAGTACTATGTCAAACATGAGTGGTGAGAGTGGGCATCCCTGTCTTGTTCCTGTTCTTAGAGGAAATAGTTTTAGTTTTTGCCCATTGACTATGATGTTGACTGTAGGTTTGTCATATAAGGCTTTTATTATGTTGAGGTATGATCCCTCTATTCCCAATTTTATCAAGAAAGGATTTGAATTTTGTCTAATGCTTTTTCTGCATCAATTGATAGATTATGTGATTTTTGTCTTTCAATTTGTTTATGTGGTGTATCATATTTATTGATTTGTGGATATTGTACCATCCTTGGATCCCTGGAATAAATCCAACTTGGTTATGATGTATGTCTTTCTATTGTAATGCTGGATCCGATTTGCTAGAATTTTGTTGAGGATTTTAGCATCTATATTAATCAGGGATATTGGCCTGTAATTCTCTTTCTTTGTGGTGTCTTTATCTGGTGTTGGGATTAAGGTAATGCTGTCTTTATAGAAAAAGCTTGGAAGTGTGGCTTCCTCTTGAATTTTTTAGAATAGTCTGAGGAGGGTAGGTTTTAGTTCTTCTTTGAATGTTTGATAAAACTGCCCTGTGAAGCCATCTGGACCAGGGGAGTTGTTCTATTTCTATGAAAAAATGCTATTGGATTTTTGATAGGGAGTTCACTGAATCTGTAGATTGATTTGGATAGCATGGACATTTTAACAGTACAAACAACCCTTGGAGATATTGTAGGTTTAATCCCAAACCACTGCAATAGAGTGACCATTGTAATAAAGTGAGTCACATGAATTTTTATTTTTCCAATGTTAGTTATATTTACACTATACTGTAGTCTAATAAATGTGACATAATATTGTTAAAAAAAAACAATGTGCATACCTTAAATATACATACTTTATTTCTAAAAAGTGCTAACCATCACCTGAGCCTTTAGCAAATCATAATCTTTTTGCTGATAGAGGGTCAATGTTGATGAAAGCACAGTATCTGGGAAGTGCCTGTATTCTTACAATCCATGAGTACAAAATACCTTTTAATTTATTTGTATCTTCAGTCTTTTCCATCATTGTCTATAGTTTTCAGTGTATAGGTCTTTCACCTCTTTGGTTATTTTTTTCCTGGTATTTTTTTTATTTTTGATGCTATTTTAAGTGGGATTTTTTTTCTTAATTTCTCTTTTTGAAAGTTCATTATTAATGTATAGAAAAACAACAGATTTCTGTATATTGACTTTGTATCAAGCAACTTTACTGAATTCATTTATTAGTTCTAAAAGGGTTTTTGGTGGAATCTTTAGAGTTTCTACATATACTAGTAGTATCATGTCATATGCAATTAGTGACAATTTTACTTCTTCCTTTCCAATTTGGATGCCTTTTATTTATTTTTCTGGCTAGTTCTTCTAATTCTGGTTAGAGTGGGCATTGTCTGGTTCTTAATCTTAGAGGAAAAGCTTTTAACTTTTCACCATTGAGTATGATGTTAGCCATATATTGCCTTTATTATATTGAGTTATATTCTCTTTTATCCACTTTGTTGAGAGTTTTTATCATAAATGGATATTGAATTTTGTCATATTTTTTCTGCATGCATTGAAATAATCATATATTTTTTTATCATTTATTTTGTTAATATGATGAATCACATTGATTAATTTATGAATGTTGAACCATCCTTGGAATAAATGCATTGGTTATAGTGTATGATCCTTTTAATGTATTGTTGAATTTGGTTTGTTAATATTTTGTAAAGGATTTTTACAGCTATGTTCACCAGGGACATTGCCCTAAAATTTTATTTTCTTGTGTCATCCTTGTCTGATTTTGGTTCAGGATAATGTAGCCTCATAAAATAAATTTGAAAGTGTTTTATCTTCTTCTATTTTTTGGAAAAGTGTAAGAAGGATTGTGATTATTTGTCTTTGAATATTTGATAGAATTTACCAGTGAAACTGCCTTGTCCTGGACTTCATTATTTGGGAGATTTTTGATTACTGATTCATTCTCCTTACTAGTAATTGGTCTGTTTAGATTTTGTATTTCTTCATGATTTAGGCTTGGAAGGTTGTATGATCTAGGAATTTTTCCATTTCTTATCTATGCTAATAAAAGGATAATATGCTAATGAGACCAGGAGACTGGACATCTTCCTACCATCCAACTTCCTTCTGGACAAAGCCACGGTGGTGGGGGCTGAGGCAGAGGCGGTTAGGGGCGATCAGGCCATCAGGGGAGGGCAGTTGGGGGCCATGAGGCCGGCAGGGGAGTGGTTAGGTGGCGATCAAGCCAGTAGGCAGGCAAGTGGTTAGGAGTCAGCGGTCCCGGATTGCTGGCTGGGCTGAGGGACAACCCCACCCCAGTGCACGAATTTCTAGTGGTTTATAATTAGTTGGCTTGTTCATTGTAGTCTCTTATGATCTTTTGTGTTTCTGTGAGATCAATTTTAATGTCTCCTCTTTCATTTCTGATTTTATTTATTTGAATCCTCCCTTTTTTTTCTTGATGGTGTTTATATTTTTGATAAACCAAATTTTGGTTTTGTTGATATGTTCAATTGTCTTTTTAATCTGTATTTCATTTATTTCTACTCTAATCTTTGTCATTTCCTTCCTTCTACTAACTTTGGGCTTCATTTGATCTTTTCTTGTTCCTTGAGGTATAAAAGATAGGTTGTTTATTTGAAATTTTACTTTTTTAAATAAACAATAGAGATTTATTCAAGGGTCTTAGAGTTTTCAAATAGGAAACACAGCTAGGAAAACAACCAAAAGTGTTCCAACGAAGAAAGTTAAAAGCTCTCAGTAAAAAGCACATTTTAAAAAAATTATCAGTCCTGCATCCTTAGCCCCTGGATGGTTATCAGCTAGATGTCAGGCAGTCAGGATGATGGATGCCAGGAGGTTGGGTCAGGTCTGGTCTGGGTGTGAGTGAGTGAGTACTTCAGGGGGTTTCAGGTGACCTGGATATGAGAGTCCTTCAGTGGGAATCAGAGGGCTACCTGGAGGTCCAGATCTATGCCCAGGCATTGATGCAGGAGGGGAAAGTTCAAAGTTTAAGCCCGCAGGCAAGTTAGAATAAGAACACAGACTTTCCTCCTGCCTTAACCTTCATAATGTTAGTAATTTTAGCAGCTTGTTTAAAAGTGACTCCATTGTATGTATTCCCTATCACCACTCCTTTCTCTCTAGATTACAGTAGTACTGATATTTTCTAGTTGAGTGACTTTTACTAAGTCATTTAACTTCCCTGAGACTTAGTTCTTTTATCTGTATGATCTGGGTTGTCAGACAAACCTTAGAAGTCTGCTGAGGATGAAATGAATAAGATAGAAGTTCTGGGTAACCTATCTTCATTCTTTCCTCAGTATATATCAGGGTACATTTTAGTATTTGTTTTTTCCCTTTAAAAAGTTACTATTAAACCGATGTTGCATCTTAAAATTCATACTGTATTAGAATTAGAGAAATATAATAATTCCATAACACATAAATTCAGAATAGGGGTTTATTGAGTCAAAGCAGGTTTATGATACTTGATATGTGTATCAAAATGTCTTCTAAAAAATTTTGCCAGGGAAAAACCAAGATAGTGGCATAGGTAAACACCTAAATTGCTGCGTCGCACAACAATTTCAAGACTACAACTAAAACACACAATGGACATCATCCAGAACCACAGGAAGGCTGGCTGAGTGGAAATTCTACAACTAGAAGGAAAGAGAAAAGCACACTGAGACTCAGAGGAGCTGCAGAAGGCAGAGGTACTGAGACATGTGCAGAGAGGATGGGCAACTGAGTGCACGGCTGGCTTTCTCAAGTGGGAGAGAGACAAAAGCTCCCGACTGCTCTGAACTCCAGTTCCGGGCGAGACTCTGGGGACCCAGACTCATTTGGGGAGAAACTGGACTGCCTGGCAGTGGGTGGAACTCGAGGACGGCTTTCTCTCAGAGGTGCTTGCAGCGATTACCACGGGACACTGAGACACAGGGGCCTATTAGGGCAGGGCTGATGGGAAATGAATGCTGTCTGCTCTGCCCTGAGACTCCGCCCCACCCAAGCTGAGCACAGAGGCTTTTGCAAGTCTTATTCCATAAGGGTGTCTCCAGCACAGCAGTTCTCCCAGCGTAGACACAGCTGATCCTCACAGCTAATAGGCCTGGAGGTCAATTCCTCCCAGTGATACCAACAACAGTCAAGGCTTAACTACAACAAGACTGTGCACACAGCCCACAAAGGGGTGCACCAAGAGTGTCCACCTCAGGTAACTGGGGAGGCTGAGCCACTGGGCCCTATAGGACACCTAGCACACAAAGCCACTCTATCAACTCAGGGAAGCAGCTAAAATGTGGAGACAAAGAAACAGATCACAAATGAAAGAAATGAAGGAAAGCAAACAACTGGATATAGAGTTCGAAACCACGGTTATAAGGTTTTTCAAGAATTTTCTAGAAAAAGCTGATAAATTTAGCGAGACCTTTGAGGATATGAAAAAGGACCAACTAGAAATTAAGCATACACTGACTGAAATAAAAAAATATTATACAGAGATCTAACAGCAGACTAGAGGATCACAAGAATCAAGTCAAAGATTTGAAGTACAAAGAAGCAAAAAACACCCAACCGGAAAAGAAAAAAGAATCCAAAAATATGAAGATAGTGTAAGGAGCCTCTGAGACAACTTCAAGCATACCAACATCAGAATTATGGGGGTACCAGAAGAAGAGAGAGAGCAAGATACTGAAAACCTATTTGAAGAAATAATGACCGAAAACTTCCCCCACCTGGTGAAAGAAATAGACTTACAAGTCCAGGAAGCGCACAGAACCCCAAACAAAAGGAATCCAAAGAGGACCACACCAAGACACATCATAATTAAAATGCCAAGAGCAAAAGACAAAGAGAATATTAAAAGCAGTAAGAGAAAAACAGTTAACTACCTACAAGGGAGCACCCATACGATTGTCAGCTGATTTCTAAACAGAAACTATGCAGGCCAGATGGGAGTGGCAAGAAATATTCAAAGTGATGAATAGCAAGAATCTACAACCAAGATTACTCTACCCAGCAAAGTTATCATTCAGAATTGAAGGTCAGATAAAGAGCTTCACAGACAAGAAAAAGCTAAAGGAGTTCATCACCACCAAACCAGTATTATATGAAATGCTGAAAGGTATTCTTTAAGGAGAGGAAGAAGAAGAAAAAGGTAAAGATAAAAATTATGCACTTTTATCAACAAGTGAACCTAAAAATCAAGTGAATTAAAAACCTGAGGAACAGAATAAACTGGTGAATATAATAGAATCAGGGCCATAGAAAGGGAGTGGACTGATAATTCTCGGGGGTAAGGGGTGTGAGGAGTGCGGGAAGAGACTGGACAAAAATTGTACACCTATGGATGAGGACAGTGGGGGAGGGAGTAAGGGCATGGGGTGGGGTGGGAACTGGGTGGAGGGGAGCTATGGGGGAAAAAGAGGAATAATTATAATAATCTGAACAATAAAGATTTATTAAATTTAAAAAAATTGCCAATAACATCAGTAATATGTGGGTGTTACTATTTTCCTACAGTTTTGCCAGCATATGAGATTTGACTTTTCTCTTGATTTTAAATAGTCTTAATAGGTTCAGATTGTTTCTTCATTATTTTATATGCTAAGTGTCCTTCCCTCCATCCTGGTAATAACGTCACATGGCAACGTCCAGCTTCCTCTCCCTAGCAACGACTAGCCTCCTTGCAGTTTCTTCAGCCCAGGAACACTTTAGCCAGGTGGAAACACTTTCACTGTAACCAAACGTCTGTGAAGCATTTTCCCGTGCCTCATCTCATTTGATCCTCACAGAAGTCCTGGAGTAGGTAGATAGGAGACTCGCTGCAATCCTGTTTTATTTTCATTAGCCGGAAAACAGAGATAACTCAGGAACAGTCAGATGGAAGAGGTGCGGAGTGCGAGATATGAGTGAGGAAAGGGCATTGCGGAGCTTCCATGCCCTCTCCTAACACACCACTTTCCCCACATCTCCACGTGTTCACCAACCTGGAAGCTCCTGACATTTTTTTTATTTCTTGAAGGAGCAGGGCATTTATTGAAGGTAGGCATTTATTGCTATTAATTTCTCTCTTAACACTGCTTTTGCTGCATCCCATAAGTTTTAGTATGTTTCCTTTCCATTTTCATTTGTCTCAAGGTTTTTTTTTTTATTTGTTGATCCATTGGTTGATCAGTAGCATATTGTTTTATCTCCACATATATACCATTGTGATCAGAAAAGATACTTGATATGATATCAGTCTTCTTAAATTTGTGAAGACTTGTTTTGTGGCTTAAGATGTGGTCTACCCTGGAGATGTGTCCTGTGCACTTGAGAAAAAACTGAGTGCTATTTTTTTTTGTATGAAATGTTCCATATATATCTTAAGTTCATCTTGTCTAATGTGTCTTTAAGGTTGATAGTTCCTTAACATGTCTGAATGATCTATTCATTGATGTAAATGGAGTATTAAAGTTTCCTAATATTATATTGCTGTGTATTTCTCCCTTTAGGTCTATTAACATTTTCTTTATATATTTAGGTGCTACTATGTTGGGTGCATAAATATTTGCAAATGTATTCTCTTGTTGGCTTGACCCCTTTATCATTATGTAACATACTCCTTGTCTCTTATTGCAGTCTTTTTTTTATAATCAATTTTGTCTGATATAGGTATTGCTACTCCAACTTTCTTTTGGTTTCTAATTGCATGAAATACTTTTTTCTATCCCTTTACTTTCAGTAGTGTATGTCTTTACATCTATCTGAAGTAACTCTCTTGTAGGAAGCATATAGATGGGTCTTGTTTGTTTTTATCCATTCAGCCACTCTGTCTTTTCATTGGAGGATTTAGTCCATTTCATTTTAGGGAATTATTGATAGGCGTGTACTTATTGCCATTTTGTTCATTGTTTTCTGGCTGTTTTGTAGTTCTGTTCTTTTCTTCTCTTGCTCTCTTCCTTTGTGATTTGACAACTTTCTTTATTGGTATGCTTAGATTCCTTTCTCATTATCTTTTACTTATCTCCTATGGGTTTTTGCTTGGTGGTTACCATATGGCTTATATGTAACACCTTATATTTATGATACTCTATTTTAAAGTTAGGTTGCTTTAAGTTGATAATAACTTAAGTTTGAATGCTTTCTGAAGCCCTACATTTTTATTCCCCCACTCCTACATTTTATAATTTTGATGCCGCACTTTACATCTTTTCATCTTTTATATATCCCTTATTATTGTAGTAACAGTTATTTTTACTACTTTTGTCTTTTAACCTTCACACTAACTTTGTAAGTGATTAATGTACAACCTTTACTATATATTTACCTTTACAGTGAGATTTATAGTTTCATAGGTTTTGAAGTCACTAATGAGTATCCCCCTTTTGTTTTTAACTTAAAGCAGTCCCATTAACATTTTTTTGTAAGGATGGTTTAGTGTTGATAAACTCAGCTTTTTCTTGTCTGGTAAACTTTATGAGTCCTTCAATTCTAAATAAGTTCACTGGGTAGAGCATTCTTGATCGGAAGTTTGTTTTCTTCCTTATAAACCAGTCAAGAACTGTTACCTTCTTTAACTGAAATCAGCAACTTTTTCTTTTTTATTTTTAATATGTTTTTATTGATTTTTAGAGAAAGAGGAAGGGAGAGGCATAAAGAGATAGAAACATCAATGAGAGTGAAACTTCATCGATCAGCTGCCTCCTACACAATCCTTACTGGGATTGAGCCAGCCACCCAGGCATATGCCCTGATGGGGAATTGAACCAGTGACCTCTTGGTTCCTGCGTCGATGCTCAACCATTGAGCCACATGGCCAGGCTGCAACTTTTTCTTTTTCTCTGAAAAACATCAAGTATATTTCTTAAATTTTGCCAAAAGTGTATTGTCCTTTTCAAACTCTCTATTATAATCTGGCCTTAAATGAATTTATGGTGATATCAACTTCAATGTTCCAAGTTGAGGATGAAGTTGGTGCTGATTGTGATAGATTTGTTCATTTACAACACAACATTTTTCCGTTACAAAAAAACTGATTATAATTGTTTATTCAACTATAATCGCTATTATTGTGCACATTAAAGAGAGTTGAGGCACAAAAAAATAATTCCCTGCGTGATTTATCTTACTTTTTTTTGGTTAATCATTGCCCGAGAATATTTTTTCCATTGATTTTTTTTAGAGAGAGTGGGAGGGAGGGAGAGAGAGAGAAACATATGTGAGAGAGACAGATCGATCAGTTGCCTCCTGCACATGCCCCAACCAGGGCCTGGGATTGACCTGGAACCCTGGTACATGCCCTTGACCAGGAATCAAACCCACAACCTTTCAGTGGAAGGGCCAGTACTCTACCACTGAACCACACTGGCCAGGACCCGTGAGTGATTTCTAATGGCTAGTAATTATATATTTGGGGGGGGGGAGTGGAATATAATAACCAAAGAAAATACCAAATAATTGTGAAGTAGCCAGTCTTGACGAGAAGGATTTAGGGAGGATGGAGGACGGGGCATGAATAAAACATCATACTGAGTAGTTACTTCAGGTACTCAAGAAGCATGCTAAAATGTATAGCTTCCTCATGACATTAATAAAACAAAGAAACATTTGTTGAGTACATACTGTAAACCAGAAATGTTCTAGGAATTAGAAGAATCAAAGATAATGAAACCATTCTCTTTGTCTCACTGGGGTGAGACAACCTGCTAAATCCTGTGGCAGGTAAACAGTTTAATAACCTTAATTGAGTTGTTGCAAAATCCAGTGGGAAATAAAATAAATTCAGATTTTTAATTCAAAATATATATTGTAAACAAAAACCTTTTAATTTAGCTTTTACATATAAAATAGGAAAAAGATTAAAACAGCGATTTCATTTATAGAAAACAGTTGAAATTGTCCTTAACTTTATTATGCTGTTATTGAATTAATAGAACTTCTAACACTTTACTTCTGAAAGCTCCTAGATGCTGAAGTTGTAAAAGATCTAAAAAAAATTTTTTTTTTAATTGGTGAGAGAGAGAGAGAAAAAATCAGTATGAGAGAGAAATGTTGATCAGCTGTCTCCCACACGGGCCCCAACTGGGGACCAAACTTACAACCTGGGTATGTGAACCTTTGGTGTATGGGACAATGCTAAAACCAACTGAGCCTCATCAGCCAGGGCTTTAAAAGACCTTTATGTGTCCAAGAGCTCATGTTAGATTTTTAAAGTCATATTTATTACATCTCAGACCATTTACTATTGCCTGGATGATGCTGCAGGAAAGTCTGGCACTGGTATGAAGGGATTGAAAATCTGCAAGTTCTTCAAAGCTGGTCATTCTTTTAGAAGTGTTTTATTAATCCTGCTTTGTGTTCATTTTTTTAGAGTTCAACTCTTTAAAATAATACAAAATATTTACCAGTGTCTGTATCTAAGTTCAGTGATTACTCTCCTAAAACCTGGAAGCTAGAAATATTTGAAGTTGAGAAACACAGGACTTTGAGGAGGGAGAGGGGTCAGACCCTGTCTTACATACCCTTTACATTCATTACATCACACAAGACAGGACTCATTAACAGAGGAAATGTGTATCATTTTTTGCACAACATAAATTAGCAGTAACACACTATTGCCATGGTCTTTGCCCTGCTTTGCTCCCCAGAAATTTTCCCCACAACTTCTGTGATAATTAAAATTCTCAATGGCTTTGCTGTTGGCACTTTGCACTCTAAGAGTATTTGTATTTGTAGTGTATTCCAATGTTCAGGCTTCTCAGCTTTGCTGGGTCAGAGTTACTAGCTTTTATTTCCCATTTTGATTCCAGGGACTCTATATAACTTATTGGAGGACATAACATGAAAAAGTAATATTTTCTATATAATTTAATATGCACATTATACACAGCTGAAAAGTCGTTTGTCCAATTATTTGTGGCTTTATAATTTGTGTTGATAGGCAAACTCTGGACAAGAAGTATGAAGGTTGCTTACAACATTCTGCATAAATTAGGTACAAAGCAAGAACCGATGGTGCGACCTGGAGATAGGGTAAGTGCAATTTAATTTATTACATCTCTAAAACACATTGTCTTATGTGGAAAAGATGCCCACTGTAGTAAAGTTGGAGAGTCCAGTGTCACCTAAAACTGGCACTACTAAATAAGACTTCCTTTAAAAAAAACAAAACACACACAACATATTTTTATTGATTTCAGAGAGGAGGGGAGGGGGAGACAGAGATAGAAACATCAATAATGAGAGAAAATCACTGATTGACTGCCTTCTGCATGCCCCACACTGGGGATGGAGCCCACAAACCATGCATGTTCCTTGACTGGGAATCAAACCCTGACCTCCCAGATCACAGGTTGATGCTCAACCACTGAACCATGCCAGCCGAGCAATAAGACTTTCTTAACATTTACTCTGAACAAGGAGCAATTATGTAATAAGTAATTTAATCTTGAACAACTCAATGGGCTTAACTAGAGTACTTCTCACGTTCTATCCATGAGTTCACATGGACTTGAGAAGTTAAGTCTCAAAATCAGATGCAGGCACAGAACTAGTAAGTGGCATAGTCAGCACTTATATCCATTTCCGTCTGACCCCAAAGCTGTGTCATATATTGTCTCCTATTTTGAAAAACACTGTACCATCTACTTGAGCATACAGGACAATTATATTTAAAACTTTTTTTTTTTACATTAGTCAGTGAGATCAACAATCTTGGCAGCAAACTGCTAGTACCATTCCTTCCCCACTGTTAAATTTCTTGATATTGGCTGTGTTTCACTGAAAAGCAAATTTTTATTCTTACTGCAATCTGGTAAGTTACAGAGGACAGATATTGGTATTTCCATTTCAGTGTTACACTCACAGCGGGTAATAAGGGATAGATATTATATGAAGTACTTAGAGTAGTTAAATTTATAGAGATAGAAGAATGATGGTTATCAGGGGCTCGGGGAGGAGCATGGGGAATTATTATTTAATGGGGACAGAGAAGAGCAAAAAGTTCGGGAGATGGATGATGGTGATGGTTACACAACAATGTGAATGTATTTAAATCTACAGAATTGTACACTTGAAAGTAGTAGTATGTTATATATAAAGTGTCCCCCCCCCAAAAAAAAAAACCCGTACACATGCTTTGAATAATTATAAAGGCAGTGTTTATTAAAATACATTTAATTTTCAAAATTGAGCTATCAGCTATTACAGTGTGTATATTTTACCACAATAAAAATGTCAGTTGTAATATGTCTCCCTTATCTATAACTTGGTTATACTAATACCCTTAGTATTTTTAAAAACTTTTTTTGTAGTATTGCCTGCAGATTCTTGAAGTTCCCTTATAATTAAAAAATAAACCACATCTGTTCAGCTAAGAAGTTTATAGGAATATGGGGGGAGGAGAGCACAGTTTGATAGAATAAAATATGTAAAGGAATGTTTTTTTGTTAGTGGCTGGTTTGTGTTGTATGAGGGGGACTACTTTTCTAAGTTATTCTTTGAAAATTATTTATGTGGTGGTACATGGCCAAGATGTTGGATGGGGAGATGGCTGCCCCAGCAGGCTGGCCAGGGGTGGAGGCCAGAGAAGAGTTTGAGATCTTGGACCTGAGCCCATGGGCTGGAGGTCCTGCAGTGTGGGGAGGCTGGGGCAGGGGCGGGCGGCCCAGGAGGCTGATGGGTGCCCATCCTGACCCTGGCACGCAGGACCATGGCAACCGCACAGAAGAAAGGAAGACAGCAGTGTCTTGCACAGAAGCCATGATCAAAAATATCAGCATTGTGGGCAGTAAGAAATATAAATATTTAACCAAGCAGACCCACAGATTTGCAAGTGCATTGAGCAGCCATGCCAAACGCGATGGGTGATGACAGAATGGACCCCATGTTCATGAACCTGTGAAAGCGGGATGCAGAGCAGAAAGTGACATGTACCCAACAACTGAGCACTGGAGCCCTGATTAGGACCCCAGAGGGAGTGTGTTGGGCTCTCGCCGGCCTCTGCCCAGTGCTGCAAGGGCCAGGACTGCATGACCCTATGGGAGGCAGGAGTGTGGTCAGAGTGCACAGTCAAGTGTGGCAAAGGTGTTGGTCCCTGGATGGCAAGGTGTACCACTAACGCTAGAAACAAAAGCGTCCCCGAAATGCTACCTGCGGTGAATGGGTGACTGCTCTAAGCCCACCATAGGAAATTGAAGAATTTTTGTTTGTTTGTTTCAAAAAAATTGTTCCCAGTACCAACAGACACACTGTGGTCAGAGTCCCTCTTAGAAGCTTAGCTGGCCCCGCCCCCTCCACAGGGTCGCCATGGAAACGTGGCTAGGGCGATGCCCGCATTCCACACTCCACATTCCACATTGCCAGCTATAAAAGAGCAAGGTTCCAGCTCTATCCGGCTGGAGAAGGAAGGGAAGGGATGAGGAAGCAGCATCCGGTGCTAAAGTGGCGTGGGAGCCTCCCGGAAACGGTGGTGAGGATCTGGCATCGCGGGGAACGGGACTTCTGGCCGAGGGAGAACGACTTCAGTGTAATGGAAATGAACCAGGGGACACTGAGGCCCCGAATCCTGAAACTGCCTGAAGTGCTGAGATCCCGGAAGCTGCAGCCGGGCTCCAATGGCAAGAGAAAAACCATTCAGTTTTCCCTGGACGCCAGTGAAGAGCAAGCCACAGCCCCCGAGAACCAGGATGGCAGTGCTGCCAGCTCCAGGACCACAATGCTGCTGAGGGCCCAAGCGCCAAGTAGGGCCTCCCTGACGCAAAGTCCCGGAGAGGCCCTCAGGGCCGCCCTGCTGAGGTCGGCCACGCCCACCCGGGCCACACCAGTGCCGCTCCAGACCGACCCAGTCAGTATCCAGGTGAGCTGGGACCCAGGGGGGTTCTGGACAATGGACACTAGTACTAAGCTCAGACCCCAGGAACCAGGAATACTTCCCACAAGGGAGGACTCCAGTAGTCCCCCTCCATCATATTTTCGTTTAGTAAATGATTTTTTGAAGCCAGAGAAACCAACAAAGGCAGCAATGGGGCTTATAAAAAAGACAGTGGAAGTGATGAAGCTAGACCACCAAGTAAGAGAAACTAAAATCCAGCAAAAAATGGTAACGGAGGAAGCTGCATTCCTACTCAATGAAAAGTTACCTGTCCAGGCTGGCACTACAGTCATGCTAGCAAACCTGACCAACAAAACCAAGGAGTACAGAAAGGAAATTGAAAATCAGTGGCACAACTATGCACAAGAAAGTGGTGAGATCTTACCAACAAAACAAGAATTCGCCTCCAGATATGCAAAACAAACTTCAGAGCTTAAAACAACACAGCTCTTGGGGAAGGAAAAGCTGGAATACACTTTGAAGCAGCAGTTGGAGGCAATGAGGGACATGTCGCAGGTAAAGAAGAAACGGCAGAAAGAATTGCAGACATTACAGGAGAAGCTAAAGAAAGCCCGAGCTAAGACGGCTGCAAAGGCTCAGGCCCGGTACCTTCAGGAAAAAGCATTACTGGAGAAGCAACTCCCTAGTTGCTTCACCCTAAATTCTAATGAACCAGCCATGGGCATGTTGGGAAACAGAGAAGAAAAGGAACTAAAAAGGAAGGTCCAGGCCTTAGAAGTGGCAGCAGAGAGACGTGCTTCTGAGTTGCACCGCCTCCAAACAGAGGAGGAGGAATCACACCAGGAGTCAGAACAGCAGCCCCAGCAGTCCCGGGTGGAAAAGACCCCCCAGAGCTGGTTAAAGCTTAAGAAGCAGCATCTGCAGAAACATTGGTCTACAAAGCGCATTCCAGAGAGGCAAGAATCGCACCATGTTGCTCCAGGGTCACCACAGGTTGCTCCAGAACCATCACAGGTTGCGCCAGGGCCACCACAGGTTGCTCCAAAGAACAGAAGAAGAAGTTCAGTGGCCACGGAATCGACCCAGTCCACGTTAGTTTCGAAACTGGCACAGATTCAGTAAGGACTGGAGCAAGTATTCCTCGGTGCTGCATAAACCTGGTGAAGGAGGTTTTTAGACCTCATTGCCACTGTAAAATATCCATCATGATATGTTAGTGTGAAGGACAAGGTGCTTTTTTACAGCTGAACAGCTAGATATTTGTGCTATCAGCTTCCCTTAATTAGGATTTTCTTTAATTAGCTCCGGTTAGTAAACAGGATGCTCCTTAAGTCTTCAGATAACCTAACACCATTTGCCAAACACCCATACATGAAAAGAAGTTGAGGAAACCACCTTGAGGAAGTGAAAGGAAAACAGTTGAGTGATTTATGTCATCTAGCTGAAGCAGATTTCTTTATAAAGCACGTTTAAGGATAGCATCTCAGATTGACTTTATATTGTGCTTTCTGCTCTTTAACCAACCAATATCAGTTTACCCTCGTTTCCTTTTGGCCAATTCAACACAAAGGCAAAATGTTTTTAAATATTTCTAAAAGAAATTTGTGCCAATGACCAGGTAACCCCTTCTATAGTTTGCTCATGAGTGAGAAGGTATTCTTATAACATCAAGATCAATAAACGCAAGGCAGAATGACCTTTTATCTGAGGCAGACCTTACTTGCAGTTTTAACTTTCAGTAAATTGAAAAGGGAAGATAGAGGGGACGTATATTACCTCAACTCTTTTGAAGTATTTTTCTGTGAAGAAATACCTTTACAATTAATAAGGTGGCTGAATGCCTCTGCTTGTTTTGTCTGTTTTTAAAGTATCAGAAGAAAAATTTTAAATATTTGGATGACTTTTTAGTCTTGTGCCATCTCTTTCCATAGCAACACCCTAAATTCTAAGATGACAACATTACTTAATGTTAACTATAGTAAGTACTCTAATTTCAGGTCCCCTATTACATTTTCATGCTGTGTGCACTTAATAGTGCATGAAATACCTTTTGTAATTAACATGTACCATATATTTATGCTTATTTAATAGAATTGGGAACAGTATTTTAAATTAGTATAGACTTTAGAGTAATTTTTTTACATTTATGACATATAGATTGTTAGACCAGTGATTTGTTTGCTGAGTTCTACTACAGAAATATAATCCTATATGTCAACATTGCTTCTCTATGGGGAAATATAAGCAACTGTATGTTTTCTGGAAATTGTCAGTAATAAAAAACTTCAAAATAACTTCCTTGAACTTTATTTTATTTATGTATAAAATGAATTCCTTTAAACTGCATTACAAAAAGGACTCTCCCTCAGTGTGCCTTTAACTTCTAGCTTTAACAATTTTTCTGTTAAATATTCTTTAATAAATATTTTATTAAAAAATTAAAGCCTACTTGGATTTCAAATTGTATTTATGTGGCTAGTATCTGCCGTGTGTATAAATATTTATTAAATAAGAATACAGGAGCAAAGTATTCAATAACCTTCTGTTGCAATAAACAGGATTCTTGGAAAATCATTTTTGGATGAACATTCAGTCCTTAGCATAAAAATTATAGGTACTTTTCATGTGGATGATCCTATTAATGCAGTTTGGGGAGTACCTTCTTGGGCTTTGAAAGGGGCATGGAAGTACCTAAGCTGAATAGGTTTCAGGGTGTTGTAGGAGGAGCTGTGGAAGATACAAGACTTATCACATGAGAAGCCTGCCTTTAAGGAGCTTGCAGCCTTTAAAAAACAGACGTGCAGATCATTAGCTTTTCTATAAGTGGAAAGGGATACAGGTCCCCAAAAGAGATAGTGATCGATACACCTGTGAACTGTTTGGGAAGGACAGAGAGTTCTCTTTCATTTGGGATCTGACAAGTTTTTCCGGTGAAAAGAAGTAAGGCCGTGAACTCCAAGGAAGAGCATGTGGAAGAGCTGGGGGTGGGGAACAGTACGTGTTGTGCCTAAGAAGACAATCCAGGCATGCACACAGTGGGGTTGAGTTTGGGAACAACATGGAATCGGCTTAACAAAATTAAAACTTAGCAAACACTAGGATGGGCTACTGCCTCTTGCTTTATTGATGTCTATTTTCAGTCTGTGGATAATTAGGTTCAATGAAATCTCAAAGGAATACATAGAGAATCTAATGGAAACCGTGTGGGTTTATGATATCTTTGGAATCACTGTGAAGAGACCACAAAACAGGGCTTGTGACTGATCAGATATTAAAGGAAAACAATGAGAATGTTGAAAGTACAAACTTCTTTTCCTTAAAAAAAAATGGAAAAAATACATATCATTTTTTTATTCTAAAAGAGCCATTGGGTATTTGACCCTTTTCTATCCATTATTTTAATGATTGAGAGCTTATAATGTACAGTTTTATATTCTTTTATTTTACATTAATACATTTCTTCCTATCTTAACACAACTCTACAAAGTTATATAAATGGCATTATCAGCACTTTTAGTGATAGAACAGGGGATTTTAAATCCAGATCAAGTTGACCTTCCTTTGAGCAGAGCTGGGATGGCAGCTACACTCAAATCTCAGAAACATAATTGCTGCACAGTCCAGCTCAGAAGGGTGGCACCTTCCTTCTCTGTTCTCTGCTCTTGATGACGACTCCCACCGGCAGAACAGGTAGATTTTAGGGAGAACAAGTCGGTGTGTAACGGGTCCCTTAGGAATGGGTGAGACAATTCGTTTCAGATGGAACGTCAGCGTGTTCTGCTTTTTTATTGCAGTTTGATCAGCTTCCTTAAACATTTTGACCTGCGTCAGGGAAAGAAGTCATGCGGCAGTGGTAGCCTGGAAGATTTGCAAACATTTAATAGAATAGTCTTGCTTTGCCAGATCCAGATCTAAAGACAGATCAACTCTCAGCCCTACCAGCTGAGGGCAGAACACCAGAGGCTGATGCACACCTCAGATAGATTTTAAAAATAATTGGTTGTACTTTGTGTGCATAGACATACATTCCTCCTCGAAAATCCTATTGCTGGTAGCCTGCTAAGAGAAAGGATTACTGTTTAATTATTTATTTCACAGGATTTCTCAAAATTCTGTTAGTAGTGCAGATGGCTTTTATTGGCCTTTTAGTTTTTTGTCTCTCGTTCAGATGATTTTAGTAAACTTTAGGAATTTCATAGAGAAAGAAAATGTTCCCAAACTTAATTTTGTTCCCACCGGCCGTCAATAAATTGCCAACATGGTCAAATTTAAGATACAGCTTTACCAGTTTGCAGCTGCATCCGAATGCTTTTATGTGGCCCTGTCTCTAGATATTAAAATAGAGTATTTTATACAACTGTTTATGACAAAACTACTAACTTCTAGTTAGGACATTTTAAAGAAAAAATTGTTTAAGTTTTGGAGTATGCTAGTGCAAAAATGGTATGCATGTGCTCAGTCATGGGATGTATGTGCTTTAAAAACACACCAGACTTATAAGGAAGAATATCGCCGATGCTACGGCAGCATGTGAGAGGGACTCATGTTAAAACAAAGCAAAGTCCTGGAGAGCATAGTGGAGAATCCAGAAACAGGACTTGGTCTGTTACAACTTGAGATCCTAAAGCAGGCTTCTAATGCAAGAGGCTAGGACAGGTTACTCCAGAAGGACCATTGGGGTGGCTGGAGAGCAAGTTAAGGCTAAGTTCAATTAGCTACACTGCAGACACTAGGATGAGCTCCAGATGAATTTAAATCAGATGAAATATTTTTTAAATGATAGTTGGTAAAGGAAAAGTTTGACAAATTTACATAAAACATTAAATGCACCAATAAAAATAAAACAATTATCTGAAGAAGTCTTTGTACCAAATATAAGAGTTAATATTATCAAATATGTTTAGGGGTATTGTCAAAACACAAACAGATAAGTAGGCAAGGGAAATGACAGGCAGTTCGTCTGAGGACATGGACTTACAAGCTATCCCATGGAAAACGGCTCATCACTAAGATACTCTAAGGACTATAAGAAAACATATTGCAGTCGTACTATCCATTATTTGGTTATTTGGATGGTGGCTTAAATTAACCTGGCTTTTAGAACATTTACCACAATGCTGAGATGTAGGTTCTAGTGTTCTCGTTTTTCAGATGAGACAACTAAGGCTTAGAGGAGCTAAAATTGTGCCCGAGATCCTAGAGCTAAACCTGACCCTGGTCTGAATAGAGTCCCGTGAGGGTCCAGATGCCAGCCCAGCACGCTGGTGAGGAAACACCCGCGTTCAGCCGTGATTGTGAGGACTCCAAGGAGTTTTTCATAAAGCCAATGGAAAACAGAACAGTGTGTGCCCTATAGTTCCTTCTACGCAAAAATATGTCAACATGGAAGATAAGATGAAAACATGATAGTTGTGTTCTGGTACAGTGTTATAGATGACTTGGTAGTATGTGTTTCACATGAATTAAAGGAAAAGTATATAATACTTAGTAAAATGTGTCTGCCTAAAATGCATTGGTAAGTATGGCACCTAGTTTTTGTTCCAGCATTTGTTCTTAATGGGACCGTGAACCCCCGTATCTGTGAGGGGTTACACCCTTTCATGATACCTTCAAAGCCATGGTAACAGTCCTTCCTCCCTCCCCCCGGGTCTGTCCAGGTGGCGCTGGTGTTCCCCAACAACGACCCTGCTGCATCCATGGTGGCCTTCTACGGCTGCCTGCTGGCTGAGGTCGTTCCTGTGCCCATAGAAGTACCACTCACGAGAAAGGTAAGGCACGTGTTGTTTCATTCAAGCCTGCTAATGGGAATGGCAGGCTCGGCTACACTGGAACATTCTCTCATGAGGTCAGAATGTGCTTTTCATCTCAGCAGGGTGTGGATCAAGAGGCACGAGAGGAGGTTTTCCTTGTTTCTGAGGCTGTCAGGTTTTCAGCAATTAGCTCAGTGGAGGAGACAGTAACCTCACACTCGGCTCAGCTGCACGGGTTAGCAGGAGCAGTGTCTCTGAGGCAGAGCTTCTATACATTGTAATACCACTGAGCCGAATAATTTGTCAGTAAAGCAAGTTTCTGAGTGTCTTGTTCCTCAGCATCATTACACTGGAAATAGGGTAAATGACAGATTTTTTTTTTATTTCGAGGGGTGGCAGTTGTTGCTTTCATTCAGATGTTTGTACATTATCAAGTCCCAGGTTCAGCTACAGTTTATGAGATCTTATTCCATAATTAGAATAAGTAGCTAATCTCACTGTTATAATGATAATGTCCGGTATAAGAAGGAACATTGTGCTGTCCGGTATAAGAAGGAACATTGTACTGGTGTATGTTTTTTCATCCATGTGAATGACTTGCTCTCCATACTCCAGAGCTATGGTAACTGGAGGGAGAAAGATAAAGGGAGGAAACCCTACAGTGTTGACAGATGGTCTGACGTTGTCCAAGGAGTCACAGCTGGCAGCCATAGCGTGGTCCCCTCTGACGCTCAGGCTCTGTGACTTCAGAACATGACATTTGTTAGAGAACTTCTCTTCATTTTAAATAAAAGAAACATTGGCTCAGGTACAGCTGAGAAGGGGGTAGGATGTACACACACGCACAGGTGATGACATGTTCTGTTCCCACTGGACTCATCTTAAAATAATGGACCTAATGTGAACCAAATTTTCTGAATCCTGAGTGTTGCTTATTGAACCTGACTGAACAGTTTAGTCCCATGTACCTTTATTTATCCTCTGTTCTAATTCTTGGGGTCAGTGCTCCTACGATGTTTGACATGGAGAGGAGTGTCCACATGTCTGTGCCAGGACAGGCCTCGAGTGGTCACAGCAGATCTGGAAAAGCCTGCCACTAGTACCCTCTCGAGGTGGCTGAGCTGGTCTGGCAAGGCCAGCTATCAGCACAAATCTGTCGGCTGGTGATTTAGGCTGAGCCAGAATTTCTCCTCGTGGACACAGGCTCTGCCACGGGCATGTGAGTTTGACAGGAAAATAGCAAGGCCTTCAGGATGGGGGTCAATGTGAATATTCTAAGTAGGATAGGCTCTGTGGGCCGCAGGAGTCAGCCTACCAGGGCCAGCCACTCAGCATTCACTTCCTCCCCTTGGAATTCTAACACACCAGCCTTTTGTTTGCCTTTGTAAAGGTTTTCAAATACCCCGTTAAAATGAAATATCTGTGGAAGGGGTAACATCAATGACTTGTCACATTTTTACAACCTCCTATGCTCAGTCCCAGAATCTCTTTCTCAGGAAATCAGAAGTAGTAAGGAGACCATGAGAACCAGGCCTTGTCAGGAGGGACATTGGCTGCCCAGGGCAATCATCAGCCAGCCAAAGTATAAGTGCATGAATGGATGTCACCACAAGGAGGTCTGTGCAGCGCACGTGTGTGTGTGTGTGTGTGTGTGTGTGTGTGTGTGTGTGTGTGTGTGTTTGGGGTGAGACTGGATTTGTCAAACGTTGATAGTTATTGGAGCTGGATGAATAGGTTCATGGGCTTTCTTTTTCCTTTTCTCTATATTTGTATGTGTGCTTGGAAGTTTCCATTATAAATAAAAAGTTAGAAACTAATTGGAAAAAAGATACATATATGTTATTGACAAGTTCATCTTAGTTTTGATACGTAAAATGTCTTGTGTCCCATTTCTTTGCTCCACATGGTTCCATGGCCATGGATCATCTTAAAGCACATGGGTCTGCAGCATTTTGTGTTGACTCGGCCTTGCTTCCATCTCTCCATCATGTATTTTATTATTGTCTTTTTCACTTCCTGAGAGCTAACCAGCCTTTAGTTGACGATTTGGGTGGGCAAGAATGGAATTGGATAAACTAACTGTAACTAGTTGTTGTGGGGCCACAAATAAAAATGAATTCAAGAGAGAGGCTTACCATGAACTGACCTCTTTATTAGACAGAGAATCCTTTTTATGGGTGTGATTGATGGTTGCCGGCGGGGAGACTGAGATGGGACTGGGGTCGATGATGGTCAAGTGACATGTCCACGTGGCCTGTCTGATGCTTGAGGAGTTGTCAGAGAGGCAGTGGTGAGGCGAGACTTCTGGGAAGTGACATAATTAGTCAACTCTCTACATATTGGAGAAAAATTGAAAGCAAGAGGAAGGTTTGAATTCAGGTGAAGTCCATTTTTTTTCCTTGGCAACTAAAGAATCATTACTGAGGTTTTGTGATGGGAGAGCTGACCATCCTTGACAGCGTGGCTCTTCAGAGGAAGGGCCCTAGCCAAGTGGTCGCCCATAGACCAGAGTACTTTCACTCTCAGGGAAAAGGCACAGAGAACATGTCACAGCAGGAGGGCACACTGGGAGAGGGGTATCGTCACATTCTTCCTGAGTCTGCTGATGGCACATCAGGCCAGGAGGCAGTTTACAAGGCCCACTGTGAGAGCACCATGTGGCGTCTGTGCAGGGCACGTCCAACCTTCTTGTCCTTGTCCTCAGAGTTCAGGTAGAGACACAGCTTTGACATTGTGTGTTGAGTGTCTCTACATGAGAGGCTCTGCTCTAGGCTCTGAGTTCAAGTGTGTGTTTGTTCAGGGGTCTTGGTGCATGAAGGAGATGCTCAGGCTGCCCTGAGAGCCAGTGATGGGGTCTCATCTCAGTACACTGGGGTGCGGCTGGCAGAGCTGTTCTGTGAAGTTGACATTTGATCGGAGCTCTCAGTAGGAATTGCCCAGGTGACGAGGACAAGAAGGTCCTTCCGAACAAAGAGGGAGCAGACATGAAGTCTGAATTTTGTGCTGAACTGTGGCATCCTGATCCCAGTTACTCCTTCCCACGTGGTCTCTCGTCTCTTCTTCTGTATTTTAGGTGTCTTTTCATGTTTGTGAATCTGTTATTTTTGAAATCAAATCATGAGCAGATGTTGGAAAGACAGGGTTCAGGAGATATCATGCCTCCGCTGGGAGTGCCAGGATCAGCATGTGTGCCCTTGGCATGGGCACCAGTCCTTGGCAGGTCAGGGCAGGTACCCGCTGGCACACTCGCTCCCACTCCCCCTTGCTGTAGACAGAGTAGCAAACTCACACTCACAAAGGAACGCCTTCCTGCTACT
The DNA here is from genome assembly GCA_026230045.1 of Corynorhinus townsendii. Lineage (NCBI taxonomy): Eukaryota > Metazoa > Chordata > Mammalia > Chiroptera > Vespertilionidae > Corynorhinus > Corynorhinus townsendii. The sequence continues at coordinate 81,182,186 of JAPDVU010000001.1, read as the reverse complement.
GATTCTGATCTTGGAATCTGCCTCCCCTCCCTGCTGTGAGATCGTGGTGTTTGGCGATGGGATATCCAAATTCACATTGAAGGGACTGGTTATAATTGTGCTTGAAATAGCATTGCTTGAAGGAAACGTACTGTGAGCACCCCTGAAAGGGACCGTCACTGTCCCTGGGTGCCAAACCTGTCCCCTCTCAGGGCTGCACAGGTGTTGGGAGTTGTCGGTGCACAGTCCCATGAAAAGAGAGGTGCTTTTCTCTGGGGGGTTACATCTACAATAAAAAAAGTAGAAACTGTTCACGTGAAAGACTACAGTTTTAAGATGTCAACTCTGTTGATTTTACTCTGGAGAAAACACCACATGGTCTCACATTTTTCTTAGCAAGGTGCAGACAGGCAGTGTGACAGGTAGCCAGGCATCTGGCCCACTGACAGGCTGGCTGATTGTCCGGGGTTCAGGCAGAGTCCAGTGGGAATGAACAGAGGTGATGGCTCACCACAGTCATGCAGTTTTGGCTCTAGCAATGCAGCTCCTGCACAGTGTGAGTCACAGCTGGTGTGGCAGGTGGGAGGAAAGAACTCCAAGTGACCTGACTTCTCACAGGGCAGCTGACACAATAAGCAGCAAAACCCACACAGCTGGCTGTTCCTGTGGCCGCCGCACCGGCAGCAGCTCCTCAGACGCCGTGTTCCGCCGTCCGTGCTGGTCATTCGGAGGCTCCCAGTGCTCAGTGTCACCAGAGTCGATGTCATACATGTCTAATGCACGTTCTTATTTCTTGAGACGGTGGTGCTCATGGTGGGGAAAGGTGACCAGGTCTCCATTTCTTTGGTAGATGTAATCAAATATGGCAGAGCCCTTTGCTCTGCGTGCTTAAAATCAGGCAGTCGGTAATTACTCAGTATAAGACATTGTCTTGGATGCTTTCTGTTCCCCCCAATACTTATGCCCTACAGTTGTGGTCCACAGAACTGAGGGTCGTTAGTGCCAGTCCCACACTGAGTACTTGTTTGTGCTCTCCTGGTTTATCACGCGCAGCAGACCCGTGAGATGGCTCTGCCTTCCGCCCCACGGCCAGGCAGGCTAGCTACACCATTCAAAGCCACGCAGCTAGCAAGCAGCAGGTTGGGCTCGAACCCCAGTTCTGCAGAGCCCAGTGTATGCCGAAACCGTGGGTTGTCCAGGGAGGTTCGTTCCATCCCAGAACCCAGGGTGAGGCCTTGTTTTGCCAGGAGTGCCACTGTCATCTCGTCTCCGTGCCTCTTCTGTCGCCCTCTCCCAGGACGCAGGAAGCCAGCAGATCGGCTTCCTGCTTGGCAGCTGTGGGGTTACTGTGGCCTTGACCAGCGATGCCTGCCACAAAGGACTGCCGAAGAGCCCGACGGGGGAGATCCCGCAGTTCAAAGGTAAGACGGTGCTGAGTGCCGTGTTGGGAGGCGAGCTCTTCCCTGGGAAAGATGGTACAACATGAAATCAGTTCCAGAGTACACGATTTCCACACGCACATGTCTCAGGCAACACATCACGTGTTCTCAGCCTCCCCTGTGGCGTGATTTGACTGGCACTGTGGATGTGGTCCTTGACTTGGCAGAAACACCAGAGGTTCCCCCTAGCATGTGATGGTGTGAAGCATAGCCATGAATGGGGAGGTGATGCCACACTCTTTTCTGGGAAACGCTCACCTAAAAAGAACTTGTCCTTTATTTCCAAGGTTGGCCAAAGCTATTATGGTTTGTCACAGAGTCAAAACATCTCTCTAAACCTCCTCGAGACTGGTTTCCACACATCAAAGATGCAAATAACGACACCGCGTATATCGAGGTAAGTCACTGGGCGTGGGGCTTCGGGACTAAGTCCCTGCGGTTCCCATAGTTACACAGCTCCAGGATCAGCACCTGCAGCCTCTTCCTTACCCGGAAGAGCTGATGGGTGTGGCTCCTGCTTTGTTCTTTGGTCCGACTCATCCCCACATTGTCATCTCGTTTCAGTATAAGACGTGCAAGGATGGAAGCGTGCTCGGGGTGACGGTGACAAGGATTGCACTGCTGACCCATTGCCAGGCTCTGACACAGGCGTGTGGCTACACAGAAGGTATGGCAGGGGGGGGGGGGGGTGCCCCTTTGGGACCCTCCCTGCAGGACCCTGACTCCACACCTTGGCCTGTGAGATGCGCGTTGACCAGTCAAGGGACTGTGTTGTTCCCACTAGTAAGCATAAGAGACGTGTTCAGTTTGCGCCTAACCCAAGTGCAGGTTAACTTGGATTAGGCAGAATCTCAGCTCTGGCTGCCACAACAAATCCCACATCCTGGGGCTTGAACAGCAGACGTTGGTCTGTCACAGTGCTGGCTGGAAGTCTGAGAGGAGGGCGCCCTCAAGGTTGGATCCTGATGGTGAGCACCTCTTCCTGGCTTGCAGGCAACACCATCTCTGTGTCCTCACATGGCCTTTCCTCTGCATGTGGAGAGAGAGATGTGATGTCTCTCCCTCTTCTCACAAGGACACCGACCCTATTGGACCAGGTTCTACCCTGTGACCCTTAGAGGTCCCATCTTCAAATTCAGTCACTCTGGGGTTAGGGCTTCCACCTGTGAACTTGAGGGGACCCTACTAAAGTCGTAACAGATCATTAATACCAAATGTATTCATCTCTGAATGCACTTCAGAACCTCTCTGAAAGCATTAAAAACGTCCCGTGTTCGGCTCACCCCTACCAACTGAATCGAGTTTCTGGGCGTGGGTTCAGTGAGCTCCAGGGGTGGGCTACGCAGTTGAGACCAGTTGTTTTTATGATGTTTTTATGATGTATCAGATGGGATGGTCATGGAGGCAAGAGGTAGGGTGACCAAAGGAAACTGGTATCAGCCCTGACCTGGGATCCTAGAAGGTCAGACCAGATACCAGTTAACCCTCTGCCTGGAGCCTCTGTGACAGGGCCCTGTGGTGGGGATGTGCCCGAGGAGGCTGGTGGCACCGTTGCACCACTCTAACCTGAAATGCTTTACTTTTTCTGTTTCTCTTGTTCTGTTTCTCCCACCCCCCACTTTCCTTCTGGTAGTCTCCATTCACTCAGCTCATGAGATGTTCTGCTGATTTTTGTCCCTGAACTAGTTTCCAGGACATTTCACACATTGTCTCTAATTGTTACCAGCCTACTCGCCAGTGTTTTCCATTTTAACTTCAGCATTCCTTACAACCTCCTGACCCGTTTCCTTGCCCTACGCAGAGGCCCAAGGTTGTCACCGTTGTGGGGTTGGAGAGAGGAAATAATATACTGATATATTTGCTCCTTCTTTCTCGATTTAAAAAATACTTGTATAACATGGAATGGAGACTGTTTCCTGTGAGCATCTTTATTTTGAAAGCCCCTCGGCCCATCCTTTCTGAAAGGGGTCAGACACAGAGTGAGGAACCTTTGGCAAGCATCTCCAGAGCAGAGACGTAGAAATGGAAGACGGGGTACCGGTCAGTGCCTGGGGCTCAGCACTGGGCGGCCTTAGGCGGAGGTGTAGGCAGCTGGGACCCCCGCCCTGGCCAGTAGACAGATGTGACTTCGAGAGGAATGTTCGTGGTGTCGCAGGCAGCTGGCTCTCCAGCTTGGCTTCCATGTTCCATGTAGTAGTTGTCCCAACCATATCTCTTTAGCTCCTTTTTCTTACTCCCGCCTTTAAAAAGCCCCCCATAGCTCTTGACTGCTCCCCCATCCTACCTTCCAAAGCCCCTGCTTTATCACCCAGCCGCACCCCTGAGATTTCTTTGGTGCAGCAAACGGTGTTTGCTGGAAACTGCCTGGTCCTCCAGATTCCCTGGGAGAACACGTGACGGAGATGAAAAGAATCCTTTTTAAAAAAGGAAATAGGCAGAGAAGGGGGAAATCTGTATAGAGAAAGGGAAGGAATAAGGTGCTTTAAGTGATGGTGTGAGGAGCTATTGCTGTACACGTGCATGTTAGAATACTGTCTAGAAACAGTTTCCTGGCAGGCTAGCCTTTTTAAATGGGTTTGCAAGCTGCAGACTTTCTGCAAAGATACTGTGAAATGATCGTATTCCAACATCCGTTGCTACCCCTGATGAGGCACTAGGTTTTCTTTGCCCTTTGTTCTGTACCTGTTTTTCATAAGTAAGAATCTTTCTACCCTTTTTGTTTGCACAGCTGAAACAATTGTGAATGTGTTGGATTTCAAGAAAGACGTTGGGCTCTGGCATGGAATCCTAACAGTAAGTGTGAAGCTGGGCCCTGCTGTGTCCTCGTTACATTTGAAAGTCCTCGTGTCAGAATTAGAGCTGGGATCTTTATACTTGTCAGCTATAAGGAAATGTTCTTCCCAGTTATAAAGAAAAGTTGCCATTGTTAGGTATCTTGAGTTGTCAGGCAAAGTAACTTCCAAGAGCCTGGCAAACCCACTGGGTCTCTGCAGCCGCTTGCTTGAGTCACTGAACCACATACTGAGACTCCAGTCTTTCTCGGGATCTCCCTCCCCACAGTCAGCACTTATGATTACAGAGCATTGTTATCAGTGTCTTTTGTTTGGGCCACTTGCCCGTACATCTGATTTGGCTACAACATTCTAGTTATTTTTCTTTCTATGAGTCTGTTTACAACTCTTGAGGTGATCTCCTGTTTCATTATGCTATGGGGAAACTCCTTTACAGACCTCCCCTTGAGGAAAATTCAGGACGCATCATAGAGAACGCGTCTCTTTATTGTTGCTGCTAAGTGATGGCAGTTCAAAGCTGTTGGCACATTTATAGAGACATAAAACTTATTATTTAACTAGAGGCCTGGTGCACGAATTCGTCCATTGGTGGGGTCCCTCAGCCTGGCTGGTGATCGGGGATGATCAGGGCTGTCTCCCGCCCTGGGGCCAATTGGGGCAGCTGGTGCGGGGGGAGGGGTCGAGGGAGGTTGGTGGGCCAGCTGAGGGGATGGGCCGTGGGAAGTTGGTCGGCCAGCTGCAGGAGCTCACTGACCACCAGGGGGCAGCTCCTGTGTTAAGTGTCTGCTCCCTGGTGGTCAGTGCCCATCATAGCAACTAGTCGACCAGTCGTTTGGTCGCTTAGGCTTTTGTATATAGAGAGATATATGTTTGGCACTTAAAGTGTGCAGCATAACTGCTTAGACCCTCACCGTGTCTGTTTTATATGTGGTCATTTTTAATCACCCATTTTTTTTTCTTAAGTTTTTTATGCTGAAACTTTATATCTTTTCTTAAGTAGAAAAATCTAGTTCTTTTTGTGCATTTGATAGAAACATCAGTACAGAAAGGAGAATTTGTAGTTTCTTCATAAATCAGAATTAGAACAAAAGCATTTATAAGACAAAGTTTACAGCTCCAGATGAGCAACATCTTTCTGTGATCTAGACGGTTCATTGCGTGACTCCCCAGGTGCCTCACTGCCCTGCTGCCCTTCCTTCTATAGCTTTGTGACTCCAGGACAGTCACCTGAGCCAAAGAATCTTTTGTTGCCTGAGTCACTGGAACCTCTGTTTTCCTATTTGTCCAATGGGAATGATGATGCTGTGTGAGAATAGTAGGCCTGATGTTGAGTGAGCACCTGTTTGATAATGTGACAGAGCTGCTGTTTTTGTGCCATCAGAGTTTCTCCTAACAATCTCAGTTTTGAGAGCCCTGCGACAGGTCTGGAGTAGGTCTTGTTGATAGTCTTCCACCTACTTACTGTTGCTCTGGATTACTGCCCAGGAATCAGTGGTTTCTCCAGCTCTGGCTGCCACCTTTTAGAGCAAGGCAGGTCTGGCTGGATAGCCACACACACTCTTCTGTGGCATCTAATATGTGTGGAAGAGCTCTCACCCCAGCATAGAGTGGGGAGCAACTGCAGCGAGAGGGGCCAGCCGACTCACTTCTCCCGGGGAAGGTGTAGGTGGTCATTTTCCGTCTGAGCTTCCAGAATTAGGCCAGTGCTTTCCAGAGGCACCGTGCCCTCTCCCTCCCCCTACACCTGCAGGCGCAGAGGGAACCCTGATATGGCAGAGCCTGCAGGGGGCTCTGGCTGGTGTTCCCCTTTGCAGTCCCTTAGCTGCCAGCTTCTGAGTGCATTGGACTAAATGATGTCCAGCAGGTGTGTGAGGTCTACAGGTATAAAGCATGTAGGGACTAATTTTTATTTTTTTAATTTGCTTTTTCTTTTTCAGTTACAGTTGACATTTAATACTATTTTATATGTTATTTTGAAGTATACGTATAAGGTTAGACATTTATATACTATACAAAGTGATCCCCCCCCCCCCCAATAAGTCTGGTATTTTAAAAGTTAGTTTTGGTTACTTGTTTTAAAGAAATGAATCCTTTAGGGCTCCCGATTATGTTAGCAAGGCTACATGGCAGACTGAGGGTGATGCAGACACGTTCCACTGCTCCTTGACATTGCAAGGTAACATTTAATAAAGGAAATACATTTTTTGAAAGAAAAGTTAGTATGATACACTAGAAAAAATTAAGCTTCCAGACTATGAGAGGACCTTAAAAAATTATCATCCAACTAAAGGTCTTGTAAGAAAAGTATTTAGACTTAGATTCTTTAACTGTATCAGGAAAAGCAGGAGCCAAGAGGACTAGATAGCCTTTGAGATAGTCACTTCTCGGGTTATTCTGAGACGCCCTGGGATCAGCTGCCTGCTCCCACTCACAGCCCTGGCATTGGGATGAGCCGCAGCCTGTCCTGTCGCGCCCCCGCCTGGAGCCTGGAGTCCGTGGGTAGGCCTGTCTGTCTCACCTGTGTCCTTGCCCTCAGAGCGTCATGAACATGATGCACGTGATCAGCATCCCATACTCACTGATGAAGGTGAACCCGCTCTCCTGGATTCAGAAGGTCTGCCAGTACAAAGGTACGTTCCAGGGTGGCCCTGTGGCGCCCTCCCCCGCCCATTACCTTGAGTGCTTCTTTTAACATCTCACAGTATGGGCACACATAGTAACTCCCTTTTTTTCTGCTTCTGCTTCAGCAAAAGTGGCCTGTGTAAAGTCCAGGGACATGCACTGGGCGCTGGTAGCACACAGGGATCAAAGAGACATCAACCTCTCCTCTCTGCGGATGCTGATCGTGGCCGACGGCGCAAACCCCTGTAAGCACCGGCTGCTGCTCAGGCGAGGAAAGGCAGGCCGCAGGATCCTCATCGCCAGGGTTCATTCTTTGCACTTTGGTTTCTTTTCCTAGTCTCTGCCGTAATTAAGAAGTTGTCTCAAAATAATAATCAGCAGAACTATGCACCGACTACAGGCACATGATGGGCCAGTGGAGAGCATGGAGCTTTCAGACGTAGCCCTGTGGCCTCCACTTCTCACTTCTGGAGAGAACGTTGCTTTTTACCTAAAAATCCTTCTCTTTCTTTAGCTTGAAATGTTATATAAGTCATAAGATTTTCTGAGGATTAAATGAAGTAATCCCTCTATACAGTTCCTCGGGATGTAATAAATTCTCAAATGTTAACTACTATTGTTTTATGGTCCATATTTATTGATCAGGAAATTAATTTGTCATTTTTAATGAAATTTCATGATCAAATCCTATAGCAAAAAGTATCTAGGTAAAGTTAATAAGCAGTTTCACAGGATACTGTTAATATACCTTGAGAAATATTTCAGTCAGTAGCAATAAACTAGCTTGTTTTTTTGTGTGTGTGAGGGGAATATGCAAGCCAGAAGCAAAGTCAGGGAAAGTGAATTGAATGTAAGAAAGTTCTGACTACCTTTGTAAACCATGCGGTGTATATATCTGTAAATTAAAGCAGCATATACTTTCTTAAAGATATCTGATATGCAAAAGTGAACTGGGAAACAATTTAGTTTTACAAATGATTCTTCCATTTACAAAATAACTCCATAAATTGTGAGCTATTTTTTTCTTTCTTTTTTAAAAATGTATCTTTATTGTTGAAAGGGTTACAGTCATCTCCTCTTTTTCCCCATTGACCCTCTCTACCCTGCACCCATTTCCAATTCCCTTCCCCTCCCTCAGGTCTTCACCAAACTATTTGTCTGTGCCCATGGGTTATGCATATATATGTATAAGTTATTTGGTTAATGTCTCCCCTCCCACCCATTCACCTCCACCTTCCCTCTGAACACACAGTTGATTTTACCCGTTACTCTACAGAGCAACATGTCTTATATAGAGCAAGGTAAACTTGTTCTAGGAACTTATTTAGCTGATAGGTCCCTAGTAATTATACTCGGGTCTCATCATGCAAGTTAATTTGAAGTTTTCTTCTGTTAGTTAAGGCAGAGATTTTCAACTGGTGTGCCACAAGAATTTAAAAAATATGTTAACCTGACTGTTTAGTCATGGGCACTGACCTCTTTTCCCATAGATTGTAAATTTAAAAATGACAATAGCCAACACAACAATAGCCGTCCGGTGTAAATGAACCAAAATGATAATTTTTTTGTCCGATGGGTAAAAAAATATTTTTTTGATGTGCCACAGAATTTTAGTAATTAGTTTATATGTACCATGAGATGAAAAAGGTTGAAAATTGCTGAGTTAAGATTAGATTTACCCACCCTTTAGAACATGCATATTGAAAATGGTAGAACAAGTCTCAAAAAAGTTAAGTTCTTCAGTCAGCAAATGTTTTGATACAGCACAGAAGTTGTGTAAATTCTTGAGTTCTGTGTGAGAAGTTGTATTAAGTGTCTTTGCCATGCTGCCTAATTCCACGTGTGCCTAAACCCTAACTTCAAAAGCATTTTCTAGGATGGGATATTTTCAATCAGTGGCGTAGCTGCTGCTGCCTGATCGCCATTCCCTCTTTCACTCCAGGGTCTATTTCTTCCTGCGACGCATTTCTCAACGTCTTCCAAAGTAAAGGCCTGCGCCAGGAGGTCATCTGTCCCTGCGCCAGCTCGCCAGAGGCGCTCACTGTGGCCATCCGGAGGTACTGCACACACTTCACGCAGCCAGCCTGGGGAAGGTCGGGCCACGCCACCGGAGGGGGGCCTGGGATCATAGCAGTCCTCTTAGTGAGGATGCTGGAATGGATTCTTTAAAATGTTTAGACTCAGTAGCCAGGGATATAGCCCTCCTTGTGGCAAGTCACTGTCATTCCCGTGTGCGTGGAAACCCACGGGGGGCACACTGACCTCTTGTCCTTGCAGGTTGCTCACTTTTTCATTTGCTCACACTAGACCCAGCTTGAATTTGGGGTGGGACAGAGTCAGTGTTGGGTGAAGTGGAATTTTTGTCACCTGTGCTGTTTCTTTTTTTAAAATATATATATTTTTATTTATTTCAGAGAGGAAGGGAAAAGAAAGAGATAGAAACAGCAATGAAGAGAGAGAATCATTGATTGGCTGCCTCCTGCAAGCCCCCCACTGGGGATCGAGCCCACAACCCAGGCCTGTGCCCTTGACCGGAATCGAACCTGGGACTTTTCAGTTCGCAGGCTGATGCTCTGTCCATTGAGCCAAACCAGCCAGGGCTGACATGCAGTTTCTGTGTCATCTTCATTTTTCTTCTCTCTGCAATATTACACATACTGCACTTTTAAAACACTGGTTTTCTGGGATTTGGAGCCACTTGGCGGTATATCTGAGCTCTTGAGTCTGTGGTGGGTGTGGGTGGTGGGTGCTCTTGCCCAGCCTCATTGCTCGGTGCCCTGGGTCGTGGGTGTAGGTTGCTGCAGCAGCACCACTGCCTTGAGCAGCGCTGGGGGGCGTGGGTGTGGGCTGGTGAAAGCTTGTCCTACCCGCGGTGAGCACTACCAGGAAGGTGCACGATGGTCGTCAGCCCTCCATTATCCACACTAACAGGAGAAAGGGCAGGGAGAGCATCCTCTAGGTATTGGCAGCTTGTACCATGACTGACTTTTCAGAGTCTTTGGGTTCCGTCTCAAGTGAGGTTTCATTTCCTGTCATACAGATGTGCTCCCTTGTAAGAAGGGATGACAGAGCTCTCAGGGCACAAAGCACATGAGTCTGCCCTTGATTACTGAAAGGTTGACTTCCCAAAAACACTCACTGGGAGAGTGTCCTTAAATGAGAAACCAGGCGCTTTTAGGTGTTTGTTAATGTAAAATTAACGGGACCACCTGACAATTGGGATAAGAAATCTAAAATCTTTAAAGTATCAGAAGCAACTTTCAATTTTGACTGAGCCAAAAATGAGAAGTCTCTAACATTTAAATCGATGAGGAAATGTGGCACCATAAGCAGACTCCAGTATTCCTTTTTAAAGGATGGCTCTGTCGCCCCAATCACAGGAGTATCCCCACAAATAACTCATTTCTGTCTGACATTGCAGTACAGGAAACTTCAGGGTCGTCATAGCAGATTTACCTCCACAATGTTCTTCACATGTTGTCCACATACTAGAATGTCTGTCGCATTTGAACCTAAGATGGGTTCCAGGGAGACTTTTGGGCATGAGTCCCAGCAGAGGCCCAGCCCTGCCATGTGATCCAGGGCCTCAGTTTCCTTCACCAAAAAATGGGGGCATTGGGCTCAGTCATCTCTTAATTTCCTTCCACTCATAAACTTTTAGGGTTCTGTCTACAGTTCTGTGACATAGCACCATTGCCACAGACAGTTCACTAAATGAATGATTCACACCTGTAGAAAAATCTTAATAATAAAAGGCTAATATGCAAATGGTCGTTACGTGTGATTAGCTTCATCCCCTGCCCAGCCGGGCTTGATGGGGGACCTGAGGCTGCATCCCCTGCCTGGTGGGGCTTGACGGGGGTGGGGCCGGCTGGGTCTGGGTCTCGCCCAATGGGGATGGGGCCAGCTGGGTCTGGGTTTCATGCAATTTCGAGTCACACGTGGGTGGGCAGGGACTTGACTCTGGGTTCTGCGGCACACCCAAGACTGACAGGAGGGAGATTTTCATATACATTTTACTAATTTTCTTCCATCTCTGACACTTCTATTATAGAGAAAGGGCAAATCGCAATATTAAAACATTTCCTCTAATTAATTCCCTTTTAATGTACACGAATTTCATGCACCAGGCCACTAGTGCAGTTATAATGAAACTGGAGGCCCGGTGTACGAAATTCGTGCACGGGGGGGGGGTGTCCCTCAGCCAAGCCTGCACCCTCTCCAATCTGGGACCCCTACTGGGATCGGGCCTAAACGGGCAGTCGGACATCCCTCTCACATCCCTCCCAACTGCTTGCCTGCCTGCCTTCTTGATTGTCCCTAACCACTTCTGCCTGCCAGCCTGATCACCCCCTAACCACTCCCCTGCCAGCCTGATTGATGCCTAACTGCTCCCCTGCCAGCCTGTTTGCCCCTAACTGCCCTCCCTGCAGGCCTGGTCCCCTCCACAACTGCTCTCCTTTGCAGGCCTGGGTCCCCCCCAACTGCCCTTCCCTGCAGGCCAGGCACCCCCAACTTCCCTCCTCTGCCGGCCTGGTCACCCCTAACTGCCCTCCCCTGCAGGCTTGATCACCCCCAACTGACGTCCCTTGCAGACCTGGCCCCTCCCAACTGCCCTCCCCTGCTGCCCATCTTGTGTCCACATGGGGACAGCCATCTTGTGTGTTGGAGTGATGGTCAATCTGCATATTACTCTTTTATTAGCTAGGATGCTGGGTATTCTGGAAAATGTATATCATTTGGACAGACTTTACCTTTGCCTCAACACTGAGTAAATTTTCTATCAGATGGTTTTTCATTGGAGAAATTTAGTGATAGGCAAAATTGACATCTAACAGTCATTCCACCACAACTATGTTCGAGAATTGCATCCTCATGTAATCCATTTTTTATGAGAAGGCAGGTCCTACCAGTATTGATAGTACTTGTTGATGACTGTTCTTTGGACTATTCTGTCGACACTGCCGCCTTCTTTCAAGTTCAGAGGCACGTCGATCTTTAGACATTTTCTGTTGATGACGCCGGCTTCTTTCAGGTTCAGAACGACGTTTTTCCAATAGCTGCTCTTCAGATACATTCTGTCGCAGGTGCCACCTTCCTTCAAGATCAGAAGTTGGTCTTCAGACATTTTCTGTCGATAATGCCGGCTTCTTTCGGCTGCAGAACTACCTTGTATCAATAGTCCCACCTCCCTGCTGTCAGTTGAATGAGAGTCCTGTCTGACAGGGAACTGTCTGACCAATTCTCTAGGGGTGGAACTTCCTCCTCCCTGCTGTCAGATGGCTGTCAGACCACTGAGAGCTGTCTGACCAATGGCCAATTCTCTAGGGGTGGGACTTCCTCCTCCCTGCTGTCAGATGGCTGTCAGACCACTGAGAGCTGTCTGACCAATGGCCAATTCTCTAGGGGTGGGACTTCCTCCTCCCTGCTGTCAGATGGCTGTCAGACCACTGAGAGCTGTCTGACCAATGGCTGATTCCGGCTGATTCTGTGGGGGTGGGACTTCCTCCTCCCTGCTGTCAGAGTCTGGGCCAGCACAAACTGGGACACAGCATCAAGTTCCCCTGCGCCAGAAGACCCAGAGTCAACTCCCCGCCCACTTGTGTGTCCCCTGGACACAACATCCAGCCTCATGGAGGGGCTGACAGGCCCAGACATGCCAGAGGCTGGGGAGTAGTGAGGCTGGATCTGCTACTGGAGTGGGCGGATCCTGCCTGTCCACTTGGTCCCCACGACCCCTGGCTGGGCCCATAGGCCCAAACAATCCAGCCTTGCTGCTCAGCCCCAGACACTCCAGAGGCCACAGAGCAGCCAGGCTTGATCTGCTACCTGAGTGGGCGGATCCCGTGCGACCCCTAGCCAGACACCCCGGGCTGCCTCCGCTGGCGGTGGGGATTGGTGCGTGGGGGTGCGAGTGCCTTGCAGCCGGACTGTGGGACTCTGGCAGGGCTGGACTGGGGGACTCCGGCGGGGCTGAGAGCACTGGGCGCCGCCATCTTGTGGCTATGGGTGCCTCCATTTTGTAGCAGAGTGATGGTTAATTTGTGTATTACTCTTTTATTAGATAGGATGATTTACTTCTTTGCCTTTTCCTAAAAAATGCATTCTCTGTGCCATTAAGATAAGCAGCCTGGATTATGCCAGAGTTAATTGGCAGAGGGAGAAGAGGTAAACAAATGACTTTAAATCATTTCTCTGTAAATCTTTAGCATTTAAAAAAGTATTTCTAAAAATTATTTCAAGAAGATGAAAAAATTCGTTACCAAAAGTAGGCAAAGTAAGTGGCTGCTGTTGACTGAGTATACCTCGTGTGGCCCAGGAAGTGTTTCCCACATTGTCAGTGGGGCTCAGTCAGATGTCAGACAGAAAGACGTGGTTCATGTCAGAGTGCTCTTGGATGGGCCCCCTCATCCAAGCCACACCCTCATCTGTGGTTCAGACGCCTCCTTTCGTCACCTGCCCCTTGCAGGCTCTGTTCCCCTGGCGTGTGGTGACAGTCATTGCACTTACAGAGACAGTGACTTGACACACGGTGGCGGCGGTCTTGCTCTGAGCTGACCTGAGTGCACATTTGCATCAGCTTCTCACCCCCTGACCACAACCCTGGCGTCATCACACTTCTGAGCTCTGGTCTATTGTTTCCCAAGTGGCTGGTGGGAAAAGTCCGAGTGGGGACAGGGCAGTGGATGCAATGACCACAACTCCTTGGGAGCCATCCTGTGTGTGGCGCCCTCAGCTGGCATCTTTCCACTAACTTGGTTCACTGGCTGAGGACTCTCCAGATGGTCCCTGTGGGGAATAGTTGGTGACGTGTGACCCCTTTCATGCTGCTCCTGCCGAAAACAAGCAGGGGCCATAAAATGTACAGGATACAGGATGAAAAGGTACAATTTTAGTATGCTAAGGAGAATTAGGATTATAACAGTCAAACTAAAAATAGGCCCCTGGTCACATCTTATTTTATATTTGTTCCCTTGCCTTGATCATGTGCCTCAGCCTTCCCAAGACAGTCGTCATCTTATTATTATGCTTGTGATGCATGTTGGAACCGCTGAATGCTGGTGATGCTATGAAAGAGTAATCTTTATCATTAGCTATTGCTCTTCGACTCTGTGTGGAGGTTCATTTAGGTGACGGGGACTGAATGTCAATGACAAATATCTTTAGGAGGGAAATGAACACTAGGCTCTCATTTAGAATCATTGTCCTTGTTTCTTACATGTTTATATTTAAGTTATTTTCAAGTACATTTGATGAAAACAGCATTCACAATTGATTTTTAGCGATATACACCTCTCCAGGCTGCTTTCCATAACATGTGAATTTAGGTTAAAATTCCCCATTCCTGGTGTTTCACATATTGTCCACTGAAAGGTTTAGGGCAGAGTCTTGTCTTGGGAATCAAGCATTTAAACTCACGCAGCACTTTGTGCTAAGGGCTTATTATTTTCTTCCCTGAAACACATAGAAGAATTGAAGGGAATTTTCCACATAAAGAGGGTAGACACCAGGCCATTAAGGAAACATAGTTTTGATTCATTGCTTTCATACCGTTTTGAGTGTTGACCAGGAAGCCTCGCTGTTCATTGCTCCTCAAGGATTTTGATGTGAGGACTAAATGGACACTTTCTTAAATATCACCATAAAATCTCATGTTGGAAGCATTGCAATCTCACATTTTGTTTACTACCCGTAGGATAATTTAAAAAACACAACTATTTGGCTGCTATGTTGTCTTATTTTGTTGCAAAGAAAGGTCTGTCAGGGAATAATACCCCTCGTTAAAGCGAGTCTGCAGAGGGACATTTTCCTCCACGCAGTTGTGTGAGCGTTTATGTCTTAGTGCCCCGTGCTTGCCTATCTTCCCGGGACGGCCTATTCTATGCTGCTGGTGAACTTCCCGTAAAGAGTCAGGAGCAGCTGGTTGCTTGTTTTTTGCGCTCTTAATTAGAAAATGATACGCAGTTAACGTCTGTGGTCATCGGTGAAGATAAAACTGCTAATGCATTTCCATTGCTCATGACCTGTAGGACTTTCGGCCTTTTCTGGAATATGTATTACTCGATGATTCTTTTCTGTAAAAAAGATACATAAATCAAGTTGATTGGTTACGGGAAAGCTGCTCAGGCAGCCAGACGGCTGTGTGGAGACGGCCGTGTGCATCAGTCTAGCTTCTCGGGGTGCTTGGGTTTCTTCCAGAGCAGATGGCCAGGCCTGATGGGTTGGTGCCCATGGTTACAGCCACTTGATGCCACTCCTCTTATAAGAATGCCTCTCGCTTACACAGCAGGGAGCATATTGGAAGGTTGTGGGGTACACAGAGTCAATGGGCACTTCAGGTGTCCCCCTGGAAAGCGGGCAGCATGCCCAGGTGCTCTGGAGAGTTGGCCGCAGGAACCTGGACGTGATCTGGGGAGCGGTCAGCTGGTACCCAGGCTTCCAGGGCAGTGTGCCCCTCAGATGTGCTGCCAAGGCTGCGTCCGACTGCCAGGCCTGGCCCCTGTCAACATCCCCCTCAGGGGAAGGCTGCCTTCCAGGGGGAGTGAGGTCAGGCCAGAGCAGAGGTCCGCAAACCGCCGCTCTGTTGACTAATGAGTTTGCCAACCACTGGGCCAGAGCATAGTGCTGTTCATTGTAGGATGGTTGAGGAATTTTAAGAACATGAGGTGGAGAACATGAAGAAATAAGGGCAGGAGACATGCCTGTCTTCATACCTGTCCTCGTCATGGGTGTCTGCATGAGTGTTGGCCCGGCGGCGGCAGGAAACCGCGTTGTTCCCAGGTGTCTAATCTGCTTTCTTCTTTCTAAACCTGTTCTCAGCCAGGTCAATGTGTTGTATCTCCTTTTTCCTCTGAAGACTTGTTGTAGAACAAAAACTATTGGAGAAATAGGATCCATGGTGCCTAACTTCAGTAGGAACCACCCCCCCCCCCCGCCAAAAAAGGGGGCAAATTTCAAAATGAACACCAGCAAAGTGTTTTTTTGGCTCTAAGTATCTCCTAGATTGCTGTCTGGTTCTGTTTCAGTCTGTAAATAGAGATGATAGAGTCAATTTGTGGCCTGCCTACAAGGTATTATTTCAATACCTTAATGCTGTAGCAACGAATAGGTAATAATTATATAAAACATGTACATTCCAATATGTAGTTAAAACAATAATTCCAAAGAATAGTAAAGATGTATCCCTTTCCACCATTTTCCATTTTGAAACGTCTAACCTAGTATTCAGAAAGCGGGGAGAAAACTCTGAGAAAGGACATTTCTGTGCCATGTAATCCCATGCGACATGGCAGTTTCTGCCAGGGCACCACAACCAGTGGTCCAGAATAAAAAAAAGTTAACGCGAGCCACAGACTTGAAGTGGAATTTTCAAGAATGTTTTTGATCTCTCAAAAAGTCAGACGTGGAGACTTACCTTAACTTTTTAAAACCCAGGAAGATAAAATACATTGTTCGGAATTTTATCTAAAACTTTTGATAAAACTTGAAAACTTCTCTAACCTCAAAACAGTTTGGAGACGATAATCCTATAAATGAAAATATGACCCAATTAAGTAGCATTGATGAGCAGGGTAACTGTGTTACCCTGTTTAAATGGAGTTCTCCTGTCTGCTTGCATTTAAGAGTGAGTTCTGCTTTGAATTGTGCACAGAAGTACTTGGTGGAGACGGGAGCTGAACCAGGAGCAGACAGCTGGGGAAGCAGCCCCATCCCTGACTATAGGCTGGCCATTCCCAGCCAGTTCCATCCAGAGCTTGTTCTTGGAAATGGAAGAGTAGCCAGGGCAAATGGAAGCACAATTGCAAACAGTTTGTATGGTATGATCCCTTTTCTGGCTGAAAAAAAAAAATTAAGTATTTCTAAATGGTATATTTAGTAAGAAAAAAATCTGAAAGCTACATGTTCTCACATTCAGGTGAGAACAGGATGCAGGGCTAATGTTCTTTTTCTGTTTTATTCAGCTCTTTTTTCTTAAACGGCACGAATTGCTCTCATCAGAGAAAATGGAGGAAATTAAATGAAATTAGCTCAAAAGTTGGGGATATGCTGTTTTTGACTTGTGTCTTTCCCTGACCTTAGCTCTCTGTTGCATTTTGAAAGTCTCTGTCACACTAAACATTGAATATGGTTATATCCATGGATATGACTGGATTTCTCCTGAAATTGGTGTTGTAGGAGTGTTCATTGAAATACATTTTCTGTTAAAACAAGGACACAGCCTCAGCTGCTCCCCATCTTTTAAACGGCACTATTTTATATTTTCATTGATTTTTTTAATTTTTATTTTTTAGAGAGGAAGGAAGAGGGATGAAGAAACATAGATGTAAGAGTGAAACATAGCTCACTTGCCTCCTGCATGCACCCTGACTGGGGATCAAACCTGCAACCTTTGGGTGCAGGGTACAATGCTCAACTGACTGAGCCACACCAGCCAGGGCTAAAGGGCACTTTTATCAGCACTCGTAATTAGCGGCTGTCCTGCCACAGTGGAAAAGGCTGTGAAAGGAAACAAGCAGATTTAGGCTCCAGTCCATGTTTGTGCGTTTGGTCACTCAGGCTCCTTCCTGGGGCTAGCTGACATTTGTTCATAAGAAGGACTCTCCAGACAGGAGCAGCAGGGCTGGTCCTATAAGACGCGCCCTGAGTTCAGAAGGGAAGACCAGGCTGCTAAAGGCAGAAAGGAGGACTCTCCCCACAAGTAGATTGATGGTCCTGCCGCTTTTCAGTGGTTTGTTTGGAGCTCAGATGTATTTCCCAGGGAAGCAGGCACTTAGGTGCCATGGGAAGAACTCCTGGACTCCGGACACATGGCCCCCTCCTGTCCTCCGTGTCCCGGAGCCTGGCCCGGAAAGTCATGGGTCTGGTGGCCTGGACTGTGTCCAGCCTTCCACTTGCTTTGCTTTGCCACTTGCTGGCTTGTAACTTGGCACAGCCTTAACCTTCAGGCCTCAGAGTTTCACCCATAAAAGGAGGGGAATAGCAGTGCCTGCACCACAGGGTCACGTGAGCATCGATAGTGTTGGAATATACAGAGCCCTGAGGTATGCCTGGCGCACAGTGAGGATTCAGCAGGCATTAAGGGTGTTATCAATGCTAGTAGTATTTCTGTGGGAATATGATGTATATAATATATATATTTATGTACACGTGTATATGCCCAGGTGTGTGTATTGTTCTGTAATGCTCCATGATACAGCGAGGCTCTAATAGATAAATACTGTTGTTGGAGGAGAAGGAACGTGCAGTTACCCGAGACTTAGCTCCTTTGCTCGCTACATGTTCCTCGGATGGGAACTCCTAAATCAGAGGTTGCCCCTGTGAGATGAGAGGAGGAGGATTTTTGTCTTCCTGCTGGCAGAGGGTTCAATGAATGGCATTGTCATTGGCCTTTGCAGATGTGGCTGCAGTTACTGGATTAGTCCTGGGATGGAAATCTTGACAACTGCCTGTTGTTCCCTTGACTGTTTATGTGCCCTTAATGCGTGTTTGAGCCCAGCCAGGTGTTTGCTGTCAGTAGCAGCACACTGGAGATGTGTTCATTGAGATTGAGAGCAGCTGTCATTCAGGTGTTCCACAACCACCAGTAGCAGAGGCAGATCTAATGTTTTAGAGGCTGGAAGTGCCGTGACAAGTAAACAGGGATGCAGACTGTCTGATTGAAGTCGTTTACCCTCGAGCATGTTGCTTCTGAGGCACATGCTAAGGCTGGCGTGTCCCTTCCCCTTCCAGCGTCTTTAATTCTGCTCTTTGTCCCTTTGCTGTCACTGCAGCATTGGCCACACATAGCAACACACCCTCTTCCCTCTCGGTGTGTACGGGTCACCTCTGTGCAGTCCTGGAAACCACTGGGATCACCCCCGAAGTCACAGCCCTGTGGACACGGAGCTGTGCGGGTGGACTCACAGTTTCATCCTGGGGCCGAACCCGGAAGGTGACAGATAGGACTGTAGCTCTTGTAGCCATGATTTAATTTATTGTTTTTGATTATGAAAGTCACTGAAATCCTTAGGAATTCTGCTTATTGGGATTATTTTTTTTCACTTTCTCACGCAGTTTATCTGCCTGGATGTTTTATTTCCTAGGAAGGTGTTAATGGAAATAAAAAGTTTACTTGGTTAATTGAAACAACAATTAACCAAGGAATGGTACTTTACTCATCAAATTGGGGACAGTTTTAAGGTTGAATAGCAGTGTTGTCACAAGGGTGCAGAGATGGACGCTGCCGACAGGCAGCTGAGCACAGATGTGAGACCGGCCGAGCTTGCTGCCCAGGTCTGCCCCTCACTTGTTGCCGTACACACCTCTCCTCACTGCCCCTCCTGCCTGTAACTGGGGGCTAGCTGTGCCTGTCCACTGAGTCACCACAGAATAGACTGGTTAGCATACCTAAGATGCTGAGAACAGCATACTGCAGGCAGCCAGTGCAGGGCACATGTCTAGTGAATGAGAAAGTAATACACACTGTTAGCGTGGGTGCGCAGTGATACAGGCTTTTTTGGAAGGTATTCAGACTTTATTAAAATTTTAAATGCACTTTTTTTATTATTCTATTCCCTTCTTAATGATCTATCTTACAGATCTCTTTGCAGCCATATAAAAATTAAGTGAAATGAAGTAACTGATCATATATTTACATTACTAAATACCATCTAACAATTAAGAGAGATCAGTTTATTGTGTATGCAGTTCACATATTACACATGATCATCTGTAGATCTATGCATATTTACATGGAAAGATCTGCAAGGTGGTGGATTTAGTGAAAAAGCAAGTTGCAGAAGAATATACATTCTGTGGCCCTGCTTTTCTTTTAATGTAAATATCTTGTGTGTCCACATATTTTACATGTAAATGCACATTACAGAGACTGGAACTTCACGTTGAGGTGTTGGTGGTGGCTGCCTGCGGGCAGGGGAGGGTCAGCAGGAACTTGCGCCTTTTGCCGTGTGTTCTTGTGCAATGTTGGACCTGCTCATACACAGGTGTGCTCATGTTATTTGTTTTAAAATTTCATGGAAAGAAAACTTCACAGGGAACAAAGAGGTGCTCAGTCTTCTAAGCCAGAGGCCAGGAAAGTGCCAAGAAAGGACACGGGATAAAGTCCAGGTCTGGGCCCGGGTCTGGATCTCACCAAGCCTACCACTCACTCAGCAATTAGGTCACTATTTCTGACCTGTGACACAGGGGAAGAGTGGTGCCCCGTAGGTTTGTGAAATAAGGGAGTCACCATGTGTGAGGGCTCAGGACAACTCAGAAACACAAGTATCAACCGAGCAAGACCGTGTCATCAGGCAGGAGGTGCTGTGGCCTCCAGGTCTTGCAGAAACGTCTGTGGCAAGGTGGAGTGATGAGGCTGAGCATTGAGTGTAGGAATTCATGTGCTTCTGTTCTGCCTTTTTGCAAATCTGCCAAGAAATGAGTCAGGGTCTAGTTGTCTCTGACTAGCAGGGACTCTGTTAAATAGGAATTCACTAGAGGCCTGGTGCATGAATTAATGCACGGGTGGGGTCCGGCCAGCCTGCCTGGATCAGTCAATTGGGCCCAGCCAGCCGGGGGAGGGGCCGCAGGTAATTGGTGGGCTGTCCCACCCCCAATTGGGGTGGGAGGGGCTGATTGGTGGTGGGGCCAATCGGGGAGGGGCTGAAGGCAATTGGGGGACTCCAGCTGGATGAGGTGCGTGGCGCCTGCTGCCCCCTGGTGGGCCTGAGGGGACTGGGCACCACCATCTTGTGGCTGTGGGCACCGCCATCTTGTGAGGGCATGGCAGTCAATTAGCATATTCCCTCTGTATTGGCTGTGGGTGTCACCATCTTGTGAGGATGTGATGGTCAATTAGCATATTCCCTCTGTATTAGATCGGATAATTCACATATAACATATTCTTCTTTTAAAAATATACTAGTTACTTGATTCAAATGAGATCTCCTTTTGCAAATTGAACTTTCATGTTTCCTCATTCATACTTTTAGGTTCGTGATATTTGGAAGCTAAATAGCAAACTTCTACTTTTATTGTCCAGTCTTTATATCCTAAAACTACATTAAACATTTGTATGGAAAAATTACAAAAATAATGTGATGTTTATGGAAGAATCTTTAGTTTGCAGGGATAAAGTCCATGATCTTGGAAAGATTTCATTTGTTTGATAGTTCAGTCAGACTCTTAACTGCTAGACACTACTGCAGGGGCGGGGAACAGCAGTGACCAGGAGGTGCAGACTGGAGGAGGCAACACAAGAGAGTCAGAGGACATCCTCTGGGGAGCTGGGAGCTAGGAGCAGGTGCATATTTAAGCCACCACAGAAGACAGGGAAGGGGAAAGTCGTGAAGACATCTGCAGGAACTTCCAGGAAGAGGCCAGGAGGAGTGCAGAAGCCCCCAGGTGGGGCGGGGTGGGCTGGGCACTGGAAGAGAGAGAGAGTGGAGATGAGGCCAGGAAGGGGTGGGGGCAACCATGGAGCCCAGGGGCCTGGGCAAGATGGACTGTGGATGCAGAGAAACCATACTTTATCCAAAACCCCATATCCTGTGACCATAAAGCGTGTCACAGCATGTTGTTCATCCAAACAGTGTGCCTAAGAACCCACTGTCCAGAAGAACCCGCTGTCCAGAATGGCATAGCATCAACCTCGTTTCAGATTCTCACACGTCGAGTTGCATTTGAGCCTACACTGGGCATGCTGAGCTTGGGCTGGACAAGCAGAATCCTCTCATTTACATTCCATGTTATCATCGTGTTCTTAGAATCGTTCCTCTCCCTTTTTAACCATGTCCAAAACTGGAACATGTAATCTTGCAGAGACAGGGTTGGACAGAAAGAACTGGACTAGTCAGTCTATGGTGGGTGTATATGGGAGGGGCAGATGTGAATGCCTTGGTGTCTTCATGCTTCCGAGGTCCTTTTAAAATTGTCTGGAAACCCAGAAGTAGAATTAATGGACACTAACATATCAATAACGGCCCTTACAAACTACGAACCCTGGAAAAGTGGCAGCCAGGCCTGCGTTCAGGAGTCCTGCAGGGCCCAGAGGGGCTGCCTGTGGTGTGCAAGGATCCTCGTGTGCTTATGATGACGTCATTGCCTCTGTGTATTCAGACAAAACTGCTCTTACAGGCCCACGGATGACAGCAACCAGCCCCCTGGCCGGGGCGTTCTCTCCATGCACGGGCTGACATATGGGGTCATCCGGGTGGACTCGGAAGAAAAGCTGTCGGTACTCACTGTGCAGGACGTCGGCCTCGTGATGCCTGGAGGTGAGAGGGGGCCCTGGGCCACAGACACTGCGGGAGTCCATTCGGGACCCCAGATGTGGGCGGTGGAGGGATCATTCGGCATCCCCGGCCCCTCTGGCAGGAGTGCTCACAACGATGCTTAATTCCAGTCACCTCGCATGTTTGTTAAGCTTCACAGGTGGTGGTAATGCTGCTCCTCCTGGAAACCCAAAATGTTCAAGAAGCTGACAAAAGGCTTCTATGCCACCTTGTGCACTGGAACCAGGGTTCCCTTCCCCTGGGTGGGGGAGGGCAGCTGCTCTGTACCCCCACGGCCCTGATGGCTTCTCTGAGGGTCAGGCTCTCGCGGGTCACCCCATCCGACACTGTGCAGAACTGGGTGCTAGCTAGGTTTGTAGCAGCTGCATGAAGACTGAGGGATAGGGGTCTGGTTATTTAGTGAAACTTGTTTTAGCAGTAGAGCCCCTTTGAAAAGTCACAGAAACCATTTCCACAAATGAGCAGAGAGGCACTAGGTTGAAGGGCCCACCAGCCCTGCACTTGGGCTGCTCCTGTGACTCTGGGGGACTCCAGGAAGCACAGGGAGACTGGCTGCTGGCAGGAGAGGGGAGCCCACCCTCTGATTTGCAGAATACTCTTGCTTCTCACATGCGTCCCCTCTCTTGGGACCCTCGTGGGCACTTAGGCCCTCGCAGTGGAGCGGGCTCCTTTTTTCAGGTGTGGGTCCCCCTTGAGTTTGGACCTTCTCCTCACAAGCCCTCCGCACATGGGAGTTCAGTCTCACCTCGTAGGGGGACAGTCACATCCAGGGACAACACGGCCCCTCAGACACATGCGTGCACAGCACTGGAAATGTGGACGTAGCATCCTCACAACCAGCACGCGCCACAAGCCGGAGGTGCTCACACCCCTGCACTGTCGGTGTGAGGCCTGTGTGGACCCTCGTGGGAGCACCCCCGGGGCCCCTCTGCATGGGGCTGTGTGCCGGCCGGGCTTCCTGGAGGTCCTTGCCTGCACATAAAGTCTTCTTCTCCTGGGGCCCTGGTGTCACAGAAACCTTGCTTACACCCTCCAACCGTCCACATGCTGTGTCTCAGGCCCACTGCACTTCCAGCCTTAGCCAGGCTCCTTTTCTTCCTTTAAAAAAATATTTTTGAAATATAGATCCCATGGTTTAGCTTCAAAAGATTCAGGTTGTACGATGGGACACCCCTCCCCCCCGGGACACCCCTCCCCCCCAACACACACACACACTGATGGACACACATATTTGTTTTTTCTGTTTTTTTTTCTATTTCACGTAAAGAGAGAACAATGTGGGTTTTTGCTCTGTTCAGTGTCACCTGGTTTACGGCACCCCGTCTTGTATCTTAGAGCTCATTTGTCAGTACGTAAGGAGCTCTCCTTCCTTCCCAGGCGGGCAGGGTACGGTGTTGGAATACATGTAACTTATTCCATCATCCCCCACCCCCGGTGATTATCTCTCTTGTGCTGCTGAACTGTGTGCCCTAGATGACTCGTCGGTGCTTCATCTGCGCAGATGTGAGGATGGTCAAATGGGAAAGTCTTAGAAACTGGATTTGTTCCCATGGCAGATGCCCACATAACTGATAATATTGGGTCCTTTGGGAAAGCCATGAAGATTAGCATTATACCGCTTGGGAGGAGTAGGGAGGGGATGTCCCTCTCTCTCCACTCCCTCCTCCCTATTGTGTTATCACACTTTTTTAATCTGATGGGTGAAGAATCTTGGGTATAATTTTACTCTGAAATTTTCTCCCCATGAATGAGCTGAATGTCTCCTGCATTTTGTTGACTCCATTTCTTAGACGTGGCACTTCCTGTCACCTTTACTCCAGTACAGGGTGGCGGGGTCAGCCCAGCCATCCTGACACATGTCCACCTCACTGAGCTGCCAGTGCCCTAATCAGACCCACAGTCTGTGGTGGCCAATCATGGTGTGAGTGTCACGGCAGCGCCGGGCATGCATGCCACAGATGAGAAAACTAGCATCACTGAATTTTGTGCTCAAATGGTCAGTTTGGAAGTTCTCAGCCAATATTCTGTGAAGGGCTCCGGCTTGACAGGGAATCTGAGATCAAAGATTACGGTTTCCACAGGAAGCACGCAGCCTCCACCCAGAAGAGCTCGAAAGACCCGGGCAATTGTTCTGTGCTCCTCAGTTGGTGAAGTCGAGGTTGCGTCCTAGAGGCTGCGTGCGTTTTTCTGGTGGTGTGGCTGTGGCTTATCTGAGCGTCATCCTAATGTCTATGCGGAAAGGGCTACTCCCCTTTCCTACGATTTACCCATTAAAATTAAAGCAATTGGAATGATCTACTGACGCCACAATTGTATAACTTGACATTTTGCTGCAACATGAAAAGTCATGACTCACTTTAGGGAAAATGACCAGCTGGCTCTTCACCTCCCTGTCATGTCAAAGTTGCAACTTTATTCCTATTTATTTGTGGTTCCATTCGTATTCATCTCTCTGTCTCCATGTATCTCTCTCTCTAACTCTCTCACTGCCCCTCTCTCCCACTAACGTTTCCTGCACTCCCTCTTCTGCGTCCAGCCATCATGTGCTCCGTGAAGCCAGACGGGATCCCACAGCTGTGCAGAACAGACGAGATCGGGGAGCTCTGTGTGTGCGCGATTGCTACGGGCATGTCCTACTATGGCCTCTCGGGCATGACCAAGAACACCTTCGAGGTAGGTCTGGGAGCGCCATTGCCAGGTGCACAGATGTGAAAGATAAGTTGGTAATTTAAAAAACAAACATTTTTATAGTCATTAAAATGGTTGCACTTTCTCCTGCCAGTGTCAAAAAGGGGCAAATACAGTTTCTTAAAAGTGAGCCTTTTTAATATATTACTGTTCTCACCTTTGCCTGTTTAATAAGAGCACCAGGGACAGTGGGTGGGTGGAGGGATGAGAGCATATGGGCACAGCCTCGCTGGCGGGGGAGTTAAGGTCCCCCTTCATGGCTTGTCAGCCCAAGCCACACTTGGCCAGGCGTGAACAAGTGTGCACGCTAAATTATCTCCACAGCATGAGCAGGCAGGTGTATGTGGGGGGGGTGTGTGTGTGGTGAGTATATTATGCTGTGTGTGCACATATGTGTGGGGTGTGCAGCGTATACATGGGTGGTGTGTGCACACACGTGTAGCGTGAGCACAGGCACACACACACACACACACACATTGGCCTCGTGAGTGAGAGGGTGGGTGCACTCAGCAGTCGGGAGCTCAGCTGCACCTCCATGTCCTCAGAGTTTCTACCATTGCCCAGTGATGCCAGCCCAGGAGGAGCACACCTCTGATGAAGTGGTCAGGGGAAAGCCTGAGTTGTTTGGGGATAAGTTTCTTAATGTTTAGAATTGTGGTTGTCGAATGAATGCAGATTCACATTTTCAAGACACATCTAAATAAAATCCCCATCTCCTTTTCTGTGCAATTCACCTGCCAGGTTTGTAGACAGGTGTAGAATCTGAACACATGATTTACTTCCTTGATATTTTTTAAGTGTAGTTCCAATAAGGAAAACTATTTGAATGAATTGGGAACATCGCACAACTAAAAGATGTTATTTAAAATGCCCCTTGATTCTTCGTTTTTAAAAATATATGTTTTTATTGATTTCAGAGAGGAAAAAGAGAGAGAGAGAGAGAAACATCAATGATGAGAGAGACTCATTGATAGGCTGCCTCCTGCACGCTGCACACTGGGGGTCGAGCCCACAACCGGGCATGTGCCCTGACTGGAAATCAAATTGTGACCTCCTGGTTCATGGGTCTACTCTCCACCACTGAGCCACACCAGCGGGCCCCATTTATCACTTTTATGCTGTGACTTTATAAGTAGAATTAGTGTTTTTAGACTATTGTTCACGACCTCTACATGTCACCTCTTAGGAGGCGCAGGAGCCATGGTAAAAAACCTGCCAAGGGCCCTGCAGGTGGACCAGCAGGACCGAATTGTAGGGTGCTGGGTGGATAAGGGAGGTGCCTTCCAGGTTTGTGGTGTCTGCTGGCAGCAGCTGCCAGGCCTGGCTTTCCCAGCCAGGGCCCAGGTTAGGAGACACAGCTGAAGAGAAGCAGACCCATGGGCTCCGAGGAGGAGGGAGGAAGCAGGCATGACTGGGCACTCACAGCCCATGCTTCCCCAGGTATTCCCCGTGACGAGCTCGGGGGCCCCGGTCAGCGAGTATCCCTTTGTGAGGACAGGCCTGCTGGGTTTCGTCGGTCCCGGGGGACTCGTCTTTGTGGTGGGCAAGATGGATGGGCTCATGGTGGTCAGTGGGCGCAGACACAACGCCGATGACATCGTAGCCACAGCCCTAGCCGTGGAGCCCATGAAGTTTGTCTACAGGGGAAGGTGAGTGCACCTTCTGTGCAGTGAGCACAGTTACACTTTTTATATAAAATGGCATAAATTCCTTAAACCAGTGGTCGGCAAACTGCGGCTCGCGAGCCGCGGTTTGCTGCTCTGTTGACTAATGAGTTTGCTGACCACTGCCTTAAACTGATGGGACTCAGTGTACCCTTCTGTAAAGGAAGCAACTGGACTCAGTGACCTTTGAGATGCCATCGAGTTCTGAAATGTCCAGTTTTATAGAAATTTTCTGAGCCCCATAAATATATTTTCATTAACTTCTCCTCTAAGTTAAATAAAAATATCCATTTGAGAAACGTTATTTTTAGTAAAAAAAAATATATATATATTCAGAGAGTCAAATATTCATCTTGGTTCAGGTCCTTCCAAAAGACCCAATGATGATAGGTGGGTGACCAGGTTACAAGGAATACTGACTCCCACGACGCCCCTCCCTCTGACTGTGCCCCTGCCTTGCTGGGCACAGGGTCAGTATTGGTGACTACAGCCCTGTGTTTTGCTAATTTGAAGAAAGTCATCAACTGCGTTAGAACTTTCAGTGCTGCAAGCTAAGGGAATCGGAGAAATAGATACTGGATAAAGCATCACCACTTTTGGATTATTCTTAAAGCTCTGTGAAAAGTGGCGCTGGTGTTCGTGTCGCCACTCTCCCATGCTTACGCAGGAGACTGCATATCTAGTAGAAAACTTATTTCACAAATGCAAAATTTCTACTCATTTAGAGACTATTGCTTCACAGGTGCAAACACAAGCTGTGAATTGAATGGTTTTCTAAACTTCAGCAGTTCCGATGAACGCACCAAACTCCTTCTGCCGGTGCTGAGAGGCTTGTCACCAAACCTGAGGAATGGCCTTGGGGAATGCAGGCACTTCTAGCTCAAGCTTGGTCAGGCTCCTCTGCCCAAAGCTGCACTCTCGGTAGTAAGTGCCCAGGACTCTGCTCTTGTGATGACTTTTCTGAAGCAGCCCTCGGTGCTAGGACCCCCTCGGCCTATAGTCAATGGCTGTCAAGCTCCTGATTGCAGACTGGTCCTCCTGCAAGCACCTCCGGCCTGTGCTCACTGTGCCTCCCCTCTGTCCCTGCAGAATAGCTGTGTTCTCGGTGACCGTGCTGCATGACGAGAGGATAGTGATCGTGGCCGAGCAGCGGCCTGACTCCACAGAGGAGGACAGCTTCCAGTGGATGAGCCGCGTGCTCCAGGTAGCCCTTCTCCTGCCCTCTCCCAGGCTCAGGGCAGCTTTTGTAGCATTTTTTAGGTGGTGGCCAACCCTCATTGACTGTGCTTCTGTCCCTGACTGTCACTCCATTTGGTCAGAAATTGCAGCAACCCTGACACGTTTGTGGGAAAGTAGCTGTTAGACCAAGATTAGTAATCAGGGTTTGCAAAACTGGCTCCTGCTATTCACATGGGGAGGTCGAGAGTGTATATCTTGGGAGTATATTTTTTTCCTCCAGATTTCCTTTCTCAGTGTGTGTGGCATCCCACAATCCCTCCGTAATGATGCAGCTCGGCGAGGTTCGGCCCAGCAGCCCCTCTCTGACCTCGGCGCCTCCCACAGCTTCCTGGGCTGTGGACAGTGTTTTGCGCAGTCTGCACAGGTGCCTGATGTCTCTTCACAGTACCTGTTCGAACACGGTCTCCTCTTGTGACTTCCAGGCTATCGACAGCATCCATCAAGTTGGGGTTTATTGCTTGGCCTTGGTTCCTGCAAACACCCTCCCCAAAACCCCGCTCGGTGGGATCCATTTGTCAGAAACAAAGCAGCTTTTCCTGGAGGGCTCGCTTCACCCCTGCAACGTCCTGATGTGCCCCCACACTTGTGTCACAAACCTGCCTAAACCTCGACAAAAGCAGCCAGGTATGCCCAGGGGCGGGGAGGGCTTGTGTGGAGTGTCAGGTGGGCCCCTGCAGCCCGTGGTGGTGGTGGTGCCACGCCCACTGGGCCTCGTGAACGGAGGTGATTCTCAGCCCTGGAGGAATGGGCTTGTTCTCCACCAGCAGTGTTTTCTGCAGGTGGGTGGTGGAGTATAGGGCTCTGCTGGGCTGCAGATCCACTCAGGGCGGGCAGGGGTGCAGGACACCTGGAGTGAGGGGGTGCCCATGTCGTGGGCCTCCTTCC
Organism: Corynorhinus townsendii; assembly: GCA_026230045.1. Classification (NCBI taxonomy): domain Eukaryota; kingdom Metazoa; phylum Chordata; class Mammalia; order Chiroptera; family Vespertilionidae; genus Corynorhinus; species Corynorhinus townsendii. The sequence goes on along the minus strand of JAPDVU010000001.1, from coordinate 81,153,606 downwards.
TGGGGCAACAGACCTCCATCTGCTGTGGCCTCAGGGATGCACAGAATTTCCAGTCACGGTTTCCTCACACACAAATGAGAATAACGCTTCCTTGCGTGTTTCATGGGTTCATTGAGGGATCAGAGCAGCTAACACGTGGGAAAGCATTTGGAATTCTGTGAAGAATTGTGCAAACCGGTTTGTGACATTGTTGTGAGAGAGAGCGTTTGCCTAGTGCTTCGCGGTGTAGGGGACCCATAGTTATTTGTCATCTGACTTGCTCCTCCTGGCAGTGGGATGGATCACGCTCTTCAGGGTTGCACAGGTACCAGTGAAAGGGAATTTATCTCAAGATGGTGCCTCGTGAGGAAGCAGATCCACCAGTGTAGTCAGAAGGTCCTGGCCTCTGGCTGGGACGTGCAGGCAGATGTCAGAGGATGTTGGAGTGATGGAGTGTGTAGCCTGTTTCACATACTAACTCCTTCATCTCGGGGAGCGCTAGGAGGGGGCACTCTCCTCTCCTTTCATAAATGAGGAAAATGCCCCACCCACAGCTGTGGGACCAGAGTGCGGTGGAGACAGACCTCGACCCGATGGCTGTTTGCCCACCTAGGGAGTGGCAGTCGGGCAGACTTTACGGCGAGGCAGCCACAGGCCCGTTGGGTCATCGCAGGCCGCATGCCCATGTTAGCTGCAGGGACCATCTAGACTCCAGGTTCACACCCCAAGAGTGAGATTGGATGAGTTTGGTGGGGCAGGTGGTCCCTCGGTTAATGTGATGAGAGGGGTCTTCCCACGAGGAGAGGGGTCAGGACTTGAGTCCAGGTCTGTGACTGCCCCAGGGTCCCTGCAGCAGACGTCTGTGGAGCAGTCAGAATGCAGCTTCCCCCCTTGGGATTTTGGTCTCTCCTAGGGTAAGGGGATTCTCTTACACAGCCTAGAAAGTCAGTTTGCAGGCATCACTACTCTCTTGTTTTTGTACTACTTCTGTCTTGTTAATTATTTTCTCATATTCTAAATTTCCTTAACTGATCTTCCTCCCTGTTTTCCCCCCTCACCTTCATTTCTCCTCTCAGTCCCTGGTGTATGTGATTGCCGCAACCACGCGTAGAGTTGCGCTGACTAAAGTCTTTCTACTTTAAATTCTGTGGGTGCTCTGGCTTCACGTGGGGTGAGCATAGCTCCTCTTTGCCTCCTGTTGTCTCAGGCATGGCCTGCCCTGGGGACGCTCTGTCTGGGCCGGTTGTTTGGGTGTTGAGGGTGTTGGGCTCTCCAGGGTCCTTGCGCACTCCAAGGTGACTGGCACGTCTCTGTCCTGCTCACCTTTACTCATCACCAGACACCCTAGACCTAGTGTCCCCAGGCATGCAAGTGTGGAGGAGGTGGTAGGGCCCCCAGGTCAACCGTGTGACAGGAGATTCAGGACAGATGTCTGTGGATGGGGATCACTTGCAAGTGCCTGTGATTCCAGAAGTACGGGGTGCAGCTCACCTGCCAGGTGTCAAGAAACCCGAAAGGAGAAACATGGCCAAGGGGGAAGGCTGCCTTTCCTCGAGGGGGGGTGGGGAGGGGGAGAGTGCGGTAATGGTGATGAGAGATTTGGGTCTGCTCTAACACTACAGCATGGTAAATAGAGCTTATGGGCACTGATAAATGTAGGGAAAGAATTTTGTATTGGTATTTGGTATCCCACCTGTTCTTGTTAAATATTGAGAAGTTAGGTAAGTCTGTCTCTTTAAAAAAGCAGTTTTTTAGCAAGCACTAAACGGCAGCTGTGAGGTGCCAGTCGCTGTTCCTCGCTCAGTTGATGATCTGTGATGTCCCTTAGACAGGTGACATTTCCCTGAGGCCTCCGTTTCCATGAATTCAGGGAGGGAAACGGACTCTGATTTCCACGGCGCCCTTGGAATAAACATTTATGACTCCAAACGAGTACTCGGCAGCCAAAGTGCACATTTAGTGAGGCCCTTTATGGGCGAGGGTTTTGCTAGATGCTTGAAACCGAGCCCCTAAGACAGTGGTCGGCGAACTCATTAGTCAACAGGGTGGCAAACCGCAGCTTGCGAGCCACATGTGGCTCGCGAGCCGCAGTTTGCCAACCACTGCCCTAAGATGTAGATCATTTGTAGACAACCTAATTGCCCTTTAACTGGATGAATTTGTATTTACTCAGCTAACAACACAATTGCTGCAACAGTATCTTAATTGAGAACAAAACTGTTAAAAAGACCTTTAGCCCATCAGTTAGGCTAGCAACAAAACGATAAAAGCAGCTTCCAGCTCTGAAGTTCCCTGGATGTATTTTATCAGGACAGCTGGAGAAGACCGGAGGAATGGCCAGGGGGAGAAACGCTGTCCTGCCCTGTCCCCGCACAGACCGGCCAGGCAGGAATTCAACCACACAAGCTGGAGTTGCTGGCTTGTAGATTTGTAAATCTGTAAGTGGGAGCGTGGGAAGAGAGAGAGTTTGGGTTCATCTCAATCTTACATGTTTGCATTCTGAGGGGTGAGGTAAGGATGTAGGAGTGTTTTGCACACGCCCCCTCCAGTCAACAAGGGAGAGAGCCTCCGTTCTCCGTAAAGGATGAATTTTGCAAATAAAAGCAGCAGGAGAGCTACCTATCTCCCCGCAACATTAGGAACATAGACACTCGTAAGTCTGTGTGGGGAATGAGACACGTAAAGTCCCAGCTTTGCAGCCGGAGAAGTATGTTCTCAGTGAGGCGAGACTGGACTCAGAGACAGAGAAGCCCTAAATAGGCACCTTGGAATCGTGCTACCCCCGCAGAACAGTGCTTTTCCAACAGTAGCTTGGATTCTTCAAAAATTGCGGAGAAGCCTTCGGTTTAGGCCAGTTCCCACATTGGCTTCTTAGAACTGTCCTGCCCAGTCTCCACAGCCAGGAAGAATGCTGGGCACTTTGCCGCAGGTTCTGAAGCTGGGAAACCGGTGACAGCTTTAGAACAGCAAGGCTGTGGACGGGGCGCTTGTCTGCGCAGCAGCTTCCTCACTCCAGCCACACAGCAGTGCCGTCCTTCCAACACGCACCACACTGCCTGACGTTCTTCTTCATAGTTTCTTTTATTGAACGTATTGGGGTACAATTCTGTAATGCATCATCTGGGTACTGTATTGTGTGCTCACCACCCAGCGTCAGGTCTCCTTCCATCACCATTTACCTCCCTTTACCTTCTCCTACCTCCCCCACCCCCCTTCCCTCTGGGAATGGTCATACTGTTGTCTGTGTCTTTGAGGTGTTTGTGTGTTTTGTTTTGCTTAATCCCTTTACCTTTTTCACCAGCCTCCCAACCCCCTTCCCTCTGACAGCTGTCTGTTCTCTGTTTTTATGCATCTCTTTCTATTTTGTTTGTTGGTTTATTTTGTTTGTTAGATTCCACCTATAAGTGACATCATTGGTACTTGTCTTTCTCTGACTAGCTTATTTCACTTAGCATAATACTCTCCAAGTCCATCCACACTGTCGCAAAGGGTAAGATTTCCTTCCCTTTTTACGGATGAGTAGTATTTCACTACTACTAAGAAAAGAAATGTAGTTGGTCCCAAACTACCACACATAAAAATGCAAACATGATTTAGCTGAGTATGTAAGTCATGCTCTGTGATTACATGGGAACCAGCACCAAGTCTCTTACAGATTGCAGCAATCTGTGTCTTAGGCTATTCCCCACAGTTCAGTCCTGCCTTGTAACATCCTGACATCTCCCACACAGCTATGGAAAGGTGACTGTTCCATGACAAACCACATTCTGGACAGCCACCCATCTGCAGAGCGTTGTTCAGTGGTTAGAGTGTTCCACTTGGACAGTCATCTAAAGCAGCGGTCGCCAACCTTTCGGACCTCATGGACCACCGGTTGGCGACGGCTCATCTACAGGATAGTAGTTATTCACCCCCTGCATTCCTCCTCATTCCAGTGAACGCCAGGATGACTGCTGGGGTGGTTGCCATGGAAACAGTGCATGTTATAGACCATGTTCAGTGTGGTCACACCCCTCAGCCTAAATCTTAAAACTTGTGTCTTAGCTTCAGACCAACAGCTGTTCATGTGCAATAAATGATGCAACATATACCCAGATTTCTAAGCCTGTAGCTTGGCCTTCGCCAAAAGTTTAGCAAGATTAGGACTCAGCAGCAGCCTTCAACCTGAATTTTATCAAACCAAGGATTAAACGCTAATGCCATCTTTGTTACTTTAAACTCCTTTACCAAGCTTCTTTTGATAAATATCTCTCACCTTTTCTTTCTCACTTCCCTCTCCTCCCTCCTCCTTCCTCACACTCTCTCACACACTGCACGCTCACACTCATGCACTGTCCCACTCTCACACACCTGCATGCTCACACTCATGCACTGTCACACTTGCTCACACACAGGCGCATACTGGTACACTCACTCACACGGGCATGTTCTCCTGGAACTCTTGACCTTCTTCTAGCAAGTGTACATGTCTTGATTTATATGCACGTGTTTAATAAAAAGAAACCGTGAACAGTAGCATTTTCAGAAGACGGAGGTCATCGAGGGTTTCTTGAAGCCAGGAAATGTGAAAGCGGTACTCAAGCTCTTTAAGAGACCTTTTTTTTTTTCCATTAAGAAATAAAAGGAAAGCTGCCAGAATAGATTGTTTCTGCGTTTCTTCTCTGAAATGTGTCATAAGCCATGAAAAGAGCCTGGTGATGGCGTTGGTAACAGGGCATGAAGGGAACTGGGACTGCACGAGAGCCTTTGGTTTACTCCACGGGTCTGCGGGCCTGACAGAACTGAACCCTTTCCATTGATGAAATACACGGACAAGTGACTGTGCCACATCCTTCCACAGGATGACACCCCACGTCTATCCCAAGAGGCATTTATTAAAAACAAGGTTTGTTCAGTCAGCTCTCGAGGTGTGTAGTCACACCTGGAACCAGACTCACAAGCCAGGCGTCTCACTCTTCAGCAGTGAAATATGCCATGCTTCAAATTCCGTGCTTGTCTTGTGCACTGTTTTTTATCATCACTAATGTGAGGAGACTTGACACAGAAGCATCCCCCTACCTAGAAAGTAAAGGCCGTGGGCTGGGTGGCACTGGGGGATTTGTGATCACGGCATTTCTGTGGATCCTTCATCGAGGTTAGGCTGGCCGTCATCATCATCGTCATGACCTCTCTGAAACCCTACTATCATAAAGTTGGTTTTCAAAGCCACGTCTTTGAAAGGATTTCCCCGGAGTAAGCTCTTTACCAAGGTGGGCAGTCATGTTTGTGGGAATTTCACATGCGTTTTCCTCACGCGTGTTTCTTTCCAGAAATCGGCCCTGCCTCCGTGATGGTGGGGAACCTGGTCTCTGGGAAGAGGATTGCGCAGGCCAGCGGGCGAGACCTGGGTCAGATAGAGGACAATGACCAGGCCCGGAAGGTGAGAGCAGAGGGGCTGCCTTCGCTGGGTCCCCGCCCGTCACCCTGAGGCTGAATTACAGGAGCACTGGCTCTGCTTCCTCCCTGCCTCCGCTTCCTCTTCACCTCGATTCTGCAATAAACACCCATATGATTTTATAAGAAAATGTGCTTATGCCCTGGCCAATGTGACTCAGTGGAGTGTCGGTCCAAGCACCAAAAGGTCGCAGGTTCATTTCCCTGTTCAGGGCACATACCAGGGTTGCAGGTTCTATCCTTCGCCCTGATCAGGACCCATGCGGGAAGAAACCAATTGATTGCTCTCATGCCAATGTTCCCCTCTCTCTCTCTTCCCCTTCCACCCCTCCCATCCACTCTCTCTAAAAAAAACAGTGAGAAAAATATCCTTGGGTGAGGATTAACAAACAAATAAAAAAGAGAAGGAAATGTATTTCTTAGGAGATGCAGTGGCACAGAAGGGTGGATGACAGTCCCAAGACTGGTGGGCCCGGGTAGCGCTGTTTGGTCCTAGGGCCCTGAGCACTTGTTCCTAGTTTCCCACCAGCTCTGATTGGGCACTAAACTGCCTCACAGTGACCTTATAGCAAAGCTTTAGCTCTTTGATTGTACAAATGCAAGGAAACATCAGTTCAAACCCAGGTTTGGGAGCCAGACCTCCTTAGAGCAGCCTTAAGAACGCAGCAGGAGCCTTCGGCCCACTCCACCACTAGCACCTCATGACTTGTCACATGTGGCTTCAAGCCCCATTATGACTCTTCAGCCTGGAGAGCTTTCTTTTTTAATCCTCACCGAAGAATGTGTTAATTGATGAGAGAGAGAGAAAGGAAAGAGGGAGAGGAACATTCATTGGTTGCCTTCCCGTACGCAGCAGCAACCTTTTTGGTGTACAGGACGACACTCCAACCAACCTAGCCACCTGGCCAGGGCAGCCTTGATAACTCTTAAGAGTCACCCAAAGGTGGTCCCACTCTGTATAGCTACCAGGAAATCTGACAAAATCAACCATTTGAAATGCTGGGACTTTGGTAACGTAATAGAGGGATATTGAAAGCAGTGGCCGTTGTGTTTCTCCTTCCGGCACACCTGTTAGTGACGTGGACTGAGGGCAGACCTGGTGCTTCCTGGACCCTGACCTGAGACCTGAGTCAGCACGGTGCACATTGTCTGGGATTTGAGGTCCTTTTGGATGTCATAGGCGTGGCCATTCTAAACAACAGACCTAAGAGAGCCCATGATACCACAAGACAGAGCTGACCGCCCTGCAACCCAGAAACCACGTGGCACCTTCAAGACGCCCCAGGAGAGGTGTCTGTGTCAGCTGCTTCATCTGTGGCGACGAGGGTGCAGTTCTCCTGCCTTGGGCAGGTGTCAGAAAACGTCTCCATGTCTGAACCCAGTCACGGCAGAGCACTGAGCACCTGCGTGTTCTGTCCACCATATCTGTCAGGGCGTCCTCATTCCTCTGTGGATACACACCCCAAAAGCACTCAGACAGACTAGACCCATTTAAATGTTCAGATGAACCCCCAGTCTAGGGGACCGGTCCTGACGTCTGTGCTTTGTTCCAGTTCCTGTTCCTGTCAGAGGTCCTGCAGTGGAGGGCCCAGACCACGCCCGACCACATCCTGTACACGCTGCTCAACTGCAGGGTGAGCTGCTGCCGCTGCTCCCTGGGGCCGCGCCCTCTGCTCTTTCTCATCTTGCTGACCCCATCCTGTCCCTTCAGTCTTACATGAATTCCTTTTAGTTATTTGTTGCAATTTTGACTGAGACTTTTTCAATTAAGAAGGATTTCTTTTTTTATTTTGTTTTGTTTTTCTGATTAATTTTTTTTGGGTGGGGGGAGAAGGATTGCTTTTAAATATAAGGGTTTATGCACCTCCCTCTATCAGTTTTTTGCAATATTTCTCCCCAAAATGAGTAAAATGAATAATGAATGATTTCTGCAACCAAGAACAATTATAGATCTATGGGGTATTTACATCCTTACTTTATTACTGAGCTACTTTTTTGTAATTAAGTTTGTTTTAATTATAGACTTTCATTCTTAGGAATGAAAACCATTTCTATTTTATAATGAAAATACTTTAATCCAATTAAAGTTTTAATTTTACTTTAACTTTTAAAGTTTAACTTAATTTACTTTAAATTTTGTCCCCTGACCCCAAGTGTAATCACTTGCTGAAGCTAGACACTGGGTCTTTTGGGAAAATGTGTTCACTGGGAATGCCTCAGACCCAAACAGGAGCTTTATTAGAAATAACAGAAAGTCAGATAGGTGAGCTGGAGGTCAAAGCCATGAGCATGGAGAAAGGGTGGGCCTCGGGCAGAGTTCCTTGGGACGCTCAGTTGTTTGCTGAGGCTCTGATGTGGACACAGATACATCCTGACCACTCACAGGGTGGCATCAACTCAACCATCTGCGTCCATCCCACCCTCCCCAACACATAGGCACACTTACCATGACCCTCAACCTGCCCAAAGGTCAGGAACATCATTGCTGTCATGGTTATCAGTGTAATTTCCACTTACATCAACCTGCTAGTTCAACACTGCCCAATAGAAATATAATGCAAGCCACACATATAATTTTATATTTTCTAAAGGTAACACTTAAAAAGGATAAAAGAAACGAATGAAGTTTATTTTAAGAATTTTGCTTAATATATCCAAAACATGGTCACTCCAACCCATGGCCCACCACATCGCCAGCTCTTGCTTCCTCCCCCCAGCCCCCTCACCCCCCATGGCGCCGTAGTTTGCTAACTGAGAACTCTGCTCCTTGATCATGGCTCATTTGAGATGGGGAGCCATTGGTTCCTGCCTGAGTGAGGCTTCCTGTAGGCTGCATCTCTGTCCTACACGGCAGTGTCTGGGACAGGGTAGAGTTGTTTACAAGATTTATAGTAGGAAGTGAGGATGCAGTTCATTGCAAATCATGGAAAACTTACATTCACATTCTTGGGTCTTGTTTACATGCAAAAGACCATCTGTTATTTTTTTAAATTTATTCATTTTTTTTTTAATCTTCACTGGAGGAGGAGGAGATTTTTTCCATTGATCTTCAGAGAGAGTGGAAGGGGGGCAGAGAGAGAGAGAGAGACCCTCCATGTGAGAGAGACACATTGATTGGTTGCCTCCCACACTGCCCCAACCAGGTCTGGAGATCGGACCTGCTACCAAGCAAGGCATGTGCTCCTGACCAGAATCAAAACCACAACCCTTTGGTCTGCAGGCCGACGCTCTAACCACTGAGAAAACTGGTCAGCGCTGTTATTTATTTATTTATTTTTAATGGAAACATAAGCCAACTCTTTTTTTTAAAATATATTTTATTGATTTTTTACAGAGAGGAAGGGAGAGAGATAGAGAGTCAGAAACATCAATCAGCTGCCTCCTGCACACCTCCCACTGGAGATGTGCTCACAACCAAGGTACATGCCCTTGACTGGAATCGAACCCGGGACCCTTCAGTCCGCAGGCCAACGCTCTATCCACTGAGCCAAACCGGTCAGGGCCATAAGCCAACTCTTAATTTTTCTTTTTACTTGTAGCAGCTTCTTTAAAATTTTAAACTGTAAATCCTATTTGGCTGTTTCTTCAATATTTTTAGGTGTTATTTAACTTAATGTAAAACATAAAAATAGTGGCAGATATGCCATTATTGACATTGAGATGTGTTGTCTATTAATCCTACTGCCCATGGCAGTTACACTTAAGACCCAGAATCACTAGGTTGATTTTTTTTAAAGGTTTACCTATGTTAGGTCAAGTAATTATTTTTTAAAATATTTCTTGTGAGCACAAGTATATCCAGATGTTGCTTAGGTGCTGTACTTCCTGGCTAGGAGGAAGGGAGGAGAGTGATTGCTGCTGGTTCTGGAACTTGAGGGGGTGATGAACACATTCTGAAACTAACTGTGGTGGTGGCACAGCGGTGAATGTACTAACAAATACATTTTAAATAAATGAGTTGTGTGGTGTATAAGCTGTATCTCACTAAAGCTTCCCCACTCAGGGTACAATAGCAAACTCCCTGACATGTGTCCAGCTGCATAAGCGAGCGGAGAAGATAGCCGTGATGCTGATGGAGAGAGGGCGCCTGCAAGATGGGGACCACGTGGCTCTCGTCTACCCACCAGGTAAAAAGGCAGGACCAGCAGCTGCATGAGACAGCTCGTGGCACCTGTGGGGGCTTGAGGTCTGGAGTTGCTGTATTGTCACCGAGAATTGCTTACTCGTCTAGTCCCTGCCACTTGCGAGGGCGACACTGCATGCTGTAGGGCTTTTAGGGGCATAAATGTAGCAATATTTCACAAAGACTCTCATATCTAAACTTGTTTATTAGATATCTGCGGCATTTATTTAATCAATAGTAGTTAAGTTGAGAAATTCCTTAGAGAAATTACAGGAATTAAACTTCTGGGCTGCTTTGGCATCTCATGCCTAAAAGAACAGGCCAAGTGGAAGTTAGTGCTGACACTTAACATAACCCCCGGGAAGAGGAAAGAATGTGTTTAAGGTGTTCGTTGTCCACTTAACCTTCCGACTTTTCCAGGCTAGTATTTCTGCTGATAGGGATGACAGCCATTAAATGGTTTGATTTGTTTCAAGCAAAAACTTCTTATTTTCTTCTTGTGTAGGAATAGACCTTATCGCAGCATTTTACGGTTGCCTGTACGCAGGCTGTGTGCCAATTACCGTCCGCCCCCCACATCCACAGAACATAGCAACAACGCTGCCTACCGTGAAGATGATTGTGGAGGTAACACCGCCTGGAGTGTCTGGGTGCTTCCTCCTGCCCTGGACCTGAGTGTCCAGCTCTACACCTGAGCGGGGCCTTCGGGGGAGGGGCTGGCTGTGGGATTATGTGGGAGTCTTTAACCCAAGTGATGGGGCAGCATGTGGCCTCTGCCCTCAGGGAGCCACCATCGAGTGCTGGAAGCAAGAGCACAACTTTGCATGGAATTAGGGGCTAGAGGACAGCCTTGCCTGATACCTAGAGAAAGCAGCTCCCCAGAGAGGGTGTCCCTACAGGCCCTGCCCCAGCAAACCAGATCCGGTGAAAAACTCACCCGTTTTTTCGTCATGGTTTGTAATTGTCCTATTTGAAAGCATAGATTTATTTTAACTTTTGTGTCTGGGGGAGTTTAAGAGGACTAGGAAAGTTTTTTCCCTTTGGAGGAAGAACCAGAGGGAACGTTAGTTTGGGGACCCCACAAATACTGTTTTGTCGTTATGTTGGCGTACTTCCATGGTCATTATTCCTGTTAGAAATATGGGGGTTTTGTGGACATATGTGGCATTTCCAGTAGAACAGCCAGTGGTGTCAGTAGTGAGGTTAGAAGCTCCTTTCTGAGTCTGATCTTAGCACTGGATCCCGCTCAGCTATAGACATTTTCAGGGACCTCGGTGCCCGCGAGCTCTGCGTGGCGCTTTGTGGTCAGACTTCTGGCTCTCTCGTACCTCTGCTGGCCAATGCTAGCTCCTCACAAGGAGCTGTGTCCCTGGTAGTGCAACCTGCTCTGAAAGCCACACAGCCTCAACATACAGAGCAGACACGTGTGCAATGAGGATTCACCTGTGGTTTACCTTCCTTCATCCGTTCTGTTCTCTGACTCTCAGGTGAGTCGCTCGGCCTGTTTAATGACAACACAACTGATCTGTAAATTGTTACGGTCCAGGGAGGCAGCTGCAGCCGTTGATGTCAGGGCGTGGCCCCCCATACTGGACACAGGTCAGTCCTCGAACTAGCTAGGTGCAGTTCCTTCTCTGCTTTCCCATTAGGTCAGATGTGCTAATAGCTTCGCTTTGCTCTCCAGATGATTTGCCAAAGAAGCGGCCAGCCCAGATCTACAAACCCTCCAACCCAGACACACTGGCTTACCTGGATTTCAGTGTGTCCACGACTGGAATGCTAGCTGGAGTGAAGGTGAGGGTGCGGTCTGCCCAGTGTGCAGTGAGCTATAAAATTTGTGGACACTTTAGTAACCTAAGCTGACTGATTCTTTCCAAATGTTCCAACTTTTTAAAAATGTAAACACAGCCTGACTAGTCCCTACTGAAACACTATGTAGGTTTTTCTTTCCTGCTGGTTCTCAAATCCAAATATTATCCTATCTAATAAAAGAGTAATATGCAAATTGACCGTACCTCTGCTACACCCACCAGCCATGCCCACCAGCCAATCAGGAGGGAATATGCAAATAAACCCAACCAAGATGGCTGCAGCCACAGAGAGCAGGAGGGAGGCTTGGGTTTCCCTGGCAATGGAGGAAGCCAAGCTTTCTGCCTGCTCTTGCCAGCCCAGCCCTCCACTCAATGCTACAAAGTTTCAATTATAGAAGATAAATAAAGCCGAACAGAAATGGTGGCAGCCACGGAGCTGGAGAGAGCAGGAGGCTAGGGTTGCCCATGGAGATGGAGGAAGCCAAGCTTCTGCAGCCCTGGCCTGCTTTGGCCTCCACTTAAGGCTACAAAGTTTCAATTATAGAAGACACATAAATCCCAACAGAAATGGCTGCGGCCACAGAGCGAGCAGAAGGCTTGGCTCCACTCCAGGCTACAAAGTTTCAATTGTAGAAGATAAATAAATCCCAGATACCAGGGCCTCTGCTTGGGTTGCCGGGGGGCGTGGCCGGTCTGCAAACCACCACAGGCCCCTCACCCAGGCTGCCCCACACCCCAAGGGAACCCCCACCCTGATCCAGGACACCCTTCAGGGCAAACCAGCTGGCCCCCACCCATGCACCAGGCTTCTATCCTATCTAATAAAAGAGTAATATGCAGATTGACCATCACTCCAACATACAAGATGGCCACCACAAGATGGCCACCACAAGATGGCCAGCAGGGGAAGACAGTTGGGAGGGACCAGGCCTGCAAGGGAGGGCAGTTGTGGGCAATCAGGCCAGCAGGGAAGGGTAGTTGGGAGGCTCCAGGCTTGCAAGGGAGGATAGTTGGGGGGGACCCAGGCCTGCAGGGGAGAGCAGTTGTTGGGGGGGGCGGGTACCAGGCCTGCAAGGGAGGGCAGTTACGGGTGACCAGGCCTGCAGGGGAAGGCAGTTAGGGACAAACAGGCTGGCAGGGGAGCAGTTAGGCATCAATCAGGCTGGCAGGGGAGTGGTTAGAGGCAATCAGGAAGGCAAGCAGTTGGGAGCCAGCAGTCCTGGATTGTGAGAGGGGTCCCAGATTGGAGAGGGTGCAGGCTGGGCTGAGGGACACACACCCCCATGCACGAATTTCATGCACCGGGCCTCTAGTTTGTTACAAAACTGCACAAGAGCTTCTTGCTTTTTAAGGGATCAGTTATCGCTTGCCAGAGGGCTGCTCACTGCAGCTGCCGTGACCCCTTTGCCTATGTTGTGCCCTCTGAATTAGGGCCCTCCAGGCTCAGGGACGCCCTTAGCAAGGAGCTGTTAAATTCCCTGTAGTCTCAGGAAGCCCTTTCCCTCTTGGCTGCCTCTGGGGTCTGACTGCTGAGTTTGCACAATTTACACTCCAGTTTTTCTTACTGTAGTAAAATACACATAACCTAAGTTTACCATCTTAGGCAATTTAAGTGCACAGTCCAGTGGTATTAAATACATTAAACAGCTGTGTTGCCATCATCCCTGCACATGCCCCTAGCTCTTTTCTTCTTGTAAAACTGAAATTCTCTCCTCATTAAACACTAACTCCCCACCGCCCTCTCTCAAGCCCCAGAAACCACCATTCTTCTTTCTCTCTCTGTGATTTTTATACTCTACACTAGAGGCCCGGTGCATGAATTCATGCACGGGTGGGGTCCCTCGGCCTGACCAGCGATCGGCCCCGATCAGGGCCAGCTGACTGGGGGGAGGGACCTCAGGAGGTTGGCCAGCTGCAGGAGGTTGGCTATAGGAGCACACTGACCACCAGGGCGCAGCTCCTGCGTTGAGTTTCTGCCCCCTGGTGGTCAGTGTGCATCATAGCTACTGGACGGTAGTCCGGTCGTAACAATTGCTTAGGCTTTTATATATATATAGATATAGATAACTCATATAAGTGGAAGCATGTAGTATGTGTCTGGCTTATTTCACTCAACATACTGTCCTCATCCTTGTAATAGCATGTGTCAGAATTCCTTTTTTTTTCTTTTTCAATCCTCACCCAAGTATACGTTTTTTTCATTAATTATAGAGAGAGAGAGGAAAGGAGAAAGAGAGAGTGAGAGGAACATTGATCAGTTGCCTCTTGTACATGCCCTGACCAGGTATCAAACCCACAACCTGAGTATGTGCCCTGACTGGGAATTGACCCCATGACCCTTCAATGCCTGAGACGATGCTCCAACCACTGAGTCATACCAGTCAGGGCTGTCACAATTCCACTTTAAGGCTGAATATTATTCCATTGCATGTTTATACCACATTTTGCTTATCCACTCATACATCGGTGGACAGTTGCCGTGCTTGCATGTTTTAGCTGTTGTAACTAATGCTGCTGTGGATATAAATGTGTATATATCTGTTTGAGACACTACTTTCAGTTCTTTTGGTATGTACCCAGAAGTAAGAATAGCTGGATCATATGGTAATTCCATTTGTAATTGTTTGAGGAACAACCATACTGTTTTCCACAGTGTCTGTACCATTTTACCTTCTCACCAGCAGTGCACAAAGGTTCCAAATTCTCAGCATCCTCCCAAACACTTGTTTATTTTAAAAGTGGGCATCTTAATGGGTGAGGTTATATCTGATTATATTTTTGATTTGTATTTTCCTAATGATTGGTGACAGCATCTTTTTATGCAATTATTGGCTATTTCTGTATCTTCTTTGCAGAGATGTCTAGTCAAGTCCTTTGCCCATTTAAATAAGTTGTTTTTGGTTGCATTTTAGAAGTTCTCTATATATTTTGGATATTAATCCCTTATCAGATATGAGATTTTAAAATATTTTCTCCTGTTCTTTGGGTTGACTTTTTGTTTTACTCTGTAGACAGTGTCTTTTGATGCACAAAATTTTAAATTTTTATCGAGTTCAACGTTGTCTATTTTTTTTGTTGGTGGTGGTGCTTGTGTCTTTAGTGTAATATCAAAGAAAACATTGCCAAATCCAATGTCAGAAGGATTTTGTCCCATTCTTTTGTCTAAGAATTTTATTGTTTTAGGTCTTACATTTATGTCTTTGATCCATTTTGTGTTAATTTTGTATCCAGTGATAGGTAAGAATTCAATTTTATTCTTTTACATGTGGATATCCAGTTGTCCCAGAACCATTTGTTAAAGAAACTGTCCTTTACCCATTGAGTGGTCTTGGCACACTTGTGGAAATTGTTTGACCATATATAAAAGGATCAGTTTGGGGGCTATTTTATTCCATTGCTTTATGTGTCTGTCTTTATGCCAGTACCACACTGTTTTGATTATTGTAGATTTGTAGTAAGTTTTGAAATCAGGAAGTATGGAACCTCCAGCTTTGTTCTTTTTCAAGATTGTTTTGGCTATTCAAGTTTTACTGAGATTCTATATAAATTTTACAATGAGGTGTTTTTTGTTTTGTTTTTTTACTTCTGCAAAAAAAATATCATTGAGATTTTTTATAGAAATGCATTGAATCAGTATTGTTTTGAGGAACTACTGGGTAGTATCTGTGACTATAGGATATGTTTCCATTTATGTATTCTTTAATTTGTTTCAGGAATGGGCTAAAGTGTGCATTGTGTAAGTCTTTCACCTCATTGATTAAGTTAATTCCTAACTATTTTATTCTTTATGCTATTGTAATGAGAACTGCTTGAATTAACTTTTCAGGTTTTCATTTAGTGTACAGAAATGCAACTGACTTTTGCATGTTGACTTTTTTCCTGGTAATTTGCTAAATTCATTTATTATTTGTGACAATTATTTTGTGACATCTTTAGGACTTTTTACATATAAGATCATATCATCTATGAACAGAGGTATTTTTATTTCTTCCTTTCCAATTTGGATGCCTTTTACTTATTTTTTCTTACCTAATTGCTTTGGCTAAAACTTCCAGTACTATGTTGAATGGAAAGGGTAAAGGTGGGCATCCTTGTCTTGTTTCTCATCTTAGAGGAAAAGGTCAGTCTTTCACAGTTGAGTATGATATTTGCTGTACATTTTCATATATTGCATTTATTATATTGAGGTACTTTACTTCTATTCCTAGTCTATTGAGTTTTATCATGAAAGGATGTTAAATTTCTTCAGATACTTTTCTGCATCAAATGAAATGATCATGTGTGTGTGTTTTTTCCCCTTCATACTTTTAATATGAAGTATTACATTCATTGACTGTCATATGTTGAGCCATCCATGCATTCTAGGAATAAAGCCCACTTGGTTATAATGTACAAGCCTTTTATTGTGCTTCTGAATTCCATTTGCTACTATGCTCAATTATATGTTGAGGATTTTATCCCAGTGTTCATAAGGCATTTTGATCTATAGTTTTCTTGAAGTGTCTTTGTCTGGTTTTGGTACCAGAGTAATGTTCACCTCACAGAATGAGTTAGCAAATGTTCCCTTCTCTTCATTATTTTTGGAAAACTTTGGGAAAAATTGGTATTAGTTTTTCTTTAATGTTTGGTAGGATCACCAGTGAAACCATCAGGTACAGGGCATTTCTTTGTTGGAATTTTTTTTCTGATTTGATCTTTTTACAAGTTGGAGGTTCATTCAGATTTCGCATTACTCGTGATTTAGTCTTGGTAAGTTTAGTGTTCCTTCTTTAAAAAAAAAATGTTTTGTTGTTTCAGAGAGAAGAAAGGAGAGGGAGAGAGAAATAGAAACATTGATTGGCTGCCTCCTGCACGCCCCCTATTGGGGATCGAGCATGCAAACTGAGCATGTGCCCTGACCAGGAATCAAACCTGCAGCCTCCTGGTGCAGGGGACAGTGCTTAACCAACTGAGCCACACTAGCTGGGTTTGTATTCCTTCTTGATAGTTTGTGTTTCAAATTTCATGACATGGAATTTCTTTATTTCATGTAGGTTGTACAATTTGTTGGTGGATGATTATCTATAGTACTCTCTCATAATTCTTTTTATTTCTGTAGAATCAGTAGTAAATGTCTCAAATTTCATTCCCGATTTTAGCAATGTGAATCTTCTCTTTTTCTTAGCCCATCTAGCTAGACATTTGTCTATTTTATTGAGTTTTTCAAAGAACTAACTTTTAGTTTTATTGATTATCTCTACTATTTTTTTATTCTTTATTTGTTTATCCTGCTCTAATCTTTATTATTTGTTTGCTCTGCTAGCTTTGGGTTCTTCTTTTCCTTATTTCTAAAGTTGTTAAGTTAAGTTGTCTTGTTTGTTTTTTTAATATAATTGTGTATAGCTATAAACTTCTGTCTTAACACTGCTTTTCCAGTGTCCCATAAGCTTTAGTATTGTGTTTTCATTTTTATTTGTGTTTAATTATTTCCTGATTTTCCTTGTGATTTCTTCTTAGATCCATTGGTTTTCTGAGTGCATTGTTTGAATTCCACAAATTTGTGGGCAGTTTTCCTCCTTTTACCAATTCCTAACTTGATCCTGTTGTCAATAGAGAAGATACTTTGTGTATCTATTTTTTAAAGCTATTGATTGAGGCTTACTTTGTGGCCTAACATATGGTTTATCCTAGAAAATAACCCAAAGACTCTGGAGAAGAATGTGTATTCTGTTGTGGTTGATTGGGGTTTTCTGTGTGTTTAAGTTTTTTCCTTTTTTAAAAAAAATTTATTGGGTTGACACTGGTTAACAAAATTATACAGGTTTTAGGTGTACAATTCCACAACACATCATCTGTACACTATATTGTGTGTTCACCATCCCAAGTCAAGTACCATTTATAGCCCCTATACCCTCCTCCATCTCCCCCACCTCACCTCTCCCTGACAGTCCCCACACTATTGTCTGTGTCCATGAGTTTTTCCCCTCACCTTTCACACCCCACAACTCCCTACCCCACAACAGCTGTCAGCCTGCTCACTATCTATGGCTCTGTTTGTGTTTTACTTGATAGTACATTTTGTTCATTAGATTCCCCATATGAGTGAAATCATATGGTACTTGTCTTTTTCTGACTGGCTTGTTTCACTTAGCATAATGCACTCCAGGTTCATCCATGCTGTTGTAAAGGATAAGATTTTCTTCTTTTTTACAGCCGAGTAGTATTCCATTCTGTAAATGTACCACAACTTTTTTATCTACTCATCTACTGATGGACACTTGGGCTGCTTCCAAACCTTGACTATTGTAAATAACACTGCAATGAACATAGAGGTACATATATTCTTTCGAATTAGTGTTTTGGGTTTCTTTGAATATATTCCCAGAAGTGGAATTGTGGAGTCATAAGGTAGTTACATTTTTAATTTTTTCAGATGACTTCATACTGCTTTCCACAGTGGTTGCACCAACCTGCATTCCCACCAACAGTGCACGAGGGTTCCCTCTTATCCACATTCTTGCCAACACTTGTTTGTTAATTTATTGATGATAGCCATTCTGACAGGTGTAAGGTGATATCTCATTTCTCATTGTGGTTTTAATTTACATTTCTCTGATGATTAGTGACTTTGAGCATCTTTTCATATGTCTCTTGGCTATCTGTATGTTATTTTTGGAAAAGTGTCTATTCAGGCCCTGTGCCCATTTTTAAATTGGATTGTTTGGTATTTTGGTGTTGTTTTTATCAGTTTATAAATTTTGGATATTAGTCCCTTATCAGATGTATTGTCAAATATGTTCTGCCATTTTGTGGGTTGTCTTTTCATTTTGTTGATGGTTTCCTTTGCTGTGCAAAAACTTTTTAGTTTGATGCAGTCCCATTTGTTTATTTTGTTTGTTTCCCTTGCCCAAGGAGATGTATCAGAAAAAAATTTTGTTATGAGAAGTCTCTGAGATTTTACTGCCCATGTTTTTTTGGTTTCAAGTCTAACATTTAAGTCTTTAATCCATTTTGAGTATGTTCTTGTGTATGGTGCAAGAAAGTGTTTTATATTTTTGCATGTGTCTGTCTGATATGCCCAACCCTGTATATTGAATAGACTATCTTTAGGCTATTGTATGTTTTTGCCTCCTTCATCAAATATTAATCCTGTCTAATAAAGAGGGAATATGCTAATTGACCCTCGCGCCATCGCAAAGATGGTGGCGCCCACAGCCAATAAGGAAGGAATATGCTAATTGACTGTCCCACCCTCAAAGATAGTGATGTCCACAGCCAATAAGGAGGGAATATGTTAATTGGCTGCCCCGCCCTCAAAGATGGTGGTACCCACAGCCACAAGATGGAGGCACCCTGTCCACTCAACCCCGCCAGGGCGTCAGGCACACAGCAAGGCCAGGCCTGCCCCCAGGCGGGTCTGGCCACTCTGCGCGTCTGCCTCCAGAGTCCCCCAGTCCCTTCAGGTCCCCAGCTGCCCAGGGCCAGCCCAAGGTGCAGGTAAGCCTTGGATGGCAGCTGCCCAGCTGCCCAGGGCCACCCGAAGCTCAGGTAACCGGGGCCGGCTGAGGCTTGCGCTGCTGGCAGTGGCGGCAGCAGAGGTGTGATGGCGTGACCTTCCCCTGATAACTGGGTCACCTCCCGCCCCTGAGGGCTCCCGGACTGTGAGAGGGGGCAGACTGGGCTGAGGGACCCCCCCTCCAGTGCCTGAATTTTCATGCACCGGGCCTCTAGTTCACTATAAAGGCATGGGTTTACTTCTGGGCTCTCTATTCTGTTCTCCATTTATCTATATTCTGGTTTTATGTCAGTATCATGCTGTTTTGATTACTATGGCCTTGTAGTATAGCTTGATATCAGGTAGTGTAATTCCTCTACCTCTGTTCTTTCACAAAATCATTGTAACTATTATGGGTCTTTTATGGTTCCATGTAAATTATTGGAACATTTGTTATATAAAATACGCCATTGGTAACTTGGTAGGAATTGTGTTGAATGTATAGATTGTTTTAGGTAGTATGAGCATTGTAATTATGTTAATTCTTCCTATTCATGAATACAGTATATGCTTCCATTTATCTATATCATCTTCAATTTTTTTCTTCAATGCCTTATAATATTCTGAGTACAGGTCTCTTACATCTTTGGTTAAATTTATTCCTAGGTATTTTATTCTTTTGAAGCAATTGTGAGCAGGATTGTTTTCTTAGTATCCCTTTCTCATATTTAATTATCTATCTATATAAAACCCTAATATGCAAATCAACCAAACAACAGAAAGACCAGTTCCTATGACATGTACTGACCACCAGGGGGCAGATGCTCAATGCAGGAGCTGCCCCCAGCCTGCAGGCCCTGACTGGTGGGGGCAGGGGGCGGGGCTGGCGAGCAGGTGGCACCAGGCCAGCCAAGGTGGGTGCAAGTGGGGGCTCCGATCACCCCTCTGGTTGCCCCACAGATCAGCCCTGATTGCCAGATAGGCCTAGGGATTCTACCCATGCATGAATTTCGTGCACCAGGCCTCTAGTTGATTTATAAAAATGCAACTGATATCTGGATATTTATTTTGTATCCTGCTACTTTACTGAATTCATTTATATACAGTATCATGTCATCTGCAAATAATGGCAGTTTTACTTCTTCCTTTCCAATTTGGATGCCCTTTTATTTCCTCCTCCTGCCTGATTGCTGTAACTTAGGCTTCCAGCTTACTATGTTGAATAAGAGTGGTGAAAGCAAACATCCCTGTCATGTGCCCTATCTTAAAGGAAACATTTGTAGTTTTTGCCCAGTAAGTATGATATTGGCTGTGGATTTGTCATAATGGCCTTTATTACATTGGGGTATTTTCTTTGTATTCCCACTTTTCTGAGAGTTTATATTGTAAATTGAGTGCAGGATTTTATCACGTGCCTTTTTTGCATCTATTGATATGATCATGTGGTTTTTCTCCTTCATTTTGTTTATGTGGTGTATCATGTTTATTGATTTGCAGATATTGTACCAACCTTACATTCCTGGATTAAATCCCATTCTATTATGATGTATAATCTTTTCAATGTAATACTAGATCCAGTTTGATAATATTGTGTTGAGGATTTCAGCATCTATGTTCATAATTTTCTTTCTTATGGTATCTTTATCTGATTTTGGAATTGAGATAATGCTGGCCTCTTGATTTTTTTGGAATAGTTTGAGAAGGATAGGTGTTAGTTCTTCTTTGAATGTTTGGTAAAATTCACCTGTGAAGCCATCCAGTTCATGACTTTTGTTTGTTGGGAGTTTTTAAAAATACTGCTTAAATTTCACTAGTTGTAATTAGTTTATTCAGACTCTCTGATTCTTCCTGATTCAGTTTTGGAAGATGGTATGTTTCTAGGAATTTGTCCATTTTGCCCAGGTTGTCCAATTTGTTTGTGAATTTCCCTCTCAAGACTGCTTTTGCTGTGTCCCATAGATTTTGGGTTGTTGTGTTCTCATTTTCATTAGTTTTAAGGTATCTTTTGATTTCTTCCTTGATCTCATCGTTGACCCATTCATTGTTTTGTAATATGTTATTTACCCTCCATGTCTTTATGTTTTGGTGTTGTACTATGGTACTGTGTTAAGTCCTCTATTTCCTTACTTACCTTATGTCTAGTTGGTCTGTCCATTATTGATAGTGGTGTATTGAAGTCTCTTATTATTGTAAAGTTGTCTATTTCTCCCTTCAGTTCTGTCTATTTTTATTTTATATACTTTGATGGTTTCTTACCAGGTATATAGATGTTTATAATTGTTATATCTTCTTGCTGTATTAAACCTTTTATTAATATGTAATGCCCTTTTTTGTCTCTTGTAACCTTTTTTTATTTAAAGCCTATTTTTCTGATATAGCTATCTCTGTTCTCTTTTGGTTACTATTTGCATGAAATATCTTTATCCATCCTTTTACTTTCTAACTATTTGTGTCTTTTACTCTATAATGAATCTCTTGTAGGCAGCATATGGTTGGATCATAGTTTTTATTCATTCTGCCAATTTCTCTCTAGATAGAGAGTTAATCCATTTATATTTAAAGTAATTACTGATAAGAAGAGACTTCTTTCATCTTGCAATTTTCCATATGTCTTAATAGCTTTTCTGTTCCTCATTCCCCGCATTACTTTCTTGTTTTGTGTTTAGTTGATTTTCTCTAGTGAAACATTTGAATTCCTTTCTCATTTCCTTTTGTGTATATTCTATAGCTATTTTTTTTTTTGAGGTTACCATGGGACTTCCATTTAACATCCTAAAATTATAATATCCCATTTTGAGTTTATAGCAGCTTAACCTCAGTAATATACAAAATTGTTCCTGTACAGCTTTTCCCCCACCTTCTTCAGTTGTCAATGTCACAAACTTATATCTTTATACATCGTGTGGCCCCAAACATAGGGTCATAATGTTTTAAATGCATTGGTCTCTTAAATTATGTAGGGAAAAATTGTGGAATTTAAACCTGAAGTTACAATAATGATAGTTTTTAAATTAATAGTTATTTGGTTTTAGTGTATTAGTCTCTTAAATCATGTAGGAAAAAAATGGAGTCACAAACTTGTTGAAATTATAGTAGTTTTTATAATTGCCCTTTAGATACGTTTACTAACATCTTTATTTGTTCAAATGATTTTGAGTTATGTCTAGTGTCCTATTTCAACCTGTAGAGATCTCTTGAGGGAGTTTCCTTCACTCAGATTTAAGTGAAATAAAGTCCTTCAACTTTTTTTAACCTAGGAATATCTTAATTCTCCAAAATTGATTGCAGTTACCATCCAAATCTCCCCTAGAAGTTGTAAGCCTTTAATAAATCCCAGAGTTCCAAACTAGTTATATGATAGTCTTCCCTACAGTTGTTGCCCAGGTGGGAATATAAGTTCCTGCTGCTTCCTGCTCCATCTTCCCAGAATCCCTTCCTCTGCTTTTTAGTAGGATTTGAGGTGATATACAATATAAAATAAAACAATTACTCAGAAGCTTTTAAAAGTAAAGATTTGTTTTCAGACCATTTAAAGTAGAAATGGTAGTACTGAAATTAGCCTTTTATGGTCATAGCCAAAAGAGAAACACACTTTCATGATCTACAGAAATGGAAGCTATAATATTACATCTTTATTCAATGAAGCTATTTCTGCTTGAAACAGATAAAAGGATCTACATTCTTACTTTACTAGAGGCCCGGTGCACGAATCCGTGCACGGTGGAGTCCCTCAGCCTGGCCAGCAATCGGGGGCCAATCGGGGCCGGCTGGCTCGGGGGGGAGGGACAGTGGGAGGTTGGCCAGCCTGCTCCTACATTGAGCGTCTGCCCCCTGGTGGTCAGTGCGCATCATAGTGACCAGTAGACCTGTCGTTTGGTTGACTGGTTGTAACGGGTGCTTAGGCTTTTATATATATAGATGGTTATGCCACTTTATATAAGTATATACCCTAAAAATCTCAGAAATGAATAAAACTTTTTCTTAAATTTATAAAAACTTTTTTTTAACTTTTGATGGCTAAATGTGTTTGATGAGTACTTGAAATATATTTGTGATATCATTTAATGAAAAACCCATATGCTTTAAATACTGAGGGGCATAAATAGAGTTGAAATCATCTGGCTTATAGTCTCCTCCAGAAAGAAAGCCTTTCTACCTCTGGTTGCACAGGTCACCATTTTTTCAGAAAGAAATTTTGACTCAATTTCAGGTTTTGTACAAGAATGTCTTTGAGTATTCAATTAGATAAAAAAAGGCAAGCTTAAAAAAAAAGAGAGAGAGAGAGACAAGCTTATCCAGTAAACTCTTTTCCCCATAATGGGCACTATGGAATGCCTGACTGAGTACAAAACCCATGAGTATTTGTTTATATGTTCAACTTAAGTTTTTATTACTGCCTGTTCAAAAGTGTACTCTAAACTCTGCAGGTCCTAATAGATCCTAGATACATACTTGCTCAGTGTCATCAAGGCAGTCAGATGGAGGACTCCCGTACAGCACCTACGTTTCCTTTAGATTAATCACCCCTGGCCTCTGCACAGGATAGGTTAGCACTCATGGTGCTCTTCCTTCCATGGAGTGTGCTCTCCCACACTTTCCGTTGGTATGTGCCCGGGGCGTGGACACTTACTGTAACTTCAGTTCGTCCTGCCTGAGATCAGTCATAGATACATCCTGACAGTAAGCACAGGTGACCTCATCCCCGATTCCTCCATGTCCATTAATCCACTCTCAGTGTGTCTTTGAGAGGAGAGCATTAGAGTTTGTTGTTCTTGGCATTGGGAACGCTAATGCTTCATCCGAGTACAAGTATACCTTCATAAGAATTGGGCGTTTTTCACAAGATGGGGTTCTAAAGAAGCATTTCACCTTGGGCTCTTGGTTTGTGACGTTGGCAGGTCCAAGATTGGGATGAGTTTCGAGATTGAGCATTCAACTTTTTTAACTGTATTTTTAATCTGTGTGTGTTTCTGTCACTCTGTTGAAATCTGTCAATGCTCACTCATCCTTAATATCACAGAGCCCTCTGCAAGCCTCCAGGGTGATGGAGGACCCTTTCTCTGCTCTCTGTGCATCTTTGCACTCACAGATCCTGCTCTCAGGTTTCGTCTTTAAATTTCCCACTAGATTACAAGCTCCTGAAGCATGTTGCATTCTTTTTTTACATCCCAAGTACCTAATGCAATGCCTGATACATAACAAGTGCTCAGATAACATGTTGGTATTTGCTGCAGTGAGCTGAAGAACTTGGTTCTCCAGCTACAGATGGTGCCTGCACAGGAGGGGTTCCGCAAAGGTTGGTTTCAGTAGGCAATCTGAGAATGGGAGGAAGTTTGCTAGTTAGGATTTCTCTAACTCTTGATCCAGGAGGCAGGAGGTTGAGGAACGTTTCATAAATTCAGCCTTGTTTTTTCTTAAACAAATATTGTGGCTTTAAAGAACATGCTAAAAAGAACTACTTATGTGTGAGGTTCTAGAGTAATCTGTGTTACCTTGTATGAATTCAGTAAAATGCCCACAGTGAAACCTTCTGGGCGGGGCTTCTCCCCATAAGGTCACAGTGGAAGGAGTCCCCGGGCCTGGCTTCTGCCATAGCATTTTCCTGGGTTTCCTGCCTTATTGTGATGCTCTCACAGTCCCACTCTGGGGAACACAACACCTCCCGTCATCTTGAGGCCTCTTCGGTTATCTAGAAAGCTTCTGTGAGACAGTCTATTTATTAGATATATTTTACAATATTTTAAAATAATTCACATTCTAAACTGACCATAGTGGGACTGCTCCCGGGATTGGAGAAGCTCGTTCCTGTCCCTCGACAGTGGGCTGAGAGTGAATGTTGGCTGCTGTCACATGGTACAGCAGCTGTGTCTCACTGCACAGGTCTCTCTGATTCCAGCTCAAGTCTGTGCCCTTCAGCAAATGCACCTTCTCTGAGCCTCCCTGAGTTGGGGCTTGTTCACCCCACATGCTCTGCTGGCCCAGGTCCCCAAGCAGTGCTCTGTTGGGCCTGAAATGGATGTGAATAAGGTGTAGTCCCTGCCCAGAGAAGGGAGTGAGTGGTGACCTCTCCCTACCAAATTCATAGGCCCACATGGGGTTGCTGAGGAACCCTTTGTGGACTAACTTGCTATTCAAATGTAAGACATGGGAATTTCGATTGCTAGAGTTATTAGGCCCTGGGGACAAGAAAGTCATGTGTGTGTGATTTTCTCATTAAAAATGGGAAGACTAATGAGAAGATAGCAGCCCACTCCCTCCTAACAAAGCCAAAGTTTGGTCACCATTGTCCCTTGCCCTGAATCACTCTGGGCACTGGTGTCGGGCTCCGTGCACTCAGTGGGCCCTGCTGTCTTGCAGATGTGTCACGCAGCCACCAGTGCCTTCTGCCGATCCATTAAGCTACAGTGTGAGCTCTACCCCTCTAGAGAAGTGGCCATCTGCTTGGACCCTTACTGTGGACTTGGGTTTGTCCTCTGGTGCCTCTGCAGGTGAGTGTCCCTTTAATATCTTTAAAATAATAAATAAATCATACACCTTCCTTGCACTCGGTCCCTGTTCTGCCCCTGCTCAGCCAGGCTGTCATGGTGTCATTCTGAGGTGTCTGAACCAATCAGTCTCCATGAAGTTTGCTGAAACAGAGATGGTGGCCTCTGGGGACATTCTGAGAGCTGTTTGTCAGGGACCCATGCTTTCCTAAGCAGAGCACTCCCAGGCCTCAGGCTTGCTTCTTTGGCTCTTAAATTCCAGCAAAATCCCTGGCCTGGAATTTAGATTAAATCAGCTGGTGTGGCAGTTGCTCTCCGCCTTCAGGCTCCTCCCTGATGCAGGTGGCGGGGGGTAAGGGGCAGGGAACCCGCCACTGAGGGACAGCCCGAGCCCAAGCTTGTGCCAGGTACTTACAGATTATACATATATGTTCCGTGTAGAAACTTTAAAAAATACAAAATACTATAAAGAAGAAAATAAAGCTACCGATAATCATACCACCTACTGATACCAAGAAATAGTCACAATTAGCACTTGGCATCTGGCCTCTCAGAGCTGGTTTTCTAATGCAGCATAGCACCTTTTATTATTAACATCCGTGAATATGTAAAGAATACTGCAGTAAACACCAGTGCCCACCATCCAGCTGCTGTGGATCAGCTGGTCATCCATGTTGCGTCATCTGTCTTCCCTTTCTACCGTCCCTTTTTCACGTGGGATATTTTAAAGCAAACACCAAACACCACGTGATTTCGCCCATAACCTTTTAAGTTACATGTACAACTTTGTAAATGTACATATCAACATATTTATAAAACTGAGATGCTACTGTATGAAATCAGTCATAATTTTCGTTTTTTCTTAATAGTCTATAGTAGACATTTTTTTAATGTTTTTAAACACTCTTCTAAAACAATGCTCTTAGTGCCTTCATAATATTTAAATAGTAATATGTTGGATTAAAATCCAATCCTGTGTTTTTTAGAAACACTGACATTCTAATTAGAACAATTAAACTTTTTTGAGGGAGCATATAGAATTAAACAATAAAAAATATGTTAATGATTTTTGCCACCATCTCAAATGCAGTAGCATTGTGGGTATCTTTTTTCTTGGGATATAGTTCAGAATATACCATCCCATCAGGAGGGCCAAGGTGACCTTAGACATATTAGGCCAATATGTTAGGACATATTAGGAAGCTTGTTCTACTGACCTTTTAGAACAGCGTCTGTATGCCACTAGGCAAAGGTTAAGCTGAAGTCTGTGAGGGGAGTGCTTCTTGGTCTTGCAGGGTCACCAAGCCTAAATCCCATCCAAGCAACAGAGAAGATGCTTTTGAAGGGAAAGTTCTTGATGGGCATCACAAATAGCAGGGGTGGGAGTGTCTTTAAAGGAATTGTGCATAGAGGGTTACAACAAGTCTTTTCTTAACGTCTTCCCTGCAAATTCACTCAGAAGTCATGAAATCAGTGTTCTGTTGATTGCCTCTGCAACAGGAGAAATAAATGCATAACAGCTATGAACCTCTTCATTCTGAAATCCTCTGTAGAAACAGATCCCAGTGGACTTGCTTTAAAAACTGGACCTGGGAACAGCCACTGAACAGCAGTGAGAATGCACAACATCCATAAATGTTGTATGTACCATTTTCCTCTGAAAGAAGCTAGGGCTCCTTTGAGAAATGGCTGATTTTAAGACTGGGACAGGAAGGAAGTGCTCACAGAATGAGGGGGAAATGCCAAAAGGACCGAGGAGCCAGCTAAAAGGGGTTCTCACTGACAAAACTGGGCAATCTGAGCATCTAAGTAAAGATTGTAATAGATTATAACACTTCGAATAAAATGGGAAATTATCTGACCATCTATACTAATAAAAGGGCAATATGCTAATTAGACCAGGAGAACTTCCGGATGTGCTTCTGGACAAAGCCATGGTGGTGAGGCAGAGGCGGTTAGGGGTGATCAGGCCAGGAGGAGAGCGCAGTTGGGGGTGAGCAGGCCAGCAGGTAGGCAGTTGGGGGCAGTCAGGCCAGCATTGCAGGACAGTTGGGGGCGAGAAGGCCAGCAGGGGTGGCAGTTGGGGGTGAGCAGGCTGGCAGGGGGGGACAGTTGGGGGCAAGCAGGCTGGTGGGGGTGCAGTTGAGGGCGAGTAGGCCAGAGGGGGGTGAAGTTGGGGGTGATCAGCTTGGCTGGGGAGGCAATTTGGGGGGTGAGAAGGCCAGCAGGGGTCACTTGGGGGCAATCAGGCTGGCAAGGGGGGCAGTTGGGGGCAAGAAGCCAGCGGGGGGGAGGGCAGTTGGGGGTAAGCAGGCTGGCAGGCAGAATGGTTAGGGGCAATCAGGCAGGTGAGCGGTTAGGAGCCAGTGATCCCAGATTGTGAGAGGGTTGTCCGACTGCTGGTTTGGGCCTAAACTGGCAGTTGGACATCCCCTGAGTGGTCCCAGATTGGAAAGGGTGCAGGGCTGAGGGACACCCCCCACCCCCGTGCACAAATTTTGTGCACCAGGCTACTAGTTCAGGTATAAATGAACAGATTGAAAGCTCAGTGAGGAACAAGGATTTACATGGTAGCTGTCCATCAGACAACTATCAATTATATATTTTTAAATATATTTTATTGATTTTTTTACAGAGAGGAAGGGAAGAGGGATAGAGAGTTAGAAACATCGATGAGAGAGAAACGTTGATCAGCTGCCTCCTACACACCCCTACTGGGGTATGTGCCTGCAACCAAGGTACATGCCCTTGACCGGAATCGAACCTGGGACCCTTCAGTCCGCAGGGCGACGCTCTATCCACTGAGTCAAACCGGTCAGGGCTCAATTATAAAGGAGAGGAGAGAACTTCACAGTGGAGAAGCCTGAACCAAGAGCAGTGGGACCAGCACCTGTGTGTCACTGGGAGACTTGCAGTGATGAAAACTGCATCGAAGGTGCTTCACCTGAAGCTAATCATGGAGACATCAGGCACGCAAACTGAGGGACACACAGCAGCACAGTGGCCTGTCAGCTTCATGAATGCCTCTGTCACAGGGTCAGGAAGCACGGAAGGGCCCGTCTGGACAGGGCCTATAGCTTCACTGCACCCTTCGTTGTCAGATATCAGTGGGACAACAGGCAGAATGGGAATAGGGCCTGGGGCTTAGGTGGAAGAAATCTATCGATTAGATTTTGATGCCTTAATTGGCTTATGGAGGAAAATACACTCGCTTGTTGGAAATACCCCCTAAAGTATTTGGGGCTTGGAGGGCATCAGGTCAGTGGCTCACTCTCAAACGATTCAAGGGAGAAAAAGTTATTTTTACTTTACTTGGAACTTTAAGGTTGTGATTGTTTCAGAATTGTTTTTAATTTGATACAAATAGTTTTTTGTATATCTTTATCCAAAAGTTACCTTCAGCTAGAAGGTGGTTTATCTGAAAATCACTGACATAATAGACCTGTTTGAAAATATTTTATAAGATCATACATGTTTAAAAAAAAACATGTCAGAGATTTGATATTCACTGATTAGAAGATTCAATATTGTTAAACTGGAAATTTGCCCCAAATTGGTCAGAAGATTCAGCGTAACACCTGTCAAAAATCTTAGCAGGTTTTTGTTGTTATTATTATTGTTGTTTCTTTTTGGGGGGGGGGGGGTTGCCAAAAATGACACGATCTTAAAATATAAATAAAGGACCCAAAACAATTTTGGAATAGAATAACAAAGTTGAAAAACTCAGATTTCCCCAATTTCAACACTTACTGTTGTAACCATGACAGTGTGGTACTGGCATAAAAATAGAGATGTAGCTATATAAAATAATCAATGAAATAGAATTGAGAGTTCAGGAAATAACTGTGGTCATTCGATTTTCCAGCAAAGGAGCCAAGGCAACTCCATGGGGAAAGGATTTTCTTTTTAACAAACGATGCTGGGGAAAGTGGACATCCACATGCAAAAAGATTAAACGTACACCTAACATATACATAAGTCAGCTCCAAGGGGATCATAGACCTTAATGCTGGGGCAAAACTATAAAACTTTAAGAAAAAGCATGTAAGTAAATATTTACAATACTAGGTTAGGCAAAGCGTTCTTAGGTATGATATCAAAGGTACAATACGTTAAAAAATATTGCTAAAGTAGACTCCGACAGAATTTTAAACTGTTGCACGTGAAAAGACCCTGCTGGGAAAGTGACAGGGCTGGGAAACTGTTGGGCTCCGTTGGCTGGAGCAGTGCCCGTACGCCATTGGGCACGTACCCGGGTTGTGGAGTCGTCCCGGAGCCAACCAGTGTTTTCTCTCTCTCATCAATGTTTCTCTCTCTCTCCCCCCCACTCCCCTCTTCCTCTCTCTAAAATCAGTAATAAAAAAAGTTAAAAACCTTTAAAAAGAGAGAGAAAGAAAGTGAAAAGACAAGCTACAGACTGGGGCACAATATTTGCACATCATCTGTCTGATAAAGTCCTTCTAACCAAATACATACAAATTCCTAAAACTCATTAACATGCAACATGATTTTAAAATGGGCAACAGATTTGAACAGACATTTCACCAAAATACACAAATGGCCAATAAGCACATGAAAATATGCTTCACATATATTAGGGAAATGCAAATGAAAACCTTTGAGATATCGCTTCGCACCCGTTAGAAGAGCTTCAACCTGAAAGACAGTAAGTGGGAGACTTACATTTCCTGATTTCAAAACTGTACTGTCAAGCAAAGGTAGCCAAGGATGTCTGGAAATGGGGTTCTCCTCCATCATCGATGGGAATGTAAAATGATGAAACCACAGCTTTCATAGTCTTAAGAATTAAACATAAATGTACCATATGACCCAGCAGTTCTGCTCCTAGGCATCTATGGGAGAGAGAGGAAACCATGTCCCCACACAGACTTGATACGTGAAGCGTTCACAGCAGGCTTTGTTTAAAGGAAAAGAGGCCAACAATCCAAATGCCCACTGACTGGCGAGTGTGTGAGCAGTGTTTGTCACAGTCATACCATGGAGTACAGCTGCCACAGATAAACTTCACACACAGTGTGCTGAGTGAAGACAGCCAGACCCCAACGGCCGCACGTGATATGATTGGGTCATGATTCCACTTACATGAAGTGTTCAGAAAAGACAAATCTATAGAGACAGAAAGGAGAACCATGATTGACTGTGGCGAGGGTTTGAAACAGGATTACTACAAATGGACACAAGCCTACCTTTAGGGTGATGGGATGTCCTAGAAATGCATCGTAGTGATAATTATGCAACTCTGCAATTTACTACACTTTATTTAAGGTTATGCTTAAAATGGGTGGATTTCATGGTATGCAAATTATAGCTAAACAAGTGGGTCTTATTTTTATTTTAAATATTTTTTATGCATTTCAGAGAGGGGGAGAGAGAGAGAAACATCAATGATGAGAGAGAATCATTGATCAGCTGCCTCTTGCATGCCCTCTACTGGGGATCGAGCCCACAACCCAGGCATGTGCCCTAACCAGGGATCAAATCATGATATCTGGTTCATAGGTCGATACTCAACCACTGGGCCACACTGGCCTGGCACAAAGCTGTCTTTAAAAAACAAACAAGCAAACAAAAAATGGCCACCTATCGGATTGACTGGCATGCATAGGGCAGACACGAGCCTGTCGGTAAGGAGGCTCGCCATGTGACACAAAGGTGATGCGGGTCCCAGGGAGCTGAGTGGCTGGCTGCCTTGCTCAGAGTGCCCAAGTCATGATAGTTTTCAATTGTTTGTATGTCTTTTCAGGTTAATAATCTGAAATCATTTAATTACAAATTTATATTAGTTACCAAAATGTCTTCTTTTCTCTCCTGGTCGGCCATGTTTTTATTTATATTTTCTTAAATAGACTTTATTAGGTAGGTTCACAGCAAAATTGAGTGTAAGGTACAGAGAGAGTCCCTCTACCCCCTAGCCCACATGTGCACAGCCTCCTTCATTATCAACATCTCCCACCAGGTGGTGCATTTTTTGCAACCTAGGAACCTATGTTGACACACCAACATCACCCAGAGCCCAATATTTACTTAGGGTTCACGCTTGGTGGTGTGGAGAACCCAGAAATAGACCCACATAAATATCATCAACCAATCTTTAACACAGGAGCAAGGCAACACAGTGGAGCAAACAGTCTTTTCCCCAAATGGTGCAGGAACAACTGGACATCCACATGTAAAAACAGGGACCTAGACACAACTCACAGCCTTCACAAAAATTAGCTCAAAGTGGATCAGAGACCTAAATGGGAAAGATAAAATTATAAAACTCCTAGAGAAAACCTAGATTACCTGGGGTTTGGTGATGAGTTTTTAGATATGACACCAAAGATACAAATCATGAAAGAAAGAATCGATAGGCTGGGATTCATTAAAATTAATAGTATCTGTTCTGCAAAACCAAAACAAAACAAAACAAAAACACAGGAGAATGAAAAGATGGGCCACAGACAGGGAGAAATAGCCCCAAACTGTCTTTTTAATCATTTTGTTCTTTTTGAAGTTAAGATCTAAACTAAAATAGTTCAGGTTCCAGAAATTCTCAGAAAATATTCATTATAAGCAATCTGCTGTTAAGTAGGTTTGTTTTTCCCCACAGAGGTGTTTATAGCCAGTGCCAAGAAATCAACATTGGTTAATAAATGAAGCAATCAACATTTTTTGGACTGGGCAAGGAAAGGGCAAGTAGAGTATTCATGAATCAAGTTTTCTGCTTGTCCTCTTTTCTTCTTAGTGTTGACTTCTGTCCTATTTATGTTGACTTCTGTCCTATTAATTTTCACAAGTATACTTGACATTTTCTAGCCAAGCATAATATCACACACCACACTGATCACCCTTTCATATGTGAATGCTTCTGATCAAGCCAATCATTTCTCTTCTTAGGAATTCTTGAGAAAGGTAGTAGGTGATTTGCATTTAATTTTCCTCATTTTGCATCTCCTTATGCTCTGGCATTTACGAAATAAGATGCTGGGAACAATGTGGAAATGATAGATTGTTATAATAGGAATATCATCCTAAGGTTTCCCTTACATCTTACTTCCCTAAGACATGAGGCTCAAGTGCCATCAGACATGTTTGGTGCCAGCACCAAAGATGAGAAGTCCTAGTTGTGAAGGAGCAGCTGCGATAAAATCACACGGGGTAATCCAAGGTGGCGGTGGGTTGAACAGCATTTGGTGTTAACAAAAACTTGCTGCATCATCTCTCAAAGAGGTAAGATGCGTGCTTCCTGGTGGATAATTGTGATTCAGGGGATGCATAATGTGTGGGCTTGTTAGATTTAGGCCTGCATGTTAGATCTTACACTTGAGATCTTTGACCTGGTATATGATCCCACTTTGGACCCTGAGAGTGTTCTTTTAATATCCATTCAGCAGAGGTAATTTTTCCGTTATTTTTATTTCTTCCTGCTTCCTGCTTCCTTGAGGCTCCTAATTGCAGTTGACACAGTAGCTACTAAGAACGGCTGTAATTCAGTCACACCAGCTGTAGGGTGCAGGCTGATTCTGCAGCCCTGTGTGGCAGGTGACAGAGTAGGACTGAATGACGGTGCCCACCCACAGGAGCAAAACAAAACAACAGCTTCCAACAGTCAGTTGTGGGAATTCCCTTCTGCTTATCGTCAGTGTTGTCAGAGGCGTCCCGTCTCTGGGAACAAGGTCTTAATGGGAGAGAGGAGAGTGTTGCTGTGTCTCTTAGCTCTTACAGCCCCCCGGAAAAAAAGACTGTAAGTCTTCAAAGATAGCCCTGAGACCTCAGTGAGTGGGGGGAGCGGGGGACAACATCTGTTGGCCCCTGAAGATAAGGAAATGTCTGTCTTCAGACCCACATATAAAATTCTTGGAAGGTTATTTTAAGAATAATACGGTATGCCCGAAAAGTAAGGAACAAGACTTGCTGGCTTATGTCAGTATTTTGTGATGTCGATGTATTTGTTGGAATGTTATTTGATCTCTTAAATACCCTTAATATAAAGTGATCTTGAATGACCGAAATTAATTTCCCGAGGACAACTCTCAGATTATTAAATCCTTTGAAAAGATCACAGGAAAGGTCATTTGCTGTCTTTCCTTTTGACAAAAGTAAATGAAACTTTGGAACAGAGGAACAAAGAAAGAAAAGAAACTTGCCCCCAACTGCCCTGAAGAATAGTTTTTCTTCTAAGGGCCCTGTTTAAAGTAGATTTTGCAAGCCAACTTAATTTCCTTACTTATTTTTTTAAACTACTTTGGTTCTATTGTAAACAATTTTGAAAATTTTAATGTCAGATTGGCATCATTCAAGAAGAATTGGTTTTAGATCATGACATAGCAGTTGAGGTTTACTGTGCTCTTTTATCTATCAGAATTTTGTACCTAGAAAATCCCTTTTACTTAAATCTTAGAAGATGATTTATCTAGGACATTTTATTATAGTGCATGACATCTATTCACGTTGATTTATAGTCATAAACCAAAAAAGTAAAACCATTAAAAATGTAGTTTTGACAAATATCTCAGTATTTTAAAGCCACACTTGCCCCACCCATTGATGACAGATCAAAATATGTAATCTAGTATTTCCCTCATTTCCCTAAATATACTCTCTAATCTAAAGGTAAAATTAAAGAAGACGTGTTTTGCCTTTGTTCTGTTTGGTGATTTGTTTGGTTTATTCTGAAGCAAAATTTCAAACCTTAAAAATTGAGTGACAAACTTTGTCCAATTGTGTTGCTTTCCTTTCATTTACTCTGGGCGTCAGTTTCCTAAACCAGCGTAGGCGTGCTTTTTCTCAACGGCCCTTTAGTAAGTCTCTGGGCCCCGCTGTGGGCCATGTTATACCAGCGGGTGGCTGAGTCCCAGTACGACTTCATTCACAAAAACAGGCAGCACTTGTGGTTTGCTGACTCCTGTTCTAAACTTCCAGGCCTTGTACCAAAATCCAGTGCCAGGAAAGAAACCCCCACTTGTCTTTGTACCAGCTTTGAGAAACGTCACAGCATCACGGCTTGGGTGTTTCCAATGCGTGCTCAACATGGCAGTAACTCTGGATCATGACTCGGGTTCTTTGTGCTTTTCGAAGTGTGTTCATGAGCAGGCTTTCATTTTATGCTTAAATGAGTGGCTGTGACCGTCCCTCTCTGGCACGTGGACTAGGGCATTTCTCAGGCACAAGTTGGCCCTTCTGTGTCCGCGCTGACCTCTCCCTTTCTCTCTGCAGTGTGTACTCTGGGCACCAGTCCATCCTCATCCCGCCTTCAGAGCTGGAAACCAACCCCGCCTTGTGGCTTCTTGCTGTCAGTCAGTACAAAGTCCGCGATACGTTTTGCTCCTATTCAGTGATGGAACTCTGTACCAAGGGGCTGGGCTCACAGACAGAATCCCTCAAGGTAAGCAGCCCTCACCGACCTCTCGGGGCCGGGAGAGCATGTCCCGTGCCCTAGGAAATCAGTGTCCAAGGGTGTGGAAGGGGGCTAGGGAAGTTAAAATAACCCTTCACAGAAGTCAAGGTTCACACATTTGTTTTCACGTGCAAACCTTGTTTTATAGCATGACTATTTTGGCACTGCCACAGAGTGCGAGTGTGTGTTACTGACGTCATTAATTCCATTAGGTCTTCTTGCAGGTCCTGAATTGCTTTCTTATTTGTTGGTGAATTCAGTTCTTCAGTCCAGTTCATTTCATTCTGACCCTGGTATTCAAGTCATAGGTTTGAATTGTGCCACTAGTTTTATTTCCCTTGAAGGCCCTGATTTATAGATCTCAATCAATCCTAACCAAAATCTATTTTCAAAATTAAGTGAACAGTGGTGTGTGTGTGTGTGACAATAATAGTATTTCCCTCTATTTAAACCAAGGACATTTCAACAAACATATTTCATAGTAAATTAAGTAGCCTTTATCCAAGTAACTAGTTTTAATTTATATTCCTTCCAACTACTACTTACTGCTGATATGCCCACATGTGTGGGTTGCTGTGTATAAATCCAGATTATCCTCTGTGTGTGTGTGCGTGTGTGCACTACAAATAGTAAAGCAATACAATTGTTCTTCCTTAATTTTGTTTTCTTTTTTAGACTTAATGTATTAGAATTGAACAGGAAAATAAAATGCAAGATAATTTTGATATTAAGTTATTACATAAATAAATGTATAATTACTTGAAGTTATATATTTATGCAGGAAAATAAATTTATAAAACATAATTATTACTCATGTCCACTTGTATTACATTATGAAATGAATGAGTGCACTTCATCAAATTTCGCTGTAGGTGCATAAATAACCAAAGTGGAAAATATCATAATTGAATGATTTCTAAGCACTTTACATATTGATTCATTTAACCTTTACAACAGCTCTCTGAAATAAAAACCATTCTTGACTTCATTTTAAAAATGAAGAAACTTAAGTGACAGATAAATTTTGAGCAACATAATAGTATCTGCTCTGCAAAATAAAACAAAAAAATGGAGCTAAATTTTGAATCTGTGACTCCAGGTCCACCATTTCAAACCCCAGGCTGCATTGTCTCCCAATCCATACACAAGTAAATCATTTGTATTACTGAGATTTTAATGTCTCCTTTGTAACTGTGTGTGTATAAAATCATGACTATATATATACTAAATGTCAGTGTCCGTGCTATCTTGTGTGTTTCCCTCTTCGGTTCCGGAGCCATGTCAGCTCTCTCTCTCACTCTCTCATTCTCACTCTTCCTGTAACTACATCCTTGCAGAACCTTGAAGGACCCATGGGTCTGCTTATGGCGATTGTTCTTCAGACACATCACTCACCTCATGGCAAGCGCAGTCCCTAGCTCTCACGAGGCCCCAGTGTGTGCTGACTTATTAGCTTCTTCCTCCTCTGAGTTTCGCTCTTTTGCTCAGCTGACTGAATTTGGTGCAGAATAGAGGTGTGCGGACCTTAGAAACAGAGATGCCCTTGATATGAGAATTCTCTGTCAGAGCACATACCCAGGTTTTGGGTTCGATCCCCAATCAGGGAATGTCCAGGAGGCAGCCAATTGATGTTTCTCTCTCACATCCATGTTTCTCTCATCCATGTTTCTCTCTTTCTCTCCCTCCCTCCCTCTCTCCTTCCCCTTCCTCTCTCTCTACAACCAATTTTTAAAAAAAGTTTACTCATTTCTCTCCAGTTCCTGTGCATCCATGTCTATAGAAATCTTTACAAATGCTTCCTTTATTCCCCAAACCCTGCCCTTTATGTTGTCCAGGACCTTGCTTCTCCTCAACCTTTCTCCTCCTCATTCTTGGCTGTTGCTTCTTGCTGTTATTTAAAGCATCTTTGTAACTACATCCTTGATAATCTATTATCTGTGTGATGGATTTTTTTTTTGCACATTCTAGACTATTTCACTTAATAGCATGGAACCTTTTGACCCTGGATATGGATATCTGCTATGTGGATGGGCCTGGTTCTGGAGGTCACACACCTAAGTACTTGGAAGGCTGATCTCTTACTGCTGCTGTTGTTTCTAGGCACGAGGACTGGACCTGTCCCGCGTGCGGACGTGTGTGGTGGTGGCAGAAGAACGACCTCGAATAGCACTCACCCAGTCCTTCTCAAAACTGTTCAAAGACCTGGGCCTCCATCCGCGGGCGGTTAGCACCTCGTTTGGCTGCAGAGTGAACCTGGCCATTTGCTTGCAGGTGAGTTTTGTTGATACTAACAGTGCTGGGGTGACAGAGTCACTGTTGATGACAGGTGTACAGCACACGCTCAGGCTCACCTACTTTTCTTGGCCGACGCTTAGCTACGTTTAGAAGATGTGATTGGTGCACAGTGTTTCTTCCTTCTTATTTTTTTATTCTGTATTTGTCAGTAACCATTGTTCATAATTAGCATCCCTGGGACATTTTAACTTTCGTAACAGGTGCACTGTTGGTCTGCGGTTGGGCTTTCTAAAGGTTAGGCCTAGACAAATGTTTCATTGTGGCAAGAATCCTTGTCTTCTGAAGTACTTAGTCTTGTGTATGTAGACCGTGATTCTGCAGGAAGAATTCCAAACATGAAGCAGGTTTGCCAATTTGCTGCTGTGGCGGCAATTTAGAACTAACAATTACAGCTGCATTTCTGTGTGAGGAAATGCAGTGTGAGGCCGCCCTCCTAAGATAGCCTTGCGTTAACCACCGCTAAAAAAATTATGTACTTATTTTCTTTCTGTAGTAGTCCGCTGCCGAGTACCTTCACTCCTCCTTTCTCTTTCTGAACTAACGTGAGGTCCAGTCCATGGCGATCACTGTGCCCGGTCGGGAGGCCTGAAGGAAAGGAAGGGAAAGCCGTGGAGGGATGTTCTCCGCCCCGCCCCCCCTCCCCCCCCCCCCCCCCGGGCCCTTCCCATAACTTCAGACCCAGGACAAGCTCAGTTGCAGAGTTTGTTCGTCAAACATATTAAAACAATAAAAGCTTGACTGACAGCAGGTACTGGAAAGAAGACCAGTTGACACAAGTCACCCTGGTCTCCACGCCCTGCCCACCCACTCTCTAAATCCCCAGAGGTGGTTGCTCACAACCACGTTCTTGTCCTCATTGATCATGTCCAGAATTCAGGCACCGGTGGCAGCGAGTGCAAAGCTTTGATGCTGGTCAGTGAAACGTCCGCTTTCTATGTCGATCTTTCAGGAGGTAGAAATGTGTGATGATGGCACCACACACACAGAGCCAGCTGTTATTTTGTTTTGCTCCTGTGGGTGGGCACCGTCATTGAGTCCTACTCTGTCACCTGCCACACAGGGCTGCAGAATCAGCCTGCACCCTACAGCTGGTGTGACTGAATTAGAGCCGTTCTTAGTAGCTACTGTGTCAACTGCAATTAGAAGCCTCAAGGAAGCAGGAAGAAATATAAAAATAACGGAAAAATTACCTCTGCTGAATGGATATTAAAAGAACAATCTCAGGCATAGCCCAGGTCTGAGGGCAGAAATCCCATGTCTCCTGCTCCCCCTGTCCTTCGATGGGGCCTGGTGCATAATAAAAGTTTTAGAAAGCAATGCCAAAAATACAGGTTAGCCAATCAACAAATAATACCCATAATTTCATCTACCCAGAGATCATCATTAATCCCTTGATGTAAAATAATAATAATGTTAAAAGACTAAAATATTCCAAACTCTGTACCTAAATATTTAAAGCTATTGAAAAATATACCCGGTTTTCCCTTTGAAGCACCAGCTACAAATCCTAGTTGTACCAGTTAATAATGGCAGATTGTGTAATAAAAGAAAACAAGAGAAACATCAGAAGTGCTTTATTCACAGTAATGTTCGTCGCTAGCTACACATTTCCCCCATTTGTCAGGTAATTTGTGGATACCATCCCAATAGAACTTTTCTTGTTTTGAAGCAAACCAGAGACCCAATTTCCCACTTCTTTGTATGTTTTGAAGTGCTGCTCAGACAGTGCATGTGCCATCGATCAGAACAAGTGGTAATCTTGAAGGAGCAAGGTCTGGTGAATATGGTGGGTGGGTTAATACTTCCCAGGCAAGATCTTTTAACGTGTCTTTAACTGGTTTTGAAGTGTGTGATGGTGCGTTATCATGAAGTCAAATGACTTTGCCCTGTCTTCTGGCACATTCTGGTCATTTCACGATCAAAGCATGGTTCAAATTGATTATTTGTTGTCGGTAGCAATCAGTATTAACAGTTTCACCTGGTTTTAAAAGCTCATAATACACCACACCTTCCTGATCCCACCAAACACAGAGCATTGTCTTCTTTCCGAAGTGATTCGCCTTGCAGTCGAAGTTGATGGTTGATCTGGATCAGTGGTCGGCAAACTGCGGCTCGCAAGCCACATGCAGCTCTTTGGCCCCTTGAATGTGGCTCTTCCACAAAATACCATGTGCAGGCGCACATGTATAGTGCGATTGAAACTTCATGGCCCATGCGCAGAAGTCGGTTTTTGGCTCTCAAAAGAAATTTCAGTCATTGTACTGTTGATATTTGGCTCTGTTGACTAATGAGTTTGCCGACCACTGCACTAAGCTGAGAAGAAACCCACAGCTACCTCTGGTTCATGGGATAAGAGACCATTCTTGGCCTGGTGTCTAAGGGAGCCAGGAGGAGACCTGCCCGTCTGGGGTGCAGTGGAAAGGGGAGTGAAACTAAGGCTCATTTATTACACCAGACACTCAATAGATAAGGACCAAACGAGATAGGTGAAGAAATAGCAGAACATGCATGTTAGTTAGAGATGGCGCTGGCTTCCACGCATGGCATCCAGAACGACTGGAAGCGGCTGTCTCTGCAGGTAGGAAGCAGGCTGCTCTGGACCACTGCAAGGTTGTTCACTGGAGTCCAGCAGTACCCAGCCCGCATGGTCATACGCAGGGGCCCTGGTACTGTGGTCGGCAAACTGCGGCTCGCGAGCCACATGCGGCTCTTTGGCCCCTTGAGTGTGGCTCTTCCACAAAATACCATGGCCTGGGCGAGTCTGAAGTTTAAGTTTAAAAAATTTGGCTCGCAAAAGAAATCTCAATCATTGTACTATTGATATTTAGCTCCGTTGACTAATGAGTTTGCCGACCACTGATCTGGATCAACCCATAATTTTGTGCATTTGGGATTCTCAAAATAAATCCACTTTTCATCACCAGTCACAATTTGATGCAAAAAAAGACTTTCTTTCGTGCCTTTGAAGCAACATTTTACTGATGACTTTTCTGTTTTCCATTTGTCTTTTGTTCAGTTAATGTGTCACCCATTTTCCTTCCTTTAAAATATTTCCCATTGCTTGTAAACAATCGGACATTGTTTGCTGAGCAACATTTAATCTTTCTGCAAGTTGTTTTTGAGTTTGACACGCATCTTCATCTAATAATGCTTGTAATTGTTGGTCTTCAAACTTTTTCAGTTGACCTGGACATTCTTTGTCTTTCACATTGAAATCATCACTTTTAAAGCATTTAAACCAGCGCTCACAAGTATCTTGAGATGGAGCATGTTCACCATAAGCTTCTTGAAGTATATGATAACTTTCAGTGGCACTTTTCTTCAAAATAAAGTAATGAATTAAAACTTCGCGCAAATGCTCTTTTTTGTCACAAAATTTGACATTTTTAAGCATAAAAATATCTATGATGTTAACACCTTCAGCAAATTTGACACATGAAGTTTTGAAGCTTGCTGTCAATACAACAAAATAGCATACATATCAAATTGCATATATATCAACATTTGTGTAACTCCATCTATTGAAAAAAGTCTGCATGATTAACTGGTACACCTAGTACAGTGGTCGGCAAACTGCGACTTGCGAGCCACATGCGGCTGGCAAGCCGCGGTTTGCCACTCTGTTGCCTAATGAGTTTGCCAACCACTGACCTAGTATACGTGAAATTGGTGAATGGATGTATTTGTTTTCCGTGGATTTCTTGTTTTGTGACCGTATTGTTTTCTCAGTCGGATTGTTTGTCATCCTTACTCAATGGGCCTGCATTTGGCTCCCGGTGTTTTAGCAGAAGCCGCCCTGTTAGAAGGGAGGAGTCTCAACCTCTGTCCAAATGAGGAACGGAGCCCCATCAGGTGATTGGAGTTTACAGGCTGTGGTCTC
Source organism: Corynorhinus townsendii (assembly GCA_026230045.1). NCBI lineage: Eukaryota > Metazoa > Chordata > Mammalia > Chiroptera > Vespertilionidae > Corynorhinus > Corynorhinus townsendii. The sequence goes on along the minus strand of JAPDVU010000001.1, from coordinate 81,112,726 downwards.
CGGTGGTGTTTTGTGAGGTCCATGGATATTACCTTCCAGAGGTTCCCTGGTCAGGAAAGGCTGAGTGAACTACTGACATGTTTTCATGACTGAGAATGAAACCTATCTGACACGTGAGAATGTAAAGCTATACAGAGATAAATTAGGGTGATTTATTTTATTTTATTTGAAGAATAGTCTTCATTGATGGCACCTGAACCTTTCGTGATCCAACCTCAAGCTTCTCTCCCCCCACTTTACAATCTGATATGAAACGACAGTGTCTACCATAGAGTCATTCATGCTTTCACTTCCTGACACCCCAGCCCCGCTGTTCTGGGCCTGCCGCCATCGTCACGTGGTGGACACAGCTTCTTTCCTAGGCCTCCTTCTGGTCCCTGCAGCTGGAAGTATCTTCTTCCTTCGACTTCCTGTGGCCCTTTGTCTCTCCCCCTTTATGCTTTCTAGCACGTTTTGTAAATACTTCTATAACCAACTTCCGGCCCTGTGCTCTGTGAAAAGCTGTTAGAGAACTCAGTGTCTCCCAGAGCCAGTCACTTCTTGAAGTGAATCCATTTCTTGGAAGTCCTGAGTGCAGTCCCTGCACCTACAAACCCGACCCACAGGAGAGAAGAACCCTTCCGACAGGCCTCCTGTGTGAAGGGAGCTCATGGCAGCACTGAATTTCCTCAGGAATGAAGCTCAGTGTGAATCTCAGCAAATGGAAGTCCACAGTGTCGTTTGTCACACTTCCTTGCGAGCAGAAATCAGGGTGTAGTGCTCTTCAAGCTTCCCGCAGCGTTGGAATCTCAGACAGCAGGTCCAGGCTGCACCATTGAGAAAAAAAGGCATTCACGCTCAGCCAAAAAAAAAAACACACAACACTGTTCTTTAACCAAGTGTACTGGACCCTTCAGTTCTAGGCAGCATCTAGTATCTATCCCCACAGCTCATGGAGAGGGAGTTCAGTCATTTCATTGTGCAATGAGAGAAACAGGCTCTGAGAAGCAAAGTGAACTTTCCTGATGGACAAAGCAGGAGCTAAGCAGCCATGGAACAGTCTCCCTGCTTGCAGACTGTGGAATCCAGGCAGCACAGTGCTTTCAACGATCCAGCGTTTCGCAGCTTCGCTAGGTGCCAGTTCTACATTGTGAGTATCCAATGAAATAACAGCTTTGTAAACTTAATTTTTTGCGAAATTGAACTGTGTACAGGCAGAGTAGAGTAGCCTGTCTTCTGTTTTTAACTGTTTCCTTTCCTCTAACATTTTAAATCAAAACTCTTGTTTCTGTGTGACCTAAATGGAATAGTTGAAAAGACACACATCTCTGTGCAGGATGTGTTGTGAATGGCGGGCTTCCCTCTGCTGACACTGTTGGCGTGGAGTGGGGTGTGGGGGTGCAGGGGACACCCACCAGGAACGGCTTTGTGCCTAGGCCCAGAGCTGTGCGGCCATGACTTCATGGCACCTGCTCTCATGCTGTTATTCGAAACCCTGGTGTGTGTTTCAAATAAGCAAAATTCATGAAAAAGGACAACTATATCATTGCCAGGTACACAAGTGGGCAAATATAAAAATTAGGCACTCTTAAAGATAGAAAAATAGAAAGTGGTGGCAATGTCTGTGAAGCTGTTTTTTCAGCTCTTGAATCTTGGGAACTGAGTGACTTGTTTGCCCATTTATCATTTTGAGACAGGAATGGCACATCAATTATTCTGACATGGAGTTCCATGTCAGAGCTTTAGGAATGGACTCCTAAAACAGTGTGGATGATTTTGACTTTACATGAACTATTGGTATATTGTAGACTCTGCAGAAGAAAAATGTGAAGTATGAGCCATTTGTTAAACGTAGGAATGACATTTCCCAGAATCTTTAGCTGTTAAAAATGGCTTTAATTTAAAATGATTTCGATTGGTTGGATTTATGGCAAAAGTGGACATTAGAAAGATCAAATTAATAACTTCTGAGTTTAATTGGCTTTAACATAAATTTCCCTTAGTACTCTTACGAAGTGTCACTTGTTTATTAACCTCTGCCGATAGCCACAATTACTCTTCTCGGAGTATAAGCTGAAAGGTCTTTGGTTCTATTAGATTTAGAAATTTACTTCTTGTAACCGAAAAATTAGCATCCTGCTCACCAGCAGAAGGGAGGGGAAAATGAGGTCTTCTGTTGTCCAAAACAGATTTTATTTTTTTGCTTTATTAGGAAAAACCTTTAAGCCACCTGACACAGAAACTTTGTTATTTTGTAGAAAAATAATGATTCGTCTATCTGAAAGGAAAGTTTTATTGTGAATAGCAGTGTAGAAATAAATCAATAGTAACATTCAACCTTAAATCTTGAAACTCATACAATGAAAGAGAAATACAGCCATTCTGATGAGGCGAGGTAGACTCATTGATTGTTGAAAAAATCGGAGGCTCAGAGGGCAATGTAAATCTTTAGTAATTCTCAAAATAAAATGAATAGTCTTAATAAGACTTTCATTAATTTGAGCTCTCAATTCATTTTCCCCTCCGCTGCTTTTAGAAGAGGTAAGTGAAAGTAAACCAGGTGCTGCTGGGGTGTTTATGCTCCAGGGGATTGGGCACATTCAGCTGAAACTTTCACATCTTCTCCTACTGGTGTATGTTGTCCCAGATCATGAAAATTGACACTGGAGACCATGGGCCCCCTATTCTCAATTACCCAGAGTGTCAGTCATTCTACCTGGTAGGCAGCAGGAACCTCTCTGGCAACTTAAATGAGCAGGAATCTGTTAGGATGTCATTGGTGTGCCCTCAGAAGCACTGAGGCGCTAAGGACCAGACTTAAGACTGTGCGGCTGGGGATTTGTACCACCAACCAGCTGGCCAAGCTCCACCATGAGCACATCTGCAGCCTGGCCCATGTCACAGACACCTCCACGGCCAAGGACGAGAGTGTGCTCCCTTGTGCCATGAGTGGATGTGACTAATCGGCAGGCTTGGTTACCTATCCACATGCTGGCCCCCAGGGAAACTGGGACAGAGAGTACTGGATATTTTTAGTTGCTGTAGAGGGACAGAGGCTCTCGTATGCAGCCAGGTTCCAAAAGTGGTGGAGTTCCCCAAATACAGAAAGAGGGTTCAGATGCTTGGTGACCAGAAATGAATGACCAATGGTTACTTCAGCTCATCCTGTTGGCTGCCCAACATTAACACACACTCTTCATGCCATTCTTTTTTTCTTTAAATATGTTTTTATTGATTTCAGAGAGAGAGAGGGAGAGAGATAGAAACATCAATGATGAGAGAGAATCATTGATTGGCTGCCTCCTGCATGCACCCTACTGGGGATTGAGCCTGCAACCCAGGCATATGCCCTGACTGGGAATCAAACCATGATCTCCAGGTTCGTAGGTCAACACTCAACCACCAAGCCACACTGGCTGGACTCTTCATCCCATTCTTAACCATCATTGCCCCCGCCCCCCACCAAAGAAAAGACCATGATAATGTAACTTTTACTAACCAATAATACTAGTGCATCCACCCTCTGTTCAAAGGTAACTGAAGCCTCAGCAGTTACTGAGACCAATTTCCAGGTCCAGGGTTTCGGGTAATGACCATTTTACCATGGATACTCTGTAAGCTGCAGACTGGATTGAAAGTTCACCACCATGGACGGAAGGGAGAGGAAAGAAGGTGTATTCACTCATTCCTCCGTACGTTTTGGATGTCTAATGTGTGCTGGGCACTGACCGTTACCACTTGCAAGCACTTGGCTGGCTCGGCCAGGTGCTAAGTATGTCTTTCCATCTGAATATTCAGAAACTTTGGAGATGGCCCAGGGAGAGTTTAGGGTCCTAGTAGGCTATGATCAGATGTCCAGCACATGTTGAACTCACAAGCTTTACAACTGCATGTTCACTTTGGTTTGGGTTATCTCTTGTCACATGACCAAGTGATTCCTTATCAGTCATAGAAAGTTTTCAGCCTTGAACCAAGAATAGAAGTGTCCGAGCTTCTCCTTTGTTCTTCAACCTCAGCAGCATCCACAGAAACAGCTGTGATTTCATGTCACTCTGTGGACCAGCAGTCCCTGAAAAGGCAGAGAGTAAAGAGCTTGGGCCTGCAACCACAGGGTCTCTTCACACAGACCCGGCTCTGCTAGCAGAGCTGCAAGCAGAAACGTGAAATGTGAATGAATGGGCGGGGCTATGTACCTGGAAGATTGCAGCAACAGAAGGGCCTTTTTTTTTTTTGCTCAGGATTTGCTGACCCCTGTGAAAGTGATTTCTTTAGCCAGTTTGCCAATTCAGGGCATGGACCACCACAGTCCAGCCCAGCAAACAAGTTGAGTTTTCACTACCCTTGAAGAAAAAATAAAAATATATGAATGAATGAAATAGAAAATAGATGAATGGGGGAAATCAAGAAGGTTAAAAGTTGAGTCTTCATCAAAATTAGTAAGTTTGATAAACTTCTAGCAATATTGACCGTTAGGAAAAGAAGAGACAGACTAATGATGTCAAGTGCTGGCGAGGATGGGGGCAGTTTGGGAGCCTTGGACTTCGCTGTTGGATGGGCACAGCTGCTTTGGAGAGCAGTGTGTTAGTTTCCTGTGCCGTTGAACATGGACTTACTCTGTGACTTAGCAATTCCATTCCAGGATGTTTACCCACGAGATGAAAAGGTGTGTTCTCCCAGGGGCCTACACAGGTTTATAGCAGCCTTGTTCATAACCGTCAAGAGTTAGGAACAACTTGGAGTCCACTACCTGAGACTGGAAGGGCAGGAGTAGTCTGCCCGTGAAGTGGAATGCTATTTAGTCATGGCAAGGAGTAGACTGCTCCTACCTGGAGCAGCATGGAAGTCTCTCAGGAACAGTTTGCTGAGTGAAGGAAGCCAGACACAGAAGTCTGCATACCATATAAGTTTCCTAAGGCAACACTAGGCACAAAAGTCAGATTACTGCAAAGTGGCAGTATAGGACTTTTGGAGTGATGAAAATTTTCTGTCTTGACTATGGTACTGTATACACTTGTCAAAATCAACTTGTACACTTAAGGATAAATTTTATTGCATGCAAATTATACCTAGAGACATCTGACAGATAAGGAGGGAGGGAGCAAGTTATAAGTATTAGAAATAGAGATTCCTGATTAGCCAAGATGAAGCAGCAGGGACCAGATTTGCTCTCTCTTCTGAAACAAGCAAAGAGTAGACAAATATATAAAGAAGACACTGGACCCCTGGCAGCACAAAACAGAGATCCTTGAGAGACAAGCTTAACCTGTGATTTCCTTAGATTGCTGCCTTGAGAGAGTGTTTGAACTATGGTGCAGGGAGTCGAACTAAGGCAGAGCCCAGTGTGCTCCTTGAGTGGAGGAGATGGAGCTGAGGGCTGCTACAGCTCACAGAACAGGGTCCCAGAGAGATCCTCCCCAAGTGTCCACAGAGGACCCTCCCCACATATCCAGGTAAACACCAGTCAGCATACCCTGACTAAAGCATCATCCTATCTAATAAAAGAGAAACATGCAAATTGACCATCACTTCACTACACCCACCAGCCAATCAGAGTGAGTATGCAAATTAACCCAACTAAGATGGTGGCAGCCACAGAGCTGGAGCAAGTAGGAGGCTTGGGTTGCCCCCGGGGATGGAGGAAGCCAAGCTTCCTGCCTGCCCTGGCTGGCCCTGGCCTCCGCTCAAAGCTACAAAGTTTCAATTATAGAAGATAAATAAATCCCAACAAAGATGGTGGCAGCCACGGAGCTGGAGTGAGCAGAAGGCTTGGGTTGCCCCCGGCGATGGAGGAAGCCAAGCTTTCCACCTGCCCTGGCCTACCTCGGCCTCTGCTCAAGGAGGGGCTGGGAGCTTGGATTGTCTGGGGCAACCCAGGCTACCAGCCGGCCCTGGCCTCTGTTCAAGGCTACAAAGTTTCAATTATAGAATATAGATAAATCCCAGATACCTGCTTCAAGCCAGCCCTGGCCTCCACTTGGGTTGCCGGGGGGAGTGGCCGGCCTGCAAACCACCACAGGCCCCTCGCCCAGGCCGCCCCATGCCCCAAGGGAACCCCCATCCTGATCTGGGACACCCTTCAGGGCAAAACAGCTGGCCCCCACCTGTGCACCAGGCCTCAATCCTATCTAATAAAAGAGTAATATGCAAATTGACTGTCACTCCACACAAGATGGCTGTCCCGATGTAGACACAAGATGGCCACTATAAGATGGGCAGTTGGGAGGGACCAGGCCTGCAAGGGAGGGCAGTTGGGGGCGATCAAGCCTGCAGGGAATGGCAGTTAGGGGTGACCAGGCTGGCAGAGGAGGGAAGTTGGGGGTGACTGGGCCTCCAGGGAAGGGCAGTTGGGGGGTGACCAGGCCGGCAGGGGAGAGAAGTTGTGGGGGACCAGGCTTGCAGGGGAGGGAAGTTGGGGGTGACCAGGCCTGCAGGGGAGGGAAGTTGGGGGAGACCGGGCCTGCAGGGAAAGGCAGCTGGGGTGGGGGTTGAGGGGGACCCAGTGCTGCAGGGGAGAGCAGTTGGGGGGGACCAGGCCTGCAGGGGTGGGCAGTTAGGGGTGACCGGGTTGGTAGGGGAGGGCAGTTAGGGGTGAACAGGCCAGCAGGGGAGGGCAGTTAGGGGTGAACAGGCCAGCAGGGGAGGGCAGTTAGGGGCAATGGGGCTGGCAGGGGAGCAGTTAGGCATCAATCAGGCTGCAGGGGAGTGGTTAGGGAGTGATCAGGCTGGCAGGCAGAAGCACTTAGGGGCAATCAGGAAGGCAGGCAGGTAGGTGAGCAGTTGGGAGCCAGCAGTCCTAAATTGTGAGATGGATGTTAGACTGCCTGTTTCAGACCTAAACGGGCAGTCAGACATACCTCAAGGGGACCCAGATTGGAGAGGGTGCAGGCTGGGCTGAGGGACACACACACACCCCATGCATGAATTTCGTGCACCAGGCCTCTAGTTTTATATAAGAAACTAACCAAAGCCAGGAACAGAACTAGCCAAAAGGACTCAGAGTAGTGCTTCTTCCTACCAGGCAGACTGAAAAGCTCATCATTCATGAGAGCACTGCTCTGGGCCCACCTCACCAATCTTAAAAGGAAGCACTACCTGGGCAGTGGGAGTGGGCTGGGATAGGTCAGTGGGGGGAAAGGAAACATATATAATACTTTCAACAATAAAGAATTAAAAAAAGAAAAAGGAAGAACCTTGAGGATCAAGCTCTTTCCAAATAATTTGATGTGGAAAAAGCTAAAGAATTTACAGGAATGCCCTGACTTGGTAGTTCAGTTGGTTAGCGCATCACCCTGATATACCAGGGTTGCAGGTTCCATCCCCAGTCAGGGCACATACAAGAATCAACCAGTGAATGCATAAATAAATGGAATAACAAATTTCTCTCTCCCTCTCTTCCTCCCTCCCTCCCTTTCCTCTCTCTTTTCCTCCCTTTCCCTTCCTTCCTCTCTCCCTCCATCCTTCCCTTCCTCTCTCTCTAAAACCAATAAATAAGACATTTTAAAATAATTTATAGGAATACAAATATATCCAGCACCCAACAAAGTCAAATTACAATGCCTGACATCCTATCAAAAATTACCAGGCATACCAAGAAGCCGGTACATACAATCAAAATTGCACAAAACTGGCACAGATATGGATTTTAGGTCCAAACACAATAAGAGTTATTGTAACCATATTCAAATATTCAAAAGTTAAGAAACATAGAATGTTGAAAAGGAAAAAAGCTGAAATTGAACTTCTAGAAGTGAAAACTATAATATGTGAGATGAAAAATAAAACGGATGGAATCAACAACAGAAGAAAAGATTAGTGAACTCAAACATATATAGCTATAGAAACTTTCTAATATAAAACAGAAAAAATAATTTTAAGAAATGGAAAACTACAAGGGACTTAATATACATATAATTGGAGTCCCCCCTCCCAAAAAAAAGGAACAAGGGAGTTTCAGAAAAAGTACATGAAGAAATATTTAAATTTGATCAAACTATAAACCTACAAATCCCAGAGCTCAGCTATCTCTAATATAACATGAAGAAAACTGATCAATTAAATTGCTCAAAACAAATGATACAAGGAAAGTCTTAAAAGCAGCCAGGAAAAAAATCAAGTTTTACAGGGGCAAAGATAAGGATGACTTAAAAATCTTTATCACAAAAGATGGAAGAAAGAAGAAAGCAGAGAACTGTCTTTAAATACTGAGAGAAAAATATTGGCAACCTAGGATTTTATATTCAGGGGAAATATTTTTGAAGAGCAAAGGCTAAATAAAAACTTTTTAGCCTCACAAACGCTGTGAATTTACTGCCAGCAGATCCACACAGTGAGAAATATGAACAGAAATCCTTTAGGCAAAAGGGCAATGATACTAAATTGAAATCTAGGTCTGCACAAGTAATGCTAGAAATGGCAACTGCATAGGTCAACTTGCAAAATGTTTTTCTTGCTATTTAAATCTCTTTCTTTAGAAGGTAGTTGACTACTTTCATAAAATCTGGAATATATTGTGGGATTTATAACATGTATAAGTCAACTGTATGAAAGCTTCCCAGAGGTTGAGAGGGGAGAAGTAGAAGTATAGTATCTATACTATTGTAAGGTTCTTATACCATATAGGCTGTGATAAATTGATGTATGTCATAATAACCACTAAACTTAAACTTTTTAAAAAATTAAAGCTAACACACCTACAGAGGACATAAAATGGACCTATTAAAATATATTCAATACAAAAGACTGAAAAAAAAAGAAGGAAAAATAGGTGGAATGAATTTTTAAAAATTATAAAAGATACATCAGTAATCCACTCCATGAGGTTGGATTTTTAAAAAGCAGTACCCAACTATACATAGTCTACCACAAACTGAGTTTATCTTTTTTTTTTTTTTCAACAAAGTGAATTTAAAAATAAAGACACAGCTCTGGCTCAGTTGGTTGGAGTGTTGTCCTATACAGTATATCAAGAAGGTTGTGGGTTTGATTCCTCATCAGGGCACATACCTAGGTTGTGGGTTCAATCCCTAGTGAGGATGCATTCAGGAGGCATCCAATCTCTCTCTCTCTCTCTCTCTGTCCCTCTTTCCCTCCTCCTCTCTCCCTTCTTTCCTCCTCCTCCCTTCCATTCTCTCTAAAAAAATATCAATGTATTTATTAACCATTTGTTTTTCTTCCATGGGCTGTTACTCATTTTGTCTTTCCTTTACTTGTCTTCCGATCCTTTCTTCAACTATTTGATAACCTTTAAGTACTTGGGAGCAGTTCTATGCCTTAGGGATCTCCTCATTTAAAGAAAACCTGGCTTGCATTCTTTAACAAAGGTTTTGCTAAATAAGCACTCCTAATATGTATCTTGCGATCTCAGGTTCTTGTACCTTGGGGTTTTTGAAATTTGGAAACACCTACATGTTAACTCCCTGTCTCCATCTCCATGTGCCCTTGACAATGGAGTGGATGGTCTTGCTCCAGTGGCTGTGTGGGTGTCCTCCACACATCTGAAAGTTAGGAAATTAGTTCCTAAACATGCGTATTTTTTCAAGATACAACCTTGAGCCGTTATAACAAAAGTTATGAATTAGATAATATAGAGAGAATATTGACTTTTGTTCCAGTTAATATTTAGAGTTCGAGGAATCACAAAGGACACTATTTAAACCACTGCATTTATCGTGAAGAGATCCAGTAAAAGCCCTCCTTGCCTTCCGAGTGCATGCACCTTCGCTGGCCCTGTTCTCCATCTTCGAGGCCTGCCTGTTTCCTAAACATAAAGGTGCTGAGAGAAAGCAGTCGCCGTAGTTACCGTCACGAAGGGAGGAACAGAGAGGGGGTCAGATCATCATTTTACCTCTGGAACCATTGGTTATTTCATAGACCCATCTCCAAGTTGAATGGTGGTAGTTTCTCCATCTGGCTGTGTTTATCACCAAGTTAAGACTCCTGTTGTATTGCTGCTCTTGTCACTTCTGGAGTCCGCTTGGTACTGTGACCGTAGGGAGAGGGCTCGGTGGGGCCGTTCCGACAGTAACTGTGTCAGTCCAGGGGCCACGGGATGACTTGCACCCCTCCTGCATTTCTGGAAAAAACAGATTGAATCAAAGGACTTTGCCTGAATTGTTGCTTTCTGGAGTTTTACCACCATGCCAGTATGGTAATTGAATAGGGGTAGGGATGGGTACCAGAATCACAGAAGGTGAAAAGAAAACGGAAGGAGGTGTCTTTGGGGTCAGCAGCCATGAGGGTTGGCACAGGATGCTGAGTAGATCACCTGTGAGCCTGGTGTCCTGTTGTTTGGTCCCTTCATGCTGCAGACATCCTTTGGCCTCTTTCTTGTACCTAATCTTGTAGGTGAGAAATTTAGATGTAAAAGCTTCCAGTTTCCCTTCATTACTGGGATAGGAAACTTGGAACTGTTTCAATGAGGAACACTCACCTTTATAATTCATACTCCTTACTTCTCTCTGAAAAGAAAAGAAACTTTAAAAAGGTACCAGAAAATTGAACTGCCCAGTAATACCACTGAACCGTAGGTAGGTAGGTAGGTAGGTAGGTAGGTAGGTGGAAGGAAGGAAGGAAGGAAGGAAGGAAGGAAGGAAGGAAGGAAGGAAGGAAGGAAGGAACTTATGTCTGTGTGTCCATGGCCAGTCATCTATTACTTTATTCTGTTGCTTTGTGGATATGTTGACATCTTTTTAAGATTTTTTTTAGCCTTTAATGGTATAGTGATTGATTTTAACAATTTCCATATTTGACATTGATTTTGATCTTCTTTTTACTTTGTTCCCTGCTTGTTGCATTCTCCTCCCTACCCCTTCCTCTTCTTCATCCCATTTTTTATTATTGGGTTGTTTTGTTTCTATGTCTGTTGTATGTCGTTTGTTTTTGGTTTCTGTTGGCCTGGTGTTCTCTCCTTTCTCTTGTTCCCCACCTTCTGCTGCTGTAGCCCCACAGACTATGGAAGCTGGCCGAGCAGGTAGGGATTTCCTCTTCATCCACACCAGTGTCTACCACCCACACCGACCTGTCAGCTTCCTGCAATGGGACAGACTAGGAGTTGAGTGCACAGTCTGACTGGGGTTCACAGACCACCTGGACAAGAAGACTGATGCCCAGGGCGACATCATTCCTCAGATCTGTCCAAACATTGTGTGATAAGTGCTATACTTTCATTCATTGTACACCATTAGTGATTGCTTTGCCATTTGGAGGCATCTCCATTTTACTTCACTTTCTATTTTTAGTGACCTGTTTTCTGATTTGTTCACTTATTAATTGGCCTTCTATGGTTATGTGTTTCGCATTACTTAGAGCACTAAACCACTTCTCCACTCAGCGCTGGTCTGTGACACAGCTCCACGGAATGGTCACAGGTTAGAAAGAATGCTCTTGGCTTGCACTGTAGTAAGCTTCCAGCTAGAGCTCTCTGTCCATGGTGAGATCCCAATGGCTGGGACTGTTCAGTAGGACAGTGTGTCTTTTTGAGGGTATCTTTATTTCTATCTTTTTAAAAACATGCCTTTGGTACAAGATTTACATTCTCCCCTGAAGAATATTAGTTCTTCAAATAAATTCTGAGGGTGCCCTCATTTCTTGGCAAATTTGCTTTAGGTTCCATCTTTTTCTACCCAGGGTATTGCATTGCCTTCCCAAGAAATGTACATAGATGTTTGGCTTGTCATGTAGCTTTAGTGACATTGCTTTTACACGGACAGAGCTCACTGGTTAGAGGTCAACTCAGCACGTTTTGAAGGGAGTTGTGGTGCAAGGTAAGATTTCTGGACCCCTGTGTTAAATAAGTAGTCAGATAGCTCAGAGCACAGACCACCGAGTGCTGCCCAGTTGACCAGCGGTAAACACACCACCTCCTTGGCCTACGTCACAAAGGAAAGTAGTCCCGCAGCTGGAGGGAAACCAAGACACAAGTAGGACTAAAAGGAAAAGATAATTGTCTCTTGTCTCTTCTTCCTTCACCTGTCCATTGCTGTACGTGTTCTCCTCTGTATCTTGAGCTGTAGATGTTTTGGGGCGCACCTGGTCCAGTGTCTCAGCAGGTGAAGCTTCTTGTCCTGATGGCCTGCTTTGTCAGGCAGACGTCTCTGCCAGTCCAGGCGCCTTTCCTCAGAAAGATGTGTAGTGTGCCTCTTTTCTTATCTTGCTAAAGGTGCTTGGCAGTCAAGCTGTGTGAACGCCCAGTGTTATTCTCTTAAGTTCCTTTCGGAACTGAGGTTACCAACCCGAAAGTTAACAGGTATCTTAGAGATTGGTGGTTTCAGTGCTTTTAGGTTTTGTTCAGTTTCAGATGTCACCGAAAATATGCTTACTAGCTTGTAGGACACAGACCCAGATTCCTCCCACACATACACGTGTTAACCTCACTGTGTCCTTGCTTGCAGGGGACCTCAGGACCTGATCCAACCACCGTCTATGTTGACATGAGAGCGCTGAGGCACGACAGGTATGATGCACTTGTGATGTTTTCGTGGTTTCTAGGCAGGCCAGTCCCCATCTAGAAAAGGAGGGACAGCAATGTTTATCTGCCCCAACTATAAGCGTCTTATGAGTAAAGCAGTGGAGGTGGGCAAGTCAGCTTACAGTCAAACCCTCTCCACACTCTGTTTTGTTAACATACCCAATGACTTTTTGTCTTAAAATGCACATGGAGCCCTGGCCGGTGGTGCTCAATGGTTAGTGTGTCGGCCCAAGGACTGAGGGTCACGGGTTCGATTCCCAGTCAAGGACATGTACCTGGGTTGCAGTTTCTATCCCTGGCCCCTGTTGGGGCACGTTCAGGAGGCAACCAATCAATGTGTCTCTCTCACATAGATGTTTCTCTCTCTCTCCCCCTTTTCTCCCTCCCTTCCACTCTCTCTGAAAATGATTGGAAAAAATATCTTTGGGTGAGGATTAAATAAACACACACACACACACACTCTCTCTCTCTCTCTCTCTCTCTCTCTCTCTCTCTCTCTCTCTCTCACACACACACACACTCACACACACAGAAATTGCTGCACCATAGCCAGGAGTGGTCAGAGTTGCTTTTTCTAAGTTTAACCAGAGTACTTGATTCCTTTCTTCAACCATTTCAGTCAGGCACCATTTTGCACCTCATAAAATAACATTTCTTTACATGAATTGAATTTTTTTATAACGGAGTTGCCCTGAAAAACAAAAGTATAAGTCAAACGCGGCCAGTGTGTCTCAGTGGTTGAGGGTTGTCTACCTATGAACCAGGAGGTCACAGTTCAATTCCCAGTCAGGGCACATGCCTGGGTTGCGGGCTCAGTCCCCAGTAGGGAGCATGCAGGAGGCAGTCAATCAATGATTCTCTCTCATCATTGATGTTTCTATCTCTCTCTCCTTCTCCCTTCCTCTCTGAAGTCAATTTTTTAAAAAATATGCTTTAAAAATAACACAAGTCTAGTTACCGTTCTGTGCAGCTTCCTAAGCAGCCTTGAGCAAGAATGAAGGGTGGTGGATAATGTAAGTGACCCTCAAGGAACTTGCTGGTGCCCAGGGAAATACCAGTTGCCTGCCTTGGCCTGTAGCCCTTGTTTTGGGTCCCACTGTGTGAGGGGAATCAAAGAGGTCGGAGGCCATCTGTGGGCGCTCCCTCAGGGGCTGAGGGCCCACTAAGAGGCACCAGCTGCACTGCAGCAGAATCCCATCTGAGACGTTTTCAAAATTCAGAAACTTAGCTTGGACTAGATCAAGTATCTTATGCATATAAATTTCCAAGTGTAACATCTAGGCTTTAAAACAGTGGTTCTCAACCTTTCTAATGCCGCGACCCTTGAATACAGTTCCTCATGTTGTGGTGACCCCCAACCATAAAATTATTGTCGTTGCTACTTCATAACTGTAATTTTGCTACTGTTATGAATCATAATGTAAATATCTGTGTTTTCCGATGGTCTTAGGAGACCCCTGTGAAACGGTTGTTCGACCCCTAAAGGGGTCGCGACCCACAGGTTGAGAACCGCTGCTTTAAACAAACCTACTTTACTCCTTATAAAAACGATTTGAAAATAACTTGATAACTTCACAAGGTGAGCAGTAGCTCCTGAAAGACCCTGTGTGGGTGACATTCAGGCAGTTGTGTGTGGCCTGGCCCTCAGTACACAGGCACAAACATGGTAAGACCATGGAGATGAGAACTGCTCACCTTCGGGACTTGGAGAGCAGACTGCAGATTCAAATCCATTTATCTACGAGAATGGTTGTCATGAAGGGCAGGCGTCTCATTCTGAATTATGACTGACTGACCTGGAATATCAGGATGGTTGAGAGCAGGGACTTACAGAATTTCTCTTTCCTGGAAAAGGACAGAGATGCAAAGGACTCCTTTCTAACGATGTTTGGACCCAGCCTTTTGGCTCTCTTCAGTGTGGCAAGCCTTCCTATTGAGAAAAGTGAAATAAAATTGGAACCAGTACAATGTAGGACAGTGAGGTAATAAAATTTCAATATCGGACCAATATCTGCTCTAGAAAAAGCCAGAGGACATGTGTCCTAGGGCAAGCGTCTTGGTGACTCACTAATTCTTTGAGCCTGGCAAGTCCATAATCCTCTGAAGTGACAGTTTTTTCCTAATCTGTAAATAATCTCCAAGGCATGCTTCTCCTTAACGAGGTCACCCAAAATGGGAGTGACGGTGCTTTGTGAACGGGGAGTTGCTGTGCCCTGTGTGTTATAAAAGATAACCCTTAGGAACAGCAGCGGTCATTGCAGTGAGTGGCAGTGCTGATTCAGCAAGCCGCCCAGCTCCAGCCGGGTCAGACGGCCCCCCCCACCCCCCTCCGCTGTCCAGGCCACTCCCGGGCAGCTTTCTGAACCCGCTTGCTCCTTGTGTCCTCAGAGGCTCAGGCATCTTCCACCAGCACCCCTTCCCCGGCCTTCTGGCTCATAGCGGAGAGCAGCAGCTGGGAGCTGAGGGGCTGTCAGACACCAAAGATGTTTGCCATGGGCTTCTCGTCTTCATCTTCCTCAGTGCTTGACTCAGAGAAACCAAAGCACCCCAATCCCTGGAGCAGATGTGACAACAACTTCTGTGCTTCCCGTCCCAGAGCACATTCCCCAGGGGCTCCCAGAGGCACAGCTTCCTCCACTGCCTTCTTCCCGGTGCCTGCACAGGGCAAGCGCCACCTCTCCGCTGCCTCTCGCCCTCTTCCTTTCACTCTTTTCCCTGACAGCCTGTGATTGGAGGTTCGGATTTGGACCTACTGGCCAAGTATCTCTGTCTCAGGCGCTGGCCCTGGTGTTGCTCTAGGCGGCAGGGCTGGGTCAGCATCCTGCCCTGTCCTGCTGGGCCCCTTCTTCTGAAGGCAGCAGGAAACCTCAGGATGGCGCTTTCCCTCACCTGTTCAACACCACAGCCCAGGCCTCCCCTGTCGGGAGCCTTGCCCACTCCTCTCCTGTTTCTGCACCTGCCTCCCCTCTGTTGAAATTCTCCTCATTCTTTCAAGCACAGCTCAAATACTGACTCCTCTGATGTTCCCCTGTGAAAGGATCATCTAGCTTCACATCTTCAGCATCACTTCTGACCGAATGAACACGCACCAGGTGCGCCTTATGCTGTAGGCTCCGGGGACTGATCACTCAGAGTTCAGCTCTCCCCTCTTCTGCAGTCCGTGGACAAGCTCTATAACCTCTGCGTCCTCATGCTTAGAGTGGCCCGGCAAAACCAGGGACCCGGGAGGTGCCAGCAGGGATAGGAGCTGTCCCAGGAGCCCAGAAGGCAGGAGGGTTGTGCTCCCCACGATATGTCTTCCCCATGGAGAACTTGCCTCTATCCAAACCAGGTTTCCAGGGGAACTAAAGGGAGCTCGCCCTCTCTCCGGCCCCAGCGGGAATGAGGTAAACCGGGAGAGCCTTTTAAGATAGGGACCCTACCTCTCTCTCATCACTATTCTCATTTAAAAAACGGGGCTTTTGTCTTGGTAAGTTGAGCTGTACAGGCATGCCTCATTTTATTGCACTTCACAGATGTTGTGTGTTTTTACACATGGAAGGCAAGACCCTCCACCAACAAAAACATTGGGATTCTTTTTACTGGGACACTTACCTTATTGTGGTGGGTTTGGACCTGGACCCCCACGTCTCCAGTGTCTGCCTGTACTAATCTCAGTCACAGGGTTAATTACTTTTCCTGTTGCTTTAGTCCATTCCCCTGGGAGCCAGGGCACCTGCCCAGTTACCACTTAATGTAGACAAGCTTAGCTTGTCAGTACGTGTGCAGTTTCCCTGAGAGGAAAAGATTGTGTGTGAGCATGTGTGAAAGACACACCATAGGAGGGGACAGGAGGACCACTCTTGTCAATGCCTGTGTCAAATAGGTTTTCCAAATTGGTTTGATTTTTACCTGATTTTCTGCCTTTGTTTTTATACCCTCTTTTTTTTTTTTCCTTGGAATCAGTGGGGTTTGTTTTTCCCCAGTTATCTGCAGGTTGTCACGAAGGACATTTCTGCCTCACATATGAGGACACTTGTTCTGCTTCTGGACTAAATTTAGTTCCTTTGGGTACCAGGGGAAAACGATGAAACTGTTTTGAGACTACTTGGAGGTGACTGTTCGTTTTTAAAGTATTCTCTTTTTAAAATACATTTTTGTTGATTTCAGAGAAGAAGGGAGAGGGAGAGAGAGATAGAAACATCAGTGATGAGCCAATCATTGATTGGCTGTCTCATGCATGCCCCCTACTGGGGATTGAGCCTGCAACTGGGCATGTGCCCTGACCGGGAACTGAATCAGTGACCTCTTGGTTCATGGGTCGACGCTCAACCACTGAGCCACACCAGCCGGTCGGTTTTGATTTTAAATGATATCTTTATAAGGCAGGGACTGCATTCCTCAAAAATGTCACTCTCCTAAAGGCCAAAGGCTTTGGGAATGTTCCTCTGTAATGGAAGATAAGTAGACACGACAACCAAATGCAAACCTAATGCTCAGCTGGGTCCTGCACTCGAGGGGAAAATGCTGTGAAGGCTACTGTTGGACTGATGGACACACTTGGAATGTAGTCTGCAGATGGAAGCTTTGGATCAGTCCTAAGTCAGTGAAGTTGATAACTTCTGTGCTTCTGTAAGAAAATGTCCCTTCCTCCTCTTAGGAAACGAACACTGAAATACTTAGGAGTAGCACGCCCCCCACCCCTAGTACGCCCACCCCTTTCTCCTCCCCCATAGGCCTGCATCTCCTAAACTCTAATGGTCCCCATGAGACTTACAAGCAGGGGAGCAAGGGGCAGCAGCCAGCCCCTGATCCTGTCTCTAAGGCCCCCTTTGCTCTGACGTTTCAGGGAGCTGACAGCCCTGCTGCGGCTCACTTCTTTCCTGTCACGTTTCTAGAGCCAAAGCCGCCCCACCTGGGCTCTCCGAGTGCCCTTCCTTATTTCACTATCCCCAGCTTTAATAAATGTCCTCTCCAAGTAAAGCTTCAGAAGAAAAGAAGTACTTAGGAGTGAAGAGCCACCATGTATTCAGCTTATCTCCAAAGCTCCCCCACTGTGTGTGTGTGTGTGTGTGTGTGTGTGTGTGTGTGTGTGTGTAAGAGACCGAGAGCCAAAGATAAGGCAAATGTAAATTGTAAAATATTAACAATAGGTGAATGTGGGTAAGGACTGTTACAGGTGTTCTTTGGATTGTTTTCATCCACGCAGAGCAAGGTCAGCATGGGCAGTCATGAGTCACATTGAGTATGTACTCTGGTTAAGCCACAGCCCTGCCACTCTTCCAGGAATGAGTGGCAGTTCTAACTCATTCCTGTTTACCCGCCCCTCCCCCCCACACCCAGGTCTTACTGAAGGGACCTCCTTTCCCTTTCTGAGAATAGAAGACCTGAAAATAATTTCCTCTGTTAGAAGGGCAGCCCACACAGGACTAGTGTCTCCTTGTGGCAGGAGACTTGACTCTCCGTGAGGCCCTCACAGGTGTGCACAGCGACCTCCTTCCCAAGAAGACAATGTGGGCAGGAGGTGGGAAGTGACACCAGGTGAGGCTCCGGACAAACAGATGGCCTCCACGCAGAGCAAGGTCAGCATGGGCAGTCATGAGTCACATTGAGTATGTACTCTGGTTAAGATGTGGTCTTCCTTCCAAAACCCAAAATGCAAATCTAACCACAGGAAAAGCATCACATAATCTCACCTGAGGGACATCCCACAAAACACCTCACCAGATCCCAAACTGACAGGTCGTGAAAAGTAGGGAAAGTCAGAAACTGGCACAGGCCAGAGGAGCTAAGGAGACATAATGACCAAATGTCACGTGTGACCCAGAAGAAGGTCTTCGGGCAAGAGCTGTGGGATTGTTAGCAACATAGTATCTGTTTTGACTCACTAATTACAACAAACACATTGTCCTAATGTGAGGCGTGCGTGTGTGTGTGTGTGTGTGTGTGTGTGTGTGTGTGTTGTGAGGTAGTGGCTATTGCTGGAGACATGGGAAGTATGTCCATCCAGGTTTTTCTGAGTTTAAAACTTCTCTAAAGATAAGGTTCATTAAGAAAAAGCCAAAGAGGCCTGAAAAAGGTTATTTCTAAATTTAATACAAATGAATTTGCCATCAAAAACTAGTGAATGGGCCCAGCCAGCGTGGCTTAGTGGTTGAACATTGACCTATGAGCCAGGAGATCACGGTTAGATTCCCGGTCAGAGCACATGCCCAGGTTGCCAGCTCAATCCCCAGTGTGGGGCATGCAGGAGGCAGCCAATCAATGATTTTTCTCATCATTGATGTTTCTTTCTCTACCTCTCCTTTCCTCTCTGAAATCAATACAAATATGTTTGTTTAAAAAACCTTATGAATGGACATGAAGCTTAACCAATTTATCTCACTATTGCTGTAAAAACACTGGTGAGTTTGATGAGGACCTCAGTTGAGATGGTTCCTTTGCACAGGACTAGCTGTCAGAAGTCTGAGCATTGGTGGAATCTGAAACCCACTGGGCAGCTGGCTGTGGAGTGGGGCCTGTGGGTGCCCGTAGAAGACAGAAACCCGCCCCTCACGGCACTCGGCCCACACCCTCAGTCAAGGGGTCCACAAACAGACCTCAGCAGCAAGAAAAAGATGCAGAACTCCATCCGCCCCGGGGGAAGGACAGGGAAGACTTACCAAAGTCTGGATGTGGGGAGGTAGGGCAGGTGGAAGGCAGGGCATATATACTAGCGTTGTGATCTTATAAGAGAAAAGTCACCCAACGTGCTTAGGTATTTTGTTTGGACAGTGCTGTTGTGTTAGATATGCTTTTCTGACACCACTCATTTTCAGGTGATTTTGCCTTGCTTGGGGCTTTCATGACACACCGGCCCCTGGCAGCTTTGTGGCAGGGCCCTGGGCTCCCCATGGACCCTGCAGCCTTCACTCAGTGCTGATTCAGGGGAGACCCTCCTTTAGCAACAATGGGCCTGTTTGTGTGTGCGTGTTTAATCATAACTAAAATGTTTTATTTGACACCATTAAGTGTATGAATTTTAAACACATTCGTGGACTAGGGGCTCATATCCATCAGCTTGTTCAACTTCGGCAACTCTCTTATCCCCAGTGGTCTTGAGGCCGAAACAGTGGTCCTTTTTTGTATTTCGTTGTCATGCCACTGTTGAGTCTGCGAATGTGATGTCTGTTATACATAAGCACTGATATTTTTGCATGTGATTCTAATGACCCTCTCTCATATGCTTCACCAGCAGCAAGGAAATAGCAAGATGTTAAAATTCAAACTCTGACAGTAAAACCTCATTCTCTTTGCCCTAGCAGCCAGGAAGCTGAGCAGTCACTAAATCCAATCACAGAACCTACATGAACAAACCTAAGCTTTTTGACTATTCAACTGCATCCTATCTTTGGAGATTCTAAAAAACCTTTTCAAATGTTCTTATTGTAATATTACTAGAGGCATGGTGCATGAACTTCGTGCATGGGGGGCGTGGGGGGGTCACCTCAGCCCAGCCTGGACCCTCTCCAATCCGGGACCCCTCAGGGGATGTCTGACGGCCGGTTTCGGCCTGATCCACCGGGACATATCACACAAGGTTTGTTGTCCCAGGGATCGGGCCGAAACCAGCAGTTGGACATCCCTCTCACAGACTGGGACCACTGGCTCCTAATTGCTCACCTGCCTGCCTGCCTGATTGCCCCTAACTGCCCCTCCCCCAACTGGCCTGGTTGCCCCCAACTACCCCCCCACCAGCCTGGTTGCCCCTTAGTGCCCCCCCGCCAGCCTGGTCTCTCCCAACTGCCACCCCTGCTGGCCTGGTTGCCCCTCACTGCCCCCCTCTACTGGCCTGGTCACCCCTCACTGTCCCCCTCTACCAGCCTGGATGCCCCTCAGTGTCCCCCCTGCCTGCCTGGTCGCCCCACACAGCCTGCTGGTCAGTCATTTGGTCATCCCTCACTAACCCCCTTGCCAGCCTGGTCACCCCACATAGCCTGCTGTTCGGTCGTGACCAATTTGCATATTACCCTTTTATTAGTATAGGTATTGGGTCTGTTAAATGCCTCAGACTGTTTTTGGAGGAAGCTGTACTTAAATGTTTGATTAAAAGTCTGGCTGGTTTTCCAGCAGCATGTCCATGGCATGCCGGGCCACACAGAAGCTTGATTCTGCACACGCCGATGGCTCCGGGTCCTGTCCCGAGTGTGAAGCCAAGTGTGCATCTGGGTGGCCATGTGGGTTGTGGTGGTGAAGGGCACAGATGGTGCTGGTCCTCAGATCGGGAGAGACCTGGGGGCACCCATGCCTGGGCAGCAGCATGACCTGCAGGGACCAGCGCCCCTCCTTGCCCTCCTGACCGTGTCCACCGGGACATGTCACACAAGGTTTGTTGTCCAGGATTCTGAAGTGACTGGCTCTGGCAGCAGCTGTGGGACCCCATCACTCCTGTTGGGACAGACAGAGTGATTCCCAGTTGTTAACTGCCTCCAGAGCCAGTGGGTGCCACCAGGCCACATGGCAGCGTCAGAAAGCGGGCCTGTCCCAGGAAGGGAAAGTGCTGGTAGGCAGATGGGTGTTGGAGAGAAGGCGATTCTGGCGACACCCCCACCTGCGAGGCCAGAGAAGCACTGGTGGTAAAGGACACCTTGCAGAGAGACTCTTGCTGTGATGACGCATCCTCACACCCCTCGGCGTTGATATGGCAGCCACAGCCCTTCAGGGACAGCACAGTGAGGGGCTGTGTAGCAGATGGCAGATCTCCCCCAGAGCCAGCGTTCCATCTCACTGTCCAGTCTAGGGAAAGCCTTACGTCGAGTCCAGGTAACAGCCCATATGGAAAACGTGTGACATCCAGGGTTTATACTTGAGTTGAAAATGGCAGGGATGTGGGACAGACAGGGCCAGGCCTGAGGCTTCATTCAGACGCTGGCACAGCCAGCAGGAGGCTGCTGGGAGAAGCAGTGTACTGGGTGACCCGACCTCAGCCTGGGGAGGGCCCTCCTGGAGCCTGGTGGGCCAGCACCGGGGCGTGGGGCTGCAGGAGCCCAGCCACAGGACTGAATTGTCAGAAGCAGACTGTCCGGTGAGCCTGAGTCTCGAGAGCGGGGCTCTGCTCCCAGCTCAGTCGTGGCCGGAACCGCACAGAACAGTTTCTTTTAGTGCTTTGTTCCAACCCACTGGGTAGTTCAGATCGCCTTCACTGCAGGACGAAGCCAAGCCCCTCACTGACACCCATCCCCTCTCTGTTCTTCTCCCTCCCTCCCTCCCTCCCTCCTGTAACCCTTCTGTTCCCACACTCTGGCCGGGGCGCAGGCCGCCTGCCTCTGCAGCCTCCCATCTGTGCAGGCAACTTGTTTCTAATCTCCCAACCTACTGGGACCGAGTCCTGCTAGTGACAGTGCCACACCCCTCCAGCTCCCCGGGCTGAGGCACGTGTGGATCTCTGCTCAGAGCTGTTTGGACTTGGCAGTGGCCCAGCCTGTGAGCAGCGCTGCCCCGGCCTGAGAAGGTCAGTGGACCAGCAGGGCTTCCCTCGGCCACCTGTCACCGTGCGCTGCCCTTCCCGCTCCAGCCTTTCCCTGTGTGTGTGGCGGGTGTAGCTCCCAGCCCTTTCAGGAGGCACATCTTTGCCTTTTTCTGTAAGAGGTGCTTCTTTTCTTTGCTGTTTATTTTCCTGAGGGTAAAGGGCAGTCCACCATGTGCTGCCAGGGTCCGTAGCTCCTCCCTGCAGGGCCAGCCCTGAGTGATTCCAGCACCCATCCCAACGCCACTTCCTTGCTGACCAGAAGTTCCTAACGTGGTCCTCTTGCCCACATTTCAGCTTAGACCCCACCTCTCTTCCTTTCTTGGAGGCCGAAGGTCACACAGGGAAGGACAGGAGCCGAGATAAACTCCGAAGGCAGGAAGAAGGCAGAGGAGGCCTGCTGGTCAGAGAGGCAGATGCGCAGTGGGACGTGGCCAGGAGCCCACTCGCTGAAGGAGAATCAGGCCTTTGTCTTATTCCCCAGTATTGGCCAGGCCAGGCCCAGGCCAGGCAGAGCCTGCGGGAGGGAGAGAAGGAACAGCCGTGGGCATCCGGGGCACCAATCCCGGGGCCCACGGATGTTTGTCTCAAGCAGCCTCATTGCATCAAGTGCCCTCTCTGAAGGCATCCCAGTCATAATGCCGCTGCCGGAGCTGCTTGGCATGCCCCAATGCCTGGCAGGGTTTCTAACACCCTCCAGTACTGGTGGCCATGGGTGGACAGCAGCAGAGAAGCTGTACAGAACAGCCCTCATTTCGAGCTGAGAGTCTGCTCCCCCGCCTGATCACCTGGACTTTGTAGGACATCCAGCCCAGCCGCTGGCCAGCTGCCCCTGCCCATGGCAGCAGCCTACACAGAGGCCAGGCCGTTCTCTCTGGCCCTCTCCCATTCCTTCTGTCCTGCTTTCCTCACCCCTGCCCCCACCCACACACAGTTCTCCCAGCCAGGACAGGCCTCCTGTCCCATCGCCTTCTCCATCTGCAGCAAATCTCCAACACCCAGAACCCACGGCTGGCCAGCCAGCCACTAGACAGGCCCATTCACAGAACCTGAATGGCCTCCTGGGCTACAGGCTTCAATAGTCATTGACAGCGGTGCTGTTTCCTGCAGGCCTCACGTGTAGCTAAAAGTGCTGCTTCTGTGTGTCCGCTGCCATCTGAAGTTCCACAGCTCTCAGTGGTGCTCTGATGCTACCCCCAACTCCCCCACACTTCCCTGTTTCCAACACTTATTACTCAGGAGAAGGAGCTATGTTAATGCAAAGAATAGGTTGTGCTGCTGAATTTCACACCCTGTGCCCCAACCTCCTGCTGACAGCATTTCTCTGTCATTTCCAAGGACTCGAGCACCTTCTCCTTCACTTCATCTTCTCTAAGAATTGTCTTCTAGGGGAATGGGCAGCATCTCCGTCTGGTCATCCTGTGGTAGGAATGTGAAACCAGTCACAGAAGCCGGGGAACGTTAAAAACAATGCCGCTGAGAAGGGCCCGGCCGACTCTGGTTGTGACAGGCACCTGTGTCCTCCGCAGGGCGTACCATCAGATAGCCTTTACGTTGAAAAGAGTTTCTTTCCTGAAGGGAGGTTTGGCCGCCTGGCCTGGCCTGTCCTGGCCTGGCCTGGCCAGTCCTCGCCTGGCTCAGATGCACCTGTGTACACCGTGGCTGTGTGCTTCTGCACCAGGGCCCTGTGGGGGCTGGCGTGGGCAGAGCAGCTCTCGGGGGTGCAGGGAGTCCTTATTCTTTCCGTTTCCTGCAAGTGCTGAGTTGACGCCTGGTTTCACGCAGGAGCATTTTCCCAAACACTTTACAGGTTTGGGAAATGGGGCTTCATCTGCCTTCTCTGTGGCCTGGATGGGCGGCTTGTACCACCTCCCACGGGGCACTTCTTCTTTGACTTCTCACCTCCCTTTGCATTGGACAGTGTACACACACAGTGTTCCCCGCTGCCTGCCAGACACTGGCTGCATGAGGACCGAGGGAGCCAGGGTCCGGGAAAGACTCGGTAACCCCTCCATGTCTCTTTGCAGAGTCCGCTTAGTAGAACGAGGATCCCCTCACAGCTTGCCGCTTATGGAGTCAGGGAAAGTAAGTATTCACGGGAGAAATATGCATTTCTATGTAAGTATGAGCCTCTGTGGATGGGCTTTGAAATTTCAATGTTATTTTATAGAATATTGTTTCCAAAATGTTTTCTTGAATGTAGTATATCAGGGCTAGGTTTGGCCATGAGTACAGAAACTCAAAATAACAGGGTTTTCAAGGAGCTAGAGTTTTTTCCCTCTCACATAAAGGAAACCCTGAAGCCACCAGGGGTCCCGGCACTTTGTCTTGTTCTGCTCTGCACGGGCGACCTGCCCGGGGGCACCTCGGGGCCGAAGGTGGCTGCTGCACCTCCAGCCACTGTTTCCACATTTCATGAGAAGGAGACACAGGACAAGGAGGAGACCAATGTGCAGGCCCGAGGGAAGCTCCTTGGGCTGCCTCACTCTTACATGCCAGTGGCGGGCACGGGGTCACACAGGCACGCCAGCTGAAGGAAGGCTGGAGCACTGTCTGGTTCTGAGTGTCTCTGGGCCTGGCTAACAATTGGGGTGTTGGTTACCATGGACGTAGACAAAGAATGGTTATCAGGAGACATCTAGTAGTTCCTGCCACTGTGGTTATGTTTCTTATAGAAATAAAGAACAAGGAAGATTTGTAAACCAAAATGGAGATCTTTTTTTCTTTTTGGCTGCAATTGTCAGATCTCTTCTCCACCTAATTCTAAAGGCATCTTATTTGCTTCTGCACTTTTTATAAGTCGTTTCTAACTACAGGAAGCAGTGCACGCCCCCCCCCCCGCCCCCGCCCCGCCCCAGCCTGGTGGACCATTACAGACCTGAGCCCCATGCCACAGTGGAGACTTCAGGTGCAAAACAGCTGTTCCGAGAGCTTTTACCACAGATCTACCTGATTTAGTCATAGGATGTTAAGTAGCTGAACCGAGGCAAGCTGTGTTCTAAAATTGCAGAATCAGCTTTTGCTTCCTCACTTTGGTGGTTTCAGTGGAATTCAAAACATTTCTAAGCTAAACTATGAAGAAGGAGGTGCTTCATATCGACGTTTTGATAAAAGATGCTTGCCTGCAGGAGGAAAGGGAAGGCATATGGAACAGAGATGGGGAGCCATACAGGTGCTCTCGTCACACTACACCAGCCTGCACAGGCCGTGGCGCGCCCTCCCTCACGCCTGGCCACCGCCGAGGGGCTTTCCACTAAGTCCTCTGGCAGTGGCTGCTGCACTTCTAAAGACTTTGTCCCTGACTTCTTTAATTCAGCGTCTGCTGCAAGCATTGACCTTCATGCTCACGTGCCACGAAGCGAAGTATAATATTAAGTATATTTGAAAAAAATAATTCAAATAAATAAAACTTCCTGTTTTGTGTCCATGTAAGAAGCATCCAAACTTGGTGAGAATTTTTGTAATCGATTATTTGAGCCAAAACTGATGACAGTTTCTGGAAAGCAAAATCTCAAATGCTCCAGAGAATGGCAGCTCGCAGTGCTTTCAGCCGTTGGGACTCGGGGGAGCGAAGGAGCATCACACGGGTGAGAGAGAGCAAGGTGGGGCTGGGCTGCAGGATGAAGCTGGATGATGTGCTCCGTGAGGGCGGTTACACTTACTTCAATGGTATGTTAACCTAGATGCACCAGAACAACGGACAGGGCTTGCTCCAGGCAAAGACAGACCTTTTACTGAAGAACATACAGTAACTACCCTGCCCAGTTAGGAGTTTATGATCAAATCACCCTGTGAGATTACATCTGTAGAAGCACGTTTTCATCCTCCACATTGGCAAGCATCAGGTTGTGTTAAATCATATGCTTTATCATATTTCTATTTTGAAAATCTTAAGATCGCTTTGACACAGGCCCTGACATTGTAGTAACAATTACAATGAAATGCAACTATTATGCTGTAATTACATAATGCCATGGTACACAATTTTTATTTAAAGCCATACCACTCTCCAGATTCTTTTAGAAAGGAAAGCAGGCATTTGGAATGAAGGCCAGATCAGGGTTGGTTGCAGTGCAGGATCTGCCTGTTTACTGACTGTTCTTCTTCCCACATAGATACTTCCGGGCGTTCGGATCATCATCGCCAACCCAGAAACAAAAGGACCGCTGGGAGACTCACACCTGGGTGAGGTGAGTGCGTGGCTTCCTCTAGGAGACATAGCCTCTGAGACCAGACTTGTCCTTCTGCTACCTACAGCCTGTCCCCCAGAAAGCAGCACTCCCACCCCCTGACCACTGGTCGCACCGGGGAAGTCACCCCTGACCGGCTGGGAAATAAGGTGAGATGAGCTTTATTGCTTGAAGGAGTCCATGACAGTTCAGGATTACAAAGTGGGACTTCCTTAAGGAAGTGGGCTAGTTTCTCTTCGAAGAATTTAGAAGAGAAAACTCTGGGCTGTGTTTCCTCATTTCTCAGCTCTTGCGCTCGTTTCCCACGGCCCCCCTTTGTCAGGGAGTCCATAGAGAAGCCTACAGACGGCATCCTCTGCAACCTCAGGGCGTAGCAGCATCCGCAGGTGCCTGCGAGTGGGAGGAGGACAGCGGTTTCTTCCCACCTGGGTGTCGGTGTGACACTCTGCTTCTTCGATTGCATAGCCAGCTTCCTCCAGGGAGGACGTTGGGACATCAGGACAGGGCCTCCCTGCGTCACACAGACGAACTCCCTTCCGGGGTTCCCACTGCAAGGCAAGCCTGCTCCCCACTTGGTCAGCTCCCTCCTGCCCATTGGATGTCCCACTGCAGCGCCACCTGCATGCCCTGGCGCTCCCTAGCCTGCCGCTGTAGCCGATGCCTTACTAGAAACTCCACAATCAGCACTGTCCCTGGAGGACACAGCGACATTTACACATTGCAGATGAGCGAACAGATGATCGTGGGTGGGTCCCCGGCCACGACTCATTCCCCCAGCTCCTCTTCCTGGGCTCGCTCGAACCCCAGAATCATGCAGAGATTAGAACTGAGATGACAGTTCTACACCTTTTACTCCATTCATTGGAAGAAGATTGGCTGTAGAGGCTGATGTCTCTCCCGTGCCAGGGGGAGCCCATGGCAGTCTGGCTGTCTTAGTGCGACGTGCCTAGGGAGGAAACGTTGTTAGAAGCGGAGCAGTTTCCATTCCCCGCATTAGACGGCTGCCTTCCTTCCCTGTTCAGCAGGCAACAGCCGCTGGCAGGCCTGCTGTGCCGGGCCCTGTCCTGGAGCTGGGGTACCATGTGCACAGGGCGGTGCTTCTGGCTCCCAGGAACCTGACTATTTTTCAGTGTAAATAAGATAACAGAGCAGCTAGGCCCAGAACACACCTGGCTACCCCAATTCGGGACATTGTCCGGGCCTCACAGCACACAGCTGTGTGAGCATTTTAGAAACCTCAGTGACGCGAGGGTTTCCTCCAGTGGTTTCCGTAGCTCTGCGCCCCCCACATGGCCCACTGTGAGTCATCACATCATCTTCCGTTTTTCCAAATGGCACACTGGTGTTTTTCTTTCCTGTTTCCTGAAGTTAGAGTTTTTCCTCTTAGAGTTTGTTTTGTTCTGTGTTGTTTCCTGCAGTATATTTCCAGCAGTATGCAAAATGGATGAAAGGGGAAAAATAAATCAAAAAGCTTTTTAATACTTCTCCAGGTTGCTTTTTGGAAACCATCATTAAATTTGAATATGAATGAGGAAACTGGTACAACTTTGCTCCCTGGTTGTATTTATTTAGAAATCCCTCCATCAACCTGCTTTGGTGGAAGTCTCGATAGGTGGACGGTGTGGTTCGTGTAGCTGCAAGCTTGCGCCGCGGGGCCTCTGTGTCAGTGAACTGCTAGCATCTGTCTCCCCAGAAACCGAGTGAGGTCACCGTCGCCTTGCCTTTGCTGTTCAAGGACACTTCCTCAGGCTGACTCACCCTGGCCTGTTCTCCTCTCACAGATCTGGGTCCACAGTGCCCACAACGCCAGCGGTTACTTCACTATCTATGGAGACGAGTCCCTCCAGTCAGATCACTTTAGCTCGAGATTAAGTTTTGGAGACACCCAGACCATCTGGGCACGGACAGGCTACTTGGGGTTCCTGCGGAGAACTGAGCTCACAGATGCAAATGGAGGTGAGAGTCCAAACAGGTGGGTGAAGGGCCAGGCCCCCCAAACACTGAGGACCTGTCAGGGGTTTGGAATTCCCAAACCCAGAACACGAGTGCCTAGGGGTCACTGAGGCTTCCTGACACCCCTGCCTCACACATCCGAGAGCTGTGTTCGCGCAGCCAAACTGGCATACGTTTAGGGGAAAAGTACAAACATTTTGGCATCACGTTTGAATGTAAGAAACCCAGAGGCTGTTTTCCTTGAGGGTGCTCTCTGGGAAGAGCTCAGCTTAGAGCTGTGAGCTTTGAGGTGGGTGGTGATCCCGACCTCCCTGGAGGCGCGCAGGTCCAGTCCCGCCCCCACAGTCATGGTCAGAAGCCACAGTCAGTGTCTCAATCCATTGGACCTAAATCCGGAAAGACCGCTGCCCTGGTGTTTTTCTACATGGAGCACTTCTTCAGATTCGCCCTGATGTCCTTACTGCGCTGAAGGTGGGGATGCGTCTCTTACCTGTCACCCGAGTGTGCAGGGCTGGCCAGGACACGTGTCATCACAGGACTGAGGAAGTCTTTGTCCTGAACATGGTCAGAAACTCAGATGTGGAATAGCAGCAGCACTGAGACCTCCTCAGACGGCATCAGAGGGAACTGGGTGTACTTGCTGTGCCGGGTCCTCACCAGGTCCTTGGGCACAGCACAGTGAGGAGGGCGGCACAGCGCCACCCACGGGACCAGCGAGGAAGCCACATCCCACGCGTGGCCCCCCAGGGTGGAAGCTGCCTGGGAAGCGCCCTCCCGAGGGCCAGGCAGAAGCAGCGCGCCTGCCCCGGCGCTTTCCCGAGGGCGCGGGCTGCGAGTCTCCCCGCAGAGGGCAGCTGTCCCCAGCTCAGCCACTCCTTTCCTTGCAGCTCTTGCTCGTTCAGGAGTTGTTTTAAACTTTCTAAGTGGCTGGAGCGGCTTTTCGGTGACGCTCACACATACTTGGTTCCCTGCACAGAGCGCCACGATGCCCTGTACGTGGTGGGAGCCCTGGATGAGGCCATGGAGCTGCGCGGCATGAGGTACCACCCCATAGACATCGAGACCTCTGTCATCCGAGCCCACAAGAGCGTCACAGAATGGTGAGTGCCCTGGGCATCTGGGCACCAGAGCGGACGGAATGTGCGGCATTGGAACCTCGGGTCCTGTCTGAGCTTTGGGCCGTAACCCTTTACCGTTCGGGGCTAATACCACGGCAGGTCAAGCTGGTGTCTCACACGTTCCCTGGGAATGACCTGCGGGCGGCCGGGTTCACGGGCCTCAGGCCCCAGGGACCACCCGGCAGCCACCTGTCGTGTCCTCTCCCAGCCTCCCTTTCCTGCTGCTGCTCCCGTTCACCCCTGGCCTGAGGAGGAGGACGTGACGCCCATATCACATTATGTGTCCAGCGACCAACTCTCTCCCTTCCTCAGAGGCTGGGCCCCTAGCCAGTGACAGCTCCAGCCCCAGCTTCCTGGTAGACCCCGCCTCCATTCAGTACAGAAATCGGCCCAATTCTGATGCTGTGGCACCAACTCCAAATGCCATAATGACACCAAGGGACACGTAACGGTGCCATCTGGGGCATCACCACCGCACCGGTGGGCTCACCGGGCCATGCAGAGCAGTGTTTAGTCACAGATCAGATGGGGCCCCGCACCAGCACACCTTCTGGGGTTAACACTGTCCATGCAGACCCAGGAGGATGGGGTGCTGTTCCCTTTCATTGTTACATGTACGTTGGTCGTTCTAAACAAAACACGCATTTTTCCTAACAGACATACGTTCACTGTTAATAAAACAGTAAGTTTTCCCAGATACTTGCAGCCTCACAGCTGAGTTAGAATCTTCAGTGTGTCTGGCATGAAAAAAGCAGCTACCAGCTACCCACTACAGGGCCCTGGGCCTGGTGCTGCCCCCCGTGCACTCCCACCTTGGGACCCTCCTGGGCCTGGGGCTGTCCCCACACACCCCCACTCTGGGAACCTCCTGGGCCTGGGGCTGTCCCCGCACACCCCCACTCTGGGACCCTCCTGGACCTGGTGTTGTCCCCATGCACCCCCACCCTGGGACCCTCCTGGGCCTGGTGTTGTCCCATGCACCCCCACCCTGGGACCCTCCTGGGCCTGGTGTTGTCCCCATGCACCCCCACCCTGGGACCCTCCTGGACCTGGTGTTGTCCCCATGCACCCCCACCCTGGGACCCTCCTGGGCCTGGTGTTGTCCCCATGCACCCCCACCCTGGGACCCTCCTGGGCCTGGTGTTGTCCCCATGCACCCCCACCCTGGGACCCTCCTGGGCCTGGTGTTGTCCCCATGCACCCCCACCCTGGGACCCTCCTGGACCTGGTGTTGTCCCCATGCACCCCCACCCTGGGACCCTCCTGGGCCTGGTGTTGTCCCCATGCACCCCCACCCTGGGACCCTCCTGACCTCTGTAGCCAAGCAGACCGTGGGCACAGAGGCAATGACTTTGAAGGTTCGTAACCACTTTGTAAAAGCCCAACCATATAAGGTTAATGTGCCTTAAAGTGTAAATCACAGACTTGGCTCCCACAAATTGGGAGACTAGCTGCTCCGGGTGACCCCCTTTGGAAGATCCCAGATACAACACTTCTGAGTGAATCTTTGACCGAGGAATTACCCCCCAAACAGGTCGGCTCTTGCTGCGTGCAGTCACATAAACGCTGATAAGTTATTGTGCCCCCACATCTGCAATTGACCTCTGAAGTATTCGACCTGAGCTGGGGGCCTGCGGGTCGGCTGGGTACAGCTGCCGGCTCAGGTCCTCAGATGTTCCTCTCTGCCATGCAGAGGCAGGTCAGCACCAGCCCAGACACCCAGGGTTCTCCAGCCTTGGCTACATCTCACTGTCCAGGTTAATGTGGCCCAAGGTCAAGGGCAGGACACAGACCCTGCCCTTAGTGCCACAGTGTGCCCACGGAGGGAGGAGCCACTGCTGCACCCGCACCCCTCAGCACAGTGGGGGGTCGGGTGGGGGAGAGAAGGAGCTGCCAGGCACAGAGATGATGGGGATGGGCCGGCAGGAGAGGCTAAAGATGGGAGCATGAGGCAGTTCATGAGCTCAGAGCGGCCCACGCTGGACTCTGAGGGCTCAGGCAGGTTCATAGAGAGCCAGTGGCACTTCTTAGAAAGATAACGTTAAAGGAAACCTCCCTGTGCAGTGATGGCTTTCTCTTTCTTCCAGCGCTGTGTTCACCTGGACAAATTTGCTGGTGGTGGTGGTTGAGCTTGATGGGTCAGAGCAGGAAGCCCTGGACCTGGTCCCCCTGGTGACCAACGTGGTGCTGGAGGAGCACTACCTGGTGGTGGGCGTGGTGGTAGTCGTGGACATCGGCGTCATCCCCATCAACTCGCGGGGAGAGAAGCAGCGGATGCACCTGCGCGACGGGTTTTTGGCAGACCAGCTGGACCCCATCTACGTGGCCTACAACATGTAGCCTTGCCTCCAGCTCCGCAGACGTTTCTGGAGATGGACACATCGTCCTCAGTGTCGCTGAGCGAGCAGCAGCAGGCGGCGTCCACAGAGGGAGCTGTCTCACGGTGGTTGGAGGAGACTGCCCGCGGCGGCCCGGTTGGCGTGGGTGGAATGGACACGTGAGTTATCACCGAGGTTTGCTCAGAAGGACCTCGCATTATGCCTTCAGTTTGTTGGAAAAGCCCATTTCAAAACATTTTTCTTCTTTTTCTTTTGTTATTGGATAAGTGCTTTTTTCGTAAATGTGGTATTTCGTTAAGCCAAAATAGCAATTAAAAAAATATTCTGCCCTCCAGATGGGTTCTTCTAAACAATCTATGTAGTGTGACAAAGCATTGTTTTCTCTGTTTTAATGTGTCATGAAATCTTAATGACATGGACCTGTTACTAATTTAAGCCATTGCTAGCTCTCATCCTTCTAGGACAGTCTGTTGAGGTACGAGAAGACCTTCCAAATAGCACCTTCCCGTTAAATTTTAGCAGCTTTCCTTGTCAGAAATGTGCTGACACGGAGGCTAACACACAGCCTTTGGCGTTAGCATAGAACGAGAAGAAATTATAAATAAGGTGTATTTCAGCAATTACCTTGCAGATATCTTTGTACTAAACTAAAAAGATAAAATAAGTTAACTTCTTCAGATGTAATTATGTACAAAACGTTTAATTTATTTTGATCTCTTTAGAAGTATAAAAGAGAAAAAACATTCAAGAATATTAAAGTCTTGTAATGTTTGCTAATATAAAAAAGTGTTGTATTATCTTGCGTGGATAGTATCACAACAAATATATATATATATGAGATATAAATTCACTAATGAGCAGAGGAGATTTTAAAGTTTAAAACGCAGAACCTGCCATTGCATGGTGTCCCCTCCATGGTGTGTAGAGAAGAGAGCTGCTCTCACTTCCACGCTGCTGATGGGAGCAACCAGGTTGCCAGGAGCCCCGCCAGGCGTTTCTTCTAGAACCAGAGACCAGCAGGTGAAATGCTTGGAGACGATCTCAAAGGCGGTGAAGGACTGTGAGGCGAGCCGGGCCTGCTTTCTTTTGCTGCGAGAGCAACACTGGACAGTGCGGTCAGCGTGTGCTCACGGCCCGGTGCGCACAGGGAGGCAGGCGGCCGACAGCACTGTTCTCTGAGCTGCAGGAATTCGTTGCACAATGTTTTCATCATTTTTTGTTAGTGTCACCCTTTTTTGGTCCTTGGTATGAACAGGAATGATGCTCTGTGGTCATTGGCACCCAGCTGCGTTGATTGCCCTCAGATGGCCACTGTGGGGAGTGGACAGGGTGTTCAGAACAGCATGAGGGGAAAGATTCACATAGAGCGTCACTTCAGCCAGCTCTCCAGGGCTCCCCAGCCCGCGTGAGCAGAACCCACAGGGACCCCGCACAAGCTGCCCGCGACTCCCCCAGAGCCCCTGGCTGGAGCAAAAGCCGCACAGCTGCCTTCATGCTGCCGCCTGTGGATCCCACGTTTCTGGTTCTCGTCTCGCTGCTGCCTCCCAGGTCTTCTCATTCCCAGGGCTCATCTTACACTCCTCATTGAGCTGGCCTGTCTGTGTCCAGCCAGGAGGAGGTGTCAGCTACCCAAACGTGACTGACTTGGTCATTGGCCCCGGATGGCCCTGCAGTGGCTCTCGTTGCTAGATGTGCATGACTAAGATTGTTGCTGGGCAAAATTTAGATTCTCTTTTCATTTTATCGTAGGCAATGTCTTTATCTGCCCTTGCTGTACGCACCAGCAAGTCAGCCCTTTGCTAAAAGACAGTTTTGTTTGACTTCCGAGATCCAAGGCTAATTGTTTTTTTTTTAATTTAAGTGGCATATTTTTTTTTAATTTGTCTGCATGTGGGATGCATCCTTCCATCGCCACAAATCATTTGGCTTTTACGATATTGTTTGACTTCATTGCTGTGTGTGACTATTTCTCCACATGCTTCAGATACACATTCCTACGGTCTCTGCTTCCTACAGGGAGAACTCATCACACACAGAAACAAGACATTTCGTACACTCACCCACCTGGTTAGGAAGGGGGTTTCGGGTTTTGGGAAAGACACGGAGTAGGACACACAGCTGCAGGATAACTCATGGGTTCCAGCGGAGGTCAGAAAGGGGCAAGTCAGGTGTCTCTCCCAACATGGCCCTCGCCTGCCCACGTCAGCTTCCAGGCCCGGTGGTGCGGGTGTGAAGCATAAGCGACATCCTGTCACCTCCGTGTTGGGAATTGAGGCTTGGGTGGCAGCTCTGTTGTGCAAGAAAAAGGAAAGGAGACGCTCGGCACCACTGTTTCAGCAATAACGAAGGTTGTTCTGCATTAGCAATTGTACCGTAGATAAACCACTCATGGGAATGTGACAGGTGTTTGTCTTGTGACCTTGTGCTTTCGAAGTCAGACAAAACCGTGTGGTCAATCTGCACAAAGGAGGGCGCACAGTGAACATTGAACACAGACCTGACCACCAGGGCGGCTCCCTCATGGTGCTTGTTTATTACATATCTTTAACCCTGCTTGACACGTTACCCCGGAGACCGTCCCTTTTATCAGTTGAATGTTAGCAGCGTTATTTCATAGAGTGTGATGACTGGCGAGAGAAGTTCATGTACTCAGCCAATCACGGTTTCAAACAGAATTTTTATGTGCAAAGGACGGCAACCTTCTCGTATGTTAAACCACCAGTAAGCTTTGTACATCTGTGATAACGCCTGTTTTATATTCAAATGAACAAATAAAAGCTTTTATTTTTGTTGCTCTGAAAATAGCAGTTTCTTAATTGGTCCCCTGGAAAACTGCCCAGACAGCTTCCGTCCGGGAAGGAAGTGACTCCTATGGGAAATGGGAACTGTATCTGACTCTGTTTACATAATGTGTTGCATTACTTCTTAGTACAGATAATCATACTTTGAACAATGTTTAAATTTTGATGTGGGCATTTATTGCTAAAAAAAAATTCCTATGGCAACAAATGTTTTGTGAAATGTTTTTTTAAATTCTTTTAAATATATCTAAATATATTTGTTCACATTTTGCTGCAAGTGTACAGATTATTGGCTAACTTCTGGGATAAAGAGCAAGCATGAGTCCTGTGTGCAAACACTTCCATCAGCTGTATTGCAGGGACCCTCTGCATGTCAGGAGGAAGGTCTAGCTGGCTAGTTCAACCCAAATTATCTTTGTTCATTTGACAAGCAAAAGCCTTATCTTTTGCCCAAGATCTGAGAATTCTTAAGGCTTTGTCTTTGGGAAAGCAGCAGCAAGTTAACTGACTTTCCATCTAAAGGTTGTGAAAGATAAGTTTTATACACATACCAATCAGTAGAACTCAAACCTGCACACAGATCACCAGGCTTAACCCCTCATATTAGAAATCCACTTGTCCCCCCAACCCACAGCTTTTGTTCAAGACGATTCTGTACTAGTTGGGGGGTGATGCTTTGGGTGTATAAAAGTGAGGGCTGGCAGACCAGCCGGCTGCATTGAATTACACAGACTACTGCCAGGAAGGTCCCAGTGTCTCAGATGGTGGCCAAACAGTGATGAGTCAAATACAGACAAGATGACCAAGAGAGGCCCTGCACAGACCTTCCTGTGCACGCATGTGTGTGTGAGCATGTGTTTGCGAGCGCGCATGCACACACGTGCACCTAGGTGGGTGTGAGTGAGAGTGTTCTTTGGTGATGGCATGCTCTGCACCCCCCAGCTCGGTGCTGAGTTCTTGGGACAAGTCAGAAGTAGTTTGGTTGGCTGGTCCGTTATCATTCAGTGTCCTAGTCATCCTCCCAGTGTCTCCTCATTTTGCTTTGTTTCCTCATCTTATACCCATGTGTATTAACTGTCTCTTCACCCATTAGCCTTCCTGCAGGAGAACAGGGTGTGTTTTCTGCAAGCACACCTACCTGAGCACCTGGCACGGGGCAGGCATTCAGTAACACTTGCTGGATGGAGGACCTCCTCATGGGTAAGTGGCACCAGGGGCTCGCAGCACCCCAGAGAGGAGGAGAGAACGGATAGATGATAGGAATTTCTGGGAATGGGGTGAACATGCTTTTCTTCATAATCCAGAAGATGCCAGTGCATCCTGGTAGTCACGCAGGCCTAATGCCAGAGGTACTGATTCTAGTAACTCATGTTGGGGCCCAGCTATCCCTGCCATTTGACAGGTGACTGAAATGCCATCAAGAGGGTCAGGGCTGACAGAGAGGGGAGGAACTGATGTGGTTAGTGAACAGAGATTGGAGCCTCCATACACGCCCGTCACGTGCTCAGGACAGGACAGGGTGGAGGAATGTGAAGAGCCGCAGGGTAGATAGCCAGCCACCCAGGCTTGTGGACCCCGGCACCGCTGCCCAGCTCATCCTCAGGAGGGCGCCATGGGGACGAGCACTGCCGCAGTCCCAGGACTGCCCTGGGCCTCGCCGAGCTGCCCAGGGCTGCTGTGCAGCTGAAGACAGAAGGAGCGTGTGATGCGGAGGCAAAGGGGCCCGTGCACCCACTCACCTTGCTGAGCCATCATCGGTGAGTCCCTAACCCATGTCTGAGCTGCTTTTCCTCAGACCCCCTGTGCAGGGGCCGGTGAACCCGCCCTGGCCATTATCAGACCAGCTCTCCTGCTGAGGACTCAGGCCCCTGTGGGGGTAGGTGGCCTCAGATGGTTCCGAGACAGAACCTGAAGTGCCGGCCGAGTGTACAACAAACATGAATTCTGAGGACAAATGTCCTCAACGTCCAGAGCAGCTCCCAGCTGCTGAGGGTGTATGAGGGGCGACATGAGGTCAGTCCAACGTAGGCCATCACTTACAGGTTCACAGATCGGAGCAGGAGCAAGTGTGTGCGCTGGGCCCTGGAGGAGGAGGGGGTGGAGAAGCACTGGAGGTAAAGCTACTTAAAGAGACGCTATGGTCCTTTGTAACCTGAATAATCAAAGCTCACGTGTGGTCTGTTTAAACATCAAGTCGATGTTCAGGTATTACCATGTTAAATACTTTGTTTGATCGTGTACAAGGGTGACCTGTGGGGCTAATTTTCTGTGGCAAGTTCCTCCCCCCTCCGCCCCCCCCCCCCCCATTGTGTAAATGCTCCTCCAACCTGACCCAGGGCCTGGCAGCTCCGATGCTCAGATGAGGAGGAGTCTCCGGGAGTTTAAGGACTTCTGTGTTTATAGCACTGAGCTGGGGACAGGCAAGTGCCAGGGGTGCAAGGTTGTGGGGGACAACCTCTTGGTTAAGGGGGGAAGCTGGAAGCCGGAAGTGGTCGGGCACGTGGGGTGGGAAGGCAGCAGGACCTCTGAGTCAGGGTGGATTCAGTCAGGGGAAGGAGCTTCCCTTTTAGCCACCTGCCCTACTGGGAAAACCCAAATCACCTTTTTTTAAAAAGGAAGTTTTTGAGTAGGTAATCCAGTCACATGGTCCAAATGCGGAAACTGTATAAAGGCGTGTCCAATGTGAAGTCCTGTTCTAATCTTGGCCCGTCCGGTTCCCCAGCGCCCATGGCAGTAACCATCCACACCAGTTTACCGCCAGTCCTGTCTGGGTTTCTTTATGGGAATGCAGGCCAGCTCTGAGCCCATGCTCCTGCCTCCATTCTCACCCACAAGGAGGTACGGGACACTCCATTCTCTACCTGTGTTCTTTAAAGTTCACCTTAGCTTCTCCGTGCTCTCACAGCAGCATGGCCTCCTGCCTCAGGGTGCACCTGTCTGCTCCCATCCTTGGACACAGCCTTCCCAGTGTCGCACTATTGTCAGCAACCCAGCTTCTGTCCTGACAAAAGTCAGTCATTTCATCGTGGGCAAGTGTTTCTCATGGGTGGGTTTCGGGGCGGGGGGCGGGTAGGGAGGGTGGGTGAGTCAGAGTGAGTGGGTTTCTGGCGGGGGCATGATGAGTTGGGGTGAGTGCTGTGACTTGGACAGATGCTTCAGGGGGTTTCACTGCCACTTTTCACTTTCAACAGCAACCCCTCACCAACAGAAATTGTTGGCTTTAATTTGCATTTCTGTTATTGCTAGAGGCCCAGTGTACAAAATGTGTGCACTGGTAGGGTCCCTAGCAGCTACGGGCTGCTGGCCAGGTACTCTCTCCCTTCCCTCGGCCACCTGCTGGAACTCCTGGACAACTCCCGTTCAAGGGTACCATTTGCATACTATGCTTTTATTAGATAGGATAAGTAGGATCGAGTATTTTAACAGTATTTTAGAAAGCCATTTGTATTTCTCTTTCTGCAAACTGTTCATGTCCCTTCAACTATTGGGTTGTTCCACTGGTCAGGAACTGTTGTGAAAGGTTTTAAATGGGGGAAAGAAAAAGGATTAGTGTCTGTCCTGCCCAGCTCACCTGACCAGGCTCTCTCTGCCTTTTATTGTCTTTGAGCTAGCTACTCTACAGTTTTTAAATTATAGAAAACGGCTAATAGTCATAACTTCAGTCCCAGGAACACAATCCGTTATTGCCCTGTGAATAGACCTGATTCACTTCAGTTTGGAAATTCACTTCAGAATCCGTTTTCCGTCCAGGGGCTGTTGTTGGAACCTCCAGCTGAACCAGTTGGAGCCTCCTACTTGCTCCCTCATTAGTGAACTAAGGAAATCTTACTCCGTGGTTGCTATCCCATAGCTCCTTTCAAATCATTCCCCTCGCTGCTGAGAGCTCTGTGAGAGACATCAGCCCTTCGTCTGGGATGAGTTGAAAATGCTTTCTTCCCGCCCAGGCCAGGTGGCCCCCTGAGCATCAGCCTGTGCACCAAAGGGTCATGGGTTTGATTCCTGATCAGGGCACACACCCAGGTTCCCAGTTCAATCCCTGGTCAGGGCGCCTATGGCAGTGGTTGGCAAACTCATTAGTCAACACAGCCAAATATCAACAGTACAACGATTGAAATTTCTTTTGAGAGCCAAAATTTTTTATACTTCTTCTAACGCCACTTCTTCAAAATAGACTCGCCCAGGCCGTGGTATTTTGTGGAAGAGCCACACTCAAGGGGCCAAAGAGCCGCATGTGGCTCGCGAGCCGCAGTTTTTGCCGGCCACGGGCCTATGGGAAACAACCAATGATGTTTCTCTCTCACATTGATGTTTCTCTTTCTCTCTCTCTCTCACCTCTCAAAGTCAATTAAACAAAAAAGAATTCTGTTTGAGACTATACTATGAGAGTTGAGGGTTTTGTTTGTTTTTTAGGGAAAAGGAGGCGGAGGAAAGAGAGAAGGATGTGTATCTCAGATTGAGACCCTTGGAACGTGGCTCCTGAACTGAAGGAACTAGCAAATGTCTGAGAGACCAAGTAAGTATGTGTAAGCAAATGAAGGAGCCAGTCATAAATGCTACATCAGTCCGGGGAAAGGATGGATTTGCAAAGAAAAGTTCAATACAGATCTGAGTTGGATGTTTTTTTAAAAGCTGGTTTGGCCCGATAGGGCTGGGAGGCAGCTGCCACCCCTGAGCTGCACTGTGGGTTTCAGAGCCACTGGCTTTCGTTTCTGTGGTTTCGAGAGATGGGAATGAATGGTGAAAAAACAGACTTGAGGAAAAGATTGCTTCCAGGCAGGTAAGGGACCTGCTAAAGCCCAGGAGCACTGGGGGGCACGTGCTGATGGCAGGTGCTGGGAGACTTTCCTTACACGGGCACCTTCTTCCTTGAAAGTTCCAACAGGAAGGCTTCTGCCACCTTCTGCTCCTTCTCTCATCCTGTCTTTGAACTCTTTAATTTTCTATTTCCTGTTCAGGCCCAGGCTCAGGGCAGCCAGGGATAAGGACAAGCAGCGAATACCTGCGTCTCTCAGCCCCCAGGCCCAGGGTGAGGAGCTCTCCAGGAGGCAGCTGTACAGGGACCCTCGGGACACTGCCTAAGACCATTCTTTGTGCCTCTGACCAACTCCCTTTGAAACCCTTGAAAGATCCAAACTGAAATGCCGCATTTATTTGTAAGCAGACCCCCCACATTTTGGCTTGAGGATCAACAGCAGGAAGACACTGAACACAAATCACAAGATTTATACTGGAGACAAACAAAAAAACGTGTGGTCCACAATCCCATCTGTCTGGCCCTCCCACTAGTAGATACTCAGTTTCCAGAATTACTAAAAGGTTATAAGAATTAATCTTTTCTAATCCTGATGATGCTCTTTAAACGAGCTAGAAAAGAGTAGATTCCCATTCTTTTATAAACAGAGGAAATACAATTTATTCATTTTGTCCAAACCTAATCTGGCCTACTACCAAGGCACTTTTGCCCACAAATGGATGTCTAATTTGTTGTTTAAAAAAGAGGACCAGGAGGAATATCTTTTGCTGCCAAGATCCTGTCACTCCTATTTTCTTCTTGTCCTAAATACAATTTCTCTCAGTCTACTTTTCTTCTCCCGATCAACAACAAACTTCTCAAGAGTAGTCTTCCCAAACACTCCTTTTATCCTTTGCCTTCTGTGGTCACTTGAGCCTTTTATCACCATGGCATCACCCTCAATCCCTCTTCCAGTCTGCTGGCTCCTTAACCTTGTCAGATCTCTCATTACTTGGAAAAAAATTACTTTCCTGTGACCCTTAGCCCTGTTGATTTCTCTAGAGAAGACTTATTTTTTTCTTTTTAATCCTCACCTGATGTTTTTATTTTTTTTAGAGAGGAAGGGGGAGATCAGTGTGAGAGAGAAACATTGATCAATTGCTTCCTGTATGTGCCCTGACCAGGAATCTAACCCAGGCACTTTTTGGTGCCCTGGACAATGCTCCAACCCTACTGAGTCACCTGTCCAGGGCAAGACTTATTTTTCTAATTTTAATTTTAAAATGTTCAGAGGACAAATGGGGGAAATGGCTCACCCCAAATCAATATTGGGTCCTCAAATGACGTTCTTCTCCAGCTAACGTCTGTTCACCTTTCAAGATTTAGCTTACATGTAATTTTTTAAGCCTTTCCTCATTCTTTCCCCTCCTGTGTTATACTTTCTCTGTATCCTGTAGTCTTGTATTTATTCTTGCTCGCACCTAACTCTGATACATAGGAAGAATGTTGCTTTTATTTAATTGATGCCCTCACTAGAATGGCAACTCTATAGGGACAGCAAGTATGTCTATTTTGCTCATTATCATATGAGCAACATTGAACGCAGATGCTATAGCTCAAGTATTTGTGTTTTGTGTGCGTGCTTTAATATATTTTTATTGATTTCAGAGAGGGAGAGGGAGAGAAGTATTAATGATGAGAGAAAATCATTGATCAGCTGCCTCGTGCACGGGATTGAGCCTGCAACCTGGGCATCTGCCCTTAACCGGAATCGAACCCGAGACCCTTCAGTCTACAGACTCAATACTCTGAGCCAAATCAGCTAGGGCTCAAGTATTTGTTAAGTGAATGAACTAAAACTGTCTATACTGTCTCCTAAATTTCCTTAGCATTCTCCACCTTCAGTTATACTCTGCCTTATTTCTAGATAGTAGGAGCTATTTCTTGTCTTTGCAAGTCGTTATAAAGTCACCTGCAGGCTTCAAGGGGCTGTAAGAAGAAACATGATGTTGGGAGCATGGATGTTGACTTTGAACAGCTCTGGGTCTCAGCTTCCTCTCCAGTATGAGTTTAAGAAATTGGACGAGATACAGGTTTTCAAATTGCCCTGTTGAGCCAAACAGAATCTTAGGAAGCTTTTTCAGGGCTGCCTAATTGAAATGCCAACTTAGAACTTGTTGACTAGATGATTGCTAACCTCTCAAATCCGACTCTGAAACAGACCATGCATGAGCCTTACCTTCAGAGCTCAAATTCTGACAAAGACCGATTTTTTATCGGCTCCTAGATATCAAGGAGGTCCTCTAATACACATTTGCTGGGTGAGTATTGACTATAAATAAGGTGCTGATGAGGACACACACTTGGTAAAACAAAGCTGCAGTCCAGTGTGGAGTGGTCACCAGCCATCTACGAGTGAATGTGGCTAGTCCACGTAGAGGTTTGCTGAGCATGGCACACACTGGATTTTGAAGACTTAGTACAAAACAAGAATGTAAACGGTTTCATTCGTTGTTCAACACTGAAATGTTTTGGCTATATTATTCAAGTTTTCAACCTTTATTAGGTAATGCATAGGTGTCCCATATCACACATTTCCATTTGACAGCAGTTTTATGCAGCTTGTATTTCAGCTTAGCAGTTTCGTGAATGTACATACCCTCTAACACCTGCCTCTAGGGGTTCCGTGGCCAGCAGAATCAGTCACACGGAGGCTTATGAGAAAAGAGCAGAATCACCCACTCCACCGACCCCAGACTGAGTCAGATCCTGCCCTTTAAGCAGATCCCCCAGGTGATCATGTGAGCGCGAGTTTGAGGTCTGATATAGAGCACAGTACAGGATGCCATCGGTCTCATTACCCCTCACATTTTTGCTTCTCCAATCCTACTGGATCAGGGATTAACCTGAGGGACCAGAGTCCTAGGGGTGGGGAGTCTATAGATGAGACCTAGGAATCTGTAAAAAAATCCAAAACATTTTGTGCAACGTATTTTGTGCATGTGTGTGTATGTGGATTTTTCACGAAATGGTGTATTGATTCTCCTAAGTAGTCGTTGTGAAAGGGTTGGGCCCATCAGCAACATTGGGAACTTGTTAGAATGCAAAAGCATGCATCAGGCCAGCAATGATTAACAAGCTCTCCTGTAATCCTGCTTCAGAAGTTTGAGAACCATTGAATTAGATACTGGAGGCAAAAGAGAGGGCCAAGCCACTTATTGCATGAGGAGGAGGGTGAAGGAGGGTGATGTTGACATGAGCTGAGACTGGTTCACATAAACTGGTTGGAGAAGTGGAGTGACAATGGATTAGATTCTAGATGTACTGAAATTGATACTACTGACAAACTTTTTGTGTTTATGGAATAATTTTGTTTGTTTAGCCTAGTGTAAGGATTAAGAAAACAGGCTTTGTAGTTAACCAACCTGAATTTTTTGAGAACTGGTTAAAGTATTTTGAGTCTTTCTGAAAGCTGAAAAAAGTTAAGTTCAACTTAAATGTTTAAGTGAATGAATGATTTTCCATACAGTTTTCATATAAACAGTCACCAATGGATAGGCCACTGTGCATGACCACCATGTGATAACAGTGTTTGGTTTGGTAAAGCGAATTGGACTAAATCACCAATGTATTAAAACCAGTTTTTTTAAATACATTTATTTATTAACCAATGTTAACACATTAAATGAATCTATATATTGCTAGTCAGAGCAGCTTACAAAATGCCAGAATGCATCATAGAACTGGACAGCCACAATGAATAATTACAATGTGCATAGTGGCTAAGCTCAACATCTTGATATAGCTTTATGATTTGCAGAAATATTTTAATAATGATTCCTAAAACAATCAATTGTAATTTTACCTAAAACTTTTACAAAACCAGGCCACAATCTCTTTTTAAAATTTTTTTTTTTTTAACACACAGTTTTCACGCTGTAGTAACTTGGAAATGTGCAACCGTGTCAACGGAGACAAAAAAGCCAAAGTAACACGAATCTTACGTTCATGCAGCTATCAGTAAATAGTACACACTCTGGAATGGTTTTACATTGAAAGTATTTCCACAATAACTTGCTCTCATAGGGGTGGATCGAAGTTTTAAAACTTGAAAAATGATCGAGAAGGTAAGTGTTCTTGGTTACGATGTCTCAACCAGACCACGGCACGTGGCAACACAGACTAATCACACAGTAACAAGGAAGGACAAGATGCAAGCCACTGCATATAGTTCAGGATGGTGTTGAAACGGTGCTAGGCAGTTCCTATGAGCCATTGAGCACCACCGGGCAGCAGCTTGTCAATTAATTTGTGTCACTGCCATTTGCAGCAGCACCAAGACTGGGTGAATGATTATTTCACAGACGACTTGGTTACATCTTTAACTTTAGAGTGACCCTGACAAACCTAGAGAAAACTTTTTAAAAGGTTTTTCTCCTGATTCTTTCACTTCCACTGTGTGTAATTGCTTTAATAAATATCAAAGGTCTAAATAAATATTTACAAATTATTTCTCTAACCTTAAAAAATAACTAAATGATAAATGGGAATTTGACTTGGTCTAAGATCAGTCTTTGAAAAAACATAAACTGTGAGATTTTTCTTTAAAAGTAATTTGAGTTTTTCTGGCTGTATTTTATATATCTATGTATAAAAAAAATCATTATTCAACTATCGATCCATTCCTATTGGTAATGCTTCTTCATCCAGACATTCCGCAAAATACAGACTTTTTACAAACCACGGCATCTTTAATACAAGAAAATTAACATGCATTATTCTTCATTCTGTGTACAGTGATGGGGTTCATTAGTAGGCAATGACCCATTACCACAAACATAACGGCTTCTGTGAAACTTAAGTGCTTTCTTTCCTTTTAGCATTAACTTATAATATATGAGGTGACACCAGATAATGGGCAATCAGTATTTGGGGAGGGAAGGGAAGCAGTAAATAAATTTGTATGCCCCATCTATAATTTCATGTATGGATTAAGGTAGTTTTTGGCTTATATTTGTTGTTTATTTTGTTACAAGCACTCATGTTAGGATAAAGATGAAATGTGCAAACTTTAAAATTTAAATATTCATTTTCTCTAAGATCCAGCTCAGTAAAAGATTACCCAGTTCCCTGCAATTTTAAACTACGAGATCAAAGCTAATAATTTGTTATAAAAGTTATA
The DNA here is from genome assembly GCA_026230045.1 of Corynorhinus townsendii. Taxonomy (NCBI): domain Eukaryota; kingdom Metazoa; phylum Chordata; class Mammalia; order Chiroptera; family Vespertilionidae; genus Corynorhinus; species Corynorhinus townsendii. The sequence continues at coordinate 81,068,482 of JAPDVU010000001.1, read as the reverse complement.
TATTGAAAAGAAAATGAAAAACACAATTGGGAAATATTTAAGAAAAAATATGCAGGACTAGCACCTGCTGTGTCAACCCTGTTCCCTAAATTCAATCATATACCCACTGGCATAACCAATAGATAATGCCTTTAAACAGTAAATTAAGCTGAACAAAACCAGCTCAACAAGGTTAAGAAATAAATTTCACATCAAGGTAGTATGTTTTATTTCTGAAACAGTCCTGTAGTTCTTACATTCAGATCTATTTTAAAGGTTTGTTAAACTCACTTGTGTTCACCAGTTGTTTTTTTAAAGATCTGTTGCTTAAAGGTTAAAATCTCTGTAAAACCTAAAAATGTTTTAAAATTTGCTGTAAATGCAACAAATTCTCAATTAAATTTTATTTAAAATAATACCCTCCACTGATGTTACTTTTACCCCCGAAAAATTCCAGAGGGACATTAACAAAAGATTTAAACTACTGTGCAAAATCTCTTCACGAAAAGTGTTTAAAGGCTGGTGCAAATGGGAAGCAAATTCTAAACAAGTTTGGCTTCTTGGAAACAAAAACCGTTGTGTCTGAGAAGAGCAGTCGTCGGTGCCTCTCCAGCAAGAACCGTCTTCATCTTTTCCGGCGGCAGGTGCGCTTGTGCTCGGCGTGCCAGTGCTCCTGCTGGCACTTGATGGAGCAGTAGGATGTGTTCCAGCAGCAGTGGTACATGGCCTCCTCCTCACAGTTGTAGCACTAGAGGAGAAATCATGACCAGAGTTTAAGCTTGAGGTTCAATACACAGGAAACTGGTTAATATTATAGACTTTGGAAGTTGTGATCTTATTTTTTATTTTTTGGAGGGACTGGTTCTTTATTTTAAAAAGATACTTGTTCAATTTTCAGTATCAAAACAGTTGCACTACTGGTTTCTCTTTCTCCCAATTGGCCCCCTAAGGCACCACACCAAAGGAGAGTACATTTTAAGCCATTAAGCTGCAGGATGCGCACCTCACAGACTTCAAGGAAACCTCACTAAAAACGGGGCATTAGGTGGGGAAAGAAACTTAAAGATCAGCACACTGCCAGCCCAGACTGTAGCGAGCTCTCACAGCCAGTGTGGCCAGTATGGCCCAACCTCAAAGAAGCAAAGTTTCAAAATACAAAATTTAAAAAGTTTTGTACATAAACTATTCAAGATTTCTCCAGCACTAACTGGTACAAAGCACAATGAGATGGCACTTTCAGAAACAGCAGCTTCAGACCCAGAGGAGGGTAATGAGATGAGTTCCATTTGGCTAAATCAGTGGCAAAAACATAATTTTCTTTCTTTCAAGGAGGCAGGAGAGCAAATAATTGGTCACTTCAACATAAGGGGCACATGATCCATTTTGTGAACCACTGGGGAAAGCGTAGAGATGGAACAAGAATTTGGTCTCTGATAGAGAGGTCTTGCCATCTTAATTTGGTCACTTCTGATGAAAAAAATAAATTGCCCAAAGATGCCTTAAAAGCTGAAACCTAAACATCACTTTTTTTGGGGGGGGGAGGTGGGGATTAACTCCTCCTGGAATCACCTTTTCAATTTGGCTAGCACTCTGCACAAAGGAATGATTCCCCATAGAGGAGCCTTTCTCTGGGCTCTATTTGGCTCTCAGTAAGGCAGGCCCATACCTCTTTCCCTCCCCTATGGAGAGGGCAATATGGATTAAGCTGAAAAACTACCTCCTAAAAGTGAGAAAGGGACTAGACTGCTGCTTGAGAACTGTGGATTATTTGGAATGTTTTACAAATGGCTGCCACATCAACAACAAAAAGGTAATTACAAAATGTGTACATCACAACATGCTTTTAAAGACACTGCATTGTGCTCACATTCCCTTAAATGTTGTTCCCAAAGGTGCTCAGCCTCTAGCCCCATCAAAATCTCTGAGGAGAGGCAGAGACAATTTGGTGAAAAAGACGCGGGGGGAGGGGGGCAGTGAAAGGAGAACGCAGCCTTCCAGTTGCAGATCAGCCCTCAGTTTAAAGGTCAGCTTCAAGCAGGCTGGCCTCAGGCGGAGTCAGGGTCAGAGGGAGGAGCAGTGGCAGGGCGGGACTGGGTGGCTCTACGTCTCGTTCAGGTCCAGCAGAGTCTAGTCCAGCATCCTTTGTGTACAGAGGTGTTCCCCTTTGGTGCATTTCAGTTTATCTTCCAAATCATCAATTATCTTTTCCAGCTTGGCTACCGATCTCTCAGCAAACTCAGCACGGGTTTCTGCCTCCTTGAGTTTATCAGTAAGAATCTTTCTCTCTTCCTCATATTTGTCTTCTTTTTGAGAGTACTTTTCTTCAGCAGCGCTCAGACACTTCAGGTTCTGGTCCATCAGTCTGATCTGATCATCAATCTCTCAGCAACGGGACTCTGCGAGTTCAGTCCGTTCCTCTGTGTGTTCCAAGTCTCCCTTAATAATCACCAACTTACGAGCCACCTCCTCATACTTTCTATCTGCCTCTTCTGCAATGCGCTTAGCTTCTTTGAGTTGCATTTCCTGGAGTTCCATCTTTTCATCTTTTAAAGCTCGATTTTCAATAACCTTCATACCTCTATCGCTTCTGATCATAAGAGGTACAGAGGGGGGGTCGATGATGTTTCTCTCATTGTCACAAGCCCCCTCTTCTCCAACTAAAGAAACTCCCAGGAAAGTTAAAGGCCCAGTACCCTTTAATTTCCCCTTTTGGGCAGCCAGAAATTAAAGATTAGGACATTCATAACCAACTGCATAGACAGTGAATATTAATGATGTGCATGCCCTAAGAGAGGCTCAGAAAAGATAATTAGTTTACACATCAGGCTGATTCTTGACACAGCCAACAACAGACCCTGAAAAAAGGGAGAAAAAGAATTACAGAGTTACCATATTATTAGATTCAAATGCCCAGTGTTCAATAAAGAATCACAAGGCGTACAAAGGAACAGAAATGTATGACCATTCAAAGGAAAAAAAATCAACAGAAACTGTTAAAAAGGGCCTAATGGCAGATATACTAGTCAAATACTTTATTAAAGATGCTCACAGAACTAAAGGAACATGTGGAGAAAGTTAAGATGTGTGAACAAAATGGAACTATCAATTAAAAAAAACAAACCTGGAGCTGAAAAGTCTATGAACTGAAGTGGAAAAATTCACTAGAGAAATTCAAAAGCAGATCTGAGCAGGCACAAGACAGGACAATGGAAATTAAAAAGTGTAAGGAAGGCCCAGCTAGAGTGGCTCAGATGGTTGAACGTCATCTGTGCACTGAAAGGTTTGATTCCTGGTCAGGGCACATATCTGGGTTGTGCGTTTGATTCCCAATTGGGGAGTGTAGGGAAGGTAACCAATCCACGTTTTCCTCTCCCCTGCTCCCTCTTTCTAAATATGTTCTTGGCTGAGGATTAAACACTAATAATAAAATTAAGTAATGAAAAAAAAGTCTAAGGAAGCCCAGTGGTTGAGCATCAACCCAAAAACCAGGAGGTCCCCAGTTGAATTCCCAGTCAGGGCACGTGCTTGGGTTGTGGGTTCAATCCCCAGTAGGGGGGCATGCAGAAGGCAGCCAACTGAAGTCTTGCACTCTCATCGATGTTTCTATCTCTCTATGCTTCTGCCTTCTTCTCTCTAAAATAAAAATAATTTACAAATAAGTATAAGGGAAAGATTGAAGAAAATCAAATAGAGCCTATGGGATCCGTGGGGTACCAAGATACGCATTTTTGGGTTCCCAGAAGAAGAAAGAGAAAAGGGCAGGGAGAATATTTGAGCAAATAATGGCTGAGAGCTTCCCAATGTAAGATATTAACATAAACATTCAAAAAACTCAATGAACTCCAAGAGACCCACATCAATACACAATATAACAACACTCTCAAAGACCAAAGTTAAAAGAGAATCATGAACTGCCCTAGCCAGGTAGCTCAGTTGGTTGGAGAGTCATTCTGATAAGCCAAGGTTATGGGTTCAATCCCCAGTCAGGGCACCTACAAGAATCAACCAATGAATGCATAAATAAGTGAAGCAACAAATCAAGGTTTCTCTCTTTGTAAAATCAATAAATAAAAATGTAAAAAGCATCATGAAAGCAGCTAGAGAAGAAAACTGGCACATGTAAAGGATCATCAATATATGATCAGATTTCTCACTAGGAACTATGGAGGCCAGAAGATAGTGGACAGATAGAATCAGGATGCTAAAAGATAAAACTGTAAACAGAGAATCATATATTCAGCAAAATTGTCCTTCAAAGTTAAAGCAATTTTTAAATTCCCAGATAAACAAAAGCTGAGGCAGTTCCAAAGATCTCGGTGAGGGTTAATCCTGGACAAGTGTAAAAGCTAGTGCTATTGCAACAATGGCTTGTAACTGTACATTTTGTTTTCTAGATGATTAAAAGACTAATATATTTTTTAAAGTATTACTGTACATTTTGTTTGTAACTCCAAATCTTGTTTTCTACATAATTAAGGAGATTAATGCAGTTAAAAGAGCTATGTTTTGGGGACACAATGTACAGAGATGTAATTCTGTGACATTAATAACCCGAAGGGTGGGAACAGAGCTATATAGGAGCAGTTTTTATGTGTGATTGAAGTGAAGCTGAATAAATTCATATTACAGAGTTACAACTTTAAAATGTTATGTGTAATCCCTATAGTAATGCAACCACAAAGAGCTATAGAATATACACAAAGGAAAGAAATTTTAACATTTCACTACAAAAAGAAAAAAAAACAAAAAGATAGGAAATCAGGGATAAAAAGGTATAGGGTGTATTGAAAATAAACACAATGACAGACATTCCCCTATCAGTAATCACTTTGAGTTACTCTCCAATCGAAAGGCACAGATTGGCAGAATGGATAAAAACACAGGATCCAGCTATATGCCATCTAAGGGAGTCTCACTTGAGACAGAAAGGCACAAACAGGCTGAAAAAGAAAGGAGGGGAAAAGATGTTCCATGCAAATAGTAATCAAGAGAGCAGGTGGCTATACTAATAGCAAGCAAAATAGACTTTAAATATTTAAAAAGCTTACAAAAGAGATAGACACTATATAATTGTTGTATTTTTTTTTTTGCTGTATTGAGTCTTTTATTAATATAAACATTTATGTACCTAATCAAAGACCATCAAGATATATGAAGCAAAAATTGACAGAACTGAAGGGAGAAACAGTTCTGTCACAATAAATAGCTGAGACTTCCACACCCCCTTCACAATAATGGATAAAACAACCAGACAGAAAATAAGGAGATAAGGGGACTTAACACAATAAACTAGGTCTAAAAGACTTTTACAGAAGTATCCCCAACTAGAGCCCACATTCCTCTCAAGTGCATGTGGGACATTTTCCAGGATAGACCATATGTCAGCTTACCAATTAAGTCTCATATCATGCAAAGTATCTTCTCGGACCACAATAGATCAAGTAAGCAAAAACAAAACTTGAAAAGTCACAAAACTGTACAAATTAAATATACATTTTTAAACAACCAATGTATCAAAGAAATCACAAGGGAAATTAGAAAACATAATATACCAAAATTTAAGAGACGCAGCAAGACAATGCTCAGAAGGAAATTATTAGTTGCAAATACCTACCTTACAAAAATATCTCAAATCAATAACCTAAAAGTCCACTTTAAGGAACTGGGAAAAACAAACTAAACCCAAAGCTAGCAAAAGGAAGGAAATAATAAAGATTAGAACAGATCTAAATGGGAATAGAAAAACAGAGGGGGAAAAAATCAAAGTTGGTTCTTCAAAAAAGGTTAAACAAAATTGACAAACCTATAGCTAGATGGACTAATAAGAAAGAGGACTCAAATTAATAAAATCAGAAATGGAGGTGGGGAGCTTATTGATTCCATAGAAATAAAAAAATTTTAACAATGCACTATTAACAATTATACAAACCAACTGAATAACCTAGATAAAATACACAAAATCCTAGAAACAAAACCTACCAAGACTAAATCACAAGCAGAAAATGTGAGGAGACCCGTAACTAGTAAGGGGATTGAATTATTAATTTAAAAAATCTTCCAATACAAAAAACTCTGTACCTGATGTCTTCTAATTCACCAAATTCTTAGTTGGAGAAGAATACCAATTCTTCTCAAATTTTAATCATGGATGGTTGAAATAAAAATCAATTAATGTAATATACCACATCAACATAATGAAGGGAAAAAACGGCACATAATCATTTCAATTGATGATCAAAAGAAAAAGCATCTGACAAAATTCAACATCTTTCCTGAAAAAAACACTCAACAAAAAAGGAACAGAAGGAAACTACTTCCACATAAAAGCCACATATGAAAAACCCACTGCAAACATCATCCTCAATGGTGAAAGTTTTTCCTTTAGATCAGAAACAAGACAAGGAGGCCTGCTTTTCACTTCTGTTCAATAGAGTACTGAACATTCTAGCCAGAGCAATTCAGCAAACAAGACATAAAAGCCATGCAAATATAAAAGGAAAAAGTAGTTATATGTTTACATATGATATGATCTAGGATGTAGAAAACCCCAAAGATTTCAGAATAAATGAATTCAGCAAAGTAGCAGGATACTAAGTCAATTTACTAAAGTCAGTTATATTTCTATTCACAAACAATAAATAACCTAATAAGGAAACTAGAGGCCCAGTGCACGAATTCATGCATGGGTGGGATCTGGCCAGCCCGCCCTGATGGAGGCCGATGGGAGCTGGGCCAGTGTGGGGAAGGGCCGTGGGGCTTTGGCTGGGGGGCGGGGGGGGGGTGTCATCAGGGTCAGGGCTGGCTGGGGGGAGGGGCTGTGGGAGGTTGGGGTGGTGATCAGGGCCCAGATCGGGCCAGTTGGCCACTGCAGTGCATGTCATAACAACCAGTCGTTTTGGTCATTCCGGTCATTTGGCTTTTATATACATAGATAATGAAAATTGCTCAAAGACTTGGAAATTAACAAGGAGGTGAAAGACTTGTACAATGAAAACTAAAAAATATTGCTGACATTAAAGAAGACATAAATAAATGGAAACACATCCCATGTTCACAGATTAAAAGACTTAACATTGTTAAGATGTCAATACTATTGAGAGTCATGTATGTATTCAATGCCAGTTCCTATCAAAATCCCAATGACATTTTAAAAAAATGTATTTTAATTGATTTCAGAGAAGAAGGGAGGGGGAGAGATAGAAACATCAATGATGAGAATCACTGATAAGCTGCCTCCTGCACATCCCACACTGGGGATCAAGTCCCTCAACCCAGGCATATGCCCTGACCAGGAATTGAACTGCCACCTCCTGATTCATAGGTCAATGCTCAGCCACTGAGCCATGCCAGCCGGGCACAATGACATTTTTAGTAGAAATAGAAAAGCCCATTCTGATTTTCATATGGAATCTCAAGGGACCTTGAGAAGCCAAAACAATCATGAAAAAAAACAAAAAAACAAAAACAATCTGGAGGACTACCACTTCCTAATTTCAATACTTATTACAAAATTACACTAATCAAAACTATGTGGTATTGGCATAAAGAGAGACACAGACCAGTGAAATAGAATAGAGAGCCCAGAAATAAACACTTACATTTTTTATCAAATGATTTTTGATGAGGGTGCCAAGACCATTTAATGGGGATAAGTCTTTTAACAAATGGTGCTGGAAAGAAACTGAATCTTTATCTAACATATAAGAAATTTAACTTGAAATGTATCAAGAACATAAATACAAGACCCAAGACAACAAAACTCTTAGAATAAAACACAGAAGCTTCACAACCCCAGATTTAGCAATGATTTCTTGGATATGACACCAAAGGCATAGATAACCAAAGAGAAAATAGACAATTTGGACTTCATGAAAATGACCCACAGACTGGAAGAAAATATTTGTGAATCATATATCTGGTAAGAAATTAATACTCAGAATATTTAGAGAGCTCCTGAAACTCAACAACTAAAACCTCAATTCAGAAATGGGCAAGGGACTTGAATAGACATTTATCAAAAAAGATACAGGAATGTCAATAAGTACATGAAAAGATGCTCAATATAACTAATCATCAGGGAAATGCAAATCAACACTACAATGAGATACCACTTTCTATCCATTTGGATGGCTACCATCAAAGTAAAAAAAAAAAAAATGTTGGTGATGTAAAATGGTGCCGCTCCTGTGGAAACAGTAAGGACAGAATGTAGGAAACAGGAAGTTGCCTCAAAAAATTAAAGAAAGAATTACTATATGATCCAACAATCACACCCAAAAGAATTAAAAGCAGTGTCTCAAAGAGATATGTATATACCCATGTTTATAGCAGCATTGTTCACAATAGTGAACATCAACATGTGAATAAATAAGCTGAATGTGGTATATACATATAAATGAAATATTTTTCAGCTTAAAAAAAGGAAAATTCTGTAATATGCTACAACATGGATGAACCTTACGGACATTACATGAAAAAGGACAAATATTATATGATTGCCCTTTACCACTAAATATGCTATTATTATCAAGGTTATTTATGACCCAAAACTAGTGGTCAGTTCTCAGCCCTCATCTTATTTGGCACTCTTGGGAGATATTTTGATCATCACAACTTTAGGGGACAGAGAGGAGGAGGTGCTACTGGCATCCAATGGGTACAGGCAGTTAAACATCCTGTAATATACAGAACAGTTCTCTCTTCCATGAATTTTTGGTCCAAATGTTAATAGTGCTGAGGTTGAAAATCTGGTCTAACCAAAGGGGAGGAAGGAATTTATGTAATTAAGACTGTTTGGACCTGGGAGAAGAAAATGGTGCAAGAGTAAAAATTAAGATTTCAAGCTGAGTTGATAAAAAGAATGGTGGTATCATTAATAGATACCCATAAGGAGGATGAACAGGTAATGGCAAGGAAGATGAGACTGAGTTTTGGAAATAGATACTTGAAAATACATCCATATAGATATGTAAGTTCTATGAAAAGACAGTTGGACAGATATACAGACTGATTTAGACAGATGATATATAGACCCACAAATAGATAGATTTGACAGTTGATAATAAGAGTCTTAGGGCAGGACCCAGGGAGTGTACTATTAGAAAAATAAGGACAGCCGTTTTAATTTTTGGAAATAGTTGTAATGAGTCAGATCTGTGTTTTAATCTTGGGCCTGTGTTAATTAGTCATGTGACTTTGGAACCAAGTTTATTTAACTTCTATCTTAGTTTCCCAATCTTTAAATAATATTTTAAGCAGCACCATCCTTTCTCCTAAGTACCCTATTACCTTATTTATGCACTCATTTTATATCTCTCCCTTTCTTTGTGGCTATATTGATATCTCTTATATCTCATTTTAACATCCATTTTTTGGCATCTGACATACCCACATTCTGTCCTACAACACTGTAGTCTTTCTTACAATAATGTAAGATTTAATTATAATACAGTAACAATTCTAAATATTTTACCAGTCTACTTGAAATGACATGAGCTGAAGCAGCTTAGAAGATGAGTTCCAGCTCTACCAACCAAGTTTTTACTGTTCAAGCTCATAAGCCTCAAATTCCTCACCTATAAATACGGGTATAAATCAAAGCAATATGGTATTGGCATAAAAACAGACACATAGATCAGTGGAACAGATTGAGAGTCCAGAAATAAACCCATACACAAATGATCAACTAATTTAACACAAAGAAACCAAGAATATAGCTTCTTCAATAAATAGTATTAGGATACTGCGCAGCCACATGAAAAAAACACACACAAAAACTGAACCACTATCTTATACCATATACAAAAATCAACTCAAAATAGATTAAAGACTAAAATTAAATGTAAGACCTGAAACCATAAACTTCCTACAAGGAAATAGGAATAAGAGCTCCTAGTTATCAGTCTTGATGATCTTTAAAAAATTTTTATTTCACACCAAAGCAAAGGAAACAAAAATAAACAAGTTGGGCATATTAAACTAAAAACCTTCTGTAAAGTGAACAAAACCATCAACAAAATGAAAAGGTAACCTGTGGAATGGAAAAAAAATATTTGCAAATCATATATCTGATAAAGGGTTAATATCCAAAATAAATAAACCATACAACTCAACAGAAAACAAATAAATAATCCAATTAAAGCATGGGGAAAGGACTTGAATAAACATTTCTCCGAAGACATACTGATGGCCAACAGGTCCATGAAAATGTGCTCCACATCTCTAATTATCAGGGAAATCCTAATCAAAACCACAAAGAGATGATCACTTTACAACTTTTAAAAGGGCTAATACCAAAAAGAGATAAGTGCTGGTAAGAATGTGGAAAAAAGGGAACACTTGGTGCACTGTTGGTAGGAATGTAAAACGGTGCAGCCATTATGGAAAAACAGTATGGAGGCTCCTCAAATATTTAAAAACTAGAGGCCCAGTGCACTAATTTGTGCATGGGTGGGACCTGTCTGGGGCCAGGCCTTTTGGGAGGAGGAAACAGCAGTAGGTTGGCCAGCTGGGCTGGCCTGCCCTGATAAGGGCCTGGTCAGGCGGGTCCCACCCCCAATTACGGGGGTGGGGGGGTGGGGGGGGCAGCCATAGGGAGGGGCTGTGGGCCAGATGGCCCTGCCCCTGAATGGGGTCAGGGGGACCAATGGGGGGAGGGGGGTCAGTGCCCAGGGGAGGTTGGCTGGCCAGCCCCATCCAATTGGTGTGTGGTCTGATCGGGGGTGGACCTGGCTGGAGGGGCCATGGGCTGATTGGGGTGGGGGCCGACCGTGGGGAGGGGCTGTGGGCTGATCGGGATGGGGTGAGGCCAGCCGGGGGCAGGGACTGTGGGAGATTGGCCAGCCAGCCCCACCCCCCGATCGGGTGGGTTCGCTGGCCGAAGTGGGTGTCATAGCAACCAGTCATTATGGCATTCTGGTCGCTGGCTTTTTATATATATAGATAGAACTGCCATATGGATTCAGAATCCCATTGCGGGTATTTATCCAAAGGGGCGGGGGATGAGGGGGGAATCTGGACCACTATCTTATACTGGTATAGTGTTCACTGTGGCATATTCACTATAGACAACATTTTGACAAAACTTGAAAGTGTCTGTCAACGGATGAATGAATACAGGATGATACACACACCCCCCCACACACCTACACCCCCCCCCCACAATGGAGTATTATTCAAAGAAAGAAGGAATTCCTGCCATTTGTGACAACCTGGATGGAGCTAGAGAACAGTGTTACGCTAAGTAAAACAAGTCAGAGAAAGACTAATATGCATGGTATCTATCACTTATATATAGAATCAAATGAATAGGTATAACAGGACCAAATTCACAAATATAAGTGCTATAAAAGGCAGTATTATAATTCTTTATTACAGCCTCCTCTTCCCATTTCCTTGATTGTTTAACTTACGGGGATTTCTTCTCTTAAATCTAGTGTCCACTTTCTGGCTTTCTCCTGTCTTTGCATGAAGGTAGAATTACAGACATGGTGTAAGGGTATTGTCCTTGAGCACACCTTAATTTCCATATAGTGGCATTATTCCATTACTCATCTCTTTTTCCTATCAACTTAGTTACAAAGACTTTTATTATATGCTAACTTCCCCTTTTCTTTCTTGCCCAATTTTTGTAATAATTTTTATGTTTACTTCCCTCATGAAACATTTACTTTACATGTATTTAAAGACTCTTTTCAGAACATAGTCTGGATCAAATGAAGAATCACTAAACTTCCTACAGTAATTCATTAAAATTAAAACTAAGTTACAAATGTTTGGGTGGAAAAAAAAAAAACCCTCTCCACCACGCCCCCCCCCCCCAATTACCTGAGATCTGTGGAGAATGTGTGTGCCTCGGAAGTTTCTAATATAAGTGGGAAACAAGACTTACAAATAGGATACAATGAAAAATGAACTATTTCTCAGATTCTAACTGGAGTTAGAGACCAGTGAGATGTTACCATCATAAAGTAAAAGTAATCAATTTTTTTAATATAACCTAATATATAAATGTTAAGTCTAAATTCGGAAAATCCTTTATTTGCTATTGTGATAATTGCATTTCTAATTTCACAATTTAGGTATTACCTATCAGGAGTTAACAGGCAAAAGTCAGGGCCAGCCAATTTATCCCAATAAAATACTTGCACACATGGAAAGGTTATATAAATTAATTGTACTAAATATATCATAATCTCAATTTAGCAAAATAATCCTAAACAAAACTGTGGGGTCTGGAGTTGAGAAATTATAGGACTTTAAATAAAATTTAAAAATTAATTAGCCCTGGTCAGGTGGCTCAGCTGGTTGGAGCAACATTGTGTACACCAAAAGGTTATAGGTTCCATTCCTGGTCAGGGCACATACCTAGGTTGTGGGTTTGATCCCTGCTCGGAGTGGAAATGGGAGGCAACCAATCAATGTTTCTCTCTCTTTCTTTCTAAAAAATCAATTAAAAAACAACAACATATCCTTGGGTGAGGATTAGAAAATTAATTAAAGCTGACAATTTCACGGATAATATTTGCATATGCCACATATATCATTCTGAATTGATTTTCATCCTACCTGTGGTATATTTTCAATAATCAGATGCTTAAAAAATATATTGATATTTACCCACTGCTTCTTCTTGGTCTGAGAAATTAGTTGTTTGTGCTGTGTTGCTAGCTTCTTGATTTCCTCTACAAACTCTTCTTTACACTTTTCCTTTACTTGTTTACATTTTCTGTCCATCTCACCCTGCATATTGGCGACAGCCTTATTTACAGCTTGTCTTTTTTCTTCTTCCATTTCAGAACGCAGCTGAAGTGAAAAACAAGTTAACCCACAATATGTCAGGTCATAATTTACAAAGGCCTTAATACATAGTTTCTACTTAAACGATGTACCTCTTCCCTTTATTTCACAAAGAGCTGTGAATATTTAGGTGAGAAATATTTAGGTATTGTTGATTGAAATAGCATAAAAGACATTTTATTATATTCCTACTAGTGGCCCAGTGCACGAAATTCGTGCAACATTAAAAGGGGATTAATTAGAGGAAATAATTTAATGTTGTTATTTGCCCTTTCTCTATAATAGAAGTGTCAGAGATGAAAGAAAATTAGTAAAATGTATATGAAAACCTTCCTCCTATCAGAGTCTGGGGCACACCACGGGACCCAGAGTCAAGTCCCTGCCCACCCACATGCGCCTCAAAATCACATGAGACCCAGACCCGGCCGACCCCCCCACATTGGGCTAGATCCAGACCTGGCCAGTCCCACCCTTGTCAAACTCTGCTGGGCAAGGGGCGCAGCCTCAGGTCCTCTAGCCCGGCGCCAGGATGGCGGGCGGGATCTGAGGTCCCCCAGCCCAGACCAGGGCGGGGGGGCGTGCCTTGAGATCCCCTGTCAAGCCCCTCTGGGTGGGGGGCATGGCCTGAGGTCCCCCATCAAACCCTGCCAGGCGGGGGTGCAGTCTGAGGTCCCCCGGCCTGGTGTCGGGGCAGGGCGCACGGCCTGAGGTCCCTTGGCAAGCCCTGCCAGGTGGGGGGCACAGCCTGAGGTCCCCTGTCAAGCCCAATGGGGGCAGGGGAAGGGCATAGCCTCAGGTCCCTGCTGATTGCTCATTAAGGCTCCTTATGGGAACTTGGCCTCAGCTGTGGGTGCAGCCATCTTTTGATGGAGTGACGGTCAATTAGCATATTCCCTCTTCATTAGATAGGATTTTTCGTTTTAAAAAGCAGCTGTCTGGCTGAGATATGAGCGAAAGAAGCTAACTGCTACAGGGAAAGACTCACTATGCCCAGGAGTAAGAGGACAAGACACACTGTGTGGGCTCCTTACCTTTTCTAGAGCTTCTCGTACAACTCTTTCAGTTTCTCGCTTGTGATCAGACTTCATTCGGTCTTTAAAGTCATTGAAAATTTTGGTGTATTTGTCGTGGCACATGCTTTGACACACTCCATCACTGGTGGTCTGGGTGCTTCGATGCAGCATTCTTGGTGAAGAGGCACTTAACTTCTTGGTCTGAGTTGACACTGAAACTTTTTCGATTGGCTGAGGCAATGTGGGGATTTCCTGGCTGGAACTGACTGCTTCAGTTTCAGGCTCTGGTTCCTAAAGGGTAAGGAAAGTCCTTCAATGTAAAACTAAACCATTAACTCACTAGTTCAAAAGTAAGCTCTATCAGGATAAAACAGTGACACACATAATAGCCATATAAGAAACTGTTTTTTAAAAAAACACATGTAATTAACAGAAAGAACATGCTATTAGATATATTTTGCCATAATTAAATATTAAAAAATGGAAAAAAAAACAACTAAAAACCCATGCAATTAGTAGCTACAATGGTTCTAAACAATAACTTCATCTATAATTTCAATACAGTTAATACTCATTTGATTTTAAAAGACTAAATAAAAACATTTATCATTTTAAATCATTATCAATTTATAGTCACTTTTTGGACTAGATTTATTAACAAATTTCTTAAAATCTTAAACCACTTTTCAATGAGCATGTGTTTGGCCTATACCCAAATATACACCTGGATTTAAAACATGCATGAATTACATACTTTAAAAGGTTGAGCTTAACCACAGTTTCCTCCAGTTTTAAAATGCTGGCCTGATGTACTAGATAAACACAATCCTATATAATAAAGAGGTAATATGCAAATTGACCATCACTCCAACACACAAGATGGCCACACCATGTAGACATAAGATGGCTGGCAGGGGAGGGCAGCAGGGAGGGCAGTTGTGGGCGATCAGGCTAGCAGGGTAGGATTGGGAGGGACCATGCTAGAAAGGGAGAGCAGTTAGGGGCAACCAGGCCTGCAGGGAAGGGCAGTTGGGTAGAACCAGGCCTGCAGGGGAGGGCAGTTGGGGACAACCAGACCTGCAGGGGAGGGCAACGGGGAGGGGACCGGGCCTGCAGGGGAGGGCAGTTGGGGGCGACCAGGCCAGCAGGGGAGGGCAGTTGGGGCGACCAGGCCAGCAGGGGAGGGAAGTTCGGGGGGACCAGGCCTGCAGGGGAGGGCAGTTGGGGGCGACCAGGCCTAGCAGGGGAAGAAAGCTAGGGGCAATCAGACTGGCAGGGGTGCAGTTAGGAACGATCAGGCTGGCAGGGGAGTGGTTAGGGGGTGATCAGGCTGGCAGGCAGAAACGGTTAGGGGCAATCAGACAGGCAGGCAGGAGAGCGGTTGGGAGCCAGCAGTCCTGGATTGTGAGAGGGCAGTTGGACATCCCTTGAGGGGTCCCAGATTGGAGAGGTTGCAGGCTGGGCTGAGGGACGGACGGACAGATTGACACACACACACACACACACACACACACACACACACACACACACCCCATGCACGAATTTCATGCACTGGGCCTCTAGTTTATTTAATAATGCTGTGAGAACATATTAGAGTTCCAGGAAATGCCAAAACGTGCACTCCTACTTAGCCAGATTTGGTCAGTAGTTGCTTAATTGAGGTGGAGGCCCGGCATGTGTGTGTTTTTCCAGTGATAGTACATGACAGAAAGGTCAGAAGACTGGGTTCAAACTTAGTTGATATTATCTGACTGATGGCAATGCCTTTCACAAGTACACATCACGAGTCTTGACTGTAACTTTGAAAACATTTCCTGTATCAATGCCACCAGGAAACTGCAAGGTGCACAACTTACTTCTTTTTTGGGTTCCACACTTTGATTACGTCGCCCTTTCTTTGCTCTTGGTTCCTGAGTGACCTTTAGCTGTGGGCATCATAAAAGTAACAGCATATTATTCCAGACACTGAAACACTTCTCTGCTGAAAATACTAGCTATGGACCCACAGGTAAGAAGTAACTCATTCCATTTCACGAAGTCACATCTTACTCATTACTGCTCTGATGTGCAGGGCTTGAAAGAGCTAATGGGCCTTTGGAAGAGCAGCAGTGCACTTAACTCTTCAAACAGGTAGGATCTGATCAGTCAGGGTGTGGGTGGCTTAGCTATTTGAATTGGGTTCAATTTCTTTTGCAGAGCATTTTACAAATGTTTACACAAAAAAAGGGAGAAATGTCAGAGCAGTCTTTACAGTAAGGAGTGTGCATTAATAATGTTCACATTTAAAGTAGTAACTGATGTGTAGTTTCTATGTGGACACCACTCACTTGCTCATTGCTGGTAGAGGAGATACTGGATTCTGCCTCCTCCTCCCCACGGTCCTCATTCTTAGACTTCCAAAATCTTCCTTCACGAAGGAAACGCTGATGCAGTTCCAGCTCATCACAAGCCTTTTTCCAACCCATACTGCGTTTAACATGCAGCCGATGGACATTGACTGTGATGTCCTGTATGTTTTCAGAAGGAATCCAAGCCCTAGCAATATTTAAAAGTATAGTTAGAAATTTTCAAAATGGTGGTGGATTCCATCCATTGTAAAGTATGGTTTGTGGAAATTCCAATTTACTGACCTGTTAGCTATGGTTTGAATAAAAACTCTTACCAATCACTGAAGTGTCTCAAATATCTCAGAACTATTTTCTTTAACCAGCTTAACATTGTCAGGGTTTATGTATACATTTTGCTAAGTCCTTTTTAAAATGTTATCTCTTATTGATCTAAATACTGTAAGTTACTTAAAATCTAGCTATTTTCAGATTAGTACAGAATCATTTGAAAATGCCCAGATATTTTCATGAGATTCATACATACGAGGGCTTCTAAAAAATATATTTAGAGTTATATTTATATCACATCCCTACTCATTAGTTGAACCATATTTAATGAATAGAGAAGTGTCTGACTCATTTGGCAATCAAGTACACAGCTATGAACACAACTTCAAGTGTCTCCAAATTATGTGTAATATTGATCTAAAACTACAGAATTAAAAAATGTATTTGGTTCTATTGGGAAAAATGCTGACAATTTTCCCGGGCACTAATCATTAGATTGGACTGAAATAATATTGAGAATGCTGTTTACTGTGTGCTGGTGAAGGCACCACAAAGCATACAATAGTGAGTGAGGCCCATTTGATCTTGAGTATTACTTCCACCAACAAAGGTATTTTGGTTCACTTTTAAAAGCTATGGGTTTTTATACAGATTTCTGTTATGAACAATGCTAACTATCTGTAACAAACTACTGAACTGTGAGAGTATTTTCCCCTATCTACTTGTGCCCTGGATATAATAAAATTAATTAATATCTATTCTTAACATGGGCCTTAATTCTCAATGTCGTTCATAATACATTCTTTTTAAAATATATTTTTATTGTTGATAGTATTACAGATCTCTCTCATTCCCCCTCCTCCTTTTACCTCCCTCTTCCCAGCCCCTATCCACCCCCCCGAGGTCTTCACTACCCTATTGCCCGTGTCCATGGGCTATGCATATAAATGTCCTCTTTAATCAACTCCATTATTGTAGGTATCAGATTTCACTTTTAAAGGTATCAGTGGGTATGTGTTCTGATCTACACAAAAATAACTGAAATGGCAAACAAACACTCCACAATTTAAAGTGTTAATAAACAGAGGGATAATCTAATTTGGCAATATCTATACATCTGTCAAACCTGATTCTTTGAATATATGCAGAATAAAATGGCTCAGGGATCTGAAGGCAAATGAACCTAAACCATTCTATTTTTTCTTATAGGACCTGATTTCCTGGCTGTGTCACCCCACCCTCCAACTACATGCAGCAGAGTTAGCCTTGACAATAAGACCTTATCAGCTACTTTTTTATCCTCTTGCAGGCAAAATCTTGCAAATCCCACCTATACTCTAAGGCAGTGGTCGGCAAACCGCGGCTCGCGAGCCACATGTGGCTCTTTGGTTCCTTGAGTGTGGCTCTTCCACAAAATACCACAGCCTGGCCGAGTCTATTTTGAAGAAGTGGCGTTAGAAGAAGTTTAAGTTTAAAAAATTTGGCTCTCAAAAGAAATTTCAATCGTTGTACTGTTGATATTTGGCTCTGTTGACTAATGAGTTTGCCGACCACAGCTCTAAGGGATCACAGTCACCTTTCTTTCATAGAACATTACAGCTTACCAAGGTCAAGGGACAAAGTAGCACATTCTGAGTGTACAGAAGGGACTAGTCTGAAACCATTTATTTATTTAAAATGTATTTTTTTCTCCTACCTACATGTAAAGATATGATGAACTGACAGAAGAATATTTACTGGATCACTATATAACAATGAGAATGTATTTAAATACCATTAAACTTGTACACTTAAAAAAGTATTTATTAATGAAAACTTGCAGCTGGTAACCCTTATTAGCCATCTGTTCTTCTTGTATAACATGTTGCTTAAGTAATTAAAACTAATGATCATAATATTTATAAAGCTTGTTTTCCAATAAGTCAAATATTCGAATAATGATAGAGAATCATTTTCAAGGTGTTCCTTCATCAATCCTTTACTTCAAATATTGTATTGGTCACACTGTAACCAGGAAAGGAAAAAGACTGTATTGATAGTAAAATTGTAGATCTTGTATTTTCTAAAATAAAAGCTTTCGAATCCCATCTGCCCAGAATTATTAGATAAAAATCTTACAGAAAGTTTTTTTGGGGAAAAAACTTCTGAAAATAAATTTTATAAATAATGAGGTCTTTATGTATAAAAATTTATTTAAACCTTATAAACTCGTATAGGATAGGTACTATTGAGGCCCCTATTTTACAAGTGAGGAAACAAGGCTGAGAGAGACTAAATAGTTGCCCAAGATTAGAGTAGAAAACGATGGTGCAAGGACACAAATCTAACCACTGGACCTTCCCTGGTATTAATTTAGAGATTTCTACAGATTAGTGTTTCTACAGAAAGGCTGCCCTAACTCACTTGTGACGTGTGCATTGCTTTCCCGCTGGTTTTGATGGAAAGCTGAAACAAACTGAATATGAGCATGTAACATTAAAAATTACCATGTAATAATCATACAATTCAAACATTCATTTTGTACTGAATTATGGTATTATTATTTAATATTTCTTGCCATTAAAGCAGTGTCAGCTAAGTGTGCATCTATCTATGAAAGAACAAAACTTTTTTGGAAATTTATACTATTCACAGGTTTCCTAGAACTAAACTTCTACTTAAATTAAATGGAGACTACATAAAAATTCACTACGGGAGGAATGAAGTCTCTCATTCTGTAGCTTCTCTTATAGTAATAACAACTATACAGGACACTTACCCTCCAGGCATGATAGGAGACAGACACTTCATGAAATGTAAATTTAAATCCTTGGACAGTAACACTTTTAGATCATGTAGCTGACTTTTGGCACTTTCTCCCTTTAATTTAATATCTCTGTTAAATGAACCCCCCATAAATTTCATGTGAATTACTTTTCCTATTGTGGCTTGGTTAGTTAGACTCATTAATCTCTGAGTCCTATGACAGTTCACAGTACTTGAATTCACTTTTAGAGTCAATGCTTTTATGACACATTATTTAGGACACTATCTTAGACTTTCTATGTTTAATGTGCAGCAAAATTTAAGGCCTTAATATCACAATAAAGGAGATAGCTATAATTTTGTGTGTCAAATAACTATAACTATACAAAAATAATTTCATAGTAATAAAAAGTTTTTACCCTTGGGATACATATATTATTATATTATGAAAATGCAAATTTTATGAGTTGCTGTATACATATCCCTAACAACAGAAACTTTAAAATCTCGATTGGAAACAATGTCTGGTAATTCTATGCATATAATTCTTATATATACTTAGACCACAAGATTAAAATTCTATTCTACTACTGAGTTGCTTATTTTTGTCTATGGCTTTTGAAAGATGGTTGAAACAACCATAATGTCATTAGAATACTATGAAATGGACACATCTTGAGAACCCTTCCCCCCTTCACTGCCATCAGGAATTCAGTCCCAGCATTAACATGCATCTGAATTAAATAGTGTCAGTTACTGAAACTATATATTAGTAAACAATATCTGAAATATATGTAAAGACACAATTTACAGAAATCATTGTCAGTTGCCTAGTCAAGTTGTATGCTAATTGTTTCTTAAGAAACTTCATGCTGTTTCTGATAAAGCCACCAGAACACTGATAATGGCCAGACTGAGTCTTGAGAACTGAGAGCTCAGCTATTACAGTTGCATGTGGGTCATGATTACCTTTGATGGTGGTGACCGAAGAAGCGGACGTCAACCTGATTGTCCTCCTTCTGCATGACCTTGGCTGGCCAGAATCCAAAACCTTTCATCTTAGCCCAAACCAGTTCATGATTAGGTATCTGCAAATAAAACGTTCTACCTTGTCATATTACTTTTATAAAGTATTAAGTATGTCATTCATATTGAATTAGTTAAGTATAACTCATTATTTTGAAAACATTACTAAACACATAGAACTTGTTTTCTTTTTTCTGGGATTGACTGACTTTGCCTCCAAGAAAAACACGAAAAACTAAAATGTGCGTTCAAGTAGGAATATGGACCTTCATTTCTGGGAAGAGACAAGAAAAATACTCACTTATTATCCTGTAGCACTATGAAATGAGGCAGTGGGGGCAAACAGAAGGCCCTCACTGTGTTTCATGAGTCTCTTTGAAATGGGAGGACTTTAGGCCCTGATTCAAACCTAACTAATCAGACAATCAAATTTTAAAAAACTTTCAAATGACTGAGAAGCATGCAACATCTGGAAGACTAA
Source organism: Corynorhinus townsendii (assembly GCA_026230045.1). Classification (NCBI taxonomy): domain Eukaryota; kingdom Metazoa; phylum Chordata; class Mammalia; order Chiroptera; family Vespertilionidae; genus Corynorhinus; species Corynorhinus townsendii. Next base: position 81,047,825 of record JAPDVU010000001.1, on the reverse strand, counting down.
GTGCTCTCAGGTGGCCTTTTACATCCACGCCTTTGGGGCCCCCAGAACACTCACAGGTTTACACCCTTCCTGAAATCATCTCATTTTAGGGGAAATTACACAGCTATTAACATATATAAAGCCTTCGATTTCTTTTGAAAGACTGAGAAGAAAAGCAAAAATCTATTACATATATTAAGGGATTCAATGTTTAGTCTTAAATTCCCTGTTTTAAAGTAAAAATTGGATAACAATCTCAAGTTGTTTTTCCCATGTCTCAGTTTTTACACTCATTAAAACCGTATGTCCTATGATATAAAGAAACATATTTAGGAAGGATTATAAACTTTAAGCAAATGAAATAAACTTCCTTAGATCATCATATACTTAAGAGGTAGAACACAAAAATCACAAAATGTCACATACGCAAGGATAGCAGAACCAATTGTCAGGACGAGCATTTGACAAATAGAAGCAGTTCTTGCAAAGCTGTAATTCATCCAGCTGAAAAAGAAAAGCAACTATTTTAGCCTACAAAAAATAAAGAGCTGGATTAAACTATATAAAATTGATCCACGTAAATTAACAGTCTTGTTCATGTACACAAATAGCCTTGAATTTTGTTCCTAAGCTTAAATTTTAAGTTTTCAGTAATATTGGAAAAGTCTGCCACTTTCCTGTTCAAACTACCCCCCTGGTCTCAGACTGCATTTAAAAGAGAAGACAAATTCCTTACAAGGCCTGGCATGTCTGACCTCTGTGCTCCAACCCCACTGGTGCCTTTGGCTCTTTAGCACTTGGATTAATGCAACTTCCTCAGTAAGGTCTTCCTCATCTACCCATATAAAATATCCACTACCAATAACAGCAGTCCTTACTTTGACTCACTCTCCACTTTAGTATTTGTTTCCTTTCCTAACATTGTTTTACAACTTATAAACATATTTTGTCTGTTTCTTATTTAAGTATTCCTCTTCAGCATACAGCTCCATGAGCAGGAAGCCAGCACTTGATCACCATTTCATTCCTCGTTAACACACTGCCCAGCACACAATAGACACTTAGTAAATATATACTGAATGAATCTTAAAAAATAAAATTTGAAATGAATTTATATAATTGAGACACTTTTGCAAAAACAATATGGTTACAGGTGTTTCAAATAAGAAAGACCATAAACACAAAAAAACCTTCCCAAAATAGTATTTCATTTACTATATAATTATGAACTGTGTTGTTTGGTGGTGGTTGTATTTTTGCCTGTGTAGTGCCCTTCATCCAAAGAAGGTAACATTTGTTGGGTGTCTCTGCCCCATACAAAACATGTACATGCGTTAGGTAACTAATAACTTAAGGGTAATTAAAAAAGAGCAAACAAAATTTCTCTGTAGAAGTTACTTAGTAACTAAATCTCCTAGGATGTCTCTGAGAATAGTATGCCAAAATTTTTTGCCTCTATTTGCATTATCTCCCATGGATATAAAAAATGGAAATAAATTGATATTTAAAGGAAACTGCAAAATTAAGATGAGTGGGAATTGTGAAATTAATTTGGAATATAGTAAGAGTTTAATTATTAGGTATAGACAGTACCTCATGACAGGTATCTTTATACAGCATCCTTGCTATGTCAGCTTGCTCACTGTCTGCTGTAATTAAAGACAGATATCCATTACCAGGAATCTAAAATACAGACTACCAAAATTAATATACTCATTTAAATTTTCTTTCATTTTGACAAAAGTGGATATATACCATTGAAAACAAAATGTATATTATTTTTAAAAGTTCCAACAGCGAAATAAAATCCTACAGGCAGCTTTAATTATACATCCAACACTAATTCTCTAGGTATAGAGTGGCCTCTTTACCTTTAAATGATAGAATATTAATGGGGAATCAACCAAAATTAATCACAGTGCTTATAAAAAGCCTTTCAAAACTAAGTTTATAACTAAAACTATAAAAAGTAATACTTTGATCAATTTAGTGTACTAGTGTTTTGCTTTGGACAGTTAATTCTATAAGCTATAACTACATTACCAAATATTTTTAAGATTAAACCATAACATTATTACTTACAGATCATTAAAATATTAATTTTAATATAGTATTTTATAAAAGCTATTTCTCAACATGGAATATAAATGGTATGAAGAAAATGCAAAAGAAAAAGCAAAAAATATTCAACCTCCATAGAAAATCACTGTGTTGTGGAGAAGTAGCTGAGCATCAGCTTTGAACTCTTCATAACTTCGGTATTTCCCTTCATTCACTTTCTGCAGTGATTAAAAAACAAAATGGTAAGCGTTACTAGTAAAAATATTTGTCTGCAATATGCTAACATGATTAGAGTATGGGACACGGCAGAATTTTTCAGAATAACATCATGGCTATTCCTGTGTCCCACAGTGCTGACACAACATATGTAAGAGAAACCCACAACTCCAGTGCAGTTAGAATGTGACAGTATGGTGAAGTGTGGCAGATCTGCTGTCCTATAGCCACCACTGTCCTTTCTACTGATGTATTAGAGTGAATTTGGCAGCCTGAACATCTCTTTCTGTAGCGATGATAAAAGGTACTGCTAAGCTTTGTAAATAGTTAAAGCTTTGGCCAGTGTCACTGATGAGAACTTAACTACATATTATAACATGGGAGAATAAAGACTGAAGAAAAAAAAACTGTTAGCCTCTGTGACAGTTTAACATAACTAAAGAAAACACATTTGTAATTCTGAATTGGGACTAAGCACTAATTTACAATCTTCCTAATAAAAGCCTAGGTGATCCTCACGCCATCATGCCCTCATGCCATCACATGATGGCTGTGCACACAGCGGGTGCGCACAGGTAGGCGGGGCTGGGCTTGACGCTGCACGCGCAGCACAGAGCCTGCTGGGAGTCCTGCCTCCTCCCAGCTTCGCAGGCAGCCTGGCGTGGGGGGCTCGGCCTCCTCTGCACTGCATAGGGAAGGTGTGGCCAGTGGGTCCCCACGTGGTGTGGAGGCCTGGGGGTCTGCGGGTCAGGGCTACCTCTTTGGGGCAATCCATCGAGGAGCTCCAGATGGGTGGGTGGGGCCTACCTTTTTGGGGCGATCAATCACGGGGCTCCCACACTATGAAAGGGTACAGGCCAGGTTGGGGGGGACCCCCCACACACACACACACCAGTGCACGAATTAAAGAGGTGCTATGCAAATTGACCATCACTCCAACACACAAGATGGCCGCCCCCATGTGGACACAAGATGGCCGGCAAAGAAGGGCAGTTGGGGGTGACCAGGCCTGCAGGGGAGGACAGTTGGGAGCGATCAGGCCTGCAGGGGAGGGCAGCTGAGGGGGACCCAGGCCTGCAGTGGAGGGCAGTAGGAGGGGACCAGGCCTGCAGGGGAGGGCAGTTGGGAGCGATCAGGCCTGCAGGGGAGGGCAGCTGAGGGGGACCCAGGCCTGCAGTGGAGGGCAGTAGGAGGGGACCAGGCCTGCAGGGGAGGGCAGTTGGGGGCAACCAGGCCTGCAGGGGAGGGCAGTTGGGGGCGACCAGGCCTGCAGGGAAGGACAGTTAGGGGCAACTGGGCTGGCAGGGAAGCAGTTAGGTGTCGATCAGGCTGGCAGGGGAGTGGTTAGGGGATGATTAGGCTGGCAGGCAGAAGTGGTTGGGGCAATCAGGCAGGTGAGCAGTTGGGAGTCAGCAGTCCTGAATTGTGAGAGGGATCCCAGACTGGAGAGGGTGCAGGCTGGGCTGAGGGACACCCCCCACCCATGCATGAATTTCATGCACCGGGCCTCTAGTTAAAAAATAAAGGCCCAGGTGTTTCTTTAGGCACCAAGGCAATATCAGAATTTCTCCTACATTACAGTGCTCTATGTCAAGGATTTCCATAACTGAATTCTCTACAGCTTTGCCTTTAGCTGACAAAGAGAAAGGTTAGGTGGGAAATCTGAGGGGTTTCTGGGATAAGACAAAATTTTTAGAAGGGGGTATGACAAATTAACTCAACAACAAGAAGGCATTTTCTTATCCTGGTGATATTTTTAGGAAATAGGTTTGAAAATTGCTTGGCTTCTAAATACTAAAATGTTAAGGCCTCTAAAGAATAATTAAGATCCACCCTGACAGGTGTGACTCAGTTGGTTGGGCGTAGTCCAGTGCACTGAAAGGTTGTAGTGTTTGATTCCAGCTCAGGGCACATGCCCAGGTTCAGGGCTTGATCAGCTTGATCCCCAGGAATGGGTTTGTAGGAGGCAGCTGATCAATGTTTCATTCTCTCTCCCTAAAAATCAATTTAAACATTGAGATTGTAAAAACAAAACAGTTACGAACCGACTTTTATGTTGAAATCCTCCAAAACCCAATTCAGTTGCCCTTTTTGGGAAGGCTTCCCACCACATTCCCCAGCTGAAGGTAGTTGCCTCCTGTCATGTGCCTCAGGGTTTACTATATTGGGTTCTGGGGATGCTCATACCCCCTTTGTGATTTGTGAGGTATGCACCGAGGCTTGCATTTTGATCTGGATTGTAGTTAAGCTCCTAGAAGCATAAAAATCCTGTCTTCCTCTACTTTTCTTCCAGTGCTTTCGCTCATGACCAGCACTTGCCAAGCACAGAACCAAGACAGCATCCACCCATCTAGTGTTTTCTATGGAACCAACAGGATCAAACTGGAGATCTGGGATGGTGGCATGCAAGAAGGGGAAGCTGCAGTATCACAGGCAGGGGCAGGAAGGGCAACTAGGTTCAACATTCTTTCAGAGGCCTCAGAGTTTAGAAAAAGAGGCTATGTCTGAGGCTATGAAATCTGCCAGTAGTAGGTAAAATTTAAATTGTTTTTATTCTAGGATTTGCCAGAACTTTAAGGGAACAACCATTATTTACCCTTTCCTTCCATAGAAATAATACACCTTTAGTCTTTCTCAGCTGCTAAGGGATTAGGAAACCTGTAAGATAATTTCAACTAATTCCTACGGTCTTCCTATAAGCTATTATAGCCTACCATAAGATTTTAAAATTTCAAAATGACACATAAATTACAAATTAGTAATTCAGCAACCCTAACTGAAAACATAAATCTTAAGTGTTCTAGGGAATTTTATTGCAATTAGTAATGAAATATTAACAAACCCAACAATCCTCAGTTAGCATTGATAACATAAGAACTGAGAATAATTATTTGGTTCAAGTTCATTTCATTGTTTCCCAAGACTCTAGATTAGTTCTATGCTCTAATTTTTCCTTGAGAGAAACCCCCAAGTGCTACTGCTAAAACTAGGGACCTGAGTCCAGATGTAAATTCTCTACATCTGAAATATTAAATTGACCAGGGTCCCATCCATCTGCTTTAACAAACAAGTATCAAGAATTTACAGGTCGCTTAAAACCAGCCTTTTAAAAGGTCTGGTTGTACCAGAGTGATCACACGAAAGTTAAAACAATAGGCATGCACATGTGGTGGCCACGCCTTGCTGGTTTTAGTAAGACACCGGGCAGGCACATCCTCCTCAAGAAGGAATGGCACCCAAGATCATGCTTGGCTGTGATCTCTCATTCACCTGGGAGCCACGAGGTAAATGGGAAGCAGTACGGAAGGCCTGGCTTTACCTCTTGTATGGTGGGGACGTCGACCGCTGAATGCACCAGCCTCCGGTACATCGGGTGTTTGCTGTCCTTTCCCTTTTTATTAAGGTCTATAGCCTGAAAGGTCATTAAATACACCAGTTTAAATGTGGCTAGAGAGAGACAAGTAAAGCATCAATTTCTAAAGAAGTGTACTTTAGAACTTAATAGAGAAATGTACATGCACTATATAGTTTAACATAGCATTCCTTAAGGTTTTGACAGAACAGTTATTTTGGAACATTCCATTTCATTTTAAACACTATCAATGAAAATGTTCTGATAAACAAATTTTTAAAATGTAAACGTTTCTAATCCAATGCAGCTAAAGAAATGTCTGTTCTAAAACAAAGACAAAACAAAAAAAGCTAAAAGCTTATTATAGAACTATTTACTGTACAAAAGAATTATGACAAAACTGCTCTATACATATTTACTTGTCAGTCATTAACTTTTAAAGAGTGAAGCAGAATGAAATCTAATTGGGAAGATCCCAGGGGCAGGACTCACCCTCTCCTTCATGCGGGAGACAATGAACCTCAGGTATGTGCTCATCTCTTGTTTGTTTGTATTTTTCTTCTTGATGCTCTGTTAAAAACAGAAAAGGCCAGATATAAAATCTGATCATTTATATGTCTATATTCATGTAAAAGACTTCTATATATAAAAGATTATAGTCTGCTAAGATTTCATTTTAAAAATTCACTATTTCCAAAATATCTGATACAGAGAATATTTGAAATTTGCATAGCAAAAATAACATGTACTGTAATAAGAATTGGAAAATAGCATGATGTACTTGAAATAATACCTTAGAGAATTATGCATTTGTTTCTTGATATTTTGAAACTTAAACCAATTTTCAGATTAAAGGAAATGACAATAATGGTAACATAATATAGAATCACTTATTTTGATATATATTCATATATCTTAATAACCAATGGCTGGAGTCCTTTAGGGTGCATTTTAAATTAGCAATCATGCATGGTGACTTTCAAAATAACATTATTAAAAATCTGTCACTTACGAAATATGTGCAGTAGTGCAGTGGCACACACCTACATATCTGTTTTAAAGTGCTATTGATCTAGTCAGTATAAATCCAATATCTGTTATTCTGGCCTAAAAGCTAATTAGGTTCTTCAATTTCTCTCTCAGAAAATCTAACTTCACATGAAGAAGAAAAAATCCAGGATTCTATTTCTCTAATGTCCTTTCTAGACAGCAAAGAAACAAAGACAAACATTCCCATTTCTTTAGCCAAAGTTAAGAAACCATAGCAGACACTGGGTCATAAGCATATGGCACAGCAGAGGACCGAGTAGGTCTGGGCTACCTACTAACAGATGCTTTAACTTTTTCAGGCCACTAGATTATAAGTCCCAAAGAAATGTAAATGCAGGAAGTCATCTTAATATGCTTAATACAGTTAAATTTCTCATGTAACTGAGATGTCATGGCCAGAGCTTAAGCGAACTGATTATACACACAATATTAAAATCCTATCCTATATAATAAAGGGGTAATATGCATATCGACCAAACGGCGGAACAAATGGTCGCTATGATGCACACTGACCACCAAGGGGCAGATGCTCAACGCAGGAACTGCCCCTGGTGGTCAGTGTGCTCCCACAGGGGAGCGTCATTCAGCCACAAGCCAAGCTCAGGCTCATGGCTGGCAAGCACAGCGGCGGTAGTAGGAGCTTCTCACGCCTCCGTGGCAGTGCTAAGGATGTCCGTCAGTCAGACATCCCCCAAGGGCTCCCAGACTACTAAAGGGCGCATGCCAGGCTGAGGGACATACCCCCCCCTCCCGAGTGCACGAATGTCATGCACCAGGCCTCTAGGATATAATAAAAGCCCAGCAACTGAATGGCGGAACCACCAGAACAACCAGTCAACCAGTCGCTACGACGCACACTGACCACCGGGGAGACACAGGGCTGACCGGGATAAGGGATGAGTGGCTGCTCCCGCAGCGGGCAGATCCCCGCAGGCCAAGACTCCATCAGTGCACGAATCTCGTGCACTGGGCCTCTAGTATATAAATAAAACATAGAAAAACATTTTCTTAGCTGGATGAAGACTGTTTCATGGGCTTCACATTTAAAGTGACTTGTTCCCTCCACTTTTTGCCCGAATTCTTTGGCAAAATGCACAGACACAGTCAATGGTTCCTTCCTTACCCAGCTTTATGGTATGACTTGTGCACACATCTTCTAAGTGGAGCTTCTTAAAATGCAGTTGGGCTTTACCTCTGAGCTGGAATTTCTGGGGGAAGGTCCTGTGCTCTCTGTGTCTGCTTATTCACTCTTCCATTTGTTAATTCCTCAGGTGTTTGTGACATGACCAAGACCAAGCACCAAGAGTGTAAATGTGGAGTTTAAAAGGTAATGACGTTTCTTGGACCCCAAGTTTATAATTTTGGGGGGAGAAGGGCTTTGATGTAGCTTGTGAAGTCTCATTTTTTAACAAGATCCCCAGTGATTCTCACACACACAAATATGTGAGAACTACTAATTAGCCCCTTCCATAAGCCAGACACAACAGAGAACTAAGCTCAGTTCCTGCATTCTGCAAATCTCACAGTAGTATAGAGGGAGTTTTCAGTGGGTCTGATGCACAATCAGCTATTAGCACTTTGGACAAATGTTTTTGCGCATGGACATCCTCCCACAAACTGCTTTTTATACTAAACAGTTTGTTAAACTTTTGGATATAGGGAAGAGAAAAAATAAGAAGACCAAAAAAGCTGCTTTTTTCTTACCTCTTGGAAAATCTACATTCCCTTAAAAAGAAAGAGTAAAAACAATGCTTCTAGCTACTTGCTCTATCATGCCAAATATTTTGGGTACACTACTAAAACTGTTGATCTCAAATATCAATCTGCTCATTAAATCATAAATTTGTATAAATTCAGATGTAATAGCAATGTACATAGGTTAGAAGTATTGTAATATCTGTGGGGCTATGGTTCTTTTGATAGATAACATATTCTTTAGGGGAAATATACAGCCACCACTTTATATAGTGCTGAAGAGTAATGTGCCCTAAATATTGTCTACAGTCACCTGAGCAGTGATGATGGGGATGAGTTCCTCACTGCATCTACCACAACACAGCCCTGTGTCGTGGGTTGCTGTGTATTTCACGTGTACACAGAAATACGTTTTTCTGGGGCCATCAGGAGAGAACTTGGGGGGCAACAGAAGTGGGGCACAGACCCTCACCCCCCCAACATTGCAGGGGCTTGAACCCTCGCGCCCCTTCTGATGGAGTTCTCCTGCCCCCATGGCTGCTTCACACTTCCCACACCCAGCTCAGATCGGGACCCAGGCAACAGAAAGAGACTTGGCCCAGCTGGGATTGGGACCCAGGTAACAGACAAGAGACTTGGCCGACAGCAGCTGCCCTATATCTAAATTCTCCCTAGCATCAGGAATGCTCAGGGTCTACTCAAGAATGCAAATAATCCTTCCCACTAATATTTACAGGGTAAACTAAGATTGTTGGTAGAGTATTAAATTTGACAGTAAAATAGTAATCAAGTTTTCAGATTAATTTAAATAGGATAATTGAAATAAGTGAATATTCAAGTAAATTTAATTGTACTGGACAAAAAGCTGTTCTTAAAGTAATAACTAAAATTTCTATTGGTAGTTCATCTCATGGTAAAATTCCTGAACATACAATGAACCTAAAGCAGTCATATTTTTGGGCAAAAAAATTTAAAAAATTTAAATTTAAAGTTATCAAGACTGCATTATAAAATTTACAATAACCTCCATTAATCAAAAAAAAGGTGGGGGGGGGAGTAGGGTAATATCATGTAAGGAAAAATATCCTATAAGTAAATTACATCTAGAAAATTTTTACTTTACAAAATTAATTTTCATTTGTAATGCTAACAGCAAGACACCCATGAAAACCACACATGGTGTCTAAATAAGACAAAGGAAAATCGTTTGGGCAAAAATAAAAAAGATCCCAAATCAATTATATAGAAAAGACTCCTTTATTAACTTGTGGTCAAGAATATGTTTGTATATTTTCAGAAAACAACTCCAAGACCATGTGGATTCCTGCAACAGAGAGGAATTGACAGGTCTGCTCCAACCACAAAGACAAGAGGAAAAACAGTCCAGAGATGGAAGACGCTGACAACGCCCTGCCACGTGAGCAGTCAGCAGCTGTGCACTGCTGCAGGTTGCCTAGGACCAAACCAGAGAGGGTCGGACCTGCATTGCCACCATGTGCCCACCATCCAGATATCATTGCTGACATGTACACATAAGGAACTGTTAGACATTGAAACGGGGACTCAGAACTGTTGGACATTGAAATTGGGACTCAAACATTTTTGTTGTTGTTGTTTTGTTATTATATGTTTATTTCTAGTCTGCAGAGGCAAAATTTTTTAAAGGAAAGAAATGGGGGGAAAAAGATACAGAGGCAAAGAAGCATTGAACAGACTGTCAAAGTACATCGGGAAGGCAGGGGAGGTTGGGCGAGGGGGGCTGTAAGAGACCAACTGAAGGACTTGTACGCATGCATATAAGCATAACCAGTGGATACAAGACACTGGGGGGGGGGGGGGGCGGAAGCGGGCAGGTGAAGGCATGTACTGGGGGGTAGGGGAGGCCGGGGGAGGTCAATGGGGAGGGAAATAAAAGGAGACATATGTACTACTATTTGTAATACTTCAAACAATAAAAAAAAAAAAGAAATATGTTTTTCTCCTTCCTGTGCTCCAAACACCAATCTATAAAACTTTACTGTTAGTAGGAGGCTAGCCTCTTTTGTTTTGGAACCTTAAAAAAACAAACCAACTCAATATTTCCCTATGGGCAAAATTGATGCAGTGCTAGAATCAGAACATCACTATAGCCAAAACATCCTAACTACATTGGTCTTTCTTTGTAACAAAAACACTGAAAACACTTTGAATCGGTATGGAAAACCTTATTCTACTTTGCTTAACTTTAGGTAACTTGTGCACTAAATTGTTCTTGTTTAAATAAAGGTCCATTTTCAATTCCTACCTCCTTCCCACAGAGAATTTACACAAAATATGGGTGCCATTATCACACAATGCTTTGGTTTCACCTGTTTAAACACTCTTAAATGAACTGCTAAATTAGTGCAACCATGTGCAGCAATATTTCTTTCTTGTTGGGAAGACTGCAAATGCAGTGTTCAGACTGAGGGCCTTAATTTCACAAATCTAAATGATAAATGTAGGATGATAATTTGGTTTTGTGTCATGTTTAAGTTTGCTTAGAGTCAAGTAGCTAGAGTATCTCTTTTCTACTATGTGCAATTAAAAGTGGTGATCTGAGCTTGGGAAAAGGACTATTTCATACAAAATGTAAAAGGAAACACAAGGGGGACATGTGACTTCCATGGCTGAATAGATATGACCTACCCCATCCTTCACAACTCCAATTCCTTCAAAATATTACTTCAGGAGATCTTCTACCCCTCTTAATAAAGTGCTACCCACACTTATCTATCCCACTCAATGATGATCAACTGTGGCCATTGAATCAGTGGGAAAAACACCAATATCCACTTATATAAAGTTGTGGAACAGGCACAACATATCTGTGATGGAAAGTAATGAGGCCCTAGTCAGTTTCGCTCAGTGGATAGAGCGTTGGCCCACAGACTGAAGGGTCCTAGCTTCAATTCCGGTCAAGGGCATGTACCTTGGTGCAGGTTCCCAGCCCTGGTCAGAGTGTTTGCAGAAGGTGAGCAATCGATGTGTCTCTCTCACATCGATGTTTCTCTCTCTCTCTCTCTCTCTCTCTCTCTCCTTTTCCTTCCACTCTCTCTAAAAATCCATGGAAAAATATCCTCAGTAGAGGATTAACAAAAAAACAAAAAGTAATGAGAACAATGGCTGTGAGGAGGAGGATACAATGATCATGTTCTCTGCCTTGGTGGGACCTGGGTGTACAGGTGTGTGCGCATTTGTCTGTTCATGAAATGTACATTCAAGACTTTTGCAAACCCCTGCAAAGTAAATTTTACCTCAAAGAAAAAGCCTCACAATGTCAAGGTGCCACCCCAGAGTCAGCTAACACTGCTTAGGGAGGGGCCTGGGCACTCACTGTGCCAGTACCCCAGGTGTTTCTAACAAGTGACCCTGACTGAGAACCACCACCTGGCATTATTAAAGAGGCTATGTATTTACACAAACAGGTGCAGTGGTTCCAACTGTAACCTTGGCTGCTACACTGAGAAGTGTCAAGTGGTAATCTTCAAAAGTCCTTTTAAAGGGATGCCAGACCTAGTAACTTTCTCTATCTACTTGCTAAAACAGACAGAAATGCTTCTCTCCTCTATTTGTTCACTTTGCAGATACTGTACTAAAAACTTTAGTGATTTGGGTTGGATAGAAGGATTCACCAAAAGGAGTTTGACATCCAAAAAATTATTTTGTTGAAAACCTCTCCTACTTGTTTATTTTGAACGGCTGCCTAATCCACTTTTCTGGTGACAAATATGGGATTCTATTGCAGATATAGAACAAGAACTGAAATGCATACAAGCACTCCATTGGTAAGTGAACAGCTACCCTGGGGGTACAGAGCTCTCTGCCCAAGAGCCTGCTTCCCAGACCCGGGGGCCCAGGGAGCTTCCTCAGCAAACTGAAGCAAACAAAAGAGAAGACCATGAACAGGTGCAAAACCTCTTCCAACGATGTGTAGGGATAAAACATTTGCTATAAGATGCTTTCACATTTGCTAAACTTGTGTGGGCTTTCTTTCTAGAGTTTCCAGTTACAATTTAGAGATTTAGTATTTCACACAAGAAATCAACAAAGCATTGCAGCTTCTGCCCCAGAGCTGCACTGTAAGACTTCTGGGGATTTCTTAGGTAATATATGTGAGCTGCCTTACGTGACATTCACAACAGAGTGTCTTAGGTAATGCCTGTCAGCCAAACCAAGCCACTTACAGTAGCATGAGAAAAAGCTACGCTAACAGAAAGTAAAGGGTTCGCTTCTAAGGTTAAATGCTGTTTTGTCTGTAACATAACTAAGCAGGCAGCTCTTCACAAGTTTGGAAAAATAAAAGTAATGCTGTGTAATATCTGCAGATTGTTTCAGACCCAATCCTTTCTCAGGCTTTGAAGAACTGTACCTACTGTCTACTTACAGACTTCAGGACTCATCAGTAAAGGCCTCTCTGTAACAGCGTGCAGCTCAGACCTAGTAAAGCCCAATAAAGTTCTGGTAACTGTTCATAACACCCAGCAGCTTACAGGAGTGATTTGGGCAATATCTGCAAATTATCAAGAAACAAACTTTCCATTTCATGGCCAAAGTTGTTGCAACCATTTTAAAGGGAAAATAATCACATTGCTGAAGCTGTGTTACAAATGTGTATAAGACATCCACTAAAGTGAGATGCTCTTAAGGATATTATAGACAACTAAGGGGCTGCTTTCCTCTACTTTGAGGGGGAAAAATAACAGAAAATCTTGAGCATCTTCCTGAGTAAGGGATTCTTAGGCCAGTTATAAACAATTGCTGGGATACAGCAAATCCAAAGAGTCTAGTTAGATACCTCAGACAAATCATGAATAAAGTGTCACACTCAGTGACTTATGATGTTTCTAGCTGGAAGAAGGTATAAGCAACTTTTGAACCACAACTGATGATTGATACAATGCCTAAGCATCACTAATCAAAGAGACCCTCAGGATTAAATGGTCTAGAATTTTTAATATTTTCTAGAGACCTTGCTTTAAACTGTAGAAACATATTTTAGCAGAGGATGAAGTTGTGGAAGTATTATTTCAGTACATCAAATATCCAAAAGAAAAAAAATGTGAAATTAGAAATCAAGGTATCTTCTCCTTAGATAATGTATTTGTGCTGCTGGAGTTCAATTCAAATCCAAGTCCCCAAGTCTGTGACTAAAGAAAGACAAGCGCCTCACACTTTTGGGGGATTCCCAATATCCAGAATGTCCTTTGGCAGCAGGCTCAACAGGGTTGGCAAACTTTCTCTGTGGAGGGCCAGACAGAAAATATTTTAGGCTTTGAGGACACACACAGTGTGTCTGTCTCAACTACTCAATTGCCATAGTGGAGAAGCAGTCGTAAATAATGGTACATTCATTCTAACAAAACTTGTGGAAACTAAAATTGGAACTTATCATTTTCACATCACAAAATATTATCCCTCTTTTGATTTTTCTTCAACCATTTAAAAACGTAAGCCCCATTCTTAGCTCATGAGCAATACTAGTACAAAACAGGTGGAGGGCTTGATTTGGCTCATGGGCTTTCGTTTGCTAGCCCTTGACTAGACTCTGGAAAACAGGATCCATAATAATCTACCTAGTTCAGTGTTCTTTAGCCAGGGGCCTGTACACTATGTAGCACATGGTAAGTGCTAGGTGAATTGAAGTGATGATAGTCATTAGTAACTAACTTTACTGCTTACTACAAAAATATTCCATGCCATTGAACTGACAAGACCCATCCAAAATGTGAAAGAGTTAATCACACACCCAAGCTCTGTTTGCATATTCTGGCCACTATAAACCATTTTATTTATTTCTGAGGTGTGAACCATTTCATTGCCAGTGGACCAAATATCACAGTTGGCTCTAACAACCAAAGGCTCATTTAAATATTAATAAATTTGTAAATCTGGAGCACTTGCTGAAAAACAGATTATTCCTGAGCCTCAGCCCAGAGGCTGTGTTCTAAACAAGTACACCAAGTGGTTCTGGTATAGGTGGCCCTGTAAATTGGTGGAGAAACACGAATCTGCATTTAAATTACCTACATTGTTTGAAGAATCAAGAAACTCCAAGCTCTCCTCTAACTATCTGTAATCACAGAAAAGAATCACAATAAATTTTATCTGCACATAAATTACATATGTTGTTACCGAAATTAGAGGCTCTAAAGTATTACCTACAACCATTTGTAATGATTGAATATAAAGTATGCATAACAAACGTCAAAGTTTGAGACTTTCAGGGTAGAGCTGGTCTAATGGAAGTACCACAAAGGCCTACCATTTCTCCTCCAATATCACTGGGACCCCAGCAGCCCCATCAATGTCGATCATATTCTAGGACAGTTTTCTAAAAATATACCTACATTCAGTCTTTTTTACTCCCAGCACTGACATTAAAATTAACTCTCCAACACAAGACCTAAAGATCAGACCACCACACCTACTGCCAGTTTTAATGGTGGAAAACTTGGCTTACTCACTTCTGCATGTGGGGTGCACAACACATTTAACCACAAGGAGTCCCTTTAGCTCCATCCCAAATCTCCCACAACCAATCTAGCAACAGCCATTTGCACTTGAGTTTCTGGCAATAGTTTTTTTGTTGTTTGTTTTGTTTTTAAGTTAAAGAATGTAAATTTAAGTTGTTAAACCTCCCTTAACCTGTCATAAATATGTCTCCTTACAGCTAAAAGTTGGAACTCTAAGGATAATGCAAACTACTAAGAGTGTCCTGAGGTGGACACTTGGAGCTTGCTAGCAAATGCAGCTCCACTAGTAAGGTGTTTCCAGACTTGTTTGTCCAGATTTATAAATAGCACTAAATACTACTCCAGCTCTATATGTATTTATTAATTTTTACAAAGTCAACTCTTTGCTCTGACTGAACTAAGTTATGACTAAGTTCACATGATAAAATCAACTTTCAGCTTTATAGCAGCCAGTCTAGGGTGATTTACAAACTATTAAAGCATCTTTAATTGTACAGGCCACAAAACCAACTGGTATTGTAAAAATATGTATTATTTCTAGATCTACCATATTCACATATCCACAAAAAAATTGCTACCTAGGTGTCATTATGCATGTCAGAAATTTTACCATTCATTATTAAATGGACTTTGGGGATAATTTTAAGCTCCTTTGTGGCATATTACAGGGACTAGAGAATAGAAAAGGAACATTCAGGAAAAATTTATGGAACCAGGTTTTGTATCTACTTGTTCTTTCCCTTCTACACAATACTAATCTTTAAAGAAAGAACAAGATTTAAAAAGCAGAGACAGAGTGGCATCCTCAGTGGAATAAGACTTCTACCAGCTAATGGGAATACTACCTGCCCACCTGTCCACACCTTTCCCTACCACCTAATGCATTTGCAGACAGTAAGAGGAAATTGCGCCCTTTGTAGTATTTTCAGTTCATCAATACTGGAAACACTAAATAAGCTTTCTATTTATCTAGATTAAGTTGTAAACATCCCAATATAGAGACTATTATTTCCTTAATCCATTCAAGTTAAAAAAAAATTCTATTAAGATTCTAAACAAGCCACCAAATACATATATCACAAAGACCAAATACACCACCACCTAAAACCTTTCACACTCATACCCAAGCCATTCTGACAATAACTTTGCTAAATTCTATGTAGAAGACACAGACATTTTTTTTCTTGCTTGCTTGGGTCCAAGTAGTTTTATAAAGAGACTAGAAAATACATAAGATTTTACAGTTTTATAACCCAGATCAAGTTTTAAAACCCTCTGCGTTTATCAATGTTCCCATTACTTTTTCCTCTAGTCAAGGTAGTGATAAATAGTAAAACTGCTTTATAAATTACTTGATTTCGACAAAGATCTTAAAATTTTCTATTTTGCTAGTACCAAGATGATGATTCAGTTGGCTCTAAAAATTATAAAAATATTTATTGTTCATTCATTTTCAATACTATGATTTCCCACCAGTTAAAAAAAGGTACACATCCCCTCAAACATGGCTTCTACTTCTATTTTATTTAAAAATCAAATCTCCATTCCTGATTTGTTAACATGTATCTTGAAGGTAAAGGTACTTACTTTCAAGGTGAAAATATGAATAAATTTCCCTTTTAATAAAGTAAGACTGACCAGAAAGTAAGAACAGTTAGTTTCAAAATAAATATATAATAAGGAATTCATGTTCAAAATTATTTTCACTTAGCACTTTATCCTATTTCATTCTGAACATTAAATGGGCATTCTCCTGATTTTGGAATTTAAAAAGAACTGCATTGCCTACCTACTCAACAGAATAAAAAATGGATTCAGAAGTAAATTTCTATCACTAGTTTCAAGAAATAGCTTTCATCATGACTTTTTCTTTAGCTATCTGAACAAAAGTCATGGTGCAAATGATTCAAAATATAACTTTACCCAGAATTAAGTTAACATTAGCAAGTCACTAACATTGATAAGTACCCACTTGATAAAACTCTAGGTGGCTTTCTGATGACGATTTAGTCTTGGTTTGGTTTTAGTAGACCAGTTAAATTCCTTCATTTTCAGTTGCCTAATGAGTATACTATAACCCGTGTGAAAAAAATACAGTATCTGGGTCTTAACATCCAATTTAAAGTTAATTTGAAATGCTTTCTATAGACTTCCTTCTGCATATAAAATTTTAAATTATTAAGTTTCCTGTAAAATATATATCTTCATTTCAAATATTTTAAAGAGAAACTGTAGTAGGAAATGCTTGGAATAGTTCCAATTAATGTGAAAGTAGCACTAAGGGGCACTCTTCCTCAAATCTCTGCAGATGCCTGATCAGAGAATCAGGTGGTACAAGTTGGGAGACCTTTTTGGATTAGATGTAGGATCAACATATACATTTTTTAATTATTAATGAAATTTTTCCACACACATTCGTCTTCATTTCCTTATCTACATTTTCTTATTCCTCCATTTTATTAATGGGCTAGGCTGATTCACAATACAATTTGTATATTAACACAATTTAAAATTTTGTGATCCTTAAAAAAATGCCATCTGAAATGTGTGTGTAGGGGCTGGAGGAGGAATATGACTTACATTGACTCATTCATATAAGTCACAATAAGTATGTCATAAATGGGATGTAAAGTAAACCAAAGTTTGCTACAGGATATTAAAAATTGTAATATAAAAATTTTATGTTATAAGAGCCTAAGATAAAAACCTCTGGATGGATTTCACTGGAGTAATATTGCATTTTAGATACCCAAATATGGAAAAGGAGACAAGTACTATAAGTCGCTGTGGTCTTCCCATTCTAGCCCTTTCTATGTGCTCACAGTAAAGGCACACAATACACAAAATTTTGCTCCCTAATGACATATTTTAGTCCACATATAAAATTTTCATATATCTGAACCTAAAGAAGCAGTAATATAAGTCTAAGTTATGAAAACAAAAATCATTTATGCAAGAAACATGAACATGTTAAAAGAGGATAGAGGAGATAGGGGCCCAGGTTCAAAATACATCTCAGAAATTATTAAGCAGGAAAGCGCCAATTATTTTGTTTGGCTATATATACAGTTTATTTTCCTCTAAAGTTAACTTTTGACTTTTTATGAGGTACCAGATTCAGAGCATATACAGCACTATCCGTTATTACAGCCATCAACCTAAGCACTACACAGTCTTTAACTGGCACAACGCTGTGTTTGCTGTACACTTTGCTGTGTACATGAGGGCAAGGAGGGGCAGTGCTGATCTATATCCCTCCTTTAGAATTCCTCCAAATCCTAACTATGGCTTCATAGGGAGAACAAATGCCAGGCCAGTCATGAAGCAGACATTCTGTACCAATGATGCTTCTCTGGGAGTAGTACGGGCATTTAGAACATGCAGTTCTGAAACAGCACTGTATGATACAATAGGTAGCCACAGCCACATTTGCCAAGTTGAATTCCAATTTCTGGGTCTCACAATAAACATACATAGCTGGTAGTTCCTACTGGACAACACAGATAGAGCACTTCCATCCCCACAGAAAGGTCTCCCAGAAAGTGCTGCTCTAAAAAGCAACATGGTGCTCGAGTCTCAGAGATGGTTCTAGGGTTTCTTATAACAATTAACCTGCCTGTATATTTAAAAAATTCCAAGTAATCATTACTCAAACAGTATCATAATGTTCACCAGCAAGATTGGAGGCCAGCAAAAGTGGGGGGAAAAAGCACACACATCCCCACATGAATACATGTACATACATGCACACATGTACACTTGAACGCACAACAGACATTCATGCATACGCAAGATGTACACACGTGCCCCCACCTTCCACAAACACACCCATGCTTGCACAGACATGCACCACAAAGGTACACACACACAACAGCTATGCATGCATGCACGTGTGCTCATACAGACACAATAGGCAGACATACACACATAGGCTTGTGTACACACCCAGGCCTGTCTTCTGTAACCACAGCATCAAAGGTTAAAATGACTTTGTAGTTTGGAAAATACACTTATGAAAGGAAGCAACATTAAAATAATACACTTGTACTGTATCAAATTAGTAAAAAAAAAGGAAAATACTTTCATGTTGGCATAGATGGGTGTAATTTTCTGCAGGACAATTTAGTGATTTTTATCACAAATTTACATGTGCCCATCCCTTAATTTAAGAATTTCACTTCAATGAATTTGTCCTCTGAAGAATAAATTTACTTCTATCCTATCAAAGAGATCAGACAGAATTACATAGGTAGAAGTGAATTTATTTTATCTCTTTTTAAAAAACACAATTGATTACACTGTGTTTTAAAGATATATTCTTTAGGCAAATAAAATCTTAAAAGCAATTTTGACTTAAAAATTAAGGTTTTCTATTTTTCCCCCTAGAAAATTCATGGCTGTTTTAGGAATCTAAAATTCAAATACAGCCAAATATAATGAGAACACTGCTCTTCAGAGTGGAAAAGTGAGGGATGACTCTGAACATAGCAACATGAATGTCCCCTTTGACAGCTAAGTTTAAGTGCGATGTTACTGATCGGACAGACCAATGGAAGCAAAGTAATAAGCACCAGTAGGGCACTGGTTAAATAAACTGTGGCACATTATGATACTTATATAAAAGATTGGGACATTGCTGAATACAAACAAACTGATTCCATCTAGCGATGTACATAAAATTATATAGATAAAATACAAATGGGTGAGCTCGGAGGGCCGGCAGGACGGATATCTATGAGAACATTCACCTATTATGTGACAACATTTCCAGGAATTTTATTTTTTCTTTATCCTCTAAATTATTTGAATTTTTTACAACCAAGTTAAAATAGATACTTTAAGTCCCCCCACCTTTTTTTTTTTTTTTTTAAACTAATGACAGTTTTCAGTAACAAGAATGTGAAACAGTGTGGCTCTGAGTGTCAAACCATGAACCCGGAGGTGATGGTTCGAGATCCAGCACATGCCCAGGTTTCCAGCTCAATCCCCAGTAGGAGGCGTACAGGAGGCAGCAGCTAATCAATGATTCTCTCTCATCAATTATGCTTCTGTCTCTTCCTCTGCCTTCCCCCTCTCTGAAATCAATAAAAACATTTTTGAAAAGTGTGAAAAAGAACATGACTCAAATTTTCTTCAAAGCAAAATGCTAATCTGATATTCATAGGCTATTTTTCAATAACAATCTACTACATATATAAAGTAACAGCTTAATTTTTTTTTAGAAAGGCAAACATTCCAAAGAAATATCCTGAGTTCTGAGATTCTTGAGATTACGAAAACTGATAAAATTATTTTAAATTGAGAAAAATTCCTACCATTTAACCTCTTAAAATACTTCATAAATAGTCAGATATTTGAGGTAAAGCTGCTTGAGCTGAAGGAGAACCTATTCTATTTTCTAAGTGACTTTTAAAATGAATCCTTACATGTACTCATTATTTTTGAATTGACATGTTCAGTGACTTCTTCAATATTGAGGGGCAGAAGTTATGTAAAATAAAATAGCCTTCTGATTGCCATAAAATATTAGAAATGTTTTAAATTTGAATTTTAGGTAATAATGGTTGGGGTTCCATCTTATTTGCTAAGCCTTCACTGAAATTTTGTTCTGGGCATCTATCTTCAAAATTCCTCATTAGCATATCTAATTAATCTATATTTTCCCCAAACATTAATTAAAAAGAAAAGCAAAAAAGATTGTTTTTCTGGTTTGGAACCATAGTCATTAAATTGCAGTCTATCAGTTCTCTTAGTCCATGAATATTTAAATCTGGTCAGTCACTCTCATGTTAGATTATTAAAAAAATGGCTTTACTTCAAGTTTTGACACTTTGTTAAACAACAACAAAAATCAAGCAAGAAATTTTACCTTAAAGATATTTAAAATTCCATTCAAATTTCAAGGTTATTATTACCTCTTCTCCCAGGAAAGGAAGATAACCCTAATCTTTTTCTTGAAAGTAACAATTAACAATTAAAGTACAATAATTCTAACACAGAAAAAACTACTTCTTTGGAAAGTTTAAAGCTGAAGTTAAAACTCACCACCCCCAACCCAGAAAAAGGCCTTTTGAGCCTAACCAAAAAGTAGCTCACAGTTTATGAAACAAAAGTGTTAACTATTTTTTGTTGACTCACGGCTTCCTTTTCAGTATGTGTAATTATATCACAATATGAGAATATCTAGACTAACAAAGACAAGTAGAAACCCAGAGGGAAGAAAAGAAAAATAGGATGGGGTAAGCTGAATTCTATTTTGGTTATCATGTTTCTGTGTGAGCCAGTAAAACTCTCTGAAAAATTTTTTTAAAAAATCATCTAATCAGTAAAGAGTACAGCAAACACATAGAAAATGGAATCTGACAACTTGATGGTGAATTCTAATAGAAGATATATTGCACATTTTCTTCAGAAGTATAACTATTCAATTTCCATTCTTCATGTGAGGAATATAAAACACCCACAATACAGTTTAACCCATCCTTAAAAATCCTAGTGTTACTGTTTAAATTCTTAACTATGAAAATAAGAACCAAATATTAAATATTAAAAAGCTATAGCTATAAAGACACAGGTATGTTCAGCATTGTACTTCCTAAATTCTGAGTCAGTATTTGGTCAGTGAACCCCTCTCTTTTATATTTTTATACTGTAATGCTTTTTGTTCTTAAGATATCATTGTTCTTTACTTACTTTAAATTATTACCAGAAAACAGGAAATATATTTGTTTATAAAATGCACAAATCAAAATAAAATATGAATATTAAATGCAGTTTCCATCCCCCAATTACAATAATTTTTTGTAGATACATAAATTCTTGGAAGACCTTAAAAAGAAGGTGGTCTATAACTTGAGGATTGATACTAATATATTCAGTTCTAGGGATTTATCACTACTTATGTAGCATTTAGGCATTTTATTACATCATCATCACACATTATTTTTTAATGTTATCTCAATGGTCTTTTGTCTGCCTATGGAATATGTACAGTATGCTGGTAGGATGCAGTACACTTAAAGTAATACAAAACCATAGGTACTAAGAATAACTAGAATGTACACTATCTTTTGCTCATCATACTGGCAGAACATGTTTGGCTGAAAACAAAGAAAAGAAAAATTATGAAGACAAATATTTTTTTGGAAGAATAAATGAGTATCTAAGTTACTCCAGTATTACAAAGTATATTCACAAACAACTCAGTAATCTAGGTGATCTGCATAGTTCCAAATAAGTATATTAATAATTTTAAGTACAAAATAATAAGAGGTTACAATCAAGTAAGTCACTGCTAATCACCATCACTGCCACATGTAATGCAGTATTTAGGTATCACGCATCACTCGTATACACACACATACCACATCCTGCAACCAACAAGCACAGCATGTATACTTTTCAATGGGGAAATAATATGAATGAAAATAATTGTGGAAAGTACCTATTTTACCTACCAGCCTATTTCATTTTGCTTTAAATTAGAATGCTTTATATACATACAACTGTCCCATCCATCCACCCTCCAAAAGAGTTATAATCAGGAAAGAAACTAATCCATGATGTGACAAAAAATAAAGGGGGGGGGGGGGGCGGGCAATGTTACATGAATATAAATGGGAAGCAGATACAGAATGTCTCCAACAATGTGCCTTTTTGCTTTGTTTTCTGAGTAGCGAAGAGGACACAACTGAACAGACCTTGGTATGGAAGAGTGTTTCTTAATTCCCAAAGACTATTCATTGAAGAAGTCAAACAATCCAGAGGCAAGTGTAAAGTAAGGGAAGAGAGTATATTTTTATATGATTACAACTTTCTAAAATCCGAACCCTGAATATGTCATGTGTTCTGTGATATCCATTTATGAATGCTCTATGTTTATATATCATCATTTCAGCAGATAACCCCCACCCTCCAGTACTTTATCCATCAACCTGGCACGACCACCTGGGGTATCTTTGTGCAGCTATTGTCAATGAACTCCAACCCTCTGACCAGCACATTAAAGCTCATATAGGTACTCACCCTGCAAACTGGGCACTGCCAGTGACTACTGCTGTCTCTAAGCCTGTACTCATCAGACAAACACTTGGAATGATACACACGAAAACACAGGTCACATATCAACACCTCTCCAGGCAAATGGCATTCAAAACAATACCAGTCATGATTTTCTGTTTCCCAGTCCTACAAAAAATACAAAATAATTTCGTATGACATTTTGTCAATATCTGCAATGACTAAGAACAAAATTGAAACTAAAGTCCATCAGAAGTTAGGCATCATAAACAATTTTAGACATTTTAAAACAAGAGGGAAAAATATCTATAAATTTGCTTCTTTAAATTTTAAATTCTTTCCTAAACAGTATTAATATTCAAAATATCTTAAGGTGATTTGATAACAAAACCAGTTCAAAAATAAGTCCAAAGCCAATCGCAGTCTAACATTATCTTCAATTTTTAAAATCATAATCTATGGAATGATTTCTTCTGTAAACTGAATATCCCAAACAAACATCTATACCTTAGTATTTCAAATAAACAAACCTCTGTTTTGTTCTGCTTTTTCAGAAAAATATAGTAAGTAGTTAATTAGCTCACTGTGGGAACAGAGAAAATAGTAATAAATGGTGATGCTCACTATTCTTATCTTCTCATCCATGGTATTGGATGCTTTATTGAAAATAACCATTAATCAGAATGTCCATGTTCTGATAGGTTGCCAAATTTTCAGGGTCTGTTGAATTTGGAAAAATAAATTGAAAATGTGAAACTAAAGGTTTAATCACATTCTCCAAAGGACATTGCCATTAAAAAAACTTAAAAGGAAGTAGGCTTATTTTCTTACTTGGACTATTCCTGGAAATAAAAGAACATAACTGCAGTGGGTTTTCTTTAACATTTTCTTTTTTGTTACACTCTTTCTTGTACAGCCAATACCATTTAAACATAAACAGGAAGATGTTATAAGTTCTCTTAATTTAGAATTCATTCTTCATAAATGCCACTCTTAGCTTCTGTCAAATACCTGTTAAGAGTGATGGTTTCATTCTCAGCTTTCTTTTGTAGATGTGGTAACTAAGTGAACAGTGGTTTAACTCACAACAGTGTCATCAAGGCCACTGCCAATGAGGGTCCTGAATTCCAAACTTGGGTTCTGCCATCATTTGTCTTTTTTATAAATCACTGTTGTTTCTGAAACTGAACCGTTTTCTTATATGTCAATTACTCCCCTAATAAATGGGCTTCAAATACAGCACTTGGTTAGCAGGCAGTAACTCCTTTAGCGTTTAAGGCTGAAATGTATTAATTACTGCCTGAACATATGACAGGGCTATTACCTACACCTTCAAAAGGGAAGAGAGTCACTAATGTTCCAAAATTCACTTTCAGAGTCATGACTACGGCACATTAGTAAACTCAGCAAAATGTAAACTTTTTAGTTTACTTTTTGTTCAGAAATCATGGTCTTGATTGACCAAAGCAATAAAGAAAAACAGAACCATGTCTAGTTATTTGCTGCAGATGGATATACTCTGTAAACTTACACTGGTGTAATTTTAATCACACTGCTAAAAAAATTGTAAGATACTGACTGATGAGACATAAAACCCTGATGTGTGCATGGTAGGGAAAAAAACCCTATCTCACCAAGTTTGACGTAGAGGCACTGCAGAGACACAATATATGTAGTGCTTGGCTGTACTAAACAATAGTCATTGTGTACCCATTTCACAATGTTCTTATGTAAGCTGCTATTTTAATATTTATATAAAAATCATTGATAAATTAGGTTTGAGTGGAGATAAGATACTTTGCTCTATTCTTAACTAACAGAACTCTTGCCAAGTTTAAAACAAACTATTTCAGAATTTTTTTCATAGTTGTTCAGAAACATCTTAAAGGATTTTGGGGGCTTATGTTTAACTCGTTATTAACAAAAGAAAGTGCCAACCTTCATCATTTGAAAATTTTTACATTAATTCATCTTCCTGCAATTCTTAAAATGGTGGTTACTAAGTAAATTAAGAGAAGAAAGCAAGAGTATAACTTTGGTGCGCAGCTCTAACGCTCTAGCCTCCCCACTTTACCTCCGCCCCTTTTCTACTCCTATTCTTTCCCATCCACCCATAAAATGAGATGAAAATGGATCTTTCCTCATTGGGGTGTTTAGTAGCAGACCTAGTTTTTATAACAATTACAGAAATAAAAATATAATTCAAATGAAGTAAAAGTAGAGAAACATTTTGATATACTATTTACATAATGGCATATGACTAACTCCATTATCGGATGTAAGAGGTATGGTCTGGGAACATACGTGCTGTTCATTCTTTTAATCATAGCAATAGCTATTTAGAATATACAAAACACGCAGAAGTCAAGTTCAAAAGTTATTACATTCTAAACGCAGGGCACACTTTTCTGAGGTATAAATTATATAAGCACATTTAAGATAGACAGAGTTGCCTACAATTTCTCTTTTAGTAAATAGAATTAATTTACATAGTGCTCTAATAATAATGTATGCCCAAAAGCTAAGCCTGCATTTTCCTGGATTGCACCAGATGCCAGCAACTATTCTCATACAGCCTGATTAGCAGCATAATATGTGAAAAGCCACTTTAATACTTGAAAATTTTTAAAAAGCAAACCTATTAGCAAAAAATCCCCAACTAGAAGCAAAGTAAAGACAATATGGTGTTAATGAACAATTCTAACAAGAGTTAACTAAGCTAGCCTAAAGAAAGATAGAAATGTAGTATTTTTTAAAAGCAGATTTAAAGTAAAATAACAGTGCAAAATTAGTTCACCTTGTTTGGGGTTGCTGTCCTGGAGAAAGGCTGCATACTGTAGGCCTTTCAAAATAAAAACAAAATAATCTTGGTCTCTCTACTATAACTTTGCTCAATATCAGGCAATACACAGAGCTAAAGGGATTTCATAGAGGGTCAAACTGTTTATTATTTGCTATATGACTTACATTATTTTGCAGATGATATCAACTGATAATCTATGAATGTACTAATCATGAATAAAAAGACAGTAGCATGCAAACTCAAGAGTCATTACTTGCTTAAGAGGAAACTTTGGATACTAACACAAAAGCTACAAATGGACAGAGAAAATCCTTCTATTTAGAAAGTCATGTGCCAGGAAAGCTATCATGATGTTAGAAAACATTTTAGTAACAAATAAACGCAGTGCCATTATAAATTTCATTAAGACCATGAATGTGTGTCTTTTTTATCTGAAACTGATCAACTTTTTAAAGTTGGGAGTGATGAATGTAAACATGGTAAACTCCATACCTAACCATGGTATGAAATAGACACAGAATGTCTTCAGAACCTACTAGAAAACATTCTAACATCTAGAAGCAGCCTGCTGCCCTATATCTCTGTCACCATTTATAGCATTTGGTTAAGACTCTGGAGTCAAGACTGGCTCAAATCCTGGCTCTAGCACTCACAGGTTGTGTCATCTAGGGCAGAATACTTAGCTTCTCGGTGTATTATTTTCCATCTGTAAAATGAACAAAACAATAATGTCTGGTATACAGATGTTTCGTAAGGATCAACTGAGTTATTATACTCAGTGAGTTATTAAGATGATCTGCTTGCTATAGTGCACAAAACAGGAATCGAATCGACAAGTCACAAATGATGTGTAATTATATATGTGTGGACTTCTTCAGGACTGTAAGCTCATTATGACAGCTGACTCTCACAACATTTCTGTAAGCTAGATGGACCAAGAAATATTAAGTCAGTTTAGAGAGAACACTAAAGCAAGAGAGTTCATGAGAGAACTGTGTCTGTAACAAGGGCCTCCTAAACTATAATCCATGCTCATCATATTCTAGAGGTTCTAACTTTAAAGTGATTCCCTATTTATATGCAATTAGCAAATAAATCTTAAATTATCAAATATTTGTTTGATGTGTTTTAACATAAATATGACATAAAATTAATTCTCTACAATTCAAGGTTTAGTTTAATGCTGTTAATTAATTTAGTTAATCACTGAGAGGTAAGAATGTAATGATTAAATATTTACAATAATTTTAAATAAAAATATTACAACACTGCTTAGAGAAAAAGCATTTAGACAGGAGGAAAAAAGCTCTCTCTCTCTCTCTCTCTCTCTCTCTCTCTCTCTCTCTCTCTCTCACACACACACACACACACACACACACACACACACACAATCACTAAGCTGAAAAGAATAAAACAGAATAGCATGACCTAAAATATTCTACTCAATAAAAGGGGCATTCTTTACCACAGCAATAATAATTTCTAGATGTAAGTACATTAAAGTTTGAATATACATAGAACCACAACATAACTGGTTTCTCATTAATTAAAAATCACCAAATACTTTAGTCAATAAACAATAATTTATATTTGTCTGAGACAGGTAATGGACTTTTGGAAGAAATGTGTAGTTCTGCACATAATTAACATAAATGTAACAAAACATATTTCACTTAAAAAAAAATCTAAGGTATCCCAAGGGGCATCCAGCTTTTTATACTCAGGGTATTAAAAACATGATTGATTAATTTATGACAACTATAATTTATAACAAGGAAAATGCAAAGACCTAATTTTTTAAAAAATCTTACTTCACTATACTATATTTATATAGTGAGCTAATAAGAGTCAAGCTGTTTTGAATTCAGCAGGCTCTCAATATTTTTTTCATGAACAAAGCAAGGGGTACTACTCCCTGCCATGACTGTTTAATGGTGTGATTTCTGAAGAATAAGACATAAGTCCATCCCTACCTCTTATCTAAAAGATGAGAGCTTAGCTAAGTTTCAATAGGTACACAAGCCACAGTTTATTTTAGATTGGTCATTCTGAATCAAGATAAGCAGATGATAACAGAGGAAAAAAGTATCTATCTTGCCCTTGAGTAAGTTAAACTAAATCCATTTACACCCAATATAAGACGTTAATCTCTTCAAGAAACCACAAAATATGTATTTTCATTAATTATGCTTCTTAAAAGGTGTCAAAACCTTAATGAAAATAAAAAGCAAAAATATAGATTGAAATCTACCTTTTCTTTTAGGCCTACTTTAAAAGTAGTCTGAGGTCTTGCTTATTGGTGGGACAAGCTTGATTATATGAAAAGTAAGTACTTAAACTTTAGTCAAGACTATTATGAGCTCATGTTTGCAGTTCCTCTTGCATCTTACAAAATGAAACTGGTAGAAGGCTTCTAACTGAAAATGCAAGCTGTGGTTCCTACAATGATACGTTGTTTTTGAAGTAGTATTAAGTATGAGAAAAGAAATGAGACCCTGAGTTAGGATTTGGCAGGTTAAATAAAGGAGAAGTAGTTTCATAGCAAACATCATTTTTTTTAGACTTTTAAATCATCCTCTATACTGGTGACCAAATTATTTAATGTCAGATCAAAAGTATTTGTCAAATAATAGAGTCATAGCTTTGTGCCAGGAACCGTGAATACATTTGGAAATCATCATATTAGTATTAAATGCCTCTAATTCAAAATACATATTTGACATGTAACAAATACCTTTGTAAGACCGTTCTGTCTTTAGTGAGCCCTTAACTCATAAGAAATTGTGTTTATTATAAAAGGAGTTACTAAATACCAAACTTAATTGAGCCCAGCAAATGGTAAAATTCTGCCCAAGAAATTATTTCTTAAGTTGTTAAAGGACATTTAATACTGTGATCAAATGTGGATTAAATATAGCCATTCATGTATATTTATTTCTTTAGAGAAAGCAGATAGTGAAGCAATCTATCAGAACTTGTAATTCTTTATTAAAAATCAAAAGGAAAAAAAAACAACCTTGATATAATAAAATATTAAATGGTCAGATATCAGAAAGTTTTCTTCTGTGCCCTGGTCTACTAGCTTTTTACTAATATAATTTCAAACGTTATGAAAATCCTCTCTGAAATAATTATTTGGATCTGATTAGTGAATATTAATAACATACAAATCTGGAAGTCTAAGATGACCACAGAAAATTTACAAGAGGTCCCAGGTTCAGCATGTTTGTCATTTTAAAAATTGGTTGGTACATATGCTTTTCCTTGTTTATTGACTAATATTTAAGCAAACTATTTAAATTGAGAGTGCCTTCATTTTTAATAATTACATTTTCATTCTACTATCTCCAACAAACATATTCAAAATATCACCATAAAGATGCTTATCTCTTGCCTAATTTTATCAGTTTCTACAAAAGAACTATCACCTCAATAGGGCTACAAATGGTAGTTGAGACTAGCATCTCAACTTGTCTAAAAAGCATTGTAGTCTAAAAGGAATCTCAGTACAATTAAAGCCACCATCTTTGACTTATACAGGTGCCTTCCTCTTGAACAGATTATATATAATTATAACCTGACCTATTATTAAAATTAAACTTATATTATAACATTGCTGGATTTAATAAAAACAATTTTGCTCAAGCTATGGATATTTTTTTCAATTGAACCAAGTTTTAAAAATAAGCATTATGGCGAGGGAGGTAGCAAAGGTGAAATAAAAATGTGACACCAACAAACTCTTTGCTCAACTATAGATGAGTGGCATAAAGAAAATTGCACTCTTGCCTACCTGGTCTTTCTTACATAATTGTGAAAGAAAGGACAAGGAGAATATAGCCTCTTTGCTAATACAAGTATCTCTTGAGGATGTAACTTGTGGGACTTATCAAGAGAAATCAACTTTTTCCACATCTCTAAGATACTATTTTTAGAGGCTATATACAGAAGGAAAAGAAGTGCTTTATACCCATTTTTCAAATAACATAACTTCCCTGGATGAAGAATATTTGCAACTTTGAATCAAAAATGAATAACCAAAACATTCTATACAGCTCACATATATAGAGACAGATATATAGAGATATATAAATATCTACTTGACTTTTTTCTTCTTTTGATATTGAGTCAGAAGTTGACAAGATGAATAATGTAAACCTTTCAAATTAAAAAGTCAAGTTTTTAGAGGCAATGTATTATATATAAGGTAGAGAAACTATAAAGGAAGGTCCTAGACTCAAATGCCAGCCTACAGGGCTGTCACTAGCCCACAGAGTTCCTTTGTGCAAATCAGAAAAGGTGACCCTTCCCTAAAACAGGTTTTGCTAGAATAAGGCACTTACCTGCCATAAACTAGAAAACTGCTGAATAGACATACAAGCATATGTCTGAGAACTGAGTGTGACTTCCTAAGTTGTGTAGCTGACAAGTGGCCCCATACACAGTAGCTCACATGCATGGGCCCCACAGCCCATAAACAAAGAGCTGGCAAGTGTGAGATGATTGTGTTGTGCCAAGTGTGACACAGTAATGTGTCCTTCTAGAGTATACTAGGGCATGACAACTGCAGCACATGACAGCCCCTGGGTAGCCAGGTGGTATACCAGCCACAGTTATGAGATACAAATATAATTAACCTCATCACTTTATAGTTAAGCCTTAAATATAGATCCAGTGACTGTCTATTATACTAGTACGTATAAGACCTTACCTCTTTCTGCTACCTCTGAATTTTTAATATTTGCATATTTTTATAAACTAGGCACAACTTTTATATACTCATTTATACTTACATCATACATGCATACTCAGTATAAAAATGTGAATAAGAACCAACATGAATTAATAAAATCTGTATACTGGTTGGTTGATTTACATATAAGATTTCATCTAGAAAAAAAGAAAAGGATGGTGCTATAAATATATGCAGTAAGTACATGTAAAAATTAAAAAAAAAGAATATATAACCTAATGCAGTGGTAAGCATAACTCATTAACTGCTCATTTAATTAAACTGAACATGGAAACTTCAAATTGAAGAGGAAGAATGCATGTGGGAAAAGCACAAATCTAAAAAATAGAACTAATATCACTTTTTCATTTTTATGAAAAAAAAATGTACATGATCCACAAACCAAAATCCTGTGGATTAAGTTGTACTTACTACTGGTTAATTACTATATAAATCTCAGAAATTATCAGGATAGCCTTCTATAACTAAATCTGTACATTTCCAACTATTTGGGGATTAAAAATTTTATATTAACTGGATTATTCTGAGTATATAATAACCTATCAATGGCCCTCCTGTTAATCCATGATGTAAACAAATATTATTATTATGACTTGACGTCTGGAGTTTCTTTATTGGTAACAAAACTGTACTTTTCTATATGAAAGTCAACAGAAAAGTTATTCTGATATAAACATTTTTTACTTAAGTTTATAAGAACACTTCTAGTGTGCAAATTAAATGATACCAGAGAAATTAAACACTTTTTTCTTCTAAGTTTTATTTGTAGAAAACATGAATTTTATTTCCTGAAACTTTGAAGACATAAATTAAAATGATAAAAACAATGTTAAAAATGAACAAGTTTGTAACTCGTAGCTGCCTCTGTGGCCCAGCCCTCCACAGGGGATGTGCTATGAGTTTACTGCACATAGCTGACTACTGAGAAATGTGTTGCTGGCTCACCTGATGTAGAGCCAGAAAGGAAAACACAACTCAAAGGTTTTGGGAAATGTTTCCACAAAGAACCAATTTTAAGATCTTGTGTCATTTTTTATAACATTAGATTTTAGAAAATTCATTATAGAAACACTCTCTAAATACTTAATTATGAAATCCATTCTTTTCAGAAACTAAAATAACTCACTTCTATTAAATTTGAAACATATTGTGTTAAATGATATTGTTGCAAAAAGTAGACCTTTAAAATCAAGGTGTTAGAAATATCAAAAACAAATGAGGTAGGAAGATGGAAATTTTACACCAAATCAGTCTTTACATAAGAAAAAAATTGTACTTCTTACATGACCCTGAATATAAAATTATATATTACAAGGAAAAATATCAAAATATAACTTAATAAAAACTAAGTAAAAATATAAAGAAAATTAACTATCTTTACTATGATTTCTGTCAAGTGCCGCAAAACACACTCAAGTCACAGAAATCAATGAAGACACTAGCCAGAGGTGTCTAACATTTGGAACCTTGTCACCTGCAAACCCTCCTGAAGCATGGCTCTGGGCTCTGACATTATCCAACCTGAGTAAGGTATGTCCCTGAGAAGCCAGTCCGTTCCTTCCAATCTGTCCATACGGCATCAACATTATCCTGCACTGAAACATTTTTACTAATATTTATTAAAGAAAATATTTAGAAATATCATGAATTGTGTGTACAATAAAAGGGTTTTGCTTTGTTTTGTTTAAATGTTTCAGATTCAAGGTAAACTACACAGAAAAGGCAGGCTCTTTTTAAAAATGAGTTTACTCCTACTAAAGAAACACAGAGGAAAGTATCCACCGTACCTAATGTTTGTAAAAAATGTTAAAGAGAAACATTAACTAAACTGCTGAAAATGAGTTTCTAAAGGTGGCAGTTAAATACTGTTCAAAGTTAAAAGTCAGCTTATCCAAATTTATCAAATAAAACATACTTACAATTTCATCTCCTGGCAACCAATATCCTTCTTGTTCAATACCAGCTTTTGAACCTTTGCAGCCCACAGTGAGAGTTTCAACAATAAGACCATCTTTCACAGCCAAGCTCAGCTGACGGGTGGTCTCTTTTGGATGCATGCCGTGGACTCGAGACATGTACCTGAACACAGAGAAAAAACAAACTTAAAAATCTTTTAGTATAAAACATAAAAATGCATAGCAATAAGAAAATAGAGATAATTTATTTCTCTTTTATTATTAGTTGTACTTCTCAGACCCCTGCTGAAAGAAGGACAGAAGGAGTCCTGAATACTTAACTCTTTCAATTATCATGGTATTTTAAACCTCAATCTTATTTTTGTATAGTTAGAGGAATACCTGTTCAAAATAATACCAAACCAGCAATATAAATCACTTAACAGATTTTAGTCATACATCCCATGTAGTTTTAGTCTCTGGAGCAATTACCACTAAATTCCACTGTACAGAGTCTAAATTTAGAATTTTATAATCTCCAGCCATAAAACTTTAGAATATAAAATGCTTTTACACAAAACTTAGGAAATGATGCCAAACAAAACATAGAAATCACATGAGTGGTTCTCAACATCTGAAGAAAACAACAATACATGTTGTGATTAATAAAGCAAAAACTAATTTTCAATAAATTATACTCTGGACTGGATCACTAAAGCATACAAGCTCTCCCTGATTTATAGTTATGTGCCATTTTTTTGAATGTAAAGAAAGTAATATTTCAAATATACCTCAGACCACAGAGAATAATACTAGAGATTCCCTTGTATTCACCAATTATATTAAACTCATGTTAATATTTTGACATACTTGCTTCATATCTTTCTTTTTTTGTATTTTTTAAGGAAATAAAATGTTATAGATACTGGTGGAATTTGTACCACATTCCACTCCCTGGCAATCAAACCCTCTACCAGTAGACTACTGGACATCAGAGTCTGTTGGGGATCCAGAAACAAAAACATCATGACACAAATCAGGCCAGAGAAACATTCCAAGTTGGAAGACCAGAGGCCAATGCCTACACGTCTCAAGAAAATTAAGTAGGGCAATAATTTGTATCAATTTATCTGTCATTTAAATATTAGCATTCCAAAGAAATCATCACTGAAGAACCTTATAAACTCAACAAGAGGACAAATTTCAACAACAAAAAAGCAGTAAGCCCCATTAATGGTAAGGATTCTCTGTTTGCAGTTTATAGAAGCCTAGAGGCCCAGTGCATGAAATTCGTGCCTGGGTAGGGTCCCTAGGCCTGGCCAGCCATCAGGGACAATCGGGGCCTTCCAGCTGCCAGCCAGGGCCTTCCTTTGTTCCGTGCCGCCCTCTGGTGGTCAGCGCATGTCATAGTTAGCAATCGAACTCCTGGTCTCCTGGTCAAACTCCCAAGGGACACTTTGCATACTAGCCTTTTATATATATATAGATAACAAAGTATCTGGTTTCTCTACAAATGCAGTTAACTGAAGGGCTGAGAAGAAAGAGACACAGAATTATGGTGAACCCAACAGTGCCCCTGACAAATCAGATTTGCAGTAATAACAAATGGGACCACAAGATGATGAAGGTGAAGTTAATCCACAAATACTGATTGTCACCTTTGCTGACTAATAGTCTAAGGTGATAAATCACGTGCATATTTTGATAAAGATCAACACTAACAAAAAGAATCAACTGTAGTTTTGAATGTGGAGAAAGGAATTAAATAAAAAAGAAAATGTCCTCCCTGTTCACCGTGGGGAGCTATTAGACATTATCATAGGAATTAAGTATACTATACAAACTTATAAAGACAGCATTTAGAACAAAAATTCAAACCTTCCAAATTATCTGAAGAAACCCACAAAAAACACATTATGCAATAAAATTAAAACAAAAAAAAGAAACAATAAAAACAAGCAGCGTATTAAATATGAGAGGACCAAAACCAAGTAAATTTGTCCTTTTAATAAATACAAATTGGTCAAACTCAATAATTAAAAACATACTAAATCACAAAACAAAAATCTCACTGTCTACAAGAGACACACTTATAGTGACAGAAATATTGAAAAAGAATAAGCAAAGGCATATCATAAAAATACAACCCAAATGAATCAGGGATCAACACTGCAATTGGGCAAAAATTATTTTTTAAAAAAAAGGCATATAGGGCACAGACAGTTTTAAAGCAAAACCTGTAATAAATAAAGAGAATACTGACAGGAATACAGGATTATGAGACTTTAATTCACTTCTCTCAGTTCACAAAAACATTAAGTGAACGAAATTAAGTATAGATACAAGAGACCTTTAATTAAGTTTATTAGTTAACAAAACAGATCTAGTTGAACTTATTCTAAAACCCCAAATTTATCTTCAATAAATATAAGAAACAATCATTAAAACGGGGCATAAAATCAGCCACAAAACAACCTTAATAGATTTCAAAATAGACATTTGCTAGTCACCATGAAATAAAAATAGATAATAGCAAAACTTGAAAACTTACATAAACCATTGAATCAGAGATTTTTTTTAAATTACAAAAACAATCATTAAAAAACTAAAGCGGTGCCAGTTTAAGAGCAAAAATTATGGAACTAACAATATTAATCCAAGAGATCCTTCTTAGGGAAGATTTAGAGATATCATTAGCTAATCAACGATGAAGAAATAAAGCACAAAAACATACAAACTAAGAAATGTATAACACACCATATGTAAAAAGGAAATTAAAATACTAGTCATAAGCAACTACTATGTTAAATTCTGTGCAGAAATAGAATTTCTAGTAAAAAATAAATGACCAAATCTTGCCCACAGAAAAAAATAGAATACTTAAAAAAGACAATTTCCAAAGAAACAGAGGATGTTGATAAAGAGCTTCGCCAGAAAAACAAAAGGTAGGAACATATTCACAAGGTAATTCTATCAAACTTTTAATGACCAGACAATTCCAATGTGATTTAAACTCTTCCAATACATAGTAAATAAGGAGAGCAAGGATCTAGCATGATAGTGGTAAGAAAACCCCACAAAAAAAGGCACAAAAAAAAGAACACTAGTGTCCTATAGGAATACTGGTATAAAAAATACCAAATGAAGTATTTAAATTTATAGTACAATGTTAAGTATTAACATAAATTAATAAATGTTAATACATTCAAATATCAAAAGAATATACCATAACTGAATGTTTCGTTTCAGGATTTCTAGGAATACTTATTTTAAAAAAAATCTAGAAATATAATTCATCCCATTAATACATCAGAAGTGAGAAATCATGAAGATTTCTATACATGTGGATTTAGTAAAAGATTTCTATACAGGTATTTAGTAAAATTCAACATACAGCCTCTAACAAATAGGAATGAGTAAACAATACTTAACCGATCAAGAATATTCAAAGATGTCTTTTATCACTCTGACAAAGGTAACCAACATAGGTAAAATAGATAAAGAAATGGGGCATAAAATTTGTTTAGAAGTTAAAACTGTTATTTGCAGATCACATATCAAGAAAATCAGCTGATATGCTATTTTAAATAATAAAATAATTTAGTCAATTATTTGTTTGGGTACAAGCTAACAGTAAAAATTAACAACATTCATGTATACAAATCAAAAAACTAGTTAGGAGGTTTAAAATAAGACAAGACCCCAATCATTTACAAAAGCAGTAAGAAAAATAAAATACCCAGTAAAAAATAGAAGAATTGACATGATCTGTGTGAAGAAAAATCTGAAATTCTGACACAAAAGAAGATAAACAAATGGAAAGACATACCTGTATTTGGATGAAAAACAACAAAATTCAATTGCCTGTAAGATTAAGTAAATACCACCACAAAGTAGGCAAGCTGATTCTAAAGTTCTATAGAGAATTCAACAAGAACTTCCCAAGACAATTCTTTACGAGTCATTTCATATTGAAAAGCATTATAGTACCAAAGTAATTAAAATATTGTGGAACTAGTGCATGGAGAACAGACCAATGGAACAAAACATAAAATTCAGGAAAAGACCCAAATATACATTTCAATTATAATAAAAGTGGAATTTCAAATTGTGGGTGAAAAGACTGATTAATCAACCCATGGGAACTGGGACATCGAGCTCGCTAACTTGAAAAAAATAGAGATGGAACCCTACCCTAGTCTGTACCCACAAATAAATGTCAGATTTACTGGAGGATTGGGCTTGACTGGAACTACATCACTGGTGAGATGTAATTTAGTACTACTCCTATAGAGGCAAGTGTGGTAGTATCACAATTCCCCTCCTAGATATTCAGATACTCATCCTATAGATATACTTAGATATGTGTGAAATAATAGACAAAGTAGGAAATTCATTTTAACACTGTTGCTAGCAAGAAAAGATTAGAAACAATCTAAATATGTATCTTAGGGGACTGGCTAATTTATAATATAACCATACCAAGGATTACATAATTATTCAAGAAATGGAGATGTTATGATGACAAAAGTCCAAGGTACATTATGCTGAAAAAAATCACGGTACCAATATTTAAAACTAGAGGTCTGGTGCATGAAATCCATACATGGGGGGAGGGGGTATCCCTCAGTCCAGCCTGTACCCTCTCGCAATCGGGGACCCTTCAGGGGATGTCCAACTGCCAGTTTAGGCTCGATCCCACAGGATCATCCCTCTCGCAATCCGGGACCACTGGCTCCTAACTGCTCGCCTGCCTGCCTACCTGATCACCCCTAACCGCTTACCTGCCCGCCTGATTGCCCCTAACCACTCACCTGTCTGCCCGATTGCCCCTAACCACCTCTGCCTCGGCCCCTACCATGGTGGCTTCATCCAGAAGGACGTCTGGAATGACATCCAGAAGGTCATTCAGCTGTCTTGTCTAATTAGCATATTACACTTTTACTATTATAGATATATAAAGAGAATTCATACAACTTGATAGCAAAAATAACAATCTGGTTTTAGAAAGGGCAAAAGATCTGATAGATATTTTCCCAAAGATGACATACAAATGGCTAATAGGTACATGAAAAAATTTTCAACATCACAAATCATCAGGGAAATGCAAATCAAAACCACACTATTACCTCACACCTATTCAAACATCTATCATCAAAAAGACAGGACATTAAGTCTTGGCAAGGATGTGGAGAAAAGGGAACTCTTGTACATGGGAATGCAAACTGGTGCAGCCACTATGGAGTATGGAGGATCCTCAAAAAATTAAAAATAGAACTACCATATGATCCAGCAATTCCACTTCCAGGTATTCATCAAAAAAGAAAAAAACAAGAGAGAGAGAGAGAAAATAGTAATTTAAAAAGAGACATGCACTCCATGTTCATTGTGGCATTACTTACAATGCCACTATAAATTCTAGAAAATGTAGTGTCTGTATAATGGAACATCACTCAACCATAAAAATGAAGGAAATCTTGCCACTTGCAACAACATGAATGACCTAGAGGGAATTATAATAAGTTAGAGAAAGACAAATACCACGTTCTCACTTATACATATGTGGAATCTTGAGGAAGGAAAGAAGAAAACTAAAGCTCAAAGATATAGAGAAAAGATTGGTGGTTGCCAGAGGTAGGGAGGGTAGAAGAGGTGAAACAAATGAAGAGTGTCAAAAGGTACAAATTTTCAGCTATAAAATAACTCATAGGGATGTAATGTACAGCATGGTGACTATAGCTAATAATCCCATATTGCATATTTCAAAGTTGGTAAGAGAATAGATTAAAATTCCTCATCACAAACACAATGTATGGTGACAAATGTTATCGACTTATGGTGGTGATGACTTTGCAATATATACAAATACTGAATCATGTTGCACACCTGAAACTAATATGAAGTTATCTGTCAATTATACCTCAATTTTTAAAAAATCAGTGAAAAAATATCATCCTTTATAATAAAAGAGTAATATGCAAATCAACCGAACAGTGGAACGACCAGTCACTATGACACGCACTGACCACAAGGGGGCAGACACTCAATGCAGGCGCTGCCCCCTGGTGGTCATTGCGCTCTCACAGGGGGAGTGCTGCTCAGCCACAAAATGGCTGACAGCTGGCGAGCACAGCAGCGGGAGCCTCTCCCACCTCCTCGGCAGCGCTAAGGATGTCCGTCAGTCAGACATCCCCTGAGAGTCCCAGACTGCTAAAGGGCACAGGCCGGGCTGAGGGATCTCCCCTGCCCCCGCCCCGTGCACAAATGTCGCGCACTGGGCCTCTAGTTGTATATAAAAGGGTACAATTTCTGAAAAGCATTCTGTAATTACCTCTGTATATGCAAAAGAGTTCAAGAGGTATATTCCAGGAACTGTCCAAGGAGAACTGAGTAGCTCAGCAGACATGTAGGAAGAAAACATTTTTTCATGGTATGCCTTTAAGGATTTTGTTTGTGCATCTATTAGATAAAAATTATTTTTACTTTTCAAAAGTACCATTTACACCATCCCACCAGCAATGTATAAAAGTTCCTTTCTCTCACATATGCTTGCCAATTTTTTCAAACTCACCTTTGACTGTTCTTGGTCTTTTACTCATCCATAATTATTTTAGCATCAGTTTGTTGAAATTTGGATTAATTAGAGAATAAATATCATTACAATATTAAGTCTTTCCACTGATAAACTTGGTATATTTGTTCATTTATTTGTATTTTCTTCTATGTTCTTAATAATTTTTTAAATTTTTTCTCCATAAAAAATTTTTTTTCTCCATAAAATTCTTGCCTATCTTTTGGGTTTTCTAGATATTGCTTATTTTTTATTCCTTTGAGAGGGGGATTTTATTTTATATAATATTTTCTGGTTGGTGGTTGCTGATATTCAGAAAACTTGTTAAACTCTCTTATTGGTTTCAAATTTGTCTAAGTTAAGTCTATTGTCTGTTTAAGTGAGTCTATTAAAATTGTCCTTCCTTTTTTTGTTTTATCCCAAGAATACATTTTGATTGATTTAGAGCAGAGGTGAGGAATGTCTGCCTTGTGGGCCGTACAAGGCCCTTGAAATCCTTTGATCTAGCCCTGTCAAGGCAACCGCAGGTGGAACTCGAAATTCAATAAATCTAAGAGTTTTCATATCAACATAAATTTATATTAAGTGAATAATGTTATAAATATCCAAATGGCCTTGGCAGTAAAAAGGTTCCCCACTCCCGATTTAGAGAGGGAGAAAGATAGAAACATCAATGATGAGAGGGAATCATTGATCAGCTGCCTCCTACTGGGGATGGAGCCCACAACCTGGGCATGTGCTCTGACTGGGAATCAAACTGTGACCCCCTAGTTCATAGGTCGATGCTCAACCACTGAGCCACAATGGCTGGGCTGTCTGTTTTTTAAACAAAAATGGCAATACATTCTATTACCCCCTGTTATATTTTAATTCACTGAATTTCACCATACAGATGGGTCTTCATATCTACAGTGCACTCTAACATCTGTACAGCATGGAGTAAAGACAATTAAAAAAGAGCTTTACTTGTTTTTTAGTGATAGCATTTTGGGCTCAACTTCCCTTAGTTCAAAGAGAACTGAAGTCAGCTAAACCCATTTATTTTAGTCCTTGGCCCATGAACAACCACAAAGATGTTCATGAGGAACGATTCAGGATGGACTCAGGGAGCCCTTTACACAAGGACAGGATATATCAGGAGAGGGTATGGATGAAGGATTAGTTCTACAAAACATGAAAACTCCATCAACACCAAAAAGTGGCTCCTCCTAGTATCGTTGCAGTCTGAGAATGTAACAGCTCTGAATTAAGGGCCCATTAAGGGGTTTTGTTTTCTGAATAAAAAGTCTGGGTTTAGGAAAATTAGAATAAAGAGTAAGTGATCTAACATCCATTAAAATTGTCGCCTAAAAGGCTAAGAACATGTATACATTATTTTAAGTAATTGTTACATTTGTATTTAAATGTTTTTCAAATGGGTATTATTTACTTCCCTTTAAGGCCTTCCAATCACAAGACCAAATTACTGACCTATTTGCAGTTGCAGCCAGGAAACGTGCCACCACTGGGAGCAGATGGCAAATTATATTAGATAGTGCCTCGCATAATATTTGTAATCGATAAATGCTCGAATATATTCATGAGTAACAGAAAATCTCAATGCCATTTTATAGAATCTTTTATTTTAAATTAATTCTAGACTTGCAGAAAGAGTTGCAAGTATAAAGTTCCTATATATCCTTTACCAGCTTCTCCTAATTTTATTATCTTATGTAAAATAGTACAATTATCAAAATTGCTTAATTTCTTTTTTTCAAACTTATTTTTTGAGATATAATTGACATATAATATTAGTTTCAAGTGTACAGCCTAATTATTCAGTATTTGTATATATTGCAAAATGATCACCACAGTAAGTCTAGTTAACATTCAAACATTCCTTAATTTATTAACTCTGGTACAGTGGCATACCTTGAAGATGTTGCATGTTCGGCTCCAGACTAAAAAATTCAAAAGAACAATACAAAAGATCAGAATATCTAGAAATAGGTCCAAATATACAAGAATCTAAGCGCAAAAGGTAAGCATTATAAAAGAAGGGAAAATGTAGACGTAGGTGGCTCCAGGGCAGGCAGCGACATAGTGTATGGCAGGAAGCTTGGGGGCCATGGCTGCCTGACCTCTGAGAGCCCTCACGCCATGTTCTGGGAGCCAAGCAAGTGCCAGGGAGATTTGAATTTTGCAAGAGTTTAGTAAAAGGGGAGGCCAGGAAAGACAATAAAAGTGTATATAGAAGCCTTCTTAAAAAAAAGGAAAATGTAACAATATTTAGCAAGTGATAGTGGAATAACTGTCAATCTGGATAAAAATAATTCATATCTATGTCATTTAAATTTTGAATGATTAAATATTTAAATATAACAGAAAATAAGAATTAGGACAAAATATTTATCAGCTATTTGGGGGGGAATTATAAATTATAACAATGGAAGAAACAAGTGAAAGATAGATTTAAACACAAAATTAAGATTACAATTGTAAGAATAAGAAAATTAAAACAGGGAATAATTAGCAAAAAGACATATCAAAAGATTAAAAACATACCTATCAACACAGCTGATCTGTCAGGAGTTCATGTGCGTGATCTATGCTATGAATCCAAACCTTATATGAGCAATGGAAAATGTTTGGTTTAATATTTATTGTGACAGAAATCACCAATCGTGTCAAGTATTAACAAACACAAGCTCATAAAGTAATGCCTAAACTTGAAGAATTCCTATTTTTCCCCTACTATTCTTTTGGAAAATATATTGATTCTCACCTACTTTTCTTAAAAAGTAGAATTGAGCTAGAGTGCTCTAGATGTTAATGAAGAGTAATTAATGTTCTCTTCCTGAGCACTGCAGGCTAAATATGTCTCAGTGAATCACAAATAAATTCTGAAGGACTAAGTGATTTATGTGGTAAACCTTGAACACAGCGAAAGATCCCAATCCATTATTTCTCTTCTAAGATCATCAAGTACCCAGGCAGGTTTACTTCAAGTGAAAATACTTTTATGCTAATAAATCAGGTTATGGTCACTCCATAGTTCTCTCTCTCTCTCTCTCTCTCTCTCTCTCTCTCTTTTTTTTTTTTTACAGGCTGCTTATCCATCAAATAAAGAGGCAAAAATAGCAATTCATATTTGAGATGCATTTACAGCGACCATATAATCTATTTTAATTTCACTTAGCATAAATGATGAATAGTATGTAAATGTATAATACTGAAATGTTATACTTAATGTCTCTGAACTTTTTCAGTAACTTTTTAATTTTTTCCCATTCCATCCATTTCCTTTCCTGTAATTCTCTTCCCCACATTTCCCCCAGGACACCACTTCCCAACTGCTGCTGAGCACTGAAGTGTATCCAAGCAACAGACTGCAAAATCCTAATTTGTTTAATCTCTCCTGAGATAACTGAGCATGTTCCAAGACAAAAAATATATAGCTAATGGTGACAACCATTACAGATTTAACATTTTTACTAAGAAACCTCATGAGCCATAATTTCCTAAAAGTAATTATCTACCATTAGCCCTTCTAATAATGATTCATTCTCAGAATTATGTATTACCATTGTTTGAGGAACATTCTGGGAGGTGAGCATACCAACAAGACACTGTTAATTATGAGTAAGTCTTGGGGGAGAACAAACCACCACAAAATGTCCTGATATGTTTTCTACTAACTAGAAAACATAGGAACACTTATACTGTCCTCTTGTCAATACAAGTAGCTTCACGCTATCATGAAGTCCAGAGGCATTCATTGTGATGGAAATATAACAAACTTAAGTGTGTTCTGAATGATTTGGATAAAGTTAGTACTGCCCCATAATTTTCATGTTTCAATTTTCTTTGTAATTGGGAAAAAAAAAAAAAAGAGCACAAGCAATGGCAGAGTAGCATTTTGGCATACTTTTCTTATTATATAACTGTAATGTTCTCACTAAAACTGCCTGAAACCTCAGCCTAACTACTCAGACACAGAAGTAGACAGACACTGCCATCTGACATGAGCTTGAAACAAATATAAAGTGGTTAACTTTATTAAAATCCTAGGAATAAATTTTTTTCTGGTTTCAGAACTATTACAAATAGCTATATTTCAACTCAGCAATTAATTCCTTTATACATTATTATGCAAGTGAGGCTTCCCTTTGTAGTACCTACTAGAAAACGGAAAGCCGGATCTGTAGCATCCTTAGCAAGTTGTAGGGTCTGCTAGAACTTTATTCCTGACTCTATTTTATGTCCTATACTTTCTTTTCTCTTTTCCCCCTACTTCTCATCCCCTTCTAATATATATTACCTTACTCTATTTACTTACATTTTTTTCTAATTGTCGTTAAAATATTTTTGAAGGTCTAATAAAATATACTGTGTATATTTATTTGATAAACATATATGAATACGATGTACACATACACACAATTAAAACCCATCCACCTTTCACCCTTTTTCCTAAACTGTCTGTTCTACATGTTGTACCAGTATAACTACTAGTAGTGCCCCTTCATTCTTACCCCAGTTACAGGTATTCTTATACTTATCTTACATTGTATATTTATCTGAATATACATCACCTACATGTGTACATGAAAACACAGTGTAGCTTTTATCCTAACAGTCCCCAAGTGAAAACATCCCAAATGTCCCTCAGCAGATAAATGAATTTTAAAAACTGTGGTATATCCGTATGATTCAATACTACCTAGCAACGAAAAAGAATAAACTACAATATATGCAGCAAATGAATCTTAAAACATGATGACTAAGAAAAGCTAATCATTAAAAAGAACATAATATATGATCCCATTTATATAAAATTCTAGAACTAGCAGAACTAATCATTGTGACAGAAAGCAAATTAGTGATTTCCTAAGGCTAGGGGCCAATCATAACAGACTGATCATACAGAAAGACAGGGGAAACCAAATCCTTGTTCACTGCTAATGAACATGTAGAGACATACTCTCTTGAGAGCCAAGTCAAATCAAGTGTAGATAATCTATACTCTGAGGAATCTGTTCCCTGGATATACACATTAATGAATTCCTCATTTAGGTCAAAAAGGTGGTAGTAAAGAATGAGCATGCATGGTTATTTGTGATAGAGGGAAAACGGAAGATAACCCAAGTATCCATTGTAAGTAAATAATTCAAAACCTGGGGAAAGGCTATAATGCAAGACGACTACTGAACACAGTGAAAAAAAAATGGAAACACGCAAGTTATCTAAAAATATAACAATGGCAGAATGGTGATTTTAAAAAAGCAGATGATAATAGGTACCAGAGGGTCCTAATAAAAGCTAAACAAGGTGATAAATGCGAAGTACTCAGCCCAGTGCCCAGCACTTAATATGTTCTAAGTAAATGGTTCCTGCACTAATTATCATTTATTCTTATAAGTTTTTATCTCATTATTTGTATTTATCTCATTACTGGATATTTGTATAATAAGAATACAGAGGTATTATAAGAATTCAATAGATGACATATGGACAATATAAAAGTACAGCGGAAAAAGCAAGGCCTTTGAAGTCACACAGATCTCAGTTCAAACACCAGCTCTACAATTTATCAACTGCAAGACCCTGGACAACTTACTGCATGCATCCCAATGTGCCTTTTTTTAAAGTAAAATTCATAGTATTAACACATGTGATTGTTTTGAAGGTAAAAAGATAATGTAATGCAAATTTTACAATAAATATCTTACGTTTCATCCCTCCTTTCT
Source organism: Corynorhinus townsendii (assembly GCA_026230045.1). NCBI lineage: Eukaryota > Metazoa > Chordata > Mammalia > Chiroptera > Vespertilionidae > Corynorhinus > Corynorhinus townsendii. Next base: position 81,003,208 of record JAPDVU010000001.1, on the reverse strand, counting down.
CCTACGGTATATTAATGAACAGTTTCAAAAGACTATCATGCATCCATTCATTACCAGTGCTAAGTTAAGGTGATCATATAACAACAAAAAAGGCTAAATAATGTGAGGCACAAAAAACAAGCATGAAACATGACTAGAAATAAAATGGGTCCCTTATGTGAGTTTGGATAGAGGAATTATAGGTGATTATTTTTCTGTTTTCTATTTTTCAAGTAACCTGCAATATGGTTATATTACTTCCAGAAAAAAAATTTTTTTAAACCAAATGCTTTGCCACTGGGTGCTTTATAGATACAAGGATGATTCAATATATACAAATCAATAAATGTGATACACCACATTTTATTAATGTGTACCAAAACATAAAAATCATCTCAATAGATGCAAAAAAAAAGCCTTCAACAAGATTCAACACCCTTTCAGGATAAAAAATAAAATCAATAAATTGGATATAGAAGGAAATTACTTCACCACACTATAAGCCATGTATGAAAAACCCACAGTGAACAACATACTTAAAGATAATAAGCTCAGAAAAAAAGGCAACTTTCAACACCCCTATTAAACACAATATTAGAAGTTCTAGTCCGAGCAATTAGGCAAGAAAATGATATAAAAGGCATCCAAATTGGAGAAGTAGTAAAGTTGTCTTTGCAAATGATATTATCATATATGTAGAAAATTCTAAAGACTTCACAAAAAAAGCTATGGTAACTAATAAATGGATTCAGCAAAGTAGTACCGTACAAAGTCAATACACAAAAATCAGTTCCATTTTTATAGAGGAACAATCAACAATCTAAAAAAATTATTAAAATCATTTCATTTGCAATAGCATCAAAAAGTATAAAATACTTAGGAATTAAAAAGATGAAAATGTATACTATCAAAACTATAGAACATTGCTAAAAGAAATTAAAGATGTAAGTAAATGGAAACATCACATGTTCATGGATTAGAAAACTTAATATTGTTAAAATGTCAATTATTACCCAAAGCAATCTACATAAATGTAATCTCCATTAACATCCCAAAGACATTTTTTAAAATATATTTTATTGATTTTTTACAGAGAGGAAGGGAGAGGGACAGAGAGTTAGAAACATCAATCAGCTGCCTTCTTTCTGCACATTCCCCAATGGGGATGTGCCCACAACCAAGGTACATGCTCTTGACCGGGACCCTTCAGTCCGCAGGTCAACGCTCTATCCACTGAGCCAAACCGGTCAGGACCCCAATGACATTTTTTATCAAACAGAAAAACCCACTCTAACATTCATATGTAAATCTAAAGGTATCCCAAAATAGTATAAACAATATTGAAAAAAGAAAAAGAAAACTTGGAGGATCCCACTTCCTAACTTCAAAACTTACTACAAAGCCACAGTAATCAAACTAAGTGGCACTGGCATTAAGACAATTATGTAGAAGAATGGAATGAAATACTCTTATTATCCCAGAAATAAAACCTCAAATATACATACATTCAAATGATTTTTGATAAGGGTGCCATGACCACTCAATGGGGAAGAGTCTTTTTAACAAATGGTGCTGGGTGCCTGGCCAGTGTGGATCAATGGTTGTGCGTTGACCTATGAACCAAGAGGTCACAGTTCGATTCCCAGTCAGAGCACATACGCGGGTTGCAGGCTCCACCCCCAGTAGGAGGCAGTTGATAAATGATTCTCTCTCATCATTGATGTTTCTATCTCTCTCTCCCTTCCTCTCTGAAATTAATAAAAATATATTTTAAAAAAATAATGCAAACTTTGAATTTATTTTTTAAAATGGTGCTGGGAAAACTGGATTTCTAAGAGCAGTGGAATAGAGTTAGACCCTTACCTAACACAATATACAAAAATAACGCAAAATTGATCAAAGAACTAAATGTCAGACCTAAAACAATAAAACTCTTAGAAGAGACTAAAGCTCACAACATAGGATTTGGCAATGACTTCTTGGATATAACACCAAAGGCACAGGCAAAAGAAAAATAGACAAGTTTGTACAGGAGACACTATCCATGTAGTCAAAAACCAATCTTTAAGTGGAAGAAAATATTTGCAAATCATCTATTTGATAAGTGATTATTATCCAGAACATATAGAGAACTCCCAAAACCCAACAATGAACAACCCGATTGTGCAAAGGACTTGTATAGACATTTCTCCAAAGAAGATACATAAAAGGCAAATAAACACATGAAAATATATTCAACCTCACTATTAAGGTAATGCAAATCAAAACTAAAGTGAGCTACCGCCTCCCACCCACTAGGATGGCTGCTATCAAAATAACAGAAAATAGTGTTGATGAGGATAATGAGAAATTGGAACCTTTGTGCAATGATGGTGAAAAGGTAAAATGGCACAATGTGGAAAACAGTATGGTGACTCCTCAACAAATTAAAAATAGAATTGCCATATGATCCAGCAATTCCACTTCTGGGTATTGACCCAAAAGGATTGACCCAAAAGGATTGAAAGGAGGGTTTCAAAGAGATACCTGTAAACCATGTTCATAGCAGCATTATTCACAATAGCTAAAAATGGGGAGTAACTCAAGTCTCTACTGACAGATAAATTGATAAGCAAAATGTGGTATATATGCAAAGAAAATTCTGGAATATGCCACAATGTGGATAAACCTTGAGGGCATTATGCTAAGTGAAATAAGCTAGTCACAAGAAGACTAATACTGTACAATTCCACTTCTATGTGGTGCTTGGTCACAATTATAAAGACAGAAAGTAGAATGGTGGTTGTGGTTGCCAGAGGTGGGGGAGTTATTGTTTAACTAGAGGCCCGGTGCACGGAATTCATGCATGGGGGGAGGGAGGGTGTCCCTCAGCCCAGCCTGCACCCTCTCCAATCTGGGACCCCTCAAGGAATGTCCGACAGCCCGTTTAGGCCCGAAATGGGCCGTCGGACATCCCTCTCACAATCCAGGACTGCTGGCTTGCAAGTGCTCGCCTGCCTTGCCTTCCTGATTGCCCCTAACCAATTCTGCCTGCCAGCCTGATCACCCCCTAACCACTCCCCTTCCAGGCTGATTGATGCCTAACTGCTCCCCTGCCAGCCTGTTTGCCCCCAACTGCCCTTCCCTGCAGGCCCGGTCACTCCCAACTTCCCTCCTCTGCTGGCCTGGTCACCCCTAACTGCCCTCTCCTGCAGGCTTGATCGCCCCCAACTGCCCTCCCTTGCAGGTCTGGTCCCTCCCAACTGCCCTCCCCTGCTGGCCTGACCGCCCACAACTGCTCTCCCTTGCAGGCCTGGTCCCTCCCAACTGCCCTACCCTGCTGGCCATCTGTGGTAGCCATCTTGTGTCCACATAGGGGCAGGATCTTTGTCCACATAGGGGCAGCCATCTTGTGTGTTGGAGTGACGGTCAATTTGTATATTACTCTTTTATTAGATAGGATAGAGGCCTGGTGCACAGGTGGGGGCCAGCTGGTTTGCCCTGAAGGGTGTCCCGGATCAGGGTGGGGGTTCCCTAGGGGTATGGGGCGGCTTCCTAGGGGTATGGGGCGGCCTGGGTGAGGGTCCTGTGGTGGTTTGCAGGCCGGTCACGCCCCTCAGCAACCCAAGTGGAGGCCCTGGTATATGGGATTTATTTATCTTCTATAATTGAAACTTTGTAGCCTTGAGTGGAGCTAAGTCTCCTGCTTGCTCCATGGCCACAGCCATTTTTGTTGGGATTTATTTATCTTCTATAATTGGAACTTTGTAGCCTTGAGTGAAGACCTGGGCCTGCCAGGGTGTGCGGAAAGCTTGGCTTCCTCCATTGCTGGGGAAACCCAAGCCTCCTGCTCGCTCCATGGCCGCAGCCACCTTGGTTGGGTTAATTTGCATACTCGCTCCTGATTGGCTGGTGGGTGTGACTTGTGGGTGTAGCAGAGTGATGATTAATTTGCATATTATTCTTTTATTAGATAAGATAGGATAGGATAGGTAATGAGTTTCAGTTTTACAAGATTGAAAAAGTCCTAGAAATGAATGGTGGTCGTGGCTGCACAATTAAATGTATTTAACACCAATGAGGCTGTGCACTTAAACCAGGTTAAAATGGTTAAGTTTCATGCTGTGTATTTTACTATGAAAAATTAAAGTAATAACGATCTGCCACTAGGTGCTTTATAGATGGATAGGTATACAACAAATATTTTATTTTAAAATTGTGTTGAACACAAATTAATAAACTTCAAAACTTAAATAGCATCCTGTGAACACTTCACCAATGAATTTATTTAAAAATTTAGAATATACTCTGAAGAACTAGATTCTTCCTAATTCTAATACTTAACCTGGGACAAAAAGTTTACTCGAACAGCCTCAAATTCTTCACCTATAAAGTGGTGGTAATTTTAATGTGAGAGAGTTGCTGCTATGGTGAAATGAGATTAATATGGAAGTACCATGTAGAAAACAAGAGTCAAAGTGTGCAAGGATACAAACATAAATTCATTAAATATCAAAAGAAAACATTTAATGGTTAAGAGCTTGGACTAACACATCAGACAGCTCTATATTCTGCTGAAAACTTGTGTAGCCTTAGATAATTTATTTCACCTGTCCAAGCTTTATCATCTTGGATCAGGAAAATGAAGCTAATGACAATAGTCCTCAGGGAGTTGCTGTGAAAATTAAATGAGTTAAGTCATGTAAAGCACAGTGTTTGTCACAAAATAACTACTCAGTGTCCTCAAACAGCTCCTTCAATTAATGCAATTGACTATTAAAAAACCTTTCCGCACTCCCCATTAAAATACCAATGGCATATTTCACAGACCTAGAAAGAACTCTTCAAAAATTCATCTGGAATAAAAAAAGACCCCGAATAGCCACAGCAATCCTGAGAAAGGAGAATAAAGTAGGAGGGATCTCAAACACTGTTCTCAAAACAGCCTGGTACTGGGCACAAGAACAGACATATAGGTCAATGGAATAGAATAGAGAATACAGATATCGACCCAAACGACTATGCTCAATTAATATTTGACAAAGGAGGCATGAACATACAATGGAGTCAAGACAGTCTCTTCAATAAATGGTGTTGGGAAAATTGGACAGATACATGCAAAAAAATGAAACTAGGTCACCAACTTACACCACACACAAAAATAAACAAAATGGATAAAGACTTAAACATAAGACGGGAAACCATAAAAATACTAGAGGAATCCACAGGCAGCAAAATCTCAGACATATGCCAAAAGAACTTCTTCACTGATACTGCCCCTAGGGCAATGGAAACTAAAGAGAAAATAAACAAATAGGACTACATCAAAATAAAAAGCTTTTTCACAGCAAAAGAAACCATCAACAAAACAACAAAAAACCCACTGTATGGGAGAACATATTTGCAAATGTTATCACTGATAAAGGTTTAATCTCCAACATCTACAGGGAACTTATACAACTTAATAAAAGGAAGATAAATGATCCAATAAAAAAATAGGCTAGAGACCTGAATAGGATCTTTTCGAAAGAAGACAGAAGGCCAAGAGACACATGAAAACATGCTCAAAGTCACTAATTATCAGAGAGATGCAAATCAAAACGACAATGCAGTACCATCTCACACCTGTCAGAATGGCTATCATCAACAAATCAACAAACGTCAAGTGCTGGAGAGGATGTGGAGAAAAAGGAACCCTCGTGCACCACTGGTGGGAATGCAGCCTGGTGCAGCCACTGTGGAGAACAGTATGGAGTTTCCTCAAAAAACTGAAAATGGAAATACCATTTGACCCAGTAATCCCACTCCTAGGAATATATCCTAAGAAACTAGAAACACCAATCAGAAAGGATATATGCACCCCTATGTTCATAGCAGCACAATTTACAATAGCTAAGATTTGGAAACAGCCTAGGTGCCAGTCAGCATATGACTGGCTCAGAAAATTACGGTACATCTACACAATGGAATACTATGCTGCCATAAAAAAGAAGGAATTCTTACCATTTGTAGCAACCTGGATGGAATTGGAGAACATTATACTAAGTGAAATAAGCCAGTCAATGAAAGAAAAATACCACATGATCTCACTCATTTGTGGATAATAAAAAACACATTATAAACTGATGAACAAAAAGATAGATATAGAGGCAGTAAAGCATCAAACAGACTGTCAAATTACAGCAGGAAGGTTAGGGAGAGGTGGGGGAAATAAGAGGTCAATCGAAGGACTTATATGCATGCATATAAGAATAACCAACGGATGCAAAACATTGGGGGTTGAGGGCATGTATGGGAGTGGGGTGGAGGGGGGGGGGGACAATGGTAAGATATGTACACATATAATACCTTAATATTACTATGTTATTATTGGTTTTAAAAATAAATAAACTTTACATTTTTCTCCTTCACAAAAAAAAAAAAAAGAAACCTTTTCTCCATGCCTTGTCCCAGCTTCATGCTAAGATCCAAAGATAGGAAAGATGTATGCCCTGCCCTTGAGAAGTTTATAACCAGCAAAGGAAGCAGAAATGCAGAAATATTTTTTCATAATTTGCACGAGACTGTAATGAATAATAAAATTGAATTTTATACATATTAATATGTGAGCAAAAAGCAACGGTACTGAGACTGATTATAGTAAGAAATGAATCAGTATATCAAAGGAGATATTTGAGTTGGATCTTAAAAGAAAGGGTATGTTTATTATGTCCATTAATGAAGGAAGAACACAAAATAAATCATAGAGCACTCGGGTAATTGGGAATCATATGGAGCTATAAGTGGGCAGACACAGGGCATGAAAAGGAAAAAAAATGTGAGGATCTAATAGTGAAGGGCTCTGCACAAATGCCCTGTTCAGGTATGTACACTTTATGCTCATTGGGGAAATCAAAAGGATTTTAAGAAGAACACAAAACTAAAATCCAGAAAAATAGCTGATAAAGATTGATTTAACGGTGTCAGGAACAACTTCCTAGGACAGTAGTCGGCAAACTCATTAGTCAACAGAGCGGCAAACAGCCGTGGTTTGCCGACCCTGTCCTAGGAGATATGAATTGAAAGAGGAGCCTGGCTAAAAGTCGGATCCAGGACAGGCATCCCAGGCAGAATGTGGAAACAGGAGAGCCCAGTGCATCCAGAGTACAGCACCTTGAGTGGGAAGCAGCAGGAGAATGCAGAAGAGAAAGGCAAGGCATTAACACCTGGACAGGAATCTGGCCTTCATGGGCAATAGAAAAAGGCTTTTTTTTTTTTTTAATGTAGTTTTATTGATTTCAGAGAGGAAGAGAGAGGGAGAGATAGAAACATCAATGATGAGACAGAATCATTGATCGGCTGCCTCCTGCACGCCCCCCACTGGGGATTGAGCCTGCAACCTGGGCATATGCCCTGACTGGGAATCGAACTGGTAACCTCCCGGTTCCTGGGTCGATGCTCAACCACTGAGCTACACCTGGCTGGGCTAGAAAAAGGCTTTTAAAGTGGAACAGTTGGTGTTTTGAAAAATATCTATGACACTAATGATAGGGGGAAAAACAGACTAGCAAGACCAGGAAGCTGGAAGTCCAATTAGAAACCTGCAGCCACTGCAGAGGCAGGAAAACCCAGGCCAAGAGAGGTTAGAGCAGGCAAACCCAAGAGACATCTAAGAGGACTATTCAATGTACCTGGGGAGGAAAAAATGAGTCTGTTTTACTTTCACCATTTCAAACACATTCACTATTCCCTTCTAGCTACAGGGTAAAAATTAAAGCTGGTACACAGGCTCTCCTAGTCTGGTCCTCGCCCTTTCATCCCCTTTTCCTTAAAACCCTACAGTTCTTTGCTTCGACTCTCTGCCTCACCAAACCCCATTCAACTTCCAAGGACTAATTCCCACACTGACCCCATTCAAATCTATGCCTTGTCTGTATGTTTCCTTCACAGACCTGCAGAGAAATGTCCAAACATAAAAACAGCTACACAACAAACTAAACCAAGAGGAGTGTCATAAGAATATGGCATACTGAAGTAAAAAAAAAACACAAAAAACTCACTGTGGAATTGTGAATTATGGTCATTCAGAATCAGTTCTTCCATAAGGCTATTATGTAAAATAAAATAATAATTGTAACAATGGTAGTGTACCTGCCAATCGGCAACCATAAAAAGATATTTACAAAATCCATGTAGATTGAAGTGAGAATGTACTTCGTAATGCTGTGAAGAATTCTTAGGATTACATATATAGCATATTAGCTGGTACTTTTTTAAAACTAATTTATTTCCAAAGAAGTAATTTAGACAATGGCCATTTTCCTCCTCTAGAGTAAATAAAATCTAATGAAGGAACAGAAACTGACAGAGACAAAGCAACATTATAACTTTAGTAAACAGCTCCTAGAAACTGTGGGTTTCATAAGATTAAATCATAATAAACAAATAAATAATGGGTACCTGGTTGCAACCTACACACAAAGAGGACTTACAGTTTGGGCTTATGTCTGTCTGTAGCGACAGGAAGAACTCCAGGAGAACTCAGAAATCTCAATGCCAAACATGTCACAAGAGGTCAGAGGTCACATTTTCTAATTGGGTTTTGACCCTAAAGTAAGCAATACATGTAATTAATAGATGCCCTAATCTGAAACATTAACTTGAACGGGGCTAGTCTACTGATCCAATGTTAGTCTAATTATACTAGTCACAAATGTGACCACCTCTAGCAATAAAATCAAAGTTACTCAAGACAGGGAAAAAAACAAAGGTTCAATTGCTTTTTGCAACAGCTGACAAAAAAATAAAATGACCTCTTGCAATGACAGAAACGAGCCAATAACGCTGGTAGAGATAATATAAAATCCATACTTATTTCAATGTCTGTCTTTAAATAACCTTATAACTAGTACAAATACTTATGAAACTCAAATACCATATTATAATTATCCAAATTAGATGTGAATAATTTGTTTGAATTAAAGAGAAAAAGTAAATGATGTATGTAACTTATTTTTATTGTATATTAAAATATAGGTAATGTTTAGAAAAGTAACACGACAATGAGTTATAAATCATATTGGGAATCTTAGGGATCAAAAGTAAATTACATTTTTGTTTCTGATTTTGTTGTTATATGATGCTTTATCTCTTTGCTCCTTGATTTAAAAACTGTAAAACAAAGGCTAATATCATGATTTTAAGCATAAAAATGTGCTATGAATATTTGCTTTATATAAATGCTAACTAATCAAATATTTCAAAACTTTAATTTCATGGTGCCTATCAAAACATCATAAAATTGATGAATTCCTATCTGCTAATTATAATTTAGCATTTACAGACTTTTAAACTAAAAGAGAAGCTGCTCTAATAAGATATAAGCCTATGCTTATCTTCATCTAAACTGACTACTATCAGGGTCTTTCTTATGATAAAATGACTCATTTGTTTCCATTTTGATAATTAAACACCACAGAACATCCTTCAATTTCTAAGAATGTAAAATGTTTTTACTGAGACCGGAATTTTTGCTTTATTTAGCTCCAAAATGAAGACATTTAATTTTATACTAATGAAGACATCTATGTAATTTTATATTATCAGTAAATCAACTTACAAAAATGAGCCTTTAGGCCATGGCTGGGTGGCTCAGTTGGTTGAAGTGTCATCCCATACACCAAAAGGTTGTGGGTTTGATTCCCATCAGGGAACATACCCAAGTTAAGGCTTTGATTCCTAGTGTCAGGGTGTGTACCAGAGGCAACTGACTGATGTTTCTCTCTCCCTTGCCCTCTTTAAATAAAAAAAGCTATCTTTAGGTGAAAGTTAAAAAGAAAAAAGTTTTTAAATCAAAGGGACAACTTACCCATAACTAAATGTCAAATTTAATCCCATATATGTATTTTGATTTCAGACCAACTCTTTTGTAAAAATACTTTCCATTCCCAAAGAGAATTTGTTAAAGTTTTAGTTATAATTTTAAATATTTGAAATATTCAAATCTCAACAGTAATTCTCTAATTTGTAGTACTTTTCTACTATTTTTTAACAAAACACCAGTTTTTTTAAAGGAAAATTAAAAGAAAATGGTAAAAAGGACTCTAGACTCTTTACTAAAGAGGTGCTATACGCTGGCCAGTGTTTCTCAATGGTTAGAGCATACACCCAACCACCAAAGGGGGTTGAGGGCTGGATTCCCAGTAAAGGGCCAGTACCTGGATTGCAGGCTCAATCCCAGGCCCCAGTCAGGGTGTGTGTGAGAGGTTAACTATTGATGTGTCTCTCTCACATCAATGTTTCTCTTTCTCTCCCTTCTCCCTCTCCCTCCCTCTCTCCCACTCTCTCTAAAAAATTTCAAAGGAAAAAAATACATTCAAGTGAGGATTAACAAACAAACAAACAAACAAACAACAAAAAGAGATATAGTGACGCCCAATAGGAGACTACAGCTATAAGCCCTAAAGTTAGATATTATCTGATTAGGTGGAAGAAATATTTGCAACAGAAAAATTCTATTTTGTTACAAAGATAAGGAAATTATTATCAGTCCCTAACTGTTCAAATAATTTTGAGAATCTGAGGCTTCCACTCATGGAATTACTTTGTAAATGACTTTACTTTTTTGTTAATCCTCACTGGAGGGTATTTTTCCATTGAATTTTAGAGAAATTGGAAGGGAGGGGTAGAGACAGAGAAAGACAGAGAGAGAAAAACAATGATATGAGAGAAACACATCACACCAGTGCAAGCCTGAAACCAAGGTACGGGCCCTTGACTAGAAAAGAACCCAAGACCCTTCAGTTCTCGGGCCAATGCTCTAACCACTAAGCCAAACTGACTAGGGCACTTTGTAAATTTCAACATGAATCTTAGTATTTTAACTGTCCTGTGTTTAAAGATAATACTGCTATAGAGTCTGATGTGTTTAGTGTTATATACAAACATGAAGAATGTCCCTTGGATTTGCTTTGCCAGAAGAAACTTTTATGATTTTTAGCTCTGCTTTTAAGACTTCAGAAAATACCCAGTGCCTTTACCAACTATCTTATCTTTTCTTTTAAGAAAAATCACAAGACTGATGTGAACTGAGAAGACAGTGAAGGTAGCATAGTTTTTAATCTCTCCCAAACCTGTAAACAAGAGTGGTTGTTTTGCTAAAAACAAACAAGCAAAAAAAAACCCTACCCTTAGATAACATAAACAACAGAATTAAGAGGTGAAAAATCCCCATGAATTCCAAAATTTGAGCAGGTGAGGGTAAATCTCCAAGAACTATAATTATAATCCCAATTAGTATTGACACCTATGTAGGAGAAAACAGAGGGGCACAAGAGTGTTTAATGAAAAGAGTATAGAGAATAAAAGAAGCAACTGATAGTCACTAGAAAGTACAGTGGGCCAATTTGAGAATAGCAGTTGAAACCAGATAGGGTTTTACACACTCCTATTTGCAGGTGAATCATAGTAATTCATGAATTCATGGTAGTAACTAAGGGGCTGGAGCATAATGGGCCCCATGAACATTCAAACTTAATCAGCCAAAGCTGTCTTCCAAAGATGAAGCCCCCTATTTTAAAGTAATTGTGAGCAATAATGGTAAAAATATCAAACACTACTAGCTCAGGTCAAAAAGATCTTCAATGTAAGGATAATGGGAACAAAATAAAGGGTGGTTCCAGAAAAAAGCAGTGGGAAAGTGAAGAAGAAGCAGGAAATCATTTGATTGACCATAAAAATTATAGAAAAGGCAACTTTAAAGCCATAAATCTCAAAAAAACTATTCTAATCACCTTTCTCTGATACAAGTTCAAAAAAACTGATTTCATATCAAAATGACCAGCATGAAGACTGATTGAAGGAGAATAACATCCTTACAATGAAAGCAGGTCCGAGAGATGTGCCAACAAGACAGATGAAAACTATAACTACTGTTCTAATCATGAAAAAAGACACAAAAATTATGCAAGATATAGAGGAAATATACATTAGAATTAGAAAAACTCAGAAATGAGTTGAACATTAAAAGTAAATTTTTAAAACTACTTCAGCTGTGAAGTCTAAACTAGAAGATACATAAGAGTGAATATACAGCAGAAAAAATGTCATAACTAGAAGTTGCAAAGGAAGAAAATGTTAAAAATCAAAACTATATTGCATCTTTACCCATAATTGCTATAACTTGGAAGGAACCATGATATCCTTCAAGGTGGGTGGATAAATAAACTGAAGTCCATCTACACAATTGAATATTATCCAGCACTGAAAAGAAATGAACGATCAAGCCATAAAAGAACATGGAGGAAACCCTAAATGCACATCCTATATAATAAAAGGTTAACATGCAAATCGACCAAACGGCGGAACTATCAGTCACTATGACGGGCACTGGCCACCAGGAGCAGACGCTCAATGCAGAAGCTGCCCCTTGGTGGTCAGTGCGCTCCCACAGGGGGAGCACCGCTTAGCCAGAAGCCAGGCTCATGGCTGACGAGCACAGCGGCGGTGGCAGGAGCCTCTACTGCCTCCAAGGCAACACCTAAGGATATCTGACTGACAGCTTAAGCCTGGGCCTAAGCCATCAGTCAGACATGCCCTGAGGGCTCCCAGACTGTGAGTGGGCGCAGGCTGGGCTGAGGGACTCCCCCTGAGTGCACGAATTTCGTGCACCAGGCCTCTAGTTACTAAGTAAAAAAAAGACAATCTGAAAAGGCTACAACAACCTATATGACTCCAACTCTATAACATTTTGGAAAGGAAATACAATGGAAACAGTAAAAGATCAAAGGTTGCTAGAGATTGAGAGGAGAGGATGAATAGATGGAACACAGAGGATTTTTAGGATAGTGATTACTCCCTGTGATACTATAATGGTGGATACATGTTGTTACACATTTGTCCAAAACCACAGAATGCACACCACCAAGAGTAAACCCTAATGTAAACTATGGACTTTGGGTGATGATGTATCAGTATAGTTCATCCTTAGTAAAAAATAAATGTACTGTCTGGTGAGGATGCTGCTGGTAGAAGGGGAAGCTATGTATGTGTGGAGGTAGGGAATATATGGGAAACCTCTATATTTTCTCCATTTTGTTGTAAAACTAAAACTGTTCTTTAACAAATAGACTAAAAGATGAAGAAAAAAAAAACTCAATAGAAAATTACAAATATAAAAGATGAAAAAAAGAAGAGCCAATACATTATAAGAGAAGGTCCCAATTAAAAAATACTAAGTAAGTGTATGTATATAATAAAATTTGATGATATATACATAATTTTTAAGTATAATTTTCAAGATTTCAAAGTATACATTAATGGGATACTCTCTGTACCCAAGAAAAACAACCTAGAATGATCAACACTGAGGCATATAATCAATTTATTACACTTAAAAAGAAAAGAAAAAAAATCTTTGTGCAAATCTAGGCAAAATGACAGTCACAACAAAAAGGAAATCAAGTTATCAGATTTTTTGACAGCAATGCCTTGTGAGAATATATAACATACAGGGTGCAGCAAAAGTAGGTTTACAGTTGTTCATATGGAAAACAATAAGTAAATAATAATGCAAGAATAAACTGTTTAGCATACTTACAATTGTAAACCTACTTTTGTCCCACCCTGTATAAGAAACTCAAAGGAAAAATATAAGCTATGGGGTCTATATTAAGTCAAATTGATTCTCAAGTAAAAATTATTAATATGCAAGAACTAAAAAACTTGTTCCCATGAAGTCTTGATTAAGAATATACGACTAGCCCTAGCCGGTTTGGCTCAGTGGATAGAGTGTCGGCCTGCGGACTGAAGGGTCCCAGGTTCGATTCCGGTCAAGGGCATGTACCTGGGTTGCGGGCACATCCACAGTAGGAGGTGTGCAGGAGGCAGCTGATCGATGTTTCTCTCTCATCGATGTTTCTAACTCTCTGCCCCTCTCCCTTCCTCTCTGTAAAAAATCAATAAAATATATATATATAAAAAAAGAATATACGACTAAATTGGATACATGCAAAAAAAATAAAACTAGACCACCAACTTACACGATACACAAAAATAAACTCAAAATGGATAAAGGACTTAAATGTAAGACGGGAAAGTATAAAAATCTTAGAAGAATCCATAGGCAGCAAAATATCAGACATATGTCGTAACAATAGCTTCACCAATACATATCCTAGGACAATGGAAACTAAGGAGAAAATAAACAAATAGGACTACATCAAAATTAAAAGCTTCTGCACAGCAAAAGAAACAATAAAACAAAAAGAGAGCCCACTACATGGGAGAACATATTTGCCAACGTTATATCCGATAAGGGTTTAATCTCCAAAATTTTTAGGGAACTCATACAACTTAACAAAAGGAAGATAAACAACCCAATCAAAAAATGGGCAAAGGACCTAAACAGACAGGCACTCTTTGAAAGTGGACATACAGAAGACCATGAGACATATGAAAACATGCTCAAAGTCACTAATCATCCAAGAGATGCAAATCAAAACGACAATGAGGTACCATCTCACACTTGTCAAAATGGCTGTCATCAATAAATGACAAGTGCTGGCGAGGATGCGGAGAAAAAGGAACCCTCATGCACTGCTGGTGGGAATGCAGTCTGGTGCAGCCACTGTGGAAAACAGTATGGAGCTTCCTCAAAAAATTAAAAATGAAATTCCCATTTGACCCAGTAATACCACTTCTAGGAATATATCCCAAGAAATCAGAAACACCGATCAGAAAGGATATATGCAACCCTACGTTCATAGCAGCAAAATTTACAATAGCTAAAATCTGGTAACAGCCTAAGTGCCTACCAGCAGATGAGTGGATTAAAAACCTGTGGTACTACACAATTGAATACTATGCTGCTGTGAAAAAGAAAGAACTTCTACCATTTGCAACAGCTAAATATCACATGATCTCACTCATTTGTTGAATATAATGAACAACATAAACTGATGAGCTAAAATAGATCCAGAGACACGGAAGCATTGAACAGACTGTTGAGCCTTGGAAAGAAGGTGGGGAGGGGAACAGCGAGGGGGGAAGAGGGGTAAGAGAACAGGCAAAGGATTTGCATGCATGTATATAAGCATAACTGAAGGACATACAGTAGGGGGATGGGACATGTGCTGGGGGAAGGGGGCAGCCGGGGAGAGGTCAATGGGGGGAAAAAAGGACACATAGGTAATATTTTCAACAATAAAGTATTTAAATTTAAAAAATGTAGATGCCATGCTAATGATATAAGAGATGAAACTAGAAATTGATTTGGGAATATGGAAGAAAAGTAAAAACTGAGATTGAAGGCTACTTTGAGGGAAAGGGATCAGAGCACATCAGGGTGGAAGGATAAAATGGAGCCCTGGAAGGAGACATTAAAGAACAATCATTGCAGCTGGAAAATAACACAGAACATTACCACAAATAGAATCAAAAAGAGCCAAGCAAGGTTAGTTACTAGAAGTGAAGTTTGAGGAAAGAACACTGCATTTACCTACCTTATAGAAATGTCTATAGACTTATAAGGACAAGATATTAAGGAAAAAGCAATGTTGTACTTAAAATGACAACAATGGATGATTTCCAAATTGTTAAGTCTGAGGAGTCACTAAGAACTGTGTGATGTCATGTTGCTTATACTTATGTCAACCTCATATATCAGGGAGGGGATTCCTTTTTTCCCCCTTTTTATAATTCTTCAATAACTGATTACTTCCAATGCTCTCCTTCCTTCTGCATGAAGTGACACCTATTTTAATCATCCAGAAGATCTTTCTTTTAAACCTCAGGCATGCCCTTCTGCCTATATTTGGAATTCAGCAAGTCGGTCTGTTCAGGAAAGAACCCCAACCTCATAGAACATGGCAAGAAGTAACAAGACTTCAAAAGAGATTATTAAAGAAGCAGATTAGTTTCTCACGGGCGCCAGAAATAGGCAATAGGACTCAGTAGCTCAGAGCAAGAAAATTTATTGCTCACAGCACATCAAACATCAGGAGCAATAGCAAGGCACTACTGGCTCCCCTAAATTCAAGTCTCCTGGGGTAATGCAGTGGACCAAATGTCAGCTACATGTGTAATGGGTTTTGCTACAGTTAAGAACCCAAGGTTAAAGGTTCTGCACTTTTATAGCAAGCAGTAAACTAACCAGTCCCTCGCCTCCACAGAATGATTACAGTAGTCGCAATGTGTCTTCTTGACCTGCCTAACTGCCTATATGACTAGCTATAGAAGCTGTTCATGGTCAGAGTACAGATAGGCATTGAAGAAAGTCACTATCAGCAAAATGTGCAAGTACATAGCAGAACGCCTCTCCCAACAAACTGGAATTCACTATATTTGTTAAGCATTTATAAAAAATATAGATCTTGTTAAAAAAAAAAAAAAAAAGAATCTACAATTAGCCCTGGCCCGTGTGGTTCACTGATTAGAGCATCGGCCCATACACCAAAAGGTTGCAGGTTTGTTCTGGTCAAGTGCACATAGTTGGGTTGCAGGTTCAATCCTGGGCTCAGTCTGGGCACATACTGGAGGCAACCAACTGATGGGTCTCTCTCACATTAGTATTTCTCTCTCTCCCATTCCATTCTCTTAAAAAAATATATATATATATATATGGAAAAAATATTCTTGGTTGAGTATTAACAACAAAAAAGGAATCTACTATTAGATAGTGCTGCCAATATGGAAAACAGTATGGAGGTTCCTCAAAAAAATCAAAATAAAATTAGCACACGATCCAACAATTTCACTTTTGCATATTTATCCAAAGGAAATTGAATCACTATATCAAAAAGATATCTGCTCCCCATGTTCATAGCATCAATATGCAAATTAACCATCACTCTGCTACATCTACAAGCCACGCCCACCAGCCAATCAGGAGCGAGTATGCAAACTAACCCAACCAAGATGACAGTGGCCAGGGAGTGAGCAGGAGGCTTGGGTTTCCCCGGCAAAGGAAGAAGCCAAGCTTTCCGCACACTCTGGCTGCCCCAGGCCTCCACTCAAGGCTACAAAGTTTCAATTATAGAAGATAAATAAATCCCAGATACCAGGGACTCCACTTGGGTTGCCGGGGGGTGTGGCCAGCCTGCAAACCACCACAGGCCCCTCACCCAAGCCGCCCCACACCCCAAGGGAACCCCACCCTGATCCGGGACACCCTCAGGGCAAACCAGCTGGCCCCCACCCGTGCACCAGGCCTCTATCCTATCTAATAAAAGAGTAATATGCAAATTGGCCATCACTCCAACACACAAGATGGCTGCTCCATGTGGTCAAAGATGGCCGACACAAGATGGCCAGCAGGGAGGGCAGTTGGGAGGGACCACGCCTGCAAGAGAGGGCAGTTTTGGGCAATCAGGCCAGCAGGGGAAGGCAGTTGGGAGGAACCAGGCCTGCAAGGGAGGGCAGTTGGGGGCAATCAACCCTGCAGGGAAGAGCAGTTGGGGGGGGCGGGGACCAGGCCTGCAGGAGAGGGCAGTTAGGGGCAAACAGGCTGGCAGGGGAGCAGTTAGGCATCAATCAGCCTGGAAGGGGAGTGGTTAGGGGGTGATCAGGCTGGCAGGCAGAAGCGATTAGGGGCAATCAGGAAGGCAGGCAGGCGAGTACTTGGGAGCCAGCAGTCCTGGATTGTGAGAGGGATGTCCGACTGCCCGTTTAGACCCAATTCTGGTGGGATCAGGCCTAAACAGGCAGTTGGACATTTCTCGAGGGGTCCCAGGTTGGAGAGGGTGCAGGCTGGGCTGAGGGACACGCCCCCCGCCCCCGTGCAAGAATTTTGTGCATTGGGCCTCTAGTTATTAATAACACAAACATGGAAACAACCTGAGTGTCCAATGACAGATGACTGGATAAAAAAATTATATGGAATTATTATTCAGCCTTTTAAAAAAAAGGAAATTCTATCATTTTGTGACAATGTAAATGGACCTCGAGGGCAGTATGCTAAGCGAAATAAATTGAGGGGTGTGTGTGGGGGGATAAATACTGTGCAACCTCACTTACATGTGGAATCTATAAAAACCAAACTCATAGATATATAGAGAACAGATTAGTGGTTGCCAGAGGCAGGGTTTGGGGGTGGACAAAAGGTACAAACTTCTAACATAAGATAAATAATTTCTATGGAGTAATGTACAGCATAGTGACTATCTATATAAAAGCCTAAGTGACTGGCCGACGGGCCAACCAGCCAGTAGCTATGACATGCACTGACCACCAGGGAGCAGACGCTCAACACAGGAGCCACCAAGCTGCAGTTACTTGGCAGCTGCAGTTCTCTGGAACAAAAGAGGAGGGAGCCCGATTCCAGGGTGCGTCACCCGAAAACCACCATCGCACAATCCGGGACCCCTCAGAAGATGTTGGAGAGCCAGTTTCGGCCCTGTCCCCACCAGTGCACAAATCTGTGCACCGGGCCTCTAGTTATTAATAATACTGTACTGTATATTTTTAAAATTGCTATAAGAATAAGTCTTAAACGTTATCACAAAGAAAAAATATAACTATATGAAATGATGCATGTTAACTGAATTTACTGAGGTGATGATTTTGCAATATAAACATATAACAAATCATTATGTTGTACAATTTAAACTAACACAGTGTGGATTATATCTCAATGAAATTGGGGGAAAAGAATCTACTAGAGAATGAACTTTAAATATCAACATAGGGCTAGTGATAAGCATGAAATAGATACTTATAGAAGACTAAACAGTGGTTATTAGGAAGAAAGTATAATATGTAATTAATATATTCTCTGATAATTTAGAATCAGTACAACTGATTCTAAAAAGCAATTCATATGGTTTCCACGAAACTATTATTTGTTATAGTGTTGTTATTATACTCAAATAGCTTGGTACATAATGTTGGATAAAACAACTGAGTGATTATTACATGATATTCCAAAATGTTATCATTCATGATGTCCTTGAGAATATGACCCTTACTGTGTAAGAAAGGACATAAAGATTTTAGATAAAAGTGTTAAGTAAAACCCAACAGACATAAATTCAAGTGGAAAATAACAGTATGAATACATGAGATAGTTTTTTTTCTTTTACAATTATACTTATTTCCAAAACTCTGTCCATTAGATTTCTAGAGAGACTGACTTAGCATTAATAAGCACAATGAGGGCCAGAAAGTGCTCTTGAAATACTATTTCTAACTGAAAGAAACCAAAGGCCCCTAGAGAAATATAGGGGAAGGGTGTATGTAAAATCCTGTTGTATCGGAAAGCAGAGTAACTTCAGGAATGTAAATAAGCTCCAACTGGTCAAAGATGGGAAATTTTGAGCATCAATAAAGATTACGTGAGAAATGCACTGAAATATATCAAATGCATAAATTCTAAATAACACTTTAAAAAAACTAATTGGTTACCATTAGAGGATAAAAAGAATCATGAATCAAACAGTAAGTAATGGGAAGTTTACGTCCTTAAGTAGAAGTATTCCAGTTAAAAAAAAGGAAGAATAAAATTAGACTACCATCATTTTGCAATCCTTAATCCTTTGTATCAAAGCTACTAACCTCACATATGAGAAGCAACAGGCATTAAGGCCTCCTGAGAGGAAAACAAGAGTTCCACCTATGAAGGAGACTCGTCCCACCCCCAATTCTATAGATAAATATCAATTTCCATGAAATTCAGAGGAATGAGAAGAAGGTTAAAGACCACCCCACAGACGCAATAAGCAAAAGTCAGACTATAGGAAACCAAATAGCAAATGAATCAGTTTCTTCAATAAATTGCAAAGGAAAACAACAACAAAAAAGATGAGCAAAAAACCTATAGATTAAAAGTGGCTTACCAAACCTAAACAAAACAAGAACTAAAACACTATACATAAGTAAACTACAGTATTTCAGGTGTGCCAGGCTTCCAAATATTATGAAGAGCCATGACCCCAAAGCCTAAAACTTTTAAAGCATCATTTTAAAGTTATGTAGCTTTTATTTTTATAATGGAGTCACTCACTAATCATAATACAGAATGAAACATAATGACTACATATGCATTCTATTACTCTACTACAGCCTTCAGTAATTTAAGATTATTTGTAAAGATTAAGATACCTCTGTGCTCAGAATTGGCTAAAAATAAGCAGAGCAACTTGATTTAAAATTTGTCTAATGCTGGAAAAGTACCTAAATTTAGAATACATAACAGGAATATTAGGCTTTAAAGCAAAAGATTTGACTTCCTGTCATGGCCAATGTTTCTTCCTAACTTACCTTGGCAAGTATAATGATAATAACAAGCCAAGGCATTAGGCTAGGCCCATCCCAGTGGTCGGCAAACTCAGTCAACAGAGCGGCAAACCGCAGCTCACAAGCTGCATGTGGCTCGCGAGCCGCAGTTTGCCAACCACTGGGCTAGGCAGTTAGCTAGATAGTTCCTTCCTGGGGCTGATGGTCTGGCAGGGAGGTAATTACATATGTGACTGTTATAAAAAAAAAAAAAGTACAGCATGCTATGAAGCATGCCCCCCTAATAAAAAGGAAAATAGCATACTCTCAGATGAGATGAAGCAGAAAAAATACTGGGAACCACTCTTAAACACTTACCCTCTGGTTTACTTAAGTACTTTTCACCTTTGGATAAGTCTAATAAAACAAGGACTATTTGGTAGGTAAATTAATCCTACCTAATAAAGAGGGAATATGCTAATTGACCATCACACCTTCACAAAGATGGCGGCGGCACCCACAGCCAATAAGGAGGGAATATGCTAATTGGCCACACGCTCTCAAAGATGGTGGCACCCAGTCCCCTCAGCCTTGCTGGGGTGGCAGGCATGCGGCATGGCCAGGCCCGCCCCCAGGCGGGTCCAGTCGCTCCACGTACCTGCTCCAGAGTCCCCCAGTCCCCTTAGCCCCCCAGCTGCCCAAGATTGGCCCGAGGTGCAGGCAAGCCTCGGATGACGGCTGCCCAGCCACCCAGGGCCAGCTTGAGGCACAGGCAAGCCTCGGATGGTGGCTGCCCAGCCGCCCAGGGCCGCCCGAGGCTCAGGTAACCAGGGCCCGCCGAGGCTTGTGCTGCCGGCAGTGGCAGCAGCAGAGGTGTGATGGGGGCGTTGCCTTCCCGACTGCCAGGTCGCCTCCCACCCCTGAGGGCTCCAGACTGTGAGAGGGGGCAGGCTAGGCTGAGAGGACCCCCCACACACACACTCCAGTATATGAATTTTCATGCACCGGGCCTGTAGTTTATTCATATTTATCTTAAGATCTATGGACCTTAAGATATGAAGAAAAATAAGACTTGGCATCCCTAACGCTGTACCGATGAAGAAAGGAGCAAAGAAAATGTTTATGAACAATCCATAATGCAAAATGAGAAGAGGTGTACAATTAACAACCTCTGTATCTTTTATTATAATTTAACATGTGTACATATGTATGTATACACAAGATGTTATGATCATCCAAAGACACCTACATCCACTTCTGTAGGATTAATTCTCTGACTCCCAGATCAACAGGTTGGTATAGCCTAATAGCAATCTTGAAGGCCAAACTGTGTACTCTTACTCTGGGAGATTCCCACAGATTCCTAGAGACCATCCTTTTAAAGCTTTTAGAGAAAGATGCCATGGCTTCGAAAACATAACCTGAAAAAATAGTTCAGTCAACCTTAAATGACTTTAATTTTAAAAATTAAGTCCAAAGAATAGTATTTCATTTCTACTTTCTTCTATAAACCATTTTGATATACCTAAACTACATGTGTGTTTTTTAATACAAAATTCCCAATTATGGGAAAATACTTTCGGCTTTTAATTCTTTGAGATGTTTTAAAAAATGTATTTACACCAATATATTTCACTGTAACTTGCATTTAGTTACCATGCCTCAAGTTGCTTTATTTAAAAACATAAAGTAATGTAAATTTATTATATGCTACTTATTTTTATTTTCCACATAGGTGTTACCCACCTTTTTTCTTCCATTAGCTTATAGGAGTTAGGACTTGTACACAGGAAACTTTAAAATATTCAAAGTGTAAATACAGATTGAGAACAATATATGACATCCCTTTCACCTTCTCCTGTTGCTTCTCTCTTAGCTAACCTTTATAATCTTCTCCACCAGAATATAGGTAAGGGACAAAAATATATGGTACTCACTTTTGTTGCTTATTAATAAAGGCCAACGTAAGCATTTAATTAAATGAGCTTTTATATAAATCATGTTTTCCATTTTTTACAGATAACATCTAAAAATGTGTGGGAGGAATAAATATAAAGAAATTCTAACTTACCAAAAAAATATTTGAACATTAAAAAAATTTTTTTTAGCTTTGTTCTTTTAAAAATACCCAGGAAAACAAATATAACAAAATCAAGTTCTATTTGAAGACTCCCTTATAACTAATATTTAACATGAAAATTGAATATTCATAAAGCAGTCTGATTTTTTCTATACTGAATCTTGGTCTATCAAGATAAATAACAGCATTGGAAACCAGAGGGAAAAAGAACTTTCTTTTTTTAACTAAGATTTATTTACTATATTTTTAAACTATAGAATAATATTGTTAAACATTCAAATAAAAAATTAAACATTCTTGGTTAGTGGGCTATGAACTAAAAGGATGTTATTTACTATAGGCACCATGCTTATCCTATATTAAAATCAATAATGAACAGTTTTTAGATAGTTTAAATAAAAGTGATTAATTAAAAGCCTTTTTAATAAAAAACATATAAATAAAGACTTGTTTCAAGAGTTAAATTTTTGATAACTAAAGAACTATTACAAATAGTGAATAATAACATTTATTTATAAAACCTCTAAACACAAGTTGCTTGTGTATGTTTCTGTATTTGTTTTTCTAACAACTGTATACTCATGCAAGGCAAAAGTGAGTAGTACTTTGTAATATATGTTATCGTAATAAATAAATATTTTTGGACCTTTTATCCCAAAGTCTCATATGAAATTTTACAGAGTTATTTTTGTTTAAATTTACTTACTTTGTAATACGGTCAATGTTGGCAATTTGCTTCTGGTTCCGTATAATCTCAATGGCTGCCCAAAGATGCTGGATTGCTTTTGTATCCGCCTGTCGTCTTTTTGTTAAACGTGCCATGACCTGTTAACTGCTTTAGCTGTAGGATATACAAAAATATAAGGACAAAAAGCATGGATTACAAAATGAATTATAATTAACACTATCAGCACCTCTTGAATACTGCTGAGTACACAAATGTATATGTAATATGACCACTTTTTATTTTCTACAATACACATCAATTACTTTCATAAAAATTATCATTCACTTCATTACTTCATAAAGAATGAAATTTTAAGACCCAAAAGTTAAAAAACATTGTCCTAATTACAAATGGTCACCTTATTCCAATATATCAAAATATACATATTTAAATTTTATTTTAAAATAAAAATATTACAACATAAAATTTCATTTTTTGACATTACATTGTGCATCATCTTACAGACTGATACAAAATGAAATTTAAATGCCCTAATTCTTTGGTTCTTCAGTTTATTATACTCATGGTTTAAATTTTCCATTTTATATAGTCTTATTGATAAATGAAAACAACATTCTCTTTCTTTAAAGTAAAACCATAAATAGAGAATATAAGGTAGTTATTTCTGGCTGAGGTGTGAAAGGCTGGGGCAGACACACAAATGTTCATGTGCTTAGATGAGTGTTGGTTGTTCATTACCAACATTGCTATTTTATTCAAATTTCCAGTAAGGAAAATGGCCACTAACGTATCCTGGCAAGATGGGGGGGGGGGGGGGGGGGGGATGGGGTTGCAGCCTGAATGCCTGTGCTATTACCACAGAAAGAGGCATCCCTGGACTCTCAGCAGGGCATGAAGGGACCTATTTATCTTTGCTTTTAAAAGATGATTGGCTGTTTAAAGCAAAGATAAAAATAATTGTTATGATTAGATTTATAACATATGTAGACATAAAATAGATCACAATATCACAAACGGGGAAGAGACAGTAATAATTACCATCATGTAAATTCTTATACTTTATGTGAAGTGGTTTTATAGTAATTCAAGGGGGAATATGGGAAATTGAGGATGCATATTATAATCCCTAGAGCAAGCACTAAAGAATACAAACAGGAACAGTTAACTTTAATTCAACTTATAAAACGATTTTTCAAAAATGTGTAAAATTAAGAATAACTTATTCAAAACTACAGAAAATATATAACAGCAAAGTTAACATTGAAGAAATAGTACCTATATAAATAATTTTATATAACATAATCTAACAGCCAAAAGAATACAATGAGGGAAAGTAGCAGAAACCCTAAAAGTGATGTCAATTCCTACAAATAGTTAAAATCCAGACTAAAGAATTAAGCAATGCCAAGCTTCAGGAAAACAGATGTAAAGTGAAAACCGAAGAATTCTGGGATCTACCTGAACCAACTCACACAGGTGAATACATATGCTCTGTTAATGAAGGTACACCATAAGGAAGATGCTCATAGTTCTAGGAGCCCAAAGAGAACATTGCAAAGAATGCAACCCAAGTAAGGTGAAAACAATAATACCTGAACCATATAATAGTACCAAAAACAATATGACCCAGTAGAGCAAGGTGTCTTTAACATACAATTGCTGAAATTCTCCATTCTTAATGAAATCTAAAATCATTCATTAATTTAACTCTTCTGTATGCTCTGGGAATATAGCAATAGCAAAACAGACAAATCTTTCTATCATATATAAATATAATTTGAAATTCAGGTGTTCATCCATAAAAAGAAAACCTCAGAAAATGAGCTTCTTATATCCTATGTACACAGTTTGTCATTTTAAGTCTTCATTAATGTGGCAAACCAAACTTCTCAATCCACCTTTCCTTAATGTATATTACATTACTACAAAACTGAACTCCTTAAAATTCCTAAATATGTCCAAAAACTTCACAGCTTTATCCCTTTGCTTAATAGTTCTCTCTACCTAGAATGTTTAACCCTGCCCCTTTACTAATTATTAAAATTTTCCTTCTTTTTAGAAGTTACTCTAATGCAATTGTTCCTGACCAACAAAATGAATCAAACTCAATTCTCTTGTGTATTATAATTTGTTTATGCATCTCTTCAAATTTATTGCAATGTACAAAAATTATAAATTCCTCCCCAAAGAATCCATTAATTCAAGTAAGAAAGACTATATACTGTTTATTTTTTCATCTGTCTTTAAAGGTGCCTAGCATAATTATAAACATGATAAACTATTAGTATGAAATTAATAAATTAAACTTTTCCAACTATGCTATACAAATAACAAAGTCCCAGAGTAAGCCTTCATTTAAGTTAGATCAAAGATTAAAACACCGAAAACAAAGATGAGAAAACTTGTAGAGGTATTTAACACAGTCCTCAATGGCAGACTCCCCTGAGGAGGAGTACCTCCTTTGGGCAATAATTCTCAACAGGCCTACAGTTCAAAAAATAAAAATACAAAACTCAAAACTTTCAGTAAAATTTTTCCATTTTCTTTTATTGTAGTAAAATACAACCAACATAAAATTGCCATCATAACTATTTTATTCAATCATCGCCTGAGGATATGTTTACCAATTTTAGAGAGAGAAGGGAGAAACATGGCTTGGTTGCCTCCCATATGTGCCCTGTCTAGGAATCAAACCTGTAATTTTGGTGCACGGGACAACACTCCAACTGAAACACACAGCTGGAGCGCCAACATAACCATTTTTAAGTGTATAGTTCAGTGGTATTAAATATATTCACACTGTTGTACAACCATCACCACCATCCATCCCCATATAACTCATTTCCTCTTGTGAATTTGAAACTCTATACTGTTACACAATGAATAACTACTGGTTCTCCCCTCCCTTCATCCCTTGGCAACCACCATTCTTTCTGAATCTATGACTTTTCTACTCTAAGTACCTCACAGAAGTGGGCTAGTATAGTATTTGTCCGCTTGTGAATGCCATATTTCACTCAGCATAATATTCTCCAGGTGCATCCATACTGTAGCATACTGCAGGATTTTCTTCCTAAGGCTGAATAATATTCCTTTGCATGTACACACCACATTGTTGTTATCCAATGGGCTTGAATTACTTCCACATATTATTAGCTGTAAATAATGCTGCTATGAACATATGTGTACGAGTAACTTTTCAAGACTCTTCTCTCAATCCTTTTGGATACGTACCCAAAAGTGGGATTGCTGAATCATATGGTAATTCTATATTTAAATTTTTGAGGAACCACTATATGTTTTGCACAGAAGCTGCACCATTTCATATTGCCACAATAGTGCACAAAGGTTCTAATTTCTCCACACTGCTATCAACACTTCCAATTGGGTTTTTGTTTTTTTTTTAAATAGTAGCCATCCAAATGGGTGTGAGGTTGCCTAAGTAACTTTATCAAGGCCCCAGGTGATATTGATATTCTCTTTCCCTATAAATCCAGAGTTAATTCAATCAATCAATTTTTTAAGCAAATACCTTAAAAATAAGCAAAATTAAACAATGCATTACTTGATGATAAATATGTAGTGGGAAACTTTTTATTGCAAGGAAATAATGACAGGAGAATAAAAAACTACTTCTGGGCAGGGAAGATATTGCATAAAGGAGAAACACATTGGGTGGATACATAAGATCAAATATGTTTTGATTTTTACTTCTTGGTGTCAAGTTCAAGTTGTTATTATACTGTCTAATAAATAAATTTGCAAGTGTTTATATCACATATCACATAAAATTTAAAAGTTAACCTCACTGTATAATGTGCATTTCTTTGTTACTAAGGTTAGGTTGAAATTTCCCAATATCTATTTGCAACTTTACTTTTTATTGATAGTCAATTCATACCATTTTCCCATTTATATATCAATTTCTTTATATATTAAGGTTACTTATAAAATACTTTTCTGTTTGTCTTTTAGTAAACATTAAATTATACTAAATTCTAACTATGTATCTTTTATGATTAGAAGTCCTTCCACAACCAGATCAGAAAAATAGTGAATTGCATGTTCCTCTGGTGTTTTATAACTTTAAAAAAAATACTGACATCCTAATCCATCTAGGAAAAATGTTTTAAAAAAGTATCCATATTAATTAACCTACTTTTTTACAGCAGTTTTAGGTTCTAAGCAGAAAATACATAGAGTTCCATGTTCCCCATGCACCCACAACTTCACCCATTATCAACATCCCAAACCAGAGAACATTTCTGTTATAATCAACAAACCTAGACTGACACGCCATTATTACCCAAAATCCATAGTATTCCACTCCTGGTGTTATACAGTCTATGGATTTTCACATATTTATAAAGACAAGTATACACCATTAAGGTATTATATAGTTTCCTTGTCCTAAAAATCCTCAGTGCTCCACCTATTCATTCCTCCCTCCCCCTAATCTGTGGCTACCACTGATCTTTTCACTGTCTCCATCATTTTGCCTTTCCCACATAAGATGTATATAGCCTTTCAAATTGGCTTCTTTCACTTGCATTTTCATATGCATTTAAGTTTGCCCCATGACTTTTTGTGGCTTGACAGAGCATTTATTTTCATTGCTGAATAATATTCCATTGTCTGGATCAGTGGTTGGCAAATCGCGGCTCACAAACCACATGCGGCTCGTAAGCCGCGGTTTGCCGCTCTGTTGACTAATGAGTTTGCCAACCACTGGTCTGGATGAACCACAGTTTATCCATTCACAAATAAAGGCTACATTGGTTGCTTTCATGTTTTGACAATTTTAAATAAAGCTGTTATAAAAATCCCCATGCAAGTTTTTGTGTGTAAAGTTTTCAATTCCTATGGGTAAATACCAAGAAGTGCGACTGCCATACTGTATAGTAAAACTATATTTAGTTTTGTAAGGAACCACCAAACTGTCTACCAGAGTAGCTGCACCATTATGCATTTCCAGCAGGAATGGATTAAAGTTCCTGCTGCTCCATGTCCTCGCCAGCTGTTGCTGTTGTCAGTATTTTGGTTTTAGTCATTCTAATAAATACATAGTTGTAGATGCAATTCTCTAATGATATATGATATTAAAGAAATTTTCATATGCTTACTTTCTAACTATATACTACTTTTGTTAAAGTGTCAGCTCAAGTCTTTTCTCATATTTTTAAAGCAAGTTGTTAATTTTCTTAATGTTGATAAGAAAGCAGAAAACATCTAATCAGAACATTAAAAAAAAAAAAGAGGATTAAGGAGCCTTTGGAACAACTTCAAGCATACCAACATGCACCTCATAAGGGTGCCAGAACGAGAAGACAGAGAGCAAGAAATTAAAAGCCTATATGAAGAAATAATGACTGAAACAACCCTAACCTGGTAAAGGAAAAAGACACTAGTCCAGGAAGCAAAGAGCGTCCCAAACAAGATGAACCCCAAAATGCCCCATCAAGACACATCATAATTAAAATGCCAAACGTTAGCCCAGCTGGCATGACTCAGTAATTGTGTCGACTTTATGAACCAGGAGGTCACGGTTCGATTCCTGATCAGGGCACATGCCCGGGTTTCAGGCTTGATCCCCAGTACAGGGCATGCAGGAGGCAGCCTATCAATGATTCTCTCTCATCATTGATGTTTCTATCTCTCTCTCTCCTTCCCCCTTCCTCTTTGAAGTAAATACATATATATATATTTTTAGATTCAACCATTGAATGCATAATTAAGTGGAACAACAAATAGATGCCTCTCTCTCTCCCCCTCCCTCCCTTCATCTCTCTCTCTCTAATATCAATAAGATAAAAAAAATTTAAACCTACTACTTTACATGCAAATGGATTAAATGCTCCAATCAAAACTGAATGGATAAGAAAACAAGACCCTTACATATGCTATCAACAAGAGACTCACTTCAGATGGAAAGATGCACATAGACTAAAAGTAAAGGGATGTAAAAAGATATTTCATGGAAATGGAAACAAAACTTTAAAAAGTTGGGGTAGCAATTCTTATGCCAGACAAAATGGACTTTTAAATAAGAGACAAAGAAGAACTCAGTAATTCCCCCTCTAGGTATTTATCCAAAGAAACACAAAACAATAAATTGAAAAGACAATGCATCCATATGTTCATTGCAGTATTATTTACAATAGCCAAGATATGGAAACAATCTGTGTCCACCAATCAATGAATGGATAAAGAAGAAGTAGTGCATATACATAATGGAATATGATTTGAGCCATTAAAAAAAAAAAAGAATGAAATCTTGCCATCTGCAACAACATGGATGGACCTAGAGGGTATTGTGCTGAATGAAGTAAGTCAGACAGAGAAAGACAAATGTCATATAATTACACTTACAACACATGGAATCTAAAAAACAAAGTAGAACAGACTCACAGATACAGAGAACATTTTGATGGTTGTCAGATGGGAAAGAGTTGGAAAGATGGGTGAAAAAGGATAAAGAAGTACAAATTGGTAGTTACAGAATTGTCATGGGTATGTATAGTCAAGTACAGGGAATATAGTCAATAATACTGTACTAAGTATGGAGGTGTCAGGCGGGTACTGGATTTATCAGGGTGATCACTTCGTAAAGTACACAAATATCTAATCATTGGGTTGTACACCTGACACTAATATAATATTGTATATCAACTGTAATTGAAAATAAAAAATTATTTTTAAAAACCCATTTGAAGACATCAAAGAACAAGACTTAAAATAGAGAAAACAAAAAACAAAGAGGTAAACCTTGTATTTGGGGTTACATTTCTCTCAGATAGGCACCTTGCAATTCTGTAAGAGACAGCTAAGAACATGAGCAAACCTCTCACAGATACAAGGCTAACAGGATTTTAAAAAACTAGAATTGAGTGGCTACTCTGGGAGGAGGAGGATATTATAATCCTTCTAAATTTTGAGTTTAAATATCAAACATCCACACCCTAGAAATATGAGAGAACTCAAGAGTTCAATCTTCATGTATTAAAATAATTACCTAGTAATAAATTAAAGTACCTAATTAACTACAAAATGAATAAACTCCCATTCTTCTTAGAAACTTTGAATCACCTCAATTGCTAATGGGATTAATGTAATTAATAGTGCTCCTGGCTATCTATTAGAAGTAAACACAAACAGTGCTCCTGGCCATCTATTAGAAGTCAACACAAATCACCTCTGGGTAACATCATCCTGAATCTCAGTTTATTTGTATAATTTTTCTTATACAGTATCTGGAAAATAAACAAATAGGCAAGGCAGTATCACCGAAAGGCAAGAAGAATAAAACAAACAAAAGACATTCAAATGAACTTATCAAAGGAGTTCCAGAGGATGCAGTTATTAGACAAAGTCTTTAAAATAACTATGGCTGATATGGTCAAGAAATTAAAATAAAAGCTTGGTAACTCCATCAGAGAACAAAAATAACAATAAAGAGAAGCTATATATGAAGGACAGAATTGAAAATCTACAATAACTAAAGTACTCATTGAATGGGTTTATAATCAGTTTAGGTAAAAAAGAAGGAAATCTTACCCTTTGTGACAGCATGGATGGACCTGGAGAGCATTATGCTAAATAAAATCAAATGAACAAAATAAACTAACAGCAAAATTGAAAGAGACTCATAGAGAATAGAATGACAGCTGTCAGAGGAGAGGGAACCAGGTTGCAGGCCTAGGTAAAGGAATTAAGGAGAAAAAAAAACAAAAACAGACACAGACAACAGTTTAGTGATAACCAGAAAAAAAGGAGGTGGGACAGGTAGAAGAGGATATAGTGGGGATAAATGGTGATGGAAGGAGACTGGATCTGCTGTGGTGAACACACAATACAATATACAGATGATGTATTCTAGAATTATACACCTGAAACCTGTATAATATTAAGCAATGTCACCCCAATAAAGTCAATAAAATTTTAATTTTAAAAATAAATAAAAGATCAGATTAGATAAAATGAAACAAGAATTAGTGAACCTAAGGATTATCTTCGAAAATATCAAGAAGAAAGCATCAAGAAACAAGAGCATAAGATCTACAGATGCGATAATAATCTTCAGCAATCCCAAAAACAGAGGGGAAAAAAAGAATGGAGCATAACTAACTTTCAATTAAACAGTGGCAGATAATCTTCCAAAACTGATGAAAGACATCAAGCCAGAGATTCAAGAATCATTACTAGAAAGCAAAGCCAGATAAATACGAAGATAACTTCATCTAAGCACATCAAAGTAAACTGTTAAAAACCAACGATAAAAACAAAAAATATTTAACGAAGCAGAGGAACTCATATTACCATCAAAGAGCAATAATATAACTGCAGGCTGACTTCTTAATCAAGAAATAAAAAGTTAGAAGATAATGAAATTGCTTTAAAGAGCTAAAAAAAAACAACAACACAAAAACTGCCAATAAAAAATTACATGCCTACAAAAATAAAAGGTACTTAACATATAGTTTAAATAAACCAAGAATTCATCAAGAGCAGTCCCAAAAACTAACGATATTCCTCAGGCAGAAGGGGGGAAGGGGAGAAACCTCAGATTTAAACTCAGAAAATGAAAAAAGCAAGCAAAAGCAACGAGAAGGGTACATATGTGGGTAAATCTAAGAAAATACTGATTGTATTAAAACAATAATAATGTTTTCTATGTTTTCTCATTTTTTTTATTGAGTTCAGAGAGGAAGGGAGAGGGAGAGAGCAATAGAATCATTAATGATGTGAGAGAATGATGGATCAGCTGCCTCCCACACACCCCACACTGGGAATCAAGCCAGAAACCTGGGCATGTGCCCTTGACCAGAATCAAAACCAGGACCCTTCAGTCCGCAGGCCGATGCTCTATCCACTGAGCCAAACCAGCGAGGGCCTATGTTTAAAATACAGTTGACTTTTAAACAACATGAGTTTGAACCCTGTGCAGCTTAAACCCACATTGTTCAGGATCAACTGTATTTTCAATCCATGTTTGAGAATCTGTGTATGCAGAGATTTTCCAATGGGATTTTCCAATGCCTGTCGAGTCAGCACCACAATAACCTAAAGCTGTGGTTGGCAAACTGCGGCTCGCAAGCCACATGCGGCTCTTTGGCCCCTTGAGTGTGGCTCTTCCACAAAATACCACAGCCTGGACGAGTCTATTTTGAAGAAGTGGCATTAGAAGAAGTTTAAGTTTAAAAATTTTGGTTCTCAAAAGAAATTTCAATCGTAGTACTTTTGATATTTGGCTCTGTTGACTAATGAGTTTGCCAACCACTGCGCCTAAAGTATAGAGTTAAGGGTTTTAAGTTCCTTGCATTATCTGGGAAGAATAAAATTTACATTAGACCTTGATACATCAAAAACACAATTTATTAGCTCTAGAGCAGCACTCTTTAACTGGTGTGCAACAAATTTTAAAACATTGAATACCTGACTATTTAGTCAGGGGCACTGACTTACTAAATGTGTAGTTGGAAGCTGTGAGGATTAGGCAATTATGGCATATTGTGTGCAAAGAGGTTAAGGGTAGTATATGATAGTAGTCAACAAACTCATTAGTCAACAGAGCGGCAAACCACGGCTCGAGCTTCATGAGCCGCAGTTTGCCGACCACTGCCTTAGACTGTCAAATAAAAACAGCCAATACTACAATAGCCACCCAGTATGAATCAATCAAAATTATACCTTTTTTTTTCTTTTATCAAATAGGCAAAAAATAAAAAATTTTGGGGGGGTGTACTACAGAATTTTGGTAATTAGCTTATGTGTGCCGTGAGATGAAAAAGATTGAAAATCACTGTTCTAGAGTAAATGGATAGTAAAAGAATACATAACAACCAAGCTACTAGCAGGGGTAAAAAGAGCTTTATCAACACTTTCCTACTACCAAAAAAGAAGAAATTGGAACAAGATTAATTTAAAAAAATTATAATATATAGTGACAGATATAAACCCAAAAATATATGTAATTACATTAAATCCAAAATGTAGTTTCAATAAAAGACAGCAATTTTAAGCAAGATTAATAAAAAAACATAATATATGGTGATATATATAACCCCAAATATATCAGTAATTACACTAAATCCAGAATAGTTTCAAAAAAAGACAGCAATTTTATGCCTGAATTAAAAACAATTAAAAAACAAAACCCAGCTACATGCTGCTTGCAAAAGATATCCTATCAAATAAAGAGGGAATATGCTAATTGACCCTCACTCTGTCACAAACATGGCTGCACCCACAGCTGAAGCCAAGTTCCCATTAAGGAGCCTTAACGTGCAATCAGCAGGAACCTGAGGCTACGCCCTCCCCCGCCACCGTAGGGCTTGACAGGAGACCTCAGGCCTCGCCCCCCACCCTGGTGTCAGGCTGGGGGACCTCAGGACACGCCCCCCCACTTGCCGTCCCCCCTTCCCTCCCCCCCGTGCCAGACCAGGGGACCTGAGGCCATGCCCCCTACCTGGGGGGGCATGACAGGGGACCTCAGGCTACACCCCCTGCCCCAGCACCAGGCCAAGGGACCTGAGGCTGCGCGCCCCCCTGCCTGGCTGGCCTTGACAGGGGACCTCAGACTGCACTCCCCACCTGGCAGGGCTTGACAAGGGACCTCAGGCTACACCTTCCGCCTTGGCACCAGGCTGGGGGACCTCAGGCCACATCCCCCGCCCAGCAGGGCTTGATGGGGGACCTCAAGGTATGCTTCCCATCCTGGGGCTGAACTAGGAGACCTCAGGCTACTCTCCCACCCCAGCACCAGCTGGGCGACCTCAGGCCGTGCCCCCCATTAGGTGGGGCTTGACAGGGGACTTGAGGCCCTGTCCCCCGCCCCGGTACCAGACCGAGGGACCTCAGGCCGCACCCCACCCAGTGAGGCTTGACGGGGGACCTCAAGGTGCACCCCAGTGCTGGGTTGGGGGAATTCAGACCTCACCCTGGCCCCCAGCAGGGCTTGACAGGGGACCTGAGGCTGCAACCCCTGCCAGTGGGGCTTTACAGGAAACCTGAGGCTGTGCTCCCCTCCCAGTGCTGGGCCAGGGGACCTGAGCCTGCACCCCCCTGCCTGGTGGGGCTTGACGGTGGACCTCAGACCATGCCCCCAACCTGGCAGGGCTTGACGGGGGACCTCAAGGCACACCCTCCCCCCCCCGCCTTGGTCTGGGCTGGGGGACCTCAGGCCACGCCCCCTGTCCTGGCTCTGGGCCAGGGTGCCTGAGGCTACTTCCCCTGCCTGGCGGGGCTTGACAAGGGTGGAACTGGCCAGATCTGGACCTAGCCCAATGGGGGCGGGGTGCCGCCCGGGTCTGGGTCTCACGTGATTTTGAGGCACATGTGGGTGGGCGGGGACTTGAGGGTCCCATGGTGTGCCCCAGACTCTAACAGGAGGAAGGTTTTCATATACATTTTACTAATTTTCTTTCATTTCTAACACTTCTATTAAATAGCAATATTAAATTATTTCCTCTCATTAATCCCCTTTCAATATGCATGAATTTCGTGCACCAGGCCACTAGTGTGTGTGTGTGTGTGTGTGTGTGTGTGTGTGTGTGTGTGTATTTTATTAATTTCAGAGAGGAAGGGAGAGAGAGAGATAGAAACATCAATGATGAGAGAAAATCATTGATTGGCTGACTCCTGCACCATCCCTACTTGGGATCAAGACTCTACCCAGGGCATGTGCCCTTGAACGGAATCCAACCTGGGCCCTTTCATTCCGCAGGCCGACCCTCTATCCACTGAACCAAACCAGCTAAGGCCAAAAGATACATCTTCAATGCAAAGACCACAAAAAGTCTGTGAAGAAAATGGTAAAAAGCAGTACCATGCAAAAATTATCAAAAAGAAAGCTGGCAAAAGTACAATAATAGAAAATCTTACTAAGGAAAAAAGGGTCATATCATTGTAATAAAAAGATTCATCTTATTAGGAAATATTCTAAAACTTATGTACTTAGCCTAATCTCAAAATATGAAAATTGACAAAATTGAAAGGAAAAATAGACAAATCCCTTCATAGTAGATTTAATATCATTTTCAATAACTGATAAGACAAAGAGAAAAATTACTATGTATACAGAAAGTTTTACAAAAATGTTTAATGACCTTGCCCTGATATATATATATATATATCTGTAGCTAATAAGTGCAGAATGCACATTGTTTTCAAATGCACATGTAATATTTACACAGTGATCACATAGCAAATGTCAACAAATTTCAAAGGATTAAAATTATACAGTCTGCTCTCTCTCTCTCTACAATAGAAGTGAAGAAGATCAGTTTTATTGATCAGTTCTATCAGTAACGAAAGATAACCAAAAATAATTCCTGCAGTTTTGGAAGCTAAAAAGCGTATTTATTTGTAAATAAACTATGGGTTGATGAAAAAGTCACAATAAAAATCAGAAAAATAAAATGAATGAAATGCAAATTTAAAAAAATCAGAAAAATAAAATGAAATGCAAATAAAAAAATAAAGTGATAGAAATACTAGTTATCAAAAGTTCTAATATGTACTTAAAAAGGAAATTTACAGCCTTAAATACATATATGGTTGACCCCTGAACAGCAGGATTAGAGGTACTGACCCCTGCACTGTGGAAAACCCAAGTATAAATTTCGATTCTCTTGTTGTCCCTTGATATCTGCAGAAGATTGGTTCCAGAACACCTAGCCCCAACCAAAATCCGCAAATATATCAAGGCCTTATATAAAATGGCATAGAACAATGCACACAGAGGGGCCTCTGCACCCGTGAATCAAAAATACTATTTTTGAATCAAAAATACTATTTTTGATTCAAAGTTGTGAATCCTTAGATACAAAACTTAGTCAGATGGAGGGCTGACTGTATATTTATGAGAAAAAAAATCCATGTACAACTCAAACCCATGTTATTCAAGGGTCAACTATGTAAGAAAAGGGGGAGAGGCTAAAAAGCAATAATCTAAACATCGATCTCAAGAAATTACAAAATTAAATATTAAGCAACAAAAAGGAAATTACATATACATGTGTGTATATATATAATCAGGCTAAAAAGCAATAATCTAAACATCGATCTCAAGAAATTACAAAATTAAATATTAAGCAAAAAAAAGGAAATTACATATACATGTGTGTATATATATAATCAGAAAACAAACATACAAAAAGAGATACAATAACAGAAAAAGTCAATTCTTTCAAAAGACAAACAAAATTGGTAAAACACTAGTAAAACTCCAACAGCTATCAAAACAGACACAAAGAAATAAAAAACATGAATAAACCTGTAATTATTAAAAGGGTTGGATGATTAAAATATTTTCCACAAACAGAAACTCTAGAACCAGAGTTCTTCACCTAAGATGCTATAAGAAATTTCAAGGAAAAACACCAATCTTATAGGAACTGGTTCCAAGAGAACAGGAAAAAAAAGGAAATATGTCTATCCTGTTATTTATTTATTTATCAACTAGCCTTGATATCAAAGCCTAACAAAGAACACTGGGAGAAAGTAAAGTTATAGGCCTATCTCATTCATGTTCATGAATGTAAAAATTCTAAACAAGTATCAGCAAATCAAGTCCAGCAATACATAAAGAACAATACAGCCCAACCAAGTTTACTACAATCCTAACAACTCACCCCACTAAGGGAATAAAGGGTGAGTCATATAATCAGCTCAAAAATGCAAAAACAAAACAAAAACAAAACAAAAAAACACTAGATAAAATTATTCATCCATTCAAAGCAAAAACTCAAAGCAAAATATAAATACATACAAGAAAAACTCCTTAATGTGAAAAAGGATACCATATAAAACCAATAGCAGAAAATTCATTCTCAATTAAATGCTAAAAGCTTTCTCTCTGCAAATGGCAATGAACTAAAATGGCCATACTCATGACTTCTATTAAACACTGTACTGAAGGACCCAATCAGTGTAGTAAGGCCAGGAAAATATATGATACATATGGTTAGAAAATAAGTGTTAAAACTCATTATTCAGAAATGATGTCTATCCATAGAAAATGTTCAAAAAAATCTAAAGATGAAGTATTAAAATTAATAAGTGACTTCAATGTTAGTGGACACAAAGTCTATACAGAAAATTACTTATTTCTACATACTAGAAAAAATAAGTAAATAAAAATTTTTTAAATATTATTTACAATGTCACCCCCAAAAAATCATCTAGGAAAATCTAATAAAAGACATGCAAACTTTCTAACCAGAATGCCATGAAACTTTATTGAGAAAATCTTAAATGACCTAAATAATGGAGGGGTAAAAGTCATAATCATAGGTAAAGTTAATATTGTAAAACATGCTAATTCCCCCAAATGATTTACAAATTCAGTGCAATTCCAACCAATATTATATTGGAATGTTTTTAGAGTAACACACTGATTCTAAAATTTATATGGAAATGTAAACAGCTAAGAATAGCCAGTAAACAATTAAGATATAAATAACAAATAAGTAACAAGACCATAATAGATATAACTGGAAGATATGATAGCATACAAAAAGACATATTGTAAAGCTATAATGATTAAGACAGTGCCAAAAAGAACAAGTCATATAAATTCACGGAAACAACCAATCCAGAAACAGGCTCATACATATATGGATACTTGATTGATGTGACAAAGATGACACTTGCAAAGCAATGAATTTAAGATAATTCCATAAAGAAAAATGGGTCAATTAGATACCCATATAGGGGTGTGGGGTAGGGGGTATCAAACAACCTTTATCACACACAACAAAATTAATTACCTATACATTATAAACATGCAAGCCTCTGGAAGAGAATATAGCACACTACTATCATGAGCTGGAAATAGGGAAAGATTTCTTATACAGGATACATACAAACACTAAAATGCTAAATAGATTGGAGTGTCATCCCATAAAGGAAAAAGTCTGCGGGTTTGATTCCCAGTCAGAGCACATACCTAAGTTGCAGGTTTGATCCCCGGTCAGGAGGCAACCCATCAATGTTTCTCCTTCTCAAAAGTCAATTATTAAACATATCCCGGGGGGGGGGGGGGAGTGGGAATGGCGGCAAAATAGACAGACGGAAGAGACAGACGAGCCTTGTCCCAGAGCAGATAGAAACAACAGCTGAAGGGTCGCATGGGGAGTGTCTGTTGGTGAGTTAAGGGACAGCAATACTCCAGAAGACAGCGGGGGACTACTGGACAGGGCTCCCCTGACCGGACAGCCCCCACTGCTGCTGGGTTCCCTCCCGGAGCCACTGACTTGGATGTGGAGACCACGCCATCTTGAAGGGGAAAGTGGATGTTATCAGAAGCCTGAAAATCTACAACTGCGGCACCCACCGAACAGCTGCAAAACCCAGAGAACCGGTCCCCAATTGGCGCAAACACGCGAATTCAGAGGAGCTCTGCACTCCACCACGGAAAGGAGAGAGAACACTACATAATAAAACACTGGGAGAGAGAGACTATGGGGAGACAAAGAAACAGCCCGCATATGAAAGAAAAGCAGACATCACCAGAAAAGGAAGTAAATGAAATGGAGGCAAGCAACCTGTCAGAGAAAGAATTCAGAGAAATGGTCATAAGGTGGCTGAAAAGAATGGAAGACAAATTCGACAATATCTTCTATTTTTCCTCTTGGAAAAATAGAAGAACCAAGAAGAAATGAAAAATGACATCACTGCTGTAAAGAACTCAATACAAAGCATCAAGAGTAGACTAGAAGAAGCAGAGGACCGCATCAGTGAGGTAGAAGACGAGGTGGGAAAAAATACCCAAGTAGAGCAGCTTCTATAAAAAAAAAAAAAATTAAAAAGCAGGAGGAAAGCATACGGGAACTTTGGGACAACACAAAACAAAACACCATCTGCATAATTGGGATTCCAGAAGGAGAGGAAACTGAGCAAGGAATAGAAAACCTGTTTGAAGAAATAATGACAGAAAACTTCCCTGATATAGGGAAGAAAAAACCCACACAAATCCAAGAAGCTCACAGAGTCCCAAGCAAAATGAACCTCAAAAGACCGACACCATTTAATTTATAATTAAATTGGCAAACACCAACAACAAAGAATCTTAAAAGTGGCCAGAGAGAGACAGAAAGTTACCTACAAAGGAACCCCCATCAGACTAGCAACTGATTTCTCAACAGAAATTCATCAGGCCAGAAGAGAACGGAATGAAATATACAAAGTCATGCAAAGGAAGGGTCTGAATCCAAGAATACTGTACCCAGCAAGGCTATCAATCAAAATTGAAGGTGAAATCAGGAGCTTAGCAGACAAAAAAGGACTAAGGGAATTTATTACCACCAAACCAAAAATGCAAGAAATGCTAAAGGGTCTGCTGTAAAAAAAACAAAATAGGTAGTGAAGAAGGAACACAGGGGTAAAGAATAAAAATGGAGACAAATAAGTACCTATCAATAATAATATAAATGTAAATGGATTAAATGCCCCAATCAAAAGACGTAGGGTAATGGACTGGATAAGAAAACACGACCCATCCATCTGCTGTCTACAAGAAAGCACCTCAAAAAAAACGATGCACACAGACCGAGGGTGAAGGGATAGAAAAAGGTTTTTCAGGCGAATGGAAATGAAAAAAAAGGCTGGAATACCAATACTTTTATCTGACATATTAGATCTCAAAGTGAAGGACATAACAAGAGATAAGGAAGACCACTTCATAATACTAAAAGGAGCAATCCAACAAGAAGAAATAACTCTGGTAAACATATACACATCCAATACAGGAGCACCCAAATACATAAAAAAGCTCCGGGAGGATATCAAAGGAGAGATTAACAGCAATACAATCATAGTAGGAGACTTTAATACCCCACTATCATCATTGGACAAATCCTCTAAACAAAAAAATCAGCAAACATCAATCCTAAATGACTCACTAGACAAGATGGAATTGACATCTTCAGAACATTTCACCCCAAAGCCACAGAATATACATTCTTCTCAAGTTCACATGGGTCATTTTCAAAGATAGACCATATGTTGGGTCACAGGCAAAGTCTCTTCAAATTCAAGAAAATTGAAATCATATCAAGCATCTTCTCAGATCACAGTGGCATAAAACTGAAAATCAACTACAATAAAAACAATCCAAAAAAATCAAACACATGGAGACTACACAGCATGCTATTAAACAATGACTGGGTTACCAGAGAGATCAAGGAAGAAATAAAAAACATCATGGCAACAAATGAAAATGAAAACACAACAATCCAAACTCTATGGGACACAGCAAGAGCAGTCCTAAGAGGGAAGTTCATCACTCTACAAGCCTACTGCAAAAAACAAGAAACAATGGTAATAAATTACCTAACCCTACAACTCAAAGAGTTAAAAAAAAGAGCAACAAGAAAAGTCCAGTGTAAGCTGAAGGAAGGAAATAATAAAGATCAGAGCAGAGATAAATGACATTGAGACCAAAAAAAACAATACAAAAGATCAACAAAACCAAGAGCTGGTTCTTTGAAAGGACAAACAAGACTGATGAACCTCTAGCCAGGGTCACCAAGAAGCAAAGAGAGAGGACCCAAATAAACAAAATCAGAAATGAAAGAGGGGAAGTAACAGACCCCACCGAAATTCAAAGGATTGTTAAAAAATACTACGAACAAATCTATTCCAACAAACTGGACAACCTGGAGGAAATGGACATATTCCTAGAAAAATATAACCTTCCAAAACTCAATCAAGAAGAATCTAAACATCTCAATAGGCCAATAACTATAGAAGAAATTGAAGCAGTCACCAAAAAGCTTCCAGCAAACAAAAGCCCGGGGCCAGACGGCTTCACAGGGGATTATTACCAAACATTCAAGGAAGAACTAAAACGTATCCTCCTCAGACTATTCCAAAAAATTCAAGAGGAAGGAACACTTCCAAGCTCTTTCTATGAAGCCAGCATCACCCTAATACCAAAACCAGATAAAGACAACACAATGAAAGAGAATAACAGGCCAATATCCCTCATAAATATAGATGCCAAAATACACAACAAAATTATAGCTAAATGGATCCAACACTACATCAGAAAGATCATACACCATGACCAAGTAGGATTTATCCCAGGAATGCAAGGATGGTACAATATCCACAAATCAATAAACGTGATACATCACATAAACAAACTGAGAGATAAAAATCACATACTCATATCACTTGATGGAGAAAAAGCATTTGTCAAAATCCAACACCCCTTCTTGATAAAAACTCTCAAAAAGGTAGAATGGAAGGATCATACCTCAACATAATAAAAGCCATATATGATAAACCCACAGCTAACATCATACTCAATGGGCAAAAACTAAAACCATTTCCCCTAAGAACAGGAACAAAACAGAGTTGCCCACTCTCACCACTCCTGTTCGACAAAGTGCTGCAAGTATTAGCCATTGCAATTAGACAAGAAGAAGAAATAAAAGGCATCCAAATTGGAAAAGAAGTAAAACTGTCCTTATTTGCAGATGACATAATATTGTACATAAAATACCAAAAAGACTCCATCAAAAAACTAATAGACTTAATAAATGAATTCGGCAATGTAGCAGGATACAAAATTAATGCCAAGAAATCTATGGCATTTCTATACACCAATAGTGAACTTACAGAAAGAGAGACTAAAAAAAGAAATCCCAGTTACCATTGCACACAAAAATTAAGATACCTAGGAGTAAACTTAACTAAGGAGGTAAAAGACCTATACGTAGAAAACTACACAACACTGACAAGAGAGATAGAGGAAGACGTAAACAGATAGAAGAACATACCATGTTCATTGATTGGGAGAATCAACATCATTAAAATGTCCATACTACCCAAAGCAATCTACAGATTCAATGCACTCCCCATTAAAATAGCAATGGCATATTTCACAGACCTAGAAAGAACTCTCCAAAAATTCATCTGGAATAAAAAAAAGATCCGGAATAGCCACAGCAATCCTGAGAAAGAAGAACAAAGTAGGTGGGATCGCAAAACCAGATTTCAAGCTGTATTACAAAGCCACTGTTCTCAAAACAGCCTGATACTGGCACAAGAACAAACATATAGATCAATGGAATAGAATAGAGAACCCAGAAATCGACCCAAATCACTATGCTCAATTAATATTTGACAAAGGAGGCATGAACATACAATGGAGTCAAGACAGTCTCTTCAATAAATGGTGTTGGGAAAATTGGACAGATACATGCAAAAAAATGAAACTAGACCACCAATGTACACAATACAGAAAAATCAAATCAAAATGGATCAAGGAATTAAACGTAAGATGGGAAACCATAATAATACTAGAGGAATCCACAGCCAGAAAAATCTGACATATGCCAAAGCAATTTCTTCACTGATACTGCTCCTAGGGCAATGGAAACTAAAGAAAAAATAAACAATGGGACTCCATCAAAATAAAAAGCTTTTGCACAGCAAAGGAGACCATCTATAAGACATCAAGAAAGCCCACTGCATGGGAGAACATATTTGCCAATGATATCAACGATAAGGGTTTAATCTCCAACATTTACAGGGAACTTATGCAGCTTAACAAAAAGAAGATAAACAACCCAATCAAAAATGGGCAACTGATCTAAATAGACATTTTCCAAAATAAGACAGAAGGCAGGTCATGAGACATATGAAAACCTGCTCAAAGTCACTAATCACCCGAGAGATGCAACTCAAAACAACAATGCGGTACCATCTCACACCTGTCAGAATGGCTATCATCAACAAATCAACAAATGACAAGTGCTGGCAAGGATGCGGAGAAAAAGGAATCCCTGTGCACTGCTGGTGGGAATGCAGACTGGTGCAGCCACTGTGGAAAACAGTATGGAGTTTCCTCAAAAAATTAAAAATGGAACTCCCATTTGACCCATAATCCCACTTCTAGGAATATAACCCAAGAAATCAGAAACACCAATCAGAAAGGATATATGCACCCCTATGTTCATAGCAGCACAATTCACTATAGCTAAGATTTGGAAACACCTAAGTGCCCATTAGCAAATGAGTGGATTAAAAAACTGTGGTATATCTACACAATGGAATACTACGCTGCAGTAAAAAAGAAGTTCTTACCATTTGCAACAACATGGATGGAGATGGAGAGCATTATGTTAAGTCAAATAAGCCAGGCAGGGAAAGATAAATATCACATGATCTCACTCATTTGTGGAATATAATGAACAACATAAACTGATGAAAATAGATCCAGAGACAGAGAAACATCAATCAGAACATCAAACCTCAGAGAAGGTAGGGGAGGATGGGGGTAAGGGGGAGAGATCAACCGAAGGACTGCATGCATATAAGCCTAATCACTGGACACAGACAACAGGGGGGTGGGGTCATGAATGGAAGGTGTGGGGTAATGGGGGAATAAGGACACATATGTAATGCCTTAATCAATAAGGAAATTATAAAAAAAATATCCTCAGATCAGGATTTAAAAAAAAAAAAAAAGTACCAACATTTGCATTATAGGAATACCAGAAGGAGAAGAGAGAGAGCCAGAGGGATTGAAAACCTATTTGAAAAATGACAGGAAATGTCCTTAACTGGCAAAGGAAATATACATACAAGTCCATGAAGCATAAAGGCTCCCAAACAAGATGAACTCATAGATGCCTATAGGAAGACTCATCATAATTAAAATGACAAAGGTTTAAGACAAAGAGAGAATCCTAAAAGAAAAGTAATTACCTAGACAAGAGTTCCCATGAGGGTCAACTAATTTCTCAACATAAACTGTTCGGCCAAAAGGGATTGCCACAAAATACTCAAAGTGATAAAAATCAAGGACCTACAACCAAAATTATTCTACCAAACAAAGCTGTCATTTAGAATCAAAGGAAAGATAGAGTATCCCTGACCAAAAAAAAGCAAACAAAATAAACAAAAACTAAAAGATTCATCACCACTAACCCAGTACTGCAAGAAATGTTAAAGGGACTTATTTAAGAAAAAAGGCCAAAAATATGAGTAAGGAAATAAAGCAAAAAAAATTTCTTACTGACAATGGCAAATACATAGTCATAGCAGCGGTTCAACCAATGACAAAACTAGTATAAAGGTTAAAAGACAAAAGTAGGATACTGAGCATGCTCCGCCTCCAGCTTAGGCAGAGCCCTCACAGGGCAAACTCCCAGCGCCTGGCATAGACTGAGCATGCTCCGTCAGCAGACAGAGCCCTCGCTGGGCAAGCACCCCACACACTGACAAAGACAGAGTGCACTCCGCCACCAGCACAGACTGACCCTTTGGCTAGGCGCACCCCACTCCCACACAGACAGACCTGCTGCCCAATGTGTGCTATGCACCTGGCAGAAACAGAGCCTTGAGCTGGTGGGTGCTCTGCCACCAGCACAGAGTCTTTGGCTGGTGCAAATGCCACCTCCAGCATAGACAGATCTGTCACCTGATGCACACCTACCCACAGCTCAGGTCAGAGCTGCTGGTGGGAACTGCTGTGCCAA
Source organism: Corynorhinus townsendii (assembly GCA_026230045.1). NCBI lineage: Eukaryota > Metazoa > Chordata > Mammalia > Chiroptera > Vespertilionidae > Corynorhinus > Corynorhinus townsendii. The sequence continues at coordinate 80,958,804 of JAPDVU010000001.1, read as the reverse complement.
ACCCATAGGTCACTGGTCGATGCTGTAAGTGCACTGTCAGAGGGACCTAAGGCACCATCCCAACTTTGGAGCTGAAGCAGGAAGGTAAACTGCATGCCAGAAGACTCTGGGCCCTCACAAAGAGTCAGCCAACAACTCCAAGTAATGGATAATTGAAGGACCAGAACTGTGGGAGAAGGGGATACAACTCAGAACAGAAACAATGAAGAAGTGAAACTCAAGGCAGATCCAGACCCTTGGGCTAGCAGGTTCAGGACCATTGGACTGTGAGGAGCCTCAAAGCCTCGGACAGCAAGCAGATAGCCCAGGGCCAGAAAGATACAGCAAAAATGGGGAGACCAAAAAACAAAACAAAAAACCAAGGAAAGAAAAGAAACCACCAGAAAAGGAATTAAATGAAATGGAGGTATGCAATATGTCGGAAAAAGAATTCAGAAGAAGGATCATACAATTCATAAACTGGACATATAAGAAAATCTACAACCTATGTAAGAAACAGGGAAATAACGAGTGATACAGCTACAATAAAAACAACCATGGAAGCTTTCAACAGCAGAATAGGAGAAGCAGAAGACTGAATTAGCGAATTAGAAGACAGGGAAGCAAAACACACACAATCTGAACTGCAACTGGAGAAAAAAATTAAAAGATAGGAGGACAGCCTGAGGAAGAGCTTTGGGTAAGCACAAAACGAAGCAACATATGTATAACAGGGGTGCTAAAAGACAGGAAGAGGAGCAAGGGCTAGAAAACCTATTTGAAGAAATGTCAGAGGAGAAACCAAAATGGCAGCATAGGTAAAAACCTGAAATTGCTGCCTTGCACAACCACTTCAAAACTACAACTAAAAGACAAAATGGACAGCATCCAGAACCACAGGAAGGTTGGATCAGTGGAAATTCTGCAACTAGAAGGAAAATGAAAAGCACACTGAGACTCAGAGGAGCTGTGGAAGTAAAGTGCAGAGGTACGGAGGTGCGCGCGCAGAAAGGGCTGGCAACTGAGGACGCAGTTGTCTTTTTCAATCTGGAGGGAGACACAAGCTCCCGACTGCTCTGAACTCCAGTTCCAGGCGAGAACCTGGGGACCCAGACTCACATGGGGAGAAACTGGAGTGTCTGGCATTGGGCGGAACTCGAAGGTGTCTTTCTCTCAGAGGTGCTTGCAGCCATTACCGTGGGACACTGAGACCCGAGGGCCCCTTAGGGCAGGGCTGAGGAACAGCCATAGCTGTTTGCTCCGCACTAATTCCCTGAGACCCTACCCCACCCAAGCTGGCACAGAGGCTTTTGCATATGAATGGCCTGGCCCTTTGCAATCTAAAATTACCTAACAAACTGTAACTGGGTCAGAGAGCCCCAGAACATCTAAAAGAAGGCCCACGGCCCCACAGCACCTTGCATTGCTTCACAGTTGGGCCTCATCTGGACACCTCCAAACCCCAAATGAAGAAGAGGAATCTCCAGTCCTCTCCATAGTTACTTCTGGGTGGCTTCAGGCCGAGGCTAAATTAGCACTTCCTTAGAGATCCAAGAGCCAGTGTACCCAGGGGTCAGAGTGGGACCATCCAGAGTGGGACCACCTCAGATCCATAAGGGACACACTCATGAGGCAGACTCAGTGAGCACCAAAACCACACTGAAGCAAGTCTTGCCTCATAAGGGTGTCTCCAGCACAGAAGTTCTCCCATCATAGGCACAGCTGATTCTCACAGTAAATTGGCCTGGAGGTCAATTCCTCCCAGTGATACCAACAACAATCAAGGCTTAACTACAACAAGACTGTGCACATAGCCCACAAAGGGGATCACCAAGAGTGTCCACCTCAGGTAACTGGGGAGATTGAGCCACGGGGCCCTACAGGACACCCAGCACACAAAGCCACTCTATCAACTCAGGGAAGTAGTCAAAATGCGAGACTAAGAAACAGGTCACAAATGAAAGAAATGGAGGAAAGCAAACAACTGGATATAGAGTTCAAAACCACGGTTATAAGGTTTTTCAAAAATTTCCTAGAAAAGGCCAATAAATTTAGTGAGACCCTCGAGGATATGAAAAAGGACAAACTAGAAATTAAGCGTACACTGACTGAAATAAAAAATATTATACAGAGTTCTAACAGTAGCTTAGAGGATCACAAGAATCAAGTCAAAGATTTGAAAAACAAAGAAGCAGAAGACACCCAACAGGAAAAGCAAAAAGAAAAAAGAACCCCAAAATATGAAGATAGTGTAAGAAGCCTCTGGGACAACTTCAAGCGTACCAACATCCGAATTATGGGGGTGCCAGAAGAAGAGAGAGAGCAAGATACTGAAAACCTATTTGAAGAAATAATGACAGAAAACTTCCCCTACCTGGTGAAAGAAATAGACTTACAAGTCCAGGAAGTGCACAGAACCCCAAATAGAAGGAATCCAAAGAGAACCACACCAAGACACATCATAATTAAAATGCCTTGAGCAAAATACAAAGAGAAAATACTAAAAGCAGCAAGAGAAAAACAGTTATCGTTACCTACAAGAGAATACCCATAGACAAAAAAAAGGCTAAGGGAGTTTACCACTACCAAGCCAGCAATGCAAGAAATGCTAAAGGCACTGTTGTAAAAAGAAGGGGGAGGCAAGGTAAGACGGTAAACAGGCACAAAAAATAAAAATGGCTACAAACAAATACCTATCAATAATAACTTTAAACGGACTACATGCTCCTATCAAAAGGTATCAAGTGGCTGAATGGATAAGAAAACATGACCATATATATTCTGTCTACAAGAGACCCACTTCAGAACAAGAGACTCACACAGACTGAAAGTGAAGGGATTGGAAACTATATTTCAGGCAAATGGAAATTAATAAAAAAAAAAAAAAGCAAGGGTAGCAATACTTGTATCTGACAAAATAGACCTCAAAGAGAAGGCCATAACAAGAGATAAAAAATGCCATTTCATAATACTAAAGGGATCAATACAACAAGAGGATATAACTCTGCTAAACATATATGCACCCAATGTAGGAGCACCCAAATACATTAAAAAACTTCTAGAAGATATCAAGGGAGAGATCGATATGAATAAGATCATAGTAGGTGACTTTAATACCTCACTGACAATGGATAAATCCTGTAGGCAAAGAAATAGCAATCCTAAATGACTCACTAGAACAGATGGACTTAATTGACATCTTCAGAACATTTCACCTCAAAGCTACAGAATATACATTCTTCTCAAGTGCACATGGGACATTTTCAAAGACAGACCACATATTGGGTCACAGGCAAAGTCTCTTCAAATTCAAGAAGATTGAAATCATATCAAGCATCTTCTCAGACCACAATGGCATAACATTAGAAATCAACTAAAATTAAAACAATCAAAAAAATTCACACACTTGGAGGTTGAATAACATGCTATTAAACAATGACTGGGTTACCAAAGAGATCAAAGAAGAAATTAAAAACATCCTGGAAAGTAATGACAATGAAAACACAACAATCCAAAATCTATGGGACACAGTGAAAGCAGACCTGAGAAGGTAGTTCATAGCACTACAGGCCTACCTCGAAAAACAAGAAAAAAATTGGTAATAAATCATCTAACTCGACAACTTAAAAGATTTAGAAAGAGAACAACAAGAGAGGCTCAGGTGAGCAGAAGAAAGGAGATAATAAAGATCAGAGCAGAAATAAATGACATAGAGACCAAAAAACACAACACAAAAGATCAATAAAACCAAGAACTGGTCCTTTGAAAGGACAAACAAGATAAATGAACCTCTAGCCAGGCTCACCAAGAAACAAGAAGAGTGGACCCAAATAAACAAAATCAGAAATGAAATAACAACAGACCCCACAGAAATACAAAAGATTGTAAAAAAAATACTATGAACAACTCTATTCAAACAAACTAAACAACCTACAGGAAATGGACATATTCCTAGAAAAATATGACCTTCCAAAATTCAATCAAGAGGAATAAAAAAATTTCAACAGGCTGGTAACTAAGGAGGAAACTGAAGCAGTCATCAAAAAACTGGGGGCCAGACGGCTTCACAAGGGAATTTTACCAAACATTCAAAGAACTAAAATTTATCCTTCTCAGACTATTCCAAAAAACTCAAGAGGAAGGAATACTTCCTAGCTCTTTCTATGAAACCAGCATTAACCTAATCCCAAAACCAGACAAAGACACTACATAGAAAGAGAAGTATAGGCCAATATCCCTGATGAACATAGATGCTAAAATCCTCAACAAAATTCTGGCAAATCAGATCCAGCATTACATTAGAAAGATCATACACCATGACCAAGTGGAATATATTCCACAGATGCAAGGCAAGTACATTATCTGCAAATCAATAAATGTGATACATCACATAAACAAATTGAGACAAAAATCACACAATCCTATCAATTGATGCAGAAAGGGCATTTGAAAAAATCCAATACCCTTTCCTGATAAAGACTCTCAGCAAAGTGGGAATAGAGGGATCATACCTCAACATAATAAAAGCCTCATATAACAAACCACAGCCAACATCAACTCAATGGGCAAAAACTAAAACCATTTCCCCTAAGAGCAGGAACAAGACAGGAATACCCACTTTCACCACTCCTGTTCGATATAGTCCTGGAAGCTCTAATCATAGCAATCAGACAAAGAGAATTAAAAGGCACCCAAATTGGAAAAGAAGCAAAATTCATTATTCACAGATGACATGATATTGTGCATAGAAAACCCTAAAGACTCCATAAAAAAAAACTACTAGAATAAATTAATTCAGCAATGTAGCAGGATACAAAATTAACACCCAAAAATATATAGTTTTTTTATATACACCAATAATGAACTCACAGAAAGAGAAACTAAAAAAACAACCCCGTTTACCATTGAAACAAAAAATTAAGGTACCTAGGAATAAATTTAACCAAGGAGATAAAGGACCTGTGCTCAGAAAATTATAGGACGCTGAAATAAGAGATAGAGGAAAACATAAACAAATGAAGAATATACCATGCTCATGGATTGGTAGGATCAACATCATTAAAATGTCCATACTACCCAAAGCACTCTATAGATTCAATGCAATCCCCATTAAGATATCAACGGCATACTTCAAAGATCTAGAACAAACTCTCCAAAAATTCATCTGAAATTAAAAAAAAAGACCTCAAATAGCTGCAGCAATCTTGAGAATGGACAAAATTAGAGGGATCACAATACCAAATATCAAGCTATACTATAAAGCCAATCTTCTCAAAACTGCCTGGTACTGGTACAAGAACAGACATACAGACCAATGCAACATAACAGAGAACCCAGAGATGGACCCAAGCCATTATGCTCAATTAATATTTGACAAAGGAGGCAAGAGCATACAATGAAGTGAAGACAGTCTCTTCGATAAATGGTGTTGGGGAAAATGGACAGATACATGCCAAAAAAAATGAAATTAGAATAACAACTTACACCATTCACAAAAATAAATTCAAAATGGCTAACGGACTTAAATGTAAGACGGGAAACCATAATAATCTTAGAAGAAGCCATGGGCAGCAAAATAGCAGACATGTGTCGTAGCAATATCTTTACTGATACAGCTCCTAGGGCAATGGAAACTAAGGAGAAAATAAACAAATGGGACTACATCAAAATTAAAAGCTTCTGCACAGCCAAAGAAACCATCAACAAAACAACAAGAAAGCCCACTGCATGGGAGAACATATTTGCCAATGTTATTTCCGATAAGGGTTTAATCTCTAAAATGTATAGGGAACTCATACAACTTAACAAAAAAACACACAAAGATAAACAATCCAATTAAAAAAAATGGGCAAAGGACCTAAACAGACACTTTTTGAAAGAGGACATACAGAAGGCCAAGAGACATGAAATCATGCGCAAAGTCACTAATCATCCGAGAGATGCAAATCAAAACAACAATGAGGTACCATCTCACACCTGTCAGAATAGCTATCATCAACAAATCAACAAATGACAAGTGCTGAAGAGGATGCAGAGAAAAAGGAACCCTCTTACACTGATGGTAGGAATGCAGACTGGTGCAGCCACTGTGGAAATCAGTATGGCGTTTCCCCAAAAAATTAAAAATGGAACTTCCATTTGACCCAGTAATCCCACTTCTAGGAATATATCCCAAGAAACTAGAAACACCAATCAGAAAGGATATATGCACCCCTATGTTCATAGCAGCACAATTTACAATAGCTAAGATTTGGAAACAGCCTAAGTGCCCATCAGCAGACGAGTGGATTAGAAAACTACTCACATCTACACAATGTAGAACAGGGGGTTAGGGAAAGCTACAACATAAATTGTAAATAGCTGGTAATACCTTTGTACTGACAAATTCCAGAGCCTGACCTTAGGGTCAGGAAAGAGACCAAATGACACCTTTCTGGAAAAATTAAATTATCCCAGAGAAAGGACCTTTAGACACTGACATTTGAGGGAACCTAAAATCAAATAAACAACAACAAAAAACCAGCCAAATGGCCTCCTGAAATCCCTATAGTAAAGTCCATCCACAGAATTTTCAATTAGTTTTACAGTGTGTACAGACAGACAAGGTGCACCAGACATTTGAAAACAGCTTCTCAATGTAAAAGAGGTCATATCAAGCAAACAAAAAAGGGGGGAGTACTCAAATAAAATAGAAACAGTAAAGATATAAACATGTAAGAAAAAATATTGTATCTATGAAACCATAAATAGGATACTATACACAGGAATAATCAGAAAATTTTTAAATGTAATAAAGTTAAGGCAATCTCCCCTAGAGAAGAATAAAAAATACAAGAAACACACAATCGGAGACCAGAGGAGAAAACTTCATGTGATACAGTATCTGAATAAAAAAAGCTTCAGAAAAAATTTGGAGGGGAGAGTATTATCCAAGAAAAATTCAAGAAAAGTAACTAGCACTGAATATAGGCATTTGCAGAGAGAAAGGACCTGTCAACGGCCCAGCTTGTGAATGGAAGAAGGCACAAAGCACACCAACTTAGAATGTCAAAACACTAGTATGAAAAAGAAGAGCTCCCAGGCTTCTGCAGTGGTGGGGAGAGGTCATAAACCAAGATGTATTGGATTTCTCAACAGCAACGTGGAAGCCAGGAAAAGATGAGTAGGTGCCTTGTAGATTATTTCAACCTAAATTTCTGTAACTATTCAAATTATCAACTAGTGAACAGTGAATAAAGAGATTTTTCAGTCACATAGATAACACCAAAATTTATGCCCTTTGCATTCTTTCTCAGGAGTAAATGAATATGAGATCCTGTGTAGTCAAGGAACAGGACCGAACACAAGGAAGGAGACAAAGGGAATTCCTGAACCAGGAGTTCTACAGCTGAATCAGAGAGAATGCAGTAATGTTCCACGCAACAGGCTACCTATCCTCTAGAAAATATCTGCTTTTGTTACTAACTTTTTAAAACACTATGAAAAAAGTCAAACATATACAAAAGTAGAATTATATGAACCTTTTGTGCTTCAAATAATTAACATATTGCAATATATTTTTAAGTCTAAATTATTTTCCTAAAAATCCCCAAAACCTAGCTAGCAAATGTTCACTATTACACACAGCAATTTATCCTTAATAGAAAACAACTAAATTATAAAAATGTCATTGTTTTCTTAATCATTTTTTATTTTTCAATTACAGTTGACATACACTAGTTTCAGGTGTACACCTCACTGATTAGAAATTATACAGCTCACTAAGTGATCATCCCAATAAATCTTGTACTCACCTGACACCATACACAGTTACTAGAATATTGACTAAATTCCCCATGCTGTACTACTTGACATCTCCATGACTATTTTTAAAAATCAATTAGCACTTCTTTTTTAATTCATTTTAGAAAGAGAGAAAGGGAGGGGCGAGAGAAACATCAATATGTTGTTCCACTTATTTATGCATTCTGGGGATCCTTCTTCTATGGACCCTGGAATTGAACCTGCAACTTTGGCACTGCTCTACCAATAACCAACTTAGCTACCTGGCCAGTGCCAATTGGTACTTCTCAATCCCTTCATCTTTTTTAACCATCCCTCCAACTCCCTTCCTATCAGGCAACCATCAAAATGTTCTCTTATGTCTGTTTCTGTTCTTGGTCATTTACTATTTTTTTAGACTGAATGATTAATAGATATGTTTTTACTGCTATTTTATTGCTCATATTTACAATCTTTTTGTTCACTCTTCACAAAAAAATCCTTTAAAAAAATTTTAGTACTGGTTTGGCGATAAATTCCTTTAGCTTTTTCTTGTCAATGAGACTTTTTATCACCTTGAATATTTGCCACTCCCTTCTGACCTGCAAAGTTTCTATTGAGAGATAAGCTGTCTTATGGGTGCTCCTTTGTAGGTAATTACTAAGTGCTTTCTCTTGATGCTTTTAAGATTCTTTGATTTAACCTTTGGCATTTTAATTATGATGTGCTTGGTGTGACCTTTTTGGGTTCATCTTGTTTGGGACTCTGCACTTCCTGGACTGTATGTCTATTTCCTTCACCAATTAGGTAAGTTTTCTGTCATTTTTTTCTTGCTCTTTTCTCCTGCCAGCACCCCCATGCTGTTGGTACAACTAAAGTTGTCTCAGAGGCTCCTTACATTACTAACCTCATTTTATTATATTCTTTTTTCTTTTTCCTGTTCTGTTTTTTTGCTTCTTTATATTCCAAATTACTTTGCTTCTTTATATTCCAAATTTACTTTATATTACAAATTACTGTACTTCTTGTTTTCATCTATTCTACTGTTGATTCCTTATAAATTCTTCATTTCAGTTGTGTATCCTTCATTTCTGACAGGTTCTTTATTGTTTCCATGTCCTTTTGTATGCTATGAAGTTCTAAGTTATTAAGCATACTTATAAAAAGTGTTTTGAACTCTGCATCTGATAAATTGTCTCCATTTTATTTATTTTTCTGGAGGTTTGTTCTGTTCTTTCATTTCAGACACGTTTCTTTGTCTCCTCATTTTGGCTATTGTCTCCTGAGCTTGGTAGAGTGGCCTTATGTAGCAGGTGTCCTGTGGGTCCCAGTGGCACATCCTCCCTGGTCACCCAAGCTGGGCATTCAAGGTGCACCCTCCATGTGGGCTGTGTGCACCCTTCTGTTGTAGTTAAGCCCTGATGGATAGGTAATCTTGACTGCTGTTGGCACGTCAATGGGAGAATTTACCCTAAGGCTGATCAGCTGCAAGAACTGGCAGAGATCACCAACCACCATGGAGGATCAGCTGTGCAGAGCCCACCCCATAGAGCTGAATTTACTTCAATGGGGCCCTGATGCCCACTGAGTCCTCCCCTTGAGCATGTCACCTGTAGAGGTGGTTCATTGATGCTTTGACATAGACTGAAGCTATCCACCAGGTGCGCTGGCTCTGGTGCCTCCTGGAAGGTACAGGCCAAGGTTACTTGTCACCTGTGTTTTGCCCAGGGCCATCTGGCATGTGCTACAAAGCAATTTGAAGATGGCTGCCTCTTGTGCTGGCTTGGAGGTGCCCAGGAGCGCTCAAACTGTGAACCAAGGTTGGCTGTTACAAGTGCCACACCTGGTGCCGGAGTTCACTGAGCAAGAGGTACACAGCACGCTGAGGCCAGATACTGCTTGTTTGAGAGATTTTAGAAAAGTCTGAAGTATGAGCCAAGAGAGGCCATTCGTATGGAAAAGCCACTAGAAACAGGATGGGTGGGCGGGCCTATAAGTTGGGTGGAGTGGGGTCTCAGGGAATCACCGAGGTGGGGCAAACAGTGTGAGTCAGGTTGGTGAAGACTCATATATAAGCACCCACCTTCCAGCTTTGTAGAGGTGGTTCTCAGAAAAGGAAAAATGATCTCTTCCAGCACTTTTGCCTGGAAGAAAGCTACCCCTCCTGCTCTCACCAGACAATTCTGTTCCTATCCATATGTCTCTGGTGCCTTTTCAGCGGCTGCCCCAGTACTGGAGCTCAGAGAGAGTCAGTCCAAATAAGTCCGTGTGTAAGCCCTTTAAGACAGCGGTCACCAACCATTCAGACCTCATGGTCCGTGAACCACTGGTTGGTGACCACTGCTCCAAAGATTTCCTTAAACCAGCAGTCACCAACTTTTCAGACCTCACGGACCACCGATTGGCGACCACTGTTTTAAGAGGAATGCCTGGGACTCCAGCAACCCTCCATCTCCCTCAGCCTCAATACCCATTGTTTTTGGGGGGGTGTTTTTATTTTTGTTTTTGTTTTAAAGCATGAGATCATGGAGAGCCACCTTTAAATATATTTTTATTGATTTTTTACAGAGAGCAAGGGAGAGGGATAGAGAAAAACATCAATGAGAGAGAAACATCCATCAGCTGCCTCCCGCACACCCCCAACTGGGGATGTGCCTGCAACCAAGGTACATGCCCTTGACCGGAATCGAACCTGGGACCCTTCAGTCCACAGGCCGACACTCTATCCACTGAGCCAAATCGGTCAGGGCAATACCAATTGTTTTTTAACAGCCAGAAATTATGGGGCCTTCTCTTCCTGGTACTGGAACACTGGGTTGGGGGGTCCTAGGACCCCTCACTCCTCAGGTGGGACCTGTGCAGCCAAGATATCCCTCCCAATTTTTACCTGCCACATGTAGGTTTGGGGCTATCCCATTCTCTACCCCTCCTACCAGTCTCAAAGTGGCTTCTTTAAATCCCTAGCTGTAGATTTTTTTCAGCTAAATTTCAGGTGGTTCTGAATGATGGTTGTTCTGTAGTTTAGTTGTAATTTTGATGTGGTTGTCAGAGGATGCAAGTACCCCATTTACCTACACTGCCATCTTAACCAAAAGCCTCAAACAACTCTTTATAATATCCTTCCCTCCCATCTATTACCAAAAGATATCAAAGAAATGATAGATTATATACAGTAAACTCTCAAACATCAATGCAAAAATATGCCCCTACATAACCTAAATATTAAGTATTATAACGGTATTTTTGGTGTTTGTTTTAATCCTCACCAAAGGATATGTTTTTCATTGATTCTAGAGGGAAAGCAAGGGAGAGGGAGATGGACAAAAAGAGAGCCAGCGAAGGAGAAACATTAATGTGAGAGAGAAACATCAATTGGTTGTCTCCCGTCAATTGGTTGTCTCCATCCAGGAATCTAACCTGTAACTTGGGTGTGTTTCCTGAATGGGAATCAAACCCGAGACCTTCGGTACACAGGAATGACGCTCTAACCAACTGAACCACACTGACCAGGTATGTGTTTACATTTTTAATTTTACTCTAATCATTCTGTGCTTTTAATAAGTAATCATATCCTGGATATTTATGAAAACTCAGACAAAATAATCACAAATATCCCTTTTAAGTGTAATCCACCAGTATACTTCCAAATGTATGGTTTTCACATTACCTGAAGGTTCATGTGAACTAGTTGTTTTGTTTAACCTACATAAGGGCCTTTAAGCTAAAGTGTGTATCATTTGTGATTAGCATAAGAAATTTGTGATTAGTGTTAAATCAATCATATGAAAAGGTAAAAATGTTCTCCAATTAAGTTAGTTACATGACTCATGTAAATAAAACAATAAAATACAGTAATGCCTAGATTATCCTTTTCAAAAATAGGATGTATAAAATTTTCCAAATAAATGATTTAAGCATTAAAAATGTCTTTAAATAATGTTATTGAAAATCTAACATACAGTAGACACACCCATACCTGCTTAAGTATATAGCAAACACATTTTCTTAATAACTCTGGGCCATCATCATATGCAGTGGTACATCAACTCTTCAGTGAGATACACAGGAGCTGTCAGCCCCTACACCAAGATTCTCAACCTCAGGGCTCTCATGGGCCAAGTAACTTTGCTGTGGGCTGTCCTGTGCACTGTAAGTAGCTAGCAGCATTCCTGGCCTCTGACCACCAGGTGCCAATAGTATTCCCCAAGGCATGACAATAAAAAATGAACTAGAGACGTTGGCAAATGTCCCTTGGGAGAGAGGGGGCCAAACTCACTGGCTGCAAATCAAATGGTCATGCTTTTTACGTGTATTTGATTTTTGTAATTTTCTTTCTCTTCCCTCAGTGTTCACCTCTCAATGGCACTCAATCTCTTTTAAGTATGCATGTTTCTCCAAGAATTCCCTTTTCCTTTTAAAATTATTTTAAATGTGTTGTCCACCAAAATATCAGAACACCTCTCTGGTCACAGTTGAAGAGAGTGGAACTCTCCTCTGAATATAGGGTATGAGTTTTTAGATCATGACTATTACAGACATTTAACCATTTCAGATTATTTGTTCTTTTTTTAAAAAAATAAATTTTTATTGATTTCAGAGAGGAAAGGAGAGGGAGAGATAGAAACATCAATGATGAGAATCATTGATTGGCTGCCTCCTGCACGCCCCCCAATGGGGATTGAGCCCACAACCCAGGCATGTGCCCTGACTGGGAATTGAACCATGACCTCCTGGTTCATAGGTTGATGCTCAATCACTGAGCCACACTGGTCCGGTAGATTATTTGTTCTTGTTTCAATTTTCACCAAAAGTACAAAAATGGCATCCTGTTTTAAATTGCTTTTACGATTGCTATTAAGACCAAACAACTTTTCAAGTAATTTTTTTTTTTTTGCAATCTAGTGCCACGTTTTTGTATTTTTGTTGCTTCTGCCATTTAAAATGGCCCTAGGTATGATGCTGTCCAGTGTTCCTGAGCACAGATAGGCTGTGATATGTTAGATGAGCTTCATTTAGGTATAAGTTATGGTGCAAACAGCTATCAGGTACACCCAAAACAAGGAAGAGGAGTGTGCCATCTGTACCCAAGGGTATTTTGGAAATGCTAAATAACATTTAGAACATGTGAGGGAGCTACAAAAAAAAAGTGGCTAAATTCATGGATCCATGATATGACAACCAATAAAAAGTGGAACAGAAGTTTGGAGGTTGAAAGCCAAAGAAACTTATAGTCATACTAGAGGCCTGGTGCATGAAAATTCATGCACTGGAGGGGGGGGGTCCCTCAGCCCAGTCTGCCCCTCTCAGAGTCCAGGAGCCCTCAGGGGTGGAAGGCGACCCAGCAATCAGGGTAAGGCGACACCCCATCACACCTCTGCTGCTGCCACTGCGGGCAGTGTAAGCCTCAGCCAGCCCTGGTTACCTGAGCCTCGGGTGGCCCTGGGCAGCTGGGCAGCTGACATCTGAGGCTTACATGTGCTTTGGGCTGGCCCTGGGTGGCTGGGGGGCTGAGGGGACTGGGGGACTCTGGAGGCAGGTGCGCTGAGCAGCTGGGCCCACCTGGGTGCGGGCCCAGCCTTGCCGTGCACCTGCCACCCCAGTGGGGCTGAGCAGACTGGGCGCCTCCATCTTATGACTATGGGTGCCGCCATCTTAGAGAGCGGGGCAGTCAATTAGCATATTCCCTCCTTATTGGTGTGGGCACTGCCATCTTTGAGAAGGCATGAGGGTCAATTAGCATATTCCCTCTTTATTAGATAGGATTACCAAGGGTCAGGAAAATACTAATTCCTCCTCAGGTAGAGCTGGCTGGCATGTTTTAAAAGGGGATAGATAGTATGGGGCAGTGGTAGGCAAACTCATTAGTCAACAGAGCCGCAGTTTGCCGACCACTGGTATGGGGGAAAAACTGCAGGCAAATGTTAGTACTGGAAAATGGTTATGTAGAAGAACAGGTTTTCGATGCTGAGAGTGGCTCTTTTTACAAGGATGTTGGCAAACCAATCTATATAATGCAAATGGCATTTTGGTTCACAAAAAATGTTTTGTGACCAGAGGCTCACAGACCTCTGTATTCCCCAAGGGGAAAAGAGTCAGTAATGGCTAATTCAGTGTTTGTGGTGACTTTATGGAACGTATCTACAGCAAATAATAAGAATTAACTGATTACAACAAAATGTGCCTTATTTTTTAAATGTTTTGAACAGCTATTTTTATAACATTATTTTAAAGAGCTCCTAAAAACCATTTTAAGTAGGGAGATGGAAAAATTTCAACTAAAGCTTTTATGATATTTCCGGTTAAGGGATAGCCAACTTTGATGATAAATGTCAGTATGGTAGAACAGGGATTACTGTGATCCTGTAATTTGCTCATAACATTATTTCCTAACACATCAGTTAAAATAACACAACCACTGTCTTCCAAGAACTTAAAAATCTACAAAATCATATATATAGTTTATATTAAAGTTATTTTTTATTTTTAATCAGCCATTCGTTTATTACATAGCAATCATACTAGCCTATGCTAAGTTAACCAGACTACTTCATTTCTCAAATACTTTTTTTTTTCAAAAGAAGTTTGTCATAATTTGTAGAATGGTAAATTTCAAATCTGAAGAAAATGACAAATAGAAAATCTGGATTTCAGAACTGATAAAATATGAAATACTTGAGAGTACACAATAGCACCATGTTGAAGGTATTCAAGGGCAGAGAGACAAAAGTAAATAAGTCAATTTTATCTGATGTTATTAGTTTACACTAAAAGTAACTTATTACTTTACACTAAAAGTAACAACACATCTTGCTTATTAAATGTTTGAGTGGATTTAAAAGGTGTCTACTCAAATAATGGTTTATACTTTCACCCACATTAATAGTTACAGCATACATCTAAAAGACAAGATCTAGATGATATCTTGATCTAGATTGACCTCTTCTTTTCTAATACATTTACCTTTAAAATTATCATCTCTTTAATTCATAAAATTAGACCAGTTTACAACTGAACTTTTCCTTGGATTCTGATTACATGAAAGTTAACTATAATTTTTTTTAAACCCTCGATTATTTAGCAGTACGTATAAAAGATAACAATGGAGCAAATCTTATTTTACTATATATATTTTGCTATAATGAAAAAGCAATAGAAAAAAACAACTATGAAATTACAGGACCATATTCTAGATCAAAGATGGCAAGTCCATGCACAGGGTGAGAACAAGCACATGGCTCTTAGGCTCCTGGTACGTGCTCTGCACCAATGCAAATGTCATCCAGAACAGCATGCATTTAAGACTGACATTCCACATCTGAGAAGGATTTG
Organism: Corynorhinus townsendii; assembly: GCA_026230045.1. Taxonomy (NCBI): domain Eukaryota; kingdom Metazoa; phylum Chordata; class Mammalia; order Chiroptera; family Vespertilionidae; genus Corynorhinus; species Corynorhinus townsendii. The sequence continues at coordinate 80,943,735 of JAPDVU010000001.1, read as the reverse complement.
GTTATTTTAAATATGTTTGCTGGTGGGTGTGTGTGTGTGAGTGTGTGTGTGTGTGTGTGTGTGTGAGAGAGAGAGAGAGAGAGAGAGAGACATCAACTGGCTGCATCCTACATGCCCTCTACTGGGGATTGAACCCACAACCTGGGCATATGGCTCTGACCCAGAATGGAACCAGTGACCTCTCAGTGCATGGGACGAAGCTTAACCAACTGAGCCACACCAGCCAGGGTAGGATTTGGTTATTTTATTCTCCATGCTATAGTATTGAATTGATATAACATACATCTCAGAGTTTATGATATCTTTGAAAAGGTATATTTCATTAAATATGCAAAAAAAATCTGAAATCTTACAATTATCTTACACATGTAAAGTGTATGGCAACAGTGGACACAAGCAACAGCAGACACTGACAATAACTGCCAGTAAATCTGGCACTCTATAGCTAAATTGTCAAATACTTATTATGTTAATAAAATGTCAGTTTTTAAAGTACTTTAGAGTTTTAATTTGGGTAAAATGTTTCCCATAATCTCAGAAAGGGGTGTCACAAAGTTTAGTTTCATTTCACATTCCTAATTAGTTTGTACTGACTGCTTAGGGCAATTAAGAATTTTAAGGTCAAGGAGTAAACTTACAGGTTACTGGGAAAGGGGGAAGAGACTGAGTCTCCAGAAAACTAAAAAAAAAAAAAAAAAAAAAAAGTAAGTAACTTTTAACAATGATTAATAAAGGCATATTGTTTTCTAAAATAATCCCATCTCATCAGCATTTAAAATGGCCACAGCTTAAGACATGGCTCAACTCTGAAAGTTGCCAGAATAGCACTGAGAGAGCTCACATTCATCATGCCTCCTTGGCTAACCTTGATGCAGCTGGCAAATAACTTCCTTCACTTATGACTACATTTCTCAACTTTCTCCCTCTGTTTTTGAAGGTGGGGTGGGCAAGATAATACATGTTACTCTCTAGTCTGAGGAGCAGGTTTCCATAAAAAGGGAGAGAAAAAAGAGCGAAAATAATTCACTTGATTAGATTCTGCTTCAGCCTTTTTCCTCTCATAGAATAACTGCCCTCCTCCTAAGTAATATAATGAAGTGTAATACTTGGTAAAGTATAAAATTCATCTGTAAATATATCAAAACATAACTTTCATATAGAAATATTAACAATGGTAAACTAACAATATATTTATGTTTTACTGTGTGTTCTTATTAAACTCTATAAATATTTATATTTAAAAAATAGTAAACCAACAAACTAATACAAATGCTATTTAAGCACATCCAACACTAGCTTTAACCATAAGTAAGAGACAGTCAAGGGTATTTTATAGCTCTCTACCCATCAACTCTTTCATTATTCTATACTGTACTACCCAAGCCATTTAATCAGTCAGCATTTACTTACATTAAACAACAATTTTGGTCGTTAGGAGTACATATGTTGTGGGAGTGCAGAAAGGTAAAAAGGTTGTGTTCCTTTACCTCAACTTGTAGGATCATTATAATTTCCCTGAAGAACTGACATTTAACCTGAGGCCTCTAGGATATGTAGAATTAGTCAGCAAGGTAGAAGCAAAGAAAGATTAGATAAAGGTAGTACAGGAAACAGAGGCCAGTTTATGTTAAGTTTCATACACCATTATAAAGGACTTGAGACTTTAACCTAATGGCAATGGGAAGTCACTGAAGAATTCAGCAGGTCAGAGGGATTAGACCAGGGGTCCTCAAACTATGGCCCGCCGGCCACATCCGGCCCGCCGGGTGCCGCTGCCTGTCCTGCTTAGCAGCCGACTCGCGCCGGGCCCGCAGTGCGCATAGGAATTTGTTCATAGTTTTTTTTGTTTTAAACTATAGTCCGGCCCTCCAACCGTCTGAGGGACAGTGAACTGGCCCCGTTTAAAAAGTTTGAGGACCCCTGGATTAGACTCCCAACAGCTATTTAGCTTAGAAGTTTAGGCTGTACCACCCATGGTAATGCCATCTTTCTAATCACCTGATATCAGGCTCAGCACCTGCTGTATGCCTCAATGAGGGAAAAGTGTGACAGAGCTACTTTTAGGACAGATGTCCTAGCTCCTTTAAAATGGTCTCTTTTTGCCCCAGCTCAGTGGTCGGCAAACTCATTAGTCAACAGAGCCAAATATCAGCAGTACAATGATTGAAATTTCTTTTGAGAGCCAAATTTTTTAAACTTAAACTTCTTCTAACGCCACTTCTTCAAAATAGACTCGCCCAAGCCATGGTATTTTGTGGAAGAGCCACACTCAAGGGGCTAAGAGCCGTATGTGGCTTGCAAGCCGCAGTTTGCCGACCACTGCCTTAGCTGCTGGTTTGGCTTAGTGGATAGAGCGTAGGCCTGCAGACTGAAGGGTCCCAGGTTCCATTCCAGTCAAGGGCACATGCCTGGGTTGAGGGCTCGATCCCCAGTAGAGGGTGTGCAGGAAGCAGCCGATCAATGGTTCTCTCTCATCATTGATGTTTCCCTCTCCCTTCCTGAAATCAATAAAAATATAAAGAATAAAAATAAAAAATAAAGTGGTCTTTTTTTTTTTTTTTTTACTATCACTAAGTTTAGACATGATGCCCCAAACTGCTGCAGCCATCTGGCAACCATAAGCATGAACTAGTCTTAGAACAGAGCTGAGAGGGTGATGGGCTGGGCAATGGAAAGTCGGTCCTTTGGCAGGCTGGAGGTCATGACAACCTCTCAGGAGCAGCTCCAATCATATGATGGTAGTAGAAGCTGGACTCAGAAAAGAGAAACAAAAGAATGCTTTTGTTGAGGTTTCAGAAAGGACAAAGTTTATAAAGGGAAGAAAAAGAAAACCAGAACAATAAGTGTAAAGTTCAGAAAGCATTTTTACTGTTTATTTTGTAATGGTAGGAAATGTCTGAGTAAATCTGAATGTAAATGAAAGGGAGCCAGTACAGAAGAAGTTTAAAATAAAATAGGTGAGTTTTCTGAAGCAAACGATCTATGGGCACATGAAGAGAATGACAAAAGGAGATGGTGAGTGCATAAAGTAAGTTACTTCCAACATGATGCAGTCTCTTCTCTGAAAAAAAAAAAAAAAATGCCAAAGTGGTCTACAAGAGTGGTGGTGGGGGAGTTGAGGAAAGTAAAGTTAGTAAATCTTTATGGAAAATGGATGAACTATCAGAAAAATAAAGTATGATTGAGAGCTCAGATGTCCATCTATGTCTGTTTCCAAGAACCTACACGCAGTGTCACCACTCTGCCCTCTAATTTCTCTCCAGTGTATAGGCAAGGAGGGTAAATTCATCCAGAATTTGGGTTTTGCCTTTAACACGTTTGCAATGAAAAGATAAAGGGACACTTTTTTGTCTACCTAGATGCACTCATGTGACCTACTGTATGTATAGCATTGTACACATTGGGCATTACTAGATGCCCGATGCATGAAGATTCGTTCAAGAATGGGCCTTCCTTCCCCTAGCTGCTGGCACCGCTTTCACTCCGCCTGGAGCCATCTTTCCACTCCGGCCCAGAGCCACCTTTCTGCCTTCCCACGTGGCCCAGAGCCCCAGAGCCCCAGAGCGGCTGGGGTGGTGCAGAATGCCTGCATCGTCGCCATGGTGACAACGCAAGCCTCCCACCCCACCCCAGGCTGCTCTGCACCTGTGTATGCAAATTAATCCGCCATCTTTGTTGGGTTCATTTGCATACTCACTCCTCATTGGTGGGTGTCACGAAAGTACCGCCAATTAGAATGTTACTCTTTTATTAGTGTAGATTTAAAAAGTCGGTGTTTATAGGTCAAGGAATTGGGAACATAAGTATTGGGGTAAAGTTTAAATAATAAAAGGCAATAGAATAAGAACTAGCGGAGGCAAACTTTAAATGCTGTAGAAGTTTGTGTGCTAATAAGATGAAAATTGACAAAGATCTCAAATGCCAACTAACTTTAAATTAAATTTTAAGCTGACTTCAACATTGGGTATGAAATAAGGAGGAGAAAAAAGGGATACTTGAACAAAAGTTATATGCCCAGCGGCGTGGCTCAGTGGTTGAGTATCGACCTATGAACCAGGTCATGGTTTGATTCCCGGTCAGGACACATGCCTAGATTGTGGGCTTAATCCCCAGTGTGGGATGCAAAGGAGGCAGTCGATCAATGATTCTCTCTCATCCTTGATGTTTCTATCTTCTTCGCCTTCTCCCTCCCCCTCTGAAATCAATAAAAATATGTATTAAAAACTTATAAAATAATATGTACACAATCAGTACTATGTATATTTTAAAATCCACTTATTAAAAGAATAAACAGAATAACTGGCTGAAACAAGTTTTACCTAGGGCATCTAGGTTTTACTCGCGAGCCGCAGTTTGCCGACCACTGACCTAGGGAAACAGTAAATAAGACTAAAAAGTTAGACTAAAACCATTCAAAATATTATGAGACCTGACTGGTGTGGCTTAGTTGGATGGGCATTGTCCTGTGCACAGGAAGGTTGCTGGTCTGATTCCCAGTCAGGGCAAATGCCCAGGTTGGGGGCTCAATCCTCCATAGGGGGTGTGCAGGAGACAGCTGACTGATGTTCCATGCTCACATTGATGTTTCTCTCTCTCTCTCAAAATCAATTTTAAAAAACTTTAAAATATATATAACACGAATGACAGAATTAAAATCCATGGGGGGGCGGGGGGTGTGAGTGCATGAAGAGAGGTTTATAATTACATCTTACTAGCTAGTAGCAAATTCCAGGCCGCAGTGTAGGAAGAGCCTGAACGAAGCCTGTGGTCTCCTGAGTTGAGGAGACTAAGAGCAGAGACTACAAGGGAGCACCCATATGACGGTCAGCTGATTTCTCAACAGAAACTATGCAGGCCAGACGGGAGTGGCAAGAAATATTCAAAGTGATGAATAGCAAGAATCTACAACCAAGATTACTTTACCCAGCAAAGCTATCATTCAGAATTGAAGGGCAGATAAAGAGCTTCACAGATAAAAAGCTAAAGGAGTTCATTACCACCAAACCAATATTATATAAAATGCTGAAAGGTATTCTTTAAGAAGAGGAAGAAGAAGAAAAAGGTAAAGATAAAAATTATGAACCAATACATATCTATCAACAAGTGAATCTAAAAATCAAGTGAATAAAAAAATCTGATGAACAGAATAAACTGGTGAATAGAATAGAACCAGGGGCACAGAAAGGAAGTTGACTGACAATTCTCGGGGGGAAAGGGGTGTGGGGGATGCGGGAAGAGACTGGACAAAAATCGTACACCTATGGATGAGGACAGTGGGGGGAAGGGGGGAAGGGCAGAGGGTGGGGTGGGAACAGGGTAGAGAGAAGCTATGGGGGGGAAAAGAGGAACAATTGTAATAATCTGAATAAAGATTAAATTTTTTAAAAAAAGAGCAGAGACTAGTGGCCAGTTTTGTAGACCCTAAACTTTTAAGTTCTATGAATCAAGACTTCAGATCCTCTTCCCTCCCTATTATTTATGATATTCTATGAAATGGTACCTCTAGTTAAGAACAAATACTGACTCATAATATCAAACCTTTTAACATTTCCACTCCATTCCTCAAGGTAAATTTTTACAAAATATTCTATTTAAAATGCAACCCTAACAGCACCAATTAATGTAATTCTTGAATGTATCTGGTAATCTAAAACTGAGAAAATTATGTATATTTCAGAAAAAATCTGACTTAACACAGTTTAAAACAGATAAAACTTTGTTTAGTCACCTGAGTAGAACTAGAAAGAACAGTATAAAGACTGACATCAGTTGGAAATCAGCTATGGATGGCCTGTGAAATATGCTCAGAAGAGCAAATGAAATACTGCCCAGACCTTGTTAGAGACTCCAGCTGAGGCCTCCCTGAGCCACTCCCTCCTCCTTGACATCCCATCTGCTATGTAAAACTGATGGACAGTGCATCAGAGATGAAGAGAAACTGTGGTAATTATCAGGCACTCCACAGGTATCCAGAGCCGCTGTGATGGCTCAGCATGGAAAGGTATAGACAGTAGTCATCAAGGTGATAGGGCTTCTTCCCTCATACTCTTCTGGTACTCAGCTCAGACAGTGAGTCTGTCCCTGCAATGCTCATGTCTCTGGGGAACCACCTGAAAGTGGAAATGACACTCTCAATCTGGAGGAATACCAAGGATCACCTGAAATCCAGACAAAGGCCAGGGTTAGCCACACTGCTAAGGGCCTGAAAAACCTTCACGTGTGGTCTCAACCCTGCCTGCAGACACAAGCCACGATGGTTGGCATGACTGTCTAGGGAAAGACATCCAAGTTCTGATACCTGTCAGCGTCAAAAGCTTACTCCAGCACCAGCAGGAACTTTAGGCCACTGCTCAAATTACATTGTCTCTGGGAAAAGCCCAGAGACAATGAAACTGAGTGGCAGTTTATCTCCTGAATATCGTTCACCTCAGACCTGATGTAGGACTATCAGGAAACCCCAACCAACCCTACCTCTGATATCCACTTTCCATGACCAGTAGAGCGACAATACAGGAGCATTTTTTTTTAATATATTTTATTGATTTTTTACAGAGAGGAAGAGAGAGGGATAGAGTTAGAAACATCGATGAGAGAGAGACATCGATCAGCTGCCTCCTGCACGCCCCCTACTGGGGATGTGCCCGCAACCCAGGTACATGCCCTTGACTGGAATCAAACCTGGGACCCTTCAGTCCGCAGGCCAGTGCTCTATCCACTGAGCCAAACCCGTCAGGGCTATAGGAGCATTTTAGAGAAACAAAAAAGAAAGACTCAAGGTTTTCCTCTAGGAAGCATTATTTTTCAGGCTATTAACCCTCTTTAAGAAACTTCATGAAGCCCTATCTAGTTTGGCTCAGTGGATAGAGCATCAGCCTGCGGCCAAAAGGTCATGGGTTCGATTCCAGTCAAGGGCACATGCCTGGGTTGTGGGCTTGATTCCCAGTGTGGGGCATGTGGGAGGCAGCTGACCAATGATTCTCTCTCATCATTGATGTTTCTATCTCTTTCTCCCTCTCCCTTCCTCTCTGAAATAAAAAAAAAAAAGCCAAATACTACTGCAATTAAGGCTTACAACAGCGTATTTTTCATTAGGATTTGTTTAAAACATACAAATGAACGAGAAAGTCTAATTTTAAACTAGATTGGTGTTGTTCAGCTTTTAATTCACTTGAAAATCACTGAGACTAAAGCTAGCAATCCTAAGAAAATAAAATTTAACTTTCAAATTATTCAAATGAAAGTTTCTTACCTGAAACAATCCAACATGACTACTGATCACAAGCAAGAGGCTTCTTAACATTATGTGTGTAGAATATCTATGTTCAGAATCCTATCCTATATCATAAAGGCCTAATATGCAAATTGTCCCCTCGGGCAGTTGTTTGACCAGGAGACTGGGAGTTCAACCACTCGCTATGACATGTGCTGACCACCAGGGGGTGGCACGGAACATGGTGGGGACGATGTGGCTCTGGCAGCAGACAGCAGTGGAGGCGCTGCCGGCCCCAACAAGAGCGGGACAGCAGCGGGATGGTGGAGCAGGTGAGCGGGCAGCACCAGGCCAAGGCAGGTGCAAGCGGGGGCCCAATTGCCCCACAGATGGCAACCAGTGGTGGCAGCGGGGTCGGGGCCACCACCCAGTTCCCAGGCCCTGAGGGAGTCGGGTGGGGGGCCCACCCCGATCAATCCCCCCGCAGGCAGATGGTGGAGCAGGTGAGGGTGCTGCGTCAGGCCAAGGCAGGACTGCAGGGCTGCAAGGCTGGGGGCGCAAGCTGGGGCCCAATCTCCAGAGGCCACCCGGAGGGACCCCACCCATGCATAAATTCATGCACTGGGCCTCCAGTAGTAAAATAACTAGGTACAGTATTTCAAAAATAAAACATACCAGTTATTTTGACATAATACTCAATGTGATTTTTTTTAAATATATTTTTATTGACTTCAGAAAGGAAGGAAGAGGGAGAGAGAGATAGAAACATCCATGATGAGAGAGAATCATGGATCAGCTGCCTCCTGTAAGTCCCGCACTGGGGATCAAGCCCACAACCCGGGCATGTGCCCTTGACCAGAATCAAACCTGGAACCCCTCAGTTCACAGGCCGACACTCTATCCACTGAGCCAAACCAGCCAGGGTTTAATGTAATTATTTTTAAACACTGTTAAGTACAGTAGGAAAATAGATCACCTTAAACTATATGTCCTCTATGATTTAAAAAGACAAAATTTCTAATAATCCAAAAATATTTTAAATATATTAATGGAACTCTCCCCCCTCCCCCCCCCCCGCCTCCAAAATTCGTCTCGCTTATTTCTACTGAAAGAACTGGTCAAACAAACTAGGTATATTTTATATTAATTCAAGAAGGACTCCATGTTAAAAATCAAAATTAAAGACTTGATCTCCTAAACAGCATTTTTCAGATACAGTTTTGAGAGGGGAAAAGAATCAACAAGCAGACAAATCAGTCTATAAAAAAACTAAAAAGTTCATAATGGCTTTCAAGTTCAGAGATTCCCCATGCAAGAACATTCCCCATGCTAGCCTCCATTAATAAGAATATTTTTTTAAATCTTTCCAGAGCTACTTAATGAGGTCACATCTACTTTGTAACATCCCCATTGATGAATATCAGCATGATGTGAATATGTGAATGCTACAACTCAGTTGATCTATGTCTCTCTTCACCATGTGCTTCTCATATTTTAAATGGTAAACACCTACAAAACTCTAAAGTCTTCACACTTAGAGCAACTTTCAAGTAATTAGTTATTTCAATACAAACTGAACTTATCCAACAGAGGGAATGAATGCTAAAGTGTTCTTGCTATATAACCCCCCTTCTCATACAGCAAAAACACTTTAGTGTTGGAGTTAATTCTGAATATTTTCCAACATTTCTCTCCTATACATATTAAAATAAAGTTGTAGGTTCCTCCCCTTTTACCCCATGCCAAGTATCTTCATAATACTAGCTGCAAAAAGTGACAAAAAGAAAGTAAGCCAATTATAGACACTTGTTCTTAGATTGCCAGTGAAACTGGAATTAAGCAGAACTTTATGTATGTATGGAACATTCTGATTACCAGGAGATTTCTAATATTCCTTTTCTTTCCACCTCCTACTTTTGTATAAAGAGTGAGTTTAGTTTTACTTTTTATTATCCCCGTTTGGCAGACTTGTAAATAAAAGCACATTTGGGAGATGAAGGTGGTAACAGTACAAAGATTCAAGGACTTAGAGAATCTTAGGAGACCGAGCAGCCATAGGTTTTGGTAGTCATACACTTGAATTCAAATACTCACTTGATCATGTATTCTGAGTGACCCTCAGGCACTGGTAACTTCACCCTCCTAAGTCTGTTCTCTTAATGTAAGTTATAGGACAGTTATGATTATGCTATAATATTGGAATTTATCATATACTCACACTAATACTACTTCCCTCATGCTGTTGTGAGAAAGAAATGGAGTATGTAAATTGCCTACTACAGTAGGTGCTCATTAAGAGTCACCTTTTAAAAAAAAAATGGTGCTGCCACAAGCAACATTTATAATGACACACAGCTTTCTAAAAACTGCTTATTTAGATTTCTAATGGGAACTAATGTACCTACACAGTCAAATTAAAATGTATTTATGCCATCTTAAAAAACAGCATTTTAATCCAAAGTGTGAAATATCCCAATCTCAATACAAATCCATTAAAATATATACACACACACACACCTTTTAGTGTTTGCATAAATGTTTGAACTAGGAAAGAATCATCCTTTTTCAAACTATTAATTTGCTTAGCATACCAGATCAAACTAGAAAAAAAAAAATCAAAAATATTAAGTGGGTCCACATTTCACTTAAATGCTTAGAAAATATATGGAGAACATAAAAATTACTAATCATAACGAAGTTGTTTTAAAAATCCTCAGGTAGTTAATACAGTGAAATCACAAAGTTCGAAATCATCATCATTAAGACCTCAAAAATAATTTTCATTCAAATACAATGTATCTTAACTCATACATCATACACTTTCTTCTGTCACATTGCATTGCACTTGTTTCAATAATGATGCTACCTAGCAAAAGTCTAGTATATAGTACAGTTTCAATAAGTAATAGTTTAATAAATGAATAAGATCTTAAAACATTCTACCCATTGTAAAAACATAACATTTTAATATGATCTTATGAATTGGATCAATTATGAAGTAACTTGAACTATAAAGTATTTATTTAAAACAAAACTAGTTTCCCTATTATCCTATATAATAAAAGAGTAATATGCAAACTGACTAAGTGGCGGAATGACCGGTCGCTATGACGCGCACTAACCACCAGGGGGCAGACGCAGGAGCTGCCCCCTAGTGGTCAGTGCACTCCCACAGGGGAAGCGCCACTCAGCCAGAAACCCTGAGCCGGGCTCAACACTGGCAAGTGCAGCAGTGGTGGCAGGAGCCTCTCCCGCCTCTGCAGCAACGCTAAGGATGTCCAAATGACGGCTTAGCCCCACTCCTAAGCTGTCAGCCGGACATCCCCGAGGGCTCCTGGACTGCAAGAGGGCGCAGGCTGGGCTGAGGGACCCCCCACACACACACACACCAAGTGCACGAATTTCATGCACTGGGCCTCTAATACTTAAATATTACTCAATTCACACACAAAAAAATAAAAAACTGTATACGTTTTCAGGAACAGACATTTTCCAACTAATGTATACCAGCACATAATGGGAATTTCTCATCACTGAATAGACATGAGTCAATATGATCCCTTATAAATGCTCATATAACAGTATTCCATTGCCTCTGTCATTTTTCTCTAATTTCACATAAAGTTAGGCAAACACTTAGCCATTTATTGAACAGAAAATATACCCCAAAAAATAGAATGGAAGATTAACTAAATGTATAGTTACCAGATCCATATAAATCATATTGTTTATTAAAACTGAATTATCTAGAAATTTCCCTACTAAACACATAATGGATACACGAATATTTTTTATTTTCCAAATAATTGTTTTTTTTATTTTACAGACTATTTGCATTTCTAAGTAATTTTTATATTAAACATTGTACAGCATATTCACAATAGAAACTAAATAAAGAGTTTTCTAAGTGGAAAAATAAGTAATAGCAAGCACACACACATGCAAAAAGATCTTCCCTTAAGGCAGTACATATATGTTTAAAATATTAGTTAAGACATGATTATTCAAAGACTATACTACTGGATATTTTTATTTTCCTCTCCCTCTCATTATCTTCATTTTTATCATTTTACTTATTGTTACGGGGATTTTGTTATATGAATCACATTCTCTCACAAAACTCCTAGTTCATTCACTTCTCATTAGAGTGTGTGTGTGCACTAGAATAGGGGTGTGTTATGAGGTGGAAACTTCCATAATTAAAAGGAAGACTGATGTTTTAAGATGATGATGTGGGACAGTGTTTGTAAAGAAATTTGCACAGTGGCTGAGACATGGTAAACATATAATATATGATGCATATTATCATCATATACTTATTTTGTATAATAAACCTGTGAATAACAAAACATTTCTAAAATCAAGGCCAAAGAAGGTGTGAAGAACCTTCAGATCACTAGTGATCTTTACAGAATCACTGCACCAAAACAGATTTAAACTGTTTTGAAAAGTTGACAACACTAGTGCAAGGAAGTAGCAAAGTTATCTAAGTCCTGGCCTGTGTTGCTCAGTGGAAAGACCATCAGCCCAAGCACTGAAGGTTCTCCGGTTCGACTCTGGTCAAGGACATATACCTGGGTTGTAGTTCACTCCTGCCCCCAGTAGGGGGGTGTGCTGGAAGTAACCAGTTGATGTTTCTCTCTCTCTCTTTTCTCCTCCTCCCTCCCTCCCTCCCTCACTCTCTGAAAGGCAAAGGAAAAAATATCCTCAGATAAGGATTAACAAAAACAACAAAAAAGTTATCATGCAAGAGGTACAGGCAAAAATTAAACTCACATCAGTTATTTTTTACTTCTTCTCAAAATTCCTAGTACTAGTAAAAATGTTGGTGAGGGATTAGTTTCACAATGATCAAATGAAGAGGTGCCAAGCAGTGTTTCTTTATTTAGAAAGTCCATCTGCTTCAAGCAAATATAAAACATACAACCTGAAGCTGTTACAGATAGGGTGACAGATACGGGAAAAGACAAAAATATTCTTTTAAAACCAATGGTTAAAATAAGAATGTTCACACTATGTACTTCAATTAGCTATATTCTTCACCAAATATTAAGAAGTAATGCTAAGCAGTTGCCAGGGGCTGGAGAGAGGAGATGGGGAGTTAAGTGTTTAATGGATATGGAGTTTCAGTTTTACAAGATGAAAAGAGCTATGGAGATGTATGGTGGTTATGGCTGCACAACAATGTTAATGTAATTATCGCTGAACTGTACACTTGAATATGGTTAAGATGGCAAATTTTATGTTATGCATATTTTACCAATTTTAAAAAGTTAAAGTAATCATAGAAAGATCCTTAAAATTGTTTCAAGTAAATGAGAACCAAGAAATATAAGATGTTTATTTTCTAACCTTCTGAAATAACTAAACAGGAAAAAGAGATTCATAGGTATGCTACGACAGTCAAACTCAAATTAGTAAGACAATATAATTTCAGAGCTTCACACCTTTCCACATTAAAGTCTCAGTAACACTGAATTTGTCTCAAATGAATTGGTCTATAGTCATTTATGAGTCAATAACCCTATAGTACAATTACTATTATTTTCCAGATGAGGAAACTGACACCAGGCATGACAAGTTTAAGTAATTTGTCCAAGATCACTTTGTTAGTAAATAACAGAGGTGAGATTCAAACCCAAGCCATCTAGCCTCCACTTATGCTACTTCCCTAATGTCAAAAAAAATCTAATTACCACTTATGCTACTTCTCTAATGTCAAAAAAAAAAATCTAATTACCCTCTAAAAGTATTCAATGTGAAGTCCAAATTAAGGTTTTCAAACAGTGAAGATTTTAACTATCATAAGTCTGACTATCCATTTTCTCCTTAATGTTTTTTTCTAGATATACTCTTCGCTTGTTTTTCCATGTGGAATTCAACTGAAAGATACAGTAAGTAAAGAAAATCTGAAGCCAGAGGTTTAGGGCTCTAAGTAGTATTAGACTGCATTTGATACTTCCATTACAAATGTTAAAATTCTTAATTAGCTTCATTTAGTTGTCTCAGTTAAGGTATGCCGAAGGGTATGAATGTTTCTATTATACACTATCTGAACAACCCTTAAAAGAAAAAGGAATAGGGTTACAAAAGGGTGAGAGTTCAAATAAACACATGTCAATTCATAGAAACATGCAAGATGACATCTACTTAAAGTACCAAGGTAATGATATCCTAGGAATATTTAGTATGAACTAAGGAGCTAAATTTTAACATTTAAATTTATATTGATTTTTCTTTGTAAAGCTGGAGGCACTTACATGCATTTTTTTAAACACCTTGTAACAGGTAACTGCAAAAATAAGTCACCCAATTACAGAATGTAAAAGGGAGATTCAGTTTTCATATGAAAAACAACTAGGACAAAAAAGTGCATGCAAAAAAATAAAAATCCAGTTAATCGATAGAGTTAAGAAAAAATTTTGTCATAATCACATTCTGTATCTTCTAATCCTTTATTCTCTAACCTGACCATCTTATAAAGTAGAGTCCAACAAAATGACTGTACCCAGCACTAGTTAGCCAAAGACAAGAAAAATTACACACCTGTACAAAACTCGTATTTCTTTTTAATCCTCATCCGAGGATATGTTTATTGTTTTTAGAGAGAGAAGAAGAGAAACATCAATCGGTTGCCTCCCGTAAGCACCTGGACGGGGATCAAACCCAAAACGTAGATGTGCCCTAAACTGGAAATCCAAACTAAAACCTTCTGGTTTATGGGAGGACACTCCAACCAACTGAGCCACCCGGCCAGGGCCAAAACTTGTATTTTATCTTCTGCTTTGTGTACAAATTAGAATTCCAAATAATCAAAGGTGATTTTGCTAACCAGAAAGCACTCAAATTCCTCAAGTACAACCAAGACTATCTGATACCCTGATAACTTCCAACCATTAATATGAATCAATGACCCCAACCCCCCAAAAAGGTTATGTATGCATCCCAAAATTACTATGCTACAACTACTACATTTTTTCAGTTTAGAAGAAAATAAGTAAATGTACTTTGTGCCTTTCAACCGACAGATTAAATTCTTTTTAAGCAAGCTCTTGCCTCCATGGACGGGACCTACTTACTATAGGATGCAGAACACCTGGGTGAGGCAGACCAGAGGACCCAGTACGGACACCTCAAAGTCAGGTGGGCCTCTCCACCATCAGACACTGGTCCTTGCACAAGCTACCTGGGCACCTGCTTTAAGCTCACAGACACTATATATATAATATATATATATAACATATATAATATATATATTATATGTGTGTATACATACACACATACATATATACATATACATATATACATATACATATATATATATATATATGCAGACCCGGTATCATGGACATACCGTATGTAACACAGGGCATCGCATGCCCACAACAGGTACTATTCAGACACCATACATAACACAGGGCACCATGGTACCACGTGCACACTGGGCAACATGTCCACACCGAGTATCATGAACACAGCATACATAAAGCCGGCACCCTTGACACACCGGATATCGCGAGCAAGGCATATATACCACCAGGCGCCATGCACAATCGGGGACACTGAGTTCATGCCCACACCCATAAACACCAGGCACACCCCCGGAACCAGGCCCACACCGTAAAGCGCCTTCACAGCTGGCCCAGGAGAGGCGTGAGGAGCAGTCCACGTGGAACTTGGATTCCCGGGACGCTCCAGGAGCCCCCCGCCCGGCAGAGGCTCTCTGGACGCCCCGTGGAAGTGGTGGTCCCCGCAAGCAGTCCCGGGGCCTGAAGGGCCTGCTGAGGAGGCGAAAGCCGCGCTGACCCCAACCGCGGGGGATGCGGACCCAGCCTCGCCTGGATCTCTGGGGACCGCCAGTCCAGCGTCGGTCATGGCTCCCAAAAAAACGAACCGCGACTGCAAACGCCCCCTCCCGCCCTGCTCACACTCACAGGGTCGCGTTCCGGAGGACCTCAAAAGCGCGGCCGCGGGCCCCAAGGCCTGGCCGCGCGAGGAGGATCGACCTGGAGTGCGACGCTCACGCGACACCCCGGCTTCCCCGCCCGAGTAGGCCCCGAGCCGTCTCCCCACTCCGGGCCTTCCCTCCCGGCCCACCGCAGGCGAAGGGGCGCCGACGGGACCCCCGCAGGCCCGGACCCGCCGCACACAAAGCTCCGCGAGCAACTCAGGGCCATTCGCGAGAGGGCGAGCGGCGGTCACACCCGCTCGGAGCCCTGAGAGGTTGCAGCCCAGCCCTGGCTCCACAAAGCTCGGCGCCAACGCCACGGACGCGCCAGCCACGGACGCCCCCGCCCGCGCCCCCATGCCTGCCGTAAGCCTTCCTACCATTATGCTCCGGTCCTGGCCTCCGCCGCGGTGCTCGCCCTCCCCTCCGCGCCCGGCCCCGCCGCCGCGCCGCCTCCCCCCGGGTCTGGGCCGCGGGTTGGGGGGAGGGGGGCCGCCGGCCTCCGCCTCCGCCCCCGCCGGCTCGCCCTCCCGGCTCTCCACCGCCCTCCTCTCCGACTCCGCAGGCCCATCCTCCGGCTCTCCCCGCCGCCCTCTTTCCGCGCGCCCGGCCTTCCCCTCTCCACGGTGTCTCCCTGGCTCCGCGAGCCAGGCCTCCCTGGCGTCTCCCCGCCGCCCTCCTCCTCGGTTCCCTGGGCCGGGCCGCGCGCTCTCCCCGGCGTCTCCCGCCGCCCCCGGCCGCTCGGCGCTTCAGGGCGCCATGTTTACAGCCCGCACCTCGGCGAGCGCGAGCCCGGCCAGGGAAGCACGGCAGCCGGAGAGCCGGCAAGGCCAGGGACACGGAGGCCCCGCCGCCGGACTTACGGGGTCTCCTTGCCGAGCGGCGGGCCCGGGCGGGGCGGGAAGTTCGGGCGCCGCCGCCGGGAAAGTTTCCGTCCTGCGAGGACGCGGCGCTGTTCACATGGCGGTGTGTGCGCGGGCGGCCGCTCGCGGGCCGCCTCCTCCACCTCCGCCCGCCCCCGGACTTTATTGTGCGGCGCCGGCCGCGCAGCGCGCTGCGCTCGGGCTCCCTCCCGGCGGCCGGCGCGGTGCACGCCCACACCCACCTTCCCTCCGTCCTGTCCGCGGCGCCTCTACCCGAATTTGTTCCAGCATATTCTCACATCGCCGCACATGCACTTCGCAGCCCCACACGTGGAAGCGACGTACGTGCCGGCGCGCGGGCGCGGAGCGGCGCACAAAGGTCCCGGCCCGCATTGTTCCGCGCGCGGCCCGCGGGGCTGGCCCTCCCGCCCGCGTCCGTCTCCGGTGCGAGGGACTTGTTTTATCGCGTGCAGCGAGCCAAATTGCAGAGTCTTTGCGAAGCATTCATTTTTACGTTAACCAAATTAGGAAAGTGGTTTTAGTATCTTTTTAATTCTGTCCTCAAAGAGAATTGCAGGGCTATGCTAATTCCTCAGTCTATACATACACACATAGTATGTATAGACTGAGGAATTAGCATAGGACTTAGAAAAAGAACAGGACCACCCATTGTCAATTAGACAAAAACACTACAAATTTGTGCAAAGAGAACGAGGTTATTTTTCTTAGTTTGTCATTCTAGATCTAACCAGAGAAGATCCCAATATATGGTTTAAGAAAGTCTCAAAGATAAGCCTACTTTTACAGGTTCTACATATTTTCCCAAAAAAACACACCTTTCTTTCTCCACTAGGAGTTTGGATGGAAAGCCTATCAGCCAAAATTTCTTGCTCTGATTCTCATTGGGAAAAGTCTGTCCAAGTAAATTGGGGATTATAATCCAATTTACCGATCTTTTTTTTTTTTTCATAGTTGGTCTCTAAGACTCAGAATTTAGAAATAAATGGGTGATATTTGAATAGGTGTTCCATGATGTACACCAGTCAAAAAAGCAATTATTCAGCCATCGATAGCCCTAGTTCTGATACATCACAAAGAGTTTTTGGTTATCTCAAGGAACATCACAAAATAATTTTGACTTGTTTTTTCAGATAAATAAAATGCAGCAGATGGGTTAAAGGGTTTCGCATAAAATCAAGCCAGCCCTAGTTTAAGTGCTGCACTAGGAATTCTAACAATAAACAGCTTTAAGCACATCACCCTTTTTTAAAGTCATCTATAAAACAAGACTGTAGGGCTCCACATTATTTCACTGTGGCAACATCATTATATGTATAAAAGAAAGCTTACCTTTTAGGAAAGAAGTGACTACATAACTCGATCTCAGGAAGATGCAAAGTTTGTCCCCTCCTTCCAGCACATACTTCCCCTACTCATTCTTCAGTTTCTGTCAATTGTTATTTTTGTCCAAAAAGGACCTTTGTGAGCCCCCAATGTAAATTGGCCCTCTCTATTTTTCTCCATAGCACAAAATTGTTTGTAATGATATGTTTACTTTAGTGTTTAGAAACTGATGGGAGGGTTTGTTCTCCCTAGCATATCCAGGCTTCCAATAAATGTGTTAAATGGAGAAATGCCACAGATAAAATTGGTGGTCTCATTGTACTTGACGGAGTACTGTCTAGATATTAGTGTTTTGCTCTTAAATAACCTAATACCCATAGCTCTGTCACTCAAGCATTGTAGTCCTTCTAAATACATATTAATTAAAACCACATGTTAATTAGATGATGTTATACTTAGGCTAATAGTTCAAGGCTGTGGAGTAAAGGATCTTATAAATGCAGTTCCCCCAAACCCTGGGAGAAGCCATGTAATGTTCTTCCTGCTCACTGGGTGCATATGTGTGGGTGTGTTCATAAAACAGAAGAGGAATATATACCTGAGCGTTTTGAAGCACATTAGTACACTTTTCTCCTTTGCATATCCATGCATGAAGTCCCTAAGGTATTCATGTACCTTGGAGGGCATTAGGATGGTCAGCGCAAGAATGTACATAGAAGGAAAGATAATATTAAGGTGCTGACACGCTGAATAGGAAATTTTAATCTGCAAGACAATTGGATTGCAAACATGGTTTTGTTGAGAGATAACACAATTCTCTAAATTATTTTCTTTTTCATTTTCAACATATTTAGAAACAGGTCTGGTGTAGCAGACCACTAAACTTCAGCACCCAGGATCAGGACTGGGGATGAAATTAAGGAAGAAAGGAGGCAGAAAGCTGGTAGTGAGGTATGTAACTACCCATGGTTAGGCACTTCTGCCAAATACTTGGAACTCAGAAATATTTGGCATTCAGAACTAGCTGATGAATTAACGAATGCTGCTCATCACAATTTTATATAATATCAATAAAATCAAATGAAAATAAGATAAAAATCCAACATTAGAGATTGACAGTTGAAAAGGAATATTAAATCACATATGCATATGGTTTCCATTTTGTTAAATATTAGAAGGAAGAAAAAGACAATAATGTATATTTCTTTGGGTTACAGGCATTTTCTTTTTTTAAAAAATCTTTGTTCATAATCAGGTAAAAGATTACTAGTAATTAGCCTACAAGACTGGTTGGTCCCCCTATACAGAACGGTACCAGGTAGGTATCCCTTTCTTGAAGGAATATATAACTATAAAATTAAGTTATATGGAATCTTATTTTCAATTATTTCTTTATTTGGCATATATAGAGATTTATGACTGCAATCTAAAAATAGATCACATCCCAAAATTTATATAAAAAGCCCCAAAATATAATGTTTGGGCAATCAAAGCTAATAAAAATAAATGTAAGCTATATGTGGGTAGTTGTCATAGAAGCAGCTCACCACACACACATACACACACACACACAAGGTTTACAAATGTATTATCAATGAGGATAAACTACTGTCGTGTAAAGTGAATTTAAGTAATTATTACCTTACATTCACTATATTGTCACAAAAACAAGCAAAGAAATCGTATCTGTATACTCCTTGTACAAAACAGATAAAGATCAAAGGAGTGTCCTTCAGAGACAGCACCTGTGATCTCGGAGAAACCCAGGGCTCTGTAGCACCCACTCTGGAATTCACCATTCCAAAACAGAAGAATCAAGAAGTAAAGATGTGTCTGTGTGCAATACTATAAAACACATAGTTTTGCGCTGTAAGATATTACCACAAGCAGTTAGTTACTAGTAATTGCAGCAGACAGTTGCAAATGACTGTAGGTTGAGTGTAAATCCAAAGGTGCCCCTGTGGATTTACACTCACATTCAGGGGCTTCCTCTTCACTCATTCACTTTCAAAGGTGTTTCCTTATGTGAGAGAGCAGGAAGGACTCAAAACTCATATCCATGGGAATGTGTGTCTGAGTGTGAATGTCCTCTCTTACTTAGGTGACAGCCCCTCCTTACACACACACATGCACACACACACACACACACACACACACACACACACAGAATAAAAACCCCTATTTAATAAAAGAAAGAGACTGAAGTGAGCGGTCACTACAGAGTGCAGAGTGATAATGCCTCAGGGGTCGATAAAATGTTTTCTAGGACTGCACTTCTGTTTTACAAATTTCCTTTGTTTTTATTCCATACCTTTTTGACTTCTGATTGGATTTCCCATAATCTTTTGTATTAGATATTGGTATTTTAGATATGAATATAGTTTCCCCCTATTTCCCCTGAAGATAAATTGCTATTCTGGTATTAAAATGCTATTAATGAGTTTAGCTAGTGTTGCTTAGTTTCCAAGTGTCACATCACCCGTGGCTGATGAAAAATCATATTTTGAAGAAAGTTGTGGACAAAACTTTGTAATGTCAATTACCATTCACCAAAGCTGCGATCCTCCGTGGCTAAGCCTGAAGCACGCACTGTGGCATATTTTAATTTTAAAAAAGCGTCCAGTATAAAGTAAGAGCTCTCTTTTAAGGGAGTGCTGGAGAAGTGCCTGGGCCTGGGCAGGAGGCGCAGGAGGAGCAGGAGCCACTCCCCCACTGCCTGCGTGGCTCCTTTGGACAGTGCTCATCAGGCAGGCCTGCTCCTCCTGCCCAGGCCAGGCATTTCTTTAGCACTCCCTGCCTGGGACTCCTCCAACTCGCTCCTGGTTTTGTCTGGGAATGTACAGTACCTACGGGAAGGAGGACCTACCACACCTGGTAATATGCTTCAGAACATTTAAAGGAAAGCGACTCATCGTACAAGACGAAAAGGGTGTTTGTGCACGTGTGTCTTTTTCCCTCCAAAATGGGATCCTGCTCTTCTCCCTGTCTCTCTTCTCTAGCACAACACAGCAGAAACAGCAGGGGCTTTGGCATAGAGCATCCGAGTTCAAACTCCAGCTCACTGTGGGACCTTGAGTAAATGATTGCACCTTATGAGCCTCAACTTCCCCAGTTGTCAAGAGCGTGGATTTTTTACCTCAGACTGCTTGGATTAGAAATCCAACTCCAACAGTCTCTAGCTTGACCTTGCACAAGTTATTTACCAATTTGTCTCAGTTTCTTCATCTTTAAAGTAGGAATGACCTATTTCATAGTCATTGTGAAGATTCAATGACAAAATGCATGTATAATGCCTGACTGAAATAACTGTTCAGTAATTAACAGCTCCAGTTGCTATTATCATCTGTAAAATGGGGACAATAATACCCATTTTGTTACGTTACTGTTGAACATAAGTATTAAGTGAGCTGAAGACTGTAAAACGTGCTCCCCTTCCACCACAACCTCAAGCCCAGTACACAAGACAATAACAGCAGGAAACCTGAAGACAAAAGGATGTGTAGCTGAGTCACTCGCCTCTGCATCCCTCTCCATCCTTCCAGGTCCAACAACCAAGCCCCAGGACAGATCCAGGGGTTACAGCTGTTTCTCATCCAACTCTGACCTAATTACCATCATCCGGACAGAAGAAATGTAAACATCCGTCTGTGTGGACCCCAGCAGCCACTTTCCCAAGCACTGCTTCTGACTAGTCATACAACTTCTGGCGAAAGGCAACCTCTCCGGGCTTCAGTTTTCTCTTTTGTAGGTGAGGGAGGTTTACTAACGGCGTTTTAAGGTTCCCTGAGCGCTCAAGCAGTAGGAACTCCAGGGCTGTTCTTCTCACACCTGTTCCTGGAATCCTGCTGTCTCTGCCTGTTCTGACTTAACCTGTCTTCAGGTCCTCTGTGAAAACTCTTTTATCAGATATTCTTTCTGCTTCATGCACCCTTATTTTTCTGTACCCCCAGTTTTTCTTCTTTCTTTTCCCTTTCTGGCGGCTTGTTTGCTTGGGTTTAAATAACTCCTGGCCTCTGCGAAGGCATCATCTGACTGACTGGCTGCGGGTAGATTCCTCTCTCCCTCATCTTCATTTAAAGATTAAAAACACCAGAAAATGCACATTTTCCTTTTTATATACATCCCCCAACCTCTCATCTGGGATACCTTTTCAACATATTGTCACTTTTTAGGGAGGACAAAATTTAGTCACATTCTACACACAGGACAATCTTATGAAGGTTTTCATGTGGGAAGTTTATATCAAAAGAGGAGACACCAGCATTACCACTAGTTACTAAGGTTTACTCTCTCAGTGATGGCAATGAACACATCTGACCACATGCCACTGTTAACAGAAAGAGGCCCTTCTCCATGCTACTTTTACAGAAATTCTTTTCTCTCATTGCCACCTAGTGTAGTAACAAACGAGAACCTGTGGTAAACATCCTGAGCTTCTTTCAAATCCAGTACTGTGGAATATGGTATTTAAGATTTTTTTTTTATTCGCCTCCTTCAGCTTCATGATTGGTTTTGTTCCTTCCTGCACAAGTTCATATTTACAAAAACATCAATTTTCTACCAGTGACCTTGGAATTGACTCTTGTTCTGAAAGATCCTCTATCTTCTGTCCTAGCTGGTTTGACTCAGTGGATACGAAATACAGGGCCCCAGGTTTGATTCCAGTCAAGGGCACATGCCCAAGTTTCAAGCTCGATCCCCAGTAGGGGGTGTGCAGAAGGCAGCCGATCAATGATTCTCTCTCTTCATTGATATTTTTTCTCTTTCTCTCTTACTCTCTGAAATCAATAAAAATGTATATATATATTTTTAAAAGATCTTCTATTTTCTAATATTTAGAGAAGATTTCTTCCAGATTTGGATAACTGACATAAAATTAAAAGTGACATTCTTTATGCAAGTTTCAGGTTTCTAATACCAATAGAGTTGAGAGAAATTTTAAAAAGCCTTAGGGGACAGGAACATTACAGGTAACAGTTCTAAATAAATAGTTTGTGAGAAAATTGCCTTCCAGAAGTAAATATAAAATATCTTTTTGTGTTCTTACTTTCTCTCTGTTTGAAGGAAATACCTTTATCTCACTGAATTGCCCAGTGAAATAGCTAAAAAAAGATATAAAACATTTTATTTTATTATTTTATTTATCGTTGAGGATATTACAGATGTCCTCTTTTTCCCCCCATTGCTTCCCTCCACCCAGCTCCCACCCTGCCCCAGGCCTTCACCATACTGTCTGTGTCCATAGGTAATGCATATATGCATGTAAGATCTTTGGCTAATCTCTTTCTTCCCTCTGAGATTCATCAGTCTGTTCCATGTTCCCATGCCTCTGATTCTATTTTACTCACCAGTTTATTTTGTTCATTAGATTTCTTGTTCACTTGATTTATAGATTCAATTGTTGATAGATATGTATTTATTGCCATTTTAATGTTCATATTTTTTATCTTTTTTTTCTTCTTCTTCTTAAAGAACAACCTTCAACATTCCATGTAAAACTTGTTTGGTGGTGATGAACTTCTTTATCTTTTTCTAAATAATAGAATTGAACGTCAGATAAAGACCTGTGCTGGGTAGAGTAATCTTAATTATAGGTCCTTGCTATTCATCGCTTTGAATATTTCTTGCCACTCTCTTCTGGCCTGCAAAGTTTTCTGTTGAGAAATCAGCTGACAG
The DNA here is from genome assembly GCA_026230045.1 of Corynorhinus townsendii. Taxonomy (NCBI): domain Eukaryota; kingdom Metazoa; phylum Chordata; class Mammalia; order Chiroptera; family Vespertilionidae; genus Corynorhinus; species Corynorhinus townsendii. The sequence continues at coordinate 80,920,694 of JAPDVU010000001.1, read as the reverse complement.
TTGTATGGGTGCTTCCTTGTAGATAACTAACTGCTTTTCTCTTACTGCTTTTAATATTCTCTCTTTGTCTCTAACCCTTGGCATTTTAATTATGATGTGTCTTGGTATAAACTTCTTTGGGTTCCTCATGTTTGGGACGCTCTGTACTTCCTGGACTTGTAAGTCTATTTCTTTCACCAGGTAGGGGAAATTTTCTGTCATTATTTCTTCAAATAGGTTTTCAATATCTTGCTTTCTTTCTTTTTCTTCTGGCACCCCCATAATGCGAATGTTGATATGCTTAAAGTTGTCCCAGAGGCTTCTTACACTATCTTCATATTTTTGGATTCTTTTTCCTTTTTGCTCTTCTGATTGTTTTGTGTGTGTGTGTGTGTGTGTGTGTGTGTTTGTTTGTTTGTTTGTTTGTTTTTGTTTTCACTTCCTCATATTCCAAATCACTAATTTGATTCTTGGAATCCTCTACTTTACTGTTCAATCCCTGTAAATGATTCTTTATTTCAGTTAGTGTATGCTTAATTTCTGACTGGTCCTTTTTCATGTCTTTGACATTTTCACTAAGATCTGTGAAAGTCTCACTAAGTTCCTTGAAGCTCTCTTTGAGTCCCTTTAACCTCTCATCAAGATCCTTGAGTAACCTTATACCCATTGTCTTGAACTCTGTATCCTGTAGTTTGCTTGCTTCCATTTCTTTCATTTGTGACATGTTTCTTTGTCTCTGCATTTTGGCTGCTTTCCTTTGTTTGTTTCTATGTATTAGGTAGAGTTGCTATTGGAATTGGTAGAGTGGCCTTGTGTAGTAGGTTTCCTGTAGGGCCCACTTACTCAGCCTCCCCAATCATCTGAGCTGGGCACTCTAGGCTGAAAGCATAACTTCCTTTTTCTTTTTATTTAAGTGCACTACAAATTTCAAACAGGAAGTTCTGCTTCCTCAACAGCTATATATAAAAAGCAACGAATGCATTTTTTTTGTTTCTGACCCTGGTTGGTTTGCTGCCTCTTGTAGTCGAGGCTTTTTCTGCCTCCCTCCTCATTGGGTAAGCCAGTTAACTTTCACGTACAATGCCATTCAGGGTGGATGTCCTTTCTTGTTTGCATTCATTTCTCATTTTGTTATTTCTATTTTGAAAATTATTCCAGAATAGGGGAAAGGTAAAAGAAAAAGTGAATCTTAGGACACTTTTTTTTAAATCAGTATTTTTTTTAAGGACTGTTATTGAAAGAGAAAGTAGTTGAATCTATAGATTACAAGATTTAGGAGTAAGTATAGAATTTCTTATATACTTACTAATATACCAAATGCTAATTATAAAACTGTTTTAGTGTGTGCCTCCATTCTAGGTAAGTTTATAACTAAAATAAACTCTTGCTATTTATTTTAAATGCATATGTATTTATTTCTATTTACTATTTAACCAAGAGTTTCTATTAGAGGTGCTTAGTTGTTATAAGTTAAACACATTTTGGAATCCTTTATATAAACTGCCCATTATGTCAGCAAGTTCTTACACTCCCACCTTCCCCCCCACCCCCACCCCCGGCCTCACTCACACACACAATAACAACATGACTAAGTAAGTTATGATTTATGTGTCCTAACCAGTTTGACTCAGTGGATAGAGCATTGGCTTGTGGACTGAAGGGTCACAGGTTTGATTCCAGTCAAGGGTACATTCCTTGGTTGTGGGCTTGATCCCCAGTAGGGGTCATGCAGGAAGCAGCCGATCAATGAGGCTCTCTCATCATTGATGTTTCTGTCTGTCTCTCCTTCTCTCTTCCTCTCTGAAATCAAAAATATATTTTTTAAAAATTATGATTTATGTAACAAATAAGTTGTTGATAAAGGTTATTTTTCTGTTAAGTAAAAAACTATGATATGCATTAGAGAAATGATCATATATAAAAATAACCACACATATTAATAGAAATAAGACAAAAAGGAAATATGATAAAATATTAAATATATTTATGTCTGGCAAATAAAACCATATGTGATTTATTTTTCCTTTTTTATATTATTTTTTGATCCTATATTCATTTTATGATTCTAAAAGTTATTCTGAAAATAAAATATTTGATGTTAAAAGATTTGCTATTTAACTTTAAATGGTATTCAATAGTAATGAGACTATGCCTCAAAAGCAGCATAAATACAGTTATTAGAAATTTTATTTTCAGTTAAAATATCTATGAAAACATTTATGTACTCTGTTAAATGAGAAACAAATCTATTGCTCATAGTAGTATTTAATAATTAAAGCCAGTTTTTAAGTCAAATAAATTGAATATTGACACTTTCATATTGTTCAACTTACCAGTATTGATCTTCAGATTCCACTAGTGGGATTTTTTTTTTAAATCACAAATCCTTTTAAAATATATATTTTTAATTGATTTCAGAGAGGAAGGAAGAGGGAGAGATAGAAACTTGAATGATGAGAGAGAATCATTGGCTGCTTCCTGCATGCCCCCTCTACTGGGGATCGAGGCTGCAACCCAGGCATGTGCCCTAACCAGGAATTGAACCGTGACCTCCTGGTTCATAGTTCGACGCTCAACCACTGAGTCACATTGGCTGGGCTTAATATGTTGGGTTTTTTAAAAATTCATTTTAGAGAGAGGGAGAGAGGGAGAAACATAGATCGCATTGGCTGCCTCCAGCACACCCCTTCCTGGGGATTGAGCCTACAACCCAGGCAAGTGCCCTGACCCTGAATGAAATTTCGCTGGACCTCTTGGTGCATGGAACCAACCAAGTCACACTGGCTAGAGCTGAGTGGGATGTTTTTTAAAATAAAAGTAAAAGTGAAGCCAGACATGTTTGTTTGTTCTTTAGGCAAATGGTAATCCAATAGAATATGCTGGATTCCAACGAAAAGAAAGTGCTCATAGCATTTCATGTAAGTTTCCCCTCAAACTTATCTTCTAGAAATCAGTTCAATAGTTCACTTAATTGAAAATCATAGTGATGTTGAACTGATACAGCTCATGAAGGTAAAAAATTCTCTGAATAATATATTGAGGAGTTGTAGTTAGAAAGTTCATTTTTTCTATAAATGTACTTTCAATCATTAAACCCCTTCACAATAAAGACCTTTATTCATAATAAAATGTTTGGAGCTCCCTGTGGTAGGGAGGGAACTCCATGACAGGAGTTCATTTCATCCTTAACAACTGAGAACTTCTTTACTCATATTTTACTTGTAAGGAAACTGAGATTTAGAAAGATGAAATATCTTGCCTAGGTTCTGAGCTGGCAAGTGACCGAACTCAGACTTGAATCCAAGATTACCTACTTACGGAATCTGAAGTCTGGGCTATTCCTGATAGCTAAGATAATTCACGTATATTGACACACACATACAAGAAACCTCCCTGTCTTGTACTAAAATTTCTATTCTTTTAATTAGAACAAAATAATGACATTTAAAAATAAAAGATGCACATTCACTAAACAAAGGCTACGTGAAAAACTCTAAAACAAACAAAGCAAAAGAAACCCAAAGTATTGAATTTAAGTGAGTCACCCAAAGTGGAAAAAAATCTTTCCCTCTGATCACTTACAGTTTAGAACCATAGAATTTGCCATTGGGTCCATCTAGGTTATTTTGTTTCTTTCTTTTAAGACATTTAACATGCTCAGATTCTCCTCTGGCAAGATTAGGTTGATGATGACAGATAAAGAGAAGGAATTTCAAAGTTAAGGTCAGGTGTGAGAATTATAGCTATTATGTTCTTTTAATGATAATTATCATTAAAAGAGTGCCTGACGCTCAACCACTGAGCCACACCAGCTGGGTGCTTTTATTCTCAAATTTAACAAATCTTTTCATTATATATAGCATAGTGAAAGCAATTGGCAAACTGTAGAGTTAAATCTGAACCAAATTGTCTAGCATGTAAATGAGATTGCCACAGAGTCACACACAAAGGTGAATGTGATTTTATAAAAGTACAATAATAAAATATTTCAATTTAAAACTTTTCATCCAGGCTAAATTTTTACTCTTTTGATAAAAGTATTATTATCATGCACAATAGAGGTAAACATCTATTGGTCCAGAACTCTGTCCTTTGACCCCTGGAAGGATTGAAGAAAATAGGGTCTTTGATGACATCACAGAGTCTGAAATACCCATCCCTGGACTTGTTCGGAAACTGGAGCAGGATGGGAATCAACTGTTTTGAAATATATTTACAAGGTTGAACTGACAAGCTTTCTTATTGTCTTGAATTGAGGCAATCAGGGAAAAGAAAGATGCCCAAATAAAAGTCCTGTTAGAGCTATAGGAAGAGTCAGCAAAGGAAACCAAGAAGTTGGTTCGTGTAGGAGGAAACAGTTCTGTGTGGTGTCATAGAAGCAAAAGAAGAAAGTGTTTTGATCATAGAGCATGATGTCTTGGGCTAAAAGCTGGTGAGAAGCAGATGGAACATTTAGAGTTTATTGGTGACCTTCATACAAACATTTTCACTGTGGGAGTGAGTGAAGTCAATTTGGTGTGGGTTCAGTAATTATTATTATGATCCTTACTTCAGAAATGAAATTTGAGAGAAAAAGGTCAATATATTTGTGAGTAATCTATTGTCAACAGGGCTACTAAATTATATTGAAATGTTTTTGTCCAGGGGACTCAGGACTCTGTTCCTGAGCTGTTTCAAGTTAATATTTTTATATTCTGCAAATAAAACCACAGTTAAAGTAACATTCCATTTATTTTACCATTACTTCTAATATTCAATTTTGTTTTATTCATATGTCTGCTCTCCTCCATTACTGGAAACAATAGAAAATACTATCTCTTGCCATTCACTAAAGTATAATTGAGATAGCAATTATATAAAAATATCCTATATAATAAAAGCCTAATGTGCTAAGTGTCCAGTCATCCTGTCGTCTGTTCAACCAATCAAAGTGTAATATGCTAATGATATTCTAAGGCTGCTCAACCACTTGCTATGACGTGCACTGGCCACCAGGGGGCAGACGCTCCAACTGGTAGGTTAGCTTGTTTCTGGGGTCCAGCTGATGAGGACTGAGTGAAATGGGCTGGACATGCCCTGGAGCCCTCTCATGGTCCCTCCCTTGCTGGCCAACCTCCCGCATCCCTCCCCGGCCCGATCGTGCACCAGTGGAGTCCCTTGGCCTGGCCTGCATCCTCTCACAATCTGGGACCCCTCAGGGGATGTCAGAGAACCAGTTTCAGCCTGATCCCGCAGGCCAGGCCGAGGGATGCCATTGGTGCATGAATTCGTGCACTGGGCCTCTAGTATTTAATATATATCAATAATATATTTATAGAGAAGTATATATTATTTCTTCACAGGAACTGTATGTATAACACTTAGATCTCAAAACTAACATAAAACTTGTGTTTTTGTATTCATGAGTTTAGTTTCCTAAGGTAAAAACTTAGATGATTGATTTTAGAACATCTTTTGTAATTTACGTACCCAACACTATAAATTTCCCTTTAAGCTCTGCTTTTGCTGCAACCCACAAATTTTGATAAGTTGTCTTTTTATTCTCATCTATTTCAAAATATTTCCTGACATTTCTTTTTGAAATGCCAAATTGAGCTTGTACAGACTTTGAGAAATCAATATCCAAGTTCAATTTAGGCACTAATCTGGAGAAGTGTCATTCAAATTATAATTCAATACATACCATGTCATATTATTATGTATGCGGGAGTAAAGTACACACTCCTGGTATGACATAACTGTATGGATAACTTGAATATGTAACTTGTATTTGGTGTATGTACTGACACAAACTAGTTACCCAATAAACAGAAACTTTTGGGATTACTGGGTACATAATAAGTGCTTAATAAAAATTTATTCATTTAAAAATGATAGACAAATGATATTTCATTATTAATATGTATAAATTTCTGAAATAACGAAGGTCTTTAGCTGCAACCACTTTTATGGGATGTGGGAAAGCCTAGGAGGAAATGGGATTTCTTTGCATTAAATTCCATGTCACTCTAATTAATACAGAGGCAAACGTCTTAAAGTGAAGTCAGGTTAAACATAAGCATACCAGACACAGCAAAATGCAATTTTCACCTTGCTTAAATTAATTCAAAATACAACATAAGTGATTTTTTCCCATCCTTTGCAAAAAGAGCACTCAGTAGGGATTGCTAGTGATTTGAATGAGAGAGCACGAGGAAGGAGTTTTCAGTGTTTAATGCTTCTTCTCTTGAGGAGCATCATCCCCAAGGTGCTTTTGCCCTCATGTTAAAAAACAAAAACAAAAAAACCCACAAAAGCACTTCATAAAACACAGGAGCCACATTTCTGCTAAATTAAACAAAATGCCTAGGGGTGTCGTTTTCCAGCTGCTCTAAGCCTGGCATTTTCCTTTCCGGATTTCTGATTAAAATTCTTAACATAGTTGGTTAATGCCTCCTATGTCTCAATAAAATGAAAACACATAAAATGGATGTGCCTAGTACCATAACTGCAGAGAGATACTTACCTAATAGTTTAGTAACTCTAAACTCACAACGATTTCATTCAAATTATGTGGGAGAATCTCCTAAACTTTAGAGTTTCATTTCAGTGCGTTAAATTGACCTAAAAAATAAAAACAATGATTTTGGAAACTTTACCAGTGTAGAGGGTTGCATGCTGACTATTCTATCCTCTAAGTATCAAGAGAAATGCTAAAAATGTGCCCACTCATCTCCACTCAGATTATACGGCAGGTGGTGGTGGTGCATTGGTCATGACGTTTGATGAAGGGTTGTGTTCTAGTGTCCCATTACTTCTGATTCTTGTTTTAGAGATTTTATCCTGATAATGCTGCATTTCATTATTGGAGTCAGTTAATAAGGGAATTCCTCTCCAATTTTTAGGGTTTATTTTCATATGGAATTACTCTTTCATTTCTTTGCATTTCAAATTAGTAACATGTCATCTTTCAATGACTGACCTCATGGAATTTATTTGCCTTTTAAATACTTTAATTTCTTAAGTGCCTATTATTAATTAATTCAAAAATTTCTACCACTTTGTGTGTCAACCTACAAAGTATGCTTTGATTTTGGTGAGAACACCAATGAGAAAGTAGTAAGTCTTTGTAGAATTTATGTAATATAGTTAAAGTTACTAAAAGATAAATTGTTTAGAATATGCATGTAATAATTTGTAATTTTTTAAAAAACAATAGTGAAGTTTAATAGACAATTTATTTTTGTATTCAATTCTATTCCATGGCTGTTCGCCTTCAGCACAAGATCTGGGATGCTGGGGACAAGGGGGATCTGTGAAGGGCTCATCTAATGAGGGTGAGCAGGGTGTGCAGAGAGGGTGTGTGAATGTCCAAGGAGATTTACAGGGTCACAAGAGATGTGCCCATGATTCCGTGCTGTACCCAGCACACAGCCACGAGCAGGGTCCCTGGATACCACTTCCAGGGATGCTCGCTCAGAGAACCCTATTCACTTATCAAGTTTCCTCAACCTTAATCTTAGGAAGTACACAAAGTGCCTATTAAAATCTAAGAAAATTAATAAAATTCCATATTGCATCCTTCATGTAAAATGAAAGGAAAAAATATTTTTTTCTTTAAACTGTCTTTTGGTTTATCTTTCCCTCACTGTAACTGAAACTGCTCACACCTATAATCCCACTTTCATAAGACATTGCACTTTCTTAAAGGCCCCAGGATTATGCTATAGATGTAAAAATTACAGAATCTGACCAGGAGTGAGATAGTTATTTAGTTCCATGGTCATTAATGCACGCTCTGCATTTGTCCTCCGAAGAACTGGGTTTTATAAAATGTTCACCCTGCTTTTAGTCCTTCCTTCACACTGAGTTTCCCAGAGAAATGAGACTGATGACCACATCCCCATGGATGAAGAGACAGTCCACTGAGAAAAAAGTTGCTACTCTCAGCAAGGGCGGGCTTTCTTCACAGTGTCAGCAATCTTGTCCTCATTTGGATCGGAAGATATCTCACAAAATAAAATCCATATTCAGACAAGAGGTTAATGTCTATTAATTTTTACCAAGGCAAATTTATTGGCAATTTAAAATTTTAAGTACCAGTATTTAAATCTATATGATAGTGTCATAGGAAGTATTTAAAAAGTACTTTAGCCTGGCTGACGGGGCTCAGTGGTTGACCTGTGAACCAGGAGATAATGGTTCGATTCCCGGTCAGGACACATGCCTGGGTGAAAGGCTTGATCCCCAGTGTGGGAGTGCAGAAGACGGCTGACCAGTGATTCTCTCTCACCAATGATGTTTCTATCCCTCTCTCCCTCTCCCTTCCTCTTTGAAATCAATAAAAAAATATATTTTTAAAAGTACTTTAAAAACAGTATAATCCCTAGTTTGCATGATCACTAAAGTCGGTGAAATATTGTAGTGCTTGTTTCTTCCATAGACAACGTAGAATTTCAATTATTTTCATTGGAATAAGAATAGCAAAAATGGCATTAGCGGACATTATCACAAAAAATTTTAAATTTGATGTATTAAGTTACGTAATTCTCTATAGGTTTAAAACTAAAATAACATTATTCTATAAAGTAATAATTCTAATAACTGAACTTAGATTACTTAGAAATAGGTTAGCATAGCATGACTGACGAAGTATCAAAACTAATGTAAGGTTATGCAGTATATTTTACTAATTTCAGAAAGGTAAAGCACTTCCTCCATCCAACATTCACCCACAAACCTATTTCAATTGAGGAACATTTCACTGGTGCCATTTCTCTAGAGGAAGCGCTGGTGCTGAACGTCCAGTGGTTATGAAACACAGAGACAGTCTTTGTTCTGGTCTAGGGGCTATTTTTCTAAGAATTTGACAATGTAACAATATGAAATAGAAATAAATCCCCGTATTTAAACGAACTCTGTTCTGATAAAGAAGTTTTTTCTTATTCTTTTGTCAGAAGAGATCAAATAAGAAGCTGCCCTTTCAAAGCTATTCGTGATTGTTCTTTGCCCACTTCATCCGGTGTTTTCCTTCACACCTTCTGTAAGATTTTGATAGATTACTGTCCTTTTATCAGTGTATGGCTCCGTTCCATTTCTTTAGGGCCTGCGAGACCCCTCCCCCACAGCTCCTGGACAGGGAAGCAGAGTGCAATGTATGCCAAAGAGAATTGGGAAGCGTTTCTCTACTGAAACATATTCTTGTCAATAACTGTGTTTTAGAAAGAAGTAAATGTGCTTATCATGTCTGCTGATATACTTAGGTAAAGTTACATTTTAAGTCCTCATCAAAGAGTGTTTAGCAGATCTGCTTAACCCTGGAAATGAACTGAGTAGTAAAATCTCTGCATATATTGACAGCCCATTAGGAGTTTTCTCTCCCAGAAGGCACTATCTCCACATGCCATAAAGAATTCCCTCTTTTGATTCTCTGTGGGTCTTGGTTACGTGGGCTCCAATTGTGACCATTAAACAAACCTCCTTGTGTACTCAGCCTGTATTTTTATGCCTGGCTGGAGGGTATAATGGCCCCATAGTCACTGTGGCCTGCTGTGTGGTTGCTGGGAGAGTGGATTAGCTATGCCTGTTTTGGTTTTGAATGAATATACCCCTTGGCAAGCCATGTGGCCAAAATAGTTTCTTAGGTGTCACATGTACAGAACTGGTAGCTCGCCCTTACAAACACCCTGTATTCCTATGGGGCCAAGCTTCGGTTATCACAAATGCACAGCCGCAGGGACAGCACTCACAGCAGCTTTGCCTGCCTGCCTTTCTTACTTCCTTTGCTCCTTCTATCTTTTTTTTTTTTTTTTTAATCCTTATGCCAGGATATGTTTCCATTGATTTTTAGAGAGAGTGGAAGGGAGGGGGAAAGACAGAGAGAAGAAACATGGATGGGTTGACTCCCACATGCGCCTTCAACAGAGACAGTGAAAAATGTGCCCTTGACTGGAATCTAACCCAGGACCGTTCAGTCTGCAGGCTGACGCTCTATCCACTGAGCCAAACCGGTTAGGGCTCTTCCTAGCTTTTGAAAGAAGAGAAGAATATAGGAACACGTCCATAAGGCTTTATGTTGTTCTATTCCTATCACATTTCCAGGAAAGTCAAACCAACCAGTTTACATGAATCAGTGAGACCTGGCCCTGAATTTTGTGCTGAACTATTACTCCTGAGGCAAGTATTTGCCTGGAGCCTCTCTGCCCTCCTGACTGCCCTGGAGCTTTCTCCAGGAGAAACGAGCACATTGTCTGACCAAATCTGGGGCCAGCAGAAGTGCAGGGCTAACATGCAGGGGAAGGGCACGCGGGAGGGATGGAGTCACTCCCACTCAGGCGTGGGTCCACATAACCTGTGGGGAAGGAGTCTCCAACGTGGTTTGGTCAGTCTAGTCCTTGAAGAAGAAAATACGCTTGAATCAGATCTCTTTCAAGACAATATGCTTCTGGTAAATTAGAGAGAAGGAAAGTTAAAAAGTATCGAGGGAAATTAAGAGCCGACATCCTTAAAATGTTCACAGTACCAATTCTAGTAAAGAGGTACTCTAATCAGTGCCCTTGCTGCTGGATGCTGATTTTCAGAGATATTGATGGGTAGTGGGGTAGATTCCTTTTCTTTAGCTAAAGGAGGGTATATATTTAACTCAATATGTACTATACTGGTTATACCAAATGAGCAAGAAAACTAATTATATATTTATGTACAAGAACTATGTCATTTCCCAGTGGGAATGGAAAGGATCAGGTTTTATTTATTTACTAGAGACCTGGTGCACAAAATTTGTGCACTGGGGGGGGGGGGTGTCCCTCAGCCCAGCCTGGATCCTCTCCAATCTGGGACATCCCTCTCACAATCCGGGACTGCTGGCTCCTAACTACTCACCTGCCTGCCTGCTTGATGCCCCTAACTGCTCCCCTGCTGGCCCGATCGCCCCCAACTGCCCTCCCTGCTGGCCTGATGGCCCCCAACTGTCCTCCCCTGCTGGCCTGGTCATCCCCAACTGCCCTCCCCTGCCGGCCTGGTCTCCCCCAACTCCCCTCCCCTGTTGGCCTGATGGCTCCCAACTGTCCTCCCCTGCCAGCCATCTTGTGGTGGCCATTTTGTGGCAGCCATCTTATGGTGATGTGGGGGGTGGCCATCTTGTGATGACGTGGGGACAGCCATCTTGTGATGACGTGAGGGCATCATGTGAAGGCCACCTAGGCTTTTATTAGTATAGATTATTATTAAGAGGAAAAATGGGTGGAAATTTAATTTCATCTTTATTTTTCTTTTCTATCCAGAAATATGATTTTTCCTTTTTTCTCACTATATGCATCTGTTCTTTTCTTAACTGCACTCCAGTTTTATGCAGTTGCCTTCTGTTTTTTAAATTTTGTTATTTTGTTTTCTCACTTCTTAAAGCCAGTCAGCACTGTGGCTCTATGATTTTTTGCTTTGCTGTTGAATCTCTTCAAGAGATGAGGTGATGCAGGGTGGAGCATTTATTAAGAAATCTGCAGATTCCCACTGACGTTTGCCTTCTCTTGGCACTATCATTCACATATAAAAATGTACCCATCCATCTATACAAACACAAGCTCTCAAGGGAATTTTATACTTCCCTAATGATTTGAGTAACTTTTTAAAAATTCAAGCAAAGTACTTTTGTGATGAAAACACACCCCTGTTTATCTAGCAGTCGTAGAAAAATAAAAGCAATCTTCCGGCCAAAGTACAAATCCTTCTGCATAAAATGATTGAAGGTTCTACATCAATTCCTCTGCAACAGGTGTTTTTCTCTCTCTGTTCTGGCTATATTTTAGTGCAAATACATTTGTCTCCTTTAGGTACTAAAGTTTTCAACTGAAACAATTCTCCCCCGCTCTTTTTCAAAATTGTTGTACCTATTTGAACTTGCAGAGCAGCAGTATAAAACAGCCACATCTGTCATGCAGAGGCCTTAGAAGGCTCATAGAGTTCATTGATGCTTTTTGTTAGAAGGGCCATAGATATTTAAGAGACTGCTAAAATGTTAAATTAGACTTCTCCCAGGTTGTCAAGGGCATAGTTTTCTCTTACAACTAGATTCCTTTTACCCTTGTTAGTTTAGAATTAGTTATTTGAGATAACTGAAAACTGTATCTGTTTGAGGCTTATGGGACTACATCTGAAATGTGAGAGTCAGGCAGCATAATCCAATTTTTTGGATTGAGCTCAGCACAGGGCAAGCAACACTTCTTTCAAACTCTGAGAGAAAACAATTCATCTAGTTCTTCCCCAATAATGCCATAAAACTGGTTTTAAATCTACCTATTTTCCTCTATGTTTGGAGGCTTCTCCTCACAGCAGCAAAGGCCAAAAGAACTCTCTGCAGTGATGGGAATGTCCTGTGTCTGTGCCATTTGGTGTGGTAGCCACCAGCCACATGTGGCTATCAAGCACTTGACATATGGCCAGGTGCAATTGATGGACTGAATCTTTATTTCATTTAATTTAAAGGATTAGTGGTTGCCATTTGGATAATATACTCTTACAGTTGTTTACCTCTGGCCAGTTAAGGAAATATTGTTCTCCTCAGAAACAGTTTTTTTTAAGAGATTATATTTCTTGTCCCAAAATGAAGAAGGGTAATCTAAGCAGTTATTAAAATGTAACAAATTTTTCCTTAATCTTTATATAGTTTAACTAGAGGCCTGGTGCATGAAATTCATGCACAGGGCGGGGCGGGGCGGGGGGAATCCCTCAGCCCAGCTTGCACCCGCTCCAACCCAGGACCTCTCAGGGGATGTCTGACTGCCTCTCACAATCCAGGACGGCTGGCTCCTAACTGCTCACCTGGCTGCCTGCCTGATCGCCCCTAATTGCTCCCCTACTGGCCTGATCGCCCCTATCCACTACCCTGCTGGCCTGATCGCCCCTAACCACCCTGCATCCAAGACCCAGTATTCCCTCCTCTGGCTGGTCGCAGGCACCCAGGACCTGGGCTTCCTTCCCTTTGGCTGGCCACAGGCACCCAGGACCCAGGCCAGCTTTACCTGGGCCAGCCGCAGCCACAGGGGACCGTGGGTAGGCGGCTTCACCCAGGCCACTGCTGCAGGAACTGGCACCCGGGATCACAGGGCGGGCTGCTTGTCCCTCTTCTGGGCCAGGCCGCAGGCGCAGGCATAGCCGCTGGTGCCTGGGACCATGGGGTGTGCAGCTTGTCCCTTTCCCGGGCCGCAGCCTGGCTGGTCCCCATTCCTCTCTCGCAAGCTCATTGTGCCTGGCTCCCCATTCCTCTCTCCCCAGTGTTGAGTGTCTGAGCCATTACCATGTGACAGTGTGAGGGTGTGATGACCATTTGCATATTAGCTCTTTATTATATAGGACTAGAGGCCTGGTGCATGAAATTCGTGCACTGGGGTGGAGGGGTCCCTCAGCCCAGCCTGCCCCCTCTCACAGTCCAGGAGCCCTCAGGGGATGTCTGGGGGGAGTGGGTCTAAGCCACAGTCTGGCCTCCCTCTCTGGGAGGTGACTGGACTGATCACCCCCATCACCCCATTGCTGCTGCAATTGCTGGCTGCCGCAGCTACCAAGGTGTTTTCATCAACACAGACTCCAGTCCCTTCACCACAAAAAAGTGACACTTTCTTTAGGCATTTTCAAGATGTGTCTTTCATAGGATATGACATTTCTTTCTTTTTTTATCCTCACCTGTGGATAAAGTTTCCATTGACTTTTAGAGAGTGTGGAAGAGAGAGGGAAAGACAGAGAGAAACATCAATGTGAGAGGGACACTTTGATTGGTTGCCTTCTGCATGAGCCCTGACCTGGGCCCCAGCCAGGAAGGAGCCTGCAACCTAGGTACATGCCCTTGATCAGAATTGAACCTGGACCTGCAGTCTGCAGGCCGAGGGAGGCTCTATCCACTGAGCCAAACCACTAGGGCAGGATATGACATTTCTTAGCCCCTCCAGCAATAAACCTTTGTTTTTTCCTCCAGGAGTGAGGTGGAAAAACCCTAGATCACCTTCTTGGGTTCTTATTACCCAAGTTACCAAGAACACTGTGAGTGGCGGTGTATGAGTGGTCAGAAAAGGTGTTTCCTCTGCAGCTCACGTGCAGAGGGCCCCCAGGTGTATGTCTGCTGGGGTGGGGGCATAGCACACCTCCACCCCTGGTGTTGTGTCTCTGCTCCAGCCCGCCCCCAGACCCAGCCTCACTGTGGATGCTGGGGCTGGGGGTGGCACACAGTCCCCTCTCGCCCCTCTACATGCATAGCTCCTCCTGAGCTGGTCGTGATTTAAGGCGTCCCAGCTAATTTGCATATTACCTCTTTTTATATATAGATAACTTGATGTAAACTTAAAAACTTCTTATACCTAAGTATGATAGGAATAGAAAAATCTTAAGCAAATATATACCTTGAATTACAAATGATTTAATCATTATTATGTTATAATAGAATGATGTATACTTATATTCCTGGTATTTATTATAAATAAAAAGTAATCTGTCTAGCTAACCTGCTGTTATTTATTTTACACTAGAGTCCCAGTGCACGAAATTCATGCATGGGGGGGTGTCCCTCAGCCCAGCCTGCACCCTTTCCAACCTGGGACCCCTCGAAGGATGACCGACTGCCCGTTTAGGCCCGATCCTACTGGGGATTGGGCTTAAACGAGCAGTCGGACATCCCTCTTACAATCCAGGACTGCTGACTGCCAACTGCTCGCCTGCCTGCCTTCCTGATTGCCCCTAACTGCTTCTGCCTGCCAGCCTGATCACCCCCTGACCACTCCCCTGCCAGCCTGATTGATGCCTAACTGCTCCCCTGCCAGCCTGTTTGCCCCTAACTGCCCTCCCCTGCAGGCCTGGTCACCCCTAACTGCCCTCTTCTGCAGGCCTGGTCACCCCTAACTGCCCTCCCCTGCAGGCCTGGTCACCCCTAACTGCCCTCTTCTGCAGGCCTGGTCACCCCTAACTGCCCTCCCCTGCAGGCTTGATCGCCCCCAACTGCCCTCCCTTGCAGACCTGGTCTCTCCCAATGGCCCTCCTCTGCTGGCCATGTTGTGATGGCCATCTTGTGTCCACATGGGGGCAGCCATCTTGTGTGTTGGAGTGATGGTCAATTTGCATATTACTCTTTTATTAGATAGGATAGAGGCCTGGTGCATGGGTGGGGGCCAGCTGGTTTGCCCTGAAGGGTGTCCCAGATCAGGGTGGGGGTTTCCTTGGGGTGTGGGGTGGCCTGGGCGAGGGTCCAGTGGTGATTTGCAGGCCAGCCACACTCCCCAGCGACCCAAACGGAAGTCCTGGTATCTGGGATTTATTTATCTTCTATAATTGAAACTTTGTAGCCTTGAGAGGAGCCAAGCCTCCTGCTTGCTCCATGGCCACAGCCATTTTCGTTAGAATTTATTTGTCTTCTATAATTGAAACTTTGTAGACTTGAGCAGAGGCCTGGGCTGGCCAGGGCTGCAGAAGCTTAGCTTCATTCATCACCTCATCACCGGGGGCAACCCTAGCCTCCTGCTCTCTCCAGCTCTGTTGCTGCCACCATTTTTGTTGGGATTTATTTATCTTCTATAATTGAAACTTTGTAGCCTTGAGTGGAGTCCAGGGCCTGCCAGGGTGTGCGGAAAGCTTGGCTTCCTCCATTGCCAGGGAAACCCAATCCTCCTGCTCGTTCCGTGGCTTCAGCCATTATGGTTGGGTTAATTTGCATACTCGCTCCTGATTGGCTGGTGGGTGTGGCTTATTGATATGGCGGGGTTATGGTCACTTTGCATATTACTCTTTTATTAGATAGGATATGACTTTTAGAAGTTGCTAGCTTAGCAGTTTGGTAAGACATGCATATATTTCATACTCCATCAATTCTTCATGAGTTAATAGATTTTTCCTACTATTGCTCTTATCATTTGAAATGAGTTTCTTTTTTTAAAGACCTACTAGGTATTGTCAATCTCACTAATTATATTCAGCCATTGTCCTATAGAGAAATCATTTATTACATTGGAAAAGCTACAGTCTTTCACCACTGAGTATAATGTTCATGTTGTTGATTTTTCATATATGATTTTATCATATGTAAATAGTTTTCTTTAATTCTTATTTTATTGAGTGTTTTTATCATGAAAGGCGTTGAATTTTGTCAAAGTTCTTTCTGCATCAATTGAGATGATCATGTGGGTTTTTTTTTCACTTCATTCTGTTGAGGTGGTGTATTATGTTGATCAATTTTGCATTGATGTTCATAAGGGATGTCGGTCCATAGTTTTCTTTGCTTTTTTCCATTTAAAAAAATTTTTTTAAAGTATAATTGGCATACAACATTATTTTAGTTTAGGTGTAAAACAAAGTGGTGTGACATTTATATACCTTACGATATGATCACCTCAATAATCTAGTTAACATAACAGGTAAAAACCTTCAGTTATAAAATAAGCTGCAGGGATGTAGTGTGCAGCACAGGAATATAGTCAATAATATGGTTTTGCTTGGTATGAAGGTAACACTGGTCTCATTGAATTAGTTAGGAAGTATTTCTTCCTCTTCAATATTTTGAAAAGGTTTGAGAAGATTTGGTATCAGTTCTTTCAAAATTTGGTAGAATTTACCCATGAAGCCATCATGTCCAGGGCTTTTTGTTGTTGGGAGATTTTGATTATTGATTCAATCTCCTGACTAGTTATAGGTTGATTCATTTTTTCTTTTTTATGGTGTTTTTTAAAAATATATATCTTTTTATTGATTTCAAAGAGGAAGGGAGAGAGAGTGAGAGATAGGAACATCAATGATGAGAAAAAATTGTTGATTGGCTGCTTCCTACATACCCCATACTGGGAATGAAACTCATATGTGCCCTAATCAGGAATCAAACCATGACCTTCTATTTCACAGGTTGAAGCTCAACCACTTAGCAACACTGGCCAGGCATGACTTTCCCTCATAGATTTTGTGATTCTAGAAATTTGCTCAATTTGTTCATTTCATCTAGGTTATCCAATTTCTTGGCATACAATCTTATAATCATTTTTATTTCTGTAGAATCCATTGTAATGTCTCCACTCTCATTTAAGATTTTAGTAATTTGAATCTTCTCCTTTTTTCTTAGTCCATTGAGCTATGTAGTTTTGTCTTTTTTTTTTTTTTTTTTTTAGCTTTTCTAAGAACCACCCTTTGGTTTCATTTATGTTCTCTATTGTCTTTTCTATATTTTATGTTTATCTTTTGCAATCTTTATTATTTCCTTCCTTTTATTAACTTTGGGTTTAGTTCTTTTTTGAGTTTCTTAGGTTGTGAAGTTAGATTGTTTGAGATTTTTTTCCTTGTTTCTTGATGTAAATGTTTATAGCTATACATTTTTCCCAGCACCATTTTCACTGTGTCTCATAAGTTGTTTTTTGCTTCACTACTCTCTAAATATTTTTTCCTTGTGCCTTTTTTTGATCCATTAGGTGGTTAAAAGTATTTCCACAAAATATCTTTTTTTAAACTTTTGTTTCTACTTTATCTCATTATGGACAGAAAAGATACTTTGTATCATATCTATATTTTTTAATCTATTGAAACTTACTTTGTGGCATAATATATGGTCTATACCTCCAAATATGTATGTAATATTTATGTTATAGTACTACATTATAAACTATCCATTAACAATTCTCTGAGAAATCAAAAGCATTTTGAATCCACGTTTCTCCTTATGTTGCCACATTCTTTTCTGGGGAAAAAAGAGTTCTGATTCCTCAGACAGGTATGTTTTTGCAAATATAGCAAGATGAGTTACTGACTATTTAATATGACAGAATAATACTGAGAAATTCAATGTTGTCTCTTGTTTTCGTGACTGTAGAACACCTGGAAGAAAAGAATATGGTGCAGTTGGCCTGTCCTTGGAGCATTGTGGATAGCATTTGTTATTAGAAGTTTATGGTGACTATAATCAAATACTGTATTATTCAAAACTGCCTAACCCAAGGAACTTATAGATGCCATGTAACGTGTTTGTTGAAGTAATCTGTCAATTAATGGGTTCTTTCTGTAATACAACACAATGGAATGAGATATTTGAGAAGGATGGATGACAAGAAACATCTGTGAAATCACAGCACAGTGAGCTGACTCAATCAGTTCAGGTAGAAGATACATTTTATGAGCCCAGGACACAACTTTCATTATTGTCTTAAGATTATTCATTTATATGCCTGTCTCTATGGTGAGTCTATGATCTCAAGACAAAGACGTTATCTTAGTCTTCTCTTTTTCGTCTGACAAATAGTAAATACCAAGTTTATGTCACCGCGAATAAAGGCGTGAAAAGATGGATGTTTAGTATATGGTGTGTACAGAATTTTTTATTTAGATAGAGCACATAAACATCGCAAACATGTTTTGAGTAAGACCATTAGGCCATGAAACAGTGATGGACTTTGTAAATGATGTGGGGACTGAAGCTCCAGGAAAGCAGCTATTGATGTACTTTCTGTCAAGTGCCGCAGGTCAGCATCAGTACTTGCTGTATGACGTGCACACAATACAAAGAGCAGTGGTATGGAAGGACCACCTATTTGTGCATTGAACATTGAACAGTCACTTTGAGGTATCTATCACTTAATGCGAAGCCACTGTAACTGTTTATGTCTTCATGTAAACCTTAGTTTAAAACTGCCACTCTCTCCTAAATGTGTGGTCCAAGATAAAATGCTTGTTCAGATTCAATTTTTCAAGGCATAAAAAGGAAAATATTTCCACAGACAAAATAAGAAATTCATTACCCACTTTTTGAAGTTTTATGGAGAGAATGTTTACAGTAAACACATGATTGCCAAGTTTAGGAAAGAGGGCAGAGAACAGAGATAAGATTTCATCTGATACCATGTGTCTTGAAGGGCCGTTCTTGGAAACTTGCAGGACACGGAACGAGAGAGTTACAGGGTTGTGTGGCCATGGATGCTTAGAAATACTGTGTGAATAGAAAACATGTTTGTGCTATGAGGAATTAACTTCTAAAAATTAACATTTTCTTGAAAGTTTGGAAAAGTAGGTAGTGTAGATAACTGATGATAAGTGTAAACATTGTTTTGAAAATATTATTCCACAACATTAAATAAATAATTAGAACAATTTCTTCTCCTTTTTAATTCTTTTAATTCCCTGGAGTTGTGTGCAAATAATTTTTTTCTTTTTTTTCCTTTAAATATATGTTTTATTGTTGCTAGTATTACAGATAGCTCCCATTTCCCCCCAATACTTTCTTTTCCATCCTCCTGTGTCCCTACCTCCCAGGAACACTGAGGTCTGTGTACCTTGCAAGGGATGTGAAGACCCTGATGCCCAAGACAGGAGCCTGGAGTTTACCACAAGTAGAAATGATTTTTTAAGAAAGTGGAATTGCTTCCTGCCATTGTGGAAAGACAGCAAGAGCACTGGATGGTGGCTGCAGCTCCGGACCCTAGGGGAAACCCTCCCACAGCTGTGCAGTGGGCCGTCAGGGGCGTGGAATCTGCTGCTCTCCCCAAACAGAATCTGTTCTCCTGCCAAAGCCCAGCACCTCAGCTTTCCGTTGGGAACTCATCCTACCTGCTTCCAGTCCAAACAGTCCTGAGGGGTGACGCCACTAACCGAATCCATGTTCCATCTTCTGGGTGCTCTGACGAGATCTAGAATGAGGAAGTGACTTAATCCAGGTCAAGGCATTTAAACCTGTGACTTTTCATGGAACTTAAGGGAAGAAGAAACTTTTCCCATTAAAATGGATGGTGAGCTCGGCCAGCGTGGCTCAGTGGTTTAGTGTCGAACTATGAACCAGAAGGTCGAAGTTCAATTCCCTGTCAGGGCACATGCCCTGGTTGCGGGCTTGATCCCCAGTAGGGGTCTTGTAGGAGGCAACCAATCAATGATCCTCTCTCAACATTGATATTTCTATCTCTTTCTCCCTCTCCCTTCCTCTCTGAAATCAATGACACACACACACACATATATATATGTATATGTGTGTATATATATATGTATATGTATATAGTATATATACATATATATACTAAGTGGCCAGATTATTATGATCTCTGAACACATAATAATCTGGCCACTCAGTGTGTGTGTGTGTGTGTGTGTGTGTGTGTGTGTGTGTGTGTGTGTATTAAAAAGAAACTTATTTAAATAAATAAATAAATAAATAAATAAATAAAATGGATGGGGGGGGGTGGGTGGGGGTCAGCCTGGCACTGTTGATGGCACCTGATAAAGGAGCGAGATTGTGCCTGTGAATGGAGCAGCCCAAAGACACTTAGCAGGACAAAAGGTTGAAGAGGGACCAGGTCCCACTGCAAGTGGGGAACCTGGACCTGCCAGGTCCAAACCCATCCTTTAGCTTGCCTCTTACAAGTGCTAATTCATCCCTACCATTTAATCAATTTATTTTACTTTAGTAAGTGTGTCCAGTCTCTTGCAATCAAATAAGTTCTGGCTGACACATGAGAATCAATAATCCCCAAGACTCCCTTTGCATGGTGTCCTTACTGGACAGGACTTAGCTGGGTCAAAAGACACAGGGTGGGGTCAAATCTTAGGGCAGCTGCAAATCAGCTCTGTCCCTGTTCCTTGTCTGTTCTGGGAGAGAAAAACCTCAGAACAAGGAGAGGAAAACCAGCACGGGGGAGAGGTCCTTGGATGGGTAATTTATCTGTTTGTATTTTCCTTACTTTTAGGGTCTATTTTATTAATGCTTATTTTTACTAGGAGATTACCCATTTCCTCTAGGCTTCAATTTTGATGCAATAGGTTTCTGTTATTTTACTTTAATTTTCCCTCTCTTTTTCAGGTGTTCACAGAATTGTTATAATTAATGAGTAAATATTGATTCATTATTATGAAACTAGAGGCCCAGTGCATGAAATTTGTGCATGGAGGGGGGGGGTTGTCCCTCAGCCCAGCCTGTACCCTCTCCAATCTGGGACCCCTCAAGGGATGTCCGACTGCCTAAATGGGCAATTGGACATCCCTCTCACAATCCAGGACTGCTGACTCCCAACTGCTCGCCTGCCTGCCTTCCTGATTGCCCCTAACCGCTTCTGCCTGCCAGCCTGAACACCCCCTAATCACTCCCCTGCCAGCCTGATTGGTGCCTAACTGCTCCCCTGCCAGCCTGATTGCCCCTAACTGCCCTCCCCTGCAGGCCTGGTCTCCCCCAACTGTTCTCTCCTGCAGGCCTGGTCCCCCCCTCAATTTCTCTCCCCTGCAGGCCCGGTCACCCCCAACTTCCGTCCTCTGCTGGCCTGGTCACCCCTAATTGCCCTCCCCTGCAGTCTTGATCACCCCCAACTGCCCTCCCTTGTAGGCCTGGTCCCTCCCAACTGTCCTCCCCTGCTGGCCTGATTGCCCACAACTGCCCTCCCTTGCAGACCTGGTCCCTCCCAACTGCCCTCCTCTGCTGGCCATCTTGTGGCAGCCATCTGTGTCCACATGGGGGCAGCCATTGTGTGTTGGAGTGATGGTCAATTTGCATATTACTCTTTTATTAGATGGGATAAAGTCTATATTTTATTCAGGTTCCTACAGTCAAGGTTTAAATGCCTTGACTGTTTGGACAAAGTTCTGTTTTAGTTCCAGTGCCTCGATCTGCTAAAGCCCTCACAGATCATCCAATCAGAGAGGTTAGTGCTGACAACTGGAGTGCCTGGCAGCTGGATTGGGTTGGCATGATAGGAAATGAGACCAGGTGAAGAAATTGGGGCTTGATAAAGTGTCAAGGCTCGTGGTAAAGGTGGCAGCATAGATAAATGTGATATTCACATCAAAATTACAATTAAACTATAAAACAACCATCATTGAGAATGACCCAGTTTAGCTGAACAGAAGTCCTATAACTAAGAATATACAGAAGCCATCAAGACTGGTAGGAAGGGCAAAGATGTGGAATGAGCTGATTCCGTTCTCATGTGTGGCAGATAACGTTGGGAGGGATATCTTGGCTGCAGAGGTCCCCCGCTGGAGGCATGAGGGGTCCCAGCACTCCCTTAAGCACTCAAGCCCAGGTGTCCAGTGCAGGGAAGAGAAGTTCCTGTAACTTCTGGCTGTGAAACCAGCAGAGATTTCTGCTGAGTGAGACAAAGCGCTGCTAGAGACCCAGGCATTCCTCTTAAAGGGCCCACACACAGACTTACTCAGACTCACTCACTCTGAGTTCCAGTGCTGGAGCAGCAGTTTAAAAGGCACCAGGGGCATCTGGGAAGAACTGAGTTGTCTCGCTTCAGAGCGAGGGCTGGAGGGACAGCTTTCTCCCAGACAAAAGAGCTGGCACAGGCCATTATTTCTTGGCTGAGCCCTCCCTCACAGAGCCAGCAGATGATTGCCATATCTGAGTCTCCATCAACCTGGCTAACACTATTTGCCCTGACCTGGCGATTCCCCGATTTCCCTCCCCAACCAACTTTTATGCTCACCCAAGCCATTTCCATGGCTTTTCCATACAATCGTCTGTCTTGGCTAATGCTGTGGACTTCCTAAAATCTCTCAAAGGTCCACAAACCTCAAATAAGCAGCATCTGGTCTCTGCATGCCTGGCACTTCTTACTAAGCAGCCTAAGCCCAGTAGTAACAGCAGTCAGCCTCAGTTAATGTAATGGCTTGATCTCTCCCAGGGACCTCCAGGCTTACCACAAGTAGCAGTCATAAGCAGATTCCTTTGTGGCTGATGCTCAGTTGCACTGAATAGGGCACAGGCAGTGGCTGACCTTTGCCTGCACCTTCCAGGAGTCCAGGAGCCAGTACACCCAGTGGACTGCTTCAGACTAGTCAAAGTATCATCCAACCACCTCCACAAGCAACACACTCAAGGGACAGACTCAGTGTAGTAGAGGCCTGCTGAAGCAAGTCTTACTTTGTGGGATGACCAGCCAACTGGCCTGGGGGTCAACCCTTCCATTAACATGCCAACAGCAATCAAGGCTCAATTACAACAGAAGGGTGCACACAGCCCACATGGCGGGTGCACCTGGAATGCCCAGCTTGGGTGACCAGGGAGGCTGTGCCACTGGGACCCACAGGACACCTGCTACATAAGGCCACTTTACCAAGCTCAGGAGACATAGAAGCTCTACTTAATAAATAGAAAGAAACACAGGAAGGTAGCCAAAATGAGGAGACAAAGAAACGTGCCTGAAATGAAAGAACAGAACAAACCTCCAGAAAAATAAATAAATAAAATGAAGACAAGCAATCTACCAGATGCAGGTTTCAAAGCACTCGTTATAAGAATGTTCAATGGACTTATGGGAAGAGTAAAGAACTTAGTGAGAACTTCAACAAAAAAGTAGAAAACGTAAAAATGGAAATTGAAAACTAAAATGGACCAGTCAGAAACGAAGAATACAATAGCTCAAATAAAGAATACATTACAGGGAATCAATAGTAGATTAGAAAAATCAGTAGATCCAATCAGCAATTTAGAGAATAAGAAAGCAGAAAACATCTAATCAGAAAACAGAACAGAAAAAGGATAAAAAGGATAGTGTAAGGAGCCTCTGGGACAACTTCAAGCATACTAACATTAACATCATGGTGGTACCAGAAGGAGAAGAGAGAGAGCAACAAATTGAAAACCTTTATGAAGAAATAATTACTGAAAACTTCCCTAAACTGGTGAAGAAAATAGAATAATAAGCCCAGAAAGTTCAGAGAGTTTCAAACCCAAAGAGACCCATACCAAGACATATCATAATGAAAATGCCAAAGATGAAAGACAAACTCTTAAAAGCAGCAAAAGAAAAGTTACCTAAAAGGGACCTCCCATAAGACTGTCAGCTAATTTCTTAACAGAAACTCTGCAGGCCAGAAGGGAGTGGCAAGAAATATTCAAAGTGATGAAAAGCAAGAACCTACAACTAAGATTACTCTACCAGTAAAGCTATCTTTTACAGCAGAAGACAGATAAAGATCTTCCCAGACAAGAAAAGCTAAATAAGTTCATCACCACCAAACCAGTATTACAAAAAGGTTTGTTAAAGGGTGTTCTTTAAGAACTAGAAAAAAGATAATAAATATGAACAATAAAATGGCAATAAATACAAATATATCAACAATTACTTTGCCCATTGCAATTTAACCCATTGCAAATGGGTTAAATGCTCAATCAAAACACACAGGGTGGCTGAATGGATAAGAAAATAAGACCTTTATATATGTTGTCCAGAAGAGACTCACTTCAGATGGAAGACATACACAGACTGATAGTAAAGGAATGGAAAACAGTATATCATGAAGAAAAATAAAAAGCTGTGGTAGTAGTACCTATGCTACACAAAATAGACTTAAAGAAGGCTATAACATACACAGAAAACTACAGGACACTGAAAAAAGAGATAGAGGAAGACGTAAACAGATGGAAGAAGATACCGTGTTCATAGATTGGTAGAATCAACATCATTAAAATGTCCATTCTACCCAAAGCAATCTATAAATTCAATGCACTCCCCATTAAAATACCAACGGCATCTTTCGCAGACCTAGAAAGAACTCTCCAAAAATTCATCTGGAATAAAAAAAGACCCCGAATAGCTGCAGCAATCCTGAGAAAGAAGAGCAAAGTAGGTGGGATCTCAATACCAGATTTCAAGCTGTATTACAAAGTCACTGTTCTCAAAACAGCCTGATACTGGCACAAGAACAAACATATAGATCAATGGAATAGAATAGAGAACCCAGAAATCCACCCAAACCACTATGCTCAATTAATATTTGACAAAGGAGGCATGAACATATCATGGAGTCGAGACAGTCTCTTCAATAAATGGTGTTGGGAAAATTGGACAGATACATGCAAAAAATGAAACTAGACCACCAACTTACACCATACACAAAAATAAACTCAAAATGGATCAAGGAATTAAACATAAGATGGGAAACCATAATAATACTAGAGGAATCCACAGGCAGAGAAATCTCAGACATATGCTGAAGGAACTTCTTCACTGATACTGCTCCTAGGGCAATGGAAACTAAAGAAAAAATAAACAAATGGGACTCCATCAAAATAAAAAGCTTTTGCACAGCAAAGGAGACCATCAATAAAACAACAAGAAAGCCCACTGCATGGGAGAACATATTTGCCAATGACATCACTGATAAGGGTTTAATCTCCAACATTTAGAGGGAACTCATACAACTTAAGAAAAGGAAGATAAACAACCCAATCAAAAAATGGGCAATGACCTAAATAGTTTTCGAAAGAAGACAGAAGGAAGGCCAAGAGACATACGAAAACATGCTCAAAGTCACTAATCATCAGAGAGATGCAAATCAAAATGACAATGCGGTACCATCTCACACCTGTCAGAATGGCTATCATCAACAAATCAACAAATGACAAGTGCTGGCGAGGATGCGGAAAAAAAGGAACCCTCGTGCACCACTGGTGGGAATGCAGCCTGGTGCAGCCACTGTGGAGAACAGTATGGAGTTTCCTCAAAAAACTAAAAATGGAACTCCCATTTGACCCAGTGATCCCACTTCCAGGAATATATCCCAAGAAACTAGAAATACCAATCAGAAATGATATATGCACCCCTATGTTCATAGCAGCACAATTCACCATAGCTAAGATCTGGAAACAGCCTAAGTGCCCATCAGCAGATGAGTGGATTAAAAAACTGTGGTACATCTACACAATGGAATTCTATGCTGTGGTAAAACAGAAGTTCTTACTATTTGCAACAGCATGGATGGAAATGGAGAGCATTATGCTAAGTGAAATAACTCAGTTAGAGAAAGGTAAATATCCCATGATCTCACTCATTTATGGAATGTAATGGACAACATAAACTGATGAACAAAAACAGATCCAGAGACAGAGAAACATCAATCAGAATGTCAAACCTCAGAGGGAAGGTAGGGTAGGGTGGGGGTAAGAGGGAGAGATTAACCAAAGAACTGTATGCATGCATATAAGCCTAACCAATGGGCACAGACACCAGGGTGAGGGGGCGTGGGGGGAGGGGTCAGGCCATGGGGGGAGGCGGGTAACGGGGGAATAAGAACACATATGTAACACCTTAATCAATAAAGAAATTTTAAAAAAAGTTTAAAAAAGAAGACTATAACCAAAGACGAAGCAGGATCCAGCAATTCCACTTCTGCATATGTAGCTGAAGAAACACAAAACACTAAATCAAAAAGACGTATTCATCCATATGTTCATTGTAGCATTATTTACAATAGCCAAGATATAGAAGCAACCTAAGTACCCATCAATAGACAAATGGATAAAGAAGAAGTGGTACATATATACAATGAAATATTACTGGGCCATAAAAAAAGAAAAAAATGTTGCCATTTGCAACTACATGGATGGATCTAGAGGGTATACTAAGTGAAATAAGTCAGACAGAGAAAGACAAATACCATATGGTTTCATTTATATGTCAAATCTAAAAAACAAAATAAAGGAACAAACAAAACAGAACATTTCTCATAGATACAGAGAACATTTTGACCATTGCCAGAGGGGAGGCAGGTTAGAGGGCCGGGTGAAAAAGGTGAAGGGATTAAGAAGCATACATTGGTATTTACAAAATAGTCACAGGAATGGAGTACAGCATAAGGAAAAAGACAAGAGTATTTTAATAACTATGTATGGTATCAGGTGGGTAGTAGACTTATTGGGGCGGTCACTTAATCTATAATAATAAAAAGTATAATATGCTAATTAGACCGGACGTCCTTCCGGATGACTCTGCGGTGGCGGGGGCTGAGCCCCTTGCACGAATTTCATGCATTGGGCCTCTAGTAAGTTATATAAATGTCTAATCACTGGACTGTACACCTGAAACATAATATTGCACATCAACTGTAATTTAAAAATAAAAAATTATTTTAGAAATTAATACAGGAGTTTTGACAGTGTGATGATGATAGAAACTTTATTCTGTAGGATCGGGGGAAGCTGTTGGAGGTTCTTATGCATAGGAAGTGACAGGAATATATCTGCTCATTCATTTATCTGGCCCCTGGAAGGGAAAGCAAGAACTAAGAAGGAAAGAGGGAGGGAGAGTGAGTGCTGATCACTTGTTGGGCAGAAGCTAACAGGCACTAGTTCACGGAATTCTCACAGCCATCCTGGGAGGGAGTGGTTATCTCCATCTGACAGATGAGGAGACTGAATTTTCATTTCTTTGCTTGAAGTCATACAGCTAGTAGGTGGTGGGGCCAGAAGTCAGCTCTCTGCTTGTCTGAGGCTCAGGCATTCCCCCAAAAGGAAACTGCGCCCCCCCCCCCCCCACCCCCTTCTGCCCGGACTTCATTCTGGACAGCTACGAAGCTTTTGTCAGTTGAGACCTCAGAGGAAGGGAACTTGGGCAGAAGTACACTGGTGACCTGGACTCAAGAGGAAGAGATTTTTAAAAGGACAGAGGACAGGCTGGTTGTAGAAGCAGGGCAGTCATTGTTATAAGGATCTGGTGCTGGTAGTACTGTGAGGGGCCAGGCCACCTCCTGCCTCCCCACCTGTTCTCATCCCCAGCTGCTTTCCCAAGTCCCACCCCAAAAAGCAGTTTGGATGAATATATGAAAGTTCAACCATTAGTTTATGTGCAGATTTTCTTTAAATTGAATGAGCAAAGCTGCAAGAATTATTTGGATTACTCTATTTGTCCAGGATCCTATGTGTTCATGCTCTTCTGGCCCATCTTGGCCCATTTAGGCCAGTGTTCTGTACTGAGAACTCTGTTAGAATCAGTCTTCAGTATAAATACCTGTAAAATGGAAGTAATAATTGTCCCTAATTTATCTGGCAAATGGGAGCAGTAGGTGAAGGGCCTAAAACAAGATTTATTTCAAAATGAGCTTAGTATCAGGGGTCTGTATTCTCATTTTATTTTAAAAATATCTTTATTGTTGAAAGTCTTACTAATGCTCCCCCCAACCTCCGCCGCCCCTCCCCCCCCCCCCCCCCCGGGTTCTCATTTTAATGCAGAATGGGCAGAGCACCCTAAGGCAAGGAAATGCTCTTCTCTGCTGCCATCTTGTGTTCATCTTGGGAATAACACCGGAGTGGAAGTCACCAGGAAAAGATCTTCTCTGTTGTCATCTAGTGGCCATTTTGGGAATAACATCAGAGGTCACTGCTGCCATCTAGTGTGCATCTTATGAGTAACAACTGAGTGGAGGTCACCAGGAAAAGCTCTTTTCTTTCCAAATGCTTCTGAGCCCATGAGGAAGAAATGCGACTTAGGGCCGTGCCACAGATATGATCAGCTGTGCCCTGGAAGCTGCCCACTGGAACGTGGAGTTCTCAAGGTGAACCCTGATGCAGAGCTTGCCCAACCATCAACTCCCGTCTTTCCTGGCTCTTACCTATGCATGCCTGTGCCACCCTTCCCTCTTGGCAGAGGTGGTACTGGAAAAAGGTGGGTGAGGTGAGTCCTGGAGATGATTTCTGGCTCCAGCTAGCTTGTGAGGGGCAGAGGGGTTCCTGAGGAAAGACGGAGTAGAGACCTGGGGGTGAAATCTCCACCGCGGATCCATGCCCAGGTGGCAGACTCCATCTCCAGTAAGGGTCATGTAGGAAGCAGCTGACCAATGACCTCTCGCGTCACTGTTTCTCTCTTTCCCTTTCCCTTCCTCTCTCTCTAAAACCAATAAAAAAAACATTTTTTAAAAGAAAAAGATGTTTCTAATAAGCTACTTGCAAATTATGTTCAGCTCAGTATTCTTTCCTTGAATGGAACTGATGCCCATTCTGCAATGTTTAGTAAAATGGTTCACAATTCTGTGATAACAATGTTTCTTTATCACAATTTGCTTTTGGCATGTTTTCACAGATCTTGAATGTATTATGAATCCTATATAATAAAGAGATAATGTGCAAATTGACCCTCACGCCGTCGCACAAGATGGCCACCCCCATGTGGTCAAAGATGGCCGCCACAAGATGGCCAGCAGGGGAGGGTAGTTGTGGGCAAACAGGCCAGCAGGGAAGGACAGTTGGGGGCGACCAGGCCTGCAAGGCAGGACAGTCGAGGGTGACTGGGCCTGCAGGGGAGGGCAGTTGGGGGTGACTGGGCCAGCAGGGGAGGGGGTTGGGGGCAATTGGGCCAGCAGGGGGGCAGTTAGGCGTCGATCAGGCTGGCAGGGGAGTGGTTAGGGGGTGATCTGGCTGACAGCCAGGTGAGCAGTTGGGAGCCAGCAGTCCAGGATTGTGAGAGGGATGTCTGACTGCCACAGGGATTGGGCCTAAACTGGCAGTTGGACATCCCCCAAGGGGTCCCAGATTGGAGAGGATGCAGGCTGGAATGAGGGACACCCCCCCGCCCCGCCCCAGTGCACAAATTTTGTGCACTGGGCCTCCAGTGTATTAATAATACTCTTTAAACACTAAACACAACAAATTAACAATGTCTATTGGCTTATGCTATCTACCTTTTTACAGAATGGATCCAATGTATTGGCATGTACTGGATTTTTTTTGTGTGAGAGTACGAGTGTACTATTACATTTATGTTGGTGTATACTAAAAAAGTAATATACATAGACTAACAGATTAGTCTGAAATTTCACTTTGGAATCAAAGCCAGAGACTGTTTGCAATTCTATAAATATAACATAATACTCTTGGTCAATTCAATGGATTGAAACTTAGAAAATTTTTTCATTGTTGATTTTATGTAGTAAATTGTTCAAACCTATAGCAGAATTGTATATACATTGGTGATTATAATTCTGCACCTAATTTTGCTAAGCCAAAGTGTTACTGGGGAGACAATGCAACCTTGATTCTTGTCTTTTAAGGGAAGATTTCACAAGAGACAAAGTATAGCAAAGTTACATAAGAATTTATTGGCCACAGCAAAAGTATACTTAGGACAGTGACACAAGGAAGGGCATAGAAGAAGCAACAGGAAAGCCTAGGTGGGGCTGCTTTAGTTCACCGAGTTAGAGAAAAGGGGGCCTTGGAGACAGGTCCAGGGGTTTAGCCCAGGACAAGTTGCTGCTGCCCATTGCTCCCCTAGTTGCAAGTCTCCTGGGGAGGAAGGGAATGGTGTGGGCGTGCTCCTCTGGGGGAGGGCGTACCTAGATCTTTCATCCTGAGTGTATTTATCTCTCCCTTGCAGGTGGAAGTCATAGGAAAGGTCTCAGGAGAATGTCTCAACAGACTATGCATCATCTTTTCAGGTGTGCTCTTTCAGGGTCGTGGTCCCCACTGATTGGTTGGTGCCAGAGCTGGAGTAGTTAGTCAATGTAGCTGGTCCTGAGGTAGACATAGCATCACTTGTCTGGTTTTGCTGCTTTTCTGTGCCTGGAGCTGAAATACAACTGGGACCTAGATGTTACTTTTAGGGAGGGAAAGGTCAGGGGGAGTCTAAGCCATATGACTAACCAAATAAAAAGTCAGGGGGTCCAAACTGCATGACCAGCGATGTTAGGGAAGGATAGGTTACCCTGGGGTGAGGTTCTTTACTTTCCCAGTTTTGCCCCTTGCTAGGCATCTGGGGCTTTCTGCCCTGGTGAGTTTCTGTACCAGGCCCATCGTCCTACTGAATTACCAAATCTGGCCTTTAAGATCTCTTGTGCTAAAAAGAAATGGTGTGGACAAAAAGGGGCCACATACGAAACTTGACAAGTTCAGGGAGGCCTACGTGGCGGCCTTACAAACTCAGAGACCAAATAAACACATAGATGGCCTGAAATTAAAACTTTAAAAAAAATATGGTCCATGGTGGTTGTCATGTCCTAAGGCAGCTATTTTTCCCCTAACAAAGGTCAGTCTTTACCTTAATTAAGCCTGTCTGTTGTCTTTTTGCATCTAGGGTAACATACTTGCCTTTGTAAAAAGTAAATAAATTTCCCCTTTTCCAACTCCTCAAACAGCAGAGACTACAAATCCCCTCATTATCACTGTTATCATGTTACTTGCTGACTGTTAACTATCCTATGCCTACCTATGTAAAAGAGGTATGGGGCCATCATTTTACTTTTTATCCAATCCCAGAGAGACCCTCACGTTGCTTTCTCCCACCTCCCTAATCTATCACCAATAGATTTTATGAACCAGCTTATGTCTTCCCTTTTGATTGTAATGTATAAAGCAGGGTGCAGAACTGCCATTTTCTTTCTTCTTTTTGTAGTAATTTGTTTTATTTATTTAATTGTTTAAAGTATTACAAATAGTGGTACATATGTCTCTTTTTCCCCCCATTGACCTCTCCCCTACCTCCCCCTCATCCCGCACATGCCCTTACCCCCTCTCTAGTGTCTTGCGTCCATTGGTTATGCTTATATGCATGCATACAAGTCCTTCAGTTGGTCTCTTACCACCCCCCCCCGCCACCCTCCCGTGCCTTCCCGCTATAGTTTGACAGTCTGTTCGATACTTCTTTGCCTCTGTATCTACTTTTAAGAACTGCCATTTTCTTGAGCATTTTCTCAATTTGTTGAGGTTTTGCTTCCTGGCAACTGTTGTCAAATTTGGCTCACATAGACTCACAAAAATTCTCTACATGTTTGAACATTTCTTACATTAACAATGGGAAAGTCACAATTAGGGCCAAATCTCCAAATCATAAATCAGTTGCAACTGTCCAAGTGAATTCAGCTCTCCCATTAAAATTTTTATTTTAAACACGCTCCAAAAGTTTGAGGATTCTAGCTGCTTTGGAACTTGGGAAAGGGGCAAGAGAGCAGGAAGCAGACTTACCTACAGCTCGGCTTAAACTTACTCAGCTTCTCAGACACAACCTGATGGTGGTTTGCCCTGATGTCCTTTGGGGTGCTATTTGAGGGACTTATTAGCTTTAAACCATTTGTACGCCATAAGTGTCTATAGATGAAACTGGAGGACCTTTTTCAATTAAATTCAAAATATCGTGGCAGTTAACTGGTTAAATGTTGGACTAAGCAGTTTACTTATATAGGTCTCATGAATTTCCTACTCCTCATTTTAAATAATGGTATTTTCTGTCACCTGTTCCTAATACCTCCAAGCCTTTGTTAAACTCTGGGCATACTGTTTAGTCAACTAAAGCTTTATCATAATTGAAGACCCATCATAGAAGCAGGCAACATGACTACATGCTGTACCCCTAATTTTTAAATCCACCTTAACAAATGAGTTTATGATTTAAATTAGTCATCTTCATGCTGTACTCTGAAGTGGATTTTATGGAGGTGACTCAGGTGAAAAAAAGAATAGAGAATATAGTGGATGCTGTGTTGTGCGCTCAGATCCCCTGAGAACTAAAGGATTTATTCAGAGTGCTGCTCCCCAGCTGTCAGCCCTCTCGGGAACTTCGGGCGGGAGAGCACCCTTGTCCCACTATAGGTCCCATATGAGTTTGGGATAGAGTCACTGAGGTCTTGCTGTGACTGCATAACTCCCGATGCCCAATCTTGCTTCTTTTACTTCCTTCACAGGCGCTGATCCCAGAGCACTCCCTAATGAACTTCCTGCATGCTAATATTTTCTCAGACTCAACCCCAGGGAACTGAACCTACAGCAAAATCATAGCCGCTCTGCTTTTTCCTTTTAGTCTGTCTGTCTGTCTGTCTGTCTGTCTGTCTGTCTACCTACCTACCTACCTACCTACCTATCTAATCTATCATCACCTATCTATTTTGGTTAATCCTCACCCAAGGGTATTTTTCCATTGATCTTTAAGAGAGAGTGGAAGAGAGAGGGGAACACGGAGAGAAACATGGAGGTGAGAAAAACACATCGATTGGTAGCCTCCTGCACACAACCCCATCAGGGCTCAGACCAGGGAGGAGCCTGCAACCGTGGTATGTGCCCTTGACCAGAATCGAACCCGGGACCTTTGGTCCGCAGGCTGACACTCTACCCACTGAGCCAAACCAGCTAGGGCTGCTTTTATCTTTTATATATATTGGACAGTCATGTAAGATTACACTTAAAGCAAACTGAACTTTGAAAGTCACTGGTCTCACAATATGAAAAATTATCATTATGGTTTTATGCATGGCCAATTTATTTAATTGTTCCAAATCAATACCTAAGGAGTGTGTTTTTTCTATGCAATTGTTTCTTCTTAGCCTTTTTGTTTGTGTTTACACATATACTCATGTGATTTTTAAAGATGAAATCTATTAAATAATAAACTCAAGAGTGTATTTAAAAATATTTTTATTGATTTCAGAGAGGAAGGGAGAGGGAGAGACAGAAACATCAATGATGAGAGAGAACCATTGATTGGCTGCCTCCTGCATGCCCCCCAGTGGGGATCGAGCCCACAACCTGGGTATGTGCCCTGACTGGGAATCAAACCATGACCTCCTGGTTCATAGGCAGATGCTCAACTATGGAGCCATACTGGCCAGGCACGAGTATTTTTGATATTACATAAGTGAAACCAGTAACATATACGACAGAAGCAATCATGACAGACCAGAGAAGGGCCTTCAGTAAATGGCACATATTCTCAAATACTTTATCCAATCCTACCTGATCTGCACCCCCAGCCCCCAAACTCTTCTCAAGAGTTTGTCTTAAACTAACTAGGGCAGTGGTCAGCAAACTGCGGCTCTGTTGACTAACGAGTTTGCCGACCACTGGGATAGGGGCTTAATCACAAGGAACAACAACAGCCTGTAATTATTGGAATCGAGAGTCTAGGTCAGTGGTTGGTAAACTCATTAGTCAACAGAGCAGCAACGAGCCGCGGTTTGCCGACCACTGACTAGGGCATAAATAAATAAATAGCATATGGAATTTTCATTCCTCTGTTTTAAAAGTTCTTACATTAAAAAACATACCATCAATAACTAGCCTCTTGTAATACAAAGGTAAACCAATAACAAAAAAGGTTAATGGTCTTCTGATAAAAGCTACTGTATTCTGTACTAGCAAGGAAATTTCCAACTCACTAAGTCGTGAAAAGGTTAAACGATAAGATTTAGTTCATGTTCTGGATTTTAGCAGGCTCCTGAAGAGCTCACTTAATAATTCTAACTCACACAGCAGTCAAGAAGAAATGCAGCTTGGATTCAGAGTTTGATTTCAGTTTGGTGTTCCTACTACACTACTGCTTGGGAAGCCAGCCAAACATCAGCCTTGGCGTCCTGCTCCAGCAGCAGGGATGAGGAAAATAAATAAGCTCTGTTCACTCTCAAGGTGTGCTGCTGCTCTGGAAATTTCCAAATTTGATGTGGCAGCAATTAACTGATAAGTAGAATATGATATATGCAGTCAGAAGAGAGACTCAGAATGCAGAGTTCTGAAAGATATTATTTATTAGAGAGAATAACAAAGTACTTTATGTACATGTTATTTAGCATGTATTATCTGGGCTACTAACACATTGTAGTAGTGAGTTTATTCTGGATACTAAAATAGCAAACTTACTTGAAAATTCTTGCTCACAACTTCTAAGTTTTTTAAAATATTAAAAATACTGGAAAAATATGAAATTTAGGTAACATTAGTGACCATAAGAATTCTAAATGATCCTTTCTGGAGAAATAGTGATTCCATCAAGTACAACATTGAAAATACATTTTATCAAGGAGAAGGGATTAAGAAGCACAAACTAGCAGCTATAAAAACAGTCACAGGGATATAAAGTCAATTATATTGTAATAACGATGTATGGTGCCAAATGGGTATCATACTCCATAAGTATGTAAATGCCTAATTCCTATTTTGAACACCTGAAACTAATATAATATTGTATATTAACTGTAATTGGAAAATTAGAAAAAAATTTTCGAAAGAGAATACATTTTCTCCTAAAATACGTAAGCGTATAGTAGCATATATGCATATATGAATATATGCAAATAACAGCAATATTCTTCCATCAGAATGAATAAACATTATAAATGGTAACATATGCATTTATTCATTTTCTTTATGCACAATATGTACATTTTTGGAGTCAAAGAACACTAATGTACAACCAGCTCTAGATCTTCTTTGTTGATGCACTATAGGGAGAGCAAGAATACATGAAGTTGATTTTTCACTTGACAGATAATTTGAACACATATTCTATGCTAGGCATTGTGTTAGGCAATACCATTATGAACAAGACAGACATGCTTTCTGCCCTTGTGAAGCCAACTGTCTAACAGAAGAAGCTGCCACATAAGCTACTGCAACATAGCATGACAAATGCTGATGGGGAAATACAGGGCTCTCTGGATCTGAAGGAGCCAGAGACACTCTCCTGGAGGACATGATGTCTTGTGGAGACATTAAAGCTGTGGACCTGTTGCTGGGGAGCGGTTAAAATTCTATACAGGTAAAGCATGTATAGAATTTTGAGAGAGAAAACATTTCTCTCTCATGGAACTAAAAAATAAATTCAGTATTGCTGAGTCTTGGAAAAGAAGGGTGGTAATATGAGGGGATGAAGTATGAAAGAACCAGTTCACAAAGGGCCTTGTAAAACATATTAAGTAGTAAGGTCTTTATCATATGGCAACAGGAAGCCATTGAAAAGATTTAGGCCATGGAGATCAAAGTTATTGTTTGAAAGATTATTCTGACTATAAACTGAAAAAATGAAGGCAGAGAGACTATTGAGAATTCTGAGACAGCAATTTAGGTGATATGATGATGATGATGATGGTATAGTGGGAATGGAGAGAAGTGAAAAGAGCACCATTTTAGGAAGTAAAATAGGCAGGACTTGGTGACTGATTTCATATATGGGCAGGGTGGGAGGGGACTCTGTCATTTGCTGAGATTGGAAACAGAAGGGTTTAGGAGAAGGATACGAAGTTCCTTTTTTGAACATACTGAATTTGAGGTACTAAGGGAAGAGCAAGTACAAATGTTGGGCAAGCAAGAGAATGTTTAGATCTGATACTCTGTGCAGTGCTCTTTACTGGAGAAGCACACTGGAGAGTTCTCAGTAAGAAATGGTAACTAAAGCCATGGGCGCGGTGATGTTGTCCAAGGCAACGTGTAGAGTGATGAGAACAGGCTGTTGGGAGAAACCCT
The DNA here is from genome assembly GCA_026230045.1 of Corynorhinus townsendii. Lineage (NCBI taxonomy): Eukaryota > Metazoa > Chordata > Mammalia > Chiroptera > Vespertilionidae > Corynorhinus > Corynorhinus townsendii. The sequence continues at coordinate 80,884,819 of JAPDVU010000001.1, read as the reverse complement.
AAGGAACACCAAAGTTAAGGAGAGAAATAGGAGCTCTCAGTCCAGCAATAATTTTGAAGCCATAATTTGTACATTATTTTATATTCTCCTTGGCCAACTCTATTACCAGAAGTACTAACAGCTATGAAAGTCTTATTTGATTTTTGCCCTTCTTTTACCTTGCAAAGCCATAAATTGGCAATGAAAACATTTAAAAGAAATCTATAAGCCAAACAAACATCGCTTGGTTGCTCAATACCTAGCTTTGGCTATGCTGAACCTTCTACTCTGCAACAAACCTTTACTCATGCTGCAATTTGCCCTCCAACAGTTCTGTGACTGTTTCTTATTTCCTGAGTATCTTCAATGGATTTGCAGATCAGTGACAGGTAGGAGAGATTTTCTCTGATCAAAACGTCTGAGTAAACAGAAATATGTCTGTCAAGAAATGACCCTGGTCCATAATTTCCACGTGGAAAAGATCCAGATACATTTTTGGATGGGCCCAGGGGGATTTGCCTCAATATACTTCCTTTTATATCTGTGGGAGTAGAAATGGGAATGTGGCCTCCAGAGTGGCTAATCACTGGTGTGCGGATATGTTAAACAATTGGCTAGCCAGGAGAAAAGAGCCCTGATTTGTTGTGTTTGCCAATTTTTAAAGTATAAACGCCACCATCACCACCGGCAATCAATGTCACTGAAAACAGAGTAGGGGGAAATGTACATAGTTAGCTTTTGCAAGCCAGTGTGAGCTAGCTCCAGCACATTACTGGACCAAGAATGATCTGATTGGTGGCCAGGAATGGGAAATTACCTTGTATATACTAGGTGTACCGGTTAATAATGCGGATTTTTTTCAATAGATGGAGTTACACATATGTTGATATATATGCGATTTGGTATGTATGCTATTTTGTTGTATTGATAAGCTTCAAAACTTCATATGTCAAATATCTATGAATAACATCATAGATATTTTTACACTTAAAAATGTTGAATTTTGTGCCAAAAAAAAAAAAAGAGCATTTACGGGAAGTTTTAGTTCATTACTTTATTTTGAAGAAAATGTTATCATATACTTCGGGAAGCTTATGGTGAACGTGCTCCATCTCAGGATACTTGTGGACGCTGGTTTAAATGCTTTAAAAATGATGATTTCGATGTGAAAGACAAAGAACATCCAGGTCAACTGAAAAAGTTTGAAGACCAACAATTACAAGCATTATTGGATGAAGATGCGTGTCAAACTCAAAAACAACTTGCGGAAAGATTAAATATTACTCAGCAAACAATTTCTGATCATTTTCAAGCAATAGGAAAGATTTTAAAGGAAGGAAAATGGGTGCCACATCAATTGAATAAAAGACAAATGGAAAACCGAAGTCATCAGTAAAATGTTGCTTCAATGGTACAAAAGAAAGTCTTATTTGCATCGAATTGTGACTGGCGATGAAAAGTGGATTTTGAGAATCCTAAATGCACAAAATTATGGGTTGAACCAGGTGAACCATCAACATCGACTGCAAGGCCAAATCGTTTCAGGAAGAAGACAATGCTCTGTGTTTGGTGGGATCAGGAAGGTGTGGTGTAGTATGAGCTTCTAAACCCAGGTGAAACCGTTAATACTGATTGCTACCGACAACAAATAATCAATTTGAACCACACTTTGATCGTGAAACGACCAGAATGTGCCAGAAGACACGGCAAAGTAATTTTGCTTCATGATGATGCACCATCACACACTTCAAAACCAGTTGAAGACACGTTAAAAGATCTTGTCTGGGAAGTATTAACCCACTTGCTGTATTCACCAGACCTTGTTCCTTCAGATTACCACTTGTTCCGATCAATGGCACACGCACTTTCTGAGCAGCACTTCAAAATATACGAAGAAGTGGAAAATTGGGTCTCTGAATAGTTTGCCTCAAAACAAGAAAAGTTCTATTGGGACGGTATCCACAAATTACCATAAAGGTAGGGGAAATGTGTAGCTAGCAATGGACAATACTTTGAATAAAGCACTTTTGATGTTTCTCTTGAAATTATCGTGTTTTCTTTGATTACAAAATCTGTATTAACTGATACACCTAGTAACAGTTTAAGATATCAGAGGAATAAATTCTAATACTGAATTTTTATTCTAATGAAAATTGATTCATTCACCTATATTCAGTTTATTTGTAGATCTTTTGCCTTTGAATTGAAAGCTGGTGGTATGAGTAATGTATCAATAACTTAGCATTTGTCAACTTATATATATTTTTATAAGTGATAACTTTCTAAAATTGATTTATATATGAAATAGAAACTATTGAGAATCATTTTCAATCTACTTCTTTATGCCAAGAACCAAAGAAATGACTGGTTTCTTTTCATTTTGGGGTATCAGAATACTTTGCATTCTAATATATTTCATAAAAGAAAATATCTTATTTCCATCAAATAAGCAAAGTTTGCCTTTTCCCTATCAAAGCAAACACTTTGATGGTATACTGATGTAACGAATAATATATGCAGAAAAAATAGCAGCAAAATATCTAATTTCTTTATATAATTTAATATATACACTATTAACACATTGTGCAGAAACATAGTATTGTTAGTATACTAAATAATTACTATTAAAACTAACTTTTAAAATACTTTCAACATCAGGCACTGGTGGAACCAGAGCTGTTATTATGCATACTATGTCTTTTTCACATTCCAAAGGGAAATTAAAATTCCTGGTAGCATGGAGGAGAACACATTTTTTAATATTTAATGCAGGTATAAAAAAATCTCATGGCTTCTATTAGAAACTTCACAATTCCACTGTGCACAAATGAAGACAGCTTTTCAAATAACTTACACTTTGCCGAGTTTATAAAAGTGACCATAAAAATACTGCAAGCCCAATAAAAACACAATGGTATAGTATAAAGTCTTTTTTAAAGTCAAACTTTAAAAGGCCTATATTTATACAAATGTACAATATGTTTCAATATGGTATTTTTGTTCAGGATTATCTGATTTTAGAAATCTAACTTGAATATTTTTCATTAATTTTCTGCTTCAGAATAGAAAACATTGAGAACGTATAGAGTAAATTTAAAAAACAAGATTGGGCAAAAACTTCACCAAGTGGACTAGTAAACACTTTACATGCTTTAGTTATTGCCCTGCCAAAGGTAAAAATGCCCAATGTTCCATTTTTCTCTTATTTAACTTGAATTTTTAGATAAGCATCTTAACTACCTCTCCTTTGTAGATATAGAAACTCTTTGAGACAAAAGTGTAAAAATTTTAGGTTCTCTGACAAAAATCCAAAATGTCACTAAGCCATTTTCCATTTTCAAAGTGTATTTAAAGAAATGTTTATTTCAATATAAAATCCCAAAGTGCTGAATGAAGACACATTAATAATTCTACTTTAGCCTTAGAGGAATATTATTACAATTGGCTGTTAAATTCCATTTAAGCATTTGTTTTTTATTCTGTAATACTGTATTTTCCAATACATATATCAAAGAAATGAACTGACCTCCCCCCCTCAAAACAATAGTTAAGTATTTCAGCTATAATACAAATCAAATTTTTGGGAAAAAAAGTAATTCATTCCAAGGTAAATTGATTTTTAAAGTCTTAGAATAATTTTTATAAAAGAACTATAAAATATAAATTTTGAAAAACAACACTGCAAATGTCTCTCTCTAGGAAAAAATATACAACTTGTTAGGTACAAGAAAATATAGCATTACTATGGTGTACAATTAACTATGGATCTGGATTATGAGACTTTAAAAACTCACAAAAAGTAATTAGCACCAAAATTATCTAAAACTCCAAATGGTATACTGAAGTGATTCCAGGCCCACATGTTTCATTATAAAAAAGTTATATTTAACTTGGGAAGTTTCCCAAGCAATAATAAATATACTATTGTCAATCTGTAGAAGATGTGCTAACTTTACTGATTTTCATCAAAACGTTAAGGTAGTGTATAGTAATTATCATATACAATGGTTTGGGCTGAGCAGGGACAATAAAAGTTCAAATTATTTCCCAAATAATATGGGGTTATTTGGTGGGAGTGGGTAGGGAGAAATTCTCCAAGTACAACTTATTTTTAGAGTATTGTTTCATCATTTTTCTTCTAAAACGTTTTATTGGAGCTCTTTATAAGACTTATATTGCCCAATTTGAACTGCATATCCTGTTACTTTCCCTGCTCACTTGGTGGTGTTATTTAAGATTTGGCATGGGAATAGGGATATTTAAAAATGGGCACAGATTATAGTATTAACACAAGAATTTTGAATAAGCTACAAGATGTATATTGAACCCTGTTATAATCAAGAGTTGAGTTTTATTTTAAACAATATCCACTTATAATTATAATATAAAACAGCACACAATTTGAAACAAGGCAAGCTTTTTGGCTTTCATGTAGTGAAATATATAACTTCACTAATTATATATAGATGGCCACCAAATATCAATCAACAGTTCATTCGGCCATATTTTAATGTTGTACATAAATAATGACAAGGCAAAGAACAGCAACTAGTCCAAAGGCTTGTAGGCCAAGGAACCACAGCATAACCCAAAAGAAAATGATGATCACTGGTTCCACAATCCGTTCTCCAAGGTACATCCTCGTAAAGCCCATGTTGATGAGGTTTTTGTTCAGCTCACCAAAAAGTGTTCCCATCTTTTTGTAGTCATCTCCAACAGGATCGCCAGGGTGGCTCTGTGAGTCTTCACAATCCTTTAAAGACAAACAGACAAAACAAAACTTAAACATGAAAATGAGAAATAGGTGAAGGGTTTTAAGAATAAAGGCTACCTCATAATTCTTCTTTATCTTCCAAAGTACTGGAAGTAAGAATTATACTTCTGATAATCACTCAATAAATACTTGGAATGTTCCTTTTGATTGACATATAGAACTGTGTCTGTGCTCACCTTTTAAGAATGTGGAAAGCACTGATTTATTTTCTGTGAAAATCAGCAGTGACTGGACCTTCAACTACCAGAACAGATTCACAAGATGAAGGAAGGACCTGATTAATTTTCATTCATTCTCCAGTTTCCTGGAATTGCACAAAGACAGCAAGCTGCTTACATGAAGAGCCGTGTTTGTACTGCTCTTATCAGTGGCCATGATTTCAGAACAGCCCTTTCCCAGCAATCTTCCTTTTTGAGGCAGGGCGCTGGATTTGTAAGCTTTTTTTTTAGTGTGTTCCTTTGACACTGAGACTTTAAGGAACCTAGCCTCAGATGATTGGAGCATGTCTTGCTGCTACCGTTGAGCCATCCTTAGTCATTACTGCTATGATCTTTCAGCCTTTGCCTCAGCTGAGGAGACTTCAGCATAGGCCCTTGCATAGTTCCCTGTCTAAATTCTACAAATGTCTTAAATGCCTCTTATTAATCTCATAGAGAGAAATACATAGTTTACAAATTGAAATAATTTTGTACAATAAGCCCAAAAGTTCATCTAGAAGTCCGTTCCCCAGAAAATGTCCATTTGTACCCAATTATACATGACAAGAGAAAAATTCTGAGAAACCCAAAAATTATCCAGCTGCCTCCTTATCGACACTTGCAGATTTACCACTTTCACATTATGCAATGAATAATGATTCTTGAATTGTTTAAATCACCCAGAGCTAGTGAAAATTCAACATTGGTAGGTAGGGTCCAGCCCTTTCTTTCAACACCACAAACTTTTTGCTTCGGCTGTGATTGCCACGGGACTGAGTGGGATAGCTTCTATGTTTGCCCTTTAATCCATGTCATTAGAAGTTTCTCTCTGCTTGACTTTTTGTTAGTCTCCTTGTCTTCAAAGAAGCTGATACTTTAACAGCTTAAGCCAGTTAGTTCTTGTTCTTTAAGATCACAGTTGTGGTGAAAGGAACATGCCTGACTTGTGAGCAATAACCATGATGAATTTTCTACCATCGTAGTCTATAATCACTTTTAATTTCGTTTCCAGGTCAATCACTGGACATGGCTTCTTACTGGCAACATTAGCAGTGGATTTTGTAGGATTAGGACCCATGATGAACAAAACAACATGAGATTATATCAAGCATGAGAGAAAATGATGCATGCAAGAGATATAGCAAACACAAGATATATGAGGCTGCTGCCGGTGTAACACAGGCATACTATTTTTTTTATATAAGTATAAAGAATATACTCTAAATGATAAAAAAGTATAGTATAACCCTATATAATAAATAGGTAATATGCAAATTGACCATCACTCCAACACACAAGATGGCCGCCCCATGTGGACACAAAATGGCCACCACAAGATGGCCAGCATGGGAGGGCAGTTGGGGGTGACCAGGCCAGCAGGGGAGGGCAGTTGGGGGTGACCAGGCCGACAGGGAAGGGCAGTTAGGGGTGATCAGGCCGGCAGGGGAGGGCAGTTGGGGGTGACCAGGCTGGCAGGGGAGGGTAGTTAGGGGTGACCAGGCTGGCAGGGGAGGGCAGTTGGGGGAAATCGGGCCAGCAGGGGAGCAGTTAGGCATCGATCAGGCTGGCAGGGGAGTGGTTAGGGGGTGATCAGGTTGGCAGGCAGAAGTGGTTAGGGGCAATCAGACAGGCGAGCAGTTGGGAGCCAGCAGTCCTGGATTGTGAGAGGGATGTCTGACGGCCCGTTTGGGTTCGGGCCTAAACGGGCAGTCGGACATCCCTTGAGGGGTCCCAGATTGGAGAGGGTGCAGGCTGGGCTGAGGGACACCCCCTGCCCCCGTGCAAGAATTTTGTGCACCGGGCCTCTAGTAAATACATAAACCTGTAACATAAGTCTTTTATCATTATCAAGTATTATATACTATACATAATTGTATGTGCTATACTTTTATACAACTGGCAGCGCAGTAAGTATATTTACACCAGCATTGCACCGCTACATTGTTATGGCTATGATGCAAGTACACAATAGGAATTTTCAGCTCCTTTATAATCCTACCAGAGGCCCGGCACACGAAATTCATGCATGGGGGCAGGGTGTCCCTTAGCCCGGCCTGCACCCTCTCTAATCAGGGACCCCTTGGACATCCCTCTCGCAATCCAGGACTGCTGGCTCCTAACTGCTCTCCTGCCTGCCGGCCTGATCAGCCCCTAATTGCCCTTCTGCTGGCCTCGTTGACTCCCAACTGCCCCCCTGCTGACCTGGTTTCCCCCAACTGCCCTCCCCTGCTGGCCTGATTTCGCCCCCAACTGCCCTCTCCTGCTGACCTGCTCTCACCCCCAACTGCCCTCCCCTGCAGGCCTGGTCACCCCTAACTGCCCTACCCTGCCAGCCTGTTCACCTCCAACTGCCCTCCCCTGCCAGCCTGATCGTCTACACTGCCCTCCCCTGCTGGCCATCTTGTGATGACATGGGGGCAGCCATCTTGTGATGACATGGGACGGCCATCTTGTGATGACGTGGGTGGCCATCTTGTGACAAAGTGGCGGCAGCCATCTTGTGACGATGTCGCACGACGCCACTAGGCTTTTATTATATAGGATGGGACCACTATTGTATATGTTGTCTCTCATTGACTGAGATGTTGATATGTGGTACATGACTATAGAATGTGCTCCAGTGATCATAGAAAGGTTGCTTTTATAAACAATATATTTTGATTGACTGTGATTATGGAGAGACAAACATTAAGGAGGAAGAACAATGACAGAAAAAATTTCAATCAGTTTCAGAGGGCTTTTAGACTGACAAGTCTTCTCCCAAAAAATACTGGAACTTAATCCACTCTACCATCTCACTCAACCTCTCAAAAGAAAGACATTTATTGAAAAAGATCTTGTTATTTCACTTAAAAAGGTAGGAGTCTCACGTTTGCAAAACACAAACAAGAGAGTTTCATTCTTCAATAAACAAACACATGAAATATATATTAAGAAAGAAGTAGTTACATATTTTAAAAGTTTCTGATTACTTACATATTTAGCCCTTTGGGCTTTCATTTTCTCCTTGCAGTTTAGAGCTCACAGTCTACCATTTTCACTATGACTTCATAGCCACATGATCTCCCCGACTCCCTGACTTATAGTAGCCTCCAATTTCCCTCTTTCTTCTACTGGGCTAAAAATTGTGCTCAGATGCATTATCCTGGTGTTCTTAGTACTTCTTCCATGTTATCAATCCTTTCAGTCACCTCTTGATAACTGTCCTTCCAATTCCTCATATTTATTGCTCCAAATCTTTGTCACTTTTTTGTCTTCTCCCTCCTAGAGGTTTTGCTATTTCCTTTTAAGGTTAACAACAAATCATAATCCCAAATGCTTCCACCCATACATCTAAGTTCAAAAATGGATTTTATACTGTAACACACCTTTTCATTCCTAAAGAAAAGAAGCAAAATAGAAAACCTGATTAGAACTGGAACACTTGTCTATCAGGCGCACTTCCTCTGAAGACAAAGAAAGGCAAAGTTATTATAAAATCAGAGGCACTAGTCAGAATCTGAAGCACTAAACAGATGACTCATTCTTAAAGCACTGGGTCTATCACTGACGCTGCTGTTCATGGTTTTTTTCACCATAATCTATTGAAAGAGTCACCCCAACATTTATGACTTTGTGAATATTTTTCTTTTAAAAGTCAGATTTTAGAATAGAAGTTTTATGTATGTATCTGGGCAAGTGATTTTCAACTGGTGTGCAGCAAGAATTTTTAAAACATACAATACCACACTGGTTGAAAATTGCTGATCTAGGTCAATGCTATATAGCTTTATGAAAATTTGAAACTAGCATAAGTTTGCTTAGCTTATCTAATAAAGAGGGAATATGCTAACTGACCCTCACTCCCTCACAAAGATGGCAGTGCCCACAGCCAATAAGGAATATGCTAATTGACTGTCACACCCTCAAATATGGCAGTGCCCACAACCACAAGATGGCGGCGCCCAGTCCCCTCAGCCCTGCCTGCCTCCAGAGTCCCCCAGTCCCCTCAGCCCCCCAGCCGCCTAGGACCGGCCCGAGGTGCAAGCAAGCCTCAGATGGTGGCTGCCCCAGGGATGACCAAATGACTGAATAAGCAGGCTGCATGGGGCGACCAGGCCGGCAGGGGGGTTAGTGAGGGATGACCAAACGACTGAACAAGTAGGCTGCGTGGGGCAACCAGGCCAGCAGGGGGGCCAGTTGGGGATGACCAGGCTGGCGGGGGAGGCGTTTGGGGGCAACCAGGCCGGCGGGGGGGGCAGTAAGAGGCGACCAGGCCGGTGGGAGGGGGCAGTTGGGGGTGACCTGGTCGGTGGGGGGGGGTGCAGTTGGGGGCAACCAGGCCGGCAGGGGTGGCAGTTGGGGGAGATTAGGCTGGCGGGGGGGGGGGGAAGATGAGGGGTGACTAGGCCAGCAGAGGTGGGTAGTTGGGGGCGACCAGGTTGGCGGGGGGACAGTTAGGAGCAACCAGGCTGGCAGGGAGGGGGCAGTTAGGGGCGACCAGGCAGGCAGGCAGGTGAGCAATTAGGAGCCAGCAGTCCAGGATTGTGAGAGGGTGCAGGCTGGACTGAGGGAACCCTTCCCCCATGCACGAATTTCATGCACCGGGCCTCTAGTGCTATTATATATCTTTTCCCTATCATAGCTGAAGAGTTAAAGATTAACATGACTGGTATGTTTAATAGAACTTTGCAAATAAATGAGCCATCCTTGTTAGAATTATGTTGCCTTTAAGATCTATAGTGGGAATTTTGTCTCAGAGCAAAGTTAACAATACTTCAGAATCTGACAATATGTCAAACAGCTATAAAAACGCCACTCATATAACAATATTTGGGAGCTGTCTATTGTGTTCTATGTAATAACAACTTTCTTGTTTTATATACTGTACTTTTTGTTAAATCTAGTGACTTGGCTAATTATTTTCTTTGCAATTCTGAAATAACCACCACGGTGCATAAAATAAAATGACTATTAAATTATCAATCAACCATTTGGACAAAGTGGAGGACAAGTTTAATTGGTTTTCATTATGACACTAAAGAATCTGTAGGAATTTAGTCTTGTAGATAAAGAGAGTCTATAGGTTTATGATATTTCTTATGGAAAAATTCTTTGAAAAACAGTATCCTATCTAATAAAAGAGCAATATGCAAATGAACCATCACTCCACTATACCCACAAGCCACGCACATCAGCCAATCAGGAGCAAGTATGCAAATTAACCCAGCCAAGATGACTTTGGCCACGGAGCGAGCAAGGAGGCTTGGGTTTCCCCCGCAATGTAGGAAGCCAAGCTTCCTGCACACCCTGGCCTGCCTTAGCCTCAAAGTTACAAAGTTTCAATTATAGAAGATAAATAAATCCTAACAAAATGGCTGTGGCCACTGAGTGAGCAGGAGGCTTTAGTTGCCCCTGGCGATGGAGGAAGCCAAGCTTTCTGCCCACCCTGGCCTGCCTTAGCCTCAAGGTTACAAAGTTTCAATTATAGAAGATAAATAAATCCCAGATACCAGGGCCTCCACTTGGGTCGCTGGGGGGCGTGGCTGGCCTCCAAACCACCACAGGCCCATCGCCCAGGCCACCCCATGCCCCAAGGGAACCCCCACCCTGATCCGGGACATCCTTTAGGGCAAACCAGCTGGCCCCCACCCGTGCACCAGGCCTTTAGCCTATCTAATAAAAGAGTAATATGCTGTCACTCCAACACACAAGATGGCTGCCCCATGTGGACACAAGATGGCCACCACAACATGGCCAGCAGAGGAGGAACCAGGCCTGCAAGGGAGGGCAGTTAGGAGCGATCAAGCCTGCAGGGGAGGGCAGTTAGGGGTGACCAGGTCTGCAGAGGAGGGAAGTTGGGGGCAACCAGGCCTGCAGGGAAGGGCAGTTGGGGGTGACTAGGCCTGCAGGGGAGGGTAATTAGGGGCAATCGGGCTGGCAGGGGAGCAGTTAGGCATCAATCAGGCTGGCAGGGGAGTGGTTAGGGGGTGATCAGGCTGGCAGGCAGAAGCGGTTAGGGGCAATCAGGAAGGCAGGCAGGCGAGCAGTTGGGAGCCAGCAGTCCTAGATTGTGAGAGGGATGTCCAACTGCTCGTTTAGGCCCGAACTTACTGGGATCAGGCCTAAAGGGCAGTTGAACATCCCTCGAGGGGTCCCAGATTGGAGAGGGTGCAGGCTGGGCTGAGGGACACCCCTCCCCGCCGTGCATGAATTTCATGCACCGGGCCTCTAGTATCTATATAAAGCCACCTTGTTTTATAATGAAGTATATTAGTTTTTTTAATTTTAGGTGAATGGTGATACAGTGAAAATGACTACAAGTTTTCTGCCTATTGTAATAGTCTGTAGTTACATTATTTTCTCCTCTCAGCATGTTTGCACCTGCATTTTATCCAAGATGTGTTGTGCACTACCCGTGGCAAGCCTGCTTAGTCCTGACTGGTTTGCCAGACTGACAGCTGCTTACTTCCAGGAAACCACCCTCTGGTTCTTAGTATGTGTCGTGTCCTCTTAGAGAACCACTGATCCTTGATTACTGAAAACTCCAACTCTAAGAATTCATAGTTCTTGACTCACAGAACAGTCTGGCTTGCAGAGTAAACCCTTTAGTTAACTTAGTTCAATTCAATAAATAATAATTGAATGCATACCATGAGCAAGGTAGGTGCTGTGGGACATGCAAAATAAACAATCCACACTCCCTGAGTTGCTTAATATATAGGAAAGTTGCTTAATATATAGAAAAAGATACTAGTATGTACTCAAATCACTGTATTAAAACATGTCTGCACACTCCCTTATTAGTAAAAATCATCTGTACTTTTATACAAGATTTATAGTTTTATCTTCCTGAGCATTACTTCTCAGCTCAGGAAACATTTCAGATTTCTAGACTTGTATGGTCAACTGTTTATTCGGCATTTCCTCAGAGATGTCTTACAGGAACCTCAAACTCAACATGCTCTGTACCTACCCCATAATCATTGGCCCTAAACTAGCTCTTCCTTTAGGGTCCCCTACCTCAGTGAATGGCATGACCCAGAAGTGCAAGCGAGAAGCCTGCTAGTCACTCTATATGTCTTTATCGCCTTCGTCCTTTTGGCTCAACTTCTGCTAGCTCATTTCCCTCTGAGTTTGTGTTGGAACTCCTCAGGGACTTATCTGTAGGCCAGCTTTTCTTATTTATAGTCTCTCCTGATGGAGATTTTATTAGTGTTTCTATGATTTATATGCTGAAGACTTTCATTTTTAATTAATAAATGTTTATGTTTTTATTGATTTCAGAGAGGAAGGGAGAGGGGGTGGGGGGGGAGAGAGAGAGAGAGAGAGAGAGAGACACCAATGAGAAAGAATCATGGATCGGTTGCCTCCTGCACATCCTCTACTGGAGATTGAACCTGCAACCTGGGCACCTGCCCTAACCAGAAATTGAACCGTGATCTCTGGGTCATGGGTCGATGCTCAACCCCTGAACCACATGCACAGAGTTAGACTTTCATTTTTTAAATCCCACTCTGGCCAAGAAAAACATTATTGGTGAAATATATTTAATCTCCTTAGAAAAAATATCCCCATAGTTTAAATTTTATTCCCCCCCATTTTTAAGTGAAATCCCACAGACTATTCCATTTATTCAAATAAACTTATTAAACACACACATTCCAAGCATTTGCTCATCACAAAAACGCTGTAAGGCAGATGTTATTACATTCTGGGGGTGAAGCAATTTCCCAAAATCAGTCATCCAGCCAGGATTTGAACTCGGGAATCTTTTGGCTATAAATTCTAAGCTCTTTCCAATGAACTGCTCTTCAAACCCGTAAATCCCTTAGTGCAAAGGAAATGAGCCAGGTATTAAAAAGAAAGCAACATATTTAAACAAATTCCTTATGAGGTGTGATACATGATAGATACTCCTTAAGAAATGTAAATGATGAAATTTGCTAACGGAAGTAAGTCCATAATTCAATTTATTTTTTCCTCTCATCTTTCCACAAAGGATTTGAATTTCCTTGCAGTAGGAACAAATAAAATAGTAATAAAAAATAAACAACTGGAAGAGGGAATAGGTGAGAAAGAACTGGAAAACTTGACTGGGAAAAGACACGTTGTTAACACAATTACTAAGACTGAGCCTTACATTTGGCTCTCCCTTCCTAGGGAGTCAAAGCAAAAGGGGAAACACAGGCAAGTAAGTACTTCTCACTTCCGTTAAGCCTGTGCAAATAGCAGCTTGGCGAGCCTTTCATGACTGCCTTGTTTAAAAAAACAATCCTACCCCATACCCATACTCCCTATCTACCTTCCCTACTTTTATTTTTTTTCCAAAAATAAAAAATAAAATAACCCATGGATGTTTTGCTCATTTATTCACTGTTTCTCTCTCTCACTAGTACAGTGCAAGATTAATGAGGGGAGAAATTTGTGCCTGTTTCTGTTTGTGTCTTTGTGTCCCCGCTGCCTAGAGCAATGCCTAGAAAACAGTAGGAGCTCAATACATTTTTTATAAATTCAATTTATTGGGGTGGCATTGTTTAATAACATAAGATTCAAGTATACAATTATATAATCATCTACATATTGCATTCTGTGCTCACCACCCAAAGTCTAGTCTTCCTCCATCACAGATATATTTGACTCCCTTTACTCTTTTCATCCTCTCCCAACCCCTTTACCCCTCAATAACATTTTTCAGTGCATGAATGAGAAGCTATCAAGGGTATATGTATATGCTATACAAAAAATAAGGAACAAATAATAAATACAGAAAATGTCTATAATACAATGACTATAATTAGTTGTTAAAGCAATTCATATTCAATATAATACAAATGGAGAAAGAAAATATCTTCAGCATATGGCCAGATGGTTAGCACAAATGAATTCTAAAATTAGTAGCCAAGGACAGAATACAAAAATACTGATTTTCCAAACAGTCAATAATTTAAACTCCAAAGGGAAAATATTATCATCCAAATATGGCTGAATCATTATAGACTTTTCATTATATTACTATTAAACTATGTATGCATACATACTGAATGAAGAAATAAATATGGTATTTGCTTTAAATTTTCTTCATATATTTATTATCAATTGTTTTACACAGTTGTTCATGCTAAAATAGTTAATTCTCTATGAAGAAATCACTTCATTCTCGACCTACTTTAAATTTAAAAGCTTAAACTAAATGTGCTTCTTTACTGCTGTGAAACTCTTGAATAGATGAAGTTGTCTCTGAAACCAATAACCATTCAACATATGGATAAAATATGCTAGAATTATATGAACAAGAAATTGGGATTTGTGTGCTAATAAAAAGTAGACATAGCTATGGAATCCTTGGAGCAGCAATACTTTGTTTTTTGGTAGTTCTTTCAGTATCAGGTTAATTTTAGTTCTATAACTCATCAGAAAGAACTTCAATAGAAATCAATCCTTGCTTTTCACATGCATATAAGTCACATACACATTGAACATATAGATACAATATTACCATGAAAGGAGATTAGAATAGAGTTAATATTTTCTAGTAGCATGAGACATTATAAAGTAAGAAACGGAGTACCCTCTATCCACAAATTAATCTACTCTGTGTGGTGATTTTTATAAATTACCTTCTTTATTACTATAAGGAAATTAAGAATAAGCAAAAAATAATATGGGGTGTCTCATGAACAATGATGCATTGTTTAGAATATTATACAGCCGTCATGGCTTTAGAGCCATTTTTACAGAAAACTGTAGAAAACTGACAGCAATGCAAAATAATTCTTATCTATCCACATGTAAACAAATTCTGTTCCAGGGAAGGTTTTCTCCCCTGCCTATGGAAAGAGCCAGTAAGTTTCATGTCCACGTGTAAGTTCATTTCAACATATATTTTCTCCACATACTTTTTTTTTGTTTCTTTGATTTTTTTTCTTTGATCAGATGTAACACTTGCCGGGTCCCTCATTAATAATGAGTTAAATAAAATCCTTAATAATCGCCGTTAATAAAAATGGCTAATCTGCATTTTAACTTATGTTATCTCTGGGTTTCATTTATTATCTCCCTATATTCACTTCAGGAACAGTTAAAAACAAAACTGCAAATTTAGAGTAATTACGTAGATTAATAACAGTATTCCACAACCCTATGTTCATTAGCATTTCACCTTCTTGATGTTATGGTGGTTTTTAAATGCAACATATCAAGGAACACAACCCTTGCCTAAATTCTTACAAATGTCTTACAGGGCTCATTAGTTCAATGGCAACTAAAACCACTAGTTTCTATGTTGTTGATTCTGATAATAGAATATGCTCCTGTTACATACAAAGTCCTCTCTCTAATTTCTGTCATGATCATTTTTTGCTACATTGCTTCAGCAAAAACATCAATTGAGTTTTTACCAACAGTATCACTTTGGATAGAAGTTTCTACTGGCTCTGTACTACCTCAGAGATACCAGATTAACTGTCTGGAGCATAATGTGATCTCTACTTTCATGGAGATTGTGGTTCAGTATGAACCTGTGAATGGGGTGAATGAGAAGTGGCAGAGAACAAACGTGTTAACAAATAAATAATTTCAAAAAGTGTGAGAACTATAAGGAAAATAAAACAGAGTAGTGGAAGAGAGGAAGCTGATGATCTGATGCGCTGCATAGGAAAAATATGGGGAAGAAGTCCTGAGACAGAACTGAGCTGGCTTGCCTTGTGCTGTGATTGTGACTGTGATCCACAATTAGATATATTTTATTTCTGGACCCATATAAACTAAAGTTCCATGGCACGACACTCATACCATCTGTGATACATTTGAACAATTTCTATCCTATCCTATGCTATCCACAATCTATTAAGTTGATTTCATGCCCCAACACTAGAGTGGTGGTTAAGAGCTCAGGCTTTAAGCATGGGTTTAAATCTGAACTCTGCAATTTACTAGCTGTGATATTTTCAGTGTTATTTAACCTTGCTGTGCTATAGTTTTTACATCGTTAAAGTGGGGCAATACAGTATCTTATCATGAGGTTTGATATCTGATTTCCCTTCAGAAAGACTAAACCAATTTATACTTCTAACTTTAGTGTATTCTTATTTCATATACTGTTTCTCTAAACCCACACTATTCATCTTTTTAATCTTTAACAACTTGATAGGTGAAAAATCATTCCTAATAGTTTTAATTTGCATTTTTTTCTTATTTCTAGTGAGACTGACATGTTTTCCTGCTTACTGGATACTAAATGTAGTTGCAGTTTCATTTACAACACAATGTGCAAAAATATGTTAAATAAAAATTTACTTATAGGATATTTTTCCTTACATGATATTGCCCTACTATCCCCCCTTTTTTTTTATTAATGCAGATTTTTGTAAATTTTATAATGCAGTCTTGATAACTTTAAATTTTTTAAAATAATTATATAAATCTTCACCTAACCACAGCATTATATATTACATAATTTATAACATGTTTACTATTATATTTAGAACTTGTTTGTCAATGCAAAGTTATAGCATCCATTTATACTATTTCCCATTAAACTACATAGAACCAATAAAGAAAAAAAAACTTTTGAGGAGATGGATAAAAAATTAATATCAGCTAGTCTTGAATTAGTCTTTGAAATTAGTATAAACCAAACAATATTAAAATTTGTATTCATTTTCATTTTAACTAAAAGGACTCAATACTTTAAATCATAGTTGCAAATATAGATAAATGAAACAACCAAGTTTTCAAAAAGATACAAACAATATCAGCCATATCTATCAAACATATTAAGAGTTGCCGAGAGGAATCCAAGATGGCGGCGTAGGTAAACACCTAAACTGCTGCCTCCCACAACAATTTAAACTGCAACTAAAAGACAAAACGTCTATCACCCAGAACCACGGGAAAGCTGGCTGAGTGGAAGTTCTACAACTAGAAGGAAAGAGAAAAGAGCTTTGAGACGTGCACGAGCGCTGAAAAGCTGAGGTACGGAGGCGCGCGATCCGGGCTGGCGGCGGGCGACTGGGTGCGTTGCTTTTTTCAACCCGAACGGAGACAAGCCCCCGATTACTCTGAAATCCAGTCTCTGGGGAGACACGGGGGACCCAAACTCCTACGGGGAGAAGCTGGACTGTCTGCCAGTGAGGGTGGCTTGCTTGCAGAGCTGCGCGCAGGAATAATTGTTTACTGCACTGGGGCACGGGACTCGTGGATGCCTTTGGGGACACAGAGCCGGCTAACTAGCAGCCATTGCTGCTTGCCACACCCTAACCTAGTGACACCCTGAGGCCCCGCCCTGCACAACCTACAAACCCACCCAAGCTCCAAGCAACCGAGTTAGCATAAGAAAAGCCTGCCCTATGGCAGCTTAACCTAGCAAATTTGCAGCCCGGGTCAGACAGTTCCAAAACCTCCAAACCCCAAGCAAAGAGGAGAAAACTGCAGCTCTCACTGTAGCTCCTGCTGGATGGCCTCAGACAGTAGCAGACCTGCACCCCATTGGAGATCCAGAAGCCTGTGTACCTAGTGGTCAGTGTGAGACACCACATTTCAACTCCTCACATCCATAAGTGACACATTCAAGAGGCAGACTCAGTGAGCACCGAAGCCCCACTGAAACAAGTCCTGCGTGTCTTCAGCGCAGCAGTTCTTCCATTATAGACACAGGGAGTGCTCACAGCTAATTGGCCTGGAGGTCAATTCCTCCCAGCATACCAACAGCAATTCAGGCTTAACTACACCAAGACTTTGCACTCAGCCCACAAAGGAGTGTACCAAGAGCATCCACATCAGGTGATTGGGGAGGATGAGCTACTGCCCCCTATAGGTCACCTACCACACAAAGCCACTCCATCAACACAGGGAAGCAGCCAAAATGCAGAAACAAAGAAACATGTCACGAATGAAAGAAACGGAGGAAAGCAAACTACTGGATGACATAGAGTTCAGAACCACATGTATAAGGTTACTCAAGAATCTTCTAAAAACCGCTGAGAAACTTGATGACACTTCTGAGGAGCTTAGTAAGACCTTCAAGGACCTTAATGAGAGTGCCAAAAAAATGGAAAAGGATCAGTCAGAAATGAAGCATACACTGTCTGAAATAAAGAATATAGAGAAACTCAACTGTAGATTAACGTACCCCAAGAATCAAACCAAAGATCTGAAATATGTGGAAACAAAAAACATCCAACCAGAAAAACAAAAAGAAAAAAGAATCCAAAAATATGAAGATAGTGTAAGGAGCCTCTGGGACAACTTCAAGCGAACCAATATCCGAATTTTTGGGGTGCCAGAAGAAGGGAGAGAGCAAAATATTGAAAACCTATTAGAAGAAATAATGACAGAAAACTTTCCCTACCTGGTGAAAGAAATAGACTTACAAGTTCAGGAAGCACACAGAACCCCATACAAGAGGAACCCAAAGAGGACCACACCAAGACACATCATAATTAAAATGCCAAGGGCAAAAGACAAAGAGAGAATATTAAAAGCAGCAAGACAAAAACAGTTAATTACCTACAAGGGAGTACCCATACGACTGTCAGCTGATTTCTCAACAGAAACTATGCAGGCCAGAAGGGAGTGGCAAGAAATATTCAAAGTGATGAACAGCAAGAACCTACAACCAAGATTACTCTACCCAGCAAAGCTATCATTCAGAGCTGAAGGTCAGATAAAGAGCTTCACAGACAAGAAAAAGCTAAAGGAGTTCATCGCCACCAAACCAGGATTACATGAAAGGCTGAAGGGTATTCTTTAAGAAGAGGAAGAAGAAGAAAAAAATAAAGATAAAAATTATGAACAACAAAATGACATCAAATACATACCTACCAACAAGTGAATCTAAAAATCAAGTGAATAAAAAATCTGAAGAACAGAATGGACTGGTGAATATAATAGAATCAGGGACATAGAAAGGGAGTGGATTGACGATTCTCAGGGGAAGCAAGTGTGAGGGGTGCGGGAAGAGATTGGACAAAAATCTTACTCCTATGGATGAAGACAGTGGCGGGGGGTAAGGGCATGGGTGGGGTGGGGAATCAGGTGGAGGGGAGCTATGGGGGCGAAAAAAAGTGGAACACCTGTAATAATCTGAACAATAAAGATTTATTTAAGAAAAAAAAAAGAGTTGCCTATTGTAGTGGAAGAGTATGCCATCTATATATATAAAAGCCTAAGTGACTGTCCGACCGTTTGCCTGACAGCTATGAGGCACAATGATCACCAGGGGGCAGATGCTTTGACCAGAAGAGGAGGGAGCCCGATTCCTCGTGGAATTGGCTGTGGGTTAGGTTGCTGCTGGGGCACTGTTGGCCCCGAATCTGCTTCACCCGCACCCCGGACCCAGAAAGGAGGGAGAAGGGAGCCAGATTCCTCATGGAATTGGACATAGGTTAGGTTGCTGCTGTGGGGAGAGCAGGAAGAGATTAACCAAAGATCTTATATGCATACTAGAGGCCCAAAGCATCGATTTGTGCACTGGTGGGGTCCCTCGGCCTGGCCTGTGGGGATAGGACAGAAACCCCTAAGGGGTCCCAGATTGCAAGAGGGTGCAGGCCAAGCCGAGGGACCCCACCGGTGCCCGAATCCATGCACTGGGCCTATAGTTTATAATTATACTGGAGGCCCAGTGCATGAAATTCTTGCATGGTTAGGGTCCCTAGGCCTGGCTGGTGATCAGGGCCGATTGGGGCCTTCCGGCTACCAGCCAGGGCATTCCTTCCCTGTCTGCTGGCCAGGGCCTTCCATTGTTCCGTGCTGCCCCCCTGGTGGTCAGTGCATGTCATAGCAAGCAATCAAACTCCCAGTATCCCGGTTGAACTCCCGAGGGGACACTTTGCATATTAGCCTTATATATATGTAGATACTTGAACAACATACTACTTGTTTTTAAGAAATGAAGCTTCTGGTGACATTATCAAGTGCCTTGGAAAATACAGGGCAGTACAGCAATCCCCCCTTATCTGAGGAGGATTATGTGCCAAGATCCCCAATGGATGCTGGAAACCAGGGATAGTACCCTATATATACCATGTTTTTTCCTATACATACATACCTGTGATAAAATTTAATTTATAAATTAGATGCAGTAAGAGATGAACAATAACTAATAATAATTAAACAACATACTGTAATAAAAGTTATGTGAATATGATCTGTCTCTCAAAGTATCTTATTGTACTATACTCACTCCTTTTTCTGTGATGTGACATGATACAATGGCTATGTGATGAGATGAACTGAGGTGAATGACTTGGGCATTGTGACAAAGTGTTAAGACTACATATAGGGAAACTTGAATACAAGCACTGTGATACCTTGACAGTGGATCTGATGTCCCAGATAGCTACTACATGACGAATAGCAGGTAGTTTGTACAGTGTGGAGACACTGGTCAAAGGGATGATTTATGTCCCGGGCAGAAAGGAAGCAAGGGCAGAAAGGAAGCAAGTCTTCGAGATATTTCATACTACTACTCATAACAGTGTGCCACCTAAAACCTATGAATTGTTTATTTCTGGAATTTTCCATTTAGTATTTTTGGACTGCACTTGACTGAAGATAACTGAAACCATGGATAAGGGGGAACTACTGTATGCTACCTAAAGATGGAATACCTTGTCTATTGAAAGTAGCCAAATCAAACATCTTTCCCGAAAAATACCTCTCCTTCTCAATTCTCAACTTCTAGCAGACAAGAGCCTCTTTTGTATGTAATTATCTCTGAATATCATGGAATAGGGAACTCTGATTGCAATCAGCCTGATGAAATTTGCCAGTCATGAAAAACTGAACTTAAATTCACTGCCTCTATAGATGATCTGCATGTATCTAAGTAAAATTTTGATCAAGAGAAAAATAAAAATAAATTTATTTCACTTTAACTAGAAAAGGGAATAAAAAATGTGAAACACAGATGTTAGAGAAAAATTATACCAAAGGTAGTATAGTAAAAAATCACAAATGAAATTTAATTTTCTTAACATGTGTTCACATATTAAGTATTAATAATTTTATCCTTCATTTTCCAAAAAGTTCAAAACATATTCACCATGATTTCTCTTTGCTCAGAATTTTGATAAACTATAGTTGTTGCCATAAGAGACTAACAACAACAAATAAAGCCAATCACTTCTTTCTATGCCAAGATAAGGCAAAGCTACCAATGAGGGTAAATGGAAAAAAAACACTGGATATGGGAAAAGATTAGATTAGAGGAGAGAAAGTATCTTTTGTTTCAAGTTTATTAGAAATTCAATTTCTCTGCTCAAATAAAAGTAATCCTTGATTGTCTTATCAATCCCCTTAAACACACACACACACACACACACACACACACACACACACACTTAATGAACCAAAACATGACTAGTTGGGACTGAAGGTTTTTGAAGATATGTGGCTGCTACTGCAAGATAAGATTGTAACTACAGAGAAGACAGAAACTAAAGACACTGGCAAAGGCTTAAAGAAGACTTGAATAAGGATATAGAGTTTCTACTTAGGCCTCTTAGGGCAAAGCTAATGTCATGGTACATTTAGTTTTCCCTTTAACATTGCTTTCACACTTATTTTGAATAAGAAATTAAAAATAAATTGGACAGAGGGTGGGTATTCTTTTTCCTAGCAAGGATCAGTGACCTACAACAAAAAAAATCAAATGAAAATCTACACAAAAAACAACATAATGTAGGTTGGCAGGTTAATTTTTAATTTTTTTAAATCCTCACTCGAGGGTGTATTTTTATTTTTTTAATTGATTTTGAGAGAGAGAAACATCGATTGTTTGCCTCCTATGTGAGCCCCAACCAGGATCAAACCTGCAACCTATATCTGTGCCCTGACTGGGTGCTGAACCCACAACCTTTTAGTGTATGGGGTGATGCTTCAACCAACTGAGCCACCTGGCCAAGGCAGGTTAAATTTTTTTAGATAAATATAAAATATCATATAATTTTTAGATTAGGAAATCTTAATGTATTTTGCAGTAAATAAATATTCATTCTTGAAATCTGAAAATTACATATATTAAAATTATGGACAAAAAAGGGGTTCAATGGAAAACAACCTCACAGGGTGATCTCATCATAAATTCCTTAAGTGGGAAGGTCATGGTGGGTAGTCATGCCCCAGGTATATAACTTCTTTATTTTTGCCTAAAGCAAGCCCTGTCCAGTTTTTGTGCATCTAGGTTATCACACCTTTGGAATACCCACTTTCAGATCCCTCTTTCTAATACATGACCACCTTTTTAGACCCCTCCTTCTAAAGCAATGATCACCCAAAGAGAGAACCTGCAATCTAATCCATGTGTGAACACACTCAAGAGTTTAGCTATTCTGTAATTTGATCCCGGCCTTTCTTCTACCTTCATGTTTTACATTTCCTCCTTAATCTCAAATGCATAAAAGAAACTGCAAACTTTCTCAGAAGCATTTTTTTCTGTTAAGATCTTGCTTCTAGGTATATTCTCTGTTTGGCTCAAATAAGTTACTATAAAAATTCTCTACCAGTTTGGATAGTCTTACATCTACAAAATTCAGTACTATCATGTGGTTGGTTGAGAGGAATAAGAAGGGAACCAGGGGATAAGATGAGGGTGAAATGGCATATTTTTCTGTGTATAAGACGCCCCCCACCCCACTTTTCCAACCCCAAATTAAGAAATCAGTATTTTAAACATTTTGCTAGTTTTCCTCTTAAGGCCTTCTTCTTTTTTAGCATCTTAAGGAGTTGTTCTTCCTGTCTTCTGCACTGTCTGAAACACTCAGTGGGAGGAGGTCCAAATTGTCTCTCTGCAACTCTACTTCCATGCTCTTTTACAGAGCTGATTACATTGTTTGAATTTTGGTGAGTAAGACAATCGCTTATCAGTATTTAGCTTTTTATTTTTTGACAGCTTTATGGCTCAGAACGCTGGGGTCCCTGTTTCATCTGCATATTCTCCACCTCCACCTCCAATTACGGCATCAGCTGGTCAGTAACAATAAGGCTCATGATTGGAGGAAGCCTGTTTGACAAGGTATGGGCAGCTATGCACCAGCACTGCTCCCTTCTCCGCTGACATCCGTGTATAGGATGCTCTTTGATTTTCAGTCTAATGATTTTAGGGGGGAAAAAAAGCGTCTTACACATGGAAAAATATGGTAGGTCTCTAATATTCATTGAGGGCCTACTATATGCTGGCATTTTGTATACAAAATGTCACTGAATTTGCATAAGAACTTTAAGAAGCGAGTAGCATTATACCTATTAAAATGATAACATTGAGTCTCTAAGGCAGTGATTTTCAACTGGTAGGACACAAGAATTTTTAAAATATGCAATACCTGACTATTTAGTCAGGGACACTGATCTCTTTTCCCTTTGATTGTCAAATCATACCTATTTTTTTTTTTTTTTTACAGATGGGCCAAAAAAACCTTTTTTTTGGTTGCAGAATTTTAGTAATTAGTTTACATGTGCCATGAGATGGAAAAGATTGAGCAAGAGAAAAACAGTTAATTACCTATAAGGGAGTACCCATATGACTGTCAGCTGATTTCTCAACAGAAACTATGCAGGCCAGAAGGGAGTGGCAAGAAATATTCAAAGTGATGAAGAGCAAGAACCTACAACCAAGATTACTCTACCCAGCAAAGCTATCATTCAGAGTTGAAGGTCAGATAAAGAGCTTCACAGACAAGAAAAAGCTAAAGGAGTTCATCACCACCAAACCAGGATTACACGAAATGCTGAAGGGTATCCTTTAAGAAGAGGAAGAAGAAGAAAAAGGTAAAGATAAAAATTATGAACAACAAAATGACATCAAATACATACCTACCAACAAGTGAATCTAAAAATCAAGTGAATGAAAAATCTGAAGAAAAGAATGGACTGGTGAATATAATAGAATCAGGGACATAGAAAGGGAGTGGACTGACGATTCTCAGGGGAAGCAGGTGTGAGGGGTGCGGGAAGAGATTGGACAAAAATCTTACTCCTATGGATGAAGACAGTGGCGGGGGGGGGGGTGGGGTAAGTGCATGGGGTGAGGTGGGGAATCAGGTGGAGGGGAACTATGGGGAAAAATAAAAGAGGAACCCCTGTAATAATCTGAACAATAAAGATTTAAAAAAAGGAAAAAAAAACGAAACAAAAAAAGGGGAAAAGATTGAAAATTACTGCTCAAAGGGATTAAGTAATTAGTATGACAATGCTAATAAAATAGTAAAGCCAGGATTCAAACTTGAAATTGTCATACTCCATAACCTTTTTCATTGTCCCATAATTCTCCGCTTCTTCAGGAGAGGATGTAGTGGGGAGGAGGAGATGCATGGAGAAAGAAAGTGACTGAGAAAAATAAAAGACAAAGAGAGAATGAGACACTTAATAGAGAGAGATAAAAAGGAGATCAGCAGCAAGAAAGGGGCAGAAAAAGATTTGAGAGAGTAAAATAGAGAACATTCATGTGAGGAGCTGCTAGAAGAAGGGATGCGAAAAAAGACCAGTTGGGAGACTACCTCTTTGGAATGTAGGCTTCAAGAAAATACACAATTTTTACATATGCATTGGAATATCTATTAGCAGAGTAATTATTCTTCTTGACAAGTGAAAGCACTGTAACCCTAGTACACTTTGAACAGGGTTTCTCAATTTTGGCATTATTAACATTTTGAGCTAGATAATGCTTTGATGAAGGGAATGTTGTGTGCATTATAGGATGTTTACCAGTATCCCTAGACCCTACATATTAGATGCCAGTGCCATCCCAGCAGTCTTAACAATGAAAAACTGCTTCAGACATTGCCAAATGTCCCCTATGAGCTAAATTGCCCCAGTTAAGAACCACGGATATAATGATTAAAAAAATGAACAGCCCTAACTGGTTGGCTCAGTGGATAGAGCGGTGGCCTGCAGACTCAAGGTTCCCAGGTTTGATTCCGGTCAAGGGCATGTACCTTGGTTGCGGGCACATCCCCAGTGGGGGGCGTGCAGGAGGCAGCTGATCGATGTTTCTCTCTCTATCCCTCTCCCTTCCTCTCTGTAAAAAATCAATAAAATATATTTTTTTAAAAATGAACAAAATATGCCTACCATATGCAAAATTACTCTAGTGATTGGACATCCTTGAGAACAATATGAGATTAAGTTTAGGGCCGAATTCATCTAAACTCATAGCTCTTGTTACAGTATTGCTTGCAAGCTGCATTAAAAGGAAGTGTATCTAGTTTTTTTTTTTTTTAATATTTTATTGATTTTTTACAGAGAGGAAGGGAGAGGGATAGAGAGTTAGAAACATCGATGAGAGAGAAACATCGATCAGCTGCCTCCTGCACACTCCCTACTGAGGATGTGCCCGCAACCCAGGTACATGCCCTTGACCGGAATCGAACCTGGGACCCTTCAGTCCGCAAGCCGACGTTCTATCCACTGAGCCAAACCGGTTTCGGCTGTATCTAGTTTTGAACTACACATTTTAAGGGAGAGCAGGAGATTTGTCAGTGACTGTTTACCCATCATGTAGGAGGGCTCTTTCTATATATGAAAAAACACTGTCTTTGGAGATTGGAGACCTGCATTCTGGTCTGCTTTAGTACCACTTAGTTTCTATCTCTGCCTGTACCTCTATCTCTATCTCTGTATCTTATATCTATCACTTATATCTATATATCTTTACAGACAGTACGATGAACACAGTGGATTGTCTTGCTTGTCCTTTAGTCCCTTGCCATTCAGTGTGGTCCAGGGGCATAGATAGCATCACCACCACTTGGGAGCTTGTTAGAGATGCAAAATGTAAGGCCTCACCCCAGACCAATGAAATCACAATCTGCATTTAACAAGAAATGATTTGTATGCAAATTAAAGCTGAGGAGAACTGTTCTATTCCACCTTCCTGCTAGGGTGACTTTCTAACTGCAGAGTCTGCAAAACCTAAGAGGGGCATTTTTCACGTTTCTTTCAGCTAGAGCTCTGGTTGAAAATTGGGTCCAAAAGCTAATTTACATGCTAATTATGTGTTTGGGGCTGTTGTAAGCATTTTACATATATTATTAACTCACGTAATTCTCCCAACAATCCTGATGTTCATACAACTATGAGTCCCTTTATATAGATGAAGAAATTGAAGGCTGAAATGTTACCTTGCTTAAATATTTATGAGCCAGCATTGATCTGAGAGTTCCAGGCATTGTAAAAAGCAAAAAAACACACACCAGAAATGAAGCATTATCATTTGAAAGGAAGCAAAATCAACCTTGTTGATACATTGGATGATTATATACCTAGATGCAAAAAGTCAAATCTAAGAGCTAATAGTATTTATTAGCATTAAAATTAATAAAAGAATTCAGAAAGGTAGCTAGTTAAAAACTATATGAGAACCAATAGCTAGAAACCAGGAGCAAAATCATCATGAAGGGGAAAAAATCCCTTTCATAATATCAACAAAAATATAAAAATTTAATACAGACTTTAGTATTCATAATTATTTTAAAGAACTAGAAAGCCAGGGAGAAAGTGGATTATTCAATGATTAGGAAAAAAAAAATAGAAGATTAGCTCCATACCTCACATTATACATTAATCATTCTAAAATGATTATATGCATAGGGTAAAAAAAACAAACAAACACACACACACACACAGAGAGAGAAAATTAGTGGATATTTAACTAACTGTAGAATTAAAAAGAATGCTCTAAACCAGTGGTCTCGTGAGCGGCGGTTTGCATCTCTGTTGACTAATGAGTTTGCAGACCACTGGGATAGGGGCTTAATCACAAGGAACAACAACAGCCTGTAATTATTGGAATCGAGAGTCTAGGTCAGTGGTTGGCAAACTCAGTCAACAGAGCGGCAAACCGCGGCCCTAAACAAATATATATAGACTAGAGGCCTGGTGCATGAGATTCATGCACGAGGGGAGTGCTGTCCCTCAGCCTGGCCTGCAACCTCTCCAATCTGGGACCCCTCGGGGGATGTCTGACTGCTGGTTTAGGCCCAATCCCTGTGGGCCTGGTCACCTCCAACTGCCCTCCCTTGCCGGCCTGGTATCACCCCCAACTGCCCTTCCCCTTCTGGCCTGATTGCCCCTAACCCCCTGCCAGCCTGATCTCGCCCCTAAGTGCCTCTGCCTCAGCCCCCACCACCATGGCTTTGTCCCGAAGGAAGTCGGATGTCCGAAAGATGGCCAGTTGACCCAGTCTAATTAGCATATTACCCTTTTATTAGTATAGATACCTTGTATATATATGGAGAGTATTGTGTTTATATGTGAATGTGGGTGATGTGTATGAAATTACCAAAAAAATTCCTTTAGCTAACAACAGTGTGTAAGATTTCTAAATCCAAAACATCATAAACAAAGTTATCAAGTAAACAGCAAGCAGGAAAAATATTTATAATCAATATGAAATAAGGGATAAATATAATGCTAAAAGGAAAATGGTCAAAGAATATTATCAGTGTGGCTCAGTGGTTGAGCATCGACCTATGTAACAAGAGGTCACTGGTTTGATTCCCAATCAGCGCACATGCCCAGGCTGTGTGCTCTATCCCAGGGAGGGGGGGCAGACAGGGGGACTTGGGGAGGAAGGAGGAGAGCATGTGGGAGGGTGTGTGGGAGGGCATGTGGGAGGCGGATGATTAGTGTTTTTCATCAATGTTTCTCTCTCTCTCTCTTCCTCTCCCTTCCTGTCTCTAAAATCAATAAAAACATAGAAAAAAGGAAACACAAATGTTTATACGTGTATATGAAATACAAATGTGTGTATACACACACAGGGGTGGGTAAAAGTAGGTTTACAGTTGTGAGTTATCTTATTATTTATTACTGTATTATTGTTTTTGTATTTGTCTTTTTCTATATAAACTGTAATGCTACTTATGACCATCCCTGTACATGGTTTAGAAAACCTCTGCAGCAATGTTTACAACAGTAAGATAATTTTTGCCTAGTAAATTGGCAAAGATTAATTTATAAATTATACTGTTCTTTGCTGGCATGGATGGTTTCCAATCAGCACTAAAATATAGCAATGATAGAAGTATACATTGCTGTAACCTTTCTTGAATGCAATGTTTTAGGGTGTTTTGAGAAACTTCAGAGTTTGACTCACTGACCTAGTTTTTCCACTTCTAGGAATCTATTCCTGAAGTAGAACTGTGAGGATTTACAAGCAAAGACTTTCATGACAGCATCCTATCTAATAAAGAGGGAATATGCTAATTGACCATCATTCCGTCACAAAGATGGCTGCACCCACAGCTGAGGCCAAGTTCCCATAAGGAGCCTTAATGAGCAATCAGCAGAGACCTGAGGCTACGCCCTCCCCCACCCCTGTAGGGCTTGACAGGGGACCTCAGGTCATGTCCTCCACCCGGCAGGGCTTGACAGGGGATCTCAGGCTGCGCCCCCTGCCCAGCGGGGTTGACAGGGGACCTCAGGCCATGCCCCCCACCCAGCGGTGCTTGATGGGGGACCTCAGGCCATTCCCCCCACCCAGCGGGGCTTGACAGGGGATCTCAGGCCATGTCCCCACCTGGTGGGGCTTGAGGAAGGACTCAAGGCATGGCCCTCCCCCACCCCCACCCCTAGTCTGGCCTGGGGGACCTCAGGCCACGCCCCCCATCCTGGCTCTGGGCCAGGGGACCTGAGGCTATGCCCCCTACCCGGCAGGGTTTGACAAGTCTGGGACTGGCAGGGTCTGGATCTAGCCCAATGGGGGGGCGGGGGTGGTGGTGCGGCTGGGTCTGGGTCTCATGCAATTTTGAGGTGCATGTGGGTGGGCGGGGACTTGACTCTGGGTCCCATGGTGAGGCCCAGACTCTGACAGGAGGAAGGTTTTCATATACATTTTACTAATTTTCTTTCATCTCTGACACTTCTATTATTGAGAAAGGGCAAATAGCAATATTAAATTATTTCCTCTAATTAATCCCCTTTTAATGTGCATGAATTTCATGCACCGGGTCACTAGTTATTTATAAAAGGAAATTTAAAGCAACTTCGGTGTGCAGTATTGGAGGAATAAACTATTAGGCAGCCCTAGATATAATTCTTAAAAAGAACTTTTGATAACAAGGAAAAAATGACAAAATATGCTAAGTAGATAAAACAAGATACCAAATTCAAACACTACATTAAAATGTTAAAAATATATCTCTCTGTATATATACACATATGCACACACATAAAGATATATTAATGTAGTAGTGCCAAATTTTTATATTTTACAACAAAATATTCCTCAGTGTGGGATTTCAAATGCTTCTGTTTTTTTAGCTCTTTCTATATTTTTCTTAGATCTTTCTATATTTTTACTTTTCTGAAGTACACATTACTTTTCTAATCATAAAGACCTTAAAGCTAAAGATCAATCTAAGGATAACGGAACCTCTCTATGCTCTAGGTAAGCAAGGCTGTCTTAGATTTTTCAGGCTGTGACCTGCTGCAGCTAAGTGGATGCCACTCACATTACAGACGTATACTAAACGGACTGGAGAAGGTTAGCCTTCCAGCTGTGCAACAGGGCAGAGACTCTTGTACAACGGCCCTCACAGTTATAAACATATTTAGGTCATCTCTCATGCACACAATTACCAACACACACGTAGGATAACTATGCCCTGTCCCTTCAGTTCCTGGGGCATTTTGCCCCCTCCCTAGCTTACTTCTCTGAGAGGCCTGACTCCTACTTCATCTAGAGACTTGGTCCATTCTTTAAAGTCCCTCTTTCCTAGGATACTTGATTTTAATCAGGCTTCCTTTGTCAACCATCCTACCTGGAAAGACCTAGGCCAAAAGGGCAGAGGAGCCTTAGTTTTCTCTCAGATGGAGTGGCATCTAATGACAAATTGTAAAAAAACCGAGGCTGACAATATCTCAGTTATTAAAACACCTATATTAATACCAACATTTCAGTATTACATGAAGTAAACACCAAAATACATAGACACTTCAATCTGGTATCATAATAACAATAAGCCAAAGATGGACTTTGTGTACGATCCAAGAGGCTTCCAGGTTGAGGGAAGGGTATGAGCCTTTCGGAAAAAAGAGGAAAGAGAAATCAGCGAAGGAAAGGATGTATGTAGAGGAGCCTTCAGCCTGGGGAAGAAACCCACTTCATCAACTCATCAGATAAGAGCAAAACTCTGTGAAGGGGCTGACAAAAACCACTGAGGAGCTGGAGGAGCAAAAGGCAGGTGCCTTCCGGAGCCACTGTGGTAAAGCGCACCCAGCACAGCCCTGACCCAGATATAAAGGAGCTGCCACTGCTGCTGCTCCTGCTGCTGCCACCACTGCAGCCAGTTCTCTCCCAGTGTCCACGGGGCCACAAGGACTCTGGGATGCCAAGTGATTGAGCTAAGCAGAAAGGACAGGAAGAAAACCGTCTCTGCCTCATTTCCAGCTAATTAGTTGTGATTCTGTTTCTGTTTATATCATTGTTTCTATGGAAAAATTCACTTAAGTTCTAAATAACTAGTTTACAAACGAAGTTTTCAATGATATTCCATTTGTAATGTAAAGTCAGTGTTTCCTTAAATCAAAAACACACACATCATCTCCCTAAAGAAAAGCTAAATAAAACAACTCCCTAAGGTATGTTTTATAGTTGTTAATTTCATTTCTCTTTCCCTCAAATATCTTCATATCTGTAGCTACCTCTATCATTAATGCAAGGCAGTGCATACAAAAATTTTAAATTTAATTTACAGGAGCTAAAATAAAG
Source organism: Corynorhinus townsendii (assembly GCA_026230045.1). Classification (NCBI taxonomy): domain Eukaryota; kingdom Metazoa; phylum Chordata; class Mammalia; order Chiroptera; family Vespertilionidae; genus Corynorhinus; species Corynorhinus townsendii. The sequence continues at coordinate 80,854,179 of JAPDVU010000001.1, read as the reverse complement.
CTAGAAAATAAGCCTTTGTAAGAATATTACCAAAAATGACTTATCACAAAAGCTTGCTCTTGCACCAGTGGGTTGGGTTAAACCAAGTTTGTTGTTGTTTATTTTTGACTTCTTGATAAGAAATTCTTTTTGGTGCTGATAGAGGAGGAAATGCCTATCTCAGGCATTATTTTCAATTACTGTATATGTAGGCTTAGAGTACATAAATCAATCCTGTGATAAAAATAAAAACATTTTCAAAGGAGTACAGGAAAATGAATTTCCATGACATGCAACGAAAGAAGCAGGTATGCAAAGTGATATATGTTTTCTAGAATATATGTTTCATTCTTTCTCTTTGTACCATAAGCAGCTCTGGCAAGACCAGAGCAACTGATAATGTGATATCCACAAAAGCTTACATCAAGTATGTTATTTTTATTTTTATTGATTTCAGAGAGAGGAAGGGAGAGGGAGAGAAAGAGAGAAACATCAATGATGAGAGAAAATCATTGATCGGTTACCCCCTACTGGGGACCGAGCCAGCAACCCAGGCATGGGCCTGACCCGGAATCAAACCGTGACCTCCTGGTTCATAGGTTGACAATCACTGAGCCACACCGGCTGGCCTAAATGTAGTATTTTACATGCTCTCTCACAACCATTTGAAAATTTACTTTGGGAACCTCGGCTCAAATGCACCACAAACCCCTATTTCCCCCACTCCCCCTCCCCTACCTTCCTGTGGCCCTTTTCTTCACTTTTCCAGTTCAACAACTGAGGTAAGGGGAAACTAAGCCCTTTCAATACTGAGTTATGGTGCAATTAATGGGGAAAACTACCAGGGAGAGACTCAGGAAGAGCTGGCTACCAATGTTTTGCTTTAGTGACCATTTGGACCAGACAACCGGAAGACTGGCTGGTAGCTATGATGCTCACTGACCACCAGGGGAAGACACTTAATGCAGGAGCTGCTCCCTGGTGGTCAGTGCGCTCCCACAGCCAACCTCCTGGTGCTGGCCAGCTTCCCAATCGGGGCAGCCAGCCAACCTCCGGCAGCCCCACCACACAGCCGACTGGCCCCAATCCGCCAATCGCTGGCCAGGCCGAGGGACCCCACCCGTTCACGAATTCGTGCACCGGGCCTCTAGTATTGTCATAAAGATGAAAACTTACACTTCCATATGGCGAGCAAGCTTAATGCTAAGACATATTCTGTGTGTGCCACGCACTATTATTTGTTTCCTAAGTAAAATATTGACATACTAGAAGTTATACTTAATCTCGTAGTGCATTTAATGATACTGGAGCTTGTGAAACCTTACGAAAAGGACAGATGGGGAAGGAAAATGAGAGGAGACAGGTGTGGATTCTCCCAACAGTATGGGCTGCAGTAAAGGCAAATGATGATTTGAATTCCTGTTCCTTAATGCGATTCTGAAGGTTGGCTTATTTCTCACATTTTTGAACGTCTAATTGTATTTGCTGGTGAAAATTCATCCCACATATGTAATTCAATTTCTTTGATTAAATTCCTGGCCTAATGTTGAACATATCTGATGTGTTATAATGCCTTTGGTACCCACTGGAAGCAAATTTCCTGAGTCTTTTACTTTTAAAATGAAGTTTAGCTCTTGTGTTCACGTGAAGGTCTTGCTCTCGGAAAGTCCCTGTCAAGACCTTGACAGTAATATCGCTCCTACCCGCGCCTCAGACACGGCTGAGCGTCTGGAGAAGCCCGCCCACACCTCCCGGGGACCTAGGTGTGCGCCCGACGCCAGCATGGAGGGCGGAGGGGGGTGCGGCCCCGAAACCAGCGCAGGGGACGGACTCGGACCAAGTTGAAAAAGAAGTGTTTACGCGGAGGCTTCGGGGCAGTGAGCAACAAGAAGGGCACCCCCACGGAGCCCGGGCCGGCGAAGGGCCGTGCGGACCTGCCCGCACCAGGCCTCGCACTCGGCCCCGCGTCGGTCCAACCGCTCTTCCGGGCCACGCGCCCGCCGGCCACGCCCTCCGTCGGGGGCGCTCGGAACCGGCCCCGCCGTCCGCTCACCTGCCCGCGCTCCTCCTGCGGCCGCCGCCCGCTCCGCCGCGGGCTCGCCCCGGGCTCCCCTTCGGTCCCCGCCGCCGCCTGCTCGGCCAACGCGTCTCCGTCCTCGCCGCGCGCCCCGCCTTCACCGCTGCAGTCGCTGCCACCCCCGCCTCCGAGGAGCTGCCGGGCCGAGCACATCCCGCCGCCAGGACGGCCGCCGGAGGGGCCAGGCAGCGAAGCGCGAGGCGGCGCCACCACCACCGGAGGGGACCCGCCGACACCCAAAGTGCTCGCTGCTGACAGCGGTCTCCCCCCTGCGGCCGCCGGCCCGAGCTAGGACTAGCAGCTCTGTCCCGCCCCTGCTTACTGCCTGCTCGCCCCGCCCCGCCCCGCCTCCCCGCCCCGCCCCGCCCCGCCTCCCCTCCCCCGCCCCCCCCCCGGCCGCCAGGCGGAGCCCCGGGGGTGTGGCCACGCGGGGGCGGGGGCGGGGGCCACGGGGCGAGTGGGAGAGCAGAGCTGGGGTCGTGTTTTCGCGCGTTTGTGAGAGCGACTGTGTACATTAGAAGACTGTGTGTGTGAGAGAGTGTGTATGATAAGAGGCTGCCTGTACATAAAAAAGTGTGATAGATTGTGTAAGAGACTGAGAGATCACGTGTGTGGGTGCGTGAGAGACAGAGAAACACAGTTACAATCCAGTGGGATCCCCATCGGGACTGGGGGTGGGGGGGTCCGAGAGGGGGATGTGCTGCTGGCTGACAGGCGGAGTAGCTGTCCCATCCTTTCCAAGTAATACTTTTCTCTGTTTTGTTCCTTTTGTCTCCTCTCCAGTATCTTTTTGTTTTTCTTTTGAGTGCTTCCCTAGTGTTTGTTGGTTGTTGGAGCCTTGGGAGCATTTGGTGGTGTAGCTGTCTGCCTTTGTGTGTATTTTTATAAAAGGGTAAGAATATGTATGGCTCAGTGGGTGGTAAGGGGGACACAACCAACTTATAATTCCTTTTCTTACTACCTGTGATACCGTGGTTTATAATAAGTATATTTTTGCTCTTCATCCCCATTTCTGGCACAGAAACCTTGGAATTTCCTAAGTGAGGAGAGTGATAAAGGCGCTTTTTGTTATATCAGTGAGGTGACTTTTGAAAAGCCCCTAGGCAATATAAGGATGGGAGAACCAACCACCCGATTAGAGGGTTGAAACTTTCAGTCCCGCCTCCTGACCTCTGGGGAGTGGGAGAGAAGAGCTGGCAGTTGAATCAATCACCTATAGACAATGAATGATTCAATCAATCATGTCGGTGTAATGACGCCTCCATAGAAAGCCAAAGGATCTGGGTTTGGAGAACTCATGGGTTGGTGAACACATGGAGATGTGGGGAGACTGGCACTCCCAGAGACACCCAAGAAGCTGTGCCCGATTCCACATACCTCACCCTCTACCTCTTCATCTGGCTGTTCATCTGCGTTGTTTATCATAGCCTTTAGAATAAACTGGTAAAAGTAAGTAAATGTTTCTCTGAGTTTATTACATTTTGAGAACAGACCAAGGAAGGACACTCTTTGATTTGGTTGCTGTGTCCAGACCCTGACCCTCTCTGGGAGTTTGCCTCAGAACGCTGACCCTTTTCCCGTCCCAGGAATGGGCTGAGCTGTTTGTAACATCACAGAAGATTAGCCACCTTGTTATGGGATTTGAGCTCCTGAGGCTGGACTACAGACCCTCCCTCCCCTTTCCATGTTACATTTGCAGCTCACAGCTGCATGTAGTTATCTTCTCCCTTGCCATATATAATCAGCCAATTGGCAGGGGTCAGAGCAGGCTTTCCAAGGTGACCCCTGCTCTCCCCATTCTGCTGGCATGATTGGAATAAACACTCATATATGACTCAACCCTCTCTTTGCGTAATTTGGCTCAAGGAGTGACAGGCAACCTCAGACCTGTTGTGTACAGTATCAAGGGCCCCCCCTTTTTTTCATATCTTCACCAACACTTGTTTGTGGATTTATTGATGATAGCCATTCTGACAGGTGTGAGGTGGATAGCTCATTGTGGTTTTAATTTGCATTTCTCAGATGATTAGTGACATTGAGCCTCTTTTCATTTGTCTATTGGCCATCTGTATGTCCTCTTTGGAGAAGTGTGTATTCAGATCCTCTGCCTATTATAGGATGTATCATTAGGAAATATTGTCTTCTATTTAGTAGACTGTCTTTTCGTTTTGCTGATGGTTTCCTTTGCTGTGCAAAAACTTTTAAGTTTGATGTAGCAAAAATTTTTAGGTTGATGTAGTCCCATTTGTCTGTTTTTCTTTTTCTTTTTTTTTTAAGGCACATTTGAAGTTCTTCCTCTTTTGGCTTGTGTGAGATAACTTGGTAATCAAGAAGCTGTGCACTCTTCAATCAGGCTAGAGAGTGAACAGAAACTCCTTGTGTACATGAGAACTCAGAAGGCACAGAATATATATGAGCAGGTAGAAGGAGTACATAGACCTTAGCTTTCTTCAACTTAGGGGACAAATCTTATAGAAGTTCTTTAGTCTACACTGTATGGCCTTTTGGCAATTCAGACTTCCTCCTGATAGTGTGAGAAGTGTATTTATTCAGTTATTTAGCAGGTACGTAATTATTGAACAGCAGTAGGCATCTGACCTAGATCTAGGTCCCTAGTCTCATGAAGCTTCCATTTCATTCTCTATTGAATTCTATTTTGCTTCTCCTGGCAAAAACCAAAAACTTTCACCCAAGGGTGACCAGAATTCTTTGATCCCATCCTAGGGCAAATGTCAGAGCCTTTTCGTTTTCTTAGTATTATCAACCTTTTATTTTGTGAATAAGTTTCTCTTTGAACTGTTATTCTTTTGTTCACAGAACTTTGGTCTTTCCTGGAGATTTACGGAATCACCTCTTTAAAAAAAATCTAACCGCAGCACTCTGCACAAAAAAACACACACCATTATTTATATGACAGGTAACACAATTTCAAGCACACCTTAAGGGAGGAGAGGGCTGTTTTCACTCTGCTGCACAATATGAATAATATACACATAAAGCTATTACTGCCAGTTTCCTATGGGAAATACAGGATTGTTATTACCTAGGCAACTATAACACATTGGTATCAAACTGTGTGTTGTTTAGTTGTAATTTTATTAGTATATTTGCCTTGTGTTTTCCCAGGAATAATAAGTGGCAAGAAACAGGTGAAAGTATAAGGAGTGGTCTTTATAATGCAAATGGCTCATTTGCAGTAGCTGTGAGAACAAAGACTTTTAATCTTTCAATTTTACACCTTTAATATCTTATTTTAAATTTCAACCACTTTTATGTGTACATTGGGGTACCAGTGCACGAATTCGTGCACCTTGAACTGTGGGCTGTGAGGCTATGGTGGGCAGAGGTGGGTCTCAGCCCATCCTCTATACCCTGGCCCTGCCCCTCCCACTGCAGCCCCTGGTCCCCTATCTGCCGGCAGCCCCACTCCTGCCGCCACTGCTCCCACGTGCTGACGGCACCGGCCCCGCTGGCACCCACTGACTGCACAGAGAGATTGGGGCCGGCACCAACAGCGGGTGCAAGCTGGGCTGGCACCGTCAGCGGGTGCAAAGAGCGGTTGCTGCCCTGATCGCCCCTCAGGAGCAGAGGGAGGTGGAGAAGCCCTGAGGGGCAAGAGGAGCCTGAGCTGGGTTCCAGCAGTGGGTGCGAGCACTGGGCGGTACCACGGCATGCAGGAACAAAGAATTTTCAGTAACCACCAGAGGCTCACCCCAATGACAGCAACTGGCGCCCTGCCTTGGTCTGGCACACCTGCTCACCTGCTCCACCATCCCACCGCAGCTGACGCCAACCATGTTCCATGCTCTGCAGCCTGCTGCTGATGCCCACCATGTTCCACGTGCTCCCCCTAGTGGTCAGCACATGTTATAGCAACCGGTTGTTCGGTTGTCCTGACCTTTGGTCTACTTGCATATTAGCCTTTTATTATATAGGATCTTCCCAGAGGGAAAAAAATGAACAAATCATAGTGATCTATACTTACTTAGTAATATAATCTTAGAAAAACAAATGCAGTTATTTGTGGGAACTATGTCAAACTTCATTTTTCAGTTTGCTTTTTGACATATGATGTTATTATATGATTCCTGTGCTTTAATTTTTGCTTCTTATGGTGAAATAGGAATTTTTAGGGATGAAAAAGGCAGGTTTAGGGAATTTTTCAAATTAAGGGGGTCCATGAAAAAAACACAGGGCTACAGAGTTGCAAAAGGTTACATTTCCATAAGACGGAGCAGGGAGCCAGCAGAAGTTACATTTCCATAAGACAAGAAAGTTGGGGGAGGCAGCAGTTACATTTCCATAAGATAAGAGAACTGGGAATAGCCAAAGGTCTATATTTACAAAATAAAGAAGGAGGGCCTCACACTTCCCATGTGAGATTTGACCTTTGAGCTCAGGGGTTGCTATAGTGACCAAATTGGGAATATTGGCCAATCAGAGGGGGTATCGAGGCACAAAAAATGCAGCCTTTATAAATCTGGAAAAAAGGAACATGATGGGACTCTTCCCCCCAACCCCCACGTAGAGTCTGTACTTGTTCTTCAATAAATTTCCACTTTTGCTAGCCCATCTTCCATCCGTGTATTCATTCTTGGACTCTGACGGACAAAGAGCCCGGGAACCATCCTGCCGAGGGGAACACCTCGTGTTCCAGTCAAAAAATTCCGTATCAATGGGATTTTAAAAAATCTTTTTGTCTTATCTGTTTAGCAGAGCTGTTGGTATGGAACATTATTTTTTGAGATATTTAGAATCTTAATAAAAATCCCAGGAAAAAAGTATGGTTTCTGAATAACGTGATTTCTAAAGGAAAAGGAACTTAATTGGAGAACCTTTACTTTCTTTAGCATTCCTTCCGTTTCAAGAAGCTGTATGAGAGAGATGCTGGACCAATACTTGCTCAGTGTTCTCTAGCCTTTCCGGAGAGTCCATTCTGATTCAGAGAAGGAGAAATTTGCTTGTCTTCTTGGAGTTAATTTCTATCCTCTCTGTGAGTAAATTATAAGGATCTTACTGGTTTAATAAGCAATTCATGAAGTGAGCAGGATGCAATCTAACAGAGAGGAGCGCCAAAGAATTATACAATTCCAAGTGTGGTGTTTTTGTTTTTAGGCCAAAGTCAGCAGGAAGAAGTAAGTTTTACTGGATATTTGCCGATTGGTTAAAGCAGGGTTACAGCCCTTATATGGAGCAAAGGGAAGTCTTGGAGCTGGGTAACTTGTGTTCATTTAGGCAAGCATTGATTGGTTGACTCAGGCCATCCCTGTGTGGGAAAGCTGGCATAAAAACTTCGTTAAGTTTTGAGTTGTTAACGTGTGGTTTACCACGAGTGACTCCATTTTGAGCCTCGTTCAGTCACTTTAACACTGTTTTATTCCCTTTCTCTCTGGTGTGACTTCCTTGTATCCTTATGCACTGCTGAGTTCGCTTCCTCTGGTAGGAATGTAGATTGACTTGTGTTTTAGTAAAAAAAAAAAAAAGAGTTGCACAGATGATTCTGACTCACTTGGTGGGGGGGGGGGGCGGGGAGAGAGAGAAGAAATGTAAACAATTATAAAGTACCACTTAATATATATTAGCAATTTTTAAAATGTTGAATAAAACTCAACTTGGACAATGCCTTAGAGAAATGGTTAAAGTCAGTTATTGCCAGTAGCGCTGCAAACTGATGACATTCTTCTGTCAGTACATATTTAGAAAATCATACCCAAAATATTCATACCCTTTGGCCCAGTAACCCCAGACCAAGGAGGAAAGCTGTTTGTATAAAGATGTTCAAGGCAAAACTATGGTGAAAAGTTGAAAGAAGCTTAAATGCCCTCCAGGAGGAAATGGCAGAGTAAACTATTGTATACCAATGCAATTAAATGTGTAAGTACTTAAATGGTAATGATGAAGATTATGTATGGATGTGATAAACATATTTAATTTTAAGTGAGAAAAAATACAGCTTGATAGTAGCAGAGTCAGCAGAGTCACTTAGTTATCCTGTATCCCAGGAACTAGGAAGATTAAAAAGAGTAATACAGACTTATTAGGGTATAAGTGTGACAAAAGTAAAATTATGTGAACATATTGAACAAATTCAGAATGTATGTTTAAAAATGTCTGGATGCTGTATTTCCTTGTAAATTAATTTTAATGTTATAACTTAAAAATAATGATTTTAAATACTTATATCTGTTTTCCTTGTAAAAACTAGACAGCTGGCAAACAAAGTCTGGTTGATTCAACTTCATAGATAAAGTTCTATCACCTTTCATTGAATAATTTAGTTCTTGACAGGATTTGGGTCTTTTTATTTTATTTTTTATTGATTTCAGAGAAGAAGGGAGAGGGAGAGAAAGATAGAAACATCAACGATGAGAGAAAATCATTGATCGCTGCCTCCTGCATTTCCCCTACTGGGAATCGAGCCCACAACCTGGGCATGTGACCTTCACCAGAATCAAACCTGCGACCCTTCAGTCCACAGACTGACGCTCTATCCACTGAGCCAAACTTGTTAAGGCAGGATTTGTATCTTTTATCCATGCTGTTCAAAATAATTTAGAATCTGACAGTCAGTTTAAAGCAACCTTCCAACCATTGTAGGGATCTTTTGTATGACATTCCTGACAGATGATCACCCTCCTTCTTCTTGAAGGCTTCCAACTATGGGAAACTCATTACTTCATGATGCCACCTGTTCAATGACTGGATATTTCTAATGGTTAGAAAGTTCTTTGCATCTATTGGATTGAATCTTTATCCTTATCTCCTCTGCCTATTTGTCCTCATTCTTTTCTGAAGTACAAGAAAACAGATTAATCTTTTTCTCCCTCAAGAGAGTTTTTTTGAATATTTTTTACAAAGCAGTTTTTTGTCTTTATTAACTTTTATTCTTTCAGCTGCTATTTATGGATAGATGTCGTAGAATTTGTGGATTTGCCATTTGTTGTCTATATCAACATCTTGTGTTAACAGTATCCCAGCTTTTTGTTATTGATCCAACTCTCTCCCACTCTCAGTCTGTGATTTCAGTGGAGATAACTATTCCTGAGTCCAGGAGGAACGGATATGACCTTTATTAAGTAAATCAAATGCCTTTTACCTTCCCTACCTCTCACAGTGGGCCAGAGTGATTGATTCAAGGATGGGCACATCACCCAGGTCAGGCCAACCAGGGCCAATAAAACTCAGTTGTGTGACTTTTGTTTGTATTACAGGAAAAGCAAACTCTTGTCTATAGAATTGGTGTATGATATATATGAGCTTGGAACTAACTACAAGAGAACCACCTTATAGGGCCTAAGAATGAAGTCAACCCAGAAGAATACATGATAGAGAGATGAACTTTTTTAGCCAACTACTCCAAAAGCTACCCTGTGTGTCCTTTTTCAGTATATCACCATAATCCTGTCTCTTCTCCACCCCACTCCTCTTTTTCTCCTCCCCACTCCTCTTTTTCTTCTCATAAGCCACCTTGGGTTGGTTTTTAATCACTTATAGTTATAACTAGGGGCCCGGTGCATGAAGATTCATGCACGGGGGGGGGGGCGGGGGGGTCCCTCAGCCCGACCTGCACCCTCTCCAATCTGGGAGCCCTCAGGGGAGCGCTCTCCAATCCAGGAGTTTCTGTCTGTCTTTGCAATCATATGAACAAATTGTCTGAGACCCCAACCCTGTTTGGTTTATTGCTCACAGAATAATAGCATTTTTTTTCTTTGCTTCATTGGTGGAGATTTCCTGGAAGTTTTAGGATATCTTCCCTTTAATTTTTCTTAGACACTCTGATTTTACTTATGTCTCTCACCTTTGCTTTCCCTCCATCCCCCATCTCAATAGTAACTTGCTCCAGGCTCACTTTGCTCTAGTGTCTAGGAGATCTGTCTGCCACCAGAACTACTATTCCCAGAATTCCTGGTGCTCCCCGCACTCTTGGTTTTCCCTTCCTGCTCTGTCTCCATCCCAAGGCCTCCTGCTCTGCCAAGTCCTCTAAGCCACCAGCTCTCCCTCTCTGCTATCCTCCTGGCACCTGTGTATGTAAATTAACCCGCCAATTTTGTTGGGTTAATTTGCATACTCACTCCTGATTAGCTGGGGAGTGTAGCGGAGATATGGTCAATTTACATGTTTCTCTTTTATTATATAGGACTAGTGGCCTGGTGCATGAAATTTGTGCACGGGGAGGTGGGGGGGGCATGTTCCTCAGCCTGGCCTGCACCCTCTCCAATCTGGGATCCCTCGAAGGATGTCCTACTGCCGGTTTACAGGGATCGGGCCTAAATCGGCAGTCAGACATCCATCTCACAATCCGGGACTGCTGGCTCCAGCCGCTCACCTGACTGACTGCCTGCCTGATTGCCCCTAACCACTCTGCCTGCCGGCCTGCTTGCCCCCAACTGCCCCCCGCTGCCGGCTTGCTCACCCCCAACTGCCTCCCCTGCTGGCCTGCTCACCCCCCCTTCCCTCCCCACTGGCCTGCTCACCCTCAACTGCCCCCCTGCTGGCCTGCTCACTCCAAACTGTCCCCCTGCCCCCGCTATCCTGATCACCTCCAACTGACCGCCACTGATGGCCTGCTCACCCCCAACGGGCCCCTCTGCTGGTCTACTTACCCCCAACAGCCCCTGCCGTCCCATCCTGGCCTGATCACACCCCAGCAACCCAAAGTCCCAACCCCTCCTTTTTTCTTTCTCTTTTTTTTTCCCCCAGCGCCTCCTTGAGCAGAGGCCAGAGCTGGTTGGAAGCAAGTATCTAGGATTTATTTATCTTCTATAATTGGAACTTTGTAGCCTTTAGTGGAGGCCAGGGCCAGCCAGGGCGGGTGGGAAGCTTGGCTTCCTCCATCACCAGGGGCAACTCAAGCCTCCTGGTCTCTTCAGCTCCATGGCTGGCCGCCATCTTGGTTGGGTTAATTTGCATACTTGCTCCTGATTGGCTAGTGGGCATGGCTTGTGGGTGTAGCCGAGTGATGGTTAATTTGCATGTTTCTCTTTTACTAGTGTAGACTAGAGGCCCGGTGCATGAATTTTCATGCACTAGAGGGGGTGTCCCTCAGCCTGGCCTGCCCCCTCTCACAGTCCAGGAGCCCTCAGGGGCAGGAGGTGACCCAGCAATCAGGGGAAGGTGACGCCCCATCACACCTCTGCTGCTGCCACTGCCAGCAGCACAAGCCTCTGCCGGCCCTGGTTACCTGAGCCTCAGGTGGCCCTGGGTGGCTGGGCAGCCTCCATCCGAGGCTTGCCTGTGCCTCAGGCCAGCCCTGGGCAGCTGGGCAGCTGCCATCCAAGGCTTGCCTGCGCCTTGGGCTGGTCCTGGGCAGCTGGGGGCTAAGGGGACTGGGGGACTCCAGAAGCAGGCGCACAGAGTGGCCCAGCCTTGCGGTGCACCTGCCATCCCAGTGGGCCTGAGGGGACTGGGCGCCGCCATGTTGTGACTGTTGGCACCGTCATCTTTGAGGGTGTGGCAGTCAATTAGCATATCCCCTCCTTATGGCTATGGGCGCTGCCATCTTTGAGGGCAGGGCAGTCAATTAGCATATTCCCTACTTATTGGCTGTGGGCATCGCCATCTTTGTGATGGAGTGAGGGTCAATTAGCATATTCCCTCTTTATTAGATAGGATAATTTATATGTTCATTTATAGCTGATTCGAATATATCTAAGGAGTTAGAATGGTACAAGTTCTAAATTAGTACAGAAGAAATGAGTTATTCTGCTAGTGTCAGAATGAAGAAATTTGAGAAGGTCATTAAAGTCTTCAGTATTGAATTTCATCATTAGTAAAAAGAACAGGGTGAGGTAGACAATTACAGAAAACCGTTCCTGCTTTAAAATTCTATGATTTCTATATGACTTTACCTTCAGTTCTAGCCTAACTGTCTTGATTGCTGTCCTTTCCTTTTATTCCAATTGGTGAAGTTGTTTATATTGGACAGATTAATTCCCCAAAGCAAAAGGATGGAAGCAATTTTCCTATGCTGCATCTTCCTTTATGACCCCTCAAATCTTTTAAAAATATTCTAATGAACATATAAACTGTCCTATTATAATTATAAGGCATCTATAATTTTAAGACTATGGCATGAAATAACCCATTTTACTCATTGAAAATTAGATCTTTTACTCTTTTGTCTCCAACTTTTTTCTTTTTCTTTTTGTTGTTGTTGTTAATCCTCACCCAAGGATGTTATTTTTCCATTGAGAGAGAGTGTGGAAGTGTTGGTGGTGGGGGGCAAGCAGGATGGGGGAAGAAACATTGATGTGAGAGAGACATACAGATTGGTTGCCTTCTGCATGCACCCTGACCAGGGCCAGGGAGTGAACCCGCAACCTACGACCCTTTTGTTTGCAGTTCGACACTAACCACTTAGCAACACTTGCCAGGGCTCCAACTTTTTATTCGAAAGATTTGAAACCTTCAGAAAGGTTTCAGAAATAGTACACCAACAGAGCTTTCACCTAGATTGGCCAGTTGTTAATATTTTGTTGTAGTTGCTTTCCTGTGTATCTTTTCCTGAGTAAGTCTATAACTCTCAATGTGTTAAGAGCTTATATTAAGAAAACTAAAGACTTCTCAGAGGAGGCTACCCTTACCTGGGAATATTTAGGAACTAGAGAAATGGAGATAGTACAGGGTAGAGGTTAACAATCTAGAGTGTTAACTTCCCCTGAATTCTAATCCTGACTCACTCTTATCTTCAGTTTTCATATTTGCAAAATATGGGTATTATTGGCACCTAATTTCAGACTCAAAACATGCTACTTAGTGTTAACATTATATGAGTAGAGCTCACATGAAATGTGTATGATTTGTCATTGCATATGGGAAGCTTTAGTTATCTCTGCTCTGCAAATGAGCTTGGATCTTGAGTTTTCTCACATAGGAAACAAATTAGTGCTTGGACCAAAAGGGAATGCAGAAATCTGAAGTGAAATGTAAAAATATGTGTTTTTGGCTGGGCAAGAGATCAGACCCCATGCTGAAAGTTGCAAATAGCATCTGCCACTATGGTGCTACTGCAAAGAAACCTAGGTAAGAGAAGCAGATGGTTTCATCTCATGCGCCAGTTACTCTCAGTGGCTGCCTGGTACACTGTATAAAATACCTTGTGAGAACTTTGGGAAAGAATGGCTGCTATGGCCTGGGAGAGCTGAGCAATAGCACAAATGCCATGTATTTGTTATTTCTGATCTAGGTATGAAAGACAAAGAAAGCAAATTTCAGGGATGGGGAGTGAACTTGACAACGGGCTAGTAAATACTGTTAAGACTGAGCAGAGAAAAAAAGAAATTGTCGATAGAAATGAAGTATTCCATCAGACCTGTAGTAAATCAATAATGTGTCTATCTCTGTCCCCACATTTACCACATTGTAGTAACTTCTTTGTTTATGTGTTCCTCTCTCCAATGGGCCTGTAAGTTTCCAGAGGGAAGATCCACTATTATCCTTTGTGCTTTGCACAGTGCCAGGTATGTAGTAGGTGCATAATCAATGTTTGAGCTCATTGAGCTATATCTAAATTTTGATGAGGTTTGCGTTGAAAGTCCTTACCCTATGAAACTCACTGCATTTTTATGCTTATTTTGAGGTCTCTTCTTTGCTTAGTTTTCTATTAAAATATCTTTTATAAGTTATCCTCTTGTGTTAAGTAAACTAAGAGCAAAAATATGTTTGCCAAACTTCAATTATTGTAGAAAAGTAGCAATAAACCCCTGATTGCAAAACCTTTCCAAAGAGTTCACGTAGGACAGAATTCAGGTAGGAAATGGAGACTTGGGAGACCCCAGAGAAGCAAATTTTAGGCCTTCTGTGAATACTAACGAATCCTTTCTGCTTCTGAAACTCATAGACAAAGTATTTATTAAGACCTCAAGAACAAAAGAAAAATTCTATGATTCCTTATCTTTGTAAATATTTAAGTTAAAGGGTGTCCTTAATCATAATTCCGGAGATTTTGTCCAACTTGCAATTTGCACATTAACTGACTCTCATAAATGAAATGTTTCCTGTTGGATTCAGAGGCTGGAGAGTGATTATTCTGAGCCATGAGAGGAAGAGGGTCAAGAGCTCAGTTTTGACCCCACAGCCTTCTTTTTCTGGACAGAAGTGACCATTCAGCTACTCAATTGAATTTTAACATAACATTTTTATAGTTATAAGAGGCAGTGTGCTTTAAATAGAAAAGTTCTGCTGAAATTTTAAAGGAAATTGCAGTGAACAAAGGTCAAAACCATTAGGCATACCCCTGATGGAATAATTTTGGCATAACAAATACACTATTTAGATTTGACTTGTTTAGTTCATCTGTGAAATTTAATTGTCAGGAAAAATAAAATAGAGTCGATACAAATTGCTAGAGATATATCTTCAAATAGTTTACATCTTCATATAGCTTCAAATCCTTTAAAGGATTTTCAAATAGTTTTTAGCCTTCTGAGAAGGTACATTCAGCCCTCACATAGATTTTTAGAAATCTATGCAAAAGTAGGGGACTGCCTCTATTTATTTTCTTCAATAGTTGCCCCTTTTCTCAAATTGTACTTGAGTATCTTCAGTTTTTTCTGGTTTAATGATGTCTTGCTATTTTGTGTCTCTGCCTTTTAATAACTGTATCTATCTAGAACATAAATAAGAATAAGAAACTGAGCAAAAAGCTGTCTGAGAAACTGTGAAACCAGCCGAGCCTTATAGTTCCTCCACTCAAAAAAACAAATGCTGTTTGAGTCCTCATTCAGAGTCCATTTATTCATACTCTATTCACAATTCTAACAATCTTGGTGCAAAAGACACCTATGTATTGTTTAAGTTCTGTAGGCAAGATGATTGTGTATGGGGAGATTAATGTCAAGAGACACAAAGAATATTGAGTTCCTTCTTATTCTCAGGCACTTAAACCTTAATAAGGCACTATAAAGCATTTACACAGCTTAGAGTAAAGCCATGTAGAATGAGGAGAGTGTCATAGGGAATTACAAATGAAGTGCTATGTAGTTCAGAAGAGTTACCTAACTTCCATACCTACAGTATTCATCTGAAATAGCAAATTCAGAAGAGGGAAGAACGGCTACAAGTAGGCAGCTACTATTACATCTGATAGTTTACACCAACAGAGAATTTAGCAATATTTTAGAAAGCAGATATGTGAATTTAAAATATCCAGGAGTCACTTAGTGTAAGGTCAACTTTAATAGGTTTTTGAGAACATCATTGAATAATACAATAATCCGTATTAAAATGAGTCATAGACTTTTAGAATTCAAAGTTCTCTTAAATGCCAGCTAGGCTGTGAATTTTATTAATGACATTTGGAAAGGGTAAGTCACTTGCTTTGGACAATCTGAGGGGTCATCTCTGACTCATTTTTTCTCTTTCCTTTACCTTTTCCATCCTTCCAAATTGCCATCCCAACTAATCAATTACCTTATATTTTTCTTTTATTTTCCTCAAATTTATATTCCCTTTTTTAAGTCTCAATTTTTTACTGCCTTATGTCAGACCTTCAAGATTTCCTGCCTGGAAATTCTTCCCTGGATTTCTAACTCATCTTTCTCTTTCCATTTCTTATTACTCTTAAATCTATATGCCACTTATTCAGCCAGAAACACCTGGCTGAAATGCAAATCTGATAGTGACACTCACTGACTTTATGCTGTAACAGCTTTCCATTACTTGCAAGATGAACTTTGAACCCCTATCCAGCCCTTCCTTTCCCCCTTCATACCATGAACTCCTGATACTGTATGAATAATGTTGGGGGGTGGGGCTTGGCATATTGCCTCCTTCCCTTTTATTATAACTTATTCAAATTCACTTGGCTAGTATCTTAACCTTTAGGATTCACCTCAAATGCCATCTCCTTCAGGAAGCCCAGGCTAAGAAAGGAGGTCTTTTACTGCCCAGTGATAGATTTTCACTGCATTCTATTGAATTGACTCATTGTACTAGCCTATATAATAAAAGACTAATATCCTAAGTGTCCAGTTGGCCAGTTGGCTGTTCAACCAATCAAAGCATAATATGCTAATGATATGCTAAGGCCACTCAACCGCTCACTATGACATGCACTGACCATCAGGGAGCAGACGTTCAATGCAGGAGCTGCCCCCTGGTGGTCAGTGCGCTCCCACAGGGAGAGTGCCGCTCAGCCAGAAGCTGGGCTCACAGCTGGCAAATGCAGCAGTGGTGGTGGGAGCCTCTCCTGCCACTGTGGCAGCACTAAGGATGTCCAACTGACAGCTTAGGCCCACTCCCTGTGGGGACTGGACCTAAGCCTGCAGTCGGACATCCCCCGAGGGGTCCGGACTGTGAGAGGGTGTAGGCCAGGCTGAGGACCCCCTGTCCCCCAGTGCAATAAGTTCGTGCACCGGGCCTCTAGTAGGAAATAAAGCTACATGAATACTAATGGTCAGGCAAGTGTTCTTCCTCTTATACTCCTGGTTCATGAAACAGGCCATGACTGAGCATCACCTGGGAAATTTTTTAAAATCACAGATTTCTGGGCTTCACTTCTGTTCTAGTAAATCAGAATCTATTCTCTATATTTTTGTGAGGTTTCCCATGTAATTCTTTTTTTTTTTAATATGTTTTTATTGATTTCAGAGAGGAAGGGAGAGGGAGAGAGAGAGAGAAACATCAATGATGAGAGAGAATCATTGATGGGCTGCCTCTTGCACACCCCACACCTGAGCCCACAACCTGGGCATGTGCCCTGACTGGGAATTGAACCATGACCTCCTGGTTCATAGGTCACTGCTTAACCATTGAGCCATGCCAGCCAGGCCCCAGGTGATTCTTATGCATCAACCTAGCACATAACATCAGTCTAGGGCTAGTAAATCATTGGACAATGTGTCTTATCATAAGCCTTAAAAAATAATCACATTTAAGAATCAAAATAATGTATCACATTTTTAGAAAGATTTGCATTCAAGAAGGCTTTGTTTTAAAAGTGTATTAGTTAAAATTTCCAGCTCTCCAGAAAACTCTGCATACCACAGTTCATTCACTAATGTTTCTAGAGAGACAAGGTTTTAATTTTTACTTATATCAAGCAATTTATTTTCTTTCTTTCATAACCCCTTTGAAATGGATTTAATTTCTCAGATTAGTTTTCTTTGTGTGACTATTTTTTCATATATTTTGCTCCCTTCTCCAGGAGAAGAACTGATATTGGTGGGAATTTGGCTCCACAGTTTTCCACATGCACGTGTGCTCCCCATGCTGGAGCAGGAAGCTGGTTGTCACGGGCAGATCTGGGAGCAGAAAAACAGCTACTGTGTGGGTAGCTTGGAAGAAACCTCCCTCTGTTTTTACCCAGCTGGCTTTAAGTTCCTGGATAATAGAGCAAAAACAATCTTCAAGTTTTGCCTTTGATTTAATAGGGTTTCTGGCCTGTATTTAAAGATTGTCCTTGGTTTTGTACTTATATTTTGATGTATTTTATGAGATAGTTTATTTCCAGTTTTGGTTTTCTATTAGGTACACTTTATGCAAATATTTATTATTTTTAGTTTTAATTATATAATTTGGTATAAATCTAGTGTTCTCTTAAGGGAAGTTTATATTACTTTCAGCTTAATTGTATAGCAAATTGGTTATAATTTATGTGAATAAGATTTATGTGAACTTAAGTCACATTCTAGGTGAAAGGCACAAAATACTTGTTTTTTTCCTAAAATATTTCCTAAATTTATAGTTTTCAGGTCACCAAGAAAACAGACTAATTTAACATGGACATCTGATGTTACTATCATTTTTGTTGTTTTGGTAGATAGCTGCACATATTTGCTTAACAGATTCTCTATATTGTTGAGTGCTTAAAATCTAATAGGGGATACAGAGCATTTACACAACTAAGAATACATGTTCTGGAGTTGAGAAAATGTCAAAATAAGTCAATGGAGCCTGTCGGTGGTGGCTCAGTGGTTGAGCGTTGACTTATGAACCAGGAGGTCATAGTTCGATTCCCAGTCAGGGTACATGCTCAGGTTGCTGGCTTGATCCCCAGTTGGGGGTGTGTGCAAGAGGCAGCCCATCAGTGATTCTCTCATCCTTGATGTTTCTATCTCTCCATCTCCCTTCCTCTCTCTGAAATCATTACAAATATATTTTTTTAAAAAGTCAATGGAACATTTGTAGAGTCTTTAAAGATTTCGATTCTGGAAAAAAAAGAACAACCAACAACACCAAAATCTTCACTCTGCCTTTTCTTACATGACAATTGGTTGATTCATGTAAGGACAGGAAGGCAACTACAGGTGGATATCCTATGATTGTTTACATTTGTTAATTGCAAATTTTACTTGACTTTTCATTATATCTCCAGGAAAATGTGCATTGTAATCGTGCATGTTAACTTACAATATTAGGTTTCAAGATTAAGACAATTAAACTTATCATTCGTTAGGTTTAGAAATCCATAAAGGCTGTGACTTTCTCAAAGATAGTATTTAGGTAATATAAGGTGGTGTCTTTTAAAGTGGTGGTAGTTGTATGTTTTAAAATAGTAGTAGTAGGGAGAGGAATCCAAGATGGCGGCGTAGGTAAACACCTAAACTGCTGCCTCCCACAACAATTTAAACTGCAACTAAAAGACAAAACGTCTATCACCCAGAACCACGGGAAAGCTGGCTGAGTGGAAGTTCTACAACTAGAAGGAAAGAGAAAAGAGCACTGAGACGTGCACGAGCGCTGAAAAGCTGAGGTATGGAGGCGCGTGATCCGGGCTGGCTGCGGGCAACTGGGTGCGTTGCTTTTTTCAACCCGAACGGAGACAAGCCCCCGATTACTCTGAAATCCAGTCTCTGGGGAGAAGCGGGGGACCCAAACTCCTACGGGGAGAAGCTGGACTGTCTGCCAGTGAGAGTGGCTTGCTTGCAGAGCTGCGCGCAGGAATAATTGTTTACCGCACTGGGGCACAGGACTCCAGGACTCGGTCGGGGACACAGAGCCGGCTTACTAGCAGCCATTGCTGTTTGCCACGCCCTAACCTAGTGACACCCTGAGACCCCGCCCCACACAACCTACAAACCCACCCAAGCTCCAGGCAGCTCAATTAGCATAAGAAAGCCTGCCCTATCGCAGCTTAACCTAGAAAACTTGCAGCCTGGGTCAGACAGCTCCAAAACCTCCAAACCCCAAGCAAAGAGGAGAAAACTGCAGCTCTCACTGTAGCTCCTGCTGAGTGGCCTCAGACAGTAGCTGACCTGCACCCCATTGGAGATCCAGAAGCCAGTGTACCTAGTGGTCAGTGTGAGACACCAGATTTCAACTCCTCACATCCATAAGTGACACATTCAAGAGGCAGACTCAGTGAGCACCAAAGCCCCACTGAAACAAGTCCTGCCCCATAAGTGTGTCTTCAGCGCAGCACTTCTTCCATTATAGACACAGGGAGTGCTCACAGCTAATTGGCCTGGAGGTCAATTCCTCCCAGCGTACCAACAGTAATTCAGGATTAACTACACCAAGACTTTGCACTCAGCCCACAAAGGGGTGTACCAAGAGCATCCACATCAGGTGATTGGGGAGGCTGAGCTACTGCCCCCTATAGGTCACCTACCACACAAAGCCACTCCATCAACACAGGGAAGCAGCCAAAATGCAGAAACAAAGAAACATGTCACGAGTGAAAGAAACGGAGGAAAGCAAACTACTGGATGACATAGAGTTCAGAATCACATTTATAAGGTTACTCAAGAATCTTCTAAAAACCGCCGAGAAACTTGATGACACTTCTGAGGAGCTTAGTGAGACCTTCAAGGAAGGACCTTAATGAGAGTGCCAAAAAAATGGAAAAGGATCAGTCAGAAATGAAGCATACACTGTCTGAAATAAAGAATATACAGAAACTCAACTGTAGATCAACATACCCCAAGAATCAAACCAAAGATCTGAAATATGTGGAAACAAAAAACATCCAACCAGAAAAACAAAAAGAAAAAAGAATCCAAAAATATGAAGATAATGTAAGGAGCCTCTGGGACAACTTTAAGCGAAACAACATCCGAATTTTTGGGGTGCCAGAAGAAGGGAGAGAGCAAAATATTGAAAACCTATTAGAAGAAATAATGACAGAAAACTTTCCCTACCTGGTGAAAGAAATAGACTTACAAGTTCAGGAAGCGCACAGAACCCCATACAAGAGGAACCCAAAGAGGACCACACCAAGACACATCATAATTAAAATGCCAAGGGCAAAAGACAAAGAGAGAATATTAAAAGCAGCAAGACAAAAACAGTTAATTACCTACAAGGGAGTACCCATACGACTGTCAGCTGATTTCTCGGCAGAAACTATGCAGGCCAGAAGGGAGTGGCAAGAAATATTCAAAGTGATGAACAGCAAGAACCTACAACCAAGATTACTCTACCCAGCAAAACTATCATTCAGAGTTGAAGGTCAGATAAAGAGCTTCACAGACAAGAAAAAGCTAAAGGAGTTCATCGCCACCAAACCAGGATTACATGAAATGCTGAAGGGTATTCTTTAAGAAGAAGAAGAAGAAGAAAAAGGTAAAGATAAAAATTATGAACAACAAAATGACATCAAATACATACCTACCAACAAGTGAGTCTAAAAATCAAGTGAATAAAAAATCTGAAGAACAGAATGGACTGGTGAATATAATAGAATCAGGGACATAGAAAGGGAGTGGACTGACGATTCTCAGGGGAAGCAAGTGTGAGGGGTGTGGGAAGAGATTGGACAAAAATCTTACTCCTATGATGAAGACAGTGGCGGGGGGTAAGGGCATGGGGTGGGGTGGGGAATCAGGTGGAGGGGAGCTATGGGGGAAAAAAAAGTGGAACACCTGTAATAATCTGAACAATAAAGATTTAATTAAGGAAAAAAAAATAGTAGTAGTATATATATTGTGCTGATGTATTTTCTCAATTCTGAAGGAAATGGACACTTTTATATAAATATGTATTATATATATTTAAATCATATATTAAGATTTAAAAAAAACTTTATGGAATTTGGTTTTAAGTACCACATGTAACAAATGCAGCGTAGTTTTTCGTTTGTCATTTAAAAATTCTTCTAGGCCCTAACCGGTTTGGCTCAGTGGATAGAGCGTTGACCTGCGGAATGAAGGGTCGCAGGTTCAATTCTGGTCAGGGGCATATACCTTGGTTGAGGGCACATCCCCAGTAGGGGGTGTGCAGGAAGTGGCTGATCGATGTTTCCCTCTCATCAGTGTTTCTAACTCTCTATCCCTCTCCCTTCCTCTCTGTAAAAAATCAATAAAATATATTTTTAAAAAATCTTTCAGGTGGGGTCATATCCCTCACAATTGCAGCTATTTCATATTCAAGGACATAGTCCCTTATGAAGTATTCCTTAGAGAGTTGGTCTCAAAGATGAAAGTGACTATTACCACTTATTGGGATAATAAGCAATTAAGTGATTATGTAAGAGATGTCTGTGTTCTTTTTTATGTCAGGGCTATAAGTAGAATGACAGCTAAGTTCAAAGCCGGGACATTATTTGGTAAATTCATTAGCCGAGTTCAGCAGTGAGGAGCTTAGGCTCAGCAATCGGACTGTGTTTTAACCTTGATTCTCTTATTCACTAGCAGTGTAATCTCAGCCAAGTATCTAAGTTCTGTTTTCCTTGTCTGTAGAGTGGGACTAAGGTACCTACCTCATTGTGATAATTACGTGAGAAAATACACAATGTGCTTAGTTAGTTGCTTGGCACATAGTAAATACTCTATAAAAGTTAGTTATATGTTTATCAATAACAATACATTTTATCAATTTACACTTCAAAATTACACACTGATTATATGGTATATTGTAAACTAGTAGCGCCTTTTTTTTTTTAGAAAATAAATGCTGCTGGGGATTTATTGCTTGGTCTGGGGAGAGCCATCCCAGGCTGGCAGGGGCAAGAGGGTAGGGCATGAGTGTCGCAGAGTCTCAGGAGGCTGCTAGTCATAGTTGGGACCAGAGAGGGGTGAGTTGGCTGGTCATGTAATACACACGGCTGAGCAGATGCCTTCTACAGTCCTCGGCTCCATCCTCTCCAGCATGCGATTGACAGAGCGGGTCCCAGCTACCAGCCAGGAGGAGATGGCTGACCTAGCGTTCCCCAGGATGCTGGAGACCGGCAGCGTCTGGGCCCTGGGGTGTGCAGCATGTCTGTCACGGAGCTGTGTCCCGAGACCAGGAGGCCAGTGGCCATGCTCATGGTGGCCTCAGACCAGACCAGGATGTTTGCCGGGGAGCTGATGGACCCTTCGGCCCCTCCCAGCAAGCTGGTCATGGAGCACATGTAGTTCTCCTCGCAGGCTATGTACAGACTGGAGTCCAGAGTCCTTCTCCCCAGGGCCACTGTGGGGACGCCAGGCAAGCAGGGCACACTGCTTCCTGGGGAGGGAGGGACCGGTGGAGCCTGCAGGTCTCTTGATCAGTCAGTCTATCAAATCCCCCTCATCCACTGCCTGGGACTCAGCCGATGGCAAAGCTTCAGTGTCAGGGTTCACGGCCTCCGGACCGTCAGATTTCTCAACAGCTTCAATGGTGTCAAGTTGGCTGTCTGCATCTGCAGTGCCCACGGCAGGCACATGTGAGGGGAACTGTGCTTCAGCCCTAGGGGTAGATGGGTCTAAGTCTTGCTCCCTGTCTGGGACACCCGCTGTTTGTGGTGTCTCTTCCTTAACCCGGGAGTCACTTTGGGAAATCCAAAGACTCCGGGTCCTCCTCGAATCTTGCACCGGTCCAGCCCACACTAGGTTCTGGAGACTCAATGATGTTTGCAGGGCATCTGGGGCCGGGTGGGCCAGCTGGGCCATGGCCTCTTTGGGCTCCTGCCTGTGCCCTGCATCAACTTCATCTTCATGCTGGTTCTCATCCCCAGACGCTGCCGTGGCCTTGGAGGCAGCTAGCTTGATGGAGGCCGGATCTGTTCAGTTGACGCTGCACCGCTAGCCACGGGGCCATCCGCAGGGTGGGAGACCTGACTGGGATCCCACTGCAGGGCTGTCTGAAGACCTGCCGTCACTGTGCGTGGGGATGCCGGCCTCTCCCGAGGGGGCAGTGGTCATCTAGGCCTTCCATTACGTGTGCTGCTTGAGGGAGTAGTGGTGGCCCTGCTGGGCTGAGTTGTCCAGGTGGTGAGGCCACAGGAAGCTGAGGGCATCTGACGATGTCACAGGCACCAGCAGAACAAGGGTAGCTGCTTTCAGTGGGCTCAGTCCCCAGGACTGTTTATAGCCAAGTCATTTGAAGCAGCAAAGATTGTCATTTCTCCCCCAGAGACTACACCAATGAGCAGAGAGCTATAAACCAATCTAGTCAATTGGTCCCTGGGCTCCCCAGTCTTTGGCTGGCTGCTCCTCAGGATGCTCCATCCCAGCTCTGGGCTTGCAGGGCAGCCTCTCTGCATATCTGCTCTGTAAGAGGGTCTCCAGGTTCTCCATCTTCCCAGAACTCCCACCTCCTGCCGGATGGCTTGTAGGCAAGCAGAGTGTGGAGAGGTGGTAGGGGTGGGTGAGCAGGGATGCAAACCAGGTGGAAGACACCAGAGTAGTGAAGCGGAATTTTTGGATTGGAACCCAGATTCTTTGCCTGCCAAAGTCGAAGAAGGAATCCACGGACAGAGGGTTGTATAGCAATGGGAGAGATTTATTGAAGAACAAGTACAAACTCCCACGTGGGGAGAGGGAAAGAGTCCCACAGAATGGACTCCCACGTCGGGGGGAGGGAGGAAGATCTCCTATTAGTGACTTTTAATCAATTAAGTTTATTCGTCTTTTACAAATATACTTTGATTTTAAAACTCTTTTTTTCGAAGCAGGAGGCTTAGGAAATTTTTACTTGGGAGCATTTCTGATAAAAATCATGTTTGAATTGGATTTGTAGGATGATGGAGCTTGAACTTTTTAAAAACCTTATATTCCATGTATGAATTTACTGGTGAGGAGACTGAGTCCTATAGAATTTAACTGACTTGCCCTAATCGGTTTGGTTCAGCGGATAGAGCATCGGCCTGCGGACTGAAGGGTCCTGGGCTCGATTCCGGTCAAGGGCATGTGCCTTGCTTGCGGACACATCCCCAGTTGGGGGGTATGCAGGAGGCAGCTGATCGCTGTTTCTAACTCTCTATCCCTCTCCCTTCCTCTCTGTAGAAAATCAATAAAGTGTATTTTAAAAAGGAAAAAAAAAAAAGAATTTAACTGACTTACTCTTAATTGAAATGTAAGAGGAAGAAAAAGCTGTAAATTTGGTTGTTGGTTTTTTTATGGTGGTGGACATTAGTCCCTTATGGAAAGCAGAGAAATGGGATGGTCATCTGGACAATAGAAGTCTGATACATTTAAAAAAATAAATGCTACAAATATTCAATGAAGATATTTTCTTTTTAATAAATCATGGTTCTGTTGTCTTGGTGTAATTACTAATGCCCCTTTCACCCTCAAAAGTGTCTCAGTTTAGACAATATATTTTACTAGGAGCCTGATGCACGAAGATTCGTGTTAGAATGGGCTTCCTTTCCCTGGCTGCTGGCACCACCTTTCCACTCAGGCCCAGCCTCTTTCCACTCCGGGAGCCGCCTCTTTCCGCTCCAGCCCCGCCTTCCCACAATGCCCAGAGGCCCTGAGAGACTGGGGGTTGGACAGAACGCCTGTGTATGCAAATTAACCACCATCTTTGTTGGGTTAATTGGCATATCACTCCTGATTGGCTGGTGGCATAGCAGAGGTACGGTCAATTTACCTTTGTCTGTTATTAGGTAAGATGCTTTTCCAGTTTAATTGTTTTAATATAGGCAGAGGAATGTGGACTATGAAAGGAATATACCTGCCAAAAAGGACTCCTCATGGTTAATTGGGCTCAAATTCATAACCAGAGTCTCACAGCCATTGTTTACAGAGGTCCCTAATGCACACTGCATTTCAGTGAAAGACTACAGAATGGGCTGCCAAGCCTCCTGCGCTGTGTTCCTGTCAGCTGAGTAGAGCCTTATAAGAGAGCTCCCAGGATCAAAATTGGACCAATAGGACTGAGGCTTTCCCTGTCCAGTCATAGCTTCACAGCTATATCCTCATTTGCATCTTTGCCAACCAATCCTAGCAGGACAGTGCTTTTTAGACCAATCAAACGTGAGGATTTGGAGCCCTCTATATAAGCCAACTCACTTCTGTCTCAGTGGAGCACACTTTCAGTTTCCATTGAAGATTCTATTTCCTGGGCTGTAAAATCAAGACTTCCTTGGTAGGCTGCTTCTCCTGAGTCACTTCAGAACTGTGCTGTTTCAGGAATGAGCTGGAAGTCATGTTTTTCCACAACTGAGCTATATCACAGTTGAGATGTTTTCAGTGAATAAAATCTATCCCCACCACCACACCTCAAATTGGGGCCTTCTATTGGCATTGAATTGGTGATGCTGATCTAATGGTAATAGCAGCAACCATCTGGTAATTTGTGAACTGGCTAGATCATAAAATAGACAACATATTTTTTGGTTCAAAAATTGGAAAATGGCTGGAATTACTGGACAACACTTTCTTCATCTTCTGAGTGTTGTCCTCTGGAAGAGGAGTTAATGACTTAGTAGGAATAAAAAGATCTATTGCCTTGATGGAACTATATGCAAAACAGTGTGTGTGTGTGTGTGTGTGTGTGTGTGTGTGTGTGTGTGTTTACATACACATTTTTCTGGGAAGGGTGTCCATATTTTCTGTCAGATTCTCAAAGTTTCTATAATACCTCAAAAGAATAAGAATCATTACTCCATCATTTCACTTACAAGTTACTGGCCCTTGATGTCCTGCTATAGTTTTTAAATATAAAATCTATAACAGACAGGAGGAAATTAAGTTCAGATAATGCTTTCATAATTAATACACTTCCATAAATTAAAAATTCTTTAGTGAAAATTATTAAGTTGAGCCATATGAAATATTGACAAAAATCACTTGAATATGAAGTGCCTGATAGGAGAGTCCATTTACAGGGAGGGAAGAAGCTAACACTAAAGTCTGGGTTTCTGAAATTCATCTGAGCGAGGATGATGGAATTCTTATCAACTTTTGACCTGAGAAAATGGACATTTCATATGTTTTAACTAAATGATATCTCAAGTAAGTTCAATTCAATGAACTGTGTTAAGAATCCACTTTTTAAGGAGCTAATAAAGAAATATAAATATCAATTAGGCATCCTTCTCCATTTTAGAAGAATTTGGAGTAGCTTAAATTGGGAAACGACTAGGTTTTTATCCAATGTGACTTAGTGGTATTCTGACACAATACTAAAAAAATATGATTCTGTTGGGGGAGGCATATTTATATAATGCACAACAGAATAAAATAAGCATTAAGCATAGTCTTAAGTAATGCTCTGTGGGTACACAGAGAAAAGGCAGGGGAAATTGTGACTGCAGGCACCAAAAAGAGTGTGGTAAGCATGTAGTGATCTCTTGTGGGTGGACATAGCCTTCAGGAATTTTATTTGCTCTAGTTTTTTCTTGCTGGTTATTCTCTCTCCAGCTCTTCATCAAATTATTTTTCTCCCCAGCCTCATACTTTTTTTTTTAAGTAGGAAGGGGAAAAGTGGTTTCTTAAGATGAGCACATCCTTTCAGAGTGCAAAGCACTCAGCCCCCTAGGATAAAGAGTATAAATATATTTTAAAATCCAAATATAGATAAAAGAGTATTGCTGTGTTTCAAGGGAACACACTGACCAGTTGAAGGTTTGCTTTATTCTTGGTTGTTGTTGTTTGTTTTTTATAAGTGCCATGATTTTTAAAAATGATAACCATTAGTGAAACAGAAAGTACAATTGCTCAGTTTTAAATAGCTTCCTAACTTGGGAACAAAGTCCCTGGAGAGGGCTGGCAGAAATAGCTTATGCTTCTTATTAGCTCCCTGTATTTTAACTTTGCACAGAGAAAAAATGAAATCTATGTAACCAATTAGAAGGCCTACGTTGTTAAGTGGATAGACTCCTTCAAAGAATACATAAAAATTTGAATAGTATTAAATAAATACACACACAGAGGGTTAGAATTATATGTTTTTTAGCCTTGTGATAAAAAGACACAGGCCCTCCTATCAAGAGAAAAAGGAAAGCATATACTTCTACCCCCATTTATTAAGCATTCTTGTTAGAAAAGAATTCTTATTACTATTTAATTTATTAAACATTAAAGGCATTTGAAAACTTGATTCTAAGGCTAATTCTCTAGGGCAACTGATGGCAGCATGCAGATGCTGGAGGTTGCCTATCCCAGCTTTCCTATTGCACAGTTGAGGAATTTGGGTTCCAAGAGAGACTAGGTGGCTTGCCACAAGTCTTCTCTTCCATTGATTATTTAACCCCTTAGCCTTTAAACCATCACACTTGTTTTCAAAATTCATGGCAACCAATAGTTGTAATTAGATAGATTTATAAGAATGTATGAAACTTGAAATCATTGATTATTACATTCCAATTTTCCATATATCATAATTATTCCAGAAAAGGCAGAGAAAAAATTTTTTTCAATACAGGTTCTTTGGATGTATCTCTGTATATGGTAATGAAAGAAGAAGATGGAAGTAAATATTAAAATCTTAGTTTTCAAAAAAAATATTGAGATACGGTTTATTGAGATATGGCTTACATAGCATAAAGTTCATTCTAACGTGTAGTTTAATGGTTTTCATTATGTGCACTATATTGTGAATATATCATTGCTATCTAATTCTAGAACATTTTCATCTCTCCCAAACAAAATCTCATTCATACCCATTAGCAGTCATTTCCCTTTCTCCCTCCCCCGCCCCAGTCCCTGACAACCACTAATCCACTCTGTCACTGTAGATAAAATCACACATAACCTTTTGATTGTGGCTTATTTTATTTAGAATAATGTTTTCAAAGTTTATCCAGGTTTTAGCATGTATCAATACTTTCTTATTCCTTTTAATGGCAGCGTAAGTATTACATTAAAGTTATAGCATATTATTTTAGCTAGTCATCAGTTAATGGACATTTGAATTGTTTCCATTTCTTGGCTATTGTGAATAATGCTACTATAAACATTTGTGTACAGTTTTTTTTGTGTGTGGATATATGTTTTCATTTTTCTTGGTGTAGGAATGGAACTGATGGTCATATGGTGCTCTATGTATAACATGTTGAGAAACTATCAGACTATTTTCCAATGTGACTGCACTATTTTACATTCCTATCAGCAATGCATGAGCGTTCCAAGTTCTTCATGTCTTCCCCAGCACTTGCCATTTTTATTATTACCATCCTAGTAGGTGTGAGGTGGTAGATTATTGTTATTTTGATATGCATATATTTAATGACTAATGATATTGAACCTTTTTTCTTATGCTTATTGGACATTTGTATATCTCCTTTGGAGAAATGTCTGTTTGAATCCTTTGCCTAGTTTTAATATTGTATTATTTTGTTATTGCTGTTGATTTATAAAAGGTTTTTATATAATCCAGATACAAGTCCGTTATCATACATATGAGTTGCAAAATATTCTCCCATTTTGTGGGCTGTCTTTTACTTTCTTCTTCTTTTTTTTTTTTTTTTAGTATTTTCTTTGGGCCTTTATTTTATTTTATTTTATTTTATTAAATAAATCTTTATTGTTCAGATTATTACAGGTGTTCCTCTTTTTTCCCCCCATAGCTCCCCTCCACCTGATTCCCCACCCCACCCCATGCCCTTACCCCCCGCCACTGTCTTCATCCATAGGAGTAAGATTTTTCTCCAATCTCTTCCCGCACCCTTCACACCTGCTTCCCCTGAGAATCGTCAGTCCACTCCCTTTCTATGTCCCTGATTCTATTATATTCACCATTCTGTTCTTCAGATTTTTTATTCACTTGATTTTTAGATTCAATTGTTGGTAGGTATGTATTTGATGTCATTTTGTTGCTCATAATTTTTATCTTTACTTTTTTCTTCTTCTTCCTCTTCTTAAAGAATACCCTTCAGCATTTCATGTAATCCTGGTTTGGTGGTGATGAACTCCTTTAGCTTTTTCTTGTCTGTGAAGCTTTTTAGCTGACCTTCAACTCTGAATGATAGCTTTGCTGGGTAGAGTAATCTTGGTTGTAGGTTCTTGCTGTTCATCACTTTGAATATTTCTTGCCACTCCCTTCTGGCCTGCATAGTTTCTGTTGAGAAATCAGCTGACAGTCGTATGGGTACTCCCTTGTAGGTAACTAACTGTTTTTGTCTTGCTGCTTTCAAGATTCTCTCTTTGTCTTTTGCCCTTGGCATTTTAATTATGATGTGTCTTGGTGTGGTCCTCTTTGGATTCCTCTTGTATAGGGTTCTGTGAGCTTCCTGAACTTGTAAGTCTATTTCTTTCACCAGGTAGGGAAAGTTTTCAGTCATTATTTCTTCTAATAGGTTTCCAATATTTTGCTCTCTCCCTTCTTCTGGCACCCCAAAAATTTGGATGTTGGTTCGCTTAAAGTTGTCCCAGAGGCTCCTTACACTATCTTCATATTTTTGGATTCTTTTTTCTTTTTGTTTTTCTGGTTAGATGTTTTTTGTTTCCACATATTTCAGATCTTTGGTTTGATTCTTGGGATATGTTGATCTACAGTTGAGTTTCTGTATATTCTTTATTTCAGACAGTATATCTGAAACTCATCAAGTTTCTCAGCGGTTTTAAGAAGATTCTTGAGTAACCTTATAAATGTGGTTCTGAACTCTATGTCATCCAGAAGTTTGCTTTCCTCCGTTTCTTTCATTTGTGACATGTTTCTTTGTCTCCACATTTTGGCTGCTGCCCTGTGTTGATGGAGTAGCTTTGTGTGGTAGGTGATCTATAGGGGGCAGTAGCTCAGCCTCTTCAATCACCTGATGTGGATGCTCTTGGTATACCCCTTTGTGGGCTGAGTGCAAAGTCTTGGTGCAGTTAAGCCTTAATTGCTGTTGGTACACTGGGAGGAATTGACCTCCAGGCCAATTAGCTGTGAGCTCTCGCTGTGTCTATAATGGAAGAACTGCTGTGCTGGAGACACGCTTATGGTGCAGGACTTGTTTCAGTGGGGCTTTGGTGCTCACTGAGTCTGCCTCTTGAATGTGTCACTTATGGATGTGAGGAGTTGAAATCTGGTGTCTCACACTGACCACTAGGTACACTGGCTTCTGGATCTCCAATGGGGTGCAGGTCAGCTACTGTCTGAGGCCACTCAGCAGGAGCTACAGTGAGAGCTACAGTTTTCTCCTCTTTGCTTGGGGTTTGGAGGTTTTGGAGCTGTCTGACCCGGGCTGCAAGTTTGCTAGGTTAAGCTGCGATAGGGCAGGCCTTTCTTATGCTAAAACTGCTGCTTGGAGCTTGGGTGGGTTTGTAGGTTGTGCAGGGCGGGGTCTCAGGGTGTCACTAGGCTAGGGCGTGGCAAACAGCAATGGCTGCTAGTTAGCCGGCTCTGCATCCCCGATGGCATCTGTGAGTCCTGTGCCCTAGTGCAGTAAACAATTATTCCTGCGTGCAGCTCTGCAAGCAAGCCACTCTCACTGGCAGACAGTCTAGCTTCTCCCCGTAGGAGTTTGGGTCCCCTGTGGCTCCTCAGAGGCTGGATTTCAGAGTAATCGGGGGCTTGTCTCCCTTTGGGTTGAAAAAAGCAATGCCTGCCGCCAGCCCGGATCACGCGCCTCCGTACCTCAGCTTTTCAGCGCTCGTGCACGTCTCAATGCTCTTTTCTCTTTCCTTCTAGTTGTAGAACTTCCACTCAGCCAGCTTTCCCATGGTTCTGGGTGATAGACGTTTTATCTTTTAGTTGTAGTTTTGAAATTGTTGTGCGAGGCAGCAGTTTAGGTGTTTACCTACGCCGCCATCTTGGATTCTCCTTGTCTTTTACTTTCTTAATGATGTCTTTTGAAGTACAAAGGTTTTGGATTTTGATGAGATCCAATTTATCTATTTTTTATTTTGTCATGTGCTTTTGTTGTCATCTCTAAGAAATCTTCGCCTAATCCAAAGTCATAAAGATTTACTCCTATCTTTTCTTCTAAGAGTTTTACATTTAGATCTATTATTTATTTAGAGTGAATTTTTATATATAATGTAGGATTTCAAATTTATTCTTTTGCCTGTGAATATTCAGTTGCTCCCGTATAATTTATTGAAAAGATATTCTTCTCAATTGAATAGTCTTAGCACCTATATAAAAAATCAATTGACCATAAATGTAATGGTTTATTTCTGGACTCTCAATTTTTTCCATTAGTTTATATTTCTACTCTTATGGTAATACCACATTGTATTGATTACTATAGCTTTATAGTAAATTTTGAAATCAGGAATTGTGAGTCCTCCAATTTTTTGTTTTCAAGTGTTTCGTCTGTTCTTGGGTCCTTCATATTTCCATATAAATTTTTAAATATATTTTTTATTGATTTCAGAGAGCAAGGGAGAGAGATAGAGAGATAGAAACATCAATGATGAGAGAGAATCATTGATTGGCTGCCTCCTGCATGCCACCTATGGGGGGTGGGGGGGAGAGATCAAGCCTGCAACCCAGGCATGTGCCCTTGGCTGGAATCAGACCTGGGATCTTTTAGTCAGCAGGCTGACACTCTATTTACTGAGCCAGACTGGCTAGGGCTTCATATAAATTTTAAGATCAGCCTGTCAACTTCTGAAAAAAAGAAAAAGACAGCTGGGAATTCTCAATATTTATTGAAGCATAGTTTGTTATAAAAACTAGACACCACAGTGCAGCTACATGGCTCAGTAGTTGAGCTTGGACCTATGAACCAGTAAGTCACAGTCCATTCCCAGTCAGGGGACGTGCCGGGTTGTAGGCTCGATCCCCAGAGAGGGGCATGCAGGAGAGAACCGCTTGATGATTCTCATCATTGATGTTTCTCTCTCTCTCTCCCTCTCCATTCCTCTCTGAAATATATATAACAAAACAAAACAAAAAACAACTAGATGCCACAGAGACTACAAAGATGAAGCCCACTCCTTAATCTTGAAAGAAAACAGTCTAGGAATAACACAAATGTGTCAATTATCAACTTATTGCCTCTCAGCTCCAAATTTGATCTTCAAGTATGCTCTTTGATAATGGACAGAACTCTTTTAAGTACCTCTTCTTTACAGTGAGGATGATGCCAAATTCTCTCAGTAGAGGCTGTTGGAAGGGTATCTCCTGCTATTTCCAGCTGGTGGAGTGGGTGTTAGAACATTTGCGGGAGCTCTGCTTCAGCTACATGCTCGAAATGTGTGGTCACTAGGTGACCTTGCAGCCTCAACCTAGCCTGGCAGTAAGCTTCCCACACAACCCCTCCTCCACACAGCAACTGGTGTCTTGAAGGCTTGCTGTCCACGTCACTGCCCTCATTCCCTGTGCAGGCCCACATGTAGACTGCAAGAAGCCTGGAGGGTTTTCAAGAGCCATTATTTCCTCTTCCAGCCTCCATGGCCTGCCTGCTCTGAGGAGCCCCAGCCTTTATGCACATCCAAACCTCTGGTTGCTGATCAGTTTTCCTTATGCTGCATTCTAGAGGGGAGACCCCTGCTCTCCCAGCACTCTAATCAGCTCTCAAACCAGTAAGCTATTTTGTTTTCCAGGGAGCTGAACTATATTCTTTCCTGAGGTCTGAACCCAAGCTTTGGGGAGGAGACCCCCTTGCAACTTTGTTCTCCCTTGGCTACTCTCCCTCATCCAGAGGGTACCATGTAGTTTCCTTATACTTCTTTCTACACACCCAGTTATCATAATGTAATAATTCTTTTTTTTTAATTTAATAAATCTTTATTGTTCAGATTATTACAATTATTTCTCTTTTTCCCCCCATAGCTCCCCTCCACCCGGTACCCACCCCACCCTCTGCCCTTACTCTTACCCGCCCCCCCTCCCCAACTGTCCTCATCCATAGGTGTACGATTTTTGTCCATTCTCTTCCTGCATCCCCAAACCCCTGTGAGATATGTCAGTCCACTCCCTTTCTATGCCCCTGATTCTATTATATTCACCAATTTATTCTGTTCAGCAGATTTTATCATGCACTTGATTTTTAGATTCATTTGTTGATAGATATGTATTTGTTGTTCATAATTTTTATCTTTACCTTCTTCTTCTTCTTCCTCTTCTTAACGAATACCTTTCAGCATTTCACATAATACTGGTTTGGCAGTGATGAACTCCTCTAGCTTTTTCTTATCTGTGAAGCTCTTTATCTGCCCTTCAATTCTGAATGATAGCTTTGCTGGGTAGAATAATCTTGGTTGTAGGTTCTTGCTATTCATCACTTTGAATATTTCTTGCCACTCCCATCTGGCCTGTATAGTTTCTGCTGAGAAATCAGCTGACAGTCCTATGGGTGCTCCCTTGTAGATAACTAACTATTTTTCTCTTGCTGCTTTTAATATTCTCTCTTTGTCTTTTGCTCTTGGCATTTTAATTATGATGTGTCTTGGTGTGGTCCTCTTTGGATTCCTTTTGTTTGGGGTTCTGTGCACATCCTGGACTTGTAAGTCTATTTCTTTCACCAGGTGGGGGAAGTTTTCAGTCATTATTTCTTCAAATAGGTTTTCAGTATCTTGCTCTCTCTCTTCTTCTGGCACCCCAATAATTCTGATGTTGGTACGCTTGAAGTTGTCCCAGAGGCTCCTTACACTATCTTCATATTTTTGGATTATTTTTTCTTTTTGCTTTTCCAGTTGAGTGTATTTTGCTTCTTTGTATTTCAAATCTTTGACTTGATTCTTGTGTTCCTCTAGTCTGCTGTTAGGTCTCTTTATAATATTTTTTATTTCAGTCAGTGTATGCTTAATTTCTAGTTGGTCCTTTTTCATATCCTCGAGGGTCTCACTAAATTTATCGGTCTTTTCTAGAAAATTCTTGAAAAACCTTATAACCGTGGTTTTGAACTCTATATCCAGTTGTTTGCTTTCCTCCATTTCTTTCATTTGTGATGTTTCTTTGTCTCCACATTTTAGCTGCTTTCCTGATTTGATAGATTGGCTTTGTGTGCTAGGTGTCCTATATGGCCCAGTGGCTCAGCTTCCCCAGTTACCTGAGGTAGACACTCTTGGTGTACCTCTTTGTAGGCTGTGTGCACAGTGTTGTAGTTAAGCCTTGATTGTTGTTGGTATCACTGGGAGGAATTGACCTCCAGGCCAATTGGCTGTGAGGATCAGCTGTGTCTACGCTGGGAGAACTTCTGTGCTGGAGACACCCTTATGAGACAAGACTTGCAAAAGCCTCTGTGCTCAGCTTGGATGGGGCGGACTCTCAGGGTGGAGCAGACAGCTTTAGTTTCCCGTCAGCCCTGCCCTAATAGGCCCCTGTGTCTCAGTGTCCTGTGGTAATCGCTGCAAGCACCTCTGAAAGAAAGCTGCCCTCGAGTTCCGCCTGCTGCCAGACAGTCCAGTTTCTCCCTGAATGAGTCTGGGTCCCCAGAGTCTCGTCCAGAACTGGAGTTCAGTGCAGTCTCCCTCCCGCTTGAGAAAGCCAGCCATGTACTCAGTTGCCTGCCCTCTCCGTGCACGCACCTGGGTACCTCTGCCTTCCTCAGTTCCTCTGAGTCTCAGTGTGCTTTTCTCTTTCCTGACAGTCCAGTTTCACCCCATATGAGTCTGGGTCCCCAGAATCTCACCTAGAACTGGAGTTCAGCACAGTCGGGAGCTTTTGTCTCCCTCCCACTTGAGAATGCCAGCCATGCACTCAGTTGCCAGTCCTCTCCGCACACACATCTCAGAACTTCTGCCTCCTGCAGCTCCTCTGAGTCTCAGTGTGCTTTTCTTTTTCCTTCTAGTTGTAGAATTTCCACTCAGGCAGCCTTCCTGTGCTTCTGGATGATGTCCATTTTGTCTTTTAGTTGTAGTTTTGATATTGTGCGAGGCGGCAGTTTAGGTGTTTACCTATGCTGCCATCTTGGTTTCTCCATGTAATAATTCTTTAGATTACACTAGTGGCCCAGTGCATGAAATTCATGCATGGGGGGGTGTCCCTCATCCCCACCTGCACCCTCTCCAATCTGGGACCCCTCAAGGGATGTCCTACTGCTGGTTTAGGTCCTCTTGCAAGCCAGGACTGCTGGCCCTAACTGCTCACCTGCCTGCCTGCCTGATTGCCCCTAACCACTCTGCCTGCTGGCCTACTCACCCCCAACCTAACCCCACTCGCCTGATCACCCACAACTGCCCTCCCTTTTTGGCCCCTAATTGCCTCTTCCTCAGCCCTGCCACCATGACTTTGTCCAGAAGTACGTCTGGAAGGTTTCCCAGTCTAATTAGCATATTACCCTTTTATTAGTATAGATAGTGGCCTGGTGCACGGGTGGGGGCCGGCTGGTTTGCCCTGAAGGGTGTCCTGGATCAGGGTGGGGGTTCTCCTGGGAGGGTAGGGTGGCCTGAGCAAGGAGCCTGTGGTGGTTTGCAAGCTGGCCATGCCCCCATTGGGGTGGGGGTCCCCACTGGGATGGTGCTGACCTGGGCAAGGGGCTGGGGCAGTTTTCAGGCCAGCCACGCTCTCATGGGGTGAGAGTCCCCACTGGGGGCGGGGAAGGGCATGGCCAGCCTGAGTGAGGGGTTGAGGGCTATTTTCAGGCTGGTCACACTACTTTCAGGGTGGGGGTCCCCACTGGGGTGCCTGGCCAGCCTGGGTAAGGGGCTGATGGCTGTTTGCAGGGTGGCCATGACCCCCAGCGGGGACCCTCACCCCATGGGGGCATGGCCAGCCTGGGTAAGGGGCTGAGGACCTTTTGCAGGCCCCTCACTTGGCAGCTGGCCCAGGCAACGGTGACACAAGCCTCCTGCATGCCCGGGCTGGCTCTGTGTCCTCTGCTCTCAGGCCCCTCCTTCAGTGGCTGGCCTGGGCGGGCAAGAAGCTTGGCTTCCTCCATTGCCAGGGGCGACCCAAGCCTCCCGCTCACTCTGGCTGTCTCTGTGGCTGCTGCCATCTTAGTCCCGCTAATTTGAATACGCACTCCTGATTGGCTGGTGGGTGTTTCAAAGGTACAGTCAATTTGCATCTTTCTCTTTTATTAGTGTAGATGCTCTCTGTTTAACCCACTTATGATTGGGCCTACAGTAATACAACAGATAACATTTGCAAGACAGAATATAGTAAGTATGGAGTGTCTTAAGAGATTTGAACATGAGCTAGGGATTTGGAACTCACAGTCTGTTGATGAGGTCTGGAAAGACTTAACTAGGGAGTGCAATTTTAGATGAACTTTGAAGAATGGATAAGGATTTCCTTTGAATTTTCCATTGGAGAGCTTGCATTTTTAAAATGATGACTGGAGAGCTCCATTTCAAGGGTAAAGACACTTACAGCCTAAATTTTGCTATTTGTCCCAAAGAGTTGTTCTTTACTTTTCACTGGCAAGCTACCCGCAGTTTTATTACCCGTCTGGGTGGAGCTTCGAAAGGTGTTTGAGATGAGCAGAAGAGATGCCTGGGCCTCACCCCAAATTGGAGGTTATTAAATGGCATCATCTCATTAGAATTACTTAACCAGATGTTTAAAAGAAAGACTCTGATGGAACATTTAGTATTGTTAGAAAGGAACACCCAGAGTCATATGTACCAATTAATTTCCTCTCTAGATGTCTTTATACTGTTGGGTAGATATGGCCTATGTTTTGAAAGGATTCTTCTCTTTGAAGTAGTCATTACAATGTTTTATTTCCTATATGAATTCTAAGTACATAGTAATTTTTATTTTCTGTTTTGCTTGCTAGAGACTTTTAATTTTCTTTCATCTCCTCATAAATATCTAATAAAAATTATAATTTGCAGAGCTCTTCAAAGCATGGTCTGTGGACTAGCAAAACCAGCATCATTTAGGAGCTTATTCGAAAAGCAAATTCTTGGGCCTTGCCTCAGACATACTGAATCAGGATCTCTGGGGCTGGGGTGGAGCTCTGATACAGTACATGTTTTAGCTAGCTCTCCAGGTGATTCTTACTCATAGTGAAACTTGCAGAGCAAATATTAACATTATACTTATTATATTTCAATGGAGAAACATTATAAAATTTAAAAAGGATCTGAAATCTTAAAAGCCATCTGACCAATTCAGATCAAGAGTGTGTGTCTCCCACATAAGCCCAGAAAGTACAGAGTCCCAAATGAGAAGAATTCACACCAAGACACATCTCAATTAAAATGGCAAAGTTTAAAGACAAAGAGAAAACAGTTAGCTACCTACAAGTGTGCCCTTATAAGACTGTTAGCTGATTTCTCAACAGAAACAGGGAGCACCGAAATATATAAAGCAACTACTAACATAATTAAAGGGATATAGAGAACAAAACACAATCATAATTTGGGACCTTAATTGACAGCTCTAGGCAGATCAAACAGAAAATCAACAAGGAAATATTGGCCTCATATGATATATTAGACTGAGTGGATAGAATTCACATTTACAGAGCCTTTCATCCTAGAGCATCAGATTATGTATTTTTTCTCCAGGGCACATGGAACATTCTCAAGGATAGACAATATGTTGGGTCACAAAACTAGCCTCAACAAATTCAAGAAGATTGAAGTTATACCAAGCATAATCTCTGACCACATGGTTTGGAATTAGAAATAAACTGCAAAAAGGAAGGAAAGAAACCCATAAATATGTGTAGATTAACTAATATACTACTAACAATTATTGGTCAAGGAATAACTAAAAGGTGAGATCAGGAGAGATATAGAGACAAACGAAAATGACAATGCAATATACCACAACTTCTGGGATGCAGCAAAAGCAGGGAAGAGGGAAGTTTATATCATTATAGCCCTAACTCAAGAAACAAGAGAAACCACTATTACATCTTAAAGAATTAGAAAAAGCAGAGCAAAAGCAACCCGAAGTCAGCAGAAGATTTAATAAAAATTAGAGCAGAACTGAATGAAATAGAGAACAAAAAGACTATACAAAATTTTAATACAACAAAGAGCTGATTATTTGAAAAGATTAATGAAAATGACAAACCCCTGGCTAGACTCACTAAGGAAAAAAGAGAAAAGACCCATATAAACAAAATCAGAAATGAAAGAGAAGTTACAAAGACATCAAAGATATACAAAAGATCATACTAGAATACTATGAAAGACTATATGCCACCAAATTCAATAAGTAGAAGAAATGGATAAGTTCCTAGAAATACATAATCGTTCCAGAATGAATCATAAAGAAATGGAAAATCTAAATAGACCAATAAATAGTGAGGAAATTATAGCAACCATCAAAAACCTCCCCCAAAATAAAAGTTCAGGACCAGATGGCTTCAATAGTGACTTTATATCTGACAAAATAGAATTCAAGATAGCAAAGTTTATAAGAAACAAAGATTGACATTTTATAATGATAAAAGGAACACTTTGAATATCAAAAAGGTATTCAAAGATTTGATATCTATCCTTCTCAAACTTTTCCAAAACATTGAAATAGAGGCAATACTACCTAACATTTTTATGAGGCCAACATAACCCTGATACCAAAACTTGATAAGGATAACACTAAAAAAGAAAACTATAGACCAATATCTCTGATTAGTATGAATGAAAAAAATCTTAACAAAATACTAACAAATTGAATACAATAATACATCCTATCTAATAAAAGAGTAATATGCAAATTGACTGCACCTCTGCTATACCCACAAGCCACGCCCACAAGCCACACCCACAAGTCAATCAGGAGGGAATATGCAAATAAACCCAACCAAGATGGCTGCAGCTACCGAGAGCAGAAGGGAGGCTTGAGTTTCCCCAGCACTGGAGGAAGCCAAACTTTCCACCTGCTCTTGCCAGCCTAGGCCTCCACTCAATGCTAAAAGTTTCAATGATAGAAGATAAATAAACCCCAACAAAAATGGCAGCAGCCGAGGAGCTGGAGAGAGCAGGAGGCTAGGGTTGCCCCGGGTGATGGAGGAAGCCAAGCTTCTGCAGCCCTGGCTGGCCTAGGCCTCCACTCCAGGCTACAAAGTTTCAATTATAGAAGACAAATAAATCCCAGATACCAGGGCCTCCATTTGGGTCGCCAGGGGGCATGGCCGGCCTGCAAACCACCACAGGCCCCTCACCCAGGTTGCCCCATGCTTTAAGGGAACCCCCACCCTGATCTGGGACACCCTTCAGGGCAAACCAGCTGGCCCCCACCTGTGCACCAGGCCTCTATCCTATCTAATAAAAGAGTAATATGCAAATTGGCCATCACTCCAACACACAAGATGGCTGCACCCATGTGGTCAAAGACCCTATCCTCATGTGGACACAAGATGGCCACCACAAGATGGCCAGCAAAGGGAGGGCAGTTGGGAGGGACCAGGCCTGCAAGGGAGGGCAGTTGGGGACAATCAACCCTGCAGGGGAGGGCAGTTAGGGGTGACCAGGCTGGCAGAGGAGGGAAGTTGGGGGTGACTGGGCCTGCAGGGAAGGGCAGTTGGGGGGTACCAGGCCTGCAGAGGAGGGCAGTTAGACATGACCAGGCCTGCAGGGGAGGGCAGTTAGGGGCAAACAAGCTGGCAGGGGAGCAGTTAGGCATCAATCAGGCTGGCAGGGGAGTGGTTAGGGAGTGATCAGGCTGGCAGGCAGAAGTGGTTAGGGGCAATCAGGAAGGCAGGTAGGCGAGCAGTTGGGAGCCAGCAGTCCTGGATTGTGAGAGGGATTGGGCCTAAATGGGTAGTCGGACATCCCTTGTGGGTTCCCAGATTGGAGAGGGTGCAGGCTGGGCTGAGGGACACCCCCTCCCCCGTGCACAACTTTCATGCACCGGGCCTCTAGTTAAAAAATAATATATCATGATCAAGTGGGGTTTATTCCAGGTGCACACAGATGGTTCAACATATCCAAATTGATCAATGTAATACATTACATCAACAAAACACAGTATAAAAGTCATGATTTTATCAATAGATACAGAGAAAGCATTTGTTAAGATACAATATCCATTTATGATCAAAACACTCAATAAAATGGGTATAGAAGGAAAGTACCTCAATATAATAAAGGCAATATATGATAAACCTAGCTAATATTATACTCAATGGTGAAAAACTGAAATCTTTTCCTCTAAAATCAGGAACAAGACAAGGATCCCACTCTTACCACACTTATTCAACATAGTTCTGGATGTCCCAGACCGAGCAATCAGGCAAGATAAAGGAATAAAAAGCATCCAAATTGGGAAGAAGAAGTAAAAATATCACTTTTTTGCAGATGACATGATTCCGTAGGTAGAAAACCCTAAAGACTTCACCAAAAATATCTATTAGAAATAATAAACAAATACAGTAAAGTTGCAGGACACAAAATCAATGTACAAAAATCCATTGCTTTCCTATGTACTAACGAAGAAACTTCAGAAAAAGAAATGAAAAAATTAATTCCTGTTGCAACTGCAACCAAAAATAAAATACCTAGGAATAAACTTAACACAGGATGTGAAGGACTCATATACCGAAAACTACAAAGCATTATTAAAAGAGATTGAAAAAGACAAAATGCAATGAAAAGATATTTCATTTTCATGGATTAGAAGAATCAACATAGTTAAAAATGGCCACATTACCCCAAGAAATACATAGATTTAATGCAATCCCCATCAAAATCCCAATGCCATCTTTTATTTTTTAAAATAAATCTTTATTGTTCAGATTACAGGTGTTCCTCTTTTAGATTTCCCCCTATAGCTCCCCTCCACCTGATGCCCCACCCCAAACTACCCCATGCCCTTACTCCCTGCCACTGTCTTCATCCATAGGAGTAAGATTTTTGTCCAATCTCTTCCCGCACTACTCACACCCGCTTCCCCTGAGAATTATCAGTCCACTCCCTTTCTATGTCCCTGATTCTATTATATTCACCAGTCCATTCTGTTCTTCAGATTTTTTATTCACTTGATTTTTAGATTCACTTGTTGGTAGGTATGTATTTGATGTCATTTTGTTGTTCATAATTTTTATCTTTACCTTTTTCTTCTTCTTCCTCTTCTTAAAGAATACCCTTCAGCATTTCACGTAATCCTGGTTTGGTGGTGATGAACTCCTTTAGCTTTTTCTTGTCTGTGAAGCTCTTTATCTGACCTTCAACTCTGAATGATAGCTTTGCTGGGTAGAGTAATCTTGGTTGTAGGTTCTTGCTGTTCATCACTTTGAATATTTCTTGCCACTCCCTTCTGGCCTACATAGTTTCTGCTGAGAAATCAGCTGACAGTCGTATGGGTACTCCCTTGTAGGTAACTAACCGTTTTTCTCTTGCTGCTTTCAAGATTCTCTCTTTGTCTTTTGCCCTTGGCATTTTAATTATGATGTGTCTTGGTGTGGTCCTCTTTGGATTCCTCTTGTATGGG
Organism: Corynorhinus townsendii; assembly: GCA_026230045.1. Taxonomy (NCBI): domain Eukaryota; kingdom Metazoa; phylum Chordata; class Mammalia; order Chiroptera; family Vespertilionidae; genus Corynorhinus; species Corynorhinus townsendii. The sequence continues at coordinate 80,812,847 of JAPDVU010000001.1, read as the reverse complement.
GTTCTGTGCACTTCCTGGACTTGTAAGTCTATTTCTTTCACCAGGTAGGGAAAGTTTTCTGTCATTATTTCTTCTAATAGGTTTTCAGTATTTTGCTCTTTCTCTTCTTCTGGCATCCCAAAAATTCGGATGTTGGTTCGCTTAAAGTTGTCCCAGAAGCTCCTTACATTATCTTCATATTTTTGGATCCTTTTTTCTTTTTGTTTTTCTAGTTGGGTGTTTTTTGTTTCCTCATATTTCAGATCTTTGGTTTGATTCTTGGGGTACATTGATCTACGGTGAGTTTCTGTATATTCTTTATTTTAGACAGTGTATGCTTCATTTCTGACTGGTCCTTTTCCATTTTTTTGGCATTCTCATTAAGGTCCTTGAAGGTCTCACTAAGCTCCTCAGAAGTGTCATCAAGTTTCTTGGCGGTTTTTAGAAGATTCTTGAGTAACCTTATAAATGTGGTTCTGAACTCTATGTTGTCCAGCAGTTTGCTTTCTTCCGTTTCTTTCATTCGTGACATGTTTCTTTGTCTCTGCATTTTGGCTGCTTCCCTGTGTTGATGGAGTGGCTTTGAGTGGTAGGTGACCTATAGGGGGCAGTAGCTCAGCCTCTCCAATCACCTGATGTGGACGCTCTTGGTACACCCCTTTGTGGGCTGAGTGCAAAGTCTTGGTGTAGTTAAGCCTTAATTGCTGTTGGTACGCTGGGAGGAATTGACCTCGAGGCCAATCGGCTGTGAGGACTTGCTGTGTCTATAATGGAAGAACTGCTGTGCTGGAAGACACGCTTATGTGCAGGACTTGTTTCAGTGGGGCTTTGGTGCTCGCTGAGTCTGCCTCTTGAATGTGTCACTTATGGATGTGAGGAGTTGAAATCTGGTTTCTCACACTGACCACTAGGTATACTGGCTTCTCGATCTCCAATGGGGTGCAGGTCAGCTATTGTCTGAGTCCACACAGCAGGAGCTACAGTGAGAGCTACAGTTTTCTCCTCTTTGCTTGGGGTTTGGAGGTTTTGGAGCTGTCTGACCCAGGCTGCAAGTTTGCTAGGTTAAGCTGCGATAGGGCAGGCTTTTCTTATGCTAAAACTGCTGCTTGGAGCTTGAGTGGGTTTATAGGTTGTGTGGGGCGGGGTCTCAGGGCGTCACTAGGCTAGGGCGTGGCAAACAGCGATGGCTGCTAGTTAGCCGGCTCTGTTTCTCCAACTGCGTCCTGTGCTCCAGCGCAGTAAACAATTATTCTTGCGCGCAGCCAAGCAAGCCCCCCTCACTTTCGGACCAGATGGCAGACAGTCCAGCTTCTCCCCGTAGGAGTTTGGGTCCCCTGCATCTCCCCAGAAACTGTATTTCAGAGTAATTGGGGGCTTGTCTCCCTTCGGGTTGAAAAAAGCAACGCCTGCCACCAGCCTGGATCACTTGCCTCCGTACCTCAGCTTTTCAGCGCTTGTGCACGTCTCAATGCTCTTTTCTCTTTTCTTCTAGTTGTAGAACTTCCACTCAGCCAGCTTTCCCGTGGTTCTGGGTGATAGACGTTTTGTCTTTTCGTTGTAGTTTTGAAATTGTTGTGCGAGGCAGCAGTTTAGGTGTTTACCTATGCCACCATCTTGGATTCCCTCCCCAATGCCATCTTTTAAACCAAGAGAACAAAATTTCGCCAGATTTGTATGGAAGCACAAAAGACCCTGAATTCCCAAAGCAATCCTGAGGAAAAAGAATTAACTCATTAAACTGTAGATACCCAAAGCATTCTACAGATTCCACACAATTCCTATGTAAATACCAATGGTGTTTTTACAGAATTAGAACAAAAAAATCCAAACATTTATATGGAACCAAGAAAGACCCTGAATTTTGACAAATCCCAGGAGGACAAAATTCTAAAAAGGGATTGGTAGTGTCAAATAATACAGAGAAGTTAACAAAACAAAACCCATGTTGAAGAAATGTTGAATCCTTTTGTTGCAAGAAGCAAAAAATTGAATTTAAAGCAGCTGAAAAAAAATCTCTTTGTTCACACACCATTTTCATGAATGGCTTTTCAGGGCTCAGTATCTTTCTCTGAGATGTTCCAGGCTTTTCCCTCTCCTTGTGGTAGGTTTACCCTCAGACTGATTTTTCTCACGGCTGCTAACAGCCTCTGGGTCACACTTCTTGGTAAAGAGAGCATCTAGCTTCCCTAACCACAGATTGAAAGTCATGACCTTTTGCCTCCATTAGATCACTTCTAGACCAGAACTGTAAGGAGAGGAAATGACTTGGCTTGTAGAAAGATGGGATAATTGATTTTTTAAAAACCACTCCCAGATTCCATGACTAAATGATGGGAGAGGAGTGGTGTACAACTTCCATTGTCTTCATGCCTGGCAGCCCGTCCCAGCAAAAAGGAATATACCTCTTTCTTGCTCCTTCCAGGGAAAGTTCCAGGAAGGGCTCTCTATCAGTTCCTCTGCCTTTCGCAAGCCAACCTCAGAGATGAGGAGGCGGGGCTCTCTGATTGCAAGGCCAGGGTTGTGTGTTTGCAGCTTCGGGAAATGAAAAGGCCATGGAATGCATTCTCCATAGCTACCATAGTTCATTCCAATTGGTGCCTGGTTAATGGTAGTGGTACCACTGTTCTCAAATATTCTCCATTTTCTGCTCCAGAGAATACTTTTATTTTCATTTTTTGTAAAACATAAATTTTTATAATCTGTAGGCTTGGGTTTTTTTTCTTTTAAACCTGATCTTCCTTTTGTTTTAGTGCTTGGTAATCTGCAAATTCCTCCAGAGCAGACTAACAATATGAAGTTTTTGTGAAGATGTGTAGCAGTTGGAACTTCTATGCATTGCTGGTGGGAATACAAACAACGGTGTGGCTGCTTTGAAGACAGTTTGGCAATTCCTGAGGCAATAAAAATGTTTTAAAATTGGGTTGTGAGGGTCATTGCACAACTGTACATTTACTAAAACTCATTAAACACAATAGGTGAATTTTATGATATGTAAATTATAGCTCAATTAAGCTGCTTTAAAAAACTTAAATATAACAAATTCACATCTATATTTCTTATTCTTAAATAAAGTAATAAATAAATATTCAGGGAAATTAACCTTTTAGTTTTCAGTTTCTTTCACCTTCTGTCTTCAATTTTTGTTTTTTAAATCCTCATCTGAAGATATTTTCCCATTGTTTTTTAGGAAGAGTAGAAGAGAGGGAAAGACAGAGAGAAATATTGATGTGAGATGAGAGAAACACATTGATTGGTTGCCTCCTGCACATGGTAGGGCCCGGACTGGGGAGGAGCCTACAACAGAGGTATGTGCCCCTGACTGGAATCGAACCCAGAACCCTTCGGTACACAGGCTAACGGTCTATCCACTGAGCCAAACTGGCTAGGGCTGGCTTCCATCTTTTTATTTATTTAATTTTATTTAAAAAAAATCTTTATTGTTCAGATTATTACAGTTGTTCCTTCCCCCTCCCCCTCATAGCTCCCCTCCACCTGTTCCCACCCCACCCCACCCCATGCCCTTACCGGTCCCCCTGCCCTCCCGCCACTGTCCTCATCCATAGGTGTATGATTTTTGTCCAGTCTCTTTCCGCACCCCCCACACCCCTTTCCCCCCAAGGATTGTCAGTCCACTCCCTTACTATGCCCCTGATTCTATTATATTCACCGGTTTATTCTATTCAGCAGATTTTATCATGCACTTGATTTTTAGATTCACTTGTTGATAGATATATATTTGTTGTTCATAATTTTTATCTTTACCTTCTTCTTCTTCTTCCTCTTCTTAAAGAATACCTTTCAGCATTTCATATAATACTGGTTTGGTGGTGATGAACTTTTTTAGCTTTTTCTTATCTGTGAAGCTCTTTATCTGCCCTTCAATTCTGAATGATAGCTTTGCTGGGTAGAGTAATCTTGGTTGTAGGTTCTTGCTATTCATCACTTTGAATATTTCTTGCCACTCCCATCTGGCCTGCATAGTTTCTGCTGAGAAATCAGCTGACAGTCCTATGGGTGCTCCCTTGTAGATAACTAACTATTTTTCTCTTGCTGCTTTTAATATTCTCTCTTTGTCTTTTGCTCTTGGCATTTTAATTATGATGTGTCTTGGTGTGGTCCTCTTTGGATTCCTTTTGTTTGGGGTTCTGTGCACATCCTGGACTTGTAAGTCTATTTCTTTCACCAGGTGGGGGAAGTTTTCAGTCATTATTTCTTCAAATAGGTTTTCAGTATCTTGCTCTCTCTCTTCTTCTGGCACCCCAATAATTCTGATGTTGGTACGCTTGAAGTTGTCCCAGAAGCTCCTTACACTATCTTCATATTTTTGGATTATTTTTTCTTTTTGCTTTTCCAGTTGAGTGTTTTTTGCTTCTTTGTATTTCAAATCTTTGACTTGATTCTTATGTTCCTCTAGTCTGCTGTTAGGTCTCTGTATAATATTTTTTATTTCAGTCAGTATATGTTTAATTTCTAGTTGGTCCTTTTTCATATCCTTGAGGGTCTCACTAAATTTATCGGCCTTTTCTAGAAAATTCTTGAAAAACCTTATAACCGTGGTTTTGAACTCTATATCCAGTTGTTTGCTTTCCTCCATTTCTTTCATTTGTGATGTTTCTTTGTCTCCACATTTTGGCTGCTTCCCTGAGTTGATAGATTGGCTTTGTGTGCTAGGTGTCCTATACGGCCCAGTGGCTCAGCTTCCCCAGTTACCTGAGGTAGACATTCTTGGTGTACCTCTTTGTGGGCTGTGTGCACAGTGTTGTAGTTAAGCCTTGATTGTTGTTGGTATCACTGGGAGGAATTGACCTCCAGGCCAATTGGCTGTGAGGATCAGCTGTGTCTACGCTGGGAGAAGTTCTGTGCTGGAGACACCCTTATGAGACAAGACTTGCTTCAGTGGGGGCTTTGGTGCTCACTGAGTCTGCCCCCTGAGTGTGTCCCTTATGGATCTGAGGAGTTGTAATCTGGATAGTCCTACTCTGACCCCTGGGTACACTGGCTCTTGGATCTCCAAAGAGGTGCTAATTTAGCCTCTGCCTGAGGCCACCCAGCAGGAGCTACAGAGAGATCTGGAGATTCCTCTTCTTTGTTTGGGTTTTGGAGGTGCCCAGATGAGGCCCAGCTGTGAAACAATGCAAGCTACTGTGGGGCCTTGGGCCTTCTTTTGGATGTTCTGGGTCTCTCTGACTCAGCTGCAGTTTGATAGGTAAGTTTAGATTTCAAAGGACCAGGCCATTCATATGCAAAAGCCTCTGTGCACAGCTTGGATAGGGCGGAGTCTCAGGGTGGAGCAAAGAGCAATGGCTTCCTGTCTGCCCTGCCCTAAGAGGCCCCTGTGTCTCAGTGTCCCTTGGTAATTGCTGCAAGCACCTCTGAGAGAAAGCTGCCCTCGATTTCCACCTGCTGCCAGACAGTCCCATTTCTCCCCGTGTGAGTCTGGGTTCCCAGAGTCCCACCCAGAACTGGAATTCAGAGCAGTCAGGAGCTTGTGTCTCCCTCCAGCTTGAAAAAGTCAGCCACATACTCATTTGCCAGCCCTCTCTGTGTACATACCTCTGCCTTCTGCACCGCTTCTGAGTCTCAGTGTGCTTTTCTCTTTCCTTCTAGTTGTATAATTTCCACTCAGCCAGTCTTCATGTGGTTCTGGATGATGTTCATTTTGTCTTTTAGTTGTAGTTTTGAAGTTGTTGTGCCAGGCAGCAAGTTCAGGTGTTTACCTATGCCACCATCTTGGTTTCTCCCTGGCTTCCATCTTTAGTGAAGAAAAGAAACATTGAATACGTGTACTTTTCTAAAGAAAAATATATATACTGGTCTGCAGTTTCAGAAACTATCTACTGAATAAATATATTTTCAAGTTATGTTATAATCCAATGACTACTTATGTGGAAGTTAAATATCACAAAAAAATTGATATTGATGATGGCATGCTTGCCAAAGCAGAAAAAAGTTTAGTGATATAAAGACATAATTAAGTTAAAACAATTAAACACACACAGGAATTTATTTTCAAGGATAACTTTGGAAGTCTTTACCTAATTATATTTTATGTACTCCTGAGAGAGGTAATGAGTGAATATTTATCACACAACCACAAAAAGATAATAAAAAACTAACATAAACCTACTCCCCTCCCCCCCGGCAATCACCACATTGTTGTCCAGCGTCCATGAGTTTTCTCTTCCTTTGTTTTTCTTAATCCCTTTCCTGCTACCCTCCCACTGCCCCCCCCCCTCCCCAACCCCAACACACACACCCCAGAGCTGTCTGTCTGCTCTCTATGGGTCTGTTCCTAAGAGATGTATGGTGAGACAAATTGTGGATTGCTATTTCTTTCTTTGGCTGTATGAATACTATAAACCTGACACAAAAAACTTGAGAGAATAAAATTGGCATATGTGTAGGTGTTTAAAACTACTCTACAGTAATACTACCTTTAATCTTGGAACAACAATATTAGATAAATGAGGCCAGATCCAGATCATATTCCTAGGACACCTGAGTATAATTTATAAATTATACTCACTTCTATGTATCCCCAGGCCTGTTCTCCAAGGATACGCACTCTCACTCTGATATGGCACTCACTGTAAGAAATTCTAGATTTCTAAATAATGTGCTCATACTGTTGTTTCTCAATTTGTTCTTTTAGATTTGTTTTTCTTGGCAACCATTCTGGGGATTCAGAGCAGGGAATGAGGCGATTACCAAATTGTGGGAGTGGAGAAAGCAACAACAGGGTGAGAGGACAATTGGATTCTGTGGCAACCCATGCCGAGCAAATGGCACACCCCTAGAGGCCTGAATAGACAGTGGAATGTGAAATCTGCCCACTGTAAACACGCTTACCTGCCCAATCTATTCACCAGCAGCCACAGCCACAAGGAAATGGCCTTTGTCTCACTTCTGCCTTTCATAAGCCACTGAATTTTATGACATAACTTAAAGTGTATCCAGAGCTGTAGCTTCAAGACCTTTTGGGAAATGTGGCCATTTTTAGCTCCCTAGCACTGGTGATTAAGGAGTACATTAGAAGGGGTAAGACCCAACAATCATATCTAGCACACTCTCCTTCTCTCTCCCCCCAATGTAGCTACATGACTATTTCAGGCTAAATCACTACTCAGTGTTTACATTATTATGCCTGTGCAAATGTTACCCACAAGCCACACAGTGTGCCAAATCCCACCTTTTTCTCCTATACTTTTTTCTGCAGTTAATAATTCTCTCATCTTTTCATTTGCTGGGTTTGCTAAGATTCTCTTCCCATTTTTTACAAATATCATGTCTCTGCCACACGACTGACAATAGTAGTTTGACTATATTTAATGCACCATGAATGGGGAGAGGAGTAAATGTGACAGGCTGGTGTGAATGTCTGGCTGCTGTTCTGAAAATAGGGTGGAAGAAAGGGACAGAAAATCTCAGTTTTCAGATGTTCACTTAATCCTATTTTCATTTTCCATCCCCCATACTCTTTAGTTTCATCAGTCAAGTACTTCTCTGAGTCAATTACTCGCCCACCACAGGTGAGGTGGGATGAGGACCTAGACTTCTAGCTGCTTCACATGCAAACATACAGATTTTCAACTGGGTCCTGGTTTTAGCAGAAGTCATCCCTACCCCTTTTCCATGGAACTTTTGTCTTAGCCCTGAGCCTCTAGAAAAAAAACTGGCTTGTTTACTGGTATGCCTCTCTATAGACATATAGGTTACACTGCTACATTAGTTATCCCTGCTCCACCTTCTTTTCCACTAAATTTCTTGTTTGCTGTTGTCCATTCTTTTTTTCTTCTTCTTGTACTTTAACTCCTTTTAGTTCTCTCTTTTTTTGTTTTGTTAATTTTTGTGGAATTTATGAGAGAGAGGAAATAGAAGCATGCCCAGTTAACTCTACTTAACTGGAAATCTATGCCTTTCCCATTTTAACCCATATTTTTCCAGTAAGACTTATCTTTAGATAATTATGAAACCTTAGAAATATTTGAATTCATTTATACATGTAAAGAAATTGAGGCTTAGAAATATTAAGTAATGCACTTAAGATGAAATAGCTAGAAAGTGGCACTAAAAATGTGGTCTCACAAATTTCCAGGGTAGCTGGAAGTGGACTGGCATTGTAGATGTGCTATAAATATCAATAGAATGAATAAATGATTTTAACAGATTCTCATCTAGACTTTGAGCAAACTACACCATGAGGCATGCTCATAATGTTCTGTGTCTTTCTTTGGGCTTTCATTTTATAGGTATGTTCAGTTTGTGAAAATTCCGTTTTTGAATGTTTCTTATGAGAGGGCAAGACCTGGAACCTCAGCAAGGGTCAGGACTTGGAAACAGGGATAGGGATGCAGAATAAATTGAATGGATAAGTCTTCAGGAATGCTGTGGGAAAGTCTGGCCAGCAATAGAATCGCGGTATACAAAAGACAAACAGTCCAGACCAGTATTGTGAATTGCATCAGGGAGATTAAAGATGTACTAAGTACTGTCAAGCAGATGGAGTGTGGGAAAGGAATATGAAAAGCTAGAACTGAAGCAGATAAAAAGCAGTTGTAGATTTTTAGTAGCTATTAGGGTCTATACCCTGAACAGGAAATAAAAACCAAGATCTCAAGTGTTGTCAGGTTTTCAAGAATAAATTTATGATTCATTTTTAAAATCATCTCCAGTTTTTCTTATCCTTATAAAACCATGTTGATAAAACTAGCTTGAGTGTGCTAAAGAAGTGACTAATACTACGCTACATTTTATAAAAGAAATGGGACAAGAGTACAAAAACAAATGTGATACATTATATAAAAAGACTATTAAGAAAAAGTACTGTTTCTGCTTTTGTATATTTTAATTAAAAAATATGAATTGCTCATGATTCTACCACATTTTTGACTATATAAAATATTTTTATGACATAAACCAGTGGTCAGCAAACTGCGGCTCATGAGACACATGTGGCTCTTTGGCCCCTGGAGTGTGGCTCTTCCACAAAATACCACGGCCTGGGTGAGTCTATTTTGAAGAAGTGGCATTAGAAGAAGTTTAAGTTTAAAAAATATGGCTCTCAAAAGAAATTTCAATCGTTGTACTGTTGATATTTGGCTCTGTTGACTAATGAGTTTGCTGACCACTGACATAAACAAAGAAAGTTGCTGACAGCGCCCATTTGGACGGCAAATACTAGCTTACAATGAGTGCTACATTATTGGTTGGATATTCTCTGGATGTATGATAAGCATACAGAAAAGTGGCCATATTATAATTATAAAATTCAGTGAATTTTCACAAACTAAACACTGTTGTGCCAAGAACCTTAGCTCAAGGCACAACATTACCAGCACTGCAGAAGTCCTTCTTGTGCTCCCAAGCCACTAGCCAACACCACCACAATCCTATATTAATAAAAGCCTAATATGCTAAGTGTCCAGTCGTCCAGTTGGCCATTCAACCAATTAAAGCATAATATGCTAATGATATGCTAAGGCTGCTCAACTGCTCTCTATAATATGCACTGACCACCAGGGGGCAGACACTACGACTGCTAGATTAGCTTGCTGCTGGAGTCTGACCAATCGGGATTGAGCAAGATGGGCCGGACATGCCCTGGAGCCCTCCCACGATCCTTCTGTGGCTGGCCAACTTCCCACGTCCCTCCCTGGCCCTGATCATGCACTGGTGGGGTCCCTCAGCCTGGCCTGCACCCTCTCCCAATCTGGGATCCCTCAGGGGATGTCAGAGAGCTGGTTTCGGCCCGATGGTGAAACGACAGTCACTATGATGAACACTGACCACAGGGGGCAGATGCTCAACACAGGAGCTGCCCCCTGGTGGTCAGTGCGCTCTCACAGGGGGAGCGCCTCTCAGCCAGAAGCCAGGCTCATGGCTGGCGAGCACAGTGGCAGTGGTGGGAGCCTCTCCCACCTCTGTGGCAGGGCTAAGGATGTCCGACTGACGGCTCCCAAGGGTAGCGGGCCTAAGCTGTCAGTCGGACATCCCCTGAGGGCTCCTGGACTGCAAGAGGGCACAGGCCAGGCTGAGGGACACCCCCCCCCCCCGAATGCAAGAATTTTGTGTTCCAGGCTACTAGTAACTAATATTTATTTCAAAGGAGAGAATTTAAGATAAAGAAATGGTGGATTAGGCATTTGAAGACTGAAAATACAAAAGGGAACATTAAGGTGATAGAAAGATAATAAGTTCAGAGGTCAATGGGGGAAAGAAGGAGACATATGTAATAGCTTCATATTTCAGAGAGAAAGGGAGAGAGAGAGAGAGAGAGAGAGAGAGATGAAACATCAATGATGAGAATCATCCATAGGATGCCTCCTGCATGCTTCCTACTGGGGATAGAGTCCTAAATCTGGGCATGTGCCCTGACTGAGAATGCAACCATGACCTCCTACTTTGTAGGTTGACCCTCAACCACCGAGCCACACCTGCCAGGCCTATATGTACAATTTAAAAAAGCTGAACTCATAGAACCAGAGAGTAGAATAGTGATTGCTAGAGTGGTGGGGGAAATGAGGAATGTTGGTCAAATCTTAAGTTATAAGATGTATGTGTTTTGGGGACTGAATGCACAGTATGGTGACTATTGTTATTAATTTTGTATTGTATATTTGAACTTTGCTAAAAGAGTACATCTTAAGCACATAAAAAATTGATAACTATGTTAGGTGATGGATATGCTAATAACTTGATTGTGGTAATCAGTTCACAGTATATATTAAATCATTATGTTGCACAGCTTAAAGAATCATGTTGTACAACTTAAACACATATAACTTTCACTTGTCAATCATACCTCAATAAAGCTGGGGAAAAAAGGTTACAAATATAGTCTTCCATGTTTTTCTGTAACAACCCTCCCGCCCCCTTACTAGTTTAACATTCAAATTGGCAATCCATCTGGAATTTATTTTGTATATGTATAAAATAGTGGTCAAAACACATTAAAAAAAAAAAAAAAAAGAAATCAGCCCTAGCTGGTTTGGTTTGGGGAATAGAGTGTTGGCCTGCGGACAGAAGGTCTCAGGTTCGATTCTGGTCAAGGGAACATGCCTGGGTTGCAGGCTCCATCCCCAGTGGAGGGTGTGCAGGAGGCGGCTGATCAATGATTCTATTCTCTCTCATCATTGACGTTTCTATCTCTCTATTCCTCTCTGAAACCAATTTAAAAAATTAAATTAAAAAAAAAAATCAAATGGACCCAGTAAATCATTGAAAGGAATATCATTTTCTCACTGCATTTCAGGGTCACTTTTGCTATATGTATAGGCCCATTTGTAGACCTTTTTTCCTTGGTCAGTGTGTTACTTTTATATTTCTGCCATTAAAAATTACCATGAATTTAGTAGCTCAACACAGCACCCATTTTTTTTATCTCACAACTCTGTGAGACAGAAGTCTGGGCATAGTGTGGCTCTCCTGAATCCTCTGCTTAGAGTCTGACAGGCTGAAATCATGGTATTGGTAGGTCTGAACTCTAATGTCTGAAGATGGATTTGCTTCCAAGGTCATCAGGTTGTTGGCTGAATTTAATGCCTTGTGGTTGTAGGACTGCGGCCCCCATTTCCTTGTTGGCTGACAGTTGTGATTTAGTTTTTGCTCCTAGAAGTAATGCATTTCTTCTCCTGCTTTCCGTGTGGCCCTTCAGCAACAGCAAGTCAAGTTCCTCTCTTACTTAGAATCTCTCCTATTTTCCCTTTTGCTGCATCTCTGACTGATTTCTTCTGCTTCCCTCATTTGCTTTTAAGAGCTCACATGATTATGTTGGGACCACCTAGATAATCCAGGATAATCTCCCTATTTTAAGGTCAGCTGATGAGTAGCCATAATTATATCAGCAAATTTCCTTCACAGCAGTCTCAATTATGTTTGATTTAATAACAGTGAATAGTAATTTGGGGGTGGGGTGGTATTTTTAAGATTCTGCCTACCATAGTTGATTTGCTATACTTGTACCATTACCACAGTCTTATTACTATAGCTCTCCAATAGTTTTTGATTAGTAATAGTGTAAATTGCTTGGCTTTCTTCTTCAAACTATGTTAGGCTAGCATACATAGAATTGATTAGAAGAGGAGAAGAGACATAATGGGACAGAAGCAATATTAAAATAGATAACGGCCAATACTTTCCAAAACTGATGAAAAGCGTTAGAGATAAATATTGTCAAACTTCCCCTCTTTTTTTTGATCAACAATAGTTTAATGAAACCATGTATTTACAGGATTCATATATGGGTACAATATAAAATGTAAACATTAGTAAATGATGCAAAGTAGAATACATTTTGATGTTGGTACAATGGCAATATATTTACAAATGTTTATCTATAGGCTTTCTATAATATTTTTATGAACTTTTATTCCATGAGAATGATCAAATCATCAAATCATTTAAATTAATTTGATATAATACACAGTGGTTTATTAATATTAGAAACCTCATAAATGCCTCATGAAACAAGCACTCAACTGCTTTATTCTCAGGGATTATTCTCTTTATTGAAGCGTAATATAAAAAAATGTAGTTAGCAAGTTAAAAAAAAAACTTTTATTAGAAGCACCTAAATTTCTTAACTTCATTATCGGTTGAATTTTTATCCCTAAATCTGCTGTAAACAAAAATGTGGATCTCATGAAAACAAAAGGTTCCTCAGGTCTGCTGTCTAGTCTGGCGACTTTCACAACACTATTTGGCACCTCAAAGCACTATTTATCTGTGGAAATACAGGCATTTCTGGGAAAACGCTATAGTATCTTTTTAGCCTAAGCCTGTGGTCGGCAAACTTTGGCTCGCAAGCCACATGCGGCTCTTTTGGTCCCTTGAGTGTGGCTCTTCCACAAAATACCACGGCCTGGGCGGGTCTATTTTGAAGAAGTGGCATTAGAAGAAGTTTAAGTTTAAAAAATTTGGCTCTGCCGAAACCGGTTTGGCACAGGATAAACATCATGTTGGGAGTTGCATTTTCTGTCTGTTTTCTTATTGATCATGCAAACTAGAAGCTATCCAGATACCCACAGTATTTATGGGCTCCGTACATACTGTACTTTAATTCTTTAAAGAAAATTACATATTAGAATAATTATCTACGATATACTAGTACATGACCTATTACATTTAAAAGAAAGGATTGCGGTGATATCTATATATTTTATGAATCATCACGTAGAGTCAGGCAGGGTTGGCACCAGTTTTGTTCATCAAAGCGGCTTGCAGAGTGGGTGAGCCTGCTGAAACTTTCTCCTGAAGACCCGGCTCATTGCTGGAGTCCGTCCCAGTTTCTGTTTCCATATTTTCTCTATTGGGAATTGGGGTCCCACCTGGGCTCTTCTCTGCATCGACTTTTCTAAGCAGTTTCCGCAGATCCATCTGCCTTTTACCAGGAGGAATGAAGGCATTTGCAACTCGAGTTGATAACACTTAGGAGTTGAGCTTCAGGGTAACCTGTTGTAGGTCAGAGATGCAACTAATGAATTCCATACCTTTGGTGATGGAACAAGCTTTATCCTTTCCTCAAAATTGTATTTTTAAAATTTTACAGTCAGCAGATCTTTAACTGTTTTCTGCATGAGCATCTTTTTTTTTTTAAATGATCCAGACTAAGTGCTTTAGTGAGGTTGGGTTTTCTGAGCAGCAAAGGTGCTATGGGTGGTGTAGGTGAGGCAGAGGAGAAGGTGGAGGGGGTGGGGCTGCTGGCTGTGGCTGCGTGGGAGGAAGTGCAGCTCAGGATTCTCCAGGGGTGGTTAGAGCACAGGAAGGAAGGCACACTTGTAAGTTTACCAGTCGTGTAACAGGTTTGACCACAGGTTGCACAGGAAGAATTTTCTGAGTAGGTCTTCAGCACTTCCTGGAGCTTGCATAATTCATTTTATAAATGCAAACCGTTTTTGTTTTTTTTTAAGACTATAAAGTCCTCGGTGGCAGAAATGGGATGGAAAGATGGTATCTTTCAATATTTCTAAACTCTGGGCTATGCAGTGCTGGCACCGGTTGCAGGTAGACCATCTTCTGTCCAAAGTTTTACTGTACCTTCCGCCCTCCCCCAAATTACGAGAAAGTTTATTTAGAAAGTTACAGAGATAGAAGTGAGCCTCGGCTGCATAGGCTCAGGAAACAAGTTACAGAAGCAAAAGAAGGGCCCTCGGAGCCTGGGAGTGAGAAAGGCAAGGGTGACATGCCTGGGGAGGATAGGAGGAGGAAGGGAAAGACGCCGGCTGATGTGGAGAGCTAGAGCCTTATTGCATCCTTGATGCTGGGACATTTGCAGTTCCAGGATGATCTTAGCCAGCATCTGCCAAGTGGTGTATCTGTTGAAGAAATAACCACTTTAGCTTGGACTGAAAGTGAGAGGCTTTCTTTTTTCTTTTATTTTAAAGATCTTTTTTGCTTTTGCTTTTAGCTTTCTTCTTTGAGGTTTCAATTTAGGCATTATTTTAGTCAAAGATCCTGGGGATTAAATGGAGTCCAGGCAGTGGCCTCACTCTTGCCAAAAAAAAAAAAAAAAAAAAAAGTTAAATTAAAACCTAGTGAAGGGGCCAATCTAGCGATGGTCTCTCCACAATGAACCCTTAAAAATTTTGTGCCCTGCCCTGACCGGTTTGGCTCAGTGGATAGAGTGTCAGCTTGTGGACTCAAGGGTCCCAGGTTCGATTCCGGTCAAGGGCATGTACCTTGGTTGTGGGAACATCCCGGGTAGGGAGTGCTCAGGAGGCAGCTGATTGATGTTTCTCTCTCATCCATGTTTCTAACTCTCTCTCCCTTCCTCTCTGTAAAAAAATCAATAAAATATATTAAAAAAATTTTTTTTTTGTGCCCTGGCTGTATTGCTCAGTTGTTAAAGCAACACCCAACACTCCAAGGTTGTGGATTCAATCTCTGGTTAAGGCACATACAAGAATCAACCAATGAATGCATAAATAAATGGAACAGCAAATCTCTCTCTCACTCTCTCCCTCTCTCCCTGCCTCTCTCTTCCTCTAAAAAGTCAATTTAAAAAGTTTTAGCAACTTACTCTTTTGTTTACAGTGTATGAGAAGGCCTATTTTCTTCCACTCATGCTTGCCTTTATTTTTTAAAGGAATGCTAATCTGATAGGTAAAATATGCAGTTTCCTCACTTTGATTTCCATTTTTAACTTTTGAAGGAAATTAAGTACTTTTCATGTTTATTGTTCATATTTATTTCTGTGAATGGTCTGTTCTTATCCTGTTGTCAATGGTTTTGTTTTGTTTGTTTATTTATTTAACACCACTAAGAGAGTTTAACATTTTATGAAGTTAAACTTAGTTCACTTTCACAGCTTTCATGTTTGAGGTTATGTTTATAACAACTATTCTCCTTTCAAGATTAAAAAATAATCCCTCATTTTTTTCTGGATATTTTTTGGTTTTTGGTTTGTTTTGTTTCATTTAAGGCAACCCTGCTCTTCTCTGTAGTATTTCAATGAGTGAATATCTTATACATTTGAAAGTGCCCCTATCTCCAGAGTGAGGATAAGACCATGACTGAAATTTCGGTCTCCTGAGGGTTGATATTCTGTATTTGCCGTTTTATCACAAGAGTCATAGTTGAAGCTCCTTTTAAGTCTATGAGTAGAATAAGACTAGGAATTTTCAGTCTGTAGATAAGTTCTCTTGGTCAGCATCTCAGTTAAAGTGAAGCATGGTAGCAATCATCTCAGGTAGAAACTGCTGTTTGGGTTCTGTACTTACTTGTTTGCTAAAACAATAGAAAGTTATTTTGATTTTCTGAACTTATGTATGCTATCCCAATACTCCATTGATGATGGTTTGAATATCCCATTGATTGTGATCTTACTGGTTACTGAAACACATTCTTCTGAGAATCAGAACACAATTATCCTAAATTGTCTCAGTAGCTACAGATAACAGTTTCGGTTGACTCAGTGGTCCCAGAATCTGGATAGCACAATTATTCTAAATTGCCTCGGTGGTCCCAGATAATGTGTTTCTGTTGATTCAGTGATTCGTAAATACTTTAGATAACTAACTTGCTCAATTTTTGCTTCTGTAAAGAATGCTTTTTGCGAAACAAGTTCCTCATTCCAGACCCAAAGATGTAATCGATACTTCTGTGATATTCTGAATATAAGCCAGATGTGGAAAGCTGTTCGGGGCTGCAAGGTCTGGAGCGCTTTTGCTCCCTCGTATGCCGCCGGCTTTTAATAAATGACTCCATAATTCGACTTTTTGAGGCGTCCTTTGTAAGATGGGGGTTACACTACAACAAAAGAAACTAGCTGGAAGCTGGACAGCTTAGAAATACAACCTCACTGTGCATTGGGTCAGGGTAAAAAATTTTCCTTTTAACCTTTTAATTATTTATTCAAAGATGAAAGTTTTGTTCAAATATGTTTTACTAAAAGGAACCATATTTCAGAGATTGATCTGTAGATAAATTTGTAGGAAATACCATAGGGCTAACCACGTGAAGAAATCTTCCTCCTAGGCTTTTTATTTCAATGCAGATTTAAAAAATCATACAATTAGATTGAATTCCATAAGAATTGCTTTTGTAAAAATGTTCCCGTGAGCATCTGTGGTAGGATTAAATCCTAGTTTACCCAAAGGGAAAGTAAATGAGATACTATGACAAGTAACTAGTTTGTTGTTTATTACTCAAAAGGCTCTTTTCTTTTTTGCCGTTTTCTTCCTTTGTGAAGACTTACTAAAGTATACTGATATGGGATTTTTGGACTGGAACATGTGGTGTTCTCCTGGACAGGATGGTTCCCCGGATTCTTTGTCCATTGGAGTCAAAGAATGAGTCCCTGGATGGAAGGTGGGATAGCAAAGGTGGAAATTTATTGAAGAACAGGTACAGACTCCCACATGGGGAAGGGGAGGGGGAAAGAGTCCCACCTACTCCCTTCTTCCAGTTTATAAAGGCTGCAAGTCCCTATGTCCTGATATCCCCTCTGATTGGCCACTATCCCCCTTTTGATTTGGTCACTATAGCAACTCCTGAGTTAAAAGGTCAAATCTCACATGGGACATGTGAGGCCCTCCCCCCTCATTGTTCTCCTATTCCCTCTGGGCTTTCTTCCTCCTTCTTTATTTTGTAAATATAGACCTTTTGTTACTCCCAGTTTCCTTATCTTATGGAAATGTAACTTCTACTGGCTTTCTGCTCCCTGATCTTAAGGAAATGTAATGTCTCCCAGTCTATAACCCTGTGTTTTTTCCATGGACCTCTTTCATTTTTTAAAATTTTCTAAACCTGCCTATATCCCCCTAAATTTCCTATTTCAATACTATCATCAGAATTTTTATTATGTGCCCCCTCTGTACTTCATTTATTACTCAGTTCATGAGAGAATATAAACAGAATCTGAGATCCCAAATATGTTGTAAAATCTAAAATAAAAAAGTTTCCTTGAGGACAGACAGTCTGGTATTTTCTCTTGTCACTGGTCCAAAGTCCATGTTCCTGATTCTTTGGAAGCCAAAACTCAACACAGCAGAGTTTGGAGTGAGGAAAGGTTTACTGATGGGTCCTGGACTGCAGAGGCAGCGGTCTTGGCTGGATACTCTTTGACCCGACTGAGAAAGAAAGCAGAAAATGCAGGTGATTCTCCAAATAAAACCTGCTTGGGATCTGGGCCAAGGGAGTGGACATATGTAGTGGGTCAGATATGTGCTGTTCTTGGAACTGTGTCTCAGTTTCTCTCCCAGCTGTCTAAGACAGCTGCGAGGACCCGGGAGGCTGGGTGACCAACTCTTGCATGCATCCCCTGGATGGGTCAGAATTTAATTACATGTTTTGTTAAAACCCTATTGAGGCCATGGAGAGATTCTCTCCCAGCACCTCCGCTGTGGCTCTTACTCATGTAAGAACATCCGAGAATCCTGGACCGAAGGGAGAATTGCCTCTTTGATCTTCGGAGCTGGGCAGGCTGGGGTTTGACTTGCAACTGGCCGAAGCCTAATGCTCTAATCCGACCCAGCACCAGTTTATCCTTCCATGGGAGACTTTCTTCTAGTGGCAGTGGCCCTCGACATTTCTAATGCCGCGACCCTTTAATACAGTTCCTCATGTTGTGGTGATCCCCAACCGTAAAATGATTTTCGTTGCTACTTCACAACTGTAATTTTGCTACTGTTATGAATCGTAATGTAAATATCGGTGTTTTCCGATGGTCTTAGGCGACCTTGCTAGAGGTTCTCAACCTGTGGATTGTGACATTACGTAGAGCCTAAGACCATCGGAAAACACCGATATTTACATTACGATTCATAACAGTAGCAAAATTACAGTTGTGAAGTAGCAACGAAAATAATTTTACGTTTCGGGGTCACTACAACATGAGGAAGGGTCGCGGCATTAGAAAGGTCGAGAACCACTGCCCTAGTGGCTTTTACTTGACTGACCCATGCGCGCTTTGGTTTTGGCCCTAGAGAATACATCCAGAAAGGAGCAATGAAAGAGAGAGAGAGAGATGATGATGCCCGCTTTTTTAGATGGCAGCCAAGTTTAAGTGACTGGCGGGTGGCCGTCAGCTTCCAAAATCATACAAGAGACAGAAAAGTGACAGAATCCGTGGTTACTCACCATTCGATGTGAAGAGGGTTGACTAATTTACAGAGAATTTTCCTGGCCGACGCACCATCTGATACCTAATTTTCGGACTAGAACCTGGATTCTTTGTCCGCCGGAATCGAAGAATGAATCCCCAGACAGAAAGTGGTATAGCAAAGATGGAGATTTATTGAAGAACAAGTACAGACTCCCACATGGGTAGAGGGAAGAGTCCCACAGAACTGACTCCCATGTGGGGAGGGGGAAAAGAATCCCACTGGGTTATTTTTCCCCATGGCTTATAAAGGCTGCAGATCCTGGTGCCTGATATCCCCTCTGATTGGTCAATATCCTCCTTCCAGTTGGTTACTATAGTAACTCCTTGCCCCTCCTTCCTTATTGTTTTCCTATTCCCTTTGGGCTTTCTTCCTCTCCTTCTGAATGAAGGGCTTCCTTCTCTTTATTTTGTAAATATGGACCTTTCTTGGCTACTTCCAGTTTCCTTGTCTTATGGAAATATACCTGTTGCTGCTTCCTTGTCTTAGGGAAATGTAACTACACCTGGCTTCCTTGTGTTATGGAAATGTACCTTCTCCCAGTTTGTGGCTCTGTGTTTTTTCCATGGACCCCAATTCTAAAAAATCCCTAAGCCTGCCTATGTCCCCTTAAAATTCCTGCTTCAATTAGATATAATATGTACTCAAAGTTACAAGTTGTCTGTGTAGATATGACAGGTGTTTGATTAGATATAATATGTATTCAAGGTTACAAGCTGTCTTACACAAAGAACTAGAAGGATATAAAAAAGGAAATACTCCCTCCTGTGTTAGTTCAGAATTTGACAGAGATAATCTGCTCTGAATCTTTGCATAATAAAGATGACTCCTAACTAATTGGCTCATTAGGTATCTTGTCCAGCTGGCCGATTTGCGATAGAACAGCATCAGGGGTTCCCAGAGGTAGTATCTTAGCAAACTAAGTGGCAGATTCATCACTTTTTCTGATCTAGCCTTGTAAGTCATGCAATGTCACTTCTGCCATCTTCTACGGCTTAAAAATAAGCCATATTCCCTCCCAGATTTGGGGTAGGAGATACAGATCTAGGCCTTACAAAATACAAAATTTCTGATCACTAAAAAAAAGAACATACCTATTTAAAGGAAATTTAAGTTATAAATAAGACATTGAAAAAAACAAACCTTCCTATAAAAAAACAATAAGCTATTGCCGGGGGAACGTCACTCAGCCAGAAGCCGGGCTCACGGCTGGCGAGCACAACAGCGGTGACAGGAGCCTCTCCTTTCTCCTTGGCAGTGCTAAGGAGCAGCAAGCTGAGTGGTAAGGAACAGTGAGAAGGCAGGCAGTAAGGAGCGAGGGGTCCCAAACTGCAAGAGGAATGTCTGACTGCCGGCTTAGGCCCCAAACCCCTCCCCCCTCCAGTGCATGAATTTCGTGCACTGGGTCTCTAGTTTAATACAAAAATTTAGGATTATAATCTAATTTAAGATTCTATAGTCCTTCAGCTTAGGCCTGCCTAGGAATGCTTGGCTTTTTCATGATTTCTGATTCTACCTCCTCTTCCATTCCTCAGTATAATTTCCTGTTTCTCTGAAGAAGAATGGTAAGACATAAGAAAGGTTTTATTTGACTGATTTAGTTGTATCTGGCAACAAAGTGAGAGCTACATTGCGTTTTCTGACCTAGCTTCAAAGTCTTGCAATGTCACTTCTTCCTCATTTTACTGATTAAAGGAGACTCACACCCATACCGGTCAAGGGCAGGTGACAAAGATAGGTGTCTGAATGATGACATGTATACAATTATTGGCTCTTTTTTCCTTCTGGGGGTGCTTTTTGCTCCTGGGAGATCCTTCTGCAAGAGGAGCTATACTGCATTAAGCAAGTAATGCTCACATATCTGGCTGCTTTTGAGTCCCCCTTTAGCCATAAATTTCTGACAATATACCCCTCACTCTGGGTCTTTGGCTTCTTCTGGTTGACCTCTCACATCCCCCTAGGAGACAAACACCTTTGTACACCATCTCTGGAAGTGTAGATCTTGTCCAGTGCAACCAACCCTAGTCATACCTTTGCATCTTTAGACTTCTTGCAGCAGCGATAGAGAGTCCAACCTTGGTCTCCCAATCTTCAGAGGCTGTAAGCCAAGTTCGTTGAGAAACTCATAAAAGCCCTTCTCTCCTGGATTAAGGTGTGGAGAATATTTTTCCTTCCTTACCTGATCCCATCCCTTCTATAGTTCCCAGAACTCTTTCCAAAGACATTCCTCAGTTTTAACATTGACGGAAATGGAGAGGGGGAGACTGAGCGATGTTGACAGAATCAGTTTCACAGTCCTTAGGATGTATTGCTCCAGTGGGCTAGCAACTCAATTTAGACATTGTCCTTAGACTTTGGGGTCACTGGTAAAACTCCAACACAAAAAGTCTTATATAATATCTTGCTACCCTTCAGCCAAGATTAATCAAGCAGAAATGCCACTTCCCCCAGAGCTGTGTTTCGGCTTACCCAAGTTTAGAGGAAGGATTTTCAGAAGTATTTCAAAGCCAATGGAGGTTGCATGACATTTTGAGAGAAGTTTGTAAGAAGAAACTGTGAGAGGAGTGGTGGGTGATCTTTATAATCCAATGCTCACCTTGTTTCCTCTAATTTATTCTGCTGTGTGGGGAAGGAGCCATTCTAAAATGAAAACCTATTTGTATAATTCTCCTTCCATGCTTTCTATATCTCCTTTAAAAGATAAAGCCCAAGTCGTCATGAGAAGTAATTTGAAACATTTTTTTTTGCAATATTTGAATATAATCTTAAGATAATGCATGCAGGTTCCAAGGAGTTTCACGTTTGCCATGAACAACTTGGGCTACAGTCTTCTTCATCCTCATTTTCTCTCTAGTTTTACTTTCTATTTATGTTTTATTTCTTAGGATAACTTAAAGTAGCCAGGATGGACTTGTCTATTAAGCATAGTGTTTAGGGCCCATGATACTTTTAGGGGGCCACAGAATTACTTTAAATTAAAAGGAAAAACTGAATATAACAATAATATTTTATAATTAATCAAGCCTGGAATATATTTGTTGTTATGCCAAAGCAGTAACAGAAAACAATTTATATGTATATATACAGTATTTTATGAAGGAGGGAGCCTATGAAAATAAGAGCGCCCAAAGCCCACAAAAGTTATAACACACTGAAAGTAGTTAGCTTTACAGGAAAAAAACACTTCTTAACTGATAACCATATTAGAAATTCTTCAGAGTTTTTATGTTTGTGGGTTTGGTGATCCGTTTCATTCCTGGCTGGGTTATGCAATTTATTGGTCATAAGTTAAAACTAATGTAGAGCATATTCTGAGTAATATTTATTTGGACAATAAATAAGCCTTCAGATATGGGTCTAGTATCTTAATTTGGCTTACATTTTCCTTAACATAAGTTTTTCTTTTCTTTTTTAAAAATTTTTTAAATTTATTTTTCTTATTGTCTGAAGTTTTACATATGTCTCCTCCTCTCATTGACCTTCCCTCACCCGCCCCCAGCCATTCCCACCCTGGGCAAGCCCCCACCGCCCCAGTGTCAGTGTCCATTGGTTATGCTAATATGCATGCATACAAGTTCTTTGGTTGCTCTCTAACCTCCCCCCCGCCCCCACCTCCTCTGCCATTTGTCTCTGGATCTATTTTTGTTTATCAATTTCTTTTCTTTTTAAAACAAGTTATTTCATTTGCTATCATTGGCTTTATCTTTACTTTTTACCAAAACCATGGCACTATCTACTGGTAGTTTAAAGAACAATTCTACATGCTTAGATAGGAAGCAGGAGGGAAACTATGAGTTAAATCCTACTGAGAATGCAATTTACAAAATGAAGAGACAACATAATACCCTCTTGAGAATTAGTGTCTGTTTTCTCGATTGGGTCCCTTTAAAGTCAGGTTTCTATTGAGTCATGATTTCCAAACTCCAATCCTGGTTTTTTCTTAGATTTGTCTTTTCAACTGCTAATTGAAAAGGATGTGTTTTCAACCCCAGGTGAAAATCATCAGCTAGATAAAGGATACCTTGTAGAGTTCAGGATGCTCACTTCTGCCAGATCTCTTATAGGATGCTTTTCTGTCTCACTTTGTCTTTAATTCTACAAACTGCCTTCTGTGGTCACACCTTATGCATTTTCTAGTCCAACTCATTTGCCTAATTCTCATATTTATATCTATCTCTTTTTCTATGGAAATTTTCTGACCTATTTCTGGCTTTGGACCTTCTCCTTGACTATATGTTGCTCCACTGGCTGGATATTTCCTGCCATCAACTCTCAGATCTGTGTCCTCTTAAGGACCTAGACTCTCAGGATGGACAACCCTTGGTCTACCAGCAGTTCCCATACTGGTTGCTTATCAGAATCCCTGGGACCCTTGTTAATGAAGAGCACAGATACCCAGGTCTCTCCCCATTGGCTTTGATTCAGTTCAATGTGGTAGAGGGCTTGGGAATCTACATTTTGATAAGTAGCTCAGGAGATTTCTGGTGCAGCTGTTGTGTTTGGAAACAACCAATCCACGGATAAACTATGCTCCTCTGACGATACAAAGCTCTGCATAAGGAAGCCCTAGCTAGAAAGTTCCTTCTCATCTTTAAAATCCTAGATTAAATATACTTATTCTTTGGGGATCTCTTTCATTCTCTCTGCCTTCCCTTTTCATTGAGCAAAATTAGTTTCTCATCTGTGCCACTATACATTAGTAAAAGGCCATTATCATATTGTTAGATTCACAGCCTGAATCCAGATATTTATGACAGAGAAAATTTAGGTAGCAAATGATATTTAAAACATGGTCCATGGTCCTGCCTCAGAATCATCATTGGTGTGTGATCAATGAAAGATATCTTTCCCAGATCTATTGAATCATAAACTGGGGATACAGTTTGTAATTGGTAAAACAATGTAAGTGAGTCTCTTCTGTCCATTAAAGTTTGAGAATCCTTGCTCTATCAATAGCAGAAATTCAAGATATTACCTGAAGTGGCAGTCTCAGTAAGACATATGCCAGGAAGTCAGAGTATTCACAACTTTATCAGCACCCACACCTAGGGGTTGGCTTCAGTTATGTGTTGCAATTAATAGTAGTGGTACTAGTGCTTACCTTTTTTTTGTAACATTGATTTGTTCTTAATCAGATTTCCCAATGAAAAAAATTAGGTAAAAGAAAATATGCTGCGAGCAACATCTTATTTACTTATTAAACCATAGATCTCCTTAAAAAACCTGAAAACTACCCAGCCTTAGGAAATGTCAGAATCCTAAGTTTAAGAAGATATTTTCATAAACCTCTTAGAAGAAAGCATAGGCAGTAAACTCTGACATTGCTCTTAGTAGTACTGCTTTTTTCCTGATACATCTTCTCTGACAAGAGACACAAAAGAAAAAATAAACAAATGGGACTACATTGAAATAAATTTTTTTAAAAATAAATCTTTATTGTTCAGATTATTACAGGTGTTCCTCTTTTTTTCCCCCCATAGCTCCCCTCCACCTGATTCCCTACCCCACCCCATGCCCTTACCCCCCGCCACTGTCTTCATCCATAGGAGTAAGATTTTTGTCCAATCTCTTCCCGCACCCCTCACACTTGCTTCCCCTGAGAATCGTCAGTCCACTCCCTTTCTATGTCCCTTATTCTATTATATTCACCAGTCCATTCTGTTCTTCAGATTTTTCATTCACTTGATTTTTAGATTCACTTGTTGGTAGGTATGTATTTGATGTCATTTTGTTGTTCATAATTTTTATCTTTACCTTTTTCTTCTTCTTCCTCTTCTTAAAGAATACCCTTCAGCATTTCATGTAATCCTGGTTTGGTGGTGATGAACTCCTTTAGCTTTTTCTTGTCTGTGAAGCTCTTTATCTGACCTTCAACTCTGAATGATAGCTTTGCTGGGTAGAGTAATCTTGGTTGTAGGTTCTTGCTGTTCATCACTTTGAATATTTCTTGCCACTCCCTTCTGGCCTGCATAGTTTCTGTTGAGAAATCAGCTGACAGTCATATGGGTACTCCCTTGCAGGTAATTAACTGTTTTTCTCTTGCTGCTTTTAATATTCTCTCTTTGTCTTTTGCCCTTGTCATTTTAATTATGATGTGTCTTGGTGTGGTCCTCTTGTATGGGGTTCTGTGCGCTTCCTGAATTTGTAAGTCTATTTCTTTCACCAGGTAGGGAAAGTTTTCTGTCATTATTTCTTCTAATAGGTTTTCAATATTTTGCTCTCTCTCTCTTCTGGCACCCCAAAAATTCGGATGTTGGTTCGCTTAAAGTCCCAGAGGCTCCTTACACTATCTTCATATTTTTGGATTCTTTTTTCTTTTTGTTTTTCTGGTTGGATGTTTTTTGTTTCCACATATTTCAGATGTTTGGTTTGATTCTTGGGGTACGTTGATCTACAGTTGAGTTTCTGTATATTCTTTATTTCAGACAGTGTATGCTTCATTTCTGACTGATCCTTTTCCATTTTTTTGGCATTCTCATTAAGCTCCTTGAAGGTCTCATCAAGTTTCTCAGCAGTTTTAAGAAGATTCTTGAGTAACCTTATAAATGTGGTTCTGAACTCTATGTCGTCCAGTAGTTCGCTTTCTTCCGTTTCTTTCATTCGTGACATGTTTCTTTGTCTCCGCATTTTGGCTGCTTCCCTGTGTTGATGGAGTGGCTTTGTGTGGTAGGTGACCTATAGGGGGCAGTAGCTCAGCCTCCCCAATCACCTGATGTGGACGCTCTTGGTACACCCCTTTGTGGGCTGAGTGCAAAGTCTTGGTGTAG
Organism: Corynorhinus townsendii; assembly: GCA_026230045.1. Classification (NCBI taxonomy): domain Eukaryota; kingdom Metazoa; phylum Chordata; class Mammalia; order Chiroptera; family Vespertilionidae; genus Corynorhinus; species Corynorhinus townsendii. The sequence goes on along the minus strand of JAPDVU010000001.1, from coordinate 80,787,502 downwards.
TTAAGCCTTAATTTCTGTTGGTACGCTGGGAGGAATTGACCTCCAGGCCAATTAGCTGTGAGCACTCCCTGTGTCTATAATGGAAGAAGTGCTGTGCTGAAGACATGCTTATGGGGCAGGACTTGTTTCAGTGGGGCTTTGGTGCTCACTGAGTCTGCCTCTTGAATGTGTCACTTATGGATGTGAGGAGTTGAAATCTGGTGTCTCACACTGACCACTAGATACACTGGCTTCTGGATCTCCAATGGGGTGCAGGTCAGCTACTGTCTGAGGCCACTCAGCAGGAGCTACAGGGAGAGCTGCAGTTTTCTCCTCTTTGCTTGGGGTTTGGAGGTTTTGGAGCTGTCTGACCCAGGCTGCAAGTTTGCTAGGTTAAGCTGCGATAGGGCAGGGCTTTCTTATGCTAACTCCGCTGCTTGGACCTTGGGTAGGTTTGTAGGTTGTGTGGGGCGGGGTCTCAGGGCGTCACTAGGCTAAGGCGTGGCAAACAGCGATGGCTGCTAGTTAGCTGGCTCTGTGTCTCTGACTGCGTACTGTGCTCAGTGCAGTAAACAATTATACCTGCGCGCAGCTCTGCAAGCAGGCCCCCCTCACTTTCTGACCCGGTGGCAGATAATCCAGCTTCTCCCCGTAGGTGTTTGGGTCCCCACGTCTCCCCAGAAACTGTATTTCAGAGTAATCGGAGGCTTGTCTCCCCTTTGGGTTGAAGAAAGCAACGCCTGCCGCCAGCCCAGATCACGCGCCTCTGTACCTCAGCTTTTCAGCGCTTGTGCACATCTCAATGCTCTTTTCTCTTTCCTTCTAGTTGTAGAACTTCCACTCAGCCAGCTTTCCCGTGGTTCTGGGTCATAGACGTTTTGTCTTTTAGTTGTAGTTTTGAAATTGTTGTGAGAGGCAGCAGTTTAGGTGTTTACCTACGCCACCATCTTGGATTCCTTCCGGGATACATTATTTTTCATGAAGGGAAAAATTTTAAATAGAACTGCCTTATGACCCAGTGATTACACATCTAGTTATTTATCCAAAGAAATCCAAAACACTAATTCTAAAGAATATATAAGGTGGGGCAAAAGTATGTCCCAATACAAGCTTAGGTTAGTGCCTTTATTAGTAGCTTAGTGGTGTATAGCTACCCCTGAAAAGTGTTTGCTCCAACATTCTGAGCTTTGATATTGGCCTCACCACAAACAACATTCTTTTTTTTTTCTATTGCCTTTTAAAAAAATTTTTAATAAATCTTTATTGTTCAGATTATCACAATTGTTCCTCTTTTTCCCCACATAGCTCCCCTCCACCCAGTTCCCACCCCACCCTCTGCCCTTACCTCCCCCCCCCCACTGTCCTCATCGATAGGTGTACGATTTTTGTCCAGTCTATTCCCGCACCTCCCACTCCCCTTTCTGCCTGAGAATTGTCAGTCCACTCCCTTTCTATGCCCCTAATTCTATTATATTCACCAGTTTATTCTGTTCAGCAGATTTTATTATTCACTTGATTTTTAGATTCACTTGTTGATAGATATGTATTTGTTGTTCATAATTTTTATCTTTACCTTCTTCTTCTTCTTCCTCTTCTTAAAGAATACCTTTCAGCATTTCATATAATACTGGTTTGGTGGTGATGAACTTTTTTAGCTTTTTCTTATCTGTGAAGCTCTTTATCTGCCCTTCAATTCTGAATGATAGTTTTGCTGGGTAGAGTAATCTTGGTTGTAGGTTCTTGCTATTCATCACTTTGAATATTTCTTGCCACTCCCATCTGGCCTGCATAGTTTCTGTTGAGAAGTCAGCTGACAGTCGTATGGGTGCTCCCTTGTAGGTAATTAACTGTTTTTCTCTAGCTGCTTTTAATATTCTCTCTTTGTCTTTTGCTCTTGGCATTTTCATTATGATGTGTCTTGGTGTGGTCCTCTTTGGATTCCTTTTGTTTGGGGTTCTGTGCACATCCTGGACTTGTAAGTCTATTTCTTTCACCAGGTGGGGGAAGTTTTCAGTCATTATTTCTTCAAGTAGGTTTTCAGTATATTGCTCTCTCTCTTCTTCTGGCACCCCCATAATTCGGATGTTGGTATGCTTGAGGTTGTCCCAGAGGCTCCTTACACTACCTTCAAATTTTTGGATTCTTTTTTCTTTTCCAGCTGAGTGTTTTTTGCTTCTTTGTATTTCAACTCTTTGACTTGATTCTTATGGTCTTCTAGTCTGCTGTTAGGTCTCTGTAAAATATTTTTCAGTTCAATCAGTGTATGTTTAATTTCTAGTTGGTCCTTTTTCATATCCTGAGGGTCTCGCTAAATTTTTTGGCCTTTTCGAGGAAATTCTTGAAAAACTTTATAACCATGGTTTTGAACTCTATATCCAGTTGTTTGTTTTCCTCCATTTCTTTCTTTTTGATCTGTTTCTTTGTCTCCATATTTTGGCTGCTTTCCTGTGTTGATAGAGTGGTTTTGTGTGCTAGGTGTCCTATAGGGCCCAGTGGACACTCTTGGTGCACCCCTTTGTGGGCTGTGTGCTCAGCCTTCTTTTGTATTTTAGCCTTGATTGTTGTTGGTATCACTGGGAGGAATTGACCTAAAGGCCAATTGGCTGTGAGGATCAGCTGTGTCTACACTGGGAGAACTTCTGTGCTGGAGACACTCTTATGAGACAAAAATTGTAAAATTGCAAAAGCCTGTCTGCTCAGCTTGGATGGGGCGGAGTCTCAGGGTGGAGCAGACAGCCTTGGTTTCCCGTCAGGTCTGCCCTATGAGGCCCCTGGGTCTCAGTGTCCCTCAGTAATTGCTGTAAGCACCTCTGAGAGAAAGCCGCCTTCAAGTTTTGCCCACAGCTAGACAGTCCAGTTTCTTCCCGAATGAGTCTAGGTTCCCAGAAACTCACCCAGAACTGGAGTTCAGCACAGTCGGGAACTTCCATCTCCCTCCCGCATTAGAAAGCCAGCTGTGCACTCAGCTGCCTGTGCACTCAGCCGCCCGTCCTCTCTGCACGCGCGCGCCTCTGGACCTCTGCCTCCACAGCTCCCCTGAGTCTCAGTGTGCTTTCTCTTTTCCTGACAGTCCAGTTTCTCCCCGAATGAATCTGGGTTCCCAGAAACTCACCTGGAACTGGAGTTCAGCACAGTTGGGAGCTTCCGTCTCCTTCCTGCTTTAGAAAGCCAGCCGCACACTCAGCCACCCATGCACTCAGCCGCTCGTCCTCTCCTTGCGCTCGTGTGTCTTTGTACCTCAGCCTTTTGCAGCTCCTCTGATTCTCAATATGCTTTCCTTTTTCCTTCTAGTTGCAGAATTTCCACTCAGCCAGCTTTCCTGTGGTTCTGGATGATATCCGTTTTGTCTTTTAGTTGTAGTTTTGATATTGTTGTATGAGGCAGAAGTTTAGGTGTTTACCTATGCCACCATCTTGGTTTCTCACAAACAACATTCTTTGGTATATAAAGGTGTCCCCCCAAAATGTATACACACTTTATATGCCAAAGTGTGTATGTAACAGCTGATAGTTCAATCTTGAAAATGGAATGTATTTAATAAACACTGCCTTTATAATTATTCAAAATATATGTATACAATTTTTAGGACACCCTATATACTTTGAAAAACATCAACAGCTTCTGTTTTATTTTCTGTTTCCTTTGCTATGCATCTCTTTATCTTAATAACCATTTACAATCTGTTTAATTCCCTAAACATTTACAACCTAAACAGTTTCCTGAGTGAGGTATGTCTCTTTTCTTACAGTCAGCATCCTTGCTAAATGTCATTAGGAAGCCTTATCAATCTGGACATGAGACCTAACACAGTTTCTTGAAAGAAGCAGTAAGAAGAATTGAAAGAGGGTTCTGTCTTTTTTGCTTAGTAGCATTACTTTCATAAAGCATAATTCAACACTTTGTCTAAAATCCAGTTAGAAATGTTCAACTAAATGTTTTCCTTCAGGTTTATATTATTATCAGTTTAGAGCATCTTTTCACATAGAGGCATTTTTAGAAATGGGGATATCAGATGAATTTAACTGAATCTTAGGAATTTAATTTAAATTTGTTCTATGGTAGAATTATTGGAGGGCCAACCAGGCCTACAACTTAGTACTCATATAAGAAAAAAGTAAATAAGAGAGGGAGAGGTATATATTATTTTTTATGGGCATTTCATTTTGGTAAACTTGAAGTAAAATATTTTTAAGTGTTAGTTTTTAATTTTCTCATCCTTTATTTTAGACAAACCCAAGGCAGACAGTTTGATGGAAGATGTATGATGGGATTAGAAGAGTATTGAAAGAGACAAATATTTAAATTTCTGTGGGGAGAAAACTAAAACTATCTTCTGGGAAAAAGAAAAACAAAAAATGCATGGAAAATTGATTATTAATAGATTGCTAAATTTCCCCACTAGAAATGGATACTATCATCATATTTTTACAACATATTTATCATCCTTTTATCAGAGAAATTAAATTAAATTATTAAAGTCTGCATTTTAATGTGCAATTGAAATTGGGCTGGCTAAGCTTTCTTCTGGCAAAGAAAACTTTTTCTGTGACATAGTATAGGAAATTATATTCAGGAATAAAGGTCACTGTGGAAGTATGATCTATTACATAGTACATGATGTAATGTACATAGATGGAAAGGAAAAAGAGATGAGGCAAAGGAAACAAAATAATTCTCTCTGCTCCTTACTAAGTTGTATTTAATTGAGAAGGGAAAGCTGAGCATCCTCATTAATGATTGCTTTAATATTTGTTACTTGGTGATCTTCAGAACTTTGGCTACTATGATTTGATAACTTCTTATAATAAAACATGCTTTGTATCAATTCCGGTCACCAATTATAATGTGTGGCAGTTCTTTGACATCAGCTGGTGTCCTCCAATTCAACTCAACATTATCTACCTGGAGATAATGTCAGATTCCACAGATTAAGAGTTTAGTGCTACAAAGCTATCCTCTACCTCAGATGCCAATGAAAATCCCAGGTTGTTACCTGTACTTCTGACCAACCGGCTATACATGAGAGGTTTCCACTACTTTATTAAATAGTAAATAAAAAAACCATCTTGACATGTTTAGAGAGAGGGACCATAAAAAAAGGAAAAGTTTTATATTGTAGTACTGTCACAGACACTTCTTTGGCTTTTTGAATAAGAGATCCCACATTTTCATTTTGTACTGGGCCTTGCAAATTATATGGTTGGCTTTGTCTGTAGAACCTGTTACTGGTTGATTGGTGGTCAATGAGTCTTTGGGAGGAGAGGTCCCCGAGACCTCTCTAATGAACATAAGTGGCCCTGATTAATGTTTCATGGCAGGTGAGGACCCCTGTGGCAGGTGAGGAAAGTCTGTGAAAAAAGACAGACTCTGGATTCTTGACCTTGGATAAGCATTAGGGTCTAGAATGAACATACACTCAATTGCTTAAAGTCAAGTAGCAGCCAACATTAAAGCGTGTGGAGCGGAAGAAGACTGGCGAGGAGTGCCTGCCTTGTGTGATCTGATGTAGGAGGCAGAAGGAAGTGCCTGCAACTCAGCTCCAGAAGGTTGTTGCTATGGTCAGATATAAGTTTAGTATTGCAACATTATTTGAGAGAAACTGGAAATTCAGTTCTTTTCTGTAAAAACTTCATGTGACTTTTAAGAGTGTGGATAAACAAAACATATCAAAGAGAAATTTTAAAACAGGGGCCCCTGACTTGCAAGTTCTGGCACAGTATGAAGCAGGCTGTAAATGCCTGTGGACTCAACCACTCTGGCCTAAGTGTGATGCTTTAGAAAAAAATGAAATAATTAAAAGACTGAGCATCTGTGTAGAAAACTAAAGAGCTATAAACTTACATTTAAGGGTAGAGTTTTGCAGGAACTGGGATTAGAAAGAATTTTGCTGCAGATTAGAGAAGACATGTGTCTGTTAGATTGCGAAGGCTGGTTTTCAGCAGTGACATCTTGTGACAGTGAAAGAAACAACAGCTGTGCAAGGCAAGGAACCTTTCTTGTTTTCATCATCAGCCAGGCATTTTGAATGAATAAGCCTTTGGGCTCAGAAAGGGAAAGGGTAGGTCAGAAGAGAGAGATAATCAACCTTCTATTAATAAAGCCAGGTATGTGGAAAGAGATATACAGTGGAAAATACAAGGTGAGACAAAACATATATTCCAAAACAGTAATATGGGCTATACAGATTTATGTTTTAATTAAATGCCATATTAAAATAGGGAACTTACATTAAAGTTTCCCTTTTATTTATGGAAATTTAATAGGAAGATTTCAGGAGAGATTAAGAATCATATCAATTTATAGTAAATGTCTGACTTTATGGCCTGGTATTGACTCATAATAATGTTCAATATTTATTAAACAATAAATTTAAATAGAGTTTGTTGCTGTCCTAAGCTAGGTATGTATATCACGTGTCTTATTTGATATTTAAATTCATCATATTTTTTTTGAATTTTAACTTAAGGGAATTCAAGGGAATAAAAATATAAAATTCCTGTTTATTTATTTATTGCCATATACCAGGTTAGATGCTGGGATACAATAGCAACTCAGATATTTATGCTTTCTATTTTCATGGGGTATACAAGCTAGTGGGTATAAGAAGAATCAAACAAACACTGTACAAGTCATTAACTTCAATTGTGCCAAATGCTGTGAAGAAGAATAAAGACTATGAGGCAATAATGTGAGGCTGTAACTTGTTCCCTGAGGAAGAGATATTGAAACTGAGATTTGAAGGATGATGAGTAGGAGGCATACAAAAGAGTTGGGTATAGAAGTGAGGAGGGAGAAAGAATGCTTTTGGTACCATGCAGGAGTAAAAGGAGTAATTTCCTCTTCCTTTTTTTGCAGTTCTATCAATGTCAGTAGCTGACAGATAAAATATGATGTTCTGCATGGACAAAGCCTGGCATATTTATAACTTCTAATACACTGAGTGGCCAGATTATTATGATCTCTGAACTCATAATAATCTGGCCACTCAGTGTATATCCTATATAATACAAGGCTAATATGCAAATTGTCCCCTCGACCAGGAGTTCGACCAGCAGGCACAGCTGCCCATGTCCCCTCCCCCTGGATAGGCTGGCCGGACCCCACCCATGCACAATTTCATGCACCGGGACTCTTACACATTCACATACACACTGAGTGGCCAGGTTATTATGTGTTCAGAGATCATAATAATCTGGCCACTCAGTGCATATTGGTATAGTAAAACCTAAGTAAATGGGTTTGGATTTAAATGACACTTTTTTCTGGGTTTGCTTTTTTGGTTGGAAGGAGGATCTTAGGTAGAAAGAATTTTTTAAAAATACATTTGTAGAAATGGTAGGCTTCCTAGAGAAAGATTTTTTTCTTAAAATTTAATAAATCTTTATTGTTCAGATTATTACAACTGTTCCTCTTTTTTCCACCCATAGCTTCCCTCCACCTGGTTCCCAAACTACCCTCTACCCCTGCACTGTCCTCATCCACAGGTGTACAATTTTTTTCCAGTCTCTTCCTGCACCGCCCACACCACTTTCCCCCTGAGAATTGTCAGGCCACTCCCTTTCTATGTCCCTGATTCTATTATATTCACCAGTTTATTATGTTCATCAGATTTTTAATTCACTTGATTTTTAGATTCACTTGTTGATAGACATGTATTAGTTGTTTATAATTTTTATCTTTACCTTTTTCTTCTTCTTCCTCTTCTTAAAGAATACCTTTCAGCATTTCATATAATACTGGTTTGGTGGAGATGAACTCTTTTAGCTTTTTCTTATGTGTGAAGCTCTTTATCTGATCTTCAATTCTGAATGATAGTTTTGCTGGGTAGAGTAATCTTGGTTGTAGGTTCTTGCTATTCATCACTTTGAATATCTCTTGCCATTTCCCTCTGGCCTGCATAGTTTCTGTTGAGAAGTCAGCTGACAGTCGTATGGGTGCTCCCTTGTAGGTAATTAACTGTTTTTCTCTAGCTGCTTTTAATATTCTCTCTCTGTCTTTTGCTCTTGGCATTTTCATTATGATGTGTCTTGGTGTGGTCCTCTTTGGATTCCTTTTGTTTGGGGTTCTGTGCACTTCCTGGACTTGTAAGTCTATTTCTTTCACCAGGTGGGGGAAGTTTTCAGTCATTATTTCTTCAAGTAGGTTTTCAGTATATTGCTCTCTCTCTTCTTCTGGCACCCCCATAATTCGGATGTTGGTATGCTTGAGGTTGTCCCAGAGGCTCCTTACATTATCTTCAAATTTTTGGATTCTTTTTTCTTTTCCAGCTGAGTGTTTTTTGCTTCTTTGTATTTCAACTCTTTGACTTGATTCTTGCGGTCCTCTAATCTGCTGTTAGGTCTCTGTATAATATTTTTCAGTTCAGTCAGTGTATGTTTAATTTCTAGTTGGTTCTTTTTCATATCCTTGAGGGTCTCGCTAAATTTTTTTGGCCTTTTCTAGGAAATTCTTGAAAAACCTTATAACCGTGGTTTTGAACTCTATATTCAGTTATTTGCTTTTCTCCATTTCTTTCATTTGTGACCTGTTTCTTTGTCTCCGCATTTTGGCTGCTTCCCTGAGTTGGAGAGTAGCTTTGTGTGCTAGGTGTCCTATATGGCTTCCCAGTTACCTGAGGTGGACATTCTTGGTGTACCCTTTGTGGGTGGTGTGCTCAGCCTTGTTGTATTTAAGTCTTGATTGTTGTTAGTATCACTGGGAGGAATTGACCTCCAGGCCAATTGGCTGTGAGGATCAGCTGTGTCTATGCTGGGAGAACTTCTGTGCTGAAGACACTCTTATGAGACAAGACTTGCAAAATTGCAAAAGCTTCTGTGCTCAGCTTGGATGGGGTGGAGTCTCAGGGCAGAGCAGACAGCCTTGGTTTCCCGTCAGCTCTGCCCTATGAGGCCCCTGGGTCTCAGTGTCCCTCGGTAATCACTGTAAACACCTCTGAGAGAAAACTGCCCTCAAGTTTCGCCCACAGCCAGACAGTCCAGTTTCTCCCCGAATGAGTCAGGGTTCCCAGAAACTTGCCTGGAACTGGAGTTCAACGCAGTTGAGAGCTTCTGTCTCTCTCCTGCTTTAGAAAACCAGCCGCACACTCAGCCTCCTGTGCATTCAGCAGTCAGTCCTCTCTGTGCACACATGTGCCTCCGGACTTCTGCCTTCCACAGCTCCTGAGTCTCAGTGTGCTTTCTTTTTCCTGACAGTCCAGATTCCCCCCAAATGAGTCTGGTTTCCCAGCGTCTCACCCGGGACTGGAGTTCAGTGCAATTGGGAGTTTCCTTCTCCCTTCCACTTTAGAAAGTCAGCTGAGCACTCAGCCGCCTGTGCACACAGCCGCCCGTCCTCATAGCCGCATGTCCTCTCCACGTGCGAGTCTCTGAACCTCAGCCTTTTGTAGCTCCTCTGAGTCTCAATGTACTTTCCTCTTTTCTTTTAGTTGTAGAATTTCCACTCAGCCAGCTTTCCTGTGGTTCTGGAAGGTGTCTGTTTTGTCTTTTAGTGGTAGTTTTGATATTATTGTGTGAGGCAGCAGTTTAGGTGTTTACCTATGCTGCCATCTTGGTTTCTGTCTGAGAAAGATTTATAATATATCAATTAATATATATTATTACCTCTACTGAGCATGTGCTGAAATTTTATTATGTAAAACTCTCTGCAGAGAGAGAGACACATCATTTTTTAACAATATATATTTTTATTGTTTTTAGAGAGGGAGAGAGAGAGGGAGAGATAGAAACATCAATGATGAGAGAAAATCATTGATTGGCTGCCTCCTGCACACTCCCCACTGGGGACTGAGCCACAACCCAGGAATGTGCCCTTAACCAGAATGGAACCTGGGACTCTTCAGTCCGCAGGTCGACACTCTATTCACTGAGCCAAACAGGCTAGGTAGGGGTCCTCAAACTACGGCCTGGAGGCCATATGCGGCCCGCCGCAGACATTTATCTGGCCCGCCGGGTGCCACTGCCTGTCCTGCTTAGCAGCCGACTCGTCCCGGCCCACAGTGTGCATAGGAATTTGTTCATAGTTTTTTTTTAAACTATAGTCCGGCCCTCCAAAGGTCTGAGGGACAGTGAACTGGCCCCTTGTTTAAAAAGTTTGAGGACCCCTGGTGACATATCATTTTAAAATATCTCTTTATGTGGTTACTTTTCCAAAATATTTAAAAGTTATTTGATTTACAAGAGTTTTCTTTATTCAACATTATTTTGCTTCTCTTTTTACACCCATTTAGTATGAAATGGTGAAAGGAAAAGGAGGGAGAGGAAGTGGAAGAAGAGAAGGAGGAGGAAAAAGAGGAGGAAAGAAGAGAGGTGAATGGGCAAAGAACACAAGTTGCATATATTACAGGTAATTTCTAAGTGTTTATTTTTTTAAAAAAAGTATCTAGATTTCCGAATTTTTCACAGTTCACCAAACTTGTTTTAGTTATAGATTAGTTTGCCATTGACTTTTTTTTTTATTGTTTTAAGTATTACAAATAGTAGTACATATGTCTCCTTTTTTTTTTTTTCCCCATTGATCTCCCCCTGACCTCTCCTACCCCCAGGACATGCCTTCACCTTCCCACCCTCCCCCCCACCCCAGTGTCTTATATCCATTAGTTGTGCTTATATGCATGCGTACAAGTCCTTTGGTTGGTCTCTTACAGCCCCCCTCGCCCAACCTCCCCTGTCTTCCCAATGTAGTTTGACAGTCTGTTCAATGCTTCTTTGCCTCTGTATCTTTTTCCCACCATTTCTTCCCTTTAAAAAGTTTTGCCTTTGCAGACTGGAAATAAACATATAATAACAAAACAAGACAAAACAACAAAATGTTTGAGTCCCAATTTCAATGTCCAACAGTTCCTTATGTGTACATGTCAGCAGTGATATCTGGATGGTGGGCACATGGTGGCAATGCAGGTCCGACCCTCTCTGGTTTGGTCCTAGGTAACCTGCAGCGGTGCACAGCTGCTGATTGCTCGCGTGGCAAGGCGTTGTCAGCGTCTTCCATCTCTGGACTGTTTTTTCCTCTTGTCTTCGTGGTTGGAGTACTCCTGTCAATTCCTTTCTGTTGCAGGAATCCATCTGGTCTTGGGGTTGTTTTCTGAAAATATACAAATATATTCTTGACCACAAGTTAATAAAGGAATCTTTTCTATATAATTGATTTGAGATCCTTTTTATTTTTGTTCAAACGATTTTCCTTTGTCTTCTTTAGACACCATGTGTGTTTTTAATGGCCGTCTTGCTGTTAGCATTGCAAATGAACCTTAATTTGGTAAAGTAAAAATTTTCTAGATGTAATTTACTTATAGGATACTTTTCCTTACATGATATTGCCCTACTATCCCCCCCTTTTTTTTTTATTAGTGGAGGTTTTTGTAAATTTTATAATGAAGTCTTGATAACTTTAAATTAAAAATTTTTTTTCCCCACACATATGACTGCTTTAGGTTCATTGCATATTCAGGAATTTTACCATGAGATGAACTACCAATAGAAATTTTAGTTATTACTTTAAGAACAGCTTTTTGTCCAGTACAATTAACTTTATTTGAATATTCACTTATTTCAATTAGCCTATTTAAATTAATCTGAAAACTCGATTACTATTTTACTGTCAAATTTAATACTCTACCAACAATCTTAGTTTACCCTGTAAATATTAGTGGGAAGGATTATTTGCATTCTTGTGGGGCCCTGAGTATTCCAGATGCTCAGCTGAATTTAGATATAGGGCAACTGCTGTCGGCCAAGTCTCTTGTCTGTTACCTGGGTCCCGATCTGAGCTGGGCCAAGTCTCTGCCTGTCACCTGTATCTCGATGTGAGCTGGGCCAGGTCTCTTTCTGTTGCCTGGGTCCCGTTCTGAGCCAGGTCTCTTTCTGAGCTGGGTGTGGGAAGCACGAAGCAGCCATGGGGGCAGGAGACCTCCTTCAGAATTGCCATTGACTTTTTATGGAAAAATATAATTACCTTTTTATCATTTGTAAATTTTTAAAGTCAATATTTCCTGTTTGTATATGATCTTTATTTTTCTGATTTTGCTTCATTTTTTTTTCTTAATTAAATCTTTATTGTTCAGATTATTACAGGTGTTCCACTTTTTTTTTCCCCCATAGCTCCCCTCCACCTGATTCCCCACTCCACCCCATGCCCTAACCCCCCGCCACTGTCTTCATCATAGGAGTAAGATTTTTGTCCAATCTCTTCCCGCACCCCTCACACTTACTTCCCCTGAGAATCGTCAGTCCACTCCCTTTCTATGTCCCTGATTCTATTATATTCACCAGTCCATTCTGTTCTTCAGATTTTTTATTCACTTGATTTTTAGATTCACTTGTTGGTAGGTATGTATTTGATGTCATTTTGTTGTTCGTAATTTTTATCTTTACCTTTTTCTTCTTCTTCTTCTTCTTAAAGAATACCCTTCAGCATTTCATGTAATCCTGGTTTGGTGGCGATGAACTCCTTTAGCTTTTTCTTGTCTGTGAAGCTCTTTATCTGACCTTCAACTCTGAATGATAGCTTTGCTGGGTAGAGTAATCTTGGTTGTAGGTTCTTGCTGTTCATCACTTTGAATATTTCTTGCCACTCCCTTCTGGCCTGCATAGTTTCTGTTGAGAAATCAGCTGACAGTCGTATGGGTACTCCCTTGTAGGTAATTAACTGTTTTTCTCTTGCTGCTTTTAATATTCTCTCTTTGTCTTTTGCCCTTGGCATTTTAATTATGATGTGTCTTGGTGTGGTCCTCTTTGGGTTCCTCTTGTATGGGGTTCTGTGCACTTCCTCAACTTGTAAGTCTATTTCTTTCACCAGGTAGGGAAAGTTTTCTGTCATTATTTCTTCTAATAGGTTTTCAATATTTTGCTCTCTCCCTTCTTCTGGCACCCCAAAAATTCGGATGTTGTTTCGCTTAAAGTTGTCCCAGAGGCTCCTTACATTATCTTCATATTTTTGGATTCTTTTTTCTTTTTGTTTTTCTGGTTGGATGTTTTTTGTTTCCACATATTTCAGATCTTTGGTTTGATTCTTGGGGTATGTTGATCTACAATTGAGTTTCTGTATATTCTTTATTTCAGACAGTGTATGCTTCATTTCTGACTGATCCTTTTCCATTTTTTTGGCATTCTCATTAAGGTCCTTGAAGGTCTCACTAAGCTCCTCAGAAGTGTCATCAAGTTTCTCGGCGGTTTTTAGAAGATTCTTGAGTAACCTTATAAATGTGATTCTGAACTCTATGTCATCCAGTAGTTTGCTTTCCTTCGTTTCTTTCATTCGTGACATGTTTCTTTGTTTCTGCATTTTGGCTGCTTCCCTGTGTTGATGGAGTGGCTTTGTGTGGTAGGTGACCTATAGGGGGCAGTAGCTCAGCCTCCCCAATCACCTGATGTGGATGCTCTTGGTACACCCCTTTGTGGGCTGAGTGCAAAGTCTTGGTGTAGTTAAGCCTGAATTGCTGTTGGTGCGCTGGGAGGAATTGACCTCCAGGCCAATTAGCTGTGAGCACTCCCTGTGTCTATAATGGAAGAAGTGCTGCGCTGAAGACACGCTTATGGTGCAGGACTTGTTTCAGTGGGGCTTTGGTGCTCACTGAGTCTGCCTCTTGAATGTGTCACTTATGGATGTGAGGAGTTGAAATCTGGTGTCTCACACTGACCACTAGGTACACTGGCTTCTGGATCTTCAATGGGGTGCAAGTCAGCTACTGTCTGAGGCCACTCAGCAGGAGCTACAGTGAGAGCTGCAGTTTTCTCCTCTTTGCTTGGGGTTTGGAGGTTTTGGAGCTGTCTGACCCAGGCTGCAAGTTTTCTAGGTTAAGCTGCGATAGGGCAGGCTTTCTTATGCTAATTGAGCTGCTTGGAGCTTGGGTGGGTTTGTAGGTTGTGTGGGGCGGGGCCTCAGGGCGTCACTAGGTTAGGGCGTGGCAAACAGCAATGGCTGCTAGTTAGCCGGCTCTGTATCCCCGACCGTGTCCTGGAGTCCTGTGCCCCAGTGCCGTAAACAATTATTCCTGCGCGCAGCTCTGCAAGCAAGCCACTTTCACTGGCAGACAGTCCAGCTTCTCCCCGTAGGAGTTTGGGTCCCCCGCTTCTCCCCAGAGACTGGATTTCAGAGTAATCGGGGGCTTGTCTCCGTTCAGGTTGAAAAAAGCAACGCACCCAGTCGCCCGCAGCCAGCCCGGATCACGCGCCTCCGTACCTCAGCTTTTCAGCGCTCGTGCACGTCTCAATGCTCTTTTCTCTTTCCTTCTAGTTGTAGAACTTCCACTCAGCCAGCTTTCCCGTGGTTCTGGGTGATAGACGTTTTGTCTTTTAGTTGCAGTTTAAATTGTTGTGGGAGGCAGCAGTTTAGGTGTTTACCTACGCCGCCATCTTGGATTCTCCCTGATTTTGCTTCATTTTTAAATACAATAATTCTTCCCCCCCAAATGCATATCTTTTAAGATACTGATTTGAGATATAAGAATATGTAATGATACCAACACAAATAATATGTAAAAATTTTATTGCCTTAAATGTATATTCATTTGTTTCATTTCCAAAAAATTGAGATTCCTTGTTAATTGTGTTACTTCAGTTTCTTTTTGGGCACAATACCATGTAGATATTAATGTACTATCTCACACCTTCTTTCTCTTAAAAAATTTCTGTTGTGAAACATACATTCAGAATTGTGCATAAAGCAAAAACTTATGTAACTACCAACCAAATCAAGAAATAAAATGCTGCTAGCTCCCCCAAAGTCCTTGTGTGCCCCTTCCTAATTACTATCCTTTCTAGAAATATGGACGCTCTTGACTTTTTTAATAGATTTTTTGTTGCTGCGATATATTTCACACAGCGTAATAGTCACCACTTTAAAGTGTACACTTCAGTTCTTTTTAGTATGTTTACTATGTTGTGTAACCATCATCACTATCTAATTTCAGAGCTTTTCCATCTCCCTGCACCAAAAAATTTCTTTGTATATATTAGCAGTTAATCTCAATTCCTACAATCCCACACTATTTGGCAACTACTACTCTACTTTCTGTCTCTATGGATTTGCCCATTCTGGACATTTCATATAAATATTATCAAACATTATGTGATCCTCTGTGTTTTGCTTCTTTCACTTAGCATGTTTTTACGATTCAATCATGTTGTAGCATGCATCACGACTTTAATTCTTTTGATGACTTAATAAGTATTGCATTGTATAAATATACCACATTTTATTTAGCTTGTCATCACTTGATGACCATCTGGGTTGTTTCCACTTTTTGGGTATTATGAATAATACTGCTATGGACAACTTTTGTGTGAGCATATGTTTTTAATTCTCTCAGGAACATTCATAGGAGTGGAATTGCTGTTTTTGTTTTTGTTTTTTTCCATCCCCACAATGTTTGGTAGAGAGTTTGGGATGTAGGAGTTATCAGTAAATAATAGTTCAATTAAATTATAGTAGATGGCTGTCATGGGTTATGGCCAGTTGTTGGAGGAAGTCATTAAGAGGATGTGACTACCTGTGGACTTGAGAGCTGAACCTGGGCAATGAGAGGCTCCTCCCTTTCCCCTGTCCTTGGAATGCAGGTTCTGCCTACTATTCTCATATTGACAGTCACTTCAAGGATGCAGCCTTGAGAGAGCACTGTGTTGTTGAAACCATCTGGACTGTAATCATGGAAAATATTTAAAAATAAGGCCTATATATAAACTTTTAAGATTCTGGTGTGAGGGTGCAGAGATACTGTCTTATCACTGCCCAAGACAAGTCTCATATATATTACATTTTCTTTCTTATTAAACCTTTCACCTACCAATCTGGAATGATTTGCCTCTTTTTTTAGTATCTCCCTGCCTTTCATGTATGGGGCCAGTGCCAAATTACACCTGGGGAACTCCCGAGGTTGCAAATCAAGAAATTACAAACCAGCACCAGATGTGCCCATGGAAATGCTCTTGGAGAGAACAGTTGAAAAATTCTTATGTTCTACTGTAAAGATGCAGGTAAGGAAAGGTTGCAAAACCTGACATAAAAAAGGGAGGTTGTACAACTACTGGTGCAACAAGGATTGCAGAGCCCAGAGCTAGGACACTGTCTTAGTGTCACATTATTTTGAGCAATAGACTTATTGACTTATGGGAAAACTTCTGGGCACTGGTTTGGCCCTTATTGCAGAATAGGGGTAAAACCTCAGGCATGCCTTCTTTGGGGGCATTTGGACCTGGTCAATCTCATTCTTCTCAGACTGCTGACCACTATGCCCACTCTGGGCACAATCCTGTAAACAAGAGAAGGGGAACAATAGTAGAGCGAGTGTTTGGTGTTCTCAGATTAATCTTTTTTTCTTGTGTTCTCATATATTTTTTTAATATTTTGCATGATTTTCAAATATAACTGATTTTTTCCCCATTAGTTTTCATTTTACTGTCAGGTCATGATCTGAGATAATAATAACTGAAGCAAGGTGGGCAAAAATAATGTATGCAATTAATCATCTCAATTTCCCAATTTTGAAGTTTGGTCTTAATGTTATTTTTAGAGTAGAACGTTTCATCTTTGGTCCATAAACATGTGTGATTGAGTCCAATGAAACTGTATGCATAATTATACATGTATATCTTGGGAGAAAGGATTTATTGCTTTTTTTCAGATTCTCAAATGAATTTGAGAATAAAAGACTACGTATCTCAAGTATTATAGGAGGAATCATATTTCTTCATTAAATCGATAAATATGTATTGAGAACATAATATGGGACAGGCATTGTTTTAAGGTTGGGCTACAGCTATGAACCTGACAGATTGCTCTTTCATTGGATTTACATGCTGAAGGGAATAACATTTCACAAGAAATGCCATGGAAGTCCGAGAAAACCCAATGAAATGCTCACATTGTAATGACAGATTATATAAATGTTACCTAAGAATATACAGTGGAAAAGTCAGCCCTAGGGTTATTAATTATGTAGCGTCAAATACCTGGACAATTGACCTAATTTTCCACTTTTCATGTTTTGTTTTGTGTTTTTTTGTTTTGTTTTTTTCATATTGTAGGCATAACTGTGGTGTTGAATGATTTAGTTTCCTCATTCTAAATGGTCTTGCAGCTTTGAGACTCTGAATGCTTTGAAATAATGGATGTGGTTTGTACAAGGCAGTTCTAATGTTGGAACCTGGCCTTTTGCAGAAGCTCTTTACAGCTGTGAGCATCTTTGCTCTTTCCTTTGCTCTTTCCTTTGCTCTTATCTGGCTGGAGTCCCCCTAGTTCAGTTAGCATTAACTGCCACTGGGTGGAGGTATAGCATCAGGAAATAATGTTTCCACAGATTTGAGTAATTTCTCTGACTTTTAGCCATAATCTTGCTTAGCTTATTAGGCAAAGACTGTTGATTTCCTGCAACTTTGAAGTGAAATATTTTATTACTTATTTAGTTATATTCATTGAGTTCTTTTGCAGACTCTTAAGACATATTTTTAAAAATTAAGAATGTTAATTTTGTTTTGATAATTTTATACCACTCTTCAAGATAAGTAGAGAAATCCTGGAGTGTCATAAACCAATACTAGTAATTACTGGTGTAATTGACATGTGCTTTATATAACATTAATAAGTAATGACATGACTTAAGCTCTCCTAATACCGGGGACCATTCAGTAGTTTCCTGTTGCCTTGAGTGAAATTGCAAAATTGTATATTGAAATATGTCTCAACTTTAACCAGTGTTTATATACTGATAACTACATCCAGGAAAATTAATGTTATTTTCAATATCATATCAGAAAGCTTTCAATTTATCTGAATATCACCTATCAGCTATCTATCTACCTACCTACCTACCTACCTATCATCTATCTATATGTATCATTTATCTCTTTCTATCCACAATCTACCTAACTTCTGTAATCACTCTCTACCAAGAAAAAAAATCTCTAAAATCATCTACTAAAAAATTAATTCCTTAATTGCCAATATTGGACCTAGAATCAGGCTCTCAACCAAAGGCTAATATAAGACTAACAGGACCTATAAATGGTGAGTTATAATTATTATTTTTTATACTATCATTAATGTAAGATATAGCTCACCAAAATATAAACTTTCCCTCTCAGTATTCTTTCCCTCTGAAGCTTCATTGTTCTCTTCAGTTTACAAGAATGGTGTCTGAGGTCAGATGTACATTGAAGGACTGACCAGCCAATAGTAATGTATATTTTTATATTCACCTGATTGAATTGAACTGTGGTTTTGGGTTAGAAATAATTGTTACCATTCTCTAAACACCCTTTTAAATTCTGATTTTAGGCTTTCTTTCTTTTCTCCTTTAATGAATTAGTGGTGAATTTTCAAGAAAACAGTTCAAATAAAACATTTGACATTTATATATATTCTTTACTACTTTGTGATTTTAAGACTTTGAGGAAAACTAAAATCAATTTCATGAAACAGCTTAGACAAGTACATGACTTCTTTATTGCAGTTGGTTTTTCTAGTTGCTTTCTTTGTAAGAGACGAAAAGAAACAGCTTCTTAATGTTAAAAGTGACCATGACTCTTTCACAATGAATGAGAATAAATTCTCATTTGAAAGGAATGTTTAGAAGATTTAACAGTTACATATTCTAACTATAAAGTTCTGTGATTTGTAAGGTAAAATAAAAACACATCTGCCCAACTCACTAATTCTTTTCTGACTGATTCATTCATTTGATGCCAGAGGTAACATTTGAAAAGATAGTACATCATTTGTTGTTGTTGTTGTTTTTGGACAGACCTGATCTTGAACTCTAATTCCAGCTTTTAATTAATCTAATGGTACATAAGAAGGACCTGGAAAATCTGTAAAGTAGCCCAAGAAATTTATACTTAACTGGAAATACTTGAAACAGCATCACTGATGGATTCTTAAGACAAGAAGTGATATAATCAGAACATATTTCTGTTTGCCACTCCTCCACTGTTCAAAGTGGAGCATTTGATTGGCAAGATATGGGTCATATGCCCATGTCTTGGCAGCCATTGGGCAGGGAAACAGGTGATTTCTATCCTTTTGCTCTTATAATAAAAGATGAGGATTGTGCATCCTGACAATAATATATATCTTCGGGAACTGCACTCAAAGATGCTGGGCATTAAAAAGATGAATTAATTTCTGCGTCCTTGGGTTCAGGTTTTGTAGCTGATTCATTTTGCATCAGTCATATTGTTCAACATACAGTGCTCATTCATGTGTATGCCTTTATTCCTTAATAAATGAGTGCCCACTCTGTACTAGGCACAGTCCAATGCTCTCAGGCAGCTTAATTCTATTTGGCGAAGTAGATGAGGAGCGATGAACATAAAAAATGAACATAATAATTTCAGAGAAATGTAACTGCTGAGAAAATAATGAAACAGATAGAGCTAGAAAGGAAGTAGAAGGTAGAGAATGCTTTTGTGATGTGTAACTCCAACTAAAAAAATTTAAAAACTATTTATGGAACCAATACATGGAACCATAGAAGGAGAGAACAGTTAGGTAATTACAAAGTCTAGGTGAGATATCCTGGGCTTTGAGCTTCCTGAGGAGAGTGCACTGTTCTTTCTTTGTCCCTGGAGGTCTAGTTTCTGCCCTTATGAGCCTTGTGGACTAGTCACTGGGGCTCCTTTGCATCTATCTGGCTTTTAACTAGGCTTGGCCAATTGGAGTAAAAAAACAGGAGATTGGGATGTCAAAGGAGAAAGAGGCTGGAGTATTTACTCCTTACTGCAAATTCCCTACAGCTCTGGGTCATGATGTTGCCTTCCTTTTCCTTGAAGCCACATTCTCTATCAGATGGCCCCTTTTTTAGAAGTACAGCTCTCTTTGGGTTTCAGTAACACAACTTCATCTTGCTCATTCAGGACTCAAGGTGGTGATGACTTTCAGCTGTTGTAAGTCCCTGAGAGCTTCACTACCTTTTACACCTCTGTAAATAGTCCCTTTATTCAATGTTCTTCAGTTAATTCTTTAAGTGTGCATGAGATTTGCGGTGGTGGTGGGGGGGGGGGGGCGGGGGAGAGGGGACTAGGATTAGTACAGTTAGTGTGAATGGGAAAGAAGGGATGGATGTGAGAGACATTGGTGGTAACTACAAGGTTTTGCAACTGGCTGGATACGGTGAGGGAGACAGAAAAAGAATGACGGAACACATAAAGCATGATATGATTCTACAATAATGTTTGAACCTTCAACTAAGAATTCATTGTAAACCCTGAAAAGTGCAGCTTCTAACGAGGGAGAATAGAAGTCAAGTTGCCTCTTTCCAAACTTCCTTTTTAGATCACTGCTGTTCCAACAGATTCTTACCCTTTGAGCATCTATAATTTAAAGTCAGGCAGGGTTGACAATGTTGGAAAGGAAACACAAATATAGACTTTACAGTTGCTAGACTGCGATATTAGTTGGATTTACATCTTTGCTAGAGCTGTGTTCAGTTTTTTTTGTATATTAGTTTTCTTGCCTAAGCTAGAAAGGTAACAACTTGAGTATAAGGATATTGTAAGGATCTCATGCCACTTTGGTGCTACACATTGCATTCAGGCAATGCTCAGGAAACTGTTCTAAACAGTTCTTGTCTGGGTGTAGGGTCTTATAGCCAATGCAACTCAAACCTACCTCTTAGTGGTGTGATGATCTGTACAGTGACAGCAGCTATTGTGATTATTTGTATAAGTGCTTGTCTCTTAACTGGGCTATGAAGTCTGTGATGACAAGAATGGTGTCCTATTCATCCTTGAATATACAGTGACTCAAATTCACAGTGTCTGTCACATTTAACTGCATTTGCGTGTTCTTGTCCATGTCATGCTTTCTGTCTTCCTGCACTAATGTTCTTGGCAGGGTTTTTCTTCAGCCATGGATGTTGGGGCAGTGAACTCTGGGCTTCTGTTTTCTGTCTGGGTTCATTTGTTATCAACATATCCTAGGGACTCGGTAGTGTTTAGTAAACAAAGAGATAATAATGGAAAGGCTACACTGCAATTATTTCCTCTTCCCTTTGGCTATGAATATCACTGAATAGCCACTAAACTGAAGGTGAACCCAGGAAGAGGATATATTTTTTTCCTTCATTGACTATTAATTTGATAATTAAGAAATGAATTTTGAAAAATTTGCTCAGTAACAGGATTTCAATATGGGCATACATAATTGATGCTATACTTTAATCTTTTTAAAAAATATTTTATTGATTTTTTTATAGAGAGGAAGGGAGAGAGCTAGTTAGAAACATCGATCAGCTGCCTCCTGCACGCCCCCCTACTGGTGATGTGCCCGAAACCCAGGTACATGCCCTTGACCGGAATCAAACTTGGGACATTTCAGTCCGCAGGCTGACACTCTATCCACTGAGCCAAACCGGTTTCAGATATACTTTAACCTTAAAGAGGCCATTTAGAAGTTAGGCATGGGATGCTTTCCATTTAAGAGCTTGCCTCCATAAAGATTCAAAGGATTGAGATTTAAAGATTTAAAACTCCTAGCTAAGTTACACATGATTCATAGTCTGAAATGTTTTTCATTAAGAAAAACATTGATCTCATGGGACTAGATCTTCTTTTCTAAGTTGTGTTTTATGCTTTCAAAAACCGCCAGGACCCCATTTTATTTTTTCATGTGTAACTTTGTGCTAACAAACTTAAAGATTTATCCACACTATTCAAAAATGGCTAATAACCAATAAAATGACACTTTTAAAGCAAGAAAAATGAGGAATAATTGCTTCTCAGTTCTTCCTGGTCCCAAAGAGTAAAAATAAATTAGGTATGAGTGAGGGAAAAGGTTAAACCAAAAAATAATACAGCATCAACAAAACTAAAAGAAACACAGAAAAGAAGGCTGGTACTCTCATGTAAAAGGAATGTAGCCTGTACCCTCCAGTGCTTTCCAATGCTATCAACCAGTTAGATGCTGTCTTGAAGCCAAACCTTGGGAAAATGCAGTTGAATTAGACCGACTATGTTAATGGTCTGCAAGCTTCATGACTTAGTTCAAGAGAATGGAAATGGACTAGTCAATTTGGTGTGGTAATTAGGCTCTTAACTGATTTTTAAAAATTTGTCTATTTTTTTTAAAGATTTTTTTTATTGTTTGATGTATTACAAATAGTAGTACATATGTCTCCTTTTTTCCCCCCCATTGACCTCCCCCTGGCCTCCCCTACCCCCCAGTACATGCCTTCACCTGCTCCGCCCCTCCCCCCCACCCCCGCAGTGTCTTGTATCCATTGGTTATGTTTATATGCATGCGTACAAGTCCTTCGGTTGATCTCTTACAGCCTCCCTCGCCCAACCTCCCCTGCCTTTCCGATGTAGTTTGACAGTCTCTTCAATGCTTCTTTGCCTCTGTATCTTTTTCCCACCATTTCTTTCCTTTAAAAAATTTTGCCTCTGCAGACTAGAAATAAACATATAATAACAAAACAACAACAACAAAAATGTTTGAGTCCCAATTTCAATGTCCAACAGTTCTGAGTCCCCGTTTCAATGTCTAACAGTTCCCCATGTCAGCAATGATATCTGGATGGTGGGCACATGGTGGCAATGCAGGTCCGACCCTCTCTGGTTTGGTCCTAGGCAACCTGCAGCGGTGCACAGCTGCTGACTGCTCACGTGGCAAGGTATTGTCAGCGTCTTCCATCTCTGGACTGTTTTTCCTCTTGTCCTGTTTTTCCTCTTGTCTTCGTGGTTGGAGCACACCTGTCAATTCCTCTCTGTTGCAGGAATCCACATGGTCTTGGAGTTGTTTTCTGAAAATATACAAACATATTCTTGACCACAAGTTAATAAAGGCGTCTTTTCTATATAATTGATTTGGGATCCTTTTTATTTTTGCCCAAACGGTTTTCCTTTGTCTTATAATTGAACATTTGTTGTCCCAGTCTACAAAACCCAAGAAGCTACAAGTGGAGTTCTTAAATATGTGGACAAAAAGGGGGTTCCATGGAAAGTAGCCTCACAAGGTGACCTAATCATAACTGAGTAGGTCATGGTGAATAGTCATGTCCGAGGCATATAACTTCTTCAGTAAAAAGCTTATCTTTGCCTTTAGCAAGCCTTGTCCATTGTTTCAGCACATCTATATTAAGACACCCTTGAAATGCCTCTTTTCAGACCCCTCCTTCTAAAGCAAGAGAGCACATAATCTTAACTATCCTATAATTAGGTCTCTGCCTTACTTTCTCGCACCTTCATGTAATTTTCCTTATGTTTCCTCCTTAATTTTAAATGCATAAAAGAAACTGAAAAACTGTCTCCTAGAGCAGTTATTTTCAACTTTTTTCATCTCATGGCACACATGAACTATTTACTAAAATTCTGCGGCACACACAAAAATATATTTTTTGCTGATCTGACAAAAAATAGGTATAATGTTGATTCATTCATACCAGATGGCTATTGTTGTGTTGGCTGTTGTAATTTTTATTTTATTTGACAGTCTAAGGGAAAAGAGGTCAGTGCTCCTGACTAAATAGTCAGGTATTGCATATGTTAAAAATCCTTGTGGCACACTTGTTGAAAATCGCTGTTCTAGAGCATTTGAGATCTTGCCTCCTGGCAATTGTCAGTTTGGCTCAAATAAACTCTTATGAAAATTCTCTATAGTTTTGGATATTTCTTACATCAACAAATACGTGAAAAATTGTTATTTTCTCCCTCCATTTCGTAAAAATACTCTCATTGATATTAATGTAATTTTGCACTGAGGAAAGCTATGCTGTCTTTTGGAAATGCATTTTTCCCTCAATGTTTCTATATTTAATCCTTTCATAGCATTCCATTTATCTTTAACTTTGCTTATAGGAAGTCACTTATATTTTTCTTAAGATACTGAGACTTACCAGATCATAAAGATTCATAGAAAGCCATTTGTCAGCTTTTAAAACCCTGGCTTTGATTTTGGAAACTGTTTTCTTTTCCTCGTCTCCATTTTTCATTAAGAGACCAATAAGGCAGCTATCTTATGATAACCATGGTGGGAAATTTTTGTTTGTTTGTTTTTTTAGTTATTTGAAGTTGCACAACCCATAATCCTTTAAAATTTTTAATTATCTTAGCGCCATCTTGTGGACTTATTGTGTATATCTGTAAAAAGCAAACCTATTAAATGTCATAAACAGCACAATTTTTTTTGGCCAATTTTGTTATGATAAAGACTTTAAAGTCCTCTCAATAAAATGGTAAAATTAATTCCTGTATTCTACCACATTACTCAAAAAATTCTAAATATTCCATAGTTATTTTTAAGAGGCAATCCAAAGGTTAACCTGATAAATCTGAGATTATTGTAATAAATAATTCAAACCAAGACCAGCCGTAGAAACAGATGGTGCTTCTGGAAAAACTTAAACATTTTCCACTCTTCAATGAACATAAACCTTCTGCCTGGAGCTGTGCAACTACATGGACTTATGAGCATGCCTGTAAATCTATGTGGTTACTCTCTCTCTCTCCCTCTTGCCATCTCAAGTCACATTCTTTTAATTTGATGCTTCTCAAGGTATGGAAAGCAGAGGCCAACTTAAAACACAGGAGAACATGTTCTGGTTATTCTCAATGTGTAGTGCTATCTTTCCTCTTCCTGTGATCGCTTCCTGCTTCTCTGTTTTGCATGTGAGACTGTGTATTCCAGTAAAAGGACAAAAGACATTTTAGCAAGCTTTTATTATACTTAAGCCTGGGCTTAACTCCCTGAATAACTGAATAGGTATATAATCCTGTGGATTTCTTGAGGTGGTGAGTTGAGTCTAGATGGATTATGACTTTGTTTTCTGAGTCTCTTCAAATGATTAGCAATACTTCTGTGGACAATTGTGTTTGAGAGGTAACAATTGGCTTAGATAAATAATATGAAAAAAGGGGAAAGTAAATCTGAAAAAAAAAGAAATAGAAAATGAAGGAATAGAAAATGAAGTGAATACATGTGATAATACTCTGTTTTTAGGTTATTTATTTATGCTGATAAGTTATTTTTTTCTTTACTGAATTTTGACCAAAAAAACTCCCCAAACACAACAAATTGTTGGTAAAGCTGTAAACTTAAGATGCGATTGGTAAAGTCGAGCTTGTCAAGTGCTTATTCTTATGGAGGATAAGTCATTGGCTTATAAAAATTATATTAGAGAAACTTATGAAGTAAAATACAATACATAATTGTTGCCTAATTTATTGGTTTCAACTTTTATTCTTAATTCTTTTTAACTGGCCGTCTTTCATTTATATGTAATTGAACAAATCATTTCACAAGAAAATGGAATTACTTACACAAATACATTGTCTTAATATTTATGTCCCAGGAATATGCTGACATAAAAAATTACAGTAGGTTTGCCCTGGCCAGGTAGCTCAGTTGGTTAGAGCATTGACCCAATAGCCAAGATTATGGCTTCAATCCCAACTACTGAATACATTAATAAGTGGAACAATAACTCGGCTGTCTCTCTCTCTTTTTTTCTCTCTCTTTCTCCTCTTCTCTCTCTAAAATCAATCAATAAAAAAATTATAGAAGGGTTCACCAAATGCTGGTCAGGATGTAAAAAACTGGAGCACTCACACATTGCTGGTGGTAATGTGAAAATGGTACAGCCACTTTGGAAAACAGTTAAAAAAAACCCACCCAGCTACAATATGACCCAGTGATTGCACTTCTGGCATTTAGTCCAGAGAAATAAAAACGTATGTTTGCCGTGGCCTGTGTGGCTCAGTTGGTTGGAGTGTTGTCTCATGTGTATGTGGGTTTGATTCTCTGTCAGAGCACCAAATAAGTTGGTCAATAAAAAAAGAAAAAACAAAAGAAGTATGTTCCCACAAAAACCTGTACGAAATGTTTATAGTAGCTTTGTGTATAATAGCCCCAAACTAGTGACAAATCAGACATCCTTCAACAGGTGAATGGTTAAACAAACCACAGTACATCCATACCACACTACTCAACAATAAGAACAAACTATTGTTACAGCCAACAACTTAGATGAATCTTCAGAGAATTATGCTGAATAATAATAATAAAAAGCTCATCCTGAAATGTTATATACTACAATTATATATATTCTGATTGACAAAATGATAGAGATGAATATATTAGTTGTCACTGATGTGGGATAAAGGAAGATCAGAGGAGAGGTGGGTGTGGCTATACAAGGGCAACTCAAGAAATACCTGTGGTGATAGAAATTGCCTGTATTTTCACTATATTAATGTCACTATCCTGGTTGTGATATTTGCAAGATATTTCCATTGGGGGAAGGTATATAAGTGTTATATGAGATATCTCCCTATTATTAGTATTATTTTCAAGTAGGTGGAGGTTTAATAAGCAAAGGAACTTATTAATAAGGCTTGTTTTGAGCAATCACAAGGTGAGTTAAATATCCGCCCTCTCTATATTATTTCTTACAACTGCATGTGATCTATAATTATTTTGAGATAAAATAAAAGGTTAATCAAAAATATAATAAGGGTTACAAAAGGTATCTCAGTGCTGAATTAATGAATGCACACTCAGGACTGTATACTAAATCTTCCTATTTAAATTAAGTCTAATTAATATATGGTGACCGAAGATTTGACTTTGGGTGTCAGACACACAGTGAAATAATACAATTCTTGTATCATATAAATCTACACCTGAAACTGATATGATTCTATTGACTGATGTCACCCCAATAAATTTAATTTAAAAAATTAAGTCTATTATTACTAAAAATCTGCATCATACTTTACAGCATCCTGATTGTGAAAGAGATACAGTTTTATACCTTGGTATCCTTAAAAAATAGTTTTTACTATA
The DNA here is from genome assembly GCA_026230045.1 of Corynorhinus townsendii. NCBI lineage: Eukaryota > Metazoa > Chordata > Mammalia > Chiroptera > Vespertilionidae > Corynorhinus > Corynorhinus townsendii. Next base: position 80,760,754 of record JAPDVU010000001.1, on the reverse strand, counting down.
TCTCTGTAATATTTATATTGTGAAATGGTTGTATTACTATATTTTGTGTTTGCATAGTTGAACATTCTTTATTTTTATTGATTGCCTCCCATATGCATCCCAGCTGGGGATTGAACCCGCACCCTGGGCATGTGCCCTGACCAGGAATTGTACCGCCACGTTTTGGTGCTTGGGTCGATGCTCCACCCAACCAAGCCACACAGCCCAGCACAAACATATTTTTTAAAAAATTAAATTTATTGGGGTGACTATTTCTAAAGAGAACAACAACAGAAAGAAAATTAGTACTTCCTAATGTAAATTAAAAAAAACAACAAGATTTTACCTTGTATGTATGTTCATCATCACAGCTTGATAATATTGCTTTAATGTTCCAGTAAGGCCAGGTAAAACAGACGGTTCTCCACTGAATTTTTAAAGCTATCAGAACAGCCTTTTCATATATTGATAGCTATCTAATATTCTGCTCTACAAGTGTCATCACCATGCCAAAGGCCCACACTGATATTTTTTTATCAAAGTTATAGGAAGAATGATTTTTTTTTTTTTACATCTGCAGCTATTTTATGTAAAATTAAGCTGACCTTACAGGGTAGTAATGAGAGAGCAAAGGAGCTCAAACAGTGTATCTATACCAAATATAAACAGAGAACTGAACGTAAAATATTCAACCAACTCCAAGTTAGTTGGGTATGCCATTCTGTGTATCTAAAGAAACTGATTTTATTTTACTAAATAGAAGACTGGCTATCTAAGTTTTCATAAGCTAAAACACAATCCTCAGTGAGCTTTGAATCTCAGAATTGAAAAAATATCAAAATATATTCATAACACCTCAAAGATACTGTAGTATTTACATATTTAACTGTGTTCTACTTGGTCGAATACATCCTTCCAACCATGGTGCATTTGGTGGCTGTTTCTCAATACTACCCTATAAGGTCAGCTTAATTTTATTTGAGAAATTAGCTGATATAAGAAAAAGTTATTTCAACATTATATTTGGATATTACAAATTAAGTAGAGAAATATTTCTTATCATAGTCTTCTATTGAGGAGGATTTGAAGGCAAGAGAAGAGATGTCTAAAAATGGCTGAATTAGACAACCTGGATTTAAAAAATCTTCTGCTAAAGTCACTCATTTATTTACAACTAGAGGCCCAATGCACGAAACTTGTGCAAGCGCCTTGGCCCCAGCCCCTGCCTGCCACTGCTGCGGCCGGGGGCCTCTGTCGCCTCTGCTGTGGCCCCCGCCTGCTGTGGCTTTGTCTGGAAGGAAGGACGTCCAGAAGGATGTCCTGTCTAATAAGCATATTATACTTTTATTATTATAGATGCTTTCCAACTGGCTCCACCCATAGCTAATGGACAGACTTGATCTTTTTAAAAATATCTACTCTCTTCTTTTTTAAAAAATTTTTTATTTTTCAATTAAAGTTGACATTCAGTCAACTTTATATTTTGTATTCGCTTCAGGTGTACAGCACAGTGGTTGGACAATTATATAATTTACAAAGTAATCCCCCCGATATTTTAAGTACCTACCTGGTACTATACATAGTTATTACAATACTAGAGGCCCAATGCACGAAACTTGTGCAAGCGCCTTGGCCCCAGCCCCTGCCTGCCACTGCTGCGGCCGGGGGCCTCTGTCGCCTCTGCTGTGGCCCCCGCCTGCTGTGGCTTTGTCTGGAAGGAAGGACGTCCAGAAGGATGTCCTGTCTAATAAGCATATTATACTTTTATTATTATAGATGCTTTCCAACTGGCTCCACCCATAGCTAATGGACAGACTTGATCTTTTTAAAAATATCTACTCTCTTCTTTTTTAAAAAATTTTTTATTTTTCAATTAAAGTTGACATTCAGTCAACTTTATATTTTGTATTCGCTTCAGGTGTACAGCACAGTGGTTGGACAATTATATAATTTACAAAGTAATCCCCCCGATATTTTAAGTACCTACCTGGTACTATACATAGTTATTACAATACTAGAGGCCCAATGCACGAACATTCATGCAAGAGCAGGCCTTCCTTCCTCTGGCTGCCGGCACCGGCTTCCCTCTGGCTCCTGGGACCCGGGCCTCGCTCTGGCTGCCACCCAGGACCCGGGTTGCTTCCTTTGGCCACCGCAGCTAGGCACCCGGGACCCAGCTTCGCTACAGCCCCGGCTTCATCCGGAAGGATGTCCGGAATGATGCCCAGAAGGACGTTCTGTCTGATTAGCGTATTACCCTTTTATTATTATAGATTATTGACTATATTCCCTGTGCTGTACTTTTTATCTCTGTGACTGTTTTGTAACTACCAAATTGTACTTCTTAATTCCTTCACCTTGTCCAACCAGCCCTTTAACCACCCTCCCCTCTGACAATTGTGTTTGTTTTATATATCTATGGGTTTATTTCTGTTTGGTTTGTTCATTTTTTTGTTTGTTCTTTAGATTCCACATATAAGTGAAATCAGGTGGTATTTGTCTTTCACTGTCTAACTTATTTCACGTAGTATAATACTCTCTAGGTGCACATATATTTTCAAATTAGTGTTTTGGGTTTCAGATATACAGCCAGAAGAGGAATTGCTGGGTCATACTCAATCCCATTTTTTTCTTTTTTTGAGGAACCTCTATATTATTTTCTATCATGGTTACACCAATTTTCATTTTCACCAACAGTGTCCAAGGGTTCACTTTTCTCCACATCCTTGTCAACACTTGTTTGTTTTTGATGTATTTATGATAGTCATTCTGACAAGTGTGAGGTACATTTTGGATATTATTAATATCCTTATCAGATGTATCATTGGCAAATATTTTCTTCCATTCAGTAGATTGTTTTTTCATTTTGTTGATGGTTTCTTTTGCTGTCCCAAAACTTTTTAGTTTGATGTAGTCCCATTTATTTATTTTTTCTTCTGTTTCCTTTGCCCAAGGAGATACCATATTAGAAAAAAATATTGCTAAAAGAAATGTCAGAGAGTTTAATACTTATGTTTTCTTCTAGGAGTTTTAACGGTTTCAAGTCTTACAGTTAAGTCTTTAATCCAATTAACTTATCTTTGTATATGGTGTAAGAAGGGGTTCTAATCTCTTGACTACTGACATAAACTCCTTGACAAGTGATTTTGTTTGCTGTAACCTGTGACTTTGGAAAAGAATACACCATGGGAAGCGTGGTGGCTATACCCAGAGCTGTTTTCCTTGTGTTGTGTATTTCTTCACAAATAGTATTACTATGATTCAGATTAGAAGGGAGGATATATATTCAGATATGTCTGTTCTATATGTTTTATAGTGCTTTCCAGATCAAGTGATTTAATATACACAAGTGCTTAGAATAGTGCCTGACACATACTAAGTGCTGTATTTCTCAGCCATTATTAATATTAAATTTGTTGTTATTTTTATTATTAGCTTGGCTCAATCATTGGTGAATATTTTTCTACAATGTCAGTATATTTTACTCATTTTCAAGTATATCATTACAATATCAGATAGATACCAAAATAACATTCTGAATTTTAGTTTCAGTCCTAATGGAGAAGGTAATTAAGACATTTTAAAAATATATAGTTTCATTGATTTTAGAGAGAGAGGAATGGAGAGGGAGAGAGAAACATCAATTGGCTGCCTCCCACATCCCATTGGGGATTGAGCCTGCAACCTGGGCATGTGTCCTGACTGGGAATCAAACTGATGACCTTTTGGTGCATGGGACAATGCTCAACCAACTGAGCCACACCAGCCAGGTCCAGAAGGTAATTAAAAAATACTTTTAAATTGTGACAAATAAGACACATACAGAATACTATGCAAAAATAAAAATACAACTTAATGACTAATTGCAAAGTGAATAACTATATACTAGTAACCCATTCAGGTCAAGACACAGTACAGGGACTGGTCCGTTTCCAGGTGGCATGTGGGGCTAGAGACAAGAGCTGCTCTTGCCGCCACCAACATGGAGAGTTTCTACTGAATCCCATTCTTAGCGCTGGAATGCCCCTACTTGAAGTTGAAGAAGCTTCCCGGGTGCACATACCCTCGACCATGATGGTGTACGCTCTGGTGGTGGTGTCTTACTTCCTCATCACCGGAGGAATAATTTATGATGTTACTGTTGAAACTCCAAATGTTGGCTCCATGACTGATGAACATGGGCACCAAAGACGAGTAGCTTTTTTGGCATACAGAATAAATGGACAATATCTTATGGAAGGACTCGCATCCAGCTTCCTGTTTACAGTGAGAGGTTTAGGTTTCATAATCCTAGACCGATCCAATGCTCCAAACATTTCAAAACTCAATAGATTTCTTCTTCTATTCATTGGATTCGTTTGTGTCTTATTGAGTTTTTTCATGGCTAGAGTATTCATGAGAATGAAACTGCCAGGCTATCTGATAGGATAGCGTGCTTTTTGAGAAGAAATCTGTGGATACTGGATTTATTCCTGTTCATGAAGTTTTAAAGGTGGTACCCAACCTCTGCTATGAAATATGGAAAAGAATGAAAAGCAGCAGAAAAGAAGCATTTAGTAGGAAACATGGAAACATATTAAAGCTCCGCCTAGAATATCTTCTTGGTATCAAACAGACAAGGTTATACAGTGTTTTTTCCTGCTGACCTACACTGACATACCAAGGTTAAGTGGCATTTTTTTCTCAGTTTTTAATTTAAAGAAAATATATTCCATTTCTACACCTAAAAAAAAGACGTACTACATTGTCATTTCCACAGAAGCTCCCTTCCACACTCCCACCCAATCATTACCCTCTTTATCTCTCCTAAAGTTAGTTAATATCTTGACTAAAATTATAATTATTTCTTTGCTTTTCTTTATAGATGTACTCAAGCACATATCCATGATCCCTGTAGTTTAGTTTTGTCTATTTAAAAAACTTTATGTAAATTAAACTGACCTACATTCTTCTGTATCTAACTTTATCTCAATGGATTTGTTCGTAAGAATCACCCGTGCTGTTGTCTGTGTGTAGTTCATTCATTTTCAATGTTGCATAGAGTTCCATTACATGAATGTACCATAATTTATTATATCCATTGATTGGCACTTGCATTGTCTCCAACTTTTTAATATTATAAACGATACTAGATGACCAGTGCATGAATTTGTGTACTGGTGGGGTTCCTTGGCTTGGCTGGCGATTGAGGCCGATCGGGGCTGGCTGGCTGCGGGGAGGGACTGTGGGAGGTTGGCTGGACACAGGAGGTTGGCTGTGGGAGTGCACTGACCACCCTGGGACAACTCCTGCATTGAGCGTCTGCCCCCGGGTGGTCAGTGCACGTCATAGCTACTGACTGGTTGTCTGGTTGTCCTATAGTAACGGTTGCTTAGGCTTTTATACATATAGATTGCCATGAACATTCTTGAACATGTCTCTTGAAGCACATGCACACATATTTATTGCTAGTTACATACCAGGAATGCAAATGTTAGGTCAGATTTATCTTTAAATTTAAAAGACAGTACTAAACTGTTTTCCATAGTATTGTTAATGTTACTCCTGCCATCAGTATAAGAATTCCCACTGTTCCACATATTTTCAAATACTAATATTATCAGATACTTTTATTCTGGCCATTCTGGTGGGATATTGTGCTATATCATGGTGGCTTTAATTTTCATTCTTCTTATTATTTACTAGAGGCCTGGTGCATGGATTTGTGCACAGGTGGGGTCCTGAGGAGGGGTGGGGGCAGGATGTGATTGGCCCTCTGGGCTGGCAGTGGGATGCCCTTGCCAGCCCGGGATCTGGATCCATTCCGCTGACATTTGCACCGGTTGTTGGGAGCCACCTGGTGGCCACTTTTATATTGTTTCTTCCTTGTGGAGCGCCTAGGGAGGAGAAGCAGCCATGGTGTCCAAGGAGACTGGTGGTGCTGTTGGGATTGTGCTGGCGGTGCCAGTCCATTGGTGCCTGACCCGTTCTCTGGAGATTGGACCTGCAGGACTACTGAGGGAGTGAGTGGCTGCTGGGATGGGTCAGTCAGCTGAGTGGCGGTCCCACTGTGAGAGTGCACTGACCACTAGGGGCCAGCTCCTGCATTGAGCATCTGCCCCATGATGGTCAGTGCACATCATAGTGACCGGTTGTTCTGGTTGTTCGGTCGCTTAGGCTTTTATATATATAGATGATGTTGAATACTGTTCACTTTTATGGGCCATTTAGATATTTTTTTTGTAAAGCACTTGTTCAAGTTTCTTTCTGATATTACGATTGCATTGATGTTTTCTCACTAATTTGTTGAGGATCTGAGTCTGCTGCTTGTTTCAATATTATAGTTAACTAGAGGCCCGGTGCATGGAAATTCATGCAGTGGGGGGGGGGGGGTCCCTCAGCATGACCTAACCCTTCTCACAGTCCGGAAGCCCTCAGGGGTGGGAGGCAACCCGGCAATCAGGGGAAGGTGATGCCCCCATCACACCTCTGCTGCTGCCACTGCCGGCAGCACAAGCCTTGGCCGGCCCTGGTTACCTGAGCCTCAGGCCTGCCCTGGGCAGCTGGGGGGCTGAGGGCAGGTCTGGCCTCACCGTATGCCTGCTGCCCCCTCCCCAACCCCCTGGTTGGGCTGAAAGGACTGGGGGACTCCGGTGGGGCTGAGGGGACTGGGTGCTGCCATCTTGTGGCTATGTGCGCAGCCATCTTTGTGACAGTGTGACGGTCAATTTGCATATTCCCTCTTTATTAGATAGGATTATCTTCTCTAGTTTGTGGCTTGATTTTAACTCTCTTCCTGATGACTTTTGAAAAACAGAAGTTTTGAACTTTAATGTAGTCCAGTTTTGAACACTTTTTTTCATAACTTTCTATGATTAGATGGGATTTAATGTAGTCCACTTAATCCACCTTTTTAAAAATGATTTTTCTGTTCTGTTAAAGAAGTCTTTCCCTATCCTAAGGTCATAAATATATTCTCTAATATTACCTTCTAGAAGCTATCATAACTTTCCTTTCATATTTTTGTCCATGGCAGGAGATAAAGGTCAATTTTTACTTTGTCCCCACGTAGGCATCCAATTGTCTTAGCACAACTTGTGGAAGAGTTCACCCTTTTCTTGCTCTTCTGCAGTGCCTTATTTGTCAACTGCCCACAGGTTGGTGACTGTTTCTTGAATCTATGCTTTATTCCATAGGTCTATTTATCCATCCTTGTGACAATGCCATATTGTTTTAATTACTGTGGTTTTATATAGATCTTGGTGTCAGGATAATTTTGGCCTTCATTATTTTCATATACATGTAGAATCATGTTGTCAAATTCAACAACACAAAATATCTGCTAAGATTTTTTATTGGGATTGCATCAAATCTATAAATGGTTTGGGACTGTGATAATTAATTTCCAATGTAGGATGTTTATCTAAAAATTTAATATTTATTGTAACTTAATTGGTCAGAAAACATATTGTAGATTTCAGTCTGTTAAAGTTTATTGAAATTTGCTTTATGATTTAAAAGAAGGTCAATTTTTATAAATGAGTTATATGTGCTTAAAAAGGATGAATATTCTACACTTGTTTAGTGCAGTGTTCTGTGCCTGTCAATTAGTTCAAACTTGTTAATTATACTGTTCAAATTTTCTAAATTATCATTGATAGTTTGTTTATTGTAATATTTACTGAAAGGGATATGTTAGAATCTTCCATTATGATTATAGATTTGTCTAGTTCTTGTAGTACTGCCAACTTTTGTTTTATATATTTGACACTATGCTGTAAATTGTATACAAATTTATTATTATATCCTGGTGAATTGAACTTTTATCATTACAAAATATGATTTTGTTTTGAAATCTACTGTGTTTTATCTATCTATCTATCTACCTATTTTCATTTTAAATCTTTACTGTTGAAAGTATTACAGATATTCTCCTTTTTTCTCCCATTGCCCACCTCCAACCAGTTCCCACCCTGCCCCAGGCCTTCACCACCCTATTGTCTGTGTTTTATATTAATATAGTCACACTATGCTTCTTTTGTTAGAGTTATATGACATAACATTTATCATTCTTTTACTTTCAACTTTCTGTATCATTTTGCTTTAGGTGTGTCTATTATAGAATATAATATTTAAAAAATATGTTTTTATTGATTTCAGAGAGAGGAAGGGAGAAGAAGAGAGAGCTAGAAACATTGATGAGAGAGAAACATCAAATGGCTGTCTCCTGCATGCCCCCTCATGGGGATCAAGCCTGAAACGTGGGCTTGTGCCCTGACTAGGAATAGAACCTATGATCTCCTGGTACATGGGATAATGCATAATCCACTGAGCCACACCTGCCAGGAAACATAATGTTTAAAAAAAATTCATGCTGACAAGCTTTTTCTTTTAATTAGAATTGAGTTTGTTTTTCACTTAATGTAAATACTAGTTAATTTGGGGTTAAACCCAGTTATGTCATACCCACACTAACCAAAAGAAAACCCCATGGACTCCATCCCCTTTCCTTATAGCTCGATGATACTGTCAGCAGCACTGTTCAGCTTTTTAGCCACTGAGTTGCCCCTTCTGTGTTTGTCAAATCCCCCAAGAGAGTAAGCAGTTTCAAACGCCAGGCCCATCTCCTCGGTCCTCAACCTCCCCAGATCTTGGTCTGTAATTCCTTGCTATTTTTTGGCCTTCTGATGTTTTGGAGAATATGTTTTTAATATTTTGTTAAGCTTTTCTTGCTGAGCGTTTGTCCAAATTGCCTCCTTTGTCATCACTGGATTCCTACAATAATGTTTTTAGAGTGTGCTTGATATAGTCATTAGATGCTACCTGAAAATCACAGGAGAAGTGATATAAAATTGAATTGTTTTTCAGAATTACGGTAATAATAAATTGCCCTTTTTTTGGTCATGATCCTTTTGCAATCTTAGTGATACAATAGCCCTACTCAAAGACCTGAGGTAGTCTGTCCTAGCTCAGAAATACATTTTAAGGTTTCAATATGATAACAGATACAGAAATCAATGTCATAATATAATCTCAGCAGCCTAAGGAAAATCTGGAGTGCATTGTTCTTATTCTCAGGATAGAACCAACTAATCCTTTATAAATAAAATGTACACTGTGATGTCATATGTTTCACTGTGTGAATTATCGCAAGTGGCTCTTTTGTGAGAATCAGTTCTTTACTTTGAAGCCCATCTGTCTTTCCTGATTATTCTTTTAAAATTTCCCAAACATTTTATTTATATACATGTGTAATGTTATTTGAGTAAGAGACCAATAAGTGCTTTGAATTGGATTTACCAATCACCCCCCCCTTTCCCACCCCCGGTCTTTAGCAAAATTTAAATAAAAATCTTTTTTTTTTTAATTCTTTCTAATACATTTTTTTCCTTCGTCTTCTAGGACACATATTTATTAATGTATAGCTTTAAAATAAATGTTAACATATCTTACTCTGAAAAATAGTCAAGTTATGCCTGAGGACTTCCAAAGAAATGGAATTATATGGAGCAGGGGTGGGGAACATCTGGCCAGTGGGCTGTATAAGGCCCGCAAAATAATTTGGTCTGGCCTCGCTAAGGAGACTGCAGGTGGGATGAGTAGTTCAATAAATCTAAAAACTTTTTTTCATGGCAACATAAATTTATATTAAGTAAATTACATTAAGCAAATGATGTTATAAATATTCAAATGGTCCTTGGCATAAAAAAGTTTCCCCACCCTTGATAGAGAGTAACAAAAATATAGGTGGAATATATATAGTCTACATTTTCTGGAAATGCCCAGCAGTAACTGTTATAGAATGCTTTTCAAGAACCTCCAGCATGAACGAACACTCTGCTGCCATAACCCTGCTTTCCCTGCAACTGGTTCTTAGGCTGTCAGTGTCCCTTATGGGCTCTAGTGAAGACCACTTTCCATTGATGGAAATGTCAGTTCTTTTTCATCATGGGCTTTGGAGTCAGACAATCTGGGTTTCAATGGAGGTTCTGCCATTTGCCATCTTGACTTGGGGTTCCTTAACACTTTTAAGTTTGTTTTGTTGATATAAGAATGTCTAAACCCATTTTTTCTGGTAGGGATTTTTAATAAAAATTTATTTGAGTCAAACAGAGGATACACCTGGAAGCAAAACCTCAATGGACTAAGGTAAGTGCTTTGGGAAATAAAAAATTGCAGTTTCTTTTATCCGTTTGAGATTAAGAAGGGAGCACAAGATAACATGAAGTAGGGCAGGGGGAATCAGATTATAGGATAGTTAGGACCTCTTACTCTTTTTAAAAAAATATATATTTTATTTATTTTTTACAGAGAGACAGGGAGAGGAATAGTTAGAAACATCGATGAGAGAGAAACATCCATCAGCTGCCTCTTGCACACCCCCTACTGGGAATGTGGCCACAACCAAGGTACATGCTCTTGACTGGAATTGAACCTGGGACCCTTGAGTCCGCAGGCTGACACTCCATACACTGAGCCAAACTGGTGAGGCCAAGACTACGTACTCTTTTTAAAAAATTAAAATTTTATTTATTTATTTATTAACTTTAGAGAGAGAAAGAGAGAGGCAGAAAGAGAAAAAAGTCACTTTTGTTGTCCCACTTATTTATGCATTCATTGGTTGATTCTTGCATGTGCCCTGACCGGGAATCAAACCCACAACCCTGGGGTACCAGCACAATGTTTTCTCTAACCAATTGAGCTACCCAGCCAGGGCACTGTGTGCTCTCTTGAGGGTGGTTATGCAGGGATCAAATTATAGGATAATTAAGGTTATGTGTTTTCTTGAAAGTGATCATGCTTTAGAATGAGTGGTTTGAAAGGATGATCATGCATTACAAGGAAGGGTCTGAAAGGGGGCATTTCAAGGTTTGTTAGCCTACATGCACAGAAAGGCTTGCTAGAGACAAAGACAAGCCTTTTACTAAAAATGTTGTATGTCAGGGATGTGACTATCTCCCATGACTTGCCCCGTTAGGAATTTATGATCAGGTCACCCTGTGAGGTTGAAACAGTGAACCAACATTGTAGACACAGGCAAGTGTCAGAGACTGAGTAGATGTTCGTTTGTGGATAGGTGCCTTTTTTAGACGAGAAATGTTAATCCATGAATTAAATTCTTTATGTTTAACTGCACATGGATTAGTTAGTAATACCTGATAAGGTCCCTTCTGATGAGGTTGGAGAGATTCTTTTATTTGACGTCTCTTTTGATAGACAAAATCTCCATGTAAACCATGGTTTTTGAAGTCTCATCTCCTGGGAGTGCACTATGAAATGAATCAATAATTTATCAGTTTCTTTAAGCTGGTTAATAAGTCCTTGACAATAATATAGTATGACTCCTCTTCATAAGATTGATTCAATTGCCTTTCATCCAGATTTATAGAGTGGTCAGTAATCCTATATAATAAAAGGCTAATATGCAAATTGAACAAATGGTGGAACAACTTGTCACTATGATGCACACTGACCACCAGGGGGCAGATGCTCAATGATCATTGTGCTCCCACAGGGGGAGTGTCACTCAGCCAGAAGCCAGGCTCATAGCTGGTGAGCACAGCAATGGTGGTGGGAGCTTCTCCTGTCTCTGCAGCAGAGCTAAGGACCCCTCGGGAGATGTCTGACTGCCAGCTTAAAAGCATTGGAAAGGAGAAGGGGAAATCCCTCTTGTAATCCTTGGAGCAGCCCAATGCTTACTTCTGTCTCCTTTCTTATTCTAAATCTCATTTCAATTTTCTACAATCTGTTTTAAGATGACCTGGCTTTTTTTACAGTAAAAGCAGACTCTACTTTCCTCTCATTGAAAAGGCCTTTGAAGAGGTCTGACCTGATTTCGTCCATAGTTTTCTTATTTGTTAAAATGGGGAAATCTCTGTGGAGAGTACAGAACAAGAAAACTCAGACAGAATAATTTATACAAATTCCAGAAAACCAATATGAGGCACCCTGGGGCCTGTGTGTTCTCTCAGTTACAGGTTTATATTGTGGATGAAAAAGGATCCAAATGCCACCATCTCAAGGATACAAATGTGAGTTCATTATGATTTGTATGTTCTCTCATTGAGTTTGAGGCTTTTCCTAGGGGAGCAACAGCCTTAATAATAGGTAAATTTTTGTTGGAAAAATAACTCTTAATTGGGAAATTCCCTCTGAGCTACACAGTGACTAAAGGACTCATTTCAGTGGACAAATAATGCAATCCATTTGTAGCATTTAGCCTATTCTACAGCATTTTTATTGTCTTTATTACCCTCAGTCCTCTATTTGGTGGAATGTACCAATGGTACAATTAAAACTCAACTTGATAACTTTTCAGGAGCTTTTAATCTCCTTTGGATAAAAGAACTTCTTATAGCCCTAACCGGTTTGTTTCAGTGGATAGAGCATCGGCCTATGGACTGAAGGGTCCCAGGTTCGATTTTGGTCAAGGGCATGTACCTTGGTTGCGGGCACATCCCCAGTATGTGCAGGAGGCAACTGATTGATGTTTCTCTCTCATTGATGTTTCTAACTCTCCATCCCTCTCCCTTCCTCTCTGTAAAAAATCAATAAAATATATATTTTTAAAAAAAGCTCTTCTTATAGTGTTCCCCAACTTGATTATCTACCTCTTTTGGTAAACATGGCCTTCCTCCTTATAAAATAACTAGAGGCCCAGTGCACGAATTTGTGCACAGGTGGGGTCCCTCAGCCTGGCCGGCAATTGGGGTCGATCAGGGCCGTGGGAGGTTGGCCGGCCATGGGGAGGTGCTGCAGGAAGTTGGCTATGGGAATGCACTGACCACCAGGGGGCAGCTCCTGTGCTGAACATCTGCCCCCTGGTAGTCGGTACACATCATAATGACTAGTTGTTCAGTCATTTGGTCATTCAGTTGTTTGGTTGCATAGGCTTTATATATATATATATATATATATATATATATATATATATATATATATATATATATATGTATATATACTAGAGGCTCGATGCATGAAATTTGTGCATGAGGGGGTCCGTCAGCCCAGCCTGTGCCCTCTCACAATCTGGGACCCCTCCAGAGATCAGGCCTAAACTGGCAGTCAGACATCCCTCTCGCAATCCAGAACCACTCACCCCTAACCATTCGCCTGCCTGCCTGCTCAAGGCACATCATAGCGACTGGTCGTTCCAGTTGTTCTGGTCATTCCACCGTAACAGTCACTTAGGCTTATATATATATAGACTAGAGGCTCGGTGCATGAACCTTCCTTGTAATACATGACCACTTTTTCAAACCCCTCCTAAAGCCTGACCACTGTCAAGAGCACATAATCTCAACTAATCTATAATCCAATCCCCACCTTGCTCTCTTCCACCTTCAGGCAATCTTGGTTCATTACCTCCTTAATCTCAAATGCATAAAAGCAATTGCAAACTGTTATTCCCTGAAGCATCTTTCTCAGGCTGTTGAGATCTTGCCTTCTAGCATATCCTCTGTTTTCACAAATAAATTGTTATAAAAGTTCTCTACAGGTTTGGGTATTCTTATGTCAGCATTAAAAATATATATATAATGGAGCTTTGGGTTTACTTTGCATTTTACGTGGACTAAAAGTTTAAACATGTGAATGTATTTGTTTACTCTCTTTTCTTAGATACTTTTTTCATAAGTTTTATTACTAATTATTACTAATTATATTTGTTGTGGGCAATATGGCAAGGGTTTTATCAGGAAACTCAAGGCTACTGGCTACTGGTCTAGAGCAGGGGACCTACATCTCGAGGCCAAATCTGGATCCACGACTGTATTTGCAAATAGAGTTCTATCGGAGCACAGACCACTCTCATTTGTTTAAGTGTTATCTGGTGCTGCTTTTGTGCTTTAGTGACAGAGTTGAGTAGCTGTGACAGAGAATGTAAAGCCTGCAGAGCTTAAAATATTTAGTCTCTGACCCTTAACAGAAAAAGTTCACCATGCAGAGTCTAGAGGATATGAAATGAAGAAAATCAAGCTAGTTCTATGCTCTTTTAGTGGATCCTCAACACATTTTATTCCTTTCTATGTCTGTTCTTTCTTCCTCTCCCAAGAAGAATACTTAAGATTGAACTCTTCTTCCCTGTGCTTCTTCATTTTTCTAAGAGAGAGAATCTGATAGATCACATACATGATTAAATTTATTATGTGTGACTAACCTCTCTTAGGAGCAATTTTGTTAAAAAAAGAGGAAAGTTCATTCAATAAAGTGAGTCATTTAATAGCAGAACTTCAGACTTTTTGGCATCTGGGCCAGAACAATTTTTAAAGCATCAAGATCTTGTGTACCCTGGTTGGGTAGCTCAGTCGGTTATAACATCATCCCAATACACTGAGGTTGCAATTTTGATCCCCAGTCAGGGAACATACAAGAATCAACCAATGAATGCATAATAAAATGGAAGAGCAAATCAATGTTTTCCTCTCTCTCTCAAATCAATAATAATGATAAAAATCTTTATATGTTAAGGTAAGTAAACTGTCATTTCACTTCACTGATCAAGTTTGTTTCTATATGATTATCATATTTGAGTGTTTATACCTATTGTATGTATCTTTATCTCTGTAAGTAGATAATATCTATCTATCTATCTATCTATCTATCTATCTATCTATCTATCATTATCTATTGTCACCTATCTATCTATTTAAGTTCATAGTTCTACTTACTCAATAACTCTTTCCCATGCATCTGAGAACTGGCTTAACAGTGTTTTCAGTTGTAGAGATTTGGCTTATAACCAAAGTACTATATACTATAGAGGTCAATAATGTAGCTAATATAGTTATGGTAATTTTATATCATCATCATCATCATCATCATCATCATCATCATCATGTTTATTTAGATCCCAAATAAGCAGCAATTTGTAACAGCTCCAAGTACTTAATATATATATTCTATTTAACTCCAACAAAACTCTTGAGGAGGACATTATTTTTATGAGCCTCCTATTTTACAAAGGATAAAGTTGATATGCTAAGAAGTTAAGTAACTTGCTCAAGGCTACAGGGCTATTAAGTGGAGGAGTCAGAATTAAATCCTGGGGAAGTCTGGCTCTCAAGTCCCTCCTGATAGGCATTGTGCTGTGTTAGTTACAGACAGATATGTTCAAGATTAATGTTTGCTTACAAAATTTACATTAAAGTGTTCTTTTGAGTAATTATTTCCTTCAAGAAACTTAAAACAATTTAATTTACATAAATTAAATAAAAAGTGTTAGAGATAATCTATTTTATACAGTATTATATTTATAAAATAAATACTGGTCTTCTTTATTCACTGAGTTATTTTTCTTTTACCAATTTTCATCCTTCTATATTTGATTTACACATGCACCATCTTAATGAAATCCAGAAAAAGAAAATAACCTAAAAGTCAGTGTACCTTTGCCAAAGTTAAAATGAATGGCTCTGGGTGTTATCTGTTGAAAGACACAGGAATTTATTGCTATTCTTCTGGCTGCTTCCTTATCTCTCAGAGAACCTCATAAGTTGGAAATCTACACAGGTACCTCAGAATCGTATGTTGAGTCATATGCTGAGCTTTTCTCAGTATTGTCCTTCAGCCAAAAAGAATGTTGAGTTCTTCGTAAGGATGCAACATGGCCGAGTGAAAAAAAGATTGGACTTGCTCTCTCAAATCTTGGGTTCAAAATCAGATTCCATCACTTACTAGCTTTATAACCATGCACATGTCACCCAACATCTGAGTTTCAGTCAACCTACTGGAGAATAAGGATAATTATACCTATATCAGATAATTATTTCTGGGGACTAAATTATAGAACAAATGAAAGTGTGTTATTTAATAAGCTTTACATTGCATTTTATTCCCCTTTTAGGGTCTTGATGGGAAGAGCACATACATTTCAAATGAATTTGGGTTTGTAAAATACAAACTACATACCTCATGATTTTTCTTGTATCACTTCACTTAAATATATATTTTAGCAGTATCATGCCACACCTGTGAAAGTGAAAGCAATGAGAGAAATCTAACTGCTTCCATGAGAAGTTTTGTTCAGAATAACAGACCGTAGGCCCTGTATACTCCAGGTGAAAGACCGTTACAAATATATTTTCCTCGTTCCTCACGGGTAATGAAGAAACCAATCTCTGCCTCAAAACAGTCATGTGTAATGTTGTCTTTCTCTCCTATGTAACTTGTATGACTCAAATGGGAGATATTTTAGATATATCACATGTTGGGTCATTTTTGGATCCCAAATGATAAGGATTATTTAGAGACTTATAAGAGCTTAATTTTGACCACAACTTCCTAAGAAATTAAGGTGGCAAATCTGTTTGCAAGAAAGCATTTTAGATGACTAGACTGCTGGTTCTCTGAGTTGTGTATGTTCATGGACATTTCGCTTGGGGAGTAGCATGGGGTTCAGAACAATTTTACTTTCACTAGTGCTTATGAAAATAAGGAAAGAAAATCAAAGCCTAATCACCACAGGCTAACATCTTGCCACAAAATATTCTGACGTGATATTTTCTTTGAAACTGGGTAGTCCTCTGACGTGCTCCAATAAAGTGGAGTCATGGAGAAATACACAAATGGTTTATCTGTGTGGTAACCAAAGAGTGAATAGAGGTTACAGATAGTCATTCAGGAAGAAGCCTTTCTAGAATTGGCCAGCTTCCCCTTGGAGCCCTGAAGCTTCACAGAGATTCTACTGTTGTTAATCCTACTGAGCTTATCATAGGAAAAAAAAAAGTCTAGTTGTTGTTTCAGCAGTGCAACTTTATAGTTCAGGAAATCTTTGTTGTTGGACAGAAGCAGGATATTTGTTGCTAATAATTTTCCTAATAGCTATCTGTGCCAGTTGTGAGGCATTACAAAACTAAACTGGATATAGTTTCTTTCAGGGAGAGCTATGATTGTGTGTGTCTACAACTAAAGTCTCGACAATTAACAGGTATATTCCAGAGATGCTAAAATATTAACCTTATGCTTTTTTTTGTTGGGAGCTATAGTAATTTGTAACCATATCTTTTTCAGGAATTTGTTTGCATCCAAAAATGGGGAACTCCCAATCAGTTATTACATTTCTTGCAATCAGGAGATGAAGAAGTCTGAAATGTTTCCTCTTAGAATTAGCCAAAATACTGAAAGCCTACTAGACAAAATTTAGGACTGTAATCTCTGTCTTAAGGATGGCTCCACATAAAATGAGATCATCTTGGCTCATGTTAGACCTAGTAACTCAATTCCCAGTCTTGGATATTTCAGATATTCCTTGCTCCTGTCTATTTTTATAGTATAAAAGTGATTTTTTTGAAAGATGTATATTGCCTTTGCAGGTATTCCTGCCAGGCAATTCTTTGTCTTTCCATAAATTTAAAGGGACTATAAAAACAGTTTAACACATTTAATAAACAGACTTTACATGGAAATAATTTTATGATTTGTAGTGAGTTAAAGTTTATCTTAAAAAGTTCGGTTTTAGGTTTGCAAAGCAAACTAATCATTGGGTAATTTAACAGCCCATGGTATGATAATTTAAATAAAAACTCTATAATAAAAACAGACATGTAGATCAATGGAACAGACTAGAGAGACCAGAAATAAACCCATGCTTTTAGATTAATTAATATGTGACAAAGGAGGCAAGATCATACAATGGGATAAAGATAGTTTATTCAATAAATAGTGTTGGGAAAATTGGAAAGATGCATACACAAGAATGAGCTCAAATTGAATTAAAGACTTAAATGTTAGACTTAAAACCATAAAAATCATAGAAGAAAACATAGGCAGCAAAATCTCAGACATTTCTCATAGCAATATTTTTTTCTGCTATATCTCCTTGAGCAAGGGAAACAAAAGAAAAAAATCAAACTAAAAGGTTTTTGCACAGCAAAGTAAACCATCAACAAAATGAAAAGACAATCCACTGAATGGGAGAAGATACTCATCAATGACGCATCAGATAAGGAATTACTATCCAAAATTTACAAAGATCTTATAAAACTGAAAAAAAAATCTAATTAAGAAATGGGCAAAGAACTTGAATAGACACTTCTCCAAAGAGGATATATAGATGGCCAATAGACATATGAAAAGATGCTCAACATCACTAATCATCAAAGAAATGTGAATTAAAACCACAATGAGATATCACCTCACACCTGTCAGCATGGATGTGGAGAAAAAGAACCCTCGTGCACTGTTGGTCGGAATGCAGATTGGTGCAGCCACTGTGGAAAGCAGTATGGAGTTATCTCAAAAAATTAAAAATGGAACTTCCTTGTGACTCAGTGATGCCATTGCTGGGAATGTATCTGAAGAAACCTGAAATACTAATTTGAAAGAATATATGCACCTTTATGTTAATTGCAACCTTATTTACAATAGCCCAAATGCCTATCAGTAGATGAGTGGATACAAAAACTGTGGTAATTCTATATAATAAAAACCCAGTGGTTGTAATGCTCTAACAGCCAACGACCAGACTCACCAGGAGGTGCATTGATGGGTCCCATGGCAGCTGAAGAGGGCGGGACTTCTGGGTCCCAAGGTGGCAGTGGTGGGAGGGAGTCTGGGGTCCCATGGTGCAGGGGGTCTGGGTCTCACACAATTTTGCACACTGGGCCTCTAGTATTTACATAATAGAATTCTACTTGGCCATAAAAATGAAGAAAAATTTACCCTTTGTGACAGCATGGATAGATCTGGAGAGTATTGTGCTAAGTGAAATAAGCCAGTAGGAGAAAGACAGTGCCATATGATTTCACTTATATGTGCAATCTAATGAAAAAAATAAACTAACAACATAGAAATAGACTCATAGATACAGAGAATAGACTGATAGCTTTCAGAGAAGAAGCAAGTTGGGGTGGCTGCATGAAAAAGGTGAAAAGATTGAGCAAAAAAACCCCAACAACCCCTCATAGACACAAACAACAGTATGGTGATTACCCAAGAAAAAAGGGATTGGGTGTAGGTAGAAGAGGATAAAGGGGGCATAAATAGGGATGGAAGGAGACTTGACTTGGGGTGATGAATACACAATGTAATATACAGATGATGTATTATAGAATTGTACACCTGAAACCTATATAATTTTATTCACCAAGGTCACCCCAATAAATTCAATAAAAATTAAAAAAATGACATTGCATGATTATCTTGCAACTTGCCCAATATTAAAAAGAAAAGAAAAGAGGAGAGAATCCAAGATGGCGGCGTAGGTAAACACCTAAACTGCTGCCTCCCACAACAATTTAAACTGCAACTAAAAGACAAAACGTCTATCACCCAGAACCACGGGAAACCTGGCTGAGTGGAAGTTCTACAACTAGAAGGAAAGAGAAAAGAGCATTGAGACGTGCACAAGCGCTGAAAAGCTGAGGTACGGAGGCGCGTGATCCGGGCTGGCTGCGGGTGACTGGGTGCGTTGCTTTTTTCAACCTGAACGGAGACAAGCCCCTGATTACTCTGAAATCCAGTCTCTGGGGAGACGTGGGGGACCCAAACTCCTACGGGGAGAAGCTGGACTGTCTGCCAGTGAGGGTGGCTTGCTTGCAGAGCTGCGCGCAGGAATAATTGTTTACTGCACTGGGGCACGGGACTCGCGGATGCCGTTGGGGACACAGAGCCGGCTAACTAGCAGCCATTGCTGTTTGCCACGCCCTAACCTAGTGACACCCTGAGGCCCCGCCCTGCACAACCTACAAACCCACCCAAGCTCCAAGCAGCCGAGTTAGCATAAGAAAAGCCTGCCCTATCGCAGCTTAACCTAGAAAACTTGCAGCCTGGGTCAGACAGCTCCAAAACCTCCAAACCCCAAGCAAAGAGGAGAAAACTGCAGCTCTCACTGTAGCTCCTGCTGAGTGGCCTCAGACAGTAGCTGACCTGCACCCCATTGGAGATCCAGAAGCCAGTGTACCTAGTGGGCAGTGTGAGAAACCAGATTTCAACTCCTCACATCCATAAGTGACACATTCAAGAGGCAGACTCAGTGAGCACCAAAGCCCCACTGAAACAAGTCCTGCCCCATAAGCATGTCTTCAGCGCAGCAGTTCTTCCATTATAGACACAGGGAGTGCTCACAGCTAATTGGCCTGGAGGTCAATTCCTCCCAGTGTACCAACGGCAATTAAGGCTTAACTACACCAAGACTTTGCACTCAGCCCACAAAGGGGTGTACCAAGAGCGTCCACATCAGGTGATTGGGGAGGCTGAGCTACTGCCCCCCATAGGTCACCTACCACACAAAGCCACTCCATCAACACAGGGAAGCAGCCAAAATGCAGAAACAAAGAAACATGTCACGAATGAAAGAAACGGAGGAAAGCAAACTACTGGATGACATAGAGTTCAGAACCACATGTATAAGGTTACTCAAGAATCTTCTAAAAACCGCTGAGAAACTTGATGACACTTCTGAGGAGCTTAGTGAGACCTTCAAGGACCTTAATGAGAATGCCAAAAAAATGGAAAAGGACCAGTCAGAAATGAAGCACACACTGTCTAAAATAAAGAATATACAGAAACTCAATTGTAGATCAGTGTACCCCAAGAATCAAACCAAAGATCTGAAATATGTGGAAACAAAAAACATCCAACCAGAAAAACAAAAAGAAAAAAGAATCCAAAAATATGAAGATAGTGTAAGGAGCCTCTGGGACAACTTCAAGCGAACCAACATCCGAATTTTTAGGGTGCCAGAAGAAGGGAGAGAGCAAAATATTGAAAACCTATTAGAAGAAATAATGACAGAAAACTTTCCCTACCTGGTGAAAGAAATAGACTTACAAGTTGAGGAAGTGCACAGAACCCCATACAAGAGGAATCCAAAGAGGACCACACCAAGACACATCATAATTAAAATGCCAAGGGCAAAAGACAAAGAGAGAATATTAAAAGCAGCAAGAGAAAAACAGTTAATTACCTACAAGGGAGTACCCATACGACTGTCAGCTGATTTCTCAGCAGAAACTATGCAGGCCAGAAGGGAGTGGCAAGAAATATTCAAAGTGATGAACAGCAAGAACCTACAACCAAGATTACTCTACCCAGCAAAGCTATCATTCAGAGTTGAAGGTCAGATAAAGAGCTTCACAGGCAAGAAAAAGCTAAAGGAGTTCATCACCACCAAACCAGGATTACATGAAATGCTGAAGGGTATCCTTTAAGAAGAGGAAGAAGAAGAAAAAGGTAAAGATAAAAACTATGAACAACAAAATGACATCAAATACATACCTACCAACAAGTGAATCTAAAAATCAAGTGAATGAAAAATCTGAAGAACAGAATGGACTGGTGAATATAATAGAATCAGGGACATAGAAAGGGAGTGGACTGACGATTCTCAGGGGAAGCAGGTGTGAGGGGTGCGGGAAGAGATTGGACAAAAATCTTACTCCTATGGATGAAGACAGTGGCGGGGGGTAAGGGCATGGGGTGGAGTGGGGAATCAGGTGGAGGGGAGCTATGGGGAAAAATATAAGAGGAACACCTGTAATAATCTGAACAATAAAGATTTATTTAAAAAAGAAAAGAAAAGAAAAGAAAAAAGAACTTTAAAATAAACCTTATGCTCCAATATTTACTCACTTTTCTTTCGAGCTAAGAGGGGAATCTAGACTGTGTATTGGAGACAGTGTTTAATAAGTTTTTTAAAAAAAGTCAGTTGGGGTTTAAAAAAAAAAAAGACACATCTCTTTATAAAATTATTTTGCTTACATTTGTAAAAGTGACAGCTTGAGAGGATGCTCCTGTAACTGATAAAAAAGCAGAGGAGCAGCAGGTCAGATGGCTTTCTACAGTCCTTGCCATCCTGAGTTTGCACTGGTAAATTACAGGTTCACATTTGTTTGGGCCCCAGTTTTTTGTGTAACTTCTTCTTAAGTTTATTTATATAATTTGTTCCTACCAGTGCCCTGGGTCATTTATTACTGCTATTAATGTTTCTCTTTGAAGAGATTCTGCCAGAATTCCTTAACAACCGTCTCTGAGTCTGTTTCTTCTCTCCTTAAATTTAAGATCAACGATTTGCTGGCACTGTGTGCTTTGAGCCTGTTTTGCTGCTGGCCCGATGATTATCTTTTTCTGTGGATAAATAGAAGTATATGTAATTCACCAAACTCGTCTGTTTTGCATGTGGAAACACCTTTCAGAAATATAAAACTCTAAAAAAATTAAAAAAATCTTACATTCAATGATAATTGAAGTAGATGCTTAGTATTATATTCAGATACTTCATTGACTTCTAAAGATTGTTTTCCACTTTATGTACTTGGTATTTTGCTCATGGGTTGAGACAGACATTCTTTTATTATCATATGTTTGCTTTTCTTGAGAAAACAAACTGGGAAACCTTCATTCTATCCTATCTTTGACTCTGAGTACCTGCAGCTTAATTATTAGAATCCCTGTTTGTTCAGATTTGTTTCTTTACCTAACATAACATCAAAATTATTTAATCATATTGATTAGAATTACTTCATTAAAATGTAATTTTAATGTTACTGTAATTAACTGGTTGAAAAAGGAAACCCTTTAATGTTAAGCAATAATTTAAAATTATTTTAATAAATTTAATTAATTAAATGATGTGAAATTTAAGTATTGAAAATGTGAAACTTTAAGCATCAAAATTCCAATTTGTAGGCCATTAACAGGATCTATAAATATTTATTTTTCTATGATATACTGTACACATAATTTATTTGAATGAGTTTAATAATATTCTAATGGTTGAATTTAGTAATGCAGCTACATGCCAGATTTACTGAAACTTTTTCAACCAAATATTCTGTATATTTAGGGATTCTTTGAATCTCTTTCTTATATATAAAAAAAGCCCAGTTATCAAGATTATCTGTGCTTTTAATGTGTTCCCACAGATTTTTATAAATACATAAAAGATAATTACTAAAGATAAGAAACTTAAAAGATACACTGCAGCAATATATGTTATGTTAAAGTTTAGATTCTGTTATGTGACGGGTGCTTCTTGGTGTTCTGGGCATTGTTTCAGACACTTCATCCAAATAATATCTTATGGATTTCTTCTAACTTGGAATTTTATAAATATAACAAAGCAGTTTATTGAGGGAAAAATGAACTTGCACTGTGCATTATATAGTGCCTACATAAAGGTTGTAGGAATCATAAACATACATATAAAGAATTACACCCCTTTCTAAACGTCTAGCTTTCTGGAGGGAGGGGTACAATCAATGGCAAGTGAATAAAAATTAAGATAGAGGATAGATTACTATTGATAGGTAAAGAGTGTTGGTTGTTCACAAATATTTGTTCTCTCCCTCCATAATTATAGAATTATAGCTAAGGTAAGTTAAAGACTATACAACACTAGGTAAGTTAGGGATGGCATGTCCAAGTCTTTCTTAGAGCTAGGAGTTTCCATGTGCCTAAATTCTTACCAAATATACATGAGAAATTAGGTGTAACACTTCTGGATCTGGGTCTTAAAACATGTCTAATGAGCTGAAAACGTGTCTGTAGGCCAATTGCACCCAAGGCAGAAGAGGAAAGTGCCCTAGAGCAGTGGTCGGCAAACCGCAGCTCGCGAGCCCCATGCGGCTCGCGAGCCGTGGTTTGCCGCTCTGTTGACGACTGAGTTTGCTGACCACTGCCCTAGAGGATAGTGAAGTAGCAGGGTGGGTGGGAGAAACCTGGTTCCTGGACCATGTGGATTACAGACACATGTCAACCTGGAGTACTATGATTTTAGGCTTGGTTCTTACATCATATCACCTTCACGCTAAGCTTTGGCTATGAGTACCAGCAGCTTAATTATTAGACTTCTTATTTGTTCAAGTGGAGCTCTCTCCTCAGCAGATCTTAGGATGTCTCACAACTCTTCTCAGTTGCCACTGTAATCTCCCCTTTGCAGGGGACTGAGTCAGTTTTTTTGCTCTGGCTTTAGTTCTGATGTTCTGCCATGTCTTCCATTTACAGGACCTGATGTAGCCCCGAGGCCTGTGGATATTGCAATATCTCTCCTACAAGTCTGAGTGGTCCTCATTTCTTTCCCAAGCATCGTTCTTTATGTTTGCTGAGTAGGCTCCTTTCCCACCATCCTTCCAATGATTTTATTTTATTTTATTCCCCCCCCCCCCAATAATTTTAATAGGCAGATCACATTCCCCTCTCCCTTAAAAGGCAGACTTGTTAGAAAGCTTGTATTTGACTCACACGTTCACTCTATCTTTAGTTAACTTGGGACCAGTTCCCTGAGGTAAGACTGGTAGTCCGGTGCCATTCTTTTTTTTAAAAAATATATATTTTTATTGATTTCAGAGAGGAAGGGAGAGGGAGAGAGAGACAGAAACATCAATGATGAGAGAGAATCATTGATTGGCTGCCTCCTGCACGCCCCCTACTGGGAATCAAGCCCGCAACCTGGGCCTGTGCCCTTGAACGAAATCAAACCCGGGACTCTTCAATCTGCAAGCTGACACTCTATCCATTGAGCCAAACCAACCAGGGCCTGTGCCATTCTTCATCTTCAGCTAATGCTCCAATCGGGAACCTGAGCCAGGTAGCTGCTTTGCTTCCTCAGGACTTATGTAGATGAATCAACTCATAAAGGTCTTTTCACTACTTTAGTAATTAAACTCATTCAAAGGGCATCAACAACATCTGATTAATGAAATACATTCCCAACCTACTCATATTATTTCTCTCTTTAAATAAATTATACATTGTGTTTTTATATTTTTTTTAAATTAAAAGAATAACTGACTCTTTCTCAGCTACCCTGAACAATAAATTTCTCTTTGTAATGTCAAGGAGGAAGCATGATGCAGAAAAAAACACATATTTTGGACTTACAAGCTAAGATTTAGGCACTATCCCAGTCCTTCCATTCACATACTAGTACTATTTGACTCTCAGCAACAGAATTAATATTTATTGGCCTTAATTTCTTTATCTACAAAATTGCTATGAATAATACCTGTTACCCAAAATAGTTGTACATCATGAAGTCTGACCTGGATTTAAAATTAAATCTCTTTAGTCACACTTATTTCTAAATCATTCATTTTAAAGACTAAATGATATTTTTATGTGTAGAGTATAAGTATGTTTAATAAATAGTTATGTTGCAATTGAACTTTTGTCTACATGAGGATAAATTATTTTATTAACATTTCTATCCTTACTAAACTCTGTTGAGTTATGTATAGCTTTCTGTTTGTTTTTAAACCCCAACTGACTTTTAAAAAAATTATATTTTTAATGATTTCAGAGAGGAAGGGAGAGGGAGAGAGAGATAGAAACATCAATGATGAGAGAGAATCATTGATTGGCTGCCTCCTGCATGCCCCACATTGGGGATTGAGCCCTGACCGGGAATCAAACCGTGACCTTCTGGTTCATAAGTTGACACTCAACCACTGAACTACACCGGCTGGGCTATGTATAGCTTTCTGGAAAGGAGATTGTCCTTAATTTTAGAAGTATTTTACTTGCACATTTATTTGCAGTTGTTATTTTATCTATGCATGTTTGAGTGTGTGTAAACTGCATATTTTTAAGAGAAAAACTAGATGATTTTTAAGAACAATCTGCTTTGGATTTTCATTGAATTTATTATAGCATGGAATTTATTATAGCATGTATTTATATGGTACATGATTGCTAATTCCTAATTAAACATCAGGAGCTTTACAGCTTCTATTAGGCTCAGTAGGAAGTGGTGAATGGTTCAGGGTACAGGATTTCCCATTTTGTAACAGACTTTTTTCCAGTAGCAATATAGCTAAGCTACTGGCCAAAATGAGTTGATTTAGCTTTCTTAGCTTGAATCTACCCGGCTGCTCTCTTGGGAGGATATGTCCTAAGAACAAACTATTCTAAGAGGTTTAGCAGGGAGGGAGCTGGCATTAAATACTTCTGTTAAGATCATGTTGGAATCAATGATCTAATCCTGGTAGAAGTGAGTTATTGACTTCTTAATGTATAAGGGAGGCACTGGCTCCTGAAGTTTGGTGCACTCTGCTTCTCCCCCAAGGAATAGGGATCTGCTAAAGTTTCAAGGAATGTGAGGAGTTACCTCTTGTGGGAGGAGGAAGTGGGCTCTTTGAAATTCACAAAGCAGGTTAACATTTCTTCCTTCTGTCTTAATATTTAAGAGTGTCATCTATAAAGAAAGCATGGGCTTTATATATATGGGTCCTTGTTTAATGCTCCACCAATATGGCAGTAACATAGCAGATGAAATCAATGAAATCTGGTCATAGGTGTTCACAACTTACGTGACCTGCAAGGAAACAGAGAAAGATTGTCTTTATCAGCTTAAGAATAACATATCAAAGGCATTCATTTTTTTTCCCAGATAAAAATAGCTTTATTTTATTTTCTAGTTTGAAAGACAGTATATAATGATATAGAAAATTCAAATAAAATAGAAAATACAAAGAGGGAACTATAAGTAGTTCTCAGTACTATTATCCAGGCCAATATTAATTATTCAAGCTTTTGTGGAGATGCATTTAGATATCTTTGGCAAATATGCACACATATACACATACATATGTATCCAGGGTGAGACAAGGGTTTACGGTTGTGAGTATGTGAACCACAGAGGTTATTCTTGTATTATTAATTATTGTATTCTTTCCCTATCAGCAACTTTAACCTACTTTTGCCCCACCCTGTATATGTACATATGCACATATATATACATGTGCATATTTTTGTTTACATATATCTTTATGTCTTTATATCCTATATCAATGGTTCATAATTGGGAACCATGCTTTCCCTCACCTATCAAATTGAGAATCAGTGACTCACTGAGACACATTTATTATGGACTGTATAAAACCTCTCATGATCTATGACAGCAAAAAGTTGAAAAGCATTGTCCATATTCTATTTTGTAATTAGCAGCCTGCTATTTCTACCATATCAGGATTTCATATAGAGATAATTGGTTTTAAATGTTAAATTTTTACAACAGTGAATATTTCCACATAATTTCTATTGTGAACATTATTTGGACTAACACTGACAAAATAATTGCCATTCAAGATGAATGAATTTCACTGCTAATTCAAGATCTCTTTTGAATTTTGACCTATATTATGTATTGGACAGAGTGATGATTACATCAATCAATCAATATATTTAGTAATGTCCATAAAGTATAAAAGTACCCCTATTAATAAATTTGAGTGACCTATTTATTATGAAGATAACACAGGTAATATACACAGGTATTGGACATCTCTTTTACTTACCACTGCAGATCCACTTGGCCTCATTTTCTTTCTAATCATGATTGCAGAGAACAGGTCTGCACACATGTTGACCTGTTTTGTATAAGTGCAAGCAGAATGGCCTTGCCTCAGTCCAATATGAGCCTTCTTTGACATCTGCAGCCTAGGATGCTTGAACACACATGGAAATGTGGGAGAATTTGTGGCCCATGTGACAAATCTTAACCAATGGGAATGTGAGTTGACAGATAAATGCTCTATACTTTCATCCTTCCAGTGTATGATTTAGAGGTATAGTACATTCAGTAAGTCTTTTCAGAAGGTCCCTCAGATCTAGCACCCACCTGTACCCAAGAGTAGTCAATTCCATATTCTACTTTTATATTAGCTCTTCCTCCCACTGTATCTACTCTTATCCTTCCTGGTCCGTCCTGTCCCTCACTCTTGCTCTTGCAATTGGAATTTTAAATAAATAACGTATGCATCAGACATTCTCTCAGACTCTGCTTTTGGAGTTTCATAGGCTGAGACATTACATCAGAAAAAAAAAATTAAAAACTTTTTCCTGGTCATTTGCATATGGTGATTTATTTGAGCTTAAATTACAGAAAACTTAATTACTAGAGAATAGACTTTTAAAATTAAAAATCTGCTGAAAATGATCCCAAGCTGCTAATTTTTAATTATTGTTTTTGATTTTTAAAAACCAATTTCTGGTCATCTATTACTTCCTCTAAAAGCATTAAATATTTTTTAAAAATTTAGCAAAAGTTACCATTCAATTAACTCAGCAACAGACATAGAAAATTTACATGCATATTAATTATTATTTAACTGTAATTTAATTGAGTTAATACAAATTCATTACTAGACTTGTTTACTTAGACTGCTAAGAATGTAAGTTTGCTCATCTGCATTTCATGTAAAGATTTATTACTCTTATAGAAGTGAAACACAAAGAATCAAATCCTACATTTCACTTTTTTTTTTAGAGTGTGGAAGGGAGGGAGAGAGACAGAAGGAGAGAAACATAGATGTGAGATAAGAGAAACACAATCATTGGTTGTCTTCTGCATGTGCCCCAACCAGGGCCGGGGATTGAGACTGCAACCGAGGTATGTGCCCTAGACGGGAATAGTACCTGGGACCCTTCAGTCCAAGGGCCGACAACTCTAACCACTGAGCAGGACTGGCTAATTTTGCCTACATTTCATGCTTGTAGAATAAACTCAGAATAAACCATTACTTTGGTGTAATAATGATAATAATTATTTTAAAAATATGAACAAAATAAGAAAGATATTGTCTTCAAGTCCACAAATCAACAATTGATACGACAGTGAGTTATAAATGATAAAGTACTGTGTAAATTTCAAATTTCATTAGCTACATGAGCTTGTAAATAAGCTTCTAAATCCGAACTCCCGTATGCTTTATGGATAAAGAATGTCTTCCCTAACCTTTGGCCACTAGATGTCACGGCAGCTCCATATGAGAAGCCCAGGGTGAAGAAGGGTTGCCGGCTGAACTGCCCATTGTAAGACCAGCTGCTCTTGCAGAGAGGTGTGTCATCCTATGTCTTATAAAACCAGTCATTTTACAAAATGCAGAATCATCTTCAGCCAATATAAAAATGCAGCTAGTTCTGGCTCTTTTTTATGTAGTTTTTAGAATAAATTTGCTGATAGAAAAGAAAATGGTTGAAACCATTTAAAACAAATTCTGCTTTTGGATAATGTCATTGTTCTGTGTTCACTCTATCACACAATCCTGTGAGCATTGAAAATGGGAAGCAAAAAGGAAGTTTCTAAAAACCAACCGATTACAGAAAGACGTAGTGGCTAATGGAAAAATGTGGGGTAAAACAGCATAGCTCTTGGGCACTCTATGTCTGAGAGCAAAGACAGTAAAGCATGAGTTAGTAGTTAAAAACATGGGTTTTGAAGTATCCAAAGCCTGGGATTTGACGTGGATCTTGCCTTTAATAGTTATGTGATGTTTTATATCCTCATGTATAAGGAAGAGTTGATAATACAACAAAGGATTGTTTTAAGGTTCCAATAGGATTTTGACAAAAAGGTCTTAGCACAGTGTACTGCACATTGCTAGCATTCAGAAATTCTTATGAAGATGGAATTCCATGTCTAAAATTTTAAAATGAAAAGCTCAATACTTTAAATGTAAAGAGAGAATGCCTTTGTCAGTTTTTAAGGCAAGAAATAGCCCCATAACCAGAATATAATATAAATAACCCTTCCTGAAGTAAAGCTATCATGGATGTTGAAATAGAATTGACAGTGTCCAAAAGACTCTTGCTTTTCCATCTCATTACATTCCACTGGGGCTTTGGCAGTCCGAGTCAGATGGCCGTCCTTCTGCTGGCTCACCTGTTTCCACTAAATCTGACAGTGGAGCATTTAATGTGGACAGAGCAGCAGGTCATAATCCCCAAACTAAACATTCCAAAGCATCTAAGCCAGAGATGATCCAATGACACCTTCTTCATGTGCACAAAATAATATGATATTGGAGATATGAGGGCAGCAGCCATCTGTCTTTAAATGTGGCTCTTCCAAAATGATGATGTATATATATGATACCTAAAAAAGAACTCATATTTTTTTGTGTGTATCTGGATAGTGACAAGCAATAAAGACTCTGATATTTTAAAAGTGTTTTAGCACATAATATGAACATGCATATATTTCAGAGGGATGTAAGGGGAAAATAATAGGACAGGTGTGGTGTGACTCTGTTAAGAAAGGCAAGATCAAGGAATAGTTGTGGCGAGAGAGGCTTCGCCATCCATTTGTATGGCTTTGCTGGCTTCAGTGGGATTTAACAGTTTGTCCTTTCTCTACTTGCTACAGCTTTCAGAAAACTTTGGTATAAAATCTGAACAAAAGACTGAAGATGAGATAAAAAAAAAGTCTAGTGAATAAAAGGATTTATTTCAATAACTTCCCAAATCCTACCACAAGTGAAATGATCATTTCAAATACTATAAAGCAGAAAATGAACCAGCCACAGCACTAACAACTACAGTATGAGACAATGATTCATATGAAGGGCAGCATAATTACTGTGAACATCAGATTGGGTTTCAAAATGAGGAAAGAGCATTTTAGTACATTCTTGGCCAAGGATAAACATAATTGATTTATGGATACTATGAGGGTCCAGCTTATGTGGCACATATATTGTATTTCATGCAGAAATTAGCTGGAAGGCATTTTCTGCATTTCTGTGTAAAACCCAATAGCCACATGCCAGGGAAGTGAGGAGGAACAGCGGCCAGAGCTGTGATGCCAAAGTTCAACATCAGGCATGCCAGAGCTTAGCCCATCGCAGCAGGGCAGTGGCGAGATCACCAGTGCACCCAGTCTGAGAAAGAATAGGCAATGGTTTATCTATTCATTTACCTAATTATTTAAACTAGAAATAGCCTCCTTCCCCAAGCTATTCTGAAAAAATTTCTTCAGTCCTGCTTCTCAGGGAAACTGCATTCATCTAGCCCACAGCACAGCACAGGTGCCTTTCCGAAGCTCCTTTGCACTATGAGATTCTCACCAATGCTGAGTTAAAGGGTTGGGAGAAATCACCTTTAGAAATATCCTGTATAATAAAAGCATAATATGGAAATCGACCGAACACCAGAATGACCAGTCAGCAGGGCGTGGGGCCAGGGAACAGGCGGTGTCAGGCCAGCCAAGGCACGTGCCAGTGAGCAGAGGGAGGGGATGGTAATGGCAGTGGAGGGGTGATGGGGGCGGTGCCATCCCCTGATTGCCCACCCGATCGCGGGCCTAAGCTGTAAGTAGGACATCCCCTGAGGGCTCCCAGACGGTGAGAGGGTGGAGGCTGGGCTGAGGAACCCCCCAGCCCTGAGTGCATGAATTTTAGTACACCCAGCCTCTAGTATATATATTGATTTCAGAGTGGAAGGGAGAGGGAGAAAGATAGAAACATCAATGATGAGAGAAAATCATTGTTGGCTGCTGCTTCCTCCACACTCCCTACTGGGAATTGAGCCTACAACCCAGGCATGTGGCCTTGACTGGAATCGAACCCAGGACCGTTCAGTCCACAGGCCAACTGGCTAGGGCTAGAAATAAATTATAAATAAAATTAATGGGTTCTGTTAGGCTCTTTGAGTCATTTGTACTAGAGTGACTAGAGCCTCTGGTTAAGGGGAGCTAATTTACTGCTCTGTTTATTTAGGCAGGACAGGGTACTGGTTACGATCAGAGACCCAGTCAGACTTCCTAGATTTGAACCCAGGTTCTGCCAAGTATAAGCTGTGTGACTTAGGCAAATTATTTAACCTCTGTACACCTCAGTTTTCTTATTTGTAAAATGGATGACACCTATCTCATAGGTCTTTATGATGGTTAAATTAGTAAGTGCCTGGCTCAGTGTTATGTGTTTGCTAACTAATAGTTCCAGATTTGATCTTTTCAATAACCATGTGATGAAAACAAGACATACAGGATAAGAGAAGATTTTGCAGTTGAAAGAGACCTTAGAGATCATTTAGTGCAAATCCTTCATTTTAAGATATAAAAAAGTCCCTGAAGTTCTAGTACTTCATAAAGTGTTATAACTGGCATTTGAAAACAGGTTTCTTAATTTTATGGCTGTTCCCTCCCTGCAGAATTCCTACAAATAAATGTAAGGAAGGGCCCTGGCCTGTGTGGCTCAGTTGGTTGGGTATTGTCCTGTGCACCAAAAGGTTGCTGGTCTGATTCCTGGTCAGGGCACGTGCTCAGGTTGCTGGCAAGGGATGTGCAATCAGTAAAGTGATGTTTCTCTCTCTTCCATTCGTTCTCTCTCTAAAAGTCAATTAAAAAAATCTTTAAAAAGTGTAAGAAAGAAGAGTTCATAAATATTTTTTAAATCTAAGAAATACTATGATAAATGTAGTAGTAATATTAGGAATTTAAGTTGTAATAAATATTTCAGAGGCATATTGATATTAAAAAGTATCTGCTATAATTAGGTTTAACTTCATATGCCAGCAAATCCTTATTAAAAGTCTTAAATTAGTTAAAAGTTTATTTCTCTTTCATATGAAAGGAAAAAAGAAGAGAGTACAGGCTCTCATGGTGGCTCTATGGTCATCAGAAACTCAGGTTCCTTCTGCCATCTGATTCCATCATCCTGTGGATGACTGTCATTCTCAAGGTCACCTCTTGGTCCAAGATGTATGCTGGCACTCCTGCCCTCATGTCAGCTGTCTGGAATGCTGGAGGGAGGAAGGGAGAAAGGACAACCATATATTTTCTAAACGAGTTAGTGTTTTTTTCAGCAGTCTTCTAAGAAGTTTCATATCATTTTACACTTACATCTCATCCAGAATTTTGTCACATGTCATGCCTGGCTATAAGGGAGATTCCAAAGTGCTTTTAACCAATTATCAATTAAAATGTGGTTTCTCTTATGGAAGAAAGAGGGTAATGTATATGGGATGGTAACTAACCATCTCTGCTAGAGTTAGAGTTACTTTTTCCTACTCTCTTTCCTTCTCATATTCCCTTTTCTCTTGCCTGGAATCCAAAAGGTCAACCTTGAACTAAAAAAACCCCACACATTCCAACTTGGAGAGGATAACATTACTTCTTCTAAAAGGATGTTGCATCTGCATATTAGGATCTTGCTGTTGTAAGAAACAAATCAATTTACTCTGGACTAGAGGAAAATCAGGAAAACTATTATAAATTACAATGGCGTTTTATAGAACTCAAAGGTAGAAAGAATTTCAAGGAGATCAGAAATCATGGAAATATAGGCAGCATTTTCTTTCAATTTCCTGTCCTTGCTTCTCTCTTTCTCTTTGAAGATCTGTTTTTTCTGTGCCCAAGGTCAATAAGAGACAGACCTGGGATTTGCATCCATCTTTTAATTTATACTCTATTATAGTAGTTATTTTAAAGTTCTGCACCTCCTGTTCTACTGAAAGCAACAGAATCCCTTCTCCTTATTGATTCCCTGTCAGCTCCCAATTACAGTGAATTTTTATATATTTGAATACGATAACTGCCTAAGTGGATCAGAACTTTGAAATCGGACTTCCAAAATGCTTTACGTTTGGAAGTCTGTGATACTACTTGGCACTGCATGCTAAGCAATATTCCATTCTCAGATGTCTTCTCTTCTCAAGCTATATATTTTCAGTGATTAATGTCAAATGGTTTAACCACCACATCACACACTGATGACTTCCAAATATACATTTCCATTTTAAACCTGCTCTTGAATCTCAGATCCTTATTTTATGTGAATATTGGTCACTTTCACTCAGGTGTTTCTTAGTATCGCTCACACTACTCAGATATTCAATAATCTTTCTGTCCCTTGATTTTTACTGTCAGTTAATTCCAAGTCCTACAGAATCTGTCACCTGAAGCTCTATTTCTTATGGGTATTGTTATAAGCAATAGCCTTGTAATCATGTTTTTGTAAATTGCAGTAGCCTCCTAAATCTTATCTGTCTTCATGCTCATTTATTCTCTGAATACAGTTATGTCACTTTCCGACTTAAAATTAATCAGCCATTTCCTTTTTACCTGCAGAACAATGATCAAATTTCTAGCTGGCCATAGAAGGTAGTTTATGATCTGCTTTTTTTCTGTCTAGCCAATTTCATCTCTATCAATTCCTCCATGTGCTTTGGCTTCACAGGACCATTTGCAATTCCCTAACTGCAAAAGCAAAGCTGACACTCCCATGAAACTGAACATGCTTTCATCTTCTTCATCCCAAACGCTTTTGTGGAGCTCAGTCATCTTCATGAACTTCTGCTTACTGTATGAGCTTCAGTTCTTCTCTGAAGGCCTCCTTGATCAGCATGCTGTCTCTTCCCTTTGGACTTTCCTCTTTCTTTCAGAAGTTAGTTTCTTTCCTTTGTCAAAGCACATATTGTGCGTATTTGAGAAAACAGAGGAGCAGTCTAAAGCAGATGCTGCAGTTTCTGGTGTGTCCATATGCATTAAAATGATGTAATCAGGCATATGGCTGCTCAAATGAGAACTAAAGTACCCAGCCTCCCTTGCAGTATGTGTGGCCATGTGACTGGGGTCTTTTCCAATGCTTTGTGTGCAGAATGGTGTGTGCAACTTCTGAGACATGCTCTTTAAAGTAAAAGATATACCCTTCCCTTACCCTTTTGCCATCCTACCCACTGACTGGAACATGGGTATAGTGAACTATTTTTGACTATGCAGATATGGGCAATGCCCTGGGATGGCAGAGCAATAGGCAGAAGAGGCCTGTGTCCCGGACACTGTGGAGCTGCCACATCACTATGGATGCTTACATCAGATGTTGTGTTCAAAAGGTAAACTTCTTCATTGTTTAGGATATTTACAGACTAATACAAATACTCAGATACACCAGGTCCTATTGCCTTGGTTATAAGCCCACTCCACTAGAAGACTATAAAAAGAGTTCTGGAACTTAGAGTTATTAATATTTGCAAACTTAACACCTAAAGCACTACATGCCAACAATAAAATATTGTTTAGAGAAGAG
Source organism: Corynorhinus townsendii (assembly GCA_026230045.1). Lineage (NCBI taxonomy): Eukaryota > Metazoa > Chordata > Mammalia > Chiroptera > Vespertilionidae > Corynorhinus > Corynorhinus townsendii. Next base: position 80,726,054 of record JAPDVU010000001.1, on the reverse strand, counting down.
ATAAAGTTGTAAATGAATACAAGTTACAACTTATTTGCAAAAACAGCAATATTCTTTGTGTTCTTATAATCAACACTAGAGGCCCAGTGCACAAACTCGTGCACAGGTAGGGTCCCTAGGCCTACCCGCTCACCAGTCCCCAGTTCTGCCCCATGCCACCCCCCGGTTTGCTGTGGTTCCCCTATCGCAGCATGGCTCCAGTTCCCCAGAGCCTGAGGGCCGGGGGAAAGACGAAGAGGTTGGCCATCCCACCCACTCGCCAGTCCCGCCCCACCACCACTCACCTCGGTTCACTGTGGTTCCCTGTTTGCCATGCTGCCACTGATTGGAGCCTGCGGGCCGGGGGGTGTCGGGGAGGGACCGAAAGGTGGTCAATGCACCTCATGGCGACTGGTCGAGCAGTCGTTTCCAGTTGTTACTCTTATGGTCATGGGCCTTTTATTATATAGGATAAGCTTATTCAAGTCCCCATTTTTGTTGATGGGGGTTGTTGACCCCAAAATGAAAGTGCCTGTGAAGATGAACTCCTGATGGCTAACTGGGTTAAATTTATAAACAGAGTCTAGTAATCATTGCTGAACAGGGGCCTCTCCTGCTCTTTGTGCTCAGGGAAGAGGAGCAGTGAGCCGCCTGCCTCCTGCACTGTGCTCCGACTGTCTGAGTTGACCTGCATTCGAGAGCTCCTTTGACTGAATTTGACCAATAGGATTGAGACTTTTCCCATTTCACTGGGGAAAGTTTGTGCAGCTACTTCCTCATTTGCATTTTTACTGACCAATCAGAGCAACTCCATTTCAACCAGTCAAGATAGTGCGTTTTGGATGAATTGAACTGTGTTTTGGAGTCCTCAGTTACATGAGAATGTACCAATCAGGAACCAGGGTGGGAGCTCTTCTCTATATAAGCCAGCTTCACAGTGAAGTGAACTTTCAGTTTCCATTAAAAATTGCATTTCCCCAACTGGAGCTGTCACATCAAAGCTGAGCTGTAACACTGAGGTCTCCTAGGCCAGGACACCTCACCTGGGCTGCCTCATAGCTGTGTTGTTCCACAGCTGCACTCTTTCATGATTGAGCTGACTCACAGCCAAGCTGTTCCATACTAAATAGTTTTTCTCTCACTGCACTCCAAATTGAGGACTCCTGAATTGGTAATGTTGACCTTTGGATGACATGGCCAACTCATTCATTATTGCCAATTTAAAGTAATTAGCGCCCTAGTTGGCTTGACTCAGTGGATAGAGTGTCCTACTGCAGACTGAAGGGTCCCAAGTTCGATTCCGATCAAGGACACATGCCTAGGTTGTGGGCTCGATCCCCAGTAGGGGGTGTGCAGGAGGCAGCCAATCAATGATTCTCTCTCATCATTGATGTTTATCTCTCTCTCTTTCCCTTTCCTTTCCTCTCTGAAATCAATAAAATATATTTAAAAAAACTAATTAGCACTTTCAGTTAAACTTTAAGTCTCTTTTGGGTAACAACATAATTATGATTCTGTAATCTGGTCCTTTTGGGGGTGGTGATGGTGGTAATCTTATGTTTCTTTCTGGCATTAGGAGGCAGCCAACTGGTCTGCTGGACATCCTGTATTCCCTATGACCCCCACTAAGGTGTCATTCTTTTATCCTGGTTTTGGGTGTTGCCTCTGATGCTGAAATCACACCTCATTGCAAGGCCTTATTTGGACTATGGACTTTAAATCTTGTCTATACTCTGCTAAGATCACTAGGAAACTCTTGGCTGCTGCATCCACATTGTTATGGAGTGTGAAGGCTTTTATGGGGAAGCTCTTGGGCCCATCCTCCTGGGCATCCCCCCTCAGCCACTGCTATTTCAGATCCAATTGCCTAGGTAACATGCCCAATTTGCATGGAGGATTGGATGGAGGATTTCTTTATGTGGATGCTGGTTATACTCTTTATAGCCAGGCAATGATCCTTCTGTTCTGGGATCTCTAGTGAGTATGCAAATTAACCCAACCAAGATGGCCACGGAGAGAGCAGGAGGCTTGGGTTTTCCTGGCAATGGAGGAAGCCAAGCTTTCCGCACACCCTGGCTGGCCCAGGCCTCCACTCAAGGCTACAAAGTTTCAATTATAGAAGATAAATAAATCCCCAAAAAATGGCAGCAGCCACGGAGCAGGAGAGAGCAGGAGGCTTGAGTTGCCCCCAATGATGGAGGAAGCCAAGCTTCTGCAGCCCTGGCTTGCCTTGGCCTCTGCTACAAAGTTTCAATTATAGAAGATACATAAATCCCCCAAAAATGGCTGTGGCCACAGAGCAAGCAGGAGGCTTGGCTCTGCTCAAGGCTACAAAGTTTCAATTATAAAAGATAAATAAATCCCAGATACCAGGGCCTCTATTCTATCTAATAAAATAGTAATATGCAAATTAACCATCACTCCAACACACAAGATGGCTGCCCCCATGTGGACATAAGACGTAGGGGAGGGCAGTTGGGAGGGACCAGGCCTTCAAGGAAGGGCAGTTAGGGGCGATCAAGCCTGCAGGGGAGGGCAATTAGGGGCAAACTGGCTGGCAGGGAAGCAGTTAGGCATCAATCAGGCTGGCAGGGGAGTGGTTAGGGGGTGATCAGGCTGGCAGGCAGAGGCAGTTAGGGGCAATCAGGAAGGCAGGCAGGGGCAGTTAGGGGCAATCAGGAAGGCAGGCAGATGAGCAGTTGGGAGCCAGCAGTCCCGGATTGTGAGAGGGATGTCCTACTGCCCATTTAGGCCCGATTGTACTGGGATCGGGCCTAAACGGGCAGTCGGACATCTCTCGAGGGTCCCAGATTGGAGAGGGTGCAGGCTGGCCTGAGGGACACCCCGCCCCTCCATGTACGAATTTCATGCACTGGGCCTCTAGTGTGTGTGTGTGTGTGTGTGTGTGTGTGTGTATATATGTATCACTATATATATATATGTATATATGTATATATACACAACAAGTGGTTGTATATATATATATATATATATATATAAACAACCACTTTTTATCCTTTGCCTCTCTGTCTTCCACAATGGCCTGAAGCAAAAGAAAACCAGAGACAATATTTCGAGTTTACCAGATGGTTTTACTCTTCTCCTGGGTACAAAGGAAGATATATATTTTCCCGCAGCCCCTTGTGTCTAGGTTGACCTTGTCCCTGAGTTCTATGAATGGAAAGTGAATGGAAGCCATGCATGCCACTTCCAGGCCCTACCATAAAAAATTCCTGTGTGATCTTTTTTGCTCTTTCCTCCCAACCACACAGCAGAAAGGAACGGACTTTGAGATGAGGGAACACACAATGGAAAGAGCCTGACTCCTGAGTGACCACTTGGAAGAGCTTCCCAGGATATCTCCCAGCTGGCAACTTCAGCTCTGGTATTTATGTGACCAAGAATATGTGTTATTATGTTAAGCCACTGTGATATTGGGGTTGGGGTTGCTTATTAGAAATTCATGTTGAATAATATGGTTGGAAAAGTCAGAATCAGGAATCCAAGAATCAGGAGCTGCAGTTAGAAGAAAGCCATGGAGAGGAGGGAGAAGTCCAGTGGTCTTCGAATGAGCACCATAGGATGAATGATCAGGAGAGGTTCCAACAGGTGCTAAGAGCTGTCAGAATTGAGGTGGTTAATATTTAGTTAAAATGTCTTTAAAATGTAATACTTGATACATATGGCAGAAATATACAGTGCTTTTTAATTTTTGAAGCATCATAATGAAACAAATATTTGGGCACTCACCACTCCGCCAGAGAAGCAGAACATTCATTTTGTTGAAACCACAAAATTGTATGGGCACATTTTAGAAACATGAAGAAAAGCAAACTTCACAGGATTACGTACTAAATGATAGCTAGCATTTTTATAAAGCTCAACAAAACCCCAACTAATAAGGTCTTTAATGTTTAGTTTTTAATGTTGCTGTGCTGTGTTCGTTTGCCCTAAACCTTCAATAAAGCCTTGTTTGAATTTTGTTGGTACCAGGGTATTTGGACCAGGGTATTTCTCGAAAGGGCAAAAATTAGGAAAAACTTACATGTATTAAAGTTAGAGAATTATGACAAAGCAGTAACTGGGAACCAGAGGTGATTAGAATCAACATAATACACTCCCTCAGCCTGAAGAGAAGGATAGACTCTGAATTTCTTATCCTAAGTGGAAGAAACATTCAAAGAAAGAGCAGGCTGCCCTAGCTGGTTTGGCTCAGTGGATAGAGCATCAGCCTGCAGACTGAAGGGTCCCGGGTTCGATTCTGGTCAAGGTAACATGCCCTGGTTACCTCGCTGTGGGCTCAATCCCCCGCAGGGGTGTGTGCTGGAGGCAGCTAATCAATGACTATCTCTCATCACTGAAGTTTCTATCTCTCTTTCCCTCTCCCTCTCTCTTTCCCTCTGAAAGCAATAAAAATATATTAAAAGAGGAAAGAAAGAAAGAAAGAAAGAAAGAAAGAAAGAAAGAAAGAAAGAAAGAAAGAAAGAGCAGGCTGACATAAGAATTGAGAGAACTTGGGACATCCTGGGTTACATTTGAACGAATCTTAGTTCTGTTTAGTTTCAAGTTATTGTCACAGTTTAAAAAGAAGTTTGTTCTCTTCTCTTTTGATCTGTGTTCCAAAAAACACACCTAAATTTATGATAAAGGTGAAATTAGTAAAATTAGCCTTTGAGAAAGCTTATATTTGACAAAGTTGACAATTATTTAACTAATTCATTAAGATAACATTAATTATTTACTATCCTGCAGTCACTGTGAAAATACTTTAACTCTTCATTCATTCTTGCCTTAGGTTTGAGGTCTTGACATAAGCAGTGCTTAACAAACAATTAGTCTTTCTTCTTTAGATTGACAGTGTGCTAATTAGAAGCTGGGATAATGTGGACTATCACAGTGAGGTCTTTCTCAGAATCTTCATTAATGGAGGGCAGGCACTCTTGCCAATACGAGTGGTTTGACAGAGCACTGCCAGCCTTTCCAGAAAATTTGTGGCTCTGATGTTGCTCAATGTTTCTTGGCTCGCCCTGCTTTTACCTGCAAAGGGGACATTTTATAAAAATCCAAGAGAAGAGGATTCAGGCTGACATGAAATGGGTATAGGCGATCTTTGTCATATGGGTACTTAAAATGATGCCAAGCACATAAAATTGCAACGAATGGAACAAACTAACTAGTAACTCCACTTCTGTTTGTGTTACTTTGGACATATAACTTTACTTCTTTGAGTCTGTTTTTCTATCTGTTAAGTGATGGCTACTAATACTGATTATACAGCATTTTGTCAAAGACGAAATAAAATAATAGACACGAATAAACTTTGTCTCCTTCAGGATTACACTGAAGTGTGAGCAGGACCTGTGACTTGCTTCCAGCCAAGTCTACTGTGGCAAAGTGACAGGATGTTCATGATTATGTATATGCGATTATGTTACATGATATTATAATGTCTTGCAAGGAGACTCTCCCTTGCTGGTTCTGATGAAGCAAACTGCCATGTAGAGGACATGTGGCAGGAAGCTAGTGTGGCCTCTGACTCAGAGTCTCCATGAAATCAGGGCCCTTGGTCCAACAACTGAAAACAACCATGTGAGCTTGGAAGCAGATCCTTCATCAGTCAAGCTTCAGATGAGACCAGAGCCCTGGCCAGTGCCAGATAGCAGCCGTGTGAGACCCTGAAGAGAGGACTGAGCTAAGCTGATCTATAGAAATTGTGAAATAATAAGTGTGTGCTATTTTAAGTTGCTAGGTTTGTGGTAAATCGTTATATAGCAATAGATACTAAGAGACTAAGACATAGCTATTGGTGATGGTTGACCAATCTTCACAGGAAATCTGGATTGTAAGAATGTTTGCCTAGAAGTCATGTAACTGGAAGGATATTTATAAATCAATGAGGAAAATTTGGGAAAACCACCTTAAACAATATAAAAGCTACCGTAACATACTAGTAATGACCTCACAAGGCTAAATGGCAGTGTGCTACACATAGGAGGAAATTTTCACTACTTTTCATGGCATTAGAGCATGTATGAAAGCAGGCAGACTTCTACTAAGCCTTGAATAATGGTTAGAAACTGTTTACGTGTGCTCTACGTGGTGGGCGGAAGGTGAATTTCAGGTAGAGTAAATAGCATAAACTAAAGTGACAGAGGTAGCATTGGTTAGAGTGTATTTGAGAGAAAAATGATCAAAATGTTTGCTTGATCCAGAAGTTTCAGGAATGGATATGGTGTGAGGAAGATAGTGATTAAAGAACACAAGTTATTTTGTGGAACACCTTCGATATAAGGCAAGAAGTCTAAACATTACTCTTTGAACCTATGATCTTTGATCCCCCTTCTCTACCTTAACCCAAGAATCTCTGCCTTCATATCTTTGGTGTGTTGGGCTTTTTCAAATATTTTGTTTGAGAGTTTAACAGCTAAAAACAATATGCGAACTTACTTTAGAAAGGTGAAACATTTTGTGTTTTCCCAAAAGCATTAAATTTTTATTTTACAATTCATCTGGCTGTAATTTTCAGGTGGTATTAAAGGAGGGATAAATTGAAGTATGGAGACCAGTTAGAAGGTTATTGGAGTTATTTACCCTCTCAAATGGAATCATTGACGCAAGCAAAACAGGATTTTATAGTAGGACTCAGGGATTTAATAGAGCTAAACCCAGAGCTTTGCACACTTGAAGCTCTCATTAAATATATGTTGCATTGTAGGGATTTGACAATAGGACTCAGATCCAGGCAAAACAAAAAATTGCTAGGAAAACTTTGTGGATTAACCACAGTAAAAAGCAACAACACCTACTTATTTTGGATAGGGGAACTTGATGGAAATAGTGTGCAAAGATAGTGAGGTCGTTTTTGACTGTTATATTGAAAATGTCATTAGAAATTTGATGCTATGGATCAACTCCTATGAAGGAACAAATTATTTTGCTCTATGAATTTTCTAAATGGAATTTTTACAATAAACTACAAAAATCTTCCGTTTGTTTGACTAAGAAAATATCAAAGTTGTATAGTATTATTTTTATTTTAAAAGTTAAGAGGAGCTAAATTATGCTTATTTGAGTAGTTTCCCCATACTCATTGAGACGTGGCTAAAAACCAAGGTTAGAAAGATTGATTTTTTTCCCTACAAACTTTTCTTAAAGACTAATAACTTCACTAAATAACAGCCATCAATTTTTTAAAAAGAAATGGATTTTTACAACTCTTTACTAGTAAAAGCATAATTTCTTAGAATTTTCAATATGAATAGTGAATATTTAAAATCAGAATCTTTTTAATTTTCTTGTGTCCTAGTTCCTTAAAAAGGAATTTAGAATACATAAAAATTATATTTTCTTTTGCTTCTAATTTTTAACAACATTAACTTTACAAGGTAAATATGTAAATAATAGCTTTTAAAAAATAACTTTATTTTTCATGGAACTTAGAAAAGTGTGCAGATCATAATGAGGCCCAATGCATTTGACTGATTGGTCTTGGAAAACAGAACTATATATCAACTGTAGTTGGAGTAATTTTTCTTTGTTGAGGAGAACATCAACATCAAATACAATGTTTATTTGTAATCTCTCCGTTCTAATTTCCAGTTTATTTCTTCTCAAACGAGCATTTTAAAATCTGCATCCCCCAAATAATTAGAGGAATACTGGTTACACTTACACTAAATTTTCTCCTGTATTATTTTCTTTAATGGTGTCTTCAGAAAAGGTCTATAAATGCATATCCTATTCCATCAAATACCCAGTAGTTTTTTAATCTGGCTTATTTCTGCTTAATAGTTATTGCTTCTCCCAAGAGGCTGAGAATTTTTTTAATTATTATTTTTTTTATTACTAATCGTGTATTGAAAGCAGTAAGAGGTTCCACGACACCGATAAACCAGTTCTGAGGTTTTCCCCAAGATAAATTTTAACAGCTCTAGTTTCTTCAGTGTTTTATCAAAATACAAAAGAAAAAGTAGAGGTTGTTGTTTTTGATGTCAATCTGACCCTTGCAGGCTGAGGGAGTGAAAGCACATGTGGACGGGGGCTCTGAGGAGCTAGGCTCTAAGATGACCGGTCCCCTGTCTGCATTTCTACTGGTGAGACCCAGACAACCTGGAGCAAGTAAGTATGTGTAGGGACCATGGCGGTCTCCTGTTCTGGCCAGAGTGGTCTCACCAAAGCACCTACACTGACCCACACTGACTGAAGGGAAGGCTGGGGTCCTTCCAAGGGGTCTGAGTGGTGGCCGCAGCCCCCAGCCCACCCCCATAGGCAGTGGTGTAAGCACAGGTACAAGCATGAATGCTATGGGATGCAGACGACCCAGCGAGACAAAGCCAATCAGGGACCGTAAGTGACCATGCAGAATGTATTGTGGCTGGTTCTGCCCAATGCACGCTCCAGATGGGAGACAGACCACAGGCAGACTGGACTCAAGTCGTTACTGCAGAACCCACACTAGGCACATTTCTCCCTTCTCTGTGTTAAAGTGTCTCCTTACCTTATATTTATATTATAAAAAATGTACTGAGTTTGGGTTAAAAACCAACCACCAAAATGGATCTCAACACAGATTTAAAGCCCAGAGGAGGAGCATTGAGGTGATCTCATAGCAGCTCCTAGAAGCCCCGCTCTGGGTGCCTAAAATCCCTTCTCAGTACTAAACAGTGGGTTGATTCTTCTTCTTCTTCTTTTTTTTACAATAAAAAAAGCTGAGTAATATTGCAGAGAGTATCAGAAACTGCCTCATTGGAAACAAGAACTATTTACATTAAATAAAAACCCGGTTGCAGGCTGCGTCTGCACATGTACAGCATGATGAAGCACACTGGGACCGACCATGGAGACAGCTTCTGGCACTCACACCACAGGGGCACATCTGATCTGCCACATGAGAGGAAAGCAAGGGTGAAGGAGGGAGTGAGGGGGAAGAGAGGAGTTCGGCTCACTTCTCTTTCCGGAGCTGATTGGACAGCCAGTCCAGTCCCTCATAGAGCCTGTCCCCACTGGTGGCACAGGTAGCCTGAATGTACCAGTTTCTGTGGCGCAGAGAGCGGAGGCCCAGCTTGTCCGTGATCTCAGCTGCGTTCATGGCATTGGGGAGGTCCTCCTTGTTTGCGAACACAAGCAGGACAGCATCCCTGAGCTCATCCTCCGCCAGCATCCGCATAAGCTCCTCGCGAGCCTCATTCACACGCTCTCGGTCATTGCTGTCAGCCACAAAGATGAGACCTAGTGTGTTCTGGAAGTAGTGGCGCCACAGAGGCCGGCTCTTGTCCTGGCCACCCACGTCCCACACAGTGAAGCTGATGTTCTTATACTCCACAGTCTCCACGTTGAAACCGATGATGGGGATGGTGGTCACGATCTCACCCAACTTCAGTTTGTACAGGATGGTGGTCTTCCCCTCAGCGTCCAGGCCCACCATGAGAATGCGTATTTCTTTTTTGCCAAAAAGGCCCTTGAAGAGGTTCGCAAAGATATTCCCATGCTGTAGACTGGAGGGAGAGACACTGGCCAGAGAAACCCTCTGCAGCCGCGGTGCTGCTGCTACTCCGAGCCAGGCATTGGTTTCGCTCCCACCGAGGCCGAGAATTTTTAAATCTCACGACCTAGTAGATGGAAAAGTGCTAAGCATATAAGGATATATTTTGAGTCCCTACTATGTGAAAGAAAAAAATTCACATAGCATATGCGATATTTTTCTATAAAAGAATTATTTCTAAAATATGTGTCTCCCCCCCCCGCCCCCCGCTTTGCTAAGAAAACACATTAGCAACGAATGATAAAGGAATATAATGAAATTCTGGATATGCCCTTAATGTCAGGAAGATCAGGTATTTGAACCAAGTTATAGGTTATTTTTTGATGGTCAAATCTATGTGATAAAAATAATTATTTTTTATAACTCTTAACCTGTATCCAGACATCTATAATAATAAAAAGGTAATATGCTAATTAGACCAGACATCGTCTGGACGTCATTCTGGACATCCTTCCTGATGAAGCCAAGGCTGGAGGGAAGCCAGCCGGGGTCCCGGGTCCTGGGTGCCTGTGGGCGGCCAGAAAAAGGAAGCAGCCCAGGTCCCAGGTGCCTATGGGCGGCCGGAGGAGGGAAGCCTGGGTCCCAGGTCCCAGAGGGAAGATGGTGCTGGTAGCCGGGGGAAGGAAGGCCTACTCTTGCATGAATTTTCATGCATCAGGCCTCTAGTATGCATATAATAACAGGCATATTTCAGATATATTATGTATTTGGTTCCAGACTACTAGAGTAAAGTATCGTAATAAAGCAAGTTGTTATCTTTCTGCTGATGGAGGGTCTTGCCTTTAATTTGTAGAAAAATGCAATATTTGTAAAGTGCGATAAAACTAGGTATACCTGCATTGTGGTTGAGTGCTGTTCTTGTTTATACTAAACTTTCTTTTCATCATAGCCCCTTTTGTAATCTGATGGAACTGAACGTGTCAGTAAGATTATTTTTACAGGTACTTCACTTAAAATGTGGGAAATTGATCTGCAGTTCAGAAAGTCAGTAGGAAAGAATAATCTGGAAACTAATGACATCTCAAGGTAACTGGGGGTGGGGGTGTGTGTGAAGATAAGGTCTGGCAGTGATGGCTGAGAAATCCAGAACTATTTTGGGCTTTGCGTGAGGAGAGCAGGAAACATATCACTCCATCCATAGGTGACGGAGAGATCATACCTGGAATTCAATTTGCTGTTTTGTAAACTTTTAGAAAAAAACATTGGCGGAGATCCAGAAATGAGAAATAATAGTGATCAAGACACTAAATAATTGATTTGTTAGCTGAGATTAAGGCAGCTAATGTGTTCAGTTAAGTGAAAATGTGAAGTAGGTCTGATAACACTCCCCAGTATTTGTAAAGCCTAAGGGAAGAGAGGACAGATTTGGCATAGCTAAAAAGGAGATGGCTTTCAAGGAAATAAACTCCAAGAAACTAATTAGAAAATATCTCTGAATATTTTTTTTCAATGGGAATATTAGTTTTGACAAAGCAGTAACTGTAAAAATGATTTTATAAAATGAATGACATTGATAGCTTTTTGAAGTTATGGTTCAATTTCTTTTATTTAAAAAAAGATATTTTATTGATTTCAGAGTGGAAGGGAGAGAGAGATAGAAACATCAATGATGAGAGACAATCATAGATTGGCTTCCTCTTGCACACCCCCTACTGGGGATCAAGCCTGAAACCTGGGCATGTGCCCTGACCGGGAATTGAACAGTGACCTCCTGGTTCACAGGTCCAAGCTCAACCACTGACCCATACCTATGGGGCTACGGATCACTTTCTATAACAATTCAGAGTTATCTTATAAATTCTTATTATTGTCAGTCAGGGACGGTTAGAAATTATCAGACAGAGTTTAATTATGGTGAAGAAGCAGGAGATAAAAGGTAAGGGGAGGAGTATGGGGAGGGGAGGGGGATAAGGAGGAAAAGGTGTGTAAGATAGTAGTTATCAAACTGTTGGTATTAGGGCCTGTTTATACTTTTAAAAAGCACTGAGGTTCCTAAAGAACATTTTTTTTTAATGTGGCATTTTCTACCACTTTAGAAATTTAACTGAAGATAATTTTGGCATGTATACTTGTTACTTCATTAAAAATAAGAATAAATTCATTACATGCTAACACATTGAGCATATTTTTAATGAAAAATAACTATAGAGGAGGAAAGTGTTATTGTTTTTTCATTTTCGCAAGTCTCTTCAATGTGTCAGTCTATTCTCTTTGAGTCTGTTTCTCCTTTGTTTTTTAAGTTAATTTTGTTCATTAGATTCCACATATGAGTAAAATCATAGGGTACTTGTCTTCTCTGACTGGCATAATTTATTTAGCATAATGCCCTCCAGGTATATCCATGCTGTTGTAAAGGTAAGATTTCCTCCCTTTTTTATGCCTGAGTAGTATTCCATTGTGTAAATGTACCACAGATTTTTTTTATTCACTCATCTACTGATGGGTACTTGCCTGCTTCCAGATCTTGGTTGTTATAAATAGTGCTGCAATGAATATAGGGATGCATATGTTCTTTTGAATTAGTGTTTCGGGTTTCTTTGGATATATTCCCAGAAGTGGAATCGCTAAATCATAAATATATTTTTATTGATTTCAGAGAGGAAGGGAGAGGGAGATAGAAACATCAATAATGAAAGGGAATCATTGATTGGCTGCTTCTTGCATCCCCCCTACTAGGATCGAGCCCACAACCCAGGCATATGCCTTGATGGGGGGAATTGAACCATGATCTCCTGGTTCAGTGGTCAGCAAACTCATTAGTCAACAGAGTCAAATATCAACAGTACAATGATTGAAATTTCTTTTGAGAGCCAATTTTTTTAAACTTAAACTTCTTCTAATGCCACTTCTTCAAAATAGACTCGCCCAGGCTGTGGTATTTTGTGGAAGAGCCACACTCAAGGGGCCAAAGAGCCACATGTGGTTTGCGAGCCGCAGTTTGCCGACCACTGTCCTGGTTCATAGGAAGACACTCAACCACTGATCCATGCTGGCCAGGCTCATAAGGCAGTTTCATTTTTACTTTTTTGAGGTAACTCTATACTGCTTTCCACAGTGGCTGCACCAATCTGCATTACCACCAACAGTGCATCAGGGTTCCCTTTTCTCCACATCTTAGCCAACACTTGTAGCTTGTTGATTTATTGATGATATCCATTCTGACAGGTGTGAGATGATATTTCATTGTGGTTTTAATTTGCACTTCTCCGATGATTAGTGATGGTGGGCATCTTTTCAGATGTCTACTGGTCATGTGTATGTCCTCTTTAGAGAAGTGTCTATTCAGGTCCTTTGCTCATTTTTCAATAGGATTGTCTGCTTTTTTTAGTGTTGAGTTTTATAAGTTCTTTATAAGTATCCTATTTAATAAAAGAGTAATATGCAAATTAAGCACCACTCAGCTACACCCACAAGCCACGCCCACCAGCCAATTAAGAGCGAGTATGCAAATTAACTCAACCAAGATGGCTGCGGCCATGGAGTGAGCAGGAGGCTAGCTTTCCCCGGCAATGTAGGAAGCCAAACTTTCTGCACACCCTGGCAGGCCCAGGCCTCCACTCAAGGCTACAAAGTTTCAATTATAGAAGATAAATAAATCCCAGATACCAGGGCCTCTGCTTGGGTCGCCAGGGGGTGTGGCCAGCCTGCAAACCACCACAGGCCCCTCGCCCAGGCCGCCCCACACCCCAAGGGAACCCCCACCCTGATCCGGGACACCCTTCAGGGCAAACCAGCTGGCCCCCACCAGGGCACCAGGCCTCTATCCTAATAAAAGAGTAATATGCAAATTGACCACCACTCCAACACACAAGATAGCTTCCCCCATGTGGACACAAGATGGCTGTCACAAGATGGCCAGCAGGGGAGGGCAGTTAGGAGGGACCAGGCCTGCAAGGGAGGGCAGTTAGGGGTGACTAGGCTGGCAGAGGAAGGAAGTTGGGGGCGATCAAGCCTGCAGGGGAGGGTAGTTGGGGGGGACCCAGGCCTGCAGGGGAGAGAAACTGGGGAGGACCAGGCCTGCAGGGGAGGGCAGTTAGGGGTGACCAGGCCTGTAAAGGAGGGCAGTTAGGGGTGACTAAGCCTGCAGGGGAGGGCAGTTAGGGGCAATCAGGCTGGAAGGGGAGCAGTTAGGCATCAATCAGGATGTTAGGGGGTGATTAGGCTGGCAGACAGAAGTGGTTAGGGGCAATCAGGAAGGCAAGCAGGCGAGCAGTTGGGAGGCAGCAGTCCTGGATTGTGAGAGGGATGTCCAACTGCCTGTTTAGGCCTGATTGTACTGGGATCGGGCCTAAACGGGCAGTTGGACATCCCTCGAAGGGTCCCAGATTGGAGATGGTGCAGGCTGGCTTGAGGGACACACACCCCATGCACAAATTTCATGCACTGGGCCTCTAGTCAGATCTATAATTGTTGAGTATGTTCTTCCATTCAATGTGTTGTCTTTTCTTTTTGTTCATAGTTTTCTTTGCTGTGCAAGAATTTTTTAGTTATAAGTTTTTTTTCCCCTCTTTTGTTTCCCTTGACTGAGGAAATTTATCAGAAAAAATATTGGTATGAGAAATGTCTGTGATTTTACTACTTATGTTTTCTTATAGGATTTTATAGTTTCAAGTCTAACATTTAAGCCTTTAATCCATTTTGAGTTAATTCTTATGTATGGTGTAAGAAAGTGGTGTAGTTTCATTTTTTTCGCAGGTATCTGTCCAATTTTTCAGACAGCTTTTATTGAATACTAGTGGCCCAGTGCACAAAATTTGTGTATGGGCGTGGCATTCCCTTAGCCCAGCCTGCACCTTCTTTAATAGGGGACTCCTTGGGAGATGTCCAACTGCTGGTTTAGGCCTGATTCCACAATCTGGGACTGCTGGCTCCTAACCGCTCACCTGCCTGCCTGCCTGATTGCCCCTAACTGCCTCTGCCTGCCTGTCTGATTGCTCCTAACCCCTCTGCCTGCCTGCCTGATTGCCCTTACCTGCCCTCCCCTGCTGGCCTGATCTTGCCCCCAACTGCCCTTCCCTGCAGGCCTGGTTGCCCCCAACTACCCTCCTCTGCCGTCCAATTTGGTTCTGATTGGTCGGTTTCTATGCCAGTCAGCGTCAAAAGCTCTGCCTCCTAGGCAGCCATTGGCTCCTCACAATTGACCCAGATTTGGTTCTTCTTTCTTTTTTGGGACGGTGGGCTGTTTATTAAGTGGTTATTACAGGGGTCAGACCAGATAAATGGTGTCAGCCCCAGGAATGTGACCTATCAATGTTGATCACAAAGCCCCCAAGGCTGGTCCTGGTGAGCCCCAATGTCAGAAATGAAACTGAAAGGCCTCGGTCACATGCTGCTTTCAGGCGTCCAGGCTGGGCAGCAGGGAGGAGATGCCCATGATGTGCCAGGTCTCCCCATTGGACATCACCGAGGTCTGGTAGGACAGCAGCTGCATGCCTGCCTCTGCCAGGAGCCCAATCATGGTAGGCAGCATGGCAGGGTTGGAGGGCTGAGCCTAGAACAGGAGCAGGGACAGACCCCTGCGGAGAAGCACTTCTGGTCGGAAGGCAGCTCTGTTGAGTGCCTGCAGCACAGGTGTGGTGCCCTGGACAAAGCCCACAACCTGGTAGGGGGCACCTGCCAGGGCCACGCTCAGGAGGCCTTCCCTGCATCCTTGCTTTCCTGGCACAGTGTGGTAATGGGAGGTGGTTACATTGAGGTTGGCCTCCTTCACCAGCAGCTTGGTGTTCACCAAGTTCACATCCACATGATTAGAAGTGTCTTTGAGGAAGCCTACAGTGACTGTGGGGCTCAGGCAGTTCCCGGCATTCTTCAGGGATAAGTTCTGCATTACCACCAGGATGGTCCCTTTGGGGGACCCTGCCCAGGCTCCCATCAGAGTCCCCAGAGCTTCTGCCAGACCAATCCAAGATTTGGCGTGCAGAGAGAAGGCGCTGGTAAGGGCCTGGGCATTCATGACCCCCGCGAGGGCTCTCCCCTTCACCATGTCCATGAACTGGACAGTGTTCTCCTCCCTGCAGGGGCTCTGGGCCTCCTTGGTGCTGGCGCCCAGGTGGGGGCAGCTGATGATGTTCTCGTGGTCCACCAATGCACGGTCCCAAGGTAGGTGCTCCATGAACATGTCCAGCACTGCACCCATGCACTGCCCCGACTGCAGGGCCAGGAGTAGGTCACCCTCTTCCACGATCTCTCCTTGGGCACAGTTCACCATGCACACGCCCTTCTTGCACAGGGTGAAGGTGCTGTCATTCAGCAGGCCTGTCATGGAGGGCAGGAGAAGGGTGTGCACAGTGATGAAGTCACAGAGGGGCCAGATCTCCTCCAGGGGCAGCTGCTGAATGCTGAAGGAGGCTGAGACCTCTGGTGAGATGATGGGGTTGTACCCTACAGTCTTCAACCCGAAAGACTGCATCTGGACGGCCACCTCTCTCCCATCCTCCCCAGGCCAAGAATTCCTAGGGTCTTTCCATTCAACTCGGTTCCCATGAACTTCTTTCGGGTCCCATTTGCCTTCATTGAAGCCATCGCCTGGGGAATCTGCCTGGCCAGACACATGATCATCCCACAGGTGAGCTCCACAGCACTAAGACTGTTCCCATTGGGAGTGTTCATGACCAGGATGTCCTTCCTCATGGAGGCCTCATTGTCCATGCTGGTGCCAGCCTTGCCCACCATCTGGAGCTTCTCTGCTGTGTTGATGACATCCATGGTCACCTTGGTAGTCGAGGGAGGATAAAGCCTTCGCAGTCCTGCAGCTTGGCTATCAACTCCTCTTTGTTCAGGTTCTGCTTCTCCAACACCTGCAGCCCTCCATCTTGTAGGATCTTCTGGCAGCAAGGGTCTAGGCTGTCACTGATGAGCACTTTCTGTAGATTTGCGAAGGCCATTGCTGGAGCCAGCCTCAGGATTGACCACTCTCCCTGGACAGAAACACCTCTAAGCCACCAGATTTGGTTCTGATTGGTCAGTTTCTATGCCAGTCAGCATCAAAAGCTCCGCTTCTTAGGCAGCCATTGGTTCCTCACACTTCACCCAGATTGGTTCTGATGGGTCAGTTTCTATGCCAGTCAGGGTCTTTGGACCTATCAATGGGGCCTGATCAGAAAGGCAGGCTGATCAGCAGCCCCAGTGGAGTCCTGGAGAGAAATGGAGGCATGGCTGTTAGCCAGACTGGGAGAGAAAGAGAGAGGCAAGTGCTAGTCAAAAGCTGCCACAGAGGCAACAGATCAGTCCCTGCTTCTCTCTTCAGACCTCTCTCTGGCCCTGATTTGCAGCCCCCTCAGCAGTCAGTGCTGGGGCACCACGCCTGCAACAGAAGCAGTCTGGTTGAGCTTTGGTCGTAAGGGTGTTACACCCTGGCTCTTTATTATAGTGACTAGAGGCCTAGTGCACGAAATTCGTGCACAGGGGGTGTGTGTCCCTCAGCTCAGCCTGCACCCTCTCCAATCTGGGACCCCTGGAGAGATGTTTGACTGCCTGTTTAGGCCCGATTCTGGTGGGATTGGGCCTAAATGGGCTGTCGGACATCCTTCTCACAATCCAGGACTGCTAGCTCCCAACTGCTCGCCGGCCTGCCCGATTGCCCCTAACTGCTTCTGCATGCCAGCCTGATCACCCCCTAACCACTCCCCTGCCATCCTGCCATCCTGATCAATGCCTAACTGCTCCCCTGCCAGCCTAACTGCCCTCCCCTGCAGGCCTAGTAACCCCTAACTGCCCTCCCCTGCAGGCCTGGTCCCCACAACTGCCCTCACCTGCAGGCCTGGTCACCCCTAACTGCCCTCCCCTGCTGGCCTGGGTCCCCCCCAACTGCTCTCCCCTGCAGGCCTGGTCCTCCACATCTGCCCTCCCCTGAAGACCTGATTGCCCCCAACTGCTCTCACCTGCAGGCCTGGTCACCCCTAACTGCACTCCCCTGCTGGCCTGGTCGCCCCCAACTGCCTCCCCTGCCGACCATCTTGTGGTGGCCATCTTGTGTCCTCATGGGGCTGGCCATCTTGTGTGTTGGAGTGATGGTCAATTTGCATATTACTCTTTTATTAGATAGGATACTATCTTTAACCCATTATATGTTTAGGTCTCCTTTATCAAATATTAATTGACCATGAAAGTGTGGGTTAACTTCTGGTTTCTCTATTCTGTTGCATTGATGTATATGTCTGTTTTTATGCTAGTACCTTGCTTTTAAAAAATATTTTTATTGATTTCAGAGAGGAAGGAAGAGGGAAAAAGAAACATCAATGATGAGAGAGAAGCATTGATAGGCTACCTCCTACATGCCTCACAGTGGGGATGGAGCCTGCAACCTGGGCATATGCCTTGATCGTGAATCAAACTGTGATCTGGTTCATAGGTCAATGCTCAACCACTAAGCCATGCTGGCCGGCCATGTACCTTGCTGTTTTGATTACTATGTCCATGTAGTATAGTTTGTTTCAGGTAGCATAATTTCTCCTACTTTGTTCTTCTTTCTCAAGATTGCTGTGGCTATCTGGGGTCTTTTGTGGTTCCATAAAACTTTTTTGAATATTTATTCTACTTCTGTGAAATATACCATTGATATCTTTATAAGAATTTTATTGAATCTATAGATTGCTTTGAGTAGCATAGACATCTTAAAGATATTTAGTCTTCCTATATACTTTTACAGTATATGCTTCAGCTTATTTGTATCTTCTTCAATTGCTTCCTTCGTGTCTTATAATTTTCTGAGTACAGGTCTTTACATCCTTGGTTAAATTTATTTCTAAGTATTTTTTTTATGCCATTGTAAATGGGATTGTTTTCTTAGTTTTTCTTTCTGATTGTTTATTATCTATATATATAAAAGCCTAAGTGACCATTGCAATGGAACAGACAACTGAACAGGCTGTGTGGGGCAACCAGGTTGGCAGGGGGGTTAGTGTGGGGTGACCAAACCACCAGGCAGCAGGCTGCATGGGGCGACCAGGCCAGTGGGGGGGGGCAGTTGGGGGCCACCAGGTCGGCAGGGGAGGCATTGAGGGGTGACTAGGCTGGCAGAAGGGGGCAGTGAGGGGTGACCAGGCCAGCAGGGGGACAGTTGGGGGCAACCAGGCCATCAGGGGTGGCAGTAAGGGGTGACCAGGCCAGTGGGGGTGGGAGGAAGTTAGAGGCGACCAGGCTCGCAGGGGGCGAGCAGTAAGGGGTGATCAGGTGGTCAGGCAGGTGAGCAGTTAGAAGCCAGTTGTCCTGGATTGTGAGAGGGATGTCCGACTGTCCGACTGTCCCTGGGGATTGGGCTTAAACCAGCAGTCAGACATCCCCCGAGGTGTCCTGGGTGGAGAGGGTGCAGGCTGGGCTGAGGGGACCCCTCCCCCCGTGCATGAATTTTGTGCACTGGGCCTCTAGTTAGTATATAAAAATGCAACTGATTTCTGGATGTTTATTTTGTTTCTTGCTACTTCATTGATTCATTTATCAGTTCTAGTACTATTTTTGGTAGAATCTTTAGAGTTCTTGATATATAGTATCAGGTCACAAGCAAATAATGATAGTTACACTTCTTCATTTCCAATTTGGATGCCTTTTATTTCTTCTACTTGTCTGATTGCTGTGGCTAGGACTTTCAGTACTATGTTGAGTAAGAGTGGTAAAAGTAGATATCCCCATCTTGTTTTTGATCTTAAGAAAAACAATTGTAGTTTTTGCCCATTGAGTATGATTTTGGCTGTAGGTGTCCCATATATGGCCTTTAATACATTGAGGTATGTTCTCTCTGTTTCCACTTTGCTGAGAGTTTTTATCATAAATGGGTGCTGGATTTTATCAAAAGCTTTTTCTGCATCTATTGATATGATCATGTCATTTTTATCCTTTTCATTTTGTTTATGTGGTATATTACATTTATTAATTTGCTGATATTGTACCAACCTTGTATCTTTGTAATAAATTCCTCTTGATCCTGGTGTATGACCTTTTAAATATATTGCTGGATCTAGTTTGCTAATATTTTGTTAAGGATTTTAGCATCTATGTTCATCAGGTATATTGACTTATAATTTCCTTTTTTTGTAGTGTCTTTATCTCATTTTGGAATTAGGTTAATGCTGGCCTCATAAAATAAACTTCGGAGTCTTCCCTCCTCTTGAATTTTTTTGGAATAGTTTGAGCAGCATAGGTGTTACTCCTTTTTTGAATGTTTGGTAAAATTCACCTGTGAAGCCATCTGGTCCAGGACTTTTGCTTGTTGGGAGTTTTTGGATTACTACTTTAATTTCACTAATTGTTATTTGTTTATTAAGATTCTCCAATTCTTTCTTATTCAGTTAAAGAATATTATATATTTCATTTCTTCCAAATTGTCTAATTTGTTGACATGTAGTTATTTGTAATATTTTCTTACAATCCTCTGTATTTCTTTGGTATCAGTTGTTACTTCCCCTTTTTCATTTCTGATTTTATTTATTTGGAGTCTCTCTGTTTCTTGATGAGGCTAGTTAAAGGTTTGCCAATCTTTTTTATCTTTTCAAAGAACCAGCTCTTGGTTTTATTGATTTTTTCCTTTTATAATTCAACTTTTATATTTTTCTTTTAGATTATTTCATTTATATCTGTCTGCTTTTTGTTATTATTTTCTTTTACTCATTTTGGGCTTTGTTTGTGTTTCTTTTTCTAGTTCCTTGTTCCTTTAAGTGTAAAGTTAGATTGTTTATTTGATATTTTTCTTGTTTTGTGACTTAGGACTGTAATGCTATGAATTTTTCTCTTAGAACCGCTTTGCTGTGCCCCATAAATTTTGGGTTGTTGTGTTCTCATTTTCATTTGTTTCAAGGTACCTTTTGATTTCTTCATTGAACTCATTGTTAACCCATTCATTGTTCAATAAAATGTTATTTAGGCTTTATGACTTTGTGTGTTTTTCAGTTTTTTTGTTATGATTGATTTCTAGTTTCATACCATTACAGTCAGAGAAGATGCTTGATATGATTTAAATCTTATTTAATTTATTGAGACTTGTTTTATGTTCTGACATGTGGTCTATCCTAGAAAATGTTCCATGTCTACTTGAAAAGAATATATATTCTGGTGCTTCAGAGTGAAATGCTCTGAAAATATCAATTAAATCTACCTGAACTAGTGTGTCATTTAAGGCCACCATTTCCTTTATGATTTTCTGTCTTAAAAGATTTATGCATTGATATTAATGGGGTATTAATATTCCTACTATGATGTATTACTATTGATCTCTTCTTTTATGGCCATCAAGCTATGTTTTACTCTGATTGGGTGTTTTCTGTTACCTTGTCTTCCAAATCACTGATTAAATATTCTACTTCATTC
The DNA here is from genome assembly GCA_026230045.1 of Corynorhinus townsendii. NCBI lineage: Eukaryota > Metazoa > Chordata > Mammalia > Chiroptera > Vespertilionidae > Corynorhinus > Corynorhinus townsendii. The sequence goes on along the minus strand of JAPDVU010000001.1, from coordinate 80,705,236 downwards.
AACCTACTGTTTATTCCTTCCAGTGTATTCTTCATTTCTGACTGTTTTTTTTTTTTATGGGTTCTATGTCATTTTTATACTGTTGTTCTTTGTAGCTCTCACTAAGTTCTTTACCATCCTTATAACCATTTTCCTGAACTCTATCTGATAAGTTGCTTGTGACCACTTCATTTAGCTTTTTTTCTAGAAATTTCTTCTGTTTTTCACTTGTGACATGTTTCTTTGTCTCCATTTTGGCTGCCTCTTTGTATTTGTTTCTATGTATTAGATAGATCTGCTATGACTCCCAGTCTTGGTAGGGTGGCCTTATGAAGTAGCTGTCCTGTGGGGTCCAGTGGCACAGTCTCCTTGATCACTTGTGCTGGGTGCTCTAGGAATGTCCTTTGTGTGGGCTATGTGGGCCCTCCTGTTATAATTGGGTTTTTATTGCCATTGGCTCGTTCGTGTGCAGGATCGACCTTCTGGCAGGCTGACTGTGAGGATCAACCCTGTGCACAGTGTGGGAGCTGGTGTGCGGTAATGACCACACAACACAGAATTCGTCTTAGCAGGATCTGGTGCCTGCTGAGATTTACCTTTGGATATGCTACTTGTGAAGCTTATTGGGTCCTGCTCTGATATTGCCTAAAGCTGGCTACTAGGTATGTTGGTTCTGGGCCTCTGGGAGGGACTCTGATGCAGACCAAATTCAGATACAGCTTGTGACTGGCTCTGGGCAACCTGTTTGGAGCTACATAATGATCCACAGTTTGTGGCTGCCTCTGCTGGGTCTAGGTATGCCGTAAGCCTGACTATTACCATCACTGGGCTTGAGGGTAGGTCAACAAAAGTTTCAAGGCACCCTGAGATTTGCCTCTGCCTGCCTCCCCCTGCCAGCTGCCTGTTAATTTCAGTCATTGAAAGAGCCTCTGGAGGTTCTTAATTTGCATGAGGTAGTTTCATTAGAGAAAGCCATATAGGAGATTTACAGAACTAATAGGTGGTGCTGTTTTAGGTTTATTCATTTCTTTCTTCTGCTTATCATAGATAGCCTTTTTATTCAAGAGACCCTGCTGTGATGGGTATGGCTCAGTTGATTGGAGCATCATCCCATGCACTGAAGGATTGCAGGTTTGATTCCTGGTCAGGTTACATACCAGGTTGCAGGGTCAATCCTCTTTTGGGGAGCGTATGGGAGGCAACTGATAGATGTTTCTCTCTCTTTCATCTTCTCCCTTCCCCTGTCTCTAAAAGTAAACACACACACACACACACACACACACACACACACACACACACACACACACAGCCTTGGGTTTGGAAACTGAAGTAGAGATAAGTGATGAAGGGCCAAGACTTTCCAATGTGGTCATGGAAGTCAATTCTCCATTTGTCAGTTTTAGAGATATTTTTCTTTTCAAATTATAAGAGAATGTTTATTTAGAAATATACAGATGTAGTAGAAGTGAGCCAGCTGGACTGTGTAGTCTCAAGAAACAAGTTACAGAGGCAGAATAAGGGCCCTTGGAGCTTAGGAGTGAGAAAGGCAAAGGTAATGCACCTGGGGGAAGAAGACAGGGAAGGGAAAGGCATGGCATGCTCCCTAGAGGGAGGGAACACCAGGGATTTTTTTCAATTCTACAGATGTTATTGGGTTGCTTAACTATTTCAGTCCTAAGGATCTGAGAAATTATAGAAGTTACTCCCCACTTACACACACACACACACACACACACACACACACACACACACACACACACACACACCATTGTTAAAGGGCATTGCAACATCCTAAAGTATAATAGTTATTCTCTCTAGGTTATAGTTGAAGATGTGAGAGGTCACCATTGAAATGGGCTTCCTGATCTCAAAGCAGATCACAGGATCCAGGAGTGACAAGGTTCAGTTGCACAACTTAATCAATAGAGGCAAGGTATTGTGGTTGTCATAATTAGCTGATAATTGGATGGCTACCAGAAATCTTTGACTACAGAGATCTTTGAATATCTACTCATTCTTCACATTCCTTCAGAATGTTTCCCTCAACATTAAAACATCACTAAAGGCCTTTTCTTTTTTACATGCTTTCATAGTATTCCAGTTTTTATTTGGAAAATGTTACAATTCAAGTGTGCAAAGAATTAATGCTCCTTAATATTTTGTAAGAGTAGATAAGGTTATACTTTATCTAATTAGCTTACTATATGAAAAATCATATAAGCAATCTGTAGAAAAAGAGATCTCTCTAAATTTATCACTTCAACCAAATGGAGAAATTGAGATTACTCAAACATAGCCTAAAGTGTGAAGTAAGTTGAGCTTTGAACATGAGGTGTGAACTCAGACATTTTTTAATTCTTTATTGATTAAAGTGTTACATATATCTCCCTTTCCCCCCATTGACCTCTGCCCGGCCACTCTCACCCCACAGCACATGCTTTCACCCTCCTAGTGTCTGTGTTCATTGGTTATGCTTATATGCATGCATACAAATCCTTTGGTTGATCTCTTTCCCTCCACCCTCCCCTGCCTTCCCTCTGAGGTTGGACAGTCTGTTCAATGCTTCTGTGTCTCTGGATCTATTTTTGTTCATCAGTTTATGTTGTTCATTATATTCCACAAATGAGTGAGGTCATGTGATATTTATCTTTCTCTGACTGGCTTATTTCACTTAGCATAATGCTCTCCAGGTCTACCCGTGCTGTTGCAAATGGTAAGAGTTCCTTCTTTTTTTTAAAAAATGTATTCTATTGATTTTTTACAGAGAGGAAGGGGAAGGGATAGAGAGTTAGAAACATCGGTGAGAGAGATACATCAATCATCTGCCTCCTGCACACCCCCTACTGGGGATGTGCCTGCAGCCAAGGTACATGCTCTTAACTGGAATCGAACCTGGGACCTTTCAGTCCACAGGCCAACACTCTATCCACTGAGCCAAACCGGTTAGGGCAAAAGTTCCTTCTTTTTTTATAGCAGTGTAGTATTCCATTGTGTAGCTGTACCACAGTTTTTTAATCCACTCATCTGGTGATGGGCACTTAGCCTATTTTCAAATCTTAGCTATTGTAAATTGTGCTGCTTTGAACATAGAGGTGTATATGTCCTTTCTGATTGGTGTTTCTGATTTATTGGGATAAATTCTTAGGAGTGGGATTACTGGGTCAAATGGGAGTTCCATTTTTAATTTTTTGAGGAAACTCCATACTGTTTTTCACAGTGGCTGCACCAGTCTGCATTCCCACCAGCAGTGCACGAGGGTTCCTTTTTCTCCACATCCTTGCCAGCACTTGTCGTTTGTTGATTTGTTGATGATAGCCATTCTGACAGGTGTGAGATGGTATCTCATTGTCATTTTGATTTGCATCTCTTGGATGATTAGTGACTTTGAGCAGAGACATTTTTTTTTAATCACAATGTAGTCATCATTTTCCTAAAGTCTAAGATGGAGGTTGACACTTTTTCTATAAAGGACCAGATAATAAATATTTTAGGTTTGTAGGTCTTGTGCTTTCTATTGCAAGTACTCAACTGTACTGTGGTGACAGGAAAATAGCCATAGATAGTATGCAAATAAATGGGTGTGTTTATGTTTTAATAAAACTTTATTTATAGAAGCAGGCAGTGGGCTGTGGTTTGCTGACCCTTGCTTTCATCTTATGCTTTACTTCATTACCATCTACCAACATCTATTTCATGTCTGTTCATAAATCCATTTGAATTATGTACCCATGTCCTCTAGTTATTCACTCTCTACTCTCTTATTCATTTTTAACATTTTATTCCTAATCTCTTACCACTGAAACTTTTCTATATGATGTTATAATTTCTTATATTATTACTAGAGGCCTGGTGCATGACATTTGTGTATGGGTAGGGTCCTTAGGCCTGCTGGCCTAGGCCTGCCTTCCCCGGCTGCTGGCTGTCGGCTGGGGCCTTCCTTCATTCTATACCTCCTCCTGGTGGTCAGCGCACGTCATAGCGAGTGATCGAACTCCTGGTCTCCTGATAGAACTCCAGATGGGCCAATTTGCATATTAGGCATATATATATATATATATATATATGTATTATTTACTGGTTAACTCTAGTAACATATTTTGTGTTTAGAATCCTAGCTTGCCTTGGTATCCTATCTATTTTAACAGGAGATATTATTAGGGTTAGCGTCAAGACTTAGATGACTACTTACAGCACATGTTGGTCTATTCAAGAGAGAATACTAGATAAGTTAATGGATGTATTCCGAACTGCAAGTAGCTGGTTTGATTATTATGTCATTGGTCAATGGTCTGTATCCTCCTAGGGTCAACTAGTGAGATATTCATATCCCCTGGTACCTCTAGCTAATGGGGCCCAGGGGATATTCAGGTAACTCTGAGAGAATCCCAGAAAATATGGGCAGTGACATTGAACTGGAAAGATGAAACTCTCCTTAGAAGTAGGAGAGAAGATGAATCTGAGAGGGGCAAGACAATACTTTCTGTAGATGTAGAGAGTGAGGTGGGAAAGGGGACAAAATTGTGAGGTATAAACATGTTAATAAACCTCATTCCAATCCCACAGTGAAATGTAGCTTACTTAAATGAAGTCTTCAGTAAAGCATTACCTTAATTTCTAAGTAAAATTTGACTACTGATTTAACATACTTTAAAAGATTAAATGCAGTGTAGGTGTGACAATCTCTTGAATTATCCAAAAGATAATTAAGCTAGCACTCTCAATACTAAATACAATTTTTGCCAACTTTATTTCTTTTTTTGTATGTAAAATTATACAGCCTAGCATAATCTGAATAGCTTATTTCAATTCTAAAGGAAAAGAATATATATATTTTTGTTTCTCTTTCCCACTGGAATAGTTTTGCCTATCTACTGCCCATCATTAATGTGCATAATGCATGATGTGGTAAAGGAACTGTCAAGAACAATTCAATCAAATTAAAAACATCTAGCAGAGAGTATCTATCACATGGTTTGCAAAGTTTGTGGCTTTACTTGAAGTAGGTGTAAAACTAAAACAGAAGTCCCTGTTTTTTTTTACTAGTTGAGTTCCTACCACATGACTTACAGGGATTTCTGAAGCTGATTGGTGTTCTATCTTCCATCATAGTGAATTAATTTCCTTGGCATTTTGCTGATTGTTCCACTGCCTTTTCATTTGAAATAGAAACTCATAAAATGTCATTTGCTTTCTTTTTATAATAAATTTTAGCATTTCTTTCATTTTGTGCTCAAACAGCATAACCACTATTTTCTTTTTAAAATATTGTTCAAGATTATTTATTAACTCAAATTTATACTGGCCTAAGGTCTAAAAATTAACTAAGGATCTAAAAATTACAATTTGAGTTGACACATTAAGCCATTTATTACGTTATAAAAGTTTATCTTTCTATAATAACATTACATATGATCAAAGTAATTTAGTTGAACACATAATTTTGCAATTTTATAAACTTAAAGTCATGTTAATTTATTTGACCAACAAACTGGTAGAGGAAATTTAAGAATTTCAAATTAAGCTTTTCATGAGAAAAAAAATCTCAAGACTTTCGTAACCTGGAATGTTGTGTAAACTTTTTAACATGGTGGAAGTCAGAGAGAAGATATAAAGGTGTTGTTTTTTTTTAAATTAAATTTATTGGGCTGACAGTCATTAATAAGATTACATACTTCAAGTGTACATTTCTGTAATACATCATCTGTATAATGCATTATGTGCTCACCACCCAAAGTCTAGTCTCCTTTCATCACTGTAGATTTGAAACCCTTTACCCTGTTTAACCTGCCCTCTGGTCACCATTGTACTGTTGTCTGTGTCTATAAGCGTTGTTTTTTTTTTGTTTGTTTGTTTGTTTGTTTGATTTGTTTGTTCATCTGTTACTTCCTGTTTTATTTCACACATATGAATGAAATTGTATGGTTCTTGTTCTTTTTCATCTTACTTACTTTACTTAGCATGATACTTTCAAGATTCATCCAATATTTTATCTTTGCTTATGGTTGAGTAGTATTCCATTGTAGATCTGTACCACATCTTTGATAGTTAATCATCCATCGAAGGACATATAGGTTGTTTCCCTGTCTTGGCTATTGTAAATAATGCTGCAATAAACATAGTGGTACACCTATTCTTAGGAATAAATGTTTTCAAGTTTTTTGGGTAGATACCCAGAAAATAGGTTTCTGGGTCATTTGGTAGCTCTATTTTTAAATTTTTGAGAAACCTCCGTATTATTCTGTATAGTGGCTACAGCAATTTTATTCCTACCAGCAGTGTATGAGGGTTTCTTTTTCTCCACATCCTCTCTAGCACTGTTATCTCTTGTCTTATTAATAACTAGAGGCCCAGTGCACGAATTCATGCACAGGTGGGGTCCAGGGTGGGGGTTCCGATTGGGGTGGGGCCAGCTGGGGGAGGGGCTGCAGGCAGTTGGTTGACTGGCCCCATCCCTGATCAGGGTCGGGGGGGGGGGCAACCAGGGGCAGGGCCGCCAGGGGGAGGGACTGCGGGAGGTTGGGGGGTGGCGATTGGGGTCCTGATTGGGCTGGTTGGCTGCTGCAGAGCACATTATAGCAAGCTGTTGTTCTGGTCATTCTGGTTGTTTCAGTTGTTCCAGTCATTACGCTGTTCCGGTCGCTTGGCTTTTATATATATACATATAGATAGTCATTCTAACAGGTGAGAGGTGGTATGTCCTTATGATTTTAATTTGCATTTTCCCTTTAGCTAGTGAAGTTGAGAATCTTTTCATATATCTGTTGATCATTTGTATGTCTTCTTGGGAAAAGTGTGTGTTCTGGTCCTCTGTCCATTTTTAAAAAAAATATATTTTTATTGATCTCAGAGAGGAAGGGAGAGGAAGAGAGAGATAGAAACACCAGTGATGAGAGAGAACCATGTCTCTTTCATGCCCCCTACTGGAGATTGAGCCTGCAACCCGGGCATGTGCCCTTGACCAGAATCGAACCTGGGACCCTTCAGTCCACAGGTTGACACTCTATCCACTGAGCCAAACCAGCTAGGGCTCTGTCAATTTTTTAATAGGCTTGTTTGTTGTTTTGATATTGAGTTGCATTAGTTCTTTATATATTTTGGCTATTAGCCACTTAGTGGAGATATTGTTTACAAAAATCTTCTCCCATTGGTTGGTTGTCTTTTTTTGTCATTGTTGCTGATAATTTCTTTTGCTGTGCAGAAGCTCTTTAGTTTGAAATAGTCCCATTCATTTATTTTTGCTTTTATTCCCTTGTCTTTGGGGTCAAATTAGTACAATCCTCTCTATAAGTTTAGTATCTATGTTTTCTTGCATGTATTTCATTGTTTCAGGTCTTATATTTAGGTGTTTGATTCATTTAGAGTTAATTTTTGTATATGGTGTCTGCATGTGGCTTTCCAATTTTCCCAGCACCATTTATTGCAGAGGCATTCTTTTCTCCATTGAATGTTTTGCCTCCTTTATAAAAAATGAGTTGCCCATATATTTGTAGGTTTATTTTGGGACCATCAGTTTATGTGTCTGTTTTTCTGCCAATACCATATTGTTTTGATTATTGTAGCTTTGTAGTATAATTTAAAGTCAGGAAGTATAATACTTCTAGCTTTGTTCTTTTTTCTCAGGATTATTTTGGCAATTTGGTGTCTTTTGTGGTTCCCTACAAATCTGTTGATATTTGGTTCTATTTCTGTGAAAAATGCCATTGGGATCGCATTAAATATGTATATTGCTTTAATATGACCATTTTAACAATGTTAGTTCTTCCAACCCATGAACATCGAATATCTTTCTATTTCCTTCAACAATGGCTTGTAATGTCCATTGTACTGATACTTTACTTTCTTTTTTAAGTTTATTTCTACATATTTTTATCCTTTTTGTTGCAATTGTAAATAGGATTGCTTTCTTCATTTCTTTTTCATTGTTAGCATATAGGAACACAATAGATTTTTGTGCATTGATTTTGCATCCTACAACTTTATTGTATTTATTTTTCTATTTTCAATATGTAGAATAATATCACCTACAAATAGTGACTATTTTACTTCTTCATTACCAATTTGGATGCCTTTATATTTTTTTCTTGTCTGATGGCTCTGGTAAGGACTTCCAGTACTATGCTGAATAGCAGTGGTGAGAGTGTGCACCCTGGTCTTGCACCTGATTTTAGAAGAAAAGCTTTTATTTATTTATTTATTTATTTATTTATTTATTTATTTATTTATTTATTTATTTATTTTTACCATATCTGGTCTTTATTATATCAAGATACTTTTCTTCTGTGCCCATTTTATTGAGTGTTTTAATCATAAATGCATGTCGTATCTTGTGAAATACTTTTCCTGCATCTATTGATATGTTCATATGATTTTTACCCTTTACTTGTTAACGTGGTGTATCATATTGGTCAATTTGTGTTTGTAAAACCATCTGTGTGCTCCTGGAATGAACTCAACTTGATTGTCATCCATTATCTCTTTAACATATTGTTGTATTTGATTTGCTAATATTTTGTTTAGGATTTTTGTATCTATATTTACCAGAGATATAGGTATGTTACTTTTTTTGTGTGTGTTGTCATTGTACTTGCCAGGTTATGGTGTCAGGGTAATGTTGGCCTCATAAATTAAGTTAGGGATTATGACTTTTCTTCAATTTTTTGGAAAAGTTTGAGAAGGATAGATATTAAATCTTTTAAAAATGTTTGGCAGAATTCATTAGTGAAGTCATCTGTCCCGAACTTTTACTTCTTGAGAGGTTTTTAAAGACTGTTTCAATTTCCTTAATGTTGGCTTGTCTATTTAGATTTTCCAGTTCTTTATGATTCAGCCTAGGAAAGTTATATATTTCTAAGAACTTGTCTTTTTCTTCTAGGTTATAAAATTGGGTAGCATATAGCTGTTCATAGTATCCTTGTACAGTCCTTTGTATTTCTGTGGTGTTCCTTTTAGCCTCTCCTCTTTAAAAAAAAAAAAATTTATATATATATATATATATATATATATATGTATTTGGAAGAGAGAGGGAGAGAGAGATAGAAACATCAATGATGAGAGAGAATCATTGATCGGCTGCCTCCTGCACTCCCCTGCTGGGGATCAAACCAAGGCATGTGCCTTGACCAGAGTCAAACCTGGGACCCTGCAGTCTGCAGGCCGACGCTCTATCCACTGAGCCAAACCAGCTAGGGCAGCCTCTCCTCTTTTATTTCTGATTTTGTTTGAGTCTTTTCTGCTTTTTTCTTTAGTGATATCAGCCAGAGGATTGCTAATTTCATTAGCTTTTCAAAGAACCATCTCTTTGTTGCATTAATTATTTCTATTGTCTTTTTGATCTCTATTTTGTTTAATTCTTCTCTTATTTTTTATTATTTCCTTTTTTCTACCAACTTTGGGCTTTGTTTATTCTCCTCTTTCTAGTTATTTAAGATGAAAAGTTAGGTTGTTTATTCGAGATTTTTCTTTTTTTTTTTCTTTTCTTTCTTTTTTGAGGTAGGCCTGTAATGCTATAAACTTCCCTCTTATTATCCCTTTTGCTGAATCTCCAAAATTTTGATATGTTGTATTATTGTTCTCATTTGTGTCTATATATATTTTGATCTTTTCTTTTATTTCTTCTGCAACCCACTTGTTGTTTATTAGCATGTTGCTTAATCTCCACATATTTGTGGTTTTTCCTGCTTTTTGCAGTTGATTTTTAATTTCAAAGCATTGTAGTTGAAGAATATGCTTGGTATTATTTAAATTTTCCTAAATTTGTTGAGATTAATTTGTATCCCAAAATATGGTCTATCCTTATGAATGTTCTATTGCACTAGAGAAGAATGGGTATTTTAATGTTCTGAAATGAAAAGCTGTGTAAATATTGATTATGTCCATTATTAGTCTATTGTGTTATTTAACACCAATATTTCCTTATTAGTTTTTTGTTTGAGTAATCTATCCATTGCTGTCAATGGGGTATTTTTGTGAATTTCACTTTTTAGGCCTATTACTAGTTTATATATTGTGATCTCCCTGGTTGGATGCATATGTGTTAATAAGTATTATGTGTTCTTGATGTATTATTCATTTTATTATTATAAAATGTCCACCTTTCTCTCTTGTTACCTTTGTTATCTTGAAATCTGTTTTGTCAGATATAAATATGGCTACATCCATTTATTTTTCTAGATGCCATTTGCTTGGAGTATCATTTTCTACTCCTTCACTTTGAGTCTATGTTTGTCCTTGAAGCTTAGCTGTGTCTCCAGAAGGCAGCATATAATTGTGTGTGTGTGTGTGTGTGTGTTGTTGTCCCAACCTTCTACTTCAGTGCCTTTTAATTGGTGAATTCAGTCCATTTACATTTAGGGTTACTATTGATATAAGAGGATTCTCTATATTTAGTTTGTCTTTTTTTTTTTTTTTTATGGTAGTTCTGTATCTCTATTGTTTCTTTTCCCTTGTGTTTTTGTCTGTTATTTTAGTTTTGTAAATGATTTCCTCCCTCCATTTCCTATTTTTATTTTTAATATATATTATGTGTCTTTTGTATGTTTCTGGCGCCAACTTCCCATAACCAGAAGCTGCTGGCACAGCTGCTCTGTCTGGGTTGACCCAGCTGTCTTACCAGGCTGTGCTATAATGGATGGGGGAGTGATGGGCAGGAGGAAGCGGGTTTGTGGGTGTGTGATTCTGCTTTTCCTTGTGGGTTTAGCCATAATAAGCACAGACCACTTAGGGTGGAAAGTTTTTTTCAGCTCTTTTGAGATCTGCTAAGTGAAGATTTTACTGCCTGGCAGGACACAGGGGAATGGGGTGGGAGGATTCCTGCATCTGTGGAATTCTTTGTCTGGTGCTGCAGGCTGTGGAGTGCTGTGATTTTTTATGTGCTACTTCTCTGGCCCTGCCCCGGGCCCATTATCAATGTGTGCCAGCCACCCAGGCCTCCTTGCTGTCTCTGCCCCATTGGTCCACCCTGTGGGGATTGCAATTTAACCCTTCACTGCTATCACATATGCAGGGTCCTGGGGCAGTGCAGGACTGCCCTGGGCTTTGTCTCTGTCCTTCCCCTCCCTATCCCATGTCTGCTGCTAGCTCAGATATGCCCACCTTCGGGTCTCAATGCCTGATGTCTCTGATTTGTGTGTTGAGCAGGGAACCCTTTGTTGAATTATGGCTGCCCAGATGGTAGTAACTTCAAGGGGAGAGACCTGGAGGTCCTCTCACACTGCAATGCTGCTCCACTCACTCTAGAGTCCTCTATTCTCATGAGACGACCTTACGGATGTTTCCAGGGATGAATCATGGTTGTCATATGTGCTTGCTTTTGAATTGAAGTATAGAAGAAGAGCACAGCCCTAGATAATTCCTTGAGCATTAGATTATGGTACTTAAGTGTAAAACAAAGTTTATGTGTTTGTCTCTTCATTGACAAATATTATCCAATTTTAGTATAAGGAAAGTATTATGTTGAAATGGAGTGAGAAAGAGATAAAAGGATACATATGATACTATCCTTGTCATCTGAAAATGATAGAATTTTAAAACCTAAATGCGTGCTCTCGATACCATATTTCAATTTTGATGGACAATAACAGGTGTTTTTTTTTTTCTCTTCCACTTCAATAGTTTTCCCTATCCACTGCTGCTCATCTTCAATGCACAAAATGTATGATGTGGTAAAAGGAAACACAGGAATAATTGTTTATCTGCGCTGGGGCACGGGAGGCAGTCGGAGACACAGAGCCGGCTAACTAGCAGCCATTGCTGTTTGCCATGCCCTAGCCTAGTGACGCCCTGAGACCCCGCCCCACACAACCTACAAACCCACCCAAGCTCCAAGCAGCGGCTTTTGCATATGAATGAACTGCCCCGCAGCTTAACCTAACAAACTTGCAGCCTGGATCAGACAGCTCCAAAACCTCCAAACCCCAAGCAAAGAGGAGAAAACTATAGCTCTCGCTGTAGCTCCTGCTGGGTGGACTCAGACAATAGCTGACCTGCACCCCATTGGAGATCGAGAAGCCAGTATACCTAGTGGTCAGTGTGAGAAACCAGATTTCAACTCCTCACATCCATAAATGACACATTCAAGAGGCAGACTCAGCGAGCACCAAAGCCCCACTGAAACAAGTCCTGCCCCATAAGCGTGTCTCCAGCACAGCAGTTCTTATAGACACAGCGAGTCCTCACAGACGATTGGCCTGGAGGTCAATTCCTCCCAGCATACCAACAGCAATTAAGGCTTAACTACACCAAGACTTTGCACTCAGCCCACAAAGGGGTGTACCAAGAGCGTCCACATCAGGTGATTGGGGAGGCTGAGCTACTGCCCCTTATAGGTCACCTACCACACAAAGCCACTCCATCAACACAGGGAAGCAGCCAAAATGTGGAGACAAAGAAACATGTCACAAATGAAAGAAACGGAGGAAAGCAAACTACTGGACGACATAGAGTTCAGAACCACATTTATAAGGTTACTCAAGAATCTCCTAAAAACCGCCGAGAAACTTGATGACACTTCTGAGGAGCTTAGTGAGACCTTCAGGGACCTTAATGAGAATGCCAAAAAAATGGAAAAGGACCAGTCAGAAATGAAGCATACACTGCCTAAAATAAAGAATATACAGAAACTCAACTGTAGATCAACATACCCCAAGAATCAAACCAAAGATCTGAAATATGAGGAAACAAAAAACATCCAACCAGAAAAACAAAAAGAAAAAAGAATCCAAAAATATGAAGATAGTGTAAGGAGCCTCTGGGACAACTTCAAGCTTACCAACATCCGAATTTTTGGGGTGCCAGAAGAAGAGGGAGAGCAAAATACTGAAAATCTATTAGAAGAAATAATGACAGAAAACTTTCCCTACCTGGTGAAAGAAATAGACTTACAAGTCCAGGAAGTGCACAGAACCCCAAACAAAAGGAATCCAAAGAGGACCACACCAAGACACATCATAATTAAAATGCCAAGGGCAAAAGACAAAGAGATAATCTTGAAAGCAGCAAGAGAAAAACGGTTAGTTACCTACAAGGGAGTACCCATACGACTGTCAGCTGATTTCTCAGCAGAAACTATGCAGGCCAGAAGGGAGTGGCAAGAAATATTCAAAGTGATGAACAGCAAGAACCTACAACCAAGATTACTCTACCCAGCAAAGCTATCATTCAGAGTTGAAGGTCAGATAAAGGGCTTCACAGACAAGAAAAAGTTAAAGGACTTCGTCGCCACCAAACCAGGATTACATGAAATGCTGAAGGGTATTCTTTAAGAAGAGAAAGAAGAAGAAAAAGGTAAAGATAAAAATTATGAACAACAAAATGACATCAAATACATACCTACCAACAAGTGAATCTAAAAATCAAGTGAATAAAAATCTGAAGAACAGAATGGACTGGTGAATATAATAGACAGGGACATAGAAAGGGAGTGGACTGACGATTCTCAGGGGAAGCAGGTGTGAGTGGTGCGGGAAGAGATTGGACAAAAATCTTACTCCTATGGATGAAGACAGTGGCGGGGGAGTAAGGGCATGGGGTGGGGTGGGGAATCAGGTGGAGGGGAGCTACGGGGAAAAAAAAAGAGGAACATCTGTAATAATCTGAACAATAAAGATTTATTAAAAAAACACAGGAATAATTACAGTTTTACCAGAAGCCCTGAGTAAAAAAAAAAAAAAAAAAAAAAGGAAACAGTTCAACTAGAAACCCACTTCAACTTTTTCATTAGACATGTGAGTAATGATAGCTCAAAGCTCTTCTATGGCTTGCTTGTCACATAACTTCAGTGGCTGAATCTAGAAAATCACATTCTAATAGAGGAATTTTAAATTATTTTCAAAGAACTTCACAGTAACTAAAATTTAAGATTAAATATTACATTAAATCGCTGAGTAGGCTCTGAGCATCAGATTAAGGAAATTTTGAACTTCATTATTCTTTTCTAAAGACATTGATGAAATGCATTGTTTTTGCACAGAGAGGTAAAGAATAGCAACATTGATTTGATCTATTGGTAGTCCCTTCAGGCCCATTTAATTTTAGAAGCAATAAGTAGGGACTTGCAAACAATTTCCGAAATATCTAAATAGAAATTATTTGTATGTGATAAAGGTAGTCAGGCTAATTTAAATCTCTCTCTCTCTCTCTCTCTGTTGATACAGAATGGTTTTATGGTAATTCAGGATGAATAGAAACTTTAATTAATAGTGACCAATTACTAAATGTGTCAAGTGCTATTAAGTGCTATACATACATTCTCTTTTAATTATAATAAGAGAAGGCATTATTATTCATTTAAAAATGAGAACATTGTAGTTCTGAGAGACTAAGTAACTTATTCAATGTCACTTACCTAATGCTAAATGTTAAAGGTGGTATTCAATGCCAAGGTCTGTCTGATTATAAAACTTTTACTTTTTATACTATTCATCCAACCATTAATTTATTTCTTATTTTTTTCAGAAATAATTCAAAGCAGTCTTACAAGGAGCATCTCACAAAACATGCTGCTAGTGGGGGAGAATGATGAAAAGGCCCTTGGAAACCTCAGTATTAGTAGCTCCAGAATATATTATAGGAACCTCTCCTCTCCTAATGCTTCCATGTCAACAGAGCTTGCCGACAAGTTCAGTTTGATGTCAATTCTTGCCAGGTGGACAGGAAAGAATGTTAATTTCCCTTGTTCCTTGTGGCAGTTTCTTTTGTCTCCTAGTGGCATTCGGGCTGATAACCTTTGTGGACTGTTTTATTTTTGTATTCTTTACAATCTTGCTCTTGAGTATACTCAAAACATGGAAATATGCCGACAGCTGATCTGAAATAGGAAGGACCAAGATAAAGGGTCAACTGAATAAAGATAGGACTCCTTTAAAGTCAATGATGTTATAAAAAATTTACACACCTCTATGATCATAAGGGAAAGACAAGGTAGTTCCTTGATTAAGCATAAAGCTAGGAGAACTTGAGGTTTAATCCAGCGCAGTAACTGACTTGCTCTGTTGTCTCGTCTCTCTTAATACTGTGAACAGTAGTCTCTTAACTGTGAAGGACAATCTAACCTGTCTTTTGTTGACTCTGTTTCCTGGAAATCATATTAGTAGCTCAACTCAAAAGAATGTGTGTGATGCTCATAACTATGAAACATTTAATTAAAAAGTGGTACAGTATAAACATTTTAGAATGTCTTGATAATAAGATTAAATTATATACTCCTGTATAGTCTCTTGTTCATTGTATATATACTAGAGGCCCGGTGCCCAACCTGCACCCTCTCCAATCTGAGACCCCTCGGGGGATGTCCGACTGCCTGTTTAGTCCTGATCCTTGTGGGCCCTCTCACAATCCAGGACTGCTGGCTCGCAACTGCTCGCCTGCCTGTCTGATTGCCCTTAACCACTTCTGCCTGCCAGCCTGATCACCCCGTAACCACCTGCCAGCCTGATCGATGCCTAACTGTTCCCCTGCTGTCCCAATCGTCCCCAACTGCCCTCCCCTGACAACCCGGTCACCCCCAAATGCCTTCCCCTGCATATTCCCTCTTTATTAGATAGGGTTTTTTCCTTAACATATTGGACAGTGTACCTGCTGTGGTCTTGACAAACCAGTAAAAATGTAAACCCAAACTAAAAGTGTCATAAAATAAATTCCTTAAACAGGAATTTCATGAGACCTTGGAAAGGTGGTATCATGTGGTTGTTTCTTCCTTTTTTCCTTCTCTTTCTTTTTCTTGATGTTTCATCTTTTGTCCTTTCTTTCTTTTTTCCTTTTATTCCTTTCCTGTCCTCTCTTTCTCTTAACTTTTCCTTTGGTAAAATCGTCAGTACTTGAATCTCTCTTGCTTCCAGAAGACGAAGAAGAGAGAAACACGCCATCATCTGAAGAAAAAGATGATCTATGTTGGGATCGGTGGTGTTTCTGGTTTTGCTGTTTTCCCGGTTTCTTTGTCATTTCTGCTGCTCGGCATCTTCAGGACTTGTGCGTGGGCACTTTGTACTCATGTCTACAAAACCTCCCTGCCTTGGTGAAAACTATAGGGGAAAAGGCCTTCCTGGGTGGGCTCAAGCCCTGCCCAAGGTGCTGAGGAACCAGGGTGGGGAGCACCCACCACCGCCCTTGCAGAGCCAACCTCTGGACCTCGGGGTACTCTCCAGTATTGTAACGGCAATGTCCCCATTTGCCTTCAGAAATTAGTTGTAAGTTACTTCTGATGTGAAACCCTACCTCAGACATTTCCTTTGCGGTATCTAAAGATTTTAGACAAAACCCATTTACCTCCCTAACCTGGCTAGAAGTTTCTACCCAATGGGAGAGGTTTGCTGGGCAGCATCGCCCAGGTATCAACCCCCATCTCCAATCACTCGGCTGGTGGCAAGGGAAGTTCCAAGGCTATAGGTGTGTGTGTGGGATCACTCCATGGGGGCGCAGGCCCTTTGGAGGCTGACACCCCAGGCTGCGGCTGGCAGGGGATAGCTCTGGGGGGCGCGGCTGCCTCCCAGGCCTACACCCCCTGACTGCAAATGGGAGCTGATAGCTTGGGAGGGAGGGATGGGCACCTCCCAGGCCCACAGCCCAGGCTGCAGCTAGGAGCAGATCACGCAGGGCAGGGAACACGGGCATCTCCCAGGCCACTGCCCGGGTCGGGGGTGGGGGGCGTAAGGGGGAGTGGCTGCCTTCCAGGCCGAGGGCCTGGGTCTTGGCTGGGAGCAGATCGCGCTGGGGAGAGGGGCGTGGCCACCTCGCAGGCCGATGGCCCAGGCTGCACGCTGCCTCCTCTCAGCGACAGCCCTCCCTGGGACTGGGGGACTCTGGGGGGCCTGAGCGGACTGGGCACCGCCATCTTGTGTCTATGGGCACCGCCAATTTTGTCACGGAGTGATGGGTAATTTGCGTATTACTCTTTTATTAGATAGGATATGAAAGTGGGTAATAATTTGGACAATAAAGACTTTGAAAATTAATCAGTCAAATATGCCTGATCTTTGTAATATGTCCCATCAGGTGAAATTTGATCATGACTGATATTGGGCAGATTAGCCAGTTACTGGTTCTCAAAAAGAAAAGTTTTTCCTAGCAAATTAGCTAAGATGTAAGATAAGTAAATATATTCTCTGAAAGTGAGTGCTACTGAGTTCCTACTTCTGTGTGACTTCATTGAGGCATCATGCACTGAGCAGTTTAGTGCACTTTGTTGGGACAGAGAGTGAGAAACCTGCCAGGATGAAGAGAGGAATAACTTAACTATTATTATTAATGTTAACAGTTTTATAATTTCTCTATCTTAAAATATATGTCCCTTGTTTACAGTATTTTTTTGTTATTGAAAACACCTTGAATATATAATAACCAACTGTAGAGGTAGTTGGAGAGAATGGAAATAAAATTATAACTATTTACTTTATTTGCACTCCCCTTTTGGAGAAAAAAAAAATGGGTATGTGGATAATTGCTTGCCATAGTTAGTAATTACAGAAGTTGAACCTCACTATTTAGCCCCAAAGGCTGACTTCTTTGTCTAGACCAGCTGAGTTAGCATCATAATGTTGCTATTGCTATTCAGAGAAACAATAGACCTTCTGTGGGGGCAAGGATGGGAGTGGGCTGGGCAGGGAGCTGATAAGGCTTCTCCCTCTCTGCTTTCTTTATCTCCAAGGAGGGCTGGTGGGTCATGACCTCTTCACTGCTGAGACCCTTGCTGTCACCTTCGTAATCCTCTGCAGAAGTAGCTGTATCTCCTTGTTCCTTGAGGTTGGGATGGGTTCAGAGCTGGGTGACACACAGCATCTTGAAGATGGCAGTGGCCCAGTTCAGAGTAAGGGCTTATGAGCTTCTCCCTCTACTTCTTACTGCCTTGCTGGCTGAATTTAGACTTAGGTCCATTCTTCTACCTCAATTTGCTTTTCTGTTTTCTGAAAAGGAGCATAATAAAACCTCATACTTGCAAAGCACTTTAAACATATTAAATAAGAGGTGTTAGTGAAATACAAAGTACTAAATTCTATTATCTAGGTTTCAGTTAACTTTCCTCCCTGTTCTTCCTCTTAGATTTGAGTTGCTGTAGTGCCTGGGACCAAGGCGTATCTGCAGGGGAATGTGAGTTTTTCATATGGTCAGGAGGAAGAGTGTGGGCAGATGGAAGCCAGTGTTTCCTTAAGATGAGGTCTTCTGGGATCTACTTACGTTTTTCTGTGATTTTTTTCTTCTGGAAAGAGTTGCCTGTATCTCTCATTTTATTATAAGACTCATATTCTTGGTAGAATTGTATCTGTCTACTCTCCAGCCAAACTGGGGGAATCTGCTTGTGATGCATACCTTCCTTGTCTTTAATCCTATATTTGAGAAATGAGCTGAGAAGAAGAAGTCTCTTGTGATTTTAGGACCCGGATTGTTTTGCTGTTCCTCAATATTCTATTCAAGGTCATGATACTAGTCTGTTGGACTAGGTTTTCTTTTCTTTTAAATATGTTTTTATTGATTTCAGAGAGGAAGAGAGAGATAGAAACATCAGTGATGAGAGAGAATAATTGATCTGCTGCTTCCTGCTCACCCCACATAGGGGATCGAGCGTGAAACCCAGGCATGTGCCCTTGACTGGAATCAAACCTGGGACACTTCAGTCTGCAGGCCGATGCTCTATCCACTGAGCCCAACCAGCTACGGCTCTTTTTTTTAAAAAAAATTAATTGAAAGAAACAACCGTATTTTTCTGGTGACACAATACCGAGAAAGATAAAGGTATAGTGGGGAGAAAGAAAAACAAATGGAAAGGGGAATTGAATGAAGTTTTCAATACCTGCAACCATGTCGATTTGAGTTTGCTCTGTATTGGATTTAAATGAGGAGGTTCATGATGAGGATAAGATATATAACCGGTTACAGACTTCTTGCCACACTTGGTAATGGTTGGAGTCTGTGATTAGTAGAGCAATCAAGGCTGTAGGATTAGACCTTCCACTTTAAAAAGGAAGGGAGTTGGTTTCATTTACCACAAGCTCAGCTCGCAGAGATGATCGTTTTGCTGTGGTTTTTAGAGAAGACCACTTTAGGAGGAAGCCATGTAAATCACATTTCACTGCTAGTTAAACAAATCAGTGAAAGTTGCAGGGGCAAACCGGTTCTCCTGTTATTGTGTCAGAAAGAGGGCTCTCTAACAGAGGGATTTGACAGACTAGACCAGTGGTCGGCAAACCGTGGCTCGCGAGCCATATGCGGCTCTTTGGCCCCTTGAGTGTGGCTCTTCCACAAAATACCACGTGCATGCATGCACGTACAGTGCGATTGAAACTTCGTGGCCCATGCGCAGAAGTCAGTTTACGGCTCTCAAAAGAAATTTTAATCGTTGTACTGTTGATATCTGGCTCTGTTGACTAATGAGTTTGCCGACCACTGGCCTAGACAAAAGGCCTGGTTAAGTAATCAAATGCTCATGCAGGTGCTTCAGTTTTCCCTGCAGCACTGGTTCCTACCAGATGAACTACAATTGTGCCTAATGGTTTCCTTGAGTTAAGGTCTCTGCATGTACATTTTTCATTGTTGACATATTTTATATAGCTATTTTCTCCATAGACTACAAGAATATGTTTAATTTGGAGGATGAGCAGCTTCTTTCCTATGCGATCAAGCAGGCAATGAACATTCCTTATGGTATCACATCCTCATGGAGGCTTATCTGTGGGCTTGCGGAGTGTGCCATTGGCAACTGCACTGTTTGACCTAATGGCTGGGCTAGGGAGCAAGTGATGATCCCTTTAATCTTGACCTGTTCCCCTTCTTAGGCACATGCTATCTGTACTGGTACCGGGCACTGTGTGCCTTGCCCTGGTCCAAGGCCCAGTGTTAATGTGTTCTCTTTATTGCAAGGACTAAAAACCTATTCAAACTAGCTTAACCAATAAAAATTCTTGCTTTTTTTAGTCTTTGCTGAGAGAAAATAATGGCTTCTCTTAGAAATAAAATATAGGAACTACATTCCTGCTCCGAGGAGCCACAGAATTGTCATTTAGCCACCTTTGGCTCACCTCCATGAGGGTGTTATCTCTATGTGAACAGACACACAGAGAATATAGACTGTCTTTCTATATGTGCTCATTAGCATGCACAGGACCATTCCTGATGTCATGCTATCAGTTGAGCACCTAGTGCCATATAATTATTATTTATTTTAGATCAAATAGAAAATAGTGAGAAGGAAGGAGTAAGAAAGATAGAGGGGATGGGTGAGAGACACAGAGAGATTGAATCTGATAGGTTGCTACTTTAAAAACAATTTCCTTTATCATTTAGGTTAGGTTAGTAACAAAGAAGCTAAAAAATCTATAGCAAGTTTTATTTGTTGGTAACACTACATGTTAATTATGGGTCACAGGGAGGCTCTGTACAATGTAGTCACTCAGGGACCTGGGCTGAGAGAAGCCACTGCTTTGAGCATTGCTGGTCACCAGGCCAGGTGGAAAAGAGAGCTTTGGATCATCTTTCTTTGCAATTAAATACTTGGCCCAGATGATTCACTCAATTTCCTACTTACAACACATAGTACAAAAATAATTTAAAGCCCTCTCTCCCAACAATATGCTTAGAAGGGGCCCAAAATGGCTAATAACTGGTAAATAGCACCAATTGTTACCATACCTTAGGACAAGGGTCCTATTCTTGTCTAATTCTTGGCATTAATGTAGCTATAAAATATTTAACACTTTTTCTTCTCCACTATTGTTCCTTATCTGTGAAACAGCTTGATAGAAATTGTGTATGCAACATCTGAGTAAAATCTAAGCTATTTTAGGGATAATGATAATAAAAACATTATGTATCTATTACATGCTGGACTGTTCACATAAATTATCTCTAATTATTAAGAATCCTTTGAGGTTTATAATATTAACACAATATTAACAATATTAAAGTTAAAATACACATTTTTATTGATTTCAGAGAGGAAGGGAGAGATAGAAACATCAATGATGAGAGAGAATCATTGATTGGCTGCCTCCTGCATGTCCCCCATTGGGGATCGAGCCCACAACCCAGGCATGTGCCTTTACTGGGAATCAAACCGTGACCTCCTAGTTCATAGGTCAATGCTCAACTACTGAGCCACACCTGTCGGGCCAAATTCTATGTTCTTTTTGCTAGTAACTGGTTTGGAAAATAAAGTGTCTCTGAACTTGTTGCAGAAATGTCCCCTTTATTTTGCCTTAGAGGTTTATCAGAATATAATTGTAACAAGTGCCGGTACTTAAAAAATCCTAGAAAAGGCTGCTGATAATTCTAGCACTCCGTGAAGCTTAAGTAAACACAGATCTGTTTTGTCTTGAATACTTTTCAACATTCTCTATTTTGTTAACTACAGTTGACAAAACTCTTTGCAACTAGGAAAGAAATGTGCATAGTTTAAAACACATCCTGGGACATTTCTGATATGTAGCAAAAGAATAGGAAAATTTATATTGTCTTTCTAGTCTTCCCATCTGGATACTGGAAGGGGCAGCTCTGTTCCCTGCCTTTGCTGTGACTAGCTACTCCTCTACCTCCAATCACCTTGACTCTGTCCTGGTTAGTTGGCTTATACCTTTGGGAGCACATTAAAAACCCTATATCCTTAATTTACACCACATCTTCAAAGAGCTATAGAGACTTCATTGATTTTGCATTCCGTTTTCTGTACAAATGATAAGGCAACGGTGTTTAACCCTTCTCATGCATAAGGAAGGACCAAAGTCTTATGTGAAAGTTGATTGATTGAAACTATAAGTATTCCAGAGTGTGTCTGATTTGAGGCACAGTTAAGCACTCCAGCCAGAGATGGAAACTTTCTCATTGGTATTACATTGTTTTTATACCTGACATTGTTTCTAGTAGTGACCTTTGGGGATTTCCTTTCCTTTGTGGGTTAAATGGTCTTCTATTAGACCCACATGTAGAGTTCTGACTACTCTGCATTGTTCAACTGGTTTCTTTACTCTTGTAAAGTGTAAACGTGTACTTACTGCTGATCCTTTAATTTTTAATTTACATTTCAATCTCTCTCAAAGCTATATATCATCTAATAAAGAGGGAGCATGCTAATTGACCCTCACACCATCACAAAGATGGAGGCGCCCATAGCCAATAAGGAGGGAATATGCTAATTGGCTGCCCTGCCCTCCAAGATGGCAGCACCTACAGCCAATAAGGAGGGAATATGCTAATTGACTGCCCTGCCCTCAAAGATGGCAGTGCCCACAGCCACACGATGGCAGCACCCAGTTCCCTCAGCCCCCCCAGCCTCCCAGGGCCAGCCAAGGCTCAGGTAACCAGGGCCGGCCGAGGCTTGCGCTGCCAGCAGTGGCAGCAGCAGAGGTGTGATGGAGTGTCACCTTCCCCTGACTGCTGGGTTGCCTCCTGCCCCTGAGGGCTCCCAGACTGTGAGAGGGGACAGGCTGGGCTGAGGGACCCCCCTCCTGAATTTTCATGCACCAGGCCTCTAGTATATAATATATAATTATATGTTATATAATTATATATATATATATAATTACATATAATATCATTATATATATAGTTTGATTTGAAATAATACCATCAAGCTTATAATAACAAAAATTTCTGACCAGTTCCTACCCCAACTATTTCCCAATTCCCACTCTTCAAAGGTATCACTTCTAGTTCTTTTAGCTAACTGTTCTCTATATTCGAAAACCACATCCTTAGAATCCTATTCCTTGCAGTTTGAGATTAACTATTGCAGAAGATGAGGATTCAGCTTTTAACCTGAAACATTGTTATTCCCTGTTCACCTGTCCCCCACCCTCACCCATCTCCCACTATAGGTTTTGGTTAACTTAATGTCCAGTGTTACAACTAAGTAATTATTTTTCACAGTTGAGCCATGTTATTTACTCTAATTACATTGCTTCTTGGAGTTAATAACTGCCTCTCACTTTCTTATGATTTTTAGAGACTTTTACTAATTTATTTTCCAATTTTCTGAGAACCATAAATTTCCTTTCAATTTAGTCAAATATATCTTTCCTTTCTGTTTTGCTCCCTCCTCCCCTTGTTCCCTCCCACCCTCCCTTCCTCCCTATCTCCCTCCCTCCCTCCCTCCCTTCCTTCCTGTGTATCTTTCTGTTTTACTTTTTTCTCCCATGGGTACATCCTTTATGGAGCCTTCCGTCCTTTTGCTTCACTCTTGACTAATTGCTTTCTAAGTTCAAATTGTCCTTTATCAACACCATTAGAGAGGCCTTATCTTTCTCCTATGTTGGGGCTCCTGTTTTCCTGAATCATGTCTTTTTATTGATTTCTACTCTCATTTGCTTTTTCTCTCTGAAAACTTTTATCTTATTACATCTTACTTCTGTGATCATGCTTTTATCTTCAACAGCTCCTTTTAGTCTTAGAATTTTTCTTTTGTAGTAGCATCCCTTTCTTGATTCACAGACTCAATATCTTTTAAAAAAATACATTTTTATTGATTTCAGAAAGGAAGGGATAGGGAGGGAGAGAGAGATAGAAACATCAATGATAAGAGAGAATCACTGATTGGCTACCTTCTGCACGCCCCCAGCTGGAGATCGAGCTGGTAACCCTGGCATATGTCCTGACCAGGAATTGAACTGTAAACTCCTGGTTCATATGTCAACATTCAACCACCCAGTCATGTGGGCTGGGTAACTCAATATCTTTTTATGTTTCTGAGACATTCATCACAGTCTAATTGTTTACATATTAGAATGTCCATGTGTAACTATTCATGCATTTATTATTTGTAATAGACAATACATGCACATGGCAAACCATTCAAACAATAAAAAGATACTCAGTGAAAAGTGAGCCTTTCTTCCTCACTTGACACCTGCCATCCAATTTCTCAGCACCAAGGTCTTCTCTTTTGGGCAGGCAAGTATTCTCTACAAGAATCCTAGTCTCCTGCTGGGAGGTGTATAAATCTGGTTGCCAGGGTCTGGGACCCAGGTGGGCAAAGGGGCTAAAGGTTTCCAGTGTTAGGTAGGCCAATTGTTATTTAATTCCCTCTGTTCACTATGATACCTCACTCCCACTCGTAGCTGTGTTATCTTAAAAGCCTCTCTATGAGGGCTGTTACTCAGTCTTCTCCTGGGATCAGGGAGAAGTCACTGACTTGGACAGAATATATGAAAGAAATCTGGAGATCTGACTTTTTATTATAGAGACTTTCAATATAACTGTTTTCATCCCCAAACGTCACCTTACAATTTAGAAGAACCTGATTTCTCCAATTTCTGCATCTTTCTGAGATCCTGCTGTCTTCTGTATAGTCATTTTCAGGTATATGGTTCCAGTCTTTTAGGTATTCAATGACCCAGTACAATCCAAAGGAAAACCCTTCTCAATCTCTCTTCCAAAGCAAAGCTTCTCCCCTTTCCCTGTCCAGTGGCTCAGTGGCCAGCAGTGGGCTAGCGGGATCTGGTGAACTATTGTCCTATTCTTCTTGCTCCTGCCTCTCCTCTTGCTTCAGGTTTGTTGAAGGTGGGGGAAAAAGGAGAGAGGAATAAAGGATGCGAGGAAAGGCCCTTTTAATTTAACATGGACTGTTAGGAGTTCCATCTTGGCTGTCCTGCACTTGTCCTGGCAGGAGTCCAAGTGCTGGCTCTGTCTTGGGAGCCAATTTTATGGGTGCTTTGGAGCTCCCTTTGCAGAGACTTTGACACTACACCACCCCTCTTCAGTGCCTGCCTCCTCACCGCCTCATAGAGCCTTTATGTGCTGGAATCCCATGGTCCTGGAAAGTAGCCATCTTGGGCAATGTTTTCCTACTTGCTTCATGCTCATTCATCTTCCTCAATGTCATCCTAATCCATGAGAACTTGGCATCATCCCACCAGTTTTCTCTCTTTAACCGGCTGTTGTGGATGTTCTGAAGCCAGCAGCCTGTCTTCATTTTTTCAAATGATGTCAGATATCAGGATCTATGCCCCCAAACTCTTGAGGACAAAGGCTCACACTTTAATATAGAGTTGGCCTATGAGCTTTTGGTCCTTCAGCAAGAATATTGCCAGAGAGTCTGCCCTTCTGGAGAGCATCGTTTTAATCTTTCTGAGTAGTTTTCTTGAGGATCCTTTATTTAGCTTGAGAAGAGATCAGGAGGCAGGGAACGAGGCAGTGCTTTTTACACATGAAGTCTTCCCCTGGAAAACTCTCAGCATTTCCCTTATTTAAACCACTAGGGGTAAACATGGCCCGACTAGTCTGGTAACTTGTCAATAAGTTCCATCTGGTTGTGTCTGTACTTTTTTTTCTTTATATATTGTTTTAATCTAAGATTTATTCTTTGTCTTTCTCTATTCTGTGTTGTGTTTACATGAGGCTCTTCCCTGAGGGTTCTGTCTCCTGGATTCTCCTGTGGCTAATTTCTAACCTCCAGTTGGATTTGGGCAATAGGAGATCAATGGGAGGATGAGATGAGAGACAGGCCAGAGTATTTACTTCCTCTCCCTCCCATTATGTTTCCTAGGGCTGTAGCTGCTCCTGGTCTCTCCTCTTCAGTGTCCAATCTCTCTGGGCTCCTGGAGCACTTTTCTCTCCTTTTCCTTCAACACTCCTGGTGGTAATGGCATCTCACTGTTGAAGTCTCTGGATGGCTTTATTGGAGTCTCTTCATTAGATGATTTGGAGTGAATCTGTTTCCTACCAGGATACTGAAGGATACAATAGGAGGTTTCAGGATTATGGAAAATAGTACCATAGTCTCAGAATTTGAAAAAAGACTTTGTCACTAATTGAGAATGAACTGCATTGCAGGAAGGAAGAATGGCAATAACTCAATAGCTGGATGGGAACCCCTTCACCCTAGTCCCTTAACACATCAAAACAAAAGCTTTCCTTAATCACATAAACAGCCTAAGTGCCACTGTAGCATTGTTGTTGTTGTTTTTTGTTTTTTTTTTTGAGAGGAAGCAAATGTGTAAGAACAAATTAAGATATTACAGTGTTTTTCTAAGTAAACCTTTTAGTAGACATTTTTTGAGATGATTTTTTTCTTTATTGACCTATCATATTATAGAAGGACTCACACCTTTATAGTTCTCATCTATTTTTCTCAGGTTTGAGGAAAGGAAAAGACCCACCCACCTCTTGTTTCATAAGCAAAACTATTGTTCCCTGCAGGTTCTTGAAATTAATCTGAGTTAAATTCTGTCTGCTCTTGAGAATGTCCCTACTACTTTGGATATTTGAATAAGGGGAAAGAAATGAAAAAAGAATTTAGTATATCATTCTTGGGGTAAGGATGGTGGGGAGGAGAAGCAGGCCCAGCCACCTGTTAAATGGTTTGTGCTGCAGCAAGTCTATGAGGTGAATCTTGAGAAAAATGGAGTGTGTGAGGGAGCTGACCTCCTATTGTCCCCAAAGGACAGTACAGTAATGACTTCAACAGGTGTTCAGAAGTTTTCGCCAAAAGGAAAAATAATTAGATGCTGTGGGTAAAATTTCAGAAGCTATATACAAATCATCTTGTCTGTTTGATGGATGTTATGAACATGTGCTCTTGGAGAAATCGGTTTATTTTCAAAAGACTGAATTAATCATAAAGTTGTGATATCACCAGGCATGCTTAATTTATCTCAAAAATACCAATTCATATAATTTACAAAGGAAATAAATGTACATATGTATGTTTAATAGTGATCTTTATTAGATTAAAAATGAAATAAATGTATAGAATCTACAAATAAATGTAATTTACTAATAAATTTGGTGGGAGGAAAAATTCTCTATTATTAAAAAAATATTTTTATTAATTTTAAAGAAAGGAAGGGAGAGGGAGAGAGATAGAAACATTGATGAGAGAGAAACATAGATCAGCTGCTCCTGCACCCACTCCTCCCCCACTGGGGTTTGAGCCTGCAACCGGGGCATGTGCCCTGACCGGGAATGGGACCATGACCTTCTGGTTCATGGGCTGTTGCTTAACCACTGAGTAACACAGGTCAGAAAAAAATTCTGTTATTATTATTATTATTTTTTGTTAATGCCCACCCAAGGATATTTTTCCATTGATTCTTAGGGAGAGTGGAAGAGAGAGGGAAAGACAGGGAGAAACATCGATGTGAGAAAAACACATTGATTGGTTGCCTCCTGCATGAGCCCTGACCAGGGCCCAGGCTAGGCAGGAGCCTGCAATCAAGGTACATGCCCTTGTACTAAAATCGAACCCGGGATCCTTTGATCTGCAGGCTGACTCTCTATCTACTAAGCCAAACTGGCCAGGGCAAAAATTCTCTGTTATTGATGTCACTTAGACTTTCAACCTATTGAAAGAAAAGGAGGTACTTATAAATATTTACTAGTTAAATTTTTTATGCATTCTGATAGGTATTTTTTAAGACTTCATATAAATATAATTTCTATTCAAGGAGCTACTAAAATAGCTGGGCAATTTGTAAAAACTTGCTTGAGGGCATATTATTTGAATTGCTTTATTTAGCTGACTATTTCAAAGATCTACACAGATGTATCAAGGTACTTTATTTATTGTCAAGTTACTTTAGGTAGAAGACTCTTGGCAAGTAATTAATGAAGTTAGTAGTTCAGTAGTTATGGGATGCTTCTGGTTAGTAGATAGTGTATGATTCACCCTAACACATGGTCTTTGTAAAACTTCTTAATATCTATTTGCTTAGTGTCTTTTACTTATTAAAAAACTACATTTATTAGGAACTTAGTATGTGGCAAGCACACTTTGACTATGTGTTTGAGTTAGAAATGAAGGCAACCAGATAGATTTGTATATTTTCATGGAGCTTAATATTGTGTGTGTGTGTGTGTGTGTGTAAAGTATGAGGGGAAGCACAGATCAATGAAATAAACATTGAATTACAGTGTGACGTGATGAAAAGAGCATAGTGGGAGAGCAGGTTGCTAGCTACCAACTCCATCCTCCAGTGTCAGAGAAGGGCAACTTCTAGGAGGGGCTATGTTTCAGTGCAGAGCCAGGATGGGTGGGAGTAGCCAGTCAAGGAGGGAATGGAGGAGGCAGGGATGGCGGACTAGGCAGGGACTACGATCCAGGCAGAGGAAATCATACACACAAGATCAGGGACCTCAGGATGTCTGACATGTAGTGCACAACTAAGTCAGAAATGCTGTTTTCTCCTAATAAAATCTCCACTCTCATTTACAACAATGTTGGCAATAATATTGACAATGAAATTGACAACCATTACGGTGACTTTTAGAACGGACAGCATTTTCTGAATATGTGTTATGTGCCAGGAGTTGTGCTAAGTACATCATATGTATTGTTTTACCCTCCAAATAACCGTATGGGGCAGGCACTGATATCGCCATCCCAAAGACAAGGAGATTCAAGATCAGAGAGCTGGGAAACTGGTTTAACATGTGGACACCTTGTAGATCCTGGACCTATTTGGTCTCTCTCACTCTAAAGCTCATTTGCTTAGTCACCATTTAATTAAGGTCTGTCTGGCTCTGAAAAGTAATAAAGCGACTTCAAGCACAAAGTTCTCTCTCAGTTAACAGTTTATGCTTGAAGAAGTTAATTTTAAAAATCAGAAAATATAGATTATTTTTAAATGTCCTGTCCTTTCAGTGTGACAATTCTATCACGTTATAACTAATAAATAATGATTTGATCTCAAATACTAAACATAAGCATCTATAATAATAAATGCGTAATATGCTAATTAGACCGGATGTCCTTCTGAATGACCTTCTGGATGAAGCCGGGGCTGTGAGGGAAGCCTGGGTCCTGGGTGCCAGAGGGAAGCTGGTGCCAGCAGCCGGGGAAGGAAGGCCTACTCTTGCACAAATTTCATGCATTGGGCCTCCAGTGTTACATAATACAAAATATGTCACAGATACAATACATAGTTTTCAAGTCTGAGGAAAAACTAACCAGGTATATAAATGGAGTAAAAGTGATTATTTCTATATCTTACAGCTAAAGAAAAGCTAATATGTTGTCTTGGGTTTTTCAGAGAAGTCTCTCTGAGCCGCAGTTATTTGGAAGGGACCTGATACTGAAAGGCCACACATGGTGTTAGTCTCAACACTGCAGGCAAACCTTGGCTTCTGTGTGTTTGACATCTCAAATCCCCTGTAAGTTCCTCGCTGTGATCCAGCTTGGTCTGTTTACCAAATCCAAATCTCTGGAAAATTTGTTCTGCAGAAGATCTAGAAAAGATGATTTATTTTGATGCTCAACATTTGTCATTCACCCCCACCTTCCCTTCCCAGGGCCTCGCTGGAATCTCCACCATCAGAGTCTGACACCACTGGGACTATCCTTTCGCCTTTGGTTGCCTGTTCACTTTCTCTCTGTCCTTTCTATTAACTCCTGTATCTCTTTCCACAATTCTGCGTTTATTGTGTGTCCTTCTATACACATATGTCTGGCATCTAT
The DNA here is from genome assembly GCA_026230045.1 of Corynorhinus townsendii. Classification (NCBI taxonomy): domain Eukaryota; kingdom Metazoa; phylum Chordata; class Mammalia; order Chiroptera; family Vespertilionidae; genus Corynorhinus; species Corynorhinus townsendii. The sequence continues at coordinate 80,675,889 of JAPDVU010000001.1, read as the reverse complement.
CTTTCCAATTCTATCTCCTTTCACCTTATCTTCCTCATGTCTCCTTTTCATTTAAACTTCTTACTTGAGCTTCACTTTTGGAAAGTAATGATGTATACAGACTTCAGTCTGGTGTCATCTAGTCCCTGGCCTTTCCCCCTCTTTCCCTGTGCAGAGTCTGACTAAGCTGAACTGATTCACAACTCTTGCCTTCCCTCCTTCAGCTCCTCCCTAGCTACACTGCTTCTTGAATGGTATTACTGTTTTGGAGGAGTGACCCAGAAGATCTGGCTGGTGGTCTTTTGTTTCTTAGCACCTAAGGGAAAGTATTTAAATTTTATGTAGTGTGAGGTCTTACTTTGGATACTATGCCTCTCCTTTGACCTAGAAAACCTCTTTGGGAAAGTAGACACTGTGATCATCAAGCTATGCAAATCTAAATGTTCCCTTCATAACTTTCTTGCTTTTTTTTTTTTTTTTTAAAATACGTGTTTTTATTGATTTGAGAGAGGGAGGAGGAGGGACAGAGAGATGGAAACATCAATAATGAGAGAGAATCATCGATTGGCTGCCTCCTGCACGCCCCCTACTGGGAATCCAGCTGGCACCCTGGGCACATGCCCTGACCTGGAATCCCAACCTCCTGGTTCATGGACTGATGCTCAACCACTGAGCCATGCTGGCCGGGCCCCTTCATAACTTCCTTAACTTTGTATGGCTCAAACAAATCTGCCAATTTAGAGATGTAGTTAATGGAAATTATATATATTAATGTTCCTATGTTAAAACATTAAAAATTTCCTTTATGACATAATCTATGCTTATTAAAAATAGTAAAAGAAAAAAATAGGAATTTTTTCTATAGTCCCCAGTGAAACCATTGTTAATACAGTTTTGGTGTTTATTTTGTTTATATTTTTTTCATTTGTTTCAGATTTTTAAAAAATTCTGTTCTTTTTTTTTCCTTTTGATTTGTGATTATTATGTAGTTGCACATATTTTGTATATAATTTAGTATCTTTTTCTACTTAGGGTAATAGCTAAGTTTCTTCATAGTCTCTAAAATCATAATTAAAAAAAACTGCATAACTGTGTATTTCTTTGTGTGCCTCAAGTATAATTTATTCATTCATTTGCCAATTGTTGGATACTCCCTATTTTTTAATATGTGAGATTTCCCTGCTCTAAATGCTCAACTTGTCCAACTTTATTTCATCCTTCAGTGACTTTCTGTGTGAACCTCAGTCATTGCCCGAGAGTCCAATGTGAGTGATGACTCAGGGAGTATAGGAATGAAACACTCAAAACAATCTCCAGGTTGTTATGAACTGCCTTCTACCAATCTCTGTTATGACATGATACCCAGGAAGAAACTGTGGGAAAGCCTGGGATGAACTATGATGAAAAATAATGAAGCAAGGCAGTTAATATTTCTGCAAATGAAAAATACAGACTGACAACCACAGATCTCAGAGAAAAGTTATTGATGTCCCGCTCCACATGAATAAGGAACGTCATGTATGTATCAAGAGAGTATGTTTTTTGTGCAGGTGTTTGTTGAAGGGACACAGTAGAATAAATCACTAGAGGGAGCCTGATTTTATGTGTATGTGACAGAAAACAGAATTAAACCAGCCTGAACAAACGATAAGTGTTACCTCTGTGCTCAAAAACCAAGAGGAGGCAAGCTGCAGCCTGGCTTGGGCCAGCCGCTCTGGCCGGTTCTCTGCTTGCTCAGCTGTCCCTCCTCTTTGTATTGGTTTCATTTTTAGACTGACTTCTTCATGGAGGCAAAGTGACTGATTAGTTTAGGCTTCATAGTCCTGTTTCATGACTTTCAAAAGAAATGAGAACATCTTTTTTTCTGGTGGATTATTTATTTATTTAATTATTATAATTTTTTTTTTTACATATGTGTCCTTATTCCCCCATTACCCCCACCCCCCACTCATGCCCCACCCCCCTGTTGTCTGTGTCCATTGATTAGGCTCATATGCATGCACACAAGTCCCTTGGTTGATCTCTCCCCCTTACTCCCACTGACCCGCTCTTTCCCTGAGGTTTGAGGTTCTGATCGACATTTCTCAGTCTCTGCATCTGTTCTTATTCACCAGTCTATGCCGTTCATGGATTTTTATTGAGAGTGAGAAAATTATTTCCCAGGAGTTCTATGTAAATCTTTCTTCACATTTTATTGGTCTAAATTAGATCATATGTCCATTCTTGAATTAATCCTTGTGATGTCCTGTGCTGATTGGCTTATGCCTGTATTCCTGACCCAATCACGATGGCATGCAAATTGGGATTTCCTTTAAACCAATCAGGTTAGCCTGATGTGATTCATGCCCCTTTATGCATATGGGCTGTGGGGTGGATGAGATGTAAGGAAAATCGGAGTAACATTAGGAAAAGGAAAAATGGCAATGGATGCTACACAAATTTAATCCATGATAGCTGACAGTCTGGAGCTTGTGTTAAGTTTAAGGCTTGCTCACTTGAAAAATGCTAAAAATTTAGAAAATGTTCACATAAAGGGAATAGGTAATAAATCTGGTATAAAATATAATATGATAAAAAGTTGATGTTATTAAATTTTGGAGATATATTATGGTAGGTGGTTCTGGAACCATGTTTCCTGGGTTTTCAAATCTCACCTCTCCCATGTATCAGCTTTGTGATCTTGAGCAAATTACTTAATCTTCCTATGCTTTAGTTTCCTTTTCTGTAAAATATGATAATGAAATACCTACTACATAGGGTTGTTTGAGTGCTACAGAACTTAGTACATATAAAACTGTTATAGCTGAGCCCAGCTCACAATAGTACTTAATAAATGCTTACTCTTAATAGTTTTTTTATTTTTATAATATACTCTGATTAAGATACCCTCACTGTCCATTTTATCAGTTATTGGGAACATATAATATTTCCCTAGATGGTAATTTAATTTTTTCATAATCTGATAATATTATTTTTTGAAAAGTAAACAGAAGATGGGCATTGGAAAGTGACATTTATTTACTTTGCTCTCTTAAACTGGTAAGAGAGAAACAGCTTAATTATGACCAGTGAGGTCACTTTATCCCTTACTTCAAACCCTTGAATGCTTTCTTTTTTTTTTAAATTAAAATTAATTTTTTAAATCTTTATCCAAGGATGTCTTTTAAAATTGAGTTGAGAGAGGAGAGAGAGAGAGAGAGAGAGAGAGAGAGAGAAAGAGAGAGAGAGAGAGAGAGAGAGAGAGAGAGAGAGAGAGAGAGAAACATCAATGTGAGAGAGAAGCATCAGTTGGCTGCCTCTCGCATGCACCCAGATAGGCACTCTGACCAGAGATCGAAACTGCAACCTGGGTATGTGCCCTGACTGGGAATTGAACCCGTGACCTTTTGGTATATAGGACGATGCTCCAACCAACTGAGTCACACTGCTGGCCAAGGCTCTTGTTTCTTATATAATAAAGACTATATTACATTTCTTGTATTTTGAGGCTCTTAACAGTCTATCCTTTAACCTCCCTTTTCAATAAGCCCTGTGCACTCATTCGGCTATTCCTTGAACATAATATATGCTTCCCAGCTTTCCTTCCTCCAGTTTTACTGCATAATAATCATAGAAATTAATACTTGTTGAATACTATGTAACAGGCACAGTGAAATACTTCACGTGAATTATTTAATACTCATAGCATCTCTATGATGTACTCTTATTAGTCCCACTCACAAATGAGAAACTTTTGTTATTCACTCATAGTTTTGCAGTTAGTAAGAGAGAGTGCCAGAATTCTCACCATCATTTTGTATTGTCAGTTAACTGTTGCACTCTTCTGCCCTCACCCAACATGACTGATAAGATCCATTCATTCTTCATGGCATTCTTGAAACTTCAACTTGTGTAGGTATGTTCTCCAGCTGTCCTGCTAAAGTTAACCTTTTGATCCCACATGCACCTGGAGCTAAGTTTAAACCTCTATGCACTGTCTACCTTATTCTGCTTTCTATTCTTTTAAAAAAAAAAATATTTTATTGATTTTTTTTACAGAGAGGAAGGGAGAGGGATAGAGAGCTAGAAACATCAGTGAGAGAGAAACATTGATCAGCTGCCTCCTGCACACCCCCCACTGGGGATGTGCCCACAACCAAGGTACATGCTCTTGACCGGAATCGAACCCAGGTCCTTTCAGTCCGCAGGCTGATGCTCTGTCCACTGAGCCAAACCGGTTTTGGCCGCTTTCTATTCTTAAAAAAAAAAAAAAATTTAATCTTCACCTTAGGATATTTTTTCCATTGATTGTTCTTAGAGAAAGGTGGAGGGGGGGGGGGGTAGGGAGAGAAACACCCATTTGAGAGAGACACATTGATTGGTTGCCTCCCATTCACACGCCGACCAGGGCTGAAGATCCAGTCTGCACCTGAGGTACATGCCCTTGACTGGGAATCCAACCCATGACCCTTCGGTCCCAGGACCAATGCTCTAACCCTTGAGAAAAACTAGCCAGAACTCTGCTTCTATTCTTGTTGTCTGTAAATATCTCTTGAATGCAATTTCAAACAACCCAAGCGTGGAGTCTTCGTCAGCTTTGGGGAACAACAAGATGCGCTTTACACGCCAGGACAATCAGTGTATGTTTCTCAGGTTAAATTGACTTGCAGTCAACTGTTCATCGGAGCTCTTAAAATATTTTATTATTTGTGTTAAAGTGTCTTTGAAGAATGTGGACTCAGACAGCAGAAGTAAACTTGTTAGAATAGAAAGATGGGCGTGGTAACTTTTGTATTAAAGTGAAACACCTCCACTCAATAAATAGTGTTTACAAGGTGGTTGATGATGCAATGGCCATACAGGTCTGAATAGTACTATTTTAGTTTCAATAGTCTGTTCTCCATGTTACACTAGAGAACGATGTTAGATAGTAAGGTCAAGAAGTAGAGGCATACTTATTTTGATTACTCTGAATCTCTGATTCCCAGAACTGTGCCCGGATTCATATTTATGTGGTTGACATTAGTTAAATGTTGAGCCACCTCTCTTTTGAGAAGCAAACAAACTATCAGTAATTCAAATGATGAGTCAAAGGAGGGTAGAATTCCAAACACTCCATTGCTTAAAATACTCCATTTAACTAGTAGCTTTCCTTTCTTTTTATATTGTTCATTCCAAGCTAGTATATTAGATTATTACCATTCACAAAGTATATATTCAGTCTTGTTCCCATGCTCTTATTGAATGTGCAGCAGACTAAAATGGAACATAGTCATTTATCTTCAAGATTGCAATAACTCTAATTTTATGACTGTACCTTTCCCTTGCCTGTTTCCTGCCCATAATCTTTTGCGTTGTCTCTGGAGCTGGCCTCTCAGTGAAAATCCTTATCTGAAGCCTACACGTCACCACCACCTTCCTTTGGAGTGATCGTGGCAGCAGCATTTCCAGTTGTGAAACTGACAGAATCCTGAGAGATAACCAGGTGCATCAGTTACTTCCCACCATTTATAAAAATAAGCTTTTGAGCAAAACTTTGCCAGGAGCCCAAAATTACAGAGTAAAGGCACAAGTGTGACAGGTCATTCTAATGTATTTTCTCATGAAAATGAGGATTTCTATTATAAAGAAAATATGTACTCTGGGAAACACCTTTGTGGGCTTTATGAGTAGCACGATTTTCTCTCTGATAAAGCAGTAATAACGTGGTTGAAGGTTACATGCTCCTGATGGAGTAGCCAGTTATCTGCTGGCTGAGGAAGGTCTCACCACCCTGTCTCAAGTGAAAGTGGGAAGAGAAACACCAGGAGGATAGTGAATAAAAAGAAGCGGAAAGATGGATTTCTGGTCTAAGAATCCCTGCACTTGTTATCTAGAGGGTTTTGTGAATGTTCATAAATAAGCTCATTTACTAAAACATTTCGCAAAGGAGACAAATGCAATGAGTTCATTGGAAACCCCAAGAGATATGAAATAGCCAAACGATTTCTCTCCTTGCCCTTTTAATTTGCTATGTGCTTCCCTGGCAGGTGGCCACATACTGCCTGGAGCACGGACTCTTTGAAACTGTCTTGTGGGAGCTCGTGGGTCTTCATTTATCAGCTGCATGGAGTCAGAAGAAGTGAATTTAGAACTCCTTCCAAGTTCATGGAAGCTCCCAGGAGTCCCTGGTAACAAATGGGAAACAACAACGCTAGAAAGTGGATTTTTTAAAAAAAGGCAAACACTCTAGGAGTCATGATAAGTTTCCATTTCTAAGCTCTGTCATGAAGTAACTTTTCCCCCCACCTCAGAATATATATGAACTGCCCATACTGTCATCAGGTGTAGCAAGGTTAAGTTAGATGTTCACATTCTGTCATGCTTAGAAAAGTCAGTTCTTTTACGAAATGCTTTGCAAACAAAAAGCTATTCCCCATGCCAGAGAGTATGTGATGGAAAGCTGCCCTTTAAGATTTTAGACTTAATTGTTTAATTAAGAAGACCGACCTAGCCTATATAAGCTGGAGTTACTACTAGTAGATTCAGACTTTATAGATTTCCTGGTAATATTTTTAATCTTTTTGTTTGTTTAGCTCATTTCTGATTCTCTTTCCTTTTTTCTCTGTGCTCAGAGTACCTATAACCAGTGGCAACTTACTGAGAAAATAGTTCTGAACATCAAACTATGCAGTATCTTTGTTTAAGCATGAACCTTAAAGATTTTAGTTCTCTTTCCTTTCTTTTCTTTTTAAAAATATTTTTAGTGTTGTGTTGTCGCTAACAGAGAAATGCCCCACTATCCTTGGCTTATATGCCTCCACCCCCACTCCATCCCTCATCACCTCCTTCTCCCTCCCCCTCCCAAACCTGCCTCTATCATCTTTCTGTGGTGCTGAATGTATATAGCTTCTGAAACACTTTGGAATGGAAGGTGCTATGAAATTGTAAAGTGTTTTTATCACAAAGTTCTGCCATTATGTCTCGATCCTGACGTGCAACACCTCTGCTATTTCAGTGTTGTGACGGGACACAGCCGGCCCTGAGAGGGCACCGCACTCAGACAAGCATGTGAGATTGCGTCTGTCCCTGTTGGCGAGCCCGAGGCTTTAGAGCATCCACCGCATTAGATAGTTGTGGACAATGCATGGAAAGGTTAGTGCCTTGCTACTTAACGCAGGGGCTGTGGCATTGGAAAGCAAATGTTTAGATGTATAGGACCTCAGGAACTGCCCCAGGCCTTCTGAACCACAATCCACATTTTAACAAGCTCAATTATTTGCATACATGTCATTGGTGTAGTGGACGCCTGCTATTTTGTCTGCTCTGTATTCCTTAATCCACTAACAATGCTTCCCACCCCATCTTAAAATAACCGTTCCTTTCTGCCTTTAATGGTGTTTCTGGTTGGGCTGCTATTGCAGAGACCTGGCTTTTTGGCTATAGAGATGAGCAGTTAATTCAGGTTTGGATATTCAAGCCACCATGGTAGGTCAGGGCGCCACATGGAATCTACCTGGGTCTTCCCCTGTGCTTCTTTACTCTGAAGGTGGAAGGAGAAGTCATTTTAGCCTCTGCAATCATGAACCTGGAAAGAGGAAAACTGCAATCGTCAGTGGCTATCCTCACCGAGTGGAGAACACCTGCACACGATGCGGAGGAAAGCCATTAGTGCTCAAAGAGGAGGAAAGGCAAGAGAGAGACCCAGTGCCTGACCCTGCATGTGGTTTTGGTGATAGGAGCTCATAAAATGTGCTTTCGGCTTTTCTAGGTTTAAGTGCCCGCCCCTCCCCAAGGAAGTGAAGATCCCCCAGGACACCAACGGATGTAAGAAAAGGAGGGATGCTTATAAGTTCAAATACTAGCCTTATAACATAAGAAAATCAGAGTAAATTCTGTCATTTTCCTGTTAACGTAAAAACATTCAAACCTATAAAGAAGATTGTTCAGTTTATTTGAGCCAAACTGTTGGCAATTGCTGGGAAGCAGAATCTTAGCGGATTGGGACAATGCTCCAGAGAGTGGCAGTTCTTCACCTTATTTTACACATTACAATCAAAGAAGGAGATGGAAGTGGGTTACGTGAAATCCACTGGAGATAGACTGGTAGGCGGGAAAAAGCAAAACAGGCGGGGGGGAGGGGCAGTGGGGGGTGGGACCTCTGGGATAAAAAGTAAAATGATAGATACATGCTTCTTTTACTTAGGTGGGTGCGGTTAGTAACCAATCAAGATGATAACAATAACAATGAAGGAATTTATGGTCTCTTTCCTGGTGCTCATGCACACTTGGTTGTGTACCGAGGGGTCCGGAAAATGGGAAGTTACAAGTTACCCTGCCATTTCACAAGGATGTTATCTTAGATGAAAAAAAGACAATAGGCTCAGTAAAGGTAAAGATTGCCTTTATCAGGGAAGATACTGGTCTAGAACATAACTACCCACTATAAAGTGCTTTAGTTAAAGTTTAACTTCAGACCATCCTTTGTGGTTACTTTAGGTCTTTGAGTTTGCAAAACTGTCATGCAGACCTTCCCTGAGCTTGTCAGGTTAGCATGTGGCCTTTTTTTGGTCCACATTGCATTCTACTCACTCAAACTCTCTAACTTTCTTTGTATACTAGTATAAGAAAAAAATTCTCGTAAGATCTTTGAAAGTTTCACATGACAGAATGAATATGAAACACCTAACATGCTGACTGACATGTAGCAAATGTTCAATAAATGTTATTTGCTATCATTGTTGTTGCTATATCATCATTATTATTATTACTGCCTCATACAGGTTCTTTGATGGCAGACTCCCTCTAGGCCAGTAATCTAGATACCACTTTACCCTTCTTCTTCTTCTTTTTTTTTGCTGCAAAAATCTTTATTGTTTCATTTGGGCCAATGCATGGGAGAGGGCTCCAGGGTGGTGAAGAGAATGACTAGTAGTTTCGGGAAGAGGCTCAGGTAAAAGCCAGAGACAGCAGGGGGATGTGGAGGGGCTTCTGAAAGGCCTCTGGGCTCCAAAGGCTCCTAGTCGTGCTTGAGGGTGAGCCTTTCAAAGAGACACTAGCCCAGCCCAGCCTGGGGGGCAGCCAGCCTGCGGATGTTAGTCAGGTGGTCACCCATCTTCTCCATCAGTTTCACCTCCTCATCCAGGAAGTGGTTCTCCAGAAAGTCACAAAGATGAGGGTCTGTGCGGGTAGAACCCAGGGCACGCAGCTCCAAAAGGGCCTGGTTCAGGTTCCTCTCCAAGGCCAGGGCGGCTTCATGGCACCCTGAGTTCTGGCCACTCATCTTGGGAAGGTTTCAGCACGTCCTGGAAGAGAATGCAGCCACCACGTTTATTTTGCAACTTTAAGAGATGCTCAGCATCCTTGTGCTTCTTCTCTGCCAACTTTTGGAAGAAGTGGCCCACACCCTCGAGAGCCACATTATTGTCGTCGAAATAGTAGCCCAGAGAGGAGAGGTAGGTGTAGGAGGCCCACAGATGCAGGCTGGCCAGGCAGTTGTCAGCAGCCTCCACCTCTGTGGAATAATTCTGACTAATTTGGGAGCTCATGGTTGTTCAGCAATAAGGAGTTAAGGTAGAAAAAAACAAAAAAACAAAAACGGTGTGTTGGCTGGTCCCGGAGGTGTTTCTGAAGGTGGTGACTGGATAAGACGCAGGAGGCTGGAAGAAGGGGCGTCCCTGGGTCTGTTCCGTCCAAACACTGTTGAAGCAAGAGACAGATCCGGGACCACGGAGGGCATTGTCCCCTCTACCCTTCTGAGTCTCAATAATGGACTTAATTTCTGCAATGCAAACTGAACTAGTTTTTTTCCTGGTGGACCTAAATTTCTCCTCAGTGAGAAGAAGAAAAGGAACTTAGTTGGGGTAGGTACTCTAGGTGCATGGAAAGGTTAGAGAAAGCAGAAAGTAGCACAGTCCTCCACACAGTGACGTTTCTTCCCCATAGACACGATTGCAACTCCCATGGCAGTCACCTTCAAGAGTGGCAGCTCCTCTTGGATGCTCCTCTTCTAGGTCACCTCTCTCCCTCTGTGGAGCTCACTGTCCTGCATATGGGTAGCAATGCCCAGCACAGCTTACAATGCCTCCTCTCTCCGTGTCATTGGCCCTCAGGAACATTTTCAATGATTTGTACAGTAGCTAGAAACCTCAGGTTTTTGTTTTCTTTTTCTGGAATGCTGCTCACAATAGAATTCTTGTTTGTTGGATTGTCAAACTTTTCAAAGCAACAACTTCTTCGAGGAAATTGTTTAAAACCTTCTAGTCTTGCCTTGGGCACATACACTTTGTGACACGATGTTTGTGATTATCACTTCAGTTTGTTTCTAGGTTTTCTTGAGGCCTTCTCAGGCTGCTGTGGGGTGGCTTTATCACTGCCTTCAGCCCAAGTCTGAGCTCAGGCATTTGAACACTTGTCAGTAACCCAAATGCCTCTTCATGTGTTCCTTCAGAGGACAGTGGTAGTAGCATCTTGGTAAATCAAATCAGCGGTTTTCTAGAGAAGACATTAGGCTAAAGTTGATGCTTATTTTGTGCTGTACTTTCCTCTGTTATAGAATAAAAACTGTTTAAAATATTCTAAAAATAGAAAAACATCTTTTGAATCAATGCCTAATTAAAATTTGCATAGAATTATATTATTATTATGGGTATTTGATTATGCAAATGATAACCTCTATATGGTAATGGAAATTTTTTGTTTTTTAAAAAAATATATTTTATTGATTTTTTTACAGAGAGGAAAGGAGAGAGATAGAGAGTTAGAAACATTGACCAGCTGCCTCCTGCACGCCCCCTACTGGGGATGTGCCCGCAACCCAGGTACATGCCCTTGACCGGAATCGAACCTGGGACCCTTCAGTCCGCAGGCTGACGCTCTATCCACTGAGCCAAACCGGTTTTGGCATGTTTTTTTTTTTTTTAATTTTTATTTCTCACACACTTATTGACTGCCTAGGTTATAGGAGGCCCAGTGCTGTAAAAGATTAAAAGTTGAATACTTGATTCTTGTCTCCAGATGTTTAAAACTTTGAGATATTTTGACATATAACTTTGTCAGATCACTGAAAGCTTGCTCTAGTATTTACTTAAGTTGGAGGAGGTTATTGAGAGGACATGGCCCCCAGTTGACCCATGAGCTGGTCCCAGGTAATTGAAGGCTCCTCACCCTTTCTTTGTCCTTAGAATGCGTGGTCCACCTGCCTTCCTTAAATGACAAGTTGCCTCAAAGACACAGCCTTGAGGTAGTAATGTGTTCCTGAAACCATCTGGACATTATACCTGGCTGAACCTCGTTAAGGCCTCTATGTAAACTTTTAAGATATAGCAGATGAGTGTGGAGACCTATGGTGCCTAAGACAAGCCTCCCATGTATGGTAAGTCCCATTGCTTTATTAAACCACCACTGGCATGCTATGCTTCTTTTTTTGCTCTATGCTTGTTGTCTGTGTATGAGGGCCAATATCAGAGAGCTCCTGGGAAACTTCTGACTTGGTGAACCTACCTCCTGCTATGATGCTTTAGTAGCAATACAACAGACATTCATAAACACATTTTGATAATATTCTTTGGCCTTACTACTTCTCCTATCATTAGAATTCTCAAGACCTTTGACATAAAGAATTGTACTTATACTGTAATTATTTACAACTCTAAGTAAAACTTGGGGATTATAAAATTGAGAAGAGAGCCATTTTCTGTGCAGGTATTCTGCACAATAGATAATATGTATGTGGTGTGTAAGTATGTATGTTAATTCATTATTAACCAAGTAGATAGAAACAGAACATGATATAGTGCAGTGTTCTCAAACTGTTTTTATTGTTTTCCTAATAGAAAAATAAAATTAAACTTAAATTTTCTCCAGTGAGATAAATTAAATATTTAAAAAGTAAGATTTTGTCAGCAGGGTTGAACTTTTCAGGCCACAAACCATTGTAATAGATAATAATTTTTTGATCTTCCAGAACTAATTTTCACTTGGAGGTGATATGGTCCTCATTGAAAATGGATGACAGAGAGATCCAAGATGGTGGGGAAGTAGGTGGATGTTACACATACCACCTCCCAGGACCAAATTAAAGTATAGAACAATCACCCTGAATAACCATCTGAAGACTAGCTGAAGAGAAATCTTATAACTAAGGATTTACGAAGAAGCCACATTGAGACTGGCAGGAAGGGCAGAGATATGAAAAGGGTTGGCCCCACTCCCATGGGCAGCAGCTGAGATTCTTGAGGGATATCTCAGCTCCAAACAGTCCCTCTGAGAAGAGTGGGGTCTCAACCCCAAGCCAGGCTCCCCAGCCTAGACTGCCAGAACCAGGAAGAGGAGCCCAAATAATATCTGGCTGTGAAGATAAGCAGGGTTTTTTTTTCTGCCAGGGACAGACAGACAAGAGTCTGTTAGAGAAACAGTCACCTTCTTAAAGGGTCAACACACAAAATTTCATTCACAGTCACTCACCCTGGGAGACAGAGAAAGGGTGGAGCAAACTAGGGTCACAGAAGGGGAGACCGAGGTTTGTGACTCTGAGGCGAGAACTGAAGGGAGCGCTGCCAGGATTCCTGTGCTGAGTCATTCTGCCACACCACAGACACCATCTTTCTCAGGTGGAGCACTCCCCTCTGTGCAGCATCAGCCTGGGGGATCCAAAAACACCACCTGATGATTTCCCTGTCACCCCAGCCTGTAGAGCATTCTCCCTGCTGAGGAGTTAGCGACCTGGGTTGGGGTGTAGAGATCTGGACAGACTCATGATATGTCAGTGACTGAGTTGTGTAGCTGTGGGTGGGGCCATTCCACCACTTTCTGGTGAACCTGACTGGTGCCTATCCCTCACTGGAGATACATTAGCTCCATACTCTGGGCTACCAGCAACCCCACCCTCCCAATTCCTGTGGTTATTCACTGCCAAGGTCTAGGAAGGATCTGGGACAGACTGAGTTGTATGGCTCAGGAGTGGGGGCAACTCCCCATTGTTTCCCAAACTTGATTGGCATCTCCCTTGGAGGGTGGGGGAGATCCACTAGCCCCACCCTCCAAGTTTTTGGCAGCACTGCACTGTTGAGATCAGGATCTGGGCAGACTCTGGGACAGACTGAGTTGTGTGGCTCTAGGACAAAGGACATTCTTCTCTTGCATGCTCAACTGGTGCAGAGCCTTCCTTTCACACACCAAAATCTTGGTCTGTTTGGGCCTGATAAACTCTGCTGGCCTCACCCTGTCAACTTCCTGATATCCCAGCCCCAACACAAAGGTGTGCAAGCAACCAGCAGGTGACAGTTAGACTTGGAACATTTGCTGAGTGGCCTTCTTAGACCCGACACTAGATCTGTATCAATCTGGTGAACACCACTTGTCCCAACCTAGTGACTCACTGAGAATCTACCTCATGCAACTCAAGTACTGGCAGAGGCTTTTTCGGTGACTGAGTCTAACAAGCAGCAGGCAGAGGTGGATTTTGGAATGCCTTGGGACGTTTGCTGACCTGTCTCTGGGTCTGGTGTGGGTAAAAGCCAGCCTTATTGTGAAGCTTGGTCTTTCTTGTGCACACCAAGGCTCAGCAGAGGCAGCCACAAAAAGTGGATCACTTTGTAGCTCCAAACACATTGCCAATGGCCAGTCACAAGCAGCGACTGGCATTGGCCTGCACCAGAGTCCCTCCCAAGGGGCTCCAGAACCAGCATTCCCAGAAGCCAACTTCAGACAACATCAGATAAGGATTCAATTAGCTTCACAAGTGGCATATCCAAAGGAAGATTTTGGCAGGCACCAAACCCTGCTGAAGTAAATTTTGCTTTGTATGCTCAGCACCTACACAGGAGCTTATACACTGTGGTAGGGGTTGATCCTCACAGTCAGCCAGCCTGAGGGTTGACACCACATATGAACAGGCCAATAGCAATCAGTACTGAATTGCAACAGGAAGGTCCACATAACCCATACAAGATGCATTCCTGGAGCATGCCACTAGACCCTCACTAGACTACATAAGGTCACCCCATGAAGACCTGGAGTCATAGCAGACCTATCTATTACATAGAAACAAACACAAATAGGCAGCCAAAATGGGGAGTCAAAGAAACATGCCCCAAATAAAAGAATAGGAGCTATATCCAGAAAAAGAGCTAAATAAAATTGATGCAAGCAATTAATTAGATATAGAGTTCAAAGAAATGGTTTAAGGATACCCAAGGAACTTAGTGAGAACTATAAGGAACTTAGTTAGCATTACAGCAGCATGAAAAAGGACATAGAAACGCTATAAAAGGACCAGTCAGTAATGAAGAGCACAATAACTGAAAAGAAGAATATGCTGGGAGGAATAAACAGTAGGTTGGATGAAGCAGGGGATCCAATCAGCGATTTGGAAGATAAGGTAGAAAAAACACCCAATCACAGCAGCAAAAACAATTAAAAAAAAAGAAAAGAAAAGAAGATAGTTTAAGGGATAACATGAGGTATAACAACATATAAGTCACGGAATTATCAGAAAGAGAAAACAGAGAGCAAGGGATTGAGAATCAATTTGAAGAAATAATGACTGAAGCCCTAGCCAGTGTGGTTCAGTGGATAGAGCATTGGCCTGTGGACCAAAGGGCCCCAGGTTTAATTCTGGTCAAGGGCATGTACCTTGGTTGTAGGCTCCTCCCTCGCCCAGGCCCTCATGGGGGCACATGCAAGAGGCAACCAATCAATGTGTTTCTTTCACATTGATATTTCTCTCTGTCTTTCTCTAAAAATCAATGGAAAAATAACCTTGGGTGAGAATTAAAAAGAAAAGAGAAAAAAGATTAATAATAAAAAAAAGAAAGAATGACTGAAAACTTTCCTAACATGGTGAAGAAAAAAGACACACAAATCCAAGAAGTGCAGAAAGTCCCAAACAAGATGAACCCAAAGAGGCCCACACCAAGACATATTCTAATTAAAATGGCAAAAGTTAAAGACAAAGAGAATCTTAAAAGCAGCAAGAGGAAGACAGTTATTTACAATGGCGCTCCCATAAGACTGATGGCTGATTTCTCAACATAAACATTCCAGGTCAAAAGAGATTGGCACAAAATATTCAAAGTGATGTAAAGGCAGAATGTACAACCAAGAATACTTTACTCAGCAAGGTTATCATTTAAAATGGAAATAAATAAAAAGCTCCCCAAATAAGAAAAGACTAAAGGAATTTGTTACCACCAGGCCAGTATTACTAAAAATGTTAAAGGGCTTTCTTTAAGAAAAGGAAGAATAAAGACCTGGCCAGGTAGATCACTTGGTTAAGGCACTGTCTTGATATGCCAAAGCTGCAGGTTTGATGTCTGGTCATAACATATACAAGAATCAACCAATGAGTGCATAAATAACTGGAACAACAAACCAATGTTTCTCTCTCTCTTCCCCTCCTTTTCTCTCTCTTTCTAAAATCAATCACTATTGAGAAGAAGAAAGATACTAAAAAGAATAAAAAGAAAGAGGTTCATAGTTAAAAGAATAAAATGGCAATAAATTTATACATATTAATAATCACTTTAAATGTAAATGGCTTAAATACTCCAATCAAAAGACATAGGGTAGCTGAATGGATCAGAAAATAAGACTCAGATATATGATGTCTACAAGGCATTGTAGTATAGTTTGATATCAGGTGGCATGATTCCTCCAATTTTGTTCTTCTCCCTCAAGGTTGCTGTAGCTATTCAGGGTCTTTTGAGGTTCCATAGAAATTTTTGGAATATTTGTTCTACTTCTGTGAAATACACCATTGGTATATTGACAGAAATTTCATTGAATGTATAGATTCCTTGGAGAGTATGGATATTTTAATGATGTTAATTCTTCCTATCCATGAACACAGTGTATGCTTCCACTTATTTGTGTCTTCTTCAGTTTCTTTCTTCAGTGTCTTATAATTTTCCAAGTTTGGTCTTCTACATCCTAGGTTACATTTATTCCTATGTGTTTTTTATGACATTGTAAAGAAATTGTTTTCTTAGTTTCCCTTTATGATAATGCATTACTGATATATAAAAATGCAACTGATTTCTGGATATGCATTTTATATCCTGTTAGTTTACTGAATTTGTTTATCAATTCTACTAAAAAGTTTTTTGGTAGAATCTTTGGGGTTCTTGTGACAGCATGGATAGACCCAGAGAGTATTATGCTAAGTGTAATAAGCCAGTCCTAGAAAGATAATTACCATATGATTTCACTTAGATAATTACCATATGATTTCACTTATATGTGAAATTTAGTGAACAAAATAAGTTAACAAACAAAATTGAAAGAGACTCATAGATACAAGAACAGACTGATAGCTGTAAGAGGAGAAGGGGACTAGGGAGCTGGGTGAATAAGGTGAAAAGATTAAGAAAAAAAAAAATCCCCCAAAGCCACCAACAACCTCTCATAGACACAAACAGCGGTATGGTGATTACCAGAGAAAAAGGGGGTTGGGTGGAGGTAGAAGAGGGTAAAAGGGACCATAAATGGAGATGGCAGGTGACTTGACCTTGGGTGGTGAACACACAATACAATGTACATATGATGTATTATAGAATTGCACACCTAAAACTTATATGATTTTATTAACCAATGTCACCCAATACATTCAATTAAAAAATAAATAGGTTGGCAAATGTAGAAAAAGGAAGAAAATTAATTGGAGGTTGGATGAAAAGGTATTTTACCATTAAACAGACTTGGGTTTATCTGGGAATATCAGCTTCACCACTTATTATTTGGCAACTTTGGGTAAACAATCTAGACTCCTGACCTCTAGTTTCCCTACATATGAAGTGCAAATAATGATACCTATCTTGAAAGAATGTTGTGAGAATTATATATAATGTTGGTGCAGAGTTTAGCATTTTAAATATCTGGTAACAATTACTAGTAAGGTTACTTGGTCTGAATATCTTTTTCTGACCTTGTCAGGTAACAATGGCATGCTAGTAAATATTTATCTAATGCCCACATGGTGGTATATTAATTAATATTTCTGTAGACCAGTGGTTTCCAAACTTGACTGCATATTAGAATCACCTGAAGGTATATTAAAAATTGGATAAATTCCAAAGCTCAGGCCACACCAGGACCAATTAATTTGCAATCTCTAGGGTGGAATGCAGGTATCAGGAGTTCTAGAAGATCCCAGGTGATTCAATGTGAAGACAAGTTTGAGGATCACTTCTGTAGACATTTAGTTTAAAGCCTGAAGATAATCTGGGTAGCTGTAGCATTTTACATCAGGGACATGTTACCTGAGGTTTAAAAATAGAAATGTCACAGTAGTTGAAGGAATAGCAGTTATTTTGAAATTTTCCTGTGCTTAATAAGTTGCTATGAATGCCTTTTTAAAAATTAAATAAAGATATATTTTTATAACATGCACTAGTGGCCCAGTGCACGAAATTCCTGCATGGGGGCAGGGAGGGTTGGTGTCCTTCAGCCCGGCCGGCACCCTCTCCAATCTGGGACTCCTCGGGAGATGTCCGACTGCCGGTTTAGGCCCGATCCCACAGGGATCCCACAGGGATCGGGCCTAAACCGGCAGTCGGACATCCCTCTTGCAATCCAGGACCGCTGGCTCCTAACCACTCAGCTCCCTGCCTGCCTGCCTGATTGCACCTAACTACTCTGCCTGCCAGCTTGCTTGCCTCCAGCTGCTCTCCCCACCTGGCCTGATCACCCTATCCACCTCTGCCTTGGCCCTGCCACCATGGCTTTGTCTGAAAGGATGTCTGGAGGGTCTCCCAGTCTAATTAGCATATTACCCTTTTATTAGTATAGATAACTTTGATAATGGTAATTTTTAGTTTCAGAAAAGTGTGAGTAAGCAAGCCCTCAGGGTCCATGACCTTTGTGGCATGTGGCATTATTCTTTGTTTAGGGAGAGGTGTATTTGCCATCTTGAGGCATATCAGAGCCTAGACATCATGCCACAGTTGAGATGTAGGCTTTATGATATGATTTTCTTTTTCTTGAGAGACATGTGCCATGCCACAAAAGACTATGACTTAACCATGACTAATTGGCATTGACTAACTGAAGGGAAAATTTTTATTTCAACTAGAAATAAATGCTCTATTTTGCATGTCATGTATAGCATGTGAAACGATTTTTGTTTTCATTTTTAGTGTTTCATGATTTGGTTTCCAGAGTTACAGCCAGAGATTCTTGTGCATGGAGTGATAACTTAATTTCATCAAGGGTTCATGCTCTGTCAACAGGGACTGTCAGGAGGACCTGTTACAGAATGGACATCTGCGATGAGAAATGCGGCAGACAAAATGTCTGCAAAGACACCCTACAGACAACATGCTTGTCCACGTAGGGGAAAAACAGCTTTAAACTCAAGCCTGTAGACTTCATTGGGTAGATAAGATGAGTAAGATATAACTTCAGAGATAGAAGAGTAGTGAAGAAATATAAGCTGTAGCTTGAGGAGTAGCATATTAGACAAACTGTTGCTAATGATAGAAAGCAATTCATCATTGAACAAAAATCTGATGTCAAACAATTTTCCCATACCCATCACCACCTAATTTTGATTTTGTTGGAATTTAGGATTGCTCATGGCTAGAACTGGAAGGGACATTTTAGAAGTGACTAGCAGAGTTGGTGTGAGAATTGGTCAACAGGAAGTCCACCCAGGATTCTGTAGAAATCAGAGACAATGGCAGAAACCATTTTCTATTTAGATCTTCACAGGCTATCACTGCTTTTCCAGGTATCAACTCTATTTTTAAAAAATTAATCAGTCAGAGAGTTTGCTATAATTCAAACTCATGTTTGTAAACCAAAACTAAAAAAGCTTTATTAATAGAGGTGACAATTAGTTTGAAAAATCAGGAAGCATTGTCAGCACATGGGAAATGATGATTTGAGGAAATTAAAAATCTGATTTTAGTGCTTGCAGAATGGGCAGATTTAGTCAATTTTCTAACCAGATCAACTCATTCTGATAAATATCTATGAAATATTCTGAATTTAAACTATTCACTTTGGGTTTAGGGACAAAAACTGAACATAGCAAATGCAAACATCTATTATGCTCTCGATTTATTTTTTTCCTGTATTTGTTCTGCAATTACATTTTATTTTTCTAATATTTACATTGAATTTTATACAGCAGTAATTGATTTCCTTCTTATAATTTTCCTGACCAATAGTTTTTAGATTTTAAAACTAATTATTGTATTATTTATTTTGCTGGTTGGATAGTCTTTAAAATTGAGTGAGCATCTGCAATTTCTGGGCACTTGAATATTTTTCATCAAATGTTAATTGTTTTGAAATTATTTATTATTTGCAGTGGGCAGTTGTTCATTGCCTTTTGTAGATGAAATTTCCTGAAACAGTAGGATGAAGATGATTAATCATAGTTGCCAGATAAATTAGACTTAATCTTAGAAATGGCCACATCCAGAACTAAAACAGCTTGTGCCACTTTATTACATGTGAAAGATATTGGAATGAAGAAGAACTTGGGTCTCTAACCCAAGAATAAGTTATGCTTATCATTTAAAAATGAAATATATTATCTCAGATTTATTATTATCCTATTTTCATTTAGCTAAAATTAACATTTTGTGAAGATTATATAGAAATCTTAGTTACTGATAATAAAGATGAAGACTTAGCAGGCTAATTTCTCAGTGAGGTAGACTTTTTAAAACATAATTCATTCTTCCAGGAGCTAAGACACATCAAATGCGTTGACACCTTCATAGAAAAGCATGGTATTGATTCAAGCCATTAATGTATTTATTGAAATGGCCAATATGTTGTGAATTTTCAGGAACAGTTGTTTGTGATGCCAGTTTTCTCTTTTATAAGGATACTAGAGGCCCGGTGCACAAAATTTGTGCATTTGAGTTGGTGGGGGGTCTCTCAGCCCAGCCTGTGCCCTCACACAGTCTGGGAGCCCTCAGGGCATGTCCAACTGATGGCTTAGGCCCACTCCCCAGAGCCATCAGTCAGACATCCTTAGCACTGCTGCAGAGGCAGGAGAGGCTCCTGCCACTGCTGCTGTGCTCATCAGCCGTGAGCCCGGCTTCTGGCTGAGTGACACTCCTCCTATGAGAGCGCACTGACCACTAGGGGGCAGCTCCTGCATTGAGCATCTGCCCCATGCGCATCATAACGACCAGTTGTTCCATTGTTTGGTCGATTTGCATATTAGCCTTTTATTATATAGGATGAGCTTAGGAAGAAACACTATCTATTACTATTTAATTTTATCTAAAAGGTTATAGAGCTTGCTCATTAATTGTTAATTCATTTAACACATTCTTATGGAACATCTATCATTATTTGTCAGCTCTAGTTTGGAGGTGTTCAGTAAATGTCTTACTTCATTCCTTTGGAATAAAGCAAACACACAAACTCATATCCACACACAAATACACACATTCATTCACACACATTCATACACACACACGCACACACATTTCCTATTGAGGTGTGTAGTGACAATAAAAGAAGAGAACTTATTTAGAGGCAGGGTCTTGAAGATGTATTGTGGGTTGAATGCTCAATCTGTGGAAAAGAGAAATAACTGTTTTGGGTATATGTTAATTTGATATGCAATTCTATTTTATTCTTTTTATAGAATTGTCTCCCCAGTAGTAACAAATACTGGAAACAGAAGAGAGAAATTATTCTAGGAAGTATTTTTCTGATAATTTGTCAAAGCTACTGTTCAATTACTGAAAATTCTCTCCTTTGCCCCCAAAAGAGGGTTTTTCTTGATCAATTCTCTGTGTTTTAAAAAAATGTATGTACCTATAACAAAGAACTTTGTCTTCCCAGCTCTTGAGGGAGGGTAGTTCTGGACTGATGCAAACTTGTCACTTAACACTCCAAATGAAAATAGAGTTCCTCATTCTTGTGGGTTTGTTAGGAAAAGAAAGAAGAAAATTAATAATAATAATAATAATAATAACAACAATACTGCTGCTACTCTGTCTGATAAAAGAAAGTAATCTAAAGAAGATATGAGACAATTCTAAGAGTACTTAAAATTATTTGGGGGCAAAATTCATGATTTTGCTTTGAGTTTTAAATTAGTAACTTAAGTTCTAGAATTCTTCCATTCCCTTGGTTAAGTGCTGGAGGTGGTATAGTTAGAGCTATAAGAATGTTCCATTTACTTAAGGTTTATTCAGAAGTAAGGAGATCTTATTAAGTGGTACTGACTCAGTAGCAGAAAAAAGAAGTGTTACCTGACCAGTGTGGCTCAGTGGTTGAACCAGGAGGTCATAGTTATATTCCTGGAGAGGGCACATGCTCGGGTTGTGGGCTCAATTCCTATTGATGCTTCTATCTCTTCATCTCCCTTCCTCTCTCTGCAATCAATGAAAACATATTTTTTAAAAAGCAGTGCTGTAGGGGTTTATCAACATGAATTAAGACTAAGGATTCACCTAAATTAGAAGCAAGGAGGCTTTGGGGAAATATGAGACCTTGAGTCAATGTATTTTTTAAAAATATATTTTTATTGATTTCAGAGAGGAAAAGAGAGAGAGAGAGAGAGAGAAATATCAATGATGAGAGAGAAATATTGATCGGTTGCCTCCTGCACGCCCCACACTGGGGATCAAGTCCACAACCTGGGCATGTGCCCTGACCAGAAATTGAACTGTGACCTCCTGGTTCATAGGTCGACTCTCAACCACTGAGCCATGCCGGCTGGACCTTGAGTCAATGTACTTAATATTTTCAAGCAGGCACCAGAAAGTTATAAACAGAAATACACTTCCTGACAGTTTCAATGCAATAAAGTTTCTTTTCTTAAGTAGGCAAGTGGGCGAAATAAGACATCCAGCGGTGTGAATTGATCTGAACCACCTGAGGTCAGGCATGAGGTTGACATTTAAACTCATATTTTAAAATGAAAACAAATAGCTTTAAATGTAGAAATGCATCTCAAAAAGTGGAAACAAAAATCATTTAATCCTCTTGCCCTTAGGGCTAGACACTAACTTAGTAGTGTGTAGACTTTCAGTTTTCTTCCTACTTCTGTGTGAGCCCATGATGTATGTGAAGGGTTATGAGTATAAGATCTGACTCTGGCCAGCCTAAGCGGAAGGAAACTGAGGGGGTTCTTCATAGGGTATTGCTGATAATATGGGGAGTGGGCCTAAGCCGCAGTCTGGCCTCCCTCTGCAGGAGGCGACCAGGCTGATCAGGGGAAGGTGCTGCCCCCATCACCCCGCTGCTGCTACCATAGCTGGCCGCTGCAGCTGCCAAGGTGTTTTCATCAACATGGACTCCAGTCCCTTCACCATAAAAAAATGACAACTTTCTTTAGGCATTTTCAAGATGTCTTTTTCATAGGATATGACCTTTCTTTCTTTTTTAAATCCTCACTTGAGGATATTTTTTCATTGATTTTTAGAGAGCGTGGAAGAGAGACTGAAAGACAGAGAGAAACATCAATGTAAGAGGGATACTTTGGTTGGTTGCCTTCTGCATGAGCCCTGACCTGGGACCCGGCCAGGGAGGAGCCTGCAACCTAGGTACATGCCCTTGACCAGAATTGAACCCAGACCCTGTGGTACACAGGCCGAGGCTCTATCCACTAAGCCAAACTGGCTAGGGCAGGATATGACATTTCTCAGCCCCTCCAGTAGTAGACCTTCATTTTTTCCTCCAGGAATGAGGTGGAAAAACCCTAGATCACCTTCTTGGATTCTTATTATGCAAGTTATCAGGAATACTGCAAGTGGTGTACTGGGAGCTTAGCCAATGAGCAGTGAGAAAAGGTGTTTCCTCACACACAGAGGCAGGTCTGCCGGTGTGCCCTGGCTGGCAGGCCCTGTTCTCTGTGGGCCTGCTCGCTGTGGTGGCAGCTGGCAGGCAGGCCTTGCTCCCTGCTCTCTGTGGGCCTGCTCTACCCTGCTCTCTGTGGACCCTGTTCTGCCCTGCTCTCTGTGGGCCCGCTTGCCACCCAGCAGTCACCTCCCGCCCACCGGCATGTGCAGTCTCCTCCTGAGCGGTCGTGACTGTTACGGCGTCCCAGGCTAATTTGCATATTACCTCTCTCTCTCTCTCTCTCTCTCTCTCTCTCTCTCTCTCTCTCTCTCTCTCTCCCCCTCTCTCTCTCTCTCTCTCTCTTTCTCTCTCTCTCTCAATGTATATATATATATATATACAATGTATGTATATATATATATACATTGAAATTATTTTATTTGTCTGTTGTCCCCACTAACTGTGAGCTCCTAGAGGGCCAGGGCTTTGCCTGTTCATTTTTACCCTGAAAGCTGCACCTGGCAAAGAGCGGGATCTTATTACTTATTGGTTGACTGAAATGCAGTGGAACTCTGTAACTGTGGTCTGTTAGACTAGGCCAGTGGTTCTCATCATGTGAGCTTCATATGTTGAGAAGGAATGAACTGCTGAATAAACTGATGAGTGTCTTGGTCAGCTCAGAGTATAAGCCTGGGAAGTACAACAACATATGTCATGAACACAAATCAACCTTAAAAATGCAGTTCTCTGCCAGCAAAATAGAGACAGACTCATAGATAGAGAGCAGGCAGAGAGCTCAGGGGGAACTGGTGTATGTGTGTGTGTGTATCTGTGTGTGTGTAGGAATTGAGCTAAAAAGAAAAAAAGTGAGATAACTCATGGACACAAACAGCAGTGTGGTGATTGTGGGGGGATGCAGTCGGATGGGTGGAGGTAGAGGAAGGCATAGCGGTGATAAAAGGTGATAGAAAAAATAAAGTAAAATAATTATAAACAAAATACCCCACCTTTATCAAAGTAACCTTGGGGGTGATTATATATAGGCATTTTTAATAGTATTGTTGCCATAGTCAATATTAAATGGACTTGTATACTTTGGGAAAATTTTGTTCTTAGGAAGTGGCATGAAACTCAAAGTGCTGTGATTCAGATTGGAAATGAGGCTATTGTAAGTGTTTATTACCAAACACAGTCAAAGTACTGATGCTTGCAAATAATTAACATTTAAAAATATATTTAGGCCCTAGCTCGTTTGGCTCAGTGGATGGGGCGTCGGCCTGCAGACTAAAGGGTCCTGAGTTCAATTCAGGTCAAGGGCACATGCCCAGGTTGCGAGCTAGATCCCCAGTAGGGGGTGTGTAGAAGGCAGCCGATCCATGATTCTCTCTCATCATTGATGCTTCTATCTCTCTCTCCCTCTTCCTTCCTCTCTGAAATCAGTAAGGATATATCTAAAAAATAAAATATATATATTTAGAATAGTCTCAAGGTTATCTCTATGATAACATCACTCTTTCCCATGTTTATATGCCTTTTAGGAGTGAAGTGCTTGCAGTACATCTAGTGTTAGAAGTTGTGTTTGGGAATATGTCTTATATATGAGGTTCACATGTTCAGAAGCACTGCCTAGGGCCATGGCCACAGATATAGCCATTTGATGGCTCTTATAAAATTTGCCCAAATTGATATACTTCCTATTTTTTCCAGGCCTTTAAAACAAGGGCCTGCTAACTTAAACCTGTGGGCCTACGTAGAAAATATTGGAAAGAACGAGGCTAAAGGGGCTATGGTTGCAGCTTCCCCATTGGCTCCTCTGAGGATTTGGGGGATTCTATGGCAGTATTAATATAGCTCTTTCTTTTCTCATTTCTCCTCATAGTATCAGCAACACATATGCAGGCCCTTCCTATTGGACATAATCCTTCTGGCAGTGTGGAGTATTTAATTTCTACCAAGACAATCACACGGGTACCAAGTAGACAATCCAAAATTTACTTACCTTGGAAAGGGCTTTTTGGTCAGGATATATCTCTTCAGCTTTCCCTAGTTTTGATGATGAAATCTTTGCTTAAATCCACATGAAGTCTATGTTTTCCACTCAAGCTCACTTCTTAGTGATTAAGAACTGTCTGGTCCCCATTTTTATCTTTTTGCTTCTCCCTCTCTATTACATAGTCTAGAAACTTGATACCTGTTTGTCCTTTAAAAGCAATCTCTTAACCCTTACTTCCTAACCTTCATGAGGCCCCCATTTAAGTAACTCACTCAAACTGTGATGGGTGGAGAAAGAATTCACACTCAGTTCTGTGGGGGTCCAGAGCCCACACCCTTCATTATTTGCTGATTCTCAACTTGCTTCCTACTTCTCTTTCCAATATAATGATAAACAATATCAGGAGTGCTCAAGTGGGAAGAGTGTTCTAAAGGGAAAAAGGTTACCAGTGTTTCATCTTCAGTAAGGGAAAGAATACAAAGGAAATCCTATAGAATAAAGAGGTAACATGCAAATTAATCCTCATGCCCTCATAAGATGGCTCCCTACAAGTAGGCTGGCAGGGGGGTTTGTGAGGGATGACCAAATGACTGAACCAGCAGGCTGCATGGGCTGACCAGGCCAGCGGGGAGGCCGTGAGGGGCAACCCGGCTGGTGGGGGGGGGCAGTTGGGAGTGACCAGGTTGTCAGGGGGGCAGTAAGAGGCGACTAGGCTGGTGGGGGGCAGTTAGGGGAGATCAGGCCAGCAGGAGCAGTGCAGTTGGGGGCAACCAAGCTGGTGGGGGGCAGCAGTGAGAGGCGACTAGGCTGGTGGGGGAGCAGTTGGAGGTGACCAGGCTGGCGGGGGTGTGGGGGGGGAGTTAGGAGCAACCAGGCCAGCAGGGAGGGGCAGTTAGGGGTGACCAGGCAGGCAGGCAGGTGAGTGATTAGGAGCCAGTGGTCCAGGATTGTGAAAGGGATGTCCGACTGCTGGTCGGACATCCAAAGAGAAGTAGGAAGCAAGTTGAGAACCAGCAGTCGTACATCCCCCGAGGGGTCTCAGATTGGAGATGGTGCAGGCTGGGCTGAGAGGAACCCCTCCCATGCACACATTTCATGCACCGGGTCCCTAGTATTCTGCAACAAGGTATTTTTTTTCTATAAAGGGCCATACAATAGGTGTTTAAACTTTACAGTTAAGTGTCTGTTGAAATTATTCAGATGTTGTAGCATGAATGTAGCCATAGACAGAGGTAAACAAATGCGTTCCAATAACACGTTATTTACTGACACTGAAATTTCAATCTCATATAAATTTCACTTGTTACAAATATCATTTTTCTTTCATTTTTTCTGCAATCACTTAAAGATGAAAAAAACATTCTTTTCTTGTGCACTGTACAAAAAACAGGTCAGATTTCAGGTTTCCAATATTTAGTATTTAGGACATATTTATTCTAAAAATTATTTGTTGTTTATCTGAAATTAAAATTTAACTGGACACTCTGTATTTGATCTGGCAACACAGCTGGCTTTGGTCTCCAGGCCATGGTTTGCAATCCCTATTCCATAATCATTTAGTTCTTGTGAAATATTATCTGGTTGCACTTGGTGGAGGGATAAAGGTATTTAAACAGACACATGCTTTGTCTATCTAGTTTTAAATAGTAATGTGATCATTAGCTCTAATGGGGTTCTCAGATGTGAAAAAATACTAAGATATTGACAAACCAGTGTTTCCAGAAAAAGAGTCATAACATTAGAGCTTAGATTTGCTGCAAAGATTCATAAAGCCAGAGTGCAAATGACCTAAAGTATTCCATTATATGATAAAGGGTGTTTCAAGGAGGAATGAGCAATACTATATTGAGCTTTCTTTCTATCACCTAGGATAGTGACCAGTTACTGAAATATTGAACACAAAATATTTTTATGTGATTGTTTTTTCCAATTCTTTAATAATTACACATTCAATGAGTACATATTGACTGTATATGTACTTGCTAAGCATATTCTAAGAGCTGGCTATAAAGCAGTAAACAAAATGAGCAGAAGCTTTTGCCCTCAGGAAGTTTACATTCTAGTGGAAAGGTAAAAACTAAAAAAGAAATAAATAAAGTATACACACTGTTTGTTGCAAAGGGCAACTGGGAAAAATGAAGCAAATGAGAATAGTATCGCAGGACAGGGGAGGAGCTGTGTTTTCAATACATGGGAGTTCCCGAGAAGGTTACAGAAGGTTACCTAAAGAAAGTGAGGCAATGAACCAACTATCCAACGAGGTGAAGAGTGTCCCAGGCGATGGATGGGATAGGGCCAGGGCCCTGATGTTTGAGGATTAATAAAGAAGCCAGAGTGACTCAAGTAGAATGAACAATGGGGAGAATACCAGAATATGAGTTAGAGAGGTGACAAGGTAGAGAAGATAGAGGGTATGGCATGAAGATTATGTAGGACCTTGTAGAATTGTCTTTTAGTTTGATGAAGTGAGGTAAAATTTTAGGGTTTTAAACACAGAGAGGACATGCTTTACTTAATTACCATGAATGCTGTGTCTCTGCTAGGCTACAAGGAGTGGGCCCAAGGCAGAGGACCAGTTAGGAGCTACTGAGTAATCCAGGTAAGAGATGATGGTGCCTTGGATTAACACAATTGCAGTGGAGACAGTGTGAAGTCAGATTCTGGGCGATGTGGAAAGTGAAATTGACAGGATATTCAGATGAATTTGATGTCAGGCATGAAAGAAAGAGAGGAGTCAAGGATGATTCCCAGATTTTGACCTGAGCAACTGGGAGGATGAGGCCACTAATTACAGAGAAAGGGAGAACTGTGGAAGGAGTTTTGGGAAAGAATATCAGAAGTTTGGTTTAGACAAGATAAATATGAAATGCAGACAAGATAAATATGAAATATGTTAGGCTTCTAAATGGAGCTCTCAAATATGCAGCTGGATATATGAGTCTGGAGTTCAGAGGACCTGTCTGGGGTCTAGATACAAATTTGGGAATTTGGTGTATAGATGATGTTTAAAGCCAAGTAACTAGATGAGATCATCAAGGGAGTAAGTGTAGCTAGAGGAGAGATGAAGTTCTAAGAACATATTTTATAAGAGTTAGTAGAAAGGGCTTGATAACTTCTGTATTAATCATAGCCACAAATATAATTAACATTAGGAATATTAAAATGATATGAAACAGCCCTAACCAGTTTAGCTCAGTGGATAGAGCTTTGGCCTGCAGCCTCAAGGGTCCCAGGTTCGATTCTAGTCAAGGACATGTACCTTGGTTGCTGGCACATACTCAGTAGGGAGTGTGCAGGAGGCAGCTGATTGATGTTTCTCTCTCATTGATGTTTCTAACTCTCTATCCCTTTCCCTTCCTCTCTGTAAAAAAATCAATAAAATATATTTTTAAAAAATGATATGAAACAGTAAATGCTTTATAGTAATAAAGATCTTTTGCTTAGTCTACTGAATATTCCGATTCGTCTTTTCTGTAAACAAAATATACATGTTCAAAACTGTTAGACTTTTCTATCAGAACATCTAAATGATTCGTATAAGACTTGACCATATTCATTGTTTGATTTTTGTAAAGCCTAGAAGAATATGTATCTTTTGGTTTAGAAAGTGCTAGTGTGTGGACAAGTTTAAAAGAAACAGAAACATTTTTTGATTAGTTGGTACTTTTCTACTTATGTTTTGCATATCTATTTATCAGTTGGTCAATGGATAGAAGACTCTCTCAAGTGTCATGGTATGGTTTCCTGAGGGCAATGTCTCCTGGGCCTAGAGCTCTTTAAGCAAAACAAACAAACAAACAAACAAACAAACAAAAAACCCAAGGAAAAAACACTTTGTAAGACATTTCCTCCTCTGATCATCAAACTATTTCCTGAAGTTAAAGCCTATGGGCCTTAGACATAAAACTAGCCGAGGAGTTCTTCATCAAACAGGAGTTTGAATCTAGACCTCAATATTATCTTCAAATGTGAAAGTATCATTGACATTTTCATTTGTGATTTAAAGGGCATGATGGGTTATTTTTAACGTGGGAGTCCAGGCCCTGAATGTCTGGCCATGTCTTATGAGTGAGCAGCCTGATCCCTAAACACCTGGTCACTCTCAGTGTGATGAAACTGCCTTATTCTGGTTTTCATGGACACTCCAATTAGAATTTGTAGAAGTGGGCTGGCCCCAAGAAGGAGACAATAGTGGCCTTCTCTCTGGGAGAGCCTCAGCCCATTGGCACACACTGCCCAAGTCACTGCCATTGTATTCTGTGCTGATAGAAGTGCTGTCCATCTTCAGGAGAGGCAAGAAATGACGTGGCTCTTCTGCGGCCCCGCTGCTCTTGGGACTCCTCTCCTACCCTGATGTCCTGACAGCAGCTGTGAACTCTGCCTGGCGAGTGAATATACAGAATTGTCAGATCTTCTTGTTGGCTAAGCTAGAGGGTTTTCTCTTTCTTTCCCCTGGGGGTTCAGAAGAATGAAAGATCCTTTACTCAAACTCTGTAGTTCTCTCCACTCCTGATCAAGTTTCCTTATAAAACCCATTAATCCAGAAGTAGTACCTCCTGTTCCTCCCCTCCTGATACCTGAATATTAGTCCCTCAATAGACTGGTGTATAAATCCTTACTAAATAATGAGTGGATATGAGGCTGATCTTGTGATCTGTCATTTCATTAATTTATTTTTTATTATGTTTATTTCTGTATAACAAATCACTGCAAAACCTATTAGCAACAATAAGTATTTTTTTTAACTCCCAGTTTCTATTGGTCAGGAGTTTGGAAGCTGCTTAGTCAGGTGGTTCTGAATCAGGGTCTCAGATGATATAGGCAGATGTTGCCCAGTGCTCTAGCTATCTGAAGGCTTGCCTTGGGTTGAGAGGTGTGAGATCTAGTGCATAAGTATAAGGACTGAATTATTATTATTATTACTTTAGGACTGATTTCTGATAGGAGCATTTGGCAATTCAACAATGATGTTAGCCAGGAATGCAAAGACGTTTACTGATGTAGGAATGGGGATAGATATGTTGGTAAGATATGTGGAAATTGTTTTCTTATTGCTCCCACTTTTTCCAGTAAAATAGGAAGTGAGGTTATCAGCTGAGAATAATGGTGGGAGAAAAGGCATTAGGAGCTTGAGGAGAGAGTATAAAATGGCAGACTACATGATTAAAAGAGTTTATGGACAGATAGTCAGACCATGTGAGGTATACAGTCAAGCATTTAAAGCAAGACCACTCATCTGGTTTGTATTTTTCTCCCCCATGTTTTGCTATACCAAAGATGGCTTGGAATAAGAAGGAATTTGCATTCAAATAAGATTATAGTTTTATAAAGCAAAAGCAACAATACTGTAGAGAGGAAAGGGAGTAAATCATCACTGACAATGGACTTTAAGTTGGGTAAGAAGAGAAACGAAGACATGGAGAAAGCAAGGAAGAGTGAATAGACGGTAGAATCAATGTTTTCGCCATATCAGTGATATGGAAGAATTGCAGGCTGCAGAAGACAGAGGTGAATGATAGGAGGTGATGGGAGAGAGTGGGATGCATGGGATTAACACTAAGGAGAAGATGGTTATTAATAGTAACAAGGTCTAGGGTATTGATTACAGGAGTGAGTAGATAGGTTGGATAGAGGAAATGAAGGGAATCCTTGATATTTTGACAATATCAAGGGGAAGTTATGGGTGATATAATCTGATGACAGAAATTCAAAATTTTTAGGAATGAGGGCAGATTGGAAAACTGTCTGAAAGCAGCAATAAAGAGAACGGAAGACCTGTGCTTACTTCTAGGGCTAGTGCTATAGAACCCTGGGAGACAAAATAAACTGCATGAAGAGGACTGTAGAGTAGCAGTTCCATCAGCGGAGAGCCAAGTTTCCTTTGAAGCAAAAAGGGGGAAAGCATTCAGACAACAGTTGGAAAATGAATATGGGAGATTTCGCTGATGGATGACTGAATGTTGGAGGATAGAGTGGAAAGATGGTAGAACCTGGGCTGGATGGGAGCAGGACACAAAACAGGTTTCAGAGGCTAACAGGGATTCAACCATGAGAATTGGGAGTCAGCCCAGAGGTCTAGGGATAGCCTGACGTAGAGTGGATAAAGGGCATGGTGAGATCAGTCTCACTGGGTCCAAGGCAGATGTTGATGGGGAGGCTCTGAGTGTTGTAGGGGAGAAAAGAGGGCTCTGGCAGAGGGGTGGGCTGTCTCAGGTTCTCACTGCCAGGAACCAATTAAGTAAAATTTCAGTCCTGGTCTCCCCAGCTCCAAAGTCAATGCCCTTTCCTCTCCAGTCTTCCCATGTAAAGTGCTGACTAAGGTTTAGCCTGAGAACTTGTTAGAAATGTGGACTCTCAGGCCCACTCTGGATGTATTGAATTTGAACCTACATTTTAACATAATCGCCAGGCGATACATGTCATTGTTTGAATTTGAGCCACATTGCTCTGCACTACATATTTTTCAACCTCTTAAAAATTAATGTCCACTTAATGAGATTCCATGTAATAAAAAAAGAATAAAATTTTTTTGTAATAAAAGCTTTTGGAAACTTCTAAGACTTCACAGAATATTTCAAAATAAAGGTATACAAGCATTGGAGATAGATGAGTAAGAGATAAAAAATGCCTGCCATATTTAGTTATCTGGCAGATTACTAGTCCAGTAAAGTGTTCCTTTCTGAAGTTTTAGGGTGTGGACGTAAGGGGCCACATGCTAACCTGACAAGCTCAGGGAAGGCAGTCTTGCAAACTCAGAGACCTAAAGTAACCACAAAGGATGGTTTGAAATTAAACTTTAACCAAAGCAGTTATGGTGGGTCGTTACATCCTAGGCTTGTATCTTCCTCGACAAGGTCAACCTTTACCTTAACTGAGCCTATCTGTCTTTTTGCATCTATGATAACATACCCTTGAAATGTCTGGGTAACTTGTAACTTCCCTTTTTCTGGACCCCTTGAGGCACAACCTAATGTACCTGGGCACCAGGACAGATACCACAAATTCCTTCATTGTTATCATGTTAATTGTTCCTGCACCCACCTAAGTATGTGTCTATCATTTTAC
Source organism: Corynorhinus townsendii (assembly GCA_026230045.1). Taxonomy (NCBI): domain Eukaryota; kingdom Metazoa; phylum Chordata; class Mammalia; order Chiroptera; family Vespertilionidae; genus Corynorhinus; species Corynorhinus townsendii. Next base: position 80,644,139 of record JAPDVU010000001.1, on the reverse strand, counting down.
TTTTTATTCAATCCCAGGAGTTTCCCCCGCTTTGCTTTCTTCTGCCTCTCTAGTCTATCACCAATGGATTTCATGTAACTCACCTACATCCCTTCCTTTGCAATCTTCTATAATAATAAAAGTGTAATATACTAATTAGACCAGATTTCCTTCCACACGTCCTTCTGGATGACCTTCCGGATGAAGCCAGGGCTGTGAGGGAAACCTGAGTCCTGGGTGCCAGAGGGAAGCTGGTGCCAGCAGCCAGGGAAAGGAAGGCCTACTCTTGCAAGGATTTCATGCATCGTGCCTCTAGTATAGAACAAAACCCTAATGTGCAAATCAACTAAATGGTGGAACGATCAGTCACTATGATGCACACAGACTACCAGGGGGCAGAAGCTCAATGCAGGAGCTGCCCCCAGCCTGCCGTCCCCAGGCCAGCCAAGGCTGGTGCCAGTGGGGGTTCCCCTGATCGCTCCACCAGTCACCCCACAGATCAGCTCTGCTGGCCGCCAGGCCTAGGGACCCTACCCATGTACGAATTTCATGCACCAGGCCTCTAGTATATAAATATAGATGTAACCTCCCATTCTCCAGAGCATTATTCTTAATTTGTTGAGGTTCTGATTCCCAGCAATTGTAGACAGTTTGGCTCAAATAAACTCACAAAAATTCTTTACAGGTTTGAATGTTTTTATGTTAAAAGTGCTATGTGTGGAGAAACCCCTGATGCATTTGAAATTAAATCCTTCCTAGTTGGATTCTGGTATTGCCACGGGTCTGATTTATAAGTAAACCAGAACTATTAGGATAGAAATGGGGAGGTAAATGAGTGTTTATTTTCTTTAACTCATATTAATCTTAGCTCTGGTGTTTGTACCAAAGAAAGAAATTACTTGTATTTATTCTTATGGCTAAATTGCTAGCAACAAATTAAGAAAGGAAAAAAAAAAATAACCACATGGGATAATTGACTGAAAAAAAATGTCAGTAAAAGTAAACAGAATGGATTCCACTAAATCTACTTGCAAAAATGTCAGAGGAGTTGAGTTGTTTTCCCTCACAATATTTGTGCTGGTATGAAGTTTAATTAAATTTCTCCATGGAGACTGGGTATTTCACTAGATGTCACTTTGAGATTTTTCTCAATGAAGGACTGCATTCTGATTAAGTGATGCAACATTTGTCCTCAGCAGTAGAGCTATGACAATTGACACTTCTCTTCCCCAACTCTCCCAGGCTTACTAAGCAGCAGGAAAGAAGGAGCACTTGCCACTGAACCAGCACTTCTGAGGCTGGACCAGTCCTGCTTTGGTCACTAAGGAGTTGTGTGACCTTGAGCAAGTCTCTTAAGACCTCCGGCATATGGAGTATTAGAGACATCGATTTGCCTAACACATACGTTTAACAGTCAGTTCTAAAACCCTTCTTGCTCTAGCAGCTTCTGGCTCTTTTGTATTAAAATGTTACACAAATACACAGCCATGAAATTTAGCAAAGTAAATAGGAATTTGGGGAATTTTAAAAACTAATAAACTAGTCACTGAGCTGGAGTCATCAGGTAACTGCATATTATTTTAGAATGAGAAATTAAAAAGAGTAATATGTTTGCCTACACTTTTAAGTCTTAGGCTTTCTTACCTTTAATATCTCATTTATTAGACTTAGCAGTAAATAATGCTGATCTTTCTTGATTTTAGCCATATTTCTAAGCTATTTGACAATGACAAAGGGTAACTGTTTCTGCATGTATCATTATTTTCTTATTTTTTGGGGGGTATCTTATAAGCTATTGGGGAAAATGTTAGATATAATAACTATTTTTTAAAAATAAGGACATCTAGGTTGTGCATCTAGGTTAACACACCTTTGAAATTCCAGAGTCGTCCTCTGTTCAGAACCTTTCGAGGCATAACCATCGCAAGGAAGCATGCAATCTTGTTACCTATCCTATAATCCAAGCATGTCAAACTCAAAGGCTAACACGGGCCAAATAAATAAGGTTTAAGTTTATGTAGGCCACAAAAAACACACAAAAGCTTCAATTTTCATAGAAACATAGGTTTATTTAGATAGATACATGCTGAATACAAAGGGCTGAAATAAATGAGTAATCGTTAACATAAAATAAAAGAACATTTTAATAAAAATCAATATTTTTTCTTGCATATTAATTTACCAGACACAAATTAATAAGCACGACGCAAATAAAACTATCTTTCTTGTTCTCTGAAAGCAAAATATTTCCTGTTGCACACACCAAACAAGTCAGTCCAAGACTAGTGAAGTGGCAATCGGCTGCTAAAATATTTGCTGCTAGTATTAGTGGAGAGAAAGGCTGCACCTGTGCATAAGGCACGTGAGGGAAGTGAATGCAACATGATTACAGTAATCAGTCATTAGTGAATGTTGTAGTTTGTTATTAATAACTAGAGGCCCAATGCACAAAAATTTGTGCAAGAGTAGGCTTTCCTTCCTCCGGTTGCCGGCACCAGCTTCCTTCTGGCACCTGGGACCCTGGCTTGCTTCTCCCGGGCTGCCCACAGTCACCCAGGACCTGGCTGGCTTCCCTCTGGCCCTGGCTTCATTAGGAAGGACGTCCAGTCTAATTAGCATATTACCCTTTTATTATTATAGGCTAGAGGCCCAGTGCACCAGTTCGTGCACTGGTCGGGTCTGGCCGGCCCGGCCCCAATGAGGGCAGATCAGGGCTGGGCCTGTCGGGAGGAGGAGATGGCGGGAGGTTGGCTAGCCAGCCTGCCCTGATCAGGGCCTGATGAGGGCTGGGCTGGCTGGGGGGAGGGGCTTCAGGCAATTGGCCAGCGGGCCCCACCCCCAGTTGGGGTTGGAGGGCCGACTGGGGGTATGGCTGGCCATGGGGAGGGGCTGTGGGTGGTTGGCTGGCCGGCCAGCCCTATTGGGGTGGGGGGTTCAATCAGGGGCAGGGCCAGCCAGGGGGGAGGGGCTGTGGGCTTATTGTGGTGGGTGGGCCGATTGGGGGCAGAGCCAGGGGGACAGGAGGTGGGGCATTTGGGTGGCTGGCCCCACCCTTGAATGGGGTGGGAGAGTCTGATTAGGAGTGGGCTGGCTGGAGGAGGGAGCGGGCCTAAGCTGTCAGTTGGACATCCTTAGCACTGTTGCAGAGGCAGGAGAGGCTCCTGCCATTGCCACTGCACTCGCCAGCTATGAGCTGGGCTTCTCGCTGAGTGGTGCTCCTCCTGTGGGAGTGCACTGACCACCAGGGGCAGCTCCTGTGTTGAGCATCTGCCCCCTGGTGGTCAGTGTGCGTCATAGTGACCCATCGTTCCGCTGTTCAGCTGATTTGCATATTATCCCTTTATTATATATTAGAGGCCCGGTTCATGAAATTCTTGCACTGGGGGAGTTAGGGGGGGGGTAGGTTGTCCCTCTGCCCAGCCTGCACCCTCTCCAGTTTGGGATCTCTCTCACAATTCAGGACTGCTGGTTCCCAACCACTCACCTGCCTGCCTGCCTGATTATCCCTAACCATTCTCCTGCCAGCCTGATCGATGCTTAACTGCTCTTCTGATGGCCTGGTCACCCCTAACTGTCCTCCCCTGCAGGCCTGGTTGCCCCTAACTTCCCTCCTGTGCCAGCCTGGTGACTTCCAACTGCTTTCCCCTGTAGGCCTTGTCCCTCCCAACTGCCCTCCCCTGCAGGCCTGGTTGCCTCCAACTTCCCTCCCCTGCTGGCCTGATCACCCACAACTATCCTCCCCTGCCGGCCATCTTTGACCACATGGGGCAACCCGACATCTTGTGGGAGGGAGTGAGGGTCAATATGCATATTACCTCTTTATTATATAGGAGGGTTATGTATAACAGGATATTGTAAAACTTAAGTCACAAAATTTTTATTTAAATGTTTCTTACATACCATTATATTGTCTGGGCCACAAAAATATTCTTTGTGGGCCTCATGTGGCCTGTGGGCTGGGAGTTTGACATGCTTGCTGTAATCATAGAAATCCCTCTCCCCTTCCTGTTCTCTGCTGTGCTTTCTCTCATCTTTTTGTTATCTTCCTTAGTTCTCTCCTTAATTCCAAATGCATAAAAGAAAACTGTAAAACTGTCTTTCTCTGAAGCATTTGAAATCTTGCTTCCAGGCATGTCATCTGTTTGGCTCAAATAGACTCAAATAAATGCTTACAAAAATTCTCCACAGGTTTGGAAGTTCTTATATCAACATTTTCAACTTTAGTAATGCCTCAAAAATAAATTTAGGTTTTATTTTTTCTTGCGATACTCATTTTATGTGGGAGAAAGATCAAAATAGACTTGTGCATGGGAAGAGAACTGCAGCCTACTTTTGTCAATAAAATACTAAAGAATTCTTTCAGTAATCAAAAGTGGTCTTTTTCAGGCAAGTGTGAAATTGCCTTTTGTTTAGTGGAGAAATAAATAGAAATGAGAAAGAATCTCTTTTTAATAAAAACATTTATGGTATGTCCATTCAGCTGCCATGTCACATGAGCTAAATTGCTGGATTTGTGACATTCAGGAAGCAAAGAAATCATGAACAAAAGTGTAAAGAAAATAATATGTCTGAAAATTAAACATTTGAGCTTTCAGTCTTGCCAGTGGATCTTCTAAAACTGCAAGCTGCATAATATTTGTGTTGTAAACAATCATGCTGTTTGTACCTGTTCTCATTTTTAAACTAAATATATGACAACAATGGAGCTCAATAAAAAGCAGAGTAACCACATATATATGTATAATTGATTATGGTAGATTTGGCTTTGCTAAATCCACCTAGAGTTTCCCTAAGGAGGCATACCATTTTGGCTTCTACTTGGTGGATAAAAAAGGGGCTCTATAATAAATCTAACCGAAAGTAACTTCACAGAATGATCTAATCCTAAATTCCTAACTGGGCAGATTACGGTGGGTGGGGTAGTCATGCCCCAGGCCTATAACTTGTTTATTAAAAGGTTTATCTTTGGAATCTCCACCGCATAGGCGCACAGTAGTGCAGCGGCTCAGAGTAGATCTACATGGAGGAGCACGGAGTGACCCATACTGAGCACATGGCTACCACCTAAGCCCATGCGGTGGCCCAACAAGTACAGCAGGTCCCTGTGGCCACCTACACTGACCACAGTATGCTGAATGCTGATGAAGACTCGCCTTCCTCTCCAGAGGACACCTCTTATGATGATTCCAACATATTCAACTCCACAGCCACCGACGAGGTAACAGCCCATCTGGCTGCTGCAGGTCCTGTGGGGATGGCTGCCGCTGCCGCGGTGGCAACAGGGAAGAAACGGAAACGGCTTCACGTGTTTGAGTCTGATCCATCCATCCGGAAGAGACAGTGAACACGCATGCTTCAGAAACTTCGAGCCACATTAGAGGAATATAGTACTCGAGTGGGACAGCAAGCTATTGTACTCTGTATCTCACCCTCCCAACCCAACCCGGTCTTTAAAGTGTTTGGTGCAGCGCGGTTGGAGCATGTGGTGCGTAAGGACTAGAGCGCGATCCTGGGAGACCTGGAGTCCGCCCTAGCCCAACACGCCCCTGTGCCGCAGGAGGGTAACTCGGAGCTGCTGCCTCTCACCATCGACGGAATTCCGTTCTCTGGATAAAATGACCCAGGCCCAGCTTCGGGCATTTATCCCAGAGATGCTCAAGTACTCCGGGTCAGGGAAAACCAGGTTGGGGCAAAGAAAGCTGCAAGCCCATTTGGTGGCCTGAAGATATCCCGTGGGCGAATGTCCTGAGGGATGTCCGCACAGAAGAGCAAAAGCAGAGAGTTTCATGGACCCAAGCACTCCGGACCACAATTAAAAACTGTTATAAACAGGATGGGCGGGAGGACCTTTTGTACGCTTTTGAAGATCAGCAAACACAAGCAAAGGCCGCAACCACACACAGCATACCCTTCTTGTTCCATTACAGACCGTAGTCCAAACCTTTAGGAACCCTGATGGCACTGTCTCACTTATCCAGGTTGGCACAGGGGTAACAGGGGTAACAGTAGCCACATCGGCTGATGCTTTGGAATTGCCAACCACAGTCACTGTTGCCCAAATGAATTATTCTGCTGTGGCAGAGGGAGAGGTGCAACAAAACTGGGCCATGTGACAAGGAGGTGAGTTGACCATCCAGACGACACAAGCTTCAGAGGCCACACAGGCAGTGGCATCATTGGCAGAGGCCGCAGGGGAGCTTCTCAGGAGATGCAACAGGGAGCTACCGTCACCATGGCGCGCAACAGTGAAGCTGCCGCCCATGCTGTCTCCACATTGGCTGAACCTAACTTGCAAAGGAGAGGACACATCGTCCTGTCTGGGGAAACCGCAGCAGCCATTGCAGCACTTACTGGAGTCCAAGACGCTAATGGACTGGTCCAGATCCCTGTGAACATGTACCAAACTGTGGTAACCAGCCTCACCCAAGGCAACGGGCCGGTGCAGGTGGCCATGGCCCCTGTGACCACCAGGACAGCAGGCAGCACAGTCAGCATGGACGGCCAGGCTGTGGAAGTGATGACATTGGAACAGTGACATGACATGTAGCCATATCATGGCATCGTTTTCTAGTCTACTTCAGACATTGTTACACATTGCAGAGGTGCAATCAAATGGAGTTAAGTCCCTCAACTTTGGAAGAAAATTATTGTTAATCCTTTTTTAAAAAAGGAAGAAAGGCAGAGAATTTTGGAATTGCATTTTTTAAAGCACCACTCTTGATTTTCTGGGATTGGTGGAATAAGATACTGCGTTGTTAGTTTCACTGTCCTGAAAGAGCCAAATTGTGGCAAGACTTCTTTCTGCGAAAACATGAGTGTATACTTATGTGTGTGTATGTGCGAATGTGAATATATGTATATGTGTACAGATGGATATAAACATTTATATATATAAAGTATATATGTGTACATATATATATACGTATATATATGAAACCTTTATGGAATTATCTACATGACGTTAAGGTGCGTTGTGGAAAAAAATAACTCACCCAGTCTAGTGGGTGTAGGGTATGTGGCCAGACACAGTCACTGATTTTTGTAGATACTGGGGTCATGCATTGAGCTACTGACAAACTCAGGTGGAGGTGACCATGGTCTTCACCAAAGCTGCCTCCCAGTGGCCACCCAGAACTCTCCCTGCTGGACTCCCCAGGGAAGGAAGTTCCAGAACTGGTGGGGTCCAGAAATTGTGCTTGCAAGGTCCAGGGGCCTCGTGGCCTGGCAACTGAGCCACTCCTCGGGCTGGCCCAGGTGCTGACCCTGCCACAGGCAGGTGAATGTCCTTAAAGCTCCCAGGCAGGGACAAGAAGCTTTTCTTCAACCTCCCATCACCCCTTCCTAGGAAACCTCTTGATCTCATGACTGTTAAATACGGCTTTGGTTTTAAGGTCAGTCCTAAGTTGGTCATGTGTATGAACTGAAGGTAACAGAAATATTAAGGGTTTGAAGAGTGTGTGTGCATTGTGTGTTTGTGGGTGTGTGGAGGGGGGAGATAATGAGAGTGGGAGGGGTTGGAAGGGGAAAGGCAGGAGGGAGAGGAAAACTCGAAAGACCAGGGTTCACCAGTGAAAGCAATTTTCTACTTCCTCTAACTCTGTAGCTTCACAGAGAGGAGATTGGAGCTGACAGGGCACCTGCTCAGGCCATCACACTGGGCTGGAGGCATAAGAAGAGAAAAGAAAGGATTGGGGTGTTTCCTGAGCTCTGAGGTCAGGCCCTCTCAGAAGGGACCTCGTATCCTAGTGGGCCCAGGCCCCGCACAGCTGCCTCCTCACGGGTGACCCTGGGTCTGGGCTTCTCTGTAACTCTTCAAGTCTGGGATTTCTCAGCTGCAAGTCCTGATTATCCAGTGGCTAAATTCACCCGACTTTCCGACAGGCCAAATCTCCGCTGCTTGAGTACAGGGACAACTCGTCCCCTTTCCTCTGGGCCCCCATGTGTGATAAAGTATTTAATGTGTGTGTTTTTTTAAAGTGACATTAAAAGATTATTCATGTCTTGCTCAGCCTTTAAGGAAAGTTTCAGATTCTTGTATTATATAAAACTAGATGCCTGATGCACAGATTCATGCACTGATGGGATCTCTCTGCCTGGCCTGTGAGGATTGGGCTGAAACTGGCTCTGCAACATCCCCCAAGGGGTCTGGGATTGTGAGAGGTGAAGGCCAGGCCAAGGGACCCCACCAGTGCATGATCAGGGCCCGGGAGGGATAGCAGGAGCGCTCCAGGATGTATCCAGCCTGTCTTGCCCAGTCCCTATCTGCTGGACCCCAGCAGCAAGCTAACCCACTGGAGCATCTGTCCCCTCATGGTCTGTGCACATCATAGTGACTGGTTGAACGAATAGTTCCATACTTAGCATATTAGGCTTTTATTATATAGGACTAGAGGCCCGGTGCATGAAAATTCAAGCACTAGGTGGGGGGCCCTCAGCCAGGCCTACCCCTTCTCACAGTCCAGGAGCCCTCAGGGGTGGGAGGCGACCTGGCAATCGGGAAGGTGATGCCCCAACACATCTCTGCTGCTGCCACTGCCAGCAGTGCAAGCCTCGGCCAGCCCTGGTTACCTGAACCTTGGGTGGCCCTGGGTGGCTGGGCAGCCGCCATCCGGCCCTGAGTGGCTGTGGGACTGGGGGACTCTGGAGGCAGGCACGTGGAGCTGAGGGGACTGGGCATCACCATCTTGTGGCTGTGGGCACCGCCATCTTTGAGGGTGGGTGAGTCAATTAGTATATTCCCTCCTTATTGGCTGTGGGCACCGCCATCTTTGCGATGGCATGAGGGTCAATTAGCATATTCCCTCTTTATTAGACAGGATTATCCAATGTTAAACCAAATAAAAGGTTTATCTTTGCCTTAAACAAGCCCTGTCCATTGTTTTTGTGCATCTAGGTTAACACATCTTTAAAATGCCTCCTTTTCAGACCCCTGGGAAGTATAATCACTCTCAACAGAGCACATAATCTTGTTAAATGTTCCTGTCATTTAATCCCCACCTTGACTTGCTTTCTACTATCTTCATGTAACCTTCGTAACATTCCTTCCTCTCCCCTCCTTTATTCCAAATGTATAAAAGAAACTACAAAACTGTCCTCTTCTGGAGCATTTGAGATCTTGCTTCTTGGTATTGTCATCAGTTTGGCTCAACTAAATTTTATAAAAACTCTCTACAGGTTTGGCCATTTCTTACATCAACATACTGCTCTGAGATATAGTGGGCCATAGATTTTAGGCAGAGTGCTAATTAATCATGTAATAAATAAAATATTCCAACTATTTAAATATGGTGCATATGAGTGAGTGAGATGGTAAATGATTTTGCCCTTAAATCCAAAGCCAATTCATTTCCCCACTTCTGCTCCCTTGTGTGTTTGTCTATTGTTTTTCTTTTATTCCTTCAGGAAACTTTACCTGATATCAAAATCACATTTTCCTGATATGTAGCTTTTACTTCTGGGTGGATGCTACTTAGAAAATACCTAAGGGTGCTTCAATTTCTGATTTTGATTGGTTGTGGTAAGGTGGTAGGCATACCAGGAAGTTTGGTAAACGTATTTAGTGATACTTTATTAACTGGATGCTTTGCTATGACTCTTGCACTAAGCACTTGGTAACTATTTTCTGATTTTCGGTTTCTTTTTATTTTACCTACTTATAATTTGTAAATATAGGAAGATATTTTGACTTGTGAAAATTCAGCAAAGAAGTTGACCAAGTGGGCAAATGTCACTGAAGAAGGGTAGAAACCTTTGTGAGAAACATTGTAATAAGTGGAGGAAAACTTTCTTTATAGGTGGTCACCGATTTCAGAGAAAATATTTTAAGGACTTACATATTCAAAAGAATTAATTAAATTTATTTTTATTTTAAAGAGGAAAACTTTCCACAGAGTCATCTTTAGGAACCAGACTAGGAAAGAGAGAAAGTTGGGAGTTAGATAGGAGGACAAGGTAACAAGACATCTGGAGGATCATAGCTGACATTATCTGTAACCATTGCTCTTTACTCAGAATCCTTCCTTGTTAATTAATGTGGATCCTTATTCTAAGTGTTCCTTAGAAGATAAAAAGAATTCCCCTAACCGATTCTGAAAGTTTCTCCTACTAATAACAAAGTTGCTGAAGTTTAAAATTTTTATTTTTGAATGAAAGTGACTGTCCTTTTCTATCCTTATAATTTATTCATTCTTTTAGCACACCTTTATGGGGCTGGTCACCAGACAACGATGGAGTAGGCCCATAACTTGCCTTTACAAAGCTTAAAGCAATAGGTGGTGCAGCAACAGTCTGAGAATGTTTTTGATACATATAAAAAGTTTATTTAAGCCAGGGTTTCTCATCCGCTATCAAATCTTGATAATGTTTCAGTGCACATGGGGATAATCTTTATGAAATTTATGATGAGAATAATAAAATACAGAGTAGTATGGGAGAAAAATTAAGATTTACTGGTAATTTGCATGAAATTCAATACTTAATTTCATTAAGATATATAAAATCATTTGAAAAATGTTGGTAAGACTTTTAAATTATGACACTGATGAGAAATTATCTGCATACATATCAGACAATGCTTTTAAAAAGTATTTTTCCATTTACAAATTCATGCCAGTTAAAATTATTATCTAAGACTCTAAAATCTTTTAATTTTTTTTCAGTGACAGAAGTAATGTTAAAATATCTTGTAATAATGTAAACAGATATAGAATCTAACCAGACTTTTTAATATCAAGTATTTAAAATAATAAGGCTATAATTGATAGAAATGCATAGGTAGTTAGAGTGGTCACCCTGTAACTCACTTATACATAACTACAAGGTAAGTAATACCAAAGAGAAGTAAGAGAGTTAGGGATTGGGGCTACTACTTGGAGGTGTGCTTGCCAGCCTCTCTCTTAATTTATCAGCCTACCCTTTGCCATTGTACCTTGGGTTCCATGTATATTCCATGGAATGTTAACTCCATGGATGCATTAGCCTGGAATGTGACCTCTCTCAGTAGCTTCTTGGGATGCATGTCCATGATGGGCAGCAGTGTGCCACTGGCTGGTGAAGTAGATGCTTATGTAATATTAGAGGCCTGGTGCACAAACTTCGTGCATGGGGTGGGGGTCCCTCAGCCCGGCCTGCACCCTTTCCAATCCAGGACCCCTAGGAGGATATCCAACTGCCTCTCGCAATCCAGGACCGCTGGCTCCTAACCGTTCACCCGCCTGCCTGCCTTATTGCCCCTAATTCATCTGCCTGTCTGCCTGATCACCCCTAATCACTTCTGCCTGCCTGCCTGATTGCCTCTAACTGCTCTCCTGCTGGCCTGGTTGCCCCTAACTGCCTCTGTCTCGCCCTGCACCTGAGACCCAGGATTCCCTCCCTCTGGCCAGGTGCAGGCACCCAGGACCTGGGCTGGCTTCACCTTGGCCGGCTGCAGCTACAGGTGACTGGGACCCTGGGCGGGCGGCTTGCCCCTCTCCTGGGCCGCAGCCTGGCTGGTCCCCATTCCTTTCTCACAAGCTCATTTGTGCCTGGCTGGTCCCCATTCTTCTCTCCCCAGTGTTGAGTGTCTGAGCAGTTCCAGCGCAAAGGCACGAGGGTGTGAGGGTGTGAGGGCATGAGGGCGTGATGAGTCTTTGCATATTAGCTCTTTATTACATAGGATAGCATACTTGGGCTGTGTGTAGCATTTAATGATAGAACAATGAATGGCTCGATGTCACTCTTGGTTTTTGCTGCCCATAGTGACCATGGAGCATACCATCCATTCTATTGAAGCACACTTTGACAGCTTCTCTAGAGCAGAGATGAGTCAAAATATAATGGAATTACATCCTTTAGCTCAGCAGCTAGAAAGAAACAATTTGACACTGTCACCACAATTTAATGATGGCCTCTGGGGGACATTATACAGTGACTTAACCTTGGTGGATTAAGCTCTAAAATGTCTCAAAACTGATGAACTAATTCATAAAGTTGGAATTTGGTCATAATACAGGGAACAAGCCGCAGTAGGAATCAATTGATAGTAATTGTACTGGAAATTCCATTGATCAACTTCATAAACAGGGAGTTAGTTGATGGTTCTAATATAAAAAATAAGCACTTTTTTGGTGCTTTCTGATGATACGAAAGAACTGAAGTACAGAGAAGAGGTCAAGGAACATGAGAAGTGCAAGGAGACAAGAAAGATAGAATGCCCCAGAACACTTTTGGTCAATTTTGTTAAGATTTTCATCAATGCTTTCTTCAGGAGATAACTGGAAATTTATGTTGGAGCCTCACTGTAACTGAAGTGTCATTTTAGCATGTACATATAATTATGTTCAAGTTATCAATTAATTAGGTAGAATTAATTCAATTCTATAGTCTTAGTGATTATTCAGTAATTCCATTTATTTTCTTCATGAAGCTGAATGCAAGGTACTTTGACTATTGTGCCTTGAGCTTCCAATCTGGACAAGGCAGACCCTACCTTGACTATGTGGGTCATGATTCTGATGGTAGTTGTGATCAATTTGCCAACTTTGCTCCTTCATGGTGATGGCTGGGTGTGCTATCTACAGTCTGTGTTCGGCACAGAAATTCACAATGATTGGCTTCCCTCAGATAAATACAGTAAGTGGCCCTCCACAGTGCCTAGCTCCTGGATACGGTGTCTTAACTTTGTTCGGGTAGAAATATAAATTTGGGTGCTCTTGAGCAAACCACTGATATTTGAAGTATGAGTAGGGCCAATTAAAACAAGGAGCAACAGCAAGAGCTGTTGAGCTGTTCAGATACGTTGGCAGAAAAGATTAAAAAAGGAAAGCTTATCTACAAAACTTGATTGTGTGGATAGTCTTCAGAACCATCTCGAGGCTTTGGAGTGATCAGACCGTCACGAGGTTGGCTGTGGTTATAAGATCCTCACTCTTTTCTTTTACATTCCTGGCTGAGGTTCAGTATTCATAGAGGTGGTAGATTAATGTTCCATGCAGCTGTCAGCATCTCTGTGGGCATCTGAGCGGGCACGGGACCTGCACATGGCAGTGAGTCCGACATAGACCCTCTTTTCCACACTAGGGCTTTGGGTGAAATGTTGGCAAGGCCAGTCTCGGGCCTGTAGCAAGGGCCTGGCTGCGGGAGTACCTTGACTTCCACCTAGTGGCAATTGTAAGTGGGTCAGCCACCCTTTCCTGATGAGGGACATTTCAGACTAAGAGCCTTTTCAAATATGGGACTCAAGATCTTTCTAACTGCTTCCTTTAGGGCCAGGCCAATTCTGATTGCTACCAAAAAAGTTTAACCTCATTGAGTGCAATTTCAGAGAGAAAATGTCAATTTCACAGCAAGTATCATTTTGTATAAAATGTGTATTTATATATACACAGAAAAGTATAAGGCAATTGTTAAATGTTCTCAACAGAGGGAAAATAAACTTTACTTTTAAAGAGTAAAGTTCCCTTAAATTAATCTTAAAAGTTAAAAAACACTTTTTCAATAACTATGAAAAAACAAATACAGAGCTAAATGCATCTCTGCTCTCTAGATTAGTTTTATTTAACATTAGAGCATAATAATGCTTTGCTCTAGATTAATTTATGCCATTTTTAAACTACTTGCATTCATGTATTTATTACTACATGAAAACTACAATATTGATTAATAGGTACTCTTCCTTATTTTTCATTGTGTTTTATTCCCTAGATATAAAGTTATAAAGTATATTCTTAGAAAATAATGAATGATAGTTCAGTATATTTTTACTTCTGAGGAATTGTTTCAACATTTTTTTAAACTTAAAAAAACACACAGTATTTTCTTCTTTTGCTTATTACTTAGTAACTATTTAACTGTCCTTAAAGTTTGGTTCCTATTATATAAGTTAATTTTCCATTTTGAGTATAATTATGTAGAATAGCATTAAAATATACTAAAACTATTTATGTTTGATTAAATTTTATATTATTAAATTTCATTTAGTATTGTTCATATCAATAAAATGTTATTCTTTGAAAACAAAAGTATGATGTGTTTCTAGCTTTAAATTGTGCACTATGAGTAAAGAATATAGAATTGTAAAAATTAAATTCAAATTCTTCAACACATATCAATATGATTGTTAGAACATAGAGTATGGCTTTTTAAAACTGGTGTTTTAAAGACAGGGGTCAAGAGTGAGCATCAGTTTTGTGTCAGACAGATTTGCTGGTTTGGGCAGAGAATGTAGCATCTGAGCTTAGTTTTCTCATCTGAGAAACTACTTAATAAAATATACACAGCCTTACTTGTGATGATACACTTATTTGTTTGTAAAGCACCTACAATAATCTTGAGAACATAATCAGCACTAAAAAAGGGTGATAGCTTTTGTTATGATGATAATGATACATAATAATAGTATTGTAGTCTCTAAATAGCTCTTCTCAGATAACCAATAACTGAGTTTAACATTGAAGAAGAACATTGTTTTTAAGTGGCAGTGGTAAAAATAAATTTATTTAAAATTGTATTAAAATGAATATTTCTGTTTTGTCTACAAAAATGTGACTAAATGGACACATCTATGTGTTTATATTTTTGTAGGGAAAAAAACCTACTACTTTTAAAATTTATTTTATACTTTCCTCTTTTGCTTCTAGATATTAGATTCATGCACATAAAAATGTGATTTTTTTCAAGAATAATAAAGAAATATCTATAATATACATGGACTAAATGTCATCATTTTACTGTAGTCAAATATAGAAATTTTGAATTAAATATGGATGCCAAATTAAGTAGCTGAAAATGTCACAATTGGTTAAATTATTAGTCTCAGTAGTATACAAAAATCATTGTTTCATCATTAACTTATGAAAAATTATTTCCCTCCCATGGTTTAAAATTCAGTGTTTAAATTAAATTTAATGAGGGGAGGGTGGGGGTAAAGGCGATAGATCAACCAAATGACTTCTATGCATGCTTATAAGCCTAACTAATGGACAAGGACACCAGGGGAGTGAGGGCATGAGTAGAGGTATGTGGAGGGCAACGAGGAGATAAGGGTACATATGTAATACCTTAATCAATTAAGAAAAAGATAAATTTAATTTAATGAAATATGTTCAATCCTAGCTATTCATTGAGAAAAGATAATTTAGATATGTGAAATTACAAATTATACCATCACTTTCACTGAGATCTTATTTTTGCCCTCATTTTATAATTTGTGCTTTTCAAAATATCTCAAATTATTGACATCCCACATAGGTCTCAGCTTTGGCTCAAGCAGATCTCATGAATTTGAGCTGGATTCTGGTTACTGATGAAGTAATTTCACACAATCACTGCAGAAATCACAGCGATTTTGTTCTACTTGTTTAAAACATGTGTTTATAAGGTGTCATCAGACTAGAAAACATGGTGTTTGTTCATTCTCTATGTTAGTCCTTACCCACCTCATGGGCAGAAGAGCCCCCATTTCTGTGGCAGAGTTGGTTATTCAGGGAGCTCTGCCCCCCAGAGAGTGTGCTGTGATGCTGTTCCCTTAACTCCCTACCTTTCTCCTTGGTTATGACTATACAGTACTGTCCATGTGGTCCCTGCATGGCCAGGGACGGAGGCCCAGAAATCTGTTTATTTCACAGATGTCAGAGAGCAATGGAATCCTTTCTGCTATTGAACTCTTGGCCAAATCCAGCTTCACCAATGCTCTCATCATCAGACATTGAATTTTTCAAGCACATCTTGAAAAGACTATAGATATTAATATAGAGATTGTTTTTAATAATAGTAAATCTATGATCTAAATGCAATAAGGGAAAATACTCTGGAATTCTAGAATGTGAAGTATTTAGAGAGAAGAAAAGACGCAAGCAGATCATGTCTTTCATTTTATATTAGAGGCCCAGTGCACAAAACTTGTGTGCTCAGGAGAGTCCCTCAGCTCGGCCTGTGCCCTCTCACAGTACGGGAGCCCTCAGGGGATATCTGACTGCTGGCTTAGGGCCTAAGCCATCAGTTGGACATAACTTAGTGCTGCTGTGGAGGTGGGAGAGGCTCCTGCCACTACCTCTGTGCTCACCAGCCATGAGCCTGGCTTCTGGCTGAGCAGTGCTCCCCCTGTGGGAGCACACTGACCCTCAGGGGGCAGCTCCTGCATTGAGCATCTGCCCCCTGGCAGTCAGTGCACATCATAGCGACCAGTCATTCTACCATTGGACTGAAACCAGCTCTCTGACATCCCCCAAGGGGTCCTGGATTGCGAGAGGGCACAGGCTAGGTCGAGGGACCCCACGGGTTCACGATTGGGGCCAGGGAGGGACACGGGAGGGCTCCAAGGCATGTCCAGTCCATCTCACTCAGTCCCGATCAGCCAGACCCCAGCAGCAAGCTAACCTACTGGTCGGAGCACATCATAGCAACTGGTCAACTGGTCAACTGGTCAACTGTCTGCCCCCTGGTGGTCAGTGCACATCATAGTGACTGGTCAACCGGTTGACTGTCTGCTCCCTGGTGGTCAGTGAATGTCATAGCAAGCAGTTGAGTGGCCTTAGCATATCATTAGCATATTATGCTTTGATTGGTTGAACGGATGACTGGACACTTAGCATATTAGGCTTTTATTATATAGGATTTTGTATTTTGTTTGCTTGCATTAGAGCTTATTTCTAAAATATTACAGGGAGGATATATATATATATATATATATATGCATATATTCTGATTTGTACATATTCAATCATCCATACTTATGTAATCATATTATCTACCTGTATATATATCTATACTAGTGGCCCAGTACAAATTCATGCATGTGGGGGGGAGGGGGAAAAGGTGTCCCTCAGCCTGGCCTGCACCCTCTCCAATCTGGGACCGCTCAGGGGATAACTGGCAGTCGGACATCCCTCTCACAATCCAGAACTGCTGGCTCCTAACCACGTGCCTGCCTGCCTGATTGCCCCTAACTGCTTCTGCCTGCCAGCCTGATTGTCCCTAACTGCTCCCCTGCTCAGTTGATTGCCCCTAACCACCTCTGCCTCAGCTCCACATCTGGGATCTAGGATTCCCTCCTGCAGCTGACCACAGGCACCCGGGATCCGGGCTTCCCTCCCTTTGGTCAGCCATAGGCACCCAGGCTGACTGCAGCTGCAGGGGATGGTGGGCAGGTGGCTTCACCTGGGCTGCAGCCTCAAGTGCTGGCAGCCCAAGACTGTGGGGTGGGAGGCTTCTCTGTCTACCAGGCTGTAGGCAGCTGCAGTTGCTGGCTCCTGGACTGCAGGTTGGCGGCTTCTCCCTCTTCCCTGGGATGCGGTGTGGGAGACTTCTCTGGCTGGCTGTGGCCTGGGATCATGGGGCAGGCAGCTTCTTCATCTCCCGGGCTGCACCCAGCCTCAGGCGCTGAGGCCCAGTTTCTCTGTCTCCCTTAAGATGTGGGGCAGGTGGACGTGAGGCTTCTGCTGCTGTCCACTGCCTGGGATCAGGGGCAGGCAGCTTCTTCGTCTCCCTGGCTGCAGCCAGCCTCAGGCGCTGGTGCCCGACTTCTCCGACCTCCACAGGCCCGGAGCAGCAGGGCTGCAGCCATGTTTTCAGGTTAATTTGCATACTCACTCTGACTGGCTGGTAGTGTAGCGGAGTGACGGTAATTTGCATGTTTCTCTTTTATTAGTGTAGATATATATATGCATACACAATGAATTTTATTGACTGTATAGGCTTAAAATAAGACTCTTCTTGGGCTAAATTTATACGGTCACCGATAAATAAGACACAAAATGAACAGTTTGGTTGGTTTTGATCTTTTAAAATCATAAATCAGAGATATTCTAGGTTATCTTCCAGCTTAGTTTAATGGTAATGATATAGTCATAAATCAGCCTAACTCCTTCCATTTCATGAATTAAACTTTACATGTAAATATTTAGCAAACATTGACTTTTACTATACAAAAGAAATGAGAAAGTTTAATTATATTTTCCTTATATAATACATCAGATCCTATAAAAACTTCTTGTAAAGCTTAATAGCTCAGCATAAGAAAAATATATCTGTCTTTCTAAGTGACATATTTATTTCTGGATACATTCAGTTTTCTAGGGAGTCTATTTCTGATAGCAGTTTTCTTTGCGGGAATAACAAGATGGAGAAAAGAACATAAGAATAGAAAACTTGCACATCTCGTTAGCAAGCAATGAGCTTCTGGTGTCCTACTCTTCAATTCCCCAGTGCTGATTAAAATGAATCTAATTAAACTAAGTTAAATTAATAAAAATCTATCATCTACTATATAAGAGGCATTAGATGGCTCCACCCAGCTCGGTCAAGGACACTTCTAGAGGATTGTATTCAGTCCTGGTATCACACTTTGGAGAATATGTCAGCCCTGGCCTGTGTGGCTCAGTTGGTTGGGAGTCATCCTGTGTATCAAAGGTTGCCCTGGTTGCAGGCTTGATCCCCAGTAGAGGCCATGTAGGAGGTAGTTGATAGATGTCTCCCTCTCACATTGATGTTTCTCTCTCTCTCTCTTTCTCTCCCTTCCTCTCTCTAAAAATCAATAAAAATCTTACAGAAAAGAATAGGTCAAATTATACTTCTTGAGGAATGGGCCAGGAAGACAAGGGCTTTAAAATCATTCCTTATAGAAAGAGTGAACAGACCTGTGATGACTTGAGAAAGAAAAAGCTCAGGGGAATGGCTGGGAATAATCTTCAACTATCTCAGGGTTTTCCTGGAAGGAAGTTTATTCTACATCCTCCAGAAAATGGACATATCCCCTAGATGAGACTACAGTGGAAGGATTTTTGTCTAAATATAAAAGAAGAATTTCCTATGGTCAGATAGGAATAGTGAGAGGTTTGAGCAATGCCTGGACAACCCCTTGATAAGGGTGGCTCTGTCAGTAGAGGTGGTTGGATTTAATTCTCTTTAATGAACTTTCCAAACCCGAGGTTCTATCATTCTTTTCAACCTTGTGTCAGATTTGTTTTTGAAAAGCTGAGGCCAGGAGCAGCTATAGTCTTCGCATTTTTTGAAAAAGTTACACACTTAGAATACAGCAATTCCAAACTGTGTACATGAGGGGAATATTTAAGATTTCATATTAGATATGATTCCTGTTGTTGAATGAATGTTTTACTTATGTAATCTTGATATTGAAATATCTTCATGAAGACCATTAGAATGTGTTCATAAAATTTTATTTGGAATTTTAATGATAAAAATTTATGGCCAGTGGTGAATTTGTATTCTTAACTGTGTAAATATTTATGATTGGTTGTCTAAATCATTCTATATTGCTGTCCTGGGTGTGA
The DNA here is from genome assembly GCA_026230045.1 of Corynorhinus townsendii. NCBI lineage: Eukaryota > Metazoa > Chordata > Mammalia > Chiroptera > Vespertilionidae > Corynorhinus > Corynorhinus townsendii. Next base: position 80,624,895 of record JAPDVU010000001.1, on the reverse strand, counting down.
AGAGTAGTTCTTTGGCAGGTTCTCTGTTTTTCTTTTATACCTCCATTCCAGGATTTGCTTGGCTTTAATGAGTAAACACGTTTAATAAGTAAACGTGAGATCTGAAAGCTGGTCTATCTGGGGATGCGTCTCATTCCTTGAGATAAGAAGTCACTGCTTTGTATAGGAGTTTAAAGATTAAAAAGTCAGAATTTAAAGATATAGTGGATTAGTTGCACCATCTAACTCTTTCTGGGTTTGTTGTATGTTCACTTTCCCTGATTTTAGTGAGAGTGTGGAAAGGAGAAATGGAGAAAGAAATGAATGTTATTTACCATAGAGAAAAGGGTATATCTTGCTTAAGTCATCTCTGTTTTGCAAATCAAGCTTGTAGCATAACCTTGCAAATGTTGTGTTTAAGAACTTAATTCTAATAAGAGATTTGAGAAATTGGAAGATGAGAAAAATGTACTATATAGCAGTTGCTTCTAAAATTAGAAAATGAACTATAAAAGTCCTTTCTCCCTTGGGCTTCCTTCTTTAGAATTAACCTCAGGGAGTAACTATGGAGCTAATGTTCTTCCATTGCATACATGTGTTTGAGCAATAATCTGATTTGTAAAGAAGTATTATGGCGAATGAGGGAAAATTGCGAAATATTGTGTCATATTCAATAAATGAGCTCAATTTAACATTTTTCATCCTAATGCAGAATGAATCAGAAGACAATCAGCAGTGGAGGAGCTCTTTAGGGAAAGTGGGAATAGACACCTTTATAACTGAGCTCAGCATTCTGTTAAAGGCCTGAAGATGGAGCTCTTTGCAAAGTTTTCATGCAGAGGATGCCGCCAGCATCTGGCTACTGGGGCTTGTTTACATTTACAGCCTTTTAAAACTTACAGTGTCCCCTAGATGTTGTTTTATAATCCCTTAAAATGTAAACGTAGGACTGTGTTTTAAAATGCCAAAGAAATAAGGTAACAATACACAAAAACTATGATTTTTTTGGGTCATATTTCTGAAAACGATAGCCTAAATTTTTATCTTAAAGGAACCCTCAACAGTTGTTCTTATTTTGTTTTCCTCTAAGACTTCCATGGCCTCATTTTTAGTCAGAGTGGTCATAGTTCATTATGTAACATCCATGGTGGACACCTTCCATTAATTTTGTGCTTGATACATCCTTTTCTGTGGCTATCATGTTCCTCTGTCCTACTTATTTTCCTTTTAGATAAGAGACACCACTTACAGGAAAATACACATGTATCTTCTAGATATACTTTAGCAATGTTTTAGAGCTGTTTTTGATCCAAAAATAATATTTGCTGTGGCAATCTGTTATCTAGTTTTACTTTTTAAAATAAGTGAGTGTCCAGATCCCCTCTCTCATACTCTCTCCATCACATATTTTTTGAAAAGAATTTACTGTTACTCACTTTTCTTAATCTACAGTTGTTAAATCTTTTATATTTTCTTATTTTTTCAGGTTTACATGTGTATGTTCTATTAACCTAGAATCATTTCACAAATGGAGCTTGGTATTTACGTAGGATTTTAGAATAGATGGGAATATATTCACTTTTTAAAAATATTGCTTATTTAGGGTTCAGGTGAACTCTGTTTATGAGAAAAAGTTGTTTTCAATGTTTTGTTTCATTTGTGTTTTAGTAAAACTGCATGCTGAGCATTGCTTGATATAACTCAACTAATTATAATCACATCTGATGAATAAAGGCAATATTTTTTAATTCTAAAATTTTAGGTTACCAGTTTAAAATCATTCTACTAAACCACAGGTGAGTTAGTATCTTATGTGAGTAAACCATTCTGTCATATCTATTCCTTAATTCATTGTTATATGATTTTAATTAAGATATTTAATCAAGCCTCTCAGATGAAATGCTAAGAATATATCTTGCTAACCTTTCTGATTTTGAGCAAGCTACTTGCTCATTTCTTTAAAAAAAAAAAGTAAATTATAAGGGCACTGTACAAATACTGGAAAATATCATCTGTACTCCATTTAATTACTTAACTGAAATCCTAGAGCTTTACTGTCTGAAAACAAAAACTAAAATGGATACAGATCTAAGGAGGCATATTTTGGCATTGTGATAACCATCATTTTGCTATATTTGCTGATATGTTTTTGACTAAATATATGCACATACATACATACATACATATGTACTAGGATGACATTTGGTAAGACTATTGGGATGACTTTAAAAAATTAAAGAACAATTAATGTCTGATTATAGTTTAGTGAAAAAAATGTTAAAAATACTCCATTACTGGCAGTGACTAATAAACATATAACAGATGTTTGCATATTGTACAGTGCATGTTTTTAAATGTTAAATTTTTAGTTTGATGGTGTTATTGGAGGAAGACCGGGACCAGGGTGGGTCTGCCCAACACCGTCTAGAAATGGGATTCTTCTGCAGTATCTCAGGAAAAGAATTTTCAAGTCACATGTGTGAAGATTTTAAGCGACAGTGGCAATATTTATTAGAGTGAAAAGAGATAGTATGCCCTCGGAGAGGCAGAGGGTGGGTAGGCTGTAGTAGCAGCTGCATGGACAGAGGCAAAGAAGTCCTCTGCTGCTGCTTGCTGTTGCCCTGGTTGCGAGTTTGGTGGGAAACCTTAGAATTTAGGAGAAAAAAAGGCAAAAAGTACATGCCGAGAAAAGGGCATGGGCATGCTCAAGGTGGGCGCGTGCTGGGTTCGCTGTCTAGCTTCTATATATTCCCTCGGATTTGGGAAGCGCAGGCTTTCATTCAAACAACCCAATCTTTTCCCTAGCGCTTCCAGGGCTGTGCCTGTGTCCTCCCCGCACCCAGTCTCTTTCCAATCCCATCCTTTCCCCAGATTTTCCCAGGCTAGTGCCCTCCTCCTTTTAAGGTCAGCATTTTGGCTCCTTCCCTGCATGCCTCATGGTTCTGCTTTGTCATTCAGCTTCTACTGAGCATGTGCTTAGTAAAAGGAATCCCTCTGCACTATCTTGGCGTCTACCATGCATGCACTCAGTGAAAGAAATTTTCCTTGGCATGTCCTCCCTCCCCAGCCCATTAATCTGGTAGAACAGTGCAGGCTGTTCCCTGGGGTGACCGAAAAGTGTCTTTCCTGCAATTTGGATGCCCCGAGTGACTGTGAAACTATCCTTTCCTAGTTAATCCTGATTAATCAGATGTCTGGTTCCAGTTGCTCCCTTCCTTTTTGTGAATGTCTAACTAACTGCCTACTGTAACAATAGTTTTAAACGGCCATTTAGGAATATTATAATTATTGGTATTTTATTGTACAGAAAATTCACTAGTTTTCCTTCTGTTGAGCTGAATCTTTAGGAAAGATCATCAACGCAGCAACTTTTCTGGAGAAAGATGCAGACATATCAAACATTGATACAGCCTTGGTTGTACTAGTGCTTTCACATAATGAGTCAACCTGGAATTAACATTTTAAGTCCAAATTAAGTCCATTTGTTTTAATTTGACAGGCAGGAAATGTGGACCTCTCTGTAAGTTAACCTTCTCTTTCTTCTAGCAGGAAGCTTCATAGAAAACTTTGCTGAACTTTCAAATCTTCCCCCATCCCTAACCATTCTTGGCTAGGCATCCTTCAATTGCTCCCATGGTACCCTGTACTTAACTCTTCTATACCGCTTATAACACTGTTGTATTGTTACTCCCTGTTTATTGCTCTCTTCCCTTTTCCCCGAGTAGTTGAAGAGCAAGAATATGTTATGTTATTCCAAAGATGAACCCAGAGAATAGCACACATTGGCACCCAATATTATTAAAAAATACATCAGAATTCTATAATATCTGGCTGCATATACATGGTTTCAAAACAAAGCCACAAGTGAGATGATTAGTTTTACAACTACTGTCTCTATGTACTTTCACTTATGTATTTAGATTTAGAAACTTGAATCTTTCTTTCTCCTGAAACTAGCAATAGTGTCAGTTTGAAACTCTTTTTATTGATAATTTGGCTTTTGATAATTTAAAATGCATAGTTGTTTTCTTCTATAACAGCATATTTTTACATTTTCTTGATATTTCACTTACAAACTGATGTTTATAAGTCTTAAAAAGGTAAATAGCTTGTTGTATTATCAATTTGTCAACATAATATTGTCATGAATAATTATTTTTATAGGAGATTAAAAGAGACACAGTGAGTGGCATTGTCATAGTTTATGAATGAGTAGAAATACATTGTAAAACTGCCCATGCTTTCAGTAAATGTGGATTGGTTTCTCAGCACTGTAGTGAAATCATCTGAAATCCATTAAAATCCACATGGAACCCATGAAATTCAAAAGACAGAGAAATCATTTAATCCCCATATGGCATGATGGAGTACAAGGGAATCTTACATGGTGCCAGTGATTAAAATCCCAGCCCAGTAGTCTTCTCAGTTTTGTGGTCTCTTCTTCATTTACTCCTTCCTTTGTAGATGAGACCCTTGAGATTTAGGTTTAATTCTCACCAGTTTTAACATAATCCCCAAATGCCACGGAAATATGCCCCATCATTGCTAAATTGGTTTCCTCTAACTTAGTCACTTATTTGCATGTTTAAGAGATTATCCAAGGAACCTACAAAGGTGTTTCCACCCTCTCTTTCAAAATCTGTTATTCAAGAGTCCTAAAAACATTTACTTCCTTTAGCACCTGGCCACATCCTTTTTCAAACCTTTTTTTGTCTTGGGTTCTGAAGTCAATTATCCTGTTTGAGACTGATGAATAAGAACTATTCATAGAGCTTTCACTAACCCAGCAGATTAAGAGGTTCTCTGAGTATTTTCAGGGCTGAAAAATTAGGTTGAATAGAATAATACTTAAGTGAAATTTTTTTGAATAAAAATTATATTTTGGTATGAATACCCAGATAACTGTGACCTTAAGTACTATAATATTTTCTCTCTTTAAAAATATTAAACACAAAGTTTTATTGTTTTGATGTGATTAGGTAACATAGGAGGAAGCATTAAGAACAAAGCATGAACTACAAAGCACAAAGTGAAAAAGATTAATTTAGGCATTGTTTTGAAGAAAAAGTGGACTTACAGAGAAAAGTGGGATATAATTAGAATTTTAGTGACACTCTTGTTACTAAAATGAACTATATACATTTTTACATGAAAACAAGACTGAGATTTTAGAGTAATCCAAATCAGAGTTGATTCACAGTGGACTGTTGTCAACCAAGGAAAAACAGCACAACTAATTAAACAAAACAGAAAAACAATGAAATCATACAACTCTTTGGGTTCTTTATTTTGCATGTCAGGATGAGAGGAGAGGCAGCCTGTAAGAGGAAATGATGTTGATGACAACTGGAGGCAATTTGAGCATTTTAGGTTGCTGCAAAATTTACCAAGTGATGAGAAAACACACAAGGGGCACTTGGAATATCAGGAATAACACTTTATTTCGGGAAGCACTGGTGCTGAATGGCCCAGGAGAATTGGATCCCAAATCTGAGCCCCAGATGCGCGGGGGGGGGGGGGGGGGGGGGGGGGACTTTCCCTTTTATCCCCTTAGTTTCATTGTCTCCCAAATATGGACCAAGCTTCTGGACTTTTCACGGGCTTTGTAGCCCCCGTGGGTTGGAATGGAGGAAGTAGGAAGTGAGACTACATCCAAAGGCCTGGCCTGGCTGGCGCCAGTGCCACCAACCCCTTCGGGGGTTGTGTATGGTTCATGGTTTATGGCCTCTGTAAAATGAAAGTATTCAGGGAAACAGGTTTTTGCAAGGCTAGCTAGGACACAAGTGGAAATGGGGTTGGGGCTAGTAAGCATATGCATCAGAATGCAGGTTGGGAGGGGGGCCCTCAGGCTGCTTCACAAGATATTGATAATATTTTTAAAAATCTAAATGCTATACTTAAGATGTTTTCTTCTTGTGACAACTTATTACTGGTTCACCAACACTTTTCACCCAGAATTAGAGTCCTTCTTACAATTTACAAATCAAAGAGAATCTAAAATAAAATGGGAAATTGATTTTCCTTGGGTAATGAAAAAGTGGGAAGAGGGAAATAAAGTGGAGATTAAATTATATATAATATATATGTATTTTATATATAGTTTATATAAATATATATAAAGTAAAAATCTTTTAAAAATATATACACTTTTCATTGGAAATTTAGCTATCAACAACTTAAAATTCATATTTTCTAACTCAGTAATATTTCTGTTGCCAGTGGAAGTGGGGCTCTTTCAGTGCTGTGAGGAAAAGCATATCCAAAGACCCACCGGAGAGGATGATTTATTCAGGAAGCAAAATTAAAGGAGTTCCCCAATGTCTCAGCTCTGTCCATCCCACCATGGAACAACAGGGCCAGTAATAGAGTTAATGTCAAGAGATGCTATGCCTTAGTTCAGTTCAGCATCTGGCTAGCTTAGCATGTATTCCCAGCTACAATCCATTGCTTTGCTGCTCTACCTAGGCTCCTGCCTGGAGCCTGCATTTGGAGTCCACAGGGCCATCATATATATACTGTATATGACAGTGTTTGTGCCTAATCTTGGAGAGGTAGAAAGGAAGCCACAGGGAAGAGAAAATGGACGAGCCAAGAGCATCTTGTTTCTTGATATGGGTAAAAGGTTAGAGGAGGCAGTATGCAATTAGATTATCTTTTTTATTATTTAACAGGTGATTAAGATGAATAAATATTTATTTATAATTTATCAATGCTACTTTAAGGACTGGCAACTTTAAAAAAAGATATTCTCATCTGCACTGTACCAGGTTTCTTGACATGGAGGCTGCAGGAGAATCAGAACTGCTGGGTTAGAGTGCCTCTGCAAAATTTTGCTACAACACTTTTTTTTCTTTTTAGCTACAAAACTGCTAGTAACTATTCTATAATATAGACTTAGCCATGCTCTTTAAGTGTATAAAATATATACACTTTAAAAAATTTATTGATTTTAGAAAAAGAGAAAAGGAAAGAGAGTTAACATTGATTTGTTGTTCCACTTATTTACACATTCATTGGTTGATTTTTGTATGTTCATTGACTGGGAATCAAACCTATTACCTTGGTGTATTGGGATGACACTCTAACTAGCTGGTTGGCAGGTTAGGGTTGCCCTGCTCGTTTAGGTAGGCAGGTCTGTAAATAAGACATAATGGTAGAGACAGCATAATTTTTGTTTGTTTGCTTAAGACTTTATTTTTTTAGAACAGTTTTATATTTACAACAAAATTTCAAGAAAGGCACAGTGATTTCTCATATACTCCCCATTCCTACACATGTACAATCTCCCCCATCATCGTTATCCACAGAGTGGTACATTTGTTATAACTGATAAACCTACATTCACACCTCATAATCACCCAAAGTCCATGCTTTACATTAGGGTTCATTCTTGGTTTTGTACATTCTATGGCTTTGGACAAATGTAAGATGACATGTACCCACCATTATCATAACAGAGTATTTTCATTATCCTGAAACTCTTCCGTGCTCCACCTATCTATATGCTCCTCCCCCCAACTCCTGGCAACCACTGATCTTAAGGGCAGTCAATATAGTGCTGCCTTTTCCAGAATGTGATATAGTTGGAATCATACAGTATGTAGCCTTTTCAGGTTGGCTTTTTTCACTTAGTAACATGCATCTAACTTTCCTCCATGTCTTTTCATGGCTTGATAGTTCATTCACTTTTAGTGATGAATACCATTTCATTGTCTGGATGTACTAGAGTTTATTTACCCATTTACCTGCTAAAGGACGTCTTGGGTATTGTAAGTTATGGAAATTATGAATAGAGCTGCCACAAACACCCATGTGCAGGTTTTTGTGTGGACATGTTTTCAACTCCTTTGGGTAAATATCAAGGAATGTAATTAATGTATCATATAGTAAGAATATGTTTAGTTTCATAAGAAACTGCCAAAAGCTTCCAAAGTACTGGTGTCATTTATACCATTAACAGTGAATGAGCATTTCCATTGCTCCACATTCTTGTCCGCACTTGGTGTCAATGTTCTGGATTTTGGCCATTCTAATAGGTGTGTAGTGATCTCTCATTGTTGTTTTATTTGCATTTTCCTGATAACATATGATGTGGAGTGCCTGTTTGTATGCTTATATAAGTTCTTAACTGCTTCAATTAAATAAAAGTAAACTTGGACAAGTACTTCAGACAGTTAGCTTATTCCAATTGATTATTTATTTACTAATTTCTTATAGAAGTTAACAACTAATATGCAATAAGCATTCTAAAAAATAAAGATATCTCTTTGAAATGAGTCACAGATTTTTTTTAGTTAGTATGTATCCCTGAAATAATGGAAGTAATTAAAACTTTCCATTAGATATCCAAATATTATTTTACATATTCTAAGGCTATTAGCACAAATCATTAGTATTTAGCATTCAATTTTATATTTCTCATATATAAGTATATGATTAAATAACAATTTTCAAGTTCTATGAGCTTAACCTATCTTTATAGACTAAGTCATTATCAACCCAGATAATGAGCATAGCACCTCAAAGAAAAATTAGCTAATTTCATTCTTCCTCTGCTATAATTACTAAAACAATTTTTCTAATATTGAGTCACAATTGATTTTTAACATATTTTATATGTCCTTGGTTACATGGAATAATCCAATTCATCTTTTATAACATTAGGTCCCATATTTGAAGAATGATCATATCTCACCTTGATGTTCCTTAATTCCTTTAATGATGTATGAATGATTAATTTCAGTACTATATTTTCCCCTTCTCCTAATTGACTCCACATTGTCAAAATTTCTTATAACAAATGATCTGATGAGTACAGAACAAAGCAGGATTACTAGTTCCTGTTTTGGTCTTCATCTGTACCAATATAATCAAAGCTTGCATTAGGCTTTGAAACTACTTTACACTTCTGGAACATAGTGAACCTACTGTTAATTTAAGTTCTTAGAATTGTTCTTTTTGTTGTTGTTGTTGGTTGTTCTTATCCTGGACTTTAAGTACTTAAGTGTGGAACCTAAATAATAGGGTTTATATTCACTAATCAATAAATGTTTATTAAGCACCTATAAAAATGTCAGGTTCTGTATAATGTTCTGAGAATACAGTGGTGAATAAATGGTCTCTGCTCTCATGGTGCTTAGAATATCAGAGAAGAGAAACATTACAAGCCTGGGGCATGGAATTATGCTACTTAGTTCAAAGATTAGAAGTGAAGTGGGAAAGACACTCATGGTTTATTAGAATAATTCAACATTAATTCTTTACTTGCTACATTTTTTTCTCCTTAAAATATCATTTTCCTCCTTTTCCTTCAGAAATCCCCTATCAATTAATTTCTACTGGCACAAATAAAATCTCATTCATTTGGGACATTATTCTATTATTATTACTGATATTCTGCACAAACACACCCTTCTAAATATGAATTACATTTTTAGGTAATTCATATTTAAGATAATTCCTTTGATTTTAAGGGCAATGTGAGAAGGTGCTACATTTTAAAAAAAGAATACTTTTTATTTTTTCTAATAATGTCCACCAGAAGAGTAGACATTATGATTTGCTGCTATGCCTTTTATTTTATGGGCAATGTGAATTTTGTTTCTGATTATGTTGGTTTTTTTTTTTATTTGGTTCCCAGAAAATCAGAAAAAAATTTATTACTCACTTTTAGAATTAGACAAGGTTTTCAATGCACATTTTTGTGCTGACATCAACTATGGCTTCATTTTCTTTCTTATTTCCTTACTGACAAAGGCATAGATATAGAGTTAGACCACCTGGGTTCAAATCCCAATTCTAACTGCTCCTCAGTTTTGGAGCTTTGGGCACATTCATTAGCCTCTCTTAGCCTGAGTTTCTTATCTGTAATAAGTGAGGACAATATTAGATTGACCGTATATGGTTGTTATGAGTAATAAATGAGATAATGCAATCAAATGCTTAGAACACTACCTGATATATAATGTTTGTATATCACTATATTATCACATCATTCAAATATTTATAAATCTACTCAAATCCTTTTTATATTGGAGCTTAATAAATAAATGTTAAAATGTTGCGACTTTCTTTATATGTAGCATTGAACATAAACTTATACTTCTGCCAAATTGATTTCCCAAAGTATATGTTAGACAGAGTCTACAAATCACTACATATAATATAGATTTATTTTACTTTATTTTTGTTTTCATAAAATATTTAGAGAATTTAGTCAAAAACAAGAGAACCTGTGTTGATGAATGGCTTTGAATGATATGTAGTTGATACTCAGCAAACTTAGAGAAACTGCTTAAATAAATGTACACTTCAAGTTTTGCTAAGGTAGAAAAGGAATCTATTAAATAGTTTATTAAATAGGTAAATATGTCTTACAAAAATGAAAAAAATTAAATAAATGTGAAATTTTATAGATACTTAATCTTTTCAAGGAAATTAAGGTACTTTTTGTTCTATTGTGTGAGGAAGAATTTGAGTTTCAACCACAAAAGCAAAGCATGTCCAGGCAACTGAACATATGCGGGGGTGGTTGGCCAGGCCTCATTTCTGCAACATACTTCTGAAAGATGGATTAATTAGATTAACACTCTGGCTATGGAAAACCATTTAGGGCTATTAGGTCTTGTGGGGGACATTGCATTTAACATTTCCTTTTATTTCTTCCAAGTTTGACCAAGCTATACTGCAAGAAAAACATTTCTGTTGAAGCCTGGAACTAATGTTAAATTAGCGGTAATAAAAATTATTTTTATTTTCAATTTCTCTAAGCTTTATTATTTAAGAACCTTTGTATTATTCTTAGAGATAGTTTTGCTCGGTTTTAAATTGTCAAGGTTTATCCTTGACATGTTCATTTGGCTGCCCATAAATACCAAAAATAGCCTTGCTATTTTTTTTTTTTTTGAGCCTTGATATTTTGGATACCTTCTAGGTTCCAGCATAGACTGTAGGACATGTCAATGGGAAGATCCAGGGGAAGGAATTTTAAGAGAAGGAACCTTTCAAGTGAGGTCTTTAATTTACTGAAATATAGAAAGAGAAGACCAAGTCGTCTGGTCTTTATTTTTTGAATGCCTCCTTATTCTTCTCAGGCATCCTTACCTATGGAAGCTTGTTAGCTTACATTGTCAGCCGTACTCTCTCTCTTTCCATGTTCTTCATGAGCAAATTCAGATATATCTGCAACTTTCATTATTGCACAGTGCCCTTGTTTCTAATGATCATCTATTTGGATATTGGAAACAAGTCTCATGCCCAACTTCCTGCTACTCAGTCATTAAAATCCAACATGCCTAATCACAAACCCATGTTGTCCCACTACAGCTTCCTCCCTCACCCTTCATGGCGCCATTTCAGTCCCTTGGGCTTGAAACCATTCAGTCATCTTTGACTCATCATTCCTCTTTTGCAGTCTTTGCATCTAATTAGTCATGAAATTATGTTGATTCTTCTTTTGAATTGTGATTTTATATCCTTTTCTTCTGATTCATGATCACATTGACCCTCTGGATTAAACCGTCATGATTTCATACTCAAACCATTAGATTAGTTTAATAACTGCCCCCTTCATCTTTTACTCCCTCTCAGTCTTTCTGTACTAAGATAAACATTCTTCGAATAATTCCCTTTATCATCTTCCTTCCTATTAAAAAAATAAACCTATAAAGAAGTGCCATTACTTTACTACATCAAAACTAGCATTGAATTTTCAGGCACTCTATAACTTGGTCCTTGTCTGTTTATCCAATTTATTTTCTTTCACTCTCAGCATGGTTCTCCTCTAGTCAGGGTATTTTTACATGTTCTTCTCCCTCTCATGTCTTTACTCTGGACGTAGTAGGGAATAAAGGTGAAGAGTTTACGTCTGGGAGCCAAACAGACCTGGTCAGGAACCCAGTTCCTGCTTCTGCCCTTTCCCAGCTCTGTGGTTGAGGGCAAACTACTTTGTTTCCTAAACAGAAGCATTTAACTTGTTGTGTATTAAACCAGATAATGTAGCTCAGTGCAGTATTTTATAACATGTGCTTAATAAATGTTATTGCAACTATTTTTATTAGCTACTATTTCCCCCTCTCCTCCTGATGTATGTTTCTTCTATACCTTCACCAACCCTACTGGTCCCACTTTTTAAAAAATTCTCACCCAAAGATATGGTTTTTTAAATTTTTAAAATTTTTAATTTTAGAGAAAGAGGAAGGGGGAGAGAGAAACATCGATATGAGAGAACTTTGATTGGCTGCCTCCCATATGTGCCCTGGCCAGAATAGAAACTGCCATTTTTTGGTGTATGGGAGGATGCTCCATCCAACAGCCAAGGCCCAACTGGTCCCACTTTTAAGGCTCTGCTCAAAGCTCTTGGTCCCTCTGAAGCCTTAATAAACTTGTTTTTTCTCTCTAAGTTACTAAAGAATTTACACAAAAATTTGGGGACTGAATTACATATTGAGAGGATAAATATGAAGTGATATTTTGGAATCCAGAAGGCCTGGAATGTAACCTATTCTTCTAATAATGAGCTGAGGCCATAGTTCTAATCATTCTCAATCTTAATTTTCTTCTTTTAATTAAAATGGGAAAACTACTAACTTTTTCTAATTTAGAAGGTTGTTAGAATATCAAATAAACTTACCTCAGAAATTTTCTTGAATATTACATGTATAGTTTTCACTGCATATTGATTGATTGTTAGGATTTTTTTTTCAGTTTTCTTGAGGTATAACTGACAGTTAAAATTCTAAGACATTTAATGTATACATTGTGATGATTTGATACACATAAGCATTATGAAATGGTTTCCCCCATCTAGTTAATTAACATATCCACCACATCACATATCTATCTCTCTTTTTTTTTTGAGAGAACACTTAAGTTCCATTCTTAGGAAATTTCTATTTTACAATATAATGTTATCAACTATAGTCACCATATTGCACATTATATCCTCAGACCTCATTCATATTATAGCTGAAAGTTTGTACCCTGTACCAATTTCTCCTTATTTCTCTCATCCCCTGCTCCTAGCAGCCACTTTTCTATGAGTTTGACTTTTCTTTTTAGATTCCACATGTAAGTGATACCATTGCAGTATTTGTCTTTCTCTGTCCACCTTATTTCACTTAGCACAATACCCTCAAATTTCATCTGTGTTGTTGCAAATGGAGAAGTTCCTTCATTCTTATGGCTGAATAATATTACTGATTGTTAGAACAGTTTGGTAAAGGTTAGGCATTGATTTTGGGTAATCCTTATAGCTTTGGGGGAAAATAAGCCTATATAAACATTATAGTTATTACAAGTGCTATGTAACAAATATGTTTCTTTAAGACAATACTAAAATGACTCATTATGACAAAATTCAGTCTTCTAAATTTGTTTCGCATTCATCATTTTTTTGTTTTGTTTTGGTCCTTGAAAACTCTACTTCTAGAAAACATGGTGTTTAAAAGAAACATTGACAAACTTTGGGCATTCTTAGTGCTTAGAGATAACTCCAGAGAAGATTATTATGCTTTCTTGAGTTATTTTAAAGTTATCAAAAGGAATAAAGATGACATTAAGGATAAACACTAATTAGTAAAGTTTATTTTTTTCTAACTTTAAAGCCTAACTTTCCTTATCTTAAACTGTGTAATTTATTTTTAGTTTGCCTGAAGCCCATACATCCCATTCCAAAGAAAAAAATATTATGAAAATGGCGCAATATGTAAGATTACATCCACGTTGGTCCCACCCAGGCTAATTGGCATTACTACACGTGGGTGGAAGGAATGCTGGCCATAGGGAGTTGCCCATTTTCTGTGATTCATATCTTGCAGCCACCGGGGTAAAATTTAGAGGGAATCCACCCCTAGGTAAATGCCAGGTTCTCACTCCTAGACAATTATTTTTCAGTACACAAGTTTTTTAAAATCTGGACACACCTCTTGGGAAAACAGATAACACATCAAGCCATCACAGGCTGCATCCTCAGTCTTATTCATCCACAGTTATGTTAACCGCAGACACAATGAAGAAATAAGATGTAGTAACTCAAAGTGGTTGCCTGCTGGGTTCTTTGGTTTAGCCTCAGCTCTGGGAATTTTGTAAATAAAGCTGCATGCAGTAGAGATGAAGATAATTATTTTCAAAGAAAACTGTTTGGAATTTCTAGGAGTTCATCCTGCCCCTGTCCCTGTTGTCACTCTGATGCATTCATGCTTTGGGAAGAAAAAATATTCTGGAGTTAATATAATCTGTAAAGGAACCCTTGGGGACCATAAAGCTTTCTACACTGAGCACTGAAAGCACATATACTACTTTAGCTTCTTTGGTGACTAGAAGAACCACTTACAAGAACAAAAGTGATATGCCAAGCTTTCCAATAGCATCTCTGATTAGAATCCTTGGACAAAGAAGTGAAAGCAGTAAGCATAAAGCAGAAAATAACTAAACTTAATAGTTGTAGTTTACATAGAATTAACACTTTGGCTGTCATCTTGATATAAGAACTTCTTTTATTTTTCTGAACTTTGCAGCTAAGAAAGTCTTCAAATTATTGCTATTTTCCATGAAGACTTAGAATTGAGTGGAATTTGAAGTGAAAATTACCTAAAGTAATATATTTATATTATTTCACTAGGATCAACATTTAAAGTTTACCAATGTAAGAATCTTTAAAAAGTAAGGCTTTCATTTTCAAAAGTTTTGCTTTTTCTGGATTAATCTTTCTCAATGGAATTCCAGACCTGTGTTCCAATAACAAGTTGATGATTATGTCATTTTCTGTTTTGGTTTGTTTACTAATTAGTCTTTTGCCCTCTGATTTTTCCATTAGGTTATTTCAAAGTCAGATGTTCAAATGAGGCTCTTTGACTTAAGGAATTGTACTGGAAGTAATTATATTTAACAGCCCAAATCCATTAATCCAACCAAATTTAGTAATTTACTAGGAGACATGGCTGAGATTTTTTATTTAATTGGCAACACTCCCTTGGGAATTGTGGCAAGTCAAGCAGGAAAAGGACAAGCAAGACACTTTTTATAAAAAGGTAGATGCCATTATTGAACTACTGATACGACCATGTTCCCTTCTTTTTCCTTTTTTTGCCTCAACTCAAAATTTGTAAGTAAATCTTTCTCTTGTTTGGCAATCAAAAGATAATATAGGTATTTAGATGGATGGAAAGTAAAAGGAATGGAGTAATTTAGCAGTGAATGTAGGTTGTAGTGTTAAGATGGGTAACAAAAGCTATATTTTTAAACATATCATCTGGAGTGAAGACTGGTAGTTTTCTGGGCTGAAGGAGGAAAGAATGAGAGTCTAGAGACTGCATGAATCAAGGCCCAGGCATATAAATGAATTTGCAAATTTTAGTCACCTCTTAAAGAACATTTAAAAAATGTATTTCTACAAATGACTGAATGCAGAAAAAAATATCAGCATTGTTGATTGAGATTTTACAAACTGTCTAATTTTCATATGGTTCCAAATAAAGTTATATGAATAAAAATGATTTTACAACATTTTGTGTTTTTTCATGATAGGTATGTTGTCCCTCCTCACCCGAGTCCCACTAATTTCCCCCCTCAAATGTCTACAATTCAGAGCCAAGGAGAAAATGGGAGGACAATCCCAATATGAAGGGTAAAAAAGATTAAAACAGAAATGAAGGATATCAATTTCTTTCAGTCTCTGCTGCAAATCTAGATTGCATTTCATAGGAAAGGAGAAGGAGTTGCAGGAAGGTTTTCCCTTGTTGCTGTGACAGGTCACCATTTCTAATCTGAGGGTCACAGTCAAGTCCCCTGTTTAGTAATTGCTTGATTTGACATCTATCTTGACCTTTATATACTTTGGCCTTTCTGGCTAGAGGTCACAAAAGCAAAAGAAGATAGAAGTATTATAAATGCCTTGATGATGAAAAATGAGAATGGAATCCCTTTGGCCGTATGAATATATGTATAATGTGGTGAGGTGTTTTAACCTTTTGGTGCAATCTGCAATGGAAACATCTAACATTTTTAAAAATCTCTTTCTAGAGATGTATGTTATAATGACTTTGGGGTGAAGATACTTGATATTAAAAATGGCAAAATCTTGTTCAGTCTAAATCTTAACCATAGGAAGTAGATGCAGATTGTCCTTGATTTTTTAAAAATCTGATCAGAACTCAAAGCACAATTGTGATGTCATAAATAGAAATTGTTACTTTCCAATCCTCTAAAACAGGACAGACTGAGCATTCAATATGGGCTTTTAACTGAATATTCAGCATGGGTAGGACTACACATAGGAAATGCAATGCTATGAATAGTTGTTAAACTTTTTATGTGATACCATGAGTAGATGTTAAATTCCTTATTCATATATTTCTTGATATAGATCAGACATAAGACTGAACCTTTTCGAAGACAAAATACTATTTCCCTCCTCAAAATAATATTAGTAAATAGAATTCAGGTAATTTCTTTCATATAATCAGCCCAGGAATATGAATTTGAAGGAGACATGGTGTGATTTTGTTTTTTTGCCAATTATTTTGTCCTAACCAGAGAATTCTACTAATAATCTTTGAACCAGTTATTTAGAAAAATGGAATTTTGCAGCTGATAATCTACTTTAATGTAATTTCAAACTTCTCCTTTGAGGTATTCTTTACAATGTCAGTAACAGTGGCTTAAGAAGAAAAATTTTGATTTTTGATACTATTCAAATTTTTTTCTGTCTATATCTTTGTCATGATACAGCAGACAAATGTACTGATGTAGTAATGAAAAAAGTAAGGTGATTGATTGCCAAGGTGTATATGTGGACATATTGGGAGAAAAATCAATATTCATCTGGGTTTTTAATAATAATAAGATAGAATTTCTTATAAATGGTTATAATTGGCTTTCTATGGAACTGTATAGCATTACTTTAATTCAGTGTCTAATAACACTGATATTTCATTTTATACTACTTAAATGATATAGAGGTTAAGCCATTAAATATATTATTTATCTTTTACTCCCTATCTTTTCTTCATAGTATTAGTCACCACATATTATTATACATTTATTTCATGACTTAATTGATATTCGCATTTCAACTGTAAAATTTAAGAGCAGAACTAACTCTGTCTATTAAATTAAGTCTGTCATTAGTTCTTGGCACATAGTATGCCTTCAGGACATATTTTTGAATACACATGAAAAGATATTACTTGTAATGAAGAAATTATTCTTTGAGATTACAGTATTGCAATTTTACCAAGGTTAAAGTGAAATTAGTGGAAGAAGCAGGAAATGGAAAAGGGAAGAGTTTTTACTTCTCTCAGCATAAAGAGATGGGCTTACTGGTCTATAACCTTCTTATTTTGAGCAGGTTGTAGAGTACTGTTTTACTCAGGGCTTTTATTCATCACTAGAGGCCTGGTGCATGAAATTTGTGCATAGGGGGAAGGGTGTCCCTCAGCCCAGCCTGCATGCTCTCCAATCTAGGACCCCTCGAGGGATGTCTGACTGTCCGGACATCCCTCTCACAATCCAGGACAGCTGTCTCCCGACCATTTGCCTGCCTGCCTGCCTGATTGCCTCTAGCCACTTCTGCCTGCCAGCGTGATCACCCCCTAACCATTCCCCAGCCAGCCTGATTGACACCTAACTGCTCCCCTGCCAGCCCGTTGCTCCTAACTGCCCTTTTCTGCCAGTCTGGTCACCCCTAACTGCCATCCCTACAGGCCTGGTCCCCCCTAACTGCCCTTCCCTGAAGGCCTGATCCCCCGCAACTGACCTCCCCTGCAGGCCTGGTCCCCTCCAATTGCCCTCCCCTGCAGGCTGGGTCCCCCCCAACTGCCCTTTCCTGCAGGCCTGATTGCCCCTAACTGCTTTTCCCTGCCAGCCTGGTCACCCCTAACTGCCCTCCCCTGCAGGCCTGGTCCCCCCAATTGCTCTCCCCTGCAGGCCTGGTTACCCCTAACTGCCCTCCCCTGCTGGTCTGATCACCCACAACTGCCCTCCCCTGCTGGCCATCTTGTGGTAGCCATCTCATGTCCACATGGGGGCGGCCACCTTTGACCACATGGTTATGGCCACCTTGTGTGTTGGAGTAACGGTCAATTTGCATATTACTTCTTTATTAGATAGGATAGTTCAAACCTGGGTTTATGAACACAGGAAGGAAAATGGTGAAGTTTTGTGCTGGTACACAGACTCTCAGAAAAATAAAGTCCCGATTTGTAACTTTTGCCAATTTCTGTGGTGCAAATACTTTCACCAACAATGATTTCAGGATGTCAAAGTGACGTCACTGAATGCAAAGTAAGTGGGAAATGTTCACAATTGGCTCTCTCCAGTAGGATTAGCATATCACTCTGAGAACATGCCTTCACAAATCTCCTTCCACTCTCCATATGGAATTGGACAGGCTAATAACATTGGACATCTCCTAGATTTACAGTTGTGGTGAACATGGAGATGCTCTGCCCGGACCCCCTTCCAGAAGGACTTGCTGCCCAGCTGCCTATTCTCTCATTGCCTCAGCTTCGGAGTGCTGCCTGGCACCCTTCTGGGTATTTTGTGTCTTGTGACAGAGCCAGACAGGGATATAAAGTCTGGTTCCAGAGTTCTTCGAGGTGCTGGAGGAGACTTGGATTGCCTGCATCACAATTCAGGTTCCTCCTCTGCCTGATCATGCTTCCTCCTGCACCTTCCCACAGGTATTGATCTTAATAAACATCCAGCACTCGTGTCCCCTTCAGAGAAACCAAATCATGGCCGTGCTTCTGTATTTTACTTCATTTTGCTCCATTGCCTGGGAGAACCTTCCCACTCCTCTGCTGACCAAAGTCTTACCCATCTTTCCTAATGATTGAAATGAGCTCAGGTCCATCTTTTCAGGAAATCTGAGAACAACTCATGGGCACGCCGAGTGGTTTCATAGAACCCTTCTCTATGGCTTCCTAGCACTCTGACAGACTGCTACCTCTGTTCTTAGCACATTATGTCAACATCTGTTTATTTATCTGTCTATAGATTATAAGTTTTAAAATGGAATTTTCTATTTCTATTACTCCATGCCTACTATAATAATGGTACATCTATATATATAAAAGGCTATATGCAAAGTGTCCCCTTGAGAGTTTGACCAGGAGACTGGGAGTTTGACCAGGAGACCAGGAATTCACTCGCTCACTATGACATGTGCTGACCACTAGGGAGTGGCGCAGAACAAAGAGAGGCTCCAGTCGGCAGCCAGAAGGCCCTTATTGGCCCTGATCGCTGGCCAGGCCTAGGAACCCTACCTATGCATGAATTTCATGCCCCCCTACCCGGCCTCTAGTCCTATCTAAGAAAGAGGGAATATGCTAATTGACCATCATTCCTTCACAAAGATGGCTGCACCCACAGCTGAGGCCAGGTTCCCTTAATGAGCCTTAACAAGCAATCAGCAGGAACCTGAGGCTATGCCCTCTCCCAACCCTGTGGGGCTTGACAGGGGACCTCAGGCTGTGTCCCTCACCTGGCAGGGCTTGACAGGGGACCTCAGGCCACGCCCCCTGTCCTGGCACTGGGCCAGGGAACCTGAGGCTATGCCCCCTGCCTGGCTGGGCTTGACAAGGGTGGGACTGGCCAGGTCTGGATCTAGCCCAATGTGTGTGTGTGTGTGGGGGGGGTGGTGGCTGGGTCTGGGTCTCACGCAATTTTGAGGCACATGTGGGTGGGCAGGGACTTGACTCTGGGTCATGTGGTGCATCCCAGACTCTGACAGGAAGAAGGTTTTCACATACATTTTACTAATTTTCTTTCATCTCTAACACTTCTATTATAGAAAAAGGGCAAATGGCATTATTAAATTATTTCCTCTAATTAATCCCCTTTTAATGTGTATGAATTTCATGCACCAGGCCACTAGTAGTAAATAATTGACATGGATATTTGAATTAATTCCATCAAATGATTTGCCTACACTCATCCCATTCCCATTGTGAGATTAATATATAATAGTTGAGAAAATCTGAATCCCTGCATTGCAAAAGTGTAGTCTGATGGGAAAGCAATGACAAACCTAGGTACTGAAGAATTGGACAACAGATGATCACCTAGACCACAGTGCTGGCCATTTTTCTTTTGGTATGAAGGTAGTGACCCTGACTACTTATCACATAGGTCAGAAGTAAGAACTTAAAAGAGAAGGGATATGTCTCTTGAAAAAATACATAGACCCAATTTCTACATGATATTTGGAAGGGTAATAATCTTCTTTTCTGGTACATGTAGCTATAGAACAAAAAAATTAATACTCAAATACTATTTCTAGGAGTTAATTTCACTGATGAAAATATAAATTTTTTCTGTAGAGTATACTGGTAAAGATATATTTAATAGTTTTCAGAGAACTAATATCACATTGAAAAAATCCAGGTGTATGATTTTATGACATGTTAAGTAATAAAATGTGAATCTGATTATGTTTTGACATTGAGTTTGGCAGTAGTCTTTTCATAGACAGCTAAGTTTGTGGAAATTAGACAAGTGTTTACCTGTGAAATTACTGCTTGTACTAACGTAAATCTTTAAAAATAGTTAACATATCTGTGTCACTAATTTTTTGCAAGGCTTATTATGGGGGACAAATTTCTTACATGAAATTGTATGGTAGAGGAGGGGCCAAAGGATTGGATAAACTAGGGAGTAGAAATAAAGGAACTCTTATGTTGGGACATTTCTATGCTTCTTCAGAATATTATAGTTTACTCCACTTATTTGGTGGAAATAAGTATTTTAAATGTGGCAATTAGACAATCCTATATAATAAAGAGGTAATATGCAAATTGTGTCACATCCTTGTGTCACAAGATGGCTGCCCCATGCCATCACAAGATGGTCGCCCCATGTTGTCACAAGATGGCTGCCCCCACGGCACAAGATGGCTGCCCCCACGTCATCACAAGATGGCCACCACAAGATGGCCACCCCCACGTCATCACAAGATGACCGCCTCCACGTTGTCACAAGATGGCTGGCAGGGGAGGGCAGTTGGGGGGGGGGACCAGGCAGGGGAGAGCAGTTGGGGGCGATCAGGCCAGCAGAGGAGCAGTTAGGTGTCAATCAGGCTGGCAGGGGCGTGGTTAGGGAGCTATCAGGCTGGCAGGCAGAAGCGGTTAGGGGATGATCAGGCTGGCAGGCAGGCGAGTGGTTAGGAGCCAGCAGTCCTGGATTGTGAGAGGGATGTATGACTGCTGGTTTAGGCCCAAACCCTAAACCGGCAGTCAGACATCCCCTGAGGGGTCCCAGATTGGAGAGAGTGTAGGCTGGGCTGAAGGACAAACCCCCCCCGCCCCCATGCACAAATTTCATGCACTGGGCCTCTAGTGATGAAATAAAATGGGATAAAAGAAATATATGACACCCATAAAGTTTTGTGTCTATTTATGTGAAGCTTTTATTCATCACAGGTGAACAGAATAGAATAAGTGGGCTATAGACGTAATTGTGCTTTTTGGTAGTGCATTAAATTACTTATGTTTTTATAATTCTGAGTTCAGTTCAGACATTACTTAATTGTTTGCAATGCTACTTTACTTTTCCTGGATCAAAGTATAGCAACTGGAACATTTATGTAAAGAGGTCTATTTTTTTTTGACATGTGACTCACTGAGCTAGATGATTGATAAAAATTCTTCTTGTGAGCAATTAAAGATAAAGAAATGTACTAGTTTGCAAAAGCTGCTGTAACAAAGTGTCATGAATTGAATAGCTTAAATCACACAAATTTATTGTCTCACAGCTCTGGAGGCAAGGTGTCTAAGACGCAGGGGTCAGCAGAGGTATGCATCTTCTGAATGCTCCTGAGTAGTATCTTTTGCTGGAATCTCTCTTAGCTTCTGATGGGAAAGAAATGACAAACTTAAGTATTGAAGAACTGGCCAGGTGGTCACCTAGACCACAGTGCTGACCACTTTCTCTTAGTATGAAGGCAGTGACCCTGATCTACTTATAACATAGACCAGAAGTAAGATCTTAAAAGAAAAGGTCTCTTGAAGACCAACAATTACAAACATTATTGGATAAAGATGAGTGTCAAACTCAAAAACAACTTGCAGAAAGATTAAATGTTGCTCAGCAGACAATTTCTGATTGTTTACAAGCAATGGGAAAGATTTTAAAGGAAGAAAAGTCTTGTTTTATGCTTATGCTTATGGAAGCATAACTCCAATTTTCATATAGCATTCTCCCTATGTGTCTCAAAATTTCCCCTTTTAAAAAAGAAACTAATCATATTAGTTTAGGTCAATTCTACTGCAGTATAGTCTCATCTTAACTAATTATATCTGCACTGACTGTATAAGGTCATTTTCTCAGGCACTAGGGATTAGGACTTCAATTGGGGCACAAAATTCAAATTTTGGGACATACAATTTGACACATAATAAAAACCAATATAATTTATGGCCAGTTTTAATGAGATGCCTCCTGTTGTAGCCTGGTGCTGTAATTTTGCCTCCAAAATGCTGTTGATTCAAAGAGGAGATGCATTCATTGAATTCTAACAAATTAGCATTAATGTTTTTCATTGACTCTCTTAAGGGGGAAAATCTTCTAAGAAGCTATGCTGAACACTTGACATAAGAAAAGATTTAGTGCACCTGGCAGCCTATAATGTACAATGTCTGGTCAAATATCATCCATGTCATAGGCAATGTGTTTTGTACCACAATTTTTTTTTCTGTGTAATTTGTTGTAACACTGGTTTGGTGTTCACATTTCCTGTTACTACTATTATTTCTTTGAATATTTTTATTTAGGTAATAGGACTTTTTCTAGTGTTCCCAGAGTTAAGTGCCTTTCTTGTGAGAAGCAGTATGAAGCAGTATTTAGAATGTGACCTAGAAGCCCGGAGACTCAGCTTGTTCTACCTGGTGTTTTTCATGGCTTCAGTTTCCGTGTTTGTCAGATGAGATTTTGGAGTAGGTTAGGGTTTGTATAATATGCTGTCCAGAGCCTTTGAATCTCCAGATGTCCAAGGAGAGGAGCATTAAAAAGAATATCAAGGCCCTCCATACCCTGGCAGTTACCATGCCCCTAAATCAGGGAATATCTTTAGAACAAATTGTTTATGTGCTAGAGATATGAGTACAGTTTTGATATAACATAAATAATGGGTTGAAAATCACTAGACTGTAGATCTTCATGTTTTCTGCCTGTTCTTAAATTTTATGATTTTATAATTTGAATACAGGCTGCTTTATTTATTTATTATTATAAATCAAAGGCTGCTTATCTTAGCTTAAAGAAGAAAGAAAACATGTAGTTTCATTATAGAGGGTATTTCTAGTTCTCAGAGATTTTCAGGTGTGTATTATAAAAAAGATAAGCACATTAAACCTTGCATATTTTCTTTCTTCAGCACTATTATCTTTCATTTAATCATATTCAATAAAAAATATCCTATTATTAGCATTAAAAATCTATTGTATGCATAGCCATGGACAGACAGTAGTGCAGGAAGGTCTGGGGATGGGATGGGAGTGGAGTGGACAGGGTCCGTGGGGGGAAATATGGGCCACATCTGTAATACTTTCAACAATAAAGATAACTTTTAAAAATTCTACTATATACTTACCATGTGTCAGATTCAGTTATGAATGTTGGGGTTAAACAATGAAAGCTCTACCTCAAAGACACTATATAGTCTAGTTGATGAAACAGACAAATAACCAGAACTTTACACTGTCATGTTATACACTGGATAGTATAAAGCTCCAAGGGAAAAAATCAAACCCAAACTGAGTAGGATTTGAGAAATAATCAGAAGTTTTTTTTTTAAGAGTTTAATTTCAGTTATAGAGACATTAGAGGCAACGAGGGGAAGACATGAGGACATTGGAGGGAGGAGAGGCAGACCTCCACTCCACTATCCCTCACCCATGGATATGACATTAGGAGACCGGGAATGGTCAGAATTGGGGCACCTCAAGGCCAACCTCAATAATGACAATATCCCTGGAGTGCTTTGGGATATTTAAAATATCCCAGCTGCTGTGCCAAACAAGAGTTTAACAAGAGATAATCAGAGGAGCGCGTGGTAGAAATGCATCCTGAAGAATGTGGAAATTAGGAGGAGGTAGAGAAAGAAGGATTGCCCAAGAAGTAGGAAAGCAATTTATTTCAGGGCATTCTGGACAACAAGAGACAACTAGCACATTTGGAGAACTATAGGACATTCAGTGGGGTGGGAGGTAGTCTGTGAGGGGGAAAGCAGTGAGAGATTAGGATGGAGAAGTAAGCAAGGGACAATTAACAAAGGGCCTAAGAGTCTTGAGAAGGCTTTGAAGTTTATCCTGAAGACTCTAAGGAACCATTTAAAGATTTTAAATTGGGATGACTACATGATAAGATAGGTCCTTTTGAAAGCTCATACTAATTGCAATGTAAAGAGTGGATTAGAGATAAGTTACACTGTAGGTTCATATATTAGTTGAGAAATTTTATGATAGTCCAGGAAATAAATAATGAGGGTCAGAACTAAGAGAGTGGAAATGCAGCTGGATGTGAAAGATCGTTAAGTAGAAGAGAGGAAGAGACATGGGGACTTATTGGACATGAGAAATGAAGAAAAAGGAGAAGTTAAGAATTATGTGTTTTCTGGCATTTGCAGGTAAATGAGGGGAATGGTGCCATTTACAGTAATAAGGGGTTGTCACAATAGGGACATATTTTGAGAGGTAGTAGAAAAGAGGCATTTAGTTGTATAAGTATTAAGTTAAAGATTGGGTGACCATGCATATTATTGTTCAACTGGGACACTTTTGTGAATAAAGGAGGACTTACTATAAATAATGAAGCCACAGAAAAGTCATGTACTAGTATAGTCATCCTAGTTTAAGGTGGAACTGTTAAGAGAATGGGTTAGATATATGAAAGCTGTATTGTGTAGTTTTAGAGCCTACATTTTAGAGTCAGATAGATCTGCATTTGAATCCCTGTTGAACAGAAGCAAAATTTGGATCCCTTTTCTGTTCTTACTGTCTATGTGTTTTGATATAATTTAACTTCTCTGAGCTCCATATTCTTCATCTATAGTATGGGCATTACAATACCAATCTCATAGGATGTTGGAATATGAAATAAGTAAAAAAACTTAGGTGAGCATACATACTTGGCACTCAATAAATAATAGTTATTATATAAGATCACAGGACAGATGAGAATGAGAAACTCTTGAAAAGCCAGTGTATCTACATAGATTTGAAGAAATTAAGTTTTTGTCCCAAAGAAAATGGTGTAGGCAATCCCAGGTATGTTTGTCATATTCATGTTCTAAATCCTAGAATCCTTGCAACTCAGATGTGTTATTTATTTTTTTTAATGTTTATTTTTTATTCTTGTTCAAAATATTATTGGCTATTTGGTATAATAATAAGGATTACTCAAAATAGATTATATTGTCATTCACTTTTGAAGTCAAAATTTTAAACATGGAGATGGCAGCAGATTCCAAAGATGATGCAAAATGTACAAATAAATTAATAAGAACTGATTTTGGATGGTGTTCTTTAGACATGAAATTTGCTTCCAAACTTAATTTCATGTTTCCCTGAAATAGTATGCAACGCAGATTTACTCTCTGAAGTAGAACTTGGCACAGAGAATGAAAATCTGGATGCTGTTCAACCACTTCATGGGGTATTTTTCCATCTTTGCTGTGTCATCTTTTAATTTTACTGTCACATAAAATTAAACAATTTTAGTAATAATACTGCCTTTCAGTGCTTTCTTCTTTTTTATCACATCATATAATTAAGAACCATTAACTACTGTTAGGGGATTTGGTTAAGTCATCTTTAAGTTCATGAAAACAAAATGAATGGCCTTCCATAATCTTAAAAAAGAGTCATGGACTTTGGCAGGCAGTGAGAAGCTACTGTCGACAATTCTCTTTGGGTATTACCACATTGTGTGATTTTCATCACAGATGTTTTTAAGACCTTATCAGAGTTTTGTGTAAACTTGCTAAAAGGTTTTGGGTTTAAAAAGCAACATTAGCTAGTTATAACAAGGTATTCATTGTTAAAAATTACTTTGCAGGGAGATGCAGTATTTTTACTAGTGAGGATTTGTATATTTAAGAATGGATGCACTGCTAAATAAGCAGACATTAAAATCTAAACAAAACCTTTAATGACAGTATTTAGAACTATGCTTAGTTTTGCTTTTATCTTTTTTTTATAAGAGTGATAAATGGGACCTTGTTGTTCATGATGCCTGACAGACCTTTTTCCAAAATATATTTTCTAAAAATTTCTTCTGCTTGTATGGTACAACTTCCCTTACACCAGTATCTCCTCAACTTTTTTGAAGAGAATTTTCTATTCATTATACCACATGTTGTGATAATATGCTTAATTTCACGTTGTTGAAAATAGTAATTATTGAGATAATATATTTTGTTTTAGCATGACTCAATGGGAAGAAGAATTGGTTAAATGTTGAAATGGACCCAGAGAAATATCTATGATGTCAGACCACTGGGCAAAATTTTGAGAACGCCCAATCATTGTTGTCTCCTGTACTGGTCATTAAAAATACAAACCAGTTTAGGTTACTTCATAGGTCATGGGCAAGTCTGATCTTGGGGGGAAGCATAAGTACAGAGGAGACACATGCTTTCAGTGGGAGGAGTCAGATGTCAAATAATATGGGAACTATTGTTTTTTGCCACTTAAAGGAGGGGAATATCATGACCTGGCATATGAACCATGCACAGTCCAAGGAATAAGAGATTTGTGGCAATTTTTCTCAATGAAGGAGCAAACAATTCTGTATATAAGCATCCAAACCTTCCACGTAACGTCTATAAGAAGGTATCTTATAAGAAGACTAGAAGCCCGATGTATGAAGATTCCTGCTAGAATGGGCTTTCCTTTCCCTGGCTGCCAGCAATGTCTTTCCACTCCCGCCCAGCCCCTTTCTGCTCAGGCCCTGGGGCCACCTCTTTCCGCTTCAGCCCCGCCTTCCCATGCTGCCCAGAGGCCCTGAGAGACGGGGGTGGGGAGGGTCGGGGGTGGGAGGGGGGTTGGGGGTGGAGGGTGGGGGGGCAGAATGCAAGCGTCCCACCTGCCCCCATTACTCAGCGCCTGTGTATGCAAATTAGCCGCCATCTTTGTTGGGTTAATTTGCATGTCACTCCTGATTGGCTGGTGGCGTAGCAGAGGTATGGTCAGTTTACATGTTTGTCTATTATTAGGTAAGCTAGGGAAACAGGATGATTCCTTTCAAACAATCTACTAGGGAAAAATAAACAGAGAAGTTTTGAATCCTGGAAAATGCCATCTTCTCTCCAATAGTTTAGATGTCCAGTAAGACCTCTTATGAGTAACAAACCCCAAACTGGATTCATTGTTTTTCTTTCCATCCTCCTAGACTTGTGTCTCTTCTAGTCAGCCTTGACATTCCTGTGAAATCTCCATATCCACTAACTAACTGTACCCTGCCAGTTCTATGGTCTGTGTCCAGCTCTCTTTGCACTCGCTAATCCTGCCTTTGTTGAGATCTTTTAAAAGAATCCCTCTCTCCCCTGGATTTAAAAAATAGTCTCCTGCTCCGGGCCTTCACAGCGCTATTGTCTGTATCCATGGGTTATGCATATATGCATATACATTCTTTGGTTAATCTATGAGGGGTGGGTGGAAGTGGGGTGGAGGGACCAGAGGGGGAAAAAAGGGGACATCTGCAATACTTTCAACAATAAAGATAAAATTTTTAAAAAGTCTCCTGGTATTTTTCTTTCAGTCCAATCTCCTCAATGCAGGCTCTACATTCCCCAAATACTCAATTATTTCATATTTCATTTCATTACACCCTTCACTGATGCTCCATAGCCCACAGGATAATTGAAAAAACTTAGCAAGTCAATGAGACTCTCCCAGAATTGGCCCCTGCTCATCCATTAACGACCTCATCTCCCACAGCCCATGCCCTAGCAACATGCTTCTATCTATGCTGTACTAATTGCAGCCTCAAGTATTTATTATGTTGTTTTATGCCTCTGTGCTTTTGCCATTGATATTTGTTCTGACTGAAATGCTTTCTCTTTTTCCACCTGCCTTCTCTCATGGGAGCCCTCATTGCTTACCTGTCAAAATCATATTGATTTAAAAATTTATTTTCTGAATTTCAAAATTCTTTGGGAAGTTTCCCCTGAATTCCCTGCCCCTCTCCACTATGTTAATCATTGTATCATTGGTACCTACCACAATACCTAGCACATAATGCTCAGTAACTGTTGGGTAATAATGGTGGTAATGTCACGACCTGTACACACTTAGAGCACATAATTCTCTCACCTTGGTTTGTTTGTTTGATTTTTCTGTTGATTGAGAAGAGTGTAGGGGCTGTTTTATTCCTTGTTGTGTAATTTGTTGGCATTATTTGCTGATGTCCCCCATTTCACCTGCCTCCATCCAGACCCTACTTCATCCCAGGCTTTCACTACACTATTGTCTGTGTCTAAGGGCTATGCATATAAGTGTATAAGTTCTTTGGTTATCTTTTCCCTTCCCCTTCCCTCTGAGATTCGTCAATCTGTTTCATGCTTCTATGCCTCTGAACTTACTTTGTTGGTGAATTTATTTTGTTCATTAGATTCCACAAATAAGTGAGATAATGTGATATTTGTTTTTCTCTTACTTGCTTATTTCACTTAGCACAATAATCTCAGGTCCATCTGTTCTGTTTCAAAGGGTAAGTGATCCTTCTTTTTCAAAGCTGCACAGTATTCCATGGTGTAAATGTGCAACAGTTTTTTTTTTTCATCTGCTCCTATACTGATGGGCACTTGGACTATTTTCAGATCTTAGCTATTATAAATAACACTGCTATGAATATAAGGGTGCACATAGTCTTTCTGATTGGTGTTTCAGGGTTGCTAGGATATATTTCTAGAAGTGGGGTCACTGGCTCAAATTGCAGTTCCATTTTTAATTTTTTGAGGAAACACCATGCTGTTTTCCACAGTGGCTGCACCAGTCTGCATTCCCACCAGTGGTGTACTTAGGGTTCCCTTTTCTCCACAGCCTTGCCAGCACTTGTCATTTGTTGATTTGTTGATGGTAGCCATTTTGTCACATGTGAGGTGATACCTCATTGTAGTTTAAATTTGCATTTCTCTGATGATCAACAACTTTGAGCATTTAAAAAATATATTTCAGAAATTAACCTCAGAAATATCCTTGACAAATATGTTCTCCCACACAGTAGGTTCCCTTTTTATTTTGATTATGGTTTCTTTTGCTGTGCAGAAATTTTTTAGTTTGACGTAATCACATTTGTTTATTTTTTCCTTTGCTTTTCTTGCTCTAGGAGACATGGGTGAAAATTCTGCTATGTGAGATGTCTGAGATTTTGATGCCTCTGTTTTATTCTAGGATTTTTATGGTTTTATGACTCACATTTAAGTGTTATCCATTCTGAGTTTATTCTTGTGTATGGTGTACATTACTTGTACACACTTAGATCACATAATTCTCTCACCTTAATTTGGTAGTTTGATTTACCTGTTGATTGAGAGGAGTGTAGGGGCTGTTTTACTCCTTCTTGTTGCTTTTGTATCAAAATTAAAAAATTCCTTTCTGGTTATTCCCAAAGAAGGAGAGATCTATGTAACATGCATTTAACTGAGCCAGATGTTAAATCCCGAGGTAATCTTAGCATAGGGGCATTGAAAAACTTTGACCCTTGAAAGTCATATTGATTGATTGAGATGTTGAAATTTACAGAGAGATGCAGGAGGACTGAGGATATTATATTAGGGTATTATTTTATTAAGTTCATGAAACATACCCTGTTACTCTGAGATAGTCAATTTTTGCTGATTAATTATAATTTACTAGTACATGTTTGTCAATATACATATTTCATAAAAAATAATTTTTTTGAGGATGACAATTACCATTAACATAGAAATGGAAAGATAAAATATACTTAAGTATTTTGGGATTTTAAAATAAAATAATGGTTAATGTTCTTTATTTTATTTTTAAATAGACCTGCTCTAAGTAAATTATGGTTCTTGAGTTGTGATTGATTTTTTTATGTTAATTTGTTTCACATAAATTACTTTATATTAAAATTATTTATAATGGTGTATATTTTGCATAAACAGTTAGTTGTAATAGGTACTAATCATGTACTCAATTGTTATAGAATAATCAAAATAACTTTTTTAATGGTTCATTTAGATCTGCATAGGCTTGATAAGTTTTTATTTACACATAGGTTATAGTCTTTGAAAACCTGTCTTTTTGGTGGGCAGGTTTCTAAAGATGTTGTAAAGAGACACTGGGCTATATTATATGTCTGTATATAACTCTACTCTTGTTATAACTTTTATTGTAACAAAGTAAAATTGGTCAGAAGAAATAAAAATAAAAACAAAGAAAATAGCAAAATCTAAAAATGAACAGTAGTACAGATCAAATTATTCCTTATTTTTAAAGGTAAAAAATATTTACTAAACCACAATTTTTATTTAAAAATAATTATACTAAATGTATAATCATGTGGATAATAATCATGACATTGATGATGTTTTTCTTATTTTTTTTAATTTAAGTGTAGTTGCTATGCAATATTATATTGGTTATATTAGTTTCAGATTCCACATTTCTGTACAATGCGATCACCTCACTAATTCTAGTAATCATCGCACACAGTGAATGCTTGTGCACTGTTGATAGGACTGCAAACTGGTATAGCCACTATGGAAAACAGTATGAAGATTGCTAAAAAAAAACTAAAAATAGATATACCATATGACCCAGCAATTCTAATTCTAGGTATTTATATTAAAAAAAAACTCAAAACACTAATTCAAAAACATATATGTACCCCTATGTTCATTACAGCATTATTTATCATAGCAATGATGTGGAAGTAACCTAGCTGTTTGTTGATAAATAAATGGATAAAGAAGATCTGGCATATATACCCAATGGAATATTACACAGCAATAAAAATACAATCTTGCCATTTGTGACAACATAGATAGGTCTATAAAATATTATGCTAAGTGAAATAAGTCAGGCAGAGAAAGACAAATACAGTATGGTGTCACTTATAGAAGGAGTGTGTTTTCTTTAATTACTAGAGGCTTGGTGCATGAATTCAGCACAGGTGGGGTCCCTTAGCCTGGCCGGTGATTAGGGCTGATCAGGAGGGGGGGGAGTGGTGGAGGAGGGGGGCATGGCGGGAAAAGGTGGGGCAGCCAGCCAGGGGGAGGTTGGCTGTGGGAGTGCACTGACAACTGGGGGGCAGCTCCTGTGTTAAGCGTCTGCTCCCTGGTGGTCAGCGTGCATCATAGCAACTGGTCTACCAGTTGTTTGGTCACTTAGGCTTTTATATAAATAGATTGCATGCTTTCCCCTGGATTTCTTACTTTGCTTGGTTGGGGTGCCTTGATTTTTTTCTACTGGGACCATAATTTCTTTAGCATTAAAATTTGTTAGTGTATTTTAGAGATGATTTTGGGTTGTTATGCTAAAGTTTCTTCTAAATTACTGATTCTTAGTGGTGTTATACCATTCTCATTTTTTCTGGTCTTCATGCATGTTTCCTTTCCAGTCACAATAGTAGACACAAGCACAATAAAATAATTATTCATTGTGACCTGCAGAGTTTTAATAACCACTCTGGCACCCATTTTGAAGACATAATTTTGTCTTTAGGTCATTTGTTGCTGGCCAGGCATTCAGAACTATGAGCTCTATTTTAAAAAAACAACACTTTATTGTTGAAAGTATTACATAGGTCCTCCTTTCCCCCCATTAACCTCTTCCAACGCACTCCCATCCCCCCCGATCCCCAGGCCACCCATTGTCTGTGTCCCTGGGTTATACATATATGCATCCAATTTCATTGGTTGATCTCTTCCCACCCACCCTCCCCTGCCTTCCCTCTGAGGTTTATTAGCTCTATTTTGGATCCTATTTAGACTTTTTCTCCAGGCAGAATCTGTGGTCTTGATGTCCTGCCCCTTTGAATGTAGGGTTTTGCAGAGCCTTATACATTTTAATACTTAAGTAGTCACCTATGCAAAATATTGATTATTCAACATAAACCACCTGCAATAAAATCCCATGACATAAATTTGGTAATCTTTTACAAAAGCAGTACATAAGTTTGAGCACCATTTAATTTTAATAAAGCTCTATAGTTTGTTTAAAATGGTAGCTTCAGTAGACTAAAATAAGGAATTTAAAGAAATATATTTGCTATATAGGAATTTGCCAGTATCTCTGTGCACTCTATCATGCCATTTGGCCAGGTTACCAAGCTAGTCATTTGTGGATGGCAAACCACAAGTGAAATACTGCAGAGGAAACCTTTTGACCTACTAGTCCCGGAGTTATCCTGGATTACTTCTAAAATTTGGCAATATTCTGAGATGACACTTTGACCGTGAGATCCCTGGTGTCTCCAAGAGCTGATTTGCATCCACTGGCCATCTGGCTTTTAAATAATTTGCCCCCCCCCCCCCCACCAAAATAACCTTTTTTTTTCCTGGTACCACCCAGTAGGAAGGAACCTTTTAAAATTGTATATTTTGTCATGATGATTATCATTCAGAATTTTGAACAGCTCTTTCTCACTAGTCCATCTAAAAATGCAATGAATCCATTATTTTTCTTCACAATTGCACATAAAAATGGATGTATTCCAATCCTAATACTAACATATTCAGGTGTGTGTTTAATAACATATATTAAACACACACCTAGTTATTTTCCTCTCAGAATTATAGAAATCTTCCTGATTACTATTATTTTCTTGTGCTCAACACAGATATATTTTCAATGAAAATATAATCATGAGGGAAGATTTTATTATCACAAAACCAATTATCTCAATTTAGTGACCCTCAGTTTAAGTAAAAAAATGAAGTTGGAGTAAATGACTATTGATTGATATTGAAATTTAGTTTCTAAGATTTAAAGTAAAAGAAGAGGCTGAAAAAAATCATTACACACTAACACATTTATCCCAAATGGATTTATAAATTAGTGTCTAAATATTTATGGGAAAATACTAGATAGTAAACGGTTGGGTTGTATGAGTATTGGGCATCAAGTTATGTTCACTCTTTCTCTATTTCAATTCAGCTTAAAATCTCTTCACTTAAAAAAGTGATTGCCTAGAGACCTTTGAAGCCAGGGAGGATGATGCAGGGGCAAGAGGTTTATTCCCAGGGTCACACTTCATTTGCATAAGCTAGCAACCATAGGGCACTGTGGAATGTCTGTAAATAGATTTCATTACAGAAGTTCAGCTTAAAGGGACTAAAATAAATCCTCAAGCAAACATTTTATATTGCTTCAGGTTCTGCTGTAATAAAAATATTTTAGTAACACAACATTCTATGAAGGCAGGAAATGAAACAGGAGGGTATCCAAATCTTTCTTTCGGGGCACTGTTATGAAATGTTTTAAAGAACACAAACACAATATTCTTGTTATTTTAACAAAATAGTCCTATACAAATAGGATTATGTCATTCTATATGTTTGTCATGAGGGAAAAAGACCAAACAAATCTCTCCCTCTCCAGTCCCTTTCCCTCTTTCCTTCCCTTTCTTCCTCTCCCTTCCCCTTCTTCCCTCCTTTCCCTCTCTCTATTTCTCTTTCCTCTCTATCTTAGCATTCTGACCTTGTCTCTTCTGAACTCTTACTCTTCCATCCTTCTAATCTTTCAGGTTTATTCCTGCCAGATTTGTCCAACAACAACATGCCTGGTAATAGTGAATAATGCACTCTGTTCTCCAAAGGAGTTTTGGCCAGAAAACATGAGCTAAAACCAAAATCTCAAATTCAAACAATGGCATTTCTGAAAAAGGAATGAATGTGAAATGCATTGTTTTAATTCTGACAGAAAAAAGGGGAATACTTCATTAATAAATCACAATTAAGCTTGAACTTGAGTGAAAACAGTGGACTACATCAGTATGTCAAATTTATCAGATTAACTAATATATATATATATATATATATATATATATATATATATATACCACATATCCTGCTACTTTAAACTATTGGTAACATAAATTCTTCTGTAAGTGTGATTTTAATGAATTTTATACTATGGATTTATACTTTCACTAGAGGCCCGGTACATGAATGCATGCACCGGTGGGGTCCCTTGGTGTGGCCTGCAGGGATCAGGCTGAAACCAGCAGTCCAACACTGCCTGTTACTCCTGCCTGCTGCTTCTGCCTGCCGCCTGCTCATCCTGGCCCCCCGCTGTGCCTGCTATGGGCTTGCGCCCAGTCAGTCCCAATTAGGAGAAGCTTGTGCTGCCATAGTGGTGCTCACCAGCCATGAGCCCTGCATCTGGTGCCCGTTGGTCAGCTGAGTGGCACTCCTGCTGTGGGAGAGCACTGACCACCAGGAGGCAGCTCCTGCGCTGAGCGTCATTCAGTTATTCGGTCGCTTAGGCTTTTATATATAAACTAGAAGCCTGATGCACAAAGATTTGTGCTAGAATGGGCTTTCCTTTCTCTGGCTGCTGGCATCGCCTTTCCACTCTGGCCCAGCCCCTTTCCACTCAGGCCCCAGAGCCACCTCTTTCCACTCTGGGAGCCGCCTCTTTCGGCTCCGGCCCCACCATCCCATGCTGCCCAGAGGCCCTGAGAGACTGGGGGTGGGGCAGAACGCCTGCGTCGTTGCCATGGCGATGACGCAAGCGTCCTGCCCCGTCACTCGGCGCCTGTGTATGCAAATTAACTGCCATATTGGTTGGGTTAATTTGCATATCACTCCTGATTGGCTGGTGGCGTAGCGGGGGTATGGTCAATTTACATGTTTGTCTATTATTAGGTAAGACTAGAGTCCCAGTGCATGAAATTCATGCACTAGATGGGGGGGGGGTCCCTCAGCCCAGCCTGTGCCCTCTAGCAGTCTGGGACCCCTTGGGGGATGTCCACCTGCTGGCTTAGGCCCGATCCTCAAGGGGATCCCTCACTCCTTACTGCCTGCCTGCTTGCTCCTTACTGCTCGGCTTGCTGCTCTTTAGCACTGCCAGGGGCAGGCTCCTGCCACCATTGCTGTGCTCGCTAGCCATGAGCCCACCTTCTGGCTGAGTGGTGCTCCCTCTGTGGGAGCACACTGACCACTAGGGAGCAGCTCCTGCATTGGGCATCTGCCCCCTGGTGGTCAGTGCCCATCATAGCAACTGGTCATTCTGCTGTAACAGTTGCTTAGGCTTTTATTACATAGATGATTTTGCATGTTGGCTTTAAGAAATTGTGATAGTCAGTGTATTTCAAACTTGTGAGTCACATTTTGTACTCTACCATACTAATATGTTGTTTATATGTTCATTCATTCAGTCATCCATTGAACTTTGGCTAAGCACTCACTAGATATTAGACAATGTGCTAGGTTTTGAGCAGGGATAATGCTTGGGTTCAAGTCTCAGTCTCTGAGGGGCTAAGTGGTACACTGGACTGATGATACATTTTATTTTTAGCTTTTTAAATATATATTTTTTATTGGTTTCAGAGAGAAAGGGAGAGAGCAAGAATAGAAACATCAATGATGAAAGAGCAGTTTGGGGTATGACACTTCACATGTGTGAGTCTTAGTTTCCTTCTCTGGGAAAGGGGTCAGCATCCCTATCTTGCAGAATGGTTGTGAGGTTGAGGAAAAACTTAGGTAAAATGATTGGTACTAAGTATGACATATAGGTGCTAAAAACATCATAATTGTATTATGATGATTGGTAATGATTTATTCAACTTTAAAGAAAATTATGAATTTTAATTAAGCACTTAAAATATTAATTTATCAATAAATGGGAACATCTTTTTAATGGATTCAAATTGAGTGGAATAAGTCTCAAAGTAGTTTTCATTTGAATTTATATAAGCTCTACGCAATCAAAATAAATTTAATGGACTTAGCCATATTATCAGAATATAAGGACTAGTACATTTGTACACCTTGGAATTTGTGTCCTGGAAGAACATGTATGAAAACAGTAAGACATTTATTAGCCGAGGAACTGGCACATCAGGCTCTAAACATACAATGCCATAGTATATCTAGGAGGGGTAAGGGAACATATGAATGATCTTTAATTGCCC
Source organism: Corynorhinus townsendii (assembly GCA_026230045.1). Classification (NCBI taxonomy): domain Eukaryota; kingdom Metazoa; phylum Chordata; class Mammalia; order Chiroptera; family Vespertilionidae; genus Corynorhinus; species Corynorhinus townsendii. Next base: position 80,588,814 of record JAPDVU010000001.1, on the reverse strand, counting down.
GTGCCCCAAATTTCCATTGCTATTTAAAATATTCCACATATTCTATACATACTTGATTATGAGGAGATGCAAATTATAACATACACAAAATAGGAGAGATAAAATATAAAGCACATAGATACCTCATTATTCTGTGGAAACACTAGTTTTTTACAGTAATTTAATCAGATAATTTCAGTTTATGTTCCTTTGTGCTTCATGATGTTTACTTTTCTAATAACTGCAATTATTCTCAGGATGACATTACATTTTCCCGTAGAATAGATGTGCTTCATTGAAAAAATCCAATTGAATAACAGCATGTAACGAGAATATGTAATCCATCGTTATTAAAAAAGGCAGCTTACCTTTATCTGGGTGTTAAATAGTACAAATCCGTGAGAGCCAGTGAATGTTTTGAAGTCAAAACGAAGGGCATTACCAAGGCTGAAGTGGATTTGTCACAGAATTATATGTATTACCTCAGAAATAGGTTATATCTAGGAGGGGTAAGGGGAAATATGAACGATTAAATGAGAGGTGAAGACTAAATGATTTTACATGTCTTTACTTGAGTGAAATCCTTCTGATTTAGATTTTTATGCAAAATTTATTTACGATAAATAAATTCCTAAGCAGTTTGAAAGAGCTTTATATCTAATTATTAAATAGGATATATTTTCCAGAAGAAAGCTGTAGATGATGATATCTGATTAATAAGAGCTCGTACAAAAGCATTGTAAAGAATACCAGCATAGAGACCAGGCATTATGGCAGGTGGCATCTGTTTTGACTGGAAACCCATACACTTAGCCCACATGATTTATATTTGATTCAGTGCTTTAAGTATGTCTTTAAAGTATTTATGAACCATTCTTTTCCTGTTAAAAGATGTGACCACTTTCCTGGCTGGTGTGGCTCAGTTGGTTGGGTGTCATCCTGTGCACCAAAAGGTTGCTAGTTCGATTCTCAATCAGGGCATATGCTCGGGTTGTGGGCTCCGTCTTGGGTAGGGGGCATGGAGGAGGCAGCCGATCAATGTTTCACTCTCACATCATGTTTCTCTCTCTCCCTCTCCCTCTATCTTCCCCTCCCTTTAAAAACTCAACAATAAAAAAATCTTAAGAAAAAAATGTGAGTACTTACATAGGTGTTAAAATTTTTACAGTGGTAGCAACAAAGTCAATATTGCTTTAAACACAGATTTTAAAATAAAGCATTAAAATGTGCTGATTCAGATGAGGTTATAATGCTCTTGGATTACAGTGAAAATAACTAGAAGCAGTGCAAAACAGCACTTCACTGGACAATAGCACTTTAATATAGTAAGTATAGCTTGGTTTGGAGTAAAATCATCATATTTCTTGAAAGAATTCCATCATAAAATCATCTCACTTATATGTGAGGCTCTATAGCATGGATTATATGGATTCAATCAGAGCATTGTGCCAATGTTTAACTTACGTGCTTTACAGAATCAAATTCAAATGTGTTCCTTTATGTCATTAGAACTATCATGGAAAGTGGTGACCATACATGTACTGCAGTTGTAGGTAAATAATCTTTTAGTAAGAAGAATGGTATATGCCTTCATATGAAGTGAGCCCTAGAAAGCTCAATTCATCTTAGTAATTCTTTTCTTGATACTTATTCACTCTTCACTATCATTTCTTCTTTTATGTTCATAAAAAAGAGGTTTTATTTACCTTCCTGCGCACTCATCTTCATGTCTCTCGCCTGGTACTCAGGACATGCTTATGACCCAATGTTACTTTGACTATAAGGAAATATTACTCCATCTTTGAGATTCTGGGACACACTGTATATAATGATACTGCTACTAGAGAACTTGAGCAGTTAAGACTGAGTAATGCAGTCTCTTTAGAAGGCATCTGTCATTGTTTCCCATTGATGGAGGTTGGCATTCACAGTCTTTCTAAACAGTAGTACAAAATGTTCAGGAACTTTGGAATTGGCAGGTCCTGGGTCCCTGAACCAGGGAAGGAGATAATAGTAAATATCATTTATTAAGCTCTAAATGAAGCCCAACACTATGTTGTACATGCAATAATTTCACAGTTGATGAAACTGGACAAAATAGAATTGTAGTGACGTGCCCAATGCCACAGAAATAGCTGCAGAGATTCAAATGCAGCTTGATAAATCAAACTCATAGAGGCAGACAACAGATCGGTGGTCACCAGAGGGGAAGTGGGGTGGAGGGAGGGTCACATGTGTAAAGGGGGACAATCGTATGGTGACGAGTGGAAGCTAGATTTTTTATGCTAAATACTCTGTAGTGTTTATAGGTGTCAAATTACAATGTTGCACACTTGAAACCTAAATAATGTTATAAACCAATGTTTCCTCAATTAAAAAAATGAAGCCAGGACAAAAAACAGCAACAACAACAAAAACAAATCCAGGTATGACTCCAAGGTACAAACAGAGATGGAAGAAAGTACAGGTGGAAGGGTAAGTTAACTGTGCAGGTTGAGGGTAGTGGAGTGGTCTCAAAGGCTAGTGACAGGATATCAGGCATCTCAAATTTTTTGGTGCCCAAGGATTTGCTGATGCATTTGTGTGGGCAGAGCACAGATGGGCTGTATTGCCACATTGGTAAGCAAGACCACAGGACTTCAGGGCACCACCTATGTGTAAATAGGCTGATTGGACCTGAGGATTATTTTGTTTTTCAGGAATATTCAGTGATATATATGTCTCACATGAGTGACATATGAATACAGTTTCATTATATGAAATTAAACAAAGAGCCACATAGACTAAAAAGCGAGTCTTCCTTATTTGCCCCCTCACAGTAATACTCTTCTAAGAGGTAATCATTTTTAATAATTGCATGTGTGTGTATAATTTTTATACACATATGTCATGTATAATTATTGCCTTTTTATTAATATTATGAGGGCACGTTCTAAACAATGTTTGCAGCTTGAGTTTTCACTTGGCAGTATGTCTTTGAGTTATTGACAAGGAGGTATCTACCATGTTCAGTTTTACCTGCCAAGTATCTACCAAAAGGGTTCCAGCATTTATTTAAATCATCCCCTTATTGGTGGATGCTTAGAGTGTTTTCACAGTTTTACCACTGCAATTAACCAAGAGAATGTTATCATAGAAGACCCTTTTGCATATGTATAAATATTGCTCTAGTATCCTATATAATAAAGAGCTAATATGCAAATGGTCGTTACACTGTCACGCCATCACGCTGGGGCCGAGGGACCTGAGGCAGGGCCAGGGGACCTAAGGCTGTGCCCCGCACCGTGGTGCCAGGACTGGGGGACCTGAGGCTGTACCCCCTGCCCAGCAGGGCTTGAGAGGGGACCTGAGGCTGCGCCCCCTGCCTGGCGGGCTTGACGGGGGTGGGGCCGGCTGGGTCTGGGTTTCTCGCGATTTCAAGGCATGAACGGCTGGGCGGGAACTTGACTCTGGGTCTCACAGCGCACCCCAGACTGTGATAGGAGGGAGATTTTCCTATACATTTCACTAATTTTCTTTCATCTCTGACACTTCTATTACAGAGAAAGGGCAAATAGCAATATTAAAATATTTCCTCGAATTAATTCCCTTTTAATGTGCACCAGGCCACTAGTATGTACATAAAAGGAATTGGTGAGTTAAAGTATAGTTGTATTTAAAATTTTGATAGATACTGTGAAAATGAGCCTCCAAAATTCTTTTTTAAAGTAATTGTTAGACATTGATATACTTTACAGTGTTCTTCTTGGTATTTCCATTACCCATCTGACACTACATAGCTTTACAATGTTATTGACTATCTTCTCTATGCTGTACTTTACATCCCCATGATTATTTTTTAACTACCAATTTATACTTCTTAATCTCTTCACCCTTTTCAACTAGTCTCCCAACCCTCTTCCCCTCTGGAAACTATCAGTTTGTTCTCTATATCTATGAGTCTGTTTCTATTTTGTTTGTTCATTTATTTTGTACTTCAGATTCTACATATAAGTTCATATGGTGTTCATTTTTGTCTGACTTATTTTACTTAGCATAATACCATCTAGGTCATCCTTGTTGTCCCAAATGATAAGATTTCATTCTTATGGCTGAGTAATATTACATGGTAATATGCACCACATTTTCTTTATCTAATCATCTATTGATGTACACTTGGGTTGCTTCCATATTTTGGCTATCCTATCTAATAAAAGAGAAAGATGCAAATTAATGATCAATCCCACTCCATTATGCTACCAGCCAATAGGAGTGAGTATGCAAATTACCCAACAAAGATGGCCAAGCCCATAGCAGCCAGGCAGTGGCACCCACAGCCCCAAGCCCCACCATGGTGGTGCAGGGGTTGCGGGGGCTGGATGGGAACACAAACCCACAGGGAGTCCAGCACCCCACAGCCCCAAGGCCCGCCACCATGGTGCTGGGGCTGCTGGGGGGGGGAGGTAGGGGAGGGCAGCAGAGACACAAACCTGCAAGAAACCTGTGGAAAGGGAGCTAAACTATCATAACTTTATCTCCCTTTCCACAAGATGAGAAAACTGCCCCTGGTTTATTTAGTGATGTGGCCCACACCTTTCTACAAGCACAGGGTATGTTATGACCACTCCCAGGAAGGTCTGGTCAGAATACTCTCTCTAGGGAATAAGGCTACTGTGGCAAGTCATCTAAGAGACGAAACAAGCTTTTGTTTGGTTTATTCTGAAGGTCAGAGAACATGCCACCCCAACATATGCTGTGTTGTTATATTGATGATCTTGAGCTGCAGATGCTTGAAAAACAGTAAATGCATGCAGAGGCTTTCACTGAAGTCTCCTGATCTGCCTAAAATTGGACCCCCCAAAAGGAGCTCAAATGTCATAGGTCCCCTTCACGGGAGAAGTGTCATCAGGCAGAGAAGACTGACTCCTGTCACAGGACAGGAGAGTAGAAGTTGACATCACACCCAAACTTTGTTACAAACTATTTCCCCCCACCCCCATTCATCTTTCCTAAAAATCATTTACTCTCCTCTAAGAGGCCTACATCTCCCGTCCCCTTTCTCTAGGAAGAAGGTATTTAAATATGCATTCTAAGCTACCTTGGGGAGTTACTCATTTTTCCCTGGGATCTCCCACATATACACAAGGTACACATGTTAATGAACTTTTGTTTTTCTCTTGGTGATCTGTCTTTCATTACAAGGGCCTCCACTAAGAACTCAGAAAGGTAGAGGAAAACTATTTTTCCTCCTCCATAATTCTATCTCCAGAAATCAAGGCCCCAGCTGAACAATGAGGTTGGCTCAAGTACCAAGCAGTCCTGGCTGACGGGAGGGAAGCTTCTAGGGAGAAATCAATGATATTGGCATCAAAGTGGGACGGAGGGCACACACATGGTTGCTGGTGGAAGTTTAAAGTGGTTCAACATTTTCGGAGGATGATTTGGCAAGTTCGATAGAAATGATCAAGCTACATCCAAGAGTCTTCTACTAGGAATCGCATCTGCTGAGATAAAGCACAAGCACATAAGCCCTGGTCAGAACCCAGGATGCTACTGTGGGCTCCCCTTCCATGATAGGAAAACCTGGGAACAACCTGCGTTTTTAGGACAAGGTGGCATCTATGCTAATAAAAGGGTAATATGCTAATTAGACTGAACATCTTCCAGATGTTCTTCCAGTTGTCCTTCCAGACGTCCTTCCCGACAAAGCCATGTTGGCAGGGCAAAGGCAGAGGAAGTTAGGGGTGATCAGGCAGGCAGGGGAGAGCAGTTAGGGGGATCAGGCCAGCAGGGGAGAGCAGTTAGGGGGATCAGGCTGGCAGGCAGGTGAGCGGTTAGGAGCCAGAGGTCCTGAGGGGTCCCATATTGGAGACAGTGCAGGCTGAGTTGAGGGGACCCCCTTCCCGTGCACGAATTTCGTGCACTGGGCCTCTAGATGTAAATAATGCTTCAGTGAACAGGGGAGTGTATATATCTTTTTGAATTAGTGTTTGGGCTTCTTTGAATATATACCCAGAAGAGGAATTGCTGGGTCATATTAGTAAGTCAGTTTTTAGTTCTAATTTTCAATTTTACTTTTTAGATTTTAGAGGACTCTCCATACTGTTTTCAATAGTGGCTGCACCAATTTGCATTCCCACTAACTGTGCAGGAGGGTTCCCTTTTCTCCACATCCTCACCAACACTTTTTGTTTGTGATTTATTGATGATAGCCATCTGACAGGCATGAGATGATAGCTCTTTGTCATTTTAATTTGCATTTCTCTGGTGATTAGTGACCTTGAGCATCTTTTCCTAAGTCTATTGTCTTCTTTGGAGAAGTGTCTATTCTGGTCCCCTGCCCATTTTTTAAATTAGATTGTTTGTTTTGTTGGGTTTGAGTTGTATCAGTTCTTTATAAATTTTGGATATTAACCCCTTATTGGATGTATCATTGGGGAATATCTGCTTCCATTCATTATGTTGTCTTTTCATTTTGTTGGTAATTTCCTTTGTTGTTTAACACTTTTTAGTTTGATGTGGTCCAACTTGTTTATTTTTTCTTGTGTTTATTTTGCCTGAGGATATATATAGGCAATACAATATATAGGCAAACATAGGCAATACAAGAATAAATACTGCTAGTAGAAATCCAAGATTGTATTGCCTATGTTTTCTTCTAGTAGTTTTATGGTTTCAAGTCTTTAATCCATTTTGATTTTATTCTTGTATATGGTGTAAGAAGGTGGTCTAGGTTTATGTTTCTTTTGCATGTATCTGTCCAATTTTCCTAGCACCATTTATTGAATAGACTCTCTTTACCCCATTGTATGTTCTTGCCTCCTGTGTCATACAGGCATGTTTTATTAACTGACCATAGAGACATGGTTTATTTCTACACTGTTTATTCTGCTCCATTGATTTTTGTGTCTTTTTTTTAAGCCAGTACCATGCTGTTTGGCTTACTATGGCTTTGTCGTATAGTTTGACATCACATAGCATACTATCCCCAACTTTGGTATTCTTTTTCAAGATTGCTGTGTCTATTCAGGGTCTTTTTTAGTTCCACATAAATTTTTTGAATACTTGTTTTGTACTGTGAAAAATATCATTGGTATTTTGATAGAATTGCATTGTTTCTATAGATTTCTTTGGGTAGTATGGACATTTTAATAAAGTTAATTCTTCCTATTCATGAGCATGGTATACACTTCCATTTATTTGTATCTTCTTCAAAGTCTTCTAATTTTTCATGCATAGGTCTTTTATATCCTTGGTTAAATTTATTCCTAGGTATTTTTTTTAAAAATGAAATTGTAAATGGGATTGTTTCCTAAGTTTATCTTTCTGATAGTTCATTATTGTTGTATAAAAATACAACCAATTTATGAATATTTATTTTGTATCCTCCTGCTTTAATGAGTTCATTTATTAGTTCTAGTAGTTTTTTGGTGGAATCATTAGGATTCTCTATACATAGTACCATGTCATCTGCAAATAATGACAGTTTTACTTCTTCCTTTCTAATTTGGATGACTTTTATTTCTTCTTTTTGTCCAATTGCTGTGGCTAGGATTGCCAATACTATTTTGAATAAGAGTGGTTAAAGTGCTTATTTTGGTCTTGTTCCTGATCTTAAGGAAAACACTTTTAGCTTTCTCATTGTGATGATGATAGCTGTGGGTTTGTCATATATGGTCTTTGTAATGTTGAGGTATGGTCCCTCTATTCCAAATTTGCTGAGAGTTTTTATCATAAATGCTGGAATTTTTCAAATGATTTCTGCATCTATTTTTTTAAAAAAAATATTTTATTGATTTTTTACAGAGAGGAAGGAAGAGGGATAGATAGAGAGCTAGAAACATTGATGAGAGAGAAACATCGATCAGCTGCCTCCTGCACACCCCCCACCGGGGATGTGCCCACAACCCAGGTACATGCCCTTGACCGGAATCGAACCTGGGACCCTTCAGTCCGCAGGCCGACGCTCTATCCACTGAGCCAAACCGGTTTCGGCTGCATCTATTTTTTTAATTCAAATTTTTTATAGTTTAAAGTATTAAATAAGTCTCCTTTTTCCTCTATTGATCTCTCCCCGGCCACCCCCACCCCCCAGCACATTCTTAACCTACCCCCCCCCTATCTGTGTCCATTGGTTATGCTCATAAGCATGCATGTAAGTCCTTTGGTTGATCTCTTACCCGTTCACCCCCAGCTTTCCCTCATAGGTTGGACAGTCTGTTCAATGCTTCTATGACTCTGGTTCTATTTTTCTGCATCTATTGATATGATCATATGATTTTTATTTTGTTTATATCGTGTGTCACATTAATTGACTTGTGAATATTGGACCAATCTTGCATTCTAGGGATAAATCCCACTTGATCATGGTGTATATTTTTAATGTAGTGCTGAATTCAGTTTGCTAATATTTTGTTGAAGATTTTTGTATCTATATTTGTCATGGATATTAGTCTATAATTTTCTTTAAAATATCTTTGTCAGGTTTTGTAATCAAAATAATGCTGGCCTCATTTATTTTGCTGTTCTGATTGTGTATTTTCTGCTACCTTTTTATCCATATCACTGATTTGATCTTTGCTTCATCTAATCTACTGTTCATTCCCTCCAATGTATTTTTCATTTCAGCAGTTACTGTATTCTGCTACTCTTCCCCTAGGTTCACTGAATATCCTTATTACTAGTATTTTGACCTCTGCATCTGGTAAATTCCTTGTCTCCATTTCATTTAGTTCTTTTTCTGGAGTTTTGTCAGCTTCCTACATTTGTGATATGCTTCATTGTCTCTTCATTATATCTATTTGATAAATCTACTATGTCTACTAATCTTGCCAGAATGGCCTTATGTAGTAGGTGTTCTGTGGGACCCAGTGGCGCAGTCTCCCTGGTCACTTGAGCTTGATGCTCTAGGAGTGTCCCTTGTGTGAAGTGTATGCCCCCCATTTGTAGTTCAGCCTTGATTGCTGTCTCAATATTAGTGGTAGGATTGACCCTCTTTCTGATAGTTGTGCCTGGCTGTGATCAATGGTGGTGACTACAGCTGACAAGCTGTTGTGTAGGGGCTGACCCCACCGAACAGAATTTGCTTTAGTAGGGCTGTGATGCCCGCCAAATCTACCATTTGGGTTTGTCATTTGTGGAGCTGGTTGGGTGGGTCTCTGGTGTTTTCTGAAGTCAGTCACGAGGTATATTAAATCTGGGGATTCTCGGGAGGGGTTCTGGTGCAGGTCAAACTGATTGTTTCTAACCCAGAGCCACCTGATTAGAGTCACAGTTATTTGCAGATGCTGCCTGTGCTGGGTGGAGGGATGCATGGGAGAGTTGAATCTGTGAACCAAGGCTAGTTGCAGGGCCTGGAGCTGCTTAGCAAGACGCACAGGCATGATGGTTCCAGACACTGCTTGTTTGGGTTTGTGAATCTTTGTGAGGTGCTAGGAAAGTTCATAGCACAGCACCAGCTGAGGCTGGTTATTTTTGTGGAATTACTGCTGAAAGACTCCAGGAGGTCATGATTTGGGTTGTGCAGGGTCTCAGGGTTCACACCAGCATGGTAGATGGTGATACCCCAGTTAATGAAGCATTCAGATTTGCTGTCTGACTGCACCTGCTGCATTGGTGAGGGGAGGTCTCAAAAGAAAATTATTGTTTTAATGCTTCCATATCAATAAGTTATAAAAATGACAGTACATTTAATTGAAAACATCTAAGAGTAAATTAAGAAGATAAGAACCAAAATAATAAGGAATAAAAAAATAAAAAGTTGGCAGTATAAATTTGGAAAGATTAATACAATTGGAAAACCCCTTGTAAGATTGGTGCAGAGAGATAACACAAATTATCAATATTAATAACTAGAGGCCTGGTGCATGAAGTGCATACATGGGTAGGGTCCCTAGGCTTGGCTGGCAATCAAGGCCAATGAGGTTCCCTGCCTCCCACTTCCCTGCCTCCTCCTTCCCTCACTCCCTCAGTGCCCCGCTGCCACTGCTGGTCCCCCACCATGTTCGGCACCGCCCCCTGGTGGTCAGTGCACGTCATAGTGAGCGATTGAACTCCTGGTCTCCTGGTCAAACTCCTGAGGGGACAATTTGCATATTAGCCTTTTATTATATAGGATAATAAGACAAGATTATTGTAGATATTAATGACATTAAAAGATAATAAGAGGATATTTACACTAACTTTCACAATTTGATGAAATGGATTATTCTTCTAAAAACAACAAAACTCGATAGATGAAAGAATAAAACATAAAATGTTTGAAAGCTTAGAGTCAACTGCCTTCAGTATAACAGGCCAGGTTACTCTATTTATTATTAGCTATTTTTTTTCTTATTTCATAGTCCTTTGCTAATCCTCAAGCATTTATTTCCCTTTCCTATTTCTGCTCATTCATCATTGGTTTAGGCTTTTCATGTTTAGATTATTGCAGTGACTTCTTTATTTCCATATTTTTTCTGCTTTCTATCCCTTCCTGACTCCAAATATTTACTGAATATTTATGGCCATATTAATATTTTTAAAGCAATATTTTCATAACGGACTATTTATGGTCTCTAATGAATTTTTAAACTTCTAAGCCTTAAGTATTTGCTTACATAATTTTCTTTTTCTTCTACAAAATAGTTTTTCATTTTTAGTCTTGAGATTAACAGCATCAAAATCACCTGTAAACTTGCTAAAGCAACTTTTCAAGCCCTATCCTAGACTTACTGAATCAGAAATTCAGAAAGAAATTTAGAGAGAATTTCAGATTGTGATATTTTTAATAAGATCCCCAGGAAATTCCAGGTGATCCTGATATACGTTATAATTAAAAAACAAAACAAAAACATTGCCCTATGTATTGGAGAATCCTTCCTTTTTAGCCTTCCCTAAATGACCTAGATAGGCATTGCTTCTTTTTTTGATACTTGTATGCACATATTATTTATCACATCATTTGTTACTACTTTGATATACTAATCATCCTTTAATTTAGGTATTTTACCTTCCTAACCAGGCCATATGCCATGCAAGATAAGAGAATATTTACTCTGACCTTTTACATATGGCATGTTCTCAATTGATTAAATCAACAAGAGTACTCAGGTGTATTTTATTTTCCTCATTACTGCTGTAATAAATTATCACACACCTAGTGGCTTTAAGTGACATGAAAGTATTATTTCTCAGTATCTGTAGATGGGAAGTCCTGTAGACTTAGCTGGGTCCTCACTTAGGGTCTCAATGGCTGAAATCAAGGTTTTGATTGAGCCGCATTCCTCACTGGAGGCTCTGGAGAATAATCTATTTCTAGGCTTATTCAGGTTATTGGCTGAATTCAGTTCCTTGTGATTGTAGAACTGAAGTCCCATTTTCTTATCAGCTATCGGCTAGTGTCAGTCATTTTTTTAAAATTTAATAAATCTTTATTGTTCAGATTATTACAATTGTTCCTCTTTTTTTCCCCATAGCTCCCCTTCACCCAGTTCCCACCCCACCCTCTGCCCTTACCTCACCCCCACTGTCCTCATCCATAGGTGTACGATTTTTGTCCAGTCTCTTCCCGAACCCCTCTCACGCCTTTCCCCTGAGAATTGTCAGTCCACTCCCTTTCTATGCCCCTGATTCTATTATATTCACCAGTTTATTCTGTTCATCAGATTTTTTTATTCACTTGATTTTTAGATTCACTTGTTGATAGATATGTATTTGTTGTTCATAATTTTTATCTTTACCTTTTTCTTCTTTTTCCTCTTCTTAAAGAATACTTTTCAACATTTCATATAATACTGGTTTGGCAGTGATGAACTCCTTTAGCTTTTTCTTATCTGTGAAGCTCTTTATCTGCCCTTCAATTCTGAATGATAGCTTTTCTGGGTAGAGTAATCTTGGTTGTAGGTTCTTGCTGTTCATCACTTTGAATATTTCTTGCCACTCCCTTCTGGCCTGCATAGTTTCTGTTGAGAAATCAGCTGACAGTCGTATGCGTGCTCCCTTGTAGGTAAGTAACTTTTTTCTCTTGCTGCTTTTAATACTCTCTCTTTGTCTTTTGCTCTTGGCATTTTAATTATGATGTGTCTTGGTGTGGTCCTCTTTGGGTTCCTTTTGTTTGGGGTTCTGTGCACTTCTTGGACTTGTAAGTCTATTTCTTTCACCAGGTAGGGGAAGTTTTCAGTTATTATTTCTTCAAATAAGTTTTCAGTATCTTGCTCTCTCTCTTCTTCTGGCACCCCCATAATTCTGATGTTGGTACGCTTGAAGTTGTCCCAGAGGCTTCTTACACTATCTTCAACTTTTTGGATTATTTTTTCTTTTTGCTTTTTCAGTTGAGTGTTTTTTGCTTCTTTGTATTTCAAATCTTTGACTTGATTCTTGTGATCCTCTAGTCTGCTGTTGGATCTCTGTATAATATTTTTTATTTCAGTCAGTGTATGCTTAATTTCTAGTTGGTCCTTTTTTATATCCTTGAGGGTCTTGCTAAATTTATCGGCCTTTTCTAGAAAATTCTTGAAAAACCTTATAACTGTGGTTTTGAACTCTATATCCAGTTGTTTGCTTTCCTCCATTTATTTCATTTGTGATCTGTTTCTTTGTTTCCACATTTTTGCTGCTTCCCTGAGTTGATAGAGTGGCTTTGTGTGCTAGGTGTCCTATAGGTCCCAGTGGCTCAGCCTCTCCAGTTACCTGAGGTAGACACTCTTGGTGCACCCCTTTGTGGACTGTGTGCACAGTCTTGTTGTAGTTAAGTCTTGATTGTTGTTAGTATCACTGGGAGGAATTGGCCTCCAGGCCAATTGGCTGTGAGGATCAGTTGTGTCTACGCTGGGAGAACTTTTGTGCTGGAGACACCCTTAAGAGGCAAGACTTGCAAAAGCCTCTGTGCTCAGCTTGGATGGGGCGGAGTCTCAGGACAGAGCAGATAGCATTGGTTTCCCATCAGCCCTGCCTTAATAGGCCCCTGTGTCTCAGTGTCCTGCGGTAATTGCTGCAAGCACCTCTGAGAGAAAGCTGCCCTCAAGTTCTGCCCGCTGCCAGACAATCCAGTTTCTCCCCAAATGAGTCTGGGTTCTCAGAGTCTCACCCAGAACTGGAGTTCAGTGCAGTTGGGAGCTTTTGTCTCCCTCCCGCTTGAGAAAGCCAGCCGCGCACTCAGTTGCCAGTCCTCTCCGCACCTGTGTCTCAATACCTCTGCCTCCTGCAGCTCCTCTGAGTCTCAGTGTGTTTTTCTCTTTCCTTCTAGTTGTAGAATTTCCACTCATCCAGCCTTCCTGTGGTTCTGGATGATGTCCGTTCTGTCTTTTAGTTGTAGTTTTGAAATTGTTGTGCGAGGCAGCAGTTTAGGTGTTTACCTACACTACCATCTTGGTTTCTCTAGTGCCAGTCTTCACTCCTAAGCCCTGCCTGCTATTTCCCATGCCAGCTCTAACAACAGTGAGGTGAGATTATTTTTTAAAATTCTTTATTGTTTAAAGAATTACATGAGTCTCCTTCCCTCCCCCATTGACCTCTCCCCCACCACCCTGATGAGCTGGTTTTTAATTATGTTTTGAATCTCTCTGATTTCTCCTTTTTCAGCATCTCCCTAACTATAGCCAGAGAAAGTTCTCTGCTCAGGAGGTTAGATCGGATCTACCTGAAAAATTCATGATAATCTCCCTATTTTAACATCCATGATTTTAATTACACCTGCAAAGTCCTTTTTGGCATGCAAATTAGCATATTCACAGGTTCAAGAAATTAGGGTAGGGACATCTTTTGGGGGTGAGTAGCATTCTGGCAATTAATTTAATGTTCAAATGAAAGTAATGTGGTTCAACTGAAAACAATAAATTATTTATTTCATTTGTATCACAGGCAAAGTAAAACACAAAGGAAATTACAGCACTATGAATTTTACTAGTAGCCAAAATATTTATTCATGCTAGAGGCACAGTGCAGAAAATTCATGCTCTGGTGGGGGGGGGGGGACTGTCCCTTAGCCCAGCTTGTACCCTCTCCAATCTGGGACCCCTTGGGGGACATTCCTCTCACCATCTGGGACTGCTGGCTCCTAACAACTTGCCTGCCTGCCTGCCTGATTGCCACTAACCACTTCTGCTTGCCAGCCTGATCGCCCCCTAACCGCTCCCCTGCCAGCCTGATTGATGCCTAACTGCTCCCCTTCTGGCCTGATTGCCCCCAACTGCTCTCACCTGCTGGCCTGGTCGCCCCCAACTGCCTTCCCTTGCCAGCCCGGTCGCCCCCAACTGCCCTCCCTGTCAGCCTGGTCTCCCCTAACTGCCCTCCCCTGCTGGCCTGGTTGTGCCCAACTTTCCTCCCCTGCTGGCCATCTTGTGGCAGCAATCTTGTGATGACATGGGGCGACCATCTTGTGACGACATGGGGGTGGCCATCTTGTGATGACGTGAGGGTGCAAGGGCCACCTAGGCTTTTATTAGTATAAATAAGCAGAGATGAGTGATATAGGTACCACAAAAAAATAATTTTAAGAGCCTTTAACATTCTCTACATTGAAAAAAGCCTTAACTTGTACTCTAGTAAGATAAGCAGAGATGATATCTTTCTATTTCAGATGACTCTGCCTAGTGTAACTTCAAACACTGTTGGCATCATTATCATTTCGGGATAATGTCTTCTCCTCTTGAGAGCTCCCTCTTAGGCTCCTCCCATTGGACACGTTCAGCAATTATTACTTTCTATCTAAGTTAGCTCATCACAACATACATGACATATTTGGAGAAAATCTAACTCTTTTAAAGTGATGCTGTAACAGCTAGTAGATGAAAACTTTATTTATAAAGATTAGGGCATAAATGCTTTATATGCCAAGTATGATGCAACAATCATGATTGAAAAGCTTTAAAATCTCTGAAACATAAGGTATTATTATCAATAACAACAATTACGTTTTGTGATTTTCATTGTAAACATTGTCATTTTATTTTGTCTATAAATAAGGGGGGATCAAATATACTATCAAATATCTTTTTAATAGGGATTAATTATTTATTATGGGACTTTATAGTGTATTTAATAAAACTAATGAGATTCTGACTACTTGAGCCTGCCACTCTCTTTTGCTGGAAGCTCTTTTTGATAAGAAGTAAAGTAAGATTGCCAGTTTTCTTATGAGAATTATAGGGTTTGAGGATTAGCCAACTGAGAATTGGTGAGGTCCTCCTCTAATTAATGTCTTCCCGCTGATGTTTGCCCTAATCTTCCCTTTTATTACATTTATTACAATGCTTTAGCAGGATGTCTGTGTGGCAAGAAAGCTCTATTAAATAAGGTTTCTGTTCAGTGAGTGAAATAACAATCAAGATCCTAATTCTGTATTTGCTACTTTGTAAATTCATTTTAATTTAAAGAGTCACCTTGAGGGAAGCACACATTTATAAGGGAAGGAACAGTTGGCCTGAAAGTGAGGAGAGCCACATCCAGTCTTGGCTTTGCACTTTTAGGCAGATCATTGCCTCTCTTCAGCATTCACTTTCCTAAACCATAAAACATAAGGTTTATACAAAAATATCTATAAAATCACATTAGCTTCCAAACTAAACAATTTACTGATATAAAGGAAACACCTTTCCGAAATTGATGAGTAGAAACCTTTTTAAAGTTTTATTTACTTCCCACTTAGATTTTTGCAAAGAATTTTGTCTCTACAAAATTCTTCTTCCTAAATGCAAGTTTCAACCAGTGTGCTTGCTATAATGGAATACATTTGTATTTTAACCTCCACATCTTATGTTATCTGCCTGATGCACTTCCTTTCTGCTCTCCACCTCCTGCTCCCCAGGACTCAAGGACACATTTTTAACTCCACCTACTGAAATTCTATTTCTTCAAGGTCAGCTCAAGAGCTGTTTCCTTTACACAGTCTTCTATAATCACTCCAGCTGAAAGCAATGTACATCCTCTGATATCCTACAGGACTTAATGTACGTACAACTAAATAATAAATATTTAGCACATAGTTGTTAATGTGCACACTATCTAGGCACTGTCTTTGAAAC
This sequence comes from Corynorhinus townsendii, assembly GCA_026230045.1. Classification (NCBI taxonomy): domain Eukaryota; kingdom Metazoa; phylum Chordata; class Mammalia; order Chiroptera; family Vespertilionidae; genus Corynorhinus; species Corynorhinus townsendii. Next base: position 80,572,855 of record JAPDVU010000001.1, on the reverse strand, counting down.
TGGGGTAAAATAAAGAAAAAAAATAGACATTATCTCCTTCCTAATGAACCTTAGAGTTTTATAGGTAAGACAGTCATTAATCATTATACAAATTGAGATAAGTTGTATGAAAGAAAATTTTTTATTTCACTTCATTTACCTTTTTACTGTTTGAATCTTAGCCTCTATACTAAATTATAAACTTGGAAAAAATTTTTAATAAATCTCTAACATTAGTAATTCATTTCTAAATAAATATCCTAACATATAAAAACCCTGGGTCGTAACAACCAGTCATGACTGAGGCTCGACCAACCAGAAGTCAGTCCTGCAGTGCCCCAGCACTGACTGCTGAGGGGGCTGCGAATCAGGGCCAGAGAGAGGCCTGAAGAGAGAAGCGGGGACTGATACGTTGCCTCTGTGGCAGCTTTTGATCAGCACTTGCCTCTCTCTTTCTCTCCCAGTCTGGCCAGCAGTCACGCCTCCATTTCTCTTCAGGCCTCCACCCCGGCTGCTGATAAGCCCCACCTTTCTGATCAGGCCCTGTTGATAGGCCCAAAGATGCTGACTGTCATAGGAACTGGCCAATCAGAACAGAATCTGAGTGCTATGAGGAGCGAATGGCTGCCTAGGAGACAGAGCTTTTTGACATTGATTGACATAGGAATCGACCAATCAGAACCAAATGTGGGTGCTGTGAAGAACCAATGGCTGTCTAGGAGGAGGAGCTTTTGACATTGGCTGGCATAGGAACCAACCAATCAGAACCAAATCTGGGTGCTGTGAGGAGCCAATGGCTGCCTAGGAGGCAGAACTTTTGATACTGACTGGCATAGAAACCAACCAATCAGAACCAAATTGGCCAGCAGAGGAGGACAGTTGGGAGCGCGATCAGGCCTGCAGGGGAGGGCCATTGGGGGCAAGATCAGGCCAGCAGGGGAGGGTGGTTGGGGGCAACCAGGCTGGCAGGGGAGAGCATTTGGGGGTGAGATCAGTTCAGCAGGGAGGGCAGTTGGGGGCAACCAGACTAGCAGGGGAGGGCAGTTGCCAGCAGGAGAGGGCAGTTAGGGGTGATCAGGCAGGCAGGCAGAGGCAGTTAGGGGAGATCAGGCAGGTAGGCAGAGAGGTTAGGGGTGATCAGGCAGGCAGGCAGGCAGAGGGGTTAGGTGTGATCAGGCAGGCAGGCAGAGGCAGTAGGGGTGATCAGGCAGGCAGGTAAGTAGGTGAGCAGTTAGGAGCCAGTGGTCCCAGATTGCAAGAGGCATGTCCAATTGGAGAAGGTGCAGGCTGGGCGGAGGGAACTCTCCTCCCACCTCAACCCCCTCCCATGCATGGATTTTGTGCACTGGGCCACTAGTCTATAATAATAAAAGGGTAATATGCTAATTAGACCAGCCATCTTCTGGACATCATTCCGGACGTCCTTCCTGACCAAGCCAGGGCCAGAGGGAAGCCAGCCTGGGTCCCAGGTGCTTGATGGCAACTGGAAGAGGGAAGCCCGGGTCCTGGGTGCTGGCAGCTGGGGGAAGAAAGGCCTATTCTTGCATGAATTTTCATGCATCAGGCCTCTAGTTTATAGAATAAAAGAAATGTTTGAACTTTTAGATTTGGAGTCATAATTTAAAAAATGATCTCTAAGAGTGTCCTAAACCAGATAATAATTGGTCATTTTATTCTATTTTCTACAGTTTTTATTTTATTTATTTTTTAAAATATATTTTTATTGATTTCAGAGATGAAGGGAGAGGGAGAGAGAGAGATAGAAACATCAATGATGAAAGAGAATCACTGATCTGCTGCCTCCTGCATGCCCCACTCCAGGGATCGAGCCCATAACCTGGGCATATGCCCCGACCAGGAAATGAACCATGACCTCCTGGTTCATAGGTTGACCACTGAGCCACATCAGCCAGGCTAAGTTTTACAGTCATATTTTGAGTAACTTATTCATCTTCATTTTATAAAAAGGTTATAATTTTTTCTGATATATTTTTATTGGATACCATTGACATATATAGAACTGTGAATGCTACAAACAGTATGAGTTATTTCAATAAATATTTGGTGAATGCAAACTGAAATCTCACAATGTAGTGTCCTTTGAGCATGAATCAGACACAATTTACACAATCTAGAAGCTGCAGTTTTGGGAGAGGGAAGCAGAAACAAATATTGATAATACTGAAATTTGGATCCATACATAGATATTTTGTGTAGTGAATATAAGTTCTTATAAATTCCAATAATCATGTTCTTAAGAAGATAGATTTAAGGGCCAGATAATGTGAAGATAATTAAAATTCTAAGGAATGCTGTGGCCAGATAAATTTGATTAATTCCATTGTGTCAAGTCCTGGTTTCTAATATAATCCTCCCTCCCTCCCTCCCTCCTTCCCTCCCTCCCTCCCTCCTTCCCTCCCTCCCTCCCTCCCTTCCTAGAGGGAATTTAAATATTTTAGTGAAATACTTTGAGTTACTATGAATATTTTCAACTTAATTTTTGAATACAACTCATTCTAAATGCAGGCCCCTAGAAGTCTGGTCCTGTAGATTGACAACTGGTTTTTATTACTGGAGTGGAAATCCTATCTAATAAAGAGGGAATGTGCTAGTTGACCATCACACCATCACAAAGATGGCTGCATCCACAGCTGAGGCCAAGTTCCCATAAGGAGCCTTAATGAGCAATCAGCAGGAACCTAAGGCTATGCCCTCCCCCGCCCCCTTGGGGCTTGACAGGGGACCTCAGGCCATACCCCCCACCCTGGCATCAGGCTGGATGACCTCAGACCGCCCCCCCCCCACCCCAGTGCCAGGCCAGAGGACCTGAAGCCATACACTCTGCCCATGGGGCTTGACAGGGGACCTCAGGTCGTGCCTGCCACTCAGTGGGGCTTGACAGGGGACCTCAAGGTGCACTCCCAGTACTGGGTTGGGGGACCTCAGGCCATGACCCCCATCCACCAGGGCTTGACAGGGGATCTCAGGCCGTGTCCCCCACCTGGTGGGGCTTGATGGAGGACCTCAAGGCATGCCCCCACCCTTGTCTGGGCTGGGGGACCTCAGGCCATGCCCCCCATCCTGGCACTGGGCCAGGGGACCTGAGGCTACGTCCCCTGTCCAGCAGGGCTTGACCAGCGTGGGACTGGCTGGGTCTGGATCTGCCCAATGTGGGGGTGGTCGGCCGGATCTGGGTCTCACATGATTTTGAGGTGCATGTGGGTCTTGACTCTGGGTCCCGTGGCGTGCCTCAGACTCTGACAGGAGGAAGGTTTTCATATACATTTTACTAATTTTTTTTTCATCTCTGACACTTTTATTATAGAGAAAGAGAAAATAGCAATATTAAATGATTTCCTCTAATTGATCCCCTTTTAATGTGCACGAATTTTGTGCACCGGGCCACTAGTTTATCATAATAGTTAAGCTCTCAATTCTAGATTCAGATAGGCCTGTGCTAGTATCAAAATCAAGGCTTCACTTTTTCCTAAGTGTATGACACTAAAAACAAACAAACCCATTTCTCTCTAAATTTAATGCTTTTATCTATAAAATGGAGGCAATACCAGACCTACAGTAAGTACTAAGGAAATGTAGCTATTCTTTTCTTCTTTTCAACCAAAATTATTTTGAAAATGAAGGAACTTTATTGTATTTGTAAAACACTTTCCATCTGATGCTAAAATAAGGAGACATTGATTTGGTAAAGCAGACATAGTTAAAATAGAGCTTAGAATAGGAGATAGTATTTGACCAAAGACATAAAGCTAAAGGCACTGTATGAGGTTACACATGCATGGTCAAGTTACACCCAAATTGTACTGCTCAAAGGAGCATGCATTTATTTTTTTCATGGTACTCTTTTTATTCTGCATGGCTGTTGCACAAAATATCCCCACTTCCCTTGAGAAACAGTATCATGTCTAAAACACACTTGAATGAACACTGAATATTAAAATATTACATGACACCATATAAATGGGTTGAATAGAAGTGAACAAAAATACATAGTCTTCAACTTTTTGGAAAGGAGCATGCATTTTAAAGAAGATGGTTCCTTTCGTGATCTTTTTTTAAAAAAAAATTATTTACAGAATCATCATATGATGCTTCTTGAAATGGTATAGAATATACAGCATATGTTCAAGGAAAATAGGCATAAAAGCACCATAGTTCCAGAATTACAAAGACAAACAGAGGCTTTTAAATGATCAATATAGAAAAATAGACTTAGGAAGCCCACTGGGCAAGAGAAAGAAAGAGGAGAGGTAGATGGAAGAAAAAAAGTAATCCTTAATCCAATAAATTTTGTTAATTTTCCCTTTATAATTTGCATTTAGGGGAACATTTCACAACCAAGTGGGAATAATACACTGTTTTGACTACTAATACTTGCTAGAATATTAAAATTAAAATATAAATTTTTGCCAATGGATTCAGAAATCTATAAATTAAGTTTATATAAGCTCATTGTTGAGGTAAAATTATACAAATTATAAAAATAAAATTAATAAAAACTAACCATTTTTGTAAAGCTAAATTTACTCATTTATGTGTTTTTTTGTTTGTTTTGTTTTTGTGTTTTTTGTTTTGTTTTGTTTTTGTTTTTGCCTAATGAAGGACATTAGGTATTAAAATGCATTTATAAAGAAAATAAAAATATTTTATCATTAGTTCTTAACTCAGCAATTTTAACTAATTACCTAAAAGTGTAACCCATAGTGTTCACAATGCCATCTTATACCCCCAGTTGTTATTGTGTTCTTCACCTAAGCTTGTGATGACAAATGACTGTGGGCAAATTCAGATGGAAACAAATGCCAAGTGGGAGGAAGCAGGGGAGAGAGAGAGATAAAGAGAGAGAGAGAGATTGATAAAGAAAATAAAGAAAACAATGAGATTGAAAGCCCTAATAACCCAATCAGGAGGAAATAATCAGATCTGCAGTAGCTTAACTGCCATCTTGAGAAAACCTCTGTTTCCTAGAAGATCAAGAAGAGATATGTTACAACCAGTTTCTTATTTTGGGGGGACATGGTTTCTTTTTAAAGTGAAAACTTAGGTAAATCTCCAAGTGACCTTTAATAATATGAGGATTTTTTTTTCATATCCTGAAATGCTTGCACAATTTTATTTATATGGGTTCTTCAGATGCATGTTAATATTCAGTTAAATAAGATAAATTTTTTATTGATAGAACCTACAATAATGGCTAGCTTTGTAATTATTCACATGCCAGGGAACAAATGCAGCAACATGGATTTGTCTTGATCATTTTAGTTGGGACTTACTTAAGCTATGTGTAAGCAATATCCTTTGATTAAATAACGTGGTTTGATTTAGTACAATTAATAAACATTGAAAGAAGTATAGGATGTGAAAAGACTTTGGTTCTCATGTGTGATTAGTTTTTCCTTTAATGTAGACTATGAAAATGGGAAAGTGGGTTTCTGTGTGAAGTTTCCAGGTTTCTAAATTAAGAGACAATAGAATAACTTTTTTGAAAACAGACAGTCAGGAAGCAACTTGCTTTGTAGTGTACTCCCAAGCTTCCCATTTCTAGGACAGCCAAATTTATGAATGATATACAATATAATACTTATAACACATTTTGAAAATCTAAATCACACTGTTGCAACCAGGCAACTGTTGAAAAGTAAGTACCAGATTTATTAGCAGCCATTTTACAAAGATTTCATTTAGTAATGTTGGTGTACCCTCAGTAATTTATTTGATTAATAATATTTGATTTGAACCCAAATGATGACTTCTCACACATATATGACAGAACTAATGAACTGTGAAAGAAAAACCGTTCAGTTCAGATGGTCACCCAAACCACTGCTTAGTTAATCCTTTAAATAAACTGGAGCTCACAATGTGTCCCTTTGAAGTCATAAATAATGTATATTTTTCTTTTGACTTTTAATAAGCCAGTAGGGTTCATCTCACAGTCTCCAAACACATATATTTTATTATGGGGCTCTGCAGTTTACTTTAATTAGTGTGTCTGAGTGCTGTGGGAGCCTTAGCCCCACTGAAAACAAACAGAGTCTTACCATCTATAAAACATTAGCTCCCTTTGGTTTATCCTGACACAGCGGGGGAGGCTCAGTGAGAAACACATGGTGTAAGTAAACACTCATAATTGCATTAGCATTCTCTGGTGGATTGGTAATTCAAGCTCTGCTCCCTGATATTGTAAGAGCAGTTAGAACAGGTTTACCAGTCTTGCGGTCTGCTAGGGATTTCGTCAAATGCCATGTGAAGAGAACTTTAAGGGACAAATCTGCTGGAAACAGAGGAGGAGAGAAGGAGGCATGCTGTAAAATGAAAGCTTAGGAGGCCCTATAACTTAGTTTTATGTCTGATGTAGCTGTGATATTTTTCAGTTTTAGTTACTATTTCTTTCCCCATGTTATTTAATATCGAAGTCAGTTTCAGTCTGTTCTTCGTAGAGGCCCACTCTATTGACTATGATTGTACGATACCATATAAGACAGTTGGTTGATTAAAATTTTCAGCTTTCAAATATCTATTTTGATATAACTATACTCAAACATATTTGCCAATAAAAAAAACCATGCCAATGATTGTTGATGGAATGAATGTATTATTCTAAAACTAATTTGTAGTTAAAATTCCTGGTTTTGATATTTTTGTATGTATAAGCCTGGCGTATATGATCACTCTTATGCATTTGAATTTATTACTTCAGAATTTGCTTAGAATAATACATGACCAATATATGTGGAAGGGTAACAGGAATGTCAGATATTGTCTAATTGGATGGATCTGTTTGAACTGGATAAAAAATTGAAACTGCATCAATAACTACAAGTGGCTTGGTTATTTGAAAGGCTTGCCCAATCGAAATTGTTCAATTTACCTATTTTTTTTTAAATTTCTATTTTTGATGCTTGGTACTGCTTTTGCATTTACTTGACTTTTGTATTTCTTTTGGTTTATTTTGATCAAGTTGGTTAGAAAAGACAAACTAATTGCTGAGGGTATCTCTTAGCCACTTCAGAAAAAAAAGAAGTCACATCAAAATTTGATTGAAGTCACTGATTATATAGTGTCATGTATATGCAATCTATACAAGTGTTGTCTATTAGAAATATATCTTTACGACTTCTAGTGGCTCTATAAAAAATTAAAATGAAACAGGTGAAATAAATTCTACGAATATATATTATTTAATGCAATATATCCAAAATATGATTTCAGCATGTAATTACCCCCATTTGCCCAAAATATTTGTTCCACATACTATAATTTTTATGTAATTCTTATTACTTGAGAAAAAATTTCTTCAAAGCATCATTTTACATTTAAGGGAAAAAATCTAAGATTGAGTTTACTGATAGTCAAAAAGTAAGCAAATGTGAAGAAAACTTACAAGTTTCTGAACCATAAGTTGCAGTGTATGCAAAGATATTTTCACCTGGCTCTTCTAATTCAGTCCTACATCTCTTCAGATTATATGTGAGTTCAGCTAAAGCGAACAGGTGTTTTCAAATATTTATAATGCTAATGTAAAATCACACAATATTTATGTTTTCAGGATTAACTTTAAAAATGATCAAAAATACAATTTAAAAAACGTTTAAAATTACATGCTAGTTGTTAGTTCAAATTATTCTATTATTTAATTTGCTGAGCCAGTGTTTACTCAAAATGGATCTTTTTAACAGGTTTTGTTGATCACATTTCCCTAGAGCTATAACTGATGCAACTTTTAAAAATATTTGAGTGTTGTTTAATTTTTCATGCAATGTAAATAAAAATGCATATTTAAAAATTTCATGTATAACTGAACTCTATATATTATGTAACTATATTTTGCATATTATGTAGACTCTAAACATGTAAATAAAATACAAATGGGTATGAAGTGAAATTAAAGATTAAACTTGCTTAATCACAGGTAAGCTTAAACTATATATTTTTCAGGTCAGTGAAATATTTTGAAAAATTTTTACATAAAATCTGACATGAGATTTATTAGTAAGATATGTTATGGTCATTATAAATATGTATTTGGCCAATTCTCTAATATTATAATGACTCCTGGACATTTCTTTTGAGTTACCATATTCAAGCATATATTCATATCTAATTTTATTACATAGGATTCATTTTCTTAGAATCAAAAGGTTGACAATATAACTAATTTAATAGAATAAAGTAATAAACATCTAAACTACTGGGACATAATTATGGGATTATTTAAACTGAAATTTTCTCATATTATATGGCATCCTAAAAGACGTATGTAAAAGAAACCTAACATTTTTAAAAAGTTGTAACACTACCTTAGTTTTGAAAAGTTATTTTCCAGTGAAGATTTAATTTGGAGAACAACCTACTTCATGTTTTTCTATAATTTACACAGGCTCTTTGTTTAATGTATTATGTTGATTAAAGTCTCATGAAGGAAATCAATCTGTCAAAACTTTCCAGATTTTATTTTGTAATGAAATGAACAATGCTAAATAATTCTTTGAATTACCTCTGTAAACTTGTTCCCAGTGATCTTTGTTAGGAGTAGGTTTGCTTTGAAATTGCTAAATGTTTGCCTCCTGCCAAAGCTGAGTTGCCCGCTATGCACACCCACCGGCTTAAGCCAGGTGCCTGACTGACTAGCATGGTTGGTGAGGCATCAAAAACAGGCTTTAATCCAGTGTTCATTTTCATATCACAAAAGGTGATACAGAATGATTGCCATTCTCAAAAGAAAAAGACAAGCACAATTAAAGCCCCTTTGGAAAGGTTTCTAATCCCCTTTGCCTGGGTTTAGAAGCAGAGCCAAAAGAAATATTGTTTTAACAGGTACCGATGCCCTCTGGGGAAAGCACAACCCCACCACCTAGCTGGGGAGAGGAGAAGATACAAGAATTCGGTTGTATCAGTGGCCAACAAATTGTACACCAACTGCTGTGGCTGACAAGAGACCACAGAACTAGTGGGTGGGCAATGAAGGCTCTATTTGTGACAGCGGTCAGACAAGCGTAGCAGTCAAATGTTATCTTTCCAGCATGTAGCTTCTCTTTTAGCAGCCAAGACATATAGTATCATCAGTACGTGAGAAAATCCCAGAGAAAGTGCCCGACATTTGTGGAGAGCTATTTCCAAGTGACTGAAGGGCAGTCTGAGCTGCTAACCACTAATTAGCCTAATTGATACCAAATTGAAAGGGATGACTCAGCTGTTGAAGAAACACTGCCTAATGGTAGTGTTGTGTCTCAGCTGCTTGAGTGAGAAATGATTATTAATTGTACCCTGTGGAAAGAGAAACTGCTGCATTTTATTAATATTGGGGAAGTAGAGGATTAAACTTCTTATTTTGACTATAAGGTAGCCCCAACCTGTGGCGCTCTTATCATCAGGAATAGCTGACACAGTTGGGTAAAGTGACTAAAGCTCCACTTTTGCTCCACTGGGGATTTCACCAACAGGTTGAACTGCAAGCCAAGCCATTTTATGAGAGCACTGACACCACTAAAACAAATCTAACATTGAAGACAAAAATAAAAGCAAAACTAAATAGTGGGTACTGCATAAGTGGTTGCTATTGAAGAACACATGTTTTTGTGGTTAGTTTTATTTGTTTTTAACACAACAAAACAATATGTTAAATTAAGAAGTATAGTCTATGCTAAGTATACATTTTCAGTTACTGGTTATGTTAGTTGGTTAGTAACTCTACTAAAGAAAGGAAGGAATCTTCAAGATAGTACAAATTGTAGACTCCTACATGACCAAACACTTGAAAAGTAGATTGGCTTTGGTTGCATTTGTCTTTTTATATTGAGAAACACATTTCTGGAACCAACAGGAAGGAAGACTATTGAAATACAACTCCTATTAGCTCTGAGGGCTATAGTTTTCCCTTTCCCTGTAAATTGCTAAGGTTTCCATTGCTTCTTAATAAAAATGAAATGGTCTCTGTGTTCACAGTTGTAGGACTTAAAGGACCCTTACAGGTTATTTATGATTTTGGCAAACTTAAAATAATCATAGCAATTTTGTCTTCCCTAATATGTTTGAAACTTTTAAATCTGAAAGAAGTTATTGAATTAAAGTAAGGCACACCGATAAAAACAGATCAAAACAAGACTTAAAATTTATGTGGGAAAGTTCATCAGGGAAGACATTTGATCTTACTATAACAACAACTATCCGTACAAAGTTTATAAAGATTTGATCTGGCATTTGAGAAATAGCAGATCACCCCTAGCAAGATGCAGAGTTGAATGAAATTTTATCAAAGGTAGTTTTCTTTCAAGTTAACAATAAGATGTATTCTAAGTGAGCATTTTTCAACTATATTGAACATCAAAGTGCATTTAGATGCCCCAGATAGTTGTGGTAACATGTGAATATAATGCCAGTGAGAAGAAAACAGCAGGGGAAGTATTGGGAGAGTAGAAAGTTTTAAAAAATGTATTTGTTGAGTGTAATTCTAACCCAGGAGGTTAAATTTACTGCTATATTTCACTTGCTCACCTGGCCTCCTGGAGTTTAGGCAGGTTCTCCCCGGTGAATCTAGACCTGGAAGTTTGGAGCAACAGTGACATTACAGACAGCAATGGCTTTGCACAATTTCAGGGATATATTAAGTTTCCCTTACCTGCAGTTTAGCAATTTGATAAATTCAGAAATACTTCCATAGTAGTCCCTTCCATCATATTATTTATATTATAAAATAGCTGAGGATACATTATTGAAGGGCAACAATATTATGGATACTTTCTTCTAAGGGACTATCCATACACAGGTATCACAAGATTGAGAGAGGAGATGAGTATTCACTTACTTATTCAAGAAACACATATCCATCCCTTCCCCGTGCCAGGCACTCGGCTTTGTACTTCCACGTGGAACCATTCATGGTCACCCCACCTGTCAGAGAGTGGGAAAGAACTTGGGTAGGAGACTCTAAAGTCAGCACCACCTTGCATATTGAAATGTACCTTCGGGAACAATTATAGTTACCTTCCCCTTGACTCTATTTCAGGTGCTAGGAAATAATGGCAGTTGCCACTCTATGGCCTGAAGAACCACCGTGGAAGTTGCCTTTTCCTTTTATTTTAGACCATGGTATTATAAAGATGTGCAAAGTGGAGAGGGAGGACTTGGGTCTTTAATCTCATGGGTCCAGGGGAAGAAGTTTAAGACCAAAAGCCTATCTGAGAATCAGATTCAGTTTGCCAGAGAAGAGAGAGATATAATGGGAGGGGGAAAAAGAAGCGTGATTATTGGGCAGCCTTCCTGGTAATCATGAGAATGGCCTTTTAAAGGGAAACACTGGGATGCCAGGAACTTAAGTTTTATATTTTCAAGACTGCTATGAAGTGGTGTGGTATGTTGGAGGTGGCTCTTAAGGGCTCTCAGGAGTTGATTGTGCACCAACTTTATAGTCAATGATCTCTTTCAGTATCTTGAAATTGGCCATGGTGGGAATATTTACTCCATGGCAAATGGCAAATGCTTTACAAATCAGGGCTGGGCTTCTCCCCACCTTAGAGAACTTGGCTGTTAACCATTTACCAGCACACCACTGGCTGTAAGAGATTTAGGATGTCAGTGGATCATTCAACCAACTACAACCACAGGAAGACAAGTTTCAGAAATTAGTCTTAGCTGCTGATATGTTATAATTCCAAGCTAACTGACTCAAAGACACTGGGAAACCCCACTACTGCAGGTGCCACATCATTGTACGTAGACAAGTAATATGGTAATTGTTAATTGTCACACTCAGGTTTTTGGTATAAATTAAAAAAACACACAAATAGTTTAGAACTTCAACATTAGACAAAACACTATTGTTCATAATAGTATCAATATTCAAGGAACGTGTTTCTATTGAAAGCATTGCTAAGATCTTACAACAGAGATTTTAAAAATAAGAAGTAAAAATAATCAGCAAAAGGTATGCTGGATTTGATAATATTCTTTAATTACGAGCTGCAAATAGGGGTATTTCTGGTCTGGTTTCTGAAAATTTTATAATATAAGCTTATCTGAGTCATTAATTTACTTTATCTTCCTTGATTGGCTGATTTATTTTAAAAGATTTTTTCTGGTTCTTTGCTTCCATGGTTCTTACTATGGTAGTTTTTACTGGGCAAAGTGTGCTGATTTTATTTCCACAAATATTTCCTAGAAAAATGTAGAACTGTATATATCCTTTGTATACAGCTGTATACCTTGTATACCTTCTAACTAAGAAATATTTATTTATTTGGGACCCAAAACCACTTAGTTTCTCTGGTGTTGTAGTTTTCTTACAGTCTATTGAGTAATTTTAAAAATACTTGAAAGGATATACTCATTATATATATATATATATATATATATATATATATATATATATATATATATATATCAAGTCATTAAAATGACAGAAGGAAAAAACAGTGGGGACACAGCCGATAAAGGAAGACTCCAAACCTTACTCTACTCTTTGTACCTTTTAATAAGATGAAAGTAGCATTTTAACACTTCAGGCAGTCAAAAATAGTTTGAGGTGTGTGGTTACCACATCACCTCAGCTTTTTTCAGTCAAGAGGTATGTCAGATGTCTTTACAGTATGTTTGGCAATACACTTAAAAGATTACTATTTAAGCTACTAATAATCTAGCTTCAAGCAATTGTCTGTCTGTCTATCCAGCTGCCTATTCTTTCTTTGGTTTTAAAACCCCCAAAATGAATAGCATGAAACACAGCAACAACAGAAAAGGAAGAACCATAATCCTGCTCAGTTTCCCCCAGCTTTCAGACAGTTGTGATATTACTAGAAGACTAATGTACTCTGGAATCTATTTCAACATTCATTTTTAAGCTTGTTTTGGAGATGTGGTGGGATGGGGCAGGGTGTAGGAGTGTGGAATAGAATAGTTTTAAAGTTTCCATGACCTCTTCTGTGTTTTAATCTGTCCTTCTCAGTGTTTTAATTAGGGAAGGCAAATCTCTTTAGAGTTTTGAAGTTTGTTTTTTGGTAGATTAGTTTAATAGAATATTGGTCTCATGAGTCCAGCTGAAGACAAAACTAATTTGGTTTGTTATAGGGACAGAGGCAACTTACAGAATAGTAAACAACTTGTTGCCTTTGACTTCCTCATTGCCAAAGTTCAGATTTTATCTATCTCATATTTCTGAGGACTCATACACACACACACACACACACACACACACACACACACTGGTCTAGTTAGCATTTATTTAAAAATATTTAAATTTTAGAAAGAAGTATAACATTCATTTAAATTTTAAAAAATAGAAAACATGAACAAAGAATAGATTGTTTGATTCTATAATCTGAATTTTGTTTCCTTGCATAGGCAGGACTATTTTTTAATTTTCCTATTAATGATAATGTTAAGCATTACCAAGTACATCAATATCCTAGAATTCTCTGATGTGTAATAAAGTATTCTTATATGATATTTAATGAAGTTTTTTCATTTATATTTTTATAGCTTTTCATTGCTCTGAAGTAACTGACTACACATTACATGTATACAGAACATAATACTAAATATATATGTGTGCATATCTATACTAATAAAAGCCTAGGTCGGGGGTCCTCAAACTACGGCCCGCAGGCCACATGCAGCCCGCTGAGGACATTTATCCGGCCCGCTGGGTGCCGCTGCCTGTCCTGCTTAGCAGCTGACTCGTCCCAGGCCCGCAGTGCGCAGGAATTTGTTCATAGTTTTTTTTTTTAAACTATAGTCCGGCCCTCCAACGGTCTGAGGGACAGTGAACTGGCCCCCTGTTTAAAAAGTTTGAGGACCCCTGGCCTAGGTGGTCCTTGCACCCTCACGTGAAACCCTCCTGTCTTCACAAGATGGCTACCACAAGATGGCCACCCTCACATCGTCACAAGATGGCCACCATAAGATGGCTGCCACAAAGATGGCCACCACAAGATGGCCGGCAGGGGAGGGCAGTTGTGGGCAACCAGGCCGGTAGGGGAGGGCAGTTGGGGTGACCAGGCCAGCAGGGGAGGGCAGTTGGGGGTGAGATCAGGTCAGCAGGGGAGCTGTTAGGCATCAATCAGGCTGGCAGGGGAGTGATTAGGAGTGATCAGGCAGGCAGGCAGGCAAGCAGTTAGGAACCAGCAGTCCTGGATTGTGAGAGGGATGTCCGACTGCTAGTTTAAACCGGCAATCAGATATCCCCTGAGGGGTCCCAGATTGGAGAGGGTGCAACACCCCCACCCCATGCACAGATTTTGTGCACCAGGCCTCTAATATATTATATATGTGTGAATGCATATATGTGTTATAATATGTATACACACATGTATAGCTAATGTTAATATATTATTAATAGCCCTAAATATTATATTTTAAGTTTAAATGTTAAACATATAAAGTTGGTTCTTCAGATTTTTTCTCCTTTCAATGCTTTAAACACAAGAAGTTATTCAGTAATATTTGATCACTTGATTGATTGATTGAACTTTTGTTTCTAGTTAGCTGTGTAGTTTCCTGTTTGTAAAATGAAGGCAGGTCTGTAGGATTCCTAAAATTCCTCTTTTTTTACTTTGGATAGGAAAAATTTAAATTTTTTATTATTATTTTTTTAATAGCCACAGGGTTATAAAGTACAGCATAGGAAATATAGTCAATAATATTGTAAAAACTAAGATTCTTTCTTGTTTTTGGATTCTCTGTGATCAGCTCTAAATTAAATATTCAAGGTCATCTAAACCAGTTTCGTGAAATATTTCGCCGTGTAAAGATGAAGTACTTAGGGCCTTTAGAACATGACCCAAATAGCAGATACCCTGGAATATAGATGGCACCAGAGAAAAAGCCTTTGCAGTGTGGTTTTTGTACTTGATTACTTCCCTGTTCCATCCTCTGATAGGTGCTCCATCCCAAGGTGATTTCTTCCTTCCTGCTCTCCTCTGGCTTATGGGAATCACTCATTTCCCAGCTCCTCTCAGGCCTGCAATCTTGGAGGAGAGCATTTTTTCTGGGCCACCCTCTAGGCTATTGAGACCTATTCATAAGTCCAGGTTTTGTGGGACTGGAAGTTTATACAATTGGGGGGACTATCTTTAAGAAAAGAATAAAAAATTGGATGCAAACAGAAACATGCATTTAAAATGAGCAAAACTAACAAATTTCAAAATTTTGTAAGATCTCACCAAACCAAGGCCTTTATGGTTCCTCCTCTTTCTATTACCCCTGGCATCCTCCACAGATTTTGATGGTCTTCAGGTCACTCCTTGTAGGTAGACACCTAATCCATACACTTTGGATTGATTGTTCTGAAATACATTTTAATCTATAAGTATCTCAGTTTGGTACATTCCACTTGTTACTAGTCAATTATAAGAAGAAAACCATTCATTTATGTTCATTCATTGACTGGGAACCAAACCCACACAATTTTTTGGTGTATGGCCTCCAATTGGGCAACCCAGCCAGGGCTATTCCTATCTCTTAATTCCCATCTACCACACTGGACGGTCCTTCCTGCATCTTTGAGGGTTTCAACTCATCCCCTAACCTCTAAATATTGAGTGTCTCTACATCCTCTCTTTTCTATAATTTCAAACTCAGTGGTAAAATCTTACAATACCAGTTTTGCTGACAAAGTACAGCCTTATATCTTTGTCTATGCTCTCTACTCTGAAGTCCAAATTCTATATTCAGCTGCTTACTCTACAAATCAATGTCACGGTTTCTTAAGTATTTCAAATTTAACCCGAACTCCTAATTTCTCACCTCCACTCTCCCATGCCTAATTCCCTAACAGTTCTTACTGTTTCTGTAAATGACAGCTCCTTCTTTTCAATTGCTTAGGCTCCAAATCACCTTCTAATCCTCTTTTTCTTTCATAGTTCAAATCCAGTTTACTTCATATCCTGTTCTGTTGCTTCTGACCCTGGTCACCATTACCACACTAGTCCATTGACCAACATTTATGCTTAGATTATTATTGCAATAGTCCATTCTTTTGAAGTATAAATCAGGTGATACCACTCTGCTCAAAACTTTCCTGTGGCTCCACCATGTCTCTCCATCTCTTATTGGCTCCAACAATGCTGGCTCCTCAGCGTTGCTTACATTCTTACTATTTCCTCTGTCTAGAACTGTCTTTCTGTAGATAATAACATGATGTACTTTCTCTCTCTCTTCATGCCTCTGTTCAAATGTCACTTTATTAAGGAAGCCTCCCTCAATCACCATAAATAAAACAGGACTCTCCCCTCCTCCTCCCTCTGGGACTTTTTATTGCCCTTTCCTGCTTTAGTGTTCTCCATGTCATTTATCAGCATTTCACATACAATATGTTTTAACTATTTGTTTAATATGTGGCTACCTTAAGGAGAATATAAACAGCATAAGAACATAGATTTTATCCTTTTTTTCGCTAATAAACTCAGTATCAAACAGTACCAGCCATAGAGTTGACACAATGACATTTGATGAATAATGATGTCTCATGGAATGAAAGAGTAGTAAGTGGCCTTAAATTGTGTATCCATGCTGGTATGTATAAGAGTTTTATATATTAGACTCATATAGGATCCCAAAATCACAATTAGACTTTAAAATTAAAGTGAAATTTAATAATATTAGAAATAAAAATGCTATATTTTCCACAAATCATTGGATGGAGCTTTAATTATTAAAATTATTTTATTATCATTATTCAGAGTTTTCTTTAAATATCTCTCTATACGTATTTCTCCCTTCAGGGTTAATTAAATTGAAATTGTAATTTCCTTTTTATTTATAATGAACTAGAGGCTCAGTGCATGAATTTGTGCTTGAGTGGGATCTGGCTGGCCTGCCCTGATCAGGGTGGGTCAGGCTGGGCTGTTCAGGGGGAGGGGCTGCAGGTGGTTGGCCAGCTGGCCTCGCCCCCTGATCAAACTCCCTCTTGAACTCCCAGTCAAAATCCCGGTCGAGGGGACAATTTGCATATTAGCCTTTTATTATATAGGATAATGACTGGATATTTTTATTAATCAAATATCTTGTTAGTGTAAGAATTGTATTCAATTACAAGTGCACATCACTTTTAAAAAGTATAATGCACATCACAATTACTTCAAATGTAAATTTACTTTGATAATTTAGAAAACAACTCGGGCCCTCTTATTTCTTACTATATTCATCATGAACATCTCATTAAAAATTGGCTACAGCAATGCATAGTACAAGACAGTGGCTATGTTAAATTTTAATAAGAAATATCAATATTTAAAAAATTTAAATAACCTTTTGAATGTTTTTTTCCTACGTTTGTAGTGTTATACTTTTGATGTCATTAAAATTTAAAACTATATAAAGACTTTTGGAACACCCTGTGTACCTAAGTTTTTATCTATGCACTAGAGGCTCGATGCATGAATTTGTGCACCAGTGAGGTCCTTCGGCTTGGCCTGAGGGATTGGGCCGAAACTGGCTCTCCAACATCCCCTGAGGGGTCCTGGATTGTGAGAGTGCACAGGCCAGGCCGAGGGACCCCATCAGTGCACAATCGGGGCTGGGGAGGAATGCGGGAGGTTGGCCAGCCAGGAAGGGACCACAGTAGGGCTCCAGGGCATGTCTGGCCTGTCTCGCTCAGTTCTGATCAGCTGGACCCCAGCAGCAAGCTAACCTACTGGTTGGAGTGTCTCCTCCCTGGTGGTCAGTGCATGTCATAGAGAGTGGTTGAGCGGCCTTAGCATATCATTAGCATATTACGCTTTGATTGGTTGAATGGACTACCGGACGACCAGGCACTTAGCATATTAGGCTTTTATTATATAGGATAATTCAAATTGGGTTAATTAACAAAATTAACTAGAGAGTGTATTAAAAACACAAATTTCTGGGCTTACTATGTTGTCTTAACCTCCACCAGAAATTCTGATTCTGTTAGTATGGATGGTACTCAGAACCTATATCCATATCTCTATCTCTATCTCTATCTCTATCTCTATCTCTATCTCTATCTCTATCTCTATCTCTATAATCTATATCTATCTATATATACCAGGAGATGTCTGTATCTCCAGATGACTTTGATGATGAATTGAATATACAGTAGCATTTCTTGAGGTAGAAATGAAAGACCACTAGTCTCCCAAAATTCTTGGTAATAAATGGTGTCCATAGTTAGATGAGATCAGGAAATGCTGGGTCCTATACTAGTACATCTGTAATATTCACAGTGCACATTGATATAGTATAGGCTTCAACAAGTCTTATAGTTTATGAAACACAAAGCTGTGTTTAGCCCACAGTTTATCAAACTATTTGATCATGAAGTCGAATTTATCCCCACAGCAGCTGTTAATACCCCTTCACCTCATGAAGGAGTTGGTATGCTACTTTTAAACTTTCTGTCTTTGTTGGACAACTGAAATTCATTATGTTATTCTTTAATAAAAGGGGCAGATTATTCATTTAAAAATATTTTTTATTGATTTCAGAAAGAAGGGAGAGGGAAGAGAGAAAGAAATATCAATGCTGAGAGAGAATCATTGATAGATCAGCTGCCTCCTACACGCCCCACACTGGGTATTGAGCCCACAACCTGGGCATGTGCCCTGATTGGAAATGGAACTATGACCTCCTGGTTCATAGGTCAATCACTGAGCCACACCAGCCAGGTGGGACAGATTATTCTTTATAGAAGACAGAAGTTTTAAAATATTTTAATTTCTCCTCCAAGCCCAAGTTCATCTATACACTCTCTAAAGTAAAATTCAATCATTATTTTTCTTAAAGATTTACAGATTGTTTCTACTTATTAAAATAAATAGGCAAGAGTAAGTTTATACATTTCAAAATACAGAGAACTGGCATGTGGTTAAGATACGGGGATGGGGGTACTATTCTTTCTTAGGATTAACATGGGTGTATTGTTTACCATGTGTTCTAGGCTGTTTGTTTGCTCACAGTAGCCTACTGGCCACTCGAAGTGTCTTGGGTGGGCCCAAAAGTTGAGTAGGGCAGGGTTTCAGAAAGTCACCAGGGAGGGTCCAAAGGTGTTAGCAAAATTGATGGAGACTCAGATATGACACTTGCATGTGCTTGCAGCAAAGGAACAATGGCTTCTGTCTGGACTTCTGTTTGGGAGAAAGCTGATTCCCCAGCCCTCGCCCTGAAGCTGAAAATTCAATTCCTCCAGTATATCCCTGGTGACTTTTGAGCTGCTGCCCAGCTCTAGAGCTCAGAGCGAGTAAGTTTGAGTAAGTCTGTGTGCAGGCCCTTTAAGAGGAATGCCTGGGACCCCAGCAGCTTTCTCTTACTCAGCCACAGTCTCCACTGGTTTTCATAGACAAGTTATGGGGACTTCTCTCCCTAGCACGGGAACCCTAGGCTGGGGATCTTCGAGTGGGGCCTGGACTCCTTGACATCCCTCTCAATTTTTAACTGCCTTATGTGGGTGTGTGACCTGCTTGTTCCTCATCATCTCTGCCCCTCCTACCAGAGTCCATGTGACTGCTTCTTTATAGCCTTAGTTACAGGACTTCTGTTCAGCTAGATTTCAGGTGGTCTGAATGATTGCTGTTCTGTAGTTTAGTTGCAATTTTGATGTGGTTGTGGGAAGATGCAAGTTCTGTATTTACCTACTCCACCGTCTTGATCAGAAGCCTATCGTTCTTTTTTGCACACCCCCCCTTCCCCCCACATTGTTATATCTGGTGTATTCTTTCTAACTACTACATAGTGCTTTGTAATGTTCAGCACATTGTACTTATCCATTTAATCAAGGAAGGAAATTCAAATTGCCTTTACTTCCTATCACCACCAGCAACAGGATATTGAACATCCTCATACTTTCCCACCTATAGATCTGTTAGAATTTTAAAGGGACAGATACCCAGAAAAAAACTGATTCAGTTGGATACTTCTAGATACTCTTTGCAGGGGAGGTGAACAACTCCTACCAGCAGTGTCCACGTCTCCCTATATCACCACATTCCACCAACACTTGGTTTCTATTGCTTTATGATTTTTGCTACTTTATAGCATATAGGCTGAAATTTTGATGAGGTTTTAATTTGCATTTCTCTGATTAATGATGAGCTTGAGCATCTCTTTTTTTAAATTTCTTTATTGATTAAGGTGTTACATATGTGTCCTTCTTCCCCCATTACCACCCCCCCACCCCCCCACTCATGCCCTCACCCCCCTGTTGTCTGTGTTCATTGGTTAGGCCCATATGCATGCATATAAGTCCTTTGATTGATCTCTCCCCCTTACCCCCACTCTCCCCTACCTTCCCTCTGAGGTTTGATGGTCTGATTGATGTTTCTCTGTCTCTGGATCTGTTTTTGTTCATCAGTTTATGTTGTCCATTATATTCCATAAACGAATGAGATCATGTGATGCTTATCTTTCTCTGACCGGCTTATTTCACTTAGCATAATGCTCTCCAGTTCCATCCATGTTGCTGCAAATTGTAGGAATTCCTTCTTTTTTGCGCAGCATAGTATTCCATTGTGTAGATGTACCACAGTTTTTTAATCCACTCATCTGCTGATGGGCACTTAGGCTGTTTCCAAATCTTAGCTATGGTGAATTGTGCTGCTATGAACATAGGAGTGCATATATCCTTTCTGATTGGTGTTTCTAGCTTCTGGGGATATATTCCTAGAAGTGGTATTACTTGGTCAAATGGGAGTTCCATTTTTAGTTTTTTGAGGAAACTCCTTACCGTTCTCCACAGTGGCTGCACCAGTCTGCATTCCCACCAGCAGTGCATCAGGGTTCCTTTTTCTCTGCATCCTCACCAACATTTGTCATTTATTGATTTGTTGATAATAGCCTTTCTGACAGGCACTGCAGATGAGATGGTGCCTCATTGTTGTTTTGATTTACATATCTCGGATAATTAGTGACTTTGAGCATGTTTTCATATGTCTCTTGGCCTTCCTTCTGCCTTCTTTCGAAAAGTTTCTATTTAGGTCCGTTGCCCATTTCCTTATTGGATTGTTTATCTTCCTTTTGTTGAGTTGTATGAGTTCCCTGTAAATGTTGGAGATTAAACCCTTATCAGTGATAACATTGGCAAATATGTTCTCCCATGTAGTGGTCTTTCTTGTTGTTTTGTTGATGGTTTCTTTTGCTGTGCAAAAGCTTTTTATTTTGTTGTAGTCCCATTTGTTTATTTTCTCTTTAGTTTCTATTGCCCTAGGAGCTGTATCAGTGAAGAAGTTCCTTCGGCATATGTCTGAGATTTTGCTGCCTGTGGATTCCTCTAGTATTTTTATGGTTTCCCATCTTATGTTTAAGTCCTTTATCCATTTTGAGTTTATTTTTGTGTATGGTGTAAGTTGGTGGTCTAGTTTCATTTTTTTTGCATGTATCTGTCCAATTTTCCCAACACTAGTTATTGAAGAGACTGTCTTAACTCCATTTTATGTTCATGCCTCCTTTGTCAAATATTAATTGAGCATAGTGGTTTGGGTAGATTTCTGGGTTCTCTATTCTATTCCATTGATCTATATGTCTGTTCTTGTGCCAGTACCAGGCTGTTTTGAGAACAGTGGCTTTGTAATACAGCTTGAAATCTGGTATTGAGATCCCACCTACTTTGTTCTTCTTTCTCAGTATTGCTGCAGCTATGCAGGGTCTTTTTTTAATTCCAGATGAAGTTTTGGAGAGTTTGTTCTAGGTCTGTGAAATATGCCATTGGTATTTTAATGGGGAGTGCATTGAATCTATAGATTGCTTTGGGTAGAATGGACATTTTGATGATGTTGATTCTACCAATCCATGAACACGGTATGTTCTTCCATCTGTTTATATCTTCCTCTATCTCTTTTTTTAGTGTCCTGTAGTTTTTTGCATATAGGTCTTTTACCTCCTTAGTTAAGTTTATTCCTAGGTATCTTAATTTTTTTGGTACGATGGTAAACGGGATTGCTTTTTTAGTCTCTCTTTCTAAGTTCACTATTGGTGTATAGAAAAGCCATAGATTTCTTGGCATTAATTTTGTATTCTGCTATCTTGCCAAATTCATTTATTAAGTCTAATAATTTTTTGATGGAGTCTTTAGGGTTCTCTATGTACAGTATCATGTCATCTGCGAATAAGGACAGTTTTACTTCTTTTTTTCCAATTTGGATGCCTTTTATTCCTTCTTGTTTGATAGCAATGGCTAGTACTTCCATTACTATGTCGAACAGGAGTGGTGAGGGAGGGCATCCCTGTCTTGTTCCTGTTTTTAGGAGAAATGGTTTTAGTTTTTACCCATTGAGTGTGATGATGGCTGTGGGCTTATCATATATGGCTTTTTTGATGTTGAGGTATGATCCTTCTATTCCCACCTTGCTGAGAGTTTTTATCAAGAAAGGGTGTTTGATTTTGTCAAATGCTTTTTCTGCATCAATTGATATGACTATGTGATTTCCCCCCCTCAATTTGTTTATGTGATGTATCACGTTTATTGATTTGTGGATATTGTATCATCCTTGCATCCCTGGTATAAATCCTGCTTGGTCATGGTGTATCATCTTTCTGATGTAGTGCTGGATCCTATTTGCTAGGATTTTGTTGAGGATTTTGGCATCTATGTTCATGAGGGATATTGGCCTGTAATTCTCTTTCATTGTGTTGTCTTTATCTGGTTTTGGTATCAGGGTGCTGCTGGCTTCATAGAATGAGCTTGGAAGTGTTCCTTCCTCTTGAATTTTTTGGAATAGTCTGAGGAGGATAGGTTTTAGTTCTTCCTTGAATGTTTGGTATAACTCTCCTGTGAAGTCATCTAGCCCTGGGCTTTTGTTTGCTGGAAGCTTTTTGATGACTGCTTCAATTTCTTCCATAGTTATTGGCCTATTCAGATGTTTAGAATCTTCCTGATTGAGTTTTGGAAGGTTGTATTTTTCTAGGAATATGTCCACTTCCTCCAGGTTGTCCAGTTTGTTGGAATAGAGTTGTTCATAAAATTTTTAAACAATCCTTTGTATTTCTTTGGGGTCTGTTGTTATTTCGCCTCTTTCATTTCTGATTTTGTTTACTTGGGTCCTCTTTCTTTGCTTCTTGGTGAGCCTGGCTAGAGGTTCATCAATCTTGTCAATCCTTTCAAAGAACCAACTCTTGATTTCATTCATCTTTTGTATTGTTTTTTTGGTCTCTATGTCATTTATTTCTGCTCTAATCTTTATTATCTCCTTCCTTCTGTTCACTCTGGGATTTTCTTGTTGCTCTCTTTCTAATTCTTTGAGTTGCAGCATTAGATGATTTACTACCATTTTTTTCTTGTTTTTTGAGATAGGCCTGTAGACTTATAAACTTCCCTCTCAGGACTGCTTTCATTGTGTCCCATAGGTTTTGGATTGTTGTGTTTTTATTGTCATTAGTTTCCAGAATGTTTTTAATTTCTTCTTTGATCTCATTGGTAACCCAATCAATATTTAATAACATGCTATTCAGCTTCCAAGTGTTTGAGTGTTTTGGATTGTTTTTATTGTAGTTTATTTCTAATAGTATGCCATTGTGGTCTGAAAAGATGCTTGGTATGATTTCAATCTTCTTGAATTTGGGAAGACTTTTCATGTGACCCAGTATGTGGTCTATTTTTGAAAATGTCCCATGTGCACTTGAGAAGAACGTCTATTCCCTAGCTTTGGGGTGAAATGTTCTGAATATGTCAATTAAGTCCATCTGATCTAGTGAGTCATTTAGGATTGTTGTTTCTTTGCTGATTTCTTGTCTAGAGGATTTATCCAGTGATGTCAGTGGTGTATTAAAGTCCCCCACTATGATTGTATTGTTGTCTATCTCTCTCTTGATATCTTCCAGGAGATTTTTTATGTATTTGGGTGCTTCTGCATTGGGTGCATATATGTTTATCAGGGTTATATCCTCTTGTTGTATCGATCCCTTTAATATTATGAAGTGGCCTTCCTTATCTCTTGTTATGGCCTTCACTTTGAGGTCTATTTTGTCAGATATATGTATTGCTACCCCAGATTTTTTTTTGTTTCCATTTGCCTGAAAGATATTTTTTCCATCCCTTCACTTTCAGTCTGTGTGAGTCCCTTGTTCTGAGGTGGGTCTCTTGTAGACAGCAGATATATGGGTCATGTTTTTTTGTCCATTCAGCCACTCAATGTCTTTTGATTGGAGCATTTAGTCCATTTACGTTTAAAGTTATTATTGAAAGTACTTGTTTATAGCCATTTTTATTTTTTGAGGCTGTGTTCCTTCTTACCTTTTTGTTTCTTCTTTTTAAAGCATTCCTTTTAGCATTTCTTGCATTGCTGGTTTGGTAGTGATAAACTCCCTTAGCCTTTTTTTTATCTGTGAAGCTCCTGATTTCCCCTTTAATTTTGATTAATAGTCTTGCTGGATAGAGTATTCTTGGATTGAGTCCCTTGAAGATTCTCTCTTTGTCGATAATATTTGCCATTGTTATTATGGCGTGTCTTGGTGTGGGTCTTTTGGGATTCATCTTACTTGGGACTTTTTGTACTTTTTTCTTCCCCACATCAGGGAAGTTTTCTGTCATTATTTCTTGGAATAAATTTTCTAATCCTTGATGCTCTTCTTGTCCTTCTTGCAGCCTTATTATATTTATATTATTTTATTTTGCATTGTCCCAAAGCTCCCTTAGGCTCTTCTCCTGCTTCTTAATTTTTTTCTCTAGTTGCTGTTCAGATTGAGCTTGTTTCTGTACCTGATCTTCTAACTCGCTGATTTGGTCCTCTGCGTCTTCTAGTCTACTGTTGAAGCCTTCCATGGTGTTTTTGATTGTAGCTATATAATTTTTCATTTCTTCCTGATTTTTGCATAGGTTGTTGATTTTCTCGTCCATCCAATGTATGAACTGTCTGACCATTACTCTAAATTCTTTTTCTGTCATGTTGCATGCTTCTATTTCTCTAATTTCCTTACTTGGAAACTCCTCCTTTTCTTTCCTCTGGGGATTGCTTTGTTGTCTCCTCATTCTGACTATTACCAGAAGGTTCAGATGTTGAGTTGCGGGAGCCTGGACCATGTGCAGTGGGAGTTTTGCACCCCCAAGTGTCACTAAAGAGCTCTGATACCAAGACATGTGGTTGCTGTGGGTTGGTGGGAACCATGCTTGCCCTGGGTCAGAATCACAGGCACTTAGTGTGGCCTCATGTTTGCACCTAGAATCAGGGACCCTGCTTGCATCATGTTGAAACAGAGAACCCACTGACGTGTGCCAAAAATCAAAGTCCCCTATTGTGTGTCAGGAGTCAGAGGCTCCCTGAGTCCGTGCCGAGAATCAAGTATCAGAGTCTCTGTTTCTTGTTGCTACCTCACACTGAGAATCAGGTCCCTGTGTGCACATGTGCCAAGAAATGGAGTCACTGGCTCTTAATGTGAGTGTACTGGGAATCAGGGATCTCAGGCGCACATAACGAAAAACGGAGTCTAGTCACTGGTGGTCAATGCTGCTCTTGTGTGGAGATTCAGGGTCCCTGATCTGCCCCGGAGACTGGGTTGCTCAGTCGCACTGTGTTGGCAGGAGGTTCACTTCTGCCCTGCGGTAAACAGCCTTCTGTGTGCGCTTGCCCTGAATCAAAGTCAGATGGCTCTGCCCCGTAGTGTGGGTGTGGGGTCTGGTCACGTGGGTGTGCACTGTGGAGAACAAACTCCCTGTGTCCATGAGCCCAGGCTCAAATTCAGCGCTGCCTCCCTGTGTGGGTACGGGGTCTGGTCGTGGGGAAAAAACTCCCCGAGACCGCACATCCAGGTTCAAATTCACCGCAGCCTCTCTGCTAAGGTGCAGGGTCTGGTCATGGGAAACAAACTCTCCGAGTTTGCACTCCCAGGCTCAAATTCAGTGCTGTCTCCCTGCGTGGGCGTAGGATCTGGTTGCCGAAGACAATCTCCCCAAGGTCGTGTGCCTATGCTCAAATTCAGGACTGCCTTCCTGCCTGGGCATGGAGACGAGTCCTGGGAAACAAATTCCCCGAGTTCACAAGTCCGGGCTCAAGTTCAGCCCTGTCTCCCTGCCCTGTGTGGGCGCGGGATCTGGTCACAGAAGACCACCTCCTTAGGGATGAGCAGCTAGACTCGAACTCCACTCAGTTTCCCTGCCTGGGTGCGGAGACTAGTTGCGGGAAACTTCCCGTGTCTGACACCAAGGCTCAAAGCCAGGCAGAGTCGCCACTGCTTTGTGTGTGCAGAAAGCCTTATTGTGCAGCTGGGGTCTGGTAGTTTCTAGGTCGCTGCCACGGGGGTGTCGGGGGAGAGGGATTGGCTTTGTGACTCACAGAAATCTGTGGCCAGGTGCCTGGAGTCTTGATGTCCCTGGGTCTGCAGCTGTGGTGGCAGGCCTTCTACCAGAGCGGCTGTAGGGTCCTGGTTTGCTTCCGAGACCAGACTGGGTGGTGACGAGGCTAGGATCCTAGTCTCAAGCAGTTCTGTTCTTCAAGATGGCGTGGTCTCTGTGCCGCTGGTGTCCTCCTTGGAGTGTTTGCGATGGCCGTGAGGTTTTGCCGTCTAAGACTGCCTGGATTGGCAGTTCCCTGGAAGAATTGCAGGGTCTCACTGTCCCTATTTCACTCACACACACACCCACACATGTCCACACACACCTCTATCACTCCCTCCCTCTCTCACACACTCTCCTTCCCTACCTTCCTGCTGGTTGGTCGGCATCTTGCTTCCTTCGAGCATCTCTTCATTTTCTTGTTAACCATCTGGGTTTCTTCTTCTCTAAATTGCCTATGCACTGATAGCCCTTTATTCCTTTTCTGTGAGGTGAGGTTGACTAAATTTAAAGACTTATATGTAGCAAAAAATAATTACTCTATGTTGATTAATTTTGATGCTATAATTGCATCTTGCCCATTTTTATTTTCATTTATTTTTTATTGCACAATTGAATTCTATTTTAAATCTTATTTTAAGGTATCTGTTTTTTGTTGACTACTTTATATAGAAATGGGAGTAAGTTAGGCCTTCCCGTTTTTCCCTAAACCCTAATGAAAATATCTATGGTCTAATAAAAATTCTTTGCTAACACAGCAATGTAAGTGAAAATATCAAGGAAGATAGTGTTAAGATCTTTTCTTTTTACTATTATGCCAACCAATGGTACTAGCATGTTTACACTAAGGAAAAATGACGTTACAGAAAACCAAGGTGATGCTTGTTGCTGCTGCTTTGTCCATAGTGGGCCTTCCACATGCCTTTGCTAAAACAGAGACCTTATGGTAATCTTTCCCCTAGAGAGGTTAGAGACGAGAGTTGATATGCTCTTCTAACATAGCTAAGAAGCATGTACGAGTAGGCTTTAAGGGTATATCCTCTACATTTCCTAAATCACTGTGATTTCTTTGAGGAAGGCTAATAGGAAGGGGATTCAAAGATACAGAAGAAAACAGGACTACCAGGAAACCAGCCCATTGTGATCATACCTCTGCTTTCCTCATGTGGCAGTATTAAAGGCAAGCACACTCAGGTAGGATTCTTTTTTTTTTTTTTAATCCTTATCTGAGGATATTTTTCCCATTGGGTTTTAGAGAGAGTGGAAGAGAAAGGGAAAGTCAGAGAGAAATATCCATGTGAGAGAAACACATCGATTGGTTGCCTCCTGCATGCATCCCAACCAGGGCCCAGGCCAGGGAGGAGCCTGCAACCAAGGTGCATGCCCTTGACTGGAATCGAACCCAGGACCTTTCAGTCCGCAGGCCAGTGCTCTATCCACTGAGCCAAACCGGTTAGGACTCAGGTGGAATTCTTAAATAGTGCATCTTTCACTTCAAACATATTATTCAATTTTTGTACAGAAAGCATTTTTCACAAAGTCTCTCTGGTCAGACCACACATCAAGCATGACTGGGAACACTCGTAAGCATTTCAGTTTCTATAAATATTTCTGGGATTCATGGTATTAGGACAAATTGTTTTGTTGTTTATTTGTTCTTACTTGTGCAAAAGATTATGGATACAGCTTCTATAACTCAAGATGTTTATATATAATTGTTGGGGAAACTGCCATGCAGAATGATAAAAAACACTTTGCCAAGATTACAAGGTGTTAATCACAAACATATCAAACAGTGAAAGCCACGTCTCCGGAACTTACTCAATCAGGACAAGAAATCAGCAAAAACTTGTTAAAGTAGTAAACTCTACAACAAATGGAAGATTATAAAGGTGTCATTTTTATACTTATCCAGTCATTTTTGACTTCCTTAAGATTCCGTTTCTGACTCCACAAAAACACTCAGTACCACATAAAAGAGCTTTACCTCACACTCACTGTTCAGTCTGTTGTGAAATTTTTCCTTGACCAAGTTTTAAAGGCTGGCTCTTTCCTGATCCTCCTGACCACAAACGATGTTGTCTCTTGTTTCCTGCTTCAGCTTTGATTTGGATTCACTTATCAATATTTTCTGTGTTCTTTATCCCACTGTGTTGCTTCAGGTGCCTCAGGTATTAATTTTAATAAATACAGTTGAGGAGGATCTTAGTGTGTAACCACCATTAATGGAGATGATTTCATGGTTTTTGTTCCAGATATTCAGAATAAATCAGATAATTTATTAAGGGTTTAAAAGGTCGACAAAAATTTTAATAGACACTTTAACAAAAAAGATATATAAATGGCCAAAAAACACACATGAAAAGATGTTCAAAGTCATTAGTCTACATGAAAATACAAACTTAAAACCACAATGAAATACCACTCTTACCCCTATAAGAATGGATAAATAAAGACTGGCAATACCAAGTGTTAGCAAGGATAAAAAGCAAAAGCAAATAGAACTCTCATAAATTACTGGTAGAAAAATAACATGACACAACCATTTGGAAAACAGTTTGACAGTTTGATGTAAAGTTAATTATATACTATTCCAGGACCCACAATTCCACTTCTAGGTCTTTATTCAAGCAAAAGAAAAATACATGACTACAGAGACTTCCGGTCAAGATGGCAGAGAAGGTAAACTCCGTGCTCATCTTCTCCCACAACCACATTAAAATTACAACTAAATTATAGAACAACCATAACTGAGAACCGGCCGAAGACTAGCTGAGCAGACTTCAAATAACCAAGGCTATAAAGTAGAAGCCAAATTGAGTCTGCCAGGAGTGGTGGAGAAGCGGAATGGGCAGGTCCCACAGACACAATGTGGCAAACAAGACTCAGGGGAAGATCTTGGCTGTGGAGGTTCCCCGCGATGATTGAGAAGTCCATCCGCACCCTAGGCTCCCCAGCATGGGTCCCCAGTGCTGGGAACAGGAGGCCAATAACATCTGGGAGTGAAAACCAGCGGGGATGACACCTGAGAGAGAAATGGAGGTGATCCTTTCACTAGGCCTGTGCAAGACTCACTAAATCACAGATTCACTTGCTCTAAGATTCAGCGCAGGGGCAGCGGTTCACAGTGTGCCAGGGGCACAGGGAGAAGTACCAAATTAACTACAGGGTGAGGGCTGGACAGGCAGGGGTCAGTACAACCCCCGCTCTTGACAGAAGCGATGGCAGGCACCACTATTCTTTGTAGAATTCTCCTTACACCCAGCTGGCTTTGCACAGGCGAGCAC
Organism: Corynorhinus townsendii; assembly: GCA_026230045.1. Taxonomy (NCBI): domain Eukaryota; kingdom Metazoa; phylum Chordata; class Mammalia; order Chiroptera; family Vespertilionidae; genus Corynorhinus; species Corynorhinus townsendii. The sequence continues at coordinate 80,543,362 of JAPDVU010000001.1, read as the reverse complement.
CAAGTCTGAGCTTTCTGTTTCCCCGGCTAACATCGTTTGCCCCACCCAACTCCGCTAAGCAGGCTGAGCCTCTCCCTGTGGCTCCTCTACATAGTGGCCTGCCTTGGTTCATGCTGCAGACTTCCCCCAAATCTCTTAGAGGCACAACCCAAAACAAGCAACCAAGAACCTTGACATGCCTTGTAGCTTTTTTTAACCCATTGTACGCCATAAACGTCTGTAGATGCAAGCAATGGACCTTCCCCACACGCTGTGCGCGTCTATTCAAACAATGTTTTCCCTAAGTGGCAGCCCTGACCAACTTTAAAATCATTTTTTCGTGAGAATTTTCAGCTGAAAATATTCAAGATCTCCTGAATTGTGAGTAATATATTTGTTTTTATAACATTCGTTGCAAATTGATTTTTTAAATTAAATTCAAAATATCGTGGTGTGTGAGGATAGTTTCCGTTTTGGACGCGTGGTGGCCCCAAGCCCAGGACAAGCGGTAATTGGTCTTAACTTGCATGGTAACTCCCATCAGGTGGCCACAAACCTGTAATAATTGGTGATGGCCAGTCTTGGCCAGAAATGAAGCCTCAACTAAGTAGCCTCAAGACCTGCACAAGTGGTGGCTTGGCATCAGCTCACCTTGTGGTGCCCAATAAAGCGTCCCAAGCCTAGCATAGATGGCAGTTGACCTTGGTTTGCCGCACAGCTTCTTCTGAGCACATTTAAGCCCAACACAAGCACCAACCAACCACAGATTACTTTGTAGCTCCTACCAAGGGGCTCCAGGCCTGGCACCAGTGGCAGCTGCACAGGAGTCACTGCCAAGAGGCTCAATAACCAAAGCAACCAGTGGCTGGCTTCAGGAAACACCAGAGCACCACCCAAACAGCTCCACAAATCACACTTGAGGGACAGACTTGACTAGCACTGAAGTCCTGCTAAAAAGTTTCCCCAAAGGAGCAGAATATACATTCTTTTCAAGTGTACATGGAACATTTTTCAGGATAAACCACATGTTACACTACAAAACAAGTATTAAAAATTAAAGAAGATTGAAACCTTACTGAGTATCTTCTCTGATCATAATGATGCGAGACTAGGAATTAATTATAAGAACAAAACCCCCGAAAAACACAGAAACAACAAGGAGGCTAAATAACATGCTACTAAACAATGAATGGGTTAATAATGAGGTTAAGCAAAAAACCAAAGGCACTTTGAGAGAAATGAAGATGGAGACACAATGACTCCGTATCGAGGGATACAGCAGAAGCAGCTGTAAAGGGAAAATTTATAGCAATACAGGTCTACCTAAGACAAACAAGCAAGCAAACAAATAAACAAAAAACTTACACCTAAAGAAACTAGAAAAAAAATAAAAGAACAAACGAAGTCTAAAGCGAGTAGAAGGAATGAAATAATAAATTCCAGAGTGGAAATAAAGAAAATAGAGTTTAAAAGTAATATACAAAAAAATTCCAAAACAAACAAACAAACAAACAAAAAAAACCAATGAAATCAAAAGCTGGGTCTTTGAAAAGGAAAAAAAAATTAATAAATCTTGAGTCAGACTAAGAAAAAAAGAAGAGAGGACACAAATAAATAAAAGCAGACATGAAAGAGGGGAAGTAACAATTGACACCACAGAAATACAAAGGATTATAAAAATATACTGCAAACAGTTATGTGGCATTAAATTGGACAATTGGGAAGAAATGGATATCCTAGAAATAATATTCTTCCAAGGCTGAATCAGGCAGAAACAGAAAATTGGAAAAGACTGATCACTAATAACAAAATTGAATCATTAATAATAATAATAAAAAACACCCAACACAAAATTCCTGGACCAGATGGCTTTTCAAGTGAATTTTATCAAAAATTCAAAGAAGAATTAATACCTATTCCTCTCAACCTATTACAAAAGCTGAGGAAGGAAGTATCCCAAACTCATTTGATGAGACCAGCATTACCCTATTATCAAAACCAGACAAAGGCACTACAAAAAAAGAAAATTGTAAGCCCATATCCCTGATAAATGTAGATGCAAAAATCCTCAACAAACTTGAGCAAACCAAATTCAGCAATACATTAAAAATATTATATATCATGTTCAAGTGGGACTTATTCCTAAGATGTAGGGTTGGTTAAATATCTACAAATCCATTAATGTAATGCACCATATAAAAAAATGAAGAATATAAATTATATGATCATATCAGTAGATGCAGAAAAATGTTTGACAAAATCTAACATCTATGTGTAATAAAAATCTCAGCAATGTGGGGTTAGAAAAAAACATACCTCAACATAATAAAGCCATTTATAACAAAACCGTAGCTAACATTATACTCAACAGTAAAAAGTTGAATGCTTTTTCTTTAAGATCAGGAACAAGACAAAGCATCTACTTTTACCATTGTTATTTACATAATATTGGAAGTCTTGGCCACAGCAATTAGACAAGAAAAGGAAATAAAAAGGTATCTAAATTGGAAAGGAAGAAGCAACACTATCATGATTTGCAGATGACATGATAACTGTATATAGAGAACCCTAATGATTTCGCCAAAAGACTATTCGAACTAGTAAGGGAATTCAGTAAAGTAGCAGGATACAAAGTAAACATTCGGAAATGGGTTGCATTTTTATACATCAATAACAAACTATCAGAAAGGGAAAGTAAGAAAACAATCTCATTTACCATTGTATCAAAGAACATAAAATACCTAGGAATAAATGTAACCAAGGAGGGGAAACACCTGTACTCTGAAAACTATGACATTGCATAAAGAAATTGAAGATGAAACAAATAAATGGAAGGCTATACTGTGCTTTAGGATTAAGAATTTCTTACCTTTTAGAAAAAAGGTAAAATTGTGCAAAATTGTTACTCTTTTATCAGACTCTTGAAGACCTTAAGACCTCTTAGATCAGAAATATCATTTTAGCACAAATTTGTGTGCATTTTTGAGCCTAAGTTAACAGATTTTATCTGCCTTTCTATTTTTGAATTCTTGTCACATGTTTACTAAGAGTTGATTATGACAAGCCTAAGTTAATAGATAATTTAAGAAGCAGCAAATAAGAAGAAGCTGCAAACTCCCAGACTCCAACAGCACAATATTTTGAATGCTGTTCCTTCCTCTTGAGGCAGCTGAAGACTTGGGGGATGTCTGGTCCATTTCCGACCTGCAGCCTATGGTCTCATCATGAGCCCAGTGGTCTACTTTTCTGGGCTGTATACATTGTGGTCAGCCCTTTGGGGAATCACTTGTAACTGTACTGTCCCCGCGTATAATCCCTGTTTCTTTTTCTTCTCATTGTTGTTGCTGTTTTGCTTAGATTTTACATCATTCTGATATTGTCAATTTAAAAGAGGGAAAGAAGAGAGCTAATTTTTCTCTAACTTTTGAGGTTTATTTTCTTTCCAATTCAATGTGTCTATTTCTAAATCCCTTTATTAAAGAGAATTGAACTTATCTTCAGTTTATGCGCTCTTTAAAAGCTCCCCTCATCTACCTGCATGCCAATTTCTCCCTTATTTTTTAATTTCCATAAACTTGAATAAAAATAAAACTTGGTCCAGTGACTTGACCACCAAGTGAGAGATAGTTTAAAATAGATAGGTATAAAAATAAGTCCTAATTTTAGTTGAATGTTAATTATTTTTTCTAATTTACCTATAGGTCTTCATTTATAACAGTAGCAGAATTGAAAAAGATAGGATGAAAATTCATTATTTCATAAAATATGTGCTAGTGATTTGGGTGTCCTCTTGAGAAAGGATGAGCTATGGCCTTTTGGTAGCTAGAGCCCAGCTCATAGAACTCCACTGCTTAACATTTTATTCTATTACTGAGCTAACTGCTTTATTGGATGGATGAGATGAGAGGATTGCCTTCTTATCACAGGACATGAAAGACATAAATGAAGACATTCCAGAAATGTTTTCAGTCAGAGTTTCTTTATGGAGGGTTAAGAAGAGAAATGTAAATCCCTTATTCCTATAGTTTGAAACCTTGCTTATCAATATCTAGGACTTGAATAAATAGAAGTTTCTTTTCTGAAAAAGCATGGATTGTAAGAGTTTTTACTAGATTTAGCATAGCTAAAATAACTCTAATGCATCTTATAATTAACCCAGTGCTGGTTTCCAGGCCAGGTTCAGCTTAGGGCAACCCTGCAGCAGGTTGCTTGCTCGGTCATCCTTGCAGGTAAGCAGAATCTGACAGCTGAATTCCAGGCCTCCTGCTGCTTACAAGTTTCCCATTAGGTATATACTCTAATTACCTGATTTTGATGTTTCATAATCTCCTTTGTAAAATCACTTATGCATAATTTCAGCAGCTAATACTTTTCTAGTGATTTGATGTCTCTGTTTATAACTTGTGATTTTAAAGTTAAGGGTCAAGAAAAATATTTTTTTCCCCTAAAATTACAAAAGAATTGGTGATTATACTATTGGGGACAAAATACATAATGATGACTATATTAATATGCATTCATGTGAAAAATGACTGGAAATTTAAAGACAAAAATGAAAAAGATTTTGTTAGGTTGTTAAGATGTCAATGTTGAAAGAGTCTTTAATTTTATTGTTATATGAGAGGCCCGGTGCAGGAAATTTGTGCATGGGTAGGGTCCCTAGGCCTGGTCGGCTGCCGGCCAGGGCCTTCCTTTGTTCCTCACCACCCCTTGGTGGTCAGTGCACGTCGTAGTGAGCGATCAAACGCCCAGTCTCCCAGTTGAACTCCTGAGGGGACACTTTGCATATTAGCCTTTTATATATACTAGTGGCCTGATGCACGAAATTCATGCACGTTAAAAGGGGATTAATTAGATATTGCTAATTAATAATTTAACATTTTATTAAATAATTTAATATTTTAAATTATTTAAATTTAAAACATTATTTTAAATTTAATAATTTAAAATATTAAATTATTTAATAAAATATTATTGCTATTTGCCTTTTCTGTATAATAGAAGTGTCAGAGATGAAAGAAAATTAGTAAAATGTATATGAAAACCTTCCTCCTGTCAGAGCCTGGGGCACACCATAGGACCCAGAGTCAAGTCCCTGCCCACCCACATGTGCCTCAAAATCATGTGAGACCCAGACCCGGCCACCTGCCCCCCCTCATTGGGATAGATCCAGACCTGGCCTGTTCCACCCTTGTCATACCCCACCAGGCAGGGCATGTAGCCTCAGGTCCCCTGGCCCAGTGCCAGGACGGGGGGGGTCATGGCCTGAGGTCCCCCAGCCTAGACCAGGGTCGGGGGGGGGCGTGCCTTGAGGTCCCCTGTCAAGCCCCGCCAGGTGTGGGACATGGCCTGAGGTCCGCCGTCAAGCCCTGCCAGGTAGCGGGGGGGGGGGGGGAGGGGGGCGTAGCCTCAGGTCCCCTGTCAAGCCCCATTGGCAGGGGGTGCAGCCTCAGGTCCCCTGTCAAGCCCCATTGGCAGGGGGTGTAGCCTCAGGTCCCCTGTCAAGCCCCATTGGCAGGGGGTGCAGCCTCAGGTCCCCCCTGGGCAGGGGGCGCGGCCTGAGTTCCCCCAACCCCAGCACTGGGGGTGCACCTTGAGGTCCCCCGTCAAGCCCTGCCAGGCAGGGGGGCGCAGCCTCAGGTTCCCTGGCTCGGTGCTGGGGTGGGGGGTGCAGCCTGAGATCCCCTGGCCCGGTGCCAGGGTGGGGGGGCGTGGCCTGAAATTCCCTGTTAAGCCCCACCTGGTGGGGTGTGTGGCCTGAGGTTCCTGGGCCTGGCACTGGGGCTGGGGGAGCAGCCTGTGGTCTCCTAGCCTAGCACTAGGAGGGGAAGTGCACCTTGAGGTCCCAGTCAAGCCCCATGGGGGAGGGGGAGGGCGTAGCCTCAGGTCCCTGCTGATTGCTTGTTAAGGCTCCTTATGGGAACTTGGCCTCAGCTGTGGGTGCAGCCATCTTTGTGACGGAGTGATGATTAATTAGCATATTCCCTCTTTATTAGATAGATAGGATAGATCTTCTTTCCATAGTGAAGCCTGTGAAGCCAGACTTGCTAGTGAGATCACTTTTGTGTTCAGAAATTACAAATCGAGTTGATATTTGTTAACCACAATGAATAAGGGCAAGCAGATGTTTTAACTATTCATTGTTTAGCCATAAGAACAATAGAGGTCACTGTAGCTGGTATTTGTGATGCTATTTCAATGATTTTGTTAAATTACTAGCTATTTTCTGTTTACCTCAGTAGCTGAATGTTTTAACGGACATCCAATTTTCCTGATTTATAGTTCATATACCTCTACATCTTTTTTGGATGGAGGATTTTTTAGATAACTCCATCTATATTTTCATATGTTAGAAAGCAAAGAATTAAAAAAAAGGAAATATAAAAGACAGATGTGATATACATATTTCTGCCTAAACTGGAAAGCATATGCAGTTTTTATTTTGATTTGGATGTTCTTTGTCCTACATTCAAATTCCCGTTTCAATTTTGCAAATTATTAGCCTATGACAAAATAACTTTAGTTGACAGACTCACATGTCATGTATACTCTTAATTGGTTAACTAAGGCCTGATAAAAGATAATAAATGAGCGAAGCTGTTTCTAGAAGGCAGCCAGCAGGGTGCTGCTCACGAGCACCTCCACGTTGTCGTCTCAATCAGGAAGAAGAACTTGTGATCCAAAGGCCATTTTGGAAGCAGGTCCCTGAGCCGGCCTGCGCAGGGGTTCCAGGAGAGCCCAGTCTCCCTGAAACCAAAAGCTGGCGTTGCCACCCCAACCGGTGAAGAGCCCAGTCTCCCTGAAACCAAAAGCTGGCGTTGCCACCCCAACCGGTGAAGAGCCCAGTCTCCCTGAAACCAAAAGCTGGCGTTGCCACCCCAACCGGTGAAGAGCCCAGTCTCCCTGAAACCAAAAGCTGGCGTTGCCACCCCAACCGGTGAAGGCAGTGGGAGCAGAGGGCCTGGGTCTAATTGGTATTTATTGCTGCCGTTGTTTTGCATTCCAGATCTTGGGTAAACCTTTCTCAGCACAGCAAACCCATGGTTAACGCTACAGCAGTGAGGAAGCGATGGAAGCAGAACTGCAATTAACCTTCCCAGGCAAAACAATACACAAAAAAACGACGAGAAGGCTCGTTTCCCGCAGATGCCATGTTAATGACAGCTGGCAGGTGAAAACACTGTGCGTTCAAATGAGAACACCGTTTGTTGTCATTAACCAAGGAAGAAATATTTGTCCAGAAAGGACTAATTATTCATATTGTAGAAAAGACAAGAAGAAGAATGTGAAGGCAAAATAGTTATAATTAAAAAGTGGGTTGTTTCTAACACTGGAACTGAAGTGTAGGTGCTGTCAGCTGGCTTTGTATGTTAAGTGACGGTGCTCGAAGGGTGTGAAAACCTAACGATTTCCTCAAAACTTCCTCTGTGTTTCTATGTTGTTTATAAACACCAGCCCTTCCTTACACATAGGGGTATAAGAAGCTGCAAATTCCAGTTAATTATCTTAAGAAGCTGCAAATTCCAGGTAATTGTCAGGCAGCAAGACACTTAACATGCTCTGTGCCTCCATTTCGGTATCCGAAAAATTCAGAGGCACCTTCACAGCCTGTAAGCTGAAGGCTCGGTCACATTACAGTTTCAGGCCCTTGGGGGTGCTCCGTTTCATGACTCCGTAATGCTTTGCAGTAGAGCCTCCTCAGGACTCTATCCCTTAACAGTCTGCTTCACATGCTAGTAGTAACAGGAGGCCGAGGACAGCTCATTAGAAGAAGATCAAGGGAAATAAAAGTTTAGAGAAAGGAGTCAAGCTCTGAACCTAGAACAGAACAGTGTTTGGAGGTAGGGGACAGTGACCTGCTAGAGGTAACAAGGACAGGTGAAGGCAAAACAAAGCAAAATAAAACAAACAAAAGACAGAGGAAGAAAAGAATCAGAAAAGGACAAAGGTAAGGAGGGGTTTCATGCATTAAGGAGACTTGTTTCAGAGGCGGGATGAAGTATCAGAACTGAGTCAGGCTTGTCGGTAGGAAGGGGTCAGTTAGCTCAGTCTCCCACTCAGCTCTTGCCTGAGGGGTAACCTGCGGTGGTGAATTGTTTGTGCATAGTGCTTGTGAGCTGACTGGCACTGGTGAATATAAAGATTTATAAATCTGAAAAGCAGATATACCATTCCATCTTTGTTCCAAGCATTTCCCTTCTCAAGAGCCGTGCTTTGAAGTGAGAGGCTGTTCTGAAGGTTCAACCCTCAAGAGAACAAGGCAATGCTGAATGTGGGACCTGGTAGAAATCTGGGCCCAGGCCCAGGAATTCTGATGTTGTGAATCTCTGAGTGCCTGCCCGGAGCCTCGGGGAGTCGCTGACATTGAAGACTCTCAGCTGAAATACATTCTGCACATTAATTTTTTTTTACTGTGTCAATTTCCATTTAAAATTAATTGTCAGCTTGGGAATATTCTGGTATTAGCCTGGTGTTACAGTTTTTCTTCTCCACTTCTAAATTTGAAACTTAATAAAATGCTATGTGGAATGAAGCCTTGCCCCTATCTTCTCCCCTGCTGTCTCTTTTTTGTAAAGATTAGCCATGTTTTTCAAGCTTCAGAAGTTCTTGGAAATTTTATCTTGGTACTTTTGTTACTTTAAATTGATTTTCTATACAAGGGAAGTCCTCCTGGATTTGACCTCTATTCGTTTTTCATCTCATCTTTACATACACACACACCAGCTGTTACCAGGTGGTGAAGAAGATTGGACAATGGGCCTTTGCGGGCAATAATTCAAAGCAGCAATTTCCCCCTTTATCGCTGAACTGTGCTGACATTCTCAGTGGCCACTGGGGGGAGCCACATACCCGTTTTTTCTCAGCCTTCGCGGAGTCCCTTTTTAAGGAAGTTGGAATTAGCTTGTGGTCAATAGGAAAAATAAATTGTTTTAAATGCCTTTGCAAAGAAAAGCAGCAATTCAAATAGGCAAATTTATGGGTTTAAATTTGAACCAAAATTTTTATTTTATTTGACTCCCTCCACCCATTCTGTATTAAAAAAAAAAAAGCCTGCTTCCTTAAGGAGAAATGCATACTTTGAAAGCACTGCTCTCCTGTCTATCTTTTGCATACAGTTCTGAGGATGGTAGCTGTGAGGCAGTTAAAACTCCAGCTATATCCTCAGCACATGTCATAGATATCAGAGCTCCCAGGAAGATGAGGCATACAGCGTTACAGGGAATACTGTTAATTTCATTTTGCATCTCTCATCTGTCTCCAAATTGAATTTATTTTTAATTCCATCATCTAAGAACAATCTTAAACCATAGATTCAAGAGATTAACAATACTATGGGAAGCAGAAAGACCAAGAGGGGAGCGATACCAGGGCCACTGCTCCTACATCAGTTTATAATAGTGGTTGTTTTGGGTATTGTTTAAACATAGTATTTTAAAAAACACTGAGAAAGAGTGCTGGAATAAAAAATAATACCACCTCAGGACCTGGGATTTACTTTAAGAGTCTTTTTTGAGGAATAGATTCTAATCTATATTGAGACATATTTGATGTGGGATTAAAAAAGGTCACAAACCTAGTGAGTTGAGACCTTGATTAATGTGATGAGACAGAAGGACCAGGGCCTACGGAGAACCTTTTGCTTGGCTTATCTGTAAGGAGGAACTCTGGTTTGACTAGACCTTGGTGGTAATCTCTTCATTTTTCCACAATGAACTTTACCAAGTTTCATAATCTTGCTCTTGTTTCCATTAAATTGTGATATAAACAGTTATTTGAGCAATAATCATTTTAAAATCCTGAAATTTTAATCAGATGAATGCTGTGCCAGGTTTATATAAACTATGTGTTAATGCTCATTTTAGATAAAAAGACATTCTTCTTTAGAAAAAAAATGAACTATTAGAATTCTATGACCTAAAATAGCATCTTAATCAAAATCTTTTGATTTTTCTTGAAAAACAACCAAACAACCAAACAAAAAGAGCCAGCCATGTTTGTGACCAGGCTTAATTTTGGAAGTCAACTTTAATTACACAGGTGATTAAAAAATTGATTGTTCACCACAATTATTAAGATACTATTTTTATAAAGAAAGATACAGCCCTGGCTGTATGGTGCAGTTAGTTGGAGTGTCATCCTGTATACCGAAAGATTTTGGGTTACATTCCCAGTCTGGGCACTTTCCCAGGTTGTGGGTTTGATCCCAGCTTGGGGCACATATGGAAGGCAAGAGATGGATATCTCTCTCTCTCCAATCATAAACATATCCTTGGGTGAGTATTAAAAAAATTAAAACAAAAGAAAGATACAGTATTGGTAGATCATTTTGGGAGAGTAATTTGGTAGAAAATAGCATTTGTTGAGGGTTTGCTCTGTACCAAACATCTTATATACTTTTGTCCTTTTATTCTTTCCAATAACACAATGAAATGATATACATTTTACAGATTAGGGCACTCAAGTGCAGGTGTTAAAAAACGTGCACAAGTTCGAACAGTTAGTGTAAAGAACATGGCCAAAATAGGTGTCTGTAATACCACCATATTCTCTAGCTTAAGAAAAATTTCAATTTTGTACCATTTTATTTTTTTAAATTGATTTTAGAGAGAGACAGGAAGGGGGGGGAGAGAGAGAGAGGGAGAGAGAGAGAGAGAGAGAAAGAGAGACATCAATTTTGATTGTTCCACTTATTTATGTGTTCATTGGTTGATTCTTATATGTGCCCTGACTGGGGATTGAACCTACAATCTTAGCATATCAGGATGATGCTCTAACCAACTGAGCTACCAGCCAGGGCCTAATTTTACACCATTTAATTAAAGCTGTTACATATGTTAATTTATAAAATTTATTTTGTTAATTTTAGAGTGCTGTATCAAAATAGTCTAAACAAATCCATGTTGTCTCCCCATGTCAGCTGACATGAGAAGCTAACACTGTGATTCTCTGAAGGCTATGTATGCTGATTAACTGTTTAACTAATTCCCTTTTCCCAGATCTCAGATTTTCAAATTTATTAAAGTTCTCACTGTGAAGAAATAAATATAGGCATCTTACTCTGGCATCTAATACCACCGTACTGAATTTCACATATATAATTAGATTTGTTTCTGGGACTACCTTACTTTTTTAGAGGTAAATGGGAATCCCACAATAATATTGGAGAAAGAATGAGGGGAAAATGTGATTATTTTTTCAGTAGCTATAGTATTCAATTGAAGCAAATATTTACTGGGCAATAGGGAGAAGAAGGTGATGGTGGGGAACTTAGATAGGACAATAAAATCTGTCTTAATCACAGGTTCTAAATGAACATGCATAGAAAGCCAGAGAACAGCAATGACTGAGGCATTCTTTTAGTCCCTTAATCTGTTACGTGGACGCGTATTTTATGCTATTTAACAAAAAGGCATAGTTTAACAAATGATGGCTATGCAAAAGTAGAAAATAGGAGATGCTTTATGAAAGGAATAAAGATTATTACAGTTTAAAGAAAAACTTTTAAGTGACAGCAGATTTTGCTTCAAATTTTGCCAGGTCAGCATTATAGTCCTGGCAATCCAATAGCCAATGTGCCAATTATGTATAATGGGTAAATTTTAAATGCAAAAGAGCAAGAGATTACGATGACCTAGATACAATTTTCTCACAAGCACATTGTTCGCCATGCCCTCATTTCAGCGTTCCGGGCACAAACTTGTCTTGAATAATTTAATCTGGTTTCCAAAGGTCACTTATTTACAGCCAGCAATCTAGCTTCTGCGTCTCCATTATTAATTTAGAGAAGAACTAGAAGCATGTGTTCATATTGTTTGTAAATTTACTTCTAATTTGCTGAAGAGTTCAGAAACCCCTCATGCCCCCAACTTTTTATTCTGAGGATTTTATAACTCCAGAGAAGCTTAAACAAAAAGCACAATGAAGACTCCCATGCCCTTCACCTGGAATCTGAGATTGCTAACCTTTTGTCACATCTTATTTCTCTGTCTCTTTCTGCACACACCCACTTTCTTAAAAAACCTATTTGAAAACAAGTTGCGGACACAATGCCATTTACCTCTGCATACTTTGGCATCCACTTCCTGAGTAGGAAGGATTTTCTCATACTTAACCACAAAACCATTATCATACTTAAGAAACGTTGCAGGAATTCAACAATTTTATTTAATACTCAGCTCATTTAAACATTTCTCAAATTGTCCCCCGAAGAGATCCGCCCTCTGCTCTTGGAGGTCCTTTTGAGTAGCTCAGCAGAAAATGTCTCAGCAAATCAGAGTTTGTTCGTTGGAAAACAGGGCCGATTCCAGGTGCTGGACTCTGGAGGCTCCATATTGCTAACGAGACCATTTCCTCACCCTGGGAGCTTGCAGTGTTGTATGGCTGCACAGGTCAGGCCTGCCCCACCTACACCTATAAGTACATAACGCTCTCCAGTAGGGAAGGGCCTCTCTCTACTGGAACACTGGCCAAGCACTTAAGAGGTCATTTGTGCACAACCTAAATTGTGAGATTACGAGTTATGGGAAATGCACCACGTACTCTGCTGTTTCTCCTCTTTAAACCTTTCACTGCATAAACCCTATTTTATAGCTGAGCACTAAGCATCCTCCTTTGGATAGCATTTCCCAGAGACTTAAACAAGTTATTTTTTCCTATGCACGATTCAACCAGGGTTCACACATTGCATTTGGTTTTGATCTCTCATTAGTTTTATCTAGAACAGAGCTCCATTTCATCCGTCCTGCCTTCCTTCCTGTCTTCCTTCCTGTCTTCCTTCCTTCCTTCCTCCCTTCCTTCCTTCCTTCCTTCCTTCCTTCCTTCCTTCCTTCCTCTCTCTCTCTCTTTCTCTCTCTCTCTCCCTTTCTTTCTTTCTTTCTTTCTTTCTTTCTTTCTTTCTTTCTTTCTTTCTTTCTTTCTTTCTTTCTTTCTTTCTTTCTTTCTTTCTTTCTTTCTTTCTTTCTTTCTTTCTTTCTTTCTTTCCTCTCTCTCTCTTTTTAATTTTACCCCATGACAGTGACTTCTGAAGAGTCCAGGGTAATTTCCTCCTAGACGTCACACATTCTAGATTTGTCTGATTGGGTTGCTTCCTCTTGGTATTGTTTAATTTGTTCCTCTAAATATTGTATTTACTGTCATTTGGATGTTAGATATAAAGGTTTGACTCGATTTTAAAAACATCTATGGCAAGAAGATGTCATAGGTGATGATCCCTACTTTGTATAACATTATGTCAGGAGGGATATAATATATGGTTGTCCCATATTAGTGATTTGTTCAGGTGCAGGCCACCAGAGTTGGTATTAAAAGGGGCACTTGTTTTGCTCTTTTTAATTAATATTTAATCTATTGGTGATACTTTGGCACCATGTGACTATCCTGTTATACAACTACATTTCACCCGATGGTTTTAGCTCCTTTTAATAATATTTTCCTGAATAACGTATTACCATGAGAGGTTATAAAATGGTGATTTTCTAATTGATTTCTATGATTTCTCCTATATTAATTAGCTGGCATTCTTTTATGAATAAGACTGCTCTTTTCCTCTACTTCCCCTCTTTTCTAATAGCTATGAACAAATTTATTTTTTTCATGATAATCAATTATCATAGCTATTTTTATTGGTGATTAAGTTTTCTGAACTGGCCAATTCGATTGGAGCCCATCCAGGCTTGTTCCTTTGATCTTTGACACAATCTGTGCAATTGGCACCCACTGGAGTTGCTCCCAGTGATCTCTGGATCCTAAGATTCATGTCCTTATATAACCCTTCCCTTGAATGTGGGCTGGAAGCAGTGACACACTTCTAACAACCAGGATAGAGCAAAGTGATGGTATGTCATGTCTGAGATTAGGTTATGAAAAGCCCGTTGCTCTGTCCTGCTTATCCTCTTATTCTATTGCTAGCTACTGCTAAAGGAAGCCAGACACAATGTTGTTAGCTTCCCTATAAGGAAGCCCACATGGCTAGAAATTGAGTGACCCCTTTGATCAACAGCCGGTGAAGAACTTAAATTTCAGTATAACAGCCCATGAGGAAACAAATGTTGTCAACAGCCACATAAAGTGAGTTTAGAAGTGGCTCCTCTCCCAGACGAGCCAAAAGGACTGCAGCCAGGATGACAACTTCACTGCAGCCTGTGAGAGACCCTGAGGACCCAGCTAAGCCACCCTCACATTTCTGACCCAGAGAACTGGGATATAATAAATGTTTGTTGTTTTAAGCTCCTAAGTCTATGAGTCATTTGTTTTGTAGCAACAGGAAACTAATTCAACACCACTGTTTTTTGAGCACTTATATTTCTTTCTGGTGCAACAAGATCTCTCAAGTTCACTTTGTGTTTTCCCTGACTCGTACCTGGACTAACATTTCTCCCAGTTTCTCTGGTTTCTTTTGGTGGAGAATGGTGTGTAGAACACAAGATCTGGGAACAAAATGTGCTCATTGCTACAGAGATGTAATTGTTTCTATGGCTATTTAGTGACTAGAGGTACAAAACATTAAAAAAATCTTAAGGTCGTACTTATATTTCCAATTCACATTTATTATTCCATGATTCTTATCTACCTCCTTTTCTCTTATAGTGAAAACCTTGGTTCCTTATCTCAACAGCAGAGAAAGAAGAGTAGTGGGTGCCACAATTTTAGCAGTCACAGTAAATTCTCTGGCTTTCTGAAATATCTTTCCTTACACTGAGTGGCCAGATTATTATGACCACCTGATGTTTGTAGGCAAATTAGCAATATACTGCATCGTAAGGGATATGGAAGACGAAGGCCTGTTCGAACACCTTTGCTGTCTGTAGTTACCAAGATAAAACATCTCCAGTTCGCACAGGAACACAAGGATTGGACAGTCGAGCACTGGAAAAAAGTCATGTGGTCCGATGAATCACCTTTCCAGTGCATCATGCAGATGGCAGAGTGAGAATTTTGAGGAAACAGCATGAAAGCATGCACCCCACATGCATGAGTACAACCCTTCAAGCTGGTGGGGGCAGTGTTATGGTTTGGGGCATGTTTTCCTGGCATGATTTGGGACCTTTAATTCATGTGGAACAACGTCTGAATAGCACAACATACCTAAGTATCATTGCTGATCAAGTTCATCCTATCAGGTTGATGGCGTATCCCAATGGAGATGGCTTCTTCCAACAAGACAACGCACCATGCCACGGTGCTCGTATTGTGCAGGAGTGGTTTCAAGAACATGAGGGAGACTTTACCTTGCTTAGGTGGCCCCCACAATCACCAGAACTCAATCCAATTGAGCATTTGTGGGATGAAGTTGAAAGAGCCATTAGGCAGCTGGTTCCACAACCATCAAACCTCACAGAACTGGACAGAGCTATTCATCAGGCATGGTGTCAGATTCCTCGCATCACCTTTCAACATCTCGTGGAGTCAATGCCAAGAAGAATCTCCGCAATATTGAAGGCAAAAGGTGGTCCAATGAAGTACTGATGGGGTGGTCATCATAATCTGGCCACTCAGATTATTATTATATGCCTTCATTTCTACCACTTGAGGTTTATTCATTTGGCTCAAGGGCATTTTGAATTCTAGCATTTGCATATTGAAATTTGTTTAGAATTATTTTCTAACCTAAAAAAATGACCCAGAAGCAATAGAATAAAAATTGGAAAGAAATATAGAAAAAATATAAAAATAAATGACTATTGGTGGTAGACTTATAAGTATTTTTTCTTTGGTTATTTTAATAAGAAATACAGGTTGAACCTCAAGTATGTGCTATTCACAGTTTAAGGCACTGGAGTCTCAAAGCTTATGTTTCTGGTGGGAAGAACTTATATTCAGGAGAGTGAGTCATATAAATGTGTCAATGTAATTGATAAATGATAACATAAAGAGATACAGAACACTCTCCTGTGTTAAATGCTTTCTAAAGGACATGTACTGCCTGACATGTACTGCCAGTGGGGGGTGTGCCAGAGGTAGCAGATCAATGATTCACTCTCATTATTGATGTTTCTATCTCTCTCTCCCTCTCCCTTCCTTTCTGAAATCAATAAAAACATATTAAAGGGCATGCACTACTTTAGTAATAAAAAACATAATTTATTTTATTTTTAAAATGTTTTTATTGTTAGAGAGAGAGAGAGAGAGAGAGAGAGAGAGAGAGAGAGAGAGAGAGAGAGAGGAAAGGAGAGGGAGAAAGAGGTAGAAACATGGATGAGAGAGAAACAGTAACATCAATTGGCTGCCTCCTGCACAGCCTGCAATCCGGGCATGTGTTCTGACTGGAAATCCAACTGGTGTCCTCTTGGTGAATGAGTCAATGCTCAACTACTGAGCCACATAGGCTGGGCGAATATAATTATTTTAAAGGGAGGAAAAGATAGATCAAAGAGGAATGAAAGCAGGAGGAGAAAATTCCTTCTTTGGCTGGGGAAAATGTCAAAGGCAAACTAGTTTATTTCACAATTTTTATTTAATTCTGATTAATCAAACCAGAGTTTTTGTCAAATAAGCCTTGCCTATTAACCTGTATGCTTCACATTAAACTAGGGTTTCACCTTCATTTGGTAGCATGCATCTCTATAGTCAACTGTCATGTTAATTAAAGAATATGGAGGAACATATTAAACATTCTGCAAAATGTATGATTTCCTTAGGTAGTTAAGCTCTTTATTTGTTATTGTTCTACTTTTTTGTTTGCATCTCTACTTCAGCTACGCTCTCAGGTAAAGCCTTGTAAAATCTGCACAAATGTGATGTATGCTGAAGCTCCTGAGGAGCAAGAGTCCGTGCTCCAGGGCATGAGTCTGCTCAGTATAGCTCATGGGAATTCTCTGGAGAACGGAAAGGACAGGGTGGAGAAACAAAACCGAGGAAAACTCAAGTGGCATTTGCATATTTCTTTATTACTTACGTAAAATCTTTATTGTTGCAAGTATTACATATGTCCCCCTTTTTCCCCCATTGACCCCTTCTAGCCCACCTCCACTCCCCGCTGACCAGGCCCTCACCACCCTATTGTCTGTGTCCATGGGTTATGCATATATGCATATAAGTTTTTTGGTTGATCTCTTCCCGCCCACCCTCTCCTGCCTTCTTTTGGCAGTTTTGTGTGAGCTTATCCAAATTTGTTTACTTTTTGTTATTCCTAATAATTGAAATGATTATCTTGATGGAGGCAAAAAAAAAACCAAAAAAAAAACCCACACCAAAAAACAAAACAAAACAAAAAAAACCACCCCACAAACATGCTATAAATTACTTTACTAGAAAATTAATCAAGACTGACCTTTTAACTCTCTTTGATTATAAACATACCCAACTGAAAACTTCCATTAGTATCAGAGATATTAGCTATTTCTGGGGAAGAGCAGCATCTTTATAGATGATAACTACTATACTTTATGAAGTTCATGCTGGGCCAGTGGCTCATTAAGCTTTGTGGAGGCTAACCACGCTTGACTGAATGAGAGAAAGCCCCTGAGGATCTTAGGGATCATTTACTGCATAAAGAAACTTTACTTAAAATTATAATTCCCTAAGTTCTTGAAATTTTTCCCCTTTCCAGTTCCATTTCTAGATCATGAGGATAGTCATTGGAATAATGCATGTTAGTCCACTTTCAGAGAAGATGTTTCTGATTTGCAAAGCTGAAACACATCAGAAATTGCTACCTACTGACTGCCCTAGCACTACAGATATAAGCAATGATAAGACAGAGCCCGACTTTCAAGCAATTCTCAGCTTAAGCCTATGTAAGTCATTACCCTGGACATAGGCCTCTGTTTTAGGAATGTTTTATAGTCCACTGTCAGCTAGCAGGTGAGAGCCATGGGATATCGATGAAAAATACCCATTTAAGAGAATACTTTGTAGACTATGTGAACTCTTCTGTCTTTTTTTGTAACACTTGAAACAAGATTAATTTATGTACTTACTGTCTTAAGACCATTAGGAACTAGTCTAGTTTCAAGGCCTTTTAAAACAACAATCCATTTGATGTCGGTGTTTATGCAAAATGGTTGTGAGTCATGGTTAAGTGATTGTGATACCTTTCTTTTTCTTCTTTTTGACAGATTCATTCATTTATTTTGCTTGTAAAATAAGTTTTCCCAAGGAGAAGTGTGTTTTGAAATATTCTTAATTCTTAAAGGATCTGTACATCTTTAATAGTGATGAGATTTCATTGGGACTGGAGAAGTGTTCCATAGACAATGGTTTAATCTTTACCAGGTTAGGAGATAACAAACTCTTATGAAAAGGCAATGTATAACTTTAGATGAACAAACAGTTTTATATCACAAATATTTTAACAAATGTAGTTTTCTATAGCAAACATTTATAGACTCATGTTTAAAAATCATCTTCCTTAGATTTCTTAAAATTTTTTTTTTTAAAGAACTTGTGACACATTTGAAAGGCAAAGTTATGTCATAGAAAAGAAGAGCTCTCTGAATAGATGGTTACATCTAGTTTTGGAAAAATCATCTGGAAACTTTGATATGGGAGAGACCACATCACAGAGAAATTCTGAGGGCACACTGGTGATGAAAAACTTTAAACACATATCTGGACTAAATTTTATATGTGCTCAAATTGCCACCTGTTTTGTGATCATCTGTGTGCCTATCAAACATTTTTCCAGACTCAGTGTAAGTGGATATTCTAGAAGTCCTTGGAACGTGTATGCATCCTCTTTGATATTTGATTTTTTTTTATTTCTAATATTCACTGGAAGTATGATAATATAAAAAATTTCATTCAGGATTTTTATGTTGTAATTCCATTACTCTCTCATAAGACTATAGAAATAATGCAAGTAAAAAAGAAGGACCTTAAGAAAATTGAAAGGAAAGTTGCTTATTTATTTGATAGTATGCGGCACTCTCTAAGGTTTAGCTCCTAACTTTCCACTATGAATTCATCCCAATAAACATTTTTCTTCTTTTTTTATTCATCCAAATCAACCAATTGGTGACAGTTTCCTAATGTTCTAATTCCTCTTGATTGCTGCATATGTTGTCACCTTACTGTGTCTTTTGTGTGCTTTTTATCCATGCTTGCAACAGCCTACAGGACATTACCAGAAAGAAAATTACATTACTATTGGCCAAGTTCATTTCATGAGAGGCCAAATTTACTTTTCTTTTCGGTTCTGTTCCTTTTCTTTACCCACAGTTCTCCAGGCCTTTTTGCCTCATTTCCCCCCAATTTCTGATTTAATCAAGGAGTATTTTCCTCCTCTATGTATTAGGAAGTGGCCTTAGATTTTATATTTAAGATAGTAAAAATAAACAACACTTTCTCCAGTTGATTTCAAGAACCCCTTATAACATGACTGTGTTGCCAAATTTAAAGGCTCTATCCCTCTACCATGTCACCTCTGTCTCTTCCTTTTGTGGAGAAGAAAAGAGAAATGAGCGAGAAAAATCAGTTAGATCAAAGCTCTACTTCTTTGTGGAAGTTTTCCCAACACTTTCCTCTAGGCTGAATTTACTGGATTTTCATCTGTATTTGCACTGTTTGCTGGGAATTTCTTAGCATGTTTATTCTCCTACTTGACTTGTCTGTTTCTTCATTAGACTGGATACTTTTTAAGGACAAGAAAATTCCTTGTTTGTCTGCCTGTCTCAAAACCTTAGGCTTATAACAGATGCTTTGAATTTTAACTCAATTCTGTGACAGCAGTCCCAAACTCACTGTGATATAAAGCTATGTTGTAAGTGTTTTCATTAGAGATTTCCAAACTATTGAAAAAATATACTCAGTACTAAATCACTACTTTTAAAAAATATTTATAAAACACTCATATTATGAAATTTAGAAATTACTGAACAGTTTCTAGGAGAAAATAAAATTTTCCTAAATAAATCCTTTGTGATTTTTAATATGATTTAGAATTTTTATGAGTTGACATATGTAAATACCTATATATTTACACTCCTTTCAAAATTATTTAATTATTGTTCTATTATGTGAAGTTAATCTTTTTCCTATTATTTGCTTCTATGTATATCCTGTTATTAACCTCCTTCTATATATATCTTTATTCTCATCTCTATTTATTTTAGGGTTAAATAGCAATATATTTACTTACCTTTGTTCACACTGACTAATTATTTTCCAGAGAGTTTATACCAGTTTTTCCCATCAGCTGTGTGTGAGACCCTTCTCACTACACTCTTGGCAGCACTCTTATCTTAAAATGAGGACAATTAGCTATCAATCAATGCTTTTCTCTTTTAATTGGCACCTCTTGATATTAATAACATTAATATTTAATTTTACATTTTATTAACTATTTATATGTCATCTTCTATATATTTTCTATTTATAGTCTTTCTCCATTTTCAATTAAAGTATTTTATAAGGTTTAGTTTTTAATATGGTAAATATTATTAAACGTCTGTCATTGTTCATATAATATTTTCAATTTGAATTTTCTTAGAATTTTATGAGGCTTTGTCCTTCAGGTTGCTTCATATTCTACATAGGTAAATTTCACAACATTTCCTAATGATGTATTCCATTTGTTTCTATGCTTATAAAGTGCTTATCTACTCTGAGATAAGTTAAATAGTCATATCTACATCAGTTTTCTGCTTTTATTTTTAAATAAAATTTATTTAAATAGGCGATAGCTCTGGTCCAACTTAATTTATCCATCAAAAGTACAATTTCCCCCAAACCACTGGATAATTCATCCCCATCTGTTGGTTTGCAATGCTTCTTCACCCATTGTGATTTTGGCAGTTTTATGATTTTAAGATAGTCTCTAATGTTCTGTTGATTTGTTTGCCTACTCTGAAACAATATTTACAAATGTTTTATGGATGCACATTCCCTGTTAGTGAAAAACGCATATTCAACATTTGTTTCAAGTCAATCCAAACACCTTCAGAAATCAGGCAAGTGATATCGATGAGCTCAGCAGCGAGATGTAGCTAATTAGGGCATGGTGCCAATGAGGTGGCTGGGAGAGCACACACCTGGCCTCAAGACACAAACGCAAACATTAAAAAAAAAGAAAAAGATTGCACTGGCAGTTTCTCAGCCTCAGATATGTTTATAGAGTGAATTTGGACTATTGTCTCTCTCTTTTTTATTTTGCCGCAGAAAATATTTTATTTTATTAAAAATAATCTTTATTGTTGAGAGTATTACAGATGTTCCCTGTTTTCCCCCCACTGTCCCTCTCCACCTGGTTCCTGCCCTGCCCCACCCCAGGCCTTCACCACCTTATTGTCTGTGTCCATAGGTAAGATCTGGGTTTAATCTCTTCCCACTTCCCCTTCCCCGTTCCCTCTGAAATTCCTCTCTTTATTTCCAATTCTAGTATGTCTAATTATGGGCAGAGGGATTTTATTTGAAACACATCAAAGCAATTGAAACTGTTTTTGTTTTCTGAGGAGGCAAGAATGATGTATAGATTTTATTGGTAAAAGAGATTGGAGTGGGAGGAGAAAGACTAAGTTTCCAAGTTTCTATCAATTCATCCATGTTCCACTCAAGCTGGTGTGTCATTTACTTCTCAGAGCCTATGATCTAATCTTTAAACGTTTGGAAAGCTAAATTACTGTGCAAATAAATAGTACTGATGCTTAGGGGTGGCACTTCGGTGAAAGAAGAGATTAGTGACCCTGTCCTTGTTGAGAAGTTAATCAATGAGAAGTAACGTTTGCAACAATATGCATTTAAGCTTAAATAATATTGTAAAAAATAAGCAGACTACAATCTGAGGGTGAAAATAATTGCATTAAAATAAACAAAACCTACCGTACTCTAAGCACAAGGAAAGTGAAATCAGATGAACCAGGTAGCAACACTTATATTTACCACAGAAAATTGTTCTTTGCAGTGTTTCCTTCAGCATTATACAAGATCCTTTGCACAGACTTGGAAGCAAATTAATTAAAGTTCTCACCAAGGATTAATTGTATATTTGCCAGGTGAAACTGCCTACGACACCAAACCATTTATCAGCATATAAAGACGTGCCCAAGAATGAACCTGGAAGTGAATAAAGGCTTGCTCTTCCATGCCAGAGAACACCCATCGGAGAGGATGAAGAACTCACACATGCCACTCCATGAGATATCTACTCTTTCAATGTCTTTCACACAAAGAGGCCACTATCAGCCACATTAGCCAGACGAGTAGCATAAACCAGCATAAACCAACAGGCAGTCCTGTCACAGGGAGGAAACACTGTAGGGGAGTTTGATGGAAAGAGAAAAGGAAATAAAGGAGGAAGGTTTTGTTTTAGTTTGTTTCTGTTTGTGTACATCTAAATAAGCACTGCTTATTAAGACACAGATCTCAGTTGGTGGAGTACAAACATGAGAAGTTTTATTTTGCTGTACCAGTGCATTCTACATTTATCAAATTCTCTATTTGACTTTTTAAGAATGTTGTAGACAGATTCCATAAACTTTGGACACTCTCAGATTTAAAAACTCAGCCCATCAAGTTTAAAATCATCTCATACATGGTCTAAAGCTTTTCCATGTCAAATTACCTCCTAAAATCACAATTCAAGATTCTTTAAGTGGGAGGTTAAGATGATCTGCACTTCCTGACCTTCACTGCTCCGCTTGGGAACGACAGGAAGGAAAGGTGGAAGTCCATCTGTTTTAACTGGTTATAGTTGTACTTCTTCATTTGTTGGTTTCTGCTGCTCCTCTGGCTAATTCTGACAGGCTGCTGATGGTGGACACTTTGTGTAAAAGGCCTTGATAGAGTTGCTGTCTTATGGAGGGGGACGTGTGAGTTCTGTGCCCTGCCCCATGAGATCTCCCTATGGCTCATTTCTTTGGATGGGGCCTCTTTTCTGGCATGAGCACTTCTAATTTCTTCTTCTCAGTTCCTCTCCACAGAGGTATCTGCCACAGCCTCCCATGCTGTACTCTATTCGCCTGGAGGTTTGCTAGCAAAATGGTCTCAACATTAGCTTCTTTTCTGGTGTTCCCTGGACCTGTGAGAAATTCACACACCCTTAGCGCCAACGGTAAGAGTCTTGTCTGCTCTATTGCCACCTTCTGTCTTAGCCTACCATCATTTTTCGTTAATTCACAGGAAAAGGTCAGCAAATCTTATCAGATAGCCATTGCTCAAATATAAGGCCAGGTGCTCATCTAGGAGGACCAAAAATTTCTATTCAACAGTCTCTGAGAAAATCCCCTCTTGTAATTTTGACGGGAGGCCTGGGAAGTACCTTTTCCCAGGAACATTACATTCCCTATAAGCCCAATGATGTTTCTCTTCTCTACCTTATGTAAGTTACCTTATGTAAGTGGTTGGGGGGTGGAGCCTGGCTTGGGGTTGTAGGCTTTTCATTAGATCTTGTGAGCAATATTGAACCCCAGAGCCTTTTTTTAGAATTCAGTATAATAGCACCTCTTGGTCTCAAGTTTGACTCAAGTCAGGTCAGTGTAATTAACAAATTTAATGAATAAATTATACATTTGCATATCCATGATGCTGAATTATCCTATTAAATATTGTTTCACGGTAAAAATGGTGGACTAAAATAAGGCAGATTATCATGTTCCTATGATCTGTGTGGAATTCAAGCAATGCAGTCATCTTGTTGCTTAGTATTCTTTGCCTGTTCTTTTTTTTTTTTTTAATGCTTTTTTATTGATTTTAGAGAGGGAGGAAGGGAGAGTAAGAAGGATAGAGGGAGAACGCATGCATGCAAGAGAGAAACGTTGATGTGAGAGAGAAACATTGGTCAGTTGCCTCCTGTGTGCATCCTGACTGGGTCTGTGACCTGACTGGAACTGAATAGGCAACCTTTTGGTGCATGGGACAATACCCAACCAATTGAGCTACACTGGCCAGGGCTCTCCCTGTTATTATTGCCCTGGAGGGTTAGGCTGGTCCTGTATGAGAGGGTCAAAAGACTTGAATATTTGCACATTAAACACAGAGTGTGTCAAGTATTATGTTGATAAACTGGCCCTTTAAAGAAATGAACAAACAATCTAAATATATATATATATATATATATATATGTGTGTGTGTGTGTGTGTGTGTGTGTGTGTGTATAAAAATCCTATCTAATAAAAGAGTAATATGCAAATTGACCATCACTCCAACACACAAGATAGCCGCCCCCATGTGGACACAAGATGGCACCACAGGATGGCCAGCAGGGGAGGGCAGTTAGGGGTGACCAGGCCTGCAGGGGAGGGCAGTTAGGGGCAATCGGGCTGGCAGGGGAGCAGTTAGGCATCAATCAGGCTGGCAGGGAAGTGCTTAGGTGGTGATCAGGGTGGCAAGCAGAAGCAGTTAGGGGCAATCAGGAAGGCAGGCAGGTGAGCAGTTGGGAGCCAGCAGTCCTGGATTGTGAGAAGGATGTCTGACTGCCCGTTTAGGCCCAATCAGAGATCTCTCAAGGGGTCCCAGATTGGAGAGGGTGCAGGCTGGGCTGAGGGACACCCCTCCTCCCCCAATGCACAAATTTTGAGCACTGAGTCTCTAGTATATATATATCTATCAGAAAATTACAAAGAACTCCAACACCAAACCAAACAAAAAGATAAAACACTGGTATTTGAATTGTTTGCCAAGTTACAAGGTATAAATCCTTTCACTGTGCGGATTTCAACCTGACAGGAAGTGCCTGAATGGGGTGTAGAAAAGAGATCCACATAACCGGCTATTCTGAGCCATACAAGCTGGCTGCAGTGCATCATTGAGACTATGTGTATTTGGCATGTTTCTACAGAGTCTGATGGAAATTATGGTGATATTGTAACCCTTATGATATATTCCATCCATGCTACCTGTGGAGCTATCTCCACGTTAAAAAAAATTAAGGACAAGTTATTTTCTGAGGTAGGCAAAATGGAGTGGACCTGAAAACAGAGCCACAGGGGCATGTTGGGGCATTCTTCCTGGAGGAAGTAGAGCTGGGTAACAAGGTGAGAAGTTAGGTTTACCAGAAAAATGAGTGAAATTTATGGTGATGGGGTTGCCAAACACTAATGATTTTTAAGAACAGCCTGCCTCTTTTGTGTAAATAGTTTGCTTGTCAAGGCTGTAATTCTACTCCACGGGCCCAAACTTTCAGTTAAGTTGGTTAAAAGCAGTAAAGGCCCCTGTGACCTTTTCACAATGGGCTTGTAACCAGAACATGGCTGTCATGAAAATGCCACTAAATTAAAGCCAAAATAGGAAAGAAAAAGATTCAGATCAACACTGTCGTCACTGGACACATAAATTCTGGCAAGTCATTGGCCATCTGATCTATAAATGTGGTGGGATCGACCAAAGAACCAGTGAAAAATTTGAGAAGGAGGCCACTGAGGTGGGGAAAGGCTCCTTCAAGTATGCCTGGGGTTTTGGATAAACTGAAAACTGAACGGAAGCATGGCGTCTCCACTGATATCTCCCTGTGGAAATTCAAGACCAGCAAGTATTATGTGACCATCACTGATGCCCCAGGGCACAGAAATGGTATAAAAAAACATGGTTCCAGGCATATCTCAGGCTGATGGTGCTGTCCTGATTGTCGTTGCTGGTGTTGGTGAATTGGAAGCAGGCATCTCCAAGAATGGCAGACCTGTGAGCATGCCCTCCTGGCTTACACACCACTGGGTGTGAAACAGCTGATTGTTGACATTAACAAAGTGATTCCACTGAGCCACCCCCTAGCCGGAAGTGATCTGAGGAAATTGTTAAAGAAGTCAGCATCTACATTAAGAAATTTGACTACAACCCTGACATAGTAGCATTTGTACCAATTTCTGGTTGGATTGGGCACCAGTGATGGTCACATACTGAGGCCAAATGCTAGCATGCCTTGGTCCAAGGGATGGAAAGTCACCCATAAAGATGGAAATGCAAGGGAACCACACTGCTTAAAGCTTAGAGCACCTCCTTTAACCAACTCATCCAAATGACAAGCCCCTGAAGGATGACTACAAAACTGGTGGTACTTTCCCTGTGGGCCAAGTGGAGACGGGTGTTCTCAAACCCAGCCTGGTGGTCACCTTTGCTCCAGGCAATGTTATAGCTGAAGTAAAGTCTGATGAAATGTACTACGAAGCTTTGAGTGAAGCGCCTCCTGGGGACAATGTGGGTTTCCACGTCAAGAATGTGTCTGTCAAAGATGTTCATCATGGCAATGTGACTGGTGACAGCAAAAATGACCCACCAATGGAAGCAGCTGGCTTCACAGCTCAGGTGATTATCCTGAACCATCCAGGTCAAATCAGTGTTGGGTATGTACCTGTGCTGGATGGTCAGTCACACAGCTCACATGGCCTGCAGATTTGCTGAGCTGCAGGAGGAGATTGATCATCGTTCTGGGAAAAAGCTGGAAGATGGCCCTAAGTTTGTGAAATCTGGTGATGCTGCCTTCGTTGATATGGTTCCCGGCAAGCCCACTGTGTGTTGAGAGCTCCTCTGTCTTCCTCTGTGTCTTTTTGCTGTTCATGACATGAGACAGACCGCTGCTGTGAGTGTCATCAAGCAGTGGACCACAAGGCAGCTGGAGCTGGCAAAGTCACCAAGTCTGCCTAGAAAGCGAAATGATTATTATCCCAAACACCTGCCACCCCAGTCTTACTCAGTGATAGCACTGCAACCGCCTATTTACCCTCAATAGTAAAAGACTGGTTAATGATTGTAATGCAGAGTAAAACCTTCAGAAGAAAAGGAGAATGTTTTGTAGACCATTTGGTGTTTTTGTGTGTGTGTGGCAGATTTTAAGTTGTTAGTTTTTAAAATTGTACTTTTTAATGAAAACAATTTGACCAAAAATCTATTATAGAATTTTGACACCCATTAACACAAAGTTTAAGTGCTTGCTTTGGCAGCACATATACTAAAATTGGAATGATACGGAGAAGAATAGCATGACCCCTGCACAAGGATGACACGCAAATTCGGGAAGAGTTCCATATTTAAGAAAACACAAAACAAAACAAAGTTTAATAGGGAAAAATATAGGCCTCTGTGATCTAATGTTAGAGAAATGAAGAAGTGGGTCTGTGTCCCTGTGTGGACCTATGCACACTGCATAAAGCAGAGTAAGACAGAAGGCAAGAATTGCATGAGGTTCAGAGGGCAGGGACAAGGCTAGAGGGCGTCTTCAGAGGGAAAGACATGGGAGTTGCCAGAAGTCTGGGGAAGCATTCAACCTTTGCCTGATGTACTGGTATGTGTAATGGGGACTTCTACCAATTTTATTTTTGATGGAAACATGACCTAAGATGACATCTAGATGTTATTTACTCAATTGTTAAAAATAATTATAACCTTATTTTTATTTATTTGACCTGACAAATATTGTGATTTGTTACTATAATTGTTTCTGTTATTTACACACATATTTAACAGTCTTATTTTATACACATATTTAAATATCATTTGATGCATTAAAATTCATGGCTATTACAATTTATTGGTAAATTATCAAGGTAAAATTTCTCTTTGCTCACCCAAGAATGTAGTGTATGTTATCATTTGTTCAGATCTACTTTTTTTTGTATTGTTTAGAGTGTTACATGTTTCCTTTTTTCCTGATTAACCCCCCTCCTCCTGGCCACTCCCACCCCCAAGGACAAGCCCCCACCGCCCCAGTGTCTGTGCCCATTGGTTATGCTAATATGCATGCATACAAGTCCTTTGGTTGACCTCCAACCCCCCTTCCCCTGCCTTCTCTCTGTGGTTGGACAGTCTGCTCAGTGCCAGCTTGTCTCTGGATCCATTTTTGTTCATCAGATTATGTTGATCATTGTATCCCACATATGAGTGAGATCATGTGATATTTATCTTTCTGACTGGCTTATTTCACTTAGCATAATGCTCTCCAGTTCCATCCATGCTGTTGCAAATGGTAAAAGTTCCTTCTTTTTCATAGCAGCGTAGTATTCCATTGTGAAGATGTACCACAGTTTTTTAATCCACTCATCTGCTGATGGGCCCCTAGGCAGTTTCCAAATTTTAGCTATTGTAAATTGTGCTGCTATGAACATAGGGGTGCATATATCCTTTCTGACTGGTGTTTCTGGGTTCTTGGGACATATTCCTAGAAGTGGGATTACTGGGTCAAATGGGAGTTCCATTTTTAACCTTTTGAGGAAACTCCATACTGTTTTCCACAGTGGCTGCACCAGTCTGCATTCTCACCAGCAGTGCATGAGGGTTCAGATATACTTTTGTATCTCTCATGGATTTTAAAAGTATTTCTTAGTAGATCTTCCATATTTCTTCTTAAACATTACTAGGTGTGACAGAGACTGCTAGTTGTACCCTAATATCATTTCTCCCCTTCTTTCTCTGCAGTGGAAGCCCTGAATTTCAGCTGGGATGTGACCACCCAGAATAAAACTTCATTTTACAGCCCCCCTTGTAGGCAAACCTGGCTATGTAACTAAGTTTTGGACAATGGAAGGTAGAGCAGTTGTGGATGGTGACAAGGACTGGAGTACCAATCTGGTTGTGGGTATCTGAGTTGGAAGTGAAAAAAGGTTACTTGGAACAAGTGCCATGGTAGACCAGGGAACTGAAGTGCTAGGTTTTGATGGAATGCTGATTCCTTTACGCAGACGGCAAGATTTCTCTCACATGGAGAGGGAGACCGAGCCAACTGACAAAGGCCTTCATTTCATTTGGTTACAATAGCAGGAAAAGGGCAGCGAGTGTAAACTGCACGAGTCTGAGAACGAATTTTGACAGGAGCAGAAGTAGTAATGGTCTAGAAGCAAAGGTACAATCCTTAGAGTTCTGGATCCACAGGAAGACAATGGGAGAGAAAATACAGAGGTGGGAAGATGTGGTTTTACAGTTATGAGTACAAGAAACAGTTTATTGTATTTTTATTAATTAATTATTGTATTATTTATTATGATCAACTGTAAACCTACTTTTACCCACCTCTGTATTTTCTTCCTGTCTTTGTATAGAAAAATATTTTTCTCTACATCCAGTTAGATCAACCCGATTATAGAAATTCCTCCAAATATCCAGCAATATAATTTCTGTCAGTATGAATACAGTTTAAATGGAAAGTTCTGAGAGGTCAAATTCATGGGGCTGCCAACC
Organism: Corynorhinus townsendii; assembly: GCA_026230045.1. Classification (NCBI taxonomy): domain Eukaryota; kingdom Metazoa; phylum Chordata; class Mammalia; order Chiroptera; family Vespertilionidae; genus Corynorhinus; species Corynorhinus townsendii. The sequence goes on along the minus strand of JAPDVU010000001.1, from coordinate 80,514,346 downwards.
CATTGCCATTTTACATGAAAGTTGAAATAAAATCTTTATTATATATGCTGGCATATATAATAAAGATTTTATTGTCAGTGGGAAACAATTTCAGTTTACATAATAAAGATTTTATTGTCAGTGGGAAACAATTTCAGTTTACATAAGTTTTAAGAATTTATAATATTTTCAACTATTAATGGCTTGTGGCAAAGCGATGTTAATGTAACAAAACAATTTAAGTTAAAAAGTTCATAACCAGTTTCTAAAAACAAATCTAGTTATTCAAAATGACTAATCTGCTAATTTTAATACAGGTTTAAAAGCAAAATTTTTTGCCTTTCAATGTTCTCCATGACAACTGTTTTGTTCCTAATTTTACTTGTTACTCCATAGAAAACAATAAATAGGAAATTCTAAAACAGATGGCTACTATTGTATTTTGTAGTTTATTTTAAAACTATGTGGCCCAATACATGGGCCATCATCTGGAACTAGTGATCAGAAAGTGAATTGGACTTTCTGTTTAATGTGGACCCATCTGGCAACGAAAATGGCAGACACTGAGGGGGCAAACAGTGCAAAGCGGACTGCACTCCTATGAACGCATTGGAAACACTTTCTAAGATTTTATTTTATTTACTTTAAAAATATTTTTTTTATTGATTTCAGAGAGGAAGGGAGAGGAAGAGAGAGATGGAAAATCAATGATGAGAGAGAATCATTGATTGGCTGCTTCCTGCAGACCCCACACTGGGGATCGAACCCACAACCCGGGCATGTGCCCTGACTGGGAATCAAACTGTGACCTCCTGGCTCATAGGTTAAGGCTCAATCATGGAGCCATGCCGACCTGACTATTTTACTTTTTAGTTAAATTCTGCCCTGGTGTCAATAGTCTATTAAATTTCAATTTAGTCTTTGTGCTTGCTTGCATTTGTTTTCTTCCCATCAAACTTCTACATTTGCCCCATTTTCTTACCAGATCACCTTTTATTTTATAGACTACAAGGCTAACATTCCTGTTATTTCTAAATTTGCCCCAATATAATAAAATTTTACATATGAACCTCATTAAGAGAATCAAGAAGTATCTAAATAAACACCTGTTTTGAAGGTTACTTATTTATAAAATGCATGCTCTTTAAAAGACTTATTATGAGAAATGTGGATATATTCATACATTTCCTAGGCCATCATTTTATCACTTTGAGGTCTCAGGCTCTCTATTGGTGTTCTAGAAAACACGGAGAACTCACAAATCATTCTTATAAAAATAGAAATGCCAAAAAGAAGATATTTATTTAGGCTTTTAGCAAATACACACCTGTGTTAAGTTAGTTCAGTTCACCTAGCAAATATATATATATATATCTCACATATTATATGTACATGTTTTGATACTTTAATTTCTTCTTTTAAAAATATATTTTGAATTCTTAGATGTTTCAGACAATGCATAGGTCTTAGATGTGAACAAACCAGTCAAAATTGCATTCAAAAGAAAGATATTTAAACAAATAAATGTTCAAATAGTATAATTTTAGTAAATCACAAGTGCTGAGGAGAAAAGGGAACAGAGGATGACTAATGGATAAAGATAGGGACATATTAGATATGTTATTTATTTCAAAGATATAAAATAAAATCTGTAATATTCTTTTTTAAAAATATATTTTATTGATTCTTTACAGAGAGAAAGGGAGAGGGATAGAGAGTTAGAAACATCAATGAGAGAGAAACATTGATCAGCTGCCTCCTGCACACTCCCTACTGGTGATGTGTCTGCAGCCAAGGTACATGCCCTTGACTGGAATCGAACCCGGGACCTTTCAGTCTGCAGGCCGATGCTCTATCCACTGAGCCAAACCAGCTAGGGCTGTAATATTCTTTGCATAAATATTTAAATAGATTTTAAAGATTAAAAAAATTTGGCTCTGCAATTGACATAAAAACACTAAAATCCTTTCTTTTTTCCTCCTCTATCATTACTATTTGCAACCCTTACCTAGAATTTTACATTTGTATGTTGAGCACTATTTTTTTCTTATGTAACCATCTTGGGTAGCTTAGTAGAGGGCATACAGATGACAACTCCATTTAGTGCATGAGAGGGCATAATGAAAATAGAAATAAAATCAAATATTCATATATTTAGTAAAGAGTGTGTCATATAGATCTGTATTTTAGACCTGAATTTCAAATTCTACATTTTATTTGTTAATTTTCACTTAAAATTCATGGGTCTCATTTGCCTCAGCTGCAAAGCAAGACAGAACCTTTTCTACATTTGAAGACTGATGGTTGCATATAATAAAACTAATTCAGGAAATTTTCAGTTCTAATAATTTTGAGTCCATGAAAAATATTATAATTCATAACAACATATCTTGAGACTTGTAAATGTCAAATTTTGCAAATATTACTATAGCAAATAGTATCTCTAATTAAATTCCATTCTTTTTATTTGTTTGCTTGTTTTGACTGGAATAGTTATTGGACTAACTCTCTAGCAAGATAATGGATTTTTTTTTTCCTTGTACCTTTTTAGAGCACATAGTAGACTTGTTTATGTCCTGTATTTGAACTACCCTCAAGTTCATCTTTTTTACTCTTGCTAATTCCAAACTCTACTTTCTGGCAAAGAACCATTGCCTTTAGCTTTCTTTACTTCTTTAATTAGCATTAGCCTTTGGTTTTTGGTGGCATATTTTCCCCTAAGAAATAAACAGGTCTTGTAACTGTGTAAACAAAAAGGGAGAACAACATGACTTCCTCTTTCTGAGCCCACTAGCCTGCTAGTCACCACTTCCTTCACGATGCTTACAAACCACCCACTGTGGGCCCGTTTTATACACCTACCCAGCATCAACACAAAGCCTGCCAATCTTCAATTCCTATTTTCTCTTTTCTTCTTCTTCTTCTTTTTTTTTTTTAAATGAAACGAGGCATTTCTCAATTTCTAGTATTAAACAATAGACATATTGCAATCTTATTTTCAAGTTATTTCAGTTTCCTAGGCTGTAATATTTTGGAGTCAAAAGTCTAGAAAACAGTTACTCCAGTAAAGTATTCCTTGTCTGATCACCCACATTGTTGAAAGTGGACAAATTCCAGAGAAGAGGAACATCTTTTTTATTTTTTTAAATTTTTATTTATTTATTTATTTTTTATTGATTTTTTACAGAGAGGAAGGGAGATAGATAGAGAGTTAGAAACATCGATGAGAAAGAAACATCAATCAGCTGCCTCCTGCACACCTCCTACGGGGATGTGACCGCAACCAAGGTATATGCCCTTGACCGGAATCGAACCTGGGACCTTTCAGTCTGCAGGCTGACGCTCTATCCACTGAGCCAAACCGGTTACGGCAGGAACATCTTTATACTCTGAGTATTGGAGTTTTCCCAGAGGTAAATGATCTATCACTATCGTTGACCTACATCCCTTACAAATAACTCTCTATCTAGGAAGGGGTGGTGGTATGTGGGTATGATAGTATTTTAGCCATCACTTGGGCCGTGATCTTTGCTAATACCAAAGGTCAGTGGGCTCCCAAGGCCAGAAAACCAATACAGAGATGATATCTACGAATTCTATATTCATGAAACTTCATTTGTTTACTTTCTAGTGTGTATACTAAGGAGTATAAATGAAAGACAGTTTTGAGCGGAGGCAGTTCTGAACCATAAATATGGTCTCTGAGGAACCTCCCACAGCCCCACCCTGCCTTAACTTCATGGTCTACTTGAGTTTCTGCATGTTCAGTACAATCCACAAAGGCATTAATCCCCTGCTTTGAAAGGTATTAGCATGGGAAATTTGGTGCAAACATTCTGTTTGTTGATTTCTTGTATTATCATATAAGATAGAGTATATTTGCTTATGTGCTTCCTTTCTGAAGGGTTAAAATTTCTCCAGCTGTTTTGTAAAGTTAATTGAGTCAATGTTGACACCCTAATAAAAACAAATCACTTATCTTCCAATCACCAATGCTTTAACAAATTATTTATGATTAGAAAAAGCATCAGTAAAGTTGTCATTTCTCATTTCACCAGAATGCTTTGTCTCAATCCTCTTTTTGAGGTAATGCAGTGACTTTTTGCAGTGATTGATTTGGGCCATTAATGACAAGTCCAAGTAGGTTTTAGTTCATCCATCTTCCCTTAGTCCAGACAAAAAGGCTACTACAAATAAACATCATGTCTGAGTGATTTTTGACAGAAAGAACTCCAAAGAGCCTGCTGGCCTATTGTATACTTGTCCCTTCATCTACCTGCCAGGAGTGACATGGCACCAAGTGGGGCCCTGGAACCTTGGATTTATCATGTCCAAGAACCTAACTGTAGGATAAACTTATGGGGCACTAACTTGACACCTTGTAATTTTGGTTCAGTTTTAAGGGTCTCTAAGGCTATCTGGGTGTTGGTAGAGAATGACACATGGAAACACAAATCCTTACTATAATACCACACACAAATGCTTGCAAATATGTGTTTCTGCATATCTCTGCATCCTGACTTACAAAATGACAAAAGTGTTAGGGGAAATTGTGCAGGTAGGACACTACTTTTTTTTTTTTTTTAAATGAAAATACTGTTTTCAAGTTTTTATTTACTTGGCTGTGACAAAAGTGCTTTTTCTAAAGTTTCTATTTCAAAGATCACGTGGACAGCTGAGCTGGCATCATATTGACAGGCAGATTTTTCAGTTCACATTTCATTGAATACTCACTGTTCCTGCCTTTTGATTGATTTCCTGGAGGATTCTGTTCTAATCTCTGCAGGAAGGTGTTAATTATCCTCTCCTAGTACCTCAAGAGCTTCTAAAAGTAAAAATATGTAAAACAAGATATTGAGTAATTTGAGAAACTTTCTCATACAGTGGAAATCCAGTGACTTTATTAGCATGACTAAAATTGGAACAGTTCTGTACATCTGTTGTTTTTATTTTATTTTAATTTTTCCATTATAGTTGACATTTAATATTATTTTATATTAGTTTCAGGTGTACAGAATGCTGGTTAGACATTTATATAATTTACGAAGCGATCCCTCTGATAAGTCTAGTTCCCACCTGGCACCATACATAGTTATTACAATATTATTGACTATATATTCCCTAGGCTCTACTTTAAATCCCTGTGACTATTATTAACTACCAATTTGTACTTCTTAATCCCTTCACCTCTTTCACCCATCCTCTCAAACCCCTCCTATCTAGCAGCCATCAGTTTGTTCTCTATGAGTCTGTTTTTATTTTTTTCATTAATTTTTTTCTTTAGATTTCACATATAAGTGAAATCATATGGTATTTGTCCTTCTCAATCTGATCTATTTCACTTAGTATAATACCCTCTAGGTCCATCCATGTTGTTGCAAATGCTAAGATTTCAATTTTTTCTATGGCCAAGTAATATCCCACCGTATATATGTACCACCTCTTCTTTATCCAGTCATCCATTGATGGACACTTAGGTTGCTTCCATATCTTTGCTATTGTAAATAATGCTGCAATGACCATAGAGATACATATATCTTTTAGAATTAGTGTTTTGGATTTTTTTGGATGAGTACTCAGAGTACAATAGGTAGTTTTTCTATTTTTAAATTTTTTGAGGAAGCTCCATAACATTTGCCATAGTGGCCACAGCAATTTACAGTCCCACCAATAATGTACAAGGTTACCTTTACGCCATATTCTTGCCAACACTAGTTTGTTGATTTATTGATAATAGACATTCTGACAGGTGTGAGGTGATACCTGATTGTGCTTTTGATTTGCATTTCTTTAACGATGAGTGACATTGATCATCTTTTCATTTGCCTATTGGCCATCTGTATGTCTTCTTTGGAGAAATTTCTGTTCAGGTCCTCCACCCATATTTTAATTGGATTTGTGTGTGTGTGTGTGTTAAGTTGTATGAGTTCTTTATAAATTAGTGGAAATCTTCTCCCATTCAGTATGTTGTCATTTTGTTTTGTTGGTGGTTGCCTTTGCTATGCAAAAACCTTTTAGTTTGAAGTAGTCTCTTGATCACAGAGATATATCAGAAAAAAATATTGCTAAAGGCAATTTCAGAGTTTACTGCCTATGTTTTCTTCTAGGAGTTTTATGGTTTTGGGGCTTACATTTAGGTGTTTAATTCATTTTGAGTTTATTTTTATATAAACTTAAGATGTAAGAAGGTGGTCTAGTTTTATTTTATTTTCCTTTGCATGTATCTGTCCAGTTTTCCCAACATGATTTACTGAATAGACTCTCTTTACCCCATTGTATATTTTTGCCTCCTTTGTCATAGATTAATTGATCATATAGGTGTGGGTTTATTTCCAGGCTCTCTATTCTGTTCCATTTATCAACACATATTTTTTAATGCTAGTACCAAGCTGCTATGATTATTGTAGCCTTTTAGTATAATTTGATATCAAGTAGCATGATACCTCTAAGTTTGTTATTCTTTCTCAAGATTGCTATGGCTATTCAGGGTCTTTGTGGTTTCCTATAAATTTTAGAATTATTTGTTCTAGTTTTGTGAAAAGTCCCATTGGTTTTTGGTAGAGACTGCATTAAATCTATAGATTGCTTTGGGTAATATGGACATTTTAATAATGATCATTCTATGTATCCATGAATAGAGTATATTCTTCCATTTATTTTTTTTTCAATTTCTTTCTTCAGTGTCTTATAATTTTACAAGTACTGGTCTTTTACATCTTTGGTTAAGTTTATTCCTAGGTATTTTATTTTTTGGTGCAATTATAAATCAAATTGTTTTAATTTTTCTCTCTGCTAGTTTATTATTGGTGTTTAAAAATTCAGCTGATTTCAAAATATTAACTTTGTATCCTGCTATGTTACTAAATTCATTTATTAGTTCTAATAGGGTTTTTTTGTATGTGAAATATTTAGGATTCTCTATAGTATCATTTTATCTGCAAATAATGACAGTTTTACTTTTTTGTTCCAATTTGGATGCATTTTACTTTTTTTTTTTCTTGTCTGACTGCTGTGGCTAGGACTTCCAATGCTATGTTGAATAAAAGTAGTGAAAGTAGACATCACTGTCTTGCTCCCGATCCTAAGAAAAATGCTTTTAGCTTTACCTTGTTATGTATGATGTTAGCTGTAGGTTTGTCATATATGGACTTTATGTTGAGAAATGTCCCCTCTATTCTCACTTTGCTGAGAGTTTTTATCATAGATGGATGTTGCATTTTGTCAAATGCTTTTTCTGCATCTATTGATATGGTCATATAATTTTTATCCTTTATTTTATCCTTTATTTTGTTTATGTAGGGTATTGCATCTATTGATTTCTGTTTGGTCAGTGTATTAAAGATAAACTGGAGTGATTTGAAAAACACATTTTAATCTTACTCTCATAAGAAGAGCAGAGACAGAAAATGTACCATAAAAGAAAAATATACGAAAATAATACTAAGTTAAAAGAATGCAGGTGTTTTCATAAGATAAATTTGTGATTCTCAAAGATGGAAGAGACAGGAAAGAAGGGAAAATTGGATATTAAAATCCAGTATAAAGTGAAAAAGGATAAAAATTATGCTCTCTAAATGAGGGGCATTGAAAAGTCAGGCAATATGTAGATTTGAGTTGTTACTGATGAGAAACTATGATTTTGTCCCAGAGAGTATCAACAGAAGAATAGGATTAATATCATGAAGAGCAGACTGGGATAATTAATGCAAGGTGGCCTCTTAAATCTGCACACATGCTTTAGACTGTGTTCCACCTGAAAGTAGGTGTATGTTAAACTCAGAGAGATTGCTATATTCTGTGGCTATAGATTTGGGAGAAGGTAACGTGAAGGATCAATGTAAAATTCTCAAAGACTATCCAGGCAAGTTTCAAGAAAATAGTCATGGCAGGTGACTATGCAGGTATTGGCTGCACCCTGTGAAACATGCCTGACAATTGTGGACTCTAAGGGAAGGCATAGCAATGACAAGGTTTATCTGCCAGCAGCCTGTTAAGGATAAGAATAGTTTGAGTTTAGTTAGACCTTGGTTGGATGGGAGAATATGCCTGAGTGGAATTTTCTGACTCCAAAGTGATGATGGATAAAAATTACATGACATAATGCAGAGACCTCACTGATTACATAACTTTCAGAAGATGAGTGTCCACAAGATGAAATCTAAAGTACTATATTAGAAAAACAACAACAACGTATTCACCAGAATGCAAAGGGAAGTAGGAGAGCATGCTCTCAAAAATCAACAAGCGAACTGGCCTCACTTATGGAAGGACTAGAAAAACTCTTAGTGAAGAAGATGGAACTGTTACAAACTTAACATAAAAGTGTGATAGTGGTTTCCGGTGGTGGTTGCACATTAGAATCGTGGAGGGAATGAATAAATAATGAGGTCTGGGTCTCATCTCACACCAGTTTTACCAGGGCATCTGATGGTGGGGTCCTGGCAGTGACTACATGCCCAGCATGTGGAGAAATACTAGAACCGGAGATCAGGAGACTATAATGCTTATTTGAGACTCTTCTTAGGGCCAAATAGGAAATATTTTGCTTCACACTATGCACTAGGGGTCATGAACTTCAGAGACATCAGTAGAAGCTTCAAATAAGCATTCTACTGAATTGTTATTTTCCAGCTGGAAGAAAAAAAAAAGGAGTATGTGGGAGAAATTTCCCTCAGGAAGTAGGTCTCACCGGCTAAAGCAATTCAATAGCAAGAGGTAGTGACAACAGCACAGAGCAGCACATGAAAGCTCTCTCAGGAGACACAGGTCATGCTCAATTGCACTAGGAAGGTGATAACACAGGCTCAGAGGGAAATTAGAAAGTTTTAAATAAGCTAGATGTGGGAGAAGGGTGGAAAGCTCTTCAAATAAGGCTTGCTGTCTGGTTACACTACCAGTGCAAATTTCTGTGTAATAAGACAATATTTTCTCAAATCCCACAACCTGAGAGGTGACCATATGTGTAGGTGGACTTTCTTCTGCAAATAAATGTACCTAGCCTCTTAAAGGGTAGTTTCTTTCATTGAAGTTTACAGGTCATCGATTTTGATAATGAGCAGCATAGAATGACTGATATCTGGGTGAGATTGAAACTAAGGAGCTTGGGTTTAGGAGCTATGGCAGCTTCCACTAGAGACCAGCCGAGTTTCTCTTAGAGCAAGTAGTTTAAATGAAGAGTCAGAGATTAGGTTGAGGATAGAGAAGTTGTTGCTGATGAAAGATAGGAGTTTTAGGGGATACTTATGAAAATTTACTGTTTCTCTACAAATAAGCTATTGGCCATTTACATGAGATAATTCTTATAGTATAGAAATTGTCCATGAATGGCAGGACTTTTAACATCTCTGGCCCCTTCATCAAATGCCACTAGCACCTCAGCTGAGACCTAGTAGGAGAAGCATTTAGGACTAGGAATGGGCTTGATCAGATTAGGGGATCTATACAGCTGTAAGGGGGCTCCGAGCTTGGGAATGAAGACTGTCTAAAAGAGTGTGGAGTGGCTTGGGATTTCAGTGATGGGCGTAGACTAACCAGGGATCTAGGGCATGATGGCATTAGTCTTAAAGGTCTTTCAGGAGGAGGTAGTTATCTCCAATTATATGATCCTTTGGGGGATGGTTTCTTAAACAATTTGCATTGATGACACAGGGAGTTTTATGGGGTAGGGAAGTATTAGTCTCAGTGGGACAATGTGGAGTTCTGAGTCTCCTATAGTTGTGTTGGTAGTTCTGAGGCAAGGGAGCAGTGAACACTCGGAGCTCTGTAGTTTCTTCTGCCAATCAAGTCTTATGTAGACAATTTCAAGGTTAGGAATATGCCTTAGATTCCATGAAAGGAAGCTGTGGCTAGTGGAGGCTTACTGTTACTAAAACCCAGCAACTACTTCTTACCTAAAATTCTAAGTAAAAGAAAGAGGACAAGTTAATTTGTTAACAGTAAATGATAAAATAAATTGTATGATATTAAGTTATATCCATAAAAATCACACACACAAAACTGTGACATCTATTTTCATGCCTATGCAAACATTTTTAGAGGCTTCAGTTAATGTAATAAGAAGTGAACCAATGGAAATATTAGATTTAGATCTATTTCAGATTAAAAAAAAACCCAAAGGATTTAAAAAATGATTAAAATTAAGAAAATGTAAAATAGTGGTAAAATAAATTTAACAGGTAAGGTATTTCCTACATGAAAAAATATAAAACATTTATTGAAGGACATTAGGTAAAGCTGAACAAATATAGAGCTATAATCTGTTTCTCAGAGTAAAAAGTTAATATTATAAAAGTATTAAATTTCATAAATATATCATTTCAATCAGAATTCTAGTGGAGTAGAATTTTCATTTCCTAGAATGAGATAAGTCAAATTTTATATGAAAATATTATTTCTTAAGAATAGCTATGTCAACTTGAAAAAACGATTCTAGAGCACTTGATTTACCAGATATTAACTACTACTATATTGCTGTAATTTGACTGTTTGCTCAGGTAGTTTAATTGCTATAACTAGCAAGCCCCAAATTTTAGAGGCTAAGAACAATTAGTTTCATACTCTTGTAACTGGTAGGAGGGACGAAAGGCTCTTTTTTCAGCAGTCAGGGATATGCTGTGTCAATCAAGAGACAGGAAATATGCTAGTAATTTGAGTGGGGAAAACTTAATATGGAGGTTTATTAGGAGGATTAACGACTAAGGCATAGAGAGAACTGGAAAGAACAGAAGAATAGAATATAGGGGAGCAGTCATGACCTCTAGGGCTAAGGCAGAGTACCCAGGGAAGGAATAAACTTGGAAGAGCCTCTTCCAAATCCCCAAGTGAGAGTCAGAGCTCCTGTGGCCCATTGCAAGGTGAAAAGTTTTGTTAAGGGGCTACAGTCTGGAGCTGGCAAGCTGAAAATTGCCCACTGTGGTGGCGATTCACTGAGACACAGATTACCAAATAATGGTTGCAAGATGGGCATGGAGTTGTACTGTACAGCATAAGGGATATAGTCAATAACATTGTAATAATTGTATGTGATGTCAGATGGATACCATATTTATTGAGGTGATCACTTTGTAAATTATATAAATGTCTAATCACTACGTTTTAAGCCTGAAACTAATATAATACTATATGTAAGCTAAAAAATAAAATAAATGCATTTACTGGTTCTTTGAAAATCTAGTTGTTTATATTAAGAAATAAAAGCTCCATTATAAAAAGATATCTATATTGCAGATGTTTTTGTAATGGTTTACAACACAAATATAAGCAAAGAAGCCCACAAGTGTCCAAGTTGAATCAATTATGGTATACTAGAGGCCCGATGCACGAAATTCATGCAAGAGTAGGCCTTCTTTCCCCCAGCTGCCGGCACTGGCTTCCCTCTGGCACCCAGGACCCCAGCTTCCCTCGTAGCTCCGGCTTTGTCCGGAAGGTAGTGCGGAAGGACATCTGGTCTAATTAGCATATTACGCTTTTATTATTATAGATAATATTAGGGAATATTCTATGATTTAAAATGAATGAGATCCACATTTATTAACTGGAGTAATTTTCATAATATATGAAGTGAGAAGTGCAATGTGTTTGGTACAATTCCATTTTTGTAAAAAGAAACATCTAAAAATTCTAAGTACATGTATGCTTATATGTATTTCGTCATCTAGGAGAAGCATGTTTTTCTGGGTGGGTGTTAGATTGAGCATGAGTGAAATCATTAACTCTTTCTTTGTGCATATTAGCTTGTTCAATTAGATACCATTGCCATGCATTTGGCATCTAGTAAAATAATATTACATATTAAAATGTGAAGTGAAAGAGTTAAACTTTGTCATAAATTCAAATAAACACCTGTCTTAGGCCTAGAAATCCAGTCAACAGCAAGTCACCTCTTCTGAAATGTTGACAGACACAAATTTGAAGGAGTTACTTGGGTTGGCTATACTTTGTCTTACAACACCTCTCCACCTGCCTATCTTTGAACACTTGCAAGAGAGAACTGCTCTTAACAGTTGGATGGCAACACAGACATAGTGCCATTTGGGTGATAACCATTTTTAGCTGAAGGAATGTTGGTATATTTATACTGAAGGTGTGGGAAAGCATTTAGTGTTTAATTAAGTGCAAGTTTTCATATAGCTGGTGTGTAACATTCAGATTATGCTAATATTTAATAATCATATATACATATAACAAAATATTTGACACAAAAAGAAGTGGAAAGATTAAGTTAAATAATTAAAGACAACAAAAGTAATATGTTCACCTTGAGTGATCCTGTGTTTCTGATACCTTTTCCCCGAAATAATCCTAAAGCTATATGAACACGTTCACATACTCAGCATAATGGCCCCTCCCCTTCTTACATGAAATTTCAAAGAAATTTCGGGTTTTCCCATTTAGAAGTTCATGTGAATTTTGTATTTTACTCCATATATTATGCAAGTTTACTTTATAAATTTTAAATTATGTACAAGTTAAATCACTTAACTCATCTTCAACCTGACCTCACCCCCCCAGCCAACAATTCCAGGAAAATGCACAAGTGTTTGTTGTGTTGTGTGGTTTTAAACAGCCCAGAGAACAATTGAGTATCCCTGAGAGCAAATGAATCTGACCTACAAAGAGAGAAACACCTGACGTCAGGAGCCATCCATTGGTCAAAGAAGAAATGAGGTGGTTTGTTTCCTCACTCTCACTATACTCTTGGAGATATTCCTTAAGAGACAAGAGGCAACTTTCTCCTAGGTCACAGTTGTGGCAAAGACAGGCTAGAAGCTCTCCAATCTCATTTCCTTTGTTGGGCAAATAGCGCTATGTTTAGCAGCTTCCCTTGCAGAAAAATGGGAACCACAGTATCAAGTTCTTGCCAGTTAAACATTCATGGAAGTGTTGAACTCCATTTACAGGCCTAGACACAAATGCACTGCAAGATTTTCCTCACTCTCAATATTTTTGCTGTTTAAATACAGAGTAGCCAGTGGATAGTGATTTGATGAAAAAAAAAAAAGAAATCAGGATTCTGAAGAACCATTTAGAAGGAAGCCAAGTGAACACCTTGTCTTGTAAGACACTGAGATTACCCCAACTAATACACCCATATCTATATATAAAAGCCTAAGCGACCAGCCGGCCAGCCGACCAGCCGATTGGCCAGTAGCTATAATGCACACTGACCACCAGGGGGCAGATGCTCAATGTAGGAGCAGAAACCACAGGCATGGAAACGTGGAACAGAATGATGAATCTCAAAGGAAAGAGGGGAGGGTGGGAAGAGATTAACTAAAGATCTTATATGCATACTAGAGGCCTGATGCATGCATTTGTGCACTGGTGGGGTCCCTCGGCCTGGCCTGCACCCTCTCGCAATCTGGGACCTCTTGGGGGGATATTGGACTGCCAGTTTTGGTCCAATCCCCACAGGCCAGGCTGAAGGACTCCACTGGTGCACGAATCCATGCACGGGCCTCTAGTATATTATATTATAGCAATCTTTATAGCAGCCCTAAAAGAATAACTTTTTTTTAAACAAAGAACTGAGTTAAGTACTTACTCAATTTTCCATAGCTAAGTGGTAGAATCAGAATATGAACTTCCTTCTTTCTGATTCTTAAGTAACTGCCATGTTAAAATAATTACCTATAGCATTTCAAATGCCTGAACACAAAACATGACCGATAAATGTGAGTTGTTGTCACTGTTATTCCTAAATATGATTAGTAATCTGCTTTTTAAAAATAGGCCTCTGTCTTGCTGCCAACGATAGTGATTCCTAATAGATAGGAGCTGGCATGCCTTCCCTAATATATTAGGGTTTAAGGAGCCAGATATTCATACTTTACTCTCTCCTTAAAGGAATGACTTTTATATTAATCACTTATGAAATGTAATTTGCATCTTAAATTGGTTTCTTATGCTGTGTAACAAGTTATTTCAAGTTCAGTACTTAAGGCAACACACATACATTATCTCACACTTTCTGTGGCTAAGGAATCTGGGTTAGGAGCCTGAGTCCTCTGCTCAGGGCCTTACAAGGCTGCAAACAGTGTTTTTGCCAGACTGTATTCTCCCCTGAAGGCTGAGGTGCTTTTCCAAGACCATGTGGTTGTTGCTAGAATTCAGTTCCTTAAGATTGTAGGTTGAGGTTTCCATTTTATTACTGTCAGCAGAAGGTTGGTCTCAGCTCCTACGAGGCCACGGCAATACCCTTTCCCAAAGCCCTTTCCCAAAATGGTGGTTACTTCTTCCAGCTCAAGAACAGCAGCAGCATCTCCTTCTCTCCATCTGCCAAGACAGAGTCTTACCTAATGTAACACACCAGGGAGTGTCTATTCTATAGCCTTGCTCATAAGACATAACCTAGTGAAGGTAGCGATTATTTCATCATATTAACAGGGTCTGACTACACTGAGGGGTTTTACAGGGTATGCACACCAGGAAGCAGGACTCTTGGGAGGATCTTAAAGTTCTCTTGATCACCACACTTGATTTAGCTTATGAAATGAAATAAGATCAGCCCATACCAATAAAGGAATTTAAATAATTAAAAGAAACAGTACTAAAATAATAAAAAAAGGTCATACCATAGCTAATAGGAAATTTAAAACAACAAATTTACCTTGATCATGTAAAAAAAATAAATGTTTTTAAATTCTAATATTTAATGTCTCGTGAGGAAGTAAAAACTAATATACATTTTTTCCAACCACATGTCATATTCCAGATATTTTTATATACTGTCTCATTTAATCCTCATAAGCCTACATACAAGTGACCAAGACAGAGTTTGACCTCAGGTTTTAGATTTAGCATGGGAGCAATTTTTAAAATATATGTTTATATTGAGAAAACAAATCACTACACTTATTTTAAATATGAGCTGCATGTCTGAAATACTACAAATCAGTTCACTTTGGGGAAAGTTATGTTATTAGTTGAGAGGTTTGGGGATTCCTATGTTAAAGTCATCTTTTCCAAATGGCTGCACTATTTAGAATGCAGTCTTGCTCCCCTCCCCCCCCTCCCCCCCATTTTTCTTTCCTTCTCAGATTACTTTGTGACTTTCTATTTCAATTCATCACTGACAATAGCACTGAACTGGAACTAATGGCCGCAAGAGAAGCTGAAACTGCAGCATCCAAGTTGAAGGTGGATCAACACAGGTCTTCCACTTGAAGTTGATGGAGCTTCAGTACAGTCTTCAACCCCGACCGACCGCGCTGCGAAGTGACCCCTCTCAGCATATCACGCCGTTTATCTTCGGCTCTTCAGGCACGAGGCAGTATTTACGGGCAAACCAAAACAAAATGAGTGTCCTTGATTTTTCAAGTATGGATACATTTAGATGATTCTTTGAAATGTGTTCTTATCGGGCTCTATTGATAAAATATTTCAAGAGAAAAAGCAACTTGAGCAAAGATTTTGGTATCAGTCTTTTTCTGAGTGTGGTGTTTATGTCAATCGAAAGGGAAAAAATTGTTCAGAGGCTTGTCTTAAAAGCTAGATAGGAACCCTGTGCCATGTGGTACGAGGCCCCGCTGACAGATTTACTGTCTGCCTAGAGCTGCCCCTGCAGCCTGATGGAGCTGGCAGATGAGGGCTCCAGAGCAGAGAATTCCCATGCTCTGTGCACGTGTGTAACTGGCAGCATCCAGGGTCATGGGGGGGGGGGGGGGGAGGGGAGGCAGGCCTAGGTTTACAGTCAGGTTTTCAGGTTTTGTGGGGAAAAAAATGTTATTTTTCTCTTATCGATCATGGTAGAAAATTCATCTCATTGTTTGGTTAGGAGACATTCCCAAATGCCCAAACCAAAGACGAACATTAGCACTTTAGAAATAATGCCTTATAGAAGTTCAGCAGCATAAAACATAAATCACAAATGCCAAAAGATTAAACTAACTTGCTTGCCCACCATGTTAATAAAAAAGCACTCGATTTACACTCATGACAATTAGGGCATGGACATGATGAGAATTTGTGAGTACTTTTTATGCCCTTTCTGTAAGGAGTACTGATCATAACATATCCTAGGCACAATTTCAAACGTATTCAGTTCCTAATGAATTAACCTCCAATTTAAAACCAATACTGGGTAATTGTTAGGGAACACTGCTGAATGCTATAATGCCACCTAAATTTATTAGACAGTGTAACTACATGAAGTGTAGAGGAAAAAGGGACTATTTTGGGAAGTGGAACTATAGATTCAAGGCACCAGGTGACAGAGGGATTGTGGGTAAAAGTAGAGAACAAAGTTGGAGCTAATGGGTGAGCATGGAGAATTCCACACAGTGGTGGGGAGCACTTCCTTCAGGCTGTGTTGATATCCTTTGATGATCCACACATGACTGACTTTCCTTCAGAAAGAAAATTTTAACGCAGTTAATTAGGGCACACCTCCACCCCACCCACTATTAAAACGATTGGTAATTAAATTGGTAGTTAATTTTTGGGAGTTACAAATGTCAACCAAAGGACTTGTATGCATGCATATAAGCATAACCCATGGACACAGACAGTAGGGGGGTTTAGGGCATGTCCTGGGGGTGGGGGTGGGGGAGGGAAAAAGGAGACATATGGAATACTTTAAACAATAAAAAAACTTAAATAGTTTAAATTATTACCTAGCTAACGAGGCAGCACATTTTGAAAGAAACATATTTGGTAGTCAAATTTGCTGATAACTGTTCTGTTACAAATACAGGATGTCTTAATCTGTTTCTTTATTTTAATATCAGTGGTTAGATTACGTGATCCTTACAGGGGATCCTCTACGTTCCTTTCTGAACCCGCACACCCCGCACAGCCTGGAGCCCTCGCATAGGTACTTAGTGAGTGCGTATTGAGTTGGTGTTTAAAGGGAAACTGTCAGACATGAAATTCATGCCAACACTTGTGTTCTCTTGCTTCCTGGACTCCTAATGCCATTCTCACTTTGTGGCCCACTTCATATATTTCTCTTGGCTTTGCTGTGCCCAAGTGGAGCAGCAGAACTGACTGTTCAGGTGAGTGTGTTGGTGGCGGGGACAGTTTTGAAATCACCTGATAATAATAATGAGCTGCTGCCAGGGATGGGAGTTTGCAGATCAGCTGTGTTAAGCTCCAAGTGACTTTCATATTTAACACTCGGAGTGTGTGGGATGTGTGGTAGACAAGGGTGGTGTTACAAGTTGACTAGTTATGAGGAACTCTAGGACACAGAGGAAAAAGACCCAGACACAGAGCTTTTAGGGGCATTCAATTGACCTGCTTCTTGTTTAATGTCTTAGTAAAATGCAACCCAAACCAAACCAAAACCAAAGCATACTAATTTAGCCCTTTTCACACTATATTGTAATTATCTGTTATAAGCCTGTCTCTTTTTAAAAACAAATTTAAAGTAAATTTTATTTTCTATATACATTTTTATGTTTGTCTCTTTTATTAATGTGTGAGGTTTACTAAGTCTGGTCATGTGTTCTAATTTATCTTTATCTAGTATTTAGTGCCTGACATAACCAGATCTTTAATAATTATTAGTTAAGCCAATAAAACAATGAGTGCAGACAGAACCTCCTCTTATTGCGCATTGGAAAACTCTCTTTCTCTCTCTCTCTCTCTCTCTCTCTCTCTCTCTCTCTGTGTGTGAGTGTGTGGCTTTATTTGTAGAGTAAATATAATTGTATATAAATATCTATTTTATATAATACACATATGTAATATTTGTGGGTTATTTTGGCTTTAGTGCATAATAGAATAATGTTCAGTGGGATGTGTTGGTTGAAAAATTAAATTCAGATAAATTCAAGATGAACTGTCCAAGAGCTTTGAGGGTTTGTTTTGTAAGACTGACATACAATAATGTGCTATAAAGGTCTGTACCCTACTGTTTGTAGTGGTTTTTGAAATGTTCTCTATGGACTTATAGCTGTTCCCATATTTTTAGAAAAGAATAAAAAATGGAAACATTTTTCATTGAGAATGACTTCACTATTAATGAAGGGAGAATGGGATTTAAAGCCATTTATAACCTTAATGTGAGAAGAAAGCTCAAAACATTTTACATTTTGTTTTTTCATGGATGTTAGCATGACATGACATCACTGTCAGCCCCCACCCTCAACCCCCCAACATACATGCAAAAGAACTCAAAATTTAGTGCATAGTAAGAGAGTGTAAGGATAACTAGGAAACATCTGTCCTTAACAGGCTGCCTGTTCTTAAGTAAAGAGTTAATCTTGTTTGAGCTAATCTTGTTTCAGAGCCTGAGACAATAGGATGGAAGAAGTGTAGTGAACTTGTCTTTTCTCACCCATAAGGTACCTGAAGGACATAGAGCTCCCTGTTCTTTATTGCACTGAGTCTATTATTCATCAGCCTCAATACTTTATCACTTTGTCCTGAGAAAACTTTTTACACATTCCCTAAGATGGATTTTACTTGTCACATCACATTAGGTCATTTAAAATTATCAAATCATTTATTTGAGCCTTCATCAGAGTTACAAGTTGCCTGTTTGGCCCATGTTAGAGATAAGTTGAATGGAATGCTCATAATGTATACAATTGGAATCACAACATACACTTTTTTTCTGGCATTTTAAATAATTTCTATATTTGAGCAATAAAAGGTAAATATTTTATAATAAGCATGAGTGCATGTTAAGTTCCAGAAAACAGTATGACAGCTACCAGTAATTTACAGTCTTAATTGTTATTACAGACTACATATAGCACTAACTATAATCATATTGCATAGAAGGGAGTCCTGTGTGGATTTTGGAAATGAGAATTTAAAAATTCTCTATGTTCACAGATATTTACAGCTTCCCCATCCCCCTCCACATGGAAAAACTAGTTCTGAAGTCTATTGACCATGGTCAATGGTCAATGCCAATTTTCCAGTAAAACATCAAACACAGGTAAATGAGAACTCATCTCTATGTCTGTTTATTAGAAAACTTTTGAGGGAGCTATTGAAGAGTTTGTTGAGAAAGGCCTTAATGAATTTAGCCTGTAATTCAAGACATTTATTCTAGCAAATGTATATGCATAGATATTGTCAGCATGGTGAGATATAGCATCACTTTCATTTTCCATTATGTTAGCTGGTGATGTCAAAAAGAGTGCTGTATAGTTCTAAAAACTATCTGACTTATATTTTACTATGCACAAATCTCCAATAGCATTTTTCTAATAAGTCAGAAGAGTAATAAAAAAAGCTGACTCAGGAGCTAATAGCAGGTTCTGGGCAAGAGCCTGTCCTAACCACTTGGCTTTTACAAGTAAGATCTGCATTAGAAATATATGATGCAGTAGAGTCTTAATGTAGAAAAATAACTGCTATAAAGATGCTTTATCATCTTTATTTTGCAAGGTAATAATTTCAAGGTAAAACTAAGCAAAGTAGAACAATTCTTCCTGATGCAAAGAAGCCCCTGGGCTTCTTTGTAGAGACATGGGACACAGCTATGAGTAGATCGCTTTCACAGAACTTCTTTGTCCAGGATCCAATTAGGAGGCAAATTTTTATGTTATTTTGACAGGCACTTGAAGAAATGGTAACTTCAACATAACCATGAAAGACTGTGTGTAAACACTGCAAATAATAATTCTGTTTTTAAAAGCACCCTATTTTCTGGCTTTTAGTAAATATGTTTATTTTACAGAAATACATTTTCACAGAATTCCTGAAAGTTTTAAATGAAATATTTTTTCTTTACTCACAACATTCCCAATTTGTTATCCTATCTAATAAAAGAGTAATATGCACATTGACCATCACTCCAACACACAAGATGGCTGCCCCCATGTGGACACAAGATGGCCACCACAAGATGGCCAGCAGGGGAGGGCAGTTGGGAGGGACCAGGCCTGCAAGGGAGGGCAGTTGGAGGCGACGGGGCCTGCAGGAAAGGGCAGTTGGGGTGTGGGGGGGACCCAGGCCTGCAGGGGAGAGCAGTTGGGGGTTACCAGGCCTGCAGGGGAGGGCAGTTAGGGGTGACCAGGCCTGCAGGGGAGAGCAGTTGGGGGGTACCAGGCCTGCAGGGGAGGGCAGTTAGGGGTGACCAGGCCTGCAGGGGAGAGCAGTTGGGGGGTACCAGGTGTGCAGGGGAGGGCAGTTAGGGGCAAACAGGCTGGCAGGAGAGCAGTTAGGCATCAATCAGGCTGGCAGGGGAGGGGTTAGGGGGTGACCAGGCTGGCAGGCAGAAGTGGTTAGGGGCAATCAGGAAAGCAGGCAGGAAATCCAGCAGTCCTGGATTGTGAGAAGGATGTCCGACTGCCCATTTAGGCTTGATCCTGGTAGGATTTGGCCTAAACGAGTAGTCAGACATCCCTCGAGGGGTCTCATATTGGAGAGGGTGCAGGCTGGGCTGAGGACACCCCGCTCCCCCATGGACGAATTTCGTGCACCGGGCCTCTAGCAATGATATATAAGGGTACAAATCAACAGGCAGATAGAGAGATATATAGGGTGAGGGCCTGAACGAAGAAGCGCCTGCCCTTTTGGAGGGAGGGCCTGGCCTTGTGGCACAAGAAAGCTTTCTGGTTCCCCAATAGGGAAGCTTTCTGCCAAAGACTTAAATTAAATTTTTGAATTTTGTCCCAAGAGCAGCCCCGAGACCATTTGTATTGAATATTAGTGAACCAGAGGCTAGGGAATGGAATTACCATTTGCCACCACTACTAAAGCTCAATGTCCCTCAATTTGTTTTGTGCAAAGTGATAACACCATTTACCAAATATTGCTATTAAATACTGAGTCCAGATTGTTATTGGTCAAACCTTCATTGAAGTTTGAACAAGGGTGAACACAGAGGAATTGGTCTCTACTAGCAAGGCAGACTTTTAAAGAGAATTGGGTGGCCGAGGCCTTTCCGTTTTCCAGTTTGCTGAAAAAAAATCTCACCATGACAAACACATGCTTCGTGTGGTAATACCTGCAGATATTTGAAAAGTTTCTGCTTACTGTGTGGCACGCTGTGTTCAGCCCTGACACAGCCTTATGCAATGGGTTCTATTTTATTTCAGAAGTCTTGTTTCTCCAATAAACGGTTTAATAGCTACCTGGCATCTACTACTGAAGTGATGTTATTCATGTATATTTGTATAGGATTTTGGAGGAGTTGTCCTCAAAGTGTGACCCCTGGCAGCAGCATCACCTGGGACCTTGTTAGGAATACAAACTCCCAGGCCCCACCCAAGACCTGCTGAGTCAGATATTCCGGGAGTGGGGCCCAGCCATCTGTGCTTCAACAAGCCCTCCAGGTGATACTGATGCATACTAGAGTTTGACAGCCACTGACTTCGAGTTTCCGTTTTGGTATTAGGTAGCAGGACACTGATTTTGTTTTTCAGAGGAATCTAAGGCTTAGGCAAACTGACAGATGTGTTCAAGTTTACTCAAATCTAAGTGGCAGAATTTGGACTTGAATCATATTTTTGCTTCAAGTCTTACTATTCTTTCCACCCCGTGCTTGTCATCCCTGCTTGTCAAAGTGACTCGAGCTATGAGAACTGGGGGCCAGGGAACCGACCCAGGCTCTCACCACACAACTTTGTGACGGTAAATGCGATCCGGATTCTAGGAGTAGCTGGCTTAAAAGGGCAAGATTATTTTTTGCCCTTCAGTGGACAGACAGGGAATGTGAAACTTCGTATAGCTTTGACCCCTGTCAAGTTCAAGGAATCAAAATTATGGTCCTAGAGACACAGACTGGGATGCAGTTCTCTAGTGAGATGCCCACCACACTGGCTGTGTTATTTATGACCACATCCGCAGTTTTCTCATTGCAGTGACAGTAGGGTACAAGGGGCACATATGGCTCTCTATTGAAAATGTGAACTCAAACTGGACAATAGGACACAGTGCAGAGTAGTTAAAATGAGCTGACTTAATTCATGACATACGTTTAGTATTTGGAAAAATTAATCATGGTTTGCTTTCTGTGCTGATGCCACTTCAAAAACAGTCCTGAGAAACTTTAATTGTAGCTAAGTTTCTCCAATTCATCCTTTCTTTTTTTTTTTTTTTTGGATTAGGAGAAAGATCATCAGGTTCCTCTCCTTGTAAAATATCAGTTAGCATATAAATATATTTTAAAAATCTACATTATATTCACACACTGCTGCCTCATTATTTCACCTCTGTAATATATATCTTGAAATGTGAAATACCTGAGTTTCTGAAAAATCTTGTTTTGGAATGGAAGCAGAAGACTAATTTTACTAAATGTTAAGGTTAATTTATAAAATATTTTAAAACTCAATTTTGGTTAGCATTTTAATGGAGTTTTCTCCCATCTCCTGGTCTGTAATTTCATAAAAGAATCTATACTAATAAAAAGGTAATATGCTAATTAGACTGGGAGACCTTCTGGGAGACCTTGAGGATGTCTTTCCAGACAAAGCCATGGTGGTGGGGCTGAGGCAGAGGCGGTTAGGGGTGATCAGGCCAGGAGGGGAGGGCAGTTGGGGGTGATCAGGCTGGTGGGGGGGACAGTTGGGAGTGAGTAGACCAGCAGGGGGGGCCAGTTGGAGGGGAGCAGGCCGGCAGGCAGAGTGGTTAGGGGTGATCAGGCAGGCAGGCAGGTGAGTGGTTAGGAGCCAGCGGTCCTGGATTGAGAGGGGGATGTCTGACTGCTGGTTTAGGGGATTGGGCCTAAACCGGCAGTCGGACATCCCCCAAAGAGTCCCAGATTGGAGAGGGTGCAGGCTGGGCTGAGGGATACCACCCCTCCCCTGCATGAATTTTGTGCACCGGGCCACTAGTGTTTAATAAATCTGAAAAAAAGAGAACAATTTCTAATTTGATCATTTTTTGCAATGTGATATTTAAACTGATAAAAAGAATAATTACGATATACTTTAGTACTTTCTAAATACTTATTAAATAAATTCATCTACATATTTTTGTTTAATTTTCAAAATAAAAGTGTGATTTATTTTATTATGTCTACTTCATATTGAAGGTACTGTGGTTTAGGGGAGTTACATGAATTTTCAAAACTGAGTAACAAGGCAAGCCCGCTGGCATGAAACTCCATTCACTTTCCACCATAGTGACCCTACCACAAATGACAGTGAGTTATGCTTATGGGCGCTAAGTAATGGGAACATTTTACTGATAAATGCATAGGGAATTTCTTTATATCTATGCTAAACTTTTATTTTTAAAAAATTATGAAATATTCTTTTTAAAAAAAGCTATATTGTTCCACTTCACCTTTGAACTAGAGTAACTGTTTCATGGATAACCTTGCAAACATGCAAAATCCTTGTAGTTTGAAAATTATGATCATTTACTCTAATTAAATAGTTTCTAATGTGAGTTTTTATTTAAAAAATATCACAGTGGAGTTAATTACCCTCAAAAACTATTTTTTTTCCTAATATGTTTCCTTCTTTCTTCTTTCCTTCCTTCTTATGTTTCTACCTTCCTTCCACATCCCACAGTTTATCATAGTGAATTGGACAATTAGAAAAAGTTGAAAACTTTAATATTTTTCATTTTTAATATTTTTGACATTCTGGTTTGTATTTCTCATATAACTGGCAAAGAAAAAGAAAAACCACTGTTTGACCAGAGAGATTTACAGCTATTTAAGTCTGTAAGCCACCTCATATTGGTACAATCTTTGATTACTGAGTTTTAATAAAACTCATAAAAGTCTTAAAATTCATCAAAGGGATGCCTGGCTTATGAAGAAAAACTTGAGAAACCATATGAGATGATTTTACATTTTATTGACAGCAGCGAATCCTTGATCTGATGCCAGGGTCTGTTATTAAAACAGTTTAGAAATTATCTTCAGGGAAAAAATATGTGTTATCAGTTCAATAAGCTGCTATTTAGGCAAGCTGTGGCTCTGGAAGCTGCTGCTCTGGCACACCTAACTATGGAAAAAGTTGAAATTGGTGAGTCAGATATTGACAGGATCAGTTTAGTTTGATGTCTTGTGTCTTTTGATAGTTCAGTTTGTTCATTAAATTCCACTTATGAGTAAAATAATATGGTATTTGTCTTTCTCTGACTGGACTATACAGACTCAGAGATAGAGAGCAGATAGGCAGCTCTGGTGTGGGGTGGATGCTGAAGGTGGTGGAGGGATTGAGCAAAAAAATAAAAAAGAGAGAGAGACAGAGAACTCATGGACATGGACAACAGTGGGGTGATGGCGGGGGAGTGGGGGAGGGTAGAGGTGGAAGAGGGCATAAATTGTGATAAAAAATAAAATAACATAAAAAGAAATCTCTTCTGAGTGCTGCAGAAGGATACCTTTCCATAATCCAAAGCAGAATCACTTTTTTCTTAAGGAGTTAATAATTATTACATAAATCATTATCCCATGAAATGTTATTTCATAAAATATTAGCATTAGTTAGAATGGGAAGGACTCATTCCCTGTATACTGGCCTGATTCTTTCAAGACTGAAATACAGAAGTGCTTTGTTCTTATTCAGGCCTTGAGTTTGACTACCACCTGGATAATAGGAGAACCAAGAATATGAAAACGTTGCAGCTGTAATTTGAAATTATGTGTGTGTGTGACAGCCACATTGTCTGTGAAATAGGATGAAAGTATGATGTCAGTGTTTCTTTGTTCCTCATAGAAAAATGAACACAGGCGTTAGTTTTCCTTTCTCTTAGGGAATCACAATGGTAGATGATGTTGTCCAATAATGGCACAAGCATTATTGTTGGTATCACATGCTCTTCCACAACCTCACCACCCCCATCAAGAAGTGAGGTTATTTTCCCTCCTGAAACCAGGTAGCGGGTGGGACGCTGTCCTCTCTGATGGAGAGCTAGTGACAGTGCCACAGCCTGTAAGACAAGTCCACTTTACCACTTCTATTTGCAATGTCCTTATTCTACCAAACCCCTTTGGGTTTCCTATAAGTCTTTTTTTTTTTTTTTGGCCAGGAGAAAACACAGTAGTTACAAGAAGACAACTGATCCATGATGCATGATGCTCTTTTTGGAAGATCAGTACTAAAAATCCTGTATGTAGATATGAGAGAGAATGGGCTGAGAAGAAAACCTACCTGAAATAAAGTGGCCTTTTCAAATGCCACAGAATTATGGCTTTAATTTTTCTTTTTAATTGTCAAATGTGTATCAGTGGGTAACTATTATCACAATAGGGGCTAATGGTTTTGAGGATTGAGAATTAACTTATTTAAAGTGCTGAGAAGAGCTCCTTAACAGAGTAAACACTATTTGAGTATGTATTATAATTACAGTTATCAACTTTGTTATTATTTATTGAAATATCAAAGTAATGCTCCATTGTGATTTCCTACTTTGGATCAGGAGGGGATTAAAAAACAAAGTAATACATCTATTGTTCAAGAGACAACTAGAAAATGACCATGGAAGCTTTCAGAATAAAGAAAAGCAGTCTAGAGAAATGGTTTCTCTGAAGTTTTAGTTGCCACTGGAGACACTGATGACAGTCAGGATTTCCAGCTCAGCTCAGGATAGGACACACAGTAGCCTAATTTTGGGCTGTTTTGTTGCTCATTGCTCATTTATTTATTTATTTTAGCATTTAAATTCTCTTCAGAAACAGATTTACAATTAATATTAATGTTGGCTACAAATTAAAACTAAGCATCATGTATTTGGTGTCAAAGATTTTGACAGAGCATGTATGTGGTTCTACTGCTTGGATGAAGTAGCTAATTCTAAATTAAGCTGAGGAAACAAAAACGACTGACAAAGCAGTTCACTTTCAGTAATGTAGCTTTTCCCAAATCGGGACAGAGCCAGTCATTTTGAATTGGACAGTTGGAGTTCCTCTTCAAGAATCTGAAATGTAGGTCAGGGCTTCGCTGACATTTCCATTTGCCTCATAGCTGAGAACCTGAAGGGATCACTGACAGGCAGGCAGTGGGGAAAGAAGACGTGATGCGGGCCTGGCTCTGAAGTGGAATTATGTGCTTCAAACAGACTTTCAAAAAAGGTGTAGCTTCTCATTTAATTTTTATGTTGCAGTGACCTGAGAGTCTGTGACCCTCAAAAAGGAAAATCTCTGTGTAAAGTTAGAGAACGGTCCACAAGACCACTACCTCCTGACACCACCGGCAGAGTCTGGGGTTCCAAAGTCCACCCCTCAGGCTTGCTGGTTCATCATGAGGATTAACAAAACTCACGGAAAGTAGTTATACTCACAGTTACTTTTGATTTTTAGAGAGAGTGGAAAGGAGGGGAGAGAGAGAGAAACGTCGATGTGAGAGAGACACATCGATTGATTGCTTCCTGCATGCACCGACCAGGGCTGGGGATCGAGCCTGCAACCGAGGTAGGAGCCCTTGACCAGAATCAAACCTGGGACCCTGCCTCAGGCCGATGCTCTACCCACTGAGCCAAACCGGCGAGGGCTATGCTTAGTTACAGATTAAAAAAAATCAACCAGGGGAAGAGATTCATGGGGCAGAATCCAAGGAAGTCCCAAAGAGCCTCCAGTTATCCCCTCCTTATGGAGTCTCGGGCAGTATTACTTTATGGCGATGATGTGTGACAGCACACACGGAGAACTGTCAACCAGGGGAGCTCACCTGAGGCTGTGTTCATAGTTATTATTGGGGTTTGATTACGGTGTTGGCCGCCGGAATATCTGCCTTTGCGCTCCAGCCTGCCTGGAGGTAGAGCTGATACCTTTTGTCTCCAGCCCACCCTGAGGTAGTAGATACCCCCATCATAAATCACATTGTTAGAATGTCTGGTGTGGGCCAGAGCCCCAGGGCCACAGAGACACTTCCTAGAGATAGCTCCGGGGAGATGACAAACGCTAGTCCTCTCCTTGAGTAAGATTAAGTCTTTTCTACATACTATGGACTGAGCTAGCCTAAGTGCCTGAATATTGGGTCCCTTTCTTTCTCTTACTCCTTGGTAAGGAGAGGAGCTGGTCCTGATCACCCAAGAGGAATAACAGAACATGCATTTTATTGCCTCCTCTAAGATAGTTATCACATTTCAGTGATTGTTATCACATTTCAGTTAACCCTAACTTTTAATGTTTTATCAGCAGGGATGATGGAAATGCGTGGCAGATTGGGGTCAGATTTTTCAGCACCTTTCAGACATAACTGTTCTGACTCTCGTGAAGGAGCCTGGGGTCCAACACAGTCATACACTGAGAGCTTCTCTTTATATTCTAGTACTCTAGCCTTGCTCTTATGCATTAGTGCTGCTTCTTTTCTTCCGTACATGTCATCACCTTCTTTTCTGTTCTCCACTGGTTTAAAGGGCACACACCTTAATTGGAAAATAATGCAGTGAAACAAATTTTCCCTCCAACACAAACTTAGTGGATTACTTGACTGAAAATTATTAGCATTGAATTATTTGAACTGAAAGTTTTTTGTTTCCCTTTTCCCCACTCATTTATTCAGAGTTAATCTCTTGTGATGTGCCAGGTAGTGATATGCGCACAAATATGAATGCAACACATTTTCTTCCTACGGTGGGGAGCTTTGTAATAATACACATGACCTCTCTTTTTGTTTCTCTACTTCTGACTTTCCTGGGTTCTGTTAGTCTTTAGGATGGGGCAGGGAGTGCTGGGAAAGTGAGTGTTTATGTACAAAGAGGTCCCCAAATGATCCACTCACCAGCACCATTAAGAACTGCTGTTAGAGGTTTACAGTTTGAAGGGAGAGATGAGATAAATGAATATTATAATCCTCCAGGTGCAATACTAATAGGAGTATATTAAAAATGTTACTAAATACATTCAAGCATTTGGCTAACATTGTTGGAGTGGAGAATCAAAGTAGAGAAACGGATTCTCTATTAGATAACATTTTCTGGACAAAAAAGATAATTGAAAAAATTAAAAACTGTATTCAGTTACTTTTAAAATTCACTTCTTTTTTCTTTTTGTTCTGTGAGTTGATGTTCATCAGGCACTTGGCATGGGTCATTTTCATGATTAAACTGAGTGGTGATTTATTAATAATTATGTTCTAACCATGGACTAACATATAGTTTCAGAGGAGAATGAAATAGTTTTTTAATAGCAGAAAATTTAAAAACACAATTGTTAATTGTTTAACACCATTTGTAGGCATTTCACTGCAAGCAGAAAAATAAGCCTTTTTTCTTTTTCATTAAAAATAAATCTATATAGATGTAGCCTGGAGAGGATGAAAGTGTCGGTTTTTACATTTAAGGATTTGTGCTTCATGAGCCTTGATACATTAATGCTTCCTCTGGGGCCGTTCTGGATGAGCACGTTGCACAGGTGGCCCATTGAATTTATAGACACAATAACCGAGCGGCAGGAATAGGAGGCCAGAACGTTTGTGGCACATGGGATGCAGCTGGCTTGGCCACTTAACAGCCAACATAAATTTTATGTGACACAGCCACTTACTGAAACACAGGAGACACTCTTTTTCCTGGGACCCCAACCTACTGCTTTTTTTACTCTTCCCTTCTTCCAGCACAGAGCGGGGAAGGCTCTGAGAGCTGCTTTGTCAAACTCTGAAATGAGCAAATTAATTTACAATAATTTATAACATTCTGGAGCTCCTTGAAATGAACATCTGTTAACGGCAACTTCACTTTACAACATTGTAAAACTCAGATGAGTTAAACAGTTAAGGGGCTTGGAAATCTGAAAGAAGTTAAGTGCCCGTGTCTGAAGAAAGTTTGAAAAAGCCAGCGAACTAACTTTTGCAAATTAAAGTGGTTATTTTATTATCTAAATTATAAACACGACTTGTGGGTGAAGGGTAGGGTGCTTTGACCAGAACAAGCTCAAGACCATTGAGGTATCTATGGTCAAACATTGTTGAGAATAACAAGAAAAGTGGACACACACACACACACTGTCTAAAAGACATAGAACTATTTATTGGCAAATAGTTCTAAAGAGCCCTTGCCAGTTTAATCTAAGCTAGTGCCATACTCTACACAGAAGCACTTTCAAGCACCCCTATTTCCAGTAAGGGATATGGTCCTGGAAAGAGAGAAGAGAGATGAAAATAGGAAAGAAATGGAAAAGTTAGAGAAAGAGTGAGATATGAAGCAAGTGTAAATGAGACATAGGGAATGATAGAGAGAAAAGAGGCAAAAATACTATTTTCTTACCTTTGCAAGTTATTTTCAAGCAGGATAACTTATTAAGATAATTTATATTTTATTTTTGTCTCTATTATTTTCCCTAGATTCAAACTTGTACCCAGCCTCTGGTGCCCTTAGGACATTTGTTTAGAGGGTAAAAGCAGAAGTTATTTGCAAACAGTCTGTGATTTTGGATTTTGTTTTCTACAGGCTTAAGCTCTTTGAGGAGAGAGGTGGGAACAAGGGACATTCCTTGAGGCTGGGGTGGGCCTGCAAGCATTTGCTCCTAGCTGGGAGGTGGAATGACCTCAGAGGGCAAAGCCAATAAGATGGGCCCTAGCCGGGGGTGCTTGGCCTCTGGTTTCCAGCCTCAGCCAAGATTCTCTTGTGTTAGCTGTGGCACAAGGGCAGCAGATTGCCAGGGCCCACGTGAGCTTGAGAAAGGGACATCTCTGCACCTGACTGTCCAGAGATTTGTCCACAGGAGCCTTCCTGAGGTGCTGGCACTGCCTGGGACTTCTGGATCATGGCAACACCTCTATAGAGGAAGGAATCCTACCAATAATGACTGAAGGAAGATTCCCTGCCTTCCAAGGAGATGAGGGCTCAGAGTAGGCTGTGTAGTTTCACATCCTCGTGGCTACATTTGGTTTGTGGGTGTGGAATTTCCTTTTTTAATAGTTCCTGAGTCCATCTTACTCATTGCTGTCATCTCATTTCTAGCAGAGAAATATATTCACAGATGTGTGTGTGCATATATATATACATATATACATTTATACATATATATACACACACTAGAGGCCTGGTGCATGAAATTTGTGCAACCGGGGGGGGGGGGGGGCAGGGGGAAGGTTCCTCAGCCCAGACTGCACTCTCTTGCAATACGGGACCCTTCGGGGAATGTCTGGCAGTCGGATATTCCTCTCGCAATCCAGGACTGCTGGCTCTTAAGCACTCGCCTGCCTGCCTGCCTGATTACCCCTAACCACTCACCCACCTGTCTAATCATCCCTAACCCCTCTGCCTGCCTGCCTGATCACCCCTAACTCCTCTGCCTGCCTGCCTGATCACCCCTACCCCTCTGCCTGCCTGCCCGATCGCTCCTAACCACTCACCCACCTGTCTAATCATCCCTAACCCCTCTACCTGCCTGCCCGATCGCTCCTAACCACCTCTGCCTTCCTGTCTGATCACCCCTAACCCCTCTGCCTGCCTGCCTGATTGCCCCTAACCACCTCTGCCTCGGCCCCTGCCTTCATGGCTTTGTCAGGAAGGACATCCAGAAGGTCATTCAGCTGTCCAGTCTAGTTAGCATATTACACTATATTTTATATATATATATATATATATATATATATATATATATATATTCAATTATTTTAAACCTGCCTTTTCCCACAAAGGATTTTAGACAATATAGATACTTTGCTTGGAAATATTATCAATTAAATGTTAATCTTTCCACAATGAGTAATAAAATATAGCTAAAAATATGGTGGGCCAATTGACTTGAGACAAGAGCTAAATGTAAATTTATCCCTTGTTTAAAACAAAATGTTTATTTAAAAATTAAGAATATATAAAATCATGTGTTTTGGATATTTGATATTTTATGAGCAGATAGTAAATCTGAGCCCTGAGGCCAAACATAGCAGATTTAATCCCACCTTTTCTTAATGCTACCTATATAATACTGGGCAAGTTTCTTAATTTATTTTTCCTCTGTTGTATATGGTTATTGTGAGGATTGTCTGTTAAAGTGAGGTAAAGCACTTGAACAGTGCCTGGCGCAGACTTGAAATAAATATTTAATAATATTAGCTAATTTGCTTCCTACTAATGAGTGCTTTCAGGAACTTAGGATATACTCATGTGAGGCAAACAATTGATATATTTATAGCAAGCCATGATCCTTGGTTCATTTAAGTTAGACTCCCATGAAACCGTAACAGAATGTTTAGTATTGTTACTATGTGTAGCCAGACATATACATCTATGTTTTTTTAGGATATCTTGTAAGTCAAACAATTGACTACTTCAAATTGATATTTCTCCAGACCTACAGTGAAAAATGAGATGTCCCATCCCCTTTCCCTCTGGTAATCACCATACTGTTGTCTGTATCTATGAATGTCTTTTTTATTACTTACTAATTTCTAATTTCTTTTAGAAACATCAATGATGAGAGAGAATCATTGATCAGTTACCTCCTGCATCACCTTCTTCCCCTCTCTCATTGCACCCCCACCCCGGGCATGTGCCCTGACTGAGAATCACACCATGATCCTGGTTCATAGCTCAATGCTCAACTCCTGAGCCACGCTGGCTGGGCTCTATGAATTATTTTTAATACCAATTGAAAACAGTGGGTAAATCATCCAGACAGAAAATCAATAAGGAAACAGTGTCCTTAAAAGATACATTATACCAGATGTATTTAATATCTTTAGATCATGACGCACAAAAGCAGCAAAATATATGTTCTTTTTAAGTGCATAGTACATTTCCCAGGATAGAGCACATGTTAGGTCACAAGACAAGCCTCAATAAATTTAAGAATATTGAAATCATATCAAGTATCTTCTCTGATCATAATGTTATGAAACTAGCAATTAATTACAAAAAGAAAACTGAAAAAGACACAAACACGTGGAGACTAAACTACATGCTACTAAATGATGAATGTGTTAGCAATGAGATCTAGGGGAAATTCAAAAGATACTTTGAGACAAATGAAAATGAAAACACAAATGACCTAAAATTGATGGGATACAGCCAAATCAATTCTAAGAGGGAAATTGATAGCATTAAATGTCTACTACAAAAAGATAAAAGAAAAATATCAAATAAATAATGTAACTGTTCTAATAAAGAAATTAGAAAAAACAAATCCCAAAGTGAATAGAAAACTATAATAAAGATCAGAAAAGAAATAAACAAAAGAGTCCTAAAAAACAATAGAAAAGATCAATGAAAACAAGAGCTGTTTCTTTGAAAAGATAAACAAAATAGATAAACCTTTAGCCAGACTTATCAAGAAAAGAAAAGAGAGGGCCCAAAATAAGTAAAATCAGAAATGAAAAGGGAAAATGACAACCAAAATCACTGAAATACAAAAGATTATAAGAAAATACTACAATATGAATGTCTAATCACTATGCTTGTACACCTGCAACTAATACAAAACAATTTGAATGTAACCTGTAATGGAAAAAAAAGAAAACACTATGAATAATTATATGCGAATAAATCGTACAATCTGGAAGAAATGGATAAATTCCTAGAAATATAAAATCTTCTAAGGCTGAATCAGGAAGAAACAGAAAATTTGAACAGATTGATAACCTCTAAAAAAAATCAAATAGTAATTAAAAAAGCTCCAATAAATATAAATCCTGGACCCAAGTACTTCACAAGTGAATTCTGCCAAACATTGAAAGAAGAATTAATACCTATCCTTCTCAAACTATTAAAAAAAGTGAAGAGAAAGTAAGTTTCCCAAACTTATTTTACAAGACGAGCATTGCCCTGGAAACAAAATCAGATAAAGATACTACCAATAAAAGGGAAAATTATAGCCCAATATCCTTGATAAACAGATATAAAAATCCTCAACAAAATATTAGCAAACCAAATTAAGTGACATTAAACAGATCATATACCATGTTCAAGTTGCATTTATCCCTGGGATGCACGGTTGGTTTAACATCTGCAAGTCAATTAACATGATATACCACATAAACAAAATGAAGGAAAAAAATCATATGATCATATCAATAGATTCAGAAAAAGCATTTGGCAAAATGCAATATCCATATATGATTAAAAAAACACACACACACAAAAACCCAACTCTCAGCAAAGTGGGAATAAGGGAACATACCTAAACATAATAAAGGCCGTACATGGCAAACCCACACCCAACAATACACTCAGTGTTGAAAAGCTGGCCTTGCGGGTATGGTTCAGTGTTTGGGCATCAACCCATGAACCAAGGGGTGTACAGATTGATTTTTGGTCAGGCCTCAGGCCTGTGCTGCTGGCTTGATCCCCAGCAGGGGGCATGCAGGAGGCAGCCAATCAATGTTTCTCTCTCATCGATGTTTTTATCTGTCCCTCTCCTCCTCTCTCTAAAATCAATAAAACATCTTAAAAAAAAAGTTGAAAGCTTTTTCTTTAAGATTAGGAACAAGACAAGGTTGTCCACTTTCATCACTTATTCAACATAACATTGGGAGTCATAGCCACAGTAATCAGATAAGAAAAAGAAATAAAAAAAAAACGGAATTGGAAATAAATAAATAAAACTGTCATTATTTGCAGATGACATGATACTATTTAGAGAGAACCCTAAAGAATCCACTGAAAAAGTATTAGTACTAATAAATGAATTCAATAAAGTGGCAGAATACAAATTTAAAATTCAGAAATTGGTTGCATTTTTACACACCAGTAACACATTATCAGAAAGAGAAATTAAGTAAACAGTCTCATTTACAATTGCATTAAAAAGAATAAAATACCAAGAAATAAAATTTATCCAAAAAGGCAAAGATCTATATTTAAAAAAATATAAGATTTGAAGAAAGAAATTGATGACATAAATAAATGGAAAGCTCTACTGTGTTCGTGGATAAGAAGAGTTAATGTTGCTAAAAATCTATATAACCCAAAGCAATCTACATATTAAATGCTATGCCTATTAAACTACCAATGACGCTTTTTTCCCTTTTTTTCAGAACTAGAACAAATTCTAAAGTTTATATGGAACCACAAATAGCTATGACAATCTTGAGAAAGAAAAACAATATTGGAAGTATTATGCTAACTCATGTCAAACTATATTAAAAGGCTGTGGTAATTAAAACAGTATGGTACTAGCATAAAAACAGGCACATCGATTAATGGAACACAATAGAGGGCCCAGAAATAAACCCATGTCTATATGGTCACTTAATCTACAAGAGGGCAAGAATATAAAATAGGGTAAAGACAGTCTGTTCAATAAATGGTGTTGGGGAAACTGCATCAACACATGCAAAAAATAAAACTATAGCATTTTTATACCTTATACACAAATAAACTAAAGATGGATTAGAGACTTAAATGTAAATTCTGAAACCATAAAACTCCTAGAAGAAAACATAGGCAATAACATTTTTTACACTGGTCTTAGCAATATTTTTTTTTATATGTTTCCTAAGGCAAAGACAATAAAAACAAAAACAAACAAATGGGACTAAATGAAAGTAAACTTATGCACCACAGAGGAATCCATTAATAAAACAAAAAGGCAACCAATGAATGGGAGAAGGTATTTGCAAATAATATATCTAATAAGGGATTCATAATCAAAATACATAAAGAACTCAGACATCTCAACATAAAAACCCTGCAAACAATCTGATTAAAAATGGGCAGAGGACCTGAGTGGGCATTTCTCCAAAGAGGACATACAGATGGTCAACAGACATTTGAAAAGATGCTTAACATCACTAATCATCAGAGAGATGCAAATTAAAACTATAATGAGTGATCACTTCACACTTGTCAGAATAGCCTACCATCAATAAATCAACAAACAACAAATGTTGGCGAGGCTGTAAAGAAAAGGGAACCCTCATGCCCTGTTTGTAGAATTGTAAATTGGTGCAGCCACTATGGAAAACAGTATGAATGCCCCCCCCCCCCAATTTAAAATAGAACTGCCATATGACCCAGGAATTCCACTTCTTGGTATTTATCCAAAGAAATTTAAAACACGAATTCAAAAAGATATATGTACCCCTATGTTTATTGCAGCATTATTTACAACTAGAGGCCTGATGCACAAAATTAGTGCAAGAGTAGGGGTGGAGCTAGGCGATTGGAGGGAGCTGGGAGGCCCCTGCCCAGGCCCTGAGGCTATAGGCCTGGCAGGGGTGGGGTGGAGCTGGCGATGGGAGGGTGCTGGGGGTCCCCTGTCCAGGCCTGAAGACTTTAAGCCTTGGCAGGGGCAGAGCCAGGCATCGGAGGCAATAGGTGTGAACTACAGAGGAAATAGCTTTTCTGACTGCTCATTGGCTAAGCTCCCTGTATGCCACTGGTAATATTCTTAGTAACTTGGGTATAAGAATCCAAAAAGGTGATCTAGGGTTTTTCCACCTCACTCCTGGAGAAAAAAAGGAAGATCCGCTGCTGGGGGGGCTAAGAAATGTCATCCTGCCCTAGCCGGTTTGGCTCAGTGGATAATGCCTAGGCTTGGCCACCGCAGGGTCCAGTTGGATTCTGATCAAGGGTATGTACCTAGGTTGCAGGCTCGTCCCTGGCCGGGGCCCAGGTCAGGGCTCATGCAGGAGGCAACCAATCAAAATGTTCCTCTCACTTTGATGTTTCTCTCTGTCTTTCCCTTTCTCTTCCACATTCCCTAAAAATCAATGGAAACATATCCTCAGGTGAGGGTAAAAAAGAAAGAAAGAAAGAAAAAAAGAAATGTCATATCTTATGAAAGACACATCTTGAAAATGCCTAAAGGAAGTTGTCATTTTTTCATGGTGAAGGGATTGGAGTCTGTGTTGATGAAAACACCTTGGTGGCTGCGGTGACAGGCAGTGGCTGCAGCAGCGGGGTGATGGGGTTGGTGCCTTCCCCTGATCAGCCCGGTCGCCTCAGTAGGACATCCCCTGAGGGCTCCCAGTATGTGAGAGGGGGCAGGCTGGGCTGAGGAACCGTACCCACAGCGCACAAATTTCATGCATCGGGCCCCTAGTGTGTTTGTGTGTGTGTGTATAATAAAAATTAGTCACAAAAAATAATAAAGTCTTGCCATGGATGG
Organism: Corynorhinus townsendii; assembly: GCA_026230045.1. Lineage (NCBI taxonomy): Eukaryota > Metazoa > Chordata > Mammalia > Chiroptera > Vespertilionidae > Corynorhinus > Corynorhinus townsendii. The sequence continues at coordinate 80,478,507 of JAPDVU010000001.1, read as the reverse complement.
ACTTAGAGGGTATTATTCTAAGTAAAGTAAGTCAGACAGTTACAAACAAATACCATATATATATATATATATATATATATATATATATATATTTTTTTTTTTTTTTTACCTATATGTGGAATCTAAAACAGAAACAAACTCATACATACAAGGAACAAATTGATAGGAGAGGGGGTGGGGGAATGGGTGGACCAGGGGAGAATGAATTAAGATGTACAATTTGCAGTTATGAAAGTCATCACAGAGATGGAAAATGCAGCATAAGGAATATAGTCAATAATATTGTAGGAACTATGTGTGGTGTCAGATGGATAATAGATTTTTAGGTATGATAACGCTGTGTGGCATATAAATCTCTAATCACTATATTGTATACCTGAAATTAACATACTATTGTATTTCATCTGTAATGTAAAAACACTTTTTTTTTTTTTTAATAAAAAGAAAAGATGGTCCTTCTCCCCAATAATGGCTGCAATCCTTGGCCAGATGGGACAGGCAATATAGGCTCTTGACTATTCTATATAGGATGGTTTGTTTTGTTACTTAAGAATTGAACAGGGATTGTGAAGAAATCTGTTTTCTCCTGAAAATGTTCCAAATTCTGTCTTTAACGTTCTCTCTTTCCTTCCTTCTATCTTCCAGATCTAGGCAAAGCCTGGATCATAAGATTTGCTCTGATGACTCATGTGTTTGTGAAACATCTTCTGTTTTACCCTAGAAATAATGACTCCTCTTTGAGCTGCAGTTTTTCTGTCTTCTGGAGTTCATGGCACAGGTGGGAGGAACACAATATGTTCTAGGTCAAGTGTTCACTGAAAAAGAATTTAAAATTTCCTTGAAAAAGTCATGAAGAGAAGAAAAAGGAAAGGAATGTAAGGTTAAGTAAATTGTTCAACTGCAAACATTGCTTCAAATGTTTATTTAAGGTTCAAGAGGAGAATTACTTTGTGGCAGCAGAATGAATGACTCAAAAAAGTTAATATCTAGTAGTTTTTATAGATGCTTACTAATCTAGGTATTATGCTATATTATTAGTGGGAATATTGATTACAAAAAATGATTCATTGATTAGCCCTGCTTAAAAAAGAAAGTTTAGTTATTGAGCAGTCAAATAATAGGTTTTCCTGACTTCTAAGAATTTATCCCAAAACAGTTGGATATATGCACTAACTTGACCATGTCACCTTGAGTACTGTAGCTTTATATTACTAACTGATAGAACAAATTTACCAATATCATTCTTTTAAAAAATGTTAATTATTATTTATTTATTCATTCAGAAAATTAATAACTCTGTCATATTCAGTCATCTTCACCATAAACTATTTTTATTTAAATAGTATTAGATATACAAATCAATAAAGGAGAATGCAATCTGTACAATTCTGAGTTTTTCATCTAAGAATATTGAATTATTTTTAACTTGAAGGAAGTATTTTATATGTAGTTATATGTAATTTAATATTTGTAGTTTGAGCTCATTTTTATGCCTATTAAGATAATTTTTAATATTGCCTTAAATATTCACCTAATATATATTAGGTATATAACCTAATCTTCTTAGTTTAAAAATTTTTGCTGAGGATGTCTTTATATGTTCAGCAAAATAATTGTTAAAAATGTTAGCAGGACAGAGCTATGTACACCAAGCCATGTGATGTACTAAATTTAATGGCATAGATGTGATCAATTTAAGAAATTTAAATAATCTCTAACTTTCTTTTACATTAAAACTATATTTTAAACATAAAATTTAATTTAAAAAATATTTAAACTCACAGAGGAACCATTGAAGATCTTTATTGTTCCCATATCATCATTTTATATGCTAATGACTTTTATATCATCCTATACTGGTATAGTAAAAGGCTAATATGCAAATTGACCGAACAGCGGAACGACCTGTTGCTATGACGTGCACTGACCACCAGGGGGCAGATGCTCAATGAGGGGCTGCCCCCTGGTGGTCAGAGTGCTCCCACAGGGGGAGTGCCGCTCAGCCAGAAGCTGGGCTCACAGCTGGCGAACACAGCGGCGGTGGTGGGAGCCTCTCTCACCTCAGTGGCAGAGCTAAGCCCGGTAGGGGGGATATCCGACTGCCTGTGGGGAGTGGGTCTAAGATGGCATTCAGACATCCCTCAAGGGGTCCTGGACTGCTAGAGGGCGCAGGCTGGGCTGAGAGACCGCCCCCCTCCAGTGCAGGAATGTTGTGCACCGGGCCTATAGTCTATATTTAAAAGTATTGATTATTTAGGTTAACAGTTGGCAGAATGCCCAATAAACAGATTTTCTTCCTAAATACAGCTTGAAAAATTACTCTTCTCCCACAAACAAACTCCATGTACCTCTGCTTCCTTTTCAAAATCTCACCCTCCCTCAAAGACTCTAATCAAATCTCTTCTCTGTGTTTCTTCCTGCTTGTCCAGTTTGTCCACTGTTTGGCACAGCTCCTGAGGCAATAAAAATTAACTTTGACTACTTAATAAGGACCACTCAGTCTGGCTATGAAAAAAGGGGTAAGAATCACCCTTGCCCTCAAGTTTAAATCTGGTGTTCAGTAGCTGAGCCTTGATAGTGCACCAGCTCGCCTTTTCCCCGACGGCCTCCATGGGGACCCCATGATCATAGCTCATAATCCAAGTGCTATCTAAAATGAAGTCTTGCCCAGGACGTCATGCTGATTGGGTCCCACCCTCACTAACCCTTCATTGCTGAGAAGTTGAATTCTCTAGTTAACGCCAGCCACGCTGACTGAGACACCCCTCATTCTTTCTTCTACTTTCACTCCAGGTCCAAGATACCACTTGCCTACAGGCAGGTATTGCCACTTCCCAGATTCACATCGTTATGGCCCCACCTTCTAGAATGCACTTTGTGTATTGTCATCTTGAGTGAAATCCCGGTTTGTGATCCCCCCTTAGGCATTTAATTTGGATGTTGGTAATTCTGCCTGAGTCCAACTCCGGAGTCATTTTACTTTTCACAGACCAGAATTCCCTCAGTTTCAAATATTTGCTTCTGTCTGCAGCCTACTATGGAGGCAGTTTCAGACATTATATCTGTGACTTGAAGATCATGAAATTATCATGTCTTCCTGAACAATTTTAATTATTAATTATTTTTAAAGTATTAAATTATTTTTCATAAATTTGCAATTCAATTCCAAACTTCTAAAGGGCAGGAATTATGCTTTATAATATGGCCCATTATTGTAGTAATCATATTTTTTTTAGAAAAAATTTAGATACATGATTTGATAAATTCTAGTATACTTACAGGGCATAGATTATTTAAAACAGGACTTGGCATTATAACTTGACTACTGCGGTTGCCTTATTTCTAGTATAGCTTCTTGATTGTGGTATTCAAAATGTATTTCTTGGTTGATTATATGAATGGCATATGAAATGCATTGTTAGAAAAAGCATTTTTTTAGATTGCTTAAAATCATAATTATTCTCATGAAACTTTTGAATGAATTGTTCTGTTGAAAGTTTTCTGAAAATTATTAGCATTCATATAAGGTGTCTGGGGGACCTTTCCCACTCTGCATCAAATAGTGTTTTCAACAGAGTCCCTGAAGGGGTCACTCGTGCATAGAACAAATATGCTATCAGTGGAGTAGACTCTTGATTTGAATGTAAAATGTCTGAGTGGTGGTAGAAACATTTTATGTTACTTCTGAGAGACAAAGCAGTTGAATTTCTTTTCTGGAAATAAAAGGTTATTTACTTCTAATGAGTGTTTTCCAATTTAGGAATTTAAGTGATATTCTTCTTGTTAATTCTGAAAAGTTTTATTTCCTTGACATTTTCCTAGAAGCTTGTTTTAAGGATAGAAATGAAGCCCAGAGCATGTAAGCATTAGAGAGGTTAGCCTTGCAAAGGTTTGGAAGGAAATAAAAGAAAAGTCTTTTCAGACTTTTACCCTCTATTTTTTCACGAAGGAAGGAATTTTAGGAGCAGGGGTAGGAGACTTGTAAGTACAAAGTATATCTTTTTTCAAACTTAAATTTAATTGCATTTTTGTTATCTGAAATATAGCTCAAGAAAGTATCCTCTTGCATATACTTTATTACTGATTTTACTCTAGGCAAGAAATATATGAATATTAACCAGGGCACTTAGATGCATTTATGCATAGCCCATGGACACAGACAATAGTGTGGTGAAGACCTTGGAGGAGTGGGTAGGTTGGAGGGGATCAATGGGGGAAGAAAAAGAGGACATCTGTAATACTTCCAATAATAAAGATAAATTTAAAGCAAAAAAAAAAAGAGAGAAAAGAAATATATGAACACAAACAGCTCTTGGCAATTAAATATTGTTATGATAAAATCTTTTTATAATATTGAGAGTTTTTTCATTAAAAATAGGATCGATTAATTTCACACAAAAGGAGATTACCTTCAGAATACTGTCACTTCTATGATTGCTGTATATTTAATTTATTTTCTTTAAAGAATACCTGTGTGCCTAAAACTCCTAGCATAATGACTATATAATAAAAGTTCTTATTGCTTTTTAAATACTTTGTCCATCTGTGATAGAAAATTAGGTAGGATGTCAAATTTTTTCATATCTCACCTTCTCTAGGTTATTTTTATTTCTAAATTTAAATAAAGGTTAACATCTTAAAGTAGTTTTATAGAGAAAAGTCACATTTCTAGGTCCCTTATGTTTGACACTTGCATTTTTAAGCCAGGAATACTCATTGATTACTTAGAAAGTTTTTTTATGCTTTGTTAATTTGATAGACCAGGCAATTTATTAGGTGTTTCCTGTTTTTAGCTGTAGTCTGATTTTGGAGGAAATGAGCAGTGTCTGTGGCATAGCAGATGAGTCTGTGTCTGATGGGAGCCATGTGGGCCAAACTCTCATTTTTCATAAGTGCTGTCATTTTACAGATGTATGACCTTTTTCTTCTTTCTTCGGAGGAGGAGGGGCTGGGGGAAGAAGATAATGCACAGGGTTCATTTGAGAAACTCTTGTAGGCAGATACACAAATCATGTCATGTAAACCAGAACAGGCTAAGGAAACCTCACATCTCTTTTCCGAAGACAATAACAGATAGGACAGAGAAAGATGGAGTCAAAGATGATTAGGAAAACAGGAATGGTTAATGGATAACAGCAACGTGGCGCCAAGCTGTTCATTCCATGTCATAAAGATATGAAGCCACACAAACAGAGGCCAGGTGAAAGGTCTCCGGATGCATATCCAATCAATGCAGATGTAGATTTGTGCTTTGAGACTATTTGATGGAGAATAAGAAGAAGCATGGAGAGGTTACTTGTAACAAATTAAGTTATTCCTCACTTACAAGTAACAGCACATCCAGGACTGGTTTCATGGACCTGTGGTGTGGTCTGTGCAGTCACACAGGACTCGGCATTTACTCAATGATTGGCTCTTGCCCCTCACTGTTATTTCGCACTGGGTCCTGAAAATACTGTAGCCAATCCTGAGCATATCTAATAAATTTAGACCTGTCTTTCTTGTGTTTTTAGTACATGACAATTTACTTTCAAATTCTGAAACTACAGGTGCACATGGTCCTTGGAACCAAAGGTGGGTTAAGTGGCCATCAAGGTGGTCAGCAGGGAGAGAAATCCAGGCTCTGTTCATACCTAATATTATACCTAACACCTTTATTTGCTGTAAGTCCCGGGGGGTTATTTGAGCAAGACCAAAATATGATGGAAAGTTGAGCTCATATCTGGAATACTTTCACATCATAACTCATGTTTGAGATGGAATGAAAAAAATTATTCTTAGACTGTGTTCTTCAGTAGAAACTATGTTCTCTAAACTTGATCAACTAACATGCACACACACATCTAGGAATAAATTTAGTGATTAAAAAGTACAAATTATTTTACAATTACAATTTTATTTTACAATATGAAAACTAGACCAAGTCTAAAATTTTCATACATATGGAGAGATACAATTTCATAGTATCTCCTTATGAAAATAAATCTCTACCATATCAAGTCTTTATTTGTAATAAACTATAATATTGTCACCACACCAATAAAAAGTATTTGTTGAAAAACTGTTAGTTTTTACTTCAATCTTGCTAAAGTATTTTCTAATATTGAGCTATTTTCTTTTTTGTAAGCATTTACACTAGGTTTGACAGTGAGCCTACATTAAAAAGTCAGCTTCTCATTTTATTTTGGAAAACTTTTTATCCAATGTCTACTTAGTCCTGTGATAAAATCTCGTGAGATGTGAGTGTAACTGAGGAAAGCCAGTGAATGATCTCATTTGACTTCATTGCTAAAGGGAATTCTCTAATCTGAGCTTCTCAGAGCAGCCTCCACTTCATGTATAAGAAAACCTGTCTTGGGAGCCTACCCTCAATCTCTGATGCAGGAGTTGATGTTTCTTTCGGCAGGGGGGGGGGGGGGACTTCAAAGGGAGAATCTCTTTCACTTTAGTTGACCTTTTTCGAAAAGAAGATCATATGCTTTGCAGCTATACAGACTGTATCTAATGATGGATGCGAAGAGTGACTCTAATATCAATTAAATCAATCTTACACATTTATCTTAAAAAAACACTCAACTTACATGCTTTTCAGCAGTGTCCAAGTGGACCATTAAATGACAGTTGCCTAGCAATTTCTATTTTACAAATCAATTCCATACTAAGTTGAGGTAGATGGTAAAAACATCTAATCTATTACATAGTTTAAAAAAAAATAACCTTCTCCCAACCCAACCTGTTAATTATTGCACAAAGTTGCAATTAAAAGCTGGAGAGATTTGTCTAGAGAGATAACAGAGAGGGGAAAACAAGGACATGATCTCTCCATGGGGCATTACATCACACTTGATAACTCTCTCATGGATGCTATTGTGTTTGTTCCTTAGCAGAATGTCCTAGTCAATAGATATGTAGAAATAAAGAGCAACCGAGATGTACCTCTGCCTGATTACTGGAAAGGAATACACCCTATGAAAGGCCTGAAAGATTTTCTCTATCCAAACATATCAAGCTCAACTCCCCTTTTTTGTTTGTTTTTAGTTAAGTTCTTAGGAAAATGTTATTAATTGGAATGTAACTATCCAATCACTATTTATTCTAAGTAAAGGGATGGTAAACTCAAGATAGACTTAGCAATTCTTTTAAGAAATAACTGAGATTCCTTATAAGACTTAATTTGTCTAATAGAATAGAGCTAAGACTATAGAAAGAGCCAAGAAAAGTGTCTTATACAATATTCTTTATTTTTTCCATTACAAAACTTACAGGTTCTAAACTCGCAGTTTTAAGGTGAGAATGGTTTGTTTTAGACATTGTTTTGAAATCTTTTCCATTGCTTATAAAATATTTGTTCCTTTACTCTTCTTCTTCTCTAATTTCAATTTTAAAAGTCATCTATTTCTGAATACTTTCCCTTTTTAAGCGATAGTCAACTCCTTGTCATAAACTTCTGAAACCAAGACATTTGAAACTAGAGATAATTTAATCCTCTAATTTTCACTTTTCTTTTGAATTGTCCCTCATTTACCTAACCTTTTTTCAGAGTCTCCTTGTGTATTTAGCTTTAGGTACATGCACATGTATCTTTCAGCAACATAATCCATCTCCATACCAGAGACTGATAAAAATCTACCTAGTAATTAAGTTATTTTTTCTCTTCTTAGCTATTGCATTATAATGTAGTTTCTTACTTAACATTAGAAATAATATTCTTTCATCTACTGGTTGACATCTAAATGAAATATATAAAGAACTACAATGATAGAGATATCATTGAGTCTCAAGTTAGGTCAAAAATATTTAAAATATTTTTTTGATAAATATAACTATAATAACTACATATTTACATAGTCTTACAACTTCAGGGAAACTTTTTTCTTGCCATAAAGTTTGAAGATGGCCTAGGAAAAGTATGAACTAGCCACAAAATACAGTGTTCAGCAGTGGTTGGGAGCGGTTGGGGCTTATGCTTAACTTTCTGCTTGTATTATTTTACTATAATTTAGTTATGTTGAGACTCTAAATGATGTGTTCCCTTTTACTAGTTAGTAATAAATACAAATAATTTTTAAAAATCAGCCATAGAATTTTAATGAAAATTTTAATGTGAATTAGAAAACACTGTGAGTATTACAGAATTGATTTTTCCTAAGACTCACCTTTTCAAATAGATCTGATATATACAGGGTATCCCAAAAAATGTGTACACACACTTTTAATAATTATAAAGGCAGTGGTTATTAAATAGATTTCATTTTCAAAGTTGAGCTATCAGCTGTTAAAGTGTGGATACATTTTTTGGGGACACCATATATGGATGAAATCTGAAAACACTGGGTTCTTCTAGTGTGAAATCTTCTTGAGCCATTTTCATATAACCCACTTAATCTTCCATTTATATGGGATCTTCAGAAACACTAAAGATTCTAATTTATGGCTTAAATTGCAATGCACAGATTCTGAATAGTATTAGGAATCTCAATATTATCATCATGATAAAGCATATTCTAGTTCTTTTTTTAAAAAAATATATTTTTATTGATTTTAGAGAGGAAGGGAGAGTGATAGAAATGTAGAAACATCAATAAGAGAGAAACATGATGGATTGGTTGCCTCCTGCATGCCCCCACTGGGGATCAAGCCCTGACCTGGAATTGAACCATGACCTCCTGGTTCATAGGTTGATGCTCAACCATTGAGCAACACAGGCTGGGCCAGCTCTACTTTCTTAAATGCAATGACATGATCTAATATTGATACAGGATTGTTTCCCTGGGCAAGATGGCTTCCCTGGGCTTTTTGTCTGTCAGAGTCAAAGAATGAAACCACGAAGATGGGATAGAAAAGGTGAAAATTTATTGAAGAACAAGCACAGACTCCCATGTTGGGAGGGGGAAAGAGTCTCACAGCACAGACTTCCATGTGGGGAGCGGGAAAGAGTCCCATCAAGTTCCTTTTTCCAAGGTTTATAAAGGCTGCAGATCTTTGTGCCTTGATATTCCCTCTGATTGGTCACTATCCTTCTGATTCCGTCACTCCTGAGCTCAAAGGTCAAACCTCACATGGGACCTGTGAGGCCCTCCTCTCCTATTGTTCTCCTATTTCCTCTGGACTTTCTTCTTCCTTCTTTATTTTGTAAATATAGACCTTTTGTTACTCCCAGATCCCTTATCTTATGGAAATGTAACTTCTGTCTTTCCCTTGTCTTATGGAAATGTGACTGTTGATTCTCCCAACTCCCTTGTCTTATGGAAATGTAACTTCTGTCTTTCCCTTGTCTTATGGAAATGTGACTGTTGATTCTTCCAACTCCCTTGTTTTATGGAAATGTACCCTCTTGCAACTCTGCAGCCCTTGTTTTTCCCATGGACCCCCTTAATTTTAAAAATTCCCTAAACCTGCCTATTTCACCCCTAAAAATTCCTATTTCAATATGATTTTGAGAGTTAAGTCCCCATTTTGTGTGATGTCTACTAGGCAGAAATTCTCTGTTGAAATAATGTAGCAAACTTTATGCATTGGACAGTAATATGTAAAAACTGTAATTTTTAGTCTCTTTTGCAGGAAATTGAAAACAAAATACAAAATAGTATGTTTGCTTTCCTTAACCACAGCATTGTAAGATTTAATATTCAAGAAACATGCAAATTAGAAAATAACATCCTAGGAACTGGTCAATCAAAAAAAAAAACCCTTTGATTAAACAACTTTTTGATAATCATTCAAAGAGACCCTTCTTTTCTTTCTCTTTTTGGTACACTAGTTTTCCTTCTTATCCTCTCAGGCCTAAGAGGTTTCATTTGCATTTTATTTGCGTTTTGTTCCTCATGGTGGAGGGGAGGGGAAGAGAAAGCAAGCAGATAAGAAAAGGAAAGAGAAAGCAGTTCCAGATATCTAGCAGTAACCAATTCCTTGGTGTTAGCTGTGCTTTTGAATATTTTATAATTTATAAACTGAAAACACATTATGCTCTGCTTTTCAAACAGGCTTTGTCACATGCCTTGGCTAAACCTTTTAAGATATAAGGCTGTGACTGGGATAAAATATATGCATCCTTTATTTCCACATATCTCCTGAGGTGCTACACTGTGGAACTGTAAAAAAGAGGCTAGAAGGAGGACTGAAGTACCCCCTAGTCATTTACAGAGGCACAACTGACTTTTAACTTTTAACTTACATGAAAAAAACATATGTTGATACTTTTAAAATATCAAGAGCGTGTATGTTAGTGAAAGAAGCCCTCTTCCTGACTTCTTAATCATTCTCTGGACACATATTTTGAGAGTGCTACTGAGAGATTTATTGAACCTCATTGAATTAAGGTGAACTCATCAATTCTTAACAGGAATAGAGTTGAAGTTGATTCCTAATAGCTTCTGGAATGTAAAGAAACGCTGACCTTTAGTCTAGATGTCATGGAAGCAAAGTCAAGAGCAAGAGTTTTGGTAAGAAATTTACACATTGCTGATAAGAGGTAGAAATAGTCTTTGCTTCATTTACTGGACTCCAGAGGCGGTGTTTCTACTTCTGTTTTTGTAAGATGGAGACCAGTCGGTCACTTAACCGCCCCATCTTTTATTTGCTTTGCTTGCATGAGAATTTATGTTGCCAAATTGCTTTTCTGGAGACAAAATGAAAGCTATATGAATGCAGGATATTAACCAATTGCTGCAGATGATATAAATGACTTCAATTTGCTAAGAGAAAAATCCCAAATTAGCTGAAAACTGGGTCTGGAAACAGAGGGAAGGGCAGAGCCTGGCTGTTCTTTGAAAAGGGTGGCCTTGTGCCATGCAGCTTCCAGACAACTGCCCAAGAGCCAGGCAGTGCAGGGATCCTGTAAAACTTCAGCCCTTGAATCCTGCAATGATAAGGCTGGCACTCGGGATTAACAACCCTGTCAAGGGTAACCCTCTGAAGTGCTTATTTGTTTGGAAGAAGAACCTCATTCATCATCAGGGAGTGATAGAAATGGGGGCTCTCTGACACTATATGTGTAGGCTACCTGGATGGATGGGCTCTTCTGGCACCATAAAAAGCAAGAGGAGAAAAGACACTGTTGCTGTTCAGATTCAACAGAGTATTACTATGAAATGTGTTATATGTGTTCAAAGATGCCATTTTTTTGTGATGCCAATTTTATTTTATATATTTTACATATAAATCTTTCTTTGGGAAAATTTTACCTTAAATAAAAATCAGAGGTGATAAATGTAGTTATGCTGTTAACTAATGCAAAGACACTCCAAAAAAAAAAAAAATAACACTTTCATAAGATCTGAAATTAAAATTGCAGTTTCCTTTAATTACTTCATTATGATAGTTTTTGAAATCTGTTTTATCAATCAATTCTTTCTGGCATTTATCTGCTATAATAAATAGGTTATAAACCCAAATAAGTTTTCTTTTTAAAAATGCTGTAGCTGAAATAGTAACTAAAAATAAAGATTTTAGAATAATTCAGGATTTTTTAAATAGTCTAGAGTTTATAATGTTATGAAAATTAAAAAACTGAAAAGCAAATATTATTATCATCGGAAATTAATGATAATAATTAATGTAAAAATTGAGTGCCTTGAATAAAAATAAGAATAGAATTACTTGCTAGGTAGGTGAATTTTAGGTACTATAATGAATCATATGATTGACAATTAAAATTAAATACTGTGATTTTGAATGTACATATCTATAATAATAAAAGCACAATATGCTAATTAGACCTGATGTCCTTTCAGACATCCTTCCAGATGACCTTCCAGATGAAGCCAGAGCTGTGAGGAAAGCCCAGGTCCTGGGTGCCAGAGGGAAGCTGGTGTCAGCAGCCGGGGGAAGGAAGGCCTACTCTTGCACGAATTTCATGCATCGGGCCTCCAGTAATTAATAAGAGAATTTCAGTTTTATTTAAAACAAAAATGACATATATATTTGTTACGAATTTGTACTTATATAGTGCATAATTCACAACTAGTACATAGTGAAATATTCAGAAGCAAGAGTGCATGTGTAGATATAACTTAGATAATACAATACATATCTACACATTCTAATAGCTATTATTTATTGAAAATTATTTGCTAATAATTATCTCCTTATAACATTTCTACAAGTAGATATTGGAATCTCAAGTCCATTGAAGAGGAAACTGAAGTTTAGGGAGGTTAAATAACGCGTCTAAGACCACACATCTACTATGTAGCAAAAACAAGATTTGAGGGCAGATCCACTTGAGTTCAAAGACCTTGCGATTTACTTGCAGTCACATTGCCTCCCTTTACTAGATCTACATGTATCAATCTGCAAGGTCACTCCCATTTCTAATAACGCTCTGTTCAATGCCTTTCTCCAAGGATCCAGCAAAACAAAATGTTGGAACTTGTTGCTGTTTTAAGAACCAAACCAAGTATAAATGATCAAATGTTGGAAGAAAGTAGGCTGATATTAGAAAAAAAAATTGTACTATAGGCAGCGTGTTTCTGATATCACCTCACTAGTCATTCTGTCGACTCTGTTCCTTCTTAATCCCTCCTCCACATTTCTGTTTCACTCAGATCTGACACCCCAGGATGTTCCTCCTGATTTCCCAAGTTCTTGATGTTTGTTTACTGGGTAACCATGGGAAAAAATAGATTATCCCACTAATTTAATTAATGTAGTAGTTAGCTAATTTGTACCTATTCTGAGAAATGTAACAATAATAATATTAAGAAGAATGAATAATGGCCACCAAAACCACTACCCACATACACTGAGGACTGAAACTACCTTCCACTCCTTCATTATCACCCCCTCCACACACACACACAAAGAAAACAAAAACAATTTACTGTCTCTATTAACATGACTGCTATTTCATTTAACTCTTTTCAGACGAAAGACTTGATTGTTCACACAGGAACTTCCCTAAAGACCCACCAAATCTTTGGTGGAAAGTATTGAAACACAGGGCTGGACAACTGTATAGTAATCTTTGCCTAATTCTTATCAATCCCACTAACTGAAAGACACACCATAAATCAAGCTTCTGAGTCTTAACAAATTTTGACTTTGCCTCCTTCCCGCTTCAAGACAGTGACTAAGCTCTGCCCAGACTGTCTTCTCCCTCACCGAGGTAAACAATAAACTCGGCTCTGTGTATTTGAGAATAATAACTAATATCTGCATAGTGCTTAGTATGTCAGATGATAAAATATGCTTTCTAACTGGCAACATTTTGGAACAACATATTACCACAATGTTTTTCAAGTAATTCTAAGTGTCGTGTTTGATGAAGTGGTGGAAAAAAAAAAGAGATATGACAGGAAATGTTTGTACATGGATGGACACACACACACACATCATTTAATCCTCATAACAACCCTGTGAAGCAGGCATTAACATGATCCCCATATTATATGAGAGGGAACTGGGGCCCAAAGAGGTTTTCAGTAGTTTGCTCAGATGACACAACTTCTTAAGAGGCATTCTAAACTGCTTCTTGTCGTATGTCACCACCAAAGACATGTATCTTCTGGAGTCTCTGCAGTAATGACTGTGAAAGAGTAGCTTGTGGAACTGTGCTAGAAAACTTAGGGAGACAGTTGTTAACTGGGTCCAAGCTTCAAATTAGACTACAGGTGGTCCATGCCTTGCATGTGAGTCAGGTTGAAGGAAGTTAGTGTGGCATATCCGTTGAGGTAGGAAGGTTGTTCTAATACGTGTCTCAGTGCAATATGATTAGCATGCATAACAGTCCGTGAGACATGGTCTCCCATATCAACTCCATTCACAATTGCAGAAGATTCTCCTATGCTCACTTTTGAGAGGAATTACTTCTGGGAAGAGGACTAAAGACACAGAGGAAAGAAGCTACAGATGTAAAAGCTCAGGTCTTCATACTCTTGAGTTATGTATCACACCCACAGCAGTAACAATAAACAACCATAATGCTGCATTAATAGGATGACAGCTGGGGTAAATCTTATCCTGATAGTCTGTGAATTTTCTATCAATAAGCCTCCAGGGAAATGACACTGGTTACATTCCTCTACAACTGCCTCTCTCTTACCCACTGTTCTCTGACAGCAAAGCATCCCTGGCTATCCAGACTCATCAAGTTTCTGGATTTGGATATCAGGGGACACCTGTATCTTCCTTAGTTCTCTCTCTCTAACAAAGATATTTCTCTCTAACCTTTCCATCTTGCTTCTTGCTTTTCGTGATGCTATCACAAGTTTGCATTTAGGTTCCTTTAGGTACTGACTAGGTTGACATGTTTTGTGGTCAGCATCTAGGAAGAGAGCCTCTGTTGAATTGCTATTTAGTAAAAATGTTTCCCAAGAATAACACTCCTACGATCATTTAGCTTTCTGGAAAGTAGGAATTTCTGATACGTTATATGAATTAATATAAAAGAAAATACCAGATAAAGTATGAAACACCTAACTACTTAAATAATTTACCCTACATGGCTGTCAAGTGAACTGCCTCAATAGGATCCTAATTGTTTCTATGTTGTATATATGCATATATATCTCTAAATTCTAATGCAAAATAGCATATTGCTCTTCCTAAAAGAACTCCCCTACTCAAACTCTTTCCTTACCTGTAACGAAAATCTGAAATAGGTTCTGGAGCTCATGGCCCATATCTCAGCTTATCATGCTTTCCTGCTATCGTTTCCCAGAGCAGAGCACATCAAACATTAACTTGCATAAGAACCACCTGGGGATCTAGTTAAACTACCGTCTGATCCCTGAGGCCTACGGTGAAGCCCAAGACACTGCAAGTCTGGTAGCACACAGGTGCTGCTGATGAAGCTAATGGCTGAGGCCAAGCAAGAAGGCTCTAACTTCCAGAGCCTTGTTGCAGCAGCAAACAGCTGTTTGCTCTACTCATTAGCCCTTTTAACAGTCTTCACCTTTGCAGCCCACTTGTCTTGGTCCATGCTCTTTCACATATACCTCTCTTCTCTGAGGTTTGTTTTATATACAGAAATGTAAGTGAATGTGATGATTTTACAGGAATGTCATTGTGCACTTTCAAAACCACATCTCTGTGCCCGTGAAAAAGGAAAAAGAAAAATCCCTTGCTCTCCAGTTTCTTGAGCAAACACATTTCTTTGAACCACTGCCTTGCACTGTCAAGAATTCCCAGGACATGCAAAGACTCCATGACTTTCTGAAGATGGTCATCTGACACAGGGACACAGTGAAAGTCACCGAAGGGACAGGCACAGATTGGTAACGTCTTTGACTAACATAACACTTCTTATAAAAACATGGAGAAAAGGTACCGCATGTGTTCCTTCTCTTTTTCTACTAAAAAACACACTGCAGTCTCAGGATGGACAGATCTAATTAATTCTGGGGTTAAGCAATAACATACAAGGCAGTGCACCCTGGCTGGTTCTGTAAACGAGAAGTCATCCTGATTTCTGCTGTGACTCTTCTGAACCTGTGCCCTTTTCAACGTGATTTTCCAGTGATTGCCTTCATCTTCAGTGACAAGCTCCCCTAGAAAATGCGAATTAATATGCTGAAGATTATTCGTATGAAGCGTTTATTGTTCTGGTGCGCAGGTGGTTGGGCACGTGCATGCCCATTGGCATAGGCAGTCCCCACTGAGCGAGTTTGCCTTCCCAGATGTGCTCCTCCCAGGCCTGACCCAGCTCTTGGGCATCACAACATGTACTCTGGGCAGCGCTGGCAGCCTTTGCTTTCCCAGTGAAACCCTCCGCTCACCTGGTTAAAACTGGCTAATCCTAAATCTGCTTTTAAGATTGTCATTAACTCTGAGGCCCTTCAGCAGGATTCTGAGGTAAACATGGCCCAAACCCCATGAAAATGAACCCACAGAAGATTTAAAAATGGGAAGCACCTCCTTTGCCTAAGTTTATTTTTATTTCTTTTGTCTGAGATTTAAGGCCATATGTTATCTTAAAACGATGGTATACGACCTTCACATCTATATATATAAAAGCCTAAGTGATCATTGCAACCGAAACAACCAACTGGACGACAGAACAGGCTGTGTGGGGTGACCAGGCTGGCAGGGGGGCAGTGAGGGGCAACCAGGCTGGCAGGGGGGGGTGCAGTAAGGGCCTACCAGGCTGGTGAGGGGCAGTTGGGGGTGACCAGGCTGGCAGGGGGGGCACAGTTAGGGCCTACCAAGCTGGCAGAGGGGGCAGTGAGGGGTGACCAAATGACTGAACAGCAGGTTGTGTGGGGCAACCAGGCTGGCAGGGGGGGCAGTGAAGATCGACCAGGCAGACAGTCAGGTGAGCAGTTAGGAGCCAGTGGTCCCAGATTGTGAGAGGGGTGTCTGACTGCCATTTTAGGCTCGATCCCCAGGATCAGGCCTAAACCGGCAGTTAGATATCCCCCAAGGGGTCCCAATTGGAAAGAGTGAAGGCTGGGCCTAGGAGACCCCCCCCCCCCCCCGCCACCGTGCACAAATTTCATGCACTGGGCCTCTAGTTTTATATAATGCTACATAATTAAAAATCAGGTAATGAAACAAATACTCTTCCTATTAATTTTTTTTTAAGTTTACTGTTTACACATTATGTTGCACTTAACATTTTAATATCTGCTGGCTTTCTTGCTTCTCATCTATCCATTCAGCAATACACATTTTTGAAATACAGTTGGCCCTTGAACAACAGGATTTGAACTCCGCAGCTCCACTTACACGTGGGTTTTTTTTTCAATAAGTATGTACAGTACTGCAAGTGTATTTTATCCTTATAATCTCATATTTCCTTTTTTTAGCTTACTTTATTCTCAGAATATAATACTTTATTCTCAGAATATAATACAATGTAAATTGACTTTACGTTTTCACTAAGGCTTTTGGTCAACAGTTGACTATTCACAGTTAATTTTTTGGAGGAGTCAAAGTTATATGTAGATTTTTGACTGTGTAGGGCTGGGTTCTCCTAACCCTTGTCACTTTTTGAAGTGAGTATTTTTCTCACTTTTATAATGACAGCAAAACAATATTATTGCCCCTATAAGAAGTTCTCAAATTTAGAATGCAACCCCCTACAAACTCACCAATGTTCTGATCCAGTAGTTTTACAATGAAGCCAGAAATCTGTATTTTTATCAAGCCCCCTAGGTAATTTTGGTACAAACTTAAACCATTCTCCACATTTCTTATTGAATAAAGTTTCCTTCTTATTTAAAAATCTCTCATCTAAAATTAAAAGAGCGAAAGGTAAACTTATAAGGCTCAATGTTTGGGAGGACATTAGGGTGGTGCCTCAGTGATGAAAAGAGTCACCCAGATGGTGGGTAACCGTCACCTCAGTGGTCCCAGCAGTGCAGGGCTGGGGCTTGGCGGAAGCAGATCAGTGCAGGAAGATTCAAGGGAGAGGGAAATTGGGAGTTCTGATGAGTGATTTTGAAAGGAAGGAATGATTTGAGTAGAGGCCACATGGTTTAACTTACAATGAACCTGCAAGATTTTAAAATTGCATGCTGGATTTCCTCATAAACATCCATCAATCTCAGGGAGCAGGAGGCTCTGCTCTTTGGTATGCAATCTTTTGGGAGTGTTTTTTTTTTCTTTCTCTCATTCACTACAAATACATAGAAAATATACAATGGAGCTGAGAATTTGAAAATGCAGAGAAATAAAAAACAACTTTCAATAATTTAATAAGAAGCACATGGGCAAACGTGAACTCTAGTCACTTTCTATTTAAATTATGAAGCCATTGCATTTGCTTGGTTAATTAGCAGTGTTTCTCTGTCTCTGTCTCTCTCTCTCTGTCTCTCTGTCTCTCTCTGTCTCTGTCTCTCTCTCTCTCTCTCTCTCTCTCTCTTAAAAATACAAACCTGCATGCCATTTAAAAATGAAGGCATAGCAATTATTCTCGGGGACCCAGGCAAACAGGAGCACTTACAGGGAGAATGACGCATGGTACAGAGTGAAATTGGGATTGTCACCTGAAGCTCATTCTTAAGTGCTTGTCTTTTCCCATACACAGTTATACAGGGGAAAAAGAAATATGAACACAAAGAGATATAAAATATTATTTTGCTATTTTTTGTTGTTGGAATTAATAAAATACACAAAATCTCTGGTTTGTCTTATTGGGAAGCTTAGCAAATTTTGCAGGATTAAGTGGCTTTCCTCTTCTGTGAAGGGTCTGATGTAAACCCTTGTACCCAGGCTTAAAGTCTTAGGGCTGTTGGAAGTTTCCATCAGTCAGTCTGTATGTCAGTGGATAAAGTCAGTTGCTGATCTAACCTATTCATTGCTCTTTGGAAAAATGCATCAGACTACCGAAGTATTTTTTAATGATGAAGGAAGGCTGAGGAAATGAAGGCCTGTCAGATGATAAAATGTGCTTTCTAACTGGCAACATTTTGGAACAACATATTACCACAATGTTTTCCAAGTAATTTTAAGTGTCGTGTTTGATGAAGTGGTGAAAAAATAAAGAGATCAGTTGTCTGTGGTCATCTATCTTTAGTTACTTCCATGAACTGAAAGTATCTCTCATTTTCATTTTAGAAAAGTTTGCGTTCTATGTACAAATATGCTTCTCAAAAGAATTGATTTTGCACATTCAATACTGGAAAATTAAGTGAAAGGACATACTCTTTTCCCCACCTTTCTCCCTTGCTCTCCTTGATCTTAATTTGATGTACATTTTTAATACTTGAAATAATTGCATGCTACCAATATTGTGCATAGTTGGACATATGCACTGTTAATAGTTATTTGACACTGCCTGCTGAACTGCATACTGCACTCAGTGAAATGCTAGCAAAGGGGCAGACAAGGGTAGAATACAGATAAAATACCACATCTGGCCTTGGCCTTGGCCCTCCAGGGGTTTAGGTAGTATATTTGAAAACATATGATTGTAGATCTTAAGAAGCCTGGTTGAAGTCATGTGAGTATACATATGCTTTGCATGCTGGCAAATTCCTAATAGGCTGCTCTTATAGTTCATATCACCAAGTTCACCAAAGGAATTTACTAATGATTTAACAATGTTGTTGGAATTACTGGGTTAATATTCAGTCTAGTCAGGTGGGCAAACTTTCTTTGAAGCAGTTTACTCAACATTAACACGTTCAGTTTCAATAATGGGGTTCCCAAAAGACTGGTCAGCTTCCATTTGTTACCTTGCTTTTGCTATTCTTTGTACAGTTATAGTATATTACATTTAGCAGGTATTCTCAAGGGGTAATTATGACTATAGAGAATTAGTTGATTAATAGGTATCTAAGGAGAATTTTGACATTTTCCTTCAGTTTGAACAACTGCATCCCAGAACTGATTTAGTCTCTGTCTGCGTGGCAAGTAAGATAAATGCTAATATTATTCACATTTCCAAATGCTAATATTATTCACATTTCCAAGAGTCATAACTATTTTTGACATGCAAGCATATTGAAATAAAGTCTTGTTGTGGGCCTAGAATAATACAAGTTTTATATATGAGCAAAAGTTAATAATACAAAGTGACAAAGGTGGCTTTGCAAGTGAAAAGCGTTGATTAGAAGAAATTCCATCACTCTGACAAATACAAAACAGAAAAATGGTGGTTTTTGCAAGTCTAAAATTTTTTTAAGACAAATTCAGAGAATAAGTCAGTTACTATGAGTTTTAGTCTGAAACTTTAACAAGGGTATCAACTCTGATTAGATATTGTAAAAGTGGCTAGCACTTCTTAGGAGAGATGCTCATTCACAAATAGCACATGGCTCAATGTTTGCTTCATTATATTAGCATTTTTCTTTTTAAAATCTGGTATTAATTTTCTGCTGCTACTTTCTATCTCAATTTATGTGATTTTTGGAGTTGGGATATTGTAACTGCTTTCTTTCTTTCCTCCTCTCAAATCCCCAACCCAGATGTTAAAAAAATTTTTATTTGAATACAGAAAAGCCCATTTACTTTTTAAAAAAATTATCTTTATTGTTGAAAGTATTGCTGATGTGCCTCCTTTTTCCCCCTTCTTGATCTCCTCTACCTCACCCTCTCCCCACTACCTCCCCAGGCCTTCATCACACTATTTTGCTTTCTTTTTATTTTTAATAATATATTTTTATTGATTTCAGAGAGGAAGGGAGAGGGAGACAGAAATAGAAACATCAATGATGAGAGAGAATCATTGATTGGCTGCCTCCTGCACGCCCCACACTGGGAATCAACCCTGCAATCTGGGCATGTGTCCTGACCAGGAATCAAACTGTGACCTTCTGGTTCTTCGGTCGAAGCTCAACGGCCGAGTCACACCGGCTGGGTGCACACTATTTTGCTTTAAAAAGAACTTTGTTAAATGTAAAGTACAGGAAAAAAAAAAATAAAACCTTATTCAAATTTATAAAAAAGTTTTAAATGTTAGATGACTATAAAAAATCTCCTTAACAAAACCTTAAACAAAATAAACACTAAATGTTAGGCCAGATTCTAAGCAATAGAATAACTCACTATCCTATCATAGTAGGTATGAGATATTTCCTCATTTAGTTTTTAAACAATGCTTTGACAATAGGTTGCCAATCACTATAGTCGTATGACTTGACTTCATGGTCTAGGTAAGGGTCAAAGGCGCTCCTCATCTCCTCAGGTTTAGAGTCAGAAAACAACCACAAGCCAATAAACCCCATCTGAGTTAATTTTTGTAGCTGACTCTATTAGTAGAACGCAGAGGTTATCATTTGGGAGGAAGACAAAATCATGATAGAAAACAAGCATTAAACTCACATAAGCACAAAAACTAGCAAAACAAAACATTGGTCAGCCCCACAAGAAAATAACTACATGAAATAGTCCCGAAAAAGGATAACTGTGCTTTGCTTTGGAAAAGGTTGGACCATCCTGCTTGTGGAAGAATGTCCTTATTAACTTTCTTTAAACTTTCACTCTTTCCCCAGCATTTTTCATTTTAATCTGTAATATTTAAATGAAACATTTTTTCGTATAGAGTTTATTTTTTTTATGCTAAACTCCATAAAATGTGTGGGAGGGCATTGGATCTTTACTAACATCAAAATCTAAATGCCTTATAATTGAGATTATTTCTAATATTCTATTATTAACCAACAAATATTTTCCAAACCAAACTAGAACTTCATCTGTTTATTGTTACTTACCATAAAATTGGCTTTTGCTTAAAGCATCTGAGTCATTACAAAGATATTACAAAAGAAAAAATTAAAATATGTGAACAATTACTAAAAATATTGTTTTTAAAAAATATATATTTTATTGATTTTTTACAGAGAGAAAGGGAGAGAGATAGAGAGTTAGAAACATCGATCAGCTGCCTCCTGCACGCCCCCTACTGGGGATGTGCCCACAACCCAGGTACATGCCCTTGACCGGAATCAAACCTGGGACCTTTCAGTCCGCAGGCCAATGCTCTATCCACTGAGCCAAACCGGTTTCAGCCTAAAAATATTCTTGTGTGCTTCAACTGTCTGCATAAATAAAGATATTTTGACTTTGAAATTTCATTCATCTTTTTCCACAATAAAATTTTGTTATTAAAATGCTAAGTAGAAGCAATAGTGTTAAAATTTTTAAGTTTACTACCTAAATGCCATTGATATAAATTTAGTAATTATAACCTCCCAATAATAAAATGTTTTATGAATGGTTTTAATTTCTCCTCCAAAACATATAGATTTAGGAGGGAATTAGGATCTGACCTCACATGATACAGCTTTAGTGAGTAAACTACCTGGTTTTCAACCACAATTTAAAAAATTTTAAACAGGGGTCTAATAATAATGTGTAATATCTATTAACTGTTTATTCTTTGCCAAATATGATTTTAAGTCCTTTATTGACTTTTCACAACAATACAATAAACTTAACATTTTATTCCCATTTTACAGATGAAGAAGCTGAGGCAAGAAAAGGAAAGTAGCTTGACAAGTTCATACAATTAATAAATGGCAGCATCAGGATTTGAACCCAGGAAATACTACTTTCATAAGTGGTATTAGAGTCATTAGAGTTATTCTGAGCATGAAGTAGTGATTAGGTATAAATGTTCCCGTAAGTAATGGGTGCTTCATATTTATATATAGTTTTAGAAAAATCTACCTGCTGCCATAATTTTCTTTAGCACTTTAGACTTAGGTTAAAAGTAATGACATATAATACTAATCTTGGTGAATTTTAAAAATGTGTAACAGCTGAGATAATTCCAAATAAACTGAAATTTAAGTTTATTTTCACTTGGTATATTTATTTTATGTTTTCAGATTCTGGACCTCCATTAATATGTGTGGAAATAGTCAACCAAAAAAAAGGGATGTTGTAAAAAAAAATTTAAGAATTTGGTTGTGAATTGTATATAAAGATATTAACATTTAACTGATGTCAGTCATTCTTGGGTTTATATAAAACCAGGTAAATGTCAACAGTAGGCATGCATGGTGGCCAATTAAGTGCCAGATATTAAGATGTTGGTTTAATAGTTTTTTATTGAGCACAACATATGTGCAATTTTTCATCTCTGACATAGATGCTTTATAATATTTTGTATTTTTATAGTTACTCTTATAAGAAATATCATCACATTTTTTACCTTAAATTGTTAATTCCTCTAATGGAAAATTATTTTTTGAAGAAATTGCTTGATACACATGGATCTTAGTGTTAATTTCCTAAGATGATATTGAGAATACAAAAATTCTTAATAGTCCATTCTCTCATTTTTTAAAGCATGTGTGTGGGCACATACACACACACACACACACACACACACACACACACACACACATGAATAAGAGAGAATCTGTATTTCTCTTATTGAGGAAATAATAAATTGAGAAAACAAACAAGATAAAGCCCTAACACTTCCTTTTAGTGAGCCTCATTTTCTCACATGGTGATATTTTAAGGTAGTTAACTAGTATTACAGCCTTCAAATAAATACCTTAAAATATAATATAACTATCTATACTAATAAAAGGGTAATATGCAAATTGGTCACAATGCCCTGACAGTAACAACTGAACAGCAGGCTGTGTGGGGCAACAAGGCCGGCGGGGGGGTTAGCGAGGGACGACCAAACGACTTACCAGCAGGCTGCGTCGGGCGACCAGGCTGGCAGGGGGGACAGTGAGGGGTGACCAGACTGGCAGAGGGGGGCAATGAGGGGCAACCAGACCAGCGGGGGGGAGAGTTGGGGGTGACCAGGCTGGGGGGGGGGGGCAGATGGGGGCAACTAAGCTGGCGGGGGGGGGGCAGTGAGAGGCAACCAGGCTGGCAGAGGGGGGCATTGAGGGCGACCAGTCTGGCAGAGGGGAGCAGTTGGGGGCAACCAGGCTTGCAGGGGGGCACTAAGGGACGACCAGGCCAATGGGGGAAGTTAGGGGCAACCAGGCCTGCAGGTGGGGGCAGTTGGGGTGACCAGGTCAGTGGGGGGGGGCAGTTAGGGGTGATCAGGCTGGCAGGCAGAGGTGGTTAGGGGTGATCAGGCTGGCAGGGGGGACAATTAGGGGCAATCAGGCAGGCAGGCAGGTGAGCAGTTAGGAGCCAGCGGTCCTGGATTTTGAGAGGGGTGTCCAACTGCAGATTTCGGCCCCATCCCTGGGATCCAGAAACTGGCAGTCAGACATCCCCCAAGGGGTCCCGGATTGGAGTGGGTGCAGGCTGGGCTGAGGGCACTCCCTCCCCCCGTGCACAAATTTCATGCACTGGGCCTCTAGTTCTAATATAACTAATACCTCATATATACTATGTTTGATCTTATCTGACACTCTGCCAAAAGTATACATATTTTTTCTGACATGTATGGATGATAAATTATAGTAGGGATAAGAAATTTATTTTAAACTGTGTATTTGGGGAACACCTTATTTAAATTTCAAAATAGGCAGACATTTATTTATTTGCTTATTTACTTAAAAATAGTGTAGACAGCATGTTATACTTTTATCCTTCTTTCTTCATTGCTTGCCTGCCCTTTCTAGTTCCCATTGTTCTTGGGATGCACTGAAATCCATTACTACCTACAAAGGATTTTAAAATTGTGTTTAGATATACATAACATAAAATTCACCATTTTAACCATTTTTAAGTATGCAGGTAAGTGGCCTTAAGAACTTTTACATTGTTGTGTAACCATCACCACTATTTCCAGAACTTTTCATCATCCCAAACAAGCACTCTGTTCAAATAAGAAACTCCCCCAGCTCCTTCCTTCTTTCAGGATCCAGTGACCTCTATTCAGTCTTAGAATTTGCCGATTCTAAGTATCTCATGTAAGTCTATTATACAATATATTTTCTTTGTGTCTGGGTTTTTTCCATGAGCATAATGTTTTTAAGGTTCATCTGTGTTGTAGCATGTATCAGAATTTCATTTTTTTTAAAGAGTAAATATTATTCCATTGTCTGTAATGTACATACCCCATTTTGTTTATCCATTCACCTGTTGATGGACACTTAAGCTGTTTCACCCTTTACTGTTGTAAATAGTGTTGCTATGAAAATCTTTCTAAAAGAATCTGTTTGAGTCCCTGCTTCCATTTCTTTTGGGTGTATACCGAGGCGTTCAATTGCTGGATCACATAGTAACTCTATGCATACATTTTTGAGGGATCTCCACAGAAGCTGCACCATTTTATATCCCCACCCACAAGGCACAAGTGTTCCAGGTTCTCCACTTTTCATCAGCCCTCATTTTCTGTTTTTTGTTTTGTTTTGTTGTTTTGTTTTATACTGGCCATCCTTACAGGTGTGAAGTGATATTTCATTGTGGTTTTGATTTATGTTTTCCTAATGACTAGAGATATTGCTTTAAAGGATTTAAGTGTTTTGACCAAACTATAATAAACTTTCCAAGAGCCATGCTGATATTCATCTATTATACCTTCTCAAATTATTTAATGTCAAAAGTTAAAAAAATATATATTGCATTGGACCCAAAAGGAGTAACTATATGAGAGAAAACACAGCATGACATAAACACATGATTTATCAGTAAGCAGAGAGTGAATTCAAATTCACCCCTTCACTTGCTAGCAGTGAGATCTTGTGCAAATTTTTATAAAATGGAAAACAATTACTGCTTATGGAATATTATGAGGTTTACATGGAACTGTGCATTTACATTTATTTTCTGCAGCATTCCCAACAACTACGCACCTATAACTATTCCTGGGATATGATTGGTGCTTAATAAATAATTGCTGAATGAATGAATAATGCTTATACCATAATTCATTATAACTCTTCTTATCAGATAATCAGAAACATGAGCTCTTCTATTTAAATAAACTTAAATGGCAGATATAAACATGGCCATTTTATAATTTTAAATGTATCAAGTATATTTGTAATACAGGTGTATATATAAATATATTGTATTTACAATGTGATACTAAATTTCAAAATTTCTCACATAACCAACTACTGAGTAGCTGAAAAAAAAAAAGAACCTACTTCAGTTTATATTGCTTATGTTTAAAATGATTTGGGATATCTATATGAATAAGAGAGAAATATGGTAATTGACTGTCACTCCATGACGCCCACAGCCAATCAGGAGGGAATATGCAAATTAGTGGGACAAAGATGGTGGTGGCCACAGAGCCAGCCAGAGCAGGTGGGAGGCTTGGATTGCCCCTGGCGATGGATGAAGCCAAGCTTCCCACCCGCCCTGGCCGGCTGTTGAAGGAGGGGCCTGTGGGCGGTGGCCACAGAGCTGTCCTGAATGTGCAGGAGGCTTGGGTTGCTTGGTCTGGCTGCTGAGAAAGGGGCCTACAAAGGGCCCTCAGCCCCTCACCCAGGGTGGCCATGCCACCATTGGGGTGAGGGTCCCTGCTGGGGGGTGTGGCCAGCCTTCAAACAGCCATCAGCCCCTCACTGAGGCTGGCCAGGCCCCCCAGCAGGAACCCCCACCCTGAAGAGGGTGTGGCTAGCCTGAAAACATCCCTCTGCCCCTTATCCAGGCTGGTCACGCCCCCAAGCAGGGACCCTCACTCCATGGGGGCATGGCTGGCCTGCAAATCATCACAGGCCCCTCACCCAGGCTGCTCTACACCCCAAGGGAACCCCCACCCTGATCTTAGGTACCCTTCAGGGCAAACCAGCTGGACCCCACCCATGCACCAGGCCTCTATGTATACTAATAAAAGGGTAATATGCTAATTAGACTGGGAGACCTTCCAGTAGACCTTCCGGATGTTCTTCTGGACAAAGCCATGGTGGTGGGGCTAAGGTAGAGGCAGTTAGGGGCCAAGAGGGGAGGGTAGTTGTGGGTGATCAAGCCAGGATGGGACAGCAGTTGTGGGTGATCAGTCTAGTGGGGGAGCCATTAGGGGTGATCAGGCTGGCGGGGGGGTCAGTTGGGGGTGGTCAGGCCAGTGGGGGGGCAGTTGGGGGTGAGCAGTCTGGCAGGGGGGGGAGTTTGGGGTAATCAGGCTGGCTGGGGATCAGTTGGGGGCCAGCAGGCTGGCGGGGGGGGGGGACATTTGGGGGTGAGCAGGCCAGCAGACGGAGTGGTTAGGGGCAATTAGGCAGGCAGACAGGTGAGCGGTTAGGAGCTAGTAATCCTGGATTGTGAGAGGGATGTCCGACTGCCAGTTTAGGCCTGATCCCTGTGGGCAGTCAGACATCCCCCGAGGGGTCACAGATTGGAGAGGGTGCAGGCCGGGCTGAGTGACACCCCCCCCCCCACCGTGCATGAATTTCATGTACCAGGCCACTAGTCTATATAAATAAAAGCCTAAGCAACCGGCCTACTGGCCGGTAGCTATGATACACACTGACCACCAGGGTTCAGATGCTCAATGCAGGAGTGGAAACCACAGGCATGGCAACATGGAACAGACTGATGAATCTCAGAGGGAAGGGGGTAGGGGGAAGAGCAGGAAGAGATTAACCAAAGATCTTATATGCATACTAGAGACCCTGTGCACAGATCCACACACTGGTGGGGTCCCTCGGCCTGGCCTGAGGGGATTGGGCCAAAACTGTCTCTTTGACATCCACAGCGGGTTCCTGGATTGTGAGAGGGCGCAGGCCAGGCTGAGGGACCCTGCCGGCACGTGAATCCATGCACTGGACCTTTAGTTTCTTAAATAATAATTTGATTTTTTCCCAGTAATCAAGATATTGTATACACAAATACCAGTTACTAGAAATGCTTTGAGGTGTATCTTAAGTGAATTGATTTGGGGATGCCATCTCAGTATGAGCATTCATTCTTAGAAAGTAAATTTACTTAGATATGTGCACATGTAACATATAGACAAGCTAAATCACTACCTCTTCCCATTTTTTTTGTTTTGTTTTTGTTTTTAGGTATTTTTAGTAGTTCCTTTGTGTTTTAATTTTACAATTCATGTTCTTTTAAACTCACAGTGTTTTTATACTGTATCACAAAAACAAGGAAAACAAATCAATATACTACAAGTAACTCAAGCTTCTTGTGACCTTTTTAATTTATTTTAACAACAGAAATTAGAAAAAATGGTATATATTCATTTATGTTCTGGACAGGTAAAAAAATAGCTCTCATGCAGTTATATCATATAACCTTAGAAAAATTATCTTTAAAGATTCCTGCTTAAAATTAAAAAATTAACAAAGAAATATCTTGATAGGTTCCCTCTTATACAAAATTAATAATATCACCATTAATCTTAAGTTAAATGCATTCTCAATGGCTCCTTTTAATGCTATGCTGATTTCTTCCATGGGATGATCTCATGGAAAATTTTCACATTCTCTGAGGCTTTTCAGTTTTGTTTGAATTATATTTAGGAAATTACATTTGTCAGTATGTTCTTTTGTCTCTCTCTCTAGATGGCAGCATTTGCATTGTAGAACATTTCCCTTTTCCTTTCTAGACCACCTTCTTCTTCTTTTTTTGTTGTTTTAGTACATATGTACCAATTTTAGAATAATTTTAATATTTTAAGACCTATATTTTATATTGGATAAAAATTTTATTGATTACTATGGATTTATTTATTTAGTTTTAGAGTATATCAAATACTATTGTAGAATATATTATTTTTTAAAATATATACATTATTTTTTTCTTTATTTTTTAATGTTTAAAGTATTACGAATAGTAGTACATATGTCTCCTTTTTCCCCCATTGACCGCCCCCTGGCCTCCCCCAGCCCCCGGCACATGCCCTTACCCCCTCTCCCCCAGTGTCTATGTCCATTGTTTATGCTTATATGCATGCATATAAGACCTTTGGTTGGTCTCTTACCACTCCCCCAATCCTCCCCTGCCTTCCCACTGAACTTTGACAGTCTGTCCAATGCTGCTTTGTCTCTGTATCTATTTTTGTTCATCAGTTTATGATGTTCTTTATATTCCATAAGTGAGTGAGGTCATGTGATATTTATCTTTCTCTTATAGGCTTATTTCACTTAGCATAATGCTCTTCAGTTCCATCCATGCTGTTGCAAATAGTAAGAATTCCTTCTTTTGTACAGCAGTGTAGTACTCCATTGTGTAGATGTACCACAGTTTTCTAATCCACTCATCTGCTGATGGGCACTTAGGCTGTTTCCAAATCTTAGCTATGGTGAATTGTGCTGCTATGAACATAGGTGTGCATATATCCTTTCTGACTGGTGTTTCTAGCTTCTGGGGATATATTCCTAGAAGTGGTATTACTGGGTCAAATGGGAGTTCCATTTTTAGTTTTTTGAGGAAACTCCATACTGTTCTCCACAGTGGCTGCACTAGTCTGCATTCCCACCAGCAGTGCAAGAGAATTCCTTTTTCTCTGCATCCTCACCAGCACTTGTTGTTTATTGATTTGTTGATGATAGCCATTCTGACAGGTGTGAGATGGTACCTCATTATTGTTTTGATTTGCATCTCTTGGATGATTAGTGACTTTTAGCATGTTTTCATATGTCTCTTAGCTTTCTGTATGTCTTCTTTTGAAAAGTGTCTAGAACACCTTCTTAACAAAGGTGCTTAATGAATAAAAATAAATGCTGACTGATGATTACCAGACTGATTAAATAAATGACTGATGAAATTTAAGGTTATTATTCTGCAAATCCTATTTGTGTTTTCTCAAGAAAAAAGTCGTATTTCACAAAATTAATTCATGCAAATTTAGGGGTAAACATTTTAAACGAAATGAGTAAATCTCATATCTGAAGTCTTTACCCCTCCCCAATATGTTCACATGGGATCCAGGGATTCTTCCATCTTACAATAATATTATTGAAATCTTGACCAACTTAGATGAAACCCAAAAGCTCACAAACTATTTTTGAAAATGTTTGTTTTCTAGCCAAAGTAATCTGTGAAAAATATATATCCTCTTGATAAATGGAAAAGAAATAAAAGCCCCCAGCTTTTTGTTTGCATATCTCTAGTGCAGATTGGTGGTAGGAATAATTACAGAGTATAGGACTTAAAAGTAGCTGAGCCCTGGCCGGTGTCTTTCAGTGGTTAGAGTGTTGGCCTGCACACCAAAGGGTTGCCGGTTTGATTCCTGGTCAAGGGCCTACATCTGGGTTGCAGGTTCAATCATGGGCACTGGTCAGGGCACATGCAAGAGGCAGCCAATGTCTTTCTCTCCCTCACCCCCTCCCTCCCTCCTTTCCTCCCTTCTTCCCTCCCTTCATTATATCTAAAATCAATGTAAAAATATCCTCTGGTGAGGCTTAAAGAAAATAAAAGTAGCTGAATTATGCCACATCCAGGGCTGCCTTCATAGCCCTGGGTAGCTGCATTAGATCTACACTTAGAAGTTCCCCGAATTTTGCTTAATGCTCTTTGTAACTTTCTAGAAATTCTCAATACTTTTTGAACAATAGGCCCCATATTTTGATCTTGTGCTGGATCCCATAAAATTATGCAGTTATTCCTGCTGCATTTTTACTAGTGGCAAGTATCTTAAATTGACAATACCTACATAATGAACGATAACAGAAATTTCTACTGAATTGTGAAGTAAACCAAATGATATATGGTAATTAGGGCATGTAGGTATAGTAGAAAGCACTTGCTTAGATTTCTTAAATGTTTAAAAATCACAATTTTGTAAAATTAGTAGCAAGATTTTCTAAATTCAAGTCAATAGAGGAAAAATAATGATTGATAGAAATAGTGTTTGTCCTTACTTAAAAAAAAAACTTAATATATTTCAATACATTTGTTTCTGAGGTTCCAATAGGAATTCAGATATCAAGCAGCACATATAAGATCCACATGGAGACTTTCAGTTAAGATGGTAGAGTAGGTAAATTCTATGCTTGCCTTCTCCCACAATCATATTAAAATTACAACTAAATTATAGAACAACCATAATTGAGAACCAGCTGAAGAGAAATTGAAAAAATTCCTATAACTAAGGATAAAAAAGGTGCTACACAAAGACCAGTAAAAGGTATGGGGGATGTGCACAGGCAGGTCCCACACTCATGGTATAGTGATTAAGAATCAGAAGGTAGGGTGAGGGAGTAGTGGGGAGAGATTAACTGGGGAATTTACAGTCATATATGCATAGGCCATGGACACAGACAGTAGTGTGGGGAAGGCCTGGGAGAGGCTGGTGTAGGGTGGAGGGGTTAATGGGGGGGGGGGGGGGAAGGGACATCTGTAATACTTTCAACAATAAAGAAATTTTAAAAAAAGAACCAGGAGGGATAACTCGGCTGAAGAGGTCATCCCTGAGGATCAAATGGTACTAGTTCCACATCAAGCTCCCCAGCCCAGGGCACCAGTGCTGGGAAGAGGAGTCTTCACAATATCTGGCAGAGAAAACCAGCAGGGATTGCATCCAGGAAAGACAAAGGGCTGCAGAAGATTGAAACACACTGCTCTTAAAGGGCCCATGCACAGACTCACTTGCTCATAACTCATTCATTCTAAGTTCCAGTGCAGAGGTGACTGCTCAGAAAACTCCAGGGACAGATGGAGAGGAACTAAATTGACTAAATTCATGGGGATAACTGGAGGGGCAGAGGTCGGGGCAACATTCTCCAGGATTGGAAGCACAGGCAGATACCATTGTCCCTTTGCTGAGCCCTCCTCCCATTCATCTGGCCTGGCACAAGTGGGCACCAAATCTGTGCTATCCACTAACCTGGCCAATACTGGTGATTACTTGAGACCTCATTCCATCCAACTTACTTGCCTGGTCCCAGCCTCCTTCTGCAGCTCCTCTACACAGCAGCCTATCTTCAATTACACTGAGGACTTTTGTAAAATCTCTCATAAGACTATAAACCTCAAACAAGCAGTGTCATGCCCTGGCATTCTTGTAGCTTTTGATAAATGGCCCCAAGCCCAGCATAAATGGTGAATGGTCTCAACTTGCATTATAATTCCTATCAGGTTATCTTGAGTTGTGGCTTAACACGTAACATCAACTAAGTGGCCACAAGCTTGGTAAAAGTGGAGACTGGCCTCAGCTCACATTGTGGGGTCCACCAAATGGCCTAACACCTGGAACAAGTAGCAGCCAGCATCAGTTCAGAGCACAGCCTCTACCAGGCACCTTCTGAGCTCAGCACAAATGGCAACAAACTTCAGCTAATTTTGTAGTTTCTACCAAATAACCCCAAGCCCAGCACAAGTGGAAGCCTGCACCAGAGCCCCTCCCAAGAAGCTCCAGACACAACATACCTGGTGACTGGCTTCAGACCACACCAGAGTACAACCCAATCAGCTCCACAAATGATATACTGAAAGGCAGACTTGGCTGGAACCAGAGCTCATATAGCTCAATATAAAAAAGTGAAACAATCCGACTAAAAATTGAGCAGAGAACGTGAACATTTCTCTAAAGACAACTAACAAATGGCCAACAGATACATGAAAAGATGCTCAACATTACTAATCAACAGAGCAATGCAAATTAAATGTACAATGAGATGTCACTCACATTTGTCAGAATGGCTATAAATAAAAAAACAACAATAAATCAACAAGTCAACAGACAACACGTGTTGGTGAGGATGTAGAAAAAAGGCAACTCTCACGCCCTGTAGGTGGGATTGCAAATTGGTGCAACCTTTATGGAAACAGTATGAGGTTCCTCAAAATTTTTAAAATGCAACTACTATATGACCCAGAAGTTCCACTCTGGTTATCTATTCAAAGAAATCCAAAACACCAATTTGAAAATGTACATGCACTCCTATGTTCATTGCAGCACTATTTACGATAGTCAAGATATGAAAACTACCACGCTGGCCGGTTTGGCTCAGTGGATAGAGTGTTGGCCTGTGGACTGAAGGGTTCCAGGTTCGATTCCGGTCAAGGGTGTGCACCTTGGTTGCGGGCACATCTCCAGTAGGGGGTGTGCAGGAGGCAGCTGATTGATGATTCTCTCTCATCGATGTTTCTAGCTCTCTATCACTCTGCCTTCATCTCTGTAAAAAATCAATAAAATATATTTAAAAAAAAAGATATGAAAACTACCTAAGTGTCCATTGATAGATAAATCCTATATAACAAAAGCCTAATATGCTAAGTGTCTGGTCGTCCATTCAACCAATCAAAGTGTAATATGCTAATGATATGCTAAGTTCACTCAACCGCTCACTATGACGTGCACTGACCACCTGGGGGCAGACACTCCGACCAGTAGGTTTGCTTGCTGCTGGGGTCCGGTCAATCAGGACTGAGCGAGATGGGTCAGACATGCCCTGGAGACCTCCTGTGGTCTCTCCCTAGCTGGCCAACCTCTCTCATCCCTCCCCAGCACCGATAGTGCACTGGTGGGGTCCCTTGGCCTGGCCTGCACCCTCTTGCATTCTGGGATCCCTTGGGGGATCTCAGAGAGCTGGTTTTGGCCTGAACCCACAGGCCAGGCCGAGGTACCCCACTGGTGCACGAATTCACGCACCGGGCCTCTAGTAGATAAAGAAGAATTGGTACATATATATACAATGGAATATTACTAAGCCATAAAAAGAATGAATCTTGCTATTATTGACAGTGTCCATGATCCTAGAGGCTATTATGCTAAGTGAAATAAGTCAGACAGAGAATGACAAATGCCATATGATTTCATTTACTTGTGGAATCTGAAAAACAAAATAAATGAACAAGCAAAACAGAAACAAACTCATAGATACAGAGAACAAAGTGATGGTTGCCAGATGGGAGGAGAGGTGGGGGAGATGGGTAAAAAATGTGAAAGGGATTAAGGAGTAGAAATTGCCAGTTATAAAAATAAATCATGAGAATGTAAAGAACAGCATAGGGAATATAGTCAGTAATATCAAAGTAATAACTATATATATTTTCAAATGGCTACTAAACTTATTAGGGTGATCATTTCATGAGGTGTGTATACAACAAATCTAGTACTATATTGTACACCTGAAACTAATATAATATTGTATGTGAACTTTAATTAAAAATAAATTAGAAAAAAAAAACACTAACTCAAAAAGATAAAAAAGTAAATAAAAGAAGGGTAGATAGAACTGAATGTACTTCATTTTACGTTCTTTTTGATTAACCATCTTATAAACTGTTAATAAAGTTGGAGAAATGCAGTGAGGATACGATGCTACTACGATAAGAAGACTAACCAGTGATCAGTTTGAACTGTGAGGGACAGTAGAAAAGCAAAAAAACAGCAGATTAAAACTTTATTTTTCTCCATTAGCTTTTTTATTTATTTTGTTTAAAAAATTTTTAAAGATCTTTCAATTTTTTATTGATTTTTAGAGAGAGAGAAACGATAATGTGAGAGAGACATCTATTAGCTGGCATACCCCATACTGTGAATTGATTCCACAACCTGGGCAAGTTGGGCATGTGCACTAACTGGGAATCAAACCGGAAATTCTTTGGTGCTCAGAATGGCATCCAACCAACTGAGCCACACCAGCCATGGCCCCATTAGCTTCTTAAAAAAAAAAAAAAAAGCATTACTTTACTTCTGGAAAAATAATGTTATACTCATTTTCATCTTGAAGTTGCAATGTAACACAGAACATGTGGTGACATATTACTGCTGGAACAAATAATTGTCTCAACTATTATACCTGTGAGAATTCAATTTAAGTCATTGACATGTAATTAAATATGTCTTTTAATAGTGGTTGAGTTTTTGGATGTTGTATAAGTAAAGTGCATGCAAGTAACTCAATAATCCCCATCAATCTAGGCAGAACGCAAATAATGTCCAGCTTCCTGTTTATCATATCAGTATGTTCTTGGAAACCAGGGCACAAACCAGAATGGTCTTAGGAAGTCACATGATCTTTAGAGATGCTTGTCTACAGAAGAACTTAAAAATTAGAAGACAAGCAGGAGGGCAGTAATGATGGAAGGGAAGGAAAGAAATGTAAAAGGAAATTTTCAATGTGTCCATAAACTATGTATTAGTAGGAATAAGAGAGAATTAGATTGACAGTATTACTAAAAGGAATTTAAAAATTTTACTCCTAATTACTAGAACTGTGTGGTTAAAAATGAATATTGGGCATGCTCCATACAAATGTTGCTGAGCAGGGGAAAGAGATTCATGCAGTTTTCCTCTGGTTTTAGAACTAAAGACAGTCTTAATCCTCTGTGTCAGGGACTAGGGTACAACATTTCCATATTTTTGTTGTTGAATGACTTTGGCTCTATTTTTAAGGGTAAAAGTTTCATTCAACAAGTCAATAACAAACCTTGGATGTATACCTAAAAATAAGGAGCAGTAAAAGTGTTTCTCATATGTAGTTATGCAAATATGACTTATTTAGTAAAAATATATTATGTTCCAAGGCTTTTAAATACTCTAAATATGAAGTCACTATAAAATTAGGAGATTGAAATGAAGATACCAAAGGGAGAAAATAGTATTTTGTGCTAAGTTAACAAGAAAACCATACTTTTATAAGAGTGTTTTCTGACTACATGTTTGGATAGAGGTAAGAGAGTGGTGTGAGTCTCTGTTATATTGGAATAACTCAAGGAGATAAACAGAAGTTATCTAAATAAACAAGTTATAATTCTATTTCATGATAACATATATAGGAAGTGTCATTTCCCCCCAAGATAATAGAATATCAAACAATACATGAAGACTGAAATAAATCGCATATTCTAGATATACATGAAAAGGAAAGGCATCATAGCATAATCAGGGACATATGCATTACACATAGTTCTTTTCTGAACTCTGTCTCTTTTTTTTCCCCCCAGTTGGGAAGATACATCTGTTTCTGCTCCCTCATTTGATATGATCCAGTAAAATCCAAGCTTTGGAGTGCCTTGCTGGAAACAGCAATGATTATCTGATTTCTCAGCGCATAAATCTAACTTCCATCCTTCCTGGGCAGATACTAGTAATGAGGTTACTCAGCCTATGGCATCATCTGCTCTTTGCTTCTCTCCACCAGGAGACTCTGTAACTTGCCACTCAACGACTGTCAGGACTGATGTCAATTGTTACCCCAATCAATGTGGGGAGAAATAGACACTGCTGAAAGGAAAAACAGAAATGCCTGCGGAGGTTTGTAGTATTTCTGAATATCAGGATTGTAAACACTAAATTCTAAACTCAAAATTAGATTCCAAACATGATGCCATAAAAGATTCAATTAGAATCTGAAAACCAGTCTCTGGCAGATTTCCTCAATTAATACCTAAATTTGGTAATGAATACCATTTGGACCCTTCCTCCCCGCCCCCCCCCCACCCCTGCCCAGCCACATACACACTTTTTTTGTCTTTACTTACCATGTCTATCTTTTAAAAAAGGTTTTACATATTCATTAATTTCTTTTTAGCAGACTAAACCACATGCATAATAATATTTTTAAAATCTAGTTTTAGAATACTTACCATCCTCATCAATAGGGTTTAAGCACCAGTTATATAAGGATAAATTATCTTGTTGTAAGATACTGTTTTTTGGTTGGTGCAGTGGTAGTGAAGATGTTTTTGTTTGTTTTGCTGAATTGACTAGGAGGGACTGAATTATCAGGCT
This sequence comes from Corynorhinus townsendii, assembly GCA_026230045.1. Taxonomy (NCBI): domain Eukaryota; kingdom Metazoa; phylum Chordata; class Mammalia; order Chiroptera; family Vespertilionidae; genus Corynorhinus; species Corynorhinus townsendii. Next base: position 80,442,617 of record JAPDVU010000001.1, on the reverse strand, counting down.
ACCTATATACATAAAAAACTACCTATGGAATAGTGCTATTGAACATATAGACTATTTGATTGTATTTCACATATTGTGTTTTCGACTTCCAGCTGGGCTAACTTCATGGCCATGACATGCAGTTTCATAGGACTCTGAATTCAGTGGGGCCTCCCATTATGCCCTATTGTAGTTGCCTTGGAATTTTTAGTAGTTCTTGGTAATTTTTGAAGAAGGGACCTAGGATTTTCATTTTGCCCTGGTGCCCACCAATTAAATAGCTGATCTTGACTTTTCATCATAATTTCTTTCAGATTCTAGGCTACTAGGTACATTGTTACTGGTAGGGAGAGCTGGTTTATTGTCTATGAGAACTTACTAGAGACTCAGTAGAGACCCCAACTTCACCCCTCACCCCCCTCCTTCCCTCAATGCTGTGCCACCAAGTGGTGGGTGGGTGGTGGGCTGATCGGGGTCTGCTGGCCAGGGGGAGGAATGGGGCATGGAAGGTTGGCCACTGGCCCTGAGGAGGGCGCTGGCCCTCAGCCCCCCTGGGAAATGGGCTGCATCCACTGTCACCCAACCCCGGTTCCCCATCCCAGCCTGGGGCCTGGCCCCGATCAGGCTATTGGGGCCTGCTGGCTGGGGGGAGGGGCTGCGAGAGGTTGGCCAGCCAGGGGAGGTTGGCTGTGGGAGTGCACTGACCACCAGGGGGCAGCTCATGCCTTGAGCATCTGCCCCCTGTTGGTCAGTGCACATCATAGCTACCTGTCATTCTGGTCATTTAGGCTTTTATATATATATATATATAGATTTGTTAACTTTTTCTGCACTTTCTACCATCAGCTCTTTGACTAGCAGTGTATCTTGTTGTTAATCATTCAATTGTCATGACTTGGCCTGGGGTAGTGTAGCAAGGGCTAGTCATGAGAAGGCCTGGGAAAGGACTCAGACACACTGGGTTGGACTGCAGGCATCTGAATATGGGAATGGGAGAATGTCAGTTGTTTTCAGGCTGACACTGCTGGTCTAGCTATGTAAACTCCTCATCTCCATATTAAAGGTGATCAACAAGAGAAAGGAAAAAGTGAAATGTAAGTACCACTGGCAAAATAGTCAAATTTAGTCTGAGACTTATGATGTCTATTCAAGAAAGTTAAAGATAGGCAATTGATGGAATTCTGAGTAGTTTTTTTAAGACCAACTCATGGAAAGACAGAATTAGGGGCAAGAAATTTAGTTTCATAATGGGTTGAGATAATGAGGGAATTCTACTACAAGAGACAGAGAAGGCAAAGCAGGACCCGACTATTAAGGAAAAGATAAAAGGTAATAGGGTGATGTGGCCCCACCTGGACTCTCTCAATGCTGAGATATGAAGTTACCAACGTGGGGATTATGATAAAGGAAAATTTTCTATACGTTGTAAAGAGTTGCTGGTGCTTGTTAAGTTTCTCTGGAAGCCCCTTGAGCAGATGTGGAAGCTGGAGGAGCATCAACTGGAGCGACAGAATTTTATTGTCTCGTTGGTATGGACTAACCATTTGCTTTTGGGTAAAATGTAGTACTACATAAAAAAAAGACGATAAGCTATTCGGAGAAGTAAGAGAAGAATGCATTTACGTAACGATGGCTTCCTATTTTTGCTCAATGAATCCTTTTGGGGGAAGTTATGTTTATTGTTATAATGGTCCTGTGAGTAAGGACTGTAAAATCTTTTAGAACAACAGAGATCATTTTTAAACCCTGACCACGGGCACAGTGATGGATTTACACTCGATTGCAATAAAGCCAGGCAGTGGACATTTTATTGTGGAGTAGCAGGAATGTTTGGCTTCGTGTTCTGCAGAGTGGCATTGCGCCATTACTTTATATCCCCCTGAAATAGCACTTCTAACACCCATGCCACCCTCCCCTGCTCTTGCACTGGTTCAAGGATGAGAAGCAGTGGCCCAATGCCAGCTCTCATTAAGTAATAAGACACTCCAGGCAGTGCATTTCTGAGGATTACTGCATGTCTGCCTTAAGTGTGTCACTACTCAAGAAGGGCAATCAGCCTTCATAATATGCATTCTCTGAAGTGATTTATTGCCTTTTGGAAGGGAAACTTGTATGCGCTAGTGAGAAGAAAGAGGAGGAGAGTTATTTCTCATGCACTGGATGGCAATGAGGGTGTGGCTTTCTTACTCCATTGAAAGGGGGAAGCAGTTTTCAACTGATAACATCATAGTCAGTAATGAGACATTCTATCTGGGCCAGACCCACAGACACAAGCTTGTCCAATTCTTTTTCCCCTACAGGTCAGTACCACAATGAGTATGATTTTAATCCGAGGTAATTTTTCCTATTATTTCAACAAATTTTAAGTTGAAAAACAGAGTTACAAAAGGAGTTAGGTTCAATTGAAGGCAGTCAAATGTAATGTCGTATGTCTAAGAGGCATGTGGTATGGAGTATTGGTGATAAGCCAGCCTCTCAAGCCAGAGTGCTTTGTTTGAGTGCCAACCTTGACACTTTAGTGGTTTGTATGACCCTGAGGTTATAGTAATTCTACAATCCTCACTTTTCTCACCTGTGAAATGTACATAATAAGCATACCTTGTGGAGCTGTTTCATGGATTAAATGAAATGACATATGTAAAGCAATTAAAATAGTGTCTGGTCCACAGCAACACCAAAAATGCATCTCTTGACATTTTAAAAATAATTGTCATATTTATCAGTGATCCTCAAAAGATGCTGAGTAGGGAATCAGAACAACTGAATCTTACTTTTAACTGTGTAAATTGGGAAAAGTTGGCATTTCCAGATTTAAACTTCTACATCTATAAAATGGTCCAAAATATAGGCTTTTGAGGAAAAGATATCCCAGTCATCCCTATCTCTGGCATTCACACCTGTGTAATCCCCTTCCCTGAAATGTGGGCTGAACTAAATGTTACTTCTGAGACCAGGTCATTGTGTCCTGAAATCCCTTTCTAGCTCTTTCTCAGTACCATGTACCATGTCATAAGGACACATTCAGGCAGCACATGGAGAGGTCTAAATGGTGACAATCTAAGACTAGCCAGGAATAAACCTGACAGGAAATGCCAGCCCCTGACAAGCCTGAGATGACTGGAGATCTAGCCAACAACTTGACTGCCACCTCAGGAGAGATGCGGACCAGAGGCACCAGCAAAGCTGCCCTACATTCCTCATTACAGAGACTGAGGTGATAGACCTTTCCTGTCTTAGCCACTAAGTTTTGCAATACTTTGTTATGTAGCAAAAGATCATTAATACAGTCAATAAGCTAACACATATGAAAGGCACTGGAAAAGCACAAAATGCTTGTGAAATTAAAGCATTGATATTGTTAGTAGCTGCCTTAAAGAAGCTAAGTAACATATACAAAGATCTGCATATATATTTGTATAATTCATTAACTAATCTATAGTAATAAAAGCATTATATGCAAATTAACTGAACGACTGAACAGCAGAACAACTTTCTCGACGACCTTCTGGACGACCACGCTATGACACGCACTGGCACCAGGCCAGCCAAGGCAGGTGTAATGCAATTGGTCGGGGGGCCCCACCATCGCCCCACGTTGCCCCACAGAGGCCATCCTCTGCGGGGTAATCTATGTGTGTGTGTGTGTGGGGGGGACCCTGCTATCAATCGTCCCATAGAGGGAGGCCCAGGCCACCAGCCGGTGGGGCAAATGTTTGGGGGGGTTGAGGGGCACCACAATTGCCCCAAAGAGGGAGGACCAGGCCATCCTCTGCAAGGCGATCGATCTCGGAGCCCTGGTCAGGTGGGTGGGGCCTCCCTCTGCTGGGCGATCGATCCACAGCCCTGCGATAGATCGCCCAGCAGAGGGAGGCCCAGGCCAGCCAAGTGATTGCACCCCATGCCTGTTGCCCACAGAGGGAGGTGACCAGTTGCAGGGCAGGGGAGGGCAGCACTGCACAGATGGAAAGCAGTGGCAGCGGCAGGGGCGGGGCCAGCTGCCTGCAGCCGGGGGAAGGAAAACCCCCATAGACCCTGATCGCCAGCCAGGCCTAGGGACTCTTCCAGAGGGGTCCCGGAGAGGGCGCAGCCTAGGTTGAGGGACACCCCCCCAGTGCACAAATGTTGTGAACCAGGCCTCTAGTATATATATTATTATATATATACTAGAGGCCTGGTGCACCGAATGAGAGCGCCGCTCATTCTGATCAGCCAAGTGGCTGTGGACCCGCCCTCTGAGCAGCTGTTCCCCGCTCATCCCAGTCAGCTGAGTGGCGCTCCCACTGTGGTAGCACACTGACCACCAGGGGCAGCTCCTGCATTGAGTGTCTGCCCCCTGGTGGCCAGTGCGCATCATAGCGACTGGTCGACCAGACATTCTGGTTGTTCCCCCGATCGGTTGCTGGGATTTTATTATATAGGATTCAGAGAGAGAGAGAGAGAGAGAGAAAACTCATCTTTGTGCCTGGCACCATTATAGGAGTAGTAATATAGCAGCAAAGAACAAAGACTAATATAATATCCTATGTTATTTTTTATTTTTTTGAAGATACATGTGGATAAATAAATTTTAAAAAGGGTATATTACATTTTGGTAAGTGCTTATTACAAAACTTAAGCAGGAAAGGGGATAGGGAGTGCTTGCATACAAGTTGTGTGTGTTTTGTTTTTGTTTTTGTTTTATGGTTTTAAAAAGTTTGGTTAGAAAAACAAGCCATGAGAAGGTAATATTTAAGTCAAGATTTGAGAGGGCAGGAGGAGAAAGCCCTGAGGACTGTGGAAGAATGTTCCAGGCAGAGGTAATGGCCGGTGCTGAGGCTGTGAGGCTGCCCTGGACCTTTAGGAATAACAGGGGATGAGTTTGAAGAGGTGCAGGGAGTGTGTGCAGGTTCCTTAAAGAACAGAGGCTTAACTCTGAGGAAGATGGGAAATCACGAAGGGTTCTGAGCAGGTGATCTGATTCCAGTTTTGTAGTTTCTTTGGCTGCTGAGTGGAGAATATGCTGTGGGGCAGAGGAGGGAGACAAGAATGGAAGCAAGGAGGCCAGTTACCGACGTTTCCTATATAATAAAGAGCTAATATGCTAATTAGACCAGATGGTGGAATGACCTTCTGGAACGACCAGTGGGCGGGACCACAAGGCAGCCTGGGCTGCAAGAGCCAAAGCAGCTGGGGCTGTGAGGGCCAAGTCCCTGCACAAATTTTGTGCATCAGGCCTCTAGGAGTGAAATAATAATAATAAAATGTGATTTAACTTTATGGTAACTGGGAAAAAGATCTATAGTTTCCTTTCATATATAAACATTTTTATTAACTTTGTTATGTTCTCATGAGAAAGGCAATGTATTTAGCTATTAAGACAGAAGATTATAAATGTTTATCCAAGTTACTCTTCAATGATTCAGTTACATATAGACAAGATAGGGCAATAGTAGTTTTATAGTTGTGATTACGCAAAATATAGTTTATTTTTGTATTATTATTTATTAGTTATTGCATTATTTCCCATACAAACAACTGTAAACCTACTTTTTCCCAACCCTCTATGCATGTGTATGTATGTGTGTACATATATGTATATATATTATACATACAAATACACATGAATAGCACAAAGAGTATGTGTAATATACATGTGAATATTTGTACAAATGTATGCATGTATGATGAGATAGAGCTTGCAAATATGATGAAACTAGAGGCCTGGTACATGAAATATGCACACTGGAGGGGGGCCCTCAGCTCAGCCTGTGCCCTCTCACAGTCTGGGACTCCTCAGGGAGTGGGTCTGAACCAGCAGGAGGACATCTCTTTCGCAGTCTGGGACCCCTCACTCCTTACCGCCTGTTTGCTCACTGCTCCTTACTGCTTGGCTTGCTGTTCCTTAGTGCTGCCATGGAGATGGGAGAGGCTCCTGCCACCACAGCTGCACTTGCCAGCTGTGAGCCCAGCTTCTGGCTGAGTGGCGCTCTTCCTGTGGGAGCGCACTGACCAACAGGGGGCAGCTCCTGCATTGAGCATCTGCCCCCTGGTGGTCAGTGCGCATCCATCATAACGACCAGTCGTTCTGGTCATTCCACCGTAACTGTCACTTAGGCTTTTATTATATGGACTAGATGCACAGTGCATGAAATTCGTGCATGGGGGTGGGGTCCCTCAGCCGGCCTGCACCCTCTCCAATCTGGGACCCCTTGGGGAGTGTCTGACTGCAGGTTTAGGCTCGATTCCTGGGATCGGGCCTAAACTGGCAGTAGGACATCCTCTCACAATTTGGGACTGCTGGCTCCTAACCGCTCACCTGTCTGCCTGCCTGATTGCCCCTAACCACTCTGTCTGTTTGCCTGATCACCCCTAACCTCTCTGCCTGACTGCCTGATTGCCCCTAACTGCTCCCCTACTGGCCTGATCACCCTAACTGCTCTCCCCTGCTGGCCTGATCACCCCTAACTGCCTCTGCCTCAGCCCCACCACCGTGGCTTTGTCCGGAAGGATGTTTGGAAGACATCCAGTCTAATTAGCATATTACCTTTTTATTAGTATAGATGTTACAAATTGGTAAATCCAGGTAAAGGATACAAATAATTATGTACTACTCTTGCATTTTTTTCTGTATATCTGAATTTTTTTCCAAATAGTTAGAGGAAAAATCCATCAGAATTGCATATTCATTCAAAATTGATTTTTCTAGTAAATATATCAATACCATGGTAAAATAAAGAAGAAATGGGATTGTGACCTTGAGTTCCTCACTTGGGTGTTCATACTAATTAGACTAATCTAAACAGTACACAGTTAAATCAAAGTATGGATGCTAAAGGCTCTGGCTATTTCCTAGCTCAGTGGTTGGCAAACTCATTAGTCAACAGAGCAGAATATCAACAGTACAACAACTGAAATTTCTTTTGAGAGCCAAATTTTTTAAACTTAAACTTCTTCTAATGCCACTCTTCAAAATAGACTTGCCCAAGCCGTGGTATTTTGTGGAAGAGCCACACTCAAGGGGCCAAAGAGCTGCATGTGGCTCGCGAGCCGCGGTTTGCTGACCACTGTCCTAGCTGATTATTCTGCAACTTAATGCTCATTCATACCTGTAAGAAACCTCATTTTCTTGTTAAATAATTAAATAAATTCCAAAAACTTACTAAGGAGGAGTGGGTAGGTTAAAATTAGCAGATAGAATGTAGCATTGTAGAAAAATGACTCACTTGTCTAATATACAGTTGTGAGTACACAAAAGTTTATTATTATATTATTTATTTATTATTGCATTATTTTCCATATAAACAACTACAAATCTAATTTTGCCCCACCCTATGCACTGCCTAGAAGTGAGTCCATACATGTGTCTTTGACAAGATACATTGATTATCCCAGAAACAAACAGCCAACTGAACAATGTGGCCAATAATATTTTAGACGTTTGATACATGAAAATTATTATTGATCTATCACCACTAGTTCTATCATAATTCTATGTATTTTTTTGTCTATCAAATATGGGTTTGAAGCATTTTAGAAAATGGTTATTTCAGTTTGATTGAAAAGTCAAAGCAAATGGAACAAATAGAAGGTAAGGGGACAAAACAAAAAATAGTTATTTCAAGTGGCAAAAGATAATTTTCATCACAAAACAAATGAAAGCATCTTATATTTTGCTATAATAATCCAAAAGTTGTAGTAAGACACTCCAGTGTATTTTCAACCTCCTTCCACTATTTTGAGTCAGCTATTCAAATGTCACTTCTCTTTCTCTGGGGGGGAGTTGGGAAGGGGGTTTTTGCCTCAAGACATCTTAGTTACAAATATACGTACAACTGAAATGCCTATTCAGAGGGGGGAAATTTTGGAATAAAATTCTGTAGAAATTAAAGTTCTCCAATTGTGACATATTTTTCAATGTCACATGTATTTAGATGCCAGCTGGAGATGGAGATGTTGGGTGTGGTGAAGATGAACAGTCTACACTGCTGGTGTGAGGGGTAATGCTGAGCTGGGGCCTGTGGATAGGCATGGAAAAGTAGCAGTGTCATAGACACCTTTGTTTATATTTCCCAGGATATGGTTTACTTTTTGTTAAGAGAAGAAGCTAGAAAAAGATAATGTTTAGTTTCATAATATTGAGCCATATTGAAGATTTTTACATTTCATAATTGGGTATCATTTCAGATTTGTTCTTTCCGTTCGACTCCCACTTTCTCAATTGAGGCATCACCTCATAGTTGGGTGGCTATTATGGCCTCTTTCCCTCAGCCCTTCCCCAAGCTTTCCTCATTTAATGCAGCCTACATGCAGTTGCTAAGTCAAATTTACTAAATTGTTGCTGTCATCACATCCGTCCCTTGATATGGCAGGCAGAACAGAGCAGAGGGAGGTAAACTGGGAAACGGAGACTTGCCCCTGGTCCTGGCTAGGCCACTGCCTGCAGGGTGACTTTGGATGTGTCCTCTAGTCTCCATTTACTTCCTGGAAAAATAAAGCAAGCGGAGGCATAAAGTTCTCTCCAACTCTAACATCCCATATACCTGTGATAAAAAAAATCTGCACTATGAGTTTGCACAAAATCTTACCTGTATAAACGTGCCTCATCGCCTGCATCCCTTCCTCAACTGCATGACCCACATAGGCAGTGATCATGAAACCTGTGGGCAGGGAGAAGTTAATCCTCTGAAATATTACTCACATGTGCCCAGTTGGATCCACCTCATGACTCATGTTTAGGAAGCTTTTCCAGATATCTCCAGTTTATACACTACAGTTTACAGCGAGCATGTCAAACTCATAGCCCATGGGCTGCATGTGGCCCACAACGAATATATTTTTGTGGCCCAGCCAATATAATGGTATGTAAGAAACGTTTTAATAAAAATTTTGTAACTTAATTTTTACAATATCCTATTATACATAATCCTATATAATAAAACCTAATATGCAAACTAACCAGACACCTGAACAACCGGTCACTATGACATGCACTGACCACCAGGGGGCAGATGCTCAATGCAGGAGCTGGCCCCTGGTGGTCAGTGCGCTCCCACAGGGGGAGTGCCGCTCAGCCAGAAGCCTGGCTCATGGCTGGAAAGTGCAGGAACCTCTCCTGCCTCTGCGGCAGCGCTAAGGACGCCTTGGGAGATGTCCCATTGGGGAGCAGGCCTAAGCCGGCAGGCAGACATCCCCTGAGGGGTCCCAGAATGCGAGAGGGTGCAGGCCAGGCTGAGGGACCACCCCACTCCAACCCCTTGCATGAATGTCATATACCTGGCCTCTAGTAATTAATAATGAACTACAACGTTCACTAATGACTGATTACTATAATTGTGTTGCATTCATTTCCCTTGCGTGCCTTACGAGCAGGCGCACCATTTCTCTCCACTAATACTAACAGTGAATATTTCAGCAGCCGATTGCCACGTCATTAGTCTTGGACTGACTTGTTTGGTGTGCACAACAGGAAATATTTCACTTTCAGAGAACAAGAAAAATAGGTTTATTTGCATTACACTTATTAATTTGTGCAGTTATTCGGTGTCTGGTAAGTTAATGTTCAAGAAAAAAAATTTTTATTAAAGTTTTCTATTATTTTATGTTAATGATCATTTATTTCAGCCCTTTGTATTCAGCATGTCTCTGTCGAAATAAACCTAAGTTTCTATGAAAATTGAAGCTTTTGTTTTTTGTGGCCCACATCAACTGAAACCTTGTTTATTTGGCCCGTGTTAGCCTTTGGGTTTGACATGCTTGGTTTACAGCCTTGAGGTTCTCACCTTTATCTCACAACTGAACTCTTTCTTATGGATCATCTAAATATGGTGACAATAATAATAGCTAAAATTTATCAAACACCTATCAAGCATCTGGCCAACCATTAAGTGCTTTGTTTTCCTTATCTCATTTATTTATTCAACAAAAACTTTACCGATAAGGAAACTGAGGAATAAGGAAAATAAGAAAATTTCCAGACATTACCCTGCTGGTAGATAATGGAGTCCCAGTTCCTAACAAGATCTGCCCAACTTCTGAATTATCTTCTTAGTCACCAGACTACACCATTGGTGATGATGTTATTTCTGTTCTGTTTGTCTCTTTGTCCTCTTGTAAATTAGGTTAACATATATTGTCAGGACCTCTATCTTGCACTTTTTGTTGAATATAACACAAACACAAACCTGGTATGTGACAGGTACACATAAGTTTTCAGTAAGAAGTTAGTGATTGGTTTGATAGAGATTAGGCAGCATTTTTCACAGGATTGGGCAATTTATAAGTGGTTTGTTAAAAATGTACTAGATCTATATCTTTCTATGAGGACAGTAGCTTATAAGATAATTAAAATATAAAATATTGAGATAAAACAAGCTATACTTTCATATTTTTAATATTTGAATATAATCTGTTTTCATATTTGTACATTTTAAAATTAGAAATTAAAAAAAGCCTACCATGAATGTGTATATATTCATAAAAATATATTGCAATTAACATGGAAAGAAGTGAGGAGACTATACACTATTGGGTGCTTTTGATGGGTGAGATTAGAGGAAAGAAAAAAGAAACTTAACTTTTCTTGATATCTCCCTATTCCCATGAGGAAATATAAAATGTTAAAAATTTAAGAAGTAGGAAATAAAGCCACTTGAACCTTAAATAATTTTGTACATTATTTGAGTTTTTTTTATAGTACCCTTTCCTGAAGATACTTATTTTTATTTTATGTTTATAATGCACTTGGCTGATTTTTAGCAAATTGAATGTGCTTTTTTCTGAATATTCATTAGGAGAAGACTATTATATTGTTTTTGGTGAGAAAACAGAGAGTTCTTTGGCATATTTCTTCAACATAGCTTGTCTGAACTATAAGATTGTCATTCAGGGCTGTGAACTTTACTTCCAAATTCAATCAGACATTCTCTGCATAGAAGTGTCTGATACTGAGATTGTTGTTGATTTGTTCATCACATGAAAGATTTTATATTAATCCATTAATTAATTCAAATGCTAGTTATACGAAAATATTCCTAGATTCTGTTACTTATCAGTTTTCACTAACAAAAATGCCAGAAAAGCATTATTTGAAGACAAGAGCTAACATTTTGAGATGTGATATTCTCAAACATTGGCTGTAAAATTCCCATAATTGGCATGACCCTTAGAGAATGTCATTGGATATTTGATGAAAAAGGGCATGAACTCTGTCCTGCCATCTGGGGGGCCTGTCATATACTACCCTGAATGACGCCTGGGAATTTTAAACTACCAGATAGTTCTTATCTAACAAACTCAGGGAGAAAGGCATTTGTCCACTTTAAGGACTTCTGTTAGCAGATTTATGTCACTTGGATCAATATATTTCCACCTTCCTACCCCTTAAGCTCTACTTCTTAGTTTTAAAAAAATGATAGAAAAAAAGGAAGATGTACCTGATCCCAATTTTCATAACTGAAAGAAACAACATGATATTATAATAGTTTTCTGGAAAACCACTCTGGTTCATACTCTTTGCTACAATATTTGAAAACATACCTAGCAACACAAAGATGCGAACACATAGAAAACTAGAGTTTCTTTGCAGAACTAATCACACATTTTAAGATAACAATTTAATTTAAAATTAAATTGAAATAAGCCAAAGAATGAGATACTTTATTAAAAACACTTCAATCAGAAGTCATTTATTTATAAACAGCTTTCTTAAATAGTCATTGTTTTAGTAATTATAAGACCATTATCCTTTCTCTTATATCAGTCTTGACAAAAGATCAATGAAAAGAATAAATGTCTTTTTTATAAATAAATACTGTTGGAGAAAGAATGATTTTTAAATATTGTCTGTTGTAACCAAAGGTTTGTTCTTTGATTAAAGGTATCTCTAAAACAAATAATCTGCATGTACATATGTGTATAAATAGTGCAATTAATCTTTATGTTGGATTAACTTGATAAAATATTGACCTAATTTGGTATTAAAAGATTACAAGTAATATTTTGCCTTGAAGGCTGCAACATACCTCATGTCAATGCAGTAATGACAGCATTAACCTCCAGAGCACTCCTCAATTGAGGAGTTTCTGAGCAGTGTTTGGGTGACCTGCAATGACTGGTGTGCAAAAGGCCCACTGATGCTGTCTTCTCAGCCAGCTGAAATGACTCCACGGTTCAGAGCTGTGCAAAGGGAAAACGTATTCAAAAGACATTCTAGAAATGACCAGCTTCTGGTTGTCAAATAAATGTTTCAACTTACTAGTAAAACAAGTTGTCTGGAAGTACCTAAAACATTTTTATTTTAAGTACACAAATGCCATCTATAAACATTGTATAATTGTTAGACATTTTTTTAATTAATTAATTTTCCCCATTAGCTTTTATCCCCTCTATGCCCTCTACCACCTCTATCCATGCCCCTCCACCCCTGCAATCACCACACTGAGACATTTTGCTTTTAAATGTAAAGAATTGAAAGTAGGAAAAATTTTCCTTGTTGCTTAATTTTCTCTTTGTGAGTTTGGTTATAGTTTTCTGATAATTAATAAAGAATTCTTATTGACTGGTTAATGGGCAGATATAATAGTGTATGACTTCTTTTTCTCATTGGGATAATGGTATGATATATAAAATTCTAGTCCATATTTAACCCTCAATTACCTTGGAGTTAGGGATGAAGTTGCATAACAAATAAAATGCATAAATAATTAAAAGGAATTTTTTAAAGTAAAAAAGCAATCATGAGAGAAAAAAAAAGCAGCATTTGAGTAACCTGTAATTATTAGGTAGAATAGAATAAAACTGGCTAAAGAGGCTTACATTTGTGAATTGATCATATCTTCCTTTAATTGAGTTCCTAATTATCTTGATCCTGATTTTCCTATTCTGTATAAGTGCACCAAATGTTTGCATGGAATAGACATAGAAAAACACCATCATCCTGTCCATTTATAAATTAGTAGAAACTCCATATATCTGAGTATGTGAGAGAGGACTGTCTCAGGCTGGACCAGCCTTATATGGAGACATAATAATGATGTTTAGAAGGGGCTTTGAAGGGTTATAGATCAAAACTTTATGATATGTGAACCAGTCTCTAAAATTTCTACCACTAGAGCTTCCTTCTGAGTTTCAGCAATTAAAAATCTTTATGTGGAACCCACATATAGTATGATTTTCCCCCCAAATTCTGTTAATGCTCTGTGTATTCTCTTTATAGGAGTGGCTTCCAGAGAAGAACTTTGATTCTTGTTATATGACCAAGATAAGAAAATCATTATCAATATTGCTTAAATGAAATACATTTAAAAAAGAAATAAATTTCCTAATATATTTTGCGGGAAGGCACTGCTTTCCAATAATATCATGAGAGTGCACCAGGGAACTCAGAAGGCCGATGGACCTTGGGCATTAGCAGGGCTCACACTAAGCACCGATTGTTGAGATAGTGGTGCCTTAAGGCAATTCCCTAACCCAGTGGTCGGCAAACCGCGGCTCACGAGCCACGTGTGGCTCATGAGCTGTGGTTTGCCGCTCTGTTGATTAATGAGTTTGCCGACCACTGACCTAACCTGATAATCCTATTACTGTTTACCAAACTTTACCTTTGATATGCTTGTATGCATTGCTAAAGGGCAAATGTGTATTCAAGTAAATAAAAAGGGGACCACCAGAGGTCAGTGTGCTCTTCATGAAAGAGACACCACCTGGCCCCCACCCCTTAATAATTCATATTGCTTGTCTAGTGTTTTCATTTGTGTGTGGACCCCTCCTTCAGATCCTGAACCCAGCTGTGCAGGTCGCAACAATATTTGATGAGCTTTCTATGGAATGCATAATGTTACTTTAAAATATAACAAACTGTCAAATATATAAGGCAAATCCTGTGTTCATTCTTTACGGCTTTTTCCTAAAAGTAGAAAATTCCTATCATCAATTAAACCTTTATATATTAGACAATAGATATCAAGGTTTACATGGGTTATTCAATAGTCAAAAAGTAGGGCTACAGTTGTGAGTACACGAAACAGTTTATTATTGAATTATTGTTTATTAATTATTGTATTATTTTCCATCTGAACAACTGTAACCCTATTTTTTCCCCACTCTGTATGTGTGTATATGCACGTAAAATACTTCAATAATATTTATTACCTGGGGTTCTGATTTGCTATGGATAGGGAGCTGCAGAGACTACTCTTTCAGCAATTTCTTGCCTTCTATTCTTTCTGCTTCATTGCTCATTTCCTTTCCTTGTTCCCTGGTGTTTTCATTTATGGGTAATTCAAAACCTTTTGGAGTTTACATGGCTCTGCTATTTTATCTCTGCAAATATTTAGCACACTGAACTAATCTTCATTGTTTTTCTTAAATAGAAACTCAGAAAGAAAAGGAAAATAACAGAAAAAATTACTCTTTTGTGAGTGATTCCATTATTAGTTCAATCCACTGAATGTAGCGTATATGGCAGGTTGTACTTCAGATGTTTTTGTAGATAAAGACTTAGCTACTCTTGCCTTTCAGCAGGCCAAAAACAAATTAGTGGATAAAAAAGATTGTAATCTTTCTGTCAATGCATGTAATTGTATCCACAAAATGATTAGTGCTGATAGTAAAAAAAAAAAAAAAAAAAAAGCAGACAATCACAAAATTGTAATTTGTACTTGTATGAAGTTCTACTTTTGTACAAAGCATAAAATTTCTAGAGTGCCAAACAAAAGTCTTTTTCTGACAGAACTTGTTTCCTATATACTATTAATATTATTAAATTTAGCAGAATTTATTGGACAAATATTTTAGATGTTTGTACTAGTTACAATAAAGACCAATAATTGTGATAAAAGCAAATTGACTTTTTCTGCCCATAACTCCTTGACCTGTTTGTGAATTTGAGATTCTAGACTTGTGCTTCTTTTTAAAAATTTTCTTCCTTCAGTTTCTTGGTGCATTATTATTCCAATTCTCATATTTTGGTGATACTCCCTGCTTTCTTTTCTTTCCTGGATCCTCTTTTGTTTATATTCCCCTTCTTATTTTGTTTTTGATGCACTTACATCTCTCCCTTGGTGAGTGCCTTTCTTCTCTTGATGTCAACTATCAAATTTTGGCCAGTCGAATCACTAATAACTCTGGGGTCTTCCCACCATTTTATTTCTACATTTTCAACTGCTTTCAGGCATTTCTGCTGGGTTCAGAAAAACTGGTTAGTGGAGACATGGATGGACTCAGGCACAGGGCTCTTCCTCTACCACATCGCCCTGTTTCCAAGTCAATGTCTACCTGTGAGCAGACAGGAATTTTTTTATGGGGATACCTGATAGGTAATGGGATTCATAGTTTTTATAGGATAGCCTGTCAGCCAATCACATTTCTGTGCTTATTGTTATCCTCAACAAACAATCAAAGCCAAGATTTACACCTTTCTGCTAGACCAAGAAATTTTTATTCTTGATCTTCATGGATATGAAGTAAATCATAAAATATTCATAGAGGAGGAAGTGACTTCAAGTACATATAATTTTTTTTATTATAAACATTTAAAGTGAGAATATCTTCAAACGCTAGGTAATTACATATTGAAATGTTTGATAAGATATATGCTAAGGGCAAATAACACAAAATATTAGCAAATAAGTGTTCTACGCATATAAGTGAAAAGATAAATAAAAGAACCATGTTTTTACATAGATGTTTTTGTTCCCAGTTTCTGGTTCTGTGCCTGATCCAATAGTTAGGTGTTGAGTAAAGTTTTAATGGATTAGATATTTTGAGTGGAAAAGACTTAGTGAACTTTGTCCTATGGTACTTTTCAGATGCAATTTTAGACATCTTCATATGACTCACTATAAAGCAGTCCATAATGAATGGAAAAATGAAACAATTTTATTTATTTTAATTAATTATTGTTTTTATTGTTTAAAGCTTTTTTCCTGATTGACATGCCCCCACATGAAACAATTTTAAATGCAATGATAAGAATTTTCCACTTTTAGTAAGAAGCAATAAAGAATGAGTGCTTGATTTAGCTCAAATAACTTATTGTTTCTCAGATTCCAAATAAATTGACATACTGCTTTCTATAGAAAACTCCACCAAATGTATTAGGATATTTATTTCTTTTTTCATTCTAATAAATATTGGCAATGTTTTTCTTGGCTTGGTTGTAATATGAGCCAAAACTCTCATCTAAAATTTACTCCTATAAAAAGAATCCACAGTGTGTTACAGAACTTGAAAAAATTATAACATATGTGTGTTCCATATGAAGATTTTTGATTGTGGAAACCCAGTGGTTATTTCTAAGGAATGGAATTACAATGTGCTTTTTCTAATCTCTCAAATATTTGATTTTTTTTTTTGGGGGGGATAGTATTTATTACTTTTAAAGTTAAAACTACTGATGATATTTGTATGACAGCTTTGAATGATTGACACTGGTAGCACAGGTCTTAAATCTTTTTCAGCATAAATTGGAAGTTCCACTTGCTTTTTCTTTTTCTTCCTTCCCCTGAGAGAAAATATAGTTCAAAGTACCTCCTCACTACCACAGCTTGAGGCCTTTGAAGGGGGTTTCGAGGTGTTTCCATTAATTAACCAGATCTCTGAGGCTCTCATCACTGTCTACATAACTTCTGCATGTATAAATTCCTCTGCAGCCAATGACAGCTCCCTTGAGGGTATATTGCTTCATACAGTTACAAGTTATTTCACTATTATTTAATTTTTTTAAATTTAATTTGTAAATTCTCTTAAGTCTGCAAACTGTAGTAAAAGTAATATGGTAAAATGGTTAAACATAAGCCAGATTATTTTTCTCTCCTCAAACACCTCCAATATTTTACCAGTTCATTTGAGTAAAAACCAAGACCATTCATAAGTATGCAATCTCTAATAAACTTTAGTGCATATCCAAAATAATTGAAAACAAGAGCTCAAACAGATACATGTACATTAATGTCCACAGTAGCATTATTTGCAATGGAAAAAAAGTGGAATCAAGTTAACTTCTCGTCAACACAAAGAAAATTTATTATATACATACAAAGGAATATAATTCACCCTTAAAAGAATGAAATAGTGATACATGCTACAACATGAATGAACCTTGGAAACATTATGCTAAGTGATATAAGCCAGTATAAGTGATACAAAGACAAATGTTGGATTCAGTTTATATGAAATACTTAGAAGAGTCAAATTCATAGAGATGGAAAGAGTTGTTACCAAGGGCTGGGAGAAGGTTGGGGGTTGGGGAATTATTTAATGGGGACAGAGTTTCAGTTTGTCTTGGTTTTTACTCAAATGAAAATGTTCTGGAGATGGATAATTGTGCTGGTTGCACAACAATGTGAATGTGTTTCATGCCATGTAACTGTACACTTAAAAGGGTTAAAATGGCAAAGTTTATGTTATAAAAATATTTTTAAAATATGACAAAAATTAAAGCAGCTACCTGCTATAAGTCTCAAGTTATGTCCATAGCTCTGACTTATTATTTGTCAATTATTTCCTTCCGCTCTATTTTCTGGAAATGTAAGTTCTAAACCTGCTTGTAGGAAGAAGTAGAATAAAAGAAAAAAAACCATGGGTTAAAAATTTAAGGGTGGCAGTGCAGTAACCGAAGTTCAGTGTTTGTCCATTGTATGGTGGAGCGCAGAGTGAGGAGCTTTTGTTTATTTATGTATTCAATGTACCAGTCCTTTTTTAGGTTCTGAAGGTTCAGTAAAAATGAGACAGATAAGATCTCTAACCTTATGGATAATTGTAGGTACTAATAAGTGCTACGAAGAGAGGTAAATCAGAGCAGGGTGCTGGGGTTTGTGTAGTCTTATTGAGATGAATAGTGATAGAAAGAGGTGAAAAAAGAATCATGATCATGATCGTATGCTACATATTACTTCTATAGGTCCCTATCATGATGGTGATTAACCTTAAAATACAGTCAGCACTACATTACTACAGGGAAACACACACACACACACACACACACACACACACACACACACACACACACACATGCATACACATACAGATACACACAGTATCTTACCTTTACTTGGGTCTTTGAAAACATAGCTTTGATCATCTCCCTTAGAAAAAGTGGTAAAATTTACACATCAATTCATGTATAAGCATTGCATTATTTCAGTGTCCCACACCTGTTAATATGTTGCTTTGCAAAGTCTCTTTTAGGAATAGTGACAAGAAGGAAAATAATATTTTCAGAGAGTGTGTGTGTATGTTTTCCTAAGTAGGTCCTATTCTTTTATGATTCACTCCCTGAAATATTTATTGCTTTTTGTTCGTTAAAGCATGAAATTGTGGTTAGGGTATATCCCTTTTTAAACAACATGTATACCTCCTGACACTTTCTTCAGTCTCTAAAATACAGTGCTTCTTCAGGAACTACACTGAGTGGCCAGATTATTATGAACACCTCATCAGTACTTCATTGGGCCACCTTTTGCCTTCAATACTGCAGTGATTCTTCTTGGCATTGACTCCATGAGATGTTGAAAGGTGATATGAGGAATCTGACACCATGCCTGATGAATAGCACTGTCCAGTTCTGTGAGATCTGATGGTTGTGGAACCAGCTGCCTGATGGCTCTTTCAACTTCGTCCCACAAATGCTCAATTGGATTGAGATCTGGTGATTGTGGGGGCCACCTAAGCAAGGTAAAGTCTCCTTCATGTTCTTGAAACCACTCCTGCACAATACGAGCACCGTGGCATGGTGCGTTGTCTTGTTGGAAGAAGCCATCTCCATTGGGATATGCCATCAACATGATAGGATGAACTTGACCAGCAATGATACTTAGGTATGTTGTGCTATTCAGACATTGTTCCACATGAATTAAAGGGCCCAAATCATGCCAGGAAA
The DNA here is from genome assembly GCA_026230045.1 of Corynorhinus townsendii. Classification (NCBI taxonomy): domain Eukaryota; kingdom Metazoa; phylum Chordata; class Mammalia; order Chiroptera; family Vespertilionidae; genus Corynorhinus; species Corynorhinus townsendii. The sequence goes on along the minus strand of JAPDVU010000001.1, from coordinate 80,423,782 downwards.
ACATGCCCCAAATCATAACACTGCCTCCACCAGCTTGAAGAGTTGTACTCATGCAAGTGGGGTGCATGCTTTCATGCTGTTTCTGCAAAATTCTCACTCTGCCATCTGCATGATTCATTGGACCACATGACTTTTTTCCAATGCTCAACGGTCCAATCCTTGTGTTACTATATGAATTGGAGGTGTTTTATCTTGGTAACTGTAGGCAGCAAAGATGCAAAGGTGTTCAAACAGGCCTTTGTCTTCCATATCCCATATGATGCAGTGTACGGCTAATTTGCCTACAAACGTCAGGGGGTCATAATAATCTGGCCACTCAGTGTATTTCTCAAATTGAATTGAATCCATGATTCAAAGGTTTTGTTTTACATGGTGGGGTGGTCAAAATTTCATGATTGTGATGTTATTGTTGAGAGATCTTAATAATTTTTTCCTTTGGAATTATTACAATTATACATGGTAGTGCTTTCAGGGTGGTCAGCCTATAGAAGTTTAGGAGTTAACAGATGTGTCCTATGGAAAGCCTGTTGACTTCCTGCTCATTTATCATTGTTAATGAATAGAGTTGTCTCCTGGGCTTGTGAGTGTCTGAAGTGGCCATGCTCTCTCTGGAGTTTTGCAGACTTTATATTCTGCTTTGGTGGATATTTGGTGCTCACATTTATATTCCTTGTATTTTGGGAGAAATCCCAAGAAAGCTCTGAAAATACTTCTGGTCAAATAATAAACTACTTTACCTCCAGTGCTGTTTTCCCCCACTTTATTTTATTTTATTTTTTCCATCGTTATTCCCCCTCCATTCCCTCTTCCACCTCTACCCACTCCTTCCCTCCCTCAATCACTGCATTGTTGACTTTTGCTTGCAGTTGACCTCTTAAAGGCGTATTCTGGGACTGATAGTTTTAATTACAGAATTGGACAAGAAATGATTTTAAGATCACTGAGATTCTTCCATGTAATCATTTCAAAATTTCTATTGCAAAATTTTTGGAAGGTATATCTAGATGCATTCATCAGACTTTATATTACATAACTATTTTGGAAGTTAAAAATTTTTTCCTCTCATATTATCAATTAGAACAAAAAATGTTCTTGCTTATTTTTTGTATGCCAGTATTTCCAGCATTTTATTCTTAGCCATGCTAAGCCATTGGCCATATCACCTACTACTTAACTTAAAAAGTTGCTACTTTTTGTGCTTAAGGGCCCATTTTCTTGATCCCTGTGACTTTGCCCAGTCTCTTTCTTTCCACCAGGCTGAATTCTGTGACTTTCCAGAATTACTCTCCCATCAACATCCTTGATTACTGTGCATGCCTATTCCTCCTCTACTTACAAAATCCTAATCCTGTACTGTGGCCACAATCTGCTTTATCTTCTCCCAAATCCAGGCAGGGGAACCTATCAAGAATAACCACATAAACTTGGACATGACCATTACAAAAATATGGTCCCCAAATTGACCAATCATTGTAACTTTTTAAACATCTTTTTAACATCACTTTTTAACATCTTTTCCCAACCTTTCCAATGAATGATTTAAACATTTGTTATTTGTTACTTGTTTCACCTGACCTGCTCAACTTTTCCTCCTGACAGCTAATGACCTCTTGATTTATTGAGAAAATTGTGCCTTCACAACTCTGTTGCAAACTCTTTTTATAATATTTCCTCCTACCTGTAGGCTATCTATAGCCAGACCAGTCTTAAAAACATTTTCCTTGAAGTTAGAAGATGTATTCATCCCTCCTGTTCTTTGGTTTCATAATCTCCCCATTTTGCTGGACTTTAGTCCACATTTCAGGGCTATATCCACCTTCTACTCACCCTTTCTAAAGGTTCCTCCTCATTAGCATATAGTAATGCTCTCATCTCTCCCATTCTAATAAAACGTTCCTTAACTTGGGGTCTCTCTAATTATTATTAATTTTTCTTCTCAGTTTTCTCTTTCAAACTTTATGAAAGAGTAATTTTCACTTTAATTTTTCAGTTCTCTGCAATGTAATTTCACATTTACTATATTAAAACTTCTTTTACTAAGGTAACACATATATTTTAATTTTCCAAACTTGATTAGTTTTCATCCTTGTATTACTAGAGTGGGTTCTGGACATAAAGAGATATTAGGTAATTCTTGAATTGCTTTGACTCATAGTGAAATTTTATTTTATGCTAGAAAATTCACAACCACTTAAATATCTTTGTCTACAATTTGATGTTCTGATTTATAGTTGCAAAGATATAAAATAACAAAATAATCTACAACAAAAACTATAAAATTAATCAATCCAGAAAAACTGCCATTTTTGAAAGGAAGAGTAATGAAGAAATGTAATGCCTTTATTCCATTTGGAAACAGTTTAAGGAGTTCAGAGACTTTAAATGCATCAAGTATTTTTATTTCTCTTCCCACCCCTTCTTTTTTTCCTTGAATATTTATAGTTCACCTACACCTATGTCGTATATGGATTATCATAGTTATGGACAAGAGAATTCTTTGGTCTCAAATATTTGGTAGTATTCTTACCTTTGAGAAAATGAGGAAGGCTAGTTGCCTGGGCAAAATTCTATACTGTAGGTGGCTTCATAGGAATGATAACAATTATCACTCGTATAATATCTGTAAAATCTCTCCTTATCCTGCTAATCTTTTGACATATTTAAAATTACAAATATTTGGAGTTTTTATTTAACACCATTTATTTGTTTTTACACCGTTTCTTCTATGTACATAACATGAATGGCAGTTAAATAAAGTTCCCTTATTGTATAAACATCTTTTGAGGATGATGTTTTCATAAGCTTTTTTTTTTAATTTAAAAATGTTTTCTAAGTATTTATATTATTCATGGATTTATTTTCATTATTTCACTGTTTAAAATAAAGTTTTTTAAGCTTATATTATTGCTTATATTTCTTCAGAAACAAGGAAAAAATAAAGTCTCTCTACTTTCACACTAAATTCATGACTGACATGTTTGTCCTGAGATTAAAAAAAATAAGTAAGTCCAGCACCATGGGACTTTCTATCCGGGTGCTGCACCGCAGCGCAGAGGCCTATTACCCCTGATTTCAAGGTGTGAGGAAAGCTTGGTGTCTTCATCCCTGGGGAGCAGGGTGTGCTACCGGCAAAGGGCAGCTTGCTCTGTTAAAAAGAAAGATTGTCATTGCCTTTGCACACTACAATCTGAAAATAACCAGGAAGCACCGCTTTACAGTAAAGCAGAATTTATTTTAATGATATTTATGGAGAAAAATATAAATGTAGCTATTTATATTACTGAAGAACAATGAAATAAATAAAGGTAATTTTTATTAGAAACTGAGATAAAAATTGTTTTTAATATTCATTAACTGGTAATAAAAAGTTGTATATGTGCATGTACAAGTAGTTTGATGTGTATATGAAAAGTGAGAATAAGTACATCAGTGATTGCTTTTTGCAGTAGTTCATTGTCTAATGATGGTCTACAGTTGAACTGGCTTAAAAGTAAATACAGGTTTGAATGTGTATTAATACACAGACTGGCTTAATTGATTCCATTTCAAAACAATCACATTGCTTCAGGACAACAAAGAGCTTTTTTATTTATTATACTATACAATAATCAGTCTGAATCTATGATTTTAGTCATTATTATTCTTTTATGCTTCATGCATTAACATTATCCAGTAGAGCAATATTATGAAAAATAAAATCTACTAATAGATATGTTTTGCTTCTTGCAGGTCAAAGGGAATTCAGTATTTTTTGTATCAAATATGTTTTTATTGATTTATTTATCTATTTATTAAATATTTATTGACTGCCAATTCTGGGGCAGATTCAGTGAGATATCAGAACAATAGAAATTCAAGATAGAATTCTTCTCAAGATAAAAAATGTTAATTTGGGACTGACTGTGGATTCCTTTTTTTTTTTTTTTTTTGGAATGGTGCACACAACTACACAGCCTGAGTTTATCCTGAGGAATTGGGACTTAATTTATAATCCTTCCAGTGGAAAAGAAAGCAAACTTTTCTACTTAGAAAAGAAAGAATTTGTTATTGAAATGATGGAAGACAGTGTATATAAGAATCCTGTTATGTTGCTGTTATGTTTATGAATTTTAGCTGTTGAGCCTACAAAACTCTACTTTTGAAATTATTGTAAAGTTATAATAATAATTCAGCTATAAGCCTAAATATCTAAATATTCTAATTTTTTAATTTTATAAACATTTAAAATATTTATTAGTTTCAAGTGAGTTTAAACAGAGAGCTTTCTTCTAATGATAAAGTAATTTAACTTTAAATAAATGCTAAAGTCAATTATGAAACATAAAAAAATACCTAAATTATTTTAGAATGTTAGATTTGTTTGTCAAGGGAAATTGTGTCATCACCACTATTTCACAACTATTTTTTAAAAGAATTTTAGTATCTCCTTAATTGGAAAAAATGTAAATTCTTCCTACAGAGACTGTATTTGAAATATGTGAACATTCATATCTACTACTTTTGAGCTGATATTCAAGTCTTTTTTGAAAAAGAAACACAAAACAAAAAACCCATATGACATTTTATCATAATAAAGGTATTAATGCTATCATGATTATTTACTTCCTTTTTTGGCTTTAAATATCATTGTCTTAAAATGTATTACAGAGGCAAACACATGTTATTTGGCTATCTCACCAATGCCAAAGTTTCCTTTCATCCTGGGAGTGGGTTGAGAAGAGCGTGGGAGACAAAGTAGTGTTAGGAGAATACAGGCTCGCTCTTTCTTAGAAGTGGGGTATTATTTTATGAATCCAATTTCATATCTCTCTTGCCATCTGTCACTAGATAGAAGAGATATAGGACAGTGGCAACCTCATGTTAAAAAGGCTGTCTTGGGATAACAAAGAGAAAAGTTAATGGACGTGGATTTATAAATTATTAATGATTTTTCTTGTCATTTCTTGAAAAATGAAAGCTATGCACGCTGCCTCTCTCCCCAAACAGATTGCGTTTTATTCCTTTGCAGTTTGTCCATCAGCCTTCACTCTGACAACATAATCCAGAACTAATCCAGAGCATTCAGTTTTCCTTGTTGGCTCTCAGGCAGACTGCTTAGACAAATCCTGCTACCTGTCAGGCCTCCTGTGGGTGCCAAACCGGCTGCCAGGTTAACCTCTGGGGAAGCAGGAAGACCTGCTGATTTAACCCCAACTTCCCTTCCCATAATCCACAGTAAACAGGGAAGATGTGAACAGGCTAACTGGTTTAATCAGGCCTGGGTCCCTTAAAATCTGTTTCATACACAGCTTTAAGAACTGAGGTTATACACTTCCCTATGTAAAATCACATGGCAGTTTCTCCAAAATGTGAGCCTAAAGAAGCAGATGGATCAGATACACCGGAAGGTATTAATCTCCTAATGTAGTCTGTGAAAATATGTACCCCACTGCACTGAGCCACATCATTGCATATAAACACTTCCTCATTGTCAGGATGAGGTCAAAACTGATATAGGGGCAAAAAAGGGAGGTTATTATAAAGAGTCACACTTTGCTAATTTCTAATATGCTTGCTGTAATATATCTTCTCTTTATCCTTACCTCCCCCAATGCATGTATATGCACACACATTAATTCTTGCTGCATGCCAGTGAATTTGAATATTGTTTACAGATTGGTATCAAATGTTCAATATGAGCAAATAACTAGACAAAGTTTTCAAATGAGTAAATATAAATTAATGTTGCATGGCATTTAAATGACTCACATGAAGTTGATCAATGGAGCACACTGAAGTAAAAAGCCTAAAAAATACTCACTCTTTATTCAAAAAGAGCAATAACATATCGCCGCCTTCTTGTTGGAATTCAAGGCACAACAGCCAGTCTGTTCCTGCAGCATCAACCATCCACAGCAGAAAACAAAACAAAACTTCATAAACACAGCTTCCAAGGCATCTTAAAAGTTCCACTAAGTTTAGCCTTCTGAGAAATGTAGTAACATGTGACTCAGCTCTTTCAATAGTAGGAAGGTAAATATCCAGGTTAATAGAGGAAGGAAGCATAGACCAGTCCCTGGGGAGAGAAGTAGAACTCTACCCCAAACAAGGGTTGGAATCTGTAACCTAACGAAGTTCTTCCGTTTTCCTCCATGTAATTGCAGGCATTTCTTTAAGAGCAAGGAGCACAAGGTTTGCCCCCGCCCTATTTATTCCCTCCCACAGTACAGAAGATGACAGATGAGGAAGGTTCATTATGCAAAATAAACACCCAGATAATGGTTTAATGAAGTGTGAGTGCACTTGTGCACTTATAAACAGGCTCGCATGCACTCATACCGCTTGATTTCTGACCTAACCAATTTTGGAATTAAAATTTTTATTCCTATCTAATCATTGTAATGATAGATGATGTATTTTTAGTATAAATAATTATATCTTAAAATTTTTGTAAATAGAAATGAACACCCACATTTGGTTTTTGAACACCTAATAGTTTTTAAAAATAATTTTTTAAACTTTTTATTCTATTCAACAGGTAATAAATATTTGTATTTAGTTGAAAACTGACTTTCAGTTTTTTTTAATCAAATGTTTTTTGCTTCATTTTTGTTAGCCTCTTTTTCAGTCACAAGAATCAGTCTGCTCCTGCAGCATCCATCTTTCCATGGTCCATGTTTTATTTTTTCTTTTCTTTTTCTTCTTTATATTTCTATTTGTTTTATTGGTGGTAAAGTTTACGAGTGTGAGTGTGTCAGACAGTAATTTATCATGAAGCAGCTGACTTTACTAGTTAAGGTGTGAATAGGGATTAATTGTCAAACAACACTATGGTATATGAGATAAAGCTTGTTTTAAAAGCAGACCAAATCTTGTGTGTTCTGTTTGATAATGAGTCAGTTATTGAAGTGAAATTTGGAAATAAAATCTGACATCAGAAAGACAAGATACATTGAAAAATGTGACCATGAGTAAAAATCTTCAATCTTCCATAAAAATACATTAATCACTATTTAAAATGTGTTTGAAAGACAACTTTATCACAGCACCGACTCTACATTTTACGACAAAATACACTGGGGCCATGTTCATTGGATTGAGGAACGATGCTAACTGTGTCCTTCACTAGGAGCCAGAGGCCAGGGAATAAGGACTTGGGTAGAGGGGGGTGAGTAGACAGGGTAAGGTTATAGGAAAGCTGGTTAATCTGGGATGCAGCTCTGAGGGGTAGAGAAAGTGACATAAGATAGAGGATGGAGCCAACCTTTTGGGAGAAAAGGAACTTAAAGAATGTAAGTAAATGAGAAGGGAAATAGACAATAAAAAAAAGAGCCAAGAAAGAAGTCTGTGGCAAGAAGTTTATAGGGGACATACCATATATGAACTGAAATAATCATAGAACTTTTAGAAAATAATATTACTTGGTAATGCAAACATTGTGCCACATTTAAATCATGAAATAGCATGAGTCATTAGGGATTTTAAAGACACATACATGCATGCAGTACACAAGAAATATTCTTGAAAAGTTATACCAAGGCACAAAGGTTAAGAGCATGAACTACAGAGCTGGACTGGCCGTGTGGAACTCAGCGTCACTGCCACTAGCTGGGTAAACAGGGAGACACTTATTTTCTGTGCTTCATCCTCCTCTTCCCTAAAATGGGGATTAATGTTAATGTTGCTGTTCAGATTTATTTAAAATAATATATGTGTAGTGCTTCAATTGGAGTTTGGCATAGAGAAGGAGCTCGATGCAGTTTAGCCATTACTCCTGAGTACAAATGTACTTAAACTTCCGGTGTGAGAAACACTTTAGTCAGGAATCATACGTTGGTATTTTGTTAATGAAATATTGAGTTGTTTAAGATTCATATTAGATGGAATATGTAGAATCTCTATATGAGAATCTTATCCAGAGCTTTAGAGCTTTAGAAAAGAGCTCTGATCCTTTGAGATACTGAGTAAATTGATTTAAAAACACTCATACACTACTTTGACCTGAGATTTTTCAGGGCTTAAGTAGACCTACTTTTTGTTTGTATTTGACTTATTTACTCAGTGAAAAGCACACTATTTCAGGATGGTTGTAAGAAAAGTGCCAGGATGTATTGCTAAAGCTATATATTAAATAGAAATATAAAAAAAATCTATAGTCAACACTGAGAGATGCAGCTTTACGGATTTCCGTCTGTTTTTTATGATATAAGGCAACTTTAGCTTGAGCAGTCATGCTGTTTAGGATACACTGACTGCTATACAATTGATCAATATATAGTAAACAAATGCGGAAAATGTTTGTTCATATTTTATCATCTTCCTCTCTAAAGTACCAGCTGTAAGGCGCTATCTCGTTATTGATCATTGTCTTATCAGCTCTGCACATTATGGTATGTTTGTAGTTGGAACATAATCTAAACAGCGCTGGCCTAATTCATTGACCTTTGAAATCTGGGTCTAAATGGCAGTAACACAAGAAGACTGATCACACTTACAGAGGTCTTTACGTGGTCTTGCTGTCTAGTGAAATTTGAAAGCACCACAGCCCAGAAAATAAACTAGATAGTACAATTTACCTGAGGGGATAAAAGGATGTTGAAATTGATGGATGAGAATAGAATTTTAACTTTGTATTTTGAATCCAATATTTTTTTTCAGAAAAGAATTATATTCATTTATTCGAACTAATATGAGGAGACCAAACTCAGAATTTTGCCTCCCCTTTCAGCCCAGGGTACAATAGGATGGCCCTAGAATGGTCTGAATAAAGTATAGTTGATTTTAATTTGGGATAAAATATCTCAAAAAATTAAACTTTTTGTGGTGTGAGGCTCTTAAAACAAAAATTTGCCTAATCCTTGGAATATAATAGTCAGAGCACACATATAAATCTTTTTGCTAAATGAATCCTACACTCATATTTTAAAATATAAAAATAATCACAAATTAAAAACAAAAGTAAAGTCTCAATCCCAAGTAGAACCAATGAACTAATGGTAACTTAATGAACAGATTTCTACATCCTATATCAATCCCCAGCAGGTGGACACATAACTTCCAATTTGGCTTTTTAAAAATGATATCATACAGTATTGATATGCAACAGACATTTAAAATGTATCCTAACAGGATTACTATTATTACATTATTCTTTTGTATAAATGTATCAATATATATTCAACCAGTCCCCTTTTAAAGCATAAGATTGTTTTCAAGTTTTCACTATTTTGAACATTTGGATGCATAATATCTTTACATCATTTCACACTTAATATTTTCTTAGGATAAATTCTTAGGAATGAAATTAATAGGTTAAATAGTATCTACGTTGGAACTTCAATATATATAAACTTTTAAATAGAGTGTGTTAATTTTAAATACATACAATATATTTTTTATGTACTTATTCTTTACATGTAATTTATAGCTTCCATATCCATTACATTATTTTTCATTCTTTTTAGTCTGATGAAGAAAGAGATATATCTTATTTTAATTTGCACTTTTTTACTATGAGAGTAAATGACTTTTCAAGTTTATTACTTTTTCTGATTCCTCTATTTATTTGCTGTGCCTCCTTTCCAATGACTTGTGAAGCTTTTTCTTATTTATTTATGAAAGCTCTTTATATAGTTAATAATTTAAATTTCACTTATGTAAAATTATATACTTAGATACTAAATATAGTTTCACTATATATTGCAAGCTTTTTCCTTTTTGCATTTCAATTTTTACTGCATTTTTGATTTAGGCTTATTGCATTATAATCAGAGAACATATGACCAGAGAACCATATTTGCATTACATATTTTGATACTGTTATTAATTTCTGAAAGTTTGCCCTGTTATGCTTTTATTTAGAATTTTACTGCTTTTATCTTAAAATAACCCTTTTAGACTAATGTAGTATTTAAAAAATTTATTCTTTTATTAATATTGTTTGCTGGATCAGCTCATGGCACATATAAACTTATAACATTTTGTAGCACACCAAAATATACTATATACTAGAGGCCCGGTGCACAAATTTTGTGCACAGGCAGGGGGGGGTGTGTGTGTCCCTCAGCCCAGCTTGCACCCTCTCTAATCTGGGACCCCTCGAGGACAGTTGGACATCCCTTCACAATCCAGGACTGCTGGCTCCCAACTGTTCGCCTGCCTGCCTGCCTGATTGCCCTTAACTGCTTCTGCCTGCCAGTCTGATCACCCCCTAACCACTCCCCTGCCAGCCTGATCACCCCCTAATCACTCTCCTGCTAGCCTGATTGAAGCCTAACTGCTTCCCTGCTGGCCCAGTTGCCCCTAACTGCCCTCCCCTGCTGGCCTGGTTCCCCCTAACTGCCCTCCCCTGCAGGCCTGGTCCCCCCAACTGCCCTCCTCTGCCATCCTGGTCACTCCTAACTGCCCACCCCTTCTGGCCTGATTACCTCCAACTGCCCTCCCCTGCTGGCCATCTTGTAGCAGCCATCTTGTATTCACATGGGGTGGCCATCTTTGACCATATTACCTTTTTATTATATAGGATTTGGTTGATATGACAAAAAATAAGTATAATTTTCATTGATTTACAAAATAATAATAATAATTACCTAGCCTTTTTGGTCCAAAGTGACTTTTTACAAAATCAGATGCCTAGCCTATCTAATAAAAGAGTAATATGCAAATTGACTGTACCTCTGCTACACCACAAGCCACTCCCACCAGCCAATCAGGAGTGAGTATGCAAATTAACCCAACCAAGATAGCTGTGGCCACAGAGAAAGCAGGAGGCTTGGGTTTCCCTGGCAATGGAGGAAGCCAAGCTTTCCTCCTGCCCTGGCCAGCTTTGGCCTCCGCTTAAGGCTACAAAATTTCAATCATAGAAGATAAATAAATCCCAGATATCAGGGCCTCCGCTTGGATCACCGGGGGTCGTGGCCATCCTTGCAAACCACCATAGGCCCCTCACCCAGGCTGCCCCACGCCCCAAGGGAATCTCCACCCTGATCTGGGACACCCTTCAGGGCAAACCAGCTGGCCCCCACCCATGCACCAGGCCTCTATCCTATCTAATAAAAGAATAATATGCAAATTGACCATCACTCCAACACACAAGATGGCTGTCCCTATGTGGTCAAAGATGAGTGACCTGATGTGGACACAAGATGGCCACCACAAGATGGCCAGCTGGGGAGGAGAGTTAGGGGTGACCAGGCCAGCAGAGGAAGGAAGTTGGGGGCAACCGGGCCTGTAAGGGAGGGCAGTTAGGTGTGACCAGGCCTGCAGGTGAGGGCAGTTATGGGCAAACAGGCTGGCAGGAGACTGGTTAGGGGTGATCAGGCTGGCAGGCAGAAGTGGTTAAGGGCAATCAGGAAGGCAGGCAGGCAAGCAGTTGGAAGCCAGCAGTCCTGGATTGTGAGAGGGATGTCCGACTGCCTGTTTAGGTCTGATCCTACCTGGATCAGTTTGACAAGGAGCATATTACTATTACCTTCCTGGATCAGGCCTAAATGGGCAGTCGGACATCCCTTGAGGGGTCCCAGATTGGAGATTGGAGAGGGTGCAGGCTGGGCTGAGGGACACACTCTCCCATGCACGAATTTTGTGCACTGGGCCTCTAGTACTTATATATAAGGATTTCTTATACCAAGAATTAACCAATCAGACACAATCTTTATAATAAGACCACTTGACCAATAAGATGCTACACTTCTTTATGACATATATATTTATGGTTCAAGACAGGGCATTCTCACCAGATGGCTATTGTTATGGAGGCTGTTGTTATTTTGTTATTTAAAAATCTAAGGGAAAAAGGGATCAGTGCACCTGATTAAATAGTCAGGTATTGCATGCTTTATAAATTCTTGCTGGAACACTGGTTGAAAATTGCTGTGCTAGATCTTTGAAAGTCCTTTTACCTTAACTCTCCCAGTACCATTTGTTAAGGAGTACTTTTTTTCCTTCTCAGTATTTCTATATATATCTTAAGTAAGGCAGAGTTTTAGTGGTTTGTAAGTGGCTCTCTCAGTCAGGTTTTGACTGATGTGTGAATTAGAGTGGTGAAGGTGGTTGAAGATAAATAGAATAGTGATTTTGCACTCATAGAATTTGTCATATAGTGGGGAGAGAATATAGTTACTGTTAAGTAAATACAGATATGGAACATTTTTTATTTTCTTAGCAGCTGGCATAAAACTATTTTGTGAAGAGATTTCCATCACCATGTTGCCCAATGATGTTTTTGATGATAATTTGGTGAGCTCACATCTGGACAAAAACTGAGCTTCCAAGGCCCGGCTATCAGCTGCGTCCCAGGCTTCCTAACGAAAAGAAAGCTCTGTGTTTAGTGGAGGGATGTTTGGCCAGTGCAGGGACCTCTCTGTCTGGCTGAGTACTCACTGTACAGAGAGAGCAGAAGGTTTCTGGGACAGACCGGCTGAGATGGGGACTTGAGGAAGATAGGAAATAGCTAATAGGAATTTGAAAATGATCTTTAAATTATTGAGAGTTTTTAATGTCAAATGCCTGTTCTACAAGTAATAACATTTTCTGTTAAAAAAAATCTTTGTTTCTTATCAATTAATTTATTAAATGGACTTTTGGGGAAGTGCTAAGAAGTATAGTTTTGCTTACATGTTGGTGCCAGGTGAAAACAGAAACTGTTGCACAGATTTTTGGAAACCAAAGAAATAAGTAAAGCTGACATTTAGGTTATAGCAAGATTTTTGATGTGGAATAAGTTATCCACAAAATTATACCTCCCTCCATAAGAGTTTAGAAAATTGAAAGATTATTTCTCACTGTATAATTAGAAGATCCATTGAGAAAATGGCATTTGAAATAGCTTTCTTTGGAAAGTGGAGCTTATGTTTTTGAATGTTATTTTGCTTAGCAAATAATATAATAAAATAATATCAGTAATAATATGCTCCTTGTCAAACTGCCAGATATATTAAGGTAATCATTATGAAAACTTAGGATTTGTTTTAAAAAGCAAAAGCATTGTAAAAGTTCTCTAGAATTATAAACATCTGAGCAAATATTCAGAAACATTCAATGATAAAAACACCAAATACAAATGAATAACTTAGACATTTCTTTTTAAAAATATTTCACTAGTGAATTTGAGAACAGGCAGACCAATGCTATCAAATTTCTTGAAATATACAAATTGGGCTAAAGAAGTCATCAGAATTGAATTGTGAAGGGATGGATTATTTGGTAAATAGTATTTTTAATGCTTACTATATACCATTTTGAAAAAAAATACACTCACAATCTAAGTCGTAACATTTCACATCTTATAAAAAATCATGTCAAATCAAATAATTGGAAAATATATGAACACCTAAAGTAAATAAAATGTAATAACTGTTACATTTTTATTTTGAGGAGAAATTTTAGAAGCAGCGGAAGTCATTTGAGTGCCTATAATTTCTATAAATAGGATTTAATGAAATAATAATTTGAAGGAAAGGAGAGTCCTCTTTGGATTGCAGCAGTTGAGGGAAGCACCTTAGGACCAAAATTGGTATTTAAGGGAAGGAAATAATTTGTTCAGAATAGGGAAAATGGACAGGAGGATGAGTGTGAAGTGTCTTGGCATTATGCAGGGCGGAGTGATCTGACTGGCTCTTGGGGAAGAACTAAGAGGTCAGGTTAGGAAAGGCCTTGAGAATCAATCTCAAGAGTGTGCCCTGACGCTATGAAATCAAAGGTGTTATTGGAAATTTGGTATGACATAAAGATGGAGAGAAACTTGATTTATTTTTGTTTTCAATTATTTTCTTTCAATTTGCGCACCTGGTGTTTTGCCTTTTCAATATAAATCTCGAGAAAGAAAAAACCAAATCTTCCTTTGCATGAAAATCTTGTGAGGCTTGTTCTAAGTGGGGAAGGTGGGATCTGCTCACAGCAGTTAAAACAACGTTAGAGCCAAGAGACAGGCGATGAGCAAGCATTTGGCAAAATTGTTTTGTGCCAGTCAGCACCATCTATTTCTGATTGAGTACATTTGCAACTAATGATTCTGGCACCGTACAAGATAAGGTCTGTCTTGCCACAGCTTGCAGTTTCTGAAATAGTCGACATTCTGAAATGTAACGAAATATAGGGTAACGCTTTGCATTTGCCCTGATGATTATAGCTCCAGGTCTGATAACTCAGCTCACTCATGACCATGGCACTGCAACAAAACAGTGGGGATGGTGAGTTCTTGGATCAATTTTTAGAGGAGGATTTGCTAAATTCTAGAAATGATCAATAAAAATGGCTAATACTTAAACAGCTATGTATATAAATATAATAGCTACACTAGTAAATTACATGTGTCTTATCATTTAATTTTTAAACAACTCACTGAGGTAAGTGTCCATGTTACCCATGAGGAAAATGAGGCTACAGAGGTGAACTTGCCAGGATCACAGAAATGGCTCGTGGCAGAGCTAGCATTTGAACCCAGACAGTGTGGCTCTAAATCCCAGGCCCTTCGCCACTGCATCATATTGTATCCACCACTCACTATGGGTAGAATTTTCCTTATTTGTTAAGATTCAATTAAATTTTACCTCTTTCTCATGAATTCTCCAATCACTCACCTGATTTACTCACTAGGCTCTTTGTAAATTTTACTTGTGCTTTTACTATGTAAGTGTTCTACCACAGTATAATCTTATAGGTTTAAAATAAGGATTGTAAATTTGTAGACTGAATTGGGCCAATAGACCATTTTGATAAACTGGCACAACATTTAAAAAAAATAATTTATTTTGAATGCCCTTGCACGGAGCATGCATTCTACAGTTATTTAGAGTTCCGACCACTCTCTAATGTCCTACACTTAGCTAGTTCCCGTGGCATTTCCTGCCTGTCCTCCCAAAGGCTTTTGCAGCTGAGTTTTGTAGCTTGTGTATTTGACCATCTGCCTATCCTCCCTTCTGTTCTTCCTCCTTCACCCCTCCCCAAACTCACCACTAGATTAAAAGCTCTCTGAAGTCAGAACTAGGTTTTATTCATCTTTGATGTCCACCATCATGTTCCCCAGAGCCTGGCATATAGTAAGCAATAAGTAAAAAATGAATTTATAAATATCTTGGCTTGTTTTTGTCCAATAATTTGGATTATATAAAATTTTTATAAAAATAGAAGTGTCCTAAAAGCTTCCAAAAAAATTTCTGAGAGGACATTATCACCATTAATCTTGACATAAATAATTTTCAAATCACTTAAATGGCACTTGTTGATCATTCCGTTAGAACTAGCTCTTTTTTAAAGAGACATATATATTGTAAAGAAAACCTTGCCCCTCAGAAAAACGTTTAAATTTAGTCAAATGTCTATTTGAGGAGCAGTATCATTTTCAGAGCACTTTATGAATCTAGATATAGTCATGATAGTTGCAAGTTTTTATTTTCTACCTGACAGCATTTTATTTTTTTACTCTATAGTAACACTCAACTTGGAAAACAACCTACACTAGCTAATACCCATTTGTTATCTGTGAATTACTAATTAAGCCAACTCTTTAAAAATAGCATGCAATAATTTTCACCTGGTTTTTCCTTAGTGGAGTCAAAACCAATGATGGGGCGGGGTTAGTATTGGGGGGTTAGAGGGATTGAGAAAAAAGAAGAAAAAAGAGAAAGAACTCATGGACATGGACAATGGTGTGGTGATAGCAGAGGAGAGGAGGGTGGGTAGAAGTGGAAGAGGGCCTAGAGGGGATAAATGGTGATGGGAAAAATTAAATTAAAGTAAGATAAAAAAACAACATTTTAAATTTAAAAGTTGTTACCATCAACCCAACGCCCTTGTTTTTGTGAAACACAAAATGAGAAAAGATTATAATGTTAAAGTACTTGAGAAAACACAGCCCTCGGAACAATATTTACAACATTCTAAATATAATTTTGTTCTGTAATAGATTCACTAAGTATATTATGGTCATGATCCAGCTGTACTGGAATATAAAACTATCTCAGCTAAATGAAATATGTTTTGAATGTATTGCTCCTAATAATTATTATTTAGTTATTGGACAAAAACTGAATTTTTCAAGCTATGAAGGCAATACACTGAAATAGAAGAAATAGAAAATGTTATGTGCAAGATTTTAAATGGACATCCCATGTACTTTTAAAAATACATTTTGAATGTATTTTTGAATATAAGGCAATAGTGTCTAATCAAATATTATTACATATAAAGTGGAATCAAAAAATGTTTTTTGTTGCTCCATGAGATCCATTTGCAGTGTGGATGGTCTAAGTTTAAATTAGACCTATTTTATTGTACTATGGATAGAAATGAATAACAATGTTTCTCTAATTCCTGGACCAACCATTTAATATATATGAAATTAAAGTTACACAGTAGTTGTCATGCATGGCTGGAAGCTGTAACCACTTCAGCCTTTAAAATGCACCTTAATTGGTGTTCTTGTGGACTACATTTTAATATTATGCTGGGTGCTTAATTATAAAGGACTAGAGGCCCAATGCACAAAATCTGTGCAAGGGGCTTGGCCCTCGAAGCCCAAAAGTTGTCCTGACGGTCATTCTGCTGTTTGTTCTAATTAGCATATTAGCTCTTTATTATATAGGATTATTAGCAGAGAGTGAAAGGACTGCTACTGAAATAGGGTCATGCAGAGTGGAATATTATTAGCTATCTAATCTTCAAGTCATAGTAGTTTCCTCTCAGGTTGACCTCTTTCTTCAGTGTGAACTGTATAGAGTGAGTTTATAGGGCTACCAGTTTTCATCTCTGACATATTTAGCAAAAAGTCTGTCTTTATATTGCTCTCAGTTTTGTTGTTGTTATTGTTGTTGTTTTTTGTTTTGTTTTCTGGTTATTTGCTTGGTTAGATTTCTCCTAGGAGTGTTCTATGTTCTTCAGAAGTTGAGCTTCATAATGTGATCTCTCAAAAGCTGCTTGTATTGGCTAACAAGTGTGGGTTGATAAAAGATAAGCAGGATTCAAGATAAGCAGATCACTATTTTATTTCTTTGGCAAAAATAAATGTATTTTTAGAAGGACTTGGGATGCCCATTTAAAATCTTGCAAATTTCATAGTAAAACTGCAATTAGGCAAAGAATCAGTGCTGCCTGTTACACTTTTCAACAGATGATAGGAGTAGTCAGGCATAAGCAAGTCTGTCTTTTATAATGTGGGTGCAACATTGTCTTAAAATAGCACGTATGTTGACTTTTGTCATGTTAACTGTGGGAACTTGGGGGGAAATACATTTAGGTACTTGAAGACTATAAGTTAAAAGATAAGGCCAACTGATATTGTGAACAGCGTGCCTGAGAGGTAAATTGCATAGAGAAACTAAACATGACAGGCTTAGATAAAGCACTTATTATGATTAATACCAGAAGTAGTAACAAGCTCATTTCTTTCTGTAGTTCCAGGAAACCTCACTTTTACCTGATAATGTTTATGGCTCCAGCTCACTCATCCAATGTCCCACACTTTCTTAATGGCAGGCTACTAATCTGTGAAACATCGAGACTTTAGGAATTTTTGCTTCTCTGATTTTCACCTTTCTTTAGAAGATTTACAAATCATTACTGTCGATTTCCCACATCAAGAGCTTAAAGGAAGTAGGCCAGAGTTCCAATACTCACTGAAGCAAACTAAGATTTAATATCATTTGTTTCCTTTAGTATAGTTAGATGTCATCTGCTGTTGGTTCTTGGAATAAAGTAAAGCCATTTCACCTGAGTTATTGACAAGGGGAGAAGATGAGGAAGACTAATCAAATCAATATTTGGGAACTTATTTTGGGCATATATGAAAGGTAGCAGGAGATGCACAATCACAGAACTTCTTAAAACCATAAAATTCGGAAGTTGGGAGAAAATATAAAGGTCTTATCTGACCCACTACAAATCTATTACATTCCTGACATTTTCACCCATGAGGAGCTCATTATTACTTGAGGAAGCACTTTGATTTTCTAAATAGCTTTATTCTTATTCAATTCTAATTAGGACTGACCTGACATCTATCTATGTTGTTGTATAACTTTGGCCTGCTTGTTCTAGTTTGGCATCTTGGCGCTCTCTAGAAGAGGCAATTCTTCAAAACCTATTGATTCCTCGTTACCCTGCTTAAAATACAGCAAAGAGCAGTGGAAAGTGTACTTTACCTAATAAACTCTATATTTTTTGTAGGTATAATTTCTTAGTTGATTGATATACAATCAAGAGAGTCACCAAAGAAGCCCTAAGGATTAAAAAAACCCACACATATATTAAGATCTGTTGCTGTTAAAATAGGTTTCCATTTGACTTGTTGAATTAAAAGAATATGTCTAGAACTTAAAATTAATCTCATTATTATAGTCCAACTAATGGTTCAAATGTTCCAAACTAATGGGTCTTATTTAAAGTCTTTCCTCCAAGTTCATATTAATGTATAAATGAACAGTATTTGTAATTATATACCTACATAATTTAACCAAGTACATATTATACTCTTTGGCACAAATATAGATGGCATTCAGTAAACATTGCATGCAAACTACATGAGAATAAGGAAAACTTATGGGTCTTTATGTATTTTTAGTTCTTAGAAAAGTGCTGGTGTGCTAGCACATAGTAAGCACTCAAGAATTTCTTGTTGAATAAATGAATAATAAACAGATGCATGAAAAACTGTACACAATTATGTTTTGTTTTAAAATAATATTTTGCAAATGACTCAGTTCTGTTTGTATTTCCACTGTTCTGGTCTTTGATATACAAGAGTCTCAGGTTATGAGGTAGACTAATCAAATCAATATTTGGGAAATTATTTTGGGCAAATGAGAGTGCCCTTCCAACTTCTATTCACAATACCACCAGTGTATGCAGATTGATTTCTTTAGCTGTCTCTGGTATAATTTGCTTTTATGCCTATGTATAATTTTTATGGACTTTCATCTTCATTAGTCACTTACTGTTTTAGAATTTCTCATTTTATTTACCCTTTAGTCAATATAAGAATATTCATTATTAGAGAACAAGACACATATACTATAACCAGCATTTTATTTTTTCAGTTAGATGAGTTCTGCTATGAGAAACCAGCTTTGCCAACATTCTTATTCATTTCATTTTATTCTTCTGGTCTTCCTTATATTCATTTCTTCATTCACCAACTAACTATTGGGTGGCAGCTGTGTGTATACTATGTGCTAAGAAGAGCTATCGGGATACCAAAATGAATCAACTATGTATTAAACTAAAAAAAAGTTGCAGTCTATTAAGGGAGATTAGATATATGCAAAAATAAATGTGATAAAGTGCACAACATGATGGTTACTTTTATTATTAGTGTATATGAAGCATTGTAAAACTTGTAATGGGCCTAAACATCATTGAAGACTGTGATAAAGATCATGTTTGAGGTGCTCTGTGAATGCTTGGACACAGAAGAAGGAAACTGCATTCCCGATCAAAGTAGTAGTGGAAAAAAAAATAGGAGTGTGAAAAATCTTTCCTTTATTCAGAGAGGAACAAAATGTTCATTTAGGCTGGATAGTAGGGTGAATAAAAATAAGTAGCAACAATATCACTAGTGATTAGGAACATGCAAATTTAAATCACAATGAGCTATCACCTTATACCTGTTAGAATGGTTCATCATCAAAAAGACAAGTGATAATAAATGCTGGCATGACTTTGCTGAAAAGGAACTATTGGTGGGATTATAAACTGGTGCAGCCACTATGGAAAACAGTATGGAGGATCTTCAAAAATTAAAACCAGAATTACCATATAAACTAACATTACCAGTTCTGGGAATATATCGAAAGGAAACAAAACAGTAACTCGAAAAGTTATCTGCACCCCCATGTTCACAGCAGTATTATTTATAGTAACATGATGTGGAAGCAACTTATTGTCCATTGTTGGATGACTGGATAAAGAAGTTGTGATATATATGTATATATATGAATATTATTTAGCCATAAGAAATAAGAAAACTTTACCATTTACAACAAAGTGGGTAGACCTTCAAAACATTATGCTAAGGGAATTATCAGACAAAGAAAGCAAAATACCATATGCTCTCACTTATATGTGGCATTTGAAAATAACAACAACAAAACACACCCCCCCCAAAAAAATCCCCAAATTCATAGAAAAAAGAGATCAGACCTGTGATTACCAGAGGCTGTGTGTGTGTGTGGGGGGGGGGGGGGGGCGGGGGGACGGATGAGGGAAGGGGTTAAGGGGGATTGAAGGAAGCTGTCAAAAGGTACAAACTTCTAGTTATAAGATAAATAGGTACTAGGGATATAATGTACAATATAATGACTATAGTTAACACTGCTAAAGGATATGTAAGAGAGTGGATCCTAAGAGTTCTCATCACAGAGATTTTTTTCCCCTCTAAAAGATGAATGTTAGGTGAACCTATTATGGTAATCATTTCACAATATATGTAAATCAAACCATCATGCTATCTGTATATCTTAAACTTTTACAGTGATGTATGTCAATTATTTCTCAGTAAAATTGGAAAAAAGAAGTAGCAGGAAAATAGTTTGTAAAATTATTTTTAGATGAGTTCAAAGATATGTCCTAATGTTTAGGGTAAGAATTCTGGGTTTTGTATTGATGATAAACAATAGAAAAATAGATTTGGACCTGGATAGTGTCACAATCAGAAACTGAGATGGGATAGAAATTGGAGACTCTGGGTCCTGGAAGGAGTTGAGTTGAAATGTTTTTGGGGAGACATAAACCATCAGCTTTGGCTTGAGTTAGGTTGTATAGGTTAGGTAGCAGTGAGGCTCAAAAACACAGAGGTGTTTATGAGTCGTACAGTAGGGGAGAGATTCAAGAGATGATGTGATAGGATTAAAATACTGGTTGATAAATATCATTTCCCTGAGACCCTGAGCCATGCCCCAATCCACTGGGTGCTGGTTCCTCTGTCCAAGTCCAAGACACCCTCAACCAACAGCTGAAGGAGTAACATCTGGAGCATGAAGGTCACTGTGACCTGACTGGTGGTGTGATCCAGTACTGCTTATGAAATAGTGTGACTATCATGCTTGACATGTAGAGTTTAGTAAAATTAAGTTCAAAATACCATTTCTCCATTCTTGTCTACTTAACTTTCTGAGAAATAAAATGATCAGTGAGTCAAAGCAAGGCAAGTTAAGGCAAGGATATAGCACATGCTCTGTTTTTAGCAGAATGAGATTTCTAGGTGACATTAAGAGGTTGACATTTTCAATTATAAATATACCATGCCTATGTATCAGCATTGTAATTGTGATTAGGAAAATATCAATTATATCTTCTATCCAGTCAAATCCACTGATAAATGTCACAGTTTAGTCATCATAATATTTAATTGTTTTGTCATAGCTGTGATATCCTTTTGTTTTTAAATAAAAAATTTAGAAAAAAAGTATATATCAAAATTTTGTAATACATAGATTTAAAAATCCAACTAGCTACATTATTTGTTTATAGTTTAGTTGTTATAATTCTCAGGAGATAATTTAGACTAGATGACTAAAAACTAAACACTGATTTCCCCCCTCCCCCCGCTTTTTAAATAATCTTAAACATATTTGTTATTTTATGGGGTCTCAGTTATTCTTGTGAATGATTATTACCTGTTAAACCAATTGAAAAGTGGTAACTTGAACAAGAGAGGAAAGTAGAAAGTGGTAATGATTCAATAGGCTCTTGATTCTTCTGCTTCAATCCTTTGGGAAGTCTCTGTATTCTAAAATAGTGTGTGTTAAATTTGTGTATCCATGATTAAGTGTACAGTGTCTGATTCTAGTTCACTCTTCCATTGAGCTTAAATACAGCACATATGAAAGTGGTAAACACAATATAACACCTACTTTTGAAGTGATGAAAAGAGCAGTTCACAGTTGTTGAATGAATTTATCATAACTATGTTTTAAAGGCTCTTAATATAAAGTTATTTATTTGCAAGAGGCAATTGAAATTCTTATACTTTTAGTTTTCAAGTCTAGATATAGACAAATGAGTGTGTCCTGTTTTAGTTTAATTCAATTTCAAAATATATATTAAGTTCCTGACATGTTCAAGGCACAGTTCAGGGCACTTTAGAGAAGATAAATATGCTATGTGAGGGTAATATAGGAAAAAGAGAAATACACAAAAAGCTTCAGTACTAGATATATATGAATTTGTCTTGAGAGGCATATACAAAATTACATTGAGAATTCAAAAAGGAAGAACTTCCATACGTTTGGAGGGGTGATGCAGACAACATCTAGCGTGTTTTGAGCAATTATGTGCCAGGCATTGTGCTAAATACATCACAGGGATTGTGCCTTTTACTACTGATCATACTTTCATGAGATAGGTACAACCATGCCTCTATTTTAAAAATGAGTAAACTGCATCTTGAAGAAATAAAGTAACTTGCCTAAGGTTGCCAGTACAGTAAGCAGAGAAATTTAAATTCAAACATAGATATTGTGATTTCAAAGCCCAAGCTGTTTACCAGTTTATCCTCTTACCTTGATTCAAGTTTAAGAAGAAGCTATAGTTAAGAAAAGTTAGGGCCCATGACTCTATTTGTATTAAGGTTCTTCAAATCCCACGCTGGTCACTTATGCAAACCATCTGAATAAGATAAAGCATACTAGAGAAGCAAAGTATTTGTTTGTTTATTTATTTTGTATCAGAAATAAGCTTTAGAGATATTGCAAATTGACTGGTAGAGTTAGAATAAAAACAAGATTTCCTAGCACTTATCTCTAATAAGCTAAATATCCAGAAATCTGGAGACAGAATGAAATCTGAAGACAGAAAGACGGAATGGCTCTGAAAACTATGTTCATGAGATTGGGCTGGAGAGTAGAGTGCAGTACTTTACGTGTCTCCAAAAATGGTGCTGTTGATAAGTGCCACATGTAAAAAAGGAAGCCTGGGGTGGCTTTAACTTTAGTGTCCTCTGTAGAAGCACTATAATTGTAAATTACATTATGGCTTAAAACAACTTATATGAAAGAAGCATACATATAGCAATTTATCAAATCTTTTGTGAGTTGATTTACAATAAAAATAAATGGGAAATAATTTAATTAGAAAAATAAATATTGTTGAAAATAATTTTAAAACACTAATATAAAAACTCCTATAGACTCTGTTAATTAGAGAGAAGAAAAATAGTTTAATTTGTCTTGAAAGGCATATTAAACTGTTAATAATTTATGTAATGATTATTAATTGAGTATTGTCTATATGCCTGGAACTATTTTAGGCACTGGAGGGATATTAGCAAATGATATAAAGTGTCTGCCCTCCTAAAGTTTATATGAATAAAAAAATATTAATGAACATAAATGGATATTTAGTAATTATGCTAGGTAGTGATAAGTGCTATGATGAAAACTATGCAGAGGTCAATGGAATGCAGAGTGACTTTTTTAAATATATGGGGGTAGGGATCTTGAAATTCTAAGATGACACGTGACCATGCTATTTATTGCTTCTATGTCTTCACACATTCCATGATAAGATATTTGACTAAAAAACCATCAGGATCAGAGGCCATGAAGAGCCCTTTGCATTTGGGGCATGGGATTGTGTGATTTCACAATTATTATGTCACTAACACTGTCAGATTGGTTGTATCTAGATCAAATGAGCTACAGTGCATTAAAACCTTCCATTTTCTGGTGGGGAAGATATTTATAAATTTATTAGTCCATTAGTTCTTCAGTGAAGGACTAAAATGTTACTATCCAGAGAAAGCACTTTAAGTGACAGCAGAAGGGAGTGAGATTAATATGTAGAGTCATAAAGAAACTTGGGGAAAAAGTAAGCAGAGACATAGGATAAATATTAGCAAATGTTAGAAATAATTTAGTTAATGTTTTTATCTACTTAGGACTAAGCTCATTTTTCTGGTGGCAAGAAATTTCCTGTAATCATTGTCAATTTGAAGAGATTGACTAAAATCCTTGAAATCTATAAAATATAAAAAATATAGAAATATCTTCATATACATGCATAAATAATGATATAATTTATCCAATGGAGATATTGAAGGAAGAAAAAGCAAAAGAGAAAGACCAAAATTTATAGATAAAATGGAATTCTTAATGGGAGTAGGCATAAAATCAACTGGATAGAATAGTTGAAATTTTTTCTGGCAGGAATATGTTAAAAGTCAATATTTATTTAAGGAATGAAATAAATACAGTTGTAAATTTATACAGCCACTGAGTATAGTGTGAAGATTCCTCAAAAAATTGAAAATAGAGCTGCCATATGACCCAGCAATTCTACTTCTGGGTATTATAAAAAAAACAAAAACAAAAACACTAATTAAACATAACAATGTTTATATTCATTGCAGCATTATGTACAGTAGCCAAAATATGGAAGCAATCGAGCTATCTAGCCTGTATAATAAAAGCCTAGTATGCTAAGTGTCCAGTCATCCAGTTGGCCGTTCAACCAATATGCTAATGATATGCTAAGGCCACTCAACTGTTTGCTATGATGAGCAATGACCACCAGGGGCAAGACAGTCGACCAGTCCACCAGTCGCTATATCTTGGACTGACCACCAGGGGGCAGATGCTCTGACCAATAGGTTAGCTTACTGCTGGGGTCCAGTTTGATCAGGACTGAGCGAGACAGGCTGGATACACCCTGGAGTCCTCCTCGGATCCCTCCCTGGCTGTCCAATCTCCTGCATCCCTCCCCGGCCCCGATCATGCACCAGTGGGGTCCCTTGTCCTGGCCTGCATCCTCTTGCAATCCAGGACCCCTCAGGGCATGTCTGAGAGCTGGTTTCAGCCTGACGGTGGAATGACCAGTCAGTATGATGCGCACTGACCATCAAGGGGCAGACGCTCAATGCAGGAGCTTCCCCCTGGTGGTCAGTGCACTCCCACAGGGGGAGCGCTGCTCAGCCAGAAGCTGGGCTCACAGCTGGCAAGCGCAGTGGCAGTCGCAGAAGCCTCTACCACCTCCGTGGCAGTGCTAAGGATATCCAACTGGTGGCTTAGGGACCAGTTGGACATCCCCCAAGGGCTCCCGGACTGTGAGAGGGCACAGGCCAGGCTGAGGGATGTCCTCCCCCAGTGCACGAATTTCATGCACCAGGCCTTTAGTAGATAGATAAATGGATAAAGAAGATGTGGATATATATAGGATATCCCCCAAAACATATGCACATACTTTGAGTAACTATAAAGGCAGTGTTTATTAAGATACATTTCATTTTCAAAATTGAGCTGTCAGTTATTAAAGTATGTATACAGTTTGGGGGGACACCCTGTGTATATATGCACAATGGAATATTACTCAGCAATAAAAAAGAATGCAATGTTACAATTTGCAACAATATGTTAGACCTAGTTAGTATTATGCTAGGTGACATAAGTCAGACAAAGATAAACACTATATTGTTTACTTATATGTAAAATGCAGAAAACCCCCACATAAACGAATACAGAACAAAACAGAAACAGACTCATAGAGAACAGATTGACAGTTGCCAGAGGAGAGAGGCTAGGAGTATAGGTGAAATTAAAAAAAGATATAAAATATAAAAACATTTTACCAGAAAAATGGATTATACAATTTCTGATTTCATGATTGTTCCTCATAATAGAGTATGTAAATTAAAGAAATAATTTAGAAAAGTAGAATTATGAAGGGGTAGTGTGTCATAGCAAGACGTTGACCAGATGCTGGGCATCCATGTGAGCATTATTGATGATCATCTTAGTGATACGAAGCCTAACAGGAGTCTGGGTTATTTCCTCATGGGTTATTTTGGCATGAATTCTTAGATGATTTTGGGGCAATTTACAAGAAGCAATGTAGAAAAAAGAAACAATTGCAGGTTGAGTTTTAGTATAAATTAAATTTTTAAGTATAAAATATCTGCAACTACACACAAGTTTTGTTTTATTATTAATATCTTAGTATGTTTAAATAAAATTTCAGAAACATAACACATCATATGGTAATAATCTGGAAGCACCAAAAGAAGTAAAGCAACTACTAACAGAACTAAAGGGAGAAACTGACAAAAATACAATTATAGTAGGGGACCTAAATTCCCCATTGACAGCAATTTATAGAGCATCCAAACATAAAACCAATAAGAAAATGTCAGCCTTAAATGACACATTAGATCAAATGGACATAATTGACATTTACAGAGCTTTTCATCCCAGAACACCAGAATATACATTTTTCTGTAATGCACACTTAACATTCTCAAGAATAGACCACATGTTGAGGCAAAAAATATGTTATTATCATATGATATTTTGTGTTTCTGAAATTAGAAAAATTTTGCAGGCATTATTTGGTTTTGTAACCTATTTGCCTGCAAAAAAATTATTATTTCAGGCACAAAACTGGAATAAACAAAATTAAGAAGATTGAAATGATAGCAAACATATTCTCCAATCACACTACTTTGAAATTGAAAATCAATGGCAAAAAGAAGCAGGAAAAAACACAAATATGTTGAGATTAAATAACATTTCCCTAAACAATGACTGGGTTAAAAAATAAATAAAAGAAGACATGAAAAGATACATACAGACAAAAGAGAATGAAAATATGACATATCAAAATTTGTGTGATGCAGCAAAAGCAGTAATAAGGGAATTTTATAGCATTTTTATAGAATTTTATACCAAGAAAATCACGAACAGCCTAACATTTCACTTATATATCTAGACAAAGAACAAATGAAACCCAAAGTTAGTAGAAGGAAGGAAATAATAAAGAAATTTGCAGATGACATGATTCTTTGTATAAAAAAACTCTACTGGTAAGGACACTACCAAAAATCTATTGGAAACAATATCCAAGTAAAATTGAAGGATACAAAACCAATATACAAAGTCTTTTGCACTCCTGTACTGTATACTAACAATGTAATATCAGAAAAGAAATGGAAAAAAGAAACCCAACCCAATTCCATTTGCAATTGCAACAAAGAGAATAAAATACCTTAAAATAAACTTAACAGAGGATGTGAAGGACCTATACACTGAAAACTAGAAGACATTGTCTAAAGAAATTGAAAAAAGACACAAAGAAATGGAAAGATATTTTATGTCCATGGGTTAGAAGAATCAATATAGTTAAAATGGTCATATTACTACCTGGCCATGGTGGCTCAGTGGTTGAGCATCAACCTATGAACCAGGAGGTCACAGTTAGATTCCTGATCAGGGCACATGCCTGGGTTGTGGGCTTGATCTCCAGTAGAGTGTGTGCAGGAGGTAGCCAATCAGTTATTCTCTTTCATCATTGATGTTTCTATCTCTCTCCCTCTCCCTTTCTCTCTGAAATAAATAATAATGTATTAAAAATTGCCATATAACCTAAAGCAATATACATATTCAATGCAATCCCCATCAAAATCCCAACAACTTTTTCAAATAAATAAAACAAAAATAATCCTCTCTCTCTCTCTCTCTCTCTCTCTCTCTCTCTCTCCCTCTCTCCCTCTCTTCAGCGCACCATGGACTAACAGCAATTATAATAATACTAGAGGCCCAGTGCACAAAATTCATGCACTCAGGAGGGGTCCCTCACCCTGGCCTGCGCCCTCTCACAGTCCGGGAGAACCTCGGAGGATGTCTGACTGATGGCTTAGCGGGCCTAAGCCATCAGTCAGACATCCTTAGCACTGCTGCAGAGGCGGGAGAGGCTCCTGCCACCGCTGCTGCGCTCGCCAGCTGTGAGCCTGGCTTCTGGCTGAGCGGTGCTCTCCCTGTGGGAGCACACTGACCACCAGCAGGCAGCTCCTGCATTGAGTGTCTGCCCCCTGCCAGTCAGTGCACGTCATAGTGACTGTTCGACCAGTTGACTGTCTGCCCCCTGGTGGTCAATGCATGTCACAGCGAGCAGTTGAGCGGCCTTAGCATATCATTAGCATATTACGCTTTGGTTGAATGGATGACAGGATGACTGGACACTTAGCATATTAGGCTTTTCTTATATAGGATAGATAGGTTACCTTGTGTAGAGCACATGATGCATTATTTACAAACTTAATCTTATTTCTTGTGTAAGTCTCATTAGAACTCTTAGGTAGGCATTATAAATCTCTCTTTTATAAAACAGGAATCTGAAGCTAATAGAGACTAACAAATTCACCTAAAGCACCCATCAGTAGTTGAGTGGATAAAAAAGCCGTGGTATATTTATTTATTTATTTATTTATTTAAAATAAATCTTTATTGTTCAGATTATTACAGGTGTTCCTCTTTTATTTTTCCCCATAGCTCCCCTCCACCTGATTCCCCACCCCACCGCATGCCCTTACCCCCCGCCACTGTCTTCATCTGTAGGAGTAAGATTTTTGTCCAATCTCTTCCCGCACCCCTCACACCTGCTTCCCCTGAGAATTGTCAGTCCACTCCCTTTCTATGTCCCTGATTCTATTATATTCACCAGTCCATTCTGTTCTTCAGATTTTTCATTCACTTGATTTTTAGATTCACTTGTTAGTAGATATGTATTTGATGTCATTTTGTTGTTCATAATTTTTATCTTTACCTTTTTCTTCTTCTTCCTCTTCTTAAAGGATACCCTTCAGCATTTCGTGTAATCCTGGTTTGGTGGTGATGAACTCCTTTAGCTTTTTCTTGTCTGTGAAGCTCTTTATCTGACCTTCAACTCTGAATGATAGCTTTGCTGGGTAGAGTAATCTTGGTTGTAGGTTCTTGCTGTTCATCACTTTGAATATTTCTTGCCACTCCCTTCTGGCCTGCATAGTTTCTGTTGAGAAATCAGCTGACAGTCGTATGGGTACTCCCTTGTAGGTAATTAACTGTTTTTCTCTTGCTGCTTTTAATATTCTCTCTTTGTCTTTTGCCCTTGGCATTTTAATTATGATTTGTCTTGGTGTGGTCCCCTTTGGATTCCTCTTGTATGGGGTTCTGTGCGCTTCCTGAACTTGTAAGTCTATTTCTTTCACCAGGTAGGGAAAGTTTTCTGTCATTATTTCTTCTAATAGGTTTTCAATTTTTTGCTCTCTCCCTTCTTCTGGCACCCCAAAAATTCGGATGTTGGTTCGCTTGAAGTTGTCCCAGAGGCTCCTTACACTATCTTCATATTTTTGGATTCTTTTTTCTTTTTGTTTTTCTGGTTGGATGTTTTTTGTTTCCACATATTTCAGATCTTTGGTTTGATTCTTGGGGTATGTTGATCTACAGTTGAGTTTCTGCATATTCTTTATTTCAGACAGTGTATGCTTCATTTCTGACTGATCCTTTTCCATTTTTTTGGCATTCTCATTAAGCTCCTTGAAGGTCTCATCAAGTTTCTCAGCGGTTTTAAGAAGAGTCTTGAGTAACCTTATAAATGTGGTTCTGAACTCTATGTCATCCAGTAGTTTGCTTTCCTCCATTTCTTTCATTCGTGACATGTTTCTTTGTCTCCACATTTTGGCTGCTTCCCTGTGTTGATGGAGTAGCTTTGTGTGGTAGGTGATCTGTAGGGGGCAGTAGCTCAGCCTCCTCAATCACATGAGGTGGATGCTCTTGGTACACCCCTTTGTGGGCTGAGTGCAAAGTATTCGTGTAGTTAAGCCTTAATTTCTGTTGGTACACTGGGCGGAATTGACCTCCAGGCCAATTAGCTGTGAGCACTCCCTGTGTCTATAATGGAAGAACTGCTGCGCTGAAGACACGCTTATGGGGCAGGACTTGTTTCAGTGGGGCTTTGGTGCTCACTGAGTCTGCCTCTTGAATGTGTCACTTATGGATGTGAGGAGTTGAAATCTGGTGTCTCACACTGACCACTAGGTACACTGGCTTCTGGATCTCCAATGGGGTGCAGGTCAGCTACTGTCTGAGGCCACTCAGCAGGAGCTACAATGAGAGCTTCAGTTTTCTCCTCTTTGCTTGGGGTTTGGAGGTTTTGGAGCTGTCTGACCCAGGCTGCAAGTTTGCTAGGTTAAGCTGTGATAGGGCAGGCCTTTCTTATGCTAATTGAGCTTCTAGGAGCTTGGGTGGGTTTGTAGGTTGTGCAGGGCGGGGCCTCAGGGTGTCACTAGGTTAGGGCGTGGCAAACAGCAATGGCTGCTAGTTAGCCGGCTCTGATTCTCCAAAGGCATCCACGAGTCCCATGCCCCAGTGCAGTAAACAATTATTCCTGCCTGCAGCTCTGCAAGCAAGCCACCCTCACTGGCAGACAGTCCAGCTTCTCTCCGTAGGAGTTTGGGTCCCCCGCGTCTCCCCAGAGACTGGATTTCAGAGTAATCGGGGGCTTGTCTCCGTTCAGGTTGAAAAAAGCAACGCACCCAGTCGCCCGCAGCCAGCCCGGATCACGCGCCTCCGTACCTCAGCTTTTCAGCGCTCGTGCACGTCTCAATGCTCTTTTCTCTTTCCTTCTAGTTGTAGAACTTCCACTCAGCCAGCTTTCCCATGGTTCTAGGTGATAGAAGTTTTGTCTTTTAGTTGCAGTTTAAATTGCAGTTTAGGTGTTTACCTACGCCGCCATCTTGGATTCTCCTCCAGCCGTGGTATATTTACACAATGGAATATTATGTGGCTATAAAAAGGAAGGACCTCTTACTCTTTGTGTCAACATGGATGACCCAGTGATTATTATATTAAGCAAAATAAGCCAGTCAGAGGAAGACAAATATCACATGATCTCACTCACATGTAGAATCTAATGAACAAAATAAAGTGACAAACAAAATAGGTCAAGAGGTATGGAGGCATGAAACAGACTGACAGATCTCAGAGAAAAGAGGGTAGAGGGGGGATGGGAAGAGATTAACTAAAGAATTTATATGCATAGCCCATGGGCACAGACAATAGCCTGATGAAGGCCTAGGGGAGGGAGGAGGCTGCCGGGGGAGGGGGAATGGGGCACATCGGTAATACTGTCAACAATTTTAAAGAAAGAATAAATTGAAAGAGCTTAGATTAGAACCTAATTTCATCGGATGCCAACAGAATTGCTATTCCCATTGTACTGTTGCTGAAGAGAAAAATTGCTTTAATTGTTCTCAATGTCTGATCTAAACATCTAGCAACTCTCTGGCCTTCGCTTGATTTAGCTGTATTACACATAGGACACTACTGATTTATAAAACATCACTGGCCCCACAAATAGGAGATTCTTTTCTAAATACCTTTAATACCAATGCCTACGATGATTTCAGGGAACCTTAGGAGACCCAGTCTCCCTGCCCTCCTTCTTCCCTGAGACAGGTAGGTGAGGATTTGTTTATAGCTTTTCATTTAAACCCATACTTTTGTAAGATTGTACATTTACCTCTGGTCCAGAAAAACAGAGTTGTTTTAAGCTAGTAAATCTCAGGAGCCTAAGCCCAAACCCCAAGATTAATCATTTAGTGTTATACAAGAGCCATGTTCTTATTACATAACCATTCGACATTTCCCACACTGCATTCAATCAAAGAATTTACAAAGATCAGGAAACCCTATGGGGAGCCACAGAAATACAGATTGAAGGGAAGAACAGTAAAACCCTGCTGCAAAGTCATCTTGATTAAGAAAGTGTCAAAGTAGTGAGAATACCACAGACTCAGGCTTTAGACTTCTGAGCACCAAGTTTTAATATTATGGCTACGTAGAATAAGTGTACATTGTTACCACAAATGTACTATCCAAGCATCATGCACATTGCTTGTGAGTGGTAAGGAGAAAACTCTTCCTCAGGAATGTTGTAAGACAGGGAATGGACTCCCACACAACTGAATTCACTTATCAAGTCATTGTTGTAATTTAACCATTTAACCTTCTGGCTCTTTTCTCCTATTGAATGTGAGTTTCTGAAAACAAAGACCACTTATTGTTTGTCTTGTCATCTGATGCCAAGCACCTCTGTGGCAAATAGGAAATACTCAATAAAAATAGGAAGGAATAATAAAGAAACAAGATAAAATTATTCCTTAAAGCAAAAAAAAAAAAATTTAATCCATATTTTAATAACTTTGCTTTAGATTTAGATTTTGAATATATAGAAGGATTTTCCAGAATGGCTTAAATATAACAACAAATTTTTAACTTTAAAAAGAAGGAAGCTCTAGAAAAATAGAAGACATGCACAGATGACACTTCTGCTAGCTACCCTCCTATTGTTGGCGTCTCAGTTCTACCTTCTCTCTTACCCTGCTCTCTACCTATACTGCTGGCTTAGAATGGACTGCATTAGTGGGTTCCCTTGCTTCTGACTCCTGGTTGGATTAGACCAACGCATTCATAAGCAAGAGATCAGAAGGCAAGTGAAGAGTGAGTCAGGTTATTTATTCTGCCTACTTCCTCCCCTCCGAGTCACAGTGGGCCGACGGTATACATATTTTAGGTGGGCTTATCCAGGCCAAATTCTGTCTCCAGGTTCCCACACTATTCCTTCCATTCACCTCTTGAAACTTCTGGATTTTTTGTGCTGCAAATGATATAATCCATAGTGTTTAGGCTTGTTTCTCAATTTTAGCTAATATATTTATTACTTTTGAATTGTACGAATATAATTCACTAGGAATTGTTTAAATTTTGTTTTATTTACATTTCTCCAGGAAAAAAATAGCATGGTTAGTGCTAATTTGAAACCTTCAAATACACATTTCATCTTCATGTTTCTACATGTCTACAAGACTGTTTTAAATGTAATGTTTCTTTGGAATACAATAATCTGTCAGTAGGAGACGCTGCTTGTTTCTTACATGATTCTATTTTCCAAATGAAGTAGAAACATAATATAATTGAAAGAAGAAAGCAGAACTGACTATCTCCCATCTTGCAGAGCTGGATCCTCAGGTGACCCTCCCCACTGGGGGTCACCACAGGAATGTCAGAATTGTCCTAACTCCCCCAACCGCTGCCTGAGTAGACCAGTGAAGCTCCAGGAATGTAGCTAAGGTCCTAATAAGGCTATCAAGAAGCAAAGGTAGGGGGATGGCTCAGACCTTGGAATGTATTGGCCACCTCCTGACCTTTGTGCCGTAAAACCCTGCAGAAAAACCCTGACCAAAGTGACCACTCTCTGTAACCCACGTCACCCACCTAAGCCCACCCAAATGACTAGCCCTATATAACCTTTGTTCCCCTGGGGCTCGCTCTCTCGTCTCGCCGCTGCGTCGGTAAAGAGGCTGGGAGCCAAGCCCGGGCTTGAATAAAGACTCTTTTGTTTTTTACATCGGAAGGGGCTCCCTGGTGGTTGAATTTGGGGACCCCGAAATCTGGGCATAACATTTGGGGGCTCGCCCGGGATCCCCAAAGCCCACGAGGGACCCTGATCCGTAGAGTCTGACTAACCGCGGTAGGTGTCTGTGTTATTGTGTGTTCTGTTCTGTGTGAGCACATCTCTGGAATCTGTAGTGCCTGAAACGGTCTAGGTGGACGCACTGGAGGACCACAGGCAGGGGAATTTGGAGGACGCTCCAATTCTCATTCAGGAGGGACGCGGAAACCCCTCACAGGCAGGGAGATTGTATTCCCCTGGAAACTCTGGGACGAGGCGGGTCGCTCCCGCCGGTTGGCGCACGGCCATCGTCCAGCTTTCGGTTTTGCTTCCGTGGGGTCGGAAGGCTGTTCTTGGGTGTCTTTGTTTTCCTGTTATCTGTGTTGTTCTGTCTATTTTTGTGGACTCACTGGACGGACGTCATGGGACAGACTCAGACCACTCCCTTAACTATTATGATTGATCATTTTAAGGAGGTTAAGGGAAGGGCTAACAACCTTAGTGCAGAGGTGCGAAAGGGCCGTTGGCAAACTTTCTGTTCCAGCGAGTGGCCGGCTCTTAATGTCGGATGGCCGCCAGAGGGGACTCTCGATCTCCCCACCATTCGCCGGGTCAGGGAAGTTGTTTCCCGGCCGAAGGGGGGCCACCCCGATCAACTCCCTTACATTATTACTTGGCAGGACCTCGTGGAGGACCCGCCCTCCTGGCTTAAGCCCTTTCTAGCCCCGCGCCCCCAGGAGCGGGAACCCATTCTCGCCTTGCAGAAATTGGAGAAGAAGAAGGAGGAGAAGAAAGCCACCATGCCGTCAGCTCCGGCTCCCCTCTACCCGGTTTTGCAGGGGGGAACCGGAGAAGAATTAATTTTTCCTCCCCCATATCAGCTCCCTAGGACACCGGAGAGATTGGATTCTTCCCCGCCGCGAGAAGACGGCGGTGTTCCTGGAGCGGCTGGGGGCGGAGTTCCGGGAGCGGCCAGGGGCGGAGTTCCTGGAGCGGCCGGGGGCGGAGTTCCTGGAGCGGCTGGGGGCGGAGTTCCGGGAGTGGCTGGGGGCGGAGTTCCGGGAGCAGCCGCGGTTCCGGTTCCAGTCGGAAGCCCGCCTCTTACTAGACAAAGGGCCCAGAGGGAGCTGTCTGTCACAGCCCCCGACTCCACTATTAAGACTCTGCCTTTGAGAGCCGCGGGCCCCCCAGATGCGGATGGCAATCAGCCCCATCACTATTGGCCTTTCGCCACTAGTGACCTCTACAACTGGAAGGCTCAGAATCCTAAATTCTCTGAGAAGCCAGCAGGACTCATTGATTTGTTAGATTCTGTTCTTTTCACTCATCAGCCTACATGGGATGACTGTCAGCAACTACTACAAGTCCTCTTCACCACCGAGGAGAGGGAGAGGATCCTTAGTGAGGCCCGGAAGCTAGTTCCAGGCATGGACGGGAACCCAACCACCAACCAGGCCCAGATAGATGTTTCTTTTCCCTTAACCAGGCCTGAATGGGATTTCAACACGGCAGAAGGTAAGGAGAGGCTCCGGGTCTACCGCCAGACTCTAATGGGGGGTCTCCGAATGGCTGCTAGGAAGCCTACCAATTTGGCCAAGGTAGGGAATGTGCAGCAGGAAAGGGATGAGTCCCCAGCTGCCTTTTTAGAACGGATCATGGAGGCATACCGCACCTACACCCCCATGGATCCGGAAGCTCCTGGGAATAAAGCAGCTGTGATCATGAGTTTTGTAAACCAATCGGCTGCGGACATTAGAAAGAAGCTGCAGAGGGTAGATAGATTAGGAGAGAAAAGTCTGCAGGACTTGCTGGAAGTAGCTGAAAAGGTGTACAACAACCGAGAGCCTCCTGAAGATAGGCGGGCCCGCGCCATGGTGGCTGCCAGCAGTAAGCAAACCCGAGATCTGGCCAGGATTCTGCTGGCCACCACTGCGGACTCTCCCGGGGAACGGAACCGGCTTCTCCGGCAGCTGGCAGGCGACCAGGAAAAAGGTAAGAAGGCCGCCAGGGGAGGGAGGCAGAGATTGCAGAAGGACCAGTGTGCTTACTGCAAGGAAATAGGGCACTGGGCCCGAGAATGCCCAAGGAAGGTCGACGGGAAGGGAGGCAAGACTGACCGAGCAAAAGTCTTAGAGTTGGGAGAACTAAGTGATTAGGGGAGTCGGGGTTCGGATCCCCTCACCGAGCCCAGGGTAACTCTTAGAGTGGAGGGGACCCCAGTCAATTTCCTCGTTGACACAGGAGCACAATATTCAGTTCTCCGTACACCTCAGGGGAAGCTAGCCAATAAAAAGTCCTGGGTACAAGGGGCAACTGGCATGAGCCAGTATTCATGGACTACCCGAAGAACGGTCGACCTAGGAACGGGCCGGGTATCCCACTCCTTCATGGTAATACCGGAATGCCCCTACCCCCTACTAGGACGGGACTTGCTAACTAAGATTGGAGCCCAGATAACTTTCAGACAAGGGGGGCCCCAGGTCACCGATGGCAAAGGCCACCCCATCCAAGTCCTGACCCTGAGACTGGATGATGAGTATCGCCTCCACCAGGGGGCTCCCCCAGTAGAAAGCAACATGGACAGATGGCTGCAAGAATTCCCCATAGCCTGGGCAGAAACGGGAGGAGTAGGACTAGCCGCCCACAGGGCCCCAACCCTGGTAGAGCTGAGACCAGGAGAAGGCCCGGTAAGAGTCAAGCAGTACCCTATGTCTCAGGAGGCCCGGAAAGGAATCCAGCCTCACATTCGGAGGCTGCGAAGTCTAGGGGTACTAGTCCCATGCCAATCTGCCTGGAACACCCCCCTCCTGCCGGTCAGGAAGCCTCACACAAATGACTACCGACCAGTACAGGATCTCCGGGAAGTAAATAAGAGAGTCATGGATATACACCCTACTGTTCCCAACCCATATACTCTTTTAAGCTCTTTGGCGCCCTCTAGAGTCTGGTATACCGTGTTGGACTTGAAGGATGCCTTTTTCAGCCTGCCATTGGCGCCTCAAAGCCAACCCTTGTTTGCTTTCGAATGGCACGACCCGGAGGAGGGCTACAGTGGACAATTAACCTGGACGCGATTGCCCCAAGGGTTCAAGAATTCGCCCACCATCTTCGACGAGGCACTGCATGAGGATCTGGGTGAGTACAGGAGAGAGCACCCCGGTCTCACCCTCCTCCAGTATGTAGATGACATCCTGATTGCTGCCGACAATGCCAAGGACTGTGAGCAGGGGACCAGAGATCTGTTGGCCACCCTGGGGACCTTAGGGTACCGGGCATCTGCGAAGAAAGCTCAGATATGCAGAGAGAGGGTGAGTTATCTGGGATACATCTTAGAGGGCGGACAGCGGCGGTTGTCTGATGCCAGAAAAGAGACAGTCCTGAAAATCCCTACTCCCACCTCCCGGAGGGAAGTAAGGGAATTCCTAGGATCGGCTGGCTATTGCCGCCTCTGGATACCAAGTTTTGCTGAGATTGCCAAACCCCTATATGAAGCGACCAAGGAGGGGAAGGCGTTTGAATGGACTGAGAAAGAAGAGACTGCCTTTAATCAGATAAAGAAAGCCCTTTTAGCTGCTCCAGCCTTGGGCCTGCCGGACATTACAAAGCCCTTTCGCCTCTTTGTAGATGAGCGCAAGGGAATAGCGAAAGGGGTTTTGACTCAGGCTTTAGGCCCCTGGAGCCGCCCGGTAGCGTACTTGTCTAAGAAGCTGGATCCAGTAGCCTCCGGCTGGCCACCGTGCCTGAGAATCATTGCGGCAACCGCGCTCTTAGTCAAGGACGCCGACAAATTGACTCTGGGACAGGAAATCTGGATCACAACCCCGCATGCCATTGAGGGGGTCCTAAAACAGCCTCCTGATAGATGGATGAGCAATGCACGTATGACCCACTATCAGAGCTTGCTGCTCAACCCTCCTAGAGTACGGTTCCATCCCAGTGCGGCCCTCAACCCCGCTACCCTGCTGCCTGACCCTGACTTAGATGCCCCACTACATGACTGTGCGGGAATCCTAGAGCAGGTACATGGACTTCGGAAGGACTTGACCGATCGGCCCCTTCCTGATGCAGAGGCCACCTGGTTCACGGACGGAAGCAGCTTCGTGCGGGACGGGTGCAGGTACGCGGGAGCAGCAGTGGTCACCGAAACAGACACCGTGTGGGCAGAGGCCCTGCCCCCTGGGACGTCAGCTCAGCGAGCTGAACTCGTTGCACTCACTAGGGCACTAACGCTGGGGGCTGGGAAACGGCTTAACATTTACACAGACAGCCGTTATGCATTTGCTACGGCTCATGTACATGGGGCAATCTATCAGGAGAGGGGGCTATTGACAGCAGAGGGACGGACGATAAAGAATAAGCAGGAAATTCTCGACCTGCTTGCGGCCTTGTGGCTCCCTGCTAAGCTAGCCATTATCCACTGCCAAGGGCACCAAAAGGCAGATGGCCCAGTGGCAAGAGGTAACCAAAAGGCTGATCAGGCAGCCAAGGCAGCGGCCTTCACTTCGGTCCCCGCCATGGCCCTACAACTACCAGACCCCGGGGACCCAGTTTTACCAGACCAGCCCGGGTACTCCCAGGAAGAGCTGCAGCGGATCAGGAAGCTTCCCCTTGCCCAGGAGGTGAAGGGATGGTGGTACACACCAGATAAGGAACTCATACTACCAGACTGGCTTGGGGTCACAGTGTTAGAACGCATGCACCGGTCCACCCACCTGGGGGCCCGGAAATTAAAGGACTTACTCCAGCATGCCAGGATCAAGATTCACCAACAAGACTCCAAAATAAACCAAATTGTAACCTCCTGTAAGACCTGCCAGCTTACAAATGCAAGAGCCGGGTCAGGTGGAGAAGGAACCAGGCTCAGGGGCACCAAACCAGGAGCACAATGGGAGGTCGACTTCACCGAAATTAAACCAGGGAAGTATGGTTATAAATATCTTTTAGTGTTCATAGACACCTTCTCCGGCTGGGTAGAGGCATACCCAACCAAGCATGAAACAGCTCAGACGGTGGCCAAGAAACTACTGGAAGACATCTTACCCAGGTATGGTTTTCCTGCTATGATAGGGTCAGACAACGGACCAGCCTTCATTTCACAGGTAACGCAGGCAATAGCCAAGGTTATAGGGGCAGATTGGAAATTACATTGTGCCTATAGGCCCCAGAGTTCAGGGCAAGTAGAAAGAATGAATAGAACTCTAAAAGAGACCCTTACCAAATTAACCATGGAGACTGGCGGGGACTGGGTGGCTCTCCTTCCGTATGCCCTTTACCGGGTGAGGAACTCCCCTTACACCCTGGATCTTACCCCCTACGAGATCATGTTTGGCAGACCCCCTCCTATCATTCCTAACCTCAAAGCTGAACTTCTTGCTGAGTTTGAAAATCAAGAAATATCTTCTCTCTTAAGAGGACTGCAGAGAGCACACGAGGACATTTGGCCGCGCCTCCGCGCCATTTACGAGGCCAGCCCCACCCCAACGCCTCATCGGTACAAGCCAGGAGAGTGGGTGTTCGTCAAGAGGCACCGCCGGAAGACCCTCGAACCACGTTGGAAGGGCCCCTACGTCGTCGTGCTGACTACACCCACCGCTCTCAAGGTAGACAGCGTCACGACCTGGATCCACCACACCCACGTTCGCCCAGCCAGCCCCTCAGCAATCCAGAAGGACTTCATCACGCAATGGAACATCGACCAAGACCAACGCAACCCGCTCAAGCTCAAGCTGCGACGTTCTCAACCTGCCTAATTCTGGTAACCCTGCTTGTGGCCACTCCCACCGCCGGGAGTCCTCACACCCCCTACAATCTCACCTGGCAAATCATAGATACCAATTCGGGGACCGTGCTTAAACAGATTTCCCAGTTGCACCCTAAAGACACTTGGTACCCAGACCTCTACATAGACCTCCTTACCCTTTTTCCCGACAATAGTCATGGCCAGCCTCTGTACATGGGACCCAGGGACCTCAGATCATTCCATTTCTATGTTTGCCCCGGGCACGCACGGGGTCGCACCCAGAACCCATGTGGAGGAGCAGAGGACTACTTCTGCGCTTCCTGGTCATGTGTCTCGACCGGGCACATCTGGTGGACTTCCCCGAGAACCGGTGACCTGATAACCGTAACTCGGGCGGAGGCGCCACCTTGTCCAGGTTATCGGGGGGACCTCTGCAACCCTGTACGGATATCCTTCACGGAACAAGAAAAAAAAAGCGACAGGATGGGACACTGGCAAAATCTGGGGGATCAGAATATATGACAAGGTACGGACAGGAGCCCGAGACAAGGGGATGCTGTTTACTCTCCGAGTACAGGCGGCGCCCCTTTCCCAGCAAACTCGTACAGGGGTGGGACCCAACCGAATATTGGCTCTCCGACCCACCACCCCCCGAGTGTCAGTGCCTGGGAGCATCCAGACTCCGGCTTCACAGCCCTCTGCGTCCCCAGTCCCTATTAGGACATCGCCTGCATCTCCTACCCCGACTCGTGGCCTTCTGCCTGATGCGGACCCCTTGTGGAGCACGGTTGTCGGGGCATACTATGTTCTAAATGCTTCAAGGCCTGACCTGACTGAGTCCTGTTGGCTCTGTCTAGATATCCAGCTACCATACTATGAAGGTATTGCTCTTAGCGGCAAGTACACCACAGCCATTAATTCCAGCTCCTGCAGATGGCAGCAGTCTGCTGCAAGACTAACCCTCCAGACAGTGACAGGGCAGGGCACTTGCATAGGCCACGTGCCCCCCGAACAGTCGCATCTCTGCAATAAGGCCCTAACTATTCCCAAAAAGACAGTATATCTACTTCCCCCTGAGAATGCATGGTGGGCCTGTTCCAGTGGCCTCACTCCTTGTGTTCACTCCTTAGTCCTTAATTCCCAAAAGGAGGGCTTCTGTGTACTTGTGCAGTTAATCCCCAAGTTAATATACCACTCAGGAGAAGAAGTACTTAACAAAATAGGCGCCATTAACCCCCGAAGTAAAAGGGAGCCTATTACTGCCCTGACTATGGCAGCCATCTTGGGACTAGGACTAGCAGGAGCGGGAACTGGAATATCCTCGCTTGTCATACAAGACAAGAACTATGGAGCCCTAAGAGCAGCCATTGACTTAGACATAGAGAGAATTGAAAAATCCATCACCCATTTACAAGAATCCCTCACCTCCTTGTCTGAAGTAGTACTCCAGAACAGAAGAGGATTGGACTTACTATTCATGCAGCAAGGGGGTTTATGCATAGCCTTAGGGGAGGAATGTTGTTTTTACGTTGACCATTCAGGAGTTGTCAAAGAATCCATGGCCCTCATAAGGGAAGGACTGCAGAAGCGAAAGCTAGAGAGAGAGCAATCTCAGTCTTGGTATGAGTCCTTGTTTAACTGGTCCCCATGGCTAACCACTCTTGTTTCTGCCCTCGTCGGACCCCTTGTAATCCTCCTACTGTTGTTGACTTTTGGCCCTTGTATTATTAACAGACTAGTCCAATTTATCAAAGAACGCATAGGGGTAGTTCAGTTAATGGTCTTACAAGCCCAATACCAGCCTCTGGCAGTAGAGGACGAGGTGAAGATGCAGTCCGTCTCATGATTGAGCCGTAGGTTCCAAGACAAGGGGGGAATGAAAGAAGAAAGCAGAACTGACTATCTCCCATCTTGCAGAGCTGGATCCTCAGGTGACCCTCCCCACTGGGGGTCACCACAGGAATGTCAGAATTGTCCTAACTCCCCCAACCGCTGCCTGAGTAGACCAGTGAAGCTCCAGGAATGTAGCTAAGGTCCTAATAAGGCTATCAAGAAGCAAAGGTAGGGGGATGGCTCAGACCTTGGAATGTATTGGCCACCTCCTGACCTTTGTGCCGTAAAACCCTGCAGAAAAACCCTGACCAAAGTGACCACTCTCTGTAACCCACGTCACCCACCTAAGCCCACCCAAATGACTAGCCCTATATAACCTTTGTTCCCCTGGGGCTCGCTCTCTCGTCTCGCCGCTGCGTCGGTAAAGAGGCTGGGAGCCAAGCCCGGGCTTGAATAAAGACTCTTTTGTTTTTTACATCGGAAGGGGCTCCCTGGTGGTTGAATTTGGGGACCCCGAAATCTGGGCATAACATAATTACTATGAATCCAAAGTTCTTCAGTTTAGTTAGAGATTCAAGACTATGGATTCTGTAGTCAAACTGCCTGGGTTCTAAATCTTGACTCCACTGCCTAGTTGAAAATATTTTTAATACAAATTATACTTTTATAAAAAATATTTTTATTGATTTCATAGAGGGAGGGGGAGAGGGAAGATAGAAACATCAATGATGAGAGACAATCATTGATCAGCTGCCTCCTGCACCCCCCACACTACGGATCAAGCCCACAATTCACAAACGGGGCATGTGCCCTGACCAGGAATCAAACCATGACCTCCTGGTTCATAGGTTAATGCTCAACCACTGAGCCATGCCGGCCAGGTGGAATTTTTAAAAAATTTACTTAACTGCTTCAGTTTTCTCTTCCGTAACATGTAAATTAGAATCACACATTTATTGTGCATCAGTAAGGGTGAATGTAAAGCACCCTGCTATTATTTGTAGCAGAATCCTGTCATCATTTGGGAGTGTCCACTATCTATAATTTGTTAAGAACCCTGATTTTTAATATTTTAATTAATCCTGTGCAAATCTTCCTAAAATGTATCCCATTCTTACCTATATTTTTTAGATAAAGGCTACTTTGTCTTGGTGACCAGATTCATTTTTATAGACATCAATTACTATTGATTTATGATACCATTAGCACATAGGAAAATGTTTGTTTTTGTTCAGTTCTTTATTAAATGCCAAAAAGAGAGCAAAATTGCTCTATAACCAAGAACATGTTAGATGTCAATTCTAAAAGCACTTCCAGGTTCTCTTTGAATTATAAGTGCCATGGAGTGCTATGGGTTTGCACGACTAGAGAAGGATTCGTAGATGCAATTTCAGCTAGACCTAGAAAAATGAACGTGTGTTTATTAATCCTCAGACAAAGTGAATCCATATACACTGTCAGCTCACACAGTTTCAGTTGAATACTGCCCAACGGTCACCTGGGGACAAACCTATCATGCCAGAGGAATGAAGGCTAGGAGAGCTTCCTAACAACACCAAGCACAGATTGTGCTTTTGAATGAAGTATTTTAGGTCCATGTCCTGGCATCAAACTCCCCCTCCAAGGAAAGTAAATATTTTCCTTTTCTTCCATCTTTGACGGCAGCACTTAGATGTGTTGGAGAAGGAAGAGAGGAAGTAACACAAGATACATTAACTTATGTTTCAAGCATGTCAAACAAGCCATAGGATTATTCACTCATAGGATGTCTCAATTTTCTGCTTTATCTGTGTATGTTTTAAATGGATCCTGTGTTTAAGGGTTAAAGGCTGTTAAGATGACTGCATTGTTAAATATTTCTGTTTTGCAAGGAGCAGAAACAGAGGAGTTAAGCTAAAAATCCAAACATGAAATGAGCTTCACAAATAATTCAAAGACTGTTGTTGAGGTGCAGAGTCTAAATTGAGAGAGAGAGAGAGAGAGAGAGAGACAGACAGAGAGAGAGAGAGAGAGAGAGAGAGAGAGAGAGAGAGTGCAAGAGATCGATGGAAGATTAAAGCAGACGGGGGAAGCAGAGAGCAAAATGAGCAAACAAAGAAACAAAGCCTGCCCCTTCAATGGCAAACACCTGTGGCCAAACAGCTTTGTTCCTTGGTGTAATGATGGGGAATTATAAACTTCCTATGGTATTTTTAAAGAAACTCTAAAAATCATTTTTCTAAATTCAGATTAGGTTGACTGTACATGGATTTAATATGTCTATATCAAAAAGGTTTTCAGGGATATGAGGAATCTAAAGCACTTGAAATAATTCCTGCAAAGCAGGCAAGAAAATATCTTTAGTAGATCTTAATCAAGTAAAAGAGATTACCAAGCAATAGATATAGTTTAATTTATTACCTTTATACTAAAATTATTTGCTTATCAAACTTAAGCAATACTCATGAAGACAAACAAACTTCTTTCAAGTATATGATGTACTGTTAGTCTCAGCATGTCTGTTGCTTACATTGTTTAAAATGTCATTTTACATTTTAAATCATTTTCTCTTCTTTCTCCCTCTCTTCCTCTCTCTCATCCTCCCCAACCCCCACCCCCCCAACACACACACACACCTGTGTAGAAATGTAGAGTAACGTAAGAATTACAGAGTCTGGTTGTAGAGTAAAGTAGATCCAAATTCACATTTAACCTTGGCATACTTATTCCATGTGTGTCTTTTGATAAGTCACTTAGTGTCACTGAATCTCAGTTTCCTGATTATTATAACACATAACTCATTGTTTTGGTGAAAATTCAATGTGATATATATATATATCTCCTATCTAATAAAGAGGGAATATGCAAATTGACCATAACTCCACAACAACAACAGCCAATCAGGAGGAAATATGCAAATTAATGTGACAAAGATGGTGGCAGCTGAAGCCGGGATGCTCCGGGCCTGTGGGAGATGGAGAAGTCAGGCACCAGTGCCTGAGGCTGGCTGCTGCCTGGGAGATGAAGAAGCCATGCAGCCTGGGAGACAAAGAAACCACCTTTCCTGAGATCTCAGGCTGCAGCCACCCGGAGAAGCTGCCAGCCCTGTGGGCCCAGGAGATAGGTTTCCTCTTCTCCCACTACAGTAATTACTCCAATATCCCCCTTCTGAATTTCTCTCTGCTGCCTCGACCCAACTCCACTTTTCATCTGAAGCATAGGGAACAGAGAGAGCAGTGTTAAAAGCTTACATTTTTAAACAGGTAAGGTTGGTACTTAAACATATAAATGGAAAACTAGAGTCCTTAAGGTAACAAAGGCTAGAAAGGGAGGGGACAGGGACAGGGCAATACATATTATATCCAGCAATCCATGTGGGGACTGAAAACTTTGCAATGATGACAATTAGTGAAGATATGAATCAACTAAAATAGTTGACAAGGAAAATTCTTCAGATATCCCCAGAGGGCTCCTGGACTGCTTAGCACAGTGCATAGCACATAGATATTGTAGAATATGTAATATTGAGTACTTTGGTAATGATGATGACAATGATGATTTTCTGTATACAGATGGGAAAATTGAGCCTTAGAGATTTCGTTAGCTACTAAAAAGAAGAATGAGATGAAAAATTATGTTATCTAATCTAAGTAACTGAGACTATTTCTCTCCGTGGTGCATATTGTGATCAGAATGG
This sequence comes from Corynorhinus townsendii, assembly GCA_026230045.1. Classification (NCBI taxonomy): domain Eukaryota; kingdom Metazoa; phylum Chordata; class Mammalia; order Chiroptera; family Vespertilionidae; genus Corynorhinus; species Corynorhinus townsendii. The sequence goes on along the minus strand of JAPDVU010000001.1, from coordinate 80,379,365 downwards.
TAAAGGAGAAAGAAGAGAATGATTTTTTAAAAAAGTAAAATAATTTTGTTTTGAGCTAATTTTGTTTTCCTGTGGTTAAAACATTTTGTTCTCATCACAGAGGGCTCACAGACAGTGTGGCAGAAAGAAACATTCATGTGTTGAGTGTGTAGGAAGGAACACAATGGGAAATGAGCAGGCATCTTCATTGTACCACTTTAAGGAATGAGACGTTTTACTACTGCCCAGAGAGTTCTTAAAACACAGGGATATACCATATAAAATCTAATTTAAAGGAGCTATCCAGTCCCCCTGAGATAAGCAAATGGCTATAGGGATTTTAGCAAGCTTAGTAGGCGAAGTCAGGACACTTTCAGCATCATTTATATCCTTGAAGGGAACTGTGCAATAGGGTATTTATTTGGCTTTATTTCTGCTGGCAGAAAAAAAGGAAAAAGAAACATTATCAGCTCGAAAGGATTTCTCAGGTCTGAAGAATTAACCACTGAAAAGAAAGACAATTTCATTAAAACTTTTTCACTTTAACCATCTGTAAGGAATTGATCTGAACAATACACTTCAAGAGGTTTTAAATTAGGTAGGATAATAATTCATCTTTACAAAATCAACCGGTTAGGACATCAAACACTAAACTCCTTGGGAAAAGTAATTATATATTACTTTTGCCTGAGTATTTCTATACTGAGAACAAGAGTAGAAGTTATGCCATCAATTTGAAAAAAATAAAATGCCTTAAAAAATTTCAAACATACAATATCATCTATCCTTTATTTTTTCTTCATCTGCCTTGAGTAATTTTAGTTTATTATTTTTTAGGAAAGCAAGAATAAATATTTCATTATTTTCTTTTACTTACCAGTTTTCAAATGAATTAGTTGTCTAGCATCTTCCAAAAATGACCAATGCTTATGTATTTAAACAGGCAATATTTTGAAGTTATTATCCTAGTAGAGGCCCAGAGCATGAAATTCGTGCATGGTGGGGGGTCCCTCAGCCCGACCTGCACCCTCTTCAATCTGGGATGTCCCTCTCACAGTCCAGAACCTCTGGCTCCTAAATGCCACCTGCCTGCCTGATCACCCCTAACCACTCTGTCTGCCTGCCTGATTGCCCCTAACCACCTCTGCCTGACAGCCTGATCACCCCTAACTGCCTTACCCTGCCATCCTGATCACCTCTAACTGCCCTCCTCTGCCAGCCTGATGGCCCCTAACTGCCTCTGCCTCGGCCCCCGCCACCATTGCTTTGTTCAGAAGGAGGACCGGACGACTGGAAGATGTCTGGTCGACCCAGTCTAATTAGCATATTACCCTTTTATTAGTATAGATGGGTATTATTCATATTGTCAGATTTTTAGTGAGTGAAAGCCCCTTTTGGCTCCTGAATCATTTAGACATGCCCTCAGTAATTTTTGATAGCTTTCTTACTCTCATACCAATCTCATTCTTTAAATTTTTTACTCCAAGAGTGGAATTAGCCATTTTTTCAAGGAGCCCTGCTTCTTGTTGGTGGGCAATGGTTTTACATGCCAAAAGAGAGAAATCAAACTTTCTATAAGATCTATTATTATAACTTATTTCAACATTCTTTATATCATTGCAATTAATTTATTTCATTACCAAACCAGACTAATTTACACCAATAGTTTTTTATTATTTTTGGTTCTGTGCACCTGTAAGAAAAATATTCTCATGATATGCTCATCATAGGTACATTTATTCATTTATTAACTATGTACAAATTTATATATATAAAAGCCTAAGTGACTGGCCGACCACCCAACCATCCAACTGTCTGGTAGCTATGATGTGCAATAACCCCCAAGGGGCAGATGCTCAACGCACAGACATGGAAAATCTTATATGCATTCTAGAGGTATGGTCCATTGATTTGTGCACCAGTAGGGTCCCTCAGCCTGGCCTGTAGGGATTGGGCCGAAAGTGGCTCTCCGACATCCTCGAGGGGTTCCAGATTGCGAGAGGGCATTAATATTATTATATTAATGCATATCATAAAATATAACCAAATATGGAAATGGGGCTTTTATTACATTTTTTCTCACACTACAAAGTGTTATGTTAGGAACAGGGGAGGTGTGGGATATCCTCCAGTGCAGAGAACACTGATCAAACATTACATATTATAGTTTGTGTAATAATTTATTCATTGTGGACAGTTTCCTCTTGTTAGTTTTGAAAATTAAATCAATATATAGTGATAGTTCATTATTTGCTTGATAAAATTGTAAAGGGCTTGAAATTTAGAAGAAGCAAATTCTGAGCATGTCTATTCAGCATTCTCTTTTAGACTCATAGATTCATCAAGACTCCTTAGTTCAGCTGGCACTTCAACTGTTTTGCTCAAGTGCTTTTGGTAAATAACAAATAAAAAGACCTTATTGGTTAATCTCTACTTAATTGGCACTGCTAAATGTATAAATAGAGTACTCTCACCCCTTTAAATACTAGTGCTTCCCTTCAGTGGAAATTAGTGGTTGTTAGAGTCCTGGGAGTATGATAAAATGCAGCTTGATCAGAATTAAAGTTTAATTTTTACGAATGCTGAATTTTTATTTATGAAGATAAATAGAAGGTCTATGGAAGATAGTGTTTGGGGCTTTATTTTAAGCTGGTATATATTCTATTATGGTAATAGTATCAAATATCATTGCCTGGGTGTGTGCTATACACTATTAGGGGACTAAAACTATTAGTTTTTCTTTACAAGGTTTTGAAACACAATACCATGTCACTCTTCAGAAATGAATTATATAGTTCATATTGTAAGATGCATATTCTGGATATCAAATGTAAAATATATTTGTTATGGTTAAAATCATTCTTGCTATATTTTAAAATAACTGTATTGATTTAATTATGGAGCTAATATGCATCATTCATATATTTTCCTGAGTTTCTTTTTTGTGTATAGTTCAGAGTTGTGAAATTGTAAAGAACCAAATAAGAATATTTAATTTTAGCTTTTATAAGCCATATGATCTTTAATACAACTAATAAACTCTGTTATAGTATGAAAGCATCTACAGACAGTAAATTAATGAATGAACTACACCAGTGATTTTTTTAAAAAAATATATTTTATTGACATTTTACAGAGAGGAAGAGAGAGAGAGATAGTCAGAAACATCGATCAGCTGCCTCCTGCACGCCCCCCACTGGGGATGAGCCCACAACCCAGGTACCTGCCCTTGACCAGAATCAAACCTGGGACCCTTCAGTCCGCAGGCCGACGCTCTATCCACTGAGCCAAACTGGTTTTGGCTACACCAGTGATTTTTAACCTTTTTCATTTCATGGCACAAATAAATGAATTACTAAAATTCTGTGGCACACCAAAAAATACAATATATTTTGACAACCTGACAAACAATAGATATAATTTTGATTTATTTACACCAGACAGCTATTGTGCTGGCTGTTGTTGTTATTATTATTTTTTAATCTGACAATTAAGGAAAAAGAGGTTAGTGTCCCTGACTTAAATAGTCAGGTACTGCATGTTTTAAAAATTCTTGTGGAGCATCAGTGTGCCACGGCACATCAGTTGAAAATTGCTGATCTATAATGTTCAAATTAAACTTTATTTGTGAACACTGAATTTGAATTTCATAAAATTTTCACTTTCACAAAATAATTTTGTTTTTTTTTATATTTTAAGTAGATAATTTTGTTTTTTAAATAGGTAATGGGCTGGATTTGACCTGTGGGCCATAGTTTGCTTATGTCTGCTATAGCCTACAGAACACAGTCCACAGACTAACTATTCTACATGGTTATTAACTTAAGGGAGCCAAGAGAAGCTGAAATTTTAAGTACTTCAGGGTATAGTCACAATCACTTAATGTTTATTGCGTTTGGTTTAATATTATTTCAAATCTACTTGTTTATGACTTAAGTGAGGTTCTTTTGATTCACTTATTAATAACAGACAAAAAGTTTTTCAAAGTGAAGTTTTTTAAGATTTTTTTAACTTTATTTTTATTGTTGGCACTATTTCAGATATCCACATCCCCCCTCCTTTGCCCATCTCCACCCAGCCCCCACTCCAGCCCTCCCTCTGCCATCACCACACTGAACCAAGTAAGTTGTGTTAGGGTGTCATCATATCTGTGGTCACTGATAAGCACCCAGCAACCCAGCTGCTGAGGGGCCCTGTTGGGGGCTTATTAAGAAGAAGATTGGAGAAGCAACTATGACAAGGGGACTTCTAGACTATAAGTACTGAGTGTTTGTGAGAGTTTCTGTCAGGGAAAAGGACACATTGCTGACCTAACAGCTCTCTGAAGGTTTTGACATGTTTGCTCCTGCTGTGGGCAAGGTGACTCTTTGGTCAGCAGTGGTGCTAAACCTTACACTGCTCCCTGGAGTGATAACCCTTGGAGCAGTCTAGCCTGTCCATCAACACAGGCTCCTCTGATTCCCTGGCAAGGTGCTCTAGCACCAAGGGACTCTGTGTGTGTGTGTGTGTGTGTGTGTGTGTGTGTGTGTGTGTGTGTGTGTGTGTGTGTGTGTGTGGTGTGTGTGTGTGCGCGCGCGCGCGTGCTGGCAGTTAGAAGTGATCTTGCAATTGATCAAGCTGTCTCTCCCAAGAAACCAAACTCATACAAAAAGATACACCTCTGTTAAATTTGGACTTTATTCTTTTTTATCTACCCTTGCCTGGAACAATAGTGTGATTAATCTGTAATCTTTTGAGTATATTATTTCCTTATTGGTCTATTAAGAGATATTATTCTGTATGCTACTGACTTGTGAAATCATTATAATTTCCACACCAAGCCTGTGTTAAAAAATGGCTGGCAAAAAGAAAATCAGTCTCTGAGTATAACTTTGCCACCCATTCCAAAATGAAAGCAAAACAATATGTTGCTGGTGGAAATGGGGTTCTTGCAGTGTTGAGAGAAAAGCTTTTTGGGGACCATGCATAGAAAGATGGGTGTAATGGTAAGATTTATTGGAGTTGAAATAAAAGAATGCCCTTTCGTCCCCAGATTCCAAATGTCTCATCCACAGCCAGGTGGTTCAGCTCCATCCTGCTGTGGAAGAAGTCCAGCCTTGTCTTCATCAAGCCCAGAAGTGCCAAGGTCCAAAAATTCTGTGCCATCAGTTCAGTCCATTCCAAAGCTTAATGCGGTTCAGTCCCTGTCCCCATCTGGCTAATTTAGTCTTTGTTACTGGCTACACTCCCATCTGCACTGCTGCATCCAGGCCCGTGCTTAGAGCCATGCTTAGAAGACATGCTTGGGCCCATGTGCTGCTTGGCCCACTGGATGCCAGGCCCATGTGGCTCCTACAGAGAGAGAATGGGCAAGCCAACAAATGCTACACAGACAGAGGCTTTTCTTAAGGTTTGATTATATTATCTCAGGCTTTCAAACTGAAGAATCCCTTCATGGGCTTGTGCTGGGCCTCCCTCCTAACCAATCCATTTCCTAGATCTGCCGGAGTTCTGTGTTCCTTATCCAATTCATCCTTTCCCCAGATTAGACACCTCCCCCTTAGGGTTGCCATCTTGGCTTCTCCTGGGCAGGTGCCCAGCAGAAGAATTCCCCCTGCTTCCCCCAGCCCCCATAATCCCAATACCAGGCTGGAGGAGATTAAGTCCTTTTTCTGGAGGATGCTGTGGTACGCTGGAGAGCCTATGAATGCGGTTGCTTCCTAGTGCATAAGGCTAAATGTCTAATTCAGATCCCTAGTTTATTAGGCTTAATGATTCCCTTTGCTCACTTCCTTTATTTATAACTAGCTGCCTACAGTAACAAATGGTCAAGGTAAAATGTCTAAAGATTTTAGAAAATACAGTAGTTGATGTTCTTCTGACCTCAACTATATTATTAATATTTTCCTATAACTTCCTTGACTTGAAGAGGCTTTTCCCCCTTTACTTACATGCATTAAGTAAATTATAAGATTAGAGTCATGTATGGAAATACATTGAAGTGGTCAGTGAAGCAAATAAAATATGATTTATTTAAATAGGTCATATCCTGAAATCTATAGTAATAATGAACAATCTAATAGCACTTTATTTTTATTTACTTTACTTAATTCATCTCTGACAACAGCTTGGAAAGCAGGTGTAATTATTTTTCCATTTACAGAGAAGAGAATTTTTGAAGAAATTCTAAATAGCACACAGTTAAAAGATTTTGAACCAGGCCTTGAACCACTTCTCTTTGTAATTCCAAACATAGTCTCCTTGCCATAATAACTATATGTTTGTCTACACACACACACACACACACACACACACACACACACACACACACAAGCGCGCGTATACATTCTAAAGAATAATATAAATGGAGCCACTTTAAAATGGAGCCAGAACTTCCATGCCATTGAAATGGCCTTACATGCCTTATGCTTCAAATCTTCAGAATATTAAAAAAGAGCAAAATAACCTTTGGATTTGGCCTAATCAACCTTGTGCCCCCCAAAAACTGTGTGCAAAGAAAAGAAAGCAGGTATTATGACTACTGAACTGATGACTATGGAACTGAAAATTAAAAACACTTTAGAATTACCAACACTATGTTATGATATCTGTACTAGTGCCTTCCTTCTGTTGATGGAATTGTTCCCCTTTCCCTTCTCATGTATAACCATTGCCTTTGTCTCCTACTTGGAGCATTATTTGGGCTTCTGTTTAAATTAATGATTCCTGAATAGCTACTCTTATTGATCTCAAATAAATGCTTGTTTTCCTCTCACTTTGAAAGGCCTTTTCATTCTGGGGTTAACAACATAACCAACATATTTACCAACTTAAATTTTTACATACCTTTTATTTAAAAAGAAATATTGCTGGATAATTTATTATACAATCTTGAAATTGACAATTTAAGATAACTTATTTTTCAGAAAGTTTAAGAACATCTGCTGAGAAGTTCATATGATTCAGAATTTTAAGTCAATGTTTGAGTCATCATTGTTAGGTCTGATCAGATAATTGAATCGATACCCCCTCCCCTGAGAACTGACCTTTAGGCCACTTCACAATGGACATTCCACTTGTCTAGACCATAGTCCACTTGCTAAGACCATTATCTCTCCCCTCCAGACTTCTCAGAATCTGGACCTACACAGAGAAGATTCTCCGCCCAGACAAAGCCGCTGACTCCTGTCACTGGGTGCTGGAGGCCTCCAGGCTCAGCCACCTGGAGTGCGGATGATCAAATAAATTCGTAATCCCTCACCATTCTGGCCTCGTGCGTTCCTCCCTCGGCGACTTAACAATCATCAATGCTAAAATTGGGACCCTCAAAGTTTACCTAAAAAAAGCCCCAGCTTTTTATTTACCTTTCCTCTCCTATTCTTTCTCCAGTTTAGAAGAAATGTATCTGAAGAAAAAAATCAAGCAGTGTTGATGTAAAGCCAAACAGATCACATACAAAGAAAATTGAGAAGGTGAGATACAAATAATTTGTTTCTTTCCGTCAGGAATTCAAAGGCAACACACTAGAAAATGATTTGATAAGGCTAAGTTTCTAATTTTATATTGATTTAGGGGAAATTAATTATTTTGGACTTTTTATTGCTGTGAAATTCAATAACAACCTTATGATGAATGCTTTATGGCAACAATTTTCAAACTGTGAGCCACAACACTTTAGTGGGTCATGAAATCAATATGACAGATGTGGTCAGCTTAAAACATGACAAAATGAAAAATGTGTGAGGGCATTGCATGAAATAAGGGCGAGACTTTGAGTTGTGGATGTTTGGTTGTGTCTCTGTGGATGTGCTTTCTGGGTTCTACTGTGAAATGAATTCCCTTCTGTGCATGGTGGTCCCAAATGCTGAATCCCTGTTTCATGATGAGGGTAACTCACTTCCACTTGTGCTGCATACGCTTTGTTGTCCCAGTCCGAATTCACATTTCAGCTCTAATCACCAAGCTATTGAGAACTTGACTTAGAGTGTATCTGATTTAAATGTGTTTGACTTCCTTTGTCATCAATACATTTAGCTGTGCTAAGCAAGAAATTTCCTGATTCAGAGTTCTGGCTAAAGTTGTTTTAGTGATAGGGTATGGGCAGATGCTTGGAGTCATGGGGGGAAAGAAATAAACAGACAAAAATACTCATGTATACAGAGTCAGAAACTACCACACAAAAAGCACAATTTAGAGCTTTTAAATTACTAGAAGGATATAAGCTAACAGAAAAATAGTAATATTTTCTAAAAGAAAATATTTAATTTATAATGTCTAAAAGAAAATATAAATTAAATATATTTTCAACAGGCAACACATTTATTTTCATGTGAAACTCTGAACTGGTTGTTTCAATACTTTTGTTTTTTTAGAGACTAGCACAAATAAATTAAAATTCAAGCAGCATTGTTTTGGCATATTTATTTTATCAAGGTAAGGAACAAAATTAAATAGCTACCACCTTTTATTGACATCTTTTGAATATATAAACGACATTTAACAATGGAAGAGTACAAATTACAAAAAAATATTTTATAAACGACATTTAACAATGGAAGAGTACAAATTACAAAAAAATATTTTATTAAGAATTCACTACGTTGTTCTTTATTCTCATTTCACCAAACACTGAAGAAAACTTAAGTTTCATTCAGTAAATACTGTTCTAAATTTCTTTCTAATATTATGAAAAGGGAGTGTCTGCCAGTCTGCCAGTCTATCTATGTTTCTATTCAGAAGAAGAAACATAAGACTTTGAAAATGTGTGGAAATGCTAAATGAAAGGTATACATTAACTGGCTTTGTAGCATCTGAGAGACAGGGTAGTCCCCAAGTAGATTAGTATTTAGAGAGAGAGATAGAGATAGAGAGAGGTGAGGGAGAGAGAGAGAGAGAGAGAGAGAGAGAGAGAGAGAGAGAGAGAGAGAGAGGTAAAAAACAGAATGATGGCTGGCTGGTTGATTTTCTTTGGCTATAGTGCTCTATTCTATTTTTCAACTGAGTGATTTTTTTTTTACCATAGCTTCATTAAAATGTTAGACTGTTAAAATGATTTATATCACAGAGGCAGATAAAAAATCTCATTCATAACATATATTGTGTCCTATTAACTCACTTATAAATTTGCCTGTCATCATCTCAAGATAACTGACATAATTAAGATTGCTGTCTCAACACTTTGAAAACTATTTTTTCTAAAATAATGTTGTGATAGTTTTGATTAGCACCCTCACATACACTGAAGAAAATAAGAATTAGGTATTTTAGATTATTATTTGCTTTGGTATATTTAATCATTCAAACCATTTGCCCTGGTCTGCCTTTTTTCTTCACCTAATTCTGTGTGGAATTAATATCTATCACAGAGTTTTACATCTTTTCCTTTCACCTTTTAATTTAGAAGAATATCTATATATATAAAAGTCCAGTGATCAGAACAGTGGAACGACCAGAATGACCGGTGGCAATGATGCACACTGTGACAGCTAACCAGCCTGATCTGGGCCTTGATTGAGGCCCCCAACCCCTGCTGGCTCAGCCCCCAATCAACTCCCAACACCCCAATCAAGGGCTGACCTGGCCCGATGGTCACTCATTGGGGCAGGCCGGCTGGACCCCACCCATGCACGAATTTGTGCACCAGGCCTCTAGTTATTCTATAAAAAAACTAATAAAAATGCATTTCACATTCAATGGTTTTTATTAGAAACAGTAGATAAAACATTCAGCAACAACATGTCAGTAGCAGCACCGTGATTCTTCAAAACCTTTCTTTAAGTCATTGGCTTCTTTGGAAAATCAACGAGGGGGATTATTTCACTACTAGTATCATCCTGATTTTCAGCAACATCACATCCGTATTCTTTCTGAAGATCGCATGCCCCACCACATGAATTCCAAAAACTGTGCAACTGCCCAAGTAGTGTGTCATGGTCCTTGCCAATCTTACTCTGATGCTGATAGACCCACCCTGAATTCTGATATGTCCTTGTTCCAGTACTCGCTGTCTCAGACCACGCGTGAAGGAGCATCTTTTCCTAGATCTTTCAAAGACATGTATCTATCTTCTTTCAGTCACTGAAGGAGTTGAGGGTGGAAAAGTTGGCGCTGCAGATGTTTCACCGTAACTGTCATCCTAAGAAAAAATGGCCCTAGACTTTCAGCAGTTGTTCAACACCTAGCTCAGTTATTGGCAATTGTCACTGTCACACTGTTCTTACATTGTCAGTGATAAATTAGAAAGAAAGCCCTGGGAGGCTAAGCACAAGTTCATTTGTCCATTAAGCTTTAGAAGTGACTTTTTTTTTCCACTGCTGGTGGAAAGGCAGACTGGTATAGCCACTATGGAAAACAGTATGGTGGCTCCTCATAGAGTTACCATGTGACCTAGGTATCTACCTGAAAAAAAAACTCTCTTCGTTACTTTCGTCAGGTTGATTAATGTTTCTAACTAAATATTTTTTAAATTTAGCAATATTAATTAAAATGCTTTGTTACTTTATTGATTTATCTACCAAAAATACTGAGGGCCTGTATTCACCAGACTTTAAGATGGTCCTGGAGATACACATATGAATAAGAAGTAGACCCTTACTCAAGGCTAGTAACTTTAGTGATAGAGATGAATATTAGACTTTTAGAAGCATTGGTATGACAACATAAACTAAGCAAGGAGGTTCAAATATCAGGGAAGTTTAGTTTACTTTTGGAATTTCCTGAAATTGCTTCCCTTTGCTAATAGTTAGTCTTTGATCTTACTGTTTTTTTCAAAGTAGATCAAAGTGTCTATGTGATGAGGTACCGTTCTCAACAACAGCAGAAAAATCTCATCCTCTGCAAAATGTAGTGGAAATAATGCTGGCCTGAGAGCCAGTCACCCTCACCTTTCTATGCCAGACAGAAATAATATTTCCTAATTCATGAAATTCTTTTTTTTTGGAATATCTTATTTATTGAATAAATATTTTTCCAAAAAAAGATAAACAAATGTCTAATAAGCACACGAAAATATGGTCAGTGTCTTTTAGTCCTTAGGGAAATGCAAATCAAAACTACAAGGAGACAGCACTTCACACCCACCAGGATGGCTAAAATAAAGGACAGACAAATCAAGTGTTAATGAGGATATGGATGTATTAGCACCTTCATACACTGCTAGTAAAATTGTAAAATGGTGCTGGTGCTTTAGAAAATAATTTGGCAGTACCTCAAGAGCTTCAATATATAATTATTATAAGACCCAGCAATGTTACTCCTAAGTATATATCAAAAAAGAATAAAAACAAGCCCACTCATGAAATTCTTATAAGATCAAATGAGATATTATGTAAAAATGCTACATACCATACAGAAAAGGTCTTAATTTAAGACTATTAAACAAGATTGTAAAATCTTAGAAAATAGAGAATTTAGCTTGTGAAATTTTATCACTGAAGGAAATAGTTTTGACTTCTGTAATTTTCCTTTTACATGAAAAATAAGTGGTGTTTGAATTTTAAGATTTCAGCATTAATGTCACCTGTTCAAAAATCTCTGACCTATCCATTTTTACCATTTTATCCGATATGGAAAAATTTCCTAATTTTTCTGTACATTTACAGTTTATTTTCAATTGGAAGGACTGTTCTTTCAGTATATCAAGTTTATCCTTGCAAAAGCTTTATGATATTGTGGAAGGAACACTGGACAAATGAATGGATTGGTGTTATTTTGCCTGATTTTTGGTTTAGTCTTCTGGAAAAAATAAGAATAATAATTACCATTCTATTTACTTTAATAATTATGTGGACAATGAGAAGAAATATATCTGCCAACAATATATTCTGGGTCCAAATTCATAACCAGAGTTTAGCAGCGATTTTTTAGAGAGGCCTCTCATACACATTGCATATCAGAGAAAAGTTGCAGGCTGCGCTGCCAAGTCTCCTGCATGGTGTTCCTGCCTACTGAGCTGAACCTTATAAAGAAGTTCTCAGAATTGCATTTAGACCAATGGGCTGAAACCTGCCACATCCAATTAGAGCTACACAGCTATACCCTCATTTGCATATTTACCAACCAATCAGAGTGGCTCCATAATGATCAATCAGGATACAAAATTCTCACCAATCAGGACAATATTACTTGGACCAGGCAAATTGTAAAAATTGGATTCCTTGTTAGCATAAAATGGATCAGTAAGAGACTATGATGGGCGCTTTATAAACAGGCCTCTTAAGGGAGCCTAACTTGGTTTCCACCTGAGGCTGTGTATTCCCAGTTTGCAAACTATTTACCTGAATAAAGATTCTCCTTTTATTGCACCCCAGATTGGCATTGGGTTGGTGGCAGTGACATTTTGCTGACACTAATTGGGAAAAATAACTGAGCAAAGCCTGAAATGCCAAATAGAGGTAAGCCATTGTGTTTGCACTTGGACTGACAGGGCATACTGTATGTTGCACCGAGAGAGTTAAAATTGTGCTAAGTCCAACTTTTCTGAAATGTGGAATGACTTTTAATAGAAGTTGCACTGGCATTCCTTTTATGTGAGTTATTTGTGCAGAAATAATAGCCATGGTTTTCATTGCCTTTTCATGAGTCCTAAGAGATAAGCGTCTTTGTGGGAAGCTCATAGATACGTCTGCCTGAGTACAGAACTACTGGCAAAGAAGCTACAATGTAGCCATCTACCTGCCAGTGCTTATTCCATTTTTTAAAAGGCCTTTTGTTTTAAGTGAATTAAATGAGAACATGGCATATGCAGATGCTCTGGTCAGAAACAATAGGACATTTTCTATAGTGTCAGAAATTGTGGAACTTAGAGATCCAGGATAATATTTAAACAAAAATATTTTATGTGGAATCAGAAAATGAAGAAAATAAAAATGATCACATATAGAGCTATGTAGCTGTATTTCTTTTTTAAAAATTTTATACGTATTGTTTGAAGTATTACAGATGTCCCATTTTTCCCCCCATTGACCTCCCTCCCCACTCCTGTCCCTACCTCACTGCTGTCTGTGTCCATGTATTTCTTGATATAAAACAACTAAAAGCCTGATGCATGAAGATTTGTGCTAGAATGGGCCTTCCTTTCCCTGGCTGCTGGCTCCGCCTTCCCATACTGCCCAGAGGCCCTGAAAGACTGGGGTGGGGCAGAACGCCTTCATCCCGCCCGGCCCCATCACTCAGAGCCTGTGTATGCAAATTAACCGCCATCTTTGTTGGTTTAATTTGCATACCACTCCTGATTGGCTGGTGGGTGGAGCGGAGGTACTGTCAATTTACATGATTGTCTATTATTAGGTAAGATTGCATGATGTGTGTTAAGAGAAGCATGATAGTCTATATGATAATGCCATGAATGTGATCTCACAGAATTAATAAGGCACTGAATGGCTGAGCCCTTTGAAATATAAACCAAACAATTTCTCTTCTTAAAGCAGGTGCTGGATCCTCATGACATATTAGTTTCAAAGAGTTCCATAATAGAATAGTAAACTAGCTTCTTATCCTACCGTTACTAGGACCTTGCTTTAAATTATTGATTGCATTTTGAAATAATTATGTGAAATTATTAATTTGTTCATTCTTGGTCTTATTCTTACTATCCATCATGCCCAGGATAGTGTCAGGTACTTAGGAGGAATATTTTTATTACCTGTTGAGTGACTGAATGAAAAAATGAACTCATAACTCAGAATCTCACCTATGGCAGGTTTAACAGTCTTTGTGTCAGAGCATTTACTGTGCATACAGATATCCTATTTCTTACGTTTTTGAGAAAAGAGGTGGTAATCTATTCATCCTGTATTTCTGTGCTGCTCTTAGCATTGTGTTTTGTGCTTGGTAAAAACCTTAATAAATGGTTGTTGAACACAGGAATATAAACACATTTTTTGGGGGGCCTAGTAGTTAATTTGGGCCTTCCTCTTGGCATATAAAGATATAAAAAGTGATAAAATATTAGTTAAATGCATTTAACCATTATTCCTTTAAAAAAGACTACTCTAAGCAAAATTCAAGTAAAAATGGATTGTATTGTTATTACTTTGAACCTTAGTTATAATTTTAATAAATTTAATGCTTTTTTATAAATACTTCAGTTCTAAACACTCTAGCTTAAAATCACTTATCATTAAGTTTATTACAATATACAGTTTATTAATTTTTAAGAAAAAAAGCGGAATTCAGAATTTAGAAATGGATAATTTACAAACAAGCTATCTACAGAGAATGAAATGATAATCTAAGACTTAAATTATCTTGGAAGTTGTGCATAGCATGTTCTGATTTTCCTTCTTAGCTTCCTCCAACAGTCTAATTTCAGTTTCACATGTCCCCACACTGTCATTTGGAACTTATTGAGCATGACATACTTTGTTGAAAGGAATGATAATGAAGAACAATCAAACATTTATTTCACTCTATGTAACTATCAGCTTAAATATAAACCGTTTTCTTTCTACAAGCATGTTATTCAACGGATAGTTTAATGATCACATTTTTTTCAGTGGTACATATTTTCACTTGATAATATGTTAGTTTAAAGAGCATATATAATTCTTAGTTTGATGACAGTGTCTTTTTCATCATAACATTATGGCATAGAATACTTAAAGAAAAGATCAACAATCCAAAATTATGTTAAATGGCTACATGGTGGAAGAAGCTACATTTTACTTCTCAAGATCTCTGTAAAGCATTGTGACATTTCAGGAAAGTAAGGATGATAGCTCTAATGAGTAAGAAGGAAGCTTTATGTAGATGACAGGGGGGAAAAGTACTTTTATAATGAGAAAAAAACACACACAAAACTGTAGTATTTGAATGTGAGTATACACTGAGTGGCCAGATTATTACGATCTCTGAACTCATAATAATCTGGTCACTCAGTGTATATCCTATATAATAAAAGGCTAGTATGCAAATTGTCCCCTCCACCAGGAGTTCGACCAGCAGGCACAGCTGCCCATATCCCCTCCCCCTGGACAGGCTGGCCGGACCCCACTCATGCACGAATTCATTATATAGGATATACACTGAGTGACCAGATTATTATGTGTTCAGAGATCATAATAATCTGGCCATTCAGTGTATATGCCCTTATGGGGGACAAAGAAAAAACAAACAAAAAAGGTGGTTGTAAAATGTTCTTAATTGCTTTGCAATTAACAAATTGTGCTGTAAATCTAAGCTAAGAGGTTTTAAATTCAGCCAATACTCAGCTTCTTACAAGGAAAGGAAAGAAGTTGGACTCCAGGTTTTAAAGTTAGAAGATTCTGGTTAAATAGGTCCAAGCCCTTTAGGTGAGCAAACCTAAAATCCTGTCCCAGTCTTTCATATAAAGCCCATTACTTAAGCAAAGAGTGTTTTCTCTCTTCCTGACCCTCCTTTGGCCACTTCCTTATTCTTTAACTTTTTTTTTCTTTTTTTTTTCCTGGAATATGGTAGATTTCAGTGTGTTCTTTGGAGAACTTTGAATATCAGCATTTTCCATGGTAAAAAGTGATAAATGACCTTGTTACGTGACCTCCTTTTTGATAAATTAACTCCTGTTGGTAAGTAAACAGTGAGTCATTATATCTTTTGAAGCCATTGTGATAGCCAAGGAGCCAGTGTCATCTAGTCATCCATTTCAAAGGCTGTGAGAGTGGTGAGAGGAAGTACCAGGCAATTTGACTTATCGGATAGCCACAACAGTGTGGTTTCATGGCTTCATTTCAGCTCTCAGATTTGTTTTCCTTAAAACTAGAAAATAGTTCTGAAAACCTAAATATATTTTACTCCTATTTATGCATTAACTCTAGAGAAGTTATATTCCTATGTAATGGATATTTCTATGTAATTTCTATGAAGTGAGCATTTCAATTATGATTGCTTTTTCCACTGTTTTGTTGCACTAATTTTATTTCTGGGTTCCTTAACCTTCCATTCATCAAGACATCTGGTTTCTTTCTTTTTATCTTTGACCATCCTTCAATCCTACAATTTTTTTTTCAATACAGCAGCCACATGATCCTTAAAAAATAAGAAAGAGCATATCACTTCTCTACTAAAACCCCAAAGTCTTCCCTTAAGAGGGTTTGCAAACCCCTATTATTTTCAATATTATTTTGATGTGGATATTTAGAAGTAATTTAGGCTTCCTTTTCTGGCTGTTACATGATCAATTTCTGAAATAGCTTATGTGCTTAAAAGAATGTGTATTCTGTATCTGTTGGATGCATAATTCTACATGTACACGTTAGATCAAGGTTATTGATTGTGTTGTTTAAATCTACATCCTTGCTAATATTTTATGTGTTTGATAGATCAATTTCAGAGAGAAGCATGTGAAAATCTAAGGTGTTTTGGATTTTAAATATGATGCTTTCATATTTATGATTGTTACATATTTTAGACCATTGTTTCTTTTATCAGTGAATAAGGTCACCTTTTCTCCCTATTAATATTTTTTGTCTTTTATTAATATCTCTATCAAAGCATTATCTTGATAAATATTTAACTGGTCTTCACCTCCCCCATCATTTTTCATTAACATATCTATATCATTGTGTTTTTTTAAAATATGTTTATTGATATTTAGAGAGAATGGAAGTGAAAGGGATAGAGAGATAGAAACATTGATGAGAGAGGAACATTACTGATTGGCTGCCTCCTTCATGCCCCCTATTGGAGATGGAGCCCACAACCCAGGCATGTGCCCTGACCAGGGATTGAACCAGTAACTTATTGGTTCTTGTGTAGCTGCTCAACTGCTAACCCACACCAGCCAGCCTCATTGTGTTTTAAACCTGTCTTTGGTAAATATTACAGGTATTTCAATCTCAGAATTCCAATCTCTACTTTAATAATTAAGTTGAATTGATTTTTATTGAGTTTAATTTTTAATGTGTTTGATTATAATTCCTCATTTTACAATATGTTTTTTCTAAAATTTTATTGATTGTTGTTGTTTCACATCTCTAGCTTTTTGTGAATTGGTTTCCTTCACCCCATGCATATGATTTTGAAGTTTAAACAACCTATATCTATAAAGTCTGTTATCTACTTATACATTTAATTGAACAATATCTAAATTTAATCAATATCTCAATCTTACTACGATTTATTTGCTTATTTTTACTTAAACATTTTAATAATACTTATTTTAATCTCATTTTCAGGTTACCCTACTATTATGAGTGTGAGAGTTCTTGTGTTTTGAAACTTCGGACTTTGTCATAGTACATTTCTCCCTTTTGTTATTTAAAAATTTTAATTGTATGTTCTTCAGTGAATACTGTCAACCTGTGGGAGTCCTGTGACTTAGGTGGTGGAGGCAGCAATCTTCCCTCCAAGTTTATTTCTGTAACACCCCCACAAGTTTTAATGGTTCTTGACCATTTTTCTTTTTGACACAGGTTTTTCTACCTTATGAGTAAGTGTCAATTTGGGTTCTACATTTTTGTGTAGTGTACTAGTAGATATTATTTTTCAATTCATAGCCCATAATATGTGACATCTGTGTTACATTTCCATGGCAATGTATATATTTTTTCTAGTTCACTAACTCTAATTCTCTTTTCACAGAAGATACCACTTCTTTCTGGTTCCTGAATTTGTGCATAAATTCTGGCTTCTATGCACTATCTTTTTACCTTATACAAGATCTGTACTGTTGGCTCTCATCCTTTTTAAAAAAATATATTTTATTGATTTTTTACAGAGAGGAAGGGAGAGAGAAACATCAATCAGCTGCCTCCTGCACACCCCCTACTGGGGATGTGCCCACAACCAAGGTACTTGACCTTGGCCAGAATCGAACCTGGGACCCTTTAGTCCACAAGCCGACACTCTATCCACTGAGCCAAACCAGTTAGGGCTCTCATCCTTTCTTATTCATGAAAACCTCAGGCTCTATTTTTTAAAAAAATTTCTTTATTGATTAAGGTGTTACATATGTGTCCTTATTCCCCATTACCCCTTCTAATCCTCCCCACTCATGCCCTCACCCCCCTGTTGTCTGAGTTCATTGGTTAGGCTTATATGCATGCATACAAGTTCTTTGGTTGATCTCTCCCCCTTACCTCTACCCTTCTCTGTCTCAGCCTCTATTTGTAATGTGGCACTGAAATCCTGTGCATATAACCTTATGTAGTTTGGTATGCATATGTGTATGTTTGTATCTCTATTATCATCTATCTATCTATCTATCTATCTATCTATCTATCTATTTATCTATCTATCTATCTATCTATCTATCATCATCATCATCATCATCATCTATCATGTATCTATCAAAAGTGGATAATTGTTAGAATTTTGTCCTTATATGTACTTATGCATATATTTTGTAAGCACAACTACAAATCCTGACTTCCTTATTCTTGCCTCAAATAATTTTGTTTTATTTTTAAAAATACATTTAAATGCTTTTTTGTTATCTTTATCTCATTCAGTGTTTTAGAGGCAACATATTTTAACTTTTGTTTCTGAATTTTATTTAAAGACTCTTATTCTTATTTACAGAGGATATTGTTGCCTGTGAATGTGGCTGGTTTTTAAATTTATGGCCATGAGAATTCTGGTGAGCCCTGGTTGATTAGGAAGAGTCACAGGCACACGTGTGCACACACACACACACACACACACACACACACACACACACACCATACCACACACACACACACACACACACACACACAGTGTAAGATTAAATGAAGTTCCAAATTTAATTAGATAAAGATGTAAATCCTTATTGAAATCAGTAAGTTTACCCTGAGCAGGAACTCATGGGACAAATCTCAGGTGAGCTTCCCTGATTCACAGAGCAGTGACAGTGAGTTAAAACTGCCAGATCTGAGGTGATCAGTTCTCATGCCTTTACACTCCCCAATCAGAATGCCATACACTAACAAACCAGGCATGTCTATTTCAGGGGATGTTTACACACATTGGATTTTCCTGGTTCTTGAGCCAAGCTTAGTGTTGGCATGGCCACTTGCTCCCATAATTAGAATCGGTGCACAGGTGTTCTGAATAATTTCTCAACCTTCAGCTTGCCACTGTCTTGCAAAACCTGTGTCTCCACAGATCATTGGTCATTCTGATATGATTATGATTTTATCTGGATAGTTCTGATTATGGGTTTGGTCCAAATCCATTATCCTATAGTACAATTTAATCAACAAACATTACTGAGCATTGACTGTCCAGGCAGAATGTAGATATTGGGAAGTAGTGGAAGAGGTGTCATTCTGTTTTGGGAGTTCATGAGTTCCCATGATTGAGTGTTTTTTCAAATTTATTTATTTTTTTGATGTTATTATTGTTGTTAGTGTCCTACAAACATTTACTAGGATATCTGCATTGATAAACAATTACATTTAGATGATGGCTGGTATTAGACCTACTATTTTGCAATCATCATATGCTAAACTCATGCTGCTCAATGTGAAACATTACACCTTAACGGAGACATGGACTGCTGTTTACTTGGAAATGACCAGGGTGTTGGGGATATTTGAAAACATGTTATGTGAAAAATTGAAGAAAGGATTGGAGAAATAGAATTTCTCCTAATGAAGTTGGGAAGACTTGTATTCCACAATCCCTTCATTCCTTTTTCATATAACAGAATGGCATTCAGAGTAAAAGGTCTGACATTCTGTATTTCTATCATTGTGACTATCATAGTAACTATTTTACCAGAGCCATGCACATGGCTCTAGTACAGTTACTGGAGTGTCACAGGCTCTCCATAGCTATAGGAGAAATAAGCCCCTCCCTTGTTTGTTATTTACCAAATACCAATGTCAAAGGCTGGCTCCAGTCTTGTTTACACAGAAGGATGCTGAGGCTTCCATTGTAAAAGAGAGAAGGCACTTCACATTTGTTTCTGGTCAAATTTAAATGTGAATGGTCTTTAATTTATTTATTTACCAAGGAATAAATTACCGCTTTTTACAATGAAGAGAAACTCTTTCCATCTGTCTATTCTGAAAATTGTGTTATGCCACACATGGGGCTTTTGTGAGCCACATATAGAGTCACATTTCTTTCTACTAACTGAAACAAGCTTGTAGAAAGTTAACCATCAGAAAGCTAAATATGTATTATGGGTTCTACAAATGGAAAATATGAACGTAAATTAGTTTTTCATTTTCTTGAAAATATGGTCTATCTGTAAAATGGTAGGACACCAATATAAAAATGATTTTGGTGCATGATAAATTCACAGCTCTCTACAATTTGGGGAAAGAGGGGATAAAAAAAAATTGGAACTCTGGCCTGTTATCAAATTTAAATCGTTACCAGACAAGATCAGGCTAAAGCCCAAATACTGTGGTTTTGAACTATCTGAATCAATTCCAAATTACTCTTGGACAACATCAGACAGGTTTAAATTCTTATATATCTTATATAAGAAATTACTCGTTGCTTGTACTGGTTCCATCTGTTCTAAGCTGTAAGTGAACATGTCCCACTTGTGTCTGCAGCCCCAGTAAAGGTGATTCACAGGTACACATGGCATCACTTGCTGGTAAAGGGTCACTGAAATTCTGTTCCAGCTTTAGTCTTTGATTTAACCCCTTTCTTAGAGAACTGAAGAAAGAAGCACAGGGGAAAGGAAAGAATGCTTTATTCCTCCAAGTTAAAAAAAAAAAGTTATTCAAATTCTTTCCTCCTCTTTTCCCCTGAAGTATTTAAACTTTCATAGACCATTTTATACTCTACTTCAAGGTTGACTTCAAAACATCTCTGGACACATCTTGTTTTATGTCCTCTAGGGTATGTCATTTCAGGAGAATAATGGGTATGCCAGTTGTAGTGAAGAAGATGAAAACAGGGTTTTGTTGTAAGATGTAAAATCTGAGACACTGAAGCACTTTCTGGAACCATCTCTTTTCAATGAAAACTATTCATAGTCTCATTTTGTTTCACTCTTTACTGCCCCTTCTCTTTCCACCAGCACTTTCCAAGACAAATTTACACAGTTGACATACTGCAGAAATACACATTCAGAAGTCCTTGATTTACAAATAATACCTGGAATGTATTGAGCACTTAGGCCACAATACGATTAACATATTGGAAACTACAAAAAATGTGCACTCCCCCCGAGAATCACCATATCCGATTTTGCAAATGCATTTTTAGAAAACAATTAAAAATGCCTTAAACTTTTTTCTTATGAAGTGATACACAGATACATGTTTTTGTTTATTGGGCATTTGTATATGTCACACAAAAGTTTTAATTTCTTGTAAGCCTTTATATTGATGGATAGTTTGAGCATAATAGGACAAAACTTTCCCAGTTTTGAAATCTCATTTCCTTTGTTTCCCCCCTCACAATAGCAGCTTTGACTCATTTTTATTTCCTCATTTGCTCCCATTTCTCTCTCCCTCCAGTGACCCAGAGCTTGCCAGGACACAGGATGCAGTTCTAGCTCTCCTTGCAGATCCGTGTGGGGTGTGGAGGTCATATGCTCCAGCCAACGGGCTGCATGCAGACATGTGCTGTGGCAGCTTCTAGGCATTTTTTTTTAGAGAGATGAATACAGTCTTTGTCTCTCTCCCTCTCTCTTTCTCTCCTCCCTGCAACTCTTATTTTGCTGCTGGAAGTATGGGTAGAGGCCGTCTTGGACCAAAAGGAAGAGGCCACCTTAGGAGCATTAGGGCAGTGGCTGGAGACACCCCTGAGGGCTGTATAGTTGCACAACTTCAGTGAGCATCAATTCACATTACAGTCTCTGTGAACGTGCCTCTAGGAGCTGCGTAATATAGCAGCTTTAGGAGCTGGAGACTTCGTGGGGCAGAGCTATTATACCAGTTCCTTTACCCCAGAATTCATATGTGTGAGAAATAAACTTTTTTGCTATGGTCATTGTGAATTTGGATAATAGTATTAATTGTAGCTGACTCTAATACTGTTTATATACTCTATGGAAAATAAGTTTACAGGGTAGTTGGAAAATGATATACATACATAAGATGACATACAACAATTATCAGGTTATGTGACAAAAGGTGTAAATATAAAATTAAATGATCACATATTAGTAGAAGCTATGACACCTTAAAAAATACTCACAAGGTGAGAATTTCATAACAAATGACTTAAGGGCTAAAAATAAGATACGTTGGTGATGGAAAGCAGATGAAGACACTAAAATAAAGGAATAGAGTTGAACAATAATGAGACATGAAGTGGGTGACGGGTGAGAAATGGAGATCCAGATCCAGATCCAGATGATTGTAATGAGAACCTGTGTAAGGCTGGTATTTTGCAATGCTAGATCATGAGTTGATTTTTTACTTACATTCAAGAGTCATTAATGTGTAGGTTTTCTTTCATTAGATAAGTTAATATCTCTGGCTTATAGTTGATAATGATTTGTTCTTTTAATATTTTGTAATTTCCCAAAGTGGCCTTGTAATATATTTTTTTCTTTATTGATTAAGGTATTACATATGTGTCCTTATCCCCCCATTATATGTGAATACCCTTAAATTAAGCCTTTATCTTTTTTAGTACAATATCAGACTCATTTAGATTATGAAAAATATGAACCATTTACTTGAAT
Organism: Corynorhinus townsendii; assembly: GCA_026230045.1. Taxonomy (NCBI): domain Eukaryota; kingdom Metazoa; phylum Chordata; class Mammalia; order Chiroptera; family Vespertilionidae; genus Corynorhinus; species Corynorhinus townsendii. The sequence goes on along the minus strand of JAPDVU010000001.1, from coordinate 80,356,852 downwards.
AATCAAAGAGATTTAATTGCAAGAGATTATTATGATGGCCTGATAATATTCCATATTAGTTCATGGCCACATTTAAAATTTATTATTGTTGGGGAAGTTTTCCATATACTTAAGTTAAATGATGTGGTTTAGGCCAGTTTTCCTTGATTTTCCTTAATATAGATGCAGTTTCATGTTCTGTAAAAACAAGAACAATCATCATTTTAAAAGGAAATTCAATTACACAATAGTAAAAGTAACATCTTAAATTATAGAACTTTACACATCACAATACACTACAATATGTTATTTTATTTAATTTTTACAACAATCTGTGACAGAGGTATTCTCAACATCCTAAATAGCTTAATATCACCTCTCCTGAAAATTGCTGAGTTTAGAATTAAACTCAGCTCTTATAATGTCAAATCCAAGGTCTCTGGGTATGAATCTAGGTTTTATGATGTGTGATACCTAAATACAAGGAGGATCCCTCTTCATGGAAAAATATAAAACAATAAAAATCCAAAATTAGATTTAGAAGTTAGTGACTATTTAGAATACATAAAAAACATAATAAGAAGAATTTTAAAAAGCTAAGAAATAAACTTTTCAAAATCCATGCAAAATATAATACTTTTATTAATTGCTTGACACATCCCTATAATACTTATTATCCTAACTTTTGTTGTTGTTGTGGGAATTACTCTGCATAGTCTTTGATTGGCTCTTCATATTAAAATGATTTTGTAATTATTTTACATAGAATAAGAAGCCAATCCATCTTCTGGAATAGTTAAAAAAAATTATTTTATTGCTGAATCTGAAAACTTTCAGCTTCACAAGTCACATTTTGGTAATGTCAGATAAATTTTTAGGATTATTCTCAAATTTGGCTAAGCTATCAACTTTCATGTTTGAACTATAAGATTTCATGGCATTTCTAGGTTACATATGCATTAACAGTTTTTATCTTTACTAAGTCCTTGTTGTAAAGGCTTATTTTGAGTTTCATTATTTTGTTCATGTCAGTATTTTGTGTAAATGAGAAAAATGTTGTCTTTACCAATATATTTATAAGATTTACTCTTCTCTAATTAAAAATTTAAATAATCAGTCTATTCATTACTTCTCTTCAAAATTTGTCTCTTTCTTTTAATGAATTGGTGCTTTTAGCATGGTCCAATTTTTTGTCACAATTTACTTCTAAATGTCAGAGTAAATTATACTGCTTTTCTTGCTCATTTTAAAAAATATATATTTTTATTGATTTCAGAGAGGAAGGGAAAAGGAGAGAGAGAGAGATAGAAACATCAATGATGAGAGAGAATCATTGATTGGCTGCCTCCTGCCCACCCCCCATTGGGGATTGAGCCTGCAATCCGGACATGTGGAATTGAATCTGGGACTCCTCAGTCCGCAGGCTGACGCTTTATCCACTGAGCCAAACCAACTGGGGCCATTTTTTTTGTTTTGTTTTATATCTACTAATTTTTAATCAGAATTTGCATTGTTGTTTTCATAAATAAATAAGTTTTAAGATGACTAAAACAGTTACCCTTCATTTGCATCCAATTCAGGAATCTCTAGCTGCTTAATAATACAACCAAAAACTAATACTATCTTAATAACTTGATCAATAAAAATGTGAAGAATTTTGTCACTGAACATTAGTTTCTTCACATTGGCTTGCTGTATCTGTAGACATTTTGTATGCCTTTTCATCTGGAAACTTCAGACTTCACCACGCCACGATGAGTCAGATACATTTAGACATGACCCAGTATGTTGGCATGTAGAAAGTGGGTGATTTTACTCATAAGCATATTCATTGAAACAGTACTGCTGGGCTTGTGTTTTATAATGACAGGGTTTCTGATAAAATTCTAGTATAATTTCCATACAGAAATAAAGAATTTGGTATGAATACATATTTGGTATGCTGCACTATTCAGTGTATTCCTTCCCTGATGAGGGAGAGTTTACATTTTGTCTAGGCTTTGATGAGAATGAAATCCTTCACTTGTAACTTTATATGTTCAATGATTGGAAACTTGTTCAAAGGATAGTTCCTCCCTCCCTCCCTTCTTCCCTCCCTCCCTCCCTCTCCTTCCTTCCTTCCTTCCTTCCTTCCTTCCTTCCTTCCTTCCTTCCTTCCTTCCTTCCTTCCTTCCTTCCTTCCTTCCTTCCTTCCTTCCTTCTGCTATTCACATACTTCCAGTTATAGGCTTTCAAAGACATGTTCATGTATGGTATTGCCTCTGACTGTCAATGGTTGGTAGGAGGACTTGTGGGAGATAGTCTATGATTAACAATAAGTTAACTACACACAGAAACCATTGTAAATCCCAAAACCATACTCCAGTCAGTCTAAACTAAATGTTTCTTCAAATAATTTCTATTTAGGTGATCCTCAAAAATATCCTTGGCTACTCTATTGTCACCTGAAACAAGAGAATAAAAATGAAGAGGAAGTTGGAGTAGAAAGAGGCAGATTCTTTTTAAAAAAATCAGCTAAAATATTTTCTTTAGAACATTTTGCAAACCAACACAATGTTCAGGGTTCTGGAAAGGGCTGGTAAAATGAGGGATTCTGAAGTTTCACTAGCTTTGCAGCAAACCTACCTCTATGTAGTGCTACCATTTTAAAGATGTAGATTTTGTATCTGAAGTTGAAGTACTTGCCTTTCCCTTGGCAGGAAAAAGAAAAGCATAAAATCAGGCTTATGTCTGAGGTTATTTTTAAATCCAGATTTCATCTGTAATTTGTCAGCTGGTTGGCCATTCTTTATGGATCTTATTTATGTGCTCAGTTCTGTTTTGTTTTATCATGGTTTGCATGACAGCCACAGTTTGGTATGTATTGAAATGATTTGTTGTTCACTAATACTTTCCAATAGTTAATGGCCATGTCCTGCTACTTTACCTTACTTAAAGTTTTAGTAACTTCCTCTTTCTTACTTTATTGAGTGTGCCAAGAAGGAACCCTATGATTATTTGCTTTTCTTGTATTCTTTTCTCAGTTCTAAGTTTGGATGATTTTGCAGTGAGCAAGCAAAAATGTTGGTGAGTTGGCCTGACTGTCATACAGTTTTCTATTGGTGAGTCTCTAGTATGGAAATCATCATATTTTCATATTACAGTTCACTAGGTTGAATGCTGCAAGTCCATACATGTTTTCACTATATTCACGCTTTCCTTCATCTAAAACCATGGCATACATTTTGCTAGCTAAATTCCAAAAGAATGAACATCCTGTTCTTAAACTACTGACCTCTTTTTGTGTTTATTGGAGATACCAGCTGCTTTATTTTTTTAGTGTAGCATATGAATAAAAACATATTTTCTTGATTGAAAATTTTAATTTTAATATTTGTTGCAAGCTGTGCTTGACAAGAAGAGTACCACTAAGTTAAGAATTCTCCACATGAGGCTGGTACCATGACCCCAAATTTTACACATTTTTTTTATCCTAAAAAAACCCCATGATTTAGTTTATAATACTTGGTGATGATTTATGATAAGGGCTGGGTATTTATATTACCTTTGTCAGGGTTCTCTTATGTCAATAATTAATGTGTTTGCCAAATGCTATAGAATTCTCTGATGAATGTACTCAGTCTTTTAACTGAGATGACCCAAGGAAATGTTTTTTTTTTAATCTCCACATGACTGCTCATTCACTTTTTCCAAACATTTTATTTGTCATTTATCACATCCAGTGCTCTCCCATTCTTTTCATCCTTCTTGCTTTACTGATGAATAATGAGTATGTTAACACTGCTTATCTTGACTCAAGCAAATGAAGAGTGACTTGCCTAAGAGCCTTTAGCCTGAATCAACTGGATGATTTCTGTGTGTTTGCTTCCAGTTTTTAGCTATAATTGCTTATACCTAACAGTAGCTATAAAATACACGTTTATGGGAAAGCTTTAATCTCACAGTAAACGAAAGTAATCTTATTCTGTGATATGACTATGAATGAAATCACAGTTTACAATGGTTAGTCTGATGCCCATGTAAAACCAAATGGGTTTGAGACACAGAAAATTCACATGCAATCACCCAGTAAATATCTCAGCTTATAAATCATTATTCCCAATTCAGTTATTGCTATGGTGAACATTTTAAAAATATATCAACTTCCACAATCTTAATAGATTAACCACCTTTGTGAAATAATATTTTTCTTAGAGAAATGGATTATATCCAGAAGTAAATATTAAACTTATAATGATGTGATAAACCATATAAGCATAAGAAAAATGAGAGTTAAGGAATAACCTCCAAATGATGTTCATTTTGAGGAGGATGAGGGGTGGGTAAATAGGATTTCTCATATAGAAAAGTACCCAAGTTACATAAAGGATTATGATCAATCAATATCTCTCTCTTTCATTTATATATTCATTAATATATATACACACACATCTATTACGCTAATAAAAGCATAATATGCTAATTAGACGGGACAGCTGAATGACCTTCTAGACGTCATTCTGGACGTCCTTCCTGATGAAGTGGTGGCAGCAGGGGCCAAGGCAGAGGAGGTTAGGGGTTATCAGGCAGGCAGACAGAGTGGTTAGGGGCAATCAGGCAGGCAGGCAGGGCAGCAATTAGAAGTCAGCGGTCTCGGATTGCGAGAGGCATGTCCTGGATTGCGAAAGGGTGCAGGCTGGGCTGAGGGACCCTCCACTTCCGTGCACAAATTTTGTTCACTGGGCCTCTAGTATACTCATACATGTACTTACACATATGTATATATGATATGATATGTGCACACACACACACACTAATAGTCTTCCTTCATCAGCAAAAGCCAAACTTTTATGAGATATTTGGCTGACCAAGCCTTAGCTCTGGCTACTTCAACACTTTTTAATTCCAGCATATTCCTGAAATGTTAAATTAATCTCTCATAAGAAAATAAGATTATTCTTGCATCTTGTTTTCTAAATCTTTATGCTGCACTGAATTTTTCTAAATATGTCTTCTAGTAAGAGATATATTGTTTTAAGTTTTATCTTCTGTTAACAACCTGAAGACTCTGTCAGTCTGCTTAGTCACACTGGATTGATGTTTCATTATCACCAAAGATATTTCTAAAGCAGGTTCAATGACATGTTCTTTTATTTTCCCTTATTTTTTATATCACTGTTTACAGAAGAAAGTACTAATTGAAATGAGAATGCGTTTTAATGGATTATTAGCTTCCTCTTATCTTTAATATTATGCAAGTTTAATTGCAAATAGTTTATGTAGCTTTTGTTGTTATACATAATTTTACTTCCTCTGTCAGACACAATAAAATGCATATAAATATATAAAGTGAAAAAACATATACATTATTAAGAAGTGAGAAAATGCTTCACATTTATTAAGAGACAATAAATAGTTCTGCTTATGGTATGTCTTTTTTAAATGATATTTGTCCTTTGCATAATCTTGAGATTTTTTCCCCCAAGAGATGCTATTAAAAGTAGGAGTGAATACAACATGACTTGAGCACTAATTGTATTAGGAAAGTGGTTCAATATGTTTGGAGAGAAAGTCAGCCCTCCTCCATAAATTAAAATGTTCTTATTATCTCTATAAGTTCTGGCCCTAAACTATGAGATCAACTCTCCTCAAAGGATCTGTGGCATATTTGTACTTACATGAAGATATCAGTAAGAGTATAAGTCCTTCTTCAAAATGCAAATTCTCAAAATACTTCTCTCTTGCTTTTAGGTCCAGTGAAAAAAGAAGTTTTGAGTTTAAAACAGTAGCAATAATTTCCTAACACTTTTGTGATTTCTTAAAAAAATTTTTAGTTCTCCTAAATGCCATATCAATTCATTCTTTTGCAGATGTACAGAAATGTTGGTTCTTTTGTTGAGGCAATTGAAATACCATTAATCACGTGAATCCCTCAAACTGCTAAGTTTTAAAATTTTAATATGCATGGTCTGATTCACTGGGTCAATGTTATAAACTGAGTTTGGGCTGAGCATTAGGGTATTTCATGGTTAAAATATGTGCAATCAAAGGGCCTGGGTGGGAGTCTTGGCTTTACCACTTCTCAGTTGTTTGACTTGACACTGGTAACTTTGACCCACTGAATTTCAGTTTTCTCACTTCAAAAATAAATATAGTAGTGCCTAATTCACAAGATGGTTGCTAGAATAAAATAATACATGTACATTATTTTATATATATATATACATTTAAAATTTTTATATAGTAATAAATTTTAGGTATCATTGCTATTATTGCCAATAACTAAGTAATAACCCAATTCTGGCTTCTCTCTCATGTCTATAAAATAGTGAATGTAAGGAATTGTGTGAGCAAGCCTTCAGCTGGACACTGTTTAGCAGGGGCTGAGAAAACAGTGAGGAGATATGATTTCTATATTCAAAGGAGCATCTCACATATATTAGTATTCACAGCTGGTGAAGATGCAATAATGATAGATGCTGATACCTCTCTCTCTTTTTTTTTTAAGGGGTTTAACTGGAAAGGAGAGAATATGCATTTGTATAAGAAAAGGCACCCCTGCTGGAGAAGTACTGACCACAAACCGGTTTTATTTGATCAATTCATGATGAAAATTATTATTAATGCTAATAGTTTCTTAAAAACTGTTCAAATATTTTGAGAACAAGTACAATTGTTTGGCACATCATAGGTATTGATAATAAATGTTTGAGAGTTACTGTTATAAAAAGAACAGTGAGTTTAAGCAGCCCTTTTTAGTAGAATTTCAGAACTATAAATCTTTCTTGAGAGTCATGTTTTGTAACATTAAATGAAATCAAACACTAGCAATTTTAAAAAGAAACAAATTTAAAGGCTAAGTAGATTACTTTTTTATCATTTTCCAATCTCTCAGCTTAGAGCTTGGTTGATAATTTAAAATACAGAGAGACACTTTGGCAGAGTCTTTAAAATCAATTTGTAATTTCAGCACTATATTATACAATTAATCCTAAAATCAGTACAACCACTTGAATGACTTTGAAATATCTTTAACTTCACACACAAAAAAAAGAGAAAATATAAGAAGGAAAAAATAACAAAAGAAAAACAATAGAGCAAAGAATGGATTTTTTGTTTACATAATTATGTGTGAGATAATAAAATATTTCAATGAATGTTTTTATTTGGCAGAGGTGAAATATATAGACTTAGTATATGAAACCATTCCTAAGGTATGTCTGTAAAAATGTTTTAAAATGTCTGTTTATGAATTTGCAAAGTTCTCTATTAACATTTGCTTCTTGATGCCCTTTACAGATGGTATTCAATTTTCAGATAATTTCTCAAAGGGCTGTTGGCTCTGTTGACAACTTAGCTGCAATGATATATTTTTTTCTTCCCAGAGTACAGTGCGATATCTTTAGAACTTGCTAGTCAATCATTTATTTCTCTTGAGTAACATTAATGGCTAGTACTTATCTAAAAATAAGTCACCCATAAGAGAAAAAAGAACACTATTTCACAAAGAGCTTTTCTCCTGAAATTTTAATTTCCATCACTAATTGCATCATTAAACAAATTTCTATACAGATCACTCTTTGGAGCTCTAAGAAATATAAATATGGACAATAATGAGTGTTACCTAGTTGAGGGATGTGACAATTAAATAACTGGTTAAGGGCAACTTTCACTTCCATTTTGTAGATGCTTATAAATATGGGGTCATTTGGGAGATTTAGCCAGAAAAAGACTTAGTGTCTTTTGTCTGTCTGCATATTTTAGCATGACGCAGACAGAAATTCCCATGTGTGTCAGAATATTTTCAAGAGCTTTCATGTGGTAAGTAGCAAAACTAAAACAAGCCAAAAAATCACATCTTGTTGATTATGGAGTCAAAAACACTTCATGGGCTAGACCCTGAGCTTCAGACTTCCGCATGTGACCTGCTTGACATCTTCTATTGGATGCTGATTAGAAATTTCTAATTTATGTCTAAAATGAAAGGCTAACCCTAACACTTTTCACTTTAGGGTAAATAGTACCAGTATCTTCCTAGTTGTTAAACTTAGGTGGTATCATTTTTCTTATTCTTTTCCCCACATCCCCTACTCCAACATCATCCATCTGATCTATGACAGTTCTCCTCATCACTGCTACCACTTCAACCATACTAAACATCATCTCAGTTCCAGAAATCAAAAGCCATTCTCCTGCTTAAGACTTGTAATGGCTTCCCTTTTCTTTTAGAATGCCCTTGTTTGGGCTATTTGCACAGATAGTCTCTACTTATCCTTCAGATTTCAGTTAAGACTCTGTCTGACCAGAGAGAGGGGTCTCTTTCCCAGTTGCACTCTCTCTCTCTCTGACCCTCTTCTATATTTCTATGTAGAGCATTGCCTGAATTCTGTACTTTTCCTTACATAACTCATCTAGGTCTGATACCTGTGTTAGGAAGGAAGGACCATGGAGTAGGAAGGATCTCAAATTGTTCCAACAAATTAAGAGACCTTGAGCCAAAAATACCCTTTGGAAGAGTCCTGAATTTCACAGGAACAGCCCTGCTTTGGTATCCTAACCATCCTCAGTCATTGCCTAGGAGTAGCCTGTGGGAAGTGTGGCCTCCATGCAAACATGGCAGTGAATCTGGCTGCAGATCCAGCAGTAGAGGCTGTCCGCACAGCAGGAGACATGCACTCTAAGTGTTATACTTTCATGACTGCCACATTGGTTGAGTATGCATTTCTGACTTTCCCCCTGGCACCACAGTCTAACTATCTCTTTTGAGTGGGGCAGGAGGTGGGCTGGGACTTGAGAATAAGCACAAAACTTTACAGCTATGTCAGAATCAGGGAGGTGAGAGTATGCACAGGACTTGGCATGAACCAGTATGAACTGCTAGTGGAAGGAGGGGCCCTGCACTAGTAGGACTGAGGGGACCCCACTGCCTGTAAAGGAAGAGCAGGGACTATTGTACTAAATGGCTGAGACTTTTCCTACGCAGGGACTAGAAGAGCACTAATTAGAATCCATGAAGAAGAGAGGTTCCCCCTTTGGTGTTTTATTATAGTAGTGAAGGCCTGACAGTCATCAAACTGCTGATCGACAAGAGCAGAGATCATAGCACTTCTCATTATAAGTGGGTTTTCTGTGTTTCAAAGTACTGTATCAGCTTACTCATAACTTCCCTGGAACAGACAGCCTTAGAGAAGGCTGTGCACTATGGTCCTAAAGCAAGGAGCATGTAGAAACTTCTAAATTCTTTCCCTGCAATATAAGAAGCAAGGCAACTTGAAAGGTCAGTCAGGTCTGGTCTCTGCCTGACCACATTGTGCATCTATTCTAACTTTGCTGCATGTTTCCATACAGAAAAGGCAATTCACTTAGAAGAACATTTAAGGGTGTTCAGCATCCAGACAGAGAAATAATAAGCAGAACCACTAGAGGAATATCAGAAAGACCTTTGATTTTTCTATAGCAACATTTAGTCTCAGAAAATAGGTACACAGGTGGCAATTTTAAAAGCAACAATAGAAAAATAAGATAACCCAAGGAGTTCAAATGCAGCACTAAAAGTGACCTTGAATTGAAATTAGTTTGTTTTTAAATTCTAAATTTCAATAGATAAATTTAGGGATGATCACTCTTGAACTTCGTGTCTTAGATGATTGAGTTTAGCTATTGAAACATTTTTTCTTTTATGAATAATGACTTACGGCTGCTGCATTTCCTGGATGTTTCATGTTTTAAAATATGTCTGTTGCCTTTTTATTTGAATAATCTCTTGGCTGGGTGTGACGCTCTTGCATCACACTGGTCCACATTGTGCAACTATTTTCTGGCATTGTATTTTTCTGTGGAGAAATTTGTCCTGCTTGATTTTTTTCATCTAGGTAGGTGAATTGTTTTCTCTATCTGGATGCTTGAATATTTCTGTCTTAGTCACTGAAGCTCTATGGCTACACTAGGACTGAACATTTTGTCTCAAATTTTTTTTATCTGCAAATTAATTTTTTTTTTAAATTTCAGGTTTCTATAAAAAACATCAAACACATATCCTGGCCCATTTGTTGGATTTTCTACTTCACTTTGTTAATCTTGATCTACCTTTCATGTATGCTATCTTCCTTTTAGTTTCTTTAAGATTTGGTCTTGTCCATTTTGCATTTATGTTGATCATCTCAAGATGTTTATCTGTGTCAATTGACTTTTTAAAAAAATCTTTATCATTGAGAGTATTACAGATGTCTCTCCCTTTTCCCCCTTGCCCTCTATATCCCTGTTCCCGCCCCACTTGGCTTTTGAATCACTTATGTTTTTGTCATTGTGCTTTTAAATTATTTTTAATTCTGCAATAAAGTGATTTTGTCCTCAATATTAAAAATCGCTTTTTAGCCTATTCTGGGCATTAACATCTGAACTCTGATATCTTATTTAATTTAATTCATGTTCTTACTGTGTATTTTATAGTATAAATGTCTTATTCCTTTGGTCTGCTACAACAAAAATTTCCTAATCTGGGTGTTTTATAAAAAATAGAAATTTATTTATCACATTTATTCCCAACATTGCCCATAAAATATCTATGAACTAAGGTCATTGTTTTCTATCAATACTTTGATATTTTGATAGAAAATGCATTTTTAATTATATCAAAAGTTGATATCCTGGGTGAAACAATTTTTTTCTTATTTCGTTGTTCTTTATTTTTTTACGAAATTTTACTTGCCTATTCTATCCTCATAAATTTTACTTCACTTTTTTGCCTATTTAATGAAATAATCCTAGGAAATTATTCAAAAGTATATGGAAGAGAAAAGAAGTATGTACAACAAAGGGAACTCTCTCTATGAATCTGTTGCAGCATGATTTGGCCTGAAGTGCTCTCAGTGCCTTCCCATCGCTAAAATATCTCTGATAAAAGGCTCTTGTGAGGGCTCCCTGGGTGTGTCCCAATCATCTGCCAGCAAGTCCTGGATTTACTGAGGAGAGAATTGTGGCACTGAGCTAGCTTGAGAACTCAGATTGCCTAATATTAGCTCAGTGATCTTTCTAAATATATATATTTAGCAATTCATTGTTACCAGTATAGATAATCTTTAAAAATCAGTGGAAATTTTGAAAATGTTTTATTCACAGTACATAATAAGAAATGATTTTAAAAAATATATATTTTATTGATTTTTTTACAGAGGGGAAAGGAGAGGGATAGTTAGAAACATCGATGAGAGAGAAACATTGATCAGCTGCCTCCTGCACACTCCCTCCTGAGTATGTGCCCGCAACCAAAGTACATGTCCTTGACCAGAATCAAACCTGGGACCCTTGAGTCCACAGGCTGATGCTCTATCCCCTGAGCCAAACCGGTTAGGGCAATAAGAAATGATTTTAAGTAAATAAACATCTTTTGTATGTGTATTATTAAATATTTTATTTAAAGCATTTTAAGTTGATTCTTAATAGTATTTTTAATATAAACCATGTTTTAATTTAATAAATAAAAATCAGTTAAATTTACTTTAAATAAATTATGTAAGTAAAATAGTTTGTTAAGCAATTAATTTGAAAATAAATGTTTGTCTAACATTTTGTTTGGGAACTTTTAAAATAAAGTTTAAGTATAGCTTACAGAATCAATATAGAAGAAAAATTGCTTATGTGAAAAATGTTAGTTTTTTCCTTTTTTAAACAAAAAATGAAATTATTTTAATAATCTTTATTTGTTTTTTCTAATTGACGAGAGAAAGCATTTTAGTCTGCTATTTCATTGGAAAGCTTTTCTCCATAAATATAACACTGTCAATATGGGTGTGCTTTATTATTTCTCATAAGTGAAAGGCCAAATTGGAATAATTCTCACAATTTTTTTTAAACAGTGGATTTAGTTTATAAGATAAAAGAGGCATCTTGATATGCAATATAATATTGCTAATTATAGTGAAGATCATCTTGAAGTGAATTTGCAGGGTTATTTCTTGGCTCTGTGTCAGCGATATTGTCCACAATTACCCATTGACTCCCTATACTTCTCAGTCTTCTTGCAGGCAGGAGCGGCATATGACTAATTTGTGCCAATGGCATTTTGTGAGGAGAAAATGGCACATGTTATTCTGAGCCAAGGTTGTGAAAAGCACATGTGTGATTCTCCAGTCTTTTTCTTCCCTTGTTATGGTGACTAAAAAGGCCACCTTTCCTGATGGTACAGCACCAAGGTGGTGACACCTCCATCATCTACATCATCCTAGTCCTTGAGTATAATTAACAGAGTATTTCTGTCCCCCCATGTAATATTGTGATTTATACTAAGAAATACATATTTGGTCATTGTCCATGAGTCTGGCATAGAGCTCCTAAAACCCTTGGAATTTCTGTGACGAGAACAATAAAGTTGTCTTTTGTTATGTCAATGAGGTGATTTTGGACTAAAAATGGTTCTCATTGCCAGGAGAACTAACTAAACAATTAGAGGGTTTGAACTTTCAGTCCCATGCCTCCCCTCCCCCCAGTTTCTAGAGAGGGCAAGGGATGGAGATTGAATCAGTTACTAATGGTCAATGATTTAATTCATCATGACTACATAAAGAAGCCTCCATAGAAACTCAAAAGGATGGGGTTCAGAGAACTTCTGGCTTGGTGAACATGTGGAAATTTAGGAGAGTTGCCCTCTCAGAGAACATGGAAACCCCACACTCCTCCCCACATACCTTACCCATGTATCTCTTCACCTGATGGTTGATTTGTATCCATTAATGTACCCTGTAATAAATCAGTAAGCTAATGGGTAAACTCAATTCCTGAGCTCTGTGTGCCACTTTAGCAAATCAGTCAAATCCAAAGAAGAAGCTGTGGGGACCTCTGCTGTATAGCTGGTCGGTCAGAGTATGAGAGACAGCCTGGGCTAGCATTCTGGTATCTGAACTCTGTGTGGGTGTGGGTGTGGGTGTGTGTGGGTGTGGGGGGGGATAGGGGGAGTGGAGGGTGGCTGTCCCAAGTAGACCCCGGGAAAGGATCTGGGGTGTTCATCTTAGGTGTCCCTTGAGATAAACTTTAACCATGCAGGAATTGGGACATTCAAGTAGTTGCTGATGGAGAGACTGCTCTGCATCAGCAGGACCGAGTGCAGGCTTAGGACCAAAAAGACCAAAGACTTTAATTTTAAGTTTATGTGTATGCAAATTACTTCAATTAACTGCCAGAGGAATTAAACCACATGAAACATATGCAGTTGCAAATCACACAGCTTTTTATTACTCACACAAATTCCTGAGTGGCTACGGGTATAAGCTTAGTTAGGGATCCCCGTGGTGTTGTCCTCTGTGATCCGGTAGCTGGGCTGGTCTGGTCCGGGTGCAGGGGGCCCAGTGTTCTTCTCCCAAGAGCTCGGTCAGATCTCAATTGGGGATTACTGGCCATTCATCTGTCATCTGGCAGGAAAAGGAGCAGGGAGCAGCTTCGCTTGTCAGACCGACAAAAGGACAGGCCTTTGTAATGTCTTGACAAGACGAGCATCGTTGGCTGGCAGAGGTCCATATTTAAAGTTTGTCCATACCCATAGCAGCTCAAGTGGCTATCAATGATTTATATCAATGCTCATATGTTAATCTTAAACATGGCGAGGGGGCTAAGGAGAGTATGTCACTCATGCAAGTGTTTATCTTGACACAAGTCACTCTGCGTCAGTTCAAATCCTTATCTCTGGGGTACACACGCTTCAGGGCAGTGGGGAATGTATCTTTAATATCACACTTTAAATTTTAAGGGAAGTTAACTCAAACATTTTTTAACTTTTCTAACATTCTTTAAGCATTTTTAAACATTTCTATATTTCACTACAACAGTTGCACTCATGTAGAACTGAGCCCGTAATCTGTCAGAAATGAGTTGAATCACAGGTCATCCAACTGATGTCCAAGAATTGTGTGGTGGTGTGGGAAAAACTGGAATTGATGTAGCCAGAACCCTTACTCCTCATCAAATGCCACCATCCATGTTGGATATGTTCTGTGAATGAATATAAAAAAACAGATGTATTTCTGAAAATTTGGGATTGTTAAACAAATATAAACTCAGTATTACTTTATAATAATATTTAAGTAAAGGTCCAATATGGATTAAAAATAAATCATTATGTTGTAAGTAGCAAAAGTTATGGATTTTGCATCTATTTGTCTTAAGTGACTATAGATAGTTGGAGCAAACTTCATTGGCCTGATATTCAAAAATACCAGGAAAGGAGCCCATTTGCCCATTTTAAGACAGGAATCTGTACTTTCTTTTATCAACTGCTAGAGGCCTAGTACATGAAATTTGTGAGGAGAGGTTCCCTCAGCCCGGCCTGCACCCTCTCACAATCTGGGACCACTGGCTCCTAACTGCTCACCTGCCTGCCTGATTGCCCCAAGAACTCTGCCTGCCTGCCTGATCGCCCCTAACTGCTTGCCTGCCTGCCTGATCATTCCTAACCGCTCGACTGCCTGGCTGATCACCCATAACTGCTCCGGGGGTAGGGGGGGGGGGGGGAAGGCATGAGGGGAGAAGATGTGGTCATTCTGATCTCTGGTTGGTCTGGTCATTTCACCGTTTTGGTCACTGGGCTTTTATTATATGATAGCTTTTGAATTGACTTTACCCATATGTTTTTGATGTTCTTGGTTGTCCACTCATGTTTAAAAATAAAAGAGCTCTGGCTAGTGTTGGTAAGTGGTTACAATGTTGGCACATGCACTAAAGCTTTGAGGGTTCCATTCATGGTCAAGGGTACATACCTGGGTTGCAGATTCGATACTGGCCTCTGGTTGGCCAGCATGCAGGAGGCAACCAATCCATGTGATGTTTTTCTCTCTCTCTCTCTTTTCCTCTCTCCCTTCCACTCTCTAAAAATCAATGGGGGGAAAAAATTCCTCATGTGTGGATTAACTAACAAACAAACTAAAAAAATAAATGAAAAGATAATTATTTCAGAAAGCTTGATTAAGTTTTCTCTTTTGTGCAAGTAAATATAACCAAATCTGCGTGCTGCGGAGAGCCAATGGCTGTCTAGGAGGCAGAGCTTTTGTTGCTGACTGGCATAGGAACCGACCAATGAAAACCAAAGGTGGGTGCTGTGGGGAGCCAATGGCTGCCTAGGAGGCAGAGCTTTTGATGCTGACTGGCATAGGAACTGACCAATGAGAACCAAAGGTGAGTGCTGTGGGGAACCAGTGGCTGCCTAGAAGGTGGAGCTTTTATTACTGGCATAGGAAGCAACCAATTAGAACCAAATTGGCCAGCAGAGGAGGGCAGTTGGGGGTGACATCAGGCCTATAGGGGAATGCCGTTGGGGGAACCAGGCCAGCAGGGGAGGGCAGTTAGGGGTGATCAGGCTGGCAGGCAGAGGCAGTTAGGAGACAGTGTTCCCAGATTGTGAGAGGGATGACTGACTGCCGGTTTAGGCCCGATCCCTGGGTCCCCAATTGGAGAGGGTGCAGGCTGAGTTAAGGGAACCCCACCTCTGTGGCATCACAGAAAAGGTAACATTTGAGTTGAGACCTAAAGGAGGCAAAGGGGTGACACATGTGGACATTTGAAATACCAGCAAACATGATGTGCAAGTACCCTGAAGAGGAGTTTGGCCACTGTGTTGGAGAAACAGCAAACAACGTATGTCGCTGGGATGTATTGGGAGAGGTGGAGAGCAGTAGAAGATGGTGGCCAGCTGTCGCATAGCCCAGTTGACCATTATAATGGATTTAATTGTGTGTGGGTTTTTTCCCTTGGGAAGGAACACATTTGGAAAGTTTTGAATACAGGATGGGGTTGCCATAAACTGAAGTGCTTTAAAAAGAATCACTCTGGTTGCTCTGCTAAGAAAAGCTATAAAGGAGGGAGAGCAAATGGCTAAAGAGTAATTGAGATGCTAATACACAAATTCACATAAGAACATACAATGGCTTAGACCAGAGAAGTAGTGGTGAGGAGTGGTTTAAGGTTTGAGGCCACAGGATCGCTTGAATGATTGGATATGCAGTAGAGTGAAAAGGAATGCTGCCAAAAGAATGGATTTGCTGGGATGATCCAGCTTACTTTTGCTCATTATTAAGCTTGAGATGCTTCACACTGTGTCTCCACTTAGATATCCAAGAGGAGATGCCAAGCAGAATTAACATTGCCCAGTGATTTTTGTTGCTGTTGCTTTGTTTTTGGTGTATGTAATTGTATATTTATAAAATCCAATTATTCAGAAAACTTGGAAAGTTCTGTTTGCAGCAGAGAAGATGATTTCCCATCCGCTATGCCTAGCTATGTCTGCTACATTTATTATCTACTATAGGAAGGGCGTGGGCTTCTACTTGATTATCTAAAGTGGTTAATTCACATTCTTACTGATGCACATAAGAAATCTTTTACAGGAAAAAATGCCATAAATAAAAACAAATAGTTCCTCATATCTCTCAGGAAGTCAATAAGAAATCCAGACAGAAAAGAGACAGAAATGTAAAGTTATCATTGGTCCAAAAAAAAAAAAAAAAACCCACCCCAAAATCAAAGGAGACTAATCCTTCCACTGTCAAAAGTAACTGAGAGCAAACAATGTTTTTGACTATTAAGAACCTTTGATATTAAGTGGATGAAAACAAGCTAGTTGTATCTGATGGTATTATTAAGCAGGACACTTCTTTGATAGTCTTGCTAGTTAAAGCTGTAGAAGAGCAACAGATAAGGGGCAGTGCTCACAACTTAGAAACAGCTTGAAAAGTATTGTCAATAAATGCTCCAGTTTGAAAGAGGGCCAAGTGATATGATTTGATAATACTGTAGAATTGAAGCAACATTTCAACATCTAATCTTGGGATTAGAGAAGATCTGAGATTCATACCACTGAAGCCACGTCCGGGTGGATCTATAGCTCTTCTCCATTGGTACTAATAACAGCCACAGATTAGAGGAGATAAACTTTGATACAGATTATTGCAACATGTCTACGGTAAAGCATGGAAACTTGTTCTTTATATCAGGAAAAAAAGAAAAGGCTCACCTCACAAAAGTGGTGTAATAGAAATTAAAGCATCTGGTTTCCCCTATCACCATGTTTTGCATACATGTTTCCAAAGGCCTAGTTCTTTGATTATGGCCTTTAGCAAATTCATTTAAGAAAAATTTGGCCCCACACCAGCATTTCCCTACACAACAATGACTGCATGTATGAGTTATCCACTAACCCAGCCTTTCATAGTGAGCATAATGTTGAGACAATTTGCATGTAGTTCACAATAGGCAGACAGGAAAACCCATGAAAGTGTGTTACCATTTCACAAATAGCTGGCCAAGAAACCAGGCGAGTAGGTGAGGAGGTGACTGAGGGAGGAAGAGGAGGATGAATGAAAAAGAGAGCAAGGAGAGGAATGGAGTGTGAGAAAGTATGCAAATTGGAAACAGAAGCTTGAATAAGAAAATGCCATTTTAGAAAGTAATCTTTTGAATTCTTTTTTTTTTTTAAGTCGTGCCTAGAAGCTGTCCAAACTACAGCCAAATAATATTATGTCTGATTTCTGACTGTAGCACTGTCAGGCTCGGTTAGTGTGATGTCAATAATATGTTTGTGTGGTTCCTTTTTGTTTTGTAGCAGCAGCAGGAATCTTCTACATTCAACATAAACTGTTTATAGGTTTTGTTTTTTCATTGCTGAATTTGCATGGAATTTCAAGGTGAACATTTTTTACTTTATAATAGGCTTTTTAAAAAATCCCAGTTGATAGATACAACTACTCTAACAGAAATGTAAGCAACTACATACAACCAATAATAATCTTTCATGAGAATACAGAATATTTCACATCAGCATGAGAGAAACTGCTATTTTTTCTATTAAGAGTATATCATCAGTGCATTATTTTAATAATATTGATAATAATAATAATAAAGCTAACACTAAGAAGAGAATAAGATTATACTTGGAAAGCTTAATTTGATGCCTTCCTTATTTCTAAGACTATTTCTTATTCTTTATTTTATCTCAGGAAATGTTTATTCATAGATTCAAAACACATAGTTACTAAAATAAGAAAACAGGTTTGGGCTAAGGCAGATTATATTGATATTAGTTTTCAAGCTAAAAATTTCACTAACTTCCTTTTATTCTTTTCTGTTGTGGAGAATATTTTTATTTTCTAAGAATGTTTATAGACCTTGTTAGTAAATGTTGGTGACATCTACATGGTCTACACTTCAATATGTTGCTGTTATTAATAGTTCTAGAAGTTGTTGGCTTGATATGTCCATAAAAGAATGAACAGCTCATTGTATGGATCTCTTCTTAGGAATGGCAATTAAGATTATGTCCTGTGTTGAATAAAATTGGAGAAGAGAAAGTTCACCTTCCTGATGGAAATGAAGTTTTAGGATGTATGCTTTGATTTATATTCTAAGTGACTTTAAAAACTCTCCAAAAATTACAATTGCATTTGGGTGTATGTATACTCACAATCTGAGTTTGTTTGCACTGCCAACCATCCGATGAAGTGCCAAATTATAACAAGGTCAGTTATTTTTGTTATTCTTATTGTTGTACAGAACACATTTTGATAAAAAGCAATGAGAAAAATAAAAGAATCCAGTGATAAAGTCTTCCTGGGATTATACTTTGTCACTGTCTTCAGTGCAAAGTCTAATTATCATCTAGTGAGTTCTGGCAGGATTTTGTAATGAATTAGCTTCCACCATTTCACTTTTCTCAAACAAAGACTCTTGGAACTGTAATCTTCTAGCTTGTAAATCTGCAGCCTCTCTCTCTCTCTCTCTCTCTCTCTCTCTCTCTCTCTCTCTCTCTCTCTCTGTCTCTCTTTCTCTCTCTTTCTCCCCCCCTCTCTCTCTGTCTGTCTTTTTTTTCTCTCTCTCTCTCATGTCAATAAGCATGCGGAAAGCCTTCAAGAAACACATTTATTTCATTTGTGAGAAATTAAATCCAGATTTAAAGCTCTCCTCTCACACACTGCTGTTGGCTCTCTTTAGAATGATTCTGTGGTGGTGCTGGGCCCAGGAAGCATTGTAACATGTGTTGACAATCTTGCCAACCAAATTTAGAGTCCCTTAGATTCAATATCAGGGTATTTATTAAGAGTAATGCTTGCCTTGAGCGCTTTCTGTGGGCTGATGGTAAACCACTGGCAGTGCTTCTAGGATGAGTCTTTTGTTTATTCCCGATGATGTTTAATGCAAAGCTAATCCACTTCCTAGGACATCCCACTAAGAACAAGTCACTATTAAAAACTAGCAGTCTTAACTATGCTCTCCAATTCAGCTATAGAATTAGGCTCCATCTTTTCTTGGTAGTTTTCATTTATATAAATGAAAATAATCTTGAGACAGTAGGAAAATGATGAAATGGAAGAGTAGTTTGCTCTTGTTATTTATGACATCTCTTTGCACTCTGTTTTAAATGTACATAAATTGTTCTGAATGACTCTTTGAAACAATTCCTACTATTTTTAGCCTGGAGTCAATCATAATTCAAAAACTGCAAAAACAGAGGATCTTTGTTGTCTAACAACATTGATGTCTATTTTCACTTAATGTGTTTAATGTGCTGACAAATGTTTAACAACTGGCTCTCCAGAAAAACAACAACAACAACACCCCCAGGCATGTTTTGGATTATTTGCAAACGTGCAGGCTATAAATGCTTCCACCATGGTCAGTTCCGACCCAGCAGCCCGATGTCAACTGGCTTTAATATTTCTAAAAATTTAACAATAGGTTCTAGCAATGGCTGGCTTCCACACACCACTGGAAAAATACCATGTTACATATAAACTTAATTTTTTAAGCACAATCTGTCCCTAATTAAAGGCCTGAAGATCATGTTAACCATCAAGAAAACATAACAATGTTCTCTATAAGAATAGATTGTTAGAAATGATCAAGTCTTTGAGTTATATCATACAATCTTTGCATTTGGAAGCTGGAAGGACTTTTGAGAACCTCTGGGTGCATGTATTTGTGTTGAAGAAACTGAGCCTGGAAGAGATAGATTAATTTTTTTGCAAGGATACAATGGCAGCAATAGGACTTAAACTACATCTAACTGGGCCTCAGCTCAGCGTTCTTTCCATTAACTTATCTTTGTTTCTTAATGTCTCATAGAGATAATTTTGAGTTGTCTGGGTTTTCCTTGGTCTTGGTAGTTTGCTGCTCAGTTGTTATAATTAACTCTTAATTCTCAGGAGAGCTAAGCCACAGGTCAGTAATAATTTCTCACTTCTTTAGCAAATACAAATTGTGATTGTGCAATCTAAAGTAAATCCTGCAGAAGGAACATGTGCCCTCATAACTATGATGTTTCTATTTTACCACTTCAAATCTCAGCCAGACATGCAAATGAAAGCCATTCTTTTTAATTCACAGTTTTTATCTTTCATAAGTTTTATATAGAAATTAATTCTAATATTTCTGCTATGAAGTCCCTACCTGGTATTTGCCTTTAGGTGTTGTTACCCTGCATAAATCTTATATTACAAGAAAACTAGACTATTTACTTCCAAGTTAGTTTTCATCACAGTATTTCTCTGTTTAAAATGAACAACATAAAAATTATTGCTTTTCACCCTAACCGGTTTGGCTCAGTGGCTAGAGTGTCGGCCTGGGGACTGAAAGGTCCCAGGTTTGATTCCGGTCAAGGGGATGTACCTTGGTTGCGGGCACATCCCCAGTAGGGGGTGTGCAAGAGGCAGCTGATAGATGTTTCTCTCTCATCAATGTTTCTAACTCTCTATCCCTCTCCCTTCCTCTCTGTAAAAAACCAATAAAATATATATTTAAAAAAATTATTGCCTTTCATCCAACCCAATAAATCCAAAGTCCTTACTATAAACCACTGATGGCAAGAATCAACCATATTTTGCTCACCTCTATCCTTAGAGCCAGCACAGTGCCAGGCCAAGGCCTATATTTATAATCACCTTACACATGTTGTCTTATGTACTCACGCATGCTCAGTATGTGGGAATTACTAGGATCTTCACTTTATACCTGAAGGAATAAATACAGGTGACTTTCCCAAAGACTCACAGCCAGCTAGCAGCAATGCCTGTATTTGCACTCAGTTTCTCAGATTGTACTTTAACCACTGCACCATACAACCTTGTTAAATACGTTTGACAGCTTGACCTAACATGCAATGTTCTCCTTAGATTGGTACAAGCCTAACTCCTTAGGTTTTCACTCGCTACTCCTCTAGGTAAAGTTTTGATTTCAGGCACCCTCGTTCTCTCATTATGATTCAAACTGGCTCCAGAAATCCTCTCTGTTTTTGCTAAAACTGTTTTCCTTGTCCTTGTCATTGTAATTCCCCTTATGATAAATTAAATTATACTTGGTCAGCATCTTTAACAACATCCTAATCTTTCTTCAAGGCTACTCATGGATGACCTCAGCCTCTCTTCAGTGTTCTCCTCTCCTGAACTCCAGGAGCTGCTTTGGATTTCTGGTTGTTTTTTTTCTGGATGTCAGGCCTCCTCTGGCCGTTTAAATCACTTTGATTGGGGAGGATGCATTATGTGTCTCTATATTAACCACTGTAATCTGCGCAATGCCATAATCATTTCTTAATGTTTATTCAGTGTAAGTTGATGATAATTTTATTTGGCAATTATGCAGATCTTTGCAAGCATTTCACTGTCTCTAGAAAGTAAGATACTGGAAAAGGGCATCATTGTACTTCAAAATGCCTTCAACAAGTTGGATGAGGTCTGAGAGAGACTATAAAGAACAATTCACCTATGAAGAGAAAACTATTTTAAGGTCACAGACTGAACATTTCAGAGTGAAGCAACTGTAGCAGAAACATAATGGGATTAGAGTGGATAACAAGCTAAATGGAAATCAGCAGTCCGCCTCCATGAACCCTGCATAAATAAAAACACGGTGGGCAAGAAGTCTGGGCTAATCCTCTTACTAGATTTTGCATAGGCCAGGCTTTCTTAGGAATAATTCCCTGGATTCTGAATTGTTTTCTTTCCACTGAAGTGATGAGGATGGGACTGTTACAGTAGGGATTTAGGTGATATATTTGAAAGATAATAGAAAAGAAAGGAGCATAAATGTATTCAGCTTTCTGCCCTTTGAAAATCATTTAACCCATAGCCTTGATTTTGCAAGGAACTGCTCTCAAACCGTTCTGGTTACCCTTATCTACAGTTTTTTTCACAGCTCAGACAAGGAGAGGGGAGGAGGGAGGTACTTACAGTAGTGTCAACATTAAAACGTCTTTGTCAACACTGTTGGCTATGCAAACTGGATGGGCAGTAGCTCCCAGACAAGACTCAAGACTCAACCTCTTACCACTGCCATACTCCATTCTCTGTCCAAAGGATGAGGCACTGAGACAGCAAGAGGCAACACAGAAGGCCTAGGGAGGTCCTGGCTGAAGACCAGATTTATCTAGTGCCTTAAGGGAATTCTTGTCCTTCCCTTTTGAATTGCTAATGAAACTGTTTTTAGCATGCACCCCCCCTCCTCCTCACCCCCTACTCCACCCCCAGCTCCTAACCAGGAGTGCACTTAATGAAAAAGATTTACTGTGGGATGGACCCATTTTGTCCTTGGAGGAAGCCTGGTAGGGTTGCATGATGGTGATAATTAGTATTAACTATTTTTAATGCTTAGGAATTTCTTCAATTTCACTTTTTCTAGTATGACTTGTTATTTTATATAGTTCTATAATAAACATATAATTAACCTTTATGAATTTGGTAACATTGGAGGCACTTCACACTCATTTCATCTGATAACAACCTTTCAAAGTGGTATTATTATACTTAGTAGATGAGGAAACAGAAGTTAAGTATCTATTCAATGATAAACAGCTAATAAATGCCTGGTTTTATGCTCTTTCTACTGACTGACTACTTAGCTACCAAAAATAAGTTACTGAGCCCACATAACCTTCTCTTTGACTATGTCAAAGAATTTGATCATAAATGCTTTTTTTTTCCCCCCCACAAGGTAAGACTTGTAGTAAAAACTTTCACATGCTTGCATTGGTAAATGGAAAGAGTCTAAATAAGACAAAAATAAAAACAGCTATAGTCAGAGAAAGACAAATAGCATATGATATCACTAATATGTGGAATCTAATGAACAAAATAAACTAAGAACAAATGGAACCAGAAGCATGGATTCATGCAACAAACTAGTGGGTGCCAGAGGGGAGAGGGGTGGGGGTGACTAGATAAAGAAGGTGAAGGGATTAGCTAAAGAACCCTATATGCATACCCCATGAACATAGACAACAGCGTGGTGAAGGTCAAGGAGGCAAAGGTGGGGGGTGTGGAGGTGGGCAAAGGGTGGGGGGGACGGGGTTGGGGGACATTTGCAATAGTGTCAACATTAAAAATTTTAAATTAAAAATATTAAAAAGTCAGCTATAATGTGTCTTGTACTTTTCTAAAATAGAAAATGGGAAATGTTTATTAAAATACGCGGTTAAAGTATTTCTATTACAGAGGTACTTATTAAGAAAAAGCTGTATAAAGTTAGTGAGGAATCTTTCTAGAAATCACATCGAGTAATTCAAATTTGTAAGCATTTGAATTCCATAAGCATGATTATAACCATTATTTTTACCATTTTTCTTGTCATCATTTCCTTTTTCCATTAGTGCTCCGAGTTTCCTTGAAGTGCTCATCATTTCACTCCTGTAGGCCTAATAGTAGAGTAACTTTATATTAACTCTTCTTAAATGGCTATCCCTTGACATACTAATTTTTCACAGGCTAGAACTAAAGCCTATTAAAAGTAAATGCATTCTTTCCAGGCTCCAATGCTGGACTCAAGCTCAGATGACCCTGTGACATTTTACAGGCATTGATGAGGTGCTGTCCTCTCTCTGCAAATAATCTAAATTTGATCCCAACGAATGGAGAGGAACCCTAGATAAGCAGGGAAAATGTGTTTATAGACATTTTCAGGTCATTCAAGTGGTATTACTGAAGGTTAAATACTTTTACTTTTAGAGAGTAGGAAACAGGGAGGAAAGGACTAACTAATAAATATATATTTTTAAATATCTCCCATATAAGTGATCCCTTGGATAATGTATTAGGTTAATAAAATTCAAAGCACATTTGTTTCCTGTTAGGTGGTCATGAAACTCATATTAACAGAGGTGGGATAACATTAGTTTGTACCAATAAGATTCTCCTTTCACTTTCTAGCTATTTTGGCAAATTTTAAAGAAATAAGCATTAGTTTAAAACATGTGACTGCAGTAGACATTTGCTTTGGATTGGTTTAAAAATTCTGAAGCATTTTTGAAATAAAGGGCTATAATGGTTTTTATGTTAATACAAGGAATTAATGCTTTACAATTCATGCACTAAGAGGTATGGTTTAACTCTTTACCGGTATACATCTTGGAAATTGTAGTTCTTCATTGCAGCATCAGTAGAGTATTTGCTCATTTTAATAGTATTACAGGTTTAAAATTCCAGGTAAAATGTAACTTTTCTAAAGTAGATAAACAATAACAATATATATGTAAACATAAAATTTTTTTTTGTTGTTTTATTTTTAATCCTTTTTTTCAGTTTTATTTCAAGAAAAACTATTTTAAATACAATAATGTTATATGCAATAAACATTAATATCTCAAGAAAAATGATTTTAAATATGATGTTACATGCAATAAATACTAATTATTCAAGAGAAATCTTAAATATAATAATATTACATACAATAAACATTAATACTTCAAGAATAAAAGGATTTTAAGTATAATAATATTACCAAAACTGTACTAACATAGTATGATATCACAAAAGTTGTAGGAAATATTAAAAATCTGCAAATAACAGGATTACTTCTATTATATTCTAGAATATTTCCCCAACCAGTTCAATTTTTGTGCATTAGTTTATGTTGTTCATTATATTCCACAAATGAGTGAGATCGTATGATATTTATCTTTCTCCAACTTGCTTATTTCTCTTAGCATGATACTTTTAAAGTCTATTTTGTTGGATATGAGTATTGCTACTCCAGCTTTTTTTTTTTTCTTTTCCATTTGCATGGAAACTTTTTTCCATCCCTTCACTTTCATCCTGTTGGTGTCTTTTGTTTTGAGGCGGGTTTCTTGTAGACAGCATATAGTTGGGTCATGTTTTTGTATCCAATCAGCTACCCTACACCTTTTGATTGGAGCATTTAATCCATTTACCTTTAGGGATATTATTGAGAGGTACTTATTTATAGCCATTTTAATTCTGTATGGCTAGGTTCCTCTCTAGGTTTCTTCTCAGGAATCCCTTAGAGCAATCCCTTTAGTATTTCTTGTAATGCTGGCTTGGTGGTGATGAACTCCTTTAGCCTTTTTTTTTTTTTTTGTCTGGGAAGCTCTTTATTTGACTGTGTACTTTGTATGATAGCCTTGCTGGATATAGTAATCTTGCTCTTGCTTTCCATTACCTTGAGTACTTCATGCCATTCCCTTCTGGCCTGTAGAGTTTCTGATGAGAAATCAGGTGTCAGACTTATGGGAACTGCTTTGTAGGCAACAGTTTTCTTTTCTCTTCCTGCCTTTAAGATTCTCTCTTTGTCTTTAATTTTTGGCATTTTAATTATGATGTGTCTGGGCATGCGTCTGTTTGGGTTCTTCTTGTTTGGGGTTCTCTGTGCCTCCTGAACTTATGTGACTTTTTCCTTTACCAGGTTAGGGAAGTTTTCTGCAATTATTTCTTCAAACACCTTCTCTATTCCTTTCTTCCTTTCTGCCTCTTCTCACACACCTACTATTCTAATATTGTTATGTTTCACATTCTCCCACAGCTTCCTTAGGCTGTCCTCCTGTTTTGTTTTTTTAATTGTTTTTTTCTTTTTGGTTCTCTAATTGAGTGATATTTTCAGCTCTGCCTTCTAATTCCCTGATTTGATCCTCAGCTTCCCCTAATCTGCTGTGTATTCCTTCCAATGTGTTCTTTATTTGTGTTATGTCATTCTTTATCACAGACAGTTATTTTTTCATAGTTACTATATCTTTTTCATACTGTTGAGGATTTTTAACATCATTAATCTGAACTCTGTTTCAGATACATTGCTTCATTTATCTCTTCTTCTGGAGAATTTGCTAATTCTTTCATTTGGGGGTTGTTTCTTTGTTTCCTCATTTTGGTTGTCTGTTTAGGTTTGTGACTATGTTTTAGGTAGATCCTCCTTACCTCAATCTGTAGTGCAGCACAGTGTTAAAGGCTGTTTCTGACTAATTGGATCAGGCAAAGACTCAAAGCTCCCAGAGACCGCCTGTCTACAGACTAATAGATTTCCAACTTGAATTGCCCCTAGGCAAAGGTCCTCAGGTGTGGCAAGAGTTTTTTCAACAGGGTGGGGCAGTTGCTTCTCCGTGGAGGCTAACTGTTACTTTTAATCTCTTAAGTGGCCTCAGGGCAAGGTGTTTTCCAATAGGGTGTGTTGACTGTTTTCCTCCCTGGCAAGGCAGATGTCTATGTGGGAAAGATGTCCTCTGCTGTGTGAGGGAATGACTCAGCCCAGGAAACTTGGGGTGTCTGCCTTCCGAGCTCTAATCCCTGAGTCTCCATTCCTGGGTTCTGCTCTCACAGCTCCAGTCCACTTCACCCTCCCTCTGCCAGAGCACAAGGTGGGTGGCTCTACAGGGAATTTTTGTGCATTGGTCCTTTAAGAAGATGCCTGAACTTTTAGCTGCCACTCCCTTGCATTCAGCACCCTATTGCTTTTCACAGCTAGATGGTATGTGGGTACCCTCCTCAGTTTGGTGCTCTCTGCTGGGGAGCCCAGCTTTGATATTAGATCCCAGAGTTCTCAGTGGCAAACCTCCCCTTCCCACCCCCCCAACATAGCTGAGATATCTCTCTGGGACTTCAGTTGCTGTCTGTGGGTGCCCGGCCAGCCCTTTCATGCCTCCACCCCTCCTACCAGTCTCTATGCCTTCTCCATCTTCAGTCCTTGGGTATCAGGGTTCTCTTCTGTGAGTTTTCCATTTATGATTATTTTTTAATATTTTATTTTAGGTAGCTAAGTAGTCAGCCAAAAACTTTTCCTAAAATGTAATTTCCACTAGGATGAGGATTTTTGTTGCTTTAGGTCATTGCTTTATTCCTAAAGCCTAACATATGGTTGATGCTTAGTCAATATTTTTGAATGAATAAAAATTCAGTTGAGGAACATTTATTCAACATATTCTAGGAAAGGGTATGCCTGGTTGGAGGACTTGCTCAGCTAGGCAATGGGTACAATCTCATTGTACATATTGATACATGAGACTCTATTGATAAATGCCATTCAAGTCATAAATGTAACATTGTATCCATTAAATAAACTTTTTATTATTATTTGGTTTCCCATGTTGATTACATATGGGTTAAAAAGTACCATAATGTGAAAAACCCCTTGTCTAGTGTTCAGTTACCTTGGAAATCACTATTCTTTTATGTAAATTAAAGAACTAACAGTAGTATTAGAGTCAGCTATTTCTAGAGCTTGGTAGTATTAGTCTGTCCCTGGAACACAATCCATATGCCAAGCAATGCAATATACTAAATACTGGATAGGGGTATAAAACAATTGATCTTGAAAGAGAAAGTTGGATTGAGGTGCACATGACACTTCATTCTAAATAAATCATATACTATAAATACGTATCAGTGCATTTGTGTGGTACAAAATGTGTATATATGAATCAAGGACCAATAGAAATAAAGCTAAGGAAGGCTTCCTGGAAAAAGAAAATGAAAATAGATTAGCCTCTAAGAAAGAAGGGAATATTACAGGTAGTGGAAATGCTCTGGATACAAGGTGCAAAAATGAAAGAAAGAGGCTCTATGAAGGATAGGTCAAGTATATTTGCTTAAATATAGTAAGAGTCTTCATTGGAAAAAAATTGGTATGAGGTACATGTGACAGATATAATAAACTATCAGAAGTAGAAGCTAATGGATAGAGAGCCTTAAATAGCAACTATGATTACAATGATTTTGAAGATTAATAGGTAGTTTTGCAATTAATACTAGGTGTTTTAGTTATTTGTAGATGCATAGCACACCACCTAACCACAAGTAGTTAAAAATAAGGAATATTTATTATTTCTCATATTTCTGTTGATTGACTAAGGCTTAGCTAGATCTAGGGTTTTCTGCTGGTCTCAGCTGGGATATCTCACGTGGCTGTGGTCCAATGGGGGCCAGGACTAGAACATCCAAGATAGCTTCCAGTGCCTTGGGAGGGATTACTGGAAAGTTGGGTTTAACTGGGATGATAAGATGACTAGGCCTCTTAATTTTTTTTTTCATAATTTCTAAGGCCTCAGTCTCTATGGGTTTTCCACATGGTTTCTCTACATGGTCTTAATCTATCAAATTAGATAGACTTCTTATATGATGGCTCAAGGGCTCCCAAAAATGTTTGAAAAGAAGCTGTCAGGCCTTTTTAAGGCTTGAGCCCAAAATTATAATAGTGTTACTTTTACCACATTTTATTGGTTGAAGCCAAGGTCAGCCCAATAGCCAATGTGGAAGCAGATTACACAAAGACATGAATGGTGGAGGCTCATTGCTCATTGGGGGCCATCTTTGGAAACTAATCATCAAGTTTTCATTTGCTGAAGTTGAAGGGCCTGTGATGTTGCCCTGTTTCAGAAAGCGATGCACATTGTGGTTGATGTGAGTGAAATCCCCTAGATATGGGAAGTCTGTGGCCATCCACACTGACCATAATATGAATATGCTCCCTAGCATTGTGCAATGTGACCAATGGGTAATGTCAAGTTTACAATCCATTACTTTAGACCTGGCATTTTAGCCAAAATTTTACAAATTCAGCATCTGGGCATCCATCTTTTTTCTCTTATTTTGTTATTTTTGTCTTTTTTATATTAATACTAGAGGCCCAGCATGCACAAAATCGTGGGCGGTTAGGGTCCCTAGGCCTAGCCTGGCTCCTGTTGCATGGCCTCTGCAGCCCTGAGACACCAATGCTCACGGCCCCTTGACTGCTCCACGAGGCTCCCCCCCCCCCCCCAAATGCTCCCTGAAGCTCCCCCACCCCCTCACCCCGCCCCTCCAATGCTCCATGAAGCTTGTTGCCACCCACAAAGCTCGCTGCTGTATGCTCCGCCAAACTCCCCATACCCCGCCACTGCTCCGCCAGGCTCCCCTGACCCCGCAACTGCTCTGTGAAACTCCACTTGCCCCGCAACTGCTTCACAAAACTCATTGCAGCCTGGGTGACTGCTCCACTAAGCTCACGGCCACCCCGTGAAGCAGCCCACCACTGCCACTCAACAGTCCCCAGTCCCGCCCCACCGCCAGCCCCCCGTCATGGTGAGCGGCTCGGGGTCTGGGGGAGAGGGGGTACTGAGAGGTGCTCTATGCACTTCATGGTGACCGGTCACCTGTTCGGTCGTGACACCACCTAGCTCTTTATGTATATTAGGATATGATATAGGAACTTAAAAGATCTTTATTTTTCATCTAAGTATATTCTTTCTATTTTGATTAATTGATCTGCCAAGAAATTATACATAGTTTGGTTCAAGAGCTCTGTACTTTAAGCCAGAAAAGTAGGGCTTAATCCCTGGACACAAACTGTTATTAATCGTGTTACTGTAAACAATCACTTCATTCATCTAAATTTGAAAAAAGCTGTGTAACCTCAAAGAGTCATTTGGTACCATCAACATGTTTCCTTTTCTACTAAACAGGGATAATGATCCTATTCTCAGAGTTCAGTGACTCTGAAATAAATACACAAATTTGTATATGCCAAGTAGTTCCATGTAATTAAATTTACACAAATACAAGTTATGGTTAATGATAATTGAGAAAACCTATAGCTGAATTGATGTTTTATAGTTAATGTTAGAAACCACTTCAATTATATAAACTGATCAGTATAATGATCTTTTTGGCATAGTGTACATATTGAGATATCCTGAAAAGTTGAACATCGACTGAGGCAACACCTGGAACATGTAAAAAGTAGAAAAATAAAATTCACTTCCTTTGAAAACAGACTTTATTCAATCTTAATTACTGAAAATAACTTTACTAATTTACTTATCACCCTTTTAAAACATTTTCTTTATGCACCTATTGCATTCCAGACGTTATACTGGGCCAGCAAAGTCTAATAGAGTGTTTTTGTGATGATGAAAATGTTTTATACCCACACTGTTCAGTAGAGCAGTCATCTGCCATATACAGCTATTGAGTACTTGAGATGTGGTTCCTGCAATTCATGAACCAAATTTAGTTTTTTAAAATTTAAATTAATTTAAATTTAGGTAACCATATGTGCCTGGCAGCTACAGATGGTTTTAGACACTATCATTGCATTGCACCATCCTTCAGATGCTGACTTTCTTTTGGGAAGCAGTGCACTTGGAGTCATTCATCTTTTGACGACAATTCCTTGGTTAAGGGCACACAGTTTCAAGGCTCCTGAGAAATGTTAGAGAGGCCACTTTACCTAAAGGAGTGATGGTAATAACTGCTCTCTCTGAGCTTGTGGAAAACATGAGTTTGAGTCTCATTTTTCTCAAACACCAGCCAATATAAGAACAAACAAGCTAACCAGCTAATTGAATGCTCAATGAGCTACTCATAGTTTGAGAAAAAGAAATAGCATGATGGGCAGCGAAGGAGACATTCTAAGTGGGAAGAGCTCAGTGGCTTCTTACATCCACAGAACATCTTACATAATGTAATTTTTAGCTTTGGCACAATTCAAAATTCATTTTGTAATGTTTTTAAATTTAATTTGTACACCTTTGGAAAAGTCAATACATATGTTTCTTATCAGTGTAGACATAATTCATCAAAATGTGTTTGGTAAGAGTTGTTTTAAAGCAGTTCCAGAAATCCATTGACTCTTGAATGAGGGAAAAGACTTCTTCAGTTTCACATAAAACTTCTATCTGTCCAGAGGTGCTTTAACAGAAATTCAGGCCATCCACCAGGCCTGTTGAGTGCTGAGGCCATTCACCCTTCCAAAGCTAATATCCTAATGTATTATTACTTAGGACGATGTTATCTTAGTACATGCAGTAGAGGACTCAAAGGGGCCCCAAATTGCCTAGCTCTTTGCCTGTCAGTGTTAAAAATTAGGAAACTATGCTTCAGAGAGCAAAAGCAACTTATGCAAAGTCTTTAACTTGGTTTATGACAGATCTGGAACTCAAACTTAGGCCACCTAGTTGCTAGTTATGGATAATTTTCAACGTGTCACACAGTCCCATCCTCATTCTTTAGAAGTCAATGTTGTGATAAGTCAGAAAACAATTTTGGTATTATTAAGAGCATATGTAGACACCTGCAATTTTATATAACCTTTCCTCTATGGATGCATGATTTAATAACATTTCAATTAAATATGTGTCCAAATTATTGCCAAAGGAAAAAACTATATTTTAATTGACGTAAAAATAAAGACAGTTATGCCAAACATCTAATGGGAAACTCCTCTTGGTAGCTAGCTGTTTTTCAGTCAAAGGTAAATGAAAAGTCGATAAAAATTTTTACCTAATCACCTTCCAGAGGAAAAGAAGTGGAGCCATATTCTATATGATTTGCTAACATAGAGGCTTATAAGGTTATGTGACATAATCCAAAGGATGAATTGTGTTACAGTTCACATCTGATACCATGAGAGCCAATGGCTTTTTTTTGTTGTTGTTATAGGGATTTTAGAAAAGAGGTGTCACTTAAACTCTTAAGTGCTATCAGTTTGTCTGGGGAATGTCTGTCTGAAGGAATCTTCCTGTCTCTAAATTCTTGTCTGTTGCTGTCATCAGTCAATAGCATTTTAGCTCCCCTCTAAAAATTCATAAGCTAGCAAAAGCCTGAAGCTGGGAAGATAAAAAATGTCTATTGTGTTATCTATCATTTGCCTGTTTCAGAGATATTTACACATGCAGGCTTTTCGTACAGCGGCTATTCAAGCTCCTGACAATTTATAAATGCCTTCCTAGATAGATTTAACAATTAACCCTAAAGAGACGGAAAGTTTGAGGAATGGAGATGGGAGGTTTTGGGTACAGCCCTCTCTGTGTGTTTGATTCATGCAGTGAGATTCTGAGTGTCAGGATCTTGGTTCCAGCATTAGTCATTAAAAATCAGATGTCATTACAAAGAAAAGTTTGAATTTAATCTTATTCAGGAAGTTTAATTATCAAAAACTAAAAGGCAAGGCTTCTAAATATTCTCATAAAATAAAAATAGAAGGAACCAAAGATGCTACAAATACAATTAACATAAAAAATAATCTTACAAAGGAGAGATAGAATAGGAAAGGCTACTATGGGGGGAAAAATCTTCAAATTATAATAAAAGTAGGCACACTTCCTTTTATTTTAATTAAAAAGATGTGATGTTTAAAGAAAGAAGAAAAGATCAGTATAACCAAATTATTATATTCAGAATTGTATAAATTATCATCAATGATCTGTTCTAACTAAAATTTCTCTGTGTTGATTATGAGATGTAAAACTCTTAAAATAAATGTACTCTATTCACCAATATTACTGATATAATAAAATATATATAGATTGTACATGTCATTTTGTGGTTATAATAAAACATATGTTAAAATCAATCAATTTATAGATTATTTCAGGGTTGTAAACTTTTCATTATAGATGTGGCCTAGCCGGATAACTTTAATTCAAATATATCTCTCTGTTTATGCATGTTGCTAAATATTTATATATTTTTTAGAAACTAGAGAACTGCTTTTTTTTTTTACCTCTGAAAATTTTATTACCATGATTGGATTTGCTATAACCTCAACTCTAAGAAAGAATAGACTTCAATACATGCATTGTCCATGGACACAGACAACAGTGTGGTGAGGGCCAGAGGGAGAGGAGGACGGGCTCAGGGTGGAGGTGGGCAAAGGTGGGGCACATCTGTAATAATGTCAACAATTTTATAAACTTCAGTAATGTCAAATAAAATAGCATGCATTTGTAAATGGCCTGATAATGTACTATTTTTATTTCATAGTCACATTTTGCAAAAGTTATTCTTTGGAGAATTTTTCATTATGTGCTTTCTGTCAAGCTACATGTGATTTAGTGACAATGGCTTTCTTCATAGTGATTACAGATTTAAAGGATTACTAAATCTTCCAGATTTAAAACAACAGAATATCCTAGAGGATTTTATTTTCAACTCTTATTTACTTCCTAATCATGCATTAATGTGTTTGAAAAATGAATCAAATATTCCAGTACTGAACCAGAGCCATCTAGAATGTGAATTAGAAAGTGGAAACAAATTGCCAATATATTCTAGAAATGATGTATTATATACAGATGTACTTGTAAATAAGGCACATTAAAAGTGGAAGTGTGATGTGGAGTTACTTCATAGTCTCTCCCAAATAAGGAATCGTTTCCTTAACTTACTCTTGTGGCTTAAACTCTCACACATTTTTATATATAATAAATATATAGTATCTCCATCTTACATACATAGCATATATTTACAATATACATCATAAATCTATGATGAAAGTCTATGAAGTCTAGCCATTTGTCTATCAATGGTCTATCATATCTCCATTATCTATCATTATTTCTAGTCTGTTCTCTCATGAATTACAGACACATTTTTAAATATTTACTAGCAATATGACCTGAATACTTTTAAAGACCTCTCTTTTATCCACTAAATTCTGTCAACTCTATTTCAAAGGTCCTTTTATATCCACCCCTTTTAAATATATTCATACTATCAGTTTAACAGTTCAAACTTCTTTCATCTTCTATTTGAGCAATCTCTGTGTATTTACAAAATACTTTAACTTAAGTATTTTTCTAAAAATTCAAATATGATTGAGACTCCTTTCCTTAAAACCTATATTTTTTACTCTTGAATTAAAACACTTAACCATTATATTACATCAGCATAATCTCTGTTTATGTCTGAATTCTCCCGCTTACTGTATATCTATTGACTAATTATAAATAAAAATATTAGGGAACTGAGATTGGGTATTTTGCAGGACTGGAAATACAGATCCAGAGAGATTAAATATAAATTTCAGAATATGTGGTTGATGGTAGGGTTTAAAGAGATAATTGGATGAGGGTATAAAATTAATAAAGATTTGGGCCAGTACAATAGTACATGAAAAAGCAAGGAAAAGTTTTCCAATTACCTATAGATATAGATATATATATATATATATATATATATATATATATATATATATATATATATACTACTCAACCAATTCAATGGAATCTCTTCTCATATGGCCTATGAAGGAGGTATGAGTCAACTGAGTTATTTACTGAGTTGTATAATTTGATTCTGGTCCATTAGGTAGACAACCATGTATTATGACTCCAATCTGTAAGAAATGTGTGCTTTGGTACTATGCTGTAGGAAGACAGATATTATGTTCCCTTTCTTAAAACTTTATTTAAGTGCAACTTATTTTTTAAAATGTCTTCATTGATTTTTTTTGGAGAGGGAGGAAGGGGGAGGGATAGAGAGATAAAAACATAGACTACTGAAGAACATCGATGATTGGCTGCCTCCTGCACCACCTCCCCACACCCCAATGGGGATCGAGCCCACAACCCAGGTGATCTCCTGGTTCCTGGGTCAAAGCTCAACCACTGAGCAACACTGGCTGGGCTACTTAAGTGTAATTTAAGCAATTCCTGATTTCAGTGACAGAATATTCTTCTTGCTAACAAAAAATTAAATTTCAGAATATCAAAAGTTATTAGAAGAAAGTTAAGCATTATTTGGGAATATACAAATAAGTCTTTGCTGTGTCCAAAAACATGAGATTTCAGAAACAATTTCTTCTTTTTATGTAAACTATTTACAATGATGAGTACATGTGCAATTTTGAAAAAGAAAGTGTGTATTAAAAACTATTTCCACTCAGTTAAATTCTTGATTGCTGTGTAATTTTCTCCTAAATGAGATTTGAACTTAATCTACCTATAGAGTAGGTCATTCATGCTCAAAAGCCCATCTCTAGATATCAAAGTGGAATTCTTATTGAACTACTACAAACACAGCTCATGGAGGATAATAGGGCAAAAAGAAGATTATGAAGGCTTTAAAATATTTTTAGGAAGAAAATAGAGATCAAAGCTCATTTCAAAATTTGAGAAAACCCAAATATGCTGTTACATTAAGGGTATTTTTGTTTCTTGCCTTTGATATGATTATTTTTGGATTTTAAGCATTATTGGAACCTTGGGATCTTTTAGTGTACTTTTCTTAACATTTAAAAAAATATTTTTTATTGATTTCAGAGAGGAAGGGAGAGGGAGAGAGAGAGAGATAGAAACACATCAATGATGAGAGAGAATCATGAGTCAGCTGCCTCCTGCATGCCCCACAATGGGGATCAAGCCCGCAATCAGGGCATGTGCCCCTGACTGGGTATCGAACCATGACCTCCTTGTTCATATGGCAACGCTCAACCACTGAGCCATGCTGGCTGGGCTTAAATAACATTTTCCTATCTGTCCTTTGTAACTGTAGAATACCACCTGTAACTTTGAGTTGTAGACCCCATTTATTTTTCAGGATATTTTTCTCTTTTAACAAAGAGATTATTAATGGTTAAGTGCTCTTGTAATATATGCTAACTTGACTGTCTTTCAGAGGTAAATTAACTTATATGTGCAAGTTTTCATTGTCTAGCATATATCTACTATCTGAAAAAGAGAAATATGGCATGAGCTGGCGTTTCACCAGATGGAAACAGACTTATGATGACAATCATGTTATATTAGAGAAATTAGAAAGAGGCATGATCACCTACCAAGAAATTATGTGACAAATGTCATTCTTCACTTTCTCTATCATGAACGTTTCCCATTTGGAGAAAGGTTGAAAGGTGTTTTTAATATTACGAGGCTCTTTTGAACTAGAGGGATGTATAATGTGAGTTTTGTTTAAAAATTTGTGAACAGCTTAGCTTCAGTTTGTGATGTGTATGGAGTGAGGACATACTTCCATACCGACATTTGTATGGATGCTGCAGCTACTACATTGATATCTAAAGATTTCCCAGATGTTTTGAACACAAGGGAATAAAAGTGCCCAGGGGATTTAATGTGTCTGATCCACATTTCCAAAAGATGGAGTAATTGAATATAGAATCACTTTTATATAATGGTATTGGTCTATCTAATTTCCAAACTATACTGTCCTTGAACAAACTCCACTTTGAAAGGGCCAACCCAGAAATTGGCAGTGTGTTCTGTTAAGTGTTTATTGAGGAGAGAAAAAAAAAATATATCCTATATAATAAAGAGGTAATATGCAAATTGACCATCACTCCAACACACAAGATGGCTGCCCCTATGTGGTCAAAGATGGCTGCCCCCATGTGAACACAAGATGGCTGCCACAAGATGGCCAGCAGGAGAAGGCAGTTAGGAGGGACCAGGCCTGCAGGGAGGGCAGTTGGAGGGGACCCAGAAATGCAGGTGAGGGCAGTTGGGGGGGGGACCAGGCCTTCAGGGGAAGGCAGTTGAGGGTGACCCGGCCTGCAGGGGAGGGCAGTTGGGAGGACAAGGCCTACAGGGGAGGGCAGTTTGGGGGGACCAGGCCTGCAGGGGAGGGCAGTTTGGGGGAACCAGG
This sequence comes from Corynorhinus townsendii, assembly GCA_026230045.1. Lineage (NCBI taxonomy): Eukaryota > Metazoa > Chordata > Mammalia > Chiroptera > Vespertilionidae > Corynorhinus > Corynorhinus townsendii. The sequence continues at coordinate 80,320,295 of JAPDVU010000001.1, read as the reverse complement.
CCTGCAGGGGAGGGCAGTTGGGGGGGACCAGGCCTGCAGGAGAGGGCAGTTGGGGGTGACCCGGCTTGCAGGAGAGTGCAGTTGGGAGGAACAAGGCCTATAGGGGAGGGTAGTTTGGGGGTACCAGGCCTGCAGGGAAGGGCAGTTGGGAAGGACAAGGCCTACAGGGGAGGGCAGTTTGGGGGGACCAGGCCTGCAGGGAAGGGCAGTTGGGAAGGACCAGGCCTGCAGGAGAGGGCAGTTGGGAGGAACAAGGCCTATAGGGGAGGGCAGTTAGGGGGAACCAGGTCTGCAGGGGAGGGCAGTTGGGGGTGACCCGGCCTGCAGGAGAGGGCAGTTGGGAGGAACAAGGCCTATAGGGGAGGGCAGTTAGGGGGAACCAGGTCTGCAGGAGAGGGCAGTTGGGGGTGACCCGGCCTGCAGGAGAGGGCAGTTGGGAGGAACAAGGCCTATAGGGGAGGGCAGTTAGGGGGAACCAGGTCTGCAGTTGGGGGTGACCCGGCCTGCAGGAGAGGGCAGTTGGGAGGAACAAGGCCTATAGGGGAGGGCAGTTTGGGGGTACCAGGCCTGCAGGGAAGGGCAGTTGGGAAGGACAAGGCCTACAGGGGAGGGCAGTTTGGGGGGACCAGGCCTGCAGGGAAGGGCAGTTGGGAAGGACCAGGCCTACAGGGGAGGGCAGTTTGGGGGAACCAGGCCTATAGGGGAGGGCAGTTGGGAAGGACAAGGCCTACAGGGGAGGGCAGTTTGGGGGAACCAGGCCTATAGGGGAGGGCAGTTGGGGGTGACCTGGCCTGCAGGAGAGGGCAGTTGGGAGGAACAAGGCCTATAGGGGAGGGCAGTTAGGGGTGACCAGGCCTGCAGGGGAGGGCAGTTAGGGGCAATCGGGTCGGCAGGGGAGCAGTTAGGCGGTGATCAGGCTGGCAGACAGAAGCAGTTGGGAGCAATCAGGTAGGCAAGCAGGTGAGCAGTTGGAAGCCAGCAGTCCTGGATTGTGAAAGGGATGTTTAGGCCCGGGTACCGGGCCTCTAGTATATATATAGTATCATTGGGAAATATTGGTGTATGGAAAAAAAACTATGGAGTTAATTTTAAACTGATAATTGATTCAGGTTTTCTAACCTGCACGAGGAAAGCTGCACATTCATTCTAATCTCTTGAAAAGTGAGGGTCTCATTTGAAGTTCAAAATGATTAAAATGCTGTAAATTTGGAATTAAGAAAGATAAGACTTTTCCACATTTTCTTTAAAAGCTGTCTGCTATTTTCTATGTCTTTGTAGGAAAACTCTGTAGGAAAATATTGCACCATGAGGATGCCCCGGACAGGACAGTGAGGCCTCTTAGCAGACAACTAGATAGCCTACCGGCCATCATAACCTTCTGTAACATGATGGCCAAGGGCATCATTCTCCTTGTTTGGAGTTTGTGTGGTCATATAATTAAAAATGGGTCCTTGCTGTTTTTCACTAAGCATATCAAAGTTAATAGACTTTAACAATAACATTTTGACAAAACTAAACAGTAGGAAATATCTGACCATATGTAGTACAATTTAATACATATTTATGTGAAACTGTATTGATGTCTCCTTTACCCAGCAGCAAAGGAAGTGGTAGTTCATTAACTATTATTTTCCTAATCACTCAACCTTACTCCTTTGTGTGTCAAACAATTTACTTTTTTATTATTTGGGATTAAATTTTTATGAAATATATGTACATTTCCGTGTTTTCTAACACACAAACTATCACATTATATTTAACCTTTTCTTAATTACTCATGTTCAACCTGAGTGGCAGGAACAGAATGAGAACCAGGACCCAGCATTTTCACTCCAGGTCACTGTTTTCTTCCACTCTGCCATGTTCATTAAATTCCAGAGAAACTTTGGAATGGTTTTAACCAAATTTAACTTTACTTTGACAATATTTGTGCAAGCTCTTTATTTTATATATGTGAAAGCACACAAAGTATTAGGATTGGGAATAGTTTTTTTCATTCATTCACCCATTCAACAAATAGCTATAGAGTAACTACTATGAGCCAGGCACACTCGTTGCTGGCGATGCACAAACAAACAACAGGGTGACGCCCGTCCCATGAAGCTGCTGTGCTGGTTGTGCAGGGCTGTGAGAACAGCACCAGGACAAGGCAAGCACAGCCATTTGGGTGTGGCAAGGCAGAGCAGGGAGGAGTCCTGGCAGGGACAAAGATGCCCTGTGCCAGGTGGCGAATGGTTGGGGACAAGGTCAGAGGAATGGAAGAGTCAGATCACACAGGGCTTTGAAGACCACAGTAAGAACTCTGGATTTTTTTTTTCTTTTTCTGAGTTTACTGTAAACTACTAGAGGCTTTTCAGCAGGAGAGTAACATGATCTGATGTATCTTTTAAGTTCACTTTGAAAGGTGAGTTGGATTTAGATTGTGTAATAATTAATGAAAATAACAGTAATAGCTAACATTCTTTGAGTCCTTATATGTCAACACTGCTCAAAAGCTATACATACAGTATCAGCAATAGGCATATAACATAGCTCACTACTACTGTTCTCATTTTGATGAGAAAACCGAGGCAGGCATGACCTTGCCCAAGGGCTCATAGCTAGTGATAGATGGAGAATTCAAACCCAGAGCTGATTCCAGAGCCTCCTCTCTTTACACTAAGTGTGAGGGAAGCAGTAAGGCCAGGCTGTGCTAGGATATGCTTTAAGGTAGAGCACAGACACTTGCTCTTGTGCTCAGTGTGACCCATGAGTGATGAGAGGGGTGAGGTATGGCTTCTGGTTTAAAGACAGTTAATAGCTCGGTCGGTGTGGCTCAGTGGTTAAGCGTCTATCTATAAACCAGGAGGTCAGGGCACATGCAGGCTCAAACCCTAAGAGGGGGCGTGCAGAAGGCAGCCAATCAATGATTCTCATCATTTATGTTTCTTTCTTTTCCTCTCCCTTCCTCTCTGAATCTATAAAAATACATTAAAAAAAAAAAAAAAAAGACAGCAACAACAGAAATGTACTACTCAGGAACAGTAGGCATACCAAATTGTTCTGTCTTTTCATAATGAAGACATTTTATGACGTGTGACAAATGATTACAAGTGATAGCTCGAATTTTAAAATGCTTGTCACTGGGAAAAAGTTTCCTTTGTTCATGAATACTGCATGTAAAATAACTCGAAGTATTTCAGTTTAGCTCTGACTAGTCTCATAGGAAATACTGAAATCGGGGCAGGAGAGTTGACTCAAAGGCAGCCAAGACAAGAACTTTCACACGTAGTTATTCAGTCTCTCTGGTTAAACAATAACAATAAAAATTAAAACCTATTTAATGTCCCCAAAATGTTTTTATCAGCTCAACAAATAATGATTCATTAGTTCCAAATAAATATATGAATTCCTTCCTCCCTACAGGCAACTGACCCCAACAAACACAAATTATCAAGAAGATATAAAGACCTATGTAATAGAAAAACTGAATCTATGAATTTTCGTTTAGTCTTCACTCTGATCATTTTCTAAGGGCATGCAACTCAGTTATGTGACTGGCTACATCAATGGCTGGTTGATATTCCTTCAGATAATAATACCAGTCAATCATCAAAACACCTGCCTGGTTGCCCCTTACTGCCACCCCTGCTGGCCTGGTCATCCACAACTGCCCCCTTTCCCCCCACCAGCCTGATCGCCACTCACTGCCCCCCTCTGCTAGCCTGGTTGCCCCACGCAGCCTGTTTGGCCATCCATTCAGTTGCAATGGTTGCTTAGGCTTTTATTATTATAGATTAGAGGCCTGGTGCACGAATTCATGCACGGGTGAGGTCCCGAGGGGGGTGGCGGGGGGAAGGATGCGATCGACCCTCCAGGTGGCGGTGGGACACCCTTGCCCGCTCGGAATCTGGATCCGTCCCACTGACATTCGTGTTGGTTGTTGGGAGCCACCTGGCAGCTGCTTTTATATTGTTTCTTCCTTGCAGAGCATCTAGGGAGGGAAGCAGACGCAGTGCCCGAGGCCGACTTCCAGGAGGTGGCAGGTGCCTGGCCCATTCTTTGGAGATTAGACATACTGGACAACTGAGGGCGGGAGTGGCTGCTGCTGGGCTGGTGGGCCACCAGGGCAGGTTGGTCAGCTGAACAGCGCTCCCCCTGTGGGAAAGCACTGACCACCAGGGGGTAACTCCTGCATTGAGCGTCTGTACCCTGGTGGTCACTGGGCATCATAGCGACTAGTCTTTCTGGTCATTCTGGTCATTCAGTCACTTAGGCTTTTATATCTTACCTAATAATAAACAAACATGTAAATTGACCATACCTCTGCTACGCCCACAGCCATTCAGAGTGAGTATGCAAATTAACCCAACAAAGATGGAGGTTAATTTGCATACATCAGTGGCCTGGGTCCCGGGAATATCCTTGGCACCCAGGTCACTCCCAAGTAGGCCCTGCGTGGGCCCTGAGCAGCCTGGGAAAGACCTGAGCCAGGGGGCTCCTGGGTAGGGACTAGCCTGTGATTGGAGCCGAGGGGGCCCCTGTCCAGGCCTAAAATGAAGGTCCGCTGCTGGAGGGCTAAGAAATGTCATATCCTGCCCTAGCCAGTTTGGCTTAGTGGATAGAGCCTCGGCCTGCCAATCGCAGGGTCTGGGTTCAATTCTGATCAAGGGCATGTACCTAGGTTGCAGGCTCCTCCCTGGCCGGGGCCCAGGTTAGGGCTCATGCAGGAGGCAACCAATCAAAGTGTTCCTCTCACTTTGATGTTTCTCTCTGTCTCTCCCTCTTTCTTCCACATTCCCTAAAAATCAATGGAAACATATCCTCAGGTGAGGATATTAAAAAAAAAATAAATAAATAAAATAAATAAATACATACATAAATAAATAAATAAATGTCATATCCTATGAAAAAGACATCTTGAAAATGCCTAAAGAAAGTTGTCATTTTTTCATGGTGAAGGGATTGGAGTCCATGTTGATGAAAACATCTTGGTGGCTGCGGTGACTGGCAGTGCCTGCAGCAGCGGGGTGATGGGGCTGGTGCCTTCCCCTGATCAACCTGGTCACCTCCTACAAAGGGAGGCCAGACTGCGGCTTAGGCCCGCTCCCCATAGGGCCTAAGCTGTCAGTAGGACATCCCCTGAGGGGTCTTTCCCAGGCTGCTCAGGGCCCACGCAGGGCCTACTTGGGAGTGACCTGGGTGCCAAGGATATTCCCGGGACCCAGTCTGTGAGGGGGGGCTGAGGGACCCCCCCTCCCCAGTGCACGAATTTCGTGCACTGGGCCCCTAGTATATAGATAATTGACATATGGCATTGTGTAAGTTTAAGTTGATGGTTTAATTTTAACATGCTAAGTTTAACATGATGATTTGATATATTTACATATAGTGACATGACTACCACAATAAGGTTGGTTAACACATCTATCACCTTACATAATACAAATCTTTTATTTGACATAAATAAGCTTCAAATTTTTAAGAATGTAATGTATTTAAAGAACTATATTAATGTGTCATTTTTGACAGTTTAGAATACCAGTGATAAATATGGATCAGAAACAGTTTGAAATAATAAATGTACATTTATGGATTTAAAGATGACATTTAATGATGATGTTAGCATTTCTGTATCATCATTAATGTTAAATAAATTTTCAGGAGTTGGATTATGTGTCTGATGAATCCATAAAATTCTGGAGTTGAAATTCGTTAGAAATCTTCCAGACTAGTACTTTTTATAGTTCCATGGGATGGGACCTATCCTTTTAGATACTACACACACACACACACAGACACACACACACACACACACACACACACACACACACACACACACAATGTTCTTTTTCAAATAACTTAGAAAACATTGCAAACTGTATTGCCAATCTTGGGGAGTCATGATAAATTCTGCAGTAAAGAAAATGTTTAACAGTGTTTTAAACAAACATTTCCAAAATGTATTTGAACAGTGGACTCTTTGTTTTGTTTAGTACTTAAAATCTTACATGGAACTTCTTGTGGGTAAGACTGATCTCATTTTAATCCCTTATTTTACATACCAAAAATGTCATTCAGGGAAGGTTTGTAAGAACATAGTAATAGTAGACCCAGAATAAAAATCTAGACTCTGTATTTTCTACACTGGTGCTCTTCCCACCCCATGCTACCCTCTCCTTTTGAGTTTCTCTTCTTTTGATTTGTCAACTTTTGCACTCTAAATTTCCTTGCATCTATAATTCCTTTTTCCTCTCTTGTTCTGGCATCTCTACCTTTTGAAACTCCCTCTTTACCCATTCACAGCTTCATATATCACCTCTACATTTTGTCTCCTCCATGTCTTGCCCTAGCTCTGCCATCCCACTAAAGTGTCACTTCAGAATCATCAGGCACCTGTTGTATTTACTTTTATATATTGCCTTTGCTTCAAACTGACCATGTCTAAAACCAAAGTCATTTTCCTAGCAAACTGAGTGTCCATCTTGGGGGATTTTATCATCTTTTTTGTCTTTTGTTATTTAGATCCAGTTAGATCTTAATTTCTCAACGTATATTTCTCTTAAAGATTATCTTTCAAAAAATATGATTTTATTGATTTTTTTAGAGACAGAGGAAAGGAGGAGGGTAGAGAGATAGAAACATTGATTGGCTGCCTCCTGGATGACCCCTACTGGGGATAGAGCCTGTACCTGGGCATGTGCCCTGACTAGGAATCGAACCCATGATCTCTTGGTTCATGGGTTGGCACTCAACCACTGAGCCACACCAGCCAGGCTAAATATTATCTTAATTCACTCTCTTTTCTCCATTCAAGACTTTCATCTGCACCTGCAATGCTATAAATTTCATAGTTCTTATCTCATACCAATCTTTTTTCATTTTATCATAATCTATGTCTGACTCCAAAGCAAGTCTTACCTTGTTACTTCCATGCCCAACAGCTTTTAGTGAGTTAATATTTCTGTCTATTTTCAAGGCTCCATAACCTGGCCTCATGCCATTTGGCCAATAGACATAACTTTGGGCTTCACATTTCAGGAATGTTATGTTGTTAGTAGGTCCATTGCCCAATCTGGTGATAGAGTATGAACTATGAACAGGAATGGGGCTGGTGAGATCCTGGACACCTGGACTTGATTCAAGCAGGAGATTGCACTACAGGAGTTTCATCTGATATGCTGTCATCATAGTTTCTAAGCAATGAAAACCAGGGAAATTAATGGAGTGTGTTTTATTCCCTTTCCCTCAAGGCCATACTCTTCAAATGCAGCAAAATTGATGGATGAGAGGCTACCGAGTTACTGAATAGCCTGTTGAAGGCCAGATAGAAGGAAGGGGAAAAGTAAAGGGAGGACATATTATATCAATTATTTCTTCAGATAAAGCATGAGAAGACTGACAAACAGAAGAGTTTGAAGTCAGGATATGGTGAGGACGAAAGTCATGTCTGCATCTCCGTTTGGGTGTGATCTCTCATGGTGTTCTTTATAAGACCACTTCTGCTCCAAATGACATTGTAGTCATTCCCTTACATTAGCTCACTACATCTCATCAGTCCAAAAGATAGGTACGTCCTTTGTCCAAGCCTGAGAGATACGTAAAACATAGAATTCATGTCTTTTGCTGAAGTGAGTCGTGCTGCCTGAGGAGCCTGTTTCCTCCCACAGCTTCCCCAGGATTTCTCTCACTGACTGGGCTCCTCTCCATGCCTGCTGGGAACCCTGGAGCCTTGGTTCCAGAAGCCCTGACCATTTGAATTGTCATGGCAGGACGTTCTGTAGAATTTTCTTAAATACATAAAGTGGTTTTGCATACTAATTCGCAAAAGAACCAAGTGATAATAAAAGTAATGTGCACAATGTGGTGTGAATATGTGGACCAATGAACTTTCCCTATGTAAAGGAGGCATAGAAAACTAGCATGAACTCCTTTTGTTGGCTCAGAAATTCAAGGGACTCTTAGAGATCCTGTTCTAAAATGTCAGTCCTGTTAGTTCTTCTGAATAGTGAGAACAGGTGATTATATACTTTCAACCTCTTTGATTTAGTGCTTAGGTTCAGTCTGGAAAGATGATTAATTTTCCTATATAGAGATGATTTTTTTTTTCATTTTTTTCATTTCTCGGTTTATATATTTTGATGTTTTAGACTATGACATTTTCAAAAAAGTCAGTGAGTGCTTGATAAAAAACAGGTTTCTTCTTAACATAGTCAAGACAGAAAAAAAAAGCATAAACATCACTCCCTTGCTGGTACAGATAACAAAAATTGATGGCGAGAGTAGAGAAGAGACCATTTGACTCAATTTTGTGGATTTTTTTTGAAAGAAGCACTTTTAAATAAATCACTTTATAGGGATTTGAGCAAAATTGTCAGTATCTAGTCTTCAAGAATAAGAAAATAACACTATGAGCTTATTTACTAACAGAATTTTAGGTGGAAGCAACTGAGTTCTCAGCATTTTATCCTAAATGCTGTCTTTTTCTTGTTCTCTTTTCCCTTCTTTCAGACTTCACCTCCATTCTCCCTCCTCCTCCCTATTTCCCTTCAATTCCTCTTCCTCACATGTATATTTAATAAATATTAGCTTTTGTTTTTTTATTTTCAGTGTTTCACATTTGCAGAACTACTTGGGAAAAATATAAAACTATTTTTTACAGATTCCCTCCTACACAGTAGTACACACTACCTGGACCAGAACCCTGGCCATGCCCCCCCAAAACAAAGAGATATAAACACCAGTTGCTTATTCCTATTGTTGGGAATTGACAACCAAATCCACAATTTCATTAAATAAAAAAGTAAGCAGTCCTTTGACAATGATAATAAAAGAAAGTTGAATACTGGTGAAAACTTTATATGTATATTTATAACACAGAACCTGTGTATATAATATATACAGACAGAAGGCTGAGCTATTGTATAGCACCTGAAATCCAATTAGGATGAAAGCAAATTGTCCATAAAAGGTAGTAGTGCTGTAAGAATGGGAGGAGCTACTTGCTCCCTGTGCCAGAGTATGAGATTTTCTACCCTGATAATTGCTTATATTTTTGGCCTCCTAAAGCAGCTAAGAAAAAAGTGCCTTATATTGCCCTGTGTGCATTTAGATAGTCAGTGATACCAAATCTAATTATCCTCAGCTGTGTGACCAAGAAAGCTGTTTTCATCTGTGAGTGGTTCCTCCCAGCCAGAAGAGGAGCAACACTAAAACTCTTTTATAAAAGGCAGGAGCAGGCGAGAGTGGGAGGAACCTGAAGGAGAGAGCATAACAAGAGGGCTTACACATTAAAGCAAAACAGGACAGAATAGGAGGGAAGAGAACAGGCTGAGCTAGCATTGAATGAGAGGATTTCGAAGCTGGCATCAATTACAAACATCCTTCACACAAGGCCATGCCACAACAGGCTGGGCTGATCAAAACCCTCTAGTTATAAGTTAAACATTTTCATTGGTCTCAAAATGGACTCCACAAAAATTTTTACATTAGTGATTCTCAATCTGACACCACTGAAGTCATCTGAGAACGTTTTGCAATGCTGATGCCCTGGCTCTAGCCCAAATGAATTGCCAGACTCACTTTTCATGTAAAAAGATTCCCAGGCGGTTTTAATGTTCAGCCAGAATTGAGGACCACTTAGTGAGGATGCAAAAAGGCAATGCAAGAGTCCTTAGTGTGCAGAATTTTTCAGGCATTTACATTTGTAATATTAGGGCTGAAATAACCTCTATTAAGGTCATTTATTACCTGTGTACTGCATTTTGCCCTGCATTTTGTTCCCAGCTTTAAATGAGATATTATTGAAAATAAATCGTAAGATATTTAAAGTGTACATCATAGTGATGTGATATGCATACATATAGTGAAAGAATTCTCCATCTAGTTAATTGACACATCCATCACTTCACTTGTACATGTATGTATGTATGTATGTATACATGCGTGTGTATATTTATTTATTTTGGTGAGAACATGTAAGTTCTACTCTGTTAGCACATTTCAATGATATAATGCAGCATTATCAACTATAGTCACCGTGTTTCACATGAGATCCTCAAATCTTATTTATCTTAAAACTGGAAGTTTGTACTCTTTTCTGAATTTTTAAAAATATATATTTTTATTTATTTCAGAGAGGAAGGGAGAGGGAGAGAGAGATAGAAACATCAATAATGAGAGAGAATCATTGATTGGCTGTCTCCTGCATGCAACCCACTGGGGATTGAGCCTGCAAACTGGGCACGTGCCCCTGGCTGGAATTGAACCCGGGACCCTTCTGTCCACAGGTCAATGCTGTATCCACTGAGCCAAACTGGATAGGGCTCTTTTCTGCGTTTTGTTTACATAATATCTTATGGGCTCCCACAGATCAAACTGCATTCTTCAACAGCAATGTTTCTAAATACGCAATGAAATCAGTGGACAGAAATGTTTGGGAAATGCTATGCACTTCAGAATTTTCAGAGCCTTTACTATGCGTAGTGGTATGCGTGTAGTTACTATATGCTAATGTGCCTTTTTAATATCTAAGGAGGTTATTAAAATTATATATATAAATATACATATATATTGCTTTCTAACACATTTTATCAAAGAAATATTTTGCAAGGAGAGAGTCTACTTAGTTTTGCATTCCATAAAATGTACTTTGGAAAAAATCCGTTTAATCTGCACCACTGCACCCACAACAACTTTCCTCCCACAGCTTCTGCTGCTGACTGGCAAAAGTTAAGCTTATAATTCTGAATATGAATAAAATATTGCCCCTGTAGGAAGTTCTATAAATTTATATCTTTCATAGTTCCTAAATGGGCATGGTCTTTGCCCAGTGGGTTATTGATAGCTCACTAAAGCCATAGAGTAGACAACCTTAAAAAAAGTGTTAAGTCTTAGAAACTCAAAAGATTTGACCAAGGTTAGCTCTTTAGTGTGAGTCAATATTTCTATTTACAATAAAGTTTTTGGGTGTCAAACATTTTCCATCAGTATACTACTGTAGCCTGGTTTCTATTGAGAAAGTCTGTAATGCATCACACCCATCCCAGATGTCAACATTGAGACCCGAGACAAGGCAAAATATGTGGGTTTTCAGACCATTACCCACTCACTCTTTTCTCAGGTGGAGTAAACCACATCAAGGAGAGTGTTCAGTTATGTACAGGGAGATCAAAATTGCTCAAAGAGCTTAAATTCCACGATGACAAACACCTATGGAAAGGAGAAGTTCACTTGGGCTATTTATTTCTTGGTCAATCTCTGCCTTCTTTCTTTCCTGCAGTCTTTATTATTTCCCCCATTTCTTTTTTCTTCAACTACTTTCTTTTACCCTTCTTGTTGTCTGCCCTGCCCCCATTATAGCCATGACGTTTTGTCTTGTATTTATTTTTATGATTTAGTTCCATTTCATGAGTTAACAAATTCTATAGGCCTTAGTGGCCATATAGATATATACTAATTTATCAGCCCTACTTATTGAGAAAGGTTTTCTATAACAAAACTATAAGTATTTAAATTAATTAATCTCAAATATTCTAAATATAAAAACCATTTTGTTTTTGCAAAGTGACTTAATAACTTTAGCACATTGCAGTCATATTTTAATTACTTTAGAATTGTTTTTGGCTATTTTAATGCAGAACAAACTCCAAAAATAATGACTTCATAGTTCTAAATGGATTTTTCTCGAATAAAGCAATAGAGATATAATAAAAAAAGTAAAGTTGTGAAAATCTATTTAGAAAATTTCCTTGGATGCTATTTAGGTTTTCTTTACAAATACTTTTAGATATTTCAAATACTTTTCCAACTACCAAGCTCAATAAGACAGACTCTTGAGGTCCAAAAATATGGATTAAGTTTTATTTCCCTCTGGGGTCTTTTCATCCTTTCATCTTCATAAGGTGAATAAATTGTTTTCTATATGGCATTCAATCAGTAGATCTTTTCTCCAGAGACTCAAATCTTTTTTGCTCTTTGTAGCCATATTTTTAAAATACCATAATATTTTCCAGAAGAGTGGGCTTTTAATATGGCCTCAATGGATTCAAATGTTAGGAATATATATGAAAATCAAAAAAGTCAAGATTCTTGCTTATCTCATTGGTGAATTGTTGTTTGGGGATATGTTTTCTTAATGTACTTTCTTGAATTTATAAAGTCCTTTATAGCCTTAAAGAAACTTTAGATCAATAATCTCATGAGAATCTCTCCTGTGGTCAGAACATAGCTACTTCTGGAAGCTATTATTTAAAAGAAGGAAAATGTGTATTTATGAGGATTCCCTCCATTAACACAAAGTATCATGAGAGAATCACAATCAGAATTCATATCTTGAATATTAGTTTTTTTATATTAAGACTCATAGTCACTCTTATGAGTAGCCAAAGGAACAGTAATATAAAAAAAAACAAGGAAGGATTAATAGAAATAAAGAATGAAAGAAGAGTGGCAAGGCATCTTTCTATCTTAGCCTTAGGGTGAATAAAATAGGTTTTGAAAAATGGAAATACCTTGATAATGAGTAAAAGCAATATTTTAAGATAAGAATAAAAATAATGTAAAGGTGTACATAATGAAATATTGTTCCATGATACATACTATCATTAACAAGTTTCTTTAGATCTGTAATATCAATAATATCAATGTTTTCTTTGCCTCCTTTTTTAAATCTTCCTTTTACTACCCTTCCCTTCTATTCTTTTTCTTTCCTTCTTACTTTTTCATAATATTTATGATGTGAAGTTGGTCAAGGCCAAAAATTAAAATTGCTATGTCTACTGAGAATTAATAATATTTTAAAGCTTAAAGTTGAACTTTTGGTTTGTTATCAACTTAATGCCGTTCTTGTCAACAAAGAGATCAGGAAAGATTTTCTTCTTCTATGTATAGTTTCACAATGTCAGCAATTAGTCCATTTAGCATCAGCTATGATCAGAAATTGACTAGTGCCTACTCGTTTTCCTGGATAGAAAATCCCATCTTCTCAGTTTGCCCTCTGGGCTAAAATGCAATGTTTTTTAAGTTCCAGGGCCGTCAGTAGAAAACGCCTACATTTTATTCTGATGAACTATATTGTGGTCTCTGGCCCTCTAAGTCTGATTATGTTTCATGAAGTGCTTTGAATCAGAGATGTATCCTCATCAGCTCTTAGATATTTTAAAAATTATGAGACGAATCCTAGGGAGTTTCCCTCCAATCTAACATACAATCTTTCTCTCCTTCCTATTCTGGCTCATTCAATATATTAATCAAGAAGGCTGTATAAACCATGAATGCACATTTTCCATGATATCCAAAAGTCCTCGGATTAATCTGATTATTGTGTTAGAAAATGTGCTTTCATAAAGAGAGTTGTTTTGTTGCTATTTGTGTGTCTGCTGATTTTCACATCAGTGATGAAACAGGGTTGGGTATTAGCAGGCATAGATTTAATAAGGCGACGAGCACAATATTTGGCAATGAGAGGTATCTGGAATACATCTTTACTCTTTCAGCAGAAAGTACTGATTTTTCATAATTTACTGACCGCAGCTGGATGATTCTATTTATCATGTGTAGGGTAGGGATTTTGAATTACACAAGGTAGGCATACATTTTGTGTTTAGAGAGAAAGCTATATGTCAGAATTTGAAGATTCATAGGCTTAAGGAATCTCATGTTTGGGATATTTAAAGGCCCCTCTTTCAACCTGCTATTTAATGCTTAAGTCAACTCAAATTCCAATAGCTACCATCTGCAGGGCTGTGTAATAAGTGCTTTAGACACATGTTTACATGTAATCTTTCTATCAAGTATGGGATGTTGAAAAACAATTTCAGCTCAAGAAAGTTAAATGATTTGTCCAAAGACACATAGGTAGCTCTTAAGTGGTGGATTCAGGATTTGAACACACACACACACACACACACACACACACACACACACACACATACATATCTATCTATGCGCTATGTTCTTTACATTGCCACCAGATTGTTTGAGCCTGTAACACAACTTACATTGAAGATTCTGAGAAAACTATGCTTTTTAGATTTAGATACTGCACAAATCTGTTCCCTGATTGTAGCTGGGAGCAGTGTCTCTATAAAAACGTGAAGCCCATGCCTCTATAAATATTCTTTTCTACACATAGATGGCAATGATGTTGTTAGGATTTATATTTGTAAATCCGAATTCATTTTTCTTTTCTCTCATTAAAGAGGGAAAACTGTCTCTACAAGAGATAATATTATATGAATGAGGAGAAATATCAAATTCTCTTCAAAATATAAAAAGCTTCAGATACACCTTTTCTTTCAGCAAAGGAAAAAAAATTACACTTTAGAAAAAAATAACAATTGGACTGTGCCAATCCTTAGTAGTTTATGGAACCTTACATTCATATAGTCTGAAATGCTGTGTCCTGACAATTAATTGCTCTAACTTCAGTTTCTTCACTACTACAATAGAATGGGAAAATATCCCACATATCTGAAAAGGTGCTTTTAAAATTTTAGCATTAATCTACAATTATTTATTAATTAACTGGAAATCCATTTCTGGCTCTTTCAATTTTAAAACGTGTATTATTATTTATTGAGTGAGCAATTGATAAATGTTGGAAATTGTTCTATGCACTGTACATGCCTTATCTCATTTGACCCTTATAATAACCTAATCAGGCATGTTCTTTTTATTTAACCTTTATTTTATAGGATTTTTACCTATATTTTATAGGATTCTGTTGCAGAGATAAATTAAATAGTTTGCTCCTGCTCACAGAGCAGCTAAGTGGGAGAGCCAGGATTCAAACCTGACTGAAACAGAAGAGGTAAAAAGAAAGTAGAATGTTGAGTGGTAGAGGAGAAGTCATTTGCATAGTTATTGACAGTGCCAAGTGGTCCTTCCATACACACACAATAGTTTTGGAAGGAGTTAAAGTGAATGCACTCATCTAAGCCTTTCTCTTAGAGGAATGTCTGTCCCAAGTAGATTGTGGAGTTTTCCACTTTGTCCTACTGCCAACTTCCAACTAAAAAAATCTATATGACTAATGACAGTGCAAGAGGCAAAGAGCAGCTTTATTTTCAGGTTCCAGATGGAGTTTATGATGTTGTCAGATAGAAAGTAATTTGAATTACAGCCTCAGTAGACTCAATATGGTTGCTTTTCAGAGACATAATATATGTAAACTGCAGTAGCATAATTTAGGTTTTGAATTTAGCAGAATGTTTGAAATGGAAAACTTCAATAATACACAGCTCTTACTAACAATGATGATGATAAAATCATAATAATAAAAGCAAGAGAGCTGGAGTCAGACTTGGGCTTAAATCATGGTGTAGGCTCTTAGAAATGAACATTCATCAGAAGCCATTTCATACCACAGTTACCTTGTATAGAAAAGGGGGATAATAACCTTCAGGTACTTTGGGATTAAAAGTAATTAAAATAAAGCATTTAAAACAGTGCTCAGTAACAGGAAGTAGTTGAATTAAGTTAGCTCTTAAAAATTCCTTTGGCCCTAGCAGGTATAGTTCAGTTGGTTGTAGTGTCAGGGTACAGGCCCAGTTGCAGACTCAGTCTTCTGATTGGGGTGCATGCAGGGGGCAACCGATTAATGTTACACTCTCATATGGATGATTATCTCTCTCTCCCTTCCTTTCTCTAAAATCAATGAAAGCATGACCTTGGGTGAGGATACATTTTAAAAAATACCTTTGGATGATGTTAGATTGAATGAAAATAAATACTTTGACTTCTCATCCCCCCTTCTTTTCTCTAATTTATTGGTGACTATGTTTAAGTTTTTTCCATTAATTCATCTAAAGCTGTTATATTTAGTTATTGGTGTGTACTCTTTCGGCTACTTCTTCATGCTTACTATCAGATTCTTTTAAGAGATGGTACCTTTTGTTGCATAAAACAATACTTCTTTCAAGGGATAGAATTTTTCTAAAAATAATATATTCAAAACACCAAACTGAGTATTTTTAGCAGGGTTAACTTTAATGGACATTTCTGTTAAACAAATCTTTTCCCCCATTCGTTCAATAGCCATGTTTGGATGTGGAAAGCTTAGAAGGCAAACGCTACTGTCAGAATGACTGAATTTTATCCTTGCTCACTCACAATTAATTTGTCCTTGAGACAATTACTTAATCTTGGTTATCAAATTGTAATTCTCCATCTCTATAATCTGTACTTACCTTATATGCTTTATATATACATCTAAAAGATACAACTTTAATTAAATCAAGTATTATCTTATCTAATAAAAGAATAATATGCAAATTGATTGTACCTCTGCTATACCCACAAGTCATGCCCACCAGACAATCAGAAGCAAGTTTGCAAATTAACCCAACCAAGATGGCTGATGCCACTGAGAGAGCAGGAGGCTTGGGTTTCCCTGGCAATGGAGGAAGCCAGCTTTCCACCTGCCCTGGCCTGCCTAGCCTCTGCTTAAGGCTACAAAATTTCAATTATAGAAGATAAATAAATCCCAGATATCAGGGCCGCCGCTTGGGTCATCGGGGGATGTGGCCGGCCTGCAAACCAACACAGGCCCCTCGCCCAGGCCGCCCCACACCCCAAGGGAACCCCCACCCTGATCTGGGACACCTTTCAGGGCAAATCAGCTGGCCCCACCCATGCACCAGGCTTCTAGCCTATCTAATCCTCCTATCTAATAAAAGAATAATATGCAAATTGACCATCATTCCAACACAGAAGATGGCTGCCCCCATGTGGTCAAAGATGGCTGCCCCCATGTGGACACAAAATGGCTGCCTCAAGATGGCCAGCAGGAGGGCAGTTGGGAGGGACCAGGCCTGCAAGGGAGGGCAGTTGTGGGTGATGAGGCCAGCAAGGGAGGGCAGTTGGGAGGGACTAGGCCTGCAAAGGAGGGCAATTGGGGGCAATCAAGCCTGCAGGGAAGGACAGTTGCGGGGGACCCAGGCCTGCAGGGGAGAGCAGTTGGGGGGGTAACAGGCCTGCAAGGGAGGGCAGTTAGGGGTGACCAGGCCTGCAGGGGAGGTTAGTTAGGGGCAAACAGGCTGGCGGGAGAGTGGTTAGGGGGTGATCAGGCTGGCAGGCAGAAGTGGATAGGGGCAATCAGGAAGGCAGGCAGGTGAGCAGTTGGGAGCCAGCAGTCCTGGATTGTGAGATCGGGCCTAAACGGGCATTCAGACATCCTGGAGGGGTCCCAGATTGGAGAGGGTGCAGGCTGGGCTGAGGGACACACCCCACCGTGCACAAATTTCATGCACCAGGCCTCTAGCAATAATTATATAACTGGAGGCCTGTTGCACAGAATTCATACACTCAGTGGGGAGAGGGGTGTTCCTCAGCCCAGCCTGTGCCCTCCTGCAGTCTGGGAGCCCTCGGGGGATGTCCAACTGACGGTTTAGGCCCGCTCCCCACTAAGCCGGCAGTCAGACATCCTTAGTGCTGCTGCAGAGGCGGGAGAGGCTCCTGCCACCACCACTGTGCTTGCCAGCTGTGAGCCTGGCTTCTGGGTGAGTGGTGCTCCCTCTGTGGGAGCACACTGACCACCAGGAGGCAGGTCCTACATTGAGCATCTGCCCTCTGGTGGTAAGTGTGCGTCATAGAGACCGGTCATTCAGCTGTTTGGTCCATTTGCATATTAGCCTTTTATTATATAGGATTTCATGTGTTTTTTATTACTCTTTGATTGATTGGCATTTTAACAGTTAGAGCTAAACTAATAATAAAAATATAGTAATAAATTTATGTTCTATAATTTACAATGGAATAAACATCATAAACTTTGAAAATTTTATATAATACACATAATTTTTCATATAAATTTCAAAAAGCACAGTGCCAAGTGCTTAGACAGGCACAAATGAGTATCTCTGTATTCTTATCCTCATGAACAAGGAAAATATAGTTTGTCTCAAATATTATGAATTTATTATGGTTAATATGGACTTCAAATAAAATATTATACATTAGCTCTCAGGAAGACATGAAGACAGATGGCTGTGCACAACGCATGGAATCTGTTAAATGTAGGGAACATTTTTATAGCCTTCTGCTCATCTCCCCACCCCCCAAATTCAAACCTTAAGATTTCTTTTGATGAAGTGCTATTATTTCAAAGAAGAAATAATATAACAAAGCCAAGATTAGTTAAGAGCAAGGGCTTTGGTGGCAGAAAGAAGAGTCAGTCCTTTCACTGACCAGCTATGACCTTAATTAGTTAACTTCCTTCGTACTTCTCTAAGCCTAAATTTTTTCATCTGTAAGTCAGGATCACTAATAGTATTCATTTCATTGGCTTATTGTGAGGAGTACATGAGACAATGCACTTAAAAGCATATAACACATAACATTTATTAAGCACATATAATTCTTCAGTATTATAATGATTTGAATCATTGTATATTAAAAAAAAACTGTTGTGTGTAAGACACAAATAGAATATTCTGTGCAATGTGTGGTTTATCCAGTAGGATTAGGCTGGTCTGAGGCATGCTTTTTTAAGGCACTGAAAACAACTCAAAGAATTAGGGCCATGGAGAGTCTGTTTAGGGCCCAATTTCCCACCATGGTCTTGCAGCTTAAAGTAGGAACATAATGCCTGAAATGATGAGAGAAAAACATGATTGGCTGCCTCTTGCATGACCCCTACTGGGGAGTGAGCCTGCATCCCAGGCATGTACCTTGATCAGAGAGTTGGAGCGGCCTTTCTTTCAAATAATCACATCAGGCACAGAAAAAGAAAAAAAAAAAAAGGCTTTTCAGATTCAATGCTCTCCAAGGAGGTTAGCGAGAGCAGAGACTTCTGAGGGGAAGCTGGTGGTTGGGCGATGGACAGGACAGAGCTCCCGCTAGGTAGAGGCCCGTAGGTGTGGGCATATGAGGAGAAGGGTATTGAGAATTGCCATAGGCTAGAACCTCTGGTTATTAGGAGTCTCCCAAGGTTTCTGAGCATCCAGAAGGCTCTTCCTAGGAAATGGTAGAATGGATTCCACTCAGATACAGAATATGCTTTATCTTACCTAGCTCAAATAAAGAAGAGATGCCATAACCCTGGGACAGGGTAGCTTAGGTGAGGTCACCTCTTTTCTTTGTATCTTCAAGATATTGCCTGGTACTAGGAAAGTTTCTGACAGAATATTCAGAAATGGTTGCATTGTTTGGAATGGAGTCACTTTTCCCCAGTTCTGCTGCTACTAGCTGTATAGAATCAGAGGTTCCTCTCTTTCTAGACTTTATTGGGGTGACACTGGTTAACAAAATTATATAGGTTTCAGATGCACAATTGTACAACACACCATCTATACACTGTATTGTGTGTTTACCACCTCAAGTCAAGTCTCCATCCATCACCACTTATCCCGCCTATACCCTCCCCCACCTCCCTCCATACTTCCCCACCCCTGACAATCATCACACTGTTGTCCCTGTCCATGAGTTTTCTTTCTTTCTTTTTTCTTTTTTGTTCAATCCCTTCACTGGTCTCCCCTACCCAGCTTCTCCCCACTCTACCCTACCTAGCCCTTCCACTTCTCCCCCAACCCGCACCCTGACAAGAATCTCTTTAACTTTTAGTTGCCTGATTGCCAAAAGGGATTGGCAATAGTATCTACCTTGAAATTTTCCTTTGATGATATAATGAGATAATACATGTGAATTATCTTTGTGAACTCTAAGTTGCTATCAGGTATTAAAAATGAAAGACAAGAGCTATTTCCATGTTATTTCTCAAGTAATTCCAGGCGCTATGATATTAGTGTTAATCTTCTCAGTTTTCTCAGTGACATTTTCTTAATAAATGTAATGTAACAGTTAAGGATAAGCATTTTCTCCATGTAGTTCGTAAATACAATTTCATTGTGAAGAAAAATGTGGCTCATGAACGTTTTTATTCTTACTGAATTGTATCACATACAAAAAAGTGTTCTGCTTCTTGGATGGTCTAATCCAGTTTCATAAGTTGAATTATTTTATACACATTTCTATATGGGCTACATCTGCAGGTCTCAAAGAAGACTGTGTGACTTACTAATGTGTCTATGATAGAGTTGGCCAATGCTATAACAAATAATACCAAAATTTTAGTGGTTTCACATAATGAAACATTTTCTCTCCTGTAACACTCTAGCATGGATGGTTCAACACGTTTTCCTGGTGGCCACGTTCAGGTGATGGTTCAAGAACTAAGGCTCCTGCCATAGTATAGCTCTACTATACTCTAAGACCTTGGAGTCATCTTGAAGGAAATAGAGAGAGCATGGGATTTTGTTGGTGAGAAGGGTTATGGGCTAAGCCCGAGGTGGCATATATCGCTTCCAGCCATATTCCAGTGGTTAAAACATGTCATGTGACCCTACCTAACATAGACATGAAGCTAAAATGTGATCTAGCTGCATGTTGAAGAGAAAAGACAAAAGGGACATATTTATCTTTGCAACAGTGCTATTTCTAAATGTTCATATATATATTTTTATGAATACTATGATTGTATCACTATATAATATTAATCAAAAAGTAAATGATTACATATTCTGAATCTCCTTTTCATGTGTATGTGTGACATAAAAATCTGGCCAAACGGTATGTTAAGTACACAAAAATTAATTTCAGAAAAACTTTCCTTAGCAACACTTCCTTATAGTGTAGTATTCATTACATACATATTTGTATTCAGTTTTATCTATTATTTTCCCATTGAGATAGCTTTATGGGATGTGAAAATATATAATTTCTCTTTCACATACTTAAAAAAACCTAAATCATTTTCCTTCAAATTTTCTAAGATACATTTTCCCAATGTAAAACATAATCCTGAAAATTGTCACTCCTTGAAAAATGATTTGCAATAAAGATACTTTTTAATTTCAATTAAAGTATTAAGTCTAAATACCATAATTCATCATTTGATAAACTAATTTTACAGCATCTTGGAAGCCAAAATAGCCTGAAGGTTGGGATATTATGTTGCTTAAAGCTCACTAGACTTCAGGGGATATTCTTACTAAGAAGTAAGAATGAAAATAAATAGATTATAAATTATGATAATTTGTGAAAATTTTGTTTGCAAAATAACATGTTCAGCATGCTTTGCACAGCAGAGATGCACTGATCCTCAAAAACCTTACTTTTAGAGTACCTAGAACTTATACTGAATGAAGATGAAATATAACTATCATAAATATGCTCAGCACTGAAAGATACTTAGATAAAATATTTCAAAATATTATGAGAGTTCAGATAAAGCACATAGGTTGAAAATTAGGGTCATCTTCAAAAAAGAAATGACATTTCAATTAGTTCTTGATGATACAGCTTGATCACAAAAATTTGGAAATATAATTTTTGCTAGAGGAATAATCAAACAGAGGAAGATACAAAATTAGAGAGAAAAAAAATTGAGAATCAATGGCATACAAGAAACTATGTTGTTAAATATGCTCCCTCTCCCCATCCCCCCCCCCAACACACATAGAAGACATAGAGAAGATTATGAACTAATAGGGTTGGAAGGTAGCTGGGTATGGGTGAGACTGATGAAATTATTGGCAAAATCAATGTAGAGTTAATTCATTGATAAAAGGTGTTGCATTTCTTACACACACACACACACACACACACACACACACAAATTGGGAAAGAGGGAGAGCTAGAGCTAGAAATAGATAATGACAGAGAGATCAAATAAGTTATATGCATGTATGCATAACCCATGGACACAGACAATAGAGTGATGAATGTCTGGGGTGGGGGTTGGGGCAGGCAAGAAGGGATCAATGGGGAAAAAAGGGGACATAAACTTTCAACAATAAAGATTTTAAAAAAGTAAAAATAAAAATGAAATCAAATAAAACTATTTCACGTTAAAATGAAATACCTGCATTATTGTCATATGAATGTCATAGTTTATTCATTGCATATTAAGATTCTAGAAAATGTAGCTTTATGGAGAGTTTTAGATAAATGTGATTTTTCACAGAAATGTGTTTGATTAATCAACATCGCACTTCATGAAAAAAAGATAGAGTTATAGATAGAGATATAGAGATAGAGATAGGTAGAGGGAGAGGTAGAAGAGAGAGAGACAGAGACTGAAAGACAGAGACCGTAAATACTGAACACCTTCATACTGAGTTTGTACTTCCTAGTGTTCACCATAACTTCATCCATATTGTCAATATTTGTTAAAATCTTGTTCCCTTTAGATTTGAAGTTAATAAGCTACCATATATAGCTCTACTCTAAAAAAAAGGAAGAAATTATTTATTTCAAAATTTGACCAATACAGCAATCCCAAATTTAGGAAACAGGGAAGCCTTCAGAAAGCTTTGATAATTAAAAAAACAAAAATAATTAAATGAGGTTTTAAAATCCATAAACCTTTAAAAGTGAGTTATTCACAATAAACAATTTCAACACTTTCTATAAAATCATGTCCTGTTATGGACAGATGAACTGTGTTTTAGCTCTATGGTTATTACATTAGCATTTTAGGAGAGAATATGAAACATGGCTTATCAATGTAAATTACTGTGAAATGAATGCATACTTCATTCCCAGATTTGATTGTGCCTACTCATGTGAGCTACCAAATATTTATTTGTCTGATGAACAAATGAAACTTTAATCTGAATCAAAAGTACATCTAGTTTAATTCCTATTCAATTTTCTAGAAATGTGAATAAATATTTTTGACATTAAACTTTCTGAACATTGGGAGTTTTAATGTTATACTTCTTGTATTATTGAAAACTTTTTAAAAGATAGATATTACAGGTTTCATGCTAAAAATTTGGATTTTTCTGGTTGCTTTTCTTTACTTGCCATTATTCCTTAAAATTTTACTGGCTTCAAAAGAAGCAAATATATACAAGAAACTGGATGCCTGAAAGGTCAACACTAACATACAACTAATGAATACTCATGCATCGTCAGCCCACATTTACCCCTTTCCTGTACAACCCCCAGCTCCAAACACAGACACATAATACTAATTTTCAAAATTAGATTGATGTTCAATTTTTCTTAATATTCTATATAAACACAAACACAAAGGAACAACTCAGGAAACTTTCCTCTTTTATGTTATATCATTTCTGATGGACTCGGTCAAGCTAAATGTTCATGTTGCAGAGCAAGTGAGAAAAAAATGTTGCTTATTTTCAATAGGTTGAATAGTAAGTTTTTCTTTCTTGCTGTGAAGAAACTTTCTAACTTCTTAAGTAAAAAGTATAATTTTTGCAAGTTAGTGCTACATTGCAGACATACAACATTTATGTTTCAGCATTATAGTTCCCATCTAGGTATCTTTTAAGTACAATTTGAAAGTAATGTCATAAATGTAGACTAAAAATACTTTTAATATGAAAATGATGAGTCCGTTCATTCTAAACTGGGAGCAAAACAGCAAAAATCTCATTGTTGTTAAATAACTGGCTTATTTTATATAGATGGATCCTTTCAATATTCATAAGACCATGACAAAATATTTATGAAGAAAGTATTGTCCAGTCTTGTTACACTTCTAAATCAAAGTACAGTAGTGCTTTATTACATGGAGTTTAAACATATTGGCCAAGTTAAATGACAAGCCGTTTGCAAAGTGGACTTCATAAACATCTTGTTTGCAATTATATGTCTAATACAATATGATATGAGATCTCTAGAGATTTTTTGGTTCCCATTGGAAATTGTAACAAATAACTTCTTATTTATGATTAATATATATTTACAATAAAATTGAAAGTAATTCCATTACCAATCTCTCTGAATTAAAATACATCATGCTTGGAAGGGTTCCTCGAAGGAATTGAGAAGCCTGCAAAAATTGAAATGGTTTTCAGTAATTGGAATAACTGCTGAGCTATCACAAGAAAAACACATTTATTCACCACACTTATCATTCAGTCAGTATAAGCACTATCCCAAATCCTCTTAAATAGATTTCCCCACCCACTCTAAAACTATTTCACTCCCATACATGCCCTCACCCCCATGTATGGGAGTGGGGTGAGGGAGGTGGCAATGGTAAGATATGTACACATATAATACCTTAATAAAAAAAATGTAAAATTGAAAAAAAAATGAACTATCCACAATAAAAAAAAAACACCAATAAAACTATTTCACGTTAAAATGAAATACCCGCATTATTGTCATATGAATGTCATAGTTTATTCATTGCATATTAAGATTCTAGAAAATGTAGCGTTATGGAGAGTTTTAGATAAATGTGATTTTTCACAGAAATGTGTTTGATTAATCAACATCGCACTTCATGAAAAAAAGGTAAGACATCTATTTAGTTTTTAATTTCAAAACATTAAAATTAGTTTTATTTTATCTACTATGCCCTTCATGATGACTGGTAAAAGCACAGGCTATGATTGAGTTTGGAATTTAGTTCTTACAAATTTCTTTTTGAAATCTGCACTTTTATCAGGGAGTCCAGCAGAGGGCACCAAGCATAATTTCAAATCCAGAAGTCTTCTTTTCCTCTAGCTTGCCTTTGTTTTTGTTAAGTCATGCAGGGGCTCCCTCTGCTGTCCTTTCACACCAGAGAACAGAAAGATTACATTGACCTCAAACCTCACAAATTTTGTGCAATTATATTCTAAAGATTATTGCATGCTGTTGTAGTTGCAGATCTATTCAATTTCATTATCCACAGGATTACAAGAAAAGACAGTGAACAAGTTGAGTAAGGCTTAGTTAAATACCTCTGTAAATAAATGCTGACGAATGTTATTTCTTCTAAGATGACTAGTTAGGCAAATAAAAATTTCAAATGGTATTTGCTTATTATACAGTAAAAAGGAATGACACATAGACATGGAATTTTGATTAACTGTGATGAATTAAAACATCAAAATAACTGTGTAAATGTCTCTAGGTGAATACACAAATGTGGATGTGTATGTATGTGTATATGTATATGTGTGGACACATGTGTGCATATGTGTTTGATGGGAAAGAGAGAGAGAGGAAAAGAGACACTACCTACTAGACCCTGCAACTACTTTTGATCTAAGTTATTTTTCGTTATAAATTTTTGTTAGTATTTTCATTTTAAATAAAGCCAGAGAATAAGTTTTGGCAAACTCTTAATTTGTCCATATATCAAACAGAATAAAAAGCAATGAGATCAGTATATCTGCACATACAAAAAGTATATATTTGAGGCAATTGTCTTGATAATTGTTTTAATTTTTCTAAAATCACTTTCACACTAATTAGATGGGTAATTTACAAAACAAGTTTTTCTTAGCTTGCTCTGTAACTTGCTACATACTGAATACTGTCCAACTTCTGTAGCAAAGCAACTTACAGTGAAATAATAGTTTTAATTTTAAATAAGTACTCTAATTCTTTACTTTCCTAACTGAACTTGCCTTAATTTTATCTATTAATAAATGAAAGTGTGTCAGTTTTTTTTATACATCAAGCAAAACACAAGCCACAATTTTAAACGAAATTGTGATAATTCTTGGAATTTTAAAATCTATCAACTCTTTTTTAGTAACGCATCTTACTAAATGGAATATTCAAGCTTTAATATCACAACAATGATAAAACTTTCTACTAACTGACCAAGTGAGTTTTCTAATTGTTAATAATAAATAATCGTTATCTGTGGTATATTCGTTAGATGGATAAATGGTGAGAAAGAAAAGAGAAATGATCTTTTGCAATATAATAAGGAACAGATACACGAGTTCTGATGGGCTACTTCAATCTCTACCAACAGTGAGGTTCTTGTGTTTTAAGAATTTTTTGCAATATTTCTCCTGTGGGGTTTGGAATAGCATATATGATGTTGCCTGGGTCCATCAAGTTGCTATCTTAAGTATAGGCGTTCTTTGTACCACTGATGCTACTATATTTGTGCAGTGGTTTTCAGATCAAAGTTTGGGGGGAAATTACAAAACCATTATCATTAAAATGTTTTGATTTCATTTTTATAATCTTATAAATCCATTAGCCCATAGACTGAGAATATTGAAAAACAAACCCAATGAGAATATAATGCAACAGGACATAGAATTACAATTTAGCGAGTTAACTTTTTACTTAAATTAGTCCATTTGTTTCATGATTGTTTCAGATTTTGGGGACTGGTTGAAGTGCAGCAGGTAAAAGGCTAAACTTTAATGAGTGAGACAATTTTAGGTGTAGCAGAATGAAATCCTTAATGATATTTTAAAATACTAGTAGATGTTTGAGTGTGGTGTGTGTCAAAGGATATGGTGTGTGTTTTTTCCTGCTAATTTTGAAAAAACCTTTTTCCTATTCCACAGTTTAGTTCCAAAGCAATGTGGAAAAAGTAGATCACTATCTCATCTTTAACATCATCCTAGTTGTTCTTAGAATTAAGGGGAAGCCTTTCTCACCTTGATTGCTTAAATCCTCTTTTCTTACCGTTGCTGGTCTCTAGAAGCAATTAATGATGCCATATCGAGGAAGCACAAAGCCCATGCCAAACTAAGTATTTTATTTAATGTTATGACTAAAACCACATTTTTTTCTTCAGAAATAAGAAAACCCACTAGTTTATTTAAAGTCCAGTAAAACACTACCATAGAGAAGAACATCCCAATAGGTGTAAATGACTTCTAGGTGATTTTTATATCAAAATGTTTGATCAGATATATTTATCATAACTAGGGACCCTACCTGTGCACGGATTTCATGCACCGGGCCTCTAGTCTTTATCATAAAGGTAGGATTTGCCATGTTTACATGCATGTGAATTTGATTTTTCTTTAGAATTGCTAGTATTAAAAGAAATGACTCAGATTCACAGGACGGCCTTCTTTGCTGTAACTAATCCTTCCAAATCTGGCTGAGCTGTTTAGGCTGTGCTTCCTGCCTGAACCCGCCTATGTGAAATGAAGACAGAACAAAAGCAAAATAAAAATTTGGCAAAGATCCTTTTCATTATATTTTAGGAATTCCAAAACTTGTTGTTAAATTATTTGAACTTCAATGTGGCTCTCTTGTCTCTCTGTCATTGTCTGTGTGTAAAATCCTGTCCATTCATTGTCTTCATTAATGAAGGCCCAGGGAGCTTTTCAAGTAACCACTGCATATTCCAGCAATGAGAAGGCACTGCAGGTTTGTAAAACTGGAGCATTCTCCTTGGAATAAGAGTGACTTACAAAAATACCATGAAATCTCAAGGGATGTTTTTAAAGGAAAGCCTATAAAATAATCTGCTTAAAATATTAGGGTTTTTTTTCTTACTTATTTTTTAAAGATAAGAGGAATTAGGACCATAGATAATTCATATGGATCAAAGTGGGTTAGTTTAGTTATCAGTTGTAAGGTTTTAGTTGAACCTTTTACAAAAAGATTTTTGGTTAAGACTTGTTGGGTCTCTGTTTTGCAACTCTAAGCTCTGTTATTTATAATATTTTAACAGGGATCAGTGGAAGAGAGGTAAAGTAATAAACTTCTACATTTAAATAGCTTTTCTGGCAAATTTTAGTTAAAATATCACAGACTCTATTTGCAGAGATGGAATGCACTGATAGAGTGTCAACCTGCCAGGGACTCAAGTCCTGTCTCTTTTGAACATTTGTCCATGGGAGACATTTCACAATAGGGAACCTTCTAGACTCTGGGCCCCTCTGACCTAACTTAATTTTCCTAGTTCTTACATAGACCACTATGGTATAATAATTTTTAGAAATTTGGGATAAAAAAATTTTCAAGTATTATGTGACTCCACCATTTTGTCATACTAAATCCCCTGGAAGTTATCAGCCAATATCTTCTTCAGGGCAATACATTACTTCTGCAGACTCTCAGAGAGGAGGATTGTAGAACTTCCCTCCTTATCATAACATGATTTTTAGTTCTATAATATACAAATCTGTTTTAACAAATAAATTTATTCTACATACTCTTTCTCCTTCTAAGATGACCCCTTTAATAAGTTTCTAAGTCATTGTGTTTTTACTTTAATATTTTACTCTAGCTATATTTTTGCAGTGCCTAATTAGCTAAGTTTCTAGAGGAAATTTGTCTTAATTTTCTTAAGTTAGTAAGATGAGCCTGTAGGAACTCTTTTTGTGAATAGTGGCCTGGGTGGTTTGTTTTCCATAGAGGAATGTAATCTGTTGCTGAACTGATAGACACTGATCTATGAGAATAGCATAGTTCTGTAGTTTATAAGTATAGCCAGGATCACATAATCACACAGTACTGCACATACTATCCACTGGATATCTGTATATTTATATACATGTCATTTAGAATATCTATCAACTGTGGTCCTTCCAGACACCAACTTAGCCATCTTCATATTATTTATACTCAATTTTGCTCCATAAATAACTTTGCATACTTGACAATAAATGTGGACATCTCAAAAATATATTTGAATATGTATCAATTCAGGAAATAAGAAAACAACAAAAAGTGAGAGTGTAACCTTCTGGAGATGAAGGGTTATGCGTTGGCTTAGTACACAAAATGTGCTCAATAATTACTTGTTGAAGAAATGAATGAAGGGGAAAATTATAAATATAAGAGCAAGATTCAAAGGCAAAAAAGCAGTACCTCTCTTGGTTTCTGAGTAGCCAATATACATACAAAATGGGAAAACAAATAAAATCAGACTTCCATTTTTCAAAGTTTTTCCTCTCTAGATGAGAAGTGTGGTAACTGAGGGGAGAACAGGAAGTGAGCTGTTCTGCATTGTGCCTGGGGCACATTTTCTCTTCATTTCTGAGAAGCTCTCTAGTACCCTCTAGAATTCTAATGAGAGAATATAGCTATTGTAGGAAATGGAAAAAGTACCATTTCTTGTCAGTTTTCTGATGGCCCAATTTTTAAAATAATGTGTCAGTTGTGAAATTCTTAATAACTGTTTAAAATTAAAATACAGAACCTGGGAAACATTTATTTTCTGGATGGAACAAAGAAATAGAAAATACCAGACTGACATACATGTCTCTTGAAATTAATGCAAGAGCTGACATAGTAACTTCACTAGCCCAACATTCTTCCAGTGACAGGTGTGCTGTGTAGAGCAAAGGCTGTTTATCTTCTTTGATATAAACCTCAAAATTTAGAGCTAGAAAAAAGACACCCTAGTTTCTATAAAAGTTTTCCAATACATTAGTCTTTTTCAAGTCCTAGAATATAGTTAAGATATTCCCACTTATGAATATGTACTCCTACTGCATACACATATCACAATATAGATGGAGTGTGTCTCTGGGTGTTTATATATTCACATATTATTATGCCTTTTTGCATAACTAAGGTAACTGGACATAATTCTACATGCATGTGCATGAATTCACAGGTGTATACTATTGCAGACACACCCACACACTTTCCCAATTGTCATCTTCAACCTTGCACAGAACTATTTCCTAACCTGCATGGCCTCAAGCATAAACATAATTCTCCTCCTGTGTTTACTTATTTACCATTTATCAGGTAAACGCAATACTGTGACCATGACCTGCCATTTTATCCTGTCTTCCTTGGCCAATCAAAGGAACTGTGACTGCCTGAGATTCCTATCAGGGTTACATATTTATCAGTGGTAAAGTTTGGGACTTGCGCGACCGGAGCTGACCTGACACTTCTGAGCAATCCAGTGACTATCTGAAGCCAGCAGATGTTACTCTGCATGTTTAAGCTTAATGACCTCCCCCTCCATGTAAAGATTATAATGTTTCATTTCACAGTAAATCTAAATAAAAATCTACTATTTGAGAAAGAATATCATTTCTCCTGGGAAAACAGATCAATCCTGGTTCTCTAGTTTCTATACTTAATAGAAAGTGCATTTTTCTTATGCTTTATTTAAAGGGCATCGCTTTACACAAATAAGTTTACATGCTTGGTAAAATTTAACAGGGCAGCCCGAGTCTGCAAGAACATTGGCAAGTGAAGGTTTTCACACAGAGATCATGTGCATATTTTTCATGCATTATATTAAATTCATAATTGAGAAATATGGTTGAAAGCATATACGTATATTTATATGTATATCATTGGCAACCACAATGTCTATGTTACAGATTATGTGGCTAGGCTGAAAGCTATTGCATGCAAAGAATGCCCAGCTCCAACTTGCTTTGCTGAACACCATGACAGGATGAATTATCATATATTTACAGCAAAAAATGAGACTTAAGTCAGAAGGGAAAACTTAACCTTTGCAGTAGAAGAAAGATGTGACGTGTGACTTTCTACACTGTTGACTAGGAAAAAATGCCATAACTATTGGCATTAACCATGTCTGAAGCCTTGCTCACGAGCAAGATGTCTTTTTTTCAGGACACTGCTCTCTACTCCTTTCTTGGAGTCTCCAGTATGAAAACCCCACCGCTCCCCAAAGTTTCTAGCTTTTATGCTAAAATGTTTCTTCTACTACAGTTATTGGTAATTACAACGATCAGCATAGGGAAAATATTGCAATATCCATTTCTTTGGCGCCAGAGTCTCACAATGAGTTAGGTGCTTCATTTTTGTGCACAGTGCCACAAAGAGGGGCAAACCCAAGAATTTCCTTTAAATAGAAGATCCATTTGGTATCCACATTGTGAGTTTTTAGTATTATATAGTAAAACATCCCAATCAGATCCTAAATGTGCAGCAGATTTATTCAAACTTATGATCTTTTTTCCAGGCTGTGCTACCACTTCTTTCCCTCCTTGCCTGACAATATGTTGCCATGCTATAAAAGCCCTAAATGCCCATTTTCAACGATTAGCTGTACATCAGCATTACCACCACAAATCCACAAGTTTCACATCAAGCATTAAATGGGATGAATATTGATCTGCTAAAGAGGATTTATTTATTTCTAACTCTATCCAAAGATCAACTGCTAGCAGCTTTTGGGGGATCTGCGAAGCTCTCACAGCACAAAGCTACTGCATACATGACACTGGACTTGACATTTCAGTTCTGGAAGAAAACCAAACAGTAAATTCAGTGCAATAATCCTAGATAAATGAGATGATCACTGGAAAAGCTGAGATAGTTAAGTAGTCTATCAGAGAAGTCCAACGGATGGTATTGAACAGTTGCTACATAGAATCCTCATTCATGTCAATATGGTCCCAAACACCATCATATCAGATGCCAATATAATCACATTAAAACAAACTCTACCTCCTGCTTTGATTTCTCTGTCTGTGTATTTTGCTGGATTTACAAGTGATTGTAAATGATGCACAATGTGACAAAAGCTGTAGCCTAAAGGGTATGCACAATAATTATTTTTAATATGTGTAAGCTGCATTATAATGTAGCATGACATATATGAAATGCATGAAATTGAATTGTGCTAGATAGCATGCAGGAAGCAGCTCCATGTTCTTACTGGTAGCACAACGGATGAAGGGGCGGATCTGTATCACTTAAAGGCAGTCAGCTTAAAAAAACAAGAAAGATCAAATTCTGTCATAAATTTTCTGAGACATGTGAAGTCTCTTTCTCTCCCCCTCTCAATATGTAATATCAGTTTTCTTATACACCATTCCAGTACTATGCTCACCTTAAACTCACAACTGAACACTGGCTGAACCAAATAAATATTTGGCTTTTGCATTTAGTATTGCTGAGAGAGGTGTCCTTAACACAACCATAGATTTACTTCTTGAACACAACTATAGATTTACTTCTCCCTATATGAGTATTTTAAAATGTATTTCCACCCGCCCCCAAACCTTTGATTACCAGAAAATGTAAAAATTTGCATTTATGCAGTTTATTTGACTGAGTAAATGGAATTTGGCTGAACAATGTTATTTCATTTCTTCTCATCATCAAAAATGTAAAAAATAAAATAATTAAAACAAACTATTTTTAAAATTAAATTTATCAGGGTGATATTGGTTAATAAGATCATATAGGTTTCCAGTGTACATTTCTATGATTCATGATCTGTATATTGCATTGTGTACCCACAACCCAAAGTATGAAAAATCTTTACATTCATTAATTAATATAATTGGCCTTTAGCAAGCCCAGTGTTATACAGACAAAACTAATTTATAATTTAAACTGATGTAGTAAAATGGTCATTTTATGTGTTGTTTTATACTGCTTTATTCATATTAAAACACATCAACCTGGAAATAGTTCATTTTACTTGGCATATAGGGACATTATCTTAAAGAAAATTTCTTAACTCCACAGAGGTCGAGGGGGGATGGAAACCTTAGATTTTAATCTACCCTCTATTGCATGATAATGCTTACTGTTTAATTCTTTACATTTGCTTTAATTATTAAACTTGTCAAACTGTAAAGTGAGAGAATCTAGATAACTGCAGAAATAAAAAGTAAAGAAATACGTGGAATAAGCCGTGGTTTTGCGTTTCTAAGATACCGGAAGCCATATCTCATTTTGTAACTTGACCCTTTTGGAAAGAAAAATACTTTTATATTAATCACAATGTTTCTGGAAGCTAAAAAATTATGCTTTGTTGTGGATATTTGAAACTTGTGGTAGCAGATGTCCCTGGGAAAGGTACTACTTAGCTTAATTAGGGTTTGCCTACAGACTTGAGGGACTAGATTGCCCAGGCCAAACGATGTTTATCAGTTTAAACAGTGCCATTGAAAAAAAGAGAAACTGGAAGAAGCATTGCACACTTATTTTCTCCACTCTCTGACTGTGCAGTTCGTTATAATTCATCGTATTCACCCAGAAAACAGGGACCATATACAATGATTTGTAAAAAGATTTTTTTAAAAGACACAAACTGCATGGGAGAGTAATTTCGGGTTAGTTTCTGAGATTTTCCCCCCAATTACTCAGTTTGAAGATCTTTTAAACACTGTGAATTTTCTGCTTTTAGGTTTGTTTGTGTTTTTTTTTAAAGAAAAACTAAGCATTTAGTAACAATATTCTATACCAGTTAATAGTTCTTGTGTGTGTTTTTTTTTCAGAAAGTGAATTTTCTGTATTTCTGAATCATTTACCTTTTGGGATGAAAACAGTATGCTCCTTAAAAGGATATCTGGGGGAGGGATCATAACACAAAATTGTGATTCTATGATTAGGGCATTTCTCAAACCTTGATCCTAGAAACGGAAAAAGTCTTGAGAGAAGCAAGGCACCCATGAATTCATAGAGTATGGATCTGTATTTTTAATACAAACTGTAATAGATACTTTTTAGAGTTTTCTGCGCATGAACTTGTTCTCTTAAATCATCTTACTGATCCTCCTCATCGTCTCATCTCCCTTCTAAGCATCTCTTCTTTGGCGGTTTTTGTGCTAAAATACTCCATATACATTAAAATATCTGTAAAAGTCAGATACTTGATGAGAATAAGCATCTCTAATGTCAACTACCTAGCCACTTATCTTTGTTGTGCTTAAAACTTACCAGTAGACACATAGTGGACGTTTCAATAAATGCTTTTTCTATTAAACTAAATTGCAAACTCCCTTTTCACCCAGATTTTCTTACACATGACTTCACCTGACTTACAATTATTATAAATCAATTAAGAGGAAATACAAGCTAGTCTAAAAATTAGTAAATGCATTTTTGGATGGCTTCAACAACAACAACAACAAAAACCAGATACATTAATCATCCACATACTTGAACTTCTAAAATCCTTTTCATGTGTCTTAGTAGGTATGCGGTAGTATACCTGGAACGGTCACACCAAAGCTAAGACTGCAGAATATCTGCCTCATTCTTCTTGGACATAACGCTGTTCCCGAACAATCACTCCTTTCTTCAGAAACACGTCATAACATATGCCAACTGAAAGGGACTGCGGTGCTTGTGGTTAGAAGAACATGGCAAGATTTCAGATAGGAAGGAAAGCGTCCCTCTCTCTCCACACTTTCAAAAAATATGTTCAGTCACACCTTTTCCATTTCTGTTGGATACGTAAGACAATATCCGTTCTCTCTCTGTTGTTGTAGGTAAACCAAGGCCATTTAGCTAATGCTGCTTTTGTCTTGATTGTTTATGGCAGCTAGGAGCAAACATGATTTAAAGGTGCTAAAGGCAATCTTTCAAGTCATTGTGTGGAGAACTGATCTGGAAATTCAAGTTGAATTACTTAATCAAATGTCTCAATGAAAAAGCAGTGCGGAGGCACCTTTTTGTGGTACCTTATTTCAGAGACAGATCTGCTTAGATCTCTGCTACCGTTTTTCCAATTTCCTAACAAGAGTAAATTGGTTTTGCTCACATTATTGCTCTTTCTCACGTTTCAGTTGGTCTTACCAGAGAAAATGGTTCAGTGCTGTAGCAATGATTTGGAGAATACCAATCCCTTGATTTAGACAACAGGTTTTTATTTCTTCTCATCTATTGTTCTGGAGGCTTTTTCTTCTTTTTATTAGCAGACTAGAACAAAGGACTATTGTTCTTAACATGCTCTGCATTTGCTAGTAATATACATGGGAAAATATAACAGGAAGGGTTTTCTTTTCCAGTTACATATTACACTACTGCCTAATAAAAGTGCTAGCAGCATAAAGTGATGCAATAAACCTCTCTAACAGTAGCTGATTTGTATGCAACAATGACCATAAGGGTAACTCTTCAGCAAACCTGCATCTCATATATAATGCATAGCAGTTAATAAATCATAGTAAAATCAGATGGCTTAGAGCCAGCAATACCTAACTAGTAATGGAAAGGGTGGAGAGATTTATAGAGAGACAGATTCTGTCTGGATTTTGCTTTTAAGATGCTCACCAACTGCAGTGGAGTATCTTACATGGCTTTTAACTAAATGTGTATGTGGATCCTTTTGATTCATTCCATCTTTTCTCTGAGGGTCTTTTACAGAAAGCAGCCACCCTTTTTCTTCTGCCACCAGGTGGAGTGTTTTGCACTAAACATTTAAGATTTTATACTTCAGAACTAAGAAAAGCCTTATGGGGAGAAAATGTTCTTTCTGAACCTCTAGTTACTTAAATAACAAGTTTTTAATAAGGTGTTTC
Organism: Corynorhinus townsendii; assembly: GCA_026230045.1. Classification (NCBI taxonomy): domain Eukaryota; kingdom Metazoa; phylum Chordata; class Mammalia; order Chiroptera; family Vespertilionidae; genus Corynorhinus; species Corynorhinus townsendii. Next base: position 80,285,379 of record JAPDVU010000001.1, on the reverse strand, counting down.
CTTCAAACAGATACATGCAGATCGATGAAATATACCTTGAAACCTTTGCTCAAAAACCCAGCGTATTCTATAAATGGCATTTTGCATATCTTGACAGAGAAGCAGGGTTAGATTTTTGCTTTATACTTGTAGAACAAAGTGCTTTTAGATGTGCTCATTGTATCTCATTGCTGGCTATACCATGTGAAACTTAAAAACACAGAATTTGCAAATTTGTAACATGTCAAAAGAAAGAATATTGAGGACAACATATGCCATACAGATCTGAGAGAATCACTCGCTTCAAATCTGTTTTTAGTTATTAGCAGGTCTTGGCCAATTTCCGGTGCTGACATGGGCTATTGAGATGTGTGGCAAACATGTCACCTCAGAGTTAGAAATATTTAAACCTACTGAATTATGACCTTTTACAAATTCTTAACATTAAAAAAAATGAAGATAAATTGCTGAAGTAGGTAGTAGAAAGTATTAATGCCTTTGTTTAGTTGCCTACCTAATTTTCTATCCAGTGCAGACTTAAGTCTTTATTTTAGATTGATTTACCTTTACTGCTGGATTTTGATAAAGTGGGAAAAGAGCTCATTTTCCTGAATTTTATGGTACTCATGTGCGTATTTTCACTAAAAAGAACCAGTGTGTATTGTAGTGTCTCTTTAATGATTTATGTTAGAGGTACAATAGATAGAGCATATAACACTTGTTTTCCCCCCTTGTCCAGTGCATTAGGATGATTTGCCTTCAATTATGACAGCCACAAGATGGCAGTAATTCCTTATTAAATGGTCAATCACCTCTATTCTGGATAACAAGGCAGTGACTGACTCCTGGATAGAGAGAAGTAGGAAAATTAAGAGAAGGACCTACTAGGGTTAAGGGTGAAAATAAAATGTTGCATGGGTTAGAGATAATAGGAGTGATCTAAAGTAGAGTGAAATTAGTTTTATCCTGATGTCTTTCAGTTTTCAGGTGGCAGAAATTTCAGGTGAAATGGTGTTCTCAATTTTAATGATCGTCTAGAAAGCATAATTATAAAATGACTACTTTGGAATAACCTGTGCTGTCACTAGTTTTATTTCTCTACATAGTAATTAATTTTCCAATGGCTATACTTAGGATTGTTTTGGCAGCTTTAATTCTTGGCTCTCATGTGATGTACTGCAGTAATGCATGAAGATTGTAGGCAAGAGTTAAATAGGAATATTTCACTGTAAAAACATTCACGAGTCCCTGAAATAAAATATCATTTCAAAACAAAGTAACTTGAGGCAAAAAATGCATAATTAAGTGCCCCAAAAGTATGCTTCCAGTAGAATCCTCTGAATTTGAAAGATGAAGAATAGCCCATATTTCAAGATAGTAGTGGTGTAAGCAGGAGTGTAGATAGCAAAGCGAATCTGAAAATAGTACATTTTTTTTCTGTTTATTCCCTAGAAATGGTTCCAATTGATAAAGAATGAGCTTAATTTTTGTAAATTTGGCCAACATGGGTAAGATACTTAGAAAGTGGAGATTTAGAATTAAAAATTTTCCATAAAAATATTATTTAATTATGTAAATCAAATATAAAGCTAGAGGAATCAATGGGTCAGAAAGTTATTTGTCACAGGGATCTAAAAGGCTAAATATGGTTAAGGTCTGAATAATACCACATACAATTAATGTTTTTAGTGTCAAATGAATTGGATTAAGTTTTGCACATTTGATGAAAAGGAGCTTTATTCATTTTTTGTCAATATGTGCAAAGCATATTTCAACTCTATTTTGTATGAATAATCTCTAATTATTTGCTCTATATTATAATTCTGATTATAGCAGTTCAAGATTGTGATGAATTTTCATTGTGTCTATGCATTAAAAGTGAAGAGTCAAGAGAGTTATGTGGATACTTCAACCTTAAAATGTTATTACTGGTAATATAAATAATTAGAACAAAAACATGTTTGAAAAAGAATGCTTACTATTTTGATTCTATTTGTTTGTCTTATATATTTTACTTGCACAGATCCAGGGACTGAAAAAATACTTATTTTTATTCTTCCTTAGTCTGAATGATCTAAAATGGCCATTTATTTAAGAGAAGTTTAATAAATTTATTTGAATTTCTCTTTTTAAATATATAAGCAGAAACTAAATTTTGTTCTTATAAAGACATAATACTTAACTTATATTTACAAATGTTTCCATGTATATTAAATCCATTATAGTATGGACTAATTTTAAGCCAGAATTAAAGCAGATATATAGTTATCATAGCAAGAGGACTGGGAATTTGGGTCTGTTTTTTTTTTTTTTTTTTATGCAGATAAACCTTGTTTGAAAGGAGAGAAATCATACTTAGAGAAAGAGAGGAAGAGGGTGGTTGAGCAAATCTGTTTCTTTGATCTGTTTGTTTATAAGCATTGATTTATTCATGATATAAGAGTACTAGAGACCCAGTGCATGAAATTCGTGCACTGGGGGTGGGGGGTTGTTCTTCGCCCAGCCAGCATCTTCTCCAATCTGTGACCCCTCGGGGGATGTCTGACTGCTGGTTTAGGCCCTATGGGATTGGGCTTAAACCAGCAGTCAGACATCCCTCTCACAATCCAGGACTGCTGGCTCTTAACCACTCGCCTGCCTGTCTGACTGATTGCCCCTAACCACTTCTGCCTGCCAGCCTGATCACCCCCTAACTGCTCCCCTGCTGGCCTGATTAACACCTAACTACTCCCCTGCTGGCCCGATTGCCCCCAATTGCCCACCCCTGCCGGCCTGATCTCACTTCCATCTGCCCTTTCCTGCAAGCCTGGTCCCCCCAAAATGCCCTCCCCTTGCAGCAGCCTGATCACCCCTAACTGCCCTCCCCTCCTGGCCTGATCGCCCCTAACTGTCTCTGCCTCAGCCCAGACACCATGGCTTTGTCCAGAAGGATGTCTGGAAGTTCTCCATATCTAATTAGCATATTACCCTTTTATTAGTATAGATAAGTTTGAATTTCTGTACTAGAAAACTAAATTTCTCCTGAGAAGTGGGCACTTCTGAAGCCATGAATCTTTCAAATAGTAGAGAATAAAGACTCACAATCTAGTCTTTTTTCCTCCTCAAAAATCTTTCTAAGTTATAATCATCAAAGCCTTTAAAAAATATGGTTAGATTTTAACATGAAAGGCTATGAATACTTACTAATCAACTAGTAATTGTTGATTACTAGTTGATTAGTATTCTTCATTAAATGTATAATATTTATTCTGATTCATTAAATATTGAAGTATTTAAATAAAATAAGCAGGATTGTGGCTGAATAAGACAGTCCTCATTTGTGTCCCCTCCCTCAACAACAGTAATTTGACATTCATCCACAGACAACTACCATTTTGGGAGCTGTGGGATCCAGCAGTACATGTCCAGGGGCCTGGAAGGAGTTGTACCCACCATGGATTGTGTCTTGGAAATTACCCAGAGATGAGAGACTTTATGGAAGTCCAGATTTCCAGGGGAGAAGTTCTAGCATTGTTGGAGCAAAAAAGTACAAGTTTATTGAATTGCAGAGAACAGTTAGGAAAGACTGGAGGAGGTGACTGCTATTTCAAATACAAGGAAAGTAATGCAAAACTTCAAGGAGCATGAAAAATCAAGGAAACACAACAGACATCACCAAAGGATTATAATAGTCTTCCAGTAACCAATACCAAAGACATGGAGAACTGTGATTTATCTGTTAAAGAAACCAAAATAGGTGTTCTATGGAAAGTCAATGAGCTGCAAGAAAATACAGAAGCCCCAGCAACTTGTCTCAGTGGTGAGTGTCAACCTATGAACCTGGAGGTCACAGTTCAATTCCTGGTCAGGGCACATGTCTGGGTTGCAGATTCAATCCCCAGTGTGGGGCATGCAGGGGGCAGCCAATTTATGATTCTCTCTCATTGATGTTTCTATCTCTCTTTCACTCTCCCTTCCTCTCTGAAATCAATACAAATATATTTAAAAGAAGAAAATACAGAAACCTCAAAAAAAAGATAAATATGTAAAATGCTAATTAACTAGATGGATAAATCTTTTCACAATGTATAAATATACTAAATCACCACAATGTACACTTCAAATATCTTACAATTTTATATGAGAACTATACCTCAATAAAGCTGATTTTTAAAAAGAACAACTTAAAAAAGAAATAGAGAAAAAAGACAAAAGAATTGGAAAAACAATATATGAACAATATGAGAAGTTTTACAAAAGATAGAAATAAAAAAATGTCACAAAAATGCTGGAGCTTAAAAATACAGTGAATGAAATAAAAAATACCATAGAGGGCATCAACAGTAGGATGGGTCAAACAGAAAGCAAAAGCATCAATTAGTTAGACATAGGAACTTTGAAATTATGGAGTACAAAGAAAAATAGTGAAAAAGAGTAAATTAAGTCCACATGATTTAAGGGATACAAAAGAAAACCGTTTGCAAACTATTGGAGTTTCAGAAGGAGATTGGAGGGTGGGGTGGCCATAACATTTATTTGAGAAAATAATTGCTGAAAATTCCCAAATCTGGGGAGAGATTTGGACATCTAAGTTCATGAAGATCATAGATAATGAAACAAACTTAAGACATTCTCTCCAAAATATAATAAAATAATCAAAAGTCAAAGAGAGGGAGAGAATCTGAAAAACAGCAAGAGAAAAAAAATTTGTAACCCCATTAGGCTATTAGGGTCTTTGTCAACAGAAACCTTATGGGCCAGGAGACAGTGGGCTGATATACTTGTATAGGGTGGGGCAAAAGTAGGTGCACAACTGTTTGTATGGAAAATAATACAATAATTAATAAATAATAATATAAGAATAAAATCTGTGTTTTGTGTATTCACACTGTAAACCTACTTTTGTCCCACCACGTATTCAAAGTATTGAAAATAACAACAACAACCCTGTCAACCTAGAACACTCTATCTAGCAAAGTTAGAGTGGCTATTATACAGAAGACTAGAGGCCCAATGCACAAAATTAGTGCAAGGGCCTTAGCCCCAGTCCCGACCTGCTGCCGCCTGGCTGGGGGCCTCTGCCACCTCTGCTGCTGCCCCCAGCCACTGTGGCTTTGTCCAGAAGGAAGGACGTCCGGAAGGACTTTTATTATTATAGACTAGAGGCCCGGTGCATGAAATTCATGCACGGGGGGGAAAGGGTTCCCTCAGCCCAGCCTGGACCCTCTTTAATCCGGGACCCCTCGGGGAATGTCCGACTGCTGGTCGAACATCCCTCTCATAATCCGGGACTGCTGGCTCTTAACTGCTCACCTGCCTACCTGCCTGATTGCCCCTAACCACCTCTGCCTGCCAGCCTGATCACCCCTAACTGCCCCCCCACCAGCCTGGTCACCCCCAACTGCCCCTCCTGTGGTCTGGTTGCCCCTAACTGCCCCCCTGCTGGGCTGGTCACCACTTAGTGCCTCCTTTGCCAGCCCCTAACTGCCCCCCAACTGCCCCCCCCCACCGGGCACTCCCAACTCCCCCCCCCTCGCTGGCCTGGTCACCCCTCACTGCCACCCCTGCTGGCCTGGTCTCCCCATGCAGCCTGCTGTTCAGTTGTTTGGTCATCCCTTGCTAACCTCCCTGCTGGCCTGGTTGCCCCAAGCAGCCTGCTGTTCAGTTGTTACTGTGAGGGCATCATGACCAATTTGCATATTACCCTTTTATTAGTATAGATTAGTATAGATAAGAGACAAGAAATGTGGAGAAAATAGAAGTCTTGAGTACTATTGGTGGGAATGTAAATTGGTGTAGCTGTTATGGAAATAAGTACTACCATATGACCTAGCAATCTCATTTCTTGGTATATATCCAAAGGAAATGAAACCATTGTCTTAAAGTGATATATGTATGCCCATCCTCATTACAGCATTATTTACAATAGCCAAAGTATGAAGACAAACTAACTGTCCATCTCAGAGACTTGGACATCTGAGTTCATGAAGCACATAGACAATGAAACAAATTTAGACATCCTCTCCAAAGTATAATAAAATGATCAAAATACAAAGAAAAGGAGAAAATATGAAAAACAGCAAGAGAAAAAAATGTGTAACCCTATTAAGCTACAACAGATAAAGAAAATGTGAGGTATACATTCAGCCATGAGAAAGAAGAAAATCCTGACATTTGTGACAACATGGATGAAACTTGAGGGCATTGTGCTAAGTGAAATAAACTAGACAGAGAAAGATACTACATGTCAATTATCTCAATAAAGCTAGATTAAAAAAATAAAAGGGTCATTAATAAAAATACTATTAATTCTGATAGCTCAAAGACTGGAGGTTTATAAAAGAACACATTATTTTGTTAATAATGTTTAGAGACTGGCCAGACTTGTAGTTTTAATGTATTTATTTCAGTTTGGAAAAATTCACATTGCTGGTGGAAAATTGGAATGCCTGTGTAAAATACGGCAATTTATTTATCTTGTCAAGAAAACCAATAGCATTTAGTTACAGGGTATGACTATTTTCTTTAACTTGTTCTAACCACACAAAATAAAAAAAAAACCACTTTTTTTTAAAGCTGGAATCCTAATAATTATTTGATTAAAAATGTAGGTAACTATCCCAATAATCTTGGCTTTAAATATTTATCCTATAATTATCTGAATATTTAAGTGGAAGTATTATTTTGACTTATATTATCAATATTTTTGTGCTGCTTCTTCAGTGCTGGTTACATAACCTTTTAACACAGAATCCAGTGAGCCACCCATTTGATTTTTTATGGCTCATAGATCCTAGCTCAGTTGCCATCTAGAAACACAAACTCTTACCAAGACTTGCTATGATAATGCACATGACTAATGAAGACACAATCTCTATTCTATCTTTTCATTAGTAACAAAAAGCCTTCAAATAAGATAATATGATTGCAATTCTTTGTTGATCTTAGATATATCCCAGAAACTGTTTATTTGATTCAAAGTCACTTGGTAATATTATGTAATGAGCAATGTCCTGGTGGTCTCAGAAGATGTCAAAGGTCCATGTGGTGTCCGGGAATACAGCTTCATTCTAAAATTTTCTGCCAAAGTATTAATTTCAAAGAATAGTTTTTGGTTCTCAAAAGAAAAAATAACATTCATGTATTGTTGAAGGACATATAAGTTGTTTTCATCTCTTGGCTATTGTGAATAATGCCGCAATGAGCATGGGTATGCAGATATCTCTTTAAGATACTGATTTTAATTTCTTCATCTACACAGGAGTGAAACTGCTGAATCATACAATTTAATATTTTAAGGACACACCATATTATTTTACATAGTGGCTATACCAGTTTACATTCCCACCATAATTCAGCCATAAAAATGAAGGAAATTCTACCATTTGCAGCAACATGGATGAATTTGCAGGGAATAAACCAGAAAAAGAAAGCAAGACAAATGTCACATGTAAGTGGAATCTAGGAGAGAGAGACAGAGAGACAGAAAGAGAGAGAGAGAGCTAATTCCATAAAAATAGAATAGAATGCAAGTTGCCAGGGGCTGGACAGAGGAGAAAATGAGATAATGTAGATCAAAGGGTATATATTTTCAGTTATGAGAAAAATAAGTTCAGAGGATCTAATATACTGCATGATGACTATCCTATATAATAAAGATGTAATATGCAAATGGTCGCTATGCTGTGAAGCATAATGACTGTCCATGTAACGAACGGATCATGGATCAGCAGGAAGGTGGAGCAGTGAGCTACAAGTGGGTGGTGGAGATTTACAGGAGAAGGCAGGGCAGCAAGCTATGAGGGGGGTAGGGGGAACAGAGGGAGCTACAGGAGGGTGGGGCAGCAGGTAGAGAGCTACAGGAGGACAGCAATGAGCTACTGGCAAGCTACTGGCTCATGGATTTGTGCACAGGGCTACTAGTAGTTAATAATACAGTATTGTATATTTCAGGGTCAGTATTTATTTATATGAACACACAATTCCACAGAAAAAATTAAATAATTTTAGTATTAAAATATCTGATATTTTGAAAAAATTTTATCAACTTAGAAAAAATAATTGTTCATGAGAAAATTTCCCAAATATATTATTTCTCTAATAATGTATTTTTGGAAGATCTTATTTAATAGGTAATAATATTCACTTTAGTTGAACCCTTCTATTATTCTTTTCCTTGAAAGTTGTTGTGAGTCGATAGTAAACATTCTCACCCCCTACCACTCCCCCTACCACAAGAGTTATCTATGTTAATTATGTGAGATGTCAATTATCTTGATTTTGGTAATCATTGTACAATGTATATGTATATCAAATCATTATGCTGTACACTTTAAGTACAACATAATTATATTTGTCAATTATTCCTCAATAAAGGGAAAATGTATATTTTTCTGACTATAAAATTTAACAAAAACAAAAGAATAAATAATCACCAATTTGTGAAAGCCAGAAGGCCTCTTTGGCAGGATGGAAAAAAATCTCTATCTCTTTTAACTAAGGCGGAAAGAAGGACCAGGCTTAGGATTTAATTCTAAGAGTAATAGAACTTCAGAAATGGTTGAATTCTTAGTCTCATCCTGCCTTCTATGCCAAGGGCAGGTTCCCAATAGGCAAGAAATGGGTTCCTGTGCCTTTGAATGGGAGATTCTGGGTAGATGCTAGGAGAACCTTGAAACCCCATTCCCCTAAATTTGCTGAGCCTGCAGAAATAGTCTCTCTGAAAGAAGATTCCACCTTTGTTTGAAGACCAGTGAAGAGACCGCAAATGTGTCATGTGCCTTATAAGACAACACTTGAACCTCATTTCTGGCAACCAAAGAAACAATAAAAATCCAGTCCTGGTATACTCCACTGAGGATGTGCCATCCTAGTAAAGGAGGAGTGGGACTATAGCCAAAGGAGCTGCAATGTGTGGCTAACATGTTTCATCAGGAATCTAAGTTGCACGAATGAGACTTGATCCTGAGGTTGCTGGATCAAGGGGGTAAAGACATAACATTGAATAGGGGAGAGTTTACCGACGTGGAAACAATCTTCAGTGGCAAAGAAGTCATCACTTAATCATAAACCTTGAGTACCTAAGATGGCTCTTGAAAGCTTTGGGGGAAATGAACAAACAATGGCCCACATTAACTGAAGTAGAAATGCTATCACTACTTTCGCAGATGGTGGAGGCTAGGATCAATAGGCTCATAGGAGTAGGCATGGTACGGTGGGTCTACCATTTAAGTTGGAAGCACCCTACCACCAAGCTGGATATGTTTTATAAAATTGCCCAGAGACACTTTCTCACAGGCGTGATAAGGAATGTGCTGGCAAGAGTGGTACCAACATCCCTGGTATGCTCAGTGGGTAGACAAGGCTGATGGTAGGAGATGCCTGTTATAGAAATGAGTTCCTTGATAGTAATGGGGATAATGATATCCTGAAATCAGAGAATCCATGGACACTGGTGAGGTTGTGGTGCTTAACCATCAGAAACAAGATAGGTGGTATCATGTCAATGAGCGATGAGATTGGGGTGGTTATAGAGATGGTTAATAGAGCACACTATTCTTAGAGTCAAGTTTTATGGGCAGCCAAAAATAGATTGGCTTAATTTGTTCACTCAAAAGAGATCACAAATGGATGATCAGGAAGCTGAAGGCAGTCACCTCAACAAAAAGTGCCATGCTGCATTTCTCTACTTGAATCAGTTTTCAGACTCAGAACCACTGACTAAAGGAAATTGCCGATGAAGAGGGCCTAGCACGAGGTATAGCAGAGGTGAAAGCCAAGTGGAAAATGGAGTCATTTGTCCAAGATCACAAGTGAAAAACAATACTATTTCCCGGGAGAGAGGCAAGATTAATGCTACCTCAAAAATTAAACAATCTCAAACTTAAACAGGATGTGATGTCTGTTACATCTCTAGCTAATCTATCAGTCTGATACCAGTTTATCAGTGGGATCATGGTGGATGACAGCAGACAAGCTCAATCAAGTAGTAGCTGCAAGTATTCCTGTTGTGGCTAATGAGGAAAATTTTCAAAATGGATTAACAAAGTTTCTGGCACGCATGGAGCAAGTTATTTGGCAAATGCTTCCTTATCTTTATTTAGAGAAATACCAAAAGGAATTTGTTCTCACATGAGGTGAACAAAAGTATACATTATGATCTTATCACAGGGCTTTATTAACTCTTCTTCTGTCTTAATATAGTGGAAAGGGTATTGGATCATCTAGAAATTCTGTTGGAGGTCTTGGTAAGAAACAAGATCTTAAGAGGATGAAAGGTAATTCCACAAATATTCAGGGGCCCGCATGGATGAAGATTTAACTACCCAAAGGTCTTGGACAAGCTATTCTTCCTAAACGAAAGGACAAATTATTATACCTTGTTCCTTCCAAGTACATTACTTAAAGCTCTTTTTGGGTTCAAGGCATCATATTGTATACTGTGCCAATAAAGTTTGTCAGCTTTGGGAGGGTCTGAGAATAGCAAAGTGTTCTGTAGCAGGTTCTGACTGTAATGTAAGCAGTCCTGCAATTTGGGCTTTAAGACTAATAAGACCTTATGGTCCTAACGTATCAGTAGAGAGGGAAAAACATGTAGAACTTATGGCAAGCCTCAATATGAGAATCACAATGTAGACTCATATATTCTAGGGTGAGGTCATGCTGTCTACACCAGAGAGCTAAAAATCATTTTTAAAATAACTCCTGAAATTTGTTCAAGGGGTATGGAGTGACCGTGTAGTCAGAACTGCTCATTGTAAGCTGGTTTTGTTCAGACTTGCCAAGTCACTAGCAATTCATTTTAAGGTAGGAATGCTACATCCAGGACCAGGCATGAGCCTGGTCAGCAACACACATAATTTGCATGAGCAAGTGACTCCAATGCCTGCACCATTCTCCACTGTTAACCAGCATCTCTCTTAGCCTTTACCTATGGGCACATGGTTCTTTATGAACAGCTGCTGGAGAAAGAAAATGGCTGAGCATGCTTTACAGTTGGCTACACTTAATAAGTCAGTAAATTAGTGGTACAATGCAACCCACTCAAAGGTACTTACAAAAGGAGTGTAGTGGGCAGTATTTGGTCATCTACTTAATGGAGAGGTGGCCTGAGGTAAATATATACATGGACTTACAGGCATGGCTAACTAATAAGTCTGAAAGGAGAAAGATTCTGATAACTTGAATTATTTCCTCTCCCTCTGTTTATGTACAAAGTGGACAAGAATTGGATTAATTTCTTGTGTATTTTCTATAAAACTAGCCACTTTGATAGTTAGCCACTTTTTACCATATTGTACCATAAGCAGAAATTATTTGTATTTATTAGCATTTTCCAGTCATCTTATTAAAATACCAAGAGACTGCTCCTAGACACCATTCAGCTCTAGGTAACTTTCCTTGTTGTCCCTTTTGATTCTCTTACTAGAAGCCCGGTGCATGAAATTTGTGCACGGTGGGGGGTGTCCCTCAGCCCAGCCTTCACCCTCTCCAATATGGGACCCCTCACAATCCAGGACTGCTGGCTCCCAACCGCTTGCCTGCCTGCCTGCCTGATTGCCCCTAACTGCTTCTGCTTGCCAGTCTGATCACCCCCAACTGCCCTCCACTGCAGGCCTGATCATCCCCAACTGCCCTCCCCTGCTGGCCATCTTGTGGTGGCCATCTTTGACCACATGGGGGCAGCCATCTTGTGTGTTGGAGTGACAGTCAATTTGCATATTACCTCTTTATTATATAGTATGTTGGAAACTAACCACTGATAACCATTGCTTGAAAATTGTATTTTAGCGAGCTTCATTAGTTTATTTTATTTAAAAATATTTTTATTGATTTCAGAGTGGAAGGGAGAGGGAGAGAGAGAGAAACATCAATGATGAGAGGGAATCATTGATTGGCTGCCTCCTGCACATCCCACACTGGGGATTGAGCCTGTAATCAGGCATGTCTCCAGAACTGGAATTGAACATGACCTCCTGGTTCATAGGTCAATGCTCAATCACTGAGCCATGCAGGTTGGGCTTAAAGTAAATTAGTATATCACAAAAGGCCCTTAAAATAAAGTCAGAAATATTTCTAAGTCTATAGTTATGCTATAATGCTGAGTTGAATGGTATTACAAATATTGTTTCTCTATACTTTTATACTCAGTATTCCTACATAGATATAAATTAAATTTAGTTAACATAACTTGTTTTTTATATTGGCACTTCATTTATCATATATATTTATTCTTTATGCATTTGCATTTTTTATTTGGTTAGTCTGTTCCAATGTTTCTGGATTTCAAAACCAAGCTGACTAACACATAATATCATTCATTGCCCTGTTTATTTAAAAATAGAAAGTGGCCCTGGCCAGGTGGCTAGGTTAGTTGGAGCATTAATGTTTCTCTCTCACATTGATATTTCTCTCTTTCTCTCTTCCCATCCCTCTCTCTATAAAATACAAAACAAACAAAAATCAAAACAAAACAAAAAAAAACAAAATATATTCGCAGATGAGAATTTAAAAATAAAATTGAAATAAAATAGAAAGTGATGTAAACATATTTTGAGTCTAGTAGAGTGACTTCCACATCCCTATTTAGTGTCAGTAATATTTAAATTATTTTAATAATTCTTATATTGAGAAGAGAGCAACTGATAATTATTGCAATTCCTATGTACATTACTGTTCTAAATACCCTGGGAGTTTGTGAATGAGACTATGTTCACTGTCTATCTACTTCTATAGTCTATCATTACATTAGAACTATTACAAAATGCCCTTCCCATCTTTGCAACATCTGACCACTTTTTCATTACCATGTTATAAAATGTGGTTCCTGGTCCTTACTCATTCTCTACATCATTTGCATCTCTCCAAAAACTTTTAATTGCAAGGTACACCTACATCACATTAAATCATTTTAATTACATGTGAATGGTCTTTAATGAATAATATTACGTGATTTGTATATTGATTTATGTTGAAATGATTAATTCATGTTGAAATATGATTAATATTCTCAGTTAAGCAAAGTGACAAAGCCAATTAATTTATATTATTAAAACTGATCTTGCATTTTAGAGTTAAATAATTGTATGTTTATAGCTTCATTTGATCAAGAAATATATATTCATTCCTGACTGTAAATTAGAACCCTGCACTAGGCACTGGGAAACAAGAAAAACAGAGTTTCTGTGCACATAAAGCTTATCAACTAGTTGTAAAAGACATAGACAATTAAGCAAACAGCAAGAATGAAATCTGCCATGTATTTGATAGGATGATATGATGACTACTCTTCATATCTTTCTGTAGTTTGAAATCAATTCTACAATAAATGGTTGGCTTTTCTAAATTGTTAGTTGACCAGATTCCAGTGGGATAATATTTCAGGTTTTAACTTATTTCTCAACTGATAGATAACTTTAGATAATTTTGGAAATTCAATCTCCTAAATTCTTTTCTTTCCTGAATCACATCAATTTCTCCTAATGGTAAAAAGCTTCAGGATCATCTTTTATTTTATATTTTATGGGTTGGCATATATCTTTAAAATGAGCTTTTTCATAAGGCTCTCATACTGTGTAACTAACTACTAAATTATTCATTAAAGACCTAATTCAAAAGATGTCTCTTTCAGAACTTTCTCTTTGTCATCCAAAGCACACTTTTAATTTTATAAGCTCACCTCTGTGTAAATGTCATTTGTATAATCTATGATGTATTGTGACCTTTGTATACATTTGTCATAACTGTCACTTTATTTTTTAACCTTCAAAAGCAAAAACTGAATTTCTTGTCTAGCTTTTGGATATTTCTTAAATTTGAATTAAGTGCTGAAATGTATGATTGTAGTACAGTAATTGCTTGATGATGAAAAATTTGCACAAGGTCTAGAATTGCTCCCAGATCATTTGACCAGTGAATGACATTGCTGACATTTGTTTATGATGTTTTATGTTACAGATTTGGGGACTGTGAGTTTTTCCAATCTTTCTAATATTCTCCACTTCTTTCTTTGTGAATTTCTTGAAGGTAGAGACCGTATTTCATTCAGCTTCACAACATCTAGCACAGTACTTGTCACATAGAAGACACTCAATAGATATTTGTCAAATTAATAAAATATCATTGTATTAGTCAGCTAGCTGCATATGTTATAACAAAATAGTATAGACTGTGTGGCCTAAACAACTGAAATTTCTTTCTCACAGTTCTGGGGCTGGAATTCTGAGGTTAGGATGCCAGCATCGCTGTTTTTGGGTAAGTGCTTTCTTCCTGGCTTGCAGATGGCTGTCTTCTTGCTTTTTCCTCACATGGTGGAGAATGAGAGCTCTGGTGTCTTTTCTTTTTTCATATAAAGGCACTAGTCCTATGGGATTACAACCCTACTCCTATGACTCATTTAACCTGATCTCTTCTTCACAGGCCCTAACTGCAAAGATAGTCATATTGAGGATTAGAGCTATAATGTATGAATTTTTGGGGGGGCTGGGGGGAGGGACACAAAAATTCAGTCCATTACAATTATTAATATAATCATTAAAAAGATACAGTGGATATATGAATGTACCATTATATATATCACAAATCAACTGCAAAGTAGGTACCAATCTTATTTCTTTCCTGAGTTAATGAGAATTTTGGGGAAAAACACACAACTACATTGTTGTATATGTGCATGTGTAAAAAGAGTCTTATTTTCTTTCTCTAATTAGTAATATTTTTCAAAATTTCTCTTGTATCCTTTTTTGGACATCTTTAAGTTATCCAAAACTTAAAAAAAGGAGCACCCTCAATTTCTCCTTTGTCTAATCCTCATAGCTAACTAGTCACCACATCTAGTCAAACACTCATTACATGCCACTTGAATGTTTTTCCTGTTTATTTCTATGGTCATTGCATCAGTACAGGTACTTGATTTATATTTTATTTAGAGACTAATGCAAATGACTGCACACCTGTCATGGTCACCCTGGCTAGAGGGAAGTGACGAGCTGGGTGGGAGAATGCTGACTGGAGTAGACTGTCTGGATTCAATGCCCAGTCCTGCCTTCCATTGGCTGCGATGCCATTTTAAATACAGAATACAATTTTCTCTGATAATTGATAATAAATATAATAAATATACCTTAGCAATTATTAAGTAGAATTATACTCTCATGTAGTAAGTTCTTAATATATTTTTATTCTTCCTTTCCTTTTTCTAGTCTCTATCTTCTACTATATTCTCCTCAATGTTTAAATCCCCTTAAAGCTCCTATTTGTACATGTTGTTCTCCTGCTACAAATTATATCTTCATAAGTTATATATCATGAATAGTAGGATAATAAGGCACACTAGTGAGAAAAGATAATATCTTGGTAGTTTAGAAATGTAAAATATATTCTATTAGTACTGTAACTATTTTCTCTCTTTTCCGTGTCCAGCATGGCTAGAGTTCCTGAGTGGAGGTGGCCAGGGATTCAGAAATAAAAGAAAGAGACAAGACACAGAGATAGAAAGAAAAGCTGGGGCCGGGTGGATCACTGCCCTCTTCTGATGGAGAGACAGTGACCCAGAGCCGATGCAGCATGTTTATTTTATATCCCCAAATACCAGGAAGTTTCACCACAAGGTCAAGACAAAAGGAGATTATTTGCATTCTTGAGTAGGCCCTGAGCATTTCTGGTACTAGCCTGGATTTAGATATCAAAACCCACTTCCCCACACCATGGGCTGAAATGAAGGTCAAGCTGACAATACCCTTGCCCTTTTGGCAAGGCGTGTTCCCAGGGTATGGCTTTGCCAATGCCACTGGGTTCATCTGACAATAATTAAAGAGTTTCCATGTGTTTTACCAGGAGGCCCTCTACAAGTACTTGGAAGGAAATAGTAAAAAGTTATATATATGTTACAATTCTTGTTAATTTAAAAAAAATAATGTATGCTTACATAAATTAATCAATTTAGCAGACACTTGTTGAGTATCTGTCATGTGCCACATACTCTCCTTATTAATAAGACAAGACATGTTTCTATTCTAAATAAATAGACTAGTAAACATAGAACCATGGTGCAATGAGTTAGATGACCAAATAAGTTCATCAGCGCGGTGCTGTGGAAGCAACAAAGACACATTCTCAGAGAAGTTGCCACAGGATCTTTAGTAAAAGATTAGTAGGTGTTCAACATGTGAAAAGGATATATCAATAAGTTAGTAAAAAAAAAAATCAATAAGTCAGTAAAATTATATTTATTAGTTTACATGGACTACTATGTGCCAGGATGTGGTGGCATAATCATCATCATCATCATCATCATCATGTAATAATAAAATAATTTATTATATAACTAGGGGCCCAGTGCATGAATTCGTGCACCTTGAAAGGAACTGTGGGCTGTGAGGCTGCAGTAGGCACAGGGGCGAGTCTCGGCCCATCCTCTGCACCCCAACCTAGACCCTCCCGCTGTGACCCCCAGTCCCCTGTCTGCCAGCAGCCCTGCTCCTGCTGCTGCCACTCCCACGTGCTGACAGCGCCAGCCCTGCTCACACCCACTGCCAGCGCTAGCAGTGGGTACGAGTGGGGCCAGTACTGGAAGCAGTTGTGAGAGATGGCTGCTGGCCCTGATCACCCCTCAGAAGCAGGGGAGGTGGAGAAGCCCTGAGGGGCAATTGGGGCCAGCAGCGGGTGCGAGCGGCAGCTCCAGTGCTGGCAGCAGGTGCAAGCACCGGGTGGGACCATGGTGCACGGGAGCAAAGAATTTTCAGTAACCACCAGAGGCTCGCCCCGATGACAGCAATTGGCACCCCACCTTGGTCTGGTGCCCTTGCTCACCTATTCCACCATCCTGTTGCGGCCGACACCTGCCATGTCCTTCGCATGCCCCTGGTGGTCAACATAAGTCATAGTGACTGATTGTTCGGTTGTTTCACTGTTTGGTCTATTTGCATATTAGGGTTTTATATATATACTAGTAGCCCTGTGCATGATTAAATCATGTAGTTTCCCTAGGCCTAACTGCAATCAGGGCCATGTTCGCTGCCTAGCATCACCCCTCCACTTTTGTGGCCCCTGCCCCGTGAACCTCCATGCTAACAGTCCCTATGCTGTGAGGCTCCTCAGCCTCTGCTGCCCACGCCCCGCAACGCTCTTCTGCCTCAGCAGCCCTGTGAAGCTCCAGGCTCACAGCCTCTGCCCCGCCTCTGCCACCCCATGACCCTCCATGCTAACAGCCCCTGCCCTGTGAAGCTCCATGCTCGCTGCCCCACCCCACGACACTCCTCCGCCTCAGCAGCCCTTCAAAGCTCCACGATAACAGCCCCTACCCCACTCCTCTGCCTTGCCTCTGCCGCCCCAACCCTGCCTTGCTCCTCCACCTTGCCTCCACTGCCCCCACCCTGCCCCACTCCTCCACCGCTCTGCGACTCTCCTTCACCTCCCCTCCCCACAACTCTCCTCCACCTCACTGCCCTGCAACTCTCCACCTCACCATGAGGCTCCTCAGCCTCTGCAGCCCTGCCCCGCCACACCATGAGAGCCGAACCAGTCCTTCAGTCGTTTGGGCCCACAGCTCCCTCCTCCCAGCCACTGCCGCTGCAGGCGGCCAGGGGCCCACAGCTCCAGCTCCCTCAGCTCCCTAGCCTGGCATCTGGTTGAATCTCTGGTCATTACTGGTTGTTATGGACCCAGGATTTTTATATATTAGGATGAATATATTGCACTAATTTTGTATATTTTCTTTTCTTTATATTGAATAGGGTTTGCAAGTTTCATAATTATTATTTAGAAATTTTGTCTTTTTTAACTTAAAATTATTACTAGAATTTTATACTATTATATGTAATTATGCCTATAATTTGCTTGTTTTGATAATTCATTCCTATGTAAAACTCTCTGTGCTAAGGACTTTTCAGAATATTAGAGCTATATTATAGAACTTCAATAATCAGAATCAAAACTACAGTTAAACACAAGCGCATAGAAAATTAAGGGCAAAATTAGTATCAGGCTCAATGAAACAAAAATGCTAAAAATATATATATAAAAACTGGACTAGTAGATGAGAATGATTTAAAAATGGTAGTTTAAAACACTGATAATAAAACCCATGGATCAACAGTAATAAAAGCACAGACAAAACAATTGCTAGATTGTCCCACAGTATAAAAATGTTACAAATAAATATAAATAAGCACATGTCAAATAAATGATAAACACGTGTTAGAATATTTTATTGTAAAGATCATTTCATTCTAATGTTTGTAACTCAGACAATTTATTTTCAATCAATTTGTAACCAATTTGAATGAACTAGATGTCTATCTGTATTGAAAATAAGATTAGACTGGTTTGGTAATATCAAGAATTAAATATTATGTTACAAAAAGGGTCTTATTCCCAATCTGGAAGGAATGAAGATTTCCAGGGATAATAAATAACCAAAGCATTTTATGCTACTTTTAACCAACCCAGAAATTCCAGGAGGTGATTTGACTTCAATGAACTTTTATTACAAAACTCACAATACACTATCAAAGTTTTTCCAAGTGTTATTACCTATATTTTAATTAAATCCTCACAGCTGTTTAAAGAAGGTAGGGTTTTGATCATTTCTTTATTTCATAGATGAAAATATTGAGGCACAAAAGTTGTTTAGTAAAAATCATCTCAAATATCAGTCTCTGGTGCTTCTCTTACTACTCTGTGTATAATCATGTCTGTATCTTATCTGTCTTAAGAATTAGCTCTTAAGTGAAAATACCTTATGTTAAGAACTTTTTACTATATTATAATTAGATCATCTTGGATATTTTCTAAGGCTTGCTAGCTCTATATTGGATTTCACTACAATTGTGAGGAATATTATATTTTCACTTAAAAAGTTGTCATGCTATTGTTCCAAATTAGTGTCAAAAGTATATTTAAACCTTCACTGGATTTCTATTGCAAATGACAAAGATCTATGCCCAGTTTCAATAATAGATAAAGCTAGAAAACAATTAAAACTAGAGCATTTTATAAAAAGTGTTGTGTGCTTATATGTAATTGCTTATAAAAAGTAATAGATTACAGTGTATGTTTGGGGGTTAATGTACCACTTTCATTATATAAGCAAACTTCAAAAACCAAAATAAATAAATAAATAAATAAATAAATAAATAAATAACATAAAGAATCATATCTGTAGGTCACAAAGTTAATAAAAGAAATGCTGTTCAATTTAAGAATTTGTTTATAGGCAGTCCATAGTGTCAGTAGGTTGTGTTAATTTATTTATGTTTATCATCTTTAAGGTGCAAAATTTTTCAACTTTTGAAAATATTAAATAATGTTTCAATATACCTTAATTATATTTTTGTTTTTGTTGCTTCTAGAATTTTGTTACTTTTTTTTTTATGACTTGTCAGTTTCCCATTCTAGAATTTAAAATAAGAAAAAGGACAGGAAGACAAAGATAGGTAAGGTAACAGGTGTACTCAGGGCATTTAGACATAGTGGGCAGTATTTAAAAGCCCACACATAGAGCAATTTGCTGTTGGTTCAAAGAATAAGTAAGTAAATGACTAGCAGTTTGGAACCTTTTATGGTAGAACAATGCATGGATGAGCTAAGGGCATTATCTCTGAAAGAAAGCTGGCCCATTACTAGTAATTATAGTTAATCAGCAACACTTGTCTTGACCAAGATACAGATCAACATGAGCACTAACCTAACAGGACTAATGAGGGCAATGGAGGATGAAGAAAGCCTGATGGAACTCAGTAAGGCACTGAATAACCTGAGCAGATGATTCCACCTTGGGTCACCCCTCACCTGCTGTTTTAATCCAGAAGGCACTAGGTTTCTTTAAATCACGGGACACAGATGTAATTCTTAGCATAGATATTGGAAAGTGCTTAATGTTTAGCAAAAGAAGTAATATTTATTTACAGAGCCAGACAGCGTGGTGGCATGTCTTTTAATCTTTGTATGCAACACGTGGTGCGAGGACCAACCAAATTGGCACCCCCTGGCATCTTGTTAGATACGCAGACTCTCAGGCCCCATCCAAGACCTACTACTCAAATCTGCATGTTGACAAGATCCCCAGGTGATTCCTGTGCGCTTTAAAGTTTGAGAACCACTGGTTCTCTAAGTTGAGGAATGCCTTAGCCCTAATTGTCTTGTTGTCTCATATTAGCTCTCCAGGTACAGTTTCTCAGAGAGGACAAAACTTTAATAATTTTCTCCAGAGCCTACAGTAAGTGTTTTGTATTTGAGAAGAAAAAACTATTTTTATAGTGTTTCTCTAATCTAAGGCAGCACTCAGGCTCACAAAAGGAAAGGTGAAAGGTCTCTTCTGGGAAGGAAGAGCTGGGACAACCTGTATAAACAGTGCATGCAACACAAAGCCTTCCATTAAATTAAAAACACTTTTGTTTGTGTTGCAACACTGTCAAGAAGCCAGTGCACTTCACACAGATAATTCACTTTTACAGTTCCAAGTAAATAACCAGTATGATCGTTCCTCTTTCATCCAATGTGGAGAGGACACGTGAATCTGAGAAAGTTATGTGATTTAGGCAACCCATTCAGTGGAAGTTTTGAGAATAAAAATAAAATTCATAACTTCTGGTCATTTCATGAAATGTATTATAAAGGTAATATGAATGTAAAGGTCTAATGTATTAGACATTCACCTTCGCTGGATGAATTTGATACCACATTCTTGAATTTGTACATATTTTAGCTTTAGCCTTGTGGATCCCAGGTATTTCTTTTCTACACTTAATTTTTTTAAAAAAACATATTTTTATTCCCCTCGCTGGTTTGGCTCAGTGGATAGAGCATCAGCCTGCAGACTGAAGGGTCTTGGGTTCGATTCTGCTCAAGGGCACATGCCTGGGTTGCAGGCCCGATCCCCAGTAGGGGGCGTGCAGGAGGCAGCCAATCAATGATTCTCTTATCATTGATGTTTCTATCTCTCTCTTCCTTTCTGAAATCAAGGGCCACTTAAATTAAATTTGATGAACATTCTTAACAAGTACAAGATATTTATGTACTTATTCAGATAACTGCAAAGGAAGTGAGAAAGTGAGCTCACACACATTAGGACTCTACTATATTCCAGTTACTTTACAATTGTTACCTCGTTTATTTCTGACAACAGTGCAAAGAACATTTTTTTTTCCACATGGAAAATGAGGGTAAGAAAGGCTAACTAAATAATGTAATTAAAGTAGTAAGTGGAAGAGGCTGAATGTAAATCATACTTGTTTGACAGAAAAATCACCTCTGTTTACCATACCAAATGTGTTTACTCATATGGCTTGATGAGGATTTCTGGAATATTATATGCTTTTGGAATGTGATTATTTGATATTTGAGCAGAATAAATAAAGTACTTTATTGCTTATTGCTCCTGAGGATAATAATCACCTTATTAATCTAATTTATTTATTAGTAGTTGTCATGGCCCTTCATGCTATTGTCAAGGTGGATCATTTTCTGTCAAGTTCTGGTGCAGAGTTTATAATCCCAGGGCCTCCCTTTCTACAGTGCTGGATTCCCTGTTTTCTGGATCTCATGTTTCTTTCCTTCATGGCTGACCTATCATGTTGCTAAAATACAACCTATAATAGTTTCCTAAGAAATAATTTTTGGGAGTCTCGTATTCTATGTATGTCTGAATTGTCAACATTCAGTATGGTGTTCTAGTTATGAATTTTTGTATAACATATCATCCTGAAATTTAGTGGGTTGTTAATAACATAACAACCATTTTATTATATCCAGAAATTTTGTGGGTCAGGAATTTGGGCAAGGCACATTGGGGATGACGTATCTGAGCTTCACAGTGTCTTGGGCTTGAGCTGAGAAGACAAAAGGCTGGGAAAAAGTCAAATGGCTGTGATGGAATCATTGGGAGCTTCTTCATTACCAGATTGGGCACCAGACTGGGTTCAGCTGAGACTGCAGACTGGAGTGCCGACACGTGTCCTCTCCATGAAGCTGGGCTTCCTTAAGCATCAGTGAATTCAAGGTTTTAAAAACCATGTTTTAAAACCTACAGAGCCAATGGCTTTTTAAAGATCATTTTATCCCCTTTGAAATTTGAAGCTACTCAGTGGAAATATCTAATCTGGAAACAAATTATTTTCAGTTTTATATTTTATTTTTTTCATTTTCTTTTGCAATTTTTGTTTTTGGTGTTCTCATTGCCTAATTTCTAAAATTTTGTTCTATTGGTTGTAGAATGGCTTTTTTCCTAGTAAACCTGATCTAACTCTTGTATCTTTTCTTTCCAGTTATCTATCTTCTTGTTATTTTGCTCAGTTTTCTAGATCCTCTCAACTTTGTTTTATATTTTTATAGTTAATATATTTTTTTAATATGTGGGAATAAAATTTTGTCCTATTAACTTTTTTCATAGAATCATATTTCTGAATCATAGATTCAGTATCTTATTTATCTGACAGTATTCATTTTTTATGCTACCTGCATAATCTTTATTTTATCTAAATTATTTTCTTTCTCATTTGTTTTAGTCTTTCTGCTTGACCCTGAAGAACTTTTCCAAAGCCCTGATAATCTTTTATCCTTGAAAGGATGATCTAAAAAGATGATGAAAATAATTTGTGCATGTTTGTGGTTGTGGTGGTGCACTTGATTCTAGAGGCATTCTAGCGACAAAATCTAGAATTTTTATAGAATTATGCCAGATACTAGTCATTAGTTTTTCTAGTGAAGAATCCACCATTCCTTTGTATTAGAAATGTACAGATTGACAAATCTCAGAGGGAAAAGGAGAGGGGGTGGGTGGGAAGAGATTAAACAACGATTGCCCAAGGACACAGACAATAGTAGGCCTGGGGGTGAGGTGGGGTGGAGAGGGTCAATGGGGGAACAAAAGGGGACATCTGTAATATTTTCTTCTATAAAGATAAGTTTAAAAAGAAGAATAAAAGGAATGTATGCCTAGATATCAGTGTTCTGGGAGCAGTGTGGAGTAAGTTGGCTGGGAGGCATCACCACTCATATGCAGACTTTATTTAATCCCATTGTTTTTTCTCCTGGCACCTGACTCCTTCCCTGCACTGTATCTGGTATGTCTCTCCAAGCAAGTAAAGTTATAGTATTTCCCAAGATCAAACGCATTAATAACAGTGGGGGACAGAGATCTGCTATTGCATATAATAGTGTTCCTAATTAAGACTTATAGCCAATTTCTTCATTTGAATTCTCACCTATCCATAGTCTTTTACATTATTTAGTTGCTCTAAGAACTAAGCCTTTTATGAGTTCAATGTAGATTTGCTCAATTTCTGTTTATTATCCCCATGTATTTTAGCTTTGTCTGCTCTGCCGTGTTAGTTACCTCTCCTGGGTCCACTTTCTAGCTTCAAAATAATAAGTTGAACATTTACCTGCTTATAATCACCTCTCCCATTTTCTTTGTCCTTTTGATTTAGGCCTTTTTTTTTTTCATTTACTGTTATTTCAATTTATTTTATGGAGACAGTGAAAGAGAAACACAATTTTGCTCTATGGATTAGTCTAAATATTATAATAAACAAACTAAAATCTCATTGGCTTAACACAGTCAAAGATCATTGCTACCTTTCACACAGGTAAATTAATTGCAGTCTAATGGGGACAGAGTAGTGGAGTGCAAGGGGGTGTTTCTCACCCTGTGGTCATTTGTGAATCCAATCCCCTGTCAACTTAATGCTTCACCATCCTCCAGGGCCTTGGTAGCTTCTGGATCCCATCAGTACTGGGGAAAGAGAGCCCATACAGGATCTGGTAACTCTGGAATGAGGAGTTATGTTTAACATTTGCATAAGTGGCTATGACTAAATTCAAGGGAGGCTCAAAAGTGTAGTCTGGCTCCTTGCCTGGGAAGAGGAGGAAGTAAGTTCTATGAGCATCTAACTTTCTCTGCTGAACGTATTTTCTATCTGCCATTTAATCAGAAGTCTCTAATATATTCTCTTTCCAAAATGTTCTCATCAGGTAACACATAGAAAAAATGGTTTAGTTTTTATTATTTCTGCATGTAATTTATTGCTTAGGATATATATATTCAAAGTCTAATATATAACCAAAGTCTAATTCATAATACTTGATATAAAACCTAAGAAATATTTCCTTAATTTAATTGGGAAAGAGAAATCTAATTTTAATTTCAAATTGCATGAATATGATTTCCCCATATATAAAATAGAGATGGTTCTTATCCTTTTACTCACATGCTCTTTTGGAAGTGTTTTGGAAGAATTTTCCCTCTAGGTTATTCTCTAAGTATGTTGGAAGAAAGGAACCATGAAAATGTAAAAGGACAAAACTTTTATTAAGGGGATACATTTAAAAAAAATTATTCTTGTTCATGATTTAATTTTAAATTATGGTTTGTACTATGCCAGTGGTCAGCAAACCACGGCTTGTGAGTCACATGTGGCTCTTTTGCCCTTGAGTGTGGCTCTTCCACAAAATACTACATGTAGGCGCGCACGTAAGGTGCAATTGAAAGTTCATGGCCCATGCGCAGAAGTCGGTTTTCGGCTCTCAAAAGAAATTTCAATCATTGTACTGTTGATATTTGGCTCTGTTGACTAATAAGTTTGCCGACCACTGTACTATACAAACCTTGGACTGGGTTACCTGGATGGCTAGTTCATGGGCCATTTCACCTATAGCTGGTTCTCCAGCTTTCATTGATTTTAAGTTTTGATGTCAAGAACTATAATTAAATTTTTTTCTAGATAAGTGGGTGTGGCTACCTGTGTATCTTGGTGAGCAGTTCATTCTGTAAACATTAAGGATTCATTCTATAAAACCCATGTCCATACATGTCTGGCTATAGAAGTTTTGACTTATGTAACCAAAGTTAGTAATCTGTTCATAAGAACAACATTGTAAATGACATACTTTTCTTGTACATAATGAATAGTCTTCCACTTAGTGCCAATATCTCTCTGTGACAGCAGGTTGAATGTAGGGATGATCCGACAGCATGAACTTCATGCGGCGGGGGGAGGGGGCGTCCCTCAGCCCAGCCTGCACCTTCTCCAATACATATACATACATACACACACACACACACTAGAGGCCCAGTGCACGAAATTCGTGGACGGTGTGTGTGTGCGTGTGTGTGTGTGTGTGTGTGTGTGTGTGTGTGTCCCTCAGCCCAGCCTGCACCTTCTCCAATATGGGACCCCTCAATGGATTTCCAACTGCCTGTTTAGGCCCGATCCAAGTGGGATCGGACCTAAATGGGCAGTCGGACATCCCTCTCACAATCCAGAACTGCTGGCTCCCAACTGCTCACCTGCCTGCCTTCCTGATTGTCCCTAACTGCTTCTGCCAGCCAGCCTGATCACCCCCTAACCACTCCCCTACCAGCCTGATTGATGCCTAACTGCTCCCCTGCCAGCCTGTTTGCCCCTAACTGCCCTCCCCTGCAGGCCTGGTCCCCCTAACTGCTCTCCCCTGCAGGCCTGGGACCCCCCCCCCCCCCAACTTCCCTCCTCTGCTGGCCTGGTCACCTCTAATTGCCCTCCCCTGCAGGCTTGATCGCCCCCAACTGCCCTCCCTTGCAGGCCTGGTCCCTCCCAACTGCCCTCCCCTGCTGGCCATCATGTGTCCACATGAGGGCAGCCATCTTTGACCACATGGGGGCAGCCATCTTGTGTGTTGGAGTGATGGTCAATTTGCTTATTATTCTTTTATTAGGATAGAGGCCTGGTGCTCAGGTGGAGGCCAGCTGGTTTGCCCTGAAGAGTGTCCCAAATCAGGTTGGGGGTTCCCTTAGGGTGTGGGACGGCCTGGTCGAGGGGCCTGTGGTGGTTTGCAGGCTGGCCATACCCCCCCTCCCCCTCACCCAAGTGGAGGCCCTGGTATCTGGGATTTATTTATCTTCTATAATTGAAACTTTGTAGCCTTGAGCAGAGCCAAGCCTCCTAATCACTCCATGGCCACAGCCATTTTTGTTGTGATTTATTTATCTTCTATAATTGAAACTTTGTAGCCTTAAGTGGATGCCAAGGCAGGCCAGGGCAGGAGGAAATGTAGTATGGTGGCCACAGCCATCTTGGTTGGGTTAATTTGAATACTTGCTCCTGATTGGCTGGTGGGCATGGCTTGTGGGTGTAATGGAGGTATGGTCAATTTGCCTATTACTCTTTTATTAGATAGAATATATATATATATATATATATATATATATATATATATATATATTCTTTCCTAAAAATAACCAGATCATTTTTTAGTTTGAATCATATAAGATTGCTGATAAATGGCTCTCTGTTGAACTATAACAATGACAATTTCAAATGGTTCAGTCTAAACTTGACAACACTCTCCCACATGCTATTTCCATTCATTTAGTGTCAGATTTCTCAAACATGGCATTTAATTTCCCTCAATTCAATATATTATCAATTCCTAACCTCTTTTATCTCAAATCTACTTCACCTGTATTACAAAGGCTATCAACACTCCTGAATTACCAAATACATTACCTCTTCTGAATTCTTTTTCTTTTCCTTCTTTACACATGGGACACATTGGCACTGCTTAGCATGCTTTTAATCCCTGATGCTTTCCTAGCCTTGCATTTCTTCCTCCTTTCTGAGGTATCTTCTTTATCTCTCCCCACAGCTCCTCTTCTGGCTTTATGTGAAATGTTGGACTTCCCCAGGTTGGTCTATGGGCCCAGTTTCTCCTGGCTTTATTTTCATTGGAGACTTCTACCTATACTCATTGTATTGATGACTGTTATGGGCCACTTTGTGCCTTCTAAAACTCATATATTAAAGCCCTAGCCACCAGCACCTCAGAATGTTACTGTATTTGCAAATAGGGTCTTTAAAAGAGGTGAAGAAGTTAATATAAAACTATGAATTTAATCTGACTGTTGTCGATAAAAAGGAAGAAATTTAGACCCACAAAGTGACATAAGGGATATACATGCACAGAGAAAATACCATGTGAGGACACACTGAGAAGGCAGACTTCTGCAAGCCCCACATGCAAGCCAAGGAAAGAGGCTGCAGAGGACATCAAACCTGCTGACACATTCATATTGGACATTCAGCCTCCAGAACTGTGAGAAAACAAATTTCTTTTGTTTAAACACCTCAGTATGTGGTATTCTCTATATGGTGGCTCTGCAAACAACAACAAAGAAATTATCTGTATATTCCTCTTTCATTTTTCCATGAAATTGGAGTTCTGACAGATGTTTTTTTTTCTTTAACTCTAAAAAAAATTCTCACCTGAGGATATGTTTATTGATTTTAGAGAGAGAGGAAGAGAGAGAGAGAGAGAGAGAGAGAGAGAGAGAGAGAGAGAGAGAGAGAGAGAGACATTGATGGGTTGCTTCTTGCACATCTGTACTGGGGATCGAACCCAAAACCCTTTGTTGTATGGGACAGTGCTCCAGCTACCACCGGGCCAGGGCTGACAGATATTTGTAGTAAACAAATGGTTCAAATAAGTTTGGGGAACTTTATAGATGTGAATCTACTCTATTAAGAATGGTAATGTACATAAAATATTAAGGACAAAGACATTCTGTTGTGAGAAAATTTTTGACTTGGTGCTTCTCAAATTTACACTTTTTTGGCCACAACAACTTTTTCTTTATATATCTTGCTCAGTACTTCATAACATCCTATGGAACATACTTTGGAAAATATTAGTCTATGTCTCCCACTCTAACCTCAAACTATATTTCCAGCTATATAGCTCCACCTGCCTAATAATAATTTCTGTTGCATATCATTATTTTCTCTTGAAACTGGCTGCTCGTTTTGTTTTCTGTATGTAGTATGTAAACCATACTACATGACTCAAATTCCCAATGTTCTTTTATTCCTAAAACCACTTTTACCTTAATACCCTACTGATCAAAAACCTTTCTTCATTCTTCATTATCACAAACTTCTTAGCTTAACATTTAAAGCACCTTTGAATCTGATTCCAACACATATTTTTCTATATTAGTCATCTGTTATAGCTTTTTGGTCTGTCCAGGATCATCTGGAACTTCTTTAATTCATCTGGATTCCACAAACATTTACTGAGCATCAGTTAGATCGAGAGCCAATGAGTCTCTACTATGAGTCCAATACTGTGCTTGTTCTGCAAGTGCTATGTCACACTGTCTACCTCCCCTCACCTTTGGACATTTCTCCCTTCCCAACACTGGGGTATAATTTAACAGTGATTGTGACTCATTCATTTATCTCCCAATTATTGAGAATTGATATTTGGTCAATTTACTGGAAATACAGAGTAAATAAAAGCTACCAGTAGGAGAGGAAGACAAATAAAAAGAAAACAAAAGCATATTTTAAACATTCATATATGTTATGAAAAAATTATACTAGAGAATATCAGCAGGAGAGAAGAAAATGATAAGCTGAGACATGAAGTTTGAGAACCGTCTTGGGAAAACCTAGAATAAGAGAGTTGTTGGCAGAGGGAATAATTGCAAAGTTCCGGAGGCATGGTAGAACTTGAATGTTTATACTGAGGTGTGGAAAGCAATAAGTGAAAGAAAGAAAATTTTTCTAAATTCTGGGGCAGAGTTCACCTAACCTTCCAAATCCAATACATCCCCAAGGCAGGGGTGGGAGTGGGAGGAGAGGAAAATGTGGAATGGACCCATTTCAAGAGGAAGGCAGCATAGGTTCCTTTTATTGAATTAGTCACAGATTATATTCAAAGAAGAAGTTATCCAAAGAATAAAGGAAGTGAAATAAAACCATGAAGACAGTGGCAATGCTAATCACTTATGTGTGGCTCACCTACCACTGTCCTCCACTGCAGGGCTTATCTTTTACCTGAACCCCAGTGGAGTGCATGATCAACCAATCATGAGGCTGTAGAATAGAGTGTAGTGTCTCAGATATAAGCATTGCTCCTCAAATATAGCATAAATTAACTTCTAGTGCTCAAGAGTGGTACAATCTGGGTTTAATCTGGCTCCTTCCCTCACTAGCTGGAGATGTTGGGCTGGCTATGATTCACTGCATACTGAAGATGCTAATTGTGTCACCTCATGATGCTAATGGTGAGCATTATCTGAAAACTAGAGGCCCAGTGCACAAATTCGTGCCGGGAGGGGGGTCTCCTTAGCCCAGGCTGCACCCTCTCCAATCTGGGACACCTTGGGGGATGTCTGACTGCCAGTTTAGGCCTGATCACCAGGACTGGGACCACTGGCTCCTAACTGCTTACCTGCTTTCCTGCCTGATTGCCCCTAACTGCCCCCACCCCCTTGCTGGCCTTGTTGCCCCCAACTGCCCCCCCGCTGTCAGCCTGGTCACCTATAACTGCCTCCCCCACCAGTTGCCTCTTATTAGCCCCTCTGCCAGGCTGGTTGCCCCCAACTGCTCCCTTGCCAGCCTGGTCGCCCCTCAGTGCCCCCACCTGCCAGTCTGGTCACCCCCAACTGCTCCCCTGCTTGCCTAGTTGCCCCACATGGCCTGCTGTTCAGTTGTTTGGTTGCCCCTCACTGCCCCCCTGTCAGCCTGGTCTCCCCATGCAGCCTGCTGCTCAGTCATTTGATCAGCCCTCACTAACCCCCCCAGGCCAGCCTGGTCGCCCCACGCAGCCCTCTGATGAGTTGTTTGCTCGGCCATCATTAATCCCCCTGCCATCCTGGTCACCCCATGCATCCTGTTTGGTTGTCTGTTTGGTTGTTTCAGTTGCGACGGTTGCTTAGGCTTTTATATATATAGATAGTGCCTACTATACAGTGAGTGCACAACTAATTATTTGCAAGTATTATTATTATACATTGCTCTTTGAATACAAAATAAAATATATTATGGAATTATATAATTTAATATTTATCTCTCAAGCACTAAAAAAAACAGCTTTAGCGTGTGATTTGAGTATTCTGTATTTGTAGAGATAATTGCATTTATTTCGAAGTTGCTTGGATATTTTCTTAAATGATAAAGGCCTCTTGGATTCCTGCAGCGTGGATCAGAAGAATGTGATATAAAATCTAGCCTTATAATGCAATACAAAAATTATCCAATATTCACTCCCAATTCAATAAGATGGTATTGTATGATTTGTATTACCAAAAATAATTAAATAATTACAGGAGTAATTAAAATACATCTTTAAAAAGAGATGTTCCTGAAACATAAGAGCCAATGCGGGTATACTCATTATTTGGTTCAGAAAATCTTAGTGTTCCCAATTTCAAATATCAGCTAAAAGGGGCTTATCTTGAAGAATAAACACAACTAGGAATGAAACACATCAATTAATTCAGTTTCTCACTTTAAGAATACTAAAAGGGATTGATAATCCTAATACTTTTTTTTGGTGAGGATTTAGTTACTTCTCATTCTTAATATCTCCAACGCTGTTGCCTTTTTAACCTCCTAAGTAATTTCAAACTTAAGTAAAGATGTAACACATAAAACCTGATTCAGGGCTTATGAAAATACTAGTGACATATAGATAAATTATATAACCTACTTATCTGTAATTATATATTATGAAACTGATAAAATCCAAATTTAAAAAGCATATAATTCATGGATAATTATTTCCTTTGTAAAAATTTTCACATTTTGGAAAGAATAATTTGAGGGTTTTTAGATGCTAATCTCATCTTCTGCTTTTAAAACATTATTTAAGTTAGACATATTCATTTTATTCAAGTATTTTTAAAACACACCTACTGTGAAAAGTGAGACTTATAGGAAGTATATGAATCTTTGATCAGATACATATTTGTGTTTTAACAAACAGAAAGAAGCAATTTCTGCTATTTATATTTTTTCTTTTAATTGTATCTTGGGTTTCTTCATGGGTATATGATTTGTTTAGTCAAGTGTTAAATTTTTATGAATAAAAAGTACATTTTCTTTTATATTTTCAACAAAGCATATCATTCATTAAGATAAAGCAGGTACAAATTAATGATATTAATTTATTCTACTGTAAAGAAATGGGTTTTTAAATTGTGCCCTACTTTTATGATGATTATTTGGAGATATTTTGATATTCTGAAATTCAAAAGCATTTGGATAATATCTCTTTAATCTTAAAGCTCTGGAAAACTTCTCTACTGTCAAGTTTTGTAAAAATTATTATAAAAGGTATATTTTAAATGTAGTATTTTGTTTTTGCTTTACTTCTATCCACTTAAAACAGAGACAAAAACCAAATACCTTTAGTTCAACATTGAATCTAGGGTTTCTTCACACAGTCTCTGTAAATTTTTTGATTTTTTTATTCCCCTTTTTTTCCTTAAAGAAGTAATTGGAGATACTTTAATAAATTCTTATGTGTTCATACATGTCAAATACTTCTCTCCTTTTTAATATGTCCTGTAATCCTTCAAATGAATTGTGGGATCAAGCTGCCTTTATTTTCAACTGAACTTCCCTTGGCAGCCACAGAGACAAATTTATAAGACTCCAGATAAATTAGGATGCCACAAGGTATCCTATATAATAAAGAGCTAATATGCTAATTAGACCAGGTGGCAGAAAAACCTTCTGGAATGACCAGTGGGTGGGGTATGGGGGGAGGGTGGGCATTGAGGGCTAGGCAGCCATGGCTGCAAGGGCCTGCTCTTGCATGAATTTCATGCACTGGGCCTCTAGTAGTTAATAATTATTGGCTTTCCTCTCTCTCTCTCTCTCTCCCTCCCTCTTTTCCTCTTCCCTCCCTATACTCCTCCTTCCCTTCCCTCAATACCATACTCTTTGCTGGATCTATTTTTTAATAGAATAATGGATATACATTCTACTTTCCAGGATAAATATTTTAAATATCTTAATACCATAGGACATTAAATTAAATCCTATTATTTTGATCTCCAAAATAGGGAAAAAATGTATGAGTATATTTAAGGGTAGAAGAAGGAATAGATGTTAGGAGGGGTGTGGTGGAACTTCTGGGATGTCAAGATCAATAATAAAAGAGTAAACCACTTAAAGGTATAGTTTGGACAATGGAACTAACATTTTAAAGATGGGTAGAGTCAATGAAGAGTCAGTAGAAAGCCAACTCCTAATTAAATAGAATTATTGCAAAGGTAAAAACCTTTTAGAGTATACTCCTTTTATTCTATTTTTAAAAACATTCTTGCAAAATATTAAATACCTCTTCCCAAAGATTTTCAGTTTGTTTAAATTTAAAAATTGAAAAACAACAATGATGCTTTCACTGCCATAATGTTCTAACTCAGGACTGAGAGACATTTTGAAGACATTTAGCTATAACTAAAAGGGTAGAGATATGTTCTCTCATATTTTCCCTAATGTAATCTTATAGTTCAGAAGCTTATTTGAAATAAATATTTTCTTACTCATAAAAATTTATATTTTAGAAGTTCTATGTTTATTGCAGCATTTTTCATGGTGGCCAAGACAGGGAAACAACTGAAGTGTCTTTTTTTTTTAATATTTGTATTTATTTCAGAGAGAAATGGAGAGGGAGAGGATAGAAACATCAATGATGAGAGACACTCACCGATCGGCTGCCTCCCACACGCCCCCCACTGGGGATTAAACCCACAACCGGGCATGAGTCCTTGACTGGAATTGAAGCCAGGACCCTTCAGTCTGCAGGTCATCGCTCTGTCCACTGAGCCAAACAGGCTACAGCAACCAAAGGGTCTTTTGATAGATGATTGCATTAAAAAGATATACAATGGAATACCGCTCAGCCTAAGAAAAAGTAAAATACTGCCATTTGCGACAACATGGATGGATCTTGCGAATATCATGCTAGTGAAATAAGTCAAACAGAAATGGTTATGAACCATATGATTTCACTCACATATGGCATATGAAACTGAAAGCAACAAATTAATAAACAAGGAAAAGAACAAACAGAAACTCATAGAGCAGACAATGGTATGGTGGTTACCAGATAGAAGGGGGGCCTGAGGGTCAGTAAAGGGTAAGAGGGTTCAAATACATGGTGATAGAAGATTGACTTGAAGTTGTAGGCATACAATACAATATACAGTTAAAGTATCATAGAACTGTGCACTTGAAATCTATATAATCTTATTAACCAATGTCACCCCAATAAGTTTAATTTTAAAAAAGTTTATATATTTCATTTTGAAATCTAGCAACATGGAATCTTTTCTATAAAAGTTTATTAAAAAATAAAAACATTTATAATTTTATGTAGAAGTCAAAATTTAAAGTTTGTTTTCATGATTATATATCCAAATTAGCATAAAAATATTGAATATAACTGTTTTTGAGTAATAAATTTGTATTTCTACATTGTGACATCATCCAGTATACATAAAGAGATTATGTTTTTCTCTATAAAAAATATGTGTGTCTGAGATAACCAGTATTTAATTACAATATTAGTAAACAAATCTGTGCATAAAGTTTGAACTATACCTAAAGGTATTTTATATCTAAAGAAAAATTTAAGAATTTTAAGGCTGAACCCACAGAAAGAATCCTTGAATGAGATACTAATAGAAAATAACTGTACTTAAACATATTTCCAAAAATGGAAAAAAATACAAAAAATGCATTTTAATTGACATTTATATTATTTAATTATGATGCTGAAGTTATGTATTTGGGGAATTCTTTAGAATGCTTATTGCTTAAAAAGCATGTAACTAAATAACAAATGATGGAAGGCACTGAACTGGGAATTGGTAATACCTAAGAGGTAATCTTTTTGAAAACTGTTCACTTCTTTAACACCTGATGTTCCCAACAGGAAATTTCCCTTCTGATAAAAAATATATCATTGGAGCCTGGCAGGTGTGGGTCAGTGGCTGAGCATTGACCCATGAACCAGGAGGTCCTGTTTAGATTCCTGGTTGATGAAACCAAATTCGGGTTTGATCCACAGTAGGGGGTGTACAAGAGGCAACCAGTTGATCTATGATTCTCTCTCATCATTGATGTATTTATCTCTCCTTTCCTTTCTCTCAAATTAATAAAAATATATTTAAAAAATATGTACCATTGGATGCCCTGGCCAGTTTTGGCTCAGTGGATAGAGTGTTAGCCCACAGCCTGAAGGGTCTAGAGTTCAATTCCGGCCAAGGGTATGTACCATGGTTGTAGGCCAGATCCCCAGCCCTGGTCAAGTGTGTGTGGGAGGCAACCAATCAATGTGTCTCTCTCACATCAATGTTTCTCTCACATCAATGTTTCTCTCTGTCTCTCCCCCTCCCTTCCACTCTCTCTGAAAAATCAATGAAAAATATCCTTGGGTGAGGATTAACAACAACAACAACAACAAAATGTACCATTGAATATGTCAGATAGGTGAGAAAAACTTAATGGATAACATCTAACAGATTTTCAATCTTGAAAAAATATGTACAGTATTTATTAAGGTTTTATGATATATTTTCTCTTATTTTTAATATTTTATGAAAATCTTTTTTACCTGGCATGCTGCAAAATGTGAGAAAAAAACCTTAATCTGACAATTTCTATTTTGCTACTTTGCTCTTCCCAATGACATATTTTACTTGAGTAGTTTTATAGTTGGAAATTATGTTAGGAAGCATCGATCTAATCTGTGTTTATATTTTTTCTATTTCTTAAATTAATTGGGGTGGCATTGGTTAATAAGATCATATAGGTTTCAAGTGTACAGTTCTATGATACATCATCTATATTTTGCATTGTATGCAAATCACCCAAAGTCAAATCTTCTTCCATCTAAATAAGTTATACAAAAGGATTTAATCCCTTTCAGAAGGAATTAAGGAACTGGGAAGGCATTTGAGCATCCTATATTGGCCACTCTTGCCTTTTGTGCCAAGAGGGACCCTCTTCTCAAAATCCAATTGCCCTCAGCTGTTGCCTGAGCATTCTGTTCATGCTGAGCTTGAAGCTTCATGGTTGCTGATACCATGGATCTGTCTCTCGCCCAATCGTGTGAGCTGGGCCCTCACTGGAGAAGAAACCTGAGTTCCCCAAGATATGTGATCAGTGCTGGGGCCCCGCAAGCAGGCCAGGGGATCCCAAGGCAGGTGCTGGGCTTGGAGGTCATAGGGGCATAGGCTACCAAGGAGACAGAACTGAACCTTGCATCACCTTGCTTGGCCCTGGAGGATGACTGGTTAGCCAGAGACGGGTAAGATTCCTGAGGGAAGGAACAACCTAAGACAGGCACAGTCTCAGAGGGGCCATCAGGAGAGAACTTAGGGGTCAACAGAGGTGGGGCACAGACCCTCACCTCCCCAACCCTAAAGGGGCCTGAACCCTCACCCCTTCTGAGGGAGGTCTCCTGCTCCCATGGCTGCTTTGCTTCCCATGTCCAGCTCATATTGAGACACAGATGACAGACAGAGACCTGGCCCAGCTCAGATCGGGACCCAGGTAACAGACAAGAGACTTGGCCGACAGCATCTGCCCTATATCTAAATCCAGCCTAGCACCAGGAATGCTCAGGGCCCACTCAAGAATGCGAATAATCCTTTCCACTAATATTTACAGGGTAAACTAAGGTTGTTGGTAGAGTATTAAATTTGACAGTAAAATAGTAGTCAAGTTTTCAGATTAATTTAAATAAGCTAATTGAAATAAGTGAATATTCAAGAAAATTTAATTGTACTGGATAAAAAGCTGTTCCTAAAGTAACTAAAATTTCTATTGGTAGTTTATCTCATGGTAAAATTCCTGAACATTCAATGAACCTAAAGCAGTCATATTTTTGGGCAAAAAATTAAAATTTAAAGTTATCCAGACTGCATTATAAAATTTACAAAAGCCTCCATTAGTCAAAAAAAAAAGGGGGGGAGGGGGGAGATAGTAGGGTAATATCATGTAAGGAAAAATATCCTAGAAGTAAATTACAAGTAGAAAATTTTTACTTTACAAAATTAATTTTCATTTGTAATGCTAACAGCAAGACACCCATGAAAAACACACATGGTGTCTAAATAAGATAAAGGAAAATCGTTTGGGCAAAAATAAAAAGGAACCCAAATCAATTATATAGAAAAGATTCCTTTATTAACTTTTGGTTGAGAGTATGTTTGTATATTTTCAGAAAACAACTCCAAGACCATGTGGATTCCTGCAACAGAGAGGAATTGACAGGTGTGCTCCAACCATGAAGACAAGAGGAGAAACAGTCCAGAGATGGAAGATGCTGACAACGCCTTGCCACGGGAGCAGTCAGCAGCTGTGCACCGCTGCAGGTTGCCTAGGACCAAATCAGAGAGGGTCAGACCTGCATTGCCACCATGTACCCACCATCCAGATATCATTGCTGACATGTATACATAAGGAACTGTTGGACATTGAAATTGGGACTCAAACATTTTTTGGTTATTATATGTTTATTTCTAGTCTGCAGAGGCAAGATATTTTAAAGGAAAGAAATGGGGGAAAAAATAGATACAGAGGCAAAGAAGCATTGAACAGACTGTCAAACTACAGCGGGAAGGCAGGGGAGGTTGGGCGTTGGCGGGGGGGGGGGGGGGCCTGTAAGAGATCAACCGAAGGACTTGTATACATGCATATAAACATAACCAATGGATACCAGACACTGGGGGTGGGTGGGGGAGGCATGTACTGGGGGGTAGGGGAGGCTGGGGGGATGTCAATGAGGGGAAAAAAAGGAGACATATGTACTACTATTTGTAATACTTCAAACAATAAAAAATAAAAAATAAATTAAAATGAAAAAAAAATAAGTTATACAAAAAAGAAGTGGGCAAAACTTAAGGAGTCAACTATCCATTCCATTGCATTTAGTTGTTCTAAATTTTCAGAATTACAAATTTGAAATTAAAGTATAAACATTTTCTAAATGATTTCTCTCAGATAACCATTGAATTTAATTTGCATGCAAATGCAGATGCAATGTAACCTTGTTATTTCCTCCTGCTATCAGGGAAAAAGTCTCTCCCATGAAGTTTTACTTAGTTCTCATCATGAAAACTTCCATTTTGATATTATTCTGTTGCAAGTTCTTGGTGTACACTCTGAATCGCAGTTTCTACAGGACTTGTAATGTGAAACAGACTTAGGAACAATGCTTATCACACAATATATGAATGTTACATAACTACTTAATATATTTAATTTTGGAATTTTTATAAATATATGTATAGTATACTCTGATTTTAATTTTCTTGTATTTGTGCATTTGAGGGCGTAGCAAGAGTAGAGAGAGACATGAGGTCACTGGATGAATTTATTCCCTCTGTTTAAGAAATTTGTTGATGAAATTTTTATTTATTTCACACATTGATTTCATTAGCATAAAAAGAGAATCACAGGAAACAAACAAAATATTATTAAGTTAAAGATTCTATATAACTGAGTTTCAAGGATTAATATATATGCTCTGGCTAGTTTTCCATTTCTGGAGAAGCATGACCTACAGATTCCAACATCTCTTGGGTGGGGACAAGCACAGATGGGGTATGTTTTGGTTTGCATTCTATACAGTACCTGGATTTATCTACACATTGAGACAAGTTTTCCAAATCATTTTACATTCCTGTATTAACTCACTATCAAATATTTTCTCTCATTAAAGCTCTGCAGATAAGTCCTGAAAATCCTAGGCAAGAATGTTTCTCAGCAGTGTGACACATTTTATGCTTCAAACTCTTGAAAACTAAGAACTGTTTTATGTGCTGTTTCAGAATTAATAACATCTTTCAAAAGTTATCGTGATACATGGAGCTGTTTTATTCCAGATGTGTTAACCAAGTGATCATGTACCATTATACTATTAACTCAGCAAATTAATCTAGAAAAGACCAAGATAATGTCAGCTTCACTTTAACTGTTAAAAGGGAATATTAATTTTAAATTAACCTCAGACTGAAAATTAAAAAAAAATCCTAGAAGAAAACATAGGCAGTAAAATCTTGGACATTTCTTGGAGAAATTTTTTTCTGATAAATCTCCTTGGGCAAGGGAAACAAAAGAAAGAATAAACAAATGGGACTACATAAAAATAAAGAGTTTTTGTACAGCAAAGGAAATCATCAACAAAATGAAAAGATAAACCACTGAATGGAAGAATATTTTCACCAATGATACAGATGATAAGGGCTTCATTTCTAAAATATATAAAGAACTCATACAACTTAACAAAAGGAAGATAAACAATTCAATCAAAAAATGGGCAAAGGACCTAAATAGATACTTCTTCAAAGAGGACATACAGTTGACATGTCTTTTCAAAAACATATGAAAAGATGCTCAACATCACTAATCATCAGAGAAATGCACATTAAAACCACAATAAGATATCACCTCACACCTGTCAGAATGGCTATCATCAACAAATTAACAAACAACAAGTGCTGGCAAGGATGTGGGAAAGGAAAGTCTCATGCACTGTTGGTGGGAATGCGATTGGTGCAGGCAGTGTGGAAAACAGTATGAGTTACCTTAAAAAATTAAAAATGGAACTGCCTTATGACCCAGTGATTCCTCTTCAGGGAATTTATCTGAAGAAATTAGAAACATTTATTTGAAAGAATATATGTACCCTTGTGTTCATTCAGTGTCATTTACAATAGCCAAGATTTGGAAACAGCCCAAGTGTCCACCAGTAGATGTGTGAATAAAAAAGCTGTGGTACATTTACACAATGGAATACTACTCTGCCATAAAAAGTAATAAAATTTTATCCTTTATGATGGCATGGATGGACCTGGAGAACATTATGCTAAGTGAAATAGAAGCCAATCAGAGAAAGACAAGTACCACTATGTCATTTCATTCATATTTGGAACTTAATGTACAAACTGAACTACAAAGCAAAATAGAGACAGATTCAAAGATAGAGAGCAGGCAGATAGTTCTAGGTTGGGGTGATGGTGGTTGGGGGAGTGAAGGGATTGAGCAAAAACAAAAAAAGGAGAGAGAGAACTTATGGACAGGGACAACAGTGGCAATTGTGGGGTTGGAAGGGGTGGTTGAAGATGGAAGATGGCTTAAAGGAGATACATGGTGATGGGGGGAAAAAAAGAATAATTAAATTAACTTCATCCATTTCATGAAAAGCTATTCAGGCATGTCTTGTCTTATTCAGTACAACAGTAGTAAATTGAGAAAGTGATCACTACATCAGCCCCTGAAATCTGTATAATAAATTCCCTTTTAACCTGGTGATTCAAACAACTCCACACCATGATTTGGATGTCAGGGAACATTCACTTTAATACGCCTAACTATAGGTTTGGAGAGCAGTCTGTAATTAAGGGGCAGGTGACTGAGAATCATTGATAAATCCAAACAACCCCCTCATTCAGAACCTAGTGGTATGGAAGCCATTTACACAAATAATGTCTAACTGCTCTTAATTGATGGGCAAGTGTGTAATTTATACTATTTTCCTCTGGACCTGCTCAACCAAAGCTCTCATTTCCTGCTCAGTAGTGGTGTTTGGTGAGAGATTTAAAACATTGGTGAAACATATCCTGTTGTTTATATTGAAAATATTGACTGGTATTTCAAAACCACTCCCATGCAGTGATGAGAAAAAAGAAAACAAAAAAGCTATGTCTTTGGATACAATTTTCAATATCCAGGTCTAAGTATATCTTTCTGAAATAATTTGTGAAGGAAGGTGGGAAATAAATAAAAAATAAATAAATGTTTAAATACATAGATATTTTCCTCCCTCTGTGGAAAAGTTTTCCTAACAGTTCTTTTTTATTTTTTTTTGCATAATTTACTTTTATCTATTTGTGTCACCAAAATTCATACCACATGAAAGTAATTATTCCATAGAAATGTGCTTTCTTTTAGTTGCTTCTTTCTTTCCTTCTTATTCTTTCTGAATTGTTCCCCTTTATTTTATTTCTTCCTTTGTTATTTAATAAGTAGCTTGGTATTTTATTATTTTTAAAAAGTTACAAATATTTTGTGGGAAATTCATAAATTAAAGGTATTACATACCACAGTGAATATTTTTTTCCAGGTAGCTAGCTAGCCCCATTCTCTCTCAGAATCCTAAAGAATGATTCTGTATAATGCTCAAGAGAACATATTCAGTGTCGAAATGTTCTGGGCTCTTAGTTTCTCAATTTTCCTCACAAGATTAAAACTAAAACAACAAAAAATGAGTGAACAAGTATAAGACTTGGATCTTTTACTACCTCTGTACTGATTTTTTTCTAATTAAAAAAAGGAAAACTAAGAAGAAACAAAAGTTTAACAATAAAGATAAACAATTAGTAACAGAAACAGTGGAAAGTAGAAAGGCAATACAGTGTTAAAATCGCCTGTTTTCTCACTTCGAAGCTTGTCTCACTATGGAGAAGCATTAGCTCCCCGCTTGCTGAAGAGCCCTAGATTTAAAACAGATGTTTTTCTTTTTTTTTTTTAATTAGCGTCAAGCTTCACAGCTTGCCACACCCTGGGAAGGAAACGCAGCCCCTAGACTTCCCATCCACCTGAAAGAATTAGGATGATGGCATTATTGTGGT
Source organism: Corynorhinus townsendii (assembly GCA_026230045.1). Lineage (NCBI taxonomy): Eukaryota > Metazoa > Chordata > Mammalia > Chiroptera > Vespertilionidae > Corynorhinus > Corynorhinus townsendii. The sequence continues at coordinate 80,245,013 of JAPDVU010000001.1, read as the reverse complement.
AGAAATATCACTTGGCAGTTTAAATACACATTTTGGTAAACCGCTCCCATGCGTGTGGATTTAACTAGTCAATCAGCGAATGAAATCACACTGTTCGCATTAGTTTAATGTTATTTCACCAGAAATTCCACTGGTGCTGGGTTAATTAGTATTTTCTTCCTATTTTGGTTGTCCAAGTATGGAGTATTACTGGCTATAACAACACTTATATTTCTGAGTAAATAGTTAAGTATAGACATATGAATAAGAAAAACACAATAAAAATATCTGAGAGCAAAAGCATAAGACAATTAAGATTTCCAATATGTGTAAAAACATATTCTGCTCCATATACTAAAATGACATAAAGACTGAGTGTATAATTTCCATTCCTGAGGTTTTTATTTCTTTTCCACCTCACTTTTCCACCTCATCAAACACACATTTACCTATTATTATCATAAAATATTTTTATCCAGATGTAAATACTTAATTTAATACACAAAAAGTTTAAACGTAATTGGTACATCATTTGTTTCTACTTATCTAGAGACATCAAAAGGAACATTCTCCAATTTTATTGCAGAAGAAAAAAAGTATTTTTAAAATATAAGCCTCAAAAAGGAAACTTTTTTTGAGATAGTATTATTTCCGTAGCTTTCAGAGCTCCCGGGAATCAAATCTGAATGTTATGTTTACCTACAAGCTGCAGAGTGTTTTGAAATTGGTCCGCGTCAGGGCAAAGAACAAGACTATCACGGCAAGGGGACTGCATGGGCACAGCTTGCTGCCTAACCTTTTGCCTCATGGTACCTCAGGTTAAAGTGTGTTTTAAATCAAAGAGGGAATGGTTGTGGTATCTCAATTTCAAACCAGATAGTATTTGCCCACGTCTTTGAAAACTAGCAATCCCCATATCACACATTGACTGTGGCTTGTGCCAGTCACAAGTTGGAAAGGAAAGGGCTCCTGGGGGAGGTGCCAGGAGATGTGCAGGAGCAGTGATGAACCTGGGAGTGTTAACCGGGCAGGGGGTGACCAAGGCTGATTCAGGCACTGTGAACCATTGGGTTAAGTCTCTTGTATTCTAAGGGAATCTAGCAATTCTGTCCCACCATTACTTGTGTTAGTTCTATTAATAACACAGCAAAAGTTATTCTTTGAAGGTTTTTCTTCCAAATTTAAGAGCACGGGGCTAGGGGAGCAAAAGACAAGGTTTCCAATGTTACAATGACAGAAGCTATCTATATCATGAGCATCACCTGTAAAATGGACATAAAATATTATATGGCTTCAATAATTACTTATATCTGCTGCGTAGGCCAGATGACCTCCTTAGGTTTGTGACAGATTCATACTGTACCATTCCTATGATTCAGACAAGTTAGTGTTTTATATAAATGGCAAATTGCTTATTTCTTTCTGAAGCATTAAAGCATATAAAAACTGACTTTCTTTAATTTTAAAAGTTTAGATTTATAAACTCTTGAAACTTACAAAGAAACTTACTAGATACCAAAATATTTCAATTATTATAATTTTGATAAATAACTATCTCTATATAAATATAATATTGATTTAAATAAAAGTCAATTTTTACATTCATTATATACGAAATGCTAACATTTTTAATAATTTCAGAAAATACAAAGCATTCAAAATACTGTATATTTATGTAAACATACTTTGTCCATAATTAGTAAAATAAAACACAATGTTGTCTTACTCTTTTTTTTTTTTAATGTCAGCTAGTGCTCAAAAGGTCCCCACTTTTCCTGAATTTAATATGAGGCCAATTCATTTCATATTAAAAAAGAAATGTTGAAAAATAAATCAGAGTGAAAAAGGAGCTGATTTGTAATATAATTTTTCTAAATATTATTGCTAGACCTAATTTTCTCAGTTTCTTTTGGGCCTGAGGATGGAGAAAATTTTATTCTTGTCAGACTGTATCTTCATTTCTCCCCTTCGAATGTGTTGAATGATATCCTAATATATATAAAGAGCTAGGTGGCATCAAGACCGAATGGGTGAACGCTCACCATGAAGTGCATGGAGCACCTCTCAGTCCCCCCTCTCCCCCAGTCCCCTGAGCTGCTCACCATGAGGCGGGGCTGGCAGCAAGGTGGGACTGGGGACTGTTGAGCGGCGGTGGCCATGAGCTTAGTGGAGCAGTCACCCAGGAGGCAGTGAGTTTCGAGAAGCAGTTGTGGGGCTGGGGGCATTTTGCAGAGCAGTTGTAGGGTCGGGGGAGCCTCGCAGATCAGTGGGGGGGGGGGGAGGGGAGTTTCATGGAGTGGCCAGCGGCAAACTTCTCAGGGTGGCAGCAAGCTTCGTGGAGCAGTCAGGGGCGGGGGGGGGGGGGGGGGGGGGAGCTTCGTGGAGCAGTCGAGGGGCTGTGAGCATCGCAGAGTGTCCCGGGATGGGGAGCTTCACATAGCATCGCAGGGCAGCAGAGGCCATGCGATGGAGGCCAGGCTAGGCCTAGGGACTCTAACCACACACAATTTCATGCGCGCTGGACCTCTAGTTTCTTTATAAACACAATGGATTGAATATATATGTTTATTTTATTCCCTCCTAAAATACTATAAAAAAACTGCAAAAAATTCAAGAAAAATAGAATGGCAGAAGATAGCATAAATTTTAATAAATTTTGGGAGAATGGAAAGATATTCAAGAGTTGCAATTACGTATGAGCAAAGGGAATTATAATCTCAGTGTTTACAAAAGGCTGTCTGTGAAGGTAGGGCAATTTGATTGGGAGAACCCCTAGAATACCTGGCACAGGGAGGAACCAGGGAACCTTGGGACCAGAGATAGGCAGTCAGGTTAAAGTCTGTAGATAGCACAGTTCCCTTTCTTCACTCAGTGCAGGCAAGCTGCTACCCACCCACATTGACCTAGTCACAAACCCAGGCTCAGCAACTAAAATGCTTGAAAATTAGGACTCAAGTATAGCTGAAGGCAAGGGCAAGGCACAAAGCAGATAGCATAGGGATTAGATAAAAGCCTGAATCCTGAGCAGTCATAAATATACAGTCTGCTTTCTCCCTGTCTTGTTTTCAGGACAGCAACCAGGCATGTATTTCATGAGGCCAGATAGTAGAACACTCTTTTTTTAAAAAAAATTAGGTGTCTCAGAGACATATCTATAGAGTGTGACATTGAGGGAATCCCCGTGTAGAACTAGACATCAAACATGATTCAGAGAAGGAGATGAATTGACAACTCTCCTTTCTCTACTACAGATAATTTAAGTAGGCTTCATGCTTAATTATAAGTGGAAGCCAAACTATTGTGATACTTAGGAAAGCCTCCCAAAGAAAAGAAAGAGACCTACACAAATGAGAGAGAGAGAGAGAGAGAGAGAGAGAGAGAGAGAGAGAGAGAGAGAGAGAGATTAGATACAAAATATTTAAAAAAACCAGTAAGTGTTAAAATAATAAACCAGATAAGAGATAAAGCTTTATGAATAGTAGAACATAGATCTAGAAGCTATAAGGAAAAGAATAAAGCACCTCTGTATCTCCTGCCACCCCCATCAAAAGTCTTAGAACTTAAAAAAATAAATAATATAATTGAAATTAAGAAGAAACAGATAGAAGGTTCAGAAGACCTGGGGAAATAAATAGCCCAGAAAGTAGAACAAAGTGACACAGAGATAAAAATTAGAAACAAGATATTAAAGAAAACTTTGAGGATCAATTCATATGGCACAATATCTGATTAAGAGGAGATCCACAAAAGAAGAATAGTGTTAAGAAAGAGGAAGGATGCAATCAAGAAATTGGCTAACAGATTGCTCACAGAAGTTTCAGAGCAGTGGGCCTGGAGAAGAAACCATCTAGAATAGAGCAGTAAGAGAGACTGAGGCTGCGGGGAGGGATTCTCTAGCTTAAAAGCACACATAAGTTGATACATTATCTGATGTGATTGAACATTGGAGAAATTGATCAAATAGCAAAAAATATCATGGGTTATGGGAGTATGTGGGAAAATTAGGTATCTAACCTACAAAACCAAGTAAATTTAGATAAAATGAACTCAGAAAAATAATTACAGGAGAAAGGAAGCAAAATTCATGTCATAATACTTGGATTAGCAGTACACAATAGTAATATTACAAAATTTAAACAAGAATTGTGAAATAAGCATATTAGAAAAATAAAGAGGAAAAAATAGAAGAGGTGATGATGGGGTATGGCATTTGAAACCTGAACTACCATAATGAGAAGTCAAACAATTTTGTCCAAAATTATACACACAAAAATGAAATCAGAGATATCTACTTTTACCACTCTTATTCAATATAGTAATGGAAATCCTAGCCACAGCAATTTCACAACAATAAGAAATAAAAGGTATCTAAACTAGAAAGAAATGAATAAAACTTTCATTATTTGCAGATGGCATGGTTACATTTATAGAGAACTACAGATTCCACCAAAAAAACTACTAGAACTGATAAATGAATTCAGTAAAGAAGCAGGAAACAGAATTAAATATTGAGAAATCTGTTGTACTTTTATACATACACTAGAGGCCCGGTGCATGAAATTCGTGAATGGGAGGGCATGTCCCTCAGCCCAGCCTGCACTCTCTCCAATCTAGGACCCCTCAAGGGATCTTAGTGGGATTAGGCCTAAATGAGCAATTGGACATCCCTCTCACAATCCAGGACTGCTGACTCCCAACCACTCGCCTGCCTGCCTTCCTGATTGCCCCTAACTGCTTCTGCCTGCCAGCCTGATCACCCCCTAACCACTCCCTTGCCAGCCTGATTGATGCCTAACTGCTCCCCTGCTGGCCTGATTGCCCCTAACTGCCCTTCCCTGCTGGCCTGGTTGTCCCTAACTGTCCTCTCTTGCAGGCCTGGTCACCCCCAAATGTCCTCCCCTGCTGGCCCAGTCACCCCTAACTGCCCTTCCCTGCCAGCCTGGTTGCCCCTAACCTTCCTCCCCTGTCCTCACCTGCAGGCCTGGTCCCCCCCAACTGCCCTCCCCTGCAGTCCTGGTTGCTCCCAACTACCCTCCCCTGCCATCCTGCTTGCCCCTAACTGCCCTCCCCTGCTGGCATGGTTGCATCTAACTCCCCTCCACTGCTGGCATGGTCACCCCTAACTGCCCTCCATGTAGGCCTGGTCACCCCCAACTACCCTCTCCTACAGGCCTGATCATCCCCAACTACCCTCCCCTGCAGGCCTGGTCCACACCAACTGCCCTCCCCTGCTGGCCATCTCTTAGTAGCCATCTTATGTTCACATGGGGGCAGCTGTCTTTGATGACATGGGGCAGCCATCTTGTACGTTGGAGTGATGGTCAATTTGCATATTACTCTTTTATTAGATAGGGTAATGAACTATCAGAAAGATAAACTAAAAAAAATCTTATTTACAATATAATAAAAACATACACCTAGGAATAAATTTATTCAAGGTGGTAAAAGACCTATACTTAGAAAATTATAAGCTACTAAATAAACTGAAGAAGATAAAAATAAATGAAAGTATACAGTATATTGAGTTCATAAATAGGAAAAATTAACATTGTTAAAATGTTAGTACTACCCAATGCTATCAATAGATTTAATGCAATCCCCATCAAAATAACAAGGTGTTTTTACAGACTAGAACAAAAATTTATATGGAATCACAAAAGACTTCAAATAACCACAGCAATCTTAAAAGAAAAAATAAAAAAGATTTCTGGTATCATGCTACAGAATATCAAGCTATACTATAAGGCAATAGTAATGAAAACAGCAGAGTACTGCATAAAAACAGACACATAGATCAATGGAACAGAATAGAGAGCCTAAAAATAAACCCACACTAACACTGTCAATTAATATATGACAAACAAGAACATACAATAGACTAAAGACAGTTTATTTAGTAGATGGTGTTGGGAACATTGGACAGATGCAAAAAGAAGAGAGAGCAAGAGCGAGAGAGACAGAGAGAGAGAGAGAGAGTACAGTCAAAATTGATTAAAGACTTAAATGTAAGACTTGAAACAATAAAAGTCATGGCAGAATATAGGTAGTAACTATGATATTTATATTAGCAATGTATATATATTTTTTCTGATATATCTCTTCTGGCAATAGAAACAAAAGAAAAAAATAAATGGGACTACATCTAGTAAACTTTTTTACACAGCAAAGGAAACCATCAACAAAACAAAAAGACAACCTACTGAATGAGAGAATATATTCACAAATGATATATCTGTTAAGGGGTTAATATCCCAAATTTATAAAGAACTCATACAACTCTAGAAAAACAAACAGTCCAATTTTAAAAATGTGCAGAGGACATGAATATACACTTCTCCAAAGATAACACATAGATGGCCAATAGACATATGAAAAATTGCTTAATCATCAGAAAAATGCAAATCAAAACCACAATGAGATACCACCTTACTCCTGTCAGAATAGTTATCATCAGTAAATTAACAAGTGTTGACTGGGATGTGGAGAAAAGGAAGCCCTTGTTCACTGTTGGTGGGAATGCAAATTTGTAAGAGCTACTATAGAAAAATATATGGAGGTTCCTTAAAAATTTAAAAATAGAACTGCCTTATGCAGAAATTTCCTTCTGGATGTTTATCTGAGGGAAAAAATTAAAGTTTGCAAATATATATGCACCCCTATGTTCATTGCATCATTGCTTAGAATAGCCAAGATATGGAAACAAGTATACCCAATGAGAGGTGAATGGATAAAGAAGAGGCATATATATATATATATATATATATATATATATATATATATATAGTGGAGTATATTCAGCCATAAAAAGAAGAAAATTTTGCCCTTTAGAACATGTATGGATCTAGAGAGTATTGTATCAAGTGAAATTAGTCTGGGAAAGACAAACGCCACATGATTTCACTTATATGTGGAATCTAAAACAAACAAACAAATGAAAACAAAGCAGAAACAAACTAATAGATAGAGAACAAACTGGTGGTTGCCAGAGGGAAGGAGGGTAAAGTTTGCATGGAAAATTGAAGGGGATTAAGAAGTACAAACTTCCAGTTATAAAATAAGTCATGGGGATGTAATATAAGCATAGGGAATAGAGTCAATAATATAACTATGCACAGTGACAGGTGGTTACTAGACATTGTGGGATCACTGTATGGCATAAAAATGTTGAATAAGTATGTTGTATACCTAAAACAATATAATATTGTATCTTGTAGATCAACTAAAATTAAAAATTAATTTTCAAAATATTTATAAGAAGAGTACATTGAACATTGTGCCTTCTTATATAACTTAAGATACAGAGTGAGCATCTTTTCTATGCCTTGGTGAACTGGCATACTCCTAAGTTTATTATCTTCTAATATTTTACCCTTTGCACTTTCAATGATATAAAGTATCTCTGAGAGTTCCATTAATGTGGGGCTTTTTGCCAGCATCACTTCTTCTAGAATGTTGTCATTCCTTTCATTACAACATTTTTCCTATTTATGTTAGTACATTGTCCCTCACTAAGGTACTCTGTCTACACATCTAGAGTTTCCTGAATGGCATGGTATTATTTTCTATAAATCCATTTATATTTTATTCAAATTTCACTTCCCGTATTATAAGTTTTTGTTTCTTTGCTGTAGCTTTATATTTATTAACCAAATATCTTCTTTTAATTATACTTTTTTTTTCTTTTGTAAAATGACACATAGGTTTGTCACTGGGAGGCAAGGAGACAACATAGCCACACATTTTCCTGTTTGAATATGAACTGCATAACAGATGCACAGTGGCCAAGCCCTGGCAGACTTTAAACAAAGTGACATGCTTGGTCACTGATCATGATGGACATCTGTTATTACGTAGTGATTTGTGTACTGAAGATCTAGCAGTGAAGTTAATACTTTCTGCAATTACTCACAGTTAATACACCATGGTAACTGAAATTTGAACTGTGTTGTAGATGAACGGATATTATTTAGCTACACTGTGGTAACAGAAATTGATGCATGTTGGAACCAGAAGAAGTGAGGACTGGATTTTTATTGTACTTATACTCTCTATGTATTTACCTTGCCACTTTTTGATAAAAAGATGAAATTTTTATCAGTAAATCATATTTACTTGCTATTTGGATCATACTCAGTAATAGGTTTATACCTCAAAAGTTTAACTTTTTTTTATTAATATGAGAAATGGATTGCAAGGTAAATAAATTTTGACTATTTGTAATCTAATTCTGAAATTGCAAAACACAACATTTTTCCTTTACTATATCAAGATTTGTTTTATTTGGATGACATCTATACTAATAAAAGGGTAATATGCTAATTAGACCTGACGACTTCCAGACAAAGCTGCAGTGGCTGCTAGGGCCGAAGGCAGGCAGCCATGGCGGTGGCTGCGAGGGCTGAGGGCAGTGGCAGCAACAGTGGCTGGGGTGATGGGACATGCCTTCTCCTGATCAGTGTGGTCACCTCTGCCTCCCACAGAAGGATGCCAGAGGCAGCAGTAATGGCAGGGTGATGGGCCAGAAGCAGCAGCAGTGGTGGGTTGATGGGGGCTGTGCCTTCCCCTGATCAGCTGGTCACCTCCTGCAGAGGGAGGCCAGACTGCAGCTTAGGCCCGCTCCGGAGCAGGCCTAAACCATCAGTAGGACATACCCTGAAGGCTCCCAGACTGTGAGGGGGTGCAGGCTAGGCTGAGGGCCCCTCCCCTCCCTCACGTCCTGGGTTCCTTTGGCTGGCCAGAGGAAGGGAAGCCCAGGTTCCAATTGCCTGTGGCCAGCCAGAGGAGGGAAGCCTGGGTCCTGGGTGTGGGGGCTGAGGCAGAGGCAGTTAGGGATGATTAGGCAGGCAGGGGAGCAGTTAGGGGAGATCAGGTTGGCAGGGGAGCAGTTAGGGGTGATCAGGGGTCCTGGGTGCCTGCAGCCAGCCGGAGGAGGGAAGCCTGAGTCCTGGGTTTGGTGGCCAAGGCAGAGATGTTGGGGTAACCAGGCAGGCAGGTGAGCAGTTAGGGGTGATCAGGCAGGTAGGCAGGTGAGTGGTTAGGAGCCAGCAGTCCCAGATTTCAAGAGTGATGTCCAACTGCAGGTCAGACATGCCCCGAGGGGTCCCAGATTGGAGAGAATGTAGACCAGGCTGAGGCCCCCCTCCCTGTGCATGAATTTCATGCACCAGGCCTCTAGTTGATTAATAAAAGTATATAGGTTTCAAGTATACAATTCTATGATACAACATATTGCATTGTGTGCCCACCAATCAAAGTCAGATCTTAGATATTCTTCCATCACCATATAGTATTTGACACATACGTATATTTTTACTCTTTGCTACTCCCTCACCCCCTTTCCCTCTGGTAACCACCATACTATTGTTTGTGTCTATGAGTTTTGGTTTGTTTTTCTTGTTTGTTCATTTGTTGCTTTCAGTTTTATATCACATATATGAATGAAATCAGAGGGTAGGATTCTTGACTTTTTCTGTGTGATTTATTTTGCTTAGTATGATATTCTCAAGATCCATCCAAGTTGTCACAAATGGCAGTAATAGAATACTACTCAGCCATAAGATTTTCAATTTTATTTTTTATTTACTTATTTTTTATTAAATCTTTATTGTTTAAAGAATTACATATGTCTCCTTTTTTCTCTGATTGACCCCTTATAATCCTCCCCCACTCCCCGCCCCAGGCCTCCACCACCCTTGTGCCTGCAGTATTTAAAAAGATAAAAGTTTATCTTTTTCCTAGGAGGACCAAATCTACAGAAGTTTCCTCCAGGAGGCTGCAGAAATGCTGGTGGGGTGTGAGGGTGGGGGGTGGGGGAAGCAAGGGGGGGAGGGCACTCCCATTTTTGTAAGGAACAATAAAATAAAATAGTACTTTCACATTGCTAATCTGAGGAATGTTAATTACTAACTTGCTACCTAAAAATTAAGGTTTTTAAGGGTTAAGAATTCTCACTAATTAGAAAGAAATTATGGTTTTGGTGTAATATAAGGCATGAGGCATGGAGATACATTTTGAAGGAAAAAGAAAGGAAGTTATATAAATGACACAGGCCAGTAAGACAGGACAAGTAGAATAGGCAAATTGAGATGGTTAAACAGCAATTTGGAGCTATCTAGTAAATCCTATCATTCCTAAATTAAGGACACTTGAGTAAATGATTTGCATTTTGCCTCCCTAACCGGAGGGTAAATAGCTTATATCAATGTACTTAGGGAGAGAGCAGAAATCCAATTAGTGTCATTTGCTGACCACACCCAAGGACAAATTAAGTAGGAGAATAAACCTTATTTTGCTTAGTCTTTTTCTGTCTGTTAAAAGGGAAAAGAACTTCCCTGTTTTTTTTTACCCAGGATGTAAAAGTTCTATAAATTATTAAAATGGTTATATGTCATATTAATCAGGCATTACAAAAAAAGCCATCTTTTAATTCTGGGAACTGAAGTTCACTAGCCTATGCTTGTGTATAATACATTTTGATATATGATCTTTTGGTAAAATAAGTGACAATCCTTCCAGGGTTTGAAATTTAAGAAAATTTTTCTTGACCTAGAATTGGCTTTAGGTCATTCCAATAGGCCCTGGAATGCTTCAATGATTTGTTTTCTCTATCATCAAGAAAATTTTTCTGCTTAAGGTACATGGGAAGCTTTGTCAAATAATAATAACTATATTAAGCTTTCATTTATAGCACTAATTGTTATTCTGGAATATTGTGTTCTGCAGAAAGGATAAGATTTCATTTCATTTGCTTTACTATATAAAGTATCTGGATTTATAGAAGTACTGGCAGGAAAAATCAGGAGAAACAAAAATTTTATAATGGGGCTGAATGAATGGAAAATAATTATATAGCTTTTGTTGAAAATATTGCTGATTCTTAATCTTTTTGTTTTTCAGATATAAGGATGCATTTAAAGCAATTTGGTAAATTATATGTTTCTCTCCCTACCTGTCTCTCCAGTATTTGGCAATTCTTAATAAATGGCAATATGTTTCTTTACATAAACTCAATAAGACCTGTTTCTAATTGTAGCTATATTAACCAAGATAAAAACTGATAATGGGCCTGCTTATAGCAGCCCTGGCTTCACTGCCTCTTGCAGGACTTGGTCCATCCAGCATTCCACAGGAATCCCTTATAATCCACAAGGGCAGGCCATTGTTGAATGTGCCCATGCTACCCTGAAGGATATGCTAGGTAAACAAAAAAGGGGGAATATGGACTCAAGGACCCAGCTATGATACTATCCAAAGCGCTTTTTACCATTAAGTTTTTGAATCTGAATGATCGTTTTCAGTCCTCTGTAGATGGCACTTTACTTCAATAAACCCACCTCAGAAACCACAAGTCTTGTGGTGAGACGTGGACACTAATAACTGGATGGGACCCAATGAATCATTAACATGGAGGAAAGGAGAAAGGATACACATGTGTTTCTACCCTCACTGGGCTGCTGTGGATTCCAGCTCACCGGATTAAACCCTACCATGGCATGGCACAGGACACCTGGTTGGAGAGTCAGTAAGGAGGATTTGGTTTCCCTCACCCTCAACTACAAGATTTTCCAGATCAGGAAACTTTATGGAGATTAGAACATGTTTTCCATCAACTGAGACAGGGATTATCAAAACAAATCCTATAATTATGACCTTTTCAAAATATCATTTGGATAGTAGCTTGGTGTGTACCACACATCCTTATGTATTTCTCATGGGCCCCAGCTTACAAATTACTTATAATAATTATTTTCTAATACAGGTAGGAGAAGGGGCCTATATACATCCTGTATTACCAATCAAAATGTCACCTCATTGAACGTAAACACCATTATAATATTGAGGAGACAGGCTGAGGTCTTAATACCTGTTAACTTCACAAGGGAGTGGCAAGAATCATCAGCCACTGGAATTTTAGAAAGAGCACTAAGTCACTTGCAGCCTAAAAGATTTGTGGGGATGCTCATTACAGGCATCATCTTGGCTATTGTTATTCTTACTACTGCCAGTGTAGCCATGGCAGCCCTTTCTGAGCCTGTGCAGACTGCCATGTTTGTAGACAGTATGGCCAAAAACGTAACTAAGGAATTTACTATGCAACAACACATAGATCAAAAATTTTGGCTAGGTTACAGGCTGTAGAAGCTGCCATAGAATATTTGGGAGAAAGACAGGATGCCTTAGCCCAGTGGTCGGCAAACTCATTAGTCAACAGAGCCAAATATCAACAGTACGATTGAAATTTCTTTTGAGAGCCAAATTTTTTAAACTTAAACTATATAGGTAGGTACATTGTTATTAACTTAATTAGGGTACTCCTAAGCTGGCCTTTGCTAAAAACGTCCTCAGTCTGATTGAGGTATGTTCGCTGAGGTCAACCCCTTCCAACTCTCCCATCCACACTCATCTTGTATACTTGTTTCGTCTATCTCCTTTTGTTCATCCTCTCTGTATGTCCAGACCATCTCAACATACCTTTCTCAATCCTCGACACTACATTTTCTTTCACTCCACAACATTCCCTAAAATTAACTTAATAAACCTTACTTAAATTTTAAGTCTTAGTTAAACTATTGGTACGCTGAATAAAACTTGATATCATACTTAATAACAATATTATTTATTGATAAAATTAAATTCCTTACAATTTACCTTAAAATATCCATAAAATTAAATCATGACAATGACTGACAAACACTAATGTGAACAATGGCCTTGCATCTCCTTGGAAAGTTTGGGTAAGTCAGGTTTGTATGTTGTTGTTTTTAATTTTAGGCATGATTCCAGGTTCTTATCAATAGGACGACTTCTCAATTTACTCTTGGTAAGGTTCATGCTTGAAAATGATTGTTCGCATAAATATGTAGACCCGAATAAGGAAAGAACAGCAAATGCTAGTTTTTTCAGTTGATTATATGAGTCAGGAGTACTATTTCAGGTGTTAAAAATATCTTCCTTCTCCACGTCTTTCAAAGCAGACCACTTGTGCTGTGAACTAAGTTCACATTTTTTTTCTCCAATATTTCTATATCAGCACAAAGACGTTCAAATTTTGAGCTCCACAATTCTTTGTTTTTTAAATCCAGCAATTGCATTTCAAAGTTGCCAATGTCAATATTAAAGGGAGAAAAATTTAATTCTGTTACAGTAGCATTAAGAGGTTTTTTAACCAAGGCTAATGTCGCTTTGCTGTTTCTGAATTCCTGAAACCTGTTGAGAAAAGCTTCCCTCATATTTAAGTGTTGTTTTGAAATAGCAAATGTCAATATCAGAATTATTTTCTTGGCAATGTTTCAACAGGCTTGGAAAGTGAATCAAAGTTTCTCTTTCAAAATCTTGAGCAAAAAGAGATAATTTGTTTTCGAATGAAATAACTTCTAACATTGAAAAAATTGTGTTTCCCCTGTAGTTTATGATTAAGCTGATTTAGATGAGACGTAACGTCTACCATGAAATAAAATTTTTGGATCCACTGATCGTTCGTTAGTTCTGCATAGTGAACACCTTCTCAAGGAGAAATGCTTTAATTTCTGTTAACAAGGAAGCGAAACGTTTCAAAACGTTTCCTCTTGATAACCAACGTACCTTGTTATGCAGCAGCAGATCTGCGTACTCACTCTCCATTTCAACTAAAAATTCTTTAAATTGGCGATGATTAAGAGCTTTAGCTATAATGGAGTTTATAATGTTAATCACCAATTCCATAACTTTGCAAATTTCTTCTGGAAATGTCTGCGCACAAAGCACTTCTTGATGAGTGATGCAATGGTAAGTAAGTATCTCGTGATTACTTTTTTCTTTCAAAATAGCAACAAACCTGTTTTTTACAACGGTCATACTTTTCACCCCGTCTGTTGAAATGGAGACTATTTTATCGAGTGGAATATGATGTTTTTCAATGCACTCAATTACAGCATTTGCTATATCCTCTCCATGTGTTTGACCTTTGAGTGGCAATAATCCTAAAAGTTTTTTTTTTAGGACCTGTAGATGAAATAAGTCGTACAAAAAGTGAAACTTGCGCTGTATCATTTATATCACAAGACTCGTCAACTACTATTGATAAAGCTGAAACCAATTTAAGGTCTTCGACTTCCTGGTCGGTTATATTTGAAGACATTTTTGACTGTTCTATCTTTGACTGTTTTAGCAGACAATGGTAACTCTTTAATTTTTTTTAGAATATCTGCTTTTTTCTTAAAATCCTGAAATAGCTCTTCGGATGCATTTATAAAACAACTTTTTATGTATTCGCCATCTGTATATGGTTTTCCTCTCTTAGCAATCTCTTGACTAACTACAAAACTTGCAATATTAACATTGTTGGAAGATTGCATCCAGTAATTAAATACAGAACTTGATTTTTCTTGACTCTGCGCCGCGTCTCCAGTCGCCCAACCGACCGACACCCCCACTTCTTCTAAAGCCACTTCTTCAAAATAGACTTGCCCAGGCCAAAAACTGACTTTTGTGCATGGGCCATGAAGTTTCAATTGCACGGTATGTGGTATTTTGTGGAAGAGCCACACTCAAGGGGCAAAGAGCCACATGTCGCTCACGAGCCACGGTTTGCCGACCACTGCCTTACCCTACAGACAAATGCTTAATTGTGATTGGGAACATAAGCACATATGTCACCCTCTTAAAATGGAACAGTCACCATCAGTGGATTAAGAAGCATTTGTGGGGCTATTTCATGACAATATTACTGAAGAAGTAAATGCTTTACAAAAACAAATCAAAGACACTCTACTTGCTATTAATGAGCACAAATAACAGACTACTGCTTGGAATGCAGTAATGGAGCATTTAAATTGGATAGACCCCAACACATGATTTCTGAGAATCAATTAGCACCTAATCGGACTAACTATTGCTATCATTGTAATTCTTTTTGTTTTTCTTAACACACTTCATAGAATCCAACATTTGCAGGCCATAAATTCACTGCAGCCTTCTGTCTTCTGACCTGGCAAAACAAAAAAGGGGAAATGTGGGGAAGCACAAGACTTGGTTGGAAAGTTTGTAAGGAGGAAATTCCAACCTAGGGGAGTTGGCTGAAAGCAGCCACCTCTAATTCCTTGAACTTTCCGAACAAGTCTGTGTATGTGCAGATTCTTGGGTGTTTACCATAATCTTTATGTTTAATCTTTAGATGTCCTTGCTTAAAGGATACTGCAGATACATGTGCCCTCCCAAGATTACTCTACTGATTGTATCTAAAAGATAACTTTATTCCAAACTGTTTTTACAATAAAAGCCTAAAGAAGCAGGCAAACGAGGCTGTTGGGTTCCAATAGTCAGGCAGTCCCTTAGCCCTCTCTTTCACAGCAATCGTGTGTCAGAGTAATCATTTGTCACTCAGAGTCTGCTGGTTAGCCCCGGCAGTTTGTATTCTGAAAAAATGCTTATGTGTTTAGAATTGAAAGTTAGAAGAAAATATTTGCTAACATACTTTTATAAATATACTATTTTATCAACAGTCAAAATAAATAACTGGTATGCACCAATGAGATTGTGTAGCAACCAGGAAAGGTTAGAAATATAATAGAAATAATATTTTGGAAAGATAAAATTGAATATTTTTAATTAAAATATATTTTTTACTTCGAAATTAGTTTTTGTGATAGTTTTTTTTTTATCCCCTTTAGATTCGATAAGTACAAGAAACTTCCCAGAACATGAATAAGCTTGGCAACTCCTTTATTGTAGCTTTTGGGAAAATTAGTATCTTCACACAAAGGAAGCAGGCATAGTTAATGAATCAACCAGACTTTATTTATTTAAAATTCACAGTTACAACAGAATATTAATTTCAAAATTGGGACTTTTGAGCCTAGTACTTACGAAGACGGACCATTTTCACTTCCTGCCTCTTAAAATGCTTCTGCTTGGAATCAAGCTACCATTCCATGAGAAAGACCAAGAGGTCCTGTGAAGAGGGTACAACCAAGAACTAAGACCCTCAACCAGTAGCTGTAGCTGATCTCTTAAGCATCTGTCAGCCATGTGAATGAGGCCAGTTAGATTCCAGCCATCCAAAGCCCTGGTCAGCTCCATATTAAGTGGATTAGTCCAGTCAAATCCAAGAATTGTGAACATTTATAACTTGTTATTTCAAACCAACACATTTTGGGATGAATTCTTATGCAGCAATGGGTAACCAGAGCAAGGATAAAAAAACTAAAAAGTAAAATAATAGAGAAATAAACCAAATTGTCAGTATTTGGGGATGATTATTTCTGCATGTCCAGATAAATGCAGCATAAAATCTACAATTTTAAAAATTTATATAAAATTATGGATCTTCATGAAGAAATTAAAAGCATCAAATCAGATATAGTAAGTATCTAGATTAACATAAAATACCACTTTCCTCTTAATATTATTAAAATTGAAAGGATTACTTAATGTTAAAATTATATCAGTGCCTTGTGGTGCCTGTAATCTATGAAGATGTATATATGTGAGAAATACAGTAGAAAGGATTGGAGGCAAATGGATTTACATGCCTGCAAGTTTTCTACAATATTAATTCTAAATAGAGCAAAAAATATTAAGGATGCATATTAAAATCTCCAGATCGGCACTAACAAAACAACAACAAAATTAATGGAAAGAGGTAGTTAAAGAGCCTACAGAAATATTAGAAAAGTCTAAAAAGAAATTTAAGTACTCAAAAATGGTTGAAAGGAGAAATAAAAGAACAAAAGACAGAGAGAGAGGCAATAAATAGAAAAATGAAATACAATAATAGCCCAAAATTCAATGATGTCAATAATAACAAACATTTTTAATGGAATAAATATGCCAATAAAAATGCAAAGATTGTTAGAGTGGATGTACAAAGCAAGATCCCACTCCAGGTTGTCTACAAAGATGGACTTTAAATATGAAGAGATAAGTCTAAATAAAATTGATGGAAAAAGTGTATAAAGAGTTAACATAAGAAGCCTGGAGAAGTTATATAAATATAGACTTCAAAATAAAAATATTGCTAGATATAAATAGGGATATTTCACAATAAAAATTTTGTTAAATCATTAGGAAGAGACAACAATTACAAATGTATATCCACCCTATAATAGAGCCTCAAAATATATGAGTTAGAAATTGACAGAAGTAAAAGGAAAAATACACAATTCCATAGACACATTTGATTTTTTAACACCTCTCTCTCAACAATTGAGAGAACAGTAGAAAATAATCCATTAAACACATAGAAGATCAGAAAAATGCTATCCATCACTGTTTATATTTATAGATAATTTAACTGAGAATACACATTCTTTTCAATTGAATATGGAAGATTCAGCAAGTTAGACCATACCTAGGCCATAAAACAAAATCTCAGTAAGTTTTTAATATAACCTTGCAGAGTATAGTATCTGACCCCAATTAAATAAAATTATAAATTAATAACAATAAGACATCTAAGAAACACTAATATTTGGAAGTTAAAGAACAAACTTCCAAACATCCAAGAATAAAAAAGATATCACAAAGTAAATCAGAAACTATTACAAATTGAATAATAAGACAAATTCAGCATATCAAAATTTGTGTTATATCTGACAAAAGACTGGTATCCAAAAATTAAAATATCCACATAAACATACACAAAACATTTGAACAGACATTCACAAAATGGATCTATCAATGTTTACAAGGGGCATGAAAATGTATCAGCATCATTAGTCATCAGGAAAATGCGAATTAGTACCACATTAAGATACCATTACATGTTCAACCAGAATGGCTATAATTCAAAACCTAATAATATGAAATATTTGTGCAGATGTGGAACAACTGGAAGTCTTATGCATGATTGGTGTGAATGTAAAATGATACAACCAGATAGGACAAAGCTCTGGCTGTCAGTTATAAAACTAAATTTACACCTTTATTATGATCCAGAAATTTAACTTCAAGAGAGATAAAACCTACATTCACAAAATGATTTTAAAACTCTACTCACAAAAAATTATGAAGAATGTTAATAATGACTTTAATTACAATAGTCCAAACTGGAAATAGCCTACTTGTTCATCGATGGGAAAAATGATAAACACATTGTGGTAAATTCATGCAATGGACTATTGCTCATCAGTAAAAAAGAACAAACTAACAACATGTAATAAAATAGATCAAACTAAAAAATAATTATGCAGAATGAAAAAATCTTACAAAAAGTGTACATGATTGTATTAAGATCTCGAACCTGCAAAACTAGTCTGAGGTGGAAATATCAGAGCAGTACTTACTTCAGAGTGAGGGTTGAAGTGGGGGTGAGAGTAGACCAGGAAGGCGTACAGGGGAAGTTTTGAGAATGATGACAATTCTCTATCTTGAGAGGGGTTTTGGTGATCTAAGTATATACATTTGTCAAGGCCACATGATTAAGATTTGTGCATTTCATTGTAAAATGTATATGAAAATAGTGTAGACAAATATTAAACTCTGAGTAATGATACACATGATCAATTATTTATCAGCAAGTGAACAAAGGTTTGCAATTTATTTAAAATGCATTCAAATAAGATGGGTTAATAGAAGGGTATAGCGATGGCCATAACATGTTCAGTACAATGGAAAATCTGAGCAGTAGATATATGGTGTTCACTGTAAGATTTTCTAACTTTGTTTTATGCTTGAAAATTTCATAATAAATTATTGGGGGGAAATACAGTTTAAGGAACTTCTTATATACTACTTGTTAGAATATAAATTTATACAACTTCCTCAGAAACAATCTGCTGATATATTTATAACTAGAGGCCTGATGCACAAAATTCGTGCAGGGGGTCCCCTCACTCCAGCCTGCATCCTCTCCAATCCGGGACATCCCTCTCACAATCTTGGACCACTGGCTCCTAATCACTCACCTGCCTGCCTGCCTGGTTGTCCCTCACTGCCACCCCCTGCTGGGCTGGTTGTCTGTGTCCATGGGTTATGCTTATATGCATGCATACAAGTCCTTTGGTTGATCTCTTACCACTCCATTTCCCCTGCCTTCCCTCTGAGGTTGGATGGTTTGTTTGATGCTTCTGCACAGTTTTGAACAACATAGTAAAATGCTTGTTACACAATATTAATGGCAAACTCAACATGTTTATCATTAGCTAAAGCATAAGGTAAGTAAACCTTTATTTAATATTTTAAAATAAAACATGGTAACCTTTTTTCTGTCTTCCCCTTCTTGCCTCTTCAGCTCCTTCCTCGCCACCTTCCTTTCTTTTTCTCTTTCTTTCTTCCCTCTTTTATTCTTTATTTCTTTCTATTTAAATCTTTGCTGTACAAATAGACATTTTCAACTTTTGAATGGGATGGAAAAGTAAAGCTCTAGTTAAATCACATTTACATAAGATTGGCATTTTAATTGAATTTGAAATATAGACCTTGGCACAAATATCCAAACAATAAGTCAGCAACCTATTTCCAAAGAAAATATTGAATGTAAAGTAACTGTCATATGTGTTTTTGCAACCTAGTTTTACTAATGCAAAATATTGTAATAGACTTCACCTGGTACAAACCCATACAATGTGTTTAACATAAGAAAACAGAATGCAGGCTGACACGTAATGACACCCATCAAAATGTTGGAGAAAACTGAAAACAGATACTGTGTTGGGGAGTAGTGGCTGTTCTTATGTTATATGGTGTGATTGAAAAGGTTACCCAAAATAGTATGTGGAGTTCTTTTGCTCCAGGATCATGACTGCCATACTCATGATTTATATAAACATGTGGCATTCTATAATGCTCCTCCTCCATAAAAGTCATCCTTAGCCAGCTGGGTGATGTTAAGTAGGAACTAATCATAAACATCTGGTTAGTTTACATACATGTTGCTTTTATTCTCAGATTTTCACTAAATGAAATATCTGTCCACTTTCATTCAAATTATTTTAGTTTTATTTTCTCAAAATGAAAAAGGAAAGGAAAAAATTTTTGTAGTATTCTTAGCACCAACACTCTTTTGCTTGCTTACATCTTGACTGACTTGCAGAATTTAACAAAAACTTGTTTCTGTTTGAAATACATAGTCTCTTTCTTAACATGATACGAAAATCTCTAACATTTTCTATTCAACTTAGCAATATAGTTGTTACTTATGACATAGTATCTATTAGAGAAGCAAACAATCGATTTCAAATCAGTCTTGTGTAACCTTTTTTTTTCTCCCCAAGAAAACATTTAGGTACCTAATTTATGAATAATAACAAACACTTCCCACCTAATAATTTATTGGCTATTCTCTCACCTCTTCTTCAGCTTCTTTTCTTTCTTGCTTTCTCTTTTGAATTCATCAGAAACTTTCTGTTACATATTACACCCTTCATTAAATTTTTCTCATACTAAGCTACTTCCTAAAGTCTGTGAATATCTAATTAAGTAATTTATCTCTTGTGTCTATTTGCACTACACCTTTGTACTAGCATGAAAAGCTGGGGAATCTGAATAACAAAAATATTTTCTCTTTGAAATTCTTTTTTTAAAAAAATATATTTTATTGATTTTTTACAGAGAGGAAGGGAGAAGGATAGAGAGCTAGAAACATCAATGAGAGAGAAATATCAATCAGCTGCCTCCTGCACACCCCCCACTGGGGATGTGCCCACAACCCAGGCACATGCCCCTAACCAGAATCGAACTTGGGACCCTTCAGTCCACAGGCCAAAGCTCTATCCACTGAGCCAAACCGGCCAGGGCACTCTCTTTGAAATTCTTAAATTCTGATTTTATTCACATTGTCTAACACAACCCTAACAGAAAAGTACATACCAGGGAAATAAGTTTGCCTCAGCTCAGGGTGCAGTATCTCCACGATCCACAAATGTTGATGTTGTTCTTTAGAATAAATCTTGACATGGATTTTTGTGTGATCTTTTTACTCACTTCCATTTTTTTCTGTCTGTTCCAATTAATTATCAAAAGCTCACCTATACCTTATTCCTAACAAAAAAATTCACCTAAACTTCTCCTCAACTTTCCCCTTCATGTATGCCAGGATCCAGATTAATGTCTGTGTTGTTATGTTTGGCTTTTGTGTGTGTTCTGTGTTTTAACTTTCCAGATAGATTTTAAATGAATTGAGAGTACAAGTTGTTTGCTAGTGATAAAATATTCTGCACAAAAAGTGCTTCATAAAAACATGGGTCCATCTTATAATGTGCTGTATATAGAGATATAAGCTCTTGTCTTTTCTATCAGGACACTTTATTTAAGCTAATTTTATATTATTCAGTTTTCAGTAAAATTATGTTATTACTAGGGGCCCAGCGTGCATGAAATCATGCACAGTTAGGGTCCCTAGGCCCAGCCTGGCCTCTGCCGCATGGCCTCTGCCACCCTGTGATGCTTATGTGAAGCTCCCCACCCCAGGATGCTCTGGGATGCCCGCGGCCCCTCGACTGCTCTGCAAGACTCCCCCCGCCCCTTAACTACTCCGCAAAGCTTGCTGCCACCCCGGGGAAGATCGTCACTGGATGCTCTGCAAAACTCCTCCCACCCCGCCACTGCTCTGCGAAACTCCCCCCCGCCCTGCGACTGCTTCACAAAACTCGCTGCTGACTGGGTGACTGCTCCGCTAAGCTCACGGCCACCCTGTGAAGTAGCCTCGCCATGGCCACTCAACAGTTCCCAGTCCCGTCCCACCGCCAGCCCCCCCTCATGGTGAGTGGCTCTGGGGCTGCGGGAGAGGGAGGACCAAGAGGTGCTCCATGCACTTCATGGTGACCAGTCACCCGTTCGGTCATGATGCCACCTAGCTCTTTATATATATATATATATATTAGGATAGTATTACTTGAGGCCCAGTGCACGAAATTCGTGCACAAAGAGGGGTGTGTCCCTCAGCCCAGCCTGCACCCTTTCCAATCTGGGATCCCTTGGGGGCAGTCGGACATCGCTCTTACAATCCAGGACTGCTGGCTCCCAACTGCTCATCTGCCTGCCTGCCTGATTTCCCCATAACCACTCCTTTGCCAGCCTGGTCATCCCCAACTGCCCTCTCCTGCTGTCCTGGTTGCCCCTAACTGGCCTCCCTTGCCGACCATCTTGTGGCAGCCATCTTGTGACCATATGGTGGTGGCCATCTTGTGACCACATGGGGGTGGCCATCTTGTGTGATTTTGCATAGTACCTCTTTATTATATAGGATAGCAATAACTGTACTCACCAGGCAATCACAGAGCTGACTGCGATATATCAGAATTGAGTTTAATGTTTTTGCAAAGCAATGGACTAATAACTCTTTGAAGTTATATGTTACATTTTATTTGAAAGGATTATTAATTACCTCACCAACATAATATATACCACAGAGATTCTAGAAAATTTGGAACTACATAACCTGCAGTATTTTTTTAAAAAGAGGTAAAATTTGATTCATATCTCCATTTATGAGGGAATGATTAGCACTAAATACTGCATTAAGCACTTTGCATATATTATCATGTTCCATCTTAATATTGGTTAGTATTTTTATTTTACAGATAAGAAAACTGAAACTCAGGAATTTAAGAAAATTGTGTAAGTTTATCTGACAAAGAATTGGCTGAGCCATAGTTTGAATCTAGACCTGTCTGAATTCAATTCTTGTACCTATGGTGCATAAACAAATACAAACCTAAATCTCAAATTTCAAATATCTACATAGTAGTTAAAAATGAATTTCCATTCTTCTTTTGTACTTCTGCTGAGGTTTACTTACATTGACAATGTAGTGTTAGATATCTAGAGTCTTTTGCCAGCCTATTATTATTCTGTTAGAAAATTTCTATGTATATTTTATTAGAATTATTTAAAAATAATCTTAAGGCTTTTCCTTAGAGATGACATTCAATAATAGGCAAATTGTAAAGTTATTTGACAGCTGTGATGCATCCTGCTATGTTATATAGAATAGCTTTCTAAGAACACTGGCAATCTCAAGTTAAATAGAAATTGATGTTCTTTCTGATAAACCTGAGAAAGGCAGCCCTACCTCTAAGCTCACCTAAGATACATTGGAAGCATTCTGAATACACATTTCCAAAGGGAATTCATGGGACCTCTGAAAGTATGAGATAAATTTTGTCTTGTACTATTTTCATAAAGTAGCACTTTATGTTCATGGTGGCTAAATGTTTAGATTGAAGTGACATGATTAAGAAATTTATCTTTGTGTTTCTACAGTGTGTGTCACCAAAACTATATTGAAATTAATCTTTAAACCGTAAACTGTGCACTACAAACCCCAGGACTGAGAGATAAAAAAGATGGGCAGTGGGAAACAGAGGCAGACAGTGGATGGGAAGGAAAGCAGTGTCAAAACAGTAAGAAACGTTTTCAGTTTTCCCACATTGGGAAAAAGCCTTCTATAGGACATCCAAAGTACTGTCTTCATCAAATGCAAACTATAGCACTATATTATTGTATTTCAGAAAGATCATAGTTGTACATTGCTTTAAAACTGTGATTTCCTAAAATTTAATTGGTAGTTTTTCCTCAGAATTTTTGCACCATATGAAATTTCCTCAGGAAATGTGTGATTTGTTAGAGAAGATTCAACATGGTTACAAATAACCACAAATAAAGGCAGAACGTAGTGAATAATGCAATAGTTACACAAGTGCTATAGATGAAATGTTGAGTAAAGTTCATAAGAGATGACTTTTTAGATAAACCTCAAAGAATAGATGGAATTTACCTAAGTATATGTGGAATGGAACGTATTTCAGGCATGGGAGATACAATGGGATGATGTCCAACAACAGATTAACACTTGGGCATGTTTGGTGATTAGCAAACATCACAGTAAGACTGGAATTGTAGAGTTCAGTCAAAGTGATGTGTGTCTTGTAGAGCTGCCCCTGAAGAGACTGCCAAAGTCTTGCTTTTGCTAACACACCCCAGGAGAAAACTGTCAAGCTGGACATGTCACCTGTGTCCTTGTACCCATACAATGTGTGCACATGTACACAGGTGAGGAAAAAGTAAAGTAAAATTCAGCATCTGCCTTCTATCTGAAAAAGTCGAAGCAGTAAGTGGAATAGCAGTCACTCAATAGTCCTCTCCCGTGGTGAAGACGGGGTGGCTTGACTGCAGTCCTCTTGGATCTCCACGGACATAAAGGGAGGGACAGCACAGCACACCTCCAGCCCTGATTTGGGACTTTTTTGGTCTCACGGCGCTGAAGGGTGGCTCTGGTTTTCTCTGCATGAGGGTGGGCTAGAAAGGCCTCATCACCTTTAGGAAGCAATAAGGGTCCTGCTGTCCCAGCCTCCTGGCTTTCTCAGCTTCTCTCTAAGGCTCTCACCAAAGAAAAGTATCCAGACAGCAGCCTGAGCACTTAAGACTTTTCCAGGATCCTCCTGCCTCCCACCAAGTTGAGACGTTACCATCTCATGGGTATAGCCACATCCCGCTTCCATGTTAACATTCTCTTCCTCACCTGTCGTCTTGAGTTTGTGAGTACACGAAGAGTGGGGAAGTGTCTCTCTCCACCTCTGAATAGTGAGTGCTGTGCCTTCTGCATGTTGGAAGTACAAAATATTGGAGATTAACTCTGCTGTCTGACCTTGGCAAGCCTCAATTTTCTTACATGTAAGATGGAGACAATTTAAATGCTGATTGTATAGGGTTGCTATAAATAATAAAGGCACAACCTTGTACAAATTAACAAAAAATGTAAATTTGAGATGGAAGGAACATTAGAGTAAGGTTGAGGGAGGGAGGTGGATGTATAGATGATAAGTGTGGATTAGGTCTTGTTGCTTTTTAGCTGTTGGCTCAAAATTAACGGGGATACCTTGAAAATATTTTATAAATGTAATCAGGACTGAATTTGAGAAAATCTATATAAAGTGTGATTTTTTTTAGGAAATTGATAAAGAGATATGAAAATATCTAAGGGACTTTCAGTCAAAATAACAAAAGAGGTTTATGTGCTCACCACCTCCCATGAGCACTAAATGACAGAACAATCATTATTGAAAACCACATGAAGATGGGCGATTAAATTCCTATAACTAAGGCTAGTTCCATAATATCTGACTATGAAAACCAATGGGGATTGAATCCGTGAGAGGTGGAGGGTTGCCGAAGTCCCAGGCTTTCCTCGTGAGAGGATCACACATGGATTCACTTGCACAAATTCACTTGCTTTAGGTCCCAGCTCAGGGGCAGCAGCTCAAAATTCCCTGGGACGTATAGGGAGAAACCGAATTGATTAGCTTCAGGGTGAGGGCTGGAGGGGTTGGGGTCAGGACTGCTCTCTCTAGGGACAGAAGGGATGGAAGATGCCATTGCTACTCTGTTAAGTGCTCCTCCCACCCAGCTTGCAGGCACAGGTGGGCACCAAATTTGTGCTCTGATGAACCTAGCTAACACATTTGACCTCTTTTTTTTTTAACGTTTGACCTCTTGCTGGGGTTTTCCTGAGACCCCATTCCACCCAACTGACATGCCTGCTTAAATCTCTTCAAGTAGTGATTCTACACAAGTGGCTTGCTTTGATTTGTGCTGTAGATTTTTCTAAAAGGTCTCAAAGACCTACAACCCCAAACAAGAAGCAGGTTGAATTAGTGTGCTCTGTATCTCTTGCTAAGCAGCCCCATGCTTAGTACAATGCCGGCTAGTCCCAACTTGCATTGCAACTTCTATCAAATGGCCCCATGTCTAGATATGCTGTGCCCAGAGTTGGTTTGAAATGTATCTGTAACTAAATGGCCACAAGCATAAGACCAGTGGTATCTGGCTTCATCTCATACCATGGTAATCACCAAATTGTCCCAAGCTTGGCACTATGGCTGCTAATCTCAGTTCACAGTATGGCATCTCCAGTCCCAGCATAAGCAACAACCAACCTCAGATCACTTTATAGCTCCTATCAGGCAGTCCCAAGTTAGGGCAAAAGGCAGATGACCTTGGCCTTCAGTGGAGCCACTCCCAAGAGTTTACAGAACCAACACACTCAGTAGTCAGCTTCAGACTACACCAGAACACCTCCCAAAAAGCTCCACAAATGACACCCTGAAGAGCACACTTGGATGGCACTGGAGCCCCAATAAAATGACACCTGTTCCATGGGGCAACCCCCACACACTGCCAGGCCTCACAGACAGTAAGCCTTATGCTTAGTCCTACTTACTGACAGGCCAAGAGCAATCAAGGTTTAACTACAATTAGAGTGCACACAGGACTCACACAAAGGACACCTCTGGAGCACTTAGCTCAGATATCCAGGGAGACTACCACTGGGCCTCACAGGACACCTACTACATAAGACAAATCAGCCAAGACTGGGAGACATAGCAGAACTAACTAATACATAGAAACAAACACAAGGATTCAGCCAAATGAGAAGGCAAATGTCCCAAATAAAAGAACAGGACAAAACTACAGAATAAGAACTAAAGGAAATGGAAACAAGCAATCTACCAGATACAGAGTTCAACCACTAGTTATAAAGATAATTATTGAACTTAGTGAAAGAATAGATGAACTCAGTGAGAACTTCAGTAAAGAGATAGAAAACATATATAAAAAAACCAGCTAGAATTGAAGAATATAATAACTGTAATGAACAACAATAAATAATTTAAAAAACTGCAATTAAGAATACATTACAGGGAATCAATAGTAGATTAAATAAAGCAGAAGACAGACTCAATGGAAAGGTAGCAGAAAACACCCAAGCAGTAGAGGGATAAAATAATTAAAAAACAAGGATACATGAGGATAGTTTAAGGTTCCTCTGGGACAACACCAAGCCTAATATCATTTGCATCATAAGGGTACCAGAAAGAGAAAAGAGAGAGCAAAGTATTGAAAAACTATTTAAAGGAAAAATGACTGAAACCTTCCCTGTGCTGCTGAAGGAAATGAACATCCAAGTTCAGGAAGCACTGAAAAAATG
This sequence comes from Corynorhinus townsendii, assembly GCA_026230045.1. Taxonomy (NCBI): domain Eukaryota; kingdom Metazoa; phylum Chordata; class Mammalia; order Chiroptera; family Vespertilionidae; genus Corynorhinus; species Corynorhinus townsendii. The sequence continues at coordinate 80,218,132 of JAPDVU010000001.1, read as the reverse complement.
CTTCCCAAAAAGATGAACCCAAGGAGGCCCATACCAAGACACATCATAATTAAAATGCCAAAAGTGAAAGACAAAGAGAGAATCTTAAAAGTAGCAAGAGAAAAGCAGTTAGTTACATATAAGGGAGCTCCCATAAGACTCTTAGCTGATTTCTCAACAGAAACTTTGCAGGCCAGAGGGATTGGAATAATATATTCAAAGTGATAAAAAGCAAAGAACTAAAACCAAGATTACTCAACCCAGCTAGGCTTTCATTTAGAATAAAAGAAGAGATAAACAATTATGCAGACAAGAAAAAGCTAAAAGAGTTCATCACCATTAGACTACAAGTAATGTTAAAGAGAATGCTTCCTTTTATTTTTTTACTAGAGGCCCGGTGCACGGATTCCTGCACTGGTGGGGTCCCTCAGTGAGGCCTGTGGGGATCAGGCTGAAACCAGCAGTCCAATGCCGCCTACTGCTCCTGCCTGCCATTCCTGCTCATCCCGGCCCTGCTGCGTCTGCCACTGCCACTTGGTAAATTTGTTGCTGCTCTGCTGTGGTCTCCAGGCTGCAGCGGCCAGCTGTGAGCCCTGTGTCTGGCACCCGTTGGTCAGCTGAGTGGCGTTCCCACTGTGGGAATGCAGTGACCACCAGGGGGCAGCTCCTGCATTGAACATCTGCCCTCTGGTGGTCAGTGTGCATCATAGCGACTGGTCGTTCAGTCATTTGGTCGCTTAGGCTTTTATATATACGTAGATTTTTTAAAGTTTATTTAAGCCAAACTGAAAACATATGCTCATGAACATGATCTCCAGAGAATACTCCAGAGAATAACAGTTTAGCAGCTTCTTTTATGCATTTGAAATTAAGGAGGGAATATACATGGAAGGGAAAAAACAATCCAGGGATTGGATTATAGGACAATTAACTAGGTTATGTGCTCTCTTGAGGGGTATTATGGGATTTCAAAGGTTTGTTAACCTAGGTGCACAAGAACAATGGACAAGGCTAGGTTGAAACTTTTCACTAAAGAAGTTATAAGCTAGGGTTGTAACTACCCACCATGACTTACCCAGTCAGGAATTTATGATCAGACCACCCTGTGAGATTACTTTTTTCCAAAGGAAATCCTTTAAGTAGAAAAGTAAAGATCAAAAATATGATTAATAAAATATAGGAAAGAAAATATTTGTCACTGACAAAAACAAACACTTAGTAAAAGCAGTGGATCAATAATCTATAAAGCTAGTACAAAGTCAAAATGGCTGGTGTGGCTCATTTGGTTGAGCATTGTCCCATACACCAAAAGGTTATTGATTCTATTTCTGGTCAGGGCACATGCCTGGGTTGCGGGATCCATCCCCAGGGGAGGGTGGGATGGGAATGTGTAGGGGGCAGTTGATTGATGTTATGCTTTCACGTTGATGTTTCTCTCTCTTTCTCCCTCTCTATTCCAATCTCTCTAAAAATCAATAAAAATATTTTAAAAAAAGGTTAAAAGCAAAAATAGGAATATCATGTGTAATTACAACATTGCAAAATGATAATGGGATCAATTCAAGAAGAAGGCATAATTCTTTTAAACATCTATACACCAAACTAAGAGCAAACAAATATCTAAAGCAAATATTAATAGACATAAAGTAAGAAATTAATAGTAACACAGTCACAGGAAAGGATTTTAATAACCTCATTAACGTCGATGGATAGATCAGCCAAACTGAAACTCAATAAGGGAACACTGACCTTAAATGGCACATTAGATGAGATTGACTTAATTTATATTTTTAGGACATTTTACCCCAAAGCAGCTGAATATACATTCTTTCCAAGTGTACATAAAATATTGTTATAGGATATATCACATGTTTGGGCATGAAATAAGTCTAGTCTCAATAAATTTAAGATTTAAATCATGTAAAGCATCTTCTCTGATCATAATGGTATGAAACTAGAAATTAATTGCAAGAAGAAAACTGAAAAACAAACTAAATCATGGAGGCTAAATAACATGCTACTATAATGAATGGATTAATGAGATCAAGGGGGAAAATCAAAAGATACATTGAGTAAATGAAAATAAAAACACAATGACCCCAAATCTATGAGATACAGCTAAAGCACTTCTAAGGGAACATTTTTTAGCAATAGAAGTATATCTCAAGAAAAAACAAAAAAAGGTCAAATATACAATCTAATCTTACATCTAAATGAAATAGAATAAAGAGAACAAACAAAACCTAAAGTGAGTAAAAGGGAGCCAATAATAAAGATCAGAGCAGAAATAAACAAAACCAAGTCTAAAATAACAATAAAAAAGATCAATGAAACCAAGAGCTACATCTTTTTTTAAAATTCTTTATTGTTTAAAGTATTACATGAGTCTCCCTTTTCCACCCACTGACCTCTCCCCTACCATCCCCTCCCCCAAACACAAGCCCTCCCCCCAACTGTCTGTGTCCATTAGTTTTGCTCATATGCATGCAAACAAGCCCTTTAGTTGATCTCTTCCCCCCTCATCCCCCACCTTCCCTCACAGTTGTACAGTCTGCTCAATGCTTCTGTATTTCTGGTACTATTTTTGTTCATCAGTTTATGTTGTTCATTATATTCCACAAATGAGTGAGATCATGTGATACTTATCTTTCTCTGACTGGCTTATTTTGCTTAGCATAATATTCTCTAGTTCCATCCGTGCTGTTGCAAATGGTAAGAATTTCTTCCTTTTACAGTAGCGTAGTATTCCGTTGTGTAGATGTACCACAGTTTTCTAATCCATTCATCTGCTGATGGGCACTTAAGCTATTTCAAAATCTTAGCTATTGTAAATTGTGCTGCTATGAACATAGGGGTGCATATATCCTTTCTGATTGGTGTTTCTGTTTTCTTGGGATACATTCCTAGAAGTGGGATCACTGGGTAAAATGAAAGTTCCATTTTTAATTTTTTGAGGAAACGCCATACTGTTCTCCACAGTGACTACACCAGTCTGCATTCCCACCAGCAGTGTACGAGGGTTCCTTTTTCTCCGTATCCTCGCCAGCACTTGTCCTTTGTTGATTTGTTGATGATAGCCATTCTGACAGGTGTGAGGTGATATCTCATTGTTGTTTTTATTTGCATCTCTGGGATGATTAGTGACTTTGACCATGTTTTCATGTCTCTTGGCCTTCTGTATGTTCTCTTTTGAAAAGTGTCTATTAAGGTCCTTTGCCCATTTTGTGATTGGATTGTTTATCTTCCTTTTGTTAAGTTGTATGAGTTCCCTGTAAATGTTGGAGATTAAACCCTTATCTGAAAAAGGATTGGCAAATATGTTCTCCTATTCAGTGGGCTTTCTTGTTGTTTTGTTGATGGTTTCTTTTGCTGTGCAAAAGCTTTTTATTTGGATTTAGTCCCATTTGTTTATTTTCTCCTTAGTTTCCATTGCCCTAGGAGTTGTATCAGTAAAGATATTGCTACGACATACATCTGCTATTTTGTTGCCTATGGAGTCTTCTGAGATTTTTATGGTTTCCTGTCTTACGTTTAGGTCCTTTATCCATTTTGAATTTACTTTTGTGTGTGGTGTAAGTTGCTGGTCTAGTTTCATTTTTTTTGCAAGTATCTGTCCAATTTTCCCAACACCATTTATTGAAGAACTGTCTTGACTCCATTGTATGCTCTTGCCTCCTTTGTCAAATATTAATTGAGCATAATGGCTTTGGTCGATCTCTGGGTTCTCTGTTCTGTTCTATTGGTCTATATGTCTCTTCTTGTGCCAGTATCAGGCAGTTTTGAGAAGAGTGGCTTTGTAATATAGCTTGATATCTGATATTGTGATCCCTCCAACATTGTTCTTCTTTCTCAACATTGCTGCAGCTAATAAGGGTCTTTTTTTACTCCAGATGAACTTTTGGAGAGTTTGTTCTAGGTCTTTGAAATATGCCATTGGTATTTTTATGGGGAGTGCATTGAATCTATAGATTGCTTTGGGTGGTATGTACATTTTAATGATGTTGATTTCACCAATCCATGAACACGGTATGTTCTTCTATTTGTTTATGTCTTCCTCTATCTCTTTTGTTAGTGTCCTGTAATTTTCTGAGTACAGGACCTTTACCTCCTTGGATTAATTTATTCCTAGGTATCTTAATTTTTTTGTTGCAATGGTAAATGGGATTGTTCTTTTAGTTTCACTTTCTGTGAGTTCATTACTGGTGTATAAAAAAGCCATAGATTTCTGGGTGTTAATTTTGTATCCTGCTACATTGCCAACTTCATTTATTAGTTCTAGTAATTTTATGATGGAGTCTTTAGGGTTTTCTATGCACAATATCATGTCATTTGCGAATAATGACAATTTTACTTTTCTTTTCCAATTTATATGCCTTTTATTTTTTCTTCTTGTCTGATCACTATGGATAGCACTTCCAGTACTATGTCAAACAGGAGTGGTGCAAGTTGGCATCCCTGTCTTGTTCCTATTCTTAGGGGAAATGGTTTTAGTTTTTTCCTATTGAGAATGATGTTGGCTGTACGTTTGTCATATAAGACTTTTATTATATTGAGATATGATCTCTCTATTCCCACTTTGCTGAGGGTTTTTATCAGAAAAGGGTATTGGATTTTGTCAAATGCCTTTTCTGCATCAATTGATATGATTATGTTATTTTTGTCTCTCAGTTTGTTTATTGATTTTTCACATTTATTGATTTGTGTATATTGTACCAGCCTTGCATCCCTGATATAAATCCCACTTGGTCATGGTGTATGATTTTTCTAATGTAATGCTAGATCCGGTTTGCTAGAATTTTGTTGAGGATTTTAGCATCTATGTTCATCAGGGATATTGGCCTGTAATTCCAAGAGCTACATCATTTAAAAGATAAACAAAATCAATAAGTCTTTAACCAGACTCATTAAAAAAAAGAGGGCCATATAAATTAAATTAAAAAATGAAGGACTTGACAACCAACACAATAGTAATACAATGAATCAGCAGGAAATACTATAAACATTATATGCCAAGAAATTAGGCAAGATGGAAGAAATTGATATATTCTTGGAAATATATAGTCCCCTAATGTTGAATCAAGAAGAAACAAAAAATCTGAACAGAGAGATAACTACTCATGAAATCAAATCAGTAATAAAAAAAAGTCGCAACAAACAAGCCCTGGACTAAATTGATTCATAAGTGAATTTAACCAAACATAAAAAGATTTAATAGCTATCATTCTTATACTATTTTAGCTATGCTAAAAAAAAAATTTGAAGAGTAGAGAAGGCTCCCATAATTGTTATAGAAGGCCAGCATTACCCTGATACCAAAACCAAAGACAGTACAAACAACAATTACAAGCCTATTTCTTTAATGAACAGAGTTGCAAAAATCCTCAATATAATATTAGCAAGCCAAATTCAGCAATATATTAAAAAGTTCATATATAATGATTAAGTGGAATTTATTACTGGGATGCAAGTTTTGTATAATACATACATATGAATTAATGCAATATAGCACATAAACAAAATCAAATATAAAATCATATCAATAGATCTAAAACAACACTTGACAAAATCCAACATTCCTTTATGATAAAAATTCCCAGCAAAGTGGGAATAAAGGGAACATACATTAACATAATAAAAGCAATTGCTCTGGCTGGTGTGGCTCAATTGGTTTGGCAAGATTATAAAATTCAGACACATAGCAAAAAACCCCTGCCCACTCCAAACCAAAAACAATCCACAACACTAACATCACAAAACATTTTCTATAAAGGATCAGGTAATAAATATTGTGATTTTGTAGGTCATACAGTCTTTCTAGAAATTATTTAGCACGAAAGCAGCTATAGACAGTATGCATACCAGTGGGAATTATTGTGTTTTAATAAAAACCATTATTTATATAAGCAATCTGTGAGGCAGATGGGACTTTTATAATTTAAATTTTAATAATTAAAATTAAATAAAAATAGAAGTTTAGTTCCTTAGTCTCACTAGCCACATTTTAAGCACTCAATAGCCACATGTGATTCATGGCTACCATATTAGAAAGCACAGATGATAGAACATTTTGGCATTGTAGGACAGCGCTGCTCTAGACATTCCTTATGGCATCTGACTATTCTATCCTAGACGTAGAAAGATAAGGAAGAGATGGCTGGACTTGATCTTCCTGAAACCCTCAAGAGAAATAGGGCAAAACATGTTTCTATAAAGTTTTAAGAAGATTATATATATATATATATATATACTAGTGACCCATCGCACAAAATCTTGTGAGACCTGGGATCCCTCCTCCCCTCCCCTGCACCATGGAACCTCCCCGCACCGTGGAACCGCCCAGAGTCCTGGAGTCCCACCCCACGTGGCTGGTATGCCATGGGATGGCCTCGAGTCCTGGAGTGCCGCCCTGATGCCCCGCCTCTGGGCCGTGTGGAGTGGGCGCCAAGCCATGCCCTCAGGGCATGCACACAGGGCCACAGAAACCCCTGCACAAGTTGTGCGAAGTGGCCGCCGGGACGCCAGTGGCACGCATGCTGTGGGGCCACAGAAACCCTGGCGGAAGCCACACAGAGCAGCCACCAGCACTTCCCCCCTGCCCCACCCCCACTGTGCATGCTGCCATCTTATTACAGTGTTATGGCATTGGGGTCAATTTGCATATTACCTCTTTATTATATAGGTCAATAGGCCTGCATCATAATCTTTTTTTTCTTTATTGATTAAGGCATTATATATGTGTTCTTATCCCCCCATTGCCCCCCCACCTCCCCACTCATGCCCTCATCCCCCTGTTGTCTGTGACCACTGGTTAGGTTTATATGCATGCATACAAGTCCTTTGGTTGATCTCTCCCCCTTACCTCCACCCTCCCCTACCTTCCCTTTGAGGTTGGATGGTCTGATTGATGCTTCTCTGTCTCTGCATCTGTTTTTGTTCATCAGTGCTAATTGAGCATCTGTGTATTAAACATTTACAGTCTTATCAACTTTAGTGTATCAATCCACATAGCATTACAATCGTAAAAGCTGACATTAACTGACTGCATAGCTACAAACTCTATGAAACTATGTATCCCAGGAAAAATGTAGTTTCTCAGTGCACATACATTTTTTTCCCTCACTAAAGGTAATTGATAAAGTCAGGGACATAAATATTTTCATTTGTTTTTGATGGCTTTTACTAGTCAATGAGACAAAGCCTATGTGAATATTTTCTAAGTTCAAGCATTTATCAAGAAAGTGTTATAAAATAGCTCAAGTCTACTACTAGACAAACTTGAATTATCTAGATAAATGTAAGGAAAGAATACGCTTGGCTCTAAAGCTGGTAAGAAATCAAAGAGCAATCTAATAGTACAATAAAAGAAAGCAAAAAGGCATTCAAAGACTGTTTTGATTTAAACTATATTTGAAGAATTCTAATAACTAGGTCAGCTTAATCAAGCTGTGAAATTTTGATACAACAGAGAACAATGTCAAATTATGTTATGGAGAAAGATGATTCAAAAAATGAATCTTCCTCAGTAATTTATGAATAATTTGGTATTATCGTGTATGATGATAATTTGGCAAACATCTGTGTAAATCTAATGTTTCATTATGACCGTTTCTTTCAGAAGTGGTGATAATGACTTGAAGCATTTTTTCTTGGCGAAGATTTACATGCTTCGGCCACCAGTACCATCTGTGTTAGGCAATTTCTTTTGCATCATTCTCCTGTATTTTGCAATTTTTGATGACCCTTTCGTCATTTAAAGAATGTGTGAAAGGCATTTCCTCTAATAGTAGAAAATTTGCTATTGCTTGCTCTTGCTTTCATTAATTATATATTAAATTGCAGTTTAAACTTTCTAGAAATAATCAGGAGCTTCTCCTTAATATCTATATGCATTTTAATATTCAATAGTACAGGGAAAATGAGTCATACTTCAATAGGGTCTTTCTGTTAATGGCTTGAGTATTTAAAATAAAACTTTCTACTTCTATTTTCTAGAAGTAGAAACCATGCCTGTGGCACACTTTCTCTTATCTATGAGTTTCAATTTGAGGGTAGATCAATCGCCATCTGCCCCCACTGCTGTTATTAACCTGCAGATGCAGGTAAATATGGGACTTCCGAGTAGTACCAAAGTAGAACACAGAGGCAGAGAACAGCAGGCCATAGAAGGAAAAGCACAGTTCATTGCAGAAATTGAGTTTACCTACCACTGATAGACTCTGCTAACCACAGGGGGATTTAAACCAAGCGTCCAAAGGAGTCTCAGAATGTCGGACCTGATACTTACATCTTGAGCCATTCTCTTGTGTTTATCCAATGTGCTGCTTACACTGACCCCTGGATATTAGAAGGACCCCATGCCCTTGTGGAAGCCTTTCCATACGCTGCCATTATTAAATGAGTTTGTTTAGCTCTGAGTTCAGTTGTGATAGTAAATAGTATTTCCTACGTTAAAAAGTGAGGATGAACTCTGGGGAGGGGCACAGTCAGCACTGAATGTCTCTAGGGGTTTTCCAGTTTGGGAATGGACAGTGAGTGTCATAAGAACGTACATATGTGTGGGACATAACGTTTTAAAGCTCTCTTGGTCATCATCTCAATAGCACGTTTTCTTTTACCAGTGCCCTTTGATTTTAGCAAATTCTCTGGAGCCTATTTCATGGGGTTTTTCATTTGTTTTCTCTTTAAAAATCATTTCTTCCAGGAGAAATCCTCAAACATGTGAAAAATTTGTATTCAATTCAAGCTCCAAGCGTTGTGTGGAGCAACACTTGAGAGACCACTCAGAAGCTTCGGGCCTTGAAAATGCTGCGGTCCGCTTGCTTAACTAGATGGGCTGCATGAAGCATGATACACCTGGGCTCTGCCGTCTGCGCTGATTGCCTTTTAGCTTCTGAGTGCAATTCAAGGTGATCATTTTAATCTCAAAGGCCCTGAATGGCGTGGGACCCGGTTCTCGATAAATTGCCTCTTTCCCTGGGATGGCAATTAATATCAGCCAGAGTGTTGCCACTGATAGTTCCCTGTTGTTAAACTGAGGGACTGAAGGCAGGAGAGTGAGTGGGTGTAGGAGGTACACCCCTAAGTGTGTAAGACCCATGTCACTGGTACCTCCTAGCACTTTTCAGGTGAGCAAGCATACATATGTCTATTTTCTTTTGGGTCAAAGTTTATAACTGACCGTCTACATTTTTGTTAATTTTTAAATTACTGTATTTTCAGGACTTCATGTAGACATTTCCTTTTTTAAATGGTTAACATTTTGCTTTGATAATATATCATAAGCTCTTCAGAGGATGGGTGGTAATTTTTAAAGTAAAAGTTCCTGCATTACTTTATTCTGAGAAACATAAATCATGATTGGATTAAATGTAAAGGTGAACTATTACTAAAAGAAACACACTAATTCAATAGACATTTGTCAAAGTCCACTCCGTGGCAAGTACTTTTTTTCAGATATAAAAGAAACTTTTAGGATGAAATAAATATATTATTTAAGAATAACTGGTACATAAAATCAGTTTGCTGATTTATAACATAAAAAATTAGAAGTAGTAGTAATATTTGTTTAAATCTGTCCAACTCTAGTTACCTTCACATAAAAAGGAATGTTTTAAAAGATATGGATAACTTACAGAATCAGCAAAAGTAAATAATCTATTTTAGAAAGAACAGGAATCTGGGAAAAATCTCAAAATGTAGGGGAAGACCATAGGAAAATATTTCAGGATGCTTTCTCAGAATAAACCTATTTCATTTGTTTCTGTCACTGCATCAGACCACTCAATATTCAGATATGGGGGAGTAAAGCAAAAGGAAAAAATCAAACATTTTTTACAGAATGCAGAAACAAGATGGATTTGTCCTTTTAAAAATTGGCAGAAGGAAGCATCCTCTAATAGGTTTATTTGTCTATAGGAGTAGGCAACTAGGTCTACTTGTCTCCCACTGTAGGCTGAGCTCCAACTAACCTCTAGAATACATTTTGCTTCTAGTTTGGGAAGATATTGAATTTCTTACTCTGCATCCTGACCTTGATGCCCTGGTCCCCATAATTGGATTTCTGCATCATCCTATCTAATAAAGAGGGAATATGCAAATTCCCTCCATCCCTCCAATATGTCACTCCATCACAGAGATGGAGGCACCCATAGTCACAAGATGGCAGTGCCCAGTCCCCTCAGCCCTGCCAGAGTCCCCCAGTCCTTTTAGCCCTCACTGCTGTGAGGGGCAAGCAGGCCCCTGCAAAGAGCAGACCAGGGCCTGTGGTGGTGTCGAGCAGGCAGGTCTGCAGAGAGCAGAGAACGGGCCTAAGCTGTCACTAAGACAGCTCCTGAGGGCTCCCAGATTGGAGGTGTAGGTTCAGCTGAGGGACCCACCCCACCTCCGTGCACGAATTTCGTGCACTGGGCCTCTAGTATATAATAAGTTCTCAGTTGCAGAGCCTTCTGCTCCAGCCCCAAGTTTCTTAGTGATTCAGGATCTGACCATTATTATTGAACTTCCCTCATTCTCACAGCCATCTTGTAGCACCTCTATTAATGATCTCATTTATCCTTGCTAATTGTTACCTTCTGCTTGAAGGACAGCATGGAGTTGAGCTCTACTTTGACCCTGGTTAATAGCACTTATCACCTTGTCCCCCTAACACTTGCCTGGTCCAAGAGAAACAATCTAATTTAAAATCCTTGGACTCTTGTGGGGCTATTGTTTCCTTTTTGGTTTGGTTTTATTTTTCTACATTTAGTTTTTACTGTCATATATGTTTTTTGTAAATGCAACCATTTTGTTGCACAAGGCCCAAAACTTCACTAGTCCCTTCATGTCTTCTTGGACACATGGTTCTTCTCTTCCCTGGGGTAACTTTCTCTTTTCTCCCAAGTTCCAGTTATGATACTTCTGAAAGTGATGAACTCATGCTTTATTTTAGAACTCATTAATTAAAGCAACAATCCTTATTAGGCACCTCTACATGGACATACACTTTTTAGTAATGAACAGGATGGATTCAAACTTTTTAATTGCTTATAGTTTAGTGGAATAAATAACATACACACTGAACATGGAGCCTACCAAAACAGTGCATATTTATACATGATTGAGAATCTAAATTAGAGTTATGGAAAGAAATACTACAGAGGCTCAGAGAAGAGATGTTATATGGACACACACAGAAAGAGAGGGGAGAAATGAGGAAAGATCTTGAAGCAAAAGTGAGGATAGAACCTGGATAAATGGTTCAGAGAGAGTAGGTTGGAGGGCTTCCTGAATAAATATTTACATAAAGGGTTTATCTCTTTTGTTCAGAGGATAATCACAAAATTGGCTAGACTAAGAGCTAAAATATTAGAAGAACAGTTGGGAGATAAATTTGCAAACAGAAAGTGGCATCATCAGATTTTGAAAGCTCTGTTCTTTGAATTTTTTAAAAGGCAGTGTAGTCTTAGCAGATTCCTGAGCAAGGCAAAAATCTAATGTATTATCTAACTCATTTTTTTTCTGAAAAATTCGGCAGTTGAGAGTAGAAAAGAAAAAAAAAGCCAAGCAAAGTTGTGTTATTTTGTTTTCTTATGCAAGGTTGAAGAGATATGTGTACATTTTAAGTTTTTTATTATTAAACCAACTAGATCTATATAAAAATATATAAAAGTATAAAGAAAAAATCTATATATGTATACTTTTAGATATTAGAGATAAGCCTTGTCAATAAGCACATGTTTCAATTCAGCTTTTTAAATAATCTATAATACTGAGATATTTCTTTATATCAAGTTGTCTTTACTATTGCACCAGGAGAAGAGTTTCATTTTCTTTAGGTATGTGAGATATTTAACTCCTTTATCTAAAATAGTGCATTTCTTATAAAAATATAAAACTTATATGAATATCTAGGAAACTCCTTATCTGATATATTCATCATACAGAGTTCTATTTTTTCTAGTTTTTTGTTTTAATTGCAGTATTATTAAGGCAGGGAACAAAATTGCAATTTACCAGTAACTAATAAAATACAATAGGACCAGTAAGTTGTGTATTTAAACACTGAATTTTGTAGGGCATAAAGTTTATCTCAATAAAACTATTTTTAAAATATCTAAAGGTCTTTTTTCTTGTTTTAAATCTATTTCTCTTGCAGCAGTTAATTTATGTAAGGTAAAATATAAGTAAAAATTTTCCACAAAAAATTCAGTTGCGTTGGGGCTTTTAAAATTTGGGCTTTATTTAGACGTAAATGTTTTTGCTTTTTAGTGTAGATTACTGAATGGTTTCTAAAAACATTTTCTGTTGGGATCATGGCATTTAAATGTGTGTTCTATTATTTCACATGTACTAAAGGCGGGATCAGAGGAAAACGTTCTAGTTATATGTTGTGTGACTGAAAATCATGTTATCTTTTAAGATTCAGTTCTTTAAACTGCAAAGATGGAGGGCTTTCTTTATAAAACATTCCTTGATTTTCATCAATTCTCCTTTTGACTTTACATTTCTTGAGAGGTACTTGCCTAAGTGAATCACAATAAATACTTATAAATATGATCAAGCCAGTGTTAAAGCCAAAATTGCCCATACAAATGAAAAGCTAAGTTTATAAATGACTGCTAAAAAACAAAGTGGAATATGTTAAGTCCGTATCTTATGAAATAAATTCTTAAAATTGTATGTCATATAATTTATAATTTGCAATAATATTTGAAATTCATTCAATAGTAAGATGTTCTTTTTTTTTTTTTTTCTAGAGCACAGTTACTTTTAATTCCTTTAAGGTCAAAGGGAACAATAACTATATTGAAGGGACTATCTCCCTTGACCTGTAAATAAAACTGAGACCAGATTACACCCCTGATATCTGCCCCCTCATTCTATAAAAACAATAGGATGTTTGAATTTTCAAGAGATCTGAAAACCTTTCTAGTAAATGCTTTATTTTGGAGTTGAGATTACTAATGTCCAGAAATCATAGAGTACAAAACCTAGGGCTTTTACATGAGTTATGATTATACTTTCCACTATTCTGTGCTATTTAAAATCCAGATTTAGAATTAATTGCCCTGGAATAACCCATGGCATGGATTAATTTCCAAACTGTAATCCTTATGAAAGGAATGTGTGCTTTTGAAAATAGTGCTGTTAAAAGAATGTAAGTTTTCATTAAAAAAAAGTTCTGGGTGCACTGAAACTGTATCAGGTCCTCTGGCACCTGTTCCTGTCTCACAAAGTGCATGTGAGTTATAGTTGGGTGGTCCCAGTCACCCACCCTTCCGATACCCAAGACAAATGTGAACGTCGGTGTACAACAATTATGTTATAAACGATTGCATTATTTGCATTCATCTCATCTGCAAGCCAACCTACCAAATATCAATTACTGGAAGTTATTAATTTTTATCATTTTAAAAACGAGATCTTAATTATATAAAAAAACACAATGGTTGACTGGCAATATCCTAAAAGGTTTCACATTGTAGTTGTTTGCTCTCTGCTATATTTCATTAATATTCAGACTACATGGTATATGTACATTTACTATACACACAGATATAAATATGCATGTGAATATATGAATAATTCTTGTAATATTGGTGTTGTTAAATGACATGTAGAATATTTTTAAGTTGAACTTCTTAATATAGCACAGGAGATCAAATGTCCCTGGAAAAGTTATTTGTTTGACAATGGCATAGAACTATGAAAATTCTTCTAGTTAACAAAAAATTACTAATTTTCATAAATGGAAATAATTTAGGACCATGGAAGTTGGATCTGTTAATTATCTACTTAAATAAATTTTAAGAAAATTTTATTATTTCAGAAATATTAAAACATGGGATTATTACATTAATTTTATTTAATTTAATGACTCTCTACAACTTCTTTTTTCTAAAAATAATTATCATTGATTATTTATCATTATCAGTAATTTATTATTGTCCCTGCTCTTTTCCCTCTTTCCTTGTCTCGTTTCTCCTCCCTTCTCTTTGTCATAGCATTTACCTTTTATTGTAATTAGAGCTTATGTTATAATTAGAACCACTTTCTTTATTTCAAAAATCTAGAAGATGATTCTGATAATAGAAAATAATCAGTTTAAAATGCACCTGTGTAAAAATGTTATTTATATTAGAATCAAATTAAATTTGTTTAGGCAGGCCCACTGAATAAAAATGTAATTCATTGATTGTTGAGTCATATGACATCTTAGTTTAGCTCATATTTGGCCCACGATGCTATTACACAGGTGTTCTCCTATAATTCCTAATTGTCTTTCTTTTCTCTTGTTTATGAGAAGCAGCATTTTGCTATATTCTATCATTGTGAATAAAGGCCTTTTTAATTATACCAGTTGCTAATGGAACCCACTTTCTTTTGAAGTCCTTCATCTCACAGCCTCTGATTTTCTGATTTAATACTGATGTGACTTTCACTTTCTAGACATGCTGCAATCTATCACTTACATCTCACATACTAGAGAGTCAGGAAATATTATCTGAAATGATGGGTCAAGAAATAAAGGTTGAATATATTATTTAAGGTAATAAATACTAACATAAAAAGTAAAAGAGTATCTGTATACATTTTTTAGAAGAAGAGATGCAGTGGTGTAAAATAATAAAATCCACAATTTTTTAATGGAGGAGAAACTGTTGATAGTATCTGAGATAGATAACCTTTATAAATTAAGGTATAAGCATACTCTTTTTGAATTTATTTAAATAACCACACAAAAAAGACAAAAAAGACAGAAATGGTTAAATATAATTTCATCTAGGGAAAAGATTAGCAGTGTTAGAAGGGAGACTTTTACTTTCCATTGTCTAAACTCCTATATTTTAGAACTTTGTTATTCTCCATCTGTGTATTCTTATAATAATAAAAAAAGATAAAAGATAACCACTTTGGGAAGAAAATAAAACATATTTTGCCATGACCTGAAACTAAAATATCTAAAATTAGTTTATATTTTTAGTAAAGGACAAATAAAAGAATAAATATTTAAAAAATAAAAGTTCATATTATTTCATATTAGAAAGCGTTTATTGTGTTGGGAAAACAACGATCAATAAAAATGTGCTCCTGTCCCTCATAGACATAGGAGTTTAGATAAGAAGGATATAGGCTACCTTGTAAGAAAATGTATTCTGAAAACACTTAAAAGGATAATTAACCTAGACTTCAGAAGGCAGGAAGCCTTCACAGGAACAAGACATTTAAGCTAAAGGTTATAGATGACACCCAGAATAACACCTCTCAATACCTCCTTCCTTACTCTATCTCCTCATTATGTATGTGATTAATATTTTATTTTATTTCTTATTTTTTATTTTAATTAAGTTTATTTTGGTGACATTGGTTTGCAAAATAATATAGATTTCAATTGTACAACTTGGTAAAACATTGCCTTCACAATGCTTCATGTGCCTATTGCACCAAGCAAAGTCTCTTTGCATCCTTATTTCTCCCCCTTTACCCATCTCCACCTACCCCACCTTCCTTTCCCTATGTGTTATATACATAACATATAGATATTGTTATCTGTGTCTATGTGTTATGCATTAATGTTTTTTGGAGAATCCCTTCACCTTCTTTTATCCAGTCCCCAACTGCCTTCCCCTCTAACAGCTGTCAGTGTGTTCCATGTATCCATGCCCCTGTTACTATTTTGTTCATCAGTTTATTTTGTTCATTAGATTTCACAAATAAGTGAGATCATATGGTATTTGTTTTTTTATGACTAGCTAATTTCACTTAGCACAATAACCTCCAGGTCCATCCATATTGTTGAAAAAGGTAAGATTTCCTTCCTTTTACTGGCTGCATAGTGGTCCATTGTGTAAATGTATCACCACTTTTTTATCCACTCATCTACTGTTAGGCACTTGGCTGTCTTTTCATTTTCTTGTCTAATTTTGTCAATCAAGTATCAGAAAAATATTTAACTTTTCCTCTCCAAAATAAAACCAAACCAACCCACCCACATACAAACAAATCATAAAAGTCTTCTAATTTTACACTGGAGAACCATCTGATTTGCCCTTCTAAAGCATCAGATGATGACTTTATGTTTCTCTAACCAATGAAAAACTTATGGTGCTACATCCATACTCCGTTTCAAATTTCCAATAAGAACAATGTTATTGACCATAATAATGCTATGTAGCAAACTACCACTAGATCTCAGCAATCTATAATAGTCAACATTTATTTAGGTGTTTATCCAGGCAGCTGGGGTAAGCTGATCTAACTTTAGCACAGTTGTGTGAGTCTAATCTTGAGCTCAGATGATATAGACTGGTCTCTGTGTTAGCAGTGTGTCCTCTGGAACCCACAATCTAGCCTGACATTGTTTTTAAGTTGATGGCAGGGATCTCAGAGAGAGAAAATATGCAATGGCCCTCAGAGTAAAATGTTTGGATACAGGGAAGAGTGAAGAATTGAGGCAATTGATGAAAGTGTACAAATGCTAAAACATAATTATAAGAGTGTTCTACAAAATTCCTCCACAATACCCATTCTGTAGCTTTTTTGAAGTTAAAAACTTGAAAATATTTTCAGAAGCCCTTGTTTTCCTGGTGGTCCTAAGAATGTACTAAGTTTGCCTAATGGATTATGCCACCTGAACTGCATCCAGCATGGCCAGTGGTGAACCTGAGGAGGGTCAGGGAAGGATTAAAGAAAACAGACAAGAGAATATAGTTGGGGCCAGGTGTATCACTGCATCTGGATGAGGACACAGTGACACAGCCTGTAAGCCAAGTTTTTATTTTATAGGCAGATCACACAAAGCAAAACAAGGGAGTGGTCAAGATGTTTATAATTCTTGTGAGTTTCCAATCTGCTTCTTTCCTGTTATTGCAATTGTCTGAACTCTGTCAAGCTTTATTTTGGCAGCACTGCTGCACCTCCTGCAGCCCACATCTCTCAGCTACCTAGAAATACAAGGTTGGACTATAAGGTCAAGTTTACATACAACCATAGCCTTTGGCTATAATTATGCTGGTAGGGCTTTGCCCTCCAAGCTGGGACTTGTATGTGGCTTTGCCACAAGTGGACCATGCCCTCTCATCAATCTGAGGCTTGAACCTGTCCAAACACTGTAGCCACCCTTCCACCATCAGGAGATTTTAATTTTAACTGAATTTACATCATTAAATGCAGCAATAACCATAGAATCTGATTTGAATCCACCCCAAAAACAGATAAAATAATAATATTGAGTATCATATACCAGGCATACTGATAAAAGCATTTGTTGACTATGTGGCAGAAATTTTTTTGTGGTATGACCTTTTACAAGTCACATAAAATATCATTTTTTGGTTCATAAAGAAAATTTGATAATACCTACTAGTGAGTGTGACACATTAAGTAAACAGTACATCATTTTTAGTTTAAAATTAGAGGCCTGGTGCATGAAAATTCATGCACTGGAGGGGGGTCTCTCAGCCTGGCCTGCCCCTTTTCAGAGTCTGGGAACCCACAGAAATGGGAGGTGACCTGGCAATCAGGGGAAGGCGACACCCCCATCATACCTCTGCTGCCGCCACTGTCAGCAGCGTAAGCCTCGGCCAGCCCTGGTTACCTGAGCCTTGGGTGGCTCTGGGTGGCTGAGCAGCTGCCATCCCAGGCTTGCCTGCACCTCGGGCATAGGCTGGGCAGCCTCCATCTGAGGCTTGCCTGTGCCTCGGGCCGGCCCTGTGTATCTGTGGGGCTGAGGAGACTGGGGGACTCCAGAGGCAGGCGCGCGGAGCGGCTGGACCCGCCTGGGGGCGGGCCAGGCCGTGCCGCATGCCTGCTGCCCCGGTGGGACTGAGGGGACTGGGCGCCGTCATCTTGTGGCTGTGGATACCACCATCTTTGAGGGTGTGGCAGTCAATTAGCATATTCCCTCTTTATTGGCTTGGGTGCTGCCATCTTTGTGAGGGCATGGTGGTCAATTAGCATATTCCCTCTTTATTAGATAGGATAGCCATTACATTATTTTGGGATATTCACACAAAAAGGAAAAGGGGGAAAAAGCAATTCTCAAATGTTGAACACAAACATAACTGAAAGAGCTAACATTTATATTGATGTTCTAAATACTTTATATATGTATTCATTTAGTCCACACAACAATTCTGAGGCATAAATATTGTTATTTATATATCTTTTAGGTATGGAAACAGAAGCACAAAGAGTTTAAGGAGCTGACCAAAGTCATACAGCAAATAAGTGGTAGAGCTGGGATTCAAACCGAAATAGTCTGGCAACATTTTGTTTTCTTACTGTCTCCAGTATACTTTTTTTCTGGAGAAACAATATTATCTGAGAAGTTTTATGTAATTTCTTACATATTAATATTACCTTAGTTGTGTCAGGACATATTTATTTTTTCCATTTCTTTTTGTTTCACATATGGCTCATACAATGACCAGTAAATCCCAAGTATAACTTCAACTATATAAAAATTGATATTTTCAAATTATATTCAAATAAAATATTATTTTGAAATTAGATCCTGTGCTGTTATTTTGAAAAATACAGATTTATATTTATCATTTCATGCAATAAATATATATAAAATAGACAGTTACATAAAATTCTGTACAATTAGACAACAAAAACAATTAAATAAATAGAATCCTATCTATGAAAAGAGTGATATGCAAATTGACCGTACCTCCGCCACACCCATCAGCCAATCAGGAATGAGTATGCAAGTTAACCCAGCCAAGATGGCTGCAGCTACGGAGCAAACAGGAGGCTTGGGCAATGGAGGAAGCCAAGCTTCCTGGCTGGCCCAGGCCTCTGCTCCAGGCTACAAAGTTTCAATTATAGATGATAAATAAATCCCAGATACCAGGGCCTCTGCTTGGGTCACGGGGGGTGTGGCCTGCCTGCAAACCATCACAGGCCCCTCACCCAGGCCACCCCATGCCCCAAGGGAACCCCCACCCTGATCCAGGACACCCTTCAGGGCAAACCAGCTGGCCCCCACCCGTGTACCAGGCCTCTATCCTATCTAATAAAAGAGAAATATGCAAATTGACCATTACTCCAACACACAAGATGACTGCCCCCATATGGACACAAGATGGCCACCACAAGATGGCCAGCAGAGGAGGGCAGTTGGGAGGGACCAGGCCTGCAAGGAAGGGCAGTTGTGGACAATCAGGCCAGCAGGGGACGGCAGTTAGGGACAATCAGGCTTGCAGGGAAGTGGTTAGGGGGTGATCAGGTTGGCAGGCAGAAGTGGTTAGGGGCAATCAGGAAGGTAGGCAGATGAGCAGTTGGGAGCCAGTAGTCCTGGATTGTGAGAGGGATGTCCGATGGCCCATTTAGGCCCGATCCTACTAGGATCGGGCCTAAATGGGCCATCGGACATCCCTTGAGGGTTCCCAGATTGGAGAGCGTACAGGCTGGGCTGAGGGACCCCCCCCCCCCCAACTCATGCATGAATTTCATGCACTGGGCCTCTAGTCTTGAATAAAAGTCAACTGCTGATGTTTAATGTTTCTAGATTGCTTTTGAGCAAGTGTTTTAGGTCTTTTCCCATATTTGTCTTTAACATTTCCAGTGTGACCTCATCCTATTCCATTTATTTCTAATGTTAGCACCTTTCATTACAGAGGAAATAAAAAGTCTAATAAGATAATTTAACCCATTTTTTTAAATAAGTTCCTCAACTATAGAAGGCTATTTTGTCTCAGAACAACTACAGTGCACTCTGCAATTACAGAGGCATCTCGGAAATACAAGCACTAAGAAAGAAAGCTCTGTGATCTCAGTGTGATTGAGCAAGATGGAATCCAGTACTCTCAAAAACTAAAAATATTTTGAGTTTTGAACTCATTGTGAAAACTTAGAGGTAGAGGGAAGGTGCTTATTCTTGAATGACAAACTTTCTGAAAAGTACAGATTCAGGTATTTTTAAAAAAAAGTCTTCCATAACATCAAATAACTCCTACAAACATTGTTTTGATGAGTAAAATGAGAATTATTCAGATCATATATAGTAAATTAAAATTCTTTGGAAAGGCTCAAAGATTTGAATTATTAGAGAATATATGACTGGCTCAAATCATTTGGGGATTTTTAGACCCCAAAACATTCAAAAGTCAAATTGAGTTCTTGGACCACTGGAATGAGGCTACTGGTCCATGGATGATATATATAAAATCTTGAGAAATTATTTCTATTTTTTTCTCAATATAATTTTTTTTGCAATCAGTTAGTATTAGATTAGATCAAGAAAACCTATGCCCCCCAATATTTTCTGATAAAATCTTGTGCAACTTTTAATTGATTATCAACATATAATTTTCTTTTGCATGTATCATTAAATTCTGCTTTTCATTTCTAATTAACTTGCTTTTCCAGAATTTGGTTAGAGCCAAGGGTTGTGAGCTTCATGGGAAAGTGTGCAGGTGAAGTACCAGGAAATTATATGCTTGAGGAGCTCTGAGATCTGACCCATGACGACAGATGACAATGCTATGCTACTCACTAGTGACTTGCAGGTAGTGGAACTAGTTCAAACTTATTATAACTTCTTTCTTTCTTAAATTAACAACCATATGCATGTATGTATGTTTGTGTATCTATAATAATAAAAGTGTAATATGCTAATTAGACGGGATGTCCTTCCAGACATCCTTCTGGAGGAAGCCAGGGCTGGAGGAAAACCCTGGTCCTGGGTGCCAGAGGGAAGCCAGTGCCAGCAGCCGGGGGATGAAAGGCATACTCTTTGCACAAATTTCATGCCTCCGGCCTCTAGTGTGAATATAAAATTTAAAAAGCTAATAAAACGTCCTTTACATGCCATTCATCTAAGATGTTAGGTGTGATTTTCCAAAGCATTATCCTACAACATCCTTTCACCATGCAGATCAAATAAAAAGCTTTGCTCTCTCACCTTCCCAGACCACATAGAAACACACACACACATTTTCCCCAATTTTCAGTAATGTTCATTAATATTAGCTTGGTGACTGATACAACTTGCTTTCTCTCACATATATTATATATACATATATATATAATATATGTTGATATTATATATATACACACATATATAATATATTTGCAGTGTATATGCCTATATTTTTATATGACTGAGAAAGGATGATATCAGACAAAAGTAAAACATAATTATGAATCATAAATGAGATTTAGTCTGTTATCTTATTATGATTTGTTAGGTGCTTTGTGCATAAAGCTGATGATAGAAAAGATGCAGACCTGGCAAGCTGAGAAAAGTCAAAGATATTTTTCCCATGTTTTCCCCACACTCTGTAATCTATGTTTACATAATTCATTTTCTTTTGAGAGGAAAAGTGACTCCCATCCTTCCTTCTCTTTTTCTCATTGCTTTAAAAAATTCTTAAGGTCTTTTTAATTAATAAGAAAATGCAGCTCAATTAAACTTAAAATTGTGCTATATTAACAGTGGCTATAATAATGCTATAAATATATACTTTACTCATAAAATATTATTTTTTCTTCACTATCAAATGTTTCATTTTCTTCATTATAAAATAATGAAGCAGCCCTAGCCGGTTTGGCTCAGTGGATAGAGCGTCAGCTTGGGGACTGAAGGGTCCCAGGTTCAATTCTGGTCAAGGGCATGTACCTTGGTTGCATGCATATCCCCAGTGGGGAGTGTGCAGGAGGCAGCTGATCGATGTTTCTGTCTCATCGATGTTTCTAACTCTCTATCCCTTTCCCTTCCTCTCTGTAAAAAATCAATAAAATATA
Source organism: Corynorhinus townsendii (assembly GCA_026230045.1). NCBI lineage: Eukaryota > Metazoa > Chordata > Mammalia > Chiroptera > Vespertilionidae > Corynorhinus > Corynorhinus townsendii. The sequence continues at coordinate 80,196,421 of JAPDVU010000001.1, read as the reverse complement.
TTTAAAAAATAAAATAAAATAATGAAGCAAAATATTAATTCTTAATATCAATAAAAGTGAATTAATCTCTCTAAGAGAAATATTTTGAATATAGCTTCTAAATCTTGTAATATACTTGGTCATTTAAAAAACATGCTTTTACTGAAAACAAAATTTGGGGGTTGTTTTTAACTAAGTTAACATGAGTATTAAGGAATATAAGGATTGTGTTATTTTTTCTGGACTGCATAAGTAGATTGATGGTTATTTCTGGTCATATAAATTATTATATAACACTATATGTAACATAACACATTATTTTATATTTTTAACAATATATGCTCTCTGTAAAATGTACACATAATACAGATATAACTAATTCAACTAAAATTATTTTCTTTATTATGACAATTCGTATTATGCAAGGAAGTAATTTAAATAATTCTATTCATCTATATTATGTGAATATCCTAATTATAAAAAGCCTGTGGTTATGATGCCCTCATGCCATAACCAACGATTATCAGGAGGCTGCGTGTGTGGCAGGCACGGGAGGGTGGGCAGGGACTTGACCAGGAGGTGTATTGAGGGAGTCCCATGGCGCTGGCCATGGGGCAGGACTTGGGGGAGTCCTGCGTGGCACCAGTGGGGGCTTGACACTGTGGGTCTGGGTGATTTTGAGATGCGTGTGGGTGGGTGGGGCTGCGTGCATGGCGAGGCTGCATGCGTGGTGGGGCTGCCTGTGTGGCGAGGCGCGTGTGAGTGAATGGGGACTTGACTCTGGGCGCTGGTGGGACTTGATGCTGGTCGCTGGCCCAGACTCTGACAGGAGGGAGGAGGGAGCTGGATTCCCGCATCCAGTACTTGACTTTAAATGGGAGGCCAGTGTCAGATGGGGACAAATCAATTCTATTATAGAGAAAGGGAAAATAGCAATATTAAAATATTTCCTCTAATTAATTCCCTTTTAATGTGCACAAATTTTGTGCACCAGGCCACTAGTATGTTTATATATGTATATACATGTGTATATGTATATATATGTTATACAGAAACAGTCACAGATAAAAGATGTCTAATGAAGATCAGATAAATGTAATTTTCATCAGATAAATGTAGCTGTATTATGAAGATAAAATACAAATTTTATTTATATATTATATACAGGGGGTGGAGAAAAGTAGGTTTATAGTTGTAAATAAAATAATTAATAAAATAATTGATAAATTATAGTACAAAAATAAACTCATAACTGTAAACTTACTTTGGCCCACCATTGTATATTACTTATATAGTAAATTATTCATCTCAGAAATTACCGTCTACAGATATGTTTTCAAAGTTATATTAGTTATACAAATGGATAAAAACCATTTGGCCACCTTACCTCTCTGTCTTAAATATTTTAAATCAAACTGTTAATTAACCACTGGTTTTCACATATTTGTAAGTATATTGAGACTTTCATACTCTGTATGCTCTTGAAATTGCTTAGAAAATGCATTCCCTGCAATTCATGCTAGAATATGCCACATTTGAGATCTATCTGTTTGCTTATGCTTTCTCTCTTTTCTCCCCTGTATTTATTTCTGGATATATATTCATTTGAAATATACTACTTTTATTTTCTTACTTTTACTCTGGTAAGACTCCTTATAGGAGGGTGAGGATGGGAATGCATTGTCCTGCAATGACTGTTTAGCATTCCTGAGAAGCTAATGGTCCAGATTGACCCAAGGCATGTAATCTTTCCTTACCTCCCACTTCTATTTTTGGTCTTTTTTTTTTTTAAGATTTTTAATTGATTTTAAGAGAGAGAGAGAGGAAGGGAGAGTGAGAGAGAAACATCGATATGAGAGTGAAACATCAATTGGCTGCTTCCTGCATAGCCCATACCGGAGACTGAGACTGCAACCTGGGCATGTCCCCTGGCAGGAATTCAACTGGTAATCTTTCAGTGCAGGGGAGGATGCCCAACCAAATGAGCCACACTGGGCAGGGTCCACTTCTATTTTCAGTTAACCTGGCACTTTCAAGGCTGTCTATTCGCCAGGTAAAATGATCTCGATATTTGACAGTTTGAGCATCCTTTGGGTAACTCTTAGTTGTCTGTGAGAACATTGTGCATATACCATATTCTGGTGAGTATTTCCAAAAATACATTTTAATCTAAACTGTAATACAAATGTTTAGATGGCAGTTATAATAAAACGTTGCATTATTTTCTTGGCTTCATTCAGTTTTTTTACCCTAATGTCATAAAATGATTGTCTTCAATTCAATTTCTTATGTCTTTGTCAGTTAACCACATAGAAGGTCTTTGCAAATGTGTGCTAATTTCCCACGGTCAAAATATTTTGTGGGAAGGGAAATCTGTGACTTATTCTTTTGCATTTTTAGTGAAAGAGGTCGGGTCTGTTGTGTTTAAGTGGAGAAGTAAAGGTAGGACTTCTGGACACCTGTAGAGTGTGAACCTTTAAGAGACTGGTAACTTCTGAGCATTGCCCTAAATCACAGGGTGAATTATATAGTTAAAGAAATGTATGTTGTTAAAGAAATGTATTTTTTAAGCAGAGTTGTTGTAAAATTAGAATGCGATTTGAAGTTGCTGATACTTCTCTTTTTGAATAGCAGCTAGCTCAGACCCCTGAGCATGAAAGGGCCTCAGTTATAACCAGACCTCTAGGGTATGGGTGAAAGAGATGCAGAATCACAAAATCTGGTGAGTTTCCTGAGAGCTCGAATAATCTGAAATCATCCTCACTTCTCAAACAACCTGGATTGCTTTAAGTTCTTAACCTGGGCCTTTCTATGTCATAGCCAAACCACTGTGAAGGACAATGACCCAGCATTCGTGGACAATTTCTTTGTTTAGAGCTCCATCTGGTTATAAAAATTTTCTTATTCTTTGGAGAAAGACCAGAACCATGGATCCAAGTTCATGGATTAGGGAGCACAAGTACCTCTTCAGTTACATGGTCTCCATAAGCTGCAACCAATTAATTTTGAGGTGGTTTTTTTTTTTTTCCTTTTGCAATGACCTTGTAACATCACCATGTGCCCTCATGAGAAAAGGAGGAGAAAGCCCAAGAGAAATTAAAGAAAAAAAGTATGGAAATCCATGTGAAGAATCAGAAGGAGAAAGAAGGAACAGAAAGTTCTGACTTCATATGTTTGAAATCAAGATAGATTACTAGAGGAAACAATTTGGAGAGTGGATCCAAACAGAGTAACTCAGAATGCCAAGAGATATGTTGAAATATAAAAAAGGGTAATGACAGCATGTGCATCAAGCAAATAAGAACCAGAAGTCTTTGGGACAGTGAAGAAATTTCACTAAGAAGTTCAAAGGGAGGAAAGTAATAAATTTAGTTTAGTGATAAGTTCTAGTACAGTATTTGCTGTAAATTTAAAAGTGAATTCTGTAAATAATGTTATCTGGGTATTTAAGGGAAGGAAGCTCAGACATTTCTAGCTTGGATGATCTATTCAAAAACCTCACTTGGAAGTTATGAAGGGGACTGCTGAGTCTCATAAAGTGGTAAAAATTTAAAACTTGGTTGGGGAATGGCATATAGGGTAGGATTTGGGCCAAGTTATGGCCTTCAATTTTGCAAAACGAAGCCTGGAGTTTCTCACTCCTATAGTCAATCCCTATTACCTAGGCTCTAGCACTTGCATTGTAAATTCTCCTGTTTGTCTGTGTCCTCCATCAGAATTGAAAGGCAGGGACTTTCATTCTTGCATCCAAACACTGGGAAGACCCTTATAAAACATAAAAAATATGGCTTTACAATAGGGCAGACGTTTGGTCCATGCACTAGGGTTGACCCTCATCTGCACAGGACAGATCTATCCTTGGTGTCCTGATCACTTAAGGGAGTAGACGTGTGATTTTGAGGATGGCTTGTGAGCCTGTCTTCAGGGTAGAGGGGTTACTATAGTTAAGGAATGACTAGTGGCTTGCCTTTTTCACTTTAAGAATATTTGTCAAAACTAGGATTGTTCTCATCTGAGAAGGTATTCACCCACTAAATATTAGGGTCAGGGTGCCACTCAATTCTAAACTGTAACATCCTTCTAAGCTTCTCATGCTTTCATGTTATTTATATTTTCTGAGCTTCCTACTGGATCTACTTCCACCTATGCTTTTTTAAAAATTGAATTTATTGGGGTTACATTGCTTAATAAAATTATTTAGGTCTCAAGTGTACAATCTATAAAACATCATCTATATATTGTATTGTGTGTTTATCACCCAAAATCAAGTGTCCTTCTATCACCATTTATCCCCCATTTTCCTGCTTATACCTGTCCCCCAAGCCCCCTTTTCATCTGGTAATTACCATACTGCTGTCTGTGTCTTTGAGGGGTTTTGTTTTGTTTTGTTTTGCTTAATCCTTTCACCTATTTCATCCAACTCCTCAACCTTCCTCTCCTCTGACAGCTGTCTACTCTCTGTATCCATAGTCTGTTTCTATACTGTTTCTATTGTTCACTAGATTCCTTATGTAAGTGTAATAATGAAAAAGAAGGAAATATTACCTTTTGCGATAGAATGGATGACCCTAGAGGTTATTATGCTAAGTGAAATAAGCCAGTCAGAGACAAATAAATACTGTCTGTGCTTTTTCTGACTGCTCCTGTAACCCTGACTTAGTGCTCCAGCCATTTAGCTTGTATTTTTATAAAAAAAAATTGGACTCTATTTCACACCATACATAGATCAGTGCCAGATGAAATAATAAGCTATTCAACTTTTAGAAAACAACATTAGAAAATAGTTTTATCTTGAGAGTAGAGAGGACTTTATAAAATTTCATAAACCATAGAAAAAGACTGATAAATTCAACTGTTAAATTTAAGAAATCTCACCCAGCTGGTGTGGCTCAGTGGTTGAGTGTTGACCTATGATCCAGAAGGTCATGGTTCGATTCCTGGTCAGGGCACATGCCCGGGTTGCAGGCTTGATCCTCAGTGTGGGGAAAGCAGAGGCAGCTGATCAATGATTCTCATAATTGATGTTTCTATCTCTTTTTGCCTCTCCCTTCTTCTCTTAAATCAATAAAAATATAAAAAAATTAAGACATCTTCATAAAAGATATATAAAGAAAGTGGTGGTGATGGTTGAGGTTGGGGAATAGGCAAGATACAAATCACAAACTGAGAGAAGAGATATGCAACATTCAAATCCATACCTGTGTGTGTTTTCTTTTCTTCTTCTTTTTTTTATAGGTTCAATTTTTCAAGCAAACTCTCTTCTATGGAGCAAGATGTACAGCAGCCCAGCCTTCCAATTTCGCTGATCACCAACCCCAGAGATAAGCTCATGTTTTCTTTCCAATCAATTTAGCACAAATCCTGAGCTTGATGCTTGTTGGTGTGAATTGAATTAAATTCATTTCTGACCCCCTTACCTGAGGGAGAAAATATAAAGCTTGGTGCACACTTAGTTTTTTTTGTGGGGGGAGGGTAAGTGAAGGACTAAATTAATCATACCTGAGGCACATGGATGGAAAGAGGGAGGCACTATTTCCCAAAGGATAATTGGATTGTTTATAGAGGGGTATGAATAGATGCTGACACAGAAACACAACAACCCTCCCCACCCCACCCCCCAAAAAAAAACAGGCGCAAGAAATATTTACTGTGGAGCAAGATAGGGAAAACATTCTACGCAAAGAAATAAGCACATAAAAACAATGCAAATAAGATATTGCATAATTTTGGGGAGCTGTAGTAGTTGAAAATGTTTGGAGCAAAGATTATGGAGTGTTGGCAGAGGTTAGAAGGCTTGTTTGGTAGAAATACCTGAAAAAGTTGCCTGCTGTGAACATTTTCTCCTTTCTCCCTACCTGGGCAGGAAGACTGATTGAGAACTAACTGTCTAGCCTTGTAACATGGTGTACAATCTAGTTTCTAGTCCAAGCAAGTGGGGTGGATATGAAACCTGCCTTAGTTTTACTACCCTTCAGTAATGTCCAGGTGGGCACTACTTTTCCTCATTTGTTTTTTAAATTGTGAGAATGGAATTCTTTTCTCCACTGTAGATCTTAATATAAAAAAATGTCATATAGAAAAGCACTTTAGTTATTTAAAAATGGTCCATATTTTTTTCTCTGGCTTTTGGGAAAACAATGTTTGTTAATTTCTAAATCTGGTATTTGTAAACTTAGAATACCACATAACCTATCACAGATTTAATACCTTCATTATCTTCAAACTCTTTCTTAATATTTTTCAGGTTTGTTTTTTGTTTGCCTTGTAATGCAGTCATATCTGTACATTTCTGTCTTGGATATTAACCCTTAAGTGGGCAAGTTATATGTGCTTTTCAAAATTTTTTGTGCCTTTTTGCAAAAGCTACTAATTTCATTGTCCTCAGTAAATATTGTTTCAATTGGATTTAAGTGAATTTTATCCTGCAAAAACTGTGAAATAACATTAAAAAGCTTGATATAACATCATTCAGACTCCCACAATATAATAATGATTATAATTTTGTCTTTCATTCCTTTTTGTATCTGTATTTAGTTATCTATTTTCAAAATAATGCAAGAAACTTGAGATCACACAATATTAGACTTGAGAAAGAGATAACCACTGAAAATGTCAATAGATTAAAAAGAGAGAGAAGGAAATGGCAGAAAATGCTTCTACAAATTTGCAACCTTTGGAGAAATTAGAAAATCAATCTGTAAGGAAACACATACTATAATCCTATATAATAAAGATATAATATGCAAATGATTGTTATGAAGCGTAATGACCGAGCACATAACAACTGATTACAGATCAGCTATGAGGGTGGGGCAGCGAGCTATAAGTGGGTGGTGGAGAGCTACAGGAGGGGGGCGGGGCACAAGCTATGGGGGGGAAGATAGGGGGAACTACAGGAGGGTAGGGCAGAGAGCTACTGGAGGGTGGCAGTGAGCTATTGGTGACACGGATTCATGCTCAGGGCTACTAGTATTAAATAAAGAGTAATGCAATTCTGATAGCATCATCCTACATAGTTTTGACTCATATTATAAATGTCTAAGAAAACTTATACATTCTTATCATAATGATGAACATGTAGGTAAAACTGAGTGATTTGAAATTCAGAAATTGACCCATTTTAATTTAGAATAGAGTTCTTTCTCTTTGTAGCACCCAAACTTTGAAAAGTGGAACCTACTGTCACAATTTTATTTAAAATGTTAACAGATTTTTCTGTTTTTAAAAATGTGTACCACAGAGTCTCATTTTATATTGGACATTCTTTGTAAGGTAAATATTTAAAAGGCAAAAGTTATCATTCTCAAAATTATTCTTCAAACTCCATTAAGTGGAAGATAAAGTATAGTTTACATGTCAATATATATATATATATATATATATATATATATATATATATATATATGAAAGTAATTTACTATCTCATTATTAGGTCAAGCCAATCAGTTTGAATTAGCTTCTAGGTACTTTGGCTTATATTTAAGTTCATGATATACAAGAAACAAAGTAAAAGAAAACAAAAACCTGAAAAGCACATCACAAGAAATATACTATGAGAGACATAAGAGATACAGGATAAATATAGCTGATTAAAGAAATGGCAAATTTATCTCTTTTACTAGTATCTAACCCCTATACTTGGGTATAGCTCATTTAGTAGAGTGTCAGGCAGTATAGCTTACATTATTTAAATATTACCTTTATCTATATATTTATATCTTTATCTCAAAACCAGATAGTTAAATTCATGTAAGTGCATACATAAGGAGAAAACCACATGTAACAAAAATCATTGAACATATTCTTGGTGGTCCAGACAGTCACGGTTGTAAAGAACAAATGAATATTCTATAGTTCAGAACTTATTCTTTGACCCTCTCTATCCTCTTTATCTACTCTTTCTTTTTGGTGAACTCAGATAAATTTTCCTTCCCTATGTTATTGGGCTTTAACTCTCTCCAGGGTCAGGAAGAAAGAATTAGGGAAGTCGTTTTTCACCCTATTTTTCCTTACATCACCGATCCAATTTGTTAAGAAATTTCAGTGGCCCAACTTTTAGAATTCAACTACTTTTCACCATCTCCACAGTTACCAATCTGGTCCAAGGAATTTATTGACATTAATTAATTAGTTAATTAATATTGTTATTATTTTTTTTCCTTCTACTACCAAGCTATCAGTAGACATTTAGTGCTGCTAGTAACATACAGCCACTTCTTTATTTCTTGTGGCTGATATCACCAAGCTTATTAGAATTAAATGTAAAAAGAGAATAAATGTACTTTGCACAGAAACATATGAGGTTCTTATATGTATAAAAATTGTCAATATATGGTTTCGTTTATCCTTTTGGATTCTTAGCAGAAGGTTTTGCTTACATTTTTTTTTGTTTGTTTCATATGGCTGGCATTCTCAGATAGTTGAGAAACTAGTATTACTGATCAAATGAAACTGATCCTCAAATTTTTGTCTTTTCTCAAATTATTAATGGTTCCTTAACTTGAACAAATGTTTCACTCTGACTCTGATCTTTATCACTCTGATCTTCATGAATTTTCCCTCAGTAAAACAGCATTTCATGTCCCAAAAATGTTTTATATTGCCAACTTCTCTTTTAGTTCCTTGAGTTTGCTTTTACAGATTTTATGTACTTAAAAGATATCTAAGTTCAATTAAAGAACACATTACCTTCAAAGAAAAAGTGACCTGAAACTATGGCACCACATTTGCAAGTGAATAAGAAAATTGTGGACTTGCCAATGCCTCAAGATCAATATTTTTATTTTAAAGAAAAAAAATTAATATGTTTCCAGATAGATTAATTTGCTTGACAGAGCAATGCTTTTCATGAGAAATTGTCAAATAGAGGAAATTTTGGAGAAAAAAAACAGAACTGGACTAAGTGACTTTATCAGATTAAAATGAGTTCATGAAATCACTCTGTTCTTATTTCTCTTTAAAAGAATAATAATTTAATTATATAAATTGACATATGACATTAAATTATAATTTATGGAATCCACACTAGTTTTATAAAATGAATTTAAATAAAAATATGTTCAACCTGAAATTTCATTTTAACATGCACATTAAAAATATTTATTGTATGTTCAATATCTTTAACATATCAAATTCTAGTTTTGACTTTTCTTTTAACAAACATTTACTTAATATCTCTGGTTTTTCTTGTCTGATCATGAATGGGTGAATTTGATTCCAAGATTTTTTTTTCTTTTCTTAAAATTCTGATTCAATTTTGCAAGATAATTCCTGAACACTAAATTTTTATTCCAATTAAGATTGTTCCTTAACAGAGAGGAGGCATATTACCATCATGGAAACTAGCACTTGGATTATCTAGTAGGACAATATGAGAAAAAAAATCTATAAAATAATTTTTTTGTATTTTAACATAATCTTATCTATATTTAGAAATCACATGAAGACCAATTAAATTAGATTATACAGAAAGTAATTTAAAACACCAAAAATCAATTAGATTGCTAAACTGCAGAACATTTTTTGTGATAAAGTATTTTTCAGAGTTTGTAGTTCAGTCATGTGTAGACAGAGACTTATCCAAGATTACTACTTATTAGCTTCTGTAATGCATGTAACAGAATCCAATATTGTGTTGAGGACCAATGCATTTATTGGTCGTGCATATCTGCCCTGCCGGAGAGAAATCAACCATCAGACCAGTGGCAAGATCACAGTTGCTGAGCAACGATTTCATCACAAATATGCTCTTTGCTTTGATTTGGTGCCAAGACAAGAAGTACATGTATTTTCATACACAATAAAACAATCCTATCATTGAACAGAAGACTATCAATAGCAATGAATCCCATGGTATAATGTGAAAATTACAATTATTGATCTTTAAAGAAATTTAGCAGTATCAATGTGAAAGGAGAGAATATTACTGATACTGTACATTTATAAATGATTGCTCTGTATGCAGAAAGGGACCCAAATTAGACTATTAAAATATTTCCTTAGAGTCTAGATAATTATTTCTTCCCTTTTCTAACCTGTTCATCATACTGAGTGCAGTGAGAAGATCATGCATGTGGTAGTTATTGGAATGATTCAAATCATTTTTCATTTTGAAAACACATTATGGCTTCTGTTAAATAGGAACATGAATAGCTGGGAATGCTTTGGATTAATGTCTAATTTATTCTATTTGCCTTTCTTCTTATAGATGGACAACTACTTGCAGTCTCATAATTTTTGAATCATCACCCATGAGTCTTAGGTCTTTAGCATGAGCTTTCTGAATGAGCTTGTTATTAGTTAGCAAATTTAAAGAACAAGGTGCATTGGCCAAATCTCCATATACAAACCAAGTGGAAATTAAATAATCTAATGTAACAAAGGTACAAAATGAAATTATTTCTCACAGTATCCTTTGTTTGTCTATTCTTAACCACCATCTTAGAGAAGTGTAAATTAAAAGTTGAAATGATTTATTTCAGAAACTAAATAAATAGAGCACTCTGCTGCTTTTTCATTTCATTGTGTACCTTGACTTCTGGTATTTTTTTCTCCCTCTGAAAGCGCTATTTCAACAAGACCATGTAAATGTCTATAATTGTGAGAGAAAATGTTAATATAACATTTACACAGTTCAACAGCTTCAAAGCTGTTTCATTGACTATGCTTAAAAGGAAACTTACACACAGAAGCTCCAAACCCACTAAATGCTAGTTTAGTGGGACATTCTGTGACAGAGCCTTCAAAACAGAAACAAAAGGGAAGGGAAATCAAACAGCCCTATCTTCCAGCCTAATTCAAGCCATTTAGAAGCTCTGTCCTTAAGCCAAGGATTACCAGTGATACTATCTACATCAGCTTTGCTGTTCAGGAAGAAATGTCCCTCTTATTAAAGAAAAAGAGAGAGAGAGAGAAAATGGGGAAGGGGAGAATATAGTTTAAAGCCAGGTAATTCAGGCTTGCATAAATCTTTAATGGGTTCTGTCTTCTGATGATTGGCTCTGTGTTCTTTTCTCTGCCCAGGGGAAACACTGTATGTCTTAGAGGAGAATAATAGTAACTCCATCTTGTGTGTTATATGATATCTTCAAGTAATCCCGAGGATTTTGGCTTTGTCTGCCGTAAACAAAAGGCCACCCATACATAATGTGTCTGGGCTATTCCAGACTCCTCACCTTAGCAGGTGACACCCATAAGATGGACGTGGACGATTAAGCCCATATGTAGCTGGAGGCAGTTTTGTTCCCAAGACAACTCAGAAAATGTAAAAACAAATGGCATATTTTTCTTCTTATAAGAACAAAGTGCAACCAGCACTCTGGTTGTGTCAATTTTCTGGGCTTTTCTCAGGAGTAAGAATGAAATGCCAAATAATATGCTTTGCTTTGTGACCTGATGAAGAAAATGCCATGATGTATATTCATTTGTTGAAAAACTATGGATAATTCCAAGGTTTCTCTGTCAAACACAAAAACAGAAGAGAAATTAAAGAATAAAAGCATCCACCCTTAACATGTAAAGATTTTTCAATGAAAACTAATAAAATTTACATAAAATGCCTATTTTTTCTATCATCATTCAATATGTCACAATATGTTTCTAAGCATGGGTAATACCTTTTCATTTTTCTGAGTTAGTTTCTGAACTACATTTCTTGTTGGATTGATTAATTGACTGACAAGCTAACTGATGGATTGATTCACTCAACAAATGTGCACCTATTACTTATAAGAGACTCTCTTCCATGTGGATAATATAAGAAAGCTTGGGCTTTTAGATATACTTCCTAGGCAAGCTTTTGTGGTTTTAAAATGTACCAAAAAAAAAGAAGTGGAAAATCTAAGATGACTGGGTAAAATAAATTATTTAAAATGCTAGATCTATAGCAAAACTTATTTTGAATATAAGGCCAAAAATGCATGATTTCTGTTCTTCAATAGAATCACAATTGTCCCTAGGTTAAATTCAATTTTATGCATGAGTACATGTTTATTTTTATTTCAAATTCCCAGAAAAAGTTTCTGTGTGAGGTAGAAAGGGAATATACTTTATAAAATACCAATTCTTGATGAAGAAGTATATTATCATTTTGAGTCTATGCAGTGAATTGATGTATTTTAACAAAAATATTATATTCATCAACAAACATATAATCATTCTAATATTGAAAGTTTGCTGCAATCTGCGATATGTGTTGGAAAGTATAGTAAATAAAAGAGCAAGTGGTTGGTGAAAGCGAAAAAGGATCTACAGAGATACTATTAATATTATTTTAACATGGATTTAAAGCATCCATTTCACAATATGTTTCTAAGCATGGGTAATATCTTTACACCATGATTTCTTAGTTACCATAATTATATTGATGATGCTTTCTTAGATTACACATCATGAGCTAACAAAAGGGAGGGTCAGTTCAACAGATCAAGTTGTTGCTCGGTCTTGCTCAATCTCACACATGTAAATTTCACAAAAACAAGTTTTTAAATATTGAAAAAGGGGAAGGGACATCAATATGGCCCAATCATATTATAATTCCATGGCTAACATGTTAATATATTTTATATTACTCATAATTAGATGAAAATGTATAGAAACTCTAGTCTAACAATAAAATGGATTCATATCTTGTCTTTGGTGTCTTCAAGATGTGCTTTCCAAAGTGAAGAAATAATAATTTCTTAATTGATCAAAATTTCCTTCTTTATTACATACTAGAGGATTTGTGCAGTGGTGGGGTCCATTGGCCTGACCTGTGTGGTCAGGCCAAATAGGGCCCTCTGACATCCCTTAAGGGATCCTGGATTTTGATACCCCTCCTGCAGGCCCAGCCCCCAAGACCTGGACACCCACTGGCTCCCTCTTCCCTCCTCTCTGGGTTCAGGGTGCAGGTAAAGCAGATTGGGGGCCAACAGTGCCCTAGCAGCAACCTAACCCACGGCCAATTCCACGAGGAATCGGGCTCTCTCCTCTACTGGTTGGAGCATTGGCCCCTGGTGGTCATTGCGCTTCATAGTTACTGGGCGAATGGTCAAATGGTCACTTAGGCTTTTATATCCTATACTAGAGGCCCAGTGCACGATATTTGTGCATGGGTGGGGGTGTCCCTCAGCCCAGCCTGCACTCTCTCCAATCTGGGACCCCACAAGGGATATCTGACTGCCCGGTTAGGCCTGATCCCAGTGGAACATCCCTCTGGGGCAGTCGGACATCCCTCTCACAATCCAGGACTGCTGGCTCCCAACTGCTCACCTGCTTGCCTTCCTGATTGCCCCAACAGCTTCTGCCTGCCAGCCTTATCACCCCCTAACCACTCCCCTGCCAGCCTGATTGATGCCTAACTGCTCCCCTGCCAGCCTGTTTGCTCCTAACTGCCTTCCTCTGCAGGCCTCGTCACCTCTAACTGCCTTCCCCTGCAGGCCTGGTCACCCCTAACTGCCCTCCCCTGCAAACCTGGGTCCCCCCCAACTGCCCTTCCCTGCAGACCCAGTCACCCCCAACTTCCCTCTTCTGCTGGCCGAGTCACCCCCAACTGCCTTCCCTTGCAGGCCTAGTTCTTCCCAACTGCCCTCCCCTGCTGGCCATCTTGTGTCCACATGGGGGCAGGATCTTTCACCACATGAGGGCAGCCATTTTGTGTGTTGGAGTGATGGTCAATCTGCATATCACTCTTTTATTAGATAGGATAGAGGCCTGGTGCATGGGTGGGGGCCAGTTGGTTTGCCCTGAAGGGTGTCCCAGATTAGGGTGGGGGTTCCCTTGGGGTGTGGGGGGGCCTGGGTGAGGGGCCTATGGTGGTTTGCAGGCCAGCCATGCCCCCCAGTGACCCAAGTGGAGGCCCTGGGATCTGGGATTTATTTATCTTCTATAATTGAAACTTTGTAGCTTGGAGTGGAGCCAAGCCTTCTGCTCGCTCCATGGTGGCAGCCATTTTTGTTAGGATTTATGTATCTTCTATAATTGAAAATTAGTAGCCTTAAGCGGAGGCCAAAGCAGACCAGGGCTACAGAAGCTTGGCTTCCTCCATTGCCGTGGGCATCCCTAGCCTCCTGCTCTCTCCAGCTCCATGGCTGCCGCCATTTCTGTTGGGCTTTATTTATTTTCTATAATTGAAACTTTGTAGCATTGAGTGGAGGCCTGGGCCAGCAAGGGCAGGCAGAAAACTTGGCTTCCTCCATTGCCAGGGAAACCCAAGCCTCACTCCTGCTCTCTGTGGCTGCAGCCATCTTGATTGGGGTTATTTGCATATTCCCTCATGATTGGCTGGTGGGCGTGGCTGGTGGGCGTAGTTGGAGGTATGGTAAATTTGCATATTACTCTTTTATTAGATAGGATAATAAAGAGGTAATATGCAGATTAACCCTCACACCCTCACACGATGGCTGCCTATGACCAGGCCAGCAGGGTTAGTGAGGGATGACCAAACAACTGAACAAGCAGGCTGTGTGGGGCAACCAGGCTGGCAGAGGGGGACAATTGGGGGTGACCAGGCCAGCAGGGGGGGCAGTTGGGAGTGACCAGGCTGGCAGAGGGGCTAGTTGGGGGCGATTAGGCTTATTTATATTAGTGATTAAAACCAGAAAAAATCATGCTGAAAATATATTTATAAATTACCCTTGGATAAAGGGGCATCCATTTTAAGCTGAGTGACATAATAATGTTATATATAAACTGTTTTAAACAGTCTTATGATTACACAATCATGGGCAGAAAATATAAATGAATTCAAAGATGATTTGTAGAATGCTACGAATGAGGGAGTTAAGGAGAACATGGATCCTGCTGAAACTTTAAGTTAGCCATCAGGCCATACATAGGCCTTCAAAAAAATATATATCTTTAAGAGGCATGTTTCTTAATAAGAAACTGGTATATTCCCTATAGATGTGACCTCATATGTCAAATCTTATCTTCTTAGCTTAAAGTCATTCAGAGTGAATACTGAGGGTAATTCATCTTAGTTATGCAAAGTAAAATAACTTAGAATAAGATAGTTTAATGTGTTAAAACATTAATAAAATCAGATAACATTTATGACATTGTTTTTTAAAATCTTATTGATCAGTTAAAGAAGTCAAGACCTACATATAGTAATTCGAAGAATCTAAGTGTACTCTACACATTTTTCTGCTGTGCTATTCTTACACATTTAGATCTACATGGTCAATTCCTGTATTTTATATCTATGAACATGGAGGACATGACAAGTTATATAATTTATGAGAACAATGTTCCCTGAGTTATTGCATATTGATAATAGTTTGTCTTAGCCCTCTGAAGGTCAATTTTGATGGATTTAAAATATTTAACTCACATTAACTTTCTTTGAGCATCTTTAATATGTTACCTATTTTCTTCTGATATAAAACACTGTCAAAATGTTTCATAATGCTCTACATAATATGTCATCAGGGGAATGCAAATGAAAACAAAATTAACTACCTATTAGAATGACCAAAAATCCAGAACACTGACAACACCAAATGCTGGGGAAGATGTGGGCAGGAACTCATAGTCACTGCTGGAGGGAATGCAAAACAATATAGCCAGTTTGGAACACAACTTGACAGTTTCTTACCGAAACTGGAAATACTGTTACCATGTGATCCAAATTTGCACTCCTTTGTATTTACCCACTATTCTAAAAGTTTATGTCCCACACATAGACATGCGATTCTCCTGCATCTGTCTGACCCAAAAGTAATATAGAAATATAATAAACAGCAGTTAAGCATATACTTAATTATTATTTTATTTCTCTTAGAATTTCAAAAAGTTTTGAAAGATTAGGATGACATCCTGTTTGGTCTGTTTTTGTATGAGGAATTGTATGTTATTGGACCCTTTTCTTTTACCTGAGGAAATAATATATGTGTAAAATTGCTCCATTTACTTAGAGCTTTGACTAAGTAGTACAGTAGCTATATAGCACAAGTTTGTAGTGAGGGTGATGGAATTCTGCCAACAAAAACACATTTATTGAGCATCAGTGACCACTTTTGTATATTTCAGCCAGCAAGCATTCATGGACTAGATGCTATGTCCATTCTCTATACTCAACAAAATAAAAGTTAAAAAGAATAACTAGTCCTAACTGATTTGGCTCAGTGGATAGAGCATCGGCCTGCGGACTGAAGGGTCCCAGGTTCAATTCCGGTCAAGGGCATGTACCTTGGTTGCAGGCACATCCCCGGTAGGAGGCGTGCAAGAGGCAGCTGATTGATGTCTCTCTCTCATTGATGTTTCTAGTTCTCTATCCCTCTCCCTTCCTCTCTGTAAAAAAAATCAATAAAATATATATTAAAAAAAAAGAATAACTAGAATCATTGTCTTCCAAGAACCTAGGAACCGATAAATAACATTAACATTTATGTAATTTACAATGACATAATATAGGGTGATTATTTTAAGGTCTGTTATAAAAGCATCTCCCTCAAATGTAGGACAGCTACATGACCTTTGTAATGCATAGGGAAGCATTAAAATAAACAACTTAAGCTGATTCTAGATTTATTTAATAAATGTGTACACTTGAAAAAATGATCAAAGCAGTTAGCTTATGCTGAGTGGTTTTCTTCGTAAAATAGAATTTCTCACAATTTTTGAGAGATTTCATTTTATACCTCCATGACTTCCTATTAAATACCTAATATATATCACCCTGACCAATTTTTATACTATTAACTTCCTGTGTGCAGTAATCGACATAAAGTATGCAAAGCAGTTTGGGTTTCTCATGTGTATTTTTTAATAGATAGCTATACATAGAAGCATACATTTAGTACTTTGATAATAAGTGCATTTTATAATGTTCTGGCAATTTTTTAGTGAATGAAAATTTATTTGTATTATGATTATCATCTTGGAAAGCTAATGCTTGTTCAAATTTACAAATTCCTTTTGTAATCCTTCCTCTTGATTTTTATTGCATTAATAACTGAGTCATTTGACTTTATTTAGTTACTTTATTAACCAAATAAACCATATTCAAAGGACCTAGAATTCTTTATATACTAACAATATCTTCTGCCATGAGTGCTTCAATCTGTGACCGGACCAGTGATCTTGAAAACATAAGGGATAAAAAAGAGAGCACCCTTGATTAGAACAATCATTTAATCAACAAGTATTAAGAGCTGTGAGGGAGATAAAAAACACCCACAGAAGATAATTGTCTCTGCTATCAAAGAGCTTACAATCTTGTTAGAAATGTAATACGTGCAAGAGGCAATTAGAGAATAAGACAGTATGTAATGAAGTGCTTAATTGGGGTGGAGGTGCAGTCTCAGCTTCTTTTGCTGTAAACTAAACAGTTAGACAAGATGGGCTCTAAGATCTTTCAGGGGTACTGTCTCTATAAAAGTCGAATGAGTGGATAACTATGAAGGTTAGGTCTTAAGAACTGATTTATGTCTTTGACAACTCTGTGTGTGTTTTTTTCTCTAGCTCATTCCCATCTCACTCTGAATATTGAGAAAATATTACCCTTATAAGGTCATTACTAAGCAGTATAAATAATTTAATTGATTACACTTTATGATTATAAATACAAACTCTCTATGGGAAAAAATATGCCATCAACTAAACTGGAATAATACACAACTAAAAAAAATCCCAATGACTAAAATTCTTTAATGTTGTTATTTTGTTGATAGTAGACTTTTTAAAATACTACTAATAATGTCTGCTTAGGTTTGAATCTCATTAATTGGAAAATGAGCGGCTGGTTATCTGTGTTATGCAGACATAAAACTCTAAAATTATTCATCTGAGACAGCCTGGGAAGAAGTGTGCGGTGAAGGCAAGGCATTGGTGCACCACACTCTGATTAAATTCAGCGTTGTGGAAATAATGGGGCATCAAACATTTTTAGGGGATCTGGTTCTAAATAGTCGGGTGAGTTTTAAGAGATAAATTAAAATTCAGGATTGTAAATTCTCAGATGAAGATGGTATTGGAAGATCATTATCACCCATGGATGCAAAAAGAATATTATTTCTAGTTGTAATTGCCTAAATATCTTGTCACGTCTCACTGTGAGTTGCTAAATTACAATATAGATTATATTCTGAACCTTTTTAAGATTCTTGTACATTTTAGAGCATTTATTGGGAAATAGTGTGACCCCCAAAATTGGAAGAGGGGCATTACAGGGATTCAAATAAGCCTGAGTCACTATACAGCTACTTGTACAAGGCCGACCATGCTTTGTTTGAATATCTTATAAATACTTCACTTAATAACAAATGGCAATTTTTCTGAAAAATTTTTCAAAGCCTCTAATCCCAGTTATCTAATTGTGACTAAATCTGTTACAGAAAGTAGCTGGTTTTTGGATGGTGGGTACACAATGCAATATATAGATGATGTACACTTGGAACCTATATAATCTTGTGAACCAATGTCATCCCAACACATTTAATTATTTTTTAAAAAGTAGTAGGTTTGGAGAAGAAGCAGAGGATCAATTCTCAAAGCCCCCTTCTACTCCTAGATTATCACTTTTTTTTTTTTTAAGCTCCAAGCTCAGATCTGCATGTAGTATCAGGTCATTAATTGCCATTCCTTCTGCTCAGCAGTGGATTAGTAAGTCTTGTGTTAACTCTATTGTCAGTCAACAGCTTCCAGAAGTTTTCTCTTTACTGAAGAACATCAACCCAATTTCTGACATCAGGCATGTAATAGTTTATCTAGCAAATGAAGTTTTTCTTTCCCAAGAAGCAGACAATTCCAGAAGCAATGTGTTTTCATCTGTCAGTGACAGTAGTATACCACTACTACAGTACTTCAGTATGTCAGTTTTCTGGTTCTTTGTTATAACTTACTGTTCCAGACCCTGGTCCTCTCACCATCACAGAGGGCATCATGTTAGCCCTCTCTATGAAAATCTATGTGCTAATAGGAGATGGTGGGCAGGAAATGATTATGTTCTATGTGTCTAAGGAAGACATATGCGTGCAAAAGGGTGAGAATTGTGTGCCACAAAAATTCCATGAAGCTTGTGGAGACCAAGAGTGTGCAGCATGTCAGGTAATCTCAAATGTTAAAGAACAGTTGCAAGACTATGCATCAACTAACATTCAGAAAATAGAATAATGCTTGGTGGGCTTCTTTTGATTCAGAGGCAATTTAAACCATACTTGTGGGTATTTTTATAACATATACTGAGTATCCCTTGTGACTGCAAACTTTGAATGGTCACAGAGAAAAAGCCGACTTTTAGCTTGCCTAGGCTGCAGCTTTTTCTGGGCTCAGCAGATATAATGGTGCTTGAAGATTAGAAAAATGTAAGAAGACTGGCAAAATCTGATAGCAGAATCAGAGCCCAGGCCTCTTAGATTTTAGAGAAGAAAGCTTTCTGTGCTAATAATTATTCTCTTGGCATGCTACTGGATTATATTGAACAATGAGATACCAAGGAACCACATGTCCTAGGCTACCTATCTTTAACCAGATGTTTTTATCCCAAAGCCATGGGGTTAGAAGAAGGCAGCAGCAGCCCATTGTCAAGTTGACATTGTTGTACAAGATCAGCCTTGAGTACATTTTAAAATCACAAGTAAACCGTGGCTAGTGTTGCTCAGTAGGCTGAGCATCATCCTGTGCACTGAAAGGTCATGGGTTCAATTCCCAATCAGGGCACATACTCAAGTTGTGGTCTGGGCACATGGAGGGGGCAATCCTCCCCATTCCTCTCTCTCTAAAAAATCAATTTTAAAACATCTTTAAAAAATAGTATTTAAAAAAATAACAAAAACATATTTTTAAAAATCACAAATAAATTGCTTGAGGTGTCTTATACTACATTGCACCTATTTTTGCTGCATGCCATTTTTCCCTTCACTTGTATCTATAGCCTCATAGAGTATTTCCACAAAACCAATCTACTAGTTTACAGGTCATCCAGCCAGCAATGGATATTTCCAGCATTGTAGCTGTATTCAGAAATGGACTTAAAGGGCAAATCTTCCCATCAGGCAGAACATTTACCATTGGTTTCTTGGAGAAGACATGGGCAGAGCAGAGACTATTTACAGGACAATATTTTGGCCAGGTGGTCAGGTGGAAGATTAGTGGAAAGCAAAGTCTGAAGATTTTCTTAATCAGATTACAGATGTATATCACAGGCAGGGAAGAGACTGTCTTCATGGCAGGGATCCTTTGGGGTACTGGCTAGGATTAACGCACCCAGGGCATACTGCACGTTAACTCATGCAGGCAGATTCTTCAGAAATGAAATTATGTGGTATTCTTCTATGTACAGGACAGTGACCAGCTGGGTGTTATGGCTGAGAGCAAAGGGGACATGGACTGGGTATTAGAGAAACAGAATTACCATATTCCAACTCTGAATTCACTGTCACCTATAGAAATAAGGACTATTGTCAGTATCCATGGTCCATACATTTATACAGAAGAAAAACCATGGAAAGTTTCCTGCAGTAAAGACTTCAGACATAATAAAACTGGCTTTGGACTCTCCTCTTGCACCCAGTCCTTGCTTTTAAATGAAGTGGAAATATAGTTAGTTCTTTACTTCTGCGTGTGTGGGAGGGGAGATAAAGGTGTAGAAAGGTAAGTTCCACTAAGGAAGCAGCCAACAGCTCCATCTCCAGAAGCATGGGTGGGAGGTTAGCCCCTCTATCTTCAGTGTCCCCGTGACCCAGTATTCCTATATCAGGATGACTGGCATCACCATTGAAGTCCTGAAAAATCTAGTCAGGGACATGACGTAAACCCTCTCCATCGGTACTTAAGGCAGAATAGACATCCACTACTAAATGGTTCCTAACACAATGGAACTAGAATATATTTGGCTCTATAGTTGGGATCAGTGGATCTAACTTCCAGTACAGGTTCACTCCAGTCAGTTCATTAATTTCACCAGACCCCACATTTTATGTGGTTGGATGTTTTGAGTCCCACTTATTTCCTCCTCTTTCCCCATCCCTTTTATATATTGTATGAATACGGTTAAGTTTATTATTTGGTACATAGATTATAAGATAAAAAGGCAGAACTCGAACTCCACTAGGAAAAAAATGGAGTGCTCAGAGGTAAATTCAGTAATGGATAGGACTTTATGTCCATCCTTTCAGAGGGAGTGGGGCATTTTTATTTTGATTCATCATAGCTGCATGGTAGGTGGGAGAATGCTAGTCTCCTTCTTGTTAATAAGCTTACATGTAATAAGAAGTGTATACATGGATGTTAAGATGCAAAGGGATAGGCTGTTCACCTCTCGTGTAATGCTATCTTGTATTGAAGAGGCTAAAAAACAAAACACCATATTTTCAAGGCTCCTTCTGTGGTAGGTCCTGAGAGTGACTAGATTCTGCCAATCTAAGGCTATCAATTGAGACTGAAAGCCAAAGTGAGGTAGAGCTCATGCTTCTGAAATATCAATTGTCTCTAATGACAAGCAGCATCAGGAAGGCATTTGAATTCTCTTTTCACTATTAGTCTTGTCAACTTGGTGCATATTGAAAAGTAGGCTCTAGGAAATTTACTGGCGGGAGTAAATTATGTTAGGCATGGCATGGTTCTTGAGCAGTAGAAATAGCAGTTCACTTATTCAATTCATTGAAAAAATGATCTATTGAGCACCTTTCACATGCCAAACAATCATCCTGATCCACATATGAGATGTATCAGTGAACAGAGAACACCATGACTGCCCTTGTGGGGTTCGCCTGCCAACAGTGCTTCCTGATCTCATGGCTGATGCATCATTTTCTCAATAGGGAGTGTGACCATGCTTTCTTGGGCAGGGAATTCCTGGAGGTTGTAGAAAAAAATAGCTGTTCCTTTGTGGCCAGGCTCCATAGTATGACTTTAGGAGCCATTTCTAAGAGCCCAACTAAAGCCTTCAGTCTTACCAGAGATTTGTAAGTTAAATAACATCCTATTTTACATTCCTTCTTGCTTAAACTATTTGGAGAGAATTATGCTCTCATCAAAGGGATGCTGACCAATAGCACCATATTCTTGGAGTATTAATTCATTCTCACCTTTGCTGCCTTGAGAGCCCCACACATTCTTTAATATCTATCCAGCTGAAATGTCACCTCTGACTCTCTGACAATTTTCTGTGTCCGATGCAATAAGTTGATGCCTCTTCTGAACTTCCATAGCAATTTTTACACGCTTCTTTAATAGGGCTCATCAAGCTATGTGACTTGGTTGCTTCTCCTGTGCTCTTCCTGTTAGCCACAAGACACACAAGACAGGGACTTGGTCTTACTTACCTTTGTACCTCAGACTTCTGACAGTGCTTGGCAAATTATGCTCACTCATGTTTCTTTACTCACATATTAATAAACAAATTTTCTTATTATAAAACTAGAGGTCCAGTGCATGAAATTCATGCACAGGTAGGAGCCCTAGGCCTGGCTGGTGATCAGGGCTGATCAGAGTCTTCCTTCCCCCTGCTGCTGGCTGCTGGCTGGGGCCTTCCTTCATTCTGCACTGTCCCCTGGTGGTCACCACACATCATAGTGAGTGGTCAAACTCCCGGTCAGTCGAAGTCCCAAGGGGACAATTTGCATATTAGCCTTTTATTATATAGGATGTTTTAGTCTTCATGTATACGCTTCTTTGCCATATAGACTTATTTGTACCATTTGAAACATTATATGGAATTTTCATTGAATTTTAGGTTTAGGAATGACATCATAAATTAAGTAGCCCAAATTCCTCTTTTAGGTCAGGAATTTCAGGTCAGAATGATCTGGTTTCTTATACCATGTTCAGTTTTCTTTTATTTTATTTTACAGTTAGTAATAATAGATTAGTTTGATCTTGATCTAGTTTGTAATTTCAGTGAAAACATAAGTATTGTCCTTGAAGCTCTTCAGGTTTTCTCATGCTTAGCGGGTGACAGGATAATTGGCAACCCAAGAGCTTCTGGTACTTTCCTTAAAAGGGCATTTATGAGACTTGTAATGCTCTCCATTTAGAGCAAGTGCTCTTGTCAACAATGGGCTCATGGACACTAGATAAACTGTCAAATATTTGACTCTGATTTCATAAATTGTATATCACTGTCTTCTGCATGATAGTTTTCCATTGTAAGTTGCAGAAATTATTCTAAAATTTGAATGCATGTGCTTTTATTCACACATTTTGTGAATAAAACTAGTGAAAACTAGTTGGGTCATCAACAATGAGCGTATTTACTTTCAGCACATTTTATTTAGTTAGTTATTTTATTGGAAGTGTATCATTCTATCTCTGCCAGGAGACCGTGGACTCCATGAGAGCAGGCCTCATGTCTTCATGTTAGCTTCACTTCCTAACAAGGTGCTTGGCATAGATGGTATATTTTACATTTGTTCATGAAGTTTCTTGGACAGAAATATGCCATCTTCAAGATAACAAACTAAATGAAGTAAAACCAATTTCTTTTAACCCCTTAAACTAAGAGTTTTATTTGTAGAAATTGATAGGTGTTTCCTTAGTAGTTCATTAATTATCCATTTAACTTTAATAATTCCTAGAATCCTTTATAATCCTTGAGGAAAAGGGACATTTTCCCCCTCTATATTAATTATTTGCAAACTGCTCAGTTCTCTTTCCAAAATTGCTTCACAAGGCATGGAGTATATAGAGTACAGGCATATTAACACTTTGAAATGACCCCAATTAACAAACTTGACAATTGCTTCAGCAAATATAGTCAAGAGTAGAAAAGGTTCAGTTTTAAGTGGTACTTCTAAGAAGTGTGAACTCATAATGGAAAATATACTCACATAATCACTTATGAACAAACTATCTTGAAAATTAGGCCTACACAAGTTAGAAATAAAACTCTGTGTTTTTTACAAAACACATACATGTGAACTCAAAGGAGTGTAATATGACTCTGTTCCATGTTGACAGTTGTGGTCAATGAGCTGGTGCAGTGAATGAAGACCAATGCCTATGAAATACAATTGTTCAGGAACAGCTTCAAATGAAACTCAGTGACAATGATTTCTACGTGCCTTAGAAAAGTAAGAGTGAGCCATAAGCACTTTTCTTGATTTACATTCAAAGACACTGCAAACTTAAGTGTCATAATGAAATTTAGGAATCAAATTTAGGACTTGGGTATTCAGCTCACTCAGTCTTCTTGTTATATTTCTCAAGTGAGTTAACACTGGATAATAGGCCATTTGGGGGTTAATTTTATATATCTCAAGAAATAATGCAACTTTTTACATCTCAGACTAGCAAAAACTAAAAGACAAGAACCTTTTCTTTCCACAAAAAGTTCAGCTTGATTACAAATATGTGCTCACCATAAATCAGGGCCTCCTTATCCCTTAACACTCATATAGGTGGACTAGGTACTATGAGCAATTAATGTGTTAACTTCATTCATTAATGCAGAGAATATTCACAATTTTCCGCCATGGAAGAGACTGATTCTGTCATCGCTTTAATAGAACTCTGCTGGAAATCAAACACAATTTTTATTCTAGGGAATGATTACCGTGTCTTGTTTAATTCTCCCCTAACAAATGTCAGCACTAATGTATTACAGATTATTCAGTCAATTTGATGGTTCCAGGTGAAAGAAAGGAACACAAATCTCTTCTTTTAGTGTAAAAAGGGTCAGCTGGATGACTTCCCCTGCAGGAGCTGAGATGAGGCTTGACATGAATCAATCAAGAAGGCTCAATTTTACAGTTATAGTGCCTAATGCCTAAACATGAGCGTACGGGTGGAAATTAGCACCCGATTATGAGCATACATGATCTTCCCCTGGAAGACAATAATATTGGCATTAAGCTTCTCAAGAGGGAAGATGCTTCTGGTTTTTAATATGTCTTAAATTATGTCAGGAAAAACACTGGAACATCACACAAAAGCCACAGTCGGTGTCTATTGCTATCTCATAAAGCTGGAGATCTTTACAACAATATTGACACAGGAGCAGGCAAGCAAATGTCAGCCAATATAACATATGAAATACTTAACGTAACCAATTTTCAACTGTCAATCAGCAGGGAATAATGACTGATGCAAGGAATC
The DNA here is from genome assembly GCA_026230045.1 of Corynorhinus townsendii. Taxonomy (NCBI): domain Eukaryota; kingdom Metazoa; phylum Chordata; class Mammalia; order Chiroptera; family Vespertilionidae; genus Corynorhinus; species Corynorhinus townsendii. The sequence goes on along the minus strand of JAPDVU010000001.1, from coordinate 80,171,425 downwards.
AATACGCCACAATTGAATTCCAGCTCACAAACTTGTTTCGTTCTGTGCTATAAAAGACTGTCAAATGTCACACCCCAAGAGATGCAACAGGATTCCAAAGATTTATTTATTTCAAGCTCTGAAGTCTATTAGCAATAGTGCTCCTTTGCTATTGGAAATAGAGCTTCGATGACATTAAATTTTCAGAAATGACAACTAGCATTTTTGACAAATTAATGACAGGACTTCCTTGGTCACATATTTATTTATTTTTTGCCAAGATGAAGTGCAATGATACTCAACCAATTCTCAGGATTTCAGAAAGCAAATATTTGACATAATTTGTCAAGTAAACTGTTTATGGAGACAACTATTAAATAAGTTGTCCTATACATGATAAATAAATGGAAATTGTATGTGACAAACCCTGAGCTTACGTTAAATCCAAACATTAACATTATTCAAATTCTTGATAGCAAATTAATTCTATAAAATTTTGCATTCTCCAAATTATATTAAATTTTACTTCTCTAATGGATGATGAACTTTAAGAAAAAAATAATAAATGTGTGTAAAAAAGTCTGTTATCCAAAACACAAGTAACTACTTTTTTATTCCATACCAGCAATTTTAGAATTGTCTAAACCTATGTTTAAAAGTCATTTTTAGTATTAATCAAGCATATTTGAAATGTAACTTTGATGAAATGTAGTAAATAGAGAGATGCTTTCTATAAATGGGGAGGAAAAAAAAACACAGAAAATTGCTCTCTACCCCTCTTTAGATATTCCCACAGGTAAATATTTTTAATCCCTATTATTTTATAACTTTCTTAATATTTTTCCAAATTAATGAGGAAACTACAAAGTGTTAGTTTTGTGAAAGAAAGACAAGTAGGTCAATAGTGATTCTCAGGAAGTATTTTTTCCCCCTTTGGGTGACAAAAATGCAAGTCACATGCTCTTCTACGCCAATTGAAGTGACAAGCTAGTTATCTCTCAAGATTCAGTTACCTGTGGCAGAAATGTAGGAGTTTTCCACCACTGCCAATAGCTGTATAGATAGGGCAAAGCCAAAGCCTGCTACGCTTCGGACAGGAGCAATCAGAGGCATATACTAGAGGGTCACAGTTACCACTAGTACTCTTATTTGGTAAATGCTTGCCTGTAGCCCTTTTTACACAGAATGCCAATATGGTGGGGCCATATATTGGCAGAACTTGGCACTATCAGGGTTAATGACTAGGGTCGATTGTATGACTGCATGACAACTGTCATTATAAAACTGATCTGAGTTAGTATTAAATGTTTAAAGGCAATTTTTTTTTCAGATGTATTTGGCATAAAAAAGATAAAACCCAAATAAAGCATGTTGAGAGTATAGTGTTTCTTTATGAGCAGGACTGTAAAATGTCTACATTGTTTATAAAGGGGAATAAAATACTGTTCAGGCACAGTTACTCATGTGGTTGAGTGGGCTGATTAAACCTGGAGAGAACATCTTGGGAAGAACTGTGGTACCCTTCATTTGTTCTTCACTGAAAATGATAACATCGAACTGTAAAAATTGAGATTGAAAAGCCACTAGTGTGCTGTCTAATTTCAGCTGCAGAAGCTGTTGTGCTCTCTTGGTGACTTTGTGAGGGAATAAGATTATAGGTCACAAGAGCTTCTTTATTTCCCACCTGTAGCTTCTAACAACATTTTATTAAGGATTTTCCCATCTTCTTTCTCTGACCTACAGGGGTTGAAATCCTAACAACAGTTACAGAACCTTGACCAAAATCGTATTAACATAGATTAGTGATTCCGAAATGAAATAATCATTTTATCAGAGCTCTATTTATGGATGGTTACTAATATTTTACAGTGCTATTAAGACAAGCATGATATATCTTTATGTAAATAGAAAGGAGCCCTTAAAGTCACATCAAGCCATTGTTATTTGAAGGTTTAATGTTAATTTGTAAAACAAACATGTTGGAGAGTAGTCCATAAATACCTTCTTGACATGTGGTTGCTTCCTGGCTTGTTTAGATGTGTGTGTGTTTAATTGCTCACTCACTGACTAGATCTCCAAAAGAAAAACTGAGGGAAGGTGGGAGGGACAATTTTAAGTGCCTATACACTCTTATGGGAGGGTAGAAATTCTTCTTTTTAAGAACTGTTTTTGAGAGATGTACGATTTATTTTCTGGATAGTTTGAAGAGTAATGAGATGACATTTGTGGGGTACCTGGAGAGCAAGGTAAGGTGCTAAGCACCCAGTACTATCATAGGTCTTCACTCAGAGATATACTTTAACTGAATAAATGTAAACACAATAGAGCTCAAACACCCTACTCTGGTAGACTAAACTTTGGAAGCAACACAAGGCCATTCGAATGGCTGAGGTTTAGATATTTTTTAAAAATATTGTTTTATGCCAAGGCCAATGCTGCTTTTTTCCCCCCCAAGAAACTGAATGTTTGTTTTTTTTCCAGACATTACCTCATTAATCCTAAATCAGTTTGGTTCCAGATATAGTTGTTAGACTATCTCGAGGCTTTTATGGCTCTTAGGTTTAATTTCTAAAATTATTGGCTCAAACTTTTATTATTATTAGGCAACTCAATTGTTCTTAGTAAAATTTAAAAAAGTCAATTTGTTTGGCAATCAGGTGGAGAATTTGAGAACACTTTAAAAATAATTGTGTTTATATGAAACATAAAAAAGAGTCAATCTGGTGTTTTCAGCTGCCTTAATGATAAAATCAGATTCTTTACACAGCTAATTCAATCAATAATGGAGAAATAGGTTGATATGACAGAGTGATTGGAAAGAAAACCAATGGATTCATAAAACTATGGCTTGTTTAAGAACCAATGTCTAGTGTGTTATTTATATTGAGGTATTTCTCTACCCTACATTTTTCCTTATGAATGTAATTATAAGTCTAGTAGAAAAACAAACACCTATTTCACAGGCTGTCTTTTATTATTAAAATGGATCAAATTGAGAAAGTACCAAATTTAGCTCTTTAAAAATTTGGATTACATGTTAATAGATTCAATGGGTGAGAAGGGTAAGAAATAAATAATGATAATGAGGATATATGTCAAAGGCATGTATTTAATTTAAAAGGAGATGAATATTTAAAAGTAAGTTGATTTTATTTTGGATCCTTTCTTCGGGTTCCTTTTTTTATATAATGTAATCTTTATAGGAAAATCCCAGTATTATAGTCTGTGCCATCTTCTGAGAGTTTAACAGCATTGAAGTGCAAGTGTCAAACTAGGAAGACCCAGTGTTATGAGTTGAATTATGCCTGCTACCCCCAAAATGTTGAAGTCATAACCCCTGGTTCTGGTGCATATGACTTTTTTTTGGAAATAGGATTTTTGCAGATGATGAAGTTAAAATGAGATCTAATCTAATCTAATATGCTTTTGTCTTTATAGAAAGAAGAAATTTGAATGGTTACCAACTCAAGGAGAATACCTTCCTACATAATAAAAGCCTAATATGCTAAGTGTCTGGTCATCCAGACACTCAACCAATCAAAGCATAATATGCTAATGATATGCTAAGGCTGCTCAGCCACTTGGTATGACATGCACTGACCACCAAGGGGCAGATGCTCCGACTGGTAGGTTAGCTTGCTGCTGGCTGGGGTCTGGCCTATAAGGATTGAGCAAGACGGGCCAGACTTGCCCTGGAGCCCTCCTGTGGTCCCTCCTCGGCTGGCCAACCTCTTATGTCCCTCCCTGGCTCTGATTGTGCACTGGTGAGGTCCCTTGGCCTGGCCTGTGCCCTCTTGAAATCCAAGACTCCTCGGGAGATGTCAAAGAGCCAGTTTTGGCCTGATCCCACAGGCCAGGCCGAGGGACCCCATTGGTGCACGGATTCGTGCACTGGACCTACAGTGTGAACATGAAGACAGAGATTGGGAGGATGTGTTTATGCCCCATGGAACAGCAAAGATTGCCAGCAAACCACAGAAGCTAGAGCAAATCCTTCCTCATGGGCCTCAGAAGAAATTGACCCTGATGACACCTTGATCTCAGAATTACACTCCCAGAACAGTGAGACAACAAATATCTGTTGTTTAAGCCACCGCATTTGGCTTAAACAAAATAATATACCCAGTAATCATATACCATCAAATTTTTACTTTTTAACCTTTGATTTATGATAAATAAACAAAGAATAAAATCATCTCTGAGGAACTTCAAGTTTCTTATAAATTGCATCTTCTCCTTAAAGAGAGATCTCAGGTAATGGGGCCCAATTGTGCTTGAGAGTCTTACCTAGAAGATATAACTCCTGGAAGTTCCAAAACATTCTAAGCCTTGCATTAAGGAAGATTCTACATAGTTTTGGGTAATATTCTGCTTGTATTCCTTAAAGAAGAGAGAGAAAAGTTTCATCCTTGAGACTTGATATTGGAAATATATTTCTTTCTTAGCTGCTTTATCAATAAAGTCAAAATAGAACAAATATCCTCTCTAAAATGCAGTTCATAGCTGAGAGCCAGATAGCCTGCATGAGATAGATATAGCTCCTTTAGTCCCCTCTTCATGGCTGCTAAGTCATCTGAGTCAGAATTATTTTGGAAGACAATAGAGCTAAATTATTGTGTTTGTAATTATAAAAACAAGCCTATTAGACTATTAAGTACCTGATGCCAATGCCCTGAAAAAATTAGTTTATTCTTCCCCCCCAAATATTTTTTCTCCAACACTAAATATACAAGTTAAAATTAAACCGTCAAAAAGAAATATAAACAATGAACTCTACAGATAAAAAGAATATTTTCTCAAAGGTTAATGTTTTTTTCAATTTTATTATAAGAACATTATATAAACAAGATATATTTAATATGCTCATTTATCTCATATTTGATTATTATTTTGAGATCAGATTCCCAATAAATTAGGGAAAATGTGAATTCTACTGTTATTTAAATAAAATACTAAAACATCTCTATTTCTCTCTGGGTGTTTATTTCTAAGTAACTCCTCATAAATGAGAAACCTTATAAACTTGGAAAAACAATGAAGTCAGTGAAAGAGTGAAAGCCAGCAAATTCAGCCTTCTGATTGGTAGTCTGATATGATTATTCTGCAAACCAAACTTCCTCTCCATGTACTTAGTGTGCAAAATACATTGGGTTGAAAATGATATTTTCAAAGCCTTTTTGTAATGCCAAAACTACCATGATGTAGCCTATTCTCTTTATTAAAAAATAATACTAAAAGGTTATGTAAAGGGAAAAGATTGAACTGTTTAAAGTAAAATAAGGGTCTTTCACAATTGAATTCTCGCCTTTTATAAAACTGAGTTTATTTTGCTAAGTCAAGCAGTAAAAGAAGGAAATACTTCTCTCTTATAACCATGTACCTCTAAAACTACTATTCAGGGATTTTTCAGCACTAATATTTTTAGTTTACAGAAACAAAATTATACCGATAATGTTAGTCCCAGTAATGATGCCACAATGTAACCAAACTTACAAGTTTTGGGGCATCACCTATCCAATGACTGCTGCTGGTGGGTAATTCATTCCTTTGATCTTCCAAAATGAGAGTGATATATAAAAGAGAAATTAAGAGATTTAAAAAATATTCTTCCTTTTAAATTATATATATATATATTTTAAATATTTTATTGATTTTTTACAGAGAGGAAGGGAGAGGGATAGAGAGTTAGAAACATCAATGAGAGAGAAACATCGATCAGCTGCCTCCTGCACACCTCCCCTGGAGATGTGCCCACAACCAAGGTACATGCCCCCGACCTGAATCGAACCTGGGACCTTCCAGTCCACAGACTGATGCTCTATCCACTGAACCAAACCAGTCAGGGCTTAAATTATATTTTTAAACTATAGTTTACATTTAATATATTAGTTAAGTGGTTAGACAATCATATGTTTTATAAAGTGTTCACCACAATATTTCCAGTACCCACCTTGTACCATACATAGTTAGAACAATACTAGAGGCCCAGTGCACCAGGTGGGGGGGGGGTGGGGGGGAAGGGGGTTCCCTCAGCCCAGCCTGCACCCTTTAGCAATCCAGAAGCCCTTGTGGTATGTCCACCTGACAGTGTAGGCCCACTCCCCACAGGGTGAGGGCCTAAGCCACAGTTGGACATCCTTAGCATTACCACAGCTGCACTCACTAGCTGTCAGTCTGGCTTCTGGCTGAGCAGTGCTCCCCCTGTGGGAGCACACTGATCACCAGAGGGCAGCCCCTGCGTTGAGTGTCTGCCCCCTGGTGATCAGTGCACATCATAGTGACCAGCCATTCTACTGTTTGGTTGATTTGCATATTAGTCTTTTATTATATAGGATATTCCCTATGCTGTACTTCACATCCTCATGACTATGTTGTAATTGCAAATTTGTATTTTCACCTAGTCCCCTAACCTCCCCTCACAACCATCAGTCTGTTATCTGTATTTATGAGTTTGTTTCAATAAATTGAGAGATGTTAAAGATTATCATCAGTATAGTTAACATGCTCTTCTTTGTTCTTTCCACAAAATGCAAACCATATTTTAGGTGGCAGCCAGCCTATATCATCAAGTTCTCTAAAACATGTGTAGTTGGTACTAAAACCTGAACAGTGCTCTCTCTCTCTCTCTCTCTCTCTTGGCCCGAGGCATAAAATTCCTGCAAGGGGCTTATAGCCCTGGCTTGCCTCAGCCCTTGCGGCCCTGGCTTCATCCAGAAGGTTGTCCAGAATGTCATCTGGAAGGTCGTTCAGCTGTCCGGTCTAATTAGCATATTACGCTTTTATCACACACACACACACACACACACACACACACACACACACACACACACACACACGAGGTTGAGGGGGCTCCCTCAGCCTGGCCTGCACCCTCTCGCAGTCTGGGACCCTTCAGAGGATGTCCACCTGCTGGCTTAGGCCCAGCCCCAGGGAAATTAGGCCAACGCTGGCAGTCAGACATCCCTCTGGCAGCCCAGGAGCCCTCAGTCGGACATCCTTAGCACTGCCAAAGAGGTGGGCAGAGCTACCCTGGCTTGTGGCTAAGCGGAGGTTCCCCTGTGGGAGTGCACTGACCACCAGGGGGCAGATGCTCCTGCATTGAGCATCTGCCCCCTGGTGGTCAGTGCACATCATAGTGACTAGTTGTTCCACCATTAGGGTCAATTTGCATATTACCCTTTTATTATATACTAGAGGCCCAATGCACAAAATTCATGCACAGAGGGGGTGTGTGTCCCTCAACCCAGTCTGCACCCTCTCCAATCTGGGACCCCTCAAGGGATGTCCGACTGCCCATTTAGGCCCAATCCTGGTGGAATCGGGCCTATACGGGCAGTTGGACATCCCTCTCACAATCCAGGACTGCTGGCTCCCAACCACTCGCCTGCGAGCCTGATTGACGCCTAACTGCTCCCCTGCCAGCCCTATTGCCCCTAACTGTCCTCCCCTACAGGTCTGGTCACCCCCAACTGCCCTTCCCTGCTGGCCTGGTCATCCTTAACTTCCCTCCCTTGCCAGCCTGGTTGACCCTAATTGCCCTCCCCTGCCAACCTGGTCATCACCAACTGCCCTTCCCTGTAGGCCTGGTCTGTCCCAACTGCCCTCCCCTGCATGCCTGGTCACCCCTAACTGCCCTCTCCTGCAAGCCTGGTCACCCCAACATCTCTCCCCTGCAGGCCTGGTGCCTCCAACTTCCCTTCCCTGCTGGCCTGGTTGCCCCTAACTGCTCTCCCCTGATGGCCTGGTCACCCCCAATGAAGTCCCCTGCAGGTCCAGTCCCCCCCAAATGCCCTCCTCTGCCAGCCTGGTCGCCCCCAACTGCTCTGCTCTGCTGCCTGGTCAACCCTAACTGCCCTCCCCTGCCATCTTGGTCCCTCCCAACTGCCCTCTCCTGTAGGCCTAGTCCCTCCCAACTGCCCTCCCCTGCAGGCCTGGTTCCCCCAACTTCCCTCCCTTGCAGGCCTGGTCCCCCCAACTGCCCTCCCCTGCAGGCTTGATCACCCATAACTGCACTCCCCTGCTGACCATCTTGTGGTGGCCATTTTGTGTCCACATGGGGGCAGCCATCTTTGACCACATGGAGGTGGCCATCTTGTGTGTTGGAGTGACAATCAATTTGCATATTACTCTTTTATTAGATAGGATACTAGCTCCTGCAAGAAAATATAGAAGTTTGTCTCCTAAAACACATTTAGGATTATAACTATGACTAAATAGCCAGATAGTTCAAGGCATTTACATAGGCATCTTCGTCTAGATGCAAGTGTTTTCTAAAATGCATAATTTATATTTAATTTTATTTCTCCTCTTAAGAAAATGCAATGCTGTGGTTCCCATATACCAGTTCTGAGGCCAGGGCTGGCATTGAGCAAGTTTTCAGAAGTTCAGAACTAAATGAGAAAAAATAAGAGAAGATTTTATTAAAAGGTAAAGTTGTCAACTATCTTGTTTTGTGAATATAACTTTTTGGTTCAAGAACATGCCCTTCCTAATATTTTTGTGACAGAGTCACCCTTATAAAATAGTGGTTATGTGGGATAAATTAAAACAAAACAAAACAAATCAATTTCCTTAGTTGGCAAAATAACAACTTAGCAAACTTACATTGCTTTAGGTTTTTCCACATTCTCATTAAAAAAAAAATATAGTATTGACTTCTTAAATTTAAAGTCTAAGATTCTTTGGTTTTAAATACTTTTACAATATTTTCAGATAGCCAAACAAACTCAGATTCATCATATCGTTATATGTATAACTTAGAAAAGTTTATTATTGTCTAGAACAGTGGTCGGCAAACTGTGGCTTGACAGCCACATGTAGCTCTTTGGCCCCTTGAGTGTGGCTCTTCCACAAAATACCATGGTCTAGGTGAGTCTATTTTGAAGAAGTGGTATTAGAAGAAGTTCAAGTTTAAAAAATTTGGCTCTCAAAAGAAAATTTCAATTGTTGTACTGTTGATATTTGGCTCTGTTGACTAATGAGTTTGCCGACCACTTGTCTAGAATATCCTATCTAATAAAAGAGCAATATGGTAATTGACTGTTACTCTGTGACACTCACAGCCAATCAGGAGAGAATATGCAAATTAGTGGGACAAAGATGGTGGTGGCCATGGAGCCTGCGGAGCAGGCAGGAGGCTTGGGTCACCCTCGACAATGGAGGTAGCCAAGCTTCCCACCTGCCTGGGCCAGCCGCCCGGGCCAGCCTGAAGGAAGGACCTTCAAATGGTCCTCAGTCGCTCACCCAGGCTGGCCATGCCACCATCAGGGTGAGGGTCCTGCTGGGGGGCGTGGCCAGCCTGAAAATGGCCCTCAGCCCCTTACCCAGGCTGGCCATACATACCCCCATGGGGTGAGGGTCCCCAATGGGGGGGGTGGCCAGCCTCCAAACAGACCTCAGCCCCTCACCCAGGCTGGCCAGGCCCCCCAGCAGGGACCCCCCACCCTGAAGGGGGTGTGGCCAGCTTGAAAATAGCCCTCAGCCCCTCACCCAGGCTGGCCATGTCCCCTCCCATGGGGATCCCCACCCCAATGGGGGTGTGGCTGGCGTGAAAACCACCACAGGCCCCTTGCCCAGGCTGCCCCACCCCCCAAGGGAACTCCCACAATTTATTTAAAATATATAAGATAAAAAGTTAATTTTGTGACAAAATATAAATGTGTGTTGTAAATTAATCAGAAATTATGCCCAATAAGGCAAACCAACTTAGACAGTCCATGAATGTCATTAAACCAGTGTCAGCCAAGGAGCCCAAAGCATGGATCCTAGAATAACTAACTAGAGTATTTGCCAAACATCAAGATGCTCTTTTTGAAATGAGACATTTTAGAACAAGGAGGCAGACCAATTTCATGCTGTTTTTGGTAAAGGAAGAGAGGCTTCTATGGGCTGTAGAAAAATTCTGGATATCTTCTAGATGTTTAACAAATACCTGCTAGAATTTGAGTAAGTCTCTAATTTTGTTGTACATCCCAATTTCAAATCCTCCCACCCCCATATTTCTTTCAGTTAGTAAGTTGCCATGCATTTCATGAAAACTTGTGTAGAATTGTGAATATTTTTATAGAAAAAATGACCTACTGCAAGACATCACAGTTTCCTAGTTACTATGTTGACCAACATCTGCCCAGAGTTGTTAATGTCCACCACTAAATAGATAAATCAGTGTCCCTACTGGTCTCAGAATGCAGTTGTATGAACCAAGTTTTAAAAATTTATACTAAGTCTGTGCATTTGTTTTTCCAATGTCCATACAGACTTCAGGATGTAGTCTAGCTGCCATCTAGAAAACTGATTTGTATTTTTTGTGAAAGAGAAAAGAAGATATTGACTATATTGCTAACAATCTTTAAAACCTCTCAATTTTGCCTTCATCTACCACTTTTGAGAGACCAAAATATAAATAAATTCACCAGAGATAGTCCTTGGATGGGTTTCTGCCCCCAAACTTGTTCTTTTAAATGTTTTCTTTATTTTAAGCATAACTTTGGCAAAATAGTTTTATAAAATGCAAAGTGACAGGTTAGATTTTTGACTTAAATCAAATCATCTTACTTTTGTGGGTTTCAGTCAAGACCTTTACAGTATTTATTCAATGTGGCAATAAAGAACAGGTATATTTGTTCACTGGAGAAAGTTACTCTTTTTAATATTCCACTCATAAAACTCTGTTAAGAGATAATAGGGTTTTGAAACTGATCAGAACTAAAATAGTTTCAGTTGAAGTTGGAAAATCTGTCTAACATGCATGTTTTATTGGGCCAAAATATTTTAAACCCTAATAGTTATGTGAATCCAGCATAACAATAGTGATGATGAAACTTTTCTCACCCCTCTGATAACATAATAAATGTGAGATAATGCTAATAGAAGTATTTTATCACATATTTTGTAATATCACAGGTCTTTCAAAGAATAATTTACTGGATCTGTACGATAAAAAATATAGCAGTGATACTTAAGTACACTTCAAGAGTCTTTCAATCCAAGAAGAAAAGGCACTTCATAAACTCTGAAGCTCATTAACCTTCACAAAATACTGGGGAGTTAGGTGGCAAATGTTACTCTTCTCAGTTCATAGATGAGTGAACTGAAGCACTGAGAGGTTAACTGATTTTTCCAATTTACAAAGCAAGTCACGGCATAAAGGGAGGTCACACTGAATTCTTGACTATTGGTTCACATGGGTCTCCACTCTCTGGACACATAATTTATTAAATAAGCACCTATTGATTATAATTTACTGGATAATGCCATTCAGAATTTGTCCAAACAATTTGCACATGACACAACTATCCACTCCCTTAACAGAAAAAAATTGCCCAATTCACAAAAATACAGTAATAGTTTGGCTCACTACAGGTGAATAATTGAAGGAAACATTTCAAGCTGCTTTTATACACATGAAGGTATAAAAAATACATGAATATTTTGAAGGAATGGATAGTATGTTTTCACTAATAAGTAAGATAAATACCCCCTTAAAGTACCTTCTATGAGGAAGTTTACAAATACAATATAGGGGAGAAAGTTATATACATTTTTATTTATCTTCTCTAATACAAAACCAAAAGATCTATTTATTTTTTGCAGTTAAGGATGCAAAAAGTAAGAATTTAAATCTACTTTAGAAATATTTGAGCATATGGGGGCAACTAATCAATGATTATTTCTCATCATTGATGTTTCTATTTCTTACTCCTCCCTCTCTGAAGTCAATAAAAATATTTTTAAAAATATTTGCTATGGTATTGTTAAATCTAAGTGATAGATATATAGGGGTTTCTTTTTATTATTTTTATATTATTGCATATATATAATATTTTATGTAATACAATATTAAAATAAATATTTTACACACTTCCTGGCACATATAACTATTTAAAATAAAAGGTAAAAAAAAGAATATATATTTGACAGTGGAAATAAATTTGACATATTTTGGCCAGTGATTTAGAGTTGTTATTATATACCAAAAACTGATAGACAGAATATTCCTAGGTTGTAAAATGTTCAAGAATGATTTTACATGTCACATTCATTTTTCATGACAAATCAGAAAGAAATAAAATAATCTGCTAAATATTAAATATAGTCACTGTGATCCTAGGTAATTCTTTAATAATGTTTCTGAAAACTTTGGGAGCCTATTAAACATGTAGTTTCAGACAAAGTAGTCTGTCTGTCTAAACAAATCCTCAACCTCATTTACATTGAATAAACTAATTTTTTTATTAGTTTAATTATAATTTTTTAAAAAGTTAGTGAAGAAAAAGGGAGAGAAAAAAGGAAGGAAGAAAAAAGGGAGGGAGTAAGGGAAGAAAAGAGTAAGGGAGGGAGGGAGGAACACAAGGGCTTAATGCTGGACCACAGAGAAAGTTTACTAAAATCTTGAATTTTGGTATATTCTACATCTTTCCTTCTATCTTCCTGTTAATCACTTTATGTTTCTCATTTATTACTTAAATTCTTGTAGTTGTATATGTAGCAATTTTTTCCACCCTATGTTTCAACCATCTTCAATCTAATTCATATGCCATTGCTAGAATCATCTTCCTAAGTGCAATTTTGATCATAAAATTAAAGTCCCCTATTCATATACTTTAGAGGTTTTCTATTTTCCTTCAGATTAGGAAAAAAAATTATCATCTGAGAAGCAAAGGTCCTTTATAGTATGATGACTACCTATTTTTCCAGCTGCATTTCTAATTCTTCTACCTCTCAATATTGCATGTTTTCAGCAAACATACCTATTTGTTTTTTCTGAATATTCTTGTGCTCTCAAGTCATGTGTGTATGCATGCACACATTCAGATTTTGCACAACCATTCTAAGTCCCCAGCTTTTGTCTTTGCTCCTTGCACTTTGTAGTCAGTTTTGAGTCTCAGATTCCAGAAGTCACAGAGAGATGTCTCATTACCAAATATAGAGCAGGGAACTATCTTTCTCCTTGGTTCTGTTTTCTCTACCAGGCCTAGAAATCCATCATTTTTGTCTGTGGAGATGTAGTCATCCTCCTCAAGTAACAGTATTTCAAGTTTTTTGGAAGGAACCAAATTTCCCTTACTCTCAGTTCATGGAATGATAAGACAACAAGGTATACAGTATGGAATAGACTGAGTAGACTTCCATATGGGGGAAATGAGGATCCCTCTGTTCTAGGCTGGGCAGCATGAAATTCTGGTTATGTGGTAGCAAAACATCTTTTAAATGATATTCTTTTTATCATGGAACACAGATAATAATACAACCAAGGTAAAAGTTTAGAAAGTTGTTAGAAAAATGTCAGAGGCTCCTTGCTTATGTGAACAAGCAAATCTATATGGCTTAGAGCAGTGGTTCTCAACCTTCCTAATGCCGCAACCCTTTAATACAGTTCCTCATGTTGTGGTGACCCTCAAACATAAAATTATTTTTGTTGCTACTTCATAACTGTAATTTTGCTACTGTTATGAATCGTAATGTAAATATCTGATATGCAGGATGTCTTAGGCGATCCCTGTGAAAGAGTCTTTCGACCCCCAAAGGGGTCACGACCCACAGGTTGAGAACCACAGGCTTAGAGTCTAATGACAATGATCCTTTGATGATTAAAAATATTGAAATATATGTTCCAGGATATGGTTAGTTTCAACAAAAGCATAAAGATGGGAGTTAAAGTATAAGATTGTCCTGGGACCTACAGAAAGCCTCCCCAATTTTCCCCACTATTTATTTCCCTTCCAATCAAAGGAAACAATTACCATCATTGTAAAGAGTCACAAATTAAAATGTAGATTGGTGTAAAGGGTCATATTGACTGTGTCATCACATCCTGTGTTTGTATATTGCTCTGAGGCTAGGGACAAGCAGAAGGCATTCAGGCCTCAGACACTTAGAAAATGACACTGCTGGGCTCTAGATTCAAAAATCATGACACTGCAAGATCTTTGTCTTTAATTGCTAGCTAATGGAACTGGAAGAATGCAAATACAGATAAAGCCCACAAATATTTAGAAATTTGTGTTGTCTGAGAAACCCCACTTTGATTTCCTTTCCAAAATTATCTCCATATTCAAAACTCCATGTGTTTTGGGTAAGCTCACTCAATAGTTAGCCTCCAGTTCAGATGCCTGTTTGCCCCAAATTTGCTCAATCAAATATTCATATCACCTTAACCACATGAATTGGTTAATATATAAGCATGTGACCCAAAGTAGCCAATAATATGAGAGGTGCAAATTTCTTTTCTGCTGTTATTGTACTAGAAGAACTTAAATTTAGAGTTTCTGGCTGCCACTCGGAAAAAGAAATTGCTTGAAATGAAATCAACACAAGAAAGTAGAAATGAGAGCCTGAGAAATGGAAAAAGCTCAAGAACTGAACATGTTAGAATTTATGAACTATCCATAGATGAAAAGAACTCTCGTCATTAACTTTTCTGTTATATAAAGGAATATATTTTCGTTTTCACTTATAACAATTTGAGATTCCATCTCTAGTAACAGAAATACAGTAATTACCACATAAATAAGATTACATTGAATTAAATTAAATTGAGATTGTTTCCATTGCCACAATTCAGTAGATTAAAAAAAATCATCCATTGATTAAAGATATATCTGACAAAAAATAATTATAGTGTAGACTCTTAGTATCCTCTGACATAATTGTTTCCAATTCCCATTATTATGTTTAAGAAGCATCTAAATTAATGAACTCAAAATGACACAGAAAATTAGCACTGAATTTTATTGGAGAGCAAGAATCTGGAAAAAATTTCCACTTGCAGCAAGGTCAATAGGACTGGATTGAAAAACTCCAGTCATGATGCACTACAGAATAAAATCAAACTTCCTTACATGAAATCGAATGGAAATATTTATTTTCCACTATTTATGCCCACTTGCAAAAAAGCTCTGAACCAACTTTTTAAGACTCCAGAAGCATCCACTGCTGCATGGTACTGCTATTCCTCTCTTTCCTTCTTCCTCAACCTCACACATCTCTCTCAGTGTATTCCTTGTGAGTAAATGTTCTCTAGTCAGAAAGTAAGATGGAATACTGGGGATTTGTTGTTAATCTGAGTTCTGGGAAGCAGGGTGAGAGAAACTCTCATCTCAGGACATCAGACCTTCACGAGATAAATGCCTTGTAAGGGTAGATTTGGAATAAGAGTAATGTATTTCTGCTTAACGTTCAGCTTTAGGTATAAAAAGGTTAAACCTGTGTATAGAAAATGAACACCAATAAGTCTCCATGCTCCACGGACTAACACATTTATGTGTATTTATATTTTATATTTTTGAAGATTGAGCTCATTTCTTTAATAAGAGTTCTCCTAGTTTTAGAGTAAGTAAAAAATAAATAATGCAGCATGAAAAAATTATTTAAACCATATCCCATCATAAGAATAAGGCATTACTAATTGTAAGACTCAGAGGCGGCACAGACCTCACAAAATCAAACAACACTAAGATTGGAGGAATATTTGAAAAAAAAAATAATATGTCCTCCTCAGTATAAAACAAAAATCTGTGGTTCCCTGAGATGAAAAGAAAAAAAAAAAAAAAGGAACAGTTGGCAGAGATTAATAACAATTTATTAATATTAAAAAAGGCTGAAATTATGTAGGATTACATGGAAACTAAAGAAGTCATAACAATATAAAAGAATTATTGAAAGCATTAAAGAATAAGATTTCTGCATTTTCAAGTTTTGTTTGACCTTTTAAATCTTAAATCAAATTTTTCTAATATTTGACAACATTAATACAGAGCTACTACATCATGGGTGGTAGAGAAAAAGGAGAATCAGGAAACTGACAAGTATGAGGAGAGGAAGATGACGTCTTTATGTTGTAGATAAGGCAAGGCTTCTCGTTAAAAGGAGAGATGGTGACAGAGTGGGAGGGATGAAAATAGGCTAGTGTTATCTCAAATCAGAGAACTCACACATGCTTTTGGTAAGCAGATAAACATGTTTAAAATATTATTTAAAAATAAAGTGTCACAAGTATAATGTCTAAAATTAAAAGCATATGTATCAAAGTACTAAAGACTTAAAAAGACAGAAAAAAATAAGTCAAAACCAAACAAAAAAGCAAAAATCCATTAAAACAAAAATTTAATATCAGAATATTATATTATGTGAACAAAGCAGAATAAGAAAAAAAATATAGGCCCAACTGCTAACTCAACAAGAAATAACTAAAATGTTAGTAGTGGTTAGTAAAATTATAAATTGTTTATTTTTTATGATTGTCTATGTTTATACATAGAACATAAAATTATTTTTATAATAAAAAATAAGCTTTTCTTTTCAAAAGAGAAGAGATAAATGTGATTGTCAATGTAAACTAATTCTAAATTGTGTGGTAGAAAAATTAAGAGATAAGAAAACTTAAAAGCTTAAGATTTTGAAACAGGAATTTAGAAGTACATAAAAAGATATACATATTTGTGGGGCAAGAAATAAGTTAGCTTATATTTGCAGGTGTTTTTTTTTCTAATTTTAAAGACTGCTTTTGAAGGCAAAATTTAAATGAAAAGAAAACATGATTGGCCTTAATAAAATAATGAGTTTATAAAGTCTGTCTTTTAATTGTAGCAATTCCTTTTGTTTTTTGTTCTTATGGAATATACTATACATTTGGGTACCCACTGGCCAAATGCAGAATAGAAGAACACAGAAGCCTAATTAAAGTATAAGTAAACATAGTGTTAAAATATGAAACAAGTTGAACAATTTCAATAAATGTTGGATTTTTCCAGTTCTACCTTCTTCTGGAAATATCATATGTTGGATTATTAGGGGGGGAAAATTTAATCTTTGCTTTGCCAGTGCCTTGACAACTGTTTAATAATAAAAACAACACTTTCATGTTCTTTCCACAACTGAAGTATCTCTTGCATGATTCATTTCACCAGCATTAAGATTTAAGTAACTGATCAAATGTTTCAACCCGGCCTGACTAGAAGTAATGTCAGTTAACAATGCTCTGTGTCTTACATTAGATTAATTTGCATTATCTGGTGGGAGGAGAATAATCTTGCAGAAACTAAAGATTTCTCATCATGACTGTGTTTTGACCTAAAGCTTATGAGTCACACAGAGCAAGCAGTTCTCCCTATCCCATTTCCCTTTCTTTGTTCTTATGAATCCAGTGAACTGTAAAGATTCCTTCTGGAAAAAAAAAATTGTCAAACTGATTCCAAAGATGGACACATAGGGGTTAGTATTTGGGGGGTAGGCATAAAATAACTATAGCTACTATCTTATTCATAGAGTTTCTTCTGATTCTCATCTCAGGTTGTATTATTAAAAACTTTTCTCCTGCCCACATTGTTTGTGGTGGATATTCAATTAACATTCATGTGTTCTCTTAAGTATGGGACCTGTGCAATTTACTTAATCTTTGTAAAATATAGGAATTACTCAATTTATTAATTTGTTTATTTAATCTTTCCACAAAATTTTATTTAGTACCAAGTATGTATCAGACATTTGCTAAGAGATGAAGATATAAATATGAATACAACAAATTCTGCACTCATGAAGTTTATGATCCAGAGGTGCATGATTTAAAAATTCTTTATATTCCACCATTTGTGATTTTATCAGCTTTTCTACAAATGGGTTAAAAGGTGTGGTGGGAGAGGTTGGAGAGGAAGGTGAGATTCCTAAGGGAATTTGCCAAGAATATCAACTCTTTATGTCAGTCATTTACTTAAAATCCCTGAGAATTAGAAACGTAGTATCTGGCCAAAAGGGAGCTCTGTCTGCCTCCAGGGGTCAGTCTCTCCTTGAACATTTTTTTCCTGAATTGCCTAAAGCCACTTCTAAAGATCTCACACTTGCAGGTAGGAAGAAGTCTTCCAGAATTTTACTTGCATACAGAAACCAGTTCTAAGTTTTCTTTCAAGCATGAACTGAATCTCAAGCAAGTTTTTCCCTTTGATTGAGATAGAGGGGCTTGTGTGGGTGCATGTGATTTGTACTTTTACATTCACTTTCATATGTCTTTGAAACCTACAAAAAGATTTTTGCCTTAGGCCACTAAGGGAGTGAATATCACAAAAGGGATTAGCATGCTATACTTCATAGCATCAAATCTTGTATTGGGGTATTAAATTATACTTTTAATTCAAATAACATTACTATGCCCAATTCAAGTCAGAATCATGAAGGCACATGATTGAAGAAAGAAAAAAGAATGGCTTTCATTTGAAGTTGAATCAATCTACAGTATAGTTTATTTGAAAGACAACCTCAAACTTGCACATTCAACAAGCTAACATTCTGGCCCTACTAGGAGACAGCTCCATAGCCACGGGCACGTGCCATTTAAAAACCACCTGCTGATTAGGAACCCCTCCTTCATTCTACCCTGTCCTGAAAGAGCATTTAGCAATTAACAAAATGAAAGCATTCTCTTTCTGGAATTTTTACTTTGCAAGCAGGAATTTAATTTACAAACTGTTTGCAACTAATTAAAATGAGTAGTCACTGCTGGGTTGAAATGGATTATCTTTTAGAAAAATCACATTTTAGATTGTCAAAGGAGGGTTTATGTCCTAATGTTGAACAAGTGTCTTCCCCCATTGCAAATGCTTTCCCTGTTCAGCCAACTAATGCTCATTCAAATTAATGGAATCTGAAACCTGAAGCCACACATGGAAGATGATTGATAATTGAAGGTTAGTTTCATACATGGCTGTTTTACATCAGAGTATTTTTTAAAAGGAGTCTTACTCCTTTATTCTATTATCTTCTTATTTCTTTGGTTTCTGATTTCTATTTCTATTCTGTAAGATACAACTAGGGAAGTGCTGTTTTATATTATTTAAGTTAGTGAACAAATTTAAAATATTTTTTTAGCTAACCAAATACTTATTTGTTCTGAGCCTTTCACCAAGACTCTCCACAGTTAATTTCATGTTAGTGGTCAAACTGATAACACTTGTTTTATAATTGGAAGAGGTATAGGTATGATGCTACCAACTTTTAAATTTTTATATGCCCGAATCATATATTTTAAAGCAACCTAACTTTTTCAAGTTTAATAAGAAATTTCAATCTCATCCCATTTAGATACTTTTTTGGACTTAATTTTCTTCCATTGATCAACTTGAATTAATTTGGTTAGTCTGGTTACAATAAAACACATCTACTAACATTTATCATCTTTAGTTAGAGAGTTGATAATCTGAAGTGTTCACAATATGCCTATTTCTACAGCCAGTACTCAAATATTTCATTTTAAAGAAGTCAGTTAACTACTGTGTGAACTAAAGGATCAAGAATAATAAAAATTAAATAAATTTAATGTTTTAAATATAAGTATCATTAATCTCTGCTCATTAAATGCAGTGGTAATTTAAACAAAACATTTGTTTCCATGGATCTGAGTGTGAGTAAATGATAAATATTAAGTGAATTTCAACAATACAAGAAAACAAACAGAGGCAGCACGTTATATTTTCTTATAAGAAAGATATCCAGAAATCAAAATAGTACTAATAACACTTTGGAAACATTTGCTATGATTCATCTATCTAGATCATGTCACAACATGTAGAGAGTTTAAAAGAAAAATAAATGCTCATCATATAGGAGTATGCCTAAAATAGATTATTGTGCTAAAAAATAGAAAACATTCAGAGAGCATGAATGATAATAGAATGCGTAACAGTTTAGGTAATAAGTACTGAGGAAGAAATGTGAACTGTATCAGGAACATAAAACTCAAATGCGTTTTGAACACAAACAAATAGGACTATATGTCAATACTTAAATTTGTTTTCTGGCAGTGTGCTGCTCCCATAAATAACATTGATAGTTGACTTAGCTAATTTATGGGTTAACCTAGGTCATTCTCATTAATTTACCAAAAGCTTTAAAGCCATTTGCAATGTTTCCCTTTGATCACTTCTTAAGTTTGTCCCAGGATTCTTTTCTGAAAACTGTTGGTTTACCTCTCCCATCTTTTATGATTAATCCTCAATCTTTCACTCACATTGTGTGTTCTTTAGGTGTTGATCTGTGTTCCACTAAATCACTTCAATTTTCCTTAATGGGTCAAGATTACGAGTTTCTAACTTGAACACACACACACACTTGATACTTTTTAATGTAATTTCTATTGCCTTCTATGCCAAGGGCAATGTGGAGCAAATGACAGCATTAAAATTATATTTTTATGCCTTTGGAAATCACTGTTAAGATAATTGGGGAAAGAATGACAATTGCTTGAGGCATAACCCATAAGAAGAAGGAAAATACCCACATCTGCCCCATAAAAACACCCACAGATTATGCTATCAGATAGAGGTTTGGCTAACTTTTGATGAGTTCCTGACTCAGAGGAGGGCACAATAAAATATTTCACTGGACAACAAAACATGTACTCCATTGCTGGGGAGACTTATATTTACTTCACACACACACGGTGCGTGATGACATTATTCTATTTGCTATATCATAACCCCTCAAGAATGGGTTCAGCACAAAATGTTTAGCACCATACCAAGATGCAGTATCTTTAAATAGTCTTTGAAATAATA
This sequence comes from Corynorhinus townsendii, assembly GCA_026230045.1. NCBI lineage: Eukaryota > Metazoa > Chordata > Mammalia > Chiroptera > Vespertilionidae > Corynorhinus > Corynorhinus townsendii. The sequence goes on along the minus strand of JAPDVU010000001.1, from coordinate 80,150,903 downwards.
ATCATACCTCAAAATGGGCTAAAAGGTGAGATAATGGTGTGGGATGGCCATGGATTTGGGGGTCAAGAAAGATCTGTGTTCAGATATTAGTTCTGCCACTTAACATCTTTCTGTTTGTTCATTTATGAGAAGGAGTGGTAATACCTATTCTGCATGTTGAGCTGAGTTTATTAGATACAAAGTATATACTCTGCCTAGCAAAATTCCTAGTACTCAGAAGACATTTATTCATTTCCATAATTCCTGTACCATGATCAGTAGCTCCCACTTTGGGCTGAAAGGGAAGTTTTAAAAAGCAAATGAAAACTTATTTCAATGTATCTAATCATGATAGGCCATTGGCACCCTGAGGGATACATTTAAGTTTAAAGCACAAAGATGGATAATAAGAGGTCATTTTATATCTGGTTATCTTATATCAGGTGTGGGGAATGTCTGCCCAAGGGCTGTATAAGTCCCTCAAAATCATTCCGTCTGGCCCTGCCAAAGCATTAGGGTGAGTTAATTAAATGTGTGACCAAATTTAGCAGGCTAATTTTTAAGTTGATAATTTTGTATAGCCTGTGAATGATGTTATAAATATCAAAATGGCCCTTAGCAGATAAAAGTCCCCTACCCTTGTCTTATATGGATTTATTCTTGTCATGATTAAGGACCATGCGTTCACCTAAGCTAGACTTACTGAATAGAGGAAACCCACACTGAAAATGCAGTTGTGCCCTTTTTGAGGTGGCAGACACATACTGCTAAGTAGCATAGAAGCAGCAGTATGCTGACCTGTAAGGAACTGTGCACACTTTTGAAAATATCGCCTCTAATGTCTCCTTCATTTCAATTATTGTATTCTTCATTTCTGACTGGTTCTTCTTTGGTTTTCTATCTCCATTTTTATATTTCCTCTCTCTTTCTTGAAGTTCTCACTGAGACCACTGAGCGTTCTTACAACTAGTGTTTTGAAGTCTGAATCTGGTAGATCGCTTGTCTCCATTTTGTTTAGCTCTTCTCCTGGAGTTTTGTTGTGTTCATTCATTTGGCACACTTTCTTTTTCTCCATTTGCAGGAAAAAGCCACTGGAAGTGTCTTGGGGGGTCTGCAAGTTGAGTGGGGTGGAGTCTCAGGAAGTCACCAGGGTTGGGAGGATGGTGTTAGCCAGGCTGATGGAGATGCAGATGTGGCACCTGCCCGCTGTCTCTTGGGGGAGGGCCCAGCGGAGGAACAAGGGCCTCTGCCAGCACTTTTTATCTGGGAGAAAGAAGCCCTTTTGGCTCTTCTTCTGCAGCCAAGCAATTCAGTTTCTTTCTACATGTCCCTGGCACCTTTGGAGCTCCTGTCCAGTGCTGGAGCTCCAAGGGAGTGAGTTTGTCAGCAAGTCATTTGGTGTGGGGGCCCTAGGAGGGACGCCTGGGACCCCAGCAGCCCTCCATCTCACTCAGCCACAAGCTGGTTTTTACAGTCAGGTGTTGAGTATTTATCTTCTTGGCACTGGTACTTTGGGCTGGGGAGCCTGGTGTGGAGCTGAGATCCCTTGCTTCTCAGAAAGGACCTCCAAAACTGAGATATCCCTTCCGATTTTTAATTGCCACATGTCGGTGTGGGACCAGCCCTTTCTGTTTCTCTGTTCCTCCTACCAGTCTTGACCTGGCTTCTCCTGTTTATCTTTTGTTATGGACTTCTGTTCAGCAAGACGTCAGGTGGTTCTCAATGATGTCCTAGTTTTGTCGTAATTTTAATGTGGTTGTGTAAGAAGGCAAGTACAGCATTTCCCTACTCTGCCATCTTCACGAGAACTTCAATATTTTATGAATTTTATATACAGGGTGAGGCAAAAATAAGCTTATAATTGTGAGTACACAAAATATAGAGTTTATTCTTGTAATATTATTTATTAACTAGAGGCCCAATGCACGAAATTCATGCAAGAGTAGGACTTACTTCCTCTGGCTGCTGGCACCAGCTTCCCTCCGGCACTCAGCTTCATCCCAAAGGTCATCTGGTCTAATTAGCATATTACACTTTTATTATTATAGATCATTGTATTATTTTCCATATGAACAGCTATAAACCTACTTTTGCCTCACTTTACATATGCAAAACTAAAATTTATGATAACAAAAATGTAAAAGTTAGAAAAGAAGAAAACACTTTAATGTTTATAAGACTCAAATATTTCCATTGGTCAGGAAAGGAGAAAACAATTTTTAAAAAATATATATATTTTATTGATTTTTTACAGAGAGGAAGGAGGAGGGATAGAGAGCTAGAGACATTGATGAGAAAGAAACATCAATCAGCTGCCTCCTGCACACCCCCTACTGGGCATGTGCCCACAACCAAGGTACATGCCCTTGACTGGAATCGAACCTGGGATCCTTGAGTCGGCAGGCTGATGCTCTATCCACTGAGCCAAACTGGTTTCGGCTTTTTTTTTTTAAATATATTTTATTGATTTTTACAGAGAGGAAGGAAGAACAATTTTTATTATGCTGTTGTTAAGAGTGCATGATATAATTTCTAGAGTAAATACTAAGATGAAGTTTTAACAAATTATTAAAAGTCATTAAAATTTGTTTCATACAAAGCATAGTAAATCCTTACATACAGATATATGTGAGAACAGTGTGAAATGGGTCATTGCTTAGGAACATTTTGTAGCATAAAATAAATGGAACGATTATTGTTTAATTGTCATTAATATAGAAGTGAAAGAATGAGTGTCTGATAAAGGGAAAAAAGTTTTAAGAAAGTTAGTAGACTGTCTTGAATGTTATCTTACCAATAGGAAATATATAATTATATGTGTAAAACATGGTTTAAGAATAAATTGAGAATGAACTCTTCATTTTTATTGTTATATTTAAGTAAGATTAAAATACAATTAAACAAGCTATGAAGCACAGGAGAAAGGCAGGTATATTGTAACTAAGTAACTTTGATTTGATTTTATAGTCATAGAATCAAAAAGTTTAGGGCACCTGAAACAGTACTGAAGTCCCAAGGTTAAACCTATGGGATTACAGCTTCTACAGCTTGCTTAGATTCTTAAGCTCCAGATCTCTGCTTAACATCTCCAGTGACAGATAGCTAATAATACCTGAGAGATTTCATGTTATCTTCCAAAAATCCATACACTTTAAAATATTGTGTCTCCCTGAAATTTTCTCCCACTGATTTTTACTTATAGTGCAGACACCTATCCAGAAGTAGAATGTCTTTCCACATGGTTCAGAATATAGCCTTCCTCCCTCACCCAGTCCTCTCTCCTACTCATTCAACATCTACTATGCTTCTACTAGAACTTACCAAATTATACAACTAGAGGCCTGGTGCACAAAATTCATTGGGTGGGTAGAAGGGGGCTCAGCCTGGCCTGTATCCTCTCTCAGTCTGGGAGCCCTTGGGGGATGTCTGACTGACTGCTTAGGCCTGCTACCCACAGGGAGTGGGCCTAGGCCAGCAGTCGGACATCCTTAGCACCATGACCCCAGCTTCTGGCTGAGCAGTGCTCCCCTGTGGGAACTCACTGACCACCAGGGGACAGCTCCTGCATTGAGCGGGATCAGGCCAAAACTGGCTCCCCAACATCCCCCAAGGGGTCCTGGATTGCAAGAGGGTGCAGGCCAGGCTGAGGGACCCCACTGGTGCACAATCAGAGCTGGGGAGGGACGCAGGGGGTTGGCCAGCTGGAGAGGAACTGCAGGAGGGCTCCAGGGTGTGTCCAGCCTGTCTTGCTCAGTCTTGATAGGCTGGACCCCAGCAGCAAGCTTCTAAATCACTTGTGTAGAAATGAGACATTCCATATTTTGTGTAGTTTGTTGTGAAGTGCTTCAGTATTGACAGTTTTACATGTGCATTTTCATCTGCCATTAGCACAACTTTTAAAAATTAAACATGTAGTCTTCAATAGTACTTTCTCACTGGCAAAGAGCTGATTTTGGCTGTGGGCCTCCTTCAGTGACCTTCGGGGAATGTAAGTAGGTTTCGTAAAGAGACACTGCTTGTAGGTTTAGAAAGTTAGTGTAAAAAGAGATTAATCTTCATAGATGTTCATGCATGCATTTAAAAAATACATTAAATAATCCTGGTCTATCAGTTTGTATCTGAAAAGCTGCCCAATTATCCTGATAATTGGCAAATGAAACACTGAAACTTTATGGCTGATGAAAGCAAGTGACCAATTAAGATAACAGACGTGATAGGGAAAAGACTTATTTTGCATTGCCAATTCATGAACATCTGAGACAGAATTTATATTGTTCTGAACATGGGCTTAATTTGTTAAATGTTTTGTACCTTTAAGCAAAGATCTGGAAAATATCTTTAAATGTATTGCTATTCAAGTTATGTATTTGGGGAAGTACAGTAATTTTTAATATATTTTTTTATGAATGAGAGGTGAAAGTTCATGAATTACATGATAACATTTTTACTAGTTTGTTTCATCTTTAAATACATTTTGAGTATTAGTAAATAAACTTTTCAATTCTTGTTTGTTACTTTTTGTTTCCATTTCTTGGCACAGATATGAGGATATGATTTTTCTTTTTCTTTTTTTGTCAACATTAAATCCTATTGTCTGGAGAACTGCTACTGTGAGACTGTTTAAAAAGCTTCAACTAGTTAAGGTTATATTTAAAAAAAATAACTGTCATTCAAGCCTTTTCACTTACAATTTATATTCTTTGAGGCTCAACCAATGCCCAACACTTAGCCAGTCCCTGAGGATAATATTTAGTTTGACTCAAGAGTAGCCTAACACACTTATTGGCAGGTATATGTTTTGCTAATCAAATTTGCACTTCTAATCTAGAGGACTCAAGGGATAAATTTCTTACCTACGATTTTACTTAGCTTACAACCCCAAGGGCAAGAACAATTTCCATTATCAGAATTTTGTTCATGATAAGCTACAGCAGGAATAATAAAGAGCAGAAAAGGAAATGCTGTTTTGCTTATGGATTATAATACAAAGAGCTGTGTTTAAGAGGCCCCCTGTAAGAAATCATGATATTATGCCAAGTACTACTCATGTCATGTACATATTTACCCTATACTTTTAGTTCAAACATCTTGTATGTAATTGTTTTATATTTTAACCATTGTTGTACAGAATGCATTTCTCCTATTAATCATACAGTTCTATTTCCTGATTGGAAAAAATTATTAAAATACATATGATCTGATTAATTTGTTTTAATTAATCTTGTTTTAAGTTCTAATGTTCAAATTTATGTGCTAATGATTTCAAGTTATTTTAAAAACCACACTGAGGGCTTTGAGTATTCTTTTTGGCAGACACAAACTTCATGTCTGTTGAATTCTTGAACAAGTCGAAAATAATGTGTTTATGTAAATCTATTCCCCAGATAAATAATAAAGTTAAATGCTTATAAGAATCTGCCTTTTCTAAAACTTATACAAGTAATAACTTACTTCCCCTTTATCTTTTACCATTTTACTAGAGGCCTGGTGCACAAAATAGTGCACAGGTAGGGTACCTAGGCCTGGCTGGTGATCAGGGCCAATCTGTGGGGTGACCTGTGGGGTGATCGGGGCCCTCTCTTGCACCCACCTTGGTTGTCCTGGGGCCGCCCACTTGCTGGCCCCGCCCCCCACCTCCGTTTGGGGCCTGCAGGAAGCTCCTGCATTGAGCATCTGCCCCCTGGTGGTCAATGCTTGTCATAGCAACCAGTTGTTCTGCTGGTCTTTCCGCCATTCAGTCGATTTGCATATTAGGGTTTTATATAGATAGATGTTTTTAACATGCCTAAATGTTAATGTATATGAATGCATTAATAATTATACAATTTTGATGTCTACTTTCAATTATTTTAGCTTTAGATGTTTATTCTATTTTTATTTTGCCCTCCTTTCTATGTTTTTGTTATAGTTCTTCACAGTGGTTTTTCTCTTCTAATTTTGAAATGATTTTCTAATTTTGACATTTCTTCATATTTTTTTCTTTGTTGCATTATTTACCAAAAGTAATGTATTTCTGGGGTTTGCAGCAACTTCTCGTGCCTCTGCTTACTTCTAGATGTCCATTTTGGATGTTTAATTGCACTATATTGCCTTAGGACAGATAATTTTTCTTTGATGGCATTAAATAAGGTTCACTCAGACAACTGTTTATTTTTTCAGCTGTTCTTTCATCATAATTTTAATAAAAACTGTGAAATGATCCCAGTCCAAGGAGGCAGCTGACCTAAGAGAACAATAATGTATAAAACTGCTCTTTCTGAGCTCTCAGATGGGTGCTGTCACCGAGAGGGCCTTTCACTGCAGCCAGAATGATGATAATGAAGCATGAGCACTGTGGTTCTGAACTCCCTTTGGACAAAGCTTCATGACATGTGGAAAATGTTTCCTGACTTATGAAAACTAATATCAGGACAGAATTTACCAAAAGGCTCAGGTCACTGGGGTGAAAGAAGCATAACACAATCCTTAAGTACAATCTTTAAGTCATAGGCATCCTACTAATGAAAGAAATATTATATTTTTGAAAGCCTATAGGTGAAATAATTATGCAATAATATACCTAATGTGTAATTTTTTAAATGAATAATTCTACTTTCTTGAAAAACAAGTACATGTACTTAAAATGACAATAAATGTAGTACTCTGCATTGATGTTTGTGTGTGTGTGTGCAGTAAATGGTAAGTTATAATCTTATAATTTCATTAGGTAAAACTATAATACATTCAAAATGACATCAAAGGAAACAAATGTCATGGCTTTTTGAGTTGATATATATTACACACTCATGTCACTAAAATCTGGCTAACTAGCAAGATATCAGCTAGTAAATCACTTAAAATTCTAGGGACCATCCATATGTCAGAAATTCAAGGTATCTGTCACTAGATAGTTATAGTACTTTATTTTTCACAAAACAATCATTGGTTGGGCATAAGCTGTTTCTCCAGCTGGCAAATTTGACATATTAGGAAACAAAACTGAAATCTAATTTATCTTACAAGTTTGCAGATATAGGACTTACCAGTGACTTAATCAACCATCCATAACAAATCTCATGCAGACTTCTCCCCAATTTATTGAGAATTAATTCCAAAGTGTCTTCAGAATGACAACCTCAACTGTAGTGTTCATTATAATATCACCTTACTGAGAACAGCTTCCAGGAAGTCACAGTGTGGCCAAAATTCTGAAACCCTTTGAAGCACTGGGCCTTTGTTTGTTTTTTCTACTTTGTATTTCTGGTTGTTTCTAATTTAGCTGTATTTATTTTCTCATATAACACACCTAGTCAGCATCAGCAGTAAAAGCATTTTGCAAGTATTAGTTAACAATGCCCAAGTTATTAGCTCCTGATATTTTGATCTTGTTTTCTTAGATGGCAGACAAATACTGTCTCAGGCTGTGGAATGAGTTCCCCATGTGGTATTGGTGCCAATAAAGTCTTCATTGGAGGACTGTTTGGGTCACCTGAGAGACCAAAGGAGAAACACCACTCAAGAAGGAATACTTTATCCCAAAATATTGCTAAACATTACAATTTTTTTTTCAAATAAAAAGTACGAGGCTACTTCATGCAATAACATGGTTGTACTGAAACCCCAAGTCCTGACTAGGACCATCCAATGCATTTAAAAATCTAACTTTAGGACTATATCACAACATCAGCTTTTAATTGTTAGTCATGAAAATAAAGGCTCAACTTTTCATCTTAACGATTTTGTATTTCTCCTTTTTTAAGATGTTTTTCCTACTTATTTTACATATACATGAAATTTATATATAAATACATATATATTTCACCTACTCTTCTTCCTTACACGACCATAAAGTTTTCAACATAGAACTTTGCTTTCTTCTTTCCTGTATTTAGATAATATTAAATGTTGGTTTGACATTTGAGGTCTGACTTTGAATAGATACATAGATAGATGATAGTAAGTAAATACATAGACAGATAATAGATAAGTAGATAGGTAGATGATAGATAGATAATCCTATATAATAAAAGGCTAATATGCAAATTTCCCCTCGACTGGGAATTCGACCAGGAGTTTGACTGGGAGTTCAACCAGGGGACAGGGCTGGCCAGCCAACCACCTGTAGCCCCTCCCCTCAGCCGGCCTGACCTTAATTGGCCCCCAACCCCAATCAGGGGCGGGGCCAGCAGGGGCCCCACCCATGCATGAATTCGTGCACTGGGCCTCTAGTCTATATATATATATAAAAAGAGGTAATATGCAAATTAGGCTTGGAAGCAGGAGGTGGCACGCAGGTGAGGCCCTGAGTGGAGATGGAGACAGAGACAGGAGGGCTGGCACGAGCTGCCCTGCCATGGCTCAGGCAGGCCTCCCTGGAGCTGGAGTGGACACGGACAGGGACAGGGGTGCTGGCCCACAGCCTCCCTGGCCAAGTGCAGGCCCAGAGAGGAAAGGGCGGGCCACCTGCAGCCTCCAAAGCCAACCACAGGCCTGGAGTAAAACATTGACAGCAAGTCCTTTCAGTATAATTGGGGCATTAGAGGTCCACAGAATGATCGTTTCCTTTTCTATCAAACACATAACTCTGACACATTATTTACAATTAAATAAGTTCCATGTATTTTGACATTTTACAGCCCTGGAAAGTTACATATAATGATCAGCAAAGTAAGAAGATGAAAAGAATTTTTAGGCTTTTAAAGATGTAACTAATTTCTCTCTAGAAGACACACCAATTCTAAAAGTGATGGTTTTATCATCCTATAGGACATTAGCCAGATTGTATCTAATTTAGCAGTTTTACTTCAGGCTTTCATCTTTGGCAATCTCCTTTGAACAGCATTATCATCCTGCCAGTCCCTTCACTGAGTTAAACAGAACTTTTGCATCTGCTATTATGCATTTGAATAAGAATTATTAACACATGCAAAATTTTGTTTTGACATAATAAAACAAAAGATCATTTGATTCTTCCCTGGAACACAGAAAAGCACAAACTTGAATCATTGGTGTGGCTTAGGCTAATTTTCCAAATATTGTTAATAAAATTCATGTAGGGATCTTCACAGTGCCAAGAATTCTCTCTTTCAGGCCTACATATTCAGCATCTCCAAGGAGGCCTGTTATTCTGTGTGTGTGTGTTTTTTAAATACTCACCAGAGGATATTTTTTCACTGCTTTCTAGAGAGAATGGACCAAAGGGAAAAGGAGAGGGAGAGGGGAAGAGGGAGAGAAAGAGGGAAAAGAAAAGGGAGAGGGAGAGAGACAAAGAGAGCGAGAGGGAGAGGGAGAGGGCCCACTCGTGGCCGAGGGCAGGCCCTCGCCAGCAGTCTCACCTCTGAGCATGCACTGTAGAGGAAACACCTTTTCTGACCGCTCATTGGCTAAGTTCCCATATGCTACTCACAGTGTTCTTTTCCACCTCACTCCTGGAGGCAAAAATGAAGGTCCACTGCTAGAGGGGCTAAGAAATGTCATATCCTGCCCTACCAGTTTGGCTCAGTGGATAGAGCCTTGGCCTGCTGACTGTAGGGTCCGGGGTTGATTCTGGTCAAGGGCATGTACTAGGTTGAAGGCTCCTCCCTGCCCGGGGCCCAGCTCAGGGCTCATGCAGGACGTAACCAATCAAAGTGTCCCTCTCACACTGATGTTTCTCTCTGTCTTTCCCTCTCTGTCTTCCATGCTCTCTAAAAATGAATGGAAAAATATCCTCAGGTGAGGATAGAAAAAAAGAAAGAAAGAAATGTCATATCCTATGACACAGACATCTCGAAAATGCCTAAAGAAAGTTGTCATTTTTTTGTGGTGAAGGAACTGGAGTCCATGTTGATGAAAATACCATGGCGGCTGCAGCGGCCAGCACTGGCTGCAGCAGCAGGGTGATGAGGACGGTGTCTTCCCCTGATCAGCCAGATTGCCTCCTGCAGAAGGAGGCCTACTGATGGCTTAGGCTTGCAGGGAGTGGGCCTAAGCCATCAGTAGGACTTCCCCTGAAGGCTCCTGGACTGTGAGAGGGGGCAGGGTGGGCTGAGGGACCCCCCGACCCAGTGCACAAATTTTGTGCACCAGGCCTCTAGTAAATAGATAATAGAAAGTTGGATATGTAGATAGATATTGTTATCTTGTAATTTCTTGATGTTTGTCCCTATGCTAAGAACTAAGCAAGATTAGTCTTTCTAGGTAAAAAAAAAATTTTTAGCATGAGTACCACTTTCTGTGATAGTGTGTTATATATGGAAAAAGCACAAGATATAGAGTAATAAAACTTGGAGTTTGATTTTAACACTTGCTCTGAATCTTAATAACATTATTTAATCTCTCTGAGCTATGTATTTTTTATATGTGAGTGAAGATAGTAACATCAGTTCTACATGTCAAATAGGGTCATTAAAGAGAATAGCAATATCACTTTTCATACTTTCTAAAAGGAAAGGCGTTTATGTACATATTTATGTATGTATGTTATTATTCCAGTACATCACAGACCACACTTTTATAAAATAAAATTTATTAGTTAATTACTAAAAATTAAAAGAAAAAAAGAAAATTCAAAACATATAAGATGCAGGTCACATTTAAAAAAATAATTAGATTTAACTGAATAAAAATTATTCTGTTGAATTGCCATAAAAGTTTATAAGCATTTACTCAATTTTTGTATTTATTTTATTGGGGACTAAAAGAGAGCAGCTCTGATAATTCATTTTTTTTTAAATAAATCTTTATTGTTCAGATTATTACAGGTGTTCCTCTTTTGTTTTCCCTCATAGCTCCCCTCCACCTGATTCCTCACCCCACCCCATGACCTTACCCCCTGCCACTGTCTTTATCCATAGGTGAAAGATTTTTGTCCAATCTCTTCCCGCACCCCTCACACCCGCTTCCCCCTGAGAACTGTCAGTCCACTACCTTTCTATGTCCCTGATTCTGTTATATTCACCAGTTTATTCTGTTCATCATCAGATTTTTTTATTCACTTGATTTTTACATTCACTTGTTGATAGATATGTATTTGTTGTTCATAATTTTTATCTTTACCTTTTTCTTCTTCTTCCTGTTCCTAAAGAATACCCTTCAGCATTTCATATAATACGGGTTTGGTGGTGATGAACTCCTTTAGCTTTTTCTTGTCTGTGAAGCTCTTTATCTGACCTTCAATTCTGAATGATAGCTTTGCTGGGTAGAGTAATCTTGGTTGTAGGTTCTTGCTGTTCATCACTTTGAATATTTCTTGCCACTCCCATCTGGCCTGCATAGTTTCTGTTGAGAAATCAGCTGACAGCCATATGGGTACTCCCTTGTAGGTAACTAACTGTTTTTCTCTTGCTGCTTTCAAGATTCTCTCTTTGTCTTTTGCCCTTGGCATTTTAATTATGATGTGTCTTGGTATGGTCCTCTTTGGATTCCTTTTGTTTGGGGTTCTCTGCACTTCCTGAACTTATAAGTCGATTTCTTTCATCAGGTAGGGAAAGTTTTCTGTCATTATTTCTTCTAATAGGTTTTCAATATTTTGCTCTCTCTTCTGGAACCCCAATAATTCAGATGTTGGTATGCTTAAAGTTGTCCCAGAGGCTTCTTACACTATCTTCATATTTTTGGATTCTTTTTTCTTTTTCTTTTTCTGGTTGGGTGTTTTTTGTTTCCACATATTTCAGATCTTTGGTTTGATTCTTGGGGTCCTTTGATCTACAGTTGAATTTGTATATATTCTTTTTTTTTTTAAAATAAATCTTTATTGTTCAGATTATTACAGGTGTTCCTCTTTTTTTACCCCCATAGCTCCCCTCCACCTGATTCCCCACCCCACCCCATGCCCTTACCCCCCGCCACTGTCTTCATCCATAGGATTAAGATTTTTGTCCAATCTCTTCCCGCACCCCTCACACCTGCTTCCCCTGAGAATCGTCAGTCCACTCCCTTTCTATGTCCCTGATTCTATTATATTCACCAGTCCCTTCTGTTCTTCAGATTTTTTATTCACTTGATTTTTAGATTCACTTGTTGGTAGGTATGTATTTGATGTCCTTTTGTTGTTCATAATTTTTATCTTTACCTTTTTCTTCCTCTTCTTAAAGAATACCTTTCAGCATTTCATGTAATCCTGGTTTGGTGGTGATAAACTCCTTTAGCTTTTTCTTGTCTGTGAAGCTCTTTATCTGATCTTCAATTCTGAATGATAGCTTTGCTGGGTAGAGTAATCTTGGTTGTAGGTTCTTGCTGTTCATCACTTTGAATATTTCTTGCCACTCCCTTCTGGCCTGCATAGTTTCTTTTGAGAAATCAGCTGACAGTCATATGGGTCCTCCCTTGTAGGTAATTAACTGTTTTTCTCTTGCTGCTTTTAATATTCTCTCTTTGCCTTTGCCCTTGGCATTTTAATTATGATGTGTCTTGGTGTGGTCCTCATTGTATTCCTCTTGTATGGGGTTCTGTGCGCTTCCTGAACTTGTAAGTCTATTTCTTTCACCAGGTAGGGAAAGTTTTCTGTCATTATTTCTTCTAATAGGTTTTCAATATTTTGCTCTCTCCCTTCTTCTGGCACCCCAAAAATTCGGATGTTGGTTTGCTTAAAGTTGTCCCAGAGGCTCCTTACATTATCTTCATATTTTTGGATTCTTTTTTCTTTTTGCTTTTCTGGTTGGATGTTTTTTGTTTCCACATATTTCAGATCTTTGGTTTTATTCTTGGGGTACATTGATCTACAGTTGAATTTCTGTATATTCTTTATTTCAGACAGTGTATGCTTAATTTCTGACTTGTCCTTTTCCATTTTTTTGGCATTCTCATTAAGGTCCTTGAAGGCCTCACTAAGTTCCTCAGAGGTCTCATCAAGTTTCTTGGTGGTTTTTAGAAGATTCTTGAGTAACCTTATAAATGTGGTTTTGAACTCTATGTCCAGTAGTTTGCTTTCCTCCATTTCTTTCATTCGTGACATGTTTCTTTGTCTCCACATTTTGCTGCTTCCCAGTGTTGATGGAGTGGTTTTCTGTGGTAGGTGGCCAGTGGTTCAGCCTATTACCTGAGGTGGACACTCTTGGTGCACCCCTTTGTGGGCTGAGTGCAAAGTCTTGGTATAGTTAAGCCTTGATTGCTGTTGGTACGCTGAGAGGAATTGACCTCCAAGCCAATTGGCTGTGAGGACCTGCTGTATCTATAATGGAAGAACTTCTGTGCTGGAGTCATGCTTATGGGGCAGGACTTGCTTCAGTGGGGCTTTGGTGTTCACTGAGTCTGCCTTTTGAATGTGTCACTTATAGAAGTGAGTAGTTGAAATCTGGTGTCTTCTCACACTGACCACTAGATACACTAGCTTCTGGATCTCCAATGGGGTGCAGGTCAGCTACTGTTTGAGGCCACCCAGCAGGAGCTACAGCGAGAACTGCAGTTTTCTCCTCTTTGCTTGAGGTTTGGAGGTTTTGGAGCTGTCTGACCAGAGCTGCAGTTTGTTAGGTTAAGCTGAGATAGGGCAGGCCATTCATATGCAAAAGCCGCTTCATGGAGCTTGGGTGGGTTTGTAGATTGTGTGGGGTGGGGTTTCAGGGAGTCACTAGGCTAGGGAATGGCAAACAGCGATGGCTGCCAGTTAGCCATCTCTGCATCTCTGCATTTCCAAGTCCCCATGTCCCACACCCCAACGCAGTAAATAATGATTGCTATGTGCACTTCTGCAAGAAAGCCACCCTCACTTTCCGACCCGATGGCAGAAAGTCCAGCTTCTCCCCGTAGGAGTTTGGGTTCCCAGCGTCTCCCCAGAAACTGGTGTTCAGAGTAATTGGGAGCTTGTGTCTCCCTTTGGGTTGAAAAAAGCAGCACACCCAGTTGCCCGCTGCCAGTGCGATTTGCGCACCTCCGTACCTCAGCTTTTCAGCACTTGTGCACGTCTCAATGCTCTTTTCTCTTTCCTTCAGGTTGTAGAACTTCCACTCAGCTAGCTTTCCCGTGGTTCTGGGTGATAGATGTTTTGTCTTTTAGTTGTAGTTTTGAAATTGTTGTGCAAGGCAGCAGTTTAGGTGTTTACTTATGCCGCCATCTTGGTTTGCCCTATTCTGATTATTCTTTTCTGTTCTAGCCATTACATATATAATCCATTATGGTTATTTTCTTAAGCAGGTCTGTAGTTGCCTTTTATTACTAACAGGGCTTGTTTATTCCACAAATATTTTTAAACATACAAATATGCACAATATAAAACAGTTTCAACTCTAAATACTACTATATTATAAGCTATTAACTTCTCATGCCAATTTGAGTTCTTAAATTTAGCTATTATGCAAATTCTACTACATATGTAAAAGATTCAAAAGGAAATTAGCAAAAACAAACACTGTTAAATGAAACTTATAAATACTTAGATATGTCTATTATGATAAAGAAAATATGTTAGGATAAATTATTTTCATTATCTTCTCCAAAATGTCAGCTTTGTAACAATCTTGTATCTTCTACTTCTAATTACAATGTAATGTTGGATTTATACAGCCAACTTCTTTAAAGAGTTAAGAGAAAAATGTGTATCTATTATTCTCTTTATCTTTCTCTTGAGATTTCAAGGAGTTTGAGTTTTCTGTAAGGTAAGCAGATGAAACTAAAATTAAGCTTACTTGAAAAACTGAGAACGAGAGATATATTTATGTAAAGTGATGTGTTCAAGGTCACTCAGAAAATCAATGATAATTATAACTAAAATGTATTTTATACTTTCTCTGCTTTATCCCTTTTCATTGGATTATCCCTGACTGCTTTTTCTCTCTCATAAAGGCTGAAATATTGCAAATGAATGAAGAGATAGTCTTTAAAAGATTTATTACATATATCCTAAGAAAGTTAAAATGTATGAAGGACAGTTCAGAGAAATAAGCACTTTTTTACACCATTTGAATTTCAGGGTTAGAGATAAGTTTAAATTTATAGTTAGAAGAAAAAAAAATTACATCTAGAGTATCTCCAGGACCACACACAATCAACCATGCATTACACAGAGCAGATTCTTAATCAATGCTTGCAGAATAAATATATACATTAATGGGGAGAGTAATAAAATGTTATTTATATAAAATCAAACAAATTGTCATGTTCAAAAGTAATCATTCATTTGTGAACAATATATAGCAGGCAATAAATTTAGTTGCTTAGAATACAAGTATTATTTCATGATTGCAATGAGCTTATAGTCGTGCCAAGGAAACACAGGTAAAGAAATAGTTTATTCACAGACTGTAAAGTGCTATGACCCAGGTCGGCACCAGTCTCCTAGTAGGGTGTCATAGGGTTCTGGGAGGAAGCACAGCCTAGTGATGTTAGGCATTCCAGGAAAAGGTAAGCATATACTATATACTTCAGGAAAAAAGCTCAATTCATTGTGAAGAGAACACAAGGTCAATAAAAGTTTATGCCTCATGGATACTCATACTTTAAATATTTTTCTATTTTAATTAAAAAATACTTTGAAGAAAAGTTTAATAGAGGTGCGGTTTGTGGCAGAGATGGTGTGCTGTTATGCGGTAGCCATCTCTATCTTCTTCTGGTGGACATCTCAAGATTCCAAAATCTGAAAGGCTGAGAAGTTTATACTAGATTTCTTCAAAAGTAGAGCTCAGGGTGAAAACAGATTTTACTACTTTGAAGTTGGCATTTGTGTGGGATTTTGAAACCAGAACTGATAAACTATATTCTTCTTTGTAATTCTTCATCTGAATATACGTTTATTGATTTTAGGGAGAGAGAAAAGGGGAGAGAAAGAGAGAAACATTGATGTGAGAGAGAAACATCAATTGGTTGCCTTCCCTATGAGCCTCAACTGGTGATCAAACCACAGCCCAGGTGTGTGCCCTGACTGAGAATCGAACCTGTAATGTTTTGGTGTACAGAATGATGTTCCAACCAACTGAGCCACCAAGCCAAGCCAGGTAGACTATATTCTTGCTGCTTTAATGGTGCTGCTAACAGGCATTCTTTTGGAGATTTTGGGTTTTTCCCTGAGCATTTGAGTGTCTAGTCATAGTGCTATGGATGTCAAGAGGCATTTGGCAGCAGGGATGGCAGGAACCTCCTTAGGCCCAGAGTGTAGCAACGATGGAGTCCACTGGAGCACAGCAGTTCCCCTACAGCCTACCTGTGCCCACCTTCCTGAAGAGTGTCAGAGCAGCTGCCTTAGCTGGTGTGATGACGTTGTTCTCAGAACCTTTCCTGGAGGCACTGCAAAATCCCACTTCTCTATCTAGAGTAGGAGCACCCAATTTTTCATACCAAATCCCTTTCTAATTTCAGTATTTAGAATTACTTCTTGCAATTGACCTGGACAGAAGCTTGGTTAATCATGGTCTTGTGAAAATATGCTCAGGCAGTGTGGCTCAAGGTTTGCACGTGGACCTGCGCACCAGCAGGTTGCTTGTTTGGTTCTGTTGTGGGCTCGGTCCGTGAGGTGGGGGAGGCACACATGCAGAGGAAGCCAATCCATGTTGACGTTGCTCTCTAGTTGATATTTCTAACTCTCCCTTCCTCTCTCTCTAAAAATCAATAAAAGCATATTTTAAATTAAAAAATAAATAAGAAATAAATGAATCTGTTACCACCTAAAGGAAACTTTGATTTCTAGATGTTGCTTGTTCCTAAACATAGCATATGCTAAGCATTTTATATAATGTCTTATTCACCTCTAATGCCCATCATTTTATATGCCACTCAGGAAATGATTGCTGATTGGCTAAAATCAATCAAATAAAAATTTCTTCAATCTATCCAAATTTACTTTTCTCTAAATTTTAAATTTTTTAAAAAAATTTTGTTAGGTATACATTAGGTATAAATGAGAGTATATATAATTTTTCATTGTTCAAGTTAATAGACTTTACCTTTAAAATTTCTTGGTGTTTTGTGCAACAAATTAACTAGTTAATTCATTCACTTTAAGTTGTGATATATACACTAAACAAGAATGACTTCGACATATCCAAGGCAGCTATTTCAGCCAAACCATAAAGAAGATTTAAGAAAGTTTAGGAGAGACCAAGATAGCAGTTAGGTAAACACTGATACTTGCCACCTCCCACAACCACATCAAAATTACAACTAAAATACAGAACAGCCATCATTCAGAACCACCTAAAAGCTGGCTGAATGGAAGTCCTACAGCTAGAGAAGTAAAGAAGAAAGCACACAAAGACTAGTGGGAAGAGTGGAGGCATAGAATGGGTGGGTCTGGCACCCATATATGGCATTTTGTTCAATTAGGAGGGATATCTTGGCTGCAAAAGCCTCCCATGAGGAGCAAGGGGTCCCAATCCTACATCAGACCTCCAGCCTAAGGGTCCAGAGCTGGGTAGAGAAGTCCTCATAACTTCAGGATGTAAAAACCAGTGGGGATTGTGACTGAGTGACCTGGAGGCTGCTGGAGACCCAGGCAGTTCCTTTAAAGGCCTGGTAGATTCACTCCCTCTGACCTCCAACACTGGGGAAACAGCTCCTGAGGAGCCAGAGATATATGGGGAGGAACTGGATTGTCTGGCATTGGAGCAAGAACTCAGGGGCAGCTTTCTCCAGACAGAAGTACTTGCAGTGCACATTGTACCTATGCTGAGACTTCCCCCATCCCAGAGCTGACTGGCAGCCATATCTGAGTTTCCATCAGCGTAGCTAGCACTGTTTGCTATGCTCTGGTGATTCCTTGAGACCCTGCTCTATCCAATTTGCAGTCCCACCCAAGCTATTTGCAGCAGTTTTTCCATAGAAATGGCCTGTCCTGGGCTCAGGATTCAGACTTTCCTAAAATATCTCAAACAAGCAGCAGCTAGTGTCAGCATACCCCATACCTATTAATAATATCAATAAGAGGCCCAAAACAGCTTGGCCTCACCTGGGCACTTCCAAACCCAGCACAAGTAGCAGACATCAGCAGATTTCTCTGTAGCTTCCACCAGGTGGCCCCAGGCAGTGGCTGACTTTGCAACTCCCAGGAGGTCCCAGATCCAGTGTACCCAGTGCACAACTTCAGACCATACCAGATTACAACTTTACATATCCACAAGTGACACACACTCAATGGGCAGAGCCAGTAAACATCAAAGCTAAAGCAAGTCCTGCTCCATAGTTGTGTCTCCTGCACAGCAGCTCTTCCATTGTGTTGCAGCTGGTCCTCACAGGCAATTCCTCCCAGTGATGCCAAAAGCAACCAAGGCTCAACTACAACAAGGCTGTGCACACAGACCACATAGAGGAACATCTAGAGTACCCAGGTAAGGTGAGTGAGGTGGCTGAGCCACTGGTCCCCACTGGACACCTAATACACAAGGCCACTCTATCAATTCCAAGAGACATAGCAGCTCTACCTAATACATAGAAACAAATACTGGGAAGCAGCCAAAATGCAGAGACAAAGAAACATGTCACAAATGAAAGAACAGAAGAAATATCCAGAAAAAGAGCCAAATGAAATGGAAGCAAGCAAACTACTAGATGGAGTTAAAAACAATGGTTCTATGGTTGCTCAATGATCTTAATGAGAGCTTCAAAGGTCTTAGTGAGACTTTCAAGGAACTTAGAATTTCAAAGACATGAAAAGGACCAGTTATAAATTAAGCATACACTAACTGGATAAAGAATAATTTATAAGACTCAACAGTAGAGGATTCTGATATTCAAATCAATGATTTGGAATATGAGGACCCAAAAAAACACACAATCAGAAGAGCAAAAAGAAAAAAGAATAAAAAAATATGAAAAGAGCGTAAGGAGCTTCTAGGACAAATTCAAGGGTATCAACATTCTTATTATGGGGGTGCTAGAAGGAGAAGAGAGAGAGTAATATATTGAAAACCTATTTGAAGAAATAATGACAGAAAACTTCCCTTACCTGGTAAAAGAAATAAACTTACAAGTCCAGGAAGCACAGATTCCCAAACAAAATGAACCCACAGAGACCCACACCAAGACACATCATAATTAAAATGCCAAAGGTTAAAGACAAAGAGAGAACCTTAAAAGGATTAAGAGAAAAACAGTAAGAAAAAAAAACAGATTAAAAATATGAACAATAAAATGGCAATAAATACATATCTATCAATAATTGAATCTATAAATCAAAATAAACAAAGAATCTAATGAACAAAATAAACTGATTAATAAAATAGAACCAAAGGCATGGAAACATGGAACAGACTGACAAATTTCAGAGGGAAGGGGAGAGTGGGGGAAATTGAACAAAGATCTTACCTATGGACACAGAAAGTAGGGTGGTGAAGGCCTGGGGCAGGGCAGAAACTGAATAGGGGGGCATGGAGAGAAAAATGGGTGACATCTGTAATACTCTCAACAATAAAGATTTTTTAAAAAGAAAATTTATTGGCATTTGATAATTCTGCAACACTTGCATGTTAA
Source organism: Corynorhinus townsendii (assembly GCA_026230045.1). Taxonomy (NCBI): domain Eukaryota; kingdom Metazoa; phylum Chordata; class Mammalia; order Chiroptera; family Vespertilionidae; genus Corynorhinus; species Corynorhinus townsendii. The sequence continues at coordinate 80,131,574 of JAPDVU010000001.1, read as the reverse complement.
TTTATACATAGGCAAATTTTATTTCCAAATGCATCTGATAATAATAAGGTAATTTCATCAGAATATTGGTCACAACTTTTGTCTTTTCTAGTTCTCCTAATTATCAAAATAGAATAAAACTGTTTAACAGGTAAAAATTTTATTTTAGCCGAAACCAGTTTGGCTCAGTGGACAGAGCGTCGGCCTGCAGACTGAAGGGTACCGGGTTCGATTCCGGTCAAGGGCATGTACCTGGGTTGTGGGCACATCCCCAGTGGGGCATGTGCAGGAGGTAGCTGATCGATGTTTCTCTCTCAAAAAATGTTTCTAGCTCTCTATCCCTCTTCCTTCCTCTCTGTAAAAAATCAATAAAATATATTAAAATTTTTTTATTTTACATATCCAACATACAGAGACTTTAAATCAGTAGTAGTCTGAGTAAAGAATAAAATATTCAGGAGAGACAAAATGGCGGCGGAATAGAAGGATGTGTCCTGAGCCTTCTCCCTGAGCAAATAGAGGAGGCAGCTGAGACGAGCGGAATCCGGCCCGAATTGGCGAAGGAGGCACAGCTGGTGAGACAGTTTGCAGCTGGGAAGAGCAGGGATCCCCCGGATAAAGGTAAAATCAAAGATCTAGGCAGTAGAATCTCCTGGACCTCTGTGCCCAGAAGGTCAGGGAGAAACTATACAGTGCCAAGCTGCGTCCCTGAGGACAGGCAAGGTCTGAAGGATTTTAGACCATAGAGTCTGGATTTGGGATCTGAGCTCAAAGGCAGCCTCTAAGAGCTGCCGGACCCTGGAGTGCCGGCAAGAGAGGAACTGGCAGAGACGAGGTCCTTCCTCGTGCTAGGGCCTGCGCCTTTCCACTGAGCCAAACTGGTTTCGGCTAAAATAAAATTTTTACCTGTTAAACAGTTTTAGGTTCAGTGGGACCTTTTGGAGACAGGCGCTTACCTATGACAGAAGTGCGGGAGAAGGGGTAGAGTTGTGGAACCTGGGCAGAGTGGGCAACGGACGGTCCAGGAGAAGTGGTAGCAAGTCTGGTGCTGAGTCATATCTAAGCCCACAGAATCCATTTTCTCCTGAGAGATAGCCCCTCCCCCCAGTCTCCAGGCAACCAATATAGCCACACCCAGATTCCACCCTGATTAACACCATGGAATCTGAATACTCCCTGAGGCCATAGGATCTACTCTAAAGAGAAATCTTTAGAAGCTAAGCACCTCAATTACACTAGATAACCAAGCCCAGGAGAACAGAAAGATTTCACCAGTAGCACCATCACCAAAAGAACCTGGGTAGCAAAGCAATTGGATCTACAATTAAAACATTTCAGGAAAACATGGGGAGACAAAAAAGCAATACCCAAAGGAAAGAAAAAGAGGAATCACCAGAAAGGGAGTTAAATGAAATTGAGGCTAGCAGCTTAACAGAGAGAGAATTCAGAGTAATGGTTCTAAGGATGTTTAAACAGATGGATGACAAATACACACAACTCAATGAGAACTATAAGGAGCTGAATGAAAAGGTCACCAACATGAAAAGAAACCAAGAGGAGATGAAGAACAACATAGCTGCAATAAAGAACACATTGGAAGGCTTAAACAGTAGACTAGAAGAGGCTGAGGACCGCATCAGTGAATTAGAAGACAAGGTAGGAAAACACACACAAACACAGCAGCAAATGGAAAGAAGACTTAAAAAGCAAGAGGAGAGCCTAAGGGAGCTTTGGGACAACACAAAATGAAACAATATTAGAATAATAGGGATACCAGAAGGAGAGGAAGAGAAGCAAGGAATAGAAAACCTGTTTGAAGAAATAATGACAGAAAACTTCCCTGATATTGGCAAGAAAAAAACTATGCAAGTCCAAGAAGTACATAGAGTCCCAAACAAGTTGAACCCCAAAAGACCAACACCAAGACACATCATAATTAAATTGGTGAATACCAATGACAAAGTAAGAATTTTAAAGGCTGCCAGAGAGAGGCAGAAAGTTACCTACAAGGGATCTCCTATTAGAATATCAACTGATTTCTCAACAGAAACACACCAGGCCAGAAGGGAATGGAATGAAATATACAAAGTGATGCAAAGCAAGGAACTGAATCCAAGAATACTATACCCAGCAAGGTTATCATTCAAAATTGAAGGTGGAATCAGGAGCTTCACAGACAAAAAAGGGCTAAGAGAGTTTATCACTACCAAGCCAGCAATGCAAGAAATGCTAAAGGGACTGCTGTAAAAAGAAGAAAGAGAAAGGCAAAAAGAAACACAAACACTAAGGGGGAAAATATGACAACAAACATGTACTTGTCAATAATAACATTAAACGTAAATGGATTAAATGCACCAATCAAAAGACATAGGGTAGCTGAATGGATAAGAAAACATGACCCATATATTTGCTGTCTACAAGAGACCCACCTCAGAGCAAAGGATTCACACAGACTGAGAGTGAAGGGATGGAAAAATATTTTTCAAGCAAAGGGAAATGAGAAAAAAGCTGGGGTAGCAATACTTATATCTGATAAAATAGACCTCAAAGTAAAGGCCATAACAAGAGATAAGGAAGGCCACTACATAAGACTAAAGGGAGCAATTCAACAAGAAGATATAACTCTGGTAAACATATATGCACCCAATGCAGGAGCACCCAAATACATAAAAAAAACTCCTGGAAGATATCAAGAGAGAGATAGACAACAATACAATCATAGTAGGAGACTTTAATACACCACTGACATCACTGGATAAATCCTCTAGACAAAAAATCAGCAAAGAAACAGCAATTCTAAATGACACACTAGATCAGATGGACCTAATTGACATCTTCAGAGCATTTCACCCCAAAGCCTCGGAATATACGTTCTTCTCAAGTGCCCATGGGACATTTACAAAAATAGACCACATATTGGGTCACAAACAAAGCCTCCCTAAATTCAAAAAGATTGAAATCATATCAAGCATTTTCTCAGACCACAATGGCATAATATTAGAAATAAACTATAATAAAAACATTCCAAAAAATTCAAACACGTGGAAACTGAATAGCATGCTATTAAACAATGATTGGGTGATCAACGAGATCAAAGAAGAAATTAAAAACATCCTGGAGAATAATGACAATAAAAACACAACAATGTAAATGCTATGGGACACAATGAAAGCAGTCTTGAGAGGGAAGTTTATAGCTCTACAGGCCTACCTCAAAAAACAAGAAAAAATGGTAATAAATCTTCTAACTCAACAACTCAAAGAATTAGAAAGAGAGCAACAAGAAAAGCCCACAGTGAGCAGAAGGAAGGACATAATAAAGATCAGAGCAGAAATGAATGACATAGAGACCAAAAAAACAATACACAGGATCAACAAAACCAAGAGCTGGTTCTTTGAAAGGATAAATAAGATTGATGAACCTCTAGCCAGGCTCACCAAGAAGCAAAGAGAGAGGACCCAAATAAACAAAATCAGAAATGAAAGAGGTGAAATAACAACAGACCCACAGAAATACAAAGGATTGTTAAAAAATACTATGAACAACTTTATTCTAACAAACTACACAATCTGGAGGAAATGGACACATTCCTAGAAAAATACAACCTTCCAAAACTCACTCAGGAAGATTCTAAGAATCTCAATAGGCTGATAACTATGGAAGAAATTGAAGCAATCATCAAAAAGCTTCCAGCAAACAAAAGCCCAGGGCCTGATGGCTTCACAGGGGAGTTTTACCAAACATTCAAGGAAGAACTAAAACCTATCCTCCTCAGACTATTCCAGAAAATTCAAGAAGAAGGAACACTTCCAAGCTCCTTCTATGAAGCCAGCATCACCCTAATACCAAAACCAGACAAAGACAACACAATGAAAGAGAATTACAGGCCAATATCCCTCATGAACATAGATGCCAAAAATCCTCAACAAAATTCTAGCAAATCGAATCCAGCAGTACATCAGAAAGATTATACACCATGACCAAGTAGGATTTATCCCAGGGATGCAAGGATGGTACAATATTCACAAATCAATAAACGTGATACATCACATAAACAGATTGAGAGATAAAAATCACATAGTCATATCAATTGATGCAGAAAAAGCATTTGATAAAATCCAACACCCTTTCTTGATAAAAACTCTCAGCAAGGTGGGAATAGAAGGATCATACCTGAACATAATAAAAGCCATATTCGACAAACCCACAACCAACATCACACTCAATGGGCAAAAACTAAAACCATTTCCCCTAAGAACAGGAACAAGACAGGGATGCCCACTCTCACCACTCCTGTTTAAGATAGTGCTGGAAGTACTAGCCATTGAGATCAGACAAGAAGAAGAAATAAAAGGCATCCAAATTGGAAAAGAAGAAGTAAAACTGTCCTTATTCGCAGATGACATGATACTGTACATAGAAAACCCTAAAGACTCCATAAAAAAATTATTAGACTTAATAACTGAATTCGGTAATGTAGCAGGACACAAAATTAATGCCAACAAATCTATGGCATTTCTATACACCAATAATGAACTTACAGAAAGAGAGACTAAAAAAGCAATCCCATTTACCATCGCACCAAAAAAATTAAGATACTTAGGAATAAACTTAACTAAAGAGGTAAAAGACCTATACGTAGAAAACTACACGACACTGAAAAAAGAGATAGAGGAAGACATAAACAGATGGAAGAACATACCATGTTCATGGATTGGTAGAATCAACATCATCAAAATGTCCATACTACCCAAAGCAATCTATAAATTCAATGCACTTCCCATTAAAATACCAACAACATATTTCACAGACCTAGAACGAAATTTCCAAAAATTTATCTGGAATAAAAAAAGAACCTGAATAGCTACAGCAATCCTGAGAAAGAAGAACAAAGTAGGTGGGATCTCAATACCAGATATCAAGTTGTATTACAAAGCTACTATTTTCAAAACAGCCTGGTACTGGCACAAGAACAGACATATAGATCAATGGAATAGAATAGAGAATCCAGAAATTGACCCAAATCAATATGCTCAATTAATATTTGACAAAGGAGGCATGAACATTCAATGGAGTCAAGACAGTCTCTTCAACAAATGGTGTTGGGAAAATTGGACAGATACATGCAAAAAAATGAAGCTAGATCACCAACTTACACCATACACAAAAATAAACTCAAAATGGATAAAGGACTTAAACATAAGACGGGAATCCATGAAAATACTAGAGGAATCCACAGGCAGCAAAATCTCAGACATATGCTGAAAGAACTTCTTCACTGATACTACTCCTAGGGCAATGGAAGCTAAAGAGAAAATAAACAAATGGGACTACATCAAAATAAAAAGCTTTTGCACAGCAAAGAAAACCATCAATAAAACAACAAGAAAGCCCACTGCATGGGAGAACATATTTGCCAATGATATCAATGATAAGGGTTTAATCTCCAACATATACAGAGAACTCATACAACGTAACAAAAAGAAGATAAACAACCCAATCAAAAAATGGGCAACTGATCTAAATAGACACTTTTCGAAAGAAGACAGTAGGCAGGCCAAGAGACATATGAAAACTTGCTTACAGTCACTAATCATCAGAGAGATGCAAATCAAAACAACAATGAGGTACCATCTCATACCTGTCAGAATGGCTTTTATCAACAAATCAACAAAAAACAAGTGTTGGCGAGGATGCGGAGAAAAAGGAACCCTCGTGCACTGCTGGTGCGAATGCAGACTGGTGCAGCCACTGTGGAGAACAGTATGGAGCTTCCTCAAAAAAATAAAAATGAAACTCCCATTTGACCCAGTGATCCCACTTCTAGGAATATATCCCAAGAATCTAGAAACACGCATCAGAAGGGAAATATGCACCCCTATGTTCATAGCAGCACAATTCACCATAGCCAAGATTTGGAAACAACCTAAATGCCCATCAGCAGATAAATGGATTAAAAAACTGTGGTATATCTATACAATGGAATACTACGCCGTGGTAAAAAAGAAGGAGTTCCTACCATTTGCAACAATATGGATGGAGATGGAGAATATTATGTTGAGTGAAATAAGCCAGGCAGAGAAAGATAAATATCACATGATCTCGCTCATTTGTGGAATATAATGAACGACATAGACTGATGAACAGGAACAGATCCAGAGGCTGAGAAACGTTGATCAGAACATCATACCTCAGGTAAGATAGGGGAGGGGGGGGTAAGGTGGAGAGATCAACCAAGGGACTTGTATGCATGCATATGAACCTAATCAATGGACACAGAGAACAAGGGGGCGGGGCATTAAGAGAAATTGTCACATGTGACAAAAATTTTTAAATGAAACTTTCTGTAGACTGAAAATTATTTTGGAAGGAAACAAAGAGAAGTTTCCTTCAAAAGTCATAAGGATTGTAATTGAAAGTCAATATATTTGGCCTCTTGAACTAAAGTAAGTAATTTGTGTTTTTGCCTCCCTGACAAAGTTTATATAAAGCTACAAAAAGAAATTGACAGCCAGTTTGAAATGGAATTGCCAGGGCCTAGGGCAAAGAATATCTTTACATGATATTATTCTACAATGTCATTATAATTTTAGATATTTTACAACAGCATATTTTACAATTATCTCAAACAAACTTACAAACTAATTCTTCGAATGGTTGGCAGCAATTAAAAAAAAAAAAGGACATGAAAGGATTTAATCCCTTGCAGAAGGAATTAAGGCACTGGGAAGGCACTTGAGCATCCTATATTGGCCCCTCTTGCCCTTTGTGCCAAGAGGGATCCTCTTCTCACAATCCAATTGCCCTCAGCTGTTACCTGAGCTTTCTGTTCATGCTGAGCTTGAAGCCTCGTGGGGGCTGGTACCATGGATCTGTCTCACATCCAATTGTGTGAGCTGGGCCCTCACTGGAGAAGAAACCCGAGTTCCCCAAGATATGTGATCAGCACCGGGACCCTGCCAGCAGGCCAGGGGTTCCCAAGGCAGGTGCTGGGTGTGGAGGCCACGGGGTCATAGGCTACCAAGGAGACAGAACTGAACCTCACAGCACCCTGCTTGGCCCCGGAGGATGGCTGGTTAGCCAGAGAAGGGTAAGATTCCTCAAGGAAGGAACAACCTAAGACAGGCACAGTCTCAGAGGGGCCATCAGGAGAGAACTTGGGGGGGGGGCAACAGAAGTGGGGCACAGACCCTCACCCCCCAACATTGCAGGGGCTTGAACCCTCACCCCTTCTAAAGGAGATCTCCTGCCCCTATGGCTGCTCCGCGCTTCCCACACCCAGCTCAGATCGGGAGCCAGGCAACAGAAAGAGACCTGGCCCAGCTCACATCGAGATACAGGTGACAGACAGAGACTTGGCCCAGCTCAGATCGGGACCCAGGTAACAGACAAGAGACTTGGCCGACAGCAGTTGCCCTATATCTAAATTCAGCTGAGCATTTGGAATGCTCAGGGCCCACTCAAGAATGCAAATAATCCTTCCCACTAATATTTACAGGGTAAACTAAGATTGTTGGTAGAGTATTAAATTTGACAGTAAAATAGTAATCGAGTTTTCAGATTAATTTAAATAGGCTAATTGAAATAAGTGAATATTCAAGTACTGGACAAAAAGCTGTTCTTAAAGTAATACCTAAAATTTTTATTGGTAGTTCATCTCATGGTAAAATTCCTGAATATGCAATGAACCTAAAGCAGTCATATGTGTGGGGAAAAAAAAATTTAAATTTAAAGTTATCAAGATTGCATTATAAAATTTACAAAAACCTCCATTAATAAAAAAAAAGGGGGGGGATAGTAGGGCAATATCATGTAAGGAAAAATATCCTATAAGTAAATTACATCTAGAAAATTTTTACTTTACCAAATTAAGTTTCATTTGTAATGCTAACAGCAAGATGGCCATTAAAAACACACATGATGTCTAAATAAGACAAAGGAAAATCGTTTGAACAAAAATAAAAAGGATCCCAAATCAATTATATAGAAAAGATTCCTTTATTAACTTGTGGTTGAGAATATATTTGTATATTTTCAGAAAACAACCCCAAGACCAGATGGATTCCTGCAACAGAGAGGAATTGACAGGAGTGCTCCAACCACAAAGACAAGAGGAAAAAACAGTCCAGAGATGGAAGATGTTGACAACTCCTTGCCATGGGAGCAGTCAGCAGCTGTGCACCACTGCAGGTTACCTAGGACCAAACCAGAGAGGGTCGGACCTGCATTGCCACCATGTGCCCACCATCCAGATATCACTGCTGACATGTACACATAAGGAACTGTTGGACATTGAAATTGGGAGTCAAACATTTTTTTGTTTTGTCTTGTTTTGTTATTATATGTTTATTTTCAGTCTGCAAAGGCAAAACTTTTTAAAGGAAAGAAATGGTGGGAAAAAGATACAGAAGCAAAGAAGCATTGAACAGACTGTCAAACTACATTGGGAAGACAGGGGAGGTTGGGCGAGGAGGGCTGTAAGAGACCAATCGAAGGACTTGTACGCATGCATATAAGCACAACCAATGGATATAAGACACTGGGGTGGGGGGGAGGGTGGGCAGGTGAAGGCATGTCCTGGGGGTAGGGGAGGTCGGGGGGAGATCAAGGGGAAAAAAAAAGGAGACATATGTACTACTATTTGTAATACTTAAAACAATAAAAATAAAATTAAATTTAAAAAAAAGAATAAAATATTCAAGGCAGTTAATCTACTTATTTATGATTATGATTATCTATATATATAAAAGCCTAAGTGATAGTTATGACTGAACAACCTGAACAACTGGTCGACCAGTCACTATGATGCACACTGAACACCAGGGGACAGATGCTCAACACAGGAGCTGCCCCCTGTGGTCAGTGGGTTCCCACAGCAAACCTCCCACGGCCAGCCAGCAACGTTGGCATCTGGTGTCTATTCCTTCTGCAACCGGCCCAGTGACCATTGCCTCCTCTCCCAACCCTTTGGCCCTGGCCTGGGACAGGGAACTGGGGGTGGGTGGTGGTGGACGTGGCCCCTTTCCCAGGGGTGCTGAGAGCCAGCTCCCTCCTCAGGGCTGGCAGCCAACCTCCCAGGCCCTGTCCCTCTGCCTGGCTGGTAGACCATGATCAGTCTGGCCCTGATTGGCCCTGATCGCTGGCCAGGCCTAGGGACCCCACCCATGCATGAATTCATGCACCAGGCCTCTAGTCCTATCTAATAAAAGAGCAATATGCAAATTGACTGTTACTCCAAGACACAAGATGGCTGCCCCCATGTGGTCAAAGATGGCTGCTCCCATGTGGACACAAGTTGGCCGCCACAAGATGGCTGGCAGGGGAGGGCAGTTATGGGCAGTTGGAGGTGACCAAGCCGGCAGAGGAGGGCAGTTGGGGGAGACCAGGCCAGCAAGGGAGGGCAGTTGGGGGGACCAGGCCTGCAGGTGAGGGCAGTTGTGGGCACTTAGGCAAGCAGGGAGGGCAGTTAGGGGTGACTGGGCTGGCAGAGGAGGGCAGTTGGGGGAGACCAGATCAGCAGGGGAGGGCAGTTGGGGGGACCAGGCCTGCAGGGAGGGCAGTTAGGGGGGACTGGGCCAGCAGGGGAGGGCAGTTGGGGGTGACCAGGCCTGCAGGGGAGGGCAGTTTCGGGGGACCAGGTCAGCAGGGGAGGGCAGTTGTGGGTGATCAGGCCAGCAGGGAAGGCAGTTAGGGGTGATCAGGCATGCAGGGGAGGGCAGTTAGGGGTGACCAGGATGGCAGTGGAGGGCACTTAGGAGCAATCAGGTCAGCCGGGGAGCAGTTAGGCATCTATGAGGCTGGCAGTGGAATGGTTAGGGGATTATCAGGCTGGCAGGCAGAAGTGGTTAGAGGCAATCAGGCAGAGGCAGGCGAGCAGTTGGGAGCCAGCAGTCCTGGATTGTGAGAGGATGGGATTGGGCCTAAATGGGTGGTCGGACATCCCTCAAGGGGTCCCAGATTGAAGAGGGTGCAGACTGGGCTGAGGGACACACACCCTCACACGAATTTCGTGCACCAGGCCTCTAGTATTATAAATAAAATATTAAAACAGAATATAAGTTTATAAGACACAACAGATCATATTATAATTCATCCTATATAATAAAAGGCTAATATGCAAATAGACCAAACTGCAGAACAACTGAACAACCAATCAAAGCACAATATGCTAATGATATGCTAAGGCTGCTCAACTGCTTGCTATGACATGCACTGACCACCAGGGGGAAGATACTCTGACTAGTAGCTTAGCTTGCTGCTGGGGTCCAGCTCATCCGGATTGAGTGAGATGGGCTGGACACACCCTGAAGCCCTCCCTCAGCCCCTCCTGGCCTGGTTATACACTAGTGGGGTCCCTCAGCTTGGCCTGCACCCTCTCACAATCCAGGACCCCTCAGGGGATGTCAGAGAGCTGGCTTCAGCCCTATCCTGCAGGCCACTCCCCTTGGGAGGGCACCAGACACAGGGCTCATAGCTGCAGAGTGCTGCTGTGGCAGCATGAGCCTCTTCCAATCAGGACTGATTGGATGCAAACCTGTGGCAGGCACAATGGGGCCTGGATGAGTGGGAGTGGCAGGTAGGAGCTGCAGGTGGTGCTGGACTGCAGGTTTTAGCCTGATCCCTGCAGGCCACCCAGAGGGACCCCACCTGTGCACGAATTCATGCACTGGGCCTCTAGTATAGTATAAAGGATGAATAGCAGGCATATCACTTTTTTTGGCCAATAACAAACATCTGTAGGTGGCTAAAAGTATAAATATCACTAAAATCTAAACTATATCTATAAATTTACTCTCTGGACTCAAGTTACAGCCAAATAATATAAACGAAAACAAGACACTCTAGGCCATCTTGAGTGAGAAATGGGGCTAAAAAGAACTCAGTCAACACTGATTTCTCTCTCCATAGTTCTTTCTTTATTTTCCACAAAACTCTCACCTGACTCCACGGCTAGTTCCAGCATATTTACCTGTGCGCACATAACTGTCAACAACAGCAAAGACAGTTCCCCAGGTGGAGGCTTCACATTTGCTGTGCTGAGCATGACTTACTAAACAAACTAATGATTTCAAAGTCACAGCTAGTGGGCTGCCTTCATCTGCAGTCTTGGTGAGTCTAGGCTCATTAGCATGGGGAAAACATGTGTTTATGGGACTATGTACACACTTTGGGTGAAAAAATATGCCAGGAGCAATAAAATGAAGGGAATTTTTATAATGGAAATCACCCTGTCTCTCCATTCTTTGATGTGTCTGGCAGGTTGAGACCATGAGGACAGATAACTTACATATAGAAGGGGTATGCTGTGAGGACTTTTTGAAGACTTGGGTACAGTGAGTTGATTTTTACTTTTTGGTTGGTGAGAATTACTTGATAATGCTACCCTTTTAAGGTTCTATCTTCTCTCTCTCTTTTTTTTTTTACATTTTTTAATTGATTTTTTTTTTTTTTTTTTTTACAGAGAGGAAGGGAGAGAGTTAGAAACATCGATGAGAGAGAAACATCGATCAGCTGCCTCCTGCACGCCCCCTACTGGGGATGTGCCCACAACCCAGGTACATACCCTTGACCGGAATTGAACCTGGGACCTTTCCAGGCTGACACTCTATCCACTGAGCCAAACTGGTTTCGGCTCTATCTTCTCTTTTAATAATGTCTTTACCTCATATACTTTATTAATATTTCTACATTTTAGGATGACCCAAATTAAGAAGAAGAAATTTTCTCTATTGACTGTCTACAATGATATGATCTGGCAAGTATAGTGAGTCAGCTGAAGGTTTTGATTCATGGAGTGATGAACTATTCTTGGAGTGATGTTAGTAACCCAAGATCTCTCTCTAAATGGCAAGATGTTAGACTAACAACAAAACAATCCGTGTGTATGTAGAGACTAAGGGAGAAGAAGTGGTGTGAGAGGGACCCATTAATTCAGCACAGACTAAAGATTGGGTTACCATATTATAGACAAATCAATGTTCAAAGACAGAACAGCTTTCTTTAGTCAAATAAGGTATTAAGACATAGAGGCATAGCAGATAAGGAGACAGATTCCAAAGCATCAACAGGCCCTACCAAATAGCTATAATTTCATGTCAAATGATGTCATATTACCGATTGTGAATATGATAGTTCAATGTCAGTACAGTCAGTTGAAACATGAAAAATATCATTGGCTTTGTTCACATATTGTCAAAATGTCTCTCTGTCAGTTTCTCATGAATTTACAGTAAATGCCTTATTGAACTACAGACTTTCCAGGCTGTTTCATTTAAATAAAATTTCATCTGACTTAGAAATTCGTGAAATTATGACATCATCTTAAAGAAACCCCAGGTATTTTGGGGTTCACAAATATTCATAAGAACACATGATTATTTGGGCTGCCACTTAAACATTAATTTTGGTCTAAGTTGAAAATGTACATTAATAAACCAAAAATATCTCCTACATGTCTTTAATATTTAAAGTTTGCTGTATGCTTCAACCATACCTTAAACAAATGTAAGATTTCTCTAATAAGGAATCCAGACCTTATAGCAGACTTACCTGTTTGTCAGATATTATCATTTTATTTCCAGATCAGATGCAATGCTCTTTGTGAGATTCGATTTCTCAATTACCTTTTTGCAAAAGGTTGGAACCATTTTCATATCTTATTGTGTCTCTATTGCACCATATGTTATTACATGGTATATGCAATTTATATATGCATTTGTTAGGTGGAGTCCAGCAAGAAGGAGGAAAAAAGAACAACCTTTAAACAGGCGATTTTCAGGTCTGTACTTTCCTCAAAAAGCAATATGGGAGGGATGCTAGCCTCTTCGAGAGATTGCATTATGATCTAGTGACCCTGAAAATAAGGTCAGAAGGAGGTCTCTCTGCTAACTGGAAAACTAATCAATATAATTCAATATAAGGATTGGTGCCCCCAAATCACATAACTTCTCTCCTTTTCATGCCCCTTCAATAGCAACCCTGAGAATCCAGTCAGAATCCATGGTTCTCCCCCATTGCTTACATACCCATAGGCCTACATGCAGGCAAATGCTAATGAAAAACTATACAAACCTTATAATTATTGATTATAAAAAACTTTTAACCAAATGTCATTTTCATATTCAACTTGTTTGAACTGAGATTTACTTGCTTGAAATTTCATTTAAATTTTTCACTTAAAACAATAACTTGAGGATATAGAAAATTTTCAAATAGAATTTTGCTTATACCAAAGCCCAATTATTTAGATTTGTAGCAGATTTACAAAGGAACTTCTCTTGTGGACTGCTCTGCATTTGATTCAGATCAGGTACAGTTACTGAGAAGGAAAGCAAGACAAAGGGTAAAAGGTCACTGGTGACTAATTTTCTGAAAACTAGCAGCTTGTGTAAGTAATAGAACATTTATTGCCTTTCAATGTTGTCCTGGCAATGAGCTAGAAAATCCATAAGAATTCCCAGCCCTAGCCTTTATTAAAGCATAGCCCTGGATTAGTTTAATGTGCAATTTAAAGTCACTGCCTGCCAATACTTTGCTTACTTTCCTTAAGTAGGGTCATTTTCCACCCCTACCTCCCAATAAAGTATAAATGCAAAAAAAAAAAAAAAGAGTGTTTTTCTTAATTATTTGAGAGTGAATCTTTTTCTAGTTTAAGTGATATATTTATTTCTTCTCACATAGTACAGATCCTGACAAAATGATCAATGCCAAATGAAGCTCTTTTTATTCACAGCAAATTCATGAAAGTGGGAAAGTTAAGGTCTGTTCCCTTTGTGCTCACCTGCTTCCTGCGCAGGTGTACCAGGCCTCAATATTTCAGTGCTTATGAAAGATTTAGGTACCCATGGACTATTTTATAGAATATTTTAAAACATATTTACAAATATAATTTTAAGACTCAATTACTTTTTTACTATAAAATAATTTTAAATATTTATTTAAAAATGATTCTAACAGAGTAATGCTATCAGATACTGGATACAAAAAAAAAACCAACAAAACACTCACATTATTTGATGCTAAGATTTGTGAATATTTTATCTCAGAATCCTCTAAACAACTTCATAAAATTGCCTTCAACATCATCTTTTTAAGGATGAGCAAACTGTAACTCAAAATTTAGTAAGCTAGCAAAAGTCTCTTATTTGGTACTAGGGGCCCAGTGCATGAATCCATGCACCTTGAAAAGAACTGTGGCCAGGGAGGCTTCGGTGGGCACAGGAGAGGGTCTAGGCCCATCCTCCATGCCCCTGCCCGGCCCCTCCTGCCGCGGCCTCCTATCCCCTGTCTGCCACGCTGACAGCGCAGGCCCTGCTCGCTCCTGCTGATGGCACGGAGCGATTGGGACTAGTGCCTGGCGCCCGCAGCGGGTATGAGTGGCAGCTTTGGCGCTGGCAGCAGGTGCAAGCACCAGGTGTTACCACAGTGAGCAGGAGCAGAGAATTTTTAGTAACCACCAGAGACTTGCCCCCATGACAGTGACCAGAGCCCCACCTTGGTCTGGTGCCCCCACTCACCTGCTCCACCATCCTGCCAAGGCCAACACCTGCCATGTTCTGCGCTCTGCCACCTACAGCTGATGCCCACCATGTTCTGCGTGCACCCCCTGGTGGTCATCACACATCATAGCAACCAGGTGTTTGGTTGTTCTGCCATTTGTTCTATTTGCATATTAACCTTTTATTATATAGGATAAACTGGATCTTTCAAGCCTCTGAAATACGGTTAAAAATGCCAAACAGGTTCTCGTGTACTTATTTATTTCCTTATTTTAATTTTATTGACTTTTTTGGGTGACATTGGTTAATAAAATTATAAAGGTTTCAAGAGCACAACTCTATAATATATCATCTGTACATTGCATTATGTGTTTACTACCCAAAGTGTAATCTTTTTCCATCACCATTTTTCCCCCTTTGCCCTCTTCTAACACCACCTCTGTTTCACTGTGGCAATCATCATGCTGTTGTCTGTGTCTATGAGGTGGCTGTTTTTTGTTGTTGTTGTTTGTTTGCTTGCTTTTACTTAACCCCTTCTCTTTCACCCAGCTGCCCAAACCTCTCCCCTCTGACTGCTGTTCTCTATATCTATGAAGCTGTTTTATTTTGTTTGTTAGATATTTTGTTCATTATGTTATACATATAAGTGAAATAACATGGTATTTCTCTTTCTCTGACTGGGTTATTTCACGTAGCACAATACTCTCCAGGTTCATCCATGCTTTCTCAAAAGGTAAACTTTCCTTCCTTTTTTTTGGCTGAGTAGCATTCCATTATGTAAATGTACCACAGCTTTTTAAATTGCTCATGTACTGATGGGCACTGGGGCTGTTTTCAAATCTTGGCTATTGCAAATAGTGCTGCAGTGAATATAGAGGTGCACATATTCTTTCAAATTAGTGTTTCAGGTTTCTTTAGATATATTCCCAGAAATGGAATCACTGGTTCATAAGGCAGTTCCGTATTTAAATTTTTGAAGAAAATCCATTCTGTTCTCCACAGTGGCTGCACCAGTCCAAATTCCCACCGACAGGGCATTGGGGTGCCCTTTTCTCCACATCCTCATCAGCACTTGTTTTCTGTGGATTTATTGATGATAGCCATTCTGACAGGTGTGAGGTGGTATCTCATTGTGGTTTTAATGAGCATTTCTCTGATGATTAATGATATTGAGCATCTTTTCATTTGTCTATTGGCCATCAGAATGCCCTCTTTGGAGAAGTGTCTGTTCAGGTTCTTTGCCTATTTTAAATTGAGTTGTTTCTTCTCTTGTATTGAATTGTATAAGTTCTTTATAAATTTTGGATATTAACCCCTTATCCTATGGATCATTGGTGAGTATCTTCTTCCATTCAGTAGGTTGTCTTTTTATTTTGTTGATGGTTTCTGTTGCTGTGCAAAAACTTCTTAGTTGGATGTAGTCCCATTTGCTTATGTTTTCTTTTGTTTCCCTTGCCCAGGGAGATATATCGGAAAAAATATTGCTACAAGAAATGTCGGAGATTTTATTGCCCATGTTTTCTTCTAGGATTTTTATGGTTTTGAGTCTAACATTTAAGTCTTTAATCCATTTAGTGTTTTCCTGTGCATGGTGTAAAAAGATGGTCTAGTTTCTTTCTTTCTTTCTTTTTTTCTTGCATGTATCTGTCCAATTTTCCCAACACCATTTAATGAATAGCCTCTTTACCCCATTGTATGTTCTTGCCTCCTTTGTCGAATATTAATTGAACATAAGGGCGTGGGTTTATTTCTTGGCTCTCTATTCTGTTCCAAGTCAGGCTCATGGAAAGTAAAAGGGAGTTTTGTAAATAGAAAAAATTTAAAGAAAGTCTTTTTTTTCATCATTAAACCTATAAAATGAGATTTAGGACATGGAAGCAGGTATCGAATGAAGGAGAAGAAAAAACCAAAATTTTGCTGGTACTACTTTTGCTATTTTTTGATAGAAATAATTATGGTTAGAGAATCCAAGATGGCGGCGTAGGTAAACACCTAAACTGCTGCCTCCCGCAACAATTTCAAAAATTCAACTAAAAGACAAAACGTCTATCACCCAGAACCACGGGAAAGCTGGCTAAGTGGAAGTTCTACAACTAGAAGGAAAGAGAAAAGAGCATCGAGACGTGCTCGAGCGCTGAAAAGCTGAGGTACGGAGGTGAGTGATCCGGGCTGGCGGCGGGCGTTGCTTTTTTCAACCCAAAGGGGAGACAAGCCCCCGATTACTCTGAAATCCAGTCTCTGGGGAGACGCGGGGGACCCAAACTCCTACGGGGAAAAGCTGGACTGTCTGCCAGGGAGGGTGGCTTACTTGCAGAGCTGCGCGCAGGAATAATTGTTTACGGCACTGGGGCACGGGACTCCGGGACGCCCTTGGGGACGCAGAGCCGGCTAACTAGCAGCCATTGCTGTTTGCCACGCCCTAGCCTAGTGACACCCTGAGACCCCGCCCTGCACAACCTACAAACCCACCCAAGCTCCAAGCAGCATATTTAGCATAAGAAAGGCCTGCCCTATCACAGCTTAACCTAGCAAACTTGCAGCCTGGGTCAGACAGCTCAAAAACCTCCAAACCCCAAGCAAAGAGGAGAAAACTGTAGCTCTCACTGTAGCTCCTGCTGGATGGCCTCAGACAGTAGCTGACCTGCACCCCATTGGAGATCCAGAAGCCAGTGTACCTAGTGGTCAGTGTGAGACACCAGATTTCAACTCCTCACATCCATAAGTGACACATTCAAAGGCAGACTCAGTGAGCACCAAAGCCCCACTGAAACAAGTCCTGTGTCTTCAGCGCAGCAGTTCTTCCATTATAGACACAGTGAGTGCTCACAGCTAATTGGCCTGGAGGTCAATTCCTCCCAGTATACCAACAGCAATTAAGGCTTTAACTGCACCAAGTCTTTGCACTCAGCCCACAAAGGGGTGTACCAAGAGTGTCCACATCAGGTGATTGGGGAGGCTGAGCTACTGCCCCCTATAGGTCACCTACCACACAAAGCTACTCCATCAACACAGGGAAGCAGCCAAAATGAGGAGACAAAGAAACATGTCACGAATGAAAGAAATGGAGGAAAGCAAACTACTGGATGACATAGAGTTCAGAACCACATTTATAAGGTTACTCAAGAATCTTCTTAAAACCGCTGAGAAACTTGATGAGACCTTCAAGGAGCTTAATGAGAATGCCAAAAAAATGGAAAAGGATCAGTCAGAAATGAAGCATACACTGTCTGAAATAAAGAATATACAGAAACTCAACTGTAGATCAACGTACCCCAAGAATCAAACCAAAGATCTGAAATATGTGGAAACAAAAAACATCCAACCAGAAAAACAAAAAGAAAAAAGAATCCAGAAATATGAAGATAGTGTAAGGAGCCTCTGGGACAACTTTAAGCGAACCAACATCCGAATTTTTGGGGTGCCAGAAGAAGGGAGAGAGCAAAATATTGAAAACCTATTAGAAGAAATAATGACAGAAAACTTTCCCTGCCTGGTGAAAGAAATAGATGTACAAGTTCAGGAAGCGCACAGAACCCCATACAAGAGGAATCCAAAGAGGACCACACCAAGACACATCATAATTAAAATGCCAAGGGCAAAAGACAAAGAGAGAATATTAAAAGCAGCAAGAGAAAAACAGTTAATTACCTACAAGGGAGTACCCATACGACTGTCAGCTGATTTCTCAACAGAAACTATGCAGGCCAGAAGGGAGTGGCAAGAAATATTCAAAGTGATGAACATCAAGAACCTACAGCCAAGATTACTCTACCCAGCAAAGCTATCATTCAGAGTTGAAGGTCAGATAAAGAGCTTCACAGACAAGAAAAAGCTAAAGGAGTTCATCACCACCAAACCAGGATTACATGAAATGCTGAAGGGTATTCTTTAAGGAGAGGAAGAAGAAGAAAAAGGTAAAGATAAAAATTATGAACAACAAAATGACATCAAATACATACCTACCAACAAGTGAATCTAAAAATCAAGTGAATAAAAAATCTGAAGAACAGAATGGACTGGTGAATATAATAGAATCAGGGACATAGAAAGGGAGTGAACTGACGATTCTCAGGGGAAGCAGGTGTGAGGGGTGCAGGAAGAGATTGGACAAAAATCTTACTCCTATGGATGAAGACAGTGGCGGGGGTAAGGGCATGGGGTGGGGTAGGGAATCAGGTGGAGGGGAGCTATGGGGGAAGAAAATAGAGGAACACCTGTAATAATCTGAACAATAAAGATTTATTTAAAAAAAAAAGAAATAATTATGGTTAAATATTAAAATATTATTTTAGAGTTATATTATTATGCTGACATTTGCTTTGTCTTAAAAATCATAAAATAACAATGGGGTAGGAATATGGTTTTAATCATGTTGGTATCTTTGTTATCGCCCATAATTCTTGCTACATACAAAGTTCTTCTTAAATGTCTGTGATTGTATATAATGGCCAATGAAATATATACTCCCACCAAAAAACCTCATAAATTTGGAAGATGCAATATAGCATAGTAAGATAGAAGAGAATGATTTTTCCATCAGTTTACGCTAAGGTGACTAATATATAGATATCTGGTATGAAAGTAAGACAAATTTCCAGTACAGACTTTTCAGAAGAAATGTTTTAAAACTGAACCCAGCAAGGAAAACAAGACCCCAGAAGCAAAAAGATGGATATAAAGACCAGTTTACTAAGAGCTGAGTAAAGTCTTAATAAGTGACCACTAGGAATATAAATGCATCTTCTGGGGTCAGGGGATCTGCACATGAAAGTATCCAGTGATGAGTCCTACCAAGAGCCCAGAAAATTACACCTCAAGACAATGAGTCATGCTTAAAATCTGGCCAGGTCTAGAGAGAACAATGCCAATGGAAATAGTACCTAATCAATTATGAGCTTACTTCTCTCTTCCCAGTATTTTTCCTCCCCAAACTCTCACCTTGGAGAGGTCAGAAACAGCTAGTAACTGAGATGAGAAAGAAGGAAAAATAAAGCAGAGAATAAGGCAAAAACACAACCCTTTTCCATTTCAGATTTCCAGTCCAAAGGAAGCCTAGCTTGGGAAAGGAGTAGATTTAATGTTGAATTGGTTTTGGAGTTTTGATTAAGATATTAGATTAGATAAATTGAGTTTTAAAGTGAAACAGTACTTATGGCTTAATGTAAGGGCAAGGCTGTCTGATACCAATGACCTGGAGATTTTGAGCAGGAACAAAGGAAGATTAAACCCTTTTGACTCACAATCCTGGTCCATCAGTTGATAGTAGAATATTGTCCCTGCTAGGTTATATGTTCAACCACTCCATCAGAGACCACATTTACCAAAGGTTCATGCAGGACAATGTTTGTGTTTCTCTCTCTCATTTCAGTCTGGAGGAAAGCAATCCATGGCTTCTCCTCAAGGAAGTCTGGGAAACACAGGCTCTGTAGCGCTGTGTCTTTATGGGGGAAGCCTCCACTTCCCTCCACTTTCTTATACCTTCAGCAGAAACGAGGGCAGGGTGAACATAGCCATCCCACTACTCTCTAAGGGCATGATGTGCACATTGCACAGAACAGTCTCTCTCATCACTGAGGCCACAACTTGACCACAAGGCCCCCAAAGCCACAAGAAAAACAGGGTAAACGTAGATTTATTCTGGGCAACCATGTGTCCAGCAAATCTTCTATTACTTTGGACAGAGAGGAAAACAAATCTGGGTCTGTGTCACTGACATATTCTGAGAAGGAATAAAAAATAAAACCATCTTACACAAAAATGAATATTTAATTCAATGTACAGATTGCAAGATCTATAAATAAACCGAATTAACTCTTTTAAGTACAAAAAACAGCTTTTCAAAATGTCTATTATTTATTTAGTAAATATTACTTGGAGAACAGTTTATAAAATAAAACAAATGGTGCTCACACAAAAAATTTGCTTGGGTACTTCTACTTGTCCCTTGTAGCCCTGCTAAAGGCAGGGGCAGTCAGAGTTACAACCCCAGAGGTCCCAGGGAAAGCAAAAGCAGCTGGGAAGTTGATTGATGTTTCTTACTTAACAATAATTATTCATACAAATTTTGTACTCTGGCATATAGCACATGATTTTTTCATAATAAAGTGATATTTTCAGTTATTTAAAAATCAGTATAAAACATAATACATTTTCCATTGTTCTACTTTAGGAAGCTGGAGTTTAAAGGGGCCAAAAATAGCCATACACAAGCTACAAAAAGATTAGTGTAATAAATATAATCCAAGTGACAAAAAGGTAATTATCAAATATTTTGATGACTAATACATTTCTAATCTTTGAGTCAATCACACAGAAGTGAACTAACAGATTACCAAATACAAAATGTTATAATTTTTTATGCCAACAAAATCTGAAATAGAAAACAATAGACTAAATCTGTATAGAAAGAAACATAAAATTCAGTAAAATGTGAATAATAAACAAATATATCTTTAAATGTTTATCCTCAATAATAAGCAAGTACCATGAGTAACAACACCCTGAAGCACAATTGTATGCATACTAAATTGATAAAATATTGCTTAAAGTTATAATATTTTATGCTGCTGACTTCATAATAAATAGATATTTTCACATAAATTTGTGAAACTTGTTTGAAAACCAAAGGTAAACATTGCAAAAACAACAAAGTATTTCATTCTTCTTGACCAACTAAACCGTTAATGAGAAGTTATATTTATTGAAAAGACTGTCTTGGCTCCATTGTATGCTCTTGTATCCTTTGTCAAATGTTAATTGAGCATAATGGCTTGGGTTGACTTCTGGGTTCCCTGTTCTGTTCCATTGGTCTGTATGCTTGTTCTTGTGCCAGTATCAGGCTGTTTTGAGTAAAATGACTTTGTAGTATGACTTGAAAGAAAATGAGGAATCACCAGAAGAGGAACTAAATGAAGTAGAGACAAGTAATTTAGTTCATTTTAAAGTTCGTGTAGATATTTGTCTGGCTGGTGGAAGAGTGGGAATGAAGAAAGTAGTAACAACATGACAAAATGTCAAAGAGAAGTAGATAAATGCAATGCTCATTTGAGGAAGACAAGACTTTTTGGCTTGCCTACAAAAGTTGTCAGTTTGTAAACTATGTTCCAGTTAACATTTTTAAAAATGTATTATATTGTTGATGGATATTTGGATAGTTTCCAGCTTTTGGCTAGTGCAGAAAGTGCTGCTATGTACATTTGAGTATTTGTCCTTGGTGCACATATGTGCAAATTTCTGATAGGTATACTAAACTGAAGAATATTTGAGGCATGAGATACAGATATGTTCTGCTTTACTAGATAGATTTATCCACCATTCTGCTATACTCTTTTGTAAGTGTATGTTTAGAAAGAACTCTGCTCATTTTCTATTGATTTTTTGTGTGCCCCTTCGTTCCCCATTGGTTTCTGAAGAACACACTTTTTTACGAGCAGTATATTGTCAGAGGACTTGTGAAAATTATCATAGAGGGACTATAAAAGCTATGGGAGCAGCTCTCAGAAAGAAAGTGTCAACACAGTAAGTTCAAGGGGCGAGTGATGACAAAGAATGATTTTTTTTAATCTTAAACCTTACCAAGTCCAATTCATTTAGGAAAATAGTTACACTTGAACACATTTATATTTATACTAAACATTTTATTTACCAAAATGAGGTTGTGTTATACACACCAATTTTTTTCACTTAATTTACATTATTTTATGGACATCTCTCCAGCTAAATGCACAGATATGTTTCATTATTGCAAATACTTAACTGCCTGGCTTTATCATAATTCATGTCACCATTTTCTTATTAATGACAATTTAAGTAATTGCCAGGTTTTTGTCCTTGCAATGTTGCTATAAGCATTCTTGTACATCTATCCCTGTATGTATATGTATGTGTACACGAGGCCGATAAGAATGCTTAAGCAACAAGTTATTGTGCTGTTGTTAATGTTGCTGTTGTTATTGTTAATTGATATAGACTAAATTCTCAAAGTCAGCTTGTTTTATTAAAATTTATATCAGTGATGAGGCTTTTGGCTCAGACACAGTGTTTACATACTCTAGTTACGGTGCTCATTTAGCCTCTTATATATTATTTAAAGAATGCACTGACTAGTTCTCATAATGATTCATTCTTGTTCACTTTCTGATTTTTCTCCATATGCTCATTTTTTATACTTGTCTACATTTGAAAAGCCCTTTGTGATCATGTTAAATAGAAATCTTAGCAGGCTTGAAGGTGCATAGTCTCATTGCACATTAGGAATGCATTAAGTGTGGTCTGGCAGCAAATTTACTCTTCTTAAATGATTTCTAGGCAAAACATATAACATAATGACAACAGGTTGTACTTGTTTCTGACTTGACAGCTGGTTGAGACTGGTACTGGCTGGAAGATTTATTTGAAATCAGCCCACATCTACTTACTAGAATTAAAAAAAAATGCAGGCATAGTATTACATTTTAAAAATCTTTAAGGGGGTTCTGGTAAAGATGGCAGAATAAGTGGACACTGTATTCACCTCCTCTCATGACCACATCAAAATTACAACTAAATTATAGAACATTCTGAAGACTAGCTAAACAGAAGCCCTATAACTAAGGATATAAAGAAGAAGCTACAACAAGACTAGAAGTAGCTTGTTGTAGAAGTAGCAGACACACAAAACAGGCTGGCCTCACACCCACATGTAGTAGTTGATAATCTGGCAGGATATCTCAGCTGCAGAGGTCACCCATGAGGAACAGGGATCTCATCCCCATTCTGGGTCACCCCAGCCCAGAACTCCAGTGTTGGGAAGTGTAGCCCACAAAACATCTGGTTAGAAAAATCAGTGGGGATTCCATCTGTCTGTGTGAGACAGAGGTTGCTGAAAACCCAAAGAGCTCATGCACAAACTCACCTTGGGGTCTAGTGTAGGGATAGTGGTATGGGGTTTCCAGAAACACACAAGGAGAAATGGAGCTCTGTGACTTTAGGGTGAGGGGCAGCTGCCATTGTCCCAGTGCTGAGCCCTTCTCTCATACATAAGATGAGCACCAACTTTCTTGAGTTGAGCCCTCCCCACACACAACCAAATCTAAATCTGCATTACTGTGATGAGCTCCATTTGCCCCAACCTGACCACTCCCTGATACCCCGCCCCACTCAACTCTTGCACTGTGGGAGGCTCTTTCAGTGGCAGCCAGCCTGGGCCCATATTGTGGTCATTCTTAAAAAACTCAGAACTCTGCTAAAGCTTGAGAATGGAGATGGGCAGAAACATACAGGCAAAAACTGATTTGTGTGACTGGGCTTCAGGGCAAGGGCTGAGGGACAGCCTTCATTGTTCCTGTGTTGAGCCCTCTCCATGCATAGCCAAATCTGAATCTGAATTCCTTTGGTGAACATTTACTCCACTATGATGACTGCCTGAGATCCCACCCCACTGCAACAGTGGCCTCAGGCTCAAAACTGGTGCTAAGTCTGAATTTGAATTAACTTGGTGAACACCACTCACCCAACCCTGGTGGCTCCCTGAGTAACCGCCTCATGGAACTCTCATACTGTCTGAGGCTCTCTCAGCAGTTGAATCTTATGGGCAGCTCTCAGGGTGCCTTGGGCCTTTTGGTGTCCTACCCCAGTCCCAATACTGGTGGCTACTGGCCTTAATTTTCAGTATAGATTCTCCAAAACATATCCAGGCCTACCAGAGGTAGCTACCAACATCATATTGCTTTATAGCACCTAATAAGTAGCCCCTATGGCCTGCACCAGAGCCCCTCCCAACAGACACCAGAACCAATACACATGATGACCAGTTTCAGACCACAACAGGTGCCACCTAATTAGCTCAACAGGTGGCACACTCAAAGGGTAGTTATGACACACACCAGATCCTGCTGGGGCCAATCCCACTTCATAGGATTAGTCCCTTCACAGCAGCTCCTACACTGTGGTCTTGGCCAATCCTCACAGCTGGTTAGCCTAACAATCCCACCTGCACACACAGCCCACACAAGGGACACTCTGGTTCCGGTGACCAGGAAGATTCTACCACTGGACCCACTAAGGTACCAAGGACATAAGGCTCACCTTACAAACTGGAAGATGTAGCAGACCTACTTATACATAGAAATAACATAGAGTAGCAACTATAATGAGGAGATAGAGAAACATGTCCCAAATGAAAGAACAGGAGAAATATCCAGAAAAAGGATGAAATGAAATGGAGTCAAACAATCTATTGAATGCAAAGTTCAAAACACTGGTTATAAGAATGCTCAAGGAACTTAGTGAGAACTGAAAAAAAAAAAAAGAGTAAACATAAAAAAATCATAGAGATCATAGAAAATGTAGAAAAAAAACAGTCATAAATGAAAAAATACAATGAATGAAATTAAAAATATACTAGAAGGAATCAAAACAGAATTAGATGAAACAGATGATCAAGTCAGCAATTTGGAAGACAAGGTGGCAGAAAACACCCAATCAGAACGCATAAAGAAAATTTATTTTTATTTTTTTCTGTCACCATTTATTCCCCCTAAACCCTCTTCTACATCCAACCACTTCTCACCTCTCTGCAATCTCCACACTGTTGTCTGTGTCCATGAGTTTTTTTTATTTTCTCAATCCTTCTACACACTCCCAGTATCCCCCCCTCCACCAAAGCTGTCTTCCTGCTCTCTATCTATGACTCTGTCTCTATTTTGCTTGGTAGTTGCTTACTCATTAAATTCCACATATGAGTGATATTATATGCTACTTACTTGTCTTTCTCTGACTGGCTTATTTCACTTAGCATAATGTTAAATGGGAATAGTTAAAGGGATCTCTAGGAGAACATCAAACATGACAAGAATCTCATCATAGGGGTACCGGAAGGAGAAGAGATCGGGAAATAATAGAGAACCTATTTGAAGAAATAATGACTGAAAAATTCCCTAACCTGGTGAAGGAAATACACATAAAAATTCAGAAAGTGAAAATAGTCCCAAAAAAAGATGAACCAAAGAGGCTTATGCAAAGACTCATAATTAATTAAAATGGCAAAGATTAAAAACAGAGAATCTTAAAAGAACCAAGAGGAAGACAGTTATCTACAAGGAAACTCCCATTAGACTGACAGCTGATTTCTCAACAGAACTTTTCCAGGCCAGAGGAATTGGCACAAAATATTCCAAGTGATGAGAAGCAAGGGACTATAATCAATATTACTCCACCCTGTGAGGTCATTATTTAAGAAAAAAGGAGCAATACAGAGTTTCCTAGACAAGAAAAAGCTTAAGAAATTTATCACCATCAAGCTAGTATTGTCAGAAATGTTAAAGTGACTTCTTTAAGGAGAAGAAAAATGGACATAAATATGAATAATGAAATGGCAATAACCATGTACCTATTAATAATAACTTTAAATGTAAATGGATTAAATGCTCTAATCAAAATACAGGGCAGCTGAATGAATAAGAAAATAAGACTCATACATACAAGTGGGTAAAAAGTAGGTTTACAGTTGTGAGTGTGTAAAACAAATAGTTTATTCTTGTATTATTATTTATTAATTACTTGTGGCCCAGTGCATGAAATTCATACAGGGGGGTGTCCCTCAGCCCAACCTGCACCCTCTCCAATCTGGGACCCCTTGGGGAATGTCGGACATCCTTCTCGCAACCCGGGACCTCTGGCTCCTAACCACTCATCTGCCTGCCTGCCTGATCACCCCTAATTGCCTCTGCCTGACTGTCTGATTGCCCCTAACCCTTCTGCCTGCCTGCCTGATCGCTCCTAACCTCTCTGCCTGCTGGCCTGCTCGCCCCCAAAGCTCCCTCACCAGCCTTTTCATCCCCAACTGCCCCCCTGCCAGCCTGATTGCCCCCAACTGCCCTCCCCTCCTGGTCTGATCACCCCTAACTGCCTCTGCCTTGGCCCTGGGACCGTGGCTTTGTCCGGAAGGACCTCTGGAATGTCTCCTGGTCTAATTAGCATATTACCCTTTTATTAGTATATACTAGAGGCCTGGTGCACAAATTCATGCACAGGTGGGGTACAGCCTGCCTGCCCCCATGGGGGCAGATAGGGCAGGCTGTCCAGGAGGAAGGGTCAAGGGTGGTTGATGGGCTGGCCCCACCCTGATCATGGTTGGGGGCTGCTTGGGGGTAGGGCCAGCTGTGGGGAGGGGCTTCGGGGGCTGTTGGCTAGCTGGCCCCGCCCCCTGGTCAGACTCCAGGTCAAACTCCTGGTCAAGGGAACAATTTGCATATTAGCCTTTTATTATATAAGATTGTATTATTTTCCATATGAACAACTGTAAACCTACTTTTGCCCCACCTTGTATGCTTCCTATCAGAGACCCATTTCAGATAATAAGACACACACAGAGTGAAAGAAAAGGGGTAGAAAAAAATTTCATGTAAATGCAGATTTTAAAAAGCTGGGGTAGCAATACTTATATCAGATAAAATATACTTTAAAACAAAGGCTATAATAAGAGACAATGACATTACATAATCAAAAAGAAATAAATTCCACAAGAGAATATAACCTTTGTAAACATTTATGCACCCCATATAGGAACATCCAAATAAATTAAGCTAATATTGATGGACATAAAAGGAGAGAGAGGGACAGTAGCATATTCCTAGTAAGGGATTTTAACATTCTAACCCTAACCCTAACCAGCAGCAGGTGCTAGACCATGCAGAACTGCTTGGTCCATTATAAGAATTTTAAATTTTACTTAAAGATCCTTGAAAAACATTGAAGGTTTTAAAATAGGGAAATACATGATAATATTTATAATTTATCATTTTAAAGATATTTGTTTGTACTATGAGAATTAGCAAGAATTAATTCAAGGAATCACATTAGGAGGCTTTTTTTTTTTTTTTTTTTTAGTAATTAAGGTGAAAGATGATGGTAGGTAGGGTTAATGTGGCTACAGTAAAAATGTATAAAAATTGACGTATTTGAGAGGTGGTTATCAAGGATAAATCCCAGACTTATGCCTGGCACAAGTGAGAAGATTAGGCGACTGACACCATTTGTTGCAATGAAGCTGACTGAAGGAGAAATAAGATTAGAGGAAAACCAAGGGACAAGACACTGACTGGTTAAACATCCAAGTAGATATATGTGTGTGAGGCAAATAAGAGCAATTTAGATTGGAGATACAAAAATAAATAACACCCACAACTGAACATCATTCAGAATGATAAAGCCACATAGGAGACTGGACTGGGGTTGTTAACGTATTGGGATACAAGTTTAAAACTATGTTATTACGAAGAAGAAATAGTCATGTTTGGCAAATTTTGCTGAGTAAAAAGAAGATGAAGATATAAAACAATTTATTATTTTTCTTTTGACCTTGTCTTAACCTATTGTACACCATAAGCATCTATAGACGCAAGCAGTAGACTTTCCCCACACGCCACATGTGTCTATAGCCACAAACCTCACATATCAACTCTGGTTGCCCAGTTTTAAAATCAGACTTGTTAGTGACTTCTTTGGGTTTGTAAAGAAAATTACGGTAACTTAAATTCGTAAATATTCCAGCGCATATGGAAGAAATTCCAATATCGTCCCATTTTGGACACATGGCAGTTAACTGGTTAATTCAGCTTGGGCAGCCATAAAAATATACCACAGACTGTGTGGCTTAAACAATAGAAATTTATTTCTCACAATTCTGGAGTATGGAAGTCCAAGATTATGACAGGGTCTTTTTTAAAAATATATATATTTTATTGATTATTTTACAGAGAGGAAGGGAGAGGGATAGAAACATCGATCAGCTGCCTCCTGCACGCCCCCTACTGGGGATGTGCCCACAACCAAGATACATGCCCTTGCCTGGAATCCAACCTGGGACCCTTTAGTCCACAGACCGATGCTCTATCCACTGAGCCAAACCGGTTAGGGCATGACAGGTGTTTTTGATGAAAAATCTCTTCTTGGCTTCCAGGTGGCTGTCTTCTCACTGTAGCCTCACATGGCTCTTATAGTTGTACTAATTACATTTATGAGGACTGTAATAATATTTGGATGTGGGACCTTTGGGAGGTGATGAGGACTCTGTCTTCATAACCTCATCACCTCCCAAAGGTCCCACATCCAAATATTATTACATTGAGAATTAGGACTTCCACATTAGGACTTCCCCAATCCATTAGGATTTGGGGAAGGTACATTCAATCCACAGCAGATCTGGTAACCTAGATATCGCAGATCATTTTCAATTGAAGGGCGGGGCTTGAAAAGGGATTGATTAATTACTCTCATTGAAATGAGCTGAATATGCCAAGCATATACTTTAAAGTTGTGATTTTTAAATTTTTTATCCTATATGTGATACTCATCCTGCAAGCATATTTTTTGGCATTTAATTTTTTAAAAATTGTCAATAGTTGAAAATCATATTTCACATAAAAATACTCTTGAAAATCATGCCAATATCTGACAACATGGAGTCTATATTTGTGCATGGCAATAATGAACTAGAGCTGACTAGCTCACTGTTTATCCCCTTTGATGGTTCCCAACCTTCATGTGGTGTCACACCCCTACCTAGATTTCACCTGAATGACCTAAGGACTTTGAATTTGCTGTTCCAGCTTTAGAGATTTTCATTGCAGCAAGCAACTTAAGGGAAAAATAATGTACCTCAAAGTAACTAACACAGGATGTTGTACTGAGCAAGTATACAATAAAGTTCTGTTGAATTGAGTTCTCTCAGTTTTTTAAAATTGAGTAGCTTCAAGAAGGTACTAAAAAACTCACTTTAAAAAAAAAAAATTCTATCCAAGGATATTTTTCCCATTGATTTTTTTTTTAAGAGAGAGAGTAGAGGAGAGGAAGGATGGGGGAGGGAGAGAGAGAAGCATAGATGTGAGAGAGACCCATCTATTGATTGTCTCCAGGTCAGGGCTGGGAAGGAGCCAGCAAACGAGGTACAAGCCCTTGACAAGGAATGGAAACTGCGACCCTTTGGTCTGAGGGTCAACGTTCAAACCACAGAGGAAAACCAGCCAAGGCTCACAAAATTTTTTTAAAAAGAATTTCAAGAACAAACTAATTTTACCTTATGTTTAGCATTTGAACTAACAATTTTTGTTCTTATGGATAGCTCTGTTATGACATTTGAATTTTGTGTTTTATTTAATTATTCTTTCAATTCATACTCATATTCTGTATGGTTCATTATTTGAAAATAATTTTAACTTTTATATAATTTCTAATTTGTAAAATTTGTAATTGGTATATGTCAAATTCTTACTCCTCATTATTCTTATTTGCAAGAGGGGCAAATTTAATTACTTGAGGGGGTGCATTGGATTCTGTTCTTGAGGGCCAGAAAGACATGTGGCATCAACATGCTTTGAGGTAAGAGAGAGGTCTTTTGTGTAGCCCATCCTAGTAATGTAATTGATGGGCAGAAGACAGATCCCCCCTGCCAACCTCCCACCACATATGTCCTGAATTTGCTTCTACACTGTGGAAAGAGTATGTGTATTTATATCTCTTTCACAAAGACTCTGAGCACTAAAAATGGAAACACATGACATTAGTTTAGTGCCTAGTGCTATTTTATTTAATATATATTCTTTTAAATTTGACCAATTAGTCATTAGTATTCTTTTATAAAATACAGAATCAATAATCTTGCAGTGTAATCAATTAGGGTGAATCATCTTGTTTTTCTCTTGACACCTAACAGTGACATAGCTTGATGTTCATTGGAGTGGGGAGTGAAGGCCAAACCCAGAGAACTGATTCAATATAGACCAGAAAAGATAAGATATCAGAAGATTTCAAACTGCACAGGAGCAGAGCAAAATATGCATGGGCAACAAGGCAAGTGTGATTATCTCAAATTTCTGTCTAGGTTCATATATCCTCAGGCTTGAAACCATTTTACCTAAGTCTCTCCTCATTAGTATTTTAGGTTTTTCTCATTAAGTATGATGCTGGCTGTAGGTTTGTCATATATGGCCTTTATGATGTTGAGGTATGATCCCTCTATTTTCACTTTGTTAAGAATTTTTATCAAAAATGGGTGTTGGATTGTCATGAATGCTTTTTATACACCTATTGATATGATCATGTGGTTTTTGTCTTTCAATTTGTTTATGTGATGGATCACATTTTTTGATTTGTTAATATTGTACCAGCCATGCATCCCTGGAATAAATCCTACTTGATCATGGTGTATGATTTTTTAAAAATATATTGCTGGATCCAATTTGTTAATATTTTGTTGAGGATTTTAGCATCTATGTTCATCAGGGATATTGGCCTGCAATTGTCTTTCTTTATAAGGTCTTTACTTGGTTTTGGAATTACAATAATGCTGGCCTCATAAAAAGAGCTTGAAGAGTTCCTTCCTCTTGGATTTTTTTGGAATAGTTTGAGGACGATAAGTGTTAGTTCTTCTTTGAATATTTGGTAAAACTCCTCTGTGAAGCCATCCAGCCAAGGGCTTTTGTTTGCTGGGAGTATTTTGATTAGTGCTTCAATTTCATGAGTTTTATAGATTAGGTTTTCTGCTTCTTCCTGATTCAATTTCAGAAGATTGTATTTGTGCATTTAATTGTGTATTAGTTATACCTAAAAACAAATAAAAATTCTATTGATATGATTTTTAAAATATCTATGTTATGAATTGAATTACTTCCCTCCGGGAAAAATAAATGCTCAAGTTCTAACCCCTAGTATTTTAGAATGTGACCTCATTGAGAAGTGAGGTCATTGCAGAAGTTAAGATGAGGTTATACTTGAGTAGGGTGGGTCCTAAGCATATACAACTTGTATTCTTATAAGAAGAAGGAGATTTTGATACAAAGACAAAAACACAAGAAGCTGGCCAACAGAAGATGAAGGCCGAGACTGGAGTTATGCTTTCACACACCAAGGAATGCCTGGAGCTACCAGAAACAGAAATGCGGAAGGACCCTTTCCTAGCTGTGGAAGCAGCAGGCTTCCCATCACTGTTATCTTAGACTTTTAGCCTCCGGAACTGTGAGACAATAAATTTCTGTTGTTTTAAGGCATCCAGTTTGTGGAACCTTGTTTCAGTGGTCCTAGAAGACTAAAATCGCACTAAAATCTCCAGTCCTGGATGACCTCATTAGTGAATTACATCAAACATTTAAACAAAAAATAATACCAATATTTCTAAATTCTTTCAGAAAATATTGAAGGGAACAATTTCCAATTTCTTTTATGAAAATAGCATAAAATGGTTCCAAAAACTTACAAGGGCATTACAAGAAAAACAAATTATAGAACAATATCACTCATGTATAAAGATGCAAATATTAAAAAAAAAACCAACACTAACAAATCCAATCAGATGATAAATAGAAATGAGAATATATCATGGCCAAGTTGCACTTCATTCAGAGATGCAATGGTCACCATTCAAAAATAAACCAATGCAGGCCATAACGTTAATAGAATGAAAAATAAAATGTAAAATAATTTTAATAGATGCCAAAAAGCATTTAGAAAAAAATTAAATGACTATTTATAATAAAAATGTCCCAAAAAATAGATATAGAAGGAGACATCTTCAGTGAAATAAAGGTCATCTACAAACACACACACACACCCTCCAGCTAAAATTTTAGTTAATGATAGAATATTAATCAAGAAGAAAGAATATCTACTCTTACCAGTTATATTCAACATTGTACTACAAATACTAACCAGTGCCACATTCAAGAAAAATAAATAAAAATTATAAAATTTAGAAAAGAAAAAAGGCTGCATTTATTTTTACACAACATGACTGATTATATAGAAAATCATGAGATAGCTAAAATATATACTAGAGTTGCTAAGTTAGCAAGTTCACAGCAAACAAGGTCAAAATGTGTACAAGTTTTATATACCAGCAGCTAGGAATGCTTTAGTATTTCTATACACTAGCAACAAACAACTGGAAAATGGAATTTTAAAAATTATATACCAGCATTAAAACTAGAAACTACTTAAAGATATAATAAAGAGAAATGTGCAAAGACCTCTGCACTTAACCCACAAAAATCTTGAAAAGTAAGTATAAACATCAAAATAAATAGAGGTATATAACATGCTAAATAATTAGAATATTCAATGTTACTAAGATGTCAATCTTTCCCAAAATTACCTATAAATTCAACACTATTTCAATCAAATTACATGCCAACTTTTTTCCAGAAAAAAAAAGGTAATCTAATTCTAAGATTCATATGGAAATGCAAAAGGGCATAAGTAGCTCAAATAATTTTGAAAGAGAACAAAATTAGAAGAATTATACTGTTTAGGAGAACTTAAAGCTACAATAAACCAGTGTGTGATATTAATCTAAGAAAAACAAAGCAAATTAGTGGAACATATAAAATGTCCAAACAGATCCACATACATATGGTCAATTGACCTTCACCCAAAATAATATAATCAGGAAAAGATAATTCTTTCAACAAATGGTATTGGAATTAGTGACTATCTCTGCGGGGAAAAGAGAACTACAAATATTGCCTCAGATCTCAATAAAAAAAATTAATTTTACGTAGATTAAGGACCAACAATAAAAGCTTCACTATAAATCTAGAAAAAACAAGGAAGGCTATGTTAACAAACTTGGATAGCAAATATTTCTTTTTAAAAAAATATATTTTATTAATTTTTTTACAGAGAGGAAGGGAGAGGGATAGAGAGTTAGAAATATCGATAAGAGAGAAACATTGATCAGCTGCCTCCTGCACACCTCCTACTGGGGATGTGCCTGCAGCCAAGGTACATGCCCTTGACCGGAATCAAACCTGGGACCTTTCAGATCGCAGGCCGATGCTCTATCCACTGAGCCAAACTGGTTGGGGTGCAAATATTTCTTAATACACAAAGCACTAATCATTAAAAAATGGGTTAATTGTAAGTTATTAAAATAAAAAACAACAACTATGTTCTTTTAAAAACTTAACTAGAGAAATTAAATAGCCATAGATTTGGAAAAAAAATAGTCTCAATACTTATACTTAACAAATGAATTGTATGGAGCAGAATTTTACAATTTCATAAACTTTAAAAATTCCATTTATATTTTAAATTCAATTTAAAAGACATTAATAGACTTTTTTCAAGAGGTAGTTAAATTGCCAATAAATACATGAAAAGATGCTCCACACAAATGACCATCAAGGAAATACAAATGAAAGTAACAATAATAATGACTAAAATAAAAGACTCAAAACAAAAAATGGTTTTCAGGAAGGGGGGAAATTAGAATACTAAAATATTGTGAAGGGAATGTAAAATGGTGCAGTACTTTGGAAAAAGGTTTGCTAGTAGTAGTTCCTTATGAAAACTAAGCATATATCTAACAATTATTCCATTACTAGATGATTATTCAATGGAAACAAAAACTTTGTCATCAAAAACTTGTGGAAGAATGTTTAAAACAGTGTTGTTTATTATGCCCCAAACTGGGAATTACTCAAATGCCCATAACCAATTGTATTATATCCATGAGAGGCAATATAGTCAGTAATAAAGAGGAACAGACTGTTTATACATGCAAAATATGGCAAATTTCACACATTATGTTAAATAAAACCAGACACAAAAATTGCATACTGTATAATTCCATCATATTAAGTTTTAGAAAAAGCAGAACTGAGCTATGATGACAGAAATCAGAAGAGTGATTTCCAATAGCAGTGTGTTGATTAATTGGAAAGCTCTGTAGAACACAAGCTGGTATGATACAATTTTCTATATTGTAATAGAGATAGAGAGCTTATGAGTGTGTGCATTTATTAAAACTCCATGAAGTTAACATTTAATATCTGTGCATTTTGTTGGGATTAAATCATACTCTATTAAAAAATATATTAAAGTCAAAAGAAAACAGCACTGGCCCGAACACCCCTCCTCCATTTTTTGTGGGCCCACATGCCCCCTACTTTTCCAATGTCTATCAAGCAGAATCAGAAGACTTTAAAGTCCCTAGAAGCCCAAAGTTATGAAAGTGATAAAAGTCCATAAATAAAAAGTTATTCCATCATCCAATGGGGCTTTCTAATAGAATGTCTTCTATAATAATTCTTAATCTTTCCCCCCAAAAGATCCACTTTTAAACTTAGGATGTTTATATCTGAAAAAGAAGGTGGGGTAAAAAGAAAGATCATGCACTATGACCAAGTGGGATTTATTCCAGGGATGCAAGGATTGTATAGTATCCACAAATTAATAAACATGATACACTGCATAAATAAATTGATAGACAAAAATTACATAATCATATCAATCGACGCAGAAAAATAATTTTACAAAATCCAACACCGTTTCTTGATAAAAACTCTCAGCAAATTGGGAATAGAGGGATCATACCTCAACATAAAAAAAGCCTTATATGACAAATTTACAGCCAACGTCATTCTCAATGGGAAAAAAACTAAAACCATTTCCCCTAAGAACAGGAACAAGACAGGGATGCCCACTTTCACCACTCTTGTTCTACATAGTACTGGAAGTGCTAGCCATAGTGATAAGACAAGAAGAAAGACTAAAAGGCATACAAATTGGAAAAGAAGTAAAATTGTCATTTGCAGATGACATGATACTGTACATAGAAAACCCTAGGGACTCCATCAAAAAAACTACTAGACTTAATAAACGAATTTGGCAATGTAGGATGATATAAAATTAACACCCAGAAATATATGGCTTTTTTATACACCAACAATGAACTCACAGAAAGAGAAACTAAAAACACAATTCCATTTACCATTGCACCAAAAAAATCAAGATACCTAGGAATAAACTTAACTGAGGTCATAAAAAACCTGTACTCAGAAAACTACAGGATGTTGAAAAAAAGAGATAGAGAAAGACATAAACAAATGGAAGAATATACTGTGTTCATAGATTGGTAGAATCAACATCAATAAAACCTCCATACAACCTAAAGCAATCTATAGATTCAATGCAATCCCCATTAAAATACCAAGGGCATATTTCACAGACCTAGAGCAAACTCTCCAAAAATTCATATTGAATTAAAAAAGACCCCGAATAGGAGAATCCAAGATGGTGGCGTAGGTAAACACCTAAACTGCTGCCTCGCACAACAATTTCAAAACTACAACTAAAAGACAAAACGTCTATCACCCAGAACCACGGGAAAGCTGGCTGAGTGGAAGTTCTACAACTAAAAGGAAAGAGAAAAAAGCATTGAGACATGCACAAGCCCTGAAAAGCTGAGGTACGGAGGCGCGGGATCTGGGCTGGCAGCAGGCATTGCTTTTTTCAACCCGAAGGGAGACAAGCCCCCGATTACTCTGAAATCCAGTCTCTGGGGAGACACGGGGGATCCAAACTCCTACGGGGAGAAGCTGGACTGTCTGCCAGTGAGGGTGGCTTGCTTGCAGAGCTGCGCGCAGGAATAATTGTTTACTGCACTGGGGCACAGGACTCACGGATGCCGTTGGGGACACAGAGCCGACTAACTAGCAGCCATTGCTGTTTGCTACGCCCTGGCCTAGTGATACCCTGAGACCCCACCCTGCACAACCTACAAACCCACCCAAGCTCCAAGCAGCGTATTTAGCATAAGAAAGGCCTGCCCTATCACAGCTTAACCTAGCAAACTTGCAGCCTGGGTCAGACAGCTCAAAAACCTCCAAACCCCAAGCAAAGAGGAGAAAACTGTAGCTCTCACTGTAGCTCCTGCTGGGTGGCCTCAGACAGTAGCTGACCTGCACCCCATTGGAGATCCAGAAGCCAGTGTACCTAGTGGTCAGTGTGAGACACCAGATTTCAACTCCTCACATCCATAAGTGACACATTCAAGAGGCAGACTCAGTGAGCACCAAAGCCCCACTGAAACAAGTCCTGCCCCATAAGCGTGTCTTCAGCGCAGCAGTTCTTCCATTATAGACACAGCGAGTGCTCACAGCTAATTGGCCTGGAGGTCAATTCCTCCCAGTGTACCATCAGCAATTAAGGCTTAACTACACCAAGACTTTGCACTCAGCCCACAAAGGGGTGTACCAAGAGCATCCACCTCATGTGATTGAGGAGGCTGAGCTACTGCCCCCTATAGATCACCTACCACACAAAGCTACTCCATCAACACAGGGAAGCAGCCAAAATGTGGAGACAAAGAAACATGTCACAAATGAAAGAAACAGAGGAAAGCAAACTACTGGATGACATAGAGTTCAGAACCACATTTATAAGGTTACTCAAGAATCTTCTTAAAACCGCTGAGAAACTTGATGAGAGCTTTGAGGATATTAATGAGAATGCCAAAAAAATGGAAAAGGATCAGTCAGAAATGAAGCATACACTGTCTGAAATAAAGAATATACAGAAACTCAACTGTAGATCAACGTACCCCAAGAATCAAACCAAAGATCTGAAATATGTGGAAACAAAAACATCCAACCAGAAAAACAAAAAGAAAAAAGAATCCAAAAATATGAAGATAGTGTAAGGAGCCTCTGGGACAACTTTAAGTGAACCAACATCCAAATTTTTGGGGTGCCAGAAGAAGGGAGAGAGCAAAATATTGAAAACCTATTAGAAGAAATAATGACAGAAAACTTTCCCTACCTGGTGAAAG
The DNA here is from genome assembly GCA_026230045.1 of Corynorhinus townsendii. NCBI lineage: Eukaryota > Metazoa > Chordata > Mammalia > Chiroptera > Vespertilionidae > Corynorhinus > Corynorhinus townsendii. The sequence goes on along the minus strand of JAPDVU010000001.1, from coordinate 80,094,515 downwards.
AAATAGACTTACAAGTTCAGGAAGCGCACAGAACCCCATACAAGAGGAATCCAAAGAGGACCACACCAAGACACATCATAATTAAAATGCCAAGGGCAAAAGACAAAGAGAGAATATTAAAAGAAGCAAGAGAAAAACAGTTAATTACCTACAAGGGAGTACCCATACGACTGTCAGCTGATTTCTCAACAGAAACTATGCAGGCCAGAAGGGAGTGGCAAGAAATATTCAAAGTGATGAACAGCAAGAACCTACAACCAAGATTACTCTACCCAGCAAAGCTATCATTCAGAGTTGAAGGTCAGATAAAGAGCTTCACAGACAAGAAAAAGCTAAAGGAGTTCATCGCCACCAAACCAGGATTACATGAAATGCTGAAGGGTATTCTTTAAGAAGAGGAAGAAGAAGAAAAAGGTAAAGATGAAAATTATGAACAACAAAATGACATCAAATACATACCTACCAACAAATGAATCTAAAAATCAAGTGAATAAAAAATCTGAACAACAGAATGGACTTGTGAATATAATAGAATCAGGGACATAGAAAGGGAGTGGACTGAAGATTCTCAGGGGAAGCAGGTTTGAGGGGTGCGGGAAGAGATTGGACAAAAATCTTACTCCTATGGATGAAGACAGTGGCGGGGGGTAAGGTCATGGGGTGGGGTGGGGAATCAGGTGGAGGGGAGCTATGGGGAAAAAAAGAAGAACACCTGTAATAATCTGAACAATAAAGATTTATTTAAAAAAAAAAAGATCCCGAATAGCTGCAGCAATCCTGAGAAAGAAGAACAAAGTTGGAGGGATCACTATGCCAGGTATCAAGCTGTATTACAAAGCCGCTGTTCTCAAAACTGCCTGGTGCTGGTACAAGAATAGGCACATAGACCAATGGAACAGAACAGAGAACTCCAAAATCTAGCAAGCCATTATGATCAATTTAATATTTGACAAAGGAGCCAAGAGCATACAATGGAGTCCAGACATTCTCTTCAATAAACGGTGTTGGGAAAATTGGACAGATACATGCAAAAAATGAAACTAGACTACCAATTTACACCATTCACAAAGATAAACTCAAAATAGATAAAGGATTTAAAAGTAAGATATGGAACCATAAAAATCTTAGAAGAATTCACAGGCAGTAAAATATCAGACATATGTTGTAGCAATATCTTTACAGATACAGCTCCTAGGACAATGGAAACTAAGAAGAAAATAAACAAATGGGACTATATCCAAATAAAAAGCTTTTGCACAGCAAAAGAAACCATCAACAAAACAACAAGAAAGCCCACTGCATGCATGAACATATTTGCCAATGTTATCTCTGATAAGCGTTTAATCTCCAAAATTTACAGGGAACTCATACAACTTAACAAAAGGAAGATAAACAATCCAATCAAAAAATGGGCAAAGGGCCTAAATAGACCCCTTTGGAAAGAGGACATACAGAAGGCCAAGAGACATATGAAACATGCTCAACATCACTAATCATCCCAGAGATGCAAATCAAAACAACAATGAGGTACCATCTCAACCTGTCAGAATGGCTATCATTAACAAGTCAACAAATGACAAGGGCTGGTGAGGATTCGGAGAAAGGGACTCTCATGCACTGCTCGTGGGAATGCAGACTGGAGCAGCCACTGTGAAAACAGTATGGAGTTTCCTCAAAAAATTAAAAATGGAACTCCCATTTGAGCCAGTAATTCCCCTTCTAGGAAGGTATCCCAAGAAAACAGAAGCACCAATCAGAAAGGACATATGTACCTCTATGTTCTTAGCAGCACAATTTACAATAGCTAAGATATGGAAACAGCCTAAGTGCCCATCAGCAGATGAGTGGATTAGAAAACCGTGGTCATTCACACAATGGAATACTAAACTGCTATAAAAAAGAAGGAACTCTTACCATTTGCAACAGCATGGATGGACCTGGAGAGCATTATGCTAAACGAAATAAGCCAGTTGGAGAAAGATAAATATCACATGATCTCACTCATTTGTGGGATATAATTAACAACATAAACCGAGGAACTAAAATAGATCCAGAGACAGAGAAGCATGGAACAGACCATCAAACTTCAGAGGGAAGACGGGGTGGGGGTGAGGGGGAGAGATCAACCAAAGGACTTGTATGCATGCATATCAGCATAACCCATGGACACAGACAGTAGGGGGGTGAGGGCCTGTGCTGTGGGGGTGGGAACAACTGGGGAGAGGTCAATGGGGGGAAAAAGGACACATATGTAATACTTTAAACAATAAGCATTAAAATAATAATAATAATAAATGCTTTTGAAGTTAAAAAAGGAATATCCACTTTTTAAATAAGATTCTAATTGCTGAAACCACTGGAATAGTATTTGAAAGGAGAGAAAACACTGTGAGGTAAGGGCTGGGAATACCATAGTGCAGTCCTCTGGGTCATCCTCCCACATGCCTAATACATGGATATTTTTGTTAATTAACTGAAAAGTACTAATCATAATTTCTAAAATTCAGTCTTACTATTTATAATTTATTATGCAAGATTATCTTACTTCAGATTTACAATAACTGAATGAAGTCAGTTTTAGAGTCTCTATTCTAGGAATGGAGATACTAAGGTAGCAGTTGTGTGATTAATCAGTATGAGAACCAAGACTGTACTTTAGGGTTAATACTGTTTTTACTTATGCAACCTTTATGGGCACAATTTGGTGAGGTACCCATCTTTTAGAAATCTAGAAGCTTTCAGTATCTAGAATTTGCCTAGTAGAGAAATTCAACAGATCATTTGTATTCAGAAACTTTTTCTCAGGAATCTAAATTCCATAATAAAGCTTTTAAATACCCGCCACCCAAATATAAAAATATTTTTTCTTTAATTGGGGATGCAATTTTTTTAATGTATGCTTAATGCCTTTTTAATGTTAACTGTATAAATTAATACAAGTTCTGAATTAATTTTATGAATATTTCTTCTTTATTGTAATGATTCTAACCACCTCTGCCTCAGCCCCCGCTGCTGTGGCTTCATCTGGAAGGACGTCCGGAAGGTCATTTGGCTGTCTGGTCTAATTAGCATATTATGCTTTTATTACTATAGATAATTGTGAATGTTTGACTCCACAAACACTCGCTGTTATGGGTTGAATTGTGTCTTAATAAAAAAGATAGGTCAAGTCTGGCTGGTGTGGCTCAGTGGTTAAGTATTGAGCCATGAATCAGAGGTCATTGTTGGATTCCAGGTCAGAGCACATGCCTGGGTTGCAGGCTCTAACTCCAGGAGGGAGCAAGCAGGAGGCAGCCAATTGATGATGATTCTCCCTCATCATCGATGTTTCTCTCTCTCTCCATCTCCCTTCCTCTTTCTGAAAAAAAAACAAACAACAACACACAAACATATTTTAAAAAAATAGGTTAATGTCTTCAATCCAAGTACCTCAGAATTTAACTTTATGTGGAAACTGAATTGTTGAAGACATAATTAAAATGGTAACTGAAACGGTGGTAAGATTATGTCATAATGGAACAGGGTAAATTCCTAATGCATATGCCTGGTGTTCCTGAGAGTGACAACCATGGGAAGACAAAGCCACATGGGAGAATACCCTGTGATGACAAGGCTGAGCGCCAGGGAGCACCAAAGCTGGTTGGATACATGTTCTACTTTTCTGTTTCTGTTTGGTTTTTATAGTCTTATAACTTCAGATTATATTAAAACTCAAAAACGTTTTCCTGCTTTGTTAATCCCTTGGCGTACTAATTGCTAGATATGATAGATTTTTTTTTTTTTTGGAAGTGCCAAAAAAAAAAAAGAATGAAGCCAACCCAAATTCTCTCTTGCCATAAAACATTTATTTTCAAAATAAGATTTCTAAGGTTAAATAGATTTCTTTAAAAATTAATTTTAATTATCAATTTTTACATACTTTAATTGCTTAAAAACTCTTTAGTTAACATTTGCTTAGCTTTGCACAGTCTCATGATGCTGATGTTATGAACTTCTGACCATTGAATGGAGTTAGCTATTTGGCAAATCCACTTAGGATCTGTTTTCACAACGTGGAACTTATTTCACACCACCTTTCTCATTCAGGTTTGCATTGAAGCTTCCCTCCCCTTGGGCATGAGTAACAGTGTTATGACACTGGCTTCAATAAGCAACTTTTTATGGTGTCTAATCATGTGCAAATGTGTTAAAATTGGTAGTTTTTAGCAAACAGTTATGGAACATATTACCATAAGGCATTTGTTCATAGCGTGACAATGATTGGCCCTTGGCCACTTAAATGTTTTATTTAATAATGTGGGAATTTCAGTGTGTTTTCCTTTCATTATTTTAAACTTGAAAACAGAAACAGAAAGACCTTTCTTTAAAGTTAAAACTTTACCGCCTACAGTCTGTCAAAAGCAATATAATCATCTGGATTTTACAGAGGGGCTTTTGCAAGATGTTAATTTAATATACTGGATATTTCATGATGCTTTTTCTATTTTGAATGCTTAAAGCTATCTCTACAGTGACCACCCAAGAAAAATAGACTTATTTTTGAGATTTCAAACTGGAGAGGGGAAAAAAACCTTGTTAAAATAATATTGCAAGTATTGGATTCAGATTAATATTCTTCCACCGAACACAATGCTTAAAATGCCAGATAATCATCCATGTGCTGTAAAGTAAAAGACTACATTTTTAAGATTAAACTTTGCTTTTCCACAAACTGCATTAAATTTTACTTTTCTCTTTTTGTATTACCTCATAGAAAGTTTTCTATGAAATATAGGATGATCTTCAAATGCTCTGTAAATTGAATTTTCAAATAATTGCTGAAAATAATGTTTTAAAAAGTAAGAATTTTTAATTAAAATGGAATAATGTAATATTCTGCTCAATGTCTTTATGGCAGAAAATTACATATTTTACTGTTTACTGAGATTAGAGAATACAGATATTCTTTGTTTTCAACATAGCTTAGTACTTTTATTTAATATCCATAAACACATCTTTCAGCCTTACTTCAGACACCATTCATGTGACTTGGCTCTTAAGTAAGTTTAGAATTAGATTCAGCTCTATTAAAAATAATGATTAAATATAACAAACCAACTTTAAGTTTTGATATGCATATTAGACTTGCTTAATTTCAAACTTTGAAAAGTCCATTAAAATATTTTTAATGTACAATTTATACATAGCATATGTTTGTTTTGGTAGTCTGCAAATTTATTTACAGAAGTAAGCTATCAATCCAAGAGGAACAAATGGGAAAGGTAACTTTTACATTGGGGCTATTTGGTTTCAAGACTAGAGTACTTAGAGGTCTTGATCTGATTAAGTGTGTTTGTGTGTGTGTGTGTGTGTGTGTGTGTGTGTGTGTGTGTGTCCAGGGGAGTAAGATGACAAGCTGTGTTGTAATTTTGAGACTGGAGAAGTTGATCAACCAGAACTCCACATGCAGATCAGTGTTCGGTAGCTTTGGTAGACACCACTTAACATTCTGACAATCGCCTGTTAAAACCAAACCCACGTGATTCTAGTAATCCTGAAGGAAACCACTGCCAAGGGGACTGCGAGAGGAACCTCTTAGCATCATCTGTAGGTAACTGCCCCAGAGGTTTAGTCTTCAAATGGAGAAAAGGCTACCTCTGCTAAACATACAATACAAAATTTAAACTAGTATAACCAACTCAGCACATGTATTCTGAGGAGCTGCTTAAACATGTAAGCACTTGGCAATATTTAAATTAGATTTTAAAGTGATTTTTTATTGATGCTTTTACTACAAATATTTTAAATATTATGGCAAATGCTACTCAAATTAGACCAAATTCTTAAACTTTGGACCAACTTTGAAGGAAGATGCCATAGAGCCATCCAAACAGGTATGAGGATGATCATGAAAACATTGGAGCTAGTGTCCACTTTCCTATGCAAATAATGGAGAAAGATATGAGCTGCTGCAAGAAGCCCAACTCCCGTTTAGAACCACAACCAGCAAAGTAAGTGACTGGTGGTAAGACATTGACATTAGGGGACTCTGGCACAGGACTGACTTCGGGCCTCCCAGGTCCTTTGGAAGGCTAGTGGTCCAGAAACCGTGGTGAGCCTCTTTGAAGGTACACAGCTATAAGGCTGGCTGAAGGACCAGCAGAAGCAATGTTAATGAACAAAAAGAAAGCCATTTTGATTGGGGGCTTTGGATCTAGATATAAGTAGCCAAGGCCATAAATGTGAATAGCTGGTTCCAGGATGAAACTCCAAGAGAGTAGATGAGACTAGAGTGTCTCTGAAATGAACACCAGAACCAGAAGTAGGTAAAGGACGCCTTTACCTCAACAACCAGAAAATCATATAAATATTCTATTTACTCAAATGTCATCTAGAAAGAATCAGTGGTCATGGGTATGTGAAGGAGTATAGGGAATATCCTAAAACCATTTCCCCAGAAGATACTGAAACGTGTGAAAGCATTATTAAACTGGAAAAACCTGACTTATTAGCAAGTTAATTTTCCCCAATCTATCTATTTTTTTCCTGCTGAGCAGCCTTGGAAACATTGAAGAAATGAGATCAGTTATAGAAAACAAAGAAGCTATACTTATTTTCCACCTGTGAAACAGAGTTTAAATATGCAAACCTGTTCCATGTATGTCAATCTCTCAATCATGTCTGTGTGTGTGTGTGTGTGTGTGTGTGTGTGTGTGTGTGTAAAATAAAAACCTATATAACATTATTTAAATTTGTAAAATATCACAGTCTTTTCATGTATTTTTATCTTTATTGATTAAGGCATTACGTATGTGTCCTTATCTCTCCAATGCCGCCTACCCCCCCTACTCATGCCCTCACCCCCCTGGTCTCTGTGTCCATTGGTTAGGCTTATATGCATGCATGCAAGTCCTTTGGTTGGTCTCTTCCCCTTAACACCACCCTCTCCTACCTTCTCTCTGAGGTTTGATGGTCTGGTCGATGCTTCTCTATCTCTGGATCTGTTTTTGTTCATCAGTTTACGTTGTCCATTATATTCCACAAATGAGTAAGATCATGTGATATTTATCTTTCTCTGGCTTATTTCACTTAGTTTTATGTCTATATGGTACCATATAACTTATTTAACCAATCCTCTTTTTTTAAATTTTAAAAATATATTTTTATTGATTTCAGAGAGGAAGGGAGAGAGAGAGAGAGAGATCAAAACATCAATGAGAGATCAAAACATCAATGATGAGAGAGAAGCATTGATTGGCTGCCTCCTGCATGCCGCCTGCTGGGGATTGAGCCCTTAACCTGGGCATGTGCCCTGACCAGGAATTAAACTGTGACCTCCTGGATCATAGGTCAATGCAACCAATCCTCTTTTATTACACATTTATATTTTTTGTTTTGTAATTGTAAACATTTTTCTGTTTTATAATTGTAAACATTTAAAATCAGCATTTTTTAAAAGCTAAAGGTCTGGCTGCTTAAAAGCTTTTTATTTACAACAATGATTGTTATCTTAGCATTGTTATTTAAATTCAGATTTACATAGGGCCCCACTGTTGTCCTCCAAATGCCTGCCCAGAAATGCCTTGAATAAAACATCCTCTCAGAACTTTAGAAAGTAGTATCATTGACCAGGGTCTAGAATAGACATGGGTTATAGTGTACTTCACCATAATAGCAGGAATAATATTGTATTACAAATATATGTTAGCAATAAAGAGCACGCTAAATTGACAGTAAGGTGTTGATCATTATAAGACTAATTCTATCAATTCCAGTGAGAATAATTAGGACAATTCTTAGATTAGGCTTCTAATAGCTAAGTGGGGAGTGAATAATAATTTAGGGGAAACTAAATTATTACACTTACACAATTTCTATGTGTTGCTTGAAAGAAGATATATCTTTTGTACGTGTTTCCCCTTTCCTTTGACTACATTGCGTATCAACTGTCTTAATTTACCCCAGAGATAGTTGGTGGCCACATGGGAAGCTTTGCTTTGATTCACACACTTTAAATCTCATTAAAGCAAGTGTAAGTTTGGTTATGGCATATTGCTTTGAAAGCAGTTGGGGTGGTGGGGGACAATGAGAGAGTGTAAAAGAAACAACTGGTTCATATTCTGGGAACGCTGCCAGAATTGGATTCAAAACCAGAACAAGTGCTGGCTGTCAGCTGAATCTGTGCTTAAAATAAAAGAAGGCCCATAAGAGCCTAGATTAACAGGAAGAAGGGACAATCTAATGCTGAAATCTTAGTACAAGTAGCTGATCATGGTGGGTGCCACCCCTACATTTTTTGTGGCTTTTAATATGATCGCAGATGACTTAGCTGATAAAAGAGGCTATAGGATTCCCATATCCCAAGTGCCCTATGAAATATTTTATAATATTTATGAAAACTGTGAATTTATGAAAACATAGAAGGATCACAAATACATTTACAATAAAACATGTAAAGCAAGTTCAGAAATGGGTGCCAAGCCATGATTCATAATACTTTACTGCATATTAAATGGATAAATTGTAGGTGGCCAGTAACTACACTTTTAAATTTTGCTATAACCTCGTTATTTCTGATATTTAGGAATTAAGACATGAGTTGGGCTCAGGTTCCTTTATATACTCCTCAGTGAAAGATCAGCTTGTTACATCAATTAATTTTACTATAGGCAAGTCTGTAAAGGAAATAAGTCACACAAGATAATAATAAAATATTTTAACATTTTATACAGCAGGTATATAAAGTTGAGATGATAATTACAAATCATTATATGGATGCAGGAAAACAGCATAAAATTACATATCCGCATAAGCACAGCTTGCTAGATTATTTTCAGTTGTTAAGTATACATACTTGGAAATAATTGATATTTATATTTTAATATATTTTATTGAGGTATAATTAAAATATGACATTAATTTCATTATAACATTATATTAATAGCATTATAATAATTTTTACTGGTATGTATTGCAAAATCATCACTATAGTAAGTCAACATTCATCACCACACAGTTACTTTTTTTTTCTTCTGATAAGAATTTCTTAAATCTACTCTCTTAACAACTTTTAAGTATATAATACAGTATTATTATCTGTAGTTTCTGTGCTATATGTTACATCTTCAGGACTTATTTATATTATAATTGGAAGTTTGTACCTTTTGACACTCTCCACCCATTTCTTTTAAAATATTGTATCAATCAAGTTCTTCAATTCAAATAGTCTCCCCGACTAAGTCCCAGTTAGGGAACATTTACAATCCCAGTTACATGATTTGATTTCACAGGCCTTCACGAGAACAGTGAGAAGAAACCACTGTGAACCCATTATTACCAAAGAAAGCAGTGAAAAGAGTCAGCTTGTGGGACATAGTCAGTGATGAACGTATTCGTTGATTTAAACTAGCATGTGTGTGGGTGGGGATCCCACACAATTTAGCAATCGCAAAGTTAACCGAGATGCAGAAATGCTTTGTACTGTTCTGCTTTAAATAAAACTGATAATTCAATAAACCTCAGCAGCATGAGAATAAAGCATAAATCCAAACTTTGCCCAGCCGAAGGCTACCTTGGCCACTAGCCAGAAGCCAGAGGGCCAGGGCTAATTTGCATAAAATTGAACAGATTGCTGCAGCTGCTGTCCTTATTAATACCAAGATGTAATCAGAATCAGGAGACATTCCATCCACAGAGAGCCACCTCCTATGAAGTGCCACCCATTGCTTTGTTTGACTGTAGTCATTGATACGTGATCCTGCTTTAAAGAGAAAAGTTATTTCTAAGGGGGGAAAAAAAACATGCAACTTTTTCAATTTGCTTTGAAAAAAAAGCCCAGTTTTTTTTCACTGGATACTCTTACCAAATCTCTTTTCCTTTGACTTATCAATATAAAACATTGCAGCTTATTTCTGTATATTGTCACGACTTGAGTAAAATCAGTGTGTGGAAATTAGTGAAGCCGTTGATTTCAAATTTTCTTCAAAGGAATTGTGGAGATCTTTTCACCATTTAATGTTTTACACGTCTGCAAAGTATTATTTATGATACAGTGACTGCTACCAGTTGCTGATGATGTCACACTTGGCTCTTTACTTTCTGTCACCCTTATTTCAACTTCAGGAAACTCTACACGGCAGTGAAATGCAGAAAGATGTCAAAAAGCATGTGCTATGACTTATCACACCCAAAACATGCTGAGAACACAGACACTATGTAATGCCTGATAGAGTGCTTTTGCATCAGGATATCAACAGCTCTCTCTTTGTCAGTACTACTAAATGAATTGGAAGATTACTGTTGTACAGTTTCTCAGTCAGAAGTGCTGTCAGCAGCTTCATGAAGGCCATCTGGGGAAAACAAACTCTTGGCCCACAGAAAGATGACGTAACGTACAAGGAGCACTGGCAAGGACGGGTGGATTATATTAAAAACCTATCATATTTGTTAGCTAACTGCAGATGACAGCATTGGAGTGTACAATAAAAAGTGTTTATGGTGCTCTGAAAACTCTCATGAGTTTACACACAGAATACATCTTGAGCTCACCTCGTGTTCTGCAACACAGTAAAAGTAGAGTGCTGTCCTTTTCTGAACTTATAATGTACCCTGATATATTGAAAGATACCCTAAATACCCATTAGTGCCACATTTTTTAGGTAAGGTTTAAGATTTGGTATACATTCTTTCTGGAACCTTATTACTTAAGGATGCTTAATTCTACGCTTAGGAATATATACTCATCATCATAGAATTTCCAGTGTGCAGAGGGCTACATATCTATGCTAATTCCTAAAACAAGGACTAGGGAGAGTTTTTTTTTTCTGTCATAATCAAATAAATAATTAAAATACAATATATGATCTATATGTTACTGTAGAGAAAACAATATTATAGCTTTTTCTTTTAAAAATATATTTATTGATTTTTTTATAGAGAGGAAGGGAGAGGGATAGAGGCTTAGAAACATCGATGAGAAACATTGATCAGCTGCCTCCTGCACACCTCCTACTGGGGATGTGCATGCAACCAAGGTACCTGCCCTTGACCGGAATCGAACCTGGTACCTTTCAGTCCGCAGGCCAACGCTCTATCCACGGAGCCAAACCGGTTAGGGCTTTTTAAAATATATTTTATTGATCTTATAGCTTTTTCTCTTCCCACTCAACATTATTCATTCCTATGTCTCCTATCATCTTTATGTGAATGATTTCTAAAATTACATCTCAACTTCTAAATTCTACTTTTTTTATTCCTTATCAATATCATGGAAAGACATCAAATGTAGGATGTTCTTCCCAAATTTATCTTGAGTTCAAAAAACATCTCTATTTTCTAAGTCCTTGCCTTAATTCTCTACATTTAAGCCTGTCTATACCACCATAGTATTTGCTCCAGGTGTCGATACAAATAGGCTGCAAATACTATATCTCCACTTACAGCTTACAGTTGTTGCCTGGACACTCACTTGTTTTTTGTTGTTGTTTTTGATGCACTTCTGAATTGGTTGCATCTCTCTCTGGCTTGTGTCCTCTAAGACCCACCTCTCTTTGGATTCATCAGCTTGAACTTTGAAGCTTAAATATAAAAGCTTTCTAAAGACTATAGGATGTGCTTTCACCTGTGGCTTTCCCTGGCTCAGGTGTTTGGGACTTCTATCTCAATCAGGGTCACTTGGTTCTCAAAAGAAAGCCTCACATGATATCTCAAGAGCAGGAATACTGATCTGGAGAAAGATGGTCAAGTAACTATTAAGCTGTATCGGTATTGGAACTTGGTTCTGGTAAGAAAAAGGGATGTTAAAAGACTCTTCCAGTCATTTGTCAATGTGTCTTTATTTACTTCTTTGAGTCTGCTTTTTGTTTTTGTTGCATATTTTCCATTCTAATTCTCCCTTTGGAAATAGGTGCCGTTGATATGATGAGACAAGCTTGGGGATAATTTCCACTCAGGAAAAGCCCCCCACCCCTGAGACATTTGACTCCAAATAAAAGCATAATCATGTAAGCAGTTTCAATCTGTGCTTAATCTAAGCCAACCTAGAGAGTAGCATTGGTTAATATATGTCCGATAGCAATTTTTCATGTAAGGGTTTAAGCCTAATCTGAACCAGTACCAAGTAACAACTTTAACTTGCCTTATTTTTTGCATGTCTACCTCCAACAGAAAGCTTGATCATCTGATGCAAATCATGTCAAGTGGTCTAAACAGATTCAAAGATTTGGCAAGTATCATATTAGCAATATTCATCAGAGCTACATCATCACAAGATCAAGATGGTATTTTGGTTAGGCCTCCCCTAAAACACCGTATACTTTTCTCCACACCAACCAAATTAACAAACTTATGAGGGTATGTTTGAGTCCCCCAGGTGACCATGTAGTCATCTTCACTTTCCACACCCTTCCTTCATTTCCCACACCTGTAAAAGTATTATAGAGTCCATTTCTGAAATTTGATTATTATCTAAATTTTTATTATCTGGATTATTGTAATAGTCTCTCTGTTTTAAAATATGTTTTTATTGATTTTAGAGAAAGAGGAAGGGAGAGAGAGATAGAAACATCAATGAGAGAGAAATATCAATCAGCTGCCTCCTGCACACCCCCTACTGGGGATTGAGCCCTGCAACATGGGCATGTTCCCTGATCAGTAATCAAACCGGCAACCTCTTGGTGCATGGGAGGACACTCAGCCAACTGAGCCACACCAGCTGGGCCGTAATAGTCTCTTAATTATTCTTCTGGCCTCCAATTTGTCTTCTGAAAACTTCAACCTTTCACAAAGTTTAGGATTTACTTCTTAAAATACATATTTTCCTACTTGCCAGATCAAAGTCCTTTGCAATCCCCTACTACTTACAATATCAATTTTGATGATTAGCCAAACAACTGAATAATCTGATTTTATCACTGACTTATCTTTTTTGTGACCTACATTCCAGAGTTTTTCAAATGAGGCTATTTGTTATTCACAAACATTACTCTGTGTCTCTTCATCATTTGCACTTGCTCCTCCCTCAGTCTATTATCTCTGTCTTTTGTCTTAAATGTGTGTGTGTGTGTGTGTGTGTGTGTGTGTGTGTGTGTGTGTGTGTTGATTTCAGAGAGGAAGGGAGAGAGAGAAACATCAGTTATGAGAGAGAATCAGTGATCAGCTGCCTCCTGCATGCTCCCTACTGGAGATCAAGCCTACACCCTGGGAATATGCACTAATGGGGAATTGAACTGTGACCTTCTGGTTCATAGCTGGACGCTCAACCACTGAGCCATACAGGCTGGGTTTTCTTCTTTGTCTTGATGTCAAAATTGATTCAACATAAATATCATTCAGTGAAGGCATTACATATTCCTCCTTGACTTTATAATTAATTGTTCTTTTATGTGCTAAGTGTAGAGAGAGCCACATGCTTATGGGAAGTTTTGTGCTGAATGTTATCTAATCTAAACCCTCATTCTATAAGTGAGGAAACATTCTGTTACTATTAGGTTTGTTGAAATCAGACAATTTGCAGTTTATACAACTAACATGCACTTATCACATCCTAGTTGGTGATAAAGTTAAATAGCTACAAAGTTGAAATTCACTTAAATGCTCATGCCTGTATTAGTATTTCACAAACTCATTATTCGCTACTTTTGTAACTTCAGGCTTCAAGCTATTTCCAGCCCATAAAGTCTGTCCAGTTATCTCTGGGAGTTCAGGTCAGGGCCTCTGTGTACTCTGTAGCATACACACACCTTTAAACTCTCCTGCTTTTCTATTAAGTTTCTGCAGCAACTGTGCCATATGGACATGTTAACTGGCCTGTGGTAACTAATCTGTGAGAAAGCCCTGTTTAGGACTTCTCCCCATTAAAGCTCCTATCTACTCTGGGACCACTGATTAGGCAGACTCATAAGTATTCCAAGGTAAAAATAAATAATCAGAAGAGACTGACTTCTAACTTCATATCACATTTTCATATCTGTGTTCCACGTTAATTTATCCCAAACTTCCTAATTCTCTTCTGAAAATATTTCCTTTGGCTTCTTCCTGTATTCTTTATCTCCACAAAATCTCAAAATCAACTCCTGATATCAACAGGTAATAAAAAAGTAAGCTAATTTTATTTCTTTGTTTTATTGTTGAGAGAGAGAGAGAAACATTGATTTGTTGTTATAATTATTGATGCATTCATCATTTGCTTCAGATAGAGATTGAACTTGTAACCTTGGTGTATTGGGATCATGATCTAACCAACTGAGCTGGCTGGCCAAGGAAGAATCTGCAAGCTAATTTCTTTCTTTTTAAAAAAATTTTTCTTCACTTAAAAAATATTTTTCCACCACCATTTAGCCCCACTATACACCTCCACTCCCCTTGCAATCACCACATTGCTGTCCATGTCCACGAGTTCTTTCTCTTTTGCTCAATCTCTCCAATACCCTCCCGACACTCCCAACCCTCTCCTCCCCCCTCCCCCCCCCCCACACACACTGGAGCTGTCTGCTTGCTTTATTTTTCTATTTCTCTCAGGCATTCTGGTGTCAATTATTTTTCTACTCTTCCTCCTGTCAAAAAATTAAAATCCTCAAGCATATCAACTCATGTAGATGACACCTAGGTCATTGTAGCTGGGCACATTTGTTGTGGAGAAGGAATGTTTTATACATGGTTTCCTCCACAAGACTGCTGACTACCTGTGCATCATGACCATGCCATATTTACTTCTGTTTTCACCAAGGTAACTTGAGAGTGAATGGTATAAGGTTGGAGCTAAACAAATATTTATAGCTCGAAATAAGAACAAATAAAACATTATTTATTAAAATTCTAAGGGGAAATGATCTTACCTAATAAAAGAGAAACATGCAAATTAACCATCACTCCACTATGCCCACAGCCAATCAGAGTGAGTATGCAAATTAACCCAACAAAGTTGGAGGTTAATTTGCATATGCAAGCATGGAGTAGCCGGGAGGGGCATGACACCTGCTATGAGGGGAAGGGGGCCTGCGGAGGGAACTACTGGAGCCGTGCTCTGAGCAGAAGCGAGGACTTGCTGGTTCCCCTGGACTTGCCGGCTCCAGGCAGGCTGGGAGTGGGGACATGCCAGCTCCCAGGTGGCTGGGAGTGAAGCCAGGAGAAAGAAGGCCTGTTCTTGCATGAATATCATGTAATGGGCCTCTAGTCTAATATAAAGCATTGGATCATATCATAGAAATAATGCAATGTTGGTGTATTTTTTTCAGACAGCATTAAACAATTAAAAGATTTGTAATCATTCACTTATTATAACTGAATATATATTGATCATGATATCCTATAAAGAAAACTTTTTCAATTTACTGGACTAAACAGTTAGTAATATAGGTAATACCGGTGGCTAGTAATTGTATTTCTAAAGTGATTAACTTCATAATTATAAAGAAATGCAAATTAAAAGTGCCTTTAAATTCCTTGGCCTTGGTCAGTGTGGCTTAGTTGGTTGGAACATCACCCCTTGCGCCGTGAGATTCCTGGTCAGGGTACATACCTACATTTTGGGTTTGGTCCTGGGTTGGGGGCTAGTACAGGAAGCAACTAATTGATGTTTCTTTCACATTGATCTCTCTCTCTCTGTTTCTCTTCTCTCTTTCTCTCTCTCTCTCTCCATTCCCCTCTCTTTGTTCTTAAAAAAAAAAAAAGTCCTGGAAATCAAGTAAATACATTTAAAAAGACTCATAATAGTGCTTAATTCTAAGCTTTATGTCCCTGTTTCACTTAAAGTTAACCAAGAGAGGTGCATGCGCCAGTGCGCACAAAGACTGAGGAGGTTGCCACAGGCTCTCCCTAGCAGAAGGGAATCGGAAGCTCATGACAGCACTGAACCCCAGTTCTGACTGCACTGAACCCCAGTTCCAGGCGAGCCCCTGGGGACCCACGCTCTTGCGGGGGAATCTGGACTCTCAGGCGGAGGCTGGGGAGCCAGGGAAAGCAGAGCACTTGCGCACACACAAGGGCAGGGCTGATGGGAAGCCAAAACTGTCTACTCAGCCCTGAGACTCCACCCCATCCAAGCTGAACACAGAGGCTTTTGCAATTTGGCAAGTCTAATCCTATAAGGCTGTCTCCAGCACTGAACTTCTCCCAGTATAGACACAGCTGATCCTCACAGCCAACTGGCCTGGAGGTCAATTCCTACCAGTGATACCAACAACAATCAAGACTTAACTACAACAAGGCTGTACACACAGTCCACAAAGGGGTGCACCAAGAGTGTCCACCTCAGGTTAACTGGGGAGGCTGACCCACTGAGCCATATAGGAAACCTAGCACACAAAGCTACCCTACCAACTCAGGGAAGCACTGAAAATGTGGTGACAAAGAAACAGATCACAAACGAAAGAAATGGAGGAAAACAAACAGCTGGATATAGAATTCAAAACCACGGTTATAAGGCTTTTCAAGAATATCCTAGAAAAGGCCGATAAATATAACGAGACCCTCGAAGATATGAAAAAGGACCAACTAGAAATTAAACATACACTGACTGAAGTAAAAAATATTATACAGAGACCCAACAGCAGACTAGAGGAATGCAAGAATCAAGTCAAAGATTTGAAATACAAAGAAGCAAAAAACACTCAACCAAAAAAGCAAAAAGAAAAAAGAATCCAAAAAGTTGAAGATAGTGTAAGAAGCCTCTGGGACAATTTCAAGCGTACCAACACCAGAATTATGGGGGTGCCAGAAGAAGAGAGAGAGCAAGATACTGAAAACCTATTTGAAGAAATAATGACTGAAAACTTCCCCCACCTGGTGAAAGAAATAGACTTACAAGTCCAGGAAGTGCACAGAACCCCAAACAAAAGGAATCCAAAGAGGACCACACCAAGAAACATCATAATTAAAATGCCAAGAGCAAAAGACAAAGCAAGAATATTAAAAGCAGCAAGAGAAAAACAGTTAATTACCTACAAGGGAGCACCCATATGATTGTCAGCTGACTTCTCAACAGAAACTATGCAGGCCAGACGGGAGTGGCAAGAAATATTCAAAGTGATGAATAGCAAGAACTTACAACCAAGATTACTCTACCCAGCAAAGCTATCATTCAGAATTGAAGGGCAGATAAAGAGCTTCACAGATAAGAAAAAGCTAAAGGAGTTCATCACCACCAAACCAGTATTATATAAAATGCTGAAAGGTATTCTTTAAGAAGAGGAAAAAGAAAAAAGTAAAGATAAAAATGATGAACAACAAATACATATCTATCAACAAGTGAACCTAAAATCAAGTGAATTAAAAACCTTGGAACAGAATAAACTGGTGAATATAATAGAATCAGGGGCGTAGAAAGGGAGTGGACTGATAATTCTCAGGGGGAAAGGGGTATGGGGGGGTGCAGGAAGAGACTGGACAAAAATCGTACATCTATGGATGAGGACAGTGGGGAGGAGGTAAGGGCAGAAGGTGGGGTGGAGGGGAGCTATGGGGGGAAAAAGGAGAAACAATTATAATAATCTGAATAAAGATTTATTAAAAAAATAAATAAAGTTAACCAAGAATTTTCCTATAAAAATTCCTTATAAATATTATTACTAGCTATATAGTATTTCATTGTATATATGTACCGTAATTTATTATTACCTTATCTTACTCTAGATATTTGGATTGCCCACAGTTTTTGGCTACTATAAATGTTCTGATTCACATCTTTGTACATAAATCTTTGCCTAATTTGGTGACTTCCTTTAGGAGATTCCTAGAACTGAAATGATTTGATTAAAGCAAAGGAACATTTTTATACATGTTCTTTTCAACAAAATTGTTACACTAAGCTATATTTATCAGAAGAACACAGACAGGAGTGCCTATTTTCATATATGAGCAATAATGTAATGTTTTGAATTAAACAGGTTTACAAGTAACTATACATCAAACTAGAGTACCCTTACAAAACTCACATATTTTGCAACCTAGATTAACATTTTTAATCATTCTGGCTTATTCCTTGATTTAACTGTGAGTTAATAAATCCCAACCCTTCCTATCTATGGAAAATAAATCTAAGATATTAAATATAGCATTGGTACTTAAAGTATATATTCCCAGTCTAAAATAACCTCAAAATCCATTTCTTTATACATTATTATTTTGACATGATTTAAAAAAATATTTTAAAATGTCATTTACCCCCTTTCTCTTAATGTTATTTTTCTCTTTTAATGTTATTTGTGATTCTTTCTGTATCAAGAATAGAGTATTAGAAAAAAACATGCAAAATATTTTATTCTGTGATTTAAAATATTGTGGGTTTTTTGTTGTTGTTTTTTTTACTAGAAAAGTGGTTTAAATGCCTATGATCTATAGTTAGAGATTTGCACCTGCTCACTTTTAAACTGCCTTGAAAGAAGTAAGTAAATCCTCGAAGGTCCTTTTCTCAGTCTCTTCCTTCACTTTAAATGAGGATGAAAACTTGGTAAGTGCTTTGTGGCTTACCAAACCTCCCCAAATGCCATGAAGGGCCTCTGATTTGAGTCTATGTTTCCTTCTATTATAAAGGTGAACTGCAAAGTAGATTCTGAAAAGTTAATCCTTATAATTTAAGCCCTGATTTGTTCCACATGAACTAACTTCCAGATTGTTACTGAAACAAATTTTCTTTTACTTGTGTATTTAACTGAGTATGATTCACTTAAAAAGCAGTCCCACTGAACCACATTTGCATATCCTAATTAGTTTAGCATGTTCATTTTCCACTCACATGTTTTTTAAATAAATGCTTTTGAAGAATAGTAAAACTTAACCAACATCTGAGACTGCAAGTTCACAAAAAGAAAAAGAAAGAGCTGACATACATACTAACTAAAAAAAGGCAAGAATTTCAAATGTGTGGCACAGAGGATGTGGATTTGATTCTTATTTCAAATGGAGAATTGATTTTTGTTTAGTATGTACCAGGATGTGGGTGGCTTCAATGCCAGCTCATCCATATATTTGCATAACCCAAACAGGGTAGAAATTGAAGAAATAGTCTGAGACTCTAATGCATATTCAGAATTTATCTATTTTTGAAGAATATTGTTATAGTCTAAAATAAGCTAATCATTAATAGTTGAGATACATCAGAGATAAATCACTAAGAGAGAAAGCTATTTATCAAAAGAAATCACAAAATTCTGAAGCATCCTATTACAAACATAGGTACAGATTTTATATCTTTTGGAAATACCAGTCAATGATGTAGAAGAAAATTTTCTACACTAAACATGACCTAGGATTGTCTTTCAATAAGAGGGAAGAAGAGGAGGGGGGGAACAAAACTTCTGTGTCACATGCATGGTTTCAATTTAAGTTCATTTATAAACTTTCATTCTGAAAAATTAAAAGATTACAAAATATAATAATGTCAGTTATGTTTTGAGTCATATTATATAGTATCATGTTGCTGAACTCAGATTTTTATGTGAGCGTTCACTGGCAATTTTGGAAATTTATGTTAATTAAATCCACCCATTTTGCCACTCTTGCGCCTTCTTCCCTTTAATTGTAAAATGTTTGCTAAACAGAATCTTTTTACTTTCTCAGTCCAGCCCAGGTCATGGATCAAATCTGGGGACGTACTTCTCACATACTTATTTTACTCTGCCCTGAACTATAGATTTTATTAGTAATTATCTAATTTAATATAGTTAATAATACTTTCATAAGACTTGATTTCAGAAAGTAGTTGTCACTAGAAGGCTATTCTACATTATCCTTCCTTTCAAAGACCAAAGCAGGAAAGTCATTGTAAGAATGCTACAAAGCTATTTTGTATTGGAATATTTTACTATTTTTTGGCTATTTTGAAATATAAAGGTCATCAACAAATGAAATCAACAGCTGGTATTTGGGAATGAATGGCACAGGTTGCAAAGAAAGATAGTGCCTTGGGTATTAGGGATGAAAAACTGAGTTACACAGCCCTGGAGTATGCGTGCCCACTAGGATATTTTGCTATTCCACTACCAAGGCTGCACAAGCTGCTTACTGCCTTTGGAAGAACAATTCTACTAAATAGTAAGAATAATCTCTGCTTTGGGAGCAAAAATGAAGGTTTGAGACTAGAGAAGTCTCACTTTCTCTTAAGAATCAGGATGAATTGGGTAGGGCCAACACTAACAGCACATCATCTAGAGTTTACAGATTCATAAATAAATCATAGAGTACGTATTTATTAAAACTCATTTTTTCACAATCAAAATCGACCCTACCTAACAATATTCAAAGTGATATTTTGTCTTGTTTGTGCAAGTCCGCTCTCATAGTTTGTGTACTAAAATGTTAAAGAACAAAGAAGATATCCAACACTCCAACAAAAGTACGAGTTTTAGTACGGAATGGATGACATGTGTTTAAAATGGTGTCACAGCCACACATTTCTTATTTTATTTGCGTTTCCTAAAACTAGAGGAATGTTGAAAAAATCTGTGAGTTAGCTAAGAGGGTACAAATGAGAGAGTATCTGTGCTCCAGCTGAAAAAAGTATAAGCGGTGTCATGTTGGAGATCATTTCCAACGCTGTTGCTCTCTTGTGTGAGAAATGAAGTCGAGGTGCTTGGCAGTTCTTGTCAACAATATGTCGAGATGGCGACTGTACAACGCTGTGGCTGCAGAGCTTTCAAACAGAAACACCAGAACCTGTGAAGTATGTGTCTGTGATTAGTACCTGATGCTACGCACGGTTGTTGCCCAAGCTCATGATTTTTAGTGGGACGTCTTCTTATAAAACTAATGATGCTTCTTCCTCTGTTAATCACATTAATGTTGAAAAGATCATATGGCTACAATAAATTTTTAGCTTGAAAACATTTGTTTCTTCCCTTCCAGATTCCTCAACAAAAACACATACAATGTCATTTTTTGCCCAGCTGTAGACCTCAACTTTCACAATAAACATAAATAATCTATACAAATTGAAGAGCATACCAGAAATGGTTACAGTGTCGTTATTCAAAATAGCAATAGCATTCAAAATGCCACTTTATTCCCACAACCAGAACAATTCCAGAAAAGTTGTAAATTTTAGAAGATAATCCATAATCTCTAATAATAGTTTCTTCAATTTCTTTTCCAAATGAATACCAGATGCACCCTTCTCATTCTGCTCCCAAAGACATATACTCTGATTGCATAGTTCTAGTTATAAGAACACATATTTCGGTTCTGTGTAGAGCACATTTAGTTATAGCATGTCCAGTACTTACCTGATTGCCAACCTTTATTATGTTTCTCAATAAATCATGTAGCTCCGAGGAAAGACTGTGTCACCTGGTAAAATCATTTATGGAAAGAATAGCTGATGCACAAAGCAGGGTGAGGAAATTCAAGGGAAAACTGATTTCTTATCAATGTTTTAAACTCTGTGTGTGTGAGTGAGTGTTTTGGGATAGGTGATATAAGTACATAGGCCCTGAATGTGTTTTTTTTTAAATATATTTTTATTGATTTCAGAGAGGAAGGGAAATGGAGAGAGAGATAGAAACATCAATGATCAGAGAACATCATTGATCGGCTGCCTCCTGCACAACCCACACCAGAGATCCAGCTTGCAACCCGTGCATGTGTCCCAACTGGGAATCAAACCATGACCTTCTGGTTCATAGGTAGATGCTCAACCACTGAGTCATGCCAGCTGGGCTGAATGTATTTTTTGCATATTATATTTAGCACTTACAAATTTGTAGTGTTTATGTAAATACCAAAAGGAATTTAAAAATAATATGAATCTCAAGATATTAACAAGGCAGAACTATACATTTCAATGAGGGGCAGTGCTTCTGTCCATTCCCACAAAGTACTGTACTACATTCTAAAGAAAATAAATTTTAGCAAACAAAAACCATACATAACCTCCCCCAAGGAACATAATATCCACCAGAAGAAGCAAACATATGTAGAAACAGTTATTGGAAGTCATATTTCCCTCATGCTCTGCCTATTTTAAGGCTCAAAGCCAAATCTGTGTCCGTTGGTAGAAAACACACAGAATTAGAGGGCTTCATCTTCACCCCTCGTGTCAGGATATTTTTGTTTCACTTCAAATTCTTTGTTTTTTAATGTTTTATTTTTACATGTTTCGGTGGAGTATCTTAAATTCTCTTCAAACCAAGAAATTACATTACGACAAAATTTATGGGGGATTATTAAAAATAAAACGTACATAATTAAATCTATTTTAGGAGATAATTCCAACAGCATTGGGGAATGAATTAGAGAGGGTGGCTGGGAGACATGTATTGTTGTGTCCAGATGAAAGACAAGGACCTGAACTTGGGCATGGGCAATAAAAGCATATAAACATAACTAATGGACGCAAGACACGGGGGGGTGAGGGCATATATGGGAGTGGGGTTGTGGGGGCAATGGGAGAATATGGACACATATGTAATACCTTAATCAATAAAAAAACAAAAACAAAAAAACAAAACTAGAGCAAGAGGGACACATTTGAGAGAAATTTAGGAAGTAGTTTCTATAGGGCTTTTTGACCATTTGCACATAGGCTATAAGAGAGAAGGAAAGGAGAGAAATCAGTTTGTTGTTTAAGTGTCTTGTCAAATATTATAGTCTTAGAATAGACTAGGAGCACTAGTGTAGAGGACATGGGGTGGGGAAGGAAGTTAATGAATTCATCTTTAAAAGAAGGAATGTGAGTGTTTGCAGAACCTTTAGGTAGAGGTATCACTTGGAAATACATATTAGGTGAAGGACAAGTAGAGAGGCTTATATTAGCAGAGAAGAAAAAGGAACTCTGAAACAATTTTGAAGACAATAATAGCATTTAAAAGCTGGATTGAGCAAGAGGTGATAGGGAAAAATTCTAAGAAAAAGTTGCAAGTAAAATAAACAATGAAAGATGTGCCAGTGAGAAAGAGAATTGAACTTCTAAATGGCTACCATTACATCTTCTTTAGTATCTCCTATGTTTATCACAGGGTTATGGAAATAATAGTAGTAAAACTGTTTGACAAATGATAAAAAGAAAGGTTAAAAACTTTAAACACAAGTCAAAGTTCAATAAAGAAAATGATTATGAAGGATTATGACTTGGCCATCAATATTTAGTAGTATCCTTTTTATTTATTTTATTTTTTATTAAGGTATTACATGTGTACATATCTTCCCATTGCCCCCCCCACCCCACTCCCATACATGCCCTCCCACCCAATGTCTTGCGTCCATTGGTTATGCTTATATGCATGCATACAAGTCCCTCAGTTGATTCTTATCTCCCCCACCTCTCCCTAACCTTCCTGCTGTAATTTGACAGTCTGTTTGATGCTTTACTGCCTCTGTATCTATCTTTTTGTTCATCAGTTTATAATGTTCTTTATTATCCACAAATGAGTGAGATCATGTGGTATTTTTCTTTCATTGACTGGCTTATTTCACTTAGCATAATGTTCTCCAATTCCATCCAGGTTGCTACAAATGGTAAGAATCCCTTCTTTTTTATGGCAGCATAGTATTCCATTGTGTAGATGTACCATAGTTTTCTGATCCAGTCATCTGCTGACGGGCACCTATCCTTTGTAAGAACAATTTGAAGCATGGGAGAGGGTGATGGAATAAATGGAGATATATATGGGGAGAAATTTATAGGGAAAGGTGAGGAAATTTCTTGTTGAGTGACAAGGACAGAAATGCCTGATGGACAACTATATGATGTTGCAGTACTTTTTTAGGTAATGATGTCAACATACAAAATGGAGGAAAAAAACAGAGGGGAGCAGCTTCAAAGAAGAAATTTATATGGGTAATTAGGTGGGCAGAATTGATGACTATACATACTGGAAAATGCTGGACAGGAAATCAATAGATTTGGGACCTGTAAGAAACTAACTATAAAATCTCTAGGGAAACAATCTTTATTACCTCATCTGTAAAATGCATAGTTTGGATTAGAAGAAAGTTCTTGATCTGGGGAACCTAAATAATTTCATATGCACTTTTAGCCCAATATCTCTATGATTCTTGGACCCCAGAATTAGGGGAAAAGAAAGGAATTTATATATATAAAAGCCTAAGTGACCGTCTGACCACTCGACCATTCCCCCCGTAGCTATGGCATGCAATGACCACCAGGGGGCAGACGCTCTGACAAGTAGAGGAGGAAGCCCAATTCCTCTTGGAATCTGCCGTGGGTTAGGTTGTGGTGGGCACTGTTGGCCCTGAATCTGGTTCACCCACACCCTGGACCCAGAGAGGACGAAAGAGGGAGGTGATGGGTGTCCAGGTCCTGGGGGCTGGGCCTACAGAAGGGGTCTCGCAATCTGGGACCCATTGGGGGATGTCCAAGAGCCAGTTTCAGCCCCATCCCTGCAGGCCAGGCCAAGGGACCTCACCGGTGCATGAAACCATGCACTGGGCCTCTAGTAGTGTTAGAGAAATTCTGGATAAACCATAAATATTGAGAACATTTTGACCCCCCCCCCCAAAAAAAAAATTATATGTAGCTTTTAATCAGGAATGGAAATTTTAAAAAGTAATACATTTATCAGTGATGGTGTATACAAAATGAGAGGCATCAGGAGCCCGTTCAGCCCAATCTCCTACCCCTTTTGCTAAGGAAGAATATATTCATAGTCAAGGTATGTAGTTGCAGGAGCAACATTAGTTATTTAAGAGAGGTGATTTTTTTACATATTTGTGAATTTTCCAGTTTTCCTTCTAGTATTGACTTTTAGAGTTGTCCTGTTGTGGTTGAAGAAATACTTTGTGTTTCTATTTTTAAGAATCTGTTGAGATTTGTGATCTAAAATATGGCCTGTCCTGGAAAACATCTCGTGTGCATTTGAAAATAATGTGTGTTCTGTGTTGTTGGCTATAGTGTTTTGAATATGACTGTTAGATCTAGTTCCTTTATTATTGCTCAGGACCTCTATTTTCTTCCTTATTTTCTATCCATTATTGAGAGTGGAGTAGAACTGTCTCTTTTTCTATTTCTGTCTGTCATTTTTGCTATAACAATTTTGTGTGTAAATGGTTATTATTGTTATATCATCTTGCTACAAACTTTTTATTAATATGTAACATGTTTCTTTTTCACCTTTTTGATCCATATGCCTTATAGCTTTCTTGTCCTTCATTTTTGCATTACTATTTACTTGTGCATGTAGTAGATGTTTTATAGTCTAATGTTTCAATATTTTCTCATTTTCTTTTGTGTATATTATATACCAGTGATTTTAAAACAGTGTGCCACAAGAATTTTTTTCTTTATTGATTAAGGCATTACCTATGTGTCCTTATCTCCCCTTTGCCCCCCCCCCTTTTCCTCTCCCCCCACTCAAGCCCTCACCCCCCTGGTGCCTGTGTCCATTGGTTATGCTTATATGCATGCATACAAGTCCTTTGGTTGATCTCTCTTCCTTATCCCCACCCTCCCCTACCTTCCCTCTGAGGTTTAAAACATGCAATACCTGACCATTTAGTTAGGGGCATTGACCTTTTTTCCCTTAGATTGTCAAATAAAAAAAATAACAACTGACACAATAATAATCATCCAGTGTGAGTGAATCAAAATTATACCTGTGTTTTTTTGAACGACCAAAAATATAATATACTAGAGGCCCAAAGCATGAAATCCGTGCATGGGAGAGGAGGTCCCTCAGCCTGGACTGCACCCTCTCTCAATCTGGGATTGCTGGCTCCTAACTACTTGCCTGCCTGCCTGCCTGATTGCCTCTAACTACTCTGCCTGCCAGCCTGATTGCCCTAACCACTTGCCTGCCTGCCTGATCACCTATAACTGCTCTCCTGCCTGTCTGATTGCCCCTAACTTGCTAGCCTGCCTGCTAGATCACCCCTAACCACTTCTGCCTTGGCCCCCGCACCTGGGACCCAGGCTTCCCTCCCTCTGGCTGGCCACAGGCACCCATGACCCTGGGTGGCTTCGCCTGGGCCCTGGCTTTGTCAGGAAGGACATCCGGAATGATGTCCAGAAGATGTCAAGTCTATCTGGTCTAATTAGCATATTACCCTTTTATTAGTATAGATTTTTGGTGTGTTACAGAATTTTAGTAATTAGTTTATGTGTGGCACAAGATGAAAAAAGTTGACTATCATTTTTTAAATCCTAAAGTTATAACACTCTAGTTGAATTGATGCCATCTTAACTAAAATAACATGCACATTTATGTAGAAAAAATATGAAGTTACAAATGAAATTTATAATATAACTAGCTTTTTAAGTTTTCATATGCTTACATTTACTGTAATTTTTATTTATTCATACAGCTTGTTATTTTCCAGTGTTCTTTCATTTCAGCCTGAAGAACTCGAGCATTTATTGCAGAGCAAGTCTCACTCTTTTCACTTTTGTTTATCTCAGAATATCTTAATTTCTTCCTCACTTATGAAGTTCAGTTTGGGCCAAAAATAGGATTCTTAGTTGGCATTTTTGTTGTTGGTGGTTGTGGTGTGTTATTTGTTTTTGTTTTTGTACTCTAAATATATCAGCCCACTGGCTTCTGGCTTCCAAAGTTCCTGATAAGAAATCTGCTGAGAATCTTATTAAAGATCATGTGTATGTGATGAGTTGTTTCTCTTTTGCTGCTTTTAAGGTTTTCTCTTCGTTCTAGTATTTTAATTGTTTGATTATAATGTGTCTCAGTGTGGTTCTCTTTGAGTTTATCATAGTTGAAATTTGTTAAGCTTCTTGAATGTTTTTATTTGTGCCTTCTATTAAATTTGGGAAATATTCAGCTATTATGTTTTTCAATTATTATTCCTGCTATTTTCTCACTCTTTGCTTGTTGGAACTCCCACTCCCTTGTGTATAATTTTGTTTGACAGTGCCTCACAACTTACATAGGCTTTGTCCACTTTTCTTCAAGCTATTTACTTTCTGGTCCATAGACTCAATAATTTTAATTTTCTTATTTTCAAATTATTGGTTCTTTTTTCTGCCTATTCAAATCTGCCTTTGGATTCCTCTTGTAAATTTTTAAAATTTCACTTACTGTACTTTTCAGCTCCAGATTGTTTTTTGTTTCCTTTTAGATTTTTTACTTCTTTATTGATATTTCCATTTTGGTCATATATTGGTTTCTTGACTCTTTTCATGTCTTCCATTATTTCTTTGAGCTTCTTTAAGTCTGCTATTTTAGATCCCTACTAAACTATAACCGATCCTTGCTAAAATAAGTATTCTTTATCTAAAATAGGAATGATAACATAATTCTCATAGGCTATTTTTAAATATTTAGGAGTTATGGAAGGTAATTAAAATATATTATTGATGGAGATGTAAATAGGATTAGTATATATCTGTGCATATACTACTATGTTTTAATTTTTTTAAGATGATGTCATTGATAGTGATCATAATCAGTAAAATGTATTGAACTAAAGAGGTGATTGCCAATAATTTTTTAGTGACTACCACCACATTTGTATACTTTCTTGTTGTACATAAAGAAGTCTAGATGTTTATATTTTCTTTCTATGAAACATGATTTCTTGAGTATCCACCTTCAAGCAAAACTTTTCTTTCAAGTTACTGTTTACTAAAGCAGACTTCTAAATACATGCTCGGCAACAAAGTGTGGTCAATGTTACCCACCACAGTAAAAATTAAGCTCTATTCTTTGGTCCCATTAAACAGGGACCCAAACTGGTTATGCTAACTTCTGTAGAAAGAACAAAAGCATTCAAACTCTAATGACGAATGCATCATTCCCCTGCCTATTTCTGCCCATGACCCATCCGTCAAATTGAGGCATGTGGGCACCTGCTATTTTATCCAACACCATGAGTTGCTTGCTTGTGTAGGATCACTGATTGTTCAACTTTTGTATATTATATTCTTGGTCGTTCTGGGGAGCCTCACATCAAGGGACCAATTTAGATGAAAAGGTAACAATAAAGTAATTTTAAAGGTTATAATAGAAGCCATAATTTTTGAAATAAGTTCACTGTAAGTCAAACTGATAACTATAATTTTTTTGTTGGAAATAGTGGCAGCAATTTCACTTTAAAAAACCCAAAGGCAAAATTTATGTAGACATAAAGTGTACATGTATATTCTTACACACATTCTTCTCCCTTCTTACCCTACAGGTGGCAGAGGTTATAATGCATAGGCTTATTTGCATAAGACAGCTGTTGAATAGGCCTCAATGTGAAGTGCTATTTTACATTCTACAGTAGGAAAATTAAAACAAACCTTTTCTCCAGACATGTTTTCTGCTGAAGGTATATTAAGACACTGATTGAATCAATTCTTTAAAACTTCAGTATTAAATTTTACTTCAAAAACTCAGATATTTTAAAAAGTAAATTGTATGCAGTATATATAATTAATATGATAATATATTGTATAGTATATAATAGAAATAGTGTAATAAAAATAATGGCTAAGAGTCTGAGACATTAAATATGAAATACAACAAATTGATATAAAAGTTGAACAAATATCACTATAATCTGACTCTTTTCCCTTATACATTTCTGAAATATTTAATTTTATCATTTAAAAAGTATACTCCTACTTAAAAAATAATATAAAACATTTTTCTATTATTTTAAATATGTATTTTAAAACACAAGTTATTGGATTATTTATAACCAACTTTATTCTAAAAACAATTTTTGGCACTTTACAGAATAATCCAGAACATAACAGAATAAAAAAGGGCATTAGAAAGAGAAAAAAAGCAATGGTTGAAAAATTAAGTGAAATAAAGGGCAAGGTTACAGTAAACATATACACATTTCTTTAATATCTGCCTGTATACAACATATGAACCAAAACAAAGAATAAAACATAATTGGTTTCAAAAAATCAGTGTTAGCATGATTAAATTAGTACCATTGATCTATAGAGTAACTTTTCCTAGTGCTGAAGTCATAAATGTATCATTAAGTGAAGAAGAATTATCACGTTTAATACCATTTCTATAAAAATGTTACTATACATTGAACATTTAATAGACCTCAGTCTACCAAAGCATAATGAATTAAAATGAATGCTATCAGGAAATCTAAATAAGAATAATTAGACAGCTGCATAATGGTTCATCTTAGACAAAAAATAAAATATCTAAAACAGAGTATGGAAGGTAAGAAGTGGAAGTTGATCTTATGTCTTTAGACAGTCAGTAGTAAATAGTAAAATTATTATTTTAATGAAAGTTTGCAAGGGTTCTGTTTCTTGTAATCAAACAATTGTAACTAGCACAATCATGTAGCAAAATATATTTAGTAGTGTTTCCATAAAAATAACTGAATATTTATTATAGCTGCATTTAGTGATATGGCATGATGACAAAGTATTTTATAATTAAAACCAGAGCCTCATTACTAACAAACTATACTTTTAAGGTATCTTTATACCTAGAATTTTTTTAATTTAAATAAAATTTTGTTTTTTCTTTCTGTTTTTCAATGTCTATCTGTAACAATTTGATATGCCTTGTGATAAAATTATTTAATAGATGAAAATGTGAGGTAGAACAACATTTAAAAAAATAAAACTTTTTTTCATTCAATGTGTTTTCCTTATTCTCACCCTTTTTCTAAATTCATTTATTTTTATTGTCTGTGATTTATTTCCTCAGGAAAAAATAACAGAGTAGAAAGCAAAAGTAATCTTAAAGTCACTCTTTTCTTTTTCCAGACTCTACAAACATTAAATTCATTATGTTCCTTGTCCCTGAAGCAATATAAAACAAGTCAAAACAAGCAACAAACAAACTAATAAACACACTAAGTAGGGTAATACCTCTATGGAAACAGTGAAAGGCTACTGGGGGAAGAAATTTCTTCTGAGATATTACATATACTACTAGAGGCCCAGTGCATGAAATTCATGTATGGGGGGGGTGGGCAGAGTGTCCCTCAGCCCAGCCTGCACCCTCTCCAATCTGGGACCCCTTGAGGGATGTCCAACCACCCGTTTAGACCCGATCCTGGTGCCTAAATGGACAGTTGGACATCCCTCTCACAATCCAGGATTGCTGGCTCCCAACCGCTTGCCTACCTCTGCCTGATTGCCTGTAACCGCTTCTGCCTGCCAGCCTGATCACCCCCTAACCACTCCCCTGTCATCCTGATTGATGCCTAACTGCTCCCTGGCTGGCTCGATTGCCCTAA
Organism: Corynorhinus townsendii; assembly: GCA_026230045.1. Lineage (NCBI taxonomy): Eukaryota > Metazoa > Chordata > Mammalia > Chiroptera > Vespertilionidae > Corynorhinus > Corynorhinus townsendii. Next base: position 80,064,428 of record JAPDVU010000001.1, on the reverse strand, counting down.
CTGCCCTCCCCTGCCAGCCTGGTCACCCCTAACTGCCCTCCCCTGCCAGCCTGGTCACCCCTAACTGCCCTCCCGTGCCGGCCTGGTCCCCCCTATCTGCCCTCCTTGCTTGCCTGATCGTCCACAACTGCCCTCCCCAGCAGACCTGGTCCCCCCAACTGCCCTTCCCTGCAGGCCTGGTTCCCCCTAACTGCCCTCCCCTACAGACCTGGTCCCTCCCAACTGCCTTCCCCTGCTGTCCATTTTGTGGTGGCCATCTTGTGTCCACATGAGGGCAGCCATCTTTGACCACATGGGGGTGGCCATCTTGTGTATTGGAGTGACAGTCAATTTGCATATTACTCTTTTATTAGATAGGATATTATCAATGCTATATTTAACAGAAATGGTATAGTATTCATAACCTGGAATTTTTTAAACAGTTTCTGCTTCTGTAATTTTAGAATTGTTACCTGATTGAACCATTAGGTGCACATGTTTTGAGCATAATTTAGATAGCAGCTAAATTATAAAAGCTGGCTCCTAAGCCCATTTGAACAGACTACAAAGACTATGAAACTTTTTTGCACATCAGATGGGTAAATTGTGGGGATAGTGACTCTGCCTAATTCTGATTACCATATAATTTATCATCCAAAATGGGACACTTATGAAAGTGTCATAGGACTTTACAGACTAAGATATCTGTTCACACCTGCCTTTAATGAACATAACAAAGTTAGATTTTGCAAATATAGCACTCACATCTATATAATGAAAGCCCAGTGACCGTTATGGTGGAACGACCAGAATGACTGGTAGCTGTGATGCACACTGACCACCAGGGGGCAGACGCTCAATGCAGGAGCTGGCCTCTGGTGGTCAGCCTGCTCCCACAGCAGGAGCGCCATTCAGAAGAATTCAGGCTCATGGCTGGCGAGTGTAGATCTGGTGGTGGGAGCCTCTCCCGCCTCCGCAGCAGCGCTAAGGAGCAGTGAGCCAAGCGGTAAGGAACAAGCAGATGGGTGGTAAGGAGCGAGCAGGCAGCCAGTTAGGAGTGAGGAGTCCAGGATTGTGAGAGGGATATCCAACCGCCAGTTTAGTCCTGATCAGTCCTAAACTGGCAGCTGAACATCCCCTAAGGGGTCCCAGATTGCAAAAGGGTGCAGGCCGGGCTGAGGGACCCCACTCCCCCCCACAGATTTCATGCATCGGGCCTCTAGTTTAGTGATCAGAGAACTTGTTTTATAGTTTTTGGATATTTTTTCAACTTGGAAATCAAACATATTAATAGCTTTCTTTTGATAGGTGATTTCAAATTATTTTGGGATTTAATTTATCTGTGGAAACAAATAAAACGTAACACAATAGCCATACAATATTAAAACCTGTACCCAATATTTTAAGAATGTTATTGTGTTTAGAAATGATCAATTGAGAATATATTAAATCCAGAGGTGTAATAGTGGATAAGCTGGTTGTCAAGTTTCCTTCCAGCTATAATACCCTATAATTTGTCTTATTATTAGTTGCTATAATAGGGGAGATAGTTTTATATTCTATAGTTGCCTTAAGAAATATACACTGAGTGGCCAGATTATTATGATCTCTGAATGCATAATAATCTGGCCACTCAATGTATATCCTATATAAGAAAAGTCTAATATGCAAATTGCCCCCTTGACCAGGAGTTCGACCAGCAGGCAGGCCAGCCAACCACGCATGTTCCCTCCCCCTGGACCCCACCCATGCATGAATTCATGCACCGGGCCTCTAATATATATACATTGAGTGACCAGATTATTATGCATTCAGAGATCATAGTAATCTGGCCACTCAGTGTATATGAAGATACAGAGATAGTTTCTTACTGGTTATTTTACTATTTTAACTGATTCATCAGTAAGGGAAGAATCAAATGTTATATTTTGTGTAATTATAATTCCTATCATTACGATTACAAATCCATGTTTTGTCCAGACACTAAGTTGGCCTAAAATATACATACAGAGAACAATTTAGAGTTAAATCTTGGTATAGAAATATATTTATTCTTTCTACTTTAAAATCAACTAAGATATTTTGGAAACCACAAATAGCTCTAAAATAAATTCACTTTGAAATCTGAGATTATTTTTATGTGACTTGTCTATAAAATAGAAGAAATCTATTAGTTAAGGCAAACTGTATTTTTAAAAAGCCTTAACAATTGAAAAATTACTTTTGAGAGCTCAGGAAATGTGGTGCTATACACTTAGAATTATGTGGGTGTTTCCATCATCATAAATTATTGTAAGTACTTCTATAGTTGGATGTATGGCTGAATTGCTTTGTTTATGTAGTTACAGAGTGATGGAAAATAGGGTAGATATTTGGGTGTTTCTTTCCTCTATTTTTTGTTTTTAAAAATAAAGCTAATAAAGGTGACTGATTGAAAAATATTTTCACTATATAAGCATCATCAAAAACAGTATAATTTTTTTATGCTGGGGGAATCTAGTAATATTTCATGAATGCCTAATTTTTCAAATATTATTTAGATTTTTAAATGAATAATTTAACTGATTATGTTTCCTGTTATGACAGTTTGACCTTGAATTCCTTAGTTTGGTTTGTTTAAATCTATAACCTCTATATTTCACTGTTTTGTTTATAAATCCTAAATTTGTCAAGTTTCTCTGATATTAATGCCCTAATTGCATAAAAAAATCTTTAATTTTAAAAATTGTTTTGTATAACTGATGTTTTCTCCATATTAAAGAACATCCCTCTACCTTCTTGGTTATGCTGTGCATTATTTTATAAAACTCTCATTCCATATGACTCATATACTGTGCACTCTTCATAGAAATGTTTCCTTCCCTCACTAATATATAGCTACTTCTAGGTTGAAAGGAAATAACTGTTCAAAGGTGCAAAGCTAGAGTTCTACAAGGCCAAGCTCTATTTCTTTCCAGATCAGATTACTTTTTTATGGAAAGTCACATTTTCATTATCTCTTTTTCTATTAATCTCATGCAGAATTCCATCTCAGCCTCATGTTTCTTAAATAGAATCAGCCCATAGGGTTATATTAGCAATCTGAAGACTTGTACATATACATTATAGATAACATTTCAGAAAAAAATGAAATAAATTCTGTTCCCACAAAATGCTTCTCAGATTTGTTAATGATCACATCATGGCCATTTCTCCCATCCCTCACAAATTTTATGTTTGTGTAAATTTATATAACTCCAAAAATATTGTTTTTGGTATGAGTACTGTTTGCAAAATAATCAAATGGTTAATATTCAAAATATTATTTATGAAATTCTTTTGCTGTTTAAAATTGAGATGTTTGAACAGGCTATATCAAATGCCTTCATTACTTGTGCCCCTTCCAGTGAACCTCCATACATAACATTAATTTTTTTCCTCTGGCCAAATAATGATAGTCAAATACAATAGAACTAATTTCCCAGTTTATGAATTCAGAAGGATATTTTATAAACTGTGCTTTAGATATTTTCTCTGCCTGAATAACAGGTCATAGAGGAAATTAGTTTTATATTGCAGGAATTTCAATTATATTTTATTGTTAAACCTATTCCATTTATTAGTGCTTTATTGTTAGTAATATCTAACAGATGAGTAAATGAATAAATGTGTGACAAATACTATTAAGGAAATTATAGAGCATATGACCATTTCTACTTAAAGATTTTCCCTCTGATTACATGTGGTTGTTTTAATTTTATATTCCATATGGATAATAAGCATACTTTTGCTAGAATATTATTCCTACTTCATTAAAAGGAGATATACGACACTCATACGACCTTTTGCCCAGTACCTGGAACAGAATAGTACCCGGAAAGTAGTAAATGCTCAATATATATCCATTGAGTGAGTGATTAAATAACTAAATGTTTTTAAGAACTATACCTGCCTTATACTTGAAGTCATGTTTAGAATGTAATGTAGGATGGTAAGACAGACTATCAGAAGTACTGTAATAACAGAATGGACAGCCAGCCTTATCTAACAGTCTACAGCTGTCAAACAATCTGAGTTTCATACCGGGGAAAGCAGAGCAGAGTTTTTAGGAATGTGGGTTGTAATTAATTAATTAAATTAGTATCAGCCTTGCTTGCCATTGCTAAAGGGAATTAATATTGCCTAAATTATAGAATTTGAAGATTAAATAAGCTAATTTGTTAAGTCACATAGGTCAGTGCTTAGCCCATATTAAGCACTCCTTTAATAGCAGCGATTATTAATATCATTACTGCATATTATACATTATAGACCTATCTAATTAGCTCTGTAAATTTACTTAGCCTATCAACGATTTTTCCCAATAAAAATATGACATAATAAAACAGTATAAATTCTTACAGAAAAGCGAAATTATTTGAATATGTAACATTGCTCATTTGTCTTTCACCATTTGGGTTGCTCTAACAAAATGCTACAGACTAGGTAGATTATAAAGGAAAGAAAGCTATTTCTCACAGTTCTGGAGGCTAGCAGTCTGAGCGCCAGGTGCTAGCATGGTCAGTTAAATGCCCTCTTCCAGGTTGCAGAGTTTTTTCACAGCCTCACTTGGTAGAAAGGTCTAGAGATCGCAGTAGCGTTTTTTAAGACATAATAGCACTAGTCACATTCATGAGGGTCTCCATCCTCACGACCTAATCAATTTCCAATACCAATAGTGTCACCATTGGGGGTTAGAATTTTCACATGAATTTTGGAGGGACACATTCAGATCATAGCACCATTGGACAGTGGCTTTGAAAATCATAATTTCTGTGATGCATCTATTGCTTGTAGAAGTGGATTTGCATCTCAAGTTGTACAGTCAATAAGTCTTTTAGAACTCACAACACCATAGTGGCATAGCCATTTGGACAACTTCATATCTCCATTCTCAAATATTTAGCTCCCTTTATTAGGTTAATATTTTATTCATTTCATTTTGCATACTTTTAAATGATAACAAAATTGGGGGGAAACGTCTAATTTTCTTTTTTTCCCCCCTTATTGATTAAGGTATGACATGTGTCCTTATCCCCCATTACCCCCCAACCACCCACTCATGCCCTCACCCCCCTGGTGTCTGTGTCCATTGGTTAGGCTTATATGCGTGCATACAAGTCCTTTAGTTGATCTATCCCCCTTACCTCCACCCTCCCCTACCTTCCCTCTGAGGTTTGATGGTCTGATCGATGTTCCTCTGTCTCTGGATCTGTTTTTGTTCATCAGTTTATGTTGTTCATTATATTCCACAAGTGAGTGAGGTCATGTAATATTTATCTTTGTCTGACTGGCTTATTTTGCTTAGCATAATGCCCTCCAGTTCCATCCATGCTGTTGTAAATGGTAAGAATTCCTTCTTTTTTTTACTGCAGTGTAGTATTCCATTGTGTAGATGTACCACAGGTTTTTAATCCACTCATCTGCTGATGGGCACTTAGGCTGTTTACAAATCTTAGCTATGGTGAATTGTGCTGCTGTGAACATAGGGATGCATATATCCTTTCTAATTGGTGTTTCTCATTTTTTGGGATATATTCCTAGAAGTGGGATCACTGGGTCAAATGGGAGTTCCATTTTTAATTTTTTGAGGGAACTCCATAGTGTTCTCCACAGTGGCTGCACCGGTCTGCATTCCCACTAGCAGAGTAAGAGGGTTCCTTTTTCTCTGCATCCTCTCCAGCACTAGTCGTTTGTTGATTTGTTGATAGTCATTCTGACATATGTGAGATGGTACAGCATTGTAGTTTTGATTTGCATCTCTCAGATGATTAGTGACTTTGAGCATATTTTCATATGTCTCTTGGCCTTCCTTATGTCCTCTTTCAAAAAGTATCTATTTAAGTCCATTGCCCATTTTGTGATTGAGTTGTTTATTTTCCTTTTGTACTGTTTTCAAAACTACCTGGTACTGGCATAATAACAGAAATATAGAACTATGGAATAGAATAGAGAACCCAGAAATTGACCCAAACCAGTATGCTCAATCAATATTTGACAAAGAAGGCAAGAACATACAATGGAATCAAGATAGTCTCTTCAATAAATAGTGTTGGGAGAATTAGATAGATACATGCAAAAAATTGAAACTAGACCACCAATTTACACCATACACAAAAATAAACACAAAATGAATAAAGGACTTAAATGTAAGAAGGGAAACCATAAAGATATTAGAGGAATCCACAGGCAGCAAAATCTCAGACATATGCTGAAGCAATATCTTTACCGATACAGCTCCTAGGGCAAAGGAAACTAAAGAGAAAATAAACAAATGGGACTATCCTATCTAATAAAAGAGTAATATGCAAATTGACTGTCACTCCAAGACACAAGATGGCCACCCCCATGTAGTCAAAGATGGCTGCCCCCATGTGGACACAAAATGGCTGCCATAAGATGGCTGGTAGGGGAGAGTAGTTGTGGGTGATCAGGCCAGCAGAGAAGGGCAGTTAGGGAGACCAGGCCTGCAGGGGAGGACAGTTGGGTGGGGAACCCAGGCCTGCAGGAGAGGGTAGTTGTGGGGACCAGGCTTGCAGGGGAGGGCAGTTAGGGGTGACCAGGCCAGCAGGAGAGGGCAGTTGGGGGCAACCAAGCCTTCAGGGGAGGACAGTTAGGGGCAACCAGACTGGCAGGGGATGGCAGTTAGGGGTAATCGGGACAGCCAGGGAGCAGGTAAGCATCAATCAGGCTGGCAGTGGAGTGGTTAGGGGGTGATCAGGCTGGCAGGCAGAAGTGGTTAGGGGCAATCAGGCAGAGGCAGGCGAGCGGTTGGGAGCCATCAGTCCTGGATTATGAGAGGGATGATCCCAGTGGATAGGGCCTAAATGGGTGGTCAGACATCCCTCAAGTGGTCCCAGATTGGAGGGGGTGCAGGCTGGGCTGAGGGACACCTCCCCTCCCCCCTGCATGAATTCCATGCACCAGGTCTCTAGTATCAAAATAAAAAGCTTCTGTATAGCAAAGAAACCATCAACAAAACAACAAGAAAGCCCACTGCATGGGAGAACATATTTGCCAAAGTTATCACTAATAAGGATTTAATCGCCAGCATTTACAGGGAACTCATACAACTTAACAAAACATGTATCTAGTTTTCATACATGTACAAGCTTTTGGATTTTACCTAGATTAAAGAGTGAAAGTTGGACACATGACAATAAATAGCTGCTATTCTGCTTGCTATCTCACACAGCACTGCATGTGCTCTATATGTAATATGTCATTACATGAAGTACAGTTATCACAGTTCCTGCTACTAAGAGTGTTTACTTTTCAGGCAGGTAAATACTGAATTTATGAAAGAAAAAATGAAAAGGGGAGTGAAGAATTTCAGAGGTTAGAATATCAGCAAACAGGTGTGTTGTTCTAATTATTTTAATGAATTTGGAGAGGTTACTAGTGGGTGACGATAGGATGGTTTGGGAAGGAAAAGTAAACAAAATGTGGCAGTAAAATAAAATATATATGTTATTTTTAAAAACCATATTAAATAGGCTTGAAATGATCCACCAAAATTTCTATGTTAAAGCTCCAAATTTTAGATTTGTTCTTCCTTCAGGATTAAGAACAACAGCTAAAAGATACATGAACCCTCTCCATGATTTCTTCCAGGAAGAGAAGGGGTAATTTAACTCCCTAGTAATCAGTTCCTCCTATTTCTACACCTGGGTTGAAAAATTAGAATAAAAGATTTGTAAGACTGCAAAGGACAATGTCAACAGAATGAGAAGGCAAGACATGGACTGGGAGAAAATTCTTGCAAAAAACAGCCCTATTATACAAAATATACAAAAAAACTCTTAAAATTCAACAATAAGCAAATGATCCAATTTAAAAATGGGCCTAAGATCTTAAACTGACAGCTCCCCAAAGAAGAAATAAAGATTACAAATAAGCACATAAGATGTTCCACATCACATCATCAAGGAAATGCAAACTGAAGCATCAAGATGACAACACTACAAACCTATTAGCCAAAATTCAATGTGGAGAAACAGGAATGCTCATTAATTGCCTTTGGGAATACAAAAATGACACAGTCACTTTGTAAGGCTATTTTGAAATTTCTTACTAAACTAAACATAATATTGCCATTTGATCCAGCGATTGCACTCCTTGAGATTTACCCAAAGGAGTTAAAAACTTATATCCACACAAAACCTGAATGCAGCCATTATAGGAAGCTTTATTTATAATTGATAAAACTTGGAAGCAACCAATATATCCTTCAATAGGTGACTGGATAAATAAACTGTGGTACATCAAACAATGGAATTGTATTCAGCACTAAAAGTAAATGAGCTATCAAGCCGTGGAAAACATGGAGAAACCTTAAATGCACATTACTAAGTGAAATAAAAGTCTGAAAATGCTACATATTATGTGACTTCAACTACATGACATTCTGGAAAAGACAAAACTATAGAGACAGTAAAAATGTCATTGGTTGCTAAAGGTTAGGGGGAAGAGAGGGAAAAATCGGTTGAGCACAAAGGATTTTTAGAGCAGCAAAACTACTCTGTATAATAACTATAATGAAAGATATATTTGTCCAAACCCATAGAATGTACAACACCAAGAGTCAACTAAGGACTTTGGGTGATACTGATGTGTCAATGTAGACTCATCAGTTATAACAAATGTACCACTCTGCTGAGTGATAAATGAAGGAAGCTATGCATGAGTAGAGGCAGGAAGTATATAGGAAATCTTTGTATCTTCTGCTCAAATTTTCCAGGAACCTAAAACTGCTTTAAAAAATAAAATATATTAATAAAAATTAAGAAGAGATGAGCAATGTGCAGTCTTCAACTTCAGAGAGATTCCCATTAATATAGTGCAAGAGCACTGGTTGTGAAGTCAGCTCCTGGTGTTAGTTTTACTTCTACCACTAAAATCTTCTGGGGTCTTCTATAAATGATTTAATTTCTCCGAGAATCTTCCAGTATAATCCAATTCATCATCATCATCATTATCATCATCATTATCACTGTCATCATCATCATATCTATCTTCGCCACCTTAACTCAGAAACTCCCTCATTTTCTAATTGAATAACCACAGTTATGTAATTTTCATGCCTCCTACACTCAAATTCAATTAAGACGCTATTGCCAGACCAATTCTAAGAGTCCCTCTTCTATTTAAAATTCTTTAATAGCATTGCATATTTTCAGGATCAATCTAATCTCTTTAACACATTCTCTTTTTTATTATTTATATTTTTTATTGTTTTACATATTGTATTACATATGTCCCCTTTTTCCCCTATTGACCTCTCCCCAGCCGCTCCTACCCCCCAGCACATGCTCTCATCTCTCTACTGTCTGTGTCCATTGGTTTGCTTATACGCATGCATACAAGTCCTTTGGTTGATCTCTTATCTCTCTCTCCCACCCTCCCCTGCCTTCCCTCTGAGGTTTGACAGTCTGTTCGATGCTTGTGTGTTTTGTATCTGGATCAATTTTTGTTCATTATATTCCACAAATGAGTGAGATCATGTGATATTTATCTTTCTCTGACTGTCTTATTTCGCTTAGCATAATGCTGTCCAAGTCCATCCATGCTGTTGCAAATGGTAAGAGTTCTTTTTTACAGCAGCATAGAATTCTATTGTGTAGATGTACAACAGGTTTTTAATCCACTCATCTGTTGATAGGACTTAGGCTGTTACCAAATCCTAGTTATTGTAAAGTGTGATGCTATACACATAGGGGCACATATAGCCTTTCTTATTGGTGTTTATGATATGTTGGGATATTGCTAGAAGTGGGATTACTTGGTCAAATGGAAGTTCCATTTTTAATTTTTTTGAGGAAGCTCCATACTGTTTTCCACAGTGGCTGCACCAGTCTGCATTCCCACCAGCAGTGCATGAGGGTTCCTTTTTCTTCACATCCTTGCCAGCACTTGTTATTTTTTGATGATAGCCATTCTGACTGGTGTGAGATGGTACAGCATTGTTTTGATTTGCATCTCTTGGATGATTATTCGGATGATTAGTGACTTTCATATGTCTCTTGGCCTTCTGTATGTCCTCTTTCCAAAACTGTCCATTTATGTCCTTTGTCCATTTTTTGATTGGATTGTTTATCTCTCTTTTGTTAAGTTCCCTATGAATTTTGGAGATTAAATCCTGATCAGAAATGACATTGCAAAATCCTTTAGGATCTGACCACTGAACTCTTATTTTTCTACCACTTCATGATGAATGCCCTGTCTTCCAGGCATCCTAAATCTCTTCCTTACATATCCTTGAACACGCCATATACTCTTTCATGAGCCTGAATCTGGGCACATTTCCATTCCTATGCCCCATTGTACTTTTTCTTCAAACCCTTCTTTACCAAAAATCTCCACAAAGGAATTTTGGAAAACTTCTTTGATCCCTGCAATCTGAATTACTTAACCTTCATTTGACTGTAGGCAGATAATTTATCACACTGTATTTTCAAAATGTATTCTGGACAAATTCACTTATCTACCTATTTAGCTACCTACACAGCTAAATCATGGCTGAAGAAATATCACAGCTAAATCATGGCTGAAGAAAAATCTAAAGGTTCCACTTTGAATTTAAGACCAGTAACTTCAGATGGGCTCTCAACATTGCTTGGAAGTCCAAATCCCAAGAATGTTTCTCTAGAAAGGTTATTTTATATCTATAATGATGACTACATTCTTTTTCCTTTTAACTTCTTAAGCTTCTTGTATACTTCTTACTTGCCTCATATTTCATTGGGATCATAGAGGCCCTGGGATGGAATCTGTATCAAAATCTAGTCTTCTACTTAGATCTGAAATATACTTTTTACTCTTGTTCTTAATAACTTTATTCATTCTTTATAATCATTTTGTTTGTTTTCTTGTCTATCTCTCCCATCAATTTGAAATCCTAGTATCTAGCGGTATTTCCTTTTGTCTCTGTGTCCTTTCCTTGGTAAATATTAATTATTTGCTCCATAAAATATATTTCTGTTAGGTCCTGATAATACAATGTTGACTTCAAGGACTGCTGAACGAGGAAAGATAGATGTTCAAACAATAAATAAAATTAAGTCTGATATGGTGTGTGTAAAATTTGGGTCAGTTAAATCTTTTTCTTAAATTGGCATTTAAGCTGAAATCTATGTGATGCCTTGGGGTTACCCAGGAGGAGTGAAATCATATGGTTCTACCAGAGGAAAGAGCATATAAAAATGTCCAGCGTCCATGGGACATATTCACTATTGAAGGAACTAAACAAATCAACATGGCCGATGTTTCAAGAGAGAGTGAATGGGGGCTTAAGGTGGTGAAGTTCCCAAGGGGTAGTTAGGGAATTTTTATATTTATCTAGGCTCAATGCGAGCCTACTTAAGGATTTTAAGCATGGACTAATATGCTCACAATTTATTCTTGAAAAATTGCTTTCAACACAAGAGCTAAATTGTTTGCATCAGATTAAAAGTGAATTTAGGTAGATTTGATAAGAGTGTCTTGCAATAATCCTGGATAATGACCCATTAGTATGGAGTTGAGATGTTTTAGTATATGAAGGACAACTGAAGAAGCCAAGCTAATGAAGACAACACTCTAAAGAAGGGAGAAACATGACAAGACACATAGGGTCGGGTTTTCCTCCCGTTTTTCAGTAGGGAAATTGCCGCTGTGTAGTTACAAGGAAGGTAAGTCCCGGGAACCTTGCTTCGGCGTGTCAGGAATTTGAATTTAGAGTTTACTATTTGAGAACATTTTCTCCAGGAAGAATTTTACAGTATCTTAAAGACTTCACTTGATTGCTCTATTCTGCATAAAACCCAAGGAGTAAAGAAATGGGTCGCTCCAATTCTAGATCACATTCTTCAAGATCAAAGTCTAGATCACAGTCTAGTTCTCAATCAAGATCAAGGTCACGCTCTGGAAAGAAGAGATACAGTTCTAGGTCTCGTTCCAGGACGTATTCAAGATCTCGTAGTAGAGATCGTATTTATTTTAGAGATTATCGGCGAGATTACAGAAATAATAGAGGAATGAGACGACCTTAGGGGTACAGATGAAGGGGTAGAGGGTATTATCAAGGTGGAGGAGGTAGATACCATCGAGGTGGCTATAGACCTGTCTGGAACAGAAGACACTCTAGGAGTCCTAGACGAGGTCGTTCACGTTCCAGAAGTCCAAAAAGAAGATCCGTTTCTTCTCAAAGATCCCGAAGCAGATCTCGCCGGTCATATATATCCTCTAGGTCTCCACGATCATCCTCTTCTCGTTCTTCATCCCCATATAGCAAATCTCCTGTCTCTAAAAGACGAGGGTCTCAGGAAAAACAAACCAAAAAATCTGAAGGGGAGCCCCAAGAAGAGAGTCCTTTGATCAATAAATCACAGGAGGAACCGAAAGATACATTTGAACATGACCCATCTGAATCTATCGATGAGTTTAATAAATCATCAGCCACATCTGGTGATATTTGGCCTGGCCTTTCAGCTTATGATAATAGTCCTAGGTCACCCCATAGTCCTTCACCAATTTCTACGCCACCTAGTCAGAGTTCATCTTGCTCTGATGCGCCCATGCTCAGTACAGTCCACTCTGCAAAAAACACCCCCTCTCAGCATTCACATTCCATTCAGCATAGTGCTGAAAGATCTGGGTCTGATTCTGTTGGAAATGGATCTAGTCGATATAGTCCTTCTCAGAATAGTCCAATTCATCACATCCCTTCGCGAAGAAGCCCTGCAAAGACAATCACACCACAGAATGCTCCAAGAGGTGAGGCTAGGGGACGTTCTTCATTTTATCCTGATGGTGGAGATCAGGAAACTACAAAGACTGGAAAATTCTTAAAAAGGTTCATAGATGAAGAGTCTAGAGTATTCCTGCTTGATAGGGGTAATACCGGGGATAAAGAGGCTCCAAAGGAGAAAGGATCAGAGAAAGGGAGGGCAGAGGGAGAATGGAAAGATCAGGAAGCCCTAGATTACTTCAGTGATAAAGAGTCTGGAAAACAAAAGTTTAATGATTCAGAAGGGGATGACACAGAGGAGACAGAAGATTATAGACAGTTCAGGAAGTCAGTCCTTGCAGATCAGGGTAAAAATTTTGCTACTACATCTCACCGGAATACTGAGGAGGAAGGAAACAAGTACAAGTTCAAAGTTTCACTGAAAGGCAATAGGAAAGTGATGGATTTAGAGAAGAAAAAAATTACAAACTTAAAGAGACTGGCTATGTAGTGGATAGGCCTAGCACTGTAAAAGATAACCACAAGGAAGACCACAAAAATTCTGAGAGAATAACAGTAAAGAAAGAAACTCAGTCACCTGAGCAGGTAAAGTCTGAAAAGCTCAAAGACCTCTTTGATTACAGTCCCCCTCTACACAAGAATCTGGATACACGAGAAAAGTCTACCTTCAGAGAGGAGAGCCCACTTAGGATTAAAATGATAGCCAGCGATTCTCATCATCCCGAAGTCAAACTCAAAATGGCCCCTGTTCCTCTTGATGATTCTAACAGACCTGCTTCCTTGACTAAAGACAGGCTACTTGCTAGTATTCCAAGGGCTCCAGGGAATCCAGTGGGTCAAGAAAGCAGGAAAAAACTCCAAAAGATTACAAGGAATACAAATCTTACAAAGATGACAGTAAACATAAAAGTAGAGAGCAAAATCATTCTCGATCTTCATCCTCTTCAGCATCACCTTCTTCTCCCAGTTCTAGAGAAGAAAAGGAGAGTAAGAAGGAAAGAGAAGAAGAATTTAAAACTCACCATGAACTGAAAGAATATTCGGGCTTTGCAGGAGTTAGTTGACCACGAGGATCAACTTTTTTTCAAATTTGAGGCAGAGGAAGAGCCAGAGGAGTTTTTGCTGGGACAGATACTGGTCCAAACAACTCAAATACTCCTTTTCAAAAGAGACTGAAGGAAGAGGAATGGGATCCAGAATATACCCCAAAGAGCAAGAAGTACTTCTTGCATGATGACAGAGATGATGGTGTGGATTATTGGGCCAAAAGAGGAAGAGGTCGTGGTACTTTTCAACGTGGCAGAGGATGCTTTAACTTCAAAAAGTCAGGTAGCAGTCCAAAATGGACTCATGACAAATACCAAGGGGACGGGATTGTTGAAGATGAAGAAGAGACCATGGAAAATAATGAAGAAAAGAAGGACAGGCGTAAAGAAGAAAAGGAATAATAAAACTGACATGAGATTGCAACAGAGAGCAGAACTTGCACCCACCTTTTTTTTACATGATTTTTGTTTTCAAATAAGAATGGTTCTATTTTTTTAGGAAGATATCTTGAAAATGTGAATTACCTTTATGCTTATGCTGATTACTCTTAAAGGAATGAAAATCTGAAATAGTAAATTTCAATGTTAAGTATGTCTGCTTTATGAGCATATATAAAAGTAGTCAAATTTCATTAATTCAGCAACTGAATTAGTTGTAATGTTTGCATTAAAAGAAGATGATGCTTAAAAAAAAGACACATAGGGTCGTTACTTATGGGGGCGTCAAAGAAGAGAAATCTGGAAAATAAACTGAGAAGGGGCAAACAGAGGTAGGAGAGAGAATCTTTAGTAGAGCAAATATTATTGAAGACCAGAAAACTTGTTACAAGAATAAGAGAATCATTATCAGTAGAGTCACATAGTTTCAAAGAATTTATAAGACCCCAAAGGAAGGGATTTTACATAGAAACGGCATCAAAAGACTAAGTTCTGGAACACTCCAACATTTACAGTTTAAAGAAATGAGGAGTGCCAGCACCTTTCAGGGATATCAGATGTTGTTAAACATCTATTGCATGTTGAGTTGTACCTGAGGATACTTATGATGGATTGGGAGATAGGATATTTAATAACATCAAAATATGCTCAGGACAAATGAGATGCTAGATGTGGAAATTAACTGTTATGATTCTTATAGGTATTTTGCATACTCGGTATTACAAAGCACTCATGAAGAAAGCACTTAATTTTCTAAGAAATAATTTTTTAAAATGCAGTGTGTATTAGAGGCCTTTTTAAATTTTAAAATGAACTAAATTATCCCTATGGTAAATTACACTTTTTCTGACTAAGAAGAGCATGTGAATTCTGAAAATAAATGAGCTCTTTTGAAACTTATATAATGTTCAAATAATAGCTTTAGGTTGGTATAAAGACCCTAAGAATACTCAAACACAAAGTAAAAATTATCAGGTAAGGAAGCTTTGATAACATGGTCCTGTTGTGAATGTTTAATGAATAAATACATCTATCTAAGAGATGAGTCTCAGTAATAAATAATTTATACCAAAATTTCCTCTATATGTAGTAGGAATAGCTAGATAAATTCAGAGCCTCTGTTGCTAATAATCACTTAATGGTCATAGCCTTTTTCAACTAGCAGTTTCATAAATGTTTGGTAAGCAGAGTGCAGGATTAAGATATCTTTTTGCATACTGACTTAATGTTGTCCTTCTGTAATCAGGTTTAGTAAAAAATGCTACTAACTTATACATCTATGGTTTATGTGTAATTAGGGCAATGCCAGTCAGATGCCCAAGAAACTGTTGGTCCATGCAAGTAACATGACTGAAAGCTGAGGGGGAAAAGTAGAAAGACACCAGAGAGGCCCTTCCCAGAGTGCTCCAGTTTCATAAGCACTGACATTTCAAAATGAACATTTCTAAAATGTATATTTTCCAGGCCATTGGATCCAACACAAATTCTCTGAAAATGTGGTAGATTTCAAAACCTCATCCAAAGGGAAGAAAAGACATTTTGCCAATGACATCAATTTTTTTTGCCAGGTTTGCATAGCTTTAATTTAGTCCAGCCCAATATCACACCATGCTAATCCCCTACAGCCACGATATAAAAATCACTTATTAAAGTCATTGCTTTTAAAATACATTAATATCAATGACCAATTTAGAAAACAGCTGAATACCATATTTCTTTTTTCTTGTACTGTAAGGACTGCTTTACCACAAACATCTTGGAAAAACATGGGTTCTCCCATCTGCTACGAATTAATGTGAATCAGATCCTACTAGTCATATTGCCTTTTGTCTTTTCTGGGTGCATAAAACATACAAGCCGAAGTGAAGGTAAATAAGATGCCCTGCCATTCTGTGTATGCTAAGGAGCTCTCTCCATTAACGAGACTGCAGTGCACCCTGGGAAATATTGGACCTGTGCCTGCAGTTGTATTTGTTTAAGTAGCTCATCTTGAAAGCCTGCCCAACCTCAGCTGTAGACTTGGAAGATACAAAGCAAGCAATTTGGATTTTCCAAATCATCAGTCCCTCTAAAGGCCAGGAGGAGTCCATCAATGACAAAGACTCTTCTAATTCTTAAATAACTAGCTCCTATGGGACCAGGATCATTTGAAGAAACTCAGCCTCTTCTGTAAGCTCCTGTGTGTGTGTGTGTGTGTGTGTGTGTGTGTGTTCCTCATAAGGGTGACTGAAAAATGTTTGCTATCATTTCCCAACATCTGTGCCTACTGCTGTCACTCCAACACAAACTTCCAGATATTGTGTCACAGCTGCGATGAAGCTGGCAATTGGCATGGCAAGAACTCTCCCCCGTCCTGCACAAAGCTTCCAGTGCCAGTGGTAAGAGTTCAAAGCCTTTCACAAAGTAAGCCTCACAGGCAGTCTTCAAGAATTTAACATCTTTTTCACCCAGCCGCCAACCCCGGTAGCCTCTGACAGCTGTCAGTCTCTTAAAACAACAACAAAAATGCAGTCACAGACAATGTGGTGATTACCAGAGAGAAAGTGGGATGGGGAGAGGAAGAAGAGGGTAAAGGGGGGATTAAATGGTGATGAAGGAGATTTAACTTGGGGTGGTGAACACACAAGGTAATGTACAGAAGATATATTATAGAATTGTATACCTGAAATCTATATAATTTTATTAACCAATGTCACACCAATAAATTCAATTAAAAAAAGTTTAACAAGAACCACAAATCTGGCCAGTTCTACAGGGAGGTACAGTTGTACCTGAAATAAAAGAAATCATAAATAAATGTTATTTTTATTTTAGAGACCAACACAAACTAGGCAATATACCTAAAATAGTATTTGATGGGCTTTCTACTTATATTTGGGAAGTCTAACAGAGTTTTGTTAGGTATAAATATTCTATATTAACATATGTTCGTAGGAAAATTTTTACCACCGTATGTCTGGATAATTCAGGATGTCCTTTATTTCTAAGATTTCATAAACGTGATTCGAGTCTGTATTAATGAAAAACATTAAATTGTCCTACTTTTTTTCCCTTTTTATTGAATTTATTGGTGTGACACTGGTTAACAAAATTATACAGGTTTTGGGGCACTCTGTGTTGCAACATACATCAAATATATGTTAAATTGTTCAAAAATATATACCTGAACAAGCATTTTAGTAATTTTTAGGTGTTTGTAATGAAAGTATTTTAGAAAGCCAGCAAATATTATCCTGCATGTGGATTGCTTCCAAATAATTATCCAACATGAACCCAGAGTCTAGGAAACAAACAAAATGCCAAAGCACCAGGGCTTAGCCAGCACACAAAGCCACTTAGTTAAAATAATAACTCACTTATACTAATATCACACCTGGTTCTAAGATAAACTCAGAAATTAAAACCTGAAGACTAGAAAGTTTAGTCACTGCTGGCAAGGAGTGCAATATACTTGTCATAATGGTTTTCTCAACCAAAGTTTTACATATGTCCTTAGTAATAATCAGGACTCTCAGGTTAATTATTTTCCAGGTCTATCCATGTTTTTCATATGGTGATGAGTGTGTTGGCAACTTGAGTTACTGCTTTCTAGAACTCCTTGCCCAGTATTAAACATTTTGCATATTTTTCTCTATCCTATCGTTGTGCTCTTCCATTGATCTAAAGTGTATTCATATTTGTATGCAATGATAACAAAATTGTTGAATACATTGAAGAAAAATGTATAACTGGGCTATTAGTCAATTTCAAATATGTACACTGACTCCATGTAAAGCATTTTGCTGTGTTAGGTGAGTTTTTAAGAAAAATCAAGCATATGGAGGGGGGTCAATGGGGGAAAAGGGGACTATCTGTCATACTTTCAATAATAAAGATAAATTTTTTTAAAAAGAAAAGAAAACTCAAGCATATATATGTTCCTTTTCGTTTAAAGTGTGGATGCATTGGAAAAATAAGCACATAAATTATTTATGCAGCAAAATGCATATAAAATGTTCAGAATTTTGAGGGTGGTCAATTGATGTTTTAGAAAGATTATAGACTTCATAGGCATAATTACCATGTCCAAATCTCATTATATGACTATCAGCTATGTAATTGTGGAAAAGCTGGTGAGCAGTTATAATCTTTGCTGCATGCAATAGCCCTTTCCTTGTTTTGTGTAAATGTTCTTCCGGTGATTTATGGCACAGCCCTGCAGTCTTTCTAAATTAGTGTCCCTCCTCCTTGGGAGGGGTGCATGATCATGTCTGGGACAAACAGTAATTCCATAGTATTTTTTGTATTCTGAGGAATAGGATTCATTTTTTAATAGACAAGTACCTTAAAAGGATTAACATTAGAGCCACTTAAAAATCTTAATTGCAAACATGTAGGGATAGCTAGCATGAAATAAAACACCAGTTTTATAAAAAAAAGAAATAAGAAATGATCTTACAGTGTGTAGTGTGTAGGTCCCAGATTTCAGTTACTTCTCAGCTAGTTTTCCTCAACCTTTCACCAAGTATACCAATGTGAACCAATTAAGTCACTTTTTAAAAATTTCAGCTTGTTTACTTGTTTCTGTTACTCTTCCCAAAGAACTTAGATACAGGCAAATGAGTTATAACTTCTGATTAGGCTGGGATCTGTTTTCTAATTATTACTTAATAAAATACACACATGCACACATTTATTTTTTAACTTGACATAACCCGCTCAGAGAAGAAAAGACAGACCAAATAGTTCCCAAATAATTGCTGTGAAACAGAACCTGATTCAATAGAATAAAAAGAATTCGTGTATCAAAATCCAGAGAGCAAAGAGAAAACACAGAGAAAGGACAAAAGTCAGAAATTACATATCAAATTGACTTTGGAAAGATCAAACACAAACATTTTAATACAAATGTGAATCAGCTAAAAAGTATTTAATTTGGGCATAAGTACCAAAATCCCACTACTATATTCTATTTATGTCAATGTCACCTTATAATTAGATAACTAAAATACCCTCATTTATCTCACCAGTGATGTGTAGTTATCTTGAATGTACTAAAAATATAATTTTTATAGAAAATTCTTATATTGGCTCTGAAAAATGGAAAAGGTACCCTTAATATGTAAGAAATGTAATTTTTGGAAGAAAAATTGGGAATAATGAAGTGTGTACAAATTTCTGTAGTGTTAACATAGTAGATCTTCTGGAGTAGTAAGCAACACTTTTTTGTGTGGAAGTAATTGAGGACATTCAAAAACATTCAAGGATTCACAGAATATACAAACACTACTCACCGAACCCTCTTGAAAATTTTTCTTAAATAAGTAACCCACAAAACTAACAGTCAAATCAGCATTAGAAGCCAAAGACAAGAAACATTAGTTCCACTAGAGTGGTGGCTCAACCAACACACAGCAATTCCCTTTTCTCTGCAGTGGGCCCAAGACATAGACAGGGGGTTTTGTCACTCTTCTCTATGTTTTGTGAGTCTATCTTCTATGTTACAGTTGGTTGGTCATGTGACAGTCACCTCACTCAATTTAAACATAATGTAGAGTTTGGATGGTAACTATCAACAGAAAGACTCAGATACTCTCTAGTAGACAAAGTTCCCAAATAGGTCCAGATTTGTTGATGATATTGGTCTATACTCTTTGCAGGAAATGTCTATGGTATGAAAGAAAATAGGTAATCCAGAAAAAAATAAAGGATTAAAAGAAGGGAGAGTCCTGGTATCCTCTTAGTCCTTCCGTTATAACCCTGTATTAACAACAATTCTGCAAGACTTTATAATATCCTGCAAATAAATTACCTTTTAGCTTTAAAATTCAGTTCTGTTGTCTATTGCCTAATACAAGGCTTCACAAATGGAAGACACTAAATTGTGGAACTGAAATAAGCCAGTCAGAGAAAGATAAATATCATATGATCTCACTCATTTGTGGACTATAATGAACAACATAAACTGATGAACAAAAACAGATCTAGAGACAGAAAAGCATTGATCAGACTGTCAAACCTCAGAGGGAAGGTAGGGGAGGGTGTGGGTAAGGGGGAGAGATCAACCAAAGGACTTGTATGCATGCATATAAGCCTAACCAATGGACACAGACACCAGGGGGGTGAGGGCATGAGTGGGGTGTGGGGGGGCAATGGGAGGATAAAGACACATATGTAATACCTTAATCAAAAAGAAAAATAATTGTGGAACTGGCTGAGATGAGGTGGATAAGAGACAGTGAAGCCATAGGAAAGACAGTAATTATAGGTACTTTTGAACATTTATTTAAAACTATTTATAAGCTGTAGCTATTTATTTTTATGAACACTACCATCATTAACTTTTGTTAGAGACAATTTTGACATGGACTCAAATGATTTTAATGGTTTATGGACAAACAGAGATATCTGTTACCTTGGTAATATAGTTGTCTCTCAAAAGCTAACAGTGCAAACAAATTCAAATAAATTTGCATTAGAATCACTGAGACTTTAAAACAATTTTGTACAAAAATGTTCATGTGGACAATTTTTATAACACTGTATTTTGTATTATTGTAATTTCTTTGCAAGGTTTCTCTCATTAAAGACACCTGCTCCTTTGGATCATTATACTTGTTGGTTATAATTTTATTATTTCCCTCAGTCACCTTTTCGGAACTTACAAATAATTTGTAGCCTTTTTAAAACCAATTTGATAGAGAATGTTTTTCCCCACAAACACACATATACACTCCAAATAGTGACATAACTATAGAAATATTCAAGGCAAATATCCAAGTATTTTATAAATTAAAACATTTTATCAAATTTACTTATAACACCAGATAATCACAGTCACTTTCTTCTTGTTGGGTAGAATCCAATAAGACCTTCAAGTATGATAGATATTTTTCCTTTGCCAAAATTTAAAAAGGCTGACCAGGTGTGAACCTTCTGTTAGGATGGGGCCAAGGCCAATAATTTATTCTTAAATTTCCGTGGTATGTAGTGAAAGAGAAGGATGTCAAGAATGCCACTATATTTTTGGCATAGAGCCATTCTTAAGTTAAGGAATACTGAAGAAAGAAAAATTGTAGGAGAGAACGTGATGTTTAAATATATGGAGTTGGTAATTTGAAATATTTCTCAGGTCACATTCATTCAATTTACTGGACCTCTACTTAGTGTATGATCACATATAAAGTATGGTATTTCATAGTCTTTAAAAAGCTATTAACTTGTATATCCGAGTTCTGTTCTTGGACACTGGGTGACACTGGTGGTTGAATTTTTCTAGACACATGTTTATATTTTCATCTTTTAACCTTTTAAGGTATAAGGTCAATTCAAATCAAATGGGTCTTTACATGGGGCATATTATTCTATTTAACCAAGTATTTTATATACAAAAAAAAAGATATAAAAGAAAACATTGGGACCAGAAACAATTCACAAGTCCCACATAAATGAAAATTAGAAAAGCAGAATCAGTTATTTGAATTTCTCAGTGATTTTTTGTGAGGAATAAGTGGAAAACTATTATTCCCAAGGTACTTAATTTGATTTGCCAAACCCTAGCTACAAAGCCATAAAATGTGGTCATAGGCAAATAAGGAGTAAAAATTTTGTACAATGACTATACACTATTTGAGAAAGAATTAGAGTAGCCAGGTTCAAATCCTTATTCTATGGTTAATTATAATTGTGAGACCTTCAAGATGGTGGCCTAGCACCTGTATGTCTCTTTTATTCTCATTTCTTCATAGGGTTGTTTTGAGGATAAAACAAAAATAACACATGCAAAGTGCTTAAAAATAGTACATTACATGCACTTGAAAAGGCTGAGTAAAATTTATCATTTAAATATTTGCAATAATTAGTTGTGTGGTTAAGAGGTATTTGACTTAGTAATAATTGTGTTACACTTATCCCAATAAAATTAAGATTGTTTTAGTTATAAATAAACATCATTTTAATAATTTTGTACAAGATTCAAACATAATAATACAATAAATGTGATTTAACCAAAGTACACATGAAAAAGGTATCTTTTTCTTTTTTATAGCAGCATAGTATTCCATTGTGTAGATGTATCAGTTTTTTAACCCACTCATCTGCTGATGGGCACTTAAGCTGTTTCTAAATCTTAGCTATGGTGAGTTGTGCTGCTGGGAGACTTGGGGGGAAGAGATCAACTGAAGAACTGTATGCATGTAGACATAACCAATGGACACAGACAATGGGGGGGGGGGTTGAAGGCCGGTGTTGGGGGTCAGGGGCAGGCTGGGAGAGGACAACAAGAAAAAGAGGACATACATAAGCTTTCAATAATAAAGGATTTTTTAAAAATAAAATAACAATCATGGTTTTAATTTTTTTTTAAATATCTATTGCCAGGCATGCTATTATAAATATTTAACCACTGACCAGCCCAGAACCCAACTACTTTACTATAGAGTGGCAAATGCTTGCCAGCCCTCACACCATAATTAATTTCAAAGACTCAACTGTAAAATGAAGGTATCTGTGAAGAGAAACAAAAATGAACAGAATAATCAATAGTGCCTATGAATAACAAGCATGAAAGGTGGTGTGTATGTGTGTGTAAGATTAATTTTAAGCTACCATGCTAGTTCCTTAGTATCCTGGCCCAAAGTAACTTAAATGCACAAAGTAACTTAAATAGACAGTTCAGCTCTTCCAAATCACCTTCAGTTTCCCTAACACCCCAGGCTCTTTTCCCTTTCACGGCCTTCATGCATGCTGTTTTTCACCTCAAGTAATTTCTAGTCATCTGTGAGAACTCACTAAAATGACAATCTCTAATGGAAATCATCCCCAATCCTTAATCCCCAAACTCCAGACTCCTTCTGTAATCCCTCTGCAGAGAACTCCCTCTTCTGACACCACAGATGCTCTTCTTTTTGTAAAAGAGCCTACACTTGGTGGCAGGGGCCTTTGGAAGGTGCTGGAGCAAGTTTGGTGATCACATTTCGCATAGCCAGGACTTAGCAAGGCTACAGAGCACTCTGGGGGAGTCAACATGCTGAGTCCATAAAGCACAAGTTCAAATTTGGGATTTTTCTTTGAATTTTGTGGTATGATATAATATATAATTTCTTCTGCCACTGTTTTTGTAAAGTTTTATTGGAACATTGCCATGCTCACCCCTGTCTGCATTACTCATGGCTATTTTCATGTTATAAAAGCAGAATTGAGTAGTGGCACAATAAACCAAAACACTTGGCATCTGGACCTTTACAGAGAAAACTGCAAACCCCTTTTTCAAACCATCATAGAAACTCTCCGGTTTTCTGACTTAAACTGACTATAAAGTCTTGAGCTTATCTTTTTTTTATTTTTCTTCTGAGAACTCTGCAGACAGAAGCGACCGTATCACTAGAGCATCTGAGGGACTATTTCACCATCTGAAAACCACCTGATTTACCAAAGCCTTGCGATCAGGGGGCACTTTCTCTCTGGTAGCCACGAGAATAATTTACCTTTTTAAAACAGAGTATGCCATAGAATGCCAGTATCACATTTCCCATTGGTAAGGAAGTGCATTCAGACCTAATTAGACAAAAAGTCTCAAAGTCCAATCACCCAGGTTAGTTTAGAAGTAGCTCTTAGAAGCAAATAATCTTTTTTTAGTTAGGGTCTCATTAAGACAAAAAAAAAAGAAAAAAGACTAGGTATTTTAAACAGAGGAAATTAAATATAACAAATTGTTTACAAAGATGCTGGGAGAGCTAAAAGAACAACTAGAGAAAAATTAGCTACTAAAAAAATAGGTTTATTATTTTTATATGTGCTGTTGAGCTGATACTGATGTAACCAAATTGCCTAAAAGAAACTCAGGAACCAATACTCATAACAGCCTGAACTACCATTGTCACAGGCATGGTCAGACCTCATTCCTACCCCATACCCCTCAACTAATGTCAGAGCCTCATGGGAAACCAGCTCACAATGAAGTCTTCAAAATGTCCTTTCTCAGGCTTCCCACCAGGGAATAAAGAGGAAACCACTGAGAACTTAATGGGAACGCATGAAGTTCAGCCATAGTGGACAAGGTCTGGCAAAAACTCTACGTTTTGCCCAGGCTGATGTGTTCAGTGGTTAGAGCTTCAGCCTGCTCACTGAAGGGTCTTGGGTTTGATTTCCAGTCAAGGGCATATACCTGAGTTGCAGGTTCGATCCCAGCCCCAGTCTGGGCATATGTGGGAGGCAACCAATCAATTTGTCTCTCTCACATAGATGTTTAGCTTTCTCTCTCTTTCTCTCCCTTCCTCTTTCCCTTCCCTCTTTGTAAAAAAATCAATGGAAAAAATATCTTTGGGTGAGGATTAACAAGCAAAAACAAAACAAAACAAACAAACAAAAACAAAAAAAACAACAAAGAAAAGCAAAAAAAAAAAAATTCTACTTGTTTTATATGTTTTACTTAATGAAAATGCCAGATGTAGTTTCATAAATCTGTGAAATGGAGATCGTTTTTATACTTAGAGTTTTAGAATGGTTGAAATACTTAAATTGTGATATTTGAAGCATGTCCATCCTATCATTAGTATTATATGTGTTGTTTTTATTGTGATGGTGGTGGTGGGTATTAATACTGCATTCTCTCTTATACTGTTACGATTGAATGTTGACTGTCCTGAACTGGACCTCCAAATCTCTTGTCTTTTCTTTTCTACATTCTTGTTCTTTAGTTGTGTTTATTTTTCTTATTATTTTGGGGGAAAATTCTCAACTCTGTATTCTCAGCTTCCTATCAAATTTTTCATTTCTGCTAACATATATTTAAGTTCCAAGAGCTTTATTCCTATTTTATTGTAATCTATACTTGTTTAATGAATTTATTTCTGCTCTTTAATTTCTGAAAACATAATTTTTAGGTTTTTTTGGAAGTTTTTTCACCCTCTTGCTTTTTTGGTCTTTTATTTTGAAAATTGTTTTCTCAAATGTATAGGTCTTGGTTGTCTCTTATATTTGAGAATAAGATATGAAGAGCTATAGATCTGAAAGCATATGTGGGGCTCATCGTCTGTAGTACCATCTGCCTGACATTTACTGTTGGAGAACCCTCTTTCCATAAAATATAGGAGCCTTCTGTTGGGCTAGTTATATTCTCCGGATAATATATTTTTTCAATATTAAAAAGACACTCACCTGGTTGCCTGCATTTCCAGAGCCAAGTCTGGAAGAAAGCTGGATATCCCAATATCCAACGTGTATAATTTTACTTAATCTTTTATTCTTATTACAATACCCTGTACACTGTCCTATGTGCACAAGGCCCAAGACACAATTCAAAGAATGGTCTTCCATTTCCTGCCACGTTGTGAAGGGCATTGTGCAGATAGATGGGGTAGAGAATGAAACAACTTCTAAAACTGATGTTGAAATTCTCTCTTATTTTTAATCCCACTTTTACTGTCATATCTAAAGCAACTAGTACCTCCAGGTTTTGAAAACATAAAGAATTCTATAATTGTTTCTTGGTTTTTCCCAAATATCTGATAAAGCTTTACCAGTAACTTCAATCTTATTTTCCACATTAATTACCCATTCTATTTTCAAAAAAATATTGTCTCCTTTTCTGTTCTCTTGGTTCTTATTAATCTATGCCTTAAAAGTGCTGTAATTTTTTAAGTATTTGAGAGAGAATATAAATTAAATGCTTATGCTAAATACATAATTTCTAACTAGAAGTTTTCAACAAAAACTGTGTGAGTGTGAGTGTGTGTGTGTGTGTGTGTATGTGTGTGTGTGTGTGTGAATGTGATGTGAGTTTGTGTGCTTGGCAGTATTTGCCAATATTGATAACAATCTCTTTCTTAAAACACCTTTCTGACTGTAACAAGTTTCAAGAGAAGGGAGATACAGAAGCAACTTATTTTTTAAGCAACTTTTTTTTGGTCAAGTCTTCAAGAACCCACATTTGGTGATGCTCAGTTATCTTGGTTTAGGTTTTTGGATTCAGACATGGTGTGCCTCTCTTAAATGTTTCTTTCATTTTCTATCTCCAGTTGAATGATGGCTAGCTCCAGTCTGAGTTCAGTTCTCCTTTTTGAATTTAAAAAACAAACAAACAAATAAATACCACATTCTGGATTTTACATGACATTTCCCCTGAAATAATAAATATAGTTTGTATCTCAACTATACTTACATAGCAAATTTTATCAGATTTAATTTTAGCCCATGGTGGTAAGATGCATAATCTGAGCCAATTACACATTTTTTGTTCTGTTACTTTTAGTATCTAACCTTTGTTACTAAATTCTGTGGCATTTAGGATTGTTTGCCTACTCATTATATGCAGCTCAAATAAATAGTGACTTAAACTAATTAGGGAGTTATTTTTCTCATAAAAATAAAGAGCCCAGAGGAAGAGAATCCAGAGATGCCATCAGGTACAGCTCCTTGCCATCCTGTGATCTACCACACCGGGATTTTATCCTTATAGCTACTTCATGGACACAGCAGTCGAGTATTCCAGTAAGAAAAGGGTAGAGACCGATACACAATTATGCTTTGATTTTCTTGTATGTGCTTGATGTTTCACTGAGCACATTGTGCTCATCGCTTTGAGTAGGACGATATCTGTCTCTCAAAGTGCAAGGGATGCTGGGCAAAATGCTTCCCTAGACAAAAATCAAAGTTCTTATAGAAAGAAGAAAGTGACTTTCTCATGTCCTAACTGTACTATTTCCTCTCTTGTTCACACCAAGTTGTTCTCCACTCAGCAGCCGGTGTCTGCTTTCTAAAAGAAAATCTTATGATATCGGTCCTTTTAAAAAAGTTCTTCAAAACAATCGTATTGAACTTAGTATTTTAAAAGAGTTCAAAGTCCTTAATGCGGCTGCCAAACAGTGTCCCCTGCTTCACTCCCAAGCCTCACCGCAGGTCCATTTCCCTTGCCATCCATGATCCAGGCACAAGGCTGGGACCCTGTAATTCACCTCTTGCTTTTCACACATGCTATTCCTTCTGCCTCACCCTTGCCCTCACTCTTCACTTGAATAAATTCTCATCTTCGAGATATTATTTTAATATTATTTACTTAGCGGAGACTTCTCCAACTTCCTAAATTAAACTAACTTCCTCATTTCAATCTCTCATAATTCCCTTTATTTTCTTTTATAGCACTTGCAAAAGTATGTTATTATATGCTTCTTGTTTTATGCCTGAAAAAAAGTTTAATGGAATCTAACTTGTATTTCCTAAAAATCGAACAGGTAAAGAAGGGAGTACCATGTATAGCTAGCCTTTTATAGAGTTTTTAGACACACACACACACACACACACACACACACACACACACACACCCCATAACTCAAAGTTTGCCTTAGAAAACTATAACACTATGAAATCTTTATTTCTTCTAAATCAATACAGAAGTAGGAGATCAGACAACTTCCTTTAGTTTTTTCCAATTTTCCTGTGATGTAATGATCTCTGAAGCCACCATTTTTTTCCCCTCTTGATGGTCTGCTTTCCACTATAAAAAACTGTGTTAAGTGACAACCCTGGGAACTGGGCTCTGTGCAGGGTATAGCTGCTGGGGTGTTTTCTTGCCCAGTTCTTGTCCCTGTATAGGTTATAGTCTGGAGTGAATATCAGTTGTGCTGTGATTTTGTTGCCCTAAATCTTGTCTCAGCTCTTTACACAGATAAATGTAAAACATTTACAAATATTATGTGAAGATTTCTTCTTCGACTAAGTTGTAACTTTACTTTTTGAGGATCTAATTTTAACTGACTGCTACTGTGAGATTAAGTGTAAGTTACACTGAAGGTTTTTTTAGTGCAGAAAGCTCCCTGCTACACAGATGAGAAGCAGCACATACTGAGTGAAATGATCTTTGATTGTTTTCTGATGGGTATTTGTTAAAAGAGAAGAGATTGGGTTGAATCATGTGGAGACGGTATGTACCATTAACCTTCTGATGACTCTATAAGTTCATGGGCTACCTTACCATATTTGTTGTCATTCCAGGAAAGAAAGCAACAAAAGAAATCCTAATAATAAGAATATGCATATTTATATCTCTTTCTATTTTAAAAATGGTAATAATAAAACTCTAGTTTATATCACATATGTAAGTTATTGAAAATTATTAAATAGGCACATGTTGAAGAAGAACTCATGGGTAAGTGTCTTACCCATAAAAATCATGCTTATAACATCTCAGAATTATAAATTAAACTTTTCTGTAATTATTAGCATTGACCTCTTCTACATTGCTAAAACCAGAATATTATGTATTTTTATTACAGTACCTGTAGCATATTATCTTGTGGAATATTTTTGTTTGTATGTGTCTTCCTAACTAGATTGCAAATTCTCTCAGTAAGGAGGAATAACGCATATTAGATTTTTGTTGAATTATTGAATTTTCAAATGGTTTTTTTGAGTAATATTTATTTAATAAATAAAATATATGTTTCTTAGAAAGCCATTTTTATTTAAAACAACTATATATTCGCTTAATACCTTATTTATGTAAAAACATAGATCAATAACTCTTTAAATCCAGTAAGCCTACCAAGTATTAAATGTTCCATTAAAATGCCAAATGCAGTAGTTAATGTCCCAGAAAATAGTCAAATATAGGGACAAATATTGGATGATGAATTTGATGACAGACAGTAAGTTATGCAGGGATTGATATATTGCAAATTTCTTAAGCATTTTTCCCTTTAGGAAGTTCCTGAAAGCTATTTCTAGTGTTATTGAAGAATGGACATCAAGAAGCTTCCCCAAAGTTCTCATTATTACTCCAGAAATATTGATGTTAATATTAATCTATCCTACAACCTTGTATCTGCTTGTTAGCCAGGAACAGAGTTTGTGAAAATAAAACTAATTTTTTGAATTCTCTATGCACAGCCTGGGTCCACATTGAGTAAATTACTGAATGACAGAATGTATATTTTTAAATTGAAGATAAATTAAGTTACATGTGAGGGGGTTACATTAATATTAAATATGGTGAAGTAAATATTAATTTAAAACAAATCTTGCTAATCCATATTCCCCAAAGGATATTTTCAGTTTCATAAATTGACGACATTAATGGAAATCCTGTTTACATTTACATGTGAACATATATGCACATATTATTTTAATTTAAATTTTCCAGCTTTATTGAGATATAATAGATATATAAAATTGTGTAAGTGTGAAGGTGTACAAAGTACAGGTTTAATACACTAAATGATTACCACCATAGTGTTAGCTAGCATCTTTATCACATTACATAATCACCATTTTATTTTTTTTTGTTGAGAATATTTAAAAAATAGTCTCTTAGCAACTTTCAAATATGTAGCAAGTATTACTAACTATATATGCCATGCCATGTATTAGATCCCCAGAACTTATTCATCTTAAAATTGGAAGTTCGCATTTTTCGTCATCATCTCCCCTATTTTCTCATCATCAATCCTCTGCTAACGATCATTCTGGTCTCTATTTCCATGACTTTAGCTTTTTTAGATTCTGCATATATGATAGCATATTTGTCATTCTCTGTCTGATTTATTTCACTTAGCACAATATGCTCAAGGTCCATCCATGTGTTAAATAGAAGAATTTTCTTCTTTCCCATGGCTGGATAATATGCCACTGTGTGTGTGTGTGTGTGTGTGTGTGTGTGTGTGTGTGTGTGTGTGTATTTCATCCTCTTTATCTATTTATACATTGATAGCCCTAACCGGTTTGGCTCAGTGGATAGAGTGTCAGCCTGCAGACTGAAGGGTCCAAGTTCTATTCCAGTCAAGGGCATGTACCCTGGTTGCGGGCACATCCCCAGTAGGGGGTGTGCGGAAGGCAGCTGATCGATGTTTCTCTCTCATTGATGTTTCTAACTCTCTATCCCTTTCCCTTCCTCTCTGTAAAAAATCGATAAAATATATTTAAAAAAGTAAAATATTTATACATTGATAGACATTAAGGTTTTTTTCTCATATTCAGGCTAATGTCAGAATTTTATTATATTTCTCACTTTGTAGAGGAAGATAAAAAATATTTCCACTAATAACCTGATTTTTCTATTTTTCTGTCTTTCACACACACACATATCTGTGATCAAAACTAACCTAATTCTCACATGGGGTAAATGTAACAGATTTCATTAAAATGTGGGTGCTAGAATGTGTGTATGCTCCTAATGGCACTCAAAGCAATAAAAATCTGGTAACAATTTTTCCATACTTGTTCCTCATTACCAAACCTGTATCATTATTTTGCTTCACAGAAATCATACTAGCATTGGCATAAACGCCTTTATAAATACTGAGAGAAACTTCACATTATTCATCTATCTCCACTAGGCCAATATGTAAAAAAAGAATATGTAATATGTAGGCATCTGAACCCAAAAGTAAACATTTTTAGAAGAACATATTTATTGATTTGATAAACCAGTTCAGTCACTGTGGATGCACAACTATACATTATTATGAAATTGTTGCTAAATTGTTAACAAGAACAATTATGAGAAAACTAGAGGCCTGGTTCATGAAATTCATGCATGGGGCATGTTTGTCCCTCAGCCCAGCCTGCACCCTCTCCAACCTGGGACACCTCGAAGGATGTCCGACTGTCCTACTGCAATCAGGCCTAAAAGGGCAGTTGGGACATCCCTCTCACAATCCAGGACTGCTGGCTCCCAACTGCTCACCTGCCTGCCTTCCTGATTGCCCCTAACCGCTTCTGCCTGCCAGCCTGATCACTCCCTAAACACTCCCCTGCCAGCCTGATTAATGCCTAACTGGTCCCCTGCCAGCCTGTTTGCCCCTAACTGCCCTCCCCTGCAGGCCTGGTCACCCTAAACTGCCCTCCCCTGCAGGCCTGGTCACCTCTAACTGCCCTCCCTTGCAGGCCTGGTCCCTCCAAACTGTCCTCCCCTGCTGGCCATCTTGTGGCAGCCATCTTGTGTGTTGGAGTGGTGGTCAATTTGCATATTACCATTTTATTAGATAGGACTAGAGACCTGGTGCACGAAATTCGTGCATAGGGGAGGGAGGTGTGTGTCCCTCAGCCCAGCCTGCACCCTCTCCAATCTGAGATCCCTCTCACAATCCATGACTGCTGGCTCCCAACTGCTCACTGGCCTGCCTTCCTGATTGCCCCTAACTGCTTCTGCCTGCCAGCCTGATCAGCCCCTAACCACTCCCCTGCCAGTCTGCTTGCCCCTAACTGCTCTCCCCTGCAGGCCTGTTTGCCCCAAACTGCCCTCCCCTGCAGGCCTGGTCACCCCTAACTGCCTTCCCCTGCAGGATTGATCGTCCCCAACTGCCCTCCCTTGCAGACCTGGGTCCTCTCAACTGCCCTCCCCTGCTGGCCATCTTGTGGTGGCCATCTTGTGTCCACATGGGGCAGTCATCTTTCACCACATGGGGGCAGCCATCTTGTGTGTTGGAGTGATGGTCAATTTGTATATTATTCTTTTATTAGATAGGATTAGATAGGATAGAGGCCTGGTGCATGGGTGAGGGCTGGCTGGTTTGTCCTGAAGGGTGTCCCGGATCAGGGTGGGGGTTCCCTTGGGGCGTGGGGTGGCCTGAGTGAGGGGCCGGTAGTGGTTTGCAGGCAGGCCACACCCCCCCGTGACCCAAGTGGAGGCCCTGGTATCTGGGATTTATTTATCTTCTATAATTGAAACTTTGTAGCCTTCAGCGGTGCCAAGCCTCCTTCTCGCTCTGTGGCTGCAGCCATTTTTGCTGGGATTTATTTATCTTCTATAATTGAAACTTTGTAGCCTTAAGCAGAGGCCAAGGCAGGCCAGGGCAGGTGGAAAGCTTGGCTTCCTCCATTGCCGGGGGCAACTCAAGGCTCCTGCTCTCTCCATGGCTGCAGCCATCTTGGTTGGGTTAATTTGCATACTCACTCCTGATTGGCTTGTGGGCGTGGCTTGTGGGTGTAGCAGAGGTACAGTCAATTTGCATATTACTCTTTTATTAGATAGGATATAATGCATCAAATTATTAGCTGTTATAAATATTTCAATAGCATTTTCTTCTTTTTGGATATATTATTATAATAAATAATAAAAGAAAATTAGCATGTTTGTATATTTCACAAAATCACTAGCCTTAGAGAAGTTGGCCTTTTATGAATCGGATGAATATTATTTCTGAGAAATTATTTCCACGTTGTCTTGTTCTGCCATTAAACACAGCATAGGAAAGGGGATGAAATGTCTGTCAGAATTTGCTATTTAAGTTTTCTTACCTGTATACTACAAAAATTTAATAATATATATTTTTTATTTTCTCCAACAGTTTAGAAATATGGCTTAGGGTCATAATGTGCACATGCTAAATACTTTTCCTATATAATATATGGCTAATATGCAAATTGACTGATCGGCAGAAGGACCAGTCGCTATGATGCGCACTGACCACCAGGGGGCAGATTCTCAACACAGGAGTTGCCCCCTGGTGGTCAGTGCAATCCCACGCAGGGGTCCTCAAACTTTTTAAACAGGGGGCCAGTTCACTGTCCCTCAGACCGTTGGAGGGCCGGACTATTGTTTAAAAAAAAACAACTATGAACAAATTCCTATACGCACTGCGGGCCCGGCACGAGTTGGCTGCTAAGCAGGACAGGCAGCGGCACCAGGAGGGATGGATAAATGTCTTTGGTGGGCCGCATGTGGCCCGCGGGCCGTAGTTTGAGGACCCCTGCACAGGGGGAGCACCACTCAGCCAGAAGCTGGGCTCACGGCTGGCAAGAGCAGTGGCAGTGGCAGGAGCCTCTCCTGCCTCTGCGGCAGTGCTAAGGATGTCAGATTGCCAGCACAGGCCCGCTCCCTCTAGTAAATTATGGAATAGTGATAATTAAAATGACAGCATGTATTATTTTCCCACATCCATTATAGGAAAAGGAAGAGTTTCAGATTACCAACAGGTGAGGGTGGCCTCAAGAAGTACACTCTGGCGTGAAATTATTTGCTGGTATCAACAAACTGTGCATAGCTGGGAGAAAATCACTGCTCAAGACTTCCTTCCTTGTTTTCCTAGGGAAATGTTTTTATCTTTAATGCTAAAAAAATTATAATCCACATGGTTTTCAAACATAAAATAGAGCCAACCTGACCAAAAAGTAGTTTTGATCCAAATGCAGAGGTAATAATACATTCAACTGAGAGTAAACGAGAACATTTTTGGTGTTCATGAAATTAATATATTTGAGATTCAGACTTGGATCAGCCAGTAATTAATTGTGCCATGCTCAACAGGTCCTGTGCCCTGCCTGATATTCATGTTTCTTGTCTGGAAGTGAGAGATCCAAGCTCCTCATCAATTAGCTGCCTATTCTCCACCAGCACCCTCTTGTGAACCTATAATTTCTGGAGTATTGGAGCTCTGTCTATTCACACTGTGTATGAAAGGTTTTTGGTAAACGGTTGAAATAAATTCTTGATTGTAAAGTATTCACCATATCTTTTTATATAAATAATTTAGTGGAGCCAATTAAAAGGTTTAGTATTCTTTTTAGTATAAATATTTTAAAATTATTTCATCTCAAAACTGTTTTGTATTCCATTTAACCTCACAAGTAAGTCAGAAATCTATTTAGACATAAATAGATGCAAGAGTCTATGATAAGTTTTATTTATGAGGACAAGGTCTACCTGGTAATCAGTAGAGTGTTATTTCTTTACAGGGGACTTTTCTTGCTTTGAGAACAATGAAAAATGAATATTTGTTCATTTCCAGCAGACCTAACATACGTCTATTTCTGGCTTTGTGGCCAAGGCCTGCCCCTATTTCTTCTGTAAATATCATAGGAATTGATATACCTAAAGTTTTGTTTGCTTTTTTTTTCTTTATAACAGGCTAAAGTAAGACATTTCCATTATAATAAAAGGTTCACATTGATTTTATTCATCCTTAATTTCTAACCCAAGTATTAACAAACTAGAGGCCCAATGCATGAAAATTCATGCACTGGGGGGTGGGGGGGCAGTGGTGTTCCTCAGCCAGGCTTGCCCCCTCTCACAGTCTGGCCTCCATCTGTGGGAGATGACTGGGCCGAGCAGGGGAAGGCATTACCCCCATCACCCCGCTGCTGCTGCCACTGCCAGCCACTGCAGTTGCTGGCCATTGGCCCTCACTTCTTAGCACTGGCCCCTACCTGCTGGAAGCTAATTTCAGCATGTCATAATAAAATGCAAGAAGTCCTCAAAAAGTTGATGGGCTTCTATATTCAGCAGGGCTGAATCATATTGCCTGCTGGAATAGCCAAAAGCATTTCCCCAAACCTGAAAATCTGCATATATTATTGCCTGTTGCCAGACAGCTGAAGGCATATCAATCTACATGTTATTACCTGCTACTGGCCAAACAGCTGAGCAGCCCAAGGCAGTTCCTCCAATCTGACAATGCCTACTGTATAGTAAACCTTACCTTTGATATGTATATCTGCTTTGCTTTAGGGCAATTTGTGTTAATAAAGAGCCCTGGGTCCAAAGATTCAGATAACTTGGATACTGAAGCTAGGTCTCCTCTGGTACCCCAAAATGCCTTCCAAATTTATATCTCATGTCTGGTCTCTTTATTAATTTACTCACAGCCCTTCTCCAGACTCCTGAACCCTTCTAGATGCTGAGAAACACCCTGCACCACCCTCCGCCCATTGGTGGGTGGGGGGCGATCTGGGGCCAAGCCACCTGGGGGAAGGGCTGTGGGAGGTTGAAGCAAAGCAGATCGCACCCCTTTCAGCCTCTGTGGAGGCTTAGCGCCAGGACCAGGCCTGCGCTGCTGCCTCTGTGGCTGCCTCTGCGGAAGGGGCAGCACCGAGACCAGGACTGCACAGCCCCTTCTCTTGCTGCTTCTGCTGAGGGGGCCGCGGCCCTGGACCGGCCCTCACCACCAACTCTCCTGTGCCGGCGCTGCCTCTCCCGCACTGCTGACCCTGGGCCCTCGCAGCCACTGTGGCTTTGTCCAGAGGGATGTCTGGAAGACATCCGGTCTATCTGGTCTAATTAGCATATTACCCTTTTATTAGTATATATTTCTTTTAGCACTATAGCTTCTTATTTTGACAGTTGACAACTCATCTTATGCAATTGCACAATTACACAATTGCTGCAAAATTAGATACCAACCCTCTTTAGTTTACATAAAAATTATTAGCCGTGTGTGTGTGTGTGTGTGTGTGTGTGTGTGTGTGTGTGTGAAGACTCAACAAAAATTTGATTTTCATGACAGCAGAATATAATAATTTCTGACTGAATGTGATCATTGTTTTTATCATTATCGTAAGAGCCACCATTTTAGCACATTATTTTCCAGATCATATGCTAGGTACTTTACATTTATCCTCTTATTTAATTCTCATAATAAGCCTGCAAGGTATTAAGCATTATCCCTCAAAACAAAAAAAATGTTCTAATACTTTAAAGAGATAAATCAACATGTTCTCATATGAAGTTTCTATATAAGCCCACTGTTTCAATTTTTTTCTAGAGTAAAAGAGACATAAATAAATAAAACATTAAAAATGTGCTTAATTATTAAGTGACTGGACAGTTATACAGTTAACTCACGTTTAACAGCATTTATAATAACTTAATAAATGAGTCATTATGTATTTCAGAGAGAACTCTTATCTGAGTTCTGTTACTTTTTATCAAGATGACGCTAATGCCTATTTAAAAAGATATTATTTAATTGTAAAAACTCATCATCTCCCCCAGAGAAAAATTCTTGGAGTCAGGTGACTTTTACACTTTAAGCCCTTGAAATAAATACAACGAATCTGATAGTACACCTTTTTTCTGAGCTACTGAACTACTCACCCTGTCCTATCTGCTATGTACAACATTTTTCTGAGTAAACATGTATTGTTTATATGTGTACACACATTGTTTACTGCATCAATACATTTTAAAGTAATAACCCGACTACTCTGATTATTGGGAAATAAATCTTTTAGCATTTTGACCCCATTTTGACCCACAGGTTTAGATGTAAAAGCACCTGAAATGATAAACTCAGGACATAAGAGGAATTATGCAGGTGGCAGGCCTTTGAATTCAAGTAATAGAAATACTGAGTCTCCTGGCTGCGTAGCTCACACGGTCCTCAAATGCCAAGATTGCGGGTTCCATCTGCTGGTCAGGGCATATATAAAAATCAACCAATAAATCCAATAAATGCATAAATAGATGGAATAACATCTCTCTCTCTCTCTCTCTCTCTCTCATCAAAATCAACAAAAATTAAAAAAAATAAATACTGAGATGTGGAAAAAGATTGACTGCCTTTTGCCTGTGTGTATGCTGATTCTGCTGGGTTTTCAGAGGGTGCTTATTCTTCCTTGTCTACTCTGCACATAAGTGATACTTTCTGCGTCTCTAAAACTAAAAGATCAATTTGTTCTAATAATGTTTTCTTCCTTTGATAGAAAATTATGCAGATTAACATTTAGGGACTTAACCTTTGTATAAGTTTTCATCTAAGAAAACCATTTTTAAATTAAATTTATTAAGGTGGCATTGTTTAATAACATTATATGAGTGCAATTTTATAACATCATCTGTATATTCCATTGTGTGCTCAACACCTAAAGTCTAGTTTCTTTCTGTCACCATATATATATAACTCCCTTTACCCTCTTCATCCTCTCTCTACCTTCCTCCCCTCTGGTAAGCACCATACCATTCAGTATATATAAGTTTGGTTGTTTATTTTGTTTGTTTCTTTTTATTTTATATGGCATGTATGAGTGAAATCATATGGTGCTTGTCCTTTTACGTATGACTTATTTCACTTAGCATGGCACTCCCAAGATCCCTCCATATTTCTTTTTATGGTTGAGTATTATTCCATTGTATATATGTACCACATCTTTATCCAATCATCTATCAAAGGACCCTTAGGTTATGTCCATATCTTGGCTATTGTGAATAATGGTGCTATGAACTAGGGGCACATAAATCTTTAGAAATAAATGTTTTCAAAAATTTCAGGGAGACACCCATAAAGGCATTGCTGGGTCATATGATAGCTTTATTGTTAATTTTTTTAAGAACTTCTGTACCATTTTCCATAGAGACTGCACCAATTTGTATTCCCATCAGCAATGTATAAGTGTTCCTTTTTCTTCACATCCTCTGCAACACTTGTTATTTCTTATCTCATTAATAACTAGGGGCCCAGTGCATGAATTCGTAAACCTTGAAAGGAACTGTGGGCTGCAAGGTTATGGTGCGCACAGGGGTGGGTCTTGGCCCATCCTCCACGCCTCCACCCACTCCCTCCTGCCCTGGCCCCCCCAGCCCCAGTCTGTCAACAGCCCTGCTCCTGCCAGCTCCACTCCCACCTGCTAACGGCACCAGCCCCCGCTCGCACCCGCTGATTGGGGCTGGCTCCAGCAGTGGGTGCAAGCAGGGCTGGTGTGTCATTGGCAGCGAGTGGTGTCTGCTGCCCGATCGCCCCTCAGGAGCAGGGGGAGGTGGAGAAGCCTTCAGGGGCAATCGGGACTGGCAGCTGCTGCTTGTACCTGCTGATGGCACCAAGTGATCAGGGCTAGTGCCGGGTGGCAGCAGTTGGTGCAAGTGGCGGCCCTAGCACCAGCAGCAGGTGTGAGTGGGGCTAGTGCCAGCAGCAGGTGTGAGCACCCAGCAGGACCGTGGTGCATGAGAGCAAAGTATTTTCAGTAACCACCAGAGGCTCAACCCAATGACAGCAACTAGTGCCCCACCTTAGACTCACATTCCTGCTCACCTGCTTCACCATCCCACTGCAACTGACACCGGCCAGGTTCTGTGCTCTGCCGCCTGCTGCTGATTCCCATCATGTTCCGCACGCGCCCCCTAGCACAAGTCATAGCTACTGGTTGTTCGATTGTTTGGTTGTTCCACCATTCAGTCTATTTGCATATTAGGGTTTTATATATATATAGACTAGAGGCCCAGTGCACAAAATGTGTGCACAGGGGTGGGGGCCCTCAGCCCAGCCTTCACCCTCCTGCAATCTGGGAGGATGACTGCTGGTATAGGCCTGATCCTCCTGGGCCTAAACCAGCAGTCAGACATTCCTCTCACAATCCAGGACCACTGGCTCCTAACTGCTTACCTGCCTGCCTGCCTGATCACCATTAACCACTCTGCCTGCCTGCCTGATCACCCCAACCCCTCTGCCTGCCTGATCACCCCTAACCACTCACCTGTCTGCCTGATTGCCCCTAACAATTCTGCCTGCCTGTCTGATTGCCCCTAACCAGCTCTGCTTTGGCCTCCGCCATGGCAGCTTCGTCAGAAAGAATGTCTGGAATGACATCTGAAAGGTCATTCGACTGTCCAGTCTAATTAGCATATTATGCTCTTATTATTATAGATAGCTGTTGTAACAGGTGGGAGACGGTATCTTGTGGTTTGGATTTGCATTTCCCTTATAACAAGTGAAGTAAAGCATCTTTTCATATATTTGTTGGCCATCTGTTAGTCTTCTTAGAGAAAGTATTTGTTCAGGTTCTCTGACCATTTTTTAAGTAATTGTTCATTTGTTTGTTTATGGTGGTGTTGAGATATATAAATTCTTCATATATCGTAGGTATTAGCCCATTATCAGAGTTACCACTTGCAAATATCCTTCTCCCACTTGGTTAGTTGATTTTTGTTTCGTTGATGCTTAATTTTGCTGTGCAGAAGCTTTTAATTTGATGTAGTTCCCTTTATCTACTTTTGCTTTTATTTCCCTTGCCTTTGGGGTCAAGTTAAAAAAAAAAACCACAAAAACTCTTTCAGACCAAGACCCACAAGTTTAGTAACAATGGTAATAATGTTATCTTCTATGTATTTTATTGTTTCAGGCCTTTTCATCAAATCTTTTTTTTTTAATCATCAAATCTTTTATCCATTTTGAGTTAACTTTTATATATGATGTCAAATAGTAGTCTAGTTTTGTTCTTTTGCATGTGGCTTTCCAATATTTTCAACATAATTTCTTGAAGAGGCTTTCTTTCTCCATTGTAAGTTTTTGGCACCTTTGTTAAACATTGTTTGACCATGTATGTGGGGGTTTATTTCTGGGCTCTCAATTCTGTTCCATTGGTTTGTGTGTCTATGTTTCTGAGAATATCATACTGTTTTTATTATTGTAGCTTGTAGTACAGTTTGAAATCAGGGAGTGTGATACCTTTGTCTCTGTTCTTTTTTCTCAAGATTGCTATGGCTACTTGGGGTCTTTTGTGGTTTCATACAATTTGAATATCTTTTGTTCTGTTTCTGTGAAAAAAACTATTAAGATTTTGATGGGGTTTGGATTAAATCTGTATATTGCTTTAGGTAATATGGCCTTTTAACAATGTTAATTCTCCAACCCCTTAACATAGAACATTTTCCCATTTTTTGTGTCTTCTTTAATTTCTTTCACCAGTCTTGCAGCTTGCAGTATATACTGTAGATCCTCCCATTTCTCTGTTAAGTTTATTCTTAGGTATTTTATCCTTTTGTTGAAATTGTAAATGGGATCTTTTTACATTTCTTTTTCTGATATTTCATTGTTAGTTTATAGGAACACAACAGATTTTTGAATATTAATTTTGTATTTTTCACATTTACTGTATCTGTTTATTGTTCCTAATAGTCTTTTGATGGATTCTTTAGGGCTTTTTACATATAGAACAATGTCATCTGAAAATAGTGACAGTTTTTTTTACTTCTTTATTCTGGATTATGTTCTTTCTCTTGTCTGATTGCTCTTGTAAGACTTCCAGAACTATGTTGAATAGCAGTGGTGAGATTGGGCAAACTTGTCTTGTTCCTAACTTTAGAGAAAAAACTTTCAGTATTTTACCATTGGGTATGGTATTAGATACCGTTTGTCATGTATGGACTTTATTATATTGAGGTACTTTCCTTCTATGCTCATTTTATTGAGTATTTTAATAATAAATGGATGCTGAATCTTAACAAATGTTGAACCACCCTTTCATCTCTGGAATGGATCCCACCTGATCATGATGTATTATATTTTTAATGCATTGTTGTAGTTGACTTTCTAATATTTTGTTTAGGATATTTGCATCAGAGATATTGGTCTGCAATTTCCATTTTTGTTTTTGTTATTGTAGTCCTTGCTTCGTTCTGGAATCAGGGTAATGTTGGCCTTGTATAATGAGTAAATACTCCTTTTTAAATTTTTTGGAAGAGTTTGAAAAGTTTATGTGTTAAATCTTCTTTGAATGGTAGAATTCATGAGTGAAGTAACCTGATAATCAACTTTTGGATTGGGAGCTTTTTTATTACTGTTCAATTTTCCTACTATTGGTCAGTCTATTTAGGTTTTCTAATTCTTCATGATTATATGAATATAGGAAGATTACATATTTCTAAGAATTTATCCACATCTTCAATGTTATCAAATTTGGTTGCAAATAACTTTTCATGGTATCCTTGTACATTCTTTTGTATTTCTGTGATGTCCATTTTAACCTCTACTCTATTTCTGATTTAATTTTTTTGAGTCTTTTTTCCTTAGTGAGTCTAGATAGAGATTTGTCAATTTTATACATATTTTCAAAGAACCATCTCTTTGTTTCATTAATTTTCTCCGTTGTCTCTTTGTTCTCTATTTCATTTAATTGTGCTCAAATTTTTTTTATTTCCTTTCTTTTACTGACTTGGACCTCATTTTTTCTTTTTTTTTTTTAGTTATTTAGGCATAAGGTTAGATTTTTTAAGATTTTTATTGAAGGAACACATTATATTTAGCATAGACAGTAATAGAAATTTATGAGAAATGACTAGCAGAAATCTAGATTAAGGTATGTGTTCCTTAAAAAATATTATATATCTGAGGAAATGGCTGTATTGTCACTATTTCTATCATGAAATGAAGCAGATGAATATGATAATTATGTATTCTATGCCAAATCCTTCTACCAAAAGACATACAATCTTTTAAGAGAACCAATAAAGCATTTTTAAGTCTAATGTAACCACCAAATCTGAATGTCCAGTCCAGTCCTTTCTCCCATGCAGCAGACTTGTATTTAAACTTGGCACCTCCTTCTAAATATCTCCAAATTTTCTTAAATTTAATGCTGTTTAAAAAACAACTCATGTACTCTCTCTATGTATATCCCTTCCGGTTTTCTAGAAATAGAATTTTATATTTCTTTAAACAACCAAGACACTCGCCTACCACCACTACCACCACCACTTTTTATCTTAGACATACGAGGCAGCCACTTTTCTGAGGATAAGGGATAATGGAACACAGATGGTCTAGTCTCATTTGATTTTGGTTGTTATTGCTCCTGTGGTTGTTTCCTGGAAAGGTCCTGAATCTCTATGGGGTCTTTAACTCCCTGCGCCTAGAAGATTGAATCACTGAAGAATGGTCAAGCCATTTTGTATTGAAGCCAAGGAGCAGTTATTGAATTCTTATTATAAATAACTATAAAATAAATGCTCACAGTTCAAAAATCATTGAGAAACTTACTGCTGACAACAAGTTCTCAATCTCACAGATGAGGTAGATCTACAAGAAATTAACATAGATCAAAGGCATCATGGATGAGGCTTCTGAATCAGAAATCTTGGCTAATTCATATATTCACCCTAATGAATATATATTAAAAGAAGTAGGTCCTAAATTAGTTGTAATTTCTTTGGACATCTATCAAATAGATTTATTTTAAAATGTGCCTGACATAACCCATTTAATTTTATAGTCAGTATTTTTTATTTTAATTTTTATTTTGATTATAAATAATGTTTAGTTATTAACTTCATGGTCAGTTATAAGATTTTTTCATTTGAATTCAGAAATCCTTCAGAATTCTGGACTACTGTAAAATATTTAGCCAGTCATTCTCAATATTTCTCCAGCATATTATTACAATGCAAATTACATTTGGTGGTTGATAAATTTATTCCGTTTACTCATTCGATGACATGAAAGAGTAACAAATAACTTCCTAGATGTAATTGCAACTTTCCAAAGGTTAAATGAATACTTTACTATTAGGAAGTGTTTACTGGTATAATAAAGAAATGAACATTCATGATGTCAATGAAAAGAATACCTTAATTTAAGAAGTAAAATGATTCTAGTATTTCAAATGTTTATTTCTGTTAAAGTAAGCACACTCAACTGATATTTAAAACAAGTGTTTTATCTACATGGCATTGATATGCAAATAACCATGTTTAATTTAGCTCTTTTATTAAAATTTCATATGCGCTAAAATAATTTCCGAAGTCCAACTTACAAAATCTTTGCAATTCATTGATGAATGTTTAAGAAACAAAGTAAATAATTTTAAGAATAGAATTTTTTTATTACTTGCCTTAGAGTAAGTTCTGTAGTGAATAATTTTAAGAAATCATCTCTTAGATGCAACTAAATCATTGCTGCTTAAATGTTTTCTGTTACTTAAACCTAGGATATACAGCTGAAATGCATGCCTGAGAAGTAATACACTAATGATCAGCATAGATACTACACTTCATTTTTAATGCCCATTTTGTATTAATTTTTGGTGCTTATAAACCATTTTATGATAAAAAAATAAAAATAAAATGCATTATGGCCATATTTTTTTTTCAGTGTCAGCATGGTTAGCAGCCTTGTGCTGTACTTCCCGATGAAGATAAAATGTGCAACATTGTCACACCACACACTGTGACATTAACTTACAACTTAGCACCAGTAAGAAAATATAAAAGGTATTTTCTTAAAAATATGCTAATGCTTAAAACCAATTTAACTTTATCAAAAAATCTTTGTTTCCAAATAAAGAAGCAAATATTCAATTAAGAACAGAGGCCTAACATGTGAATGCCATTGACATGATTAAGCGGTGATAACACACTGTTCTGCATTTAATTCCCACACACGGTACTAAACCAAATGTGAAACTGATACTTTGGTGACATTAAATATCCATAGCTTTGAAATGTGCTACCAGTTAATTACTACCAAAACCATGTACTTCAGAATTTTCTATTCTCCTCTATTCTGAAGCTCCTACTATGATGCTAAGACAAGGACATTAAAGTGATACAAAACTGTGAAAAGGAGGCAGCATTTAAAAATCTCATGCAGGGGGGAGGGGTGGGAGAAAGTGGATAAAAATCTCATGCATACTAATTGCAAAGTTGAGCACATTAACAGAAATTAAACTGATCTCTGATTCAGAATTCATGTTCAAAATTGTATTGTTAGCAGTATGACAGGTTCCAAGCCATAAGCCTAACCCAACACATATTTAAATCATTAACCTCACTCTTTTACTCAAAACAGAAAGGAATGGATGATTAAACTGATAATTATGTCAGAAATTAACCAACTCTGAAAAAAACTTTCATTTGG
Organism: Corynorhinus townsendii; assembly: GCA_026230045.1. Classification (NCBI taxonomy): domain Eukaryota; kingdom Metazoa; phylum Chordata; class Mammalia; order Chiroptera; family Vespertilionidae; genus Corynorhinus; species Corynorhinus townsendii. The sequence continues at coordinate 80,020,908 of JAPDVU010000001.1, read as the reverse complement.
GAACTCCTGTTGATTTCAAGTTGAGCATTACTTCTCTGTTCCATCCAAAGCACCAAAGAGCAAGTGCATATAAGCAAAAATTACTTAGGTGGAGAGCATGTCACAAAGATGTAAGAGAAGGAGGAAAGGGTCGAGTTAGGCCTGTTGGCCAGATTGCTTTTCCATATTAACAGCGAGAACACTTGGAGCCAATTTGTTTGACCAACTGCCAACTCAAAAATGCTTAGGTCTTTAGGACATGTCTTCTTGTTGCTTTCCTTTTTTGTGTGTAATAATACAATAACGAATGATCCTTGTCCAATAAAAATGTGGGAAATTATACAGGTTTGTTATAAAGATAAATCATTTGTGATGTCACTGCCCAAAAAAGCCATCATTAAACTTTGGTGTGTATCCTTCTAGACTCTTTACTCCCCACCCCTACTCTGCCATCCTACCCAATGTACACAATGTCCTCAAGCCTTCACTCTGCTAAGTAAAGACTTTGCTAAAAGTTGTGAAACAGCAACAAAAGGTGAAGCAAGGATAAGAACTCAAAGATTATCTGCACTTTTTTAAATTAGGCTATAGAACTGATGATATCTCATTTTAAAATATAATGACCAGATAAGATATACCAAGAATGTTAAGGTTATTGACTCCATAAAAATCATATTGAAAAACATTTTAAATATATTGTCCTTAGAAATATGAAAGGATATTTATTTCTTTATCTGTTGGTATACGCCATCCTTCACTGCATAAACTTGAGAAGTACATTTCTCTTGCACAGCAAGGAGGAAGATAAATCACTAAGGACTTGGAGCACTTGGGAAAACTTAAACATATTTACAATGACAAGCCAGGACAACTAGGCATTACAGTAGCTGTTGTTATTATTTTTAAATCATATGAACGAATGTTTTGTAGTTGATTTCTATCCCTCTGTTCAATTGAACTGGTGAACTGGAGTAGATCACAAAGATCCCTAAATGTTTACATAGTATTCTACAGTATGAACACACCACTGTTTACTTTACAATTCCTTTATTCACACTCAGTAACTCTCAGTATTTTCCTCTGAGAAAAATGCTAGTGAAAAAAACCACGAAAACAAGAGGAAAAAACAGTCCAGAGATGGAAGACGCTGACAATGCCTTGCCATGGGAGCAGTCAGCAGCTGTGCACCGCTGCAGGTTATCTAGGACCAAACCAGAGAGGGTTGGACCTGCATTGCCACCATGTGCCCACCATCCAGATATCACTGCTGACATGTACACATAAGGAACTGTTGGACATTGAAATTGGGACTCAAACATTTTTTTGTTTTGTCTTGTTTTGTTATTATATGTTTATTTCCAGTCTGCAAAGGCAAAACTTTTTAAAGGAAAGAAATGGTGGGAAAAAGATACAGAGGCAAAGAAGCATTGAACAGACTGTCAAACTACATTGGGAAGACAGGGGTGGTTGGGCGAGGGGGGCTGTAAGAGACCAATCGAAGGACTTGTACGCATGCATATAAGTACAACCAATGGATATAAGACACTGGGGCGGGGGGGAGGGTGGGCAGGTGAAGGCATGTCCTGGGGGGTAGGGGAGGTTGGGGGGAGATCAAAGGGGAAAAAAAAAGGAGACATATGTACTACTATTTGTAATACTTAAAACAATAAAAATAAAATAAAATTAAAAAAAAAAAACTAACTTGGCCATCAGCATTGTATTTCCATAAGCGATCGTTTTTAAACTTTTCTCAGACTGGTGAGTGTTATGTGCAACCTAACCACAGATTAGGTTTGCTAGTTCCTAACCTTAAAATGAATGGAATAAAATAGTATATACTCTTGTATCTGACTTATTTTGATCATTGTATCTGTGAGATTCATCTATGTTGCTGCATGTGATAATAATTTTGTTTGTTTACATTGGCTGTGTATTTCAAAGACTATCCTACAGTTGATGGACTTTTAAGATGTTTCCACTTTTGAGTTAATATGAATAATGCTAATATGAACATAATATTCATGTTTTGGTGAATATATGAACTAACTTTTGGGAGTTTATAACTTAAGTGTGAAATTACTGGGTCATGAGCAAAGAGTAGGTTTAACTTTAGTAGATACTGCCAGTGCTCTGAAATGGCTGTAAGTATTTAAACTCACACCAGCAATTTATGTAATAATTTTGATGCTATAGTGACAATTGTACATTTTATTTTCCAATTGTTTTACACTATTGTATGAAAATACCATTGATATTTTAAATAGATCTTGTTCTCAGTTACCTTGTCTAAATCATTAAATGAATCTAATAGTTCCTATCATTTTAAAATTTCCTACTTATATAATTACTAGAGGCCTGATTCATGAAGATTCATGCAAGAATGGGACTTCCTTCCCTGGCTGCTAGCACTGCCTTCACTCCGGCAGGAGCTGCCTTTCTGCCTTCCCTCTGGCCTGGAGCCACCTTTCCGCCTTCCCACGCTGCCCAGAGGCCGGGAGCTGTTGGGTTGGTGCAGAACACCTGTGTCATCACCATGGCGACTACACAAGCATCCCTCCCCACCCCCGGCCACTTGGCGCCTGTGTATGCAAATTAACCCGACGTCTTTGTTAGGTTAATTTGCATACTCACTCCTGATTGCCTGGTGGGCATCACGAAGGTACGGTCAATTTGCATCTTTCTCTTTTATTAGTATAGATGTTATATAAAAAAATAATATTTTCTTTCTTAAATTTTGAATGCCTTGATAGTATTTTTGTGTTTTTTTTTTATGTGGCTTTGGGAACTGACTAGGACCTTCTGTATCATATTTAGTGAAATGGTGACAAGGGACATTCTTATGTACCGAACTCAGGGAAAAATACTGAATATTTCATCATTAAGTAAAGTACTATAATTCATCACTGAGTATGAAAATATGTTGTCAATATAGTTCATCAGTTTAAAACTATACTGTACACCTGAATCTAATACAAAATAGCATTGAACGTAAACTGTAATTGAAAAATAAAATAAAAATAAAATCTCTTATTCTTACATTACTTAGAGTTTTTGTCATAAATTTTTGTGGCATTTATATGTATATATTGATAGTATCCATTTATTTTCCATTATTTTGTTATGTAATTTATATTTTCACAAATATAAATATGTGTGAATTACATTTTAATGTGAATCCAATCTTAACATACCTAGAATTCATCCTAGTTATTTGCTATAAAACTGCATTTCATATTTTATTATTGACATACAATTTTTGCATCTATGATGATGAGAAATAATGAGATGTTAGCTTATAATTTTCTCTTTTTTTTAATTGTTTTGCCTCATTTTGGTATGAGAACCATGCTGGTTTTGTGAATTGATGAGTGCCCTTTTTATTTATAATCTTTAAAAGAGATTAAATAAGGTTGATATTATGTCTTCCTTAAAAAATTGGAAGAATATACTAGTTAAGGCTCTGAATTCTCTTTTGATAATTTTTTTTTTAATATATTTTATTGTTTTTTACCGAGAGGAAGGGAAAGGGATAGAGAGTTAGAAACATCGATGAGAGAGAAACATGGATCAGCTGCCGCCTGCACACCCCCAACTGGGGATGTGCCTGCAACCAAGGTACATGCCCCTGACTGGAATTGAACCCAGGACCCTTCAGTCTGCAGGCTTACACTCTATCCACTGAGCCAAACTGGTCAGGGCTGAGAATGTTTTCAATAAAAGATTTATTTTTTAACAGGTGCAGGACCATAGAATATTTTTTTATTATTATTTCTACTGTGTTGGTTTTATTTTTACTTTTTTTTTTTAGGTCTTTTGCCCATTTTTAAATTTGATTGTTTGTTTTCGTGGTGTTGAGTTTTATAAGTTTTTAATAAATTTTTATATTAACTTTTTATCAAATGTATCATTGGTGAATATGTTCTCCCATTCAATATGTTGTCTTTTTATTTTGTTGATGGTTTCCTTTGCTGTGCAAAAGCTTTTTAGTTTGATGTAGTTCCATTTGTTTATTTCTTCATTTGTTTTTCTTGCCTTAGGAGATGTATTAAAAAAATATTGCTACAGGAAATATCTAAGATTTTACTGCCTATGTTATCTTCTAGGATTTTTATGGTCTCAAGTCTAACATATAAGACTTTTTATTTTTATTTATTTATTTTTTATTGTTTCAAGTATTACAAATAGTAGTACATTTGTCTCCTTTTTTTCCCCCATTGACCTCCCCACGACCTCCTGTACCCCCCAGTACATGCCTTCACCTGACCGCCCCCCCCCACAGTGTCTTGTATCCATTGGTTATACTTATATGCATGTGTACAAGTCCTTCGGTTGGTCTCTTACAGCCCCCTCCCCCTGCCCAACCTCCCCTGCCTTCCCGCTGTAGTTTGACAGTCTGTTCAATGCTTCTTTGCCTCTGTATCTATATTTCTCCCATTTCTTTCCTTTAAAAAATCTTGCCTCTGCAGACTAGAAATAAACATATAATAACAAAAAATGTTTGAGTTCCAATTTCAATTTCCAAGAGTTCTGAGTCCCCGTTTCAATGTCTAACAGTTTCTTATGTGTACATGTCAGTAGTGATATCTGGATGGTGGGCACATGGTGGCAATGCAGGTCCAACCCTCTCTGGTTTGGTCCTAGGCAACCTGCAGCGGTGCACAGCTGCTGACTGCTCGCGTGGCAAGGCGTTGTCAGCGTCTTCCATCTCTGGACTGTTTCTCCTCTTGTCCTCATGGTTGGAGCAGACCTGTCAATTCCTCTCTGTTGCAGGAATCCACATGGTCTTGGAGTTGTTTTCTGAAAATATGAGATTTTTCAAATTGATTTTAGAGAGAAAGGGAGAAAGTCATTGATTGGCTGCCTACTGCATGCCCCCTACCAGGGATCAAGCCCTCAACCTAAGTATGTGAATGGAACTGGTGACTTCTTGGTGCACTGGATGACACCGAACCAACTGAGCCACACAGGCCTGGGCTAACATTTAAGTCTTTAATCCAATTTTAGTTTATTCTGGTATATGATGTAAGAAGGTGGTCTAGTTTCATTTGTTTGCATGTATCTGTCCAGTTTTCCCAACACCATTTATTGAATAGATTGTCTTTACTCCATTGTGTGTTCTTGCCTCCTTTGTCAAGTATTAATTGACCATAAAGGCATGGGTTTATTTCTGGCTCTTGATTATTTTCCATTGATCCATATGTCTGTTTATATGCCAGCACCATGTTGTTTTGATTACTATGGACTTGTAATCTATTTGTGTTGGTTTTAGTCCCATTTGTTTTTCAAGAAGTCTGACAATTTTTATTTAAAATTTCATATGTATTAGCATACATTTTTTTATTTTGATATCTTATTTTATTTGCCTTATTTGTAGAATTTTATTCATCCTATGGGTAATTTGTATTTTCTCCTTTTTCTTGTTCAGTCATGCTGATAGTTCATCAAATTTATTAATATTTTAAATAAGTCATTGCTTTTAGAATGTCTATTATGCATTTCTTTCCTATTTCACTGATTGTGCTAATATCTTTATCTTTTCCTATTACTTTATTTGTATTTAAGTTGCTAAAAATTTTTTTGCTTCTTTAAATCACAGCTTAGATTGTTGATTTTCAATCTCTCTTCTTGTCCTTTATATTAATTTAAAGCTGTAGTTCACCCAATCACTGCTTTAGTTGTATCTCATGTGTTAAAATGACATTTCAACTTGTATGGATATATGCATAACCCACAGATACAGACAATAGGTTGGTGGAGGACTGAGGCAGGTGGCAAGGATGGATTAGAAGGGGTCAATGGGGGAAAAAGAAGACATATGTAATATTTTCAACAATAAATATTTAAAAAATGGAAAATAAATAAAATAAAATGACGTATTTCCAATAATATGTAGCACAGTGTTATTTGTGTTGGGTCTTCTTTGGGGCTCAATGAATTGATATAAAATAATTAATGAATGATGTAACCATAAGTAAATAATCTATCAAATCTGGATGTTTAATCTTCATCTATTAATTGCTGATAACACCTAAATCAATTGATTATAAAAATAAAATGATTAATATAGAAGAGCTATACTAAGGGAAAAGCCTTCAAATGCTAACATATTGTTTAAAAAAAAATTGTTTTCTTTCTGACAGCCCATCCAAACTTTTCCTTCCATCCTCAACCACTTAAATCTTCCATCTCTATGCTTTTCCTAGCTCTGCTCTGACAGGAAGGCCTTTTTTCTTTTTCACAATCCAAATTCTTTATATTCTTCATGACTCATTGCATTTATGTCTCTCTTAATTTTTCTATCTTCATTAATCTCTTGTATTGTAACCCCACTATCTTATGTTTTAGTCAAAAATAAAGATGCTGTCTTTTTTGAGTAAGATTAATAGGTTTTATTCTAATTACAACAAGATGGATTGGTTAAAGAGTTCCATGTTTACTTTATTTCATTCTTTATTCCAATACTGATTGAGTATTTATTAAGCATCAAGTATGTGCCAAGTTCTGTTTTTGCCCTCTTCATGAGAGCAAACAAAAATTCCTTCCCTCATAACATAGACACTTTGGTCAGCAGAAATGACAATGAAGTAAATTATTAGTGAAATAGGAATTATGTAGCATGGTGGTAAGTGCTGTAGAGAAAAAGTAGAGCAGATCTACTACACTTGGCTTCCTGATAATGATGGCTGAAACTCTAGCCATAATCTTAGACCAGGATGAACAAGAGACATCCTAAGGAACAGAACAATAAACTGAAAGAAGCCTTGCTTTTAAGAAGTGTGTGGAATACAGCCACAATAACACCCTTGAATTTTCTAATTCTGGAATTTTTTGAGAGAGAAATATATGTATTATTTAATTTAAGCCATCTTTCTTTGGGGTCCCTATGATAAGCAGATGGACCTAATCCTAAGTGATATATGTATCTGAAGGTAGGATTTTAACTCACTGATAAATTATAGGGCTTGACGTATTATTAAAGAGGAAAAGAGGGGTTTTCTGCATTTGTAGCTGAATCTGTTCAAGCACAATTTTAGGAGTGTGACAAGGAGACATTTGTTCACTGTATTCTTCCACTCAAAGCGAAAATTCATAGATATTCAGTTACAATTTCTTTTACCGTGAAACACTTTGGCAACTGATAGACAAAGTTTACTCAGTCGCCCCCCCACCACACACACACACACCCTATCTAATAAAAGAGTAATATGCAAATTGACCGTACATCGCTACACCCACAAGCCACACACACCCACCAGTTAATTAGGAGTGAGTATGCAAATTAACCCAGCCAAGGTGGCTGCAGCCATGGAGAGAGAAGGAGGCTTGGGTTTCCCCAGCAATGGAGGAAGCCAAGCTTTCCACCTGCCCTGGCCTGCCTTGGCCTCTGCTTAAGGCTACAAAGTGTCAATTATAGAAGATAAATAAATCCCAGCAAAAATGGATGTGGCCACTGAGCAAGCAGGAAGTTTGGCTCCACTCAAGGCTACAAAGTTTCTATTATAGAAGATAAATAAATCCCAGATACCAGGGCCTCCATTTGGGTTGCCCGGGGGTGTGGCTGGCCTACAAACCACCACAGGCCCCTTGCCCAGGCCGCCCCACACCCCATGGGAACCCCCACTCTGATCCAGGACACTCTTCAGGGCAAACCAGCCAGCCCCCACCCATGCACCAGGCCTCTATCCTATCTAATCCTATCTAATAAAAGAATAATATGCAAATTGACTGTCACTCCAACACACAAGATGGCTGCCCCCATGTGGTCAAAGATGACTGCCCGCATGTGGACACAAGATGGCCACCACAAGATGGCCAGCAGGGTAGGGCAGTTGGGAGGGACCAGGTTTGCAAGGGAGGGCAGTTGGGGATGATCAAGCCTGCAGGGGAGGGCAGTTAGGGGCGACCAGGCCTGCAGGGGAGGGCAGTTAGGGGCAAAAAGGCTAGCAGGGGAGCAGTTAGGCATCAATCAGGCTGGCAGGGGAGTGGGTTAGGGGCTGATCAGGCTGGCAGGCAAAAGTGATTAGGGGCAATTAAGAAGGCAGGCAGATGAGCAGTTGGGAGCCAGCAGTCCTGGATTGTGAGAGGGATGTCCGACTGCCCTCGAGGGGTCCCAGATTGGAGAGGGTGCAGGCTGGGCTGAGGGACAGCCCCCCTCCTGTGCACAAATTTCATGCACCAGGCCACTAGTGAAAGTATAAAAAGCAATCAAGCATGATTTCTAATTAAAGAGAAACATTTTAAAGTTGATACACATACCATACTGTTCTCCTCCCACACTGAATTTATGAAACTCAGTTTATTCATATGCTTTTCTAAAATCAACGGACAAAATAGTATGCTATGAATGTGACTTGATTCATATTCCATGAGGAAAATACACACATCTACAGTTTTCAGGCCTTCTCAACCTTGAACAGCATTGAAAAATACAAATAACTTAAAGAACCAAAAGAAACCCCACTTTTATTATTTTGTTTAAATGTATTTTAAAAGAAACATAAAATAAGTCAAACTCTGTGTGCTTATATCTCATACAACCATAAAGATCAAAGCAAATCTTTGACTTAAATTAAAACAAAATTTTGAAGTTAAAAGAATTTCAACCAAAACTATTGATTTAATGTGACAGATTATGTTACTTTGCTGAAACTCACTGGCTTCTTGAAATATATGTATCTTAAGGGCAGGTTCTCTTGAGCATGTTATATCTATCTGCTATTCAAAGTTTTAATTTATTACCACTAATCTGCCTTCAAACTACATTATTTTAAAGTTCACATTGACATAGTTTGACTTTCACTTGAGAGTAAGTCATGTTTTATGAATTAAATTTGCCTCATATGAATTATTTTTAATCTGAGAGAGAGAAAAAAATAGTATTAGTATAACTGCAAACCAAAACTTAAACACAAGAAAACATATGACAGATTTCCCTATAAGATGAAATAATATGTATTGGATTTAAGCTCTTTCTAATAAAACTTATAAATGAAAAAAATGTATGGAACAACTCTTCTCAAGATACTAGATACCAAGCCAGGATGGACACTGTTCTCAGAGAGACAGGACACATGACATGAAGTCTATGATTGTTTATGGTGTGAATACTGAATAGCACATATATGATAACTACCTGAAAGGACTATAGAAAAGAATGTCCAATGTTTACAAAATGTTGAAAATTATTTCTATTCTAAGCAATCACAGTGGAAAAGTTCAGAATTCATAGGTGTTCTGTTAGAGTATTAACAAGGGTCCTATCTCATTGAAAAATTTAAGTTTCTAGTTTTGTTTAATGAGGCTTAAAAGCAAGACCCATAAGAATGAAACTGTTTTTAAATAAACCATATTCCAGAAAAAAAAACACTGAGAATATTTTTAGCAATACAAAAATATCCAGCTTACAACAATATAAAGTTCAAAATGTCTGATATTTAATCATAAATTAACATATATGCAAAGAAACAGGAAAACACAATCCACATGGAGAGAAAAATAAACCAATTGAAACTGACCCAGGAATGACAGAGATGGGAGAATAAGGAATGACAGAGATGGGAGATATTAATATTGTTATTATAATTATATTCCAAATGTTTAAGTACCTACAGAAAGGATTGGACATGTTAAGTAGAGACATAGAATATATCTCTAAAAAAGTATACTTGTAGCCCTAGCTGGTATGACTCAGTGGATAGAGTATTAGCCCTCCTACAGAAGGGTCTTGGGTTCTATTCAAGTCAAAGTCATGTGCCTGGGTTGCAAGTTCAATCCCCAGTCCCAGTACTCTCTCACATTCTCTCTCTCTCCTCTCCTCTCCTCTCTCTCCCCTCCCCTCCCCTTCTCTCCCCTTCTCTCCCCTCCCCTCCCCTCATCTCCCTTTCCTTCTCCCCCTCTCCTCTCCCCTCCTCTCCTCTCCTCTCAACTCTCCTCCCCTCCCTTCCCATCCTCTCTTTTCTCCTCCTCCTCCTCCTCCTCCTTCTCCCCCTCCTCTTCCTCCTCCTCCTCTTTCCTCCTCCTCTTTCTCCTCCTCCTCCTCCTCCTCCTTCTCCTCCTCCTCTTCCTCCTCCTCCTCTTTCCTCCTCCTCTTTCTCCTCCTCCTCCTCCTTCTTCTCCTTTCTCTCTCTCTCTCTCTCTCTCTCTCTCTCTCTCTCTCTCTCTCTCTCTCCCCCTCCCTCCCTCCCTCCCTTCCACTTTCTTAAAATCATTAGGAAAAAATATCCTTGGGTGAGGATTAACAACAACAACAACAAAGATTTATAGAAATAAGAAATATAATGGCTGACATGAAAATACACTGGATGAGATTCACAACAGATTAAACATTTCAGAAAAAATGATTAATAAATGTTAATTAATAGCAATAGAAACTATCTAAATGAAACACAAAAGGGAAAGAACTGGAAAAAAAGGAGTGCTATTGAGCTGTGAGACTATTTCAAGTAATAAAACATATTTGTAATTAGAGTGTCCAAAACAGGAAAGATTAGGGGGCAGAAAATTGTTGAAATAATGATAGATAATTTTTTCCAAAATAATAGAAATGATAAAGACATAGATCCAAGAAACTCAAAAAATCCCAAGCATGAGAATTATGAAGAAAATTACACAATAGCACATTATATTAAATTACTTAAAATAATTAAAGAGGGAATCATAAAACTAATGAGAGAGAAAAAAAGATACATTACATACAGAGGAATGTAGATAAGGATGACAGCAAATTTATCATCAGGAACAGTGCCCACTAAAAGTCATGGAGCAATGTCTTTAAGGTACTAATGAAAAAAATGAAAACTGTCAACCTAGAATTCTTAACCCAGCAAAAATATCTATCAAAATCAAAATTGAAACAAAGACTTATTCAAACATACAAATTATGAGTAAATTCATCACCTGCAGACCTGCTCTATAAGAAAAAAAAAATAAAGTGAGTCATTCAGACAGAAAGAAAGTGATATCAGACAACTGTATTCACACAAAGGAATCAAATTGTGGGCAATGGTGACAACACAGGTAACTGGAATGAATTTTGTTTTTATTATCTGAAAAGGTATCATAGACCTAAAAATAAAACAGAAAATTAATCCTGTAAAGTTACTAGGAGAAAATATACGATTAAATCTTTATAACCTCCAGTTAGACCAAAATTTTAAAAGCATGATCCATGTAAGAATAAATTGACAAATTTGATTTCACCAAAATTGAGAATGATTGGTTTTGTAATATACTATTAAACAAATGAAAGAAAAAAAAAAACAAGCCACAGAATGGGAGGAAATATTTTAAAAATCTAATAAAAACTTGTCTCAGAATTTATAAACAATAGCAGACTCAGTACTAAGAAAACAAAGAACCAAATAAAAATGGACAAAGTATTTGAACAGACACTTCACCAAAGATGATATGTGAATGACAAGTAACTACATAAGATATCCAACATCATTAGTCATTAAAGAAATACAAATTAAAACCAAAAGTGCCCAATGAAGGCCTTGAAATATGAATGATTTTGTAAAACAATTAAAAAGTACAATAAATATATAAAAAGTTAAGAGCAATCTTTATTTTGTACATTCCTAATGTATTTCTATCATTCAAGATGCAAAAATATCAACCCTAAAATTAAGTTATTTTTGTTCAACTTATTTAATTAATAAATGTCAAAGGCTTTTATAAAAGTGGGCAGGGAAATGTTGAGAATCCTCTGTATATATAAAAGCCTAATATGCAAATTGTCCCCTTGGGAGTTCAACCAGGAGACTGATAACTTGCTATGACATACACTGACCACCAGGGGGCAGCGCAGAATGAAGGAAGGCTCTGGCGGGCAGCCGGCAGCCGGGGAAGGGAAGCTCTGGCCGGCAGCTGGAAGGAAGGCCTTGGCCAGCATCCAGAAGGCCCCGATTGGCCCTGACCACTGGCCAGGCCTAGAGATCCTCCCTGGGCATGAATTTTGTGCACCAGGCCTCTAGTATCTAATAAAGAGGGAATATGCTAATTGACTGCCACACCCACAAAGATGGCAGTGCCCACAGCCACAAGATGATGGTACCCAGTCCCCTTAGCCCCACTGGAACAGCACCCACTGGAACAGCAGGTGCACAGCATGACCAGGCCCGCCCCCAGGCAGGTCCTGCCACGCTGTGTTCCTGCCTCCAGAGTCTCCTGTCTCCTCAGCCCCCCAACTGCTCAGGCCATCCCAAGGCTCAGGTAAGCCTTGGATGTTGGCTGCCCAGATGCCCAGGGCAGCACAAGGCTCAGGTAACCAAGGCTGGCTGAGGCTTGCGCTGCCAGCAGTGGCAGCAGCAGAGGTATAATGGGGCATTGTCTTCTCCTGATTGCTGGGTTGCCTCCTGCCCCTGAGGGCTCCCTGACTGTGAGAGGGGGCAAGCCAGGCTGAGGGACCCCCCTCCAGTGCATGAATTTTCATGCACTGGGTCTCTAGTTTTATAATAGAGAGGCAGTGAACCAACATGATAAGCAAAGAAATCAGATAATATATTTTTTCTGACATATTCTTGCCTTGCACAGTGTGATGTGAGTATTATAGTGTCTCAGCTGTCATCTGTCCAAGGATATCACTTAATATGGGTATAATAACACCCATTTTCTTTTGAGTCTAGTCTGCTTCCCATGGACACTGGTGGACTTTTCTCAGATACATGATGTGGAAGGCAAGCAATAAGTTTAACATTAAGACCACCATTATATTTAACTGCTGGTTTTTTGAATTGGCTTTAAGATGCAGGTATCTCTACCTCTCATTTAGTTTCACCAGACTAACATGGTCCTCGAATTAATTGTACAGAAAGGAAATGTGAAACGGAATCTTTGAGCCACCAAGAAGTAGTTTAAAACTCTACTGTGACTTTTTCTCCTTTGGTTGTTAACTGAAAATGCCATTGATCAGTGAGATGGACATTTAAGTGAGAAAAGGAAGCAGACAAAAAAAGGGAAAGATGTAAAATTAAGATACGTAAGAGCAAGAAAAAAATTGAGTTACATATGACAATGTATGTATTTTAACAAGATTATCATAATTTTACATGATTGAATAAATAATTTGTAAAAGAATAAATGTGGTTAAAAGATATCCAACTCCATTTAACCTTGAGAGAAGAGAAAATACCAAAAAGTCTTAGAAATATAATATTGAGTAGAAAAGCTCTAAAACAAAATATTTTCAAAGTCAGCAGCAGCCATAAAAAGGCAGCAACAGCTCTAGGGTGACTCCTCCTCTTTGGAAAGCTAGAGAAGCTACCTGAAGTATGAAGACTGCCTAAAACCCTAGAGAGGGCATTCTGCAATAAACAACTTGATACCACTTTATCTTTTCATACAACACTGAAACTCTTTACAATAATTTGAAAATATGCTCTCTGCTTTGTACACAGGCAAAGCTCCCACTAGTGTCTTCATAAGAATAGGATCAAATACACTGTGTCTAAGTGGAAGAGCCCTGGTCACTCAAACAGCTATTTTCAATTGTTGTTTTAACTCTAATTCTTCAAGGCAATCTTTAAAAAGTAAAATGCAAGCACCATTACAGCTGGATAAGAGTGTAGAGTCCTTTGGTTATTTCTAGGTGGTGTCTCAGCTCAGTGTTTTTGGAGATTAGTTAGAAACAATTTAAAATATATATATACATATATATAATTATTTAGGGCTTCATTATTAAAAGTTTAATGGAACACACTCAAATATTTAACTATAGTGATTAATGCAGGCACTATTTTCCAGTGAAAGATTCTACTTTGCTGATTAAAGAACACATCGCATAGATAGTTAACTACAGAGATTGTACCATAAGTATTATTTGGCTGTGTCACAGCATAGTTGAATAGAAATCATTCCAGTGATTAATTTTTGTTCTGAAATATTATACACCATAGTGGTTACCTCCAATTGTGAGAATACAGGTTGGTTTTATTTCAGTTACTTGGCTCCATTTTTTTTTTTTCTCACTACAATGGTCATGATTTTGCTTTTTCACTATTTATATATACTAGAGGCCCATTGCATGAAGATTCGTGCAATAGGCCTTCCTTCCCCTGGCTGCTGGCACCAGTTTTCCTCCAGCACCCAGAACCCGGGCTGCAGCGGAACCAAGTCTTCAGCCTTCAAGCTTAGGTCCGGCCATAGGGGAGGCATCAGTCTTAAGTCTTCAGTCTTCAGTCTTCACTCAGGCAGAGCCTTCAGTCTTCGCTCCATGCCTGTGTATGCAAATTAACCCACCAGTTTGTTGGGTTAATTTGCATAGTCACTCCTGATTGGCTGGTGGGTGTTACAGAAGTACAGATAATTTGCATATTTTTATTTTATTAGTATATATATATATATATTTCTTTATTGAGTTCAGAGAAGAAGGGAGAGGGAGAGAGAGAAACATTAATGACGAGAGAGAATCATCGATCTGCTGTCTCCTGCACGCCCCACACTAGGGATCAAGCCTGCAACTCAGGCATGTGCCCTTGGTGGGAATCAAACCTGGGAACCTTCAGTCTGCAGGCCAATGCTCTATTCACTGAGCCAAACTGGCTAGGGCTAGTTTTTATTTTAAATGTGAAAAAGACCAACCCCTTGTGCTTTTTAATCTCTACTTACCCATGCAGACCCAGCCTCTATTACTAGTATTACCACCCACCCAACTCTGTGCCCAGGAGGCTGATATGTACGACTGCATTGGTAGCCCTTTGACTTCTATTTTAAGTTGGCCAAGGAAAAGTAGTATGGATGTTTTCTTATATATTCCACTTCCTTCCACCTTGTCAGGTGTTTTACATTGACTGGAAACCTGTATACATGCCCCAGTTTTGTCTCTTTGTGGCTGGAAGTGGAATGGACCCCATTGATCCTAGCTCTGGGACACTGTGGTATTCTTTGCTGTTTTCCCTAAATGTCCATATCAACTGTTCTTTGAATTGTCCAATTTAAGTGTGTCCATCTGTTTTCTGTAAGGATTTTGACTAACAACATACTATATTATAAATTTCCTGAAAATTTATATTTAGAAATTCTTTTATTAAAAAGTTTTAATGGATAGTTTTGGCATTAATTGATATTCACGTTACATAAATGTAGGGGACAGTTTGATAAGGCTGTATTATTTTGAGGGTTTAATTGTTTAACAAATTTTGAGGTATGCATAAACTGCTAAATGAGTTATTATTTAACAAATGACTTTGAAATTTATAACACAGAAACTCAACTGAGCAAAGCGTATTTTGAGGGGTAAAGGAGATTTGAAAGGCTTTGTTGTCTTAATTTTATTTATTTATTTATACTTTTATTTAAAGTTTATATTCAATATTTGATCAGTGTTATTACTCTCCTAATTAACACAAGGATCCCAGAGTGCTATTCCTCATAACAACCCACCCATTTTACACATTAATATTTTATAGTATTGATTGTAATTCTTATTGTTTTTGATAATCAATATCCATTTTAATTAATCCCTAGTTTCATTATTCACAAGTGCTTTTTATGTCCCATTCCTTCCATCTAGAAATGTTCTCCCTCCTGAAGTATACCCATTACTGTTATTCCAGTGAAGATTGGAGAATGGCACATTCTCTATATCTGACTAAAATGTTTTAATTTTGTCCTCACTCTTGAGTGGTAGTTCAGCTTGGCTGAGAATGCTAGGTCAAGTTGTTTTTCTCTAGCAATTTAAAAATATTGTCATTATTTCCTGGTGTTTGCTTAGTTTTGTTGTTGAGAATTCTGCAGCCATTCTAATTGCCATCTCTTTATGACTTATCTCTCTATCCACCACTCCTCTTTTTAAAGCTATTTGTTTTTAATGTTCTTCAAATGTATAATGTATGTCTAGCTATGGATTTATTTATATTTATCCCACTATTGGCTTATTGCCTTCCTTAAGTCTGACAATGCTGATGAATCTGATGTCTGTCATAAATTTGGCAAAATTATGTCATTTTCAAGTATTGTCTCTTCCTTTTTACTGTTATTCTCTCTTTTCTGATACCAGTAGTTCAGGTAGTATCTCCTCTTTCATCAATTTTTTATAAATCGTTCTTTTTCCTCTTATCCTCTTTTACATTTCCCCTTCCTTTGTTGCTCTGCATTTCAATGTCAGTAATTTCCCCAAAGAATCATTTACTTTCCTAATTATTTCTTCAGATGATTCAGATACCTTTGTAAACACTTCAATTGATCATTTTATTTCATTAAATGTCTTTTCCATTTCTAGAAGTTCTGTCTCCTCCCAACCCCAAACTAATCTTTTTTTTTTTTTCATAGTCTCCATTTTCTTGCGATAATCCCTTAGATCTTAAAAATGGAAGTGCAAGTTATCTCTGGAACAGTTTATTTTTGCTTCTTCTAGGCATTACTATCCAGAAATCATTTTTGATGTTGTTATTGGTTTTGGAATATGTGGGTGTTCATGGAGTGAATTCTGAATGGGATAACTTTTTCTTTTTACCATAAGCTCCTAGTTTTTCTCTGTAGTGATCAGATTTATTTCCTAATCTTCTTTTTCAGTATCTTTGCAGCTACTTGATGCTTCAAATTTTACACAGGGTTTTCAGTTGCTTCCTGTCATGCTGTGACAATTACACACACCCTGCTCTTTTCATATAGTATATTAAATGTTATATGAACCTCAGCTATACAATTAAAATAATCCTAAACATATTTTATTCATTTGGCATATTTAAATTGAGTGAAATATTTGTTAGCCAGTTGTTTGGGGTTTTTGCTTCTTTTTTATTAAATTTTCCCAGAGCTATGGATTCTTTCTATTTAGGTATTGTGCTCATGGACACACACACACACACACACACACAGCCTATTAGGAAGTCACTTCAGATGAATACATGTGTCAGAAAATGGCCTCAGAAAGTGAAAGCCTATCTGTTTCTCCATAGAAGCAAAAAAAAGGCTCTTTTTCCTTCAACAGTTAGTATGAATAAGAAGGGTGCATTATGGTCACCTTCAGAAGAAAGAATCAGTCAATCAACCTATACATTTATTGAGTGTTCGACTTCAAATAAATCCCAACTTTAGGAGCAGTGTTCATGAATTCCTAATACATCACCCTTCTTACTGTTTGCTTATAAGTTTCATAGGCTAAAGGATGCTTTACAAATAACGTTTTCTCATGAGCACACTATTTTTCCTTTTGTGTTTAAACTTATATGCTGCTAATGAGGTATTTCAAATTTACAATAACATATTTATGATTTTGAAACAATTATTTACAAGCCATAAATCAGAAAATATTTAGCATAAGTACAGTATTTTAGTGCTAAGTTGTACTGTTTTGTTTCAATTCAGAAAAAAATAAAGTTTGGTACATAACATGGATCATTCTAAAAATATAAATAGCTTTTAAAATTACTGCTAACAAGCAAATTAGCTACCAAATGGAATGGCAGCAGATCAATAATGACAGTAAAACTACAGAGTTCTTGCTGATCTCATATTGTCTGTGAGTGCAAACTGTAAAAGAGGTCCCCACAGGCCTCCAACAATAACCTACAAAGAATGAGACACAAAGGGTATCGAACATAAAGATAGTTCAATTTCCCAAGATAGCCAGCTGTTGTCACATCAAACCACCTATTAGTCACAAACTCATACAACTAAGAATTCTCAGGCCTCCTGAGATCAGCTGTCATCTTAAAGAAGATAATACCAATGAAAGGCACTAGTTTCTTCTGTAACATGTTTGGTTTATTATTTTCAATAAATCAAACAATTTATGATTTTGCTATTACATATAAATAAGGTATTTTACTCTTAGATTGAAAAATGACATTAATGTGTCAGTAAATGGGAAAGGAAATGTAAACAAAATAAATGTGAAAATAACATACCCAAAAGAACACACACAAACCTTCTCCAAAATCCTTCTATTATTTCATATATCTTTATATTATTTACAATTATCCAAAAACATATTAACTAAACAATAAAATAAAATGCCATAAGGAATTTAAAAGTTTACAGCTTATGGAGTAATTAAAAAGTAGCTGGCCTAATCTTTTTATTTGATGAATATGGAAAGTGAGGTTCAATGAATTTAGATAGGGTAACAGTTGTTTAATAGTAATACAGAGACAGGAGTCTCAAGTCAATATTTGAACACCCTTTAGAACTATTTATGCACATAATACTAAAAATTTTTCAATAAAGTTATTTATATACATATATTTACACACATAGACATAAGTCATATGTATGTATATGTACACATGATATATATTTGGGTGTGTGTATATGTATATATATTTACATTGTACTGAAACATTGGAAGGATTCTAGAGGCTTTCTAGAAAAATAAATTGAGTTAGATTTTTAAAATAGCAAGAGAGAGCTAGATAGAAAATAAAGGGCTAAGAGCACTCTAACAAGAGACAACAGCAGAAATAAAAAGACAGAGGAATTGGAGAAATAGGTCAGGGGAGGGTAGTAGGTGAGGTGGGGAGAATTAAAAGCCTTGTGTATTAGGTTTAGTACTTTTGGCTTTTTTCTCTATGATATGAAAGTAATTTAAGATTTTTAGAAAAATATCACTGTGTAAGAATTGTAGAGGGTAGACTTAAAGTGAGACTAGAGGTAGAGAAACTGTAAAAGGTCATGTACATCTAACTTAGTGTCAAAAAATAAAATTAAATTAAATTAAAAAATAAAAAAAAATAAAAAAAAAGGGAGAGGGGTTGATGGAGGAGGCCAGAGACCCTATCAATGGATAGGATGCAAAGGAAAAAATGGATTAAAAAGGTATAGTCTACACAACTTGGTTGCTAATGGGGTATGAGAAAGGCATCTACAATTATATCCAGGTTTGTGTCTTGGTTTCCAAAAAACTAAAAAATTACAATTAAAAAAAACATTTCAGAGTGAGAAAAGGGCATATTTTTATTAATTATTAGCATGTTGCATTTTATATGGCAATGGCACATACAAATGGGAATGTTTCATAGTTAATGGCATGTAGAATTTATATAGCAAAGATGTAGACATTATCAGTACATAGGAAGAGTTGAAGTCATACATTAGATAAAGAAAACACAACAGGTTAAGAAAACCAAGGTTCAAGAAGTGGTATCCAAGAGTCTGTTCTTATTTGTGTCTTTTTTTTCTCCAATAGATTTTTACCTTAGTTTTTCACTATTTATTTCCTCCCTGTTAAAAACAAAACAAAACAAAAAAAAACAAACTATCACCATATTTTTAGTTTATTTTCTGTTTTCTTTTAAGTAAAGCCTTTTTCTAACCTCTTGAATAAATTGTTTAAATAGCCCATCTTTATTTTTATACCATTTGCACATCTACCGCTACCCCTAACTGAATTTTCTATAAACTTTAGTGAAAGGTAGGCTATTTAAGAGGCACTTGTTGGATTAATGAATGAGTAAAGAACATGTGTTTACAAGTTCATTTTATAAACACTTCTGTAAACTATATCTTGATTGCAAAATCAATAAGCTAAGCCACATTTTGGTTTATACAAATGAAAACACAAATAGCTTATTATATCAATATCAGTAAATTTAGATGTCAGCAATGGCAGGACAAAGATCATCACTATAATGGCCAAGCATTTTACACTTTACTAGATACATTGATTTGGTTCAGAACGCAGGTTAGTGCAGGATCTGGAAGAGATATAAACACGTAGCTGAAAAGATACAGCAGGAAAGGGCAAAAGGAAGTTTGCTATTCCATCTTGTACTGAGTAATTGCCATTCTTATTTTATTATTGTTATACACCAAAATAGATTGAGCAGATTTCATGTATATTGCAGCTTTTGAGCATTACATTACTGATTATGAAACATTTATTTTTAAAGAATGTGATACAATGTAATTTTGGCATTCTGTAAGACGTAGTAAGTCTGATTGGCTGCCAGAATCACACTTGAGGACAATGTTTAGTAGTTTTGCGTATTTCTGCATGTCGTGAGTTTTCATCTCTCCATTAGTCACCAAAAGAAGAGTGTGGGAGCAAGCATTGCGACAACCTTACAGAAATTTTTGTGCCTTGTATCTGTATTCCTCCCAATATATGAAGAAGGTTTCTTTCTAGTACAGATCCCTGTTAGACCCAATTATTATTCCTGGGTCAAGCACTATATACATTGGCTTGTGCTGTGATTTGAGGTGAGCCAGAAATTACTTTTCCATACCCCATAGCGCTCCCACCACTTTAATTGCTAAAATAAGTTAATAATATATGAATTATCCTCACAAGAGAATAGTGAAAATGCAGTTTGGTTGCTTGATGGACTCATTTACCCATTCAATATTGAATACCTAGCTGGAGCTTATATAACCTAACCAAATAGACAGAAGAAGCACTCTGGAAAAATTAAATAACAATTTACAGAAGTCTATAATTAGAGAACAAACAGAGCCATGTATAACATAGGAATAGCTCAAGAAATATGGTCATTGTAGCTATAAGCAGTGAAGAATCAGAAATCCTAAGCATACTCAATTAGTCTGGGGGAACATCAGAGGAATGCAGGACTTGCACAGGAACTTAACGCATGGGCAGCATTTGAATAGGCTTCGGGTATGAAAAGACATTTCTAAGGGAGGAACAGTCTGAATGTGTGCACAGTTTAGAATGATCAGGGTGTGGACAGTGTGGCTATCAGACACATTCTGGAGTAAAAAGGGATAATGCTAAACATATACATAAATTTGGAATGCCTAGTCCAATAGACAGTAACATATAACCAATAGAATAGAGAATTTTTAACCTAGGTACATGAATGTTAAAGCTCATTAAGCAGATTAAATGTCTGTTTATATGAAAATAAGAATAAGAGAATCAAAGGCCATCTGATAATAAATCTTTAGATCAAGATGTTTTTAACGTTTCTTTAAAATTATTTATTATAAAACCTCCTAGTTATATGTTGTATATATGGCTTTATTATCTATATATATATAACCCTAATATGCAAATAGACCGAACAGCAGAACAACCGAACAATCAAACAATCAGTTGCTATGATGTGCACTAACCACCAGGGGGTACACATGGAACATGGTGGGTGTTGGCAACAGGCGTCAGCAGCAGGTGGCAGAGCGTGGAACATGGTGGGTGTTGGTCATGGCGGGACAGTAGAGCTGGTGAGCAGGAGTGCCAGACCAAGACGGGGCACTGGTGGTTACTGAAAATTCTTTGCTCCTGAGGGACGACTGGGGCCAGCAGCCACCTCTCACACCTGCTGCAGGTGCCAGAGCCACCACTCGCACCCACTGCCAGCGATCAGCATTGATCTCGATCACTTGGCGCCATAGTGGGTGCTAGCGGTGGCTGCTGTGCTGATTGCCCCTGAGGGTTTCTCCACCTCCCCCTGCTCCTGAGGGGCGATCGGGGCAGCAGCCACCACTCACATCTGCTGACAGTGCCGGCCCCACTCACACCCACTGCTGGTGGCCACCCCAATTGCTCTGCATTGTCAGCTCGTGGGAGTGGTGGCGGTGGGAGCAGGGCTCCTGGTAGACAGGCCACCAGGGCCCACGGCACAAGGGACTGGTGGGGGTGCAGAGGATGGGCTGAGACCTGCCCTTGTGCCCACTGCAGCCTCGTGGCCTACAGCTCCTTTCAAGGTGCACGAATTTGTGCCCTAGTTATGTTATAAAACTGTCACTGAGGGGAAAGAAAAGTAATTATGTATTGAATATTTTTATACAGGAGAACTTTTACAAACATATTCTTTTTGTTCCAGTAATAACAGGTATGCTTCATGATGTCAGAAGTGAGTCTGTCTTGTTTACTGTTATCTTTCCATGACTGAGCACTGCTTGGCATGTGGCAGTTATTCATTAAATATGTGCTGAACAAAAAACTAATACTGGAGCAAATTGTATGACCACTATTTTATAGGTAAGAAAGATGAAACTTTTACAGACTTAAATGTAAGGCCTACTTGACTCCAAAATGTACCCTCTTTGTTTGGAAAAGTAAATGAGTGACAGAGGCAGAATTTAGATTGTGAATGTGCAACTGATGTCTCCTCTATTATCTAGTTCAGCCACAGCTCAGGACAGAGATAAATACATACCTTAAACAGGGGAAGAAAAAAATGATTTCCTCTTTCTATCGGATACATTGACTACCCACAGGTTGAGACCCACTGGCAGGGTCGCCTAAGACCATCGGAAAATGCAGATATTTACATTACGATTCATAACAGTAGCAAAATTATAGTTATGAAGTAGCAACGAAAATAATTTTATGGTTGGGGGTCACCACAACATGAGGCACTGTATTAAAAGGTGATGGCAATAGAAAGGCTGAGAACCACCTCTAGAGTAACAGTATTTCCACAGTCCAAAGTCCTGATGAAAAGTTAGCATGTGTTTTATGTTAGCCATTAGAAGGATGTTTTTAACTTTAATAAATCACAACTACTTGCTTTTGCAATTTGCTTATCTTTTCTACTGTTAAAATAGATCTGTACTTGATACAAAACTTAGAAGATAAACTGAAAATATTAATAATGAGTTTTTAAAAACTTTTATTAATGAAACTGTTTTTTTGGATGGGTGTTTGTGTGTGTGTGTGTGTGTGTGTGCACGCGTGTGTGTGTGACAGAGACAGGGAGAGAGAGACAGAGAGACTGCAGATATAAAGGTGATAACAGACTGAGCACAGGAGTAATGAAAATGCAAATCCTTACATTTGACCCATCATTAAGTTGGTGAAGTCTTCAGCAGCTTGGCCTGCCTCAGAGTCTATTTGACGTGGCTCTTTCAACTCTATGTGTTTACATAGCTAAATCCACTGGGCTCTTTTTCCAAACCATATTTTATAAAGGGCTGTTTCAACTAGCAGTTTGGGATCACTATCTCCTCAGCTGAGATCCAGCACCAATTATGTTAGCAATACCATAGTAAAAGTAAGAAAATTACTCGGTTTAACAGAATATTAAAATTACTATTTTTATTTGGCCAGTGTGGAAATTGTTGTATTTTCATATTAATTATAACTTAAATTTACAGCCACAATTGGATTAAAAGAAAAAAATTTAAAAGATTTAATCAAATTAATCTAAAAGAGTTAGTGTAGGCAGATAGTTAGATATTAGCAATAGTAAAGGGAGCCAGACATCTAATTAAGATGGATTAACTAGGAAGCTAGAGCTTCCAGACGCCCCAGGGCAGCCACATTCTCCACCAAAGGGACCTAATCCCCAGTAGGAGGAAGGACAAGGCTTCCAATCTCCCCAGGGAACAACCAGCTTGTTCCCCTAGATTACTGAAGGGTGAGGGGAGGTAGAACCAGTCAAAGGAAATTCCTCTGCTGAGGCATGTGCAGTAGCAGCCAAGATGGTGACCATGAAGAGTGTATTGGGAAAGGGATCAGATTGGATAAGGAACAGGAAACCCTGGGAGATCCAGAAAAGGGATTGATTAGGGCAGTGGTCGGCAAACTGTGGCCGGCAGCTCTTTGACCCCTTGAGTGTGGCTCTTCCACAAAATACCACATGTGGGCCCACACGTACAGTGTGATTGTAACTTCGTGGCCCATGTGCAGAAGTTGGTTTTCGGCTCTCAAAAGAAATTTCAATCGTTGTACTGTTGATATTTGGCTCTGTTGACTAATGAGTTTGCTGACCACTGAATTAGGGGGCAGGCCCAGCACAAGTCCGCAAAGAGCCAGGACAAAGATTGGCTAGTTTGAAAGAAAGCTTACCTCTTCTCAAACACAAGGAGAGCTAATCAAAACTTAAAGAAGATTGTCCATTCATTCGTCCATGGCTCTCTCTGTAGCAGCCCCTTCAGGCCAAAGAACTGCAGCACTGACTGCAACCTAAATGCAGCCTTAGCTGCATATGTGCAGATGGGGAAATGAGACAGAGAAGTTCTGCATCTCTGGGCCCTGATCCTCCTGGGCTTGGTGAGGACAGGTGCAGACTTGCAGTCCCAGACACGGACCTTCTTCTACAGTAGGAAGTTGCAGAGCCACCTGGTCGTAGAGGAGACCATGGGTGAGTGGAGGCAGGCCTCTAATTTTGCTTGAATAAATCTTACCACTATACCTCATCCTTCAATGAGTGGGTCCTCAAAGTGCCTTTCTCATGATTCTTTGGAAGAACCTTATTTCCACTGGCAACAAAAGAATTCTATGACTCTTTTACATAGTACTTATCAACATTTTAATTTTAAAATTATGCAATTTTTGTGTGCCTACTTTTTCTTCTTTATAATTCTATGAAAACAGGGTCTCTGATGTCTTTCTCAGCAATATACCCTGAATCGAGACCGTGCCTGGCAAATAATAGGTACCTACTCAGTAATGATGTCTTAGTTGAATAAATGAATGACTATTAAGTGCAAACTATGTTTTTGGTACTCTGCTACAGGAGGAAGCAATACCAAACAACATAACCGGTCACGTTAAAATGCTGTGAATGTTTAGATGAGCCCAAAAACTGGTTAATAAAAGAGCATAGCTTTTGTCAACATTTATTTGAAGAGACATGACCATATGCGCTTTTAGTTAAGAAAACTTGGAATTTTTCTTGGTCATGAAATACAACATAAATTAACCTGTGTGACTATGATGCACACTAATTCTGTTAACAATGAAACAAAGGTGGTTAGTTCCTTTAGATTTGGGATTTTCCAAATCAAGTAACTCAAATTCCCATCAGATCTTAAATATTTAGTGAATACATACTGTAAACTTCTTGTGATCAGAGATTTCAAGTTTCTTGAAGTTTCCACTATAATACTAATTCCTTAACATATACATAGGAGACTCAATAAAATTAATGTAAGTGAGAAGACAGTTACAGTGCACGGAGAGAGCTGCGCTGCATATGTATCAATGGCAACCCTGGGCAGTTAAATGACTAGCATTTTTTATGAAGCAAATATTCTTTCACAATAAGGTGAGGGGAAACACACATTCCAACAGATACTGAGGAGCAAACCGGAGCTTATCTAGATAATTTATTTAGTACGAATCCAGGTTCTTTTCCTGGCCTTGCTACATGAAAGAAACTCAAAAACAGAAAAGCGAATGTAAGCAGGGTTGTCAAGGATGCCTATAGAATATAGAGAATGAAGTAAAATAGAGAAAAATGTTTCTGAAAGGTAATCAAAAGGAAAATTACTACTTGAAGAGTACTCGGCACAGAAAGAAAAACCTTTGCCCACTTTCTTATCCCACTAAATGTTCCCATTCTTAGTTCTTAACTGAATTATCCCACACTGAATTTGTCCCACACTGGCAATCTTTCTCCTCAGTGGGGATCAAGGGATTAATCTTAAACTCCTGCTACAGAACGGAGCCTAATAATATGTACAGTCTTTTCCAGCTCCAATACTCTAAACCCAGGGGAAATACTAATCACTGTCTTTGTAATTTCATTTATTAAGTTGGCAAATGAATATCAGCTGCCTACTATGTTCCAGCCACTGTGCTGATGATCCAGGGATGGGCTAAACAAAAAAGTCTGTTCTCAAAGAAATTAGTAAATTTGATATTTGACAGCAATAACTAGGTGTTAAACTAAGTGCTTTGTGTCAATTATTTCATTTAATCCCTGGACTCTTTGGGGTATCCATTGACAGTACTCAAATTTTACAAATGAGCAAACTGAAGCTTTGCTAACGCTACTAGCAAAGGTTACATAGCTTATAAACCCATCAGCCTGCAGAGTACTCACTGCCAACAACATTCCACATGGCTCCTTACATACTTGAGTGAGTTCAAAAACTAGTCCTTTACTTTGCCTAATCCCAGAGCATCTGACTCTCTAATTAGAACATGGTAGGTCTGTGACAATAACACATAGCTTCTTTAAGAAAGATGCCTGAAATTTTGGATAAAGGACCAATTTCCTCATAAAAGAACCTCTTTAGTAGATCACCGACATATGCCCCAAAACAACTGAAAACAAGAGAAACTTACATCCAGAACATCATGGTTAGCAAATAATTGGAGTAAGGACAAAAATTTTTATAACTACTTGACAGCTATGTTAAGTCAGTGCTGGCCATGGACGGAAATAAAAATGCATTATATATCAATTTACACTGGCAATCTGTTAAAATAACTAAATGGTGGATGAAACAGAAGTCGTCAGCAGTAAATATAATCACCAGTTATTATTTATAATATGCTTCAGGTATGCAAAAGTAAATTTCATATTAGCATATCAAAGCTTAAAACTCTTATAACATTTACAAAGAAGAACTTAACTTGACTTGGGTGACTTGTGAAGCTTTGAGTAATACAAAAGGCATCTCTTCTGCTTACTACCTTTCTGTGCCACAGTTCCCACCATCACAGCACCTATTGCTTCATTCTCCATTGTCTTTGTCTCCAGCATTATTTTTCTCACATTTATACTATTGCCTCAAGGCTAACATTTTCCCTCTGGATCCCTTCCCTAAGTCTTCTAATTCCTTCTGAAGTGTCCCCTGAAATTCAAGCCACTCTCAATCACCTTGTCCCTAAGAGTTTCTCTTCATCAGCAGATAAAGTTCTAAGCTCCTTCAAAGGGTTGTCACCCACAAAATTTTTGACTCACTAGAAGCACTTTTTAAGCATTTGAACATGCCCCCATTGAAAATGAAAATGAAAAGCAATTCAAATGCTCTAATATTCATGTTTCAGAGAAGAAAAGAAAGTTTACGCCAAACATGACAATAAATAGCATTTTCTTTAATAATTATGTAAATGCCACAAATTGTTCCTTGAAAGGTTCATGTGTCTCCTATGCATTTTCTCACTAGCCATAAGTTTTTATTTCCCTGAACACCAGTCATCAGGAAAGCAAAATCAACAAATTCAAAGTGCCTCAGTGTGAATATAGCCTTAGTCTATAGCTTGGGCCCAAGGGACATGATCTCAGATGCCTCTAGAATGAAATGGAATTAGCAATTACACAGATCTTCTCCACTAGAATTACATTAAAAATAATTTAACATACTTGTTACATATACTTTAATCATATTATCCCATAAGTAACCAGCCACTGATCTCAAAGGTCGGTATATAATTACAATGTATCTACAAAGGGGAATACAGCCCTAGAAGTTGGAATGTAATGTTGCCTCTATAATTCTTTCTTCCTTCCCTTCTTGAGTATAGTTAATTTGAAGAAGCTTCTTAACTCTCTTGGCAGAAATTGTGAATAAGAAGCTTAGAGAAAAGGCACTATAGATCTGGCACAGTTCTTGAAATATAACAATAGTTTGTTATCTCCATATAAAAAGATAATATCATCATTAAAATATTTTTGTTGCTATTGCTTTAAATCTATCATGCTTAGAGATATAATTCTACCATGTAATAAAGAATATCAATTAACCACATGGATATTTAACTTATGACCTTTGCCATAGATGCAAATATAAATATACATTTTTTTTTGGAATCTTGCTTGTATACTTCCATAGCAAACTGTATTTCATCTTCACAGACTTTCTCAGAGTCAGATTTTATACCTCTTGAGCATGGAATGGGAATATGTTCTCTCTGTTAGTTATTTATCCAGGAATCTACTATTGAAACTTCTACAAAATAAGCAAGAAAATGATATGGTGACAATGTTCTCTGATGTCCAAGAAACTAGTTATAGGTGTCCCTTTATAGTGTATAAGAAGCTCTCTTATTGCAAACAGACAGGCAGAGGTGATGAAGTAGAAAATATAGCCTAACTTTATCTCTGGCTCTTTCTGGTTTTATATCCTTACATTGCTCAGCAAACAGAGTTTACTAAACCAAGAAAAGGTGATGAGTGATTACATGATAGATAGATAGATAGATAGATAGATAGATAGATAGATAGATGATAGATAGATGATAGATAGATCTCAATGCTACTACCTTCTATGTAAACCTACTTCGAGCACCAAAAAAAGAAATGCCAAGGGCTCTACTTTCCAAGCAACATTAACAAAAGTCCGTTAATACCTGTTGGTCTAAAAATGTAAGCAGTGATGTGTATAGCTTTCAATACTTAGTGAGAAGAGAATAGGAGAAAAATTACCACTTCCTGAGTGAGTTTTATGAGGGAGAATTTTAGGCATTCATACATTGGTAATCTAATAAGCAATCAGTTCCCTAATATGTATTATCTCTGCCTGCTGATAATTCTTCCCCAAACTTCTTCAAACTGTGCTCATAAACAACTTGTGTTCTAGCTCCTAAAGCTCTGACATTTTTCCAAATTAAATATCTCAAATATTTTATTTAAAGTTTTTTTTCTACTGAAGGAAATAGGTGATAGATAGATAAATAGGGCATTAATAAACAGACAAATATCCAGATGTTAGGTTAGGGGTGTTCATAAACATTATGAACTTGAGCAGGAACATTTTTAAAAGTGTTTTTATTTGTGAAAACTACCTTTGAAGTACCCTGCTTACTGATAGAAAAGCTATAGTAAATGCATACATTTTCTGGCTTGTACCCATTAGGACCATATTTTGGACTAGTTATTGTGTGTTTTTTTATACATTAAACATATGTTTATATCAGACTTTATAACATAAAGAAATAGCCAATATAGTTGTCTAATTCATATCTTACTCTATGTTTTTGTCCTTTGGAATATCAGAAACTTGATGCTCTATGACATTTCCAGTTTAGGCTGCCCATGTCAGTATTCATCATTCCAGCGATTTTACTAGTAGCTGTCAGGAGTCACTGTTTGCCAAAGTTGACTGTTACCATGAACAAACATTATTAAAGAGCTATCATTCCCATCTAAGAATCTTAAAGTTTGCAAATGTAATATACTGAGTGTCTATCATGACTTCAAGACATGACCCCCAGGGTTAGGTTTTGTGAATAACCAAAACACGGGTTGATGAGATCATACTTTTCTCAATTTTCTCAGCATTTCCATCTAACTTTTGCTTTCTTATCAACTCAGAGAACTTGTTTCCATTGCTAAGTTAAAAAAATAGATTTTCAGTTACAGTTGGCATTCAATATCATATTAGTTTCAGGAGTACTGCATAGCGGTTAGACATTTATATAACTTATGAAGTCATCCCTTTCATAAATCTAGTGCCCTCCTGGCAACATTTTTAATGTGTATACTTGATAAGCTGCTGCCCACTTACTCTAGGCTTTTCTTTCATCAATGATCTCATTTTCTCAATTACATTTTTATTTTAGTAAATATATTGGGGTGACATCCTATATAATAAAAGAGTAATATGCAAATTGACCATCACTCCAAAACACAAGATGGCTGCCCCCATGTGGACACAAGATGGTCTGCAAGGGCCTGCCTGCCTTCCAGATTGCCCATAACCACTCCCCTGCCAGCCTGATTGATGCCTAACTGCTCCCTGCCAGCCTGTTTGCCCCTAACTGCCCTCCCCTGAAGGCCTGGTCACCCCTAACTGCCCTCCCCTGCAGGCCTGGTCACCCCTAACTGCCCTCCCTTGCAGGCCTGGTCCCTCCCAACTGCACTCCCCTGCTGGCCATCTTGTGGCAGCCATCTTGTGTCCACATGGAGGCAGTCATCTTTGACCACATGGGGGCAGCTATCTTGTGTTGGAGTGACAGTCAATTTGCATATTATTCTTTTATTAGATAGGATTAGATAGGATAGAGGTCTAGTGCATGGGAGGGGGCCGACTGGTTTGCCCTGAAGGGTGTCCCAGATCAGGGTTCCCTTGGGGTGTGGGGTGGCCTGGGTGAGGGACCTGTGGTGGTTTGCAGGATGGCCACGCCCCCAGCAACCCAAGCAGAGGCCCTGGTATCTGAAATTTATTTATCATCTATAATTGAAACTTTGTAGCCTTGAGTGGAGGAGGCCACGGCAGGCCAGGGTGGTAGAAATGTGGCTTCCTCCATCGCCGTGGGCAATTCAAGCCTCCTGCTCTCTCCAGCTCTGTGGCTGCTGCCATTTTTGTTGCAATTTATTTATGTTCTATAATTGAAACTTCTTAGCCTTAAGCAGAGGCCAAGGCAGGCCAGGAGAGGCAGAAAGCTTGGCTTCCTCCATTGCTGGGGAAACCTAAGCCTCCTGCTCTCTCCATGGCCGCAGCCATCTTGGTTGGGTTAATTTGCATACTCACTTTCTGATTGGCTGGTGGGTGTGGCTTGTGGGTGTAGTGAAGGTACAGTCAATTTGCATAATACTCTTTTATTCTATAGGATGTGTTTATCATCCCAAGTCAAGTCCCCTTCCATAACCATTTATTCCCCCCTTCACTTTCTTCTATCTCCTTCCCTCTGGCACTTACCATACTGTTGTCTATGTCCTAGAGTCTTTTTTTGTTGTTGTTTTTTGCTTAATCCCTTCATCCTTCTCATCCAGCCCTCAACCCTCTCCATTTGACAGCTGTCAGTCTGTTCTCTGTATCTACGAGTCTATCTCCAATGTGTTAGTTTATTTTACTTACCAGATTTCACAAATAAGTGAAGTCATTTGGTACTTGTCCTTTTCTGACTGGCTTATTCACAGTATTTAGTAATGTCCAGGTCCATCCATGCTTAAAAGGTAAGATTTCCTTCTTCATTATTAATATTAAATTGATTCATATTTCATATGGCTGACTAATATTCCATTGTGTAAATGTACCACAGTTTTTTAATCTACTCATCTACCTATGGGCACTTGGGTTGCTTCCAAATCTTGACTATTGTAAATAACACTGCATTCAACATGAGGTGCATATATGCTTTCAAATCAGTGTTTCAGGTTTCTTTGGATATATTCCCAGAAGTGAAATTGCTGAGTCATAATGTAGTTCCATTTGAAACTTTTTGAGATAACTCCATACTGTTTGGCACAGTGGTTGCACCAATCAGCATTCCCAGCAATAGCACAGGACAATTCCCTTTTTCCCACATCCTCACCAACACTTGTTGTTTGTTAATTAATTCATGATAGCCATTCTGACAGGTGTGAGGGGATACCTCATTATGATTTTCATTTCCATTTCTCCGATGATGAGTGATATTGAGCTTTTCAGATGTCTATTGGCCATCTGTTTGTTCTCTTTGGAGAACTGTCTATTCGGGTCCTTTGCTCATTTCTTAATTGGATTGCTTTTGGTTTTTATTGGTGTTGTGTTACATAAGTTACTTAAAAGTTTTTATAGTAAATCAATTTTTAACTAGACCTGCCCCTCCATCTATAAATATTGTCAAGCTTTCACATATTAGGAAAGGTAATTCTATTTTTTTTACCAGCCACCATTATATGTCTTGCTTGGTCTCTCTGCTTCCAGTCT
The DNA here is from genome assembly GCA_026230045.1 of Corynorhinus townsendii. Lineage (NCBI taxonomy): Eukaryota > Metazoa > Chordata > Mammalia > Chiroptera > Vespertilionidae > Corynorhinus > Corynorhinus townsendii. Next base: position 79,989,717 of record JAPDVU010000001.1, on the reverse strand, counting down.
TGCTCCCTACAATATAGTCTTAATAAAACAATCACAATGATTTTCTAAAACTTTGAATTAGATTATCAGTTTTTACTCTAAATCCTTTAGATAATCTTCCCTGATTTTCTCAAATCCTCCAATTTTGGCCAGGCACTCCTAATTTTTGCTTTAATAATTCTAAGGTATACTTCTATGATACTATGCCACAATAATTATTAGAATTCTTTATCTCCTCCACTGAAATGCTGGAATTCAATTTAGTATATACTGGTATTATCTATTTCTATATCCATAATATCTAGCAATAATAGGTGCTTAATAAAAATGCCCTCAATAAATCATATCTAATAAAAGAGCAATATGCAAATTAGCCATCACTCTGCTATAGCCACAAGCCACACCCACCAGCCAATCAGGATCGAGTATGCAAATTAACCCAACCAAGATGACTGCAGCCATGAAGCAAGCAGGAGGCTTGGGTTTCCCTGGTAATGGAGGAAGCCAAGCTTTCCGCACACCGTGGCCAGGCTAGGCCTCCACTCAAGGCTACAAAGTTTCAATTACGGAAGATAAATAAATCCCAACAAAAATGGCTTTGGCCACGGAGCAAGCAGAAGGCTTGGCTCCACTCAATTATAGAAGGTAAATAAATCCCAGATACCAGGGCCTCCGCTTGGGTCACCGGAGGGCATGGCTGGCCTGCAAAACTCCACAGGATTGTTGCCAATGGGTGCTGCCTGGCTGGGGAGGGACCACTGGAGTTTGGCCAGCTGAGAGGGACTGTGGGAGGGCTCCAGGGCATGTCCGAGATATCTCACCCAGTCCCAATAGGCCAGACCCCAGCAGCAAGCTAATCTACCAGATGGAGCGTCTGCCCCCTGGTGGTCAGTGCATGTCATAGCAACTGGTTGAGTGGTCAACCCAATGGTTGACCAATAGGTCGAACACTTAGCATATTAGGCTCATATATATATAGATAGATAGATAGATAGATAGATAGATAGATAGATAGATAGATAGGCTTGAAAAGTGAGATGAAATGATGTAAAATACAGATAATTTTTGTAATGTCCAAGGGAAAAATCTAGAAGCATAATGGCATGACACTGGCTACTGAAAAATATTTTGAGGTTTGGAAAGGCAAAATGATGAGCACTAAAAATATAAATGCTGTTTTTTGTTGTTGTTGTTGTTTTACACTTCAGTCTCCCCTTTCTCCATATCAAGTCTCCCTAGCATTTTCCCTTTGGCAGTTCATAGAGACATTGAATCCAAATTAAATGGTGAGGCTGGAGCCTGCAAACAGCTGCCCACAGGGGCAGAGTCCATAAGCAACCAGGATTGGCAAGCCCTGAAGGTACATCTCACTGAACTGAGGCACTAATGTGTAAAGGCCTACCAAGGAATAAGTCAAGCAGAGACTCCCCAAAGATATGGAAAGATCCTCACAAAACATGGAAAGAGCAGTGCATTCTTTTCTTGATACTCACCCCTGTGAAGAATTCAACAACATTCAGTTCACAGGTCTCATTAACAAAGGAGCACAGTACTTGTAAAAGGATAAAAGTGAGGAGGCTTTTGAATTAGGCAACTTCTCATGCACCAGAGAAAAATCTTCTTTCACACAGTGTTTTTTTGTGAATGATAGAAAGATATTTAGATCTTAATTTTAATTTATAAATTGTAATACCTCATAAAGTCAAGGAAAGGACAGTCAAGACATTAGAAAGTAGTTTTTAATAATCATTTGGATTAACATGGTAATTTCTACAGTAGCTTCAATGTAACAAACTAAAGAAAAGTAAATTCAATGTAGTTTGGGAAAGGACAGTCAAGACATTAGAAAGTAGTTTTTAATAATTATTTGGATTAACATGGTAATTTCTATAGTAGCTTCAATGTAACAAACTAAAGAAAAGTAAATTCAATGTAGTTTGGCAAATGCAACACAGTGGTTGATAATTTAGATCAATAAATTAAAAGTAACAGTTATGGGGAGGGGTAAAAGAGAATTAATAATGCATGCTCCCAAATGATATGCTATAATTTTCACTAGACAACTTTATTGTGACTTAAAAAAAAAGAAAAGAAAAGAGTAGCTAAGATCTCATGGCCATTATTTTTCAAGGATCGCTTCAAGAAATACAATTAAAACTTTCAAGTGGAATTTTTGTACTTGCTCTGTGATGTGGGGATAAATACAGGTCTTAAAAACTCTAGGGGAAAGGGAAGAGGGAATGCAAAATGTAGAAGGATTATTAGCTCAACTTTAAGTGTGAAACATAATTCAATTTGAAAAATAAAATCTCCTTTATGTCTTAGATTCAATTTCTCAGTATAAAGCAAATAAATAACAAAATTAAATATATTAAAATACAAGTAATTTAGTGCTTCTTAATAACAACTATTATAAATATTTTGATAAGTGTTTATGATATGTTTAATATTGGTTTTAAAAATTGCAGAGATTAATTAATTGCCAATAATTTATTTTTTAACCCAAAGCACTTAAGAAAAAAATATACATAATATTTTCTCTTTCTTGATATAATCTTTAAAATATATTCTCTTTGCTATCCTTTACTTCTAGAAAATATATACTCTACTCAATACAAAATAATCCTTCTAACTAAATTTTGTTTTTCAGTAGTTTGTATAAAAAGCAGCTATAGTTTCCTCCCCAGTCATATGATAAAAAGATGTGTTATGGTTATATAAAAGATGGTCAGAAATTCTAAAGCAGACTGTTAAAAATATATTGAAAGGAGTAATGATGAGATAAAATAATGTCAAAAGCTTATTATTGTAAACAAAATCTTAAATGCATGAGGATAATGAAAATTATTTCAAGAGACGTAGGTATTAAATAAATTGATGTTATAGAATCCTAAATAAAAAATAAAATATACACATTATTATGAACTGTTCTTACATCAAGGATCCAAATCAACATCGACAAGTGAACATGATCAGTATCAGTTTGAGTTTTGTCACAGTTAACAAGCCAAATTGATGCAGATCAAAACACCTTTTTCATGTCAGGAATAGAGCTTGGTTGTCAAAAAAGCATAGTGATGAGTGACCGTGGGGAGACATCCCAGCAATAATCAATCGTCAATCAGTCATGGAAAGTGCTTATTCTGCTCTTATATGAGCCTCTTCATTACTCGCTGTGCACCGATCTCAGGAGAGAGAAGATAAAGGTTCCTTTCAATGAATAAAGCAATAGCTTCTTCACAGAGAGAAATGAGGAAAAAAACAACCTCGAATGGGGTTGGAAGTCACTTTTGTCTTCTAATTGTTTGGGGGTGGTTTTTTTCCCATTAAAGAAGATAATTTTTTAAAAAGTGCCAGTAAATAAAATGGTGCTAAAATTTGCTTTCTTCAAAATCGGTAATTCAGCAATTCCTTAAATAAATATCAAAAGTTAGAGAGCTAAAACTGAACAATGGGAAATGATTACTTGATGTGATATGTTCATACACACACACACACACACACACACACACACACACACTCTAACATAGGTTTATAGTTATTAGTATGTGAAAGTTTATTGTATTATTATTAATGAATTTTATTAATTATTGTATTATTATTTGTATTATAACTGTAAACCTACATTTCCTCATATACATATATATGTATGTATATATATATATTTACATGAATATTTCTCTGTGTGTATATATGATGAATGGAGTGATGTTACATGGTAGCACTATCTTAAGAATATTAAAAGGTTTGTCATAATATTAGTTTCAGTTAAAGTTTACATAGTTAAGTGGGTATGGTTTATAAATATAAATGTAAAGGCAAAACACTCAAGTGACTTGAATTTACAGATGCTCTTTTTTAATATTAAAATTCTACCCTCTTGGAATCTGAACACAATAACATCGAATCCCTCCAGAAGGCCCCCAAAAGTGTCATTTCTTCAGCCTGTTTATTTTTTAGGCAGATGCATTCTCCATTCGTTAAGTGAGTCCACAGTTTACGGTAGGAAAGCTGGTCAGAAAAAATGATTTTGAATATATTTTCACAGTGGAAAACAGGTTTGCCAAAAAAATTTGACTTTATGAAGGGGGAGAACAGCTGTATTTGGTTTATAATAAATCTTTCACAAATCAGTAAAAGCAAATAGACAGCACAACTGCAACCCATAAAAGTGGAAAATATTAAACAGGCAGTGAAGTTGTTAAACTTTCCCACAGACACTGCATGTTAGAAAAAAATTTTCTAGAAAATCCACACAGGCAAGGCACATGAATATTGGACTCAGTCGCTTCAGAAAAGGAGAAAGAATTACTGGTGATTAGAGGAAAAATCCTGTTAAGGTGACTTTTCTGGGCATCAAGATGAAGGTGTCCAGGGCAGTTTCCTCTTCCTATTACTGAATGTTAGTGCAGAATAATTACTTGCTTGCCAAAAATGACAGGACATTGACCCTGCAGACTTATTGAATTCTCATTGCTTGCCTCCAGGCCATGTCGGGGGTTATTCAATTTTGCCTGAGGAGGACAATCTATTATGAGAGAGGAGTCAAGAAGGCATCCTCCTTGATTGCCCACCAAAACCATTATCGCAGCATAGAGAGGGCATTGGCAGGGAGTGGACAGACAAGACAACACTGATCTCGATTACCCAGGGACAAGATACAATTTACATTACTTGAAGCCACAGGACAGAGGGCAATCAGCTCTGGGAATAGGGCGGCAGCCGCAGAGTGAACAGGTATTAACAGCCAAGCAGCATCTGAGCTACTTGCTTATGCTAGACATGACCTTTAGCCTGACAAGGTAGTAACTGATTGGTTTGATCTGTAATTATGTAAATAATTTTACATTGATAAACTGAATTGGGCTCAAACATTAGAAGCAAAAACCAGATCCTAAAATATAAAAATATGTGAATCAGATTTGCTTTATCATATCTGCCTTAGATTATTTTCTTCTAAGGCAATTTCATAGCAATAGCAGTTATTTTGACCGAGGGAACTAACTTGTCGCAACCAAAATTGCCTACCAACAGAGAAAACAGCAGCCTCTATCCTACAATGCAGCCCACCCTCTTTTTATTTTATTTATTTATTTATTTTTGAGTTCTGGGTAATGAATGGAAGTATACTTAAGCATAAGGCTCCAGTGTGCAGTGTGCTGGGGGTGATGTTGTAAAATTTTGATTTGAGATGGTGCTCAATAAGCCAATTTTACGGAGCTCATAACATATAAGGAAATCAAATAATGCTTCTCTTTAGACCTGACTGCTAGCTAAACTTTACTTGTTCCCAACAGCTTGTTAAACTATTCTGCTGAAATTAGAAAATCGTATTCAATTTTTGTATCAGTCAATGAGAAATGGTTTATTACATGTTTTTAAAGATGATTTAATTGAGGAAAAGAAGTGCTTACATTCTTTTGTGGATTATAAGGATCAGGGAGTATGGTAGGGGTTTCTAAACATAATGATATGTTCAATTTAACATACTGGAATAATTGTATGCTCAAAAGGCCTCGTAATGAGTAGATTTTTCTAATCTCAGGAGTTCCTGTCAGCATGAGATAAAATTCCAATAGAAACAATGGTTTGCATTTTCTAGATAATTATAAGAATCCATGGGAAACTGCTTCAAATATGAAAGAGAACCCATGTTGTTTCAGAGCTCTCCTGTTATGCTATTAGTATATCTGCAGAGGCTGAAAAGCAAATACCCTCTCATTCCCCATGGATGCTGATTAATTAGGGCATGAAACAAGGTTGATTTGCAAAAGAGCTTTGCAAAACAAAAGATTTGTATGATTTTATGCCCGAATCTTATCCTGAATTGAGTTAGCAGCTAAAGAAAATTATATTAAACTACTGACTAAAAACGATAATATGTGTTGGGAAAGGCTGAAAAATAACTGCATCCCTCTTTTCAAGTTAGAATTTATTAAATAATCAGATTGCTTTTTTTTGGTAGGGTGAATTCCAGTTTATACACATTATATGCCTTCCATCCTCAAACCGCCGTGGATGCCTTCAATCCCATTTCCAAGGCACACATGTCACTCAGTTCAAATGGTCTATGAAACTGATATCAAGAAAAAGAAAGAAAAACTACTACAGAGTTTGGCATATAGTAGGCACTGAAAAAAGTATTGACTGAGGATACAAAAGAAAACTTTTTGTCAAACATTGGATTAAAAATTATAGAATATTAAAATGTTCAGGTGGCCCTGCATTTTACAATTGAGGAGATGTGCCCTTCCTGTTAAACTTTCAGGGAATGTACACATCAGGGCTTTAGAGCCAGCCCCTAGAGTTAGAATCATACTGTGTAGCGTTGGGCAGTTTAACCAATCTGTGCTTCAGTTTTCTCACATATAAACTAGCGATAATGATAGTACTTATATCACATAGTTCTTGTACAGGCTAAATATAGGTAGTATATTCATAAAAGACATTTATTAGGTACTTGATACTATGTTCTCAATAAACATTAGTCTTTACTATTAAGTATAAAGCAAAAAATCAATCAGTTGGGTGATGGTAGGGCATCATTTGAAAAAAACAGTCTACTTTTAACCAGCCATTGTGGCTCAGTGGTTGAGCATTGACCCATGAACCAAGGGGTCACTGGTTTGAATCCCCATCAGGGCACAGGCCCGGGTTGAGAGCATGATTCCCAGGAGGGGGAGTGCAAAAATCAGGTTACCCTTATTAAAACACATTGTCACCTTTCCTGTGGGATTTTTGTTTGCTTTTTTGTTAATTATATCAACTTTGTACATTTAGTTGAGAAAAAGTAGAAAATTTAAATCAACCAAATTATATATATGAAATTATCCATAATCTTAACACAGAGAAAGAAGCAGAGCTTGGCATATGCTTTGCCAAATAGATTTGTTTATATATGATGTACATGCAGTAAAATTCTGCCATACACTGTAAATGGGGTCTAAATATTTTAATTATATAAAATGTGGGTAGGTTTTATTGTGAGATTAATGAAAAGATGAGGGTGAATCTGTACAGCTAGTTATCTGAACAGGAGAGCAGAGGAACTGGTAACTGCCAATCACAGGAGCTTTATCACATGATTTACTTTACTGTGTATGTGTTTGTGCATTTTTTATGCATATGATATCATGCTATGATTCATACAGCTTGGCTACTCCTTAGTTAACAATAAATTATGAGTATTACTTGTAATATGATTATTATATGTGACAATGCTCAAACTATATCAAACCAGTTAAAATTTCTGGCACTGGATTCAGAGAAATATAAGTTGGATTGTTGACTCTGACATTTTTGAGCTGTGTATCCCTGCACAATTTACTAAGCCTCCATTTTTTTTTCATCTGTAAAACATATAGTAATCACTCCTACTCATCAGTTTCTAGTAAACATTAAAGGGAATAATCCATGTTAATCACATAGGGCAAATGCATGATACTTTTGAAGTTTTCCAAAAATACTGCTGTTTTTAAAAATGTTATCCTTATTGAAATTTTAAATGTCTGGCTATTGGTTCATTTTGTGGCTAGAAAATAATTATTCAGTTCCCAAATCTTAGACATTTCTGCCTTGCTTTCACCACTATCATAAAATTATATATATATATATATATATATATATATATATATATATGGTCATTTGTCAGATTATTTCCTAGAATCAGTTACTAAAAGCAAAACATTCTGGGTCAGAAAGTACAGACATTAAAAAACAAACAACTTTTTAATCATATTTTTAAATTGCTGTTAAAGATATTATAATTATTTCATTTCTACCAGCTTTATATTATTTTCATGTCCATATTGTCAATTTTCTAAATTGAGGTGCATCTAAACAGTGTAAATTGCATTATCTTAAGTGTATAACACTGTGCACTTTTACATATATATATATATATATATATATATATATATGAAACCATGACCCAAATCAATATATAGAATACCTCTAATACCAATAAGGGTTCTTCTTGCCTCTTTCTGGTTAATACCTCCAACTCAGAGGTTAATTTATTCTGCCTTTAAAACTATAAGACTAGTTTTTTGTTTGTTTGTTTTTTGCCTATTTTTGAACTTAAAATAAATAGAATCACACAATATACGTTATTTTGTGTATGCCATCTTTGGCTCAACATGATGTTTTTGAGCTCCATCTCATCGTATAACACTAGTTTCTTCTTTTTATTGTAATACTAGAGGCCCGGTGCACAAAATTCATGCACAGGGGTGGTGTGTCCCTCAGCCCATCCTGCACTCTCTCCAATATGGGACCCCTTGAGGGATGTCCCCAGTGGGATCAGGCCTAAATGGGCAGTCGGACATCCCTCTCACAATCCAAGACTGCTGACTTCTAACCGTTCGCCTGTCTGCCTATTTGATTGGCCCCAACCACTTCTGCCTGCCAGCCTGATAACCCCCTAACCACTCCCCTGCCAGCCTGATTGATGCCTAACTGCTCCCCTGTGGACCTGATTGGCCCTAACTGCCCCCCCTGCTGGCCTGGTCACCCCTAACTGCCCTCCCCTGCTGGCCTGGTCACCCCTAACTGCCCTCCCCTGCTGGTCTGATCACCCACAACTACCTTCCCCTGCTGGCCATCTTGTGATGGCCATCTTTGACCACATGGGGGTGGCCATCTTGTGTGTTGGAGTGATAGTCAATTTGCATATTACCTCTTTATTAGATAGGATACTATTCCACTATATGAACATACCTTAATCTCAATATGCTTATTATTTGCATATGTTTGGTCCCTCAGATTGTCCCCAGTTTCAGGATATAAATAGAGCTGCTGTCAATAATCATGTACATATCATTTGGTGGACCTATGCCCTTTTTTAAAAAAAATTATCTATGAGTAGAATTGCTTTCTCATTAGGGTGTGCATATATTTAGCTTAGGCTAATAATAAAAATTTTCCAAACTGCTTAAAACAGTTTATATTCTCATTAGCAATGTTTGAGAATTTTAGCTGCTCCACATCTTCATCGACAATTCATATCATCAGTCTTTTTATTTTAACCATTTTGGTGGGTATATATCTGATTGTAACTTTTGTATTTCCCTGATAAGTAATGGTATTAAGCCCTTTAAAAAATCTGTTTTTTAGTTATTGTGTAATTTTTTTGTAAGTTACTTATTCAAATCCTTGCTAACTTTTAATTAGGTTTTCATTTTCTTATTGAATTGCACCAGTTCCTTATGTAATGTAAGCACAAGGCCATTTTCATATATATATATATACATATATATATATATACACTGAAATGTCTTTATCAGTTTGTGATTTATCTTCTTTTTAAATAATATTTTTATTGATTTTTAGAGAGAGAGGAAGGGAGGAGAAGAGAGAGAAACATCGATGTGAGAGCATCACATCCATTAGCAATCTCCTGTACACCCCCTACCAGGAATCAAGCCTGCAACCCAGGAATGTGCTCTGACCAGGAATCAAACCAGCAACCTTTGGGGCACAGGACAGTGACCAACCAATTGAACCACAATAGCCAGGGCACCTGTTCATATTTTTAGTGGTGTAATTTGATGCAGAGTTATTAATTTCAATGAAAAGTATACATTTATATAAATATATCTAAAATAATTTATAAACACATTAAAGTAATATGTGGTTCTTAGTAAGGTCACTGTATATAAGGTCAAAATAGAAAAATTAATAGAATTTCTGTATATAAAACAAAGAATTTGAAATTAAGATTTGAAAGACAATACCAGTTACAAAAATCTCAAAAATACAGGCATACCTCATTATATTGTGCTTTACTTTATTGTGCTTCACGGATGCTGCATTTTTTACATTCTGAAAGTTTGTGGTGGCCCTATATTTAGTAAGTCTATTGGCATATTTTTTTCAACAGGATTTGCTCACTTTGTGTCTCTGCGTCACATTTTGGTGATTCTTGCAATGTTTTAAACTTTGCCATTGTTATTATTATGATCTGTGATCAGTGATCTTTGATGTTATCATCATAATTGTTTTGGGGCACCATGTGCCATGCCCATATAAGACTGCAAACTTAATCAATAAACATATTTGTTTTGACTACTCCATGACTAGCCATTTCCCTATAGCTTTCCCTCTACTCAGGGCTCCTAATTCCCTGAGACCTAAAAATAATTAAAATTATGCCAACTCATTATCATACGATGACTTTTCTGTGTTCAAATGAAAGGAAGAATTTTAGGTCTCTCACTTTAAATCAAAAGTTAGAAATGACAAGTTGAAAGGCATGGTAGGCTGAAAGCCAGGACTCTTGCATCTGATAGACAATTTATGAATGTAAAAAGAAAGTTCTTGAAGGAAACTAAATGAGCTACTCCAGTGAACACAAGAATGATGAGAAAGCCACACAGCATTATTGTTGATATGGAGAAAATGTCAGCCATCTGGATAGATCAAACCAGCCATAACATTCTATTAAGCTAAAACCTATCCATGGCACAGCCCTAATTCTCCAATTCTATGAAGGCTGAGAGAGGTGAGGATGCTGCAGAGAAAAGTTGGAAGGTAGCTAAGGTGGGTTCACTAGGTTTAAGGAAATAAACCATCTTTATAACGTCAAAGTGCAAAGTGAAAGAGCAGTGCTGATGTAAAAGCTCTAGCAAGTTAGCCAGAAGATCTAGCTAAGATAACTAAAGAAGGTGGCTATCCTAAAAAATAGACTTTAAACATAGACAAACAACTTTCTATTGGAAGAAGGTGTCATCTAAGACTTCCATAGCTAGAGAGGAGAAGTCAATTCCTGGCTTCAAAGCTTCAAAAGACAGGCTGACTCTCTTATTAGAGGCTAATATAGCTGGTGACTTCAAGTTAAAGCCAATGCTTATTTATCTTTCCAAAAATCCTAGGGCCCTTAAGAATTATGCTGAATCTAATCTATAAACGCAACAACAAAATCTGGATGACAGTACATCTATTTACAACATGGTTTACTGAATATTTTAAGTCCACTGTTAAGACCTACTACTCAGAAAAAAAAAAAAATAATTCCTTTTAAAAATTTACCACTCATTGACAATGAACCTGGTCACCAGGGAGCTGTGATGGAGATTCACAATGAGATTAATGTTGTTTTCATGCCTGCTAACACAACTTTTATTCTATAGCCCATGGATCAAGGAGTAAATTTGACTTTCAAGTTGTACTGTTTAAAAAATTCATTTCATATGAATGTAGCTGCCATAGATAGTGATTTCTCTGATGGATATGGGCAAAGTAAATTGAAAACCTCCTTGAAAATAATTCACCATTATAGATGTCATTAAGAACACTCATGATTTATGGGCAAAGGTCAAAGTATCAACATTAACAGGAGTTTGGATAATGTTGATTTCAACCCTTATAGATGACTTTGAGGGATTTAAGACTTCAGTGGAGGAAGTAACTGCATATATGGTGGAAATAGCAACAGAACTAGAATGAGAGAGGAGCCTACAGTTGTGACTGAATTGCTGCAAATCTCATGATAAATTTTGAATGGATGAAGAGTTGTTTCTTATGGATGAAAAAAGAAAATTGTTTCTTGAGATGAAATCTACTCCTGATTAAAATGGTGTGAAGATTGTTGAAATAATAAGATTTAGAATATTGCATAATGCTACTTGATAAATTAATTCAGGGTTTGAGAGGAGTGATTCTAATTTATCACATGCTACACAGCAATCACTTGTGAAAGGAAGAGTCAGTTGATGTAGCAAACTTTACTGATGTCTTATTTTTAAAAAATTGCCACAGGGACCCCAACTTTCAGCAACAATTATCCTGATCTGTCAGCAGCCATCAACATAGAGGCAAGACCATCCACCAGCTAAAATAATATGATTTATTTAAAGTTCAGATAATGGTTAGCATTTTTTAGTCATGAAGACTTTTGAATATTGTAATTCTATTAGGCACTTAATAGGCTACAGTATATGTGTATAAACATTACTTTTATATGGACGGGAAACCAAAAAAATTATGTGGTTCTCTTTATAGCAATGTTTGTTTTATTATAGTGTTTTGGAACCAAAACTGTAATATCTCTGATGTATGCCTGTATCAAGTAAACTCTCATAAAATTATTGTGACTTTAGACATCTTTAGAAATCATTAGGGATGACAAAGAAAATTATCTTTAATATCAAATTAAAACTTACTCTGCAACTTTGAGGTTTTATAAATATTTTAGAAATATGTCGTAGACTATATGAAACTATCTTTCATATTGTGAAGAGTCAGAAAAGGCTTCATGTGAGTTGATTTTATGATTGAATGATGAGTATGGGCATGCCATTTTAAAGAGAAGAGGAAGATCTCTCCAGACAGAAGTGGGGGTAAAAGCTTAAAGTAATGGGTATGCATCACATAGTGAATAGTTCAATGTAATTAGAACTTGGGTGTCATGTATGGAGGAAGAAATATTAGTTTAGAGAAGTAATCAACAAGTTTAAGAAAGGACTTGTGTGTCAAATTAAGAAGTTAGAATATAGTCCTCACCTGTTTGGCTTGGTGGATAGAGCATTGTGCTGCGGACTCAAGGGTCCCAGGTTTGATTCTGGTCAAGGGCATGTACCTTGGTTGCAGGCACATTCCCAGTGGGAGGTATGCGGGAGGCAGCTGATGGATGTTTCTCTCTCATTGATGTTTCTGACTATCTCTCCCTCTCCCTTCCTCTCTGTAAAAAATCAATAAAATATATTAAAATAAAGAAGTTAGAATATAACTAGGGTACAATTAAGAAATGGCAAAATGGGACCATTTTATGGCTAGGATTTTGCAAGGAAACATTTTTATATTTGTGCTTATATAGCATATATAAATAGGAGGTGACTTAATGGGAAGACAAGGGGGAAGGACAATGAAAAAGCCATATTTGGGAGAGTAATTTTAGGATGGTTCAGTATGGAGGGAATCTATATCCTAATTCTGGAATACCTGCTCCTTATTATGGAGCCAAAGGCTAACATGGTACCTGGTTCGTAATAGGCACTTAGTAAATTACAGCATGAACACAGAAAAATTGAGAAACAAGTATTTAAGCTTATCTTTGAAACTAAAGCCAGAAGGTATGACTTTATAATTTTTGCTATGAACTGAATTCCTTGAGTGTATTTCTAGAGCATGGTTTTCCACAATTAAAATAAAAAGATGCTTTGGCTATTCATTTCCATAACCCTCATTGCTGACATGTACACATAAGGAACTGTTAGACATTGAAACGGGGACTCAGAACTGTTGGACATTGAAATTGGGACTCAAACATTTTTTTTTGTTATTATATGTTTATTTCTAGTCTGCAGAGGCAAAATTTTTTAAAGCAAAGAAATGGGGGTAAAAAGATACAGAGGCAAAGAAGCATTGAACAAACTGTCAAACTACATCGGAAAGACAGGGGAGGTTGGGCGAGGGGGCTGTAAGAGATCAACCGAAGGACTTGTACGCATGCATATAAGCATAACCAATGGATACAAGACACTGGGGGGGGGGGGGCGGAGGGAGAGCGGGCAGGTGAAGGCATGTACTGAGGGGTTTGGGAGGCCGGGGGGAGGTCAATGGGGGGGAAAAATGGAAACATATGTACTACTATTTGTAATATTTCAAACAATAAAAAATTTTTTAAAAATAAATAAATAAATTGTCCAACTAGTATGCTGTACACCTGCAAATAATATAAAATATATTGAATGTAAACTGTAATTAAAAAATTAAATTAAAAAAATTCCAAAATAAAATGTTTATATTAAAATAAAAATAAATAAATTAATTAATTAAGACCCTAGTCTTAAAGCTAAAGAAAATTAAAATTCATTTCTGTTACACATTTAAGATATACACATTTCAAATATATAAAATATATTTCCCACTTCTTTAAGGGTATAATTCTTTAGTATCCAAGTACTAGATATATTTTTAAATAATATTTATCAAGATCCATAAAAGGAATAGAAATAGAAAATCACAAAACAAATACTTTAGAAACTTCCAAGCATTGTTTCAGAACAATTCTCACTTATCCTGTGATTTAACTTTCCTCAGTTTCAGTTTCCTCTTTTTTTTGGTGGAAGTAATATCACTCTGCTTTGCCAAGGCTAGCTGTATTAACAAACTAATACTGGCCAACATTAATAGTATGTGAGCATGCAAATTATTATTTTACTAGAGGTCCGGTGCACAAATTTGTGTACGAGTGGGGTTCTGCTGGCCTGCTCCTATTGGGGCAGATCGGGGCCGGGCTGGCCAAGGGGAGGGGATGTGGAGGTTGGCTGGCTGGTCTCGCCCCTGATTGGGCCAGTTGGCCAGCTGCAGTGTAGGTCATAGTGACCGGTTGTCCCGGTCACTCCGGTCATTCAGGTCGTACCACTAGTTAAGGTCATTTGGCTTTTATATATATAGATTTTTCTCTCTTTCCAATTTCACATTTCCAGAATAAATTTGTTTTGATTGTTTTTGGTAATTGTGATATTAAACTATTTTTAGCTAGCATTTATTTAGTTCCCATTATGTGCCAAACAAGAAACTAAAGCTATGTTAGTAAAAGCATTTTCTACTGAAAAGGTAAGTAATGCCCTGACTGTATACAATAGCAAAATGAGGTGTAGAGAAACTAATAATCTGCTCTAGGTTACATAACTGTGAATAAAGAAATTTCAAACTTGTGCTCAAAACAAATATATCAATGTACCTATTGTTAATAATTGGTATTCTATATTCATCATAATATTAATGTATATGTTCCTCTCACACCGTCTAGAGATAAAGCTCAGCTCATCAGTTAAGTTTCTTCCTTATATTCAGATATCATTCAGGTAATATCCAATCACTTGTTTTTCTTCACTAAATTTATTACCCATCTTCATATACTCCCTGCAAAGCTTGTTTAGTAAAATAAGTTCAGTCAAATAAATTGTCCTGTTTAGTAAAAAAATAAAAAATAAAAATATCCAGTATCTTTATTGGTTCTGTGATTTTCAAATCATAAAATAATCTTATTACCAACACTACTTCCATCAAGATTTCATTGCTCTATGCCTATTAACTGATATGGTTATTAATTATCACATATATCAGTGTATATAAATATTATTCATTTGATATCTCAATATATCATACTGGTAGCCTCAGTTCCTGGTCCAGAAGTTTAAGGGTATAAATATTTAACTTCAAGGGTTGAAATTTCCACTCCTTATGTTTTTTATATATACCAACTATGGCCTTTTTGAAAATATTTTTTATTGATTTTAGAGACAGTGAGGAAGAGAGAGGGAGAGAGAAACATCCATTAGAGAGAAACACCAATTGACTATATTCTGCATGCCCCCTGCTGAGGACTGAGCCCACAACCTGGGCATGTGCCCTGACTGGGAATACAAAAGGTGAGCTCTAGGTGCATAAGATGATGCCCAACCTGCTGAGTGAGCCACACCAGCCAGGGCCCAACTATGGCCTTTTATTTTCATCTTTTGTATCCATAGTCAAAAGATTATAGATTTCCCTTACATTAAGATTATTAAATGGCCAGGCACTTGTTTTGTATTTTTTGCATCTCATATACAATGCTGCTTCTTCAAGTTTAATTTTCTCATAGTCTTTCTTTATAGAGTATATTTCACCTCTGAGCTTTGATATTCAAATTAAAAAATGTTATATTTTTGCCCTGGCTGGTATGGCTCAATGGTAGAAGTGTTGCACCGAAAAGTTTTTGTGTTTGACTCCCAGTCAAGGGCATGTACCTGGGTTGCAGGTTCCATCCTTGGCCCCAGTAGGGGCGCATAAGGGAGACAACCAAATGATGTGTCTCTTTCACATCAATGTTTCTCTCTCCCCCCCACCCTTCCACACTCCCTTAGAAATCAATGGAAAAAAATATCCTCGGGTGAGGATTAACAACAACAAAAAATATTCTCTTTCTATTTTTATTATGCTCAATAGATCATATTCTCCATCATTTAGAAACATTTCCAGTTTTAATCTTTTTTATTTCCCATCTACATTGTAGTTACTTATAGACAATTAAGTCCAGTATGTTAATATTACTTATCAATTTTCTTATATTTCATCTTTGCTAGTAGAACTCCCTCTTCTATCCATTGTGCATGTTGAGATTATTTGGCTAAGCAAAAGATCCTCTTTTAATATCCAATTTAAAGCCAACTTAATGAGCCCTGCCAGTTCTGAACACAACAGGGAGTTTGGTATCCCATCTGGTTAAGTGGAGTCTACAATAACTTTCAGGATAAGGACATCTGCTTAGAAAAATCAGAGTTTCATAAACCCAAAACTCTCCTTCCTATACCATTAATTCATCCATCATTTGTTCTTTATTTTATTCTTTTCATTCATAATAGCAAAGTCTTCAACATGACTCCCTTTCTTTAATTTTCCTAACTAAATTTCTTGATAGACATAAAATGAAGCATAATAAAATTGAAATCATGTAACATTAAGTCTAGTTTTGCTCTTTTTGCTCCACTATTGTCAAATATATTTAGAAAGTGATAAAAGTATGGACTTAAAGATGATAATAGCAATAACAATCATTGACATTTGTACAGTACTCATTGTATAAAAGGTTCTTAACGGCACTCTATGTGCATTATTTCCTTTAAGTTTCAGAACAACCTTAGGAGGAAAGTAAATGTCTTTTTTTTTTTTTAATATATTTCATTGATTTTTTACAGAGAGGAAGGGAGAGGGATAGAGAGTTAGAAACATCGATGAGAGAGAAACATTGATCAGCTGCCTTCTGCACACCCCCTACTGGGGATGTGCCCTCAACCAAGGTACATGCCCTTGACTGGAATCAAACCTGGGACCCGTCAGTCCGCAGGCTGACGCTCTATCCACTGAGCCAAACCAGTTAGGGCAGTAAATGAGTCTTTTGATGGCCTCTCCAATATGCATTCCAAGGTTCACCTATTGTGTAGTAAAAAAGACAACTGGGGAAGATACACTGTAAAAAAAAGAAATCCCACACACAAAAAATCTCTGTTCTCATGAAGTTTACATTCTCCCATTCTCCTGACACCTGATCTACCTGTGGATTCAGATATACAAGCCAAGAAATTTTGTTATATTATAAAGTTAAATGTTACTGGCACAATTTTACATTGAAAACAAAATAAGATTTTCACTTTAGTTGTGCAGATATGGTGAAACAATGAATAAGGACCTTTCCTAAGGTTCTTAAACAATAACAAAATACTCTTTTATTTATGACAATTCAACTCAACAACTATTTTTAGGGCCGCTCACATGCCAGAAATTGTGATAATTACTGAATATTTGAATACAGAAAAAACATGCTCATGTTTTCAAGGAACACACAGAAGACAGTGAAAAACAATGAAGTCCTCTAAAGTAGTTAAAGCAAGTAAAGATATTTATCTCATGAATCAACACACATAAATATTACTCATTAGAAAAAGCTTGAGTCTCTCTCTCTGACCTTATTTACCTCTATGTTACATGTCATTTTAACATCTAGAAGGACAAGCTATATTATATAGGAGAAATTAAAATAATGACATACTTACTATAGTGAAAAGTGATTCTCTATAGAAATAGGAGAGAGACAATCTTTTTAAAGAAGACCTACAAAGTTAAAAAAAAAATGAATGGAGATAGAGGCCAACAAATTATAATAAATCCTAAGAAAGCTACTATAACATATTGAATGATTAAAGGTCAGAATAATTTCAAATTATAATGTAATATCAGTAGTATATTACATTTAAGAAGTTAGGCCCGGCTGATAAGACTCAGTGGTTGAGCGTCAACCTATGAACCAGGAGGTCACGGTTCGATTCCCGATCAGGACACGTGCCCGGGTTTGTGTGGGGTGTGCAGGAGGCAGCTGATCAATGATTCTCTCTCATCATTGATGTTTTTATCTCTCTTTCCCTCTCCATTCCTCTGTGAAATAAATAAAAATTTTTTTAAAACGTCAGGAAAGTACACAGTAAATTTTCAGTACACTTCCATTAAAATAAATCCTGTCTTTTTTAAAGAATTCAGCTTGCTCTTGCCAAGTAGCCAGTTGATTAGAGCTTCCTCCCAATACACCAAGGTTGTCGGTTCGATCTCTAATCAGGGCACATACAATAAACAACCAATGACTACATAAATAAGTGAAACAACAAATTGATGTTTTTTTTTCTTTCTCACTCTTTTTCCTCTCTCCCTCTAAAATCAACAAATTAAGAAAAGAAAAAGAATTCAGGTTAAAGATGTTAATCACTTATCCAATAAACATGGCCATGCCTAATGTAAAACAGGCTTATTTTTAAAACTTAAATAATCAATAATAGTAAGCATTCTCTAATGGCATTCTGTAACTTTAAAAATCTTCTCTCCACTTCCCTTCTCCACTGATTTGCAGACATTTCCTAGGACATTCTCAAGAGCAACATGGATCTGAAATCTGTTACACCATTCAATGCTTTTAGTAATGAAAAAAATATATATGTCCTTTATTTTTGTTCACAAATATGTTCTTTCTCATAGTCTTCTCCCTTTTATTGTTAAGTTTCTAGAAAGAGCTTTACTCACTATTCCCAATTTAATATATATATGTATTGATTTCAGAGAGGAAGGGAGAGGGAGAGAGAGATAAAAATATCAATGATGAGAATCATGGATCAGCTGCCTCTGCACACTTCCTACTGGGGATTGAGCTTGCAACCTGGGCATGTGCCCTGACTGGAATTGAAGTGTGACTTCCTGGTTCATAGATGACCCTCAAATACTGAGCCACACCGGCCAGGCCTCACTACTGTTCCCAATTTTTAACCTACCTCTCCATTCTGAGCCTACAGTCTTCTGGATCCATCTTATTAAAGCCATAGGGATATATATATATATATATCCCTATGGCTTTATTAAGTACCTATGGCTTTATTAAGGACCTATGGCTTTAATAAGGACCGATGCACGAAATCGTGCAAGGAGCTCAGTCCCAGCAGTCCCGGCTTCATCCGGAAGGTTCTCTGGAAGGATGTCCACAAGGTCATTTCGTCTAATTAGCATATTACACTTTTATTATTTTTTATATATATATATATATATATATATATATATATATATATATATATATATATATAACCACACTTTAACTTTTAGCAGCATTCCATATGATTAACCATGTCTTTCTTAAAATATGCTATTCCCTGGGCTTTTAAGACATAACATCATTATGTTTTTTACATACTTCTCTGGCTATTTTCTTTCTCGCTAGAGTCTTTCTTTACTTGCCTGTTGCATGTTAAGTTCCTTGATCCTAGACTCTAACTCATCTCTACCTTTTATTCTATACTCTCTTCCCAGGCAATATCAATCAGCTACATAGAGTTGATCCATAAACTTTAACTCCAGAGAAGGCTCCTCCTCTGAGCTTCTGACTCCTGAATTTTTCTCACTGTTAACATCTCTTCTTGACTATCTCAAAAGCATCACAGGTTCAATATAACCAAGACTATATCTATGATCTTTTCATTTCTTCACGTCTCTAACAATTAAGGACCTCATGATCCATCTGTTAACACAAGCCAAAAACAAAAAACGAAAGGCCATTTTCTATTACCCTCTCCCTCAAACCCCTAAACAATCTATCCATGTAGTCTATCATTTTACCTACAAAATATTTCTTAAATATTTCCATGTTCTTAGTTGATCCACCACCATCTTTGGTCAAGCTACCTTCATCTCTTGCCTCTTATGTTATATCCTATTAGTTTGTTTACCCCTACTAATTCGTCTACCTCCATATATTCTGGTACCCTTCTCACCCGTTCTCCACAAAAGAACCAGACCAATATATTTTAGAAGTACATCAGGTTATATCATCTTCCTGCTTAAAATTCTCTAATACTTTACTCTGCTCATAAGTAGTCACAGCTCAGTGTGACCTGTGAAGACTTTCATGGTCTGGATTGATATCTCTCTCCTGTATCTTGAAGCATTACCATATCTCTCCTTTCTGTTCCTGTCTTATTGATTTTTGCTCACTACCGTGTATATGCACAATAATTTGCTCTGTTACAGTGCTTTTGTCTATGCTTCTCTTTCAGATTGTCACACTACTTTCTCCCATCTTTACCTCGCTAACTCCTTTATGACCTTCAGATCTCAACTCTAAGTGTCACTTTCTTGAGAAAAAGCTTACTGGACTTCTCTGAAATGATCAAATCCCTATTTGGTATATCATTGTATTTTTTCAATTTCTTTATTGATTAAGGTGTTACATATGTGTCTGTATTCCCCCATCCCCTTCACTCATGCCCTCACCCTCCTGTTGTCTGTGTTCATTGGTTAGGCTTCATTGTATTTATAAAAAATATTTACAGTTGTTTATATGAATGTTTGATTAATATTTATGTCTCCCACCAGCATATAGACTGCCTAAGGACAGAGACTATTTTGACTCCCTATTTAATTCCAAGGCCCAATACAGTGCCTTGTGCAGAGCTTCCATTCAATAATAAAGGCTGAATGAATAGGTACATGACTAACTTTAACTCCTGATTAGTCTAAATAAATAAATGCTTTCTTTGAGCTTCCACCATCCCCTAATTTTTAACACACTCTTCCATTTCAGATATTTTAAGCTATAGTAGCTTTAGTAACTTTTATGGAGAAACAACTTGAGAAGAAATACATTTATTTGATTATATACTCTTGGTATTCCCTTTCATTTTTAATCTTGATTTCAGGGATTTATACTTTCAGAAGCCTCTGCCCATGTATTGTCTCATATTAAACAAAAAACATTTTTTGTGTATAAATCATACTTTTTATTAAGTGTTTTACCTAAAATTATAATAACTAATGTATATTAGATATAGGTCTAGACTGCTAGTTTCCTAACATCCAATTTAGTTCTGTTTCCTCTGTATGGGCAGCTATGAATTATCCCATTAAGAGAGATAATAGATAATAAGAATTGCAGATAATTCTTCAAAAATATAGTGTAAATCAATTTACCTCTTTCGGGAAAAACACTTTTTTACTTGGAGGAAAAACGAAGAATTTGGCCATTAGATTTAGTTCAGGCATACTGTGCCCCCAAGAAGTTTGGCAAAATACTTTCTGTGGCTTCATGAGCATACTTAAGAAAACCAATGGATGTTTCTCTCTCCTCTCTCTCTCCCTCTCCCCCCTCTGATCCTCCTTCTCTCCCTTCCTTTCTCTCTAAAACCAATTTAAAAAACATATCTTTGAGTGAGAATTAAAACATAATTATTCTTCAGAGAAATCTTTCTAAAATATACTGTATCATCTTAATAAACTACATTTTTTGAAATGGAATGTAACTTTAGTGAGTGTTATCATTATAAAAATCACAATAATCTGTGTAATTTGTATAGAACTTCTCAGTTTTTAATGTTCTTTTGAGTACTTTTGCTACATTATGCTATAGATCATAGTGCTCTAAAATGACATTAATATGTGACAGATATTTACCCCTGACAAGATGTAGACCTGAACTAATGTGGACTTTGGGACTATTATACAAATTATATTTATAATCACCAGCCTTGAAAAAAATTGGGAGGGGAATTATGTCTGGAGTGACACATACAGAATTTCCAAACTTGTGCCCATTCCTGTTTTTCTCTGAGTCATTACCCATATTTCTTCTATTCCTATTTTTACTTTCCTTCACTTTTGTCTTAATTAGTATGTCAGCATCTGCTTTTTGCCTTTCAGTCGCTAAAGAGCAAAACTGAATGGTTCCACAGGAAACTGAATAATTAAATTCTGGGGTTTCTGTTAATAATAATAATTTTTGAAACAGTATAGTTAGAGACCAAATTCAGGCATCTAGAAAATCCATTCCCAATGATATCAGGCACATGAGATATTATTATGGTGTATATTCATATAACAAATATGTATTGGGCAGTGCTTCATCGATGCTGTAATTAACTGCCTTTTAGCAGCATACAAATTCTACATCAAATTTTCTTATTTTACTTGTTAAAATATTGGCAAATATATGTTAAATATAAACTTTTATCATATATTTACTGTCTCTATCACCCTCCTCCAACCCGTTTCTTGACTCATCTCTACTATGGAACTTATTAACTATATTTGGTTCAACAGTGAGACATTAGGTGGGCCTTTATGAATTGATAGGATTTTCAAGGGTGGAATGATGGCAGGAAAATGATGGGATCAAGGTCTAAAGAAACAAAACTTTGGCTGTATTTATCAAATGGTTTGTAGAATGAAACTTGCAAAAAAAAAAAAAAAAAAAAAGAACCACTACTGTGGTCTAGGGTCTCATCCCTAGAGATTCTAAGAATTCCTAAA
This sequence comes from Corynorhinus townsendii, assembly GCA_026230045.1. Taxonomy (NCBI): domain Eukaryota; kingdom Metazoa; phylum Chordata; class Mammalia; order Chiroptera; family Vespertilionidae; genus Corynorhinus; species Corynorhinus townsendii. Next base: position 79,967,421 of record JAPDVU010000001.1, on the reverse strand, counting down.
GAATTTTATTGATAATACTAGAGGCCTAACACACAAAATCCTGCAGGTAGGGTCCTTAGGGCCTAGCCTCCTGTGATCAGGGCTATCTTCTGCCCATTTGCCAGTCCCCAGGTCAAACACTGACTCCACCACTGGGCTATCAGGCCGTTGGGATCACCAGATCATCCCTGCTGCTTGGGGGCTCAGGCCTGCAGGAAAGCAGGTGCTGGCAACTTCACCTCCATGAGCGTGCACTGGGCTCGGCTGCTGATGGTATGCGCTGCCCACTCATGGCCGCTCACACCACCGCCGCTGCCGCTGCTGCTGGGGCTTGAGGCACTGATGGAAGCTGTGGGGTGCACCCGTGACCTACCTGCCCCAACATGAGCAGCCCCAAGCAGGCAGGTGTTCCATCAGTGGCCGGCCCGGCGCACACTCATGGAGGTGAATTTGCCGGCACCTGCTGTCCTACAGGCCTGAGCCCCTGAGCAGCTGGGGATGAGCTAGTGATCCCGATGGCCTGACAGCCAGCCCAGTCCTCCTGCCACCCACCCCAATTCCCCGTTCATCATGGCTGATCCATCGGAACCTGGAGGCTGGGGGCAGGGACCAAGAGGTCTGCTGTTCAGCCAGCTCACCAGTCTCCAGTCCCACCCTGCCCACTCATGGGGGGGTGGTGGGGGCAGGGAGAGGGACCAAGAAGTACTCAATGCACCTCATGGTGACCGGTCATTTGGTTGTCAAGGTCTTCATGGACACTGGCTTTCATATATATATATATATATATATATATATATATATATATATATATGTAGATGATTTCTCACTATATTGTCTAAATATTTAGGCCATTTTAATGAAATTCACTTGTTTTAAATATATAATTTACTAACTAATTTTAGAAGATTTATAGAGTGCAATTATCACCATAAAGTAATCTTTGAACACTTCGAAGTTGTCTTGTGAATATTAAAGTGATTTAAAATAGAATAAATATTTTAAAGAGAATAATTTTTCTGTAACATTAATTTATTTCTAAATACATAAAGTAACATTGAAATATAGATCCAGATTAAATTAATAGCAACTTTTCTGCTTTTAAGAAGATCAGTAAAATGAATAGTTTTATTTAAAGTACTAGTATTTCAATAACAACCATGATGGACAGTATGCTTGGTGTTATCAAAATTATTATCCTACTGTTCTTTTGTATAAATGAGATTGACTTGTAAAACCCAAAATTGGTTTTCTTTAGATTTTAAGACTAGGGGTAAAAGCCAACCAACAGCCTAAGTGCCCATCAGCAGATGAGTGGCTTAGAAAACTATGGTACATCTACATAATGGAATACTACGCTGCGGTAAAAAAGAAGGAATTCTTACCATTTGCAAAAGCGTGGATAGAACTGGAGAGCATTATGCTAAGCAAAATAAGCCAGTCCAAGAAAGATAAATATCACATAATCTCACTCATTTATGGAATATAATGAACATCATAAACTGATGAACAAAAATAGATACAAAGAAGTATCAAACAGACTGACAAACTACAGTGGGAAGGCAGGGGAGGATTGGGCATTGGGGTTAAGTGATCAACCACAGGACTTGTTTGCATGCATATAAGCATAATCAAGGGACACAGACACTAGGGGGCAGGTGAGAGCATGTGCTAGGGAATCGGGGAGGCGGGTGAGGGGGAGGTTGATGGTAGAAAAGGAGACATGTGTACCACTATTTGCAATACTTCAAACAATAATTTAAAAAAATAAGAAAATTAAGTCTTAACTAAAAAAATAAAAAATGCCAACTAATGATTCATTTGAAGTTACATCTTATGCCAGATGAGAGTGTGAGAGTATTGATGTGACCAAAGTACTAGGAACTGAAAAACTCCAGAAAAATTTGTGGGGGCAGGTGCTGGTATACTTAAACCCACAAGTGGGTAGGTTGATTTTAAAATTCTAGACTTCTTAGAGATCTGGTGGTATTTTTCTTAAAGCTAAGACATCCAAATCAGTGTGACAGCATATTGAGGGATTAGATTGCACATCATGTACGTTTGCTATTCCCAGCAACATTCTCATTTTACAACATGGAAACAATCTCCCCAAAAGTGAACATTCAGGAATTTTCAATTACATGAATCTCATTATATCCAAATCCCTATTGTAAGAAATCGAGTCTTATACTCTGAATGAGAAACCATTTTACACACCAAATCCCAGTGTTTGTCCAAATAAGTTCCACATCACCCTGTTCACTTCCTCAACTCTTTGGCAATAGTTCTACATCTTTTTTCTTTTTCTTTTTCTTTTTCTGCCTATCTTAAAGCTAATACAGGAATATAGGTGGTTTGCTTGTGCACATCTGCACACATTGGCATTTACTTGTGCCCTCTACATGCCCTATATCATTAGTTCTAAAATTTGGCTGCACATTGAAATCACCTGCGAAGCTTTAGTCACTACTGGTGTCGAGGGTCTCATCCCTAGAGATTCTAATTTAGTTCCATGGAGATTTTAATAGCTCTCTGGTGATGCTGAACCAGCAAAGTTTGAGAACCATTGCTCTGTACTACTTCTGAAGGGAAAAGGCAGAGCATGCTTATGCTCTATTAAAGGTACTAAGAACTAATTCTCCTCTGAATGCAACACTAATCCCATGGAGGAATAGTTGTATTCTTACTCCAAAAATGAGAGACAAGAGCTTTCTGAAGCAACAGCAGTCTTGGCCAACCTGTATGTAAGTCTTTGCCAGAGGGACCAATACACTTTCCATTTTGAAACTGTTTCTTCCTTGACCTTTTGCTGTCAACCATATGCTTCATGTTTCTTATTATGAGTTTACAGAGTCAGATGAGTGCTATTTGCATTGGCCTCCATCACTTCCTGGTTAGGGGCATATTAAAATCCTTATACTACCTTTAGAAGAATCTCTCTGTTGGCACCAGCTATATTCAGGAGACCTCTTAAAAGTAACAAGAAAAGCCTTCCTAATAGAATCTATTTTAAAAAATGGCATTTGTAGTTGATTGCATTGACATTATTATTTAAAATAAATGCAGAAGAGAGAACAGGCAAAAAATATAAAATATTAGCATAAAGTTTAAATTGATATTAAAATAAAAATTTGAATTTTGAAATTTATTTATTTTGACTTATTTAACATTTTCATTTGAAAGATCATTTGCAAAATACTTTTAAGCTGTTAAATTTGAAGTTTTTCTGAAGCATCCTTCCCCCCCCAACCCTCACCCCCACCCCCGCCAGAAGAATTCTCTCAGGCAAATCGAGTGAAATATTTTGCTGGAGGGGATACTTTACTTTCAAGAAGCATTCCTTTGCATCATGAAATATATCAAAGAAAGACAAAAATCAAAGACAATGCTGAAATTTGTGGCAGGCAAAGGAAATTAGTATTAATATGGTCATGAGGTCTCTTAACTATTCTAAAGCTTAACTCATGATGTCAAAAAAATAGCTCTGTTAATTATTCAAATATTAAAACATGCACCCACATAGTTTTCACTTCCTTTAGTATTCATTGTTTTTCTCTTTGATGGTTTGTCAAGGGAGGAGAATGCCCTTTGCTGCTAAGAAACATTTGGTTAATTATCCTGACATATCTAACCTGTGACATTTTTTTTAGATGAGCTGGAGACCAAAAAGTAAAAAGAAAGCCTACATTTAAATCATTCCCTAATTGAATGACATACCTAAGTCATTTTCCCATCACTACCTGGTTTCATTTTTACACATTGCTAGTCTAACAACTTAAGGTCTAAATATTCAGAACATACTTTCCAAACAATTATGAGGCAAAAGAGATATATCAAATGTGTGAATGTTCTTTTTTGTATTTGTGGCTCTCCATCTTATAGATTGTATGTGTATCTGTGTGTGTAGGTGTTGTGTTATGTTTTGTTTTTGGAATGGTTCCTCACCCCCTTAATAGTGTTTTTAACCATTATTCTTAAGGAGGTTCTTGCCTGAAGGAAAAGAAAAGATTTATTCCTATGAGATTTTTAAAGATACTGTGTGGATTGTAGATGGCATAGTTTTACATTTATTGAAATTGTCTTTCCCCTTGGGTCTTAAGAAAATGTGCCTAAAGCTATTATCATATCTATCAACTCTGTGGAATTTCATGGATGTGGCTCTTTGTCCCAAGTGGTTCAAAAATGACCTTTTTGCGCCAAAGTTCAAGCTGAGAGAAGGTTCTGAGATAGAGATTAGAGACCTGTCAGTAGCCTGAAAAAATAAAAGTGTAAAATTATATGTGACACTCAGTTCAATCACATCAAACACTAAGAAATGTTTACTGAATGAACTAACACCATCCCTAATCATACTTTTCCCTTAAGTATCCACATTATCATGGGCGCCAAACACCGAGAGAGGTTGCAGAGGAAGAGCTGCTAATAAGTATGCACCAATTACAGCAGGCATGTGCTTGCACCTTAATTTCTTACAGCAATTATTTTTACTGTTCAAATAAATTTGACTTGTTGTTAGAAGCTCTCCATCCCATTCCTCCACTTCTTTTAATTAACTTTTCAAAATTAGGAGAGACAAATCTGAGATATCATTGAACTTATTAAATATGATGGGAAAAGCAAAGGCAGAATGCATGTTTATAAGAGCAGGATATAAATTTTTTTAACCACGGTGCTTTTAAAGAATAAATTCCCTGTGTGTACAGTTCTATATCTAATTTATAGCAGTAAAAACAGGAGCTTGCATGACAAATGCACAGTAGGCAACTGTGAACATACCGGTTGTAATTTCTAGCCAGCAGATACTATTCTGCTGCTGCAGAAAACCCTCCCAGTGAAAACGAATTAAACTGGAGTGGAAATCCCCAATAGGAATACATTCTTTCCCCCTGGGGTGGTGTCACAGTCTTTTAATTTGCCATATCTTAGTTGTATACTTTTATTCCTGAATAGCTGAACACATATTGCATGCTTTATTGATGCATCATTGGAAAAAAAATTAGCACTTACCATTTTGTCACATTTATATGATGCAATATTCTGTACATTTGGCTACTTAAAACTTATCTTCGTTGAAAAAAGAATAAGCTAATCAAACTACTGAAAAGACAATATTAAGAGCTAATACTAAGAAAAGGTTACTAAAATCATAAATCTGGTCCCTGGATATCTTATTATTTAAACAGCTGCATAGTTTTATTAGCTACTCAAAGCTAGTTTTACTGTAATATTTTACATTATGTATTTTGACATCCAAATATTTTAATGCATTGTTTTTCCCATGAAATAGCTGTCAGATAATTGAATTCAATATTGCCTTAAAATACATGTGTTTTCTTAACATTTATCTTTAAACAGATTTCTACCTTATTATTAGTTTCTGTGTGTTTTTAATGCTTACACAGTGAACTGATTTCCCTAAGTTATAATTTAAATAATTCTTGGTCTTCACTAATTCCAAATTCTGTAATATCACAAAATAAATATAATTAAAAAACCAAAGACCTCTACATAATGTATTCAACAATCAACAACTAAAAACTCCTGTGATTTTTTTTTATCTGTAAGGGAATTATATAGACAAGAGCTTAATTAAAGTTGATCTCTCCCTATTTTATATTTTACAGATAGAGATTTGAAAGAATAATACTTAAAAATTGAAAAGTAATATAACAATCTCCACAACCTTGAGATGATTCTGTTTTTAAGGGGAGAAAAGACTGTTTAAGATTGTCCTTTATTCTCTAAAAGTAAATTATGAACATCAATTAAATAATAGCTAAAATGTGCAAGCTATTTAGAGCATCTTTGACTCTCTCAGAAAAGTGTAAATTTGTGAATCATGTCTTCCTCTTTTTCAAAAAGTATGGTATTTCCACCTATTGATAAAGAGAATTATCACCAAAAATAATATTTTAAAATATGTGATGGATATTTACAGAATTATTTCTGCTTTATTAAACTGTAATGTTACAACTTGAGGAATGTTATAAATTCTTGCAGCCTAAAACTTAGAAAAAAATTCCCTCCTACCACAGCAGGGGGAAGGGAAAAGTAACCATCTATAATAATAAAAGCATAATATGCAAATCAACCAAACCGCCAAACAGCAGAATGGCCATCCAGATGACCTTCCAGATGAAGCCAGGGCTGGGAGGTTCCAGCCAAAGCAGCCGGGGTTGCAAAGGCCTACTCTTGCATGAATTTTGTGCATCAGGCCTCTAATTTTAAAATACAGAATTGATAAAACTCAACACCAAACAACAAGCAATCCAATTAAAAATGGACAAAGGACCTGAATAACACTTCTCTAACGAGGATATACAGATGGCCAGTAGACATATGAAAAGATGCTCAATGTCACTAATCCTCAAAGAAATGTAAATTAAAACCATAATGAGATATCACCTCACACCTGTCAGAATAGCTATCATCAATAAATCAACAGACATGTTGGTGAGGATGTGGCACAAAGGGCACCCTCATGTACTTTTGGGAAGAACACAGTTTAATGTAGTCACTGTGAAAAGCAGTATGGAGTTACCTCAAAAAATATTCAAAATGAAACTCTCTTATGACTCAGTGATCCCACTTCTGGAAATATTATCAGAAGAAAACCAAAACACTAATCTGAAAGGATAGATGCACTCCTATGTTCACTGCAGCATTACTTAAAATAGCCAAATTTTGAAAGCATCCCAAGTGTCCATCAGTAGATGAGTAGATCAAAAAGATGTGGTACATTTACACAATGAAATACTACTCAGCCATAAAAAGAAAGGAAATCTTAATTTTTGTGACAGCATGGATGGACCTGGAGAGTATTATGATAAGTGAAATAAGCCAGTTGGAGAAAGACAATTACCATATGATTTCACTTAAATGTGACATACAATGAACATAGTAAACTGACAAAATAGAAACATACTCATAGATACAGAGGGGAAGGGATTGGGAGTATGTGCGAAAAAGGTGAAAGAATTAAACAAACAAACAAACAAACAAACAAAACCTCCTAGACACAGATAACACTGTGGTGATTCCTGAGGGAAATGGGGTGGGGGAGGTAGAAGAGGGAAAGGGGGGATAAATTGTAATAAAAGGAGATGATTTCGGGTGGTGAACCCACAATATAATATATAAATGATGTATTATAGAATTGTGTACCTTGAAACCTATATAATTTTATTAACCATCACTCCAATAAATTTTATAATTTTTTTAAAATAAAAGAAAAGAAATATGGCCAAGGTTTGTACTCAAGAAAAATGATTTTACAGAACCTAACTTACTAGGGTTTACCAAATCTTAACTGACCTGGCAAATGGAGGATTCACAACTCTCACTCCTCTAGCCTTCAGTGTGAAACAAAAGAAACCCCCAACTTAGACTCACTAAAAGACTAGGCCTGATCATAGGACTATAGAATGCTTCCCCTGCCCCATACTTAATAACCACAACAATAGGGCTTCTCTGTAATCACAGAGATTGGAGAGCTGCAAACCTTATTCCCTGAAGCATACCTAAGAAGTCTCCAGGGAAACCCAAAGCCAACAGGGGAGATGAAAAACGAGAACACTAGAGGAACTTTTAGCATGTGACACTACAACTACAGAAAACAATAAACACACTAGCTGCTAGTTATGTATCCACAAAGCATACACTAAGGCCTGTTATCTCAACCCCTTTTTCCTAACACACCATGTTCAACTTTCAATACAAAATCAGGCAAAAAATTGTCTGAAAAGACAAGGCACACATCAGAACTAGACTCAGATATGGCAAAATTTTTGGAATGATCAGACTAGGAATTTAAAATTTAAAATATGCAAAGAGCAGATGAGTGATATAAGTGGAAAATGGATGCTCTAATTAAGAGCCAAAGGAAATGCTATATATTAAAATCAATGTTCCATAAATGAAGGACACCTTTAATAGGGCTTATCAGTAGACTGGACATGGTTGAAGAAAGAATCAGTGAGTTTGTAGATATGCCAACAGAAACTGCCCAAACTAAAAAATGAAGAGAAAGAAGAATGGAAAAAAATAGAATAGAATATCCAAAAGCTGCAGGAAATTACAAAAGAAGTAAGAGGAGCCCTAACCTGTTTGGCTCAGTGGATAGAGCATCAACCTGTGGACTGAAAAGTCCCAGGTTCAATTCCGGTCAAGAACATGTACCTTGGTTGCGGGCACATCCCCAGTAGGAGTTGTGCAGGAGGCAGCTGATCGTTGTTTCTCTCTCAACGATGTTTCTAACTCTCTATCCCTCTCCCTTCCTCTCTGTAAAAAATCAATAAAATATATTTAAAGAAAAAAGAAGAAGTAAGAGGAAACTTATGGAATACCAGCAAGAGTAGAAAAAGAGAAAGGAACAGAGAAAATATTTGAAATAATGACTGAGAGTTTTCCAAAATTAATGCCAGACACCAAACCACAAATCAAAATATCTTGGAGAACACGAAGTAGAATAAATACTAATAAATCTTTGCCTAGGCAATAGTTTAAACTGAAGAAAATCAAAGACAAAGAGAAAATATTGGAAGAAGCCAGAGAAAAAAAAATCTTATCTACAGTAGAAAAAGAGTGAGAATTATATTGGAGGGTTTTTTTTGTTGTTGTTTTTTGTTTGTTTTTTCAGAAACTGTGCAAGTACAAAGGGAGCAGAGCAAAATATTTAAAATGTTATAGATAAAATTATGTATTTAGTAAAATTATATTTTAAAAGTGAAAAAGCAATAAAGACTTTCTCAAAAACAAAAACAAAAATTCGAGGAATTTGTTGCCAGTAAACCTACCTTGCAAGAAATGTTAAAAGAAGTTCTTCAGAGAAAAGGAAAATGATATAGTTCAAAATTCAGATCTACATAAAAAAGGAAGAATGTTAGAAAAGGAGTAAGTAAAGACAAAATGAAAAATTGGCAAAGGATTTAAGTAGGCACACCACAAAAGAAAATATACAAATTGTCCATAAACATAAGAAAAAGTTAACAAATATCTGAAATTATACAATGAGGATATGCCACTACATAACTTACCACTTAGCAACCCATTGAAAAAAGTTAAAAGACAGAAATTATTAAGTGGTGCTAGGGATGTGGAGCAACTGGAACTTTATACACTGATGGGCAAGAATAAACTGGTACTCCGACTTTGAAAAATTCTCTGGCAGCATCTAAAAAAAGCTAGCCATGTCCACTACACTCAAAGGCCCTGTATTTCTCTCCTAAGACTATTCCCAACAGAAATGCAAACATAAGCTCACCATTAAAAAAGAAGAAGAATGATGTTGATAGCAGTACTGTTGGCATTATCCAAAATCTAGAAATTATCCAAATGATCATCATAATAGACTAGATGGATAAACTGTGGAATAGTCACACAATGGAACATAGAGAAGCAATGAGAATATACTAACTAATCACTATATCTAGGGTCACAGTGGAGGGTTGGGTAGCTATACATCTAATCAACAGTCCTGAGGCAAGTTTGGAAAACACTGCTCTTGAATTTGTTTTAGAGCAGTGGTCCTCAAACTTCAATGGAAAGAGTGATTGATGCTTCCTTAAAGGATAAGTTTAGAGCCCCATCCCAGAAAATTGAATTCAGTACCTATGGGGTAGAATCCAGGAATCTAGGGCAACATTTTTCTTACTTTGAGAAACATGCATTAAAAGTTGTATAATTACACTCAATGAAGGTCTATCCTGAGAAATTAAGGAACCAGAAGAGGCTATAAAGCCATGGTGGTATCAAGCCTGGAACTTAGAAGTCTCCTGACTCAGAATTCAAGTGTCCTTGCTCTACACCCTCTTTGTCCATGGCCACTCATTTCTAGTCTATTATTCAGAGATTGCACGCATGTCACATGTTCTCAATTTTATTTTCTCAAAATCAAATCACATTATCGCTCCTTCAGACACAGAGACATAGAAACGATAAACCCATGGATAATTAGAGAATGTTACTTTTAGAGGCATTTTATGGTTTATCCATTTTTTTTCTCTCCCTCATAGTATTGTTACCATAAACAGAATGGTTTCTGTGATACCCTGGGTTTGGTGTTATGAGGAAATAATAACTAAAGTTTATAAACTCACTGGGATTTGAGTCAAAAGTAAATGGTCTTTAAAGAGAGAGTATTAGTGCACATACTATTTACTTTTTTTTATAAAAGGAAATCCAGAAAAAAAAATTTCCATTAATTCTGACAGGGACTTTTAGACTCACTAAAATTAGTCATGAACTTTATACTTACTAATATGATGGGCAAAAGTTTTTGTTACATTAGAATTCTGCTGTGTAAGATACGTATCCCCTTTAGTATCAGTGCTTTTTAAAATATTTTAACAAGATACAGAGGGCAATTATGGTAAAAAGATGCTACCAATACTAATATGAAAAAAGAATGAAAGTACAAGATATTGATGGAATGTGGATAAACCAGAGCTCTCATACATTGCAGGTAGGAATATAAATTAATACAAACACTTTAAAACTGAACAATTAGTTTTAAGCATGTGTGCACCTGAGTATAAGTGGTCTGACGTGGAATTATATATATATATGTCATTATTTCACTTACATTAAATTCAAGAACAGTATTCAAAGTCAGAATAGAAACTGCCCTTGTGGGGAATAGTGGCTCTGAGGGAACCTCTGGGGACTTCTGGCTGCTGGTAATCCTGTATTTCTTAATATGAGTGTTGGTTACAATGGGTGTTCAATTTGTGAAAATTTCATGTATTCTATACTTATGAGATACATTTTAGGTACGTATAGCATACTTTGATATGCTTTTTAAAAAGCAAATAATACACATGCACTATTACAAACAAAAGTTTTATAAATGTATTACTGATACCTGGTCCTATATAATCAGGCTTAACTGGGCCTTGATTTCATCTAAATACCTGCCTTGTCACTAGATAATCAGGTCAGGTATACATCAACATTTATAACTGCAGAATGGTGGACATTAGAATCAGATAGAGTTGGGTGCAAAATCCTGTTGGGTCTCTGTTTTTAGATTTGTGATCCTGAAGAAGTTAAGTAAATTATTTATCCCTTAGTTTCCTCTTATGTAAAATGAGGATAATACCACTGACCCTGAAGCATTATTGAGAGGGTTGATTAAAATTATTGAAGTATTCAATATATACCTAACACGTAATGACTCTCAAAACCATAGTGATATTTTATCTTAATTTTTTTATTTATTTTCATTTTTTTCTTTATTGATTAAAGTATTCCATATGTGTCCTTATCGCCCCATTGCTCCCCCACCCCCCTATTCATGCCCTCACTACCCTGGTGTCTGTATCCATTGGTTAGGCCTATATGCATGCATACAAGTCCTTTGGTTGATCTCTCCCTCTTACCCCTACCCTCTCCTCCCTTCCCTGAGGTTTGAGCATCTGATCAATGCTTCTCTGTCTCTGGATCTATTTTTGTTCATCAGTGTGTGTTGTTCATTATAGTCCATAAATGAGTGAGATCATGTGATATTTATTTTTCTCGGACTGGCTTATTTTGCTTAGCATAATGCTCTCCAGTTCCACCCATGCTGATGTAAATGGTAAGAATTCCTGCTTTTTTTTTTACCACAGTGTAGTATTCCATTGTGTAGATGTACCACAGTTTTTTAATCCACCAATTTGCTAATGGGCACTTAGGCTGTTTCCAAATCTTAGCTATGGTAAATTGTGCTGCTATGAGCATAGGGGGTGCATATATTCTTTCTGATTGGTGCTTCTAGAAACCATAGTGATTTTGACAGGAGAAGCTTGCAGGAGTGTGCTTGTTTGCTTGCCATTCTCCATCCTTGGAGATACATTTACACAATTAGCCATCTGTGTAAGGGCTCTGGCTAGTGTTTTCTCTTGCATTGTCTCCTCTTGATGATTCCACATTGCTACTCTGCATTTTGACTTTCAATCATCTCTGAAAGTCTTACATATTTTTGCACTTATGTGAAAAAACTCGATGTTTTTGTCTCTGGTGGGTTTTTTGTTTGTTTGTTTGTTTTAATTGTAACTTTCTTTGCCTTTACATTTTCAAAATGTTAACAGTGCTAAATTTGTGCTTAGAGTCACTTCTAGAGTAATTACTATTTCCTAGTAATCAAAGCCCCTCTTCTCGCTGGTGCTGTCTTATCAAATGCTTCAAAAACAAGCTGTTGCCATTGAAGAGAAAGAGCCTGGATCACTCACCCTTTCGCAGGGGTCTCAGCTGTGTATTTGTTTAACCCGGTTCACCTCAAATACTGTGTGTATTTCTGCTGTCACCTAAATGACCTTTTTATTTTCTTTTCTTCATTTTTATCTGTATTTTGAAAGTGCTTTTCAACCATTCACTGCCAAACTTCCTAGCAGCCGGTAAAATAGGTCAATGTTATTAGCCCCATTTTACAGATGAGGTTAAGAGAGTTCTGAGAGGTTACAAGTGAGTTAGCGGCTAAGGAGCTAGCGACTGATATTCTCTTGGACCTGCTGTCATATATACACACAAGCTTCAAGGCTACAGAGAGAAGAGTACTCACTCCTCTGTGGAGGAAAAAAAGAAAACCAGAATAGCTGACGGTAAAATTTGGTTGAATGTGAACCTTGTCCTCAACAATTTTTGTTATAAAGGTATTTGCAGCCTTATATTTCTAAGACAAGTTATATCTTTATGTTCAATTACCAGCAATTTTACAACCAAAATATCTACTGACTTATTATCTACCTATCCATCATATACCTATCTACCTCTCTTTCTCTCTTCTCCTCTCTCTGTAATATTTCAATCACTTTTACATTACAGAATACTCATTTAATATAATCTCAAAATTCTTAAAGCAAATTATAGGAACTTTGTAGATATAAAGTGATATCATAAATGCTGAAGACTGAGAGTTCTGATCCACTAGAGTTTATTGAATGTCTGTGTAGAAGAGAGGGAGTCTGTGAGAAAACAACCAGCTTTTCCCATCCTCCAGGAGGTGGCAGTTTCAAGGGACATCTCTGAGTGCTCTTCCCCAGCCCAATTCCAGAGGAGAGTTGCAAGGGGTAAGAATACTGTATGCTAATGCATGGTAGAATATTGCTTGTTTGAGGGATTTTTTTTTCCTAAAGGAAAAGCTAGGTATTTTATTATAATTTAGTTATATGCCTTTTTAAAGATGTCCAGTTGAATATGGTGATTTCAAGCATTATAGGTTGAATGGAAGATTGTGAACAAGGAATCACAGGTAAGCTAATTCCTTATTTGATGCTGCCTTGGATACCACTGTAATAAATGCTTAAAAATCTTTGTCTGATTTTTTACCTTCCAAGTGGACAATTTAAATAATTAAATGTGAGGTAAAAATGTTAATATCTGATGACAAAGCTCTTAAAAACCTGAAATTTCTGGCCACAGGAAGGTGGCACAAGGAACACATGGGCCAGCAGACCCATAGTTCACATCTCACCCTGGGAGTGGTGCTCTGAGGCTGAGGTGAGTAGGTCATAAAGAGAACACCCACCTCCTTATGGAATTCTGGCATTTTTTGCAGCCAAGGTGACAACTGGAAGCTCAAGTAGTACAGAGTGCAGGTAAGAGAAAACAAAAACTTGTGCTTCAGCAGCAACTACTGGGGAAAAAAGAAAGACCTCTACTTATCAACATGCTAAACAATTAAGAGTCAAATACTTGGGGAAAAAATAAAAACAAACAATGGAGTTCAGAAAGAATATGAAAATTTTTCAGAAAATAAATGGAAGACTACAATTTAAGTGACAGAGGATTTAAGATTGCAGTTCTTAAAAAAACAACAACAACTCAACAAGATAAAAAAAAAAGCACAGGAAATTAATTCAATGAGCCAATGAGCTCAGGAAGAAAATCAATGAATAAAAGGAATTTTTTACCAAAGATCTTAAAACTATATAAAATAACCAAACAGAAATTCTGGAGCTGAAGAACTAAATAAATGAGATGAAATAGCACCATCAAGCTCAAGAAACAGAGCAGACAGATGAAGGACAGAATTAGTAATATTAAAGATAGAAATTTAGAAATGACTCAGTGGAGGAAGAGAGAGAAACAAGAGTAAAAAAAAAAAGAAAAGAATAGAAAAGAAAGAAAAGAATAAAGGGAGGAAAGAAGGAAGGAAGAAATACTTTTATAAAAACTATCTGACTCCATTAGGAAGAGCAATATAATAAAACGGAGTATACCAGAAAAAGAAGAGAGGGAGAAGGGAACAGAGTGTAATCAAACCAATAATTGACAAGCACTTCCCAAATCTATGGAGAACAATGGACCTTCAAATCCAAGAAGCTAACAGAACACCTAATTATATTAATCCAAAAGGCCTTTATGTGGACTCTCCCCTACCATTGTGTATTAAAATATGGATGTTTTCTAACAGACTTTTCTTCAAGTTGCTGCTAAAAATGGTTATCATTTCAAAAATTATACTGACACACTGTTAAAATTAAGGCTTTGCTTTCTTTAAGATTTAGGCACTTAAGACTAAAACCATTGCAAAATGTGAGTTACCAGGGCATATTCTTGAAGCACCAAGCAGTGACTTAACTATGACATATCAAAGATGTGGGTGATAAAATTTAAATTGGTGGGTCAGGAGACTGAACTCATCTAGGAACCAATTGGTATGAGGATAGCAGTGCATGTAGCTGAGGATTCAGAATTCCATGATGAAAATGTCACAGAAATTGATTGTCTCAAGTTCTGGAAGCTAGAAGTTTAACAACAAGTTGTTTGTAGGGCCATGCTCTCTAAAACCTGCAGGAAAATTCTTCCTGACTCTTCCTAGCTTCTGGTAGTTTGCCAGCAATCTTTGGCATACCATGGCTTGTAGATACATCACTCCAATCCTTCGTCTCCACATCGTGCTCTTCCGATGTATCTTAATCTCATCCCCCCTGTGTGTATCTATGTCCTACTCTCCCCTTTTTATAATGATTATATATGATATTAGAGCCCACCTTAAGGACATCATTTCAGCTTGATTACCTCGGTAAAGACCCTATTTGTAAATAAGATATTATGAGTTACTCGGTAAAGACCCTATTTGTAAATAAGATATTATGAGTTATGAGTAAGGACTTCATCATATCAATTTGGGGGACACAGTTCAACCCACAGCACTGTCAATAAAACAGACAGAACATTCAAGTGATCATGAGAAAGGATAGCGTAAAAGATAGCAGGAACCTGGGGGGAAGAGATAAGAGGTGAGAATATATGTAGTGGTGGAAGCAGGATTTCAAGAGCTGAGCCAGGAGAAGCAGCTTGAAGCAACTTTTTGTAGGTCAGCTTTTCTACAGGGAAAGTAAGTTTTTAAAGGCATATACTTGGTCACACAATCCTCTCCCTTCAGTAAGCAACATTATTATGGTACATTAAGTATTTCCACAAATCCTTTGCAGATTTCCTGATAAGAGAGAGAGCTCATTTCCTTGTAGCTTGAATTGTTTTCAAATAGGCTGTAACAAAAATAACATTGCATGAGCTTCCAACCACAAGGGGCCCAACCACAAGAAGCCTTAAAGCCTCTACCTTCTTTTGCTTGGAAATTGCCCTGAAACTGCCATAGGTAGAAGTCACTTTAGCTGTCTGGAGAATGAAAGGCCTTATGGATAAGAACTGAGGCATCCTTCATGATAGAACCAACTGCTGAACATGAGTGAGACCATCTTGAACCTTCCAGTGCAACCTGCCACAGGTAAACATAGTGACATGGGTGAGCTCAATTGAAACCAGCAGAGAAATTCTTCAGCAATCCACAGAATTATGATAAATAATAAATCTTTAACATTTAAGTCATTACATTTAAGAATGGTTTATTATGCAGCAGTAGTTAACTCATATGGAAATTTGTGATGAAAGTAAGGTGTCACCTTAGTAGAATCTTAAATATGTGGCATTGGCCACTGAGCAGTGGAGAATAGAAAGATGAAAAGAAATATGGAGGTAGGAAAATGGAAAAGGGACTATTGGAGACTAAAGAGAGAGTGACTTGTGTTATATAGCACAGAACATTTGAAAAATTGTCACCTATGGTAATTTGAAAGATGGAAAATATACCTAATTAAGTTTATGGTCCATTTTTATTTCACAAGCCAGGGCATCTTTGCACAGAATGTTGAATGTACCAATTGGCTTATCCTAGCTGAATATGCTAAGAAGAGAAAGGTGCAAGAAGAGAAAGATGAGCTAAAGAAGAAATTGTTCAGTGTGCAAAAAGAATTTAGAGAAAACATAGAAGGCCCAGGACTTACTGAACTGGAAAATAAAACAGTCTCTCAGTCTCAATCACCTCAATTGGTTGAAAATCTCAAATTAAAATAATGCTTAGGACCAATAGCAAATCAAGGGTGTGTGGAGAGCTTGAGCTGCCAGGTGTCAGGGTAGTTGATCAGGATAACAAGCCAAAATTAAAGTAACAGTCAAGCCTTTCATCATTTAGTGTGATAATATAAACAAGAGATTAAATAAATAGAAGAAAGTACCAGCAAATTCAATAGTCTATTTTCCCCTGCGATGATGCTGGGTGAAGGTCAGATGGATCAGGAAGATGCACAGTGTGCAGGATCATCTAACTGCCCAGGGAGCCCCAAGTGAAATGTTCCTGCCATTTTATGGACCTGAGAGCCAGGAAGAGGAAGAGGAGGAAAATCTAAGACTGAAATTACTGGGTATTGAATTATAATGGAGACTATTACTTTCAAGATACCATCCCCTCCCAAAGAGGAAGTCTGAGCAGAGATACCTGAGGAAGGCCTTAGGGATGACCCCTGATAAAGAGGCCTCCAGATGGTGACATCTGGGCTAAGAAGGCAGATATAGTACATGAGCATGACCAGCCATAGGGCTTGAGTCTTTGACTGCTAGCTACTCCCTTCAGATACTGCAGCACACCAACTCTAGTGTTGGGAGGGTAGCTTTTTCATGAGATAGGCCAGGTAAGTCTTTGTAACTGCTTATGGTAGAGCCTGAAAGATCATACATAGATTTTTGGCTGGTAGCCTGACTTCATGGGGTGTGGCTGTATTCCCTTTTTATAATTTTGCAAAATTTCTGGTGGTACCTAGTAAACCCTCCCAGTGATAAGAGTCTTTAAGATATTCTCCCAAAACAGCCTAAACAGGACTAAAAGTAGATAGAAATAGGCCTGTCTCAAAAAGAATTATGAATGTGGCTGTTAGAAGTGGCAGTAAAGCCCAATCAGATCCATAGAAAATCTGCAAATTTTAATAGAATGGTACTGAAAAATATTCTCATCTTGGATTAAATTGGATAAAGCCAAAAATAATAAGAAACCTCTGGGCCTCCAATATTCCATCGGTAGGAAGCAGTCCGAGAGTCATTCAGCTGCTAACAAAGAAGTTTTTTATCTAAAAGGGAAGACATTTAGAGAATGAAGCCAAGATTCACTTCCAGGAGCAGAGACTGGCCTCCCAAGGACTATTCCTTCTGCCCTCAGTGCAGTACTGACAGTGCATGTGCCCCAGGGCCAGGCCTGAAGAAAATTTGCAGCCCCATCTTTGCACTCTTGGACAGATAACCTGAGACTGTCTTAAAACATTGATCTATATCCTTCTCATCCTTGCAACAATTTTGAGAAGTAGGCATTACCTTCATTTTACATATGAGAAAACTAAATACTTAATGAATTATGTAAGTAGCAAATGGTGCAGCTGAGATTCAGACACAGGTCTTTCTGGCTTAAACATATCTCTTTTTAATGTGCATCCCCCTTCATTATTATGAACTGTCTTTTTCTGGAAAGGCACAGGGTTGCTGTGAAATAAATACAATGATGAATAAGGTTTTTATATATGATGTCTTTCAGTGCCATTATTCTTATAATGTCAGGCATCCTTGCCATTAATTACAGAAGTGAATTTCTTCATGTGGTGCCACTTTATTGTAAAATTACAGGGTAAAAAGTCTCCAAAGTTATATTTAACTCTTGATAAACCTTTAGTAGTGACAACTAAATCAAAGCACTTTGCATCTATTAACTCATTTAATCCTCACATTAAACTTATAAGTAGGAACTATTTTATTTCTATTTTGCGGAGAAAGTGAGCAATTTTCCAAAGTCACATAGCAAGAAAGTAGTAGAAACAGACCTATACTGTGATTCACTATTCTATATTGCCTCCAAAAATGCCACTGTGGTAATATGATTTCCACTTTAAGAAGAAAAAATCACTCTAACTATAGATTTCCACAGTGCTTAATAATCTTTCAAAAGAGGGCTGGGAGTTTTCTACTATCATATCTTGTTCATGAAAGAGATAGAGGTATGGATATACTGACTATTAAGTCCAGAAGAAAACAGTCGGAGGTGACTTTCAGAGTTCTGGTGAGAGTTGGTAACTGTTCAAAGAACGTAATGAGAAAGTAGATAATGACTAACCCATGTGTAATTGGAACTCTTCCAGCATGGAAGAAAGTTACTCACCCTGAGTCTACAGAGGATCCAATTAAAGAATCTCTGATCTAAACTTTGCCATCAAGTAGGTGCATTTCAATTTTCACTCTGTTTTCTGGCTTAACTGGCTCATATTTTAAATAGAATTACATATGTTTTGTTAAACTCTTTTAAGTCCTTTTTGAAACAGGGAGGAAAAAATACACAGTATATAAACAAACAAATATGTATATTATATAGTTGCAGAAATTTTTTTGTCAGATTAAAAATAACATAAAGAGATAAATTGAATAAAAAGTAGGGGAGACATAGGGAGGAAAATGTTGATAGGGTCATAAAATGGAACCAAGAATGAGAGGCCTAAAAAATTCATACATAAAGACTTAAAATTGGTGAGCTGCAAATCAGGCCCTAAGTTTTCTAGCAGTCAGTGGGAAAATAAAATCCTGATCAGTTACACAATTTACAAGATATATAAGATAAAATCAGAACAGTTGTTAGGAAAAGCAAAATTATTGCTGTTACCAATATCCGACAGAAATTCCTCCCCGTAGTCCTCATAAAACCAGCACCATGTAATATACTGGCTTATATTCTCAACTGCACTTTTACAGTAGACACAATGACAAGTTCCATGCTGTCCTGTGATCTGCCCAAATCCAAGGGTAGATTTTAAAGTGTCTGGAATAATGGGTGAACTTTATCTTTTAAGCAACCCTTTCTATATATCGTTTCTGTTTGCAGATCCTTTTAGAGATATTGGGAAGCAATGCCTTTGAAATTACACTTTTTTCAAGCACTTGGAATCCAGATTATCCAGCAATTCCACTTGTGAGTATTTATCTGAAGAAAACAAAAACCCTAACTTAAAAATCTATATGTACCTCTATGTTCACTGAAGCATTATTTACAATAACCAATGTAGAGAAGCAACCTAGGTGTCCAATAATAGAAGAATGAATAAAAACATAATATATAGGTATCAGCAATAAAAAAGATTGAATTCCTGCCATTTGTGACAACATGGATAGACCTAGAGGGCATTATGCTAAGGGAAATAAGTCTGACACAGAAAGATAGTGTATGACTTTACTTACATGTAGATTTTCCTTTTAATGAACAAATAATACAAAATGAAAACAGACTTACAGATACAGAGAAAAACACTGATGGTTGCCAAATGGGAGGGGGTGGGGGATAGGTGGGAAAGGTAGTGGGAAACAAGAGGTACCGATTTTGAGTTATAAAGTAAATAAGGCATGGGGCTGTAATGTATAGCACAGGGAATATTATTCAATATAATGTAATAACTTTGTACAGTGGCAGATGGTTATTTGACTTATCATGGTAATTAGACTGTATAAGCTATATAAATAAATGTTGAATCACTATGTTGTACATCTGAAACTAATATGTTAGATGTCAACTATAATTTAATTTTTAAAAATTTCAGATTATCTATATTCATGGTTAAATTGGATTTACACATTTTAACCAAGTGTTGATCTGGTAAATGGTTTTCCATCTCTTATAAAAAATAATAAATGAATAAAGGGCCAGAGAAGGACCTATACGTAAATTAAAGGCCAGTTCTTCTGTGCTTACTGATTAACTAATATAAAACCCATAGTCTGTTCCAAAATTCTCAGAAAATCTATGTAATATATAGACAACTGAGACCACAAACTATAAATTTGGCCACCTCTTTTAGCTTATATATTGATGCTTATCCTCCAGGTACTCTCAATAAAGCACCCAGACAATTACTAATTTTGAGCACTTCTAATAATATTTCAATTATTTACTCAATCTGAATTCTATTAAGAATAATGGGCTTTAGTTCTGGAATGAAACTTAGAGATCAATATGGAATACAGTATGGCATTTAATAGATAATGAACTTGCATCTGAGAGAGGTAAAATCACTTTCACAAGATTGTATATACCTGAAGAGTAACGAAGAGAAAAGGAAAACCCAGGTTGTCACACCGTTTATGCATTGGCTGCCCTGTGTGTGGGATGGTTAGTTGCACGGCTCCAACGATTACAAGGAAAGCCATTTCCTCCAGTCTACTCCTTTCTATTACCATGAAAATTGGTCTTCAAGGAGAGAACATTCGTATTTCAATTCATATTTTCACTCTTTTTTTCGTCTGGATGCCGTATCACATTAAACTCAATGTAATTTTCATGGCTTACTCTCTCATCTGTAGTAAACAGACCATTGCAATCACAACATTGGTATGAGTTCAATTACATGAAGAAATATGATTACCTGATAAAATTCTTCATTTGGTTAACAAAAGGAAGAAAAATTTCCCTCTCAGCCAACAACATATTTTCACCATGACATACCAAGTCAAGATGTGCAGATGAGAAATTATTTGATTAGCTGCTGCTGTACTGCGAGTGCTTAAACCTGTGAGAACTGCCAAGCTCAAGCCACTATGGCTCACGCTCTAAGTCTTTCTGCCATTCTCTGGGCCTCTCCGCAACAAGAGCTACCATTTCGCTGTCATTGTCACTTCACATATTCAGTCTCTAAAGCTCTGTGTGTTGTTTCATTCTGCTCTATGTCTCCCCTAGGAACACCTTCATTTTAATATAAATAGAGCGGTTCATCATGCGATGGCAAAGAATCATGGACGGTATGACTCTCAATATTACTGGGCACGCTGCATACAGATGTATTCCAAAAGAGGTCTAAAGAAGAAAAAAATAAAGAAATTTAAAGAAGGGCATCTAAATATAAGGCAAACCATATGTCTGTACCAGCTAAGAATAAATATTGAAGGTAAGGCTATAGCATTTTAATTTTGTGGCTGTTGGTCAGATATAGGAAGGAAGCAGCTATTTAACTAAAAGATTCTATAGCTCTTCTCCTTGTCTTTAAAAATCAGATTACCTTCACTGCCTTACCTGAAATGAGGGTCATTTTTAGATTCCTAGTAATTCTTTAATGCATTAGGACTTCCTTGAATTTAGGACAGTTAAAATGTCTTCTGAGAAATGTTCTGAGACATGACAAAATTACATGTAATCCTGGTTTGTCTCATTGATGTGGAGGGGGCAATAGTAAATTAAGATGAGCTGAGTGATTTTTTTCACAGCCCTGGCCTTCATAAGTCGTTCTGAGGATCTCACCAGACTTCCATAACATTCTATAACCAGTCTCTTGGGCCTGTGTCTCATTTATTATTATTCCCTCTCTGCCTCCTACTGGCCTGGCACAGGCCCAGTCACAGCAATGAGCAGTCTCTGGTGTGATGCTGCCACCACCACCCTGAAAAAGCCTCTTCCTTCCCCACTGTATTGCTACTCTCTCTTAACATTCTGGAAGATGATACCCTCATGTTGACTGAAAGATTTATTGGCACCTTTCAACATAAACCAGTGGCTTTATTTACATTTGTAGTGCATCCTCCCTCTTGCAAAAAACAAATAGACAAACAACCTTGTTTTTTTCCCCCTACAGCTCGAAGGTCTAACAGAAGATAGAGGAAAACATTTAGAAAGAAAAGATCATCATACTTAAAAGGCTTCCTTTACAAAAATCCTGAATGAGCACCTCAGGAGACAGCACTGGTACTTGCCTTTCAAACTAAATTATGTTTTGCTAAGTTTTGAAAACATTTAATATCTTTATTGTTCATAGTATTTGTGATTCAGTAGTATAATCATCATCTTCTAACACACACTCATACCTTTCTAACACATTTAACTCAAAAATCATTAAGTCATTGATTTTTAAATGATGATTTTCTGCTCATTCTGAAAATAAAAATTGAATATTCTTCTCTTTCCCTTCTATCTACCATTACATTTTAAATCAAAGAAAAAAATGTCATAGCTATTTACTTATATTGTGGTTTAAGTCAGTCAGTGCAAAAGGCTAGCAAGGGAGTCATAAGAAAACTGAAGTTTTGTTTTGCTTTGTTCTGTTTAAATATCCTATCTAATAAAAGAGTAATATGCAAATTGACCATACCTCCACTACAACCATAAGCCACACCCACCAGCCAATCTGGAGTGAGTATGCAAATTAACCCAACCAACTGCGGCCGTGCAGTGAGCAGGAGGCTTGGGTTTCCCCAGCAATGGAGGAGCCAGCTCAGGCCTCTGCTAAGGCTATAAAGTTTCAATTATAGAAGATAAAAAAATCCCATCAAAAATGGCTGCAGCCTTGGAACAAGCAGGAGGCTTGGCTCTGCTCAAGACTACAAAGTTTCAATTATAGAAGATAAATAAATCCCAGATACCAGGGCCTCTGCTTGGGTCACTGGAGGGCGTGGCCAACCTGCAAACCACCACAGGCCCCTGGCCCCACACCCTAAGGGAACCCCCACCCTCATCCAGGACACCCTTCAGGGCAAACCAGCTGACCCCCACCTGTGTACCAGGCCTCTAACCTACCTAATAAAAGAGTGATATACAAATTGACCATCACTCCAACACACAAGATGAGTGCCCCCATGTGGTCAAAGATGGCTGCCCCCATGTGGACAAGGTGACCCCCACAAGATGGCCAGCAAGGGAGGGCAGTTGGGAGGGACCAAGCCTGCAGGGGAGGGCAGTTAGGGGTGATCAGGCCTGCAGAGGAGGGAAGTTGGGGTCGATCGGGCCTGCAGGGAAGGGCAGTTGTGGGAGACCCAGGCCTACAGGGGAGAGCAGTTGCAGAGACCAGGCCTGCAGGGGAGGGCAGTTAGGAGCAAACAGGCTGGCAGGGAGCATTTAGGGGGTGATCAGGCTGGCAGGCAGAAGCAGTTAGGGGCAATCAGGAAGGCAGGCAGGTGAGCAGTTGGGAGCCAGCAGTCCTGGATTGTGAGAGGGATGTCCGACTGCCCGTTTAGGCCCGATCCTCCTGGTATCAGGCCTAAACGGGCAGTTGGACATCCCTCGAGGGGTCCCAGAATGGAGAGGGTGCAGGCTGGGCTGAGGGACACACACCCCTGTGCCCTAATTTCATGTACCTGGCCTCTAGTATATTAAAAAAACCCAAAGTGGGAGAGTAGAAGACAAGGGAGATGGTTATTATTTATTGAATGCTAATACTATGCCAAAATTATTTCATTTAGTCTTTACCTGAATCCTTCTGAAAAAACTTTGATTGCATTATGCTAGTTTTGGCCCACAAAACTGGTCATTGGAGGAGCCAGTGCTCAAACACAAGTTCTCTAATTCTATTGCTTGTGCTTGTCCTACTGCACTTTACTTACTTCCATAAGAGGAGAAATCAATCATAACTCTTTGTCAAACATTTTTTTAAATAAAAAGAATTATTTAAGTAGAAACCTAGCATATAATATGGTCAATAGTTTACTCCATATTATACACTGAGTGGCCAGTGTTATTATTATGACCACCCCATCAGTACTTCGTTGGGCCACCATTAGCCTTCAATATTGTGGGGATTCTTCTTGGCATTGACTCTACCAGATGCTGAAAGGTGATGCAAGGAATCTGACACCATGCCTGATGAATAGCAATGTCCAGTTCTGTGAGATTCGATGGTTGTAGAACTAGCTGCCTGATGGCTCTTTTAACTTCGTTCCACAAATGCTCAATTGGATTGAGATCTGGTGCTTGTGGGGGCCACCTAAGCAAGGTAAAGTCTCCCTCGTGTTCTTGAAACCACTCCTGCACAATACGAGCACCGTGGCATGGCACATTGTCTTGCTGGAAGGAGCCATCTCCATTGGGATCTGTCATCAACATGATAGGATTAACTTGATCAGCAACGATACTTAGGTATGTTGTGCTATTCAGACGTTGTTCCACACAAATTAAAGGGCCCAAATCATGCCAGGAAAACATGCCC
Organism: Corynorhinus townsendii; assembly: GCA_026230045.1. Classification (NCBI taxonomy): domain Eukaryota; kingdom Metazoa; phylum Chordata; class Mammalia; order Chiroptera; family Vespertilionidae; genus Corynorhinus; species Corynorhinus townsendii. The sequence continues at coordinate 79,943,197 of JAPDVU010000001.1, read as the reverse complement.
CAAACCATAACACTGCCCCCACCAGCTTGAAAGGTTGTACTCATGCATGTGGGGTGCATGCTTTCATGCTGTTTCTGTGAAATTCTCACTCTGCCATCTGCATGATGCAACTGGAAATGTGATTTATCAGACCATATGACTTTTTTACAATGCTCGACTGTCCAATCCTTGTGTTACTGTGCGAATTGGAGACGTTTTATCTTGGTAAATGCAGACAACAAAGTTGTTCAAATAGGCCTTCAGCTTCCATATCCCATACGATGCAGTGTACAGCTAATTTGCCTACAAACGTCAGGTGGTCATAATAATCTGGCCACTCAGTGTATATTTTGTAGGAATAGAAGTTTTCACTCTAATGCCCTATGTGTTTTCTGCTTTAAACAGCTCTTTCTAACTTATACCATTCTTATAAAGATTTTATTAGAAATTATTTGTGGTATATTGGAAAACATAGCCATGATTTTTTCAGTTCCTCTCATCAATAAGTGGAATCTTTTTATCTGGGCTTGCCTTGTGACTTGCATTGACTATTAGAATGTGACAGAATTAAGAATTCTAAAGCCTTGGCCTTGGGGATCTTAAATTATGAGACCAGGTGGAGAAGAATACCCAGCAAGTGGCAAGATCAAGGCCTCACATATGTAGTGAGATCATTTTAGACACTTTGGCCACAAGTGAGCTGCCAAATAATTGCTGCCACATGACTGTAGGCAAGACCAACAGAAGAATTGTCCAGCTAAACCCAACCAACCTATAGAAGTGTGGAAAATAGTGTCACTACTATTTTAAATCATCACTCTTTACAGTTATTTGTGTGTGTGTGTGTGTGTGTGTGTGTGTGTGTGTGTGTGTAGAAAAAATTAACTGACATAAATTTGTAAAGAGAAAGACTTTGGTATGTGGTAGACACTCAATAAATGATAGTTCTGATGTTTTATATCTCTATGTTCTGGTGCAGTGCAAATAAATAGTAAATACTTATTGATTTGAATCAATATACATGTATCCCTGGTTTGTAGATACCATCAAATGGACTCATTAAATATAGCTGGCATCTAAATAGACCAAAGGATTGTAACAGAAAATCTTTGTTTATAATGAAGATGTGATTTTATACTGGGAACATAGTGCATAATATCTATAATAATAAAAGCAGAATATGCTAATTAGACCAGAAGTTCTTTCAAATATTCTTCCTTCTGGACAAAGCCACGGCAGGCAGGGGACAAGGTAGAGGTGGCTGCCACGGTGGTAGGGGACAAGGACGTTGCAAGAATTTCATGCATCAGGCCTCTAGTATAATTTATAATTTTTTTTAATTTCTTTATTCATTAAGGTATTACATATGTATCCTTAACCCCCCATTACCCCCCACCTCCCATTCATGACCACACCCCTCTGTTGTCTGTGTCCATTGATTAGGCTTATATGCATGCATATAAATCCTTTGGTTGATCTCTCCCCTTTCCCCCCACCCTCCCCTACCTTCCCTGAGGTTTGACATTCTGATTGGTCTTTCTCTGTCTCTGAATCTATTTTTGTTCATCAGTTTATGTTGTTCATTATATTCCACAAATAAGTGAGATCATGTGATTCTTACCTTTCTCTGCCTGGCTAATTTCACTTAGCATAATGCTCTCCATCTCCATCCATGCTGTTGCAAATGGTAAGAACTCCTTCTTTTTTACCGCAACATAGTATTCCATTTTGTAGATGTACCACAGTTTTTTAATCCATTCATCTGCTGATGGGCACTTAGGCTGTTTCCAAATCTTAGCTATGGTGAATTGTGCTACTATGAACATAGGGGTGCATATATCCTTTCTGATTGGTGTTTCTAGTTTCTTGGGATATATTCCTAGAAGTGGGATTACTGGGTCAAATGGGAGTTCCATATTTAGTTTTTTGAGGAAACTCCATACTGTTCTCCACAGTGGCTGCACCAGTCTGCATTCCCACCAGCAGTGCACAAGGGCTACTTTTTCTCTGCATCCTCACCAGCACTTGTCATTTGTTGACTTCTTGATAATAGCCATTCTGACAGGTGTGAGATGGTACCGCATTGTTGTTTTGATTTGCATCTCTCTGATGATTAGTGACTTTGAGCAGGTTTTCACATGTCTCTTGGCCTTCCTAATGTCTTCTTTCGAAAAGTGTCTATTTAGATCAGTTGCCCATTTTTTGATTGGGTTGTTTATCTTCTTTTTGTTAAGCTACATGAGTTCCTTGTAAATGTTGGAGATTAAACCCTTATCATTGATATCGTTGGCAAATATGTTCTTCCATGCAGTGGGCTTTCTTGTTGTTTTATTGATGGTCTCCTTTGCTCTGCAAAAGCTTTTTATTTTGATGTAGTCCCATTTGTTTATTTTCTCTTTAGTTTCCATTTGCCCTAGGAGCACTATCAGTGAAGAAATTGCTTCAGCATATGTCAGAGATTTTTCTGGCTCTGGATTCCTCTAATATTTTTATGACTTCTTCTCATATGTTTAAGTCCTTGATCCATTTTGAATTTATTTTTGGGTATGGTATAAGTTGGTGGTCTAGTTTCATTTTTTTTTTTGCATGTATCTGTCCAATTTTTCCAACACAATTTATTGAAGAGACTGTCTTGACTCCATTGTATGATCATGCCTCCTTTGTCAAATATTAATTGAGTATAGTGATTTGGGTCAATTTCTGGGTTCTCCATTCTATTCCATTGATCTATATGTCTGTTCTTGTGCCAGTACCAGGCTGTTTTGAGAACAGTGGCTTTGTAATACAGCTTGAAATCTGGTATTGAGATCCCACCTACTTCGTTCTTCTTTCTCAGGATTGCTGTGGCTACTTGGGGTCTATTTTTTATTCCAGATGAATGTTTGGAGAGTTCTTTCTAGGTCTATGAAATATGCCGTTGGTATTTTAATGGGGAGTGCATTGAATCTATAGATTGCTTTGGGTAGTATTGACATTTTGATGATGTTGATTCTACCAATACATGAACACAGTATGTTCTTCCATCTGTTTATGTCTTCCTCTATCTCTTTTTTCAATGTACTGTAGTTTTTCTCATTTAGGTCTTTTACCTCCTTAGTTAAGTTTATTCCTAGGTATCTTAATGTTTTTGGTGCGATGGTAAATGGGATTTCATTTTTAGTCTCTTTTTCTGTAAGTTCATTATTGGTGTACAGAAATGTCATATATTTCTTGGTGTTAATTTTGTATCCTGCTATATTGCTGAATTCATTTATTAAGTCTATTAGCTTTTTGATGGAGTCTTTCAGGTTTTTTATGTACAATATCATGTCATCTGCAAATAAAACATCTTTACTTCTTCTTTTCCAATTTGGATGCCTTTTATTTCTTCTTCTTGTCTAATTGAAATGGCTAATACTTCCAGTACTATGTAGAACAGGAGTGGGGAGAGTGGGCATCCCTGTCTTGTTCTTGTTCTTAGGGGAAATGGTTTTAGTTTTTTCCCATTGAGTGTGATGTTAGCTGTGGGTTTATCATATATAGCTTTTATTATGTTGAGGTATGATCCTTCTATTCCCAAGTTGCTGTGAGTTTTTATCAAAAATGGGTGGTGGATTTTGTCAAATGCTTTTTCTGCACCAATGACTGTGATTTTTAACTCTTAATTTTTTTATGTGATGTATCACATTCATTGATTTGTGGATATTGTACCATCCTTACATTCCTGGGATAAATCGTACTTGGTCAGGTTGTATGATCTTTCTGATGTAGTGCTGGATCTGATTTGCTAGAATTTTGTTGAGGATTTTGGCATCTATGTTCATGAGGGACATTGGCCTGTAATTCTCTTTCATTGTGTTGTCTTTATCTGGTTTTGGTATTAGGGTGATGCTGGCTTCATAGAATGAGCTTGGAAGTGTTCCTTCCTCTTGAATTTTTTGGAATAGTCTGAGGAGGATAGGTTTTAGTTCTTCCTTGAATGTTTGGTAAAACGCCCCTGTAAGGCCATCTGGCCCCAGGCTTTTGTTTGCTGGAAGCTTTTTGATGACTGCATCAATTTCATCCAGAGTTATTGGCCTACTGAGATGTTTAGATTCTTCCTGATTGAGTTTTGGAAGGTTATATTTTTCTAGGAATATGTCCATATCCTCCAGTTTGTCCAGTTTGTTGGAGTAGAGTTGTTCATAGTATTTTTTAACAATTGTATTTCAGTGGGGTCTGCTGTTATTTCACCTCTTTCATTTCTCATTTTGTTTATTTGGGTCCTCTTTCTTTGCTTCTTGTTGAGCCTGGCTAGAGGTTGATCAATCTTGTTTATCCTTTCAAAGAACCAGCTCTTGGTTTTGTTGATATTTTGTATTTTTTTTTTCTTCTTTTTTGGTCAATGTCATTTATCTCCACTCTGGTCTTTATTATTTCCTTCCTTCTGCTTACACTGGGCTTTTCTTGTTGCTCTCATTCTAACTATTTGAGTTGTAGGGTTAGATAATTTATTACCAATGTTTCTTGTTTTTTGCAGTAGGCTTGTAGAGCTATGAACTTCCCTCTGAAGACTGCTTTCTCTATGTCCCATAGATTTTGGATTGTTGTGTTTTCATTGTCATTTGTTGCCATGATGTTTTTTATTTCCTTCTTGATCTCTCTGGTAACCCAGTCATTGTTTAATAGCATGCTGTTTAGTCTCCATGTGCTTGATATTTTTGGATTGTTTTTATTATAGTTGATTTCCAGTTTTTTGCCACTGTGATCTGAGAAGATGCGTGATATGATTCTATCTTCTTGAATTTGAAGAGACTTTGCCTATGACCCAACATATGGTCTATCTTTGAAAATGACCCATGTGCACTTGAGAAGAATGTATATCCTGTGGCTTTGGGGTGAAATCTTCTGAAGATGTCAATTAATTCCACCTGGTCTAGTGAGTCATTTAGGATTGATGTTTGTTTGCTGATTTTTTTGTTTAGAGAATTTGTCCAATGGTGATAGTGGGGTATTAAAGCCTCCAACTATGATTGTATTGCTGTCAATCTCTCCTTTGATATCCTACAGGAGTTTTTTTTTATGTATTTGGGTGTATATATGTTTACCAGAGTTACTTCTTCTTGTTGGATTGCTCCCTTTAGTATTATGAAGTGGCCTTCCTTATCTCTTGTTATGTCCTTCACTTTGAGATCTAATTTGTCAGATATAAATATTGCTACCCCAGCTTTTTTTCCATTTCCCATTCTCCTGAAAAACCTTTTTCCATCCCTTCACCCTTAGTCTATGTGCATCTATTTTCTGAGGTGGATTTCTTGTAGACAGCAGATATATGGGTCGTGTTTTCTCATCCAATCCATTAGCTTATGTCTTTTGATTAGGGCATTTAATCCATTTACATTTAAAGTTAGTATTGATAGGTACTTACTTGTTGTCATTTTTATTCTTTACCCCTGTGTTCCTTCTTCACTTCCTAATTTTTTATTTTTTTTTTACAGCAGACTTTTTAGCATTTTTTGCATTGCTGGTTTGGTGGTAATAAATTCCCTTAGTCCTTTTTTGTCTGTGAAGCTCCTGATTTTACCTTCAATTTTGATTGATAGCTTTGCTGGGTACAGTATTCTTGGATTCAGACCCTTCCTTTGCATGACTTTGTATATTTCATTCCATTCCCTTCTGGCCTGATGAGTTTCTGTTGAGACATCAGTTGCTAGTCTGATGGGGGTTCCTTTGTATGTAACTTTCTGTCTCCCTCTGGCCACTTTTAAGATTCTTACTTTGTCATTGGTGTTTTCCAATTTAATTATAATGTGCCTTAGCATTGGTCCTTTGGGGTTCATTTTGCTTGGGACTCTGTGAGCTTCTTGGATTTGTGTGGTCTTTTTCTTCCCTATATCAGGGAAGTTTTCTGTCATTATTTCTTCAAACAGGTTTTCTATTCCTTGCCCAGTTTCCTCTCCTTCTGGAACCCCTATTATGCAAATGTTGTTTTGTTTTGTGTTGTCCCAAAGTTCCCTTAGGCTCTCCTCCTGCTTTTTAAATTTTTTTTCTAGAAGCTGCTCTACTTGGATATTTTCTCCTACTTTGTCTTCTGGCTCACTGATGCGGTCCTCTGCTTCTTCTAGTCTACTCTTGATGCTTTCTATGGAGTTCTTTACAGCAGCAATGTCATTTTTCATTTCTTCTTGGTTCTTCATTTCCTCTTGGTTCTTACTCATATTTTCAAATTTGTCTTCCATTCTTTTCAGCCACCTAATGACCATTTCTCTGAATTCTTTCTCTGGCAGGTTGCTTGCCTCCATTTCGTTTACTTCCTTTTCTGGTGATGCTTGCTTTTCTTTCATATGCGGGCTGTTTCTTTGTCTCCCTATGGTCTCTCTTCTCTGGTTGTCTTGTTATATAGTTCTCTCTCTCCTTATCCCAGGCGAAATCTTACCTTTCCATGGTGAAGTGTAGAGCTCCTCTGAATCCACATGTTTGTGCCAATTGGGGACCGGTGCTCTGGGGTTCACAGCTGTTTGGTGGGTGCCGCGGTTGCAGATTTCCAGGCTTCCGATAACATCCACTTTCCCTTTCAAGATGGCGCAGTTTCTGCTTCTAAGCCATTGGCTCCAGGAGGGAACCAAGCAGCAGTAGGGGCTGGTTGGTCAGGGGAGCCCCGTCCAGTAGTTCCCCACCTTCTCCTGGAGTATAGCTGTCCCTTAATTCACCAACAGACACTCCCTGTGCGACCCTCAGCTGTTCTTTCTATCTGCTCCAGGACAAGGCTCGGGACATATCTGTTTATTCTGCTGCCATCCCCCCCCCCCTTCCAATTTATAATTATCTTACCATAAGCAATAGAAAATAAAAGTGTTACATGAAAAAAATTGGATGAAAGAGTTGATGCTTTCAGAAAGTTATAGCACTTTTGTTAGACAAATTCAAAGTTTGCACATGGAAATATAGAACTTGGATAAGTAAAAATGAGGTGTTATAGCCAAAAAAAGATTTTTTTAAATGTAAAAATATATGCAGTACATTCCCTGCAGACTACTAAACTACTACCTAATGGTGCCTCTGGAAATAAAGAAAGGTAGCAAAAAAATTTAAAAAATAGGAAGACATGATCAAAGAAGGAGGAAGAAAGGAAGGAAGAGCAAAAGATATTATGTTCAGTTCTACGAATTCATATATGATTACAAAATGCTATATTTTTATCAACTCTATTCTTGGAAATTCATAGTAAGGTACTAAACCTTGAGAAGTCTTTCACTAGGGAAACCTGTTCAACTTTATTAAAGCCAACATTTTTAAAGTTTATTTGAGAATGTACATTTTGTTGTTATAACTATTAATATCCTCTAGGATGCACTTTAAGGCAATATTTTTCAAATTGCAGATCATAAACCATTAGTAGTTTATGAATTCAGTGTAGTAGGCATGACCAACATTTGAAAAACATGAAATAAAATTAGTTGTAAAGGAAGAGAAAATAACAGATCTGAGTATAAAAAACATAAAATATTTTATGTATTATAAAATATTTTAATAGAATCTACATTTTATCTTTCTTTATGAACCCTTTTGAAAAGTATCTATTTAGGTCCATTGCCCATTTTTTTTATTGGGTTGTTTATCTTCCTTTTGTTAAGTTGTATGAGTTCCCTGTACTAGTAAATGTCGGAGATTAAACTCTTATCGGTGATGACATTGGCAAATATGTTCTCTGATGCAGTGGGCTTTCTTATTGTTTTGTTGATGGTCTCCTTTGCTGTACAGAAGCTTTTTATTTTGATGTAGTCCCATTTGTTTATTTTCTCTTTAGTTTCCTTTGCCCTAGGAGCTATTTCTGTGAAGATACTGCTTCGGCATATGTCTGAGATTTTGCTGCCTGAAGAATCCACAATTCCTCTAATATTTTTATGGTTTCCAGTCTTATGTTTAAATCCTTTATCCATTTTGAGTTTTTTTTTTTGTGTGTGTGTGTACGGTGTAAGTTGGTGGTCTAGTTTCATTTTTTTACCTGTATCTGTCCAATTTTCCCAGCACCATTTATTGGAGAGACTGTCTTGACTCCATTTTATGTTCATGCCTCCTTTGTCAAATATTAATTGGGCATAGTGGTTTGGGTAGATTTCTGTGTTCTCTATTCTATTCCATTGGTCTATATGTCTGTTCTTGTGCCAATACCAGGCAGTTTTGAGAACAGTGGCTTTGTAATACAGTTTGATATCCAGGAATATATCCCAAGAAACTAGCAACACCAATCAGAAAGGATATATGCACCTGTATGTTCATAGCAGCATAATTTACCATAGCTAAGATTTGGAAACAGCCTAACTGGCCATCAGCAGATGAGCGGATTAAAACACTGTGGCACATCTATATAACGGAATACTATGCTGCGGTAAAAAAGAAGGAATTTTTACCATTTGCAACAGCATGGATGGAACTGGAGAGCATTATGCTAAGCAAAATAAGCCAGTAAGAGAAAGATAAATATCACATGACCTCACTCATTTGTGGAATATAATAAACAACATAAACTGATGAACAAAAACCGATCCAGAGACAGAGAAGCATTGATCAGATGCTCAAACCTCAGAGGGAAGGTAAGGGAGGGCAGGGGAAAGGGGGGAGAGATCAACCAAAGGACATGTATGCATGCATATACTCTAAGCCTAACCAATGGACACAGACACCAGGAGGGTGAGGATATGAGTGGGGGAGGGTAGGCAATGGAGGGGATAAGGACACATTTGTAATACCTTAATCAATAAGGAAAAAAATAAAAATAAATAAAATAAAATAAAATATTTAAAAAGCTACATTTTGTGTTATAATTTTTTTCTTTCTGCTGTGTGTATATTTGTGTAATGGGCTTTGACATAAAATATTTTTTATGCATCAGGATCTAATATTTTTATTATATTTTCAATTTTTAAATAAATAAAACTTTAAAAGTCATTAAGTGATAGAATGAATATATTTTTTGAAGAAATAACATTTTTTACTATGTTATTCCAACAAACAATTGGAAAGACATGTAGACTACAATTTGTTAAATTATTAAATGTATAGTATCATTCTTTCAACAAAGAAAATAGCTCATAATTTTTATTTAACTTAGCAGTATCATACCACAACTTAATTCTTTATTAACTTTGATTTAACAACCTCAATGTTGAATTATAAAAATGATTAGTAATAACCATCTGAATCTTCCTTTATACAGTTTTAACTTTAAGTGAATTATTTTATTACCTTTACCAGTAAATTTAATATTGTTAATATTATTAATAATCTACCTAGTATTTATTATTTAATTGTTACTAAGTATATTTATCATCTATTAGTAAATATTTGCTGTACAGTAGGTATTACCCTACATGCGTTATTTATTTTTAAAATATGTTTTTTAATGATTTCAGAAAGAGGAAGAGATAGAAACATCAATGGTGAGAATCATTGACTGGCTGCCTCCTACATGCCCCACACTGGGGACTGAGCCCTCAACCCAGTCATGTGCCCTGATTGAGATCAAACCATGATCTTCTGGTTCATGGGTTAACACTCAACCACTGAGCCACAGTGGCTGGGCCTACGTGCATATTTTAAATAGTCAACAGTCCTAAGGGTTAAGACAATGTATAACCCCATTTTACTTCTTGAGGAAACTGAAGCTGGGGTCATTTAAGTAGCATGCCCAAGATCATTATAAGGAAGGAGTAAAGCTAAAATTTAAACCTAAATATTTGTCATTTGACTTTAACACAAATGCTAAAATATTTTAATAGAATCAAATAATGTTATTTCAAATCTTTCAAAATTAAACAAAACAAATTTTTACAACTGTTATGAATGGTAATTAGACTTTTCTAGCTTTTGTATCCGATCCTATGATTCAGAGAAATCACTTTGATTGACTAATTTATTTTGTCTTCATATTAGTCTACTGATTGGATAAGTGGGTCTCCTTTTCATTGGGTCAGAAGTGTTCCTGAACAACACCTATTCCCATCATTATTCTTTTCAACAACACAAGAACAGAGTAGATGAAATGATCAAGAGTTTGTGGGTAAAGAGTATTGTGAGAGAAAGTATTACATAAGGTCCCCTAAATAATATTGCCAGCATGAAGAGGCATTATCAAAATCAACATGAATACTAATCTCTTAGAAGTGAATTGTCCAAATGTAAAACTGGAGAATTAGACAAAGTTATAATTAGAAAATTTGAAAATATAATTAGAAAATTTGAAAAGGGTACATTAAAAAACTGACATGAAATATGGCAAGATGTAAAGTGGATTTATACTTAAAAAGAAAGATAAATAGCTCTTAAACATATGAAAAGGGATTCAACCTCATTGATAATAAAGATAATTCAGATTAAAACTCTGATATAATTTTTATCTATCAGATCGGCAAAAATACAAAAATTGGACAAACATTCTTGAGGAGACTCTCGTATAGGCCTCATACATTTCTGGAAGGAATGTGAAATGAAAAAATATATATATAGTGGAGATCTCATAGGAAATATTTACCAAAATAACAATTGCATTTTCTCTTTGATTCAGCTATCTCACTTCTGTAAATGTATTAACAATACATTTGCACCAGAGAAAATTATATATATATATATATATATATGTGTGTGTGTGTGTGTGTGTGTGTGTGTGTGTGTGTGTGTGTGTTATTTAGTGAGGCATTAGTTCTTACAGCTAAAGATTGGAAACAATCTAAGTAGAATTAATATAAAAACCTGGTTTAAAAAGTGATTTATATATTGGAATAATTTGACCCTATTGAAAAAAAAGTGAGTCACTCTATCAATGGAAAGATCACTAGAACATATAAGGTAGTTAAAACAAATACACTTCAAATGGAAGAAAGTCCAAGGAAGAAATTAATACTTTCAAATGAAAGTCAAAGTGTTCTACCAAGAATAGCTTATTATTTTTCACCAAATAGGTTTTATCCAGAAATGAAAACAAGATAATATATTGATTACGCACCTAGATTTTCATTTATCTTTATTCTAGGAGGTGTAGCTACAAACATATTAACCTCTTGATAATTACTGATATTCAATTATAGGTACATATGCTTTAATATTTGACCAATTATTCAAAAGTTACATTTGCATGTTGTCAATAAAACATGTGCATATTGTTAATTCTTCTGCATTTCTTATGTGGCTTGAATTGGACTGCAGATAAGAATTACTTCTGTATATTCATATCACTAAGACCCTCCCCATACAAATTGCCAGAGCAGTCTACAAATCATAACTTGGAAATAAATGTGATTCAGCTAAACTAAAAGTAGAATGGTTAAGTAAAATTTACTTTAATGATTTAGTAGTACCAAAGAAAGACTTTTTGACATCTAATCATATTACCATTTTTATTCTGGGTATGTGCTTCTTTCATAATTATTTCAGGTATTCTTGGAGCCTCATCAATGTCGAAAATAAAATAATAACTATCATTCCAAATTTGTAATACAAAATATCAGTTACAAAACAAGTGAACAGCTTAATATATTATTTGAGGGTTTTAGGCATCTATTAACTTAGGCATCTATTAACTGAAAGATAATAGACTTGAGGCAAACCTATCAGATGCCAATCCCTGTTACTGTAATATTTGCAGTATGTTATGAATTTGTCCTTGGAATTATATCATCTCAATCCTTTAGTCATTCTTCCTTACTATACTTTACCTTGAAAACTTAAATAAATATATTCATATGCTTTAGACTGTATTTTGATAATTATAGTCTTGCATATTTCATGATGCTTCAATGATGTTATCATTGTTGGCAGAAGACAATTCCACAGACAGAACTCAGTAATTGTGATATTTTCTCAGCGTCTTTTATTTAAAAATCTTAGGTTAAACATTACACTTACATCTTGATTATAAGGAATGTAAATTCAAGTTATAAATTCATAAAATGCAATCACATAGCAATTTGATGAATGTCATTAATGGAAAATTTTCTACGTATGTTCATAAGGCCATCTTATGTGCAGAGACAATATGAGAAAAGGGCATGTGAACAAAAGGAAATTGTGAAGACAAATGCAGAGTATTTGTATTCATTTTGTCTTCTCTTGCTCCATTTTTGTCAGAGTCTTAGAACAGGAAATTAATGTCTATAATAGAGCCTATGATAAACATAACAGTTCTTGGATTTCCCACTATATATTCACTGCCTGGTGAAATGATGTGATTTTACGATTTTTTTCAGATTTAGTAAAATTATCTTTTTAAAATATATATATTTTATTGATTTTTTTACAGAGAGGAAGGGAGAGGGATAGAGAGCTAGAAACATCAATCAGCTGCCTCCTGCACACTCCCCACTGGGGATGTGCCCGCAACCAAGGTACATGCCCTTGACTGGAATCGAACCTGGGACCCTTCAGTCCACAGTCCGACGCTCTATTCACTGAGCCAAACCAGTCAGGGCTCAAAATTATCATATTAGGCTCAATAGAATTTGAATGTATATGAACCTAATTTTTTAAAGATGAGTAGTTTTTATAGCTGCAGTATATACTTTTAGAATAGTGCCTGGAACAAGTACTTAGTAAAAAATGGTAAAAATAGTAATATTAACATGTCAGAGCAGGAACTTTGAGTTCAGTATATGATGCAATGAAAGGACTAGTTAAGAGAGGCTGGAACTAAGAAGATGGAAAGTAGGTGCACACACTATTGTGAATCATGCTTTAGTTTTATTAATATCTCTTTTAGACTACATTTACTGCTCAACTGTATGATAGGACATGGACTGCAAAGCCAATTAAGAATGGCAAATTCTCAGCAGTGACCTGTGCTTCTTAGAACAAAACTAGTGACCTTCACGGGAAATTGCATGAGACTCAGGACCCTTCTCCTCCAGCTCCTCTGCCCCCTGCTCCCCACAACCCCTGTGCCATGGGACCACCCCGAGTCCTGGAGTCCCACCCTGCTTGGCCGGTGCACCGTGGGACGGCCCTGAGTCCTGGAGTGTCGCCCCCATGCCCTGCCTCCGGGCTGTGCACATCCATCTTGTGATGGCGTTACAGTGTGGGGGTTAATTTGCATAATACCTCTTTATTATATAGGATGCTTCTAGGTGGGACTTATACAGAAAATAAATGGCAAAAGGCAACCAGCAACCATCTAGAAATTGAATGATCACATGCCAGATAATCAGACATATTTTCAAAACCAAGTTGATAAAATAACCTCAAGTGGGTACTTGCATGACTGAGTGGAAAGTGCACTGAAAAGAGTGACAAAAAAATCTTGCTTCTCCTGATCCTCACTCATTAGTTATGTGACCTTAAATCTCCCAACTCAATGTCTAGAACAAGTGGCCTGGCATGTGGTAGGCACTCCACAAATGTGGGTTGGTTAAATTAATAAATAATCCTAACTTTTAGAGCATAAATTTTCTCAACTCTAAAGTGAGATGCTTATATTAAATGACAGTTATGGTAACCTCTAGTCCAATCTGCCCCTAAATCTCTTACATGGCTATATGTTGCTTAGATTCTAAGATCCGGGACACTGAAGCCAGATGGAGTGAGAACACACTTATCACAAATGTGTTGGGCAAACATAGCACAATGATTATTTATTAATTTAATCAAGCCACATTTGTGGAGTGCCTACCACAGCCACCCTACCAATAGTTTGGTTTGGGTGTTAGTACTAAGCATTGAATACTGCTTCTTCCCTACAGCTCCTCTCAGGCACACCTACATGGGGCCAGCACACATTTTGAAATATAGGAACTCTGAACATGCTACTAGTAAAAAAGAGCAAAAATTTGTGTTCATGGGTTTCTATATTTCTTTAAATTATTGGGATAGTTCATGTATCAACTTGGATTTCATTCCCTCTTTTGAAACCATAATATTTATTTTCATTGAAACCATTTTCTGCTTAAGATAAAAATATATTTTAGTAAATAAGCATGAATAGTAGTTAGGAGTTCAGTTTTAATAAAAATTTTAAGTCAAAAATGTCTAAATCAAGCACGATTTATTTTAAACACTGGTCAAATATTACACTCTGCAAGGAAACTTTTCCCCCTCCCCCTCCATTCCTTCTTTTACTCCTTAAACATCCTGAATTCCCATTAAAATTGTAATATTAACTGTCACCTAAACAAATAGCTTTTTCCTAGCCTCTATTTAGTCCTTCTTTCTTCTCTTATTTCCTTACCTCCCTTCTCATCTCCATCTCCACCGTCCTATCTTCACTGTTTCTTCCTTGCATTCTTCCTTCAGGATTTTAGGAATGTAGCATTCTGGAGTCCAACTGTCTGAGGTCAAATCCTAAATGCCCCCAATTAGTGGCTGTGTAAACTTGAGTAAGTTACTTAAACTCTTACAGCTCAGTTTGTATATTGGTAATTTAGTGATTATATGTGATAATAGTACCTACCGCAAAAGATTGTTGTGAAGATTTAAAAACTTAAAATATTTCCAACATTCAAATCAAGGTGTATGCTGTACACCTTAAATTTACACCAGGCTATATGTCAATTGCATTTCAATAAAACTGGAAAAAAATACATATTTACAATATTTACAGTCACATTTAAACCACACCCTGTTCATGATAGATGTCTAATACTATTGTTGTCTTTATTTCGTAAATATTTACTTGCCTCTTCTGGGCACCTTGTTCTATGACACGAGTCCCTAATTCAAACAATGTTCTTGTTTTATCTACTTCCTCTCCTGCCCCAGGTCATATTCATACTCATCTTTAGATGATAAAGAAATCATGTAAGTATAATCCACCTTCCCTTCCCATCCACATTCTACCCTCTTTGATTGGCTTACAGAAAGGGAAAGCATTCTTTACATCTTCCCTCTACAATAAACCTGCAAAGAAATAGCTAAAACTCACAGCCCTGTATCTATTTGTGGCTCTGATTCTTTATATCACCTGTGTTGAAATATCACACTATTTCAGCTGTTAATTGAAGCACTCTGGCGTCTTGAGTTATTTTTATGGTCAACTTGAGATGACATGTGATAGTTCAGATTAATGGAAGCTGTGAGTCAGAAATTCTGTCTCTAGTTATGGTTATAACTTTAAACATGTGCTAACATGTGATATCTGTAGATCATGTGACCTGTGTTTATTTCTAAAAAGGGGTATTTAAAACACTGAACTTTTGTCATGGTAACATTTTATGCTAAATGAAAGCAAATTTTTAGCCTCTCTGTCTCTCTCTCTCTCTCTCTCTCTCTCTCTCTCTCTCTCTCTTTCTCTCTCGTCTCCTGGTACCACATGTCTTTTTAGAAAGCAGTTATTGTAATGTTTTTCAGATGTCTTCAGCAAACCTAACCAACAAACCTCACCAGGGGTATTTAACTAAAATAAGCCAATACCAGTCTTGTAATCAACCTTTACAAGATTATTTATAAAATGCTGATCATGAGTGAGAAAATAGATTTGTGGGAAATAAAGTCCCTCTACTTTTAAATTTCCTCCAATATGTAGAGGATAGATTCCTTCAAAGTCTCAGGAAACCAATGCACAGGCAGCCTGGAGATCCTTTTAAGTGATGTGAGCAGTGAAGCCCTTAAAATGGGGCTAATTAGATGTTTGATGTACTTGACAGGGAAAGATGTATGCAAGCAGAGAGAAAAGACTGCAAACACAGATATCCCTGATTGCATTATTGTCCAAAATTTTAATTAATTTCTTGAGGACTATCTTTTCCATTATTTAAAATGATTTAAAGATGTACAACTAATAGGTTCAAAATGTTTCTTTAGCTAATCACTTGCACTGCAGGGGGCTGAAAATTATAGAGTCCATTTTACACATTCCTCAAGCTGTCCAAAAATTACTGTTACAGGCTCTGGCTTTCATTCTTCCTTGTTTTGCGTAATGGCACTGAGAAATGTGTGACCATACTTTCTTGCTATATTGTTCAAAGCCCCAACAGCCACCTCTGGCATAGATAGTTTGCCTGTTTGTTGCATGAAAATGTTCTCTTGGCACATATGTGCCATGAGATATAAAAATATAACATCAGTTATGAGCTCAGTAAAGAATATATTTTTCTATAGTTAAAAATAAAACAAATCCTTCAGGTAAGGATTGTATGTTTCTATATAATAAAGTTCATAAAGAAAAAAAAATGAAAACCAATTGGGGACAAATTTCTGAATAAAAATTATTATGATAATTTGTATACATATCAGTAATCCAAATATAAACATGCAAATAGATATGAAGTTTTCATTTATTTTATTTTGCAAAGCTAAATTATAGATTTTGTTAACTTTGCTTATTTTCTCAGTAAATTTATTCTCATTTTTTGTGACATTCTTATGAGGAAGTCATTACTTTAAAATCATTCTGCTAGTGTATTCAGGAAACAGAAAACTGAAGGGTCATTAGTAAGAACAAAACCTAAAAAATAATTAACTGAGATATGTGAGACTAGTTTTCTTAATGTCTTATTCTCATATTAGCTATAATGTCCCTACAGAGTAATTCAAATTTGCTAAGTTTATATATTAGTGAAAAATTTGTATTGAAAAGGACTTTTATCAGGTGTATCCAAGAGTTTTGTTTTAATCCTTACCCGAGAGAGAGGAAGGGAGAAAGAGAGAGAAAAAGAGAGGGAAGCATAGATGTGAGAGAGAAACATCAATTGGTTGACTTTAGTATGTGCCCCAATCAGTGATCAAACCCACAACCTAGGTATGTGCCCTGACCAGGAATTGAATCTACAACCTTTTGCTGTACAGGAGGATGCTCCAAATAACTGAGCCACCCGGCCAGGCCAGAGGTATCCAAGGTTTTTGTCAAGATCATGGATGACACAAATTCTGTAAGTCTTTCTATTTCTACAGTTTTTATGTGTGAGTAACCATGGGAAAACTCACTCATTTATTCAATAAATATTTATTGAGGACTTACTAGGTATCTCAGTTACTGGTGATACAGCAGAAAAGTAAACAGACAAAACTTCCTTCATGGAACTCATGTGCTAGTTGGCGTGGGGTGCTTAAATAAACAACATAAGTAAGTAACGTAAATATTGTATTAGAAGGCACTATGTTCCAGGAAGGGAACAGAGCAGAGTACCTGGCATCAGGGCTTGTGGCCCTGGGGTTTCCATGGTGCGGGATGGGAGATTTTGAGCAGAGGAGTAACAGGATCTGCCTTGTATTTTAAGACTCAGTCTGGCTGCTGTGTTGAGATTATTCTAAAGTGTAGCAAGAGTGGAAATAAGAAGACCACTTTGAAGGCTATTAGAGTGATGTGTGCAAGAGATGATTGTGGCTTGGACCATCACTTTGTTCAGTGGGGAGAGCTACAAGCACACAAATGGTTTCAGTCCATGAGAGCCATGTAAGGGCAGGCATGCAGTGCTTTCCTCCTGTGCTTTTCATCTTTCCCTTTATCATCTCCTTCTGGATGGGTCTCCATCAATTACCCCAGCCTATCAATCTCTCCCCCTGTACTGCGTTCTTTTCCAAGCAGTCTCAAGCCTCTCTCATTATTATTTTTCCCTTAGGCTTAGTATGTGACAGAAAAGAAGTTACATTTGTGTTGAGATTTAGAGAATGAGTGAGAGGAGCAGGCAGATGAAGAAGAGGAAGAATTCAGGTGAGGGCTACCACAGTACATCGTATGAGGCTTGAAGAGGCAGACGCTCAGGGAGTGTGACCAGTATGGAGTGTCATAAGGAGCGGGGGGAGGGGACAGTTTGAGAGCAGGCCTCCATGTCCCACTGATACTGTTCTCAAAAGTTTGGTGTTGTGCTTTCATAATACAAAACGGGGTAGGAAATGCCTCCTGTTGGCCAAGGAGGAAGGAGGTGTTGCCCTGAGACCCTTAGAGTAGAGGAGGATGAGAATCAACTCTACCAGGGTCCAGGATGTGCACTAACAAGCAGCCTCTTCTTAGAGCCCATCATGTGAAACTAAATCTTTGCAAAGAAGAGGCCCAGATGTCAAGGGGAGAACAGCCTCTTCATTGAGGGGAGAACTTGTGTTTAGGTGTTGGTCTGCCCAGAGCACATCAGGGGAGACCTGCTGGCCACAGATGGGGCTCCCCTAACAAAAATAACCTTTGAAATGCAGCACTGTAAGCCAATAATAGAGGTATTTCCAACATAATGTTGGGACCTAAACTTAGATTGTAATTTTACAAAGACTCACTGAACTACATTCAGCGGACAGTCTGGTGTCCAGACAAAGCCAATCACCATAATAAAATGGTATTTTCCTAAGGAATCCTAGACTCTACTAGCCAATATTCCAGGGGCTCCACAGGCATATGTCGGGGACACCATGGGAAATTCTAAAGAGAGGAGAAGTGTGACTAGAATTATATTTTAGGAAGGTGCTTCTGAAAGTAAGAAATGGATGGATTAGATAGAAGAGAGGCGAGTTACATTGCAACCAATAAGAGGTTATTACAAAACTTGAGGCAAAGTGATGGAGATTTAAAAATGTAATAGTCCAACTCATGCACATGCATCAGTGTAATATAAATGCTGGCCATAGGAGAGGAGACATTTGAAATAAATTCTGGAGAAGAAAACATAACAGTGGGAAATTCTGCTAGCGCAGAACCTCCCTAATAGTGAGAGGCTGAGTACATTAAAGTAGCAGTTTATTTGATGAGCAATTGATAACTGGCAGGCTAGTGACAGCCTTGTTGCCAGGAGAGCATGGTTACAGTCTCAGCCTGTGACTTTAAAAACTTCACTGGGGGAAAAATTACAGTCGGGCAAGCAGCAGCAGGGCATGGCCTACGGCACAATATGCCGATAGCTAAGTCCCAGGGAAAACTGATTTGTGGCTTCTGAGAACAAGGCTTGAGAGCCGCTGCTATTGACTAGTGTGGTTCATAGGGATGTAGATCTATCTTGGCTAACAAGAAAGCACTAGAGGTCTTCATTTAGCCACTGAGCCCGTCTCCAGAGACTGTGCGGCTGTCTTTACCTTCTTACCAATCAACACATCAAAAGCTGCAGAATATATTTTCACTTTCAAAAAATGCAAACTGCAAGCGAGATAAAGTTGCAAAATTGACTTGAAAAGGGGTGAATGATTACAGCACCACTCCAGATATAAAGAATAAATCATGTGAGCCCAGCCAGAATTTTCTGATATGTGGGAACAAGAAAAAATAACAGAGTGTCTGTATCCACAGGACATCCACAACGTGTTAATTTGACTAGAAAGGATTAAAACCGTTTACACTGGATTTCTTACTTGAATCACTGTAAGCAGCACACTTTTTGCAGGAATTCTCACTGAAGATAACTGGTTGTAATGAAATGATTAGAATATTCATCTTAGTAACCCTCACATAATTGCTTTGCATGGGGTTTTCACTCCAACCATATAGAGGAAGGAGGTATCAATACATTTCATTTTCATTTAATTTCAGCAAGTTCTTGCTTTCCTGGGAGTTTCAGATTCCAAAAATAACTAACTAACTAAATAAATAAATAAAAATAAATTCTGAATCTTTAAATGTGTTCTCAAATTATCTGCTCTTTTGGCATTGATTCTAATATCATCAAGACCTTTCCTTCCAGATGTTTCCCGGAAGATGTAGTCACAAAAGGTCATTGCTGTTTTCCAGCTATCCGGGGTCGTTTAGTTTCAACATTCTTGATTTGGGATGTGTGCAGGTGCAGGAAAAAGAAAGAAGGTTACCCTTTGGTAAGCTCTATTTAATTCTGTACAATGAGTGAAAGGTCACGCTGGGGAGGTAGGCTGCTTATGCATTTGAGGGAAAAGCCGGTGCTTTAACTTTAAATTCCAGGTGCCCCAGTAAGGATCGGAATGCAGGGTATGGACTGTTTCTCTTTCAGTTACCTCTTACGGGAGATGCCACTTTGATCTTCTGGACTAGCCGACACGGGCTCCTTCAGGGCTCTTGAAGCACAAGTGTTGGGTTTTCACATCAGTGATGCATTTCTAGGTGCTGTTTCTTTTTTGGGAGTTCCATCTGTGAGGGGTTGTACTTTGACTCCAGAACTCCCAGTCACAGAGGTGTCTCTTGACAGCACCTCTTCCTAAGGCCATTGAAAGATTCATATTATCTCACTGTTTCCTGTGTCTAGCTCATCATTGAACAGATGCCATAAGCTGATGGATGATATCAGAGCATGCACCAAATGCTCTTTCATTGCCCTCCACACTTTTGAAAAGGAACATTAAAATTAATTTTGAACTTATTAAACATTGAACCTACAATTCAAAACCTGGGCCTTAATTCTAAAAGTTTGTCACTTCCCTATACACATTTGGATATTTCAGCATAAGTACCAGGTCTCATTTCAACACTTTTATTAAGAAAATGAACGTTAATAGCTTTTCAAGCCCATTCATTTGACAGAGGTTCCAAAGAAGCTTAAAAGAATGTCTATTTCCGCATGAAGGACTAGACAACACATAAAGTAAACTTGCAAGACATGCCATTGTACATACCTTTGTAACATCCGGATTAGACTATGACAGTGCTCCCTCCTGAGGCAATTCTTAAAGACCACCCAGGAGAGCCAGCCGCTGAACAATGCAGCAGCAGCCTGTCCCTTTAGGAAAGGATAGCACTTTGTTTGTGTCTACACTATAAGCGCAACCGGTTCATTCAGAGTACAATTAAAAATTTGCAAGATGAAATTTGAATATGTGGCTTCTCTAGAACGTAGCTTGTTGGTGGAGCACTTTCACGTGTTACTTGTAAAGCAGGTGTTGGCCCAGTGTTTTGTGCACATCTATGAAGGCCACAGAAGCCTCAGCAAGGATCTATTTAACTTGATGCCATACCTAAATAAAAATAACGTCTCCACAGTGAAGCATAAGTCCAATTGCCTAAATAAGCACATTTAGTTGATTTATTTATGAATTTAATTTCATAAATAAAATAGTAAAGCTTACTGAGAGGCATGATGGGGGTTTCTAAAGGTGGTAAAGCTAGATGAATGATTTATGTTTAGCCAAGGTCAGGGGTCAGAAGGTTTGAATAAAAAGTAAACTTTTATTTACATTTCTCTAATGAATAGATGGTCCGGTCTGTACGTTTTTGGCACACTAACCTGTGTTCTCCTTTCTGACACATCACCGCTTCTGCCCAGTGAACGTTGGGGACTAGGCTCTAGATGAAGAAGCAGGGAGCTGCGCTCTTTCAGTTTGTTATCATATTAATCCAAATTGCCTTACTAACCACCACGGCATCTCAGTAAAAACCCCAGTGCTGTGTCTAACATCCTAGCTGTCGGATACCAAAATGCATGTGTAATTATAGTTCCAGCCCCATGATTAGCATATCTCATTTAGGGGAATAGGTAAGGTTTAGATAAAAATGTACCTAAAAGTTGAAGCTTCAGGCCTTGGCCGGGTAGCTCAGTTGGTTGGAGCATCATCACGATACATCAAGGTTTTGGGTTTGATCCCCAATCAAGGCACATATGAGACGCAAGCAGTGAATGTATAAATAAGTGTAACAACAAATCAATGTTTTTCACTCTCTCTCCCTTAACCCAATAACATAAATAAATAAATAAAAGTTGAAGCTTCATCTTATTCATGTAGTAAAAAACATAATACATCATAGTCCCAGATATTTTTAATATAAAATGTACTAGTATATAATGATTTAAGGATGGCAGTTTCAGGGTGTTTTTTTTTGGGGGGAGGGGAATGGGGGAAGGAGAGGGAGCATAGATTTTGCTGTGAAGTGTCCAGAGTTTGTCTTATGATATGTGAGAATCTGGTAAGAAAATGTCTCCTTGACACATGGATCAGTGTGCTAAACCCTTTCCTTTTGTTCTCTTAGAGAAAGAGTTGGAGACAAGATTAGATTTAGTTTCATTATGACAATGTCCCATTACTGTTCTGTTTTCACCAGGGAGCTTGTACACAAAGAGTCAAGTTATTTGACTAAACAGTTAACAGTATTCTCTGGAACTTAAGGAAATAATTAATGTGAAGAAATTCAATATTATTAATAATTGGAAATACTGATATACATGAAAAAGTATACTTTTGTAAAATTCCAATTGGAGATGTGAAAACATAACTTACTCACTTTGCCCTGCTTCAAGGCATGCAGTGCCTGGATACTCTCTCACTAGGCCAGCCACATACTATCAGCCAAACCAGAACCAGTGAGAATGAGAATGGGAACTGCAGAGTCCCTGAATGAAAAACCAGCATGCCTTAGGGCCTAGGCAAATAGCATGCCCTAGGGCCTAAGCAAACATACAATCAAACTATCTACAAATAACTTCTAGTATACTCCAAATATATTCTTTCCTCATTATAAATGTACTAGAGGCCCAATGCACGAAATTCATGCAAGAGTAGGCCTTCCTTCCCCCGGCTTCTGGCACTGGCTTCCCTCTGGCACCTGGGACCTGGGCTTCTCTGGCAGCCCTGACTTCGTCTGTAAGGCCATCCAGAAGGATGTCCAATCTAATTAGTATATTATGCTTTTATTCTTATAGATTATTTCCTTTTCGTGTTAAACTTAGAAATAGAAACAGTGACTCCAAATGCCATTCTAATCCAACTAACAATCTTCGTATCAACAACACAAACTTCCAAATCTATGTTTTCTCATATTTTAATGTCATCATCAATAAATAAATTTATTCTGGAAGACAATAAATATTTGTGAAGTTGAATTTACTTTTTCAATAATTTATAATATACATTTATAGATTTAAAAATATATTTTAAAACATTTCTATTGACTTAAATAGCTCCTGAACTTATAAATAAAACTAAAATTAAAAGCAATACCCATTCCAGAATTTTAACTAAAAATAGAGTCAGTTTTCAATCATTTAACAGTAGATTGCACATAATAAATTGAGACAAAATGTGTTGTGCATGGTTGTGGAGGGCCTGTTTATTAGAAAGTAGTCCCATGAAGAGAAACTATTCACTCAGTTTTTAGTATATTTTAAAGGCAGATGTAGCAGATTCTCTACTATTTATTTTAAATATGAGTACTAATTTATTTAGTATATGTTTTACATATATGCAAGTAATCTAACATAATAGAAAGAGCCTGAACTTTTACTTGAAATAGATCTGAATTTGATTCCCAACACAGTCACTTACTTATATGACTTTAAACAAAGTGCTAAAACTCCAATTCTCTCTCTCTCTCTCTTTTTTTTTTTTTTAGTTTGTAAAGTGGGCACTACAATTCCTACTGTATTTTTTGAAGGTTGGTGACATTTAGCACAGTGCCTGGTTCACAGTAGTCACTTAATAATTATTTCTCATTGCTCAGTTTTAAAAAGAGAGAAAATCATAATATGGTGAACAATATTTAACTTTTTAACTTTACTCAATAATTCAGAAGGCATTTCAGGTTCTTATAGTTTTTTTGCAAAGCATTGTTAAGCCATCCACTTTTCATATACCAGAGTTTTGAGTCCCAGCTTTAAAAAATATAATTTTAAAAGAGAATTCAAGGAAGATTTTATTTCATTATTTTATAGTTTGGTATAATTATATTGTAAACAAATAAAAGAGGGAAGATTATATTTCTTTTTAAAACACAGGCTTTTCTCCTTAAGTAGTAGAAGATAAAACTCTAAATTGAGAATCAATACAAATGTGTTATATGCATTTGTATAATCTTAAGCTAATTAAAAATTATTTTCTGAGCCTCAGTTTCCCTATATATAAAATAAATGTTTAAAATGGGTAATACTTTAGGCCCTTTGTAGCAATAAATTCGATTATCTTTATTACTTTTCTTTTTAAGAAACAAACAAATCAGAAAAAAATTCAAAACTATTATTATGTAGGTTTCAAAAGGCAGCTATTTCTGTCACTTGCTAGTAACAATAGGAAAAGAACTAGGAGCTGAAACACAGCTGATAAAAGAGGATTTGCATGCTTTCTGAATTTTTCCTATAAAATCATGGTGGAAGGGATAGAAGTTGGGGAGAAACTTGAACAATAGTGGGGTGGCCAAATTAAAAAAAAAAAAAAAAAACGAAGGAAGAAAGAAAGAAAACCACCATTAATCAAAATGGTCCTCACTGAAACTTCTTGATAGAAGACTTATCTCGCACCTTCTTGGTCAAAAGAATTGAAGGTCACTGGGACAACCTTTTCCACATGTGCTGCATTCCTCCCCTGCTACACTCTTGCCTTTCGTGCTAAATTCAAAACTCTTCAGGAAATGACCTGGGTTGTAAAAGGAAGATAGTGTTCCATTTTGCCCTCTTTTCCTACAGAGAGTATTCATATGTTTATTTAGGAAAGAATATATATAATATATATATAATTATATATATATATAATTATATATATATTATATATATAAAACATCCTGCCTTTAAAAAAAGAAAACACAGTAAAAAAAACAACAACAACACACACACACACAAAGAAAAAAAAACATTCAATTACAAACACATTGCAGTCAGTAGCTGTGCTTCAGACTACAAATCATAGTGAAAGCCAGTTTCTATCTATCTATGTAACCCATAAAATGTCTTTTTAACTCAATATTGTTAGAAACATTCCATTCCAGATTTGAAAGGATTTCCTTATTATTTTCTACCCAAAAGATTAAGTATTAAATAATGACCCAAAAAATAGATACTGCCTTGTTTGTTAAGGAGACCTGTCTTACACTTTCCTAACATTATAGCCAGATTTCACGGTCACGGGAAAACAAAACACACATAATGGAGTGGTTATTAATTCAATAAATCCAGCAGCTCTCCTGCTCTGGGCAAAAGGCAAAGTTAAAAGCAGCTCTTCATTGATGACATATGGGACATGGCCAGGGTGAGGTAGCTGCTTTAGCACATCATCCACCACTTTTAAGGCTGACTGCACTCAATTTCTTAGACAATCTACACACCATTTTCAGTTCTGTACCTCCATAATTTATCACAACAATACCTCAAGCACACAGATTGGAGGAGGAAAATGAAAGCAATTTACAGTATCAAGATGAAAGTAGCTGGGTGGATGGAGAAGACCTACTATGTAAATCATATCCACAACTTCAAGAAATGTTGACATAATATTCTGGAATTAATTTTTTCCAGCATTCCTATGTAGGTCACACAAAGGTAAGTCTAGTTTCTCCGCCCTACCTCTTATATCTGGAGTTGTTTATCAATATATTAAAGAGGAAATTGATTTTGCCTCCCTTCTACAAGAACAATAAGAACCTTATGTATAAAACTTACCAATAACAATGAAAGGAATCAGTTGAAACATTAGCATGAAATCTTTATGTATGTTTCCCAGTTAAAGGTCATGAAACAACAGCAATAAAAAATAAAAGGCTGAAGTACAAATAAAGAATAGCAATCTCTTTGAAACAGTAATATGTATTATTATAGACTAATCACATTATGTCTTCCTTTAAAATATGCCCCTAAACTCTGAATCAGGTTCATATAGGTAAACCTGACAAATACTTTAATATAGAACATTTTAATAAATAAAAATTTTATATCATCAAATAATGTATACTTATGAAAGTCTGTTTTTATATTTTACTGAGAATACTATGCTGAATTGGCAATTAATTATTTCAATCTCCTTCCTCACTTTCCTTCTATCTCTTAGATGCAAGATTGACTGAAGCAGAACATGGACAAGCAGTTACAAGGTGGTGAGAAAGATTTCAAGAAAGTGTCTCAAGGAAAAAATAATAAACAAACCTGGGACATGAAAGAACTATATATAATTCATCAATTAATCTAGGATTATTTATTTAATAATTCATTTTCCTTGGTGCTTATAAATGTATCAATATTGGTGATTTATATGTTTTGGCCACACTTTTAATTATGTGATAAGATCTAACAGTGCATGTCATCCACTGTTTTCGAATATTTTTGCCTAAAACTCACCTGTTTATTTTTCCATCTAAAGCTCACAAATGTTTTAGAATATCTTCAAAAATGCTCAAGATCTGGAGGTTTGGAAGGGGGAGGTACATTAAGTTTATGAGTAACTTTGAGAGAAAATATCTATTTCCTTAACCATATATTAACCTTAAGGACAAAGTAATTCATAACTAAAGTTTTTTTTTTGTTTTTTTTTATGGTTTTGGTGTGAATCTTAAAATCACTTAGAAGGCTTAACAAATTTTATTTTTTATTCCACTTTGTGTACTTGTTTATTGCCCAAATTGAAGAATTTATAATTTTACCCATAATTGATTTCTTCTTATTTAATATGTTTGGTTTTCAAAAAATTACATTGGTTTTCATGCATTTAATACTTATCCTATATAATAAAAGGCTAATATGCAAATTGTTCCCTCCACTAGGAGTTTGACCAGGAGTTCAACTGGGAGTTCGACCAGGGGGCGGGGCCAGCCAGCTAACTGCTGTGGCTCCTTCCTATGGCTGGCCCTGCCTTCGATCCCCCCCACCATTGCATAGACAGCCAGACCCCACCCATGCACAAATGCATGCACCAGGCCTCTAGTATTTTAATAAAGAGTTTACCATATTTTACAAGCATGGAAATACAATCTTATTTTAAGCATTACCCATGACTTTTTTCTTAGAAGTGGGGACATTACAGTTACTTATTTGTTGACTTAAATTGTTAGTAGAAACCTACTATATCTCAAGCACAATGTTTGCTTGGAGGTTAAAAAAATAAGTAATTACAATTTTTAACATGAAGTGGGTTTAATATATGCCAGACATTGTTCTAAGAGTTTTGCTCACTAAATCCATTAAATAGGCCAGTTTTCTAAATATGTATTAATATTAGCACCAGTTGAAAGATGAGTGATTTCTTTACTTGCCAATGTTCATATGGTGGAATTCTAGCATTTTAAACCATGGACTATGGAACCAGAACATGCTCTTAAACTATACTGTTCCTGCTGTCCTGAGCTTCACAATTCAGTGTAAAATACTAAAACGCAAAGCTACAATCCTAACTATGTCTAAAGTACAAGCTCTGATAGACATAGAAAGGAAGCACTTGACTACTTAAGAAATTTAGGAATGACTTGATGGATGAAGTAAATATAAGCTGAGTTTGAGAGATGAGCAGAAATTCACTAGGAACAGAAAGAAGAAGAGAAGAAGTGGAAGGTTAGAAAGAGTACAGTTCACTTGGGGATAACCAGCACCAGAGCACTCTTAGGAGAGAAGCAGGGGATGGAACCAGAATCCTGGACAACCCAGTTCCATGTCCTTTACGCACTTTAGGAATGTTGGTTGGATATAAGGGAAGCCTGAACTCATGCTCATTTTGTCACCTTATCCAAAAAGGGCCTATATAGTAGTTATCAATTAAGTAGTTGCCATTACTTAACTATGACATCTTATTTCTCTAGAAATAATTATGTGTATAATGAGACAATGGCAATATGTTTAATTGGAATAAAAATGAATACTATCTCTATAAATTCTTCATCTTGATTATTCTGTATTTCCCAAGATAGTTAAAATCACAACACTACTTATCCAAACACATCCACACATGCCTTATAATTTCATTATCACCATATCCTGAGAAGCATAATCACTTGTAGTCATCTCCACTTCAACAGTGAAGAAACTGAGGACTGAAAGTAATGAAAGACCTACTCAAACCTAGAAAGCTGCCTAAATTAGACTAAAACTTACGTCAGCCTATAAATTATATCAGCAGCCTATATGTAAATAACACTAATTCTTAGGGCAATGCTCTGGAAGATGAGGAGCAAGGAAAACACAGCTTATGTTAGCTGACGACCCAGGATTCAGCACCCCAGTGACCTAAGCACATTAGAAAAAGCAATACTGTCTAAAAAGTCCTAAAAGCATTTGTTGAGGTCTATCTAAAGCATCTTTCATTTCCAAAGATTTTGTCATTCTACATTTCAAGCTATAAAAAAAATCTTATTTTTATATAATAAAAATTTGAATTAAATATATATTGGAACTCCAGCTAGATTTATTCTTTTGATTAGAAGATTAAAAAAAAAACCTACATTATATTTTTAGCAATTCCTCTCAAAAACTGAACATTTATTTATTTTTTTTTAATCCTCACCCGAGGATATTTTTCCATTGATTTTTTAGAGAGAGTGGAAGAGAGAGGGAAAGACGAAGATAAATATCAACGTGAGAGAAACACATCAATTTTCCAGACTAGGGCCAGAGCTGGCAAGGAGCCTGAAACCCAGGTAGGTGCCCTTGACCAGAATCTAACCCAGGAACATCTGATCCACAGGCTAACGCTTTCTCCACTGAGCAAAACTGGCTGGAGCTAAAACTGAACATTTTAATACTTTACAATTTTCACTGCTTCGCAAAAATACCTCTGGCATCTTACATACCTAATTAAGCTAGGCAGTTGAAATGTCTTCTAAAATATTCTATGAGTAATTATGTATGTGTAAAGTTTTGAAAGAAAAACAATTTTAAAATTTAAAGAGATTTGCTGGATACCTCATAAGTTATTTTTAGTTGTTTAAATCCTATCCTATTGGAAAGCCTACATTCCACTATAATCTCAATGGGGTGAAAAAGTGAATGCATTGTTATTAAAAGTTTTAATTTATTCACACAGCTCTTCCCCACTCTGTGAGTTAACTAAGTTGGTGCTTTGCAGGCAGTAGGGATAGGAGGTAGGCAGAGGAATCAAGAAGCTAAATGTCAGGCTATGAATGTATCGTCAACCACAACATATACTAATACAGCACAACTGTGAACCAGTTTTTGTTCTAAGTGCTTTATTTAAAACAGAACACTTAATTTCTGTTTTAATAACCTACTGAGATAGTTATCGTCATTTTACCTACCAGGAGACAGATAAGTGATTTGCTGAAGGTCTTTGCCAGCTACTCATGGGGGAGCTGTGGTACACTCTCAAACAATGTTCTATTCTGCCTTTAGATCAGTTATATGAATTATGTGAATAATAAAGTGAAACTTAAAATGCTATTTTGTAAAATATTAGAATATCTTTTGAGGCTAGATAATTAACTAAAGAGTTTGGCTTATTGAGGCTATAAAGACCAATTCATAAACTAGATCAAAAGAATAATATTTGGGCCACTTAAAGAAAAATCCCCTGGTGAGTGGTAATAATGTTCTAACCAGTCACCTAATTACTAACCAAAGAAAAGTGTCCATTGCAAATTGGATAAGAACTCGAAGTTGCTCTTTTGCTTAAAGGAATTATGAAAAGCAAGAGGATTTTATCTAAATTACTACTGGTGAATGGCTCTTGTAGACAGGTCTAGGGTATTTAAAATTAATTTCATGTCATGTTTAATTACTAATGAATTTGCTCTTCTGAAAGTTGGATGACAAAGCTCACACCTATCTAATTTCATTGGGAGTATTAATCATTGAATTAGTAATTAAGAATATTAAAAGTCAATTTAAATTTTATTAGTCTTAATGTGCAAATACTTTTTTTAAATAAGCTCTTCCCCCCTCAGAAATATTTTTGGGTAAGAACAAACCAAATTTAGGAATAGTAATATGATATGTTAGATTCTGAGTAATAGACTGAATTTTATAATGCTATTTATCCTTATGTCTCTGAAGATCAGTGTCCTTATAATTATACTTATGTTATGTACTACTTAATTGAATTATTGGGATAAAGTAAGATAACACATAAGATCTTTTTAAAACTAAAGTATTCTAAGTACTAAATACCATATCACTAAAAATGTAGTGTGTTTTATTTCACACACATGAGAATATGTAAAAATTATTTTTAACTAGAGGACCGGTGCACGAAATTCGTGCACGGGGGGGGGGGGCGACCCTCAGCCCAGTCTGCACCCTCTCCAATATGGGACCCCTCTCACAATCCAGGACTGCTGGCTCCCAACTGCTCTCCTGTCATCCTGATTGCCCCTAACTGCCCTCCCCTGCAGGCCTGGTCCCCCCAACTGCTCTCCCCTGCAGGCCTGGATCCCCCCCAAACTGCCCTTCCCTGTAGGCCCGGTCGACCCCAACTTCCCTCCTCTGCCGGCCTGGTCACCCCTAACTGCCCTCCCCTGCTGACCTAATCGCCCACAACTGCCCTCCCTTGCAGGCCTGGTCCCTCCCAACTTCCCTCCCCTGCTGGCCACCTTGTGGTGGCCATCTTGTGTCCACATGAGGGCAGCCATCTTTGATCACATGGGGACAGCCATCTTGTGTGTTGGAGTGATGGTCAATCTGCATATTACTCTTTTATTAGATAGAATAGAGGCCTGGTGCATGGGTGGGGGCCATCTGGTTTGCCCTGAAGGGTGTCCTGGATCAGGGTGGGGGTTCCCTTGGAGTGTGGGGTGGCCTGGGCAAGGGGCCTGTGGTGTTTTGCAGTCCAGCCACACCCCCAGAGACCCAAGCAGAGGTCCTGGTATCTGGGATTTATTTATCTTCTATAATTGAAACTTTGTAGTCTTGAGTGGAGGCCTGGGCTGGCCAGGGTGTGCAGGAAGCTTGGCTTCCTCCATTGCTGGGGAAACCCAAGCCTCCTGTTTGCTCCATGGCCGCAGCCATCTTGGTTGGGTTAATTTGCATAGTCACTCCTGATTGGCTGATGGGCGTGGCTTGTGGGTGTAGTGGAGGTATGGTCAATTTGCATATTGCTCTTTTATTAGATAGGGTTTTTAGATACAAAAGAGATTCTTAGGACTAAATTTCAAGAAAACTAAAGAATGATACTGTGATATTGTGATTTGTAATAAGAAATATAGATTTAGTCTTCTTCAACATGTCTGGCAAAGAGCTCCTAAAACCATTGGAATTTCAAAGTGATGAGAGCCAGAATGTTGCCTTGTGTTACGAAAATGCATGAATTTGGAAAGGTTTTGGGAACTGGTTGTTACAGGAACTATCTGTATGACACCGAAATTTTTTCTGGAGTGAGGAGAGGAGCTGAAGTCTAAATGAATCACCAGATTTAATCAATGTTGCCTATGCAAGGAAGCCTTTATAAAAACCCCAAAGAGGCTTCCTGGATGTTAAACACATGGAGATGTCAGGAGAGTGTTGGCTTGGAGAGGGCATGGAAGCTCTGCACCCTTCTGCTGTAACATACCCTGTGTATCTCTTCCATCTGGCTGCTCCTGAGTTCTATCCTTTTATAATTAATCTGCAATCTGGTAAGTAAAATATTTTCCTGAGTTATGTGAGTTGTTGTAGCAAATTAATCAAACCTAAGGAGGGGGCTCTGGGAACCTCTGGTTTATAGTCAGCAGGTCAGGAGCACAGGTGATAACTTGGGCTTGCAATTGGCTTCTGAATTGGTTAGAGCAGTGGGGTGGGACTGAACCCTTCACCTATAGGATTTAAGGCCATTTCTAAGTATGAAGTGTGAGAATTGATTGAAGTTTAGGATATCTGGCTGGTATCAAATAATTGCTTGTCTAATAATTATGGTATTGCAGCAGTGAATACTCTTATTATTTGCAGCCATATCCCCTTGTGTCTGCAGCATGAGTAATGAAATACACCAAATGTCATAGCTGAAAGTACAATAAAAAAATCTTCTGCAAATAATTCCATCACTTTTTCAATATTAGTGGAAAAAAATAACTGAAAAAAGGCATACATTTAATAATGTCCAAAAAGTGAAAGAATATATTGCAGAAGAAAGAAAAATTGAGATGAGAAGAGAACCATTGATTGGGTGCTATGTGTCAGCCTCTGCAGTGATTTTGGTGAACATTCTGTCAACACTCAAACCAAGTCTAAGGATTGGCAGGATAGTGGGAATTTCACATTAGTTAAACCGAAGAATTCTAACAAGTCATTTATCTCACAAAGGCTAATATAACAAACTCTATTGCTCCAGTGGGCAAATAGAGTCATTTAATACAGATGGTGCAGCTTGTAGTGTTGGAAGCTGGGAGAATAAAAGAATTCATTCTGCTCTTCACACTCCCTAAAATGGCATCCCTTAAAAATGAGCAGTAGTAAGATAGAAAATTCTTGTAACTTAATACTGGCTTAAATGTTTCTCTACATT
The DNA here is from genome assembly GCA_026230045.1 of Corynorhinus townsendii. Classification (NCBI taxonomy): domain Eukaryota; kingdom Metazoa; phylum Chordata; class Mammalia; order Chiroptera; family Vespertilionidae; genus Corynorhinus; species Corynorhinus townsendii. The sequence goes on along the minus strand of JAPDVU010000001.1, from coordinate 79,911,292 downwards.
CCAGTTTTCCCACAGCTGAGGCCATTCTTCATCTTTCAAGATCTAAGATGTGGTTAAACTTCTAAGATGCTGCTTATGAAAACTGGTTTCTATGCTGCTGCCATCTTTCAAGGCCATAATTTAAAGACACTACATGAAGCATCAAAGCAGCAGGTGGCCAAAAATTAAAATACACACAAGTGAAATACAATGCATAGAGGGTTTTCTGAGAGCCCAAATTCTATGTATAATATTATTGAGTAACATCTTGATTAAAAGCACATTAAAATCCAATCTGGGTTTTTACCAAAAATATTAGCAAATATTTCAGATCTATAAAGACATGAAGAATTAACTAATGCTCACCATATATCAACCACTCAGTACTCCTAAGATAATCACTAATTTAAATTAAATATTTACTATCAATAAATGTCTTTTTTATCAGAGCTGTATGATCCCTACAGAACAGTGTCTTCTTTGTATACTTATAACATTTATATAAATGTCTCATATTATAAACATTCTTCTGGTACCTGATTTTTTTCATGTGATCTCTTACTATTAATTAATTAATTTAATCTATTTGTAATTATGAAATTATTTCTATTATTTTATTATGTGCTCTCTAAGCATTGATTTTCTATGCTTTTGGGGCATTCCTTTGATTTATTTGTAAAAACTTATTCTTCAATCAATTAATTTATAAATATATACTGTTTTAATTATTTAGTAATTATCTTTCATTTTGATTATGCATAATTAAAATACAAGGATGTTAAATCATTTTAAAACCAATTAAATTCTCGATTTTTACATATTATTATTTTGCCCAATTTTAATGCCATATTTTTGTTAACTTGCTCCATATTGTTATTATTATTATAAAATATAATTCCATGTCCATTCAAACTTACCCACATATTTACTAATTTATTTTCTTGCTATTTCTCCATGCATTCCAATATTTCCTCCAAAGTATTTTTTCTTTTTCCTGAAGAATACACTTTAAACATTTTTTGAGAATTATTAGGTGGTGACAAACTTTTTATTTTTAATTTTTCCATAATTATATTTTTCTCTTAAGTGGTGATTTAGTTATATTAAGATTTTTTTGTCTCAAAATATTTAATACATTTTTATGTAGTTTTATCTTGCTGCTCTAGGAAATCTGCCCCTACTTTAATGTCATTTCTCTGAGGCCATTTGTCTTTTCTCTCAAGCTGCATTTTTTTCCCTTTTCATTTCAGTAGATATTTACTGAATATTTACTATGTGCCAGGTTCTTGCATATTAATAAACCATGAGGACAAAAGATGATTAAGGTAGCATTCCTGCCCTCAAAGAACTCGCAGTCTACTGATGTGCAGTTCATGAGGTGGTAATACAATGAGCAAAGATAGAGGTATACATTAGATGCTCATGTTTCACCTCTGGTGTTCCTCAGAGAAAAGCTGCCTGGAGTTAATAAAGCAACAGCTTTTGTACACACCAAACTCCCTGGTTTTCAGTCTTCTAAATTTGGAGCCACAAGACATTTCCTTTACTTTCTTATAAGCTCAAATATTCCTGTAAAAAACATACTTTTGCATTTTATCCAGCATTTTTCAAAGTTGTGTGTGTGTGTGTGTGTGTGTTATTTGTTTGTTTTGTTTTGTTTTTATCTAGATGGTTTTTCAGGGAAAGCAGTCTGCTACAGTGCCAAAAATGGAAGTCCTATTCTTTGATTTTATATTCTTCAAATTTAGCCTAGCTAATTATAGCACCAAATGATACCGCTACTCTATTATAGTCCTACTAGAGGCCCAGCGCATGATTAAATAGTGCATGTGTATAAATAGTGCATAAACCCCTAGGCTTAATCTGCCATCAGAACCATGTCCACCGCTCCATGAAGCCTCGCATGCTCCCCAGACACTGCTGGTGGCCCGCAACACTCCTCAGATGCTGCCGGCTCCCCGCGACACTCCAGAAGTCCCTCCCGTCACAAGACCCATCAATGCACCTCCTGATGAGTCCAGTAGTTGGTCGTGATGCCATCATGGCGTCACGACCACAGGGCTTTTATGATATCGACTTATATACCTTTCAGAACCTACCATTTTTATCAGCTCTAAAGAATTTTAAACATTTTATTGCTTATAAGTATTACCAAAAGTAAATTGTAAACATAATCACATATTATTAGTGGTATTATGAATTCTAATATTTCTTAAAATCCAATCTTAATAAAATCAAATCATAAGATCAAATACATAATCATGCTCAAACATTGTAATTTATATGATACTTTATTGAAAGAAAGATGAAAAACACATCTGAGACTTCTGTTTTTTTGGATAGACATGTAAAGATCGTGGAAGTTGCCACTTTAACAAGTAAAATAAAAATTGAGCAGACTAGAAAAACAAGTCTTCTTGTGTCTATAAGAGAGGGGAGAACACAAGGCAAAATGCTGCCCCCAAAACTGGAAGGGCAGGTGCATGAAGCAAAGATTACCAAGTGAAGCTGCCATAGGTACCAGTGCAAGTATAAGAAAACCTGAACTGTAATTGAGAAATTGCTGGATTCTTAACGTGGACCACCATGAGGGTTAAAAACTCCAAGGGCACCAGTCATAGGAGGATCTGATCATAAATTTCTAACTGGGCAGGTCTTGGTGGGTAGTCACACCCAAGGCATATAACATCTTTAATAAAAGTTTATTTTTGCCTTATGCAAGCCCTGTCCATTGTTTCTGTACATCTAGGTTAGCACACCTTTGACCCCTTGAAAAGGTAACCACCCTCAACACAGCACAAAATCTTGATAACCATCCTGTAATCCAAACCATGCCTTGCTTTCTCTTCTGTTTAGATAACCGTCATTACTTTCCCTCTTTAATACCAAATGCATTTAAAAAACACACTGCAAACTGTCATCATGATAAACATTTTTCTCAGTCTGTTGAGGTCTTGCTTCTAGTTATGTCCTCCCTCTTTCACTCAAATAAACTCTGATAATCTTTTATTAAAATTCTCTACAGGTTTGGATATTCTTAGGTTGACATTTACTTGGTGTAGTTGGCAAGGTTCCAAAGAAGCCCATCCAGGTATCAGCATGGGCCCAGCGTGGCCCACCAGCTCCTTGCTCTGCATTAGATGAGTTTTGTCTCAGAATCTTGGACTGCCCTGCTTTTTGGCAGCAGGTCCTAATTTTTTTTAATCTGTTCTTAGAAAAGCCTTGAGGTGGATAAGCATCAAGATAGCTCAGGGACAGGAAAGAAAAATAGATTGCTGCTTCTCATTTTGGCTTTTTATTGGATTGCTTACTGAGAGTCTGAAAACATTTTTTGCTGGTTAAATGAAAGACTGAAGTCTCTTTAGCTCTGAAAGATAAAAGACACTTGCTTTCCCAATCTTAATAGCCAACAGGGCAATGCTAATTGTTGCAGAGTCCTGTATCTGGAGTGGTGGAGGTGGGCATGAGAAGCATCCAGCTCAGTAATGCAACTGATCAGAGAAGCTGATGGGAGAGTTCTCTGTGAAGCACAGGGCACCCTGGAGTGGGCTCACCCAGAAAGAGGGGCTCATGTCTTAGAAAGAAAATGTCAGAGTTCTAGAGGCATCAGGTCAGTTCTCATTGGCTCAGGTATTCTTAGGTGACTAAGCATCTTTGTGAGTTGCCTGAGGAAAAATTTCCTCCAGGGTATAAAGTGGTCATCCCAAGACATGTACATAAAGGCTGGTTTTCCCTAGAAGTTTGTTTAGACACTACAGATCTCAAACAAAAACTAAAAGTTAACATGAAAAATTGTGCCTCTGAAGCTGACAAGCCCCTTAACAGTCAGCCTTCTATTTATACTCCTGTAGCAAGATGACTGAGATGAAGATCCTTTGATACTCCTAAGTTAATCTTTTGTGCACACAGTTAGAAAAAGCAAGATATAAAATTAGGCAGAATAAATAAAAAATATTTAATTGAGTCCTCAAAGCTTTAAAAAGAGGATTTAGATAATTGATCAATTTATGATGTCATTTAGGTGTCAACCCAATTCTTTGAGGCATTAAAAATGTATATCCTTATTTTAAAACTAGAGGCCTGGTGCACAAACTTCATGCACAGGGGAAGGGGAGTGTCCCTCAGCCCAGCCTGCACCCTCTCCAATCTGGGACCCCTCGAGGGATGTCTGACTGCCCGTTAAATGGGCAGTCGGACATCCCTCTCACAATCCTGGACTGCTGGCTCCCAACTGCTCACCTGCCTGCCTTCCTGATTGCCCCTAACTGCTTCTGCCTGCCAGCCTAATCACTCCCCTGCCAGGCTGATTGATCCCTAACTGCTCCCCTGCCAGCCTGTTAGCCCCCAACTTCCCTCCTCTGTTGGTCTGGTCACCCCTAACTGCCCTCTCCGGCAGGCCTGGTCCCTCTCAACTGCCCTCCCCTGCTGGCCTGATCACCCACAACTGCCATCCCTTGTAGACCTGGTCCCTCCCAACTGCATTCCCCTACTGGCCATCTTGTGGTGGCCATCTTGTGTCCACATGGGGGCAGGATCTTTGACCACATGGGGGAAGCCATCTTGTGTGTTGGAGTGATGGTCAATTTACATATTACTCTTTTATTAGATAGGATAGAGGCCTGGTGCACTGGTGGGGGCTGGCTAGTTTGCCCTGAAGGGTGTCCTGGATGAGGGTGGGGGTTCCCTTGGGGTGCGGGCAGCCTAGGCTAGGGGCCTATGGTGGTTTGCAGGTTGGCCACCCCCCCGGCGACCCAAGAGGAGGCCCTGGTATCTGGGATTTATTTATCTTCTACAATTGAAACTTTGTAGACTGGAGCAGAGCCAAGCCTTCTGCTCCTTCCATGGCAGCAGCCATTTGTGTTGGGATTTATTTATTTTCTATAATTGAAACGTTGTAGCCTTAAGTGGAGGCCTGGGAGAGCTAGGGTGTGCGGAAAGCTTGGCTTCCTCCATCGCTGAGGGCAACCCTAGCCTCCTGCTTTCTCCAGATCTGTGGCTGCCGTCATTGTTGTTGGGATTTATTTATCTTCTATCATTGAAACTTTGTAGCCTTAAGCGGAAGCCTGGGCCAGCCAGGGTGTGTGGAAAGCTTGGCTTCCTCCATTGCTGGGGAAACCCAAGCCTCCCTCCTGCTTTCTTCATGGCCGCAGCCATCTTGCTTGGGGTTAATTTGCATACTTGCTCCTGATTGGCTAGTGGGCATGGCAGAGTGATGGTTAATTTGCATATTACTCATTTAGTAGACAGGATGATAATAAATCATTTCAAGGTCATTTGAAACTTGATTTGTCAAGGATAGATATAAACTGTAAATGCCTTCAAAACAAAAATTTGAATCCAACTGTTCATTTACCATGGCTAAAAGTTCTCTGTGTCTATATAGGCATATGATAAATGTGAGATAATTTTTTTCTCTAAATAGTAGTATTAAAGTTAATTTGAAAGCAAGTGCTTATAACCATTGGGTATTCTACAATTCTCAGAAATATAGAATCTAATTCAAATGCTTTGCAAATCACATTATCTAAGATCAATCCTTAATAAATAAAAGCTAGTTTTTGGTTTGTTTAAATAGAACAAATAGGTATTTTAATTTATTGATATTAAATATAATATTTGTATTTTGTCTGAGGCTTCCTGGCAATGAGAATTTCTAGCACTGTGAGACTATCCAATCAATTGGTATGTCATAAATCCATTCTTCAGATTGATTTATAACCAAAAGGGGAAATTGTGGACACAAATGCAGCTCAATAATAGATCTCACAAGTCCAGTGATTGAAAGTTACTTCACAAGGTGATCCGATTATAAATTTCTAACTGGGCAGGTTCAGAGCCAAACAGGCTAGACTATTATCAAAATCTAACTGACATAGGGTAAGGGAAATGCCCAACTGAATAATAAATAAATAACATTTCAAAACAGAATGCCCCAGACCTAGATGGGTTGACTGGTGAATTCTACCAAACATTTAAAGAAAAAAATACCAATTTTCCATAATCTCCTTTAGAGTACAGAAGCAGAGGAAATACTTCTTAATTCATTCAAGGCCAGCATCACCCTAATACCAAACCCAGACCAAGACTTTATAAGAATATAATATTACAGACCAATATAGCTCATGAACATAGATCTAAAAATCTTCAACTAAATAGTAGTAAATTTAATTCAACAGTATATATAAAAATATAGACATTATGATCAAACTAGAGGCCCGGTGCACAAAATTTGTGCACAGCAAGGGGATGTCCCTCAGCCCAGCCTGCACCCTTTCCAATTTGGGACCCCTCGAGGAATGTCTGACTTCCCGTTTAGGCCCAATCCTACTGGTATTGGGCCTAAATGGGCAGTTAGACATCTCTCTCACAATCCTCGACTGCTGGCTCCCAACTGCTCATCTGCCTGCCTTCCTGATTGTCCCTAACTGCTTCTGCCTGCCAGCCTGCTCACCACCTAACCACTCCCCTGTCAGCCTGATTGAAGCCTAACTGCTCCCCTGCCAGCCTGTTTGCCCCTAACTGCTCTTTCCTGTAAGCCTGGTACCTCCCAACTGCTCTCCCTTGAAGGCCTGGGTCCCCCACAACTGCCCTTCCCTGCAGGCCTGGTTGCCCCCAACTTCCTTCCTCTGCTGGCCTGGTCACCTCTAACTGCCCTCCTCTGCAGGTTTGATTGCCCCCAACTGGCCTCCCTTGCAGGCCTGGTCCCTCCCAACTGCCCTCCCCTGCTGGCCATCTTGTGGCAGCCATCTTGTGTCCACATGGGGTCAGTCATCTTTGACCACATGGGGGCAGCCATCTTGTGTGTTGGAGTGACAGCCAATTTGCATATTACTCTTTTATTAGATAGGAGGATTAGATAGGATAGAGGCCAAGATAGGCCAGGGCAGGCAGAAAGCTTGGCATCCTCCATCACCGGGGGCAACTCAAGCCTCCTGCTCTCTCCAGCTCTGTGGCTGCCTCCATTTTTTTTGGATTTATTTATCTTCTATCATTGAAACTTTGTAGCCTTGAATGGAGGCCTGGGTCAGCCAGGGTGTGCAGAAAGCTTGGCTTCCTCCATTGCTGGGGAAACCCAAGCCTCCTGCTCTCTCCATGGCCGCAGCCATCTTGGTTGGGTAATTTGCATAGTCACTCCTGATTGGCTGGTGGGCATGGCTTATGGGTGTTGCAGAGGTACGGTCAATTTGCATATTATTCTTTTATTAGATAAGATGACACTTATCACTGATATGCAAAGCTGGTTCAATACTAAAATATCAATGAACATAATCTATAACAAGCAAAAAAAAAAGAAAAATTACATAATTATAATAATACATGCAGAAAAACCCTTTGAAAAATCCTAATCCAACACTCATTCATGACAAAGCTCTCAATGGAAAAAAAGGCATAAAGTGGAAGTTTCTAAACTCGATAAAGAGCATCTACAAAAAAAAAAGTACTGTATAGCTAACACAGTGAGGCAAGAAAAGGAAATAAAAGGTATTCAGATTTAAAAGAAAGAATAAAAATGTTTTTGTTTGCACTTGACAATATCCTCTATGTAGAAAAATCTGTAAGAATCTACAGAAAATAAAAACAAACAAACAAAAAATACAACTCTTAAAGTAATGAGCAATTATAGCAAGGTTGCAAGATACAAGGATAATATACAAAAGCCAATTGCTTTGCTATATAGCAGCAATGAACAAATGAAATATATGTGTATAAGTCTAACAAAATATGTACTATATATAAGCTAAAACTAGGAATTTCTGATGAAATGTATTACATAAAAATAAATAAATGGATAAGTATTCTGTGGGGCCAGCTGCGGCGGGGGCCAGCTGCGGCGGGGGCCAGATATGGCGGGGATCTCCCTTTTCCACATCCAGCACGGAAAAAGAGATGAACGAACCGGTTCTAAGTAGAGGCGGCCAGGGATTGAGAAATAAAAGAAAGAAAGAGACCAGACACGAAGATAGAAACAAAGCTGGGAGCCAGGTGGGACGCCATCCTCTCTGATGGAGAGGCAGGGACTACGACAAGAGCCCACGCAGCAAGTTTATTTTATACCCCCAAATACCAGGAAGTATCCCTAGCATTCCTGGTGCTTGCCTGGATTTACATATCAAAGCCTGCTAGGCCGACACCTGGACAAAGGTAAAGTCAGTACTGATAACACCCCCACCTTCTTTGGGAGGGTGTAACCAAGACGAGGCTCTGCCAATTGCCTCGGGCTCAGCTGACAACAATTTAAAGAAATTCCCATGTGCCTTCCCAGGCATCCCTCTACAGTATTCCATGTACATGCATTAAAAAAATCAATATTGTCACAATATCAGTTTTTTTCTGATTAATATATTCAATACAATCCCAATCAATATTCTAGAAATTTCTCTTGTCAATATTGGAAACTGATTTTAAAGTTTATATGAAGGGGCAAAAGACCCAGGAAAGCCAACACAATATTAAATGATATGAACATAGTTAGAAGACTGCACACTATCTTCTAACATAGTTAGAAGACAGACACTATCCGACATACTATAAAGCTATTGTAATTAAAACAGGGTGGTATTGGCAAAATAATAAACAAATAGATCTGTAGAACAGAAAAAAGAACTCAGAAATAAACCCATATAAATATAGTCAACAGGTGTTTGACAAAGAAACAAATGCATTACCATGAAGAGATAGTCTTTTCAACAAATGATGCTGCAACAAATGGACATCCATCAACATGTTAAAAAATAAGTAAATATAGACATAGACCTTATATTCCCCACAAAAATACTTGAATTGGATCATTGACCTAAATGTAACATGCTGAACTATAGAACTTCTAGAAGATAATACAGGAAAAAAATCAAAATGACCTTCCATATGGCAATGATATATTCTATATAACACCAAAGACACAATGCCAAAAAAAAAATGACTGGATTTTATTAAATTAATAAATTCTAATCTGTAAAATATACTGTTAATAGAATAAAGAAAAACAAGCCACAGACTGAGAGAAAATATTTGTAAAAGGTAATCTGATGAAGGACTTATATTCAAATATACAGAAAACTGGTAAAACTAAACAATAAGGAAACTTACAACACAAAAAAATGCACAAAAGTAAAAAAAGACACCTCAAGAAAAAATACATTAAGATTTCAAATAAACATATAAAAGATGCTTAACATAGTAAATTATCGGTAAATTGCAAATTACAACAATGAGATACCACTACTCACCTATTTGTTGACCAAAAAATGTCCAGTCTGTAGAAAGTCTTATAAAAGTCTATTTGAGCCAAATTTTGAGACCATTTCTCTAAGAAAAATCTCAATTGATTGAGAAAATGCTTTTGAGAATTGCTGTTTTGCAGCTTATTTTACACATTAGTATCAAAAGGGAAGACATAAGGAAGGTGGAAGACATAAGGAAGGTACAACACATTCATTGGTGATGGATTAAGGAGGCAAGAGAAAGCAAAGTGGGAAAATCTCTAAGACTGGATAAAAAGCAAAATGGAGACACAGAGCTCTGTTACATTTATGTGTAGAGGAGAGTTAATAGTTGACATTTACACTTCACAGAGATGGCATGTGTGCAACAAGGTAACAATGAGCAGTTCTGTGGTATCCTCCTCTGCGTTTTGGTGCCAGCGGTTGTACCCATAAGAGAGAGAAAAAGAAAATGACTGTTATTTCAAAGGTATGTGATCCTAGATGTGCAAAGACAATAAACAGGCTCACTTATGGAAAAGATTGACAAGAAGCTACCTGCCACGATCTGCTTTAGTTAGGAATTTTAATGTTCAGACCATTCTGTATGGTTACTTTTAGTCACCAAGTTAAAAAGGCCTGCCATTCTCAGCCCACCCCCACCCCATAGGCCAATTTATATGTGGCCCCTTTTTTCAATATTTTTATTGATTTCAGAGAGAAAGGGAGAGGAAGAGAGAGATAGAAACATCAGTGATGAAAGGGAATCATTGATTGGCTGCCTTCTGCATTCCCCCTTACTGGGGACTGAGCCTGAAACAAAGGCATGTATCCTTGACAGGAATTGAACCCAGGACACTTCAGTCCACAGGCCGATGCCCTGCCCACAGCCAAACCGGGTAGGGCTGTGGCCTCTTTTTCATTCACACATTAGTAAAATAGGAATTTTAGGGGTGAAGTAGGCAGGTTTGGGGAATTCTTTTAAATTAAAGGGGTCCATGGCAAAAGCGCAGGCTCCTTAGCAGCAAAATGTTACATTTCCATAAGACAAGGGAATTGGAGGAGGCAGAAGTTACATTTCCATAAGATAATGGAACTGGGAGTAGTCAAAGGTCTATATTTACAAAATAAAGAAGGAGGGGAAGATGGCGACCAGCAGGAAGGTAGGGAGGGAGACAGTGTGAGAGAGTGGAGGAACCACAGAGAAGAGTATAGACGTGTGTGATGTGTGTGTGTATGAGCTAGGGACAGTTAGATTCTGCAAGTCCTCTAAGGGGCTGCCAAACCAGGCAGTCTTAGATGGTGGAGCCCATGCACAAAGTGGATACTACTGGGAGGCCAGTACTGGCACAGAGACCACACCATCTTGAGAAACAGAGCTGGCTGAGACTAGGATTCTGGCCTCAGCACCACCCAGTCACATCTCAGGCACAAACCAGGACCCTGCAGCCAATGGGGACAGAGAACTGTGACCACAGCTTCAGACCAACAGACAACAAGAATCCAGACTTTCTGGCTGTAGGTTTCTGTGAGTCAAAGAGCCTATCCCTCTCCCCACAGGATCGTGGATAGTGCCATAGTAACTGATAGACCTGCCCCGCACTCGGGCTGCAATGCCCCAACAAGAATTTGAGTTTGGGAGTGCACACAGTGGTGTTCAGTGCTGCTACAAGGATTTGAGCACAGAGACTTGGAATCTGCTCCCCGAAACACAATCAGGCAACCAAACCCGAAGCCCACACAGGGCGGCGGTGCCACCTGACTTTGATTCTGGGCAAGCGCACATTGAAGTCTGTTTTCTGCAGCACAGGCACGCCACAGTGCTACTGTACAACCCAGTCCCATCCCCCATGGTGACTGGGACCCAGATTATCCCTGCAAGAGGCAGCACTGAACACCACTGACTTGACTCTTTTTCTTACTGTGTGCGCCTAGGATCCCTTACTCACAGGGCATTCACACTAAGAGCCAGTGACTCCAATTCTTGGTGCATGTGCCCACGGGGACCCTGATTCTCAGCGAGAAGCCACACGAGGCAACAGAGACTCTGATACTCGATTCTTGTTGCAGACACAGGGAAACTCTGACTCCTGGCACACACTAAGGGACTCATTTTCAGCACACGCCAGCAACACAGTGCAGGCGGGGTCCATGATTCTAGGTGTGCAAACAAGACCACACTGAACGCTGGTAACACTGACCCTGGGTGAGCCTGGTTCCCACCAACCAATGGCAGCCACATGCCCTAGTGTCAGAGCACTTCAGTGACACTTGGGTGGTGCGAAGCTCCCACAGCACACAGCCCAGGTCTACGCCACTTGAAGTTTGAACCTTCTGGTGATAGTTAAAATGGACGACACAATCCCCAGAGGAAAGAAAATGAGGAGTCTCCAAGAAAGGAAATTAGTGAAATTAAAACATGCAACATGACTGAAAAAGAATTCAGAGTAATGGTCGTGGAATTCATATATCAGATGGATGAGAAAATCAACAACCTATGCAAGAATCAGGAAGAAATGAAAAGCGATATAGCTACAATCAAAAACACCATGGAAAGTTTCAACAGTAGACTAAAAGAAGCAGAGGACCAAATTAGTGAGATAGAAGATCAGGTACAGAAACAAGCCCAATCTAAACAGCAACTGGAGAAAAAAATTAAAAAGCAGGAGGAAAGCCTAAGGAAGCTTTGGGACAACATGAAATTAAGTAACACACATATAATAGGGCTGCCAAAAGGATAAGAAGAGCAGCAAGGATTAGAAAATCTATTTGAAGAAATAATGACAAAAAACTTCCCAGATATGGTGAAGAAAAAAGTTACAAAAGTACAGAGAGTCCCAAGAAGGATCCCTCCCAAAAGACCCACACCAAGACATGTCATAATTTCAATGGCAAATATCAATGACAAAGAGAGAATCTTAAAGGTGGCAAGAGAGAGACAGAGGGTTACCTACAAAGGATCCCCCATCAGTTTATCAAATGATTTCTCAACAGAAACACATCAAGCTAGAAGGGAATGGAAGGAGGTATACAAAGTGTTGCAAAGCAAAGGACTGAATCCAAGAATACTCTATCCAGCAAGACTATCAATCAAAATTGAAGGGGAAATCAGGAGCTTTGCAGACAAAAAAAGAGCCTAAGGGAGTTTATCACCACCAAACCAGCAATGCAAGAAATGCTAAAGGGAATACTATAAAAAGAAGAAACAAAAAGGTAAGAAGGAACACAGACACAAAAATAGATATGACTACAAACAAGTACCTTTCAGTAATAACTTTAAAAGTAAACAGACTAAATGTTCCAATCAAAAAACATCGACTGGTTGAATGAATAAAAAAGCACGACCCATATATATATACTGTCTATAAGAGACCCACCTCAGAACAAGGGACTCACACAGATTGAAAGTGAAGGGATGGAAAAATAACTTTCAGGCAAATGGAAATGAAAAAAAAGCTGGGGTAGCAATACTTATATCTGAAAAAATAGATCTCAAAGTGAAGGCCATAACATGACATAAGGAAGGCCACTTCATAATACTAAAGGGATCGATACAACAACAGGCTATAACCCTGATAAACATATATGCATCCAATGCAGGAGCACTCAAATACATAACAAAACTCCTGGAAGATATCAAGGGAGAGATCTACAACAGTACAATCACAGTAGGGGACTTTAATACATCACTGATATCACTAGATAAATCCTCTAGACAAAAAAATCAGTAAAGACACAGCAATCCTAAATGACTCACTAGATCAGAGGGACTTAACTGACATCTTCAGAACATTGCATTCCAAAGCCACGGAATATACGTTCTTCTCAAGTGCACATGGGACATGTTTAAAAATAGACCACATATTGGGTCACAAGCAAAGTCTCCCCAAATTCAAGAAGACTGAAATCATACCAAGCATCTTCTCAGACCATAATGCCATAAAATTACAAATAAACTACAATTAAAACAATCCAAAAATCTCAAACACTTGGATGCTGAATAGCATGCTATTAAATAATGACTGGGTTACCAATGAGATCAAAGAAGAAATTAAAAACATCCTGGAAACTAATGACAACAAAAACACAACAATCCAAAATCTATGGGATACAATGAAAGCAGTCCTGAGAGGGCACTTCATAGCTCTACAGGCTTACCTCAAAAAGCAAGAAAAAATGGGAGTAAATCATCTAACTCTACAACTCAAAGAATTAGAATGAGAGCAACAAGAAAAGCCCAGAGTAAGCAGAAGGAAGGAGATAATAAAAATCAGAGCAGAAATAAATGACATAGAGACCAAAAAAATAATACAAAAGATCAATGAAACCAAGAGCTGGTTCTTTGAAAGGATAAACAGGATTGATGAACCTCAAGCCAGGCTCACCAAGAAGCAAAGAGAGGACTCAGATAAACAAAATCAGAAATGAGAGAGGCGAAATAACAACAGACCCCACAGAAATGCAAAGGATCATTAAAAAATACTATGAACAACTCTACTCCAACAAACTAGACAACCTGGAGGAAATGGACATATTCCTAGAAAAATACAACCTAACAAAACTCAATCAGGAAGATTCTAAAAATCTCAATAGGCCAATAACTATGGATGAAATTGAAGCAGTCATCAAAGAGCTCCCAGCAAAAAAAAAAAAAGCCCAGGGCCCAATGACTTCACAGGGGAGTTTTACCAAACATTCAAAGAACTAAAACCTATCCTCCTCAGACTATTCCAAAAAATTCAAGAGGAAGGAACACTTCCAAGCTCATTCTATGAATCCAGCATCACCCTAATACCAAAACCAGATAAAGACAACACAAGGAAAGAGAATTGCAGGCCAATATCTCTCATGAACATAGATGCCAAAATCCTCAACAAAATTCTAGCAAATTGTATCCAGCAGTACATCAGAAAGATCATACACCATGACCAAGTAGGATTTATCACAGGGATGAAAGGATGGTACGGTATCCGCAAATCAATAAACGTGATACATCACATAAACAAATTGAGAGATAAAAACCACATAGTCATATCAATTGATGCAGAAAAAGCATTTGACAAAATCCACCACCTATTTTTGATAAAAACTCTCAGCAACTTGGGAATAGAAGGATCATACTTCAACATAATAAAAGCCATATATGACAAACCCACAGCCAACATCATACTCAATGGACAAAAACTAAAACCATTTCCCCTAAGAACAGGAACAAGACAGGGATGCCCACTCTCACCACTCCTGTTAGACATAGTACTGGAAGTATTAGCCATTGCCATAAGATAAGAAGAAGAAATAAAAGGCATCCAAATTGGAAAAGAAGAAGTAAAACTGTCCTTATTCACAGATGTCATAATACTGTATATAGAAAACCCTAAAGACTCCATCAAAAACTATTAGACTTAATAAATGAATTTGGAAATTTAGCAGGATACAAAATTAATGCCAAGAAATCTATGACATTTCTATACACCAACAGTGAACTACTTACAGAAAGAGTGACTAAGAAAACAATCCCATTTACCATCGCACCAAAAACATTAAGATACCTAGGAATAAACTTAACTAAGGAGGTAAAAGACCTCTACTCAGAAAACTACAAGACATTGAAAAAAGAGATAAAGGAAGACATAAATAGATAGAAGAGCATACCATGTTCATGGATTGGTAGAATCAACATCATTAAAATGTCCATACTACCCAAAGCAATCTATAGATTCAATGGACTCCCCATTAAAATACCAATGGCATATTTCACAGACCTACAAAGAACTTTCCAAAAATTCATCTGAAATAAAAAAAAAAAACAGAATAGCCACAGCAATCCTGAGAAAGAAGAACAAAGTAGGTGGGATCTCAATACCAGATTTCAAGCTGTATTACAAAGCCACTGTTCTCAAAACAGCCTGATAACTGACACAAGAACAGGCATATAGATCAATGGAATATAATAGAGAACCCAAATATCGACCCAAACCACTAGGCTCAATTAATATTTGAAAAGGAAGCATGATCATACAATGCAGTCAAGTCAGTCTCTTCAATAAATAGTGTTGGGAAAATTGGACAGATACATGCAAAAAAATGAAACTAGACCACCAACTTACACCATACACAAAAATAAACTCAAAATGGATAAAAGTTTTAAACATAAGATGGGAAACCATAAAAATACTAGAAGAATCCACAGGCAGCAAAATCTCTGACATATGACAAAGCAATTTCTTCACTGTTACCACTCCTAGGGCAATGAAAACTAAAGAGAAAATAAACAAATGGGACTACATCAAAATAAAAAGCTTTTGCACAGCAAAAGAAAGTATCAACAAAACAAGAAGAAAGTCCACTGTATAGGAGAGCATATTTGCAAATGTTATCACTGATAAAGGTTTAATCACCAACATCTACAGGGAACTTATACAACTTAATAAAAGGAAAATAAATGATCCAGTAAAAATGGGCAAGGGACCTAAATAGAATCTTCTTGAAAGAAGACAGAAGGAAGGCCAAGAGACATATGAAAACATGCTCAAAGTCACTAATTATCCGAGAGATGCAAATCAAAACAACAATGCAGTACCATCTCACACCTGTCAGAATGGCTATCATCAACAAATCAACAAATGACAAATGCTGGAGAGGATACGGAGAAAAAGTAATCTTCGTGCACTGCTGGTGGGAATGCAGACTGGTGCAGCCACTGTGGAGAACAGTGTGGAGTTTTCTCAAAAAACTAAAAATAGAACTCCCATTTGACCCAGTAATCCCACATCTAGGAATATATCCTAAGAAACTAGAAACACTAATCGGAAAGGATATATACAACCCTATGTTCATAGCAGCACAATTCACCATAGCTAAGATTTGGAAACAGCTAAGTGCCAATAAGCAGATGACTGGATCAGAAAACTATGGTACATCTTCACAATGGAATACTATGCTGCCATAAAAAAGAAGGAATTCTTACCATTTGCAGCAACCTGGGTGGAACTGGAGAGCATTATGCTAAGTGAAATAAGCCAGTCGATGAAAGAAATATACCACATGATCTCACTCACTTTTGGATAATAAGAACAGTATAAACTGATGAACAAAAATATAGATACAGAGGCAATAAAGCATCAGACTGTCAAATTACAGGAGGAAGGTTAGGGAGAGGTGGGGGAGATAAGAGATCAACCGAAGGACTTGTATGCATGCATATAAGCATAACCAATGGACGCAATACATTGTGGGGTGAGGTCATGTATGGGAGTGGGGGGGGGTGCAAATTACATGTGTACATATCTTCCCAAAAATGGGAAGATATGTACACATGTAATACCTTAATTAAAAAATGGGAAAAAAAGAAAATATATGTTCATGTACACACACATATTACTAAGTAAAGGAAGCCAATCTAAAAAAACCACGTATTTTATGGTTTTAGCTACATACATTCTGGAGAATACATAACTATGGTGAGATAATTGTGATTTATAAGAAATACATATATTTGATCATTCAGATGATCAAAATACATTTATAATATATATTTGGTCTTTGTTCCCAATTCCTGGCTCACAGCTTCTGAAACCCCTGACATTTTCCAAGTGTTGAGCATGAAAATGGTGTCCTTTGTTATGTTTATGAGGTGACTTTTGGAAAGCATCAGAGGATGTGGGCTGGTTGTCATGGAGCCAACCACTGATTAGAAAGGGTTGGAACTTCAGTCCCACCCCTGACTTCTGGAAAAGAGAAAAGGGTTGGGTATAGAATTAATTGCAAGCAGTCATTTAATCCTATGTAATGAAGTCTTCATAAAAACCCAGAGGATGGAAGTTCAGAGAAGTTTTGTGTTGGTGAACACATGGAGATGTGGGGAAAGCGGTGAGCCTGGAGAAGGCAGGGAAGCTCTGAACCCCTTCCCACACCCCTTGCCCTATGCATCTTTTGCATCTGGCTGTTCTTGAGTGATATCCTTGTACAATAAACCAGTTATCTAGTAAGTACATGTGTATCTGAGTTCTATGAGCCATTCTAGCAAATTCACCAAACTGAAGGAAGACATTGTGGGAACCTCTGATTTAAGGCCAGTTGGCCAGAGTTATAAGTAAGAGGCTGGACTGTGGCAAGTGAAGTGTGTGTATGGGTTAAGGGGAGGACAGTCTTATGGGATTGGACCATTAACCCTGTGGGATCTAATGTTATCTCTAGGAAGAAAATATCAGTAATGAATTTATTCTCAGACATACTGCTGGTTTCAGAGAATTTTTTGTTAATATAAGAGACCCCCTTCACTATGCTGGAATTAGGTCTAGAAACCCAATTTATATGGAGACAGTAAAAAGTAGTTGCCAAGGGTTGAAGGCAAGGAGGGATGAATAGGTAAAGCAGGGAGAATATTTAGGGCAGTGAAACCACTGTCTATGATACTATAGTGTTGGATACATGTCATTATACATTGGCAAAACCTACAGAATGTATACCGAAAGTGAACTCATGTATATTAAGGACTTTGTGTGATAATGAAGTGTCAATATGAGTTATCAATTGGAACAAACGTACTACTGTGGTGCAGCATGCTGCTCTTGATGAAAGATGTGCATATGTGGGGGCAGGGATTAAATGAAACTGTCTATGCTTCCTCAATTTTGCTCTGGACCGAAAACTACTCTAAAAATAAATCTATTAAAAATAACTTGGGGGTATGGGATAACTATTTTACATTTTCAATCTCTGTGTTTTTAACTTCTTATCCTTATTTTTATACTATTGGCTTCACCCCATTAAAGCTAGACCATAAAGGGGAGAATTTCCCCCCTAAGTTTAAAATAGTGTTTGAAACTCATGTCAGAATCACTATGAGACTTGAAGCATTATTTTTTTCCATAAACAATAGATGTGTCAAATACTAAGTGAAGGATTATTTTTTCTCTCTTTTGTGCTACAGGAAATAAAAGCCTCTCAAGGTCTCACATAGGGCTTCCTGAAACAATAGACGACATGTGAGCATTAGAGGATACTCGGATGCAGGAAATGTGAAGACAGTTGTTCACTGTCTATAGCATCATTACATAGATGTAGGCAAATATTTTCCCATGATATTGTTAAATTTAGAATCTGTCATTATGAATCAGCAGATGTAGAGTAGTATTGCAAGTAGGAAAGAAAACATATGGACTATAGTGGCTGATGCCAAATGAGAAGGAAGAAGATAGTGGGAACCATGTAGCTTTTCCCTACCCTCAATTTTTCCTACAGGATAGGGAAATTTTGATGCCTTGACTTGTATAAATTGCCCTTAAATTCAGTATAGTATATGATAAAATCCATAATAGTCTTAGATTACCTTAAAGTGATTAAGAATAATTTTCTGGAGGCTTGAGATACAAATTTAAGTTCAACTCTTGAAAAATTACGTTTCTGTGTACCTAAGCTTGTGGTGTGAGATTTGTATCCACTATGCTTCCAATAGGTGTAAACTATTAAAATCCATTCATTAGTCCTTAGAAAGTCTAAACCTAATGATTGTGAAGCAATAATTAACCTGGAGATAAGAAAAGAAGCATGATGATCAGAAAAGGAAATTTATCCACAATTATAAATTATGTAATGCTCAAAGTTGTAAAGCTAGGAGGCTTGGATAGGAGATCCTTACAAAAACAAAGTGAGATAATAAAGCTAGAGATTATGTGAAGCCACAAACCATGCAGTTAACTTGAGGCCAAATGCCATTGGTAGAGAGTTAAGAACAGAGCTACTATTCTACAAGTACATATATTAAATGAGAGTTGATGACAGTCAGGCTATGAATATAGGAGTTGATAAGCAGGGGGTTATAAAGAACTATTGGAAAAACCTAGAGAGAGAAAAAATTCAGCAGGACTAGATGACCTAGGCAATCTTACAAGTAAAAATACTGCCAAAGTGGCTTCCTGTTTCAATTCAGACATGTAAAGAGCTTGAAAGACATCACTCCTGGGCACTCAAGAAAATAAAAAACAAACTGAATATCAATTAGCTTTCATGGTCCCTTCAGAGAAATGAGGTAACAGGGAAAACTCCATTTTAAAATCTGGAGACACAAGCTAATCCAGAGTTTTGTCTGAAATCTACTTGCCTGATGTCAAAGCCTGCAGAACCATACATAGGTAGCAACATTTATATAGTAAGTTTGATGAATTGATGGAAGCTGAGGAGAGACTTCTGAAGAAACTTCTGAGGGCTGCAATCTTACAGGGTCCTCACACTTTCACAAGTTTTGTCTATTGAAATCCCACCAGACTCTCAGGGTGAAGAGCTCAGAGAATTCCCCAGTGGGAAGGGAAGAGTAACCATTGGGACTGTTCTACTTAACAGAAGCCTATCTTCTAGGGTTATCAGTGTTATCACATCTGGGGAAGGACATTTGTCCTCACTCCAGCCCCCCTTTAACCTTCTGGTCTCACTCAGTGATGGGGAGTTAGGAGAATGGGAAGTAATGAAAAAACACTTGTGCATGTCACAACCTAGGGACACAGACCCACTAAAAGACTAAAATAAAATCATAAGATTATAGAATGCTTCCCTCCACCACACCTTACCACTACTGACAGAACTCCAGTATAGTCACAGAGCTTTATAGCTGAAAGAGTTGCAAGACTTAGATTTTGACTAAGGAGGAGTTCTCAGGGAAGCTCAGAGACAATGGGGAAGACAAGAACAAGAACACCAGAGGGACTTGAAACCTCTGGCACATAAACATTAAGAAAAGCAAACATTATACAGTCTAACTAACTCCTAGTCAAATTAACATAAATCCTTACACTAAAGTCCAATGACCTCAGTTCTTACTGCCCAGTATATCTCCCAACTTTCAACAAAAGCTACAAGCCATGTCAAAAAGTAATTAAAAATATATAGCTGAACAGATCAAGCAAGCATCAGAGCCAGATTCAAGTAATATGGATTTATCAGACAGGGAATTTAAAATTACTGTAACTGATAAGTTAAGGACTCTAATTAAAAAGTAGAAAATATGCAAGGACAAGTGGTAATTTAAGCAAAACATGGAAGCTATAAGAAAGAGTTAGGATTTGTCACTGAATTCTTAGAGTTGAGTCCACAAGTATAAGCAATATATATATATATATATATATATATATATATATATATATATATATATATATATTAAACTTTAAAATTAAAAAAATATTGTTCATCAAGAAATTATTTATTTATTTTAATTTATTTTTTAATTCTTTATTGTTGAAAGTATTACATATGTCCCCTTTTCCTCCCATTGTCCTCTTGCAGCCTGCCCCAGCCCTCACCCCCCATCACTGTCAGTGTCCTTTGGTTATGCTTATATGCATACAAGTTCTTTAGTTGATCTCTTTCCCGCTCAACTTCCCCACCTCCACCCACACTCTCCTGCCTTCCCTCTGAGGTCTGAGAACTCTTACCACTTAACAACACCACGGATGGATCTGGAGAGCATTACGCAAAGCAAAATAAGCCAGTCAGAGAAGGATAAGTATCATCTCGCTCATTTGTGAAATATAATGAACAACATAAACTGATGAACAAAAGTAGAACCAGAGACATAGAAGCATCATCAAATAAATTTATCAACAGTGTAAAAAAGACATTGAGGGAAAATATTTTCAACTCATAAAATTGTTAAGAAGTGGGACCCTAACCTGTTTGGCTCAGTTGATAGAGCATCGGCCTGCAGACTAAAGGGTGCCAGGTTTGATTCTGGTCAATGGCATGTACCTTGGTTGTGGGCACATCCCCAGTAGGAGGTGTGCAGGTGGCAACTGATCGATGTTTCTCATCAATGTTTCTAACTCTCTATCCCTCTCCCTTCCTCTCTGTAAAAAAAAAAAAAAAAAAAAAAAATCAATAAAATATACATTAAAAAAAAGAGAGAGAAGTGGGATCACTGGGTAAAATGAAAGTTCCATTTTTAATTTTTTGAGGAAACGCCATACTGTTCTCCACAGTGGCTGCACCAGTCTACATTCCCACCAGCAGTGCACGAGGGTTCCCTTTTCTCTGCATCCTCCCCAGCACTTGTCATTTGTGGATTTGTTGAATAGCTGTTCTGACAGGTGTGAGATGGTACTTCGTTGTTTTGATTTGCATCTCTCAGATGATTAGTGACTTAGAGCATGTTTTCATATGTCTCTTGGACTTCCTTATGTCCTCTTTCAAAAAGTATCTATTTAGGTCCATTGCCCATTTTTTTTTATTGGGTTGTATCTTCCTTTTGTTAAGTTGTATGAGTTCCCTGTAAATGTTGGAGATTAAACACTTATTGGTGATAACATTGGCAAATATGTTCTCCCATGCAGTAGGCTTTCCTGTTGTTTTGTTGATAGTTTCTTTTGCTGTACAGAAGCTTTTTATTTTGATGTAGTCCCATTTATTTATTTTCTCTTTAGTTTCTATTGCCCTAGGAGCTGTATTGGTGAAGATATTGCTTCAGCATATGTTGGAGATTTTGCTGCCTGTGGATTCCTCTAATATTTTTATGGTTTCCTGTCTTATGTTTAAATCCTTTATCCATTTTGAGTTTCTTTTTTTTGTGTATGGTGTAAGTTTGTGGTCTAGTTTCATTTTTTTACCTGTATCTGTCCAATTTTCCCAGCACCATTTATTGGAGAGACTGCCTTGACTCCATTGTATGTTCTTGCCTCCTTTGTCAAATATTAATTGAGCATAGTGGTTTGGGTAGATTTCTGTGTTCTCTATCCTATTCCATTGGTCTATATGTCTGTTCTTGTGCCAGTACCATTCAGTTTTGAGAACAGTGGCTTTGTAATACAGCTTGATATCTAGGAATATATCCCAAGAAACTAGAAACACGAATCAGAAAGGATATATGCACCCCTCTGTTCATAGCAGCACAATTTATAATAGCTAAGATTTGGAAACAGCTTAAGTGCCCATCAGCAGATGAGTGAATTAAAAAACTGGTACATCTATACAATGGAATACTACACTGCAGTAAAAAAAAAGATGAAATTCTTACCATATGCAACAGCATGGATGGAGCTGGAGAGCATTATGTTAAGTGAAATAAGCCAGTCAAAGAAAGATTAATATCACATGATCTCACTCATTTATGGAATATAATGAACAACATAAACTGATGAACAAAAACAGATCCAGAAACAGAGAAGCATCGATCAGACCATCAAACCTCAGAGGGAGGGGGGGGAGAGGGATAGATTAACCAAAAGACTTGTATGCATGCATATAAGACTAACTATGGACACAGACACCAGGGGTTGAGGGCATGAGTGGGGGGTGGTGGTGAGGGCAATGGGGGGATAAGGACACGTTTGTAATACCTTAATCAATAAAGAAAAAAATAAAACTGTTAAGTGTTTAATATCCAGAATATATAAAGAAGATTTAACACCAAAAAGACCAACAACCCTATTTAAAAATGGGCAAAGGACTTGAATTGACTTTCTCCCAAGAAAATATGCAAATACCTAACAAGAGCATTTAATGAGGAAATATGAGAAAATGCAAATCAAAACCACAATGAGATACCACTTTTTTAATAAAAAAATAACATAATAAATGTTGGCAATAATATGAAGAAATAGGAACTCTCATATATTGCTATGAGAATATAAGTGATGCAGACTCTGGAAACAGTTTAGCAATTTCTGAAAAAGTTAAACATAGAATTAACACATGACACAGCAATTCCACTTTTATGTATATTCCAAGAGAACTTAAAACACATGTCAACTCAGAAACTTGTACTAGGACATGAACAGTTATAATAGCATGGTTCATAATAGCTGAAAGCAGAAACAGCCCAGCTATTCACCAACAGATGAACAAATTGTGTTATTTATATGTAATGCCATATTATTCAGCAATAACAAAGGGAAATAAAGTACTGATACATACTACAACTTAGATGAACCTCAGAAAAATTATGATAAGTAAAAAAAAACCATGCACAAAAATGATACATTCTATTATGCCTTTTATATGCTACTAGTGGCTGGTGCATGAATTCGTGCATGGGGGGTGTTCTTCAGCCCAGCCTGCACCCTCTCCAATCTGAGACTCCTTGGGGGATGTCCAACTGCCAGTTTAGGCCCTGTGCCAATATCTGTGATCGGGCCTAAACTGACAGTCGGACATCCCTCTCACAATCTGTGACTGCTGGCTCCTAACCGCTCAACTGCCTGTCTGCCTGATTGCCCCTATCCACTCTGCCTGCCGGCTTGTTCACCCCCAACTGCCCCCCCACTGGCCTGGTCACCCCCAACTGCCCCCCCCCGGCCTGATCACCCCCAACTGCCCTGCCCTCCTGGCCTGATTGCCCCTAACCGCCTCTGTCTCGGCCCCACCACCATAGCTTTGTCTGGAAGGACATCCGGAAAGTCTCCTGGAAAGTCTCCCAGTCTAATTATCATATTACCCTCTTATTAGTATAGATATCCAGAATAGGCAAATCCATACAGAAGGAAAGCAGACCAGTGGCTATCAAGGAATGAGGGCAAGGGAGAATGTGGAGTGATTAGTTGATTGATATATGATATTTTTCTGGGGATAATATTTGAAAACAATACCCCCAACCAGCAGTTAATGTTAAAAATATATAAAGAACTCATACAACTCAACACCAAACAAACAATCCAAATTAAAATGTCTTAGCCACTATGAATAATGCTGCAATGAATATAGGTGTGCATATATCTTTGCAAATAAATGTTTTCAAGTTTTTTGGGGGTAGATACCCAGAAGAGGGATTTTTGAGTCATATAGTAACTCTATTCTTAATTTTTGAAAAGCCGCCGTACTCTTTTCTATTGTTTCTATACCAGTTTACATTCCCACCAGCAGTGAATAAGTGTTCCTTTTTCTCAATTTGATTTGCATCTCTTTAATAGCTAGTGATATTGAATATCCTTCCATATATCTGTTGGCCATTTGTATGTCCTCTTGGGAAAGGTGTTTGTTCAGATCCTCTACCCATTTTTAAGCTGGATTGTTTGTTTGGTGTTGAGTTGTATGAGTTCTTTATATATTTTTAACATTAACCCCTGGTTGGGGATATTGTTTGCAAATCTCATCCCCCTTAGGTTTGTTGCCTTTTTGTTTTGTTGGTGTTTTTTATTTTCATTTTGCTGTGCAAAAGCTTTTTCTTATTGTTTTTAGTCTACAGTGAAAAGTGAGATGAAAGATGGGAAAACTACTGTCCAATACTCACAAGAGAAGGGCTGTTATCATTTTGCTTCTTTCTCGAGAGCTCTCCTAGCTCTTTATGATTACTGCAGGCACCCTCTTCTCCAACTCAGTCTCAGCCGGTTTTTGGTCAGTTAATCACAAAAAAGGATGTGAGAGAGAAAAATAATCATATAAAAAAGAAATATACAAACCTTGAATATATTCTTTTAATGTAAGGCATTATGTTCCCCTAATGTTCATCTCTGTCTTTTTTTCTGAGTAGATCCCTTGATTGGAGTTTTGTATAGTTTTTGCAGCACAAACCATACCCATAACGCACATACAGCCATTTCCACTATGGATTCTTCAAAGTAGAGCATAAACTTAAATACAATTACAAAGCAGCCCAAAAGTAAAACCCAGTTGAAACTTTCATCCTCCCCATATCTTTTAGTAGCTCTGCTAATACCTAATTCTGTGGTGATATTTTAAATGTGATTCATTTTCATTTTAAGGCTGTCCAAAACTTTCAACTTGTTTTGGGTGCATGTGTGTGCATGTGTATGTGCGCCCATGCACACGCTTTGTGTTGCTACTTATTATTGGTGTAGACAGCAGGCATTTTACAAAGTAAAGAGAAGCAGCTCTGCATCCTGGAGGAATTCACAATTTAACTATGACTACATAAATGAGACAGAAAACTTGAATATCACTTTAAATTTTTATCAAAGAAATACATGAGTATAGTTTAGAAGTTTAAGAATTTAACTTATCCTGTTTGTGAATAGTATCAACAAACCTGTTTCATCCCTTCCAGTCCCTGATGTCATTTCACAAAGGCAATTACTGTCACTTTTCTTTTAAATTACAGGGTGGGCAAAAGTAGGTTTTGTTTGGGAAAGAATACAATAATTATTGTTCAAGACTAAACTCTCTGTTTCATGTACTCTCAACTGAAAACCTACTTTTGCCCACCCATGTATATCATTGATTGAACTTCTTAGTATGGGAGATTAAGCTACACTTTGACTTTCTTCTACCACCATCCCTTGATTCTACACATATACATACGTCACATTCTCAGTCTTCCCAATATTGACACTTTTTGGTTAGGTGAATTTTCTGCATTCATACCTTTATAGACTTATTAGAAGCCTGGTGCACCAAATCCGTGCATTGGGGTGGGGGGTCTCTCAGCCCAGCCTACACCCTCTCGCAGTCCAGGAGCCCCATGATCAATTGCCTGGTGGAGGGAGGCCTGGGCCTCCCTCTTTGGGACTATTGTGGGGCAATGGCAGGCCCCCCCAACCAATCACATCGCAGCCACCTTGGCTGGCCTGGTGCCAGTGCATGTCATAGCGTGGTCCTCCCAATGGTCATTCTGTTGTTTGGCTGTTTGGTCGATTTGCATATTACCCTTTTATTATTATAGATAGGTGCGTTTTAGAATATGTAATAATTACTTTTCCTTTCTTGGCTACCTTTTTGTTCTAGTTTGTTTGTTTGTTTGTTTGGTTGGTTTTGCTTAGTTTTCTGTATACCTATCAATCCTAATCAACTCCTAATCTCTCTCCCTGAGCTGTGGTACTCCTCCTTACAGAAATTAAATACATCTGCTGCTCTGTGAGCTCTGAGGTCTTCTTAGTTTTAGTCCTCCTGCAACTCTGTGTCCTCCTGATACTGCGGGTCCACATACAGCAATAGACTTGAAATCCCTTCTAATTGTCTTTATGCTAGACCTCTTCTCTCTTGTATTCCATTTCTTTCCCATTTTTTCACCTATCCTTTCGTTTAATTGAATATATCTTCCATTAAATTTTTAAAAAGAAGCAAGTGAGGTAAATTATTTTGAAATTCTGCATGTTTATAAAGATTTCTCTTTTTTTTGTATTTTCATATTAATGTTTAAAATTAGGTTGGATAAGGAATGGAAGGTTGAAATCATCTTCCCTTAAATCTTTGAAGATATCATCTCTCAGCTTCCGGAACTGCAGTTATGAAATCTAATGACATTCCTATTTTCAATCCTTTGTGCATAGCCTTTATCTTCTCTCTCTAGAAACTTCTAGTACCTTCTTTTTATCTGAGTTCTAAATTTTTTAATAGTAATAACTTATATTAAAAATATTTTAACCAAGGAAAGCTCATTTTACATGAGTTTCCAACTAATTATTAGTGTCAGGGGAAAAAAGAAAGAAAACCAGAGAAAATCCCTTGTAGAAAAAATACACAATTAACATTTCTAGTTGTAGGGGGAAAATAAACAACAGCAATGAATAATCTTAACATCTGAACAGCCAAGTATTAGTCTTAATTCCATCACTCATAGTGAACACCACTATTAACCTTCAGATCTGACTTGTTCTTTTCATTCAATGCTGAGTACATAAAGTATGTTTAGGTATATTTTGATTTTGGCTTTTTATTATTTACTAGAGGCCCGGTGCATGAATTTGTGCATGGGTAGGGTGCCCTGGCCGGCTGGGTGGTGAGTGCACTCCCACAGCCAACCTCCCATAGCTGGCCAACCTCCCATGGTCCGTCCCTGCCTCCCTCCCTCCCCCCCCTCCCTGGCCACCTGCAGGAGGTTGGCTGTGGGAGCACACTGACCACCAGGGGGCAGCTCCTGCATTGAGCATCTGCCCTCTGGTGGTCAGTGTGCATCATAGTGATTGGTCAACCAGTTGTTCATTAATTTGGTCACTTAGGCTTTTATATATATAGATTGTGTATAGTCTTCAAAAGGCCTTTTCCATCAGTAAATTCAGAGAGATATGAGAAGATATGGAATCCATTAAATTAGAATAGGACACTGTATAAAAATTAATTTTAGAGAACAATAAAAATTATTGAATTAAAATAGTAAAAAGGACTACTGGTAGAGAAATGGGTTTGAGGCGATCTCACAGGAAAAAAGAGAAAGTCCAAGAATAAGTTGGAAATTTATAGAAAATGGTGTAGAAAATTAGAGTTAATCCAGAAGACCTCATGTTTGGCTAATATTTCACCTACCAGATCCTATTTAAGCATAAGACATGCCTACACAAATGTGGCAGCCTTGTGAAATAAACATGGCTTGTGAAATAAGGCTCGTCATTGTAGGAGTATCAAGTGAGCTTCTTGACATTTACTAGCAACATCCCGAATGTCTGTTTCTGTATGTCATTTCTTTTCAGGCTGCCAGTTCCTATAAAACGTTATATTCGGTTTCAGCCTTTTTTCCAGGGAATATAAACATTCTGTAAGCCCAACAGTGGGAAGAGGCCTAGGGCATCACCATAATGTGGGTACACGTAAACATTCCCCTCAGCTTGCCCACAGCAGAGTCTATATATCTTAGGTTTCTGTATATCTATCAGTAATCCATTCCCAATTTCTATCCTTGATCTTCTGATTCAATATCTCCAAAGTGCAAACATCTAGTCTTCTGCCTATTTTGGGAAGAAGGTAGTTGCCTGGATGCAACAATGAAGGAAAGCATCTACATTTTTAACCTTCCTTATACACACTTTCAACTAGTCCTTCTGTTTTCAGTCCCACCTTCTCACCCTTGCTCCCAGAATTATCCTATACAGTAAAACCCTAAGATGCAAATCGACCGAACAGTGGAACACCCGGCGAATGACTGGTCACTATGATGCGCACTGACTACCAGGGGGCAGATGCTCAATGCAGGAGCTGCCCCTAGTCAGGGAAAGCTCCTGCATTGAGCATCTGCCCCCTGAGAGGGAGGTGACCAGTGGCAGCAATCAGGGAGCAGGGCCAGCCAGTGGGAAGTGCCAGGCTGCTAGCCAAGGTGGGTGCCAGCAGAGGCCCCTGGTCACCCTGCCTGCCAGTCACCCCACAGATTACCCTACCCTATATATTGGGAACAATCTCTTAGATTTAAAAATTAAAACCTGGCAAGGCTACTTAACACCCAAAAAACAAGATGAGGCGATGGTGACATGCATTGGCTCTGGCTTGCACATTTTGTGGTCAGCCCTGATTCTGACACTTATAACTGTATGACAAAGCCAATTACTTAACTTCTCTCTGCTTCAGTTTTTCCTCCCATAAAATGGGGAAAATGGAACTACTGCCTCAGAAGGATCATGTTATGTACTATCTTTATAAACAGGGCAAAAAAGGTAGGTGCACATACAACAGCAAGATGCCTTGTACCTGTATGAAAAGTATGGTCTCTGGTGCATGAAGCATCCTGGATTGCGAGGGGAATGTCCAAGTGCTGGTTTAGTGCTACACTGGCAATTGGACATCCCCCAAGGTCACAGGCCGGGCTGACTGCCTCCCCTCAACCCCGTGCATGAATTTCTTGCACTGGGCCTCTAGTCTAGTATATAAAATTTTGAACCTTTGCACAATTCCATGGTACAAATTAAATTGTTTTCTTATTGGCTGACTTTTATGGTGGCTTAGATTTTTACTTGTTCTGACCTTGAAACTTAGTTACCACGTGTCCATCTATATTATTTATTATTGACCATTGACTCCTTTCTCATTTTCTTTATGCTTGTGGGCTTATAACTTTTAGTCCTTACACTCAAGGGGCTTTGAGGAAAAGTGTTGATAAATGCATACGTTAGTCATTGTTCTTTACCAAGGGGAGGGAAAGCATTGATTAACCCAGAAAAAAGATTTAGAGAAAGATACTTAAGAAAATGGGTAGTTTTCTTTCTTTCTCTCTCTTTTTTTTTTTTGTGGCTTTTTATTTTTTTAAATTCTTTATTGTTTAAAGTATCTTATATAATAAAAGGGTAATATGCAAATAGACTGAACGGCAGAACAACCAATCAAAGCAAAATATGCTAATGACATGCTAAGGCTGCTCAACTGCTCTCTATGAAGTTCACTGACCACCAGGGGGCAGATGCTTTGACCAGTAGGTTAGTTTGCTGCTGAGGTCTGGCCAATCAGGACTGAGCGAGATGGGCTGGACATGCCCTAGAGCCCTCTCACAGTCCCTCTCCAGCTGGCCAACCTCCCTCATCCCTCCCCAGCCAGCCAACCCTGATGGGCCCTGATCAGCACTGGACGAGATGGGGCCAAACATGCCCTGGAGCCCTCCTGTGGCCCCTCCCTGGCCCAATCATGCATGAGTGGGGACCCTCAGCCTGGCCTGCACCTTCTTGCAACCTGGGACCCCTCAAGGGATGTCAGAGACAGTTTCGGCCCGATCCCACAGGCCACTCCCCTTGGGAGGGCGCCAGATGCAGGGCCCGTGGCTGGCAAGTGCTGCTGTAGCAGCACGAGCCTCTCTGGATGGGGACTGATTGGGCACGAGCCTGCAGCAGGTACAGTGGGACCGGGATGAGTGGGAGCAGCAGGTTGGAACTGCAGGTGGCATTGGACTGCGGGTTTCAGCCCGATCCCTGAAGGCCACCCAGAGGGACTGCACCCATGCATGAATTCATGCACCGGGCCTCTAGTTATTTAAAGTATTACATATGTTTCCTTTTTCCCCCATTGACCTCTCCCTGGCCACCCCACACCCCTGCACATGCCCTCACCCCTCTGGTGTCTGTGTCCATGGTTATGCTTATGTGTATTCATACAAGTCCTTTGGTTGATCTCTTATTCCCCCACCCCACCCCACCCTGCCTTCCTTCTGAAGTTTGATGGTCTGTTCAATGCTTCTCTGTCCCTGGATCTATTTATGTTCATCAGTTTATGTTGTTTATTATATTCCACAAATGAGTGAGATCATGTGGTATTTATCTATTTTTTATTGTTGAAAATATTGTAGGTGTCCCCTTTGTGTGTGTGTGTGGTTTTTTTTCCATTGACCCCCTCCACCTTGCACCCACCTCTCCCAGGACTTCACCACTCTATTGTCTGTGTCCATGGCTATGCATTTATGCACATAAGTTCCCTGGTTAATCATTACCGACCCACCCACCCCCACCCCCACCTCCCTCTGAGATTCATCAGTCTGTTTTATGATTCTATATCTCTGTCTATTTTGTTCATCCGTTTATTTTGTTTATTAGATTCCACATATGAGTGAGATTATGTGATACTTCTCTTTCTCTGACAAGCTATTTTGCTTAGTATAATATTTTCCAGGTCCATCCATGCTGTTGCAAATGGTAAGAGTTCTTTCTTTTTACAGCTGCATAATATTGCATTGTGTAAATGTACCACAGCTTTTTTTATCAACTCATCTGCTGATGGGCACTTGGGCTGTTTCCAAATCTTAGCTATTGTAAATTGTGCTGCTATGAACATAGAGGTGCATATATTCTTTCTGATTGGTGTTTTGCAATTCCCAGAATTTATTCCCAGAAGTGGGATGGCTGGTTGTTTTTAATTTTTTTGAGGAAACTCAATACTGCTTTCCTTAGTGACTGCACCAGTCTTCATTCTCACCAACAGTGCACTAAGGTTCCCTATTTCCACATCCTCACCAACACTTGCTATTTATTGATTTGTTGATGGTAGCATTCTGGCGAGTGTGAGATGATATCTCATTGTAGTTTTAATTTGTATATTTCTGGTGATTAGTGATACTGAGCATTTTTCATGTCTATCTGCTATCTGTATGTCCTCTTTATAGAGAAGTATCTATTCAGGTCCTCTGCCTGTTCTTTTTGTTTTGTTTTGTTATTGTGTGTGTTTTTAATATATTTTATTGATTTTTTTACAGAAAGGGAGAGGGATAGAGTGTTAGAAACATTGATGAGAGAGAAACATCAATCAGCTGCCTCCTGCACACTCCCTATTGGGGATGTGCCCGCAACCAAGGTACATGCCCTTGACTGGAATCGAACCCAGGACCTTTCAGTCCACAGGCCGACACTCTATCCACTGAGCCAAGCCAGTCAGGGCACTCTGCCTGTTTTTTAATTGGATTGTTCGTCTTCCTGGTGTTGAGTTGTTTAAGAACTTTATATATTGGAGATTAACCTCTTATTAGATGTATCATTGGCAAATATGTCCTCCTATACAGTGGCTTCCCCCTTTTTTTTTTTTTTCATTAGATTCCACATGTGAGATAATATGATATTTTTCTTTTCTGACTGGCTTATTTCACTTAACATAATAATCTCCAAGTCCCTCCATGCTGTCTCAAAGGGTAATAATTTATATGTACGATATAATTTCATGTGTGAATAATGAAAAACGTCCTCCTTTTCACTTTGGATGCCCTTTATTTCTTCTACTTGTCTGATTCCTATGGCCATGACTTCCATGTACTGAGTATATATCTCGATTCAGATTATTTATATATCAGCATATTCCATAAAATACATTGAATTTGTTTCTCCAGGGAAACAAATAAACAAATATAAATACATACATTTTAATGAGAAGTTCAGGTGTAGTCCTGAAAACAGGGTCAGTGGTGTAAGCCCCAGTCCTAGTCAGGAGAAGACTGATGTCTCAGCTCAATAGTTGGGCACAGAGAGCAAATTTTCCCTTCTTCTGCCTTTTTTGTTCCATTCACTGAATTGAATGAACTTACTTGCATTAAGGAGAGAAATCTGCTTTACTCAGTCTATCAAATCAGGTATAAATCTCATCTGGAAACAACCTCACAGACACACTCAAAAATTATGTTTTGTCTGGACATTCTATCACTCAGTGAAACTGACACATAAAATTAAGCATCACAGGCAGGTATTTGAATGGCCATTGGTACATACATATATGTGTATACATGTGTGTTTTTGTGTGAATATACACATATGCATGTCTTTGTGCTCACACACATAAATAATACTGTTTTCCAAATATATCATGAATGGATTAAATGGGTATTACTCTCAAAAGATTTTGTTAACCATGTCTTTAATTTTGAAAATTGATTTTAAAAGGACACATGAATTGCAAAACAATGCAATCTTTCAAAAAATGCAAAGTTAAGGCTCACGATTTTATGCTAAACAATATTAAGAGGAATTGCATGATATATCTTTTGTCTTAGGATACATAACCATTTTTACTGTGCAAATGGGTTTTAGTGATAAAATCAGAGCATTTTATTTGTAAGCCAAAATGAATATCAGATAACATGTCTATGTGTTTCAAAAGATTCCAACTAAAAGTACAAAATTTCTTCTTAGAGGACTAGATTGGAACATACACTTTTAAAAATCTGATTATTAGTAAAACTGTAATTATTAAGTTGTTGAAACTTATTCTGTGGGTTTCATTAACCAACAAATAGAAATTTAATAAAACTATACATTCTAATACCTGATGGTAGAAAGTTTAGAGTGCCAGAAATATACTGAGTAGACTTGATATCCTATCTTATATAATAAAAGCCTAAAATGCTGTGTCTGGTCAGCCAGTTGTCCATACAACCAATCAAAGTGTAATATGTTAATGTTATGCTAAGGCTGCTCAATTGCTCACTATGACATGCACTGACCACCAGGGGGCAGACACTCTGACTGGGCCCCCTTGGGGGATTTCCACCTAAGAAGAGTAGCCCTAAGCCATCAGTCGGACATCGTCCAAGGGCTCCTGGACTGCAAGAGGGTGCAGGTCAGGCTGAGGAACATGCCCATGCAGCCCGAGTGCACGAATGTCATGTACTGGATCTCTAATCTAGATAATAAAAGCCTAAGCAACCATTATGGAAGAATGACAAGCATGACCTGTCACTATGATGTGCACGGACCATGAAGGGGCAGATGCTCAACGCAGGAGCTGCCTCCCTGATAGTCAGTGCACTCCCACAGGGAGAGCACCGCTCAGCCAAAAGCCAGGCTCATGGCTGGTGAGTGCAGCAGCGGTGATGGGAGCCTCTCCCACTTCTGTGGCAGCACTAAGGAGTGAGCTGGGCAGTAAGGAGCAGTAAGCAGGTGGGAGGTAAAGAGCAAGGGGTCCAGGACTGCGAGAGGGATGTCCAACTGCCAGCTTAGGCCCGCTCCCCACAGGTGGAAATCCTCTGAGAGGTCTCTGACTGTGAGAAGGCACAGGCCAGGCTGAGGGAACATTCTCGCCACCCCAGTGCACGTATTTCATGCTCCAGGCCTCTAGTTACAAATATTATAAAATATGGCAATATTACTCACTACTACTGAGTACAAAAGTTTCAAAAGCATTAATAAGGAACATTTCTATGGCCATAAATGATTAATTGGAAGATTCAATGAAACAGATTCACACCTGGAACCTTCATCCCTGTGGACACCTTGATTTTAATACCTACAATTCATTTGGGATTCTGACCACCAGAACTATAAGAACATACATTAGTGTTGTTTTTGGCCACTAAGTTACTGGCAATTTGTTATAAAAGTAATAGAAAACTATACAAAGCCAAATTAAAGAAAACTTATTTTTGGCCTTGAAGATAATTTCATTGCTTCAAATCCTGAAATTAAATAAAATTTCAGAGACATTTTATAAGAATAAAGAATTTGTGGAGGAATCCAAGATGGCAGCGTAGGTAAACACCTAAACTGCTGCCTCGCTCAACAATTTCAAAAATTCAACTAAAAGACAAAACGTCTATCACCCAGAACCACGGGAAAGCTGGCTGAGTGGAAGTTCTACAACTAGAAGGAAAGAGAAAACAGCATCGAGACGTGCACGAGCGCTGAAAAGCTGAGGTACGAAGGCGCATGATCCAGGCTGGCCGCAGGCGTTGCTTTTTTCAACCCAAAGGGAGACAAGCCCCCAACTACTCTGAAATCCAGTTTCTGGGGAGACGTGGGGGACCCAAACTCCTACGGGGAAAAGCTGGACTGTCTGCCAGTGAGGGTGGCTTACTTGCAGAGCTGTGCGCAGGAATAATTGTTTACAGCACTGGGGCACGGGACTCCGGGACGCCCTTGGGGACACAGAGCCGGCTAACTAGCAGCCATTGCTGTTTGCCACGCCCTAGCACAGCTTAACCTAGCAAACTTGCAGCCTGGGTCGGACAGCTCCAAAACCTCCAAACCCCAAGCAAAGAGGAGAAAACTGTAGCTCTCACTGTAGCTCCTGCTGGATGGCCTCAGACAGTAGCTGACCTGCACCCCATTGGAGATCCAGAAGCCAGTGTACCTAGTGGTCAGAGTGAGACACCAGATTTCAACTCCTCACATCTATAAGTGACACATTCAAGAGGCAGACTCAGTGAGCACCAAAGCCCCACTGAAACAAGTCCTGCCCCATAAGCGTGTCTTCAGCGCAGCAGTTCTTCCATTACAGACACAGTGAGTGCTCACAGCTAATTGGCCTGGAGGTCAATTCCTCCCAGTGTACCAACGGCAATTAAGGCTTAACTACATCAAGACTTTGCACTCAGCCCACAAAGGGGTGTACCAAGAGCGTCCACATCAGGTGATTGGGGAGGCTGAGCTACTGCCCCCTATAGGTCACCTACCACACAAAGCTACTCCATCAACACAGGGAAGCAGCCAAAATGAGGAGACAAAGAAACATGTCACGAATGAAAGAAACAGAGGAAAGCAAACTACTGGATGACATAGAGTTCAGAACCACATTTATAAGGTTACTCAAGAATCTTCTTAAAACCACTGAGAAACTTGATGAGACCTTCAAGGAGCTTAATGAGAATGCCAAAAAAATGGAAAAGGATCAGTCAGAAATGAAGCATACACTGTCTGAAATAAAGAATATACAGAAACTCAACTGTAGATCAACGTACCCCAAGAATCAAACCAAAGATCTGAAATATGTGGAAACAAAAAACATCCAACCAGAAAAACAAAAAGAAAAAAGAATCCAAAAATATGAAGATAGTGTAAGGAGCCTCTGGGACAACTTTAAGCGAACCAACATCCGAATTTTTGGGGTGCCAGAAGAAGGGAGAGAGCAAAATATTGAAAACCTATTAGAAGAAATAATGACAGAAAACTTTCCCTGCCTGGTGAAAGAAATAGATGTACAAGTCCAGGAAGTGCACAGAACCCCATACAAGAGGAATCCAAAGAGGACCACACCAAGACACATCATAATTAAAATGCCAAGGGCAAAAGACAAAGAGAGAATATTAAAAGCAGCAAGAGAAAAACAGTTAATTACCTACAAGGGAGTACCCATACGACTGTCAGCTGATTTCTCAACAGAAACTATGCAGGCCAGAAGGGAGTGGCAAGAAATATTCAAAGTGATGAACAGCAAGAACCTACAGCCAAGATTACTCTACCCAGCAAAGCTATCATTCAGAGTTGAAGGTCAGATAAAGAGCTTCACAGACAAGAAAAAGCTAAAGGAGTTCATCACCACCAAACCAGGATTACATGAAATGCTGAAGGGTATTCTTTAAGGAGAGGAAGAAGAAGAAAAAGGTAAAGATAAAAATTATGAACAACAAAATGACATCAAATACATACCTACCAACAAGTGAATCTAAAAATCAAGTGAATAAAAAATCTGAAGAACAGAATGGACTGGTGAATATAATAGAATCAGGGACATAGAAAGGGAGTGAACTGACGATTCTCAGGGGAAGCAGGTGTGAGGGGTGTGGGAAGAGATTGGACAAAAATCTTACTCCTATGGATGAAGACAGTGGCGAGGGTAAGGGCATGGGGTGGGGTGGGGAATCAGGTGGAGGGGAGCTATGGGGGAAAAAATAGAGGAACACCTGTAATAATCTGAACAATAAAGATTTATTAAAAAAAAAAAAAAAGAATCTGTGTAGCCCTAGCCAGGTTTGTTCAATGGTTAGAGCGCTGTCCCTCAAACTGAAGGATCACACACAGGTTTGATTCCGGTTGAGGGCACATACCTTGGTTGCAGGCTCAGTCTCCCGCCCCAGTTGGGGCACATTCAGGAGGCAACCAATTGATGTGTCTCTCTCACATCGAAGTTTCTCTATCTCTGTCTCTACCTCTCCCTTTTGCTCTTTCTAAAAATCAGTGAAAAATGTCCTCTGTTGAGGATTAACAACAATCAAAAACAAAATTTGTGTAAAAGTTCTTGAGCTTTTGCTTATTTTTTTACCTCAGAGTTAAATAATAGAACTAGAAATGAAAGGAACCAAAGCTTAACCTCTAACTTAATTTTAATTATGATCTCTCATAATATTTTAACCTTTGAAGGTTTTTATTTGTTTTCAACTCTTTATTACCATGTTGATATTAACAAGTCCAGTATTAGAAAACTCCAGATAAAGAGTACCGTTGTTCACATTGCCAAGAGACTATGACTGGAAGAGTCATGTATAAAATCAACAGCCCACAAAATATTTTACCAAGCTGACCACAAATACCAAGCACCTTGCCACCTCACACTCCTTCTGCTATCCCCCATCTCCTCAGGGAAGGAACACATGTCTACAGCAACATAGACTCCTAATTTAACTACATACAATAATTCCAATAAAGCCCCCCCAAAGTAGTAGGAAGGTATTAAATTTCCATCTGGCCCACCTGGTTATATATATTTTTAAACCAGTAGGGCCAATTTGTTAAATACATATGTGTTTAGTTGGCCAAACAGTAAGTTGACAGTAAGATATAATTTTTAAATGAATGCTTTCATTAAAATAACTGTTTAAAAAACAACTGTTTTAGAACTAATCTAATAGATTAACATGGACTTAACAAAAATATCACTGTATTGTCTATTACTTCTATAACAAATCACTACAAACTTAGTGACTTTAAACAATATAAGTCATTATCTTACATTTCAGTAGGTCAGAAGTACAACAGGGATCTCACAGAGTTAAAATCAAGGTGTTGGCAGGGCTGTGTTCCTTTTGGAGCTGTTAGGGGAGAATCCAGCTTCCAGAAGCCTCCTATACTTGGCTCATGGCCCCCTTCTTTCATCTCCAAAAACAGCAATATCACATCTCTCTAACCCGTCTTCCATTGTCACATCTCTCTCTAACCATAGGTGAAAAGGTTCTCCACCTTTTAAGGACTCATGAGATTGGATTGGGCCTACCATATATCCAGGATAATC
This sequence comes from Corynorhinus townsendii, assembly GCA_026230045.1. Lineage (NCBI taxonomy): Eukaryota > Metazoa > Chordata > Mammalia > Chiroptera > Vespertilionidae > Corynorhinus > Corynorhinus townsendii. Next base: position 79,874,069 of record JAPDVU010000001.1, on the reverse strand, counting down.
TCCTCATCTCAAAGTCTGTACCCTTATTTATATCTATAAAGTTCTTTGCCATATAATGTAACATACTCACAAAATCTAGGATTAGGGCATAGACATCAATAGGAGCTTTTATTCTACCTGCCATATTCAAACACACACACACACACACTTAAATTGAACTCCATGGTAGACTGGTGAACATGGAAACTTTATGACCGAAAAATCAACCCATTGAACCAAATTACCGAAAAGGGCAGATATACCAGTTTTGTTTTGTTGTTATTATTGTTGTTGTCGTTGCCTAATTAAATAAATCTTGCAAGTATCATAATTGACTACTTTTTAGTTTGTTATTTAGACATCTATTTTTCTTTCTCAGTACTTTGTGTAAAGGGTGGAAAGGTAGGGAAGCTGAGAATGAAGGTTATGAAAACTAAAAGACTGTCAATATGGATTCTGAATTTTTCTGTCTTTAGAGAAGGATAGAAACAGAACTCTGAGTATTTGAGTCTAAGAACAGACACATTACCTCAAGTTTCTTAGAACAGTCATATTAACTTAAACAAACTCAAATACTCAGAGTTTCATTCATTCATTTGCTTAATAAATAAGTACTGTGTCCCTGAGATGCCTTAGGCACTGTGCTAAGGTATTGGAAATAGATGGGTAAGGCAGATAATGTCCTTACCCTCATGTTTCTCACAGTCTAGCAGAAGAGACCAATGTTAAATAAATATTTTCCACAGGATGAAGCAATGGGCAGGACTGAATTGTAGGCGAAATCTCTACATGAATATACCTAAAGCCATAAACATAAAGAATAAGCATTTTCCTGATTGAGCTCTTTGTTTCAAATTCTTATCTATTCAAACACATTATGGATGTTAGAAATTTGAGGATGGTGGTGAGATCTCTGACTTTTCCAAAGCAGATTTATGGTAGATTCATGTTAGAAGCATAATTCGAACACAGTAATTATAGCTAAAAATTGTCAAATGATGTCAAGTGTATGCCAACGTGAAGTTACTTTTAAAGTACAGTATTTATTATTATCACGTGGTTTATTAGCCAAGACTCATGCTGGGCCTTGATGAATGGAAACTGCTCTCAGTTCTGTGGTGTGCTACAGTTTGGGTCCTGTCCATCATGTGGTATACCACCGATTAAATTGACTGGACATACTATTGCGCCAACATAGCTAATCATGCCTTTACATTAAATCATAGCTGTCTATTTTTCATTGGTAAAGAATCAAAAGAAAATATTGGGAATGTTCTTTGTACACATAGACATTTTTAAAAATGAAAACTATGTGTTTATAAGATTCACTTATGATTCCTCTAACCAAGTGAACATACTGGTAATAATCTTAACCAAATGTATACACTGGTAATAATTATTTTATCCCTCTCTCTTTCTCTCATTCTCTCTCTCTCTCTCTCTCTCTCAAAAAAAAAAAAAGTAAAAGAATAAAGAAATATAAATGAATGACAGAAAATGAAAAGTGTAAATTTCTTATGGGTACATTTGCAATGAAATAGTGTTTGCAAATTAAAGAAGAAAATAAGTTACAGCAACAAGTCAGGTGGGCAAGATGTCTATGTACACTGGCCATCTTGTCTAGTATATCAACTAACTCACAAGGCAAGGCCAGGACTGAGACATATCTATGTAGGTGATAGAACACACAGTAACAAGAGAATTCCTCAGGCCTGTATTGTTCACACACAAATGAATAAACATTAAGAAATATTCGTCCTTCTTGTTCTTATTCTTTCATACAATACAAGTGCATGGTGAATTCCAACAAATGTTTATGGTCATTGAAGACCAAATTGTGCACAAATACACATGGAAGTAATTACTGTAATCAGAAAATATGTCTGATACATTTATAGCATATTATATTACATATTTATCCAAGGATCACAAGTATCATATATAGTAAATTTGAGTTTTAATTCAGGCTAAAATTTTATTGATATATGAGAGTGGTATTTATTAAAACATACTTTATTAAATATTCAAACTAGTCTTTTAGCAATTTGATTTAAGTAAAACTAAATGTCTAAATACATTCACATGATTAGCTTTTTACATTGCATTAGTTATTTTATTAACTACTTAGCAACAATAAGTGAGGTACAACTTAATTTTACTGAGAAGAAAAATAAACAACCATTATAAATTATTACATGTTTAAACTTATTAAAATTGATTTGTTATAAAAGAGCAATAAATTTCAATTCATAATTGGTTTCACATAATAATGACTAAATTATTTTATTCCATTTTATATAATCAGAGCAAACCAACTGAGCCATTCAGAAATTAAGTATATCTGAGATTTATTAGGAGAAATAGATAAAATTCCAAATATTTTTTCCAATAAAAAAATGGCTGGATTTTGCATCATGCCTTTTTAAAAACATTTTGGATCTCATTACCCATACTTCAAAACAAATTGTTTTAACTTCACAGAAATATTTAGAAAAGCTTAAGTTCATTTTAAAAATACTTGATATATAAATAGTTCTCCAAACATTGTGAATTACCTTAAAGAATCCTATTGATAATAGAGATCCTATGCTGATACAGGAGCAAAAATAAGCTCAATTACAAATATGTCCCCAAACTGTTTAAGATAACAAATGGCTGCATATTTTATACCAGAGTTTTAGCAGATTCTAAATCCATGCTTATTACAACCAAGAAGATATGCCACAAACATCACGGGAAATATTTTTCCATGCAAACCATTGGTAGACATGTTGATGTGAAGCCCAGATACTATGAAAGCATGATACTTCAGCGTACAGCTTGAGCCCAGGAGCGCCTGATAGTTGTGGCAGGCTGCAGTCGTGCACAAGTGCTTACAGCTGCAGTGACATGGTGCTAAGCATGTTTTAAGACTAGTCCCAGTCGAGCGGCATCTTATCCAACCAGAAACAATCCCACAATCCAGCTCTTTTTAAGTGATCATCCTTGTATCATAACAGATTAAGGTTGCAGCTACTTTGGATTATGTTTAATCTAACCTTTATCCATTCACATCTTCACCTGAAACTTACAAGGACCAAGAGTCAATTGCCGGGGCATAATTCACAATGACACTGATCTTTCCTTCCTCACTCTAATTATCTGGATTAAGAATAACACTTTTGAGTAATTATTTTCACATTGGATAAACATTAAGCTTTCCTGGATTTATCTGAGCTTTTTCCTAACATGAAATAGATCCAACCAGGCTTATAAGAACATAACTGACAGCAGTGACAGCTTAATCAAGGCAACCCTAAACATCTAAAACAATAAGGAGATGTTTGTTTCCCATTGTTTGGAGGATTCAGGAGTGAGAAACTTGACAAAATTAGTTGCAAAAAAATCCTGGACATTAAATTTTAACGCTCTGTGTTTTTTTCTTTCACTATAATGATTTGGTTATCTTCAAGTAAAATTCAATCTCTGATGATGATATAAAATTGGCTGTACTGATACTAGTCATGAAAGTGAAATATCTTTATTTTTATAGTAAATGTAATGTCCTAAAACTAAAGAACATGTTACATTAGAATCAGTGTGTTGAAATGATAATTAGAGTGGATCAAGTATTTGCTGTATTACCTCTGATGTCTATTTTTGATCATTCTGTTTTGTTCAACCAAGATTGCACACAATCTCTAAAATTGCTATCACAGACAGGCTAGAAAAATCTTCCAAGCTTGTCTTTGAAACTATCTAAGATCATATACAATTACACACTAAAATCACATCACAAAACCCAATTACACTTTGGCTTTGCAGATCCACAGATAACCTCTTAAAGAGCAAACTCTCTCACTGTGTCGACCTTTGACCTCAGCTCTTTTTCCAATCTCCAGCAGCAGTGCTATATGTTTCTTAGCCCATCTGAGAAACCCACGCTTCCAGTGGACAAAAAGGCCTGCAGGACTTTTGAAGGGTGCCAAGTGTCCCATTTTTCACTAGTTGAAGATTAAGGTTAACATTACTAAAGTTTTATTCTTGCTCTTTTATATATCTTGTATACTGTCCTATCATAAACTAATATTTATTAATATTTTAAGTGGAGCAATTTATATAAAGTGCACTGGCTTTTATTTTAATGGTTTAATGATTCCTAGACAGTAGCATTATTCAGCTTGAAAAAAAAGAAAAGATAAAAAGAGGCTCACTATTTTAATTGAATTGAAAAAAACACTACAGATAAGTAAAAAATATTCCAAAAGAATATCAAACAAGCATTTGCAATGAGAAGAGTTAAAGAAGTGAGCTGGCTCTTTTAGTAGCACCTCTCAGAAGTCCACAATTACTTGTTTGTCCATCCAAGTTTGGAGCATCATAATCATTGATTGCATGACTTTCCATAGAACAAAGAAGGACTCCAATTTTGTAAGAACTCTTCTCCGCAGTTTCTGAAGGAAAATATGCACCAGCTGTTTACATTTTCTATGTCAATAAGTAACATTTAAAAATAAACAAAAAGGTAAATAAATTATCTAATTTTAAAAGTGAAAAAACTCAAAATCATTGCTTATTTTTCTTCAGCTTTGCATTTGTTATGACTTTAGTTGTCTAGTCAATGTGCCCTTAAGCTTGCTCATCTATGTAATAGCAATCATGGGGTCATATATGTCAGAAGTGCAATTGTACTAACTTGCCACGCCTTATCATCTGTAGAGTGTACTGATGACTGGTAAACGTCCATTCAAATGACTGTCTATACCAGTGGTCGGCAAACTCATTAGTCAACAGAGCCAAATATCAACAGTACAACGATTGAAATTTCTTTTGAGAGCCCAATTTTTTAAACTTAAACTTCTTCTAACGCCACTTCTTCAAAATAGACTCGCCCAGGCCATGCTATTTTGTGGAAGAGCCACACTCAAGGGACCAAAGAGCTGCATGTGGCTCGAGAGCCGCAGTTTGCTGACCACGGATCTATACTATCCTGCGTTATAATGTCAAGTGTGTGTGAGCAGCTAAGTCAAAGGTACTCTTTTGCAATTGCCTTCTTCTCAAATGAAATATTATTGTTTTGTAAGGTTGCATCCAAGATGTGAACAATAAAATTGTTTTAATGCATAACTCAGGGCATCTTCAGCAATAGATCATTTCATAGTCAATTTCTTTGAAACATTACCTAAATGCATAGAATGTCACTCTGTTTGCTACCTCAAAGGGTTTGTAATGGATCAGGAAAAGAATTAGACCATAAAAATGCAGTGTCAGCAAGAACTGAGAATTTTGAAAAACATTTGGGTACAGGAGCAATATACTAGGGAACAAAGGAAAACAGAATTAACATCATAAAGATGAAGTGAACATCCTTAGATGATTACAGACATCTTATGAATAAGAACAAACATTTGATTTCATATTTGAACAATTAAAGGCAGGGGGAAAAAAACTAAAATTAAGTCCTGCTCTTAGATGATATTAAATTCTACAATTATAATATAGCATTTCCATTTTAGAGGATACTCCTTAAAACTACAATGCATAGAAATTTATTCATCTATGCTGTCAGGCTAGCTGGTAAGCTCTATGAGGCCAGGAGCTATATTCTTTATGCTTAGTTAGCTCATTTATAGTGATTAGTCAACTGAATGAAACTCTGAGAGTACTCAGATACATGGATTAAATTAAGCTGCTGTAAGTCTAATTACTAATACCCAAAATACCATTTCTATTATCTAAAATTATCTTGGGTCCCCTCCATAATCTTCTATACCTCTTAAATAAAGGGAAATGAAAAGGACTGCAATGCTTTTGCATTTCTACAGATCTCTGATGGGTGAAAGAGAAGCAACCAGAGACATAGGTAAGATTATTTAAATCTGAAAAGACCAAAAAATACTCTAGTGCCTTAAAATACTCTCACATTGAAAATGTAATATAACTTTTTTTTTCAAGGAAAAAAAATAAATTAGGTGTTGGGTGGAAGAAAGTGTGAAATCGCGAACTGCTGACTGTGCTTTATAAACATTTACATTATCCTGGAGCTATTCATACTGTGAACTTCCTGAACACTATATAATTTTACCCATTGTTGTATAAGTTGCCTTCCTCACACAAGTGTTGTACAAGGGGTATAAGGCATGTGTTCCTGACAATCTAGACAATTCCTTCTTGACAGTGCTGAGGGGCTGAGGCTACATGACAGTCCCAGATGGTTTTTAGGTGAAGGATAGAAAAAGTGATATAATTGATTTGGTGCTTGTTGAGATGCCCTAAATGTTCAGTTTCAGCTTTTACCTAATTCATCGTTTCCACCTTTTTTTTTTTTATTTCTACTTTTTTGTTAAAGCAATCCCATCAGGGATTGAGGTTCTTTGTGTAGTGTACTAAAATGTATCAGAAGTTATCTAGAGAAATAGATCCTTCAGAACTTTACTCTTAAGTTGCTATTTGACAAAGATGTTTAGAGTTAGTCTCTAAAAGGCTCTGCCAAGATATTCACCAGCTCCTGAGTTAACCTCCCTAAGCAACTAACCTTCTTTGAGTTGCTCTGAGTGAACACAGTTGTTGACAGAAATACAGATAATCATTCCCAAGTAAAATTTTCAAATTTATATTTGAGTCCATGCAGGGGTGGGCAAAAGTAGGTTTCTAGTTGTTCGTATAGAAAATAAAGTAATTAATAAACAATAATACAAGAATAAACTCTGTTTTATGTATTCTTGACTGTAAATCTACTTTTGCCAACCTCTATACATTCAGAGATATGGGAATAGAAATAATATGCATACAGAGTTCATAAATGTAAACATAGGAACTCGGGGCTATGAGTTACACAGTCATTATGGCTGAGTTTAGTTCAATTTCCTTTATACATCACAGGATTTAATTTTACTGGATTTGGCTTAGCTTGGTTTGGTTTTGTTAGTGTCATTGGCTTGGGAGAGGCAAGCTGTTGAAGCTGGGAAAGGGGCCCTGTGCTGGGTGGAACAATTAGTCACCCTTTGCCTTACCTTTTCACTTTTTAAAAAAATATGTTTTTATTAATTTCAGAGAGAAAGAAAGAGGGAGAGAGATAGAAACATCAACGATGAAAGAGAATCATTGATCAGTTGCTTCCTCCCCCTGCCCCCGCACTGCCCCCGACTTGGGATGGAGCCTGCAACCCTGGTATGTGCCCTGACCAGGAATCAAACCATGACTTCCTGGTTCACAGGTTGAAACTCAAACACTGAGCCATCCAACCAGGCCCTTTTCACTTTCTTAATGGTACTATTTAATAAACTGAACATCTTAATTTTAATGTAGTACAATTGTTTTTTTTTATTTATGGTTAATTGTGTGTGTATTCCTCCTTAGCAAAACTTGGCTTTCTCCAGTTTTATGAAAATGTTCTCTTCTGCTTACTTTCTTAAAACTTTATTGTTTAGCTTTTCACCTTTAGGTTTATGACCCACCTGGATTTAATTTCTGTAAATGATGAAATCTAGGAATTAAAGAATTTTTTATATGACTATCTAATTCACCCAGCTCCACTTATTGAAATTACCATTATTTCCCCACTATAATGTATTGTCATATCCATCATAAGTGAAGTGAGTGTGTATATGGGGATCTGTTTATGGACTCTTTATTCAGTTCCATTGTTCTATTTATGTCCTAGTTGTTAATTATTATGCCTTTGTAGTAAATCTTTATATGTGGTAAAGTTGATCCTCTGGTCTTCACTGAGATTGTCTTGGCTGTTCCCAGGCCTTTGTTAAATGTATTTTGCAGCCATCTTGCCAATTTCTACAATAAAATATCTGCTAAAATTTTAACTGGGTTTGCACTAAATCTACAGATTTACAAGGATAGAATTCACATCAGTGCAATACTGAGTCAAAAATTAAAGATATGGGATATTTCTCCATATATTATGTTCTCTTTTAATTTCTTTCAGAAATATTTAGTAGAAATGTTTGCATAGGTCTTGTGAAAATCTTGTAGTTCATGCCCACCCTCCTGCAGATCCGTGATCCGGTCATTAAGCGGTCGGTCATTACGTCTCACGTGTAACAGATAATTAGCATATTCCTCTCTTATTATATAGAATATGTTTTTATCCCTAAGGCTAAGTACTTGATGTGTTTGATGCTATTATTAAAAGTACCTTTTATTTTAATTTAATTTCCCACTTACTACTGGTTTATGGTGCCGAGAACCAATTCCAGCATGTAATAATTACAAGAGTTTTACCAAAAGGTTGAGCGGCTCAACAAGAGTGAGCCACATATGTAATTTACCTGTTGGAAATGGCTACACAGCACTTCCCCCAAACCTGAATAGGATTGTTAACTGCCAGACAGCTCAGGGCATTTTATTGCCTCCTGTTGGCCAAACACCTGAACAGCTGTAGGCTATTCCCCAACTGATAATGCTTCTGTATTCTACCCTTTGATACCTTACCCTTTGATGTGTATTATCTCCACCTTGCCTTAGGATAAATTGTGTTAATAAAAAATGAAGGAGAGTCTTCAGTTCCTTTTAGCTGAAGTTCCTCTGACTGCCAATGCCTTTCAAAACTATCTTTTGTCCTTGGACTCCTTCTTAATCATCTATGCGCAGCCCCTTTCTCCAGAATGCTGAACCCTTTGTAAGGCTGGGAAAAGAATCCTGACATTATAACGCTCTAACAAGGGACACCAACATATGGAAATACAGACATGTTTGAATTTTGTACTATTTCTTCTTTATTATGTATCTTTTACTTCCTTTACGTTACCTTATTGCATCAAATACAATATCTAGTTCAACACTGAATATAAGATCTAGTTCAATTTTGAGTAGAAATCTTTTAATAATGCACTATTAAGTGTGATATATATATGTGTATATGTATATATATATGTATATATATATATAAATAGAGAGAGAGAGAGAGAGAGAGAGAGAGAGAGAGAGAGAGGTGTATATATATATATATATATTTTTTTTCTTACTCTTTGCCTTACCTTTTCACTTTCTTAATGGTACTATTTAACTGATTTACCATTTTGATATTAACTTTCATCACCTGGCCAAGATGGCATTTGTCAGGTTTCTTCACCTCAAAATTACCTTTTTTTCTTCTTTTCATAATGCATGCTTCGGAAAAAAGTCACAAGGTGCAACCCCTACTGAAGGGCAGGGGAGTGATGCTCCACCTCCTTGAGAGTAGGGTGTCTATGTCAATTATTTTAAATTCTTCTACATGCAACCCTTTTCTATTCTCTCCTTTTATTAATCTATTTAATTGTTTATTTATATTAAAAGCAATACTACATGCCTTGTTTTATCATTTGGATAAAACATCCAGATTTGACCATTGGGAATTCCTTCAGTCGGCAGCAGTGTGGATTTTATATACCCCCATTGTCGTCGTCCTTGTTCGGAGCTGTTGTTTGTATTAGGTTTTATTCTCTGGCAGTATGAGATGCTCCAGTCCTAATTTGTATATTTCCTGCTCATCCCTAGAAATAGCCACTTTTCCAGTGAGCTCTGGTTCCTCTTATTGAAGAACAGTATTAAGAATCAAAATCAGTGTGTTGAGGTTAATCATCATCACTAAGGTGTTGTTTCTGGAATCTCTCTGTTGACAGAACCAGAAAATATATGTGTGTGTATCAATGCACATATATAAACATGTCTATAAAAGTTTCCCCTTGTACCTGTCTTTATCCTGATTAAGCTAAACATGAAATTAATTCTAATCCAGTACCACATCGAATAATCCAAGCTTCCCCCTTGTTAGTCTGAAATCTCCCATATCAAAAGTTAGAAACCTGACCCCTACCATCTGCCATTTTATTAACCTCGTTGTTTAGTTCCAGTATATAAGTGTGGTGGGTTCAGAATTATTAATCTATACCCACTCATGAAACAACATTACCAATCAGAGTTTGGTGTTTATGTACAGTTCCTTTTGCTTTTAGTCTTAGTCTCCACTCATTTTCAAAATTAGGCTAGAACATTTTCTGCCCACAAACTTCAGTGAAGTTATTTAATTAATTAGTAAGGTACTTAGATATTTTTGTTTTGGTATGCATTAAATCCTTGGACCTAAGTGCCTAAATATACTTACTTAATTTGCATACATCAAGATTCACTCTCTATGATGTAAAGTTCTATGAGTTTTAACAAATGCATGGTGCCGTGTATCCATCACAATATAGATTCACCTCCCTAAAAATCCCCTTTGTTTTACCTGTTCAACTGTATTCCCTTCCCAAACCCCTAGCAATCATTGACCTGTTTACCATCTCTATAGTTTCATCTTTTCCAGAATGTCATATAAATGAAATTGTACAATATGTATCAGACTTCTATCATTTATACAATTTCATTTAGCAACTAGTATCCCTGAGCACAAATCCATGTGCCAGTAGGTCGCTGCCACCCTTCTGTAGCTCCCCCCGCCTCCCCTCATAGCTTTCTGCCCTGCCTCCTGTAGCTCTCCACCACCCGGTTGTAGCCAGTAGTTCACTGCCGCCCTCCTGTAGCTCTCCGCCTGCTGCCCTGCACTCCTGTAGCTCCCCCTGCCCCCCCCCCCTTATAGCTTGTTGCCCTGCTCCCTCCTGTAGCTCTTCACCTCCCACTTGCTTGCTGCCCTGCCCCCTTCTGTAGCTCTCCGCCCACTGCCCCACCCTCCTGTAACTCCCCCCGCCCTCTCCCCTCTTCCCCAGTCATAGCTTGCTGCCCTGCCCCTTCCTGTAGCTCTCCACCGCCCACTTGCAGTTCACTGTCCCACCCTCCTGCAGATCTGTGATCCAGTCATTACGTGGTCTGTTGTTATGCCTCATGGCATAAGAGATAATTAGCATATTCCTCTCTTACTATATAGGATTGTTTTTAAGAATCATCCATGTGCTTGTGTGACTGGATAATTCATTCTTTTTTATTATTGAAATAGAGGCCCAGTGCACAAAATTCATGCACAGGGGAGCATCCCTCAGCCCCGCCTGCACACTCTCACAATCTGGGACCCCTGGCTCTTAACCGTTCATGGCCTGCTTGCCTGCCTGATTGCCCTTAACCACTCTGCCTACCTGCCTCATTGCCCCTAACCACTCACCTGCCTACCTGATCGCCCCTAACCAATCTGCACACCTGCCTGATCATCCCAAATCCCTCTGCCTGCCTGCTTGATCACCCCTAACCACCTCTGCCTTGGCCCCTGCCACCACGGCTTTGTCCAAAAGAACATCCGGAATAATGTCTGGGAGGATGTTCAGCTGTCTGGTCTAATTAGCATATTACGTTTTTATTATTATTGAATAGTATTCCATTACATAAATGTATTATAGTTTATATATGTTTACCTACTGAAGGTCATCTTAGTTGCTTCCGGCATTGGCAATTATAAATGAAACTGCTATTAACATTAGAATTCAGGTATTTGTGTGGTCATGTTTTCAAAACAGTTAAATAAATATGCAGGAGTATGACTGTTTGATCATATGGTAAGACTATGTTTAGCTTTGTAAATAATTGCCAAAATATCTTCTAAAGTGGCTATACCATTTTGCATTCTCAAAAGCAATGAACAAGAATTGTTATTGCTCTGCATCCTCACCAGAAATTATTACCAGTATTTTTAAAATATTTTTTTAGCTATTCTAATAGGAGTGCAATGGAATCTCGTTTTTTTATTTGTTATTTTTCTAATGACAAGTATTGAAAATATTATTGTATGCTTATTTGCCATCTTTATATCTTCTTTGGTGATATGTGTGTGTTCCAATCCTTTGCACATTTTTAAAAATTTTTTTAAATATATTTTATTGATTTTTTTACAGAGAGGAAGGAAGAGGGATAGAGAGCTAGAAACATCGATGAGAGAGAAACATCGATCATCTGCCTCCTGCACACCCCCTACTGGGGATGTGCCCACAACCAAGGTACATGCCCTTGACCGGAATCGAACCCGGGACCCTTCAGTCTGCAGCCGACGCTCTATCCACTGAGCCAAACCAGTTTAGGCCCTTTGCACATTTTTAAATTATGTTGTTTGTTTATTATTAAATTTTAAGTGTTCTTTTTTACACTTTGGATATAAGTTCTTTATTTGTTATGCAATTTTGCAAATATTTTCTCCAAGTCCATAACTTGTCTTTTCATTTTCTTAAGTGTCTTTTGAGAGGAAATCTTTTTCATTAAAATAGCCCAACTTCTCATTTTTTTCTTATATGGATTAATGTTTTTGGGGTTAAAATTCTTCACCAAACTAAATATTATGTAGATTTTACCTATATTTTCTACTAGAAGTTTTATAGTTTTGCATTTTATGTAGAGTTCTATTGTCTTTTTGAATTATTTTTTTTTGTAAGTTCTGTGTCTAGGTTATTTTATTTTATTTTATTTTTTATTTTTGCATATGGACATCTAACTTCTCTAGTACCTTTTGTTAGAAAGGCTATTCGTTTGCCATTTAATTTCCTTTATGCCTTTGTCAAAAATCAGTTGGCTATATTTGTTTATTCTTGAACTCGCTATTTTGTATTTATCTATGCGTCTGCTCTTTCTTCACTATCAACCTGTCTTCACTACTATAGCTTTATTATGTCTCTTGAATTGGGGTATTTTGAGTTTTCCAACTTTCTTCAACTTTAGTCTGTAATTTTCAATCCTTTTTTTTCCATATAAATTTTAGAATTTCTTTGTCAATATCTACAAAATAACTTGCAGGACTTTTTATTGGAATTGCATTAAATCTATAGCTCCAGTTGGGAAGAATCGACATCTTAATATTGGATATTTCAATCAATAAATGAAGTTTATGTTTCCATTTGTACATATCCTAATATATATGCAGGTAGATAAATGATAGAGAGAAAGACGGAATAAATAGATAATAGATAATATTATAAAAGCTTTTAATTATTTTTGCACTATTTTCAAATTCTAGTTGTTTATTGCTGGTAAATAGGAAAACAATGGAGTTTTACATATTGACCTTTTATATTGCTATACTCATCTATTAGTTCTAGGAGGGATTTTGCAGGCTCTTCGGTGTTTTCTAAATAGACAATCTGGTCATCTGTGAATAATAACAATTTATACCTTTCAACTCCGTATAAATTCGATTTCTCTTTCTTGCTGTATTGCACTAGCAAGGTCATTTATTATGATATTGAATAAGAATGATGAGAAAGGGCATCCATGACTTATTATTTGTTTTAAGAGTAAGAGTTTTCTTAAGTAGACTGTGGGCATTGTATTTTGTTAAATGTTTTTGTGCATTTATTCCTATGATCATATGGTTTCTCTTATTCATTCTATTTACTATCACAATGAATTAATTTATGAATGTTGAACCAGCTTTTCATTCTTAGAATAAACCTCACTTGATCAAAATTGATAATCCTTTTGACATATTGCTTAATTAAATTCTCTAATATTTTTTAAGAATGTTTATATCTATTTCCTTGAGAGTTATTAGTCTTTGAAGTTTTATTATTAGTAATGTCCTTATCTAGTTTTGATATTACTGTATTGTTGACCTCATAAAATCATTTGGGAAGTATTCACTCTGGTTATATTTTCTGGGAGAGATTGTAGAGTTTTTATTGAATGTATTGGGGTGACATCACAAAGCCATACAAGTTTGAGGTCTACAACTCAACAAAACATCATTGGCACACTGCATGGTGTGATCATCGTCCCTCTGGCTATCATCACATTTTTGTCTGTGTCCATTGGGTTGTGCATATATGTTCTTTGGTTAACCCCATCACCTACTTTCATTCAGGCCCCAACACCCTGCCCCTCTGACATCTGTCAGTCTGTTCCATATATCCTTGCCTCTGTTTTTATTTTGTCCATCAATTTATCTTATTCATTAGATTCCACATATAGGTGAGATCATATGGTATTGTCTTTCTTTGACAGACTAATTTTACTTAGCATTATAATCTCCAGATTCATCCAATTTACTGTAAAAGGTAAGATTTTCAATTTTTTTTTTTTACAGTTGAGTAGTATTTCATTGTGTCAATGTACCACAGATTTTTCTTTCCCTGGTTTAAAAATCTTTAACAGTTTTTTATTGTATTTTACTTTTTAGAGTGGTTTATTTTGTTTTTTAATTTTTAATTACAATTTATATTCAATATTATTTTTATTAATGTCAGGTATGCAGCAGAATTGTTAGACAATCATATACTTTATAAAGTATTCCCTTGATATCTCCAGTATCCAACTTTTTTATCCAGTCATCTACTGATAGGCACTTGGGCTGTTTCCATATCTGGGCTATGATAAATAACACTAGAGGCCCAATGCATGAAATTCGTGCAAGAGTAGGCCTTCCTTCCTCCTGCTGCCGGCACTGGCTTCCCTCCAGCACCTGAGACCCGGGCTTCCCTCTGGCTGCTGGCACCTGGGACCTGGGCTTCCCTTACAGAGGGAGGCCCCGCCTACCCACTGCAGCCCATGGGTCTGTGGCCTGGGCCTCCCTCTGCGGGGTGATCATGGGATGATGGCTGGGCCCCTGACCAATCGCATCACACCTGCCTTGGCTAGTCTGGCATCAGTGGGTGTCATAGCATGGTCCCAGATGGTCATCCAGATGGTCATTCTGCTGTTCAGCTGTTCGGTTGATTTGCATATTATACTTTTATTTAATAGGATTACAATGAACATAGAGGTGCATATATTCTTTCTGATTAGTGTTTTGGGATTCTTATGATATACTAGAGGCCCATTGCATGAAGATTCATGCAGTAAGCCTTCCTTCCCCTGGCTGCCCGCTGGTTTTCCTCTGGTACCTGGGAACCAGGCCTTTGCTGCAGCCACAGCAGAGAAGCCAAGCCTCTTCAGTCTTTAGTCATCTTCAGTCTTCAGTCTTGGTTCCATGCTTGCATATGCAAATTAACCTGCCATCTTTGTTGGGTTAATTTGCATAGTCACTCCTGATGTGCTGGTGGGCATTGCGGAGACACGGTCAATTTCCCCGAAGTGGAATGGCTAAGTAAAAAAACAGTTCTATTTTTAATTTTTTGAAGCAACTACATATTTTTTTTCACAGTGGCTGCACCAGTCTGCATTCTCACCAACAGTGCATGAAGGTTCCCTTTTCTCCACATCCTTGACAGCACTTGTTGCTTTTTGATATATTGATGGTAACCATTCTGACAGGTATGAAGTGATATCTCATGGTGGTTTTAATTTGCATCTTTCTGATGATTAGTGACATTGAGCATTTTTTCATGTCTATTGACCATTTGTGTGTCCTCTTTGGAGAAGAGTCTACTCTGATCCTTTGCCCATTTTTTTTTTAATTGAGTTATTTGTCTTGTTGTTGAGTAGTATAAATTCTTTATATATTTTGAAAATTAACCCCCTATCAGTTGTATTATTGGCAAATATGTTCTCCCATCAGTAGGTTCCTTTTTAATTTTGTCAATGATTTCTTTTGCTGAACAAAAGCTTTTTATTTTACTTTGGTAGAATTTACCAGTGAAACTATCCTCTGCTCTCAGAACTGATCTTCATCTAACACTCCAAAAATCAAAACTATTGATTTCTTTTGTGAAAATATTTAAAAATTAAATTTCTTTAAAATAGGTAGAGGGCTATTTTGATTATCTATATTTCCTTAAGTAAATATTTGTAGTTTTGTCATTCAAGTAAAATGTCAATTTTATCCAAATTATCAAGATTGTAGGCAGAGAATTGTTTCATAGTATTCCCTTATTATTAGTTCAATGCCCAGTGGATCTATAGTGATGATCTCTCCTTCATTTCTGTATTGATAATTTGTGTCTTTTCTTTTTCTTTCTTGGTTAGCCTGGTTACAAGTTTACCAACTTTACCAACCATTTCAAAGGTCTAATTTTTCTTTCATTGATTCTCTTTAACAATTTCTTGTTTTCAATTTTATTGATTTCTAGTCTATTTCTTAAACTTTATTCTTATTGTTTTCACTATTATGATGTCCCCATTTCCCCCACTTTTACCCACTTTCCCTTGTCCTCATTCCTCCTGCCCTCTGGCCATCACCACACTGTTCTCTATGTTTATGAGTTATGCATGTATGTTCTTTGGCTAAGCCCTTCTCTAGCTTTCATCCAGTTCCCCAACACCCTTCCCCTCTGAAAACTGTCAGTCTGTTCCATGTAGCCATGCCTCTATTTTTATTTTGTTCATTATATTTCACATATAAATGAGATCATATGGTATTTGCCTTTCACTGACTGTGTAAGCTACTTTTTATCAGACCCTTGAATCTGGTTCTGATGTGTACTCTGTCTTTTCAGAGTGTTTTCATGCTCTTGGCATACGCTGTTAATTTTTACTTTGTTTTGTTTTGTTAGTTAGTTAGTTTGTTTATAAATACCAGATATTGTACTTGGTGATGGAAACTAGACAAATAAACTTTTCATGGGCTTCAAATTCTTGGAGTGAGGGTGAGGATGGAAGACACTAGACCTGGGGAAGAGGTGATGAGAGTTTTCCAGGCTCCATCTCTGCTGCCCCTGCATCCCAGATAGGCTCTCACTGAACCCCTGGTGGTACACCCAGGGAAGTAGAGCTGGCCTCACCACTGCTGCTGGGAGGTAGGAGTAGTTGTCAGGAGACACCTGGTCTGGTTCTAGGGCTCAAGAACGCAAGTAATATTTTGTCTGAGATTTTTACTACTTAATAATGTCGACTGAGAAGATACTTCTTCCCCACAGCCCACCCCCAAAAAGTGACCTCCCTTCTCACTTAGAGAAGACACCTATTGTCCTCTGCTCTCAGCATCAGTCTTCATCTAACACTCCAAAAAATATTCTTTCTTTTATCTCCTTACACTAGAGAATTTTCTACACTACAAAATACAATGAAAACTATAAAATATCTATAGAATATAAGACTCTTGCCTGTCACAAAAATAGAAATAATGAAGATCCCTCTTCCTCCTCCTATGCCAGTGCCCACAAGCCTACACTGCTCAAGTTTACCTCCACCAAGGTACACCTTCCCAATAGCTCCCCTGTTTAATAAAAATGAAACAGGGAAAAAAAGGAAAAACTTACTAATGAAACAGGAAAAAAAAAGGAAAAATAGGTCTCAGACAGAGAAACCCTTACTCCAAATGAAGACATTCTCATAAAAAGCCCCCTGCCTGCTTACTCAAGTTATTCAACTACTTCAATGCAAAGATGTGGGAAAAAAAAACCTTTGCAATATGAGGGCATTTAGGGCTAAGGGAGTGAAGAGGTGACCCTGGAGATTGTGCAGTCTCTCTTTTCTCCATGTGTGTAGAATATCAATGGGGAAAGATATCATCTTATTTAAAGTTTGAGTCAGCGGTTTTATCACTATAAGCTGGAAATTACTCCACGGCAATTTATATAGAACTCTGTCATTGCATGAAATAGAGTAGAGCACTATAGTGTTCGTTTGTAACATGACATTTCATTTGTCCCCTACAAATAGACTTTTAGGTGTGTTGTGTGTGTGTGTGTGTGTGATTTTTGCATTTTTGCTGCTGTAAATATTACTGGATGATGTGAAAATACTGCCTGTGCAAATGTGTGTATTTGCTAAAAGTCAAATTCTCATTTATGATTGTCCACTCTTGCACCTTCCTTGACAGAAGGCATCATAAGTACAGAAGGAAAAAATTGCTTGTAGAAAAACCCAACTATTATCTTTATTAAGGAAGTTTTAGTATTCCGGGACACAAGAAAGCCCTCCTATGCTGAACAACATTAAAAATTAAGTTGTATACATAATAAATTCATCTTTTAAAATGAAGTGATTTTTGAAACCATGCTTGGTTTTATTTGGATCACATTTAAAAGTTGGTTATCTATTTTCCAGTTCTTTAATGTTATACATCCTCAAGTTAAATTTTTTCAAATAAATTTCACTCTATATATGTTGGTTTTCTAACACATCTCTTACCAAATGTTTGTCAGTATTCTATCATTCTGAGACTTACATTAAAACGTTTCATTGGTTTACATGAAGATAGTTTGGTCATCCAGAAAATTTACCTCAGGAAGTTGTAAAACCTTATCATGTTTCAGTTATTAGGAATTTCAAATTGGAAATTAATCTTCCTGAGACTTTCAAGAAGGTTCTCCTATCTTGGAAATAAATTTGAAATCAACCTTTCTTCCCATCCACCTGCCATCTTTATAGTCAAAACCATATGTGCTTGGTCTTTGAAGTACAATTTTGTTCTCTAATGATATCCTTCACATAACGGCATTATTCCACTAGCCCTAACTTTCCATTGCCCAACCTGGGCCAAAGTCAGCAGAAGAATGACGAATGTTGGTGCAGATAGGTGATGCCAAGGTAACAAATGACCACAGCCTATGAAGTTGCAAACACGAAAAATGTCAACAGAAACTGCCCAGACAAAATGGCAAACAAAATGAATCAATATAGGCTGAATATTTAGGGAAATTTCTGGTTTGAATTACAAAATCAATTTTTCTTATATGAAATGTTTCTTGGAACAGTGGCTCTATTGTTTATTTGTTTAAAATATATGGCGTAGCCTTTTCCAAAGCAACTGTGATTAATATGTACTGATTCCCTTATTTTGTTCAGTAAGTGAAATTTAATTTTTGTTAATAAAATATACGTTTCACAAAACTGAAAAAGCACAAATTCTAATTCACCAGTCATTGTCTTAACCATCATATTATTGCACACACAAAAAAGACTTTATGGTAAATGAAATTTTATCTTATTTTAACTCATGAATATCAAAAGTAGAAAGTTTTTACCTTGCTAATATAGGCTGCTGGAATGTTGGATGTGAGAGGCAGAGCCTACAGAACACAGGATGGGCTCCGGCCTTCAGAAAAAAGCTTGGGTCAAATAAAAAGGAGGCCATTTTGAGGGATAAATGATTCAGCTTTTGGTCAGCTAAATGTAAAAAACAGATGGAAAAAAAATCAAAAGAAAGCTGCTCCATTTTTCAATCACACATCACCAGGTAAGCCCAGAATGCTTTAAAGCCTATCTGTTATGGTGCCTCACTTTCTGCATACCAACCATTCTCGTTTTGTCACTCTGGAATCCTGGAGACAGTTTTGAAAGACTGAAAGGTGCAATTTTCTTCCATTTTCATTATTCACAATGTGGCCATAGCACTGAATCTATCCTTAAAGAAAACTTCATTTAAAAAAATACACTTTAACCAACCCTACTAAATATTCGTTGGGTCTCATTAACCTTAAGCAGACAATTCTGTCTTAAAACTTTAAAAAATCTATGTAATAAGCCTCAGGTGAAGAGTCTGGTCAAAAGCATCTCAACAGAAGTGCCAAAGTGCACAGGTGTTACATGGATCGGTAATAATAGTTCTGCCTAAGAAGCTGTAGGCCTGCAGTTCTTGGAGTAGCTAGACCCTGGACCAGCAGCCTCCACAGGAACAGCCCTTCACAAATGCCCTACCTAACCTCCTCCTTCATTTAGGTTTCCTTGACAGGAACTCTGGTAGAGCAGTCCAATGGTGCCACACTATCTTTCCCCAGTAGGCAGGGCATGGGGAGTCACAGTCACACTTGCTGATCTACTGCAATGCACACCGAACACCCACCAAAGTGATCTGCCAAGATGACATCTACCTCAGCAGCCAGGGCAAGGTGTGCTCCTGTGGTCCTGCTAGAGGAGTTTGTGTTCCTGACCTTTCATGGGAGCAGCCCAAAGCCTAAGGGACAGCTGCTTGGAGTGGGGAGTGGCGACTGATGCAGAGGCTGGACAAGAATCTCGAGAAGAGATGCTCCATGAAAAGTTATCAAATATTTCTATGGTTGTCAAACCAGATAACTATTCTAAAAAGAGGCATTCTGCACATTAGAATTTTAGCATTTGGCATGATTGTGTAGACTGCACTCAAAATTAATTCAAGTTTTAAAATGTTCAACATTATAATTCATCAGGAAAATGCAAATTATAGTCATAGTGAGATACTACTAGACATTCACCAAAATGGTTAGAATTTTAAAACACTGATAATATCAAGTGTTGACAAGAATGTGGAGTAACTTGATGTCTCATACACTGCTGATGGGAATGCAAAATGGTTACAATCACTATAGAAAACTATTTTACCAAACAGTTTTCTTAAAATAAATTAATACCTACCATATAGCCAGCCATTCCACCCTTAGATATTTATCTACTCAAGGAAAATGGAAACATATGTCTACACAAAGACTTACACAAAATGTTCATAGCAGCTTTATTCACAACAGCCCCAGAGTGGAAAGAATCTAAATGCCATAAACAGGAGAATGAATAAACAAAAATGTGTATATCCCTACAGTAAATTCCCTCAGTGATAAAAGGGAACAATGAGCTATTGAAACATGAAAAAATATAGATGAATTTCAAAAACATTATGCTGAATGAAAGTTCTAGACTGAAATGATACATTTAATATGATTCCATCGATATAAAATGCACACTAGTTTATAGTGACAAAATGCAGACCAGAGGTTGCCTCCGACCTGGAGTAAAGAAAGGAATGGATCGCAAAGGGGCATAAGGAATCTTTAAGGACAATTGAAATGTGCTGTATCCTGATCATCATAGAGAAGCATGGGGCCATATAACTGTCAAAACTTGTAAAATTTTATAGTTGAAATTTATGCAATAAATTTATGTTATTTTTCAATGTCATTGATTAGAAAAAAATCACACTACTACAAAAATGTCAACCTTATATTTGTAAATTAAATAATGCTAATATATTACATATTCTTATACATTTTGAATTGTATAAATCTTTAATTTTTTAAAATTATATTCTTATTGAAAAAACTTATCTGTACTAAGATTTTGAAGAGCTTATATAAAACATCTAGATTCAAAGTTACAGCCATCTCAAACATAAAGCCTGATATAAAATTTCATGTTGATGAGAATTCTTGTTTCTCATTTTTAAATTTGAATGTATTTTACTTGAATGTATAATACAAGTTCAATATATGTTATATCTGGTAATACTTTATATTTTTATTTATTTTAAGTTATATATTAGAAAGAAAACTTGCCGTTTTTTTAACAGACTCTTCACAAATACCATACCTAACCTCCTCTACAATTCTCATTTCCCACATATGCCATGTGGGAAAAATACTGTGACGCTCCCCTGTCCAAGTGTGGTGATATAGATATAGCCCTAAAGTTTGAGGAGCCTGGAGGAAGAGTATGAATGGTATGTCCTCTATGTCTCAACATTACAGTTATGTCATGCTAACCACCTGTATCTTCCCCCTTTGACAGATATATCTTTAAACAAAACGAAATCTCAACATTTCTCCTTTAAATTTTTTCCTAGAATTTCCATTTCTCTTCTTACATTACCCATCTGTTTTATCTTCTTACATTACCATGCTGTCCACTTTTTCTGTTAGAGCCCTTGTCATATTAATCATAGTGGTTTTTTTAAAATCCCGGAGTTTGATAATTTCAACATTCATGCTATATCTAACTTTGATTCTAGTCTTCTTTTCAAACTGTGTGTTGTTGTTTTTTGTTTTGGTTTTTGTTAATTCTCATCAGAGAATATTTTTTTCATTGATTTTTTAGGGAGAGTGGAAGGGAGGGAGGAAATGGGGGAGAGAGAGAGGTGAAAGAGATACATTGATCGGTTGCCTCCTGCACTGGGTCCTTCACCGGTCCCAACTGGGATGAAACCAGAAACCCTGGTATGTGCCCTTGACCAGGAATGATGAACCTGCAACCCTTTGGTGTGAGGACTCCCTTATGACTGCCCTGAAGTTTTTCACCCGGAGACTTATTATCCATATTGAGCCTTCAATTCATCAGTTACAGTTCAGATTTCCCTACTCAGGAAAACCTTTGGTTCCTGCAAAGGTTTCCTCTTCAGTTCTGCTGGTGGGAAAGTTATGATTCTCTGTATCTAGTCTGTTTTGTCTTCCTAATTTTGTGGTGAGTAGTTTCCCTGTGGCCTTACTTCTCTGATATATCTAAGAAGAGATGTTTAACTCTCAATATTTAAAATGTTCAACCGTTTGTTCAGCTTTTTACTTGTTGATAGGATGGAGCAACAAATTCCAAGCTCCTTACATGCTAGACCAGAAATTGGGAATCTTCTCAATAAGTTAAATTGCATCATTTATCAGCAACCCTTATGTTTTATACTATAGGCCCGGTACACAAATTTGTGCACTAGCGGGGTCCCACAGGGCTGAAACTGGCTCTCTGACATCCCCTGAGGGGTCCCAGAAAGCAGGAGGGTGCAGGCTGGGCCAAGGGATCCCTCTGATGCACGATCTGGTCTGGGGAGGGACATGGGAGATTGGCCAGCTGGGGAGGGACTGTGGGAGGGCTCCAGGGCATGTCCAGCCAGTCTTGCTCAGTCCCAATAGGACAGACCCCAGCAGCAAGCCAACCTACCAGTTGGAGCATCTGGTGGACAGTGCATGTCATAGCTACTGGCCGACAAGTCAACTGTCTGCTTCCTGGTGGTCAGTGCATGTCATAGCTAGTGGTTTAGCGGCCTTAACATATCATTAGCATATTATGCTTTGACTAGAGGCCCGGTGCACGAAATTTGTGGACGGGAGAGGGGGGTGTCCCTCAGCCAAGCCTGTACCCTCTCCAATCTGGGATCCCTCTCACAGTCCAGGACTGCTGGCTCCCAGCCGCTCTCCTGCCTGCCTGCCTGATTGCCCCTAACCACTTCTGCCTGCCAGCCTGATCACCCCCTAACCACTCCCCTGACAGCCTGATTGACGCCTAACTGCTCCCCTGACAGCCCAATTTCCCCTAACTGCCCTCCTGGTCACCACTAACTGCCCTCCCCTGCTGGCTTGGTCACTCCTAATTGCCCTGCCCTCCCCTGCAGGCCTGGTTCCCCTTAACTGCCCTCCTCTGCCAGCCTGGTTGCCCCAACTTCCCTCCCTTGCATGCCTGGTGCCCCCCAACTGCCCTCCCCTGCTAACCTAGTTCCCCCAACTGCCCTCCCCTGCTGGCCATCTTGTGGTGGCCATGTTTTGTCCCCATGGGGGCGGCCATCTTTGACCACATGGGGGCAGCCATCTCATGCGTTGGAGTGATGGTCAATTTGCATATTACCTCTTTACTATATAGGATTGGTTGAATGGATGACTGGATGACCAGACACTCAGCATATGAAACTTTTATTATATAGGATTAAATAAAACCCAATAGATGGTGTCTTTAGCTGTTCTATTTACTTTGAGTAAGTTGGCATTTCCTAACTGCTGCCAGCAGTTTATCCAAGTGATAAAATACCTAGTGTTTATTTTTGAGAAGTATATAGTTCAAATTAAGAGTGCCATTTATAATTGAAACACTAAGATATCCCCACCAATATTCCTTACAGGCTTGAAAATTGGGTGGGAAAAACTAAACTTTAGAAAATGCATATAAGTTCAAGTTGGTTTTATCATAATTCATCTAAGTAATTATACATCCAGTGTATGTATAAGGGGAAGACGTTCAAGGGATAGATCAGTTAGGGATTTGGCATGCCATTGATAAGAATCGATAGGCAAAAAAAATTATGATTTTAATGTGCACTACATTTTTATTTTAAATAGCTGATATTTACTGTTTAAGGGAAGATTAGAGTACAAATTATTTAAATTAAAATACTTTATTATTATGCTGAATTATATTAGAACATTTCAGTGGCTTAAGTCTAAACAGAAACCATCTTTTATATTAATGGGAGGATTTTAGCATTCAACTTAATTTCCAACTGAGGGTCTGCAATGTCTGCCTTTGTGTAGCTGCTTTCCATGGAACTTCACTTTAATGTCCTCTTTTCTACTAATTTTCATTCAACGAGTTCATTAATAACTTCCAGGTTACAGTTAATTTTGGGGTTGTTGGAAATAAGAATAGGTTGGAGCAAGTGGAACATGCCTAGTGAATTGAGGTTCTATTCTGAATTTTATATTTATAGGAAAAATTTAGTTACATCCACACACAGATGTGATATTTGAGTCTTAAATGATATTTTAAAGTCCAGAATCTATAAAGAATCTTTTAAAAAATGTAAAAATTATTGATGCTTTTTGATAGGCAACATAAAATGTTATTTATAGTAATACATTTTGCAAGAGAATAGCATCTAAGAAATGTTTGACAACTATACAATAGATATATTCACCTGGAGGTTTCAATGTTAGCTTCAAATCAATACACTTCAAAGGAACCTGTTCTTCTTTCTGCTTTCCCTCGATTCCCAATAACTAAGCTTTACAAGATTTTGTAATGATCCTGGCATGTTTATTTCTATTCAAACTGCTTCCCATCTGGGAGGTTTCAGAAATTCCTGATTCCTGATTTAATCCACAAAGAGCTTTAAGCTTATTTAATAGGTCTAGAGTGTGGCTCAGTGCAGGACTATGCCTCTATTCTATCTCCAACTAGTTTTCTTTCCTTGAAAGATCTTCAATTCTCATCTCTACCTATCAGATATTTTCATTCCAGCTTTATTAAGATACTAGAGGCCCAGTGCACGAAATTTGTGCATGTGGGGGGTGTCCCTCAGCCCAGCCTGCACCCTCTCCAATCTGGGACCCCTAGATGGATGTCTTGACTGCTAGTTTAGGCCTGATCCCACCATTATCGGGCCTAAATGGGCAGTCGGACATCCCTCTCACAATCCAGGACTGCAGGCTCCCAACTACTCACCTGCCTGCCTTCCTGATTGCCCCTAACTGCTTCTGCCTGCCAGTCTGATCACCCCCTAACCCTCCCCTGCCAGCCTGATTGATGCCTAACTGCTCCCCTGCCAGCCTGTTTGCCCCTATCTGCCGTCCCCTACAGGCCTGGGTCCCCCCAACTGCCCTTCCATGCAGGCCTGGTCCCTCCCAACTGCCCTCCCCTGCTGGCCATCTTGTGGTGGCCATCTTGTGTCCACATGGGGGCAGGATCTTTGACCACATGGGGGAAGCCATCTTGTGTGTTGGAGTGATGGTCAATCTGCATGTTACTCTTTTATTAGATAGGACAGAGGCCTGATGCATGGGTGGGGTCCAGCTGGTTTGCCCTGAAGGGTGTCCCGGATCAAGGTGGGGGTTCCCTTGGGGTGTGGGGTGGCCTGGGTGAGGAGCCTGTGGTGGTTTGCAGGCTGGCCACGCCCCCCAGTGACCCAAGCAGAGGCCCTGGTATCTGGGACTTATTTATCTTCTATAATTGAAACTTTGTAGCCTGAAGTGGAGGCCTAGGCTGGCTAGGTTGTGTGGAAAGCTTAGCTTCCTCCATCTCCAGGGAAACCCAAGCCTCCCTCCTGCTCTCCCCATGGCTGCAGCTATCTTGGTTGGGTTAATTTGTAATTAACATAATGGAGTTATTATTATATATAATTATATATATATATATATAATTATAACACAAGAGTCCATGGGCATAATGGAGTGATGGTTAATTTGCATATTACTCTTTTATTAGATAGGACTAGAGGCCTGGTGGGGTCATGTGGGGCCAGCCAGGGGGTAGGGGATGTGGGAGGTTGGCTGGCTGGTCCCACCCCAGATTGGGGTCGGGGAGACCAATTGGGGGTGGGGCCACAGGCAGTTGGCTGGCCAGGGGAAGGGGCTGTGGGTGGTTTGCTGGCCCCACCCCCAATCGAGGTGATGAACTCCTTTAGTGTTTTCTTGTCTGTGAAGCTCTTTATCTGGCTTTCAATTCTAAATGAGCTTTGCTGGGTAGAGAAGGGTGTGGCAAGACATATTCTAAGTGACAAAGAGCAAGGACCTGCAGCCAGGGTGACCTTCCTTTTGAAAGGATGCGACTGCTCCAGGGGCCAAGGGTTTGGTCTCTGTGAAACCCAGGTCAGTCTTTGCATCAGGCGAGTGGAATAGCTGAGGCCTATTTGAGAGTTGCGAAGGCTGGGAGCGTGATCTCAGAACAGTTAAAAATACATTCATGAAGGGTTGTTATTGGTTCTCTCTCATCAAAAAGCCCACGTGTGTCTATGCTACACCAACAGGGTTGCTTTAACACTGAAGCCCCCATCTGCAAGCCCACTCGCCTACGGGAGCTGGCAGGAGGTTGAAAGTGGCACATAGATGAGGCCGCTGTCTGGCAACCTAGCAGGTGTCAGCAGCTCGGCAAGCAGTCTGAGCCCCGGGCACTGGGAGACAGGCTCTGAACATCACCACCACGCGGAGGATTTGACGGCATTGGCAGCGGCTTCAGAGCTTGTTGCTATTTTGTTTTATTTTTATCTCCTTTCCCTTTAAACCTCTCCAGGTTGCATGCATTTGAGAGAGGAGCAGCCTTTCAGCCTCCTGGGCGGAGAGCACACCTTCAATCTGGATTCACGTGCAGCTGGACAGAGTCCTGCTCAGAAACACGTGTGGGTCTTGCATTATTTGTGCTATTACCGATAAAGAGGGTTTTAGATTCTGGCACGTAAATGTTTCCTGCTTATCCATGAGGGCAGGAGGCCGAGGGCAGCCACAGGCACAGCCACAGTACTTCACTCACTCATGGGCCTCTGTCCAAGGGTGGCGATGCAGGTGCATGCGCGCACACGGAGGGTCCTGGGGAGCAGGATCAGGCAGCAAATGCAGAACATGGCCATCCCCGGACCTGCTTTTTCCAGACCTTATGTCTCAGTCCCAATCTTCCCACACTGGGTCTGTAGCATCTTCCTCTTGAGGCAGATTCAGGCTTCTGCAGGACATGATGTTTATCACAAGCTGTTTCTCCATGTGGGTGGTCAGCACCAGGGGTGGGGGTGGGGTTCTGAGTCAGGCTACCTTTGGCATTGTGGTGGGGGGTGGGGACAGCATGAAGGTGCAAACACAATCCGAGTGGACTCCTCACTGCCGGGCTTCTCCCCTCAGAAGGGGTGCCCACAGTTCAGTCATGCTTCGTGTGTCCAAGACCAGCAGGTGTGTTTGGGGGGGGGTGGGGCGATCAGGGGTGGGGCCAGCTGGGGGGAGGAGCCACGGGAGGTTGGAGGGCATCAATCGGGCCAGATCAGGCTGGTTGGCTGCCGCAGTGTGTGTCATAGCTACTGGATGTTCTGGTTGTTCTGGTAGTTCTGCCATATTAGTAGCTGGGCTTTTATATGTATAGACTAGAGGCCCAATGCATGAAAATTCATGCAAGAGTAGGCCTTCCTTCCCCTGGCTGCTGGCACCAGCTTCCCTCCAGCACTGGCTTCCCACCAGCACCTGGGACCCAGGCTTCCTTCCTCCAGCCACCCAAAAGCAGCCAGGACCACAGCTGGCTTCCCTCGGTCCACCCGCAGGCACCCAGGACCACAGCTGGCTCCCCTCCAGCCCTGTCTTTGTCAGGAAGAACATCTGGAATGACATCCGGAAGATGTCCAGTCTAATTAGCATATTACCCTTCTATTATTATAGATAAATAACATAAAACATATGACATTGTGTAAGTTTAGGGTGACCAGGCTGGCAGGGGAGGGCAGTTTGATGCATGGGAGGATGCTCTAACCAACTGAGCCACCAGAGAGGGCCAATGTGGGCTTTTTAAAAAATAAAAGTAAATTAAAAGAATGTTTTTAAGATCTAAGAGTACAAAATTTCAGAACTGCTAACAAAAAAAATGAAAGAAAGAAAGGAAAATAATGCCTAGAAATTAAACTATGAGTTGGATTTTAGGAGGATGTAACTCACTATTAGAATTAAATGAAAAATTTGTATATAACTGCTTAGTCATATATATTTACATCTGCATGAGCTCAGTTCATACAAATTTTTTAATCTTGTCTGTGTGACTTGCAGCACAAAAATAAACAAAAGGAATCTCAATCTATAGGTTCTGCAAAAAGTGACAATTTAGCCCTAGCTGGTTTCTCAATGATTAGAGTGTTGGCCTGCAGACTAAAGCGTCATGGTTTTGATTCCAGTCTAGGGCATGTACCTCGGTTGCAGTCTGGATTCCTGGTCCCAGTCGGTGTGGGGGTGGGAGGCAACCAGTTGATGTGTCTCTCTTACACAGATGTTTCTGTCTCTACCGCTCCTCCTCCATTCCATTTCCTTTAAATAAATAAATAAATAAATAAATAAATAGGAAAAATATCTCCGGTGAGGATTAACAAACAAACAAACAAATGAAAAATGACAATTTAGAAGTTCAGTAAAATTTTTTTGCAAAAATATGTCAAATTGCAACTAAGCTTCAGAAAAAAAGAAAACGTGCTTAAGACAAATAAAAACCATCTTATTTAACTCTTGGATAAGGAATATTGCCAAAATGTTTGCAGAATTGAAGGGTTTCCTATTTCTATTCTGTGCTCACTCTACGTCTGAAATTACATGGTAACTATAAGCAGGGAAGAATTTAAAAAATGTATATGCACATCTAGATGATCCCTAACCTACTTAATGTAAAGACATATTAGCTTATCCTTCATATATTCATTTAATAAACAATTATTGAGCTTCTAAAATGTTTAGCAAAGCACTGAACAAGATATTTCAGAGTATATAATACATTATCACACATAATCCCAGGCTTTAAAAATGTGATACCCAGCCAGTGTGGCTCAGTGGTTTAGCATTGACCTGTGAACCAGGAGGTCATGCCCCAGTTGTGGGCTCGATCCCCTGTGTGGGGCTTGCAGGAGGCAGCCAATCAGTGATTCTCATCATTGATGTTTCTATCTCTCTCTCCCTCTCTCGTCCTCTAAAAAGAAAAAGAAAAGAAAAGAATGTGATATCTAGGATGAGAAATATTATAAAATATGTATCCAAATAGCTATAGTACAGCACAAGGTGTTAAGTGCCATGAGAAAGGTATGTTTAAATTATAGAGTATTTCCCCAAGTTTGGTGCGATTGTTTTCAGTTAAGTGTATCAGATATCTGCACACCAAGGTACCTATTCCTGATGTAATAGAAACTTACTACGTTTTATTTGAAAAGTAGCAACTTCTCCCTTGTTCATAGCACCCAGCTGGAAACTAAATATTTCCTAAATATGCTCCTATCTTTAATATATAAGTGTGACAATAAATGCTTTGTCAACTGTATTAATTGTGGTGATTCTAGCTGCTGAAACAAATAAAGCCTGAACCACCATGCTTTAACCCGTGGCAGTGTATTCCTCATTCATGTGAAGTCCAGAAAGGATCTTCCTGATCCGTGGAAACCTCTTCTCTAAATGGCAATTCAGATATTCAGCTGTCTTTCATTTGTAGCTTTGCTATTTTTAACGTATGTCTCCCAAGGTCATGCTGGTAGTTACATCCATTCCAAACAGCTAAAAGGGAAAGGAATGGGTAGGTCCACTGATGGTAGGTTCTTATGAGCCAGGCTGCAAGAGTCATCATTGGTACACTAGCTAAAACTCAGACAAGTGAGAACACCAAATTGCAAGAGACACTGGGAAATTGCACAACAAGCCATCTGTGCAACTGTTGTGATGAGCATGTATGGGTCCAATAAAAGCATAGCTTGTTAAGATTCCGATCTTTCTTGACAGCACATGCTTTTTATAAAACTGAGTTTTTGATTATTGAAATATCTATTGTTATCCCCACATCCCAAACTACTCTAGGGAAGAGCAATGTCATAGAAAGCATTGCCACTGTGAATATAACCCATAGTTTTCTGGACTCCATGTTCGTATATATACTAGAGATGCTCTATTCTCCCTCTTTCTTCAATGTCACCAGCATCTTCACCAGTCAGTTACTCAAACACTTAGTGAGTCCCTGTGTGCTGAGTTAACACTTTTGGGACAGAAGTTGCAAAGAACTCTAACAGCTCTCCATGAACCTCATTCATTAACTGTCATCTGGACCGAGGTAAGTTGAATTTGAGTCTAATGCTGCTGGTCTTTAAAATCCAAACACATTTTAGTTGCTCCCCTGAAAAGTCACTCTTCAAGTTGCTAAACCAAGTGAATTGGCAATAGCATCCACCTCCAGGAACTTGCAAAATTTTAAACATAATCTCAAAAGTTAATGCTTGTTTTTATTTTATATTCATTGACTGCTTTGTTACTGGGACAAGATTTAGAGCCAAGATCTTTTAGTAGTAATGAATGATTTTTTTCAAAAATTGTTCTAAGGGTTTTATATTTATTAACTCATTTATAGGTAATGCTCAATTTAATCTTTATACCAACTCTAAAAGTAAATACCATTATTAATAACAAAGGAATGGGGGAACAGAGAATATAAGTAATTTATCTAATTTATCTAAGGTCACATAGCTAGTATTGGGGCGGGGGGGGCGGGGGTGGAGCTGGGATTGAAAACTCAGCATTTCTACTCTATAATCCATGTCCTCACTCACTGCATCACACTACTATTGAGCACATAAGCAGCTACTAGCTGTAAACACTGGCAGTGGGCCTTGGCATAGTGTACAGTACATTCCACTGAACAGGACACAAAATTTATAATATAGCCACAATTTTAGACACCTAGAAGGAGTTTCCAGTCTGGTTTCACATTAAAATAACCTGAGGACCTTTTAAAACATTTCAATGTCCCAGCTCTACCACAGAAAAATGAAATCATATCTAAGAGTGAAGTCCACATAAGTGTTTTTGAAAAGTCCCTCAGGTAATTGTAATGAGACACTGTTGCATTGGAGAGTTAAAGACATGTATTTACTTAAAATTTAAAAACATACACATGTTTGTGCAGATGGTCTCCTTTTGTTTTGCTATAAGAGAATGAAAGTAAGTTTATTAAATATTCCACAAGTAGTTTGTAGAGCATGATGCAGTGAACTGAATTTAAATGATACTCAGTACCAATATATACAGTTATAACTTATTCAATGTTTCATCTCTTTATTAAATGGGATTTGGTGATAATGGCCTGACAAACTAATTGTTTAGCGTAGCAATTAATTAGTATGGTGAGAGTGATGGATGTATTAACTAACATGTTGTGATAATCGTTTCACAATATATTTGTATATCAAATCATCACTTTCTACACCTTAAATATATACATTTCCATTTGTCAATTATTTGTCAATAAAATTTGGAGAAAATTAGTGTGATGACTATTGGGTCATTCAGAAGCCATTCTGTCCTGATTTCTGATTCTGCACAATTTCCCTTTATTCAAAAGTAAACTGTGATTGTTTTAGAATGTACTTATGCCTGCTGGATGAAATGCCAGATTTCTCCACATTCCCTTCTTGGATCTAATCCATCTGAGTAGCCAGGGTCCTTCATCTATACGTGACACTTTTAAAGCTTTGTATGAAACATCTGTTTTCCATTTTTAAAATGTCGACTTGTCCATCTTGAATGGGCATTGGGTAAAGTAGACAAATCCTGCTTTGTCTAAAGAGCCCATCTTGATTGTTATGCCAAAACCATATTTTCTCCATTAATCAGCTCCCTTAACAACTCGTCAGCAAATGCAGTGGGCAGTGGGTAATTCTCTGGTGCTACTTCTCTGTTAACCACTCGAAAGAACACTGTGTAGTAGGCAATAAAATGTGCTTTCTCTCCGAAGCTGTATTTTCCTTCTACATCTTGTTTTGCTCAAAGTTAAATATTGCAGTCACAAAAGAGGTCCAGGGAGACTTAAAAATAATGGGCATTGATCCTCTCATGCCCCTTTCCCTACAGAATCACTGCTCTTTTCTCAACTCAGCTGACAGCCTTCTGCATTTCCTATCCAAAGGTCAAGCACAGGAGCAGTAACCCCAAGGAATCTTGTAACTGAAGAGATTTCCATAGAATTATATTTGGAATACAGGACCCTCAACTCAACTCTAAGCCTATATGAAGACCCTCTGCTTACCTTCACCCCACCCTTAGGTTATGGAGCCTCGGACAATGGGGATGAATTAAAGTAGAATTTCAGTGTTGCCCAGACACTCCACCCAGTGGTAAAATTTTTTCTTCACCAAGCAGAAGTCTACTTTGCTGAGATGTAGGTGAAAAGAGTGTGGGAAGGCACACCTCTAGCAGTAACTGGAGCCCATGAAAGCCAGGAGTGGTGGCCCCAGCCTCTCTTTCAGGGTTCCACATTCCTTTATGGGTTCTGCTTACATCATATGACAATGTGGGCCTTGGTCATTTCCTAATATCCCCAGCTCCCTAAAACTGGGAAGATTTATGAATGACCAGCCTTCTCTGCCAACAAGTCACATGTACAATCTGGCCTTTAGGTAACAACAGTGACTTCAGTGATTTTGGTAGCATGCCCCCCTCTCTCACCCTGGCTTCACCAGCCCTGCCTTTCTGGTTGGCCTTCAGCATGATCTCGTTAAGGCTAAGTGACGCAGGCCTGACTTGAGCAGCTCCAGCACTTGCTATGCTGCTACTGTTTCCTCTCCCGAGACGTCTGCTTCAGCGCTGCTTCAGATAATGCTTCCTCCTGGAATTCTTTCTTACCACTCTGTGCACCTTTGTGTGTTGCTCACTTTGAAGTGAAGGTGAGTTCTATGTGATGATATGAAATATACATCAGAATATTATGAAAAAGTATGGTCCACTGAATAAAAAAAAAATTAGAAAGTTCCCCTTTTCATTTGTTAAATTTGAAATAGCAGAACTCTAGAAATAGCAGTTTGCCTGGAGATTAAAGAGAGAAAAAAGAGAATATTTTTATTTATTAATGCAGATCAGAGCTTTAAGGAGGATAAAGGAATGTTCATGCCATTGAGTAAGTGATGGACTTATTCGGTGTTTATGGCTCTTCAAAATCCCTGATAAAATTCTGGAAATACCCACAAAGCAAATACTTAAGTTCTTAGAAAGAAATCTTTTTCACATTCCATGGTTTGACTTTGAGTGTGTATCTATTATGGCTCTATCCGTTTTCAAACCACCAGGTTATATAGAGGGTGTGTGCATAGTCCTTAGGTTTATTAATATTTGACAAAGTACAAATATTTAGACTTAATAATAATTAACATCTAGAGTGTACTAACTATATATAATGTAGTGGACTAAACACATGGCATAGATGTTATCATAAAATTCATACAAAGCCATGCTATGAGTAAATGATGTGATGTTTTTTACATGTTGCAGATGAGGAAACTGAGGAATTGAGACAATAACTAACTTCCTCAAAGGTCACAGAATCTGTAGTGGAATAGGATCCAACCCTGACTGGCTGCAGCCAGAACACATGTTGTTCACCATATACAGTGGAAATCAAGTTTTTAGAAGTCGGGGAAAGCCAAAGACCCACTCTTGGATCAGGCAGTATTTCAGAATAGCAGTTTGAAGGGGATTGTTTATCCAAGCCTTCTCCACTTGTTTCTACTCTGCACCCAACTCTGACAGCTCCTCAAGTCCTTTGAGACATTGAACCATTTAATTTACCTTCACAAAGCAGATTGTTCATGAAACAGAAGGAAAAATGATAAAAATCTATCTTAGTTTATGCTTCCCCGCTAGGCCAACTTTCAACAGATTTACTAAGTACAGCTATTGAAGTTTATGTGAAAAAAACTTCGACATGCCGGAGGATATTTGCCACTAAGGAGCTACAAATCTATGAGTTCTGAAATACATTTGTCTACAAAATTGAGAATAATTACTAATTAGCTGTATTTGGTCATTTGTCCTTTATTCTGTTCATTTAAACACTTAGAATGCCAACTTCAATACTAATGTGTTGATTACAGTTCTTCCTAAATTTTCAAAACTCACAAATAAGAATCAAGTATTACTATTTAACCCCCCTCTCCTCGCAAAGTTATTTTTAAATATTTGATGGAACTGTTTAAATATTTTAAAATGTTAGTCAAATATCTTTTATGGATTCCCAATCAGACTAATATTTTAGTAATGACATGTGCAGTAATAGCTCAATAGAAATTCTCTTCTAACTATTTTACCTATGATCCCCCTTATTTTTTCTATTCACTACAGGGTACGAGCCTGGCTGACTTAATATTTTCTGTTCTTGGAGGGAAAAAAATGTATAAAGGAAATCTTCCTAGTCATTTTATCTTTAAACTGGTTTC
Organism: Corynorhinus townsendii; assembly: GCA_026230045.1. Classification (NCBI taxonomy): domain Eukaryota; kingdom Metazoa; phylum Chordata; class Mammalia; order Chiroptera; family Vespertilionidae; genus Corynorhinus; species Corynorhinus townsendii. The sequence goes on along the minus strand of JAPDVU010000001.1, from coordinate 79,840,201 downwards.
CTCTCTACCTATGATAATATATTTAGTGCAATAATTCTTCATTAGAAGATGACATCTACTTGAAAGGGTCTCTTGTTAGCTAAGTGTTTCTTTTATTGAATTATTGGCCCTAATTTCTCAGAGGTGAGTAAAGAGAGAAAGAAAGGGGCAAATGAAGGTAGAATTCAACTTGAGACTGAGCAAGAAGACAATAAAGACATCAGGAAAATGTCAAGAGAGCTTTCAGATTTCAAATTCTAAACTAGTACCCCCATAAAGTATTAAACCTCAGTCATAAACCACTCATGACATCCTTGATCATCTGTAACTTTGAGAAAGTGCAAACAAAGATGGCAAAGATGATACATGTCAAAGGTGACTTTGAATCATCTACTACATGCAGTAGATGTTCAGAATGGATATGAACTGAGACCTTAACAAATCCCCAAACTCGTGACTACCGCCATGTTCTACTTTCTCCATAATATGCTCTAAAGCACACATTTTATTAAAAATGTTGAGTTACCTCTTTGGTTCAGTTTGGACTTTTCATACTGAAACCATAAGAAAGCCTGGTATCAAAGAAGCTAGAAAATAAAGAAAATTAATATGCTCATGAGGCTATAAAGTCCAGAGTTGCCTTCAGCAGCTTGAATGAAGTGATCAGGACCTACTAGTAAGTATTATTTCTGCCTTTCCCTCCACTCCATTCCTACCCCCACCCTACTTCTCTACCACACCCCAACAGTGCTGGAGTAGAGAGAGAGATGAGGACATTCATGGGGGTCTCTAAGAGGACCTTAGCTCCATTTTTCATCAAAATTGAAATCTCAGAGGAAGGGGTGAGAAGTTTCTCCAGGAAAATAAACCAGGGAGTTTAGAGATTTTCAGATATAACAAAAGCCACTAAGAGGCTGAGTGAGCAGAAAGAATTCAGATTGTGACCTCTCAGCAGAGGAGACAATGAATTACACCAAGCCCAGAGAGGAAGACGCTAGCACTCAGAGACCCAGATGGATGAGGACTACAAGACAATGCGGAACCCAGAAGGAGCCTCATTCCCACCTCAGGGATATTACGGAAGCTTCTTGTCAACCAGAAGAAGCCAAGAGAGCAGGAGGGGGAAGCACAGCAAGGAGGAAGCCTAAAAGTCGGAGCATTTAATAAAAAGGGACCTAGTTAACCTACACATCTCTGTGTAAACTGTCAATAACAGAATTACTTCTAGTAGACAAGATTAAGGTTTTTCCCTGTTTCAAACTTTCAGTTCAGTCAATTAACTAGTATGGATTTTGATCCTGTTGAAAGCAGCCTTGTCTAAATACATGCCCTCAAAAGAAGTTATCTACTCCTCCAGAACACTGTTCCAAATGTATCATCTCTAACCCCACCCTGTTTCTGAAGGTTCTTGGTAGTATATCCAATCAGAACTAGTTTGAAAGAGCTCCGACCAAGCCACTGCTTGAATGCTCGGACTTACCCACGCAGGATTTTAGATCCAGAAGATTTAGCTGCCAGTCCAGATTTCTTGGCCTCCTTTGACTTCATAGTGTGTAAGGCATTCTTCTGTCTCTGCTTCATCACATTTCTTCATCATCAGATTCAAACAGAGCAATGCTATTGTCACCTCATGGCTCCATTCACATTGGTATCTTCTACATCAGCCAGACTACACATGCCTAAAGCCTTCTTCATTCTAAGCATGCTGGCTCCCACCTTTTCTCAAGACACATTGTGATTATATTCACACAGGGCACAATATAAGTCAGCAAGTGGTGAGCAGAGGAATGCTTCAAATATGCCATATCTGCTTGTGATACTGTTCTCAATATCTATTGCTTCCTCTTGTGATGTTTTGTTCCATGTAGCTATCGTCCTCCAGATATTATTGAGGCCCTGGATGTCCTTGAAAAAACTTTGGGTTCTGAAGTCTATGGTGGGAAGAAAAAGGAATTAAGCTGGTTTGGGGCTCTTTTAATTTGGAGGATTAATTGGTCTTTTTATTTATTTTAATTAGTGTGCCTTTTCTCCTCCCCCCCGCCACCCCCTGCCATTGCTTAGTAGACTTGAGGATTCAGAAGCAGCAGATTCCACTTAGTTTTAAAAAATTAAAAACACTGCTGTTTCTGCACATCTGTGTTATGACTCTACTGTCAAACTCACTGCAGTTGGAATCAGTGCTCTGCCACTTGTTAGCTGTTTAACCTTGGGTTTTTGTAGCTCAGTTTCCTCATCTTCAAATAGATATAAAACTATTGCTTTTCTCACAAATATGTTGCATTAAATGAGATAAATCAATGTAAATGCTTTAGCTCAATGCTATGCACATAGGATACACTTAACAAAAGTTCTCTATTTTTATTAACTTCCAAGAATAGCTGAGTTAAATGAAAATTAATTACCATGTGATGACCTGAGTGGGGATTTTGAGGGTACGTAGAAAGGATAAATAATCCAGAAATGCTGGGCTCATGAAAGAAAATGTCTTTTGAACTGAAGGTAAATAAGATGAAAGGGTAAATCAGACAAGAAAAGGATAAAGATCACTCCTAGAGAGAAGCAGCTGATCAAGAAAAGAAACAGTAAAGATGTGTAGGTGGTGGCATTGCAACAATTGATTGCTCCTACTGGTTTGAGTGCTTCTGCATATGGGAAATGGAAGATTAATCTGGAAAATGTACAAGAAAGAGTAAAGGGACATCAGTTATGAGGGCAGACCAGGAAAACTAAGAACCTGAACTAAGATAGCAACTAACAAAATAGTTGGAGGTGGAAGGTGAGGTTGTCTGGGTGGGATCACACATCTGAAAGATATTTAAGAAATACTACTGATAAGTTTTAGTGACTAATTAGATGTGCAAGGATGGAGTACAGGGGCAATAAAGGAGAAAGAGAGGGAAGGATTAAGAAATGTACTTGGTTTCTAGCCTGGTGGGATAACTAATTAGATTATTAGATTACCCCCATCTAGGCTCCAAAATGAGGAACACAGGAGAAGGAATAAATTTAACAGTTACCCCAAGTTGGTGGGAATTATATTTTCAGATATTACTTCACATTCTCTGTAACCTTCTTAACTCCAGTGGCATCACAAGACTCACGTCCAGTTTACTGAATGTACCATATTCTCTTCCTTTTGCTGTAGCCTTAGTCTCTTTGTACATTGCATTCCTTCTTCCTGTAACATTCTTCACCTTCCAGGACACTGCCTCTCTCCTGACCCTTCCTCTTAGTTTCAACCCAGATCCTTCTCTGAGGTTTTTACCTTACCCCACAAAGTGGGGAAGTGTCTCTTCTGTGAGTTCCTATATGTGCTTATTCCCCTATACAAGTGACAACAATGAATTGTAATGATCTCTTAAGCTAATTTTTTAATGAAATTGAGAGTTCCTCAAAGATTTTAATTTGTTTATCAATTATACGTCCAGCATATAGAAGGATCCAACTAATACTAGTATTTGTTAAGTGGTAAAATAATTATGTAATCATATGGAACATGGTTATACTATAGACCAGTGATTTTCAACCTTTTTCACCTCATGGCACACATAAACTAATTACTACAATTCTGCAGTACAACAAAAAATACAATTTTAGCCTATCTGACAAAAATATAGGTAAATTTTGATTCATTCACACCAGATGACTATTGTTTTTTGGCTGTTGTCTTTTTTTATTTAACAATTTAAGGGAAAAGAGGTCAGTGCCCCTGACTAAATAGTCAGGTATTGCATGTTTTAAAAATTCTTGCAACACACTGGATGAAAATAGCTGATGTAGACTATGAAATTAAAGTATATATACAAAAGTTATAACAAGTATATAAACATATATTCATATATTTTTTTAAATATTAAACACATGCAAAAATGCTGTGACTATATGAGTCATAAAGTTTGTTTAAGAGCAGTGCTTTCCGGGTCACTTCTTGTTTAATTTTGTTTTTATTTTATTTTATTTATTTATTTAAAATTTATTGAGGTAACACTGGTTAATATTATATAATTTCAATGGTTTTGTTTTAAGTTTTATAAGTAAACATATAATGGGTTTAAAAATGAATTGCCATATTTTCCAGCTAACACTAACATATTTACATATTTATAAAACACTCTATTGAAATATTTCCCTAGGCATGAGTTATTCATACTCTAACATAAATTTGAATATGGAAAACATAAGAAAGTGGGATGAATTCTAAAATTTGCTTTTATGAATAGGTCTTCTTCTATCAAATCTTATTTTTACTGATTCATCTTTACGGGTTCTCTCCTTCTGCCCTTTTTCAAATACAGATTTTCAATCTAAAATGCCTACTGCTATAAATTGGACACTTGTTTCAAGTTGTTTGTGATGCAAAGATATTTAGATTTGACCTATGAAACAAGCCATCAACTTTTGGCCTGTAACACAAACCATAACCTTTGAGTTTTAAAAATATTACGAATGTTCAAGGTTTGTTAAACACATCTCTACCCAATTTCCTAGTCTCACTCTATCTCTGACCCTACCATTCCTACATCCTGTACTTCATACTCAGAAATGAGGTTAACTCAGATTTCTTGAAGGTATTTTCCACAATCCTTGCTAGTGTTTTATGCTATCATTTTTTGTTTGTTTATTTTTTGTTAATGTAATTAGTGAAATAGTAGTAGTTTGTTTTATTTCTCTATTTTCCATATGACAGTAAAAAGTTTAAACAGCATGGAGTTATATGAAAAGAGAGAGGAAAAAATTTAAATTCACTTTGCCCAATGTGCTCTTCTACAAAGATAATTACTGTTAACACTAGGGTTCATAATCTTTCAAATTTCATATTTTTATATTATAGTCAACTATCATATGTTCCTATATACATAAATATGTACCTTTAGTTATACAAATATGTACACATATTAATATGTGCATATATGTGTAAAACTATAGTTGTATATGTATTTCGCTCATTTTTCTACCTAATTTTTATTTTTCAATATTCTTCCTCCTTCTGATATATGTTTCCTTTGCTCTAATGATTTAAAGTTGAAAGCTTAACATTTTCTCCCCAACAATTAAGTTATTCTGTCTCTTGCCGCACAAAGTTCATTGAAGTTGAAAAAAGTAAATACTTATGTTCTTCTCTTTTTATAGTTTCAGCTTATTTAGGTTAGAGCTTGCTTCAATTTTTTAAAACATATTAATTGATTTTTAGATAAAGAGGAAGGGAGAGGGAGGGATAGAAACATCAATTGGGGAATCAAGGCCACAACCTGAGCATTGCCCTGACTGGGAATTGAACCAGCAATCTCTTGGGGCAGAGGTCAACACTCAACCATTGAGCCACACCAGGCAGAAAGGGTTTGATTCAATTTTTTATCCTTATTTCTTCATAGTTTGTAATTCCCCTATGCTGAGAGATATTCTTTTCCATTTCTTAAATTATGCAGAGTAGTAGTCTGTAGGAAGGGCTCATTATTAGTGTGTGTGTATGTGTGTGGTTTTCTCTCATTATTTCATTGCAAGACAATATTTTTTTAAAGACTTCATGCTGGTAAGTGGAATTTGACATAATAATAGAGCATAACAACTTTTTTGGAGTCTGAAGGTCTGTGATGTAAACCCCCAAGTTTTTTTGAAAGGTTTTATAACCCATTGTATAAATATACTTATTTATATAATTTCCAAAACATGTACTTTGAAGCCACAGCTCTTCCAGCATTATCTATTAGTAACTACTACATGCAGAATCTGTGAGCTTGAATTCCAACATACCATTTTGTCGTTTTTTAATTTTGTAAGAGTTGGATTTCAGACAGACTTAACCCATCTTGCTTTAAGAACACATCTTCAGCATGCCATCCACTTTGGAGGAAAGAAGGTTCCCATATTTTCATACACATGACCTCTGTAGAATTATATCAGAGGGAACAGAAGTAAAATAAATGTTTATAGGTATTGAACTTTAAAAATAAATAAAGAAATAAATAAAGTTGAAAGCTTATATTTAGTCTACTAATAGGTTTCTTTATATTAATTTTTTCTTTACTATAAATGTTAGAGAATAGCATCTATTAAACCTCAGAGAGGATTAAAAATTTAGCATACTTCTTTCCACACTACTTTTCTCTCACAAATTTCTTTATAACATTAATATAATTTGGAATTTATGCCTTTCTGATTGTAATTAAATTATGGTTTTAACCTTATATATTTTTCTTTCAAAAATTATTTCTGCTCATAAAAATATTTAGAACCCCACTAGAATTTTTTTTAAAAAAACTCATTCTGTATTTTGTTGACTTCACTGCTACTTGTATAGTCTTTTAATTACCCATCCCCTATATTTATTTCTTCTTTATTTTAACTTATAACAAGCAACTGTAGTTTGTTTTTTAATACATTTTTCAAAGGTTATTAGTGTTTTGCAATATCAAAAATATTTCTATGTTTTGTACATGAACAGCAAAAATAATTTCCACTTTGAATCTGCACAAAGGTTTATCTTTAAATTAGCAACATTGATTTTATTATTTACTAGAGGCCCAATGCACAAAATTTGTGCAAAAGTAGGCCTTCCCAGCCTCAGAGCCGCTGGAAGGTAGTTCTGCCATCTAATCTAATTAGCATATTAGCTTTTAATTATATAGGATTTAAATAGTGTTATATTCTATCTGTACTACTTTTTCATTCTTTATATGTTTCATTTTTTCTATTGTTGTAATACTTCAGGTATATTTTTTGCTGTTTTTCTGTTGGTTTTTTGTTGTTGTTGTTGTTTATAAATTTTTATTGATTTCAGAGAGGAAGGAAGAGAAAGATAGAAACATCAATGATGTGAGAGAATCACTGATTGGTTACCTCTTGCACGCTCCCCACTGTTGCCCACAAATTGAGCCTGCAACTCAGGCATGTGCCTTGACTGGGAATTGAACCCTTACCTCTTGGCTCATAGGTCAACACTCAACCACTGAGCCACACCAGCTGGGCTGTTTTTAAAAACTATTGTATTATCTTTTTAGTATTCCTAATATAAATGTATTATATTTACTAACTCTTCTCTCTCTCTCTCTCTCTCTCTCTCTCTCTCTCTCTCTCTTTCGCTCTCTCTCTCTCATCTATTCTTTTGTTGTGTGATGGAAGAATATACTAGCTTACTTTTTATTGTAATATCCTCACTACAGCCTTCAGTATGGTTTTTAATCCCACAATGTGTGTTTTCAACACTATACAACATTTACCAATTACACATTATTCTTTCATTAGACACCAGCATTAATTTCATACCTATACTTAGGTGTACAATTTCTTACTCCTGCATATTTTGGTAGGTTTAATACTTTTTCTTTTGTCATTGGGTTTTTTTCTCCCTGTTTCATTCTGGTTCCCTGGAGGAAAGAGACCTATGTTGCAGAGTTTCTGATATTTTTTGCTGCCTCCTTGGGAGGAAGCTAGAAAGATTTTTGCAGACACTTCTCCCAAGAAGACATATAAATGGCTAACAGATATATAAAACTATGTCAACTGCATTAGCTATAAGGAAATGCAAATAAAACTACAATGAGATACCGCCTCACATCTGTTAGAATGGCTATTATCAACAAGTAACAAGTGTTGCAGAGGTTAGAGAAAAAGGAATCTTTATTCACTGCTGATGGGAATGTAAACTGATACAACAACTATGAAAAACAGTGTGGAGGCTTTTCAAAAAAATTAAGAATAGAGTTACCATATGACACAGCAACCCCTCTTCCAGGTATCTACCCAAAAAGTTTGAAAACATTTATTTGCAAATACATATGCACCCCTATGTTCACTAGAGTATTATGTGGCCAAGACATGGAAACCACTGAAGTGTCCTTTCCTAGATAATCAGATAAAGAGCATGTGATACATATATGTAATTGGATACTATTCAGCCATAAGAAAAGATGAATTACTGCCATTTGCAACAAAATGGATGGGTCTTGGGAATATCATGCTAAGTGAAATAAGTCAAACAGAAAAAGTTAATTAAGAACCACATGATTTCACTCATATGGGGAATATAAAACTGAAAGCAACAAATTAACAAACAAGAAAAACAAACAAACAAAAACTCATAGACATAGATAGCAGTATGGTGGTTACCAGAGGGAAGGGGAGTGGGAGGAGTGTAATAAAGGGTAAAGGTGATCAAATATATGGTGGTGGAAGATTTGACTTTGGGTGGTGGCACACAATGCAATATAGAAATGATGTATCATAGAACAATACACTTGAAACCTATATAATCTTTTTAACCAATGTCACCCTAACAAATTTAATTTAAAAATGAATGAATAGCCCCGCCGCAGTGGCTCAGTGGTTGGCCATCGACCTATGAAACAGGAGGTCACATTTGATTCTAGGTCAGGACACATGCCCAGATTGTGAGGTCAACCCCTATGGGACACATGCAGAAGGTAGCCCATCAATGATTCTCTCTTATCATTGATTTTTCTATCTCTCTCTTCTTCTCCCTTCCTCTCTGAAATCAATATATATATATAATGAATGAATATATATACATATATATTGAATGAATAAATAAATAATAAATATATTTTTAAAAACTGATTTCTACTAGGGGTAGCAATTGACTCTGCAAGGGAGCCCATGTAAAAGTTTTCTATTCTTCTGCCTGCTCCTTCAGAAGGAAACCCCACTACTGTATCAGCTGGTTGCAAGTGTCTACTGCAGGTAGAGACTTCACCAGTGGGCCAATTTCATTGTCTCTTGCCTCTGCTTGTTCTCTAATGTGACCTCATCACTGTTAAGTAGAAGATAATTTGATCTTTGCCAACATGTCATCCATGAATATCTAGAAATGCTGCTCTTCTATAGTAACTGGGATTCCCAGAAAATTCCCAATGTCCTTTTCAATATCTCTGTGCCTATCCTACATCTAATTAAAGTTTCTCAGGGTTTTCATTATGTAGAACTTTCATTCATCAACAACATTTTTTTTTGAGAACTAAGGATATAAGTAATGACAGAAACAGATAAATCTTGAACTCTGAGAATCATGTATTCTAATAGGGAGGAGTCAGATAATAAGCAAATGAACATGTAAATGTATATTATGACAGATAAAGAGAAATATTAGATAGATAAACAGAACACAGTCAAGGACAGAGGAAGAAGGAGGTGAAACTGTTTCCAAATTTCATGCTGGTTTAGATCTCCCATCCCAACAAAAGTATTTTATGTCTACTTAACTTATACTTTCTTTGGGAATCTAGTCATAGATGGGAAGGAGGTGGCAGAGCAGCAGGAGTACATTCTCCCTTCTGCATTCCGTAGAGATCAATGTCATAGCAATGACCAGAGTTGTCCCGGTTTTAAATATTGAAATATTGGGTCTTCTTCAATTCTTGTTTCCCTCTGCGTCCTCAATTCGGTTTCTAAATCCTATCCATTTGTAACTTATAAGAAATTTTTCATCAGTTCTTTCATTTCTAATCCCCTGACCATTGTCTCATCCACCTCAATTATTCAAAAGCAACTGATTAGATTGTCCTTTTTCTTCCGAATCCATTGTAAGTACTGAAGATGGCATTATCAGCCTAAAACACAGGTATAATACATAATAACATCACTCTCTGGCTTCAGTGACCACCAACAAATTATTTTTAAATCAGGAAGTAGGTTAGGTATTTTTCTGTATTTAAGGTATATTTATTTGGACATGTATTATTTCAGTCTCTTTATATCTTTGAAAACATAAAATGGCTTATGAAGTCAGTTAGATGGTCTAACTATAGAGCTAACACAAAACTATAATTTTCGACATTTAAAAATCTTTACAATCTAAAAAAATATTAATTGTTATTCTTAAGACTTGGCTTTGTTCTCCTTCCATGATGAGGACTATAATCATGTGAAGATTGAAGTTTTTAACTTCGATTGGCTTTGAGTTAAAGGAGCGATATAAAGTTCAAAACCACTTTCTTACAAGAAGAATAATTGCATTTGTCTTATATTTGAATAATGTCAAATGGCCTAAGTAACCCAGGTCAACCATGTTAAAGTGGAGCAAAGAAACTATATAATATGAACTTTTGCTCAGAAGAAAAGTGTTTGAGGAAATTATGACCAACTGAAATATGACACAGAAACTATAATCAGCATGTCTTCTAGTTATGGTATTACCTACATAACTATAAATAATAAGAGCATCCTAATCATTTCAACTACCATAGGAATGTAAATAGCTTTGCAGTGAAAAGGAGTAACTTTTGAATAAAGTACAAATGCCTATACATCATCCAGGCAGAAAAAAAGAATAACCTTCAGCCAGTAAAATTCCACAAGCAGGGAGGTAGGTGAAATGATCTTGATCAGAGAGGAGCACAGGTCACACAAAGTCCATGCACACACTAAATTTCCTTGTCTTTTAGAAAAAAAATTTGCAGAGACGAGGCAATCGAACTACCATGATAATTACCCTTTATTCTTCATTTTAACGTATCATGTAATATTTAAGGCCACCTAGAGTTAGAACCTCAGCCACTTAAAAAATAGCCTAGGGCAGAAAATAAGGAATGGAGGCAAGTGGAGCAGTCCCATAGCAGGTAAAATGTTTTCACCTGTAGGCTGTTAGATGTGTGAGAGACTCTGGAAAGTTATATGTGGGGTGCTGGTGTCACACACTCCAAACTCTCCAAAACATATTTTGCTCCCAACACTATACCTTTTCTCTCCAAAATTCTCAAAGTAAACCCATATCGCCCATGTTCCTGGAACATACTAGTACATTATAGAAATGGCAAAAAGCAAGCATGGGGAGAAAAAGGGGGCGGGGAGAGGGGAGCGGGGAATAGGGCAAGTGTACATGGGAATGGTTCATCCCCCTAAAGATCTGAGCAACTTGTTTGTAAAATGCAGCCCTGGAAAACTCATCCTTCAGCTTCTTTCTTTGTCTTCCCATTTTCATACAGCCTTCCCATAAGCCTCCTCAACCAAGCCCACTCAATAGTATGATTAACGCAAAGGGTGTTATTCCGGAGCAAGCACCTTGTGCCAAGTTACAAAAACTAGTATGCATTTAATGTTTTTGTGACCGTACCGTTTTGTGACGTTATGTTTTCAGTACTTTGTCTCTTAACTCAACAAGCGGCTTCGTTTCTCTCAACCACACAAAAATGTAAATAGATATTATAGTTTTGGAGAAACTTCCCTGGCATTTCCTTTCTGTTTTTTCAACTACAGTGCTGTCTCCGTGTGCCAAAGGCAGACTGGTTCCAACAAGGCATTCTTGCAAATGCACAGGCAAACTATCAACAATGCTATTGTCTTTAGAAAATGTGCAGAAAAAGAGCTGACACTTGACATACAAGGTAAGCCCAACAAAGTATTCAGAAGATTATTCTTTCCTGCTGTTATAATCCACTAACTTCTTGTTGTTAGTTCTTAATCCAGTATCATGTCTAGACTGTTTCTTCTATACCTCCAACAAAGCTTTGGGAAAAATAAAATTGCATCTTCACATGCTTCTACACCCTTCAGCTATTATCACAGGCCAAATCATGGAAATAGCACACCGCATTCTCACTTTGGAGTTTGGACTTTTTGTCTTCCAGGACATTGGCAATCTGCTACAAGAATAATAACAGACAAGAAACACAGGTACTTGAGGCCCTTTCTCCAAGATTAATTAAATCTTCTTTTGAAACAAGCACTAAGTAAACATTAAGAGGATATTACTATGACTTCTGGAAAGTATTAGTGCAATATAACCAGTACATAAAGGATAATATTCTGACTATATTATAAAAGGGCATGTTTGAAACTTTAAATGTGTTGAAATACACTTCAAATAAAGAAAATATACTCTAAAATAAAACTAATTTCTTTAATGCAAAGCATTTATTATTAGAATAGATGCAGTATTCAAACAGTGAGGAGGCATTTCAATGTCATGGTGAGAAGCTGTCCCCTTCAGTCCAAATTCCCCTCCTCCCAAATCAATTTACAATAGCCCTCAGGACAAGAAAGGAGTTCTACTGCCTTTTAAGTTAAGGCAGCGCTGAGTAAGAGACAAAGTTGATGCAGAATAATTTACAATTTCCTGCAAAATGACTGCCATGAAGTTTAAAGTCATCCAGAAATGCAAAAGTAACAGGAGAGATCAAATAAATAGGAGCACATTTCAATCAAGTTGGCTTTTCATTACAATATGCATCAGAATAGATGTTTACAAAAAAAATAGATGTTTACAAGCTAGAGGAATTTTAAATAGTTTTTCATGCAGCAACTTTTGAAAAATCTTTTTTTCTAGCATGTTTTTATTAACTTTTGAACTGTGATTACTTAAGAAAAGAAACAAGGTTAAGAACCATTAAAAATAGCTAGTTACAAATTTGTCAAAATTTTATTTGGGTAATTACTTCTGTCTATATATGACCTAAATCCTCAGAATGTGACAATCTGAAGAGAGAAGACTAACAGTCTTTGTAGTGACTTGTGAACAATAAAAAATAACTTATTACTAAATATATTCATATTGGGTATCAACTATTTTTTGTTCTTGGATGAGAAAGATAAGAGAGGTTGGAGAACTTGAAAGAAAAGAGATGAAAATTGGGCTGGATTTGAGCAAAAACAGGTGAAAAATAAAAATAGCTTTCCTACTTGTAGAAAGTAGGTAAGGCACAAGATGAATAATTAAAGTGAATATGGGCTTGGTATGTGTACCAGTGAGTGTGTTTGGGAAGAGGGTTTTGTAAACAATGTTGCTTAAATTAGAGAATAGGGCAAGGGAATGGTGATCAGCTTTTATTGAGCACTACTAGCTGCCACACACATGCTAATGCACATGGAACCTAGGGTTTACTGCCCTTCCATGTTCCAAGCAACCTCTTATGCTGGTCAGTGTATTACAGAGTAGGAAATAAGGCTGAAAATAATCAGTTTATGGAGGGACTCAAAATATATTGGCCCATGTCATGAATCACATAAAAATAAGTTTTTGCCCTCTTAGAATCATGCATTCATCTGTCAGTGCATTCATCCATTCCTTCAGCCATTCATTCAATGGGAATAGAAAGATCAATGATATACAATATTGGCCCCCAGGCTCTCCCTTCCTTCCTCCCCACTCAGTCAAATGAGGAAAACAAGCAAGCGAACAGACATTAAATGCAGTCTGTTTAAGACTATGTAGGAAGTGTATGAAGTCAACTAATGTAGCTTTGTTATTCAAATTGGTTACATGACACAGTCATTGCAATATTAATTGATGAATCTTGATCACAGAGGTGCTTTAAATGCCTGCATTTCACAAGGGGTGTAAGTTTTCTGGGGGCATAGAAAACCACATGAGGTTATTTTTTTCAACAAGTATTTGTTTACCACACACTATATGACAGTCGTTGCTCTGGATCCTTGCCCTATTCTCCTTAAATGATGGGCAAAGAATAAATAAATAAATAAACAAACAAATAATAAATAAAAGAACTTAACTAGTTCAATAAAAAAGTGAAAAAAAATTAACTGATATTGAATGCAAATATTACTATTATATGAAACAACCATAGATATAGTATTATGAAGTAAAATGTACTATCCAGATGAATGTTTGGATAAAATAGAAGACTTCAAATTAAATTTGTGCTTCTAATTGACCACTCAGGACTATACCGCAGAACATTTCTGATATATATTGCTCTCTTTTGCTATAAGCGATACCTTGTTAGAAAAGCTAACATAAGGCTGCTTAAAATTAATGGATTTATTTTTTTGCCACTGTTTAGAGGGACTATCAGGTATTAATGAAGAATAAATGTTTCTTAGATGTTACATATATGTAATTTATGAGAATTTTTATATAAGAAATATATATTTTCCTTTAAACATTTTAGAATTAATTTACTCAAACCATTTCTTATAGTAATATGATCCCAAAAACTTAAACATGATTATTTTTACTACATAGGGGTCCTACTTTGCAAACTATAATTTAACTTAAATTCAATTAAAGCTTTATAAAAATCAAATGATACATAGAAATTGCATTATTATAAATATTTCAGTATCTTGAAATGTGAATTAGCATACTTGGGATTGATTCTTTTTTTGAAGAATACATATGTTAAAGTCATCATCTATCACTAGTGAAAGTGCAACTAAAGAGGCTTTATTGATAATTAATCACTATATGTCCCAAATTGGATTGTAGCCTTTTCCATTCCAACTGTAACAGATTTGCAGTCTGTGAAGGAGGTGAGGAGAATTGAGGGGGAAGATCCTCATTGCTGGGAGGTTGCCATGAGAGACCTAGTGCAGCTGTTATTTAACACCTGTCCTCTTTCCAAAAGCAGGGGGTAACGTTCTTACAGAGAAATATGGAGTAGAGGAAACTACAAAAAGATGGATAGCCTATTGTTTCTGATCTCTCAGGTAGCAGAAAAATTGCTAATAGACCAATGCCATGTTTGAAGAAAATGTACAGTATACAGTTTTCTCCACCGTGTAATTCAATGATGTGTTTTAAATTGGGAACACAATCCAAAAGATAACCAAAGTAATTATTAAACATGTTCATGAGCAACAAAAAATTAAGAGTTATTATAAATACCATTGAAGAGCGATATTAATACAGAATGACTTTTATTGCATTTGAAAAATTGCTTGAAAACAGATGTAAAATAGTTATTCGAAGGTATAAGTTGTTCTCATTAACACAAGAGGCAGTTTAATAGAACCAAAGGCTCTGATGTTAAAAATTGTGGGCAATAAACTTAGAAGGATTAAAAACAATCTATTTCCAATAAAGGCAAAGACTTTAATACACCTAGGTTTTAAGCGGAATGCAAAAAGAAAGAACCCACTTTTACTGCTTTGAGTTGCTCCATATAGGCCTACTTGAGGTTTGTGTTCTGTTTTGGATATCATATGTTTGAATAGAAAGACGAACTGGAGTGAGTTCAAAGGAAAGCAACTGAACTGATAAAAGGTTTGGATACAAGACAGACCAGTGAGCAATGGGCATGTTCAGGCTAGAGGGGAGACAACTGAAAGAGAGACATGTTAATTGTCTACAAGCATTTAGGGAGATGTTATGGGAAGAGAAAGAATACGTTCATGTTAAACATTAGGAAGGAGTAGAAAGCCATAAATTTAGTATATTCATGGGAATTGCCTAGAATATATACATACATATTTTTCTCTTTCGAGGTAATTTATGTAACTTTGTGATTTGCCATCATTCAAGTTCAAGTACACAAGCACAAATGGCATGTGCTTTTAAACCCGAGGGCACAACAAAGATCGCAAATCAATGTTTGTGGATAAAATCTGGTTAAAGAGAAATATGTGGCCTTTCTCTTTTGATATGAGTAGCTTGAAGTAATCTGTGGGATCCCAATGTCGTTTAAGCTATTTCAGAGTGAGGATAAGTTTTAGTTTATTAGGGAGAGATAAAAGAGAAAAAAACACAGACTAATTTTCCTACCAAGCAAAGAAACACCTGAAGTTGAGTTAATATCTTTACATACAGATGCTTCTAGAACATACTGGCTAGCCCTGAACACTAAGTAAGCAACAATTTTCTTTCACTTATTTTCAATGCCTCTCCCGCCATTTGGTGGTGCAGGGGGCAGGAAACTGAGGGAGTATAAAGTTTTTATAATTAAGGCTGGATTAGTAGTAAGAATGTCCAGCAATCCAAAGGCTGAGCAGCAGTTTTGATGTTTGAAAGAAGTGTGTAATGTTGGATTAAGCTACAAGCAACCCAGCATTTCTTTTTCTCCCTCAAGGCTTTGATGTTGGGGGTCAAGTGGGCCCCTTGTCCCTCTGCAGTTTCTTCCGTGCATTTTTGATATGCTGCTCCTTGTTCTAATCCATCGCAGCAGAGTCCTTGAACCAAGAAAAACTGACACTCATTCTCAGTAATGGGTTCCCTGGATTGCCATTTTACTTCTTGCTGCTCTGAATTTCTCTTACTTGAACATTTTCTAGTGACTTTGATGGATCTAATGTGATCTCTTTTTTCCACTTTTTTTTTCAAAGCATGAAAAGTTCCCTGCCAGGTGGATATTCCCCAATTCTCACAACTCAACTTATGATTTTTTTTCCAAATGAGAGTGATTCTGAACAGTGAGAACTCATAACTCATTTGAATGGAAAACAGTTGGGGGGTTGCCACACTTCATTGTACTTGATTGTTGACACTAGTGGCAGCTGTTACTGCCAATCTATCTTCAACCAACTGTGAACATATCCAGATCTCTCTCTCTCTCTCTCTCTCTCTCTCTCTCTCTCTCTCTCTCTCTCTCTCTCTCTTCTCTCGCTCTCTCTCTCATTTTGTGTCTCTCTCTTTTTCTCTCCCACTGTCACACACAAACATGCACACACACACACACACACACACACACACACACACACACACACAATCTCTCTCTCTCTCCTTTTTCATTAACCTAATGGAGTTTGGAGATTACTAGAGTATCTTTTCTAAATTCTTTCTTCAACAAATTTTAGTAAAATCGAGGTTGGTTTTGTATTTCCCATTCCCATAATCACTATTTATAACATTGTAGTTATTAGTGTATTGTATTAATTCAAATTAACAACAAAAAAATGAACCAGGCATAACTATACGGCTCTAAAAGAGAATCACAATAAAATCATGAATTCCAGACTAATTAGTTTGTCCTATTTATGTAGTTAGGGAAAGCAGTTTCTATTTTTTATGCTCCATTGGGTTGTTACAATTTCAAATTCAATAGGGTGTTAAAATTATAATGTTGGTTTCTATTTGACCCAAAGACTTAATGCATGGCCCTGTGCCAGTGCCTGTTAAAACAGAAAGGTTGAGCAAATGACTTAAACTAATGCTAATAACCAAATGTCAGGTTCCAATAGGGTTTGATAATACATATACTAGAGTCTGAACACTTTTTATTACCTTCTAAAGATGAATAAATTTCCCTTGCCTTCCTTACTGCTATCATAGCTGCCAGGAGTACCTCAGATAGCTTCTATTAAGTCGTAATTACACCACCCTCTCCAAATACTTTCACAATCTAAATGAAGGTAGTAAATGACCATCAGTAATGTATAAACCATTTCTGTGTGACCTTTTCTCTGACCTCTTTCTATTTCTGAAAGAGGTGAGTCTCTGACATAGGATTATAAATACTAATTGGTATATGTACATGCTAAATGTGCTCTGAGGAGCAATGTGTTAAGTCAAACACAAAATCACTTATTTACACTGTATTACTGTCAACATATGAGTATTACTGTTTTGTTATTGAAAAAGAGAGAGGGAGAGACAGTTCCATTCTTCTACTAGAAGTATAGAAAACTCATTGATAGTCACATATTTTAGCTACTTTTTATGTGCAAGAATAGTACTCATGAAAAGTAGTCTATTAACTGAGATTACATGTTTACAAATTTAAAACTTTTTGTAATAGACATTTATTATCATACCAGCTTTAGTGCAGTTAAAAGACCATAGAATATGGGAATAAACTTAGAATTGTTTTTTCTTGCCTCTTTTGATATTAATTTTATGAGAGAACTGTGAAAAAGAAATAAACAACAACGATAGCAAGTACTATGACATTATCACATAGGCCTTTTCCTAGCTAATTGATAGGGAGATTTTCAATAAAAACAACATGTTTGTGTTTGTTGACTGTAGCTACCTCTCAGGGTAAATGCTACATTGTAAGTCACTTTGCTTCCTTTGCTCTCTTTTTTTTTATAATTATGTTTTTTTATTGATTTTTATGGAATTGGATAGAGAGATAGAAACATTGATTGGATGAGAGAGAAACATTGATTGGCTGCCTCCTGCACACCCTCTACTGGGGATCGAGCCTACAACCCCGGGCATATGCCTTGACCAGGAATCGAATGGGTGACCTCTTGGTTCATGAGTTGACACTCAACCACTGAGCAACACCGGCCAGGATCTTTTTTTTAATGTATATATTTTTAATCTTTATTTCACAGAGAGAGAAACATCAATGATGAGAGAGAATCACTAAATGGCTGCTTCCTGCATGTCCCCTACAAGGGATGTGCCCTGACCGGGAATTGAACTGTGACCTCCTAGTTTATGGATCAACACTCAATCACTGAGCAACACAGGCTCCCCTTCTCTTTTTTAATAAATGTACCAAATTATAAATAAACCTCATAGGCTTGAATATGTATGTGGAATCACACCCTTCATAACTGCTCAGGTGCCATATAAAAGCTTCTGAGACATGTGTTACAGAGCTAGTAGGCAAGGTGAGTGGGAGATGGATTGAGATAGGACAGGAAACATTTCTGCCAACTTGTTTAAGGATGGTTGTTTTTCTTGATCTCTGTTAATACGCTTTCTTATCTGTTTTATAGAAATCACTTTAGAGATGCAAACAATGGTAAAAATGGAAAGTCGTTAGGCATCTAGTTTGTGTTTAAACATCTTTTTAGAGAGACTAATAGTTATTGAAATGTGTAAGCTTAACAACCTAAAATTCAATTTAGAATTAATATATGTTTAAAACAGTTAAAGAATAATTGAGAAAATATTTAGTTGTTAGAATTTCTCCTTCTCACTTTTTGTAATAGCCAATCTTTATTGTATTTCCATGATTTCAATGTTAATATGCAGATAACCACAATTTAAAGTAACATATAAACTAAACAACATATATTTTCATGTGCATAATTCTATGTTTATAAACAATATATGTACTTATTTTTCTCATACACTAAGACCTCAGCTTTCTATAATATGAACCAAAACAAAAAACAGAGGTAGACAAAGAACAGTATAATTTGATTTCCCGTTTTCATTTCTTAACCCATTCAACCAATATGGGACCATATTGTATGTGGCACTATTCAATGACTATGGGAAAGACAATGAAGAATAAATATAGCTCTTTTCCTCATAACCTTGCTGCCTAATGCTGCCGTTTCCAACTTTACTGTCCTAAATGCAGGCGCTTTATGAAACATGGGAGAGAACAATTTAATTCAATGTGGTCACATTCTCTGAGCTCAAAACAGAAAAGATATTTTCTCCACTTGGGTGATGTCAAACCTTATTCAGGGAAGAATTAAATCAGGATTTCAGAACCTATGAAATTAGCCCAGGAAAACAAGCATAGGCTCTGTGCCCCACCACCCTCACAAAGATATTCTCAGGAAGGTTCAGGTTACCAATATCTTGCAGACAGTATAGGACCAGAGCAGGTCTGCTCTGGCCCACGGGAGAATTCACACATAATTCTCATGCCCAGTGAGCCTTCTCCAGCACCCTGTTTTACCTGGGAAGGAAGAAATGTTACAAAATTACTGATAAACATGTACTATAGTATGGCTGTGAGACATAAAACAAGAAAAGATGATACAATGATTCAGTGAGTAAAGAATATAAGAGTAAAATGTATTTTTTAAAAACCAAGAGTATTATCTGCCAAAGATGTAAAGATGCACAGGTTCTGCATGAAAGTAAGGTAGCTTAGTCCCCTCCATGTGTTTAATAACTCTAGTATTTCAAGCTATTATCTGGTATTATAAAAATTAATCCTTCCCTCTTTCCTCAATGCCAAAGATCTTTGAAGAAAAAAAAATGTTGCAGGCAAATCAAGGGATTTTATAGTTTTCCGTTCTCCTAGTTTAGAGCAGTTCCATTAGCAAAATTGTCATGGAAATCTATTTGTGTATTTTGCATCTACCATAAGAAGCCTATTTTTCCCTCTGTGTTTTGCTTTTGCTGTTCACTTCTTAGGTATTATGAATTAATTGTTAATTATTTGCAGTTGAGCATTCTAACTTAAACTAGTGACTCATTTTTAGTCTTTTATTCTATACAC
This sequence comes from Corynorhinus townsendii, assembly GCA_026230045.1. Lineage (NCBI taxonomy): Eukaryota > Metazoa > Chordata > Mammalia > Chiroptera > Vespertilionidae > Corynorhinus > Corynorhinus townsendii. The sequence goes on along the minus strand of JAPDVU010000001.1, from coordinate 79,820,399 downwards.
AGTAAAAATAATTTTGATTCCACTACTTTTTGCACTGCTACTTTTGACTTCCCATGACTACCTGGTCAGTCCTTTATAACAGAACACTTTTATCGTTTCCATGTCTTGTCCACTGTGAATAATGCCGCAATGAGCATAGGGGTGCATATACCTTTGTGTATAAATGATTTTAAGTTTTTTGGGTGTACCCCCAGGAGAGGGATTGCTGGCTTGCATGGTATCTCTATTCTTAATTGTTTGAGGAATCACCAGACTGCTTTCCGTAGTGGCTGTACAGTCTATATTCCCACCAGCAGTGAGTGAGGGTTCCTTTGACTCCACAACCTCTCCAACACTTGTTGTTGCTTGTCTTGTTGATAAGGGCCACTCTAACAGGTGTAAGGTGATGCCTCATTGTAGTTTTAATTTGCATTTCCCTAATTGCCAATGAGTTTGAACATCTTTTCATACATCTATTGGCTGTTTGTATGTCTTCTTGAGAGAGGTATATTTTCAGGTCCTCTACCCACTTTTTAATTGGGTTATTTGTTTGTTTGATGTTGAATTTATGAGTTCTTTAAATATTTTGGAAATTAAACCTTTGTCAGAGTGACCCAAACATTAACTCAAAATGGATCAAAGACCTAAATGTAAGACCTGAAGCAATAAGTTACATTTAGGTACCAAACTTATGGACCTTGGTTGTAGAAAACATTTTATGAATTTTACCCCAAAAGCAAGGGAAGTAAAAGCAAAAATAAATGAAGGGGACTATATCAAACTAAAAAGCTTCTGCACAACAAAAGAAACTACCAACAAAACAAAGAGGCAGCCAATCAGATGGGAGATTATATTTGCAAACAGTGGCTCCAACAAAGGTTTAATTTCTAATTTTAATTACATTTCAATTCTTTAAAAATTATTAGTCTGTCTTTTGAATTCCTGCTAATTTAATATAGACTAAAAAACACCATTAATTATAAAAATCTATTTCTCAATCACAATAGCTAAGGGATTACATTTTATAAAACAAAGTAAAAATCCTATTTTCAAACTGATTTTATAAACTTATTTCTTAGAATTCCAGAGCCATTTAAGCATTTGGAAAATGTTTTCTCATTAGGGTAACAAGTTTATTAGTCAGGCATTTAAGTGTCTAAAAAAGTTGGATGCTTTATATATGCAGCTAAAAATAGTTACAGTAATTTAATTAACTAAGTTTGAATGTGACTAATTTTTTTAGTGTCATAAAATTTTTATTTTTTTATCATTGCAGGAGTATTAATTTTTATAGGTTAACAGTTAATGTTTTATGAAAATAGAAATATTGTGTGAAATATAAAAATATTAGTAAGAAGAGTGTTATTGCTTTACATTTTCCCAAATCATATATACATACTAGTATATATATGTATTCTTTTTTTATTGTTGATAGTATTACAGATGTCTCCAATTCCCCCCTCCCTTACCTCCCTCCACCCAGCCCTTATCACCCCATCCAGGCCTTCACCACCCTATAGTCCATGTCCATGGACTATGAATGTGATTGATTTTTAAAAGGGGAATTGAGGACTTTCAACCTGAGTAATGAAATTTTTATCAAAGGGCTCCATAAAATATAGCTGTTCTCTCTTTACATTAAAAAAAATAGATATTAAGATAAATAATAATTTTTGTAAAATTGAACTTAAATACTTAAGTAATACTGAATTGAATTTTTTAGTAGAAACAACTACATAAGAAATTATAAATAGTTTTTTTTCTCTCTCTCTTACTCACAAATACACCTTGTTAAGTAACATTGAGTAGAAACTTTTTCATTTGGTAATTTTTAAATTTGCCTTCTCTACAAAACCTTCTTGACTCTTCCAGGAAGGTGAATGATTTCCTGTATTGTATTTTCATATCACTTGTGAGAACATATGAGAAGGTCTTTAGATTAAGAAGACAAGTTTTGACATTAGACAACCTAATAACAAATTCTGGATGAGTAAATTACTAGATGTGTATTCTCAGACAAGTTACTCAGCTTTTCTAAGCCACCATTTCCTATGATGTAAGAGGTATGATAATATTCACCTCTTAAATAAAACAATATAAGCAAACTGTTTAGTTCAATGATTGACATTGTTTTGACCTTTAGGTATAGTATTTGAGTTTATTTATCCAGATATCAGTCCTGATTTTAAGCATAGCTGCTTTTGTTAATAATAATAATCCTATATAATAAAAGCATAGTATTATTATTATAATAATAATCCTATATAATAAAAGCAAATTGTCCCCTGGACAGGACTTCTTCTGGGAGTTCGACCAGGGGTGGGCAGCCAGGGGAAGGGAGGGAGGCCCAGCCAGCAGCCGGCAGCTGCTAGGGACCCTACCAGTGCACAAATTTTTCCATTGATTTTTACAGAGAGTGGAGAGGAGGGGGAGAGACAGAGAGAGAAGCATCAAGGGAGAGAGACACATTGATTGGTTGCCTCCCACATGCACCCTAAAGAGGTAATATGCAAATTGACCATCACTCCAACACACAAGATGTCTGCCCCCATGTGGTCAAAGATGGCCATCCTCATGTGGACATAAGATGGCTGTCAGGGGAGGGCAGTTGTGGGCAATCAGGCCAGTAGGCGAGGGCAGTTGGGAGGGACCAGGCCTGCAGGGGAGGGCAGTTGGGGCAACCCAACTGGCATGGGAGGGCAGTTAGGGATGACTGGGCCAGCAAGGGAGGGTAGGTGGGGGCGACCAGGCTGGCTGGGGAGGGCAGTTAGGGGCAATCGAGCCAGCAGGGGAGCAGTTAGGCGTCGATCAGAATGGCAGGGAAGTGGTTAGGGGCTAATCAGGCTGGCTGGCAAAAGCGGTTAGGGGCAATCAGGCAGGTAGGCAGGCGAGCAGTTGGGAGCCAGCAGTCCTGGATTGTGAGAGGGGTCCCATATTGGAGAGGGTGCAGACTGAGCTGAGGGACACACAACCCCGAGCACAAATTTTGTGCACCAGGCATGTAGTAATAATAATAATAATAATATTTTATAATGCTTAATTGGCGCCAGCTAGTTTCTTAGTCTTTGGTATATATTAATTTATTTCCTTCTCACAAAAACCCCAGTATATAAATTGATACTAATAAATCCCATTTTACAGGAGAAAAAGCAAAGGCCCCCATGATGTTCAGTAACTGGCTCAAGATCACACAGGTGGCACTTGTGGAGCCAGCATTTGAACCCAGGCAGTCTGATTCCAGAGTCTACGTGTTTCACCAGAACAGTACACTCCCTCTCTCTTAAAATAATTTTGTTATTGTTGCTAATCCTGACCCAAAGATATTTTTCCATTGATTTTTACAGAGAGTGGAGAGGAGGGGGAGAGACAGAGAGAGAAGCATCAAGGGAGAGAGACACATTGATTGGTTGCCTCCCACATGCACCCTGACCAGTGCCTGGATGGAGCCTGCAACCGAGGTACTGCCCTTGACCCGAATGGAACTCAGTACCTTTCAGTCCATGGGCTCACTCTTTATCCACTGAGCCAAGCTGGCTAGGCTCTCTTAAGATAATTTAATAAGATTATTTGGCACTCAAAATTGCCTGAGGTGGTGTTGTTCATAAAAAGTTCACAGTATAACAAGATTAGCATCTATACTCTATTATGTTAAAACACCAATGAAGGCAGCAAGTCTTAGATCAATTTTCTCCTCTTCTCTCCTTTCACTGCTCACTTCAAATGTCAACTGAAGCCTATTATCCACCAAGTTGGCATTATGTTTGCTCTATTTGTCCAGTTTTCCCACCAGCATTCATGAAGACACTGTCTTTTCCCCATTGTATATTCTTGCCTTCTTTATCAAAGATTAACTGACAACATAGGTGTGTGTCTATTTCTGGGTTCTCTGTTCTGTTCCATTGTTCCATGTGTCTGTTTTTATGCTGGTATCATGCTATTCTGATCATTATGGCCTTGTACAAGAGGTTGGCATCAGATAGTGTAATGCCTCCAACCTTATTCTTCTTTCTCAAGATTGCTTTGGCTTTCAGGATCTTTTGTGGCTCCGTTAACACTTTATGATTATTTGTTCCAGTTCTGTATAATATGCCATTGGTATTTTTCAAATTAAATTTTACTGGGGTGACATTAGTCAACATGAACATATAGGTTTCATGTGTGGATTACTAAGTTGCAAAATCTATATATAGGACCATGTGCCCACCACCCAAAATCAAATCTTTTCCTCTCATCTCATATTAGGATCCCTTTCTCCCCCTAAATCCTCCCTCTGGCAACCACCACACTGCTGTTTATGTTCATAAGTTTCAGTTTTATATTCCACATATGAATGAAATCATATAGTTCTTTGCTTTTTCTGTCTGACTTATTTCACTTCTCATGATGTCCTCAAGATCCATCCATGTTATTGTAAATGATGCTTATTTCATCCTTTCTTATGTCCATGTAGTACTCTATTGTGTATATATACCACGTCTTCTTTATCCAGTCCTCTATAACAGGGCATTTTGGCTGTTTCCAAGTCTTGGCCACTGTAAATAATGCTGCAATGAACTTAGGGGTGCATATACCTTTGTGTATAAATGATTTGAAGTTTTTCGGGTGTATCCCCAGGAGTGGGGTTGTTGGGTTATATGGTAGCTCTATTTTTAATTTTTTGAGGAATCACCAGACTGCTTTCCATAGTGGTTGTATCAGTCTATATTCCCACCAGCAGTGAATGAAGGTTCCCTTTTTCCCACAACCTCTCCAACACTTGTTGCTTGTCTTGTTGATAATGGCCCCTCTAACTGGTGTAAGGTGGTATCTCATTGTAGTTTTAATTTGCATTTCCCTAATTGCCAGTGAGGTTGAACATCTTTTCATATAAAACTTCTGAAAAAGAAATGGAGAAAAAAATTCCTTTTGTGATAGCAACCAAAAGAATAAAATACCTGGGACTAAACCCAACAAAGAATGTGAAAGATCTATATGCTGAAAATTATAAAACATTATTGAAAGATTGAAAAAGACACAACAAAATGGAAAAATATCCCATGTTCATGGATTGGAAGAATCAACATAATTAAAATGACCATTTTACCCAAAGCAATATGCAGATTTAATGCAGCCCCCATCAAAATTTCATGTCATGTTTTAAAGAAATAGAACGAGAAGTCATCAGATTTGTATGGAACCACAAAAGACCCAGAATAGCCAAAGCAATCTTGAAAATAAAAAGAATGATGTTGGAAGTATCATGCTACCTGACTTCAAAATATACTACAGAGCTACAATAATCAAAACAGCATGGTATTGGCAAAAAAACAGATACACAGATCAATGGATTGGAATAGAATAGAGATCCAAGCTATAAAACCACATGTATATGGACAGATCATTTTCAACAAAGGAGCCATAAATGCACATTGGAGTAAAGATAGTCTCTTCAATAAACTGAAAAGCCACATGCAAACAAATGAAACTAGATTGCAGTCTGTCTCATGTACAACAATTAATTCAAAATGTATCAAAGACTTAAACATAAGACCCAAAACTATAAGTCACATAAAAAAATATATAGGTACCAAACTTATGGACCTGAGTGGTAGAGAACATTTTATGGACTTGACCCAAAAGGCAAGGGAGGTAAAGGCAAAAATAAATGAATGGGACTGTATCAAACTGAAGAGCTTCTGCACAGCAAAAGAAACGGACAACAAAACAAACAAGCAGCCAACCAGATGATGTTTGCAAACAGTAGCTCTGACAAAGGTTTAATTTCCAAAATATATAAAGAACTCATAAAACTCAATACCAAACAAAAATCCAATCAAAAAGTGGGCAGAGGACCTGAAAATACACCTCTCCCAAGAAGACATACAAACAGCCATTGATATTTTAGTAGGGATAGCGTTGAATCTACTAGTATATAGTAGATTGTTTTGGGTAGTATGAGCATTTCAATCACTCTTCTTATCCTAAATCATGGAATATGTTTTCATTTATTTGTATCTTCAGGTTATTTCTTCAATGTGTTATAATTTTCCAAGTACAATTCTTTTACCTCCTTGGTTAAATTATTCCTACGTATTTTTTCTTTTTGATGCAATTATTAATAGGGCGGTTTTCTTAATTTTCCTTTTGACAGTTTATCATTGTTGTCTATATTTAGGTATGTTCCTCTATCTCCATTTTGCTGATTTTGCTGAGAGTTTTTATGCTAATGGAAGCTGCATTTATCAAGCGCTTTATTTTCATATACTGATATGACCATATACTATACCCTTTATTTGTTTATGTGGTGGATCATGTTAATTGATTTGCAGATCTTGGACCAACCTTGCATCCAAGAATATATCCCACTTGATCACGGTGTCTGATATTTTTAATATATTGCTAAATTCGGGTTACTAATATTTTGTTGAAGAGTTTTGCATCTATGTTCGTCAAGAATGTTGGCCTATAATTTTCTTTTTTATGTATCATTTGGATTTAGTATCAGGGTAATGCTGGCCTTATACAATGAGTAGGATCCTTCCCTTCTCTTCAATTTTTTTGAAATAGTTTTAAAGGGGAAGGTATTAATTCTTATTTGAATGTTTTGGTAAAATTCATCTGGTCCAGCTGGATTTGTTGGGAGTTCTTTGATTACTTTTTTATTTTGTTAGTAGTTATGTATGTTCATATTTTCTGTTTCTTCCTGATTTAGCTTTGAAAGATTAAATCTTTCTAGGAATGTATCCATTTCTTCCAGGTTGACCAATTTGTTGACATATAATTGTTGATGGTATTTTCTTATAGTTCTGTGGTGTCAGTAGTCACTCTCTTTTATTTCTTATTTTATTTATTTGGACCCTCTCTATTTCTCAATGAGTTTTGCTAAATATTTATTTATTTAGACTCTATTTAATTTATTTCAGTTATGACCTTTATTTATTTCTCTCCAACTCATTTTGGGCTTTGTTTGCTCTCCCCCCACCACAGCCCCCTCCTTTAGGTGGAAGGTTAGATTGTTATTTGAGATTTTTCTTGTTCTTGAGGTAGGGCTGTATTGCTATAAATTTCCCTTAGAACTGCTTTGGCCATTTCCCATAGATTTTCAGGCATTGTGTTTTCCTTTTTATTTGACTAAGGTATGTTTTGATTATTTTTGCTTGATCTCATTGTTAATCCATTCACTGTGAGTAGCATGTCATTTAGCCTCCATCAGATTGTATATGTGCAGTAATTGATTTCTAGTTTCATATCATATGATTAGAGAGGATGCTTGATATTATTTCAAACTTCCTAAATGTATTAATCTTTTCCTTGAGTCCCAACATGTGGTCTCTCTTTAAAAAATGTTCCATATGTACTTGGAAAGAACATATATTCTGCTGCTTTGGGTAAATGTCCTAAAAATATCTTATTAAGTTCATCTTGTCTAATATTTCACTAAAGGCTATTATTTCCTTGTTTATTTTCTGTCTGGATGATTTATTCATTGATGTAAAGGGGGTGTTTAAGTCCCCTACTATGACTGTGTTACCATTAATCTCTCTCTTTATGTTCATCAATATTTGCTTTACATATGTAGTTGTTCCTAGTTGGTGTATAGGTGTTTATAAGACACTAGAGGCCTGGTGCACAAAATTCGTGCACGGGGGGACCCTCATCCCAGCCTGCACCCTCTCCAATCTGGGACTCCTCAAGGGATGTCCGACTGCCCGTTTAGGCCCTATCCTACCGGTATTGGGCCTAAACGGGCAGTCGGACATCCCTTTCACAATCTAGGACTGCTGGGTCCCAACAGCTTGCCTGCCTGCCTTCCTGATTGCCCCTAACCACTTCTGCCTGCCAGCCTGATCACTCTCTAATCACTCCCCTGCCAGCCTGATTGATGCCTAACTGCTCCCCTGCCAGCCTGTTTGCCCCTAACTTCCCTCCCCTGCAGACCTGGTCACCCCTAACTGCTCTCCCCTGCAGGTCTGGGTCCCCCCAACTGCCCTTCCCTGCAGGCCCAGTCACCCCCAACTTCCCTCCTCTGCTGGCCTGGTCACCCCTAATGCCCTCCCCTGCAGGCTTGATCACCACCACCAAATGCCTTCCCTTGCAGGCCTGGTCCCTCTCAACTTCCCTCCCCTGCTGGCCATCTTGTGGTGGCCATCTTGTGTCCATATGGGGGCAGCCATCTTGTGTGTTAGAGTGACAGTCAATTTGCATATTACTCTTTTATTAGATAGGATATGCCCTTGTGTTGGATTCATTCCTTTATCATTATAAAATGCCCTTCTTTTTCTTGTTATATCCCTAGTTTTATTATTATTTTTTTTAATTTAAATTCCTTATTGTTTAAAGTATTACATAAGTCTCCTTTTCCCCCCATTGACCACTCCCCAGCCTCCTCCACCCCTCAGCACATGCCCTCACCACCCCCCACATCTGTGTCCATTGGTTATGCTCATACGCATGCATACAAGTCCTTTGGTTGATCTCTTACCCCCTCACCCCCCTGCCTAGGTTGGACAGTCTGTTCAATGCTTCCATGACTCTGGTTCTATTTTTGTTCATCAGTTTATGTTGTTCATTATATTCCACAAATGGGTGAGATCATGTGATATTTATCTTTCTCTGACTGGCTTATATCTTTTTTTTAAAATTTATTTTTTATTTACTTATTTTTTTTATTGTTTGAAGTATTACAAATAGTAGTACATATGTCCCCTTTTTTCCCCCCCATTGACCTCCCCCCGGCCTCCCCTACCCCCCAGTACATGCCTTCACCTGCCCGCTTCCCCCCCCCCCCCAGTGTCTTGTATCCATTGGTTATGCTTATATGCATGCGTACAAGTCCTTCGGTTGGTCTCTTACAGCGCCCCTCGCCCAACCTCCCCTGCCTTCCCAATGTAGTTTGACAGTCTGTTCAATGCTTCTTTGCCTCTGTATCTATTTCCCCCCTCCCATTTCTTTCTTTAAAAAATATTGCCTCTGCAGACTAGAAATAAACATATAATAACAAAAAAAAAATGTTTGAGTCCCAATTTCAATGTCCAACAGTTCTGAGTCCCCGTTTCAATGCCTAACAGTTCCTTATGTGTACATGTCAGCAATGATATCTGGATGGTGGCAATGTAGGTCTGACCCTCTCTGGTTTGGTCCTAGGCAACCTGCAGCAGTGCACAGCTGCTGACTGCTCCTGAGGCAAGGTGTTCTGACTGGCTTATTTCGCTTAGCATAATGCTCTCCGGTTCCATCCTTGCTGTTGCAAATGGTAAGAATTCCTTCTTTTTTACCACAGCATAGTATTGCATTGTGTAGATGTACCATAGTTTTTCAATCCATTCATCTGCTGATGGGCACTTAGGCTGTTTACAAATCTTAGCTATTGTAAATTGTGCTGCTATGAACATAGGGGAGCATATATCCTTTCTGATTGATGTTTCTGGTTCCTAGAATTTTTAATTTTTTGAGGAAACACCATACTGTTTTCCACAGTGGCTGCCCCAGTCTGCATTCCCATCAGCAGTATAAAAGGGTTCCTTTTTCTCCACATCCTGGCCAGCACTTGTCGCTTGTTGATTTGTTGATGATAGCCATTCTGATAGGTGTGATATGATACCTCATTGTTTTGATTTGCATCTCTCAGATGATTAGTGACTTTGAGCATGTTTTCATACGTCTCATGGCCTTCTGTATGTCTTATTTCTAAAAGTGTCTATTTAGGTCCTTTGCCCATTTTTATTGGATTGTTTATCTTCCTTTTGTTAAGTTGTCTGAGTTACCTACAAATTTGGGGGATTAAACCTTTATCGAAGATAACATTGGCAAATATGTTCTCCCATGCTGTGAGCTTTCCTGTTGTTTTGTTGGTTTCTTTTGCTGTGCAGAAGCTTTTTATTTTGATGTAGTCCCATTTGTTTATTTTTTCCTTAGTCTCCATCGCCCTAGGAGCTGTGTCTGTAAAGATATTGCTATGACATATGTCTGCTATTTTGCTGCCTATGGCTTCTTCTAGTATTTTTATGGTTTCCCATGTTATGTTTAAGTTCTTTATCCATTTTGAGTTTATTTTTGTATATGGTGTAAGTTGGTGGTCTAGTTTCTTTTTTCTTTTTCTTTTTTTTTTTTTTTTGCATGTAACTGTCCTCTTTTCCCAATACCATTTATTGAAGAGACTGTCTTGACTCCATTGTATGCTCTTCCCCCCTTTGTCAAATATTAATTGAGCATAATGGCTTGGGTCAATCTCTGAGTTCTCTGTTCTGTTCCATAGGTCTATATGTCTGTTCTTGTGCCTGTACCAGGCAGTTTTGAGAACAGTGGCTTTGTACTATAGATTGATATCTGGTATTGTGATCCCTCCAACTTTGTTCTTCTTTCTCAAGATTTCTGCAGCTATTCGGGATCTTTTTTTATTCCACATGAATTTTTGGAGAGTTTTTTCTAGATCTTTGAAGTTTGCCATTGTTATTTTAATGGGGATTGCATTATAGCCCTTGTTTTAAATTCTATTTTATCTAATATAAGTATGGCTACCCCAGCTTTTTTTGGTGTTTGCATTTTGATGATTTTTTTTTTCATCCTTTACTTTTAGTCCATGTATGTCTTTCTAGCTGAAGTGGATCTCATATAGTCAGCATATGTACAGGTCTTAGTTTTTATCCATTCAAGTAACCATCTGTCTTTTGATTGGAAAATTGAATCAATTTCCCTTTAAAGTAATTATTAATAGTTGTATAGTTATTGCTATTTTATTAATTGTCTTCTGATTGTTTTTATAGTTATACTCCTTTTCTTATTCTCTTCCATGTTGATGACTTTCTATTGTGTTGTGTTTGGATTCTTTTCTCTTTATTTCTTTTACATCTCTTATAGATTTTTGGTGTGTGGGTACCATGTGCTTCCTACAGACTGATCTGTTTATAGCAGTCTTTATAAATTGATGGTTGCTTAATTTCAAACACAATCTAAATCACTGCCAGTTTTACTCACTATATCCATCTTTATGTTTTCATCATTATTTTCTACTCATTTTGTTTTTGTGTGTGTCCCTTAATTTAGTGTTGAAATTTCACATGATCTTCCTTTTAACCTTTGTACTATCTTTATAGATGGTTGATTCACATCTTTTTATGTGCTTGCCTATGTCAGATAGATTTTTCCTTTTCTATATTTTCATATTCATATTTTTATCTTTTATACTTAATGAAGTCCATTTTGCATTTCCTATAATAGGGGTTTAGCAGTGATAAACACTTTTATATTTTTTCCCAGAGAAAACATGCTATTCTTTTTTAAAATTTTTATCCTCATTGAGCATATGTTTGTTGGTTTTAGAGAGAGAGAGGAAGGAATGGAGAGAGACATTGATTGGCTGCCTCTCATATGCACCCTGACCAGGGATCAAACCTGTAACCTTTAGATGCACAGGATGACATGCCAACCAACTGAGCCACCTGGCCAGGGCACATATTACTTTATTTTTATTAAATTTACCGCAGTGACCTTGGTTAATAAAATTATATAGGTTTCAAGTGTAGAATTCTATAATACATCATCTCCATATTGCATTTTGTGTTTACCACCCAAAGTCAGATCTCCTTTCATCACCATATATTTTACCTCCTTTACCTTTTACTACCTCTCCCTACCCAGCTTTCCCTCTGGTAACCTCCATGCTATTGTCTCTGTCTATGAGTATTTTTTGTTTGTCTTATTTTTTTCATTTGTTGTTTTCAATCTTATATCCCACATATGATTAAAATTATAAGGTTCCTAACTTTTTTCATCTGACTTATTTTGCTCACTTACCATGATATTTTCATGATCCATTCATGTTGTAGCAAATGGTAGTATTAAATTTTTTCAATGAGTAATATTCCATTGTATATATGTACCACTTCTCTAATCAATCACCTGTCAAAGGATACTTCTGGGAAATTCTTTATCTCTCCTCATTTCTAAATTATATCCTTTCTAGGTAATCTTGGTTGTAGATTTTGCTTTTTATCACTTTGAGTATTTGATGCCTGCAAAATTTCTGTTGAAAAATTAAGTGATAGTCTTATAGAAACTCACTTGAATGTAACTGATTGCTTTTCTCTTGCTGTTTTTAAGATTTTTCTCTTTGTCTTAACCTTTGGCCTTTTAACTATGATGTTTCTGTGGTTAGCCATCTTGTTCTGGGCTCCGCACTTCTTTTACTTGTATGTGTTTCCTTTGTCATTATTTCTTTAAATGGGTTTTCAATTCTTTGTCTCTCTTTTCTACTTCAGGTAGCTCTATCATGCTAATGTTGGTATGCTTAATGTAGTCCCTTAAACTATCCTTGCTGTTGTTTAATTTTCTTTATTTTTGCTGTTATGGTTGAGTGTGTTTTCTTCCCTGTACTAGTGCCCCTGGCTGGGGTGCTGAGTGTGGACCTGGGATGCCCTCACTACTCAACAGGGATCTCCACAACTGAAATGTCTCTCCTTATTCTTAATTTGACACACCATGAGCGCAGAATCTGCCTATTCCACATCTCTACCCCTTCTCTACCAGTCTCAGAATGGCTTCATCTTTATATCCTTAGTTATAGGACTTCTGTTCAGCTAGTCTTCAGGTAGTTCTCAATGGTTGTTGTTCTATACTTTAGTTGCAATTTTTATGTGATAGTGAGAGCAGGAGAGCATAGCATTTACCTACTTCACCATCTTGGCCAGAAGTCCTCTTCTTCAAGTCTTGTCAGCTTCCACTTCCAACTAGTCCCAAAATAAATGCTGTGTGTGTGTGTGTGTGTGTGTGTGTGTGTGTGTGTGTGTGTGTGTACCATATGACTTCCAAGTTGACTGCATGCAATTAGACAATTGTCATGTGGGTTTGTGTTTGAAGTCAGATAGTGGTTTGGTGAGATATACAAGATAACTTCCCTGACATGTCTGATACTTTCTCTGGACTGTATGGAATAGCAGATTGTTGGTTTGGCACCTCTCCTTGTTTCTCTTTTTCCTCTTCTCTCTTTCTCGTTTTCTCTCTCTCTTTCTCTTTCTCTTTCTTCCCTTTATCTCTTTATATAACTAGTGTGAGCTTCTCAGGGTAGTACACTTTCTTACATGGTGGCTAGTTTTCTTCAAAATGAGCATTCCACAAGATCTACTGAAAAACATGCAAGGCTTCTTATGACCTAGCCTCAAAAGGTATTCAGTGTATTTTCCATAAAAGTCTAGTGATCAAGACCCAGCCCGGTGGCTTAGTTGGTTGGAATGTCATCCTGTACACCAAACAGGTTGCGGTTTCAAACCCTGGTTGGAAAAGCAACCAATCTCTCTCTCTCTCTCTCTCTCTCTCTCTCTCTCTCTCTCTCTCTCTCTCTAAAAGGAGGCAATAAACATACACTTGGGTAAGGATTTTTTTAAAAAGTCTAGTGATCCAAAAACAAATGACAGGACCAGCCAAATAGACTATTCAATGGCATGAAATCTCATAGTTATGGTTCATTGAGAATCAGAGCATCTATGGAGATTGACGACCATACACACCTCTAAATTTAATTGGGTGATATGACCTCTGTGGCTCAGTTGGTCAGAGCATCATCCCATACACGAAAAGGTAATAGGTTCAATCCCTGGCCAGGGCACATGCAGGAGGCAAACGATTGATATTTCTCTCTCAAATTTATGTATCTCTCTTTCTCCCTTTCTCTCTCAAAAATCAAATTAAAAATTTTAATTTAATTGGAAAGATAAATCATGAGTATACATTCGTTATTACAATAAGCTTTGTGTGATGTGATAAGAAATAAATAACCTGGAATGAGAAGTTCAATAACAGACATTTAAAAATTGTTTCAATGGCCACATGAAAGAAGAAGGGAACAGTTCTGCCTTAGGAAAAGGAGAGGAAAGTCTTCCTACGAATGACAAAATCCGAATGTATTTTGAAGAATTACTATGTATGTAATATGGATAAAAGGGGAAATGTGTTCATAGGTAGAAGGAACAGCATCAACTCACATTAAAATGAGGAATACATGATGTGACCCAGAAATGTGCAGGTACTCCAGCATAACTACAGCATATAATTGAGCCAAGAAAAGGTTGATAAAGTGAATTCAGATCTCCGCAAATAAAGGTTTGTGTGGTCTGGCTAGTGTTGCTCAGTGGTGGAGCGTCAACCTATGAACCAGGAGGTCATAGTTCGATTTCCAGTCAGGGTACATGGCTGAGCTGTGGGCTTGATCCCCAGTGTAAGGTGTGATGATCAATGATTCCCTCTCATCATTGGTGTTCCTCTCTCTCTCTCTCCCTCTCTCTCTCTCTCTCTCTCTCTCTCTCTCTCTCTCTCTCTCTCTCTCTCTCTCCCCCTTCCTCTCTGAAATCAATAAAAAATATATTTAAAAAGAAAGTTTCCTGTGGATACATATATTTGGGAAATTACATACTTTCTTAGAGCTCTCTTAATGACTCTCAATGAACCTTAGAATACTAACTTGCAATAAAATTTCCATTTACCTCCAAGAAACTTTCCAGTATACAGGCAGTCCTTGGGTTACATTGAAGATCTGTTCCTACTGCACAACTTAACATGATTATCGCCGTAAGTCGTAACCCACCTACATAAGCACCTGCGTCACTCACATGGATCACATACACAGCAGTAATGAAGTGACACAGAAAAAAAAAAAGAAATTAAAAGAAAGATAACAATTCCTGACCTTTGCTTGTGGTAAGTAAATAATAAAAAAACATAAAGCACATATGTACATATGTCGAAATGATGGAAAATTATTTTTTATAAATAAATGGGAGATGGCAACATAACCACGAAACGATGTAAGTCAAGTTCAGTGTAACCCGAGGACTGCCTGTATTTGAATAGAGAATGCTTTCTTGATACAGCAATCACAAATCATACCACAGCTTTTTATTTTATGAAACATCCTTGGGGAGCCATTCATGGCTCCAAAGAAAGTGAGAGTGATGCTAAGATTTTCATTATAGAGAAAAACTCTGATAATATTTTGGATGGTTTTAGAAGGCACAAGACTCAATGGAAAAGGCTAGCTAGACTATAAAGGAAAAAAATTGATACCTGAACTGAGAAAGCAACACTGGGAATGAGAATGAGGACTATGAGCACATCATCTTTCATAATTCTGAGTGAGCTCTTAGATAGAAGATGAGTACTGTAGTTCCCATGACAGAGGTTACTGTCATTCTTCCTAATGGAAGTGCTGTTACTCAATTATGTAGCTGTACCATTTTGTATTGACTTAAACTGAAGGATGAAAATGAAATTAAAAATATACATATTACATATAACCTGTCTCCATCACACAGCATATTGTTGGATCAGGCCAAAGGACTGGGAAAAATGAATTACCTAGTTCTCAATGGTCAATAAAATGAACATAGCTATTACTGTTTTTTAAGGCAAACTGTTCTTCTGTAGCTGCTAAATTCTAACAGGAATTCATCATGTGGGTCTTCACTCAGAAGATGATTAACTACAGGATAAATAGTGTTATGAAGGCTTTTTTGCAAAAATTTCTTTTCAGGTTTTTTCCTATATATTAAACTGAACGAAAATGTTAAAATGTTATTCTATAGAGGCTTTACATTGCTTGTCTTTTTCAGGGACTGAGTTACATGACATGCTCTACAGGTTAAAAGGTGACCTTATTGTTATCTGTACTTTTAGAAATTATGGGTGCAATTTAGAGATTAGATCTGGAACAAGTTAAGAGCAACATAGACATAGGAGTTTCAAAAACAAAACAAAACAAAACACTGCTGGCCCAATTTCAGTAACCATGGGCAATTATTTGCAGATGCATGTATAGTTACAAAGCTTCTGCGTTGTTCATTTGCGTGCCTGACATTATGCTAGAGGCTCAACACCTGTGGACATTTGCACACATCTTTTAGAGCCAAATTTTCTGCAGAGGACAGGGAAAACTTCCATGGAAAAGGAAACTCTACTAAAAATAGGTAGAGGAATAGAGTTGATCACTCCATTGCTCAGACACAAAGATCTATATTCCGGTCTCAGTAAAATCTTTTTTCAAAGAGCCAAATTCATTACATAATTTGCATCATGCTTTCCATTATATTTGCAAAAGATTCACATATTTAAAACTTTTTGGTGCTAAGATTAAAAACAATGATAATATTATAGACTAGAGGCCCAGTGCATGAAAATTTGTGCACTCGGTGGGGGGAAAGGGGATCCCTCAGCCCAGCCTGTGCCCTCTCATAGTCCAGCACCCCTCGTGGGATGTCCACCTGCCGGTTTAGGCCTGCTCTCAGGGGATTGGGCCCAAGCTGGCAGTCAGATATACTCCTGGAAGCCCAGTAGCCCTTGGGGAATGTCCACCTGCCGTCTTCGGGGAGCGGGCCTAAGCTGTTAGTCGGACATCCTAGTGCTGCTGCGGAGGCGGGAGAGGCTCCCACCATTGCCGCTGCACTGCCCATCCATGAGCCAGCTTCTGGCTGAGCAGCACTCCCCCTGTGGAAGTGCACTGACCACTAGGGGGCAGCTCCTGAGTCGAGCATCTGCCCCCTGGTGGTCAATGTGTGTCATAGCGACCAGTCATTTCCAGTCTTTCTGCTGTTAGGGTCAATTTGCGTATTACCCTTTTATTAAATAGAATAGGATGTGCTATTGCATTTATACAAAACAAAAAAAGCAATGATAGTATAAGTCCATAGTGGTTTTAAATGCCACATGATAACATCCATTGGATTTCAGTAGAAATTGTCACAACCTTTGTTTCCAGTTATAGTGAAGCTAAATAGACATGAAGGGGTAGCCACATTAAGGTTTCAGCACTATTTATGTCATAACGCTTTACTTTCATCCTCTATTACTAGTAGCAATGACAGCAGGGCTAAAGCCTTTCTCAAGGAAAAGTTCCATGACATTAAGTTTAAGTGAGATAATGTCCATAAATTATTTTGCACCTGCCTGGCACATAATAAATAGCCAATAATAATTAACTTTTACACTATAAAATAAGGACACAATAAACTTAAAATGAAAATAAGCAGGTCTTGTCACAAGATGAAAAATACCAGTGGAGAGGTTTTGTGTGTGTGTGTTGTTTTTAAAAATATGCTTTATTGGTCCTAACTGGTTTGTCTCAGTGGATAGAGCATCGGCCTGGGGACTCAAGGGTCCCAGGTTCGATTCTGGCCAAGGGCATGTGCATTGGTTGTGGGCACATACCCAGTAGGGAATGTGCAGGAGGTAGCTGATTGATGTTTCTCTCTCATCTATGTTTCTAACTCTCTATCCCTCTCCCTTCCTCTCTGTAAAAAATCAACAAAAATATATTTAAAAAATAAATATGTTTTATCATCAGATGAGATTCTCATTCAAAATGTGAGGCAGCCGATAGTTAATGCTTGATGTAAAAGTTGGTGGGGAATAAATATGCTTATTAAAATAATATAAACTGGAAGGTTATGTAAATCATATAAAATGGATTTTCTTAAACCTTTACTGGTGTCATCATTTGTTCTTCAATGTTTTCATTTTCATGTTTTATTTTTTTCTTCATTCAACTTCCTTTATCATTTGAGAAGTTTTGAATATCTTACAAAGAGCATATTCATCCCACCTCATTAATCTAGCCTAAGTTTCAAAGACAATCTTGGACTTCCCATTACAACTGACTGCAAATGCAGAAGTTCCTTACTCCATCCCGTCACTGCCTTTGTTGTTGTCATTGTCAATTATGTCTTTGGGTCCAGTCCTTCGAGAGAAAGAAAACTGAGTGTTGCATTAGCAACAGGTTCTCTTTAAATGTGGGGCCTTATTTTAATAGCACATTGCTCTCCACACTCCGGGAGGAGGAAAAAGGACCTAGGAGCTTCATGGAACTGACACATTTCACAAAGGTATGAATGTTCACTAATCCTGTCATACAAGTGGTTTCTACTGATGAAAATATAAAGGAAGTGGGAAAGTACAGTGCCAAGTACACAATAACACTAGAGAAGAATTTGAGGGATTCTGTTAGAAACTGTAATGAGCTAAATCTAATATCTACCTACCTCTTCTACCCTCACGGTTTGTATCTCTCCATCACTCTAAGACCACTCACCCCACGCAATGGGACCTGGAAAATTGCAGCAGTCCTCCATCTGCCTCTCTTAATAAAAACATTTTTCTTTTTCTCACCACTTTGTAAGCCTCCATCTCTCTATAATAGAGCTCTTTATCAATATCTGTTTAAAGAGTCTTTATTGTTTGAATAAACTCCTTAGCTTACATTTCACAGCCTCCACTCTCCAGTTCAAAACCACTCTCCTAGCTCATGTCTTAGTACATATATTTCTTAGTTCCCTGAAACCAAAATGTCCCATTATTAAAGTATAAATTGGGTGACTCTGTTTCTGTTCATGAAATCCCTCCATACTCTGTAGTTGTGTGTGTTAACACAAGCATACTGATATGTATGTGTGTATGTATATATATATATATATATATACTAGTGGCCCGGTGCATGAAATTCATGCACTGGGCTACCACTAGTAGCCCGGCCTGCACCCTCTCCAATCTGGGACCCCTTGGGGGATGTCTGACTGCCAGTTTAGGCCTGATCCCTGTGGGCATCCCTCTCGCAATCCAGGACGGCTGGCTCCTAACTGCTTACCTGCCTGCCTGCCTGATTGCCTCTAACCACTCTGCCTGCTGGCCTGCTAGCTCCCAACTTCCTTCTCCCACCAGCCTGATCACCCCCAATTTCCTCCTGTGCCGCCCTGCTCGCCCCCACCTTCGCCCCTACCAGCCTGCTCACTCCCACCTGTCCCCCCACCAGCCTGCTTGCCCCCAACTTCTCCCCCCACCAGCCTGATCACCCCCAACTGACCCCCACTGATGGCCTGCTCACCCCTAATTGGCCCCTCCCACTGGCCTGATCACCCACAACACCCATCCTCTCTTGGCCCCTAACCACCTCTACCTCGACCCCGCCACCATGGCTTTGTCCAGCAGAATGTCCAAAGATCTCCTGGAAGATCTCCAAGTCTAATTAGCATATTACCCTTTTATTAGTATAGACAATTATATACCAAACATAAAGGTGTGTGTATATATATAGATGTGTGTATATATATATATATATATGTGTATATATATATATATATATATATATATATACCATCTACACTAATAAAAGAGAAACAGGTAAATTAACCATCACTCTGCTATGCCCACAAGCCACACCCACTAGCCAATCAGGAGAGAGTATGCAAATTAACTCAACCAAGATGGCAGCCGGCCACAGAGCTGGAGCAAGCAGGAGGCTTGGGTTGCCCCGACAATGGAGGAAGCCAAGCTTCCTGCCCACCCTGGCTGGCCCTGACTTCCGCTCAAGGCTACAAAGTTTCAATTATAGAAGATAAATAAATCCTAGATACTTGCTTCTAGCCTGCCCTGGCCTCTGCTCAAGGAGGCGCTGAAAAAAAAATAATAAAAAGAAAAAGAAAAAAAGGAGGAGCTTGGACCTTGGGCCGCCAGGGGGTAATCAGGCCAGGATGGGATGTCAGGGGCCATTTGGGGTAAGAAGACCAGCAAGGGGGCCAGTTGGGGGTGAGTAGGCCATCAGTGGGGGTCAGTTGGAGGTAATCAGGACAGCAGGGGTGGTGCAGTTTGGAGTGAGCAGGCAAGCAGGGGGACAGTTGGGATGAGCAGGCCAGTGGGGAGGGAAGGTGGGGGCGAGCAGGCCAGCAGGGGGGCAGTTGGGGGTAAGCAGGCTGTCATGGGGGGCAGTTGGGGATGATCAGGCTGGTGGGAGGGGGCATTTGGAGGCGAGCAGGTTGGCGGCGGGGGGCAGTTGGGGCAAGCAGGCCGGCAGGCAGAGTGGTTAGGGGCAATCAGGCAGGCAGACAGGCAGGTGAGCAGCTGGAGCCAGCAGTCCCGGATTGTGACGGGGATGTCTGACTGCTGATTTAAGCCCGATCCCTGTAAACTGGCAGTAGGACATCCTTCGAGGGGTCCCAGATTGGAGAGGGTGCAGGCCGGCTGAGGAACACCCTCCCATGCATGAATTTCATGCACCAGGCCACTAGTACATAAAGATAATATAACCTATCTTATATGTGAGTAGAGGTCTTGTATAACTTCTAATTTTACATGACACCTCGCAGTGTAAATCTTACATGACAGAAACTCTGTTAACTAGCAAAAAAACTAAATTACTGATGTCTTTATATTTAAGCCTAAAATGCTATAAATAATTGTGATTAAACTATAATGTTAACCAATTATCTTGTATGTTCACAAAGATCTAGCTACAAGGGTGTTTACATAGTAATTATTGTCATAGAAAAACTTAGGAATCACCTAATGCCCAATAGTATTCTAGGGAAATAAACATGGTCTATTCCTATTATGTAGTACAATAACATTTAAATTATTATTATAGAAGATTGCCTGAGAAGAATGTTCATTATATACTCAACTGAAAAAAAAATAAGTGAAACCATTATATGTTCAAAAATCGAAGAAAAAAAGTGATTGCAGAGTGAGGGAATTGTATAATGCTATTTTTGCAACAACAAAAACATGAGCACATAAGTACTAAAAATTTTATGCTGCAATAATAATGTTAATAATTTCAAAGCAAAGTGAAATTTTTACATGATTTTAATTTTCCTCTTTTTGCTGATTCAACGTTTTTAAGTAAACTCTTCAGTGTATGTGCATCATTCTTGCAACATAAATATAATACTGTTTTTACAAATATAAATGTAGTTTGAAATATTATTTTAAAAGCCTTTCCAAAGATAAAATATAGAAGGAAAAAACATAACTATTCTTTAAAATTAATATTCAACTGCATAACTAAAATAGAAAATCAATACCAGTTGTTTTCTCTCAGTCTCTATTGTCCATCTTGCTTAAGTCCTCCTATTTACTGGCCCTAGATTTTCCAAATTCCAAATTATTTTGCATATTTTAGGGAATTTCTCTTCTTTCTCAAAACTCACCAATGGCTCCCCCTCACTTGTACATGGAATCAGAGTTTTGTTCCTAGATGTCAATCCTTCTAGCTGTCCAATGCTTTTCTTTACAGCTCACTGCCTTCCTCAGCCTAATTCCGTTCCTGGCTTCTAAACACACACTACTCATGACTCCTACTTTCCTTCTCTCTTCTCTGACAAATTTCAGCCTTGCTATAAATTTCACGTTCAGCTCTATTTCTTCCAAACAACTTATTTTTTAGCCCAACCTCTTCACTGAATTCCCATCTTGCTCATCAGCTCTGCAGCATATCCAGCACAAACTACGGGCTTGTCTTTATTATCTTTTCTTGTGTGTCATGTCTGCCTCATGTGATTATAACTCAATCAAAAGAACTGTGAATATTATTTTTTAAATACCTACACAATATCTTTCACTGTGTTAGGTATATTGTAGGTACTCGGTAAACATTTCTTGGTAGATGGATAGACTTAAGATTTATACTTCTATGCCATCAGAAAAAATTACTTTTTTAAATGACTGGTTTGCCTTTGTTCATTCCTATTAAAGCTAAAACAAGTAACATTGACTAAGGTAAGATGCCAATACATGTCTTTGATAATCATAGAATGCCATTCTAGGATGAAGAATTAGAAACAAATTGAGAAATGTTATATTCTCACACTACTTATATACCATGATCTTTTAAGCTATAGAGTTTTAAGAAACAGATACTTTGAAATAGAAATAATTAAGGTAAACTTCACTAAGAATCTTAATGATAAATAATAAAGTATAATAACAAAAATGATAAGGGTTGTGAGAAATCTTTTTCCAAACCACTGCAATTTAAAAATGCATGCATCAAAAAGCTACTCAAATTATAACAAATCAGGGTATTTAAAAAATTTGCATTTTATCTAAAACGTGATCCTGGTTGAAGCCTAAATTTTAAAAAAACAAAGTTAGTATCCTATTTCTTTTGGAGGAGAAGCAGAATGGTGGTAATTTGGTTGGAGGAATTATTCTGACAAGATCAAACACAAGATAGTAGGCAATATTATTCACTATGGTTTAAGTATAGTGTCACTGAGTTTGTGCAGTGCCATTATTACACACACTCTCTTCATTATATAATCAAGGGTTGTTAGGCCACAAAAGGTTGGAATCACTGGGTTTGCATTCAGAGTTGTGTTTCTTATCCAAAACAACCATCATGGTTAGGACACTGGGTTACAAATCACGAGGAAAAACTTTCTCATGGGAGCTCACTTATAACTAAAGTATAACTAAAGTAAACTCTATTTACTATGGCAGAAGTTGGCAAAATAGTCTTAGTATCAGCTTAAATCTTGGAAGTTTTATGTATCAAGTCGTTTTTTAAAAGAACTCATAGAGGCAGAGAATAGATTGGTGGTTGCCAGAAATGAGGACTGGGGAGAGGGAAATGGGTGAAGGTGGTCAAAAGGTACAAACTTCCAGTTATAAGCTAAGTTCTGGGGATGTCATATACAGCATGGTGAATATAATAACAATACTGTGTATGTATCTGAAAGTGCTAAGAGAGTACATCTTAAAAGTTCTTGTCACAGACCCCTGGCCGGGTAGCTTAGTTGGTTGGAGCACAGACTCATGAACCAAAAGGTTGAGGGTTCAATTCAGGTCAGGACACATACCTTGGTTTCAGGTTCAATGCCCTGGTCAGGGCGAGTACGAGAAACAACCAAATTGATGTTTCTCTCTCTCTCTCTCTTGCTCTCTGATTCTCAAAATCAATAAAAACATATCCTTGGGTAAGGATTAAATAGTATTTGTCACAAGAAAAAAGTCGTGTAACTATATGAGCTGATAAATGTTAACAACACTTGTGATTATTTTGCAGTATATAATAGATATGTGTCGTTGTTTTAGTTTAAGGTATGCAACGTAATGAATTGATCGACTGGTTATATTGTGCACCTTCAACTAATACAATGTCATATGTTAATTATATCTCAATAAAAATGGGGTAGGGATAAAGTCTGAAAACTAAAAGGCCCAAGAAAGCAAAAAAAAAAAAAAAAAAAAGACATTAAAATATAAATTACCTTTGCATTAAAAAAAAATACTATTAGAGCAGTAAAAATTGCCCTTTATCCATATTCAACTTGAAATAGCTTATGTTTAATCATGTTCTACCAGAACATCACAGTATAAAAGGAAACAACAAATGTCAGATAAAATGACCTGGGCTCCTTGAAGGAATGTTGTAGATCTCTTATTTGGTCTTTCACCAGCCAGATACTTCTACAAAGCTACAGAGGGCTTTGGGGAATTTGACTTCTGCAACCCTTGCTAGGGTCCTAGAGGACTTGGGAAGAATTCTAAATAAACAGTGCTTCAGCTCAACCTAGCCCTGAAGCGCTTACAAGCCTCTCTCCCTACTTTTAAGTGGGCTCCACTGGCTCACCACCAGCCTACACTTGTCAATACACAGCAGTCCTAGATTATCAGAAACCAGATCCTGCTGAGATGCATAAACACCAATCAACAGCCCCATCAGCCTCCAAAGGTCTCCTACTTTGTTTATAGTAAATAGTGAGACAGCCAGGAGGCCTGGCCCTTCTGAATTTGGATGTTATATGTCTGTCTTTTTATATGATTTTTCTATGCTGAACCCTCTCTGCTTTATATTTTTAAATAATAACTTTATTTTTCTCTTTTTAATAAAACAAAGAAAATTTAAAGATAATGTGACCTTCCTTAAAACTACTACTTTCTCAGTTGCATTTAACCAGATGTAGGTAAGCAGTAAAGTGCAGAGGCAGAAAATGAAGATGCCTTTATTTGCCCCCCTCAACTCTAATACTAGTGCCCTTCTAGGTATGCTTGTAGTCAGACATTTCAATTTATTATTCATCCAGAGATGTATTTGAAATACAGATGTTTCAGGCCACAGGCTCTTCTAGTGGATGCAGCTGGCCTAATTCTTTATCACTGCCCTCAGATGATGACAGGTTTTGGATGATGCGCTTTCACTGTGGGAGTGGCTACTGTATGAAGCACATTAAGACAGCCAAGAAAGCCCTGGCAGCCCATGGGCAGGGTCACCACGCTGGATCAGAGAGCTGAGCATCTGCACAGGGCTGAGAGTTCAACAGCTTGGTCATGGCACTATCTCTAGAGAAGAAATAATATTTTCTTGTAGGAGGCAGTCTGTGAGTTCCACATTGCCAAAAGGGCAAGTTTATGTTAGCAATTTCCTTTTATGAAGTGGATGTAGTCACATTTTGAGGTTTATCATCATTCATTAGGTTTTAGCCAGTCACTTTCCTACATCTTACCTTGTATCTATGAAAGGATACTTTGTCCTCATTTTGCAACATTTTTAGACATTCATATAAATATATTAAATTTACGTATAAACTCAACATATTTCTGTTTTAGAAATATTGCATGCTCTCACATCCTCTCAGTACAAAAATCAAGATCCAATGTGGGGCTCTAAATGATCCCTCATGATATGATTGTGATGTGTAAAAAGATAAACTCTGTCATTATGTGAAAAGTTTGCCTGACCCTCAAGAAAAAAAAAAGGGCTTCCGTAAGGGCCACCACCTCTTCCCCTAACTGTCCCTGTTAAATTTGCCTGGGACTTTGAACTGTGTTACTTTTCTAGCTGTTGAAATTAGAAAAATAAAGACTCAGCCCACAAGGCAGAGGTTCCGATGTTTCTTATCTGAGGTTGTTGCTCCCCACACTTAGACCACTGCCCTTCCATTCCTTGCCCAAGAGTCTCAGATCAATACAATAGATAAAGGTAAAGCTTAAGGTAAACGATTACCCTATAAGCTGATGGGAATTGTAATTTCAGTATATAGCAAAGGCTGCAGGGTACAGTAAGCTTCCACGCATAAAAAATTCATCACTTATTTCCAATGATTGATTTGTATTCTGGTTTAATTAGGCATGAAAGAGTCCATTTTTTTAAAGTTTTCCTTTTTATTTCCTTTACCACTGTCTGCTGTAGAAGCTAATCCCAGCTGTCAAGTTAAGGAAATTTAAAGGTAGACACTAAATAAAAACATTACCAATCATGAATGCATTTTCATATATCAACCAAGGAGCTCAAAGATTTTTCTAGACATACTGAGATTTATCATTATATTTCCAATAGATTGTCTTAATCTTTTAATTAATATTATTTAAATTGCAATCTCATCATTTCAAACATAATCTGTAAAAAGAAAGAAACCAGCTTCCCCAAAAGCAGAAATTTTGTAATATCCATGTTGCTCAACTCTTAGTAACCAATATAACTGGCTTTAAGAGGAATATGCATTTATAGAACTCAGAAAAAAATGAAAGCCTGACCTATAAAGTGGATGTGGGTCAGGGTGGGATAAGGGATTGGGATGAGAGACTGATGAGGGAATGATTTGGTTACTAAAATAACAAACCCACAAATGCATTCAGAAATTCACCAAGAGCATCCATGTTTATTTTAACTAGCCACCACAAAAAAAGGAAAAGTCCGGACAATAGTGAGGCCAGCTGTTGTTTTTCTTGAATAGGTCCCAGCTCCGTATGCTGAGGAACTCTACTTGAGATGGCCTGGCTGAGACAAATGTTCTGTCCTCACTTTAAATGGCAGCTGGTTATTAAATGACTCCCAATAGAGTGAACACTTGCTATTGACAATAAGGTAATATAAGGACCGTGCAGAGCAATCAGGATGGGAATGTGAATGAAAAATCTTTAATCTGAAATTACAGCTGTCAGGGTTATATTATAAAACATGAAAGTTGCATCTGCAGTTAGAATGAATGTGTCCCAAAAGCCAAGTTTCTCATAAACTGCATCTTGCAGATACATATTTTATAAATAGACTACCAGTCTTCTCTAAATCAAATGGAACTGTGGCCTATATTAAGGAATTAAAAGGGGCCATCTCTCCTGGCTTTGGTATTTGTTGAGCAGTATCGGGGAGGGGTACAATGTGAAATGAACATTGATTTCCAAAGTCTGACAGAGAGGTTGGAAGTATTATCCCTGCACAATAATATCCACTGACCCTGGCATCACATACAAATAACTCTGAATTATATTTTGTTAGAAGCCATGAATGAGGAAACACAGGGATTGTGACATAATATAAATAAGTGAAATTGCCTTCCTGGCAAATTTTCCAACAAAATGTAAATTTTGGTTGTTGGGTGGTTTATTTAAAAGACTGATATGATCTCTCAGGGGCGATCACCTACTTTCAAAAATAGTCAAAGTCTTAACAAAATTTTACATCAGAGATACATAAAAATCAGTATTAGTAATGCCACATGAACACATAAAATTGAGGGTTTGGAAACATTATTAGAGATCACCCAGTCCAGAAACTCATTTTAAAAAACCTAGCTCATTTCTTAAAACAAACAATGTCAAGTACCAAACCGCATTTATATTTTAAATCTCTGAAAGCATTAAGCATTTGGTCGCACAGTGGCTGAAAGCCCATCTTTGTGTTTGATTATTTATTTCACTTAAAAGACTGAGATTCCTATAATGAGCAAGGTGCTGTTTTTATTGCTAACACAAGTCATCCCATTGTAGTGAACCTCTGTGGTTTTTTTATGGAGGTGAAGCATGACTTTTTTGAGCAGCTACTTAATATTTTCTTAAAATGAAAGAGAGAGAAATTATAGGTAAGTAGATAGCAGCATCACCCGTGCAAGCCTAACACCTATCCCATTTGGCAGTATTTACCTTGGGAAAGCCTGAAAAACTTACAACTCCTATGAAAAACTAGATAAGACATTTTTCTTAAGAAGCAACCACTTACTTTGCCTGATTAGTAATTGTTACCACCAAAAGGAAACTATGTTTTAATTCATCTATTATGTGATTAGTATTAAATTAAAAGACCAGATGCATAAGCACTGTTTTAAGTTGGTAACTCCCTTTATGCTAATTTTGTAGAAGACTAGCCAGTCCACCTAACACAAACCTTCTTTGGTTTCCAAGGTGAGGAGCTGCTAAAGATAGGTGGCTGGTAAAATCAGTGGGGACCAGAAAGCCAGGCATCCTAATTGAAGGAATGGGTTCCCTCTTTCCCCCTGGGATTTGCAGACTGGTTATGTGCTATAAGCACCAAATGCTGCTGGGCTTTCTAGTGGCCTAAATGGCTAGAAGTACTTTTTCTGTCAGTGTTTCACCACCATGCCTTGTTTCTATGGATCTTAGCCTCAGTTTCTCATACCTTTTAAACTTCAGATTAGTTATTGCAGAGAACTTTGGCTACATCTCCTTTAGCCAACAACCCAGAAGCATCTACAGGTGCAAAATGCAGCAGCCCAGCTACCTAGGAATCTGGGCTGATGAGAAAGCAGAGGACACAGTTCAAGCCCAGAAATGTATAGGCAAAGACAGCAGAATGCATCCATTATGACGAGTTCTCCAACCATATTTTGAACTATAGATCCTAATTCTAGCTGATGATCCAACAATGGGTCTAATAGCTTGTCAGCTGAATGTGAAGTTGAATAGATTTTTGTAAACTGTAGCACTGTTATATTTTAATAATTTTGAATTTGAATGTTCAAGATAACATTATATTCATAGAATTGTCCAAAATGAAAATAAAACCTTTAAGTTTTGTGTACTTATAGTAATAAACTTTGATTCCTACAAGTCCAATAGTTAGTCAACTAAAAAATAAAACACAATACAAGCTGGGGTGGGAATCTAACACTATGAAAATGCGAGAATTGATACCAGAGCCTTTCAAGGGAAAGAGAAAGAAAAGGGCAGGAAGATAATATGAGAAAGACAGCAAAAACAATGGGTGGGGTTGGGGGTTATGAAACAAAAACAAAAAATACTTGTGAGCCAACCTTACATGATAGAATGCTTCTCAGAGCCCACAGCCACCTGAAAAAAGAGTGACTAAATGCCATCAGATATGCTGCACAGACTCTAGGTGTCAAACAAGTTCTCAAGAAACACGGAACTGTTGTATGCCTGTTCTTCGGAGCTGTGAGAGAAAAATTAAAGGAAGAAAGGAGCACAGCAGACTGGACATGCCACTTGGAGTTTGGCTCCCAGAACATGCACACTTGGCCATGTTTGCAAGTTACAAATTAGGAAAAGAAGGAGAGATAATCTGATACAGCATCGCCATTTTTAACACTGTCACAAAATAGCATTAAAATAAATAAAAATAAAAACTACCATTTACCCTCATCATATTCTCATAACCAAAAATGCATTTGATATTTTAACTCCAAAAATTAAAAACATAATATTAAAACAAAGCTCTGTTCTTCCCAAAGCGTGTAGATATATATTCTATCTTCCTCCATTCAAAATATGAATGCAGAAAATGGACATTTTTTGAATATATATTATCACACTGCATTCAGTGTAAATGTTTTCTTATAAATGTTTGTAAATATGTAACTACTCATTATGATGTAATATAAAGTGAAGTTTAAAGATTCAGCTTGTTCCTGAATTTTTGTTGTGTCAAGCTTTAAAATAAAGTTATAAAAAACTATGTTAGTGAAATCACAAACAAGATTCTTAAAACATTTTAAATAACCTATAACATTTTTAAGGAAAAATATTGGCATTGTAGCTTCCAGGCCTCCCATGCATGTCTGGTTATCTCCCAACCTCATGAGATAGAGAATAGTTCAGGGAGACAAGGCCTGGTTGTCCAGGTTAATAAGACTCCCTGAGACTCAGAGAACTCACCATCTGGCAAGGAACCCTCAGCAGTCTGAGAGGAGTCTATGAAATACCTTCGACAGGATGAAAACTTCATCAGCAACTGTTCTTGATTGGCCATTCATTGCTCTAATATGAACTCTTCTTTTGACCTTACAAGGGGTTGGAAAAGACCTTAGAGCATCTCTAGTTGAAGCTCAGCCCTACTTTTGTGTGTCACTGTTTAGCCATTGTCTCTGGGCTTTGAACCTACTCTTGTATAATCAGCGTTTTGGTGCTGGGGCTGGCAGCCTACAAACATTTGTCCTTTGCCAGCAGCCCCCTATTCGGATATTCCAGTAGGGTGCTCCAGAAGGAAGCTGGAGGCAAGAGGAGGAGTGACAAATGCCCTCCTCCCTGTTCACATCACGTGTGCTTCCTGTTTCTCACAGCATCGCTCACAATGCTTCTTCACTCTAAAGGGTAGTTTGCTCTCCTAGCAGCACTTGTTTCATGCTGCAGCTTTCCCCACACTCACAGAATCTCTTCTATACTTCTCAGAGACACTAGCATCAGCCAAGTTGTACCTCTTGCCAGAAGTCTGAATTTCATCTCCAAGCTAACTTCTAATCATCCCAGCCTCTTCACTTTGTCCTCCCAGTGCGAAGAGTGGCACTTGTACTTCTGTGATACCTTAAAGTCTTCCTTTGGACTTTCAGTTCTTTAATCTCTATTAAATTCCATATGTTACAGTAACCAATGTGGTTTCTATTTCCAGATGGGCTTTTACTACATAGAGATGACATTTTTAAACAGCTTTACTGATATATAACTTACTAGTATATACCATAAAATTCACTTATTTGCAGTGTACAGTTCAATTGTATTTTGTATATTCACACAGTTGGGCAATGACTACCATTATTTATTTCCAGAACGTTTTCATCACCTCCAAAAAGAAACCAAGCAGTTACTCCCCATTTCCTCCACTCCTGGCCCCTGGCAACCTATTGTTTATATGACGTTACCTATTCTGGACATTTCACATAAGTGGATTGTAATGGTTACATTTTGTTCCTCCCAAAGTCCATTTGTTGAAGCCTTAACCCACAATGTTGTTGCCTTTGGAGATCGGGTCTATAATGAGTTAACTAAGACCAAATGAGGTCATAGTGTGGCATCCTAAGCCAATATCACTGGTGTCCTTGTAAGAAGTAGAAGAGCTGTTAGGAAGCTGTGTGCACAAAGAAAAGGCCATGTGAGGACACAGTGCTAAGGTCAAGCCAAGCCAAGAAGAGGCACTTCAGGAGGAACCTAACCTGTCAACACCTTTACCTTGCACTTCTAGGCTCCAGAAATGAGAGAAAATAAATTTCTGTTGTTTAGGCTGCCCAGCCTGTGATATTTTGTTATGGCAGCCCTTGCAAGTTGTTAATACATGGAATCCTACAATATGTGGTATTCTGTAACTGGCTTCTTTTCATTTAGCATATTTTCAAAGATTTAATCATTTCCTAGGATGAATCAGGACTTTATCCTTTTTATTGCCAAATATTATTCCTATGTATGAATATACTACATACCACATTTTATTTATCCATTAATCAGATGATAGGCTTTGGCTTGTTTCTACCTTTTTACTATTATAAAAAAATGCTGCTATATCTTCATACCATTGTGGTCAGAGAAGATGCTTGACATGATTTCAATCTTCTTAAATTTATTGAGACTTGTTTTGTGTTCTAACATGCAGTCTATCCTAGAAAATGTTCCATGTTTCCTTGAAAAGAATGAATATTCTGCTGCTTTGGAGTGAAATGCTCTGAAGATATCAATTAAATCTATCTGATTTGCCATATCATTTAAGACCACTATCTCCTTGTTGAATTTATGTCTGAAAAATAAATCATTGATGTCAATGGGTGTTGGAATGACTGTATTACCATCAGTTGGAGGAGCTGGGTGAGAGAGTGGAGGAATTGAACAGAAAGAAAAAGAGAAAAAAAAACTTCATGGATATGTACAATAATGTGGTAATTGGTGGAGTGAGGAGTAGAAGAAGAGGTAGAGAAAGGAATAAGGGGAATAAATGGTGATGGAAGGATACTTGGCTTGGGATAGTGACACACAATACAGTGTATAGGTGTGTT
Organism: Corynorhinus townsendii; assembly: GCA_026230045.1. Lineage (NCBI taxonomy): Eukaryota > Metazoa > Chordata > Mammalia > Chiroptera > Vespertilionidae > Corynorhinus > Corynorhinus townsendii. The sequence goes on along the minus strand of JAPDVU010000001.1, from coordinate 79,789,677 downwards.
GTGAAATTGTACACATAAAACCTATATAATTTTGTTAGCCAGTGTCACCTCAATAAATGAAATAAAAAGGGAAAATGCTTTAAAAATGCTGCTATAAACATTTATGAACAGATTTTTGTGGGGGCATATGCTGTTATTTCTCTTGGTTCTCTACTTATGTAGAAAGATTACATGTTAATGGGAGAAATGAAGAATATGAAGCAACAAATATATAATTATGTTATATTGTGTCTAGTTGCATTTGAAGAGGAGTCTTTAACCCAAAAATGGCTGGTTAAGGGATCTCCTACCAATGCATTCACAGAACATTCTAAATTCTTGAGAAACATTATTTCTTATTTTGTATCCATTCTCTAAGAAAGTATTTGAGGTCCTGCAAAATTTAACTTAAACTGATAACCTGTTATTCAGTGTTACTGCATATCTGCACATATTTCTTCATTTCTCTTCACCACAGTACCTTGACTCTCTCTTAATTCAAATCTCATTCTGGTTCAGAAACTTTGAGTATCTAGATTTGTTCTAAATGTTCTCTTTGCAAAGAATATTCATGAAACTACTTACACATTTTACAACAGACTGGTGTAGTTCTTCCAAGTTTCTGTATACTTGGATTCTACTATGTAGAAGCATTAGTCCCTTCATTCTCTCCTATTTATGCCTTATTTTGGCTCTTCTCATCATAGCTAGTTAAGAAAATTCTTCTTTTGGTTAAAAATTCAACCCAGGACAACTCTGTCATGGATGAGATTTTAAAATCCAGGATGTACAGTTGACATTCTTTCTAACAAGTCTGATGCAAGCAGAGACGTTTATAGTTTGGAGTATTTTTCAGGTGACATGCATTTATAACCCCACTGATAAAGAACAGAAGGCCGAGGAGGAGAAAAATGGCGGCGGAATAGACAGACGTGTTCCAAGCCTTGTCCCGGAGCAGAAAGAAAGAACAGCTGAGGATCATACGAGAAGTGTTTGTTGACAAGTTAAGGGACAGCCAAACCCCAGGAGAAGGTGGGGGACTGCTAGACGGGGTTCCCCTGACCGGGCAGCCCCCACAGCGGCTGGGTACCCTCCCGCAGCCAGGGGCTCGGACACGGAGACTGCGCCATGTTGATAGGGAAAGTGGAGCTTATCGGAAGCCTGAAAATCCACATGTTCAAGGGGGTCCTAAGAGCTGCTAACAGAAGGGATTCCTAAAAAGCAACCCATTTTGATTTGATGTGCAGGGACAGCCTAAGAATTTCAAACGTGTGCCGGCTGCTTAGACTTGTGCACAGACCCATTGTTCACGCACTTGGGCTTTTTCCTCTTCAAGTCCTCGCTTCTGATTACTAAGCCCAATACATAGGATCACCCAGTTGGGGGCACCCTGGGAGACTGCAGGGGAAAGTTGTTTTTCTGGAACCTGAGGGTCGGAGCTGGGAGTAACCATGGGAGAGCCAGCTCTGAAGCAGCCACTTCCGCAAACCAGTATTGAGTGCCACAGGGATAAACACAGGCTAGAGAGGCCATAAATAGACTCGGATGTCAATCCAGAAACACTGCCACCCAGAGGCTGAATCACAAATTGACTCTTGTGTAATCAAAAATAAAGGAATACTAGACATTAAGACACCACCTGCTTAAAAATCAGGACTGGCTTACAACACTGAGGAACAGTAGAACGCAGGGAACTGCAATACTGTCCGGACTGAGAAACAGGCATGCCAAATAGAACAATAGAGGAAGTGAATGACCTTCACTATTGCACATTATATATTTTTTTATTTTTTATTTTCATTTTTTTGCATCTTTTACTTAAGAAACTATTTTTTCTTTTTTTCTCACTTGATTTTACCTTTTTAATTATTCCATTTTTATTTTTAATCAGTATTATTACTACTACTATTTTACCGTTTTTTTTTTAAGGTGTCATTTTATTTTCTCTTATTTTACTTTGAGACTAGTGTTCTACATTCTATTTTCATCTTTCCTTTAGCATCGTTTTACTCTATCTCAACTCTACCTTTATGCCATCACTCTCTTCCTAACTTTTCCCCTTTTGGTGTCCTATTTATCTTACCCCTTTCCTGCTTTAGATTTTCCCTATTCTTTCTGTTTACCCCCTGTTAAAATTTCACCCTACATATATATCTAATTTCCAATCCCCTGCACCAAGTCCATACACACCTCTCTCTTCGCTGTCTTAACTACCCAAAAAATTGTTTTTCTCTCTGTCCTTTAGTTGTTGTTTGCTTGAATGTTGATTATATCAAATTTTTATGCTTTTTTGTGAGATTGTTTTGCTTATTCTTTTTTTGTTTGTTTGTTTCTTTGTTTTTGTTTGCTTTGTTTTTCTTTGTTTTTTTGCTTCTGTTTTCCCTTGCCTTTCTTGATATTAGTTGGTATTGTCGTTTGTATTAATCCCCAGGTACTTGTGGCTGGCATTTGCTGGGATTAGTGGTTGCTCCATTGGATTTTTCTCCCCATATACATAGTTTGTTCCCCTTTTCAATCTTAGTCTCTTTCTTGTCTCTCTTATTTTTTTTTCTTTCTTTTCCCAATTTCATTTTGACACTTTTTTTTTCTTTCTTTCTTTTTCTTCTTCTTCTTTCTCTCCTATCCCCAAATTTGCCTTTCTCTGGTGTCACCTTTATTGGAGGTTATTAATATCGTGAATAGATTTCCGTTCAGTGTCTTGTGTATTGTACCTGGTTGTGTTGTATTTTATGCCTTTTAAGTCAATGCAGAAGAGAAAGAACTACATAACCAGACACCTGGAGAAGAGAGACCATGTGGAGACAAAGAAACAGCACACATATGAAAGAAAAGCAGGCAGCACCAGAAAAGGAAATAAACAAAATAGAGGCAAGCAACCTGATAGAGAAAGAATTCAGAGAAATGGTCATAAGGTGGCTGAAAAGAATGCAAGACAAATTGGACAATATGAGTAAGAACCAAGAGGAAATGAAGAAGAACCAAGAAGAAATGAAAAATGACATTGTTGCTGTAAAGAACTCCATAGAAAGCATCAAGAGTAGACTAGAAGAAGCAGAGGACCGCATCAGTGAGCTAGAAGACAAGGTAGGAAAAAATACCCAAGTAGAGCAGCTTCTAGAAAAAAAAAATTAAAAAGCAGAAAGAGAGCCTAAGGGAACTTTGGGACAACACAAAACAAAACAATATCCACATAATAGGGGTTCCAGAAAGAAAGGAAACTGAGCAAGGAATAGAAAACCTATTTGAAGAAATAATGACAGAAAACTTTCCTGATATAGGGAAGAAAAAACCCACACAAATCCAAGAAGCTCACAGAGTCCCAAGCAAAATGAACCCCAAAAGACTGACACCAACGCACATTATAATTAAATTGGCAAACACCAATGACAAAGTAAGAATCTTAAAAGTGGCCAGAGAGAGAGAGACAGAAAGTTACATACAAAGGATCCCTCATCAGACTAGTGACTGATTTCTCAACAGAAACTCATCAGGCCAGAAGGGAATGGAATGAAATATACAAAGTCATGCAAAGGAAGGGTCTGAATCCAAGAATACTGTACCCAGCAAGGCTATCAATCAAAATTGAAGGTGAAATCAGGAGCCTCACAGACAAAAAAGGACTAAGGTAATTTATTACCACCAAACCAGCAACGCAAGAAATGTTAAAGGGTCTGATGTAAAAAAAAGAAAAAAGAAAAGAAAGAAAGAAATAGAAAGCAAAGAAGGAACACAGGGGTAAAGAATAAAAATGGCGACAAATAAGTACCTATAAATAGTAACTTTAAATGTAAATGGATTAAATGCCCCAATAAAAAGACATAGGGTAAGTGACTGGATAAGAAAACATGACCCATATATCTGCTGTATACAAGAAACCCACCTCAGAAAAAAAGACGCACACAGACTGAGGGTGAAGGGATGGAAAAAGGTTTTCCAGGAGAATGGAAATGAAAAAAAAGCTGGGGTAGCAATACTTATATCTGACAAATTAGATCTCAAAGTGAAGGACATAACAAGAGATAAGGAAGGCCACTTCATAATACTAAAGGGAGCAATCCAACAAGAAGAAATAACTCTGGTAAACATATATGCACCCAATACAGGAGCACCCAAATACATAAAAAAAAACTCCTGGAGGATATCAAGGGAGAGATTAACAGCAATACAATCATAGCAGGAGACTTTAATACCCCACTATCACCATTGGACAAATCCTCTAAACAAAAAATCAGCAAACAAACATCAATCCTAAATGACTCACTAGACCAGATGGAATTAATTGACATCTTCAGGACATTTCACCCCAAAGCCACAGAATATACATTCTTCTCACGTGCACATGGCTCATTTTCAAAGATAGACCATATGTTGGGACATAGGCAAAGTCTCTTCAAATTCAAGAAGACAGAAATCATATCAAGCATCTTCTCAGACCACAGTGGCATAAAACTGAAAATCAATTTCAATAAAGACAATCCAAAGAAGTCAAACACATGGAGACTAAACAGCATGCTATTAAACAATGACTGGGTTACCAGAGAGATCAAGAAAGAAATAAAAAACATCATGGCAACAAATGACAATGAAAATACAACAATCCAAAATCTATGGGACACAGTGAAAGCAGTCTTGAGAAGGATGTTCATAGCTCTACAAGCCTACTGCAAAAAACAAGAAACAATGGTAATAAATTACCTAAACCTACAACTCAAAGAGTTAGAAAAAGAGCAACAAGAAAAGCCCAGTGTAAGCAGAAGGAAGGAAATAATAAAGATCAGAGCAGAGATAAACTCTATTATCGATATTGAGACCAAAGAAACAACACAAAAGATCAACAAGACCAAGAGCTGGTTCTTTGAAAGGATAAACAAGATTGATGAACCTCTAGCCAGGCTCACCAAGAAACAAAGAGAGAGGACCCAAATAAACAAAATCATAAATGAAAGAGCTGAAATAAAAACAGATCCCTCTGAAATACAAAGGATTGTTAAAAAATACTATGATCAACTCTATTCCAACAAATTGGACAACCTGGAGGAAATGGATATATTCCTAGAAAAATATAACCTTCCAAAACTCAATCAGGAAGAATCTAAACAACTCAATGTGCCAATAACTATGAAAGAAATTGAAGCAGTCATCAAAAAGCTTCCAGCAAACAAAAGCCCAGGGCCAGATGGCTTCACAGGAGAGTTTTACCAATCATTCAAGGAAGAACTAAAACCTATCCTCCTCAGACTATTCCAAAAAATTCAAGAGGAAGGAACACTTCCAAGCTCATTCTATGAAGCCAGCATCACCCTAATACCAAAACCAGATAAAGACAACACAATGAAAGAGAATTGCAGGCCAATATCCCTCATGAACGTAGATGCCAAAATCCTCAACAAAATTCTAGCAAATCGGATCCAGCAGCACATCAGAAAGATCATACACCATGACCAAGTAGGATTTATCCCAGGAATGCAAGGATGGCACAATATCTGAAAATCAATAAACATGATACATCACATAAACAAATTGAGAGATAAAAGCCACATAGTCATATCAATTGATGCAGAAAAAGCATTTGACAAAATCAAACACCCTTTCTTGATAAACACTCTCAACAAGGTGGGAATAGAACGATCATACCTCAACATAATAAAAGCTATATATGATAAACCCACAGCTAACATCACACTCAATGGGCAAAAACTAAAACCATTTCCCCTAAGAACAGGAACAAGACAGGGATTCCCACTCTCACCACTCCTGTTTGACATAGCCATTGCAATTAGACAAGAAGAAGGAATAAAAGACTTCCAAATTGGAAAAGAAAAAGTAAAGCTGTCCTTATTTGCAGATGACATGATATTGTACATAAAAAACCTGAAAGACTCCATCAAAAAACTAACAGACTTAATAAATGAATTCGGCAATGTAGCAGGATACAAAATTAATGCCAAGAAATCTATGGCATTTCTATACACCAATAACGAACTTACAGAAAGAGAGACTAAAAAAGCAATCCCATTTACCATTGCACCAAAAAAATTAAGATACCTAGGAATAAAATTAATCAAGGAGGTAAAAGACCTATAAGCGGAAAACTATAGGACACTGAAAAAAGAGATAGAGGAAGACGCAAACAGATGGAAGAACATACCATGTTCATGAATTGGTAGAATCAACATCATTAAAATGTCCATACTACCCAAAGCAATCTATAGATTCAATGCAGTTCCCATTAAAATACCAATGGCATATTTCATAGACCTAGAAAGAACTTTCCAAAAATTCATCTGGAATAAAAAATAGACCCCAAGTAGCCACAGCAATCCTGAGGAAGAATAAAGTAGGAGGGATCTCAATACCAGATTTCAAGCTGTATTACAAAGCCACTGTTCTCAAAACTGCCTGGTACTGGCACAAGAACAGACATATAGATCAATGGAATAGAATAGAGAATCCAGATATCAACCCAAACCACTATGCTCAATTAATATTTGACAAAGGAGGCATGAACATACAATGGAGTCAAGACAGTCTCTTCAGTAAATTGTGTTGGGAAAATTGGACAAATACATGCAAAAAAATGAAACTAGATCACCAACTTACACCATACACAAAAATAAACTCAAAATGGATACAGGACTTAAACATAAGACTGGAAACTATAAAATTACTAGAGGAATCCACATGCAGCAAAATCTCAGACATATGCCAAAAGAACTTCTTCACTGATACTACCCCTAGGGCAATGGAAGCTAAAGAGAAAATAAACAAAAGGGGCTACATCAAAATAAAAAGCTTTCTCACAGCAAAAGAAACCATCAATAAAACAACAAGAAACCCCACTGTATGGGAGAACATATTTGCAAATGTTATCACTTGATAAAGGTTTAATCTCCAACATCTATAGCAGCTTATACAACTTAAAAAAAGGAAGATAGATGATCCAATAAAAAAATGGGCTATGGACCTAAATAGAATCTTTTCGAAAGAAGACAGAAGGAAGACCAAGAGACACATGAAAACATGCTCAAAGTCACTAATTATCCGAGAGATGCAAATCAAAACGACAATGTGGTACCATCTCACACCTGTCAGAATGGCTATCATCAACAAATCAACAAAGGACAAGTGCTGGTGAGGATGTGGAGAAAAAGGAACCCTCATGCATTGCTGGTGGGGATGCCGACTGGTGCAGCCACTGTGGAGAACAGTATGGAGTTTCCTCAAAAAAATGAAAATGGAAATCCCATTTGACCCAGTAACCCCACTCCTAGGAATATATCCTAAGAAACTAGAAACACCAATCAGAAAGGATATATGCACCCCTATGTTGATAGCAGCACAATTTACAATAGCTAAGATTTGGAAACAGCCTAGGTGCCCGTCAGCAAATGACTGGATCAGAAAACTATGGTACATCTACACAATAGAATACTATGCTGCCATAAAAAAGAAGGAATTCTTACCATTTGTAGCAACCTGGATGGAATTGGAGAACATTATGCTAAGTGAAATAAGCCAGTCAATGAAAGAAAAATACCACATGATCTCACTCATTTGTGGATAATAAAAGACATATTATAAACTGATGAACAAAAAGATAGATAGAGAGGCAGTAAAGCATAAAACAGACTGTCAAATTACAATGGGAAGGTTAGGGAGAGGTGGGGGAAATAAGAGATCAATCGAAGGACTTATATGCATGCATATAAGCATAAACAATGGACACAAAACATTGGGCGATGAGGGCATGTATGGGAGTGGGGGGGGGAGCAATGGTAAGGTATGTACACATACAATACCTTAATTTAAAAAATGGAAAAAAGAAATATATATAAGAACAGAAGGCCACTGGTTCCACAAGAAGAGCTGAATCACATAGCTTTAGTCCTGTGCGTAGCTTTGCATCCTTGGCAGGGGTACTAACCTCACTGAATCTCATTTTTCTCAACTGCCAAATAAAGAATATAAATGAGATGATATCTAAAGTTCTTTTGAATTTGAAACAAAACCTGTGATTCTATAACTATTTGAGTAGCAGCCAGATTGAAATTATAAACTATTCTGTAGCCACTTTGTGTGCAATTTAAAAAGAATAAACAGATAGGAAAATGATCTTTGCTGTAAATTATAACTGTCTGGCATTCCAGCCCAAAGACTATTATTAGAGAGACTACCCTCAGCATGCATGTTTTTCCAAAACCTTTAGCTTCATATAAAAATGTCTGTCTCCATGGTCATCAATTCTAAGAATATGTTAAAAGAGGTTTGGTGCATTCTTGCCTCTCACAAATTTCCATCCTCATGGTTGTCATATAGATTATCCTATCTAATAAAGAGGGAATATGCAAATTAAGTGTCATGCTGTCACAAAGATGGTGGCGCCCTTAGCCACAAGATGGCAGAGCCCAGTCCCCTCAGACCTGCCGGAGTCCCCCAGTCCTTTATGCCCACCGGCGGGAAGAGGCAGGCACACAGTGCAGCTGGACCTGCCCTCAGCGCCCCAGCCACCCAGGGCCGCCCGAGGCTCAGGTAACCAGGGCTGGCCAAGGCTTGTGCTGCCTGCAGTGGCAGCAGCTGAGGTGTGCTGGGGGCATCGCCTTGCCCTGATTGTCAGCTTGCCTCCCCCCTCTAAGGGCTCCCAGACTGTGAGAGGGGGCAGGCTAGGCTGAGGGGCCCCCCCCCCAACCCCCGCTCTAGTCCATGAATTTTCATGCACCGGGCCTCCAGTGATTCCATAATTTGAAATTTCATTAATAGAAAGACTCTTATTCAAAATACTAACATGTCTTGAAAGGGAAACACTTCAAATCAATGGCTGTCACTAATATCCTATAGGAAATGTTTATTTAATTTTTCAACCACATGGCTCCATCCAAAATAACAGGTTATGCAATTACCTCCAAAACAGGATGTATTAACCCTAGCAAAAATGCTAGACATCTATTGGATCATGGAAATAAAAATTCACTAACATTTTTATTAATGTTAACTAATCATCCTTAATTTTTATTTCTATATGTTTATTGGGGATTTTAAAATATTTTTATTGATTTCAGAGAGGAAGAGAGAGGGAGAGAGGGATAGAAACATCAATTATGAGAGAGAATCATCAATCAACTGCTTCCTACACATCCCCCACTGGGGATCAAGCCCCCAGTCCAGCATGTCCCTTGACCAGGAATCAAACCGTGACCTCCTGGTGCATAGGTTGAAGTTCAGCCACTGAACCACACTGGCTGGGCTATTTCTGTATGTCTTATAATGCATATATTAGTGTAGAAATGTATGTATATAATGTAAAAATAAATAATATTTTGGGGTTGAGTTTTCCAAATCATTTATTGCATAAACAAATATTTGGAGACCCCAGGTAAATTGTGTAGCATGGAGAGAAAGTAGAAAACTTTTTTCTAGCAAGGTCTTTGAGGATGTCAGGCCAGGCATATTGGAACTCAGACAAGAGGAGGGCAGGGCAGCAGAACAGGGTGAAAAGCCTGTATGGGGCATGGTGGCAGGAGATTGAGGGGGTGCTGGGGCCAGATGAGGATCACAGAGAAGTTATAAAATAGCCAATTGTGCTAAAACAAAAAAAAGGGAGAAAAAGAAGAGACTTTACCATTTTGAAATTTAACTTTGAAAAGCTCTTTTCTTACTTCTTTGTGCTTAACTATACATGTCTTTAGAACACAGCTTATGGAGACTTTCCTTACTTCAAATGGCATTTCAATTAGGCCTATGTGAATATGGTCTGCTCAATGTGTTTCAAATTAAAGTACCCGAATTCACTGTGTTCCAAGTTAATGTCCCTGTATCCCCAAGTAATTTCTTTATGCATAGGAAATATACCACATATTTACTATTTTCTTACAAATAATATAAATAATTAAAGCTGGACTAGCTTTTACTCAATTGGGATAAAATCATATTCATGAACATTGAGAAACTTTGAATCAAGATAATTTAAATGCCTTAATAACCTAAATAATAATGAAAGGGTATGAGAGAATGCTAATCTATATCCAAAACATTCAAATTCATTTGTGTTTATCTACTTTCTGGGTGCTTAGAATATGATAATCATTGATGTTTAGACCAAAAGAGTAATTTATAATTCGAGAAAGCATGGTAAAAAAACAATCAACAGAGAACTAAATTTGGTAGTTATTTTTTAGAATATTTACTTATTTCTACTTCATTATGACAAAAAAAAGTCTCTCCTTTTTTTTTTTCTTTAATATGCCACACTTGGTTAATAAATGCAAATACTTTGAGAGGATATTCAAGCAGAAACCATTGTGGTTTGAGGGTTTTCTTGTCATCTTGTATTAGAGAAAATGATGCTGAATCATGTACACTTAACAAATCAAAAAGCAACAAACATGTGTAAATAATGAAAGTACCCCATAGTAAGTAATCATCATGATGCCACTAAAGGAAAACAAAACCTTTTATTTACTTAACACATTTTGCCATGTTCCATAGAGGAAGAACATTTTTAGCATATACTGCTGGACTGAAATCCTGCCCATCCAGTTTCATCATAGACACAGACATCTTCAACAGATTTTAATACTGACTCTAGTAAATACTATTTTCTTTATGAAAACGAATTTCTATTAGACACAGGGGACATTGTTCTTATAATTGGTAGAGATAAATATGCAAATCTCCTCCAAACTTTGGGGGAAAATTCAAGAGGAAAACATGTTCACCAAAATGGGAAACAACAACAAAACAAAAAATATGATGGTCTCCGAGGTATAATAGAGGCAAACTGCAACGTATGAACAGGTAGAACTCTTTCTTCCATGTTACAAGCCTACCCATGCATTCTGTGTTGTAGAACTACTGAAAATACAAACAAAAATCTTATAATTAAAAAGCGGGGGGGAGGGGGGAGGGGATGAGTCACCAGTGGATAGAGATTTTTATTTGTTTATGAAAGTCAAAGAGTTATGAAAGCTAATGGATGGCTGAAACTATATGAGAAAGTTTGAGGCTGAGATATACTGTGAAGGATTGTAACGAAAGGGAGATGGGAGCCATCTTCCATTGGAAACTCCAGAAATTTATGTCAAGAACAAACAATGAGGATTATAAAGACAGGAATGTTAAATGAAGATATGTATGTAGACCGATTAACCAACCTGTACCCTCACTGGCAGATTGGAAATTCAGAGTATATCTTCTCCAAGAGAAGTCCCCAGGGTATTATTCTCTAACAAGTGTGAATGGATTTCCTGGGTTAGCATTTCTAACATGGAAGTTACTACCAAAATGAAGTCATCTGTCTGGGTTTTGAGGGATCTGCGGCGTGATTGTCCGCTCTGCTAACTGAACTTAAAGGTAAGCCTGCCAGTCAATAATCTATGTCCAGCCACACATCTCACTATTTTTCTATTAGCAGAGGAAATGCACACTAGCTAAAGATTACTTCTTTCTTAAATATAAAGAGAAAACCAAGGGTTTTTAGGCAAATGAGGAAAAGGTACAGCAGAGATTAAAAAGACCTACATAAATTAATAAAAAATGATCTTACAATAAATAATTCAAGAATAGAACTTTTAAATAATTATAATTCTTTAAAACACACTCCTGACAGTTCAAGAAAACATTATATCCACAAAACAAGAACAGGATAATATATAAAATACACTATGCAATTATAAAAAATTAAAAAGCTTGTGAAAAAAATTCAATTGAAAGACAAGTAAATACAGTCAAGGAAATATTCAAAATTAAAGAAACAAATACAAAGATATTAAATATGAAAGAAAAAATACAAAATATGATGGGCCAATCCAAGATTGCTGGTATCATACTAATAGAGCTAATATTGTGCCCAGATTTCATGATCCCCAAAGACCACCAGGGAGCCGAGTCCGATGCAATAGCAAAGAGCCTTTATTAGCTGGCCGGGTGACTGCTTTGCCATTCTCCATGCAGGGAGTCCAGAGAACAGCCGCCACCCTTTGTGCAGGACCACTTTTTAAGCACATTAACCACATCCTGTTGTTGCAGAGCAAGCAACCCAAGACAAAACAGTTTTTCCCAAGCAACGTCAGAGTCATGCCATTGACGACCATGTTATTCACAGGATCATCCTGTTCTTCAGAAAGCTGACAGTGTTCTATGAAAGAAGGCTTACTCTTGGGAAAAACTGTTTTGTCTTAAATTGCCTGCTCTGAAAAAACAGGATGTGGTTAATGTGCTTAAAAAGTGGTCCTGCACAAAGGGTAGAGGCGGCTGCTCTCTGGACTCCCTGAGTGGAGAATGGCAGAGCAGTCACCTGGCTAGCTTGAATAAAGGCTCTTTGCTATTGCATTGGACTCGGCTCCCTGGTGGTCTTTGGGGATCACGAAATCTGGGCATAACACTAGAAAGAGCTGGGAATTCTCAAAGAAACAGAGAAATGTGAAACCATTTTGAGCAGAGGGGACACCACTTACGATTTGCATTTTAGCAGGCCATTTCTAGTCTCAATAGCAACAGAGGTTGGAAGAAACAAGGAAACCACTAAAGCAAGTGAAAGCATCCAGGTAAGAGATGATGATACACTGAATTAAAGTACTAGAGGTGAAGCCAGTGAGAAGTGCTTAGATTCTAAGCAAAATGTAAAGGTAAAATCAACAGAATTGTATTAGATCTGGGATAGGAGAAAAAAAGAAACATCAAAGAAAGACTCAAATTTTTAACTGAAGCAACTGGGTAAATGGAATTCTGGTTTACTGAGATGGATAGTACTGCATAGGAACAGGGTTTGGAGGTGAAATTTTGGGATAAATACATAATTTGAAATGGACATATGAGATTCAAAGACCATACAAGCCATCCAATTGGATATGTTGAATCCACAGATGTTAAAGTCTGAGATGCTGGGGATGTAATTCTGGCAATTGTGCATAAGTGACATTTAAAGCTAAGGCACTGAATGAGTCCACCAAAGATTGAGTACACCGAGCAAAAGGAAAAGTCCACAATGTGACTTTACTCATATGTGGAATATAATGAACAAAATAAACTAACAAATGAAATAGAAACAGACTCATAGAGAACAGAATGACAGCTGTCAGAGGGGAGGAAGGTTACAGGGTTGGATAAAAAAGGTGAAAGGAGATAAAGGAAGAAAGGAAGGAAGGAGGGAAGGAAGGAAGGAAGGAAGGAAGGAAGGAAGGAAGGAAGGAAGGAAGGAAGGAAGGAAGGAAGGGAGGGAGGGAGGGAGGGAGGGAGGGAGGGAGGGGAAAGAAAGAAAGAAAGAGAGAGAGAGAGAGAGAGAGAGAGAGAGAGAGAGAGAGAGAGAGAGAAAGAAAGAAAGAAAGAAAGAAAGAAAGAAAGAAAGAAAGAAAGAAAGAAAGAAAGAAAGAAAGAAAGAAAGAAAGAAAGAAGGAGAGAGAGGGGGGGGAGGGAGGGAGGAAGGAAGGATCTACAGACTGAGCCCTGAAGCACTCCCATATTCAGTTGTGAAGAAGATGAAGAGGAACAAGCTGAGAAGGAGCATCTAGTGAGGTAGAAGGATCACCAAGAGAGAATGTATGCAGAGGTCAGGTGTGTTTCAAAAAGGAGGGAGTCATCATCTGTGTCAAAACCTGCTTCTAAGTAGTACTAATAAATAAAATAAGGGCTTATAAAAGTGACCATTGGATTTTGCAACATGGATCTCTTTGGTGACATGACAAAAAACCATCAGTAGGGGTAAGAAGAAGTGAGAGACCTTTGCAAAAGCAGGTAGAACTCTTTAGTCCCAGGCTCCAACCCTGATCTGATGACTCCTCTGGTGTTGGAGAAGTTTGAGAACACATGAAACTTCGTGTGCTCCCTGATGATGCCCCCAAGTCTGTGTTTGGCTATCTCATATTTGTATATTATTTAATCATCATTGCAATTCTGTGAGGAAGTTATCACAACTTCCATTCCACAGATGAGAAAAAATTAAATTATTTGACTGAGGTCAGACAGGTAATAAAAGCCAAAACCTGATCTAGAGCCCAGGTCTTCTAACTATGAAGCCAAGTCCTTTTCTCTCACAGCCAAATGTAGTTCTTAAGACTATGCATTCAGAAACAACATATGTTAGCAACTGGGGAGTACTTCCTACAAACCAGAAAACATGAAAAAAGAATACCACCCAAGACCTCAATTTATGACATCCACAGATTTTCATTCACAGATCAAAACTATTGTTTTCCATCCTCAGTTACTTAAATCTGCTGTGGATGTGAAACCTGGGGATATAAATGACCAACTACATATTTATTGGGAAAAAATCCACATATAAATGAACCCACGCAGATTAAACTTATATTGTTCAAGGGGCGGCTGTAATGGCAAGTCACAGGCTTGCCCTAAATATGGGTGCTAGCAGTTAGGACCCTGGAAATAGCTCTCCTCTCCTGTATATAAATGAATGAGCATTCTCATATTTCAATGAGCTATGATTATAACTCCTTTCAATCTGTTAGCCAACACATGATGAAACCTAATTTTCTAACCTTAAAGATAAAGATCTGACTCAGAGTTGTGGTAAATATTCTGAGGTTATAAGCAAAGCTCCTCTTCTGGAACTCTCCATACTTTAGTTTTCAAGTTACTTTTTCTTTCTTTCATGAAAATGTGTGCAATAATTGCCACATAATAGTCTTCAGTAGTGTAACTTAAGTGCATGGTACTTTTTTAAAAACATTTTTTTATTGATTTCAGAGAGAAAGGGAGAGGGAGAGGGAGAGGGAGAGAGAGATAGAAACATCAATGGTGAGAGAGAATCATTGATTGGCTGCCTCCTGCACGCCCCACAATGGGGATCGAGCCTGCAATCTGGGTATGTGCCCTTGGCCAGAATTGAACCTGCGACCCTTCAGTCCTCAGGCCGACGCTGTATCCACTAAGCCAAATCAGCTAGGGCTGTGGTACTTTATTTTTATAATAAAACCTTGATGATATAGAGTGTTTTATTGCACACTGTACTTTCAGATGCCTCATTTTAAAAAGTGAAGGATCATTTTATTTACTATGAGAAACACTTGAATAAATTGATAATTATAAAACATATATTAAGTATTTAGTCATTGATTCATTGTGACATACTTTTTTTTCCTAGATTTTTTATTATTGTTTTAAGTATTACAAATAGTAGTACATATGTCTCCTTTTTTTTCTCCCCATTGACCTCCCCCCGGCCTCCCCTACCCCCCAGTACATGCCTTCACCTGGCCGCCCTCCCCTCCCCCCCCCCGCCCCAGTGTCTTGTATCCATTGGTTGTGCTTATATGCATGCATACAAGTCCTTCGGTTGGTCTCTTACAGCCCCCCTCGCCCAACCTCCCCTGTCTTCCCAATGCAGTTTGACAGTCTGTTCAATGCTTCTTTGCCTCTGTATCTTTTTCCCACCATTTCTTTCCTTTAAAAAGTTTTGCCTTTGCAGACTAGAAATAAACATATAATAACAAAACAAAACAAAACAAAAAAATGTTTGAGTCCCAATTTCAATGTCCAACAGTTCTGAGTCCCCGTTTCAATGTCTAACAGTTCCTTATGTGTACATGTCAGCAATGATATCTGGATGGTGGGCACCATTGTGACATACTTTTAAATATTTTATTTTAGAGGCATGCAGTTTATAAGGTGGAAAAAAGAAACAAACATAAAAGACAATGAGATTATTCTCCAAGGACATGTAATGAAGGTAAAAAAAAATATTGTAATACAAGAAATATCAAAGGGCACACAAATATTTACTGAATTCCAGTACATAAAATCATGTCATGTATCAATCAACTCAGGCTAAATATTGCTGTGATAACAAACAACCTAAAAAGCCTCAGTGACTTACAAAATAAAGGTTTATTTTTCTCACATTACATGCCTATTTGGGGTCAGGAATGACATCTGCTCCATGTTTCTTTATTCCCTACCTGAAGGGATTTGTCTCATAGCAAATGGGAATGGTAACATGGAGGAACCATACAAGAGCTCTTACAGTCTTTGTTTAGATATATTATAGGTCATTTCCACTTACATTTTCCTTGCCCAGGGAAAATTGGGATTAGGAAGTATTGTCTTCCTACAGGGAGAGGCAGCACAATGATTCTCCAGAAATGTTAAATATTTTTAATATTAAAAATGTCAGTATTCATTTACCAGGGACAAAATACTTAGCAGCAATTGCTTCAGGAATATATAGGATCCCTTGAAGACCCAAGGAGGAGGGCGCCAGGTATAAAGCATGGAGAGAGGGCAACTGTGGCTTCTCCCGGAATGGAACCCTGCTTGCTTGCGGTACGTGGACGATATAGTACATATGTGATTTTCCTCTTTTGACTTATTCACAGGCTATTTGCTTCTCATTTGCAATCAGATCCTATGTTGACATTAGGTCATCCAGCTCCTGACCCACTTAATGCAGTAGTCTGGCAATTACACATTTCCAGTCATCAGCGCTCTCGCTGATTCTGTCCAAGTCCTGTAATCTGCACCACGCTGCTCCATTTCCGCAGCCTCCACGGCCTCCAAGTACCTGCACACATCTGCCCACGTTCACTCAATCCACATCCTAGACCTGGTGCCTCTCCTCAAATTTGGCAGATCGATGCCACTGCTGGCTACTGCTGGTTAAGACTGCCTACAAATAGAATGTGAAGAAACAATTATTAAGCAAATACATTGTTGGTAAATAAAATCTGGAAGCATAGCATCCAGACAGATGAAAAATAACTTCCTTTAAGATAGTAAGTTTAGAAATAACTGTCCTTTGAGTTTGTTACAAAGAGGAGGCCTCAGAGTGGATCCAGAGCCGTGGAGGCATGGAACAGAGAGGGGTCCTCAGACTATGGCCCGCAGGACACATGCAGCCGCCGAGGACATTTATCCAGCCCCCCAGGTGCCGCTGCCTGTCCTGCTTAGCAGCCGACTCGTCCCGGGCCTGCAGTGCGCATAGGAATTTGTTCATAGTTTTTTTTTAAACTATAGTCTGGCCCTCCAATGGTCTGAGGGACAGTGAACTGGCCCCCTGTTTAAAAGTTTGAGGACCCCTGGAACAGACTGAGGGATCTCAGAGGGAAGGCATGGGAGGGAAGGGGGGTGGGAAGTGGTCAACCAAAGAGCTTTTATGCAGATATGCATAACCCATAGACACAGACAATAGGGTGCTGAAGGCCTGGGGTGGGCTAGACTGGGTTATTGGAGGAAAAAGGGAGACATATGTAATACTTTCAACAATAAAGATTTATAAAAATAAAATAAAATAAAAATAAAACAAAGAGGAGGCCTCTATGGAGTGGTCAGGAAAGGGCACATGACAAGAAACACATGTACTTGGGCTAAGAAGGATTTGGAAGAATGAAACAAACTCAAATTATTAGGCACATTTAGTAACTTTTTAAAAATATTTTTTTATTGATTTCAGAGAGGAAGGAAGAGGGGGAGAGAGATAGAAACATCAATGATGAGAGAGAATCATTGATCAGCTGCCTCCTGCACGATCCCCACTGGGGATCCAGCCCACAACCCAGGCATGTGGCCTTGATCAGAATTGAACCTGGGACCCTTCAGTTCACAGGCCAATGTTCTATCCACTGAGCAAACTGGCTAGGGCACACTTAGCAACTTTTAAAATATGTAATAAAGATATACATAATTACCAAACAGAGATAACATATACTTTAAATTTCATTAGTTTTCTCTATAACATTTATACATCTAAAGCATCAATTTGTAGCCGTTAAAATTCACACATTCATTGACATAATTATAAACATTATTAATTTACTAGAGGCCTGATGCACGAAACCCATGCATGGGTAGGATCCCTAGGCCTGCCTGGCTATCAGGGCTGATCTGTGGGGCAGCCAGCAGGGAGACCAGCAGGGAGATTAGGGGTTGCGGTGGGGGGGGGGGGGGCCCGGCCCTGCTGGCACCTGCCTTGGCTGGCCTGGGGCCTGTGGGCTGGGGACAGCTCCTGCGTTGAGTGTCTGCTCCCTGGTGGTCAGTGCACATCATGGTGACTGCTCATTCCACCAATCATTCTGCCTTTCAATCGATTTGCATATTAGGCTTTTATTATATAGGATTCCTAGGTTATAAAGCAAGTACAAATTACACAAGTCAAACTTATGCATATAATACATATTCTTAATAATAAGTAAAAATAGGCAGTAAATAAATACTTTTTTATTTACACTTTCAGTGTTAAATCTTTACAAAATATGTTACTGTTTCTTTGATTATTCCACTCCCAAGTTGTTTCAGGTCTAGGATAAAAATCCAGAAGTGTGGATTTTAGATAAAAGGATCCTTCCTATTTAGGCTTCAGGCTCTGTTCAACACAGAAGGGAGCTCAGAAATAAGAGAGATAAATCTCTCCCATCATTCCCCTTCTCTCTTAGACACAAGTGGATGACTCTAAACCCAATGGCACCTCATGAAAGCTATGTTTGAGAGCAGTCTTACGCAGGCTGATCTTTCTTTTTTGCAAAAATGGTAGACATTGTTTACTATCTTCCTGTTTAGAGGCAATAAGAAATTTTTCCTGCCTAACATTTGAGAGCCATTTTACATAATCTTTTCCAACTTTTCTTAGAGCACCCTCCAGGGATCAGCAATTCAGGTTAGCTGGTGAGTTTTTGCTTTTTGTTATTTTCTTTTCAGATGGGCTGGTCTTGATAGCTTAGCTCCTAGCTGGTTCCAGCAGGCCCTGCGGTAACACAGGTTGTGCATGTTGGGGCTCCTCTGTGAAGAGACAGTGACAGAAAGCACTAATGCTGATGTGTGATTAAGGTATGTAGCTTTTAGTAGCATTGCTTCAGTTTTCCATGTGGGAATCCCTCCAGGAAAAAACTTTCAACATTGAACTTACATTCTCCTCTAGTTCTCAGGTCTGGGATGGAAGGGGAAGGGGATTAATTTTTCTTATGAATTAAAGATGACTTTAACAATATGTTTCTTTACAAGATTAATAAACAGGAAAAGGCAAGTGATCAAGATGTAACCATAATTATTACTAGATTTATTTCAGACTGCTACTTAAATCTACAAGACACTATCATTACAGGCAATCCTCTTTAATGTCAACATCAATTTAAAATTACTCGGGATTTTACAATAAGCAGTATAAGCTTATTAAAGTTTAAAATGACATCATAAAAGTAGTGACATATTTTTACTATTCAATAATGATAAAAATAGTAAGATTAAAGTACCTACTTGTCTCACGCTAATGTTTGCATAACTACTAAAGGCAAAAAACAAAAAAACAAACAAAAATAAACAAACAAAACAAAAAAAACATAGTAGACCAATAATTATAAATGTAAAATTAATTTCAAATTAAAAGTAAAGATCAAATTTTGAAGGAAGTCTGTGTGGTGTTGTGCTAAGTGCTGAGTGGAGTAAGATACAAGTAATTTCTAAAGACTAGCCGAATATTCATTATTGCCCACTAAGAGTAAATGCACATTAATTCACTCAACACTGTATGTTTTTACATAGCACTGCTTTTATTTGAGATAACTTGTTAAGCAGCTAAATCACAAAAAGTTTCCAATATGTAATTTTATTCTGCTCACTTAATTTACTAATTTATAAACACATTCAAATAAAGTTTACCTAAAAGTTCAAAATTATGAAGAGATAGACATCTCAAATTGCTTATTGGGTCAAATATTTCTGTTCTTATTTTCCATTGTTTAATCACAATCTTTTGCTATTGAAAAAGATATTTATCACATCAATGGAATACACACAATATCTAAATTCATATATAAAACAGTAAAAAGGTAAAACTATAATGTGTTCATATCAAAAGCTATGTATTGATGGTAAAAGCTTGGATTTTGAAGGCAAATATATAAGCCTTGGCTCTGTGATTGTTAGACTAGCTTAAAAATAGCTCAGATTCTGGGACCAGAACACCCGGTTTTGAAGCCCGGTTCTGCCACTTACTTGATGTGTATGTACTTGGGAAACTAATTTGGTTTTACTGCTCCTTGATTTGATTATCTATAAAAATTAGAATATTGCAAGAACAACAAAGTAAGATTCCTAGAAATAAATTTAACCAAAGTGGTAAAGGTTATGTACTCAGAAAATTACAGGGTGCTGAAAAAAAGAGACAGAGGAAGATATAAACAAATGGAACAATACACCATGTTCATGAATTGTTAGAATCAACATCATTAAAATGTCCATACTACCCAAAGCAATCTATAGATTCAATGCAATCCCCATTAAAATACCAATGGCATATTTCATGGACCTAGAACAAACTCTCCAAAAATTCATCTGAAATAAAAAAGATCCCAAATAGCTGCAGCAATCCTGAGAAAGAAGAACAAAGTAGGAGGGATCACAATACCAGATATTGAGCTATACTACAAAGCCACCGTTCTCAAAACTGCCTGGTACTGGCATAAAAACAGACATATAGAACAATGGATAAGAACAGAGAACCCAGAAATCGACCCAAACCCTATGCTCAATTAATATTTGACAAAGGAGGCAAGAGCATACGATGGAGTCAAGACAGTCTCTTCAATAAATGGTGTTGGGAAAATTGGACAGATACATGAAAAAAAATGAAACTAGAGCACTGACTTACACCATACACAAGTATGTCCAATAAACTCAAAATGGATAAAGGACTTAAACATAAGTTTGGAAACCATAAAAATCTTAGAAGAAGTCATGGGCAGCAAAATAGCAGACATATGTCATAGCAATATCTTTATCGATACAGCTCTTAGGGCAATGGAAACTAAAGAGAAAATAAACAAATGGGACTACATCAAAATAAAAAGCTTTCTCACAGCAAAAGAAACCATCAACAAAACAATAAGAAAGCCCACTGCATGGGAGAACATATTTGCCAATGTTATCTCAGATAAGGGTTTAATCTCCAAAACTTATAGGGAACTAATACAACTTTACAAAAAGAAGATAAACAATCCAATCAAAAATGGGCAAAGGACCCAAATAGACACTTTGTGAAAGAGGACATACAGAAGGCCAAGAGACATTTGAAAGCATGCTCAAAGTCACTAATCATCTAAGAGATGCAAATCAAAACAACAATAAAGTACCCTCACAACCTGTCAGAATGGCTATCATCAACAAATCAACAAATGACAAGTGCTGGTGAGAATGCAGAGAGAAAGGCAATCCTGGGTTCTGCTGGTGGGAATTCAGACTGGTGTAGCCACTGTGGAAAATAGTATGGAGTTTCCTCAAAAAATTCAAAGTGGAACTTCCATTTGACCCAGTGATCCCACTTGTAGGACTATATCCCAAGAAAACAGAAACAGCAGTCAGAAAGGATATACGCATCCCTATGTTCATAGCAGCACAATTTACAATAGCTAAGATTTGGAAACAGCCTAAGTCCCCATCAGCAGACGAGTGGATTAGAAAACTGTGGTACATCTACACAATGGAATA
Organism: Corynorhinus townsendii; assembly: GCA_026230045.1. Taxonomy (NCBI): domain Eukaryota; kingdom Metazoa; phylum Chordata; class Mammalia; order Chiroptera; family Vespertilionidae; genus Corynorhinus; species Corynorhinus townsendii. Next base: position 79,768,275 of record JAPDVU010000001.1, on the reverse strand, counting down.
CTATGCTGCTATAAAAAAGAAGGAATTCTAACCATTTGCAACAGCATGGTAAGGATGGACCTGGAGAGCATTATGCTAAGTGAAATAAGCTAGCCGAGAAAGATAAATATCACATGATCTCATTCATTTGTGGAATATAATGAACAACATAAACTGATGAACAAAAATAGATACAAAGACAGAGGAGCATCAAACAGACTGTCAATCTTCAGTGGCAAGGTGGGGGGAAGGTAAGAAATCAACCAAAGGACTTGTATACATGCATATAAGCATAACCAATCGACACAGACAGTAGGAGGATGAGGGCATGTGCTGGAGAGTGGGGGGTGGGTGGAGGTCAGTAGGGGGAAAAGGAGACATCGACATAATAAAAGAGTAACATGCTAATTAACTGTACCTTCACAACACCCACCAGCCAATCAAGAGTGAGTATGCAAATTAACCAACAAAGATGGTGGGTTAATTTGCATATGCAGGTGCCAAGTGGCTAGGGGCAGGGCAGGATGCTTGCGTCATCACCATGGCGTTCTGCACCTCCCTAGCCACTCTGGGTCTCGGGCAGTGTGTGAAGGTGGAAAGGCGGCTCGGGCCGGAGCGAAGGCGGTACCAGCAGCCAGGGGAAGGAAGGCCCATTCTTGCACGAATCTTCGTGCATCAGGCCTCTAGTATGTAATACTATATGTAATACTTTAAACAATAAAAAATTTAAAAAATGAGAATAATTACAGTGCCTACCTTATAGGGATATTGCGAGTTAAAATTGCTTAATATATGTTAAGCACTTAGCAGTACCAAGTTCATAGTATTACTACTTATTATCACCTGGCCAGAGTAGCTCAATTGGTTGAACATAGTCCCAAGCACTAAAAAGTTGCTGGTTGGATTCTCTGTCAGGACACATACCTGGGTTGCAGGTTCCATCCCTGGTTGTGGAGTGTACAGAGAGCAACCAATAGATGTTTCTCTCTCACATTGATGCTTCTCTCTCCTCCTTCCTCTCTAAGCATGTCCTTGAATGAGGATTTTTTTAAGTGTTGTTATTATCATGATTATTAATACCTGACTGAATCTTCTCAAAGTTATTGAACCTCATCACATCTATTTCTTCATCCTTAAAATCAGATGATAGTCTCTCTTCATAAAGTTGTGTTGAGGATGGAAAGATGTAAGTCATGTCAAACGCTTGGCAAATCTAGGACATGTAGGAAGCGCTCAGGAGACACTGGTAATTTTCAGCAGCTGGCTTTTGGGATTTCTCAGTTATGTAAGAGAAGGACTATAGTGAATTCTCTTGAAGTGGGACTCTAATTTTCTGATTATCTCTAACTCTCTTCTCCACCTACATATGGAAGGGTTAATAAGCTAGAAAGAACCAAACTACTCTGCAAAATACAAGCAGATGTATCTGAAAGAACCCTTCCAGTTGGAGCAGCCTCCAAAACGGTAGATATGCCTAGTTTTATCCTGTTTCACTGGTTTCCAATGCTCTGGCCCTGCTACCTTGTAAAAAAAAACACAGTATTTGCAATTAAAATTGAAAAAAGATAGAGTAGCAATATTCAAATTATGAAGACACTGGGGGCAATATCCATCCTGTCAAGGGTTGGCTTTTCCTTACTTCATCTCCAAGACATGATGTTTGAGCACATAAATAAGCTCTTTCATGAGCTATTGTGTCAGCATTTCTATAATGGGCATAACTTAATATGTGATCTTGATGTAGAGAAATAGCCCCCTGAAGACTCCATCTTGAAGAATATTATATTTCCAGTGCCATGTCCTTAGTTGTAGAAAAGTGGTATCATTCATTTTTAAACCAAACTACTGTCAGCCAGAATCCAGAAACATATACAAAACTGCCTTTATTAGTTGGATTTAGCTATGCTTTCCAACTCATACAAAGTGTGAGATGGACCAGAAAGAAAAGATTAGGTGTGCTCTTTAATCTCCAAATTCCCCTACCCCGACTCCCCAGCTCATATGACAAAGGTCCTTTAAATTAGGGTGCTGACACACTCATCCTCTCGGTCCCCTCCCCAGGATCCCATCAGATTATTCTTGCTCTCCTAACCCATGTCCTGTGAGCCATTATGCTCAGTCTCCACCTTACATTGCACCTCCAATCTCTGCTTCTGTTATCCAGTCCTTGGTGGGAACTGAGCCTAAGAAAAGCACCAGATAGAAGGGAAGAAAAACAAAAAGATCATCAGGCCATATTTTTAAAAAATATACTCGATTCATCTTGATTCTCTTTTAAAGTAAACAAATAATTTGAATAAAAATTAGCAATTCTTCATGGAGAGAAAAATTAGCTATTGATTTTTCCAGGTAAAAATTCTATTTGATTTTTACCTTTCTGCTAGTTTTATTTATGTGCTCAAACATAACAAAGTTTCACATAATCTCATTTTACCTGATTAGAAGTACGGTGTGTCATTTTACTGGGTGCTGATAGATTTGGTCTGACATCTTGATTTAAAGGTATTTTTCAACCTACCTATGGACTATTTTCAAAATAAATCTATTTCTCAGTGAAAACAAAACAATAAAATTGTGAAAACTTACTAGAAATCTTAGTATATGCATTGAACCTAAAGATTACTGAGGGAGTTTGAATACGAGTGATAAGGGAAATGGTGGACCAATGGACAGAAATTGAGAAATAATGAATATGATTTTGTGTTCAGAGGAAAACATTAATTTTGAACTTTAGAAAGACTAAATTTGAGGTGATGGCAGAGTATTCAAGGATAGGACACTAGAGATGCAGTTACTATTAGTACTGTGTGAGAAAAATGTTAAGGTTGTAAATGAACATTTGAGAATGATGAAATAGTAATTGCTCTATTTCTGAAAAGACTTTTCATAATAGACTACTAAGTTACACATCAAATATATTATTCTCAGTAATGTTTATAATGTTTACCAATCAAAGGTGAGTGTTAGAAATATCTCCTCATTTTATTACATTTTGATCCACCAGGGGTTCAAAGAGGAATCTATATACATAAAAAGCCAGCGACCAGAACGCCGGAAGGACCAGACCCACTGGTTGCTATGACGCACACTGTGGCCAGTGAACTGGCCTGATCTGGGATGGAGCCGGCTGGCCAACCTCCCATGGCCCCTCCCCCGAGCCAGCCCGCCTCTGTTCGGCCTCTCCCAACCCCATTAAGGGCAGAGCAGCCAGCCAACACCCCTGTGGCCCTTCCCCCCAGCTGGTCCCACCCCCAATGAGCCCTCATCACCCCAATTGGCCCCACAGCCCCTTCCCCTGACCAGCCCCGCCCCTGATTGCCCCCCCCCCACTTCAATAGGGGGCAGAGCTGGCCGGCCAACCTCTTGCAGCCCATCCCCACAGCCAGCCCCACCCACAATGGTCCCTCACCACCCCAGTCACCCAGCAGCCCCTCCCCCTGACTAACCCCCCATCACCCCTGACCCTGATAGGGGGCAGGGCTGGCTGGCCAACCTCCTGCAGCCCCGCCCCTCACCTGACCCCAGTCTAGATCAGCCTACTGACCCCAATAAGTGGTGGGGCCAGCCAACCCACTGCCCACTTCCCCTTGCCACAGCCAGCTCCACCTCTAATCAGGCCCCACCACCCCATCAGCCCATGGGCCTCCCCCTAGCAAGCTCCACCCCTGATCAGGCCCCCCACCCTATTCCAAGGTGGGGCCAGCTGACCCACCACCCACAGCCCCTTCCCATAGCCAGTCCTACCCCCATTCGACCCCTCCCACCCCAATCAAGGGCGGGGCCCCTGGCCAATCAACCATGGTCCCTCCCCCCGAGCCCGCCCGGCCCTGATCGGCCCCAATCTGGGCAGGCCAGCTGGCCAACCTCTTGCTGTCTTCTACTCCCTACAGGCTCAGCCCCAATCCGCCAATTGGGGCTGAGCCATCCAGTCCCCACCCATGCATGAATTTGTGCAATGGGCCTCTAGTCTATAAAATAAAAGCTTAAGAAACCATTACTGACCACCAGGGAGCAGATGCTCAATGCAGGATCTTCCCCCTAGTGGTAAGTGTGCTTCCACTGCGGGAGCGCTGCTCAGCCAGAAGCCAGGCTCACGGCTGGTGAGCACAGCTGCCACAGGGGGAGCCTCTCCTGACTCTGCGACAGCACTACCAAGTGGCAGCAGCAGGCACAGCAGGCTGGAATGAGTGCAAGCGGCACAACACCCAGCCCCGTTTCAGGCTCCTACTGCTTGGCACACTGCTACATCCCCCAAGGAGTCCCAGACTGCAAGAGGAATGTCCAACTGCCAGCTTAGGCCCAATCCCGGTGCCATTCTCTGTAGAAGGAAGTCAGTCTGAACAACTCAGTGACTCCGGGAAGCACAGGGAACTCAGGGTGAGCCTGCCTCCATGCTTGACTCACCCACTCGATGGTGTTCGCAGGACAGACCTTGGTGGCCCAGCCCATGCATGTGTAACAGCTGCTGAAGCTCAAGCAGCAGGTCATGCAGCAGCAGAAGGCCATCCAGCCACAAGCCAGCAGGCGGACATCCCCCAAGGGGTCCCGGACTGCCAAAGGGCTCAGGCCGGGCTGAGGGACCCCCCCACCACAGTGCACGACTTTCATGCACCAGGCCTCTAGTCACAGAATAAGTGCTCCTACATTTCTGGGCCTGAGACTAGTTTCCAACTTGTTGGTCTCTGGAATTCTGCACATCTAGTATAAAACCATTTGCTGATGGTCAGTAATATGGTGAAAGTTAGTCATATGGCATATGCCTCAGATGGTCATCGTGCTCACTTGGGCTCTGGATGGCTCTTTATTTTGCTTTTTTATGTTTTACTTTCTCTTTAGTGCTGCTACATAATGAACTGTTAACTAAATTTCATTTTATGCCCAAGGCATGATCAAACTTCAGAGCTAGCTAATCTGACTTCTGTACTTGGTTTTCACAAAACTCAGGGATGCTTCTGGACCCAAGACCTTGGTAAATGTGAGATCATTGTTGGTCACCAAGAATTATTCAAAGAGGAATAAAATGTAGCTTAACTTCAAAGTCAGTGCTCAGACTAAAGACAGAAAGAAAAATTAAAATAAATGGGGGAGAAGGTAGAGCTACCATTAAACTAAAAGGCATTAGTTTTTTACTGACTTGATTCTCTTTTTTTACACCAGGAATGCAAAAAATCGTATTTTGATATTATGCATTTACAAAAACACATTTCTGAGTTTTCATGTTTTAAGAGAAATTTTTAAATAAAATCCCAGCTATGAAAAAACATATGTCCTCTTGCCCACATAATTTCAAAAGATATTATGGGTCTCCAAGTTAATGTTCTCACTTAAATAACCAGGCAAAAACGATCCTTAATGATGAATTGCATAATTTAACAAGCTTAAAAATATTCTAATCCCTTTGTTTCAAGTTATTTTTAATAAAATCTTACTATGAAAATTAAGCTTTCTCTTGATTGTTATTCATTACTTTAATTTAATGGCTCTTAAATCTAATGTGCCAAAAAAAAAAAAAAATCAAAACAACAACACCTAGAGATATTCCTAAATCCTTAAAGAGCCTTATATAATGAGTCTGGGCAAAAATTCAGGAATCTAAATTTTCCACAAGCATACCAAGTAATTCTAAGGCATGAAATCTTCAGACAACCATTTAAAAAGCCGCTCTAAATGGTTCTAGAGATCTTTAAAAACCAGCGTGAATGATATAACACCATGGCATTATTCACATTGAGGGAGCTACTGTGAGCCATTCTTTAGAAGTAGTCAAAGCATGTCTTCATAAAAAGAAACAAATTTTCTAAAAATTTTGTACAGATCTTTATACCAAATAATATATGGATATATATTTAACTGAAAGAGTTTTAATTTGGGGACTCCTTGCACTTATGTGAGTTTTATATTAATAATATTCATAAAGAAATAAACTTTTGTGGTAGAGTTCTTAAGTTGTAGTAGTATATATTGAGCGGTATTCTGTTATGGATAATGAAAATACTATATAATATCAAACAAAACAGAACAGAGTTGCCAATGCTGTACATCAAACGATAAACACTACTCAAGAGCTGAAAATCTTTGAGAAAAGCTGGGGAGGTGTGGGGGTGGGGGTATTGAGTTGGAGAGGAGAGAAGCCAGGAGTCATGAAATAGTAATTGTCAATAGTAAAATAGCAAATATTAATAGTAAAAGAACTCTCTTCTTCCCATATTCCTTCCCATAACTCTCCTCTCTGTAAAAATGTAATTCTTTCTGGAAAAATCTTACAAGGTACTAATTAAAGAGGTGACTTGGGCCTTCTTTGGTACTGAAAACTGATGTATAAAAATAAGCTATCTATCTTGAATGAATATTTAGGAATCAATTTTAAGTACAAACAATATTTTTTATGTTAGGATAGCTTTATGTTGGAAGGCAATTGTTCTGAGCACTTTCTCCAAACATGACAAAGGTCTTAAATGGTTTATATGTAGTTTTGCTGTGAACAATATTAATCTTATAAAACTATTGTTGTTTCAATCAAATGCAAGAATATACAGCATGAAACTAAATTACCAAGAAAATCAATTACAATAAACAGACAGCATATTTGTATTATAATTTGTAATTTAAATAATCAAATGTTCTTCCATAAGCATTAGCTTATTTCCCCAAAAGGTTGACATGGCATTTTGTCTTGTATTTGAAAGCTATCTTTTGCTGTTAATTTGCATTAAGCAAACAACAAAAAGACAGGAAAATCAAAGTACCCCCCTATAGTTCTCCCACACTATCTTGAGCTGTGTGAGCAAGCAGTTAAAACATGCAAATCCAGTTTGGAGGAAAAATTCGACATCTCTATTATAGATGAAAGGTAAACAAAGCAGATGAAGGATTAGCGCAATTCCAAATTTAAGATATTGCTCTCAGTGACTTATAATAAAGTGGTGTTGCATACGGTGCCATGTTTTAGATGACATTTCAATTGTACGAGCAATTTGCATTCTATGTGACATTAAATAACGTTCTTAGTATTATGAATTCCAGCAGCATCCTCATCTTCACAGCATAAAGATATGAACTATGAGGCACATCTTAATGAAGGAGTAAGTTTTCCTGTCAATCTGAAATGTGAGACAAGGCAGTACCTGGGCTCAACCTACAGCAACATTATTGTGAGTTGCCCACTCCTGGCATAGTACAAATCTTCAGCTAAGGCATTCTTCTTATTAAATAAAGATCTATCACTGAACACATGTATCTGTAATATCACTACAATCCAAAGAAAATTAAAAGACAGATTATGTCCAGGATATTACATGCACCACCACAGAGCACTGCTAGAATCTGGTATGGTCTTGTTGCTAAGATACCTGGCTAATGCCCCGGAAACGAGCCCCTCTTACTAATCTAGTACAATCCATGCATGCTTCCACATATTTTGGCAGGAGAAAGTAGGAGTCCACTGACAATGGTTTGGGATCTTACTAGCCAGTGTTCCTGAATTTATACATTTTTTATCTCTTCCTGGTAAGCTTTAACAATCTTAAGGAAATAAGAAATGTAACACTCTGTTAATGGCATTTGGTTGCTTTATGCCATTTAAAACAAGTAAGATTACTTTTCATCCTTCTGCATAGTCAATAAAAGTTGCTTAAAAAGGTAATTATTTAAGTGCCTTTGGTTGCAAAATTCTGCTCCCCAAAATGGTTTCCCTTAATCTTTGTGATTTATGTTGTTATATGCATATAAATCACTAACTGCATTTTCTATATATAGGTCTTTCTTCAAGGAGAATGCAATACACCAGTTTCCCTGGGTGCATACTGAATAAGAAATCAGGACACTAAAACGAAATACTTTTACGAGGAATTACTTACAAACCTATGATGCACAAAGCTGGTTTGCAATGCTAATGTTTCCAAAGATTAAGAGCTATTTTTATGCATGACAATAATGCATAAAATGTCAAATAAAAAATAAATATTTTGAGGCTTCCCCTGCATAGAATGCAAACGTCCTTTCCACCTCCAGGTGTCTCTTTTTTTGTTTGAAATAGTCTGTGTCTGTTAAAACAAACTAAGCAAAGATTTCTACTAAGAAATCAAACATTTTTTTTAATGTAAGTGTGTTCTTACTCTGTAGTGCAATATGATCTTCAGAGCATCCATGCTGGTAGTTCCATTGAGCTCAAGTTATGATAACAATAACTTTTGCAGATGTTCATAGCTGTCACATATTATTCACTAAAATGTCAGAAGATGTGATAAAAAGTTAAACCAGAAAAATTATTCTAAAGTAATTGGTTCAAGTCAAGAAGGCAAGGGAAGGTCAAACATTAATCCCTACCCATAAACAGTGAATGAGCCATAGAGAAATCACAGCCATATTGATTTTTTTATGAGGAAACCATCATATACCGTATTGGTGGACACACAGATAAAGTGGATGCTTATACATGTACTGGTGTGCAAATTTATAGTTGCATATCAAAGGTGCTCAGTGATTTAAACATGTTTTTTTCTTTTCAGATTTACTGGGTTTTTTACTCAGATTTGCTTTCTTATCAATAGAAACTTTGCCCATCTTTGGAAATAATATAGCATACTCTGATTACATTAGGTTTACGTTATTAACACTGATTTGTATTTTTCACTCCATGGAGTCACAAGTTCATATAGAAGGGTTATTTGACCAGAAACCATGGGGACTTCACAGATTTAGAATTCCACTTGCAATGTAATGACAATAGCTCATCATGGAATCCTGACTTTATTAGTGATAAAAACAAATATCAAAACTGTCAGTATATCCCAGAGAGCATCTAAAAAATGTATACACATATTTAGTGTCTTATTCATTTGCTTCCATATTTGGAGCCCCTTGGGATATTGTTGCAATGAAAATTATTTCTAAATTATTGCCCAAGAGCAGTATACAAGGATAACTGAATTATAAAACAGGAGCTTGTCCATGACAAAGAAGAAATAAATCAATAACAGGTGCAAGTATCTCAGAGACTGTTACTTCAACATCAATTGTCCCTGTAAGAAGGACAGAAAAATGTTTTTACAAACCTTTTACTTTTTTCAATTCTCACTGGAATCCCATGTCAGAAGAGAAAATGGCTGTTTGCTTAGAATAAAGTGTCTTAGCTTTCCACGTGGACCTGACAGTAATGGCCAAGGATGGGGCCGATCAATATCCATCTTCTTCATTCCTGAAGTAATAACTTTCAATAGGAAAATCTATTTACTTTTACTTACCTTTATTTTATTTCATTTTGCTTTAAAGAAGTCCATTCCAGAGGGAGGGTTTACCTTGCAAACAGCAGTTAACAAACTGATGATTTAACTAAGGACTCCAGGCCAGGAAAGCATCACCATCTCTGTACCTGTGTGTTAATGTTAAGAAGAAACATATATTTTTTTTGGATTCCAAATTTGTTTACAGTCACTGAAAGCCTTGTAAGGCTCATGGCTGCTTATCTGGGAAAGTATATCAACCAGGTCAATCAGGAACAAGGGTCACCCATATCCGTAGTTAGGGCTTCTTGAATTCTTTACATTCCATTTGCTGAAGACACTCTTATATTACTGTGCTGTATGATAAGGAAGATATCAACGGATGAGTATTTTAAAAGAAAACCTCAAAATCTTCTTTGGACTAGCCTGTCGTTTCATACATTGTATAAAAACTATAGTAAAAAAGGCCATTCATGCTCCATCCAGGTCTACAACAGAGAGGGAGCGCGTAAGAACCGAAATGCCTACAGTAAACCATTTCCCAATGTTTGAAACATGTTCTCTTCTCTTTATCTCTGCTAGCTCCCTGCCAGCCCTGTAACTGTTTTGTAATTATGATATATTTTTATTTCTATTGAGCTAGAATTGAGTTAAAAGTTATGGCTTTTTGTTTTCCAAACATGTTTGTTTTGCAGATTGTTTTTTTTAATGAGATGAAAATTGATATTTGAAATATTAGACATAATATCAGTCATTTAATAACGTTTAATGACAATTATTATCAATGACTTAATTGAGTAATTTTTACCCTAATAAATTTTATTTTTGGAACTGTAATTAAAAGCAACTTCATTGCAATATATATAAAATTATTATAATTGTCTTTATAGAATTCTGGAATCAACATCATGAAAAATATTTTAATCAATATTTAGACAATACTTTTTCCCTTAATTTCTCTACATTACAAAAACAAAAATATTTTTCACACACACACACACACACACACACACATACACACACACACACACACATATATATATATATATATATATATATATATATATAGTGATTCAAACCAACTATCAATGCTATATAACCTTTTTATACTAGAAATAGTGGCTCAAAACCATTGTTATTAATACCAGTAGCAACTTAAACTTTTAAATAACACAAGTGAATTAAATAGCAACCTGAGACTGCTTTGTGAGTTTTTAAATTGATAATTGGTAATTAATTTTAAACCAAGAGGAGTAATAAAAACTCACTTCTGAATTCCAGGTTCATACATAAATCTCAGAACACTCACTGTGTATATTTGTTACTAAGGAAGGAGATCCCTGCTATTAAACCCTTGTTTAAATCAACTGCAAGATGGGAAATAAATTAGAGGCAGTACTCTCCTTAGAATTTCTAAGAAAACATCTATTAACACAGGTGTAATACAGCAAGAGAATTAATTGCAAATAAAGTAAAATATACAGAATGATAAGAATAAATTACATTTCACTTCTAATCTCTGTGCATTCATTATTCAGAGAATATCTGCAATGAAAAGAGTGCATCCATGCTTCACTCATTTTATGTTGGCAACAGACATAGAGGATCCTGTTTTAAAGGACAGTGATCAGGCTGTCACTTTGACGAACTTCTCTGTCAGTGTTTTCATGTGTGTGCATGTGTACCAAGACAATAATACACAAGAAAGCTTTGTATATCATTGAAACACAAAGGACAGATATCCCATTTAAGTAGGGCCCCCAGTAAATCGAAAGAAAGCCATTGACAATTTTATTAAAAAATAGTTTCACTTGTTAAAAGGCACCAAGGGATTAGAAAAAAAAGAGCCAAGGTCTTAAAGGTTTTAGAAAGCTTTTTGTTGTTGTTCTCAGTGATAGTAATTTTTATTCATTGGTTTGTACTTGCATCATATTTTGTTGTGGAAGTTGGTCCATTATTTCATATTCTATTTATTGACATGATACTAGAGATACTGTATCCCCCAAAAAAGTAATTACATTTATTTTAATTACAATGTATAAAACTACATAACAGAATTAAGTATATGCACTTTAAAGAAGTCTTTTTATAGGATTAGTCCTATAAGTAAAAATAGGTATTATTAAAAATATAAACAAATATTAAGAAAAAACATATAACATTTAAGACACAAGTTTAAAACTCAAATTTGAAGCAAATTAGTGCCACTATTTATCCTTCTAACTATACTCATTTTAACATTCTAATTAAAATTTAGTGCCTGCAAATGCAGTTGTGTTACCAATAAGTATTCAATATATGCTCATTGAACAAGTGAAAAGGAGAAGGAAACTGTGCAGGTCATATTCTCAGCTCTGAGGCCTAAAAGAATGACAAATATATTCCTCTCACCTGCTCACTGAGTTGAATAAAATTAGAACTCTTAAAAGCTTGAATACTTTGCATAATTACATGATTAAAAAGAAACTCAGTACCAATTTGTTAAATGCATTGCTTTTGTGAGTTATTTTTCCTATGTCTTGTGATGTAGAGTTCAACTAAGAAGAGTGCACCAGACTGAGGCATGCAGGAGGAGGCAAGACAAAGAGATTCAGGCCACTACGTCAGCACACATTTTACCAAATGCAGATTCAGAAAATTATCTTTTATATGGACAAATCCATTAAAATGTCCTGAGTATGGAAAGATTATAATGCAGAAAACTTCAAATCACCATTCTTTTCTAAATGATATCCAAATAAAACACTGCATCTTTTAAAATAGACATTCAAAAGAACATTCAGGGGAGTCTAGAAAGCTGCACCTGTTATAAAGCCCTGGACCTTGAGAACATTAGGCTAAGTGAAATAAGTCAGTCAGAAAAAGCTAAGAACCATATGATTTCACTCAGATGTGGGATATAAAACTGAAACTCGTGGACACAGATAGCAGTGTGGTGGTTGCCTAGGGGAAGGGGTGAAGGGGTTGTAATACAGTATATGGTGACTGAAGATGATTTGACTTGGGTGGTAAGCACACAGTGCAATATACTGATCTTGTATCATTGAAATGTACACTTAAAACCTATATGATGTTATTAACCAATGTCACCCCAATCAAGTTAATAAAAAAATTAAAAATATCTGAAACTAAAAAATTAAAAATAAAGCCATGGAGCCCAGAGAAGGAACTCAATAATTATTCCTGATATATTTGTTCCATACATGCATATATGTATTAGTGTACGTGCAATTATTTATAGGTGCTCGCATAGGTGTACATGTGCCTCTGTGTATGTCTGCCTGTCAGTGTGTATCACAGTTACACCACTAACTAGAGACACGTGCAATCCCAGACAAACATCTCTCCCACTTTATGTTACTCCACTAGATCATTCTATTCATTTTCTCCCAATGCTTTATTTTAAAAAGTGAATATCTGCATGATTTCTTGCCCATCTTTTAGATCTCAGCAAAAAGCATGGCCGTAATTAAGCATTCTAGGCCAGAGTCACAGGATCAAATCATCGAGTTGTAGATGCAGGAACACCTGGGCACACAGGCAGCTTGGCTTGTTCCAATCTCACCAGGCACCTCCACATGTTATTAGCTGTTTTATTTTTTTTACTAAACAGGTTTGGCTCATCTCTATTTTAGAAACCTTTCAAGCTTTACACCTGAGTTCTCTCAAATCTGAACCCCAAATGAAGAAAATGGATTTATATACCCACTCAAAGTTGTTCAATAATTGATTAAGGCTTTGGCACTGTAAAAGTAATAGAGTTGCAACAATAGATTTGCTAATCTGTGTGAAGTAGTTGCACACATATGCCTCCTTTTATTTTACATGATTTAGCAGTAGTAGGGGCCTAAATATCATGGTTGTTGATGTTCACCTTAATCATAACTTTCCATCACTTTGTGCTTTAGTTTGATTTATACATATCTATAAAAATGTTGTGTCTATATAAATGTGTGTGTGCATTAAATTTCTGAATTTTTAAATTCACTAGTATCAATGCTTTTTACACACACACACACACACACACACACACAAATGCAATTCTACCTCACCGAAACTCATAGATAAAGACAATTTCAGCAATGTAATACCGCCAGCAAATGATGGGATATCGTACAAGAATAGCTACATTAGTCTTCCCTTCTCACATGCAGAAGCTCAAAAAATGCTGTTGGACACAGCGCTTTATTCGAAGAGGTTTCACACATGCATTTTTAATCAGGATTATATTTCACAGAGATCTGTCACCGCTCACAAGTGCAGCCGGCCGGTCCTCCTTGAAATGTATCAGCTCTCAGGCACAGCCCTGAACTAGTTTTTCTTTGTACAAATCTGGACTTGGTGATCCACAAGGAGGGGTTTTTTTTTCTTAAAAGGAAAAAATAATCCCTTAGAATTGCTTAGGACCCCCCTGCACATTGTTTTTAGTTCAAACAGACAACTGCTTTAACATAGAACCATCTTCTAAGTCGCTCTCTCTGCCAAGCTAACAGTCTAAACATTTGGGCTTTAAGATATTTGCTAAACCTAGAAGATCTAGCAAGTGGGTATTTCAAATTCGATTATTTACATAAATTTTGGGGTTGGCTTAAACATACATGTTTCCTCCAGTATTAATCTATAATTTTATGCTCTATTCTCTCCTATAATAATTAAAATGGCATAAGTAAAATATAATAAAAATGTTTATATGGATATCTTTCTCCAATGTGCTTCAAATATTGGGCATATTGTATGATCATACTATAAAAGCATGTTCTTATCTAAGTGTATAAAATATCCTACAGAAGTTTATAAATACAGAGGAACAACTCAAATTTGTGTATACATCCCTAACATTGCCTGAGCTAACAAATGGGTATAAAAGCCAGCAGAGAACATTAAAGGTCAGAGATGCTAATGAAATCTATGTATATTTTAACATTATATGTATTTACTTTCAAAAGTCTATTTGAGAATGCCTATATTTTAAAACTTCTAGTTTATTTATAACAACAGAAATTATCTTTCAATTATTTAGAATAATACAAAAACAGATTTTTTTAAAAGCTTAAGTTTGCATCTAGCATGTTTAATGTCTAAGAAATACCTAATCTCTGTTAAAGCACACCCAACACATTATACATATCTAGTAACTAGACCTTGTCTCAAAACACATTTCAAAGCACATGTAGTGGAAAATTGTTTAGTAATAAAAGTCTCTAAAATTTGTGAAAATGCAAGAGTAAAGCCCGTTTAAAATCTGTCTGTTGGGAACTACTGTATATCAATATATATCTAGAAAAATAGGCCAAGAGCCATAGCACAGGAATTTTGCATTAAGTAACCTATATGTTGTCAAGCAACTGGTCATAAAAAGCACTGAATAAAAGAGCATTTGAAATTGGATAGTTCTGAAAATACCACAGATGATTTCTTGTATTCTCTGACAGTTAAGAACAAAAAGACTTTCAGACAAAGACTTTAGACACTCCTTGTGATATCTGACTTCTACAAATTTGAGACATAACATTACCAAAGATCTGGAACCACCCCAAAAAAAGTCAGTATAAAGCCATTTGCTTGATTCTCAGTTGTTGTATGCTCATAAAGTTACTATATTGCTCTGTTATCATAAACAATATACATTTTAACATATATCAAAGCATTTGAAAACCCAGAGTTATATCTACAAAACTGGAATAAAGAAAGGCAGCCTGCAATATTACAGTGTCCTTTTAGAAACAATACATTTCTAATAGTTAAGATTTTGTTCTATTTTAACAAAATCAGAAGGTTTGGAGAATAAATTTCAAAATTATATTGCACTAATTAGTGACACAAATACCAATAACTCAAAATTTTCAGGAGTTTAAAAGATAAAATTGTCTTTCAGATCCAAATTGTTGCCTAGTTTAAGTACAAGAGAAGAGAGGGTATTAAAGCAATCATACTTTTTATCCATTGCTTTAGCGTTTAGTTAACAAGGAATCTGTGGCTTTAGAGTTGCTTAGCCAACAGCCTGTATAGCACATTTATATTCCCCAAATGGTTTCATGTTTCCAAAGTGAAATTTTGAAGGGTATTAGTGTAAAATATTTATCTCTTTAGTTAGGAAAATCTCTCTGCAGTCACACACCCACAAAAGCACTTTATAAATGACTTTATCCACAGTAAACGTTAGTGTTTACTGAGGATAAAGAATAGCAGCGATAAATTAAAATAACCTAAAATATGATATTAAAATTCCTCACAACCTAAAAGAGTTTTTTTATAGAAGATTGATCGATATTGCAAAGTGGTACTCTTTTTTTTTCCCCTCAAAAAGTACAAATCTAAATTTTCTGGATCCTCTTGAAATCTGAAAGATGTTAATTCCTGTACTAGTATGTTTATAATTGTGCTTGTTTTTGAATATATAAGATGGCTTTTGAAGTGGATAATAAGCATATCAACTTATCACACACACATTTTCCTGCTATCATAAAAAGAGCTATAAGTTTGAAGCCAAAATGCCTGTATTTGAGTCTTTCTTTATTATCTTGTGCTCAGTTCCCAAAATCTACACTTCCTCATCTGAAAAGTGGGAATTATTTCTGTCTCACTTCACCTGTCTCACAAGTTTGTAAGAATGAGAGGGAATTATTATCACAGCGATCAGAACAAGTTTTATGTTTCTAGAGAACATAGGCCCCATATTTAATACATTCAGTCTCAAAGGAATGAGGTCAGTGTCTCTCAATTGTATTTTCCTATATTTTTTTTAAACAAGTGTCACCAGAAAAGGTCTCATTTATATATTCATCTTTCCATCCTTTTTACTAGAATTGAAGATTGTTATGGGCAGTGACTTTGTCTTTTTCATCACTGTATCCCTAGTACCTGCATCTGTACCTGGCACATTAAAGATGCTCCACTATCTATTGCTGGTCTAATTATATAAAAGCTGTGTCTTCAAATAGATATGTAGGAATACAAGCCCTGCCACCTTCTTCCGGCAGTTCCTAAGCTCCATTTACCATGGATCTGTCAGGGGTAAGTGATATAACCATCTGATTCAGTCAAAATGACTCAACTAAGCCTTTATGTTCATAAGTAGTTTTCCACTTAAAAGGGGCTTTTCCATGGCCTACAAGATACAATACTCTCAATAGCATGTGTATAAAGTGTTATTTTTTTCTGTTTATTCAAGACACAGCTGCTGTAATTGCTCACAATAAAGCCAGCCTCACCATTGCATATCTCCCTGTTTCACTGTTTTTCCCACTTTGTTTCTGTAATTGTGCCTTCCTCTCCTACATCATGATTTTTCCCCACTCCATTGGATCATTCCTACCAGCATCTAAACCGTTTGATCCTTCATCAGCTGCTATCATGACTCCATTTCTCTCCTCCTCTTTCCAGTAAATCTACTCTGAATAATTATCTATTCACTTTCCCTACTTCCTATCTTTCCACTTTTCTCTTTTTTTAAATAATTCTTTATTATTAAAAGTATTACATATGTCCCCTTTTCCCCCTCATTGACGCCCTCCAGTTCACTTTGCCCCCTCTCACCCCAGGCCTTCAGCACCCTATTGTCTGTGTCCATGTGTTATGCATATATGCATACAAGGTCTTTGGTTGATTACCTCCCATCCACCTTCCATTTCTTCTTAAACCAACTTCAGTCAAACTTTCAACTCTACCAATCCACTGAGACCTCTTTCATCAAAGTCACCAATGATGTCTATATTCACAAATCCAGTGGCATCCAGTTAATCTCCATCTAACTTAATCTCTTTGTGCCATTTAATAACTGATCACATTCACCTTTTTTTTATTTTAATCCTCATCTGAGAACAGTCTGAGAGAGAGGAAGGGAGAGAGAAACATCAATTTGTGATCAGTTGCCTTCCATATGCACCCTGACCCAGGGAATGCGACTGGCAACCTTTTGGTGCACAAGACAATGCTCAACCAACTGACCCACTCTGGCGGGGCTGAGACATTTTCTTTATTTGGCTGTCAGCAAATCACTGGTTACACCTTCTCAACCTCCATATATGGACATTTCTCTTCCCATTCTCTAACTGCTAGAGTAAGCCAGACTCTGTTCTTCAGCCTCTTCTCTTCTGTTTGTTTCTGTATCCTGCTCCCTAGGTGGTCAATTACAATCACTTGACTTTAAATACCAACTATAAGTTAGTGAATCCCATATTCACATCTCAATGCTCTACCTCTCTTTTGAACTCCGGACTTATATACCTCAAGTAGCATGTTTAATAGGCATCTCAAACTTAATGTAGCAAATATATCTCTTTATTTTTCCCCAAATCTGTTCTTTCTGTGATGTTTTGTGCCACAGTAAATGAAACCAGGGGTCTGCCAATTACTCTGGAAAACAAACACATAAAGAAACAAACCTTGACTTCCTTTTTGTGTATCTCACAGCTAGTCATTCAGCAAATGCTATCAGCTCCATCTTCAAATTATAACCAGCATCTAATCATGTCTCATTAGACCTATCTCTACCTCCTTATCAAAAGCATCTTTCATCTCTTGCTTGGGTTACTAGAATAGCTTCCTAACTTGACATATGGCATCTACTCTTGTGTCCCTATGGTTTATCTATATTTAGAACCCAGATGGAATTATATTACTTAAAGAAACCATTAAATGGCTTTTTGTCACACAAAATAAAAACCTAAAGCCCAGTTTCCTATATCATCTACCCCCAGTTTCCTAATTCTATTTCCTATTGTGTTCCCTATATCTCACTGGGCTTCTGCTCTTCCTCAAGGCTGCTGATCAGATTCTTGCTTAAAGGTCTTTATATTTACTTCCCATCTACTTGGAATACTCATTACCAGATATTCTTATGGCATGATCCCTCAATTCATTTAGTCTTAGCTCAAAGCCATTATTAATTGCTCATTTTCTGATACCAGAATATAAACTCCAAGAAGGCAAGAATTATTTCTATTTCCTGTGTGTATCCCTAACACATCTCTCAGTTCCCTGCAAAAAATTATGGTCTCCAGATTTTTGGAAGAATGGAAGGAAAGAAGGAAGGAAGAGAGGGAGAAAAAGAAGGAGAAAGGAAGGAATAGAGGAGGGAGGGATGAAAAAGGGGGGAAAGGAAAGAGTGAGGAACTAGAGAGGGAGAGGAAAATTAACATGATTTAAAGCCTGATTTTTTCCAGCTATATGATTCCAAAGATAACCCTAATATAACCCAAGTTGAAGATAAATTAAATGGCTGAACTAGATGGCTTACAAGTAGGAATCAGCATTAATTTCCTCCTCACCCCCGCTCTTCCCCCCCCCCCCCACCCATTGTCTTCAAAATGTTCTTTCAAATCTCACCTGGACTGCATTTCTTACTGTCCAGGCATTTCCATCTAAAACAACAGTCATTTTGGAGATAAAGACTCATTTCAAATGTTTTAAATTTTCAAAGAATTATACTTAACATTTTAATATCCAATCCCAATCATCTCCCCTCACCCAGCTCAGACCTGAGCATCAGCTCTGGGAAAACAGCAGCTATGTTTTCGCATTACCTTGCTGTTCCTACTTTTTACTTAAGAGTTTTCCTGGGCTTGGCAAGGGGAGGGAACTTTTAAGAAATTGAAGACAAAGTATTTTCACTTAGTTGGTACAGCTTGTAGTCCTTTCTTGCCTAATACTGGCCAGTATGGCCATGATGGGTACCTAAAAGCTGGTCTTCCAAGAAACACATTTGAATAGAAGTCCTAAGTTACATAGAAGTATATCTTGTAAAGGTGTAGGAAAGTGACTGTGGGATTGAAAACCCAAAGATTAAGGAGAGGGCTTCAATCAACTACTCTTGGAAGTAAATTGTAGACTAATATAAAAGAAATAAAAGTACTCAAGCTGTATTTAAGGTTATGCCTCATTAATAGCATATTAGCACCATCAGAATATATAATAAAAAATGTGTAAAATAATTTATCTTGTGTTTTTAAATCACATTTAAATTAATAATGGGAAGAAAAACTTTAAGGGTATATCTAAGTTGAGTAAATCACTCATCACTCACGTGATATATCTATATATATAAAAGCCTAATATGCAAATTGTCCCCTCAGAAGTTTGACCTGGAGGCTGATCGCTTGCTGTGATGTGTGATGACCACCAGGGCATCGTGTGGAATGAAGGAAGGCCCTGGCTGGCAGCAGGAAGGCCCCAATCAGTCCTGATCACTGGCCAGGCCCAGGGACCCTACCCATGCATGAATTTCATACACTAGGCCTCTAGTATATAAATAATATTATTAAGTGAATTCAAATAGGCTTAAGTATAAACTAGAAGCCTATGGAGGGAGAGCAAAAATGTCTGATTTAATACAAGGTAACTAAGGAGAATATATGTGTTGCAGGAATTGAAATTAGATCACTACTCACGCAACAATTCCTAATTATGTGGAATGATGTGTTTCATATTAATTAAATTCTCATCATACTAAATTTTCAATTAAAGCAGAGAAACAATGGCAAGGCTATCTGCAGTGGTTAGACATTATGGGAACTTTAAAAAATATTTTAATTGAAATTTTAAAATAGCTAAATAATAAGTTTACCAAGACAATTATTTCACATACCAAAGCAGCATATCTTATTGATTAAAAAGTAAGGCATAGACATAAAGTGTTATCACATTTCCCACAATATCCACCGAATCATAAATGTGTGTGTAAGTGTATGTCTATGTGCATGTGTACTTCTATTCATTTAGATAACATATATTGATTATGCTTCTATCTGGCCCTGAGCCAGTCCCTTCAGTAGGCTACTGGGACAGGAGAAAAGTCATTGAAAAAAATTGACACAGTTCTTAGCCTTAGGTAATGAGGAATATAGACAAATGGGCAACTAATGTTCAATGAAAACAATGTGATGCAAGGAGTTATATGGGACTGAGTGGGGGAAACAACTTACACACACTTGAAGAAGCAGAGGAAGCAATAGGGCAGAGAAATTAGAGAACAGTTTGGAGACAGCAAAGTGAAGAAGAAAGAAACAATTCCATACAGAAAGAAGTGCAAATGAGAAGGCTCGGGTGAAAGAGAGTCTGTGCCACTCTAAGATTGGAATATGTGCAGTGTGGCCAGAACAAAGGGGAGTGGTAGATGAAGGAGGGCTAAGGATGCCATGTAGTAAGAAGGAAATATTCCAGGACGATGATATGCTCACTGGTATCACATGCTGCCAAGATAACAACAAGAAAAAAGATGGAAAAGTGTTTATTGGGTTTAGCATAGAGACCTTGGTAACTGGCAAAGCAGTTTTAGTGATGTGGTGGCCCCAAAATCAAATTATAGTGGATCAGGGATAAAAGCAAAGAATAAGAAAATAAAACCAGAGCACCAATAATGCTTTCATTAAGTTGGACCATTAATGGGAAGAGAGAAGTAAAGGAAATGTTAGAGGAGAAACTTATATTAGAAAAGATGAGGAAGATTTGAGCATGGTAAAAACCTGAAGGGTAAGGACCAATAAGAAGAGATATTGATGATCCAAGAAATATAATCAATAAATCAAAGTCACTTAAAGATTGGGAGAAATGCAATCTAGGGCACAGATGAAGGGAAGAGCCCTAGTTGGGAGGAAGTGGGTAGTGTCACTTTCATTTTAAGAAAAGGGAAAAAAGAAAGAATGAATGTAAATCCACATAAATGTCTACCTTGGCTGGAAGTTGAAGAAATTGTATATTCTTTACATGATCACTACTTTAATGTTTTTAGTCTCATTTTTCAGAGAGAGTATTGCATTCTATTCCAAGGCTAGTAGTAAGTTGACCCAGAATATTCTGATGCCTTTCCATTTGAGCTAGAAAGAACAAGTAAGGAATGAGCCAAATTACATAAAGACAGAGCAAAGTAATTGCAATACAAAGGCTGCTCAGTATCACTCCAGAGAGACCTCACATGTCATTTAATATGAACCTCAGGACAACTTAGCAAACTACCTTAAGTTTTCCCATGCAGGGATTGGCTGGAGTCTAAGTGGCTGTACTAATGATCAACTATACTTTTGTGGTCAAAATGGAAGGCTATGAAAGCAGTATAAGAGATTATCAGTTCAGTAGTTGTTCACATTAATATTCAGGAGTCACCTAGGAATCTGTTAAAATGTCTAGTCTCTGGCCTCACCAGCACACATTCTAATTCAAATGAATCTATGGCAGGCACCAAATGATTCAGACAGATGTTTCACTTTGGGCAAGGTCTAGTAAAAGATAGGAAGAAACCAGGCCAAGCCATTCAAATACTTAGCCCACCTTCCTAGCTCCTAAGATGGAGAGCTAGAAAGAAAAAAAAAATATATTCTGTGGACCTAAGTAGCAGGGCCAATAAGCCAGTAATTATGGCAGGTTAAGAAAAGTAATAGAATATATAGCAGTAACAATTAAATGTTTTTACTGTGCACTTTGTGGGAGAGGAGCAATATTATAGTACTTTAAGAAACACATGGGGCCTGACTGGTGTGGCTCAATGGTTGAGTATCAACCTCTGAACCAGGAGGTCACGGTTCAATTCCTGTCAGGGCACATGCCCAGGTTACGGGCTCAATCCCTAGTGGGGAGAATGCAGGAGACAGTCAATCAATGATTCTCTCTCATCATTGATGTTTCTATCTCTCTCTCCCTCTCCCTTCCTTTCTCTCTGAAATCAATAAAAATATATTTTTAAAAAGAAACATATGGGGACAAAGAACTGCACAAATATCTGATAGTTTATATACAGTAAAATTAAGGAATTTATTTGGTGTCATTTGTATCCTGTAACAACTGCAACTAACATTTATTATAAACTTTTAAAAAACAAACATAGTCACTTCTGTTTGGAATAATATAAACTGGTCCATGTAAAAACAGAGCTGAATAATCTCTAGTGGCTGCTTGCAAACTCTGAATTAGAAAAAAGTCACTATTTAATTTTTAAATTATAAAATGATACAGAGCCCAGCCAGTGTGGCTCAGTGGTTGAGAGTCAACCTCTCAACCAGGAAGTCCTCGTTGGAACGCCTGGCAGGGAATATGCTTGGGTTGTGGGCTCAATCCCCAGTGTGGGGTGTCCAGGAGGCAACCGATCAATGATTCTCTCTCATCAATGATGTTTCTATCTCTCTCTCTCTCTCTCCCTTCCTCTCTGAAATCAATAAAAAAATTTTTTAATGATACAGAAAGATGGTTTTCTTTTATGTCTTAAATAACAAATAACTATAAACCTAGCATCTAGAATCAAGTCTATGCCTGTTTTAAGTCAACAAGCAAGAAGTAGCCATGTGTTTACAGCATAAATGCCACAGACATTCTAAAGGCATAAAACTTATCTTTTTCTTCAAAGCACTTTATGTAGAGATGAAAACATACTTCTGCTCTGTTCCTAAGTCTCACAATGCTAATTTTACTTTCATTTTCTTTTCATCGCCTCCAATATCAACCTCATCAACTCATCAAAAACACTATTAATACCTGAGCTGGGAACAATGCTGAGGTGCATACAAAGTGTAAAGAGCTTCCAGATTAAACAAGTAATTATACAAATGCCCTTTAGTGCACATTTACCAGCATAAAATCTGCATGAGGGGAAAATAGCCAAGGCAGCCAAAGTTATACATTTCTAAACACAACGCATCACCCGAGTTAAAAAGAAGAGGCTTAATGAAAATAAACAGAGCTTTGAAAGCAAGATTTAAAGCCTCAATGCAGCTTAGGACAAGTTGTGACTTTTCAGTATCACATAGACATTACATCAACAACTACATTCTACCAAAGGGAAAGGAACGTCATTGATGCCACACTGAAATCATCATCTCTCTGTAAGAAATGTATTTTAAGTGGGAAATTTAGCAGCATTTCCCCAAACATAAAAATCCTAAACATTTCCTGTATTGTGTTCACTTTATTATATTTAGTTTCACTTTTTGAGGGAGGTTCTTTGAAATAATAGTTTAAAAGAGGGAGAAGAGAATGTGGTGAAATCCTAAAGTGTCTAACCTTTATCCTTGGGAATTCAGACCATGTCAAAAATAAAGACGCATAAAAGTAAAATAATGATAATCTATACTAACAAAAGCCTAGGTGGTCCTCACGTGTGATGTCATCACAAGATGGCCGCCAAAAGATGGCTGGCAGGGCAGGGCAGTTGTGGGCAATCAGGCTGGCAGGGAAAGGCAGTTGGGGGCAAACAGGCCAGCAGGGGAGGGCAGTTAGGGACGACCAGGACAGTAGGGGAGGGCAGTTGGGGGCGATCAGGCCGGCAGGGGAGCAGTTAGGGGATGATCAGGCTGGCAGGTAGAAGCGGTTAGGTACAATCAGGCAGGCAGGCAGGCGAGTGATTAGGGGCCAACAGTCCCAGATTGTGAGAGGGATGTCCAACTGCCAGTTTAGGGATCGAGCCTAAACCGGCAGTCAGACATCCCCCAAGGGGTCCCAGATTGGAGATGGTGCAGGCTGGGCTGAAGGACACCCCCCCCCATGTATGAAATTCATGCACCAGGCCTCTAGTTAATAATAATAATAAACCTCACATCAGTGCAATTTATCTTCTACTTTGACACATGTGTGGACAGCCTCCCACTATGTATCACTCCATGCAGGAGAGATTTCTCAGAAGAGAGATGGACAACCTTGCCAATAGACTGGAGAATGTTCTAGTGAGGCAGGATCCTAGTGAACATCTAGTCTGATCTACTGGTCCAGAGCATTCTTGTGCCTAAGATATCTTTTGGTTCACTCTCCTACCACTACCATCACCAAATTCCCTAAATTGTCCTCCACAGCTAGTCAGACTTGATTAGCACAAGATAACACAGAAAGATTAGCCAACAATAACACAATGCATAAATGTAAATTGTCCCAGTGACTCATCTTTTAATATTTACATTTTTGTTATCCTTTACACTTTCATGAGTTCTTTAAAATGCTGAATATGGAAGAATGATTCTGCCTTCTTTTTTTTTAATCCCAAATGTGTTTTTTGAAATGCTTTCCCACCCAGCATCCTTCTATCAGCCTTGCTTTTCCCTCTGGACAGTGACAGAGGACAGTAGAACAGCTAATGTACAAAACCACCATTTGTTCTTGGCTAAAGAAGGTGGTGATTTATAGCATCCTGGGCATTTCACATCCATGAAGTAGGAATTGGGGCTCTGCACCACTTCTTGTGTTTCCTCTTCTCTTCTGGAGAGGGATGGAGATCCTCAGCGAGAGGCATGTTGTGGTGGGGAGGTCCTCACCACCGGAAAGGCTGGTTCTGCCTTAGAATGTTATAAATATCTGCATTCCAGTTTCTTCTGCAGGGAATATAATTAGGGATCACTTCACCAGTTTTCAGAAGTTGGGATTCTCTTTTGTTATGAAGTGCCAAAATGCTTTTCTGTGTGTGTGCAGTACTGTGTGCTACAATGGGTATTTAAAAATTGCTTCAACTTAGAATAATTTATGCTTAAGATATACCTGGAGAATTAAAGTTGGTTACAGATGAACAAAGTTGCACTCATTTTGAAAGTCTTGTGAGCACTTCCCCTGAGGTTTAAAATTCTCCCAAGGTATTTTGTGGTCATTTTAACTATCTTCTTTTGGCTTACTGGGAAAATTGAATCTGTTTTCTACAGTTACTACATTTCTACATTGACTAGTCATTGTAGATCTTCTTCCAGAAGATCCTTGTGGAATTGTTATAGAATTAGAGAAAAGGAGGAAGAATTTTCCAGAGAATTGAAGACTAGCAGGTTAGGAACATTCAAGGATGATATATTTTCATCAGAATCTTTTCCCACAGCTCAATTGGCCCTTACACCTAGCACTTGCATCTCTCTCGGATGATGCAGCAGCTAAAGACAGAACATGATGACAGTTGATAAACATATCTTCCTTAGAAATTAAAAGAAAAACATATTGGAATTTAATACTGACATATCCTTACTATTATTTTGCTCAAATATTATAGCCACTAAACTGAACTTTCTATGTCTAAGTCTTCTCATGGAGCATTATCAAAACAATATCTTGTTCAATGGTTTTTTTAATAAAGTATTGGGTTGACATTAGTTCATAGGATCATATAGGTTTCAAGTGTACATTTCTATGATACATGATCTATATATTGTATTGTGTGCCCACCACCCAAAATCAAATAATCATCTGTCATCCTATATATATGGCCCCCTTTACCCTTTACTACTCCCCCACCCCCTTTCCTCAGGTAGCCACCATACTGTTGTCTATGTCTATGAGTTTCAGTTTTATATCCCACATATGAGTGAAATCATATGATTCTTAGCTTTATCTGACTGACTTATTTTGCTTACCATAATATTCTCAAGGTCCATCCATGTTGTCACAAATGGCAGTATTTCATCTTCTCTTATAGCTGAGTGGTATTCCATAGAATATATAAGGTGTCCCAAAAAAATGTATACAAATTTTAACAGCTGGTAACTCACTTAATCTTCACTCCTTTTCAGGTTTAACTGATTTGAAAGAATGGGTGAAGTCAGATTAAGATTTGAACAAAGAAAATTTATCCTAAAGTGCCACTAGACTTTTTTATGGGGATACATAAAAGATAAAGTTTATGATACAAAACCAGCAACAGTTGACAAAATCGAGGGCACACAAATACCAAACTAAATGATTCTTGATGTTTGCCATTCCTTTGCTTCATGTTATCGCCAGTACCTGGACTAGAATGGTCATCATAAAACAGGCACTGACAAAAAAAATTATTCATTTCTATGTATTCTTTTAAATTTTGAAAATGAACTATATGTTAATAAGCACTAACTTTATAATCATTCAAAGTGCATATATATTTTGGGGGGACACTCTGTACATACCACATCTTCTTTATCCAATCCTCTATGAAAGGACACTTTGGTTGTCTCCATGTCTTGGCCACCATGAATAATGCTGCAGTGAACACAGAGGTGCATATATCTTTGTGAATAAATGTTTTCAAGTGTTTTTTGGGGGGTAAATACCCATAAAAAGGATTGCTGGGTCATATGACAACTCTATTTTTAGTGTTTTGATGAACTGCCATACTGTTTTCCATAGTGGTTGTACCAGTTTACATTCCTACCAGCAATGAATAAGATTTCCTTTTTCTCCACCACCTTGCCAACACTTGTTATTACCTGTCTTGTTGACAATAGCCATTCTAACAGGTGTGAGGTGGTATTTCATTGTAGTGTTTCCTAATAGGTAATGATTTGAACATCTTTTCATATACTAGTATATCTTGGCTATTTATATGTCTTCTTGGGAGAGGTGTCTATTTAGGTCCTTTGCTCAATTTTGTTTAGTGTTACCATGTATGAGTTCTTTATTTATTTTGATATTAACCCCTTGATGTTACCTAGTATGAGTTCTTTGTATATTTTGATATTAATCCCTTTGATATTAATTGCAGTTGTTTGCAATTATCTCCCATTTGGTTGATTGTCTTTTTGTTTTGTTGACAGTTTCTTTTGCTATGCAGAAACTTTTTAGTTTGATGTAGCCCCATTCATTTACTTTTTCCTTTACTTCCCTTGCCTTTGGGGTAAAATTCCTAAAATATTCTCTATGACCATGGTCCGTAAGTTTATTTACTTATTTATTTTTTTAATATATTTTATTGATTTTTTACAGAGAGGAAGGGAGAGGGATAGAGTTAGAAACATCCATCAGCTACCTCTTGCACACTCCCTACTGAGGATGTGCCCGCAACCAAGGTACATGCCCTTGCTGGAATCGAACCTGGGAACTTTCAGTCCGCAGGCCAACGCTCTATCCACTGAACCAAACCGGTTAGGGCCAAGGTCTGTAAGTTTAGTACTTATGTTTCCTTCTATGCACTTCATTGTTTCAGATCTTACATTTAAATCTGAATCCATTTGAATGAAATTTTGTACAAGGGGACAAACTGTAATCTAGTTTCATATTTTTGCATGTAGCTTTCCAATTCTCCCAGGACTATTTATTGAAGAAGCTTTCTTTTCTCTATTGTGTTTTTTTGTTGTTGTTGAAAATTATTTGCCCATGTTTCAGTGGTTTTATTTCTGGGTTCTCAATTCTGTTCCATTGGTCTGTGTGTCTGTTCTTCTGCCAATATCATGCAATTTTGACTATCATAGCTCTGTACTATAACTTAAAGTCAGGTAGTGTGATATCTCTGGCTTTGTTCTTTTTTCTCAGGATTACTTTGGCAATTCAAGTCTTTTGTGGTTCCATACAAATCTGATGATTTTTTGTCCTATTCATTTGAAAAATGATATTGGGATTTTGATGGGACTTGCATTAAATCTGTATATTGCTTTGGGTTTTATAGCCATTTTAACTATGTTGATTCTTTTGATCTATGAACATGGAATATCTTTCCATTTTATTGTTTCTTTTTCCAAGTTTTTAATAATGCTTTGTAATTTTCAGTATATAGGTCCTTCACATCCTTTGTTGAGTTTATTCCTAGGTACTTTATTCTTTTGGTTGCAATTACAACAGGAATTTTTTTTTTCATTTCTTTTTCTGAAGTTTCTTTGTTAGCATATAGAAAAGCAGTGGATTTTTGTGAGTTAATTTTGTATCCTCCAACTTTATTGTATTTATTTATTGTTTCTAATAGTTTTTTTGGTGGAGTATTTAGAGTTTTGTATATACAGAATCATGTCATCTGCAATATGTGACACTTACACTTTTGCCTTCCCAGTTTAGATGTTTTTAAGTTTTTCTCTTGACAGATTGCTCTGGCTAAGACTTCCAGAATTACATCAAACTAGAGGCCCAGTGCATGAATTCATGCACAGGTGGGGTCCCTCAGCCTGGCCAGTGATCAGGGTCATCTAGCCCAGTCTGGGGGGAAGGAACGCAGGAGGTTGGTCGGCCACAGGCGGTTGGCTGTGGCAGTGCACTGACCACCAGGGGGCAGCTCCTGCATTGAGAGTCTACCCCTGGTGGTCAGTGCATCATCATAGCAACCGGCCAACAGATCATTCGGTTGACCATTCTTAACGGTCATTTAGGCTTTTATATATATATACATGAGAGTGGTGACAGTGGGCATCCTTGTCTTTTAATTTTAGGAAAAATTTTTGAGTTTTTCTCCATTGAGTATGATATTGGCTGAGGGTTTGTCATATATGGTCTTTATCATGTGGAGGTACTGTCCTTCTATATCCATTTTATTGAGTATTTTAATCATAAGTGGATGTCATATCTTATCAATTGGCTTTTTCTGCATCTATTGATAAGATCACAGCATCTTTGTCCTTTGTTTTATTAATGTGGTATATTACATTGATCGATTTTCACATGTTGAACCATCCTTGGGCCCCTTAAATGAACCCCATTTGTTCATGATGTATTTTTTATGTATTTTTGTATTCAATTTGCTAGTATATTGTTTAGGATTTTTGCATCCATATTCATCAGAGTTATTTAAGTCTTCTTTTCCACCAATTTTCATGATTCTAAAATCTAAAATTTCTCCTTAGATTAAGCCAGAAAGTACTCCCTCCCACAGATTCTGTTTTCGTGCTAATTGCTCTTACTGAATTATGTTTTCATGCTTTGTTCTGGGTTTCCTCTAAAGATCTTCAAAAGAAGTAGTTACTTTAATAATGGTATTCTATGGAGACATACAGAAGTGGTAAACTATATAATTCTGCATGGGAATGAAGCTCCCTAAACTCACAATAGTGATTACTATAAAGGAGAGAAGAGAGGAAAGTGAATGTTGAATTTCTTCATTAAAGAGATATCAAATATATATTAGGAAATATATGACAAATACATCAAATTTCTGAACTAGATTATATGTTCTACACATTTTTTCTATATATTTGGAGTCTAAAGCTTAAATATATAAAGAAACCATAACACTAAACTTCCTATTTATGTAATGGAAGTTGTTGAAAATATTGTCCTCTGTAGCTTTAATGTGAATATAAATTATCTGGGGATCTTGTTAAAATGTGGATTTAACTTTAGTAGATTTGGGTGGGGCCTTAGATATCACATTTTTAATAAGCTCCTAGGTGATATTGGACCAAGAACAACTATATGAGTAGCACATGTTCCCAATATACCATGGTGTAATTTTTTATCAATGCATCAAATAAATTTCCCAGTTCCAGGAAAATGTATGCTTAGCCTCAGTAACTTATTCATTTTTCCCTGGTAAATATTATAAATTTTTCCTTGGCCGCTAGGAAGCTCAGAGGTAAATCTGTTATACATTCTGGGAACTGTACATGAGTACATGGCACACATTTTTATTAACTACTTTACTCTTGTTTAATTCATTTTCCTACCCATATTTTTTGTCATAGTTCTTATACATTTTGTTCCATCTATATACATTTTTGTAAACTGCTTCAAATCCTCTAAGCTATGAGGTTTGGCATATTTAAATTAACTCATAACATTGAGGGCATTTCTTTGAGTAAAGGATGATATACAAAAAATTTAGATGGGCTATGTAAATCTTATAGACTCTATAAAATAAGTATCTCATGTTGTATGACAGTATCTAGAATGTTACTGCTACTAATATCACTCTTATCATTAATATTCACAATCGTAATAATGGTAACATCTACTGAATGAATGTCTATCAGATTCCCAAAATTGGCTGGGTATTTATTTCATTCAACTCTATTATCATTTATCAAATGTAATCCCACCTAATAAATTGGTGAACTTCATATCATCATTAAATTTTAAAAGTTCATCAAGATTATTTATGACTTATATCAAGGCATATCCACCTTTAAAATCCATATATGGATGACACCAACTCCCATGTTCTTATGGTTAAATATGGTATCTCCACAGGCTTCAGAGGAGAAAATCTGAGACATAAAGGCTAAGAAAGGGGGTTGAAAGTTTACAAGAAGACTAAGCAAGATGGAAAGGGAGGCAGGAAAAGTTATCCAGATGAAGGGCACAACACTGCAAACACAGATAAATACTCTGTGGAAATGCAGAATATGTTTAGGGATAGGCAAGAAGTCCAGAATAGCTACATGGGTCCTATATGGAGAAAAAGGAAGATGAGGCAGGAGCCAGACTCCAAATAGACTTGTATACCTTGCAAAGACATTCTGTAGGTGATAAAGAACTGTAAGAAGATGTTAGGGAAGAAGGCAAGAAGATTAAATTTTATGTTTTAAAATATTACTTTCATAATGGTGTGGAGAACGGGTCAGAAGAGAACCAGGATAGAAGAAGATAACTTAGTAGGCCCATTGGCTTTAACTATTGGATCTTACTTGAAAGGTTTTTCTGAAAGCAGACTCTTTAAGACTTTGTATTACTTAAATATGCAGGATAAAAAAGAATGAGAGGCTGGGGTTTAATCCAGTACCCATATTCCTGGCTTGATAAACTGAGTGGGCAGTTATAAGAAACAGAATGGAATAGGTCAAGGTAGGCATGAAACATCAGTAGGAATGTGCATGTGCAGGGTTGGAGCCAGAAGAGGTAGATGAAGCATCAATTGTGTGTTTGTGATTATAGAAACTATAGGAATAAAAGGCATCACTCCAGAACATATAAAACACATAAAATGAGAAAGAGCCGTAGAACACCGATATTTAAGAATTACGTTGATAAAAGTCAAAGCAAAATCAGATATAAGTACAATAAGTAGTTAGAGCATACATGAAACAAAAAGAATAATGATTCAGGCTGAAAAAACAGCTCGAAATGTGCACTAAGGAAGAAGAGCAAAATGGTAGAATAAGATCTGAAGAAAATGATAACATAGAAACCAAATATGCTTAGAGTTTAATGAAGGAAAAATTTAATAATATTAAATAGATTAAGAGACAAAGTATCATAATGGTTGAAAGGTTTTCACTGTTTCTAGTATTATAAGGTCATTCTTATCTTAAATAAGAGAAGATTCATCAAAGTAATGGAAAGACTGCAGTGGGTAGAGATGGAGATGTGGGGATAGCAAAAGTAGATAATACTTTCAAGAAGCTTGGTTGAAAAGGAGGAATTTGCAGTGGCCCCCATAGTATTCCTGGTACAGGAATGAAGAGCTGAGAGCCCCACATTAATCCAGGATTGGTGGTCTGCAAAATGCCTATAATGAGGAAATAAGGCTGGAAGGGAGAGTGAAAGGTAAGTACAACGATATTGTTAAAGTGTTGTTCTCAGGGTCTAAGGCAAATAGGATAGTGTAAACCTAGGGAGCCCTGGCCTGCTGGCTCAGTTGGTTGGAACATCATCCTGTTTACCAAGAGGTTGTGGCTTCAGTTCCTGGTCAGGGCACATACCTAGTTTGAGGGTTCAATCTCCAGTCTGGGTGCATAAAGGAGACAACCAATTGATGTCTCTCTCTCTTTCTCTCTCTCTCTCTCTCTCTCTCTCTCTCTCTCTCTCTCTCTCTCTCTCTCTCTCTCTGTTTCTCTCCCTCCTTTACTCCCTCCCTCCTTTGCTCTATAAAAATCAATAAAAACATATATTTGGTAAGCATTTTAAAAAGTTTATTTTTATGGACAAGGAGGAAAGTAAACAATTAAATGAACATAGTAGTAGTTTCATGAAGTCAGAAAACAAGCAAAATGGAAAGAAGATTCTGGGGGAGAGAGATGATTATGTGGTTATTCTAAAAGGATGAAGAACTACAAATGAAGATATGGCAATGGGAGGACATTCAGGAAGTCATAAAATATAAAGTGGAATAGTTGGGGCTGGGTGATTTTTAAAATCAAAATGAAGGTATTAAAATCCATGAGATGGAAAAACTCTGAGATATTGGTCTTCTATGGGTTTTCACATAAACACTGTTACCTTCAAGACTGTGGCAAGAGTTCAGGTACAGAGTAAGGCTGAGTCACTTGCCAAAGTTTTTGTGTGTGGAAATGAAATGTGTGGAAGACCCAAACAAGGGGAAATAGAGGGCTTATTAATGAATGTGGGTTGACAGGAGAGTGGAGATGGGATTGCCAGAAAGGAAGCAGCAGAAGGAGGTTGGAATAATGTTGACTTATTGCAGGGCTTTATGAAATGGACAAAGGAAGAATAAGTAGCCCCTGCTTTTAGTGTTATAAATAGTTAAAATCTAGCATTTTGAATGAAGACGGGAAGTAGGTTAAGAAATATGGTTATTATCAACTTATATGTCTCTTGGGGCCTGAAGCCCAAAACCCCGGGATATGCCCTGACTGGGAATCGAACCAAAGATATCTTGGTCCATCGGATGATGCTCAACCAACTGAGCCACACCAGCCAGGCTGTCTCTCAGTTTTAAAACCACCCTTATGTGCTCTGTTTTGTAATTCTGGGGCTGGTACTCCGCAAACTACATTTCTGTTTTGAAGTTGCTCCCTGTTAAGTTCTGACATTAGGGAGCATCAGAGGGAGACTTGGAGGCTGGAGGAGAGGTGGGGGCCAGGTCCTAGTTTCACTAGCAAGACCTCAACAATGACCCTTCAACCTGGCAGTGGTGGTTTAGTCCAGTAGCGGACAGTGTCTCTGGTTTGTAGTCTTCCATTCCATACTCCCAGTATAACCTCTCTAAGAGATACCACCTGCAGCTGGCCAGCTCTCTCCTGGAGGTCTGGTTCCACCTTTGCTGGACTCTTCCTCCAAGCTTCTAAATTGTAACAATACCAACTTCTTAGTATCACTCATTTGATTGGAATTTAATTTTTGTAATTATTTTAATAAATGAGCAATATGTAGCAATTGTCTCAAAAATTACTGAAAATTTAGATATTTTGATCAAACAGAAAAATGCATAGAATATGAGTGCAAGGAATTCTTAGCATGTTGCTATATTTGCTTTTTTTTCCATTTTTTTTATTAAGGTATTATATGTGTACATATCTTACCATTGTCCCCCCACCCCCATCCCACTCCCATTCATGCCCTCACCCCCCAATGTTTTGCATCCGTTGGTTATTCTTATATGCATGCATATAAGTCCTTTGGTTGATGTCTTATTTCCCTCACCTATCCCTAACCTTCCTGCTGTAATTTGACAGTCTGTTTGATGCTTTACTGTCTCTATCTTTTTGTTCATCACTTTATAATGTGTTTTTTATTATCCACAAATGAGTGAGAGCATGTGGTATTTTTCTTTCATTGACTGGCTTATTTCACTTAGCATAATGTTCTCCAATTCCATCCAGGTTGCTACAAATGGTAAGAATTCCTTCTTTTTTATGGCAGCATAGTATTCCATTGTGTAGATGTACCATAATTTTAAAGATAAAATATTACAAATGGACACACTCCATATCACATTTTCCTCCTTTTCTCCCTGTACAGAGTTCATCAATATCCTGAAGTTGGTGTACATATTTTACATTTATGTTTTTACTACATATATACTCATTTATAAATAATAAATAATGTTTTGGTTTTTAAAACTTTATAAAATAGTATGATGTGTATGATTCTGCAAACTACGTTTTCACTTACTATTAGATTTTTTAGTTTGATCCTGGTTGATACATCTACCTCAAATTAATTTATCTGAACTGATTTATAGTTTTCTATTGCATGATTACACATTTCATTTAGCTAGTGGTCACTGATGGAAATTTAAAATGTTTTATTTTTCCCTATCACAAAGTGTGCAGGAATAAATATCTTTTTACATTGAGTGGGTTTTTTATTCTCCTATTACCATACCCATTTAATAACCTTTCCTAAAAGTATGTACATTCTTCAGTTTGCTAGAATGTCAAATATTCTGTATGGCCACTGTTCAAAGTTATATTCACACAAGCAGTGCTTAAGTTCCCACTTCTTCACATCCTCATCAACACTCGATATTTCATAGACTTTTAATTTCTATCTACCTCGTTGATTTTAATAGTATCTTACTCTTATAATCAACATTTCATAGTTCTAAGCATCTTTTCATCTTTTTTTTTGCTATACTAGTTTGATATATTATTCTGCTGGAAAAAATATTGCTCATATTCTTTACATATTTTTATTAGGTTGTGTGTCTTTTTATTCTTGATTTGTAGAAATTATTTATATATGTTGTTTTATTACCACATATACATCACAAATATCTTCTACCAGATTTACTTTATCTTTTCCTATTTTTATAGAATCCTTTGATATGCAGAAATTTTTATTATCTAAATATATTCAAATATATCAATCTTTTTTCTTTATGATTTGTGATTTCTAGTTCTCAAGAAATGCCTTTTTTCTGATATTATATTTTTTCCAGTATTTTCTTCTAAAATATTTAAACTTGATTTTTCACCTTAAGATCTTTAATTCATCTAAAATTTTATGTTGCTTTATTTTTTATGTGGCTAAACCACTTGTCATTTTTTTATTTTATTTTTTGAGTAATGTATCCTTTCCCCACAGACCTATGAAGCAGTCTCTGTTCTATCCCAAGTCTCCACTTATGAAGGGGTCACTGTCTAGGCACTCCATTCTGGTCTGTTTGTCTGCCCCTATTTCAGTAACACTTCATCTTGACTACTATAGCCAATGGCACCAGTACTTCCTTATTCATAATCTTCAGAAAGAGTCTTCGTTTTTCTTTGTCTTTTTTTTTTTTTCCATATACCTTTTAGGATCAGCTTGTAAGTTTCCCACAAATCCCTGTTGGAATTCTGAATGAACTTGAATCTTTAGAGTTTCTTAGCAGACATTTTTCCCACCTAAGTCTCCCTACAAACTCAATATATATATGGAAATTTTGAAATGTGTCTGTTATCATAGGGTGGAGCTGAGATTTAAACTCAGATTTATTTTTAAAAATTTTAATTACAGTGCTACTCAATATTTTGTATTATTTTCAGTGTGTACAGCATAGTGGTTAGATAATCACATACTTTATAAAGTGTTCCCCCTAATATTTCCAGTACCCACCTGATACCATTCATAGTTATTACACTATTATTGACTACATTTCCTAACCCAGATTTCTAAACAGCCTGTGTGTGTGCGCGCGCGCGCACGTGCGCGTGCGTGTGAGTGTGTGTGTGTGTGTGTGTGTGTGTGTGTGTGTGTGTGTGTGATCCGTTCATTTATTTCTTCACAATTGTAAATATACCCTTTTCCATCATTAGTACTTCAGAGTGGTTAGTATGGTGATCTGCACAAAAGAGTTGCTCAATATTATGGTGATTTTTATCTCAAGGAGGAGGAGAAAAATAAGAAGAAAGACATGGTGAACAAAGAAAGGGAAAGACTCCAATATTTGATTTACCTGGACTTGCAGTCTATTCTCCAATCCTGATCCTTCTTCTCTCCAACTCATCAATCTTTTATTTACATAAAATGGGGTTTTATTAAAATGTCAGAGCAGTGATGAAACTGGCTTCTCTGTTCTCACTCTGTTTTTAGTTAACTTCTGTGGGGTTTTGTGATAACATAAAAATCTTTACATTGACTCTGCTACCATTTTTGGAAAACATGCATAGAAATATTTTAAGAATTTCCGTTTTAGAAACAGTTCAATAGAATGAGTCCCCCAAAAGTGAATATCCAATTATGAACAGTATAAAATGGCCAAGAAAGGAAATATTCTCAAAAAACAGGCTATTTTAAGTATATTGGTTGATTGCAATATCTTCTAACCACAATCTGAATTTCTCAGTGCATATGTCACAAAGATTTTTTAGAAATTATGCTCAGATTTTACTTTAATAATTCAAATTTTTCTTTTTATCTAAAAATCATTCTTATCCAAAAATAATTTTAAAGAAAAATATTTGAAATAAATTTATATTAAAAGAATAAGGTCACTAATTAGACTATCAGCTATACAATGTAAAAATTTTTAATTTCACTGACTTAAGCCATGCAAATATTTTAATAGTATATAATATAAATGCTTGTGCTATTAAAAGTGTTAATTTAATTTTCTAAAATTATATTTGTTTACTTTCATCTGTGAATCTGTACTGCTCTTTAAAATTGTATGATCTTTTGTTGAAACAGAAAACAATCTTGCAAAGATATTATTGTTATTACCTATAGCTAAAATAATTTGTAATTTGAATGTTGGGTAGGAATTATTATGGTGTAAATGTATGTCAGCCATAACGACAAATGACTAAAGTATTACCTGTTCTCTCCCCAACCTCTCCCCCAAACAAAACCCTAGATACACTCTGTGGGAACATTTCCAAGAGGCAATATTCATTCTACCAAGCATCTCCCACAGTACTTGGCTACTGGTACCTCAGGACAGGCTGAAGAAAGGGAAACAGGAAAAGGGGCAGACAGCTGGATTAGACTGCACTGTGTATATTAGTGATGGGTCGACTTCAAAAGACTTAGAGGTTCATTTTGGACAGGTGCCCAGAGATGCGCTGGCTTACCCAAAACC
Organism: Corynorhinus townsendii; assembly: GCA_026230045.1. Classification (NCBI taxonomy): domain Eukaryota; kingdom Metazoa; phylum Chordata; class Mammalia; order Chiroptera; family Vespertilionidae; genus Corynorhinus; species Corynorhinus townsendii. Next base: position 79,731,774 of record JAPDVU010000001.1, on the reverse strand, counting down.
TTCCATAACTTGTGATTTTAAAATTGAGCTAGAATTCCTTTGAGACCAGACTTTTGGTCTTCAGTCATATTCCATGCTCATATTCCTTCCACTCAATGCATGGTAAAAAACTGTAAACTTTTTGGAACCCTGAAAAATTAGATACTTACTTTCAATAGATAACAAAAATAATGTGTTTTAAAGTTTTGAAGAAAAACTGTAAGCAATATGTTTTTGGGAGGGGAAAGAGATTTCTTTAAAAACATGTATTTGTTATTTGAATCTAGTTAACAATAAAGCTTTTGAAACTGGGAGACAGGTGAAATCTTCATAAGTGTCTGCATTTACCTGTGAAGATTGATAGTAGGTCTTTGACCGGTGTGACCAGTAGGTCTTTATCCGCATAATCCTCATACACAACTCCCAGTGAGGTTCCCCTGAGAGACAGGCAGGAGGGCTGATATATCGAGGAGTCAGTCTGGAAGAGTTTTGACAAGGGATATTTCTGTCACTCTGATTTGTAGGAACTCCTTTTCACTGAGCACAGTGAGCTTCCCTTCAAAGCATATAATTGCTTTTTGGTCTAATTAAATGTGCCTCCCAAATTGCTTATGTAGGATTTATTATTACTAACAATCTACTAGAAAAAAAAGCTACTTTTACCAGAGGTTAAAAAATTATTTTTGGTACAAAAAATGCATTTCTGATGTTAGCTTTGAACCATAATAATCTACACCTCGGTTCGTTAGTATGATTCTACCTGGGGCATGGTTTTACTCTTTCCTAGAAAGGAAGAGCTGGGATATTGACTGAATAAGCAGTAATAAAACATACAAAATAGTTTTTAATGTGGTCATCACAAGAATTTCTTTTAAACAGAACTTATACAGTGATCGGACAGGACTGTTTTCATGACTTGGTTTATGAATATATTCTGCATCCACAATACGCACTCCAGTGTGCAATCTCTGCTAGAAAATAAGTCACTAGCCTCATAATACATGAGGCTTTCCAGTAGGTATGAATCACAATGATTCTGCAACATAATTAAATACATTAGCAAGGAGAGTTGCACCTTACACCTTATAAAAGAAATATACAATTTACTGTATACGTAATTGTACTTCCAAAAGTTTTTAAGCAATAATAGAGAACAAGTCGCTATATTTCATAGGCCAAAGTTTCTCAATCTCTAGAAAGCTATTATCATAAAAATATTTGATGTCAGTGCAGATTATACTTGAAAATGTAAAATCAGTTTCTGCCAAAATATCAGTAGCTTATTTAGATCTGCATGCTCTGCTCTAATAAAAGTATAAAAATTAGTAACAGTTGTCCCATGTCAATCTCATGCTGAAAATGGATCCTCAACAGATATGAAAACTCGAATAAGACCTCCGTCGCTTTATGGTTCTTTTCTGGGATTTCTACAAAGCAGAACTCATTTAATTTTTCAAACCATTTCTAACTAAGAAGGCATTTATAACTTGAACTATTTTATATAATTTTGCCCAGACATTTTTAAGCTTTCCCAATCACTTACTCTTGTACTTACTTGATTTTTTTAAATTTTCTTACTAATACAATAAATACTCTAAAAAGATCAAAATCAGTAGCATCTACTGATACTACTAATTATTAGATGCATACCAAATGAGGAACAGGAACAAGCAGAAATTAAATTTATTGTTATTTAATTCAACATACAATTTGAACGTATTTCTTCTCCAAACATGTTTCCACATTCATTCACATACAGTAATAAAATGAGCATAGTGAGTTTCATGCTCTATCTTCTAACCTAACTTTGGAGACTATAAGTTATTGAAAGTTAATGTGAAAGAAAAAAAATATTCATAAACTGTTCTTCAAAGTATTAAGGAAATTGGTATTGTGCATCCAAGACATTCATCCTTTGTTGTTTATTTCTGGAGCACCTACTATGTTCAATGTTTACCTTGGGAGCCTATCATGAAAAATATAAATTGGAATATTAATAATTATTAAAATAATAAAGGTAAGCAAAATAGTCATTCTTTAAAATACTATTTTATCATTATACCATTCATGCGTTTTGAAATAAGCAGTGTTTTTGGTAACATGTCAGTAATCCCCACAACTTCTTTAATATTTTTGACAGTGTTAACATATGTCCACCTAAATAAATTAATGTTTTCATCCCCCACTGATTCATTCAGCAGAAATAAGTGCAGGAATTTGAAGGAACATTTAATAAACTACAAAGGAATAAATTACAATTAGAACCTCATACTTTTACCCAAAAGCCCCCATGACAAGGATACCATAGGACATATTTACTCTGATTTGCTGGATACATAATTAGAGTAAATTTGTAGTCAGTATGTTTATCTTTAAAAATTTTTTCCTAAAAGAGATCACCATATTGAAATAATTGGTTGAAAAGCCTCAGAAGCTACACCCCTTAAATCAGTATTTCATTTATAAAACCACTTTCAAAAATCACATGCACATTGTACTTATTAAAGAACATAACCATATCAACTACTTTGGTAAATGTGTATTGACAAGTTCACAATTTATTGCCTCTATTTAGTTAAATTAAGACTTCTATAAGTAAACCAGTAAATGCATTTATTATTTTTAAAATTTCCTTAAAATTTCAAATCTTAACAGATTTTAAAAAATGTAATAGACTTTTTGTACTTTAGTATGCAAGAATTAGACTGCTTGACCTCTCTTTTAATGACTTAATTAGCTGTACGAAGGCCCAGCTGGGCCTCTGCTGACAACATAGCTAGATATTTCAATCCAGCAGTGTTATGGAGAATAAGCAATAAATGCTACCTTGTCGCCATACTGTCCCAAGCCATAGTGCAGGCTGGTAATGCTAAATTTGATCAGTATGCCTCATATTTCAATTAGTCGTGGTCTGAATCACTAAAACTGTGTAATGTGTATGAATTCCTGATATCAGATACAGAGCCACAGACTCCCACAGTTAGAAGCCATTGAATTTGCTTTTATTAGCAGCCAATTAATGGCAAAAATCTGCATTGCTTTTAAAATTTATAACCTCTATTCCAGCTGCATCCACGGCTCCTGCTATACTGTATACAATCAGATCCATATCACTGTCGCATGTCAAACAGCTGCAAACTGTATTCTGTCTGCAGAAGTAAAAAATCCTTTCATATAGAAGCTTTTTTTAACCTCTTAGAAGTTCTTTTCAAAGCCCGGCAGTACCAGTCACTTTGCAACAATGAGCGATTTAATATAGAAAGAAAGAAATCTACACCAAGGTAACCTCTTGGGATGTGCTAGGTTTTCAAACGGAGTGAAACCCTACCACTCCAGCTCGGCACAAGGGCAAGCAACGCCACTTCTCCTGACCAAGGCTAAGAAAATATAAACATATAAAACCTGACCCTCATACAGAGTTAACCCATTGAAGCCTATAGCGTCATTAAAACAAAGTGGTATTACACAAGTTTAATATTAAGTAACTTACATAAAATTTTGGTATTCAAATTTGTATGCCCGAACCTTAGCTGTGGCCCTAATAAAACATCTGTGGAGCTCACATTTCCCCATCAAGGAGCGTTTATTGCATACCTCAACATCTCTAGACATTATTTTTAGGAACCAGACTCTGACATATGATAAGACAGGAAATTTAGATGTGATCAGATTTAGTAACAAAGCATAATTGCTTTATGTATTGCTAATGCTGTACTTTCAAGATAATTAAGGGAATAGCTAAGCTTTATGGTATTATATATTTTTAATTACCTTATACATACGATGCTGTGGTGTCTGAATTCGATATCTGACCATTAAAAGGTTATTTGGAATAAGTAAAGCAAAGAATTTCTCCTATATAATATTATTAAATTTTAAAATATATGTATATTTTATGTATTATATATGCTTATGTTTATAAATACATATTAATATATTCATATAGACCAGGGTCTTGTAGACAAAAGAATTTACCTGGAAGAAGAGGAGCGTGAAAAAATACCAACTCTCATACATGGCAGTGAAAGTGTCCCGTGATAATACAAACTGCTGCTGTGGCTATTTAAAGAAAATAAAAAGCCTATTTTACAAAATGCAAGTGCTAATAAGCAGCATTCTTTCTAACTGCTCAAATACTGCAGTGAGACTTCTAATGCCACTGTGAAATCATAAGCTAGTGCTTCAAAGGTGTTGTATCTGTTACAAATTGAATCTTCACTGCTTTGTCACAACTGATTTCACCCCAGTGGCTGGAGATGCAGCATAGCAACATTCCTGTTGTCCTAGACAACCTGAACCAAACCGTTAAATACCCGTCTGCTGCCCAAGCATGATTAGGATAATATTGACTACGGAATCTCCAACAGCCACCCTGTAAATGGACAATTAGGCGGTCCCAGAGAACAGAACAGGGAAAGTAGGCTTTACAATGTTGACAAATTGTAGGCATTTTAATGATAGGAAATCGGTGCTGTGTTTCATCAAGGGCACAGTATTGTGTTCATTGTGTCCTTAGAATATTCTCCTTCTTGTAATACTTTATATTAGTGCATTTTGCAATTATATAATGTAAGTTAATATAGATTTGAATCTCAAGTACTTTTTTTCCTACCTGAGGAAATATATGATTTCATTAAGTTTCACGGGTCTTAGAAAACTAATATCCAGTGGGTTCTGTCTAATGCTGCATGTTTTTGCCTTTGCGCCACCTGGTTCAATGCGTTTGCTTCCTTCCAGGTGTACAGTGGCACACGGGGCGCCGGAGGAGCACGGGGCACTGACCTGAGCAGCTAAACGAATTTGTGTTTTTATGAAATGGCCCAAGAAAGGGGGGAATGGAGCAGTGCCTTGAAATCTCCTTGCATACTGGAGTTTAATTATAAAGCCGGTTAAATTTGACTCCTCAGACTGGTGATGGAAATTATCACTCTCCAGGAAATTTTTACTAGTAGGTCTGTCAACTGACATATGGATTTAATATTCATATGCAATGTACAGAAGTGTGTAAATATACAAGTACCTCCTCCCCATAACAACATTGTGTTATTATTGGACAAGACAGTACGTGGTTTCCAAAATCTTTTAAAATTGCTGATCCACTGTTCCTCCTATGGAAGCATCTTTACTTCATTTGTCTCTACTATTTAAATAATACTATAAAGTACTTATTAATGAATATTTAATTACTGAGTACTATGGTTTAAATCTACCAACCAAGAAAAACAAAAGCATAGGAGAGTATATCTATTATACATCTCAAGAAACTACTGAGATACCTGAATTTCTAGCTAATGATCACTATTCTCTGTGGAATACACATTATCATTACAATGTCTATGTTAAACATGGTATAAATATGATCTGAATGACTTTGGTGAATTTAACAGCTTCAGTGAAGGCACTAGGTAATTTTTAAAAAAGAGAGAGAACACAATTTTGTTTATATTAATGTCTTGCCTAAAATAAAATATAAATGAATCATAACACAAATACATAAAAACTCTGCATTGGCAAATTAAGCAAAAGCAGAATATAGTAATTATAAATATTGTCCTTATTAGGAAAGAATTACATTATACTGAACAGGGTTGTTTTTTTTATTCCTATTGATGTGCCACTTAAAATGGTTTAATTCCAAACTACAATTGATGTAAATTTAAACACATTCTTTAGCATGGTAGGGACACCATTAAACATATATTAAGTTGCCCATATGCAATTCACACTTGTGACTTTTCTCTGCCATTCATGAATTATGCAATTATCCCTAACTCATGGAAATGAAAGTGCATTAACTGCCCACTATCATGTATTGTCTCTTTCTATGTCCTTGTGCACACATTTCCACAGTTTTATTATTCATGGGTGCAGCAATGCAAGTGTAAATGTGCACATATAATATGGAAATAGTCACCCATGGATAAACAGCAGCTAGATACTTGTTTGTGAAGAGATATGTACTTCATTCAAAATAACAAAATTTTGCAAAGAAGACTTCTACTCTTGTTATGGATGCTACATCATAAAACAGACGCCAGCATTATAAAACAAATGAGCAATTTCTTAGCACATGAAGGGATGACGATATTGGTCTATAAACCTGAAACAGAGCCTTTCATCTTTGACAACTCTTTTTCTTCCTCTTCCCCTTTAAATTCTTTTCCAGCATTGATGGAAATATCACTGGAACACTATTCTAAAAATATTATACCTTGTGTTTCTAATCCTTATCTTTCCTCCACCCATGTTAACATATAATGATAATGACAGCAATTCACTCCTAGAAATAAATAGTTTGGGGGAACTAAAAAGACAGTGTTTTCTCCATTGAATGTTACGGTCATGTGGGTTATTCCAAATTCTAAATGGGACATCCTAACAATTTGGCCCTATTGGCATTTATACCTTGGGAAGTTTCTCCAATTTTAGTCAAGTTAGCACTAGTGAGCACTCATATGCAATATTTACATTATCTCTAGATAATGAAATAGAGTGAATTTTATCACATACTCAGGATGTTAATTTGTGTGTAATAGAGCTTCTGAAAATGTTGCTTCAGGCAATAAAAACAGGATTTAATGACAAGAAACCAAAGTAAAATATTTTTCCCACAGTATAGATATTAATTTTACTATAGTCAAATGTCCATGTTCAGAATTTCTTTAACAGATTATTTAATTCTGATAATCATTTGGTGTAAATTCTCTTATGTAAAATTAATTGAAGAAATGTATTGGTAGAAAACAATTATTTATAGTTTTCTATGCACATTCTTTGTTAAATATTATTTAAAATTAAAACTGAAATAATGTGGGTTCACAAATAGATTATATTGACATATTTATTGTATGCTAAAATGAATTAAATTCTAATATCACACTAGCTATAATAGTTCTCTGAAAATACAACTCTTCTTTATGATTATATACATGCTTCTCTTTTTGATTATTGATTCATTTGTAAAGCAAATTTAAAACCATAATTCTTGGTTGCCTTCACACCTAAAAGAACCATATATAATTTTCACTAAATATTGTTTAAAAATTTGTCAGTTCAATTTTATTTCAAATTATTAAGTATTTCTCAATTTACAAATAAGTTCCATGATTCAAAAAAATTATAGATATTGATAATATATAAGGATTCTTCTAGTTTTAATTAGACACAGTGTGACTAAAATGCTAAAAAGAAAGCATTGAACAGACTGTCAAATTACAGCGGCAAGGCTGGGGAGTGTTGGGAAGGGGCGGGGGGAAGAGATCAACTGAAGGACTTCTATCCATGTATATAAGCACAACCAATCGACACAAGACACTGGGGGGGTGGGATGAGGGCATGCGACAGGGGGTAGGGGATGCTGGGGGAAGGTCAATGGGGAAAAAAAGGAGATACATGTACTACTATATGTAATACTTTAAACAATAAAAAAATAAAATGCTAAAAAGAAACTGCCAGTAAATACAAGATCAATTTCAAAACTCGGAAAGACAATAAAAAATAAACAGGTGGAAATATTGCACATTTCAAGTTGAGTTATTGAAGAAATACTGTTTTTCCCTAAGATACATTTTTAAAAAGATCCAATTACTGCTAAATTATAACAAAATAAAATGTGTTCATCTTTAACACACTATATTTTTATGCATGTACGTTGTGATTCACAGAAATACTTTTACCATGGCAATAAATGCACCCAAGAATACTTCAGGATAAAAACAAGTTTTCACTACTCTTCAGTGTATTTACTCACATGATAAATAAGGTGTGACCAGCAGAAGGCACTGTTACAATAAATATATACATACATACAGCTGCTCATTTACGAACTGGTTGGAAATTCAGATGAGAGTTTTACTAACTTTTTATAGCACAAATCTTTTTCTTATTGCCATTGTTATAGATTTGCTCTCTAAGTGTGAAGGAAAAACTTCTATAATTCTTTTTTGTTTAATTTTCATTTATATTTCAGTCCATTTACAATTTTATTACTCTCATTTTTAACGTACTTAATTCATTAAATAATTATGTGGTCACACACCATTTTTAACACTGCATTTAAGGAGTGATGCTATTGAGAGAGAACTCAGAAGAGTTAGACTTAGATTCCCAGGACAAATCTTGCTTCAAAACAAGCTTCTAGTTTCATTCTTATTAACCTTCAGGGGTTTGAACATAATTTACTAGAACATGCAGGCATGGTCCTTGAATGAAACTATTTGGATGTATGAAAAATACCTCTAATTAAATATCTGTCAAGCATACTGCTAACAATGTTGTTTAGTTTGTGTTCATATACAAAATCTCTTGAATGCCTCTCCAAGTTTACAAAATCCATGTTAAAGGAGCCAGCATTGGAAAAAAAAGTGACGGCATATGTTTGGATTTTTGTATTTCAGAGTCCTGACTATTTTATCTGAATTACAGATTTAGAGCTTTGTTATGTGTGATAGTTATGATAATATGATCACTAAAGGCACAGAGACAGGGAGACTCAAATCCCTTCGAAAATCCCTTTCTCTATTTCCTACAGCTGCTGCAGGAGTTTAATATCTGATAGAATGATGAAAAGGAACAGGCCAAACTCCAGTTTTAATAAAAATTTTAACAGGTCTACATATAGTTATGAAAAATGTTATTTGCAATGCCAATTTTTAATAAAATTTTCGTAAACCAAAGAAAAAATCCCCAAAGGGAACTTGATATGAATGTGTTTTTCATATGTACTATTTAAGGCTCTTTAAAGGTTACGAGGGTGACTGATAAAGTAAGTTCTATTCAATACAACACAAACCTGAATGCACTTTTACTTCTGCAATTTAATCAAAGAAGTAAGCAAAGCTTTCATTTTGTATATTGGATTAGACACAATGATTATCACATTGCATTGTTAGCAATAAGAATTCATATTATCAAATAATTGTGTTTTCAAACATGTCAAAGTACTGCTAATACACACGTCAGTCTTCAATGAGCCCACAAGACAAAGAAATAATACTCTTCATAAAACTGTTTTGTTTTTTATTTGAGAAATTATTTAAATTTAAAAACATTAATTTTCATGAGAGAAAATAAGTGCATAAGTATGATGAAATGAAATTTAATTGAATCCAGGAACTACAAACTTCTTAAAAGTCTTTCTATAAAGTAAAAATATGCTAAATGGAGGGTCTCATGTTTGATGACCTGCACTGGTGCTCACTGTACATACCTGCGCATCATGATCAAACTTCCGAGAAAATAAAGTCATGAGACAATAAGCCTGTGCCGTCAGAAGTATTTCTATGTTCACAAAAAATAGAAGGTATTTATAGGGGATCAGAAAGAAACATTAATTTACTGATGTAATCTACAGTAACTGTAAAATGGGAAGTCTTTTTAACTTCCAGTATGCTAAACACAAACAGATCCAGTTTTAATACTTAAAATGCATGGACTGAAAAAAAAAAAAAACAAGAAAGGAGACATATGTACTACTATTTGTAATACTTCAAACAATAAAAAAAAAATGCATGGACTGACATTATCATTAAAGCCGCTGCATTCTAGTGTAGCACTGAGTTCCCTAGCAATACTGTCCTTATTGTTTCTGAAACTTTTTGACTGCTAAGGAAGACTTTAATACACACACCATGTGCAATACATTAACATTTTTAAACTTTATAGACTTTTCCATCAAAACTGCTTACACTAATACTAGATAACCATTCTATTTTCTACAGTAGGGCATGCAAAATGTGACTACAAAGCAATCTATGTTATATCCCTAAATTAAAAATTCACTTTGAAAACATTAAATGTATTATGCACTAAAATGAGGAAAGGAAAACATTACCCACTTTATTACTGAGAGTTGTAAGGTTGGAATATTGAGCCATATTCTAAGCCCGTCGGTGCACTTGCACAGTGTATGATAAGAAATTGATAGCTGTTGGTTCATGCCATATTTATAATCCTATTACATAAAAATTGTTAATGACTTTTACAATCCTGGAACCAAATCAAAATTGTTGACCTAATTTATTTACTTGATATTTTCCAGTACTTTTAGTTAAAAGACCTTTTTTGAATGGAGCAAGGAGCAGTGACCTTAATCAGGGGATTTGAAAAAAAAAATGGTGGAATTAAGGTAACAGGAATGAACTAAAGAATAATTTATTGCTGTCACCATTTTTCCCCTTGATTTCTATATTGGGATTACAGTGGATTATCTCCAACCAAATCCTATTTTTCAGGGCCTTGTAAAACCTTTCATATTACATGAATAGGAAAGCAAATTTCTAAGATCATAACTTAAATGCAAAGACTTGGGTATGAAATTTACGATTTTGCAAAAATGATGGGGGAAAATACACATCACTAAAATAATAATACAGCATTAAAAATATCAAAAATTTCCAATTTAAAGTATTTTTATAGTATATAAAGAAAGTCAGTTGAATGTTTTGTAAAAGTATTTTTTTCAGTTATAAACTAAATTCAGAGATGCTAGCTCAAACATTCTCCAACTAATTTTGCATCTTAAAATATCTTAAGACTTTATAAAATAAAATGCGGAGGGTTTTTTTTTTTTTTTCAGAAAAAAACAAAGCCCCAAGAACCACACATATAAAAACAAATGTCCTGAGAAAAAAAAAATTATCTTACTTTAAAAGATATGCTCAAGTTTTTAATGGAAGCTCTTACAATAATTTATACTTGGAGCTCCATATGGCTCTCATGGAACATAGATCTAATGTGTATCAAAATATTTAGCTAAATGGGCATATTTTATTCTCTCAAAGCAAGACTTCAATTTTAGATAATAAGATTTAATATCACTTTCATAGAATAAGGAACTACATTCTACAACACTCCCCCCACCAAAAAATAAAATTTTAGTCAAATACAGATAAATAAATTTATTAAATTTAATTGGAAACCATATTGAATTTATGTAATATTTTTACTCAATGATTAATAATATAGCATTTTCCCAAAATTCTGCATTTTCCTTCCAAATTTTACTACAGTGTACTTTGGGTCTCAAGTTCATACAGTCCTTGAATAAAATTGTTTACATATGTATAAAGAAATAAGGGTTGGTTCCTTTTCTTTATAGATATCATACTTTGTCATTTTAATTCATACATATATATATATAATTCAAAAGATATTAAAATGCAGTACTAGTACTTTTGAAAAAAATATAATTACCTGAAGAATTTAGGTTGCTATTTTTATTATAGAGGAAGCAAATACAAATATTTAATGGTATCTAAAATTATCTCATTGGCTTAATGTTCATGGTTTTCATAGAAATTATCTCAGGTATTTCTAAGCTGCAATTGCTCTAACCATTGATATTTACAAAGGCTTTTGTAAGCCAGACTGGTGATTTTTACCCCATAAAACTTGATGGACAAGTAAATTATACTGAATACATATATTTATGGTTTAATCACACAATATCTCTCAGAGTAAGCATATGTATATAAGTACAGAAAGACAAAGAAGGAAAGAAGAGAAATAAATTCCTCAAATAAAGCCGATTTTACTTTACTTAGAAATGGAATATTACCCATTTATCTATATCTCCGTAACAAATCCTCATGAATTATAAGAATTGCTATACATTATTGCATGGTTACCAGTTCTTAGCTTTGGATTTCCTCCTTGGCCTTGATCTTTATGGTCCTAAGTGAAGATTGTGTTTTTATTAATTACGTGTTTACTTTATCAAAAGTGTTTTTAAATCTTGCAGAATTTTCTTCAAGATTTTCAAAGACCAAGAGTACCTGAGAGATCAACCAATGTTATCAAAACCAGATAACTTGGAAAACAGATATATTAGGATGTAATTATTCACATCACAAAAGAATTCACAGATGGCTTCCTGTATATAGGGAGTTCCCCATTTAAGTGTTTACAGATCATTAGCTACTTGACAAAGAGGCTTTGAGGCAGAAAAACTTAGATCTCAAGTGCTGGGAAACACTGCCAATTGGAGATCATCAAAAATAAGAAAAATAAAGTATCCATGCAACCAGTATGTGAAACAGAAAATATGATTAACTTCATCCATGTGTATGTACTTCACACATGCATTTACTTCCTATGTCCACACACAGTGTATACATATGTTTATGTGTATGGATGAAGTGTGTGTATACAGACACACACATTTACATACCTAAAGAGACAGCTTTCACATAGATAAGGTCACCTACAAACCAGCTGGATTTTAGTTCATTTTGGAGATTTTAAAATGATTAACAGAATTTTAAAAATGAATAGTGTGTCAAAGTACCTCCAGTGATAGCATATATGAAATTTATTTCGGGCTTTACAGTGGAGTAATTGTTACACACCTAATTGTCTTGAACAAAGTGATGTGTACTCTTGCCACAACAAACCTATTAAATGTTTACTGTGTACAAGGCATTTGGCTAACACTAAAGAAAAAGCAAACACTAATCATTATAGAGACAAAATATAATTTTAAGAGATTTGAATAAAGTGGTCATTAATATGTTTGTGGATTTGATATTAGAAAATACTAAATTATAAAGGGTTATTTCCACCAAAAAAATCTGTGTTTTGCTTTTGAAGGTCATTGGTGAAGATCTGTTCTTGTCAATCAGGTAATGAGTGTAAAAAGACTTGCAGAAAGCTTTGTCTTCAACTCGTGCTCCTCCTATTAAATGTTGAAAGAAAACTATACGTTGAGGGAGAGAAATTAAGATGATAATATCCAAATCATACTTAAACCTCCTCTTGGTTCATTGTCAAAGCAAGTATTATGTTTCATTTATTCATGGCTAATGACAATCTCTTGATTCAATGACAATCTATTAAATAAAAATTAAAATTATTTTAAAAAATTAATGTCAAATAAATTTCAAAGTTTAGTGTCTCTGTGGCTTCTTTAGTATAAGAAGAACAAGTTTTAAGATGTGAGGAGGTTTTGCAGTGATTAAGACCTTGCTCTACCATCCTCAGTCTCTGAAAGGCTATTCTTTCTACTGCCTAACACTGGGCTAGACAGTTGGGCAATGAAAACATTAACAGATTGTGTTTTCCAGGAGTTTACCCATATTAGCTCATATTTTACCTTACACACCTATACCCTATACTCTATAATTATTAGTTCTTTAAATGACATCCTGATAACAAACTTAGAAACCTTGTATTTCTGAAATAAGTCCAAACACTTTCAGTGTTTTATTTTTATAACAAACTTTGATCTTGGCACCCAAGTTTTTTTTTAGGGCTCTTAAGCCATCTAGATAAACTAGAATAAAATACACTTTTAATGAGTCATTCATTTTAAAGTATTTTAAATCAATTTTCCATCCACATTTTAGAAATACATTCAAATTGCTAAAGTAGCTTATTTTAGAAGAAAAAGTCATATACAGGATAGAAGTGAGTTACCCTTTCTTTCAAGTAACTGGACTTTTTAAAAATTGCTTTGAAGTCTAAGTCATGATACTTTATTTGGATTTGGGTAGGAGGGGTTAAAGAATAAAGCAAAATTGTGCAGAAAAAAAGTGTAAAAGGGAGAAAAGAAAAACAAGTTTCTTATTACAGTTAAATCATTTCAGAAAAAAAAGGGAGATGGATTTGGCAGTAACCACTTAGTCCAAGTATAATACCCTTTAAAGACAATATAATACAAACACATGTATTAAAGGTGGCACATTTCAAAGCCAGAAAACAATTCGTAACATTCTAAATCTTTCTTACTATTCTTATGGAGTAGTTTTCTTTATTTCAACACCATCCCATCTCAACATTCCATCTCAATCCGAGCATTCCATACAAGTGACAGAGTGTGTTACTGAATTCAAAGTAACCATTATAAATTTAACTGCCAAGAAATCACAAGCTCTATAAATCATGTAAGTATTTAAAATTTTGATTTTGGATGAAATTTTATCTTAGACATCAATTTCACAATAATAAAATAAATCAAGTATTTACAGCCTCTAAATATTTTATTTCTCATCTCAATACCTAGGCATATACATGCACAGTATCTTCAATATTTTAATATTTGAAAATATATTAAATATTTGAAAAAAACTTAAAGTGGGATGATAATGTAATAAAACAAATTTAACCAATGCATCAAAATGATCATACAAGGATTTTCCTTTTTAATACATGGACCTTAAAAATTCTGATTAGATTGCATCTGAGATAAAACCAAAGCGTTTCATGCTCACTTAAAAAAATAAGCAATATATGAGAGTCACAGCCTATTATGGTGTATTTTGACATTGCTGTTTGTTTTGCTATACGTTTGCCATGACTGCTTTACACAGTACAATGTTGTAGAATGCTCACAATTAATACTGAAAGTCCAGGGTTCTCCTAAGAGCTTTGTGTCTGAGAAGGCTCTGAATTTTATGAATTCATACATCTACCTACGGGAAAAAGAAAATTTCTAGGATCTGCAAGCTCCTATCTCCATGCCTTCCTGCCAGAGCCTGCAAAGACTGGGTATTCTAGATTGCAACCCAAAAACTCTATAATAATTTGGTGAAGAAGTTATTTATTCTTTGGCATATTGGCAAAGAAAGTTTAATAAAAACAGCTCTAAAGATATAAAGAATTGTATTTAATGTTAATTTTATAATTTAAAAATATTGGTTTCAAATACATAGCACCTATTTAGGAGTATTTAAAATAGATATTTTGAAAAGATGCATTTATTATTTACAAAATAAAGTCATTTCAAATAGTTTGTATTTATGCGATGTATGTTTGAAACAGAATTCATTGAAAGATATAAAAATAAAAAACTTTAAAAAATAAATATGACTTTTATAAAGTATTTATTTTTCAGAAAAAATATTTATTTCAAACAGCCTTGTATGAACCAGGTTTTTCATTAAATTGTACAAAATAAGTCATATGATTAAGTGTATTCTATGTGTCTAGCTGAAGACCAACTTCAACAAGTGGTAATACATCCTTTGTTAACAGAGGAAATTATTTATCATTTTGGTGCCAGTCTTGTTCTATGTCAACCAGAAGTGCTAAGTTTGTTCTGAATCACTCTTTAAAAGTGACACGGGCTATGTTAAAGATATGGTACAATTTGTGTGTCTCTGAATAGTAGACACCAGCAGTGAGAAACTGAGCAACAACTTAGCAGCAATTATAATGCATTTTTCTAAAGAATACTTTAAATTCTTATCTTAAAAAAAAAAGTGCTTGCTTTCTTGTCTATTTAGTGCAAGCAAAGGGAGAAAAAAATGCGTTTTACAGAAAAAATGGCATTATTTGCTTTTTAATCAATATATCCAGCATCATATATAATGCTATTTATTTTGAAAGGAACAAAAGGAGTAGATGTAACTCCAATTGATTTAAGAAATTTAGGTTTAGGAAAACTTTCAGAAAGGTGTTATTCCTGATTTAAAGTCAAAATTTCATCACACCAAAAATGATTACATTAAATATATCTAAAGCTTAGCTAATTAAACCACAAGTGTTTTTATTTTAATTCTTCATTGTTTAAAGTATTATATATAGTATTACATGTCTCCTTTTTCCCCCACTGGCCATCTCCACTCCCTAGCACATGCCCTCACCCCCCTAGTGTCTATGTCCATTGGTTATGCTTATATGTATGCATACAAGTCCTTTGGTTGATCTCTTACCCTCCTCCCAACCCCAACCCTCCTCTACCTTCCTCTTAAGATTGACAGACTGTTTGATGCTTCTATGTCTCTGGCTCTATTTTTGTTCATCAGTTTATGTCTGCATTAAATTTCACAAATGAGTGAGATCATGTGATATTTATCTTTCTCCAACTGGCTTATTTCACTTAATAATAATGCTCTCCAGGTCCACCCATGCTGCTGCAAATGATAAAAGTTCTTTCTTTTTTTATAACAGTGCAGTATTCCATTGTGTAGACGTACCAGTTTTTTAATCCACACATCTGCTGATGGGCACTTAGGGTGTTTCCAAATCTTGGCTATTTGAAATTGTGCTGCTGTGAACATAGAAGTGCATATGTCCTTTCTGATGGGTATTTCTGATTTCTTGGTATATATTCCTAGAAGTGAGATTACTGGGTCAAATGCGAGTTCCATTTTTAATTTTTTTGAGGAAACTCCATACTGTTTTCCACAGTGGCTGCACCAGTCTGCATTCCCACAGCAGTGCATGAGGTAAACCACTAGTTTTTAACCCCGGTGATAAGCTAAGGAACTTATGAAACATCATTATGATTTAATTTTTTTCTAATCATACTACCGGTTTTTATTCCAATATATCCAATATTTTGATAAAAGTATCTTCCTTCAATATTTTTAATATTGAACCTTGTATTCTCCCTAGGAAAACATCTACTATGCAATTTAAATGAATATTAAGAATCTGAGAAAATTTGTCCTTAATAAACATTAAGGACACATTGTTGTCCACTGTTTCAATATTTAAACAGATGCTAACAAAATAATTTTAGATTTAAAATAATGACTGGAATGAAAAGGTATAGATCATTTAAGTGCTTAAAAATTATTGCAATTCCATGTGTAAACATGTCTTTTTAAAAAATCTTTTCAGAAAATGAGGCATTAGGAGAGAGATGGTTAGTGAGTCAAGTCAGGATCAAATAGAAGAAATTATAATATTCAATGTGACTGGGCTTTGTTATAACTACAACAAGCCCTGGAACACTATCTATTAACAAAAGCAGAATCATTCCAATTGAAGCAGAATTAAAAGATGAGCTTTTGAAGTATGATTGAACGGTAGATGAATTAGAATCTAATGTAAATATGTGTGTTTTCTGATGGTCTTAGGCTCTACAGCAGCGGTTCTCAACCTGTGGGTGGCGACCCACAGGTTGAGAACCGCTAGCAGGGTCTCCTAAGACCATCGGAAAATGCAGATATTTACATTATGATTCATAACAGTAGCAAAATTATAGTTATGAAGTAGCAATGAAAATAATTTTATGGTTGGGGGTCACCACAACATGAGGAACTGTATTACAGGGTTGCGGCATTAGAAAGGTTTAGAACCACTGGATTAGATAGTTAAATGATAGATGATAGATAGATAGATAGATAGATAGATAGATAGATAGATAGATAGATAATAGATAGATAATTAGATAAATAGAAAAATGTTTAGAGTTCTCTAATATGTCAGGCCATTTTGCTCTTCTCTTTAATTGCCTTTATTTTCTTTCTCATCTTGTGGAACTATCCACTTCCCCTTGGTTTTAGCTATAAGGTGAAAAGAGAAACTGGGCGGAGACTACAGCTAGGGGTCTGAAACAATTACTGTCTAATATACAAAACCAAAGGAAGAGATATCTGTTGTTTTATAAAAGGTCTCAATGAGATTTGGGACATGACTAAGGCTACATCTAATACAAACAGTTGGGTCACAGAATTTTCACTTTTTAGCTAGTTATTATGGAATCCTCTCACCAAACACTTCCTTCACACATCTCAACTCTAAAGAATATTACAGTACTTAGATTATAAATGTTTTATGGAAATGGATCTTTATAAAATATTTGGAAATTAACTAAGTTACAGGAACTATTCTAAAAAAATCTCAACTCAAATTATATGGGGAAAAACTTGAAGAACTATATTTTGAATTGGTACATTAATACTTTGCCTCTAGTTTACCTATTCTTTTTTTTAATTGACTTTTCTTCCAGAACTGCTAGGGCATTGAGAAAACAAATGCTATTCACAGAATGGCCACTGACTGACCATCTTATAGTATCAATTTTTTTCATCAAAATCATCACCATAATTTGAAACTGAATATAGCCTTGGGGAAATATTCTTGAATACTATATTCTAATGTTTAAGAAAGAATAGTAATAATTGAATACTATATTCTAATGTTTAAGAAAGAATAGTAATAATTGAAGGCAAAATTTCAGCAAGTTATAACATTTTTGTTTTGTCATCTTTAAATGAACCAATTAAGATTAAAAGTCAACAGACAAATTGTGATGCCAAGAGATTCTGCTAAGAAGTTTATGAGACTCAAAATCTCTCAGCTTTACTTTGTTAAATATAAAAACACTGGATTACTGTAGAGGGAAAATATATGCTATGAGAAATTAAGGTTCGCCATACAGAATGGTGATATACTTACACAAATTCTATATTCATTTTGTGTGTTTTTATTCTAAAACTAGTGGCCCAGTGCACAAATTTGTGCACATTGAGAGGAAATTAATTAGAAGAAATATTTTAATATTGCTACTCGCCCTTTCTCTATAATAGAAGTGTCAACCAAATTCATGATCAACAATGACAGATGGAAACACATGCGTGCGATTAGCGCCAGCAAGGCTTTATATGTGTTGCACATGCACAAGTCAATCCTTTTATAGATATAGAATAAACTTGCTTAATGAGACCTGCTTTCTGATTTAGCTAAACTTTTTTCAGCCCAGTGAAGCACCCGAACTTCTCTTTCAGCTAATTGTCAGCAACACAGCAGTAAATATCAACACAAAGCAGATTATTCTTGTAGATCTTGCAGGGAGAATAAAGGGTAAAATACGTAACTGCAGCAGTGTTGTTTTTTCAATGTATTTCTTTATTGATTTCAGAGAGGAAGGGGGAGAGAGAGAGAGAAAGAAACATCAATGATGAGAGATAATCATTGATCAGCGGCCTCCTGCATGCCCCCTTCTGGGGATTGAGCCCACAACCCAAGCATGTGCCCTTGGCCAGAATCGAACCTGGGACCCTTCAGTCTGCAGGCCGACACTCTATCCACTGAGCCAAACCAGCTAGGGCTGCAGCAGTGTTTGACTATATTCTGTGCAGTGAGAAAACCTGAAGTCATTTTCAAGGTCCACCATTTCTTACTTCATTTCAGTCAGGTCAAGTTTCTAAGCTTTCTAACTCTCCCTTTTCCTGCTAATGAAAGGAAAATAGGATTCCACCGAGTCTCCTATCTACCTAATCCAGGACTTCTGTGAGAATCAAATGAGATGAGGCATGGGAAAACACTTCACAGACATTTGGTTACAGTGTAAAGTGTTTGCCCCTGGCTATAAAGCAAGTTGTGTTCCTGGGCTGAAGAAACTGCAAGGAGGCTAGTCGTCACTAGGGAGAGGAAGCCAGCATTGCTACATGACGTCATTACCCAGACGGAGGGAAGGACACTTAGCATATTATTAGCTTTTTATATAGGTAGATGATGACAGTTCTGCCTTGACTGGTAGAGCTCGGTTGGAGCATCATCCCATACACCAAAAGATCTCTGGTTCAATTCCCGGTCAAGAAACATATCTAAATTGTGGGTTTGATCACTGTTGGGGTACATATTCAAGTTTCAGGTTCAATCTTGGTTAGGAGCCAGGTGGGAGGCAACCAATCAATGTTTCTCTCTGTCTCTCTCTTTCTATCCCACTCTCCCTTTCCCTTCCTCTCACTAAAATCAATAAAAGCATGTCTTAGATTGAGTATTTAAAAAATGATAAAATAAAATTATGCTAGTTATTTTGCCAATATTTTTAAACATTTAAGATTAAAAAACACTTGGATAAGATGATGAACATATTTCTACATCAAGCCATGAAAAATGATTAGAATTAGTACATTTATATCGGAAAATTGATATCACCTATAATATAAAACTAAATTACTTTTCCTTTATGTACAAAAGTGGAGGATCAAAGATATAACATGCAACTAAATATCTGTTGCTTTTGAAAAAAACATATGATACAATTTAGATATAACTTAATTAAAATTAATTCTAGATTACTTATTATATATACACATATTTAAATAATGGAACACTAAAATGAATATCAGTCATTCTCCTTAGGACAAAGGTGAGCAAACATTACCAAATATTTAAATTATGTTTTTCATCCCTCTCTATTTGAGACTATATTAAATATGCATAGCTTTGGGTTATAGATATTCTTTCCCCTTGCTCCTCTATCCTCCCAAGGAAGCATTTTAGGATTTACAAATTATATAAGTAGTGTTTCTTATTTGAAGCATACTTTTATAAAATGCTAAAGTGAAAGCACATTTATAATATATGCTTAATGAATTGCAGAGTCAAAATTTAGTGTGTGCTTCAATATCTTAACTCTTTTATGTCACATAGCATGACTGCATTACATCGTTGTATGGCTCATTGTTCCATAGATATAGAGACACTATCAATCAAATTATCTCTTGAAATGAAACTATACAGAGACCTTGACATCCTTAGCTAGCCAAAAGGTTTTAGTCATAATTACCAATATGCACATAAGTAGCTAACAGTTTATTTAAAAATAACTTTTATGTTGTTATTTATTTTTTTACTTTATTGTTCAAAGTATTGTAAATGTCTCCTTTCTTTCCACTCATTGACTCCCTCCATCCCACTCCCACCCCCTCCCCAGACCTTATCCACACTATTATTTGTCCATGAGCTACACATATGTGCATATAAGTTCTTTGTTTAGTCTCTTGCCATAGCCCCTCTTCTGAAATACATTAGTCTGTTGCATGTTTTAATGTCTCTAGATCTGTTTTGTTCTTCAGTTTATTTTGTTCATTAGACTCCACATGTAAGTGAGATTATGTGATACATGTATTAATATTTCTCTGACTGGCTTATTTCACTTAGCATAATACTCTCCAGATCCCTCCAGTTGTTTCAAAGGGTGAGAGAGCTTTCCTTTTTGCAGCTGCAGAGTATTCCATTACAATTTAATCTTATTTTCAAAGTTTACCAGGTGTACCAGTTAATAATGCGGATTTTATAATCAAAGAAAACATCATAATTTCAAGAGAAACCTTAAAAGTGCTTTATTCAGAGTAATGTCCATCGCTAGCTACACATTTCCCCCAACTTTCAGGTAATTTGTGGATACCATCCCAATAGAACTTTTCTTGTTTTGAGGCAAACCATTCAGAGACCCAATTTTCCACTTCTTCGTACGTTTTGAAGTGCTACTCAGACAGTGCATGTGCCATCGATCTGAACAAGTGGTAAGCTGAAGGAGCAAGGTCTGGTGAATACAGCGGGTGGGTTAGTACTTCCCAGGCAAGATCTTTTAATGTGTCTTTAACTGGTTTGGAAGTGTGTGATGGTGCATCATCATGAAGCAAAATTACTTTGCCGTATCTTCTGGCACATTCTGGTCGTTTCACCATCAAAGCAAGGTTCAAATTGATTATTTGTTGCGGGTATCGATCAGTACTAACGGTTTCACCTGGTTTTAGAAGCTCAATACACCACACCTTCCTGATCCTACAAAACGCAGAGCATTGTCTTGCAGTCGATGTTTATGGTTGACCTGGATCAACCCATGATTTTGTGCATTTAGGATTCTCAAAATAAATCCACTTTTCATCACCAGTCACAATTCAGTGCAAAAAAAGACTTTCTTTTGTGACGTTGAAGTAACATTTTACTGATGACTTTTCAGTTTTCCATTTGTCTTTCGTTCAGTTGCTGTGGCACCCATTTTCCTTCCTTTAAAATCTTGTGAACAATTAGAAACTGTTTGATGAGCAACATTTAATCTTTCTGCAAGTTGTTTATGAGTATGACATGCATCTTCATCCAATAATGCTTGTAATTGTTGGTCTTCAAACTCTTTCAGTTGACCTGGACATTCTTTGTCTTTCACATTGAAATCATCACTTTTAAAGCATTTAAACCAGCGCTCACAAGTATCTTGAGATGAAGCATGTTCACCATAAGTGTTCTGAAGTATTCAGCAGCACTTTTCTTCAAAATAAATTAATGAATTATAACTTCCTGCAAATGCTCTTATTTTGGCATGAAATTTGACATTTTTAAGTATAAAAATATCTATGATGTTAACACCTTCAGCAAATTTGACATATGAAGTTTTGAAGCTTGTTGTCAATACAACAAAATAGCATACATATCAAATAGCATATATATCAACATATGTGTAACTCTATTGAAAAAAATCTGTATTCTTAACCAGTACACCTAGTAAATATATATTACTACAGTGTTAAACTTGTGCTCCTCATGCTTGATGAATCACTATTTACATTCCACTTTTCATCTTCAATGCTCTTTATAAAGATGAATTAATGGCAGCCAATTATATTTCTAAAAAAGAAAAAGATATGTTTTAAATTGTATGTATATGAATAATAGCCAATATATTTACATAACAAGTGATATACCATATAAACCAAGTCCCAAGACCTGGAAGTTATTCCCTTCAGTACACCACAAAACAGTACTATTTAATTATTATAGCTTAAGAAAAATAGAGATCATCTACTTCAAACCTCTCTTATCTATTCCAGATGAAGAAAATGAGGGCCTAAATGATAAATGACTGACCAAAATAGCACAATGAATTAGTGACAACAAAATTGTTTCACTACTAATACATTATTGCTAACCCTTACAGATCTACAACAATGTGCCAGGCACTGAATCAAACACTTTACCTGGATTACCATGTATAATCTTCCAAACATCCTACAGTAATAAAATTTTCCTAGTTATTATTCACTGTTATTGTAAAATTGCAAAGTACTGAAATGTGAGGATAAGAACAGAAGTAGTGAAGAGGTTATTTTCTTCAACATAAATAATAATATCCTATATAATACAAGGGTAATATGCAAATCGACCAAACGGCAGTACAACCAGTCACTATGACGTGCACTGACCACCACAGGGCACACACTCAACACAAGAGCTGCCCCCAGCCCACAGGCTCCAAGCGTCTGTTTGGGGCCTGCTGGCCAACCACTCGGTCCCTTTCCCCAGCTGGCAGGCTCTAATAATTCGATGGGGAATAGTGAACCAGGGGAGGGTGGTGGCGGATGCAGTAGGCACCAGGCCAAGGCCCCCACCCCACCGGTCACCTAACACACAGAGTGCAACTGGTGTCAGGAGACGGGGCCAGCAAGTGGGCGGGAACAGCCAACCTCTAGATTCCTCCCCCCGGCCAGCAGACTCCGATCACCTGATGGTGAATGGGGAACTGGGGATGGGTGGCAGCAGATGCAGGTGGCACCAGGCCAAGGCCCCCGCCCTGCCGGTCACCCCACACACAGAGGGTGACCAGTGGGGGAGCGGGGCCAGCAAGCGAGCAGGAACAGCCAACCTCTTGGTCTCTCCCCCTGGCTGGCAGGCTCCGATTGCCTGATGGCAAATGGGAAACCA
The DNA here is from genome assembly GCA_026230045.1 of Corynorhinus townsendii. Lineage (NCBI taxonomy): Eukaryota > Metazoa > Chordata > Mammalia > Chiroptera > Vespertilionidae > Corynorhinus > Corynorhinus townsendii. Next base: position 79,708,635 of record JAPDVU010000001.1, on the reverse strand, counting down.
AGGGTGGGTGGCAATGGGGGATGGGGCTGGCTGCCAGCAGTTGGGGAAGATGGGCCTGATTGCAGGCCAGGTCTAGGAACTGTACCCATGCACGAATTTTGTGTGCTGGGCCTCTAGTCTGTATATATAAAAACCTAGTGACCAGAACAACCAGAATGAATGTAATGACCAGAACAACTGGTTGCTATGACCTGCACTACAGCCGGCCAACCGGCACAGTTGGGAGGCAGCCCTTCCCCCCTGGCCCTGGCTGGATCATGGGTGGGGCCAGCCAGCCAACCTCCAATGGCCCCTCCCCCCAGCTGACCCTGCCCCCGATTGGCTTCCTCACACCCTGGTCAGGAAAAGAGAGGGCCAGCCAACTGCCCACTGCCCCTCCCCCAGGCCAGCCCCACTCCCGATTGGCTCCCCTAACCTGATCAGGGACAGGGCTGGCTGGTCAACCTCCCACATTCCCTCCCTCCTGCTGGCCCAGCCCAATCAGCCCCCATCAGGCGGGGGCCGATCCGACCACACACATGCACAAATTCATGCACCAGGCCTCTAGTAATAATAAAACAATTATACATCACATATATACATATTCCTTTTGTTTTCTTTTTTCTTTTTTATTATTGTTTAAAGTATTACAAATAGTAGTACATATGTCTTCTTTTTTTCTTTTTCCCAATTGACCTTCCCCCAGCCTCCCCTACCCCACAGCACATGCCTTCACCCCCTTCCCAGTGTCTTGCGTCCATTGGTTATGCTTATATGCATGTATACATATTCTTTGGTTGATCTCTTACCTCCTCCCCAAACCCTTCCCAGCCTTCCCATTGTAGTTTGACAGTCTGTTTGATGCTTCTCTGTCTCTGTATATATTTTTATTCAACAGTTTATAATGTTTTTTATTATCCATAAATGAGTGAGATCATGTAGTATTTTTCTTTCACTGACTGGCTTATTTCACTTAGCATAATACTCTCCAGTTACATCCATGCTGTTGCAAATGCTAAGAATTCCTTCTTTTTTATAGCAATGTAGTATTCCATTGTATAGATGTACCACAATTTTCTAATCCACTCATCTGTTGATGGGCACTTAGGCTATTTCCAAATCTTAGCTATGATAAATTGTGCTGCTATGAACATAGGGGTGCATATATCATTTCTGATTGGTCTTTCTGTTTTCTTGAGATATATTCCTAGGAGTGGGATTACTGGGTCAAATGGAAGTTCCATTTTCATATTCCTTTTCAATTATTTAACTAAAATACAGAGCAGAATATTCAATTTAGTAATAACATCCCAAGGGAAGGTATTTGTCAAACATTTATAACCATAAAAATTAATTTTCAAATGAAAATTTTTATTGCAATGGAGAATGTTTTCTTAAACAATAATCATGAAATCTACAGTACTGTCAAGTGTCTCCTACTAACTTTAACACTGAAAATAAAAGAAATTGATGAGCCAGTTTCCTCAAGATATTTTAAATTTTTTCCAGAACACTGTCAAATTCAAGAAATGTCTTTGTCTTTGCTTCCTGCTTTCAACCACTTTCTTCTTGCTCAAAATGAGGCAGTTCTCTTAATTATTTTAAGTATTTTCAGAAAATTAAGTGTCTTATATATAAATATTTGTTTTCTGATTTTATTGTCATTGAAGTAGTCTTTTTTGAAGGAGAACAATGAAAGTGTCAATTTTTCTTCTGGTGCAAACAATTCCTAAAGCCATCCCTAACCCTAACCCTTACCCTATCCCTAACCCTTACCCTATTTTATAGACAGTCTTGCTGAGCTTCTCTTGCTTTTGGATAAATTTATAAAGGAACTCAGTATAGAAAAGGTTATGTTGACCGAATGGAGCATATAAACATCTCTATTTCTTAAAGAACAGGCTACAATACAAAAACCTTTAACTATATTTTTAATCAAGAAAATAGCTGCAGCTCATTTAAGACAGTTATAACACTCATCAACAATTTCAGAAATATAAAATTGTCCTGAAATAAAGCAAACACGTTAAAAAACAAAGTAAAGAAGTAATTACCTACAGGCTGACAAATTACTACCTTGATGATCTTCATATAGTCTCTCTTGTAGAATGAATATAGTTAAAATTATCCAATATAAATATTTGAATTTATCTAACAAAATGCATTAATGCATTTATTTATGAAAAATGAATATTTTGCTTATTTTGGAACAGTTGTATTTTTTCCATTGAAATTTTTCACTACAGATATTGGGGGGGAGATGGAGAAATAGTCTTTTTATACAAAGCATTATGTATATACTAGTAGCCTTGCACACGAATCCATGCACCAGTAGCTCTCTGTGGGGCCTTCCTGCTCCACTCCTGCTGCCCAGATGCTCTCCATGGCCCAGAGGCCCATCCATGGCCAGGCACAAAACACTTGCCTTGTCGCCAGGGCGATGATGCAAGCGTTCTGCACCCTGACCTGTCCAGAGGCCCAGTCGTGGCCAAGTGCGGAACGCTTGCCTCATTGCCGCGGCAATGAAACAAGTGTTTCACTATGCCACTCACGCTGCCCACTCTCAGAGCCTGCCCCTCATGGACTGGGGAACTTTGGCAGGGCTGAGAGGACTAGGCCCTGCCATCTTGTGGCTATGGTGCCGCCATATTTGTGATGAAGTGATGGTTAATTTGCATATTATTCTTTTATTAGATAGGATTTTAGGCCTGCAACATTGTGTATACATTAATTTTGATGTATTTTTTTTTCTGAAATTTCATATCATTATAAAAAAAAACTATTGACTGAGTACCATATGATGTTTATATTAATATTAACCACATTGTTATGAAATATGTAAAATAAACTCTAGAGTTCCAGTATATGAAACCATTCTTTGAAACCCCAGAAACAAAACCTAATATAAAGCAACCATAATAGAGAGCATTTTAAACAAACCCTTTTATAGGACATGAAATTTATCAAAATAGTTTTGTTGCTACTCAGTTTTCTGATTTATTTCATAATTTAAATGCATACAAAAATACATGTCAAATCTTTAATGTATATGCTGTATAAAATTCATGGTTAAGTAATTTCTTTTTTAAAAATTCTCTATTGTTTAACTGTTACATAAGTCTCCTCTTAGCCCCATTAACCTCTCCCCAGCTGCTCCCAAGCCCCAGCACATGCCCACCCCCTCCCCAGTCTGTGTCCATTGGTTATGCTCCTATGCATGCATACAAGTCCTTTGGTTTATCTCTTACCCCTCACCCCCTGCCTTCCGTCTGAGGTTGGACAGTCTGTTCAATGCTTCAGTGAATCTGGTTCTGTTTTTGCTCATCAGTTTATGTTGTCCACTATATTTCACAAATGAGTGAGATCATGTGATATTTATCTTTCTCTGATTGACTTATTTCGGTTAGCATAATGCTCTCCAGGTCCATCCATGCTGTCGCAAATGGTAAGAAATCCTTCTTTTTTACAGCAATGTAGTATTCCATTATGTAGATATACCACAGTTTTTAATCCACTCATCTGCTAATGGGCACTTAGGCTGTTTCCAAATCTTAGCTATTGTAAATGGTGCTGCTCTGAACATAGGGTGTATATATCCTTTCTGATTGGTGTTTCTGTTTTCTTGGGATATAGTCTTAGAAGTGGGATCACTGGGTCAAATGGAAGTTCCATTTTCAGTTTTTTTAGGAAACTTCATACTGTTCTCCACAGTGGCTGCACCAGTCTGCATTCCCACCAACAGTGCACGAGGGCTCCTTTTTCTCCACATCCTTACCAGCACTTGTCATTTGTTGATTTGTTGATGATTGCCATTCTGACAGGTGTGAGGTGGTACCTCATTGTTGTTTTGATTTGCATCTCTCTGATAATTAGTGACTTTGAGCATGTTTTCATATGTCTCTTGGCCTTCTGTATGTCCACTTTCAAAAGGTGTCTGTTTAGGGCTTTTTTCCATTTTTTTGATTGGATTGTTTATCTTCCTTTTGTTAAGTTGTATGAGTTCCCTATAAATTTTGGAGATTAAACCCTTATCGGTGATAACATTGGCAAATATGTTCTCCCATACAGTGGGCTTTCTTGTTGTTTTATTGATGGTTTCTTTTGCTGTGCCTAGGCTTTTAATTTTGATGTAGTCCCATTTGTTTATTTTCTCCTTAGGAGCTATATCAGTAAAGATATTGCTACGACAAATGTCTGCTATTTTGCTGCCCATGGATTCTTTGAAGATTTTTATGTTTCACATATTAATGTTTAAGTCCTTTATCCACTTCTAGTTTATTTTTATGAATGGTGTAATTTGGTGTTCTAATTTCATATTTTTGCATGTATCTGTCCAATTTTCCCAACACTATTTATTGAAGAGAATGTCTTGACTCCATTGCATGCTCCTGCCTCCTTTCTCAAATATTATTTGAGCATAGTGGCTTGGGTCAATTTCTGGGTTCTCTATTCTGTTCCATTGGTCTATATGTCTGTTCTTGTACCAGTACCAGGCAGTTTTGAGAGCAGTGGCTTTATAATATAGCTTGATATCTGGTATTGTGTTCCCTCCGACTTTGTCCTTCTTTCTCAAGATTGCTGCAGCTATTTTGGGTCTTTTTTATTCCAGATGAATATTTGGAGAGTTTGTTCTAGGTCTTTGAAGTATACCATTGGTATTTTAATGGGGATTGCATTGAATCTATAGATTACTTTTGGTAGTATGGACATTTTAATTATGTTGATTCTACCAATCCATGAACTAGGTATATTTTTCCATTTGTTTATGTCTTCCTCTATCTGTTTTTCCAATGTCCTGTAATTTTCTGAGTACAGGTCCATTACCTCCTTGGTTAAATTTATTCCTAGGTATCTTAATTTTTTTTCAATGGTAAATTAGATTTGTTTTTTGTTTTGTTTTAGTTTCTCTTTCTGTGAGTTCCTTATTGGTGTATAAAAAGCCATAGATTTCTAGATGTTAATTTTATGTCCTGCTACATTGCCAAATTCATTTATTAGTTCTAGTAGTTTTTTGATGCAGTCTTTAGGGTTTTCTATGCACAATATCATGTCATCAGCGAATAATGACAATTTTACTTCTTCTTTCCAATTTGGATGCTTTTTATTTCTTCTTCTTGTCTGATCACTTTGGCTAGCACTTCCAGTACTATGTCGAACAGGAGTGGTGAAAGTGGACATCCCTATCTTGTTCCTGGTCTTAGGGGAAATTGTTTTAGTTTTTGCCCATTGAGTATGATGTTGGCTGTGGGTTTGTCATATAAGGCTTTTATTATGTTGAGGTATAATCCCTCTATTCCCACTTTGCTGAGAGTTTTTATCAGGAATGGGTATTGGATTTTATTAAATGCCTTTTCTGCATTAATATATATGATTATGTGATTTTTGTCTCACAATTTGTTTATGTCATGTATCACATTTATTGATTTGTGAGTATTATACAATTCTTGCATTCCCAGAATAAATCCCACTTGGTCATAGTGTATGATCTTTCTAATGTAATGCTGGATCTGACTTGCTAGAACTTGTTGAGGATTTTAGCATCTATGTTCATGAGGGATATTGGCCTGTAATTCTCCTCCTTTGCATTGTCATTACCTGGTTTTTGGATTAGGGTGATGCTGGCTTCATAGAAAGAGCTTGGAAGTGTGCCTTCCTCTGGAATTTTTTTGTAATAGCCTGTAAAGGATAGGTTTTAGTTCTTCTTTGAATGGTAAAATTTCCCTGTGAAGCCTTCTGGCCCAAGGCTTTTGTTTTCTGGGAGTTTTTTGATGACTGCTTCAATTTCCTCCTTAGTTATCGGCCTGTTGAGATTTTTTGATTCTTCTTGAATGAGTTTTGGAAGGTCATATTTTTCTAGGAATATGTCCATTTCCTCTAGGTTGTTTAGTTTGAATAGAGTTGTTCATAGTATATTTGTATAATCCTTTGTATTTCTGTGGGGTCTGTTGTTATTTTGCCTCTTTCATCTCCGATGTTTATTGCGGTTTTCTCTCTTTGTTTCTTGGTGAGCCTAGCTAGAGGTTCATCAATCTTGTTTATTCTTTCAAAGAACCAGCTCTTGGTTTCATTGATCTTTTGTATTGCTATTTTGGTCTCTATGTCATTTATTTCTGCTCTGATCTTTATTATTTCCTTCCTTCTGTTCACTCTCAGCCTTTCTTGTTGTTCTCTTTCTATTTCTTTCTGTTGTAGAGTTAGACAGTTTATTACCATTTTTTCTATGAACTTCCCTCTCTGGACTGCTTTCATTGTGTCTCATAGGTTTTAGATTGTTGTGTTTTCATTGTCATTAGTTTCCACGATATTTTAAATTTTTTCTTTGATCTCTTTGGTAACCCAATCATTGTTTTATAGCATGCTATTTAACTTCCAAGTATTTGAATTTTTTTATTGTTTTTATTGTAGTTTATTTCTAATACTAGTGGCCCAATGCACAAAATTCGTGCACATTAAAAAGGAATTAATTATAGGAAATATTTTAATATTGCTATTTGCCCTTTGTCTATAATAGAAGTGTCAGAGATGAAAGAAAATTAGTAAAATGTATATGAAAATCTCCCTCCTGTCAGAGTCTGGAACACACCATGAGACCTAGAGTCAAGTGCCTCCCACCACCCGCTCGCACTTTGAAAACACAGGAGACCCAGACCCAGCTGGCCCCACCCCCATTGGGTGAGACACAGACCCAGTCGCCCCACGCCCGTCAAGCCCCTCTGGGTGGCATTGCAGTCTCATGTCCCCCGTCAAGCCCTGCCAGGCAGGGAGCATGCCCTGAGTTCCCTGTCAAGCCCTGCCGGGCTGAGGGGTGCAGCCTGAGATCCCCTGTCAAGCCCCACCAGGTGGGGAGCATGGCCTAAGATCCCCCATCAAGCCCCGCCAGACAGGGGGTGCAGCCTGAGGTCCCCCGGCCCACGCTGGGGTGGTGGTCATGGCCTGAGGTCCTCTGGCTCAGTGCTGGGGTAGGGGGTGTGGCCTGAGGTCCCCTGTCAAGCCCCTCCAGGCAGGGGGTACAGCCTGAAGTCCTCCAGCCCAGCACCAGGGTGGGGGTCACAGCCTGAGGTCTCCAGAGGAAGGCACACTTCCAGGCTCTTTCTATGAAGCCAGCATTACCAGTTGGTGCCAGGGTGGGGGGCATGGCCTGAGGTCCTCGTCAAGCCCTGCAGGGCAAGAGGTGCATCCTGAGGTCCCTGTCAAGCCCCACAGGCAGATGGTGCAGCCTGAGGTCCCTCACCCTGGCCAGGTACCATGCAGCCTCAGGTCCCTGCTGTTTAGTCATGACATTACAGCATCCAGGCTAATTTGCATATTCTTCTATTATATAGATAGATTATGCCACTGTAATCTGAGAAGGTGCATGATATGATTCCAATCTTCTTGAATTTGGAGAGACTTTGCCTGTGACCCAATATGTGGTCTATCTTTGAAAATGTCCCAGGTGCACTTGAGAAGACTGTATATTCTGTAGCTTTGGGGTGAAATGTTCTGAAGATGTCAATTAAGTCCATCTGATCTAGTGAATCATTTAGGATTGCTGTTTCTTTACTGATTTTTTGTCTAGAGGATTTATCCAATGATGTCAGTGGGGTATGAAAGTCCCCTACTATGACTGTATTGCTGTAAATCTCTCCTTTGATATCTCTCAGAAGTTGTTTGTTTTTTGTTAATATATTTGGGTGCTCCTGCATTGGGTGCATATATGTTTATCCGAGTTATGTCCTCTTGTTTTATCAATCCCTTTAGTATTATGAAGTGATCTTCTTTATCTCTTGTTATGGACTTCACTTTGAGGTCTAATTTGTCAGATATAAGTGATGCTACCCCTGCTTTTTTGAAAATTTCCATTTGCCTGAAAGATATTTTTCCATCCCTTCACTTTCAATCTGTGTGAGTCTCTTGTTATGAAGTGGGTCTCTTGTAGACAGCATATATATGGGTCATGTTTTCCTATCCATTCAGCCACTCGATGCCTTTTGAATGGAGCATTTAGTCCACTTACATTTAAAGATATTATTTACTAGGGGCCCAGTGCATGAATTCATGCACCTTGAAAGGAACAGTGGGCTGCAAGGCTGCAGCAGGCACAGGAACAGTTTTCGGCCCATCCTCCGTGCCCTGCCCTGCCCCTCCTGCGTGATCCCTGGTCCCCTGTCTGCCAGCAGCCCTGCTCCTGCCACTGCCACTGCCGCTCCCACACACTGACAGCACCGGTCTTGTTCACACCTGCTGACGGCATGGAGCGATTGGGGCTGGCACCAGCGGTGGATGCATCCATGCCATCAGCAGGTGTGAGAGGGGCTGGCATCATCATCATGTGGGAGCAGCAGCTGCTGCCCCAATTGCCCCTAAGGAGCAACGGGAGGTGAAGAAACCCTCAGGGGTGATCAGGGCTGGCAGCCACCATTTGCACCCACTAATGGCGCCAAGTGATCAGGACCGGCACCAGGCACCGACTGCGGGTGTGAGCGGGGCCAGCACCACAGAAGGTGAGAATGCCAGGCAGGGCAGCAGCACACAGGAGCAATGAATTTTCAGTAACCACCAGAGGCTCGCCCCAATGACAGCGACCAGTGCCCCACCTTGGTCTGGTGCCCCCACTCACCTGCTCCATCATCCCACTGCGGCCAACATCGCCATTGTCCGCACACACACTCTGGTGGTCAGTGGACATCATAGCAACTGGTTGTTTGGTTGTTCAGTCTTCGGTTGTTTCAGTTATTCCATTGTTTGGTCTATTTGCATATTAGCCTTTTATTATATAGGATAGGTATTTGTTTGTAGCCATTTTTATTTTTTGTACCTGTGTTTCTTTTTCCCTTTTTTTTTTTTTTCTCTTCTTTTTATAACAGTCCCTTTAGCATTTCTTACATTGCTTGGTAGTGATAAACTCCTTTAGCCTTTTTTTGTCTGTGAAGCTCCTGATTTTCCCTTCAATTTTGAATGATAGCCTTGCTGAATAGAATATTCTTGGATTCAGTCCCTTGTTTTGCATCACTTTGTATACTTCCTCCCATTCCTTTCTGGCCTGATGTGTTTCTGTTGAGAAATCATTTGATAATCTAATGGGAGATCCCTTATAGATAACTTTCTGTCTCTCCCTTACAGTCTTTAAGATTCTCTCTTTGCCATTAACGTTTGCCATTGTGATTACACATGACTTGGTGTGAGTCTTTTGGGGTTCATCTTGTTTGGGATTCTCTGCACTTGTGTAGCTTTTTTCTTCCACAAATCAGGGAAGTTTTCTGACATTATTTCTCCAAATAGGTTTTCTAACTATTGTTCCTATTCTTGTCTTTCTGACACCCCTAGTATACATATGTTGCTTCATTTCAGGTTGTCCCCAAGCCCTTCAGGCTCTCCTCCTTTCTTTTATTTTTAATTTAATAAATCTTTATTCAGATTATTACAATTGTTTCTCCTTTTTCTCCCCATAGCTCCCCTCCACCCGGTTCCCACCCCACCCTCTGCCTTTACCTTCCCCACACTGTCCTCATCCATAGGTGTATGATTTTTGTCCAGTCTCTTCCTGCACCCCCCCATACCCCTTTCCCCCTGAGAATTATCAGTCCATGCTCTTTCTATGCCCCTGATTCTATTATATTCACCAGATTATTCTGTTCAGCAGGTTTTTAATTCACTTGATTTTTAGGTTCACTTGTTGATAGATGTGTATTTTCTGTTCATAATTTTTATCTTTATTTTTCCTCTTCCTCTTCTTAAAGAATACCTTTCAGCATTTCATATAATACTAGTTTGGTGGTGATGAACTCCTTTAGCTTTTTCTTATCTGTGAAGCTCTTTGTCTGACCTTCAGTTCTGAATGATAGCTTTGCTGGGTAGAGTAATCTTGGTTGTAGGTTCTTGCTATTCATCACTTTGAATATTTCTTGCCACTCCTGTCTGGCCTGCATAGTTTCTCTTGAGAAATCAGCTGACAATCATATGGGTGCTCCCTTGTAGGTAAGTAACAGTTTTTCTCTTGCTGCTTTTAATATTCTCTCTTTGTCTTTTGCTCTTGGCATTTTAATTATGATGTGTCTTGGTGTGGTCCTCTTTGGATTCCCTTTATTTGGGGTTCTGTGCACTTCCTGGACTTGTAAGTCTATTTCTTTCACCAGGTGGGGAAGTTTTCAGTCATTATTTCTTCAAATAGGTTTTCAGTATCTTGCTCTCTCTCTTCTTCTGGCACACCCATAATTCTGATGTTGGTATGCTTGAAGTTGTCCCAGAGGCTTCTTACACTATCTTCAACTTTTTGGATTATTTTTTCTTTTTGCTTTTTCGGTTGAGTGTTTTTTGCTTCTTTGTATTTCAATTCTTTGACTTGATTCTTACATTCCTCTAGTCTGTTGTTGGGTCTCTGTATAATATTTTTTATTTCATCCAGTGTATGTTTAATTTCTAGTTGGTCGTTTTTCATATCTTTGAGGGTGTCATTATATTTATCGGCCTTTTGTAGGATATTCTTGAAAAGCCTTATAACCGTGGTTTTGAACTCTAGGTCCAGTCATTTGCTTTCCTCCATTTCTTTCATTTGTGATCTGTTTCTTTGCCTCCACATTTTCACTGCTTCCCTGAGTTGGTAGCGTAGCTTTGTGTGCTAGGTTTCCTATATGGCCCAGTGGGTTGGCCTCCCCAGTTAACCTGAGTTGGACACTCTTGGTGCACCCCTTTGTGGACTGTGTGTACAGCCTTGTTGTAGTTAAGTCTTGATTGTTGTTGGTATTACTGGGAGGAATTGACCTCCAGGCCAGTTGGCTGTGAGGATCAGCTGTGTGTACCCTGGGAGAAGTTTGGTGCTGGAGACAGCCTTATAGGATTAGACTTGCCAAATTGCAAAAGCCTCGGTGTTCAGCTTGGATGGGGTGGAGTCTCAGGGCGGAGCAAACAGTCTTGGCTTCCCATCAGCCCTGCCCTTGTGTGCACATGCGTGTGCACCTCCAGATCTCTGCCTTCCCTGGCTCCTGAGCCTCCACCCAAGAGTCCAGAATCCCCCCTCAAGAGTGTGGGTCCCCAGGGGCTCGCCTGGAACTGGGGTTCAGTGCAATCAGAACTGGGGCTCAGTGCATACAGGAGCTTCCGACTCCCTTCCGCTAGGGAAAGCCTGTGGCAACCTCCGCAGCCTTGGTGCACACTCATGCATGCACTTCCAGACCCCTGCCCACTGCGGCTCCCCCGATATTCCAAGTCTCCGTGTGCCTTTCTCTCTACCTGACAGTCCAGACTCCCCCTGTATGGGCCTGGGTCCACAGGGTTTCGTCCGGAACTGGGGTTCAGTGCAGTCGGAACTGGGGTTCAGTGCAGTCGGGGGCTTCCTTCCCCCTCCTGCCAGAGAAAGACAACCAGGCTCTCAGCTGCCCTTCCTCTCTGCACACATGTCTCGGTACCTCAACCCTTTGCCATTCCTCCAATTCTCCGTGAGCTTTTCTTTTTCCTTCTGGTTGTAGAATTTCCACTCAGCCAGCTTTCCTGTGGTTCTGGATGGTGTCCATTCTGTCTTTTAGTTGTAGTTTTGAAATTATTGTGCAAGGCAGCAGTTTAGGTGCTTACCTATGCCGCCATCTTGGTTTCTCGCCATCTTGGTTCCTCTCCTCCTGTCTTGATTTTTTCTCCAATTGCAGTTCAGATTGTGTATGTTTTGCTTCCCTGTCTTCTAATTTGTTAATTCAGTCCTCCACTTCTCCTAGTCTACTTTTGAAAGCTTCCATGATAGTTTTTATTGTCGCTATATCACTCTTTATTTCTTACTGATTCTTACATAGGTTGATGACCCTTATTCTGAATTCTTTTTCTGACATATTACATGCCTCCATTTCATTTAGTTGCTTTTCTGGTGCTTCCTTCTTTTCTTTCCTTTGTGCTTTTTTTTTTTTTTGGAGAGGTCTCCCCATTTTTGCTGTCTCTTTCTGGCCCTGGGATACCTGCTTGGTGTCCGAGGGGTTGAGGTCCCTCAAAATCCAATGGTCCTGGACGGACTCACTAGCCTCAGGGGCTGGGTTTGCCTAGTGTTATTGTCTTTGTTCTGAGTTGTATCCCCTTCTTCGACAGTTCTGGTTCCCTCAATGATCTGTTTCTTGAGGTTGGTGGGGTGGATACACAGTACCCCTAGTGTTCGACTCTCTGTGAGGGTCCAGAGCCCTCTTTCATGCACTTCACTGTGTTGCTCCAGCCCCTAAGGCACAATGTGCCCTAGGTCTCTCTGGCAGTGCATTTGCAGCATGGACCTGTGACCTGTGGTCTGACACACCAGGTTGCATCAGTATCTCTGACCTGGGCTGTGGGTAAGGCATGCACCAGGTGACAGCTCTGTCTGTGCTGGGGGCGGAGGGTGGATTGTGCACCAGCCGAAGGCTTTGTCTGTGCTGGTGGCAGAGCACCCACTGGCTCAAGGCTCTGTCTCTGCCAGGTGCTTAGCACACACTGGGTTGCAGCTCTGTCTGTGCCAGAGCGGGAAGCCCCCCAGCCAAAGGGTCTGTGCTGATGGTGGAGCTCATTCTGTCTTTGTTGGGGTGCAGGGCACTCGCCCAGTGAGGGCTTTGTTTGCTGATGGAGCACACGCAGTCTATTCCAGGGGCTGGGCACTTGCCCTGTGAGGGCTCTGTCTAATCTGGAGGTGGAGCATCCTCAGTCTGTGCCAGGGGTGAGGTCCTTGCCTGGCTAGGGCTGTGTCTGAGTAGGGGTGGAGCGGGGAGTGGAGAACCCATGGCTTGCACTCACAGTGCAAGGATTTGAAGCGTGGGATACTGGGATGCTGGGTTTGGGCTCTGGTTAAGAGACTCAGCTCCAGAGGTCTGTCTGATGCACTCTCACTGAAGATGTCTGGGACCCACTTTCGTGGCACTGCACTGCTCACTGCAGGGGCATGGTGGTGGTTCCACATGGGTTATGGCTGGCAAGTGGCTCCTTGCCCAGGTCCAGGGGTGCTGTCCAAGGTCAGTGTGGATGTTGGTGTGGCAATCTTTGTTCCCCTCTATAAGATGTCATGCTTTCTGTGCCAAAGCTGACATGGGGGATATAGCAAGGGCTCCCCATCCTTTCTGAGGAGTGTTCCATGAATTCCCAGGTATCCTCAGCATGTGAGCCTGATCTGCCAGTCCCTGGGACTCCTGAGATATCTATCTCCCCCCCCACACACACACACACACACACACTACACATATCCACACATGCTCCTCTCACTTCTTTGTCACACTCTCTTCCTCCCAGAAGTCTTGTTGGCCATCATCTTCCAAACTCTTAAGCAATTTCTTAAAAAAAAAATTGAGGTTCAGAGTTCACAAGTGAAAAATCCCTTCAAGAGAGAATATCTGTGCCTTGGTTTTCTCATCTGAAAAAGAAAGTAATTCTCATCTCTTAAAGTTAAACAGAGTTGGTTTGGAGACTGAATATGTTAATTCATGTAAAATACTCAGAGCAATGCCTGGCAATAGATGTTAATTGATATTTAATTATTATTGTTAGTTTTAGGGCTTTCCTTGCATTCATGTATATAATTTAAATATAATGGTTATTGTATTATCCAAATATCTGATAATTTAAGTAAACTATTTTAATAAAACAATGGGACATTGTCATGAAAAATATACAACTACTATTATGAATATACCAAGAACTTGCAAAAAATATTATTCAAGAATCTAGACTAATCATTTTAGTTAATCAGATGGTAGTGAGCTTACATGTGTAAAGAAACATTCAAGATTCTCCAGATCAATCTGGATACTGAAAATTTCATATGCCTGAACTGTTCACTCCACAGACACAAGTAGCTAGTGAACACCTGAAATGTGGCTAGTGCAACAGAGGAACTTATTTTTTATTTTATTCAGTTTTAACTAGTTTGTATTTAAATAGTCACTAGTTTGTATCTAGTCAGTTTACTGAAATGATAAACAGTATATTTGAAAACGCAAATCCCTTTACCTTCACTGTAGACAAGCATCACCACTCTGTGGAAAACACAGCAGCTAATGGGGAGAGAAAGAAAGCTACTGAAACGTAGAAGGGCAGACAAACTCAGCAGTATGGATGCTGTTCAAAGATTAAGATTTAGGAAGAAGGAGGTTGTCTGGCTATTGGAGTTAGATCAGTCAGTATGCTTGCCCTGTACAAGACTCACTCTTAAAGAATTTATTATTGACAGACCAAGCCCCATAGAGAGTGGGCTATATGATCCAGATCCACAGGTCCAGTGACCTCCACAGCTAACCCACCAGAAGTAACTTTAAAGCATCAAATTCATGGCTCCCAACCTTCAAAAAGATTCATTCTCCAGAATATGAAGTCACACACACAAACACACACAGAATGAAATCAGGAAGGTATGTGGTGGTAAAGTTAGCACAGAGCCTAGAGGAGAGTTGGATCTCTGGCAGCCCAAGTCACACGAAAGGCAAGGCTATGGGCAAAGTCGCTATAGACAGAATCTAAAACTGGAATGTACAACTAGAAAAGGAAAGAGAGAGTGCAAAAGAGATGCTTTCTACTCAACTGTCCTTTCTGAGGAGTGTTCCATGAATTCCCAGGTATCCTCAGCAAAAATCCTCCTTCCCCAACATAGCTTGAATATGTTTCTGCTCCTTGTAATAAAAAATTTCTAAGAAAGATATAAACCAGAAACATTCATACACTGAAATACTGGTATATTTTAGGGGGGAAAATCATGCTGTCAAAGAATATTTATAATTAGTAAATGCTGATTATACAACTGAGACAAGTCAGAGAATGATCTCAACTGTGCTTAACACACACAAACACACACACACACACACACACACACACACACACACACACACACACACACTCCCATAGAGACCTAGAGCAATGCAGGTATAGTAACTCAACAACCCTAACACTTGACAAGCATGTTTCCACAGGGTTCAAATATTACAGAAACTTATGACATTATTTTGCTTCTATTTTTTAACTAAATAAACTTTCATTTAAGTATTTTATGCCTTCAAAATGGAAAGTGTTGAGAGACAGCGCATGTGCATATGCTGGAAGACCAGATGCATATGTTCATGATTTAGTCACTCATTTTATCACTCAGCTAAACACCACCAGCCACTCTGCTGGTTTTGAACATTATGCAGTCTTAAATTATACTTATTCTTTGTCATCTATATTTTAATGTATATCTATAATGGACCATTAGTTAAATACAAGCAACATAAAAAACAATGATATTGAAATGTGAGTTAATGAGAAACAAACTGACCAAAGAGAGAGAAATAATATTTCAAATTTTCATCAAGATGATTTCTGCTAGATCCACATGTTACATTCATCTGATCAAGATAGCTCTGGTGTTTCTAAAACAGAAAATTTTGTGAGGATTACATCAGATTGACTTTCATTTATTAAGAATTCATGTTTTTTTCTTGAATAGTGCTTGAAAATATTCTAAAACTTTCTTATTTCATTATTTAGATTCAAGTATAAAATTATTTTTTAAATAGTTTCATTGCAAAAGGCAATACTTGGAAACATTAGGTAATTAAAACATGTTTTGCCTATTTTGGATACTGTAAACATAGTTATCAAGCTATATTTTAAGATACATTTAACCTCAAAACTAGTAAGTTATTGAAATATTTATTTGTCAACAAAACATACTTGTTCTTACACAATTGAAGTAAGTTAAAGAGAATGCATCACATGGCCACTTTGCTCAAGTCAAGCTTCATGTTCTTTATTTGAAAAAAATAAATTAGGTAGGATGATAATTTAAGGTCCCCTTATGCTCTAAAATTCCATGATTATGAGAAAAGAGGACCAGGTCCAGTGAATTCCTACTGGCTCACATTCCAAATATAGCTATATTTATGCATATATCTTCCCAAATGCTCCTTACTATATAAATGTCTCTGAAGACCAACACAGATCATTTTTAAACATCAACAAAATGCAGAGAGAGCATGGAAAATTAAATTTAAAACTTTGCTATGCATCCAATATAGGAGCACCCAAATACATAAAAAAAAATAAAAAATTTCTGGAGGATATCAAGGGAGACATTGTCAACAATACCGTCATAGTAGGGGACTTTAATACCCCACTATCACCACTGGATAAATCCTCTAAACAAAAAATCAGCAAAGAAACATCAATCCTAAACAACTCATTAGATCAGATGGAATTAATTGACATCTTCAGAACATTTCACCCCAAAGCCACAGAATATATATTCTTCTCAAGTGCACTTGGGTCATTTTCAAAGATAGACCACATATTGGGTCACAGGCAAAGTCTCTTCAAATTCAAGAAGACAGAAATCATATCAAGCATCTTCTCAGATCACAATGGCATAAAACTAGAAATCAAATACAATAAAAACAATGAAAAAGTCAAACACCTGGAGGCTAAATAGCATGTTATTAAGCAATGATTGGGTTACCAAAGAGGTCAAAGAAGAAATAAAAAGCATCATGGCAACAAATGACAATAAAAACACAGCAATCCAAAATCTATGGGACACAGTGAAACCAGTCTTGAAAGGGAAGTTCATAGCTCTACAGGCCTACCTCAAAAAACAAGAAAAAAATGATGATAAATTATCTAACCCTACAACTCAAAGAGTTAGAAAGAGAGCAACAAGAAAAGCCCAGAGTAAGCAAAAGGAAGGAAATACTAAAGATCAGAGCAGAAATAAAATTAGAGACAAAAAAAAAAAAAAATACAAATGATCAACAAAACCAAGAGCTGGTTCTTTGAAAGGATAAACAAGATTGATGAAACTCTAGCCAGACTCACCAAGAAGCAAAGAGAGAGGACCCAAAAAAACAAAATCAGAAATGAAAGCGGTGAAGTAACAACCGACCCCAAAAAAATACAATACAAAGGAATATGAAAAAATGCTATGAACAACTCTATTCCAACAAAATGAACAACCTAGACAAAATGGACATATTCTTAGAAAAATATAAGTTCCAGAAACTTAATCAGGAAGAATCAGAAAACCTGAATAGACCAATAACTACCAAAAAAATTGAAGCAGTGTTTAAAAATCTTCCAGCAAACAAAAGCCCTGGTCTGGATGGCTTTACAGGGGAAGTCTACCAAGCATTAAGAGAAGAACTAAAACCTATCCTCCTCAGACTATTCCAAAAAAATTCAAGAGGAAGCAACACTTCCAAGCTCTTTCTATGAAGCCAGCATTACCCTAATCCCAAAACCAGATAAAGACACCACAAAAAGAGAACCACAGGCCAATATCCCTGATGAACATAGATGCTAAAATCCTCAACAAAATTCTAGCAAATCAGATTCAGCATTATATTAGAAAGATCATACACCATGACCAAGTGGGATTTGTTCTGGGGATGCAAGGATGGTACAATATCCACATATCAATAAATGTAATACATCACATAAAAAATTAAGAGACAAAAATCACATAATCATATCAATCAATGCAGAAAAAGCATTTGACAAAATCCAACATCTTTTCTTGATAAAAACTCTCAGCAAAGTGGGAATAGAGGGATCATACCCCAACATAATAAAAACCTTATATGAAAAACCTACAGCCAACATCATACTCAATGGGCAAAAACTAAACTCATTTCCCCTGAGAAAGGGGAACAAGACAGAAATATCCACTTTCACCACTCCTGTTTGATATAGTACTGGAGTGCTAGCCATAGCAATCAGACAAGAAGAAGAAATAAAAAGCATCAATATTGGAAAAGAAGAACTAAAATTGTCATTATTCATAGATGACATGATATTGTGCATAGAAAACCCTAAAGACTCCATCAAAAAACTACTAGACCTAATAAATGAATTTGAGAATGTAACAGGATACAAAATTAACACCCAAAACTCTATGGCTTTTTTATACACCAATAAGGAACTCACAGAAAGAGAAATGAAAAAACAATCCCATTTACCATTGCACCAAAAAATTAAGATACCTAGGAATAAACTTAACTAAGGAGGTAAAAGACCTATACTCGGAAAACTACAGGATATTGAAAAAAAAAAAGATAGAGAAAGACATAAACAAATGGAAGAACATACCATGTTCATGGATTGGTAGAATCTACATCATTAAAATGTTCATACTACCCAAAGCAATCTACAGATTTAATACAATCCCCATGAAAATACCAATGGCATACATCAAAGATCTAGAACAAACTCTCCAAAAATTCATCTGGAATAAAAAAAAAAAGTCCCTGAATAGCCACAGCAATCCTGAGAAAGAAGAACAAAGTCGGAGGAATCATGATACCAGATATCAAACTATATTATCAAGCAACTGTTTTCAAAACTGTCTGGTACTAGCACAAGAACAGACATATAGACCTGTGGAACAGAACAAAGAACTCAGAGATTGACCCAAGCCATTATGCTCAATTAATATTTGACAAAGGAGCAAGAGCATACAATGGAGTCATACAGTCTCTTCAATAAATGGTATTGGGAAATTTGGTCAGATACATGCAAAAAAATGAAAGTAGATCATCAACTTTCACCATACAAAAAAACAAACTCAAAATAGCTAAAGGACTTAACTGTAAGATGGGAAACCATAAAAATCCTACAAGACTCCATATGCAGCAAAATAGCAGACATATGTTGTAGCAATATCTTTACAGCTACTAGGGCAATGGAGACTAAGGAGAAAATAAACAAATGGGACTACATCAAAATAAAAAGCTTCTGCACAGCAAAAGAAATCATCAACAAAACAACAAGAAAGCCCACTGCATGGGAGAACATATTTGCCAATGATATTTCGTATAAGGGTTTAATCTCCAAAATTTACAGAGAATTCATACAACTTAACAAAAGGAAGATAAACGATCCAATCAAAAAATGGGCAAAGGACCTAAATAGACACTTTTCAAAAGAGGACATAAGGAAGGCCTAGAGACATATGAAAACATGCTCAAAGTCACTAATCATCTGAGAGTTGCAAATCAAAACAATGAGATACCATCTGACACCTGTCAGAATGGCTATCAACAAATCAACAAAGGACAAGTGCTAGAGAGGATGTGGAGAAAAAGGAACCCTCATGCACTGCTGGTGGGAATGCAAACTGGTGCAACCACTGTGGAAAACAGTATGGAATTTCCTCAAAAAGTTACAAATGGAACTTCCATTTGACCCAGTAATACCACTTCTAGGAATATATCCCAAAAAAACAGAAACACCAATCAGAAAGGATATATGCACCCCTATGTTCAGAGCAGCACAATTTACCATAGCTAAGATTTGAAAACAGCCTAAGTGCCCATCAGCAGATGAGTGGATTAAAAAACCATCATACATCTACACAATGGAATACTATGCTGCTATAAAAAAGAAGGAACTTTTACCATTTGCAACAGCATGGATGGAACTGGAGAGCATTATGCTAAATGAAATAAGCCAGTCGGAGAAAGATAATAATCAACATAATTTGATGAACAAGAATAGATCCAGAGACAAATGGGTGGTGAGGGGGGTTAGAGAGCAACCAAAGGAGTTGTATGCATGCATATTAGCATAACTAATAGACACAGACACTGGGGTGGTGGGGGCTTGCCACTGGGGTGGGAATAGCTGTGGGCGGGGGGGAGGTCAAGCAGGGGAAAAGGAGACATATATAAAATTTTAGACAATAAATACTAGTAAATTTTTTAAAAAAATAAAAATTTGCTATATCAGAGCACTTTCACCTGAGGACTCTTGCCCTCGCATTCCAGCCTGCCCTTCCTGACAGCCCATCCTGCAGATTTTGGACTTGTTCTACTAGCTCCTGCAATCAAGGTGAAATGTCCTTTCTGCCTTCAAGAGCCATCCTTGAGGCCTATATCCAAGAATATGAAAAACTTGTCCAGCATGGCAGAGAATCGGGAGCAGCCAAAAAGAGGCAAGAGGTCTCATGCTATCATGCTGGAGAACCTCAATCTCGAAAGGTGAAGAGAACCAAGAAAACAGGAGCAGAGATATATACGGCATACGAGTCAAAGGAGGAGAGCAGACTCTAAGCACTGGATGAAGAAAGTACGTCTGTATCCTTAACATCAAGTCCGGGAGTTGTGGAGCAGCTAGAAGACCAACCCAGGCCATCAATAAGTCAAGCCACCAGCCTGGAATCTCCAATATACACTCACCTGCTTGGCATATTGTCACAGTTGCTGACTTCTTTAAAAGAGCTTCAAGAAAGAAAAGATGGGTCCAAAGAAGCAATGAATGGAATAATTAAGAGGCTAGATAAGATGGATTGAGAATTAACAACTATCAAAATGCATACAGCTCAACTATCTCTTTCAGGCCTTGTTGGTGCTCGAACAGCAAAGGGTGTTCTCGATCGTACTCCAGCTTTACATCCACAACCCATTGTCACTGCAGTCCACTCAAAGAGAAAGGATGAGAAGCGGTCAGACTTGTTTGATTCTGCTCAAGGTCCAGACGAATTCTTTGGGCTTAGTTAATTGTAGGCACATAGTCGAATTACTTAAGAAAATAGTAATTAATTAATTAGTTAATTAATTTTAAAAAATTGCTATATCAAGAGGAATCCAAGATGACGGCGTAGGTAAACACCTAAACTGCTGCCTCCCACAACAATTTAAACTGCAACTAAAAGACAAAACGTCTATCACCCAGAACCACAGGAAAGCTGGCTGAGTGGAAGTTCTACAACTAGAAGGAAAGAGAAAAGAGCATTGAGACGTGCACGAGCGCTGAAAAGCTGAGGTACGGAGGCGCGTGATCCGGGCTGGCGGCGGGCGACTGGGTGCGTTGCTTTTTTCAACCTGAACTGAGACAAGCCCCCGATTACTCTGAAATCCAGTCTCTGGGGAGACGCGGGGGACCCAAACTCCTACAGGGAGAAGCTGGACTGTCTGCCAGTGAGAGTGGCTTGCTTGCAGAGCTGCGCGCAGGAATAATTGTTTACGGCACTGGGGCACAGGACTCCAGGACGTGGTCGGGGACACAGAGGCGGCTTACTAGCAGCCATTGCTGTTTGCCACGCCCTAACCTAGTGACGCCCTGAGACCCCGCCCCACACAACCTACAAACCCACCCAAGCTCTAAGCAGCTCAATTAGCATAAGAAAGCCTGCCCTATCGCAGCTTAACCTAGAAAACTTGTAGCCCGGGTCAGACAGCTCCAAAACCTCCAAACCCCAAGCAAAGAGGAGAAAACTGCAGCTCTCACTGTAGCTCCTGCTGAGTGGCCTCAAACAGTAGCTGACCTGCACCCCATTGGAGATCCAGAAGCCAGTGTACCTAGTGGTCAGTGTGAGACACCAGATTTCAACTCCTCACATCCATAAGTGACACATTCAAGAGGCAGACTCAGTGAGCACCAAAGCCCCACTGAAACAAGTCCTGCCCCATAAGCGTGTCTTCAGCTCAGCACTTCTTCCATTATAGACACAGGGAGTGCTCACAGCTAATTGGTTGGCCTGGAGGACAATTCCTCCCAGCGTACCAACAGCAATTCAGGCTTAACTACACCAAGACTTTGCACTCAGCCCACAAAGGGGTGTACCAAGAGCATCCACATCAGGTGATTGGGGAGGCTGAGCTACTGCCCCCTATAGGTCACCTACCACACAAAGCCACTCCATCAACACAGGGAAGCAGCCAAAATGCAGAAACAAAGAAACATGTCACGAATGAAAGAAACGGAGGAAAGCAAACTACTGGATGACATAGAGTTCAGAATCACATTTATAAGGTTACTCAAGAATCTTCTAAAAACCGCCGAGAAACTTGATGACACTTCTGAGGAGCTTAGTGAGACCTTCAAGGACCTTAATGAGAATGCCAAAAAAATGGAAAAGGATCAGTCAGAAATGAAGCATACACTGTCTGAAATAAAGAATATACAGAAACTCAACTGTAGATCAACATACCCCAAGAATCAAACCAAAGATCTGAAATATGTGGAAACAAAAAACATCCAACCAGAAAAACAAAAAGCAAGAAGAATCCAAAAATATGAAGATAATGTAAGGAGCCTCTGGGACAACTTTAAGCGAAACAACATCCGAATTTTTGGGGTGCCAGAAGAAGGGAGAGAGCAAAATATTGAAAACCTATTAGAAGAAATAATGACAGAAAACTTTCCCTACCTGGTGAAAGAAATAGACTTACAAGTTCAGGAAGCACACAGAACCCCATACAAGAGGAACCCAAAGAGGACCACACCAAGACACATCATAATTAAAATGCCAAGGGCAAAAGACAAAGAGAGAATATTAAAAGCAGCAAGAGAAAAACAGTTAATTACCTACAAGGGAGTACCCATACGACTGTCAGCTGATTTCTCAGCAGAAACTATGCAGGCCAGAAGGGAGTGGCAAGAGATATTCAAAGTGATGAACAGCAAGAACCTACAACCAAGATTACTCTACCCAGCAAAGCTATCATTCAGAGTTGAAGGTCAGATAAAGAGCTTCACAGACAAGAAAAAGCTAAAGGAGTTCATCGCCACCAAACCAGGATTACATGAAATGCTGAAGGGTATTCTTTAAGAAGAAGAAGAAGAAGAAGAAGAAGAAGGAGAAGAAAAAGGTAAAGATAAAAATTATGAACAACAAAATGACATCAAATACATACCTACCAACAAGTGAGTCTAAAAATCAAGTGAATAAAAAATCTGAAGAACAGAATGGACTGGTGAATATAATAGAATCAGGGACATAGAAAGGGAGTGGACTGACGATTCTCCAGGGGAAGCAAGTGTGAGGGGTGTGGGAAGAGATTGGACAAAAATCTTACTCCTATGGATGAAGACAGTGGCGGGGGGTAAGGGCATGGGGTGGGGTGGGGAATCAGGTGGAGGGGAGCTATGGGGGGAAAAAAAAGTGGAACACCTGTAATAATCTGAACAATAAAGATTTAATTAAGAAAAAAAAATTGCTATATCATGCATAATTCAAAATGATTTAAATTAATATTATCTAACTAGAGGTCCGGTGCACAACATTTGTGCATTGGGGGGTCTCTCAGCCCGGCCTGTGCCCTCAGCTTGGCCTGCCCCCTAATTTGGCAGGCAGACATCCCCTGAGAGGTCCTTAGTGCTGCCACAGAGGCAGGAGAGGCTCACGCTGTTGCAGAAGACCAAAGAAAAACCAAGCGATGCTTCAAAGAAGAGGAGGGGCACTCTTTAATACACCAGCAGACTCAGGGAATAGCTTTCCAAATCTGAGTTAAACATGCATGTGGTTTCTTTCTATAGCTCCCTGTGGTCTTTGTCCCACAAATATGGATTATGCTTCTGGTCCTTTTTGCAGGCCTTGCAAGAAAGCCCCCAGGTGTTGGGGGTCTCCAAGCGATATCTGATGGTCTGGCCTAACGCCAGCATTAATAACCCTCCCTCTGGGGCAGTGCACTGTTCATAGTAACAGGTTCTGCAAGACCAGTGTCTGGGAAGGAGGTAGTGACTTTATAGGTTATCAGGAATGTACACTGTGCTTGCTGGCATAGATTCAGATCACTAGCCCCAAGTATCAGGGTTACATTGGAATTAGCCCTTTGTAGCCTTCTCAGCGCCACCACAGCTGTGCTCGCCAGCCATGAGCCTGGCTTCTGGCTGAGCAGGGCTCCGCTGTGTTGAGCATCTGCCCCCTGGTAGTCAGTGCACAACATAGCGACCGGTTGTTCTGCCATTTGGTCGATTTGCATATTAGCCTTTTATTATATAGGATTCTTTAATACACTTTTATAATTTAAAGTGTCAATTAGTGCTAAGAGGGGGAGAAAAGCAACCAGCCTCTTTCTCTCCTTCAATTTCTGCATCCCAGAGGGAATCCCTCTTAACACGTTCAGTTGACTCTTTTGACAAATACCTTCCTATCTTTAAGTAATATTCTCTTCTTAACTTTGGTTTTTCAGCTGTAGGCATCATCTATTGATTTCTCACTTGGGAGATTATGGTCCAGCTCATTTTTACTACCAATACCTCCTCCCCACCTAACATGACAGATATTTACTACCTGCGCTCCATCGTCCCAATATTTATATCATAGTTATAGCTAGAAAACTAAACTGCATTTACATTGTGATTCTGTAAAGTAATATTTAATTTTTCCTGGAGTTTCTTATTATCTTATTTTAACTAACTTTTTCTTCTGGGCACATTTCAATGTTTAAAAGTGTTAAATTTGTATAACTGCTTATTCAATAACCACAATTCCTACACAAGAGGGTATTGTGCTTCTAGGATTAAAATTTACAGGGAAAACCTGGGGGTGGGAGGGATTGGTAACCACAAAATCTAAATGCCAAATCTATTTTTTTTTAAGTTCCTACCATCATTATCAAAATGGATACACAGTACTGATGCTATAAATATGTATGCATAGCCCTTAAGGTTTTTCAAAACACCCAGATATATATCATTTATCATCATAATAACCCTGCAAAATAGGTCAAAGTGCTTTAATTATCTGCATTTTATGAGAAAGCTGAGCCATATAAAAAGTATCTATAGTGCCACTCTGAACCATCATCTAAACTGGCATTAGGAACCATGGTTCTTGATAACTAGGACTCTGATCCTGTTATTGCTATTATTAATACAATTATTATTTATGCCTATCTATGTGCATATACTCTTTTCCTTTTCTCTCTCTCATTCAGCCCATACACACACACACACACACACACACACACACACACACACACACACAAGCACACCTTATACCCCACTCATTATTCTTGGGGAAATCATTTTAACAGTATATCTTTTCATACATTTTACCATGCTGATATAAACACTAACAAATGTTGCATGCACCCACTCACTCACCCAAACACACCTACATATATAGGAGAATTAGCAGTGTTAGGTTTACAAAATGAGATCATATTATAAGTATTCCTGTGAATTTTGCTTTCATAGTTAATACAGTTTGGAAATTTCTCCAAATCAACTTATTTCTAATGGATGCATAGTATTTCATGGTACACATGTGCCACTGTTCTTCAACCATTTCTCTGTTTATAGACATTAATTTTTTATCACTTTGAACCCATGATGCCTCACTTGTAGCTTACCAATGTATCATTCATTAGTATTTTAAAGGCAATGTTAAATTCAGAATCTAAACTAGTCTCATAAATTACAATCCTATCTAATAAAAGAGTAATATGCAAATTGACCATACCTCTGCTACACCCACAAACCACACCCACCAGCCAAGCCCACCAGCCAATCAAGAGCAAATATGCAAGTAAACCCAACCAAGATGGCTATGGCCACAGAGAGCAGAAGGGAGGCTTGAGTTTCCCCAGCAATGGAGGAAGCCAAGCTTTCCACCTGCCCTTGCCAGCCCAGGCCTCCACTCAATGCTACAAAATTTCAATGATAGAAGATAAATAAATCACAACAAAAATGGTGGCAGCCATGGAGCTGGAGAGAGCAGGAGGCTAGGGTTGCCCCCTGTGATAGAGGAAGCCAAGCTTCTGCAGCCCTAGCCTGCCTTGGCCTCCACTTAAGGCTACAAAGTTTCAATTATAGAAGATAAATAAATCCCAACAGAAATGGCTGCTGCCACAGAGTGAGCAGGAGCCTTGGCTCCGCTCCAGGCTACAAAGTTTCAATTGTAGAAGATAAATAAATCCCAGATACCAGGGCCTCTGCTTGGGTCACGGGGGGGGGGGGGGGGGGGGGAGGGGGGGAAGGGGGGGGGCATGGCAGGCCTGCAAACTACCACAGTCCCCTCATCCAGGCCACCCCACGTCCCAAGGGAACCCCCACCCTGATCCAGGACACCCTTCAGGGAAAACCAGCTGGCCCCACCCTTGCACCAGACCTCTATCCTATCTAATAAAAGAGTAATATGCAGATTGACCATCACTCCAACACACAAGATGGCTGCCCCCATGTGGTCAAAGATCCTGCCCCCATGTGGACACAAGATGGCCACCACAAGATGGCCAGCAAAGGAGGGCAGTTGGGGGTGATCAAGCCTGCAGGGGAGGGCAGTTAGGGTGACCAGGCCAGCAGAGGAGGGAAGTTGGGGGTAACCGGGCCTGCAGGGAAGGGCAGTTGGGAGGGACTCAGGCCTGCAGGGGAGAGCAGTTGGAGGGTACCAGGCCTGCAGGGGAGAGCAGATGGGGGTGACCAGGCCTGCAGGGGAGGGCAGTTAGGGGTGACCAGGCCTGCAGGGGAGGGCAGTTAGGGGCAAACGAGCTAGCAGGGGAGCAGTTAAGCATCAATCAGGCCGGCAGGGGAGTGGCTAGGGGGTGATCAGGCTGGCAGGCAGAAGCGGTTAGGGGCAATCAGGAAAGCAGGCAGGCAAGCTGTTGGGAGCCAGCAGTTCTGGATTGTGAGAGGGATCCCAGATTGGAGAAGGTGCAGGCTGGGCTGAGGGACACCACCCCCTCCCCCCGTGCACAAATTTCGTGCACCGGGCCTCTAGTCCTATATAATAAAAGGCTAATATGCAAATTGTCCCCTTGACCAAGAGTTTGACTGGGAGTTCACCCAGGGGCTGGGCCAGCTGGCCAACCACCCGCAGCCCCTCCCCCGGCCAGCACTACCTCCAATTGCCCTTCCCAACCCAATCAAGGGCAGTGCCAGGCCACCAACCACCCACGGCCCTTTCCCTTGGCCAACCCCGCCCCTGATCGGCCCCACTACCCTGATCGGGGGCAGGCCAGCTGGACCCCACTCATGCACAAATTCGTGCACCAGGCCTGTAGTATTCTTTATAAAGTTGCAGAGGAACTGAAGTGTCTTTACTTTCTGCAAATGTAGAATTTACTTTTCTACTACTTTTTCAGAATTTTTAAGCTTTAGGAAGAAAATCAATCATTTGTAATGAAATAAGTAACTACATGTTGCCTAATGCTTAAGCATGTATATCCTGGTCCCATGTGTCACATGCTAGCTGCTATAGAATGAATGTTATATCCCTCCAAAACTTAATCCATACTATGATGGTATGAGGACATGAGGTTTTGGGGAGGCCTTAGGGATGTGCTGTTTTAGTGCCCTTATATGAGAGCTTGCAGAGAGCTCCCTGGCCCCATATGCTTGTGAGATTATAGCAAGACGATGACTGTGCATGAAGCAGGAAGCTGGTCCTCTGCACACATCAAATCTGCTCATGCCTTGATCTTGGACTTCGGCTCTGGTGCTGTGAGAAATAAATTCTGTTGTTTATAAGCTAGGTACTTTATGGTATTTTGTTATAGCAGTCTGAGAATACTAAGACACTAAGCAATGTGACCTAGGACCGATTTCTTCAACTTTTTGTGCTTCAAAGAGAGGATAGTAATACTATTTTACTCAGGGGTGTGGAGAGAAAGTTAAATGTAACTCTAATTCATAGTATTTCATGGTACCCATGTGCCACTGTTTTTCAACCATTTCTCTGTTTATAGACATTAATTTTTTTGTCACCTTGAACCCATGATGGAATGGGTATGGAGTATTGCCCAAACATAAACATTCAATAAATAAGTTATATTAGTGTTATTGATGCCATTATAACATTTTAAGTAGTTCAATTTTTACTTGCCTTTTTTTAGCTAAATAAAATCCCATGATAATTGCTTATATTGTTTAGAGCAACTAGAGATTTTTTTCATAGTCTCCTCTAATTTGATGGTCTGAGACAGAACTTTCAACATTCAAAATAGCTCATAATTAAAAGTACATAGCTTCCCATACAGCTTCATGGAGAAAAATGAAATTCCCAGAGAGGTTGTAAGTTTTCAGCACTCCCTCTAGGAAACCAGAAATAGCTGTAAATACTTCCTTGACAGGTTGGCTGTGCTTGCCAACGGCCCCAGGAGCAGATCTTTTGTTTATGCAAGTTGCCATCCAGCAAATGAAAATTCAGCTGGAGGGCTGTTCTCGCCAAGCCTTGCATTTCACATGTTGAAGGAGAATAGGCACTTTGAATATATGAAGCTCCCAATAGAACACACAGAATTTCAATGAAATGGTTCAATATTTGCATGACAAGTGTCATAAAAGAAATCCCAGTAAAAAAGGAAAAAAAGCTTTTTTGAGGTTGGACTGCCTAGAATTTGCCAACTTTTAACAATGTATGGTAAACAAAACATGTATCTGATTCTATACCACTAATGAGAAGAAACTCATGATTTAATAACTCAGTTGTATAAAATACTTCTTCCAAATATAAAGTAACAAAATCTTCCAAGATACATGTGTTAGGTCCAAACTAAGAACATGCAAAAAAATTGGACAACAAAATGTTTTCTTCTCACCCTGTCCCTGGTGCTTAAAAATCTGTGCTATGTGCTTGTCTGCATGCTCAGGAAGTGTTACCAAACTTGATCATGTGTTTCTTTATTTTTTTAATATATTTTTATTTATTTTAGAGAGGAAGGGAGAAAGACAGAGAGATAGAAACATCAATGATGAGAAAGAATCATTGATTGGCTGCCTCCTGCACACCCCCTACTGGGGGTCGAGCCTGCAACTCAGGCATGTGCCCTTGGCCAAAGTCAAACCTGGGACCCTTCAGTCCACAGGCCAATGCTCTATCCAGTGAGCCAAACCGGGGCAATCATGTGTTTCTTAGTTGGAAGCTCTTCAGGCACAGAGAAGGGCAGGCTTTGATTACCAATCAAGACTCTCAGGTACTAGCTAACTGCCTACCAGGGAATAATTTGAGTCTCTAAGACTTACATTTATGTATTTTTTATCCTTGATGTTTCAAGGGGGCCCCACCACCACCAGCGACCCTTACTAAAAGCAGACAGCCTTGGAGAAGGATGAGATTCTGATGCTGTGCTTACTTTTAGCAACTGTAGTAAAGCTTTCCAGGGCTGGCCCTTGATCCAGCAGCTCATGTAGGCTCAGCATTAGGCAGTGCAAGGCAGCTTTAATCTAATTCTCACATCATTTTCACACACACACACACACACACACACACACACACACACATAGCCTGCTCCTTGGGACAAGTCTCAGAGAAGAAAAAAAG
This sequence comes from Corynorhinus townsendii, assembly GCA_026230045.1. Classification (NCBI taxonomy): domain Eukaryota; kingdom Metazoa; phylum Chordata; class Mammalia; order Chiroptera; family Vespertilionidae; genus Corynorhinus; species Corynorhinus townsendii. The sequence goes on along the minus strand of JAPDVU010000001.1, from coordinate 79,679,738 downwards.
AAAAAAAGAAGTCATGGGCTTGGCATGTCATAATGCACTGCTAATTTCCAGCGCTATGATTCTTGATCCAGCCAAAAGGCAGGTACACAATTGCTTTCCTTGGGGGCAGTCTCTGCTTGACCCCTGCTTCTGTTCTCTTCCTCTTCAGCACGTTCCTTCCTCTTCAACAGCAGGGGAGCATTCAGGGGAGAAGCGCCTGAGCCCATACCCCAAACCCGTCTGGGATGGATCGTGATTTAGCAGGAATAAGGAAAAGAAGCTCAATGTGTTTCTTTTTAGCTTTTTAAAAGACATAATGACATTCAGAATTACAGCAGTGGACATAAAGAGGTGGCAATTTGGTTCCTTACCAGTCAATCAGCTTCTCTAAAAATCTGTAAATACTTCAGGTCTTCTTTATGATAGGACTATAGCAACAACAAAACAGTGGACACAAAACATTTGGGTCATGACAGTTTGTGTTACCCTTGGGAGAGTTATTCACATGTGTGTCCAATCTACTTGCATATTTTATATGCATTTACCATCCATTATAAAGCAATGTCACTACCAATCATAACCACCCATGACATTAATGATTTATTAAATAAGGAGTACCTACTCAGTATAATTTTTGCTGTGACTTAGCAGAAAAGTGTTTTAGGGAATTTATGTTGAAAATGGCTATGCCTGCTCTATCTAATTTATCCAAAGCTCTTTTTTTAAAATCTTCTACAAATTAAGAATTATCTGAATTACCATATATGTTGAAATGAGGGGGCAAGAAAATGTTGCCAATACACCCTATATATATTTAATTTTAACACCCATACACAGCAAGTTCTCAACTAATATTGATTCATTCACCGTCATTTTATTATAGTGTTGCTGAGATGCTGTAGGAACTGAACTCTTGTTTATATCAATTAGCCTGTGATAAAATTGGTTCTTTTGTATGTTGTTTTGCTTGAAGTCACAAAACCTATGGACAATGTTAAGGGAGGACTTGCTCTGTGTGTGTGTGTGCATGTATGTGTGTGTAAGAATTTTTTCTCAGAAATAAACATCCTATTGTCACTAATACTGCTGCTTTCACCGTGGTGCTTTGGACCAACTTAATCCTGAGCCTGCTAATGCTCTCACACCTTCTATCCTGGTCACTCTGTCTACTCTCAATACATGGCAACCTACTTCCTTTGCAGAAACCAGTGAAGAATAAAAATTCAGAGCCCCTTGTTTAAAGCTGAAAAAAGTACCATTGGTGATATCCTATCTAATAAAAGAGTAACATGCAAATTGACTGTCACTCCAAGACACAAGATGGCTGTTCCCTATGTGATCAAAGATGGCTGCCCCCATGTGGACACAATATGGCTGCCACAAGACAGCCAGCAAGGGAGGGCAGTTGTGGGGACTTAGGGGTGACCAGGCCAGCAGAGGAGGGCAGTTGGGGGTAACCAGGCCTGCAGGAGAGGGCAGTTGGGAGAGACCAGGCCTGCAGGGGAGGGCAGTTGGGGGAGACCAGGCCTGCAGGAGAGGGCAGTTTTGGGCGATCAGGCCAGCAGAGAGGGCAGTTAGGGGTGACTGGGCCAGCAGAGGAGGGAAGTTGGGGGAGACCAGGCCTGCAGGGGAGGTCAGTTGGGGGGGACCAGGCCAGAAGAGGAGGGCAGTTGGGGGGGACCAGGCCTGTAGGGGATAGCAGTTGGGAGTGACTGGGCCAGCAGAGGAGGGCAGTTGGGGGAAACCAGGTCTGCAGGGGAGGGCAGTTATGGGCAATCAGGCCAGCAGGGTGGGCAGTTAGGGGTGACTGGGCCAGCAGGGGAGGGCAGTTAGGGGCAATGGGGCCAGCCAAGGAGCAGTTAGGTGTCGATCAGGCTGGCAGGCAGAAGCGGTTGGGGCAATCAGGTACAGGCAGGTGAGCAGTTGGGAGCAGTTGGATTGTGAGAGGGATGTCCAATCCCCCGTTTAGGGGGAGTTGGACATCCCTCAAGGGGTCCCAGATTGGAGAGGGTGCAGGCTGGGCTAAGGAACACACCCCCATGCATGAATTTCGTGCACCGGGCCTCTAGTAAATATATAATTTCTTTCCTTTCTTCCATGGTCTCTTTTCTTCAACTTGTCATGGTGCTTTTTAATTAGCTTTGAATATTATGCCCTGGGGGAATAGCGTTATTTGCTAAGTATATCCATCTGGAATTCTGATTTCTGAATTAGATTGTGCTTGTCAGTTAAAGTGACCATTGTACTTTCTCTTAATTAACAGTGACCAAATAAGTCACAGATTCTGTCATAGTTCACATCTTGGGACAGTAAAAGAAGTCAAAAATAATGTTCTAATTACATCTTATAAGTCATGCTAATTTATGACTGATTACCTGCGATTTTCTGATGCTTAGAAAGTAATTCAGCATAATGGAGAAAAACAAGGACTTCCAGATCCAATAGACTGACATTCAAATCCTTTTCTGCCTTAATTAATTATTCAACCTTAGACAAACTAGTTAGCTACAGCTTTTACTTTTCTGTAAAATGGTGACTCTTAAAATCTGAAATTATGACTCATGCTTAGTTATTTTTTAGTACTTTTAGCATAGTATATGATATAAAATAGAGACTCCATAAATTAATATTTTGTTAAATGGACAAGTGAAATTATAAACCTAATAGTGAGAAGAAGGAGGAGGAGAAGGAAGGTGAAGGGGGAGGAGGAAGATGAGGAAGGGGAACCTGCTTCTTCATCCATTAAAATTAATTATCTCAATTGTTAGCTTTGGTGATATACAGATAGGTAAGTAGATAGATAGGTAGATGATAGATAAAGACAGATTATAGATGATAAGAAAAGAGGAAGAAAGAAAGGAAGAAAGATGATAGGAAGGTGATAGATAGATGATAGATAGATAGATAGATCGATGATAGATAGATGATGATAGATAGATGATAGATAGATAGATAGATAGATAGATAGATAGATAGATAGATGATAGAGTAGGTAGATGGGTGTTTTAATGGATGAATGGATGCAGGTAGACTCCAAAAAGAACTGAAAGCAACTATGAATTTTAGTCAAATAAAAAATGCCAAAAAATCTTATATAAAAAAATTAACACTACTCAGAAATGAGTTAGAGCTGTTGGACACTAAGAAGTTCCTAACAAATACCCAATCCTTTTTTTTAACATAAACTGAGAAATGCCATATTTATGTGGTTTTTTAACCTTATAGATTTGGCTACTTGTAGATTTTGAAGTTCACTGAAATTTCACTGAAAAACAGTGAAAACGATTAAAACCCTAGAAAATAATTATTAAAGAGAAATATTCTTATTTTGTCTAGAAAAGAAATGACTACTTGGTAACATAATCTATATATTTAAAAGCCAAGCAACCAGAATGAGGGAATGACTGGAACAATGGAACAACTGGTCGCTATGACACACACTGTGGTGGCCAACCAGCTCGATCGGGGCCCTTACTGGCCCCCCAACCTCCTGATCACTCCCCCCACCCTGATCTGGGGCGGGGCCAGCTGGCCAACCTTCTGCATCCCCTCCCCCCAGCCGCCCTGGCCTGATGGGCCCCCATTGGATAAGTGAAATTTGTGCACCAGGCCTCTAGTATCTTCATAAAAGTGAAGGTTTTTGTAATAGGGTATATAATGATTTTTATTATATAACTTTATCATAAAACTCTTCTGACTGAAGATAATATATTATCACACTTTACCTGGAAACATTTAAACATTGTTTATGTATTCAAATGCATACAGTGAGGGACAAGTAAGTGAAATGAGTGTGATGCTGGGCTGTAACACTGAGGAATGGTAAGGATTCTTGCCCAGCAGAGAATGCCCTGCTCTATCAGTTCAGCTCCTAAGCCCTCCTGATCATTGTACCTTGTAAGAACTTAGACCCATATTTGCTAGAACTTTCTGTTTTTCAGAGAATTCTGAAACTATACATTTTTATTGAAATTTTCCAATTTTTAAATGTTGGTAATTAAAATATATGTATTAAAACAAAAAATCTACTATGTGTGTCAAAAAAAAATCAAGCTTTGCCTTGGATGTGGCCAAAGATCTTAAAGTTTTTGTTTTGTTTTGTTCTATTTTAGTTAAATGTTAGTGATTGTCAAAGGTGATAAGAGATTAGAATAATTATTCACAAATCTATTACCAACCATTATGTTGGATTTTTAAAGATATTTGTACAGGAAACACCACAGATTAGATGAGCAGTTTCCTCTCTCCATTCTTCCTTCCTTCCTTCCTTCCTTCCTAGCTTCCTTCCTTTTTTCCATCTTTCTGGTTTTCTTTCTTTTCTTTTTTTTAAATTTATTTTCAGTTGGGTTTTCTCCAACTTTCTGTGGATCTCCATGCTAGTAAACTTGATTCTACCAAAAGTATGCCTAGAGAATCACTAATTCTTTGAGCTTGAGGTTTCCACAGTCTATCCCTTTGCTTCCCTTTCTCTAAGAATTCACATCTATCTTGACCCTGTAGCAAGCTGAGTAGGAAATAAGGAAGGAAGATAAACCTAATAAAATCAGCTAAGTTTCTCATTACATGTTCTTCTTTATTTTAACTCCGCCTAATCAGGAGTGTGTGTGTGTGTGTGTGTGTGTGTGTGTGTGTGTGTGTGTGTGTTTTGGAGGGGAAAGAGATGATGAAACATGGATCGAAAAGAGACACATCCAACACACCAGCCCCATAAAGAAGTGAAACCCCAAACATTGGCCATCAAAGAGAGAGAACAAAAAGGGAAGAAAGACAAGCCTTTCCAGGCTGGCCTGGCTCAGTAGTTGACCTTCAACTTACAAACCTGGAGGTCATGGTTTGATTCCTAAACAGGGCATATGCCTGGGTTGCCTGCTTAGTTCCCAGTGTGGGGCATGCAGGAGACAGCCATTCAATGATTCTTTCATTGTTGATGTTTCTCTCTCTCTCTCCCTCCTCTCTGAAATCAATAAAAACATATGGGGGCAGGGGGCTAAAGAAAGAAAGATAAGCCTTTGCTCCAACTTAATCACCCATATTTAAATTGTTTATTCCCAAAATAAGCTCTCTGTCATTAAGGTCACTCCTTGAGTCTTCAATTCACATAAGAGCTCATCTTCCTTGAGGGATGTATTTAGGAGAAGAAGAGAAGAGAAAGTCCTTTGGATATTCCCGAATGGTATGGACAATGTTAGGCATAGTAACTTTCACTGGCAAAGTCCCAGAATGTTAGAATAACTCACTAGAGATGTCACAAAGGCCACCATTTCTCTACTACCAGCCCAATCAGGTATCAAAGGACATCTATTATCTGTTTAAAATTGTCCCTTTGGGAAGTGCTAGATGTACCAGGCATTTTCTCGTGGACACTGCAGGCCTTTGATTGCATTTCCATTCAAGCAATGGTGCCCACATGTAATACTTCCTGTTTATAGCATTTGCTTTCCTTAGTTTCCAATTAAATGGGTTTAGAAAAGATTTATGCAGAGGCAAATCTAAAATGATATTTCATGCTCCATGATTTTTTACATCCACTCAAACAACTTCTATACATGCTCCCCAAAAAGAAAAAGAAAAATACTTTCTAGGAATGAAAACCAAGATTCCTTGTTAAGACAATATTGTAGACAAAGTAGCCTTAACTTTTGAAGAAAGGGGGTGAAGTGTAAGAAAATAAGCAAAGGTTATGTCATATGACTTTTCACTTCTGTTAAATTTCTTTGCTTCTGTATTAGACACAAAGAAAGATCAGAGAAAAGGCCAAATAGTATGCTGCTTGCTCTGTTTTCTTAGAAGTACACGATAGATAAGTGGTGTTTTTTTTAATTTCCGGAAATGAGTATTACATTAAGTCATCTACAAAATAGAACTGGTCAAATATAGCTATTTCCCACAAAGACCTTACAATCTAGTTGGGGCAATAAGGACAAGACATAAATCATAAACTTTTTAGAGAAAATTAAGTTCATTCCCCCAACTTATGGTGGGGGCAATTCCAGAGAGGCTGGGCCTTAAGGTTCCTGAGCTAGCAGTGAACAGGGCTGAAACCCAGCCTCTTAAATCCAGATATCCTCTTCATCTAGAGTTACATTCAGCAGTCTACACAATACATTGCAGTAGTTTAGTTTCATAGAGATAGGGCTTTTGATGGGTCTTAAAGGATTTATCAGAGATTCTTATACTGAGAGTTGGGGATAGGGACCAAAAATTACTTCAACGATCTTTGAATGCCTTATGATTGCATGCAAAATTTTAAAAATAATTGTGTTTTCTGGGAAAAAATTATAGTTTTGCTATCAAAGACTCAAAAGATCTCTTGAAGGAAAAAAAAGAATAAGTGGAATTAAAAGTCAGAGAGCAACAGACAGCCAGATGTGAGAGGAAAAGACAAGTCACCAGTAAGTGCTGGGGTGAGGAAGAAGAGATGTTCCTTAGAAGGAGCCAGATTATAAAGGATCTGCAGAGTCCAAAGGAGGAGGTTAGTATTAATCAAGAGGGAAACCCCTGATCAGTTTGATTCTTCTACCAGTATAATTCAGCACATAAATGACTACTTTGGTAAGTAAGGGGAAGTGTTCTTAATGAACTAGTTATAAAAGGAACTTTGACTTACACATTTTTCACCCTGCAGCAACATGATTACTCAGTTTTAAGAAAGACATTTCTTTGTGTATTTTGAATTTTTGCATTGCCCATCCAACACTGAAACATGCCTGACCCTATCAAACAAATTCATAGAATGACTAGGGACGTTTTGGAGAGTTACTTTATAAGGCCTGGGCCTGCCTATATGCACAACTGGGAACTAGTCCTACTTAAGTAGCATGGAGATAGTCTACATGTTGCAACCACTTTCGGGACACATGCTCCTAGGGGAGCATTTCAGTACCATTTACTAGCCACTCATTCAAATGTTTAGTAAGTTAATGATTTTCCCCACCAACAGCTAATTTTTCACTTAGAAATGAGCTTACTTGTTTAATTTGGAGGGCTTTCCTCCCGCTGACCCCCACCCTGCCTTTGGCCAAGTTCTGGTTACTATGGGGCTCTTCCAGAATGACATGCCCTGACTACTGTGTTTGCTGACAAATGTCAATCACAGTATCTCCGAGCTGCCCCAGTGCATCAGCCATCATCTGAATCACACTTTCCCAGGAACGCCTTAGCATAGCATCTTTGTTCTGTTTTCAGATAAACAGATCCAATTCCTCAACAAACAGACTGCTACAGTCCTTTTGATAACAGTGTAATAATTCAAAACAAATGATTCTCAGCTTTGATGATAGCACTTTTATGGGTCATGAAGAATTCCTCCCACCAACATCTGTTTGATTTTATCTACTTGAACTTTATCCTCCAGTTGAAGATTTATAAGCTGAAATCATCCCAGCCTATTAAAGTCAAACTAATGTTGGAGCCCTAAGCGGAGAATGAAAGTGTTTTCTAGTCATCTACCTTTTGAAAAGCTATTGAGAGTAAAGAATATCAAAGGTTTGGGTGATTTTATACTTGGTGAACCTGAACGAAGCTTCCAATGGCAGGGACTTTACAAATCCAACTTGTGCGTTTTAGGAAAAGTTATTTATAGAATCATTACTTTAAAAGACAACATGAACAATACAGAGGTTGTTTACATTAAAGCCTGTTTTCTTAGTAAAATTCCTTATGGGTCAGGGAAACGCAATCCAGATTTTTCTCTCTTTTTTTCTCTCTCTTAATTTCCTTATAGACTACAAATTTTTAAATGCCATCTCAAATATACTTTAACCTTATTACCCCCACACATAAATGATGTGCAGAGATTTTAATTTGATGAAGGGAACAGCAAGGGTACAATAGACCGGGAGTCAGAGAAATCCTGAGTTCAGATCATAAATCCTTCATTAGCTAACTAATTCAGTCAAGTAGATAGCCAGACAGGACACTATTGGCTGTGTGTGTGTGTGTGTGTGTGTGTGTGTGTGTGTGTGTGTGTCTGTGTGTGTGTGTGTGTGTGTGTGTGTTAGGAAGGGGGCATGCAAGCACGAAAGTACTTCGCTATCTGAAGGTTAAAACTGTTTTCTCTGTCATTTTCTCCCTATCATGTAGAGTACAAGAAAAGAACATACCTCTTCCCTGGCTTTATCTATTTTTAACTTTATTCACTCTCTGTTCTTTGCTTACCTTCCAGACTTTTGCATTGATTTATCTTTTCCCTTCTCTTTCTTCCTCACTGTTCTCTCTCTTTTAGTTTTTAGACTCTGCCTGGATTGATATGATGAGTAAGTGCTTATCAGGTTTTTTTAACTAATTCATATATTTGATTTCAATTTAGACATATTTTAAATACAATTAGAAAAACTCTGAAAGCACCTTTAAAAATATTAAATTTTCCTCTGTTCTAAAGATAAGGATATCATAGCCTAAGTAGTTAGCAATAAACCCAAAAATACAGACAGGTCACTTAATAGTTTATGTTTATTTATCGAGCAACTGCTAGGTACCCAGAATGTTACTCAATACTAGAAATATACTGCTAACGAAACATAGGTCCTGTTTCTGATCTTATAAAACTTATAGTCTAGAGTGAGGGAGGAAGGTGGAACGTTACTGAGACTGCTATAGGCACTGACCACACCAACAAATGTAAGTGTGCTACCAAGGCAAGTACTGCAAAGAGAGCAATGCAAGTCTCTAAGTGGGAGATTTGATGTAGTGATTTTCCTGAAGGACTGAGATTAGAGTTTACCAGATAAAGAAAAAGAAAAGAATGTCCCAGGCAAGGGGGAAAGCCCGTATAAAGGTTGTGTGGCAGGAACACATAAGTGACTAAAAAAAAAAAGTAGTTTCATTTGACCATGACAGAGAAAGGACAATGGGATAATGTGAGGCTGGAGGGGTGAGTTGCAGACGGTCCATGCAGTGCCTTATAGTTCTGATTAATATCCCCCCACCCCACATTTATCTAAAGATAACAAAAGAGTTTTATGCAGGGAGGTGGTCCGATTAGATTTACATTTTGAATGGGTCATTCTGCTATAGTCTGCACACTGAGTGATTACTCAGGCCAATTAGAATTCATGAGTCCAAGGAGGAGACAATGACATCCTAAGCTAGGGTGGAGGCAGCAGAGATGGAGATAAACTGGCAGATTTGAGATATCACAGGGGCAAAATCCATAGGATCAAGTGATGAATTGAGTAGCGTGGTTAAGGAGATGGAGGTGTAATGCCCGACTTTTAGGATTCTGAGCTGCAAAACTGGGTGGATGCGTGTGCCGTTGACTGAGATAGAAAACACTGAAAGATGACCAGTTCTGAGAGAAGATCATGAGTTCAGTCTCACACATGCTGATTTTGAGGTGTCTCTGAAACTTCCAAGAGAGAATGTCAAGTTTGTACAAGAACCAGATCTGGACTTTAAGACTTCTAGCTCTTTCCAATATGCCCCTACAGCTATTGCTCTGTGTTCCTTCGCCTTCAGTGGCTGTGGTCTGTTCATAGGCTACAACATTCAGGATAAATGATGGGTAATATGAGTTGGTTGATAATTAACTTTAGGACTTAAAGCTTGTATCAAAAATTCTTGAAAAATATTAGCAAGAAAATGTTTAAGTAGGCTTTATGATTTGGAGATAATTTTGAGAAATTTTCTGCAGAGTTTGACCTTAGTTTCCTTATACATCAAAATAAAGATTTTTTTTCATCTATGCGGTGTAAACATAACTATTAAAGACATAGAGATCATGTCCTTAAAGCTGTGTGCTTTTAAGACACACTCGACACAGCATCGGTGTCTGGCTCTAATCACCAGACACATCTCTTATCACCTCTGTTGACCCCTTTCTATCTAGTATTTATTTGAAAAATATGAACATGTGTCATAGTTAAAACTTAAATTCTCCTTTTGTTGAGTAAAGGCCAATATATTCTGTCACAGATATAATTTTCAGGAGGTCAGATATTATATATAAAATCATATATATATACATACATATACATATATATATATATAATTGCCTAATTCATTTTGCTCTAAGGAGCAACTGAGACTCTTTACACATATTAAATGTATTTTGCCACCAGTAGGAGAAGATAACCCTGAAGATTAGCATAAGTTCTTATCACTGTTAATGTATCTAGCTCCCTTTGAGGAAACCTCTTGGAAAAAGCCCTGTCTTTCTATATTACAAGTATGCTCATATAAATGTTTAGCTTAAAACAATAAAAATTCCAGGGGCAAACATCACAGAACAAATTTATGATGACTGAAAGAATATAAAGAAAGGAATAAATTACACGAGAATAGTGTACATCAGGGACCCAAACATACAACTAAAGCCAAAATCTTAAGGGTGCTTATGCTGATTTATTATTTTTCTTTCTTGTTACCTAAGAGCAATTTATTTAGCCTCAATGTACTTCAGGTTTCCAAATTCTAAAATGTAAACAACATTGTGGTCATCAGCTCAACCAACCACATTACACTTATTTTCAATTCCCCTTCTCTATGCAGTTTTATACAAAGACAGGAAGCTGTACAATGGATCAGCAGTGACCAAGAATGAAAAGTAATCCCCTTCCTAGGGAAATACTTTTGCAAGCTTACTGTCTTTGGGATGCTTGAGACAAAGTCTCCCGGCTCTCAAAATTGTTTACTTTTAAAACAAAATTTAGTCCTGATTTTTTGAGAATTTAATTTGGTCCGAGTTCTGGCTCACTTGGATTAGGCTCACATGGGGTCAGTGTGGCCATTTCTCAATCGTGCTGCTGCATACTCTGCAGACATTTGCCCTGCCTAGACATTTAGCGAGGGCTACTAAATGTTTTGGGCAGCAGGGACAATCTCAGACAGTGATCTTGATGCTAAATGCCAACTTGATATGGATACATAAATTTATCTAATGAACATTCAAAGTAGCAGAAATTTAAGTGGCACTTTTAGCTTCTTGCCTTCCTATTTATTTCTAGCCTGCATTAAACTAAAATTATTCTATGCTCTTATTAAAAAAATAATCTAGTGTAATTTTCCTGTGAATCTATTTGGTATGTGACATTTACCATGTCAACATACTTAAAGAACTCACTCACTAAGCACTGAACTAACAGCTTTGAAGAAACTTAAAAACAGCCCTCTTGAGAAGCCATAATAATTCTTACTTATACTTATTTGTTTCCATGTGGTTTGGCTTAAGAGTTTACTGCTGTTTAGTATTTGCATCCCTGAGCTCTTAGCAATGAACTAATCTACTTTATTAATGCCTCAAGGAAGCTTTTAACTGGTCTTGAACCTTCAAGTCTGTATGAATTTTTTGTTTGCTTTGTGTTTTTTTTTCTAATCTAATTCATTTTCCAATTACAGTTGACATACAATATGATATTAGTTTTGGGTGTTTGTCGTGTATGTAAACATTTATAAGAATTTTTATAAAGCATCTAGTTATATGTTGTATATCAATTGTAATTTTTGCTAGAAGATGGGAGAGATGAAATATATAATAATAAAAACATAATGTGCTAATTAGACCAGGCAGATGAACAGTGGAATGACTGTCTGGACGACCTTCCGGACGAAGTTGTGCTGTGAGGGCTGAGCCCCTTGCACGAATTTTGTGCATTGGGCCTCTAGTAAGAAATATAAGGAAGAGAAGAAGGAATCTTTAGAATGAAAGCAGGTGATAATATTAAACGTTTGGTTTTTTAGGGCTCCCTTTGGCCTTTTTTATTATAGATATTTTGATTTGAAGTCTTTCTTCTCACAATAAATTCTCAAACCAACACCTTAGTGACTAACCACAAAAGTTTATTTTATTTTTGGGTTTTTCTTTAATCTTGCTTCAGCGAGGTCAGCATGAAGATCATCTGAAATGCATAGGCTCTTTACATTCAAGAAGAATGCAGTTGACCCACCAATTGCATTTTTTTCTGAGTGGTCAGTCCAGTACCCATGAAGAGTTTGCACAAAACTATCAGCTCACTTTACTTAACATATACAATAATTAATATGCTACACAATGGAGTGAGATTAAGGAGGCAACCATGGCTTTGAAACAAAATACTTTTCCTTGAAAAATTACCTTGACTTCTTGGAATTTGAACTCATGACTTTGGTCTCAAGGATAGTAACCAAGTGAGCAGCTCAGATTAAATAATTAAAATATTCATCCAGTATCAAAAAAGTATATGAGTGTGTGTATGTGTGTGTGTGCCTCTAAATATACAAGTAGTTAAAAATCTTATATTGAAAAGTATTGTCTGGTCAAATTCTTTTACTTTTGAAGATTTTTCACTGCAGAAATCATTGTAACGATGACAATAACAAGAGAGAGGAGCAGAATTGCTGTTTTGATATAATTACTCTTTCATTCATGCTCTCTCATGTCCTGTGGATTTGCCTTAAGTCTGTTAGACTGGTGAGGCCTAATGTCTAAATGAGATACATAGAAAACAAAGACACACAGTCACATGTTACATGGTCCCTCACTTCAAACCTTTGGAACAAGATAAAAGAGATTTTTTTTTCTTTTTAAAGGTATAATTAATTTAAAAACCAAAGTCTAAAAGAAAGGTATTCATCATTTAGTATAGAGTAATATTACAAATTTCTGAAGTTAAAAGAATCCATATTAACTGTACCCTCAACAAGCATAGAAATTGCAGGGCATGGTCTGAAACAGTATGAGGTCCTATATATAATAAAAATTCCATTAAGATGCTTTAGACCAAAATCTGAAATAGTATATCCTTCGTCATCTGAACTAACAATCTGATTTCTAAGGGGTTACATGGATGAAAAAAATACATAATGACAGCTATTATATAACACCAATGTGTAAGACTAATATCTTATATGGAGCAGCATAAACCAACATCATTTAGAGGTTTATGAACCTTATAACTCTACCCAAGCATGCTTCATTTGTCAGCTGAGAGTGGCTAAATGTTCTTGTGCATTTTTCTTATCTACATGCATATCCTTAAGTATAATATTTTTACTATATATGCAGTATATATAGTAAAAGTATGTAATAAATTGAATTATCATTTTATTCAAACAATAGAGACCCAGTGCATGAAATTTGTACAGGGGAGGGGGTTGTGTCCCTCAACCCAGCCTGCACACTCTTCAATCTGGGACCCCTCAAGGGATGCCCCTAACTGCCCTCCCCTGCAGGCCTGGTCACCCCTAACTGCCCTCACCTGCAGGCCTGGTCCCCCCCAACTGCCCTCCCCTGCAGGCCTGGTCACCCCTAACTGCCCTCACCTGCAGGCCTGGTCACCCCTAACTGCCCTCCTCTGCCAGCCATCTGTGGAGGCCATCTTGTGTTGACGATCTTGTGGTGGCCATCTTGTGATGACATGAAGGTGGCCATCTTGTGGCAGCCATCTTGTGATGACATGAGGGCATCCCATGAGGGCACGAGGACCACCTAGGCTTTTACTAGTATAGATGAGGGACTGTGACCTATAACTGCAGGCAATGAAAGAGAGGTTCCCCTCATCTACACCCACTGTGGTGGCAGAGCTGAAATCCAAGGCCAAGTGTCAGGCTCAAGAGCCTCTGATCTTAACTGTTACACCACACTGCTTTTCTATATTCAAATATACAAGAGTTAATAAAGGAACAAACACATAAGAAGGAGGATATTGTTAAGTATTAGAACTTTCTATTTTACTTTTCACTGTGTTGTGGTTTTTTTCCTCAATCCCTCCCCCCCCCCTTTTTTTTTCCCCTCTCCTGGACATTTTAGAGTGGGGAAAAGACCATTGGTGAAAATTAATAAATATATAGAGATACATATTTGCAGTTTTGATATATGTAGCTGCACTCATTAAAAGTTGACATTTCCCTTTGATTTATCTGATTGCCAAAGAATGCTTTTTGTGACTGTGAGGTTTGAACAAATAACTCAAAACAAATTATTTCCATTTTTAAACGACTAAGAAAAGTTCTGACCAAATTGTATGCTATATGTAAATATATTTACAATATTGCCATTGGGCTCCTGTGTGGAGAGAATATTCTGTGTATTAAAATGAATTTAATTTAACAATGAACTCCAGAGTCTATGTCCAGGACCCTGTACTGGGCAAAGAGATCACAAGGACACGTCCTCTGTCTTCAATTTGCTCAGTCTTGCTTGTAGAATATATGAGTGTTTAGAGAAATATCTAACTTTATGGCACCAGTTACATATTAATTGATGTTTGAAAATTAAATTGTATTTTCTTATTAACTAAAATTCTAATTTCAAAAATTCGTATTCATTTCTACTTCATCGATATTTGCAAGAGCTTTATAGACAACCCTGTAGCCACCAATCTCTTAGTGTGTAATTAATGACCTGTAAAATATTTTAAATCACCAGGGAAGCCGACTGTCCAAAGGGGACCAGTTTTACAACAGCCATAATCACCCCCCTTTAATTGATGAGCAGCGTGGAGCAGCGGGAGCCCAGCAGGAGGTAGGAAATCAGTACTGTCATCGAACTTTGCATTCAGCTTTGCTGGACACCCATTTCCTCACATGAAAAGTGAGAGGGTTTGACAATCTGATCTCTCTCTTGTCAAATAAACATACTGTCTTGAACATTTGAATTTTTACATACCACCTTTTCTTAAAGCAAGGCACACCTGTATTCCTGGTATTTTTTTCAGATTTTCCGTACTTGATTTTCAGATCCTTATTGGGATGAGTTTATATTTCTCTTGTTCCCTCCCAATCCCCACACCCCACATCCCTCCTCATGTTAATGCTTTCTACTACACTACTATTGCCAGAAATTTCCAGTAAGTCATAGTTTTTCCTTTGAAATTCTGAGCCACTAATATAAAATATAAGAACCACTTATCTGTAGAATCCAAGGGTAGGATTTAAAATGAAATATGCACTTCAGGTCAAAATATGTAAATTAGGAAAGTGAAAAAGAATAATAAACAAATAATTAAGGAAACTATGAATAACCTTTTCATTGTATCTAAAAACTAAATTCTGACCATTGACAACAGTGTTAATACAATCTCTAAAACTTAAAGAAGTTAGCATTTTGGTAGACAGTGAAACACAGCTGGAATCCACATTGCTATATCTGCTCTTGCCTGGACCATCCATTAGTTCCCAAAGGTCTCCCTGCTCCAAATTGTACCAGTTCACAGTCAATTCTCAACAAAGAAGCCACAGTTTATTTTAAAAACATAAGTCAACTCATGTCACTTTACCGAATGGCTCCCCATTTGATTCAGGATAAAAGTCAAAGTCATGGCAAAACCCGGTATCTTCAGGAGGACAAGCTCCCAGGTCACCCAGGACCTTTTCCTCCCCCTCATCCTTGCCCACCCCGTGGCCCAGGCGTCAGCTTCCTTTCTACTCCTCAGAAAAAGCTGGACACATGCCCTCCTAGGACATTTGCACTCCTTGTCAGCTCTGTCTGGAACATTCTTCCTCTGGATAACTACAGGGCTCAATCTCTTAGCATATCACGACCTTCCCAAAGTCAATTACATCATTTCAACTAGACTCACTCTGATGACCTATTTGAAATTTCATCCTCATTCCTACCCAGCACTCCTCATCTCCCTAATCCTGATCTATTATTTTTATTTTTTTGTCCTATAATACTTTTCATCACATTATTTATCATGTCTCTTGTTTATTTTCTGCCCCCACTCCCATTCTATATTAGAATATAGGCACCTCAAGATCAGAAATCTTTGGTTCCCTGATGGGTTATCCCTAAAACAGGGCCACGCACATAATATGTGCTCAGTACATAACTGTTTAATGCATGCATGTCACTCCTGAGTCCTCCTGCTGGCAGCTGCATTCATATCACTGTTCGGTCTTGCTTTTTCAACCTGTATCTGCCACCACTCACATCTCCCTGGAACCGTGGACTGCAGCCTCCCTCACACAGGCTTGCTGTGGGAAGCCAGACTCCTTCACTCCCTAGGTCTTCACCCACATCACATCACATTCCCTCAAGGCTGGATAAAGTTTCACACATTACTAAGGGTGGGAGCTATCTGGAAAGAGTCACAGCAGAATAAAGGTGGAATGTCCAAATAGTATGTTTGATGGGGCTATCTCTATAGCCCTAAGGACTATCTCTATGAGCTAACAATCTTAACTCACTAAAACGTGGGCTCAGTAGACATGTCCCAGTACTTACCCTTGCACACCTGCTCTCAGGACCACTGTCCAGGGAGAGAGGGCCATGTCATCTCTCCATCACCCAATTCTTCCCTAGATTCCTTTAGGCAACCCTCACCCGCTACTCCCAGGATTTCTTCTTTTCCTAACAATGCTCGTCCCCCCACGACTAGACAATCTATGGGATAAAATACTCCCTGAAAGTACATCCTGACCATCCAGCATTGGCCTTAGCACACTCGTGCCAGTTTGCTCCAACATTTCCTTACCTGGTGAGACACACAGTGAGGGCTCTCCCTGCTCATCCTGCCAATGACATGAATCAAGCGCCTGCAGGTGAGTGTGCACCCATGCACAGACACCCCCACAGACACACATCACCCAAAAGACACATTCATTCTCTGAAATAGTGGTCTATATTAAGGAAGAAGAAGTCCCTAAATGCAAAACACTAAGCACGTTCTCCCCATCAAGGTAACAAGGTTTCTCGTCCACTTGCTTGCCTCCATTTCCAGGCTATATTTGTCATATACAGGTGTTCCAAAAAAATGTATACATACTTCGAATAATTATAAAGGCATTGTTTATTAAAATGCATTTCATTTTCAAAATGTAATATAATCTACAGACATAGTGTGTGTACATTTTGGGGACACCCCATCCATGAGAGCAAACAGGGACCCAACAATTACATTGGTGGTTATACAAAGACTCAACCAAAATTCCAAATACATCTGTAAGTACAAGGAAGACCATATGAACATTTATAGCTCTCTGAAGAAAACCAAGATCTATGAAGTCAGAATTGGGTAAAGAAAAGTTATACTTACAAACTATATACAGTATATCTCCCATGAAACTGGGAGGCTTAACAAATTTAACTTTAGCAATCTGAGAGAAACCGTAACAAGGGAAAGAGGTAGGCAAGAAATCAGAGGGCCCTGAGAGGCGTGGAGTGGAATGGAGCAGACAACCAAATATAAAAGTGTCTGGCTGGCCGGAAGTCAGAGAGAAGGTAATCGTGGAGAACCTAACAGCCGAATGAGTTTCAAATTAAAAAGCCAGGCAACATGAATGATTTCAAAACCAAACTACATTATTGAATCATCTGAGGTTGTCATCACTAATACTGACAGTTATACTCCAATTAGAAGGACTAAAACCAGGCATAATATATAGGGCAGTTTTCTATCATCATAATGTACATGTTTAAATAATTAAGAAATAAAATAAAATGGTACCTAAGCATGGAGAAAGATCTGTCTCTAATTCAGATGACTGACTACAGTAGTTGCAAAAACATAAGAAAAAAATGTACAAAACAGAAAAGTAATTTAATTTTCTCCAATAAGCAAAATTTATAAAATTACAAATGGCAATCACACACACACACACACACACACACACACACACACACACGCATGCATGCATGTGTGCACATTTATAGGTCACTTGTTAACCTGTTATACTAAAATACAAAATAACCAGATTCCAAAATTTCACAGGTCATCTCTTTCATCAGCTTGTGTTGCAGTGAAATGATTCCAGTCCAGAGAAGCTATACAGGTAGGTTGCTGCTATTCACACATCCTTAAGATTCTGGGCTCATGGATTATGTTTTGTAAATCAGTTAACTTACTAGCCAGAGATTAAGGCAAATTCTGCTAAGGCCTAAAAGTTGACTTAGAGCATTAAGAAGGATTAATGGTTAGCTGTGGAGAAGCTGAAGCACTAGGATAGCATGTTTACGCAGTGCTGTAGATCACAATTAATCCAAAATTGGTACAAAAGATCAACAGCAGCCCCTTCTGCATGCCAGCTTGGCTTAGCCCTAAAACTCACAACTTACCATGGGGCACTCAGTGAACAAAGTTCCTTTCTGCCTGTTCTAATAGGCATAATGCTTTCAGAGAAAAACTCGAATTTGAAATGTTTAGTTTATGATTCCTTTGCTTTGAGAAAATAAAGGCACAAGACAGCCCCTGCAGATGTCTGTTTACCTTTTATCATTGTAGCAAATCGATTAAAACTGCTGGGCTACTATGATCATTGAACAATACCAAATGTCATTATCTACCTGATACAAAAGTAATACTATTTGTAAAAGTGTTATTATTCTATTTTACATTAGCAAAATATATCACAAAAGAAATAAACTTTCATTTTATTATTATGCAACTAGAGGCCCAGTGCACAAATTGTGCATGGGTGGGGTCCAGCCGGCCCTGCCCCCAATCAGGGTGGGGGGGCCAATAGAGGGCGGGGTCAGCCAGGGAAAGGGGCCGTGGGTGGTTGGTGGGCCAGCCCTTCTCTGGATCAGGGTGGGAAGGGCAATCAGGAATGGGGCTGGCCAGGGGAGGGGCAGCGAGTGGTCGAACTCCCAGTCGAACTCTTGGTTGAGGGGACAATTTGCATATTAGCCTTTTATTATATAGGATTACAGTTGGCATACAATATTATATTAGTTTCAGGAGTACAGCATAATGGTTAGACATTTATATAACTTATGAGTGATCCCCACAATAAGTCTAGATCTCACCTGGCAACATACATTCTTATCACAATATTATTGACTATATTTCCTATGCTGTACTTTACATACTGTGACCATTTTTCAACCACCAATTTGTACTTCTCAATTGCTTTACATTTTCACACAGCTCCCCAACCTCCCCTGCATCTGGCAACCATCAGTTTGTTCTCTGTGTCTATTGGTTTATTTCTGTTTTGTTTGCTCATGTATTTTATTTTTTTAGATTCCACATATAAGTAATATAATATAGTGTTTGTCTTTTTCTGTCTGACTTACTTCACTTAGCATAATACCCTCTAGGTCCAACCATGCTGTCGCCAATGGTAGGAAGATTTCATTCTTTTTATGGCCAAGTCATATTTCATTATATATGTACCACCTCTTCTCCATCCTTTCATCTATGGATTGGCACTTGGGTTGCTTCCCTATCTTACCAATAGAAATAATGCTGCCATAAATACAGGGATGCATATATCTTTTTTTTAATTACTATTTCAGATTTCTTTGGATAAATACCCAAGAGAGTGGTTGCTGGGTCATATGGCAGTTCTATTTTTAGTTTTTTAAGGAATTTCCATACTGTTTTCCAAAGTGATTGCACCAATTTGCAATCCCACCATCAGGGAACCAGGGTTTACTTTCCTCCCCAACACTTGCTGCTTATTGATTTGTTGCTGATAGCCATTCTGACAGGTGTGAAGTAATATCTAATTGTGATTTTAATTTGCATTTCTCTGATGATTAGTGATGTTGAACATCTTTTCAATGTCTATTGGCCATCTGTATATCCTCTTTGGAGAAATGCCTGTTCAGGTCCTTTCCCCATTTTTTAATGAAATTATTTTGTGTTAAGTTGCATATGTTTTTATTAAAGTTTGAATATTAACCCCTTATCAGCTGCATCATTGGTGAATATCTTCTGTCATTCTGAAGGTGCTCTTTTGGTTTTGTAGAGATTTCATATAATGTGCAAAAACATTTTAGTTTGATGTAGTTCTATTTGTTTATTGTTTCTTTTGTTTCCCTTGCCCAAGGAGAAAAATCAGAAAATATATTACTAACAGCAATATCAAAGAGTTTACTGTCTAACTTTCTTTTAAGAGTTTTATAGTTTCAGGTTTCACCGGTAAGTCTTTATTCCATTTTGAGTTTATTTGTTATATGGTATAAGAAAGTGGTCAATTTTTGTTTGTGGGTTTTTTGTGTTTGTTTGTTGTTGTTTTTTTCCCCATATCTGTCCAGTCTTTCCAACACTATTTATTGAATTGAATGTCTTTACCACATTGTATATTCTTGCTTTTTTGTTATAGATTCATTGGCCATATAGAGATGGGTTTATTTCTGGGCTCTCTAATTCTGTTGCATTGAACTATGTGTCTGTTTTCAAGCAAGTACCATGTTGATTTGATGTAATATAGTTTGATATCTGATACATCCAACTTCATTCTTTTTTTACAAGGTTTCTTTGGCTGCTTGGGTTCCATTATGGTCCTATATAAATTTTAGGAATATTTGGTCTAGTTATGTGAAAAAAAATGCCATTGGTATTTTGATATGTATTGCTTTGAATATATGGATTATTTTGAGTAGTATGGACATTTTAATGATGTTAACTCTTATCCATGAGCATGGTATGTGCTTTCATTTATTTGGGTCTTCTTCAGTGTCTTATAATTTTCTGAGTACAGGTCTTTTTCCACCTTGGTTAAATTTATTCCTAGGTATAGTTTTTATGCCATTGTAAATGGGATGGCTTTCTTAATTTCTCTTTCTGATACTTTGTTACTGGTGTATAAAATGCAAGCAATTTCTGAATAATCGTTTTGTAACCTGCTTCTTTACTGAATTTATAAGTTCTAATAGTTTTTTGGTATTCTGTATCATGTCATCTGCAAATAATGACAGTTTTACTTCTTCCTTTCCAATTTGAGTGCCTTTTAATCCTTTTTCTTGTCTGATTTGCTGTGGTTAGAACATCTAATAGTGGATGAAAAGATGGGAAACACAGACATCCTCTCTTGTTCCAGATCTTAAGGAAAATGCTTTAAGTTTTTACCCATTGAGTTTTATGTTAGCAGGTTTGCCATATACAGCCATTATTATGTTGTGGTATATATGTTCCCTCTATTCATGCTTAGCTGAGAGTTGTTATTATAAACTAGAGGACCAGTGCATGAAATTCGTGCATGGGTAGGGTCCCTAGGCCTGGTCAGCAATCAAGGCTAATCGGGGCCTTTGTTCCCGGCTGCCAGCTGCCAGCTGAGGCTTTCCTTCATTCTGTGCCACCCTCTGGTGGTCAGTGCACATCATAGCGAGCAGTCAAACTCCCAGTGGGTCGAACTCCCAAGGGGACTATTTGCATATTAGCCTTTTATTGTATAAGATGGATATCTGTCAAGTGCTTTTTTGCATTTATTGATAGATCATATTATTTTTAACCCTCATTTTGTTTATATGGTGTATAATGTCAATTGATTGGAGGATACTGAGCCAACCTTCCATTCCAGGAATAAATCTCACTTAATTATGATGTATGGTCTTTTTAAGGTATTGATAAATTTGATTCGCTCATATTTTGTTGAGGATTTTTGCATCTATGTTTACATAGATATTGGCCTATAATTTTCTTTTTTTGTAATGCCTTTGTCTAGTTTCAGAATCAGGGTAATTCTGGTCTCATAAAATAAGCATAAGAACCTTCCTCTTCTTCAAATTTTTGAAATAATTTGAGGATAGGTGTTAATTCTTCTTTGCATGTTTGGGAAAATTCACCTGTGAAGTCGTCTAGTTCAGGAATTTTGTGTGTTGGAAGTTTCTTAATTACTGATTTAATTTCATTAGTAGTTACTAGTCAGTTTAAATTTTCTGTTTCTTCTTGTTTCATTCTTAGAAGGTTGTATGTTTCTAGAAATGTCTCCATTTCTTCCATATTATCCATTTGTTGACATATAATTATTTGTAGTATTGTCTAATAATTCTATTTCTGTAGTGACAGTTGTCACTGCTCCTTATTCATTTCTAACTGTATTTGTTTATGTACTCTCTCTCTCTCTCTTTTTTTTTTCCCCTTGATGGGTCTGGTAAAAGGTTTATCAATTTTGTTTCTCTTTTCAAAAAACCAGCTCTTGGTTTTATTGATATTTTGTAATTTTTTAGGCTCCATTTCATTTATTTCTCATCTTATCTTTATTATTTTCTTCCT
This sequence comes from Corynorhinus townsendii, assembly GCA_026230045.1. Classification (NCBI taxonomy): domain Eukaryota; kingdom Metazoa; phylum Chordata; class Mammalia; order Chiroptera; family Vespertilionidae; genus Corynorhinus; species Corynorhinus townsendii. Next base: position 79,657,902 of record JAPDVU010000001.1, on the reverse strand, counting down.
TCTACTCACTTTGGGCTCTGTTTGCTCTTCTTTTCCTTCAACAAGTTTAGGTTGTTTATTTGAGATTTTTCTTGTTTCTTAAGGTAAGCCTGTATTGTTATGAATTTCTCTCTCAGAAATGCTTAGGCTGTGTCCCATAGATTTTGGGTCATTGTGTTTTTATTTTCATTTTGTCTCAAGATATCTTTTTTTAAATATGTTTTAGTGATTTTTTAGAGAGAGCAAAAGGGAAAGGGACAGGTTTACTTACAAGCACTCACTTCCAGCGAAGGAAGAGCAGATCGAAAGCTGAGTGCTTGTAAGTAAATCTGTGTATGGGCCCTTTAAGAGAACATCTGGGTCTACAGCAGTCCTCTACCTCACCTGGACAAAATCCCCACTAATTTTCAGTGCCAGATGTGGTGGGAATTCCTCTACTGGCCCTGGTACTATGTGCTGGGAACCCAGTGTGGGGCTAGGATCCCTCACTTCTCAGGAAGAAGCTCTGCAGCCAACATATTTCTCCAGATTCTTAACCACCACCTGTAGATGTGTAACCAGCCTTATTTCTAGTCTCTGCCCCTCCCACCAGTCTCAAGGTGTCTTATTCTCTATATCTGTAGTTATAAGTCCAGTTTAGTTAGTCTTCAGGTGATCCTCAAGGGTGGTTGTTCTATAATTTAGTTGTAATTTTGGTGTGGTCATGAAAGAAGGTAAGCACAGCATTTACATAGTCCACTGTTTTTACCAGAACTCTGCTCAAAATTTGATAATGAGTTTAGGAGGTTAGAGAAGGAATTAAATAGATTTTTAAAGTGTGGTTTTGTTTGTTTGTTTTTTCAGTTTAGAATTTCAGGTCACCTTCAAATATTACAGGGGTTAAAGTTTTTTCTTAATTTATTATGGTTAAAGTTACTTATTGATTTATGCCTTTTCAAATTATATGTCAAAATGTAGAAAAAGATAAAGAATGCATTGTAAGACAGTAATGTTGGGAGAACTTACAGTAATTTGTGGGGAAATGTTAGATCATCCTTAATACAACAAAGCAAAAGAAACTATAAGTGATTGAAAAGTTAAGTATTTTTTAAAGTGAATAATAAAACTACTATGATAGAATATTTATAAGATATGTTAATGAATTTAAGTGTTCTCAACATTAAAGCAAAATAAGAGTACAAAGCAAAATATGAATAAAAACATGAAAACTTTATGTGAGCTTTTCATTTCCTGACTTAAGATAAACATTCAAGAGTCAAGATTTAATAAAATATATAATTGTTACTGTTACATCAAGGGCATTTTTAAGTGCAACTGGTATTTTTTTTTTTTTTATTGCTAGTGAGTGGCAGTAAACTGTGGCTATTAGCACAGTGTGATGCCCCTGCTTTGACTATGCTAAGGTATCAATCACCTCACTCATCACTGTTTTTCCAACTGTCAGTACCGTGAAAAGAGACAATTAACATGTTGGTATTATTATGAAAATATCATTGACCTTACTGACTCTTTGGAAGCTTGAGGTCAAGAACCAAGATGATAAGGTATTGTCTCAAGAAAAGGGAAATTATTCAATATTAAAGGCCCTGTGCATGAAATTCATACATGGGTACGGTCCCTAGGTCTGGCCTGTGATCAGGGTCATCTGGCCCCCCGCCACCACCCACCCCAGTTTCCCCATGCACCATCAGGCAATCAGAGCCTGTCAGCCAGGGGGAGGGACCAAGAGGTTGGTTGTTCCTGCCTGCTCACCAGCTCCATCCCCCGATGCCGGGTGCCCTCTGTGTGTGGGGCGACCGGCAGGGTGGGGGCTTTGGCCTGGTGCCACCCACTTCCACTGCCACGCACCCCTGGTTCCCCGTTCCCATCAGGAATCAGAGCCCCATCAAGAAGGGACTGAGAGGTTGGCTGGCAGGCACCCATCTGGCTATTGGGGCCTGTGGGCTGGGGGCAGCTCCTGCGCTGAGCGCCTGCCCCCTGGTGGTCAGTGCATGTCACAGCAACCAGTCATTCTGCCGTTAAGTCGATTTGCATATTAGCCTTTTAGTATATAGGATGAGAGCTGAAATAGCTGTTATTTAGAGAATACCATTTTTTTAAATATATTTTATTGATTTTTTACAGAGAGGAAGGGAGAGAGAGATAGAGAGTTAGAAACATCGATGAGAGAGAAACATCGATCAGCTGCCTCCTGCACACCCCCTACTGGGGATGTGCCCACAACCCAGGTACATGCCCTTGACTGGAATCGAACCTGGGACCCTTCAGTCCGCAGGCTGACGCTCTATTCACTAAGCCAAACTGGTTTCGGCGAGAATACCATTTTTACCTAAAGAGTATCTGACAAATTATGGTTATTCTGATTTGGGTATTTAGCAGTCACCATCTGGAGGGGGAAATGAGCAATTTGACCTTAATACTTCAAGGAAAGCAATTTTTAGTGGTTTTTGGGGTTTTTTTGTGGGTTTTTTTTTTTTTGGCTTTCTTTTTTTTACCAATGACAAAATTCAAACTTTGAAATGGAAATTAGAATTTTTAAAATTTGTGTTCACAGATGAGTTCGGCAGCTTTCCAATGCTTAAACACTTTTCTGATGAGATGGGTGGTAACATTAGTAAGTGTGTGTTTTTTGCAATTGTATAATGAAATGTGTCAACATTTGGAATCTAGGACTTCCCTGAGAGATTACAAATGAGAGTCTCCTTCTAGCCTTAAGGACATAGTCATGCGTTGACCTCCCCTTTATGTATGGAGGGGGTCACGTGGCAGGAAATTGATCCTGTAGCTGCCAAGAGGGGTCCCTGGGCAACAGCCAGTGGAAATGGGGGATTTCAGGTAGACAGCTGCAAGGAACTGAATTCTGCCAACAACCAGGAAGCTTGGAAGAGGATTCGAGCCCTAGAGCAGAGCACAGCTCTGGCCCACATGGTGACTTAGCCTGGGGAGAGCTGGAATAGAGGACCCAGACTCCTGACTATGTGACCAGAAATTAGGGTTGTTTTAAGACACTAAATTCATGACAATGTGTTGCACAAAACTAGATAACCAGTGCAAGCAAGGGGCTAAGGAGAGTTCTTGCCTTCTGATTGACTTGTTATGAAAATAGGCCTGGATCCTGGAGGGGGTAGCTCAGTTGGTTGAGCATTGTCCTGTACTCCAAAAGGTCATGGGTTCTAGTCCTGGTCAGGGCACATACCCAAGTTGCAGGTTTGATCCCCTGTCATGGTGCTTTGCAAAGGCAACATATCAATGTTTCTCTCCCTCTCCCTCTCCTTCGTCCCCTCTCTCTCTTTAAAAGCAATTAAAAAAAAAAAAAAGGCCTGGCATAGAGATGAGTCCTAAATTCAGGGACAAGTATCCTTGTAAGAAGAATCAGAGGAGGATGCTCGGAGGAGATGGTGCTGTGAAGACAGAGGCAGAGAATGGAGCGATGCAGCCACAAGCCCAGGCAGCAGGGCCTGCTGGCGTGGCCAGAGGCTGCCAGAGGCCCCGAAGGAGGGACTTGCCCCTGGCGCCTCCCAAGGGAGTGAGCTCTGGCCACACTTATTTTGACCTCTGGCCTCCAGAACTGAGAGGTAAATGGTTGTTTGAGCCCCGATGTGTGGCACTTTCTGGCAGCAGTGGTGGAAACTGCCACAGGACTTGCCATCTTTTTCCTGACGAATTTGGGCGTCCACTCCCAGCTGGTCCTCGCCCAGGCCTCCCCGGAGTGCACAGCTTCTCCCAGCCTGGCTTGCTCCTGCCACCCTCCCGGGCATGGCAGCGAGCCCTGCAGGCACACACCCACCACTCTTGCTCACGCAGCCCTGGCTAGCCTTGCTCAGTGGAGCCATCTCCCCCAGGAGCTGGGGACAGGCTCAGGGTCTCGCTCCCCTTCCCTGCCCTGGGTCTCGCAGGACCACAGTAGTCTCCACCTGGAAACCTAATCCTCCCCAACAATTGCTCCCTCATCCTTAGAGACAGAACCATCTAGAACACTTCCCCCCGGAAATCTCCAAGTCAATGGCACAGCCCTGCCTGCTAGCATTGTCACATGTGGATCCCAGCACTCCCTACTGGCAGAGACAGGCGAATGGGTGGACAAACAGGTTCAGTGTCATGTCCACACACATGGCCAAATGCCCTACATGGCCATAACCAGCACACGACTGGACCTTGCTCAGAGCCAGTATGAAGAACTGTGGGCTGGTGTGGTCACAGTTCAAGTCCCGGGTTTTGGGCTCCGTCCCCAGTAGGGAGCGTGTAGAAGGCAGCCCATCACTTATTCTCTCTCATCATTGATGTTTCTCTCTTTCCCTCTCCCTCTCCCTTCCTCTCTGAAGTTAATTAAAAAAAAAAAAAAAAAAAAAAAGGGGGGGCCTGGCATAAAGTAAGCAGTTAATAAACAGTTGTTGAAAAAAAGCAGAAAAAGTATTTCATTGTTGGATATGATTTACATATATATTGGTCTCCCCTTATCTGCAGGCTATATATTTCAAGAACCACAGTGGAGGAGAGAAACCAAGATGGCGGCATAGGTAAGCACCTAAACTGCTGCCTCACACAACAATTTCAAAACTACAACTAAAAGACAGAATGGGCACTCTCCAGAACCACAGGGAAGCTGGCTGAGTGGAAATTCTACAACTAGAAGGAAAAAGAAAAGCTCACTGAGAATTGGAGGGATGGCAAAGGGTTGAGGTACTGCAAAGGGTCTTTGTGCGCGCAGAGAGGAAGGGCAGCTGAGAGCCTGGCTGAGAGCCTGGCTGAGAGCCTGGGGGAAGGAAGCCCCTGACTGCACTGAACCCCAGTTCCGGGCAAAACCCCATGGACCCAGGTTCATACAGGGGGAGTCTGGACTGTCAGGTAGAGAGAAAGGCACACGGAGACTCAGAGACCCAGGGGAGACCCGGGGGAGCCCTGGCGGGCAGGGGTCTGGAGGTACGCACGCCAATGCGCACAAAGACTGAAGAGGTTGCCACAGGCTTTCCCTAGCAGAAGGGAGTCGGAAGCTCCTGATTGCACTGAACCCCAGTTCTGACTGCACTGAACCCCAGTTCCAGGTGAGCCCCTGGGGACCCACGCTCTTGCGGGGGGAATCTGGACTTTTGGGCGGAGGCTGGGGAGCCGGGGAAGGCAGAGGTCTAGAGGCATGCATGCGCAAGTGCAGGGCTGATGGGAAGCCAAGATTGTCTGCTCTGCTCTGAGACTCCACCCCATCCAAGCTGAGCACAGAGGCTTTTGCAATTTGGCAAGTCTAATCCCATAAGGCTGTCTCCAGCACTGAACTTCTCCCAGCATAGACACAGCTGATCCTCACAGCCAACTGGCCTGGAGATCAATTCCTCCCGGTGATACCAACAATCAAGACTTAACTACAACAAGCCTGTACACACAGTCCACAAAGGGGTGCACCAAGAGTGTCCACCTCAGATTAACTGGGGAGGCCAACCCACTGAACCATATAGGAAACCTAGCACACAAAGCTACCCTACCAACTCAGGGAAGCAGTGAAAATACGGCAACAAAGAAACAGATCACAAACAAAAGAAATGGATGAAAACAAACGACTGGATATAGAATTCAAATCCACAGTTATAAGGCTTTTCAAGAATATCCTAGAAAAGGCTGATAAATATAACGAGACCCTCAAAGATATGAAAAAGGACCAACTAGAAATTAAACATACATTGACTGAAATAAAAACTATTATACAGAGACCCAACAACAGACTAGAGGAATGTAAGAATCAAGTCAAAGATTTGAAATACAAAGAAGCAAAAAACACTCAACCAAAAAACAAAAAGAAAAAAAAATCCAAAAAGTTGAAGATAGTGTAAGAAGCTTCTGGGACAACTTCAAGAGTACCAACATCAGAATTATGGGGGTGCCAGAAGAAGAGAGAGAGCAAGATATTGAAAACCTATTCGAAGAAATAATGACTGAAAACTTCCCCCACCTGGTGAAAGAAATAGACTTACAAGTCCAGGAAGTGCACAGAACCCCAAACAAAAGGAATCCAAAGAGGACCACACCAAGACACATCATGATTAAAATGCCAAAAGCAAAAGACAAAGAGAGAATATTAAAAGCAGCAAGAGAAAAACTGTTACTTACCTACAAGGGAGCTGACTGTTGAGATTGTCAGCTGACTTCTCAACAGAAACTATGCAGGCCAGACAGGAGTGGCAAGAAATATTCAAAGAGATGAATAGCAAGAACCTACAACCAAGATTACTCTACCCAGCAAAGCTATCATTCAGAATTGAAGGTCAGATAAAGATCTTCACAGATAAGAAAAAGCTAAAGGAGTTCATCACCACAAAACCAGTATTATATGAAATGCTGAAAGGTATTCTTTAAGAAGAGGAAGAAGAAAAAAGTAAAGATAAAAATTATGAACAACAAATACATATCTATCAACAAGTGAACCTAAAAATCAAGTGAATGAAAAACCTGAGGAACAGAATAAACTGGTGAATATAATAGAATCAGGGGCATAGAAAGGGAGTGGACTGATAATTCTCAGGGGGAAAAAGGAGAAACAATTGTAATAATCTGAATAAAGATTTATTAAAATTAAAAAAATATATTTACACACACACACACACACACACACACACACACAAAAAGAACCACAGTGGATGCCTGAACCCATGGATAACACCAAACTCTACACTCAAAACTAAACTCATCTGCTTCTCAACATCCAAATGTCCTCCTCTTTGTCCCCTCCCTCTCCTTACTTTTTCCTCCTCCTTACTTTCTCCTCCTCTACTATTCTGTTATGGGTTATCTAGCCCAAGTGATCTGAAACTTGTAAAATTCTATCTGATTTATAAACAAACAAATAAAAGAAAAACTTTGCCCACCACCTTCCTCTTTGGCCTACAGTTGAAATTCCCTGTATTTTGCTACATTGAATCAGACATAACTCCCATTTTCAGAGACAAACATATTTACAGGATGTCTGCCAGATAGTAAAGAGCATTATTTCCAGAAGCTCAACATCAAGTGGAATTTATAAAATAGAAAATCATTGGATAGGTTTATCAATCTAGTAAAATGCGTTAGTAAAAGTACTCGTATCTTCATCTTAAAGCTGATGAATCTGAGTCCCAGAAAATACCATGATTTACCCAACATGCAACAACTATACATTTACAGACCCAATCCAGCAAGTATTATCTTTCTGATCTACCCTCCTCTCAACCCTTGGTCTCATATTTTTAAAAAAGAATTAGTATGAAATCATACTTCTGGTACCCGTGAGAGAAGACCAGCTGCTGGACTTTCCCTAAAAGTACACCAGCATTGAAATATTAGCAAGATTTATTAGGTTGCATGTTCAGGACCTGTGGAAGACTTTAAGAGCTGGGGTCCAGGATTTTTAATGGGAAAGAAAAAAAGGGAACATGGGTCAGGCCAAAGAAGACCAAACTAAGTCTCAGGAAAGTTCTCTGTGCAGCTTCGCGGCAATTCGAGCAGACTGGAATCCGAGTGTGAGGAGATGAGATGGAAACAAGTGTATGAGGTGCTTACGGAGTAGGTCATGGCTTAACACAAACTGAGACCCTTTCACCCTTCCAAGGGACACCCTCAGGACATCCCTTGAGGTGGCTTCATACCCCTGACATATGCCATAAGAGCAATTCCGAAATCATTGTCATAAGCAATGAGTGTATTAAGTAATCTTCAGAATGCTCTGTGTCCTAGAAAATACTAAAATTCCATAAAAGCAAATCTCTGAATAGCATATATCTAACTCATTTTTTATCAACTTCCCCAAAGCAAAATTCCATATATCTGGTCGTCTATAGATGATATGCGTGCTATTGAAAAACGGTCTACGATTTTGCAAGTATGTAATCATCCTAAACCATCATTGTGCTTGCGAAGATCCTGTTTTCAGGAACTGGAAATGTATCTAACGTTCTCTAAATCAATAGTATGTCCTGTTCATGAATCTTACACCTGCCTCTCTACTGCCTGCCCTTCCATAGCTTCTGTTCAAAACTGATTTATTACCATAAATAGTTCGTACTCTTTGCTACGTCAACTAAACAAAATTATTTACTAACCATCATCCATTTTCTTCCAGCACAACCAGTTTTATAAACTTTTTCTAAGTAATATCCATACATGAATATGCTAATTTTAAAAATCAGGCCTTCCAACGATAATTTTTCATAGTTTCCATAAACCAAATTATTCTGAAAATCTACATATTTTTCTCCATTTCTTCTTCTGAGATTCTTAGCACCGAGGCAAAATTTTTGTTATCGCTGTAAATTTTTTCCCTGAAAATTGTGATTAAGAAACTTGAGCTCTGGAGACAGACAGCTTAGCTGCAGATCCTGGCCCCATCACTGAATAGCTCTGTGAACCCATCTCCTTGGCCACCCTGAATGTCTGTCTTTGTAAAACAAGGATAAAACATAATACTGCCAACCATAGGGCTGTTATGCGGATTAAGACAGACAATGTGCGCAGAGCACTTAGAATATGACTGCAGACAGTAAACACTGATTAGAAGTGATATTCAGCAGCAGCAGTAGCAGTAGTGATTGTCACAGAGAGGACTTTGGAATGAGGGGACTCCTGGTCCCAGACCCTGTCTCAAATTAGTGTTGTCACCTTTGACATATTACTTAATGTATCTGAATCTGGTTTTATTATATTAAAATTGAAATAATAGCACCATAATTAAGTTATTTGAAAGGTTAAATAAGCTAATATGTCCTAACACAGTGTCTGGCATACTATAAATGTTTTACAAATAATAATCATTATTGTTTTAGAGCATTCCCAAGGAAAGATTAAGAGAGCTCACTTTAATGAAAAATAATTCAATTCAACAAATACTTATTCTACTGTGTGATGCTCTGTTCTCCAAAAATAAGGCCTACTGCCAACACCTGTGATGTGTTCTTCTATCTGCCCAACCCTGAACCCTTTTTCCTTGCTATTTCATTTCCCGAAAGCTGCTTCCTTCTCACTACCTACTCCCTAGCCATCTCGTCCATTGGCCCAGCTAACTCTTACTCCTTTTTTAACTGTAAGCTTAAAAGTAACTTCTGAAAGTGGCTTAGTAGCTTGGAAGAAGTTCTCAAGTTCCAAAAAGGAACACAGTCTGGCTGAGACCTTGACCATGTCCCGATCTAGGTTAGGCACCTTTGCCACATGCCTCCCCTTCTCCTAACATGGCCCTTTGTACTCCCATTCATCAGTCATTCCATTTGTCATTATTTTCCTACCTGCGCCTACTCTGCTAAGCTAACAATTCAAGGGAGATAGGGACCTCATCTGAATTGTGGGCTCCTGTAATCCCAGGTATAACAATGCACAGAGTAGGACTTCATAGTTTTAAAGTGAAAACATAAGTAAAAGATGAGGGCTAAGATACATATTCAAAGAGGTTATAACAAAATTCTAAGGAGGTTTGAAAGAAGGAAAGATTCTACCCACATGAGACTGTTATGTAGAGAAATTTACAGGAGAAAAGGCATTTCAGAATGGTAAATGGGATTTTGGTATGTCGATATTGAAGGATGTAATCTAGGTAGAGGGAACAGCATTTTCAGAATCTCAGAGAAACTCTTCTATAAATAACACCTCTCTTCTCCACCCGGGTTCTGAACAAGCTGAAAAATAAAACAAATTAAAATACAGACTTTACTATTGGTAGGTGCCATGTTGAAGCTTAGTTCAAGAGCCAAATGCACGTGCTAATGGAATCCTGGAGTCAGCCAAGCTGATCAGCCAGTGGCACAACCCCCAAACCTGTGCCCTGGCACAGCAAGATCCAAATTCGGCATCTAGGTCCCATCATGGGAATGGCAGAGATATGCCAGGAATTCCCTATCCTTTCCCAAATGCATCAATCAGGAAAAGTTACTCCATCTTCCCAGAGATAGGGAAGCATGAGACAGAAAAGGACTAATACTGTGCTGAGGGAAAATTTCTCCTCATTGAAACCAGGAGTAAAGGAAGGAATTTTTCTCCAATAAGAACAACCAAAATGTGTAGTGGAAACTATCATGAAGTCTAACTTGTTGTAGTTCTGGACATTTGAAAGGACATAGTAGGGATGAGGACGAAAGCTTCAATGAAATATTTCTACATAATTTCTTAGGCAAGATATAGCCATTTAGAAATTTGTAGGAAGAGTATTATAATATAATGGGAGCTTCTCAGAGTGGCAATGACAGTATATTGCAACATTGACAACTTCAGCATAGAGCTAAACTGCCTAGGTTTCTCACTTTTCTTTTTTTCTTTTTGTCTGCCAAAGAAATGTATAGCTCAGTAGAAAAAGCACTAACTTGCATTTAGACAAATCTGCATTCAGTTCTTATGCTGTCACTAATTTGTTCTGAAATTTTGGATAAGCTACTGTCATTCTGAGACTCAGTTTTATCATCATTATATCTACACTAGAGGCCTGATGCATGAAATTCATGCAAGAGTAGATCTTCCTTCCCCCAGCTGCTGGCACTGGCTTCCCTCTGGCACCCAGGACCCAGGCTTTCCTCGCAGCCCCAGTTTTGTCAGGACGGTCTTCTGGAAGGATGTCCAGTCTAATTAGCATGTTATTGTATGCTTTTATTATTGTAGATTGCTACGTTGAGATTAAATGAGATAGTATATGCAAAATGAGATAGTGTATGCCCAGCAGTTAGCAGATGCTCAGTTAATGCTTACTATTATTTTTTGTTGTGGTTGTGTAATTTTGTAGATTATATATCCCCTGAAAATATGCAGTAAACATTTTCATCCCGTATATAACTGTTTTCGGTCATAGAATAGCACCACACCACAGAAGTGACACAATGAAAACCAGACTGAGATTTCAAAGAGGAAGACCAGTCAGTGTGTTTCTTCCACAGTCTGCTGGTTGCTTAGCAGCGTTGATAGCTTCAGAGTCTTGTAGATATTACTATTTTACCTAGTTACTTTTAAAGTTATTTGTAAACATTTTTTTAAAAAATACAATGCAGGTCCTAGGTCTGAGAACCCATAGCTTTAGTACATTTACATCTTAAAGAGATTGAGATTGGATGATCCTACGGATCCTGTCCGCAGGTCAGTTTGCTAAGTACAGTATTTTTCTCTCTCTTTAAAAATACATGAAGATTAACTAAAGTTTTAGCAAATGGTATTCAATGGCACATCAAGATGCTTTTCACTGGTTCCATATCATTTCATAATGTGGTATTAAAACAAGAAGACAAGGGAAGAACATGTAAACTGATTCCTCTTTAGACAAAGCTGAAAAACATCATTTTCACTGCAGTGAGAAGCACCACAGAACCTGCTGTAATCATGTACAGATGACAGGAATTTGTCTAATGTTTTATGGTGAATCATTGATGAGGCCAGCAGAAGGAAAATTTGTAGAAATAAAATCACCTTGACAGTAGAGTACCAGGGTCAAAAAGCAAAGTGAAGTCCATGTTCTTAGCTTTAATAAGAACAGTATGATCTGTCATCGACGAAGCATTTTTACACTTTTGGACAATGCACTTTGAGATCGCCTGCTGGGTTTCATTTGATTTTTACCAAAACCAACAAAGGACAACTTATAGCTGGTGATTTATTGTGACAGGAGAAAGCCATGAAGATACGGATGTTTAGACCCTTGTAAATAAACAGTCTCCAATGTGATTTTTCAATACAAAGCACATTATCCAGGCTGTTGAGGAACAACTATGAGATTTTTCTAAATTATGAGCTCATGTCGAAAGATTAAGAAAAAGCTATTATTTTGCATGTCTTTGCCATGCATCCCAGGCTGTTCTACAACTGGACTAAATGTGGTCTTTAGGTAAGAAATAAAAATGCAAGCTTCCTGATGAAATAGAATAGAGCCATGTAGTCTCATAACAAAACCGCCAGATAGCAAAGCCAAACAATCAGAATAATTAATTATTAAACACAAAGATTAAAAGAGATTGTCACGGGGGTTCTAGCTAGGAAACAGTGCAAACTCAGTAACAAAAGCTCCCAGTCTTCATCCCTAGATGGGTTTTTTCCCTAGTCAAATGAGGTAAGACATAAAACTGGAAAGAACAACATTTTTAAAGTTTTTACCAATCATCTTTGCTATAATTTTTCAAAAAGAAATTTTAATCAAACCAAATTAATAAAAATGGGTAACATATTATTTCTTGGCAACTATTGCTTCATTATCTCATAAATTTTGAGTAATCTTGAAGTGTTTATTCTCTTATTTTTGAAGTTATGTACTAAAGTTCTAAATATTATGACTGATTTATAAGGTGTACAGTTTAAAAAATGATGCTTAGCATCAACCAAATATCCAGAATCTAAGAAGATATCATGTAAACTAAAATAAATGACCACAAAATATATTTATTGGTGAAATAATATTAATAAAACATCCCACCTGTGATAATTCTGCTTTCTGATATGCATGTAAAACTAAAATAATATGAATTAGTACCCATTTCAGAAGTCAGATCAGAAGTTTACATTTTAAAAGCTATGTCTCCTACCCCCGTAGGGGAGGTGGGGGGGGTCAATGGGGGGGAAAAAAGGAGACATATGTACTACTATTTGTAATACTTAAAACAATAAAAATAAAAAAGTAAAAATAAATAAATAAATAAAAGCTATGTCTCTGAGTAAAATAATGAAAAAGAGAGACTTGATAAGGCAAAAAAAAAAAAGTCAATAGTTTTAAACTGTTGGCCATGTCTGTATTGCTTTATTTCCATGACTCTTGCATCCCATTATTTTTTTTATTAGCAACTGAAAGCAGACATTTTATTTTGGCAATCGTGTTTGCTGTAGAACTAACTGGACACCATATGATAAAACAGAATATCCTTGTATTCTGGCATTGATAAGAGACCTACAGCTTTTAAAAATAAGACACTGGACTACACAAGCCCCAATATGAATAATGTATTCACCCTCTGAGAAAGTGACTTTTTCCTGGTCAAGTTTCAAGTACATCAACTTGAGTAATGTAACACAGATCCCTTCCCCTTTGTTTTTAAAACGATCCTAATGTCCTACTTTGAAATATCTTAGTTCTACCTTTGAGATGATTAAAAATATAATTACATTGTCTTAAAAGGGGTGGTTTTTTGTTTTATTTTGTTGTGTTTTTTTTTTTGCTCTTTGGTTTTACTTTTCAGAAAGAAAAAAAGAGAAGTTATGAGATAATAAAGTGAACAATTTCAAAAGCAACCTGATGTTACTTTATCTGGTTAATATGAAAGGATTGTTTTCCCCTGGCACATCAGAAAGTAATTTACTTAATGGAGAGATAGTTATGATAAAACTCAATGTAAATAATGTGGTTCAAGATTTGATAAGATTTAGAAGGCTAGTTATTTATATTAAGCCTTAACTTCTCAGTCCAGTTAACCTTTTACATCATCACAATATTATACAAAAAATGTAGGACAATGTCATTTTACAGTGATCACTAAACTATTTTGAAATAGTCATTTTTAAACGTTAGAATGCCTAAAGATTATTTTTAAAAACTGGAATCTTCTAGGTTATTTGATTTTTTTTTTCATTTTTGATGACTTTTCTCTATTCTAAGTCATCTTTTCTTTCCTTGCAGCATCTCTCAGATTTCTGGTCTCCTCACCTCACATTCTTACTGGTTCCACACTCATTTTGTGAGAACCAGTAAAAATGATTGCACCAAAGCCCTCTTACCTAGAGCCCCTTCCTCTTCCAGTCTACCCACAATCCCAGCCAGATCAGTTCTTTCTAAATTACCACTTTAATCATCTCCTGTTTTCCCTTTAGGAGACATTAATTAACTATTCATTTTACGTTCAGAAAGAATGCAAGTCTGTCCCTGCATATCCCGACATCAGCAGAGCACCATTAACACTGGCTGGCGGCCTGCCCCGCAGAGCCTGATGCTCCCATTTCCCACCCAGCTGGCCAACTTCTGTGGCTTCACAGAAGATAGACTTACTCCTTTATTCCTTTGTCATGCTCTTTCTCTTGTTGAAATGTTTCCCCTTCCTCTCTTCTCTCAGTCTTCAAGGTCCACATTCCCCTTGAAAGCTTCTTAAAGGCCAGAATAGTTATATTCTTATAACCAGAATAGTTATATTATTCTTTTTATTCCTTTCACACTAAAAATAGTAACAACAATAACTACTATAGACACTACCAGTTATTGCATTCTTTCTATGTACAATGAGTCATGCTAAGCATTTATATATTAAAGTAATATATTATTTTATGGAATTCTCATGAAAAATCTTATGAAGGATGGGTAACCTAAAGCTCAAAGAACTAATTATCTTTCTTTTGTCATTGCACCAGAAGGCAAGAGAGTTGGAATTTGAAAACACAAGTGTCCAATCTAAAATCATTTTTTAACAAATATCAAATATTGTTTTTATATATTTCTTTCATACCCTTCACAAGGCTGTCTTGCAGGCAATGATTTTGGAGATCTTCAACAAAAATCCTATTGATTGCTAAAAGATATGTGTAGTGTTATTTAAATAGATTAAACAGTCTATCTGAATCTCCTTTGTTACTTTATCCTCTTTTATATTATCTATTAATCTCCATTGCTGGCAATTTACTGGATTATTGGGATAAAAAATATAACGGATCTAAAATCTGGAATAAAATTTATAACTATGACTCTGAAGAACCTAGAAGAGTATAAAAAAAAGAAGAGGACAAGTGATATTAAAGAGCTAGGACATAAATATCAACCAGTTCTTTGGAGTTCTTAGAACTATGCTGAGCAGACAGAAAATTAAATGGAGTCGTGTGGGATTTTGAAAAGATTTCACTAGAGGAAGATTTGAGCAGAACATGCATATGCATACTTATAGTTCATGGATGTTTCCTAAAAGTCTATGTCCAGTTACATACATGGTCAACTCAACTCAATGAGGCTGTAGATCATATTCAAGCAGCATGTGCCTGGTGTGCACCCAGTTCAGTGCTAGGTGCCTGGTGAGCAGTGGTGACAGAGACAGCCACAGACTGCACTCACATACAACTACACTCAGCTATTCCATCTCCAACATCAACTGAAGCCCAACCTTCTGCACAAAACCTTCCTTAGTGACCCTCATGGGAAGTGATTTCTTCTCACTCTGAAATCTTCTAAAATTCTTTTAAATCTTAAAGCACTTAGCACTATGTTTAAAAGCATAGGCCTATAAGCCAGATTACTGGGTTTGTATCTTCTTGTTGCACTTACTAGCTCTGTAACTTGGGCAAGTTCCTTAATCTCTCTGCGGCTCATGAGGACAGTAATAGTATCCACCTCAGATGGCTGTTGTGAGGATTAAATGAATTAAGCACTACAGAGCCTGAAGCATTCCAGGTACATGGTGAGTACTCAATAACTGTCAGCTGTTATTATATAATCATCCCCACCTTCCACCACCACCATCATCACTTGGCACCATTCTTCTATGTTCTTGTGCATTCATTATTTTTATGTGTTCAGGGAAACTCCTGCAAGAGTGATTACTGATCTCCTTTCAATCTTCGTATTGAGATGAGACTGACACTGTCTCTTTTACAATTAATACTGTCAATTGACAGCTGTTGTATACAGACACTTCATCTATAGTCAAATGCACGAAAAATCATGCCATCATTTCATTCGAAGAAAGCAAAAATATGTCATTTTTTTCTAGCAGGAGAACTTGATTTAAGTCTCAAAAGACATTTCCTTTCCCATCAAAATCATAGTATGGTGCCCATTAACTCTGCAGGCAGTTTTGCCAATAATCTCAAAAAGATCATACCCTAAGATGGACTCAATTTTGTGAAACAGGCTAAGAGGCAAAGAGCTTGATAAATACAATGCTACCAGTGAAAACTCAAGGAATATTCTCTATAAACATTAAAGCAAGATGTGAGAGAAAGGATCTCAAATAAATCATTTCAAATATAGAGTCAATTGCTTGGCTTTCAATCCCCTTAAAAGGAAAAACGATTATGCTTTTTAGCTGTCAGAAAAAAACTCCAGGGTAATTCATAAGGCATTATATTAACACATATAAAACAAAATGAAAAACAGCTTCACAGTATGACCTTACACTTGAACAAAATCTGGAGCAAGTGTATTGTAGGCCAGACTAATACGCAGTTTACCAGGCAAATAAATTCCACGGTGAGTCACCCTCCTGCTTCTTTGTTCTGCCTCTGAGGGTATGGCGGCTCCACTTTTACATAGAACATAAATATTCCCAAGCAAAATCAAGGCGGCAACTCAGAGCAGAGCCACAACTTTTTCTTTAAGTTCAATGCTTTTGTGTTAAGGCTTTAGAAAGCAAATAAGTTCAGAAAGCTTCACAACTATGGACGAGGTTAGAACTGCACTTAGTAGAACGTGTAGAGTGTGTAGTGCCAGCTCTGTTACCTGAGTATGTTTTAGGGACAGTGTACTGAGCAATATCGTACACAAAAAGGAAGTGTATTTACCACAGAGGAGACAGTCGGCTGGGGCTCTTCAAAAGCAGATATTTCAAAGTTTACTTTCACATGGGTTTTCACTTTTTGACCTGCTCTTGACCTGGATAATTCTCGCAGACCGGTGAGTTTAACAAGGCCTGGGATCTATTAAAAGAGTGGTAGTCTGCCTTTCACTGAGTAGCGCACTGATGGTTTAAAGTAAATGTTATGGTTTGTCACAGGAACCAATTTGGTTACCGTTTGTTCTTCCTGCCCCCGCCTGCTGATATTTTCTCAAGTGTTTCCCATTCTTTAAATTCTATAAAGAAATCTGCACGCTGTTATTTTAAACTTTGGCATCTCTCTTTTTTTTTAGCGATTCATATTTTTAAACTGGGCAGTGCGCGCCAAGTTTTCTTTGTATAGTCCTTGGTAAAACCTGAACTCATGGTGCAAGAAAAAGAGGTTTGAAAATCCTGTTAACACAAGCATTGGCAGTGTTGGACAGAAAAAAATAGTGTAAGATGTACGCTGATATAAAATAAATCATTTTAAAATGCTTCCATTTATATGTCATAGTAGTGAATGAGGTGGGGAAGGGAGGGGTCTCATAAGTTTCTTGCTAGAAACCCTGCAAGGCTAATTAAACATAAAACTGGTTTTGTACTACTTTTTTTCAGTCTTAGTTAACTCTGGATCAATTTGAGAGAGAGGGTTAATAAAACACCAAATTCGCGGTAAAAAGAAAATATAAGCAAACACTAGTTGCCCATTTCAACATGAATGTAGAGGGAGGCGAAAGCAGGCCTGGAGTGAGGCTCTTCCCCAGCGCAGCATGAGGATGAAGATTCCATGTAGCATGCAAATCCTCTGACTTAGCTGTGTTGGAATGCTTTCTTTTCACTTTTCTCAAAATAAAGATATGCAGTGCCATACACCAGTGCTTCCAACTTTTATTACCAGTAAGTGTTACCATTACTTGTAAGTAGTGACAATTTCCTAAGTATGATACACTTTTAAGTTTATCATTGCAAAACCGTCCCATTGTTGGGATGACCTAACCAGAAAAAGGATGGGAGGAGAATTGAGTAACAGTTACACGTCACACTGTTGATACCCATCAAATACATAAATCACCAACACATATGTACATGTAGTTAACAACTACAGTGTATGTTATTCAAAATAAGATATCTTATTTAAATAGTGCCGAGTCCAATCTGTTACAAAAGTGTTTGCACCTCTACTAGTATCTAAATAATAGCTAAAAGTGATTCTAGTGCGTGGCATGGGTTATTTCCTTTACTCCTTACATCAACTCTTTATAGTAGAGTGTTTTCAATCAGAGGAATATTCTGAGGACCAGAGAAGTTAAGAAACTTGAGCAAGATCACAGAGCCAGTCAAGTGGCAGTCTAGGATTCCAGCTATCTGTGCAGGTACAAGGCCTTATTCATTTCCAAACCCACACAACACCACCTCCTGAGAGTGAGAATGAGAGAGATGAGTGAAACAGGAAATACAGTTAAGAAATGCAACCTATAACTAATGTAGGCACACTTTTTGTAAATTATGTTGATCGAGAGTCATTAAAAAGATTCTTTAGAGGGGAATCCAAGATGGCGGCATAGGTAAACACCTAAACTGCTGCCTCCGACAACAATTTAAACTGCAACTAAACGATAAAACGTCTATCACCCAGCACCACGGGAAAGCTGGCTGAGTGGAAGTTCTACAACTAGAAGGAAAGAGAAAAGAGCATTGAGACGTGCACGAGCGCTGAAAAGCTGAGGTACGGAGGCGCGGGATCCGGGCTGGCGGCAGGCGACTGGGTGCGTTGCTTTTTTCAACCCGAAGGGAGACAAGCCCCCGATTACTCTGAAATCCAGTCTCTGGGGAGACGCGGGGGACCCAAACTCCTAAGGGGAGAAGCTGGACTGTCTGCCAGTGAGAGTGGCTTGCTAGCAGAGCTGCGTGCAGGAATAATTGTTTATTGCACTGGGGCACAGGATTCCAGGACACGGTCGGGACACAGAGTGGGCTTACTAGCAGCCATTGCTGTTTGCCACGCCCTAACCTAGTGACGCCCTGAGACCCCGCCCCACACAACCTACAAACCCACCCTAGCTCCAAGCAGCTCAATTAGCATAAGAAAGCCTGCCCTATTGCAGCTTAACCTAGAAAACTTGCAGCCCGGGTCAGACAGCTCCAAAACCTCCAAACCCCAAGCAAAGAGGAGAAAACTGCAGCTCTCACTGTAGCTCCTGCTGAGTGGCCTCAGACAGTAGCTGACCTGCACCCCATTGGAGATCCAGAAGCCAGTGTACCTAGTGGTCAGTGTGAGACAACAGATTTCAACTCCTCACATCCATAAGTGACACATTCAAGAGGCAGACTCAGTGAGCACCAAAGCCCCACTGAAACAAGTCCTGCCCCATAAGCGCAGCACTTCTTCCATTATAGACACAGGGAGTGCTCACAGCTAATTGGCCTGGAGGTCAATTCCTCCTAGCGTACCAACAGCAATTCAGGCTTAACTGCACCAAGACTTTGCACTCAGCCCACAAAGGGGTGTACCAAGAGCATCCACATCAGGTGATTGGGGAGGCTGAGCTACTGCCCCCTATAGGTCACCTACCACACAAAGCCACTCCATCAACACAGGGAAGAAGCCAAAATGCAGAAACAAAGAAACATGTCACGAATGAAAGAAACGGAGGAAAGCAAACTACTGGATGACATAGAGTTCAGAATCACATTTATAAGGTTACTCAAGAATCTTCTAAAAACTGCCGAGAAACTTGATGACACTTCTGAGGAGCTTAGTGAGACCTTCAAGGACCTTAATGAGAATGCCAAAAAAATGGGAAAGGACCAGTCAGAAATGAAGCATACACTGTCTGAAATAAAGAATATACAGAAACTCAACTGTAGATCAACATACCCCAAGAATCAAACCAAAGATCTGAAATATGTGGAAACAAAAAACATCCAACCAGAAAAACAAAAAGAAAAAAGAATCCAAAAATATGAAGATAATGTAAGGAGCCTCTGGGACAACTTTAAGCGAAACAACATCCGAATTTTTGGGGTGCCAGAAGAAGGGAGAGAGCAAAATATTGAAAACCTATTAGAAGAAATAATGACAGAAAACTTTCCCTACCTGGTGAAAGAAATAGACTTACAAGTTCAGGAAGCGCACAGAACCCCATACAAGAGGAACCCAAAGAGGACCACACCAAGACACATCATAATTAAAATGCCAAGGGCAAAAGACAAAGAGAGAATATTAAAAGCAGCAAGAGAAAAACAGTTAATTACCTACAAGGGAGTACCCATACGACTGTCAGCTGATTTCTCAGCAGAAACTATGCAGGCCAGAAGGGAGTGGCAAGAGATATTCAAAGTGATGAACAGCAAGAACCTACAACCAAGATTACTCTACCCAGCAAAGCTATCATTCAGAGTTGAAGGTCAGATAAAGAGCTTCACAGACAAGAAAAAGCTAAAGGAGTTCATCGCCACCAAACCAGGATTACATGAAATGCTGAAGGGTATTCTTTAAGAAGAAGAAGAAGAAGAAAAAGGTAAAGATAAAAATTATGAACAACAAAATGACATCAAATACATACCTACCAACAAGTGAATCTAAAAATCAAGTGAATAAAAAATCTGAAGAACAGAATGGACTGGTGAATATAATAGAATCAGGGACATAGAAAGGGAGTGGACTGACGATTCTCAGGGGAAGCAAGTGTGAGGGTTGCGGGAAGAGATTGGACAAAAATCTTACTCCTATGGATGAAGACAGTGGCGGGGGGTAAGGGCATGGGGTGGGGTGGGGAATCAGGTGGAGGGGAGCTATGGGGGGAAAAAAAGTGGAACACCTGTAATAATCTGAACAATAAAGATTTAATTAAGAAAAAATAAATAATAAAAAAAAAAAGATTCTTTACTAAGGACTGATAAGGAAAATGTATTTTTTATTACAGATACAAATTTAAAATCTATTCAGTATTATGCTAAGCAAAATAAGCCAGTCAGAGAAAGATAAGTATCACATGATCTCATTCAAATGTAGAATCTAATGAACAAAATAAAATTATGAACAAAATAAATTTTGAGACATAGAAGCATGGAACAGACTGTTGAATCTGTGGGAAGGCGGGAGGGTGTGTGGGGGAGGAAAGGGGCGAGGAAAAGATCAATCAAAGAACTTGTATGCATATATGCAAATCCCATAGACACAGACAATAGGTCAATCAAAGAACTTGTATGCATATATGCAAATCCCATAGACACAGACAATAGGGTGGTGAAAGCCTGAGCTGGACAGGGACAGGCTAGAAAAGTCAATGAGGGAAAAAAGGGGATATGTGTAATACTTTCAACAATAAAAATTTTAAAAATAAATAAATAAAATCAAATTTATTCAAAAAACATTTTCTAATTAGCACTAATTAATTAGAAACACAGACCTTTACTGTTATTTATAACAAGAGGCAAAAAAACAAAATGATGTTTGGGGAAGCAATGTGATTGATCTGGAAATCACTCACAAACATGCGATAAATGTCTCCACCATGCCAGGCTCTGTTCCACCTTCTGATAATACAAAACTGAATGACAGACTCCCTGCATGGAAAATAATATCACATATACCAATACAGTAAATGCAAAATGGTCTGAGAGGGCATTAATGGGAATTTAAAGAAAATACACAAAATATGGAATGCTCGTCTGGCCAGGTGGCTCAGTTGGTTAGAGCATCGTCTGATACATCAAAAAGGTTTGGGTTTCGAATCCCTTCAGGGTACATGCCTGGGTTTCGAGTTTGATCCAGTAGGGGACTCATACAGGAGGCAACCAACTGACATTTTGCTCTCATCCACATGGATGTTTCTCTCTCTCCCTTTTTTCTCTCTCTAAAATAAAATAATAAACATATCCTTGAGTGAGGATTTAAAGAAAGGAATGCTCAACTCACCTTAAAATATGGTGAAGGTCTGGAGTGGGGCCCAGGGGTGAGCTAGAAAGAGTCAATAGGGCAAAGGGGGGAGATATGCATTTCAACAATAAAGATTTTAAAATACAAAATAAAATAATTAATTAATTTTAAAAATTTTTAATTAAAATGTCAGGAGAGTCAAAAGGAATAAAGAGAAGTGGAGTGGGCCATGGTGAGTGAGTGAGCTGATCAAGAGAAAAAAAGAGATTAAGGAGCCAAGGGAGGAATACAGGTAAAGACACCAGACTTCAGTGCAATTCTTCAAAATCTCTGCACAGCATAAACACTGGGGAATTCTTAGAAATTTCGATGTCTAGGCCTTAACCAGGTAAAGTAGTTAGAATCCCTGTGTAGGAAAATAAGAAGAGATTCTAAAGTTCTTTTGGAAACCAGTAGAGCTAAAGATTGACTTCAAGAAATGAATCAGGGTTCAGGTACTAAAACAGAAAGGAAATAAAATATTGATGTGGTTCTATACAAGGATTATAGGAAAATTCTTGAAGCACTTTATATTTCTTTTTCAAATGTAGATATACATTCTACATGCTTTTTTGTGTATGCTGTATTTCACAACAAAGAAAAGAAAACAAAGAACAATTGCCTTGTTTTATTAATGCCACTTAGATCAGGGACCCAGGATCATCTCTTTCTCATTGTATTCATTCATACTTGATAGAAGCTTTATTGTGCCAATTCCTTCCATCAGGATAAGATGCTACTTATATAAAAACCATGAAGACAAGGACCTCTCAGGGTATCCTCCCAAAGAATAACATAGGCAAACTGTAAGGCTGTACCAAGAAAATACATCAACAGTCAAGGAAAGTAGATTGACATTATTTTTGTGATGATGTCATGAGCATATGCTAGCTAGATCCAAAGCATCTACACAGGGCCAAGCCCAGGGCCATTGTTACCTGAAATAAGTTATAGTAAAATATGTCTGTTAGAAAGAAACACGTTGAAAAGATACATTTTATTGTATGTATTACAATAAATTGTAATCATAAAACTCAGAAATAAAATTACAATAAAAAATACAAAATGAGGATTAGAAGACTGAGGACTAATCAGTGTATGCTACTAGTGGCTCTAAGATGGCAAGATAAATAATACTCCAATAAATCAGAACAGAACATCTATAGTAAACAGGGGTGCAAAGGGTGAATGATACATTCGCTGCAGACATAACCAGAGTGAGGAGGTTAAAATGTATAAGAAAAGCAGCACATAAAACATATTAATATATTTTTAATCTGAAAAAAATTAACTGTGCCTGAAAATTAAAGACCAAAGAGAATAATCAAGGCATGCAATATTAAGTTATTCTCTCCTGTATCCACAATTAGATTTTGCAACACTATTATGTATTAAAATAGAGGGGTGGAGGAGACATTGACAACCAATGCTGTTATTTTTATCTGAGGTCAAATTTTATGATAGAAAAGAAAATTTCTACCTGATGACTTTCCAAATTTTGATAACATGAACATGAGGTAAGCATGCGTATCTGTAGGCAGAGTTCAGCCTGCAGTGAGGAATACATAGAGAAAGCACTGAACCACCTCTATTTTCACATGTAATGTTCTAATGATGAATTCTAATATAAAACAATTATGTCTCAGTTTAATCTGGAAAATAAAATACTATTCATTGGAACATGTAAAACTGATTTCACATTGTATAACTAAGACTATCAAAGAGTCCTGAAATAATAGTGAAAACTTGTTGGAAGACAAGATAATGCTTTAACTATTAGCACATGAATCACTGACCAGAACTAAATAATGATATTATATAATATAAGTCTAACATGGCTATATATCCATAAATTCTAATGTTTTCAGTGATTTATTCTACTTAGTCAAAAAAAAATATGAAAGAGCAAACTGAGAACTGCTATGAAGAATGAATTCATGTTGGTATCTATACCTTTATTAATAAAAAGAATGCCCAGTATTTGCAGGGCCTATTTTTTTCAAGCTCAAATACTTTAGAAGTGACAATCTTCTTAAATTCTTATGAGAGGCATGGATTACAATGAATAATGCCCATTTCATAGGTAGGTAAATGCAATTGTATTAGATGACCAGTTCCAAATCTATAATAAGAGAAAACAATAGTAGGTAAGGCCTATGAAAATGGAAATTGTTATCCATCTATCATTGATGTAAGTGCAGGCTCAAATTTAGAAAGAAATTGGAATGAGTAAATATGGTCAGTCTGAGAATAGTGAGAATAACAAAAATGACAGCATGTGGACAGGCTTATAAATATTCCACACTGCATTGTCATCTTCTATAAAAGGAGAAGTTTAAAAGCAAAGACCACTAATATGCATCTAAAAAAAACTGTTCTATGTCCATACAAAAGAGTAATATATTTACCAATGTTTTTCAGAGTAAGCTGTGTTTTTGCAAGTTTCCTTGAAAAAAAACCCACATTTTAAAAAAAGATTCAAACTCAGTATCTTGCATGTCATCTTGTCATATATTTAATAAAACACAAATATAAGTGACGAGTTCTACCTAGTATTCATTAGAATCTTCATAAAGCAGGGCAATATGTCCATAAACCCTTGTTTTGCTACATCCTCCCCAAATCACATATGTGTATATCAGTATATGTGTGTGTATGGATGCATGCACACACATACACACACACACAATCTTGCCTTCACTCTGATTAAACAAGTAAAAATTAGCTTTGTCATTTTCTAACATTTTATAGAGAAACATCATAGGTAACTAATCTGTGCACTGATCTAATTAAAAACTAAAGATTCCAAAGAGTGACTTCCAAGATTCACTCGTACTTCCATTACCACAGTATCAAGTGACTTTTTTAAAATTAGAGGGATTCTGCCAATTTCTCCCTTAACTGTTAATTATATAGATAGTGTGGAGCATAGATTTTTGTTCTTCTGTTAGCTCAGACTAACTTAAATATAGTGTGTGTGTGTGCACGCGCACGCGTTTGCATGTGTGTGTGAGTTTGCGTGTGGGTGGGAGTGTGTGTTTTATAATGCCATTATTCAAAGACAAAGTGTCTTTGAATCTATTAAGTTTTGGGGAGCATGATCTTACTTACAGTGTAGCTCTGGAAAATAGTCTATACTATGAGGGTTAGGGGGAGGGTTGCGGATGTTTTAATAAATTATATGAGTTAAATTATAATTAATTATAATTAAATAGGAACACATTGCTTCATTTAATCACAACCTTTCCAATTATAAATCCAGATGAAAGGTGTTATTTTTAGGTACTGATTATTTAGGAAATTACCTAATTGAGTTATAATTGTCATTTTATTTTTTCAATGTTATTTCTACTATTATCTCTGAAATGCTTTGAAGAGGATTTATGTAATAAAGTCATTTTTCTGAGGAGACCATTGGCATACAAAGATGCCAGATAACTCTCCAAGGATCACACCTCTCAGAACTAATTTAAATTACTGAAAATAGCTCTAAAAAAATAAAAAGTTATGTGAACCTAATAATAATAACAGATTATAAAGAACAACACATAGGAACATAAGACAAATACTACTTTACCTACCCCAATATTTTATTTTTCAAAAATCTTGAAAAACCTTTGAAAGAATTAAAATGCTAAAGGTTATAGTAAGAATCTACACTAATAAAAGAGAAACATGCAAATTGACCGTCCCTCCACTATGCCCACCAGCCAATCAGAATGAGTATGCAAATTAACCCAACAAATATGGTGGTTAATTTACATATGCAGGCGGGGAGCAAAAACTGAAGACAGCATAGAAGGAAGCCAAGTGCTGAAGAGGAAGCAAAGCAGTGGAGAAGGGAGGGAGCCGAGGTAGCGGAGACTAGAGCAGAGCCACAGGAATCTTCCTACAATGAGCCTCTAGTATTATAGATAATATCATAAATACAGATTAAGACACTTCTATGTAACTATAGAAGAAGGAAGGAGAAAAAGTTTTATAGAACAGATCACTATTTCAAGGAATTAGTTTAAATTCTTCCTGAATCACCTAATCCTTGAGAAAAAAATAAAAATAAAGACTTTGTCTAGTGTTTCTGCAACTCAGGTATCAATCCTGAAGGGCACTTTTGTATTTTTTTAGGCAAGGAGTGTGTAAGATGGTTGTTTTCTCAGAAAGTGTTATGACATATATTAAATTCATCAACTAATCATGTAAGACATTTCCTTTGGCTATTCTGACTCCTATATGAGTTAATATCCATGTGATACTCTCTCAGCATCATGAATATGGGCATGGTTAGTTAGCATGTAACAACTATATTACAAATATGATGTATATAAACATAGATATTGACAAATATAGATTGCAGAAAGAATAAATAAAGCAGGGACTCATTTATACTGGGGCCCTCACCCATCCCCTCCCCTCCCCTCTGGTACTTTGCCTTCTATCACATGTGCTCAAGTCTCTCCTATATCACAGAGAGAAAACCATTCCCTTTATTTGTTTAAACATATTTTTATTGACTTCAGAAAGAAAGGGAGAGGAAGGGGGAGAGGGAAAGAGAGAGAGAAACATCAATGATGAAAGAGAATCATTATCTGCTGCCTCCTGAATGCCTTCTACTGGGGATCAAGCTTGCAAGCCTGCAACCCAGGCATGTGCCCTGATGGGGAATAAAATTATTTACCTCCTGCTTCATAGGTCATCACTCAACCACTGGCCAGGTGGAAACATTCCCTTTTAAATATGTCTCTCCTCTATGCTCTCATTCAATTTAATATCCTTACTAATATCAACAAGTTTTATAACAATACAGCTGGTTTTTTGCCCACATATAATGTACTAATGAGTCTGCTGTCCCATAATTCCAACAACCAGTCATTCTTTTGACTTTTTGGTCAGTTGGACATTCTTTATCCTTCCCGAACTTGTTGAAATTAACTTGTCCTTGCTTTCGTTGTTCTTCTTAGAATGTACCTTCCACCCTCTGGCTTATCTTTGCTGGTCCCTTCAATGCTGTCAACCTGACCTGCCTCCTGAATATGGCCCTGACCTTGATGCAGTTCACAAACCACTGATCATGTGATAGCAGAGAAAGCTTGTAAAAACACAGACTCTGAGCCCCAAACCCAGAGTGTCTGATTCAGCAAGTCTAGAGTGGACCTGTTAATTCCATCCTATCTAATAAAAGAATAATATGCAAATTAACCATCACTCTGCTACACCCACAAGCCACGCCCACCAGCCAATCAGGAGCGGGTATGCAAATTAACCCAACCAAGATGGCTGCGGCCACAGAGAGAGCAGGAGAGAGGCTTGGGTTTCCACAGCAATGGAGGAAGCTAAGCTTTCCGCACACCCTGGCTGGTTCAGGCCTGCACTCCAGGCTACAGTTTTAATTATAGAAGATAAATAAATCCCAACAAAAATGGCGGCAGCCACGGAGCTGGAGAGAGCAGGAGGCTAGGGTTGCCCACAGCGATGGAAGAAGCCAAGCTTCTGAAGCTCTGGCCTGCCTTGGCCTCTGCTTAAGGCTACAAAGTTTCAATTATAGAAGATAAATAAATCCCAACCGAAATGGCTGCCACCACAGAGCAAGCAGGAGGCTTGGCTCCACTCCAGGCTACAAAGTTTCAATTGTAGAAGATAAATAAATCCCAGATACCAGGGCCTCCTCTTGGATCTCCGGGGAGCGTGGCTGGCCTGCAAACCACCACAGGCCCCTCACCCAGGCCGCCCCACACCCCAAGGGAACTCCCATCCTGATCCGGGACACCCTTCAGGGCAAACCAGCTGGTCCCCACCCATGCACTAGGCCTCTATCCTATCTAAATAAAAGAGTAATATGCAGATTGACCATCACTCCAACACACAAGATGGCTGCCCCCATGTGGTCAAAGATGGCTGCCCTCATGTGGACACAAGATGGCCACCACAAGGTGGCCAGCAGGGGAGGGTAGTTGGGAAGGACCAGGCCTGCAAGGGAGGGCAGTTGGATGTGATCAAGTCTGCAGGGGAGGACAGTTAAGGGGGTGACCAGGCTGGCAGAGAAGGGAAGTTGGGGGTACCAGGCCTGCAGGGGAGAGCAGTTGGGGGGTACCAGGCCTGCAGGGGAGGGCAGTTAGGGGCAAACAGGCTGGCAGGGGAGCAGTTAGGCATCAACCAGGCTGCCAGGGGAGTGGTTAGGGGGTGATCAGGCTGGCAGGCAGAAGCAGTTAGGGGCAATCAAGAAGGCAGGCAGGCGAGCAGTTGGGAGCCAGCAGTCCTGGATTGTGAGAGGTATGTCCGACTGCCCATTTAGGCCCGATCCCCAGGATCGGGCCTAAATGGGCAGTTGGACATCCCTCAAGTGGTCCCAGATTGGAGAGAGTGCAGGCTGGGCTGAGGGACACCCCTCCCCCCCGCGCACGAATTTTGTGCACTGGGCCTCTAGTTTCTAATAAGTCCCTAAGTGATGCTGACAGTGATCAGGAGACCATACTCTGAACACCACTGCCCTAAGGCTTAGTTTGATTTATTTTGTTGTTGTCTTTCCTACTCTTCTTCAGAAATGTCATCTACTGTAATTATTTTAACTATTATTTCTTACAAATAACAAACTGCTATCTCTAATGCTAAGCCCTCTGCTAAACTTCATTCTCACATTTTGACTTTCACCTGGCTGCTCTTCTGTTACCTTGAACTTAATAATGACAGCCTAGCTTATCATCTTTCTTCAAAAACCAGTTCTCACTTTGGATTTTCTCTTCATTTTCCCATTCACCCAGGTTGAATACTAAGATATCATTTTCCTTCCCCTGTCTCCTATCAAGTTGTGTGTCTCTTTACTCCCCTTTTTCATTGACAGTATGCCATGTCTTTGCTCGTATTCATTACTTCACACCTGGACTCTGGTAATCACTTATTTTATCTTCCTGTCCCAAGAATTCTTTTCACATACATATTACTGTCAGATTCACCTCCTGCAAATACCACTTTGTAAACTTTGTTTCCCACGTCAATGGCAGAATTTCACAATTGATGTGGCCTACGGATGGATTATAGGCATGCTAGTGTATCCGTTTCCTGAGCCATCAGGTCAACCAGCCTGGACTAGGACAGCTGGGCCTCAAACAACCAGAGCCTGAGGCAGCCAGTGGGCTATCTCCACACTCACCACTTACACACTCACCACAGCCTCTGGTGGTTTTAAGTCTTATCTTCTTTTACTCCACTATGCCTGTTAAGTATTTTCATATTCTATATGTTGTACCCTGTAGCGAAAATTGTTGACAACTACTGATAAATATAATAATGTCCAAATTCTTGATCTAGGATTATAGACACCAACATCTATAATAGGCAACAAGTCTCAATATAAAACCAATAATACCATGTGCAGTTCCTAACTATCAAACTTTGCTGACTCTGTTCCACAGATTTAATTTAACTCTGTCTGTTCTCTGATTATAAAAATACACCCCTCACTTCAAGTTCCAGCTCAAGAAACTCTTCTTCAGTGATGTGCATCCAAAGTTCAGTGATTATCTACTTCCTACAGACTGGATGCTGGTGGAGAATCAGAAAATCATTGCTCACAATCCCACCTATTTCACCTTCCTCTGTACTCTGGTGACAATTACTAAGCTCTTAGCTTAGCTGTGTTGTA
Source organism: Corynorhinus townsendii (assembly GCA_026230045.1). NCBI lineage: Eukaryota > Metazoa > Chordata > Mammalia > Chiroptera > Vespertilionidae > Corynorhinus > Corynorhinus townsendii. The sequence goes on along the minus strand of JAPDVU010000001.1, from coordinate 79,628,891 downwards.
ATGTTAGTCTTCTTGTCGTCATACTGAAACATATCTTGAGCATCCATCAAGAGAAAAACATCTTCATGATGAACAAATACTTTTGGCATTTCTATTATGTGTCAGGTATTGTACCGTGTGCTAATGACAGAAACAATGTAAAAGGAAGCATAGAATTTAGTGATTAAAGGAAAATATAAATAGTTACTTTCAAAACAATGTGAAAAGTGCTATGATAGGGGACTCCAGGAGAAGAATAAATATCTCTGTTGTTCCTTCTCAGTGAAAGCTACATTTAAGCAATCAAAAGGGTATAGGTTTGTACACTAGAAAAACAATAACATGTGTGTTAAACCCTAAGAAGTCATGTGTAGCTAGAGCAAAATGAGAGAGAAAAAGCGTGTGTGTGTGTGTGTGTGTGTGTGTGTGTGTTTAGGTGGAGGGCAAGGAGGTGGTTGTTGGCAGGAAAGGAAGCCAGATATTGACAGAATAGATGACTGACTAAAAATGTTGGGCTTTTCCTAAAGGCTATGGAAAGTTACTAAAGAGTTTTAAGCAGGAGAATGACACTTAGATAAGACTACTGGAGAAAGTAGCATGGTATATGGCATAGAAAAATGGGTTAGAATTAAGATAAATTAGGCTTTTGCTAAAATCTAGGTGAGAGATACTGATGTCTTGATCCCAGTGATGACAGTAAAGATGAAGTAAAGATATTAGGTAAAAGCCACAAGACATGGCATTTGGCATTTCTATTGTGGCAGGTAACGTGTGTGTGTGTGTGTGTGTGTGTGTGTGTGTGTGTGTGTGTGTAGATATAGATATATAGATATAGATATAGATATAGATATAGATATAGATATAGATATATACTAGAGGCCCATTGCAGGAAGATTCCTGCAAGAATAAGGCTTCCTGCAGCCTTCTCCACAGCCCTGCCTGCTTCCCTCCCTTCACTGCCTCCCCGCTTGCTTCTCCCCAGCTTTGCTCCCTTCTGCAGCGCTTGGCTTCCATCTACGCTGTCTTCAGTCTTCGCTCTGCGCCTGGATATGCAAATTAACTGCCATCTTGATTGGGTTAATTTTAATGCTCACTCCTGATTGGCTGGTGGGTGTGGCTGGTGGGCATAGTGGAGGTACAGTCAATTTGCATGTTTCTTTTCTCTTTTATTAGATAGGATATATATATATATGTGTGTGTGTGTGTGTGTGTGTGTGTGTGTGTGTGTGTGTGTATATATATATATATATATGACCCCAAATAATCAAAGAAGTTTATTTAATAGCTTTTACAAATCAAACATTATTTTAAAATTTTAAATGGCACATGTCATTCACATAATTATTTCTGCCTTAGCTGATCATCATTACTAATTAAAATTATGATGTTTCTTTAAACCTTTCAATATAAGATCAAACACCAAAAAGAAGAAAAAATTCTAAACTATTTGACATCTACACAATGAAAACAAGTAATTTTCTTTATATTAACCAGAAAGATTAGATAATTATATAAGATTTTATTATTACTACTAGAGGCCCAATGCATGAAATTCATGCAAGAGTAGGCCTTCCTTCCCCTAGCTGCCAGCACTGGCTTCCCTCTGGCTCCCAGGACCTGGGCTTCCCTCACAGCTATGGCTTCATCCAGAAGGTCATCCAGAGGTCATCTGGAATGACATCTGGTCCAATTAGCATATTACATTTTTATTATTATAGACTAGAGGCCCAGTGCACAAAATTTGTGCATGGGGGGGGCATCCCTCAGCCCAGCCTGCACCCTCTCACGATCCAGGACCCCTTAGGGGATTTCTGACTGCTGGTTTAGGCCGAATTTCCCAGGGATCCTTGTGGGATCAGGCCTAAACCAGCAGTCAGACATCCCTCTCATAATCTGGGACCACTGACTCCTAATCACTCTCCTGCCTGCCTGATCACCCCTAACCACCTCTGCCTCGGCCCCCACAGCGGCAGCTTCATCCAGAAGGACGTCGGAATGACATCCAGAAGGTTGTTCGGCTCTCCGGTCTAATTAGCATATTACACTTTTATTATTATAGATAGGCCAATTTTATGTTTCTTCTCTAAAAGACTAAAATAATCCTCAAAGTCAAGGCTTATCTTTTACCTTTGATTGCCAGAATATAGCATAATGCTCACTCCATAAATGATTATCGAATTAAATAATAAATAAATACATATTCCTTCAAATTATCTTTCTATATTACTTTTTCCCTATTTTCTAATTTATTTGGAATAACTTTTTTAAAAATATTTCATTTGATTTTACTATTAGCCCCTGATTTCAGATGATAGAATTAGTTTTATTTGGGAGTGATAATAGGTACAATCACAAGACACATACACAGACATTTATACACAAATGAAAAAGACATGACTTAGCCCTTTTTGAAGACTTAAGTGTTGGCTTTGTCTGGTTTTGTTTTATTTTATTTTAAGCCAAATAGCAGTTCTTATATTTTGATAAAACTAAAATTGTCTATCCTCTCCTCTTCTTATGTCTTCACTATAGTGGCTATTAAATTTAAAATTTAAATTTGTGGCAATCATGTTACTTCCATAAATTGAGTTCTTACAACAGAAAGCACACATCATCTCAAACTGATGTTTCCATTTGTATTGACTGATGTGGTAGGAATAACAGCTATAATTTGCCAAAAGGTTGACATAGCAAAGCATGGGCTGGGCTGACGGCACAGGGCCTCTTTTCAGTTGTAACCCGTATCTCATGGGTGGTACAGAGTGCCAAGTGTAGATTAGTGGGTGTCACAGTGAAACACAAGAAATGAAAATCTCCCCTGCTTCTCAGTACTTGTTAGTGCAAAAAGCACAATGATGCTCCACCATCTACTTTTTAGTGGAAGATTTATAAGTCAGCCCAGGCTTGAAAATGAATTTATTGTTTCCACCAAGTGAGTCAATGTAAACAAGAACTTCAGACCTTATGCTGAAAAAGTACTACAAAAAAAAAAAATCTTAAGAATGCATATGCTTCATCTACCTGACATAGTTAGAAATCTATATGATCCCATGAAAACTCCTCTTGCCCAAGTATTAAGCACATTTGATTTAGAGAAAATAAATTTTGTTTTTATTGATTAATTTATCATTTTAGAGAGAGAGAGAGAGAGAGAGTAGCATCCACTTCTTGTTCCAATTCTTATGCATTCATTGGTTGATACTTCTTTTAATTTAATTGTTTTATTGTTTAAAGTATTACACGTCTCCTTTTTTCCCCATTGACCTCCCCCTGCCGCTCCCACCCCCAGCACATGGCCTCTCCCGCTACTGTCTGTGTCCATCGGTTATTTATATGCATGCATACAAGTCCTTTGGTTGATCTCTTCCCCCTTCCCCCCGCACCCTCCCTTGCTTTCCCTCTGAGGTTTGACAGTCTGTTCGATGCTTCTATGTCTCTGAATCTATTTTTGTTTATCAGTTTATGTTGTTCATGATATTCCACAAATGAGTGAGATCGTGTGATATTTATCTTTCTCTGACTGGCTTATTTTGCTTAGCATAATGCTCTCTAGGTCCATCCATGCTGTTGCAAATGGTAAGAATTCCTTCTTTTTAACAGCAGCATAGTATTCTATTGTGTAGATGTACCACCATTTTTTAATCCACTCATCTGCTGATGGGCACTTAGGCTGTTTCCAAATCTTAGCTATGGTGAATTGTGCTGCTATGAACATAAGGGTGCATATATCCTTTCTGATTGGTGTTTCTGATTTCTTGGGATATAGTCCTAGAAGTGGGATTACTGGGTCAAATGGGAGTTCCATTTTTAATTTTTTTGAGGAAACTCCATACTGTTTTCCACAGCGGCTGCACCATTCTGCATTTCCACCAGCAGTACACAAGGGTTAGTTGTTCTCCACATCCTCGCCAGCACTTGTTGTTTGTTGATTTGTTGATGATAGTCATTCTGACAGGTGTGAGATGGTACCTCATTGTTGTTTTGATTTGCATCTCTCGGATGATTAGTGACTTTGAGCATGTTTTCATATCATTGGTTGATTCTTATATGTGCCACGATTTGGAATCAAACCTGCAACCTTGGCATTTCAGGTTGATGCTCTAACCCTGTGGTCAGCAAACTGCGGCTCATGAGCCACATGCTGCTCTTTGGTTCCTTGAGTGTGGCTCTTCCACAAAATACCACGGCCTGGGCGAGTCTATTTTGAAGAAGTGGCATTAGAAGAAGTTTAAATTTTAAAAATTTGGCTCTCAAAAGAAGTTTCAATCGTTGTACTCTTGATATTTTGCTCTGTTGACTAATGAGTTTGCCGACCACTGCTCTAACCGAGTTAGCAGGCCAGGGCCTAGAGCAAATCAATTTCCAAGTTAAAAAAAATAAATAAATAACTACAGAAGAAATAATGGCATATCTTTTCCTCCAAATTTATATTAATCCTTGATTTTCTCCTCCTTATATACATCTCACAAAATGTATAAAGTTTAAAGAGGCTTAGAAACTATTTGTTTAATATAACTAATCTTATCAAGAAAATGTATTAGCTTTTTTGTATCATGCATCAGTCTAAATTTCTAAATGTCATAATTATCATAATCTCTCTTCAGAAGAAATCACTCTGTGTCTATCATATGCTTCATCACCTGTCCTCACTTTAAATATCCATCAGTATTTCCTACTTCTCTGAATTATGTAGGCTCACTGTTAACCCACTCTTCTCTTGTTTACCTAGCACTATATCTGCATCCACCAAGTTTACATGCTATGCCTTCCCCTGTCTCTAGACTCTACCTATCCAAATTCTACCAGTGTTTCAAGTCTCATTTCAAAGCCTACTTAATTCACAACACCCTTCTAAATTAATAACAGGTTTGTTACAGAATAATATTGAAATTATTCCATTACTTATGCTTTTCTAATATTCAACTAAAATATCACCTCAATGAAGATCCACATACATATTCCAGAACAAGAAGGTATCAACAAAATCAGGTCTTAAAATATTGAGAATAGTCATAAGTGCACATAGAAAACTCTGTCATTTGGGTTCAAAGTCATTAAGATATTTGAGTTAATATGGGCCACTTCAAAGATCATCACCAGAGTAACAATCAGCTGACATTTAAACAGGTACATGTTTACACTTTCTGCTTCTCTACTGTATAATGTGGTTACTGGTGTGGTCATTGTGATTCCTTTTAGAATGTTAAACAGTGGTTTACATTTACTGAATATTTAATATGTGTGAGGCAATGTGAAGTAATACACGAGTACTCTCATTTTATCTTCACATCACACCAATAAGAAAAACACTGTTACCAACTTCATTTTACAGATAAGTGGTAGATTCACTTCCAAAGCCACTCAGAAAGGAAGGAGTGGAGCCCTGGCCAGGTGGCCCAGTCAGTTAGAGTATCGTCCCATGCACCAAAAGATTACAGGTTTGATTCCCAGTCAGGGCACATACCTAGGTTTGATACCCTGCACATCGATGTATCTCCCTCTCTCTCTGTCTCTTTCTCTCTCTCCCCCTCCCTCCCTCCCTCACTTTCTCTCTCTATAAAATCAATAAAAACATATCATTAGTTTTGAGGACTAAAAAAAGGAAGGAAGGAAGCCAAGATTCAGTTCCATACTCTCTTCCTGAGTCCATAACCACTGATTCTGCTCTGGGTTCCCATTCATTCTCATCTGTACTAATTTTTTGCTGCAAAATTGTTTACCCCTGATTCATCTTAAGTTGACAGTTTAGATATTAGAGTCCTAGAATGGATAAAACAGTTTCCAATAAAATTATTATCTTCTGTCATTTATTTTGGAATCCAGGAACTAACAAGGTTGGTATCTGAAGGGAAATCATGAAGTAAGCTAAGTGCTCTTTTGTAAAACTCCCCACTCTCATGTCGGCCTTCAGCAGAATCCTTCTGATCACCAGAGATCCACCATGGCATACCTCTGAGCAAAGTGCTTGAGATATTTGTATAAGATTTGAGCCTATCAACACACTAGGAACACGTGATAAGTAATCAAAAGACCCTGCATTTATGAGGTGTGTCATATGAGAGGGCATTTTTACTCGTTGCTTTGACCTTCATAGTAAGATCTTTTAGAAGTTGAGAGAGATCTGAGCCATGTCCATTTCTAAATTCCCCAGCTTATAAAATTAATAAATCTCAAACTAGAGTTATAAAAATTAAGATATATTCTAAACATTTGATAGCACAAATTTTCACTTTTAACATGCACATATAATTCTGCTATTTATAACATTTAAAATGTATATTCATAATGTGATATAGATGGTATGGTTTAGAAGTGGGACACATGTTTGAAAATTGTAAGATTAGTAATGTGTTCTCTGATAGAGACTGCCAGCTGTCCCCTAAAATATGTCCTTTCCTGAGATATATATAATTGATGGAATTGTAGCTGAACAAGTTTTTGCTATGGTCTGAATGGGTCCTCCCCAAATTCATATATTGGAAACCTAATGTCCAGGTGATAGTATTAGGATGTAGGGACTTTGGGAAGTAATTAGGTCATAAGGGCAGAGCCCATGAATGGGATTAGTGCCTTTATTGAGAGATCCCTTACCCCTTCCACCATGTGAAAACACAATCCTGTCTCTGAACCAGGAAGCCCTCACCAAACACCCAATTTGCCAGAGCCATCATCCTGGTCTTCCCAGGCTCCAGAACTGTGAGAAATAAATGTCTGTTGTTTCTAAGCTACCCAAGCTATGGTATTTTGTTATAGCAGCCCAAACAGACTAAGACACCTTCTACTTAAATATTTCTCATCCTCCTTCCAAATAAATGTGATCATGTAACTAAGTTCCCTCAAAAAAAAAAAATGTGAGAGAAAGTGATGTTTGCTCCAATTGGGAGAACTTAAGAACATGAGTGTACCTCCTGCACTTTCTTTTTTTTTAATCTTTATTGTTCAGATTATTACAATTGTTCCTCTTTTTTCCTTCATAGCTCCCCTCCATCCGGTTCCCTCCCAACCCTCTGCCCTTAACCCACACACTGTCCTCATCCATAGGTGTAAGATTTTTGTCCAGTCTCTTCTGCAACCCCCAGGCCCCTTTCGCCCAAGAATTGTCAGTCCACTCCCTTTCTATGCCCCTGATTCTATTATATTCTGTTCACCAGGTTTTTAATTCACTTGATTTTTACATTCACTTGTTGATAGACATGTATTTGTTGTTCATAATTTTTATCTTTACCTTTTTCTTCTTCCTCTTCTTAAAGAATACCTGTCAGCATTTCATATAATACTGGTTTGATGTATTAGCTTTTTCTTATCTATGAAGCTCTTTTTCTGCCCTTCGATTCTGAATGATAGCTTTGCTGGGTAGAGTAATTTTGGTTATAGGTTCTTGTTATTCATCACTTTGAATATTTCTTGCCACTCCCATCTGGCCTGCATAGTTTCTGTTGAGAAATCAGCTGACAGTCATATGGGTGCTCCCTTGTAGGTAATTAACTGTTTTTCTCTTGCTGCTTTTAATATTCTCTCTTTGTCTTTTGCTCTTGGCATTTTAATTATGATGTGTCTTGGTGTGGTCCTCTTTGGATTCCTTTTGTCTGGGGTTCTGTGCACTTGCTGTACTTGTAAGTCTATTTCTTTCACCAGGTGGGGGAAGTTTTCAGTCATTATTTCTTCAAATAGGTTTTCAGTATCTTGCTCTCTCTCTTCTTCTGGCACCCCCATAATTCTGATGTTGGTATGCTTGAAGTTGTCCCAGAGGCTCCTTACACTATCTTCATATTTTTGGATTTTTTTTGCTTTTTGTTTTTCTGGTTGAGTGTTTTTTGCTTCCTTGTATTTCAAATCTTTGACTTGATTCTTGTGATCCTCTGGTGTGCTGTTACATCTCCGTATAATATGTTTTATTTCAGTCAGTGTATGCTTAATTTCTAGTTGGTCCTTTTTCATATCTTCAAGGGTCTCATTAAATTTATTGGCCTTTTCTAGAAAATTCTTGAAAAACCTTATAAGCGTGGTTTTGAACTCTATATCCAGTTGTTTGCTTTCCTCCATTTCTTTCATTTGTGACCTGTTTCTTTGTCTCTGCATTTTGGCTGCTTCCCTGAGTTGATAGAGTGGCTTTGTGTGCTAGGTGTCCTATAGGGCCCAGTGGCTCAGCCTCCCCAGTTACCTGAGGTGGACACTCTTGGTGCACCCCTTTGTGGGCTGTGTGCACAACCTTGCTGTAGTTAAGCCTTGATTGTTGTTGGTATCACTGGGAGGAATTGACCTCCAGACCAATTGGCTATGAGGATCAGCTGAGTCTATGCTGGGAGAACTTCTGTGCTGGAGACACGTTTATGAGACAAGACTTACAAAAAGCCTCTGTGCTCAGCTTGGATGGGGCAGAGTCTCAGGGTGGAGCAGACAGCCTTGGCTTCCCGTCAGCTCTGCCCTAATAGGCCCCTGTGTCTCAATGTCCCGTGGTAATCATGGTAATTGCTGCAAGCACCTCTGAGAGAAAGCTGCCCTTGATTTCTGCCTGCTGCCAGACAGTCCAGTTTCTCCCCGAATGAATCTGGGTCCCCAGAGTCTCACCCAGAACTGGAGTTCAGTGCAGTCGGGAGCTTTTGTCTCCCTCCTGCTTGAGAAAGCCAGCCACGTACTCAGTTGCCAGTCCTCTCCGCATGCTCACATCTCAGTACCTCTGCCTCCTGAAGCTCCTCTGAGTGTCAGTGTGCTTTTCTCTTTCCTTCTAGTTGTAGAATTTCCACTCAGCCAGCCTTCCTGTGGTTCTGGATGATGTCCATTTTGTCTTTTAGTTGTAGTTTTGAAATTGTTGTGTGAGGCAGCAGTTTAGATGTTTACCTATGCCGTCATCTTGGTTTCTCCCTTCCTGCACTTTCTTTTTCCTTTCCACGTTGGAACTCATCATGATCCAGCCTCAACCATGGAGTGGCAGAGAAACATGATATAAGAACACATATTCCTGAATGACTCTACAGGACAAAGCTGCACACTGCCTTGAGAATGCTCACCTCTGACTGCTATATCAGGAAAAAAAAATAAAAGGTCTCTCTTCTTTCAACTAAAATTATTATTAGGTGTCTTTACAACAGACAAATCTTATCCAAACTAATAAATACATGTTTCCTGAATTCTATCACTATATCCTTGCAACTAAATAAAAATAATTATTCTAGAGATATCAAAAAGATTATATGTGAGACCTTTTGGGTAAGTGAAGTCTAAATTCAATGATGGGGTGTTGCCTCACCCCATCATTCTCAATCCAGCGCCAAAACCCATGTGATAGACCTTACACAGCTAACATAACAGCTAGGTATATTTCGTTTTGTTCACATAAGAGGAAGGTACAAATCAAGATGTAACTTAACCAAGGTAATGCAATCAGGTTTTCAACTCAGGTATTTTGTCTCTAAGTCCAAATCAATACTGTCTAAAGATCCTTGTGTTAAGACACTATTTTATTGTCTAAAGATCCTTAATCACACACATCCCTTTTTTTAATACTCACCCAAGGATATGTTCATTTATCTTAGAGAGAGAAAGAAAGGGGGAGGGGGGCGGAGAGGGAGAGAGGTGAGAGAGATACTTTGATCAGTTGCCTCTCATATGCTTCCCAACAGGGGACTGAGCCCACAATCTAGGTATGTGCCTTGATGGGGAATTTAACCCATGATCTTTCTGTATATGGGACAATGCTCCAACCAACTGAGCCACACAGTCCAGGGCACATACATCCTATTTTTAAATTAAAATTAGCAGAAGCAAATACTTGAATATTAAAGTAAGATTCTCTCTAGCCTCCATTTAATGAATAAATAATAGTTTAGATATGAAGAGGGGAAAAGCAAGGCCAAAAATATTTAATAATTTGAAAATTTAGTCCACTTAAGAATAGATAATTGACCTATATTTTTAATGATTGGGTACATACTTAATCTAAAATACAAACTTTTACATAAGTTAATTGATAGCATAAGAAATGACAATTATTTGAAATAATCTTATAAACATTAATAAGGGTAATTTTACTGCAGAAATGAAAGGGAAAAAATGCCTTCTTCAAACTTACATATCCTCCCTTCTAGGTCAGGTTTATGCACAATATAGTAGAAAGGATTCTGTCTCTCTGTTATGACAAGAGACAACAATGCTAACATGTGAGCTGAAAATGAATGTCACACAGACTCAGAGGCAGTGGAGGGAATCTCTTAACTGTCCACCCAAGAGCAAGGTCAGACCACTGATACTTTCCCAAAGTGCACTTTATTTCTTTCCCCTCAAAATTGCATGAAACTCTAAGCGGTTAAGGATGGAAGCAGTAATCAAAAAACTCCCAGCAAACTAAAGTCCTGGACTGGATGGCTTCAAAGGTGAGTTTTATCAAACATTCAGGAAAGAACTAATATCTGTCCTTCTCAAACTATTCCAAAAAATTCAAGAGAAGGGAAGATTTCCAAGATCACTTTACGAGGCCAGCATTATCCTAATTCCAAAATCAGACAAAGACACATCAAAGAAAGAAAATTATAGGCCAATATCCCTGATGAACATAGATGCTAAAGTCCTCAATAAAATATTAGCAAACCAGATTAAAAATTAATATTTATCAAGGGTCTATTTTGTACCAGTCTTTGGGCATAGAAAAACATGCATTATTTCAGGTTATTATCGCAAGAAGTAAATTTTATACCTTTATTAATTTAGTAAATGAGAATTCGGATTCAAATATGTCTTACTCAGATAACAAATGGTAATGTTGGATTTTAATTTAGATCTATTTGATTCCACAATTTATGCCATGGAACAAACTTTAGGAAAAACTGATTGTGTCTTTTTTTCCTACACTCAGGAAAAGTGTTGGGTTGTGTGTGTTTTTTAATGTTGGAATAGTCAGATATTTAGTCAATGTGGCCCCAAGAATGGCCCAAATGTGGGAAAAAAGTGAAAAGATATTTAGAAAAATCAATCAGGTTACAAAAGAGTTCTCAGATGTCAAGATGACAAGTAAAAGCTAGAAGAGCACCAAGGCAAAGATAAATGAGGGGAAAGGGGCAGTTTACATCTGTTGGAAGAGTGTAGCTAGGTCTTAACCCAGAGTGCACTGGGGCTTTGAAGGAATTCAGTCATCAATAGGATTTTTAAAAATGATAAAAGGGAAACCTCCCAAAAGGTAGGGAAATGGCAGCTGTTGATGAAGGGTGTTGAATATAGAAAACAGAGAAACAAGACTTACCCAATGCCTATTTTGCCTCCATCTTTTTCATTAAGAAAAGGTTGCTCTGGAAACCATTCCCTAGAAAAGGGAGGTACATTTTGTAACCAGTGGTTCTTAGTCTTCCTCCTGTCCCCAAGAAATGCCAATATCCACATTGATGTTAGATACCCTATAACCTTCCTGTTCCATGACATTCCTCATTAATGACCTCACCCGTACCTCACTTCACTGAAACCTACTTCGAGACCAATCAGAACTGCTTCATCTCGGAAAGCATAAATGCCAACAGCCTATTTTGATGATAGATTTCCCTCTTGCACTTCCCTTTGTTTCACAACAATTGCACTTTGAAGTTATCAGAACCAAAAAACTCTTAACTTTTATAGTTAATTTACTACCTCTTCATACTAAGACTCCATAGTTCCCCACCTCAACAACTTTCATAAAATTCTAATTTCAGATCCATTCAACCTAGGCTTCCTCCATTTCGATAATCAAATCATTGAGCAATGCTGGGAGAAAATCTAAACAACCTTTAGATGGATAGCACTACAACTCTGTGATTTTAAATCTCAAAAAGAACTCCCAATATGTAATAGTAATCATTTCTTACATGGCTCTTGTGAACTCCCCCTCTCTTATCTAGCATTTTAAAAGTTCATCACTCTTCTTAAACCCTATTTCTTACATTTATTCCCATCGTATCCAGAGGTGACACAGCCCCCACTTCAAAGAGGAAAAAAAAGCCATGAGCAATAAACTCCCTCAACGCAATGGCCTCCTACCTACGAAGTTAACTACCTCAAGAGCCATCCTTGCATTATGCTCTTCCTTTTCTCCAAGCCTAGGCCTCTCCAGAGTCCTACATCTCATCTCTGCTGTGGTAAATAGCTGCAGCAATGGCCTCCGACAGTTCCTAGTTCCCAGTATCCACACCCTTTCACAGTGATTCTGCAGTTGGCTATGTGACCTGCTGGGGCTAATGGAATAAGAGCAAAGGTGATGTAAACAGATTTGGAAAGAGCTTGTGCATTGAAGTTTGCCTTTTCTTGCTGCTCTTGGGACCATCACTATGTGAATAATCCCAGGCTAGCCTATAGGAGGATGAGGGAAACATGGCCTGGTCAGTGCACAGCTCAGATTGAGCCACCTGCCAGACCTAGGAGGCCACCCTGAACCATTCAACCCAAGCAAGCCACCAGCTGACCTCAGAGATCATCTCAGCCAGGCCAGAAGAAAAGAACTGCCCAGTCAACCCACAGATTTGTGAGAAATAATAAACAATTTAAGTTCTGGAGTGATTTTTGATACAGCAAAAGCCGATTGATACTTGCTTTATCACATGTATCTTGTGACTCCTGTAGTTCCACCTTCCTCCATGGTTCTTTTTCATCAGCCCACAAACACACAGAAGTTACTCCCATCTTAAAACACTGCTCTCCCTCCCATGTACAAGCTACCCCATAACCAAACTCTTTTAGTTCTCTATTTTCCTTACTTGCTGGTCAGATCTAACATGAAAACCTGACTTTTGCAGCCACTATCCCAATAAAACTGCTAACACCAATGAACTCTCTTTAGTGTTTATTTTTCTTGACCTTTCTCTTTCACATATGGACACCCTATATAATAAGAGGGTGATATGCAAATTGACCAAACAGCTGAACGACCAATCGCTATGATGCGCACTGACCACCAAGGGGCAGATGCTCAATGCAGGAGCTGCCCTCTGGTGGTCAGAGCCCTCCCACAGGAGGAGCGCCACTCAGCCAAAAGCCGGGCTGACAGCTGGTGAGTGTAGCAGAGGTGGCGGGAGCCTCTCCCACCTCCAGCTTAGGCCCGCACTGGGAAGCAGGCCTAAGCCGTCAATTGGACATCCCCCTAGGGCTCTCAGACTGCAAAAGGGCTCAGGCCAAGCTGAGGGACAACCCCACCCCCCCGCCACCCCAGAGCACGAATGTTGTGCAATGAGCCTTTAGTTTGTAATATTGGAGCATCTGTTACATTAGCCTCAATTCCTTGTCCTCCTGAAAACTTCCAGTCAGACTTTAGGCTCAAGTCAAGTATCATTGGTAACTCATTTTAGAAATTTCATAGATTCCTTTCTCTGGGTAACCAGAACACACAAGTGTCCTCCTACTTGTCAAATGTGTCATTACACTTTTTTGTTTGCTTGTCAGCCTTGTATTATATATATTTTTTTATTCTTAAAACATAGCATCTAGCATGTAGAAAGGAGTCAATAAGTGGTAGATTTTTTTTTTTACTTTTTTATCAATTAAAATTCAAAATCTCCCCAACTGAAGTGAAATTTAACATAAATAAATATAAGGGCTTCAATTTAGTTTTAAAACATCAATTTCTAAGCATATTCTGCTATGTTTCTATTTTGGATATAGTTTATGTGAACAAAGACTGTGAAGATTATTGGACTTTGGGCTCAACTTTGTCAAAATTTCTTACAATATTTTTTTAAGTAGTGAAACCGTGGGCTAAATAATGAAAGTATAGAGAGCCCTTCTTCAGGAATAGTCATCATACATTGTAAAAGCGCAACTGATCACTTTCTGAAAACCACTTTTTCAGAAAGATCTCAACAGACAGGGGTCTAAACACAATGTAATATAAGAAAAGGTGAAGCAGATGCTATTTGTCTTGGTAAAGAGAAGGCTAAGGATAGACATAATGAAGTGTTTGAAATGTACAGGGATTGTGCAGGGAAGCTGGAGTACCAGTTGCTCCAAAAAAACAGACGTGGCACCCATTAAGAAGATACAGAAAGGGAAATTTTAGTCAATGAAAAGAAAATTTATTTATCAATTCAAAATTGTTCAAGAATCAGATTGGCTGCCTCCCAATGAAGGGAGCCCTCACTCATCAGATATGTATCCAGGGAGAGCTAACTAGCCAACTGTTGGCCTCCATAATCCATTCCAGAAATGATTTTTCATATTTGGAAGACTTTGCTGGCTTACAATTTTGTAGTTTAGCTGTGTCGTGCAAGAACTTATTTACCAGAGGGTTTTGTTGTTGGTATTGTTGTTTTCGTTCATTTTCTGCTCCTCTGACTTATTTTGCCTCCTGTAGAGCAGCACTAAATCTATTTGTATAGCACTTACTGGAGCTACACTGCAATATCTCTTTGGAACACTATCCTCTGAAATGTTTTGAAGTTGTGCCAGCTGAGGCTGTACTCATCACTGTCACTTCCTTTTAGTGCTTTAATTCTATCTCAGCTCTTGGAGTGATCCCAGCAGAGGCAGAGACAACTTCTTTTACAAACAAAATCAACATCGCGTTCCCTCTTGATCCAACACAACAATACAAGAGGTAGCTATAACTTTGGAGCTACTGTTTCCAATATTAGTGTGCTGTCGGCAACATTTCCTTCTTACTGACTCTGAAAGACCCTGGTTGTACCATAACTTTAGTAGGCCAATAGCTATGTTCTTTGAACAACCATCCTTCACTTTCTGCTTTCAGAGGAGAAGGGAGGCATGAAAGAAAATATAGTTTTGACCCAGGTGGAATCAAAGTTAAACTATAATCTCCATTGCTCCTTCTTCACATAGAAAACATCGATAATGAAATTAAGATAAAGGAAAAGCATTCATTAGACAAGGAATAAGTGAACCACCGAATGAATTGATTTTGCTTTCACTTCCCTGCAGTGACCCTACCCACTTCCTGTGGAAGGGCTAATACTCCATTAAATGAAAAGACACTACATCATTCTTGTAGATGTCTGAAATAAAGGTGTATGCGTGTGTGTGTGACTGAAGCTTGATAAATTGAAACACTTTTCATGCACAATGAATTGCAATGATGACATGCTAGTAAACACATCATTTATTCTACTTCTAGGTTTCTTTTTGACCTTTTAGTAAACCTTGAACAAATTAATGATAGAAGTTCTACTATAAATGTCCATGATATTACTTTAGGTCTCCTATCAAATATGCTAAGTGTTTCATGGCTTCTTAATATCAGATGCTGTACCAAGGAACATACGAGTAAATATGGCAGAACGTTCTTTTACTTCCAGATTGAAATGTACACATTGTAATAACCTTAAGGTTAGAAACCGTATCAACTCATCTTTAGGTAGTCCAGAGCCTAGACACAGAGTAGATCCTCAACACTGTTTTCCAGAATGCAGTTCAAAAGTTTTCATTTCCTCCACAAAAAGAACAGGGAATTTCAAATTCCTTTAGATGGAACTTATAGTTCCCAGAGATTCTTATGGGTTCTGCTTTTCAAATCTGCAGTTATGTCAAATAAGGCTATTGGTGATTCAGAGCACAGATAGAAGTCATCAAATATGCCAGAAATAATATTTAAACCATATGCAGTTATTTAAAGGATTTTCAACTTGTGGAGCTATAAAATCTGGACTGTGCTCTTTAAGAACGGTGAGAGTCTGGGTATTAGGAAGCTATCTGGACTTATCACTAAGGATAAGGTGCAAGCTTTCTTTCTACAAATCACTCACAAACAAGCAATCGGTACAGAACTTGTTGAAATTGTCTTTTAGAAACAATTAAGCAAAGAAGCATAATAATAAAGGCTTCTTTCCAACAGAAAGAAATCCCCTTCTCTGCTGCTGCCATTGATGCAAGGAACTTAGAAAATACTGAAACATTGATTCAAGCCTCGTTTCAGGTTAGTTGTCATGGGACATTCCATCCTGATACAGAGCCACACCTGATGCAGCCCACGCCTTTCAGAGTTTAACACCCGTCTTCTGAAATGGTATGCCAAAGGCCATCATCACCCCTACTTATCAAGCATCTCCAATGTATGAGGGCTAGAAACCTCCCCTACCAGTTTGTTTGATCACTCATTCTTCCCTGTGTGCAATAAATATTTATTAAGAGTCTACCAGAGTAAGGCACTGTGCTCAGGGCTGATGCAACAATTATATCTGAAACAAATAAGCAAACAAAACAATGTTCCTGCCCTTAACAAGTGACCATTTGATCCTAAGAAACACCAATCAGAAAGAATGTATGCACCCCTATGTTCATAGCAGCACAATTTGCAATAGCTAAGATCTGGAAACAGCCCAAGTGCTCATTAGTAGATAGTAGACAAGTGGCTAAAAAAGCTGTGGTACATTTATACCTTGGAATGCTATGCAACAGTAAAAAAGAAGGATCTCTTACCCTTTGAGACAGCATGGAGGGACCTGGAGAGTATTATGCTAAGTGAAATTAAGCCAGTAAGAAAAAGACAAGTATCACATGATCTCACTCAGATGTGGAATCTAATAAACAAAATAAACTGATGAACAAAATAGATCCAAAGACGTAGAAGCATGGAATAGGCTGTTGAATTTCAGAGGGAAGGTGGTGTTGGGTGGGTGGGAAGAGATCAACTAAAAAACTTGGAAGCACATATGCATCACCCATGGACACAGACAATAGGTGGTGAGGGCCTGGGGTGGGGGTGGGGGCAGGTTAGGAGGGGTCATGGGGAAAGAAAGGAGACATATGTAATACTTTCAACAATAAATATATATATATATCTTTTTTTTTTTTCCCATTCATGTTTTTTTTTTGTTTTTTTTTTTAATAAATCTTTATTGTTCAGATTATTACAGGTGTTCCTCTATTTTTTCCCCCATAGCTCCCCTCCACCTGATTCCCCACCCCACCCCATGCCCTTACCCCCCGCCACTGTCTTCATCCATAGGAGTAAGATTTTTGTCCAAGCTCTTCCCGCACCCCTCACACCTGCTTCCTCTGAGAATCATCAGTTCACTCCCTTTCTATGTCCCTGATTCTATTATATTCACCAGTCCGTTCTGTTCTTCAGATTTTTTATTCACTTGATTTTTAGATTCACTTGTTGGTAGGTATGTATTTGATGTCATTTTGTTGTTCATAATTTTTATCTTTACCTTTTTCTTCTTCTTCCTCTTCTTAAAGAATACCCTTCAGCATTTCATGTAATCCTGGTTTGGTGGTGATGAACTCCTTTAGCTTTTTCTTGTCTGTGAAGCTCTTTATCTGACCTTCAACTCTGAATGATAGCTTTGCTGGGTAGAGTAATCTTGGTTGTAGATTCTTACTGTTCATCACTTTGAATATTTCTTGCCACTCCCTTCTGGCCTGCATAGTTTCTGCCGAGAAATCAGCTGACAGTCGTATGGGTACTCCCTTGTAGGTAATTAACTGTTTTTCTCTTGCTGCTTTTAATATTCTCTCTTTGTCTTTTGCCCTTGGCATTTTAATGATGATGTGTCTTGGTGTGGTCCTCTTTGGATTCCTCTTGTATGGGGTTCTGTGCACTTCCTGGACTTGTACATCTATTTCTTTCACCAGGCAGGGAAAGTTTTCTGTCATTATTTCTTCTAATAGGTTTTCAATATTTTGCTCTCTCCCTTCTTCTGGCACCCCAAAAATTCGGATGTTGGTTCGCTTAAAGTTGTCCCAGAGGCTCCTTACACTATCTTCATATTTTTGGATTCTTTTTTCTTTTTGTTTTTCTGGTTGGATGTTTTTTGTTTCCACATATTTCAGATCTTTGGTTTGATTCTTGGGGTACGTTGATCTACAGTTGAGTTTCTGTATATTCTTTATTTCAGACAGTGTATGCTTCATTTCTGACTGATCCTTTTCCATTTTTTTGGCATTCTCATTAAGCTCCTTGAAGGTCTCATCAAGTTTCTCAGCGGTTTTAAGAAGATTCTTGAGTAACCTTATAAATGTGGTTCTGAACTCTATGTCATCTAGTAGTTTGCTTTCCTCCGTTTCTTTCATTCGTGACATGTTTCTTTGTCTCCTCATTTTGGCTGCTTCCCTGTGTTGATGGAGTGGCTTTGTGTGGTAGGTGACCTATAGGGGGCAGTAGCTCAGCCTCCCCAATCACCTGATGTGGACACTCTTGGTACACCCCTTTGTGGACTGAGTGCAAAGACTTGGTGCAGTTAAAGTCTTAATTGCTGTAGGTATACTGGGAGGAATTGACCTCCAGGCCAATTAGCTGTGAGCACTCACTGTGTCTATAATGGAAGAACTGCTGCGCTGAAGACACACTTAGGGGCAGGACTTGTTTCAGTGGGGCTTTGGTGCTCACTGAGTCTGCCTTTGAATGTGTCACTTATGGATGTGAGGAGTTGAAATCTGGTTTCTCACACTGACCACTAGGTACACTGGCTTCTGGATCTCCAATGGGGTGCAGGTCAGCTACTGTCTGAGGCCATCCAGCAGGAGCTACAGTGAGAGCTACAGTTTTCTCCTCTTTGCTTGGGGTTTGGAGGTTTTGGAGCTGTCTGACCCAGGCTGCAAGTTTGCTAGGTTAAGCTGCGATAGGGCGGGGCTTTCTTCTGCTAACGCTGCTGCTTGGAGCTTGGGTGGGTTTGTAGGTTGTGCAGGGCGGGGCCTCAGGGCGTCACTAGGCTAGGGCGTGGCAAACAGCAATGGCTGCTAGTTAGCCGGCTCTGTGTCCCCAAGGGCGTCCCGGAGTCCCGTGCCCCAGTGCCGTAAACAATTATTCCTGCGCGCAGCTCTGCAAGTAAGCCCCCGTCACTGGCAGACAGTCCAGCTTCTCCCCGTAGGAGTTTGGGTCCCCCGCGTCTCCCCAGAAACTGGATTTCAGAGTAATCGGGGGCTTGTCTCCCTTTGGGTTGAAAAAAGCAACACCCGCAGCCAGCCCGGATCACGCGCCTCCGTACCTCAGCTTTTCAGCGCTCGTGCACGTCTCGATGCTCCTTTCTCTTTCCTTCTAGTTGTAGAACTTCCACTCAGCCAGCTTTCCCGTGGTTCTGGGTGATAGACGTTTTGTCTTTTAGTTGAATTTTTGAAATTGTTGCAAACGGCAGCAGTTTAGGTGTTTACCTACGCCGCCATCTTGGATTCTCCTCCAAAAATCTATATATATATCTTTAAATATATTTTTGTTGATTTCAGAGAGGAAGGAAGAGGGAGAGAGAGATAGAAACATCAATGATGAGAGAACCATTGATTGGCTACCTCCTGCATGTCCCTCACTGGGAATCGAGCCTGCAACCCGGGCATGTGCCCTTGACCGGAATCGAACCTGGGACCCTTTAGTCTGCAGGTCGATGCTCTATCCACCGAGCCAAACCAGCTAGGGCTAAATATATATTTTTAAAAGCAACCATTTGATCAGAAGAGATAAGCACTGAAATATATTCTAGGTAATTAGTTATTTGGTTCTATAAAGGGAAAACGTCAGCTAAAAGCAAAGTAAGTGTTTTTCTGGTGAAATAATGTTTTGCCTGAAATCTGAAGTATGACTGTAATTCAAACTTTATTTCTGCTCTTGGGTCTGAGATAACACAAATAGTAACTGGTTCTGAGTCTCTTTTTAAAGATTTGAATTTCCAAGTTAGTGAAAAATCTTCTATAATTCTTCCTAGTAAGTCCTTCTATGACTTAACTGGAATGTTTTCTCTCTTCTTTCAAGATGGTGGGAAGAGAGGAAAACAACAGAAGAATGTGGGGAGACAATGAATTCAATTCTATTTTTTAAATCTATAAATTAATAACTACATCTTAATATAGCTAAACATATAAAACACAAGCAGGGCAGAAGAGTCATTCAGAAGGGCAGGTTTCCCATGGGAGGTGGTATATAATAACACAGTGGTAATTTCAGCAAGAGCTTAAACCATGATGCATACAAGTTCAGGGCGGTGTGACCTGTGGATGGATTTCCAGAGAGAACATGAGATAGTTCCAGGTTTCACATGAGACCATCTCTGGGAAGGACCATAAATAACCAAGTACAATCTAAGAACCTTGTGCAGCAGGCAGAAGAAAGAGCAACACATTTGGGGGTATTGGCATTAAGGAGACCCTGTGTACCCACAGGCAGATGTGGCCTGGGCCATCTGGGGTGACAGTAGTCAAGTGAGGCACTGGCTGCAGTACATTAGTCAGAGTCCAGGCTCTGGGATCATACTGCTTGGACTCCTGCCTTTCGTAGCTGTGTGACCTAGGGCAGATTTCTTAACTTCTCAAAACCCAAGTTTTCTCATCTGTAAATGCTGATAATAATAATTGTGAGTCACAGGGTTGATGCAGGGATTAGTAAAATTATACTGATCATTTAAAAAAGCTAAAGCTTAAATTTACGCAATGTTTAATTTGTATTAACATTACATAACGCCTCTGCCCCAGCCCAGCACCACACAGCCTCAGGTCCCTGCTGATAGCTTATTTAAAAAACAAGGCTAAAGCACTTAGATACAATCTATACTAATAAAAGAGTAATATACTAATTAAACCAGGAGACCAGATATATTCCTACTGTCTGACTTCCTTCCGGACAAAGCCGTGGTGATAGGGGCCAAGGCAGAGGCGATTAGGGCAATCAGGCCAGCAGGGGAGGGCAGTTGGGAGCCATGAGGCTGGCAGGGGAGTGGTTAGGCAGCAATCAAGCCAGTAGGGAAGCAAGTGGTTAGGAGCCAGCGAACCTGGATTGTGAGAGGGATGTCTGACTACTGGTTTAGGCCCCATTCCTGGCAGTCAGACATCCCCCAAGGGCTCCCGGATTGGAGAGGGTGCAGGCAGGGCTAAGGGACACCCCACCCCAGTGCATGAATTTTGTGCACCGGGCCTCTAGTATAATCATAAAGAACCATGTCTTAAGAAATTGAATTGCATTGTATTACTATTAGCATATTTTACTAGTGGCCTGGTGCATGATATTTGTGTACATTAAAAGGGAATTAATTAGAGGAAATATTTTAATATTGCTACTTGCCCTTTCTCTATAATAGAAGTGTCAGAGATGAAAGAAAATTAGTAAAATGTGTATGAAAACCTTCCTCCTGTCAGAGTCTGAGGTGCACCATGGGACCCACAGTCAAGTCCCCGCTCACCCATACACACCTCGAAATCGTGCGAGACCCAGACCCGGCTGGCCCCACCCTCATTGGGCAAGATACAGACCTGGCCAGCCCCACCCCTATCAAGTCCTGCCAGGCGGGGGACACAGCCTGAGGTCCCCCCAGCCCAGCACCGGGGAAGAGGGCACACCTTGAGGTCCCCCATCAAGCTCTGCCAGCTGGGGGGGGTGCAGCCTGAGGTCCCCCATCAAGCCCTGCCAGGCGGGTGGAGGGCACAGCCTCAGGTCCCCTGCCCCAGCCCAGCACCACACAACCTCAGGTCCCTGCTAATTGCTTATTACAGCTCATTACAGGAACTCTGCCTCTGCTGTGAGCATAGCCATCTTGTGATGGTGTGGGGGTCAATTTGCATATTACTCTTTATTATGTAGGATTACTGCCAATTTAGCCAGGATTTATTGGATTTCTTAAATATAAAATAAAATAGCACTAGGCATCACCCACTGCCTTATTATTTTGATGAAACCACCAGTTTCAGTCTAAATTGCAAATATTATTGTCACATTCCTGCCCAAAAATCACCTAGGTTCCTTCCCTATCGCTTCTTTCTTTGCAGGGCATAAAAAGGCCCTTTTAAATGCCAATTTCAATTTTCTTGCCTGTCACTCCCTTTTATGCAAGCAATACTCCAGCCACGTCAGTTCATTTGCAATTTCCCAAATGAACTCTGTAATTCCAAGCTTCCATGCTTTTGGCTATGCTCTTACACCTGTCTGTAAGGCTTCTTTTTCCTCTATTCCCCCCAAACCCTGCAGTTCATTTTGGCAAACTTCTGCTTCTCTGTCAATCAACGGTTTGGTCATCCACCACATTCTCGCTGAAACCCTCACTGACATTTCTAAACATAGTTAATTTCTGCCCCCTTGACATTTAAGAAATCTAGCACTTACTTATCAATGTTTTAGTCTTTTCTGTAAATGTCCATCACCCACTATACTGTAAAATTTTGGGATATAAAGGACCTAACATTGATGTTTAATATATAGTTTCTAAAATGAATGTTTAGATTCTTATGTAGTGATCTTTGATGTCATCTTATTTGAAATTGCCATGAAAGCCTTACAACCACAGATATCTTTAAGACTATGAAATTGTCTTGTTTGAAGCATTTATAGGCTCAACAAAAATAATTCTCTGTCAAGAATTCTTTCTCTAATATTAAGGAGTTGTGGGTTGTGACAATTTACAAAACTAGGGCAGGCAAAAGAAAACACAGGTCTCAATTTCAAGAATTACATCCTAGTTTAAATAAAGTTTGTGATTATAAACCACAAAGAATTACATAAATGCTTATCATCATCTCACAGCAGCAGCTAAGCATCTCCAGCAAGTAAAAAGCTATGCTTCTTCTACTTAAAAATATTAGTTTATAACATACTAGTTTCAAAGTAACAATGACCCTAAGGCTGCTTAATTTAATGTCAATGTTTGCCTTGAGACCTGTGTGTGTTCAGAGTAAATTTTAGTTACTATTTGAATAATAAAAATAATAATAGATATTCTTAAATATGGAAATGTTAATAATCATATTCTAAATGTGCCCCCCAAACACACATATGAATAACACCAGCAGAGAAAATAATACAAATGTGAAACTTAGAAAATTTGTATTGTCTTCCATATCAGAACTATCACATTTGGCAATAATTCATATTTTTCCTAGATGCTTATTTATTCCTCATTATGTTCATTACTGACTGCTTCATTATTATAATCAGATTAGTACAGTTTTTCTGAAATATGAAAAGTATTATTATTACACTGGATTTATTTAGCTTTAATTTGCATCTCATAAATTTTTCTCATCTCATAAAATTCTAAATTATGTTAATATTTTATACACAATTTGACATTATTGAGGCAGAACAAGTTGACAAATTAGCATTTGTGAGAAAAACATCTATCAGAAAAAGTACAAAACTAAACATCATATCAGAAAAAATGTAAATATAAAGGTTAGAATTTCCAGATTTAGCAAATAAAAATTCAGGACACCAGTTTTGTTTTGTTTTTCAGTTGCTCTGAGCAGATTCTTAAGGTTTTATTTGGAGCTGCATACATGCCTAGAGATGGAATCAATAAATCCTAAAGTAACAGTTTATTGAGCAGTTCTAAAGTAATGGACAAAGTAGTTGGTGATTTAGCGGTATTCAAGCTGTTGGCATAAAAACCATTAACGTCAAAAGTAAATAGGCTCTCCCAGAGGAACCAATGTCTTTCATAAGTGATAGAAGTCAATTCAAGCATTACAAAATGTGCCAGCATATTCATAGCTCAAGGGCCTCGTGCAGTCTCTGTGCAACCAGTTCCAGCATTCTCGGAGAGAGATTCGTCGTCTTCATTCCCTTCCTCACACTCTGCAGTCTGTGTCTCCAAGTTTACACTCGCTGTTTTCCATCCACCGTGACACTAAGAACAGACCCATCATTTCACTTAAGCATTCTTCTCCACCTATGTCCTGGAGCATGATCTCCAACCACGTGCTCTAAACGTGCATTCTCAGTTTCATACAGCAGAGATCTTTTGTACTGCACCTTTCCTTATTTTCAGGTTTGAACAAACTTCTAAGATCATGGTTGTTACTGTATCTGCATACATGTCATGGGAAGGGTTCACTAACCATTCTAATACCACCATTCCTGGTTCCTGTGATGCAGTGATTTTTTTTTCACTTTTAAAACACGTTTTTCTTGAATTTCTAACTCTTCTATATCACTTGTCAACTTCTGTATCTGGCAATAGAGCAAATTAAAAGGACCGCTACCTGAAATGGCTTGGGTCTGTTTCTCAGTGCTGATGGCCATGTGAGTATCATTGGAGAGATCACAAGGAGAACATAGGTGAAAATCAAAATTTCTTTTAACAAGTATTCCTGAGACCCACTGGCCTTGTTCTGGTTTTTTGTTTGTTTGTTTGTTTTATTTGTTTGTTTTTTGTCTGCTAAATAGCCCATGACTTTAGCTAGTTTTTCCCCTCTGAAGTTCAAGGTCACATTGCTTCTTTATTCCAAGGATTATGAACCTTATGTGAACTTCATTATCTTCATATTCTTGAATCAGGGCTGCTTTCAATCTGGCCATTTATTTCTGTTCTCCCTAGATTAATATCACATGAGGTGGTTTCAAAGGATGAATAAATTCACTGGTTTGCTGTTAATCTATGGTATTGAAGAAAGAAATGTAATCAACAGACATCTTCAATGGTAGTTTCTGTCCAGACCTGGTAGTGATCTATTTGGGTTCAGACATGATATGCTTGGCAAGCATCCCTTCTACCCAGGACCTTGCTATCATGACCCCAATCCTCTTATCAGTGAACCAACTTTCAAAGAGCTCTCTGGGTACGCCACTTTGCACCATGCCTGGAGACACCATTCTAATGCTGGATCCAATGTCATCAAAATGATCCATGCTCTTAAGATTACAAATGTGTTTGAAAACAAAGAAATTATTGATGTTGATCTGTTTCTTGATTTTGTTATTCATGGCATTTATGCATGTCTGGTAAATGGCCAAACACTTCTTGACCAAAGACAATACATAGTCTACTAGTATTGTAATGTCATGAAGATCTGGTGATTCTGTTGGGACTTATCTAAAGTCAAGAGCCCTTCCAAAAGCAAAGACAGGAATGAGACTTCGTCCCCTTTGCTTTACAATATTGTGAACCGTGCTACAGAATCTTGCTTCTTACTCTTCATGCTTCTCATAAGTCAGTGGTTGGCAAACTGCGGCTTGCGGGCCACGGTTTGCTGCTCTGTTGACTAATGAGTTTGCCGACCGCTGGGATAGGGGCTTAATCACAAGGAACAACAACAGCCTGTAATTCTTGGAATCGAGAGTCTAGGTAGATTCAATGATAAGAATATCAGGTCTAATGTTAGGAATGTCAGCTGCCACTAAGTGTCCATCTTCTTGTCTTGAGAAACCACCTGTATATAAAAGCTTCACTCCTACGATTTCAATCATGAATGTGGCAGCTCCTAAAACATGGCCCACATGGCAATATCAAAACTTGATTTTTGCAACTTCCTTAACTTCAGGAAAATTGATGGTTTCAGTTTTGTCCACGCTCTCTTTCACATCTATCTCAGTATACTGCCTGTTGTCCACTGATACATTACTGACTGACATAATCTGAGCGAACCCATCTATAAATAGCTTTTGTATCATGAGTCATACATGTTCTTCCTTTGAAACTTGTCTTCTGTAAAAAAAAAAAAAAAAAAACAGAGTAAAACCCCACAGAGTTGCAAATGGTGACTGATTAGTAGGAGATTAATTTCAGCTGGGTCAATTAAATCCATGAAAGGAAGAGCATCCATTCCTTCTAGGCCAGGGTGGATCCCACAGTTCAACATTATTTTTCTTCCTTTGAGCTCCAGAATAATAAATGATTTCCTACTTTTTGCCCAGCGCCAAGGGGTTGGATCAGCAGCTGATCATTCTCCACAGGAATCTCGGACATCTCAGAAGTTTAGAAGCGAAGCAGCGTGAGGAACAGGTTGTGGAGCCTTTCTAAATTAGAAGCATAGCCACAGGGTACCAAAAAAGGAACTATCCAGTTAAATTTGAATTACAAATAAAAATCCATCCTTTGTAGCATAGGTTTGTCCTATGTAATATTTGGGACATACTTGTGTTAAAAGAATATTCATTGCTTATCTAAAATTTAAATTTAACTGTGTGCCTTGTATTTTACCTGCCAAGCCTAATAAAGGTGAATTTATAGCATGGCTGGTGTGGCTCAGGGTTGAGCATTGACTTATGAATCAGGAAGTCACAGTTCGATTCCTGGTCAGGGCACATGCCTGGGTTGAGGACTCAATCCCCAGTGTGGGTTGTGCACAAGGCAGCCAATCAATGAGTCTTTCTCATCATTGATGTTTCTCTCTCTCTCTCCCTCTCCCTTCCTTTCTAAAATCAACAATAAAAATAAAAATAAATAAAGGTGAATTTATAAGTATTAATGTATCATCTATTACAATTTCATCTGTTATTCATCAAAATATTTTATGTAATCAAGTCAAATTTCACACACTCAAAAGCTATGACTTTCTGCTAGACTCAGGGAATATTGCTTCTTCCAAATTTATTCGATAGGGTTCTTACCTTTATTTAGGGACAAACCTTTTAGAAAGGACCAGTCAGGAGCATTTATACTTCTAGGATAGCAGCAAAGAGCAAGGGAATATTTATTAGCTATTAAGGACTTATCATGTATGAGCCAGGTGGTGTGCTAAATCTTGTACATTCATTATCCTCATAATGAACCTCTGAGTGAGTGCTGTTATAGCCATTTCACAGATGAGAAAACTGAGATAGGAAAGGACAAGTAGCTTGATTAAGGTTGCAGAGAGACTCAGTGGGGAAATTAGACCAGAATTCAGACCTGCCCAACCATGTCAGTCTCCACAGTGCTAAGCTGCCCTTTCTTTAAAAAAACAATCTTCATACACCAGGACCAAGTATTATCTCAGGGATGCAAAGATGGTACAATATCAGCAAATGAATAAATGTAATGCATCACATAAACAAATGGAGAGATAAAAATCACATAGTTATATCAATTGATGCAGAAAAAGCATTTGACAAAATCCAACACCCTTTCTTAATAAAAAACCCTCAGCAAAATGGGAATAGAAGGATCATACCAGAGGGATGATCATAATAAAATGATACTGGGGGGATAAGGACACATATGTAATACTTTAATCAATGAAGAAAAAAAAATTTTTTAAATCCTCACCAGAGAGAAACATCCATCAGTTGCTTCCTGCATGTGCCCCAACCAGGGATCAAACCTGCAACCTAGTTATGTGACCTGTACAGGGAGATACTCCAAACAACTGAGCCACACTGGCCAGGGTTGCTGCTCTTTCTTCCCGTCCTTCCGGGAAGTACCCCTTCTACCATACATACCACAGCCCACTCCCTTAATGTTGTGATATTTAAGGATGGCCAGATCCTGCATGATATCATTTGGGTGCCCCACAACTCTACCACCAAAGGCCATAAGAAGGCATCCCAGGATTCCTGAGTACCCCTGATGGTGAACATGATGTGTGGCACAGAAAAAAGTGGGCCAAAGGATTTCTGATTTGGTTCCAAATCAAATCAGGCAGTTTGCTTCCAGCATTCTGCTCTTAAACAGTAGGCTCTTGTTTGGGGCTTTTTTTTAATTGATTAAGGTATTACATATGTGTCTTTAACCCCCCATTACCCACCCCACCCCCAGCTCATGCCCTCACCTCCTGGTGTCTTTGTCCATTGGTTAGGCTTATATGCATGCATACAAGTCCTTTGGTTGATGTCTCCCCCTTACCCCCACCCTCCCCTATCTTCCCTCTGAGGTTTGATTCTCTGTCTCTGGATCTGTTTCTGTTCATCAGTTTATGTTGTTCATTATAATCCACAGATGAGTGAGATCATGTGATATTTGTCTTTCTCTGACTGGCTTATTTCACTTAGCATAATGCTCTCCAGTTCCATCCATGATGCTGCAAATGGTAGGAGATCCTTCCTTTTTTACAGCAGCATAGTATTCCATTGTGTAGATGAACCACAATTTTCTAATCCACTCATCTGCTGATGGGTACTTAGGCTGTTTACAAATCTTACCTATGGTGAATTGTGCTGCTATGAACATAGAGGTGCATATGTCTTTTCTGATTTGTGTTTCTAGTTTCTTGGGATATATCCCTAGAAGTGGGATCACTGGGTCAAATGGGAGCTCCATTTTTAGTTTTTTGAGAAAAGGCCATACTGTTCTCCACAGTGGCTGTACCAGTCTGCATTCCCACCAGTGGTGCACGAGGGTTCCTTTTTCTCCGAATCCTCGCCAACACTTGTCATTTGTTGATTTGTTGATGATAGCCATTCTGACAGGTATTAGATGGTACCTCATTGTTGTTTTAATTTGCATCTCTCTGCTGATTAGAGACTTTGAGCATGTTTTTATGTGTCTCTTGGCCTTCCTTATGTCCTCTTTCCAAAAGTATCTATTTAGGTCCGTTGCCTATTTTTTTGATTGGGTTGTTTACCTTCCTTTTGTTAAGTTGAATGAGTTCCCTGTACTAGTAAATGTTGGAGATTAAACCCTTATCGGTGATAACATTGACAAATATGTTCTCTTATGCACTGGGCTTTCTTGTTGTTTTGTTGATGGTTTCTTTTGCTGTGCAGAAGCTTTTTATTTTGATGTAGTCCGTTTGTTTATTTTCTCTTTAGTTTCCATTGCCCTAGGAGCTGTATCAGTAAAGATGTTTCGGCATATGTCTGAGATTTTGCTGACTGTGGATTCCTCTAGGATTTTTTTGGTTTCCGATCTTACATTTAAGTCCTTTATCCATTTTGAGTTTATTTTTGTCTATGGTGTAAGTTGGTGATCTAGTTTCTTTTTTTTTTTTTTCACGTATCTGTCCAATTTTCCCAACACCATTTATTGAAGAGACTGTCTTGACCCCATCGTATGCTCTTGCCTCCTTTGTCAAATATTAATTGAGCATAGTGTTTTGGGTCGATTTCTGGGTTCTCTATTCTATTCCTTTGGTCTATGTGTCTGTTCTTGTGCCAGTACCAGGCAGTTTTGAAAACAGTGGCTTTGTAATACAGCTTGATATCTGGAACTGAAATCTTCCTACTTTGTTCTTCTTTCTCAGGATTGCTGTGGCTATTCTGGGTCTTTTTTTATTCCAGATGAATTTTGGAGAGTTTGTTCTAGGTCTGTGAAATATGCCATTGGTATTTTAATGGGGAGTGCATTGAATCGGTAGATTGCTTTGGGTAGTATGGACATTTTAATGATGTTGATTCTACCAATGCATGAACATGGTATGTTTCTCCATCTGTTTATGTCTTCCTCTATCTCTTTTTTCAGTGTCCTGTAGTTTTCTGAGTACAGGTCTTTTACCTGCTTAGTTAAGTTTATTCCTATGTATCTTAATATTTTTGGTGCAATGGCAAATGGGATATTTTTTTAATCTCTCTTTCTGTAAGTTCGCTATTGGTGTACAAAAATATTGGCATATATGCCATAGATTTCTTGGTATTAATTTTGTATCCTGCTACATTGCCAAATTCATTTATTAAGTCTAATAATTTTTGATGGGGTCCTTAGGTATTGTATGTACAGTATTATGTCATCTGAGAATAATGATAATATTACTTCTTCTTTTTCAATTTTTATGCCATTTATTTCTTCTTCTTGTCTGATCACTGTGACTAGCACTTCCAGTACTGTGTGGAAGAGGAGTGGTGAAAGCGGGCATCCCTGTCTTGTTCCTGTTTTTAGAGGAAATAGTTTTAGTTTTTGCCCATTGAGTATGTTGCTGGCTGTAGGTTTGTCATATAAGGCTTTTATTATGTTGTAGTATGATCCCTCTATTCCCATTTTGCTGAGTGTTATCAGAAAAGGGCTTTGGACTTTGACAAATGCCTTTTCTGCATCAATTGATATGAGTATGTATTTTTTTCTCTCAATTTGTTTATGTGATGTGTTATGTTTATTGATTTGTGGATATTGCACCAGCCTTGCATGCCTGGAATAAATCCTACTTGGTCATGGTGTATGATCTTTCTAATGTAATGCTGGATCGGTTTGCTAGAATTTTGTTGAGGATTTTAGCATCTATGTTCATCAGGAATATTGACCTGTAATTCTCTTTGTTTGTAGTGTCTTTGTCTGGTTTTGGAATTAGAGTAATGCTGACTCATAGAAAGAGCTTAGAAGTGTTCCTTCCTCTTGAATTTTTTGGAATAGTCTGAGAAGGATTGGTTTTAGTTCTTCTCTGAATATTTTTATAAAACTCCTCTGTGAAGCCATCTGGTCCAGGGCTTTTGTTTTTTGGAAGCTTTTTGATTACTGCTTCAATTTCATCAGTAGTTATCAGCCTATTCAGGTTTTTTATTCTTCCTTGTTTGGGACTATTTTGTTTCTAATGATAATATTGACTCATTTTTGCACTTGATTACAATTGAGTCCTTCATGTTGAGGGCATGAAGTTGAGCACAGTTTTTTGAAGGTCTAAAGGTCAGACCTTGAGGAGAGCTCAAAAAGTCACTTTGTGCCCCTTGCTCAAAAATATCCACAGCTCATTTTGTGCCAGAAATTCACCAGTGCATAATAAAAGGTCAATATTCAGTGTCCAGAGTTGGCTCGAATGCCATAAGTTTGGAGCAAGGGCATACCAGGCTTCCGAAGTACTTTACACAAGGCTGCCAGAGGATTAGCTGCAGGTTCCTGTGCCAAGTTCACTTAACAGGAACATGGCAGGCTGTGGACACTAATTGGTTCTCACAGTAATTTGGGTGATATAAAAATACAACTGCAGGAAATAGAATTTCCCCTTTGATTGTGACCTGCTCCTGCAAATACGATACACTTTACAGATTCTGATGCATGAGAATTTTATTATTTTATTATTGGCATCAAATTTTAAAATATGTATCAACCTCTTCTCCATGCTACAATGCTTATATTCCTACAACAATTAACACTAAATGCATTAGTAACAGCATAATGCTATATCCTCATTTCCTTTCTCCCATCTTATACATTCATGGTTTTGTCCCATGATCAACTTCTTGGACCATGGTTTGTTTTCAGCTCAGCATCTCTTCCACACACTTTATGTATGTATGTATGTATGTATGTATGTATGTATGTATACATGTGTGCTTGTATACATACATACATATATGAAAGTGCTTTAATTTCCATTTACAGTCTATGCTATAATTTCCATATTGTTTATATATCTATTCAAAATTATAAGCTTGTTACAAAATCTTATCATTTGAGTCCCTGAAGCTTAGAAAAATACATAATCAGACTACCGTGTAATAGCTCTCAAATGCACACAGAACCCACACCTAGAATCTATGGGCAAAAAATCATGATCTGAGAGCCATCCAGATAAAAAGCCAAAATGAGAGTCTAAAAGGAGAGAAGGAGTATATTCACCAGCCCACTCTACCTCCAAATACCTTTGCTAAGCAGCCTCATAACCAACTGACAATAAAGTAGCCAAAAGATTGTGCTAACTATGTAGCTAACTCTTAGATTGCACTTACTGTCTGCCAGGCACTATGCTGAGTCCTTACAAATGCTAACATGTTTCATCCTCGTTAACAACCTCAGGACAAATTACCTACCTTAATATTTCCAAGAAATATTCTCAGTTAATCTAAAAAAAGAAGCCTCCTTTCTCATTTTCTTTTAATTATTTCCAAAGCAAGTATTTCAGAAATATTCCTTTCCTTTCCATACCTTTGTGGCCACTAAGAAGAAAGTTAACCCGTGCCCCTTTAAGTCCTTTCGTCAAAATGGTCTTTAGGAGGCTACTAAACTCACAGAAAATGCCTGTGGGCTATAGATTGTGATCCTGGGTGCTGATCTCACTTCCCAAATAGGAAGTCAGGTCCGACTCTGGGTCAGGAGAGAACCAGGGAGATCCCCACAGAGGCAGTGCAAATAATCGACCTTACCCAAACAGTGGCATTATAGGAAGTCAGGAGTGGCCAGCACTCAAAATATGAATCAATAAAATCCTGACAAAAAGGAAATATTTGATATGAAAACCATAAAGGACTTAAATATTCTTTGTAAATTACAAAAGTGCCGATGTGAGGTCTAGTCTGTTGGCATGTTTGATAATGTGATTTAGTATTAACCGATATCAATCATATGGGAAATAAGTCATATATTATAAATTACATGCATTTCATAAATAGTTTGATTTGTATCGTAGTGCAGTAAACACTGTGAATGGAAACCAATGACAATATTTGACCTGCTAGAACCATATTGCCAGAAGTAATCATTGTAACTGTCAGTGAGCCTTTTAGATTTACCTTCCTGTGACCATTAACACTTTGTCTCAGTTTTCAAGCTTTCTTTGTTAACTACTAGTTAGACTGAGAACTTTCAACACAAGTAATTGTTATGATTTGCAAGTGATGATAGAATAGGTCACTGATTTCCTTCGTTACCCAAAGCAGCCTAACTAGGGAATGAAGGCATATGAGAATGAAGGCATATTTTTGCAAACTACTTGTTTTCATAGTACATAAGTTCTCTCTCTCTCTCTCTCTCTCTCTCTCTTTTTCTCTCCACCCCCCCTTTCCTCTCTCTAAGCATGTCCTTGGGTGAAGATTAACAAACAAAGAAACAAAAAGACCAGGTGTGGAATATAATGGGTTAAATAAATTCTTAGGTAATTGGGTACATAAGTAAGAGGCTGGTAAACGTGTATATTATATTATAGTAGAGGCCTGGTGCATGAAATTTGTGCATGGGGAGTGTGTGTCCCTCAGCCCAGCCTACACCCTCTCCAATCTGGGACCCCTCGAGGGATGTCCGACAGCCCGTTTAGGCCCAATCCCAGTAGGATCGGGCAGTCGGACATCCCTCTCACAATCCAGGACTGCTGGCTCCCAACTGCTCACCTGCCTGCCTTCCTGAATGCCCCTAACTGCTCCTGCCTGCCAGCCTGATCACCTCCTAACCACTCCCCTAGCATCCTGATTGATGCCTAACTGATCCCCTGCCAGCCTAATTGCCCCTAACTTCCCTCCTCTGCCGGCCTGGTCACCCCTAACGGCCCTCCCTTGCAGGCCTGATCCTTCCCAACCGCCCTCCCCTGATGGCTTCATCACCCACAACTGCCCTCCGTTGCAGGCCTGGTCCCTCCAAACTGCCCTCCCCTGCTGGCCATCTTGTGGTGGCCATCTTGTGTCCGCATGGGGGCTGCCATCTTTGACCACATGGGGCAGCCAACTTATGTGTTGGAGTGACGGTCAATTTTCATATTACTCTTTTATTATATAGGATAGAGGCCTGGTGCACGGGTGGGGGCCAGCTGGTTTGCCCTGAAGGGTGTCCCGGATCAGGGTGGGGGTTTCCTTGGGGTGCAAGGCAGCCTGAGTGAGGGGCACGTGGTGTTTTGCAGGCCAGCCAAACCCTGCAGTGACCCAAGTGGAGGCCCTGGTATCTGGGATTTATCTTCTATAATTAAAACTTTGTAGCCTTGAGCAGAGGCCAGGGCCAGCCAGGAAGCTTGGCTTCCTCCATAGCCGGGGGCAACCCAAGCCTCCTGCTCTCTCCAGCTATGTGGCTGCTGCCATTTTTGTTGGGATTTATTTATCTTCTGTAATTGAAACTTTGTAGCCTTGAGCAGAGGCCAGGTCCTGCCAGAGTGCGCAAGAAGCTTGGCTTCCTCCATTGCTGGGGAAACCCAAGCATCCTGCTCTCTCTGTGGCCACAGCCATCTTGGTTGGATTAATTTGCATATTTGCTCCTGATTGGCTGGAGGGCATGGCTTGTGGGCTTAGCAGGGGTATGGTCAATTTGCATGCTTCTCTTTTATTAGTATAGATTACATTACATCAGATATGCTAGCTACAAGGTTTTCTTTTCCTTTGACACATGATTACAAAGTTTTTATTTACATTACTCTGAATTATATTTTTCTGCCATTGTATTTCAAGGACTTGTATTTTGAATATCACTAAATTCAAGAAGCACCTGGTTGCGGGTGACAGTGAATTTAAAACAAAAATGTTATATTAACAGAAATCCAATAATAGAATTTCAAACCTGAATTACCTAGGAATTATGTGACCAAATATAAGGATAAGAGAATTAAGGATAACTATGTTCTAGTCTCCCTTCACACCATATTACATATCATTAATTATTTAATCCTCACAACACAGTGAGGTTGGTACTATTATTTGTGCTGGGTTACAGATGAAGAAATTAAGGCTAATATGTAGTAAGTAGGCAGGAGAAGATTTAAATCCATGGGCTCATGCTTCTAAGCTTTATTCTACTGTTCCTGGTCCATGAATCTATGCAGGGACACTAGTGTGTGTCTAGGAGTATGGAGCTTCTGGAAAATATTAGATTAACCAAGAATGAGTTCCACATTCAGATTATATAGTTAATCTAGGAAGACTTTGTAAAAGACCAGATGTGGAGCCCGGCCAAGTGGCTCAGTTGATTGAGCGTCCTGTGCCCCGAAGCATTGCCAGTTCGATTCCTGGTCAGGGCACATACTTAGGTTGCAGATTCAGTTCCACATTGTTGCTCTCTCTCTTTTTCTCTCCCCCTTCCTTTCTCTAAGCATGTCCTTGAGTGAGGATTAACAAACAAACAAACAAACAAAAAGGCCAGATGTAGAATATAATGGGTTATATAAATTCTTTGGTACTTGGGCAGCAGATACTTTTTAAGAATAGGGAACTTTTCTAAAAGAGAACCAATAGAAGTTAAGTGCAACAGAAAAGTAAAAAAGGTTACTTGCAAGCATGGATGGAACTAAGGCACAAGGGAGTAGGTCTTTCAAGTACAGATTAAGAACTTTGGATTTGCTCCAGGAATAATGGGAAATTATGTGTTAAATCGGGTCATGACAGTGAAAAGGTACAGCAGTGTCGGATTAAATTTAATCTGGCAAATTTAACAGAATGCTGGAAAATTAATAATACCAATATTTACTGGATTTCTTTTTACCTTTAATTGAATAAATTTGACATGTAACATTGTATAAATTTAAGGTATAGAGCACATTACTTTAGTATATTTGTATATTCTAATATGATTGCCATTGTAGTGACACATCACACGGCATAATTATAATATAATGCTATTATCTATATTCATTATACTGTTCACTAGATTTCTACTGGATTCCTTATCTTCTTTTCACTGGGGAAATTGAATAAATAGGGCCATGTATTGGGTTGAAGAAGGAACAATTAAGAGGGACACACTTTGTTTAACAAAACAATGGTATTATTCTTAAAATAATAACTTATTTAGCAATCTATTACAGGAATTACTTACACAATTGTTTCTTTATAAGTGCCAAAATGTTTTGAATTTTAAAAAATACAACTAGCCAATGAATGAGTATTAATGATTCATAACTTGCATCAGAATCACCTGAGTGTCTTGTTAACATACAGACTGCTAGGTCCCACCCCCGAAGTGTCTGAGTTGGTAGGTCTGGAGCAGAGCCTAAGAATCTGCATACCCAACATGTTCCCAAGGTGCTGCTGCTGATTCAGGTCCTGAGACCACACTTTGAAAACCACTGGTAGAATCAGAAAGAATATATGCACCCCATGTTCATAGTAGCACAATTTACCATAGCTAAAATTTGGAAACAGCCTAAGTGCCCATCAGCAGATGAGTGGATTAAAAAATGGTGGTACATCTACACTGCGGTAAAAAAGAAGGAATTCTTATCATTTGCAACAGCATGGATAGGACTGGAGACCATTATGCTAAGTGAAATAAGCCAGTCAGAGAAAGATAAATATCACATGAGCTCACGCATCTATGGAAAATAATGAACAACATAAACTGATGAACAAAACCAGATCCACAGACAGAGAAGCATTGATCAGACTGTCAAACCTCAGAGGGAAGGTAGGGGAGGGTGGGGGTAAGGGGGAGAGATCAACCAAAGGACTTGTATGCATGCATATGAGCATAACCAGTGGACACAGAGAGCAAGGGGGGTGAGGGCATGAGTGGGGAGTGGGGGGGAACAATGGGGGGATAAGGACACATATGTAATACCTTAATCAATAAAGAAAAAATTAAAAAAAAAGAAAACCACTGGTAGTATAACAAGGAGGGTAAGTATTTTAAAGCATATTAAATTGTTCACTTAAAAAACTGCACTGATGCACCATGTTTATACATAAGACTATAATACAAAGAGTGAAATAATTTAAACATAAAATCTCAAAGCACATAGGAGAGCAGAACATGTTCAAAGATACTACAGGGATGCAATCAGCAGAGTGAAAACATGTAGTTTCTTAAACAAATGAACTACAAAGAGAGAAAAGGGAACAAGATGGAAGAAAAAGCCTTTTCTTATAGATTCTTAAAGGAAATATGAATGTGTGGACAGTTTTTTATCCTAATTCAGAAAACAAACTAAAAAATGATGATTTTTTAAATGAAACAATTGGGAATTCAAACAATGCCTAAGTATTTAATCATATTCAGGAATTATTGTTAATTCCTTAATATGCAATTAAGAAATGCATATGGTCATGATATTGTGGTTGTTTTAAAAAGATATTTATCTTTTAGGAATAATTGGTAAAACATTGACAAATGAAATATAATGATGTCTAAGATTTGCTTCAAAGTAATATGTGGGTAAAAGGGAGGGTAATAAATAGTGCAAGATTGGCCATGAGTTGAAAATTCTTTGGAGCTCAGTGGTGGATACCTGGCAATTTATTATAGTAGTCTGTCTACACATACATGCTTGAAATTTTCCATAATTAAACTCTTAACAATAAACAAACTCAAAAAGTATAGGAATGATTTGTTTTCTTAAAAGTCACTTTTAATTTTTTTTTCAATTTTTCTTCTCTTTTTACTTTATGGCATCAAACTTTCCTGAGTTTCCCATGTTTTTCCAAACTTCATCAGACAAAAGGGTGGTGGGTAGAGTGACAGTATAGCACATAAATACTTTCCTTATGACATGGGCAGAGAAAACAAATACCAATCAACCAGAAAATACTTAGGAGAAAAACGTTTTTCTCTAAAAAAATTTGAGAGGATGCAAACATAAAGAAAGAATGTTTTAAAATAAAAGGATCACATAACATGTTTCTTTGAAATGTACAGTGAATTTAGGGAAGCAGAAAGTTAATCTCTGTCCCTTGATCCTCTCCATCTCCCATCATGTTATCAGAGTTGAGTTGTTCCATGGTATTCAGACATTCTAAAGTACTTTGTCTAGACCATACCCATGCCAGATAACACAAAGAGAATTGTAAGTTATCAAATCCTTTACAAATCACAGCATTCCAAAATGCCATAAGCAGAGAGCCCTGGGGAAATTTTTCATTCTCCCGAACCCCACATGCAACATACCATCCTGCTAATAAATGAGAGCCATGCCACATCTGTCCAGAGAAGAGTTCACGTGGCATGAACAGCCAGCAGAACCACCACAAAGTGCTCAAGGGAAACAAACGACTTCCTTCTTCCTAAACATACCTAACCGGCAACTTACCTTGTCTGAAATTACCTTGCCTATAACTTGGGGCTACTTTAACTCACACAAAAATACATGTTTTATTTTAATAGCACCAATGGCCAAAATGCACTTAGTTTATACACTGGTTTGTACAGTAGCTGCTGCTGGATGTTGAGGGGTTGCAAAGAGGGAGGAGATCCAGTGTCTGCTTTGTGTGTATAGGGCCCACCATACTGGGCTGGCTGGGTTGGCAGAAGTTTACAGTTTAAAATAACAAGTATATACATGGAACAAAGTTCTCTAATTTAATTTTTAGAGTCAAGTATATTTTATTCTTTCACTCTTCCTGACATACATTTAATTATTATCTGAAGTAACCACTTTTTGGTTTGCTTTAAGAGTATTCTGGCTGCAAATTATCCCTGATTTTTATAGCACTGTCTCTGTTTTCAGTGTCAGGGGTAACTTGTTTTCCTTCAAGGCTACAAAGAAATGGCCATATTTAAGTCACCTAAAACAAGACTAGTTCATGATAGCTAACATTTTTTAATCTCATTCAAAATATGAAAATTAATCATAAGTATTTTTATTCTAAGTTGTACTCTTGGGAATCAGGCTACTATATAGTAACACTAATCACCGAACATCAGTGGATGGTTTAGAATATGGAATTAATACTGAATGTTGCCCACTGAAGTTTCACCCTTTGATCTGAATTTAGTCTCAAGGCCACAAATTTGTCTTTTTTCCTCAGGCATGCTAAATAGTCGGACTTTTCCAAAGATAAGTTAAGAAAACATGCAGCATCTTAACATGAATACCAATTGGATCACAACACAGTTACAGCCTAAGTCTTGAGATTGGTTTCAGAGCTGGTTTATCTCCAAGGTCAAGAGTAGTAGAACATGCTGGCATGAAAAGTAGTTCCAATGTGCTTTCCACTTTGAAGGATGTCCAAACATTATTTCAATTCTAAGATATTCCAACTGAGAGAAGTCCCACCCACTGAAAACATTCTCCACATCACACCTTGGTTGGATCTGCAACAAAAAGATTTAGGAAACTCTGAACTCAGCACATAAATAAACTAAAAATATTTATTGACTACTAACCATGAGTAGAGTTGTCCTTATCTTAACATACCTGCTTGAGTCTCAGATCAAAAAACACACAGGGTGATATAGATGGGAATAGCCTAGGGTGTTTATATCCCATCATGCACTGCTTCGGTCATGCTTAAAACATCCTGTAGAAGACAGTCTATGACACATTGCAGTTATGAAAGCTGTATTTCTGACAAATGCCTTCAGTGAAAACTGTTGTTGCTTGATTACATTGAAATAAAATTAAATTGCTTGACAATTATAAGAGGCTATAAAACTGTCTGGGCTACTGTTTTAGAAAGCATGTAATAGGTCAGTATATTCCTCCCATGCATTCTAAGGTATAATTTGGTACTTGCATTTGTGCTCAGATTTTTTTCACTGTACTAGTATATCACAGACATTAACCAGTATTCCATCAAAAGACCAGTGGCTAGTGTTATATTGACTGCACCTTTTCACTAGTTTTTCTCCTTTTGCAGTACTTTTCTCCTTTTAAATATACCTCATTTTAGCATGGTGTCAAATCTCATAAAAGTAAGAATATTTTTCTTGAAGACTTGATAAATCTGGTCAAAGCCTTTTACTGAAGTGGGACTTCTTTGTTGCTGAGAAATTGAAAGATTTATGAATATACTCTTATTATATTATGACATCTCATTTTTTCCTTTCATGAATACTTGAGTTTATTGTTTCCCACCCATTGGCCAGGAATGGCGCTGCATACCCTGCGATTATGGGTGCTCAGACCAAGTTTAATTTCTCTCACAAAGAGAGTTGACAAAAGATCACAGCCACTAAGCCCTGGAATTACCCTAGATATTGCCCTCTGTGCTCTGCAAATGAAATCCTACAGAAGACCCTTTGGAAAAGAAGAACATGATGGTTAACACTCAGAAATCCATTTTGCACAGGGCAGCATGCGTACACACAGAGTGCGGGATGATAGGCAGAGCTGCCAGTTCCTCGATGAGAAAAGTCAGATGCTTAGCACTATACACACACACACACACACACACACACACACACACACACACACACACACACACACAGCCTCTCGCAGATGCAGGCACCCCTCCCCCTGCACTATAGCCCCAGCTCCCTTCTCCCACCCATCTATCTCTCCCTCGTTCTCTTTCTCCCATGCCCTTGATTGACTACCAGGTCAGATAAGAAATTAAGACCAGTGAAATCAGAACCAGACAGCACCTGTCCCTTCTGCAGCCAGAAGAGAACTGAAATAAAGCACTTATGAAACTGCTGTGATCGTAACCTTCAAAACACTGAACTCCTCCCAGCTGTCGGCTTTCCAAACCAACAGTTCCACAATAGAGACGCTGGCACCAAGGCTCAAATAATCTATTCGTAACAGAATGCTGCCATTTTGGGACAGGGCAAAGCACTGCAAACTGTAAAGGCCTCTTTATAGCTACAAAGATTCTGAAAATAGATGTTGCTTTACCGATTTAGACTTGCTAATGGGAGGATCAGTTTGCTTCTATTTAAAATGATTCATTTGCTCGGAGAGAAAAAATGATAGTAAGTTAGTGATAAAAACTTGGAAATGTGAACAATGCTTACTATCGATCTTCATTCAGCTGACATTGGCATTTCTTTTTCTATTTCTTACAACCAGACTATTGACATTTGTAATCAGCCACGGGATCATCTTCAATAAAGTTGAGCTTTTAGCTAGAACTGTCAGTTACTTATTTCCAACAACAGAAGAATAAGTAAGGGCACAATTTATGTGTGTAATAACCCATCTTATATGCCTGCATGCATATTGCTAGCTAAGTTTAGTGAGAAATGTTTCAGTAATATTTTTCAGTACTCCCACAGATAACAAGATTTCATTTTTTAAACTAAACTATTTCTACATAAGCTAAATTATATAGTAACAAATTACTAATTCATATAAAGATTTCTATCCTGGGAACTTCAAACCCATTGTCTGAATGACATGAAAAGATTTCTAACTGAATTGTTGTACAAATAAAAAATTGATTATCATTCTCAATAACATATTTTATTTCCAAGTACTAGTTAGCAGCATTTAATAGGATGCAAATGAGATGTTGTATAATTAAATGTAAAAGCCCTGCAAATAATATATGTTTTTGTATGTATCAGACTTGCCAATACTTTAACTTAGAAAAAAATATTCTATGTTACCATATTGCCATAATAATTACGAATGGAAGTTAGTCGTTTGCTAAAATGATACCAGAGACTGAAGGTAAAAATATTCAAAAGTTATTTTAGCCAGATGTTAAAGCATCTCACATTTGTATGTGATGTTACCAATACACATATATACAAGAGTGGAGCCAAGAAATAGGAAAAGCCTGTAAATATTTATACACAGAGAAAACACATACTACCTCTAATCACTTCTTCTAATGATTTATTTTATGCTCTCAATAGACAGTTTTTCAGCTGTGCTATTTTTCTTTTGAAATGGTAGATTGTTTACACTAGTGCTTCAAAGTTATTTATGTAATTAAGGTTCTATTTCTACATTGGCTTTTAAATCCAACATCTTCTTATTTTGAAACGTCAAGCGCCCACAGAGAAACAGCACAGCGCCACACTGTGAGCTGCTCCTCCCACGCGAGGCAGGGAAGGTGCGGTTAAGTACACATACATTTGATTCGCACCTTCAGGCTTTGAATTCTGGCTCCTATACCTACCAGCCTCTCCCTTCCTCAGTTTACCCATCCTGAAATAAAGAAGATAATGGCATC
Organism: Corynorhinus townsendii; assembly: GCA_026230045.1. Taxonomy (NCBI): domain Eukaryota; kingdom Metazoa; phylum Chordata; class Mammalia; order Chiroptera; family Vespertilionidae; genus Corynorhinus; species Corynorhinus townsendii. The sequence goes on along the minus strand of JAPDVU010000001.1, from coordinate 79,587,949 downwards.
TGCTTCATAGAGTTGTTGTGAAGATAACCAAGTTAATATTTGTAAAGTGGTTGGAATAGTGCTTGGTACATAGTACATGCTATGTATGTGTTTTTAAAATAAAATGAGTATTCTCAACTATTACCATGTATATTGTATATTTTAGGATGTAAAATACATATATATATATATATATATATAAAATAAAATAGCTTTTAAGTATACTAGTATCTGTGTAAGTCATTTATTTTCTATTTCAATGTAATTGCAAGTTAATATAATTATAACAACAATAATAATGTAAAACATCAATAATAACATATGTTAAGAATTTACTATGGCTAGGCACAATTCTTAGCATCATCTCATATAATCCTCCCCACCACTCTATGAGATAGATAATGTCATTACTCCTACTTTACAGATGAAGAAACTGAAATTTAGCAGAAATTACATAATTCACTCAGGTCTCAAAATTCTTAAGTAGCAAACCAGGACTTGAAAGCAAACCTCGCTGATTCCAAGACCAGTAACCAGAGCACCTCAGTTACTCTTTCTCTCTCAGTGAAAGCTTATTAAACACCTAGTCTTTCTTGGGCCATCAGGTCTTTGTACTTTGATGACTGAACTAATTATCTCAGGCCCTCCTTGTGTACAATCATTAGCTTATATTGGTTAAATCTCATTAATAAAAACTAAAGTAGTTAGTGCCAGATCTCTGTGGATGGTTTCTAGACTTTTAGCCACACTGGGGCTTGTTTCAAGCTGGATGGAAAGAATGCAGAACTACTAACCGCTGTTTGTGTGACCTTAGACAAGAAACTGAATGAATGTGGCTGTGAAGGTTTATTGTTTTAGTATTTGGTTGTTATTTATTAACTACATTGAAATGGAAATGCTGTTGTTTAAGAAAAATATTTCCTTGAACCTGAAAATACGAAACTAAAATTACTGTCTTATTTCTCCATATATTTAAATCATTTGAAAAGTTAACTTTTAACACAAGCCTAAACCTGATACCGTATTATAACAACAATGAAATTCATAGCCTTTGGTTTCTCATAATTTAAGAGGCCACTGGTTAACATCCAAAATATACAATTAAAAGAGTATCTTTTCCTGGTCTGTTTTTCAAGGACAAATAAAAGTCTGGCATTTCTTAGTACCATGAGAAGAAGCTTGGAGGCATTCAACCAGGTTAAATGGATAGAAGGAGTGTGTGTGTGTGTGTGTGTGTGTGTGTGTGTGTGTGTGTGTGTGTGTGTGTGTGCCGCTTTATCTCCATGGAAGTTTTTCAGGTCAACTTGCTCAAGTGCTTCTCTGATGCTGAGAAAAAGAAATCAAATGCTGTTGGAACAGGGGAGGTCAGGGTAAGAGATGGTGAGCAGATTCTTGTGTTCTGCTCCTGTCAACAGTCACAGAACCGGCAGCAGGACATTCCATTAAAGGTCCACATGAAAGCCGCAGGAGAGAAGGCAACAGAGTGGGCTGTGGACAGAAAAGACATTCCAGAGCTCCTCGGCTTTACTGATGCAAGCGGAAGAGCAGCGCAGGTCCAGGGCCTGGAAAGGAATGAGACAATGGGACCGCATGCCACCGGCAGGGTGTCCAGGACTGTCTGTCGGGCTCACCTGTCTGTAGCTGCCCCTGTGGATTTTGGCCCGTTTCATTATGTCTTTAGCAAATACTAGAATCATTTTTACTATTAAAAGAGCAGATGATAAAGAGAATTCACTGAGAGTTTTTCAAGAATAAGGACTGGCTCAGAAAAAATAATCAGCTGATGAAACTAAGTCCGAACAAATTATCTTCCACACAAGCTATTAACAATAGCCACACACAGGACCTGCTGACTTGACCGAGTGGCAGGAAAAATGGCCTGGAGGATCAGGCTTGGCTTTTCATATTCAAGAAACAAAGTTTTTTTTTTATTTGTTATATATAGGGTGTCTCCCCAAAATATAGACACACACTTTGGATAAATATAAAGGCAATGTTTATTAAAATACATTTCAGTTTTTAAATTGGGCTATCAGCTGTTAAAGTGTGTATACATTTTTTGGGACACCCTGTAGTATCTGGAGTCACTGTTACTAATATGTTAAATACTTTCATATATTTAAAAAATGTTCCATAATGGGGGGATAAGGACACACATGTAATACATAAATCAATAAAACAATTTAAAATGTTTTATATATGCTTATCTAAATATTTACCACTCAGTACATGAGATTTTCTGTTCCCTCAAAACCCTGGAAATATGTCTATGCTAGAAAATACAAATTATTTCAAAATGTAAAAGTATTCCTTTAATGCCATAAATGTTATTTGTTTTGCAAAGTCTTGAATTAGAAACCATAGCTTTTACTCAGAAACTGAGTTGGCATTTAGCATCTTGTGGTGTTGGGTCTCCAAGACTTACAAGAAACATTTGGGTCTCACTCAGACAAACTGGTATTCAGCAACTCTCACGAAATATACTTGCTTCTTCTGAATATCAGAGAGCTACATAATTCCTATATCTCTCTGTCAAACAGTGACTCTTTACAATGGATGTGTGGTTTTTTTCTCCCCAAATATTACAACTTACATTTACTACAAAACATAGTAATAATGGGTTTTTAAACCACTTTACTACAGGGCAGCCACCTCCAAAAATTATGTTAAACAGACTGGAATTTATATTAACACCACTTTCCCATAGATCATTTTTATTACAAATAATACAATTTAAGTAAAAAGATATAAATTGCAATGCTTGCTTATTATAAGAAACTCTCATTTTAGTTTTTCATGAAATTCCAGAAATGTTGAGGTTAAAAAGAAGTTTATAATGTCTCTGATCTCACATTAAAGGTGTGACGATATGGCTCTAAATAAAACCCACACAGTGATCTTACTCTAGCCTTCCACTTACACATATGAAGACACAGGAATCTACTGCCCTTAATTCTTAAAGGTACACTAACTTTTTCTTGCAAAAAGGCCTATTGTCTGTAGTATTTGTAAAGAAACAAATGTTTATTTAAACATGTGATAGGTTGTATCCTGATAAATATATTCTTTATAACAACCAATATTGGAGTCCTAAAATAGATTATATGGAAAAATAACCATTTCTCTCTTTGCATCCTAAAGTACCTCCCATCCCCAGTGAGCTGTCTCACAGGTAAGTCAATAGGAGCTACACAGGGGACCTGAGAGAAGAATTTTGCCTGGTAAGTGTAATCCATTTATTGGTTTATGGACCAGAAAACCTCTCAGGAGTGTTACAAGCACATATGCTTTTCTTGAGTGCTGAGTTTTGCGCTTGGATTTCTTATTTAATTGAAAGATGTGTAAAAACTTGTGTATAAATAGAGATCCCCATTGGTTACACGTTTCAAGATCTCAAGAGTATAAATTATTCCATCAAGGGGTTGGAATAAATTATACTCAATAATTGGAATCAATTTTCCCAAGAGTAAGCACAAAAAAATTCCCATTAACATGGATAGAGGTTACACATAAAGCATGAGATGAAAATATAATATCACCTACAAATTAGCTTCATATTCCTGTATAGGAAAATAACACAGCGAGATAAGCACACTCATATTGAACTATATCCTTTCTGGGTAAAGTTCCCACTGCATTTTGGATATGGCATAATGTCAGCAGATCAGTAGCAGGAAAGAGGATACACAAGCCCACATGCATAATCACTGTTTTTGAGCGATCTCCTATTAAATGGCAGTAGCACTGCCTCGCTCAAATCTACCTTACAGTAATTCTGTGAAGACTGAACAGTTATTATATAAAAACCTCATCCCAATTCTTTGAAGAAAGAAAAGATTAAGCTAGCCAATTTGAACATCAGTAGCAGCAATGATCATGTACTAGAAATTTAATATATCTCAGCCACTGTGCTGAGCATTTTACTTAAACCATTCTCTTTAAGAGACAACATAGAAGCCCTGGCTGGTTTGGCTCAGTGGATAGAGTGTCAACCTGTGGACTGAAGGGTCCCGGGTTTGATTCTGGTCAAAGGCACACGCCCGGGTTGCCGGCTCAATCCCCAGTAAGGGGCATGCAAAAGGCAGCCGATCAATGATTTTCTCTCATCATTGATGTTTCTATCTCTCTCTCTCCCTCTCCCTTCCTCTCTGAAATCAAGAAAAATATATATATATTTTAAAATAGACAACATAGCAAAATGGCTAAGCATGTACACTCTGGATCCAGACTCCACAGGGCTCAGATATCAGTGCTAGTATTCCCTTCTAGCTGAATAACCTCTCTGTGACTCAACCATCCATCTGTAAAATGGTGATAATGATAGCACTTACCCTCGTAGGCCTGCTGTGAAGATTAAATGTTAGTTCATATAAAACACTTGGAACAGTGCATGGTACTTAACAAGTGTTTGTTATTAATTAGCATTGTTGTTATTGTTAATTAAAAGGGAAACAGGGCATAGTTGTATACATTCCATGCAATCAAAGTATGTTTGTGGCAAGAGTCCCCAAAAGAGTCTAGTCTGCACAATGACTGTGTGAGCTAGCATAGGTCTAGTTGGAAGCCAAGGGTGAGCAACTAAGGGCAACACATGTATAAAAGTATTCAGAGGCCTCCCAGGAAGAATGTAGATGAAGCTAATGACTAGTGACCTGGCCTGGGTTTCTCCAAGTAATGGAGGAGAGTAAAAGGGAGAAAGACAATGGCCATCCTTTAGCCTCAGTTGTAGAATGTACCACTCTTCACCAACACCTAGTTTCTCTTCCAGCAGGAGGATTTTAATTTCCCATCATGTGGAAGTCAATGTTCTCTACCTGACTTGCTTTGGCCAATGAAATGTGAACAGAAATAATGAAGTGCTTTTCTGGGTAGGAGCTTTCATAACCTGTGTGTAACACCAAGTTATTTTATTCCTCTTCTATGGTTCTGGCCAAGGTTCTAAGCCGGTGTTTTGGAGGAAGGAAGTGATGTTATGGGGCAGAGACCTTAGGTGACCCATGATGGACATATAATATGTGTGAGAGATGCACTTTTATGTTGTAAGCTTCTGACATTTGGGGGTTGTTTGTGACTTCAACACAACCTAACCTATCAAGACTGACACAAAGCTAAGACAGTGTCCCAAATGGGGGAGGACATGCACCCTGAGGTGATGAGAGCCAATATGCATTAATGGGAATTATCTGCTGCAGTAGAATGACCTCGTCAGCATTCCCAGCCTATGGAGTGGCTGTGTCAACATCATACATGAAATCATGAATGATGTCAAAAGGTGGTCACAAACCTCAACCATGAGAAAATAATTAGGACACCCCCCTGCCCCCGCCCATTTACACGGGGGGCAGAGAAGACAGACATCCTGGGGCACAGACTGCATGTCCATTCAGAGGAAATTGTGCACCTCTCATTGCCTCTTCCAGTTGGAAGGAATTTGATGGACTGCCATTCCACAGACTCCTCTAGTGGAGCTCAGTCTGTTTTTATTTCTACTGCTAATGTAATTCAAGCCCTTTTTTCTGTACCATCCTCCCAATCCCTGACTCTAGCCAAACTAGAATGGCTTGAGAAGTGAAGTTCCATATAAAAACAAATGTGAAAAGATATCAGCAAAATAAATAGCCAATAAATATGAATGGAGCCCCTACAGGGTGCAAGGCATTGTGGGAGGTACCACAGGAGCTGCTAAGATCCCTCCCTCCCAAGAACTCTCATGCCAACTGAGTGTCTCCTATGCACTAAGCGTTTTTGCTAGGTACCTTACATGATTAACCACCAAAACCCTCAGAACAACAGAGGAAAGTTCCACCGCTATCCCCATTTTAGAGATAAGAAAGCTGGACCTGGCCTGAGGTCCTATGACAAGAAGAGAGTCAAGGCAGTATTTGAATTCTGGCATTTTGACTCAAGAAGCTGACATCATAAACATTAACCTGATTCCTTTACAAAGAACCTGTATTTTGGTTGAGGAACAAAAGCATTGAGAAAGCTTCGGATATAGGAAAGATTTAGAGAAAAATCATTTTGTCTCATATTTCATGAATCTCATCTCTAATCTGGGGCTCCACCAACAGAAGTTAAATCAAAATGAACTAATTAAAGGTAGAACTACCTCATCATATATAGAAGAACTCTGTGAATCATAAAAAGCATTCCCAATTTATAATTCATGAAGTCTTACTACACTATTCTAATCACTATGAGCCACTTAAATATAATCATTATGAATGTATTAAAACCTAAAATCTCTCCATTAGAAAGTGCTAGCATTACCCCAATGTCCAACAGTCACAGGAAACTTCATGTTTCCGTCCTGGTTGTAAACAGTGTGGCACTTCTCAGAGCTAGAACATGACAAAACATTTAAAAAACTTTTTTATGCAACAGTTAACCATAAAAATCCATCTTAAATTTAAAGTTAGTTTAAGAAAAAAACCAATATGAATCCTATGTTTTTCTCTGTATTTTGCAAATTTTACTGCATCAGTCAAAAAATGTGACTGGGGTAGTAAAATGTAACCATTGCTCAATGTAATGGTATGTGTTTGAAATGCAACCCATTTGCTCTTCATTTAGAATGCCTTAGAAGTTGGCAACATCACAAATTTTTTTCTATAAAATATTCTTTGTTGTGCTGTTATCATATTCATATAATTTCTTCATTTTATCTTCCTTGATAAAATATTTTCCACCCATGTCTGCTTTTTATCACTTTACAACTTACTGCCACATGCCCTTTTCTCTTGGCAAGGTTTTTGAAGTGTCTTGGCTAAGAAAACACTTGAACTGGCTTATCAACGGGCAATTGTCACCTAGGACTTGAATGACCACAAGGCATTATCTGAGGGGCACTACTAGACTTTCCTCCCTCCCTCTTTCTCTAGTATCATGTTTTATAATCACGTGGAGAAAACAAGCTGGCTATCTTTTCATAATTTATAGAATAAGAACTGGCTATTTCATTAGTGTTCCCTATCACTCCCCCACATGTAGATTTTTTTCATAAATTACAAACACGTAAGGCGTCTCTCGGTTCTCTCTGTGCCAGCTCATTCGTGTTTAGAGAGGACACTGTGGCAGCTGAGCTAGTTGAGCATTTAAATACCCTACTCATCCCTGGTTTTGGCTTCCTTGCATTCATCTAGCTGTTTATGGACACCCAAAAGCTCCAAAAGCTGTTTTCCTTGGCTGTGAGTTGGACTCTGTAAAGCGTGTCTTAGTAAGAGTATTGTATTCCTGTCCTTTAAAACCCAGCCAGGTACTTTTCAGCTTTGGCAGCGTTTCTGATGCTGCACCAGCAGGGCTTTATTCCTTTACAATTACTGACAACACAGCTCCTACCATTCTGCTTGACAAAGTCATCTTTGCACTTTGTACAGTGACTTTAAAGAACAACCACTATCCTCCCCAAGATACCTCATATTTAACATTGGAACACATTTAATTATGCCTCCTATTAATAAGGGAAATACCAAGAACTGAGTCAATTGGTACATTTAGAAAAACAAAAGGCCCTCATTAGACTTTCATTAAAAATAAAATGAGTTACTCTGATGAGCTTATGGCAGGCACTACCACAGGCAGCTTGTGGAAGGCAAACAAAGAAGTCATATGCTCCTGACATTAAAGAGCATTGCTAGACACTCCAAACACATGCCTGTAAAATAATTGGAGAGTCTTTACAGAGCAGTTAATGAGAGTGAGCAACATACTACCAGCTACAGATATACCTGTAAGAGAGAAAATTAATTTACACTTAGAGAAAGAGTATGTCTTTTAAACTGAAAGAATATTCAATAGAGAAAATTTTTGGTAAACATCTAATCACATCAAAAGAAACTCCGTGGATCAGAAGATCCAAATAGTAACTTGGGCCTTATTTTTGTTTCCAAATGGATTTCTCTGACCATAGTAGTCCTCTAATCATAATATTCAGAACAAATATATGGCTGTTCCTATAAATTGGGAGTCTTAAAAGAGAGGATCCAGGAGTAGGACAGAATGTAAGAAATCATTTTTGTTTGTAAAGTTCAATCTGGAATTCTCCTTTATATCTATGAGTCACTGCACAAGGGGATATATGCTGGTTCTCATTTAGTATTCTCCATTGTGGACTTATTAATCAGCATTAGTTACCAGGATTTTTCCTGGCTTCACCCTGTGGTAGTTAAAGCATGAATGCACATACCACTATAATACAGAAAGTTAATTTGGTCGAGGGAGAGAATATTCTGCTTGAGACACTTCAAGGAAAATATTTTCTCCTGGTGTGGCATCTTTAGGAACCATTGTGAATAATGGTTTCTGCCTTGCTTTGATTAAAATAAGTCAAATACAAGTTGTCACTTGTCGGATGCCATTAAAAGTTTCTTATTGGACATAAATTTGACCTAGGTTAGATAAGGACATCTTTTGTTGTTAGATATTGTATATTGTCTCCTGAAAGCAATCATAGAGTTTGTAAGATGAAAATTATCTGGTTAAACGACATGTTACCTTTACCTACTTTCTTTGGCATCAACAATCACTAATACATTAGTCATAAATTATAATAATCCTAACAAACACTCAACACTTATTTTGAGCCAGGCTGACATTCTGTCTTAGATTGCCTTCAGAAGGTGAAAACTGGGGCAAAACTTTGTGGGCTGCTGTGTTACTAAGGAATGCAATCCCAGTGAGCAGCAGCAAGAGGCAAAGGCAAGGAGGCAGAAAGGGATGGAATGCTAATAAGAGGCTGCATTACTAGGCTGGTCACCTCTGAGTGGAACTGGCTTGCTTAATCTCACTGTGTTATCCTTCCAAAAGCTTTCTAACTATATCCCAGGTGATCTTTCCAGAAGGAGAAAAGAGAAAGATTTTTATTTTAGCCCCTACTTTTTTCAATTGTCAGAGATTGCTACAGGGCTCACTACTCCCCCACTGGGCTGAGCACATGTGGGCCCTGAGCAGGTCCCCACTGCCCCCACCCCCCCACGCCTCAGCATCATGAGAAAAGACCAAGACAGTAAATGCATCTGACGCAGCCACAGGGTGAGGTGCTGTCGAGTGTGCCCGTGGGGAGTTGATCCCCTTCCAGCTGCTGCACCTGCATAGGACTGATCACAATGGGACAGGAAGAAGCAGAGTCAGGGGTAGGATCTGGGGTAGGATGCTGAGGTGTCACTTCCTTTAATCCTCCCAGCAATAAAAGGAGTGAGTGCACTTAGATTTCCACATCACACATGATGAAACAGAGGTTCTATGAGACCAAGAATTTCACCTAAAAACACTTAACTTACCCACCTGTAAGAAAGTTTAAGTCCATTCTATTGGCCAATAGCCAAGACAATATATTGCATTTTCCATAAACGTTAGCATAAAAAATATATAAATATATAATCTCATTTAGTGAAAAAGGAAATTCTTAGCCTGGCCTTCCCAATTATCACATACCTGACAGTAACTATGGCATTGAGCAGACACAAGCCACTTGGTCTTCCATGCCCACCCCATTCTAGTAATTTAGGACAGATATACTAGTAATCCTAAAGCTATGTGTGTCTCTTTAAGAATGAAGAGACACAAAGAACTTCACCATGACACTCTGTGTTCTGGGTGTCCTGCACCCATAGAAATGATTGAGTGAAGGCCAGTAGAACAACCTCAATACAGAAGCACCCTGAGCTAAATGTCCAATGCTAAAAATCATGATTGGAAGTGAGTAAATTTCTATTTCCCCTTTTCAAAATCTAAAAGGATTATGCTATATGAGTCAGAGAAAAGCACTAATCAAAGAGGACCTGCAATAGGAGAGGCTAAGTGGACATATGAGCAAATTTTGCTGGGCCGGGGCAGTGCAACAAAAACAAAACAAATCTGGCTGGTGTAGCTCAGTGATTGAGTATTGACTAATGAAGTAGGAGGTAGTGGTTCGATTTCCGGTCAGGGTACATGCCTGAGTTGCTAGCTCGATCCTCAGTAGGGAGTGTGCAGGAGCCAGCCCATCAGTGATTCTCTCTCATCATTGATGTTTCTATCCCACTCTCTCTCTGCCTTCCTCTCTCTGAAATCTAATTTTAAAAACTTATTAATGAAAGAAGAAAGAAAGAAAGAAAGAAAGAAAGAAAGAAAGAAAGAAAGAAAGAAAGAAAGAAAGAAAGAAAGAAAGAGAGAGAGAGAGAAAGAAAGAGGGAGGGAGAGAAAGAAAGAGGGAGGGAGGGAGGAAAGGAGGGAGGGAGGGAAGGAGGGAGGAAACACTTTCTTATCAGAATAAGGACCTTAATGGCAAGACTGACTTGATGTGGCACACAGATAGGAGGCCTGGAGATAGGAAAAAAAAAATACAAGTGAGGAGATACAGACTTGTCATAAAGCATCTTCAATCTACCCAGTAAAGAGAAGTGGTCATATGCTGCAAGTTAAGATGTGAGTTCTTGGAGAACTGGAACCATGTCTCTTTCATACTCATAGCCCCCTTTCCCAGCTGAGTGCAGGGCACCTGGTGGTGTTCACTCATTATTTCTTTCCATCAAAAATATTCATTGAGAATCTCATGTATTCCTGGCACTATTCTATGCCCTAAAATACAGCATTGAACAGCACTAACAAATACACTGAGTGGCCAGATTATTATGATCTCTGAACACATAATAATCTGGCCACTCAGTGTACTTCTCTTGAGTACCTCATTTATTTGATATCAAAGATACTATAAATCGTGCACCTGATCAGTTTTCCCCTTTGCACTGGCTGATAGAAAGCTCAGGGCAATTAGGTGGTTGATCTACAAAAGTCTAGAATACTTTTGGTACCCATTTGAGATACAAATACACTGAGTGGCCAGATTATTATGCGTTCAGAGATCATAATAATCTGGCCACTCAGTGTATCTTGCCTCCATGGAGTTTATATTTAAATGAGGTTATATGTTAAAACTACTAAACATAGTAAGTTGATTTTACAGGGTGACAAGTGCTAATAAAAAAATTAAGCAATTATTTAGTTGCCTAAACTGAACATAAAGAGTTAAGGTAGAAGAGAGTGTAGAATTGTTATCTGGAGGATATACAAAGAAAAGCCTTAAAATGCTGACTAGTGAAAACATTTTCAGATATCAAGAAAAAAAGGGGGAAAGTTGTTCAATTTCTCTGAAATATTGTTTCATTATCTGTAAAATAAGGATAAAATCAACTTCACAAGATCATTGAAGATGAACGAAATACCATATGCATTTTCTAAAATGCAAAAACACTCAACCAATATTAGCTATTGTTAGGGCCATAGTATTTGGTATCCTTCTTTCACTCTTAAAACATGAGTCCATCAGTTTTCAGATTTGTAAGAGCTGTTACAGCATACACACACACACACACACACACACACACATTTTTCTGGAAGAATATACCCTCATTTTACAAACAAATTAACTTCTCTCTCATCATTGATCCTCTTGACAAATTAAAAAGAAAGAGAAGGTGAATACATATTTCTGCAAGTGAGTATAACCAGCAGACAAACAAAGCTTTGTTGATTAAGAAAGTTATTTAGTTATTTTTTTCAGTACAGTCAGCCCATCCCACTTAAGCATCTTGATTATTTGAAAGATGAAACTCAATGTCACATAATCAACAAGGCTTTTGAATGTCTAGAACTTGAAAACTTTCAATTGTCTTGCAACTCTAGTTATATCTGTTTTCTTATTAGGGTCATTGAAACCAAAAGAGATAAATAACATGCATAAATAAATAAATATTTTTATTTTTTATTATCTGTCAAAAGTTTATACATTTTATAAGAGACAGATGAATATACTGAAAGTCAAAACTTTGATTTCACAGACATTTAACAGCATCCGTCTAGAAAACAACAGAAATTTTGAGTCAAAATTTGGTATTTGCAAAACAATATTTTGCTTTATGTGGTGCATTTAATAGGTGAATCACTACGTGAACAATCAAAAGGCAGCCATTGCTGTCAATATAACTTCTCCTTTTTATAGCTGAAGTTTCTTGGGAGAAGTGAAATACATTCTAGGTATAATTTAACAGTGTGAAAACTTGCTAATAATGGGCCGCTCTTAATCTGGAGCCCTTGATCCCACTTAAAATATTTTTATTATGAGAAGTGATTAAGTACAGAGCACTCATTATATTCACAATATAGTTATTATTTGAATTCAAGTCACCAAAACTGAAATATATATGTGGAAGGATGACAGAGACTCAATCGTCCAAGTTTACAACTTGAAATGCCATACATATTTGCCATGGTATACACTTAGTAATTCAACAAATTATTGCCTTCTTCTTCATTTTCCAGGCCCAGTTCAAACATGAAAAGGAAACTTGACCTGCATTTAATGACTAAATCTGTTAACAATTTTGTCATGGTACTTGCATCCTAGTTCGACCCAAATGTAATACTTGACCAGCACCAGGTGCCACAGCCTTAGTTTCATTAGCAAGAGGCTATTTAAATAACTATTTTTATGTAGGTTTTTTTGTTTGTTTTAGTTATCATTCTCCACAAATGATTTGAGGCAGAGTTGAGTGCAGGGCACCGGGTGGTGTTCACTCATTGTTTCATATCAACCATATAAATCATATAATATAAGTCATATTAACCTAAAAATTCAACCTATGTGAAAAGTACTTCATTCCCTGATATGGTCAATATGGGATGATTTTATGTTTGTCAATTGCATTTGCTAAAAACTATAATTAAATGTCATTATTCAATTTTCTTTTTACTCATACCTTGTGTGATTTTCCCATTTGATCTCATAAGAGCTTATGCACCTAATTTGGCATTGAATTATATTTCAAGCACTTTCACATACATTTGTCAGAGTTGTCTGTGGATAATAGAAAATAGTCAAGATCACTACTACCAACACAACCACTACACCCACCCCACTCTAAAAACTTGGAAACAAGTTTGTATTCTGGGAGAGAGAGTACATAATAAGCATAGCATGGATTGGAGAGGAGATGGCCAAGAGGACTTGACTGTAAGCTTATTGAGATATTGAATCCAAATGGGAGGTCGGGGTTGTGGAGGGAGTCAGTCAAATAAGAGTTAAGTTACTCACTGAAGCCTAAGGTAAAAGAGGCACAGATGTAGAGACATGTCTATTGTAGAATATGTCTATTATAGGATGATAAAGCTAACTTCCTCCTATGTGTTCTAGTCCTCAAATAACATGACCAGAGGGGAGCAGGTCATGGGTAGGTATTCAGTTGAACCAGTTCACTTGAGCTTTATTCACTGTAAAATAACACACTGGCATTCTACTTTTGGGTGTTTGTCTTTTGTGAGCTTTGTTAGCATGAATCAGGATTGCTGAACTTGAGTTGCTCTAGGCCTGTGAAGCTTCTGAGTCAGCCAGGCAGGAAATAGACCAAGACCACACCACTTATGTTGACTCCTGTGAAACTGTCAATTGTTCTTTCTTGGTGAAAATCTAACATTGCTCCTTAATGTTTCATTCAAACTTTTAAAATGCTTTTATGAAGAAGTAAAAGCCACAAAAAAAAGCAATTTCTTATACTTCCTACTAATTAACCCTAGATTATTTTTAGTAAAATTGATTGTTTCGCACACTGAGATTCCCAACATTTTAAAAGAGGTGGCCTGCCAGGGATGGTTGTTGAAATAGTGACTAGAGTCTAGTCACTAGACCCAGCGTCCTCCAGTATGGCACTGTGTCGGGGGACATTTTATATTTCTGTAAAATCAAACTACCCCCAAAATCTTCTTTTCCTACATTATGACATTTTGTAACTGTAAGGACAATAATAGTGAATATTGTGGGTCTCTGATATGTGTCAACCAATAACCTTGATAAGCTTCATATGTATTTAATATACATTTAACATATACCTGTGTTTATATTCATTTAATCATTGCAATAATACAGTGATATAGGTATTATAATCTTTTCCATTTTGTAAGAAGATTAAAACCTGACCACTTAAATAATTTATTTAATACTTTACAGCTAACTAATAAACAGTGAGCCTGAAATTTAAGTCCAAGCCCTTCTAAATCCACAAACCAGGCACTTGACCACCAATATATATCTTGCCACCAATAAATGTATCTAAATTATTCCTGAACCTACTAATAATTCTTCTGCTTAGAAGATTCTTACCACAATTTTCACAGTGATTATACAACAATTGTACAAATAGTACTTTTGTTGATTTATCTTGACATTTCCTTCTTCAAAATCAATCCTTATTTATTTTTTAATAAGTTTTTATTGATTTCAGAGAGGAAGGGAGAAGGAGAGAGAGACAGAAACATCAATGATGAGAATCATTCATTGGCTGCCTCCTGCACGCCCCCTACTGGGGATCGAGTCCACAACCCGGGAATGTGCCCTTGACTGGAATAGAACCCTTCAGTCTGCAGGCTGAAGCTCTATCCACTGAGCCAAACCAGCTAGGGCAATAATCCTTATGTTTAAAGTTTTGTAAATATTAACTGTTTCTACCTGCTGCACATGAGAATAATATTTACTCTTAACTCCTTTTATTCAGACTGAAGAACTTCTGTTTAGCTGTGCTATAGGCAGCCTCCTCTGAGCTGCCTGGATTTTTGTTCCCTTTCTTAGTTTTTACAGATACGGTAGTGTCAATAAATAGCTCTGCACGTGCAGACAAATCTGATTTTGAACAATACATTTTTCTAATATAGAAAACTTGAGAATGAGAAAATTTTCAGGTGTATGGACACTTCCCTTAAATGTTAATAAAGTCATCAATGTAGAAGAAGGATTAGGCTTGCTTTGTAGATCACCACTGTTAGCTAGAAAAGAAAATAGTTCTGCTCAAAATCAGAAAAAAATTTTGTAATAAACTGTATTCTAGAGTTCAATGGACTTGGCACCAAGGAACTGAATGCTGGAGGCTCCCAAGCAGAGTTGGAAGAGCCCTTTATACAAATATTAAAATCACTAAGAAACAGTGTCTTCAAGACCTGTTCACTGTCAATATTCCATAATTCTTTTTTATGACACTCAGCTTTTTTTAGTTTAAAAACCCAGTGGTTGATGCCTTTAAATGTTTTTAAAGTAACTGCTACACCTTATTGAATAAATTTTATCTGGAAAAAAATACTGTTTTTGAACTATTAACTGCCTACAACTTAAATAATAGAGGAAGCTTCAATACTGAAGAACAATTATTCTTCTGATTGGGTCTATATTGAGTAGCCCTGTGAATAAGAACCATGTTTTCTTTCATCCAATTTGTCAATTATTTATTGGATTACTGTGCTGTTGCTTCATATTGGCTAATGTTAATATCTGGAGATAAAAGAATCTATAAAAACATGGTTCTCGTCTTAAGGAGCTCAAGAAATTAGATAAGGAAGATTCATAAATAATTATACCAAAGGTGACAGATGCAAGAATTAAGGTCTGCATAAATTCCATGAGAGCCCAGAAGAGGGAACTATGTCTTCAGATCTACTTAACATGGTGCTACCTTATATATGAAAATACTGATTAACAAGAAAATTAAGCCAGTGTGTGTGTTTTTTTTTTACATTCTGCCTCCACTTTCTCCTTCTCAACATGTCTATTTTATTATAGATCTTGACTTCACTATATAATCTTATGTTGTCCCATTTAATAATCACATTATGAGGATTATTTTTACATATTTTAAGTTATTTCCCTTTAAGTAATTAGACTTATTATTTATTTTGAATTTAGAAATATTGTCAATTTTATAGTGTAAATATATAAGCTTCTTAATTCCAGGGAATTGAAGTTCTATTCTTAAATGTACTGTCATGCATGACACTCTGATAAGATGGCACAAGTTTTAGGTCAAATTATTTTGAGTTTCTACACTTTAGTGAAGTGTTCTCTTCACATTTTTGTTAATTAGGTCTTTCATTGCCTCCTTCTTATCTTTTCCACATGGGTTGAAGATGACAAATCAGGATTAGGGGTAAAATCCACAACCTGGGGCAGGAACTAACTGGCCCTCAACCACATAGCCAACATGCTCTAACCAACAAAGCTAACCAAATTCAAGAGTAGCCGAGAACAGATTTTTATTATAATGAGCATTTCCAGTTTCAAACCAAATAACATAGTTCTCTGAGAAACTTGGGTTAATGCCATGTTTATCAAACATGCCGGATCAGAAGAATCATCCCATGGCATTTGATTGCTATACCTCTCCCCTAAATAGTCAGATTAAGTGGGATCTGAAAATGTTTCCTTTTAACAAAAATCTAAAATGATTCTAACAACCAGGCAAATTTAAGACAGCTTTAACATATCACAATAAGTCATTGTCATCTACTACACACTTAACTAACTTGCAAACTTTATGATGTAATTCACTAATGACTTAATCCAATCCATGCCTCTTCCTGACAACAAAACTCAGTGTACTAAGGACATTCCAAAATAAACGATGTGTACCTTTCTATAAGTTTCCTTTTAAGAAAAATCATTATTGGATAACATAAACAAGAAAGAGTTATTTACACAAGTATATACAAATCTGAAGAAAGGAATGGAAACATTATACCAAAAAAAATAAAAAGAAATTAAAAATTTGCATTAACCACAACTTTAAACCCAACACTAATTAGATATACTCAGTTCTACTCGCCTTCCCTGACCAACATTCACGGTTTGTTGTTTGTACTTACAGCAATTCAGACCCCTGTCACTGCTGAGCACATAAACATTCAAACAAACTTTTCCAGTACATTTCCATGTATCTAAAGTGCCTCATTCTCAAATCAGGATTCCTTGATTTGTTTCTAAGTCAAAGCATCTAGGCCTTTACTTCGCTTATTTTTGGAGATCTCACTCCAAATTATGTCCTACATATTAAGATAATGCTTAAATCTCATTAAATATAATTTTTCTACAAATATTTTTTTAAGATTGTTATAATTTGCCTTTAAGTATTGTTTGGTCCCAAAAAAACCTAATTTAAGTCACAGCTGGCTATAATTTCTCAGCAATTACCATGCATATTTCAGTGTTCCTCCAAGTGGGGAAGGGGATGTCACCTAAAAATTGTTTCAGATGTAAGAACTTTTCTAAATAATAAAATTAAAAATTAATCAGGGACAATTTTCTTATTGAATATGAATCTCAATTTTGCAATTTCTTCATTTAGGATCATATGAAGTCTTTTTTTAAAAAGATATCAAATAGTTAATAGGCCTCTAAAAAGATTGGAGGCCCTATATATCCCCATCGAGTCTCATGGCCTTGCCCCATTCACAGTGTGAATAAATCAACTCATCTTAATGTTCCCCCTCCCACTGTTCCATGCCCACTCCAGACATTCTTCACCTTTGGAGTAAACAAAATAGTACTCCTGGGTGATCATATTTGGTCATCTAAGAACACGTTTGAGAGAGGATTTTGAGAGCATCATTTATGTCCAGAAACGGCTAGGATTATTTCATAGTTTAATTTAGAGGTGTATGGCTTTTTCTGAACCTTACAAAATCGTTCTAAATAGTTAGGCCTTCCTGCTGTTGCCATCAGTCATGATGTGTCAGCTGCATTGCAAAGGTACAACACTTGGAAGGTGACAAGGGCAAGCCAGTGTGAATATAATCAATCATCTAAATTAACTTGCTAACATATCTTCTCAAATGATAGGGGCATATACTTGTGAAGCTGTTAGGACCCTGCTCCTTTGTGCTTATATGCACAATTAACCATTTTAGACATTGGATATTTCTCAGACACATATCTAAGAGCAACAATTCATTGTTAATATGAACGAAGTCTATTATAGCCTTAGGGGACTAGGAATGAAGTGACCCTCAAATCCCAAATTGGATAAGGAATTTTTCTCACTTCAAGGTTGACAATAACAGGTCTAGAAATAATATAGCATGCCAGCAAAAGTCTCATTTCTCAATATTTGTGTCTGAGTTGCAGCATAAATGCTGACAATCTCATCTGCAATCCTTCTTTGCTAAGATCTGTAGACTTAAGATCTTGGATAGTTCAAATAAGCTTTAAATAAGCATCTGAATTTCTGAGTGCTTATGAAAAATGGACCAAATTCCTCTCCTTTGGAGATTCACCTATGTCTGATGCTAATGCATTCATTTAGGAATAATAGAAGGTCTTGCTTTATATAGCTAAGCTTACCAATAATATTAAACAATGAATTTAGTGTTGTCAGTCACATGGTACTTCATTCATTCTAGTGAGCAAGAAACTTTTGTTTATTTTATTTCCAGCCAGTAAAATGTTATGTTATTTGCTTTTTCTTAAAATAACTATCTTTCTCTGGGGACCTGAGGCATTTCATAGAAAAGTGTAGTCACAGTTCCAAAAGTCTGCCTGATATAAAAACCATAATATTGTCCATGGTGCCTAACAAACAGCAAAGGAGGCTGCTGGCAACAGGCTTTGTTTTTCTGGTCTTGTTCAAATCCATTACTGCTCCCATTGTTCATATATTGGATTCCTGTAAATAATGATTATATGCTGTTACTGTCCTTTACCAAATTAAATTTGCAAGTTGAAAATTTAAGAGCATTTGTTTCCTCATAACTGGCTCACTGGCAGTCAGGTCAACTGACACCTACTTGGTGAGCATATGTAGTTTGTGGGGCCAGAGGACAAGTTTCTAGTAAAGATGTTTTCTGAGTCCCAGGGAAAACTCACAAATATATGGTTCCCTTTCTAAAAATCAAAAAAAATAAGGCTGCTGAGACAGTTAAGCTTAGCAGCAGTATATAACAGTTTGAAACAAATTTTGGAACCAGATTTTTTAACCATAAGTATTTTTGCCACTAAAAACAAATAAAAATAAAAACAAAGAGGAACACTGAATGGTATGTTTGAACTTTCAGTTATCTCCAGGCAACTGCAGTACATGGTTCTACCGCCCATGCTGCTTCATTCTGCTCTCCCAGCAGCTCTTCCAAGGAGCTAGTGTGCTCCCTCTCCCTTTCACAGGTAAGGAAATCCAGGTACAGAGTGGTGAGGTAACCTTTCCAAGATCATACAAGTATGAAACAACTGAGGGAGATTTGACGCTGGTCGCCATCATTGAAAAGACATTGCTCATTTACTAGTTTCTATCTCAGCATAAGATTGTACCTCAACTTGTTCATCATGAACTCACTTCCCAGCTTCTGCAGCTCCACCTGGTGTCAAAGTTCACAAAGTTTTTTCTTCTAACAATCTGTGAGCTTAGCTCTCTTACCTCTTCACTTTTCAATGTCCTCATCTATAAAACGGGGACATTTATACACACTTCAGTGGGCCATCGCAAGGATCACATAAAATGACATATGACGAATGCCTGGAGGACTACTGGACACATATAGCACTCAGTTTTCGCATTGACCTTTTGTAACTCTACTTGCCATCCATCAAACAAGGGAAGGCTCTAGGTGGCCTTTCTAAGATTTTGTTTTGTTTTTTTAGTGCCTGCTTCTTCAACATCCTCTTGAAGAAAAAGTAGGAAAGATGAGTTCCTGCTGCAATGTGATGTCACAGAAATGTATGAAACAATTTCCTTTCAACAAATTGAAAACTTTCAGATACTTTATTAATTTACTAATTAATTGTCACTCTTCCAATAATTTAATTCCATAAGAGATCATATATCTAGCACATAGCCTATTTATAATACTGAATTTTTAAATATCTGTTTAATTTTAAGAATATGTATTCAAAACTAACCAAGTTTAAAATATTTTAACTATGAACTTTAGAAGAAATTTTACTCAGAGATATTATGTTTTCATCACAGAATCTAAAAGCCACAGTTTTATATGTTTACACATAAACTAAATTAATAGTTTACTAAAATGTTTTTAAAGGATTTTGTTTAACACATGAATTTAAGTTTACTGTTTAATAAACAAGCCAAACACATGCTACAAAGAATGCTAGAACTCCAGTTTAGAGAGAGGATATCAGAGCTTTGCTATTTTGAGCTTCAGGAAGTAATGACACAACCATATCAATTAAGTCTTGACTCATACTCAGTTACTTACATAAATAAATAAATAAATAAATAAATAAATAAATAAATAAAGCATTTATAAACATTTGGTCACCACTAACCACCATAGGATAGATATTGTCCACTTTTATGTACTAAGAAACTGAGGCCCACAGAGTGTATGTGGCTGTCTCAAGATTTTACAACCCGCGGGTAATAGAAATGGGAATTAAATCAAATCTTCTTTTTCTAAATCCCTCCCTTTTTTAACACATATACTAAAAGTAAAATAATCCTGAAGACATTCTAAGTAAAACATTAATATTGTCTTGATATACAATAGTAATAAATTAATAATAATTTTATTAAATATGTAATTTTGTTAAATAATTTTATATTTAACTATTACTGTTATCAAATTATTAATTTTAATTAAATTATTAGAATACATTATCAAATAGATTACTAGGATAAGGGCCTTAATGACATAAAATATAAAGGAAATTAATGGGACCTCTTCTCTCTTTTTTAAATTCTTTCTCACAATTTTATCTTAGGAATTCCAGAAGTTTTTATTTTCTGTTTGAAGTTTCTAGACCTTTTAAAATTAAATAATTTTTGTTTCCAATCAACTTTAACCAGATACTTAAAAAACTTCCCTTAGATTCTCAACCCACAACATTATGCCTATGTATCTTAATAAATAACTCTAACCATGAAAGTTTCACCTCCCAGTTCCTTCCCACCCTTTCTTTAACACTTCTCTGTTTATGGCACCAAAGCCCACCCCCTCCCTGCTCTGCTGAGACTGTCTACTTTCTCCTGGTTTATCTGTCTCTCTTGTCCAACCTCAATCGCTACTGTCCCTGGTTGATTATCTATTTTCTTACCTCCAAAGCACTCCATTGCTTGCATCCATAAACTTGTCAAATTCTCTGTGCAGAGAAATGAGAGCCTCTGAGGAAATCATACCAGAGTGATTTGTTGCCATTCACTACATTCATAATGTCTCACCTTAGCAAAGACTCAGCCACCGGCTACCAACAAATTTACTTGACTGTGATCACCCATCTTCATCTCATTTCCTTCTGGCACAGCAGCTAGTGAGTCCCATCAAGACTCTTAAATCATACCTGCCCCCCAGTCTCCTGGGAACATGAGCACATGTAAGCCTCTCTTCTCCTGAAAATAAACTGAATAGATAGATGATAGATAGGTAGATAGATGATAGATAGATAGATGATAGATAGGTAGATAGATAGATAGATAGATAGATAGATAGATAGATAGATAGTAGAACTCAGTAGATTCTCAGTTTCCTTCTGAGTACAGTATAATATTTCTCCTCATCTTTGCAACTTAACTTTTGAGTAACTACACTCTAAAAGGTGCAGTCTCCATTATCCATTTCCAACTCACTTTTCAACCCACCTAAAACTGTTCTCTGTCCCCATTTAAACCTTACTCCAGGACATCCCCAATAATTTCCATAGTTGCCATTTCAGTCCATACCTCTTAGTACCATTGCTTAATTGACACTGTTAATTATTCTCTATTTGGAAAAACTGCTCTTTTGAGATTTTTAAAATTTTTGAGTAACCTCTTGTTTTTCTCTCTCTTTTTTTGTCTTCTTGTCCTCTGTCCATTACTAAAACATTTGTTTTACTCAGGATTTGATAATGAGCTGTCATCAGCTCATTAATTTACTCATTTTATGTTTTAAATAAATATTTTATTTTATTTTTAAATATGTTTTTATTGATTTTAGAGAAAGAGGAAGGGAGATGGAGAGAGAGAGAAACACAGATCAGCTGTCTCCTGCACACCACTGGCACATGCCCTGACTAGGGACCTCTTAGTGCCTGGGACAGTAATCAACTAACTGAGCCACGCAGGCCAGGACAATTTACTCATTTCAAATGCTTTCCCTGATTGACCACATTCATTCTAGTGCTTTCAACTATTGCTGGTGACTCCCAAATCTCTACTTGTGCTCACAAAGATACATATGTATACATAAGTATGCATGCAAATGTACACAGATATATATATATGTGTGTGTGTGTGTGTCTGTCTGAATGTGTATGTCAGTGCATATATACCAAAACACACACACACACACACACACACACACACACACACACACACACACACATACACACACAAATATCCTATATAATAAGAGAGGAATATGCTAATTATCCATTACGCCCTGAGGCGTAACGACCAACCATGTAACTACTGGATCACGGATCTTCAGGAGGGTGGGGCAGCGAACTACAAGCGGGCAGAGGAGAGCTACAGGAAGGAGCAGGGCAGCAAGCTATGAGGGAGGAGCAGGGGGAGCTACAGGAGGGCAGGGTAGCAGGCAGAGAGCTACAGGAGGGCGGATTCGTGAGCAGTGTTACTAGTATATATAGATATTCCCAGGCATCCCAGCTATCTCTCCAAGCTTCAGAATTACATACTGAACTGGCTTCTGGACATCTACCTATGCAGGTATAAATTAAATACTTTTAAAACTAGATGTATTTATCTCCCCAAATCAGTGCTACCCCTAAATTAGAAACCTCAAACACACCCTTGACTCTTTCTACTCTACACTGCTAACCAAGCATGAAGTCAATCTGACTCAGTGAGATTGAGAAGAGTCACCAGTACCACTGTTGTCTCTAAATGGCCCATCATTTGGGAAATACCCAGGTCACTTCCCTGCCTAAAACCCCAATGGCTTCCATGGCCTTCACAGAATTAAGAGTAGTCCTCTGCAACTTCTTTCACCTCCTCTCTCCAAGATATACTTTACTCACGGGTTGACCCAGTTTTAGTGGGGCCTGAGACACCTATAATTTGGAAAGATCACACTCTCTAAGACAAAGGATACAAAGTAGATATAAAAGTAAACATTCATTTTGAAAGAAGAAGTCACAACAAATGTTAAAACCTGAAAATATAGTTCGTTTTCTTTGAAATATCCTTAGGCAATGAAGCAAGAGTGGATTTTTTTTTTTTTTACACAGAAATGATTCCAGATTGCAACCTAGCCTCCACTTTCCATCTAAAGCTTCCACCACTCCCAGCAACCCCAGAGCTCATCAGAGATTGACAGCTCAAGGTAGAAAACCTGAAGGCTGAAGCTCACTAGCTTTCAGGCAAATTCTGCTCTACTTGCATGTGAAGATCCAACAAGCCAAACCATATTCCAATCACACACCACGCAGTTCTCTGCCTCTTTGCCTTTGCTCAGCCATTGAATGCACTTGTCCATTCTGTGCTCTGCTCCGTACTGCCTGCCTTCCCCCCTCAGCTTCCACTCATCCACCTTGCTTAAATAATTTCCAGTTATTGTTCCACATCTAGTTCAAGAGTTACCTGATTCACTCACGCTGCATGACTCCTTTTCTCAGGGCTCTCTTCATTCCCAGGGCAGCTCTCCCCTGACATTCGCAAGGCCAAGGGCAACAGTACAAGTGGAAGCCCTCTTGTGATATACCCAAATACTTAAAAGTTATAAAGCAAGCTGACAAACTGTGAAATAAATTATATTCTCTTTTTAATTTATATTCTCTTTTAGAATTATCGAGCTCCTTGTCATTCTGAGCCAGACCTTGCTGCACTGGGAGAGCTGACGCCAGCCCCAGAGCCACATCAACTTTTCTTAACCAACTCCCTCCCAGGCTTTCCTCCACACTGCAATAGCTCCAGTCCTGTCTAAGCTCCATCAATTATCCCTGCAAACAGCTCCCCCACGGCCATGCCTCGGGCTGAGGTGTGCGCACACCTGTGGTGCAGTTTGGGGAATGGGCTCAGGAAAGAGGACAGTGCACAGACCTCCAGGTCCAGGGCATAGTCTGGAAGGGGAGGCAAACTCCGTATGATCCGCTTGGCTCTCCATACTTCCCACCCATGGAAGAAGCAAGTCAAAGGAGAGACCAGAGTGGGGCTTTCTAATGCACACAGGCCAGGAAGGAGCCCCTGTTGTCTGGGCCTAAGGGTAATGCTGTGCACATGAGCGATAGGGAGGTCGCCCCATTTGACTGTGAGGTCTTTACAAGCAATGACTGCTTCTTACTGCCAGCAAACCACAAATGCCTGAAAACAAATGAGTGAATAAGGAAAGCATAAATCTGGACCTGGAAAGCCTATGGAATCATAGTTCTTGGGGAGCTTCTATTCCACTAACTAGCACACCAGGCTCCCTGTTGTTCTCAAGATTCTGCCCACCAAGGAGGAGAAGCCTTTCCCATCAAGAGGCAAGGCTTCTTTAAATGCAGATCACTGTGATGTTAATGAAAAATGCAGTGATTTAAAAGATCTAGACGGTAGCCAGGAATATGCTTTTCTACAAGTCCACCAATGATGCTGATGTACAATGACCAGGGATTTAAAATTACAAACACTGGTTAAGGTGACACTAAGAAGCATCTTCAAAATGACGTGCCGTCTTCTCTTAGAAGATAAACACAATTGCCTGGTAGCAGATTCTTCTTCCCTGGTTCAGTGGTCAGAGAGTGACTTGGCCTGATACAGAGTTGGAAGGGAGAAGGGGAGGGGAGGATAAAAACAGTAAAGACAGAGGACACAATAAGCTACACTACTTAAAAAAAAAATGAATGCCCGGTACCTACCACACTAGGTGACACGATGGGACCCCTCAATCTGTGGTCAATTCAAATCAGAAAATCCCTTTCAAAAGGTTTCCAGCTCTAGTCACAGTTGGCCCTGTTTCTCTTCTGGGCAAAGACAAATAGAAACCGTGCCGTGAGGAATTTCTGTCACACACAGCTGCAATTTCTGCTATCGCACTTCCAAAAAGCAGAGGAGGGTTTTTAAAAACATGTTATTGTTATGAAAGGATTTTGTTGCCAGAGAATGCATTAATCAAAGTATCACTGAAAGGACCTTACTACCAAACAGTGTGTAGATGGGCTGAGTTCTGGGCGAAGTCTGACGTCTCCTTCATTAAGTTAAGGGAGTGAGTTGCAACAACTGTAGGAGACAGAAGAAGCAAAAGGGACAAGGAATCAAAAGCCTTTTTTTTGGTAATACAATCTTAGAACCTTGGAAACTTGATTAACTTTCTCTTTGCTATAATTTTCTCAACTCTAAATGTAATTAATAATAAAAGTTTCTGTTACACAGGGCTGTTTATTGAGGTTTAACTATGCCGGGCACCATCACCCCACCTTCCACAGTGGATGTTTGATCAACGTAAACCCCTTCACTTTATCTAAAACACAATAGTCATATGAATAGCACAGCACACAAAACAAATATACACCAAAAGCAACCATTGTCAACTTGACTTTCTAGTAAATGATCAGCTAGGTTTCCAGGTACTAGAGTAAATGTTCCTCACACAACACATACTTATCTTAGTCATGATGTATTTCTTATTAAGTCTTACTTTGATAGTCTGCAAAACCCTAAATTTCTCACATAAAATTGAATACATTTACCAGAGGTTCATATGTCAGGTCTCTTCAATTAATTGACATAAATTATCACATTTAATTGTACTTACCAAAAGCAATAAATAAATGCTTGTTTAAATTGGACTTAATTTGTGTTCTTTTATTTGCTTCACAATTTTAACATTGTTTACTAGGCTCCTATTAAATCTAGAACGATACTATTCTTTGAATTTAGATTTTGCATGAAGAATATTAAGTCCATTAGTTTGAATAAAAATCCAGTAACTGAATTTTCCTATTCTTTTAAGATAAATCTCACATCAAAAACTAAAAGGTCAGACATGGGAAACTTCATACAATAGTATTTTCAAAAATTGCCTGAAATTTTCTGACAGCTGTCCTCACACCTAAAAACAATGTTTATAATGCCAATGTCACCATTAAGGACAATGAGGATTAATTAAACGCCTCAATGAATTTAGCATCAAAGCTCTTGATTGACTTCTTTAAATTCTTATTTATATCCTTATTCACGTGCCATACAGTCTCCTCATTTTCTTCAGACTCCGTACCTGGAAGTGCCTTCCTTTGTGTATATGTGTCATAAAATGCACCTAAACCTAGAACTTACTGAGGAGAATAATAAACTAGAATCTAGAGGCACAGTCTGGCTCTTAGCTTTACCACTAACCCCAGCTGTAAAGGATATCGAACACTATCTGAGAATGTTTCAAAGTATATTAAAAATTACAATCTTCCACACTGATAAACAACATTTTGCATTTTGTAGTATTTTAAAAATTAACACCTCTAATTTGGCAAATAAAAAATGATTAAAGCAGTGAGAATTTCTGCCCATGTTTCAAGAAAGACATGAAGTCTCTCCCAATGGGACATGCAGCCTTTGACTTAATGCCTTCTACCCCATTTCTTAGATTCCTGGGTGGTTAAATCTTTACTTCAGTGAGAAAAGTCTATTTTGTAGCTTTCCACAGTAGTCAGGCTTGATGTTATTTCTCAGAAAAGTTGTATCAAACTGTTGGAAACCATTATATTAAATAATGCTTGTGTACCTTCAAATTATTTGGACAATCAGTACAAATATGAGATATTATCAATTCTTATCTTCTTGAGACAGCCCCTGTGGGCAAAAATAAGAAGAGAAATATTTTCTACTCCAATCTCCTCACAGATTAGAGTCACTGCAGCTGTAAATGTCCCATAATTCCCTCCACTTTGAATAACATAAAAGTGTCAAGAACAAAGACTAAGACGAGCGGCTCCTTTGATGTGCATAACTGTGTCTGTTAAAGAACTATACTTCGTGCTCTTTCAGGCAAGAGGTGTTGTTTTTTCCTTTTTTGTGTTGTTGAGGCATCCAAATGTATTTCTGTAAGCAGCATAGAGTACAGTATTTCTGTGAAATTAATCAAGAAATCTTGACTACAGAGTTCTGGAAATGGGTTAAAGTATCGTGGTCCATTGGTAACCATGCCACGTGGGAAAAGCAGCATTGCTCTCCAGTCCCATTATCCCACTTACTGTTGTGTGACCTTATTGCAGTACTTCCTTAGCTCACATCCACATTTCCTCCTCCATGAAATGAGAAGACTGGACTGCAATATATTTAAAACTCTAAAATCCAGAGATTGATTCTTTCTGGAAAACAAAATAATAAATTGATATCTGGGTTTTATTAGCTCTACTGGTTAGCCCTCATTTGCTTGAAATCTCATCTTACAACACACAGACTCTGGTTTCAAGTTTTCACAAGATGTATGTAATGCTTAATGTCAGCCATCCAACTTAAACTTGTAAACTAATCTAGCATTTCTCTGAACAGGTGAGAAACCAAACAGATATTCAAGTAATGTAGAAATTAACTACTTTTGTCTAGACTATAGTGCTATGCTGGTGGCACAAGAATATGAAAGAATTTTTGTAGTACATAAAAAGGATTTATAAAGAAAGGATAAAAGTCACATTTAAATAATTCTTAACTTTTATTTTACAAAGTGTATATTATTGATATAGAGTTCTCATTTACATAGTTCTGATTTTTAAAATACTGCATATTTCAAAGTATTGAATTATAATTCACTTCTAAATTTTAAAACAAATTATTTCATTATTCTATTAGCAAACACAGACAGATACATGTTATTTTGAGTACCAAATATGTAATGATGGAGATTCAAGAAAAATAGTATCTTTGCTTCTGCACAGTTTCTTAAACAAAATCACAAGTTGCAAGAATTAAGTTGAGTGATAACTGCATTCCCTCCCATTTAATACAAATGACCTTTAAATATACACATCAAAAGAATATCCAATTCTAAAAGAAGCTGACAACCCATGATGAAATGATAGTATTGCGACATGAAGCTATAGTTATGGAACTTTAACTTTTACACTTTCATGTACTTCAATATAACATTGTATTAATTACATGGATGAAAATAAATAGATTTCATATGGTTGTTTTGTTTAGAATAGTAATTTTTTTAAGTTCTAAAATAAAATGTTAAAGCTATTGCTCCTGTTTTGTTCCCATTCATTTATGTGGGGGTTTGGGGGTGTGTTTTTTTTAAGATTTGGTAATGTGAACCTCACCATAGCCTTTCATTTAACGTTTTGAAAAACTCTGGATTCTTTCTTTATCAGCAAATAAAGATAAGAGTAGCATGCTAAAAATGCCAATTTTGCTTCTTGTCTTGAAAGGTAATAATGTGCTTTCCAAAGCAAATTTTCTTTTCTAAACCCAAAGACTCCATAATATCTACCTTAATAATCTTTTCATCTTGAACAGCATGATTCTTTGAAAATATTAATTACTGAACCATTCAGGATATCATTTTGAAATTATGTTAGACCACTTGGAACACTTAAGCAAATTCAAAATGTTGTACAAAGAGAAATCAATATTATTAGAGGGCTATTGACCAAGAAAGATTTCTCAGAAAGACCGCTATTCTAGGCATAAGTGCGTACAACAAGCTCAAATGCTAATTAGGTACTGAAAACAACAAGCTTTATTTGGGTGGAGAAACGTGTTATTAGTCATAGGTCCTATGAGTGGAAGAATTTTAAGATACTTGAATCGTGATATTTAAAAATAAATGCAGCTATCTGTAATAAGTTCATTCTAATAAGTTTTTGGTACATTTAATTGATGCATTCTTGCAGAAAATAACTATGTAATGGAAAGAGATTAAAAATGAGTAACATGTTTATTTTAAAACCAAACCATTTCTATTGATGTACTAGGAATAACAAATCTTAAATCATAGAAGCACTGTATTGTAAATAACATAAGGTTTTTGACTTTTCATTTAGGCTTTAGAACCCTAACCACATTGTCTCACTTATTTGTAATCCATCAACCCAGGTGACAAATAGTCTTCTATATTTACCCCCTCAGAATATACAAGAAGCATACTGTATTAGCAGCTGAAACTACAAACGCTACTGTCAATCAAACAATCTGGCAGAGTACCATATTTCTTGTCACCAAGAGGCTTAAAGCAAAGAATCTGTGCCTAATTCTTTTAAACCTTATAGGTCAAAAGGTTTTAAAATTATTTTTGACACCATTTCTTTGCTTTGTCAACAGGCTTGAGTACTTTTTAGCTTGTAAAGGATATCGAAAACGACTCATTCTAATGTCACAAATTTATGGGTTTTAAGACATCACTTTTCACAGTAACATAATTCTGCAGGCAGATTAGATGATTGCTATGCCTCAGAAAAAGATGTTGGTGTGATTCTGAAAACTGTGTTCTAAAAGCTTGGCTTCATAGTCCCTAGAATTGGGCCAAATGGCTAGTGGGCCCTCAGATGGGGTTTGGCTACAAGAAAGATTATGGCCCTAGGGTAGTTAGTCCTTACTCGGCTAAATGAATAACAGCCTCTACAGGCATTATCAATTCTCCGTTGCCTATACTAAATCATGAGGGAAACATTTTAGCAGTTCTTTTGAATTAACTCCTCAAAGCCCAAGTCACATGACTTCATGCACCTTCTGATGAAAAATACAATCATCCTCTCCTTGCGTAGGGAGCAGTTGAATTTCCATCTTTCCCCCCTTGACCTTTTGCTTTTCAGGATTCAGGCCACTTCAGTGCACCTTCCGGTCTTTTCTAAAGCCTTCTGCATCTTTATTCACATTTCAAATATCTCCTCCTTTCAATCCTATGAGCCAGAATACATCAATAGACTATCTCTCAGCCAGGTACACTTCTGTCTGTTTGATTCTTGACACCCTCATGAGCTTATTTTTCTGCTGAGCATTTTCTTTTGCTCAGAATAGCTCAGAGAGAAGTCTTATCATTCTCTTAGCATGCCACTCTTAGGGAGCAAGTCTAATCTTCTCACTCTAATATCAATAAGCCATCTTCATAATGACATACCTTCCACCTGATGCACTCTCTCTGCAACCTCAGTGACTCCACTCACTTCTTAAAACTCTGTCTCTTCATGAAGCTCTTCTTGACATATTGAAAGGCAATGACAAGCTCTTCCTGGCCTCACCCTGACTAAACAAGAAATGCTTTTCACGGTCTCTCAGTTACCACCCAAGAGTGACACGCAATGCTATTATGTAGGATTTTATTTGATTTTTCATGTTGTCCATATGTCTTTATATATGTCCTTATACTGCAGGGTGTGTACCCTTTATGTCAGTCTATGGGGATGTGGTTGGTGAGTAACTATAGAGTTCTCGAAGTTATACATGATGCAGCAATGCTTCCCGTGCGATAACTGCACAATTAACATGTCTGTGATGATGTTGATGAATAATAGAACTATAAGAGTTCTTCAAATTACACCTAACTTATCCTACCTATTAGGAGGCCTGGGGTACCGTCCAGTTAATAAATAAGAGGTAATTCAGAAAATAGTTTTTAATATTCACTCATGTGCATAAACATGAGAAAGGGGAATTAAATATATATAATTATATATAATTAAAATATATAATTACACAAATATATATATATATATATATAATTACACAATAACTGTGAACTAAAAAAATTACACAATTAAACTCCATCTCTAGATAGGAGGAATCATCTTATAGATGTCTTCAAATTCTCTCTCTTGGCCCAAGCTTTCAACACTTACATAAACAATCACTATTATAGTAGTGGTTGCTTTACAATGACTGTTTCATTAAAAAAAATGCCAACTTTAATAAAAATTGAATCTATTGCATAAAGATTCCCAAAATCTTATATTTTTTTATGTGTAGGTGACAGTGGGATACACTAAGCCATAGCTTAGGTTTGTAGTTATTGTGAATGTGTTATAAAGCAAAGGATTTTGTGCTTTTTAAAATTCACTGTATTATATCCAAATGGCATTTTACAAGCTACACATTTATAAAATTGGGCTGTAATTGCTATTGTAAATGAATAAATTATATATTGTTCTGAAATGCTTTTCAATTAGACTAACTCTACAATATGTATAATTATTTTCCATCTGAGAAGAATATTACAATTACCAATACGATGATATAACATAGTGTGAGGTGGTAAAACTTAGCTGAGTTTTCCAATAAGCTGTTTTTAATAATTTTGTTTCTATAACTTTATTTCTACAGCCTGAAATCTTAAGTGATTTTTGTTTCCCAGGCATTTGTCTCATTTCCTTTCCTGATTTTTTTTTAAGAAACAGAAAAAAAAGTACTCTATGCCTAAAAAACTTAAAGTAAGCGCTCTTTCTTTTTTTTTTAAATAAATCTTTATTCAGATTATTACAATTGTTTCTCCTTTTTCCCCTCATAGCTCCCCTCCATCCGGTTTCCACCCCACCTTCTGCCCTTACCTCCCCGCCACTGTCCTCATCCATAGGTATACGATTTTTGTCCAGTCTTTTCCTGCAACCACCCATATCCCTTTCCCCCTGAGAATTATCAGTCCACTCCCTTTCTATGGCCCTGATTCTATTATATTCACCAGATTATTCTGTTCCTTGGGTTTTTAATTCACTTGATTTTTAGGTTCACTTGTTGATAGATATGTATTTGTTGTTCATAATTTTTATCTTTGCTTTTTTCTTCTTCCTCTTCTTAAAGAATACCTTTCAGCATTTCATATAATCCTGGTTTGGTGGTGATGAACTCCTTTAGCTTTTTCTTATCTGTAAAGCTCTTTATCTGCCCTTCAATTCTGAATGATAGCTTTGCTGGGTAGAGTAATCTTGGTTGTAGGTTCTTGCTATTCATCACTTTGAAAATTTCTTGCCACTCCCATCTGGCCTGCATAGTTTCTGTTGAGAAATTAGCTGACAATCGTATGGGTGCTCCTTTGTAGGTAATTAACTGTTTTTCTCTTGCTGCTTTTAATATTCTCTCTTTGTCTTTTGCTCTTGGCATTTTAATTATGATGTGTCTTGGTGTGGTCCTCTTTGGATTCCTTTTGTTTGGGGTTCTGTGCACTTCCTGGACTTGTAAGTCTATTTCTTTCACCAGGTGGGGGAAGTTTTCAGTCATTATTTCTTCAAATAGGTTTTGAGTATCTTGCTCTCTCTCTTCTTCTGGCACCCCAATAATTCTGATGTTGGTACGCTTGAAGTTGTCCCAGAGGCTTCTTACACCATCTTCAACTTTTTGGATTTTTTTTGCTTTTTGCTTTTTCGGTTGAGTGTTTTTTGCCTCTTTGTATTTCAGTTCTTTGACTTGATTCTTGCATTCCTCTAGTCTGTTGTTGGGTCTCTGTATTATATGTTTTATTTCAGTCAGTGTATGTTTAATTTCTAGTTGGTCCTTTTTCATATCTTTGAGGGTCTCGTTATATTTATCAGCCTTTTCTAGGATATTCTTGAAAAGCCTTATAACTGTGGTTTTGAATTCTATATCCAGTTGTTTGTTTTCCTCCATTTCTTTCGTTTGTGATCTGTTTCTTTGTCGCCACATTTTCACTGCTTCCCTGAGTTGGTAGGCTTTGTGTGCTAGGTTTCTTATATGGCCCAGTGGGTCGGCCTCCCCAGTGGACACTCTTGGTGCACCCTTTGAGGACTGTGTGTACAGCCTTGTTGTAGTTAAGTCTTGATTGTTGTTGGTATCACTGGGAGGAATTGACCTCCAGGCCAGTTGGCTGTGAGGATCAGCTGTGTCTACGCTGGGAGAAGTTCGGTGCTGGAGACAGCCTTATAGGATTAGACTTGCCAAATTGCAAAAGCCTCTGTGCGCAGCTTGGATGGGGCGGAGTCTCAGGGCAGAGCAGACAGTCTTGGCTTCCCATCAGCCCTGCCCTTGCGCATGCACGCGTGCCTCCAGACCTCTTCCTTCCCTGCCTCCTGAGCCTCTGCCCTAGAGTCCAGATTCCTCCCACAAGAGTGTGGGTCCCCAGGGGCTCGAACTGGGGTTCAGTGCAGTCAGAAATGGGGCTCAGTGCAGTCAGGAGCTTCCAACTCCCTTCTGCTAGGGAAAGCCTGTGGCAACCTCCCCAGTCTTTGTGCATACTCACATATGCGCACTCGCGCCTCCAGACCCCTGCCCGCCGGGGCTCCCCTGGGTCTCCCCCGGGTCTCCGAGTCTCTGAGTGCCTTTCTCTCTACCTGACAGTCCAGACTCCCCCTGTATGAGCCTGGGTCCAAGGGGTTTCGCCCAGAACTGGGGTTCAGTGCAGTCGGAGGCTTCCTTCCCCCTCCCACCAGAGAAAGTCAGCCAGGCTCTCAGCCGCCCTTCCTCTCTGCGTGCACAAAGACCCTTTGCTGTACCTCAACCCTTTGCCGTTCCTCCAATTCTCCATGAGCTTTTCTCTTTCCTTCTAGTTGTAGAATTACCACTCAGCCAGCTTTCCTATGGTTCTGGATAGTGTCCATTCTGTCTTTTAGTTGTAGTTTTGAAATTGTTGTGCGAGGCAGCAGTTTAGGTGCTTACCTATGCCGCCATCTTGGTTTCTCCAGTAAGCTCTCTTTCACAATATCTGGTAAAATTCTGATTTCCACACATGCAAATACAGTTGACCCTTGAATAACACTTGAATAGATGCAGGTTTGCTTGATTTTTTAAAGAAATATGCTGTACAGTTGGTTCTCCATACCTGGCATTTCACATCCAGAGAGGGATTCCAAAGTATTTTTAATCCGCATTGGGAATGCATGGAGGCAGAAGGCCATTTGTATGCACTGTTATATACCATTTTCCATAAGGAACTTGATCATTCATGGATTTCATATTCACAGAGGAGGGTGGAGTCTGGAACTAACTCCCAGCAGATACCAAGGGACACTATAATTAAGTTTCTGGGATTTGGGACCCTCATCCCCTTATTCAAATTTCAACTGTAATTTTACTAAACACCCTCTATCACATTACTTGAAATTAAATAAAGCAGGGACTTTACAGAAAAGTCTATAGACACATTACACATAGAAATAGAAGGCCATTGTCTTATAAAAATTAATCTGCTTTTAAATTTCCTGACTAAAAATGTTTCACATGTAATGTACAGACTGTTTAGTTATATGCATGTTTGTACTAAAAACTTTTTTCAACCTACATTTAGGATAATTCTGTGAAAGGTTAAGTTGACCCTTTCTTGCCTTTCGGGGTGTTTCATATCTGGGGGACTTCATGTCCAGTGACATTTTGATACAGTTTTAATGTGAATCTTTAGTAGGCCATTCCTTGTACTATTTTGCACCCTAAAAAGAAGACTATTTTGATGAGGTTCTATGGTACTATGTGCCCTTTTACATGGAAATATCAAATCAAACCAATATCAAACCAGTAGAACCTGATTACCTGATAAAGATTGGACTGTGTTTGAGCCCTGGTGAGGCAACTTTCCCCTTTCCCACACGACATTCAGCCTCCAGGTGGCCTGTTTTAAATAGTGACAGAAGAAAAGAAATAAAAAGTGGTGCAAAAACAAATATAAAACTACCATGATCAGAATATTCAGAGAAAAGGTGAGGAGGGATGAGAGAGAGGGGCAAATGATTCATAGACATGCACTTGGCTTTCAAGACATTATTTATATTACAGATGGAGGATTTCCTTCTTTTAAAATTACAATATTGCATTTGTATCTTTCACAATAAAGTAACTAACATTATTGTTCATTTGAAAAAAAAATTCCCATTATGCCTTAAGCATAGAGAAAACTCAATAAAAATGGTGTTTGTCAAAGGAAAATGAGCACATAATTGTGAAATAGTAAGTTAATAAATTAAATAAAATAACTTATCATGTTAAATTAGCCAGAAATATGTATACACTATCAAGTCAATTCTCATGAAAAAGCATGTCATTTTCCCTACACAGCAAATGGATGATTCATTTTATTATCTTGGTATATTTGTGTGATGAAGTCTCATTACAGAGTCCGAGAAGTCCAATATTCCACTTATAAAACATCCGGAAGAGAACCTTTTTAAAGTAATGTGTTTCTTTAATAATTATTTTTATTTCTCCAGCTTTATTTTATTTCACTATCATCTAGGTGTAGGCTCACCCAAGGCCAAACACAAAAGTGTCTTCTAAAAACCAGAAATGCCAACTCTAACTGTTCCAGAGTACCTCATTATGGTTGCTACAATGCACACTTTGCAGGGAGAGTCAGTTCCCTTGCCATAGATTACACTGTGCTGATTCTGTTTTGCTTTTGGTCAAATGCCAAAGCAATACATCTAGCAACAAGAAAGCAGTACCGCTAATTAAAACAATATATTCAATCCCAGCATATGCAAAAAGAAATAAATATTTAAATAAACATGATCTGATAAAGACTGTCATGATTAAAATTATACAAAACAAAATGAAGGCCTAAGAATAAAGAATTCCCTCTCCCCTCTTAACTGGGATGAGAAAATATTCAAATAAAATATTTAAAGATAGATAGGATAGTAAATATGAAATAACAAAGTAGACAACATTTTTCAAGTAATTCATCTTATGAAATAATTTTTGTCTTAACATAGGTCTCACTGACATATTCTGTAAAATATCTTTCCTATAAAATTTAAAGTACAATTTTTAATTTTAATTATACTGAATAATGTTTTAGTTAACAAATTATTAGAGCATACATTTATAAAGTGCTATATTAACTTACTCCACAAATATTTATTGTGTACCTACTAAGTGCCAGACACTGTGCTATGTGATGTAGTTGAAAGGATTAATAATGTAGACATTTCCCTTCTTTTAATAGACCTTATAGTTCAATGAAGGCTGATGGTGCAGTGAGGGAAACAGAAAGACAACAAACAAATAAAGAAAGAAGACAATTACCACATAGAATTGAAGAAAGTTAACTGTGCTTGAGACAGATGATATTTTAAGAAACCTGCTTTAGATAGGGGGACCAGGGAAGTCTTCCTAAAGAGGTTAACACCAAAGCTGAGCCCTGAAAGATGAGAGGACATGATCACTCAAAGGATGGAGAGAGAGATGCGGTCGGAAGGGCTAATAGACACAGAGGTTCTGAAAAAGAACTCAGAGTGACCTAGGACCTGCAAAAACATCAAGGGTGATAAATATGAGGAAAACAACCTGATGTAAGCCTGGAGAAGGAAAAGGAGTTGGATGTATAAACTCTGGAAGGAGATGGGACCAGGATGGTAGTAGTAGAAGGAAAGTACCAGTAGATGATTTTAAGATATATTTTAAGACAGTATAGGATAAGACTGTACTGTTAAAACTCTAGAGAACTTGGAGACTAAGACCCAGAAAGCTTAAATGCATTGGACAGCCATGTGGATAATGATGATGCTGGTACAAAATCCCCCATATCCCAAAATCAGAGACCTACATGTCTTGTATTATACTAGTTGTTATAGTTTCTCACGTCATGTTCCATACTTACAATATGTTGATCGCAATACCATTCTGATAATTTAATCAAGGTACACTTATGAATATATGTATATTATATATATGTTAGTGAATTGAGTATAAAATTCTAATCTTAATAAATCATCAACTTTTCCTTATCTAAGTACTCAGTGGTAGCTAAATTTTTATAACAGTTTTTTTAGTCATAGGTAACATTTGACAGTACAATTGTATAACTCATGTTTCTCAACAACGACTTGATGGGTGGGACTGCTAGTTTTACACCTGAAATTCCTTTTCCCCTTCTTCTGTGATGCATAACTGCCCAGACAGATTATATTTCCCAGGCTCTCTTGCAGTTTATAGGCACATGCTAAGTTCTCACCGATGGAATTCAAGACAAGTGGTCCACTTCTGGAACTGGACGCGGTTGCCCTCCATGCTCTTATTCCTCTTGCCATCAGCCTAAACAGTGAGCGACTGGTGACCCAGTGGAGACCATGCAAATAATGATGGTGCCCTTGGAACTGTCAGGAAAATGACTCTGAGAGCTGAGTCTTCAAATGAACAGGAGCATAGCTTCCCTGCCATGTTGGAACTCTTATGTGAGAAGTAAAATTCCTTGTTATTAAGTCACTATTTTATAGGACCTCTAGATTTCAGCAGCCTGGCTTTATCCTAAACAATACATACTCATAAATATCTACATGTCAATACAATTACATTTCCCATGTTGG
Organism: Corynorhinus townsendii; assembly: GCA_026230045.1. Lineage (NCBI taxonomy): Eukaryota > Metazoa > Chordata > Mammalia > Chiroptera > Vespertilionidae > Corynorhinus > Corynorhinus townsendii. The sequence goes on along the minus strand of JAPDVU010000001.1, from coordinate 79,551,084 downwards.
AAGCAATCCTGAACCTTAATAAGGGGGAATATAAAGAGTCTCAACTGAATAGTTCACTGGCTTTCTATCTAAGTAATATTTTGAGATGTCTTGTTAGAAGTGGAGGTAATTTTTATACATTCATTCCCTGCTCCAGCCCCCAGGCACATGCTGAAACATTAGGATCCATTGTTCTACGTGGCTTTCCTCTACCACTACCCCACCCACATATTTCCATCACTCACAGATCTGAAGGCACAACTGAGGAATCTATTTATTAAGGCAATGACCATGATAAAGATCACTGAGCTGTATAGGCGCTATATGGGGTACACTGGACATAAGTTACTGTGACAAAGGTATAGACTAGCTTTTCAGTTCAGTGACAGAGCCATGACTCATGAGCATATGGGTGGGATCGGTATAGCAAATAATTACACAGCCATATGGTGCTGAAGGTGACCAAGTCATCAATGCCATAATTTTGAATAGATTTCAATCTCTTCAAGGCTAACAAAAGCTCTACTATTCAAAATTGTTTCATAGAGATAATAATTCAGAACTATTGATTATGGGTGCCAATACCTGATTTAATCACTTTTACAGCAGATAACAACTCTGGTTGAATTTCTCAGAAGTGGGAATTGGAGGCAATTAGTAATTCATGCACTATCCCATAGTAGTAGCAGTAGTAGTACAGTAGTCACAATCATAATAATGATATAGCAAATATGTATTGAACACTGATCTAGTTCCAGGCACTGTGCTAAATGCTTTATATACATTAATTCAATCTGTACACGACTTTATCATTATCCCCATTTCACGGCTGAAGATATTAGGTGGAAGAACTAGTACTCAGACAGACAACATAATTTGAAAGCCTCATGTTCAACAATTATATTAAACTGTGACCTTTATTGAGCCAGAGCCCAGTCATACTCATTTGTGTGTTTCCACAGCATCTAGCATTTAATGACTTGCATACAATAACAAATACATACAGCCAATTAATTAAAATAATATGTTCAGTCTCACTACTGTGGCAATTAAAAACAATTTGCAAGGTGTAAGTGTCAACATGACAAAACTTCAGTACAGCATTCCAGAGATAGTTGTAGATTAGCATCTTGTTTGCTAATTTTGTCAATGCTCAACTCAAGTTGTAAAATAAGAATGTAAAGAGCATGAGAGCCTAGCAGGTGCTATTAAAGCAAACATCTCCACTCTTCTCCATACATTTCAGCTTCAGCTCAGAGAAATAAGACTTCCAACTTCTCTCCATATGGATAATCACTGAAGAAGATGTTTCTGGCCTCTGTCTCTGAACCACACTAAACTATTCATTTCTCTCTTCCAAAGGATGAGTTGCTAAGCCAATTGACAAGAGCTTTCTATTCACTGATAGGCAGAGTGACGGTACCTCAAGAGCAGGAATTCAGCTTTTTTTAACTTCCTGCACACTCAGGATCTTCCCCATTTTCTCCCTTCCTGAGCTCCAACATGGGGCCACCTTGTCCTCCACATCTCTATGAGTAAGAAGATCTAAAGCACATCTTTGTCTCTCTGCTTTGCTAAGATGAACATGCAACTTCACCTTCAATCCTTTTCATACCACTGGTTCAACACCTGGTTTCAGAATCTGTCTTAAAGGCTGTAAGAGCTCTACAAGCAAACCTGAATGCATGGGTCCCAAGGTCAAGGCAAGAAATCCCAAAGTCAGGATTTCAACAGAATCCAGGATTGTGAGATAGAGAACACGTAAATATATACTTAAAAGTAGTGGGGTTTTTAAACATTTGATTCTTTATATATGGGCCCCATGTGTCAGACTCTCTGGACAGAGACAAGCGAGTACCACCCCAAACCTATAACAACTTCCATAATTATTAGGGAATAAGATTTATAAAGTTTATCCAGATGAAAATGCAGAAAAACTTCTGTACTCCATTACTATATTGATTTCAGCCATTGTATCATCCTCAAAATAAATCCACATCATACTGTTTATTTTGGTTGAAATTTCAATTACAAATGAGATACCTAGTTTAGGTAAACTAATACTGATAATTTTGCCACAAACTAAAAAGTAGAATTAAACAAAATCAGTTCTCTTCATAGGTCAAATGGATAAAAGTGGGAGATTGAAAAATAGAGAGATGGAGATTAAATTTTCATTTTTTCTAATCCTTAGCAAGCTACTCTAAATTGCAACGTGGCTAAATACAACAATGCAGCAGGGGGAAGTGACATTATGGTATGTTTTCTGTTGCTTCCAGAAAACACATATAAGTTTGAAATAAAAATTCCAAAAAAATTACCAACTTCCATACCATATGTCGTTTATTAAAGATATACTAGGGGAAATGTGGATATTCAGTTTTAGACTTTCAAATATGCTTTGCATTAAAAATGTGTTTGATAAATATTTGCTGAATATTGAAAAAATAAACGTCTGGTGGTTTTATTCTTAAACTTAATGCTGCATTAAATATTGCTGTCAACAGATATATGGTGGGATTCTTTTTCACTAAATCTTACCATTGTCTACTTATACTATTACTTACATTTCCAACAATAGATGTAAGTATTAATTGCTCTTCAAGCTTGTTACAACAAAAAAAATTGTTAAAGCAACCTAAGAAAATTTTGATTAAAAATTTTAAACTCTTATATGCCAACAGCCACAATAACAAAGTTAAAAGTTAACCAGGGAACTAAAGGAAGATATTTGCATTACTTACAACAAAGAATTAATATTTTACATTTCAGACAAACAATTCAAATAAAATACAGGTGTAGCATAGGAATATGTAATTCATAGAATATATACCAATAAACATTTTTAAAAATCAGTCAACTTCACTAATAGTTTTTAAATACTAATTAAAATCATAATAACTTTTTCACCTAACAGAATGAAAAAAATTAAGAAGTTGCTAGAACCCATTAGTGAAGAGTATAGGAAATTTGACTCTTATGTACATAGTTTTACTGGAAGTATAAATTGATGCTTTTTGTTGCAGAACAATAAAAAATTTAAATGTGCAATGGTCTACAATCCAGCAATCTCACTTCTTAAAACCTCTAATGAAATAATAACATGGAATAGATATTAAAGAGGGTCAGAGAAACATTTTTTAATAGTGAAACAAGTTAGGGAGAGGGCACTTAAAGTTCTAGCATGGAGAGGAGTTAAATAAATGAGAAGACAACAATATAATGGGATAATATTGGAGAGTCACAAATGTAAATGCTTCCTATCAGTAAGCAGATATGATAATGAAGAGTTGAGTGCAATTCACAAGAAGCAGGAGGTCTGTAACCAAAAAAGATTCAAATTCAATTTTTTTCAAACACATGATGTGGCCCAAACCAAACAAAATTCACCTGCAGGTTATTTTCCCGCACAGATATCCAGACTTTTACATCTAAAGTAGAGTTAAATGAACTGACCAGAAAGATAGCCAACAATACAGTTTAAAGGAGAAAAACATAAGTTGCTGGGCCAATGAACACCATGATCACCTGTTTGGTAGATATGTACACACAGGAATGTCACTCATAGGAAAAAATTGAAAAACATAGGCTAACAGTGGGTCACTTCTGTGTATAGAATTAGTGAAGTGGAAGAAGGGAGCAAGAGTGGCTTTCATTTGTAAATTTGTTTCTTAAATTGTGTAATCCTGGGTAGTTTTTACTTTTCTGGTTTTAGTATTTTTAGATAAATTTTTAAACAAAATTAGAATTAATCTATAGAAATTCACAAATAAAATTTCAGGGAAAATAATAAAATTATGTTTAGGGTTAGAGAGATAAATCATATATTCCTTAACTGTCAAAAACTTTGGTTATTTCCAATTTGGGACATACCTTTTATAATTAGTCAATCACCAACCAAGTATTTTTTTCCAAAGAGAAAATGTAGTAATTGAAACATGAACTTAGCATATATATTTAAACACTGAATTTGCACCAAATAAAGATTTCAGTTTCAGAAAGGAAGAGAGGGAATAATTAATAGGAAAGTTTTGACAAGATTTTTCAATATTTAAGAAAATTTAACTCAATATATTCATCAAAGCTAAAATCTCTTCAGTTAGGTGACCAATTTATAGAGCAGTATAGTGTCAAAGAAATCTATTTAAATATACAAATGAAAAACACTATTAAGTTCTGCTTCTGTCTTCTCTATTCCACTTTAACTTTGGGTAGATCATCTTAAGTGAGCATTCGGATGTTAAAGAAAAGACAACATTGGCAAGGCATTTCAAATTTTAAAGTAGTTAATTTTTTATTATATTATATGTCGGGGTCTCTCTTTTCCACATAGAGAGATGATCCAGTTCTTTGAGTAGAAGGGCTGGGGATTAAGGAAATATTAAAGAAAGAGACAAGACACAAAATGGAAGGGAAAAGCTGGGAATCGGGTGGACTGCTGTCCTCTTCTGAGGGAGAGACAGTGACCCAGAGCCAATACAGCATGTTTATTTTATACCCCCAAATACCAGGAAGTTTCACCAAAAGTCAAGACAAAGGAGATTATTTGCATTCTTGAGTAGGCCCGAGCATTCCTGGTGCTTGACTGGATTTACATATCAACAACCCACTACCCCACACCTGGGCTGAAATGAAGGTCAAGCTGATAACACACTTGCCTTTTTGTCAAAGCATGTTCCCAGGGCGTGGCTTCGCCTGTCGCCTTGGGTTCAGCTGACAATAATCAAAGAATGCCCATGTGCCTTCCCAGGAGCTCTCTACATCTCACCCTGTTTTTGTTTTTAAGCTACTATAATAAAAGTAAAATTTAAACATCAAGAATAAAGCTCTAATATTAAAACAATTGCAAACAATGCCAATGCAAAACAACAATGAGAAATCAAAACTACAGACATGTTAACATTTTTAGCTACTAAATGAAAGAAAATTTCTTTTTCTGCTGGTGTATATTTACTCAGAGTCCTCAGACTTGGCCGCGCAAACCTTTGCAGAAGACTGGCAGCAGGGACATGGTTGAAGAAGTAGCTTCCACCTCTTGCTTTTCCACAATCTGCTGCGCTTCAGTTGTTAACTTCTTCAGATGATACCATATTGGTATCTCGGTCCCTTGCGTAGCCTTCAGTTTTCTTCTGATTTGCTGTCATCAGGGCAACTCTCAGTCCTTTTGAGTGAAGGGACACAGGAGCTTCTCTGGGTCCATTGTGGTGAGGTACTAATGCTCTGGCACCCAAATTGGCTGCACTGCTCCTTCTGAAAAGATACAAAACACAAACTCTTCCCTACATTATTACTGAATCTGATAAAACTCTTATCTGGTTTGTGCTTCCTTCCACCTAGCTAATTTGGTGGAGGCTATTGTACAGGAGGCCTGATGGCTTTCAGCTGCTGTATGACCCCTGCATCACAATTCAAAAATTTCAAAGCATAAAGAGCATGACTGGGTTTGTTTTGAGGTGACACATAGCATCCTTCTCCCCCTTTTTTCAGTAATTGATTTTTAATAGTATGATTGACTCTTTCCACTATTGAGTAACATCCATTTTGCCAGATTTGATTAGGTTTAAGTCCTTGGGGATTTATCCCTAAAGTGGGCACAGAGAGGTGGATAACACACTGAGGACACTGCTTCCGATAAAACATGGAAATTGTCATTCTCAAATAATATTTTGAAGGCTGAAAAATAAATGACTGAATTAGTGTGCCCTATAGTAGCTGTTTTAATAACTTTGGCCATACTTACCACATAAGCACTATCACTATAGGTTGATGGGCTCCGTAGCAAAATCTGGTAAGGCATAAATAAGAGTTTGTATTTCTACTGAAATATAAGGGGTTTGAAGGACCTTTGCTCCCCTGATGCAGTAGAGCCAGCCTTTCCAGAACTGGATCCATCTGTAAAAATGGTTAATGTCTGAGGTATAACATCCCTTTTAATGTGGCAGCTAATACCATTCCCTGTGTTAGAAATAAGGCAAGCCTCCCAAGTCAGGGGTCCTGGTAGAACACAAAACATCAAATATTTTGACTTCTACGCAGAAGGGTGCTCACTCATGGTCTGGAAGTGCACGCACACCGACCTCCTTTGCCCTTGGTCCTGGGCAACCTGCAGTGATGCACAGCTGCTGACTGCTAGTATGGCAAGGCATCTTCACCATCTTTATTTCTGGACTGTTTCTCCTCTGTTCTTGTGGGCCACTGCTATTTCTGTGGCTGGAGCAGTCCTGCCAATACCTCTCTGGGATCCATTGTTGCAGGAATCCACAGGGGCTTGGAGTTCTCTGGAAATATACAAACATATTCTCAACCAAAGGTTAATAAAGAACTCTTTTCTACAAATTAGACTTGGGCTCCTTTTGATTTTTGTCCAAATGATTTTTCTTTGGCTTATTTTGACACCATAAGATTCTTCATGGGTGTCTTGTTATCAGCATTATAAATGAAAAATAACTTTTAAAGTAAAAATTTTTAAAGCAATTAAGGCTTGATGTAATTTACTTACAGGATATTTCTTACAGGATATTATTTTACTAACCCCCTTTTTTATTTTATTATTATAAGACTTTTGTAAAATTTTTAATGCAGTCTTAATAACTTTTTATTTTTAATTTTTGCACAGAAATATGACTGCTTTGGATTCATTGCATGTTTAGCAATTTTACTATGAGATGAACTAGCAATAAAAATTTTTGTTAATACTTTAGGAACAGGTTTTTGTTTTTGTTTTTGTCCGGTACAATTAAGCTTTTATGAATATTCACTTATTTCACTTAGCCTATTTAAGTTAGTCTGAAATAAGGTTAATTTACCTATTTATTTACTTTAACTTTATTTGTCTTAAGTTATGGACAGTAAATGACATTAATTAAACTTCTGCTATTAGTCTTTAACTTAACATAAATTTTGTCAGAGAAGCAAATACACAAATTATCTACTTTAGTTTAAGAAGCCAAATATATAGACTTTAATTAGTTCTTAAGATGTTTGAAGGAAACCTGTCTTTATTTCCTTCCAAAATAATTTTCAGGCTACAGAGAGTTTTATTTAAAAACCTTTGTCTTTACACCAGCCTACAGGGCTGCTGCTTAAAACTGGCAGATATTGCCAAATAGCCATATTACAAGAAATCTCATTACAATTAAGTTGACTACTATTTAACTGTCAGATTTAATACTTTAACAACAATCTTAGTTTATACTGTAAATATTAGTGGAAGAGATTTCAAAATTTTCAAATTCCTCCTTTTTATTAAATGTGTATTCTTAAAGAGTATCCCCTTTGGCTTATTTGCATGCACAGAAGGATTATGGGAAGCCTTCAGTAACTTTCTTAGAAGACTTATTTAAATTGCTTACAAAGACATTGGCTTATTCAATGGAAGGGGGTTGGCCCCTACTGTTTAAAGATGGCAACCCCCAAGGGAGCTGCAAGCCATGTGGCCAACATGGTGACTGCCAAAGTCAGGCAGTCCAAGAGGGTGGCTTTATTAGAATTTAATTATTTATAAAAATATTGTCTTTTCATATAACTTAATTTATATGAGAACTTGATTATATTTTAAAAGGCTAATTTATAAAGTAATTTAAGTAGGTATCTTTAATTTAAAAAGCAAAGTAAGCAAATTCAGTAAAGTTATAGATCTGATTCACAAAGCACAAACGCTGCCCCACAACCAACCTATTTAAAATGCAGGCGGCTATGGGCTTTTTATTACTTTAAATTCCATCTTAAAATTTTGCTATTGGATTTTAAGAAATATTTTGCCCTCCTTAGAAGCCTAAACCTTCATAACATTTAATATATGTATATAAGTAAAATATATTGATTAATTTTTATTTGATAAAGCTTTCCATGTGATTTCAAGTATCAATCAGTTGAATTAAAAAAATATTTCTTTTAAGAGAGAACAGACTTTTGAAAACATTTCAGGGCCCATGAAATGTCCAAAAGTTATCCTCAAAGTCTTGAAATAACTTGGAAAGATCAAATATATATGATTTAAAGATTATATACTTAAATTATCTTTAAAAATATCAATTAAATTTAAACTGGTTCACAGAATTAATCCTCTTTTTTAATTAGACCAATAAGTAACATATTTTGAATTCCTAATTATCAGAGAAAACACAAAAATTATTTTCTCAAGAATAATTTTCTATACTCTAGGCATTTAGTTACCACAATTACATAATTTCTCCCAATTCAATCTGAACCTTAAACTTTCAGAGCTTCAAATTTTAGGTAGCAAATTAAATACTTAGCATTTCTCAAATCAATAATACTTTTAATTTTTAAAGATACATTTCAAATAAAATACAAGGCATATTCAATTAATAGATTAAATTGTATCCTCTAAACTTCATACCAGGCATACTCAGATCAACATTTCAGTATTATATCATTTCAATACATTTAGATATAAGTTTTTATCATTTGATATAGTAAACTTTAAAGTTTTTAAATTTCCGGCAGACAGGCCTGGCTCAGAAGCTTGCCTTTATGTATTCCCTCGCCATGCTTGAAGATGGCGGATTTGAGACCTTTTAAAATGGCTTTCTGGGGAAAAGGGCATTGATATTGGATTACCACATGTCTCCCTTCCCCCACCTCCTTCTTGCTTTGGGGGAAAATTCAGTGATGGTCTGGCATCTATTGTTTTTTCTTTTCATTATTATTTCAATTTTTATTTATTTTTATTTTTTAAAGAAAGAAAAAGATTTTTTAAGATAAAGAATCATTGGCAGTTGCTGAGAAATTTCTTTAATCCTTTCTACTTGGTTCAGCCTAATACAAGTAGTTTGAGCCTCCAACAAAATGAAATATGAAGTCACTTTCGGCCAAACACCAGCATCCAGTCATAAAGGCTGGGCAGCTGCGAGCAAAACCTTTCTTATCCCGCTCACAGTGATGCTTGTCCCGCTCTGCCTCAAACTCTAGCTTCTGCTCATAATTACGAGCTAAATCTTTATCAGGTGGGCTTTGACTGTGGTTGCAGGAGTGACACATGAAGGCGGAGGAGGTACCGAAGGGGGAGGTGGTATTCTTAGAGATTCGCACCCCTCCACTGTAGGCTGTAAGGCCATGGCCACATCCTGCTTAGACATTCTTAAACTCTCCTGTGCTGGATCAAGGCCATCACAAATTAAAGTAGGAAAAGGAATCTTCTCTGGACCTTCTGCTGTGTATCGATCACGCAACTGCTTTCTGACCTTTTTCCACGTTTCATCAACAAAACTTAAGAAATCAAGAATCTGACTACGCTTAACAGAGTATCCTTGAGCTTTGAGCATAGTTTTAAGCATTTGAGAATTACCCATGTTTTACACCCAGTTAATACAACTTGCAACAATCCGCTCCTTACTTTATTCTGTGGTGAGCACACTTCTTGGAGCGACCCCTTGGCTTCTTGCCTCTATACTCAGCAGGACCACGTTAGGCGCCAAATAATGTAAGAATGTTTCTCTCTTTTTTCCGCATCCAGTGTGGCTAGCGACAGGGTCCAGCTCCTGAGTAGAGGAGCTGGGGATTGAGAAATAAAAGAAAGAAAGAGACAAGACACAAAATGGAAGGGAAAAGCTGGGAATCGGGTGGACTGCTGTCCTCTTCTGAGGGAGAGACAGTGACCCAGAGCCAATACAGCATGTTTATTTTATACCCCCAAATACCAGGAAGTTTCACCAAAAGTCAAGACAAAAGAGATTATTTGCATTCTTGAGTAGGCCCGAGCATTCCTGGTGCTTGACTGGATTTACATATCAAAAACCCACTACCCCACACCTGGCTGAAATGAAGGTCAAGCTGATAACACCCTTGCCTTTTTAGCAAAGCATGTTCCCAGGGCGTGGCTTTGCCTGTCACCTTGGGTTCAGCTGACAATAATCAAAAAATGCCCATGTGCCTTCCCAGGAGCTCTCTACAGTATTATAGCTTTTAGCACATTGGAGGTGTGTGTTTAGAATTTGTTGTTTGTAATACTTACCGTGTGTGTGCATGTGTGGACTTTATTTGGTACTTCATACTATTCCATCACTTTTTACAGTCAGCTTGAGTTTGAGGAAAGTGTTACTATAAATAAATATAGAATGTTTTCTCAAAGAGATAACAGGCAGGATTCATTTTGTTCTTCTAAGAACTCTAGAATCGTTGGCCCAAGCCATGTGTTATGCCTTTTGTTTATGTTCAGCCCCATCAAGAAGGAGGCTGAGTACATCATCTATGGTCTATTTCACTTAACATAGTGTCCTCAAGATTGACCTATTTCACTTAACATAGTGTCCTCAAGATTCACCCTTATTCAACCAGGCTTAAAAGAGTACTAGCATCTCATGTGACAACTAGGGCACATAAGGAGATAGTCTCCTTAAAAGAACCTAAACCACTAAGCAGCAAAGACTAAGTGTTTTAATATCAGTTAGAAAATTAATTATTCTGACAATTAAGTATTAAAGTATAATAAAAGGCTAATATGAACTCCTGGTTGAACCAGGAGTTGGACCAGGAGTTCAACTGGGAGTTCAACCAGGGGGCAGGACTGGCCATCTGTCCAAGGCCCCTCCCCCAGGCCAGCCCCACCCTCGATTAGCCCCCCAACCCTGATCAGGGCAAGGGCCGACCAGACCCCACCCATGCACAAATTCATGCACCAGGCCTTTAGCTGAAATATAAAATGATATGTCCAGTAATTTTATGTAAAACTCTTTAAGGAAACTTATTCAGAAAAAAAATCTCAGAAGCTTTATAAATTACAGGAAAAACCTGTGCATAGGAGATGCAGGGATGCTAAGATCTACCTCTGGGACAGTCACTGCAGACCCTTTGAGTACAGAAATAGTCTGGCCTCACCAAGAACTCGGAAAAGAAGGTTGATTTACTGACATTAATAAACAAGTTAATACTACAGAGTATTACAGGTAGATACTCTCTTACTTTTTGTTATTTAGAGATTTCACAAGCATGCTCAAGTGTGAAAAGGAATAGAGTTATTTTTCCTCTGTATCTTTGCCTTGGGTTTTTGTTCCATGATTTCCCCCAAATAAAAGTAAGCTTGCACCCTCCTCTGAAATTCCAATTCTGCATTTCTATTTCATCTCACTCATAGTACAGTTTGTGTACATTTAAATACACATGATACTCCTCTGCTCAAAACCCTAAGGTAACATCCCCCCCTACCCCCGGCCCAGCCACCCTTTAGCCCACAAAGGAGAAGCCCAAGTCCCTGGTTCAAGCTCTGACTTCATCTTAAATACTCTCCTCCCTCTCCCCCTTCCCCTGGCTATTCCTCAAACACTCCAGGCCTTTGCTCTAATTCTGTTATTCTGCAGAATTTATTGATAGAGTTACCCCCCAAAAGTCTGTGTTTTAAGAAGAGGCACCCCTATAGCAGTAGAACTTGGGCATTTAATGCCACCTCTGTGTCAACAGAGGAAGCCAATTCTGTTTGATGCTTTCTCTATGGATGTTAGAAGAGTCTAACAATTCTCTACAAATTGTGTTGATTCAGTAATACTACTTTAGTAAGAGTAGCAAGCACTGCTTTAATTAGCAAACCTAGTCACAGAAGAAAAAAACAAATCAATTTCTTACATCTTAATTTTTGTTTTTAATTGTGGTAAACTACATATAACATAAAATTCACCATCTTAAGCATTTTTAAGTGTGTATTGCACTTCAGTGGCATTAAGTGCATTCCCACTGTTGTATAGCCATCACACCATCACCATCGTCCACCTCCAGAACTTTTTTCATCTTCCCAAATTGAAACTTTGTACTCAAAAAATGATAATTCCTCATTCTCTCGTCCCTGAAGCACCTGGAAACCATCATTCTACTGTCTGTCTCTGTGAATTTGACTACTTTAGATACCTCATGTAAGTAAAATTATACAGTAATTTTCCTTTTGTGATTGACCTATTTCACTTAACATAGTGTCCTCAAGATTCACCCATATTGTATGTAGCATGTGTCAGAATTTCCTTCCTCCTTAAGGCTGAATAATTTTTTGTGTGTATATATCACATTTTGTTATCCTTCAACAAGTAGACATATGTGTTCTCTTCAAGAACCTGATTTCAACTTTTTGGGTAGATATATAGAAGTGGATTTACTGAATTATACGGTAATCCTATTTTTCCTTTTTTTAGGAGCTCCCATACTGTTTTCCACAGAGACTACATCTTTTTTATTTTATTTTATTTTATTTTATTGGTTAATCCTCACCTGAGGATATTTTTCCCATTAATTTTTAGAGAAAGTGGAAAGGAGGGAGGGGGAGAGATAGAAAGAGAGAGAGAGATGTGAGAGAGACGCATCAATTGTTTGCCTCTGGAACAACTGCCCCAGCTGAGGCAGGGGATCAAACCTGCAACCCTTGTACATGCCCTTGATTGGGAATCGAACCTATGAGGGTTCAGTGTGTGGGCCAACACTCTAACCACTGAACCACACCAGCCAGGGTGAGACTATACCATTTTGTATTCCCAACAACAGTGCACAGAGTTCCAATTTCTCCACAACCTCACCAACATCTGCTATGGTTTGTTTTTATGATAGTAGCCATCCTAATGGTTATGAGGTTCTGGTAACAAATAAATTTTTATAGCATAAAAAAATTTGCAAATTGATGGTTTTTGCTATTACCTAAGTATCCAAGTTGACCATGTTTCAGCAAACATCAGAACAGAATTTACGTTTCATGAAGATTAGATATTTTAGACCTTAGCCTAATATTCTAAAATAATTAGAAAAAAAATGTCTGGAGAAAAATGCCAAGTAAAAGAAAAATGGAAAGGATGATGAAAAATTAAATTAGAAATCTTCCAATGGTTTGAGACTGATGAAAAATTTAATCAAAATTCTAAAGCTTTTAAATTATCTTTTAATGGGCAACAGGTGAAAATTTAGCAACTTTTTTTCTTTTATATTTTTATTCTCAATGACTTGTGTACTACTCAATTGTAATAATTTGACTGTTGCTGCCATTTTGAGGATTATTTAAATATTTTAGTAGGTGGTTATTTTCCTTTAAACATGTATTGTCAAAAGGGTTGCATACTTGAGAGTGATCGTATTACATTCTAGGACCAGCTTTTTTTTTTCCCCAAGAGTAATAGTCAATAATTGTATAATGCTACTCAATAGAAAAACAGGATTCCCTTAAGAGAATTTTTTTTTCAGTTAGCTTTGCAGGAACACACTTATTCCAGTGAGAACAGAACACCTGAGCTGACATCCACTCAAAGAACTAATAACTCGCCAAATCCTACTTATCAGCGTGTATCCTTTTCTCAATTAATTCAAGATTCCCAGTTTGTTTTCTTTCATCTCCAAAATAGCAACAACCTCCTTTAATATTTCAGACAGTCTGGCATTTAAGTAACTGATTGGTGAATGTTCAATTGCACTCAGAAGGCAACAGCCTGTCTCATCATCCGTAGTTCATTAGCATATAATGAAAATGCCATGCCAATCAAATTAAAGTTGCATGTGATAAGAGCTCTTTATTATTGATCGAAATTCTTTTTCTCAGCAACTGTTTTAACTGCATTTGGTCGAGATTGGTTCTCTGCCTGCACCCGAGTTGCTTTTTTTCCTTCTCCCTTCTCTCACATGTCACATTCTTATTCTGCGTCTGAGTAGCAATGAGCACCAGCTCTCCACCAACCTTGCCTTCAGCTGTTACGGTTCTGTTTTTTTCCTCTTCATCTCTTTGCATTATTCATTGCTGGACTACAGCAAAATATTGCAATGAGTAGCACATGGCAACAGAAAGAAGAGACATCCCTTCACAGAATTTGTGTTGTATATGTTTAAATGCTTTCAGCTTTAAAAATCTGCCATACCAAAATTAAAGCTATCGTATATATTCTAACCATTGCATACCATATGGCCTGATGCCACTACATGGAGGATAATCACCAAAAATCCATATCCATGTTTTCAGGAAGGCATAAAAATATGATTTATATACATTTTTGTTGTGCTTTTTTAAACAAGGGTTAAGTAACAAAATAAAACATGTCACATTTTGTTTATCCTTTTAGGCCTCACAGCCGAATATGTCTTTAGTCTGCAAACATTTAAAATTTTTAACTTCAACATTTTACCACAGAAGACATCTGAAGGTTACCCTCTTCCCTCCGCTCTAATAAATTCTATACCTCAGAGCTTGATCAAAGCCTTTCTCTCCAAACTCTCACAATGTAAAGAAAGAAAATTTTAAATTGAAGTCATTTAGAATTCCTAAGTAGTTAAAATGTTTTTTCATAGACACAATCAAACCTTCTTTAAAGTTGCAATTAATTCTTAGTTAGGGAAAAAAAAATTCCATATGGAATGAAATTCTCTGGAAATCATGTGTTTGCATTCCTGCTGTATGATTATTCTTACCACACCAGAAACTTCTTAATTAATTGCACTCTTCATGGCTACACGAAAACAGATGTAAATAAGTGCTTTTTATAACCATTAACTTTCACAACAGGCTTCCTCACAAGAACCGTAGGGGTGAATTGTTGAAAGGCAGCTGAGGGCACGGACTGCTGAAGGAAGGCTAACACACAGTGGCTCTTTTTCATTTGCAAAGGCAGTTCCTTCTAAATCCAACAAGTGGACAGAAAGACATTTCCAAATGCAAAGGCTCAAGAGTTGCCTGTATTTAAAGACAAATTGGATTACTGTGTTGAGTTCGGAATGGTGATTACATAATTAGTGCTGTGATTGGGGGGAAACCCACCCCTGCTCTGACTTGGTTTTATTTTTTAATTTTTTTTTTTTAAGTTGGCAAGAAAGCAAGACTACTGAGAGTTTAGACCAATGAAAAATGCAACAGTGAGAGAAACTAAAGTGGAAAGAACTAATAAAAGCAAAACACAGGACAAGGTCTTGTACAGAGTCCAAGAGAAGTCAACCTGGCCTCATGCCAAGCCTTATTGATCTGAGGGATGGAATTGGTTAAGGAGGGACGGCGTCGTGTCTTCTAGGAACTCCAGCATGGTGGAAAGGGAGGAAACGAGTCCATCTGCACACACTCCAATAGAAGAGTATTAATTTCAAGTAGCTTGTTAACATGTTTTTTGAGGCTTCTTGGGAAAAAAAATAGCAAAAATGTTACAACTACACAAATGTGAATCTATCATGCCCAACATTTTATAATAGATATGGTATGCCTCTTTGCATCAGGTTTTTCATCATAAATTTACTTCCCCCCCCCATTTTATTGAGGTTAATTAATAAATCAAATTATAAGATATTTAAAGTGATATATATTATTACATATATTAATATATATATTAAAAAGGAACCCCTGTTGAGTAAATTGACACATCCATCCCTTCACATATTCACCTAGTTCTTTTTCTTAAGTGAGAACATTTGTGTTCTACTCTCTTAGCAAATGTCAATTACACAATGCAAGGTCATCAACTATGCAGCGTGGGGCAAAAGTAGGTTTACAGTTGTGAGTACTCCAAAAAATTTATTTTTGTGTTATTATTTATTAATTATTGCATTATTTCCCAACAAACAACACTGTTGCTCCACCCTGCAGTCACCTTGTTATATATTTGATCCTCAAACTTTCAGTTTTGAAGTTACCTTTAAGTTAGCAGTTTACACTTCTGTCTGAGTGAATGGGAAAGGGAGATCTCCCATTAAGCCAGGGAGAACATCAGAAAGCAAAAAGGAAATCTGCTAGTGACCTGATGCAAATCAAACTTGAAGCATGTGCTTTTTTGATAAGTCCAGGTAACTTTTACTCCAGAGATTAGATTCTCTCATGGAACACAAAAGAACGCCAGGTTGCAACCTGTACATACCAATGAGAGCTATGAAATGGAGTCTAATCTGTGAGAATTAGGCCCTGTGCTATTTTTAAAAATCCATCCATGTTTCTCTCACAGGCTTTAATTAGTTTGTGCTTTTTCAGAAGAGAGTGCTCTATCATGATTTCACATGAGCTATCTGATTATGGTTTCTGAGGCCTGTTCATCATTGCAATAAAAAAATAACAGCTACCAATCATTAAGCGTCATGTACTTAATACTATGTACTTTACATAACCATCCCTAATTCCCCAAACAATTCTGTAATCTGGGTATTATCTCCATTTTTCACAAATGAAACCTGGGGCAAAGAGAGGCTAAGTAACATGTCCCAAGTCACAGAGCTGCTGAGTGAAGAGCCAGAATCCAAATTCAGAGCTGCCTGACCACAAAGGCCAAGCTCATTGATGAGACACCTCCCTCCCACCCTCTAGATAACAAGAGCAAGCCCAGGATGTCTCTGGGGGACCATATCCTCTTCACATCTCTCTTCACATCTCCATTTTGCAAGGTCTCTGGTTTTTCCTTAAGGAAAAATGAAGGACAGCCTTTTTCTTTAAATCACCCATGAAATAAGTTTAATTTGGCTTTGTAGGATTTATAACTCTGATTTAAGGGAGGAACCAATGTCCAAATACAAATGTGGAAATAATTATTGACACCTATTATATATGCGGAGATCTTGACCAATCACACAGAGTGAAGGTTCCATCTGTCTCTGTGACTGAAACCATCCCACCCCATCTTTATGTAGGTCTTCCTAATTTACAATCATAATTCCAGGTTCTAAGACATATTCTGTGTGTGCACACACCGCCCCCCCCACACACACACACACACACTTCTTACGTTTATCTATCTCTTGGTCTTTTACTTCCAAATGCATGACACTGGAAGATTTAGCATATTAGTGGTGCTCAATAACTATTTATTATCACTAATTAGCTGCATGCCTCAAGAAAGCCTAATGAAAAGGAAAAAGGGAGTTTGGTTTAAGAAAACATATGATTAGGCCTCCCTGCTGACATCCTCTTTTTGATTACAGAAGTTGCCTTTTGGACTCAACTGAGAAACAGCATTCTCATAGCTATGTTTCCTTTATCCGAACTGATCTTGTGTGTAAAAGAGAAAGGCTGTTAAAAGAATTTAGTATAAATTAAAATTAAACTGGACTTGCCCACATTGTATCAAAATCAAATCAAGCAAGCGGCTTAATCTTTAAAATGTCCTCCTTGGGGGTTTTCTTCTTCCTTCATTGTTTAGGCAGGAACTTCTCCTCAGACCATTTAGTTCATCATCTCCAACTGACTCAGGAAAGTGAGTGCTGTTAAGAGCCGTGCTAGTGTCCTGGGATTTGTATTAAGAAGATTCCCTTTCACTACTTGATAGCCTCAGAGCTGAGACGGCTGTAACACACCACTCATCACCAACAGTGTCAGGAGTTGTATCAGCATCTTCAAAAAGAAAGTCATTTTCAGTTAAAAATAGCCATATTCTAAGCTTACCTATGCTCCCTGCACACTTTTTAAAGTCCAAGTGAAAATATTTCTTGAACCTGTGTTTGACATGCTCAGTAATTCCTATGAGGTATAAAACACCCTTGTTTTATTTCAAGAAGCTATCAGCTCTCTGGCTGTGGTCAAAACCAGAAAGGTCCTAAAATTTGGCTTGGCTAGCATCCCAAAATGTTATTCTAACCCCCGACAGATCTTTCACCAGGAGAATATGAATCAAGCCACATTTGCCTTAGTACAGTAGCTGTTTGATTTGCTTAAAATCATAGTGTTCCCATATACGTAATAAAGTACAGTAGAAGAAAAACACCGATTCTTGGAGCAACTATAATTAATATAAGGAGAGTTTTCTGGTACAAATGTTATGTGATGATGGGGCCTCTTCTAGATCTAATAGTCTCAGGCGGGGAGGGGGGAGGGAAAGTCAAGATACTTCTGATTTGTTCTTTAGGCAATAAAAATTATATATAGGGCCTCTGAGAATTGACTTGATTTCCAAAGATCTAAAGAACAGAGGAAGAAGTGATGATGGCCTTTTGTTTATAGAAGCAAACTTCCAGTACTAAGTGACTGTCTGGGGGGTAGAACAAAGTATGGTTTTAATTCTGCCCTGAATCAAACTCTGAATAAAGTGGTGGAGCTCACTGCTAATACACAGTCTTCCCCTCAGACAGTCTGCTGAGTCCGGACCAGAGCACTTAGACTTTTTTTTTTTTTTTTTTAGATTTTAACTTTTTTTTAAATTGTTTTAAGTATTACAAATAGTAGTACATATGTCTCCTTTTTTTTTTCCCCAGTGACCTCCCCCCAACCTCCCTTACCCCTAGTACATGCCTTCACCTGCCCGCCCTCCACCCCACCCCAGTATCTTGTATCCATTGGTTGTGCTTATATGCATGAGTACAAGTCCTTCAGTTGGTCTCTTACAGCCCCCCTCCAAATGCCAAACGGGGCAATGCAGATCCGACCCTCTCTGGTTTGGTCCTAGGCAACCTGCAGTGGTGCACAGCTGCTGACTGCTCACGTGGCAGGGCGTTGTCAGAGTCTTCCATCTCTGGACTGTTTTTCCTCTTGTCTTCGTGGTTGGAGCACACCTGTCAATTCCTCTCTGTTGCAGGAATCCACATGGTCTTGGAGTTGTTTTCTGAAAATATACAAACATATTCTCCACCACAAGTTAATAAAGGAATCTTTTCTATATAATTGATTTGGGATCCTTTTTATTTTTGCCCAAACAATTTTCCTTTGTCTTATTTAGACACCATGTGTGTTTTTCATAGGTGTCTTGCTGTTAGCATTACAAATGAAAATTAATTTTGTAAAGTAAAAATTTTCTAGATGTAATTTACTTATAGGATATTTTTCCTTACATGATATTATAGCACTTAGACTTTAGATTTGGAAACAAGCTGGTCAAGATGAAATGCATCAAATATTTCATATAAATTAAAAAATGATCATGATCTATCTGGAAGAAATAATCTAGGATAATTTTTCCTAATTTTTCTTTCCCATTATTTTAATCTTGCACACCTTATTTCAAAGAAATGTGTGCAATGATTACAATTTTGCACATGAAACCCAAAGGCACTCTCATCCTTACATGATTTGTATATTTTATTAATGTAAAAAGTAAATTTGAATTTTGGAAACTTCAGATTGATGTGTAAGAAATAGAGTATTATTTGGAAACTACATGTAAATTCTATTTTAATTACCCCATTGGCAGACCTCAGCAAACAAATCATGCAATCTTCATTACCCGATGATTTTAAGAGTGAGCATTTTGAGTGGATTTGGATCAAGTTGTTAATGAGAGCTAGAGAGGTGGCTTATTTCACTGGATTTTCACTTCCTGAGACAAGGAATCATGTACTGAATAAATCAGGTGTAAATGGCTTTGTCTTAGCCTCCAACAATCAACACTAGAAAGTGACTGTCTTTAACACAATCAGCAGGCTTCAGCATGGCAGCCTCGGAGCCCGAAATAGAAGAGTCACCTGGCAAGTGACCAGCCTCTCATGTTGTATCTCCTAGGAAGGGCAGTCTCTGATGATCTTTGCTATTGCTCGCGGCTTTTCTTACGGTTTACAAATTGTAGGGCAGGCACAATTGTGACACAGACAGGCAGTTTCTGTCCTCCTGACATTTATAATTCAAGAAGCCTCAGAGGAACCTTAGCTGGTTTGGCTCAGTGGATAGAACGTCGACCTGTAAGACCAAAGAGTCCCAGGTTGGATTTGGGTCAAGGGCACATACCTTGGTTGCAGGCTTCTCCCCAGCCAGGGCCCTGGTTGGGCTCATGAAGGAGGCAACTAATCAATATGTTTCTCTCACATCAATGTTTCTCTGTCTTTCCCTCTCTCTCCCACTCTCCCTAAAAATCAAAGGTAAAAATATCCTCGGGTGAGGATTAGCAACAGCAACAAAAGAGGCCTAAGAGGAAATATGTGAACTCTCCTTAAACCACCAAAGGAAGAGGGGTGAGACAACTGGCCATACAGGCAAACCCATCACAGTAAAATGCAGTCATGAAATTTAACTTGCTCAAGTTCTTCCTCAAAGTGAGCTCAAGTTCAGAATAAATCATGACTCTCGTTTAAGAACAATAGTATGTGAAGGTGAAAAAGAAAGCCTTGCACCTGCCTGACTTTCATCCACTTGATGTCACTACTACATTGGAGAATGATTGTTAAAGATAAATGAAGTGAAATGATTGAACTTGCAAAGGGCTCAGTGCCTGGCACATAATAAGTACTCAATAAATGTTGGCTCTTCGGTCTTAGCTATAAGATAGTCACATGCAGAATGATCTGTGTGAGTTAATCAAATGTAGGCCATACACATTTTTCAATGTATGTAAAATTAAATTATAGTACAACTGGGCCAAATTGAGAGCCTCCCAGAGCAGCAATTTTCAATTAGTGTGCCATAAGGATTTTTAAAACATGCAATACCTGACTATTAACTCAGGGGTACTAATCCCTTTTCCCTTAGATTGTCAAATTTAAAAAAAGACAACACCAACATAATAATAGCCATCCGGTGTGAATGAGTCAAAATTACAGTATATCTATTTTTTGTCAAAAAAATATTTTTGATATGCTGCAGAATTTTTGTAATTAGTTGATGTGTGCCATGAGATGAAAAGGTTGAAAATCACAGTCCTAAATATATGTGAAGTCCTAAAAATACCTCTACAGCATAACAGGGACTTGTTAGGACTTTATAAGAAAGGATTAGGACCATTTGTTTATTTTTCAGAAGCTTACTCTATAGGGACCTACAGGGAGATGTGAGGCTTGTTGGCTTGGGCTGGTCCTCCCCAAATTTGGGGATTATATAATGCAAATCATCTCGGGTTTTAAACTGGCTATTCCAGCCTATTGCCTTAACTAAAACAAGATAGCCCCCTACCTTCGCTGAGAGATCTCAGAGTCCCTGAAGTCTGGCAGCCTCCACTAAGCCAGCTGCTGTTTGCAGGATTCAGATGATCTGGGACTTCCCAGGTGTCAGAAGCAAACAATAGATCACAGCTGGCATTAATTGGCAGCACCCTGGTTGGCAGTCTCAGCAGAGAGAGGCCAAACACTGAACAGGCCACAGAGAGAGGACTCCCCTCACTCAGCTAATATTAATTGAAATGTCTTCGTGGAATGCTGTTTTGCACATTGCAATGAAAACAGTTTGTTTTTAGGCTTTAAACATCCCTCTGCTGTGTTTGCAATCTGAACACTACAGCATGTGTTAAAACATAAGATCCAGGGAGGCAAACTGACTATAAACAGAGTAGTTTAGGAGCTGGGGGTGGGGAAGCAGGGTCTTTCTTTTGCAATGTTCAAGCTCAGGGAAGTGCACAGAAGTGATAACACAGCACAAGTAGGGGAAAAGTAAGAAATATTTAAACTTCAGAGGATTTTTCACTGTGTTGGTTGGTAAGAACCTTACGGAGGGAACATTATCTAAATCCATGAGTTTTCCCTCTGATGCTACCCTCTTTAAAATCCTAGGCCACTATGCTAAATATTACCCTGGTTTTCTAGGGCAATCGTCTCAATCCATCTAGTTAAAAGATACCTAGGAATGTGGTCTGTGACCAATAACACAGATTAGCATGCTAATGTTGTAAGGGCAGCATTGTGAAATAAGCCGGAGATATCTCTGGAATCAGACTGAGCACACCAGGCCAGCCCCCGTGTATCACTCAGGATTATACACAGACTGTTAAGAATACAGAACAATTGCTCCACATTTCTTTGTGCTGGTGTCATCTCCCTTTCGTATCTGGGAACAATACCCATATCTCGGCCTTGGCTACTGACATTTGTCATAAACTCCAACTGACCTTTTGCCAGAGGAGCTTCAGGGTGATTCTCTTTTTTATCTTTCAGAGTCTTCAGCATGTAATGATTCATTCCGGAAGTATCCGGGGCCCCGCATGTGCTCCATGATGAACAAGAAGCAGGCAAATCAGTCCCTGCCCGAGGAATCCGAAGATATGTTCGTGACACAAGTAGACAATCTGGAAGACAATGACAGCTCTCTGGTGCAACCTGAACAGGTCAGGGCTGAAGAGCTAAAAAACAAGCCAAAGATATCTGTGCGGTCAATTTACTCATCAAAGGCTTTAGGGGAACATAAATTTGGAAATGCGTTTTGAAGAAAATGTGGGGTTTAGATGAGAAAACATAGTTCAGATTTTTTTTAAAGCAGAAGGGAAATAAAACAGATAGATAAGAAAGCCTTAAAGAGGGACACAAAATATGTCAACTGGAATCAAGTGTACTCCCAGCTCTTTACATCAGAGAAAAAATGAGGAAGTTGTGGTTTTACTGGTTCATCATCCAGATATTAGAATACCCCAGGTTTTACAGATGGAAACATTAACGTAAAACAGTTAAGCAAGTCTCAAAAAATTATGACTCCAGCCAGTGTCGATAAGTCATAACAATAGAACTGAACAAGGGCCCTGCCTGGAGTCGGATTCACTCAGTCCTGGTCCTACAAGAGGTATTCAAATGTGTGGAAACATTCTCTAATTCTTCTTTGACACTCATAAACCATTATTTCTCAGCAGCTACAAACATCTTCAGTCCACCTTAAGGCACCTAGGCAACTCTCTTCATTTCCTCCCTCCTATTTTTCTCCCACTGTCCCCTGCCCACTCATATTCAAAAGACAGAGGGGCAAACCCTTTCAGAACTTTTTTTTTTTCCTATCTCAAAGCACTCCTACTTCTAACTGGCCATGTGAACATAACCCTTGGACTCGGTTTGCACAACTCTAATACCTAAGAGTCAGTGTGCTGTGAGAAACAAATGTTCTATAGCTGAAAACATTTTGTTCAATTTCCATGGATAGACTGTCATGCAAAGATTGAAAACCCTAACCTTAAAAAGATAAGCGAGTGCCTTCATTGCATACACTTAACTTGATGTAGGAATGCAATTTATATCTTATGTTTTAAAAATTCCATTGAAATCAAAGTTCCAAGACACAAATGAAACTTTGTCCACTCTTAATCCCAGGAAAAACAATGTTATTTAAGGCAACCCATTGTCCAGCCAATCACTCCCCTGTGATAATCTTCCCCACCTACTGAGTATCACAGGGATGAGGGAATTCGAGATGAGTTTATTATTATACTTTCTAACCTTCAAACTGTGAACTAAACAAACACAAGAGTGGGTATTTAAAAATTAAGTGTGTTAATACAGATCATACTAATAAATTTCAATGCAAGCTCTGGGGGATCCATTTACTCCTATAAATGGTTGGTTACTTTCATCACAGTTATAGTAAGTATCTAGTGGTAGAAATAAACTCACACATCACTCTCTATTAATGTGTTTAAAACGAACCAATCCGGTTGCTTCCAAATGGGATTCAAAAACAAAGGATTAGTTCAATACATGTGGAAAAGGCTTTGAGATCTTTTGAAGAAAGAATAGACATGCGGAGAGTCCACATTTTTATAGGTGACTTGTTCTAGATTTAATTACTGCAATAGAGAATTGCAAGACTTTTTTTATTATTATTCTGTCTGCACCCCTGCTGACCTACCTACATGAACTTGGGCGAATTCTTAAGCATTACTTATTCAGTTCAGAGAGCATTACTTATGACCTCATAAACAAAAAGGTGTAAAAACCAAAGCAAAAATTGGACCTTCAAGTCAATCTGTGATGCATGCTTAGGAATATATCAGATGAAGGCAAGCTCTTGCCAAACAAAGATAAGAAATAATATAATTATAGAATTTAAAAGCCAGAGACAAGCTCAGAGCTTGTTGAGTCCCACCTGCTCATTTTAAGTCCAAAATCTGGGGAAAATACATAAGATGTCCAAGGCCATACAGCCAAGCTGTACAGCATCATGGGAACCTGGGAACCAGGAAACTGAAGCAACGTGCACACGCACTCACTCACTCACGCACATAAGTTAAAATGTTTAGGAGAAAGATTTCTTCTTGTATAGATGTTTGTACAACAAGAAAGTTATTGGCAAAACAATAGAAAAACTGTTTTCTTTCTTAATGTCTCTTAAAGAAGTATGTTACTGCAAAGTGGTTTCTGTCCCAAGGCAAACAAAACAAGGCTGTTCCCACCTGTGTAGTGGGAATCAAGCTTCCATCCTAGCAATAGAGAAACAGAAGAAAACATTGAAAGAGGAACCAAGGAAGAAAAAAGAAAATTATTACTACTATTGAGGTAACACAGTCCAGGGCAAAATTCCATAAAGAGGATTTTATTGTATTACTAGAGGCCCGGTGCATGAAATTCGTGCAAGGGGGCAGGTGGTCCCCTCAGCCCAGCCTGAACCCTCTCCAATCCAGGACCCCTCAGGGGATATCCAACTGCCATTAGTCAGACATCCCTCTCACAATCTGGGACCACTGGCTCCTAACTGCTCACCTGTCTGCCTGCCTGACCGCCCCCAACTGCTCCCCCGCCCCCGCCAGCCTGGTCGCCCCCATCTGCCCCCTACTGTGGTCACCCCATGCGCCTGCTGCTCAGTCATTTGGTCGTCCCTCACTAACCCCCCTGCCAGCCTGGTCACCCCACGCAGCCTGTTTGGTCATCCGTTCAATTGTGATGGTCGCTTAGGCTCTTATTATTATAGATGGATAAAATGCATCCCCCAAATTAATAATTTTGTCTAGTAGCAGTTTATATATATATAGCTATTATAAAATAAGGAATAAGTAAACTTGTTGCAATTATTGTGTTGCTGCTACAATTTATGTGCCAAACCCTCCTTCAAAATTAATATTATTAATGTTTTTAGCTCTTAGTGAAGAAATGATTCTGAGCTGTCTAAAGTTCTAGATTTATTTGGAATTGTTGACACTTTTCTATCAGTCCACCATGTTTGCAAACCTCTCCTGTTCTTAAATAAGCTGTCTCTTTGTCCTTTCTGACTCGATCACTTTCTTTATCTTTCCCTAACTAGCCCTTAAAGAAGTGACAGAGATTGGCAGTCTCTACTTCTCCTTTAATCTTCCATGTACAGGGTCTCTTTCTGGTCTGTTGAATCTGTTTCACAATGGCCCACAGATCTCCAGATCCAAAGGCATCCTCTCAATTCTCATCTGCCTGACATCCAACCACCTTCTTCTGGGAACTCAGCCTTTCATGGCTCCCTTGAAGTCACTTAATCCCAATCTTTATGAACATATCCCAATCTTTATGAGCAGTTCCCAACCTCTTACTGGGTCCTCCACCTCCACCACTGGATCCCCACTCAGTCAATAACAATTTCATCTACTCTCCAGGTTTCATCTATACTGGTGCTTCTCCAGCGAGCATGATGTTGCTGCCAGGAGACACTTAGCAATATCTGGAGGCATTTTTGGTTGTCACAACTGCAGGGCATGTTGACCATTGGCACGTAGTGGGTAGAGAACAGAAATGCCTCTAAAATTCCTAAAGTATACATCCTACAGAACACAGGACAGCCTTCCAAAACAAGAAATTTTAGCCAGCCCAAATGTCCAGAGTGAAAGAATAAGAAACCTTGATCTATACTATGTATAGACTAATGGTTTTTATATAATTATCTACCATCTACATCCCTCAACTAAATTTCATTCCTATTTTTAGTACATCTTCCCATATGTGTCCAGTAATCATCATTATTTACCTCTAAACCTCCTCTTTTTATAGTCTCTGTCCCAGGTAAAGGCCTCATTACTCCATGCTCAAGTTAGAAACCTTGGCATCATTTTCTACTCCCTCTTCATCACCCACACAACTTATGTGTCACTGTGTTCTGTTTTATTTTATAATCCAGTAACCTCCTGGGTGACCTGGTTGACTCCAGCCTCACCTCATTCCACTCCATTCTCTATACAACAGCAGCCACCCTTCTGCAATCAAAGTTTTTTCCTTTCTCTTTTACTTAAAAATTGTCAGTGTCACCCTAACCAGTTTGGCTCAGAGGATAGAGCATCGGCCTATGGACTGAAGGGTCCCAGGTTCAATTCTGGTCAAGGGCATGTATCTTAGTTGCGGGCACATCCCCAGTATGTGAAGGAGGCAGCTGATCGATGTTTCTCTCTCATCAATGTTTCTAACTCTCTATCCCTCTCCCTTCCTCTCTGTGAAAAATCAATAAAATATATTTTAAAAAATTGTCAGTGTCTCTCACCACCTAGAGGAGGAATTTTCAACCTGGATTTCAGGCTTGTGGAGAGGAAATGGAATAGTAATAGAGAGGATTTCCACACACCACCTAAAATAATATCTAAAGGTCAGCATGCAGTACATTTTCTGGAAAGCATATTAACAGCTTTCATTAGACTTCCTATGGCAGTGATTCTCAAACTTGAGCATACGTCAAAATCTCCTAGAAAGCATGTTGAAACAGATTGCTAGGTCCCAGATTAGTGTTGACTTTAGCAGGTCTGGATTTAGGTCTAGCAAGTCTTACTGCTGATCCTGGGAGCACTCTTGGAGAGGAGACTTTATAAAAATAGGGAGGCTTGAGTCTTATTCCCACAGGTTCTATTGGGTGTGGCCCGGGCTTCTGGGTTCTTCTTAATCTCCTTCGGTGATTCTGAGAGCCATAAAGTTTGCAAACCAGTGCTCTGAGGTATCCATAAGCCAAACTAGGTAAAGAATCTAAAGGATAGGGCAAAACGTGCTTTCACAGAGCCTCCTCATCTGACCTCCACCTCCCTTTCAGGCCCCTACACCACCCCACTCCTCAGTGGCCTATTCCTCTCTCTCTCCTTCTATTGCTTCACACTTAACCATCTAAAGAGCTCACCACACCAATAAGAATGCCCTACACGCACTGTGAACCTTCCTGCCACTATCAATATACTTTCTTTTGCCAGGAATGCTCTTCCCCAAACAATCTTTCTGGAAAATTCTACTCCTTCAAAATTAGCTAAGATGTTACCTGCTCTGACTCTCTCCATTCCAAACCCAAGCCCAAACAGCACCCAGGCAGAATTATCACTGTCTATGTGATGTTCCCATAGCACATTATGCATACCTCTCTTTGGGCATAGTATAAAAGCCCATCGTTTGCACTGCTGTATCTCACTGGGTTGTGATCTCCCGCAAGGCTGGGAAGATCTGGTACCTCTTGCAACCCCTGGCACAGCTCAAGTAGGCAATATAAGGTACTAGTTCTTTCATTCATCCAGCAGGCAAAGGGAAGTTGCCTTGGTCTAAACTCTTCCTAAATTTTTTCTGTTTTAAGATTGTTCTACATTTTAAATGGCAAACAAAACTGTAGACAGTGAAAATTCTTTGAATGAGCAGGAGTCTTTTGAATGGTTATGAAAATCAGAAAGGGCATCATGCCTATAAGACAGACCTCAACAGCTTTATGCACTTAACTCTCAAAACTGAATACTTAATTTAGCATGTTCAAATACTTGAAGTTTTCACTGGTAAACCTGCAAATAACTACTTAAAACGTGTGTGTGGTGGGAAAAATGACTATAAAAATGTCAACTTGGGAGAGCACTGATCTGTTTCTCTGCGTCTAATTGCTGCCCTGTGTAACGCGATGGGAATTCTCACAGCGAAATGCAGAGGATGTGAATCGGACCCAGATGTGTGCCCCCGGTCTCCTCAGCCTGGTTTTCAATAAACATTTTTTTTTACTTCTTTTCCCTGCCTTTCATAATAGCACAGATAAATTTTACACTCTAATCCCTCAAGAAAACATATTATACAGGATAAAGCAAGACTATTATTTTGTGGTTTTAAAGAGGATGGATTAGAAATAACATTGATCATAATTTCAAATTTCTACAAAAAGCTATCAAACCAAATTACTATCTTTTTTCTTTCTGTTTTTATTTGTTTCTTATTTTTTTATTTTCTGTTTTTTTAATGGCTATCGTTTTTGTATCAGAATTTGGGAATATGGGTCAGTCAAGAAGCATTTTTAAAGAGTAACAAAGGACTAAGTGAGTTTGATGGAATATGATTCCTTCTGTAGTCACTTTGAGATAATCATAACTGAAAGCAGCAAAATTACTTAGAATTTTAGAGTGAAGCTGCTGTTACTTTTCATTATAAATTGGTTATGAAAATTTTGTCACTTTCCTGACTCTATTTAAGTGTAATTATCTTGAAAAATATGAGTTTTTGAAAACTAACTAGATATATTACAGAAGATTTAAAAATATGTAATTCAGTAATCCATTTATTTTTCATTATTAGCTTTTCTATTTTTACAAACAAAATATACAGTTATTACTCAGAATTCCACAAAAGTACCAACACTACACATTCTGCCTTTTCATTTCCTGAATTTCTTAACTGAATTATAGGAGTTCAGCAATTCTCATTTGACTGAGTTGGATGTCTTTAAGCTTAAAATTTTTTTCTAGGCATAAATATCTAGGGATCCATTTTTCCCTTCTCTTTTGCATTTCTTCGCCTCCTTAAATAATGGTGTTTTTACTTATTCACTTCATTTGTTAAAGATAAATGGGACACAAAGAATCAAATTAAAGGTTTCATGGACATTGTGTGTATTTGTGTGTGTGTGTGTGTGTGTATGTGTGCCCGCGCGCATGTGTGTTCCTGTTATCTGGGAAAACTTTGTGAATTCTTAAGCATTGTACGTTTATAATACCACAGTCTAATTACAGGTAACTAGTGGCATAATTTTGATACTGGTTCCAAATGCTCTTTTTTTGGAGAACATGAATGAATCTGCAGTTAGAACGAATCTTCTCTTACTGACAGTTTTCCTGAATTGCGAAGGTTTCTTGGATAGATCTAAGACCTGTGGTTGAAGCATCATCAATCAGACTTTAAAATAAGCACCAGAATTTAATAGTTTTTCCCCTCCATGTCCCCATCTCTTCCTTACTACCCCAAGGTACAAGAGCAATAAATTTAATTATTTAATTTATCAAATTTAATTACCTCACTGGAAACTTGCTGTGACACTGTCCTTAGGCACTCTATCTACCAAGACACCACATATAGATAAAGTTTTTAAGTGAGTTTCTTTCCTAGGTTTTATATTAAATAAATTTCTTTGCCCAAGGTCCAAAATGGATTCATCTTACCCTGAATTCCTAGCAAGAGTAATTTAATTCTGTAGTGAGGATTCCATGTACCAGCAAAACTCACAGTCTGTGAGTGGGTGGTCAATAGATATGTTCTTTCAAGTTAAAAATAAGTTCTCATCAGGAAGAGTGTTTTGACTATGTTGCTTATCTGTTATAGCTCTGATGATAAAAAAAAAATCCTCCTCTGAGGTTCCATTTGAATACTAAATAAAACCCCACATGAACAATTTAGCAGTTGTAAGTATTCCCTAAACTGTCAGTGGAATTTTATGCTAATATATTGGCATTGAGAAATCTAAAATGAACACTACTTTTAGTGACTGAGATATTTTCAAACAGCCAAAACTTATCAATTTCATAGTGCAGAATAGATATAAATGAAAAATTTTGATGAACTGCAAAATAATTTTAATTATTATTATTCAGTTTCATGATCCTCATTTATTCTTACAAAGTATTTTGATAAGCAGTGAAATGTTGCCTCATATGAAATTCATTACTACCAGAATCTAAAATCTTCAAAATATGAAAGGAAAGGTAAGTCGTATTAAGACAACCTTTAAATTGCTTTCTCCCAATAAAAATTTTAGACTATGAGAGACCATGATATTTTAAATGTTGGGAAAGTTCCAGAGTATTCCAAAATTAAGGTAGAGGGTTGTTTGTATTCAGAGAAAACTAGCTCTAATTTAATAGAAATTTAAACCCAGATGTTAACATTTTTAAACACAATTTCTTGGCAAAGAAGGAATATATCATGCAAATGGTATATAGAGGGGCTTTTCTATTAGATCTGAAAGAGATTTTCTCTGAACCAGGTGTTAGTTATGAATTTATAATTCTTTGAGAGGCTAGATGTGATGGCAACAGCTAATAATGAAGCATACTCAGCAGTATATATAATACCCACCAACTGGTTTGTCCATCAAATTCAGCAAACTTCCTACGTGGACAATTTCTATATTGGTAACTATGAAACTCCTAAAATTGCTTTGTTGAACCTGGAAATGCCATAAATTTTGTTTTGTATAATCTTTTATTTTTAAGTCTTGATAACTAATTTTCTCTATAGTATGAAATCTAATAGTAACATAGAGAAATTGTATTTGGATATATTTATTAACTAAAGTGCTTTCTCTTCAGTGATTCTTTTTTTTTCTTTCTTTCTTTATTGATTAAGGTATTACATATGTGTCCTTATCCTCCCATTTTCCCCTGTCCCCCGCCCCCACTCATGCCCTCACCTTCCTGGTGTCTGTGTCCATTGGTTAGGCTTATAAGCATTCATCCTCACCAGCATTTGTCATTTGTTGATTTGTTGATGACAGCCATTCTGACAGGTGTGAGATGGTACCTCATTGTTGTTTTGATTTGCATCTCTCAGATGATTAGTGACTTTGAGCATGTTTTCATATGTCTCTTGGCCTTCCTTATGTCTGTCCTCTTTTGAAAATTATCTATTTAAGTCCATTGCCCATTTTTTTTATTGGGTTGTTTATCTTCCTTTTATCAAATTGTATGAGTTCCCTGTAAATGTTAGAGATTAAACCCTTATCGGTGATAACATTAGCAAATATGTTCTCCCATACAGTGGGCTTTCTTGTTGTTTTGTGGATGGTTTCTTTTGCTGTGCAGAATGATACTGTACATAGAAAACTCTAAAGACTCCATCAAAAAAATTAATAGACTTAATAAATGAATTTGGCAAAGTAGCAGGACACAAAATTAATGCAAAGAAATCTATGGCATTTTTATACACCAATAGTGAGTTTACAGAAAGATTAAAAAAGCAATCCTATTTACCATTGCACCAAAAACATTAAGATACCTAGGAATAAACTTAACTACGGAGGTAAAAAGACCCATAATCGGAAAACTACAGGACACAGAAAAAAGAGATAGAGGAAGACATAAAAGATGGAAGAATATACCATATTCATGGATTGGTAGAATCAACATCATTAAAATGTTCATACTACCTAAAGCAATCTACCGATTCAAATGCATTCCCCATTAAAATACCAACTGCATATTTCACAAATCTAGAATGAATTCTCCAAAAATTCACCTGGAATAATAATAATAAAAAGACCCTGCATAGCTGTAGCAATCCTGAGAAAGCAGAACAAAGTAGGAGGGATCTCAATACCAGATATCAAGCTGTATTATAAAGCCACTGTTCTCAAAACTGCTTGGTACTGGCACAAAAACAGACATATAGACCAATGGAATAGAATGGAGAACCCAGATATCAACCCAAACCACTACACTCAATTAATATTCGACAAAGGAGGCAAGAGCATACAATGGAGTCAAGACAGTCTCTTCAATAAATGGTGTTGGGAAAATTGGACAGATACATGCAAAAAATTAAAACCAGATCACCAACTTATACCATAGACAAAAATAAATTCAAAATGGATAAAGGACTTAAACATAAGATGGGAAACCATAAAAATCTTAGAGGAATCCACAGGTAGCAAAATCTCAGACATAATACCGAAGCAATATCTTCACCAATATAGCTCCTAGGGGCAATGGAAGCTAAAGAGAAAATAAATTAATGGGGCAATATCAAAATAAAAAGCTTCTGCACAGCAGTGATTCTTTCTTAATCTGTGTGCCTTCCCTACTCAAAGACTTTACGATATCCATTGCCTTAGGGCAGGGTTGTTACTTTGTTAAAGAGAACAAAGGAGTCAAATCCTTTGTCTTTGGTGTTTCAAAGATTCCAAGCATAGGACAAAAAGATCTGGAACTGTCAGAACCAGTTTTTCCTACCCACCCATCCCAGACTAGATGGAATAAGAGAAGGATCCTGCCAGAGGAAACAAGGGTGTTTGACCTGCTCTGGGTATCTGAACAAAAAGAGGGTTGGTCATGCTCAAGCTTTCAGAAAGTTTTAGTGCAAGCATGTCAAACTTGCCACCCGGCCCACAAGGAATATTTCTGTGGCCCAGCCAGTGTAACGGTATGTAAGAAACGTTTTAACAAAAATTCCGTAACTTAATTTTTACAATGTCCTGTTTGTTATACAGGATAATTATTAATAACAAACTACAATGACTAATGTAGTCACTGACTGATTACTATTTTCACATTCCAATTCACTAATGACTGATTACTATTTTCACATTCCAATCATTTCCCCTGCATGCCTTACGCACAGGCGCACCATTTCTCTCCACTAATACTAGCAGTTGAATATGTTAGCAGCCAATTGCCACATCATTAGTCTTGTACTGATTTGTTTGGTGTGCGCAACAGGAAATATTTTGCTTTCAGGGAACAAAAAAAAATAGGTTTATTTGTGTTATGCTTATTAATTGGTGCAGTTACTCAGTGTCTAGTAAGTTAACGTTCAAGAAAAAATATTTTTATTAAAATGTTCTATTATTTTATGTTAACAATTATTCATTTATTTCAGCCCTTTGTATTCAACATGTCTCTATAGAAATAAACATACATTTCTATGAAAATTGAAGCTTTTGTTTTTTTGCTGCCCACATAAACTTAAACCTTTTTTATTTGGCCTGTGTTAGCCTTTGAGTCTGACATGCTTGTTTTAGTGGCTCTGAGAAGGGTGGAGTTGTGTAGGTGTAGCCAGAGAGCCAGCGAGCCTCATGGAGTATTTCTGGGCCCCAGTTTGGCACCAAGGATATCAGAATAAAGATGGTTGCACAGAAGTTCTGGACAAAAGGGGTCTGATATAACTACAGAAAGTTCCCCATGGTCCCACCAAAGAAGGCTCAGGAGAACAGAGAAATCTGACCTGCTCAAGAAGAGGGGATCAAAAGTAGCTGAGAAAATAGAAGCTGAGACGATCAGAGAAAATGAAGATCATTCAGGTTTGCAAAAGGATCTAAAGATTATCAACCAGAAACCTGATAAAACCTGAGCGTCCCGGTGGATGCCAGCAGGAAGACATAACAGCCACCATGACCTGGCACCGTGGAAGCCCCCTGTGAGTAGGTTAAACCTGATGCAGGTAGAGATCCTAGGTGTATCTCTAGTGGAGTAATCTGGCTCAGATAAAGCACTGTGACCCTGCAGTATTAGCCCTGTACTAAAGATGAAGAAAGAACATTTTCACCCAGGTTTCAATTTAGTTATTTCAGATTTTAAAATCTGACCCAATATACTCTGCTAGAATAATGAGTCACTTCCATGTTATTCAATAAATAATGTGGTGACAACTGCCTCATCATGTTGAAAAGAAAATGATTCTTTATGTCAAAATAAATTCCAGATGGATGAAAGATTTTGAATTCCAAAATGAAACCATTAAGAGAAAACATGGGGAAATATTTCTTTAATTTTGTAATGTGAAAGGCTTTCCTAAACATGACACAAAATTGAAAAACTGTTAAGGAAAATGCCGAAAAACTATGAACAAAGTTAACAGACCAATGGCAGAAAGAAAGAAAAATTTATATCACATTTCGATAGTAAAAGAGCCAGTTTTCTAATTTACATAATGTTTGTTTAAATTAGCAAGAAAAGGCTTTTTAAAACTAATGGAAAATGAGCAAGTTGTGTTAATAAGCAGCTCACAGATATAGAAACAAAATGGCCAGTAGTCTTCAAAAAATTCTTTATCTGACTCATAATTAAAGAAATGCAGATTACTATAAATTTTCATCTCTCAGATTTACAAAACTTTTGAAGTTTAATACCCAATGTTAATGCAACTATGAAGAGACAGGTTATGAGGAATTCTGACACTTTTTTTGTTATTATTGATTTCAGAGAGGAAGGGAGAGGGAGAAAGGGTTAGAGACTTCAATGATGAAAGAAAACCATCTATCAGCTGCCTCCTGCATGCCCCCTATTGGGGTTTGAGCCCAAAACCCGGGCATGTGCCCTGACTGGGAATCGAACCATGACCTCCTGGTCCATGGGTCAATGTTCAACCACTGAGCCACACAGGCCAAGTAGAATTCTTACACTTTTGATGAGAGTTTTAAATGGTATGTTTTTTAGTGCAATTTAATAGTAATAATCAAAATCAATAATGCATAAACATTTTTTTACTTGGCTATCCCACTATTAGGAATTAACTCTACTGAAAAAGTAATGTTCCCACTGATTAGAATGTTTTTTACATAATTATGTATAGTAAGAATGAGTAGTAGAACAATCCAAAAGCTTATTAATGAGGGTGGTAAAATATATTGTGATCTCCTCATAAAATAGGATATTATGCAATCTTTTTATTAAAACTACATTTTTTAAATATATTTTTATTGATTTTAGAGAGTAAGAGAGAGATGGAAACATCAATGATGGGAGAAAATCATTGATCCACTGCCTTTTGCACACCCCACACTGGGGATCAAGCCCACAACCCAGGCATGTGCCCTGACCGGGAATTGAACTGTGACCTCCTGGTTCATAGGTTGATGCTCAAACACTGAGCCATGCTCACTGGCTAAAACAGTACATTTTTATGATGCAAACAGAAGGTCTCTAAGCCATTTGATTAAGCAAAAAAACAAGTTACATATGTTTATAATAAAAATCTCATTCATGAAGACTTTGAAAAAATATATATGTACACATACATGCACATATATAATATTTGATAGGTGCAATTATATTTTTCTACCAAAAAAAACACAAACATAAGAAAGCTGAATGGTTACCTTTGAAGAGATTACTGGGGACAGAAGTGGTGGGCTGGAAAAGGGAGAGTGAGTTTTTGTTCTCATAACTTTCTGTACTCTTTGTGCATACTTTACTTTTATGTATTTTTATTTTTAAAAATGACCTTTTCTAAAAAATCAAAGACATGGGAGTTGTATAGTTTTCCTTGGTTTAAAATTAAAAACCACACTTCAGTAAGTAAAATGTGACTCTGGAGACCAGGACAGCTGCAGCTGCCAGCAAGGAGAGCATTTTGTCAGGCTTAGCCTATTTCAAATTACTGGTTTTGTTATTACAAATAGCTGATTTCGTTTTCATATCCCAAATTCCGTGAACCCTAACTCACACTAACTCAAAACCGAAGTACAAATCAGTGGTCTGCAGGTGCTCACAACTCACAATTAGTCCCTAATTAAATCAATCAGTAAAGAAGTGTCAGCATACATTTCTAAATTTTGTTTCCTAGTGTTTTGGCAAAAGGGATATGGAGAATCAAGACAACTGAAGACATGTTTCCTGCTTTTAGGCAGGCACAGCTATCTTCCCTGTTCTCTTCCCCCAATGTCACAGGGCTAACTCCCACCAGCTCCCCGTCACAGCTTCAATAACACATTACCACAGAGGGACTCCCTCACCGCTTATCTAAGAGTGCCTTCCACCCATTCCCTCCTTATTCTCTGCCTTGGCTGCCTGTTGACTTACTTCTTGGCTTTTATGATGAATTGCAGTTATTTTTATTTGACTGTGAAATTGGTTTTTGTCTGTCCTCCTCATTGGAATGTATGCTCCATGAGAGCAGGGACAAAGCTGACTTGTCTAATGCACAATTAGTATAATCCTAGCACATAAGTAATAATAAATGTGTGTTATAGAAATAAAAAATATGATAGTTGTGTGTGAGAGACTAATATTCACAATAGCTAGCCTTATTAAGTGTTTATATACAGTGTGTGCAATATTCTAAGTATATGTTTTATTCATGCCATACTTAAAACAATGATATGAGATAATTCCCATTATTGCTCCTATTTTACAGATAAGAAAACAGATATAAAAAAGATAAAGTAGCCAACACTGGTTTGGCTCAGTGGATAGAGTGTCAGCCTGCAGACTGAAAGGTCCCGGGTTCGATTCCAGTCAAGGGCATGTACCTGGGTTGCGGGCACATCCCCAGTGGGGGGTGTGCAGGAGGCAGCTGATCGATGTTTCTCTCTCATCGATGTTTCTAGCTATCTCTCTCCCTTCCTCTCTGTAAAAAATCAATAAAAAATATATTAAAAAAAAAAAGATAAAGTAACTTGACCAAAGTCACAACCAGCTAATAAGGAAAAAGTTACATAGAGCTGCTACACTACATATATATATATGTAGTGTAGCAGCTCTATGTATTAACATATATGTAATGTAGCAGCTCTATGTATTAACAGCTCTATGTATGTATATACATACATATAATTCACGTTTATATATAAAGTATACGATTGAGATTATAATTTTTAGCTCCAATAAAACATTGAAAAAATGATTTAATGAAAATTAAAATACTCAATTCTATTTCTCTTTGACTTGGAAGGAGGAAGCTCATTTCTCATCAACAATGAGAGAGGACTTCCTTCTGCTTTCATCCTGTGGAAAAGTACATCAGTTCTTTCCATAAGTTCTGCAAGTAGTTTCACAGGCCACTGTGCACACTTTTGTGTAACTACAGAGGACTCCAGTAAAGCCAAAAGCAGCCAGTGACCCATTCTATTGTATGTAGAATATAATTGTCACTTCACTATTTATATCTGGCATATAGTTATGTAGTGTCATCATTATCAACAGTAGGAGCAACAAAAATAATTCTGATGTATAGTGCCTGATGTTTTAAAAGACCACATGAAAACTGATTTCCTCTACTTTATTAATCCATATATATAAAAGCCTAAGTGACTGAACGACCTCATGACCGGTCGATCTGTTGCTATGACATGCACTGACCACCAGGGGACAGATGCTCATTGCACAGGATCGGGCTCCCTCCTATCTGGATGGGGCCTGCGGGGATCAGGCTCCCTCCTGTCTAGATTGGGCCTGTGGGGATCAAGATGAAACGGACTATCCGACATCCCCCGAGGGGTCCTGGATTGCAAGAGGGCACAGGCCAGGCTGAGGGACCCCACGGGTGCATGAATTTGTGCACTGGGCCTCTAGTGTTATAATAAAAGAAGATGGTATGGCCTGGCTCAGAGGTTGAGTGTTGAACTATAAACCAGAAAGTCACTGTTTGATTTTTGGTCAAGCACATTAAAAGGTTGCAGGCTTGATTCCCAGTAGAGGGCATGCAGGAGACAGCTGATCAATGATTCTCTCTCATCATTGATGTTTCTATCTATCTCTCCCTCACCCTTCCTCTCTGAAAAAAATAAAAAAATATTTTTAAAAAAGAAAATAGTATGGATAATGTAGGACATTTCTTAGGAAAGCTCAATGAGAATGAATTGAAGCAAAAGGATTAACTCAAAAGAAAGATTAATTTACTTGGACAAAAATATCCTACAATTCATTACTGTATTCTTATTCCTAAAGTAAGTCTTTCTTTTGTTTTCAATACACATGGGTCAAGATTCTATAAATTGACATGCAGCCTAAAACAGACACACTAATTATAACAGTGCATATGTATTTCTTTCTCTTTTTTTTAAAATAAATCTTTATTCAAATTATTACAATTGTTTCTCCTTTTTCCCCCCATAGCTTCCCTCCACCCGGTTCCCACCCCACATTCAGCCCTTACCTCCCCCCCACTGTCCTCATCCATAGGTGTACAATTTTTGTCCAGTCTCTTCCTGCACCCCCCACACCCCTTTCTCCCTGAGAATTATCAGTCCACTCCCTTTCTATGCCCTGATTCTATTATATTCACCAGTTTATTCTGTTCCTCAGGTTTTAATTCACTTGATTTTTAGGTTCACTTGTTGATAGATATGTATTTGTTGTTCATAATTTTTATCTTTACTTTTTTCTTCTTCCTCTTCTTAAAGAATACCTTTCAGCATTTCATATAATACTGGTTTGGTGGTGATGAACTCCTTCAGCTTTTTCTTATCTGTGAAGCTCTTTATCTGACCTTCAAGTCTGAATGATAGCTTTGCTGGGTAGAGTAATCTTGGTTGTAGGTTCTTGCTATTCATCACTTTGAAAATTTCTTGCCACTCCCGTCTGGCCTGCATAGTTTCTGTTGAGAAGTCAGCTGACAGTCATATGGGTGCTCCCTTGTAGGTAACTAACTGTTTTTCTCTTGCTGCTTTTAATATTCTCTCTTTGTCTTTTGCTCTTGGCATTTTAATTATGATGTGTCTTGGTATGGTCCTCTTTGGATTCCTTTTGTTTGGGGTTCTGTGCACTTCCTGGACTTGTAAGTCTATTTCTTTCACCAGGTGGGGGAAGTTTTCAGTCATTATTTCTTCGAACAGGTTTTCAGTATCTTGCTCTCTCTCTTCTTCTGGCACCCCCATAATTCGGATGTTGGTAAGCTTGAAGTTGTCCCAGAGGCTTCTTACACTATCTTCAACTTTTTGGATTTTTTTTGCTTTTTGCTTTTTCGGTTGAGTGTTTTTTGCTTCTTTGTATTTCAATTCTTTGACTTGATTCTTGCATTCCTCTAGTCTGTTGTTGGGTCTCTGTATAATATTTTTTTTTATTTCAGTCAGTATATTTTTAATTTCTAGTTGGTCCTTTTTCATATCTTCGAGGGTCTCATTATATTTATTGGCCTTTTCTAGGATATTCTTGAAAAGCCTTATAACAATGGTTTTGAATTCTATATCCAGTCATTTGTTTTCCTCCATTTCTTTCATTT
Source organism: Corynorhinus townsendii (assembly GCA_026230045.1). Classification (NCBI taxonomy): domain Eukaryota; kingdom Metazoa; phylum Chordata; class Mammalia; order Chiroptera; family Vespertilionidae; genus Corynorhinus; species Corynorhinus townsendii. The sequence goes on along the minus strand of JAPDVU010000001.1, from coordinate 79,512,741 downwards.
GTGATCTGTTTCTTTGTCACTGCATTTTCACTGTTTCCCTGAGTTGGCCCATTGGGTTGGCCTCCCCAGTTAACCTGAGGTGGACACTCTTGGTGCACCCTTTGTGGACTGTGTGTACAGCCTTGTTGTAGTTAAGTCTTGATTGTTGTTGGTATCACTGGGAGGAATTGACCTCCAGGCCAGTTGGCTGTGAGGATCAGCTGTGTCTACGCTGGGAGAAGTTCGGTGCTGGAGACAGCCTTATAGGATCAGACTTGCTAAATTGCAAAAGCCTCTGTGCTCAGCTTCGATGGGGCAGAGTCTCAGGGTGGAGCAGACAGTCTTGGCTTCCAGCCAGCCCTGCTCTTGCGTGCATGCACCTCCAGACCTCTGCCTTCCCTGGCTCCCGAGCCTCTGCCTGAGAGTCCAGATTCCCCCCGCAAGAGTGTGGGTCCCAGGGGCTCACCTGGAACTGGGGTTCAGTGCAGTCAGAACTGAGGTTCAGTGCAGTCGGGGACTTCCTTCCCCCTCCCGCCAGAGAAAGTCAGACAGGCTCTCAGCCGCCCTTCCTCTCTGCGCACACAAAGACCCTTTGCTGTACCTCAACCCTTTGTCGTCACTCCAATTCTCCATGAGCTTTTCTCTTTCCTTCTTAGTTGTAGAATTTCCACTCAGCCAGCTTTCCTGTGGTTCTGGATGGTGTCCATTCTGTCTTTTAGTTGTAGTTTTGAAATTGTTATGCAAGGCAACAGTTTCGGTGCTTACCTATGCCGCCATCTTTGTTTCTCCTATTTCTCTCTCTTACCCACTGGCTTTATTCACTCCAGTCAGGAAAACCATGCTAGCAACCCCCAGTTATAAAAACAGTAGTTACTAACAGGAGTCTCTGAAATCAGTTCTCCATTAAAGTGTGTTTATGTATTTGAAATTAGCAAAGAAACAAACTTTAAGCAGAGCAAGTAAAGTACTGTTAAAACTTTGTTGTTTTTGTTGTTAATCCTCACCAAGGGATATTTTTTCCATTGATTTTTAGAGATAGTGGAAGGGATTGGGAGAGACAGAGAAAGAGAGAGATAGACAGTTAGAGAGACACACTGATTAATTGTCTCCCTCACATGCCTCTACCTGGGCCAGATCGAGCCTGCAACCCAAGTATATGCCCTTAACCGGAATCCAGAGGGTGACCCTTCAGTCCTCTAGCCAACACTCTAACCACTAAACAAAACTGGCTAGGATTGTTAAAACTTTTTAATATTAATGAGTAGAACATCATTACCAAACAATCAAAATCATTTTAGAATAGCGATTTCCAGTCTTTTTTGTCTCAGGGCACACATAATGTAATTACTAAAAATATGCAGCACACCAAAAAACATATTTTTTGCCAACCTGACAAAAAAATAGGTATACCATAATTTTGATTCATTCATACCAGCTGGCTATCGTTGTGTTGGCTGTTGTCATTTTTTATTTGACAATCTAAGGAAAAAGAGGTCAGTGTACCTAACTAAATAGTCTAGTATTGCATGTTTCAAAAATTATTGCAGCACACCAGTTAAAATTGCTGCTTTTGACCAATGGTTCTCAACTGGGGACAATTTTTCCTGCAGAGGACATTGGGGTATATCTGAAGACATTTTTTATTTTTTTTATTTTTATCATGAATTAGGGGAAGCATGCAGGGGATGCTACTGGTATCTACTGGGTAGAGGCTAGAGAGAGGACAAGTTGATATTTAATCCCATGGAGATGTCAAGTAGATAGTTGAATAGACATATGTAGAGCTCATGATGGAATTCAGGACTAGAGACATGAGTTTAGGAATCATCTGTTTATAGTTAAATTTATGGGACTGAAAGAGATTACTTCAAAATGAGTGCATATAAGGAAAAGTTACATAAACTCTGTGATAGGTTGTATTTTCATAGTACTTCGCAACCAACTTGCTCATATACAGTGTGACTCTGGGAAGTGGACTCTAAGTCCCCTCCTCTCAAATCTGGGTGGGCGTGTGAGTCACAATGAAACTAATGTAGCAGAAGTGACACTGTATGACTAAGAGTAGGTCAGAGAAGGAACACTTGCACTTGGATCTGTGAGCAATGACTCAAGTTCAACTACCTTGCAGCTGCCATCGTGTGAGGAAGCAGGCTCTCCAGCTGACGATCTGTTTTTATTGGCCAGCAATGTGTAGACGTCAAGAACTGTTGACAAGGGACAAGGATGAATCTGGGTCCAGTGTGATGGCCCTTACGCTCTGCATCCAGATCTCAGCACTCTATATAGTGACCAGTCTCAGCATCTGGGAGAAAACCAAAGGAAACTTACTTCCCCACTAATTATTTAGCTAGTAATTAGGAAAAAATACTTTTAAAAATGACTAGTGTTACCATCAGTAACCCTAGTTTCCCTTTGCTTAGTGATGGTGGGAATATAGTTGAGGGTGCAACTGGCACCAACTTGTCTTTTTGTTTGCCCACAACATTTTCCACTCTTCAAAAAAGAAAAATACATTTACCCTGACACATCTATGAGGAAAATACATTCATTGTCAATACTCTGGTTTTTGGTCACCCATCTGTCACCCTCATTACCGCCACTTTATAAAGTAAATTAGGGCAAAGGTATATGTATTGGCTTACATACATTTATTTCTATATTACCTAGAGCTATTGTATATGATCAGAACATGCTTTGGATGCTCAGGAAATCATTATATCTTTAAAAATGCTTCAGATTATTTGATATTATAATTATTGTAAGCACATTCATATACAATGCTACTAGGATGAGATGAGAAATAAATTTCAAGGACCTGGAAAAGCAGGCTTGTCTGTCTCATTACTGTTCTGCCATATATAACAATAAATTATGAACATGGCACAGAAAAATTCCAAGGAGTACCATGAGTAATATGTTTGCTGCCAGACCTTTGGGAGGCAGTATCGTAGAGCTTCATATTATTACATATATTACTTTGTTTGTTCATTGTTTTGATTTGGGAAAATTAGTTATGAATTATTTCTGTAAAATAAAAGGTAAACAATTTTAATACTCTGTAACATTATGTCATTTATAAGATTACTGATTTCCAATTATATGACTACAATGGTGTCCATATACATGAGCATATAGGAAAACAGTATTCAAAGAGAATGTATTTCTCTAGATATGGCTAAATACACATGTTATTTTGCCCAAAAAATAATAATATAAGTTTAAAATTTTTTCAGAGCATGATTTAATAATACAAAAGCATTTAATGTCACGTATTCTTAACAAAAGTACAATTTGATTTTATTGTTCTATTTCTTCATGTGTAAAATCAAAGTATCATTATTTGATCCTCCAAGACAATTTAATGCACAAATTAAATATGGAGAATTTAGAGGGAAATAGTTTTTATCTTGACTTATCAAAATAATTGCTTTCATTTCTCCATGATCCAATTTATATCAATTTAAAAATATTAACTTATTGGCAATATATCACACACATAATCACATTTATTTTTATAACCATGGTCTCAACTACAAAGTAGAAATCATAATTATAAAAACCTAGAAATCCTTATTTTTGTAAAATATGTTGTTTAATTTATTATTATTGTCAAATATCTCACATTTATACAGTTAAATGTTTCAGTGTTTTAAACACACTCACATTAGGTAAAATAGGTGTTATGTTTATTTTTCAGGTGATGAAACTGAGGTTAAGGTAAAGGATCTTACCCCAGAATGTGTAACTAGTTTGGGGAGATAACTGACCACAGAACTCACGTTCCCTGGTATCTTCATATTTTCTTTTCTTAAAAATATTTTTTTATTTCAGAGAGAAAAGGAGAAGGAGGGAGAGATAGAAACACCAATGATGAGAGAGAAGTATTGATCAGATGCCTTCTGCACATCCCTCACTGGGGATTGAGCTAGCAACCCAAGCATGTGCCCTGACCAGGAATCAAACCGTGACCTCCTCATTCATAGATCTGCACTCAACTACTGAGCCACGCCAGATGGCTTTGTATTTTCTAATGAAAGTTGTCACTCTGCTGGGCCAGAAGGTAAGTCTTCACTTTAATCAGTTTAGTAATTATCCGTCACAGTTTAATAAATATAAATAATTTAAAATGACCAAAAATTGAATCTACATGCTTCTGAGAGCTTGAAAAGAAACTTATAACTAGAGAACAATCTTCTACCCGGATGCTACAGAATGAGTCCAAACTGACCAGAAAAAGAAAATGTGCCTGTGAGTTTTATTTCTATAGGGTCTTCAAGTCTCATTTTACAGAGCCTTGTGCTCAGTGCAAATAGTATTTAACATCTAGATTGATTACAGTAAAGACTTTTTCACATTTTTCAAAGGATGAAACTTTTGGAACCCTGAGAGAAAGCTAAGTATAGCCTTGTGATTTAGTCCCGCGTGATAGAGTCATCAGCTCACTGGAAATAGTGTCTGGGTCACACAAATGATCCAGCTGAACAGTTAATGAGTGGTTATCATGGGCTCAGTGTCAACCGGGTGGGAAATGAATAGAAAATCCGAAACGTAAATTTGTTTAACATTTGCCATCAGTGACCCAGAGAGATAGAGAGCTTAGTTAAGTTTGCATCTGGATAAGAGAAAATGTCCTTTCTGGCAGTAAAAATTTCAAAAATAAAGAGAAGGAGCACAACAGAATCAGAATTTAAATAATTTGATTAATTGGATAGAAGTGGCAGAGAAAGAATCAAGATCAATAGAACTAAGAAGTATTATAGTGTCTTTGAGAAAATTAGATTATAAGAATACGGAATGAAAAAATACTGGCAATTGCTTGACCTTTTACTGTCTGCTTCTGTAACCCCCAAGTTCACTGTGGGCACATACATCCACCACACACACACCCATACACACACACGTACACACACAGTATACCAAACAAAAATAGGATTCGAGATAGAAAAAACTGTGATGTGTATCTAGTATTTCGTGTAGAAACTTTCTTTTAATGAGACTCAGAAGCTTCTAGTGAAAGAATACGTATCCTTAAGTGTTGTCTTGTCATTGTGTGTGTGTGTATTTACCTATATGCTTTATGAAATCATACAGCCTTCTAGGTAAAACAAAAGTATGAGAGGTGGGGAGGACATTGTGTGTGGGTTTTTTTCTTTTTAAAAAGACACGTTGAAAATACTAAGTGATTAGGCCAAGATTATACAAGGAATAAGGTGCAAAAACAATGTGTCACAAATAAAATTAAAAATTTGTTTAATGCTATGTTTATTCTTCTCAACCAGACAATTCTGCCTTCCCTATTCAGCCTTATTCAGAGTTGGATCTCTGAAAATAAAGCACAATGTTTGAAAATAACAAACCTCACACCATGAAATAGAATAGATGATGGAGAAAACTAACCACATCATGCTGAAAACTTTTCTCTCGAAATTTGCAAATGCTAAAATGAAGAGTATTTCATTGTTGACTGGCCTAATTTCTTTCTCCCAAGAATTTACACAAAGATTTTAAATGGAATAGTCTTATAAGTTGGATGTGGAATAAATTGAGACCATGGCAATACCTTGCAGTTCAGATAGAAAGGGCAAACAATAACTTCGTATATTTTTTAAAAATCAATTTTTGCTTATGGGTGGGATTTTGCTATTTGAAGAGGGAGGGCAAAAGGACAATAGGATTTTTTTTTAAATCTCTATCTGTCATGAACTGGGACAAATGTAACTTCTCTGTAAAACGGCATTCTCTTTGCTTCCCCCTTCAACACCAAGATAAAACTGTAAAATATGTTTTAAGAAAACAACACATAATTGATTAAATCACTGTATTTAATAACTTGGGAGGAAATGTTTATATTTGTACATTGTTTCCATGGACCAGGCTACTTAAAAATGTGCTCACTTCTTTTGGAGATACCATATATAATCTGTGATAAAATACTTCTCTGGATTTTGATCTTTCAAATTTGCTCATTTTAAAACAGACTGTCCATAACGCTCTGTGCGTGTGGGTGTGTGTCTGTGCATGTGTGTGAAGACAAACATGTATGTGAAAGACCCTTCACAAGAATTCTGTTCTCTTTCATCTAATTAGTCAATCCCTGACTCCACATTTTTGGTTAGAAGTCCATAATTTAATCTCTTTTTTTTTTCTTTTTTTCTTTTTTTCCAGAATTTAATCTTAAAGAGGTTTGGCTTTTGTAGGAATTTTAATATTTTTCTATATAATTCCATAGGAGAAATTAAGTGGTTTAGGACAACTGAGATTAATGAAAATTTTATTAATTTTCACTGATTATTCATGACAAATTATAAAGGAAGGCAGCAATGAAAATTTGGAAACATGGAGATTGTCCTGAAGGTTTTTGGATTTCTTTATTAGAAGATTTTCAAAAGATATGTTCTGAAATATTTTTGAGAAAGTATGAAATGCCATGTCACATCACATTAATTCATAGATATTGTCACATATACTAAAAATATGGCCCATTCATTCTTGCCAAAAACAACCTTCCCTGAAAGGTGAAATATATTGCACATCCTTGATTATCCCAAGTTTTTAATCCATTTCTAGCTCTGAAAATAGCAACAATTTATGGTCAAAAGTTATGTTAAATTAAGAAAATAAAAGTGTACTTTTTATTTTCCCTCTGGTTTCAAAAGGAAAGCCCGTTCCCTCCGTCATAGTTCCCAGCACTGCTGTAACGCAGTGCCACAAACTGGTGGCTTAAACAGCAGAAATGTATTGTCTCACAATTCTGAAAGCTGGAAGTCTGAGATCAAGGTGTCAGCAGGATTTCTTCCTTCTGAGAGCTGTGAGGAAAGGACCTGTTCCCAGCCTCTCTCCTTGGCTTGCAGATGGCCAACCTATCTCTGGCCTCTTCCCATGGCCTTTTGTCCTATTTGAGTGTCTGTCTCCAAATTTCCCCTTCTTATAAGAATACCACTCAGATTGGGTTAGGACCACCCTAAGAACCTCATTTTAACTGGATTACACACATATAAAGACCCTCTCTCTTTATAAAGTCACATTGAGGTACTGAGAGTTATGACTTCAACATATGAATTTGGGGAAGGGACATACAACTTAAAGCATAACACTGTTGTAAAACTTTTCTTTGTGTAGAAAATTTTTCATGTAAATAAAATATCTGAATAAAGAGGAAAAATTCAGACCATGTCTCTGTGGGTGCCACCCACTTGGGTTAGATGAAAGCACTGGGTTTATGCTTAGGCAAGTCCAATATCCAATGAGATTCATTCAAGTTTTCCTAGAAGTTAGAAATTAATGATAAAAACCTGTATCAATTAAAACTCCATTGCAAGGGACAGAAAGCCTAACCCAATTTGGCTTAAACAAACAAACAAAAAATTTAGTCATTCCCATAACTGAAAAGTCTAGGGACAAGACTGGAGGGGTGTGTCTGAATTCGGGATTCAAGCAATGTCATCAAGATAAAATTCTCCTAAGCACAACCAATGGACCCAAGACACTGGGGGATGGGATGAGGGCATGTGACAGGGGGTAGGGGAGGCTGGGGGAAGGTCTATGGGGGGGGGGGGGGAAGGAGATATATGTACTACTATATGTAATACTTTAAACAATAAATAAAATTTTTTAAAAAAAGATAAAATTTTCTGCCCTACCTGGTTTGGCTCAGTGGATAGAGCCTCGGCCTGCATACTGAAAGGCCCCAGGTTTGATTCCCGTCAAGGGCATGTACGGGCACATCCCCAGTAGGAGGTGTGCAGGAGGCAGCTGATTGATGTTTCTCTCTCATCGATGTTTCTAACTCTCTATCCCTCTCCCTTCTTCTCTATAAAAAATCAAAAATATATATTTTTTAAAAAGATAAAATTTTCCTACATTTTTTTTTATATTACTCAGATCTGCCATTATCTTATTGGCTTCATCCTCTCAGATTTAAGTCCAGTAGGAAGAAACTTTCCAACAATCATCTTTGTGTCTTCCTGTCTCAGATTGGGTCATGTGCTCATGCTGATCCTAATAGCCAGGGAATGAGGTAGCTCTAACTCAAGGTTGAACTCATAAACCCACTCATCTAGAATCAGTGCAGGAGAAACTCCCTACTGAGTAGAGGAACAATGGAAGAAAAACTGATCACTAAATAAACATCAAAAGGTGTTACTGGAAGTGGGGCAAGTGAGGTAAATACATACAGGATGCCAAAATCAACAAATACCCACTACAGAGGCCCAAGTGACAAACCCGGAAGTAAGTGGGTCAACTTGGAGATAGTATCTTCTTACTTATACAAGACCTCCATTGAGTCAATAAATATTAGCAATGAGATTTAAGAACCTATCAGAATTCTCATATGATGCTGAATTTATCTGTAAAATGAACATCAGCTAATCCTCTGATTTTGCATGCAAAAACCCATTGTCAACTACACTGCTGCAGAAGATGCCCATTAACTGAAAATAATGGCTTTGATTTATTGAGCTTGAATAACCCAAGTGGCTCAAGAATGCAGAGAAGTACAGGCAACAGCCAAAAGAGAATAAACTTAAGTGAAACTAGAAATGGTATTTCTTTCCAAGTGGCCTTTTTTCCATCTCTCAAGCAATAAAGAATATCCAATACTATATTCACTAAGTAGAAACCAATATTTTATTTTCCAATAGACTAAGAAAAAGAAAACTTTAAAAATAAATTTTGAAGGCTTAAATTACTATATCTGTCCATTTCCTCTCAGTTCATAATTCCCAATTAGTGGAAATGATATTTCTGGTCCACGCTCATCTAAATGATGCAAACAAACTATGACAAATTATTGGTTGCAGGTTTTTTATTTCAACTCTTATTGTTCATATATTTATTGAATTATATTTAGGACCTAGGATCTGAAACATAATCAAGACAATATATGTGTGAAGTAGCTTTTTGGTTAGAGATGAATTATTTTTGTTCTAGGAGATTTTGTGACACTGTTCCTTGGTATTATATAGTTTTTCACTTTAAAATCAAACTAGTAAATCCTCTAGACTCCTCTAGATCATTTCTCCACCTTTGAGTTTGTCTATCTTGTTTTTTATTTTTATTTTTTTTGACAAAAGAGGAAAAGCTGTGAGCCTAAGAAGCTTAAGCAACTTCATCCTTTTTAAGCAAGAAGTGTAGTCTACATTACATATAAATTTTACATCACTAACTTTTTTTTTCTGTAATGGGGAAGGGTCTAGCTTTGTACACTTTGCTTTCTTATCTTCTTCTCTTTATCTTTCAAAGAAATTAGAAGAAAAGGAGAGAGGACCAGACCAGACAAAAAACACTTTGGACCCTTATTTATATGGAATGGGTACTAATTATCAACTTCCCCCCACAATTCACAACAAAGAACCAGCTGAAAGTGGTTAGGAAGTGTCGGAAATATTAAATGTGTAACTAATTATTTCTGTACCTCATCGACAACTCAGCATTTTTATTCTTGGTAATCATGACTCACCCTCTTCATCCATTTATCATTTTGATTGTTTTTTATTATAGGTATTGACATGGTTTCATGAGAAAAGTAACCCTAAAAAGACACTAGGTCCTGGATGTCATTCAGAGACCCACCCTCTATCCACTTTGCTCCAAAATCATATCCTGCCTGTTCTTAATCTATTCTTTGATTTCAGTGGGACAACTGAAGAGTGAATACTGTGTTGCTGAAAATTGAAGTCTGGCTTTGAAAAGGATTTTTATAATGCATATTCTAAAGAACTATGGTTTGAGTACTATACTCTGAAATATTTTAAACATTGCATAAATGTCAGCAGTAGATATGCATTATCATATATATATATATATATATATATTATAGGTTTTAATCCTAACATTTCTAATATTCATGAGGTCAGGACTTTTTTATCATATTCCTAAAAGCCTTAGTCTAAAAATAAATAAATAAATAAAAGTGCCTGCACCATAGGGTGCATTCAATAAATACTTATTAATTAAACAAATAAAGAAGCTGTCTCCAGATGTCATTCCATAGTGCCGGAAATGGTAGGGCACAGAGGAGTCACATGAACTTGTCTGTCTCCGTCTTCTGGAGCATGAGAGTTCTGAAGATTATATGAGCTGAGGGGTTCCAGTGAGTGGAGAAGGTAAACACTGTGCTCACATTCTCCCATGACCACATCAAAATTACAACTATGGAAAATCAACCTGAAGCACCATCTGAAGACTAGCTGAACGAAAATCCTATAACTAAGGATATAAAAAAGAAACTGCAAGATTGGTAGATGGTTCAGAGACCAAAACAAACTAATCCCACACCAACGTGTGGCAGTTGAAAACTGGGAGGCATATAACTACAGAGGTCCTCCTGAGGAATTAGAGGTTCCAGCCCTACATGGGGCTGTCCCACTCAGGGCTCCAGTTCCAAGAGAGAAATCTCCACAAAAGCTGGCTATGAAAATCAGCATGTGTTCCCACCAGGTGAAAAGGTGGGCTGCTAGAAACCTAGGTGTCCTCTTAAAGGGCCTACTCACAGACATACTCACTCACTCACCCTAAACTCCAGCAAAGGGACAATGGGTCAGAAAGCACCAGAGACATATGGGGATAACTAACTTTTGTGGCTTCTGGGAGAGGGCTATAGGGTCAGCTGCCATTTTTCCTGTGTTGAGTCCTCTCACACACAGCCTACAAGCATAGGCAGGCACCAAATCTGATTCTGCATTAACCTGGTGACTCCCTGAAACCCTACCTCACCCAACTCACACACCACCCTTGGCTCTTTCAGGAGCTGTGCCTCACAGGCAGCCAGACTTGGCCCACACTAAAGACTTTCTTTAAAACTCTCCAAGGCCTGTAGGCCCCAAGCAGATGGCAGCTGGTCTCAGCGTGCCCTGAGCCTATTGTTGAGCAGCCCAAGGACCAGCACTGCTGGCAGCCGACCTGGGGTTCCAGCATGTCCTCTCTCACACACCTCTGGGCCCAACACAGGCAGCTACCAATTGTGAATAGCTTTGTTGCTCCTATCAGGTAGCCCCAAACCTGGCACAGGCAATAGCTGACGTTGACCTGCAATAGAGCCCCTCCAAAAGGTCCCAGAACCAATACGCTCAGTGGTCTGCTTCAGACCACAAGAGAGCACCACAAATGACACACCCAAGGAGTTGTCACAACAGGGGCCAGAGCCCCACTAGGACAAATGCCACTCCATGGGGTCAGCAGTCCTCATAGGTAGTCAGCCTTAGGGTCAACCCCACCCACTGACATGCCTATGGTAATCAAGCATAAACTACCCACATGGAAGTCACTCCTGGAGCACCCAGATCAAGTGACCAGGGAAACTGTGTCACTGGACCCCTCTGGACACCTACTACATAAGGCCAAATGACCCTAATCATAGTATTACCAGAAATAGGATCTCTTCTCACTTTTAAACTTGAATTTATTTATTGCCTTCCCTTAAACATTCATCCAAGTACAAAGCCTGGTAACTTTGCTCTACCATTTTCTCCCCTAGCCACAACCTAATTCAGGTATTCAGTAGCGCATACCTAGATTATTGCCATAACCTTCTCACTAGTTTCTTTTAAAATCCATTTTATAGCTAAAAAATAAAGGTTTTTCCTCAAATATTAGTTTGCTTATGGCTTGCATATAGATAACCAAACATTGAGGAATCAAGTTATTTGCTATCTCCAATCCCCCAAATCCAGTATGGAACATAATCATTTTCAAATATTAAAATTCCCTTACAGGCATTCTCATGTCTTTAATATTTTGCATTTTGTGTTTGTCCATAGTATTCTTCATCAAAATTCATCAAATTTGATATAACCTAATACATCAATATTTGCCTTAAACTTTGTTCCTTTGAAGTTTTATTTAAATAATTATTCCTCATCTCTAGATCACAGATATTCTTCTATGCTTTCATCTGTTAACTACACAAATAGTTTTACCTTCCACATCTAGAGTTTACTTTTGAATATTTTGTTAGTAAGCAATCCAGTTTACTTTTCTGCCTATGGTAAACAAGATTTCCCAACAACTTCTAAATAATTCACCCTTTTCCCCCTTCAACTTGAGGTTTCTTTTTTATTGTAAATTAAGTATGTGCATATATATCCCAATCAAAATGCCAGTTGTATTTTCCATGTACCAGGAAGACTTATTGTTTACAAATAAGTCAAATGTAAGAAAAATAAAGAGTGTATGTGTATGTGGGGGGGGGGGGGGTGATTCTTGCTTGTTTTATAAGATTTTGAGAAATTGGCCCAAGAACAAAGAAAAAAATTAACAGAATGGAATAGCAAGCACAACTGGTATTTTGATTGGAATGTTTTTTATAGATTAGTGTAAATGTATAGATTAATTTAGGGAATACGTGGCCTTTTCACAATATTAAGTTATCCCAATCAGAAGCAAGCAATGTCTGTTTATAAAGATCATTATTTCTGTTCTTTATTACAGTCTTAAATTTTTCCACATAATTGTGCGTTCTTTTTTATATTGTAATTACCAATTTTACTGAATTTATTGGGATGACATTGGTTCACAAAACCATATAAATTTCAAGTGTACAACTCAAAAAAACAACATCTAAACACTGCATTGTGTGCCCATCACCCAAAGCCAGCTCTCTTTCCATCCCATTTAACACTTTTTTACCCAGGTCCACCTACTCCTACCCCCATTTCCCTCAGGCTATCACTACATTGCTGTCTGTCTGTGTTTATGTGTCATATATATATTTCTTTTTCTTTTTGCTTAATCCCTTCATCTTCTTCCATCCAGTCCCCTGCCTTCCCCTATGACAGCTGTTAGTCTTTTCCATGTATCCATGCCTCTGTTTCTATTTTGTTCATTAGCTTCCATGTGTTCTTGATTAAGCTAATTTTGGATTCCTTACAGGTCTTGTTGCTACTATGAATTGTATTTTCTAGTTGATTACATGTTGTCTCTCCAACATCATCTCATTCAGTGTTCTTAAGAAACAGACACTAACAGGTTCCTTAATTCCAATACAACTGATTTAAATACAGAATAGCTCAGCGTAGAAATATGACAGATTAATTGCATTTGGATAAATAAACTGGGAGATTTGGGTTTTAATTTTATAAAATATATGAGTACGTCTGTAGTCTAAGGAGATGTAGCCATGGGGGAGAGAGAGCATAAAGACACCAAAGTAGCATGTTGGAGTATGGGGAGAAGAGAATGAAGGATTAACAGTAAAAAGGAAATTCTTGGGAACAGGAGAAGAGATCTCTCATGGCTTCAGTTTTCAGACATTTACTGAGTTTTCTGTACTCAACCCTGAAGAAGTGGGGATCAAGAAGACAGTTATAGCTCTAGCTGCTTTGGCTCAGTGGATAGAGCATCGGCCTACAGACTGAAGGCTTCTGGGTTCGATTCTGGTCAAGGCCACATGCCCAGGATGCAGGCTCAATCCCCAGTAAGGAGCATGCTGGAGGCAGCTGATCAATGATTCTCTCTCATCATTCATGTTTCTATCTCTCTCTCCCTCTCCCTTTCTCTCTGAAATCAATAAAAATCTTTGGGGAAAAAAAAAAAAAGAAGACAGTTACAGTCTGTCCTCATGGAACCTGGAAGATAATAAGAGATCAAGAAGGTGAGCAAGTAAATATAAGAAAGTAAGCAGAGGTGCAATCTTAGAAAGAAGTAGGGACATGTCCTCCTCCCAGATGAGAAGGAGAAAGAGGGAAGAGTAAGATGTAATGAGATTCTGACGTACAGGGTGGCAGGGGTTTAGGGACATTATGGATCACAGCTTTTCATCATCCCAAGAACTAAAATACATCTGCTGTGAATAAAGGGAACCAAGTTATAACTGGTGCCATAAGGAAGACAAATTTTAAATTACCAGTCTACGGACAAAATATGGGTGTGTCCCAGTGTCAAAGGACCAGTAGAAGCAGGAGAGTATGGTTCTAGGATTACCTGTTTCAGTTATCTCAGATGCTTCTTAACTATGCTTCCTGCACAAGTCCTATCTGAGACCAACTAAAGCAGAATCCCCCATGGTGGGCCAAGGAGCTACATTTTTAATCAAGCTATACAGGAAATTCCTACACAGTATGGTTTAGCACAATTGCATCATTGCTATGCCTCAAAAAAATTGAATTAAATGTTTGTTGTTCTTATTATTAATCCTCACCAGAGGATATTTTTCCATTGATTTTTTTTTTTTTTTAGAGAAAGTGGAAGAGAGGGGGAGAGATAGAGAGAGAAACATCGATGTAAGAGAGACACATTAATTGATTGCCTCCTGCATGTGCCCCAACCAGGGCTGGGGATCAAGCCTGAAACCAAGGTATGTGCCCTTGACTGGGATCTAACTCCGGCCCCTTCAGTCTGAGGGCCAATATTCTATCCACTGAGCCAAACCAGCTAGGGCAAATGTTGATTCTTAAAGGTTATATTTTCCTTTCTTCATCCAACCTTTTTTTTTCAAAATTGTATTTATTATTTGCTCTCATTAGATTATTGCAAGTTAGAAGGAATAAGAAGTTAATTCTTTCATCAGTGGCTGTGAATGGTTTCATATTTACAAAAGTACCTTTTGATTTTTCAAGGAAAAAAATACCTATTTTAGAAAGCTTACAAATTGTATTCTAAAAATAAAGATTGGCAGCTCTACCAAATAGTATATTGTTAAGTGTTAACAAATTTATAGTTTTCACATTCTAAATCTTTCTACACTCACATTATCTCAGCATCTACCTTTAAGTGAGGCCTGAGAAATTGAATTTGGACTATACTAAAAAGCAACTGGCAGTTGAAGGATAAGTAAATGTGGGAAACAATCAAGAGAGGAAAGTTTGACAAGGAGTCCCTAAATAAAATCCTTCCTTGAATTTCACAGACAGCATTAAATGCCAAACAAAATAGAGAATATACTAAAGATCTATGGGGAATATTCTCTTAGAAAACTATCCAGTGAATAATATTCACCTTTTCCTAAAGTAACATTTGTTACAAAAAGTAAATTGTCTGATATGTATGAGTGTGTGTGTGTGTGTGTGTGTGTGTGTGTGTATATATATATATATCAGATATAGATATACAGATCTATTCCTATTGAAACAAGTATTAAAACATTTATAAATATGTTCATGTTGAAACTGTCTATGAGTAGTTTAAGAAACTACTTTTAAGTTGTGCCTAGGGAGACCAGAGTCCAGTATACATTTAGGATATTAAAACATCTATTGATTAATTAAAACATATTTCTTGACAAATAAAACAATATGTATATGTCTTATGCCAGTTATTAAAAATGAATGATATAGCTTTAAATTACAATACTAGAATATAGTTTTCTATTGTTCTGCTTCATAGAAATACTTTTTGCAGTATGTTCTAAGGACAACTGTGAAAGAACATTTCTTTATTTTTATTTTTAATTTGATTTGATTTTTTTCCATCACCACTTTTTCTCCCTATACCTCTTCCACCTCCACCCACCCCCACCCCCTGCAATCACCTCACTGTTGTCCATGTCCATGAGTGAGAGAACATTTCTTTTAGTGGATGTTGTTTTTAAAAATTCTAGATTGGATGGTGATGATACACTTTAAATATGTAGAATATTCTAGAGAAATTGTAATTGTGATTAAAGCATAAAGTGTAATAATACAGCAAAAGAAAATATTTTAGTGAAACAATTTAATGAAACAAGATATTCTAGACATTTTCCTCTTTTTAAAAAAAATTTAATTATAAAGTTTCTCAAAAGGTAGATCACAGCCACAAAGAATTTTCCTCTCAAGCTGACTCTCTATAGATCACTTCATAAATAAGAAAACATAACAGGTTTAAAAAAAAAAAAAAAAGACATCAATGGGGGGGAAAAAAGGAGACATATGTACTACTATTTGTAATACTTAAAACAATAAAAATAATTATTAAAAAAAAAAGACATAGCAGGTTTAGTCATTTTATGTAATCATTTCCATAAAATGAGTGACTGTTTCACATTAAATGAGTCTCCTGGTCAATTCATTCAAGCCACGATCAAACAGTAAAGACCATATAGTTGCAAAATTAGCGATAACAGTTTATACTTAATGTTTCTCACTACATGTCGGGCATTGTCCTAATTAATCCTTTATTCTGCACACAGCGGTAGGAGTGATTCTAATACAGCCCCAGTGGGATCCTGCCTCCGCTCTGTTTAGAGCCCTACAATCACCTCCCACCTCACGCAGCCTAACAGCCAGCGTCCTCACTCTGGCCTACAAGGCCCTGCGTGATCTGTACACAGGTTTTCTCCCTTTTCTCAAGTCCTACTACTCACAGGGGGCACAGCGGCCTCCTGACCATTCTTCCAGCGTGCCAGTCACAAACTGCCTTAGGCACTTCATAGCTGCCGTCCCCTTAGCCTAGGAACACTCACACCCAGATAGCTGCTTGGGTCATCCCCTTACCTCCTGCAGATCTTTATTCCTAAATCACGTTCTCAGGAACACCTTCCCTGTCTGCCTTATCTAAATTTGCATAACTCCCCTCAGCACTTCCAATTCCCCATGCCTGCCTCTTTCTCCTTAGCATTTTTTGCCAGCATACTTTGTTTTTCTTATTTTCTGTCTCCCCACTCGAATATAAGTTCCACGAGTACAGAGGTTTTGTCTGTTTTCTTCACTACCATGGCCCCTGTGAAAAGTATACAGCATATAATAGGTGCTCAATAAATGTTTATTGAACTAATGAAAGAAGAAATGAAATGTCATCACTTATTTCTGAAGCAAATAGGCTTGTGTAGTCATGGAGAAATTTAAAGTATGGTAGCATTAAACATTAATAAAACAGGTTTGACGGAGATCTCCTGCTTTATCTGTTACTCTTCACCAAAGGGAGACCTGGGTGGGGGGAGGGGGCGGGAAGAGAGGAAGTGATCTCTTTTCTAGCCCTCAGTTCCTGATCCATTTTAGGTACTTAATAAATATTACTCATATACTCTTTGGCCCAGTCTTTTAAATCCTCTGGCTTGTGGCAAAGCTGCATCCTGCTCTTCATTAATCCATAACATTTTAGCATCCAGTCAGTCTCAAAACTTGATTTGTATTCTCTGGTCAGACCAAATCTAGACTGGAATATTCCCTGGCATATAAACTATGAAGCTGGAAAGTACAAGAACTATGACTGTGAGCATCAATCAACACAAAGATCAGCCTCATTCTTATGGCTCTAAGTCCTGGCAGTGGCCCAGGGTGGCCCTGTTCCTTAAGAGCATCATGAAGGCAGAGCGCTGGCTGTGGCAGCCCACCCTCCACGAGGTCTCTGGTCCTGCTGTCTTCCATCAGACCCCACCTGCCACCACGATGTCCTGCTCTGTCTGTGCGTGCCCGCGCAGACTCTGCTCACCTTCACAGCCACCTGTTGAAGCTCAGCTGCCTTCCGTGACCAGTGATGGCCATGACTACAGTATTCCACTTCCCAGCTTGCCAATGATGATGGAAAGTTTGGGTATACCAAGGAGTGGACTTTGAATAAGTACATATTAAATATTTTTTATAGAGTGTCCAGGATGGTGTGCTGCCAACATTGTCACCACACTGGTTGAGCATGGCACAGTGGAAAGTTCACGGGCTTTGGGATTGGACAGGCCTGGGTTCAAATTCCAACTCTAGAGTTTTTTAAAAATAGCACATACTTACTAAAAACTTACGACATACCAGGTATTAAGCTAAGCGCTTTACATACATAAATCATTTGATATAATGATATGACATGAGTATTATTATTCCCATTTTTACAGATAAGAAAATTGAGAGTCAGTAATGTGCCCCAAGCCACATAACCAAAAAAAGGCAAAGCAGGTACTTGAACCCTAATTTTTCAAATATGTACTCTTAGCCAATATTTTATACTAACTTTGTGAGTTGGAGAAAGGAAATTAACTTTATTAGCTCTTGAGGCTTTAAATTTAAAAACATAAATAGCCAAGAACATAATACTGCTCAGTAAATGTGAAAAAAATCTGTCTTAAATTTGATGATATTTGAAGAATTCTGGTTAATTATGCTGTGTTAATGGATTTTTTTACATGTTTAATGAAGACATTACTTTTAGAGATATATAGGAAAAATACTTGAAGGTGGAATATTATTGTGTCTGAATGTGCTTCAAAATAATCCAATGGCATCGAGTGGGATATAGATGAAACAAGATTATCATATATTTACTGAAGTTAAGTAATGAGTACACTGGGGATTTTACCATTCATTCTACTTTTTTTAGATCTGGAAATAACAAATGTAACACACATATTAAGATAATATGTGTGGGTTTGTGTGTGTGTGTGTGTGTGTGTGCGTACAGAAAAAAAGGCTTACTTTTATAGAGTCTCTATAAATGAGAAATAAACCATTTTGTTCTTCTGAACAAAACAAATCTTTAAATATATAGTCTTTTCAATGAAAAGTTGTTACAATATAAAACAATGATGTATCTAGTGCCACACTTAAAAGGTAAAATTCAAGCAGTACCACTAGCTATGTTGAAATTGCCCTCAAAATCACAATTGTGTCCTCCAGCGTGCATCCCAGATTTACACGGTGACTGAATGGAGAAAGTCAGTGTTCTCTACTTCACACAGGAAGCACGGAACTCTGATCGACTGCAATAAGCAGAAGATTAGAGTTTTCTGGCCTCTAATTTGTTTTAAGGGGATAAAATACTTGGGAATTTTTTCCTCAAAACATCATTTAGGATCCTGAATTGGAAAAATATCAGAAAAGTACTAGATGAGTAATGCCAATGAGAAAGTAAGTTTAATTTATGCACTTCATGTTTCCTTATAAAAACCTACTAGTAAAAGCACAAAATATGGGTTCTGTATTGTTGGATGTTTCTTCTAAGGAATTAAATAATATTAGAGACCTAAAATTTATAGGCAAGCTCTCTTGGTGGTTCACTAGGGATGTGACTTATCTTCAACTCTAATATGAAAGCATAGGCAGTAATTTGGTGATGGCATAATAAAATAATCCCTGTTTTGAGATTATAGCTGTACATGGTAAAGCTGTACATGGTAAAGCAGACACCAGGTAGGAATTTCAGAGCTGCCAGATCTGTAGATTCACAGTATAAACTTTAGGCCTAGCGGCAAGAATGGAACTATCCAGTCTGTTCCTTCAACATTCTGGTGAGTCACAGTCAGAGAGCACAATTTTCATTCTCTTCAGTCAGCATCTTTTAAAAGAAATGAAACATTCTTAAAAAGAAATTCACATCTCAAAAAATATTATGAAGTTACAATTAAAACTAACGGCTAAGAGAAAAAAATTTATAGTCTAGAGTAGCTATATTACTTATTCTTTACTCTCCCACCACAATAATCACCAACCAAATCAGAAAACAGAAACTATAGTACAACAGAAAGTGCTGACTGACAAACAGAAGCTCCGATTTTCAATCCCTGCTTCGTCTCACATCTGTCTAAGTCAGTTAGCCAGTCTCAGCTTCAGTTTCCTCATCCACAAAATGTAATAATACTTCAGAGGTGGGAATATTAGGAATAAATCAAGCATACAGTTAAAGACCGAAATAAAACAAAAGATAATCTAGAATTACTCTTCATATTTAAGTTCAATGGAAAACAATATCAAAATGTGAGCTAAAGATATGCGTATTTTATATAGCAATGGGACTGTGTACTGTCCGAAATGGAGGCATATACGAAATGGTCAGCGGCAAAGATGATCTTTCCGAGGGTCCTTATCACATGAAATAAAAGTTTCTTCATTACTTTGGGCAAAACTTGTTTTAATACTTGTACCACTTAGTCCTGTAGATTTTCCTCTGCATTTCTACTAACTCAAATTCTGATTTTCATGTGGGAATCTTCAGGCATTAATCATCTTTTCTTTGCTCAATAAACCAAACAGCAGTCACATCTTCATGCTTTAAGAATTATATAGATTTGCTTTTAAAAATTACATTCAGGGGATGGAATCCAAGATGGCGGCGTAGGTAAACACCTAAACTGCTGCCTCGCGCAACAATTTCAAAAATTCAACTAAAAGACAAAACGTCTATCACCCAGAACCATGGGAAAGCTGGCTGAGTGGAAGTTCTACAACTAGAAGGAAAGAGAAAAGAGCATCGAGACGTGCACGAGCGCTGAAAAGCTGAGGTACGGAGGCGCGTGATCCAGGCTGGCGGCGGGTGTTGCTTTTTTCAACCCAAAGGGATACAAGCCCCCGATTACTCTGAAATCCAGTTTCTGGGGAGACGCGGGGGACCCAAACTCCTACGGGGAGAAGCTGGACTGTCTGCCAGTGAGGGTGGCTTATTTGCAGAGCTGCACGCAGGAATAATTGTTTACGGCACTGGGGCACGGGACTCCGGGACGGGACTCCGGGACGCCCTTGAGGACACAGAGCCGGCTAACTAGCAGCCATTGCTGTTTGCCACGCCCTAGCCTAGTGACGCCCTGAGGCCCCGCCCTGCACAACCTACAAACCCACCCAAGCTCCAAGCAACAGCATTAGCAGAAGAAAGCCCCGCCCTATCGCAGCTTAACCTAGAAAACTTGCAGCCTGGGTCAGACAGCTCCAAAACCTCCAAACCCCAAGCAAAGAGGAGAAAACTGCAGCTCTCACTGTAGCTCCTGCTGGATGGCCTCAGACAGTAGCTGACCTGCACCCCATTGGAGATCCAGAAGCCAGTGTACCTAGTGGTCAGAGTGAGACACCAGATTTCAACTCCTCACATCCATAAGTGACACATTCAAAGGCAGACTCAGTGAGCACCAAAGCCCCACTGAAACAAGTCCTGCCCCATAAGCGTGTCTTCAGCGCAGCAGTTCTTCCATTATAGACACAGTGAGTGCTCACAGCTAATTGGCCTGGAGGTCAATTCCTCCCAGTATACCAACAGCAATTAAGGCTTTAACGGCACCAAGTCTTTGCACTCAGCCCACAAAGGGGTGTACCAAGAGTGCCCACATCAGGTGATTGGGGAGGCTGAGCTACTGCCCCCTATAGGTCACCTACCACACAAAGCCACTCCATCAACACAGGGAAGCAGCCAAAATGAGGAGACAAAGAAACATGTCACGAATGAAAGAAACGGAGGAAAGCAAACTACTGGATGACATAGAGTTCAGAACCACATTTATAAGGTTACTCAAGAATCTTCTTAAAACCGCTGAGAAACTTGATGAGACCTTCAAGGAGCTTAATGAGAATGCCCAAAAAATGGAAAAGGATCAGTCAGAAATGAAGCATACACTGTCTGAAATAAAGAATATACAGAAACTCAACTGTAGATCAACATACCCCAAGAATCAAACCAAAGATCTGAAATATGTGGAAACAAAGGACATCCAACCAGAAAGACAAAAAGAAAAAAGAATCCAAAGGTATGAGGATAGTGTAAGGAGCCTCTGGGACAACTTTAAGCGGACCAACATCCGAATTTTTGGGGTGCCAGAAGAAGGGAGAGAGCAAAATATTGAAAACCTATTAGAAGAAATAATGACAGAAAACTTTCCCTGCCTGGTGAAAGAAATAGATGTACAAGTCCAGGAAGCGCACAGAACCCCATACAAGAGGAATCCAAAGAGGACCACACCAAGACACATCATAATTAAAATGCCAAGGGCAAAAGACAAAGAGAGAATATTAAAAGCAGCAAGAGAAAAACAGTTAATTACCTACAAGGGAGTACCCATACGACTGTCAGCTGATTTCTCGGCAGAAACTATGCAGGCCAGAAGGGAGTGGCAAGAAATATTCAAAGTGATGAACAGCAAGAACCTACAGCCAAGATTACTCTACCCAGCAAAGCTATCATTCAGAGTTGAAGGTCAGATAAAGAGCTTCACAGACAAGAAAAAGCTAAAGGAGTTCATCACCACCAAACCAGGATTACATGAAATGCTGAAGGGTATTCTTTAAGGAGAGGAAGAAGAAGAAAAAGGTAAAGATCAAAATTATGAACAACAAAATGACATCAAATACCTACCAACAAGTGAATCTAAAAATCAAGTGAATAAAAAATCTGAAGAACAGAATGGACTGGTGAATATAATAGAATCAGGGACATAGAAAGGGAGTGAACTGACGATTCTCAGGGGAAGCAGGTGTGAGGGGTGCGGGAAGAGATTGGACAAAAATCTTACTCCTATGGATGAAGACAGTGGTGGGGGTAAGGGCTTGGGATGGGGTGGGGAATCAGGTGGAGGGGAGCTATGGGGGAAAAAATAGAGGAACACCTGTAATAATCTGAACAATAAAGATTTATTTTAAAAAAAAATAAAAAAAATTAAAAAAAAAAAAATTACATTCAAATAAAGCTTACTTCCTAGCATTGGTTTTCATGTTGGTTTAGTAATTTTCTTCCAGCCAAAGTTAAAGCCAGGTCCATGTTTTCTTCTCTATCACATTTTTCTCTTTCATCAGTAATTTAGTCTCAGGGGGGGAAAAATGATAGAGTGTAGGAAGAAAAAAAGAGACAGAGAAAAACAATTATAGTGTAAGAATGAAACACAAATTTAAATGTTAGAAATAGAATGATTATAAGCAAAAATAAGTGATTTTTAAGATGACTTTTTTTAATTAAGCAAAAATCCCGTGTTAAGTTAAATTTGAAAACCCATTCTGTCAGTTTCATTACTATAATGCAGACATCTAATAAAAGTACAATATACACATTTGGAACAAAAACTCATTATAAGTGAGAAATTTGGGACTTTAAACTTAGTATTTTAATTATTTCTTATTTTTTAATCCTACAACATAGCTAATATTTTATTAGGTTATATTTTCTTAAAACACAATTTAATAAGCACATGCATGAATTTGTACACAGATGCTTTAAATGTGCAAATAACACAGTTCCAGAATGTTTTTAAACCACTTTTCTATCTGCCCACTGGGTAACAGAATAAAACAATAAATCTTTTTTTTAATTTCTTTGTTGATTAAGGTATTACATATGTGTCCTTATTTCCTCATTACCCCCCACCTCCCATTCATGTTCCCACCCCCCTGTTGTCTGTAAAACAATAAATCTTGATAGTCTAGATGAAAATTGAAAAACAGCATATTATTGATGTCTTCATTCAACACACCCCTCCCACTCAGAAAAGATGCTTTCAGAAATGTGTTTGGCAAACTTGATGTTCTTGTAGATCAAGATGCTTCAGAAGCATGACTTCTCTGAGGAAACACTAGATCTTGTAACAGAAATATCTTTAAATCTTTTAGATAGCCAGTCCACAGGGAAAGGTTTAAGAAAGGATCAAAGCTTGTCCTTTCAGCTTGAATTATTCCATTACAGCTGAATGTGACATAATTACAAAAGATGTTGGATGTGGAATCTCATCAGGATTATCTGACACTCATCTTTGTTGAAAAAGTCTCCCCAGCTGTTGCTCTGATCGCCCAAATGTGACAGGAGTACAAAGTACCAAAGTACTGGTAGTGACCACTGCTTGGGGTGAGCTTAGCTTCCTTAGGCCATTTTGTGACTTTCTGCAAATATCAAGAGTATGGAAAAACAGAATACATTGTTCCTAATATAGTTTCGTTTTCATCTCTAAAGCAGCTTAGAATACAGAAAAAGGCAGCACCCGGGAGGGGCTTACCTTTTGGCACATTTGTGTTTGATGCAGCCAAACTCATTTAGACGCACACACTTCAATCAGAAATGATCGTTTGCACTTCTATGCAAGTCTGTGTATGCCCTTATTTGTTTATACAATCTCCTCTTGATTTATCACTCTCCTATCTCGATGCCTGTTAATGGCTTCGCTGGTAGAAATTTTTCTTATTGGGGATGAATCAGAAAGAACATTATGACCCTGAAAATGAAATAAACTGAATAAATATTTAATATCTTACTAAGTTTTATTGGTCATCAGTAAATCACATTTAAAATTGTAAAAGGTGTGCTTTTTGCAAGCATTTGCCAAAGTTTCTTTTTTAAATATCACCAGAGAAGTTCCATTGTAAAATATAACATCAAACATAAAATGTTGAATAATTACTCATTCCAAAGGATTTGAGAGAAGCAAAAAAAATACTTTTCTTTCCTTCCTTGTCGTGGATTACATTTTCTTCATACATTATTAATGAAGTTAAACTACTAGTAACATGCCAAATGTGCTGCACAGGAGATTTGTGCCTAATCCAGCACAAAACAGGCCCAGTCACATAATGATGGAAAAAAGAACAAATGTCAACAGTTTCACACTGGGACTAGATTAAGCAGACCGTACTTACTGATTTCTTACACAGGGATTATCTCACTTTTAGTGCTATGAGAAGGAAGGCCACACTTCTCTTATATTAACACAGAATTGTACCTGAAGGGGAAAAAAGGGACAGAAGATGCTTCATCCCCACTCCCACTCAGCCTCATGGCCCTGGAACCTTGATTTATTAAATTTCGCAGACTTAAGCCATTGTTTGGATAATGGGCTGCATAAAAATGTCTAATAGTGATATACACGTATTAATACCTTAGAGATCAAATATAATATTGCTTCTCATTGAACTCTGATTAGATCGTGCTTAAAATAACTGGTGTTTATTGTTTACCCTTCTACTTGCTAGGTTTAGAAAGCTCCATGGCTTAGACCGAGGCTGGATTCTTTTACAGGCAATATTAATGTTGAAAGAGTTTAAGGGTTTTTTTTCCCTTTAATCTCTGGAGGCTAAAGCTAGCAGCCCTTACGTAAGCAAGTTCCCATTGACTTCAGTGAGAGTTTAGCAGTTGCATAAATATCACTGGAGCTGGTTTCCATGCTTCATTATTAGCCTTGTTCAAAGGGTACTTACGTATTCACCGAAAGTGTGGTTTTCAGACGTGTGATGTTCCACGTAGCCAGGATCATGTCTATTATTCATGTCAAGGGTACAAACTATTAAATTAGGCTATATAAAAAAATTAAATAAATTTATTTCTTTACACCTCAATATACAGACATTCCTGTGACCTCAAAAATTGCAAATGCCATCCGGTCTACAATTGATCTCATTATATCAATGACAACAAAATATTCTAATGCTTTTCTATTAAATAACTTCCCAAATGTGCCTTTTAAAAAACTTGATTCTTACCAAATATTTTGAGGAACTTTAAGAGAAATTTTATCTTAAAAGGAATTTTATCTTAAGATGTATTCCCATTTGGCTCATAATCTATTCATTAATTTACCTTTGCTCTTATTCTAACTATTTTGTACAGAGGCTAAGAAACCAATCATTCAGTCAGTGGATGAAATATTTAATCATTTAGGGATACTTGCTTATAGTGTATCAAGCAACAGTTTGCCATCTTGTTTATAGGCATTTCTGAAATAAATCTTTAGAAGATTCCGGCAATAAATTTAAAAAGTGACCAAATAACCTATCATTCCTATATTGAAATATGAAATGACTTTTTTAGCTGACTATATCATTGTGCTAATCAGATCAAAATTGATCTTCAATTCAATTTCTATGTAGTCATATTAACTCTAATCTGTTTTATTACCAATGTCACAACATAAATACTATATTGCCTGAGTAGCAAATAGGTGCAGTTCATGAAAAAAAGACCCAAGAATACTAAATAGATAATAAGCCATCTATCATTCTATTAAAAAAGCAACTTTCAAATTTTATGTGAAGACTTATGTATAGAGTAAAATGAATTTGTGCCATTATATGTGACGTTGGGTTCATCTGTATGCGTGCACTCTAACCAATAGTCCAACTTTATAAAGACTGAAGATGGACTCAGAGTCTCCATGTGCAAAGGGTTAATGCTAAGTGGGATTAACCAGTCCTTTTCACAAATGGACATCAATAAGAGCAAAACTCAAAATATAAATATTAACAAGACATAAATATATAGAGACAGATATTCCTTAGTATACTACATTCCTTTATAATTCATAGGTAGACTTTACATCTTTTCTATTACACAAGGCAAAATTTTCATTATAGCCTGGCTACATGCTTCCCATATCATTGATGTCTTCAACTGGTGAGTGCTTAGGAAATATAAATTCCTTTTAACATTAACCTAAATCAAATATAATTAAATGTAAATGTGTTGTCAAATTATGTAGGTTAAGACACAGTGACTTTAAAGATGGAATGTAGTAGTTTTTCTAAAAGTGGTATTTACATACTGATGATTCATAATTAACATTTTTTGGTACACATATTGTAAGTTTATATGGTACACATATTAACATTTTTATTTTATTAACTAGCCATTATTTTGTTTTAAATAGAAATATGCAAAAACATAAAATCTTTGATTTCTCAGATATTATTAAGATAAAGTTTAAAATACACACACACATTAACACAAATGATAAAAAAAAATTATTCCAAAATTTTTGAAGCCAGCATGTGCATGGGAAATGCATGTATGTTCTAAAAACAAAAGACCTAAAATAAAAGCTATGATATTGAAAAATATATATTTAAAAGTTGCATTGAGCCCTGGCCAGTGTGACTCATTGGTTAGAACATCGGCCTGTGCATGGCCTACGCGGGTTCAATTCCCAGTCAAGGACACTTACCTAGGTTGCAGGTTCAATACCCAACCCTGGTCAGTGCCTATGCAGGAGGCAACCAATCACTGTGTCTCTCTCACATTGAGGTTTCTCTCTCTCTCTCTCTCTCTCTCTCTCTCTCTCTCTCTCTTCCTCTCTCCCTTTCTCCCTCCCTTTTCCCCCCTTTGCTCCTTTCCACTCTCTCTAAAAATCAATCGAAAAAAATATTCTTGGGTGAGCATTAATAAAAAAATAAATAAGTTGCATTAATATTTTTAAAAAGGGAAGGATAGCCCTAACTGGTTTGGCTCAGTGGATAGAGCATCAACCTGCAGACTGAAAGGTCCCAGGTTCAATTCTGGTCAAAGGCATGTACCTTGGTTGCAGGCACATCCCCAGTGAGGGGTGTGCAGGAGGCAGCTGATCGATGTTTCTCATCAATGTTTCTAACTCTCCATCCTTCTCCCTTCTTCTCTGTAAAAAATCAATAAAATATATTTAAAATAAAATAAAAAGGAAAGGATGATCCTAGGAACATCAGTTAATACAATTCATTTTCACTTATTATTTTGCATCTGAAGCAACTTCTAGCAGATCTTTTTACCTTTATGGTATCAAATCAATTCACCTCAGGATGAGTACAAAACTCAAAGAAATCAGTGGCTTAAGAGAAAAGAGTTTTGACCATATTCTCTTCCTAAAGAACAATTATTATGAACTCACCCCGTGAGGACTTTTAAATTCCAAAGGTTCACCTATCGGCTGTAGTTCTGGTCTACACACAGGCATAGATAAGAAACCCTCCACCTGGTAGGCTCTGCCTCATTGAACCCCAGGTAACTGGACTAGAGGAGCACCCAGCTTCTCTGCTACAAAAGGAGCTATCAATGTGACCAAAGCCAAAACCTGGTTTAATTACTTCACATCATGCTATTAGCTTAATATTTCAGGCAGAAGAGAGATGAAAAATAATGCCCTGATACAGATAAAGTCTGACCTGTTCAAGAAATTCAAGGGGACAGAGTCATGCAAAGCAGTTGTGAGGGAAGGGTATCCCAGGATGGTGTTCCGCAGTGGGCAGGGACAGGTTATACAAGGCCATGAAGGCCACTGTAATGCATTTGGGTTTTAATCTAAGTACAATAAGAAGTCACAGAAGGGTTTTGGCAGTGGAAGTAAATGATCCCATTTTCATATGTAAAGATATTTCTAGGAGAATAAGTGAGGGAGAGGGAAAGCAAGAGGGGAAGAGACAGATTGGTCAGAGGCTGTTAAATTAGTTCAACAGTAAGTGATAGCAATGGAGATGGAGAGATGTGGACGGCAAGTAGGATAAGAGAAGTCTGATTTCTGGACTTCTGGTGGGTTTGACAGAGATCATCAAGAGTTGGAAGGAATATAGGTTTGGCTGCATGGGAATCAAAAATTTAATTTGGAATATGTGAAGTTTAACATACAATGACATATACCAATGGAGACGTCAAGTAGGCAGGTAATTGGTTATAAAGTCTAGAGCTCAGAAGACAGGTCTGAGCTAAAGACATCAATTTTTACAATATTTCAAACTAGATGAGATTGAGTGGGGTAATCTAGGAAGAGTGTATAGGCAAATAAGAAAAGAGGATCCAAGACAAAGCAACATGTAAAGAACAGATAGAGGAGCAAGAGCCAGCAAGCACAGACGACATGACCAGGGAGGGAGTCGTGGAGAAAACCAGGAGACATGGGCTCAGAGGAGCAGGAAAGGAGTTTCAACAAGGAGGAAATGGACGGCAATGACAAGTGCTACAGAAGGAATAAGATGGAGGGGAAAGGTCGGGGGCACAGAGTCAGTGGATCCTCGGCAAGGGCAGTTCCAGGCGAATGGCAGTAGGTAATGCTAGATTGGAGCAGGTCGAAGAATACAAGGAAGATGAGGAAGCGGACACTTTGTATAGATAGGATTTATTTTTAAGTTTATTTACGAACTGAAGCTGAGAGGGAAAATGTGGAATCCAGAGAGATGTCTGTTTGCTTGCTTTTTTGTTTTCTGATGGATTGTTTATCTGGATTGGAGGTGTTGGTCCTGCCCCGCTACTCCCAACGCATTCATTTCTGCTTTCCAAATCTGGTTTATACTCACAAGCACCTGGTTCATCCACAAGCAGACAGTTCTTCCAAGAAGAAACACAGACTCATTAATAAACATCTATTTAATCTCCCCACTTAGAATTATCATTTCCAGGTAGATTATGTGGTTAATTAAAAGGAATTTCAATCCAGGGTATTTGACAAAGCATATTACTTCAAAATGAAAAATAGTTTACCTAAACTAAAAAAACTTTTTTCACCAAAATAAAGTGTCTTGCCACCATATTTTAGGTTAGAAATAGACCAAGGAGTTAAAAAATGTTGATAAAATCTTTGTTTTAGTCAAATGCTCTATATTAGTTTGCTAGAGCTGCTGTAACGAGATATTACAAATGGGGCAGCTTGAGAAATCAATCACCTCGCCGTCTGGAGGTTAGAAGTCTGAGGTCAAGAAATCAACAGGGTTAGTTCCTCATAAGCTGTGAGGAAGAATCTGCTCCATGCCTCTCTCTCAGCTCCTAGTGGTTTGTTGGCAATCTCTGGGGTCCCTGGGCTTGTAGACACATCACCTGGTCTCTGCTTTCAGGTTCACATGATGTCCTCCCTGTGTGCGTGTTTGTGTGCGTGTCCAATACCCCTTCTATAAGGACACCAGTTTTCTTGGATTAGAGCCCACCCTAATAACCTCATTTTAACTTAATTACCTTTAAAAAGATCCAATTTTACAAATAGGGTTCCATTCTGGGGTACTGAACATTAGGACTCCAATGTATCTTTTTAAGACATAACTTAACCCATAAAATGCAGTAAATCAAAAATAGTCTTTCCGTTTCTTAGTAAAAGGGAGGAAATCACTTTTTGTGAGAGAGAGCTTTAGACTCATGGTATTCATATTTTGATCCTGCATTTCTTACTTGTGTATGTTCAAGACCTACTGGATGATGTACACCATGGGAAGCAAAACCTCACACATGTCCTCACTTATCTGAGTGGCTTGAAATTCAGAATGTCTAGTCATAATCTTTATTTTGCAAATGATAATTTATAATAGCTGTTGTAAAACATGAATAGTTTTTTAAGACACAGGTATTTAATTTTCATAATACATAAAGTTGTATGGAATTCTGGGTTGAATTTTTCAGATAGATGTAACAAGAATGAACCTTTTTCTTATGCTACAATCCTGACAAGGAATTCTTATTAGGTAAAGAAGTTATTTTTTGCCCAGCTGGCATGACTCAGTGGTCGACCTACGAACCAGAAGGTCATGGTTCGATTCCCAGTCAAGGCACATGCCTAGGTTGTGGGCTCAATCCCCAGGGTGGGGCATGCAGGAGGCAGCCGATCAATGATTCTCTCTCATCACTGATGTTTCTATCTCTCTCTCCCTCTCCCTTCCTAAAAAGAATAAAATAAGTTATTTTTTGTTCAAATCCTTGATTGTTTCTTTGTTAAAAAAAAAAAAAAAAAAGGGTACAGTGGCAAACAAGGGCCACATTGTTTTGAAGCAAGAAAAAAAGGAAAGGCCTGGCCATGGTGGCTTAGTGTTTGAGTGTGCCAACCTATGAACCAGGAGGTCATGGTTCGGTTCTTGGTCAGGGCACATACCCTGATTGCAGGCTGGATCCCAGTGAGAAGCATACAGGAGGCAGCCTATCAATGATTCTCTCTCATCATTGATGTTTCTAATCTCTCTCTCTCCCCCCCTTTCCCTTTCTCTATGAAATCAATAAAAATATTTTTTTTTTTAAAGAGAAGAAACCAAGATGGTAGCATAGGTAAACACCTGAAATTGCTGCCTGGCACAACAATTTCAAAACTACAACTAAAAGACAAAACAGATATCATCCAGAGCCACAGGAAGGCTGGCTGAGTGGAAATTCTACAACTAGAAGGAAAGAGAAAAGCACACTGAGACTCACAGGAGGTGCAGGAGGCAGAGGTACTGAGATGCGTGTGCGGAGAGGACTGGCAACTGAGTGCATGGCTGGCTTTCTCAAGTGGGAGGGAGACAAAAACTCCCGACTATGCCGAACTCCAATTCCAGGTGAGACTCTGGGGACCCAGACTCATTTGGGGGGAAACTGGACTGTCTGGCAGTGGGTGGAACTCGAGGGTGGCTTTCTCTCAGAGGTGCTTGCAGTGATTACCACGATTACCATGGGACACTGAGACACAGGGGCCTATTAGGGCAGGGCTGATGGGAAACCAATGCTGTCTGCTCCGCCTTGAGACTCCGCCCCATCCAAGCTAAGCACAGAGGCTTTTGCAAGTCTTCTCCCATAAGGGTGTCTCCAGCACAGAAGTTCTCCCAGCATAGACACAGCTGATCTTCACAGCCAATTGGCCTGGAGATCAATTCCTCCCAGTGATAACAACAACAATCAAGGCTTAACTACAACAAGACTGTGCACACAGCCCACAAAGGGGTGCACCAAGAGTGTCCACCTCAGGTAAATGGGGAGGCTGAGCCACTGGGCCCTATAGGACACCTAGCACACAAAGTCACTCTATCAACTGAGGGAAGCAGCCAAAATGTGGAAACAAAGAAACAGGTCACAAATGAAAGAAATGGAGGAAAGCAAATGACTGGATATAGAGTTCAAAATCATGGTTATAAGGTTTTTCAAGAATTTTCTAGAAAAGGCTGATAAATTTAGCAAGACCCTCGAGGATATGAAAAAGGACCAACTAGAAATTAAGCATACACTGACTGAAAAAAAAAATATATTATACAGAGATTCAACAGCAGACTAGAGGATTACAAGAATCAAGTCAAAGGTTTGAAATACAAAGAAGCAAAAAACACTCAACCAGAAAAGCAAAAAAAAAAAAAAAAAGAATCCAAAAATTTGAAGATAGTGTAAGAAGCCTCTGGGACAACTTCAAGTGTACCAACATTAGAATCATGGGGGTGCCAGAAGAAGAGAGAGAGCAAGATACTGGAAACCTATTTGAAGAAATAATGACTGAAAACTTCCCCCACCTGGTGAAAGAAATAGACTTACAAGTCCAGGAAGTGCACAGAACCCCAAACAAAAGGAATCCAAAGAGGACCATACCAAGACACATCATAATTAAAATGCCAAGAGCAAAAGACAATGAGAGAATATTAAAAGCAGCAGGAAAAAAAACAGTTAGTTACCTACAAGGGAGCACCCATATGACTGTCAGCTGATTTCTCAAAAGAAACTATGCAGGCCAGATGGGAATGAAATATTCAAAGTGATGAATAGCAAGAAATATTCAAAGTGATGAATAGCAAGAACCTACAACCAAGATTACTCTACCCAGCAAAGCTATAATTCAGACTTGAAGGTCAGATAAACAGCTTCACAGATAAGAAAAAGCTAAAGGAGTTCATCACCACCAAACCAGTATTATATGAAATGCTGAAAGGTATTCGTTTAGAAGAGGAAGAAGAAGAAAAAGATAAAGATAAAAATTATGAACAACAAATACATATCTATCAACAAGTGAATCTAAAAATCAAGTGAATATAAAAATCTGAGGAACAGAATATACTGGTGAATATAATAGAATCAGGGGCATAAAAAGGGAGTGGACTGACAATTCTCAGGAGGAAAGGGGTGTGGGGGATGCGGGAAGACACTAGATAAAAATCGTACACCTATGGATGAGGACAGTGCAGGGATGGGGTAAGGGCAGAGCGTGGGTGAGAACCAGGTGGAGGGGAGCTATGGGGGGAAAAAGAGGAACAATTGTAATAATCTGAACAATAAAGATTTATTAAATTAAAAAACAAAAGGAAAAAAGTCATAAAGGAAAGGAAGAATTGGGACTGAGGAGAGAAAAAAAGGGAGAAGCCAAGCATTTTGATATATACCTAGACTCTGTGCCAAGAACTGGTCATGTGAGGCACTCCCAGAAGCAAAAATTACAAAGACACATTTGAGGTCTAATATTTATTGTTGATTACTTTCCAGGCTGTATGTTCCCTCTTTTCATAACTTCAGGCCTTAATGAAAGTCTACATGTGCAAACTTGGGTTGGTGGAACTTTGGGGAAGCACAAGTATTGAAGTATACCTCATGGGACAACAGAGTGTTGAGAAAAAGTGACAGTAGCATGGAAGATAAGATTGGGGAGTTGAGTGTTTTGTAGAAATAGATGATTTACTACAGTTTACCAATCATAGCGTTGACTTCCCCAGAAAGCCTTGAACATATTGGAAGGAATGATGTGATTCCTTCCATTCCTGAGATAGGGTCAATGACTATTGACTATTTTATTTAAATCTAAAAGCAAGCTGGAAGATCATGGAAACATGTAGGCAGTTAATACTTGACTTACCTAAGTGTAACAGTGTCCAGTTTCTGGCACCTAATAGGACCTGAACACAACTTTGTCATCTTGTTTTCTTTTGTTTTAATAATCCTGCAGAAATACAGAACTGAAAAAAACCTCACTGATAAGTAGTTTACGTGAAAAAAGATTAAGGAATTTTAGTTGGTGAAAAGATCAATATTCATCAACAATGTTCTCTAAGAATATAATGAAAACTTGAGCCACATTAATAGAATTAGAATTTTCAGAAACAGAGAAATGGTATTGTCACTGGATCTTCCAGCATCTGATAATAAACATGTTCAGTTCTGGACACTTAAGACATTGGCAAAAGGAAATAAATACAGATGGTGGCAATGAGAATGGTGGTGAACCTAAGGGTCATGTCAAATATGCAGCAAGTGAAGAAATTTCATATATTTACCTAAAAAAAAAAAATAAGATATCTTAAAGGAGACAGCATTTGTTCAAATATTTGTAGAGTTATACAGAAGAGTGTGGTAGGTAGAATAACACCTCCCTCCTCCCCAGTAGTCTATAACCTAACCCCTTAAACCTGTAAATAGGTTACCTCCCATGGCAAAAAGGACTTTGCAGATTTCATTAAGGATCTTGGGTGAGGAGATTATTCTGGATTATCCAGGTGACTCCAGCATATTCACAAGGGTTTTTAAAAGAAGGATGGGGAAGGCAGAAGATCTAAGTGATGTGGTGCCATCAGCCAAGGCATGTGGGTGACCTCTAGAAGCTAGAAAAGACAAGGAAACAGATTCTGTCCTAGGGCCTCCAGAAGGAACACAACTCTGCTGATCCATTTTAGATTTCTGACCTCCAGAGCTAACAGTGAAATGATCATTTTGTGTTGGTTTAAACCACTAAATCTGTGGTAAATTTTTACAGCAGCAATATGCAACTAATACAGGTAAGTAGCCTAAATAATGCTAAATAACAGGAAGAAGGCAAGTAGATGGGAGTTAATGGAATTACATTTCTTTTTAATGCAAACTTCCAGTCCAACTGCACCAGACGTAGGACAGACTGACCCACACAGGGTCTCACAGAGGAGCTCAGCTGCCAACACTGGGGCCAGAAGGACATGCCCACTCCAGCCACTGTCTCCTTCCATATTCCTGCCCAAAGACATACTATATTAAAGACTACAGAATGATTTTTAAAGGTTTAGGAATGAGAGAGTAAGAAATAAAAAAGTGAGTGAGAAATATAAACATACGTTTGGAATACTAAAAGTAAATGGGAGAGGGGCCATTGGTATATTAACTGATTCATGTGACTATGGGGTATTTTTACAGAGCTAATGGATCCAAAAAAAAAATCTCTGTATTGGAGAAAAACTCTCAGTGGGTACATAGAAAACTAAACAAACTAAACACAGGATCTTTTTTATTCCATGAAATAACAATTTGAGGGGGATAATGTTATTCATTAAAGGATACATAATCAAAGTAGACATTAGTTCACTTTAGTGAGCAATATCTGCAAAGTCATAATAACGACAACACTGAATAGTGATTTAACCATAACTAGGCTAGATATTGGGAAGGGAAATGTGGGAGTCATTGAAAAGATAAGTCCTCATCTACCATAAGTGAAAGTCAGTAAATGATGTCTAAGTGGATACACCAAGGCATAGTTACCATTTAGAAATATTGAGAAAATACCAGGAGGAATATCTAAAAGAGTTGAAAATAGTTGCCTCTAAGGAGGAGAACTGGGATTATTTCTCAAGAGTTGCAAACTAGAAAAAAGGGGACACTTCCATCCTGGAAGCATCTGTAAGACCAAAATACTGATATGAATCAATCTATTCCTTCTTGCGGTTTACTAAGAAATGGGTTGTTTTCTTGAACCAGGGAAACCAACAATGGGAATACACAGAGCAGCCACAGCTAACGCACATGTCTCTGAGGAGAAAGAAATAGGAAAAGAACAGAAGAGCAGCGTCATGCATATATACACGCATGATACACACAGAGAAGAGAAAGGGAGGAGTAAAGAGAGAGAAAAGATGAAACTGCCTGCTGAAAGCACAGGAAGAGAAACATGAGAGGAAAATTTACCAATAGGCCGGTTATAGAGGAAAATTTTACCTTTACATGTATTTTGATTCTTAGGTTTTTTATTTTGATATAAAATGTCCTGTGTTTTTTTTATTTTATATTAAAATTTACAGAAGAATTTCTTATTTTGCATTAATGGAACATTAGCAATTCCCTACTATTATAATAGATCTACTAAAGATTTATACCAATACAACTTCATTACTCTTATTTTCATTTAAAATGTAATATGATTAAGATTGGGTGTTTCCTTTTCTCGGATGTTCTGTGTTTTATATACTGTAGACTCTAAGGAAATACTGCTTTGGGATGAAATACTAAACTAATTTTTGAGACATAACAGTTTCACAGAGGTTGAGATATATGGGATCCATTTCTACCGCTGATCATTAACCACTTTCTATATAACTCAACTTTGGAGGAAAATGCATCAACACCCAAATCAAAAGATTTGAATACCATTTCTAATTTTCATAAGCAAAATGCTATAAAATAGAGAGTATCTTTGGGTCCAAAAAAGTAGATTTTCATAGGTTTTAAGTTATACCCAAATCAAACACTATAATGCATTTGGGACAAAGGTATCTTTTGTTATCAAACCACACCTTTTCTAGGCCATCAATAATACAGAGAGATGGAAACCTTGCATGTATGTTCAGTATAAGGATAGATATTTAAAACCGAAGCACATCTCTATGTTGCTTTTCATTATGGTTAAATCATCCATTTCTTATTTTAAATCCCTTATTTAGATCTCTCTGAATGATTGCTTTTCTATTTTAGTTTTCTAAAAGCAGTTGAAATTAGGAGTTTTATATTCTAGTCTGGACTCTGCTTGTCTAAAGGTCAGGAAACCCTGCTTCATTCATCCTGATATTTCTCAAATCTCGACAAAGCACCCCGAACCAAGTAGCTTTTCAATATGTGATTGTGGAAATGAATTGGACTAACACATATTTTAAAAAGTAGTAAAATACTCAAAACTGAAAAGCAGTCATTTTGCTGCTGTGGCCATTGGAAAAGAGAAGGGAAAGGGTTGCATCACTGACAAACACACCTGCCAGGGTAAACTTACTACAGATATAAAAGAGAAGCAAATTTAACTTCTTCCACCTTTCATGCCTTGATTGTGTGAGAAAACTTTTTAATTAGAGAAAATTGAGTCAATTGACTAAAGTAAAAAATTGCAAACTCATTTTATCTTATGAATAAGTAAATTGAATAGTAATAATTTTGTGAAATAAAATTTAAGAGGAAATTTTAAATAAAAATTAAAAATAGATTAAATATTCAAACTAGTCTCTAAAATAAGTTGTCCCAAGGAATAAACAACTCATGAAAATATCAGGTGACTATAAGATTGCAGATGGAAGCACATACTAATTAAAATTACTTAATTAACAATATTTTATTGCTTTCTTCTGATCATACCAGGCCATATTGACCCAAAACATAATGGTGTCAGATATTAGATATTGTATTTCCTACCCATTAAAACTATTAGCCAGAATATATATCTATACTAGTTTTAAAACAACTCTGACAATAATTAAAATGACTTTAACTGAATAGCCATTATAGATTTTAAAACTGCCACCTAGTTTACCCACTAGGATTTCCTATTTTGACATTTCAAGTTACAAAAGTGTATTAACCTTTGTTAAATTGGAAAGTGCGCATGCAGTAAGACCACCCATACCAGCACTGGGAATTGATGTGTTCCTGATCTGTTTTACATGTGTTTGATGAAGGATGCAATTCAGCTGTTGTACTGATTTCACTCTTGGATGACTTCCCCTTGGGCAGCCCAGTGGCTGCTTCCCACTGGTTATTCATGTGCTTTATTGATTGACATCCTGAACCAAGTTATTAGATCTTTCTTGAACACATGACTTCCCAGTGGGGGAAAAAATAGCTTTTACAGAATACAAGTAATGTGTTTGAAAAATAATATAAATGCTTCACAGAGGACAAAATAAGCTTACTAATGAAGACATCCATACTTTTACCAGCAGACTTGCTACTGAAGACACCCATGTAAAATTAGGAATGCAAGCTAGGTGTCAATATCGGGTGTAACTTCTCTTTGATATTTCATGTAACAACAACAAAACTTTATAATATTCACCCAACTCAGCCTGACATAATTATATATGTCCCCTTTCTTTTTTCTTTGCTATTTGTATCTATATCTGAGAAATGTTTTTAAATGTCTCTGTAATTGTTCTTATAACAAAAGAGCTAGGTTTCCCCCCCAACATTTGTCCACTTCATCAAGAAAATATTTCATAGCCTCTCTTATTGGACATATATCTGGGTAACTATATTTTCATCCAATGGACAAGTGTCATACAACAGGTTGGGGACCTTCCTTACATGATAGCTAATGCACACTCTTTAACTCTTTTGTTTTCCTCCTTCCTGCTAGCTAGAATATGAACATGATGGCTAAAGCTGGAGCAGCTATCTTCAGCCATTAAGTGACCTTGGTAATGGAACTACATATAAGAAGCAACAAGATAAAAGGAGTTCAGTGCCTGAGCACTTTGTGAAATAGGCTTACCACATCAACATTAAACTACTTACTTATAAAACCTTTCTTATCCAAGAAATAAATTTTAATTCTATTTAAGACACTATTTTTTGGCTTTCTGTTACACTCAGTAAAATTTAATCCTAAATAATAATGTTCAATGACATTAGAAAAATAGGGAAATAAATGACTTAACCATGGAACTTAAAAACCCTTTCTTTGAAAAAATCTATATGTCTGCAAATCTCTACATTTAGAAAATAATAGTGTAAGAGTAGCAAATATAATACCACTATTTTTGAAGGAGAAAAATTAGTGCATAGGAAAGCTAAGAGTCAGAAACGTTAGGTAACACACACAAAGTCACATGGCCAGTAAGTGGTAGAGCCAGGATAAATAAGACTAGGCCCAAAGTAATGAAAGCACCAGGTCAAATGGTCCATGAAACCACATCTGCCATAATTCTCATTTCAGTGAGTAAAATTGAAACCTAGATCCTTTGGGCTAAGCCTTGTGTTCTTTGTACCACAGCATGCTACTTCCTAGTACAAATTTGCAGAGTAAGTTGATGAAACAAATATTATTCTTATATAAAGAGGATTCTTTAGATATGCTTTCTTCCAACAAAGAGCACTGTTATTACATTTATGATGTGGTTTAATTTATAAGAATAAATGTTGATATACAACTTTTCCTTTCATAGGTTGGTGAGACTCATTTTATATAGGATTGCATCTGGAGAATAGGATCCTTCTGTAGCCAGCCAGGTGTTAACTACACAATTAACCACCAAATTCATGACACAAAGGTAATTTTTTTTAAAAAAATAATAAAATGCTTAGATTTTCTAAGTCACAATCAAGTTCACTTCATATGTCCACACTAAATTTATGGTTCTCACATTTAACAACTGACACTTTTTTACCTAGTGTTTGTAATTTCACACATTTTACCCATTAAGTGATCTCTCTACTACTCCTGAGTGTATGCATTCTCGCCATGTTACTGTGGGATTCCAAAGAAAGCACTTCAGTGGTTAAGTGAGATATTTGAATGAAGAAAGGGCAGCCTGGCTGGTGTGGCTCAGTAGGTTGATTGCAAACCCATGAACCAGTAGGTCCCTGGTTCAATTCCCAGTCAGGGCACATGCCTGAGTTGTGGGCTCAATCCCCAATAGAATGTGTGTAAGAGGCAGCTGATTAAGGCTTCTATTCCTCTATTTCCTCTCCCTCCCTCTCTCTCTAAAATCAATAAAAGCTCTAACTGGTTTGGATCAGTGGATAGAGCATCAACCTGTGGACTGAATGGTCCCAGGTTCGATTCTGGTCAAGGGCACGTACCTTAGTTGTGGGTACATCCCCAGTAGGAGGTGTGCAGAAGGCAGCTGATCGATGTTTCTCTCTCATCGATGTTTCTCTCTCATCAATGTTTCTAACTCTCTATCCCTCTCCCTTCCTCTCTGTAAAATATCAATAAAATATATATTTTTTAAAAAATAAAATATATATTTTATTGATTTTTTTAAAGAGAGGAAGGGAGAAGGATAGAGAGTTAGAAACATTGATGAGAGAGAAACATCGGTCAGCTGTCTCCTGCACACCCCCTACTGGGGATATGCCTACAGCCAAGGTACATGCCTTTGACCAGAATTGAACCTGGGACCCTTCAGTCCACAGGCTGACGCTCTATTCACTGAGCCAAACTGGTTTTGGCAAAAATATATATTTTTAAAAATAGGAGAAACCAAGATGGCGGCGTAGGTAAACACCTGAAATTGTTGCATCACACAACCACTTCAAAACTACAACTAAAAGACAAAACGGACATCATCCAGAACCATAGGAAGGCTGCTTGAGTGGAAATTGTACAACTAGAAGCAAAGAGAAAAGCACACTGAGACTCAGAGGAGGTGCAGAAGTAAAGTGCAGAGGTACAGAGGCATGCGCGTGGAAAAGGCTGGCACTGAGTATGCGGATGTCTTTCTCAATCGGGAGGGAGACAAAAGCTCCCAATTGCTCTGAACTCCAGTTCTGGGTGAGACTCTGGGGACCCAGACTCATACGGGGAGAAACTGGACTGTCTGGCATCGATTGAAACTCAAGGGCAGCTTTCTCTCAGAGGTGCTTGCCAAGATTACTGCAGGACACTGAGACCTGGGCTTCTTAGGGCAGGGCTGAGGATCAGCCATAGCTGTTTGCTCCACCCTTTGCATTCTAAAATTACCTAACAAACTACAGCCGGGCCAGAGAGACCCAGAACATCCAAAAGAAGGCCCAAGGCCCCATAGCAACTTGCATTGCTTCACAGCTGTGCCTTATCTGGGCACCTCCAAACCCCCAACAAAGAAGAGGAATCTGTAGATTTCTCCATAGCTCCTGCTGGGTGGCCTCAGGCAGAGGCTAAATTAGCACCTTCTTGGAGATCCAAGAGCCAGTGTACCCATTGGTCAAAGTGGGACCATCAGATTACAACTCCTCAGATCCATAAGGGACACACTCAAGGGGCAGACTCAGTGAGCACCAAAGCGTCACTGAAGCAAGTCTTGCCCCATAAGGGTGCCTCCAGCACAGAAGTTCTCCCATCATAGACACAGCTGATTCTCACAGCCAATTGGCCTGCAGGTCAATTCCTCCCAGTGATACCAACAACAATCAAGGCTTAACTATAACAAGACTGTGCACACAGCCCACAAAGGGGTGCACCAAGAGTGTCCACCTCAGGTAACTGGGGAGGCTGAGCCACTGGGCCTTATAAGACACCTAGCACACAAAGTCACTCTATCAACTCAGGGAAGTAGCCAAAATGCGGAGACAAAGAAGGAGATCACAAATGACAGAAATGGAGGAAAGCAAATGACTGGATATAGAGTTCAAAACCACACTTATAAGGTTTTTCAAGAATTTTCCAGAAAAAGCCGATAAATTTAGTGAGACCCTCGAGGATATTAAAAAGGACCAACTAGAAATTAAGCATACACTGACTGAAATAAAGAATAATATACAGAGATCCAACAGTAGACTAGAGGATCACAAGAATCAAGTCAAAGAATTAAAATACAAAGAAGCAAAAAACACCCAACCGGAAAAGACAAAAAAAAAGAATCCAAAAGTATGAAGATAGTGTAAGGAGCCTCTGGGACAACTTCAAGAGTACCAACATCAGAATTATGGGGGTGCCAGAAGAAGAGAGAGAGCAAGATACTCAAAACCTATTTGAAGAAATAATGACTGAAAACTTCCCCTACCTGGCAAAAGAAATAGACTTATAAGTCCAGAAAGCACACAGAACCCCAAACAAAAGGAATCCAAAGAGGACCACACCAAGACACATCATAATTAAAATGCCAAGAGCAAAAGACAAAGAGAGAATATTAAAAGCAGCAAGAGAAAAACAGTTAGTTACCTACAAGGGAGCACCCATACAACTGTCAGCTGATTTCTCAACAGAAACCATGCAAGCCAGAAGAGAGTGGCAAGAAATATTCAAAGTGATGAATAGCAAGAACCTACAACCAAGATTACTTTACCCAGCAAAGCTAT
This sequence comes from Corynorhinus townsendii, assembly GCA_026230045.1. NCBI lineage: Eukaryota > Metazoa > Chordata > Mammalia > Chiroptera > Vespertilionidae > Corynorhinus > Corynorhinus townsendii. The sequence goes on along the minus strand of JAPDVU010000001.1, from coordinate 79,471,749 downwards.
CATTCAGACTTGAAGGTCAGATAAAGAGCTTCACAGATAAGAAAAAGCTGAAGGAGTTCATCACTGCCAAACCAGTATTATATGAAATGCTGAAAGGTATTCTTTAAGAAGAGAAAGAAGAAGAAAAAGGTAAAGATAAAAATTATGAACAACAAATACATAACTATCAACAAGGGAATCTAAAAATCAAGTAAATAAAAAATCTGATGAACAGAGTAAACTGGTGAATATAATAGAATCAAGGGTATAGAAAGGGAGTGGACTGACAATTCTCAGGGGGAAAGGGGTGTGGGGGTGGGGGAAGAGACTAGATAAAAATCATACACCTATGGATGAGGACGGGGGTGGGGTAAGGGCAGAGGGTGGGGTGGGAACGAGTGGAGGGAAGCTATGGGGGGAAAAAGAGGAACAACTGTAATAATCTGAACAATAAAGATATATTAAATAAAAATAAAATCAATAAAAAAGAAGAAGACAGGGCATGAGAGTTAGTAACTTCTCACTCCCCACCTTGCTACCACCACTGCCACTGATAAAATATACTTTTTAAAACTGATCTGTATATTTATCTTAAATTTCTATTCACACTCTCATCATCTTATTCTTAAATCCTCCTATCTCAGTTCTGTACACTGACAATTAATTTGAAACATATTCAAATTGATGAAGTGTAATAAAACAGAACGCAGACTTCTCTTTCTCCAGAAAATGTAAGACTGATAATTGGTTGACAAATGAGAAAAATAGAAAAATTTTAATCCCCCAAACATTGTCACTTTTTATATTAGCATTTAAATAGTAGTACATGGATTGGTTGCCTTTTTTTTTTTTTTTTGGTTTTTGTTTTTGGGTGGGGGCTGCTGCAGCCTTTGGCTTATTTTACTAGTAACTAGTATTTATCCTAAAATAAATAAATAAATGCTATCATTTTTTTTTTTACCAAGTGACTTGGCCATATCCTATTTTGTACAATAGATGTCTCTACATTTGTTTTAGCAAAATTGTAGTATCATGTCAAAGCCTAATATGTAGAGACTGCAATAGTGTGTGAGTGAGAAAACAAAGGGAGAGTGTGTGGTCTCATGGAGAGTGTTTGTTGGTGAGTTGAAGGATATCTATACTCCATGAGAATGTGGGGAACTGCTAGATGGGATTCCCCTGACCAGGAAGCCCCCACTGCTGCTGGGTTTCCTCCCGGAGCAACTGGCTCGAATGCAGAGACCGTGCCATCTTGAAGGGAAAAGAGGATGTTATCGGAAGCCTGAAAATCTATAACTATGGCATCCACCAAACAGCTGTGAACCCGAGAACATCAGTCCACAAGTGGCGCAAACACTCAGATTCAGAGGAGCTCTACACTCCAACATGGAAAGGTCAGATTTCACCTGGGATGAGGTGAAGTCTCTGGTCCTGGCAGGAGAGAGAAATGCATGCACTGCGGGAGCTGGAGGACTGGGAGAAGTCTGCGCCTAGAAAAATCTGTAGTTGGGGCTGGCGTGATCCGTGAATGTAGAAGAAGGTCCTCAGAGCTACTAAAAGAAAAAAACTCTAAAAAGCAACCCATTTTAATGTGCCACAAAAGGACAGCCTAAAAATTGTAAAAGTGTGCCGGCTGCTTAGACCCAAGGGGAAAATAAAGACTTCACAGAATTGTGTGCAGCCCAGAAGTTCACACATGTACGCTGGCGCTTTTTTTTTTTTCTTTTCTTTTTCCTCTTTAAATCCTTGCTTCTAATTACTAAGCCCAATACATAGGATCACCCAATTGGGGACATCCTAAGAGACTGCAGGGGAAAGTTGTTTTTCTGGAACCTGGGGATCAGAGTGGGGAATAACCATCAGAACCAGCTCTGGGGCAACCCACTCCCACAAACTGGTATTGAGTGCCACAGGGAAAGCAGGATCTAAGCACTGGCTAGAGAGGACCTATAGACCCAGAGGTCAATCTAGAAACACTGCCACCCAGGGGTTGAATCACAAATTGACTCTTGTGTAAACACAAATAAAGGAATACAAGAAATTGAGACACACTGCCTGCTTAAAAATCAGGACTGGCTTACAACACTGAGGGGCAGTGGAATGCAGGAAACTGCAGTACTGTCCTGACTAGAAACAGGGGTGCCAAACAGAACGGTAGAGGAAGTGAATGACCTTCACTACTGCACATTTTTTTTATTTTTTTAATCTTTTACTTAAGAAACTAATTTTTCTTTATTATTTCCTCACTTGATTTTACCTTTTTAATTATTACATCTTTATTTTCAATCAGTATTATTACTACTACTATTTTACCTTTTTTCTTAAGTGTCATTTGATTTTCTCTTTATTTTACTTTGGGATTAATGTTCTACATTCTATTTTCATCTTTCCTTTAGCATCATTTTACTCTATCTCAACGTTACCTTTATGCCATCACTGTCTTCCTAACTTTTCCCCTTTTGTTGTCCTGTTTCTTTTACCCTTTTGCTGCTTTAGATTTTCCCTATTCGTTCTTTTTACCCCCTGTTAAAATTTCGCCCTACTTGTATATATAATCCCCTGCTCCAAGTCCATACACAACTCTCTCTTCTCTGTCTTCACTATCCAAAAAAAATTTTTTTCTCTGTCGTTTGCTTGATTGTTGATTATATAGATTTTTATGCTTGTTTGTGAGATTGTTTTGCTTATTCTTTTTTTGTTGTTTGTTTTGTTTTTGTTTGTTTTTTGCTTCTATTTTCCCTCGCCTCACTTGATATTAGTTATTGTTTGTAGTTTGTATTCATCTCCAGGTACTTGTTGCTGGCATTTGTTGAGATTAGTGGTTGTTCTATTGGAGTTTTCTCCCCATATATATGGTTTGTTCCCCTCTTCTTTCTTATTCTCTTTATTTTCTCTCTTACTTTTCTTTTCTTTTTCCCAATTTCATTTTGGCACTCCTTTTTTTTTTCTCTTCTTCTTTCTCTCTTATCCTCTAATTTGCCTTTCTCTGGTGGTCACCTTAATTTGAGGTTATTAATATCATGAATACATTTCTGTTCAGTGCCTTGTGCATTGTACCTGGTTGTGTTGTGTTTTATGCCTTTAAATCAATGCAGGAGAGAAAGAACTACATAACCAGACACCCGGAGAAGAGAGACCATGGGGAGACAAAGAAACAGCCCACATATGAAAGAAAAGCAGGCTTCACCAGAAAAGGAAGTAAACGAAATGGAGGCAAACAACCTGTCAGAGAAAGAATTCAGAGAAATGGTCATAAGGTGGCCAAAAAGAATGGAACACAAATTCTACAATATGTGTGAGAACCAAGAGGAAATGAGGAAAAACCAAGAAGAATGAAAAATAGCATATTGCTGCTGTAAAGAACTCAATAGAAAGCATCAAGAGTAGACTAGAAGAAGCAGAGGACCACAGCAGTGAGCTAGAAGACAAGGTAGGAAAAAATACCCAAATAGAGCAACTTCTAGAAAAAAAATTAAAAAGCAGGAGGAGAGCCTATGGGAACTTTGGGACAACATGAAACAAAACAATATCCACATAATAGGGGTTCAAGAAGGAGAGGAAACTAAGCAAGGAATAGAAAACTTTTTTAAAGAAATAATGACAGAAAACTTCCCTGATATAGGGAAGAAAAAAACCACACAAATCCAAGAAGCTCACAGAGTCCCAAGCAAAATGAACCCCAAAAGACCGACACCAAGGCACATTATAATTAAATTGGCAAACACCAACGACAAAGTAAAAATCTTAAAAGCGACCAGAGAGAGACGGAAAGTTACATACAAAGGAACCCCCATCAGACTAGCAACTGATTTCTCAACAGAAACTCATCAGGCCAGAAGGGAATGGGATGAAATATACAAAGTCATGCAAAGGAAGGGTCTGAATCAAAAAAAAAAAAAAAAAACTGTACCAAGCAAGGCTATCAATCAAAATTGAAGGTGAAATCAGAAGCTTCACAGACAAAAAAGGACTAAGAGAGTTTATTACCATCGAACCAGCAATGCAAGAAATGCTAAAGGGACTGCTGTAAAAAAAAGAAATAGGAAGAGAAGAAGGAACAAAGGGGTAAAGAATAAAAATGCTGACAAATAAGTACCTACCAATAATAACTTTAAAAGTAAATGGATTAAATGCCCCAATCAAAAGACATAGGGTAATGGATTGGATTAGAAAACATGACCCATATATCTGCTGTCTACAAGAAACCCACCTCAGAAAAAAAGATGCACACAGACTGAGGGTGAAGAGATGGAAAAACATTTTTCAGGTGAGTGGAAATGAAAAAAAAGCTGGGGTAGCAATACTTATATCTGACAAATTAGATCTCAAAGTGAAGAACATAACAAGAGATAAGGAAGGTCACTTCATAATACTTAAGGGAGCATTCCAACATGAAGAAATAACTCTGGTACACATATATGTACCCAATACAGGAGCACCCAAATACATAAAAAAATTCCTTCAGGCCGAAACCGGTTTGGCTCAGGGGATAGAGCATCAGCCTGTGGACTGAAAGGTCCCAGGTTCGATTCCGGTCAAGGGCATGTACCTGGGTTGCGGGCACATCCCCAGTAGGGGGCGTGCAGGAGGCAGCTGATCGATGTTTCTCTCTCATTGATGTTTCTAACTCTCTATCTCTCTCCCTTCCTCTCTGTAAAAAACTCAATAAAATATATTTTAAAAAATTTCTGCAGGATATCAAAGGAGAGATTGACAGCAATACAATCATAGTAGGACACTTTAATACCCCACTATCACCATTGGACAAATCCTCTAAACAAAAAATCAGCAAAGAAACATCAATCCTAAATGACTCACTAGCAGATGGAATTAATTGACATCTTCAGAACATTTCACCCTAAAACCACAGAATATACATTCTTCTCAAATGCACATGGGTAATTTTCAAAGATAAATCATATATTGGGTCATAGGCAAAGTATCTTCAAATTCAAGAAGATAGAATCATATCAAGCATCTTCTCAGACCACAGTGGCATAAAATTGGAAATCAACTACAATAAAAACAATCCAAAAAGAGCAAACGCATGGAGACTAAACAGCATGCTATTAAACAAAGACTGGGTTACCAGAGAGATCAAGGAAGAAATAGAAAACATCATGGCAACAAATGACAATGAAAACACAACAATCCAAAATCTATGGGACACTGCAAAAGCAGTCTTGAGAGGGAAGTTCATAGCTCTACAAGCCTACTGCAAAAAAACAAGAAACAATGGAAATAAATTACCTAACCCTACAACTCAAAGAGTTAGAAAGAGCGCTACAAGAAAGCCCAGTGTAAGCAGAAGGAAGGAAATAATAAAGATCAGAGCAGAGGTAAATGACATAGAGACCAAAAAACAATACAAAAGATCAACAAAACCAAGAGCTGGTTCTTTGAAAGGATAAACAAGATTGATGAACCTCTAGCCAGGCTCATCAAGAAGCAAAGAGAGAGGACCCAAATAAACAAAATCAGAAATGAAAGAGGAGAAATAACAGCAGACCCCACTGAAATACAAAGGATTGTTTAAAAATACTACGAGCAACTCTAAGTTCCAACAAACTGGACAACCTGGAGGAAATGGACATATTCCTGGAAAAATACAACCTTCCAAAACTCAATCAGGAAGAATCTAAACATCTCAATAGGCCAATAACTATGGAAGAAATTGAAGCAGTCATCAAAAAGCTTCCAGCACACAAAAGCCTAGGGCCAGATGGCTTCGCAGGGGAGTTTTACCAAACATTCAAGGAAGAACTAAAACATATCCTCCTCAGACTATTCCAGAAAATTCAAGAGGAAGGAACACTTCCAAGCTCCTTCTATGAAACCAGCATCACCCTAATACCAAAACCAGATAAAGACAACACAATGAAAGAGAATTACAGGCCAATATCCCTCATGAACGTAGATGCCAAAATCCTCAACAAAATTCTAGCAAATCGGATCCAGCACTACATCAGAAAGATCATACACCATGACCAAGTAGGATTTATCCCAGGAATGCAAGGATGGTACAATATCCGCAAATCAATAAACGTGATACATCACATAAACAAATTGAGAGATAAAAATCACATAGTCGGCTGTGTGGGATAAACAGTAATGGTGGAGGCTGCAGCTCCGGGAACAACAGCCAAACCATCAGGAGCAGGAGCGGCAGCCGCGGCGGTGGCAGCGGCCTCCCCCACCCCTATCCCCACAGCCACCTCCCTGTCCGCAGGGGCGGAGGGCGGAGGGCGGAGGGCGGGGGAGGCGGTGGCGGTGGCAGGACGAAACAGGTCACCTGCAGGTATTTCATGCACGGGGTTTGTAAGGAAGGAGATAACTGTCGCTACTCACATGACCTCTCTGACAGTCCATACGGTGTGCTGTGCAAGTATTTTCAGCGAGGGCACTGTATTTACGGAGACCGCTGCAGATACAAACATAGCAAACCATTAAAACAGGAAGAAGCAACTGCTACAGATCTAACTGCAAAACCATCCCTTGCTGCTTCCTCAAGTCTCTCACCAGTAGTTGGACCGATTGTTGAAATGAATACCAGCGAGGCTGAGTCAAGAAATTCAAACTTTGCAACTGTAGGAGCAGGTTCAGAAGACTGGGTGAATGCCATTGAGTATGTTCCTGGGCAGCCCTACTGTGGCCGTACTGCCCCTGCAGGGCTCAGTGACCAAGGAAGAGCTGGAGAAGGAGCCAACAGCAGTGGACACGAAGAAGCAGCTCTGTCCCTATGCAGCAGTGGGAGAGTGCCACTATGGGGAAAACTGCGTGTATCTCCATGGAGACTCCTGTGACATGTGCGGGCTGCAGGTCCTACACCCAGTGGACGCAGCCCAGAGATCACAGCACATAAAATCTTGCATTGAGGCCCATGAGAAGGACATGGAGCTCTTGTTTGCCGTCCAACGCAGTAAGGACAAAGTGTGTGGGATCTGCATGGAGGTGGTCTATGAGAAAGCCAACCCCAGTGAGCGCCGCTTCAGGATCCTCTCCAACTGCAACCACACCTGCTGTCTCAAGTGTATTCGCAAGTGGAGGAGTGCTAAGCAATTTGAGAGCAAGTTCATAAAGTCCTGCCCAGAATGCCGAATCACATCTAACTTGTCATTCCAAGTGAGTACTGGGTGGAGGAGAAAGAAGAGAAGCAGAAACTCATTCAGAAATACAAGGAGGCAATGAGCAACAAGGCGTGCAGGTATTTTGATGAAGGACGTGGGAACTGCCCATTTGGAGGGAACTGTTTTTACAAGCATGCGTACCCTGATGGCGGTAGAGAGGAGCCACAGAGACAGAAAGTGGGAACATCAAGCAGATACTGGGCCCAACGAAGGAACCACTTCTGGGAGCTCATTGAGGAAAGAGAGAACAGCAACCCCTTTGACGATGAAGAAGAGGTTGTCACCTTTGAGCTGGGTGAGATGTTGCTTATGCTTTTGGCTGCAGGTGGGGACCACGAGCTGACAGACTCTGAAGACGAGTGGGACTTGTTAACGATGAGCTGGAAGACTTTTATGACTTGGACCTATAGCAGCTTTGAGTGGCGTATGAACTGGTCTGCTGAGCCCAGACAGTAGCTGTCCCCTGTGGTGGTGTGGCAGTGCCTGTGTCTCCTAGGCAGGCCTAGCAACTCCATGTGCTGTCGTAATACTTCGTACCCAGGGCCTGTCTTCTTACTCCCTCACCTTTCTGCAAGGAGTATGTTGTTTCCTCTGGTTAAGAAGTTACAAAAATAAACCTTAAAGTTAGTTTTTTGTAAAAAAAAAAAAAATCACATAGTCATATCAATTGATGCAGAAAAAGCATTTGACAAAATCCAACATCCTTTCTTGATAAAAACTCTCAACAAGGTGGGAATAGAAGGATCATACCTCAACATAATAAAAGCCATATATGATAAACCCACAGCCAACATCATACTCAATGGGCAAAAACTAAAACCATTTCCCCTAAGAACAGGAACAAGACAGGGATGCCCACTCTCACCACTCCTGTTTGACATAGCCATTGCAATTAGACAAGAAGAAGGAATAAAAGACTTCCAAATCAGAAAAGAAGAAGTAAAGCTGTCCTTATTTGCAGATGACATGATATTGTACATAAAAAACCTAAAAGACTCCATCAAAAAACTATCATACTTAATAAATGAATTCGGCAATGTAGCAAGATACAAAATTAATGCCAAGAAATCTATGGCATTTCTCTATACCAATAGTGAACTTACAGTAAGAGAGACTAAAAAAGCAATCCCATTTACCATCACACCAAAAATATTAAGATACCTAGGAATAAACTTAACTAAGGAGGTAAAAGACCTATATGTGGAAAACTACAGGCCACTGAAAAAAGAGACAGAGGAAGACGTAAACAGATGGAAGAACATACCGTGTTCATGGATTGGTAGAATTAACATCATCAAAATGTCTATTTTACCCAAAGCAATCTATAAATTCAATGCACTTCCCATTAAAATACCAACGGCATATTTCACAGACCTAGAAAGAACTCTTCAAAAAATCATCTGGAATAAAAAAAGACCCTGAATAACCAGAGAAATCTTGAGAAAGAAGAACAAAGTAGTTGGGATATCAATACCAGATTTCAAGCTGTATTACAAAGCCACTGTTCTCAAAACAGCCTGGTACTGGCACAAGAACAGACATATAGACCAATGGAATAGAATGGGTAACACAGATATCGACCCAAACCACATCAGCATAAAATGAAAATGAAGCTTTAAGAGAAGATTCAATTGATTAAAGAAAAACATTCAGGAGAAACAAAGATGGCAGCATAAGTAAACACCTAAACTGCTGCCTCACACAACAATTTCAAAACTACAACTAAAAGACAAAATGGACATCATCCAGAACCACAGGAAGGCTGGCTGAGTGGAAATGCTACAACTAGAAGGAAAAAGAAAAGCACACTGAGACTCAAAGGAGCTTCAGGAGGCAGAGGTACTGAGACATGTGTGGAGAGAACTGGCAACTGAGAGCGTGGCTGGCTTTGTCAAGCAGGAGGGAGACAAAAGCTCCTGACTGCACTGAACTCCAGTTCCAGGCAAGATTCTGGGGACCCAGACTCATTCAGGGAGAAACTGGACTGTCTGGCAGCAGGTGGAACTCAAGGGCAGCTTTCTCTCAGAGGTGCTTGCAGTGATTACCATGATTACCATGGGACACTGAGACACAGGGGCCTACTAGGGCAGGGCTGATGGGAAACCAATGTGGTCTGCTCCACCCTGAGACTCCGCCCCATCCAAGCTGAGCACAGAGACTTTTACAAGTCTTCTCCCATAAGGGTGTCTCCAGCACAGAAGTTCTCCCAGCATAGACACAGTTGATCCTCACAGCCAATTGGCCTGGAGGTCACTTCCTCTCAGTGATACCAACAACAATCAAGGCTTAACTACAACAAGACTGTGCACACAGCCCACAAAGGGGTGCACCAAGAGTGTTCACCTCAGGTAACTGGGGAGGCTGAGCCACAGGGCCCTATAGGACATCTAGCACACAAAGCCATTCTATCGAATCAGGAGAATCCAAGATGGTGGCGTAGGTAAACACCTAAACTGCTGCCTCGCACAACAATTTCAAAACTTAAAACTAAAAGACAAAACGTCTATCACCCAGAACCACAGGAAGCTGGCTGAGTGGAAGTTCTACAACTAGAAGGAAAGAGAAAAGAGCATTGAGACGTGCACAAGCACTGAAAAGCTGAGGTACGGAGGTGTGTGATCTGGGCTGGCGGCAGATGTTGCTTTTTTCAACCCAAAGGGAGACAAGCCCCCGATTACTCTGATATACAGTTTCTGGGGAGACACGGGGGACCCAAACTCCTACGGGAAGAAGCTGGATTGTCTAACACTGTGTCGGAAAGTGAGGGGGGCTTGCTTGCAGAGCTGCGCGCAAGAATAATTGTTTACTGTGCTGGGGCACAGGAAGCAGTTGGAGACACAGAGCTGCCTAACTAGCAGCCATCGCTGTTTGCCACACCCTAGCCTAGTGACACCCTGAGACCCCGCCCCACACAACCTACAAACCCACACAAGCTCCAAGCAGAAGCGTTAGCATAACAAAGGCCTGCCTTATCGCAGCTTAACCTAGCAAACTTGCAGCCTGGGTCAGACAGCTCCAAAACTTCTAAACCCCAAGCAAGAGGAGAAAACTGTAGCTCTCACTGTAGCTCCTGCTGGATGGACTCAGACAATAGTTGACCTGCACCCCATTGGAGATCCAGAAGCCAGTATACCTAGTGGTCAGTGTGAGAAGCCAGATTTCAACTCCTCACATCCATAAGTGACACATTCAAGAGGCAGACTCAGTGAGCACCAAAGCCCCACTGAAACAAGTCCTGCACCATAAGCATGTCTCCAGCACAGCAGTTCTTATAGACACAGTGAGTCCTCACAGCTGATTGGCCTGGAGGTCAATTCCTCCCAGCATACCAACAGCAATTAAGGCTTAACTACATCAAGACTTTGCACTCATCCCACAAAGGGGTGTACCAAGAGCGTCCACATCAAGTGATTGGGGAGACTGAGCTACTGCCCCTTATTGGTCACCTACCACACAAAGCCACTCCATCAACACAGGGAAGCAGCCAAAATGCAGAAACAAAGAAACAGGTCACAAATGAAAGAAACGGAGGAAAGCAAACTACTGGATGACATAGAGTTCAGAACCACATTTATAAGGTTACTCAAGAATCTTCTAAAAACCGCCGAGAAACTTGATGACATGTCTGAGGAGCTTAGTGAGACCTTCAAGGACCTTAATGAGAATGACAAAAAAAATGGAAAAGGACCAGTCAGAAATGAAGCATACACTGTCTAAAATAAATAATATACAGAAACTCAACTGTAGAGCAACGTACCCCAAGAATCAAACTAAAGATCTGAAATATGTGGAAACGAAAAACATCCAACCAGAAAAACAAAAAGAAAAAAGAATCCAAAAATATGAAGATAGTGTAAGCAGCCTCTTGGACAACTTCAAGCAAACCAACATCAGAATTTTTGGGGTGCCAGAAGAAGGGAGAGAGCAAAATATTGAAAACCTATTAGAAGAAATAATGACAGAAAACTTTCCCTACCTGGTGAAAGAAATAGACTTACAAGTTCAGGAAGTGCACAGAACCCCATACAAGAAGAATCCAAAGAGGACCACACCAAGACACATCATAATTAAAATGCCAAGGGCAAAAGACAAAGAGAGAATATTAAAAGCAGCAAGAGAAAAACAGTTAGTTACCTACAAGGGAGTACCCATACGACTGTCAGCTGATTTCTCAACAGAAACTATGCAGGCCAGAAGGGAGTGGCAAGAAATATTCAAAGTGATGAATAGCAGGAACCTACAACCAAGATTACCCAGCAAAGCTATCATTCAGACTTGAAGGTCAGATAAAGAGCTTCACAGATAAGAAAAAGCTAAAGGAGTTCATCACCACCAAACCAGTATTATATGAAATGCTGAAAGGTATTCTTTAAGAAGAGGAAGAAGAAGAAAAAGGTACAGATAAAAATTATGAACAACAAATACATATCTATCAACAAGTGAATATAAAAATCAAGTGAATAAAAAATCTGAGGAACAGAATAAACTGGTGAATATAATAGAATCAGGGGCATAGAAAGGGAGTAGACTGACAATTCTTGGGGGGAAAGGTGTGTGGAGGATGCGGGAAGAGACTGGATAAAAATAGTACACCTATGGATGAGGACAGTGGGGGAGGGGGGGGTGGCGGGGGTTAAGGGCAGAGGGTGGGGTGGGAACTGGATGGAGGGGAGCTATGGGGGGAAAAAGAGGAACAACTGTAATAATCTTGACAATAAAGATTTATTAAATTTAAAAAAAAAGAAAAACATGCAAATGAAAAGATAATTGATGCTAAGACAAAACACCACTGTTTAAAGAATGTACCAAGAAACAGTGCTGCTATGATCATAGGGGTGCATGTATTCTTTCTGACTGGTGTTTCGGGATGCTTAGGATATGTTCCTTGAATTGGGGTCACTGGGTCAAATGGCAGTTCCATTTTTAATTTTTTAGAAAACTCCATCCTGTTTGCCATAGTGGCTGCACCAGTCTGCATTCACACCAGTGGTGTACTTTTTACCAGTGGATAAAAAAGATGTGGTACATTTACACAATGGAATGTTATGCAACTATAAAAAAGAAGGCTTTCTTACCCTTTGAGACAGCATGGAGGGACCTGGAGAGTATTATGCTAAGCAAAATAAACCAGTCAGATAAAGACAAGTATCACATGATCTCACTCTATGTGGAATCTAATGAAAAAAATAAACTGACAAAGAAAATAGATCCAGAGACATGAATCTCAGAGGAAAGGGGGGAGGGCGTAGGAGGTGATCAACCAAAGAACTTATGTGCATATATGCATGACCCATGGACACAGACAGCAGTGCAGTGAAGGCCTGGGAAGATGAGGGAGGAGTCACAGGGGTGGGGAGGACATCTGTAATACTTTCAACAATAAAGATAATTTAAAAAAAAGAATGTACCAAGAAAAAAGAAATCTGTAAGAGACTTAGAAGCTGCAGCTGGGAGATCCAAAAAGACTGATATCAGATTTCTAGATTAAGAATCTGGAGGACAAAAAAAAAAATGAATCTAGAGGATAATGATACTATTGCTGAGATGTGAAAGACTGAAGAGGATTATTGGGGTGAGGTTGAAAATCAATAAAGTGTATTAGCCATGTTAATATTAAAATGCCTGTAATTTCTTCAAACAGAAGTATTAAGAAGGCAGCTTGAATATTTGAGTATATAGCTCAGAGGAGAAGTCTGGGGAGAAGATACTAATGTAAAAAATTCTAGCATATATGGTATTGAAAGTCCTAAAATTGGGTGAGATCACCTTGGGACAAAATATAAAGAGGAATGTAGGCTGAGAGATTGAGTCAAGAGAAGAGCAAGTAAGGGCAATATAGACTAAATTGCTAATGAGACAAGAAGAGTGTGATACCATGGAAGTTAACATAGAAAATATTTCCCCAAAAATAATAATCATAATCAACCATGCTGAATGCTGCTGGGAAGTTGAATAATATGAAAATAGAAATGTATACAATGAATATGGCATGCCCAATTTCAGGGAAGTGGTAGAAATGCACACCATATTTGAGTGGTTTGAAAACTGAGTAGAATGTGAGAAAGGGTGACAGCAAATGTAGACTACTACTTCTTTAAGTAATATAGCCAGGAAGGGTGGCAGAGAAACAGTAGATTGAGTCAGGGAAGATATGAGGGGTTTTTTTATTTAAGAAGAGGGATATTAGAACATTTTTATATTGATGACAATAATCTAGTAGAAAGATAATCGTAATATAAAAAATAAAGGAAGAACTGAGTGTTTAAAAATAAAAAACAGGAAGAAATGAGCTTCTAAGCAAAATTGGAGAGATTGGCCTTGAGTGGAAGAAACAAATCTCCTTCCATCTTTTCTCTAAGAAAGAAAGAGATGCAAATTATTTATAGATTTAGCAGTGAGAATTTTCTAATGACTATAAATTTTTCAGTGACATATGGGATGGGGTCATCTGCTGAGAACTAGGTGGTGAAGAAGAAGGATAATGAGAGCTCTGAGGAGCAAGTAGACATAAAATAGTCATCTTGTAAAGTGGAAATGAAAGTTAGTAGTGTTGCCTGGCTGGTGTGGCTAAGTGGTTTAGTGTCAACCTATGAATCAGGAGGTCACTGCTCATTCCTGGTCAGGCATGTTCCCGGTCAGGCACATGCCCAGGTTGTGGGCTTGGCCCCCTGTGGGGGTTGTGCAGGAGGCGTCTGATCAATAGTTCTCTCTCATCATTGTTGTTTCTATCTCTCTCCTGCTCTCTCTTTCTCTCTGAAATCAATAAAAATACATTTTTAAAAAAGAGAAGGCATAAGAAAAGTCCCCTTCCCATGAGAAGAGAAGCCCACCCAATCCATACCTGAAGGAATGTGAAAGGAGAAAAAAGAAAAGGTAAATCAGGTCTTTGTCTTTCCTCCCTCTCAGTATTGGACCTCAATGGTGGGGAACAGAAACATTCTGATAGGTAGAGAGACACTCCTGAACATTAGAGCTGGCAGCCTGCTTCTCCAGACTGAGCCTGGAAGAAACACAATCCACTAGCAAAAGTCCCTCGTTTGTCTCAGCACCATGTCCATTGTGCATTGAACCAATAGCATACATATCACTATTGGTTTCTTAAAGTTTATTTGGGATGTGTGGCTACAAAGGGGCTGAGAGGACTAGTTGAACAGAGGAGACTTAGCACAAGAAAAAAAGAGACCACAAGGTGTGAGATCTGTGCAACCAGATCATTGGCTAAGACTACAGATTTCAGAAACAGATGCATGCACAAAACCTCTAAAAGGCCACAGGGGAACAGACATAACTTAGTGGATTCCAGTGCAGAGAGCTAAGGTCAATATAGATAAGATACCCCTTGTTCCCAGCAAAGGCAGCAGCGGTCTAGAGTTTGTTAAATGCGCCTGAGGCCTCCATGCCCTTTATCATAAAATCAAGTTAACTGTTGCATATAGTATACAGATACCATCATTAAGAGAAACTGGAGAGAGTGAAAGGATTTGAAAGAAAAAGCATCCAAAAGTTGCCCAGTGTTGAGATTTGAAGTTGAAATTCTATTAATTAAATTTATTCTAAGTTTTAACTACCCTACTATCTGATCTTCCCAATTTTTGGCTCTACTACTAAGTAGGTGAGACATGGGAGGGGAGATCACATCAGTTATAGAAAATAAATAAGCTGGGTGGGAGTGGCCAGGGAGGGGTCAATCAGGGAAAAAGGAGACATATGTAATACTTTAAACAATAAAAAAAGAAAGAAAAAAATAACTCTCATGTCTTCAAAAAAAAAAAGAAAGAAAGAAAGAAGCCACATTTTTCTTCAAATCAGAGCTACAGTGTGTAAAATTTTCACCCAACTACAGGAGGAAAAAAATCAAAGAATTTCTAGTTTTCCTTTGAGTCCATTTGTAGTTTGAGATCAATAATTTAAAATTGTATAAGTCAGCTTCAAATTTTTTGGTTAAAAATTTTAAATCAAATTTAATTTTTTATTGTTTTTCCCCAGTGTTCAAAGAAAGGTGATGGTTAATCAGGTTTGAGCTTTTGCCAGTCAAATGTGAAGAAGGGAAGGAGGAGCAAGGGAGTTTAGGGCGTTAGCAAGGGAGTGATAATAATGATGGACCATGACATTATGCTGGACAAGAAAGGAAATGAAGAGTGGGGTGGGACTGATGAATAGGGCATGTAGGGTCGACGGATGGGAGGTCTCCATGACATTGAAGAATTGTTACAGTGGGTCTACTCAAGCAATTGAGCTGGAAAAATAAGAGATGGGCATCAAAAAAAGAGATCCTTAAAATTTTCTCCTTTTTTGACATTCAGTATTACTTTATATTAGTTTCAGATGTACAGCATAGTAGTTAGACATTTATATAATTTATAACTGATCCTCCCAATAAGTCTAGTACTGACCTGGCACCATACATAGTTATTACAATATTATTGACTATGTCCCCTTATGCTATACTTAAAGATTTCAAAGATGGTATTGGTATTCTTCACAAAATTTTATGTGTGTACAACTTACAAAGTACATTCATATACATAATTGTGTTTATTTAACTATCCTTCATGACAGAGAAAGGAAAATTTAATAAAGTGACTAAAACCCAGAAAATTACACTAACTATTTAAGAGCAAAATCTACATTCAAGTACACTTAGAAAATTTAGAAATAACTATATAAATATGAACACTTAAATACCAATTAAAATCTACCACTTATTTTCACTGATATAGGTCTCCTAAGAAACTAAACCGCAATTTTATCAAATTACTTAGTTGGATAATTAGCTGATTAATTAGTGGTAGTTATGCAACTAGGTTGTTTATATTTAAAAAAAAAAAAACTCTTTTTTCCATATCTGCAATTTAGATATCTTCCTTGCAATTAAACCAAATTTAAATTTTTTAATCCAAATTACTAGATTTAAGGACATGAAATTGAATCATTTCAAGTTCCTTTTACCACTGACCAGCAAAAGTCAGTTTATCACAGAAATAGAGAATTAGCTGCCCTGGCAGTTTGCTTTTCTTCCCTTTGGTACCCACTTAAGTTTCCAAGATTTTTTTCCATATCTCCATAAATGCAAGTATTCCATATTCTCATAAAGGATGTGTTCTTTTGTTATTTCTATACTTAAAATCTGACACACTCAAAAGCTGATCAACAGAATAATTTATACGTCCATTTAAAAGCTAATTCAGTCAGCCATTAAAATGAACAAAATTGATGTAAGAAATGTATTCGTATATTCAAGTTTAAAATAATGTTTTCACTTGAAATATGCAGTAAAATTATGAAAGTGCCATTTTTTTAACATTGAAGTTACAAGTGACCACATTGAGGACAAAGGCCTGATGTAACATCTCAGTTCTGCTCAAAAATGACTTCAATTTGAATACCTTTAGTCAGGCAGATCACTCTGAAGTTCCCACTGTATTCCCTATGTTTTATGTAACTTTGTTTCCTGCCCACCAATGATTTTTAATTGGTCTCTGGTCTACATCACTCTCTATTTTTTTGTATACATTAAGTTTAAATTAAATTGTTCTCTTTTTCATTTTTAAAAGATTAAGCAACCATAGGCTTTTTTATTATTATCATTATTGATTTCAGAGAGGAAGGGAGAGGGAGAGAGAGAGAAACATCACTGATGAGAGAGAATCACTGATAGGCTGCCTCCTGCATACTCCCCCACTGGGGATCCAGCCTACAACATGCAACCTGAGCACGTGTGCCCTTGACCAGAATTGAACCCGGGACCCTTCAGTCCACAGGCCAATGCTCTATCTACTGAGCCAAACTGGTTAGGGAAATTATAGGCTTTTTTAATTCAAGTTCCCTTTTTTTCATTTTAAAAGTGTCTAAAATTTTTCAGTTTTTGCTAGCAACTGTTTGACCTGAATTTCTTAAGTAAGAACATTGTCAAAGATTTAAAAAGATAAAGATAATTCTTGACTGTCTTCCAGTTTCATCAACCCAATGCAATTCCTATCAAGATACCAATGGTGTTTTCACAAAACTAGAACAATTATTCCAAAATTGTATATGGAACCAAAAAAGACCCCAAGTAGCCACAGAAATTTTGAGAAAAAAAGAATAAAATTGGAGGAATCATGCTACCTGATATCAAACTATACTACAAAACCATAGTAATCAAAACAGTATGGTACTAGCATAAAAACATATAGATCAGCCCTAGCTGGTTTGGCTCAGTGGATAGAGTGTCAGCCTGTGAACTGAAAGGTCAGGGGTTTGATTCTGGTCAAGGGCACATGCCTGGGTTGCAGGCTCAGTCCCCAGTGGGGAGCATGCAGGAAGCTGCCAATCAATGATTCTCTCTCATCATTGATGTTTCTATCTCTCTCTCCTTCTCCCTTCTTCTCTGAAATCAATAAATAAAAATATTTTTTAAAAAACTTACAGATCAATGGAATAATATAGAAAGCCCAGGAATAAACCCATATTTGACAAAAAAGGCAAAAACATACAATGTAGTAAAGATAGTCTATTCAGTAAGTGGTGTTAGGAAAATTGGACAGATACATGGAAAAAAATTTTAAACTAGACCACCTTCTTATACCATACATAAGAATAAACTCAAAATGGATTAAAGACTTAAATGTTAGACTCAAAACCATAAAAATCCTAGAAGAAAAGATAGGCAGTAAATATCTCAGATATTTCTCATAGCAATATTTTTTCTGATACAGCTCCTGAAGCAAGAGAAACAAAGGGAAAAAATAAATAAATACAACTAAATCAAACTAAAAAGTTTTTGCACAGCAAAGGAAACCATCAAAAGACAAGAAGACTGAATGAGAGAACATATTCACCAATGATATAGTGGATAAGGGTTTAATATCCAAAATGTACAAAGAACTTGTAAAACTAAAACATCAAAAACAAATAATCCAATTAAAAAATAAGCAAAGGGCCAGCCTGTGTGGTTCAGTGGTTGAGCATCGACCTATAAACCAGAAGGTCATGGTTTGATTCCCAGTCAGGGCACATGCCCAGGTTGCAGGCTCCATCTCCAGCATGGGACTTGCAGGAGGCAACTGATCAATGATTCTCTTTCATCATTGATGTTTCTGTCTCTCTCTCTCTTCCTTCTCTGAAATCAATAAAAAATATATTTTTTAAAATGGGCAAAGGACTTGAATAGATACTTCTCCAAAGAGGACATACAGATAGCCAATAGATATATATGAAAAGGTGCTCAACATCACTAATCATTAGAGAAATGCAAATTAAAACCACAATGAGATATCACCTCACACCAGTCAAAATGGTTATCATCAATAAATTAACGAACAAGTATTGGTGAGGATGTGGAGAAAGGGGAAACCTCATGCACTGTTGATGGAATGCAGATTAGCGGAGCCACTGTGGAAAACAGTATGGAATTACCCAAAAAAAATTAATGATGGAACTGCCTTATGACCCAGTGATTCCACTTCTGGGAATTTATCCAAAAAAACTTGAAACACTAATTCGAAAGAACATATGTATGTTCACTGAATATGTAATGCTCATTGTAGCATTATTTACAATAGCCAAGGTTTAGAAGCACCCCAAGAGCTCATCAGTAGATGAGTGGATAAAAAACTGTGGTATATTTACAATATGGACTACTACTTGGCTGTGTGAAAAAATGGGGGAAAAGGGGAATATTACCTTTTGCTACAGCATGGATGAATCTAGAAATTATTATTCTAAGTGAAATAAGCCAGACAGAGAAAGACAAGTATCATATGATTTCACTTATAGGTGAAATTTAATGAACAAAATAAACCAGCAAAATACAAACAGACTCATATATACAGAGAACAGACTGACAGCTGTCAGAGGGGAGGGGGTTGGAGGCTGGGTGGAAAAGGTGAAAGGATTAAGCTAAAAAAAACAAAAACAAACAAACAAACAAAACTCATAGACACAAACAATAGTATGGTTTGTACCAGAGGGAAAGAAGGTGGAAGGAGGTAGAAATTAAAATAGGGAGGGGGTAAATGGTGATGGAAGGAGACTTGATTTAGGGTGGTGAACACACAATACAAAATACAAGTGATGTACTATAGAATTGTACACCTGAAACCTATATAATTTTATTAACCCATGGCACCCCCAATAGATTTAAATTCCTTGAGGTATTACTTAAACTTCACATGAGGTTCAGAGTGTAGTAATTAGCAGTAGGCTGCTTACATTTGCCAGTATATTTGTACAAACATATGTTGGCATTCAGTTCCATATCAGCTACACATCAAAGAAGGGTGCTGAGGAGGAATTATTCTACCTCAGGGCTGGATTAGTGTCTCTGCCTGAAGTAGGCCTCATGTAAAGGTATAGTTTGGGGGAAATCAAAGAACTTGCATGGCCTGGTATTTGAGTGAATCCATTAATAAAAAGCGATGCTGAATATTTCTGCTATTCTTTTTCCTGTCCTGATAATATAATCCCAGGGCAAGTTGTAACATGTTTTATCTTCAGTTTGCCAATCTGCAAAAGGTGGACCATACCTTTTTCTCTCCCAAGCACCTCACAAAAAGATGGGCCTGTCAAGAATCCTCATGTTAGGAAAGTTGGTGCTTTTTCCTGCTAACATTCTTTTTCACATGTTTGCAAGTCTTTCCCTTGCCTTGCTCTGCACCTACCACACTGCTCAGTAAAGATTAAAGCACCAGTACACCAAACCAAAAAGCAAAGATTGAGAAAAATCTCTCCAATCACACCTCCCAACAAAATTTGGCTTTCTTTTCATTCCTGTGAATTTTAGTAGCACTACTGCCAAAATAAACCCATGTATTTCACAACATAACTAAATCATGTTAATAATATTAGCACCGACAATGTACAATGTTCTGTTCATTTTTCCTCTAATTTAATCTTCCACCATAATCTTTTAGAGTAGAAATGATTAATCCCATTTTGCACAGAAGATAACAGATTAGACATTAAATAACTTACCCAAGATCACACGACTAAAGCACAAAGCCAAAATTTTTACTCAACTCTGACTCTAAAGCCAAGTAACTTAGCTGTTCTACCAAATCTGAATCCTATATAATAAAGAGGTAATATTCAAATTGACCCTCACACCCTCACACAAGATGGCCACCCCCATGTGGTCAAAGATGGCCACCACAAGATGGCCGGCAGGGGAGGGCAGTTGGAGGCAATTGGGCCAGCAGGGGAGCAGTTAGGCATCAATCAGGCTGGCAGGGGAGTGGTTAGGGGGTAATCAGGCAGGCAGGCAGGCAGGCGAACAATTGGGAGCCAGCAGTCCCGGATTGTGAGAGGGATGTCCAAGGGGTCCCAGATTGTAGAGAGTGCAGGCTAGGCTGAAGGACACCCTTCCCGCCTCGCCCCCCCAATGCATGAATTTCATATACCGGGCCTCTAGTATTGAGATAAAATCAGCACATATTAACCAAGGAGGCACTATCAATCAGTAATGTGTTGGAGATAGCTAATACAGTGTGGGAACCACAGCTGCTAAATTTTCAGAAATTTTGTGACAATAATTATAAAATTTAAATTATATAAACATTTAATTTAATAAATTATATTGGGGGGGAAAAGGTAGGAAATACTAAAAACTAATGGATCAACACAATTTCAAAAAGACCTTCTAAGGAAATAGTAAATCACATTCGAAAGATACTCATAAAGAAACATTGGGAATGCAAATTTTAAAAGCCTAACAAATTCCCCAAAAACTTAGTGGATTAAACAATAAAACTATCTTATTATATCTCATAATTTCTTGAGTTAGGAAATTCAACAGAGCTAGACTGGACAATTTGCTGTACATGCTGTTAACTGGAGTGGCAGACAGGCTGTTGGAGATGGTCCAAGATAGCTTCACTCACACATCTGTACTTTGGCAGAGAAGGCTAGAAGGTTGAACTCAGCGGACTGTTGACTGGAGTACTTATACATGCTTCTCCTCACAGCTGTCTCAAAGTAGCTGAATTTCTTATGTGAAATTCAAGGCTCTCAGAGAAAGCATTCCAACAGACAGGAAGTGGAAATCCTTAAACCTGGGACCTGAAACTCGTACAATATCACTTCACCATATTGCAACCACAGAATCTGCCAAAATTCAAAACGAGGAGACATAGACCCTACCACGTAATAGATGAGGGTCAAATAGTTATTACTTCTAATCTATCAGAAACTAAATTGTTCAGTTTCCTTCATCTACTCATATTTTTTGAAGAAAATATTTAGAGATATTGCTAAAATATTTATAGATGAAATGATATGATGTTGGAATGTAAGGAAAAGTGGATCAGAAGGCTTCCGTCAAGATAGTCTACTGCAAAATCTTGTTATTACAGGAAAGGAGGTAACATCAAGAGATGGACATCACTTACTGAAAGAGGCAGCTTCCTTCCCTATCTAATCTGCTCTCAGCATGCATTTCTTTCCTACAGCATTGTGTCAATGACAAACCTAAGAACATTCAGGAGGCCTAAAGAAATTCACCCATCTTCCAAAAGTGTTAAAAGGGCAGGGACTTCCATAGATTCCAAGAAAATCTGAATCAACATCTTTCTTGGCATCCTGGAAAGAAATAATTCCTTCGTAAACATAAAGATTCATTTTAAAGCGTTCTTAATACCACATATTCTCTTAAACAGGTTCACATTGGAGTTTGCTCAGGTCTAGAAGAAAGGGTCAGATATTTTACCCTCTTAACCCTACAGCAGTCCCCACATTGTGAACACTTAAGCTTGCCAAGACTGCAAGGTCAATCCTTCTTCTCATTATTGCAATTACAAGAAGAAAGTTATCAGAAAATCGGGCCATTCTCCCTCCTCACTGCTCCTTTGATGAGCAGCTGTAGGCATCACTGGATCATCCAATTTTGGCATCTAGTCACAATAAACTTGCCCCTGGTGCTGAAATTACTTTTGCCTACCATTGAGAGGAATTTCAACTGCTACTGGAATCCTTTCTTCAGTGGTTCAGGAACAATCAACACCAGTCTAGTCCCAGTGTTCCTTCTTGAGGACCACATCTTTCTAGGTGCCATAACCACTTTCATGTCCTACTTGTGTGAGATAGGTATAGTGACATTCATCTGCTGCAAAGAGAACCTGAAGTTCTCCTACCGGTGCACTGGGCCTGGGGCTTGCACAACCACTACTAGACTTGGAAATTACAGAGCTTTCAGATCCTATCTGCATCATACCATGACATTGATTTAGCTATATAACTCACCTCAAAACTTTTGTAATTTCTCTTAGTTTGTAGAGATAAACTCCCCAAGATAGAATTAACAGAAAACCCCTTGGTATTAAATATATGAAAATTAAATGATCCTTATAGAATCAACCATCCTTTATTAGTAACAATGGAGGAATGTGGTGACAGATACTTCAAATGTCCTATACATATATAAATTTTGTGAAATAAGCATAACTGTGTTTTAGTTATATAATACTAGAGGCCTGGTGCATGAAATTTGTGCATGGGTAGGGTCCTTAGGCCTGGCCAGCTATCAGGGTTGATTGGGACCTTCCTTCCCCTGGCTGCCAGCTGCCACTTGTTGACGGGGTTCTTCCTTCGTTCTGTGCTGCCCCCTGGTGATCAGCACATGTCATAGTGAGTGGTCAAACTCCTGGTCAGTCAAACTCCCGAAGGGACAATTTGCATATTAGACTTTTACTATATAGGATTAGTAAGTTTTTATTGTCTAAATCCACAACCAATGAGTTGTACAAAAACATAGAGCAGAAGCAGATAAATTCTGACTCATCAAATGTGGCCAGGCAGTCACAGGAGGTATGGCCCATCATCCTTGAAAAGTAAATAACTCAAAGATAAGCATACCCATATATTTTAAACATAGCTTTAGCACCTAAATTCAATTTGCTGTAGTTTAAGTGCATCCATCAGCTTTATATTTAAGATCCTCAGGCTTTAACAATTTTAGAGAGAAGTCCAGTGACCAAAAAAGTCTCATTACAAAAAGGCATTTAATTGAGGATCCCCCAGGCAACTCAAGATATATTGTCCCAGAAAAAAACTCACCAAGACAGACATGAAATAAAATCTAAAGAAATGGTTTCTCAGAGGCATGATGCAGCAGGAACCAGGAAAATAACTGGCAGACATAGGTATATAAGATTGACTATAGATAATCTCCATTTACCACTTTGATAGGCTCTTATGTTTTATTTACTACAGAGGGGTTACATTGAGCATAAAATATAGAGATGTATCTAACTGACATGTTTAAAGTATTTGTTTTAGAACAATACAGTAAGTGGGCAAATAAATGACTTTTCTTAAATGTCAACTTTTACATGAGTGGTAAGTAACATTTAACTGATCTTCCATAAATGTTTGTAGTATTTAAGAAAAAAAATCCTTTAGAGAACTTTCAGCCCTTACCAAGAAAGTTGTTGCTTGGACATTTATATTTCCTGTCTATAGCAACAACTTCAGTTATTTGGGGCAGGAGGTTTTGTTGATGGAGAATAACAAACATCTAACTTTTTCCCTCTGCTTTTGAGCATTTTATTTAGATAGTTCACACTCCAGGGCAGAGAAGGTAAAATTCATATTAATTTTTTTGAGTCTTAAAATATTCATGCCATTGCCCTAACTGGTTTGGCTCAGTGGCTAGAGCGTTGGTCTGTGGACTGAAGGGTCCCAGGTTCGATTCCGGGCAAGGGCATGTACCTTGGTTGCGGGCACATCCCCAGTAGTGCGTGTGCAGGAGGCAGCTGATCAATGTTTTTCTCTCATCAATGTTTCTAACTCTTTATCCCTCTCCCTTCCTCTCTGTAAAAAATCAATAAAATATGTTAAATATATATATATGTGTATATATATATATATATATATATATTCATGTCATTATTCCAAATGCTACAAAAAAAATGGCCCAAGTTACTTAAAAAGTAAGTAATAAACTCTTTAGTCAGTCCTTGTTATATATTTCCATTGTAAGCTGCCTACTGTTTACCACTACTATGCTTAAAGTATTGTAAATAATTTATTTAATTCTTGGCTTCTATTTTTATTAATGCTATATATGCAAAGTTTCATCTTAAGTATATCTAATGATACTATTTTTCAATGTAAAATTCAACTGCTCTGTTAATTTCACAGAATTTTATACATTTCATGACTATATTTTTCTCTTATTGGAGTTGGAAGCTAGAAAAAATTGAAATAAAAATTTTATTTTCAAAAAGTAATAACCTCATGCAGGGACTGTCTTATTTTTAGGTGCTAAGACTGTTGGATGTGTGATGAGATATACCAAAAATATGTTTGCAATCTTTTGTTCCATAAACAGTTAAAATAGGCAGTAAGTCAGTCTCTTGGATGCAGAAAACAAGAGAGGGGGGAAAGGATAGGAAAGGACCAAAAACATGGGGAAGGAGAGTGGAGGTGAGAACAAATCTTTTTTTACTTAATATTTTTGTACAGGTCCAGGCCTGTCCTTAACAAATGATTACATAATTATGCTGAGAAACACGAATTCCTATTTTGCCATTTCCACTTCACATTGTTAAAAACACTTAACTCTTCCTTATTTTGGCAATAAATTAGTTTTCATTTTCCCATCACATAACCCTATGTCACTTGAGGCTTGGATCTGCCTGTGAAATGCTGAATAGAAATATAAACCACACCACATTTGGAAGTTTTCTCTGAGTCCTAAACCTGCCTTCAACCCATGACATTCACTGGCTTTGTAGGAAGTAGTGGGATCACGTAGTCGTAACTGACAGCAAATTATCAGAGAATCGTGCAAAAGATGTAAATCAAAAATCACCAACCATTTTCAATTTAAAAATTGTATCTGTATTGTCAACACATGTACCAGTTGAGGGCAATGTGGAATGGTTAGATTATAAAACTATCAAATGGCAACTTGGTAAATGGAAACACTGGCTGATTTTTCACCTGTAAAATCCTCTCACAAATCAAGACAGCTGAAATGAAGAAATGCTCACAAAAAGGCTCCAGCAGGTAGACGAGGGTACCTCCTTCTTGCCATGTGCTTCCATCACAAGGTCAGGAGGTGCCCTGAAGCACTGTAGACTAAAGCCAGCCGGCTGCAGGCTGGTAGGGAAGAACAGACAGCGATTTCAAGAAATCGGGGCTCCCGGGGTCTTTGTAATTAATGAAAGGGGGATGAAGTAATGTCAATGGCCTGGGCTCTGAGGCCTGGGTTCAAGGCATGATGGGCAGCTAGTCCTCTGTGGATCCTTGGGCAATGTCAGTTGAAATTCCCTGCTCTCCCACCACATTACCCATTACCCCAGTGGCAGCTAGATGTTCCCAGCCTAATGATGCCTTTTTTAAACGATGCCTTGTGCTGAGGTTGTAACCAGCCTTCATTGTTAACAATGTTTTGCCAGCCTACGGACACTCATATTTAAAGTCCTAGCTCAGGTAACTACATATCTAACCTTTCAATAACTTCAGAAATTTTCATGAAGAAAGGCTGTAAAGTTTATACTACAAAATTTTACTTCACAAATATTTCCCAACAAATCTAACCTCTTGAAAATCTGTCATGAAAGGTCACTAATAGATCATCAACCTTTTTTAAATTGTGGAGTGATTGAAATTGCATTTTGAATATAATGCCAACGTGGTTGTTGAGAAATACCTTCATTCTTCTTAGCCCTCAGCACTAATTTCCCAATGTAATTTGTTCTTTTAGAACCCTGAGAGATTATAGTTAAACAGTTGTACTGACAATTTTTAAAAGTTGCTTAATTGAGCAGGATTTTTTTTTCCCCTGGGAAAAATCCTCAACCTATACCTAGATCTTATTTTAAATCTTGGTATTTTAAGGATTCTTTCAAAGTGTTTGAAGTATTCTTAATAGTTACTCAATTGCTATAAAACCCAATTTCTATTCTTCTAATCTCTATAATCAAATCTTTACTTTCATGACTTGCTATTAAGCCTCTATTTTAGGATTATAAAACCAGATATAAATCTTCTGTGACTTGTTACCATCAAATTGAAGGTGGTGAGAATTTCACACATACTTAGAGTGGATGTGTTTCTTAGGCACATGGTCAGGAATGAAATGTGTACTAGGGTTCCTGTAATGTCATTGGGAAAGCATTTATGGCAGGAAAGTTGATGAACACAATGGACAAATGCATACCATTAAGTTTGCAGGTGCCCTGAGCAGTAAAGTACATGACACATTCCACCTAAGAATCATGGGCAACCTGATTAAATCCAATACCAGTAGGATCTGTTTGAATACTATGACTACCATAGAAGACACACATAAAGAGAAGCCTGGAGAGATAAAATACAGGTTCAGAGGATAAAAATAAGAATAACAGTTGCCCAATAATGTGACTATACTTAATGATATTGAACTATACTTTTTTAATTGGTTGGAAAAGTAAATATGATATTCTATGTATTTGACTACAATAGTAGTAATAATAATAATAATAACAAAAATGTAAGTGTGTTTCCTATGCCAACTGCTTACAGTGCATTATCCACTTAGTCTTCAAAGCAACTCTTTGAGGAGAGACTAACTGGTATTACTCTCCACTGAATGAAACCCAAGGACCACAAAGATAAAGTAACTTCTCCAAATAGCTCCTGTGAGAATTGCTAATGGATAAAAACCTGTTGAATCCAAGTATTCTGATTTTTGATTCAGTGATTTTTAACTATATACACATGTTCATGGAAATAGTTATATTTTAAAGAAAAGGGACTCATGCTAAAAAATAATATCATCTCAAAATTTTAGTCAAAACAAAAAGATTGCTAGCAAGAGAACCAAAATGGCGGCAGAATAGAAAGACGTGTCCTGAGCCTTGTCCCAGAGCAGATAGAAAGAACAGCTGAGGGTCGCATGAGGAGTGTCTGTTGGAGAGTTAAGGGACAGCTATACTCCAGGAGAAAGTGGGGGACTGCTGGATGGGGTTCCCCTGACCGGGCAGCCCCCACTGCTGCTGGGTTCCCTCCTGGAGCCACTGGCTCAGACGCAGAGACTGCGCCATCTTGAAGGGGAAAGTGGATGTTATTGGAAACCTGAAAATCTGCAACTGCGGCACCCACCAAACAGCTGTGAGCCCCGGAGCACCAGTCCCCATTTGGAGCAAACATGCGGATACAGAGGAGCTCTACACTCCACCACAGAAAGGTCAGATTTTGCCTGGGATAAGGAGAGAGAGAACTACATAAACAGACACCCAGAGAAGCAGAGACCATGGGGAGACAAAGAAACAGCCCACATATGAAAGAAAAGCAGGCTTCACCAGAAAAGGAAGTAAATGAAATGGAGGCAAGCAACCTGCCAGAGAAAGAATTCAGAGAAATGGTCATAAGGTGGCTGAAAAGAATGGAAGACAAATTTGAAAATATGAGTAAGAACCAAGAGGAAATGAAGAAGAACCCAGAAGAAATGAAAAATGACATCACTGCTATAAAGAACTCAATAGAAAGCATCAAGAGTAGACTAGAAGAAGCAGAAGACCACATCAGTGAGCTAGAAGACAAGGTAGGAAAAAATACCCAAGTAGAGCAGATTCTAGAAAAAAAAATTAAAAAGCAGGAGGAGAGCCTATGGGAACTTTGGGACAACACAAAACAAAGCAACATCCACATAATAGGGGTTCAAGAAGGAGAGGAAACTAAGCAAGGAATAGAAAACTTGTTTGAAGAAATAATGACAGAAAACTTTCCCTGATATAGGGAAGAAAGAAACCACACAAATCTAAGAAGCTCACAGAGTCCCAAGCAAAATGAACCCCAAAAGACTGACACCACAGCACATTTTAATTAAATTGGCAAACACCAACAACAAAGTAAGAATCTTAAAAGCAGCTAGAGAGAGACAGAAAGTTACCTACAAAGGAACCCCCATCAGACTAGCAACTGATTTCTCAACAGAAACTCATCAGGCCAGAAAGGAATGGAATGAAATATCCAAAGTCATTCAAAGAAAGGGTCTGAATCCAAGAATACTGTACCCAGCAAGGCTATCAATCAAAATTGAAGGTGAAATCAGGAGCTTCACAGACAAAAAAGGACTAAGGGAATTTATTACCACCAAACCAGTGATGCAAGAAATGCTAAAAGGTCTGCTGTAAAAAAAAGAAATAGGAAACAAAGAAGGAACACAGGGGTAAAGAATAAAAATGGCAACAAGTAAGTACCTATCAATAATAACTTTAAATGTAAATGGATAAAATGCCCCAATCAAAAGAGACTGGGTAATGGATTGGATTAGAAAACACGACCCATATATCTGCTGTCTACAAGAAACCAACCTAAGAAAAAAAGACGCATACAGACTGAGGGTGAAGGGATGGAAAAAGGTTTTTCAGGCGAATGGAAATAGAAAAAAAAGCTGGGGTAGCAATACTTATATCTGATAAATTAGATCTCAAAGTGAAGGACATAACAAGAGATAAGGAAGGCCACTTCATAATACTAAAGGGAGCAATCCAACAAGAAGAAATAATTCTGGTAAACATATGTACACCCAATACAGGAGCACCCAAATACATAAAAAAAAAAAACTCCTGGAGGATATCAAGGGATAAATTGACAGTAATATAATCATAGTAGGACACTTTAATACCCCACTATCACCATTGGACAAATCCTCTAAACAAAAAATCAGCAAAGATACATCAATCCTAAATGACTCACTAGACCAGATGGAATTGATATCTTCAGAACATTTCACCCCAAAGCCACAGAATATACATTCTTCTCAAGTGCACATGGGTCATTTTCAAAGATAGACCATACGTTGGGTCATAGGCAAAGTCTCTTCAAATTCAAGAAGATAGAAATCATGTAAAGCATCTTCTCAGATCACAGTGGCATAAAACTGGAAATCAACTACAATAAAAACAATCCAAAAAAATCAAAAACATGGAGACTAAACAGCATGCTATTAAACAATGACTGGGTTACCAGAGAGATCAAGGAAGAAATAGAAAACATCATGGCAACAAATGACAATGAAAACACAACAATCCAAAATCTATGGGACACTGCAAAAGCAGTCTTGAGAGGGAAGTTCATAGCTCTACAAGCCTACTGCAAAAAAACAAGAAACAATGGAAATAAATTACCTAACCCTACAACTCAAAGAGTTAGAAAGAGAGCTACAAGAAAAGCCCAGTGTAAGCAGAAGGAAGGAAATAATAAAGATCAGAGCAGAGATAAACAACATTGAAACCAAAAAACAATACAAAAGATCAACAAAACTAAGAGCTGGTTCTTTGAAAGGATAAACAAGATTGATGAACCTCTAGCCAGGCTCACCAAGAAGCAAAGAGAGAGGACCCAAATAAACAAAGTCAGAAATGAAAGAGGAGAAATAACAACAGACCCCACTGAAATACAAAGGATTGTTTAAAAATACTATGAGCAATTCTATTCCAACAAACTGGACAACCTGGAGGAAATGGACACATTCCTAGAAAAATATAACCTTCCAAAACTCAATCAGGAAGAATCTAAACATCTCAATAGGCCAATAACTATGGAAGAAATTGAAGCAGTCATCAAAAAGCCTCCAGCAAACAAAAGCCCAGGGCCAGATGGCTTCACACGGGAGTTTTACCAAACATTCAAAGAAGAACTAAAACCTATCCTCCTCAGACTATTCCAAAAAATTCAAGAGGAAGGAACACTTCCAAGATCCTTCTATGAAGCCAGCATCACCCTAATATCAAAACCAGATAAAGACAACACAATGAAAGAGAATTACAGGCCAATATCCCTCATGAACGTAGATGCCAAAATCCTCAACAAAATTCTAGCAAATCGGATCCAGCACTACATCAGAAAGATCATACACCATGACCAAGTAGGATTTATCCCAGGAATGCAAGGATGGTACAATATCCGCAAATCAATAAACGTGATACATCACATAAACAAATTGAGAGATAAAAATCACATAGTCATATCAATTGATGCAGAAAAAGCATTTGACAAAATCCAACATCCTTTCTTGATAAAAACTCTCAACAAGGTGGGAATAGAAGGATCATACCTCAACATAATAAAAGCTATATATGATAAATCCACAGCTAACATCATACTCAATGGGCAAAAACTAAAACCATTTCCCCTAAGAACAGGAACAAAACAGGGATGCCCACTCTCACCACTCCTGTTCAACATAGTACTGGAAGTATTAGCCATTGCAATTAGACAAGAAGAAGAAATAAAAGGCATCCAAATTGGAAAAGAAGAAGTAAAGCTGTCCTTATTTGCAGATGACATGATATTGCACATAAAAAAAACCTAAAGACTCCATCAAAAAACTAACAGACTTAATAAATGAATTCGGCAATGTAGCAGGATACCAAATTAATGCCAAGAAATCTATGGCATTTCTATATACCAATAGTGAACTTACAGAAAGAGATACTAAAAAAGCAATCTCATTTACCGTCACACGAAAAACATTAAGATACCTAGGAATAAACTTAACTAAGGAGGTAAAAGACCTATATGTGGAAAACTACACGACACTGAGAAAAGAGATAGAGGAAGACGTAAACAGATGGAAGAACATACCATGTTCATGGATTGTTAGAATCAACATCATCAAAATGTCCATTCTACCCAAAGCAATCTATAAATTCAATGCACTTCAAATTAAAATACCAATGGCATATTTCACAGACCTAGAGCAAACCTTCAAAAAGTTCATCTGGAATAAAAAGAGACCCTGAATAGCCACAGCAATCCTGAGAAAGGAGAACAAAGTAGGGGGATCTCAATACCAGGTATCAAGCTGTATTACAAACCCACAGTTCTTAAAACAGCCTGGTACTGGCACAAGAACAGACATATAGACCAATGGAATAGAATAGAGAACCCAGATATTGACCCAAACCACTATGCCCAATTAATATTTGACAAAGGAGGCATGAACATACAATGGAATCAAGACAGTCTATTCAATAAATGGTGCTGGGAAAATTGGACAGATACATGCAAAAAAATGTAACTAGATCACCAACTTTCACCATACACAAAAATAAATTCAAGATGTGAAACTATAAACCATAAAAATACTAGAGGAATCCACAGGCAGAAAAATCTCAAACATATGCTGAAGGAACTTCTTCACTGATACTGCCCCTAGGGCAATGGAAACTAAAGAGAAAATAAACAAATGGGACTACATCAAAATAAAAGCTTTTGCACAGCAAAGGAAACCATCAATAAAACAACAAGAAAGCCCACTGCATGGGAGAACATATTTGCCAATGACATCCAACATTTACAGGGAACTCATGCAGCTTAACAAAAAAAGATAAACAACCCAATCAAAAAATGGGCAACTGATCTAAATAGACACTTTTCTAAAGAAGACAGAAGGAAGGCCAAGAGACATGAAAACCTGCTCAAAGTCACTAATCGTCAGAGAGATGCAAATCAAAACAACAATGTAGTAGCATCTTACACCTGTCAGAATGGCTATCATCAACAAATCAACAAACGACAAGTGTTGGCGAGGATGCAGAGAAAAAGGAACCCTCGTGCACTGCTGGTGGCAATGCAGACTGGTGCAGCCACTGTGGAGCACAGTATGGAGTTTCCTCAAAAAACTAAAAATGGAACTCCCATTTGACCCAGTGATCCCACTTCTAGGAATATATCCCAAGAAACTAGAAACACCAATCAGAAATGATGTATGCACCCCTATGTTCATAGCAGCACAATTCACCATAGCTAAGATTTGGAAACAGCCTAAGTGCCCATCAGCAGATGAGCGGATTGAAAAACTGTGGTACCTCTACACAATGGAATACTACACTACAGTAAAAAAGAAGGAGTTCCTACCATTTGCAACAAAAAGGATGGAGATGGAGAGCATTATGTTAAGTGAAATAAGCCAGGCAGAGAAAGATAAATATCACATGATCTCACTCATTTGTGGAATATAATGAACAGCATAGACTGATGAAAAAGAACCAGAGACTGAGAAATGTTGATCAGAACCTCAAACCTCAGGGAAGGAGGGGGTCAGTGGGAGTCAGGGGGAGAGATCAACCAAGGGATTTGTGTGCATGCATATTAGCCTAATCAACCGACACAGACAATAGGTGGGTGCAGCATGAGTGGGGGGTGGGCGTAATGGGGGAAAAAGGACACATATGTATAAAAATAATAAAATAAAAAAATAATTAAAAATATATAAAAGAGGGAAAAAAAGATTGCTAGCTGAGCTACACCACTAAAATGAATTGGAAGTGTGCTCGACAACATATACGTTTCGTTCTCTTTGACTTGAATAGCTGTTACCATAGGTTCCAGATGTGGTCTTTTAATATGAAGGAAAATATTACAAGAAAATTAATTGTTTTATTACCTTAAAGATATGCTTTACATTCCAGTGGTCATAGAATTGCTCATCAACTCCAACCTGTCAATGCAAACCATTACTAAAAGACCAGTTTTAGGACTCTCTATTTTTCATATTAGTATTGTATGCTTGCTAAGAAAGATTACTCCTAGTCCACACTCAAACACTTAAAATCAGGCGACATCAGTTCTGTTCGTCTTAGAATTTAAAAAGGCACAGTAGTCCCCCGCCCCTCACAACAAGGGAAAGATAAGATAACCTACAAAATCCTAAATCTTCTTGAACCCAGCAGAAAGCTGAAGTCACAGTCACAACACAATCAGGTGAACTAAAATTTGAAAGAGTGATATGTCCCTCTGAAGAGAAATGGGGTACATGAACCATTTCATCTTTGACAGAGTACAGTAGAAAGAATCTGTTATCATAAAGTGTGTGCTGAAAGGACAATTTAGATCTCGTGGAAGCTCTAGACCTGAAAAGCGTACACACTCATTCTCCAGTACTTTCCCATGAGCCTCAACAAGAAAAATTAGGGCCTGACAGAAGACCTGAGAGAGCCCTCCTTGGTGAAGCACAGGCATGAAACCCTGTCTGCATCTCAATCCTTCTCTCAAAGGAAATAAAAGCCTAAGCCTCTGAGAGAGGACCGGGAAAGCCTCCCTCTCAAGGCAAAGACCCACTAGTAAAATGTTGTGGGTCCACCTGCTCACACTTGCTCAACCATTAGCTTAACTAATGAGACAAGTGTCTAGGAAGCATGGGGTAAAAAGAAATGGAAGAAGTTGGAAATGAAAAGCAGATACTGCAAGTGGAGGTGGAAGACCACTAAGAAAATTTTTTTCCTACTGGAGTTGACAATTACTCCAGGCCCATTGAGATTGGTGGCTTTTGTTTGAATTTGGGCTTCAAACAAAGGCCTGGATAAGTAGCAAGAGATGATCCCACTATACAATCTTATTTCACCACTAGAGGCCCAGTGCATGAAATTCGTGCACTCAGGCGGGGGGTCCTTCAGCCCAGCCTGCACCCTCTCGCAGTCCAAGACCCCTCAGGAGATGTCCACCTGCCTGCTTAGGCCCGCTCCACGGGAGACATCCCCCAAGGGGTCCTTAGCGCTGCCACGGAGGCTGGAGAGGCTCCTGCCACTGCTGCTGCGCTCGCCAGCCATGAGCCTGGCTTCTGGCTGAGCAGCACTCCCCCTGTGGGAGCGCACTGACCACCAGAGGGCAGCTCCTACGTTGAGTCTCTGCCCCCTGGTGGTCAGTGCACATCATAGCGACCGGTTGTTCTGCCAGTCGGTCGATTTGCATATTAGCCTTTTATTATATAGGATAACAAGAGCATCCCATGTGGAGTTAGACCTGAGTTTAAATCCTGGCTCAGCTATGGACACGTTGTGGCCCTTTCTCAAGTTGCTAAATTTCTCTATGTCTCAGTTTCTTAATTTCTATAAGACAACAATAAAAATATTCAACTGATAATATTTTATGATGGTTAACTGACAGTTTGTGAAGCAAGAACTATGACTGTAACTGACATAGTAAACAATAAGTCATAGTTGCAGTGGCCACATCATTTTTCGTATTGTTGTCATAGCAGCAGTTGTAGTAGTTGTGGTAGTGGTAGCAGCTCGATTATTTCTCTGGTTAAAGTTAAGGGAAGGGGAGTTGGTATGAAAAGGTTTGAAGATCATTCTACAGCTCTTGTCCCTTCTAACCTTTTCTCATTTCCATCACTCTCCATCATGATGAAATTCCTCCAGTGGCATGCAGAATGTGAAAAAATGAACCAAAATGTTCTATATGAGAAGGAAAAAAAGAAAGCTACAGTAAATGAGATTTTATTTCTTGAAAACATTTTTTAATATAGAACCAAAGCATTATATATAACCATCCAAATGTTTTCTTATAGAGCATGAGATAGTGTAACTATACCAGTCTTCAGAGCCAAGTGATTATTATAATGGGCCCCATTTTTAAAAAATATATTTTTATTGATTTGAAAGAGGAAAGGAGAGGGAGGAAGTGATAGAAACATCAATGATGAGAGAAAATCATTGATCAGCTGCACACCTTCTACTTGGGATAGAGTCTGCAACCCAGACAGATGCCCTTGAATGGAATCAAACCTGGTACCCTTCAGTCTGCAGGCTGTCACTCTATCCACTGAGCCAAACCGGCTAGGGCATGAGCCCCATTTTTATGTATCAGTTTGTAAGTTTGGGGAACAATCTAAACATGAAACCTTTTCTTAATAATTCTTTATTGTTGAAAGTATGACATATGTCCCCCTCTTTTCCCCCATCAACTCCCTCCAGCCCATCCTCACCCCCCTACCCCAGTCCTTCAGCACCCTATTGTCTGTGTCCATGGGTTATGCATGTATGCAGACAAGGTCTTTGGTTGATTATCTCCCACCCTCTCTCCCTCCCCCACCTTTCCTCTGTGATTCCGCACTCTTGAACATGCAACCTTTTAATACGCAGTCAGTACGAGGAGATTGATCCTGCCCCTTTGAGGGAGGGGTAGCAGACACCTTGCAAACCTACCTACTACTACACATAAAATTTAGAGGTCATCTAGGAGAAATCTCCCCAACATGGACATTTTATTTTGGCCTTCAGCCTATAAATCCCAAAGCCAGTTTCATACACTGTACAGCATATTTCAATATATGCCTATACACATGATAATATAATGAGATCAGAAAATATGACTTGTATTGCCATATGACCCATATGAGTTAAATTCACAGATGTGTGAGCATTTTGAGAGAGGGACTGGGTAAGAAAAAGGAGGGAAATTTAGAAATATATATTAAGCAAAGATGAGAAGTTAGGAAAGTAGAGACAATGATTTGTGGATTGATGTGGATGAGAAAAGCAATAGGTTTAAAAGACAGGAAGGGGAGTAGTGTAGATATAGTAAGGGACTCTGTACAAGAAAATGAGAGATGAACGCTGGAAGATTTCTTCAAGTAGATAGATCATGGGAATTTTACTCAATAGGAGTCTGAGGTGAAGGTTAGGTCCCTGTGAGCCTCTGGCCACAACATTTTCATCAATTAATCAATACCTCTGTGTTTCTGTTTAAAGACACCTTATTTAATGTCTATTTTTTATTTATTAACATTGCACTCGTGATGAACAGCATTATAACCCGTACTTGCGTGAAGCTTGCCCATCACATGTGCTTTTTCTGTAAGCACATCACAAGCCTTATGCACTTAGAAACACCTCAGCACTAGGTGTAGGAGGCATTTAAATAGTAAAATCACCCCCCAAACAGTACAAAAAATGTGAACAGTGTGGCTCTAAATAAACTGCAAAGGAGATATTTGTTTATAGCTTGAGAGCTGAAGGAAGATAGAGCCTCAACTGGGAACATGGGTATAGGGCCAATCGGACCTTTTGTCACTCTCTGCATGGCCACAAATGACCACGAAAGTGCCACAAGTATTGATTTGAGAGTTACAGATAAATATTAGCCAGCAGGCAAATTCCCATGTACGAAATCCTTAAATGATGAGAATCAGCCCCGGTTCTGCCCTTTATGTTCCTGAGCCTATGGCCTTCTCTGTGCAGAGAGAAATAGAAGGGGAAAGGCCAGGAGCAAAATCTTTGGAGAAGAAATTCCAGTACCTTGGGCTAGATTGGCAGGAAGTTTATACATAAAAACTTCCAGGGAACCTTCCGTTTGAGAGTTAACTTAGGGACACTATTCCTTATGTATATATATAAAATTATTGATGCAGCAATCAAACCAGACTGGGCTTTCCAAATGATACAAAGCATAGTGAAAAATGCCAAAGTTAATTTAGGAATAATTTTAATACCAACGGAAATATAGCATGCAGATTCCAAGGCCAACAGGGAACTCTAAGAAAGGATAATTTTCTTCCATTCTGTTGGAAGAAGTTGGAAAAAGTTCAATGAAGGAAGCAGCCTCTGGCGTGGAAGTAATAAGCTGGATGAGGGTTGCTTCACACTGAGGAAGGAGAGGTGTTCTATTTTAGCTGGGAAATGTAAGAGTGGAGTTGGGGCATTATTTTAGGGCCTGGCCAAGTAGTTGGCTCTTATTTCAACAAGAAATTGGCAGTCCACGGGTGATATGAGCATGAGCTTCACTTATAAGCAAAGTAGGAGAGAAGACTGGAGTTAAAGAAGCCATTATAGTAGTCTGGGCAAGAAGCAGTTAATTTCTGAACCAGGATACTGGCAGTGGGGGGCAGGGGAGGAGAAACAGCCCTGACCTCAACAGTTGGTTGGAGCATTGTCAGGCAATCAAAAGGTGGCAGTTTCCATCCCTGATTGGAGGTGCATGCAGGAGGCAACTGATCAATGTTTCTCACATCAATGTCTCTCTCTCCACTCCTCTCTCTAAAATCAATTTTTAAAAACTGCAGTTTGAGTGTGGCTATATAGATATTAGAACTGATTTAATTGACAGAAGTGGGGTGGGTGTGAGACATGCAAGAATAAAAGGAGACACCCCCAAGGAAGATGGTGGGGTTTTACTTCAGGTGACTGGGAAGGTGGTGGTGCCATTAAAAAGGTTACATATGTAATTTGGAAAGAGAATGATGATTTAGGTTTTGAACAAGATTTTTTTTAAATTTTTATTGTTTTAGAAAGAGAGGAAGGGTGAGAGAGAGAGGAAAAACATAAATTTATTGTTCTACTTATTTACGCATTCATTGGTTGATTCTTGTATATGCTATGACTGGGATCAAACCCAAAACCTTGGCATATTGGGACAATGCTCTAACCAACTGAGCTACCTGGCCAGACCAAGATGAATTTTCAATACTCCCAATCCATCCAAGACTGAGTAGAGAAGAAAAGGGTCTATTATCGGAGATGAAGATGAGACCAGAAATATAAATTTAGGAGGAATCTGCATAGAAGTGGGAGGAGAAGGCACAGAAAAAGAAGAGGTAAATATAAGGAATAGGACTTAGGTTTACTAGTATCTACATTTAAGAAGGAAAATGAATTAACAAAGAAGACAGGCAAGGATTGTCTAACACTCAAGAGTTCCCATTAGACAAAAGTTTTATTTTTATTTTTATTACGCTGTACATTCAAATATAAGTACTTTATCTGTTGCTCTTTGCAAACAAAACTAAAAACTCATTTCCTTTGGTGCTACAGAACAGAATATTAAGACATTATTATGATCCATCAATTCAGTTTCTTGACAACCAAATACATGGCTGGAATACATCCTACTGAATATGTTTAAATTGTTCTGCCACATATCATCTTTACATATAAGTTTAGTAGAATATTTTCTTTTAAATATCACTTAAGACCATTCCATTATAAAAGTAAAAGGAGATGACCCTTTAGTAACAGTGTTGTTGAATAGTAGAAGGAAAATCCTTGAGCTCCTTGTCTTATGAACTAAGTCTTTTTGTGTGCATAAAATATTGTTCAACATTAAGCATTTTCTACAAAATGGGGGACAAATCCGAGAGTAATCTTCATACAAAGTTATTTTATGTGCCTAATGCCTGTAAAATTATAGTTGTACCTTGTCCTAAAGTTGAGAGTCTTTTGAGATTTTCATCATAAACCCAATTTTTCAGGGGCATTTAGCTCAACTGTAGAAATTGGTTCAGGACAAAACTTGGAATACCCAATTTCGATTTGATCTATTTATAACCAGTTGAAATAAAGGTAGAAAAAGTTTGCATTTTATATTTCTCATTTGGTGTCTGTAGTTTTAAGTTTAAGGAACTACTTTCAGGCATGTCTACCAACTTCTCATTTTTTAGAAGTCTTTACCTTTGAAATTTTTGAAATGTAGCAAGAAGGATAAAAAGAAATTTAATGAGTAATTAATGTCTCAGAAGAAGGATAAAGAGGTGCTGAATCTTTCACAGCCAACTCAGCCTCCAAAATCTGGGTAAGGTCAGTAGATACTGAAACTCATTACAACTCAATGACATTTATTTTCAGTGAAGAGCTTTTATTGAATGAGAAGAGAATACCTAATTGAGACTGATAGCATGGAAAGATGTGAAAAATTTTAACCATAAATACTTCAGTATACAATGAGGTAATATTCTATTTTTTTATGTGAAAAAATAAGCTATTCTGAAACAATGGCAGTAGCTTATATCTCAAATATTAATTGGCTTCCTTACACTACCTATGAGAAGATGCACCAGATTTGTGGATAATAATATATTTAAATATAAGTAATTATAAACTATTGTTGTAATATTAAATCCTGGAAAGGATGTGTACAATAGGGTGTTTTAACAACCTAAGAGTTAATATATTTTCTTAGCACCTAAATGGTACTTTGATAAGGGATAACCAATGTGGTCATTGTTTTGTTTATTCCTATTAATACAGCCATATCCCTTCAGAGCAATCTTTCTTTATGTACATGTTACCCAATATCTCCCATCTTTTCACACTTCACCTTCACTGATCAGACAGAACCACCTAAAATGTACATAAAGAGTTCCTCTCGTGCCTGGCAAAGAGCAGAAACTCAAAACTGTTCCCTGTTACCTATGTGCATCC
This sequence comes from Corynorhinus townsendii, assembly GCA_026230045.1. NCBI lineage: Eukaryota > Metazoa > Chordata > Mammalia > Chiroptera > Vespertilionidae > Corynorhinus > Corynorhinus townsendii. The sequence goes on along the minus strand of JAPDVU010000001.1, from coordinate 79,432,754 downwards.
TTCCTCCCTCCTATCCTCAAGAATATCCATGCCCTATGGTCCTGCCCTAGCTGGTTTGGCTCAGTGGATAGAGCATCTGCCTGTGAACTGAAGGGTCCCAGGTTCGATTCCAGTCAAGGGCACATGCCCAGGTTGTGGGCCCGATCCCCAGTGGGGGGCGTGCAGAAGACAGCCAATCAATGATTCTCTCTCATCATTGATGTTTCTATCTCTCTCTTCCTCTCCTTTCCTCCCTGAAATCAATAAAAATATATTTTTTAAAAAGAATATCCATGCCCTATGATCTTCAAACTCTAAGTGTAACATGCAGTTTTCACTGACTTCTATAATGTACCTGGGCCAAATCTAATAGGTTTAAGGTCAAGATACAAGAAAGAAAATTAGGCTTGAGAGCTAAAGTGCTCAAAATGAAAGATAATAAGTTTGGTGAACAACAAGATGAAAACCATTCCAGATTTTAATCTCCATCATGCTGCTAGCCAGCTATTCTTCACCTGTCTAAGCCTGAATTTTCTTATGTGCAATATAATAATAAAAGCAGTGGATCAGAAGACTTTTAACATCCTTTCTAACTCTAAAGTTCTGGAATTCATGTGTAAATAAATACTTAGTCCAGTTTGGTACATTTTCCTCTTATTTAGCTCAATTAAACTCACAGATAACAGCTTTCTCCCCACCTCCCATCCCAAAGTACTTTACTATCCTGACCAAACAGGATATTATCTGGTAAAAATCAGATTGCCACTGACTTTTACCTTTTACTAATTCATGTACAACAAGCATTAGAGACTCCCTTCCCACAATAGGCAGCTGACCATTTGACCATTGCCTGGGTGCACGGCCAAACACAAAAGAGAAAATAAGGGCAGAGATTCTTGCTGAAATCCCTCGTTCTTATAAATTTGAAACTAACCCATTGGAAAATCCAGTGGCTTTTGTGGGTTAACTGTGCATGTGAAATGCAAGCTTGTTAAGTAAGAACTTAAACCAACATTCATAATTTGGTGTCAGCCAGATTCCTTTTCCTTCCCCTTCCCCAGTGAAGTATGATCAAAAAAAGAGTTACAGCCCTGGCTGGTTTGGTTCAGTGGATAGAGCATCAGCCTGTGGACTAAAGGGTCCAGAGTTTGATTCCAGTCAAGGGCACATGCCCAGGTTGGGGCTCGATCCCCAGTGGGGGCCGTGCAGGAGGCAGCCAATCAATGATTCTCTCTCATCGTTGATATTTCTATTTATCTCTCCCTCTCCCTTCCTCTCTGAAATCAATAAAAATATATTAAAAAGAAAAGGGGAGTTACAAAGATGAGAGAAGAAAGAAAAAGAATCTTCTTCAGCTTATCGTAAAAATGTATCAGAAGTCTTAAAATGCTAGAAGCTGAGGATGCTAAGTGAACTTGGCCACTTAATTTCCTTATCCCAGTAGCTACCCAACTAGAATATGGAAAGAATTAAAAGAGATCCAGACCTTTCCCACCTTCAGAAACAGGTCAGACAATATGACTACCAGAATTATTTTTCTTTTTTAAAAATATATTTTTGTTGATTTCAGAGGGGAAGGCAGAGGGACAGATGGAAACATCAATGATGATCGACTGCCTCCTGCATACCCAGACTGGGGATGGAGCCCGCAACCTGGGCATGTGCCCTGACCAGGAATCAAACTATGACTTCCTGGTTCATAGGTCGATGCTCAACCACTGAGCCACGCCTAGCTGCATGATGGTCAGAATTTCTGTCTTTTCTCTGCAAATTAGCACTGCTGTCAGTCTATCCGGGCACCATGACCCTGCTCCTACTCTGCAGGGAGAGTCATGAGGGAGAATAGGGATGCTCCTTCACCCCAGGACCTAAGGATATAACTAAAACATGCTGAAATAATTCCAGTAGGAGGACAAAAGCAAGAATAGGCAACGTATAAAGATCAGGCACTTTCAATAAGTGGGGTTATCAGATCCCAAAGGAACCTCTGACTCCCCCTCAGTGGAGGCCCATTTTGGAGACTCTGCAAAGTGAGCAAAGATCCCAGGAACCCATGTGCCTCTAGAGTACACCCCATTCCTTCTTTGTGAAGGCAGCTTTGAGGTCAGGAAGTACCATTTCAGTTTTGCATCACAGTACAGTACTGCGCACACTCTAAGTATGGAAAACAGAGGAAATGTAATGCAAGATATTGGTTATACAGGTGATGGTATTGCTGAGAAACCAAACGGGACAAACTGAAACAACCCAGAAATTGGCAAAAGCAGGAGGCCACTCCCTCGGATGGAGGAACAAAAGATGGAGGCAGTGCTATCAGCACCCTGAGAGTGGCGCCAGGCAACAGCAACTGGAATCAACACAGTCTGTCCAGGAGGGGAGGAGTCTCTGCTCTACCTGCAGCCACCAATGCAGATAGAACAGAGAGATACCTGGTCGCACCCTTCCTCCTGCCCCCTAACCTCCGCCTCTGCTTCCTACTGCCCAAACCCAGAAGGAAGGTCAGGTGGGAGCCTGAGAAATGCAGCCTGCTGGGATCCACATTGCTGAGGCCCAGAGCAGAGCTGAGGAAGGGCAAAGAATGGACCCAGGGGCACAGGAATGGAGACCCAGGATGAGTATTTTCATGCCCTGTGGGCTCACTGCGGGGGAGGGGGAGAGGGAGTGGGAACCACTAATGCACTGGCCCAGGGAAGTTAAGGTGTGGTGGAAGCACAGACACTTAAGCACATAATTACCACCCTACCCTGAAAAGTGATAAGATACATCGGAACTCAGAAGGGAATTGCAGTCTGGGAAAGGGTGCTTTTCTTACAGTAAGTGTGCTCCTTGAATGCCCTCAGGAAAAATGTTAAAATGGTACCTCTCAAGTGGGAAGCACAGACCCTGTATTTATTCTTCTTACAGAATCTCGTCTCTTAAAAACACCATAAAAAGGTCCTAAAGGAATTATTGTTGCTCTTTTTATTTCTTGTTCCCCATGATCAAATGACTTCTGTCATCGTTGAGGGATTTTGACTGTCTCTGGAAAATGATGGCTGGAGTAACCCAACCAAAATGAATACTGTGGTAAGTAGGCCATTAGGCTGGAAAGACACGCAGCTGAAGTGCCTTTGTAGCCTATACCAGTCAAGTAGGGAGTGAAGGGAAGGAGAACAAAGTCGGCCTTTGCAAATGTAAAGAGATTTTCCAGGAAAGTGACAATAATTTAATTATAAAAATGCTTCTGCTACTGCTACCCATGAAATCTTTTTTGGCAAAAAGACTGGCAGAATAAGTAGAGCAGGCTAAGTGATTATTGATAGGTTTGAATTAGAGCCAGATTAAAGGTACTATGCTGACTTCCCATGCAGGGTGGTTGAGGCAGCAGGCTTTTGATCAAGCCTGACCCCTTCCACTAGCAGATAATCTGGGGCCACCATGTTCTGTCAAGGCACAGTGAGTGAGTTTTAAGTCAGTGGTCTGAACATTTTTCTCTCCTGATTTACTTATCATTAACACGAAGTATTAACACGAGTTGGTTTGATTTCTACTGCAAAAATCAAATGCTACTGCAAGCATGCTACACATCATAACTATGGGATGATCATGTTTAAAGAACAAATCCCATTTGCCATAGAGAGCCCGGGTAGCATTTCCACCCTTCATCTGCCCACAGTGCTTCTGTTTTGTACCCAGTCTTAACAGCCCATGAAAGCTGATAAACACCTTTCCTTTAATAGCAGGCTAAGAATGCAATCATCATTAAGTGATTTTTAAGCCTGGGTGTGACTCCATTTATATTCGATTGATTTTTAAAAATGAGGCTTTGTATTTTACTGGGAACCATCCAGATTTTTATTTAAAACAGAAATGCATAAAAAAAAAAATACTAAAAAAAAATACTACACGGTTTCTGTTCTGGACCATTAATTTTTCAGTCAGATCTAACTATCATTTAATTGGTTCCTGATGCTAAAACTTGGATTCCACTTTAAACGCTTGAAACTAGAGCATATAGAATAATTTGTTATGCTGAGCTATTCATCCCAAATGTCCAGGGAAAATAAACCAATCTCAAAATAAAACTGGGCTACTTTCTGTGATGACATAAATTAATAACATAGCCAAAGAAATAAACCTTGAATCTATGTTTGCCCCTCCTCAAAAAAAAAAATCATTAGGGTTTCCATGATGAAGTAATATTTAATGCATATGTTTAATGTAAAAGGAGGTCTGTTAACTAAAAAAAAAAAAATTCTGTGAACATTCCATTAGAGGTTCTACCTAATTTAACAAGACTCAAAATCGTAATTCAGAGAAATCTGTTTTTCTTGGGTATGTAAATGAATGTTGGGCACTCATTATTTTTTCTATTTATAGAGCAATTATAATTAATTCTGGCAATATTTTAATCCTGTGATTAATTTCGGAAGAAAACTTAAACTTTCCAAAGATTTCAAGGCAGTCTACATTGTTACTCTACAACTTCAACTCTAAAACAGAAAATGCTTTCTAGATTGACTTTATTTTTTAGGAGTAGGAAAAAAAATATTGGATAACTTGGGAATTTAACAAGAAAAATAGCTTGGGAGATCTGCATTGTAAATAGGTTTCTGTTCACAATAAACAGTCAATTTGTAATCTGGCTCAACTAACCAGCTCAGAAAAACAACCTCTGGACAGGAGGCATTCCGCACACACAGATAAGCACTAGTGAAAATCCTTGTGAAGTAACTGCTAGCTCAGCATGCACCCGTGCGTGCAATTCGGTAACCACTCCTCGGGAGAGATGCCAAATTAGTTACATAATTGCTGCGGCCTGCATGTAGCCCTAGAGGTGCTAACGAATTCCTTGGGCTTTTCAAGGACAGTTTGGAGGTCCTCAGCTATGGACCAGGAACTACGTTTCTGTAGCCTCAGTTATCGTTTTATAAATTATTTTGTAAATGAAGAGCTCTCTTTACCACTGAAATGAAGTTTAAGGACAATATAGCTGAGCTGTTTTCCAGTGATTGAAACTGCAAAAGGGGAACAAAAAGGCATATAATATGCAATTTATTTAAGTAAGAGAAAGTTGGGCATATCGTTTCCTAGTTTGGAAATTTTAGAAACAGACTAATAAAATTCGTCCTTATTGGTACTTTAATTCTAGCCCCTAATCAATGCTTTCATCCAGGTGCAAAGTACTAACTAGGTGTGTATTTTTTAAAGGTTTCTATTCATCAGTCCCTGATTAGTTGTTTTTGGTTATTTTCTTTTCTATTTGAGTTTTCAGTAGCAGTAGCAGAAGCATTTTTGTAATTAAATGGTTGTTGCTCTTTGGAAACATCTCCTTACGCTTACAAAGGCTGACTTTGTTCTCATTCTCCTCACCACCTACTTACTTGTAGTCAGTCTATGAAGGTGCTTTGACTGTGAGTCTTTCCAGCCTAATGCCCGCCCACACACACACACACACACACACACACAAAAAAAAAAACATGTCAGAATACTGGTGCTAATTTAACTCTCTCACCTGGTTCTTCTTTCTAGCAACAGCTTCCATGGGCAAGGTTTATTTGCTTTAGGATATACATAGTCTGACTGAGTACCAAGAATTCATCATCAACCCCTGCTCCCTCCCAGAACCCTTTTTTATGGTTCTGCCTAGATCAATGAGCAGGGCCAGGTCACAAGACAGAAAACTGGACACTCAGAGATTTCCATTGCTCCTTCCACCTCCATATGTAATCATCCACGAAGACCTGTGGACAAGGCCTTCGTGGATGATTAGACCCCCAAATGTGCCTACATTTCACCTCATTTTCATCCTTGGCCTATTGCCTTTGATGAGGCTCTTATCATTTATTGCTTAAACCCGTGGTCGGCAAACTGCGAGCCACATGCGGCTCTTTGGCCCCTTGAGTGTGGCTCTTCCACAAAATACCACGGCCTGGGCAAGTCTATTTTGAAGAAGTGGCATTAGAAGAAGTTTAAGTTTTAAAAATTTGGCTCTCAAAAGAAATTTCAATCGTTGTACTATTGATATTTGGCTCTGTTGACTAATGAGTTTGCTGACCACTGGCCTAAACTACTGCAATGCTCCTTTCTATTGTCTCTGTACATTCCTGATCTTCCCTTTCCCCTCTGCTTTATCACTAACTAGGCCAGTCCCTCCACTTTGTAAAATCATCAATGGCTGCAATGCCTAGTCTGCAGTCGAAACTCCTCGGCAGGCCTTGCAAGACCTCTGGGCCCCATCTCTGACCAATCTACATATTTATTCTAGTTTGCTTGTCCCCAGACTCTCATTTTCTTTTTTTCTTTGAGTCGGCATCGAATGTCTTTCCCATCCCACCCTGCAACGTCTGTGTAGAGAATTCCGTACTGATTCGGGTTCTTCTGCCTCCTCTGAGGAAGCCCCCGTGTCCACCCTGGCAGTAGGCTTCCCCTGGCCTCCCTTCCCGGGCACTATTCCTCCCGCTTTTAGGACGCTCACCCCTCTGCCAGGGAATTAGCAATTTACAGATAGTTGCAAGTTCCCTGAAGCTTGGGATGTTTTCTTATCAGTTTTTGTATTCCTAGCACCTAATCCAAGTCCTAAGAATCTGAAGTGGGCAGGGGAGTTGAAGAAGGAAAGGAGGAAGATGGTAAAGGGAAGGAAGAAGGAGAGGAGGAAGAGAGGAAGGAAGGAAGAAAAGAAAGGAGCCAGTGCCAGTATGTGTGTGTGTGGGGGGGAGGGGGGGAAGAGGTGTGGAGAAACGCATTTAGAAACCAGTGTTAGAATGAACACTTTAACTAGCTGAGAACCAAACACTGAAAAGCTGCACAGTGAAACACAAAGGAATACATCCTTAGCCTGCATTTGGAAGCTGTGTGTGAGGACTGAAAAAAAAAAATCTAAAAAGACAGTACAGTCCTTTCTACCATAACTGAGTCATATGTTGAGATTGGTTTCTAGAACCAATCATATCTGAAAGTAAAGAAAATAATGAATGCCAGAATGGTGGGGGGGGGGGGGGGAGTTTCTCCAAAATACACCCTAGAGGTTAAAAGGGAGGGGAGAGGATAAAGAATGACTAGACATGAGGGGAGCCAAAAAATCACCTCTCCACCTTCTGGGCTCTGCTCCCCTCCCACCCCCCACCCCCTCCTTTAAAAGGCATCAGAGAAAGGAAAGGGGGATTGGACATTAATGGGGAAAAATCAACCACTCTGATTACAATGTTACATACTTTTTACTCACTCAGAAGGCCGGAGGAGGGGTCGAAGGGTGTGTTTTTACTAATGATTAATCTCTTTCTCTCTGTGTTTTTCAACCTGGTGACATTGTTGAACTTGGGGGAGGGGAGAGAAGAATTAAAGTAGCAAAAGTAAGTTTCCTCTGATTCTGCTAGAACAGTATCCTTTAACGAAAGTTTCTCTTGATTGTTCACTTTTATGGGCCCACCGAAATCCCTGCTTAAGAGAGTTTTTCTTTTATGACTTGGCACCTAAACATTCTTTGTGTACTTACTGAGAAGAGTATCAAATAAAGGAAATTACAGAGCAACATTTTCATCCCAAATGTGATTTATGATGTATAAGGCATCCTAAGTTTTGTCTGGTTAAAAAAAAAATGTAATGCTTCTGAGATGATCACTTGTGAAAACATTTGAGAAAGATATGAATGTCTTACTCTAAAGGAGTCCGTTCTTCCTATATGGTGGCAAAAAAAAAAAAAAAGCCTGAAGACACAGAAGGAATAAATAATTCTCGGTGATTTATTTACAGAGCCCTGAAGTGTATGGTTCTGAAGAAGATATTTCCCAGAGCTGCAGCAGCCTGACACAGCACCAGGCCCGTTCCAGGCTCCCGGCAGCTCTTCCACAGGCGCTTACCTCTGTTTTCCATGCTGTATTTCCTGCTCCAAGGTCAGCAACTTCTTTCATTTACTCTTTTCTCTACCCCACATGTCTGTCCTAGCAAGACCCTCTGGGGTCTCCGTTTCAGTGATGTGGGTGAGACTGACTCAGGGCCATTGAATCATCAGTCAACTCCAACACTCAGCTGTATTTCATCACTGATGTACTGCCCGTCCCAGATAAGCAATTTAACATTCATTCATTCATTCATTCAACATATATGTAATGAGAAACTACTGCATCCCTAGCTTGGCACTGAGTCTCTGGGGGACAAAGGTGACAACTACTGCTCATCAGTATGAACCCATCATGGCAACCCTAGGTACAAGGGCTGCAAAAGAGGAAACAGAAAGTAAGGGTGCCAAAAGGAAGGGGAGGCCAACACAGACACCTTTCTCCAAAGTGAAGAGAAGTTTGCCTTCAAGGGAGCGTGACTACACTTAGTTGAGACTTTGCTGTGTGAGCCTCCTGTGCTGCCTGAACTGCAGCCCCTTTTGGAAGCACTGTCATGAGCCACTCCTAAGAGAGGGAGCCATGGGCTCAAAAATTGCTTACAAAGACTGTTCCCGAGTGGTTAGCCTCAGGGATATGTTACTGATTTTTTTCAGCACTGGCTTTAAGAAATATGTAAGAATTAATTTGTAACTAAAATATTACCTATTTATTAGAGAAATAGCACTCCCTGAGAAATAAGTGGTCTCTCTATCCTGTTCGAGAAATCCTGTACTTTTTGGCATTTAAGAAGGTTGTATCACTTTAGTACTTGAGATGTATGGAAGTGTTCCTGTCTATTTTAAGGATACGTTTAAAGTGATGGTGAAGAGCACATTTCTCCATTCTCTCTCCATTTACCTATCGTAAGCAGACACTACATGAGTAAAGAGAAAGAACATTAAATTTGAAGTTAAAATGAATCACAACCAGTTCCAATGAAAACTGTGTTGAATGTATGCATGGAATTTATTGGGATTAACATTACTCACAGCAAAGATACCAAAAAAAGACACTCCATGGGACAGGAAACTTGAGGTTCTCACCACTGTCCAGAGCACATATGCATACCATCCAGTAGTTCTGCTTGTTGCAAGGGCACTGTCAAACATCTTGCATAGGGCCACATTAAATGTGGGCCTGGAAGCCAGTTAGAAAATCCCTACACTGAGTTTATTTGAGGGCTTAACAATATGAATTGCAGTAAAAGAGAGAATCTCCTAAAGAAACTCCTCTCTGATGGAACACTACAAACAGCCATCCAGAAACATATTTCATCAGCTGAGTAAGATCCCCTTGGCAGGCCATCTCCCCAGGGTAAGCCACAACATCTGTAACATCTCCAGCTCTGGAAGAAAGATGGCATTCTCTGAGTCCTGGAGGAACCGTATTTTCCCCTTAGAACAAAAAGCATCACCCTAGAGCACAGGCCTGGGCAGCTTTATTACCACTGCCAAGCCCCATGGTCTCCCTTCCCCCAAATGGTACACTGTTATACACACACACACACACACACACACACACACACGGAAATCACCATAAAGACTATAATTTCTGCCTTACTAACCGGTTTGGCTCAGTGGGATAGAGCATCAGCCTGCAGACTGAAAGGTCCCAGGTTCAATTCTGGTCGAGGGCATGTACCTTGATTGTGGACACAACCCCAGTAGGAGGTGTGCAGGAGGCAGCTGATCAATGTTTCTCTCTTATTGATGTTTCTAACTCTCTGTCCTTCTCCCTTCCTCTCTGTAAAAATCAATAAAATATATATTTCTTAAAAAGAGTATAATTTCTGCTGCATGGCTCAGTGGTTGAGCATCAACCTGTGTACCAGGAGGTCATGGTTCGATTCCCGGACAGGGCACATGTCCGGGTTGCGGGCTTGATCCCAGTGGAGGGAATGGAGGAGGCAGCTGATCAAAGATTCCCTCTTATCATTAATGTTTCTGTCTCTCTCCCTCTCCTCTCTGAAATCAATAAAAATCTTTAAAAAAAAAAAAGAGTATAATTTCTAACAAGAATAATCATATTGCTCATTAGGACTTTTCAGAGTCAAATAATTAAGGTTATCTACTCTCTGGGGTGGTTAGACCTTCATCTTTTGCTTTTCCATTGAAAAATGAAAAAGACACCTATAGCAGAGCCTGAAGCTGCTTACCCTCAATGTCCTTCTGGGAGCAAAACTCCAATTTTTACGTAGGACCCATTGCCATCAAAATAAAAGAGACTGTTTCCCAGCCTCCTTTCAGCTAGATGTGACCATGTGACCAAGCTCTCCCCAAGGCGCTGGTTAAGGGGGTGACTTCCAGAAAGCCTTTTAAGAGGACCTGACTCAGATGGAAGAGCTCTTTGTCCCTTGGCCTTCCCTCCTCTTGATTTGCAACATAGGTATGATGGCTGGGGTTGTCCCAAACAGATGGCCCAGGTGGCCTTCTTGGACCCCGAGGGGCTTTGAGAATGTAAATCATGCTGAGGATATCTTAGCTAAGGTAAGTTAAGCTACTGTAGCAAAGAAAACATACTGGGTGGCTTAGAAAACAGATTATTTCTCTCTTGTGCCCTGGGCCAACGAGAGGGTTCCAGGACATAGAAGGAAATGGAGTGGAAGACCAGGGTCAGAGTTTGCCTCCTGGGCAAGTGAGGAAGGAGCTGCCAACATCATTTCTCCACACATTCCATTAGCAAGAGCTTCATCACATGGCCCCATCCAACCACAAGGGAGACTAGGTTCCATTGCTATGGAAGAAGAGGAGAAACAGGTTTTAATAAACAGATGCCAGTCTCTGGACAGATGGTAAGGCAGATGATAGGAGTCTGGGCCCTGATGACATTTTGGTGGCCGTGTTCTATACTAACTACACCTACATTTTTTTTTTATTTGAGAGAAAAACTATTTTATGTTGTTAAGCCATTTTTATTTTATAGTATTTTTTTTCTTTTCGGTCAAACATGATCCTAAATGGTACAAATTATCATATTGTACCTTTAAACACAAGAACATTTTGGTTTATGACTATGAAATATTTATTGGTCAATTAAACAATTATGGTATTTATAACTATAAAGGATTACTCTAACAAGACATTGGAAATTATGACTGTAATTTTGAGTTAGCTTTTAAAATGAAACTTTTTCTTATCTTTCCTCATATTATTTGTCCTTCTACTTGCAGTATACCACTTAATTTCTCTGTGGCCCAAATATTAATAATATTGGTGTAAACACTGAGATTTATTTAAATAATGAAACAAATTCTAGACTTAGCAATTATCTGGTAGTTGACACCTCTTCAATCCATTTAATTTAATATATCATGTGCTCAATTCTTCATTTTTGAGTTATGATTTTAAAAATAGGTTGAATCATTTACCTAATTGGTAAAATCTTCTATGAGTTTAAAGGAAACATAGAAAGATACAGATTTCCCATGTAGAAACATTTAGTAATTTCATGTAACATATTTTATTTGATAATGCCTAAATTTTTCCTTGAGATTGGTAAATATAGTATTCAAATCTAAGAGAATCTTATACTACTTTGAAATAATTTCTTGTTGAGTTTTACTTTTGTTTATTTATGTTTGCTTTTTGTTTTTGTCTTTGCAAATTTATAGTCTTTTACATATTTTAAGTAAGGGTTCTGCATGGATTCTAACTATATTGTGTAGGGAGCATGTCCTCACATAAAAATTGCTTTGGGGGCATCATCTATATATATAAAAGCCTAAGTGACCATTGCTACTGATTGACCAAATGACTGGTAGACTGGTTGCTATAATGATGCACTGACCACCAGGGGGCAGACGCTCAATGCAGGAGCAGACACTCAATGCAGGAGCTGTACCCTGGTGGTCAGTGGACTCCCACAGCCAACTTCCTTTGGCCAGCCAACCTTCTGCGGTCCCTTTGCCCCCTCCGCCCTGGACTGGGCAAGACGGCCCCGATCGGCCAAGTGACCCCACCCATGCATGAATTCATGCACTGGACCTCTAGTCCATAAATAAGAGCTCATTAAATCTGATTCTCCCCAATGCCTGTTAGCACAGTAACCCTTTTAAGTGATTTCACCACAGCAATATCAAACAGAAATGCCTTGGAAATCTGCTTGTTAGCATCAATGCGGATTTTAAGTATGGGAACCAGAAGACCTTATGCTCCAGAACTCAACAGATCTTGAGTAAGACCTTTACTTGTTTTTTATCCCATTTTTATTATTTATTAAAGTGAATGTACAAATCAAACAATCCCTATAATTTTGTTCTACTCTACCAATTATTTCCCCAGTTCTAAAGTTCCCCTGACCCTGTGACTACAAGGCCACGCTTTGTATGGCCATACAAATGGCATAAACTAATAATAAAATCCTTAGAAACATGGGACTAGTCCCTGTCAAAAAATGGTTATAGAATTGTGTAATTCATGAGGCAGTGTTCTCCACCCTTCTTGACAACTTTCAGCGACACTGATATTCACCTTTTACTTGGAGTGTATTATTTGCCAGGCACTGTGCCAAGTGAATTACACACAATATCTCAGTTAATCCTCCTGACAACCCCGTGAGGGCAGTGGTATTATCCCCATTGCACAGATGAGGAATCAGAGGCTTACAGTGATTAAGTAATTTGCCTGAGCTATGCCCAGTATAGACTAGAACCCAGGTCAGTCTGGCAATTACTCTCTTGCCCCCACTCTTGGGCATGCCATTTGAGTCACTCACATGTAATTTCACCATGAAGTCTCCATAGTAAACATTCTTTGTGTCCCTCCCAACTCCACGCCCTTACTTCTCCTAATAATAGATGTGAACATTAATTGAGCGCTTGCCATGGATCTCTGCTCTTTAAATAGATTGTTTCATTTCACCACAATACTCTGAGGCAGATATGCTAATATTCTCTCCAGGGAAGGACATTGAGGTACAGAAAAGGTAAGTACATTGCCCAAGTTACCCAACTAATAAGTGAAAAATAAATGTTTGAACCTAATTCTAATTCCAAATTCTGGTAACATTCTAAATTAACATATATTGATCCTTTACAGTGTGCTGGGCCCTGTGCCAATGCTTCACATAAACCATCACATTTGACCCTAGGAGGTAGATATTATTGTTATGGATGTCACTTTTCAATTAATAAAGCCCAGGCAGTCTTGAGTAAGTCGTGAGAGAAAGTCAGAATGGTTACAAAATCAGGCTTTCACATCAAACAGGCCACTCATTAGAACTATGAGTTTTATGCTCGCAACAAATTACTTAACCTCCCTCTGCCTCAGTTTCCCATATGTTACAAGGATTTAATGTGTTAGTATATGTAAAGCATGTGAAACACTTTGGCACACAGTAAGAACTATATGACTGTTAAGGCAAAATAAATAAAAATCTAGACTTTGCCTTTTGCAAAGTTGCTTTATCTATCTGTACCATTTGCAAAATATATATAAAAACAGTGTCTGTCTTGTAGGGTTATTATAAGGAGGAAATGAGTAAGTATGTCTAGAGAATAAATTTGTAGATATGTATTAGAACAGTATACTGCACGTAAGTATTCAATAAATGTAAACTCTCGTTTTTGTTGTTATTCAGAGAACAGCATTATTCTCATGTTGATCCTTTACTCGGTCACACAAAAATTTTTTTCTGTCTCGGGAGGGATCAAGCCAGCCCTGCCTTTGTCCTCACAGGGGCAGAAGTGATGCCTAAGGTGGCCAGCAATTGGGATCATTTCAGGTGAGTGATACACCCAGGTCACAGAATGCCTTTTTCCCAGGCACTCAGCCCCGGGGAGGCAGGAAGGATTCTCAGTATCTGGGCATGAATGGTACTCACTGCACCATGCAAATCAGCACGTAATTAGACCCTGTCTTGAAATGTTTTCTAAGAATGTGCCTGACTGGCCTGACTGACTGCAAGGCTCTCAGGGCAGGGCCTTGACATCCACTGTTTTGATGACTCCCACAGCACAAGCTCTCCTCCACAGTATTGACGGATTGCTTGTTTGACTGACATAACAACTGGCCCTCCCCTCCGAGCGGCTTAGCAGAGAGTGCAGGAGTCCTGGTCCCCAGAAGCAGGACTGCAGGGCATTTCCAGGCAGCTGGAACTGGGTTAGAAGCCTGCCTCCTCTGTTTTCTGATTATGTGAATTTAGGTGATATAACTCACTTCTTTGTCCCTTAAAATAAATCTCTGAAATGCAAATTATAATAATCTCTACTCTGAGGATTAATTGAATTCATCACATAAGTACTTGGAAAAATGTCTGCACCTATGAAGTGTTCCGTCTATGCTAGCATTACTGACTGGCTAGCACAACTCACTTAACGGAGGCTGGGTTGCCCAGTCATTTCACAGTCCTATGGTGTGTCCCTATCTGAATGTAGAACAGAGGGAGCTTCCCTCTTTTGGTGGGGGGAGGCTGTGGGTCCAGCAGGGAGCAAGCTTCCCACAGCAGCTGTGCCCTGCCCATCACTCCTGCAGCAATTGTGTGCCAAGCGTACATACCTTCATGAATCATTTTGGCTGTTAAGAATCATTCACCAACATGACCTTCTCTTTTCTTCTTGAGCCATGTTAATAAGGCTGTATCACTTGCCACTCATGCTTACATACACATGCAAAAAAAATTAATCTTGCAACAATTATATCATGTAGACTTGTCCTTGGGCACTAAGAATAATATCTGTGCCTTCTATCCCTTATTCTGTCCATAAACACTCACTGAGTGTCCCAATACTTAGCCACAGGGATAGGCACTACAATTGTAACAGTGAGAATCCAGTTACTGAAGTTTATAGTCTTGGGGGACAGAAGAGGTAAAGTAGAAAGAGAAGTAAATAGATAAATATAAAACCATGTGGTAAGCATAAAGTTTCAGGTGGGGCTTGAGGATGGGGATTCAAAAATTAGGCACCGAACCCAAAATGAGAGGTTCAAAGAAGGCTTCCCACGAGAAAGTGGCACTTAAGGTAAGACCTTAAGCAAAGATATGTTACTTCTCACAATTATCCATTATGTGGGTGGAGAAACCGAGGCTGAATGATACTCCTCTCAAGTTGTAATTACGTATGAGAGTCTTAAGAATAAAACATTGTCCTGAAGACGGAGTTCTTTGCTTGTACCATCACACCATGTCCCTCCCTCCAAAAGATCTAAACATTTTAAGTTTATGAGTCTGACAACTTCAATGGCATTCCTTACCCAGGCTATAAAATTCTAGCCCTGCCACCACAGAGCTGTTTTTTTCTGAATTTCACAAACTTAGAGATAACACTGACTCTAGTTTTCTGGCCAGCAACAGTAATGG
Source organism: Corynorhinus townsendii (assembly GCA_026230045.1). Classification (NCBI taxonomy): domain Eukaryota; kingdom Metazoa; phylum Chordata; class Mammalia; order Chiroptera; family Vespertilionidae; genus Corynorhinus; species Corynorhinus townsendii. The sequence goes on along the minus strand of JAPDVU010000001.1, from coordinate 79,417,623 downwards.
AGCCCAGAACCCCGGCATGTATTTGAAGACTAACTTTACAACTGCAAAAATGCCAGTGTCTGTAAAATCCAGGCCAGCGTCTGAGGGCAAAAGAAAGGAGCTTTCTCTGAGATTTCCTGCTTTGGGAAAGCTAGAACTTTCTAATCATTTTTGTTAATCTTGCTTTTTCCTTCCAAGTTATTTTTGGAGGGTTTGTTTGTATCAACACAGGAAAATATCGTCCTAGCAATGTCTATATAATAATAGAAATGCTCTGTCTTTTCTATGTGAAAAAGTTAAGTAGCTATGATGTCATTATTTCACATTTGATATTGACTAGTCAGCAAAAATAAAGAGGTTGGATCAATATGTCAGCTTTGTACAAAGGCATCGACATATAAGCTACCTCAGAAAATACAGTTTATAAGTAAAAATGTTCCTATATTTCACAGGTATGCATATATCCATTTTCAACTCTGATGATATTATACAAGCAAGCCTTCATTCACCAAGAAACTTTATATGTCATGGTAAAACTGGTTCAACCAAAATATTCAATGATGTCCTTTGCCAAGCATGTGAAGGCTATTGCTCTTTCAGCCAAATCTGGCTTAGTTCTATTCTTACAATCATGTAATTTGACAAGTGAGACATCCCCACTCCCACCCCAATTCATTCAATCACATGGATTCTACTATATAAGTTCAAGTTTATAACAAAACATAGAAATTATTGTGAAAATAAAGATGTTATTTTGGCATAATTATAATTAGTAACTTGAGGCGTGCCAAAGTTAAGTCAATAAAGGTTATTTATAAAGCATGAGGTACCACAGTACTGTTAAAAATAAATAGAACCCAGGACTTCAATTTCTAACTTCAGCTAACTCTTTCTCAACCAAAAGAATTATTGCTGGAGTTCTAGAGAAGGAATAGTGTCAGCAAGGCTATAGTTTGGACTCTCTATTGAAAGAATGTTTTAGAAATAAAACATGACAATAATCAGATGTTTACTGCTACAAGAAAGCATGGATTCATATCAACTTTTGCTTTCATCATCTGACTATGATGCCTATAAAACTGAATATATAGGCCAAAGTGCACGGCAAGTACAGGGACAGCGTGAGGCTAAAAAGCATGTTCTCCCAGGGCGATTCTTCTCTGCACTGAGTACTTTACAGTTTACAAAATTAGTTTCAATTTTACCAAAAGTCATCAAATGCCTTCTTTGTGCTGATGTTGTCCTAAGAGCGCTGGTCAACAAAATCAAAGTTCCAGCTCCACTGTCTCCTTTTTTTCAATCCCTGAAACAAACTCAGAAAAGGTGGGTGTTATCCTTATTTTATGGTTAAGAAACGTGGAGTTTACCAGGATTAAGTGGTTTTCTGAAGATCCTGGAGCCCTCAGACTGAGAAAGTAGTAATGAACCCTGGTCATTTGACTCCTGCACCAGCCTCTTGTAAAATAAATCACTCTACCTCCAGGGGGTGCCCTTGAGCCCTTTTGTGGCCATTCTTAGGGCTTTTTCTGTTTAAAACACCTTCATCTGGAGGACAGCTCCAGCAGTCAGCTGACTGAACTTTGAACAAAATGTTGGACGAATGAAAGAAGGCTCAGAAACCGGAGAAGAGGGTGAGATGCAAAGGAGTGATGTAAAAAAGGGAATAAGTTCCAGTTGTAACGCTTCTCTTCTCCCCATACCTGAATAAAGGGAAAATTGTCATTATTTTAAAGCAGCTGCAAGTTGTGATCTTCATGTGCTAATAACACTTATTTTTCAAATAAGTTTGGCTTCCACTAAATTTTACAGTTGCTCAAAGGAAGTTTAGCTATTTACATGGAGAATGCAAAAGTTACTCCTAGATTCAAAATCATTTCATATTCTGCCCAAATCATACAATAATAAAGTCCATACTCGTGATTAATCTTTAGGCTGCGCTTCTCAGCACCAGCTGAGCGTAGATTCACCTGGAACTTTTAAACATTGCCAAGTCCCCAACCCTCCATAAACTAATTAAATCAGAAACTCTAGAGATGGAACCCAGCTGAGTTTCTCTTCCAAGCTCTCCTGGTGATTCTGCTGTGGAAACATCAGCCTTTCAATTCTTCTAAAGTGTGGTCCTGGAGACCAGCAGCCGCATTATCTGGGATCTTGTTAGAGATGCAAATTATCAGGCCCCACCCCAGATCGCTGGAAGCGAAACTATGGAGGTGAAGCCCAGCGAGCAGTGTTTTAAGAAGCTCCCCAGGTTACACGTGCTCAAGTTTGAGAACCAGTGCCCTAGGGGCTTAATCACAAGGAACAACTGCCTGCAATTATTGGAATCGAGAGTCTAGGTCAGTGGTCCGCAAACTCATTAGTTAACAGAGCGGCAAACTGCGGCTCGGTTTGCCGACCACTGCCCTAGAATATTTTGTTAGTCAAACAAAGGAACCAAATAGAAATGGACTCATAGATACTGAGAACAGACTGACAGCTGTCAGAGGGGAGGGGGTTGTGTGAAAAAGATGAAGAGATTGAGAAGTGCAAATGGTTTGTTACAGAATAGACACAGAGATGTAGATTACAGCATAGGGAATATAGTCAACAATATCATGATAACTGTGCATGGGGCCAGATGGGTACTTGGAGCACTGGGGACCAACTCTGTAAAGTACGTGATTTTCTAACCACTTTGCTATCTACCTGAAACTAAGACAGATAATACTCAATGTAAACTGTAATCAAAAATTAAAAATTTTAAAAGCTATAATCTATCTAGTTAAACATCCAAAACAGCTCCTAGGCCATTTTAATTTCTTAACATGAGAAAGAATAAGCCACTTGAAAAATACTTGGCATTTAGAAAAATAAGAACCACAGTAAATAAATTCAAATTAAATGATGCGGGGGGGGGGGGCGGGGGAGGATTATTATTTAATTTATTTTTCTGAGTTTTTCCTCTATTTTTCATTGATTTTTTTCCCCCCTTCTGTTTCTAGTGAGCAAATGCTGGTGTTTTCAGAGCTCTGGACTGATGGAAATGAGTTCCCCTTCTCTTTAATTGCATGAGACATATGTGAGCACAGAAATATGAGTTACAGATTTACATGTATTAATCCTTGTGAGAGCAGCATTCTCCAAGTATCATGCAAGCTTCACGTGACAGCCTTGGGTGCCACAGGCAGGCATAAGTTGTTTACATTAGCAAATACATTTCAACAAAAACACATGTTGCCAGTTAGCCCTCTCAGCTCCTCACACAAGCCATTCTGTGGGGTGTTAGACTCTGTAAGAAGAATTTAAATTTAAAAGTTCCTTTTTTATATTTGGTTCCTAACAACCATCTGAAAATCTCAAAACATTTTGGAGATGTTAGAATTTCAATTCTCCGTAAATACAAGGAGTTAATGTGACTGATCCAAAAACATAGAGTAAAAGTAAGAAATGTAGAGCTCTTCGGCCACGCTCTGAGTGAATGTCTGAATATGAACGCTCTGAGTGAATGTCTGAATATGAATGCTTGCGGGGAGGGGAGGAGACTTATCCTTCAAAAGCCAAGAAAAACAGCGCATGCTGGAGAATGGGGGACAGAGAATCCAGAGAAGTGCAAATCTGAAGAGCTGAGAGATGTTAAAGTGACAGGCTGAGCACAAGCATGCCATTTCCATGGGCAGAACTAATACTCAGCTCCTGGACCCAGCCTGTAGTTACAAAATGGAAATACTTCTATATTCATTGGTAACTAGTTGGTGCTCTGAACGCCTATAATGTCATTTTGCCACCCTGATGCTCCCCCCACGCCTCCCCACACACCCCACACCCCCTGCGCTCCTGCTCTCCCCACCCCTCTTCTGCAGCTGCAGAGCCAATACCAGGTTGAGCTGCCATAGAGTCTGTTGATTTGAAGATCACCCTGTATCCACCTAGGCCTTGAAATTAATAAAAAATAAATAAAATAAATGTCAGGTGATGTAACAACTTACTAAAATATTTAACTTCTTAGCATCATACTATATATTTTTGTTTTTGAAATGAAATTCCCTTAAACATACATATATTTTATTATTTTATGTTGCTTAACCACTGATTTATTTCATCAGTAATAACTTTCTTTTTTTTTCAATCTTTATTGTTGAAAGTATTACATATGTCCCCTTTTCCCCCCCACTGACCTCTCCCATCCCACCCCAACCGCCACCCCAGGCCTTCACCCATACATATATTTTTAGATGTGGCAGTATATTCCAGCAGACAAGGCTCTGTTCCTAATAGCAGCATTGTCATCAGCAATGTCCATAATGCTCATAGTGCTCATTGTGGTGGCAGTCACACTCACAATTGTACAGGCATACCACCCACTTTGTTTCTCTCATTACACACATCTAACCAGACAGTGCCATGGGCCACCAAACTGCTGGTTGTTCATTTCTCAGAGCAAGCATTTAAAGAAGCACACAGTGGCTTGGAGAAAAGGAAAAAAAAAGACATAAAAATCTCAAACTTTAGAGTTTGAATGTAAAAACTGGGTTGTTTTTGTTTTTTGTTTTTTTCACTTTTAAAAACTTCAAAATATTTGTTTCTGCTGCATTGAAAGGAAGGGTTTCCCAATGTGAGTGTCCCAATGGACTGTCCATGAGCCATGTTGCAGATTCTTAAGCCAGGAGTGTTCTCTTGATTGACCATCCTCACGCTTCTCTTTAAGCCTTTTTGGCTAATCGAGAGAGAGGACAGCATGAGGAAGCATACAGACCCGGGCAGTCCAGCACAGAGTATAAACTACAGTTTGACAAGACCTGACTCAGCCACAGTCACACAGCCTCTAACACAATTTTTCAAGCTCCCAACTCCCAAACCTGCTCATTCAGTTTTGTCTGTTGTCTGATCCACACCCATCGATCCTCTCCAGCTCTCCGTTTTCATTCTCTGCCAGCTTGCTTAGCTGGAGGCTTCACTTCCTGGTCCACTCTTGACCCCAAGTCGCTCTCACACACCCAGGCCCAGTTCCTGGAAGCCCGGCCTGAGCAGAACCCCAGACCACTACTTGCTCAGCAGGCAAGAGAAGAGTTGGTCTCTGTCCTCAGCACTGGGCCACTTTCACAAGGGGTTGCTGGCCTCCGATCACTCCCTCCCCCACTGGCACTGCCATTTACTCAGCTAACTATGGCTAAGCACCAGCTCTTACAAATTACCTTCTCAGAACTCTGGAATCCTGGCCTCACCAGGGCTTAAATTGTTAATGGCACTCGTGGTGAGACATAATAAACATAAAAGAGAAGACATTTCGTGATCTATGCATGAAAAGAGAAGGATTCAAATAAATGTATCTACAGTTTTCAATGTGGGAGACATCACTTTATATACCCCTTTCTTACGTAGCTGCTAATAAAGAATTCTATTTAAAATAAGCCCCAAAGGCATGTGTCGTGTCAAAAGTTGTTTCCCTTTTTTAGGTTATACATTTTTAAGAAATTCTAGAAAATATTAATTTTGTGCCCACGACTTTGCTTTAGCCTTGACTTCTTCATCCAAATTCTGATGAGGTTTGCTATGTAAAGAGGATTTACTTTAGCATTTAATTTAAGCACTCTGAGGATTATATTATCTATAAATGTCAGTAAATAAGTATTATCTTTATCCTTTGGTATACAAGATGTAACACTCTTGTACCGAACTTGTTTTTCAATAACACCTGGCAAGTTTGCTGTAGGTGGGGCTTTTTTACAAACTGGTGTGTGACCAGCAATATAGGTCACAGATCCATCCGGCACTTAAATTCCTTTATTTTCTTCCATATGCTGTAGACTTCTGTAAGTTCCAGCTTTTAGTTAATTAGCCCCCTTGCACTATCATTCATTTTTTGCCCAGAAGTAGACATCTTTGTCTTCAATCAAATGTATTCAGATTTTAGTATTTCAAGTACCTTCTTTATATAAATCCCTGATGTTGAGAAAGAAACACTAAATTAGATCTACCTTAGCAGCAGTAACATTGAGTCTTAAAAGCTTTGGTTATCAATTTGTGCTTTGCCACAAACATTTTCTTTTCCCTTCCTCTTAGTTTTATTACCACATTCCCTGTTATGATTCTGCTAACAGATCTGGCTATAAATTCATCAAAACTAATGCTCTCGAGAAATCACCTATAAAGCCATTATCTCAGGCCACTATCCTAAATCTTAGCTCTACTAAAATTACAAAGATAATAAAGCATTAGATTTCCAACATCACCCAAAAGTCTTATTTTCTTTATTTGTCAATTATTTCATTTTACAGTTACAGTTCAGTATAAACATCAGGATTTTACTTCCCTTATGAAATGCTTGCAGAACCTCCAATGACCTGATAGAGAAAGATATTTACAAAATAAGATAAAGCGTTAAAGATTTGCAGAGCAGAAAATTCGAATACCTAAAAGCAGTAGAACAGTTCTCATTTTTCACATTTCTCCACCATGGCAAGCTGCACCTTTCTCAGCACAGCATGTCTCCTACCTAACCATGGCATTTATTTCTCAAGGACATTTGTGTAGCTAGAACTAAGAAATTCCAGCACAGTAACATCTGACTGCAGAGGAATCCCTTAGGCCTTATTTATGGGAAGATAGAAATGTGGACATTCCTCCTCCTATTGAGATCAGTTTATTGTAGAAGAAACCAAAGATAACGTAGGCCTTTCCGACATACTTTGTTTTCCCAGAAGTTAAGTGTACACCACTGCTCGTAAAAATAGTCACAAAGGTTATTCTTTTTTAATCCCAAAGTATAATGCAGTTTACTCAATATAATTTTAATTTATAACAAAGCATTGTATTTTGCACTATGCAAAATATGCTGCAGATGTTTATGTCAAGATAACTTACAAAATATTATAATTTATGTTTTTCTATTCCTTCCTTCCAATCATTGCCATCTTTGTCCATAAGACTTAGTCAGAATGAAATTATTAATAGCAATAAAATGAAAGACGATCTGAGGGGGAAAAGAAGATTATATCCTCTTATTAGTTATCACCCAGAATCTGCACTGGTGGTTTTCTATTCTGGCTACATATTAGAATTAGAATGTAAAAATACTGATGTTCAGATCACATCTCAGACCAAATAAATCGGAACTTCTGGAGTGGGGTCTGGACATCATCATTTTATAAAAGCTTCTTAGACCCTGGCTGGTGTGGCTCACTTGGTTAGTGCATCATCCCTTGCACCAAAGGGTCGCAGGTTCGATTCCTCTCTCTCCCTCTCATTCTCTCTCCCTCCCCCCACACCCTTCCTCTCTGTCTACAATCAGTGAAAAACATATCATAAGATTCACCCACCCTTGTAGTAAATCAAGTCAACCTTATATTGGCTATTAATACTCAGTTTACTGTTTCTTTTATTAACTGATTTTCAATGTAGTGTTTGTCATTCTGAAAAATTAATAAATGGTGTTTGTAATTATTCTCTTTTATTGCCAAACCTAATGGCTGTGTTTTTTTTGTTGCCACAGAACCTGAGTTCCTTCTGAAGAGAATAAAACACTTAATGCATTTGCCCAGGAAAGGCAGTGTCATTTTAAGCAAAAGCTATTCATTTGATTTCCACTAATAAACATTAGCCAGTTGATAAATCTTGAAAGATAAACTTATACCTATGTATAATCACAATAGATTTATTATATGATAATAAGGTGGTTCTATGGAGAATCCCAGCAAGATAAATATGCTCTGGGAGAAAAATGACGTTTTACTAAATGATAGATTAATGGTTTTAATGACTTCTTCCAATCCTGGCATAAACACGGTACCCAAGAAGAAATCATCCGGTCTGTGCTTCCATTATCATTGTATGACTTAGATGAATCTCCTATTTGTTCATTAAAAAAATGTGTTATTATCCCTTGTATTAATTTCCCAGGGTTGTCATAACAAATACTACAAACTTGGCAGCTTAAAGTGACAGGAATGTGTTCTCTCACCATGTCAGCAGACTCTGGGGGAGACTCCTTCCTTGCCTCTTCCAACCTCCACTGGCTCCCGGATTTCCTTCTCCTGTGGCAGCATAGCTCCAGTCTCTGCCTCTGTCTTCACCTGGCCTTCTTCCCTGTGTCTCTCTATGTCTAAAGTCTCCATCTCTTTCTTTTTATAAGGACACATTACTGGATTTAGGGCTCAACCTAAATCCAAAATGATCTCATCTTAAGATCTTTAATTACACCTACAAAAACCTTCTTTTTTTAATAAGATCACATTCACAGGTAGTGGGGGTAAAACTTAGATATATCTTTTTGGGGAACACAATTCAACTCACTATGCCTTTGTAAGCTTTATAGTTAATACAATAACCAGCCGCAAAAGAGAAATCTCAAAATAATAGTGATTTAAACAAGAAACATTTCTTTTTCTTTCAAGGTGAAGTTCAAGTAGCGAGGACAATGCTGAGATAGCTCCCCATGTTGTCAAGGACGCAAACTGCTTTTATCTTGTGTATAAGAAGACAGCCTCTATCCCTAAGTTTACCTCGTGGACCAAGATAACTGCTCTATCTCTAGCTATCTCTTCTGCATCCCAGTCACCAGGAAGGTAAAAACACAAGGAGAAGAATACACCCTCTTCTTTTAACAAAACTTCTAGAAATCTTTCACATTACTACCAGTTATATATCACTAGCCAGAATTAGTCATATGGCAAACCTAGCTGTAAGAGAAGATGGGAATTATAGTTTTTATTCTGGGCAACCATTTGCCCAGCTAAAATTCAATAATTCTATTACTGAATAAGTGAAAAATAATATTTAAAGCCACCTAAACATGTCTGCCCCAATAGCAAAATGATCTCCCAGGACTGTTTTTGAAGAACTGAACATCCTGAATTGCTATGTTCTAGAAAAAATCAATGCCTGCATAGAACCTGACTAGTCTTTGAAATAAACACTTTTTACCATAGTCCCCTCTCCTTTTATTCTCAGTACTATGTATTGACTTGGTCTCCACATGCACCAGTTAAAAAGTTATTACATTCACTGACTATTGCAACAGTCTTATCAATTCCCTTGATTGCTAATTATTAAGGTGATACCTATCACCTTATTAAGGGGTTGCTATAAAAAGTAACATGAATGAAAGGTGCCACACAAGTAAAAGAGCATGCTTTGAGTAACAGGGAGTCACATTCAGAAGAAGGAAACAGGCTTCGAAAAAAAGAAAAAGAGGGAAGAAACAGCAGCTTCCACTTCAGCAGAAAATGTCACCTCCGACTGTGACAAAAGAACAAGTATTCACCAACAACAAAAAATAAAGGCCAGCATCGGTCCCGATCAGAGGACATCTCATCTGAGCCGACAGAAGAAAGAAATGGTTCAGGATTCCTGTCATAGTAATATTCAGAGACAATTGCAGACCATGACATTGACTAGGGTCATGGTTGGCAAACTGCGGCTCGCAAGCCACATGCAGCTCTTTGGCCCCTTGAGTGTGGCTCTTCCACAAAATACCACGGCCTGGGCAAGTCTATTTTGAAGAAGTGGCGTTAGACGAAGTTTAAGTTTAAAAATTAGGCTCTCAAAAGAAATTTCAATCATTGTACTGTTGATATTTGGCTCTGTTGACTAATGAGTTTGCTGACCACTGGACCAGGGAAATGAGCTTAATATAATATAGAGAAGGTGGGGAGAAAATCAGCTCTAGGAAATAAAGCTCATAGGAAACATGTCCCAATGAACCAGGTGGAGTAGTGGGTTGCCCTTAACTCCCTACTAGTGAACAGAGAGCTAAGACAAAAAAATCCAGAAATGAAAATAGACCTGGGCACTAGGGAGGTAGACTATCAGGCTTTTCCAAGGGTAGCTTCAGAAAACCCTTGTCGGATACAGCCGGCCACAAAAGATGGTATCCTCTGGCACTTTGTCCCAAAGAGCAAGCAAACAGAGGATATTTGCCAACTAGCAGTGGGAAAAGCATGTCTTAATAACTGGATAGGTGAAGTGCCAGCACAACCTTGTGGTAACATCCATTTACCAACAGTGAGGACAAGTCCCACCACAGTAAGAACTGACCACTTTCTAAAATATGTGCAGATTTGTACTTTTAATATGATGTTCATTTCTTTATTGACCCATACCTGAGGGCTCTCATGCAAATCCTAAAAACAAGATTTTTTTTTGTGATAAAACCCACAGCTAATCCATTTTAGGCCTTTAGTTTTTCTGTTCCTATTCATACATCTTTTACCCTCATCAAGGAAACCATTATTTATTGCACTGTTGTGTCTAATTAGACAGACAATCCTGTTATTCTGAATCACTATTTCAATGAGCAAATCCAAATCTCCCAATAATAAACCTGGGAAGGGAAGTCCTCTGGATTCAGGTGCTAATGGAAGAATTCATGTGTTTTCAAAATGGTTGACAATAAAAGATTTGTTTCAGTGTTGTAGCTTAAGTATCATTCCAACCATTACCAAAAGTGGTAGAAATGCTTGTATGAAAAAAGATAGAGAGCTTTTATTTATTATAAGTTCAGACATTCATCATCTGACCAGCTAGCTACAGGTCAGATGACTTTTTTGTTTGTTTGTTAATCCTCACCCGAGAATATTTTTTCCATTGATTTTTAGAGTGGGACGGAGAGGGAGAGACACAGAGAGAGAAACATGGATGTGAGAGAGACACATTGATTGGTTGCCTCCCACACGTGCCCCCACCAGGGCCAGGGATGGAGGCTGCAGTCCAGGTACATGTCCTTAGTGGAATCAAACCCACAACCCTTCAGTCCGTGGGCCAACACTCTAACCATTGAGCCAAACTGGCTAGGGCTCAGATGACTTTTTTACCTCCAAAAATACCTTTTTGTTTTTCACATCTGCTATAATCCCCTACAAACATCATAGAGTTCATGTAAACATAAGGAAACAGATGTGAGGGCACTCTGTGCGGTACAAAGTAATATGCTGATGCATGATGCTGGTACTTCCACAAGCATGAGCGTTTCCCTCCAGGAGCATTTTGCTCACTCTGACTCACCACAGGACCAGAGTAATTGCCTGAGTGTTGAAAGGATTTTGTTTTATGTTCATTGTTATATAGATTGTGTTCCCATTTCATCTTCTAGGTCTTTATCTTGATTCTTCCATTTGTTTGCTGAATTTTCATTTTGCTTGCTCACGGATAAAAATCTTCTGTTTATGATCTCTCCACTACACAATTTTTCTCATCCCACAGCATGGAATTGTTGGTGTATTTTTAAAAGTTTCTTTCAGGAGAGCATATGTGTGTGAAGAAGGAGTGACTTCAGCTGTTCTTTCATTTCTGGTTGGCTTTAAAAGTTTTAGAAAGACGAGGACAAGCTCAGCCAGCATGACTCAGTGGTTGAGCATCTACCTATGAACCAGGAGGTCATGGTTCAATTCCCGGTCAGGGCACATGCCCAGGTTGTGGGCTCGGTGTGCATGCCAGAGTGTGGGGCATGCAGGAGGCAGCTAATCAATGGTTCTCTCTCATCATTGCTATAAATTCCTTCCTCTCTGAAATTAATAAAAATATATTTTAAAAGAAAGAAAGGTCCTAGCTGGTTTGGCTCAGTGGATAGAGCGTTGGCCTGCAGACTGAGGAGTCTCAGGTTCAATTCCAGTCAAGGGCACATGCCCAGGTTGTGGGCTCAATCCCCAGTGGGGGGCATGCAGGAAGTAGCCAATCATTGGTTCTCTCTCATCATCGATGTTTCTATCTATCTCTCCCTCTTCCTTCCTCTCTGAAATCAATAAAAATATATTTTTAAAAAACTATGCAGCTTGTTTATAAAACAAAAAGATGTTTATCCCAAATTTTTTTTTAAAAAAAAGAAGGAATGGAAGGAAGGGAAAGAAATAAAGAGAGAGAGAGAAAGAAAGAAAGAAAGAAAGAAAGAAAGAAAGAAAGAAAGAAAGAAAGAAAGAAAGAAAGAAAGAAAGAAAGAAAGGGAGAGAGAGGGGAAGGAAGGAAGGAAGGAAGGAAGGAAGGAAGGAAGGAAGGAAGGAAGGAAGGAAGGAAGGAGGGAAAGGAGGGAGGGAGGGAGGGAGGAGGAGGGAGGGAAGGAAGGAAACAAGTTAGTTCAATGGGTGAACTGACAGGGAGAGGAGTGTGGGTCCTCAGCCTTGCCTCTACTTCCAAACAGTGGGAACATTGAAACATCTTCTTGGACACAGATTTTGTTCCCTCAAACAAGACTCCTTACACCTTGGCTTAAGTTTTCCCTGACAATAATAATCATATTAGTGTTTTTGGAAGACCTCAATCTGAGCACTGAACCAATAAGAAGCAAGACAAAGGAGTCAGCTAATGAGCAAAAAAATCAACTTTATTTCTGACAGACTGTGGAGGACTTAGCTTTCTGTGAGAACCCAGCCCTCAGCCCAGTCCTCACAAAGGAAAGTTTGAGACCATGAGGCAGACACATTTATGCTGGTCACTGTCTCCACTTTTCTGAATGGAGAATGCGAAAGAAAGGAACAAAACCCACTCATATTCAGGGCTTGAATTGAATAACTCCCCACAATCAAGGACATTGGGATAATGGCTGTCACTAGGCAAAAACACAGCACGAGGAGGAGTAAGAAGTTGGTCAAAAGTTTGGGAGGACATAAGGGGTGACCTCTCCTCACAGAAACCAAGAATCAGAAGAGGTGTTTCTCTCTAGTAGATAATAATAGTTAACAAGTATTGAGTTCTCACTGTGTCAGGCACTGCTCTGAAAGCTTTCCCTGGATTAACTCATGTCATTACTATCTCCATCTTACAGAAGGAGAAACTGAGGCACAGATAGATTAAGTAATTGAATGAGAGAAAAGAAAATCATGTCCCAGTAAAAGGCTCACCAGGAGGCAAAACAACATCCTATCAATTAGAGAAATTAATGAGAAAGTCCAGCCTAGATGAAAGTTTCTTTTCTTCTCTATTTAGGGTTTCTTCTCCCAGTACATCTGGGGTGATAGAAAAATACCTGTGCTGCTTGTGAGGTGGGCTGGCCTTGATAGGGTGTGAAAGGAAGGACAGGAGGAATGTTACCCTCTCTCCAAATGTGTCTCCCCTTAGGCTGCTGTGGAACCTGCTTGAAATGCCTCCTGGCATCTCTCCTCACATTAAAATTATCCCAAATCAATTGCAAACAATGTGTTATTAAAACAGGGTAACAATGAGTTATCTAATCAGCTGTATCTCCTTGCAACATAATAATTTGGGGGTGGGAGTTAGCACTAAAAAAAGAGCTCTGAGGAAATGAGACAGATTGGAGAAAAATGAGCAGAGGGCAAGAGAGTCCTCAGGAAGAGAGGCTAGGCAAGGAAGGCTGGCAGTTATTCAGGAAACAGTGTGAGGCACCAACGACTGAGTGTGAGCACAAAACAGGAAATGGCCTGTCCCTCTCTCAGTCCTTCACTGTATTTGATCTAATGTCCCCAACTCTTTCTTTGGGATATTTTCTTATCAAACCCCTGTCATTTGCCAAAAGGTCATTATTGCCTGTCTACACTGAGTGGCCAGATTATTATGATCTCTGAATGCATAATAATCTGGCCACTCAGTGTATATCCTATATAATAAAAGGCTAATATGCAAATTGTCCCCTCTACCAGGAGTTTGACCAGCAGGCAGGCCGGCCAACCGCCCATGTCCCCTCCCTCTGGCCAGGCTGGCCAGACTCCACCCATGCACGAATTCATGCACTGGGCCTCTAATATGTATATATATGTCTACACACACACACACACACACACACACACACTGAGTGGCCAGATTATTATACGTTCAGAGATCATAATAATCTGGCCTCTCAGTGTATATTGCAATGAAACCACTCATCTGTCCCTGAAGCTCAACTGTCCACTCCCACCAGCAGATACCTACTCTCCCTCAGAGTCATGAGTGATAGAAAGAACATCAGTTCTATGAATTACATATGTAACATGAGTTCGATAATATCAGTTCTTTTCCCAGAGATTAGTTTCCTGTGGCTGCTATAACAAATTAGCACAGAATGTGTGCCTTAAAACAGAAATTTATTCTCAGTTTTGGAGGCCAGAAGTCAGAAATCAAGGTGTTGGCAGGGCCACACTACCTCCAGAGGCTCTAGGGGAGAATCCTTCCCTGTCTCTTTCAGCTTCTGGTGGTTGCCTGCATTCCTTGACTTCCTTGGCTTGTGGCCACACCACTCCAATCTGTCTCCATCTATACATTGTCTCCTCCTCTATGTCCTTTCTTCTTCATTCAAATGCAAATATCCCTCTGCCTAGCTGTTATAAAGACACTTGAACCCTAACTGGTTTGGCTCAGTGGATAAAGCATTGGCCTGTGGACTCAAGGGTCCTAGGTTTGATTCCTATCAAGGGCATGTACTTTGGTTGTGGGCACATACTCACTAGGGAGTGTGCAGGAGGCAGCTGATCGATGTTTCTCTCTCATCGATGTTTCTAATTCTCTATCCCTCTCCCTTCCTCTCTGTAAAAAAATCAATAATATATATATATATATATATTTTTTAAAGACACTTGCATAAATAAATAAATAAATAAATAAATAAATAAATAAATAAAATAAAAAGACACTTGCAATTGGATTTAGGGTCTACCCACCCTGGTAGTCCAGGATGACCTCATCAGCTCAAGATCTTTAACTTCATTACATCTGCAAAGACCCTTTTCCAAGTAAGTTGACATTCACAGGTTCCAAGGACTAAGGATGTGAATATATAGTGTGGAGAACCACCATTCAATCTACTATACTCCATCAGAAAAACAAGTGAGAAAAACAGGAAATTACTGGAGTAGTACACTGTTTAGAATCCCAACCTACCTCACCGCATCAAGAAAAAATGCTAAAATGAGAGGTTGTATAGTGATGCTCTGAAAAGCATGCCAGAAAATAAAAGAAAAAAGAATACTGGGTACCTGTCCCAACAATGTTGATAAGCATCAATGTGATCTCGGATGATATATTTATCCTTTCAGGCCTCAGTTTTCTTATCTATAAATGAGGGGTTGCTCAGATGTTCTTTGAGAACTCTCCCAACCTCAACATCTTATAATTCTGCAGAAAATTCCAGGCATGTTTTAAAGCCCAGCATGCACACAGAGAGAAAACAGACAAAAGTAATGTTATCACAGCTAGTCTTGCACTCAGCAAACACTGCGAATGCCTTCTTTCTGCCAGGAAAGGCAGAGGCCTCAGGAAATCGACAAACAAGCCATTGCATTAACCACAACTAAATCCCTGGAATCTCTCAGTGATGCTAAATCAACAAGCCCCACAAAACCAAACTGTTTTATACAAAGTCTATCCTATCAAACAGAAGAAAAAGGAGGAGGAGGGAATGAAGAAAGGACCCTAACACAACTACTCTGAAGCAGAGCTGCCCAGCGACTCTGTGAACACCTGATTTTGTACTGTGCTGGGGAGACATTGTACTGAACAAGAAAGTGTATGGGTTCTGAGATTAATCCTAACTCTACAAGATCTTGAACAAGTCACTTAACCTTCAAGAACTTGTTTGCTCATGTAGGAAATGGAAAACCATAAGAATGCATATGCCACAGGGAAGTGGTGAAGGCCCAATTGGAGCAGGTAAGCAGTTAGCAGCAGCTGCCTGGCATGTATTGTTTCTTCTGTTTGCCCTGTCCAGGAGAAAGTAAAGAGATCTGACCTTACCTTAACCAAAGTTGTAAAGTTCCCTTTTTTCCTGCTTTCTGGCACTTTTCTTTTCCCTCCTGATGGAAACCCTTCCAGACAAGGGTTGTCTTACAGTTGTTTTTCATGAAACCGAAATTATTCTTACCAAAATGTTACTTGAAGCAGAATTTCAATCATTTTGTCTTTAACTGCAGAATGTATGTGAAAGAATATTTGAATAGTAACAAAAAGATGACAGGAAATCAGGAGTGGCAGCAGAGAAGCTTTTTCTGAGTCCCTTGAAATGAAACCAGGCCCCCTCAGCCAACTCAGAAGAGGAATCTCAGCAAACATTTTAGAAACACGCAAGGACTGAATGCAATAGAACATAGACTACCCTGTTTCTCATCAAAGCCAGAATGAAAGCTGGAATCTCACTCTAATCTGCTGCTAGGGGTGATTTAAATAAAAGAATTATGACAGCAGATTTTTGTGGATGACCTGCTGCTCTCCCATAATGCCGGCAGTATTGGAATAACCACTCATATGATTCAACCCTGTCTCTGCTTAATTGGCTCAAGTAGTGACAGGCAGCATGGACCCATTGATTGTCCAGTTACACATTCTGGCAACCACTAAGGGATGTGAGCAAGAGACTCCTCTGGGGTAAATACCCGGGATCCCGCTTGCTCCCTGCACTGGGGATTCCTGGGGCTGAAGCCTGGACTCTTTATTTGCAGTGCTGCCAGGAATTTACCCATTTTGAGTTCCAGCCACAGCCTCAGCAATCCCCGTTGTCTCACCCGAGACCTAAGTTGAATCAAGCATTTTTATAGAAGGAATCAAGCATTTTGTATGGCACGAGAACTACTTGCTGCCTCTCATCTGGGCTTCCTTGTAAGGAAGTATGTACTGTGTATGGCATGGGAGGCATTTTATTTCCTCTTGTCTGGGTGAGCCTGATCAGCTCAGGGTACAAGATACCTCCAGCAGTCCTTACCTAGTCTCCGAGCCCTTAGTCTGATCCACTCTGGGACAAATGGATCTGCTCCAGTGGTTTTTAAATGCAGGGCATTATGAGGTTTCTGTGGCTGGACAGACAAGGAGCATGGTGTAAAGTTGTTGTCTGTGGGTTGTGGCTCCTGTAGATATTGTACATAGAGTGTCTCTGTTAGTTGTTGTTTTGTGTCTTTGTTTGGTTTAATTTGTTTAAAGATGGGGCACATCCCACTTTGCTAGGGGCTCCAGCTATTTCTGGCATGCTGAATCCCTGAACTTTTTGTTTTTCTGATATAAGGAAGCATCTTTAAAGCAGTTTGGTAAATTATATATTTTTCTCCCTACCATCCCTCCAGAATTTGGAAGAACTTCCCAGCAGTTGGCAAGAATTCTTAATCTTGGGGACTCTTCCTGCTTTCCCTCTCAAGGCATCAGCCACTGGAAACTCTAACCTAGTGGAAGTTCTTATCTGTCTGTAATGTAATTTGGTAACTGATGTTCTTTGCTTGCTTTCTTATCTTTGGGGGGCTTAGTTTGCTTTTCACTGTTTAATGAACATAGGGAATCCTCTGTCTCTGCTGTTTGGGCTTTGTGCCACTCAGAACCCATTTGTTGTGCTGGGTTAGTGTGAGATAAGATTCTAAGGTTAACGTCCCAGTCCACCCTTTTGTGTGTACTCATACGATAAGAGTTTTTCTGTTTCTGTTTTTAAGATCTTTTCTTATATGCAAGATTTCATAACGTTACAGTCTACTCAGAAAAAAATATATATATGGGAAATAAAACCTTCTAGTCTGCCTCCCACCCAAGATGTTTTCCTAGGAGGACCAGATATGCAGAAGTACCCTCCAATAGGCTGCAGAAATAATGAGGAGGAAACTGGTCTTGCAAGACGTGTCAGGCTATAAAACTGTGAACAATGCACTGCCCTGGGGGGAGGGGGGAAGAAGGGTCATTATCGCTGGCCCCAGGACAGATCATCGGATATAGCCTGGGACCCCAACACCTGGGGCCTTCCTATAAGCCCACGAAAGGGGGTGGAATCATACCTGCAAGACAAAGACCCAAGAAGGTTATAAAAAGTGAAGTCCCTTGCGTGTTTCTTCACTCTGATTTGGAAATTATTCCCAGAATCCACTAGTGTTAATAAACAGGGTCCCTCCCTTTCTCTAGGAAGCGTGCTTGGTATTTCTTTGGTCTTCTGCAACATTTGGTTCCCTGACCAGGAAGCTAACCACGTTTGGCTCTTGCCTCCAGTGAGTGGGTGGGGTTTGGGGTCCGGGGGCCCGGGACAGGCCTCCAGAAGGCACACACTGCTGATTTTAGCAGAATTGAACTGGGGGGGGGGAGGGGGGATTCCAGGTGCTCCTGGACCTCAGCCCAGGACCCGGCCGGCATCGGGAGAAAGTGGACGGACACCTCTGGACCTGTTGACAGAATCGGTAAGGTAGGGGCACCCGTCAGTCAGGCCCACTCCAAGTGAGTGGAAGGGGGAGCTTGATCACCTCCCCGGAAGTCATAGGACTTCATCAGGTAAATCAGGAATCAGGACTCCGGAGGTTAGTGAATTCAGATTCGATTAAGGAATTATGGGTTCACTCTTCTTGTTTGTTTGTTTGTGGGACTAGCCAATTTGCTACCAAGAAGGGGGGCTGGATGCAGTCTTAACTCCTCTGGTAGGTTCTCACTGAGACATTGGTTGAGAATTCTGTTCTGGGGAATGGGTGCTAGGAGTGCCCCATGCCCATCTGGGGAGTTGGGCATTATCTGCTCAGCTCCAGTCTGGGCTAGTCTACTGAGAGAGTGTGAGTACTGATGTTTATCTGTCTTGGTATAATTATCTGCTGATTAACTGGTCTCTGTGAAAGAAAAAGCTACTTTGATTTTTTGTTTGCTCATCTGGTTAAAACGTTTGATTTACTGAAGGCTGAACCTGTGATGGTCTGCAAAAGTCTCAAGCAGCACTGTTGAGTTAGTTTTCTCAGAGATATTTGCTCTCTATCACGGAGGGATAGTTGATAAAAATTTCTGTCTATGTTTGTGAACTAGGGGCTTTTGTTTGCTCTGTGATTTTGCTGTGTTAGTTTGAAATTTTGGAATTCTGGAGTAGATTTAAAGGTATTTGCGGCTTTTCTTGTCTCTTTTGGCTGGCTGGGACTTTCAAAAGTGGGGCTTACAGCTCCGCAGGGAGGAGAGATTTTACCCATCTTGCCCCTGCCTGTGCTGATTAAGGATCTTTTCTTTAAGGAGACCCTCTAGGCTTTTAGTAAAGTTCCCTGCACCCTTGTCTGTCTCTTACCACAGATCATCATGGAGTTGGGACAAAGTAAACCCACTGTTCTCAATTGCATGTTGGAAAATTTTGAAAAGGGTTTTATTGAGGACTATGGTATTAAAATGAACCCCAAAACACTGAGGAAATTCTGTGAATTAGAATGGCCAGCCTTTGGGGTCGGCTGGCCCCCAGAAGGCTCTTTAGATGTAGGACTGGTCAGGGCAGTCTGGAATGTAGTCACTACAGACCCCGGACACCAGATCAGTTCCCTTACATAGACAGCTGGTTAGGAATTGCTCAAACCTTGCCACCTTGGGTCTGGTTCTGTAAGGTTTTAGTAGTAGGAGAAAAGAAACAGGTCTCTCAGAAGGGGACCCAACCCCTTGTTCTGCCAGGATCCCCTGTGGAAGTCCCACTAGTTTTACCATCTTCATATGTGCCACAAGCAACACCAAGTGCTTCCCCAGCTGGTCTGAAAGGTCCAGAAACACCACCCCCTTCCATTTCTTCTCAACCAGGCTCTTCAGAGCCAACTGGGCAGTGCTTGCGTTCAGCTGATCAAGGGCCCAGGCCACAACCAGCACATCAGATGCCTCTCAGGGAGATTTGGAGTGCCAAAGTAGTTGGTGAAGATGGGATCTTGCAGGAGGAAGGTCCAGTCTATTTTATTATCAGCCCTTTACCACCAGTGACATCTTGAATTGGAAACATCACACCCCAGCTTATTCTGAAAAACCTCAGGCCATGGTAGACCTCCTAGAAACAATTTTCCAGACCCAGAAGCCCACCTGGGTGGACTGCAAGCAGCTCCTTTTCACATTCTTTAACACTGAGGAGCGCATGAGAGTAGTAACACAGGCTCAGAAGTGGCTCCAGAACCAGGCCCCGGCAGGAATATTAGATACAGACAGATGGGCCAGGAAGGCCTTCCCAGATGAGGAACCCAATTGGAACCGAAACTCAGAAGATGGAAGGACCAGGCTAGAAAGATATCAGCTGGCCTTCCTCCAGGGGGTCAGGGCCAGAGCCAAGAAGCCCACCAACATGGCTAAACTCTCTGAGGTTTTCCAGAAGCCTGATGAAAGTCCAGCAGCTTTCTATGAGAGACTGTGTGAGGCATACCAGATCTACACCCCCTTCAGACCTGAGGCCCCAGAAAATCAAACCATGGTAAATGCCGTTTTTGTAAGCTAAGCCCGGTCTGACATCAGGAGAAAATTACAGAAACTGGAAGGGTTTGCAGGAAAGAATGCTACTGAACTGCTAGAGATAGCTAATTAGGTTTTCATCAGTCAAGACAGTGCAGCAAGGAAGGAGGAAGAAAAGAGAATACAAAGAAGGGCCAATATAGTAACAGTGGCTTTTAGAGGCTCAGGCTCCCAGACAGATCAGCAAGATACAGACCAGGGGAAAAAGGAAGAGCGAGCCTGACACGAGACCAGTGTGCCTCCTGTAAGGAAACAGGACACTGGAAGAATGAATGTCCCAAATGGCAAAGTGAAAAGACTGGGCCCCCTTTTCTGCCCAGTTGCTATCAACCAGAGCCACCTGAAACAGATCTCATTGGGCTAGCAATGGCTGATTCCGACTAGGACAGACCAGACTCTTTTCAGCTAGGCCCCCATGAGCCCATGGTCAGAATGAAAATTGGGGGCAAGACTGTGGACTTTATACGGGAGCTGAGCACACAGTAGTCACTCAGAAAGTAGCGCCTCATTTGGGAAAGGAGGTCACCATTATTGGAGCTACTGGGGACCAGACCCATAGACCATTCTGCCGCCCTCACCAATGCCAACTTGGTGGTCATCAAGTAATTCATGAATTCCTGTACTTGCCAAACTGTCCAGTGCCTCTAATGGGTAGAGACTTTTTAGCCAAAATGGGGGCAGAAATCACTTTTGCTCCAGATGGCTCAGCACAGCTTCACTTAGGTGAGGAGACCTCCCCAATGATCCTGCCCTTAGCAGTGCCAAGAGAGGAAGAATGGAGACTTTATATCCCCCAGACAAAGGCCTCACCATTAGAACCTGAATTAGCGAAGGAATTCCCACTGGTCTGGGCAGAAGGGAATCCTCTAGGAGTTCTAACCCAGGAGTTTGGACCCTGGCAAAGACCAGTAGCCTATCTCTCCAAGCAGATTGACCCAGTAGCCTTCAGGTGGCCCCCATGTCTCAGGGCCCTTGCAGCCATGGCATTATTAGTCAAGGAAGCAGATAAGCTTACCTTAGGACAAAAGTTAAATGTAAAAGTACCTCATGCTCTGTCACCTTGATGGAAGCAAGGGGGCAGCACAGCCAGTGCTCGAATGACTCAGTATCAAGGGCTGATATGTGAGAATCCACGGGTACGATTAGAAGCAGTGAGAACACTTAATCCTGCCACCTTTCTATTCATTGTTGAGGGGGCTCCTGAAGATGATTGCCTGGAAGTCCTAGAGGAAGTTTATTCCAGCCAGACAGATCTAACGGATAGCCCCTGCAAAATGTGGACTTGGTATTGTTCACAGATGGCAGCAGCTTCTTAGATGAAGGAAAAAGACGAGCTGGATATGCAGTGGTATCAAACTTTGAGACAATTGAAGCACAGGCCCTGCCTGAAGGATGGTCAGTGCAGAGGGCCAAACTTTGGGCCCTAGTAAGAGCCCTAGAACTCAGTAAGAAGAAGCGTGCCAACATCTACACTGACTCGTGCTATGCCTTTGCTACCCTGCATGTCCATGGGGCCATATATAAGGAAAGGGGTCTCTTGACAGCAAGAGGAAAAGGAATCAAAAATCAGAATGCGATTTTAAAGTTACTAGAAGCAGTCTGGGAGCCTAAGGAGATAGTCGTCATCCATTGCAAAGGTCACCAGAGAGGGAAAGACTCAGTATCAGAAGGAAACCTGGCTGAAGAACAAGCAGCACCGGCACAGATCATGTTGGCCCCCCCAATTACCTGAACCTCCAAAATATAATCCTCAGGAAGAGAAATGGACCCAGAAAGAGGGGGCAAGAGAACAATGGAAGGCTGGTGGATACTCCCAGATCTTATAGGGTCTATGTCCCAGAACAGTTAGCCCTTAAGGTAGTCTTCCATCAGCATGAACTCACTCATTTAGGAAAGGCCGCCCTAGAAGCTTTGTTAGGCAGGTACTACCTAATTGCCCATCTACCCTCCTTGTGTGCCTCAGTCTCTCAGTATTGCTTCCTCTGTGCTCAGAACAATGCTAAACAGGGTCCTATGGGACCAATAGGAGTTCAGCGCTGTGGGCAAGCTCCTTTTGAGGACTTAGAAATAGGTTTTACAGAAATAGGGCCTAGCAGAGGGAATAAATACCTGCTAGTCTTTGTTTGCACCTTTTCAGGTTGGGTCAAGGCATATCCCACTTGCACTGAAAAGGCAAGAGAAGTCACTAAGGCATTGCTGAAGGATATAATTCCATGGTATGGAATGCCTCTGACCATAGGGTCTGATAATGGCCCAGCCTTTGTAGCAGAAATAGTACAACAGGTAGCCAAGGTTTTAGGAATTAAATGGAATCTACAAACAGCTTACAGGCCTCAGAGTTCAGGGAAAGTGGAGCGCATGAACTGGACTCTAAAGCAGGCTATGGCTAAGCTATGCCAAGAGACACCCTTACCCTAGACAGATATCTTGCTTCTTGTACTCCTGTGGGTACGCTGTGCCCCAAGGGCCAGGGTAGGTTTCTCTCCCTTTGAAATTCTATACTGTAGACCTAGACCCCCTCCCTTAATTTGGCCAAAGGGAGATTTGGGGGAAATAGGGAACTTAGAAATTCAGAAACAAATACAAGGACTTGGAAAAACTGTCTTTAAGGTCCACAGGTGGGTTATTGACCAACTACCCATCTCTCTAGGAACAGCTGTACATCCTTATAAACCTGGAGACCAGGTTTGGGTAAAGGATTGGAAAAAGGGCCCCTCAAGCCTACCTGGAAGGGACCCTATATAGTCAGATTAACCACCCCCACAGCTCTTAAGGTTGCAGGACTAAACACCTGGATCCACCACTCCCAGGTGAAGGCAGCCCACCAGCCAGGTGACATCCAGTCTAAGTGTAAGGTGACCTCTGACCAGAAACACCCCCTGCGGATCACCCTCAAGAAGACAGCAGACCTGGCCAAGCAACCTGCTCCAAGAAATTCAGATAACACCCTGCTGAATTCTCCCTAAGAGTAATCTTTTTTCTTATCTCCTCCTAATGTAACATGCTCTAGTATTTTCTGGATAATCACTGGTTTTATCTAATAATTCTTATTTTGTCTTTTTATGAGTGCCAGCGGAATCCGAGACTAGTACCAAGAGGAGAACTCATCTGCTCTTGCTGGGACACAGAAGCACCATAATATTACTGCTCCCCACAAAGCAAGGAAACAAAGGCCTTATCATAAATTGTTGGCTTACACCTTGTCATGCCATCCTTTGCTCTTTGCTTAGAAACTCGCTACTCAAATATGCTAGACCAGGTAGTCCACAAGAAAACCCAATCAAGCCAGATTTTTGTTATCTATAATAATCAGCCTGCAGCATGTTACAACTCTACTACCAAATGCACATGGCGGGGGGCGGGGGGATTGTATTGGACAGAAAATATAATAATAGGACCTGTCACGGCCAATGTGCAGCTAACTAATGTTGCTCCTATTTGTTTCAGCAGTACACAGGGCCAACATCCAACAGGTCACCTCCCAGATGAACTATGCAACTCTACTCCCAAGGCTGAGAACACCACCTACCCCTAGTGCCCCCTGCAGGAACATTCTATGCATGTGGGACCACTGCTTACCTCTGCCTGCCTGCAAACTGGACGGGAATGCCTTTAAACTTCAGATGGTCCTACAAACTAGAACTCCCTACAAACCCCTCTGAGAGGAAGAAGTGAAATGCTAACCCCTTGGTCATCGTCCCTTTCCAGCAGGAAGTAGCTAAGATTGGTCATCACCCCTGTTCACCATAACATCCCATGTTCATTGCTCCACAAGGCTAAAAGAAGTTTGTGGGACAAGGGGCAGGGGGGGAGGGGGAATGAGGAAGAAACTGGTCTTGCAAGTCGTGTCAGGCCATAAAAACTGTGAACAATGCACTGCCCTGGGGGGAGGGGGGTCTTTATTGCTGGCCCCAAGACAGATCATCGGATATAGCCTGGGGACGCCCAACACCTGGAGGCCTTCCTGTAAGGGGGTGGAACCATATCTGTAAGACAAAGACCCCTATAAAAAGTGGAGCCCTCTGAGTGTTTCTTCACTCTGATTTGGAAATTATTCCCGGAGTCCACTAGTGTTAATAAACAGAGTCCCTCCCTTTCTCTAGGAAGTGTGATTGGTATTTCTTTGGTCTTCTACAATAATACTTTAAACAATAAATAATTTTAATAAATAAAATATATTTTTAAAAATTATTATCAAAATAGCATTTTTAGTTTTGATTATTTTCATCACAAGGGCAGTTTGTCAGTCTGGTACATTTATTCTTTTATTCAACAAACAGCAATTATTGATATCAAGGAATTTTGATAGGATCACACAGATGAGTAATAATGGACTCCAAAAGCATACAAACATTACCTACATAACAGTAATCATGCGCATAGCCTAGATAATCATTTAGAAATTTAGCTAATTCCATGTCACTCATCTTTATAATGAAAAATTACATTCATTCTTTCTCAAAATTATTGATGAAATTAAAGAACTTATTAAATAAGATTTTTAAATCTTTGACTAAACAGCAAATGGAAGCACATGGTTTATCTTGATGGTTTTTATTTTGACATTGCATTAATTAGAAATTTTGACTAATTCAAGTGAACATTGTATTCACTTATTTGTCTCTATCTGCTTATCTACATATTTATTTCTTCTCTATTGCAAAAATTAAACTGGAGCAGCACAACTAGCCCAAGTAGGCAGCATTTAGAAGCCTGACACAGGTTAATATATGAAAACTTGAAAGAAAACAAAAATCTGCCTTTCATTAATTTAGACTTTCACTAGTGGGCCTTGTCATTCCTCTACCTGGTGTGTTTTTGTTTTTGTTTTGTTCTTCTTAACAAACTGTAGACATATCACTTAAGAGTATTCTCTTCATTATGACAAAATACCACAAATCAGATTTCTAGTTTCTTTCATATGAGTACATTTAAAAAGCAAGTAACAAAAGATGTTAAATATAATTAAGAACAGTTAATGTTCATATGGAATATACTATATCCATAGAATAAAATAAAAAAATAAAATTTTTTTATAAATTATAAATTTGTTATATTTTCAATACAGTTTTAATACAATAGTGTAATTAGCCAGCCCTTTGACAGAGAATTGAAATTAATAAAAAGGGATTATTTTTACTTTCCCAGGGCCAAAACAATCTAGGAATTGGAGCTGGCACATGGTACACCATCAAAAAATATTTCAACCTATCACTTTATACTACTAAGACTGTCACTTTTTTTTTAATTGACCTGAGACAAAGAGGTTTTCATTAACTCTCACCACCATTATTCAAAAAAAGTCAGCTTCAGATAAAGCCATACACACACACACACACACACACACACACACACTAATAAAAGAGAAACATGCAAATTAACCATCACTCCGCTACACCCACCAGTCAATCAGGAGTGAGTAAGCAAATTAACCTAACAAAAATGGCAGCGGCCAGGGAGCTGGAGTGAGCAGGAGGCTTGGGTTGCCCCCAGCGATGGCGGAAGCCAAGCTTCCTGCCCACCCTGGCCGGCGCTGGCCTCCGCTCAAGGCTACAAAGTTTCAATTATAGAAGATAAATAGGAAAAGGAAAAATGGCGGCGGAATAGACAGACATGTCCTGAGCCTTGTCCTGGAGCAAATAGAATGAGTGGCTGAAACAAATGGAATTCAGCCCAAATTGGCAAAGGAGACTCAGCTGATGAGGCAGTTTGCAGCCTGAAAGGGCAGAGGTCCCCTGGATAAAGGTGAAATCAAGAATCTAGGCAAGAGAGTCTGCCAGACCTCTGTGCCCAGAGGGTCAGGGAGAAATTACAGGGTGCCAAGCTGCATCCCTGAGGACAGACAAATGTCTGACTGCAAAAAAAAAAAAAGGGGGGGGGACCACGGGACTCCAGGAGATAGGGGATTTTGTACCTTGGAGTCAGATTTTGGATCTGAGCTCAGAGGCAGCCCTGAAGGGCTGGCTGGACAGCGCAGTGCCAGCAAGAGAGGAGCTTGCAGAGATGCAGTCCCTCCTCATACTGGGGCCTGTGCCTTTCTCCACTGAACCTAGTTCATAGGACCTTTCTGGTACAGACTCTTACCCATGGCTGAGGTGCGGGAGAAGGTGTGGACTTGTGGAATCTGGGGAGAGTAGGCAGCGGTTCAGGAGAGGTGGTAGTGAGTCTGGTGTGAGTCATATCTAAGCCCCAGTCCCCATTTTCTCCTGACAGCTAGCCCCTCCCTCCAGTCTCCAGGCAACAAATATAGCCACACCCAGATCCCACCCTGAATAATAGAAGGAATATGAATACTCCCTAAGGTCCTAGGAACTAGCCTAAAGAGAAATCTTTAGCCCCAGCAACTGGAAACTGAGAAATAGTACAGTACAGACGATTGGAGTCATAAGCCAGCCAAAGGAACAAAACTCCACATTTATTTATTTATTTATTTATTTATTATCCCTTTTTTCTTTATTTTTCTCTTCTTTTTTTCCTATTTTTGTTTGTTGCTTTTTTTATATTTCTTTTCACATTATTTTTCCATCACTATTTTTATTTGCCATTTTTAATTTTTTATAATACCATTT
Source organism: Corynorhinus townsendii (assembly GCA_026230045.1). NCBI lineage: Eukaryota > Metazoa > Chordata > Mammalia > Chiroptera > Vespertilionidae > Corynorhinus > Corynorhinus townsendii. The sequence continues at coordinate 79,391,002 of JAPDVU010000001.1, read as the reverse complement.
TAGAAATCAATTTTTTTTGTAAAGTTATTATTTTTTCTTCTCATTCTCTTTCTTCTCATCCACTTATTCCCTTTTTACTTCCTCAATACTAAATTGAGGTCCTCCCCATATTCATCCAATTCTTAATCTTTTTTTCACTATATAAGCTCAGCTTCTACAGATTCTGTCCCAATCCTCTTTGCTGGGTATGTGGTGTTTGTACTTTTTTTGGTTTATCTATTGGTTCTGTGGTGTCTTACATATATATTTTTTTTCTCCTTTTTATTTCTTTGTCTTTTATCCCTTATCTTTTTCTCTCTCTTTGATAGTATTTGTGCTCTCTTTTCTCTGCCATAACTCTCTTTGCTCAGGTGGTCACTTATATTGGGGTTATTGGTGTCATGTGTACATTTGTGCTTAGTTCCCTCTGTGTTGTGTCTTGTTGAGGTGAATTTTATCCTGTCTGATCAAGGGGCTTGACAGCAAGCCACATAACCAGACACCTGGAGAGGAAACTCCATCCACAAATGGGTCAATAACACCCCAGACCCAACTATAGAGGCAGGAAGTATGTGGCAGTGAGGGAAAGAGCATGATTGAGTGAGGGAGTAAAAGAGGAGTGTGTGGTCAGGTGGTATGTGTGTGAGAGAGAGAGAGAGCAAGAGAGTGAGTGAGTGAGGTACAGTTAGATCCCACAGGACCTTCAGGGGCAGGCTAATAAAGCTGGCCTAACTAGGCAGCTTCTGCTATCATTGCAAACAGTACCAGGAGGCCAGCTTGTCCTTAGAGGCCTAGGCTTTTTGAAGGGGGGAGCTGCTGTAACTGGGTTCCCAGCCTCAACTTCACCCAGAGTGCCCTCAGATAACACCTGGGACTCTACAGCCACCCCTTCCAGGGACATGCTACCTAGGCTGTGATCCCATGGTCAACGAGTCTCCAGCTACCCTGGGCGCAGGTTCCTGTGAGTTCGGAAGAAGGCTCCCCTCTGACTGGCCCAACACGTTAGCCCAGGGCACTGCAACCATGTGAACAGCAGACATGTGAGCAGCCCGCTGCTGTCCAAGGAGCAGTAGTGCCACGAGCAATCAGCCATAGTCCTAAGAGCAGCAGCTTCACATGGCCTGCCCCTGTCCAAGGAGCAGCAGCTGTGTGAGCAGCCAGTTCCCCCATCTGAGGAGTAGCAGCCCCTTGAGCAGCCCACCCACTACTGAGGAGTGGCAGCCCCACGCAGCCGGCCCCCTCTGAGGAACAGCAACTGCGTGCAGCCCACACCCTTCCGAGGAGCAGCATCTGTGTGTAGACCGTCCCTTTCCAAGGAGCAGCAGCCACACGAACCGCCTGCCCCCATCCGAGGAGCAGCACCTGTGTGAGCAGTCCACCCCCTTCTGAGGGGCAACAGACACACGAGCTGCTGGCCCACATCTGAGGCACAGCAGCTGTGTGAACTGCCCACCCACATCCGAGGAGCAGCAGCTGTGTGAGCAGCCCACCCCCTTCTGAGGAGCAGCAGCCACACGAGCAGCCTCCCCCCATCTGAGGAGCAGCAGCCACATAAGCAGACCACCCACATGCAAGGAGCAGCAGCCCTGTGCAGTCTGCACTTGTCCGAGGAGCAGCACCCACACACAGCCTGCACCTGTCTGATGAGAAGGAGCTGGGTGAGTGGCCCATCCCTGTAGGAGGAGCATCAACAGCACGAGCAGCTTACTCCCATGTGAGGAGCAGCACCCACATGAGCAGACTGCCCCCCATCCAAGGAGAAGCAGCTGCATGAGCAACCTGCACCCGTACAAGGAGCAGCAGCTCTGCAAGCAACCTGCCCTTGTCCAAGGAGTGACGGCATCATGAGTAGCCCGTCCCATCTGAGGAACAGAAGCAGCATGCAGCCAGCCCCCATCTAAAGAACAGTAGCCATGCGAGCAGTCTTCCCCTGTATGAGGAGCAGCAGCCACATGAGCAGCTGGCCCCCATCCAAGGAGCAGTGGACATGAGCAACCCGTCCCCATACAAGGAGCAGCAACCTCATAATGAGCCCACCCCGATCCAAAGAACAGCAGCTATACAAGCAGCCTCCCCCACCAGCCAGAGGAGGCACCACTACTGCGAACAGCACCCACCAGAGGAGCCACTGCCAAGTGAGAAGCAGCTAGTACCATAACCACCCGAGTAGCAACCTCAGCCAGAGAAGCCACTGCCACCCAAGGAGCAGCCGCTGCACAGCTCAACATCTAGATCAGTCAGTGAGACCACAAATGAGTAGACAAAGATACCCCCAAAGGAAAGAAAAGGAGGAATTGCCAGAAAAGCAGCTAAGTGAAACAGAGGCATGCAATATGTTAGAAAAAGAATCCAGAATAAGGGTTATAGAGTTCATAAACCAGATGGAAGAAAAAATCAACACCTTATCTAAGAATCAAGAAGAAATGGATGAAAAAAATCAACAACTTATGTAAGAACCAAGAAGAAATGAAGAGTGATATAGCTGCAATAAAAAACACCATGGAAAGTTTCAACAGTAGACTAGAAGCAGAGGACCAAATTAGTGAACTAGAAGACAGGGAAGCAAAACACAGCCAAACTGAATTGCAACTGGAGAAAATAATTAAAAGACAGAAGGAGAGCTTAAGGGAGCTATGGAACAACATGAAACGAAGCAACATACGAATAATAGGGGTGCCAGAACAACAGGAAGAGGAACAAAGGTTAGAAGAACTATTTGAAGAAATAATGTCAGAAAACTTCCCTGATGTGGCAAAGAAAAAAGTCACACAAGTACAGAGAGTCCCAAACAGGATGAACCCGAGAAGACCCACACCAAGACACATCATAATTATGATGGCAAATATTCAAAGAGAGAATCTTAAAGGCTGCAAGAGAGAGATAGGGAGTTACATACAAGGGAGCTCCCATTAGATTATCAAATGATTTCTCAACAGAAACACACCAGGCCAGAAAAGAATGGAAGGAAATTTACAAAGTGATGCAAACTAAGGGACTGAATCCAAGAATACTCTATCCAGCAAGGTTATCATTCAAAATTGAAGGGGAAATAAGGAGCTTCACAGACAAAAAAAAAAATGCTAAGGGAGTTTATCACTACCAAGCCAGCAATGCAAGAAATGCTAAAGGGACTGATGTAAAAAGAAGAAATAAAAAAGGAAAGAAGGAACACAGACAAAAAAAAATAAAAATGGCTACAAATAAGTTCCTTTCAATAATAACTATAAACGTAAATGGACTAAATGCTCCAACCAAAAGACATCAAGTGGCTGAATGGATAAAAAAACATGACCCATATATATGCTGTCTACAAGAGACCCACCTCAGAAAAAGGAACTCATACAGACTGAAAGTGAAGGGATGGAAAAACATCTTTCAGGCAAATGGAAATGGAAAAAAAGCTGGGGTAGCAGTACTTATTTCTAACAAAATAGACCTCAAAGTAAAGACTATAACAAGAGATAAGGAAGGCCACTTCATAATAATAAAGGGATTGATACAAAAAGAGGATATAACCCTGATAAACATATATGTACCCAATGCAGGAGCACTCAAATACATTAAAAAAAAAAAACTCCTGGAAGATATCAAGGGAGAGATTGGCAACAATACAATCATAGTAGGGGACTTTAATATACCACTGACATCACTGGGTAAATCCTCTAGACAAAAAATCAGCAAAGAAACAGCAATTCTAAATGACTCACTAGATCAGATGGACCTAGCCACGGAATATACGTTCTTCTCAAGTGCACATGGGACATTTTCAAAAATAGACCACATATTGGGTCACAAACAAAGTCTCCCCAAATTCAAAAAGATTGAAATCATATCAAGCATTTTCTCAGACCACAATGGCATAATATTAGAAATAAACTACAATAAAAACACTACAAAATATTCAAACACTTGGAAGCTGAATAGCATGCTATTAAACAATGATTGGGTTATCAATGAGATCAAAGAAGAAATTAAAAACATCCTAGAGACTAATGACAATAAAAAACACAACAATGAAAATACTATGGGACACAATGAAAGCAGTCCTGAGAGGGAAGTTTATTGCTCTACAGGCCTGCCTCAAAAAAAAAAAAAAAAAAAAAAAAAAAAAAAACAAGAAAAAATGGTAATAAATCATCTAACTCAACAACTCAAAGAATTATAAAGAGAGCAACAAGAAAAGCCCACAGTGAGCAGAAGGAAGGAAATAGTAAAGATTAGACCAGAAATGAATGACATAGAGACCAAAAAAACAATACAAAAGATCGATGAAACCAAGAGCTGGTTCTTTGAAAGGATAAACAAGATTGATGAACCTCTAACCAGGCTCACCAAGAAGCAAAGAGAGAGGGCCCAAATAAACAAAATCAGAAATGAAAGAGGAGAAATAACAACAGACCCCAGAGAAATACAAAGGATTATTTAAAAATACTATGAACAACTCTATTCTAACAAACTACACAACTTGGAGGAAATGGACACATTCCTAGAAAAATACAACCTTCCAAAACTTACTCAGGAAGATACTAAAAATCTCAATAGGTTGATAACTATGAAATAAATTGAAGCAGTCATCAAAAAGCCTCCAGCAAACAAAAGCCCGGAGCCAGATGGCTTCACAGGGGAGTTTTACCAAACATTCAAAGAAGAACTAAAACCTATCCTCCTCAGACTATTCCAGAAAATTCAAGAGGAAGGAACACTTCCAAGCTCCTTCTATGAAACCAGCATCACCCTAATACCAAAACCAGATAAAGATAACACAATGAAAGAGAATTACAGGCCAATATCCTTCATGAACATAAATGCCAAAATCCTCAACAAAATTCTAGCAAATAGGATCCAGCACTACATCAGAAAAATCATACACCATGACCAAGTAGGATTTATACCAGGGATGCAAGGATGGTACAATATTTGCAAATCAATAAACGTGATACATCACATAAACAAATTGAGAGATAAAAATCACATAGTCATATCAATTGATGCAGAAAAAGCATTTGACAAAATCCAACACCCATTTTTGATAAAAACTCTCAGCAACTTGGGAATAGAAGGATCATACATCAACATAATAAAAGCCATATATGATAAACCCACAGCTAACATCATACTCAATGGGCAAAAACTAAAACCATTTCCCCTAAGAACAGGAACAAAACAGGGATGCCCACTCTCACCACTCTTGTTCAGCATAGTGCTGGAAGTACTAGCCATTGCAATCAGAAAAGAAGAAGAAATAAAAGGCATTCAAATTGGAAAAGAAGAAGTAAAGCTGTCCTTATTTGCAGATGACATGATACTGCACATAGAAAACCCTAAAGACTCCATCAAAAAATTATTAGACTTAATAAATGAATTCGGCAATGTAGCAGGATACAAAACTAATGCCAAGAAATCTATGGCATTTCTATATACCAATAGTGAACTTACAGAAAGAGAGACTAAAAAAGCAATCCCACTTACCATCGCAACAAAAAAATTAAGATACCTAAGAATAAACTTAACTAAGGAGGTAAAAGACCTATACACAGAAAAATGAAAAAAGAGATAGAGGAAGACATAAACAGATGGAAGAACATACCATGTTCATGGACTGGGAGAATCAACATCATTAAAATGTCTATACTACCCTAAGCAATCTATAAATTCAATGCACTTCCCATTAAAATACCAACAGCATATTTCACAGACCTAGAACGAACCTTCAAAAAATTCATCTGGAATAAAAAAGACCCCGAATAGCTGCAGCAATCCTGAGAAAGAAGAACAAAGCAGGTGGGATCTCAATACCAGATATCAAGCTGTATTACTAAGCCACTGTTCTCAAAACTGCCTGGTATCGGCACAAGAACAGACATATAGATCAATGGAATAGAATAGAGACCCCAGAAATCAACCCAAATCACTATGCTCAATTAATATTTGACAAAGGAGGCATGAACATTCAATGGAGTCAAGACAGTCTCTTCAATAAATGGTATTGGGAAAATTGGACAGATACATGCAAAAAAATGAAACTAAACCACCAACTTTCACCATACACAAAAATAAACTCAAAATGGATCAAGGACTTAAGCATACGATGAGAAACCATAAAAATACTAGAGGAATCCACAGCCAGAAAAATCTCTGACATATGCCAAAGCAATTTCTTCACTGATACTGCTTCTAAGGCAATGGAAACTAAAGAGAAAATAAACAAATGGGACTACATCAAAATAAAAAGCTTTTGCACAGCAAAGGAAACCATCAATAAAACAACAAGAAAGCCCATTGCATGGGAGAACATATTTGCCAATGATATCAATGATAAGGGTTTAATCTTTAACATTTACAGGGAACTCATGCAGCTTAAGAAAAAAAGATAAACAACCCAATCAAAAAATGGGCAACTGATCTAAATAGACACTTTTCTAAAGAAGACAGAAGGAAGGCCAAGAGACATATGAAAACCTGCTCAAAGTCAACTAATAATCAGAGAGATGCAAATCAAAACAACAATGCAGTACCATCTCACATCTGTCAGAATGGCTATTATCAACAAGTCAACAAATGACAAGTGCTGGTGAGGATGCAGAGAAAAAGGAACCCTCGTACACTGCTGGTGGGAATGCAGACTGGTGCAGCCACCGTGGAGAACAGTATGGAGTTTCCTCAAAAAACTAAAAATGGAACTCCCATTTGACCCAGTGATCCCACTTCTAGGAATATATCCCAAGAAACTAGAAACAGGAATCAGAAAGGATACATGCACCCCTATGTTCATAGCAGCACAATTCACCATAGCTAAGATTTGGAAACAGCCTAAGTGCCCATCAGCAGATGAGTGGATTAAAAAACTGTGGTACATCTACACAATGGAATACTATGCTGCTCTAAAAAAGAAGGAATTCTTACCATTTGCAACAGCATGGATGGAACTGGAGAGCATTATGCTAAGTGAAATAAGCCAGGCAGAGAAAGATAAATATCACATGATCTTGCTCATTTGTGGAATATAATGAACAACATAAACTGATGAACAAAAATAGATCCAGAGACAGAGGAACATCAATCAGAATGTCAAACCTCAGGGAAGGTAGGGGACAGTGGGGGTAAAGGGAGAGATCAACCAAAGGACTTATATGCATGCATATAAGCCTAATTAATGGACACAGACAACAGGGGGGTGGGGGCAAGAATGGGAGGTGAGGGATAATGGGGGAATAAGGACACATATGTAATACCTTAATCAATAAAGAAATTTTTAAAAAAGAAGAAGATAAATAAATCCTAGATACCTGCTTCCAGCGGGCTCTGGTCTCTGCTCAAAGAGGCACTGAAAAAACAAAACAAGAGAAAAATGAAGGGCTGGATTCTTGGGTCGCTGGGGGGGGCATGGCCAGCCTGAAAATGGCCATCAGCCCCTCACCCAGGCTGGCCAGGCACCCCAGTGGGACCCCCACCCTGATCCGGGACACCCTTCAGGGCAAACCAGCCGGCCCCCACCATGCACCAGGCCTCTATCTATACTAATAAAAGAGTAATATGCTAATTAGACTGGGAGACCTTCCAGACATTGTTCTGAACAAAGCCATGGTGGTGGGGCTGAGGTAGAGGCATTAGAGGCCAAGAGGAGAGGGCAGTTGTTGCTGATCAGGCCAGGATGGGACAGCAGTTGTGGGTGATCAGGCTGGTGGGGGGCAGGGCTGTTGGGGGTAAGCAGGCCAGCAGGAGGGCAGTTGGGGGTTAGTGGGCCAGTGGGGAGGAGAGGTGGGGGTGAGCAGGCCAGCAGGGGGGCAGTCGGGGGTGAGCACACTGACATGGGGGGCAGTTGGGGTGATCAGGCTGGTGGGGGGGCATTTGGGGGCGAGCAGGCCAGCAGGCAGAGTGATTAGGGGCAATCAGGCAGGCAGGTGAGCAGTTAGGAGCCAGCAGTCCCAGATTGCGAGAGGGATGTCCGACTGCCAGTTTAGGCCCGATCCCTGTAAACTGGCAGTACAACATCCTTCAAGGGGTCCCAGACTGGAGAGGGTGCAGGCTGGGCTGAGGGACACCCCCTGCCCCATGCACGAATTTCGTGCACCAGGCCACTAGTATACATATATTTAGTTATGTGTAACTGTGCCAATGTGTTCTTGGGGAGAAAAAATAAAAAGCTCCCTCATAATCCTTAATAAAGCTCTTACCATGAGAACTTTACTCTTTTTTAAATTAAAAGTCAATCCTTTATTAAATATATTCTAACTGGCTATTACTGCTATAGGAAAATCACCTTTATGGATGAAGAATTAGGGGAGGCAAGAATTTAGGAGAGGCAAGGAATGTCTGAACTGGATTGCTTGCTCTTTTACAATGAACACTTCAGAGAATGCTTTGTAAAAAAATAAAACATCATTTTACATTTTAAGCATTATTCTACAAAGAAATGTGCAGTCAACTTTTGTGCTAGATCTTAAACAAGGTCTACATGAGCTCACTAGGGAAAGAGATGACATCTTTGATAAATAAATTGGCAGTGTTTTTTTAATTACAAAATTGTTTAAAGAATTTATATTTGAGTTCTCTAAATGAGTTGAAGTGTTTCCTTATTTTGATTATTATTTACTCTATTCTTTTATTTGTTTTTGTTGTCAAAATTATAAGCAGGTAGGATTTTACAGGAAATGTTGATATATGGTGTATGTATATATGTGCATAAATATTTATACACATGGTTTTACAGGGTGGCCTATTTAAAATCAGAATGCTTTACATAGACCTCCTATTGGGAATATTTAAACATATATTCATTTCTCTATGCATAGAATTAAAAATATGCACTGAGAATAAATATTCATAATTATGTGACTCTTTTTCATTAAAAAGGGCTAACAGTTAACTGAAACAAAACACTATCATAAAGTTTAATATTTTACTTCTAAGTAGGATAGAGATCTTACTTTACTCTCTTAAATGTTTTATGACAGATTATTTGTACTTTTTAAAGGTAGGAAGTCAAATATAAAGAAAAAATGGATAAGAATAAAAACCTCCAAAAAAATCATTGTTCAAAAAGATGAAAACCAGTCAATGACTTCCAAAACAGTGAGATAGTTTTCAGCTCAACAGTAATATTTATCAAATAAAACAACAATAGTAAAGAATATGTGGCTCTTATATCACAGTCCCCTTGGTTATCAGTTGTTTTGAAGGTTTAGATTCACATCAATTTCACAGAATGTTGTCCAGATTCATCTTTCTTATTCATCTTTGTTTTTCTTTCATAAAATGAACTACCCTTCTTCCCAAGAGAAAATTTAATTTTTCAATTGCCCCTCTGTTTTCCAGAACCATTTCAAAGTTGTTAAAGATTTCAGAAATAAAGTCTGATATCACAGTATTTTTCCCCAGATATTTGATGCTATTTACTGTCTCCCTAAAGGTGGAAGAATAATATTTTTTTTGTCCAAGTTTATTATGCTTTCTTTAAACTAGTGGTAGGGAATTACATTTGCCCTGCAATATAATTTAAAAACGTGATGGCGACACTACAAGTTTGGATTGGTTACCAGATTCAACATTTCTAGTAGTTGGCAAGGTTTCATTCTAAAATTACAATATTTAGCAACCAACCATGAAAATTGTACTCAGCAAAAGAACTTTTTGACAAATGGGTCCCATCGTTGCTTTACTTTAATCATTAATGAAATAGAATATTTTTTCATTCCTAGTAAGCATTTAATTTCTTCTTTTGTAAATTGTCTATCCATTTCTTTGGGAATTATTTTATTAGGATATTCATGGGGGGTGTCAATTTATATAAGCTTTTTATACATGGATATTATTAGTCCTTTAGCTCCATTTTAGTGGCAAATATCTAGAGTTCCTTTGCCTTTTAATTATATGTTATGTTTAACTTGCAAAGTTTAATTTAAAATTTAGTAATCAAACACTTATATTCTAACTATGGTAAAACTGTTAATTATAGAATTATTTTCAATGTTAATTTTTAGAAAATATGTTTGGGTACAGTTTTGGATCATACTTTTTTTTTATATGAAAATAAAAAGATGAAATATATGGCTGAAAAGGTAGGCAAACGTCACATTGGGGGCTTTAAATTCTCCTAAGGAGATCAATCTAGTGTAGATGTGCTTCATATCACATTGGATGCAATTGTGGATCATGATATGGCAAGACACCAGTGTATGTTAATACCTTTGAAGCATGGAGTAGATTCCAAGCTACACTGGCATAATATTTCACTCTTTTTTTAACTCTCATAGACGCCACCTTGGTGGCAGATCTTTTTATGATTTATCTATGTTACATCTAAACCCATAATCATATCTAAAAGGCTTAGTATGTGAACATGTGTCTTAAAGATATTTATTTAAACTAGAAAACAAAAACAGTTCACTCATTTCTCTCACCCTCCCACCTCTGGCAGCCACCAATTTGTTCTCTGGACCTATGAGCTTGGCTTCTGTGGAGGAGCTACAGGGGGGTTGGTTTTTTTAGGTTCCACATAGAAGCAAGGGATCATGAGGTATTCATCCTATTGTAGAGAAAATTAATTTTTTAATTTCACAAAGAAATGTTGATTTTTAATGTTTTCTCCCTACTTTTAAAATCTACATATATGCCTTTGTCTTTCACTATCTATAGGCCATAGTCAGACCAGCTGAGGCCAATGACCATTAATAAATCGAATACAGAAGTAGGTTCCTAGGAGGCTGCAAGGACTCTTGTACATGGTCACAGAGAGAAACCGTAGAGGCTTCTACCCTAGCATCTGGCTCAAACTTTCTGTCTAGCAGACTCCTCATTCCACAAGTGCTACGTGACCACCAAACTTGGAACTTCTGGGACATAGGCTTTTTTTGAGGAACTCTCATAAATATATTTATTTGTGGGAGATTCAGGTTTGTGAGTCTGGAAGTAAAGCAAAGTGAGAGCAACCTTGAACCTGGTCCAATTTCTCATTTTGCCTTCCTTCAAACTCTGGGAGCCCTCTGCGGTTGGGACTAGCTCACTGATTGGGTTATACCTTTTCCTTAAAAGGGCCTGGAAATAATGTATTTTTCCAAAGTTTTCAAACTTTCAAACAATGTGTTTAAAGGAAAACACTAAGATAGCAACATTTAAACTAAATCAGGAGGGGGGGCGTTAACTTCACCTGTAATTAGACATAAATTTTCAATTTAAAAAATGTAATACTATTTAAGTTCAACATGGGAAACAAAAGACTCAAAAAACATTTTCCTCAAGTCAATCTGCAGACCATTGTACTCTCTGTAATTCTCTCATCTTCTCCCAACCCTGCACCCTGCCACATCAGTTGAACCATCTTCGTTTCCTTTCCTTTTTCTGTGATCGTCTATAATAATAAAAGCGTAATATGCCAATTAGACCAGACAGCCAAACGACCTTCTGGATGTCCTTTTGGACGACCTTCCAGACCAAGCAGGGGCATCAAGGGCTGAGGCAAGCCACCGGGGCTGCGAGGGCTGAGCCCCTTGCAAGAATTTCATCGGGCCTCTAGTTTGTATATAATTAAAAGATTCAGTTAGTCTTTCTTTATTAACTCAGCTTATACCCTGTAAAGATCTAGATATATCATACCCAACACCCAGAACTCAGTTTAACAAATTTGCACAAAAAGAATATACCAAATTAACTGAGTCATCTTATTAACCCACTATTCTAGACCCTGCCTCTGCTCTTTTTTACCATTTTAGTTCAATGATTCCTTTTCCTTTCTTAATTTTTCTCTCTATTTAACATATCCTTTGGATTTGAGGAGGGTGGTGGATGAGGAGAGGGCGTATTCTTTATGTACCCTTTCTATTCTAAACTATAAAAAAACAAATATTTCAAGATGAAAAGCATTATTTTTGTTTTTATTTACTTTTCTAGATCCTACTTTATTTTTGTAAAACAAAAACCAGCAAAATGTCAATGCATTGGGAAAGGATGAGTTGCAGACTGTGCAGATGCGGTGGAGGGCGGGGCGGGGGGATAAAGAATAATGAGGATGCAGCTTTCACCTGTACAATTTGCAGCTTTTCCTACAGGATATGATACAAAATACTCCCAGTGAATGCATCTCTGAGTGAAAAAGAGGAGACACCTCAGGGGAGAAGAAGGAGAGTAAATATCAAAAAAGAAGATAGTAGCAATCCTATTGCTTTTGATTCATAAATCACATTCAGTAAAAGGGACTTCTCAAAAAATGTGCAATATGTTAATTTGAAAGAAGAAAGAACATTTATATCAGAAAAGAACAATGTATATTGTTCTAGGATTACTCCCACATTTTGTTTCAGAAAATGCTAACATTTTACAGTGACTTCAGTTTCTTGAAGTCAGGCTTGAGAAACAAACTAAATATACCTGTAAGGAAACACACATGTCAACAAAGTGCAGTTGTTACAACCTCAAGAGTGACATGAACAAAATGATCAACATCCTCCTAGCAGACAGCATAAATATCAAAAGTGCAAATAAATGGAGGCGTCCCCCATGAGATAAAGTGTGGTATGTGTGCAATTTCCAGATAAGAACCAAATTACGGCACTTCAACAGTAGCAGCACTGTTAGTTACATGTGATATCTGAAAAATATGACAACCATCTCAAGCTGCTCAAGTAGCACTCGTGGTAAGGGTGAAATTTTATCAACATTGGTTAACTTATGGTGTATTAGAAAACTAGCAAGGAGATAAATTGATGGATTAAAAGATAAACTACCCATAGGCAGACAGACAGACAGACAGATAGAGTTACAATCAAACGTCTACTTTTCTCAGACAGAAAGATAATAACTAGCCCCAAGAAGTGACAGGACTGCTAGGAAAGCCTTGAACAGAGAATTTTCTGACTTCATTTTTAATTTAGTTCTTCTAGTGCCATGCCACTTACATTTAGGACAACTCTTGAAAGTCTCTATGACATAGTTTCCATGTGTTAAATGAACCCTATAATATTTTCATATAATTTTGGAGGGTAAAAGACATGAAATATTTGGAAGACTCTGGAAGAAATACCCTCTACTAATTAGAACAATTTGACATGACATCATTCTTTTCACTCACTGGAGTTCAGTCAGCACACAGTTACACAATGTATCTGTGAAATTATAAGGCATCCAAATGCATTACCAAGGGAACTTAGGAGAGGACACCCTTTGCTGAAAGGGGTAACTGGCTATCTTTCTGGGATAATTTAAATGTAGACTGGGGGCGGTAGGGGGGGGAGGTTGTTTTCTAGATCCTTTCTGGTTCTTATTTTCTATGAATCCCAATTTCTCTTTTTCATTTAGAAAAATATTGACTCTCAGACCCACAGAATAGAGATGGAAAATAAGATTCTGTGTGTTCCCAAATTTTACTTTCAAAAGTCCTGTAGCATTTGGAGACAGCCTGGGTTCCTGTGACAGCACAGGTTGACATCTCCCTTGAAATGAACCCATCCACTGTTTTTCTTTATGTGACACCCCCCCCCCCATGTTACCTTACTCTACACACAGCACAAAGAAATAAGAGATTCGAGCCCTAACTGGTTTGGCTCAGTGGACAGAGCGTCGGCCTGTGGACTCAAGGGTCCCAGATTCAATTCTGGTCAAGGGCATGTACCTTAGTTGCAGGCACATCCCCAGTAGGGGGTGTGCAGGAGGCAGCTGATGGATGTTTCTCTCTCATCGATGTTTCTAACTATCCCTTTCCCTTTCTCTCTGTAAAAAGTTAATAAAATATATTTTTAAAAAAAGAAATAAGAGATTGGGGGCGGGGTAGGAAACTGGAATGAGTCTCATTTCTCCTCCTGTGCTTCATAAAACTGGGAAACCATGCATGCACATATTATACCTTCTGGAAAAGGCTAAGATGGAGCCAATTTTAGATCCTTTTCTACAAGAGAGGCAAACTTGAATTCAAATAACCTTTAGGATCATGATAAATTGGACCTCTTAGAAGACTACTGGCTTTCTCTCCTGGCTAGTGTTCTCCTCCCAACAACTAGTATATTGATTCAGAGTTGCTCCCCACAGACTGTGTCCTCGGGATTGCTATCTTTCCCCTTCATTTGTCTCTTGACACCCCTCCGCTCAAGGTTTCTTCTTCAGCACAGAGGTCATCTCACTTATAATTTACAATGACTTCACTTAGTAATAGAGATAGATATTAGAGTGTAAACTAGACAGAGGTACATAATGAAAGGCCAAGTTTCACTTCTCCTTTGAGTTTGGCATGGTTTAGCACACTAGATCTCATTCCCCCACTCACCTTGCATGTTCCTGCAACATGGCTGTTCTCACATTTACATTTCCCTTTGATTCTGGGATAAAACTACTCAAACCACAATTTAGACATTTTATTCTCCCTTGGAAACTTTAGGAGAGACTTCTTATAAACTAGATTCCTGAGATCTTATATTAGGGTCAAGCCAACCGAACAATTTGCACATTAATTTTCCTACTACTAAAAAATGGGCCTGAATTTATCTTACTCTCTCCTGGAATGACCTGCCAAGCACAAATAACAGAGATTTGTTCTTCTGTTCTCTTTAATTCAATCATTTCTCCACTCCTTCTCTCTAGCACTTACAACATTTCTGACTTTATCCATCCACCAATTAACGTATTTTCCTTTCTTGTCTCTGCAGTTTGAATATATATATATATATATATATATATATATATATATATTCCACATGGAGTTTCTATATTTCTTTCCCCTAGAGAATTCTGACTCTTCAGTTATCTTCACCACCAGTTCAGTGTCCTAGTTAACATTTGGAATTTCAGAGTTAGACAAACCTAGATTCAAATTCCCACTGTGCTATTTGCCACCTATGTGATCTGAAATAATTTCCTACTCACTCTGGTTAGAAGCATGTGTTCTTACCAGTTGGCTGACCTTGGGCCAGTGACATAATAATGCCACACTTCACTGTCTTCAGTTGTAAATGATGGTACCCACCTTATAATGCTGATATAAGGACTAAATGTGATGATCAATACAAACATGTTTAGCACAATGGCTAAATAAACTAAGCACTCTGTAAATATTAGTTATCGCTACTAATTCAAATTACCAGACCCATTTTGTATATACCAGGCTTTGACTTCACTTTGTTCTCAGTGCAAATGCTATTATTTCTTAGACCCAGATTTCATTACACCTCCTTAGCCAGAGGCTTTCTCCATGGTCCACATGAAGTTGAGAGTAGAAAGCCCAGGGAAGCAGAAGCACTGCCAGACTTTTTCCACAGTCAAAGTCATTTAAACATGTCTGAATTTGAGTTGTGGTGAGTCTTTACTTGTCCCTTCTCTTCTGTATGCTACGGCTTTCTAACAGAGCAGCTGTCACCTAAATGCATCAAAACTTGAACGTCAAGGTTATTATAATGAGAGTTACAATGGCAGACATCATTGAAGCAGAGATCTTCTATGAAACCACATGGGGAAGACCAAGAGGAGTGATCAGCGTACATGTCAGGTGCATCAGGATCCCTCGGTGGGGAAATCAATGCTTCAATTTAGGAAAAAACCCAGGATGGGAATCTGACCATTGCCTCAGTCACTTCGTGGCACTCCAGCTTGTCTTATCTGAAGTAGCTGACAACCTCCAATGTCCCCTGCCTCCTTCATTGAGCCAAAGTCCATTCCTCCAGACAATGAGAGTGCATTCAAGAGATTATCTTCCCAGAGAGAAGTTGCTCTAGTTGCTACAAACTTTTGCTTGAAATTCCAAGAAAGTTCATAAGTACATTTTTAGGATGATATGAAGTATGTCAGAAGCATTCCAAATATTAATCGTTATACAAGAAAGAATTTAGCTTTTAGATTTTGTTTGTGGTAGGGGTGATGGTGGGACCCACCCCACCCCACCCCCAAAAGTAAAAGAAATGCATATAGTAATACAAATTATTATTTCTTGCAATAACTAAAATGGAAATTCTGAGGGAGTGAAAACTAGCAGTTTTGTTTATTATAGTAAAGTTTTCTTCTTATTTGAAAACTAAGATTATGCTGGTAAAAAAAGAAAAAAGTCATTTTAAAACCAGCATTAGACATTTTGGCTCAGTGGTTAGAGTGTCAGCCCACAGACAGAAGCGTCTTGGGTTAAAAGAAATTCTGTATAGCTAATTTTAATGGAAGCTAAGATTGGTCAAAATACATAAAATATTTAAAGCAGCTGTGTCCTATCTATTCCCACTATTATAGATGAAGTTAAACCACAGAACTATGTAGAGTTGGGGGGAGGGGGCATCTTCTTTTCACTGATGAGCCCAAGATATTGCTCCTCTCTGATCCCAATAACCATGGTGACACATTTTTTTCCTGTCAGTTCTGCATGTACTAATACTAGATAGTTACAAACAAAACCCAGAAACATAATTTTCATTCTGATGAAATAATCCTAAAATTATTCTGCTTTTTACTGTGGCTTTACCAGTTGTCCCACCGTGCAGGCTCCTGGGGGCCTCCTGCTTGCATGACTCATTGTAGATGCTAGCCCGAGTTGACTGAGGGATCCTTGATCAGGAATTCTGATTCCTGACATCCCCGCCTTAGTTCCTCTTTATCTACAGTTTGGTAAAGAATGTAGGTGGAGATGTTGTGGGCACATCTGCACACATGTTCCTACTGCTTTGAAAAAGGAATGGGCATGGGAGACCACTATCAAAGTAAGATCAACCAGGCATTTCAGATTTCAAGAGGCAACTGAAAAGGGAATATCTGTGAGATCCTCTGGGTTTAAGGGCAGTCTAAGTCTTCACATCTCCACGTGGGTGCACATAGTGGAGAGGGTGGGCCTTCCCTCCACAGAGCTAAAAAGATTGAGAGATTTTGAAAGGCCCAGGTGTGCCAAAGGTCAGAGGGGTCAACATCCAGACCCTGGCATGGGGAAGGGAGGGAGAAGACTCCAGTAGAAAACCTCTACAAAAGGGAAGCCAATGGCGGTGAGGAAGTTTCTGAATAATTAAAAAGTTAAGAATAAGCAAACTCGGTTGCCACGGGGGAAGGAGGTGGAGTGGGGGATAAAAAAGCAGTTGATGTGGTAATTAAGAATTTGGTGAGAGCCTAGGCAGGTCACCTCCTTTCTGAGATCAGAGCCCCATCAGAAATTCTTTCAAGTGTCCTTCTGCGTCGCCAAAGATGACAACAGCAAATCAATAAGTGCTTGAAATGAAAGGGGATGTTGGCGAGCCCCCAGGCTACAGATTTCCCGCCGCCAGCCTTTTCTGAACTCCGAGCGTGCCTTTGCACCGCCTCTCTTAAGAAGAGCTACCTTTTATTCCTATTCTCAGGACGAAGGTAAGTGCTCAGTTAGCATATCTATTACTGCCGGCTCGAGTTCCAGCTCTCGGATCACGCGGAGCTCGCGGCCGCCGCTCGCCCAGACGGCCCGCGAGGCAGGGCGAGGGGAAGGCTGGCCAGACCGCCCGGCCACACACCTCCCGGCTGGCCCAGCTGCCCCGGCTGCCCCAGGATTTAGCACTTCTGGGTTAGACCTGGAAAGTCTCCGTCCGAGCGAGGGCCGGAGCGACCGCGGCCGACGAAGCGCTCCATGTACTTCGTTTATTTACAAACAAGCACGAAATCAGTCACAACAGAGAAGGACCAGGGTTCCCAAGTTAAAGCTCGGAATCACCGAATCTCCGTTCTGAGTTCCAGACAGCGGTCTGTTACCCATCCTATACTCATCCCTCCCTAAAATGTCTTGATTTAACAATCTTTCCAGAGCCCCACATCCCCGGGACGTTTTAATTAGGTAATTCATTAGTAAGTCAATACAGACATTTATCTATTCTTTTAGCTCTAGTGGTTAAGTACTAATTTCAAAATGATTATACGATACCGGAATAGGCAACGCATAATAATTTTAATTTATATGCAAATCAACTGGTTCATCTTAAATGCCTTTAAAAAAACAATTATTGTATTGTAGCATCGGAAATTCTGATCAAACCGCCTGAAGAGATAATTCGGAAACAAGACCTAGACGGGCGAGAAAATTTAGAACAGCCAACAAATCAATAATGTTTGAGGCAGTTAAACATCTCAGCCATTGGTATTTACATACTCGCTTGTTGTCAGATAAGGAGCTGGGAAATTGCCTGCCAGGGTTGAGATCATAATCCAGAGTGAGAAAGTAAATGGTAGCGCGAAGCCTGTCCCGGGGGCTGTAAAGTAATACTGTACCTTCCCCAAATCCTGACTCTGGGTGAGCGAGGGCTGGCCGAAGTCACCCCACATTTGTCCCCGGTCTTGCCCCTCTTTGATCAGAAAATGTTATGTCCTCCTGGAGTCTCACAATGTGATTCTTGTTCTAACAGTTCTGTCACTTGCTTCCAAATATGAAAGGAAGGGATATCATTCAGAATCTCACTAAAAATTCTCTGACTCTGTGCAGCCAAGTAGCGCTCTTCCTGGGCTGATTGGAGGGGAGGGGATGTTTATTTCCCAGTGTCCCCTGCACATTAAACCCCATGGTAGAAAAGACAGAAAGAAGAAGAGCTAGGGAATATAGCCCAGTGGAAGGTTATTATCTTCAGGCTTGTTTCAAATTTTTGGAAAAGTAAAAATTATGTGCACACCAGAGGAAAAAAATTTTAGAAATATTCTAGAGCACTGAGTCTCATCAAGGAATACCAGGAGAACAGACCCAAGTTGTTTATGTCAAATTGTAACATCCTTGAAATTCACAGATACTCGAGGTCAGCGTCTCCCCACCCAGGCGACTTGGCCCTTAAGGAGCTGGTGGTACCTTTGATGCTGCAACCTTGTTTACAACTGCAGGGCAGAGTGCCTGCTTTGCTGGGACGCTCCCTCCACCCCTTTCTAATTTGGAGTAATCGGAATCTAAATACAATTGCCACGGCCCATCGCCAGGGCCCACTATTCCATTTCTGCTCTGACAGGGAAAACCTGAAATCCACATCTTACATCAGCTCGGTGGTTTGTAGCCCCCCAGCACCCTGCCTCCCCGCTGCATGCCTAATGTATTCCCCCGTGGTTCTGGGCATTAATTAGTTGTTTAATAGGAGTATGACTAAAAATGTAAAAGAAGGATTAGGAGCGTGAAACGTATGTCCAGCTCCTTCCACACACTCGAGGAGGGAATGAGAATCATTCTGTATCTTCTATTTCTCCAGGAGCCATTTGCATTTCCCACCAGCTGCTCACTTCAGCTGCACTGGCGCTGGGCGAGGCGAGGACCCAAAACCTCAGAGCGGTGTCTGCGACGGCCCGCCGGACTAGGGTTAACCAGCCCCTGGCAGGCGAGACTCCAGACCGAAGGGGGCGAGGGATCGTGAGCTTCCCCGAGCCCCTTCATCCCAGTGCCGGTTAGCAAACCTCTGAATCCAGAGGGTCTCCCCAGCTGCAGCCTGGTTCTCTCTCCCTGGTCTCTCCGGGTCTCTGAATCATCCTGTCTCTGATTTTCTCACTCTTTTACCACTTTTTCTTGAGATTTCCCATCCCTGCCACCAGATGAAGGCGAGGCCCTTCTACTTGAGCGTCTCTTAATCTCTATAAAATGAAAAGAAAAAGAGGGGGGGAGGACATTATTTGGGGGTGGGAGTAGAAATCTTTGATAAGCAGAGATGAAAATGTCTCGCTTGGAAAACATCTGCCGGTATGTTGTAACTTTAGATTTCAGTAAGACTTGTTGATTAAATTTTATTTTCTTGCCTCAGCAAGATTCCAGAAACCCAGAGAGGGGGTGGGGGGATAAAATAAAAAACACCACGTGGGCATTTCCCGCTCGTGTCTCTTCCCTTAAATAAAACTGTCTTGAATGTTCACCTGGTAGAGGGAGAAGGTTTGAGTTTTCACGGATGTTGTGTGAAGTTCAGTAATGGCTTTAAAATGTAGATCTCTCTTCAGTTTTCTTCGTGGCTCAAGAAGCTAACCCTTTCCATAAAATGAGTCCATCTGTCGACTGTTAGCTATTTCAAAGTGAAGGGATTTAGCATTCAAAACAAATTGAGCAAGTTTGTTTGCCTGTTTTTACTGCTAACTCAAATGAATTCAAAACACGGAGTAATTCAACAAAACACATAAAATGTTCCAGACAGCCCCCAAAATGCAGGAAAAGCCCCAAACCTATGTGATGCCCGGGTATTATTTTTAATGACAGGCCTTTTTAATGTACATATTTCACAAGTCATTTTATTTTCCTAAAATTTCGAGAATTGGTACGTTGATTTAGGAAGAGCAATACAACTTTTAGAGAGAACTTTATTCTCTATTGGGGGAGGGGGCAAAAGGGAGGGCTCTTTAATGGGGGACCTGGCTGCGTTTTTGCTCCTATGCAGGAACTAATATTGGGGGTGGGGGGGACCCAAACGAGAGCGATGGCTGTTTTCCAACACTTTCCAAAAACATGCATTAACAGGATGCCCTAGAGACTGGAAGAACTTCGTCCAAGGTGCCTGGCAAAAGCCTTCACACCTGGGCTTCCAGGCGACTCATATTTATAGCCCTTCCATCCAAGGGCAAGGCTGAGCACAGGTATCCTGCTCCCTACCTTGCTCCAGTCAAGAAATCGAAAAATCAGGGTTTAGCAATAGGGCACACTTTTCGGGTGAAAATGACCCTCTAACTTCACTTGTTCTCCGACTTTTAGGAGAAAATGTGGTTCTGAGGGGAGCTTCCCTTCCCACCCCCACCAGCATCCCGTGCAATTTAATACCACGCTCAACAAGAACCTTAACCTCGTCATTTTAAAAAATGAGATAGCCGTGACCCGGAGTGAACTCGTTGAGTGTAGGTACAGCAGAGGAAATTCTAGACTCGATGAGGGCCTGAGCCTTGTCCAGCGCAATCTCTTCGCGTGCAACTGTGCGGGGACACTGGGTGCCGCGTACCTGTTCCCCTCGCTTTGACCTTGGGAGCCTGTGTCCAGGCCCTGGGTGCTGGGGCTCGCTCGCTTGTTCCTGACTGCCCCCACTCACCCCATTTTTCCAGATTTCTCCTGGGTCATCCTCTCTCAGTCCCACTCTGCCTACCTTAACTCCAGCCTCCTGCCCTTCCCTCACGCCCCCCCACACACGCCCCCACCTCATCAACCCCTGCCTAGTCTCCGTGACCTCTTCCCTCAGCCCTGCAGGCCTGCGAGAAGGTCACACACCCGCACACTCAGATTTACACCCCACAGGCCTCGCCCCAAACAATCCCTTACACACTGTCCTTTGTTCCATTTCTTGGGGCAATTTCCCGGTCCCTGCCTCCCTATCTGTCCCGGTGGGCTCCCCAGGAGTACCTTTCTGTCTCCCCGACGCCCTGGCCCGCCCTCTCTGATTCCTTCGAGCTCCCGGTTTGGCGCGGATTCCTTTTTCTCCTCCTCCCTCCCATCCTCCCTTCGTGTCCTCCTCTCCACTGTGGGAGTGCGAGCGCCTGCTGCTCCGCTGCTCCTGTCTACGCGCCCTGCCCGGCTCCCTCTCCTTCCTCCGCTCTCCCGAGCTCTTTCTTCGGCTCCCGACTCCTCGGCCGGCAGGCCTCTACCTCCCTCCCCTGCCTCGCCTCCAGGAGCCCCTGCCTGCTCCCCCCGCGCCGGCCCTAGCGCTGAGCTGGCTCCCGCTCGCCCGCGCAGCCCGGCTCGGCCGCCGCCCGCTCGCCACTGTGCAGTGGAGTTTGGTGGAATCTCTGCTGACGTCACGTCACTCCCCACCCGGAGTCGGAGCGGAGGGAACAGAGAGGGATGAGAGCGAGGGAGGAGAGAGAGAGTGGGAGACCGAGCGAGAAAGCTGGAGCGGAGCGAAAAGAAACTGCCAGCGACGGCTAGATTCCGGAGGCCCCCGCGCCCCCGCGGACTCCCTGGGAACTTGGCGCCCTCGGGAGCCCCGCCGTCCCCTCGGCCCGGTTTTCGGGCGCTTGCGGTGCAGCCCGCGCCTGGCTCGCTGGAAATCTCCCCGGGAAGCGGTGGGACACGGAGACAGCAGCTTCCTCCCGGGAGCGGGTAAGTGGAGGCCGTCTGCCCCGCAAGGATGTGAGATAATGCGAGTTTAAAAATTTGTTCCACTTTGGAGAATCTTCACTGTAGGTGATTTGTAGCTCTTGAGGATGCCTTCCTGCCACCCCACCCCCGAGGTAACGCAGTTGGCAGACAGAACTTGCAAAGCCCTATGCCTTGCGTCCCCAGTCACATACACTAACAATCTATGGGGCGCTGAAGTCGAGTGGGAAGCGAGACCGGGGCTGGCATTGAAAAAGAGGTTTCTTCCCTTAAATCTCGGTGCCAACGCGGCAGGGACAATCCTGGGGCTGGGGATTAGGATTCTCAAGATAAAGGGCTGGGTACGAAGTTCTAGCTACTGGAAGATTAGCCCCCTTCCCATTGTTACCAATCGGATTCCATCTTAACTGGAAGTAGTGACCTCTCGGGCCCAAACGAATTACCTGAGAGCCAGGACTGGATGCCAAACTCACACAATTACTTCGGATTATAAATCCTTTAAATTGATCACCAGTCAACTCCAGTCTTACACTTCAAGAGATACATTTTAAATGGGTGCACGGAAAAGGACTCTTCCAAATGTCAAAGAAGAAAAGAAATGATTCTAAATCTGAGAAATATGTTCCTCTTTTATTCCAATTTAATGGCTTTACTTTTCCTAAGCAATTTAGAAACCAACACATCATAGGGTAGTCTGATTTTTACTCTTTTTTCTGCAAGTATTATGTCTTACTAAACTAAATGGAAAATTATTTTGCTATAATAAAGTAATAGGAATTCATACATTTGAAAACATTTTATTGAAAAGTTAATCTAATTTAGAGAGCTACCTTTGGATTCTTTTTATAGGCCACTAATAAGAATTAAAGACAGTTTTAATATCATTTTGGAGAAAATTTATCTAAAACTCTAAAACCAATTAGTCCAAGGAAAGCAATTAAGCAAAATAGCTTGAAGATTTTTATTAATGTAACATAAAATAATCATGCAATAATTCAATAATCACACTTTCCCTAAAAATTAAATAGCTACTTCATTTATGGAATGTTTTACTTTATCTCAGCAAAACTATACTTAAATTATTCAGGTGCATTGTTCCTCAAGTGTTCTCAAAGCATCAATATTAATTGGTTTAAAAGAAGGCTTAAACTGGTAAACTACAGAACTGTGTTGTGCAGTATTTTAATGTCCTTAAATAATTACCTACTGCAAATTAATTTACTGGCTAATCTCCCCAATTTAGTTCATTTAAAACATATGTTCATGTGCTGTTTATTTTTAAATTTTCCATTGAAGATTTTATTATATGTATCAAAATGAAAGCAAAGGAGGGGAAATGTGAAAGGATTTGGAATTATGAGTACTATCTTTTTCCAGCAATTTTTCTTATGGCAATCAGACATTTATTTTAAGCAAATTGTTTTATTTCTTCGTGTTCGCCTGCCTGACTTGGCCTCTGTGATTCAGTGCGCTGTATTAGCTGTCTAGTGCTTTTAGCATCCGCACAATAGAAAACTCAGGTTGGACAGAGCAAGATTGTCCGGCATATACTTTCCAACCAGGACATGAACTTTTGGGGTAAAAACTTTCTATCCGTAAAAGTTACACATCTTAATTTGTGAGATTAGCCAGGGAAGCTAGACCCTAAATCTCACAGCCAAATTTGTCTTGTGAGACTTGTCTTGACAGGGGCACATTTAAGGATCAGCAGGCAGGAATTGGAAAATTATTTTTTTAATTTTAATTACCTTCCCTAGTTATTTAGACTTAATTCATCTAGTAGGCCTGGTCATTCTATGAAGCAAAAAAATAAAATACAAATAAATAAATGCAGGTTGCCCGGCTCATTTTGACCACCAAGTAAATCCCCAAGTCACAAGGACACCAGCAGTGCGCTAAGGAGCATGCCTTGACCTTCTTTTCCATCTTTAGAGGAGAGTTCTTGACAATTTGTTTTGTATTTGTTTGGTCCACAGAACCGAAGCTTAGGAGTGGGGGAGAATGTGTGTAATAATTGACTGACTTTTATGGTGTGGCCCGATCTTTTTCTTTTGTATATCTCATTCTTTTAGAAAATAAAAACTATTTGCAGTTACCATCTGCAATGCTCCGGCCACCGGCTAATAATGCAGCCAGTTCAGACGTTAAGAAAAGAAAAGAAAAAAAAAAGATTATCGAAATGATGATGACATGCAAATTTCCCCTGAAATTATCATAAGTAAACATTTGAAGTCTGGACTAATAAAATCCCATCTGTGTTACTTCATATCGAGTTAGTAGAAAGCTGTGATAATGAATTTTGTAATATCTCACGAACAGACATCTCAATCAGGGACTAATCCTGTGATTTTACTGCAGAATCACTAAATCTGGAGCCGCCAAATTGCTACTTCTGGGACCCGGGGCCCGCAAAGGGCCGCGGAGCCCCTGATCTCGCTGGCGGGTGGGAAAACCATTTGGCGGTCTCGACCCTTGGATCCCCACGCCGCTGTCCCTCCTCTAGGCAGCGACTTTGGCCGGAGGCCCTTGGGTCCTTCCCGCTCCTTCCAGGACAGGCCAAGGAGCAGAGAAATGCGACTCAGGCCAGAGGCAGACCCGCAGCGACCTGCCCGCCTCTGCCCCTCCGCTAGCCGGGCAACGCCCTCGCCCACCCGCAGCCCTTACTCCAGTGCAGCGGGCCCTCCCGCCGCCGGCGGACCCTGGTGAGGTGGAAGGAGGCAGGCGCAGAGATCCCACGGTCCTGCGGGGCCTCAGGCCTTCTTTCATTTCTTCTGTCTTTAAAGCCGCCGCATCTCTTCTCCTCAACCCCACAGAGCCCCTCGCCACCCACTTCTCCCGGTTTGCCTGTGGCGGAGAAGGGGGAGCGCGCTAAACGTTAGGCTCGCTGCGTGGTGGTTGGAAATTTGAAAAAAATATTTGGTTTGCCTAGGAGGAGAAGGGGGAGAACTGGGGAAGCCGGTCTCGGAGCTATTTCTCCATCCTTGGTGGGCAGTAAACCCTCTGGGGACGTTGGCCCCGCTCTCCTCAGTCTCACTCTGGCCACACCGCTTCTCTCCTCTGTGATCTTAAATCATACTTTAGGGTAAATAAATGGCCGGGTGAGTATCTCCAGGGAGAAGTGTGGCTAAATATGGAAAACTGGCTCCTGATGGATGAGAGGCTCAAAGAAGGCTTGTTCCGGGAGACCCCTAGGCCGAAAGCCTTGGAGTCCTGTTCGCTTTAGAGCTGCAGAAAATCGAGGGCCGCTGCTGTCTAGGACAGGAGCAAGTTGACTCTGACATTCTCCAAATGTTTGCTGAGTTCCCACTAATAGAGCAGTACTGCGTTGAATGGTGGCCTTCGCATACAACTCCCCAAGATAAAAGGCCTCTCCACCCGCCCCCCAAAGTTTGCCTCTGCCAAGGTTACCATGGTGTTCAGAAGGGCTCTTAACCCCTGACAGACCCCTTGAGAGTAGTTCCGCAGCCTAGGACCCCAGACCGCGGTCGCTTTATAGGCCAATAGCCCGTGGGCCGGTTCGCTTGGGCTGTGGAGGTAAATCTCCCGCTCCTTCCCCGGGCTGGGCTGGGCTGGATCTGGGCAGCCAGCGGCTGGGCTGGGCTAGGTCCGAGAACCTAGCACAGAGTAGGCGTCTACTTGTGGGTGTAGAAGTCGCCCGCCCCTCAAGGAGCCTCCTTAGAGCCCTGCGCTCCCGTGGACCGCCGCTCCACACAGCCCTCCTTCTCTTCTGTTTTGCAGGTAACCGGGAATGGAGACCAACTGCCGCAAACTAGTGTCGGCGTGTGTGCAATTAGGTAAGACTCGCTTCTCCTGCCTTGTCCCCCGACGGTGAGGCCGCGGCATGGGGCACTTCCCAGAGGGGCCGGCCAGGGAAGGAAGGAAGGAAATCAGAACCCGAAACAGGGGGAGCGGCTTGCTGCGTTCCTAAGCCCAGGCCCATTCCGCCCCCCCCCCGCCACCCCCCCCTCGCCCCGAACGGGAGCTGCTGGCAACCCGGGAGGCGCGGAGAGAGGATGCCCCCTGCGCCGCGTGGCCCAGAGGGTCCCCGAGAGCGGAGTGCCCTCCGCTCTTCTTTTTAACTGGGTCTTTGCTCTTTGTCCCCTCTTTCTCCTCGGTCCCGCTTCCCCCACACCCCTAACCCCGCTCCTTTCCGCGGCGGCCCGGGGCGTCTCTTTCCGCGCACGTGGGGCGGGCGCGCATGGCCCAGGCGTGCAGCCAGCGGCCGTTGAATGCCTCTTCTCCAAAGACTCCGAGATCAAAAAGGTCGAGTTCACGGACTCTCCCGAGAATCGGAAAGAGGTGGCCAACAGCAAGCTCTTCCCGCGGCAGTACCCTGGCGCCAATGGTAAGGCCGGGAGCGAAGCGCAGGCTGAGAGCTGGGCACCCGCCTCCAGGCCTCTGGGCTCTGGTGAGACGTAAGCAGGCCAGCCCTCCAGACCAGCGCTCCTGCTCCTTGCACTTAGACACTTGGCCTCTGGGTGGGACGGGAAGCAGCCGTCCCAGGGACGTTAGTTCCTTTCTCCAAATCATACTGCACTCCTGAGACCCAACAACTCTCCCTCTCGCTTTCTCTCTGCTTCCCTGTGGCCTAATCTACGCACACCCCAACCTACCTCGGTGCCTCCAACGGGAGTGGAAAAGTGGTCCAACAGCGACCTCTGTCGCTCGCCACGACCCACTGCGGGCAGCGCCGCTAAGGGCCCACCCAGTCCTGGCGGCTCTCTGCCGCGCCCCGCCCAGGCTTGTGGGTGCGGAGTTTACCACTGAAGGCGAGCACGGGAGGCCGGTTTTGGCGGAGGTAGAGGAGCTGACAACAGCCCCCTTACCCAGAGGGCAGCGAGTATGCGCACCAGTCAAGGATGGAATGGAGTGTGTGCCCCTGTCGACGCGAACCTACGTGTTGTGCCTGCTGCAGGGCCTCGAGTTTTGGTGGTGTCGTTGCTCGACTGGCTAGTTTCATTCTAGACAAGTCAAAGGATATTGCTGCGCAAAGCCTGCAGGCTTATGCAAAACTCAAAAGGTCTCCAACCCATTGCGCAGGCCTTTGATACATTGAAATGTGTCCTTTGGTCGTGTGTGTGTGTGTGTGTGTGTGTGTGTGTGTGTGTGTGTGTGTGTGTGAGAGAGAGGGGGGGGGAGACAAGCTTTTTTTTGGAATACAGGAAAAACTCAAACCGACTGTTCCTCTATTCTCTGGGTTTCCAGGCTCCTTAATAAATAAGTGCCTAGCCTGAGGAGAGTGTTGACCTTTGATAGTGTGAGAGATAGAGCGACTCCCACCACCCCAGCCCTCAGCCTCTAACCCGCTCTTTCCGGATTAAAGAGTAAGGATACTAATGTAATGGGTGCCGGCCGGAGGGGGGCGAATTGGGACCCTGGCCAAGTAAACAAACCATATTCCTAAGAAGAAAACAAAGGCCCTGCATTCGGGCTTCCCAGTGAATCTAAGAGAAAAACATCATTTGTTGAAATAAAACGTCTAAAGTGGTCCGGAGCAGACCGGCCTGGACGCCGCACAACGTCGCGAGTCCTCCCGCTGGGCCAGTTAAATGCTCACTTGTCCGGGATTAACCCCATGGGGTTAAATGGGGCCATGCAGAGATAACGTCGGGTGATTTCTGTCATTAAGATTGTGTTAAATTCTTCTTCTGTTTGATAATCGGTCGTAAAAATAAATTATTAGACCGAAGTATGTTTGGGATATGGTTAAAAATCAAGAGCAGCTATGACTCCCGGGGAAAACACTTTGTGCGGGTTCAGCCCTGGCTCCAGCCAGACTAGAGGCGCTCCCCACGTCACTTCGCCCAGCGCGGACTGCCGCCCCGAGAGGCTGACGCTTCTCGCTTCGCTGGGAGCTGCAGAGACGCAACATGTCTTCTCCTACCCCCGCCCCCACACAAGGCTCTTGGACCCCAGGAAAGGTTTCTGAGTACAGGTGGCCTCCAAGTGAGCTAGGGAGGAGGGCCCCTTGGGGGAGAAGCCTGGGGTGGGATGGGGGTTTCGTAGGTGGGAAAGAAGCGGGTTACTGAGGAGTCCTGTCACAGGCCTGGCAGACAACCCTGGAGGTTTGCTTTTGATAATTAGCAACTAAACAAAGAACTAGAAATAACCATTACTTTCAAGCCTAGATTATTTTAATGCAGGTGAAGGGCTCTTTCCCTACAATGCCAGTAGTCTCTTTTCTACTTTTCAGACCAAAAGAGAACATTGCTACCCTCACATGTTCATGAGAAAGAGGCATGTGATTGTAAGAAATGCTGAACATCTTAACTTTATTGGCTTTTAGGAATCTGGTAAACCAAAAACTCTAGTACCCTTGAAGGAAGTTTGCCAGCGTCCCCTTTACTGAATATAAGCAAATTTAACTTATGTAATAAGCAAACTCCTAGCCATAGCCTGCTTTTGAAAGAAAGAGATTTTTCTCGTCTGTTTGTTTTTATTTGCTTTTAAAAAGGAAATGTTTACAATGTATATTCTATTGTTGGCATGCCCTCTCCTTACCTAGCATGTCCTCATTGAAGACTGAAAACACTCTCTGAGGAGGCAGGGAGGGCTTCTGCAAGGCCCGGTCCCCTTGAAATCTAACAAGCTGACCCACAGCCTGGCTCAAACCCCGAAAAGAGATGGAGGTGAGGTCAGCCAGGCCTCTCAGGCCAGGACTTTGGGGGGGAGGGGTGGCTTAGGCATGGAAAGTGGAGCCAGGAAGAGATGTCGAATTAAACGATATCCCCACACACACACCTCCCGAAGTAAGAGGTAGAGGCACTAGAGAACGTAACCCTAGAACAGAGGTCCTTCGTTTTTCCTGGTTGTAGGTGTCCTGAAAGGAACCCCCTTGCGGAACTCAAAAAGTGGTCGTGACCTTCAGGAAGGGACTGGGCTGAGAGCGCTTCCCCTGTCAGTAACCCTGAAGTTTCAGGGCGGTGGCTCTGGATTCCGCGCTGAATCAGTCCAAGCTGTCTCCCCTTGGTCTTGGCACCTGGCTTAGCGACCCGACCTGGGGTGGGGGACCTTTGTCCGGCCTCCCCCAGCGGCGCCCGTGAATTGTTAAATAGCTTTGCCACAGTGGCTGGTTTGAAAGTCTCTAGTGTTGCAAAACTTCCTTCCTTGGGAGGGGTCCCGGGCCCGGTGCGGAGTCCCAGCCGACCCCGACTTCTTAGGAAGACCCGGGATAACCCGCCGCCTCCGCGGCCCTAGACCCCCCCCCCAATACCCCCCCACACACACACACACACAATCATTGGATCAGCAAATGTTTGCCGAGCACATACTAACGTGGGTTCCAAGGTACCCGCTGAAAGCAAACAACCCTGGTTCCCGCCTCCGTGATGAAGCGACTTTAATGCTAACAAGGACCCCAGCAACAGCAGCCCAGGCCCTCCGCTGCGAAATGCAGAATGGGGCCCGGGGTGGTGCCACGCTCGGGGCCCCAGCGT
The DNA here is from genome assembly GCA_026230045.1 of Corynorhinus townsendii. NCBI lineage: Eukaryota > Metazoa > Chordata > Mammalia > Chiroptera > Vespertilionidae > Corynorhinus > Corynorhinus townsendii. Next base: position 79,361,653 of record JAPDVU010000001.1, on the reverse strand, counting down.
TGACAGAAAAAGGGGGGTCTTTAGAAGGGTAGAGGGCTCCCCAGTGCGGCGCGGGGACAAGAACAGGGGCTTGCCAAGGCACGTTAACTTCTGAGCAAGAAGCAAAAAGAGGGGGAAGCTGGGCAGGGAGAGGAGATGTCCATTTTCTTTTGGACTCCCCGCCACACACAAAGCAGCGTGTGTGTGTGTGTGTGTGTGTGTGTGTGTGTGTGTGTGTGTGTGTGTGTGTGTGTGTTCCCCACGAGGGGGAAATTGAACAGTTGTCCCAAGGTGGCCAGTCCCTGCGGATGGATCCCCGCTGGGTAGACCCAGGTTGCGTTCCTCGCTCTGAGGGGCTGTGCGCTCAAAGTTTGGCCGGGCTGGCGCGGCTGTTTCTCCGCACCGCCCGCTGCTAATATATGCAGCGGTTGTTAGCGAGGCTCCGGGGAAAAAGAAATGTATAACGAAAGCTTATTCGTGAGCAGGAATATACTAAAGGAGCAATCTGATGTCTTCTTAATCCTATGTAAAAAGCTTTGTGGTCTTCCTAATATTGACTGAATGGGTAATTAATGGCTCTTCATCTAGGCGAATACCCTGTAATCCAAAGATAGGCAAAAGACAACAAGCCCAACGTAGGAGACAAAAGGCCCAACAGAGGCTGCCCCCTCCCCCGCCACTGCCCCACTGCCACCACCGCCGCTACCACCAGGGCTTCAAACGGGAGAGTGTCCTCCTGGAGGGTAGAATTTACCTACCTTTCCTGGGTTAGGCTTCACCACAGAACCTGGCCTCCCAGCTCCGTTCTCTACTACTTGGTCTTTCCCTCACCCGTCCTTCTCTCTTCATTTCTTTCTTCTCAGCTTTTCTAAGAAGTCGCCTTCATTATGGCTCTCAACCGCACTTTCTCCCGCCTCCCCACCCCCAAAGCCCTTCTCTTCCATTTGGGGAAATGATTGATATCAGAGGACCAACACACAAGGTCTTCAAAAGGTTCAGGCAAAGGAGCCGGCTCCCTTCTGATCCAGGTGGAGTCTCCTTTCTTTTACAACCAAAGGCCCAGAGTTGGTAAGGACCACGGTAGTTGGGACGGAAGGGAATGAATTAACAGAAGGAGAAAGAGCAGGCAAAATTGTGTATCTGTGCTAAAGAGCGATCAGGAGTGATGGAGTCAACTTCATTGTGAGGATCTGACCTGAAGAGTGCCCAAGATTCTCCCAGCATGTTTTTAATAGGCTGACATTTTAATTTAAATCTTTAGAAGTAATATATTACTTGGGTTACTACAATGAGCTGGGTTCCTTTTTTGTCAGCTGACAGCTTTTAAAATATTATTTCGCTAGGGAAATAAAAGCTTCATCTCAGATTATAGGTGGGTATTTTTGGATTTATGTGATTTATGGTCACCATGACAACTAATGCTGAATGTTAGCTACTAGCATGTCTGGGAGAGGGAAGACAGGAAGAAGAGAGAGCAAGAGAAGTAGGAAAGAGACGAACGTGAGCTGGAAAGGGAAAAATAGCAAAAGAAAGGAGCATTTAAATCCAATTTTTGTTGTTTTTTAAAAGTGACTTTAGTTAGTCCTTTGTCACTTCTCTCTCTGAACCTGAATATTGATGTTCATCTTATTCCCGCTTCTCTCTCTTCCTTACCCTAACATTTATACATTCTCTTTATTTTACATTTCCATGAATAGTCGCATTGCGAGATTAAATGAGGGCCTAATAAACCTGTAGGGCTAGCATGCTAACATGAAAAGGCATTACAGCATGTGGATTTAGTGATTTCACTAGCCCCCTGCTCCGATGACTCCTCTAATCCTTCAATCTTCTCTTCACTGGCCAGTGTAGGGACCCTACACCTGACACCTGAACTTTCTCATCCAGTGGCAGATTGTGTGGGGACAGAAATAAGGGGACCAATTGCACGGACCTAGAGAGGGTGGGTGTTGTTTAGTACATTTACAGACTTCTGATTCAAAAAAGTGCATCCCCCTTTTTTACAAAATAAACTAAAAGTTTTTTTTTTTTATTTCATTTAGGCAATGGGGGAAAAATAGCTACATTAAAGCCTTTAATTTCTGGGTTATGACTGGGGGCGAGGGTGTGGGTAGAAAGGGGGCCTTTTCCAGCTTGATTTTTTGTGTGGAGGATAGCCAGGCAGAGGAAGGAGAGGAGGAAGGGCCACTTCTTGGGCAGGGTGCAAGGTCTCCTTCTGACCTCTGCGCCTTATACCACTGCTGGCACACCCACGCCCCTCACGTGTCTCTGAGCAGAATCCCAGGCAGGCCTCGTCCTTGAGCTGGCCTTGACTGAGCAAGGCTCCCGCCTCTCTAAGGCCTGACAGCGCAGGGGGTTAGGTAGTTGAGTCATTTTCCAGGTGAGTTCTGAGGACACATTTTTTCCAAATGTTGTTGGCCCCTTGTTTGTGCCCCAATCCATACCTGGACCGCTGCAACTAACCAGCCAATTGATGGCACAACCCAGCCAATCTCACCATGATGGCCAGAGGGGTTTTGCACAACTAGAGAGTGTGAAATTAAATAAGACCTTAAGGCTGGTAATCGGTGGCAAATACCAGCTCAAAATTCTCCTGACCAGGTGTCACACATTTCCCTCCTCAAGGGTCATTATTTGAAAGAATGAGCAAGAAAACGCCAATTGAGATGATATCTGATGTCTTGCGACACAAAAACTTAAACGCGCACCGAAATTCCTGTCCTGGTCCTGGTAAGCCGTGGTGCACCTCGGGCTTCCCTGAACGGACCACGCTGAGTTTTTCTAATTTCTATGTGGGAAGCTGAAATAGTAATTTCTAGAACCAGCCAAAGAAGGGGTTGTGGGGGCTTAGTGCTGAACCAAAATACATTAGATTTCTTTGCTTTCAACTTCTTCCTTATGGGTACTGCCTGTACCTGTGTACCCACCCACATGGTTTTGGTAAATTAAATCTCCAAAATTACCCACAACCACCACAATTTTTACTGAGAAGTGTTTCCCGGTTCCCCACTGCACACTTGTTTTTCCCCATCTAGACTTCTCATGTTGTTATACTCCTACCACTCACGGAGTGAAATCTCAGGCTTGGGAAGTGTGTCACTCAGACTCAAGAGTTTCTGAAGTGATTAATTGATTAGGAAAGAGTTGAAATTCTGGCTGAAAAAAAAATGTGAAGAAACACCTCACTGGCTCAGTTGTTTCGAGAGCTGGGGTTGGGGGGTGTGTAATATATATTTTCTATAGACTTATAGGTATATATGTGTGTACGGCTGTGTCTTTTCTCTAGCCAGAGTGCTCCAGATAACTGTCTTTATGTCCCACTTGGCATTGCAAGGGATTGACACAATTTAAGATTCCTTGTCTCTTTAGGCTTTTAGGCTGCCCAAAGGTCACCAGCACTTCCACCATCTCCTACCCTTTGGCACTATAAGATGCTGTCACTTGCCCTTGGGTTTTTCACCCACTTTGGAGATTGGTTTAGGTCCTTCATGGTGTGTATTTGTCCGGATGAAAGTTCTATTAGTCAAGCAGAGCCACCTAAGCTTAAATCAGAATTCTGCGGGTTTAATGAAAGATGTGTTTAGAAATCTGTATGGCTCTGTGGAGCTTCTCAGCTCTCCCAAGCAAGGAGTTTTGGAAAACACCCTGAGCTCGCACCAAAAATTGAATGCTCACTGTGATGGAGAATCTTTCCTTCTTTGTTGTAATGGAGTTTCTTCATGAAATGAAGCCTTAGGGGCATGGTAGTATGGGGATCGCAGCTCTGCTAAGGTTCAAAAGAAGAAACTGGAATATGATTAGTAAACACATTGGGCAGAAAAGAGCTGCATTCATATTGACTTAGTTACAGGTCATCGGCTGGCAGTGCAATGGGAGGAAATATTTACTTTACACATATACTTTATGATCTTGGGGGAATTAGAGGAAATTCAATAAGAAAATGGCTGGAAACATCTAAAACCCTTATTTAAAAGACTTAAGCAAATTAAAGTCTTATCAGATTAAAACCCACTACAAATGTAAGAGCATTGTCTTCAGTGAAACGCTGTGGGGTCTGAGGAGATTCTCCTCCAAATCTCAGGGATAAAATGCGTCATTTAAGCACCAGATAATGAACAGAATGTAAATTAATTTAACCTCTTTACCAACAGGCTGCTAGTGTAATATGTATAATTTAGTGATAAGATTGCAGGACCTAATATAGCTGGAAGTATGAGCCTCAGCCAATGCAGACCTGTCAGATGGGGATGTATTCTGCTCTGAGTAGGTGTGTGTATGCTTGGAATGGGGGTGAACTGGAAAAAAAGGTTAAAATTAGAAATGCTGATTTAAAGCTTACTGTGAAGAAAGTTCTCCCTTGTAGCTGAATTCTTAGAGTAGGATGATACTTGTGTGGAGAGACTGAAGAACAATTCTCATATGGTTCCTCTGACTGCTCTCAAGCATGTTTAAAATGAGGGAGGAGTTGCAGATAGGATTTGGGGTGGGAGCAGGGCAAAGGAGAGACACATAGGTTACAAACATGTTTGTAGTCCATTTCATCTACTCTGCCCCAGACTGAATAAGTTTCCCAATCTTGTGAGCAAGGACAAGGAGGGAATTTTCTGAAGATACCCCATACTGATGTTGCAAATCATTGACTGTAACGTCAAACAAATACACAGTCAGGGATGATAACACTAACTCCACAATAAAGCAATCGCCAGTGCAGAGCCCAGGGGAGATTAGTTTGTGCTCTCCAGCTGACCCACGACCGAGGACAAAGGGACTTTCAGAAATTATTTTAAATAATGTGTTTGGATTTCTTTAACTGCTGTGGAAATTAAATTTATGTGGAAATAGTGCTACAAAGGGTTGGATGTCCCCCAAGGTGTTCTATTTCCTTTGTTTATATCAATGAATAAGGTTTTGCCTTTCCTGGCCCAGTGTTCTCCTATGCTTGTGTCCTTTGCTCATACCCTACTGCCTCTGCCTGCTTGGACTTTAGCAATTCAAGACAGCCTTGGGCTTCCTAGGGGGGGAAAAAGAAGACAAAAATTATCCTTGAAATTGGTTATTTGGCAACATTCTTAATTGTATGGAAACTCATTAAAGCATAGTTTATATATAATTAGCTCAAGGCTGTTGATTCTACAAGCTTTATGGATTTCAATCTGATTGATAATAAAGTAAACACAAGAGTCGAATTTAAAGCTCAGCTCTCTCTCTGGTTAGGACGAGCTTAATACAGTGTACGAGGAATTTGAAAGATCTAGGATATGTGTCTTAATCAACGTTAAGTAGAATGGATAAGCTTTCAGCATTTTGAAAATGCTGGGTTAGGGTTTCTATTCTATTGTGTGTTTTCTGTCTGGGGACTAATGAGCATTACAGAGAACGTGATCTGAGGCGACTTTTTATTCTTGTATAAATCCAGAGTGAACCACCAAACAGTTGTTCGTTGAAAGTCAAGGTAATTTTCTTTTGACGGGTCCATTTGCTTCTCGATTTCTAATTTATTAGCCTGCCTTCTAAAGGATATGTCTTTTTTTTGCAATTAAAATAAAGCTTCTTCAGATTAGTGCAGCATTCACCTGACAGGCTGTTTGGAAAATCTAAGATCGGAGAGGTGATCTGTTGGTGTTTTTAAATATTTCTGGTTTTGAGTAGCATGTCTCCTTTCCATACAGGAGAAAAACACCTCTGGAGTGAAAATGGATATAGTAAGACACAAAGGAAAGGGGAGGTGGTGCCTTGTTGATCCGTGTACCTTCCAGCTCCTTTCTCCCCGAGCTTTTTACTCCCACCTCATCCTTCCACCTCTCCGCCCGAACAAAAAGCCGATCGTGTTTAGTCGGGTTGGAGCCTGCGGGTGTAGACTCTGCAGGCGCAGTATTGGCCCAGCCCACTTAGCTGATAGGTGCAAGCAGCACTGTCCCTCCGCCGCAGCTCGGGGCCTTCTGATTGGGTCAGAGCCACGTCACTCCGGCCGCAAGAAGGGTCTGGAGGAGGCGGAGGAGGGAGGGTTGGGGAGGGCCGTGGCCAAATGACGTCTCAGCACCAGGAAGCCCGCCTCTGGTTTTAAGATGTTAGGCCAACAGGGAAGCGGGGAGCCGCAGTGCTGGTCCTTCGCTGGCCCAGGTGCCGGGAGCTGAGCTGCGGCGAGGCCCGGCTCCAGCTCGACGATCCGTGGGGCTGTGCGTGTGCCCGACGCGGAGGGTGCGACCGGAGGCTCGCGCCGCCACCGCCGGGATCCAATATCAGCTACCTGTCCCTGTCACTCTTGACACTTCGCTGTCAGGGCTGCGCGCGGGGGGCGGGCAGAGCGCGCTCTGCGTTAGCTTTCCTTATTGGAGGGGTACTTGGGAGAGAGAGGGGGTGAAGAAAGGGGTCTTTGCCCACTCTCGTTTCGCTTTGGAACTTGCAAGCCTGCTCCCCAAAGACGCCCGGAGCTGTACCCTCCTGACCTCGTTCGCATGGCTCCGTCTGCCCGCTGACATTCGGCCGCCGGAACCTTTCGCTTAAGCCTTCAGAAGAAGACCGGGCGGCGAGGCTGGAGTGCTTCGCGGGGGTTGTGTTCGCCGGCTCTGCCCGCGGCAGACACCGCGGGGAAGGTCCGCGCCTAGAGCGCAGCGCGGCCCGGGACTGGTAGGGCGGCGCGCTTCTCCGCCCATGAACTGCATGAAAGGCCCGCTGCACTTGGAGCACCGAGCAGCAGGGACCAAGCGGTTGGCTGCCTCCGCGTCCCCCGCCTGTCACCATCCCCAGCTACAGGCTATGGCTTCGGTCCTAGCTCCCGGCCAGACCCGCGCCCTGGACTCTACCAAGCACAGGTTGGAGGTGCACACCATCTCTGACACCTCCAGCCCCGAGGCCGCAGGTAAGGAGCCGCGCCGCCCCGCGGTACCCCCGCCCGGCCGCCCCGCGTCGCTCGACCTCTCTGGCCCACGAGCAGGTCGGCCCCCGCAAGGGGAGGAAAGGTGGTGGGAGTGGTCGTTCAGCTTGCTGTCCGCAGAACTTCCCGTCCCTTTCGCTCTACCTCCACCGCCGGGCTGGGGTGACGCGAACGGCGCGGGTCTTTTTGCCGCCCTCCCTATTCCTACCCTGGCCTCCCTTCTGTTTCTTGGGTCACAAAAATGCCAGCATCTACATCGGAGGCGGTTCAGAGGCCGCTCCCCATCTCCCACCCCGGCCATGTTCTCCTCTCGGCTTTCAGCTCCCAAGAAGCTCCACTTGTTAGCAAAGTATCTCTGAAACTATGTCTCAGAAGAGGTCTTTTTTTTTTTTTTTTAACTTGCGTGCCAGACCGAATCCCAAAGTCCACTTCTCTAGCCTTCCGAAACCGCTTCGAAAGCCGGGGTGTCTGTACAACGCGCGCGGGTGCGTGTCCCGGGAGATTTGGTGTGTCTGCGCAGACGCGTATAAATGTGCTGGAAAGTACAGGCAATAAAAATGAATGTGTCGCGGTCGCAGGCAGATAAACATGTAAATAAAACGTACAGCGCCGCCGGGGGGGGGGGGGATGGGGAGGGGAGGAGATGGGGCGCGCACACCCACACTCGCGCCTGCACCCCCCAGACGCAGTGCTCCGAGCCACGCGAGCGGTTGGTCACACACTCCTCCCCGCTGGCCACCCCGCTCTTCCCGGCCAGTGCCTCCCGCTCCAGGGGGAGTTCTCAGGTTGCCGGTGGGCATGCTGATGGGAACCTTTATGTGTTTCGTTTCCAGAGAAGGACAAGAGCCAGCAGGGAAAGAATGAGGACGTGGGCGCCGAAGACCCGTCCAAGAAGAAGCGGCAGCGGCGGCAGCGGACTCACTTCACCAGCCAGCAGCTGCAGGAACTGGAGGCCACTTTCCAGAGAAACCGCTACCCGGACATGTCCACGCGCGAAGAAATCGCCGTGTGGACCAACCTTACGGAAGCTCGAGTCCGGGTAGGAGCCCGCGCGGAGCCTGGGAGGGCTAGGCGGGAGAGCGCTGTAGAGGTGCAGGCCGTGTAGACCGGGAGGGAGTACGGGAGGCGGCGCCGCCCCGGAGGCTGCGGGTGGGGTGCCTTTGCAAAAGCAAAAGGCCTCTCGCTGGCCCAGTCGCGAGGTTACAGCTCCCCCAACCGAGGCTGCCGCGGCCACTGTTGGGGCCCGGAATGGCACTGGCTCACTGCTACGCCACCCAGCGCCCTACCAAACTGGGCCACATGGCATTCATTCCCTTGCACAGAGTATTGTGTTCCTGGCTTGCAGTCGCTAGGCGAGGGCTAATAAAATCCCTCCCAGGCCAGGAGTTGAAAACAGGCTCCAACCTGTGCGCCTTTAACAAGGAAAACCGGCCAGAAACACGCAAGGGAAACTTTCGCGCCGGGCCTGGCCCAGCCCTTTCTCTGCGCGTCTCGTCCTCCATACAAGGTCTTTGCGGGTTTTTGGCCATTCACGTCTCTCTCACACCCTACTCACTGGTTTTGTGATCTCTGGAAGCCATTTTAATACCAAAGCTACTATCCTGCTAGTCCTCTTAGAAAGAAAAAGAGAAAGACTTTTCAGTTTGGTTTATTTATCTTTTCTCAGGAGATTGTTGCACCCTTCCTCCCAGTTATAATAGTTTTAGCAAAGAAAGGGCTTACCTTTGTAGCAAATCTGTGCTTTATGGATTGGCAAAAATGAACTTTAAATCAGTTACCCAGTAGCAGCATCCTGGTTTATGCTCGTCGGTGCAAAACTCCAAAATTGTTAGGATTCTGGAAACAGAAAATACACAAAGGATCCAGAGGCTTTACTGTGAAAAAACAAAAAACAAAAAAACCCTGGATAGAAAAACAGAGCCCCCAGTTAGAACAGAGAAAGCATATAACAATAATGACGAAAAGATTTAAGGCCAAAATCACTCCCAGAGCAGAGGGAATGAAGAAGACACTGTCTGGGTGGTATTGTGTAAGGCATGAGGCGAGGCTGGTGGTAAAAGAGCCGGAATGAAGTTGGAAATGGTTTTAGTTTAACTGCATGAAGCTAGCGCTCCGCAGGCCGGCCTGGTTTTGCGAAAGGTCAGTCTTTCATTAGCTCTCCTGAGCAACAGGGGAACGGGCCTCTCACGTACTCTTCTTGCCTGGGCAAAGTTTAGATGGCGTAGGGTAGAAATGGCAAGTAGTTAAAATAAAAACACAATCTGTGGATACTGTGGAATCCTCCAGGAAAGCCCTCCCCCAGTCCTCTGGCTTCTCTGCAGTCCCTCCCAAGTGCCTTGCTGCCGCCACGCCAGGCTCTCGCTCCCTCCCGCTACCTCTAGCCAAGCCCAAGGCTGTCCAGCCAAGTGGGAGTGAGGCATGCTTTTTATAGCAGTCGGGTGCAAAAGAGGAAGGGGGATACAAAGGAAATCAAGAATGAAAGGGAAAAAGGGGGGAAAAAGCGGATTAGCCGGCTGGGCCCGGCTGAGATGTGTAATGTGAAACATCACTGGTGTCAACTCCGAAATCTCGGACCAGGCCTCTCTCCAATACACAAAAGCCGCCGTCTGGGGCAACTGGCGGGCCCAATGTGGATTGAGAGCGGGGTTGTGGCGGGGCCAGCGGATGCGGGTGGGGGTTGGCTGGGCGGGGGGGGGGGGGGGGGGGGGGCTCCTGCAAAGCCCAGACCCGTCTGGGCCCAGGGGGAGAGCGTGGGGGCGCAGGCCTGGGACTAGAGGAGTAAGAAAGAGAGCAAAGCGAGTAGGGGCTGCAGAGCAACATTCTGGGGCCGGGAGTTGACGCGCTAAGTTCGTTGAGTTTACTGAGCTGTCGGGGAGGAGCCTTTGGCTTTTTACTTGGTTATTTTGCTAGGCGAGGAAGGGGGTTGCGGTCCGGCGCTTGTTGAGGGGAAGGTGCAGGTTCCCCTTGAGGGGAAGGCGGCAGTGGAGACCCCAGAGGGAAGGGAGGAGCTGTGTGGGAGAGCGGGCTCTGGTGCCCTGTCAGTCCCTGGTGCTCTTCATGGAGTGTGTGGCTTTGGAATGGAAGCAAGTTTGCAAGGTGGCCAGGGAAAGATTGGGGGGAAAGCCTGCTGACCCGCGTTTATTTTTGCAGTGAGTGTTTTTGGATCCTGAGCAGGGCCTGGGTTAGAGAAGAAGCTGCCACAGGCCACCAAGCATTCGGCTGGGGTTTGTGGCGAAGCTCAGAGTCCTGCCTCGCAGGCCGGAGCCGCCGGGGCTTCCTTTCTCATTGGGTCTGGGCTCCAGACCATGGGGCGTGGGGGGTGGGGGGGTGCGGAAAACGGTGTCGACTAGGGTTTGTGTCAGAGAAGAGACAGCCTCTGGTGCTCTCCGGGATCAAGGTTTGACTTATCCGATCTGTGGCGTCTATTTGCTCCCTGCCCCCTCCCCCCCCCCAGGTTTGGTTCAAGAATCGCCGGGCCAAATGGAGAAAGCGGGAGCGCAACCAGCAAGCCGAGCTGTGCAAGAACGGCTTTGGCCCGCAGTTTAACGGGCTCATGCAGCCCTACGACGACATGTACCCCGGCTATTCGTACAACAACTGGGCCGCCAAGGGCCTCACGTCGGCCTCCCTGTCCACCAAGAGCTTCCCTTTCTTCAACTCGATGAACGTCAACCCCCTGTCGTCGCAGAGCATGTTCTCCCCACCTAACTCCATCTCCTCCATGAGCATGTCGTCCAGCATGGTGCCCTCCGCGGTGACCGGCGTCCCGGGCTCCAGCCTCAACAGCCTGAATAACTTGAACAACCTGAGCAGCCCGTCGCTGAATTCCGCGGTGCCGACGCCCGCCTGCCCTTACGCGCCGCCGACTCCTCCGTACGTTTATAGGGACACGTGTAACTCGAGCCTGGCCAGCCTGAGACTGAAAGCAAAGCAGCACTCCAGCTTCGGCTACGCCAGCGTGCAGAACCCGGCGTCCAACCTGAGCGCTTGCCAGTACGCCGTGGACCGGCCGGTGTGAGCCGCGCCCGCGGCGCCGGGATCCTAGCACCGTGCCGGATGGGGCAACTCTGCCCTGGAAAGACTGGGAATTACGCTAGAAAGTCGTGGGCACTAAAGAAAGGGACAGAAAGAGAAGACAGAGAAAAGGAAACCACTGAATTAAAGAGAGGGAGCTTCCTTGATTTCAAAGGAATTGCCTCAATGTCTGACATCTTTCACTAAAAGTATTTCCAAAAGTTGCAAGGACACACTCTCAAATGTTTGACTGGATATGACATTTTAACGTTACTATAAGCTTGTTATTTTTTAAGTTTAGCATTGTTAACATTAAAATTACTGAAAGGATGTATATATATCGAAATGTCAAATTAATTTTATAAAAAGCAGTTGTTAGTAATATCACAACAGTGTTTTTAAAGGTTAGGCTTTAAAATAAAGCATGTTATACAGAAGCGATTAGGATTTTTCGCTTTCGAGCAAAGGAATGTATATATTAAATACCACACTGTATGTTTCTAACATATTATTATTATTAAAAAATGTGTGAATATCAGTTTTAGAATAGTTTCTCTGGTGGATGCAATGATGTTTCTGAAACTGCTATGTACAACCTACCCTGTGTATAACATTTCGTACAATATTATTGTTTTACTTTTCAGCAAATATGAAAAAAAGTGTTTTATTTCATGGGAGTAAAATATACTGCATACAAATTGGTCTGGATTCTTTCTGCCCTCTTCTGTCGCCTGGCCAGGGTTTCTCAGTCACTATCTACTAAACCAGTTCCCTCTGCCTGCTTAGTCAAAGACACATGGCGGGAGTACTTATTTAAATTTGGTAGAAATAAATTATAATCATCTATCAGAAACAACAACAAAAAAGCACTCCCAGAAAAGAAAAGAAAAAAAAGAGCTGCAAAGTCTGATCTTGTCTCTCCCAGATTTGTATTTGGCTTAAACCCCAAGGATTCCATTATTGCTAGAAAAAAAATAACATAAGAGAGGAGAAAGAAATGTAGACAGTACACCAGCTTGGAATTTCTCATTGACTCCTGGGGGAGAGGGGTGGGGAACCTGTGCCTCCAGTAAATTGTTCTGGAGAAGTATATGTGTATGTATACCTGTACAGTTTATATACATTCCTCTCAAGAGGAATATGTCTATACATTTCTAAGGAAACACCTCCAGTTCAAAATATTTAGGCCTCCACGTTTATCTTTCAGGCTTAAGTAGAGAGATTCTTCATGTTATATTGCATTACTATTTCCAAATCCTTTAGAGACATTAAAAGAAACAAAGACAGGTTCTAATAACTACAACCCCTTAGTTTCTCAAAGAGCCCAGGGGGTGAGAGGTTAGAGTGGAGTTTCCTGAGTCTTGTCGAGCAATATGTAGTTGAGACAAAGGTCATGCTCCCCATGTTTTGTTTTAAATAATATTGACCCATTAATTCTAAACCTGCTTGTTCCTGAAATTATACAGGATTATAGTTTGCAAACTGCAGGACAATGATTCAAATCAAGATGAATTACAGCCCTTGCCCTCCCTCCCATCCTCTGACTTCTAAAAGGGGAATGAGGGTCTGTGTGAGTGTTTGAAAGAACTTGAAACACACCCCCTCTTGCTTTGTCGGTGGTTTTCAGCCTCTCTCTCTTTTTTTTTAATGTGGAATTTGATTTAGTAGCAAATAGTAGCAACTACAACTTAGTTCGGAAGAACTCATCACCGCGGCGCTGTGAGGGGGGGAGAAGAGTCCGGTCAGAGCCTCCCCGCACCCCCAAGTGGGCGAGGACAAACACCGTCAGGGGAACCGGGAGCGAAAAGAAGCCGCCAGTTTTGAGGAGCAGAGAAAACCTGTGTTTTTGCGCTTAGGTTTCTTTTATCTGAAACTTTACCTATAAGCGTTTGAAGCGCAGACACTGAGTCTTTGTTCTGCAAGGAGCTGCTGCTGCCATTTAAAGAGATCGCAGGCAATGTCCTCGATTTAAGATCAGTGCTCAATGCACATTAACCTTCTTTCCTTTTTAAGCTCTGCCTCCGACCCGTGGAGGGATCACGCGGTGGTGGGGGGCAGATAAAAGCCCTTTGAACGAGGGTCACCTCCGTCCTTGTTGTTCACTTGAGAGCACTGGAGAGGAAAGCGGTCCCCACCGGCGGACTTTGGCTTCTGGAGCGGCGGGGCCCACGGTCCGGGCCGCCCCGGGCTCGGCCTGGTGTGGAGGAGGGGCGGCGGGGGAGGGGCGGCGGGGACCGGGGCAGGGATTTGGGGACCGGGGCTGGAAGCGCTAACGAGACCCGCTGGGCGGGTTTGCGTCTCCTGCCGGTGCTAGAGGGACTTGGGAGCGCTGGGTACAGGAGGTGGATCTCGGCCTCGTTGGCTTGCCGAAGTACAACTTTATTTCGAGGGAATCCATCAATCTGCGGGAAACAAACAAACAAACAAATGGAAGTCGGGGTTTGGGAAGAGTTGTCACTGCCCGGGCTGGAGTGGTGCGGGCTGGGGGCGGAGACTCGCACGGTGGTGAAGCCCTTTCTCCCACCTCAGCTCCTTTCCCTGGACTTCCAGAAGCAAGAATGATCCTCCTCACACCGTCCCCGCCGGCCCGCCCGCCCCTCTCCCCTGGCAGTGCGAAAAGCCTGGCTCCCCGGCCGGTGGAGGGGGTCCCCTCGCTCCTCCCGTTCCCACCACGTCCCCCCTCCAGCCAGCGCCACTGCCACCAGCTCGGTTCCACTCAATCGATTTTTGCTGCATGTCAACACTTATTACCGGTGAGTGTGAGGGTAATTTCTCTCCTTCTCTAGGTCTCTTAATGATTTCTGAGCTAGTTGTGTATTAAAGTGCTTAAATGAATCTTTAGGTAATCTATAGTATGAACACCAACCTCCACCGCTGGAGATCCAAGGTGGTGAGCCTGAGGCCGCGGGGAGCAGGGGCACCGCTGGCCTCCGCCCCCCGCAGCCACCTCGGAGCGCCCAGAACCTGGGGCTGGGACTGGGGCTGGGGCAGGAGCCCGCCAGACAAGTCTCGGCCGAGGCCTAGGGGCTTCTTTCTCCCCACCACCTGTGACTCTATCACCCTTTCTCCGGCCTGTCCTTGGTTTTTTAAGCTTTTAAACATGTCTAAGGCCCCACACGCTTCCTTCCCCTAATTTACATCGGTGGAGACCTGGGGAAAGATGTGTAGAGCTCACATCTGTCTCAATTGCCTCCCAATTCCTAAATCTGAGTTTACTGTCCACACTTGGTTAGACATTTAATTAAAAAGAAAAAAAGTTGGGTACCCGGGGCCGAGCGGCTGGCTTGATTAGGAGGCAAGACCACCCCTTTGCCTCCCTGCCCTGCATTTCTGTCCCCCCCCTCGTCCCCCCCCCGCGCGCGCGAGCACACACTCCCACCCCCTTTCTGAGAGGTGCTGAAACCCGGGAGTCCCTGTAGGAGTGTAACAACAATCACAAAATTAATGAGGGAAAATAAAGAGCATCTTAAAAGTCCCAATTCTCCTCGAAAGCCCCATAAATTAACCCTGTAAAGAGGGCAAGCTCTTTTAAGGCCAGTCTATAAAAACCTGGCGCGATCTGCAAGGAGGACACCCTCCTCCTCGCCCTCCAACCCCTCGTCGTCTTGCGAATGTGTCCAAACAAAGGTCTGTCCTGCAATCCACATCCTAATCTACCGTGCCCTCGTCGCTGTCGCGGTCCCCTCAGCCTCTGGTGGCCCACAGTGTACGCAGACAGCCCAGGGAGTCCCCAGATTTGAGGGAGGGAGGGTGTAATCAGATCAGAGGTCTTTATGAATATAGAGTCCCTACTGATTGACACCAAACCCCGCCGGCTGCAGTTGATCTGAGCACACAGGGAAGCAGAGATCTGGTTGACTGAGGGAGGACAGGTCTCCAAGTAAACAGGAAACATTTCTTGTTGCAGATTTTTCAGAAAGAATTGTTTGAAAAACTATTTTCTCTCTGCAGCCCTCCTAAGCTAAGGATTGCCTTTTAACTGAACTTGAGAAAATAATAATTGAAGACAAAATTTAAAGTAAAACAACAACAACAAAACAATGGGTTAAGTAGAAATCTGATTGTAAACACACAGCTAATTTACCCTTTCTGGTTTTAGCAGAGGAAACCAGGGAAATTTTACTGTAATCTCAACAGTTTATCACACTTGTCCCGCCCACCCCCCTTCTCATCCTTGCCTTTCCATCTGAAAAGATAGAAACCAGAATTTATTTGGGGATGCATAACTTCATGCACTTCTGTGCTAAGTATTTTATGTAACTGTTGATTTTAGATTTTGTTTGCGGATTACAGAAGGCCTGCAACAAATAAAATACCCTATTGAAGATATATTTAATTCTAGTTAATTACCTTTTTAAAAAAATTATTGCTATTCTTGTAAAAAAAGAATGCGATAACAGTTCAGTGGCAGCTGGGGAAAACAGAATTTGAGGCTTAAGTTACTCAGCCAAAGCATGGCTAAAAGAACCATCCTTAAAAAAAAAAAAAACAAACACAAAATGTTTAATGAATATATAGTAAAGGTGTTTACTTTTGGGGCATTGTGTGGGGAAACTGCAATGTTTTTATTCTCTCAGAAGGGCTAAAAGAAGTTCAGACTAGACTCACTGGGCCTTCCCTGAGCAGGGCGTGTCTATACTCCCTGACTTTGATGGATCTTTTCAGATTTAGTTCTTTTATTCTTCGCCCCTTCTCTCCCTGACGCTTCCTCTGTCTTCTCCCTGTACCATTTTCTTTATTCACACCAAAGTTGTCCACTCCTTCTTCCTACCCCCCCTTCTAATGACTTCCAAAATGGCCCAGCCCGCCGCTGCTGGAACCTGATGTACCCCTACTACGTCTTGGGGTGGCTCCTTACGGCCCGAAACGCCCTCTACCAACGCCTTTCTGCCTCCGCCTGACAGTTTTGAAGCTTCGCGCGACCCCCTGGCACACAGTCCTTGGCAGGAAACTTTATCCTTGTTGCTCGAGGAAGATGAGACCTAGAGCCATCTCTGCTGTCCCTGAAAGGGGGTGGGGCAGCATGTGAGTGTGACTTGGAACCCAGACTAGTGGCAACCCAGTTCTTGGGCGTTGTTCTGCTTGTGTCAACAGCCCCAACTCTGCTTCTCGGCGTGGGTATTGAGTGGGGCTGCTGCACCCAGTTGGAATCTGATGGCATCTTCTCGGTCCTTCCGGGTGGACCACAGGGACTTCTCGTGTCACTTCACAAGGTTGCTTGCAGTCGGTGGACCCTGTAGGGTGTGTGTGTGTGTGTGTGTGTGTGTGTTCATTCGCGCGTGCCCGCTGCTCTGCACAGAGGTGGAGATCCTGCAGGTATTCATTCCCCAGTGCCAAGGAGGGGGCTTGGCCTATCAGAGCCCAAGGCAGTTTCTTAGAAAATAATATAATATCAAACAAAAGGAAGTAAAGTCTGCGGGCTCCAGGCCTCGGGAGATAGTCACTCACTGGCCTCAGCGCCTTTAGCCCCCGCTTAAAACCTGTGAAATGGTAGGAGCCACTCTTATCTGATGAGGCAGGGTCTTGTTTCTCTGAGCGAAAGAAAAAAAGAAAGAAAGGGATTGGGGGGGGGGGGCGGGGAGGGAGAGAAGGAAAAGAAAAGAAACACAAAACATCCCGCCTGCAAATGCTGGGCTACAGCTCCTGGCGCGAAGCTCCCCTGCCCAGCTAGGAACCTCCTTTCCAGGCGCAGCCTGCCAGCCCTCCACCCGCCCAGCTCCGGGGAGCAGCCGTCAGCAGCTGGCCTGCCCTTTGGGACCCTTGGGCTCCGCAGGGCCACGTGGCCCAGCTCTTAGGAGGACCCAGGGGCCGCTGCTCCTGAACGCGACCCTAGGGCGCTGTCGCCCAGGGCCTCGCGGGCGGCCTCACCGTGGCTGGGGCACAGCTGGTCCTGCTGGGGTCTGTTGACCAGAACCACTGCTTTCTGATCATGTTCACGTTTTGGCCGGCGACCTGGGATAAGGGTGGTGGCAAGATCTGCCACCTTGCACTGTCCCGACCTGTTTTCAGAGGGCCACCCACGCACCTCCGGAGACCCCCCCTCGGGTCGGGCGCGTTGCTCCGGACAACAAAACCGGGATCTAATCGGCAGCGCGAGTGCTCCCAACCCCCGCCCCCGGCCCGCATTCCAGGCTGGCAGCCGGTGGGCTGGGGCCGCCCGGAGGGCCCTGGGTCCGGCTGGGGCGAAGCGCCGCCTCCGCGCCCTCCCGCGGCCTCCGCACGCGCCGCTCCTCGCCCGGGCGGCTTCGTCATGGGCGGTCGGGCCCAACGGGGCGCGGCCTCCGGGCTGAACCTGCCCGGACGCGTGCTGGGCCCAGGCCGCGGCGAAGGAGTCTCCCTCCCGTCCCTGCTCACCCTCTCTCCACCTTCTGCGTCTTCACTCCGTGGCGGCCATATAGCTTGAACGGGTCACCCCTGCCTGGCTTCCACCGAACTGCCTCTGGAAGCCCTAGGGTTGAACATTAACCAGCCGGAGCTATAGAGAGGGGTAAAACGTTACATATAAAAATGAATCATCTATCCGCTCCTGGGAGAGAGGCCCTATAGCGAGCTCTGCGCCCAGAGCTGCCCCAGCCACGTCCCGACCATTCTGGTGGCCACTTCTCATGGGCCGCTGAGGTCGAATGGGGGCGGGAGGGATGGGGTCATCCATCCAGCCTTTCTCTTTGGGTAGCCTGAGGTTAAGGCCTATTAGCACAAGTGGGGTTCCTTTCCTTGCACACTTGAGGTACACAGAAAGGTCTGGAACAGCTTTAGTCTCTCACAAAGGTTAGCTGAAGTTCTAAGAGAGGCTGCCAACAGGATTGAGCGCTTAGGACTCCAGGGATGGGCCATCAGCCCTGTCGCTTGAGCTCTGCATGGACACTGGGAGGCAGGACTGGGGGAAGAAAGGGGGAGTGGGGTCAGAGGGAGGCCCAGGGTGGGCAGCGCAATGCCGCTGGGCCTGGTTTGGGGGCACTGAGGTTTTCGGGCCAGCCCTGGCTCCGCTCGTACCCCACCCCCACTCGCCTGGGTCCTGCTTCTTTCTGACACTGACCTATTTGTTTCTTTAAACATATGTAACAAAGTAACAATGATACTTCAGCACTGACTTAAGTGCTAGACCCATGTGCCCAGTGTCAAATATACAAAACTTAAAAAAAGATTACAGAACTGGAGAAAGAATTCAAGACAGTGCACCCCCTGGGTTCTTGTGCTCTTTACTTGGAAACAGCACCCCGGGGTGCTCAGCAAATCCTTGAATAGAAAGGTGATTCTGCTTCTGTATCTCTGTCTTTCTCTCTCTGACTGACCAACCTCATCCCCCTCTCATCCATTCAAGAAAAGAGATAAAGTGCATGTAAGCCAGAGAAAGACGTGATGCTACATCAGGAATTACCAGCCAACATACAGAACAATTGTACCTCTTGGGAAGATTGGTTTAGTTCTATGCAAAATAGCTGCTTTCCTCAAAATGCACTGCCTGGCCCATAATAACTTCTCAGTAAATATTTTTGAAGAGGTAGCTCCTCTCCCCTAGCCACCCCTTGGGCCCTGCCTCTGACCTGTTCATTAAAGCAGCATAATTTTTACTGAGAGGGTTCACCCAAATCTTTGCACTTAAAGGTGTGAGTAGGTGGCTGTAGTAGTGTACACATCTAGTATGAACTCTTGAGTCATTCCATTACTCTGTCATGTCTTAGCGTCTTCAAAGCCCACTGCTTCTCCTTCACAGCCTATATAGTGATGATGAGAATTTCTGGCAGGGGTTGGAGGGTGTCCTCAGAAACATGTGGGCAACCAGGTTTTTCAGAGACTCAGCAGGCATCAAGCATGTGGTGAGTATCATGCATGTGTATTAGTTGGACATTAATCAGTTACAGTAGAAATGGCTTTGAATTTAAGATGTGGTTACAGCATGTTCGTCTCTTCATGTAGTGTTACTCCTCTAACTTAAATGCACACACAATATTCAATATTATTCCCATAAACCAATACAGCCCAAGTTTGTCATCACCCGTCTTTGTGTTAACCCTCTTCCCCAAGAAAAAAACAGAATTGACTTAAATGTTCTACCAGTTCCCTCCTGAGAGAAATTAATATATCAAAGCAACTAAATAAATGCAAATGTCTGAACCATACTCAGTTGCCTTCCAGTGACTTGGAGACACAGAGAAACATAGGTGGGGAAAGGGCATTTACTTTTAAAGGTGTGGGGGTGGGGGGCAGGGAGGGCAAGAAAGGGGATTGCAGTACTCATTCTGTCTTCTCTCCACCAAATTACCATGTTACCTGACACCCTCAATCTATTTGTGTCCTGGTTTACAGACAGTTTGACCAAGAGGTCATGGATTAGAGGGCTTGGGTGACTGCAAACAAGTTTGACAAGAAAGGAATCTGGGTGGGGTGCCACCATGAAGGTGGAGAGAGGATGAGACCACAGTGGCTGGAGCACCTTGGCAATCCCCTGTCTCTGCTGGACCCCCATCCACTCATCCACAAGCAATGCCTTGTCAGAGAGCAGCGGACTGGGAAGAGCTGTCAACAAGCTGGGAGAAATTACATCTCTCTCCACATGCCTTTTCTTTCCCTTCCCTTATTTCCTGCCTCTTTCATTTCCTCCTTTTCTTTTTGTCCTTCTGCCACCTCAGTAGGCTCTCTCCAGAATTCTGCCTGCTCCTGGATTATTCTCTGCTCGTTTCCTCTTCTAAAAGAGAGAGAGAGAGAGAGAGAGAGAGAGAGAGAGAGAGAGAGAGAGAGAGAGAGAGAGAGAGATTTTTATTGACTTTAGGGAGGAAAGGAGAGGGAGAGAGAGATAGAAACATCAATGATGAAAGAGAATCCTTGATTGGCTGCCTCCTGCATGCCTCCTACTGGGGACTGAGCCAACAACCTGGGCATGTGCCCTTGACTGGAATTGAACCTGGGACCCTTCAGTCAGAAGGTCGAGGCTCTATCTACTGAGCCAAACCAGCTAGGGCTGAGTCCTCTTTGATTTAAGGTTTCAGGTTATTTTTAGTGTTTCCAGATATGAAAAGCTCTTTATCCAATCAGGGTTCTACCTGTAAACTGTTTGTATTAATAAATATAGAATGCTTGAATGAATCATAACAGTGATAGGGCCAATAAGTAAAACATGCAATATTGGAGCCTGTCTTTTCATAGCAACAGAGAGACTGTGCGACTCTTTAGTAAAGTTCCACCGCACACTGGGCACTCTGGACGTGTCAGTGAGCACACTCCTTCCAAGGGTAAGGCAGCGCTTACCCTGATATTATGACCACCAAAGTGGTACCTCTCAGTTCAGTTCACTATTCTCAACTTGGAAGCTCCTCATCCACTTGAAACTGCCACCTGTGGACTTGCACACATTGTCCAAATGTGGTGTCCCAAGAGAACACAGATCCAGAGCTCTGTACAGATGATACGCTACATCTTCCATGGAAAGGTACTTACGTTTTCTTGGGCTATACCCAGTTGTGATTGGCTCAACAGCATTTTATGGTGATTTTTCTTCCTCTTACAGTTGGAAAACACCATCATTGTCATCCTGCAACTCTTTCAAATTAGAACACGGGAGGAAGATGTCTTCTGCCACAGAAGAGCTGCCCGATTCCCACCCTCCTTTGATTCTTTTTCCTTTCTAACCTCTTTCAATGTCTCTTTTTAGAGGTAATTCTAAATCTCACAACTCTCCCTTTTTGCTTTTAAACTTTCATTTCTGGGTGTTCTCATACCTGAAAACTGCCTCTGTCCATATTACTCCTTTGTCAACTATCATGTGGGTGTTTTAATATGAGTTAAGGTTTTAGAGGTCATTTTCTTTTTCTTTTTTTTTAAAATAAATCTTTATTGTTCAGATTATTACAATTGTTCCTCTTTTTTCCCCCTATAGCTCCCCTCCACCCGGTTCCCACACTACCCTCTGCCCTTACCCCACCCCTCACTGTCCTCATTCATAGGTGTATGATTTTTGTCCAGTCCCTTCATGCACCCACACCCTTTCCCCCCAAGAATTGTCAGTCCACTCCCTTTCTATGCCCCTCATTCTATTATATTCACCAGTTTATGCTGTTCATCAGATTTTTTATTCACTTGATTTTTAGATTCACTTGTTGATACATACGTATTTGTTGTCACTTTGTTGTTCATAGTTTTTGTCTTTACCTTTTTCTTCTTCCTCTTCTTCTTAGAGAATACATTTCAGCATTTCATATAATACTGCTTTGGTGGTGATGAACTCCTTTAGCTTTTTATCTGTGAAGCTCTTTATCTGACCTTCAATTCTGAATGATAGCTTTGCTGGGTAGAGTAATCTTGGTTGTAGGTTCTTGCTATTCATCACTTTGTAGATTGCTTGCCACTCCCGTCTGGCCTGCATAGTTTTTGTTGAGAAATCAGCTGACAGTCGTATGGGTGCTCCCTTGTAGGTAAGTAACTGTTTTTCTCTTGCTGCTTTTAATATTCTCTCTTTATCTTTTGCTCTTGGCATTTTAATTATGATGTGTCTTGGTGTGGTCCTCTTTGGATTCCTTTTGTTTGGGGTTCTGTGTGCTTCCTGGACTTATATGTCTATTTCTTTCACCAGGTGGGGGAAGTTTTCAGTCATTATTTCTTCAAATGGGTTTTCAGTATCTTGCTCTCTCTCTTCTTCTGGCACCCCCATAATTCGGATGTTGGTACACTTGAAGTTGTCCCAGAGGCTCCTTACACTATCTTCATATTTTTTTATTCTTTTTTCTTTTTGCTTTTCCGGTTGGGTATTTTTCCTTCTTTGTATTTAAAATCTTTGTCTTGATTCTTGTGATGCTCTAGTCTGCTGTTAGATCTCTGTATATTATTCTTTATTTCAGTCAGTGTATGCTTAATTTCTAGTTGGTCCTTTTTCATATCCTCGAGGGTCTCACTAAATTTATCGGCCTTTTCTAGAAAATTCTTGAAAACCCTTATAACTGTGGTTTTGAACTCTAAACCCAGTCATTTGTTTACCTCCATTCCTTTCATTTGTGATCTGTTTCTTTGTCTCCACATTTTGGTTACTTCCTAGGGTTGATAGAGTGGCTTTGTGTGGTAGGTGTCCTATAGGGCCCAGTGGCTCAGCCTCCCCAGTTACCTGAGGTGGACACTCTTGGTGCACCCCTTTGTGGGCTGTGTGCACAGTTTTGTTGTACTTAAGCCTTGATTGTTGTTGGTATCACTGGGAAGAATTGACCTCCAGGCCAATTGGCTGTGAGGATCAGCTGTGTCTACAATGGGAGAACTTCTGTGCTGGAGACACTCTTATGAGACAAGACTTGCTTCAGTGGGGCTTTGGTGCTCACTGAGTCTGCCCCCTGAGTGTGTCCCTTATGGATCTGAGGAGTTGTAATCTGGATGGTCCTACTTTGACCCCTGGGTACACTGGCTCTTGAATCTTCAAGGAGGTGCTAATTTAGCCTCTGCCTGAGGCCACCCAACTGGAGCTACAGAAAGATCTGCAGATTCTTCTTCTTTGTTTGGGTTTTGGAGGTGCCCAGATGAGGCCCAGCTGTGAAGCAATGCAAGGTACTGTGGGGCCTTGGCCTTCTTTTGGATGTTCTGGGTCTCTCTGACTCAGATGCAGTTTGTTAGGTAAGTTTAGATTTCAAAGGACCAGGCCATTGATATGCAAAAGCCTCTGTGCACAGCTGGGGTGGGGTGGAGTCTCATGGCAGAGCAAACAGCAATGGCTTCCCATCAGCCCTGCCCTAAGAGGCCCCGGGTTTCAGTGTCCCCTCCCCCCCCCGCCACCATAATCGCTGCAAGAACCTCTGAGAGAAAGCTGCCCTCGAGTCCCACCTGCTGCCAGACAGTCCAGTTCCTCCCTTTATGAGTCTGGGTTCCCAGAGTCCCGCCTGGAACTGGAGTTCAGAGCAGTTGGGAGCTTTTGTCTCCCTCCCGATTGAGAAAGCCAGCTGTGTACTCAGTTGCCAGCCCTCTCCATGTCCGCGCCCCCATAACGCTGCTCTTCCACAGCTCCTCTGAGTCTCAGTGTGCTTTTTTTTCTTTCCTTCTAGTTGTAGAATTTCCACTCAGCCAGCCTTTTTGTGGTTCTGGATGATGTCAGTTTTGTCTTTTAGTTGTAGTTTTGAAATTGTTGTGTGAGGCAGCAGTTTGGGTGTTTACCTATGCCACCATATTGGTTTCTCCTAGAAGTCATTTTCTTTTAAGGTCTTGTGGGAGCCTGGCACAATAGCTAGTAAATAGTAGATGTTTAATAAATGCCTATTGATCAATCAGTATAATTAAAATCTTTGCTCATGCTCGTCAGGGCAAATGCTCTGGTTGCAATAGGAAGTGTGTAGGAAGCAACTGATTGATGATGTTTCTTTCTCATTAATGTTTCTGTCCTCTCCCTTCCTCTAAAAATCAATAAAAACAGTAAGAAAAAAAAACCTTCATCCAAAAAAATCAAATTTCAAAGATACTGAAATGAATTAAAACTCAGATTAATTCTAATTAATTTTCAATCTTTTTCCCAACAAATCAAACATGTAAAAGAATTCTGTAGCAGAAATTTTATCTTAACCATATTATAACTACCATCATCTTACTATGTCAGAGCACTTTCAGGGTGATGAATTGTATCACTTATAATTTTTAAGGCGATGATCAGGGTTCATAAGATACTGGACAAATTTTAATGTTTCTTTTTTTTCTTTTAATATATTTTATTGATTTTTCACAGAGAAGAAAGGGAGAGGGATAGAAAGTTAGAAACATCGATGAGAGAGAGACATTGATCAGCTGCCTCCTGCACACCCCACACTGAGAATGTGCCCACAACCAAGGTACATGCCCTTGACTGGAATCGAACCCTGGACCCCTCAGTCCCCAGGCCGATTCTCTAGCCACTGAGCCAAACCAGTTAGGGCTAATGTTTCTTAATATACATATTAAAATAAAGATTTAAAAAGTACAGGTGAGGTGGGGAGAGAGAAACCAAGATGGTGGCATAGGTAAACACCTAAACTGCTGCCTCGCACAACAATATCAAAACTACAACTAAAGGACAAAACGGACACCATCCAGAACCACAGGAAAGCTGGCTGAGTGGAAATTCTACAACTAGAAGGAAAGAGGAAAGCACATTGAGACTCACAGGAGCTGCAAAAGGCTGCGGTACGGAGACTCGCACGTGGAGAGGATGGGCAGCTGTGTGCATGGGCGGCTAAGTGCATGGCTGGCTTTCTAAAGCGGGAGGGAGAACGAAACTCCCGACTGCACTGAACTCCAGTCCTGGGCAAGACGCTGGGAAACCAGACTCATTCAGGGGGAATCTGGACTGTCAGGAAAAGAGAAAGCACACTGAGACTTGGGAGCTGCAGAAGGCAGAGGTCTGGAGGCGCACGTGCACAGAGAGGACTGACTGCTGAATGCATGGGCGGCTGAGTGCGCGGCTGGCTTTCTAAAGCAGGAGGGAGACAGAAGCTCCTGACTGCATTGAACTCTAGTTCTGGGCAAGTTTCTGGGAACCCAGACTCATTCGGGGAGAAACTGGACTGTCTGGCAGTGGGCAAAACTCGAGGGCAGCTTTCTCTCAGAGATGCTTGCAGCAAATACTGAGGGACACTGAGACCCAGGGGCCTCACAGGGCGGGGCTGACAGATAACCAAGGCTGTCTGCTCCGCCCTGAAACTCCGCCCCATCCAAGCTGAGCACTGAGGCTTTTGCAATTTTGCAAGTCTTGTCTCATAAGAGTGTCTCCAGCATAGAAGTGTTTCCAGCGTAGACACAGCTGATCCTCACAGCCAATTGGCCGGGAGGTCAATTCCTCCTAGTGATACCAACAACAATCAAGACTTAACTACAACAAGGCAGAGCACACAGCCCACAAAGGGGTGCACCAAGAGTGTCCACCTCAGGTTACTGGGGAGGCTGAGCCACTGGGCCCTATAGGACACCTACCACACAAAGCTACTCTACCAACTCAGGGAAGCAGCCAAAATGCAGAGACAAAGAAACAGATCACAAATGGCAGAAATGGAGGAAAGCAAACGACTGGATATAGAGTTCAAAACCACAGTTATAAGGTTTTTCAAGAATTTCCTAGAAAAGGCCGATAAATTTAGCGAGACCCTCGAGGATATGAAAAAGGACCAACTAGAAATTAAGCATACACTGACTGAAATAAAAAATATTATACAGAGACCTAACAGCAGACTAGAGGAATGCAAGAATCAAGTCAAAGAGTTGAAATACAAAGAAGCAAAAAACACTCAGCCGGAAAAGCAAAAAGCAAAAAGAATCCAAACATTTGAAGATAGTGTAAGAAGCCTCTGGGACAACTTCAAATGTACCTACATCTGAATTATGGGGGTGTCAGAAGAAGAGAGAGAGCAAGATACTGAAAACCTATTTGAAGAAATAATGACCAAAAACTTCCCCCACCTGGTGAAAAAAATAGACTTACAAGTCCAGGAAGCACACAGAACCCCAAACAAAAGGAATCCAAAGAGGACCACACCAAGACACATCATAATTAAAATGCCAAGAGCAAAAGTCAAAGAGATAATATTAAAAGCAGCAGGAGAAAAACAGGTAGTTACCTACAAGAGAGCACCCATAGGACTGTCAGCTGATTTCTCAACAGAAATTATGCAGGCCAGATGGGAGTGGCAAGAAATATTCAAAGTGATGAACAGCAAGAACCTACAACCAAGATTACTCTACCCAGCAAAGCTATCATTCAGAGTTGAAGGTCAGATAAAGAGCTTCAGAGATAAGAAAAAGCTAAGGGAGTTCATCACGACCAAAGCAGCATTATATGAAATGCTGAAAGGTATTCTTTAAGAAGAGGAAGAAGAAGAACAAGGTAAAGATAAAAATTATCAACAACTAATACATGTCTATTAATAAGTGAATCTAAAAATCAAGTGAATAAAAAATCTGATGAACAGCATAAGCTGGTGAATATAATAGAATGAGTGGCATAAAAAGGGAGTGGACTGACAATACTCTGGGGGAAAGGGGTGTGGGAGGTGTGGGAAGTGACTGGACAAAAATCATACACCTATGGATGAGGACAGTGGGGGAAGGTAAGGGCAGAGGGTGGGGTGGGAACCAGGTGAGGGGAACTATGGGGGGGGGGCAGAGAGGAACAATTGTAATAATCTGAATAAAGATTTATTAAATTAAAAAAAAGTACAGGTGGGGCAAATGTAGGTTTACAGTTTTTCCCATAGAAAATAATACAATAATAAAGAAATAAGAATACAAGAAAAACTCTGTATTTCAAGTAGTCACAACTGTAAACCTACTTTTGCCAGGCCTTGAATATAGCCTGGGGACTGTGTGTGGTGAGGGAAACAGAGAAAGGAGATGTGTGTGTGTGTAAGGAGGCAGAGGGAGGGAGAGACACATATAAGACAGGAGCTTCCAGCTTACAATGATCAGAACCAAGAATCATTTTACTAGTTAAAGATTATAATCTCCAATCCTCACAAATCTTTTACACTTTGAAAAATGTTACTCTTTACAATATACAGTAAAATATAGTGCATCAAAATATACTATGGGCAAAGTTGTTTTTTCATTTTTATAATTAAAGACAAGAAAACTTGAGAACTTAAAAATGCTAGTCAACTCAAAAACAAAAATATTAACCCAACAGACTTTGATTACATTCATAGACTAAACAAACCAATTATTTTTGCTAACTGTTGATCAACAAGCCTCAAATGCTTTTGATTAATTTGTTGGTGGTACAATACTCCTTAGGTCACTTGCCTCATCCACTCCCACTTTCCAGCTGCTACTACAGATACACATCATCAAAAACAATAGGAATTGTGCATTACCTTTGATGAGAGCACTATAAAGCATTTAACTGTTCTTATTATATACCAGAAAAAGTTTTTCCTTTTATGCTAAAAAATGAACCGATATATGAATAAACAAACAGGTAAATGTGGGACTGGAGTGGCGGGGAGTTAGAATGTAGTGGGTTTTGCTAGCGGGCTTTCAAAGAGTCAGATCTCTACTTGAGAATCACTAGTCCTGGACTTGCTGTGTCTTAGAAGGAACTCCAGGGAAGGTTAGATGGCTGAGAATTCAAAAAATCAAGGAGGGAGAATCCAAGATGGCGGCGTAGGTAAACACCTAAACTGCTGCCTTGCGCAACAATTTCAAAAATTCAACTAAAAGACAAAACGTCTATCACCCAGAACCACGGGAAAGCTGGCTGAGTGGAAGTTCTACAACTAGAAGGAAAGAGAAAAGAGCATCGAGACGTGCACGAGCGCTGAAAAGCTGAGGTACGGAGGCGCGTGATCCGGGCTGGCGGCGGGCGTTGCTTTTTTCAACCCAAAGGGAGACAAGCCCCCAACTACTCTGAAATCCAGTTTCTGGGGAGACGCGGGGGACCCAAACTCCTATGGGGAGAAGCTGGACTGTCTGCCAGTGAGGGGGGCTTACTTGCAGAGCTGCGCGCAGGAATAATTGTTTACGGCACTGGGGCACGGGACTCCGGGACGCCCTTGGGGACACAGAGCCGGCTAACTAGCAGCCATTGCTGTTTGCCACGCCCTAGCCTAGTGACACCCTGAGATCCCGCCCTGCACAACCTACAAACCCACCCAAGCTCCAAGCAGCAGCGTTAGCAGAAGAAAGCCCCGCCCTATCGCAGCTTAACCTAGCAAACTTGCAGCCTGGGTCAGACAGCTCCAAAACCTCCAAACCCCAAGCAAAGAGGAGAAAACTGTAGCTCTCACTGTAGCTCCTGCTGGATGGCCTCAGACAATAGCTGACCTGCACCCCATTGGAGATACAGAAGCCAGTGTACCTAGTGGTCAGAGTGAGACACCAGATTTCAACTCCTCACATCCATAAGTGACACATTCAAAGGCAGACTCAGTGAGCACCAAAGCCCCACTGAAACAAGTCCTGCCCCTAAGTGTGTCTTCAGCGCAGCAGTTCTTCCATTATAGACACAGTGAGTGCTCACAGCTAATTGGCCTGGAGGTCAATTCCTCCCAGTATACCAACAGCAATTAAGGCTTTAACTGCACCAAGTCTTTGAACTCAGCCCACAAAGGGGTGTACCAAGAGTGTCCACATCAGGTGATTGGGGAGGCTGAGCTACTGCCCCCTATAGGTCACCTACCACACAAAGCTACTCCATCAACACAGGGAAGCAGCCAAAATGAGGAGACAAAGAAACATGTCACGAATGAAAGAAACGGAGGAAAGCAAACTACTGGATGACATAGAGTTCAGAACCACATTTATAAGGTTACTCAAGAATCTTCTTAAAACCGCTGAGAAACTTGATGAGACCTTCAAGGAGCTTAATGAGAATGCCAAAAAAATGGAAAAGGATCAGTCAGAAATGAAGCATACACTGTCGGAAATAAAGAATATACAGAAACTCAACTGTAGATCAACGTACCCCAAGAATCAAACCAAAAATCTGAAATATGTGGAAACAAAAAACATCCAACCAGAAAAACAAAAAGAAAAAAGAATCCAAAAATATGAAGATAGTGTAAGGAGCCTCTGGGACAACTTTAAGCGAACCAACATCCGAATTTTTGGGGTGCCAGAAGAAGGAAGAGAGCAAAATATTGAAAACCTATTAGAAGAAATAATGACAGAAAACTTTCCCTGCCTGGTGAAAGAAATAGATATACAAGTCCAGGAAGCGCACAGAACCCCATACAAGAGGAATCCAAAGAGGACCACACCAAGACACATCATAATTAAAATGCCAAGGGCAAAAGACAAAGAGAGAATATTAAAAGCAGCAAGAGAAAAACAGTTAATTACCTACAAGGGAGTACCCATACGACTGTCAGCTGATTTCTCAACAGAAACTATGCAGGCCAGAAGGGAGTGGCAAGAAATATTCAAAGTGATGAACAGCAAGAACCTACAACCAAGATTACTCTACCCAGCAAAGCTATCATTCAGAGTTGAAGGTCAGATAAAGAGCTTCACAGACAAGAAAAAGCTAAAGGAGTTCATCACCACCAAACCAGGATTACATGAAATGCTGAAGGGTATTCTTTAAGGAGAGGAAGAAGAAGAAAAAGGTAAAGATAAAAATTATGAACAACAAAATGACATCAAATACATACCTACCAACAAGTGAATCTAAAAATCAAGTGAATAAAAAATCTGAAGAACAGAATGGACTGGTGAATATAATAGAATCAGGGACATAGAAAGGGAGTGAACTGACGATTCTCAGGGGAAGCAGGTGTGAGGGGTGCGGGAAGAGCTTGGACAAAAATCTTACTCCTATGGATGAAGACAGTGACGGGGGTAAGGGCATGGGGTGGGGTGGGGAATCAGGTGGAGGGGAGCTATGGGGGAAAAAATAGAGGAACACCTGTAATAATCTGAACAATAAAGATTTATTAAAAAAAAATCAAGGAGGAGGAGGATTGGAAACTTATAAAATGTGATAGACAAATAATCTCTGATTGGCTTAGGGACTACAATTATCACTTAAAAATTTTTCTGCACACTCATAAATATGGGACAATATTATTTTCACAACATTCTTAATATCCCTTTACCATCAAATTTTGACTATTTTATATGTAACCTTTTCTAAATACAGGTGGAGCAAAAGTAGGTTTATAGTGAGTATGCACAGTTTATTTTTGTATTATTTTCTGTAGAAAAAAACTGTAACCCTACTTTTGCCCACCCTGAATAACTATAGAGTGATGCAGAAGACAATTTATTGCGTACTTTCTATGAGCCAGGCACTGGGCTAAGTGCTTTTTGTATGTTATATCAATCAGTTCTTACAGCAACCCTATAAAGTAGATAGTACTATTTCTCTATTTGACTGATGAGAAAACTGATGCTACAAAGTAATTTGCCCCATGCTTCCTGGTTAATGAGTAGCAGAGACAGGCTTAGAACAGGCTTCAAATCAGGCACAATCTGACAAGAGGTTTGTCTTCCCAACCACTAAATAAACCACTGCTGTGAAAAGTCTTCTGTATTATTTAAAAACAACAACAACTCTTATCTAGGCCATCTTTTATTTTTTATTTTACTTTTTAAATATATATTTTATGATTTCAGAGAGGAAAGGAGAGGGAGAGAGAGTTAGAAGCATCAATGATGAGAGAGAATCATGGATCAGGGCCTCCTGCATGCCCTTGACTAGAATTGAACCCAGGACCCTTCAGTCAGCAGGCCGACACTATCCACTGAGCCAAACCAGCCAGAGCAGTCTTCTGTTTTATTTTCTATCAATATCTTGAGAAACTGCTACTCATAAAAGAAAAATATATTAAAAGTGCTTTGGAAATAAGATTGTTTAGTGAGTTTATGAGCTGAATTGTAGTGAAAAAAAAAATGATGATTATAGTGACTGAACCAAAGGTAAAGTACTCGTTCACATGCATTTCCAGGCATACTTTTCCGACCAAAGCAGTAGACATAACTTCTTAA
This sequence comes from Corynorhinus townsendii, assembly GCA_026230045.1. NCBI lineage: Eukaryota > Metazoa > Chordata > Mammalia > Chiroptera > Vespertilionidae > Corynorhinus > Corynorhinus townsendii. Next base: position 79,331,376 of record JAPDVU010000001.1, on the reverse strand, counting down.
GATATGTTGAAATGTGACATTTAAAAAATTATGGGAAAGTGAGCAAACTCTTGCTGATAGTAAAGAAAGGACACACACACACACACACACACACACACACACACACACACACACACACCAAGTGCTTTCCTTGGTCTTGGACATCCCTGCCTGTCCCTTGTTTCTGACTCTTCCCATCCTCATTGTCCCTTTTTGAGGCTAACTCTAGATCTGAGCTTAGACATTCCTACTCTGGGAACGGCCTTCCTGACATCTTTGTTGTTGTTAATTTACTTCTATTATTGAAAGTATTACATATGCCCCCCCCCTCAACCCCCCCCCCCCCCATTAACCCCTCAACCCTGCACCTGCCTCCCGCCCGGGCCTTAGGTGAAGGTGCCACTGCTGTGTGCTTCTATAGCCATATCAAAACATAACACATTTTCATGAACTTAACACTTTTTTTTCTTAATCCTCACCCAAGGATATTTTTCCATTGAGTTTTAAAGAGAGTGGAAGGGAGAAGGAGAGACAAAAACATCGATGTGAGGGAAACACATGGATGGGTTGCCTCCTGTATGCACCCCGACCAGGGCCAGGAAATCTGCAACCAGATGCCTTTACAGGTAAACTACCAAACTTTTAAGGAAGAATTAATACTTGTCTTCTCAAACAATTTCAAAAAATTGAAGAGGAAGGAACACTTCCAAACTCATTCTACAAAGCCAGAATTACCCTGATACCTAAACCAGACAAAGAGGAGAAGGAGAGAGGGAGGGAGAGAGAGAGGGAAGGGAGGGAGGGAGGGAGGGAGGGAGGAAGGGAGGGAGGGAGGGAGGGAGGGAGGGAAAGAGAGAGAGAGAGAGAGAGAGAGAATTACAGTCCAATATTCCTGATGAATATAGATGTAATAATCCTCAACAAAATACTAAAATATTAGCAAATTAAATTCAACAATACATTAAAAAGATTATACACCATGATCAAGTGGGATTTATACCAGGGATGTAAGGTGGTTCAACATCTGCAAAACAATTAATGTGATTCATCACATCAATAAAACCAAGGATAAAAATCATATGATCATCTCAATACACACAGAAAAGGCATTTGACAAAATTCAACATCTGTTTCGATAAAATCTTTCAACAAAGTGGGTATATAAGAAACTTACCTCAACATGATACAGGTTATATATGACAAGCCCACAGCTAACATCATACTCAATGGTGAAAAGCTGAAATCTTTCCTCTAGGATCAGGAGCTAGACAAGGATGCCCACTCTCATTACTATTCTTCAATATAGTATTGGAAGACCTAGCCACAGCAATTTTACAAGAAAAAGATATGAAAGCATCCAAATTGGAAGATAAGAAGTAAAACTATCACTGTTTTCAGATAACATGATACTATGTACAGAAAACAATAAAGAATTCAACAAAAATTAATAGTACTAATAAATGAATTGACTAAAGTAGCATAATAGAAAATTAATATACAAAATCCATTGTGTTTCTAAACAATAATAGCAAATGATCAGAAAAAGGAATTAAGAAAACAATCTCCATTTAAAATTGCATCAAGTCCAACTGGTGTGGCTTAGAGGTTGAGCATTGACCTATGAACCAAGAGATCATGGTTCAATTCCTGGTCAGGGCACATGCTCAAGTTGTGGGCTTGATCCCAGTGGGGGGCATTTGTCTTCTCCCTGCCTCTCTGAAATCAATAAAAATATTAAAAAAATAAAATTGCATCGAAATGAATACATTAATCAGAGATGTGAAATATCTGTATTCTGGAAACTATAAGACACTGAAGAAAGAAATTGAAGAGGAAACAAACAAATAGAAGGACCAACTGTGCTCATGGATTGTAAGAATTACCATCATTAAAATGTCCATAATAATCAAAGCAATCTACAGGCTTAACGCAATTCCAATTAAAAAATATCAATGGCATTCTCAGAACTAGAACAAATAATCCTAAAATTTATATGGAATCACAAAAGAACATGAATAGTCAAAGCAATCTTGAGAAAGAAAAACAAAGTTGGAGTTATCATTCTTTCTGATTTCAAACTATATTACAAAACTACAATAATCAAAACAGTGTGGTACTGGCACAAAAACAAATGCAATGGAACAGAATAGAGAGCCCAGAAATAAATCCTCAGATATATGGCCAATTAACCTATGACAAAGGAGATAAGAATATATAATGGAGAAATGATAGTCTAGTCAACGCATGGTATTGGAAAAACTGGACAGATACATGCAAAAGAAAAATGAAACTAGGCCACTCTCTTACATCATTTGCAAAATTATATTAAAAATGGTTTAAAAATTTAAGTGTAAAACCTATACTCATTAAACTCCTAGAAGAAAAAGTAGGTGGTAAACTATTTTATATCAGTCTTAATAATATCATTTTGGATATGGCCTCTCAATCAAGGGAAATAAAAACAAAAATAAGCAAATAGGACTTCATCAAACTAAAAAGCTTCTATACAGGAAAGGAAATTATTGACAAAACATAAAGACAACCTAGTGAATGGGAGAATGTATTCTTAAATAATATATCTGATAAAGGTTGATATTCAAAATGTATAAATATACTGTCTAAGGAGCTCATTCAACTCAATAACAAACAAATAAATAATCCAATTTAAAAAAATGGTCAGAGGGGGGAAGGTCAATGGGGAGAAAAAGGAGATATGTGTACTACTATATATAATACTTTAAACAATAAAAAATAAAAATAAAAAAATGGGCAGAGGACATGAAGAGACATTTCTCTAAAGAAGACATACAGATGGCTAACAGATACATGGAAAGATGCTCAACATCACTAACGATGGAAATGCAAGTAAAAACCACAATGAGATATTATCTCACACCAGCCAGAATGGCTATCATCAAAAAGTCAACAAATAACATGTGTTGGTGAGGATGTGGAGAAAAGGGAACCCTTGTGCACTGTTGGTGGGACTGCAAATTGGTGTAGCCTCTATTGAAAACAGATGGAAATTCTTCAAAGAACTAAAAAAAATCCACCTACATGACCCAGTAATTTCACTTCTCGGTATTTACCTGAAGAAAACAAAAACACTAATTAAAAAACATACACACACTCCTATGATCACTGCTACATTATTTACAAAGGCAGGACATGGAAGCAGCTTAGGTGTCTGTCAGTGGATAAATAGATAAAGAAGATGTGAGATAGATAGATGGATAGATTAGGTAGGTAGGTAGGTAGATAGATAGATAGATAGATAGATAGATAGATAGATAGATAGATAGAATGGAATATTACTCAGCAATAAAAAAAGAACAAAATGTTGTCATATTGTAGCAACATGGATGGATAGATGGACCTAGAGGGAATTTTGCCAAGTGAAATAAGTCAGAGAGAGAGAAAGATAAATACCACATGGTTTCACTTAAATGTGGAACCTAAAAACAAATAAAACAAAGGAACAAACAAAACAAAACAAAAACAGACTCATAGAAACAGAGACCAAACTAATGGTTGCCAGAGGGAGGGGGGCTGGGGAATGGGTGAAAAATGTGAAAAGGAATATAGTCAATATTGTGATAAGTTTGCATGGTGACAGATGATTACTAGACTTACTGTGGTGATCACATTTAAGGTATATACAATGTCAAAGCACTATATTGTACCCCTGAACTAATATCATACTGTATACCAACTATACTTTAAAAAAATTATTGAAGTGTCTCCTTCCCCATCTTCATATATAGGCTTCTCCTCTGGGGAAAGCAGAAGGAAGTACATTTGGAGTCATGATTGAGATAACCTGTGGGATCATAAGAGGCTTCAGTCTAAGTCAAAACTATCTTCTAGTGGCTCTCTGCTAACACTGCCTGGGAAGTATTGAGGAGGGTGAAAAAGAGTTGTACACACACACACACACACACACACACACACACACACCCCTGCTAAGCTTTTTCGCCAGCACAATAATATTCATTGAAGTCACTTTCACAAACATCTGTCCTGCATTAGTTCAAGAAACTATATTTTCAGACAGTTTTGAATTACAGATGAGAAATATCTTTTAAGATAAAAGATGTTAAATATTAGTCTTTATGAAACAGGAAAGTTATGAGCAAAGACTGTCATCCTGTGCACCTTTCCATTCCTTTTTCCAGGTTTAACACCATTAGGATGTCTCTTTTGCTTGCATAACGCAAGTTTATCCCAAGAAACTTGAAATAAAATATCCAATGCAAATGCTATTTTGGTATTACTATTTGAATGACTTGTTCCTAAAGATATTTTGAGAAAGATGATAAAACATGAACAAAAAATCTAAACCAAACTATAACTAAGTAGTGTGACTTGTCTGAAATCCTACCTTTATTCACATAAGTTTGTGTCCTCCAAAGAAGTGAACTAAAACCAGGCAACCCAAATCTATACAAAACAGACTGAAGTTGGGGATAGCTGTGGTGTTAAAGGCACTAAATCCACCTTTGATTGTTACTTTAAATCTTGGATAAGTAGTGTTTGTCCAGTAATTTCTCATTTTTTTTCTCCCTCTGTCTTCCTCAGGGAAAATGGTTACAACAGCTTAGAACTCCCTTCAGAAGAAATTTCCACTGACAAAGGCACCAACTTCTCCCTTTCACAGTGGGTGGTCTGACACAGAAATTCCCCAGTGGCTGAGAATCTGGAGCCTGGCTGAGCCTCCCATTAGCTGCAGTATTTAAGCATTTTTATATGTAATTTAAGATGTGAACTGTTAAAATTAAAAATAGATAATTAAAATTTTCCCATTAGAAAATTGTGAGAAATTTCCAACATATTCTGAAGACTTAAGACCATAAGTCTATGTCCAAAATTAAATTTCTTCTTGCTTACTTACAAGGAATTATATCTTGATTCCTATTTTTCTCTTCTATTTTTATCCTATCTTCTATACTCTGCTAACATGTTTTTTAATTTTAGATGTACATGTATATTTAAAATAGAATTCATATGTGTTTTTTTCTAAATAATTCATTTATTTAATAGAAAGTTATTAAACATTGTTACAAGACTTTAGGAATAATAGAAGACAGAAGATAATAATGTATTAAGATAAGTGTTTTAGACACAACACCTCACTTAATTATGACAACAAATCTACAAAATAGGCACTGCTTTCCCATTTTACAGAAAAGGAAACTGAGGCATCAGGATGTTAGTTAATTTTCCCTAGAAACCGGTAAAAATGAACTTAAATATGGCATTGTTTGACATCCAAATGTTTGTCTCTTTACCACATAGTACTGCTTTCCTACTCACCACCCCAATACTTACCTAATTCATTTCATGATGGTTCCATCTCTGAATAAAGGAGATGTGCTAATCTCTACACATGGAATGATACAACCGTTGTTCTCAGGAAGCTTAAAATATACAAGAGGAGATAATTCATGTAACCTGTTAGAATTCAGTGAGTACCTTAGGAGTGGTACAAAGTATCTTAGACGTTCAGAAAAGAGAGAATACTTCTGGCTGGGAGGATCAAGATGCCATGTTTGAGATTCCTGTTGGTTTTGGCTTTGAAAGATAGGCCGGGTTTTAATCAAAGTAGAGGGAAAACATTTTAGGCAGAGGAAAAGGCACCATAAAAACTGAATGGTAGATGGGGAATGAGTTTGATGAATCAAGAATAATCCAGTGTGGAGAAATAATGGAAAATAAGGCTAGAACGCTAAACTGTGGCTGGAATGTGGCAGACAGTGGAAGCTGGGCTGGGAAGTTTGGAGCTCATTGTATAGGCACCGAGTAGATAAAAGTGACATTTTAAGCAGTACAATGAATGACTAGATGCTGTGCTTTAGCAAGTTAATGTGGCAAGGATGTGTAACCAAACTGCAACAAAAAGCACAATAAAAGGTTTAAAATGGGATATAGTAGAAAGAAAAGAGGAGATGGAGCTGAGAATGATAGTCAAAAGATTATATTGGGGAAAGAACATCCTATATAATAAAAGGCTAATATGCAAATAGACCAAACGGCAGAACAACCGAACAACTGGTTGCTATGACCTGCGCTGACCACCAGGGGGCGTGTGCAAAGCATGGCGGGCGTTGGCTGCGGCGGGATGATGGAGCAGGTGATCGAGGGCACCAGACTAAGGTGGGGCGCTGGTCGCTGTCATCAGGCAAGCCTCTGGTGGTTACTGAAAATTCTTTGCTCCCACACACTGTGGTCCCACCTGGCACTTGCACCTGCTGCCAGCGCCAGCCCTGCTTGCACCTGCTGCTGGCCCTGGAGCCGCCACTTGCACCCACTGCTGGTGCCTGGCACTGGCCCAGATCGCTCGGCACCGTCAGTACCTGCAAGCAGTGGCTGCTGGCCCCAATCGCCCCTCAGGGTTTCTCCACCTCCCCTGACAGCCGCCTCTCACACCCGCTGCTGGTGATGGCCCCACTTGCGCCTGCTGCTGGAGCCGGAGCTGCCGCTTGCACCCGCTGCCGGTGCCCAGCACCGGTCCTGATTGCTTGGTGCCATCAGTGGGTGCTAGTGGCGGCTGCCAGCCCAGAAAGCCCCTGAGGGCACCTCTACCTCCCCCTGCTTCTGAGGGGCAATTAGGGCAGCAGCTGCTGCTCACACCCACTGACAGTGCCGGCCCCACTTGCACCTGCTGCTGGCACTGGCCCCAATTGCTCCATGCCTTCAGCCGGTGTGAGCGGGGCTGGCACCGTCAGCGCATGGGAGCAGCGGCAGGAGCGGGGTTGCCGGGGGACAGAGGAGCCATGGTGGTAGGGGCCAGGCCGGGGTGCAGAGGATGGGACAAAACCCTCCCCTGTGCCTACCTCAGCCTCATAGCCCACAGTTCCTTTCAAGGTGCAGGAGTTCATGCACTGGGCCCCTAGTATTCAAATAAACTTTAAGTTTTTGAGTTTATGTAACCAACTCAATGATGTGACCATTAACAGAAATAGGGAAATGCAATTCATTTGAAAATTTTCTGAACATTAGTGAATGAGAAAAGAAATCATGGTAAGGCAGATATTGAGAAATATAGTCTTGGAATCCCAACATCAGAATGACCAGATTTCCTGGTAGAGAATTTACCAGCTGTCATGTTCAGTCAAGACTGGTTTGGCTGCCCTAACCGGTTTGGCTGCCCTAACCGGTTTTGCTCAGTGGCTAGAGCACCAGCCTATGGACTGAAAGATCCCAGGTTTGATTCTGGTCAAGGGCATGTACCTTGGATGTGGGCACATCCCCAGTAGAAGGTGTGCAGGTGGCAGCTGATCGATTTTTCTCTCTCATCGATGTTTCTAACTCTCTATCCCTCTTCCTTCCTCTCTATAAAAAAAAAATTAATAAAATATATTTTTTTAAAAAAGGACTGGTTTGGCTAAGAAGTCAAATTGATGGCAACAGTAGTTTGCAAGGCAGCCAAAAGCTTGCCCCCAAATTTTCGTTTATTAATTTTGTCTAATGATTCAGACATTGCCAAAAAAAAGTCCCTAAATGTTATTAGATGTTCAACTTCTTCATAATCAAAGTAAATCAAATTTTGATTAGATAGAAGGAGGAGATTGAAAAAGATTCCCATCTTGGAACACTGGGGGAAGACTTCGGTAAGTTGCCAGTACAAGCGAGAGGAATTGGGTACCAAGGAGCTTGGGGGAGAGATTATTTTAAAAAATAATAATAAAGAAATTATCAGGGATTTTAGTGGCTATAGTAGCCAGTCTTTATGATGTCCCCAATAATTCCTATAAGTTCCTATATTCACATCTTGTGTCTCTTCTCACAGTGAATAAGGTTGGCCTATGTAGCTAATGAGATATTGAGGAAATGATGATGTGTGGTTTTGAAGACTAGGGCACAAAAGTTACAGCAGCTTCCACTGTGCTTTCCTTTGGATCACTCTCTCTGGAGGTCACTCAGACAGCCCTATGAAGAGGTCCAGGTGGTGAGGAACTGAGGCTGCTGGCCACTAGCCAACAGTCAGCATGTACTTTCTAGCCATGTGAGGGAGCATCTCTGTAGCAGAACATACAGCTTCAAACTTTCATGTTTGTTTGTTTTTTAAATATATATTTTTTTATTGATTTCAGAGAGGAAGGGAGAGGGAGAGAGAGATAGAAACATCAAAGATGAGAGAGCATCACTGATTGGCTGCCTCCTGCACACCCCACACCAGGAATCGAACCCCCAACCCGGGCATATGCCCCAACCAGGAATAGAACCGCAAACTCCTGGTTCATAGGTCAACGCTCAACCACTGAATCATGCTGGCCAGGATAGCTCCAAACTTTCAGATGATTACAAACTCAGTCACTGTCTGGAATCCAGCCTCCTGAAAGACCCTGAACCAGACCACTGAGCTAAGCTGTTCCCAGATTCCTGACTCACAGAAACGGAAATAGTAAATGTTTATTTTGTTTTGATCCACTACCTTTTGCAGTAATTTGTTACACATTAATAGATAACATATCTAGAAGTGGGTTGCTGTCGTAAACAACCTGAGAAATATGGGAGAGGCACTGGAATCAGGCAGTGCCAGAAACTGAAGGACACTGAAGACAGTGTTAGTGGCCATTGAAACTGTCTTGAAAACACTGTTATTATAAGCCTCATGGTCTTTGAGGAGGTTGATGAGGAGGAAGATGTTATTAGAAACTGAGAGAAAGAAGGATAATTTTAATACAGTGACAGAAATTGAGCAACACTGTCACCTTCAATGAGGTGGGAACTAGGAAATGTATCTAATAAAATGGATGATCTCATTAAGACATGATCAGTCAGAGTGTTGAAGGTGCTGCTTGATTTCTCTTGCTGTTTACAGTAAAATGTGCAAAGGAGGAAGATAAGCTAAAGAATGAATTATTAACCCAAAAGGACCCAAGACTTGTCAATCTTGAAAACTGTCAGCCTCTCAGGATGGGAGGGAAAAAATGCTAAGACAAAGAAATGCCTTTTGGGCAAAGATCAAATCCAGGCACTGCCAGGCATTCTATAATAATAAAAGCATAATATGCTAATTAGACCAGATAGCCAAATGACCTTCCAGACATCATTCCAGATGAAGCCATGGTGGCGGGGACCAAGGCACAGTGGTTAGGGAAGATCTGGCAGGCAGGCAAGTAGTTAGGGGCAATCAGGCAGGTAGACAGAGGTGTCTAGGGATTATCAGGCAGGCAGGAGAGTGGTTAGGGCGATCAGACAGGCAAGCAGGCTAGCTGTTAGGAGCCAACGATCCTGAATTGTGAGAGGGATGTTTCACTGCTGGTTTAGGCCAGATCCCTGTGGATTGGGACTAAACTCGAAGTCAGACATCTCCCAAAGGATCCCAGATTGCTAGAGGGTGCAGGCCGGGCTGAAGGACACGCCCCCCCCTCCATGTACGAATTTCATGCACCAGACCTCTAGTCATGATATAAAAATGAAGCTGAGTCCAGCCAGCATGGCTCAGTGGTTGAGCATTGACCTATGATCCAGGAGGTCCTGGTTCGATGCCCAGTGTGGGGCATGCAGAAGGCAGCCGATCAATGAGTCTCTCTCATTATTGATGTTTTTCTCTTTTCCTCTCCTTCCTTTCTGAAATCAACAAAATACAGTAGGTCCTCAGTTTACATCAGAGATCCATTCCTACGACGCCACGTAATGCGATTTTCACCAAAGGTCGGAACCCACCCACATAAGCACATACGTCACTCACATGGAGCACATACACAGCAGTAATGAAGTGAAACAGAAAAAAAAAATTTTAAATAAAGATAACAATTCCTGACCTTTACTTGCAGTAAATAAATAATAAAAAACATAAAGCACATATGTACATACATCGAAATGATGGAACTTTTTTTTTACATATAAATAAATGGGAGATAGTGATGTAACCATGAAATGACTTATGTCGAGTCCGATGTAACCTGAGGACTGCCTGTGTGTGTGTGTGTGTGTGTGTGTGTGTGTGTGTGTATTTTTTAATGAAGCTGAGAGCAAGGTTGTAAAATCCTTTGCTAAAACCTTGGAAATATCTAATGTTGTGACTCAGAAAGCCCTTCATTCAGACACTAGGGCTTCTAGGAAGCTTAAGGGTACTCTCCCTCAGTAATCACAATAGAAACCTTAAGTAGAAAAGGGCATATCTCAAACAGATTTGTAAGTGTGGCCTCTTCATAATGTAGTAGACTCCAGTAAGATTCACAGGTAACCCACGAAATCGTTTGAGAGTATTTGTTAGAGTCATTAGCAGCGTGGACTGATAGAAACAGAGATAGAACTAAAAGAAATGGGGCCTTTGGACCTGAAAACTTCTACAGCAGAAATTAGACAGAAAAAATCTACACAGCTTCAAGCCTAGACTACCTGACATGAAAAAATAAGTTGACTCAGAAGGCAGAACCAAAAGCCTTAAAGGTTATAGCCAAGAGACTTGGAGAATCACTCCCAGGAAGCAGTAGGAATAAGTTCTAGTGAAGGCACTTCCAATATTTACCTAGCTGAATCACAGCGTTACTGTGGACCAGACTCCTGTGTTCCTCTTGTTTTCTACCCATTAAACAGGAATGTCAGTACTGGTTATTGTATTTCTACCCCACCATTGTATGTTTGGCTTAGGGTGTGGGAGGGCAGATAATCTTATCTCTTTAGTTCACAGGTCTTCAGATCTCAGAACTGTTCTGAGAAGCTGTGCTTAAGAAACCACACCCAAAACGCCTCATCCACATCTGAGCCTAGTTGAGATGCTAAGATTCTAGACTTTGAGATAATATTTTATGGGATGAGACTTTTGGTGGTTACTTATAACTTCTCTCATTGAGAGACAGAGGATGTACTCTAGTACTAGCCTCCAAATTGCCCCCAAATAACCCCTGATTCCTGGTATTCATGTCCTTGTGTAAGTCTCCTCCCATGCTAGATAGGGCTAATCTGTGTAACCAACAGTGTATTAACAGAGTGACAATGTATAGCTTCCGACTAGGACATAAAAGATATTCTTCCCTGCTCTCTGTTGGATGACTCACTCTTAGGGGAGTCTGATGTCTTGTCATGTTATGAGAATACTCAAATAGCCTTCAGGACAGCTCACTATGATAAGGAACTGAGCCAGCATGAACCTGACGGCCATGTAAGTGAGCCATCTTTGTTGCAGATCTTCCTGCCCCAGCCAGGCTTTAGGAGATGGTTAGCCCTAACTGTGATTTTAACTGTAACCTCATGAGACACACTGAACCAAAACTACCCATCTAAGCTGCTCCCAAATTCTTCAGCCACAGAAATACTGTAAGACAATAAATATTTGTTGTTTTCAGCCACTATATCTGGGGATAATTTTTTAATGCAGCAACAGATAACTAATACAGTGAATTACAACTTCAGTATGAGGCAATAGAATGAAATGACTACTTAAAAATGTTATGTGCTTTTTGACTGCATCATTTGAACAAAGGTTCTATATTAACTATGGTAATAATCCACTTCTAAACTTAAATCAATTTAAGATATTGTATGTAGTTTGAGTCATATACTTTAAAAGACATTGAGAGCTAAAGGACTATCAAGATAGTGAAGACTTGACAAATACAACACCAAGAGTGCATGAGAACAACTGGTGATGTTTAAGCTTGAGTAGACAAGGGTGACATGACATTTGTACATGTGTTTAAAGAGATAGCAAATGAAAGATGTAATAGATATATTCTGCATACTCTGTATTCCTTCAAAGGGGAGAAAAAGAACCAAACGCTAATAAAAGTTATTAAAATGATTTATAAGACATGAAACAAAGAACAAAGAAGGTAAGCATAAATCATTTTGTCCACTGGGAATCATTTCATTATCACTATAATCGTGTTGCATTCATTTCCTTTATGCGCCTTACGTGCAGGCGCACATTTCTCTCCACTAATACCAGTAGCGAATATTTCAGCAGCCGATTGCCACGTCATTAGTCTTGGACTGACTTGTTTGGTGTGCCCAACAGGAAATATTTCTCTTTCAGAGAACAAGAAAAATAGATTTATTTGTGTTACGTTTATTAATTTGTGCAGTTATTCAGTGTCTGGTAAGTTAATATTCAAAAATACTAATTTTTATTAAAATGTTTTATTTTATGTTAACAATTATTTATTTCAGCCCTTTGTATTCAGCATGTCTCTGTCAAAATAAACCTACGTTTCTATGAAAATTGAAGCTTTTGTTTCTTTGCGGCCCACATAAACTTAAACCATGTTTATTTGGCCTGTGTTAGCCTTTGAGTTTGACATGATTGATCTAAAGGGTCCTTTATGTGCCATATGTATAAGTGCTAAGCTTTCAGTCAGCAACAAAGTCATGTAATTGTTGATGACAGAGTTGGAAAAAGAGCTGACAATTCCTAACTCTTAATTCTCAAGGAACTATTCATAATTTTGGGGTCTTTAAGAGATATATTATTTTTTCTTAAATAATAAAAATAGCTCTAGCCACTTTGGCTCAGTGAATAGAGCATTGGCCTATAGTCCAGGACTGAAGGGTCCCAAGTTTGATTCCGGTTAAGGGCACATACCTGGGTTGCAGGCTCCTGGCCCTGGTCGGGGGCATGCGGGAGGCAACCAATTGATGTGTCTCTCTCACATCGATGTTTCTCTCTGTCTCTCCCTCTCTCTAAAAATCAATGGGAAAAAATAGCCTCAGGTGAGGATTAAAAATAAATAAATAAATAAATAATAAAAACAAAACTGCATGGAAGATGAATTGATGTCCTCATCCTTAAAAATATCTTTGGAATTATTGTTAGGAGAGTGTTTGCAATTATAAAAACAATATATCTGCAATACTTTATTTATTAGAAAATTTTGTCTAATGCAATAATATTTCTTTAAGCAGAAATGTGGAAAATAAAACCATAGTCTTTTACCAATTGTCTTTGAAGTTATAAAATAATCTTTTTTAAGTTTTACCATCTATAAATGAATAATTTATGTAGAGCACATGTGAATGTTATGCAAACATTGATTTGTTTTCTATCATACTTTAAAAATGAAGATCCTGATAAGTATAATCATATTTTTAAAAATATTTTCATTTTTCAAATTATGACAGTAGTCGTAATTTTACTAGAATAATGTATATTAAAATGCCAACCTTAAGTCTGAAGTAAACAGTTTTTTTGATGTTACACAGGCTCAGTGTTTTGAGCTCTTCCCCAAGAATGCAAAAGCCCATTCTTAAATTGTTTTCTTAGCAAACTCTTATGTTTAAGAATTTTTCTTATCGTTGCTCCTCCAGTCTAAGCTTCCTAAGTTATTTTTCTAGCATCATTAATTTTATTTTATATTACTAGTATAGATTAAGTAGAAATATATATAAGGCAAAGTATTCATAAATACATCAACATTCAAAGAAGGATACTTGCCTTTCAAAATCTTAGTTAATATGCCAAGATTTTCAGATTATAGTTCAAAGTTCTTAAAGTCTTTGCTTTCTAACGGAGGAAGAATGTCTGCTTTTTTCACATCTTACAAAATATGTTCCCAGCCTACGAGCCTCCACCAGTCCCTGGGATCCACTGGGATTAACGTTTATAAGCTGCAAATACACAAAAAGCCAAGGGCCAAGGCTTTGCAAATAGGTAGAAATTTGTTTTCCTTGTGGTGGTAAAATGAGGTAATCTTAAGTATCATTAAGGAGAATGGAGAACACTCATTTTCAATGTATATTGCAATCAAATTCAAATTTCCTTAAAAACTGAACTGGTCTGGGTTTAGAATCTGGAAAATTTCTAAGGTAGTATATTTCTGATCATGACAATACCTACTTTTCACATTGGATGACTATTTATGTGTGATAATATTAAAGATGTTAAATACTGAAAAAATAATGTATTTAGTTTCCTTCTTAGAAAAGCTGAGGGCTTTTTAATTCTAAAACCACTGTTAAACTAACTATGTTTGAAGATATAAGTTTTAAGGACATTACAACATAAACCAAGTAAAAGATTGCCAGAATGTCTTTTAATACTGAGTATACTTTTTTATTGCTACGTATTTACTTTCTATAATGGGCAGTAACCTCATATAATTTTTAAAGAAAAGAAAATTATAAATGCAGAATGAATAAATTTCTATTTTCTGAAATGTATAAATTAAATGACAGTATCAAAATATCTCATTGTATGGCATGTAGAATATTTATGAAAAATTATATTTTTTTAAAGTCACAATTTAAAGTGAGTTTTCACAGTTTTTGATTTCAGAGAAAATTCATATATCTTCAACAAAAGTTAGTCCTAATATATTTCAGTTGTGGTTCTTCCTTTGTGGCTCTGATATTATACTTAAGTTCATAGAATAACATTTGGAATGACAGCAACAGTGCAACAAAGGACATACAGCTTTATATTTTAGAATATAATTTTATAGTCGCTTTGCTATATTATTATGGTTTATAAAAGACTATTGTTAATTCAGTACATTATAACACTGTAGAAATATACATTATTTTAAATAGTGTAATAGGAAAGAAGAGAGATTCAGTGTGGAATACTCTAACCATTACCAGGGATTCATAAGTCTCCTATCCTCTTTCATCATTCTTAAATGAAAACAAGATCAAAACCATTAATTCAATAGAACAAATATTCAGATTGCATTCTTTTGAGAAGTGTTTTAGGGGAAAGTGTTTGGAGAATGCAGTTTGGAGGACATCTGGTCCATTCACACACAAATAAATAGTAGTAAATACCTGACTTAGAGCTGCCAGAATTGACAATTTATATTCTAAACATGTCTAATATTTGGAAGACTCTAAAACTTTTCTTTAAATTCTGAGCTCCTATAATAGTTTTCCAATGATTAAAAAAAATAGAACTGTCACTCTTTTAAGTAAATGATTTGAGAAAGCTTTTAAAATACAGAGCTAAAGAAACATAAATGTAATTAAGTTATTAGGGAAATTTTAGTTTAAGAAGATCAATAAATTGTGAGCTAAAATGGATCTTTTTTATCTTTGTATATTCAGATCCTAACAGTATCCAGCATCAGGTAGAAATTCACTAAATATGTATTGAGTGAATTATTTCATAAATAAAACTACCATTTAAAAACATGTAGCATCTTTGGTATTATTAAATTTGGGATTAATTCAATGATAGTAACACAGTTTGTTTTATTCTCAAGGGCCAAATCTATATTATTAAATACCAACATTTAACAGGTGATCAAAACTTAACCCTTTGCAACAGCATGGATGGACCTAGAGAACAGTACGCTAAGTGAAATAAGCCAGTCAGAGAAAGACAAGTACCATGTGATTTCATTTACATGTAGAATTTAATGAACAAACTGAATAGAGAAAGACTCATACATAGAGAGCAAGCACACAGCTCTGGTGGTGGTGATGGGAGATGGGAGCTCAGGGGGATTGAATAAAAAAGAAAATAGAGAGAACTCATGGACATGGACAAGGTGTGGTGATTGCAGGAGTGGGGGTGGTAGAAGTAGAGGAGGGCATAGAGGGGATGCATGATGATGGAAAAAATAAAATTAAAAAGACTTAAAATTAGGTACAATTGTATAAGTACTATTTATTAATTCCATATTAATTTTGTTTAAAAGTATTTTTCTGGCTAAATCCTAAGTGTTAAATATATCAAATAGGATGCAAAGCTAAATGAATTGTTGAGGGTTAGTCACCAACAACTAAGAAACAGAAATGTATAGCAGAAATATGAATAGGTCTGCACATCTGTCACTTACGTTACTAACTGGGATAAGTATCTTCATTCAATTGAATCTGGAGTTTATTTGCATTTATTTCAGACACTTGGAATCTAGCTATTGTGACAGTGATTGTTGTTGAACTTTTAATGGGTTAGATGTTGTGCCAGTATTTCTTGTACTAAAAGGGCAAATGTGTGAAAGTTATAATAAAGTGGAAATGCTGATAGATGTCCGGCTTGAATATTCCTACCGTGGATATAATCTAGCTTGTGTTTTCAAGCTCTCTTTTCTTCTCAGATGCTTCAAAGAAAAACCTCTGAACAAACCTTGAAATGACATTGCATCTTCCCTGAGACCTCTCTCATGAATTTTGCATATTTTCACTTTCAAATTATGTAGTCTAGGACTACTAAATGTATAGAGCTGAACGAAGTAATACCAATTTACTAAAAAGAATTGCTCCCTCTAGTGAATTCACAATGTTACTTCACTTTTTGGCACTGCTGCACTGAGTAATGTAATAAATGATATAAATGATGATGACTATTAAGTTGATGATCGTGGTCTGGCCTACTTTTGTGATATTACATTTTAATGTTTTCTGTGCTTGGATGCAGGGAAGTTTCATGATGATTGATTAGAGCTGCTTGCTGGATCTTTTAGAACACTACGTGAAAAACCTTGCTCTGAAAAAATTTACTGCTAAAACTCCTCAGATCACTTTTGAAACCCTTTTGGAACCATGTTATTTTGAGGGCTATGGCCATGTTAACGTTAGCAAAGTTTAGTGAGGGGATTAAAGCAATTGTCCTAATAATTGTTATGACGGGAATAAGTTTAACTGGAATATAATTCTAAATGTGATGGCTGTCTTTGCTCTGGCTACCATATACCGCAGAAAAATTAAGACATTATCAACCTTATTCCTCTCTTCCAGTCAGAAATGCTGTGCAACCAATGATACAGATCTAAAAATATTTTGAATTCTTTGGAGTTTTATTTAAATCATTTTACCTGAATATAAAGTCAAATATTGGGACTGCCGTGAAAGGCAGAGCATTATTTCTCAATTTAATTCAAACCTGGTCTTAAAATAATTCATTTTAAATCACAGGAAGGAGAAATTAAAATTGAGAAGTTGCATGGGTGATTAGATTTACACACCTGATTAGATTAAATATGGCAATAATAATGGGAGAAAACACAATAGAATGTATCAGGAGATTCACTCTTTTTCAAAGCAGGGTTCCATTTTCTGTGAAATTTAAATTACCTGGGTAATTACTGCTATACTCAACCATTTGGCCTGAACAGGCAAAGCCTTTTTACAATGTAATCTCAGTTAACATAGCAGATGGCACTGGTTACCAATCCCATCAAGTTATCGTTTTCTCTGTCCCAATAATATTCGGGTAACTCCACCTTCCAAGTGCTCAGCAAATATTAATTCATCATTGCAGCACTCCTAGGAGGAGGTAGAACATTTTAATAAATAAAGTATAGTCTAGATTAAATTACTTGAAAGCACCCGTGAAAGACAAGCAGAGAAACTCAAAATTATTAAATGACTTTATTAATTATGTGAAAGAAGGTAATATTGTTTTAGGAGTCACTCTCCCTTAAAGTAATTTCAGGAGGAACTCGTGGGAGTAAGGGGCCCATCAGGGTTTAAAAATGTTTTGTTTCCACTCTCTTTTCTCAGGTGAAGGAATAATTAGTAGGATTTCCATGGAGACCTGACTATGTCCAAGCAAGGGACTAGCCTGCTGGCAGGTCCCAGCCGGCCCGCCTCCCGGGTCCCTGGGTCCACCCCGGGCACTCTGGGGGCAGCATGGCTGGGATCCCGGGCCGGAGCCCACCCAGGTCCTTATCGGGGTTCCGCTCCCCTGTCCCCTGTCCTCAGGCTTCCTCCTTCCTCTCCAAGGCCGAGCGCGCCGTTTACTTAGAAGCCTGAAGCTCTCCCTGGGCCTCTGGGCCTGTCTGGCTCCGGGTTGGAGGTGGATGGAGGTGGATGGGGCGCGCTGTGACCCGGGGGACCGGCCGGCGGCTGCTGGAGGTGGGGGTGGGCATGGCCTCGGAGGGCGGAGGCGCGACCCCTGCCGGCCGCCCTGGAAGAAGCGGAGGCCACCCTCTGGGGCTTCAGAGAAAGGGGAAGGGTGTTCCACACCTGGAAGGCGCCTGAGCTTTGCGGTTTCACCATTACACACGTTTCCAACTGATGGAGCCTGGTTAAAAGTCCAGGGAGGCGAGGATCTGTGCAACTCTGCACGTCCTCTCTTAGGCAGTGACTCGGTTTGGGGAAACTTAAAAAATGTCAGCCCCTGGACGCTCACAGAGCTTTCTGATGGATCCTGTAGATGGGTGTTGCGTGAGCATCCTTTGCGCCCTAGCAGTAGAGCTGTCACTGTGGGCAAACCTTACATCCCAGGAGCACTCTGAGTTTTATTCACAGTAACCTTGGTTACTTTATAGCAATAACTGACGAGAAAGAACACTTTATTTATTTACTTACCCATCTTCATTTCTTAAGTGGTTAGAAACCCAGGGTTCGAATGACTATACTAGAGTTCAGAGGAAGGAGAAAGGCAGGGGTATAAATGAAGAACATATTTATTTGGTATATTCCAGCCTTTTTCTTGCCCTGTTGGAGGGGCTCCTTTTGAAAAGATGCAATGATATTCAGGTAAATTCACTGTTTCTTGGGTGGAGGAGATATTTCTATTTTCCTCAAAATATTTCTACTTTTGGTCACTCCTATGTAGAGAGAAAGCCTAAGGGACAGCTGGATTTCAGTTCCTCAAACCTATCTGTCTTCATTTAGGTTTTTGCCAGTTTTTTTTTTTCCTTATAATAAAATACTCAAGTCATCTCCATGATTCAGATAATAGCTTATTCACTTGATAGCCTATCTCTGTCCACAAAGAATTTTAGGTAGTTTTTAAAACTGCACATATAAAAAAGAACACAAATAAAATATAAGCATTAAGAACACTCAAGCTGTGGTGAGATTATGCATAATGGCTAAAATTGATTTAGCTCTGAGCTTCCTTGAGTTCCTTGGATGAAATGTACTCTCTGCACGGAGCAAATACAGTCACGAACTGTGTAATGCAGGGATATGCTCTGAGAAATGCATCATTAGGCAATTTCATCATTGTGCAAGACAACACAGAGTGCACTTATACAACCCAATGGTATAACCTAAATTTGTGTACCTAATGGTACACACGTAGGATATATGGTAAAGCCTATTGCTCCCAGACTACAAATTGGTACAGCATGTTACTGTACTGAGTATGGTAGGCAACTATAACACAATGATAAGTATCTAAACAAAGAAAAGGTACAGTAAAAATATGGCATAGAAGATAAATGGTTCACCTGTATAGGGCCCTTTCCATGAACAGAACTTGCAGGGATAGAAGTTGCTTTGGGTGAGTCAGTGAGTGAGAGATGAGTGAATGTAAAGGCCTGGGATATTACCGTACACTACTATGGACTTTATAAACATTGTACACTTAGGCTATACTAAATTAATTAAACAACATGAGATTAAATCAAACACAAGAGATAATTATGCAATAAAGAGATATGGTAAATGAGATATATGTGCCTGCATATATGTGCATAACATTACATTAATACTTTACAACAAGCTTTTATTATTATAAATGGAAAGAGTACACTCTAAAATAACAATAAAGAATGCAGTAGCCCTGGCCAGGTAGCTCAGTTGGTTAGAGTGTCATCCTGATATGCCAAGGTTGCAGGTTCAATCCCTGGTCAGGGCATGTATAAGAATTAACCAATGGATACATAAATAAGTGAAACAACAAATCAATGTCTCTCTCTCTCAAATCAATAAAATAATTATTTTAAATGTCGTAAATGAATGGTGGTTACAAGAGGGAAAAGAGGGTGGGGGAGAGCAAGGTGGGCAAAGGGTGTCAAATACATGATAATGGAAGGAAACTAGACTTGTTTGAGGAGCACACAAATTATATCCATGTACACCTGAAAATTATATATTAGCCAGTATTTCCCTGATAAATTTAATTTATAAAGTTGAAGTATATATTTTAAGTATAGTATAGTAAATACATAAATGTATAACGTAGTCACAT
Source organism: Corynorhinus townsendii (assembly GCA_026230045.1). Classification (NCBI taxonomy): domain Eukaryota; kingdom Metazoa; phylum Chordata; class Mammalia; order Chiroptera; family Vespertilionidae; genus Corynorhinus; species Corynorhinus townsendii. The sequence continues at coordinate 79,311,587 of JAPDVU010000001.1, read as the reverse complement.
TATTATCAAATACTATGTACTGCATATACTTATATGTGATATACTTTTATATGACTGGCAGCACAGTAGATTTGTTTACACCAGCATCACCACAAACATGTGAGTAATATGTTGCACTATGCCTTTAAGACAGTTATGGCATCATTAGGTGATAGGAAATACTCAGCTCCATTATAATCTTATGGGATTACCATTATATATGCAGTCATAATGGGGCGCATGATGATAGTAAAAAAATAAGAGGCATTTTGGTTTCTGTAAGGCCACTTTGTAAAATCCCTAGCCTGCCACTAGAGGCTGCTCTTCATTCTTTTTTTAAGTTGATTAACATTTTTAATAAAACAAATAATTTTGCAGTATGGCACAAATGAAATCTTTCTAGAATTTAATAAACTTGGCATTCCAAGTAATTACTGTTATTTAGATTCAATGGTTTCATGATTGCAAAAAAGGAAGGAATGAGTTCAAGTGGCCAGCTCTTGGTTTATTTTCTTTTGATGAGTTTACAATGGGATATTTGCATGCTTCCTTCAAGGATGTTGTACCTTCTTGCTGGCTAAAACATCCAGGTCACAGCAAATTCAGGCACGTGTAGAGATAGGCTGAATGATGTCATCCACAAATCCTCTCACTGCTGCAGGAAAAGAACTGGCAAACTTGTTGATATATTCTGCTTGTGCATTTTCCACATTCTCATACCCTTTGAAAATGACCTCCATAGAACGCTTTGCTCCCATGACTGCAATCTCTGCTGTGGGCCAGATATAGTTGGTGTCACCACATAGGTGTTTGGAGCTCATGACATCATAGGCACCACCATAGGCCTTCCTGGTGATGACTGTGACTTTGGGCACAGTTGCCTCAGCAAATGTGTAGAGAAGTTTGGCACCATGCTGAATGGTGCTCCTATATTCCTGTGCTGTGCCAGGCAGAAAGCCAGGGACATCAACAAAAGTGATGAATGGAATATCATTTTGTTTGTTTTTCTTTTAAAATATATTTTTATTAATTTCAGAAAGGAAGGAAGAGAGAGCGAGATAAACATCAATGATGAGAAAGAACCATTGCATGCTCCCCCGCCCACTCCCCAACTGGGGATCGAGCCCGCAGCCTAGGCATGTGCCCTGACTGGGAATCAAACCGTGACCTCCTGGTTCATAGGTCAATGCTCAACCACTGAGTCACGCCAGCCAAGCCTAGAATGTTGAATGCATCACAGAATCGGACAAAACGAGCCCCTTTCACAGAAGAATTAATATCCAAGCATCCTGAAGTCACCTTAGGTTGCTTGCCAACAATTCCAACTATTTTCCTATTCCTTCTTGCAAAACCAGTAATGATGTTCTTGGCATAATTGGGCATGATCTCAAAAAGTCTCTCTCATCAACAACAGAATGTATGATGTCCACCATGTTGAAGGCTGTGGTAGGTTTCAAAGGGACAATTGTGTTGAGCTCAGGAACAGACAGTCACTGGGATCATGGCACTCATAGATGGGAACCGGGTTCTGGCTATTGAGAGGCAGGTATTTGAAGAACTCTAGGAGATTGCACAGGCTGTCCACATCATTTTCAAAAGCTCTGTGAGCACACCTGACATGGTGGTGTGGGTCTTGGCACCACCAAGCTCCTCCTGCCTAACGTCTTCGCTGGTGACAGACTTCACAACATCAGGACCAGTTATGAACAGGTAGGAGGCATCCTTTGCCATGAACGTGGACTGTGTTAGGGCTGGGGAGTAGACAGCCCCACCAGCACATAGGCCCATGATGGGAGAAATTGGAGGGGTGACTCCCAACACCAGGACATTCCTCAGAAAGGTGTCTGCATAGTCGGCAAAGACTCTACTCCCTCTTGGACCCAGGCTCTCCCAGAATCATTCAGTCCAATCCCTGGAGCCCCATGTCATGGCCTGATCCATGATTTTGCAGATCTTTTGGACATGTGCTCCTGACAGACTGCCTCCAAAAACAGTAAAACCCTGACTGAAGACCTAAACCAATCTTCTGTTGATTCGGCCCTGTGTAGTGACAACATTGTCTCCAGGAAACTTATTCTCATCAGCAGCCATTCCCAAATCTACACATCTGTTTTCCACAAACATGTTGTTCGCAACAAAACTGTCAGGGTCCAGCAAGAGACGACCTGCTCTCTGGCCGTTAGCTTTCCTCACTGGTGCTGTGCCTCAATGTGGTGCTGGCCCTCTGTGCCTGCAGCAATGGAGACTGGAGACCCACTGGCTGCAGACCCCCACACCGAAACTGCTCATCCCAGCGCACAGCCTTGCTCCAGCCGCAGGCCCCCGTGCGAGTTGCCTCCTCCATATTTCTGCTCTTATTTTTTTAATATGTATTTATTATTTTTTAAAGGTATTTTCATTTATTTCAGAGAAGAAGGGAAATGGAGAGATAGAAACATCAATGATGAGAGAAGATCAGTCATCAGCTGCCTCCTTCACTCCCCACACCGGGAATTGAGCCCACAAAGGAGCATGTGCTCTGGCCAGGAATCTAATGGTGACCTCCTGGCTCATAGGCAGAGGCTCAACCACTGAGCCACACCAGCTGGGCTACTCTTAACTCTTAATATGTGAAGGCTAATCTAGTGAAAGAGCTTTTTCCACGGTCAGTAAGGAGCTGGAAATTGCTTTGCTATTTACGTTTTGATTTCCACCCCCTCCATTTCTTTATTTTAAATTATTATTACTTTTGGTTTATATCAGTTCAGTTTTATGTTTTATTGATGGTATCTAAATAGAAGATGAAGGCACATTTACTTTTGACTTATGCTTTTGTATTTCAGCACTGGATGTAAGCCTGGGGTGTTTTTCATTGTTGTTATCGAGTTTCTTTCTTCCTTTCTTTCTTCCTTTTTTTGCATTTAGAAATAAAACCTAGTTTTTATTATTTATTAAGGCATAATTTGTGACTGAAATGCAGTGTCCATCACTTTTCTTATTCATTATAGTGAACTAAATGTTTTTTTCTTTTACCCACTCTCTTTTTAATAAAACAAGGGATATTCAAAAAGCACTTTTCAAATGGAACGATGTAATTATATCTCAAATAAGTAAACACTAAGTGATTAAAGAGGGGAGCTGTGCTCCACCTTGTTGAAGGTAGAGTACCTGCATCAATTGTGCGGCCTTCTGCACAAGAGACTTATAGACTCACTCCCATTTGTTAATTTACTTAATCATCTATTTATTTTTTAAAAATTTATTTTATTGTTTAAAGTATTACAAATAGTAGTACATGTCTCCTTTTTTGCCCCATTGACCTTCCCCTGACCTCCCCTACCCCTCGGCACATGCCCTTTCCACCACCCCTCCCCAGTGTCTTGTGTCCATTGGTTATGCTTATATGCATGCATACAAGTCCTTGGGTTGATCTCTTACCTCCCCCCACCCCATCCCTCCCAGCGTTCCCACTGTAGTTTGACAGTCTGTTTGATGCTTCACTGCCTCTGTATCTATTTTTTTAAATAAATCTTTATTGTTCAGATTATTACAGGTGTTCCTCTTTTTTTTTCCCCCCATAGTTTCCCTCCACCTGATTCCCCACCCCACCCCATGCCCTTACCCACCGCCACTGTCTTCATCCATAGGAGTAAGATTTTTGTCCAATTTCTTCCCTCACCCCTCACACCTGCTTCCCCTGAGAGTCGTCAGTCCACTCCCTTTCTATGTCCCTGATTCTATTATATTCACCAGTCCATTCTGTTCTTCAGATTTTTATTCACTTGATTTTTAGATTCACTTGTTGGTAGGTATGTATTTGATGTCATTTTGTTGTTCATAATTTTTATCTTTACCTTTTTCTTCTTCTTCCTCTTGTTAAAGAATACCCTTCAGCATTTCATGTAATCCTGGTTTGGTGGCAATGAACTCCTTTAGCTTTTTCTTGTCTGTGAAGCTCTTTATCTGACCTTCACCTCTGAATGATAGCTTTGCTGGGGAGAGTAATCTTGGTTGTAGGTTCTTGCTGTTCATCACTTTGAATATTTCTTGCCACTCCCTTCTGGCCTGCATAGTTTCTGCCGAGAAATCAGCTGGCAGTCGTATGGGTACTCCCTTGTAGGTAACTAACCGTTTTTCTCTTGCTGCTTTCAAGATTCTCTCTTTGTCTTTTGCCCTTGGCATTTTAATTATGATGTGTCTTGGTGTGGTCCTCTTTGGATTCCTTTTGTTTGGGGTTCTATGCGCTTCCTGGACTTGTAAGTCTATTTCTTTCACCAGGTAGGGAAAGTTTTCTGTCATTATTTCTTCTAATAGGTTTTCAGTATTTTGCTCTCTCTCTCTCTTCTTCTGGCACCCCAAAAAATCGGATGTTGGTACGCTTGAAGTTGTCCCAGAGGCTCCTTACACTATCCTCATATTTTTGGATTCTTTTTTCTTTTTGTTTTTCTGGTTGGGTGTTTTTTGTTTCCTCATATTTCAGATATTTGGTTTGATTCTTGGGGTACATTGATCTACAGTTGAGTTTCTGTATATTCTTTATTTTAGACAGTGTATGCTTCATTTCTGACTGGTCCTTTTCCATTTTTTTGGCATTCTCATTAAGGTCCTTGAAGGTCTCACTAAGCTCCTCAGAAGTGTCATCAAGTTTCTCGGCGGTTTTTAGAAGATTCTTGAGTAACCTTATAAATGTGGTTCTGAACTCTATGTCGTCCAGTAGTTTGCTTTCCTCCGTTTCTTTCATTTGTGACATGTTTCTTTGTTTCCGCATTTTGGCTGCTTCCCTGTGTTGATGGAGTGGCTTTGTGTGGTAGGTGACCTATAGGGGGCAGTAGCTCAGCCTCCCCAATCACCTGATGTGGACGCTCTTGGTACACCCCTTTGTAGGCTGAGTGCAAAGTCTTGGTGTAGTTAAGCCTTAATTGCTGTTGGTACGCTGGGAGGAATTGACCTCCAGGCCAGTCGGCTGTGAGGACTCACTGTGTCTATAAGAACTGCTGTGCTGGAGACACGCTTATGGTGCAGGACTTGTTTCAGTGGGGCTTTGGTGCTCTCTGAGTCTGCCTCTTGAATGTGTCACTTATGGATGTGAGGAGTTGAAATCTGGTTTCTCACACTGACCGCTAGGTATACTGGCTTCTGGATCTCCAATGGGGTGCAGGTCAGCTATTGTCTGAGTCCACCCAGCAGGAGCTACAGCGAGAGCTATAGTTTTCTCCTCTTTGCTTGGGGTTTGGAGGTTTTGGAGCTGTCTGATCCGGGCTGCAAGTTTGTTAGGTTAAGCTTCGATAGGGCAGTCCATTCATATGCAAAAGCTGCTGCTTGGAGCTTGTGTGGGTTTGTAGGTTGTGTGGGGCGGGGTCTCAGGGCGTCACTAGGCTAGGACATGGCAAACAGCAATGGCTGCTAGTTAGCCGGCTCTGTGTCTCCGACTGCGTCTCGTCCCGTGCCCCAGTGCAGATAAACAATTATTCCTGTGCGCAGCTCTGCAAGCAGGCCCCCCTCACTTTCCGACCCCGTAGCAGACAATCCAGCTTCTCCCCGTAGGAGTTTGGGTCCCCCGCGTCTCCCCAGAAACTGTATTTCAGAGTAATTGGGGGCTTGTCTCCCCTTTGGGTTGAAAAAAGCAATGCCTGCTGCCAGCCTAGATCCTGCGCCTCCGTACCTCAGCTTTTCAGCGCTTGTGCACGTCTCAATGTTCTTTCCTCTTTCCTTCTAGTTGTAGAACTTCCACTCAGACAGCTTTCCCATGGTTCTAGGTGATAGACGTTCTGTCTTTTAGTTGCAGTTTAAATTGTTGTGCGAGGCAGCAGTTTAGGTGTTTACCTACGCCACCATCTTGGATTCCTCTCTCTTCTGTATCTATTTTTGTTCATCAGTTTATAATGTTCTTTATTATCCATAAATGAGTGAGATCATGAGGTATTTTTCTTTCACTGACTGGCTTATTTCACTTAGCATAATGCTCTTCAGTTCCATCCATGCTGTTGCAAATGGTAAGAATTTCTCCTTTTTTTACAGCAGCGTAGTATTCCATTGTGTACATGTACCACAGTTTTCTAATCGATTCATCTGCTGATAGGCATTTAGGCTGTTTCCAAATCTTAGCTATTGTAAATTGTGCTGCTATGAACATAGGAGTGCATATATCCTTTCTGAGTGATGTTTCTAGCTTCTTGGGATATATTCCTAGAAGTGGGATCACTGGGTCAAATGGCAGTTCCTTTTTTAATTTTTTGAGGAAACACCATACTGTTCTCCACAGTGGCTGCACCAGTCTGCAATCTCTCCAGCAGTGCACAATGGTTCCTTTTTCTTTGAATCCTCTCCAGCACTTGTCATTTGTTGATTTGTTGATGATAGCCATTCTGACAGGGGTTAGATGGTACCTCATTGTTGTTTTGATTTGCATCTCTAGGATGATTAGTGACTTTGAGCATGTTTTCATATGTCTCTTGGCTTTCTGAATGTCTACTTTCGAAAAGAAGTGTCTATTTAGGTCCTTTGCCCATTTTTTTTTATTGGATTGTTTCTCTTCCTTTTGTTAAGTTGTATGAGTTCCCTGTAAATGTTGGAGATTAAACCCTTATCGGAGATAACATTGGCAAATATGTTCTTCCATACAGTGGGCTTTCTTGTTTTGTTGATGGTTTCTTTTGCTGTGCAGAAGCTTTTTATTTTGATGCAGTCTCATTTGTTTATTTTCTCTTTAGTTTCCATTGCCCTAGGAGCTGTATTGGTAAAGATATTGCTATAACAAATATCTGCTATTTTGCTGCCTATGGCTTCTTCTAAGATTTTTATGGTTTCCCATCTTTATCCATTTTGAGTTTATTTTTGTGTATGGTGTAAGTTGGTGGTCTAGTTCCATTTTTTTACAAGTATCTGTCCAGTTTTCCCAACACCATTTATTGAAGAGACTGTCTTGTCTCCATTGTATGCTCTTGCCTCCTTTGTCAAATATTAATTGAGCATACTGGTTTGTGTTGAGTTCTGGGTTTTCTGTTCTGTTCCACTGGTCTATATGTCTGTTCTGGTGCCAGTACCAGGCTGTTTTAAGAACAGTGGCTTTGTAGTATAGCTTAATATCTGGTATTGTGATCCCTCCATATAGTTCTTCTTACTCAAGATTGCTGCAACTATTCTGGGTCTTTTTTTTTATTCCAGATGAATTTTTGGAGAATTTGTTGTAGGTCTTTGAAGTATGCCATTGGTATTTTAATGGGGATTGCGTTGAATCTATAGATTGCTTTGGGTAGTATGGTCATTTTAATGGTGTTGGTTCTACCAATCCATGAACATGGTATGTTCTTCCATTTTTTCGTGTCTTCCTCTATCTCTTTTTTTTTTTTTTTTTTTAGCATCCTGAAATTTTCTGAGTATAGGTTCTTTGTCTCCTGGGTTAAGTTTATTCTTAGGTATATTAATTTTTTTGTTGCAATAGTAAATGGGATTGCTATTTTAATTTCTCTTTCTGTGAATTCATCATTGGTGTATAGATTAATCATCTGTTTAGATTGGTGTGACTCGTGGATATTTTTTAATACTTGGGTTATAATTCAGCACTACCTCATTTATCACAGCAGTCCCACTTTGGCGATTGGAGCTCTTTCTGTTGGCTCCTGTGTCCCTCTGACAGACCTCCATAATTGTGAGGTTTTGTTTTGTTTCTCAGTACTTCCTTACTTTCTGACACCATAAGATGCTCCAGGCTCATTTTGTATATTTACAGCCCCAGTCCTAGAATCAGTCATTTTCCCAAGAAGTCTTGGTTTAGTTTGTTGGAAAATAGTTTTAGAAACCAACATATGGGTGCTAAATATGCTCAATACTACTTGGATGTTATTGCTTCTAGTTTTTGTCAGCTGATAGAGCAAGGAAATATATGTGTGCACATTGACCTTTCTGTATACACATATCTATAAGTATCTATATATAAAACCATCTGTGATTATATTAAAATATACATGCATCCACACTGATGTCTCAAACTTTAATCCATCATCACAGGGATTTTTCTAGCTTCCCTCCCTTGCTTATCTCTAACCTTCCATTCTAATAGTGAAAAACCTGGCTTCCCCCATCCGCCATCCATATGCTTGATTGATCAATTCTACCACACATGTGTAGCAGTGTTAGAATTATTAACCATAACTCTTTTGAGGAAAAACTACATCAACTAAAGTACTGTGCTTATGTATTGTTTATTCTGCTCTTAGTCTCATAGACTCCACTACTTGCAGTTACAGAGGTCAGCTCCTTTTCCTATAGCCCATTCAGTGATGTTGTAAATTGTTTTAGTCACATTCTGTATTGAGGATCTGTTGTGTCGTAAACCAGCGAGTGAGGTACAAGACTCCTTAATGAGCCAATTAATTAGGAGTTGTTTATTGTACACAGCCCAGAGGGAGGTGTTTTTTTCAAATCTCTGAATGAAGTCACACAGGAAGTTTCCTGTATTTATACCTTTTGAGCTTCTTTGTCTACAGATTTTACAAAGAGCTCTGTGTGGATTATTGTTAGTCAGTTGTAACCTTGAATACATAATGTGTTAGTACTTGGCATAAGAATATGGGAATTATCAGTATTAGTCTATATTAGTCTATTACAATGGATGGCTAGCTTGCAAGGTCAGAGAGTTAAGTTTATCTTTTTCTATTATTCTAACTAAAAACGAAGTCATTTTATAGAATAAGAGACTGTCTTAAAATGACAGAGTTTACAATGACAGAGTTTGCAGGACAAGGGACTATCTAACAATAGCAGAGAATTTTGAACAGCAGTTTTTATACAAGATGAAGGTTACTATGTTTCAGATCCTCTAACATCTTAAATTATTTTTTTTCTAATTTGCACATGTTATTGTTTATCTCTGTGCTGTAAAATTTTACAGGTTTTGACAAATGCAAGAGACTGGACTTTAGATACAGAGTTTGAAGGGACCCCTATATATATGACATTTAAAGCCATGCAGGGTTGGAGCCCTAGGCATAACAGGTGGAAGGAAAAACAGGAACACAAGAGAAACCAAGATGGCAGCATAGGTAAACACCTGAACTTGCTGCCTCGCACAACCACTTCAAAACTACAACTAAAAGACAAAATGGACATCATCCAGAACCACAGGAAGGCTGGCTGAGTGGAAATTCTACAAGTAGAAGGAAAGAGAAAAGCACACTGAGACTCAGAGGAAGTGTGGGTAAAGTGCAGAGGTATGGAGGCGCATGTGGAGAAGGGTGGCAACTGAGTATGCGGCTGGCTTTTTCAATCTGCAGGGAGACACAAGCTCCCGACTGCTCTGAACTCCAGTTCTGGGCAAGACTCTGGAGACCCAGACTCATACAGGGAGAAAGTGGACTGTCTGGCTTTGGGTGGAACTTGAGGGTGGCTTTCTCTCAGAGGTTCTTGCACCAATTGCAAGGGAACACTGAGACCTGGGGCCTCTTAAGGCAAGGCTGATGGGAAGCCATTGCTGTTTGCTCTGCCCTGAGACTCCACCCCACCCCAGCTGTGCGCAGAGGCTTTTGCATGTGAATGGCCTGGTCCTTTGAAATGCAAACTTACCTAACAAACTGCAGCTGAGTCAGAGAGACCCAGAATATCCAAAAGAAGGCCCAAGGTCCCGCAGCAGCTTGCATTGCTTCACAGCTGGGCCTCATCTAGGCATCTCCAAACCCCAAACAAAGAAAAGGAATCTGCAGATCTCTCAGTAGCTCCTGCTGGGTGACCTCAGGCAAAGGCTAAATTAGCACCTCCTTGGAGATCCAAGAGCCAGTGTACCCAGGGGTCAGAGTAGGACCATCCAGATTACAACGCCTCAGATCCATAAGAGACACACTCAGGGGCAGACTCAATGAGCACCAAAACCCCACTGAAACAAGTCTTGTCTCATAAGGGTGTCTCCAGCACAGAAATTCTCCCATCGTAGACACAGCTGATCCTCATAGCCAATTGGCCTGGAGGTCAATTCCTCCCAGTGATAACAACAACAATCAAGGCTTAACTACGACAAGACTGTGCACACAGCCTACAAAGGGGTGCACCAAGAGTGTCCACCTCAGGTAACTGGGGAGGCTGAGCTACTGGGCCCTATAGGACACCTAGCACACAAAGCCACTCTATCAACACAGGGAAGCAGCTAAAATGTGGAGACAAAGAAACAGGTCACGAATGAAAGAAATGGAGGAAAGCAAATGACTGGATATAGAGTTCAAAACCACGGTTATAAGATTTTTCAAGAAATTTCTAGAAAAGGCCAATAAATTGAGTGAGACCCTTGAGGATATGAAAAAGGACCAACTAGAAATTAAGCATACACTGACTTAAATAAAGAATAATATACAGAGATCCAATAGCAGACTAGAGGATTGTGAGAATCAAGTCAAAGAGTTGAAATACAAAGAAGCAAAAAAACACTCAGCTGGAAAAGCAAAAAGAAAAAATAATCCAAAAATTTGAAGATAGTGTAAGGAGCCTCTGGGACAACTTCAAGTGTACCAACATCGAATTATGGGGATGTCAGAAGAAGAGACAGAACAAGATACTGAAAACCTATTTGAAGAAATAATGACTGAAAACTTCCCCCACCTGGTGAAAGAAATAGACTTACAAGTCCAGGAAGCACACAGAACCCCAAACAAAAGGAATCCAAAGAGGACCACACCAAGACACATCATAATTAAAATGCCAAGAGCAAAAGACAAAGAGAGAATATTAAAAGCAGCAAGACAAAAACAGTTACTTACCTACAAGAGAGCACCCATACGATTGTCAGCTGATTTCTCAACAGAAACTATGCAGGCCAGAAGGGAGTGGCAAGAAATATTCAAAGTGATGAATAGCAGGAACCTACAACCAAGATTACTTTACCCAGCAAAGCTATCATTCAGAATTGAAGGGCAGATAAAGAGCTTCACAGATAAGAAAAAGCTAAAGGAGTTCATCACCGCCAAACCAGTATTATATGAAATGCTGAAAGGTAATCTTTAAGAAGAGGAAGAAGAAGAAAAAGGTAAAGATACAAATTATGAACAACAAATACATGTCTATCAACAAGTGAATCTAAAAATCAAGTGAATAAAAAATCTGATGAACAGAATAATCTGATAAATATAATAGAATCAGGGGCATAGAAAGGGAGTAGACTGACAATCCTCAGGTGGAAAAGGGTTTTGGGGGGTGAGGGAAGAGACTGGACAAAAATCGTACACCTATGGTTGAGGACAGTGGGGGGGGCGCGGTAAGGGCATGTGGTGGGGTGGGAACTGGGTGGATGGGAGCTATGGGGGGAAAAAAGAGGAACAATTGTAATAATATGAACAATAAAGATTTAATAAAAAAATAAAAACAGGAAAACAAATCCTGGGAACCATCAACATTTAATGGTCAGGTGAAGGAAGAGAAACCAGTAAAAGAGAATGAGGAAGAGTAGTTGGAGATATATGAGAGACATCTCTAAAGAAGTCAGGGAGGAGAATGTCAAGGAAAGAGTTAAAGGTTGAGTTGTGTTCTACCTCCCAAATTTATATACTGAAATCCTACCAGCCCCCCGCCCCCATTCCTCAGGATGTGACCTTATTTAGAGATTGTCTTTACAGAGATAATCAAGTTATAGGGAGATCATTAAGGTGGGCCCTGATCTAATATGACTGATGTCCTTATAAAAGGGGAAATTTGGACACAGAGACACATACATGGAGAGTGTCCTGTGAATGAGGATAGCTGTCTACGTCACGATTAGAGAAATAGACCAGATCCTTCTTCCTCAGCCCTCAGAAAGAAACAGCTCTGAAGACACCATGATTCAGCTATCTAGCCTTCACAACTGTGAGACAATACATTCCTATTGTGTAAGCCACCCCGTTTGTAATACTTTACTATGACAGTGTTCACATACTAATACAGAAGGAGGGTCAGTTATCTTGGTTAATGACCATTCAGTTAAGAAATGAAAAACTGCCCATTGACTTAGTGATGAATAGATCAATGGTATTTTAGCAATAATGATTTCAGATGCAGAAATCATATTGTGGTGAATTGAGGAGTAAAGGCTAGGTGACCAAGTGAAGACTTATCATAGATTTTGCTTTACATAAATTTGGTGATGCAAGGAAGAAAGGCAGTTTGCTAAGGCTCTCATCACTTGAGATTGCCTGCATAATTATACTTGATTCTGTTGCTATTTCTATCCACCTTGCATTAAAAAAAATCAAATTAGTATTTCAAAGTCTTTGTTTTCAGTATATTATTTCTCTATTCAAATATTTTAGTAGTTCTTTTATGACTTGTTAAACTAAATCTGCTCTGTGGAGCACAGGGTACCGGATAATGAGTTGCAGTTCAACAACAGACCAGAAGAGAAATTGAAATAGAAAACTTGGTTACTCACAGAGGTATACCACACGCTTTGAGGGGTCAAGAAGGGAGATCAAGGTAAAGAAAGAGGCAACACCTGGGGAACATGCCCTGTTAGGTTTGTGAGGATCCTGGGCTAAGGTGGAATTAGCCAATTCAAACCAAAAGGGCAGGGTTTAGGTAAGCCCCACAGGGGTCTTATCTAAGGGGTACACAAGGTGAAAGTCCTGGGAGGCAGGGGAGACTGTTGATCACAAGGCTTTGGGGAAGACATTGGGGATGGGCATTTTCTTGTGACTCAGCAGGCTGTTGTCTAGGGTGTGCCCTTGCATGAGGGAGCTAGTGTCAGATTAAGACTCCCACAGGCCATTCAGCCAAACCTAATGGAGGCTGAGGCAGCAATATAATGGAGTAACTAACTTAGCTAAGCACTCTAGACACTTTTCTTAAGTAAAGGCTAAACCCTCAGGTTAACTTTCAAGATTTCATATAATCTGGACCCTCCTATGTAAATTCAGGTTTGCTTTTCACCATTGCGATCCTATGTTCTGACCCTGGTTCTCACTGGGGCAGGAGGAGGTTCATTTGTTTTTCACCTGACCCTGGAGGATCAATGATTGATTGCCTTTGGATGATAATGGCTTTTACATTGATCTCAATAACTAGGGCGATTATTTATCTTTTATCTCTCCATTTTAAAGTTGAGATAGAATTGTCCATGAAAATATTGAAAGAGAAATTAGAAGATTCCTTCCCTTCATATGTTGATATGTGATAAAATTATGGTAAGTCTCTTATCTTTCATTCCTTTTCAACTAAAGAGCTCCCTTTCTCTCTCCTTTCTTCTTCCTCCCCCTTTTCTTACTTCTTTTCTTCCCTAATTTTTTTCTTTCTTTCTTCTATCTAATAATAATTGTTGACCTTTTCAATTAGCCTTGACAATTTATTTTCCATAACATTCTACCCTAGCCACATAACTTGGGGAGAGAGGGGGAATGCGAAGGAACACTGTATTGGGGCTCTTTTCATTGAATGTAAGAGAAACTCAATTTAAACTAATTTAAATGTAGAGAAGATTTATAGATTCATGTATTTCAAAGATCTAGTGTATTTCAAAGGCAGCTAGATTCAGGGGCTCAAATAATGTAGTGCGGACTCTATAGTTACTCTCTTAACTCCACTTATTTCTACTTGGCTTCTCCATGTGGAGAAATCAGACCCAAGGATCTACTAGCTTAGCAACCCCAGCAGAAAGAGACGTTCTCTTCTTTAATAACCATGTGTCAGAATCCAAGAACACATTAATTTGTTCTGTTTGGATTGAGTGGTCACTAGAGCTTCCCACTGTGCTCCCGGGGAAGGGGATGGGTATATGGTGGGAGGGATGGAAGGTGGGGAAATGAAGCATTGTGACTTTTAATCCAGTCACTATCACATAGAGTCCTGATGAAAAAAAATTAACTTAAGAACCAGCTTCATCTTTGAATGAAAATGTAAGGATCTTTTCTTTTTATATATATTATTGATTTTAGAAAGGAAGGGAGAGAGAGAAACATCAATGATGAGAGAGAATCATTGATTAGCTGTCTCCTGCATGCCCCCTACTGGGGATTGAGCCCACAACCCAGGCATGTGCCCTGACTGGGAACTGAACCATGACCTCCTGGTTCATAGGTTGAGGCTCAACCGTAGAGCCACACCAGCCGAGCTGTAAGGATCTTTTGAATTAAGATGGTAAATTCTTGAATCTGAAAGTAGAAACAATTTTAAAGGGACAAATTTCTGCATCTTGGCAAAAAGAAAATTGTCACCATCTATTGCAGAGGATATAAGCCTTCACATGAGCCAGCACTACCCTGTGATTTTGTTTAGTGAGGCTTCCAAGAAGGAAGACAACTCTTTAATAGCTTTATTGAGATATAGGTCATACATCTTAAAACTCACCCTTTTAAAGTATTACAGTACAGTGTTGTTGTTGTTTTGTATATTTATAGGGTTGTGAAACCGTCACCATGATCTAATATTAGAACGTTTTCATCACCTCAAAAAGACAACATTAGCAGTCACCTTACACATCCCTTCCCCAAGCCCCTGGCAACCACTTACCCACTTTCTATCACTATACATTTGCCTATTCAGGACATTTCATATCCACCTGAGTATATTTTTCTTTTCTTTTCTTTTTTTAAAAAAATATTTTTATTGATTTCAGAGAGAAAGGGAGGAGAGAGAGATAGAAACATCAATGATGAGAGAGAATCATTGATTGGCTGCCTCCCACACGCCCCACTATGGGATTAAGCCTGAAACCTGGAGATGTGCCCTTGACCGGAATTGAACCTGGGACCCTTCAGTCTGCAGGATGACACTCTATTCACTGAGCTAAACCGGCTAGGGCACCCGAGTATATTTTTCCATTGCCTTTTAGAGAAAATGGAAGGGAGGGGGAAGGGAGAGAGGGAAGGAGGAAGGGAGGGAGGGAGGGAAGGGGGGGAGAGAGAAGCAGGGAAGAGAGAGAGATTGACTGCTTGCTTCTTGCATGAGCCCTGACTGGTACTGGGATAGAAACTGCAACCTAGGTATATGCCCTTGACTGAGAATTGAACCCAATACCCCTTGGTGTTTGGCTGATGCTCTAACCACTTAGCAGCACTGGCCAGGGCTACATTTAACATTTGAGGGGATGGGGAGGTCAACTTTGAAGGTTTATTGGTGGTGCAATCTACTGTGCCCCTGTATTCCAACACAAAAGAGAACACAATGCTCCAGCTCCCTTTCCTTCACTGCAAGGAATAACATGTTCCAAATGCTGCCTGCCATAACTTATTCCACATTCTAAATATTGTCAGGTCCTGAGTGAACTCTCTGAAGGTCAGTCCAGTCCTTCAGTCTGTTCCAAACAAAGGATCCAGCTTGCAGCTTTTTCTGTGCTCAGGACAATGGGCAGGAAAGGAGCCCTGTGGAAAACCTATATATATAAAAAAGGCTAAGCAACTGTCTGACCGGTAACTATGATGTGCACTGACCACCAGGGGACAAACGTTCAACACAGGAGCTGCTGAGCTGCAGTGACTTGGTAGTGGTGGTTCTCTGGTGATGCACCCCAGAACCAGGAAGGAGGAAGCTCGATTCCAGGGTGTGTCACCCAAGAACTGCACTCTCCCAACCAGTACCCCTCAGGGGATGTTAGAAAGCCAGTTTCAGCCCAATCCCCGCAGGCCATCCCAAGGAACCCCACCTGCCAGAGGGACCCGCTCACTCTGCAGACGCCCTTCGAGTCATGGTGCCCCAGGTGCTGCCGGTGGGAAGGCACCACGGAAGGTTGGCTCCAAGGCGTGTCCGGCCGTCTTGCCCAGTCCCACTTTGCCGGCCACCTTCCAATTAATTTCAATGTACACGAATCCATGCACTGGGTCACTAGTAAAGCTATAAAGCACAATAAAATCTGTAGTTTCACTTGTATCCTCCAGGGGTCAGTTCAGGAACTACACTAGATATTCCAAGCAGAAAAGGGAACATCTAGGGAATTAGTGAAATATTCAGGGATAGACACTTACATATCATTAAAGGTCTGGAGAAATAGAAGTTCCAGGGTCAGTGCCAAGCTTCTGGTTTCAAGGCTGCATATCACCACTTTTCTGATCTGGAAATCAGAAACACCTCATGTTATCCAGGACCGAGGAGACTACTAGTGTCACATCAGAGCACCCTGCACCACAGATGGTGGCTATGCAAGAACACAGAATTCAGAGGCTGCCAATGCATGTCTACCCCAGAGACTGCTTTTCCCTGTACTGTCCTTGAAAGTGTTCTCATATTAACCTTCTCTTCTTTCCTTCCAAATCTCACACAAGCGCATAATATTGGCAAGACATAGATCCAGCCTGGCAATACAGGAGGACAGAGACATAGGTGATACAAATGGTGCTCCTGTGACAATAGACAATATCTTGCATGTCTTTAAATCTGTCTAAATTATCATCAGATCATAAACATTTTATTTATGTAGGTGGCAAATATGAATATTTACGGACTCTCCAGTGGAGTATCAGGATAAAATGTTGTCAGTTGCTGGAGTTAGTCACTGCTTTCCTGCATTCTCCTTGCCCCATTTGTCTCATCCTACTCCATTACTTCCCTGACTCAATTTTTCCAATTTTTCTTCCAATTTCTTCTAAATTCACCCCTAAATCTAGGACAACCAGTACCTAAAACAAGGCTTGCAATATAACAGATACTCTATAAACTTTACTTATTTGAATGAGTACCTTATCCAGTATTCTCTTCATTATCATTCTTTTCACCAAGCTTCTTTCTCTCTCAATGGTTCTTCTGTTATTTATTTATTTATTTATTTTTAAGTGAGTTAAGTATTATTTTATTTTAATAAATCTTTATTATTTAGATTATTACAATTTTTGCTCTTTTTTCTCCCCATAGCTCCCCTCCACCCGGTTCCCACCCCACCCTCTGCCCTTACCTCCCCCACACTGTCCTCATCCATAAGTGTACGCTTTTTGTCCAGTCTCTTCCCTCACCCCCCATACCCTTTTCCCCCCAAGAATTGTCAGTCCACTCCCTTTCCATGCCCCGGATTCTATTATATTCACCAGTTTATTCTGTTCATCAGATTTTTAATTCACTTGATTTTTAGATTCACTTGTTGATAGACATGTATTTGTTGTTCATAATTTGTAACTTTACCTTTTTCTTCTTCTTCCTCTTCTTAAAGAATACCTTTCAGCATTTCATATAATACTGGTTAGGCAGTGATGAACTCCTTTAGCTTTTTCTTGTCTGTGAAGCTCTTTATCTGCCCTTCAATTCTGAATGATAGCTTTGCTGGGTAGAGTAATCTTGGTTGTAGGTTCTTGCTGTTCATCACTTTGTAGATTTCTTGCCACTCCCTTCGGGCCTGCATAGTTTCTGTTGAGAAATCAGCTGACAATCATATGGGTGCTTCCTTGTAGGTAAGTAACTGTTTTTCTCTTGCTGCTTTTAATATTCTCTCTTTGTCTTTTGCTCTTGGAATTTTAATTATGATGTGTCTTGGTGTGGTCCTCTTTAGATTCCTTTTGTTTGGGGTTCTCTGTGCTTCCTGGACTTATAAGTCTATTTCTTTCACCAGGTGGGAGAAGTTTTCAGTCATTATTTCTTCAAATAGGTTTTCAGTATCTTGCTCTCTCTCTTCTTCTGGCACCCCCATAATTCTGATGTTGGTACGCTTGAGGTTGCCCCAGCGGCTTCTTAGACTATCTTCAACTTTTTGGATTTCTTTTTCTTTTTTGCTTTTCTGGATGAGTGTTTTTTGCTTCTTTATATTTCAATTCTTTGACTTGATTCTTGCATTCCTCTAGTCTGTTGTTGGGTCTCTGTATTATATTTTTTATTTCAGTCAGTGTATGTTTAATTTCTAGTTGGTCTTTTTTCATATCTTCGAGGGTCTCGTTATATTTATCGGCCTTTTCTAGGATATTCTTGAAAAGCCTTGTAACCGTGGTTTTGAATTCTATATCCAGTCGTTTGTTTTCCTCCATTTCTTTTGTTTGTGATCTTTTTCTTTGTCGCCGCATTTTCACTGCTTCCCTGAGTTGTAGGGTAGCTTTGTGTGCTAGGTTTCCTATATGGCCCAGTGGGTTGGCCTCCCCAGTTACCTGAGGTGGGCACTCTTGGTGCACCCCTTTGTGGACTGTGTGTACAGCCTTGTTGTAGTTAAGTCTTGATTGTTGTTGGTATCACTGGGAGGAATTGACCTCCAGGCCAATTGGCTGTGAGGATCAGCTGTGTCTACGCTGGGAGAAGTTCAGTGCTGGAGACAGCCTTATAGATTAGACTTGCCAAATTGCAAAAGCCTCTGTGCTCAGCTTGGAAGGGGTGGAGTCTCAGGGCGGAGCATACAGTCTTGGCTTCCTGTCAGCCCTGCCCTTGCACACATGCCTCCAGACCTC
The DNA here is from genome assembly GCA_026230045.1 of Corynorhinus townsendii. NCBI lineage: Eukaryota > Metazoa > Chordata > Mammalia > Chiroptera > Vespertilionidae > Corynorhinus > Corynorhinus townsendii. Next base: position 79,293,330 of record JAPDVU010000001.1, on the reverse strand, counting down.
TGCCTTCCATGGCTCCCAAGCCTCCTCCCGAGAGTCCAAATTCCTCCCACAAGAGCGTGGGTTCCCAGGGGCTCACCAGGAACTGGGGTTCAGTGCAGTCAGAACTGGGGTTCAGTGCAGTCAGGAGCTTCTGACTCCCTTCTGCTAGCGAAAGCCTGTGGCAACCTCCTCAGTCTTTGTGTGCACTGGTGTGCATGCCTCTAGACCCCCTCCCCCAGGTCTCCGAGTCTCCGAGTGCCTTTCTCTCTACCTGACAGTCCAGGCTCCCCTTGTATGAGCCTGGGTCCACAGGGTTTTGCCCAGAACTGAGGTTTAGTGCAGTCAGGGGCTCCCTTCCCCCTCCCGCCAGAGAAAGTTAGCCAGGCTCTCAGCCGCCCTTCCTCTCTGTGCGCACAAAGACACTTTGCAGTACCTCAACCCTTTGCCATTCCTCCAATTCTCCGTGAGCTTTCCTCTTTTCTTCTAGTTGTAGAATTTCCACTCAGTCAGCTTTCCTGTGGTTCTGGATGGTGTCCGTTCTGTCTTTTAGTTGTAGTTTTGAAATTGTTGTGCGAGGCAGTGGTTTAGGTGCTTACCTATGCCACCATCTTGGTTTCTCCAAATGATTCTCTTTCATCATTGATGTTTCTATCTCTCTCTCCTTCTCCCTTCCTCTCTAAAATTAATTAAAATATATTTTAAAAAACAACAGAAGAAGAGAAACCAAGATGGCGGCATAGGTAAACACCTAAACTGCGGCCTCTCACAACATTATCAAAACTACAACTAAAAGACAGAACGGACACCATCCAGAACCACAGGAAAGCTGACTGAGTGGAAATTCTACAACTAGAAGAAAAGAGGAAAGCACATTGAGACTCAGAGAAGCTGCAAAAGGCTGCAGTATGGAGACCCACACACAGAGAGGATGGGTGCCTGTGTGCACAGGCAGCTGAGTGCGCAGCTGGCTTTCTAAAGCGGGAGGGAGGCGGAAGCTCCTGACTGCGCTGAACTCCAGTTCTGGGTGAGTTTCTGGGAAATCAGACTCATTCGGGGGGAATCTGGACTGTCAGGAAAAGAGAAAGCACACTGAGACTTGAGAGCTGTGGAAGGCAGAGGTACAGAGGCACGCAAGAGTGCAGAGAGGACTGACTGCAGAATGCTCGGGCGGCTGAGTGCACGGCTGGCTTTCTAAAGCAAGAGGGAGACAGAAGCTCCCAATTGCGCTGAACTCCAGTTCTAGGCAGGTTTCTGGGAAGCCTGACTCATTCGGGGAGAAACTGGACTATCTGGCAGTGGGCAAAACTCTAGGGTGGCTTTCTCTCAGAGGTGCTTGCAGCGATTACCATGGGACACTGAGACACAGGGGCCTCATAGGGCAGGGCTGACGGAAAACCAAGGCTGTCTGCTCTGCCCTGAAACTCTGCCCCATCCAAGCTGAGCACTGAGGCTTTTGCAATTTTGCAAGTCTTGTCTCATAAGAGTGTCTCCAGCACAGAAGTTCTCCAGTGTAGACACAGCTGATCCTCACAGCCAATTGGCCTGCAGGTCAATTCCTCTCAGTGATACCAACAACAATCAAGATTTAACTACAACAAGGCTGAGCACACAGTCCACAAAGGGGTGCACCAAGAGTGTTCACCTCAGGTAACTGGGGAGGCTGAGCCACTGTGCCCTAAAGGATACCTACCACCCAAAGTTACTCTACCAACTCAGGGAAGCAGCCAAAATGCGGAGACAAAGAAACAGATCACAAATGAAAGAAACTGAGGAAAGCAAACTACTGGATTTAGAGTTCAAAACCACAGTTATAAGGTTTTTCAAGAATTTTCTAGAAAAGGCTGATAAATTTAGCGAGACCCTCGAGGATATGAAAAAGAACCAACTAGCAATTAAACATTCACTGGCTGAAATAAAAAATATTATACAGAGACCTAACAGCAGACTAGAGGACCACAAGAATCAAGTCAAAGAGTTGAAATACAAAGAAGCAAAAAACACTTAGCCGGAAAAGCAAAAAGAAAAAAAAAGAATCCAAAAATATGAAGATAGTGTAAGGAACCTCTGGGACAACCTCAAGCGTACCAACTCAGAATTATGGGGGTGCCAATAGAAGAGAGAGAGCAAGATACTGAAAACCTATTTGAAGAAATAATGATTGAAAACTTTCCCCACCTGGTGAAAGAAATAGACTTACAAGTCCAGGAAGTGCAGAGAACCCCAAACAAAAGGAATCCAAAGAGGACCACACCAAGACACATCATAATTAAAATGCCAAGAGCAAAAGACAAAGAGAGAATATTAAAAGCAGCAAGAGAAAAACAGTTAACTACCTACAAGGAAGCACCCATACAATTGTCAGCTGATTTCTCAACAGAAACTATGCAGGCCAGACGGGAGTGGCAAGAAATATTCAAAGTGATGAACAGCAAGAACCTACAACCAAGATTACTCTACCCAGCAAAGCTATCATTCAGAATTGAAGGGCAGATAAAGAGCTTCACAGACAAGAAAAAGCTAAAGGAGTTCATCACCACCTAACCAGGATTATATGAAATGCTGAAGGGTATTCTTTAAGAAGAGGAAGAAGAAGAAAAAGGTAAAGATAACAATTATGAGCAACAAATACATGTCTATCAACAAGTAAATCTAAAAATCAAGTGAATAAAAAATCTGATGAACAGAATAAACTAGTGAATATAATAGAATCAGGGACATAGAAAGGGAGTGGACAATTCTTGGGGGGAGAAGGGTGTGGGGTTGAGGGAAGAGACTGGACAAAAGGTGTGCACTTATGGATGAGGACAGTGCGGGGGGAGGTAAGGGCAGAGGGTGGGGTGGGAACTGGTAAAGGGGAGCTATGGGGGGAAAAAAGAGGAACAATTGTAATAATCTGAACAATAAAGATTTATGAAATTAAAAAATATATATATAACTCCAGGCAGTCTCGGTCAATGTGGCTCAGTGGCTGAGTGCTGACTCTTGAGCCAGGAGGTCACAATTTGATTTCTGGTCAGGGTACATGCCAAGGTTTCAGGCTCAATCCCCAGTAGGAGGCATGCAGGAGGCAGCTGATCAATGATCCTCTCTCATTGTTGATGTTTCTATCTTTCTCTCCTTCTTCTTTCCTACCTGAAATCATTAAAAATGTATCTAGAAAAACAACATCAAGAAAAACTCCAGGCAGAATTGCTCTCAGTCAGTAGCATTCTCTTTACCTGTCATGTAGCTTGGCTAAATAATGCCTGCAGCATCTAGTCACAAGTTTAAGATTGGGCAGTGATTTTCACCTGGGGTGATTTAGCGTCCTAGATCTAGACGACATTAAGCAATGTCTGGAGACATTTTTGGTTGGGGGAGGTGTTAGTGGCAGCTAGAGGATAGAGGCCAGGGATGTGGAAGGGCAATCCTCCTCCATGTGCAGGCTCGCCCTCCACAACAAAGAATTAACAGGCCCCAACAGTCAATAGTAAGAAACCCTTATTTAGAGTATGGAAGAAGGGGGGAAGCGGAGGAAAAAGCATGGATGCATAAAGAGAGGAGTAAAGATGAGATCCAGCAGGGGTCGGCAAGATTTTTTGGTAAAAGAACCAGAGGGTAAATATTTTAGGCTTTGCAGACCAGAAGATTTCTTCTGTGACCACTCAGCACTGCTGTTGTAGCAGGAAACTAGCCAGGGGCAATACATAAAAATGAATGCGTGTGGCTGTGTTCCAATAAATTTGGAGGACACTGACATTTGAATTTCATATAATTTTCATGTGCTATGAACTATTATGTTTCTCTTGATTGTGTTTCAACCATTTTAAAATATAAAAACTATTTTTGGCTTGCAGGGCTTACAAAGATAAGCATGCACAGTTTGCTACCCCCTGGTAGAGGAAGGAGGAGAAGTAAGAACTGGAAATAAATAACTCTGGTAATTATATTAGGCAGGTGAGGCTAGATAATGCTGAGGTACTAGGCAACCTCAAAATTTCAGTGAGTTGCAATGACAAAGGTACGTCTCCCTCGCCATGCGTGTGCACTGCGCTGGTGAAATTCTGTTCCATGCTGTTTTCATTCTGAATTCAGGCTAAACGAGCAGCCTCTATCTGGAGCATTGCTGGATCTTGTGGCAGAAGGAAAATGTAGAACATGGCAAGCCAGGTACTGGCTCTGAACTTTCCCACCTGAAGTCAACATAATTCACTTTCACTTCTATTTCACTGGCCAGAGCACTTCACATACCCACGCTGGCCTTCAACCAGGTCCTCGTGAGCCGAGTGATGATTTGTGAACAGTAACAGTCTGACACATTGCCTCTCCTAAGTGCCTGCAGTTGCTTAGGCTTGGTTATTCCTGAACCAAGTTTATGATATTCTCCAAACTAGTGTCTGAAGTGGGGGCTGGGGACATCGTAATGGTAACAATAATAATATCTGTCAAAAGTTCAGAAACAAGCCAGAGTATAACCAATGAACCACCAAAGTAGTAATTAGTAAAAAATGTATTGTGCACACACCAAAAAGATAGTTCAAGAACTGGGAGCACTCAAACCCAAACATGGAATGAGGTTTAGGGGTTTATTGTTATAAAGCAGCTTATTCAGTGAGAAGGCAGTGTCTATTTTTCAGTGATGGGTTATATTAGGATTTTCTTACATGATAGGGAATTGGTTAGTGGTTACCTCTAATCAACCTTGGGAAACACTGTTTAGTTTATGATTCCCAGAGATATAAACAATAAATGACCCAGGTCAAGTTAGTCTCAAAAACAAAGGTAAATTAAGCTTTGTTTATATGACTAACCTGGTTTCGTCTGCTCATGGAGTTTTCAAGGCTGGCCTCTTTTTTTATGTTAACACATCTAATGTTCATTGAATGGTTGTTTCCCATACATGCATCCCCTCCATGCATTTTTGCATTTAATTCTCAGAGTATCTCATTGAGGTAGTTATTATTTCTATCCCCACTTTATAGATGAGGAAACTGAATAAAGAGATTAAGGGTACTGGACTGCCAAATAGCTGAAATTCAAATCCAGATCACTCTCATTTTACTTTTTAAATATATTTTTATTGATTTCAGAGAAGAAAGGAGGAGAGAAACATCAATGATGAGAGAGAATCATTGATCGGCTGCCTCCTGCATGCCCCCAACTGGGGATTGAGCCCACAACCCGGGCATGTGCCCTTGGCTGGAATCGAACCCGAGACCCTTCAGTCTACAGTCCAATGCTCTCTCCACTGAGCCAAACCAGCAATCACTCTCACTTTAATGTGTGTGTTTCTAATCTAACATAATGGTTAAGAGCATAGGCTCTGGTGATAAACTCCCCACGTTCAAATCCTGGCTGTGCCAGTGACTACTTTTATGACCTTGGGCAAGTTCTGTAACTTCTGTTTCTGTATCTGTAAATTACTAGAGGCAGTAACAGTACCACATCATGGGCTTTCTGAATTACTGTGGTAGTAACAGTACCACATCATGGGCTTTTTGTAAAGTTTAAATATAAAAATTAATGCGTGTGGAGTGCTAGTGTGTAGAACAGAACCTGGTAAATTAAAAGCAGTGCTTGTGCCCTAGCTGGTTCGCTCAGTGGTTAAAGCATCTGCCTGTGGACTGAAGGGTCCCAGGTTCAATTACCATCAAGGGCACATGCCCAGGTTCCCAGTAGAGGCGGTGCAGGAGGCAGCCGATCAATGATTCTCTCATCATTGATGTTTCTCTCTCCCTCTCCCTTCCTCTCTGAAATCAATAAAAAGTAAATAAAATAAAAAGTGCTCGCTAGTGTTATTACTATTATTGTTATTTAGCAATGTTTTGGAAAACTCCATTGATAATTCTACTCCCCTTCCTTTTGTTTCTTCCTTATTCCTAACCTCCTTGAATTAGTTCTAGATGTTTATCTATTTCTGGACTAATACTTCACCAGCATGGAAGGTGAACTGTAGGAATGCCATTGCCTTCAACCCTGCTGTATATCTCTGTTTCCCAGACCTTCCTTGCTTGTTATACTTACATTCATCATTTATTATTTAAAGTTCTGGCTTATTTTATGTGGGTGCATAGCAATGATCTGAAACATAGGAGTAGGCTGCCTAGAGTGAAGGTAGTATCGCTGGCCCTGCTTCTTGCTATATGACTTTGCTGATGATTTTTTTCCAGTTACTTTTTTAAAAAATTTACTTTTTAAAATTTATTAAGGTATTACATATGTGTCCTTATTCCCCCACTTCCTCCCCCCACCTCATGCCCTCACCAATGTGCCCATTGGTTAGGCTTATATCCATTTGACCCAGTGATCCAGTTACATTTTTAAAGTTGATGGTTTTACTGTAGTTTAATTTTGGAAACAACATACTAATTTTTCCCCCTGTGAAAATTGTGGCAAAACCAAATTAGTACAATAGCAAGTTGTGCTTGGCTCAGGTCTATTGGTCATCAGCCTTTTATTTTATATTCTAAGATTTTTTCAATTGATTTTTTTAGAGAGAGAGGAAAGAAGAGGAACAGAGTGAGAAACACTGATGTGAGAGCAGAACATTGATCCAACTGCCTCCTGCACACTTGCTATCAGCGATAGAGTCCTTAACCTGGGTATGTACCCTGACAGGGAATTGAACTGGCAACCTTTTGGTGCCCAGGAAGGCACCCAGCCAACTGAACCACACCGGCCAGGGCTGGTCACCAACACTTTGAAAACCAGATACTGTTTGAGAAGGGCCTGATGGGCCGGTGGAGTAATTATGGTAAAGTGTGCAGAGCTGTTTCCGTCGGTAAAGAGAACTAACCAGTTCATTCTCCATTTTAGTGCTTAAAATAAAACGAAACAGATTGACTTGCAGACAAGTTGAAATCTTTTTTACTTACCATCTTATATTTTTTCTTTAAAAAATTAATTTCTTACATAAAGCAGAAAGATAAGCCATCCTACTTCCCTATTTGCATACTTGAAACACTACATAGACTTCAAGTGCTGGTTTGGGTTGTGTTTAATTTGAAGTTAGAGTTTAAATCCCCATGAGCACACTGATGATTTCTGGTGCTGATGTGTTTTTTTCTTCTGAAGTAATTAAAAATAATATTTTTAAAGTTTTGGTCTGGAAATCTCTTCCTTTTTATTTTTTTTTATTTCTTCCCAGTCTACATTTGAATATTTCAATTTAGCTGTGTGGATTGAGGAGACAGCAGTAAGAAAGTTTGAGAGAACTCGATTAGGGCATATTATTATGTAAATAAAGTCAAAGTTAAGATTTTGATGGTTTTCCTGTGCTTCAATTACCATCAAGCCAATCTTAGATTACCTTATACTTCTGAAGGTTCCAATAAATTTAGATTTTCTAGAGATAGCAGATTGGATCATAGTAATTTAACCATCTTTTTTGCTTATTGGACTTAAATTGTGGATCAACTAGGCATCAAGTACCATATTAAACATAACTGATGTCTTTAATCAAGTTTCGGATATAAATTTGATCCGTGCTATTCTGTATGGATTAGGATAGGGATTTATACATAAATGTTGCTATAAGAAGATGTATCTTCCGATATGCAGAGTCATGCTGGAGATATCCATGAGTTTCCTCATTTTCACACTTAGATTGTTAGGTTAGGTTGAAACTAAATTCTAATTCCATTTAGTTTTATAGAACAATCAGCCTTTGCTTCTTCCTGACCAGTTTCCAATTATTTCGCCCTTTTCCTCTAAAATCCATGGAGCAGAGTTAAGCACTATCTTCCCTCTAATTTCATAGCATATTTAAGGGAGCTTTGCAGAGAATGGAATGAGTTGATACAGTAGCAAGCATGAAAAAGGCTGAGTTCTTGAATCAGAGTTACATTGTGCTAAATTATTTGGGGAGCACTGCAGCTGTCATTCAAGAGTAAGTGACACAAAAAACAACATATATTTTTTCAAGGTAATCGTTCAGATTTATTTTAAAAAAGGAGAAGAGGGTTCTCATCAATTTTATAAGAGCAACGTCAACAGACAGCCATTTCTTTGGCTAATTCATACAATTCTTAAGTAAAATTTAAGCCCAGTTACTTTGGTAGGATTTAAAGGAATAAGACATATGTGAATAAAATGGTATTAGATCTGTATAATTCTGAATCATAAAATGAAGTTTAAGATGGTAATATTGGTCTCTCAAATACTGGTATTCAAACTTTAAAAATCAATCAAGAGAAAAGATTAGTGGTGTTTCTTTGGCTCTAAAAATGTAAAGCTAAGACCAAATTGTTCTTTTTCAGACTTAGATACAAAGAATGATAGTTAAAGACATTTAAAATGGCTATTAAATTCTCTTCCATTGGTAAAGAATCTCCTATGAAGTACACTTAGAAGAAATCCCTGAGTACATTCCTTAGCGAAAGCAGTGTCTGTGTATAAGGTTCCCTCCACAGTGCTTGTAAATTGGGTCACCAAATGCCTAATATAGTAGAAACAAGACGTTTACAAAATTAAAATGATGTTTGAACACCTTATCCGCTCCTGGGTAATTCCAAAAACCATTCGCTTATACTCTTTCTATTTTGCTTTAGCCATTCAATATTGTTTTTCACTGTTTCCAGTGCTTGCTCCCTAGGTTTCTCTCCTGCTCCAGCTTCTGGATATTTTTTGAAGAAACTCTCCATCTATAAAAGAGGGGGAAATAATTAAGGAAATCATTTTAAGCACAATTATTCTTCTAGAATTTTATTTACAAAACTGGATTTGTTTGCTTCTTCCCTGGAAATTCAGTATCACTACCCAACATGAGATGCATCTTTTGGTCCATCATTTAGATTGAGCCTGCCTCTCAGAACAGCCATCATCATCCATGGCTTTTGGACTCCTGACAGCACGTCAAGCCGCTAGAGACTCCAACATATTGTGGGGTGGGGGGCGGGGGATAGGGGAAGGGCAGCATAATAGCAGTTGGCATGCCCATTCCTGCTTCTGCTGGTTTCTTTCTTTTCTGTGCGTGCCTCAGGGCAGTCCTTGGGAGATCTGATCTGTGGAATGATGGCTTTGCTTAGCCTTTCATTCCAGGGGGCAGGAGCATTTTAATATACTTCCAGTTCATTTATTAAGTGAACTAAACAAATTAAAAATATATATTTTTATTGATTTCAGAGAGGAAAGGAAAGGAAGAGAGAGATAGAAACATCAATGATGAGAGAGAATCATTGATTGACTGCCTCCTGCACGCCCCTTACTGGGGACAGAGCCCACAACCCCAGGCAGGTGCCCTGACTGGGAATCGAAACCGGGACCTTTCAGTCCACAGGCTGGGGCTCTATCCACTGAGCCAAACCGGTTAGGGCTGAAAAAAAATCTTTGTTAAACCTGGTTCTATCCTTCCAGTTTCCTCCAAAACTCAACTCTAGTATTATTTACTATTTGCAAGAATAAGAGCTACTTTGTTTCTTAACACAGAGAAGAATGTTAGCATTCCAATATCTAATACACAGAAAATCCACACAATGTGTCCAACATGAATATACATTGTTTTCCCTCTGGGAACTGACATGTTTGAAACCTCAAAGCTTTGGGGTTTCTGAAAAAAATCACATCTCGACCAACTTATTCCAAGGTGACATCTGCCAGGAGAGAAGAGACATGCTGTTCGTGTGCTATAAGCAGGATGGTTTCACGCAGACTTCTAAAGCTCACCTTTCTCAGATTTCAAGCTTTGTCTGTTTCTTGATTATTTGGATTTTTTTCAGTTTAGAAAAAATAGGTATACATTTAATTAGATGTAAGGATTATTTCTTTATCCTTGTCTTCTCTGATCCTAATAGAAAAAATACCATCTCTGATTTTTAGAAAAGCTACTTTTGTCACTTCTGAGACGAGTCTAGAGGAATCTGTCCCCATACCTGCCAGAGCTGGAGTTCCGTGTTGAATGGCTCTGCTATTGTGACAATCCGGCCAAGGGTTCTGTCATTGAGTGTGAATCTGAAGAGCAATTTAGGGGAGTAAAAGGGAGTATCAGTACACAGAACTTTATATTTTTTCTGTGGATGCAAACATTTGCTTTTTATTTTATGGGTTTTTATAAAAGTAATTTTCAAAGTGAGCAAAACATTTAATTTAAAATAACTCTATTCAGGAGAAATTCTTTGTAAACTCTGCACTTCTTTATGTAGGTAGATTCACACCAACTCTCCCAGAGGTGGTAGACTGCTTGTTATTGGTATTACCCAAACCAATTCTCCTTTCTTCTGTACACACGAGAACCCAGCTAGAGATGATATTTCTCAGCTTCCCTTATAGCCAGGTGTAAACAGGTGAACCAATTATTATCAGTGGGACATAAGCAGAAGTGATATGTTCAACTTTCATCTCCTTGCTTAAGTGAAAGAAATTGCTTGCCTTAGAGCTCTTGGTTTTTTCCCCCTCCTCTTTTTCCAAGTTTCAACCACACAGTTAGGATAAGGCCCTAGGACTCAAGGAGCAAAACCACACCTAACAACTTGGAATGCTCACTTCAGGAGACTAAACTGAATGAGAAATAATTACTTGTATCATTCTAGCTGCTGAATCTGTATGTTCTGTTACAGCGGGAAAACTCTATAACCTTTACATTAACTAATACTCTATGCATCTTCCTGCAATTACAGACATTTGTATATAGGCTATTTTTTATTTTTGCTTTAGAAAAGCTTTTTAATTACTTGCATATTTTGCTTAGGATCTGTATCAGCCTGGTTAAGGAAAGAAACTTGAAGCTAAGTGCAAAAATAGAATATTATTTATATTCTTGTACCCTTCATATTTTCTTTTTGAAGAGCAAGAATCACAAATTTTCTTACAGACCATAACACCAATGATTGTGATACAAGTCAGAATCTCATAACAATTAATCACAGTACAAGAGGAAAAACAGCCATAAAAATGCGTATAAAATGTGAACCATTGAAATGTTGGGAAAGGATAAAATATATTAATAGATAAAGAAGTCAACTATCAGTACGAAAAATTTTACATTAAAAATGATTACATAACAAAAGCAGAAACCAAAAAGATGAAAAAGGCTCACATTTGTTGCAGACACGTTTTTCAAAGTTTTATACTAAAAATGCCATAAAAATAAAAGTCAAAATGTATTACTTTGTTGTAAAAAGAGCAATTATTTTCACTAAAAATTAAACTCTTTCCCTTGACCTGGTGTGTCTCTCAATTTCCTTTCTCTCACCTCTTCATTTATAGTCAAATATTTCTCTACATCCTTGTCTCCATCTCCTTACCACTCATTCATTTGCTTTAATTTAGATTCTTCCACCATTATTCCACTGAAAAACTCCTTCTAGAGTTATTTTTAGGTTTTATGCAAATAAATCTAATGAGCATTTTTTTTTTAGTCTTCAGTTTACTCAAACGTTAAGTAGCATTTGACAAGGAACTATAATGTCCTTGTAACAATTTTCACTTTAGCATCTCAAAAGAGAATAAAAACATCACATATATACCCTGGCCGCGTGGCTTAGGTGCTTGGAGTATTGTCCAGTCCATCAAAAGGTGGGTTCCAGTCAGGGCTTATACCCAAGTTTTGGGCTCAGTTCCCAGTTGCGGCCCAAGAGGCAACCTATCGATGTTTCTCACACTGATGTTTCTTTCTCTCTCCTCCCCTTTCTCTCTAAAATCAATAAAAACATATCCTTGGGTAAAGGTTGTTGTTTTTTAAGTATCATATATAAAAAACTGAACTTATTGCTCTTAGAACAAAAGCCCTGCAAAGCTTGGCCTTTATCTTTCCTCCTTTCTGATAATAGGTACTAGTATTCAGCCAGGAACGCTTCACCCTCTGTTCACCTAGTTAACTCCTGCCCTTCCTTCAGAATTCAATGCAACATCACTTCCTAGGGACGCCCTTAATCTCCAACTTCTCTGGACTTGGTTGGTTTTCCCTTTATACTCCCTCAATGTGCTTGAACCTCTTCTGTTTGTAATTATTACAATTTTAATTATACATGTATTTGTGTGATTCTTTACTTAGTATTGGTCTCCATCACTAGATTCTAAGATCCATGAGAACAAGGAACCAGAATTATTTTTTTCTTACCATTGTATCTTAATGCCAAGCACAGTGTCTAATACATAGTTGATGCTGATAAGATTTATTGGAAGAGAGAATTATAATTAAAAATTAGATATCAGGTTTCATGTATTCTAATAGCAAAAATGTTTTTAAAATGACAACACTAGCTATTGGTGAGGGCTAGAAAAATAGGTCAATTTATTAGTAAATTTTTTCTGGGTAACAATTACTTCCAGTATCCTAAAGAAAATGTCAAGGACATTCAAAAAGAATGAAAAGATTCAGTTTCAAAGATGCCCATCAAAATATCCTATCTAATAAAAGAGTATGCAAATTGACCATACCTCCACTACACACACAAGCCATGCCCACCAGCCAATCAGGAATGAGTATGCAACCAAGATGGCTGCGGCCACGGAGAGAGCAGGAGGCTTGGGTTTCCCTGGCAATGGAGGAAGCCAAGCTTCCTGCACACCTTGGCCAGCCCCAGGCCTCCACTCGAGGCTACAAAGTTTCAATTATAGAAGATAAATAAATCCCAGATACTAGGGCCTCCACTTGGGTCCCCAGGGGGCATGGCCAGTCTGCAAACCACCACAGGCCCCTCGTCCAGACTGCCCCATGCCCCAAGGGAACCCCCACCCTGATCCAGGACACCCTTCAGGGCAAACCAGCTTGCCCCTAGCCAAGTACCAGGCCTCTATCCTATCTAATAAAAGAGTAATATGCAAATTGACCATCACTCCAACACACAAGATGGCTGACCCTATGTGGTCAAAAATGGCTGCCCCCATGTGGACACAAGATGGTCAGCAGGGGAGGGCAGTTGGAAAGGACCAGGTCTGCAAGGGAGGGCAGTTGTGGGTGATCAGGCCTGCAGAGGAGGGCAATTGGGAGGCACCAGGCCTGCAAGTGAGGGCAGTTGTGGGCGATCAAGCCTGCAGGGGAGGGCAGTTAGGGGTGACCAGGCTGGCAGAGGAGGGAAGTTGGGGGCGACCAGGCCTGCAGGGGGAGCAGTTGGGGGGGACCAGGCCTGCAGGGGAGCAGTTAGGCATCAATCAGGCTTGCAAGGGAGTGGTTAGGGGGTGATCAGACTGGCAGGCAGAAGCGGTTAGGGGCAATCAGGAAGGCAGGCAGGTGAGCAGTTGGGAGCCCACAGTCCTGGATTGTGAAAGGGATGTGGTTAGGGGTGATCAGCTAGGCAGGCAAGTGGTTAGGGGTGGTCAGGCAGGCAGGTAGAATGATTAGGGGTGATCAGGTAGGCAAACCAGTGGTTAGGGGCAATCAGGTGGGCAGATGGCCCCTCACAAGGCTGGTTCTGCCTCCCAGCAAGCAGTTAGGGGTAATCAGGTAGGCAGGCAGAGGTGGTTAGGGGTGATAAGGCAGGCAGGCAGGTGAGTGGTTAGGAGCTAGCAGTCCCAGATAGCAAGAGGGATGCCCAACTGCCGGATTAGGCCTGATCCCACAGGTATCAGGCCTAATCTGGCAGTTGGACATCCCCCAAGGGGTCCCAGATTGGAGAGGGTGCAGGCCAGGCTGAGGGACACCCCCCACCCCCATTCATGAATTTCATGCACGGGACCTCTAGTATGTATAATATGATTCCATTTCTGTAAATAAATAAATAAACAGCCATAAAAAATTACCCAAGAAAAAATCTCAGTGAAATTTTAGTGTGACAACAGGGTGGTAGAATTATGGGTAGTTTTTGCTTATCTGAATTTTGTACAAAACAACATATACTCATAATAAGAAAATAGGGACTTAGGGAGATGGGATACTGGATGAAAGAAGGTGAAGAGATTAGCCAAAAATATAAAAGCATAGCCCATGGACACAGACACCAATGTGGTAAAGGACAGAGGTAGGGGGAGGCTGGGACTTGGTGCAGGTGAATAATGGGGAGGTAAATGGGGGGCATCTATAATAGTGCCAACAATAAATAAATAAATAAATAAATAAATAAATAAATAAATAAATAATAGATTTAAGAAAGGAAAGTTGCTGTCGTGATATCCTACAGATTAAAAGAAAGTCTGCTAATTACAGGTAAGAAAACATATTATTAGTAACCTTTCATAATTTCTGTAATATTTGTTCTATTTTGTTCTTAGAAGCTAAAAATTAAAGGATGTATTTGGGAACTAACAATGAATGGATTGAATAAAAACTATAACTACCTGTATAAATATTAGAGGTATAAGAACAAAATAGGTTCATTCCCAAGAAATCAGTACCACATAAAGTGTAGCATTTAAGGAGAAATATGCTACATACTTATTACATTGATTACTTTTAAAACTAAAATAAGAATTTAATTATATCATAAATATTTTTAAATATAATTATATAAAAAATAATCTTCTTAGACTTAATATTTACCAAAGTATTATTGTTTCTCAAAATAAATGATTTTGATACACACAAAACTTTTATTAAATTATTTTGCTTGTGAGATAGTGTTTAAATGGCTTTCGTCATATTCCATTGACTTAATATTTCAGCTATATTCATAAATTAAAACCATACTTTTTCATACCACACTACTGATTTATTGGGTTCACCCAACTTCACAGTTTCATCTAAGAGTTTAGTGAAATAAATAAAAGCAAAGAATAAATTCTGAAGAATCTTTGGAACATTGTGGTTAAGTCTCAGACTGGAAAGAACTTTAGTGGTGTGGCCATCAATTGTCATAAAAATCACATGACAAAAACTTTATAAAAAACCAGCTTATTTATTTTAGAATGACAATAAATTGCTCATAAAATGGAGGCAGTAAATCCACTCATTCTGAAGTCTGGAAAATGTTCAAGAGTTTAGAAATAGTTGAATAAAACTTGGCTAATTTATGTTTAATTTGTCATATCCAATTTTGATGGGATATTTATTTATTCAAACTAGCCATAATTAATATTGGGCATTGTGTGTGTGTCCAACATGTGGTTATTACATAATTTTATGCATTAGGCTATTTGAAATAATACCCAATGAGAATTAGATCACTAGACTGAGGAAATACTAAAAGCCTTGGGTGAGGGTTTTGGATCTAGCACTGGAAATTCTTTATCAATTAATTTTCTTGAAAAATATTCAGTATTATGTCTAATAAATTTATTTTAAGGCCAGATGTTTATGACTTTTTTTTGGACTTGTGCCTGGGGGTTTTTTTGTTTGTTTGTTTATGACTTTTATGGCAAGGTAACACCTAATTTTATTTGTGTTTTGTTTTTAATATTTTTTATTGATTTCAGGGAGGAAGGGAGAGGGGAAGAGAGACAGAAACATCAGTGATGAGAGAGAATCATTGATTGGCTACCTCTTGCATGCTTCCTACGGGGGATGGAGCCCACACTCCAGGCAGGTGGCCTTGACCGGAATTGAAACTCAGGACCCTTAAGTATGCAGACCCACGCTCTATCCACTGAGCCAAACTGGCTAGGACAACACCTGTTTTTTTCTACTTCTTAATTTTTAAAGAGAAATAGCAATGAACTAATTTTTAAAAATGAAAAATGGATTATTTGAAATAAATTACACAGAGCTATTTAAATAGGCCTTGAGAAATACTCTACTTAATAAACAATTTGTAAAATGAACATAATTGACTTATCTTTTCACAATAATTCAAAAGTAAGCTTTATTCTTTATCTACATAGGTTTCTTGCAGCATATACCAAAAAAAGTTTCAAAGTCTTTTCAATTAAAACAAAATACACAGTATTTGTCAGTAGGCATATACCTTCCAAAATGGAAGGTATTATATTGCATAATATGAAAAGTTACCACCAGATAACAACATGTTCTGAATAGGTAGATTTATTAATTCTAAACCAAGTATTTTATTGAAACAACTAGAGGCCCGGTGCACAGATTCGTGCACCAGTGGGGTCCCTTGGCCTGGCCTGTTGGGATTGGGTTTATACCAGCTTTCTAACATCCCCCGAGGGATTCTGGGTTGCAAGAGGGCACCGGCCAGGCTGAGGGACCCCACTGGTGCATGATCGGGGCCAGGGAGGGACCACAGGAGTGCTCCAAGGCGTGTCTGGCCCGTCTCGCCCAGTCCCTGATCAGCAGGACCCCAGCAGCAAGCTAACCTACTGGTCGGAGCATCTGCCTCCTGGTGGTCAGTGCGCATCATAGTGACTGGTCAAATGGCTGAACAAACTGTCATACACTTAGCATATTAGGCTTTTATTATATAGGATTATGAACAGATGAACAAAGCATCGTGTGTTCATGCTCATGCATCAATCGATCTTCATAGAGATGGATGAACTATTACAACCAATCATTCAAGAATAGAAAAGGCAAAATATTATCACAAATAGTTAAAAAGCAATGTAGATTATCTTGGTTGAGAGCTAGAGATTTAATCTGGATCTTAGAAGAGTAAGAAATGTGAATCATTCTAATGGCACTCTGGTGAATTGTACTGTAGGAAAGAGAATACAAATAAAAGTTATCATCGTAGTTAATATTTCTGATAAGGCAGTCAATTCGGCAGTACTGAGGGGAAGTCAGATGAGATTAGAAGGGGATAAGAGAGGTTATTTCCTGGTGTGGGAATTATACACAGTGAAGTTCTTTTGGTCAATGTTTTTATACTTGCTTGGGATACATAATCTATATTCTATTTTATACCGTGTAAAAGAAACATCTTTTTAATGGAAATAAACATTAAATTTAGAGGATCAAGACCAAGAATAGTAATATTTCTTTTGGATGGGGCTGAAAAAATAAAAAATTGGGGAAAGCATCTCTTTAGTTAATTTGCTATTTTACATTATAAAACTCTTATTGCCTGGGAAGTAATTTCTTCTTAAGAACTTTTCAAAATACCTAAAGTTTAGTTATCTGGTCAAGGGAGATAAAAGCTGTCATTCATATATGCTCAGTAGGATATAGGGCTCTAATGTGAACCCAGGTCCAGTAATTCTTTTTTAGTTTTCATTAAATATTCATTGAGAACTAAGTATGTGCCTGGCATTATGCTAGGTGCTACCACAACAGGCAGAATTATATTAACTTGTTTTAACCAAACTAAAAATAGTGTGATTTAGGCATCTCTTCAGATTTCAGAATTCTATAGATCCGGTGGAAACAATACTTTCTAAAAAGAAATTATGCTGAAAATTAATTAGTATATTGCTTCCCTGGAAGGGGAAAAATCCATGACCCATTACCTCTGGTGATATGCTATTTCAGATATTGTATAGCTGTCAGAGAAAGTACAGTAAAGAGAAAAAGAATTGTAGATAGTATCCAACAAAGAGCATAACTAAACATTATCTGATCATCCCACCTGTTGACTAGATATTCCCAGTTGAGCTGTATCCAATTCCAGGCCATGCTCTTCCCATAGCTGTTATATGAGATATATCGGATGACTGTAAACACATCCTGACTTTTAATAAGGTTTGAGTCCTTGAGCAAGTCCAAATACCTAAGAGAAGCCAAAAATTCAAAATGAACTTTTAATGTTCACCCTTAGCTGATTCCAATAGAACATAGCTTTCATTCCTGTAATTCAATTCTTGAGGCACTAAGCAACAAACTTAATTAAATATGACAAATAAGAAAACACAATTTAAATTTTTCTAAAATATTTAGCTGTTTTTTTAAAAAACAACCTATGATTTTTGAGGACTAGTGAAATGTAAGCTACAGGATCATTAAAACTTGAATTATTTTGAAAGTATTAACAACAATATAAAAACACAATTTTAACTATTAATTATTTGTGACAACATGGATAAATCTAAAGAATATCATGCTAAGTGAAATAAGTGAGATAGAAAAAACCAAGAACCATATGATTTCACTTATACGTGGGATATAAAACTGAAAGCAACAAATGAACAAACAAATCAGATAAAAACTCAAGAGACACAGACAACAGTAGGATGGTGACCAGAGGGCTAACAGGGTGAAGAGGAGCTGTAAAAGGTAAAGTGGGCCAAATATATGGTGACAAAAGAAGATTTGACTTTGGGTGGTGGGCACACAATGAAATTACAGCTGATGTACACTTGAAACCCATATAATTTTATTAACTAATGCCACCCCAATAAATAAATAGCAAAAATAAAAAATAATAATTGGATCTATTGAATAGAAACACTTTACCCACTTACAAGTATTAAAAAGAAGCCAGTAAGTGAAGAGAAAGTGATTTATAGTCTAACCAGAGGCCCCATGCACAAAATTTGCGCAAAGGGCTCAGACCTCACAGCCTCAGCTTTGTCTGGAAGGTTGTTGGAAGGTCGTTCTGCTGTTTGGTCTGATTAGCATATTAGCTCTTTATTATAGAGGATTTTCTGTGGGATACAAATTGCCTTATTAGTTCTTTCATAGAATGTAAGAAACAAAGTCCTAATATAACCTATGTGGTTATATTAGTTTGTTATAATTATAGCATAATGCAAATAAGTCCAAATCAATAGGTTAAGTGACCAAACCAATAGATTTTTATTAAATTTATGTCATGGTTGTATCTAAAGGGAATATCTCAACATACTGTAGACTGTTGAACTTCCAGAAACTGCACTGGATTGGGGGCCCCTGAACGTTTGTGCAATATGTCTTTTATCCTCTAGTTCATAAGAGCCTTAGTAAGGCATCTAAGTACTTGCTAATCAGATACGATCAGTACAAAGCCATTCAAGTAATAATAGATCAATATGATGTTCTGTTGACTGTCAAGATGATCAAGTTCTTCATGGACTATTTAGAGCAGTGAGCAGGAGAATTGACTGCTTTATGATAGTTGAAGGTGTATTATTGGTCCTGCTAGGTAAAAACAGTTCCTGGTAGTTCTTACAAATTGGTTATTGCATGGTAAATTATCATTTATATTCTGCCTCTCCCATAAACCTCAAGGATAGATATCATCTTATTCATTTTTAGCCCCACACTCTATATACCTATACATAAAAAGGACATCAAAAGACTTGGTTAAATGGCCCTAACTGGTTTTGCTCAGTGGATAGAGCATCGGACTTCAGACTGAAGAGTCCCAGGTTCAATTCTGGTCAAGGGTACATGCCCAGGTTGCAGGCTTGATTCCCAGGAGGGGGTGTGCAGGAGGCAGCCTATCAATGATTCTCTCTCATCACTGATGTTTCTATCTCTCTCCCTCTCCCTTCCTCTCTGATATCAATAAAAAATATATTTTAAAAAAAGATTTGATTAAATGAATGAAGTAAGTAACTAAGAAATAATAACTAAGCGAAAAAAATGAATTAAGGCAGAAGTCAGTTGGCTTGCGGCATAGGTGTGGAGTAGAAGAATATTCATAGATAAGCTTCAAGAAATCTTTATACATCTTGAGTGAAATGTAAATAACTTTATTTGTGTGTATGCATATTGTGGCAGACACTCCTCCTCTGCTGACAGAAACTGGTTTTGTTCTGGGCTTGTTCTTGACTGTAGAAAAACTAGATTCCTACCCCAGCCCCAGAGTATCATGATTGACCCAAATCAGTCAAAAAAATTCAAGTTCATCCTAGTCCACAAATGATTATGTGGTAGACCCAGAGTATGACCCAGAACGATCAAGAATGGCCCAGTTCTGTATAAGGAGGGGAAGTGGAGATAACAGATCTCTTAACATAAAAGACAGGGGAAACTCTTTTGCTCCTGTCCTTCTTCCATTGAACATATATGTATGAAGACAAAATGTTTGGAGCTCTGAAAGTCAGACATCCAACAGGTTGAGGATGACAAAACAGAAAGGGAAAGTGCCTAGGTCCTCGATGAAAACTGAAAACTGTCTTCCTCTAGAATTTTTTCATATGAGATTACATTTCTTTACTATTTAAGCCACTATTACATAGGTAGTTTGTTTCTTGCAGGGAAAATAATTGTTGATAGATTTTCTTGGAAACATACTTTAATAGCATCTATAAGAAACTGTGATGCGTAAACCAAAAAATACAATTCCTAGAAGTAAAAAAAAAAAGTTCTAATTTACCTTGACAGAATAGTAACATTCTTGATTGAGGCTAATGCATACAGCAGCTTTTCTTTTTCTTGAGCTAATGGAGTTTTCTGATATTGATCAAGTGTGTAGTTCCATGAAGCCTCATTGCCAGAGTTCTGCATCCCATAACGATAGACCAGAAGCCTGAGATTTACAGGAATGCTAGAAGAGTAAACAGTGTTTCAGAGATTTCCATTTTTCATTTTGCAGTTTAAAGTCTTCTGGAAATGAACACGTGGTGAATAGTCACCTCACAGTCCCAGTGAGCCACTGCTGAAATAACCGGGAAGCGTTGCCCAAGGCTTCTTTGTCTCCCATCTTGCATGCGAACCCTAACACAGAGGCACGGAGTAACCTTAAAAACAAACACACACAAAGCTGGGCCTTGAGTACTATTCAACACATTTTAAAACACACAAATATTGAATGGATATTAGTTTAAAAAATGTAAAAATAACTTTGTGAGATGGTCTCCAGTGTCATCCCATGCCAGAACATCTGCAACCGGCTTCACTTGACCTCGGAAGTATTCCTGAAATAAAAGCACCATGTACCATGAGTAACAATTCATTATTTATCAACAGTCTTTCAACTATTATTATCTATAGCCACCCTCCCCCCCACCACCACCATTATAACCTTTTTTTCCTACTAGTTCAGAGAACTTTGGGCCTGTCATTAGGAAGGGATGCATGCAGTTCTTTATCACATTGCAATATTGCTTCAAGAAAAGAACATCCCGAACATTCTCTAGTGTTTTACCCAACTTTGGGTAAGCCTCTTTTAGCTTCCACTTCTTGTGAAATAGAATAACACTTGACATACTTGCTCAAGTACTGATGAAATAATAACATTATTTCAATATTTGTATATTGCCTTTGGATTTACAAAGGACATCTATATTACATAATCTTTATCCCATTACTATAGGCAGCCAAGTGCTGACATTCTTACTGCACAAAGGAAATTAAGACTCACAAATATTAAATCATTTGTCCAAGTTCTTTCATTTACTAAGTGGAAGAGCCAGAGATTTTAATCCAGAATTTGTTTAAAATTACAAGTGTCCTGCCAAAGTGCTACAGAAATCACAAAGCAAAGTATTTGTAATGATGACTATCTATATATATATAAAAAGCCAGTGACTAGAACACCAACATGACTAGAATGACCGGTTGCTATGACACCCACTGCGGCCAGTGAACTGGCCCGATTGGGGGGTGGGGCTGGCTGGCCAACCTCCCAAGGCCCATCCCCCAGCTGGCCCTACCCCTCATTGACCTCTCTCACTCCAATTGGCCAATAGCTCTTGGCCCCTCCCCCCAGTCAACCTGGCCCTGTTAGGCCGGATCAGCATTGGCCGGCCAGCCAACCTCCCGCCATTTCTTCCACCTGACAGGCCCCACCCCAATCCACCCTGATTGGGGCTGGGCTGGCTGTATCCCACCCATGCACGAATTCATGCACTGAGCCTCTAGTTTCATAATAAAATCTCAACATGGAAATTACAGCAGAAATATAATGTTATATTTTGGGAAGAATGACTTCATTTTGAACTAAATGAATACAGTAAAAATAAGATCTAGTTAGTATCTATGGTTTAAAATGTTGCCTATTTTAAAAAAAGTATTAGTTATTGGGTTCCTTATAACACTAAAATATACCTTTAAGGGGTATATTGAATGAGAAATATTGATACATTTCAAGTTGAAAAAATGAACAGCATCTCTTTGCTTTGATTAGTCAAGTCATTATACTTTCATTTGATTTCAATTGGCAAGGAAGATATGTTCTTGTCTCCCAGGAACTTCTTCTCTCAGAAATTTTCCTATTCTGCTAATGACCAAACATTTACTTTCATAAGGAATGCCATAACATCACCTCAATCACAGGGTATAGCTCTTTATCATCTTCAAACATGCTAATGATATAGGTTACAGCTGAAATAACTCTCTGCCATGGTAAAAAATCCTTTTCCATTTTGAGATACTTGGTCAAGTTCAGAGCCACCTTATACTCTAGAAGTTGAGCTCTAAGGAAAGAAAAACAAAACAGTTAATTAAAAAGATAAATTACTTTCCGTTTAACTGAAAGAACTAATATGGGGGAGAAACCAAGATGGCAGCATAGGTAAACACCTAAATTGCTGCCTTGCACAACAATTTCAAAACTACAACTAAAAGACAAAACAGACATCATCCAGAACCACAGGAAAGCTGGCTGAGTGGAAATTCTACAGCTAGAAGGAAAGAGAAAAGCACATTGAGACTCAGAGGAGCTGCAGGAGGCAGAGGTACTGAGACGCGTGTGCACGGAGAGGACTGGCAACTGAGTACGTGGCTGGCTTTCTCAAGCAGGAGGGAGACAAAAGCTCCCAACTGTGCTGAACTCCAGTTCCAGGCAAAACTCTGGGGACCCAGACTCATATGGGATGAAACTGGACTGTCAGGAAAGAGAAAAGCACTCTGAGACTCAGAGGAACTGCAGAAGGCAGAGGTACCGAGGCACACGTGTGGAGAGGGCAGGCAACCAAGTACACGGCTGGCTTTCTCAAGCGGAAGGGAGACAAAAGCTCCCGACTGCACTGAACTCCAGTTCCGGGTGAGACTCTGGGGACTCGGACTCATTCGGGGAGAAACTGGACTGTCTGGCAGCGGGCAGAACTTGAGAGCAGCTTTATCTCAGAGGTGCTTGCAGCAATTACCATGGGACACTGAGACACAGAGGCCTATTAGGGCAGGGTTGATGGGAAACCAATGCTGTCTGCTCCACCCTGAGACTCTGTCCCATCCAAGCTGAATACAGAAGCTTTTGCAAATCTTCTCCCAAAGGGTGTCTCCAGCACAGAAGTTCTCCCAGCGTAGACAAAGCTGATCCTCACAGCCAATTGGCCTGGAGGTCAATTCCTCCCAGTGATACCAACAACAATCAAGACTTAACTACAACAAGACTGTGCACACAGCACACAAAGGGGTGCACCAAGAGTGTCCACCTCAGGTAACTGGGAGACCGACCCACTGGGCCCTATAGGACACCTAGCACACAAAGCCACTCTATCAACTCAGGGAAGCAGCCAAAATGTGGAGACAAAGAAACAGGTCACAAATGACAGAAATTGAGGAAAGCAAATGACTGGATATAGAATTCAAAACCACAGTTATAAGGCTTTTCAAGAATTTCCTAGAAAAGGCCAATAAATTTAGTGAGACCCTCAAGTATATGAAAAAGGACCAACTAGAAATTAAACATAACCTGACTGAAATAAAAAATATTATACAGAGACCTAACAGCAGACTAGAGGAACGCAAGAATCAAGTCAAAGATTTGAAATATAAAGAAGCAAAAAACTCTCAACTGGAAAAGCAAAAAGATAAAAGAATCCAAAAATATGAAGATAGTGTAAGGAGCCTCTGGGAAAACTTCAAATGTACCAACATCCGAATTATGCGGGTGCCAGAAGAAGAGAGAGAGCAAGATACTGAAAACCTATTAGAAGAAATAATGACAGAAAACTTCCCCCACCTGGTGAAAGAAATAGACTCACAAGTTCAGGAAGCGCACAGAACCCCAAACAAAAGGAATCCAAAGAGGACCACACCAAGACACATCATAATTAAAATGCCAAGAGCAAAAGACAAAGAGAGAATATTAAAAGCAGCAGGAGAAAAATAGGTAGTTACCTACAAGGGAGCACCCATATGACTGTCAGCTGATTTCTGAACAGAAACTATGCAGGGCGGACGGGAGTGGCAAGAAATATTCAAAGTGATGAATAGCAAGAACCTACAACCAAGATTACTTTACCCAGCAAAGCTATCATTCAGAATTGAAGGTCAGATAAAGAGCTTCACAGATAAGAAAAAGCTAAAGGAGTTCATCACCACCAAACCAATATTATATGAAGTGCTGAAAGGTATTCTTTAAGAAGAGGAAGAAGAAGAAAAAGGTAAAGATAAAAATTATGACCAACAAATACATATCTATCAACAAGCAAATCTAAAAATTAAGTGAATAAAAAATCTGATAAACAGAATAAACTAGTGAATATGATAGAATCAGGGGCATAGGAAGGGAGTGGACTGACAATTCTTGGGGGGAAAGGGGTGTGGGATGAGACTGGACAAAAAGCGTACTCCTATGGATGAGGACAGTGTGGGGTGCGGGGGGGGGGGTAAAGGAAGAGGCTGTGTGGGAACCGGGTTTAGGTGAGCTATGGGGGAAAAAATAGGAACAATTGTAATAGTCTGAACAATAAAGATTTATTAAATTTTAAAAAAAGAACTAATATGGCCCTAACCGGTTTGGCTCAGTTGATAGAGCGTCGGCCTGCAGACTGAAGGGTCCCAGGTTCGATTCCGGTCAAGGGCATGTACCTGGGTTGTGGCACATCCCCAGTGTGGGGCATGCAGGAGGCAGCTGATTGATGTCTCTCTCTCATCGATCCCTCTCTCTTCCTCTCTGTAAAAAATCAATAAAATATATTTAGAAGAAAAAAAAAACAAGAACTAATATGGGGATCATAGAATTCAATGTTAATGAGAATCCTTCTATTACATGATTAATAAAATGCATGTATGGTTGAAGCCTAATCAAAGAGATTTGCCCACAGCGATATATTTTCAAATGTCCACTAGTAAAGGGGAAGACAGAACATTAATATATGCATTCAAAAAATCCCTGTGGCAAAATTTCAGATAAAACAAAAGCCACTTAGCTATGTGGTTAATATCGGTGAATAAAAACTTTTAAATTTTAGTTTTATAAGCTAATTATAATAACCAAATACATCATTATAAATGTATCTTATTGAAATTATTTGAATTTGAAATGAAGAGGAAACCTGAATAACAGTACTCACAAATCATGAAAGCTTAAAACATTTCAAGTGCATTTATACTTCCCATAAGACATCTCCTTTTTTATACATTTACCAATAATAAGGTTAAATAAAAAGTGGACTTTGTTCCTCCAGGAAATTTGAAGTTACTTTTGTAACATTTCAAAGTTTAGAGAATCCAATATCTTCCTCCTTAAAAGAGATTCTAGAACCTTTTGAAATTCTTAGAAAACTGTCATGCTTCAATTTCTAGCCTAAATTTATGGGAATCTTGTTTTTCCAAGTTACATTTTGAAAGTTTAAATTAAAGAATACATTTTAAGTTATTGAAATAGTAATATTGATGCACTGAGTGCTATTATGTTTGAGGTCATTTTGTGAATGAAGAATAATGTAATTATATCTTGACTTCTTCCTAAGAGCTTGATTAGAGGATGAACTAGCATTGGGCAGATAAGTATAAAAATCTTTAGCATCATATGATTTTTACTAATGAAATATAATAGAGTTTTCTTTTCAGTTCAGAAGGCTGATTTCTCATTTCCTGATTTGATTTAGAAGGAGTTATATTTTGGATCATTCAGCTTCCCTTAATAAAAATATAAATAATACTGAGAAATAGAGTGTTTTATTGAGAATGTTTATTAAGTAAAAAATATAGAAGTTTGCTGACATGTGAAACTTGATGATTTTCTAATTTTAATGATTTTCTATTTTCTCTGAGGATAGAGCAACAATTACATCTAATCAGTGTTTTCTTAGGATACTTTCGAAGAATAGTTGTTGCTCTAGGGATTAAATTAGCAAAGAGGTTAATGAAATTTTAGGAAGAATGGCAGATAAGTTGGTCAGAAATCAAGTGGGTTGCACACTTCTGGTAGGTGGAAAGATTAGAAGGGTCTTGGTTACAAGGACCAGAAGAATTGGGTAATTGGATACCATAAATGGAACTAGGGAATCTAATGATTCAAAAATTAGAGGTCCTGACTAAGTACTACTAGTATGTATTCAAATGTTGAAAAATCAATATCTTGTCTTAGCATCTTATTTTTCCAGCACACTTGATAGCTTTGCAATAGTTCCACTTTGATATCACTCATTTTCTTTAAGTCTAAGTCAGAAGACTGGACTGGGATTGAATTTTTGATGTTTGATATTATAGATGATAATATTTTGAGAACTAAAATAATGTACTCTGAAACTCCTATGGATGGAATCGGTAGTATTTGATATGTCAGAGGAAAAGCAATACCATTTAGAACCATGATTCTCAAATTTGAACATATATCAGCAACATTGGAAAGTTGGTTAAGTCACACACTCTTGGGCCCCATTCCCAGAAATTCTCATTCAGTGGGTCTTGAATAGGGCCTAAGTATTTGCATTGCTCACAAGTTGCTAGGCAATGCTGATATTGCTGGGATTACATGTGAAGAACTGTGTTTTTTAGAACAAAGAAATCTATAGTGCTCCATCCTTACAATGTTGTGTTAACTCACAGCTACCACCTTCTTCAGGCAATGGCCGCTGGCCAAATACATCTATCTTCCTTCTAAGAGGTTATGCAACCCTCGCCCCTCACCATAAATCAATCATCTGATTCAGGAATTCCACAAGCCAGCCTGGGTCCCTCTGGTACCACTCTGTGGTACAACTCAAAGCTTCCTAGTAGAATCTGGCAAAGCTAGATTCCAAATGAGACCATATCTTTGCTCAGCTTTTTCCCCTGCTCCATCATGTTTCTTGTACTCTCTACCTCAAGCCAGTACTCTTCAGTAACCACATGTAAAAAAAACCCATTTCAGACTCTGCACCTATGGAACTCCACCTAAGACAGCATTCTTACTCAACTTTGAGTTTCAAGTTCCATTTCTTTTTAAATCCACAGCAAACAGCAGTTCTGAAAACCAGACTTGATTGAGAATTTTCTTTGTTCTAAAATCTTCCATTTACATAGTGAGAACCCAGTCTGAAGGACTCAAATCAGAATTTTCTTATAATTCAGAGTGTAAAGAAGATGGAGGCTGTAACTTAAAGCAAGTTCCCAACAGACTCAATGGAGAAGAAGAGGAATAAGAGGTCCTCCTATCTCCGGCTGAGGCATGCAGGAAGTTTGGGGAATCTTGTATCAAAGGTTTGTTTCTGCTTCTCTGGGTGTGACTTGAAAAGACTGCACAGTCCCCAACTCAGAGAAGCCCAGGTTTAGCATGGTACCTTGGTAAACATGGCTCTTGACTGGGGCAGTAGAACAATTGAGAGAGGTGCCTCCGTGGATGGAAATGACCCACATTCATGAGCCTGCAGGTGGTGTGGAGAGTTTTGGAAAGTTCCCATGTATCTGGTCTCTTGACATTAACTTGACAATTAAATTCAGATTTCTGGCTTAAGAGAGTCTCTTTGCTATCACCTAGACCTCATTTGATCTCTCATTTTCTTACTCTTTTTCTTAAAAAAAAAAAAAAAAAGGCTGCTCAGCTGGTGTGCCATGGTGGTTGAGCATCATCAGCCCATGAACCAGGAGGTTATGCTTTGATTCCCAGTCAGGGCACATGCCCAGGTTTCAGGCTCAGTCTCCAGTGAAGAGCATGCAGGAGGCAGTGGACCACTGTTTCTATCTCATCGATGTTTCTATCTCTCTATCCCTCTCCCTTCCTCTCTGAAATCAATAAAAATATATTTTAAAAATAAATAAATAAATAAAATGGCAAAGCTGATCATCGTGACATGGTTGACCTTCACCTGGAGGTCTTGACTTGCTAACCTGGCTTTCACCTTCCATATCATTGGAGACACTGGTCCTTAAATTCCAGCAACTGGCCGGAATTCTGTCTCATCAGTGGCTTAGTGGTATGTTAACTGTCCTCTGTGCCACTTTCCTCACCCAGAAATTCCTGCTCCCACTCATGGGTTTGTTAGCCAGCCTTCTGCTTTCCTTTATGTTAGTCTTGACCCATCCCCTGGCTTTAGCACACAGTGGGCTGCAGAGCACAACATAAGCTATTGAAAAGGATAAAGCCTACTGCAACAGCTAGTAGGTTTTTTGAACAAAGGATTTTTTTCTGTCTCCGTTTTGGCAAGGCCCCAAAACTAGGCCCTTTGGCCTCTACTCCAAAGTAAGATGCAGGTCCACCAAACTGGAGCTCACATGGTCAGGAACAGGTTTTGTGACCCTTTGCTAATAACACACCACCATCCTAATGAAGAGGTTGGAGTGGGCTAAGGAGGAGAGAGTGACATTGTAGAAGAGGGCTTTTGGGAGTGCTGTCAGTGTATTATGAGGTTGTCTCTTTATATCAAGCCTACGAAATGGGGCCTTTGATGGGAATACTTGAATAATTTTACAGGTGTGTCCTAGAGCTTGGAGGCATAGTGGTCTGGTGACTTACACCCTGAGAAATCAATAGGACGAGAGGCCATGTCTGGCTAGTACTCTGATCTCAGAGTGAAGAGATGGGACTGCATGGGTGGCCTGTCCTTTCAGACTTTGTCGGGGCAAAGATTGGATGAATACTTGCTATGGACCAGAATGGGTCAGTGATGTTCACCTGCCCCTCAAGGTACCTGCAGGGAAGCACCCTTGGCCATGGAATGGTGTGAGTACACAAGGAGAAGAGTCAATGTTAAATGCTACAAGCTTCAGAGGAGCAAAAGCAGACTGCATGTTAGGAGTGTTCCTCCTTTCGCCTGCTCTCCTTGCCTCAACACTAGAGGAACCAGAGGCAGCATAATGAGTAGTAGAAACTTCACACAGGCAAATGGAAAGGACATCAAGCACGTTGTTCCTGGGGGGGTTGGAAATAACTTTAAATGAAGTTAAAAATGTTGATGGTTTCATTGGGCTGGGTGTATGATGAACTGAGCCTGTTTGGGAGACTCAGCATGACTGGATGAATTTTTATTCCCTATCTTAACTAATGTGTCCAGCTAGATATTGCATCTAGGGCAGTAAGAGTACTAGCTCCTCAAATCTGGAGACAGGGGAATCAAGAATACATGTATTTTTAGATGCATCCTTTCAGTCCTGCTTATGAAACATGATAGCTACATTTCTTTTTGAACATCTGAATAGATCTGCATAAATTCTAGTCCCACCACAGGCACTTATCTGTCTAACTACACATTTCTCCTTTATTTTCCTGCCTAAAGTTTCAGACTGGTCTGGAGCCATCACTAATAAAACTGGTGCAGTCTGTCCTTCTCTGAGTCCTGTTTTGCAGAAGGAAATTGGACAATAGCTCAATAGCTAAGGTCATAATTCAGGTGTTTTCTGGACTGGTTACTGTGTGATTCTTGACATTTTTTGTTTTTCAAGTGTGTTTCACTTTCTTTCTTTCTGAAGCTCTTCAAAACGTTATGGGGCATGGCCAAGGAGCTGAGCAAATGTGAGAAAGTCTCTCACTTGTGCGAGTTATTGGCTTTACACACCATTGAGAAAACTGCTCAAGAGGCTTTTGCTCCTTAAAGCACAAAGAACTGTGTGTGTTGTGTTGTGATAGGAATTAAGCTATAAAGATATTACAATCTCTGTGTACTATTTAACAGCAAAGATGCTAAGCTTTGGAAAAGATCATTATGTATTCACGAAAGAGTTTTCCTGAAAAAAAAAATCTAAATAGTTCTATTTTGTTTTAAAATATTGATCATCTTCTTTCATCACTTAATTTCCCAGGTCTACTCAGTGCCTGGTACAGAGTAGGTGCTCAATAAATATTTATTAAATGAGTGACTGACAAACTGAAATATAATGAATATACAATATAGTTCCCCCTTTTCCATAGAGGATATATTCTATATGTGTGTATGTGTATTTTCCTATATGTACATGCCTGTGATAAAGTTTAATTTATAAATTAAGCACAATAAGAGATTAACAACAACTACTAATAAAATAGAACAATTATAACAATATACTGTAATAAAAGTTATGTGTCAGACTCCTGTTGATCACAAGTAACTGAAACTGTGAAAAACAAAATCTCATCCCGAATAAGGGCCAACTACTGTAATTAATTTGTTATATATTCAGGAGATTAAACTTGGAGATTCACTGAAGGGGATTATAACATCTATTACCTACAAAGGGAATCTACATTACAAATTCAGAAGAGCTTTTCTAAATAAATGCTTTTTTGTTGCTACTGATCAATGGTGGATGTATTTTTACAATGTATTGAGCACTTGTGACAGGCCTTAAAGGCCTGCAATGTTTTTATTGCTTTATGTGCATTACCTCATTTATTCCTCAACAGTCTTATAAAGTCATCTTCATTTTGCTAATAAGAAAATTGAGCCAGAGAGAGATTAAGAAACTTACTCAAGGTTATACAGAAGCAGGATTTTAACCTGGCCCAAGAACCTGTTTAACCCTATAATGTTCCTCCTTAAAAATGTCAAGAAAGAGGACACACAGGTGGCCAATAGGCATATAAAAAGAAGCTCAATATCACTAATCATCAGAGAGATGCAAATTAAAACTACAATGAGATATCACTTCACACCTGCCATAATGGCTACCATCAATAAATCAACAAACAAGTGCTGGTGAGGATGCGCACTGTTGATAAGAATGCAGACTGGTGTAGCCACTGTGGAAAACAGTAAGAGTTCCTTCAAAAAAATAAAAAATGGAAATGCCTTTTGACCCAGAGATTCCACTTCTGAGAATATGTCCTAAGAATTCCAAAACAGCAATTCAAAAGAATATATGCACCCCTATGTTTATAGCAGCATTATTTACAACTAGAGGCCCGATGCACGAAAATTCATGCAAGAACGGGCCTTTCTTCCCCTGGCTGCTGGCACCGCCTTCACTTCACTGGAGCCACCTTTTTGCTCCGGCCCGGAGCCGCCTTTCCACCTTCCCATGCTGCCCAGAGGCCCGGAGCAGCCCCTGGCCACTTGGTGCCTGCGTATGCAAATTAATCCACCACCTTTGTTGGGTTAATTTGCATACTCACTCCTGATTGGCTGGTGGGCATCTCAAAGGTATGGTCAATTTGCATCTTACTCTTTTATTAGTGTGGTTAGCCAATAGCCCATCAGTAGATGAGTGAATAAAAAGCTGTGGTACATTTACACAATGGAATACTATGCAGCTATAAGAATGATCCCTTTGAGACAGCATGGATGGACTTGGAGATTATTATGCTAAGTGAAATAAGCTGATCAGAGAAAGGCAAATACCACATGATCTCATTTAAATGCAGAATCTAATGAACAAAATAGAAATGGAGGCATGGGCACATAGAACAAACAGACTGACAGCTATCAGAAGAAAGTGGGGAGAGAACTGGAAGAAAGAAGGTGAAGAGATTAGCCAAAGAACATATACACTGAGTGGCCAGATTATTACGATCTCTGAACACATAATAATCTGGCCACTCAGTGTATATCCTATATAATAAAAGGCTAATATGCAAACTGTCCCCTCAACCAGGAGTTCTACCAGCAGGCACAACTGCCCATATCCCCTCCCCCTGGCCAGGCTGGCTGGACCCCACCCATGTGTGAATTCATGCACCGGGCCTCTAATATGTACACACACACACTGAGTGGCCAGATTATTATGCATTCAGAGATCATAATAATATGGCCACTCAGTGTATACATAACCCACAGACACAGACAACAACGTGGTGATGGCTAGAAAGAAGGGGGGACAGAGGCTGGTGAAGGCAGGCAAAAGGGAGATGGAAATAAGGATGCCTATAATAGTGCCAACAATAAAAAAAAATCCTAAAAATAAAAATGTTAAGAACATTTTCTGATTTCCAGTAGTCTACCAAGAAAGTCTGTAGGCATACTCGCCTATGCCTTTAGTGCTATTATGCTATCCTTCCAGCCATGTAGTCAGCTCATATTTAATGAACTTTCACTATGGTGTGTCATAGTCAGGAGCTGGGGATAAAGTAAATAGGACCATAATCTGGGTGCTTACTCTCATGATGGTTACAGTTTGATGAGTGAGATGGACAGTTACTAAGCAATGACGATATATGTTGTGGGAAAATACCCAACCCAAAGGGCCATTGGAAGTTTCCTGAGAAAGCAGCATCTCCTTCTTGCTACATTGCTTGTATCTAGCATGAAGCCACCACATAGCCAGCAGAACAAGTTAGCTGTGTCCCTGGCTCTGACACGTGTCACAAATTCAACAAATACCTGTTGCATTAATGGAGCTAGGCTACCTAAAAAAAAACAAAACCCTCAGAGTTACTATGGTTACTCCTCCTCCATTTCCCCAATCTGTGTTGATTATGTTTTAAATGTAGATCACCTTCAGGCCATGAAAAAAAAGTCATAATTTCTAGTGGTGTCTTAATTCTGATCAATGCTAGAGCACAGTGCCTCATTTTTCTTATCCCAATGACCTGAACAAGATTTGATGACTGTAGCAATAAAAATTTTACAATGGGCTGCAGCTCACAGAAATGAATTTATGAAACACATTGTTTGCCTTTTTACTAAATTAAATTATGAAGGTGTACTTTTAAGCATTTGCAAATTTCACTCCTAATTAGCTCAAGGACTGATATAGACAAACCCTGCTCAAAGTCAACAGCATAAGTGAGCCAAAGCCCATTGTAAAATTTTTATTGCAACAGTCATCATTAGTGTTAAGGGCTAATATCAGTATTTTGGCTATGAGGATTATATGAACTTTACAAAAAAAAAGTTAAACAATAATGTTATAAATAGTGGCTTTGGATATTTTAAACTAAAATTCATTCTTAAATTTTGTTGTAACTCTTTAAAAAAATCTGTGACAGCCAGCGTGGGTCAGTGGTTGAGCATCGACATATGAACTGGGAGGTCCTGGTTCAATTCCTGGTCAGAGCACATGCCCAGGTTGTAGGCCCAACCCCCAGTGTGGGGCAGGCAGGAGGCAGCTGATCATTGATTCTCTCATCATTGATGTTTCTATCTCTCTCTCTTCCTTTCTGAAATCAATAAAGATATACATTCTAAATTTTGTGACAAAATCTACAGTATTTTAAATGATTTACCTCATTCCAAAACCCACCTTGCCAAGGCAAAAGCATCATCAATAAAACTTGCACGGTCAGCAGAAGAAAAACCCTGGGAAGAGGGACAAAAAGAGGTAAGAAATGTGATTCTTAAAGCAAAGTGCTAAATCGCTGGTCTTAGAACAAAAGTAAAACAATTCCCAGTCATTGCTATTCTTACCGTGTGGTTGGAGGAAAGATTGGTAATGATCAGGTCCCAAGTTGATACTTCATAATTTACACGATAAAACCCAATATGATCTGGGTTTATTTTGAGAAAAACATTTCCACCAGAATTAGAAGGCTTCAAACTGATTCCTGTGGTAATAAATAAATAGTAATGATAAACACATTTGCATATAATGTAAACACAGAGAAATTAAACCCAGAGGGTAAAGAGAATAGAAATATGAACTCAAAAAGTTGAGTTTGAATTAGATCCAAAGCCCCAAAACCTAATTCTAATTTAGTTGCCCAACTTTAGAATGTCACTGTAGTGCATAAGCTGAAAAAAAGGAGGAATGTCAATAAGTGTCCTGCAATTTGTGACTTGTATACTTTTTACTGGCAGAAGCTTGCCAAATAATTTTATGCTTATCAATCTTTCAATAAAAGAAAATGCCTAAAAGCACATAATTCATAATGGATTAATTAATTACACAAAGAATATTCACTAGAAAACCTGGGGAGGAGACAAAAATGTAAACATTTAAAATAATATTTCGTTTATTAAAAATCAACATTCAAATTGATGAAAATGGCTATTGCTAAGCAGAATAATGATTTGAGAATCAGTAACTCCTTTAAAAGGTCAAGGCTTGTGATAGAACTGAAATCCAAACATGACATTCTTGATTTCATAATCCATTTCATACTTGCTCTTCCAATTTCATTTATCTTTGTAAAGTCGTCTACTTCCTTATTCCAACTGATTACCTAAATGCCTTTTCATCAATGGATTTTTCTGAATTAACTTTCTAAAGTAGCATCCACTATGTACATAAGGCTCTAGTAAATAGATGTTAGAAGCTCAACATTGAATGGAGACTTACGTTTTAAATACACTCTTAAAATAACAGCTATGCCCTGACATGACCAGATTTGTGAGGCTCTACTAAATACACACACACACACACACACACACACACACACACACATATATATATATATATATATATTTGCATGGACAGTATACAATCTAAATAAGGGTGTGGGACACTTAGTATGTTTGAGGAACTGTGCATAGTTTGATGTAGTGACTGTAGGGTGTAGGACTGGAAAATAGGAGATGCGGCTGGAAATAGCACTGGGGCTTCTGCGTGAAGCCGTGTTAAAGAATCCATTGGCTGAGAATGGTGAGATGATGAAGTTTTTTTTTTTTAGCAGGGAAACAACAAGCTCAAGTCTGTTTTCTAGAAAGGTAATTTTGATAGTGGCATGACATACAACTTGGAAGGAAACTCAAGAGTCCACTGTAATGATCTAGGGTAAGAAAGAATGAAGGCTTACACTAAGGTGGAGATGATGAAATACAAAATAGATGACATATTCAAGAGACACACCACAGGTAAAGTCAACACAATTCTTCCTGTGACTTGATGTGGATAGTTAGCAGAGAGGAACACGGCTTGCATGATTGAACAAAAAATGATGTCACCATTAGAGAATAGTGGGAAAGGAGTCAGGTTGGGAGGAAAGATAATTTAAATTTTGGAAGTGTTTGCAAGGTTTAAAAGATACCCAGAACACCATGGTTTTTTAATATATATTTTTGTAACCTCTTCAACAAAACAGTACGTTTCTTTAGGACCTTTCAGAGTAGGCGCTTGACAAACTATAAACTTTTGCCTCACTCTTGCACTATTTGTCTTTCTTTGTCATTCTCCCAAGGACAAGTTGTTAAAAGGAAGTTAATCTTTTGGCAACTGTACACTTTGAATGTTTGTGTCAGGAGGAGACCCTCTTGCTAAGCACAGAGCCATGTGTTGCAGGAGAAAGAGCATGGACTTACGAGTCTGACAGATCAAGGATAAAGTCCTTACTCTGTGACTTACTAGCTGTTTGATCTTGGCCAAATCACTTGACCTCTCTGTGTCCTCCAGTTCACCATGAGGGAAATAGGGATAAAATTCCCTCACAAGGCTGTTGTGAAGATTAAATAAGATAACATAGTAAAGTGTTGGCCATATAGTTATATGTCCAACAGATGGTAGCTATCCCATTATTATGAAAGGGGATATGCCTCCAGTTATATAAATAGCAAAGCAAATATAAATAACATTGAGAAGTTCCTGGCAATCCATCTAAACGCTGCAGTATTTTAGTGTGCTTTATATATACCTAGTTAAGCCTTTCTAAAGTTACTGTGATTTTTCTCGCTTTAGAGATGAGGAAGCTGAGATCCAAGAACTTAGTAGTTAAAGACTTCTGCAAGAAGCAAGTAGTTCATGCTTCTTGCAGAAGTTGTCAACAGCAAAATGCTGTTGGGTTGTTTAGTTACATAATGAAGTAATTAGAAGTAAAATACTGATCCTTATTCCAGATGTCATATACGTTACATTATGTTTTTATCTGTGTGTGTGTGCATCTTCCAGATACATGCACATAAACATACAATACACATCATAATAGAACCTTACTGTTTTTATGGTTAGTAATCTTTTTCATTTGAAATTATATTGTAAACACCTGTAATTATTTTATATACATGAAAATGTAAATTTAATGGTCACATACTCTACTGCTCAGTTTATGAATCACTTTGTTTTGTTTCTTGCTAATTTTATGCACAAAAGGGTTGAATGAATTATTTCTAAGTACGAGTTCTTTCTATAAAATTGTTATTCGTTTCTATTATTTTTCTAGATGGTATAGAAGATGAATAATTATCTTATCAAAATTTCATGCAGAGATTATTTAATTTCAACCCAAATAGATTTTGATAACAGAGCACACATAAAATTTTTTTCATGTACTATTTTATATGAATAATTATAATCAACTTTAGACAACTTGACAGCTTGTGATAGCCTAAGATCCCAGGAAGTGAAACATTTTGTGTGTGTGATAAAAATGCTGTGTTGCAATACTTATGTGAATTATTTTTAGTGTAAAATTACAGTATATCTTATTAAGTTTTCTGTATCACTTAATAGTAAAGAAGCTGAAAGATACAAGGGTAGTGCTTTTTTACTAATGACCCACAAATTGTACTAGAAAACTAAAAAGTTTGAGTACAGTGCACTATCACGATTTGGGGTCAAGAAGAAAATTTCAATCTCTGGAACTAAGACTAACATAAAACATTATAAATGGATTACTTATCTATTTGTGGTAATGCTTTCAACAAGTAACTTATTCAATAAAGTATTGATTGTGTCCCTTCTGAATTTCAGCACATGGCCTAGAGAATGTCCCAGAAAAGAAAGATGTAGTATTAATATGTATTACATAATAAACAGGAATCCGGAAAAATGCAACCTGACTAGCATGATAAAGGATTATCATTGGCAGTGGTTTTGATGATGAGGAAGACATAATTGCAAAGAAGAGTTGGATTGTGAAGATCCGTCAATGTGTCTCCAGTCAGCCCAGGGAAGCAGGTGCCCGAGTGAGCTGGAATATATGTTCCAAATCTTTTGATATAGCTGTTCCTATAGAGAACAGTATGTGGCAAAGACCTGTTAGTTATCTAGCACACTGTTCCCATTTCCTCCTGGGTACACAGCTACATGGTATTTATTAGCCTTCTTTGCAGTTAGGTGGCAATACGTGATTGAAAACTGGCACAAATGTGGGCAAAAGAAATAAATGCTCTCCTAGGCCAGGTCCCTCCATTATCTTGCTCTGTCACCTGGCCAAATTCAAAAGATTCAGCAGGTAAGTCCAAGATGGGGGGTGGGGAGTGAGGGAGAGCAGTGGAGCCATAAGAAGAAAGAAAGCAGAATTTCTAAGTCATTATTTGGGGGAGAGCCACTTGGGAGAGATGGTAGGTAAAGAACACTTCCATTGGACTATTGCATGAATAAGAAATTTTTATTGCAGTCACTACTAATAGCCTTTAAATGCCATAACTAACCTCCTCTGGTTAATGCAACATGTACGAATATCACAACTGAAATCTCTCAAACAATTTATCGACACTTCTCCAAGGAGGACATACAGATGGCCAAGAGACATGAAAACATGCTCAAAGTCACTAATCATCCAAGAGGTGCAAATCAAAACTGCAATGAGATACCATCTCACACCTGTCAGAATGGCTACCATCAACAAATCAACAAATGACAAGTGCTGGCAAGGATGTGGAGAAAAGAGAACCCTGGTACACTGCTGGTGGGAATGCAGACTGGTGCAGCCATTATGGAAAACAGTATGGAGTTTCCTCAAAAAATTAAATATGGATCTGCCATTTGACCCAGTGATCCCACTTTTAAGAATATATCCTAAGAAATCAGAAACACCAATCAGAAAGGACATATGCACCCCTATGTTCAGAGCAGCACAATTTACAATAGCTAAGATCTGGAAACAGTCCAAGTGCCCATCAGTAGATGAGTGAATAAAAAAGCTGTGGTATATTTATACCATGGAATACTATGCAGCAGTAAAAAAGAAGGATCTCTTACCCTTTGAGACAGCATGGAGGGACCTGGAGAAATCATGCTAAGTGAAATAAATCAGTCAGAGAAAGGCAAGTATCACATGATTTCACTCATATATGGAATCTAAGTAACAAAATAAACTGATGAACGAAGTGAATCCAGAGACTCGAAGCATGGAACAGAGTGCAGAATCTTGGGGGAGGGTTGAAGATTAACCCATGGGTAGGAGGTAATCAACCACGGACCTTGTATGCATATATGTATGGCCCATGGACACAGACAATGGGGTGGTGAGGTTTTGGGGTGGGAGGGCGGGGCAGACTGGAGGAGGTCAATGGGGGAGGAAGAAGACATATGTAATACTTTCAACAATAAAGAATTATTGAAATAATAATTAAATAAAATAATTCTCTCTTGACCCTAATTAAGTGAACTTTCTTCCGGGAAGAGATAACTTAATTACCTGACAGAAGTATTCTGGTTCACTTTGGTAAGTATATCTTCAGTTCTATAAATTAACAAATAGCATTCTCATATGCTTGATTTATGTGACTAAATCGTCCAAGACTTGGTTGACCAGGGCTGAACTGATGAAACTGAGCTTCTGAACCTGCATTAATGCTCCAATCAAAATTCAAACATTCCATGAGGCTCAACTTGAAAGAATAAAGAACATCTCCCACCCTAGCTGGTTTGGCTCAGTGGAAGAGTCCCGGGCTCAATTCTGGTCAAGGGCAAGTACCTCGGTTGCAGGCTCCTCCCCGGTCTGGGCCCTGGTCAGGCCTCGTGCAGGAGGCAACCAATCGATGTACTCCTCTCACATCGATATTTCTCTCTGTATTTCCCTCTCTCCTCCATTCTCTCTAAAAAAAAAAGGAAAAATATCCTTGGGTGAGGATTAGAAAAAAAAGAAAGTCTCTTGTTCTCTCTTTGCTATTAAATTAAAAAAGATATTCCCATCATTATTTTGAGATGAAATATTTAAATATAACTACTATCAAATTTTTGTAATATCTTATTTAAATGATAGACAGAATTTGGTGATTTAAACTATCCAGAATAGATTCTCAAACTTGAAAGAGTTATGGACAGTCATCATGAAGGATTATGCCCTAGATCCTCTCCTAGACCCTATGTGTTTAGGAATGCCTATTTTAAAGTATTATGTTTTAGCGAGATTGATGATCTGATTCATGTGATATGCTTCAATTCTTCTAGAAGTTAGAAAGCAGCAGATTAAAAACAAAAAGGTGATAGACCACTAAATGTAGATGCACTTATAAAAGCCAAAACAGTAGCTGCTAAAGATAGAGGCATAAAGTCTACATAGGTAATCTCTAAAAGCACAGAAGTATGGGGGCAGACAAGCCTTCATTATGCAGTGACTTACTCAACTCTTAGTGTTAGCATGTGCATAGCCCCTTGCTGGGAATAGGCTGGGCAAGGGACAAGAAGCATGATGTGTACTAGTAGTTTGTATCTTCAAGGAGCTTGTAATTTACTTAAAAAAGAGAAGAAAGCATATAAAACTTAAACAATAATTATGTTGTTTAAAATATAAAGTAATAAGACTAAGAATAAAGATTAATAAAACTGACAGCATAAAATACACTATAGATGGCAAGAAGAGACATTTTTCAGGGCAAGTTAGAGTAACCAGAGAAGCTTCTGTGATAGAGGCTCTCTTCTTTTGTTACATATTGCATGTTTTTTTTTTAATGTTGAAAATACTATGTAAAATACAAATGTAAATAAAAGACTTTGGGGAAAGTCCCACTCTAGCCTGGGAAATTTCTGACTGATGACTCATCATAGAAACCTAGAGGAGGGAGATAGGACTGGTAACCTGAGCTGATTGCCCATTCAGTACACTCAGGACTTGATCTCCTCTGCTCTGAGCTGAGAGCCAAAAAGGTCCCTAAACAGGAAACAGGAACTTAGTGCATAGCCTAATAATGGAGCCGGCACTTTGAAGTTGGAAGAGATGTCTAGTTTGCTTCTAGCTAAGTGTCCAGTTATGATTCTGAAGTTCAGATAAAAATAGGTTTTGGCATAAAGCTCTGCAGGCATTAGAGATTATTAATTCATTGATTGATTCACTGATTTACTCAATAAACCACTACTAGGTACCTGCAGGATATAACACACACACACATACACACACACACACACACACACACACACACAAAAAAAAAAAAGCTCCATTTCCTATAAGAATATCCTGTGGTAAAGAGAGAGACAGATAAGACAATAGCTATAGCAAAACAAAACAAAACAAAACAAACAAACAAACAAACAAAAAAACACAACAAAGTGCTGACTGTAATGACAGAAGGATAGAATTGCTATGAGAGCTCTCTCTGCTCTCTCACTTTTATACTAGCATTCTCTGTCCAGAGCACAATTCCTGTCCACTCTAGCTCAAGCCTATCACCCAGTTAAACTCTACAGTTAGCTCCCATAACTCTAAGCCTAGATGTCTTAAAACAAATAAACAAACAAACAAACAAACAAAAAACACACACATGTTTTTATTAATTTCAGAAAGAGGAAAGGAGGGGGAGAGAGAGAGATAGAAACATCAATGGTGAGAGAGAATCATTGATTGACTGCCTCCTGCATGCCCCACACTGGGATCGAGCCCATAACCCGGGCTTGTGCCTTGACAGGGAATCGAACCATGACCTCCTGGTTCATACATCGACACTCAACCACTGAGCCACGCTGGCAGGGCTAGATGTCTTCTTCTTTAGTAACCTTTATAGAACCCCCAAATCTGGGCCAGTGCCTCTGCAGTGAGTGCCCCTGACTAATTACTTCAGGAGGCACTTGTGACACAATATTCTATTTGGCTGCTGACCCATCCACTCCTTCCCCTAGACAGTAAGTGCCACAGGATGAGGACTGTGCTTTTTCCCCCTTCAGTACTGTCTCCATGTCTACCCCTGTGTCTGGCATTAAGTTGTCGTCAGTAAATACTTGCTTGAAATAATTAATTAATTAATTAATTAAAGATAAAATTCATTATTCAAATATTCAGTCTAATATGCATATAATACATACAGAAAGGTGTTTATTGTTGTTAACTCTTGAAATTTTATGAATCACATGAGTAAGCTTTAGTTATCTGAAAAATTCACCTGTGTGAAAACTTCACTCTATAAACATGATAGGTAAATTGTGTCAGTGTAAGAGCACCAGTCCCCAATTGGCGCAAACACATGGATTCAGAAGAGCTCTGAATTCCACCACGGAAAGGTCAGATTTTGCCTGGGATAAGGAGAGAGAGAACCACATAACCAGACACCCAAAGAAGAGAGACCATGGGGAGACAAAGAAACAGCCTGCATATGAAAAAAAAGCAGGCATCACCAGAAAAGGAAGTAAACAAAATTGAGGCCAGCAACCTGTCAGAGAAAGAATTCAGAGAAATAGTCATAAGGTGGCTAAAAAGAATGGAAGACAAATTTGATAATATGAGTAAGAACCAGGAGGAAATGAAGAAGAAGCAAGAAGAAATGAAAAATGACATCGCTGCTGTAAATAACTCAATAGAAAGCATCAAGAGTAGACTAGAAGAAGCAGAGGACCGCATCAGTGAGCTAGAAGACAAGGTAGGAAAAAATACCCAAGTAGAGCAGCTTCTAGAAAAAAAAAATTAAAAAGCAGGAGGAGAGCCTATGGGAACTTTGGGACAACATGAAACAAAACAACATCTGCATAACAGGGGTTCCAGAAGGAGAGGAAACTAAGCAATGAATAGAAAACTTGTTAGAAGAAATAATGAAAAACTTCCCTGATATAGGGAAGAAAAAACCTACACAAATCCAAGAAGCTCAGAATCCCAAGCAAAATGAACCCCAAAAGACTGACACCAAGGCACATTATAATTAAATTGGCAAACACCAAAGACAAAGTAAGAATCTTAAAAGTGGCCAGAGAGAGACAGAAAGTTACCTACAAACTTGCAGACTAGCGACTGATTTCTGAAAAGAAATTCATCAGGCCAGAAGGGAATGGAATGAAATATACAAAGTCATGCAATGAAAGGGTCTGAATCCAAGAATACTGTACCCAGCAAGGCTATCAATCAAAATTGAAGGTAAAATCAGGAGCTTCACAGACAAAAAAGGACTAAGGGAATTTATTACCACCAAACCGGCAATGCAAGAAATGCTAAAAGGCCTGCTGTAAAAAAAAAAAAAGAAGAAGAAGAAATAGAAAGTGAAAAAGGAACACAGGGATAAAGAATAAAAATGGTGACAAATAAGTACCTATCAATAATAACTTTAAACATAAATGGATTAAATGCCCCAATCAAAAGACATAGGGTAACGAATTGGATAAGAAAACACCACCCATATATCTGCTGTCTACAAGAAACCCACCTCAGAAAAAAAGATGTACACAGACTGAGGGTGAAGGGATGGAAAAAGGTTTTCCAGGCGAATGGAAATGAAAAAAAAAAAAAAAAAGCTGGGGGAGCAATACTTATATCTGACAAATTAGATCTCTAAGTGAAGGACATAACAAGAGATAAGGAAGGCCACTTCATAATACTAAAGGGAGCAATCCAACAAGAAGAAATAACTCTGGTACACATATATGTACCCAATACTGGAGCACCCAAATACATAAAAAAACTCCTGGAGGATATCAAGGGAGAGATTGACAGCAATACAATCATAGTAGGAGACTTTAATACCCCACTATCACCATTGGACAAATCCTCTAAACAAAAAATCAGCAAAGAAACTTCAATCCTAAATGACTCACTAGACCAGATGGAATTAATTGACATCTTCAGAACATTTCACCCCAAAGCCACAGACTATACATTCTTGTTAAGTGCACATGGATCATTTTCAAAGATAGACCATATGTTGGGTCATAGGCAAAGTCTCTTCAAATTCGAGAAGATAGAAATCATATCAAGCATCTTCTCAGACCACAGTGGCATAAAACTGGAAATCAACTACAATAAAAACAATCCAAAAAAAAAATCAAACACATGGAGACTAAACAGCATGCTATTAAACAGTGACTGGGTTACCAGAGAGATCAAGGAAGAAATAAAAAACATCATGGCAACAAATGATAATGAAAACACAACAATCCAAAATCTATGGGACACAGTGAAAGCAGTCTTGAGGGGAAAGTTCATAGCTCTACAAGCCTACTGCAAAAAACAAGAAACAATGGCAATAAATCACCTAACCCGACAACTCAAAGAGTTAGAAAGAGAGCAACAAGAAAAGCCCAGTGTAAGCAGAAGGAAGGAAATAATAAAGATCAGAGCAGATTGAAACAAACAAACAAAAAACAATACAAAAGATCAACAAAACCAAGAGCTGTTTCTTTGAAAGGATAAACAAGATTGGTGAACCTCTAGCCAGGCTCACCAAGAAGCAAAGAGAGAGGACCCAAATAAACAAAATCAGAAATGAAAGAGGTGAAATAACAACAGATCCCACCGAAATACAAAGGATTTTTAAAAAATACTGTGAACAACTCTATTCCAACACACTGGACAACCTGGAGGAAATGGACATATTCCTAGAAAAATATAACCTTCCAAAACTCAATCAGGAAGAATCTAAACATCTCAATAGGCCAATAACTATGGAAGAAATTGAAGCAGTCATCAAAAACCTTCCAGCAAACAAAAGCCCAGGGCCAGACAGCTTCACAGGGGAGTTTTACCAAACATTAAAGGAAGAACTACAACCTATCCTCCTCAGATTATTCCAAAAAGTTCAAGAGGAAGGAACACTTTCAAGCTCATTCTATGAAGCCAGCATCACCCTAATACCAAAACCAGATAAAGATAACACAATGAAAGAGAATTACAGGTCAATATCC
The DNA here is from genome assembly GCA_026230045.1 of Corynorhinus townsendii. Taxonomy (NCBI): domain Eukaryota; kingdom Metazoa; phylum Chordata; class Mammalia; order Chiroptera; family Vespertilionidae; genus Corynorhinus; species Corynorhinus townsendii. The sequence continues at coordinate 79,250,048 of JAPDVU010000001.1, read as the reverse complement.
CTCATGAACATAGATGCCAAAATCCTCAACAAAATTTTAGCAAATCGAATCCAGCACTACATCAGAAAGACCATACACCATGACCAAGTAGGATTTATCCCAGGAATGCAAGGATGGTACAATATCTGCAAATCAATAAACATGATACATCACATAAACAAACTGAGAGATAAAAATCACATAGTCATATCAATTGATGCAGAAAAAGGATTTGACAAAATCCAACATCCTTTCTCGATAAAAACTCTCAACAAGGTGGGAATAGAAGGATCATACCTCAACATAATAAAAGCTATATATGATAAACCCACAGCTAACATCACACTCAATGGGCAAAAACTAAAACCATTACCCCTAAGAACAGGAACAAGACAGGGATGCCCACTCTCACCACTCCTGTTCGACATAGTACTGGAAGTATTAGCCATTGCAATTAGACAAGAAGAAGAAATAAAAGGCATCCAAATTGGAAAAGAAGAAGTAAAGCTGTCCTTATTTGCAGATGACATGATATTGTATAGATAAAAACCTGAAAGACTCCATCAAAAAGCTAACAGACTTAATAAATGAATTCGGCAATGTAGCAGGATACAAAATTAATGCCAAGAAATCTATGGCATTTCTATACACCAACAGTGAACTTATAGAAAGAGAGACTAAAAAAGTAATCCCATTTACCATCATATCAAAAAATTAAGATACTTAGGAATAAAATTAACTAAGGAGGTAAAAGACCTATAGACGGAAAACTACAGGACACTGAAAAAAGAGATAGAGGCAGATGTAAACAGATGGAAGAACATACCATGTTCATGGATTGGGAGAATCAACATCGTTAAAATGTCCATACTACCCAAAACAATCTATAGATTCAATGCAGTCCCCATTAAAATACCAATGGCATATTTCACAGACCTGGAAAGAACTCTCCAAAAATTCATCTGGAATAAAAAAAGACCCCAAATAGCCACAGCAATCCTGAGAAAGAAGAGCAAAGTAGGAGGGATCTCAATACCAGATTTCAAGCTGCATTACAAAGCCACTGTTCTCAAAACTGCCTGGTACTGGCACAAGGACAGACATATAGATCAATGGAATAGAATAGAAAACCCAGAAATCAACCCAAATCACTATGCTCAATTAATATTTGACAAAGGAGGCATGAACATACAATGCAGTCAAGACAGTCTCTTCAATAAATGGTGTTGAGAAAATTGGACAGATACATGCAAAAAAATGAAACTAGATCACCAACTTACACCATACACAAAAATAAAGTCAAAATGGGTAAAGGACTTAAACATACAATGAGAAACCATAAAAATACTAGAGGAATCCACAGCCAGAAAAATCTCAGACATATGCCAAAGCAATTTCTTCACTGATACTGCTCCTAGGGCAATGGAAACTAAAGAGAAAATAAACAAATGGGACTACATCAAAATAAAAAGCTTTTGCACAGCAAAGACCATCAATAAAACAACAAGAAAGCCCACTGCATGGGAGAACATATTTGCCAATGTCATCACCGATAAGGGTTTAATCTCCAACATTTACAGGGAACTCATGCAACTTAACAAAAAGAAGATAAAAAAACCAATCAAAAAATTGGCAACTGATCTAAATAGACACTTTACGAAAGAAGACAGAAAGAAGGCCAAGAGACATATGAAAACCTGCTCAAAGTCACTAATCATCAGAGAGATGCAGAACAACAATGGGGTACCATCTCAAACCTGTCAGAATGGCTATTATCAACAAATCAACAAATGGCAAGCGCTGGCGTGGATGCGGAGAAAAAGGAACCCTCGTGCACTGCTGGTGGGAATGCAGACTGGTGCAGCCACTGTGGAGAACAGTATGGAGTTTCCTCAAAAAACTAAAAATGGAACTCCCATTTGACCCAGTGATACCACTTCTAAGAATATATCCAAAGAAACTAGAAACACCAATCAGAAAGGATATATGCACCCCTATGTTCATAGCAGCACAATTCACTATAGCTAAGATTTGAGAACAGCCTAAGTGCCCATCAGCAGATGAGTGGATTAGAAAACTGTGGTACATCTATACAATGGTATACTATGCTGTAGTAAAAAAGATGGAGTTCTTACCATTTGCAACAACATGGATGGAGATGGAGAGCATTATGCTAAGTGAAATAAGCCAGGCAGAGAACGATAAATATCACATGATCTCACTCATTTGTGGAATATAATGAACAATATAATCTGATGAACAAAAATAGATCCAGAGACAGAGAAACATCAATCAGAACGTCAAACCTCAGGGAAGGTAGGGTGGGGGTAAGAGGGAGATATCAACCAAAGGACTTATATGCATGAATGTAAGCCTAGTCAATGGACACAGACAACAGGGGGGTGGGGGCATGAATGGGAGGTGGGGGATAATGGGGGAATAAGGATACATATGTAATACCTTAATCAATAAAGAAATTTTTTAAAAATTGTGTCAGTGTAGATGAATTATTCATGCTATTAAATTTGTAAACAGATAATCAAGCAGCTTCCACGACATTTCTGCAGCCCTCAATTAACCAATGGTGATTGGTGAGGAAAATATGTAGCAATAGTTAAACCAAATCCATTGAAAACTTCCCAATGGAACCCCAGCATCACTCTGCCTTTAGTCAGTGCTATTACACATTTTTAAAGGTTTTTTTTTTTTTCTTTGTGATTCTTCACTTTCCTTTGGCAAATGTGCTTATGAGTATGAAAATGGTCAGAAGACATCTTAGAAAAAAATATGCCTTGGTACTCAAACACAATATAATCATAAAATACCAAGACAAAGCGGCATTGATCTAGAAATTCTGGAGGAATTCAAGAGAACTGCTGACCACAATAATTAAAGTAATTGTTAGCATAAATAACCAAGAGAAAGTTTTGTTGTAAAGGCAACCAATAGGGGTCTTAGTTCAACAATTGCAAAGCTGGTAGAGATTATATTGAAGGTAAAAAAATCACAAAAGAACTTATAATGAAAGAAAAAAAAATCCAAAGTTGAAAATAACCTATCGTATCCATGGAAAAACTTGTACACAAGTGTTTATAGCAGCATTGTTCATAACAGCTCAAGGTAGCAACAATCCAAATGCCCATCAACTGATGGATAGATAGGTAAAAGGTATAGTGATATGACATGAATGCAATTTGGCAATAAAAAGGAATGAAATACTAACACATCCTATGAGATGGATGAACCTCAAAAACATTATGCTATGTGAGAGATCTGACACAAAATACTACATATGTCATTCCTTTTATATGAAATCTCCAAAATAGGAAAATATATGAAGACAGAAAATAGGTTAGTGGTTGCTTAGGGTTAGGGGTATGGGAGGATAGAGGGGTTAACAACTAAAGAGTATGGAATTTCTTTTTGAGATGATTAAAGTGCTCTAAAATTGACTGCTATGATTACATGTATCTAAGAATATAATAAAAACTATTGGACTGCACCCTTTAAATGGGTAAATTGTGGCCCCAACTGGTTTGGCTCAGTGGATAGAGTATCAGCCTGCGGACTGAAGTGTTCCAGGTTCGATTCTGGTCAAGGGCATATACCTTGGTTGCTGGCACATACCCAGTAGGGGGTGTGCAGGAGGCAACTGATTGATGTTTCTAACTCTCTATCCCACTCCCTAATTCTCTGTAAAAAAAAAAAAATCAATAAAATATATTTAAAAAAAAATAAATGGGTGAACTGTGGAGCATGTGAATTATCTATCTATCTATCTATATATGTAATATGCAAATTGTCCAGGACACCATAACATCACATCCGCTCAGGAGGAGGCTGAGTGTGCAGGTGGGCAGGAGGGGACTGCATGCGTGGTGAGGCAAGCCACGGATGGCACAGGCCCACCGAGAACAGGGCCTGCCCACCGCCATGGCGGTGGGTGCAGAGAACCTATCAGCCACGGTGCACCGGTAGTCCCACCTCTGCACATGAGTTGCAGAAGAAACACCTTTTCTGACCGCACATTGGCTAAGTTCTCCATATGCCACTCGCAGTGTTCTTGGTAACTTGGGTAATAAGAATCCAAGAAGGTGACCTAGGCTTTTTCTACCTCATTACTGGAGGAAAAAACAAAGGTCTGCTGCTGGAGGGGCTGAGAAATGTCATATCCTACCCTAGCTGGTTTGCCTCAGTGGATAAAGCCTCGGACTGCCAACCACAGGGACCGCGTTCGATTCTGGCCAAGGGCATATACCTAGGTTGCAAGATCCTCCCTAGCCAGGGCCCAGGTCAGGGCTCATGCAGGAGACAACCAATCGAAGTGTCCCTCTCACATTGATGTTTCTTTCTGTCTTTCCCTCTCTCTTCTATGCTCTCTAAAAATCAATGGAAAAATATCCTCAGGTGAGTATAAAAAAAAAAAATGTCATATTCTATGGGAGAGACATCTTGAAAATGCCTAAAGAGAGTTGTCACTTTTTTGTGGTGAGGGGACTAGAGTCCGTGTTGATGAAAACACCTTGGCAGCTGCAGTGGCCAGCAGTAGGGTGATGGGGTGGCGCCTTCACCTGATCAGCCTGGTCGCCTCCTGCAGAGGGAGGCCAGACTGAGGCTTAGGCCTGCTCCCCGCCTAAGCCATCAGTAGGACATCCCCTGAGGGGTTCCAGATTGGAGAGGGTGAATGTCCGGCTGAGGGACACACCCATGCACAGATTTCGTGCACCGGGCCTCTAGTATATCAATAAAGCTGTTTTTATAAATAATCTACTGGAAATACGGTAAAATATTACTTACCAGGGGAAATAATACCTAATTACTTTTTTAGAATATTTTGCAAAAGCAAATAGGCATATGGAAATAAAGAATAGGTGGTCTACTTTTATGCTTAAGAAGCCACATGCTATTCTGATACCAAGTCCCAGTGAGATGGGATGAAGAACAGTCTATATATCCTGTTCTATGTCTCCTGCAGGTTTGTGCTAGATAAGAAATGGTTTTGAAACACAAAATAAGTACAGTGGAAAAAGTATAAAAAGCAGGATTCTTCTGGGATGGGTGCTAAAACATGCCTTACTATTTTTTCAGTGATTTGAAGGAGACAACATGTGATAGTTTCCTTGTTTTTATATAACTAAAATCTTTCAAGAAAGAAAAAGACAAATCAGTGGAGACAGAATACAGAAATATATTTCAAATCAAGTGAGAAGAATAGTCACAATTGAATTTTAACACAGGCAAATGCCAACTAATTCATTTAGGGAGATGGATGGATGGATGGAGAGTGACTTGAACTATCGATGACAATTCACAGCTCATAAAAGATAATTTTAAGTAATTAAAGATTCTAATATGTTGATTTGGGAAAATTATAGGTCTAATTTAATGACAGCATTTTAAAAACCAGGCTTGTCACATAACATTTTAAGAAATTCAATGGCTTACTACTAATCTGATATAAAGAAAAAAAGGAAAGGAGAAAAAAAGGAAGGAAAGGTGGGAGGGAAGAATGGAGGAAAGAAAGGAAGAAAATTTATAGATTGATTTTCTTCTTTGTATATGGGTATTTATTATTGTGTCAGTCACAATATATCATCTATAATAATAAAAGTGTAATATGTTAATTAGACTGGACAGCTGAACGACCTTCCAGACATCATTCTGGACAAAGCTGTGGCAGCAGGGGCCGAGGCAGAGGTGGTTAAGGGTAATCAGGCAGCCAGCCAAGCAGTTAGGGGCGATGAGGCAGGCAGGTGAGTGGTTGGGGCAATGAGGCAGGCAGGTGAGTGGTTAGGGGCAATTAGGCAGGCAGGCAAGCAATTAGGAGCCAGCAGTCCTGGGTTGTGAGAGGGATGTCCAAGGGGTCCCAGACTGTGAGAGGGTGCAGGCCAGGCTGAGGAACCCCTTCCCCCCATGCATGAATTTCGTGCACAAGACCTCTAGTTAAAAAGAATATTTTAAGGTAGAAAGTTCTCATTGTTGTAGATAAGAATTTGAACTCATCAATAAATTATTTAAGAGAGCTCTTTTAGCTGAAATTTGCATTATAAATTCCATCTTTACTGTTATTTTTACATTTATATTAGTTTAATGTACTATATTAATCCAAAGAAGAAATAAATCAATTGATATTTACCTCCTGTTTCTGACCTATTGTAGAATGTAATATTTGACACATTATCTTCACTCCATTTAACTGGAATATTCCATGTGTAACTAAAGTGATTTAAAAAGAAAAAAATAACTTTTATTACTAAAAAAATAAAAACATACTCAATGTAAACATAATTTTAAAAGCATCTTCTCAGATCACAATGGCATGAAGTTAGAAATCAACTACAATAAAAAAAACTCAAAATAGCATAGTATTAAACAATGAATGGGTTACCAATGAGGTCAAGCAATAAATTAAAAACTTCATGGGAATTGATTTCAGAGAGGAAGGGAGAGGGAGAGATGGAAACATCAGTGATGAGAGAGACTCATTGACTGGCTGCTTCTTGCAAACGCCATAGTGGGGACCAATCCAGCAACTGGGACAATTGTCCTGGCTGGGAATCGAACCGTGATCTCCTGGTTTATAGGTCAACACTCAACCACGGAGCCATGGTCAACCACTGAGCCACACTGGTCAGGCTAAACAGCAGTTTTAAAAATGTCCAATCTAATTTGCTAGAATATAAAACAGTAACTATAAAATAAACAATTTATAGTTAACAGCACAATCACAGACTTTATTATATTGATTTTTTTGTCACTGAGTTATCACCTGATAACAAGTCACCTCTTTGTTTCAATGCATTCATATATTAAGAAGAGGAAAGGGTGGGGAAAAAAGAAGTTTTTGCCATCATAATTTTTTGCTTTCCAAAAGAAACACAAGATAAAGAAGTATATACAGACACACCCTGACTGATCTCATTTGGTCTAGGAACTCAGATTTTCCTTTGTTTTGGTGAGAACTATTATTTTTCAAGACTTGGATTACAGTCAGATATCCAGTTTCTTTGAATCCCCTTTACTCTGGGAGAACGGACTGTCTGAGAGTTCCAGGGGCAGAGGCCGGGCATGGGCCTCCACAGGTGAGCACGACCTGCTAATTTAATAATCCTCAGTTTTCTTCCAGGCCTTGGACAGAAAGTAGTTGTTGGCTGTTTGAACGTTTGTAAACACCTAACTGTGCTGGTTGTGTGACTTCATCCCAAAGCTCTGAACTGGAAGCCAGAAAACAGGTTCTGCTACTCCCAGCACGGAGTACATGGCAGAGTGGGCCTACAGAGATCTGCATTTCTCTAGAAACATGGCTAAGAACAATATTCTACGAGGAGCTTGTCCTTTACAAATCCATCCAACTCAGTCCCCTGAACATTGTTTATTCTTTACTTAGGAATTTTAGCTCAGCCTACTCTTTACAGAATTGCCCTCACCCATCTCCCTGTCCCACCCTTGCCCCTCTTATCTGTCCTCCACAGTGCAGCCGGATGGGAACTTTGAAAAAGGTAAATGTGATCTGCCTATTCTTTCCTTAAAGTCCTCGAATTTGAGCACTATTGTTCAAAATCTTTAACGTGGTCTGCATGCCAGGCATCAGCCTTCCTCTCCTCCGCTTTTCCCAGGGCCTCTCAGCTGCCCAGTTTCTTGGAGCCAGACTACCTGCATTCAGATCAAGGCTCCATCACTGATATGCTAAGTAACCTTGCATAAATTATTGAATCATTTTCTGCCCTCATTTCCCCATGTTATAATAATAAACCATAAAGTATTTAAAATAGTGCCAGCTACTTAGAAAATGCTCAATGAGGGTCGCATGTTATATGTATAATGCTCCTTTTTAACTACAGAGCCCTCACAGGTTCTGCTACTCCCAGCACGGAGTACATGGCACAGAGTGGGCCTACAGAGATCTGCATTTCTCTAGAAACATGGCTACGAACAATAGAAATAGTTTGTTTTGAACATCCCCGATAGTCAAACCTCCACACACATTTACTCAGCTTAAATATCCCTTCCAGAAGAAAGAATTCCCTCTGTAGCCCTCCCTACCCCACCACACGTCCTGACCCACCTATTTGCTCAGGCTCAGCCTATCAGTGGATACATATGACAGGAGAGAATAATTACTGTGAAACTTTCAAATGGAAGCCTGTTTCAAAAGAGACAAATGGTTTTAAAATTTAATATCAAAAGGCTCCAGCAGTATTGAATTTGACCAACTAATTTGCTCAAACATAAAACAGTAACTATAAAGAAAGGAGATTATAGTTATTAAACGAAACTCTGAGACACCTTCACACCCTATAATTCTCCTTCCTCGTGTTATCCTAATTGCTACTGAATAATTGATCTGTGGTGACTTATATGTGACTATAAAATAAAGCCAATGAGACTATTAAGAAAGCGATAAAGAGGGTGAAAGGTCTTTTCAGTGGGAATCAGGCAGTGGAGATCAGAGGCCACTAGAGTTGGGGTGGATGCAAACTATGTTAAGAAGCTGAAAGAAGGAGTAATGAAAATTAGCACGGGTGAGATGGAACGATATCCAAGGGGACCAAGGCCACACTGTGTTGCTCCCATGTAGCTCGATCCAGTCTAGGAAGAGGCCCAGTTGGGCAACGGGGGTCTGGAGTGATAACACCAAAGGGTCACACCCAGGGGCTGGAGGTCCTGAGGTCCTGATTTTCTTCTCTTCAGCTGGGAGTGGTTGACACTCCATAAACACAGATAAAAATAACCATTCAGTTATATAGACATAGGATAGAGTATTAGACTTCTGTACAAGTAGTATTTATGCAAGTGTGAACCAGCAACCTTTTGGTGCACAGGATGACACCCTACCCACTGAGCCACACCAGCCAGGGCTCAATGCCTCCATTGTTTTTCAGATAGCATTTATTAACTCACCCATGAGAGAGGGTGATTTAGTTACTTATATTATTTTTTCTTACATTCCCCTTTTAGCAGTCAAAATTGAATAAAGTAAAATTATTATTGTTATTAGACTTTTGTAGGTTACAATTGTTCCTTTAAATAATACATTCATTCTGCTATTTTTTATTTCATAAAACAGTATGGACACTCTCTGCCAACTGGAAAAGGATATATTGTGGAGTGCTGGTAATTAACTAGCTCGGGGGTGGGTGTGGGTAAGATATAGTATTTGTTGACTCCCATTAATGCGCATTATGACCAATTATTGCAAGCTACCAGCATGATGTTACTGAGGTAGGACGGGGGCCAGCGCCAGCACATGACTGAATTAGCATTCCAACACTGTCTTCTACCTTTCTCTCCTTTCCAGTTCCTTTCTTAGGTCAGCAAATATTTTCTGATGACAGTGTTGACTATTTATATTGACAACCTACTCTGCCACCATAACAAAATCTCTGTATTTGTTATCCATTGGTTGATTATAAAAATTGAGAGCCAATAAATAACATTTATGAAATTATACTATACACATATTGTTGGCTAAGAAGTGTGTTGGAGTTATATTCCCTTCTCTATGGTCTAATTTCATGGTCCCTGAATCACTTAAATAGTATTTCCCCCTAACACCCTAATATAAAGGTCAAGTGGACTCCTTTTTTATTGTACTTTATCAGTGGCATGAAATTATTCCACCTGCTTCATATTTTTCAATCACAATTGTTACATGTAGCCATCTGTCTATCTATCTACCTATCTATCTACCTATCATCTATCTACTTTTCTCTTTGTAGTTGATCTAACTGATGGGCCTTCACAAAGTCTCCAAGTTTTTCCATCTTCCATTCACTCTTGTTCCTGGAGATCACAGACCTTACCCCAGTCACCTGCTCTGATTCTAGACACTCAGCCCCTGGATGGCTGTGGGCCTGCATTTCCTCTCATGGCATTCCTAGATTGGATGCACTGTGTCCTGGATCCCATTTCTTCCTCTTTATTATTTGGATTCTTTTTTTTCCCTCTATCTCCTCCAAGCCCCCTGGAGTGCAGCCTTAGTAACTTTCAAAGAAGTGCTGTGTGGAAAGCACTTTCTGGAAATGTCCTCACTGTGCATTTTTGCATTTGGTTTACTTTCACTGGGTAGAGAATGAGAGGTTGAAAATATGTTTTGTTTCACCATTTTAGATGATTGCTCCATTTTCTTCTTGCATTCAGGGTTGCTGTGAAAAAGACTAATGGCACACTAACTAATGTATCCCTGTTTTCAAATTTTTTTGAAGTTGTAGTTAGTCATGTGTGTACTCAATTACAAAAAGGCATGCACTCAGTGGGGCCTTTTCATCAAAACCCTGATGTCCTTTATCATTTTTTTTGATATAATTGTTCCCTCAAGTTTCTATTTTCTTTTTTGTGAGACTTTTATTATTTGGGTGCTAGATTTTTCACATCTTCTCTTTCCTATTTGCCAGTTCTATGTGTGCCTGTCTTATATTTTTAGAGAATTCCCCAAATGTATTTCTAGTTAGTCTATTAATTTTCTACAACCAAAAATTTAATCTTCCAGAGACCTTTTGTGTTCTCAGTTTGTCCTTTCACAGACATTCTGCTCTTAGTTAATGGGTATAATCGTTTCTTTGATCTCTCTATTCCATAAGTTTCTTTTCTTTTTTTGTTTTATTTTATATTTTATTGATTTTTTTACAAAGAGGAAGGAAGAGGGACAGAAAGCCAGAAACATCGATGAGAGAGAAACATCGATCAGCTGCCTCCTGCACAATGTGCCAGCAACCAAGGTACATGCCCTTGACCGGAATCGAACCTGGGACCCTTGAGTCCGCAGGCTGATGCTCTATCCACTGAGCCAAACCGGGTTCAGCCATAAGTTTATTTTCTGTTTCCTCAAGTATGTTTCTTATAGATATAGGTGTTTCATTTGTTCACGTGGGATTTTTACCCTTTTATGCTTTTAGATTCTTTTCTTGTGGTTTTTGAGGCTTAATTGTCCACTCATATTTAAGAAAGGACTAAATTGGTTATTCTTGGTGTTTTGTATGTAATTCCTTTACTGTTGAGAAGGGAGTATTATTTTTGAAAGTCTTCTGGCTGGGAGCTCTGTGGATGAATGAGGGGTGCAGGTAGCTGCATCCATCCATCTTGCAAATGCCATAATGAGGGACACTTGACGCTGGATGTCTCAGCCTAAGGGAAATTCTTAGCTCTTCTCCACTGATTAAGTCCATTTCTTTAGGGGGAAAAAGCCCTCTGGCTTTTTGCATTGGGTCATTGCCAGACATCTGAGAGCTCTGTGCAGAGGAAAGGATGGCAGTAGACAAAGGGAAAGTGGAAGGGAAGGTCTGAGGGCCCAACGTCCTGAGTTAATTTCAAATCAATTGCCCTATTTTCAGTCTCACTTATCACTCCTGCTCCCCCGCCCCCACTTGCCCCCATTCTTCATGCTTTCATTCTACCTCAAATCTCTTTTTATTTACTGCATCTTCCTCAGTTTGTATTTTGTCAATATTTCTCCTGCTTTTTGTCTTCTAGAATTCGATGGTACATATAACCCCTTCCCTCCATTTTCTTTACTTTTATGAGTTCATTTCTTTCAGCACATCTATTTCTCTATTCAATAGTTCCTGGGAAGAATAGGATGTGGGTTCATTTTGAACCTAGAGACCACTAAGCTATTTTTAAATGCCTTTGTTTCCCTAAAGACACCATCCTATATAATAAAACCCTAATATGCTAAGTGTCTAGTCGGCTGGTGGGCCATTCAACCAATCAAAGCGTAATATGCTAATAATATGCTAAGGCTGCTCAACCGCTCACTATGACATGCACTGACCACCAGGGGGCAGACAGTGGACCAGTAAGTTAGCTTGCTGCTAGGGTTTGGCCAATCGGGTCTGAGGAGGACAGGCTGAACACACCCTGGAGCCCTCCTGCAGTCCCTTCCCAGCTGGCCAACCTCCTGCATTCCTCCCCGGCACCTATCGCTCACTGGTGGGGCCCTCTGCCTGGCCTGCACACTCACACAATCCAGGACCCCCTTTGGGGGATGTTGGATAACCAGTTTCAGCCTTATCCCAGGCTGAGGGACCCCAATGGTGCACAAATTCATGCACTGGGCCTCTAGTGCTTTTTATATTATCACCCATCAATCTTGTACCAACGAGTAAGATCTAAGCAAATGACCAATATTTCCATCAACTTTCTGCTTTTCTCTTGAAATGCATTATAGATCCTTACCCAAGCTCTGAATGTGGCAGAGAAGAATTAGCATTTGGGTCCAATAGAAAGCGTTTCTGTTTGATGTTCTTCATATCATTCACATCAAGGACAGGATAACCCATCTGTTTGGTCCAGGTGTCCATCACTTCTTTCACTGGCAGATTACTTGCCTAAGGTTTAAAAAACACAAAGAATAACTAACAAATCCTAATATATAAAAAGCCAGGGGCCATCACAACCTAAATGACCAGACGAACGACTGACAGCAGGTTCACTCCTGGCCCTGGCCTGGGCGCGGTGGCGGAAGGGAGCTCTGGGCTCCAGCTGGGGAGTGGTGGAACTCTGGGTCTTGTGTAATCAGGGGCATGGCTGGCCATCAAACCGGACCCTGACAGGAGGGAGGAGGGAGCCTCATTCCTCACAGAATCAGCCATTGGACAGCTTGCTATCAGCTGCCTGCCCAGCCAGGAATCCCATTCCCTTGTACCCCAGACTCTGACAGGAGGGAAGAGGGAGTCTCCTGGCTGTCTCACAAATAATTGGTAACCTCCTGGCTTTTTCACAAATTATTGTTTGCATCAGTGTTGTTTTTACATTATGTTTTTGTTGTTTTTATATCATGTCTTTGTTGTTGTTATATCATGTTTGTTTACTTATTAATAAATTTATATATTATTTTCATATACATTTTACTAATTTTCTTCCATCTCTGACACTTCTATTATAGAGAAAGGGCAAATAGCAATATTAAAATATTTCCTCTAATTCCCTCTTAATGTGCATGACTTTTGTGCACCGGGCAACTAGTAAGAAATAAAAGCATAAATAATCAGATAAATAAATTATTAATAAACTATTTATTAACAAAACAAAGAAATATTTGGGGATACACTCTTCCTTACCTCTTCAAGTGCTGCCCAAAAATCTGAAGTTTTTGCATTCTTAAATTTGTATCTTTCCAAATAAATCTGTAAGTGAAAGAAAACAAATACTTTAGGAGTCAATGTTTGCTTTTCTTACATTTCCACAAAATGAGCTGAACCCTTAGCCACATTTCACTTGGATGTATAATATAGTGTACCTGGAATGAAAACCAAGAGATGTACTGTACAAAAAGCATTTTAACCTAAAAAAACAAAGCATAAGAAATCTTTTTTTTTTTTTTAATCCTCACCCAAAGATATTTTTTCCATTGATTTTTAGGGAGAGTGGGAGAAAGAGGGAAAGACAGAGAAAAACATCGATGTGAGAGAAACACATTGATTGGTTGCCTCCTGCATGAGCTCTGATTGGGCTTTGGGCCTGAGGAGGACCCTGCTACCAAGGTATGTGCCCTTGACTGGAATCGAACCCAGGACCCTTTGGTCCCGATGCTCAATCCACTGAGCCAAACCAGCTAGGGCGAGAAATATTTTTTTCTTATTAATGAGTTTGTTCTTCCTTTTTTTTTAATCGATTGCAATTGTGAACAAGAGAAATAGTTTCATTTTTTTCAGGACAAACAATATCTATATATATAAAAAGCCAGTGACTGTAATTGCCATAATGACCATAGCGACAGTCGCTATGACACCTACTGTGGCCAGAGAACCAGACTTGATCAGGGGGTGGGGCTGGCAGACAACCTTGTGGCCCCTCCCCCCTGCCAGCCTGCCCCTAATCGGACTCTCCCACCCCAATCAAGAGCAGGCCATCGGCCAAACATCCCCTCCCTTCCCCCTGTCAGCCCCACCCCCAATCAGCCCTCCCCACCACAATAGGCCCATAGCTCCTCTCCCGGCCAGCCTGCCCCTGATCACACCCCCCCCCCACCGCATCCCAATAGGGGGTGGGGCTGAGAGACCAAACTCCTGCAGCCCCTCCCCCTGACCACCCCCCATCCCATAGGGGGTGGGGCCGGCCCGCCAACCTCCTTCAGCCCCACCTCAGATCGGCCCCCCACTCCATCAGGGGCAGGGCTGGCTGGCCAATCGCCCACGGCCCCTTCCCCCAGCCAGCCTGGCCCTGATTGGGCCCCGTTTGGGGCAGGCCAGCCAGCCAACCTCCCAGCATCTCCTCCTCCCAACAGGCCCAGCCCTGACCTGCCTCGATTGGGGAGGAGCTGGCCAGACCCCACCTGTGCACGAATTCATGCACTGAGCCTCTAGTAAGATATATGAGGGGAGTGAAGTGTTCAGCAAACAGTCAATAGTTCATAACACTTCTGATCCACTCTGAACAGAGAGTCATCAATCTGTGATCTTTATTTAGTGGTGTTAACTTATCCAGTGCCTGCTGCATCCTGTATCTTCATTTATAGTGGTGTTTTCTCATCTCAGACACTGCATGACCCCATCAAAATCATAGCTGATTGAGGTGATAATCAAACATAAAACAAGTGAACTTGGCTCTATGCCAGGGCTCTGCAAACAAAATTATTTCTAAATTTTTAAATGGCTGAAAAAAACTTTTGCTATAAAAAGCTATATAGTGAGGATTTTAAGTATTGTGGGCCATAAAATCTCTGTTGCAACTACTCAACTCCACCTCCACAACAGAAAAGCAGCTATAAATGACATCTCAGTGAATGAGCTGCTTTCCAATGAAACCTTATTTATGCACACTGATATTTGAGTGGCACATAACTTTTGTGTCATGAATTAATCTTCTTTAGATTTTTTTCAGCCATTTAAAAATTTAGAAATAATTTTGTTTGCAGGCCTTACAAAAATAAAGGGTAGGCCAGATTATAATTTAAAATAAATATACAGCCTTTTGAATGATGATGATTGTGGTGGTGGTGGCAGTGGATAAATTGGGGAAATCATTCACTTTAAAGAATAAGTCTTCATATATTTTTAAAATACAAAATTTTTATTAGAAAATTTCCCCTTTTGGCAATTCTATTTACAAAATCTCTCTATATGAGTTTTCAGATATGTGACTTATCCCTAGAGAAATTCCCAGTCTTCCTCTACTCTCATAATTGAGCACCACTGGTGGTTCTCCAGCAAACCCTGCAAAGTTCCCATTGATTTGGACCACTGCCCTAGCCGGTTTGGTTAGGTGGATAGAGCTTCAGCCTGCAGATTGAAGGGTCCCAGATTCGATTCCAGCCAAGGGCACATGCCTGGGTTGCAGGCTCAATCCCCAGTGGGGGGCGTGCAAGAGGCAGCCGATCAATGATTCTCTCTTATCATTGATGTTTCTATCTCTCCCTCTTCCTTCCTCTCTGAAATCAATAAAAATATATTAAAAAATAAGATCTAAAAAAAAGAAAAAATTTTAGGATCTCCTAACGTATAATGTGTTCTACTAGGCAGTGGAATCTATGCAAAGATACGATGACAGAGTTCCTCACTAAAGGTGCTTACAGTGAGAGAAGATATGAAATCTGAGTTTGAGGCTGATGGGAAACTTACACAATGTTCTAATGCACGTATAAGAACAAGCATGTAGCTTTCCCTTACCACCCAATGTCCATACAGAACACTTTATTAATGGACAAAAGGAGGAAGAGGTACTTGGGTACTGTCTGAATAATCCTAAATGTTGCTCTTACTTCTTACTTTCACAGTCACCTGGGAATTTTAATATTGGGTTGAAAGGGACCATCTCCTTTCGGGGCAGTTGAGGAAATTCTAATGCCACACAAGCAGACATGGTGGTAGTGAGAACTACAGGCAGGGGGGACAGGCACTGCCCTGGGAAGTCAGTGCACGGTGCTCTGCAGGAAGGCTAGCAGGGCCGCTGCTCTGACCTGTGTTCTGCTTTACGGGCTGGGCACCAATCAGCACTGCTCTGCCTAACAGCCTGGAATGTCAGAGCAGGGAGGATGGAGATGGAAGGCAAACACCAGGAAGATGAACCATCTCCAGGCTGCAACGGGGCCAACCTGCAGACCAGATGGGGGACACATTGTGGCTACTTGGATCATCTAAGACCCTGAGAGAATTGGCTTAGAGTCTGCTAGGAGAACAAAATCAAATGGAAACATCTAATGGGAGTAATAAGCTTGAGTGGGATATGTGAAATTATTTAGAAAGTTTATTGTCACTTCCATTTCCAAAGAGGAGCAGGCCTTTTTTATTCTCTGACTCTACATAATAGGAATGTTTACATTAACCATTTTCAAATCCAGTCATAAGGAAAAAGTCTTTCTAAAATCTGTAAGAGAAGACTTTAATAGATAGGTTTATATTTTTATATCCTGTTGCTACAGACTAAATAATCTTCCCAGACATTCACACATTGAAGCCCTAGTCCTCAATGCCAATGTAATGGTGTTTGGAGATGAGGCCTTGGGGAGGTATTTAGGTTTAGATGAGAAGTCCTTCTTCATCTTCCACGCCTGAGCCTCCAGAACTGTGAGAAATTAAGTGTCTGTTGTTTAAGCTACTCAGTGTGCCCAGCAGACTCATTCACAGGGGATACACACACACACACACAAAACCGACCACATAATTTGTTTAAAATACTCTATGAAACTTTTGCCACAGGATAATTATTGATACAATGTACAGTAGGCACTTAAGTGGATGTGAAATTACTTTTTAATGTTTTGCTATGCTGCCTACCCCCGAGTAAAGAAAGTTACAGTAAAAAGGGAATTTCCCTTAATTACATATCTTAACATTCATCAGCCACATAGTATAGTTTGCTTTTAATATCATTAAAAATAATAAATACTACCTGACATCCTTTTTGAAAGTTCTTTGGTGTTATCCAGTCTTCAATCATTCTCAGAATGGAAGCTCCCTATAATGGAAAAGAATTGGAAATTAAACTGATAAAAGATATGTAAGGGACAAATATCAGTAATTATTATTGTGACTAATTTCATGATCATATTTGTGAGATTTCTTGAAGATGATTCTGCTAAATTACTAGTCATAGCTTTGTTACTTTAGGGTAAAAATACCACTTCGCACACCCCTGTATCGGTGCTTCTGAAATAACTTATGGATAAAGAGAAATCGAAATAGATAAAATAGCCAGCATTTCAGTGGCTTGAAGTTCAAGTAATTATTGCAGTTCATAAAATGAACCAGCAGAGGGGGCCTTTTTTAATGAAAGAGAAGGAGAGAACAGCTTATAAATACTGTTCTTTCATGAGTAAGGAAAGCAGTTTCAGGATACAATTTTGGCTACCTATAATTTATATTAAAATACTAGAAAAAGAATTATACTTAACAGAGGGAAGTAGATATTTGATAAACTATCTTGTCAAATAGTTTAATATAGATAAGATATATAATTTAGGCATAAAATCTTTTCCTTGGGTTTTCTTTAGTCTGAAGAATTTGATGAATACCCCTGCTCTTTACATTATTTTGTACATGTTATAATATTAGCTAACATTCCCTGTTAATAGAATTTTAAATCAATTTTCAAGCAACTAACCAGAAAAATATTTAATTTAGTATTTTCACTATAATTTATTGAGTACTATAAATTATTTTTGTGCATAGAAGAATTAGAAATATCTATTTTTGACCTAATATCTTAAGCCCATGGGGTATCCAGGACTAGGGGAAAAACTGATTCAATAAATATAAACTTTCTCTTGTGAGTTATTAGAATATACTCTGGATTGTAAACTTTTGTTTTAACAAAAAAATTAAAAGGAACCACTGACAATGTGAAAGAAAAATAAATGAAAGAAGCCTGAAAAGTGCCATAGGAATCATATGAGATAAAATCACAAAAAAGATAATGCTATACATTTCAAAGACTAGTATATAGAAGGCTTTTTCTTTTACTCAAGTCAATTTTATCTAATATACACTTTAATAATTATAATATTTTGTCTTAAATAAAACTTTAGGTATCACTCAGAATAACAAAATGTATTAGTTGTCAGTGGCTTTTGAGCAACTTAACATAGTGGGTAAACTCTAAGAAGCTGAGTGGAAAATGACAAAATTATGCCGCATTCAGGTATGAATATGTTTAGAGGAGAAGCTATAGGACATGTTGTGGAAGAAAATGGGTAACAAAACTTCAGGTCACTGTAGATTTTTCTGCCACTTTTCATAAAATTATAATGGATAAAACTGCCCTTTTACAACATGTTAACAAAGTCATCATTAAATCTTATCTAAAAATGAATAAAGGTAATT
Source organism: Corynorhinus townsendii (assembly GCA_026230045.1). Classification (NCBI taxonomy): domain Eukaryota; kingdom Metazoa; phylum Chordata; class Mammalia; order Chiroptera; family Vespertilionidae; genus Corynorhinus; species Corynorhinus townsendii. The sequence goes on along the minus strand of JAPDVU010000001.1, from coordinate 79,231,812 downwards.
TCTCCAAACTGAGTTGGATTTAAATACTTATTAGAAGCACTAAAGGATTCTACTAGAAAAGGTGTCCACATGTATGGCATTTCTTGTTGACCACATGGGCAAAATTTATTGCCTTTAAAAAAATAAAAATAAAACAACCCTGACTGGTGTTTCCCAGTAGTTAGAGCATCCGCCCTCACACAGAAGGATCTCAGGTTCGATTCCTGGTCAAGGGCACGACATATCTGGGTTGCAGGTTGGATCCTAGCCCCATTTGAGGTGTGTTAGGGAGGCAGCCAATCAGTATGTCTCTCTCACATTGATGATCCATGTTTCCTCTCTCTCTCTTCCTCCCTCTTGCTCTCTCCCTCTCCCTCTCTCTCTGCCCCCCTCCCTTCCACTCTCTCTTAAAAAATATATATCCTTGGGTGAGGATTAACGAAAAATTAAATAAAGCAATTTAAAATTTGGTGCTTAAAGTTTAAATGTTCAATTATCAGAATGAGTACTGTTATAAACAAAAGTACAAAAGAGAACTTTTTAAAAATCTGATTCAAAATCCTGAGACATTGATCACATTGATCAGTTTCACTGAAGAGTACAAGCTTTTGAATATTCACTCAGAATAGGTTCTGCACTGTTTCTAAAGCCTATTAACATAGTTAAACCACATGACCACCATTTTGTGGCATTTAGTAAAAGAAAAGCCATAAGTAGGAAGATACTAAAAACAATGCCATAGTGTCCCCACCTTGCTGTAGGATATTCCATCGAAAGCAGATGTGATTTCAGCAGGATTTGACACAGTGACAACAATTGGGTGTGAAGACATCAAAGAATCATCCTCTTGTACAGGTAGTACATCTTCAAGTAACATCTGGTCCCGCTAAAATGACGGAATGAACAAAAAAATACAGTACTTCCCTTACACTGGTTCAGATTTCAACACAGCATGTATATAACACAAATTGAGGGAAATAAATAGAAATTATTCCAATTATTTAAAACAAGCATTCAGTGTTCAAGTCAACCCCATCTTACACTGATTGATCTATAATGATTCCTATTTATAAGTCCTTTGACTTTGCCTCCATATTACAGGCCAAGAAGACATAAGCATCTGTGGATTCTGCCTCTGTTACCGCTGTGTGGCTTTCAGACATGTGCCAGATGTTTGAGTCCCTGTTTCCATATCTGTGCAATGGGAAAATGATACCATCACCTCCCAGATTTGTTCTGAGAATTAAGTGAGGAAACATGTTGATTTACCAAAAATTGATGTTTGAGTTTTTAAAAAAAATTTTTTTTGTCAACTAATCATTGGAATTTGGGCAATATATAATTAATTGAAGAAAACACTTACTTTTGCTTTGGTTCAATTAATAATCACCTTCTCATTCCAGCCCTGTTTTCTCACCAAAATAGAGTTGGTGAGCAGTCTAGCCCCATAGTCTTTCTTGGTTCAAAGCTCATTCCTTCCATTTCCTCGAAATGTAAGTTCAAACAAAGTCCCTTACCTGTTACCTGTTAAACAGGGTAATGATGGCACTTACTTTTTAGAATTGTGCAGCTGATTCAATGAGCTAATGCATGGTGAGCAATTGGCAGTACCTGGCATAAAGGGAAAACCTAACACAGCTATTATTATTTTGATTCTTAATCAATTAGATTCTAAAACCTAACTTGTTAAATCACTACTAATAAAAAATCAAAAGCTTTATTGGTCTTGCTGAATTAAAAATATTATTTTACATTTTCAGATTTTATGATTTCCTTTTATAATAGGCAAGGTACTATTGTCAATCAAGGTAAACTAAGGGGAATTAAGAGAATAAAGTTTGCAAATGAGGATTTAGAAGTACAGAGCTTCTAAGTACACAGAAATATATTTTATATGCAAAGTTACAGAATATTAGAGTGAAGACCGCAAAGTGATGGCTGCCAATCAAGGTAATTTTGACTTGGACTTCAATTTTTTCTGCCCCAGTACAATCTTTAGGTAAGTAGACAGAATCCTGTTCTAAGTGTCAGGAAATTTTACTCTAGTCTTAGTTGTGCTACCAATTGTCTGTGTGACAATGGAATGTTATATTACCCTGAGCATCACATTTTCACCTGTGAAATGAGGCTCCACTATTGGTACTTATCTGCCCTTTCCACCCACAAGACACCGATTTGGGAACTTCTTAATGGCAGATATTATTTATTCAGTTTTAGGTTCTTTATCGTGTTCATTGAAAGATAAATGAATGAATGAATGAATGAATGAAGAATGATTGAGTTCAATTGTGTGATTAGATTTTACTTAAGAATTGAATACTAAATTCTTTTGGAATTTAATTGGTGTTTTTGAAACACTGAAATTGGAATGTTAAAATATAATGGGTTATACATAACAATATTGAAATGTTATAATTTATTATATCTTTATGTAAGAAGGACATCAGGTTGTTTTATAGAAAAGACTTTTTTTTTCATTTACATAGCTTAATTTCAATAAATTATGAAATCAGCAATTTTCAGCATAGATGAGTTCTCAACTAGTAGATTATATTTTTATTCCCAGGGGACATCTAGAAATATGGGAAGACATTTTTGGTTTTACGACTGGAATGGAAGGATAACTGGCATCTAGTAGATATAAGCCCAAGACGTTGCTAAATATTCTACAAGACACAGAAGAACAGCCCACAATGAAGAATAATTTGGTCCAAAATGTCAATAGTTTCATGGGTAAAAAACCTGATGTATATTAGATTTGTAAAGAAACAATTGTTACAAATTAACTTTTTCATTTTTTAAAGTAGATTGTGGAAACTAGGGCTTCAAGCATTTAACATTGTCTTTTTATTCTATCCACTAGAGGGCAGTAGTCTATACAGTACACAACTGCAATTCTCTAATTCTACATCTACACCCGCTTTCATATATACAAACAGATAAGAACACTCTCACTATCTAAATATAAATATAAACAGACCTAGCTTTTTGGAAAGACGTGTCTGTAGATTTTATAGAAGCCTCTGTTCCAGGCCCCTCAGGGACACATAGTATGATAATAGTAATTGCATGTGCATTTTGGGAGCTTTTAAACTTGTAAGACAGAGAACAACGTTTTTTCATAGAGGATGGAACTGACTCAGAGAGGATATGTAACTTGCTCAAGGTCACATTCCCTGTAAAGCACCTAAGCATCTAGGATTCGAACTTGAGTTAAACTACTTAAGTTTATGCTCTTATCTCTCTACCACACTATTTCAGCAACCTGTGTAAGGTACATAATTCACAAAATTAGGCTTAGACATTTTTCAGAGGGTTAGCACTACAGATACTTTCTTGAACACAGAGTTGCCATTGTCGAAGGTAGCTATTTTTTTCCTGCCTTGACACATGTTCTTGAGTGACTCTATTGAGGACATCCTCAGATCCTGTGGTCAGTTGCCCTCGAGGGCCTGGGCCTAGGCTCTAAGTGAGGTCCAGTGCAATAGAGCCAGCTGGCTCCAACCCATTCTCAGTGGAATTCCCAATTCACCACTTCCCTTGGCCCCAGACTCTGGGTCATAGTCCAAATGCTTCCATCTGCTTTGCATGAGAAAAATAGAGATTTGGAGCTTGTATGCTTAGGACTCACCATTTGCCAGTCTCCTTCTGCATGGTTTACTCCCAGGAACTCAAAGAAGGAGGCGAAGCCTTCATTCAGCCACAAGTCTTCCCACCATTCCATGGTCACAGTGTTTCCAAACCACTGAAATGATAAGCAATAGAGTCCTTTATCTAGCCTTTATCTCCTGATTTTAAGATGATCTTAAATTTTCCTTAGTTTCTTGCCTTTATTTAGGCATTACTGGGAATATTTAAAGTTATAGGAAGTGCATTTACTAAAGGCAAAACAATGTATCTTAAAAGTTTCAACAATAAATAATTAAACTAAAAATAAAAGAAATAAAAGAAAAAAGTTTCTCTATAGTACAATATTTATTAGCACTAAGAAAGACTTTCAGGCAGGATTTTTTGAGTTGGCTTATTTTTAATTTGCTAAATTATAACTTATTTCAATTTCAAAATGAGCTAATTTGATGCTAAGGTTCTATACCTGATGCACAAGTTCATGGGCGACCACAGTGGCAACCCTCTGCTTGTTGGATGAGGCTGATTGCTGGGGGTCATACAGCAGGTTCGTTTCCCGGTACGTGATGAGTCCCCAGTTCTCCATAGCCCCAGTGCCAAAGTCTGGAATAGCGATCTTATCTATGGGAAAAGAAAGAGTCCAGTGAGAAATGCATTCTTTCCATTTGTGCATAAAAGTTAACAACTTAAGTTCTTTGGATGAATGTATTTCAAAAAATCTAAAAATAACTTAGTCTTCATGCACTCACAATTTCCATGGCTCTTTTCCTGTTGGCCCCAGATAGCAATGTGTCATGTGTTTTAATTACAATTTTACTAATTATACATGTTTACTAATGGCAATGCTCTTTCCAAGACCTCTGTAATTTTGTGTCTTTTGTTCCTCTCTGTACTTCACTTTAATTAGCTTTTTAAATAATTTCCACTTAGATAACACAGAGTATCTGTTTTGGAGATAAGCTGCGAAAAATTAAGAAAACGACATTTTTCAAATGAGGACTTAGAAGTACAGAGCTTCCAAGTACACAAAAATATATTTCTATCTAAGGTTACAGAATATGAGAAAATAGAATTCTACTTTTTCCCTAACTCTGTTTAATTTGAGGTCAACCTGACTCCCTATGAACTGAGTAATTTACCATCCGCTTGTATGTATTAAAGTAGCTGGATCAACATGGAATTGATGCCCTAGCTCAGTGGTCAGCAAACTCATTAGTCAATGGAACCAAATATCAACAGTACAACAATTGAAATTTCTTTTGAGAGACAAATTTTTTAAACTTAAACTTCTTCTAATGCCACTTCTTCAAAATAGACTTGCCCAGGCCATGGTATTTTGTGGAAGAGCCACACTCAAGGGGCCAAAGAGCCGCATGTGGCTCACGAGCCGCAGTTTGCCGACCACAGCCCTAGCTGGTTTGGCTCAGTGGATAGAGGGTCGGCCTGCAGAGTGAAGGGTCCCAGGTTTGATTCTGGTCAAGGGCACATGCCTAGGTTGCGAGCTCCATCCCCAGTAGGGGGTGTGCAGGAGGCAGCCGATCAATGATTCTTTCTCATCATTGATGTTTTTATCTCTCTCTTCCTCTCCCTTCCTCTCTGAAATCAATAAAAAAATATATTTTTTTAAAAGATGGAATTGACTCCATTCTCTCTAAATTCCCTTCCAGGTCTAAAATGTCGAATTTTATCACAACTTTCTATTCTTTATTTTTCCTGGGGCTTATAATCTTAGACATACTATCTGACCAGAAGACGTGTTGATCAGCTCTATGTTAAATCCTAAAACAGAAAATATTTAGCTTGATTACTGGACAGATTACAGTCCAGTTAGTGAACTATAGTAAGAATTTCTTTATCATTACATAGAATTTAAATGAGGCACATAAATGAAAATAATTAAAATTCCATCTAACATATAAGAAAGGCCTTTTCTGGTTAAAATAACGATTCTTAAAGCTTTTTATAGAAGAATAAAAATGGATAGATCTTAAGTGGAGGTCAAGATTATGGCTATAGTTTCCTTTTCATGTTATCTTCCTTCTTATGTTTGGTTTTTGTTTATTTGTTTGTCTTTTTCACAAGAATAACACTTAAAAGGTAGAGAAGTATTCCCCACAAGGGCCAATATTTTCCATAGTATTATGAAGAATTTAATTTTTGGGGGGGGGGGGTAATTAATAAACACAGAAGTCATTTCTAAGGAAAGTCTAAGATGGAGTCAATACTGAAAAGGTTGGGGAAAGGATGCATGTAGAAATATAGAGGAGGAGGAATAGGAGGAGGAAGAAAAGGAAGAGAAGAAGTTGTAGTAGTAACTGTTACAGTGTTATTTCTTATAGTAGTTGTGGTAGTTATAGTAGTAAGAATAATTGCAGTAGTAATAGCCATTGTTTCAGTTGTAGTAGTAGAAGTAGTAGTGGTGGTGGTTGTGATAGTAATAGTAATTGTAGCAGCTGTAGTAGTAGAAGTAGAAGCATTAATAGTAGTGGCTGTAGTAGCAGTAGTAGTAGTGGCAACAGTATTTGTGGAGAGGAAGGAACAAAGCAAAGAGAAGAGAGAAATAAATATGTGAGATTTCCACTGCCTTGGATTTCTTGGGTGGTACAAGTGAGATAAAGAGAGAGAAAGTCCTTTAAATTGATGTGCAGAACATTTTATTAAACATTCTGATTTTGATGAAAAATTGTTTCTCTTCCTGTCTCCTCTATTGGTAATAGTTGCTAAGCAATCAAAAAAGAAACTGGATCTACTGCCATTGAAGAGAAAATCTATACACTGCTTAGAGCCACAGCCCTTCCCATGTAGAGAATTTGGCATTCCAGTTGCTTTGCATCAAGAATTATATCAGACATCGATATGGGAGTTCCATTTAAAGTCTTTGTTAATACCATTGATGTTACAATAAAGAATTTCTGCTATTGATAGAAGTATCATATCAGTATCATTTTGATATAGCTCTATTTTTATTTTAAAAATAAAACTGCTCCATCAGAAAAAAACATATTTATTGGAGGAGCACCATTGTTTTATTTTAACTGCTGAAGAATCTAGAATTAGTCCTGTGCAACAATAGAAAGACTAGATGCACATGGGATTCGACAGCATCATTTATTCTTATTTCTCAACTCATTGATGGTAAGGAAGCAGTGTAAGCTATTGAAATCAATTGATCTAGGTTGTGATTTCTGGTTCCTTCATTATCAACACCTGTAGTTTTGTGCAGTACAATACTTTAATTTTTATTTGGAGAGAAAAGACTATATATTTATCAGGTAAGAACAGAGTATAGACATTCTTGGAGGAATCCAGAATAGATCCTTCCACATCCATTAAGTAATAGACACATACTGTAGGCACACAACAAAAAGATTTAGGGATGGGTATTAACTAAGTATGTTAAAGCTGGAGGAAGTGAATTAACTTAAGTGAAAACAAAAGCAATATTAAAAATAAGAAAATAAATGATTCTCACCTAATTTAGGAAGAGCATAATTCATACCAAAGTATTCTTCATAATAATCAAACACAATTTGAGTTATGTTGGCAGCATATTCACCTGTGTGTTTTTGCTCTGGCTGGACATATACAGTGAGCTATTAAACAAAACACAAACATTCAGTGAAAATTAGTCTTCATTTGATAAAACTTTTGAAGCAGTGGAAAGAAGGTAGGCTTTAGAGCCAAATAAGCCTAATTTGAATCTCAGTTCTGCATGGACAAATCATGTCACATCTCTGAAATTCATGTGTAAAGCAAAATAACACTGCATGGCTCACTGAGTGATGTCAATGATTAGAAATAATTTAAGACAATGGTTGGCATACTGCTTAATACATTTTTAAAATGTTATTATCTTTTCTATTATAAACATATATTGACATTTTAATATCTGTGTATCGATCTGCTAGTATATATCTACCTATCCACCTTCCTATCTCTCTGTCATCTATCAATCTATCATCTATGTATCATCTATGTGTAATTTGTCTTTGAGGAAATCAATCATGTGATTTTTCTCATCTAAAGAGCTCTTGGGTACATGTTTACCACTATTCTATTCATCGCTATCCAAATGACTGTTTTGATATTTTAACTATTCTACTCGAAGAATCTAAAATAGAATGATTTAAGATTTTCCTGAGAGGGAGGCCTCTTGATAAACTACACAATTCTATAAGTCTCTAGGATATTACATTGTAACATCATTTATAAACCAATCAAGTACAGATTACCCCCCACCACCACCACTAATTCTAAGCATCTATGGCCCACAATAGTCAACACAATGTTGAAAGAGGAAAAACAAAGTTGGAGTACTGATACTACCTGATTCCAAGACTTACTACAAAGCACCAGTAATCAAGACAGTGTAGCAAAAAATATATATACACATAGATCAATATAACATGATAGCCCAGAAATAGACCCACAAAAATATAATGAACTGGTCTTTGATAAAGAAGCAAAGGCAATATAATGGAGGAAGACACTTTGTGTGTGTGTGTTTGTGTGATTGTGTTTAAAACAAAATAGTGCTGGAACAGCTGAATATCCACATGTAAAAAATAATAAATAAATAAATCTGGACACAAACCCTATACCATTCACCAAACTTGAAACTAGACTAAAATGTAAAATATGTAACTATAAAACTCCTAGAAGATAAAATAGAACAAAACCTAGATGATCTTGGATGTGAAGATGACTTCTTAGATACACCAAAGGCATGATCCATGAAAGAAATAATTGACAATCTGGACTTTACTAAAAACTTCTGCCCTGTGAAAGACAGTGCCAAGTGTGAAGACAAGCCACAACTGAGAACAAATATTTGCAAAAGACATATCTGACAAAGGTATATTATCCAACATATACAAAGAACCCTAAAAATGCAACAAGAAACCAACCAGATTAAAAAATGGACCAAAGACCTTAACAGATACCTCACCAAATAATATATACAGATGGGAAATAATACATAAAAAGATGCTCTACATCATATGTTATCAATGAGATGCAAATTAAAAGGAGATACCACTAGACACCTACAACAGTGCCAAAATCTGGACCACTGACAACACCAAATGCTGGTGAGGATGAGAAGCGATAGGAGCTGTCATCATTGCTGTTGGGAACATAAAACCACTTTGGAAGACAGCTTGGCAGTTCTTATAAAACATACTCTTACCATATGATCCAGCAATCACTCTCCTTGGTATTTAACCTAAGGAGTTTAAAACATGTCCACACAAATTGCACACAGGTGTTTACACCAGCTTTATTCATAATTCCCCAAGATGTCCTCCAGTGGGTGAATGGATAAATTGTGGTATCTCTAGACAATGGAAAATTATTTAGTTCTAAAAAGAAATAAGCTATGTAACTATGAAAAGATAGGGAGAAAATATAAATGCATAATACTAAATGAGAGAAGCCAATCTGAAAAGGCTATATCCTGTAACTAGTAATTCCAACTATGTGACATTTTGGGAGAGGCAAAATTATAGAGACAATAAGATCAGTGGTTGCTTTAGGTGGGTAGTGGGGAGGAGGAAGAGATGAGCAAGTGAAGCTCAGAGGATTCTGAGAGCATTGGAAATGCTTTGTAAATGATTTGTTGAGATCCATAGAATGTACAACCAAAAATTAACCCTAAATTTACTAAGGTAAATTATAGACCTTGGGTATTATGGTGTGTCAATGATTTAAAAAAAAAAAAAGAGGTATTATTTGGGGCAGTGATATTGATAATGGGAGAAACGATATATGTGTGGGAGCAGGGGGTATATGTGAAATCTTGGTACCTTCCCTTAATTTGGTTGTAAGCCATACTTAAAAACTGCTCTAAAAATGTCTTGAAAGAAACAAGGTTTTGAAGACTTCAAATAAAGTATGTTTGCTGAATTTAAAAAAATAATTCAAAACCTTCAAGCAAAGCCAAAGATGCAGTCATCTGGTTAGTTCCAGCCCATATACTTGACCAGAACGGCTGACTCATCGTTTAAAAAAAGGGAAAAATTATGCCTATTTTCCTTCTTTATTATTTCAAATGCATTGCTAATTTTGGTTTTCACTTAGGCACACATCTGAGCCATCTTTGCTTAGAAGAACAGTGGAGAGACCAGGAATTTAAAAGACAAGTTCTGAAAGGGCACCCCTTAAATGGCCCGTGCTGGCTCTCTGCGCCCACTTTCACTGCGTACTTGAATTCTTGCTGTATCTGCTTAAGTAAAAATGTGACCATCTTTATCTCCAAAGGCAACACAGCTCACTCAGTGACCATCCCAACATTCTCTGAGGTTTCTGCTCTCTATTTTTTTTTTTTTTCTTAATTTGCCATAAGTGGAGATACATTTCCTCTCTGCCCTCCTGTGCAATGACGCGCATTCTCCAGGAGGTTAAGTGAAACTAAGGATCCAGCTGGGGGCCACTGAACAGAGCCAAAATAATTGCTCCGTATGAAATCCAGAGCCTCCCGTTCATGCAGGACTCCTAGGTTGCAAATGGAGCCTCTTGGAATGTTTCATCTGTGAGCTAATTAGTGTGTCAACACTCCCTCAGAATTTCCACCAGGTTGGTTCGCCTGCATTAAAAACGTCAGGAAGGGCACCTCCTCTGGACTCAGCGCAGCACAGAATGTGTGGAGAGTAGGGGGGCGGGGGGAGGCTGAGGACGAGGAAGGGGCGATAACATTGAGGCCTCCCACCCCACGCGGAGCAATGCGGGGGGGGGGGGAGGAGAAAGACAGTGCACTCTTTCCACGCAGTCTTCTCCTTTCCCATGCCAGTAGGCTCACTTCCTGAAGTAGAAGGCTGCTGAGGCCATATAATCCTACTCTCTGTATTTCTGCTGTTGGCAGCATCAGGAATGCAGTATCCTTGAATAGGACTGATATTAATGTAAATTCAGTCGAGATAAAACTAGTCCCTTCCTCTTTTGTTTCTGAGAAACACCACCCCACAGAAGTTATGTTCTGTCCTTAAGGTCAGGCCAATCTGCATATCACCTGTGAGCTACGACTCTTACCTTGAAGGATCATAGATCATATTTTATGACCATTGCTTTTATCAACTGAGCTAAGCAATCACAGAATATTAACGTCATGAGCCAAAGCATATCCATGAGTGTGTCCAATGTGCCATAAATCACAACCCTTTTTTTATTTTAAAGACGCTGCCAACCTGCCAACAGCAGAACTACTGTAATTTTTAGATTTGGCAATTTTAAAAAGTATCCTCCTCTGCTCAGCCTTTCTGCTCTCTGACCTCATCTTCAGCCCAGGCCCCATCTGCATCCCCTCTCCTCTCTGTGGGCTTTATACAGAGGCTAACACCCTCCACCATCTGCTAAGCCTCAGCACTGCTTTCTGTCCATGACAAAGATCAGAAAATTAACGCTGAGTTGTTATCATTTTTTTGTAATAATTCTTGTCTTTCCAGTTTGCATGCTTGCTTTAACGAGATGACTTGAAAAAGGATATGACTAACCATATTAAAATAGCACAGAGAGAGGAGGCAGACATGTCTGGATAGTCTTTCTTCTCCTTACCTTCTAAAAGAATCATATACACCTTCATTATTCAAGGACTCTACTAAAGGCTAAATATAAAGTTTACACATAAGATTTATAATTTTATATATAAATTTTATATATAAATTTAAAGTTTGTTAGACTTTAGGAACCTAACTTGAATGCATATATTTTCAGTTTTTAAAAATAGCAAATTGCCTAAGCAAACGGAATTACCAAGATACACCGCGCTGTTGGATATCATTTGCCATACCTCGAAGCACTGAATCTATTGAGCTAGTATCCCACTTTCTAAAGCCCACATTCAGCTCATTATTCTTGTGGGAGGTGTGACACATCTGTGTTACCACTGCTGTTGCTCTCATCATATTGGAATCATCTGTAAAGAATGGTTTTGGAATTCTTAATAAGTCTCCCTTCCATTCGAGTTATCTCCAGGAATTTGAAAAATGGACCTAAGTCCTGATTCATGATTGGTCACTGTCACTCCCTTTCTGTGACCCTTTGACAATGGTTAGACCCACTAGCTCTCCATCGCTCAGAACAACCTAATGAAACCATGTGCCTTCTGTACGTTCAATGGTTATTAGGTCTCTGAAACCAAAACTAAGTAGAAAACCCAGTAGTGTAATAATTATGAATAATTATTAGCTTTATGGAGTACTTGAAAATTTTCTAGGTAATATAGCTTTTCTCAGGTAATGCCTCACTCTACACATCAATTCTATGAACCTGACATTATTATTGACTAGAGGCCCAATGCACCAATTTGTGCATGGGTGGGTCCCTAGGCCTGGCCAGCAATGAAGGGAAAGGGGCCACATCCACCACCTTGTTCCCCTGGGAAAGGGGCCACATCCACCACCTACCTCTGGTTCCCCATCCCAGCCCAGGGCCCTGAAGGCCCTGGTAGAGTTGGGAGAGGAGGGGATGGTCGCCAGACCAGATATGGAAGGAACAGACGCCAGATGCCAGCACCCCACCACTGCACAGTTCCCCGCCTCTCCCCTCCTTCCCTCGCTGTCACTGTGGCAGGCAGGTGGCAGGCTGATTGGGGTCTGCTGGCCTAGGGGAGGGACGGGGTGTGGGAGGTTGGCCGCCTTCCCCAAGGAGGGAGCCGGCCCTTGGTCCCTCTGGAAAAGGGATTGCATCTGCCACCACCCACTCCCAGTTCCCTGTCCCAGCTGGGGGCCTGAAGGCCCCAGGGTAGGGTTGGGAGAGGAGGCAATGGTCACCGGGCGGGGTGCAGAAGAAACGGCCGCCGGCTGCCCATGGGAGTTGGCTATGGGAGTGCACTGACCACCAGGGGACAGCTCCAGTGCGTGTCATAGGGACTGGTTGACTGGTCGTTCCAGTCGTTAGTTCATAACGGTAGCGTAGGCTTTTATATATATAGATAATATAATAGAATATTTTGCATCACTGATAACTTTACCCCAATCCTTTCACTAGCCCAGCTTCCACAATTATAAAATTGAAAGAGCTCTGAAAAATAAAAACTTTTTACATGTTCAAAATAAACCAAGTTAACATTACCATCTAACCTGAACAGATAGGAGGTTTTTAAAATAATCTTTCTTTTCTCTCTATGAAAATATTGCTGCAGAAGTATTAGTTTGATTAGCATTTGAGGCCCCAGATCCCACTGCAGTTAATAATACAGTGTTTTTACTCTATTACATTGCACAAATATGAATTCCAACATTCAACTAGCCACAGGATTTTAAATAAGGTTGTGGACCTCTAATTAAAATCTTAGTTTGAAGAGTTTTAAAAATAAATTTCCTCTTTGTATACATGAGAAAAAATGAAGTCTAAGGCAGAACCGACACTAGAATTCAGTACAAAGCTTGTTTTCACTATATCATACTGCCTCTTTAAAAAAAAATATATATATATATATATATATATATATATATATATATATATATATATATATATATTGATTTCAGAGAGAGAAATGGAGATGGGGAGAGATTGAAACATCAATGATATAACAGAGAACCATCAATCGGCTGCCTCCTGCAGGCCCCACACTGGGGGTCGAGCCCACAATCTGAGTATGTGCCCTGACCAGGAATTGAACCATGACTTCTTGGTTCATAGCTTGAAGCTCAACCACTGAGCCATGCAGGCTTGCCCATACTGCCTCTTCTCTACACCTACCACTGAAACCTGACTTTCTCTAGCTGCAAAATAGAGATAACAACTATCTCATAGAATTCTTGTGAGCATTAATTAACTAAGCTAATGCCTAAGCAGTAAGAGTTTTATATGGCCCATCAAGAGCACTGGTATCAATAGAGATAACCCGTAGAATTATTAACCTCTGCAATTTTCTCTGTCTGCACTTCCCCATAGGCTAGTGATTTCCACATTGTGGTATCCACATTACCATGAGAAACATTAGGGGAATGCAGGGAGGAAGAAAAGCTAATTTTTTAAATCCAAAATGCGCTTTTCATGACTACAATAAATTTAAAAACCAAAACTATTCGATTTGCAAGAGCCTGTTTGGAAAGGCTTTTAGCAATAAAAACAGAAGACCAAGAAAAAAAAAAAAGCAAACCACAGAATGTATGTTGTAAAGATAGAGTGGAAAGAGAATAGAGGAAAGTCTAGATGGTTTTGTCTCAAAAAACTGGATGACAGTCACCTGGGGCAGGCGAGGGGTAGTTAGGTGGATGAGGCAAGAATCTGGAAAGGTGTGTTAGGGTCTGAGATGAAGGTGGCACTAAACTTGGAAAGACCATGTGAACAGAAAGGAATGAGCATGAACAGACTGCCAGCCACCACTGCTACTATCCCCCTGGTCAGAAGTCGGCCGGGGCCTGCAGGATTCCCACTATCACTGGGGAGCACTGCAGGTCAGCTGTGTGCTGGCTCCATGTCCTCACTGTACTCGTCTGCTGAGCATCTCTGACTGATAAAGGTGATCACCCATTCAGGTTTGCCTAGGAATGTCCCAAGTCTGTCGCTTACCTGTTTCCACTTCTTCTCATTCTTAATAATTACTAACACCTCATTATTTATGTTTTATAGATGATAACATGTATGGTCACTTTACCTATCGACAGCAACTTGCCTTTCTACTGCCTCTCATCCAGCAGAATTAGCACCTGTCCATCTGTTGAGGTTTTGCAGAGTTTCATCTGAACTGCTCACACATCTCTTTAAATGGCCTAGGCCCTAGGATATTTATTGCAGGGCCCCTAAAATAGCAGGTGAGGGCTTTAGTAGTCAAAGGGATGGTATGACCAACAAAGACCGGAAAACATATTTGAGTGACACCAGACAATGAAGGCTACGTTCTTTCACATCTTTACTGAGGTACTGATATCTTAGCATATTTTACCCCCTTTAGGGCTTAGTATCTTCCTTCTGCACATAGTAGGTGCTCAATAAAGACTGATGAAACAATCTGGTTGAAGGAGCCATCTGTTTCATTATCAATGCTGAGGTAGAAGGATGGGAAAGGAAAAATAATTTTATATTGTTTTTAATTCTATAAATGCATATTTAAGGTACATAGTTGATATTACTGAATATAATATCTGTTTAATTTTACAAAGTTTATGTTTTTCAAAATGGTTTTCAGCAGTGGGTAGGAAGTGAGGGGGAATAAAACTTGGTAGAAAGGAATTTTGATACATTATTTTCAGGTTTTGTTGGTGACTGCCTTATCACAGGATTGTGATATATTTCTTCTAAATTTTAATTTGCTCCTGACCCATAAATTGTAAACATGCACAACCTTGGCTGGATGTTTGGAATATTGAAAACATGTTCAGAACTTTGAGTTCAGTACTTAGCTGCTATGAAGTACTGTTTGAGAAGAAACCCAATGCTGGCATTTAGGATATACAAAGCATTTCTTGGCAGCTCACTTTCCATTTAAGTCAAAATTTTTTTGATGCTTGCTGATTATTATTACTGTAGTAGAATTTTTTAAAAACAAAAAATAACATTTAAAAATCTAAGTTACTCATAGAACTTCTTATTATTTTACTAATATTTTATTTTCAGGTGTGTTTTTAAATTTTAAATAAAGAATAAGAATCACTAGCAATCTTCTATGGCTTCCTAAATTAAATATATTCCTTTGGAGAAAATTAGAGCCTTTAATTTAGAATAAACCAATAAAAAAAGAAAGAATTTAAAAACTCAATGTTATAAAATCAAAATCCTTCAGAAAACTTTAGCAAAACCACAACAACAAAAATATTTTTTTAATAATAAAATAAGCCTGAGTTAAAATGGCTATGAGAGGGAAGCAAGTAAGAAGACCTAGGCAAGTTGGAAGGATTCATTCACAGGTATAATTCTAGGTGTAACTATTCAGAAGCCATCCTGTGAGACCTTTTGGAAGAAGGTACAATATAATATTTTACTGAGTTATTATAATTAATATGGTTATAGCATAAACCTAATTAAATGGATAGTTTCAACCAGCATTCTCTTAGTGAATAATTCTTCCTAACTTCCTCTTCTCATGAAAGCCAAGAGTTGAATAATCTTCTGCCAGGTAACTGCTTTTATTGCACATCCTTCTTTATAGAAGACAAAGGTCAAATGCCCAAAGAAATTCAAGACTTAATTAGAACTCACTGCTTTTCAAGGATTGCCCTTGCCATTTAACTTGTCCTGAATGGTTCTTAGGAGACTAGTGCAAAGCTTAAAATTCAAATTCTTTTTGAAAAATGAATATTCCTCCATTTGCTATAATTTGGATACAGTACAGGCAGCATACTAAAAACCTATGTTTAGGATATCTCAGTATCAATCCCTACTATATCAACATTAAGGTAAATTTCCCTGGGAGCTAGTTTCACTGGCAAAGTTGCTGAGGATGTAGTTCAAATGTACTTCAGATAGCATCACAAACCTATTCATCTCTCTATATAAAAGGCTAATATGCAAAGTGTCCCTACGGGAGTTCAACCAGGAGACTGGAAGTTCTATCGCTCACTATGACATGCACTGATCACCGGGGGTGACACAGAATGAAAGAAGACCCCAGCTGGCAGCCAGAAGGAAGGCCCCGGCCAGCAGCCAGAAGGCCCACATCAGCCCTGATTGCCAGCCAGGCCTAGGGACCCTACCGATGCATGAATTTTATGCACCAGGCCTCTAGTTTAAAATAATTTTATATATGGTAACATGGGACTCTTCCTTTTTCTTATTTGCTTTATTCCAAATTTTTTATAATGTATGTGCATTAAACCTATACTTTTTAAAACTTAAAAATATATTAATAACTCACATTATTCTGGATTTGAAAATGGATTGCAGTATATCTCAATAAGAGACTTTGAGCTGAACTATAAAGTTAATAACATGACTATTGGGGATATTCTTTCTTAAGATATGACTCCTGCAAGAGCAACAGAAGCACATTTTAGCTCAAGAGTTAATTCACATAACTAAAATATCATGTAATATCTCTACATTTCATACAGTTCAGGGTATTTTGTTTTTTGGACATAGAATTTGGTGATTTTATTTACTTTAAAACCCTTATTTCCTTCAACTAACCCTGAAAAAGACCTCAGGCATAGATTTCTTGCCAACAAAGCTGTAAAAAATCCACCAATGGCTGGCCTCCACTGTTGCTAAATTACTGTATATTACTCTTCAAGTTATTCTGTTTTTTCCAGGATTGAATAAAAATGTAATACATCTAACATTCAAAAAAGGAAATATGCAGAGTTAAAATAACTCTGAGCTACTTCCCAACTCAGTTACCTTTTTTCTTAATTTTTTAGGACAAGGTTCTCCAATATAGTTTTTCTCATGAGCAATAAGGATATCTATACTAATAAAAGTGTAATATGCTAATTAGACTGGACATCTTCCAGATGACCTTCTGGATGTCCTTACGGACAAAGCCGTGATGGCAGGGCCAAGGCAGAGGCAGTTAGGGGGATCAGGCCAGTAGGGGAGAGCAGTTAGGAGCAGTTAGAGGTGATCAGGCAGTCAGGCAGAGGTGGTTAGGTGTGATCAGGCAGGCAGGGGAGTAGTTAGGGGCATCAGACAGGCAGGCAGAGTGGTTAGAGGTGATCAGGCAGACAGGCAGGTGAGCAGTTAGGAGCCAGCGGTCCCAGATTGCGGAGAGGGATGTCTGACTGCTGGTTTTGGTCTGATCCCACAGGCATCTAGCCTAAACCAGCAGTCAGACATCCCCCAAGTGGTCCCAGATTGGAGAGGATTGGAGAGGGTGCAGACCGGGCTGAATGACCCTGCAACAATTTCATACACCGGACCTCTAGTTTTAACATAATGAATGGTTCAACTACTACTATTGGCTATGCTCTGTCCAAGTAAATAATTAAAAAGAGCACAGGTTTTTGCAGGAGGGAAAACTCTGTCTTCTCTGCATGGGGCAGAGGGAGGAGGCACCTACTCTTCTCAGCTCCGCATCTCACTTTCACTGAGTTTTCCTGACTCGAGTCTCTGGTAAGTATTCAAAGAGAGTCTGGCTTTCTGTTCATCTCTTATCAAACAGATGACTAGAAAGTAATACAATATGACAGTATTATCTTCATTTCCCACCCAAAAGAGGAAAACTTCACTGGTTTAAAATAGAATGTTATGCACTCAACTTTGAAAGAAGACCCATTTAAGAACTATTTACCACTTAAAAGATATTTGGGGATCTTTTCCAAACTAGACTTTCCATTACATACTTCCAAATTCTCTATATAGTGAAACCCATCCTTAGAGCTTAGCTAACTTATACAGGCTCTAATGACTCCCCGAGCCAGTATACGTAGTTTCACAGTAATATTATCTCTTAGCCAATGGGAGCATCAAAGCAACATATGTGATAAAGGAAAGACAAAAGTTGGATGTAGACAACCCCTTTGAAAAGGCCTTTCAAAGTCCCTTTGAAAAATGAGTATTCCTCCATTTGCTATAATTTGGATACAGTATAGGCAGCATACTAAAAACTTAGGTTTAATATATCTCAGTATCAACCCCTACTGTACCAACATTAAGGTAAATTTCCATTAAGCTAGTTTTAGAGTAAATAGAGAAATCCATTCCTTTCTTCAAGTGATGGCCAGGCAGGATAAAGATATTTTCAGAATATCATATTTCAGAAGGCATAGTGGACCATAGTATTTGGGAAGATTTGAGGATTTTGAGTCTCCACCACTTGCCTATTGAGTGATCTTGAACAAATTACTTAAAATTATTAAATTTTAATTCTCTCATCTTTAAATTGGAGTGATAATTTCTTATAAAATGATATCAAAAAAATTATGAGAATATATATTATTATGTAGCACAAAGGCACAGACGTGGAATGATAGACCTAGTGTTTAGGAGAGAAGCAAAATGGGGGCCTCAATGATTAGGTAAAAGTATTTGGTTTTTTAAAAGGGAAGTATTGAATTAGACATCTTGAGTAAAAATAAGCTTAATATTTATACTTCCTTACACTTTAATAAAATGCTTATTGACACTTATGCTTACAGAAATGGCACCAAAAACGTCTCACTGCTAGTCACCCAAAGGATTTTGATCCACCTCTGGCTTCCTCCTCCCTCTCTGGACCATCTGGTGCCCCACCCACACATAGATACTCAACCATTATACTAAATTGGGCATGCCCTAATAAATTGAGGCTACCCATTTCTATGTCTGTTGTGTTTGTCTATTTTTCACCCATATCCTTTTAGTTTACATTTTTCTATGTTGTTCAGGGTACCATCAATCTCACAGACCTGGGTAACTTTTCTAGTCTGTCTCATAAAAAAAAAAAAAAAAAAAAAAAAAAAAAAAAAAAACACTTAAAAAAGTAGAAAATGAATTACAAATACACAAGTGATAAAAATTTTTTAAACTATAATGTGACTCACAGGTATTCCCTTCTTTGATGTTCTCTTTATAGGGTGAAATTGATGCACAGCAAAGCACACCAGGTAAGTGCTCATGGGAACAGACTTCTGGAAAATTGTTCGATTCCATTTGTCATCCACCGACTCTTCTTTCTGTTGAAAACAAAAGATAATATTTTATTTATCAAAAGGTCAATCATGTCCAAAGACAAATGATTGCTCCAAACTTGACTTTCTACTCAGAAGTCCTTTGTCAAAGCTTAGGGGTAAAATTTCTTTTTAGGGATAAAATGGTGTTGTTGAAAAGGCTATAGGAAATTTTATTTTCATTACTGTGAAAGAGTGCTTGAACTATACACTATATAAAGCTTCTCAGGGAAATACAATTTTGACTGTGATTTAAACTGGACAGGAGTTAGTTATCTTTCAACATAAAGCACACAATCCTGACCATAATAGTTTTAAAAATCTTCATTGTTGAAAGTATTCATATGTCCCCCTTTTTTTCCCCACTGACCATAATATTTGAGGAGATACTGTGATATCTTAAAGAAGACAAGGCTAGTGTTCAAAGCCTTGCACAGAGGAAGAACTAAGTAGGTATTAGCTGATTTGAGCATGTGCAGGAGGGCAATAGCTGTACTAGACATAGCAGGATGTTGGGTTCTCTTTTCCATGTCTGGTTGTCTACAACAAAGACCCAAATATGGTCACTAAAGTCACTGCCCCACTGTGGGAAGAGAGGATTCCATTGCGTGGTGCAACTACTAATCCCATCAGTCTGGTTTTCTCTCCACTCCAGCTTTGCTTCCCTCACTGCCAATCACCAGTCCTAATACTCCATCTATGAATGCTTGCCCAACTCCTGCTACCCATTGTTTAAACATTCCCACTTGCCCTGCAGCCACACAGTAAGCCACAGGCCAATGAGAAGCTTTAAAAGAGGATTAAGCAAGGAAGGCTGAAGTAGAAATGATGTGTCATTCATAAGGCAAGTGTATGTACACATGTGCTTGTATGGGAGCATTGGAGCTCCAGGGAAGTAATATGCTCTGCAATAAAAACCTACTGATGTTAGTTTTGATTTCCTAATGATTCAGAATAGTCTCTTCTTTCCGGGATTTCCAGAAGTATATTCTGCAAAAGTTGAAGGTCACATGGGGAGGTCTTCAGCAGAAGTTGGCATTCTTTTTCCTCCCACCTTCACCTTCCACCTTCCATGCCAAGTCATTCTAATACCATGTTACTCTGGTCCAGTCTTCTGCATTGGCATTTCATGTTAAGTTTATCCTGTCATCTTTCTTCTCCAATCAAAACTCAATTGCTCAGGTGCCTGACACTGGAAGAAAAGTTGATAAACTAATTCACACTGGGGCATAGATAACTGGTGGCAGTTCACTTTTCTTCCCTAGATCAGGGAAGTTTTCTGTCATTATTTCTTCAAACAGGTTTTCTATTCCCTGCTCAGTTTCCTCTCCTTCTGGAACCCCTATTATGCGGATGTTGTTTTGTTTCCTGTTGTCCCAAAGTTTCCTTAGGCTCTCCCCCTGCTTTGTAATTTTTTTTTTCTAGAAGCTGCTCTACTTGGGTATTTTTTTCCTACCTTGTCTTCTAGCTCACTGATGTGGTCTCTGCTTCTTCTAGTCTACTCTTGGTGCTTTCTATTGAGTTCTTTACAGCAGCTATGTCATTTTTCATTTCTCCTCGGTTCTTCATTTCCTCTTGGTTCTTACTCATATTGTCAAATTTGTCTTCCATTCTTTTCAGCCACCTTATGACCATTTCTCTGAATTCTTTCTCTGGCAGGTTGCTTGCCTTCATTTAGTTTACTTCCTTTTCTGGTGATACCTGCTTTTCTTTCATATGCGGGGTGTTTCTTTGTCTCCCCATGGTCTCTCTTCTCCAGGTGTCTGGTTATGTAGTTCTCTCTCTCATTATCCTAGGCGAAATCTGACCCCTCTGTGGTGGAGTGTAGAGCTCCTCTGAATCCACGCGTTTGCGCCAATTGGGGACCAGTGTTCTGGGTTTCGCAGCTGTTTGGTGGGTGCTGTAGTTTCAGATTTTCAGGCTCCCGATAACATCACTTTTCCCTTCAAGATGGCGCAGTCTCTGCATCCGAGCTGTTGGCTCCAGGAGGGGACCCAGCAGCAGTGGGGTCTGCCCAGTCAGGGGAGCCCCATCCAGCAGTCCCCCACCTTCTCCTGGAGTATAGCTGTCCCTTAACTCTCCAACAAACACTCCCCGTGCAACCCTCAGCTGCTCTTTCCATCTGCTCCAGGACAAGGCTCGGGACACGTCTGTCTTATTCGCCATTTTTTTCCCTTTAGTCGGGAGTTCACTTTTAATCCTCTTAAGATTTTGTTTATTTTAGTTTGTTCTTGTGGGTTTTTTTCGAGGAATATTTATAATAAAGATGGATAAAGACTTCTAAGAATTCAAAGGAAGTGTATTCTGAAACCTCTAAATAAGCTATTACAGCACATTTAATTTTAGAATTCAGTGGTGTTCTTCCATAGCAAATCAGGTAATTTACCTGATATTTTAAACTAATTGTATTCACAAACAAACAATTTTTCAAAAATACTCACCTGCACTGGCATATTTGAAAGTGCCTTATAGTCTTTGGGGTGGATGATAGTTATTGTGTAAGTTGCCTTTTTGTTGGGCTCATCAAAACAAGGGAAGGATTTCCTGGCATCTGTTGGTTCATGATCAGTGGCTGCTATGCTCCTTGGAAACAAACACACACAAACAAAATCCATGTTGTCTCTTCTGACAGCCCTCATGTTTCTACTCCTACAGAAAATAATCAACTGTGTAATTATATCTGTTATATTTCTTAAAATGAGTCTCCATCCACACTCAGGTATTTTGGTGCCATAATTAAAAATATGTGAACTGTGGATGAGCAAAAATAAACCCATTTATGAGCTATCACTCTCTTCACCACAAAGTGGTTGAACAACAAGTAGATAATCACAAAACCACTCCGGGCTTGTCGGGAACTGCCCCTGTGAGAGGGAGCAGCTGTGTTCCATCACAGAGCAGAGGAGCATGTCCCAGAGCCCCAGCTCCTGTCCCTGATGGCACATTCTTTCTTATTTATGTTACTCCGGGGACAAAACCCAGTTTCATTTCCATGCAAAGTAATCTGCCAGGTGAAGCAACCTTTGGCCAAGTTTAAAGCCCATTTTTTAGAAGAACATTTTTTATGGCTCTAATTTAGGATATGCTATGTAAGCAAAAATGTTTACATTTAATATTTCCAACACTTCAAAGTGGAAGTACTTTTTCTGAACAGTTGCTCAAAAAAAGAACAAAAAACAATGAATATATAATTTTTATGTGTAGTCATATCACAGTAAGACAGTATTACTATATTACTGATAGGGAGAGTAAGCAAAGTAAAAAAAATATAAAAGAAAGGACAAAAATGTTGGCTTATATTCATTAATAATTTGTGTAAGGAAAATATTTTGTTCTTTGAGATCCTTAGGGATTAAGGAAGGTATATCATAAAGATCACCAAGCTAAATTATTAGATCATTTATTCATCCAACAAATACACACACTGACACAGACACTTGCTAGGCATTATTCTATGTGCTGAGAAAATAACAATGACAAAATAAATAGATATACAAATAGATAACTGAATAAGTAAATAAATAAATTAGGAGCATAATGGGAGCTCTACACAAAATGAAACTGGGAGTGACAGGGAATGATTCAGGAAAAGTGGTGAGCAACATTAAGTATAGCAGTCAAGGACAATCTCTTAGAAGAGGTGATGGCTTGCTGAGATCTAAATGATGAGGGAAAACCAAGAAAGGTGAAGATTAAGGAAAATGTGTTCTAGCAGAGGGTGCACAACCTCTAAGGTGGAAAATAACTTAATGTGGTCAAGAACCTGAGAGGTGTCCAGTGTGGCTGAAGTCTAGTGAATCAGAGAGACTGGGAAAAGGAGTTTTAAGAGCAGAGACCATAGTAAGGGTCTGGATTTCATTTGGGTTCAAGGGCAAATTTTTTAAAAAATATTTTTATTGACTTCAGAGAGGAAGTGAGAGATAGAAATATCAATGATGAGAGAGAATCATTGATTGGCTGCCCTTTGCACACCTCACACTGGGGATTGAGCCCACAACCTGGGCATGTGCCTTGACTGGGAATTGAACCAAGACCTCCTGGTTCATAGGTCGAAGCACAACCAACTGATGCACACTGGCTGGGCAAGGGTTTATTATATACATTAATTTACTTTAAAAATACTATGTCTTAGTCCTAGCTGATTTGGCTCAGTGGATAGAGCAGTTGGTCTGCAGACTGAGGAGTCCCAGGTTTGATTCTGGTCAAGGGCACATGCCCTGGTTGCGGGCTCGATCCCCAGTAGGGGGCATGCAGGAGGCAGCTGATCAATGATTCTCTCTCATCGTTGATGTTTCTATCTCTCTCCCTCTCCCTTCCTCTCTGAACTCATTAAAAATATATTTTAAAAAATACTATGTCATAGGTCAACATCCATCTATAAGAAATTAAAATATTTTTGAATTTCTTTTAAAAATCTCTCAAGATATAAAAAGTACTTGATAAAAACTCAGCCAAGAAAACTAACCTATGTAAGAAATACAACCAGAAAAGTGTCTGTCTGGAGAGGCTGTTGACTCAGGGAGGGAACTTTCTGGGATGGTTGAAAAAAATCTTTATCTGCCTAGAAGTGTGGATAACAAAAATCATAATTCATTGAATTGTGCCTATTAGATTTATGCATTTGTTGTATACAAATTTCTCTAAAAATAACTGTAAATCAATGTTGAGCTTTAGTAAGTAGTTTTGTGTTGTTGCAGGGTATGAGTTAGGAATTCAGGAACAACCTTCTCTATATGCTTTCTTGAGCCAATAAAAAAAAGTAATGGAAAGCAGCTTTCTCACTGTTGGGGAAGAGAATTCTAAATTTGTAAAGGGGGAAGTTTAGAATATGTAAATACACGTTTGGGATAAATTCAATGATTTTCATCTAGATAAGGTAGATAGATATAAAAATACACAGAGACATATGTTTCCTAGCTTTGTCTGCTGAGTAGGACTGGATGCAATGACAAGCATGTAGCAATGAACACAATTACCGTATTTTTCCGTGTATGAGATGCCCCCATGTATAAGACACCCCCCATTTTCCAACCCAAAATTAAGAAATCAATATTTTAAACATTTTGCTGGTTTTCCTCTTCAGGCCATCTTCTTTTTTGGCATCTTAAGGAGTCGTTCTTCCTATTCCCTCCACTGTCTGATCAGACACTCAGTGGGAGGAGGTCCAAATTGTCTCTCTGCAGCTCTATTTCCATGCTCTTTTGCATAGCTGATTACATTCAGTTTGAATTTTGCAGAGTAAGACAATCGCTTACTGGTATTTATCTTTTTATTTTTTGACATCTTTATGGGCTCAGAAAGCTCGGGTCCATGTTCCATCTGCACACTCTCAACCTCCACCTCCACCTCCAATTATGGCATCAGCTGACATCAGTAACAATAAGTCTCATGATTGGAGGAAGCCTGTCTGACAAGGTATGGGCAGTTACACACCTGCTTGGCTCCCTCTTTGGCTGACTTCTGTGTATAAGATGCCCCTCGATTATCAGTCTAATGATTTTAGAAAAAAATAGCGTCTTATACAAGGAAAAATATGGTAGTTGCCAGATGATCGTTTTTAAATATCACTCTCCACTCAAAGGAACCAGGACTCCTTAGAGAAATGGCTGATTCCAGTGCGGGGTCAGGAAAAGTCCAAGATAATCCTGGAGCATCTCAGTGTGCCAAAAAGTAAGGAAGTTCTCAAAGAATCATGGGAACACATAACAAAGACACAGGAATCTGCTTGAGGGGACTACCACTAGCCAAATCTGGGAGAAATGGAACATCAAAATAAACGATGGAATTATAACTCATTGAATGAAATAAAACCCCGTGAATCCTTAGTCTGATAAAAATGAATGAATAGCCCTAGCCAGTTTGGCTCAGTGGATAGAGTGTTGGGCCACAGACTGAAGGGTCATGGGTTCGATTCTGGTCAAGAGCATGTACCTAGGTTTTAGGCTCTATGCACTGCCCAGTCCCCTGTCAGGGCACCTGCGGAAGGCAACCAATCTATGTGTCTCTCTCGCATCAATGTTTCTCTCTATCTCTCCCCATCCCTTCCACCCTCTCTAAAAATCAATGGAAAAATATCCTCAGGTGAGAATTAACCAAAAATAAATATAAATATCCTATATAATAAAAGGGTAATATACAAATAGACTGAAGGGCGGAACAGAGACTATCCCCCCTCTCGCGGCATCATGGTGGCCTACTGGGGACAGGCTGGACTCAGCTACATCCGCTACTTCCAGATCTGTGCAAAAGCAGTGAGGGATGCACTGAAAACTGGATTCAAAGCAAGCGCCGAGAAGTCTTCCGGCAGCAGTATCAAAATTGTGAAAGTGAAGAAGGAATAATGTACCCTGCCTAAAGTTTGAAGTGCTTCATTTTCAAGGTGCAGATGTGTGGGCACAGGTTATGGCAGATTGAAAACGATCTCACTCCAAGGGAAAAATAACACCTGTCTTATGGATGGATTGACAATGCCAATAAACTGAAACATGCTTCCCTCAAAAAAAAAAAAAAAAAAGAAGGGCATAACAACCAAACAACCAATCAAAGCATAATATGCTAATATATGCTAAAGCTGCTCAACCACTCACTATGATGTGCACTGACCACCAGGGGGCAGATGCTCCAACCTTTAGGTTAGCTTGCTGCTGGGGTCTGGCCAATCAGGACTGAGCGAGATGGGCCAGACACAGACCTGGAGCCCTCCCGTGGTCCCTCCCTGGCCCAATCGTGCACTGGTGGGTTCCCTCAGCCTGGCCTGCACCCTCTTGCAATCCGCAACCCCTTGGGGGATGTCAGAGAGCTGGTTTCAGCCCGATCCCACAGGCAACTCCCCTTGGGAGGGTGTCAGACGCAGGGCTCATGGCTGGCAAGCACTTCTGCAGCAGCACGAGCCTCTCTGGATGGGGACTGATTGGGCGTGAGCCCACAGCAGGCACAGTGGGGCCAGGGTGAGTGGGAGCGGCAGGTAGGAGTTGCAGGCAGCATTGGACTGCGGGTTTCAGCCCGATCCCTGCAGGCCACCCAGAGGGACCCACCCATGCACGAATTCGTGCACCGGCCCTCTAGTGTGTGTGTGTGTGAATTTCCTACTATATATTATAGTACATAATAGAATAATATACTATTATTTATTATATATCAGGTTGTGAAAGACAAAGACCAAGGGACTGTTTAGTTTAAAGGACTCTAAAAAGACATGACACTAAAAGCAATAATGGATCTGGACTGTGAAAAAATAGCTCAAAAGGACATTTTGTGGTTAATTGATTAATTTGATTAATCAATTGAAAACGATCTAAAACGATCTCACTCCAAGGGAAAAATAACACCTGTCTTATGGATGGATTGACAATGCCAATAAACTGAAACATGCTTCCCTCAAAAAAAAAAAAAAAAAAAAGAAGGGCAGAACAACCAAACAACCAATCAAAGCATAGTATGCTGATATTTGCAATTATTATCAATTATTTGATAATAATTGATATAATATATTGGTTTTGATAACTGCATTGTGGTTGTTGGAGACTGTTCATGTGCTTAAGAAATATATACTGAATGCTGAGGCAAAGGGAAACAGTGTTTCAATATACTTGAGAGAGACATTGAAGGGGGAAGGGAGAGAGACAAAATGTAAAGCATTGGTGAGTCTGGGTAAAATGTTTCTAGGAGTTCATTGTACTATTCATGTAACTTTTCTGTAAATTTGAAATTATTTCAAAATAAAAAGTTACTCAAAAAAGTCTCAGCCAAGAATTTATTCTTTGATAAGTAATTACTGATGAGTTTCCGTGATCATAATTTAACTAGTGCATTGACATTTCTAACACCGTGCAGATTGCGTGAATGGCAAATACATCAGGATTAAAGAAACCTGTACACCTTGCTGGGGTACTAAGGTTTTCTAGTAAGCTGCACCAAGCTCCAATCCTATGTTTTGTCAGCTGCCCCTTTCTTCTGGCTTCTTCTGGCTTCTGATTTCTTCCAGAGGCAGAGGAAAAGGAAAAGTCACTCTGCAAGGATGTTGCAGCTTAGTCTCACCTCAGAAATAAGCCAGCTAACTAATTTGGGAATATAAGTGTGTGTGTGTGTGTGTGTGTATACGCCTCTGTGTATGGAAGGGAAGGGTGAGGAGGGAGTTGAATGACATGTTCCTAGTAATAGCCGTGGGGTAGGTTTTCAAACGCTTTACCAGTCTCTGCTCTATGCCCCAGCACGCAAGAGAGCGAATAATTTTCAATCCTTTCCCCATCTCTCTTTCAAAGAGGTTGTGCTTAAAAATTCAGAGATCCTGTCCTTTAAAAATGGAACATAACAGTGTAGGAAATGTCTCTGTGTGGTGTGTTTGCTGGTCCTGTCAGTGAATGTTAATCACTGCAAACCCATGCAGCTATAATAAACTGGACGTACATTGGTGTAGGTCAAGTGACACGAATCAACAAGAAGAGTTTCAGAATGTGCACTGTTATTTCTAAATTGTAGAACCAATATGATTTTATGGGGGAAATTCTCTTCTAAGAGTAAAACTTCCTAGATTCTAATGAATCGTTAGCCCCTTATGTGTACTTGCACAAATTATAAAACCTACCATTCTCAGTGCCCTCATCCATGAAAGCTGTACCAAAGTACATCAGGCCGCTTCATAGGCTGGGAGACAGAAGGGCTAGGTCATGTGTAGCAATATATTTGAAACTCCCTTGAAATTTACATATTGGGATTAGGGAAAGCTAGCTATTCTTTTCTTTCTTTCCTTCTCTCTCTCTCTCTCTCTTTCTCTCTCTCTCTCGCTCTCTCTCTCTCTCATAGCATATGCAACTTTACTCAACCAAATAAAAAAGTTCCAAATGTATTTGTCACTTCTTGGTGGAGACACCAACACTTCATTCACATATCTTACAAAAAAAGGACTTTCTAGGGTTGACAACACTGTGAATCCAGTATTCAGACTATGTAGGCTCCACTTGATTGGTTAAGATCCTTCCATCCTGTGACCACACCAGATGCCTAAGCCCCCAAAACAGCTTCGCACAGAGTGCTCCAAAGTCAAGGCCTGTAAACCAACCCGAGATCAGGAAGAACAGTCCCAACCAGGGTGCCATGGTAGGTCCAGGCTTAGGTGAGCCTGACTATGCTTTATGATGTAGCACCTTCCACAACCAATAGACTTCAAAATTCATTCAGACACAAATATCTGTACTGGAACAAAATTAATTTTTTAAAATTTGTGTGTAAATACTATAGGTGATATAACAATGTTTAAAAATAACATTTTTCTCATGAACTCCTGTATGACTCAAATGCTCCTATTTAAATATGCTAAATTCACCTGGCTGGCATGGCTCGGTGTTAACCTATGAACCAGTAGGTCACGGTTCGATTCCCAGTCAGGACATATGCTTGGGTTGTGGGCCGTGCAGGAGGCAGCCAATCAATGATTCTCTCTCTCATCGATGTTTCTATCTCTCTCTTCCTCTCCCTTCCTCTCTGAAATATATGTTAAATTCCACAAAGTTACTAAAGTTTTGTGTATATATATATGCAAATTTGAAAAGGAGGTATATGAGAGAGCAGTACAAAACAATTTTAGATCACAACTTCTTTGGGGAGGTTTTATTCAGTGATTAAACTTCTCCATTTTAAAATCAGCTGAATTGTGTTGCAAATTAATGCGGAAAGCCTGGCTAATAGCACAGTATGTTCAAAAGTGACTGCTGTGTCTGTTCTGAATAATTACCACGCCAGGCAAAGGCGCTGAGGTAAACCACTTTTCCCTGGGGGCCTTGTTGTGCTATGTTAATAAGACCCTTTCCAGGCCCAGCACATTAAAAATATAATTCTATGTAGCTTATTAATTTATAAAAGAGCAGAATAACCCTCTGACTTCTCTGAGTAAGTCACATCAAGGCGACTTTAGAGAAAGCTGGAGAGAAGAGGAGGTGATGATGCAATTCACTGAATCAACTTAAAAAACACACAAAACCCACTAATATCCCATAAACCATCTGGCATACTATTTCCAAAGAAGACTCTCAGGCTATATTCAGCAATTTGATAACTTAATCCAGCAAAATAAATAGCAAGGTCTAGGTAAAAACCTTAAACAAAAGGCTTCTGACACAAATGGGGCAGCCACAGTTGCTACGTGTCAGTGCAGACCAAAGCCAGTGTTACGCATGTAAGAAGGGAAGCTGATCAGTGCAAGAGAGCCCATCCCGCTTACTCATATTCCAACATGCTTTTGGTGGTTTGAATGAAAGCATTAATTATTTACCTTTATCTTCCAATTATCTTTCCCTATGTAGAAGACATGCAAGGTCAAGTGAAATCTTTTCTGTTTCCTTGCTCCTAAAATAAATTACTAAGCTTCCTGCAACAAGTAAACAAGACCAAAAAAATCAATTCTTTACTGATAATGGATATGCTGATAGCTCGACATATCAATCTAAGAATATAATGAATAAACTGACACACACATCCATGGGAATATACCACACACACTGACCTAAGACCATCCCACTGATTTCCTTTTTGTTTTTTTAACCACATTTCCACTTAGCTCCTAAATCTTTATCACAAGCCTTCACCTTGTGCTGCAGACATATTTGTCCAAGTGCCTCCTAGACATGTCTTCCTAGATGTCTGACAGGCATTCAACACATCTGACACTGAACTTAAGACCTTCCCTTCTCAATCTGGTTCTTCTCTTCTATTTCCAATTAAAGTGTGGCTCTTACTCAGATTAGGTATCTGGGGCATCCTAGGCCCATAAGTTCACCTTAACCCTCTGCATAGTCAGTTTGCAAATCCTAATTCCTTCCCTCCAAACTGCCTTCTCTATTGTGTCATCTTCTGTCTATCTTGAAGCCACTGTCCAACCTGACCTTCATCTCTTTCCTCGGTCATTGCATTGTCTCCCGTATACCCATGTATGGATTTGGTCTTTTCCTTCACCATCCACTTCTAAATGGTCACCAGCTAATTTTTCCTTCATAATGCCTTTCATCAGCTATCCTTCCATTTCTTTCTCATGGGTTTTCCAGAGTTACCTCTAGCTAACTTCTTCCTATAAACCTCTCCCACTAAGTAATTTTTTCCCCACTCTGCTCTTCTGACTTGGTGCCTTTCCTTCCTACTTGCTTTTACCTTCTCAGTTTGCCTATTAAAATCCCACCATAATATTAAAGTCAGTGTCAATCCTACCAATGTTATGAAGATGATCCAGAAAACTCAAACTAGAAACCATCTGTCCTCCTTTAAATTCTTGTAATTTCTATCAATTCCAATAATCTCAGTCCTTAAAGTATAAAGACTGTGTTCCTAAATTTAAAAAGAAAATATATACCAATTCCACTTCCCTTCAACAATATGGGCAGAAAAGAAACAAGGAAAGTTTTCCACCCTGATTTGGAAGGTAGAGATGTCATTGGTGGAAGCTGGACTCCTTTATGGGAAAGGCACCGTAGCCATGCGGCCTGGCCCAGCTTGTGCCAGAGGACATTAGGAGTGGAAAAGCCACATATGCATTCAGTAATATTTGAGTGTTCAGTGTATGCCAGACAGTGAACAAGAGAGACTTGGCTTACGCTCAGAGAACCACAGAGTCCACAGTCACATACGGTAGGGAAACTACATCTACGGTAGTCTCTGGAAATGCATAATGGACACTGTCAGATCACACAAGAAATCATATTGTAGTTAATGTTATTGCCCAAACTAATTTGGCCACAGTATCCCTCCCCTACTTTTGTCCTGGCAAAATCTATTGCTATCCCATGCAGCTAGAGCTCTGTGCAACACGCTTTGGGAAATGCTGTGTAAGATTAGTTTAAATGCCGAGAAAGAAATGCTCAACTTGGGAGAGGAAAAAAAATATTGTTATACGCTCCGGAGATTTGAGTAGAGGGGACTCTGTCTGGGAAAAGAACAACTGAAAAGAGTGTGGGGGGTTGGGTGCTATGGGCTGGGAAACATTTCAAAAGTTTCAATCCTTTTAAGTGCTTTTTCCTCAGACCTTAAGAGAGTAGTAGGAAAAGAGACTTTCAAATTTTCCACACTTTCTCCTCCTAAGCCTCATAGGGAACTCTCAGCTGGCTCGCCCTTCTTCTACAACAACTCTCCTTTACCTTAGCATTTTGAGGGAAAGAAGCTACTGAGTTCGTTCATGTTTAGTTTGCATCATGGCTGCAACAATAATCTCCCAAACTGCTAATACTCAATCCTGGACTTAAATTTTACGTTAAGGCAAAAAAGGTCAGAGAATATGATTTTGATTGCGTCAAGTGTATTACTACAGTGGTACTTTAAATTTTTCATGAGCCTCGAATATTACAAAGCTCACTCTATAATGTGAAAGCATAGTGTTGCTCCAGTGAATTCACTCTTGCCATCCTTATATGGACAGTCATGGGAAACCCTAGAGGCCTGCACTGTCCAAAGGCTTGAAAGAAATGCATTTTTTTCTCATATGTCTGAGAAATTTCCTAACAAGCCAAACCAAAAGTATTCCATTGAGCCTAAATGATGTTATTGAGTATGTGCCAGGACTATTCCAAAGCGTGTATGCAGTGCACAACTGGCAGCATCCTGTGTAATATGAGAGCCTCAAAAGCTACCAATGAAAACAAACTCGGGAAGACCAGTCTTCCCTGAGAACCTAGCAGCACAGGCCTTCCTCACCAATCTTGCTGTCGCATAGTATTTGCTGCCCAACAATTAAGACAGCTGAGTTTCCGAATGTCAGCTCTCACATATATATTTTGTGGTAAAATTAACTGGTGCGGTAACATAATCCAAAGAATCAGAGTAAGTAATATATATTTTAGTATATAGTGTGGTTTTTTAAAAAATATATTTATATTGATTTCAGAGAGGAAGAGAAACACCAATGATGAGAGAGAATCATTGATCAGCTACCTCCCGCATGCCCCCTACTGGGAATTGAGCCCGCAACCCAGGCATGTGCCCCTGATCAGAATTGAACTTGGGACCCCTCAGTCTGCAGGGCCTCTCTCTATCCACAGTGTGTGTTTTTTTTAATTTATGAAGTATGTAACATAAATTTATTAATGGGACCTTGTTTCATATTTTTTGGCCTTCCTGTAGTATATAGAATTTTAATGAAATATTTTGATGGCTTTACTTGGATGAAATTTCTATTCATTTTCACAACCTCAGAAGCAGTTTTAAAAGTGTGAGAAATAGTAATTTTAAAGTTTGACTCACTTTACACTAATGAATTTTTAGAATCTCTTGAAGGTGGATATTCTTCAGAATAGTATGCCTTTTCCTCCACCAAAGTGCAAACACTTTAGAAAATTATGTTACTGTTAGTGTGGCTCAGAAAAGTAGGTACTTTCACGCATTGTTGGTGGAAATGTAATTTGGGACATACTTTTTGAAATTTGGTTTGGAGACACACATACATACATATGTGCATGCACATGTCATATATATGTGTGTCATATCTACACTAATAAAAGAGTAACATGCTAATCGACCATACCTTCGTAACACCCACCAGCCAATCAGGAGCGAGTATGCAAATTAACCCAACAAAGATGGTGGGTTAATTTGCATACACAGGCTCTGAGTGGCTGGGGGTGGGGTGGGAAGCTTGCATCGTTGCCATGGCGACAACTCAGGCATTCCACACCACCCCAGCCGCTCTGGGCCTCTGGGCAGCATGGGAAGAAGGAAAGGTGGCTCTGGGCTGGAGCAGAAAGGCAGCTCTAGCCAGAGTGAAGCGGTGTTGGCAGATGGGAAGGAAGGCCCATTCTTGCATGAATTTTCATGCATCGGGCCTCTAGTATACATAAATGTGTATATACACAAGTGCATGCATTTATACATATGTAGTTTGGACCATTTCCTAAAGAAATCTTAGAAAATGTTATACATTATTATAGAGATGTTCATTACATTTTTATAGGCGTTTATAGGTAAAACATAGGAGCAACTTAAATGCTCAGGTTTAATGGAACAATTGAATAAATTACATTCATACAATGAACTACCATGTATCCATTAAATCATATGGAAGAATAGCAAATGACATGTTAAAGTGTTGATATATCCTAAAAGCATGTTGCACAATACTATGCACAGCATAATAATGCCATGTTTATGTGTCCAGAAAAAAATGCTAAAAGAATATTTGCCTAAATATTAACAGTGACTATACTTGAGTGATGGACTTATAAATGGTTTATGTTTTCCTATAAAATGTTCCCTGTCTTCCAAGTTTTCTGTGGCAATGTGTACTTACACCTATGTTCTTTTCTGACTTTTTTATAGTAATAAAATTCTGGAAACAACTCAAATATCCATCAGGGAATTGGTTTTAAGAAATAGTGCATTTGTGCGGGGGAATATTATACAATTTAAAAAATCTGATTCTTAAAAATAGTTAAGAATGAATTGGAAATGCTTATAATATGTTAAGTTAAAAAGGTATATAGATGGATTGCCATTTTGTTCGTCTAGAAAAATATTAGAATTACATTAACATGATAATGGGGTTACCACTGAATGGTGAAAGTGTCTATTGGTTCTTTTGATTTTCCTTTTTAATAATTTTCTATGCATTCAACATTTGTAATTTTTATAAACAGAAAAATGTAAACTATAAAGAAGTTTGTTTGGTTACTACTGATATTAAGATACATAATCTATAGGAGCATGATCCCTTCACACTGGCATTTCTACTCAATGTAGCAGTGTACTACACAGTAAAATAGGGATATTTAAGTTTTTTATTTTAGTACTTGGGTCTCTCTGACAAACAGGAAGAATTTGGGGCAAAATGTTTGCTTTGCTCTATAAGATGCTTAAAACAACATGGGAAAGGGATGTACAGTGAGCTGGCTCCAGATTCACATTTCTGAACTGTGATACTAGGGTTTCTTAAATCATTTACCTGTACAGAATCTAAGTAGGCAAAGGTCAAAGCAGTTTCAAGTTCAGTGACACTTCAGGTATAGCCTTCCTCCTTGATAAAGGGCCACACCCACAGTGTGAAGGTTTTTTAAGATCATTGAGTTTATACCTTTAATACAACTCTAGTGGCAGCCTCTGACTGATTGTCAAGGCAAGTAACATCCTTGGCCCTGACCGGTTTGGCTCCATGGATAGAGCGTCAGCCTGCTGACTCAAGGGTCCCAGGTTCGATTCCGGTCAAGGGCATGTACCTTGGTTGAGGGCACAGGGGGTGTGCAGGAGGCAGCTGATCAATATTTCTCTCTCATTGATGTTTCTAACTCTCTATCCCTCTCCCTTCCTCTCTGTGAAAAATCATTAAAATATATATATATTTTTAAAAGTAACATCTTTGTTGGACTCAGGAAATGAAATTGTGTACACACACACACTTGGAAGACTGTGGTGAAGAAAATGTTTTTATGTCCTTAATTACATATCTTTAATGTTGCAAAAAGCTTATAAGGCATTACCATGCATATTGCATTATGGGCAATAAGTCCAAAGATTTATCTATATGCTGCCACTGATGTGTGGACTCAGTATTTATTGAAAGCTTATCTGTAAATGATTCTGGCTAAATGAGATAAAGGACACAGTCCTGTCTTCATTCCTAGATGGAGTCACAAAGACAATTCCATGAATTTTACATACTCTCTCAATGTCTTTTCTCTAGTAAAATAGTCAAAATTATAATGGACATGTACAGACTTTCACTTAAATTGAGTGTAACAGCATTTTAAAGGTTCAGTTTAAAATCATCACCATGGGGCCCAAGATTATCACCAGTGAAATTTGCCAAGTACATGTATTTCAAAAATCTGAGTTAGTTTACACTAAATATTAAGGATATGGCCCTGGCGGCCGTGGCTCAGTAATTAGAGCGTCGGCTGGAGAACAAGGGCCAATGGGTTCGATTCAGGTCAAGAGCAGGTACCTGGGTTTCGGATTCCCCTCCCAGAATGGGGCACGTTCAGGAGGCAATTTATTAATGTGGCGGCTCTCACATCGATGTTTCTCTCTCTCTTCTTTCCCCCCTCCCTTCCACTTTCTCTAAAATCAATGGGGGGGGGGGGAATCCTCCAGTGAGGTTTAACAAAAATAGAAAAGATACGGTTTAGCATATAATGATTTTTTCCAAAGGAACAAAAGACTTACACTGATTTTTCTTTTTTACACTCTGTGCAGTTCACTCAAAACTTTCAAATGTTATGATTATGAGCATACACCAGGGCAAGACTTTTTGCTTCCCAGAAAAACAGGCAGCATTGACGTCAAGGACACATGTGAGACCAAGAATCTAGTTAAAAGGTGGAAAGCGAAAAAGAAAGAAAAAGAAACGGAAAGCAAGCATGTGCGTTTAGGGGAAATAGAGCAAAAAAAAAAATCAATATTTACTTGGTCTGTCCGTTCTCCACGTACGTCGTTCTATAAAAGCCCACGAGCGAGCCGTTCAGCTGGCCGGCGAACTCCAGGGTCAGGACGTAGAAGGGACCCTGGCCGCCGGTCGCGGGGAGCTCTTCCTCGGCCTCCACCACCACGTACTCCTGCTTTTTGTACTCGAAGCAGCGCTGCACTCGCATCGGCTCCCCCGAGGGCCGCCTCAGCACCGGCAGCCGGCTGATCTTGGTCTCGCGGAGGTGCAGCCACAGGTGCCGCGTGGGCGCGCTCACGTTGATGGAGATGTTCACGGTGCCGGTGTACGTGTCCTCCTCCAGCACCGGCTTCACCTCCAGGTCGTAGTGCACCGGGCTGATGGAGTCGGGCAGCCTGAAATTCTTCCAGCCTCCGCTTTCATCGTCACTAGCGGGGCAGACCCCCTGGTCCTGGGGGGGGCCCGCGGTGGGAGGACCGTGGGTGGAGGCGTTTTCAGCGGGGTCACACGATCTGGTCAAGCCAACAGCAAGTCCTACTATCAACCCTACACCCACAACCACCGCGCAGATCATGGCCACATGTTTCCCTCTAATGCAGTATCTCTTGGAGTCGTCTCCCTCCGCAAAGTTCATTGTTGTTTCCAAAGTCAAATGCTGCTCTTGAAAGGATGTTAAAATTAACTGACGAACGTCGGCAGACTTCCTTTTTTAAATGGGAAGGAATGCCCTGGTTTGGGCAGCCTATTTTCACTTCCCCCACACCTCTCTCTCTCTGGCTTCTCTCCCTGCACGTTTCCCCCCAGCCCACTCAAGGATGAATGCTGAGGAGGGGGTGCGGTGGAAGAGGAGCTGAGCGGGAGGGAGAGGACTGATGAGAGAAAATTGTCCCCCGCTCCCTTATAAACAGTGCATCCCCACCCCACCCCTCCTGCGCTGGAGGGAGTTAAATATAAAACAGGGCTTAGCTTATCAGCCAATGGGGGATGGTCCTTTGCCAAAGCTCTGTCAGCAGCTTTCTGGAGAACATTTGGGAAAGGGGTGTGCTTGCCATAGAAAAAATCAACCTTTGTCACTGGGTCTCTGCCTTCTTCCTGCTGTGCTCACAGTCTCCCTCTTCACCAAAGGGCTTCTTGAATTTCAGCTGTTTTATCAGGTAGCTTGCCAAAGAAGCTAAGTGTTTTCTTTTCATTCTTCTCCTCATGTTATGTAAACATTCAGATCCTGCCTTTTGCCAAAGTCCTGTGCTGGAATCGGATACTCAGAGTGATGCATAAATTCAAGGACCACTTAGGTATTCAGTGAGTATTTGTTGAACGGGGGGAGTTAGTAAAGCAGAGCCAGGTAACCCTAAAGGAGTACAGTGGATGCTGGATGAAAGAGAAGGGGAAACATGAAGAAATTAGCAAAAGCAGTACTGGACCTGTAAAGCCCAAGAGACAGAAGGGGAAAGGATTGGAAGATCAGAACTATAAGGAAGGTAAACTTGTTAGATAATCTTGTTAGGTTAGATACTTGAACTGGATTAGATAAACTTATCTCTGCACTTTGCCTGCAAGGGAGATTTTCTTTAGATTTTGATGTGGTAGATCACATTTGGAACAGATTCTGATGGGAAAGGAGGCCTGTTGGGAGATTCATTATTGCTTCTGTATGATAAGGTCAAGGGGAGAAATCACAAGAATGACCCCCTTGTTAAAAATATAGGCACCTGAGCCTTCTCTATTAGTAGCAATACAATAATAATTATAAAAATTTTGAACTATACTAAGAACTTCATAGAAGTTATTTAAATCTTTCCAACAACTCTATAAGAGTGGTAATATTATGATGTCATTTTAAAAATGGAAAGACTGATATTTAAAATGGTTAAGTCATTTGCTTATGATCATGATAGATACTCCCTTCCCCCAACTGATGGACAGAGAATGACATAAACTCCACCTGCAGCACGAACATTCCTGAACACCTATATGGCACCTCATATGGACTGTACATTGAACCACCCACCAATCAGCACCTGCCAAATACCCTAAGCCCCCGATTCCTAAGTCCCTAATTATGTGCCTATATGAAACCACCAATCAGTGTGTGCCGAGTACCCTAAGCCCCATCCCTTCCCTTTCCTCCTCTCAAAAGGCGCCTTCACCCCAGCACATGTGCTCTTTTACATCTGGAAGATAGCCCGGCAGGGTCTTCTCCTCTAATAAAGCCTGTGTCCTGGTCTCTGGCCCTCTGTCTCATCTTTCAGATCACAAAACTGATAAATAGCAGAATTAAGGTTGGAACCCAGGTTGTCTGAATCCAAAGTCCATATATCTAACTCAATGACTCCATTCTCTGAAGAGGAGAAATGTTTAAAGGGTAAGTAACTATGAAAAACTTGATCAATATCTCCCAAAGTGCAATCTGTGGATATTAATAGATATACTTATGTTAGGGGCAAAAATAAAATATTGGGGGCTAGTTATGCTTATGGGAGATATTAATCATGCTCTATTAACCATGATAGCCTTGTTCTCTTTAAAGAAAGGACATTCTAGCCCTCGCTGGTTTGGCTCAGTGGATAGAGCATCAGCCTGTGCACTGAAGGGTCCTGGGTTCGATTCCAGTCAAGGGCACCATACCCACGTTGCTGGCTTGACCTCCAAAAGGGGATGTGGAGGAGGCAGCCAATCAATGATTCTCTCTCATTATTGATGTTTCTATCTCTCCCTCTCCCCTCCTCTCTGAAATCAATAAAAATATTTTTTTTTTAAAAGAAAGGACTTTCTAACTTGTCTGGAAGTTGTATGTCCCCAGGACCTGGGAATCAACCTTGGAACTAAGAATCAACCTTGAAACCATTCTCATTCAAGAACTGCCTATTACCATGGAAAGATTAACAACCTTGTTGCCCAAACGATGGAGTCCCACCCCACTCTCCTACTTCCCCATATCTCTAATCCCTATTTCCCCATGTAATCTTTGTTTTACCCTATATAAGCAGCTGGCTTATGGGGGGCTGCAGCGCAGATTTTTGTGGCTGACCTACTGCTCTCCCATGCTGCTGGCAGTATTTGAATAAATGCTCATATATGATTCAACCCTGACTCTGCTTAATTGGCTCAAGTAGAGACAGGCAGCATAGACCCATTGGTTGTCCGGTTTCACTTACAGAACAAGCAATGCTGGGTTAGAAAAGTTAATAAGTTCTTTCACTGCCTTCCATTCTCTCAGAACCTCCAGATGGTATTACACATACTGTGAATGTCCCAGGCAATATGTGCTATTGAGTAGTTTCTACACTGAGTAGAAACATTTGTCAGTGTTTTTTCTATATCTATTGATATGATAATATGATTTATATTTTTTTATTTTGATAATGTTGTGTATCACAATAATTGATTTGCAAATATTGTTCCAACTTTGCATCCCAAGAATAAATCCCACTTGATCATGGCATAGGTCTTTTTTTAGTATATTATTGAATTTGGCTAATATTTTGTTGAGAATTTTTGCATCAAAGTTCATCAATGATATTGACCTATAACTTTCTTTTTTTAGTGTCTTTTTCTGGTTTTGGTATATAGTAATGTTAGCCTCATAAAATGAGTTTGGTAGCCATCCCTGTTCTTCAATTTTTTGGAATAGCTCGAGAAATAAAGGTATTTATTGTTGGAATGTTTGGTAAAATTTACCTATGAAGCCATCAGATCCATAACTTTTGTTTTTTGGAGGTTTTTTTTTGGTTACCAGTTCCATTTCATTAGTAGATATATGGACGAAAGAGGCCACATGCTAACCTGACAAGCTCAGGGAAGGCAGTCTTGCAAACTCAGAGACCTAAAGTAACCATAAAGGATGGTCTGAAATTAAACTTTAACTAAAGCAGTTATGGTGGGTAGTCACCTTCTAGGCTGGTACCTTCTCTGACAAGGTCAACCTTTACCTTAACTGAGCTTACTGTCTTTTTGCATCTATAATAACATACCATTGAAATGTCAGGGTAACAACTTCCCTTTTTTCTGGACTCCTCAGGGCACAACCAAATGCCCTGGGTGCCAGGACAGATACCACAAATTCCTTCATTGTTATTGTTATCATGTTAATTGTTGGCTGTTACTTATCCTGTACTCACCTCAGTAAAAGAAGTATATATCTTATCATTTTACTCTTTATCCAATCCTAGAGGTTTCCTCACTTTGCTTTCTCCCGCCTCTCTAATCTATCACCAATTGATTTCATGTAACTCACTTACATCTCCTCTTTTGATAGCAATGTATAAAAATAGATGAAAAACCACCATTCTCTGAAGCATTATTCCAATCCATTAAGATTCTGCTTCCCAGCAATTATTAACAGTTTGACTCAAATAAACTCATAAAAATTCTTTGCAGGTTAGAATCTTTTTACATTAACAGTTATAAATCTGTTCTGAATTTCCGTTCCTAACTCACCCTTGGAAGAATCTATGTTTCCAGGAATTTATCCATTTTTTCCAGGATGTCTAATTTGTTGGTGTATAATTATAGTGTTTTCTTATAATCCTTTGCATTTCTTTGGTGTCAGTTGTTATATTTCCTCTTTCATTTCTGATTTTATTTGGGCCCTCCCTCTTCTTTTCTTGTTAAGTCTGTATAGGCTGACCAATTGTGTTTACTCAAAGAACCAGCTCTTGGTTTCATTGATTGTTTCTTTCTTTCTTTTTAAATGTATTTTTATTGATTTCACAGAGGAAGGGAGAGGGACAGAGATAGAAACATCAATGATGAAAGAGAATCATTGATCAGCTGCCTCCTGCATGCCTCCTACTGGGGATAGAGACTGCAACCCAGGCATGTGCCCTTGACTGGCATCAAACCTGGAATCATTCTGTCCACAGACCGACGCTCTATCCACTGAGCCAAACTAGCTAGGGCTCATTGATTGTTTCTATTGTTTTCTTTTTTCTTTTTTAGATTATATTTTATTTAAGTGTAAGTTTAGATTGTTTCCTTGAGATTTTTCTAGATTCTTAAGGTAGGCTGGTAATGTTATGAATTTCACTCTTAGAACTGCTCTGGCTGAATCCCATAGCGTTTGGATCATTGTGTTTTTATTTTCATTTGTCTCAAGGCATCCTTTGATTTCTTTCTTGATCTTGTTGCTAACCCATTGTTTAGTAGTATGTTATTTAGCTTCCACATGTTTGTGCATTTTCCAGTTTTCTTGTAATTGATTTCTAGTTTCATATGATTGTGATCAGAAAAGATGCTTTATAGGATTTGTCTTCTTAAATTTATTGAGACTTGTTTTGTGGCCTAACATGTGGTCTCTCCTTGAAAATGTTCTATGTGCAGTTGAAAATAATGTGTATCTGCTACTTTGGTGTGAAATGTCCTAAAATATCAATTAAGTTCCTGTGGTCTAAATGTGTTATTTAAGGCCCTTGTTGCCTTGCTGGTTTTCTGTCTGGATGAGCTATCCATTGATATCAATAGGGTATCAAAGTCCTAAACTGTAACTCCATTACTGTCCTTCCCTCCCTTTATGGCCATCATAATTTGCTTTATATATTTAGGTGCTCCCAGGTTGGGTGCATGAATGTTTATGATATTTATATCCTCTTGTTTAATTTATTCCTTTATCATTTTGAACTGCACTTCTTTGTCTCTTGTTGGAGCCCTTGTTTTAAAGTCTATTTTGTTTGATATAAATATTGCTACCTCAGCTTTTTTTCCCCTTTCAATTTGAAAGAAATCTTTTTCAAACCCTTTACTTTCAGTCTGTGTGTCTTTTGATCTGAAGTGGATCTCTTGTAGGCAACAGATGTTCAAGTCTTGTTTCTTTGCCCATTCAACCACCTCATGTCTTTTCGTTGTTGTTAATCCTCACCTGAGGATATTTTCCACTGATTTTCAGAGTACAAGGGAGGGGGAGAGACAGAGAAACATTGATGTGTGAGAGACACATCATTCAGTTGCCTCCCCCATGTGCCCCTCCCAGGGTGAGAGATGGAGCTTACAACAAAAGTACATGCCCTTGACTGGAATCAAACCAGGGACCCTTCAGTCTGTGGGCTGATGCTCTACCCACTGAGCAAAACTGGCTAGGGCCCACCTTATGTCTTTTTATTGAAGCATTTACTCCATTATTATTGATAGGTATATAGTTATTGCCTATTATTAATTATTTTATGATTTTTTTTGTAGTTTTTCTCGGTTCCTTTCTTATTCTCTTGCTCCTTTCTCTCATATTGATGACTTTCTATAGCATTGTGTCTGGATCCTTTTTCTTCATTTCTTTGATCTCTTCTGTAGATTTTGGTTTTTGATTGTCTTGTGCTTCCTATATACCAAGCTATGTTTATATCAGTCTATATATATAAAGTTAATGGTCACTTAAGTTTGAACACATTCTAAAATAGCTAGACTCTTATCCCATCCACATTTATATTATTGTCATTATTTTTTACTACTACTACTTCTTCTTTTTTTAAGATGGTAAAGAAGACTTTATTCAAGAGAGACTAACAGCGTGGGTTTGCAATAGGGGAGACAGATCAGGTTCAACCCCAAATGCAATAAGGTTAAGTGGAGATGGATAGCCAAGGATCAGGATAGGGGCAGTGGATGGAAAATGGCTAAGAGAAAATGTTAGGGGCAGAAATAGAATATTGGGAACTAACTATAGTTATAAGAAATGTTAATCATGTTCTGTTAACTACGATTGCTTTGTTCTGATCATCGAATCAGTTGTTGATTCCCTCCAATGTATTCATCATCATTATTGTATTCTTCATTTTTGACTGATTCTTTTTTGTTTTCTATCTCCATTTTTATGTTTTCTATTTCTTTGTTAAAATTGTCAATGTGTTCATTTTTCTTCTCGTAAGTTCACTGAGTATCTTTATAACAGTGTTTTAAACTCTTCCTCTAGTAGAATATTGCTTGGCTCCATTTCATTTAGTTCTTTTTCTGGCGTTTTGACCTGTTTTTTAATTTGGGACATGTTTCTTTGTCTCCTCAATTCGGCTGACTCCCTGTGATTGTTTTTATGTATTAGGTAGATCTGCCACATCTCTTCATCTTGGCAGAGTGGCCTTATGTAGTAGGTGTCCTGTTGTGTCAATTGGTGCAATCTCTCTGGTCACCTGAGCCAGGTGTTCCAGGAGTGTCCCGTGTGTGGGGGTTCTGTGTGCCCTCATGTTGTAGTTGAGCTTTGATTGCTGTTGACATGTCAATAGGTGGTATTGACCCTCAGGTTGACTGGCTGGTAGGAATGGCTTTGATTCCAGTGGACGAGCTTTTTTACAGGGGCTGACCCTACAAAGTAGGATTCACTTTGGTGGGCTGCTGATGCATGCTGAGTCTGTTCTTTGGGTGCTTCATTTGTGGAGCTGGTTGGCTTGTGCTCTGGTGTGGTCTGAAGCTGGCCACTATGTGTGTTGGTTCTGGGGCCTCTTGGGAGTGTCTCTTGTGCAGGCCCAGTTCAGCCAGTCTGTGCCCCCCAGGGCCACCTGGTAGGAGCTACAAAGTGACCTGTGGTTGGTTTCCATCTGTGTTGGGCTAGTGTCAAGGTTTGGTGCCTCTTTGCAAGTAGTATGGGGCACACTTAGGGCAGCCTTTGCTTGTTTGGTGTTTTGGGACCTTTGAGAGATTTTAGGAAAGTTTGCAGCTTGAACTAATTTTAGGAAAGTCTGTCACTTGAGTGGAAAAGCTGCTATAAGTAGTTCAGTTTGGGCATGCAAGTTAAGTGGGGCAGGGTCTCAGGGAATCACCAGGGTATAGCAAATGGTGTCAGCCAAGTTAATGGAGAGCTCAAATTTGGTGTCCATATGGGCTGGATTGGGAGAAGGCTCAGCAAAAGAACAATGGCACCTGCTGGCTCTTCTGTCCCCAGAGAGAGATGCCCTGAC
The DNA here is from genome assembly GCA_026230045.1 of Corynorhinus townsendii. Taxonomy (NCBI): domain Eukaryota; kingdom Metazoa; phylum Chordata; class Mammalia; order Chiroptera; family Vespertilionidae; genus Corynorhinus; species Corynorhinus townsendii. The sequence continues at coordinate 79,188,463 of JAPDVU010000001.1, read as the reverse complement.
CTTTCCCTTCCAGCTCTTGCTCTAAATACAGTCAATTCAGTTCCTTCCCATATGTCCCTGTTGCTTTTCAAACTATGGCCCCAGCATTGGAGCTCAGAGTGAGTGAGTCTGTGCTTAGCCCTCCATCTCACTCAGATGCAATCCACACTAGTTTTCACAGCCAGATGTCATCAGGAATTTTCTTCCCAGCACTGATGCCTCAGGCAGGAGACCCCAATACGGAGTGGGTTTCCCTCACTTCTTAGGGGAAACCTCTTCAGCCAAGACACCCCTCCTGTTTCTTAACCACCACACTGTGAATGGGAAACCTGTCTGCTCCTATCTTTATCCTCTTATTAGTTTCCATGTGGCTTCTTCTTTATATCCTTAGTTATAGAAATTCAGTTATAGGTGGTTCTCAATGATGGTTGTTCTGTAATTTAGTTGTAATTTTGGTGTAGTTATGGGAGGAGAATAAAGCAGAAGCCTAATATTTACTTTTCAGTATATATATACTGGACAAAAAATTATAAGATAAACTGAAATGTGGACATTAAAGGAAATGTTAGTAAATGCTCTGACACACGTGTATGTAAATCTCTGCTTTGCTCCTCATAAGTAGAGGTTTTGAAATATTCAGAAAAGCAAGGAAAATAAAATGAAAGGATTTATTTTCCCATAACTTTAAATTGCTTCTCTAATAGGTTCTCTAATGTGCAATAATACAGTGGAGACAGTGGCAGGATAGAGAAACAGCAGGAGAAAAATAGTAGTCTAGATTTCCATAGTTCTAAAGAATTTCAAATTTATCTTTTTTCTTTTCAAAATTATATTTAGAAATTTCATCAGTGCTCTATATTCTGAGCTATAAAATTTGCTAAAATGCTTAATTCACTTGACATTTTCTCTCAGCCTTTGTAGTATCAAAATTCTTGGCAATATTGCTTTTCTCTCTTCTCCTATCTGCAGCAGTCTGCAAATGTAATGTTGGTGTGGGGAAAATAACCCACCCAGTGTTCTTTTATCCCATAAGGAGTCCAAGAGCATTATACTAGCAATGATGATTTTGGATCATGTTTCCCACAAAATTTCTAATAGATACATTCTCCACATTAAGTGATAGTATTTCTTTCAGAGGAAAGGCCTGTAATTTTCCAATCTTTTATTAGCACTGGCTGTTTTATTTGAAAATGTTTTATTACCACATTAATCTTAACAAATAAAGTTGTCTTTAATTTTTGTTTTCTTTGGTAATAAAGATGTTAACTGTAATATGATGATAAAAGTCTTCCACGGGAGTATTAGGAATGTCATTTCTTCGGTTGGTGTATTCTTTTCTTGGCATCTCTTCCATTTTTCATTTATCACTTTTTAGTATGCTTTTGTCTTATGGTGAAAAATGGTTCCCCTGCCAAAGACATTCACATCCTAATGTCTGGAATCTGTAAATGTTACTTTACATGCTTTGTGGTTTTTTGTTTTTTTGTTTTTTTTAAAAAAAAAGGTCTTTGCAGATTAAATTCAGAATCTTGAGCCCTGGCCGGTGCAACTCAATTGGTTGGAGTGATTTCCCATGCACCAAAGGGTACAGGGCTCAGTTCCTGGTTGGGGCACATGCCTGGGTTACAGGTTCGATCCCAGGTTGGGTTGTGTGCAAGAGGCAATCAATCAATGTTTCTCTCTCCCTTCCTTCCTCTTTCTCTAAAAATCAGGGGAAGCATGCCCTTGGGTAAACATTTTTTAAAAAATCTAAGCCACAATCAACTGACTCACTTAAAAAAAAGATAAGAATCCTGAGGTGGGGATACTATAGTGGAATTATCTGGTATCAGAGTGGGTCCTAAACACAACTCCTGAGTTGTTATAAAAGGAAGGCAGAGAGAGATTTGAAGATGACCGTCTTAAAGATTGGAGTGATGCATCCACAAACCTAGGAATGTTGACAGCCACCTGAAGGTGGAAGAAGCAAGGAAGAGATTTCCCCTACAGTTTCTGAAAAAAGGTGTGGCCCCACTGACACCTGATTCTAGCACAGTGATATTGATTTTGGACTTGGGGACTTAAGAAATGTGATAGAATAAGTTTGTTATTTTAAGCCATGAAGCTTGTAGTAATTTGTTACAGTAGCCACAGAAAACTAATACGGTAGTGTTTATGTATTCATTCCACACACTTTTATTGGGAACCACATCTTGACAGGCATTTCAACTGATGGGAAAGCACTAAATAATAATACAAATGAAAACAGAACAGAAGATTTTCTCAATTAGAAAGAGGGTCAAAATCAGAATATTGACTTTTTACACCATAGTGCTCTCTCATTTTTGCATTCACTTCTTAATTTTCTAGAGATAAATGTCAGAACAACTGTTATTGTTGTTCAGGAAATATACATATTTTACTCAAGGCTTTAAAGGATTTTTATGCAGTCATTTTCCAATTTCCTTTATGTAATGTAAGATATTTGTTAACAAGGTTGATAAATTATTTCTTCAGTGAACAGACTATATTTTTGTATGAACATTATTACTCCCACTGAATTTATTTACATTATGTATAAACATTATGTCTGGAGAAAAATTTACATACTTATTTGGAAGCTTTAATTCTAAATGTGGTGTTTTCTTGTTAATAACGCTACAAATCTTTGGCAAAATAATACTATTTCTTAGGGATATAGTGATTTCTTCCTATCCTCTGAATGCTTTGCCTCATTTATTTCTTCTCTTGTCATTGATGATAAATATCCTCACCCAAGGATATTTTTCCACTGATTTTTAAAAATAATTCTTTATTGTTCAGATTATTACAGGTGTTCCTCTTTTTTTTTTTCCCCCATAGCTTCCCTCCACCTGATTCCCCACCCCACCCCATGTCCTTACCCCCCGCCACTGTCTTCATCCATAGGAGTAAGATTTTTGTCCAATCTCTTCCCGCACCCCTCACACCTGCTTCCCCTGAGAGTTGTCAGTCCACTCCCTTTCTATGTCCCTGATTCTATTATATTCACCAGTCCATTCTGTTCTTCAGATTTTTATTCACTTGATTTTTAGATTCACTTGTTGGTAGGTATGTATTTGATGTCATTTTGTTGTTCATAGTTTTTATCTTTACCTTTTTCTTCTTCTTCCTCTTCTTAAAGAATACCCTTCAGCATTTCATGTAATCCTGGTTTGGTGGTGATGAACTCCTTTAGCTTTTTCTTGTCTGTGAAGCTCTTTATCTGACCTTCACCTCTGAATGATAGCTTTGCCTGGTACAGTAATCTTGGTTGTAGGTTCTTGCTGTTCATCACTTTGAATATTTCTTGCCACTCCCTTCTGGCCTGCATAGTTTCTGCTGAGAAGTCAGCTGACAGTCGTATGGGTACTCCCTTGTAGGTAACTAACCGTTTTTCTCTTGCTGCTTTCAAGATTCTCTCTTTGTCTTTTGCCCTTGGCATTTTAATTATGATGTGTCTTGGTGTGGTCCTCTTTGGATTCCTTTTGTTTGGGGTTCTGTGCGCTTCCTGGACTTGTAAGTCTATTTCTTTCACCAGGTAGGGAAAGTTTTCTGTCATTATTTCTTCTAATAGGTTTTCAGTATCTTGCTCTCTCTTCTTCTGGCACCCCAAAAATTCAGATGTTCGTACGCTTGAAGTTGTCCCAGAGGCTCCTTACACTATCTTCATATTTTTGGATTCTTTTTTCTTTTTGTTTTTCTGGTTGGGTGTTTTTTGTTTCCTCATATTTCAGATCTTTGGTTTGATTCTTGGGGTATGTTGATCTACAGTTGAGTTTCTGTATATTCTTTATTTTAGACGGTGTATGCTTCATTTCTGACTGGTCCTTTTCCATTTTTTTGGCATTCTCATTAAGGTCCTTGAAGGTCTCACTAAGCTCCTCAGAAGTGTCATCAAGTTTCTCGGCAGTCTTTAGAAGATTCTTGAGTAACCTTATAAATGTGGTTTTGAACTCTATGTCGTCCAGTAGTTTGCTTTCCTCCGTTTCTTTCATTCATGACATGTTTCTTTGTTTCTGCATTTTGGCTGCTTCCCTGTGTTGATGGAGTGGCTTTGTGTGGTAGGTGACCTATAAGGGGCAGTAGCGCAGCCTCCCCAATCACCTGATGTGGATGCTCTTGGTACACCCCTTTGTGGGCTGAGTGCAAAGTCTTGGTGTAGTTAAGCCTTAATTGCTGTTGGTACGCTGGGAGGAATTGACCTCCAGGCCAATTAGCTGTGAGGACTCGCTGTGTCTATAAGAACTGCTGTGTTGGAGACATGCTTATGGTGCAGGACTTGTTTCAGTGGGGCTTTGGTGCTCGCTGAGTCTGCCTCTTGAATGTGTCACTTATGGATGTGAGGAGTTGAAATCTGGTTTCTCACACTGACCACTAGGTATACTGGCTTCTGGATCTCCAATGGGGTGCAGGTCAGCTATTGTCTGAGTCCACCCAGCAGGAGCTACAGCGAGAGCTACAGTTTTCTCCTCTTTGCTTGGGGTTTGGAGGTTTTGGAGCTGTCTGATCCAGTTTGCAAGTTTGTTAGATAGGGCAGTCCATTCATATGCAAAAGCCGCTGCTTGGAGCTTGGGTTGGTTTGTAGGTTGTGTGGGGTGGGGTCTCAAGGCGTCACTAGGCTAGGGCGTGGCAAACAGCAATGGCTGCTAGTTAGCCGGCTCTGTGTCTCCAACTGCCTCCCATCCCATGCCCCAGCGCAGATAAAAAATTATTCCTGTGTGCAGCTCTACAAGCAGGCCCCCTCACTTTCCGACCTGGTAGCAGACAATCCAGCTTCTCCCTGTAGGAGTTTGGGTCCCCCACGTCTCCCCAGAAACTGTATTTCAGAGTAATCGGGGGCTTGTCTCCCTTTGGGTTAAAAAAAGCAATGCCTGCCACCAGCCCAGATCCCGCGCCTCCGTACCTCAGCTTTTCAGCGCTTGTGCACATATCAGTGCTCTTTTCTCTTTCCTTCTAGTTGTAGAACTTCCACTCAGCCAGCTTTCCCATGGTTCTGGGTGATAGACGTTTTGTCTTTTAGTTGCAGTTTAAATTGTTGTGCGAGGCAGCAGTTTAGGTGTTTACCTACGCCACCATCTTGGATTCCTCTTATCCTCCATTGATTTTTTAAAGAGAGTCAAAGAGAGGGAAAGACAGAAATATCAATGTGAGAGAAACACATTGATTGGTTGCCTCCTGCGCATGCCCTGACCAGGGCTTGGGCCAGGGAGGAGCCTGCAATCAAGGTACATACTCTTGGTCAGAGTCAAACCCAGGACCCTTCAGTCTGCAGGCCAAAGCTCTATCCACTGAACCAAACTGGCTGGGGCTAGAAATGTTTCTTTGATGCCTTGATTTCTATTAGCTTTTAAAGGGTTTTCAGCTGACTCTTTTAACCTTGATTTGTCTGATATCTCTTTAATTTGGGCCTAAAATTGTTATATGCATATCTTGCAAGGGTTTTAGCTTGATTGCTTAAAATCTCTTTTCTCAGGATTCAGACATGTCTCCATGTGTGAAATCATCAGGTGCAGCTTACAGTGGGTTGGAGCATATGAAAATTTTCAGTGCCCTTTGAGAAAGAAATTATTTTGGAATTTATAAGTCAGATATGCTTTTAGTTCCAAGTAAAGAAAACTTAGCTAACTGTGACTTAATCTATAAACACATTTAATTACCTCCAATAACAACAAATCTGGAGGTAGGGAGTATCCTCATGGTTTGGCCTCTCCATAATGTCATCAAGTAAAGTTCAGCACAGGGAATATAATCAATAAATCTCCATTTTTCCAACTAATGAAAAGAAAATAGGATTCTATGGAGTCTCCTATCCACCTACTCCAGGACTTCTGTGAGGATCAAATGAGATGAGACATGTGAAAACACTTCACAAACATTTGGTTAAACTGTAAAATGTTTGCACCTGGCTATAAAGCAAGTCTTTCAAAAAGAAAGAAGGGAGTGAGGAAAAGTAAAAATTTTTTTCCTTAAGACTTCTTTCCTTATATCAGTGAAGGAAAGAAGTTCCCAGGCACCCTCAGGAGGCTTTCCTGGCATTGCAGTCCTGACTCACAGTCCCTCTGTAACTTCACCTCCGTAGTTACAGAGGAATGTGATGGAAATGACTGACTTGAAACAACTCTAAACCATCTCCAGAACAACACATATTCCTGCCACTAACAAACTCAGATATTTATTAGCAAGTAAGAAGGAGGCAAAGGCCACTGGGTAGACAAGAAAGACTGGTGCACATATCAAAGAGCACAAGCCAGCCTCAGCACATCCTTTTGGTGGAGAGGAGAACAGATCTGAGAGCAGCAGAGAGTCTGTGTTTCCTACTGTTTTCCACCTGCTGCCCATTCTCCCCAGCACCTTACCTGTCTCCTCACTTCTTCCTAAAGTCATCGTTCATGTTGCCATACCACCATGTAAAAGTCTCCAGCAAGTCTCGTTCACCAATTGAATCAGTTTCTTGACATAGTATTCAGCGCCCCATTTCCATTCTCTCCAGAAAGTTCCTAACCTTTCAAAATCATTTCTCAAATTTACCCCCAAGCCAAAGGGGTCCACTGGTTGTATCACAGACATACATTGCACAGTTCGAACACAATGCTTGTGCTAATGCTTCTGCTCAGGTCTCTCTCCCTCTTCTTCTCTTTTTTTTATTTTCAGGAGCCAGCTAACCTGTCTTCTCAAGTAAACCTTCAGTGATCCAGGCAGACCACACTGATTAATCCTCCTATAGACTCCTGTAAACATTTATAGGTGATATTATTTATTGGACAGTCATCTTCAGACCAGTCCCAACCTGGCCAATTATTCTGTGTATCAGTAAGGGTATTCTCACAACCCAAACAAGCTGTACCAATATTTCTGTACTATATTATTTATTTTTCAATCAGGCAGCATCTAAAGTGAATGTGTTAAAGAACTTTCCTAGATAGCTCTCCTCCAAGGAGTGACCCAGATTGAGGCTGCGTCTGGCTTGTGGTGCTGCCCTCTTCAATATATGGCTCCAGAAAGAGAAGGTAGCATGAAGAACTCATGCTGGATTTCTAATCACATTGGCCTGGAAGTCACTCACATTACTTTCACTCACAACCATTGTCCAGAACTAGTCACATGAGTCTTCTTAAAAATCAACGGGGTTGGAAAACTAGTCACAGGAGTCTTCTTAAAAAGCAAAGGGGTTGGAACATGTAGGCCACAACAGCTCTGCCATGTCTTTGCTGGTCAGTTAGCCATGTCCGCCCAGGCTGGCCTTCCCTCATCTTAGGATTTATTTTGCTGGTGTAGGGCAGTGAGTCAGAAAAAAGAAGGTTGTAAGTAGAAAAAGAGCTCTACCTGGTTTGGCTCAATTGATAGAGCCTCAGCCTGTGGATTGAAGGGTCCCAGGTTTGATTCAGGTCAAGGGCACATGCTTGAGTTGCTGGCTCGATCCCCAGTAGGGGGCGTGCAGGAGGCAGCCAAGCAATGATTCTCATCATTGATGTTTCTATTTCTATCTCTCTCCCTCTCCCTTCCTCTCTGAAATCAATAAAAATAAAAATATTTTTTAAATCTACAATAATAAAAGCCCAATATGCTAATTAGACCGGGTGTCCTTCCGGATGACCTTCTGGATGGAGCTGGGGCTGCGAGGGAAGCCTGGGTCCCCCGTGCCAGAGGGAAGCCAGTGCCGGCAGCCAGGGGAAGGAAGGCCTACTCTTGCACGAATTTTGTGCATCCAGTCTCTACTAAATAAATAAAAGTCAGTGCTTAAAAAATAAAATTAGAAAGAAAGAAATGCTGTTAAAACTTTTATGGAGGCCTAAGGCTATATATACCCAAGGCAAAGTGGTCTTCTCGCACATGTATAAAAACTATTCAGCTACATGATCAATACACTAATGTTTATTTCCCATCATAGCTGATCCAAAAAATTATTTTGACTTGATTTTCTCTGAACAGACTTGTCATACTGAGAAGGGGATACACACAAAGGAATTTTTCCAGGTCCCACACTGCTTCTAGAACGGCCTAGATATAGCAACTCTCTATTTTATTTTGCAAAATGCCATTGTATTTGTACTTCAGCACACCATAGAAACACATGTAAGTAAAGGTAGTTGCATTGAGCTGGAAGGAAAGAGAAGGAAACGGAGTGACAGAACCAACCTCCTTAGTCATACTTGGTACCAGATGTCTTCTATCTGCTGTCTTATGATTCATCCAGCGATACTCTGAGTTCATTATTATGAACCCCAGTTGCTACTTAATCATGTCTTTCTGCTTCCAAATCTAATAGAAGGAATTTAGCAATATTTTATGGTCTAATCCAGACTTCTCCATGAATGATTTTGTATTTTAGTTACATTACAAGCTACATACGTTTTTGCAACTAGTCTAGGCAACAAATCACATTTATAATGTTTCCAAGCAAGAATGTGCTAGAAGATCCAAATATAATACTTACTTATTTATCTGGTCATCAGTTCTCTCAGTGCCCTGAGAGAGGCCCCTTTCCAACATGCTCTGAGCTGGGGGGCTATAGCATTCCTTTTTGGAGGGTGTTCCTGTTTGCTTGCGGTGTGCAGAAATTGGTCCTGTAATCTAAGCAGTGTAAGTACTGCCTAGCTTATTTGGTAAATGATGATAAAAGTCCAAATAATGAAAGAAAAACAACAACAACAACAAAACAGGAAGTGTGATGCACTAATGCTGTTTAAAAAAACTGATTGTTATTCTATTTTTTAAGTAAATTATAGATTTGAGAAACTGAGTTATCATTTCAGATGATTTTAATGAAGGCTCTTTCATGTTCTTTTTCTTTTTTGAGTATTTTCCATTTAGCTTATAGAATTTTATATTTTTTTTCTTTCTTTATTGATTAAGGTATTACATATGTGTCCTATCCTCCCATGCCTTCACCCTCTGGTGTCTGTGTCCATTGGTTAGGCTTATATGCATGCATACAAGTCCTTTGGTTGATCTCTCCCCCTTACCTTAACCCTTTCCTACTCTCCCTCTGAGGTTTGATGGTCTGATAGATGCTTCTCTGTCTCTGGATCTGGTTTTGTTCATCAGTTTATGTTGTTCATTATATTTCACAAGTGAGTGAGATCATATAATATTTATTTTTCTCTGACTGGCTTATTTCGCTTAGCATAATGCTCTCTAGTTCCATCCATGCTGTTGCAAATATTAAGAGTTCCTTCTTTTTTACTGCAGTGTGGTATTCTATTGTGTAGATGTACCACAGTTTTTTATTTTTATTTTTTTAAAATATATTTTATTGATTTTTACAGAGAGGAAGGGAGAGGGATAGAGAATTAGAAACATCGACCAGCTGCCTCCTGGGGATGTGTCCGCAACCAAGGTACATGCCCTTGACTGGGATCGAACCTGGGACCCTTCAGTCCACAGGCCGAGGCTCTATCCACTGAGCCAAACTGGTTAGGGCAATGTACCACAGTTGTTTAACCCACTCATCTGCTGATGGGCACTTAGGCTGTTTCCAAATCTTAGCTATTATAAATTGTGCTACTATGAACATAGGGGTGCATATATCCTTTTTCTGATTGGTGTTTCTAGTTTCTTAGGATACATTCCTAGAATTGGAATCACTCTTGATGACTGATGTTTTGTGTGTCTCAACTACAACATAGATACGAAGTAATTGCACCCACATCTACACTCAGAATCACCCACGTCAGTCTGAGGAAACCCGGGCAGCACAGTCCGAACCAATCTGTGACTTCAGTCATAACACTCAGCGTTCTGTTCTGCGTCTCTCTGAAGGCCAGCATTGTTCATTCCCCGAAACAGCTTATAAAGTTATTTGCATAATAAGTATGTGTCTCTCAGCACAGAATCCCTTATTCATTTTGTTGCTTTCCTTTAGCAACTGAAACTCAATCCTATTGTCTCTAAAGCAGTGGTTTACATGGCAATAAGATATGTGGAGATTCATATAACAGTTTTATCAACTTGACTCATGAAGACATACAAACTTGATAATTAAGGACAAAGTTACTTTTGAGGTCCAAGGTAACTGTTGGCTTACTGGCAGTGACAGGCTAATTGCTCAGGAAGCATATTTCTTTTTCCTCCTGGACTCACAGCTGGCCAGTGTTTTTCAGCCTCTTGTCAGTGGAAATGTGACTCCATTTTGGCTCATGGAATGTGAAAAGAAGTGCTATATTCTCTTCAGACCTTGTCCACAAAAACCACCTATGGGATCCTATACTCTGTCTTCCTTTGCCTGCCACCTAGATGTTGACACCGAGGGAAATCTGGAAAGGTGCACATTGAAGAGGGAAAAGGTGGCAGGAGTCTGGGCTTCCAATGACTATATTCCCTCCTTAACTCTACACCACCAATGGATTCTTATGTGAACAAGATAAATTTTATTTATCAAAAGATGGAAGAGTTCTCCTCTAGCATGACTCTAATATTATTTACCATACATATTAGTTTTATTTAATTGCTGAATGTTTACTTCAAGCCAGTCGTTGTCCATCAGGGACAAGCTTGGCTCTCCTCAGAGCACACCTGGCAGTATTTGGCAACATCTTTGATTGTCAGGACTTGGGGAACAAAAGCCAATACTTACACTTTTTTAAGCAATGGAGGAAGAGAAAGTGTCTGTCTTGTGGAGGACAGTGTCTTCCCGAGCAATTAGCCTGTCACTGCCAGTAAGCCAACAGTTACCTTGGACCTCAAATGTAACTTTGTCCTTAATTATCAGATTTGCATGTCTACCTGAGTCAAATTGATAAAACTGTTATATGAATCTCCACATATCTTATTGCCATGTAAGTATTGGCTTCTCGTGGGTAGAGATCTAAGATGTTGCTAAGCACCTACAGTGCACAGGACGGCTCCCCGTAGGTCATCTAGTCCAAATGCCAGTCATGCTGAGGTTGACCAACCCTGCTCTAGGCTATATCTATATGGCAAATATAGATATCATTAAACATTTGGTTAGTCTTATCAAATGCCTAATTTAGTAATCTCCTGATCCTGTCCTTGATTAATTTAGATTCTTATTTTGATGCTGTGATCGACTGATAGTGTTGATCACTAATTGTCATTTGTGCAAAGCTCTGTAATCTCCATAGCCCTCTCACCCTCTCCTCCCTTACACAATTCTCACTGCTATGTCCCCAGCAACACCCGTCAGAGAGTAGGTGTTGGATAAATGTTTCATGAGCAAAGACGGAATGAAAGTAAATAAAAGCAGAGAGGAAAGAAAAGGATCATTCCTTGCCCTGACTGTCCTTTTCCTTAGCTTTTATGACTCCACATTGCTTTGGTGCTCCTCTCCCCATGCCTTCTCTTGTCCTCTAAATGTAATTCTTTACAAGACAGACACTTTCTCTTCCTCCATTGGATAACACAACCATGACATTTTTTTTCTGAGAACTCTCAAATTTCATCAGTAAACAATTTTCTCCTGAGATTCAAGGCCAGCATATTGTGTTCTACTCCTGTTGTGTCCCCCACACTGCATTGCATGGTGCCAAATTCATAGAAGACATATACATGGAATGAGTGGGTAAAATGGTGCTTGGATAACACTTAAGCTGAAAGAAAACCTCGTTTACTCTTTTACTTACAAATTTACAAGTTTAACTAATTTTAGAAAACAGCATTTTACCAGCTTTTCATTGTAGAGTAGTAATCAATTTTATTATGCCACTGTATTTAACAGTTTTAATTACCAACTAGTACAGGCTTATTGTAGAAAAATAAGAAAATGCACATAAAGTAATATATGTGTATATACATTATGCAATAAAAGCAGTCAACAAAATGACAGAGACAATATAAAACTCCCCCAAAGATGAAAAACATAAATCAGAATGTTAAAAACAGCAGTTTCTTTGGTAATATATAGAATATAGAAAAAATTTTTGCCCTTTTGTATTGTTCTTATTTTATTTTGTGTATTTTCTTTTTTTAATATATTGTTATTGATTTCAGAGAGGAAAGGAGAAGGAAAGATAGAAACATCAACAATGAGAGAGAATCACCCCCCACTGGAGATTGAGCCTGCAACCTGAGCATGTGCCCTGACTGGGAATCAGCCTGTGACCTCCTGGTTCATAAGTCAATGCTCAACCACTGAGCCATGCCTGGTCAGGCCTGTGTAGAGTATTTTCTGAAAGATATGTTACGTTAGTGTTTAATGAAAAATAAACACACACATACATGTCATACTGGGTCAAGTTCTTCATTTAAAAAAAAATCTAGATGCTTATTAGCATCTGTTACTTCCCTGTATTTAAATGACCATCCCTTTCCAAATTTTGACCTATTAAGTTAAATAAATCAAGACAAGATGTTTATGCCATCTCTAAAAAATACAAATCTATTTCCTGTCATCATTTCATAATTGTAGTTTTATTAGGACAAGTTTAATTATTTAGCTGGGTCCCCCTTTAAACACTTTTTCATAAATCATGTTTTCATTGCTGACCTATTATTTGTGCTGATATTTACATTCCATGTGTTATCCACTCCCCTCCAATCTTCTTCCCACTTCCCAGCCACCCTGCCCATGCTGAGGCCCTCACTCAGGCTTTATTAAACCTTACTCCTTCCCTCGGAGATATTTTCACAACATGAATTAAAGAACAGTCAAATAACAGATACACTGTGTTAAGTCTTTATTGAAGATATCTGACATTCAGATACACATGAGGAGGATATAGCAAATGTTTCAAGTTTTAAAACCTGATTTTATTTTTTTATTAAAGAAAACTTGACAAAATTTTTCAATATGAAGTTTATTTTTTCCTTTCTCATTCCCAAACAGTACAACATACACAGCAGCCATAGCAATTTTTAATTTTACTTATTTTTAAAAAATATATTTTATTGATTTTTTACAGAGAGGAAGGGAGAGGGATAGAGAGTTAGAAAGAAACAGCTATCAGCTGCCTCCTGCACACCCCCACGGGGGATGTGCCCACAACCAAGGTACATGCCCTTGACCGGAATCGAACCTGGGACCCTTTAGCCCGCAGACCGACGTTCTATCCACTGAGCCAAACAGGTCAGGGCCCACAGCAATTTTTTAAACACATAAATAGTATTACTTCCCTCCTTGAAATTCTCAATTAAAACAATATTGTAACTTTTTTATGACCTGGCAGAACCTGCAAAATGTCTTTTCTTTTTACCTCATAGGCTCCATCCTTATGCACTTTCTTCCTGTTCTTTGGACACTCTAGAGTCCCATTTCTGGGCTATAAAACACATTTTGCCAACACCTTTACAAGGCTGCCTCCTTCTCACAATTCACACCTCACCCTGACCTCAAAGCAGACCTCAACAACTACCTAAGTACATTGTTACAGTCCTTCTTCCTCCTCCTTCGCATTTTCTATTCCATTTCATGATTTCAGTTTTTGTAGCCTTCTCTCCATCTGAAGTCTCCCAGCCAGAATGTAAGCTCCACCAAACAGGAACTTTTTCTTTTGTTCCTGTTGCCTAGAAGTATGCCAGGAACAGAGTAGGCACAAAATAATTGTCTCTTGTTTGGGGATTTAAATAAAAATTGTCTTTGAGTAATATACAGTAGCTGTGCCTTGTTTGCTACTAAAAACGGCTACAGACTCTGCTGCTCAGGATGTAAGGAGCACACCTTCCATCTCTGAGTAGAGAAAGTCCTTTCTCCCAAATCCTCTGTGTCTCTTTGTCACCATTGTCAGTCAGTGCCTTTCAGGCCACCACCAAAAGGGCCATTGTCCTGATTCCACTTCCATCTTCTGGCTTTCACCAAGTTCCTGGAAATATTCCAATTAGATTCTGTAATGGAAAGTAGCCTCAGTCATCTTGGTGTTGTCTTTTGGTCTACAAAGGTGAAATATCATCAGTAGGGCTTTTGCTTTAAGTTGAATATTGCTTATCTATCACACCCGTGCCCTGACCTTGAATCAGAGCATTCTTCTGCAACATTGGTCAGAAGGACTTGATATGAGTCTGTTTAGAATTCAGGTCAAGCCCTAGCTGGTTTGGCTCAGTGGATAAAGCATCGGTCTGTGGACTGAAGGCTCCCAGGTTTGACTCCAGTCAAGGGCATGTACCTCGGTTGCAGGCTCCTCCCTGGCCCTGGCCCTAGTTGGGGCTCCTGCAGGAGGCAACCAATTGATGTGTTTCTCTCACACCCATATTTCTCTCTGTCTTTTTCTCTCTCTTCCACTCTCTCTAAAAATCAATGGAAAAATATCCTTGGGTGAGGATTAAACAAAACAAAACAAAAAAAGTCAGATGTTGCAAGAAGTGGGAAATTAAGTAAAGAAGACTTCTTGAAATTTTACTCTGAAAAGTAAATACTATAATGGTGAATAAAATTTTATAAAATAAAATTGCAAGTTTTATTTAAGATGTTTTAAAATTATAATTCAGAATTTGAATGACACAATCCAGCCAAGTCAGGAAACAGTTTCATAACCCAAGGGACGTTTTTGCTTTCCCTTACAAGCCAAGCAATGGCGGACTCATCTACTATGTTCTCACCACAATGGCCACTCCTCACCATTCTCCCCTCACTGGCTGCATGGAGCTTTCTTTAACTTACCCCAACTTACCTTTGTTCTGAAGGAAGGACCACAGCATTGTATTTTTCTTCTTCATGGGTTTGTCTTCATTTGTCCAATTCCATGAGTCCCACTTTCACTGGCTCTAATTAATATTTCTCTTGATTTATGCACACATTATTGCTCTTCCATATGCTGGGGGTAAGGGGGTGACACTGCATGCTCTCTTTGCTGCCCTGGCAAGCAGGTCCATTCTCAGCAGTTTTGCTAGCATCCAGTCTACAAAATATTGTGTAGACAGCAGATAAGTGATCCTACCAATCTCCCAGGAACATACCCAGCAGTATTGAAACAGCTTTGTCTCTTATCCATTAGTCATGTTCACTGAAACAGGCAATCCTATATAATAAAAGGCTAATATGCAAATCAACCGAATGGCAGAATGACTAGTCCCTATGACACACACTGACCACCAGGGGGCAGACACTCAATGCAGGAGCTGCCCCCTGGTGGTCAGTGTGCTCCCACAGGAGAGCACCGCTCAGCCAGAAGCCAGGCTCACAGCTGGTATGTGCAGTGGCAGTGATGGGAGCCTCTCTCACCTCTGTGGCAGTGCTAAGGATGTCCGACTGCCAGCAGGATGTCCTACTCCCATACTGCAAGAGGGAGTAGGCTGGGCTGAGGGATCTCCCTGAGTGCACAAATATTGTGCACTGGGCCTCTAGTGATCAGAATAATGTGCAGTTCCTCACACTACTGAGCACTCAGTGAACCGGTACCTGCCAGTGAACAATGTCTCTCCCTTCCCACCTTGCTGAGGTAAGAGTTCAGAAGCAGTTTTGTGGGACGACCACAGCTGGAAAGTCCAGGAGCAGTTGAAATTCATGTGTCTCCAGGATGTAATGTTTTAGAGTTCTTATTGTGAGGGATGCCAACATTTTATAATTTTGCCACCTTCTCTTTCTTGACATTTTCCTTGACTTCTGAAGGCGATTCTGTAAAATGATTATATGGAAATGAATTATAGTGAATCTTGTAGGAGTGAAAATTTAAAATCTGTTTATTGAAATTTTATCAAAAACAGCACAAATCCCATTTCTTCCATCCCAGCTAGTGATTGTACATCCCTCAAAACTGAAAAGTATTGTTATTTTTTATACTACTCATTCAATAACCCATGGTGTTTCTGCTGTTGACACTTTCAGGTGTCAATAGAAGCACAGTGGTTAAACAATCATATACTTTACAAAGTGATCCCCCCCAATATTTTAAGTACCCACCTGGCACCATACATAGTTATTACAATATTATTGACTATATCCCCTATACTTTACAACCCCATGACTATTTTGTAACTACCAATTTGTACTTCTAATCCCTTCACCTTTTTCACCCAGTCCTCCAACCTCTCTCCCCTATGGCAACTGTCAGTCTGTTCTCTGCATCTATGAATCTGCAGAAACAGCAGTCTTTGTAAAAACTCAGGTGGGGAAGGGAATTTCTTTGCTACCCCACACTGCATTTTCTTTTATATTCCACTAGAGGCCTGGTACACGAAATTTGTGCACGGGGGGAGGGGTCCCTCAGCCCGGCCTGCACTCTCTCCAATCTGGGACCACTCAGGGGATGTCTAATTGCTGGTTTAGGCTCCATCTCAGATGCCTCTCCCAATCTTGGACCGCTGGCTCCTAACTGCTCACCTGCCTGCCTGCCTGATCACTCCTAACCGCCTCTGCCTGCTGGCCTGATTGCCCCAACTGCTCTCCTGCCTGCCTGATCACCCCTAACTGCCTCTGCCTGCCAACATGATTGCCCCTAACTGCCCTGCCCTGCTGAACTGTTCACTCCTAACTGCCTCTGCCTCGGCCCCCGCCACCTTGGCTTTGTCCGGAAAGATGTCTGGATGGATGTCCAAAAGACATCCTGTCTAATTAGCATATTACCCTTTTATTAGTATAGACTAGAGGCCCAGTGCATGAAATTTGTGCATGGGGGCGAGGAGGGAGGGCGTTGAGGGTGGGTCTCTCAGCCTGGCCTGCACCCTCTCCAATCCAGAATTCCTCACATAATCCGGAACCACTGGCTCCTAAGCAGTCACCTGCCTGCCTGCTGATGCCCCTAACTGCTCCCCTGCCGGCCTGATGGCCCTAATTGCTCTCCCCTGCCAGCCTGATCACCCTAACTGCCTTACTGCTCTCCCTTCCTGGCCTGATCACCCTGCCTAACTGCCACCTTCTCCCTTCTGCCTTTTCCCTTCTGCCTTCTCCCAAGGCACTGGCCTTCTCACCTTTTCCCTTCTGCCTTCTCCCTTCTGCCTTCTCATGCACAGCTCCAGCCTTTTCACCTTCTCCCTTCTTCTTCTTCTTTTTTTAAAATAAATCTTTATTGTTCATATTATTACTGTCGTTCCTGTTTTTCCCCCCCATAGCTCCCCTGCACCTGGTTCCCACCCCACCCTCTGCCCTTACCACCCCCACCACTGTCCTCATCCATAGGTATATGATTTTTGTCCAGTTTCTTCCTGCACCCCCCACACCCCTTTCCCCCCAAGAATTGTCAGTCCACTCCCTTTCTATGTCCCTGATTTTATTATATTCACCAGTTTATTCTGTTCATCAGATTTTTATTCACTTGATTTTTAGATTCACTTGTTGATAGATATGTATTTGTTGTTCATAATTTTTATCTCTACCATTTTCTTCTTCTTCTTCTTAAAGAATACCTTTCAGCATTTCATATAATACTGGTTTGGTGGTGATGAACTCCTTTAGCTTTTTCTTATCTGTGAAGCTCTTTATCTGACCTTCAATTCTGAATGATAGCTTTGCTGGGTAGAGTAATCTTGGTTGTAGGTTCTTACTACTCATCACTGAATATTTCTTGCTACTCCCATCTGGCCTGCGTAATTTCTGTTGAGAAATCAGTTGACAATCGTATGGGTACTCCCTTGTAGGTAACTAACTGTTTTTCTCTTGCTGCTTTTAATATTCTCTCTTTGTCTTTTGCTCTTGGCATTTTAATTATTATGTGTCTTGGTGTGGTCCTCTTTGGATTCCTTTTGTTTGGGGTTCTGTGCGCTTCCTGGACTTGTAAGTCTATTTCTTTCACCAGGTGGGGGAAGTTTTCAATCATTATTTCTCCAAATAGGTTTTCAGTATCTTGCTCTCTCTCTTCTTCTGGCACCCCCATAATTCGGATGTTGGTACGCTTGAAGTTATCCCAGAAGTTCCTTACACTATCTTCATATTTTTGGATTCTTTTTGCTTTTCCAGTTGGGTGTTTTTTGCTTCTTTGTATTTCAAATCTTTGACTTGATTCTTGGGATTCTCTAGTCTGCTGTTACATCTCTGTATAATATGTTTTATTTCAGTCAGCGTATGCTTAATTCTAGTTGGTCCTTTTTCATATCCTCAAGGGTCTAGCTAACTTTATCTGCCTTTTCTAGAAAATTCTTGAAAAACCTTATAACCATGATTTGAACTCTATATCCAGTCGTTTGCTTTCTTCCATTTCTTTCATTTGTGACCTGTTTCTTTGTCTCTGCATTTTGGCTGCTTCCCTGAGTTGATAGAGTGGCTTTGTGTGGTAGGTGTCCTATAGGGCCCAGTGGCTCAGCCTCCCCAGTTACTTGAGGTGGACACTCTTGGTGCAACCCTTTGTGGACTGTGTGCACAGTCTTGTTGTAGTTAAGCCTTGATTGTTGTTGGTATCACTGGGAGGAATTGACCTCCAGGCCCTTGGCTGTGAGGATCAGCTGTGTCTATGATGGGAGAATGTATGTGCTGGAGACACCCTTATGAGACAAGACTTGCTTTAGGGGGGCTTTGGTGCTCACTGAGTCTGCCCCCGGAGTGTATCCCTTATGGATCTGAGGAGTTGTAATCTGGATGGTCCTACTCTGACCCCTGGGTACACTGGCTCTTGGATCTCCAAGGAGGTGCTAATTTAGCTTCTGCCTGAGGCCACCCAGCAGGAGCTATGGAGAGATCTGCATATTGCTCTTCTTTGTTTGGGTTTTGGAGATGCCCAGATGAGGCCCAGCTATGAAGCAATGCAAGCTGCTGGGGGGCCTTAGGCCTTCTTTTGAATGTTCTGGGTCTCCCTGACTCAGCTGCAGTTTATTAGATAAGTTTAGAATTCAAAGGATCAGGCCATTCATATGCAAAAGCCTCTGAGCTCAGCTTGGATAGGGCGGAGTCTCAGGGCAGAGCAATCAGCAATGGCTTTGTGGGGTGGGATCTCAGGGCAGAGCAAACAGCAATGGCTTTCCGTCAGCCCTGCCCTCAGAGGCCCCTGGGTCTCAGTGTCCCTCAGTAATCACTGCAAGCACCTCTGATAGAAAGCTGCCCTGGAGTTTTGCCCGCTACCAGACAGTCCAGTTTCTCCCCATATGAATCTGGGTCCCCAGAGTCTCGCTCAGAACTGGAGTTCAGAGCAGTGGGGAGTTTTTGTCTCCCTCCCAATTGAGAAAGCCAGCTGCGTACTCAGTTGCCAGCCCTCTCCGCACGCGCTTGCATGCTTCTGTTCCTCTGCCTTCTGCAGCTCCTGTGCATCGCAGTGTGCTTTTCTCTTTTCTTCTAGTTGTAGAATTTCCACTCAGCCAGCCTTCCTGTGGTTCTGGATGATGTCCATTTTGTCTTTTCGTTGTAGTTTTGGAATTGTTGTGTGAGGCAGCAGTTTAGGTGTTTACCTATGCCACCATCTTGGTTTCTCCCTTTCCCTTCTGCCTTCTTGTGCACAGTGCCAACCTTTTCACCTCCCTTCTGCCTTCTCCCATGGCACCACCCACCCTCGAGTCACTTCAGGCTGGTCCCACCTTCTCCCAGCGTCTCCCTGCTTCCGCCTCATCTCCAGAGCAACGCCCCCACAGCGCTCATAGGAGCTAATAAAGAGCTAATGGTCCGATTGTGACCCTTAATGGCGTCCCGGCCTAATTTGCATATTACCTCTTTATATATATAGATTATACAACATAAGCTTTAAGGTAGAATTGCATTAGTAGAAATGAAGGACAATTTCATTAAAAAAATGTATATTGGTTTGATATGATTCAAATTCACTTGTTTATGAAAAAATCAAGTCTTTAAGAATAGGATTGCTTGCCCTAGCTGGTTTGGCTCAGTGAATAGAGCTTCATCCTGAATACTGAGGGGTCCCAGGTTCAATTTCTGGTCAAGGGCACATGCCTGGGTTGCGGGCTCGATCCCCAGTAGGGCGCGTGCAGGAGGCAGCTGATTCTCTCTCATCATTGATGTTTCTATCTCTCCCTCTCCCTTCCTCTCTGAAATCAATAAAAATATATTTAAAAAGAATATGATTGCTTTATTATCAAAACCAAGTAAGGTGTATCTTTCATTGTCTGAGCAGCTCAGTTGCTAAGTGACTTCACTGGGTTCTTATCAAATAAAATCTGTGGAGAAGCAACTATGCCCACCATGCATTTAGGCTCTAAAGACCAAAAGTTGGGGAGGACAGAGGGCTTCTGGAGTAGGAGATAGTGAAGGTCAGCAGCTGGGAGGTAGGGAAGATGTGGGAATGCCCAGTGCCTGGAAGCAATGGAGGATCTTTGATATGCATATCTGCTGGGGGCAGGGTCAGGCCCTCTGCTCCAAGAGGTCAGGTCCAGAGGGAGGGCAGAGGTATGGTTCCCAGGGATCCCCTTTCTACGAGGCTCTTCCTCCCCCCCTTTAACCCCCTAATCTGTCCATTTGGATGAAGGGGGTGGGAAGCAGGTACACAATGCCTGGGCAGGATGCCTCTTAGTTCTGGATCTCTCCTGGGGTGGGAGAGGGGTGTTTGTATTGGTTTATTAGATTCTTCTTACATGTTGAAGGGCGTGGCAGGGGCGTCTTCTGCCAGACATGGTTTCCTTCTGCTTGCTCGCCTGAACTGCCCTGTGTGATGCCTTTTCCCTTCCTTCCCCGTTGCCCTGAGTTAACATGCATGAGATCACCTGAATGAAATTGGGGCCCCCATTGTATTGCATGGAGATTGTGCTCCACAGGAACCTGCCTGATCCAGGCAGAGTTGGGGTCATTCACTGCAGGAAAGGCTCGATTTAAATGAAGCCTCTGCTTAGATAGGTGCCGGCTGAGCCATTTGCGGAGGGTTTATCATGCCTTCTGGCTGTTTCCTTGGAAACCACAAACTCATCATAGCAGTGGAATGCTGAGTCCCCTTATTTGAAACCCTGATTCTCTAGGCCAGTGACTTAGATGCCCCAGGCAAGTCTGGGATGTCCCTTTCTCACTGATATGATGGCACACAGCCATGTTTTAGGTAGGCTAGGATTTGGGCTCCCACTTGGCCACGCAGGGGGCAGGATGCAGCCTGCTGATCCAGTCGTTACGTGATGGCATAATGGACAATTTGAATATTCCTCTATAATTAGCATAGATCCCAGGTCAATAAGGAAATGGACAAACTATGCAGAGTTCCAGAGCAGAAGGACTTGCTGGGTTTTTCATATTCTACTAGGCATTCTCCTTCCCATGGATTAAGCTGATGAGAGGTGAGTAGACTTTTAATCTTGTGTGGGTAAAAATTTTCCAGATATGGTGTTTAAACCTGCTGTCAAGATTTAAGACAGAAAAATATGTCTTAAAAATTCCAAAAGACTTATTGGTTGAAAAGTATTGAGACCCCTAATTCAGTGGCAGCACCAAGAGTAGGTTTAGCCCCTTCCCTATAATCTTCCACATTCTTCATATACTGAGAATTTTTTTCAATATTATGTAAAGTGTTACGCAAACACAACTTTAAGTTCCTTCTTCCAATATGATGGCCACCTCTAAATGTCTCTTATTTAGACACTAGAGGCCTGGTGCACAGATTGATGCACTGGTGGGGTCCCTCGGCCTGGCCTGCAGGGATCTGGCTGAAACTGGCTCTCCAACATCCCCTGAGGGGTCCTGGATTGCGAGAGGGCACAGGCCAGGCCAAAAGATACCACTGGTGCACGATCAGGGATGGGAAGGGACTGCAGGATGGGTCCAGAGCATGTCTGGCCTGTGTCACCCAATCCTAATTGGCTGGACCCCAGCAGCAAGCTAAGCTACCAGTCAGAGCATATGCCCCCTGGTGGTCAGTGCACATCACAGCAACTGGTCAAATGAAGGGTCAGACATAGCATATTAGGCTTTTATTATATAGGATTTTCAAAGCACTACTTCTTAACTGCCCCCCCCCCCAAAGATGGAAAATTATTGAAGTTTGTCTGATATTTATAATTTGGGTGGATTTACACTTCCAGCCAAGGTTGAGTATCAGGGATCAGATTCATCCTTCCATCTCAAACTACCAAAAAATTGGGAAAACACGTATAAAATGTGTGGTTTCAGGACATCAGACATCAGGCAATCTAGGACAGTCATCCTTAAAGACGGAAAACAAATTAGATGAGTTTACCACAGTATACTGTTTCAAAAGGCTTCCCAGGCTGTGGTGCACAGAGTAGAACACAGGAGGAGCCAGCAACTCCCTGAGTTGAGTAGATGTTCTTGAGAATCCAGGGAGACCAAGCTGGCTAGAATTCACAGGACAGAGCACCACAGAGGAGAGAGAGGAACCCAGAGAGCTATAGTGTCCCCTAACTATGCAGTGGAGTACTCACCAGTGCTTGTATGTGAGGAAACTATCAGAGACAAAGGGATAAAACCACTCAAAAGGATTACAGGAAACAGTCTGAGAACTCACAGAGCGTGGGTATTAGTTCCTGCTCCCACCAACCACATTGGAAAATCTCAGTATTCACAGGGCATTGAATTGATTGTTCAGAAGGGTTTAGCCTCAGCAGTAAGGAACAATTAACCAAAGACTAAACACGGCTCTGGTCCCACCTAATAATTTTAAAAAGCAAACTCAAAAGGATCAAACTCTTTTTTTACAAATTGTATCCAAGAACAAAGCTCAAGAATATTGACAGGAATACAAAAATATCCAGCACTCAATATGATAACATTTACAATGTCTGGCATCCAATCAAAGATTACCAGGCATGCAAAGAAGCAGGAAAATAGGGGGGCAGCGGGGGAGGAGATCTATCAATTGAAGCCAGAATTGACACACATGTTGGAATTAGCAGGCAAAACACTAAAACAATTATTATAACTGTATAATTTATGTTCAAAAAGTTAAATAGATATGAAAAGAATAAAAAAAGCCAAACTGAACTTGTGGATATAAAAACTAAAAAAAAAAAAAACTACAAAACACCCTGGATGGCATTATCAGTAGCTTGGACATTGCAGAATAAAAGATTAGTGAATTTGAACGCACAAAAATAGAAACTATCCAAAAATTAATGGCTCCAGGTACTCTGACTAGTTCAGGGAAGAGCATGGAAGTTCCTGAGGAAAAAAGTTTCTGTGAGTGTAGAAAGAGACAGGATTGGTGAGGTGAGCCTTGCTCTGTGTGGTCAGAGTGAACAGTGGACTTGGGTCAATGGGATGGCAGACACTAGAACTACCCTGAACTTAGTCATCCAGCTTGGTGGGCCGGGGGTGAGGCCTTTGCCCTTAGAGAGTGGTGATCGGAATGACATTGATAACTGTCACATTGGAAGCTCAGACCAATTTTGATGCTGACATTCATGGCTGTGGTATCCTTTCTTGCACCTTGAAGAACCACTGTGGTGATGGGAGCAACCATCGCCATGAAGGCAGCAGTAACAGGATCCAGTAGTGGCTGTGATGAATGGAGAATTTCCTTGGGCTGCACAGGTTTCAGCTGTATTGGCAGAAGCAATGTAGCATGTTCTCATAGCATTTGTGGACTGCATCATTCTCAGAGCGGGAACAATCTGAGTTCTGGATTCAGCAGCAAGCCAAAGGGAAACATGACTGGTCAGTCACCACAAGTAAGCATTCCGAGGAATTCTGGGACATAAAAGGGAGGGAGAACATAGTGGAGAAGAGAATATGATCTTCCTGTTAATGTGGGCATGAGTGTTATACTTTGGGTTGCTCCTCAGAGACAGTTATTAGGTAGCAAATTAAACGTGGACACTCCAATTATGTAGAAGTGAAGGTGTGTTTCTTATCTCTTTATGTACTAACCATTTCTAGAAATAAGCACCAACATAAAATAAGAGTAGTTCCAGAATAGAGATTTTTGGAAATTCTTCCCAGTTTAAACTTCACCTTAAGATTCCACTAAACTTCACATATTATTATCCTTTGTTTTGAGTGACAAAAGAGAAAGTTATTAAAGTGAATATGTAATTCTACAACCCTTCTTTCTCTACTACCACAATTTTGAATGGTTATATCAATTACATATATTCATTTTTTATGTGCCTTGTACTGTTCTACCCATCAATTTAACTTATTACATACAGTTCACTTAAGTCTCAAATCTAGCCCTCTCTATGCATAAAAATCATTAGAATGTAATACATTTCCTATGGAAAAAATATGAGATATAGTAAAAATAAGTGCTGTCTGTACAAAACTTAACTTGCTGTGGAATTAAAATTACTGAGCTACAGATATCATAAGATAAAACTTTATTTGGATTGCCATCTGCAAAAACCTTATCATTCAGACACACAGACATGCTTACCCTTGAATGTAATGATTTAGGGCCTATTACGCAAAGACAGTTGTAACTAAATGTAGAGCCATTAACACAATCTATATATATATAAAAGGCTAATATGCAGAGTGTCCCCTCCAGAGTTCGACCAGGAGACCGGGCATTGGATAGCTTGCTATGATGTGTGCTGACCACCAGGGGGTGGCATGGAATGAAGAAAAGCCCTGGCCAGCAGCTGGCAGCCAGGGAAGGAGGGCCCGGGCCGACAGCCAGAAGGCCGCAATCAGCCCTGATTGCTGGCCAGACCTAGGGACCCTACCTGTACATGAATTTCATGCACTAGGCCTCCAGTAGATCTATAAAAATGCTTTCCCTGCCCTAACCTGTTTGGCTCAGTGGATAGAGCATCCTGAGGACTGAAGGGTCCCAGGTTCAATTCCGGTCAAGGGCATATACCTTGGTTGCGGGCACATACCCAGCAGGGAGTGTGCAGGAGGCAGCTGATCGATGTTTCTCTCTCATCAATGTTTCTAACTCTCTAACCCTCTCCCTTCCTCTCTGTAAAAAATCAATAAAATATATTTTTAAAAATGCAGTCCCTAAAGTGTACATGAAAGAAATTAGACTAAGAGGGAGTGGTGGGAAGGGATTGCACCCATCTGAACAGAAGTGCTCATGTACGCAGATCTCAAGGATTCTAACAAGCCATTCTCCAATAAATCACTTTGCTGATATGCAGTCTCTTCTGCTTCTTTATAATGAAAATTGTTTCCAACCCTTTTGTAAATTAAAAAAAACATTTCCAAACTCCCTAGTTTTGATTTATATAAGTTTATATGTACTACAAAGCAAAAATGTCAACTATGCTTGCTTTTATTTGTTTGTTTGTTTGTTTTTACTGATTTGAGAGAGAAACATCAATGTGAGAGAGAAACATCAGGTCAAACCTGCAACCCAATTATGTGACCTGACCAGGATCCAACAACGCTCAACCAATGGAGCCACTCCGGCCAGGCTATTTGTCTTTTTAAAAATACCATTCTCAATGTTCTTTTGTATGCAAAGAATAGCTTTCTGTATAAATAATTCCAAAAGCATGAGAACTAAAAACACTATAACTTAGCAAATACACTAATATTTGAGAATCAACAGGTTTGGGTTCCTTGTGAATTGCATTTTTTAAATAAATACCTCTTTGGTGGGTCTCTCAAATTATTACACTTTTAATATCAAATGTTTTATTTTCACAAAACACTGAAATTGGAAGTAACTTTTAAAAATAATTTTATTCTTAATAAAAGAAATGAATATAATAATTCTTAAGTAATTGTACCTATCTGTAGCTACTCTTTCTACAGATATAGATCACGTTTAAAAAATCAGGGAATATAGTAATTCAAATACCATAAGATTTCATTCATATTGGAATCTAATGAACAAAATGAAACAACAAGCAAAATAGATACAGACTCACATAGAGCAGGATGACCGCTATCAAGGGGGGTGGTTGTGGAGTTGGGTTGAATTTGTTGGAGGGTTTGAGCAAAAAGGAGAGAAAAAAAAAAAAAAGAGCAACAACTCATGGACATGAACAGCAGTATAGTAACTGTGGTGGGGGTGGGGGGGAGGTAAGGTAGAAGAGAGTACAGGGAGATAAATGATGATGGAAGGAGACTTGACTTAGAGTGGTGAACACACAATAATAATAATAAAAAAAACGTTCAGGGTGAAACATAAGTATTCAATTCTGCATGCTTTTCTTATAGTCCTCATCAGAGCCAGAACCCATCAGTTAGAAAGCTACTTAACTTGATGAGGGGTGGTGAACACACAATACAGTGCACAGAGATGTGTTGTAGAATTGTGCACTTGAAACCTGTATAATTTTGTCAACCAGTTTCACCCCAATAAATTCAATAAAAAGGAAAAAAAAGATTACTTAATGGGTAAAAGATAAATCATGAACTGAGGTATATTCACTCCTTTATCACTTACTAAGATTCAACCCTAATGTAATAAGTGAAACTATTCTGAAAAGTGTATGCAACATTAGGAAAAATTAAAAAGCTAACTTTGTCCTGAGAAATAGCCTATTCACTCATGAAAATATGATTAAGAAAAGAAAACAAAAATCATAATTATACTTGTCAAACATCTTTATTTTTAAAATATAAATACAAACTATTCCAAGGGGTTATGCTTTAACCTCCGGGGAAAAACAACATATTGAAAATCACACTGAAGCAGCAAAATTGTACTAAAAAGGCACTTCCCCAAAATGAAGTATTCCAAGCTTCAATATAAAAAGAATTTTTTTTAGAATACCAAGGTAAAAGTCAGTGTAATGTTTTTCATAAAAGTAATTCTTTCTCCTGTATATGATAATATCACTTATCAGAATGAGAATCACTAGAAAAATGCTTGTAAAAACTGTTGCTATTTGGATAATATGAATAATAATGTTAGTTACCTGGGAGTTTGGTACCTATGTATTGACCCAGTTTACATAGACATGTGTATGCCAAACACTGATGGGTTCTGAAATGATTATTGTGAGGATCTCAGCTTAAATTTAATGGAACGTAAAGCTTTTGAACTTATCTCAGGGAGTCGGGAGACTAAGCACCGGTAGGGCAGACCTGCCAGGAGTCTATTTACACCTGGATTGAGTTACCTCTTGAAGAAAAATTCATCC
The DNA here is from genome assembly GCA_026230045.1 of Corynorhinus townsendii. Classification (NCBI taxonomy): domain Eukaryota; kingdom Metazoa; phylum Chordata; class Mammalia; order Chiroptera; family Vespertilionidae; genus Corynorhinus; species Corynorhinus townsendii. The sequence continues at coordinate 79,161,748 of JAPDVU010000001.1, read as the reverse complement.
TAAGGGAAGCCAGTAGGAAGCTTGAGTGTGTTCTGGACCAGTGCTCAGCATCAGGAGGTGGAGGAGGCCCTCTGAAGACAGCAGTGTCTGTCACTCTGCTCAGCTGGCCTGCCTGGACCTTTGCCGGAGGCTGTGGGGTGAGGGAGAGACAGAGAGGCCTGGCTCAGCTCAGCACTCCTGCTGGCAGCTGTGACATCCGCTGGCAACACAAGAGTTTGCCAGCACTGGCAGCACTGGCCCTGCTGGGTGCCAGTGAACACATCTGGGCTGGCAGCCGCAGCACAGCAGGGAGGAACCTGGGCAGGTCAGGCCAGCTGTGGAGTAGCAGCACTGTCCACAGCCAGTGCCTTCACAAAGCTTGGCTGACTCAGGGATCATAATGTCAGGGGGAACGAGACCAGAGCATGGATGTTACAGAAAAAGGTGGATATAACATAACATCTAAACGTGTTATGGGACATAACTGGTCCTGCAAAATCCTTGGTATAACTAGAGACTTTTTTTAAAAATCCTTGACCGAAATTAAATCCAGGACCCTTCGGTCTGCAGGCTGATGCTCTATCCACTGAGCCAAACTGGCTAGGGCTAACTAGAGGACTTTGAAAGGGCCTGGAGGGTTTGAGAATAATAATTATAATAATAATATAATAATAATTATATGTATATGGATCTTTTCAGCCATTAAGTAAAACCCTAACAGTGAGTGATGTGGAGGAGACTGAGAGATGCAGCACAGACTGTGGAAACAGACTGTCTGGGTTTAAGTCCTGCCTCCACTGCTTGTCAGCTGTGCCGGCAACTTAATTTCTCAGTTTCCTCATTAACAGTATTTACCTCATCTGGCTCTTATTAAGAGGATGGAAGAATCTTTTCTTTCTGCACAGGAAACTGTTTCACAATTTTGCTTCATTAAGACTGTACTTACGTTGCCAACTGTGCTGGTGATTTAGAATATGAAATTTTCATCATCAATATCCCTTTATAAGCACACATTATTTTTTCTTAAGCTATTTTACTTACACTTACTTTAATTGGGGCATTGCAAAGACTTTGACTGTAGCCTAGATCTAAAATAGAGGCTTTGTTTCCAGTGATTCCTTTTACTCTGTCTCTTTGTTAACATGTGTGGAATCAATTTGCTTTTCATTAATTATTTTGGTAAGAATAAAAAAATTATCTAAATGTATACTTCTGGCTAGACACACATCTGTATTCATGCCCACATCCCTGTCTGTCTCCCTGTGCACACTGAATCCTGCATACCTCTGGGAAGCAGAGCTCACCTGGGCTAGCAGAGGTCCTACCGGGATATACTGCATAACAGAGTTGTGGTTCGGGTTCACCCTCCATGGCAATCCAAACCTTACATTCCTTCCCATTTTCTAATAAATGTCAAACTTGCATTTGGTAATAATGTCCTAAGATTAAATAAAAACTACTTTCTGGGATTTCCCCTCTGTCTTGTTCCTTTTCAAGAACACTTTTCTTCAGCTTAATAAAATCACTTAGCATTCCTAGTAGTCACCACATTTTCTTCTATTTCTGTGCCTCTCTTCATGCCATTTTCATGGTCCTGGAATTCCCTGCTTTTCCATGTTCACTTATACTTCTGACTTACTGGTTCTTCACAGCTCAATTCAAAGTCCACATATCCATGAGGCCTTTCTGATTCTCTCTTCCCCAGCTGGAAAGCATCTTTTTTTCTGAATTGCCAGCATTAGCCTTGCTTCTGCTTCTACCCAAGTCTTCTGACTTGAACTACTGTTTGTATTCACATGGCTTACCATCTTTGGCAGGTTAGGAGCAAGATGAGGACAAGATCCACATTTAAATCATCATTGTGTTCCCTGCAACATTGAGCCCTGAGCCTTGCACTTAGAAGGTGTGCTAGATTATCTGAAGTCAATTTGGAATCACTCCCACCCCACCTCTCCCACGGTCTCCATTACAATCAGAATCCTGTTGCAACTAGTTTTAGGCATCACAAGTTTTAGAACAGAAGGGAGCCATTATTTTCTAGAGGCAGTTGCAGGCAGGTGAAGGAGCAGCTGTGAGGTTCCAAGCAGCTTCCAGGCAACCTCCCTGAAAATCATCTGCAGTAGTTCTGCAGCCTGAGGGGTCACAGGGAACCTTGCAGAGGTACTTGATATTAAGGAGTATCTTACACAAGCTCTTGAGAATCTTTTGGTGCTACAGGCTGATTGTTGCTGGCAGCCTCCCTGGCCTTATATAGGGAAGCTGGCAGCTTTCCCTATACTTCCCACCATTTTGCAAGCCTCTAATTCCTGGCATTAATACTGGAAATATATTTTTAAGTGGTGTCTGTTTTCATGCCCAAACCCTGACTGACGGGTTCAAGAAATATTTGCAGAATGAAAGAAAAACAGTTCTATTATGTGGAGAGTGGCTACAGCATTTTGGACAGGTTCAAGCCTTGGACTAATGAGAGGGCATGGTCTTCTCCTGGCAAAGCCACATGCAAGTCCCAGCTTGGAGGGCAAAGCCCTCCCAGCACAATTATAGCCAAAGGCTATAGTTGTAAGCTTGACCTTATGGTCCAAACCTGTGGTCCCAGGTGGCTAGTGATATAGGTTGCCAGAACAAAGCTTGATAGAGTTCAGGCACATGTAATTGAGTAAATTTGAAACCCGTGAGAACATTGTAAACATCTTGAGCATGCCCTTACTTGGCCTTGTGGGGACTGGCTATAATAGCGTGGCACACTATTACATTGAAAATCAGTAGATATTCCACTTATATTTATTGTTTAAGGGGGGAGGAGGGAAAATAACATCTACTATGAGTTGATTATGTGGCGGCAGTTTCCAGTGCATTATTTACCACCTCCAATAATCCTGAGGGATCATTATTATTGTCATCATTTTATCCATGAGGACATGGCAATAAGAGAGTCAAACAGATACTCTGATTCACAGGCAGTGCTTTTTTCACTCTACAGTGTTGCTTTAGAGTATATCAGCTTGGTGAATGTCTCCGAATAATCACAAACAATTTCAAGAACCATTTGGACACCAACATCAGTCAAAGTTTTGCAGGGTAGTTTTTCCTTTCCAGAGCAACAAATCTGAAGTTTTCTCTCAATTACCCTACTGAACGGGCTACCTATAACTAATGGATTTGATTAAAATATCTGAATCAATTTTTCTTCAATTATTTAGATAGCACATACTTATAGGCTGCTAAGAATGAGCATTTTTCATGGTGTGAAATGACAAAGTTATAAAGAATTTTTAAAAAATATATGAAATTTGAGGTAACGTGGGTTTATATATCTAAAAGGAAAAAAGAAGGAATTTGTACAATAAAAGACCAAGCAATATACTTTATGAGTTATGATTTAATTGCCCATCAATATCTGTTGAGATCTTACAGGAGCTTATCCAATAACTATTTCATGACCTTATGGAAATGCTAAAGACTTTGATCTTAAGTACATCCACTTAAAATGTTTTTTCAAAGATTTATTGTTCATTGCAAATTATACAGAATATTTTAGTGAATGCAATTATGTGTGCTTATAAGCATTATATTCATACCATAAATGTACTTCTATGTTCAACAATAAAATGGACTTATGTGTTTGGTTTAAACATGAAGATACAATCATACAAATTATGGTGGTAGAAAAATATGTAATAACACAATGAATCTGAGAAACATTCAAAAAGAGAATTAATGTTTAGAAGTTCATACTTAACATTTTGTTACAAAATTGGCAATCCCACAGGGATTGTTTTGTGGCCTTGGTCATTTATTCTCTGTACTACCTTTGGATAAGTAAGGGCACTTCTTGAAATAATAAAAAGAAGTTAGTTTTATTTCAAATGGCAGAGTTCTTATATTTGCAAGTAAGAAATTACGGCTCAGGTTGCATATATTATTTTTTTAACTCCTAATTCTGTTCAAATTGGATGTTTGCTGAGACACAAAAATGTCAATTTAAACATCCTCAGAAATGACAGATTGTTATTCACAAGTACATGTTGTTTTACTATGTTGGCTCCAAATCTATTTTTGTGTGACTATTTACTCCAATTTTTTAAAAGATGATGTAACTTGACAGTAAATTTTAGGTGCATAACATATTTTCACATTTAAAAACAATATGTTGATTAAAATAAATTACCAGCAAAACATATAACAATTCAGAATTAAAATAAAAAAGCAAGCTGATCATCTCCACTATCAGATTCTTCTTAAAGAATAACGGCATTTATAAAATAAAGAGAACATCAGTTATACCTGTTTGTACTAAAGTAAAATAAGTTCAAGAAATGCTTTAATTATAATATTCAGTTAACTCAACATTAATGTGGCCAAGAGTTTGGTGTGGCATCCACCTTGAGGTTCTTGTAAATTTTGTCACCATGGACTGAATCACAACTGATTGATTGTTTTACCAACACATGTAATTCAGATAGTTCTGAATATAGCTGTCTTCCCTAAAAGACCCAAGAACTTACTAAATAAAGATATCACATTTAGGTTTATAGATGAGGCAAAGAGTATTATTTGTTTAGAAAGGGGAATCTTATCACTTGTGGGGGAGAAAAAGAAAGATTGAATAGAAAATAAAATAGCTAATAAAGAAAAAAAGTCACTTATACTTATGAAAAAGGAGCCTGAGAAAACAGGCTAGAAACATAATAGACCACTGTGAAGGAAGGAGAATGCTGGAATATGTGACTTTTCCTCTTTCCTGGTTATAACTTTATAACTTAGTCTATTTATACCTAAAAACCACTCTTACAGCCCTAGCCGATTTGGCACAGTGGATAGAGCGCTGTCAGACTGCGGACTGAAGGGTCCCAGGTTTGATTCTGGCCAAGGGCACATGCCTGGGTTGTGGGCTTGATACCCAGTAGGGGGCGTGCAGGAGGCAGTCAATCAATGATTCTCATCATTGATGTTTCTATCTCACTATCCTTCTCCTTTCCTCTCTGAAGTCAATAAAAATATATATTTTTTAAAAAAGACCACTCTTACAAAAGCACAAACTTTACCACATATTTAATGTGAGGCATAGTCACATCTTGCTCATCTCTGGTTTTGTTTGTTTGTTTGTTTGTTTTTACAAGAACAGCAATTAAAGCAATTATAGATGAGCAAAAGGAGAAATAGAAAGCATCCACAATCCCACTTATAGCCCAACATCTTTAATTTGGTGCACCCACTTATAATGCCTATTCTTTTCTTTTTTTTAATTTATTTATTGATTAAGGTATTACATATGTGTCCTCATCCCTCCATTAACCCCCCAAGACCCACCCCCCCCACTCATGCCCTCACCCCCCTGGTGTTCATGTCCATTGGTTAGGCTTATATTCATGCATACAAGTCCTTTGGTTGATCTCTCCTCCTTTCCTCCACCCTCCTCTACCTTCCCTCTGAGGTTTGACAGTCTGATCGAAGCTTCTCTGTCTCTGGATCTGTCCCTGTTCATCAGTTTATGTTGTTCATTATATTCCATAAATAAGTGAGATCATGTGGTATTTATCTTTCTCTGACTGGCTTATTTCACTTAGCATAATGCTCTCCAGTTCTATCCATGCTGTTGCAAATGGTAAAAATTCCTTCCTTTTTTTTAAAAAAAATAAATCTTTATTGTTCAGATTATTACATGTGTTCCTCTTCCCCCCCCATAGCTCCCCTCCACCTGATTCCCCACCCCACCCCATGCCCTTACCCCCCGCCACTGTCTTCATCCATAAGTGTAAGATTTTTGTCCAATCTCTTCCCGCACCCCTCACACAGCTCAGATTGGAATCCAGGTAACAAACAGAGACTTGGCCCAGCTCAGATTGGGGTCCAGGTAACAGACAGAGACTTGACCGACAGCAGCTGCCCTATATTTAAATCAAGTTTAGCACCAGGAATGCTCAGGGCCTACTCAAGAATGCAAATAGTCCTTCCCACTAATATTTACAGGGTAAACTAAGATTGTTGTTAGAGTATTAAATTTAACAGTAAAATAGTAGTCAAGTTTTCAGATTAATTTAAATTGGCTAAATGAAATAAGTGAATATTCAAGAAAATTTAATTGTACTGGACAAAAAGCTGTTCCTAAAGTATTAATTAAAATTTCTATTGGTAGTTCATCTCATGGTAAAATTGCTTAACATGCAATGAACCTAAAGCAGTCATATTTTTGTGCAAAAAATTAAAATTCAAAGTTATCAAGACTGCATTATAAAAATTTTCCAAAAGCCTCCTAATAATTAAATAAATAAAAAAGGGGGGGATAGTGGAGTAATATTATGTAAGGAAAAATATCCTATAAGTAAATTACATCTAGAATTTTTTTACTTTGAAAACTAATTTTCATCGGTAATGCTAACAGCAAGACACCCATGAAAAACACACATAGTGCCAAAACGAGCTAAAGGAAAATCGTTTGGGCAAATAAATAAAAAGGATCCCAAGTCAAATTCATAGAAAAGATTCCTTTATTAACTTTTGGTCGAGAATATGTTTTTGTATTTTCAGAAAACAACTCCAAGACCAAGTGGATTAAAAACAGTCCAGAGATAGAAGACGCTGACGACGCCTTGCCATGCTAGCAGTCAGCAGCTGTGCATTGCTGCAGGTTGCCCAGGACCAAACCAGAGAGGGTCAGACCTGCATTGCCACCATTTGTCCACCATCCAGATACCATTGCTGACATGTACACATAGGGAACTGTTTCATATTGAAACTGGGACTCAGAACTTTTGGACATTGAAATTGGGACTTAAAAATTTTTTATCCTTATATGTTTATTTCTAGTCTGCAGATTTTTTAAAGGAAAGAAACGGGGGAGATGCCAGAAGCCGATCATTGTTTCACTAGTAGGATGGGGATGGGGAATCTGGAAGGCTGGTCAACCTTAATTGCTCTGAAAAGTCAGGGCTAATCACTCATTGTTTGATTGAGACATTGGTAGTTGAAGCAGCCTCCACCTGTTAGTCTTAAGTAAATTCACTCATTGGCTATTATTGGAGTATCCTGCCTGAGAGATATGGGTATATCCCATAACCTTAATAAAAGGGATGGCAAAGCCAGAGCGAGGAGTAGTCCTCTCTTGGGCTTCTGCCTGGCCCCCATTTCCCAAATTAATCCTTTTCTAGTCTCTTTTCATCTGTGTGCAGCATTCTCCAGAACCCGAACCCTGAACTGGAACCCTAAACCACGCAGGACATGAAAGGGGTTTCCACACCTTCTTCCCCCTGAGAATTGTCAGTCCACTCCCTTTCTATGTCCCTGATTCTATTATATTCATCAATCCATTCTGTTCATCAGAGTTTTTATTCACTTGATTTTTAAATTCACTTGGTAGGTATGTATTTGTTGTCATTTTGTTGTTCATAATCTTTATCTTTACCTTTTTCTTCTTCCTCTTCTTAAGGAATACCCTTCAGCATTTTATATAATCCTGGTTTGGTGGCGATGAACTCCTTTAGCTTTTTCTTGTCTGTGAAGCTCTTTATCTGACCTTCAACTCTGAATGATAGCTTTGCTGGGTAGAGTAATCTTGGTTGTAGGTTCTTATTGTTCCTCACTTTGAATATTTTTTTCCACTCCCTTCTGTCCTGCATAGTTTCTGTTGAGAAATCTGCTGACAGTCATATGGGTACTCCCTTGGAGGTAATTAACTGTTTTTCTCTTGCTGCTTTCAAGATTCTCTCTTCGTCTTTGCCCTTGGCATTTTAATTATGATGTCTCTTGGTATGGTCCTCTTTGGATTCCTCTTGTTTGGGGTTCTATGCACTACCTGGACTTGTAAGTATATTTCTTTCACCAGGTAGGGAAAGTTTTCTGTCATTATTTCTTCTAATAGGTTTTCAATATCTTGCTCTCTCTCTTCTTCTGGCACCCCAAAAATTCGGATATTGGTACACTTAAAGTTGTCCCAGAGGCTCCTTACACTATCTTCATATTTTTGGATTCTTTTTTTTTTTTTTTTGTCTTTCTGGTTGGGTGTTTTTTTGTTTCCTCATATTACAGGTCTTTGATTTGATTCTTGGGGTCCTTTGATCTATAGTTGAATTTCTGTATATTCTTTATTTCAGACAGTGTATGCTTAATTTCTGACTGGTCCTTTTCCATTTTTTTTTTTTCGCCACTCTCATTAAGGTCCTTGATGGTCTTACTAAACTCCTCTGAGGTCTCATCAAGTTTCTCGGTGGTTTTTAGAAGATTCTTCAGTAACCTTATAAATGTGGTTTTGAACTCTATGTCCAGTAGTTTGCTTTCCTCCATTTCTTTCATTCGTGACATGTTTCTTTGTCTCCACATTTTGCTGCTTCCCTGTGTTGATGGAGTGGTTTTCTGTGGTAGGTGACCAGTGGTTCAGCCTATCACCTGAGGTGAACACTCTTGGTGCACCCCTTTGTGGGCTGAGTGCAAAGTCTTGGTGTAGTTAAGCCTTGATTGCTGTTGGTACACTGGGAGGAATTGACCTCCAGGCCAACTGGCTGTGAGGACCTGCCGTGTCTATAATGGAAGAACTGCTGTGCTGGAGACACACTTATGGGGCAGGACTTGCTTCAGTGGGGCTTTGGTGCTCACTGAATCTGCCTCTTGAATGTGTCACTTATGGATGTGAGTAGTTGAAATCTGGTGTCATCTCACACTGACCACTAGATACATTAGCTTCTGGATCTCCAATGGGGTGCAGGTCAGCTACTGTCTGAGGCCACCCAGCAGGAGCTACAGTGAGAACTACAGTTTTCTCCTCTTTGCTTGGGGTTTGGAGGTTTTGGAGCTGTCTGACCAGAGCTGCAGTTTGTTAGGTTAAGCTGCAATTGGTCAGGCCACTTATATGCAAAAGCCACTGCGTGGAGCTTGGGTGGGTTTGTAGATTGTGCGGGGCGGAGTCTCAGGAAGACACTAGGCTAGGGCATTGCAAACAGCAATGGCTGCCAGTCAGCCATCTCTGCGTCTCCATGTTCTGCGCCCCAGTGCAGTAAACAATGATTGCTGCATGCACCTCTGCAAGAAAGCCACCCTCACTTTCCGACCTGATGGCAGACAGTCCAACTTCTCTGTGTAGGAGTCTGGGTCCCCAACGTCTCCCTAGAGACTGGAGTTCAGAGTAATCAGGAGCTTGTCTCCCTTGGGTTGGAAAAAGCAACGCACCCAGTAGCCCGCCACCAGCCCGATTCACGTGCCTCTGTACCTCAGCTTTTCAGGGCTTGTGCACGTCTCAATGCTCTTTTCTCTTTCCTTCTAGTTGTAGAACTTCCACTCAGCCAGCTTTCCCATGGTTCTGGGTGATAGACATTTTGTCTTTTAGTTGTAGTTTTGAAATTGTTGTGCAAGGCAGCAGTTTAGGTGTTTATCTATGCCACCATCTTGGTTCCGAAAATAAAAACAGAATTCCTTCTTTTTTACCACATTGTGTACATGTACCACCGTTTTTTAATCCACCCATGTGCTGATGGGCACTTAGGCTGTTTCCGAATCTTAGCTATGGTAAATTGTGCAGCTATGAACATAGGTGTTCATATATCCTTTCTGATTGGTGTTTCTAGCTTCTCTGGGTATATTCCTAGAATTGGGGTCACAGGGTCAAATGGGAGTTCCATTTTTAGTTTTTTGAGCAAACTCCATACTGTTCTCCACAGTGGCTGCACCAGTCTGCATTCCCACCAGCAGTGCACGAGGGTTCCTTTTCCTTCGCATCCACACCAACACTTGTCAGTTGTTGATTTGTTGATGATAGCCATTCTGACAGGTGAGAGATGATACCGCATTGTTGTTTTTATTTGCATCTCTCAGATAATTAGTGACTTTGAGCATGTTTTCATATGTCTCTTGGCCTTCCTTCTGTCCTCCTTCAAAAAGTGTCTATTTAAGTCTGTTGCCTATTTTTTTTATTGGATTGTTTATCTTTCTTTTGTTAAGTTGTATGAGTTCCCTGTAAATGTTGGAGATTAAACCCTTATCAGTGATGACATTGGCAAATATGTTCTCCCATGCAGTAGGCTTTCTTTTTGTTTTATTGATGGTCTCCTTTGCTGTGCAAAAGCTTTTTATTTCTATGTAGTCCCATTTGTTTATTTTCTCTTTAGCTTCCATTGCCTTAGGAGCAGTATCAGTGAAGAAATTGCTTCGGCATATGTCTGAGATTTCTCTGCCTGTGGATTCCTCTAGTATTTTTATGGTTTCCCGTCTTATGTTTAAGTCCTTTATCCATTTTGAGTTTATTTTTGTGTATGATGTAAGTTGGTGGTCTAGTTTCATTTTTTTGCATGTATCTGTCCAATTTTCCCAGCACCATTTATTAAAGAGACTGTCTTGACTCCATTGTATGTTCATGCCTCCTTTGTCAAATATTAATTGGGCATAGCAGTTTGGGTCAATTTCTGGGTTCTCTATTTTATTCCATCTATATGTCTGTTCTTGTGCCAATACCAGGCTGTTTTGAGAACAGTGGCTTTGTAGTATAGCTTGATATCTGGTATTGAGATCCCACCTACTTTGTTCTTCTTTCTCAGGATTGCTGCAGCTATTCAGGGTCTTTTATTATTCGAGATGAATTTTTGAAAAGTTCATTGTAGTTCTGTGAAATGGGTCATTAGTATTTTAATGGGGATTGAATTGAATGTGTAGATTGCTTTGGGTAGTATGGACATTTTGATGATGTTGATTCTACCAATCCATAAACATGGTATGTTCTTCCATCTGTTTATGTCTTCCTCTATCTCTTTTTTCAGTGTCCTGTAGTTTTTCGCATATAGGTCTTTTACCTCTTTAGTTAAGTTTATTCCTAGGTATCTTAATTTTTTTGGTGCGATAGTAAACAGGATTGTTTTTTTAGTCTCTCTTTCTGTAAGTTCATTATTGGTGTATAGAAATGCCATAGATTTCTTGGCATTAATTTTGTATCCTGCTACTTGCCAAATTCATTTATTAAGTCTAATAATTTTTTGATGGAGTCTATGTACAGTATCATGTCATCTGCAAATAAGGACAGTTTTCCTTCTTTTGTTCCAATTTGGATGCCTTTTATTTCTTCTTCTTGTCTGATCGTAATGGCTAGTACTTCCAGTACTATGCTGAACAGGAGTTTTGAGAATGGGCATTCCTGTCTTGTTCCTGTTCTTAAGAGAAATGGTTTTAGTTTTTGCCCATTGAGTATGATGTTAGCTGTGGGTCTGTCATATATGGCTTTTATTATGTTGAGGTATGATCCTTCTATTCCGACCTTGCTGAGTGTTTTGATCAAGAAGCGGTGTTGGATTTTGTTAAATGCTTTTTCTGTGTCAATTGATATGATTATGTGATTTTTATCTCTCAATTTGTTCATGTGATGTATCATGCTTATTGATTTGCAAATATTGTACCATCCTTGCATCCCCGGGATAAATTCTACTTGGTCATGGTGTATGATCTTTCTAATGTATTGCTGGATCCGATTTGTTAGAATTTTGTTGAGGATTTTGGCATCAATGTTCATGAGGGATATTGGCCTATAATTCTCTTTCATTGTATTGTCTTAATCTGGTTTTGGTATTAAGGTGATGCTGGCTTCATAGAATGAGCTTGGAAGTGTTCCTTCCTCTTGAATTTTTTGGAATAGTCTGAGGAGGATAGGTTTTAGTTCTTCCTTGAATGTTTGGTATAACTCCCCTTTGAAGCGATCTGGCCCCAGGCTTTTGTTTGCTGGGAGCTTTTTGATGACTGCTTCAATTTCTTCCATAGTTATTGGCCTATTGAGATGTTTAGAATCTTCCTGATTGAGTTTTGGAAGGGTGTATTTTTCTAGGAATATGTCCATTTCCTCCAGTTTGTCTAGTTTGTTGGAATATAGTTGTTCATAGTATTTTTTAACAATCCTTTGTATTTCTGTGGGGTCTGTTGTTATTTCGCCTCTCTCATTTCTGATTTTGTTTATTTGAGTCCTTCTCTCTTTGCTTCTTGGTCAGCCTGGCTAGAGGTTCATCAATCTTTTTTATCCTTTCAAAGAACTAGCTCTTGGTTTCATTGATCTTTTGTATTGTTTTTTTTGGTCTCTAGGTCATTTATTTCTGCTCTGACCTTTATTATCTCCTTCCTTCTGCTCACTCTGGGCTTTTCTTGTTGCTCTCTTTCTAATTCTTTGAGTTGTAGAGTTAGAAGATTTACTACCATTTTTTCTTGGTTTTTTGAGGTAGGCTTGTAGAGCTATAAACTTCCCTCTTAGGACTGCTTTCATTGTGTCCATAGATTTTGGATTGTTGTGTTTTTGTTGTACTTAGTTTCCAGGATGCTTTTAATTTCTTCTTTGATCTCATTGGTAACCCAGTCATTATTTAATAGCATGCTATTCAGCTTCCAAGTGTTTGAGATTTTTTAATTGTTTTTATTGTAGTTTATTTCTAATTTTATGACATCATGGTGTGAGAAGATGCTTGGTATGATTTCAGTCTTCTTGAATTTGGGGAGACTGCTTGTAACCCAATATGTGGTCTATTTTTTAAAATGTCCCATGTGCACTTGAGAAGAACATATATTCCATGGCTTTGGGGTGAAATGTTCTAAAGATGTCAATTAAGTCCATCTGATCTAGTGTGTCATTTAGAATTGCTGTTTCTTTGCTGATTTTTTGTTTCATTGATTTATCCAGTGGTATATTAAAGTCCCCTACTATCACTGTATTGCTGTCAATCTCTCCCTTGATATCTTCCAGGAGTTTTGTTATGTACTTGGGTGCTCCTGCAGTGGGTGCATGTATGTTTATCAGGGTTATATCCTGTTGTTGTATTGATCTCTTTAGTATTATGAAGTGGCCTTCCTTATCTCTTGTTATGTCCTTCACTTTGAGATCTAATTTGTCAGATATAAATATTGCTACCTCAGCTTTTTTTTCATTTCCATTTGCCTGGAAAACCTTTTTCCATCCCTTCAACCTCAGTCTGTGTGTGTCTTTTTTTCTGAGGTGGGTTTCTTGTAGACAGCAGATATATGGGTCATGTTTTCTTATCCAATCCGTTACCCTATGTCTTTTGACTGGAGCATTTAGTCCATTTACGTTTAAAGTTATTACTGAAAAGTACTTATTTGTAGTCATATCTATTTTTGTGTCTGTGTTCATTCCTACCTTTTTATTTCTTCTTTTTACAGTATTCCCTTTAGTGTTTCTTGCATTACTGGTTTGGTGGTGATAAACTCCCTTAGCCTTTTTTTTGTCTGTGAAGCTCCTGATTTCCACTTCAATTTTGATTGATAGTTTTGCTGAATAGAGTATTCTTGGATTCCATCTTTACTTTGCAACACTTTGTATACCTCCTTCCATTCCCTTCTAGCTTGATGTGTTTCTGTTGAGAAATCATTTGATAATCTGATGGGGGATCCTTTGTAGGTAACTCTCTGACTCTCTCTTGCCGCTTTTAAGATTCTCTCTTTGTCATTAATATTTGCCATTGAAATTATGATGTGTCTTGGTGTGGGTCTTTCGGGATTTATCCTGCTTGGGACTCTCTGTACTTGTGTAACTTTTTTCTTCCCCATATCCGGGAAGTTTTCTGTCATTATTTCTTCAAATAGATTTTCTAATCCTTGCTGCTCTTCTTGTCCTTCTGGCAGCCCTATTATACTTATGTTACTTCGTTTCATGTTGTCCCAAAGCTCCCTTAGGCTCTCTTCCTGCTTTTTGTCTCCAATTGCTGTTCAGATTGAGCTTGTTTCTGTACCTGATCTTCTAACTCACTAATTCGGTCCTCTGCTTCTTCTCATCTACTGTTGAAACTTTCCATGGTGTTTTTCATTGTAGCTATATCACTTTTCATTTCTTCCTGATTCTTGCATAGGTTGTTGATTTTCTCATCCATCCATTGTATTAATTGGACAACCATTACTCTGAATTCTTTTTCGGTCATGTTGCATGATTTAGTTTCACTAATTTCCTTCCTTAGCTACTCCTCATTTTCTTTCCTCTGAGGATTGTGTCGTCTCCCCATTCTGACTATCACCAGAAGGTTCAAACTTCGAGTTGCGTGGACCTGGGCCATGTGCTGTGGGAGCTTCACTCCACCCGAGTGTCATTGAAGTGCTCTGACACTAAGACGTGTGGCTGCCATGGGTTGGTGAGAACCAGGCTCGCCCAGGGTCAGTGTTACCAGCGTTCAGTGTGGTCTCATGTGCGCACCTAGAATCAGGGACCCCGCCTGCACCATGCTATTGGCGTGTGCCTCAAATCAGAGCCTCCTAACATGTGCCAGGAGTCAGAGTTCCCCTGTGTCTGCACCAAGAATCGAATATCAGAGTCTCTGTTGCCTCGTGCAGCTTCTTGCTGAGAATCAGGGTCCCTGTGTGCGCATGCACCAGGAATTGGAGTCACTGGCTCTTAGTGTGAATGCACTGTGAGTCAGGGATCCCAGGCACACACGATAAGAAACAGAGTCAAGTCAGTAGTGCTCAGTGCTGCCTCTCTCCAGGAGAATCTGGGTCCCTGTCACCATGGGGGACTGGGTTGCACAGTACCACTGTGGCGTGCCTGTGCTGTGGAAAACAGACTTCTGTGTGCACTGTGGAAAATAGACTTCCGTGTGCCCTGCAGAAAACAGACTTCCATGTGCACTTGCCCAGAATCGAAGTCAGGTGGCACTGCCGCCCTGCGTGGGCTTTGGGTTTGGTTGCCTGATTGCACTGCAGGGAGCAGATTCCCAGTCTCTGTGTGTGCACAGGCTTAAATTCCCGTAGCAGCACTGTGGCCAGAGTGAGGGGTGGGTCCCTCAGTTACTATGGCGCTATAGGCGAGCCTGCGGGGAGGGGAATAGGCTCTTTGACTCACAGAAATCTGCGACCAGGATGTCTGGATTCTTGTTTTCTGTTGGTCTGAAGCTGTGGTCGCAGGTCTCTGTCCCCAGTGGCTGCAGGGTCCTGGTTTGCGTCTGAGACGTGACTGGGTGGTGCTGAGGCCAGGATCCTAGTCTCAAGCAGCTCTGTTTCTTAAGATGGCGTGTTCTCTGTGCCCGCACTGGCCATCCAAAAGTGTTCACTTTGTGTGTGGGGCTCTGCCATCTAAGACTGCCTGGTTTGGCAGCCCCTTGGAAGACCTGCAGAATCTAACTGTCCCTAGCTCATACACATACACACGACACATGTCTACACTCTCCTCTATCGCTCCCTCACTCTCTCACACTCTCTCCCTCCCTACCTTCCTGTTGGTCACCATCTTCCTATCTATCCTTATTCTTTTCTTTAACTTTTCATCAAAGTCTTTTAATTTCAAGATGCAGATGCAAATATTCATTGTACAGGAATATGAGCATGTCAACATAACTTTTTGTAAAAATTTTCCTTTCACTTAATGATTATACAGAGGCAGCAGAATATGAACAGAGATAGGTATTTTGAGGAGACAACATGTTTATTGTTTGTTTAGTTGACACAAAAAAATTTTAACCAATTTATAGCCATCCTCAAAATTTTAATAGCTAAAGTAGATTTTGTTGTTTTTTCAATTTGCATATTTTCACTAATGGTCAGGTTATAGTCCCAAATTTTCTCATATATACTTTTCCCAATGTAGATCTCATCTTTTGAAGAGCAGTTATTATTCCATGAGTATGTCAAACTTCTATATAGTGTGTTAAAGTACAAAACAAAGCAAAACAATACCGATTTTCCAAGTGTGAGATAAAGTCTGAGGTTAGCAGTTTTGGATGGCTGGGCAAGCCCAAAGGCTTGATTTCTGTGCACGTAAGCCTTTTTGGTGTGGGTCTGTACCACAATTTCTATTTTCTTAGGCTACCGGTCTAATTAGTTTGTTAGCTCCCCCTTCTCATAAATGTTGGATGCAGAAGGTTGGGAAGGAGTCACTAAGGGCCAACATTAGAGGCAGGGATTGAGCAAAACAAAACTCCTTGGGGATTATTATAATCAGATAAAGAAAAAGAAAAATTGGGGAAGGGGGTCACTCATTCAAATTGCTAAGATAATCACATTTTAACATTAACATGCTTGTAAATTAGTCCATGTAGAGTCTATATCTTTACTTAAAATAATAAGGATGAGTTCTAGAAACAGAAGTTGCTTTTAATAGAGTTCTTGACTAAACAAATCTAAGCCCGATGAGTAAATATTTAAAGAATTATCAGTATGTTAGATGAATGTTTCTAAGCTTCACTCTGCTTGATTACATGGGTGCTCTGGGATCTCACCTCAACTGTTTCCTCAAAATGGCCTTTCTTCCCTCTGCCCCCATACATAGCATGTTTCTCTTTCCTTACCCCTTTTTCCTTTTGACTCTCATACCAAGTCTCCTTTTCACTCCTGAACTGGGATTTCTCTCCATTTCTTCATCAGTTGCGTTTCTGTCAATTCGCAACTATATGACTTCTCATCAGTCCACTCCACTGAGGAGCAAGCACTGTTCAAAGCCATAGACAATTTCTCAGAGTTAAACTCAATGGATTTTACTCTCCAGTTTCATGATTTGGATTTTCTGCTATATCTGACATTTTGTTTCCAGATTTTTCTTGACATTCTTGTCTCTTGATGTCAGGAGTTAGAAGTTAGTGGCCTATTCAATGCTTAATTAAGCCCAAAGACTGTGGTGTGTGTGTGTGTGTGTGTGTGTGTGTGTGTGTGTGTGTGTGTGTGTGTGTGTGTGTGTGTGTGTGTTTTCCAGCATGGGGTGGTGAGGGAGGGGGTAGCCAATTTGCACAGTCCTTACCTACCCCTTCACGCATCACTTCGGAACAGAGAGAAGTGCACATTTATACCTGTGGCACCACACTGTTGTAATTTCCCACTGACTTCTCTAATTCCCACTGCGTTTCCCAAATATAATTTGTTAGCCATCTAGCTCTTTTCATATCTGCATATTTATCATTAACATTATCATTCACTTTAATGATGTCAGTATTCTATGTAATGGTCCTAACATTGGCATTTTTCTGCCTTAACATTGCTGTTGAAATCCAATTGTAGATTTCCAACTGTCTAGACATTTCCATTCAGACATTACACCATCATTCTCAAACTCAACACGTTTAAAAGCAAGTTTATGTTCATGTACAACAGACTATTTTTTCTTTCTAACTTCCGTATTTTTGTTAGAGGCATGATTATTCTTACAATTGTTCAAATTGAGACTTTGGATTTCTTATGAATCCTCTCTGCTTACCTGGTCAGACCTCATTAGATACTAAATTTGATGAATAAGGAAGCAAAGGGTTAAAGTAATAGTCTGAGGCCATCTAGCTGGTGACTGACCATGTTCTTGCATAAAAATATAAGTTTCTTGATGGTCAAATTTAGTATTCTTTTCACCAAATTGGGCTCCCTTCACATTGAGAAAATTTATTACATTTATGCACAGATTTCTAATCCAAGAAAATTTAGTAAGCAATATTTTCCTGAATATAAACATAAATTTAGGATCCTGAAAGTTAATTCCACAAAAACAAATGAGAATTAAGCTAAAAAGCTTTATCTTCACTATCAGATTTACAAAGGAAAGATAGATTTTATTTTTAAAAATTCTTTCTGAAACTGATTTGTGTGTGAAGAAACTCTGTTAGTGTGATGATGAGGATAATGATTGCAACTAACATTTCTTTTTTTAAATATAATTTTGTGGTTTTTTTTTTATTTCAGTGAGGAAGGGAGGGGGAGAAAGAGAAACATCAGTGATGAGAGAAAATTATTAATTCGCTGCCTCCTGCATAGCCTACACTGGGGATCGAGTTCACAACCTGGGCATGTGCCCTGACTGGGAATCAAATTGTGAGCTCCTGGTTCATAGGTCGACATTCAACCACTGAACTACACTGACTGGGAAGCGGCTAACATATCTTTATGATGGGTGTCATTTAATCTTCACAATAACACCAGGAGATATGTACGTACTATTATTATTTCTGTCTTATTGACAAGGAAATGGAGGTTTATGGACATTAAGTAACCTGTACAAGTCACATAATTAAAATGACTGGAGTTAGAGTTATAACCCAGGTCACTTGGCCAGATTCCAAATTCTGTGTTTTCAAATGAATATATGCCTGAGACAAATTGATTCCACATAATTCTGGCTCTCTCAGAAATTCTGTTTTGTTTAATTTATTATATATATATATATATATATATATATATATATATATATTTAATTTATTTCAGAGAGGAAGGGAGGGGGAGAGATAGAAACATCAATGATGAAAGAGAATTATTGATTAGCTGCCTCCTGCACGCCCCCCACTGGGGACCAAGCCTACAACCCGCGCATGTACCCCTAACTGGAATCGAACCAAGGACCTTTCAGTCCACAGGCCTTCGCTCTATCTGCTGAGCCAAACCAACCAGGGCCAGAAATTCTGTTTTGCAGCATTGTTAATTTTTTTTAAAGCCAGAACATCTTTCAATAGACTGCATTCCTAAATGACAATCTAATATTCTCCAGAAAGTGGAAGAAACAGGGAAGAATTGGCACCTCTCTTTGGCATTCTGCAAGATACAGGAAAGAGCAGAACCCTCCAAGGCAAACTGCTATTTGCCCAAGGAGACGTTGAGATGTCTTGTTATTCCCAGTAGAGAGACCACTTCTCTCGTGTGAATATTAATTCAGGAACTGTGTTCATAAGGGATCATACCTGCGAGGAGGCCATGTATGGACACTCTTGTAGCTCCTTTCTCTCTAGTATTTTCTATACTCTGTTCATACCCACCTGTCAGCTCAGGCGACTCCTTGTTCTTGTGTACTGGTGCCAGCTGTCAGGTTTGGCAGCGTCTTTCTTCTCATTTCTTTCTCATTTTCAGCAGCTCATCTGCATTATTCCCTATGGTTCCTGTCCCTGTCTTACAACCACTACCTATTGATAAAGAGACTCTGCCTAAAGCATTTCTTGTTTCCCAGTCCATTAAAGTGTTACAGATATGGAATTCTCCCAAACTCTATAAATTACCATTATAGTCTATATGCTTAGACCAGACTGTGAAAGTCACCACAGTACAGAGAATGATGGGCTAAAGTTACAAATATTCACACTTGGGATCTATTCCATCTGAAAGTCACTTATCCATTCTGGGCCTCTGTTTCCACATTTATTAAATAAATTAAAAAAAGAGTTGCCCTAACTGAGATAGAGCGTTGGCCTGCAGACTGGAAGGTACTAGGTTCGATTCCAGTCAAGGGCATGTACCTTGGTTGCGGACACATCCCAGTGGGAGGTGTACAGGAGGCAGCTGATTGATGTTTCTCTCTCATCGTTGTTTCTAACTTTCTATCCCTCCCCCTTCCTCTCTGTAAAAAAATCAATAAAATATATATTTTTAAAAAGTTGACTAGATCTCTACATTGCTCCTATCTGAGGAAATTTCTAATCCTATTTACAGTAATAATTAATATTAATATTAATACTTAATATATATTGAGCATTTAACCTTTTCCAAACACTATGTAAGTGCATTATTTTCATTATCTAATATTCACAAAAACCTTATGTGACATGTTTCAATATTGCTATTGATTCAGGTTGTTTTCCTGAGCAGGATGCAAGGGTGATTTCTTTCCCGGGTCCTTGTCCAGATGGATTAGAAGAATGAAGCCACGGACAAAAGGTGGTAGATGAAAAGGGTAGAAATTTATTGGAAACAAATACAAACTCCCACGTAGGGAGGGGGTTCCCAGGGGGTAACCCACTAAGCCCCTTTTTCTAAGGTTTATAAATGCTGTAGTTCTTTGTTTCTTCATGCTCCTTTCTGATTGGTCACTCTTTTTGCAGAATATCAGCTTCAAAGTCCAAACCCTACATGGTGCCCCTCCTTTTCTCTCCCCCTTGTAACATTTCTCTATCTCCTATGAAAATCTGTTTTCCTTTTTCTACCATTTGTCGGCATTTCTCTATCCTCCATGAAAGTTTGTTTCCTTTTTCCCCAAACCCTGTGGCTTTTCCCTATCTTCTGTGAATGGATGGCTTCCTCTCCCCTTACCCTGTGGCACCATTTCCCCCTCGGTGAATGCATGCCTTCTAGAGGGTCCAAACCCTCACCTATGCATTCTTCCCCCATGGACTCTTTTTATTCCTAAAACTCCCTAAACCTGTCTATTTTATCCCTAAAACTCCTTTCACTATTATTGTACTTTTACATCCAGAAAAAAATGAGGCCTGGAAGGATTAAATAACTTAACTAATGGAACTTACTAGTAAGTGGTTTCCTTTGATATTAAGGCTACTCACAAATATGTTTATGTTCTTTCCAGGCACTGGTCAGACTTGATTTCCCAGTCCTTCACCTGGGAAAGTAGGATGGGCATAATAACCAATAATGGGGGAAAAAGAACTCAACCTAGCTGGTTTGGCTCAGTGAATAGTGTCAGCCTGAGGATTGAAGGGCCCCAGGTTTGATTCTGGTCAAGGGCATATGCCTGGGTTGCAGGCTTAATCCCCAGTAGGGGGCAGGCAGGAGTCGGCTGATCAATGATTCTCTCTCTTCATTGATGTTTCTATCTCTCTCTCCCTCTCTGAAATCAATAAATAGATATTTTTTTAAAAAGAAATGATTGAACAGGAGAAGCAAGCAGGTGAATCATAATAAGGCATGCACTGCCGATATGCACTATACATTCCACAAGCATTGCCTTCTTATTTTACTTCTTTTAATGGTTTAATTTTTTTAAGATGCAAAGAGGTTGGATCTGTTTAAATGCCTGTGCTGCCCCCTTTTCACATCAGAGACCCACTGACAATGAAGGCCACTCCTGCCTCTCCCATTGGCCTGCCCGACTGGCAGGGAAGGAAAGAACTTCCTTGTTGGTGAAGGAAGAAGCTGGGTGAGATGACAGTGGAACCTAGGGTGAAAACCAAGCTGGTTCAAGGTATCTTGCAGGCTGTCAAATACAATTTAATCAGAGTGCCATTTGGGGGCGGGGGGGTTCAAATTATTTTATTTATTGAAATGCAAGTTATTATGCAAAACAAAATTATTTTAATTACTGAAATTAAATTTATTATGCAAATTAAAACATTTTAAACCTGAAAAAAACCTCAGAGGAATAGAAACTGATTTTTCAAATAAGATAATCTCTTAAGAATAAGACTTCTTAAAATAAAAATTAGGAAGTGCTATATCTAATTTGTTCTCTCTCCTCAGATATTCCACTCTTTTATTGCGACTAAATAAACCTATCAGCATATGGGAAAACTCCCAGCAAAACTTTATCATAGTTTGTTCACAAACAGGGCTAATTTGCACCTCAATTACTATGTGAACTTGTGATTGCCACACTCCAGGAATGATATAATGGAAACAGGCAAGTCAGAGAAGGGCAAATAAAGTAATAAATCAGGTTGAAGGACTCATCCTAGGACATAGCCTGGTAGCTTTGGAGCTATTCATTCCTGAGTGTCATGCCTTGGACAGCTCCCAGCCTCTGTTGTTTTTCTGCACAGCTCTAGGACGAACCCTGAGGGTCAGCAGGTGGGAACCCGCATCCCTACAGCTGGTTTAACTCCTTACCTGATTTTCCTCCATTCAGGCTCTTGGGAGACAGAGAATGGAGAGCAGACTTAAGATCAAAGTCAAAGCCAGGAGCTTGTTAAGGAGCAAACCAGCCCAAGTGAGGGAGAACAAGGCACAAAGTCCAAATGCAGGAAATCAGTGAAGTAGGAAAGCAAAAATAAAGTAGGAGGTGGTCTGGAGGATTGTCTATAAACTTCTATAGAGGCATTTAGAGGATGAATGAGTGACTTGGAGTTTGCTCCTGAACCACAGCTCAGTAATTTCAACCTTATTACCTTTGATAAACTTTTCTGATATTGACTCTCAATTGGCCTAGAAATAAAGGTTATCTCCTATTCTTAGATTTTGCGTCACAATGCTCTCCACCCATTTTTCTTTTCTTTTCTTTTCTTTTCTTTTCTTTTCTTTTCTTTTCTTTTCTTTTCTTTTCTTTTCCTTTTATTTCAGAGAGGAAGGGAGAGGGAGAGACAGAAACATCAATGATGAGAAAGAATTATTGATCGACTGCCTCCTGCACGCCCCCTACTGGGGATTGAGTCCACAACCCAGACATGTGTCCTTGACTGGAATTGATCTTGGGACCCTTCAGTCTACAGGCTAATGCTCTATCCACTGAGACAAACCAGCTAGGGCTCCACACATTTCATTTGAAAGTTTAAGGCCACATCCCTAGGAAACCTTGCTTTGCCTGTCCCACCTAGATAGGGAAATGCGAAAATTAAACTGGAAAGCGTGGTTTTTCCTCTGGGCAGGATGCAAGGTGATTTCCAGGGTTCTTCTCCAGCTGGATTCAAAGAATGAAGCCACAGACAAAAGGTGGTACAGGAATAGGTGGGAATTTATTGGGAAACAAGCACAGACTCCCACGTGGGGAGTAGGAGAGAGACCCACTAAATTCCTCTTTTCTAAGGTTTATAAAGGCTACAGTTCTTTGTGTCCTGATATCCCTTCTGATTGGTCACTGCAGCAGCTTCAGAGCTCAAACCTCGCATGGGGTTCCTCTCTTTTTCTCCCTTTTGTTTTTCTATTCCCTGTGGCCTTCCTCTTTATTCTGTGAATGGGTGGCGTCCTCTCCCTTTATTCTGTAAGTGTTTATCTCTTGACAGCTCCCAGCCCCCTTATTCTGTGAATGTATGCCTTCTGGCAGATCCCAGCTGTGCAGCCCTGTGGTTCTCCCCCATTGATCCCTAATTCCTAAAACTCCCTAAACCTGCCTATTTTACCCCGAAAAACTTCTTTCAATAGTAGGTGGGACTCTAGCAGTTTTTATATAATCACTTTATGTAAAAAATAGTATTTTACTTGACCTAAATAATCACTTTTAAGATTCTAAGAGGATCTGTATTCAGAATGTGACCAACAATGCCTTTATTCAGTCTTTTTGATTTGTAGAGTTCACAATAATGTCCTCTCCTGTCCTTGGATGTTCCTGTCACATTTCTGGTCTTTAGCACATTCCTGTCAACTATAATAAGGTGAAGAGGCCTAGTGACAGGGAGTGAGATAGGGAAATGCTAGCTAACTTAAACCATTCTTCCTGTTTGGTTTTAAAAGCAATAATTTTTGTTTTTCAAATTCTGGACAATTACCCAAGATGGAGGAGGTAGAAAAAGAGAGCCAGGCAGTCAGTCAGGGACAGGGACCATGGGATGGAGATGGGTGGGTGGGGTTGGAGGGCGACAAACAGGGCACCTAGAACTGACCCAGCTACGTGGGAACAGTGATGTCACCTCGGACCTGAAGTGGCAGTCCTCAATCAGGTCCTCCTGCAGACAGGAACTTGAACTTTGAAATAATTGGATATTGGCAGAATTCTTTGAAGGGACCAATCAGAAGCTAGCAGGGTATATGAATATTCCTAAACAAAGAGTTTAAGCGGTAACTGCTTTGGGCCCCCTTCCTGCTGCCCTCTTGCGGCAGGAAGTTTGTCTATTACCCAATAAACTTTGTTTCTGCCAATCATTTTTGTCGGTGAATCTATTCTTCAGTTTTGCAAAACAAAGAACTAGGACCTGATCGCTGCATTTTGGTTTCAAAACTGCCACTCACTCAAGCCAAAAGCTAGGGCCCTGACCAACACCCGCTACAAATAAACACATAGGCCTCTCCACCTGATTGCCCAACCTCACCGAACCTGAGGTAAGTATCATGCTGAATCCCACCTTCACCCTTTCCTTCTTGTTTTCCTCAATATTTGGGTTTATTACAGCTACATGTTTTCCTAAAATGTTTGTGTGTGTGTGTCTGTGTGTGTGTAAATAAGCCATTTGGGTTAAGAGTGTTCACTTTTCTTTTTTTTTTAATTTCTTTATTGACTAAGGTGTTACATATGTGATCTTATTCCCCCCATCCCTCCCCCCTCCCCCCCAGCCCTCTCACTCATGCCCTTACGCCCCTGTTGTCTGTGTCCATTGGTTAGGCTTATATGCATGCATACAAGTCCTTTAGTTGATCTCTCCCCCTTACCCCCACCCTCCCTTACCTTCCCTCTGAGGTTTGATGGTCTAATCCATGTTTCTCTGTCTCTGGATCTATTTTTGTTCATCAGTTTCTGTGAAATAAGCCAGTCAGAGAAAGATAAATATCACATGATCTCACTCAATTATGGAATATAAAGAGTGTTCACTTTTCATTCCTTCATTTTTTTCACCCCTTTCTTCTCCTCTCACCCCCTAACAATGGTATCTCCAAGCAGGAATCCACTATCTGCTTTTCTCCCTAGAGACTGCCTGACAGACTTGATGCTCTCCGGTGTCAAACTCCAGAGCCTTCACCTCTCACCTCCATTCTGAGAAAGCCATGTATAGATTTCTAATCTCTCCCACATCTCAGCACATCATTTGAATTGCTAATGTACTTGGACGTTGTTCCTTGTCATCTTAAGTAACTTTGATATTTAAAGTTACTTAAGATATGCAATGAAGAAATCGAGGTTGGACTAAGTGATGGCAAGTAGCAGAAATAAATTAGAAGAAGAACTTCACAGAGAAGAGCCACCCGTTAGGCACAGATAATAAAACTGCACGTTTACATGAGAATTAAACTTTTCCTTTGTCTAAGCTAATATTATTTGAGTGTTATCTGTTACTTGTAGCTAAACCTAATTATAATGAAACATTGGTTTCGATGGACCATACAATAATAATGGCTAACATTAACGGGTCATTATGTTCCACCTTCATTGCTAAGTACTAAACATCTACTACTGAGAGGGTTAACTTGAAGCGCCAGGCAGACAGGGCAGGGGCAACAAAGGCAGGTGGGACACAGGCAGGGGCAGACACAGCAGTTTGAGCAGCCTGACCACAGGAACCAACCAAGCAGAAATAATAAAATGTTTCTGGACTCAAAGCGGGAGGCATGGGAAAACAAGGGAGGGCCTGTAGCAACAAGATGTACGAACCCACAGGAACAGAAAAAGTTCAGCATAGGAACAGAGAAAGAACACATAGAAACAGGGAAAGTTCAGCATAGGAACAGAGAAAGAACACATAGAAACAGGGAAAGTTCAGCATAGGAACAGAGAAAGAACACATAGAAACAGGGAAAGTTCAGCATAGGAACAGAGAAAGAACACATAGAAACAGGGAAAGTTCAGCATAGGAACAGAGAAAGAACATGGAAACAGGGAAAGTTCAGGTCGGTTGCTGGGCAAAAACAATGAGGGAATCAATCAAGTGACCACACAGGTAGACATGGAGCAGGCTTGGAGCAAATATATACCCCTGGAACACAAGGCTTTAACGGGCAGCCCATTATTGGGTCCCCCTCCCCTTTCGGGGAGTCTGAACCTGCTTGTAATACATTTTCCACACTTTTGCTTAAATCTTCTGGCCGGTAGAGTTTATTCTTTGGCATTGCAAGGCATGACCTTGGGATAACACTTCGCCTCACCGTTCTGGTCATCAGCTTTGGGGGCTCAGTCCAGGACTCAACTTCTCCACATCAAATGGTGAGCCTACAGACCCTATTGCTTCTTTTGATGTTTCCTTTGTAATTTTGGAGACATTGCCAGGTGCCCATCAGCCACTTAATCAGGCTGCCGTCTCCAGAGGGCATTTTTCTCTTTCACTTTCCAAATGCAATCTCCAGCCTTTGGGCCATCTAAAAGCGAGCATGGGACAGCCAGATAAAAACCACTGGGGTGGCTGCCCCATAACAAGACTCCCGTGCAAGGATGAACTGGTAGTCAGACAGGGTTAGAAAGCAGTAGGCTTCCTGCCAGTTGCAAGACAAAGTCTGACCAATGACTAAATGAATGCTTGGGTGCTTACCCAGGCTCTGAAGGTCAAAGAGGCAAATTCCTCCCTCTGGTTCAAGAATCTCAAATATCCTTACGTGAATAAGGACCTCACAGAGATGTCTGGGTTGAACCCTAAGACGTGCTGGGGCCTCTCAGGGACTCCAGAATACAACTGTAATGAAACTCTGACTCTTCCAGGGGGTGCCCATTAGAGCTGGTCACTCAGCGCTCCAGGTCCTCACAGCTGTTTGAGACAGCCAGGGAGAGAAACTGAGGATGTAAGAAGAGGGAAAGACCAGCAGTTTCACCGCCTCTGGGAGTTCCCTCCACAAGCAGCACACTTTGACACACTACATACAGCCCAACCTTGGCCTGTTCCCTCGTTAGGATTTCTATGGCCAGAGATCTGCTCAAACGTTCCTGCCTTTTACCTCCTCCTGCCTGAAGTTGGGGTAGAGGGACGCTCACTTCTTCAGATCCTGGCCCAGGCTGGTGGATCTGCCATTCTTGGTGTCCCCTGCCACAGATGGACCCAGCCATGCATCTCCTCAATACCTCCTTGGACCTGACCCCCACAGACCTGGCTTCTTCCAGCTCCTTGCAGTGGCCTTGTGGGGACCAGAGGGGATTCGGGTCTTCAATAGAATGCTAGGGGAGCCAAGGAGGAATGCCCTTGCCTGAGGGGCACAGCTTGCCCTGGTGTTCACACCACACCTGGTGCTGGTGAGCAATTAAAGTAGGATGGGGTGTAGATCAGGGCATTTTCCATACATTAGGGCAGTGGTGGGCAAACTGCGGCTCGCGAGCCACATGCGGCTCTTTGGTCCCTTGAGTGTGGCTCTTCCACAAAATACCACGTGCAGGTGCGCACGTACAGTGCGATTGAAACTTCGTGGCCCACGCGCAGAAGTCGGTTTTCGGCTCTCAAAAGAAATTTCCATCGTTGTACTGTTGATATTTGGCTCTGTTGACTAATGAGTTTGCCGACCACTGCATTAGGGCAGTAGGCCACCAGACAGGATGGAGGAGGACTGCAGGGTTCAGATTTACAACAGTGCTTGAGGCCCTTCAGCACTTTCTACAGTGCTCCCCTGTGGTTCCTAGGACTTTTGAAATGCAAGTATCTGGTCAAAAACTCTAGTCTGGCCATCTTTAAAGGTACAAGTTTCTAGGAAAAACTTAGCCACATGTGCAGATCAAGTTAACTCATTACAGCTTTGATTGCTGGATTGTCTGCTTTTATCCGTATTGCCAAAATTAGATGGGTAGATTTGGAGCTGCTATAATGTCTTCTGCTTTGTTCAAAGTGTGCTTTAAAACTAATTATGTTTAAATTATGTTCAGAAGGGTCAATCTAAGGAATGCTGGTTGTGTGCTTTTCCTGGTCATTGAGGATTGAGGCTATTAAGAATTATTAATTGGAAATTAGGTGTTTTAGTAATAAAAAACATGGTGCATAGAGATACATTTTGAAGACTAATTATTCCTAAAACTTATTAAGAGGTTTGTGAAAATTATAAAAAGTTTATAAGGAAAAATGTTGAAAGGAAATTAAACAAAGCCAGTGTGGGTAATTTGCACCCAGCTTGAAACTAACGATTACCTTGCCCAGCCAAGGACACAAAACAAATGGTTAAAAATAACAAACTCCCTACAGAAAGGGGGAGGGGAAGTAAATGGGAAAGGAAAAAAAGGCTGTTTTACTATGTAGGCAGAGAGGCTGGCAGTCTCAAGGCTTGGAAAGATAAAGTTGCCAGGAGCTTCTCATGATTTCTGGAAAGGCCACAATAAAATAACAGGGAATTTTAAGAGTTGATCTGTACCAGAATATTCAACAGAGCAATTTTAGGACCTACAGACAGGAGGGTGTATAATGTGTTGGACCCCGACTCAGCCTGCTCTTCTCATTGGCTGGAGACCCATCTATGCTTCATGAGCCAAATGTATAGGTTTGCTTGCTTTGCTTTTTCAATGACGATATATACTTTGATTGCTTTAATTGATTGGCTTTTCACAATACAGTCAAAGTCTCTCATATAAATTCATTTGTGTGAGAAGACAAAATTCAGGTTTTGTGACTTTTGTTAAAGGTGTTTCTGATTTTTAAACTTTGTTTTTCAGGTATAAGGAAATAGAATAATTTGGTAAATTGTATATTTTTCTCCCTACCTAATCCCTCCAGATTTTGGCAGTCCATAATGAATAGGTCATAGCAATGCATTTCTTTGCATGGATTCAATAAGACCAGCTTCCAATAATCGTTTTGTCAACCGAGACTTTTGCTGGAGTGTCGTGTCTGAGAGAGACATGCCTGGACTGTGGATGTCACCAGGAGGCTTGAAGCCAATGTGAGCACCTTGGAGAACAGCCTGGTACCTCACTTGGTCATGTGGTTCGTGGCAGTCTTTCCAGGTAAGGAACGAAGGTTGCTTTCCTGGAAGATGGCATGAAAAGGACCTCAAGACACCCCTGGGAACCTCAAAAACTTGAGGAATTCACCCAAGTCTAAAGGTATTGCAGGCAAGCCTGATGGCAGCTAGGTGGCTTGGCTTCTTTGCCCTGAGGGGCTCAATAAGGCTTGGCCATGAGATGCAGCAAAACATAGTCAATTATTGTTCTTGTTGTATTCAGGCCAAATTAAAACTAAACTTAATATGATAAATAAATTGGTCTTTAATTGGAATAGGAGTGATTTTAGGGAGAAAAATTGTATTTCAACAGACTCTATAATACACAATTGTGAGTTGATTCCAATGAATTGTTTTGAAGTTTTATCTTACACCCATGAATTGAACTGAATCCTAAGTTTGCCTAGTTTTCTTGGATGTTTATCTACAATACTCCAGACTAATACTTACTTTTCTCCTTGGAATCATTGAACACTAAAGCATCTTTCCTTTCACTGGATCACTTGTCATAATTCTTGTTGTTCAGTTTGTCTCCACCAGGTTACAAGTCCTACTTGCACACAGGGAATACCACCTGTAAATACCATTGCCACCTCCTTCCATGCCAAAGCCTCATCGTTCCTTTAACAGAGAACAAAGATTTCTTGGCTCTGAAGAAAAAATCACCCCCCTTTAATGTGGGATTTGTTTAGTCCTTTTCCAGTAAGGAGATTACCTCACCAGTGGATATAAAATCCTAGTATTAACTAAAGTAAGGTTCCACCCTTCCCAAATAAATCCCTTATTAATGACACACTGGGGAGACCAGAATGAAGAAGATAGATCTTTTGATAGTGAGGGTATATAGAAGAATAAGTCCAGAGCTGTTGGTATGCTCCCTGGAGCTCTAGGTGGTGGCCACCCCAGAGTTCCAGTACTGGACAAATGCTCCCAGCCCTCAGCCTAGAGACACTTCCTTTTAAACTCCTCTAGGAAGCTTGATGGGTATTTCAAAAACATTAGAACCATCTCAGACATGTTCAATCAGGGACACGTGGTTAGTACAGGCTTCCCCACACCTGGAGCAGGACAGATGTCTGGTAGGACCATGCTGTTAAGTGCGCACAATCCAGTAGGTCAGTTCTATTGGTGTGCGTACACTAACAGGTTTTCTCGCCCTAGATCTCATCTCGCCGGTAAGTGCAACTAGTCCGGCAGATCCTCTTTTGTGGTCAAACAAAAAGAGTCACTTATCTCACATCCTTTATTTAGGAGGGGGATGCCCCAAACAGAGAAGGGAAGATCACAAAGGATGCTGGACATCTTTTCGTGTGTTTTTTTACAGATGGGAATTGCTTCATCCACCACTGTCAGATAGCCCTTTGGGCTGTGTTCTTAAACACTGGGGAGTATTTGACCCTCAGACCTTTAAGAAGAAATGCCTGATTTTCTTTTATATCCAGACATGGCCTCAGTATCAATTGGTAGATAGAGAGACATGCCCCCCACCCAACAAGAGGGAAGTATTAACTATAATACCACATTTTCAAATTAAATCTTTATTGTTCAGATTATTACAGTTGTTCCTCTTTTTTCCCCCATAGCTCCCCTCCACCCGGTTCCCACCCCACCCCAAGCCCTTACCCCCACCCCCATCCTCATCCATAGTTGTACAATTTTTGTCCAGTCTCTTCCCACAACCCCCACACCCTTTTCCCCCTGAGGATTGTCAGTCCACTCCCTTTCTATGACCCTCATTCTATTATATTCACCAGATTATTCTGTTCATCAGATTTTTTTATTCACCTGATTTTTAGATTCACTTGTTGATAGATATGTATTTGTTGTTCATAATTTTTGTCTTTACCTTTCTCTTCTTCATCCTCTTCTTAAAGAATACCTTTCAGCATTTCATATAATCCTGGTTTGGTGGTGATGAACTCCTTTAGCTTTTTCTTATCTGTGAAGCTCTTTATCTGACCTTCAATTCTGAATGATAGCTTTGCTGGGTAGAGTAATCTTGGTTGTAGGTTCTTGCTATTCATCACTTGGAATATTTCTTGCCACTCCCTTCTGGCCTGCATAGTTTCTGTTGAGAAATCAGCTGACAATCGTATGGGTGCTCCCTTGTAGGTAAGTAACTGTTTTTCTCTCGCTGCTTTTAATATTCTCTCTTTGTCTTTTGCTCTTGGAATTTTAATTATGATGTGTCTTGCTGTGGTCCTCTTTGGATTCCTTTTGCTTGGGGTTCTGTGCACTTCCTGGACTTGTAAGTCTATTTCTTTCACCAGGTAGGGGAAGTTTTTTTGTCATTATTTCTTCAAATACATTTTCAATACCTTGCTCTCTCTCTTCTTCTGGCACCCCCATAATTTGGATGTTGGTACACTTGAAGTTGTCCCAGAGGCTCTTTACACTATCTTTATATTTTTGGATTCCTTTTTCTTTTTGCTTTTCCAGTGGGGTGTTTTTTGCTTCTTCGTCTTTCAAATCTTTGACTTGATTCTTGGGATCCTCTAGTCTGCTGTTGGATCTCTGTATATTATTTTTAATTTTAGTCAGTGTATGCTTAATTTCTAGTTGGTTCTTTTTCATATCCTTGAGGTTCTCACTAATTTCTCAGAGGTTTCTAGAAGATTCTTGAGTAACCTTATAACTGTGGTTTTGAACTCTATATCTGTCATTTGTGACCTGTTTCTTTGTCTCCGCATTTTGGTTGCTTCCCTGTGTTGATAGAGTGGCCTTGTGTGCTAGGTGTCCTATAGGGTCCAGTGGTTCAGCCTCCCCAATTACCTGAGGTGGACACTCTTGGTGCACCTCTCTGAGCCTGGGTGCACAGTCTTGTTGTAGTTAAGTCTTGATTGTTGTTGGTATCACTGGGAGGAATTGACCTCCAGGCCAATTGGCTGTGAAGATCAGCTGTGTCTATGATGGGAGAACGTATGTGCTGGAGACACCCTTATGGGGCAAGACTTACTTCAGTGGGGCTTTGATGTTCACTGAGTCTGCCCCCTGAGTGTGTCCCTTATGGATCTGAGGAGTTGTAATCTGGATGGTCCCACTCTGACAACTGGGTGCACTGGCTCTTAGATCTCCAAGAAGGTGCAAAGTCAGCCACTGCCTGAGGCCACCCAGCAGGAACTACAGAGAGATCTGCAGATTTCTCGTCTTTGTTTGGGTTTTGGAGGTACCCAGATGAGGCCCAGCTGTGAAGCAATGAAAGCTGCTGTGGAGCCTTGGGCCTTCTTTTGGAAGTTCTGGGGCTCTCTGACCCAGCTGCAGTTTGTTAGGTAATTTTAGATTGCAAAAGGCCAGGCCATTCATATGCAAAAGCCTCTGTGCACAGCTTGCGTGGGGTTGTAAATTGGGTGGGTTGGGGTCTCAGAGAATCCCCAGGGCAGAACAAACAGCAATAGCTGACCCTCAGCCCTGCCACAAAGAGGTCCTCGTTTCTCTGTGTCCCATGGCACCATGCAGAAACAATGATTGCTGCAAGCAACTCTAAGAGAACACCACCCTCATGCTCCTGCCCAATGCCAGACAGTCCAATTTCACCCCGTATTAGTCTGGGTCCCCAGAGTCTTGCCCAGAACTGGAGTTCAGAGCAGTCAGGAGCTTGTGTTTCTCTTCGGATTGAAAAAGATAGCCACGTACTCAGTTGCCAGCCCTCTCAGTGCATGCCTCCGTACCTGTGCACTTTACTTCCACAGCTCCTCTGAGTCTCAGTGTGCTTTTCTCTTCCTTTCTAGATGTATAATTTCCACTTAGCCAGCCTTCCTGTGATTCTGGATGATGTGAGTTTTGTCTTTTAGTTGTAGTTTTGAAGTGGTTGTGCAAGGCAGCAAGTTCAGGTGTTTACCTATGCTGCCATCTTGGTTTCTCCTATAATAACATCTTGCAATTAAATCTTTTTTATATAAAGGAAGGGAACTAGTGTAAGCTCTCATATATCCAGGCTTTCTATACTTTAAGAAACAATAAAAAATTATTTCAGCAAAGCAAAATTAATCCTAGCTCTTGACAGCATTGACTTAAAACAATACCAGAGAGTCAGAAACCCCTAAGAATGTGATGGGGCCTAGTGGCCCACAGAATACACCTAAACCATCTTGTCTGCCTTATAATACAAGACCTTTGAAAGGACACGTCCCATCAAGACCCAAGGCCCCCAAATACCATCCACCCTCTCCAGGCAATAGCAGGGGGATAGTTTTGACCCACTCTGGTCCAGGTATCATTTTCTATATAGAACTGAAAACAAATTTAAAAAATGATCCCATGCCTAAGAAACTGGTTGGCCCTTTGTTTAGCTATTTTGATTACTTATCTTTGGCCCTTGTTTGTTAAACCTCCTGATATGATTTGTTTCTTCTCACATAGAGGCTATAAAACTCCAAATGGTCCTTCAAAGGCAGCCCCAGATGGGAGCGACTGCCTTTTACCATGGACTCTTAGACTAGCCTCCTCCGATGGGACCCAACAACTGCTCCCCCACAATGCCCACTGTCAGGAGTAAGTAGCCGGAGTGGTCATCATCCCTCCTCCCAACAGCAGTTGGGGTCTCTTAATTAGAGGGGGACTGAGAGGGTTAATTTGAAATGCAGGCAGATAGGGCTGAGGCCCAGTGGAAAACAAAGAGAGGTGGAACATAGGACAGGGCAGACACAGCAGTTTGAGCCAGCCTAATCACAAAAACCAACCAAGCAGAAATAATAAAATGTTTCTGGACTCAAAGCGGGAGGCATGGGAGAACAAGGAAGGGCCTGTAGCAACAAGGTGTACCAATGCATAGAAACAGAAAAAGTTCAGCATAGGAACAGAGAAAGAACACGGAAACAGGGAAAGTTCAGGTTTGTTGCTGGGCAAAAACAATGAGGGACTCGATCAAGTGAGACACAGGTAGACATGGAGCAGGCTTGGAGCAAATATATACCCCTGGACTACAAGGCTTTAATGGGCAGCCCATAATTAGGTCCTCCTCCCCTTGCAGGGAGTCTGAATCTGCTTATAATAAATTTTCCACAGTTTAGCTTAAATCTTCTGGTCTGTGGAACTCATTCTTCAGCGACACAAGACACCATGCTGAGAAAACACCTTGGCTCACCATTCTGGTTATCACTACCTCTTAAAAAAAATTTTTTTTTTTTTCCAGAGAGGAAGGGAGAGGGAGAGAGAGATAGAAACATCAACAATGAGAGAGAATCATGGATCAGCTGCCTCCCGCATGCCCCACACTGGGGATCCAGTCAGCAACCTGGGCATGTTCCCCAACTGGGAATCAAACCATGACCTCCTGGTTCAGAGGTTGATGCTCAACTGCTCAACCACGCTGGCTGGGCTCTGCTACCTCTTTTCACAATGACCCTGAGTTGGTTGCTATCATCATTTTTACTTTTAAATGTTGGGGGAAGAATTAGAATATTGGGGACTATCTATTAGTTGTAAGATTTATTAAACACTAGAGGCCCAGTGCATGAAATTTGTGTGCTTGGGGGGGAGGCTGTAATACCCATTGGGGGTCTGGGGCAGAACTCCATTGTTTGGGCAACAAGGTTGTTAATCTTACCACAACAATAGGCAATTCTTGAATGAAAGTGAGCCACATTCCTAGGTTGACTCCCAGGTCCAAGGTTGATTGTCAGGTTCAAGGTTGACTCCCAGGTCCCATGAGCATACAACTCCCAGCCAGGTTAGAATGTCCTTTTTCAATCAGAACAAGGCAATCATGGTTAACAAAGCATGATTAATATCTCTTTTAACTATATCTAGTCCCCAATTTTCTATTTTTGCCCCTAACATTTCCATCAGCTTTTGCTTTATTTCAATATTGTGCAGTTAGAGGCATAAAAATCTCATGACTGTTGTATCTTTTGGGAATGATTCTTTATTATGACCTTTGCTTTTTTCCTTTTAATGCTTTTAACTTTGATTCTATTTAGTGTAATTGGAATATTTCTATACTACTTTAAATTATTATTGTTATTATTACATTCACTTAATATATCTTTTGCCAATCCTTTATTTTCTACTTTCAGAGTTATTTCATTGTGATGTTATTTAATACTCTAATCTGAGAGACTTTTTCTTTTAAGACCACTGATTATTAATAGTTTTGGTCTTTTATAACCATTATATTTTGCTTTCTTGCTATTTTCTTACTCTCTTCTCTTTACATTTTTTGTTATGTGGACAAAAGGCACCACATGCTAACCTGACAAGCTCGGGAAGGCCTGCATGGCAGTCTTGCAAACTCAGAGACCTAAAGTAACCACAAAGGATGGTCTGAAATTAAACTTTAACTAAAGCAGTTATGGTGGGTAGTCACCTCCTAGGGTGGTATCTTCCCTGACAAGGTCAATCTTTATCTCAACTGAGCTTATTGTCTTTTTGCATCTATGATAATGTTTCATTGATATGTCAGGGTAACTTGTAACTTCCATTTTTTCCAGAATGCTCAGGGCACAGCCAAATGCCCTGGGTGCCAGGACAGATACCACAAATTCTTTCATTATTGTTATCATGTTAATTGTTGACTGTTTACACTGTACCCACCTACATAATATGTCTATCATTTTACTCTTTATCCAATCCCAGAGGTTTTCCCACTTTGCTTTCTCCTGCTTCTCTAACCTATCACCAATGCATTTCATGTAACCCACCTTCTTTGATTGCAATATATAAAAATAGATGGAAAACCACCATTCTCTGGAGCATTATCCCAATCCATTAAGATTCTGCTTCCCGGCAATTGGTGACAGTTTGGCTCAAATAAACTCACAAAAATTCTTTACAGGTTTTAATGTTTTTATATCAACAGATAGACTTAGTTGTCTTTTATTTCATTTATAGTATACATTACAACACACACACTATGTCTATTCTTCTGGTGATTAATCTTATTTATAAAACATTTTAATTTGATTTTTGTCAAAGTAATACTTTCACATAAGTTTAAAAAATTAGGTTGAGACAGAAAAAAATTAGGTAGGTAGGGGCAGGACTGTGGGAGGAGGAAATGAAACCAGGAACCCAGCTAGGCAGAGTTACTAAGACACCCCAACTGGGGTGGGATGGAAGGGTGCGCCCAAGAGGCATGAACTTTAAAATGTATGGATGTTACTAAGACAGACAGTGTGCAGATAACCAATCACAAGGCAGTGAGGCAAGCATATATACGAAAAAGCAGGCACTTTCCTCCCTTATCCCCCCGGCACAGCACACAATGGATACCTGACAGTCCTGTTGTGAGGGAGTACATCCCCGTTGCCCATGTGGCTGTGAACATGTGGACCTCCACACACGGACTGACATACTTTAATTAGCTTGGTTGTTGAACTCCTCCCGAGTATAACATGGAAAGGAAGCTCTGGGCACTGGCTGACTCCTAGAACCCCAGCTCCACCTTTTCCAGGACTGGCTTCTCCCAGTAAACTTCAGTTCCATTAATCATTTTTGTCCATGACTTCATTGTTCAACAAGAAGTCAATCTCAAAACACCCACACTTTGGGTTTCACGGTGGTGCTACAACCTCATAAAGAAAATCAGAAGTTCTCTGTAACTGTTCTCCACAGGTTTGACTACACCTTCTTCCCGAGATGTAAGAGAGGACAAAGGATGAGCTTCCAGACAATGTTGGGAGCTGGCGGTCTTGTTTCTCCAGGTGTGACAGCCCAGAAAGGCTGCTCTGGCTCCACCCTGTGGCAGGCACATTTCCTGGTCACTTCTTGGCACAGCACCTGCTGCTTCCACTCTGGTGTCCCAACCTTTCCCCTGACCATCCCCACAGAGCTCCCTTCTGCGCTGTATGTTCTCTTCTTCTAAAACCCCTCTAGAGACACCCCTGTCCTTGCCAGCAGTTCTTCATTCTAAGTTCTTTCCATCTACTCTCCATCTTTAGGGACTTCTCACCTTCTGGTCCACCGCAAACACCAAATACCCCTTCTCGTTTTCTAGCACTATAACAGGAATGAATGGGAGGCAAGAACATGGGCTCAATCCATATATTGAGACACATTCTAAGTATTTCTTTGTTCATTAGTGAAAAAATTAACATGTTCCCATTGGGGGCGGAGAGGGGACTTCAAATTTGCTTAATAAGATCAAATGAGGAGAGGAAGCAAGTTGGACCCTTCAACTCCCAAATCTAGGCAATGTGAATGGGGATATTGTCATGTCATATCTGGCATTCCAGTTTCCGCCTTTCGAAATCCCTCCCTCTTGGCTTACCCATGTCCTACCACCCCACATCCGCTGTCCTTTCCATTTCTCATGCCTGTCATGACTTGAAACAGAAAACATTTCAATAGTAACTCTCTTTAAAGGTGTGAGAGTTGATAAATAAACCAATAAACAGGTCAATGAATTGGGGGATATCATTCAACAAAATCCAAGGGATCTTTATCCTCAGTATCCTGAGGAGAATGTGGGTTTGATTTTGAACTGAGGATTGTACCTCAAAGACTCTTACTGTAGTAGAAGAAGAACATGGCCTCTGAGGAAAAGCAGAAATGGGTTTGCATCCTTGTGCTGCTCTTACCACTAGTTTACTTTGGGCCAGTTACCCAACCTCTTCATCTCTCAATTTCTTAACCTGTAAATCTGGAATAAAAATATTTTCTCAGAATATTAGGCACTGCTGCTATCTCATGTTACTACTGTAGCCCGAGTCACTGTAATCTCTCAATAGGATTTTACAAAAGCTCCTGAATGGTCTCCCTGCCTCTATTGCTGCCCCCCCTACCCCCATCCCCCCCCCCGCACGCGCGTGCACACAAACACACACACACACACACACACACACACACACACACACACACACACACACACACACTCTATGTCCAGCCCAGCAGCCCATCAGATCAGATCATTCTCTGAGACTCTGATTGGTTCCCTCATTTCTCTCCATATGAGAGCTGGTCCGTTGGTACCTCCCTGACCTCCTGTGCTAAGTACACTCCTCTCCCTCCCCACACACCTGCGGCACAGGCCTCCTTGGTATCCCTCCATCACACCAGGCAGCTTCTACCTCCGGCACCTTGGCACTGGCTCTACTCTTTGCCTGGGGTGCTCTTCTCCAGATACCCACAAGGCTTTCTTTACTAGCATGTCACAGTTTTCAGCTTTCACCTGATATTTCTTCTGCGTTGCTTTTTCCTCTTAGCAGTTAGCACTAGGTAACATGCTATATCTTTTACTTACTAAGTTTGCTACTTTCTGTTTCTACAACTAGAATGGAAGTTCCATGAGGACGGGGATATTTAAAAATTCAGATTGCCACTATCCTAGCCCCAGGAATCATTTCTGGTCCACCATAGATTCTCAATGTATATTAGATAGAGTGTTTGTAAAGCAAAACAATATAGCAAAGCAGTTAAGAATGCAGCTTCAGAAACCAGACTCCATGGGTTCCAATCGCGCTCTCATATTTACTAGGCATATAACCTGGGCAAGTTGCTTAACCTCCCGGGTCTCACTTGTATCATCTTTACTATGGAACTGGTACTACTATGTATGCATAGAGTTGTTGGGAAGATTAAATTAGTTAATACATGTAAAGTGCTTAGAATAATGATTGACCCATCAATAGGAGATATCTATTGTGATCGACATGTCTAGCACACAGTAGGTCCCAAGTTCAATAGTACTTGTGATTATTATTAAGCTCAATCTGTAAATCTGAGGACTTCAGAGAATGAGCAGAGATCTAAGAGGTGAAGGATGAAGTTGTCTGATTAGAACTAAAAAGCCAAGTTTGTGAGCTAGCAGAGGGCTCTGTAGCTAAGCTGGCCATCTCTAATTCAGCTACAAATATGCAGCTTATGCTAATACCATCTAACTCCAAACAACTGATTAAGCACCATGTGCCTGAAAGAGAAATGGCACCAACAGGACAAGGGTTCAGGTTGTGGTCACAAGGTTGGTGAACTCAGAAGGCTCAGTTCATATCACAGGGAGTGTGGAGTAAAATTAGCCAGAGAAGAGCACAGAGGCCTTCTGTTGGAGTCCCCTGAGCAGTCTTGTCACAGCTGAATGAGGAGACCAGCACAAGAGATTATTAACTGTCCCATAAGCAAAGGCCCATAAAAGCAAAGTTGTCCTGTATCAGCAAATTCCATTGCGGACATATCCAGTGACAGAGTAATTCCTGAAAGCAAAGGAGCTATGAAACGCATGATTCCTACACAGTGAGGTGAGCACACTGCCTTCCCTTCTGACTGTTTCCTCCTCTGATGCTGAGTTTGGATTGTGAGGGTTGGTGTAGACAATTGCTGATCTTAAATGACATTAGTCATTAGGTAACATAAAGGAATTATAGGCCTTTTTATTATTCGATGCTCATACTTACAAAATGATAGCAGAGTAACGGAAAAATCCCTAAATGAATTTGTTTTCAAATAACAAGTTTTACTTCTCTTCTCTGAGTGGCCCTCAGTTCTCATGTGTCATTTTTAATGGTTACTCTTCACTGACTCAGCTGGCTATGGAGACATTATGGACATCTAGGTCTTTTCATAAAAGCAATATCATCTTCCTATTTTAAGCAAAGTGGCATAATGCAAGCTTTCAAGAATCAGGGGAGACCTATATTCTATTATATTTTAAAATTAGATATAGAAAAGAAAGTCATTTCTTTAGTATGTGAATCACCAAAAAAGATTTTAAGTATTATTATAAAAGTAAAACAGCCCTGGCCAGTGTGGCTCAGTAGGTTGGAGCCCATGCAGTGAAAGGTCACGGGTTAAATTCCCAGTCAGGAGCACATGCCTGAATTGTGGGTTCCATCCCTGGTACCCGTCCAGGTGCATGATGAAGGCAGTCAGTCTATGTTTATCTCTCACATCTCTCTCTCTCTCTCTCTCTCTCTCTCTCTCTGCTTTCCCTTTCTTTCTGTGCATTCCCCCCTCTCTCAAAATCAATGGATGAGTCCTCAGGACAGGATTAAAAAAAAAAAAAAGTAAAACAGGTACATGAAAAAGTTCACACAGTATTAAAGATCATGATACAAGATTACCACTGCCCGCCATTCAGTCTCACATCCCAGAGACTAGCTTTCTTAACAGTTGTCTGAGTAAACTTCCAGAGGCTTTCTAAGTATTTGTGTAACCACATGGCCCTGCTTTTTGCTTTGTTTCCTTTTAATTAACAATAGCTCTTGGAGAATTTCATAAGAGAAAATATATCTAGCTCATGAATTCTAACAGCTGCATAATATTGCATTTTATGGATTTACCACAAATTTATTTACCTTCCCACTGACTTAGTACTTCTCTTCTCCAAGTGGCTCTCGATTCTCATGTGTCATGTTTAAAAGCTATTTGGAGGTCTAAGCAATAACAACGATTTAAAAATTTTAGAGTGAGTAGGGATTACCTATGAAGCTTAGCAAAAATGAGGGTTCCTGAGCCTCATCCCTAGCGAGTCTGATTTGTATGTCTATGTGAATGCAATAATTTTGAGTTCTTAATAGGCAGCCCAGGTTATTTTGATGCAAGGTGTTCCTAATCCTACTTTGAGTATTGAAACAAAACTAGGAGCCTCATTAATTCCAGCAAACCTTTGTAGAGCTGTTGCTATGCTCCAAAATCTGTTCATGTGCTGGGAGTGCAAAGACAAGTAAACTAGCCAATGCCACACCTTGAGGGACACACAGTAGAAGTGCATACAGGATGCTGGAGCTGGGGAAGGAAAGACTTATGGTCAGGGGAGGCTTCATAAAGGATGTTACAGCTGAGCAGCACAGCTGTAGAGTAACAAGGGTTGTCCAAAGACATGGAACTGGAGGTGGTGTAGAGATAAGGTAGCAGACAGAAGGAATACCATGTGAATAATCATGGAACTGAGAGAAACCAGAGTGATCACTGGAAGAGTCTCCGGAAAAAATAATGGTAATAATGGTCACATCACTGAGTGTGTTATGTTGAGGAGCTTACTTAACTGTGGTTACAAAAACTATGAATTATTTTCAACAGGGTTCAACTTGCATTTTAAAAAATAACTGTAGCTACAGTGTGAAAATAGATTCAAGGGGTCATGTACTTGGTGGTACAGAGATTCATTTAAAAGCCATCACAGTTCGGTCAGTGTGGCTCAGTGGTTGAACATTGACCTATGAACCAGGAGATCACAGTTTGATTCCAGGTCAGAGCACTTGCCCTGGTTGTGAGCTGGATCCCCAGTAGGGGCATGCAGGAGGCAGCCAATCAATGATTCTCTCTCATCATTGATGTTTTAATCTTTCCCTCTCTCTTCCTCTCTGAAATTAATAAAAATATATTAAAAATAAATCAATAAAAGCTATCACAAAATCATTTTAAAATGATGATAGATTTTTGAAAATGTGTAAAAATAATAAAAGAAAATGTAAAAAAAATCTTTTAATTTTAGGTAGAGAAAATACTCTTTAAAAAACAACAGGGGCCCTTAGAAGCAATTAATCTTTTAAAATATATATTTTTTAAATATATGTGTAAAGATTTCAGAGAGGGAGGGAGAGGGAGATAGAAACATAAATGATGAGAACCATTGATCAGCTAATTCCTACATGACCCCTACTAGGGATCAAACCCGAAACTTGGCCATATGCTCTGACCGGGAATGGAATCATGACCTCCTGGTTCATAGGTCAACACTCAACCACTGAGCACATGGACTGGGTGAGAAGATAATTTTTTTTTTAAATATTCAGAGCATATTATTTTTTTATTTTTTATTTTTTAAAATAAATCTTTATTTAGATTATTACAATTGTTTCTCCTTTTTCCCCCCATAGCTCCCCTCCACCCGGTTCCCACCCCACCTTCTGCCCTTACTTCCCCCACACTGTCCTCATCCATAGGTGTATGATTTTTGTCCAGTCTCTTCCTGCACCTCCCCATACCCCTTGTATGCCCCTGATTCTGTTATATTCACCAGTTTATTCTGTTCTTCAGGTTTTTAATTCACTTGATTTTTAGGTTCACTTGTTGATAGATATGTATTTGTTGTCACATTGTGGTTCATAATTTTTATCTTTACTTTTTTCTTCTTCCTCTTCTTAAAGAATACCTTTCAGCATTTCATATAATACTAGTTTGGTGGTGATGAACTCCTTTAGCTTTTTCTTATCTGTGAAGCTCTTTATCTGCCCTTTAATTCTGAATGATAGCTTTGCTGGGTAGAGTAATCTTGGTTGTAGGTTCTTGCTATTCATCACTTTGTAGACTTCTTGCCACTTCCATCGGGCCTACATAGTTTCTGTTGAGAAATCAGCTGACAATCATATGGGTGCTCCCTTGTAGGTAATTAACTGTTTTTCTCTTGCTGCTTTTAATATTCTCTCTTTGTCTTTTTCTCTTGGCATTTTAATTATGATGTGTCTTGCTGTGGTCCTCTTTGCATTCCTTTTGTTTGGAGTTCTGTGCGCTTCCTGGACTTGTAAGTCTATTTCTTTCACCAGGTGGGGGAAGTTTTCGTTCATTATTTCTTCAAATAGGTTTTCAGTATCTTGCTCTCTCTCTTCTTCTGGCACCCCCATAATTCTGATGCTGGTACACTTGAAGTTGTCCCAGAGGCTTCTTACACTATCTTCAACTTTTTGGATTTTTTTTCTTTTTGCTTTTTCGGTTGAGTGTTTTGTGCTTCTTTGTATTTCAATTCTTTGACTTGATTCTTGTATTCCTCTAGTCTGTTGTTGGGTCTCTGTATAATATTTTTTATTTCAGTCAGTGTATGTTTAATTTCTAGTTGGTCCTTTTTCATATCTTCGAGGGTCTCGTTATATTTATCGGCCTTTTCTATGATATTCTTGAAAAGCCTTATAACCGTGGTTTTGAATTCTATATCCAGTCATTTGTTTTCCTCCATTTCTTTTGTTTGTGATCTGTTTCTTTGTCGCCGCATTTTCACTGCTTCCCTGAGTTGGTAGGGTAGCTTTGTGTGCTAGGTTTCCTATATGGCCCAGTGGGTCGGCCTCCCAGTTACCTGAGGTGGACATTCTTGGTGCACCCCTTTGTGGACTGTGTGTACAGCCTTGTAGTTAAGTCTTGATTGTTGTTGGTATCACTGGGAGGAATTGACCTCCAGGCCAGTTGGCTGTGAGGATCAGCTGTGTCTACACTGGGAGAAGTTCGGTGCTGGAGACAGCCTTATAGGATTAGACTTGCCAAATTGCAAAAGCCTCTGTGCTCAGCTTGGATGGGGTAGAGACTCAGGGTGGAGTAGACAGTTTTGGCTTCCCATAAGCCCTGCCCTTGTGCGTGTGTGGCGCGCCTCCAAACCTCTGCCTTCTCCGCCTCCCGAGCCTCCGTCCGAGAGTCCAGATTCCCCCCACAAGAGCATGGGTCCCCAGGGGCTCGCCTGGAAATGGGGTTCAGTGCAGTCAGAATTGGGGTTCAGGGCAGTCAGGAGCTTCCATCTCCCTTCTGTTAGGGAAAGCCTGTGGCAACCTCCACAGCCTTTGCGCACGCCTCCAGACCCCTGCCCGCCAGGGCTCCCCTGGGTCTCCCCCGGGTCTCCGAGTCTCCGAGTGCCTTTCTCTCTACCTGACAGTCCAGACTCCCCCTGTATGAGCCTGGGTCCATGGGGTTTCGCCCAGAACTGGGGTTCAGTGCAGTTGGAACTGGGGTTCAGTGCAGTCGGGGGCTTCCTTCCCTCTCCCGCCAGAGAAAGTCAGCCAGGCTCTCAGCCGCCCTTCCTCTCTGCATGCACAAAGACCCTTTGCTGTACCTCAACCCTTTGCCATTCCTCCAGTTCTCCGTGAACTTTTCTCTTTCTTTCTAGTTGTAGAATTTCCACTCAGCCAACTTTCCTGTGGTTCTGGATGGTGTCCGTTCTGTCTTTTAGTTGTAGTTTTGAAATTGTTGTGTGAGGCAGTGGTATAAGTGCTTACCTATGCTGCCATCTTGGTTTTCTCTCTGAGAAGATGCTGTAAAAAAAATAAAACTCAGAATCAAAAAAGAAAAGAATGGTAAATTGGAAAAAATAAAAATGGAAAGTTTTTTGTGTATAAAAAAAATAAAGGAAGATCAAAATACAAACAATAAACTGTGGGAAATGTTTGCAACCCATGCCACAAGAACTAATTTCTTTCCTATATAAAAAATGTATGTGAATCAATGAAAATAGGCCAAGGATCCACCAGAAACACAAACAAACCACGAGTAAATAGTTCTCAATCTAGAAATGGCTTTTAAATATTCAAGTATTATGTTTAATCTCACTTATAATAGGAGTTATTGCAAAAAGAAACTATACTACAGTACCGTTTTCACCTTAAAAAACCTTAAAAATTTTTAAGAAAAAATATTCACCAAACAAATATAAGAAATTATAAGGTCATGAGCTGATAAAATGGTTGTCATGCAGGTAAATGTAAACTCCAAATGCACCAAGCACAGGATGGGGACAGGCATCTATGCAATTGCCCACATGGAGAAATAGCTAAGATCTTAATTGATAATCTGTATATATAAACGCCTAAGAGAGTGACCAACTGAACAACTGAACAATCGGTTGCTATGATGTGCACTGACCACCAGGGGGAAGACGCTCAACACAAGAGCTGCCCCCTGGTGGTCAGTGTACTCCCACAGCCAACCTCCCCCAGTGCTCCCGCCCCCACCCCTTACCCCGGCGGGCAAACCTCCCCCAATCCCTCTCCCCATCCAGCAGGACCCAGCCAGCCTGGCCCTAATCAGGACTGGGCAAGACAGCCCCAATAGGCCAAGCCTAGGGTCCCCACCTGTGCCCGAATTTCATCCACTGGTCCTCTAGTAACACAATAAGGTTAAAGCTGATAAACAATATTTTCAGTATTATCCCATTCACATAAAAAATGTTTTTAAATAACTTCACAAAATTCGAACAGTTTTACAA
Organism: Corynorhinus townsendii; assembly: GCA_026230045.1. Taxonomy (NCBI): domain Eukaryota; kingdom Metazoa; phylum Chordata; class Mammalia; order Chiroptera; family Vespertilionidae; genus Corynorhinus; species Corynorhinus townsendii. The sequence goes on along the minus strand of JAPDVU010000001.1, from coordinate 79,117,818 downwards.
TGTGATATGTTTACAAAGTAAACAAAAATAAACAAAAGTATCTACTGGGGTTTTAGGCTGGTATATCTTTTTTTCAAGTAAATATAGAACAAGCTTTAGATTCATACATTGCTGAATTTCAATCTTCCCATTGAATGATTAGGGTTAAATAATTTAACCTCTATGATCTTTCATTGTCCTATCAGGAAAATGAGGTAATACCATTCTTAAAGTTTTAGGGGATTAAAGAGACAATGAAGCACCTTAGCATGATGCCTGGCGAAGAATCTGTGTTTAATTGATGTCAAGTCTCTTTTCCTTCCTCCTTCTCTTTCCTAGCCCTCTCCCTTTCCCATCACGTGAGACCACTTCCCCACTAGAGTATTATATTGGCCTCAGAAGTTGTGGGAGGGTACTTAATCAAGAGAGATAATGAGAGAGTCCTTAGCAGAGTTAATGTTATGGAATTTAAAGCCACTTGAGACAGTCCCAGCAGAGCTTGGGAGTAAAGGTAGCCTAGGAAGAGCTGGAGTTTCAAGTAGAGGGAAGAGAAGGTGGCCCAAGGGTTTTGGTTACAAAGAAGCAGTGCTGGGCAAGCAGACCAAGTCAGTAGTAGGCCAGGTCAGCTGCAGGAACTTGCAAAACATAGTCACATCTGCAGCATGTTTTCAGAAATGTCTTATTAGATAATAGGAGGAGAGTAATAGGCAGCTTGAGGATTCTCTGCTCAGAGCCAGAATAGAATGGCCAATGTAGAATCAAGGACACCAGAGTCCCAACTGGACCCATGCATGTCAGAGGACCTTGAACTGGAGCCAGAGACCAAATTAGAGCAGTCCTCTGACAATGGCCTGTGAAACTAATGAGAATATTCACCAGTGTTGTTTCTCAGCTAGCAGCACTGCTCTGAGGAGGCAAGAAACCTTAAAGGCAGACAGATAAGTGCCTCTCTGAGAGTTTCCTACCTGTGAAGAACCAAGAATTAATTTTACAGCAATCTCTTTACAAATGAAATCAAAACTGCTTAGGAGCCCAGCTGGCGTGGCTCAGTGGTTGAGTATCACCTATGAACCAGGAGGTCACGGTTTGATTCCCGGTCAGGGCACATGCCCAGGTTGTGGGCTTGGTCCCCAGTAGGAGGCATGCTATGAGGCAGCAGATCAATGATTCTCTCTCATCATTGATGTTTCCATCTCTCTCTTCCTCTCCCTTCCTCTCTGAAATCAATAAAAATATATTTTTTTAAAAACTGCTTAGGAACATGAGAGGGGAAGGTTAGCAATTCCTTGCTTCTAAGAGCAAAGGTCAATCCTATGAAATGACCTCCATAACCTTTATGTATTAGTAAGGATTCTCCAGAAAAACAATATATAGATATGGATATAGATATAGTTTTTTATAACAATTGGCTCACATAATTATCAAGTCTGAGAAGTCCCATGCAAACTGGAGAACAAGGAGAGTCAGTGGTGAAATTCAGTCCAAAGGCTGGAGAACCAGGAGAGTAGATGGTATAACTCCCAGTGTGAGTCCAAAATCCCAAGAATGGGCTGGCGGTGAGACGATGGTGTAAATCTGAATACAAGTCCAACGACCAGCAAACCAGGGGCACCGATGTCCAAGGGCAAGAGAAGATGGATGTCCCAACACAACAACAGAGCAAATATCTCCCTTCTCCACCTTTTCGTTCTATGCAGGTCCTCAATGGATTGAGAGGAGAGTGATTTTTATCAGTTTACCATTTCAAATGTCTTACAGAAACACCCTCAAAGTCATATCCAGAAATAATGTTTCACCAATTATCTGGGCATTCCATATCCCAGTCAGATTGACAATAAAAATAACCATCACACTATTAAATAGCCCCAAGTATTATTGGCAAGTGATTTGTTGGAAAATTAGATAAGTGAAAGATCTTCTCTGAGGATAAGAAAAAAAAAATACTTACCTTGGTTTCAAAGAGGTTGTGATCAAGTCAAAACTAGAGTCAGAAACAGGCTATCTGGTTTCATACTCAGAACTTTTCTCTCACCACCTCCCCCCCCCCCCACCCCATACATGATATTTTTATCTATCACCGTGGCTTTAAATATCACACATAGTAAACAACTTCTCCTCTTAGGCTACAATACTATTCCTTTCCTCTACCCCACCTCAGCATGAATGCCTTCCTCATTTTGCTTAAGTTCTGAGGGTTAAATTTTTTTTCATAAAATCTCTACTTAGTATATAATTACAGAAATTAAAATACGAAGCCATCATGAACAGAGATGCAAAATTTTTCAACATAATATTTGCAAACTGAATCCAAAAGAATTATACACCATGACCAATTGGGATTTATCTTGGGTCTATAAGGCTAGTTCAACATTTGAAATTTGATTAATAAGGTATCACCTCACATCTGCAAGAATGGCTACCATCAATAAATCAACAAACAAGTGCTGGCAAGGATGTGGAGAAAAGGGAACCCTAGTACACTGCTGGTGGGAATGCAGACTGGTGCAGCCAAAATGGAAAATTGTATGGAGTTTTCTCAAACAATTAAAAATGGAACTGCTGTCTGATCCAGTGATCCTATTTATGGAAATATATCCTAAGAATCCTGAAATACCAATCAGAAAGAATATGTGCACCCCTATGTTCATAGCAGCATTATTTACAATAGGTAAGAACTGGAAATAGCCCAAGTGCCCATCAGTAGATGAGTGGATTAAAAAAGCTGTGGTACCTTTACATAATGGAATACTATGCAGCAGTAAAAAAGAAGGATCTCTTACCCTTCGAGACAGCATGCATGGACCTGAGACCATTATGCTAAGTGAAATAAGCCAGTCAGAGAAAGAGAAATGTCACATGATATCGCTTCTATGTGGAATCTAATAAACAAAATAAACTGACAGGGCATGGATGCATGGAACTGATGAATCTCAGAGGGAAGGGGGATGGAGGGACTGGTAGAGATTAATCAAAGAACATATATATATATGTATATATTTATATATATTTATATATATGCATAGTCCATGGACACAGACAATAGTACGGTGTGGGGGGTGGAGTGGGGGCTGGGTGGAAGGGGGAAGTAAGGAGAAAATAAGGGACATCTGTAACTCTGTCAACAGTAAGAAATAAACTAACAAAACATTTTCATGAACAAAATAAATAAATTAATAAACAAACTGAAGGCTTCAAAGTGCTACATAAGTGGCAGGATTGCAGCGACAGTGTGAGTGTACCCTTTGCACCAGTTCCCATCTGCAGGAGGGTTAAACTTGCAAGTGGGAGACAGCAGGTCAGGGGATGGACTCATCTGCCCTACAGGATGTAGAATACAAATTTCAGGAAATGAGATAAGTCATTCAAGGACAGGATTAGAATTTTTGAGACGTTTATTGCTGTGCTTTCCTTCCCAATAGGAAGGGATCATTTGAAGCTATAGTGGAAAGAAAATGGACTTTGGAGTCATGCCAGGACTCACTCCTGGCTCAGCTCCTTTCTGTCTACATGACCTTTAGCATGTTTAATAACCTCTCTCTGAACTTCACTTCCATCCTGTAAAATGGGGGAAAGAGCAATGCTTTCTTCATAAAGTTGTAAGCATAGACTAGACATTTAATAATTAATCTGTGTGCTTTTAATGTGTCTTTATTGTTAAAAATATTACAGATGTCCCCCTTTTTCTCTCCACTGACACCCTCCACCCCACCCCTGCTCCCCAGAGAGTAGTCATTTAATAATTAATCTTTATAATTTCTCTTAAGTACTCATATTTTCCTCTGCCTATTTATAAATACCAGGTTTGCTATTTTTTAATGTATTTCATTGATTTTTTAGAGAGGAAGGGAGAGGGATAGAGAGTTAGAAACATCAATGAGAAAGAAACATCGATCAGCTGCCTCCTGCACACGCCCCACTGAGGATGTGCCTGCAACCAAGGTACATGTTCTTGACCATCATTGAACCTGGGACCTTTCAGTCCACAGGCTGACACTCTATCCACTGAGCCAAAACAGTTAGGGCCCAGGTTTGCTATTTTAATGTCAATAAAATAAAATAAAATTAATATAAAGAGATATATCTGTGGTCACCAGGACATGAATATCCCCCAAACTCCAGATCAGGGTTTCTCAACAGTGGCACTGTTGACATTTTGGGAGAGATTACTCTTCATGTGCTGTCCTGTGCATGTTTTGTAGGATGGTCGACAGCATCACTGGCCTCTACCCAGTGACACTTACCCCAGTTGTGACAACTAAAATGTCTCTAGACATTGTCAAATGTCCTCTGGGGGCAAAATTGTCTCCAGTTGAGGAACACTGCTCTAGGGGACTTTTCTGAGAACTAATGGGGAAAATTGTAAGGCAGGGCACTGGGATGGCTATTCAGTTCAGCTCAGAGCTTAGATGAGATAACTCTTTTTTTTTTAAATAAATCTTTATTGTTCAGATTATTATAGGTGTTCCTCTTTTTTTTTCCCCATAGCTCCCCTCCACCTGATTCCCCACCCCACCCCATGCCCTTACCCCCCGCCACTATCTTCATCCATAGGAGTAAGATTTTTGTCCAATCTCTTCCCACACCCCTCACATCTGCTTCCCCTGAGAATCGTCAGTCCACTCCCTTTCTATGTCCCTGATTCTATTATATTCACCAGTCCATTCTGTTCTTCAGATTTTTCATTCACTTGATTTTTAGATTCACTTGTTGGTAGGTATGTATTTGATGTCATTTTGTTGTTCATAATTTTTATCTTTACCTTTTTCTTCTTCTTCCTCTTCTTAAAGAATACCCTTCAGCATTTCATGTAATCCTGGTTTGGTGGTGATGAACTCCTTTAGCTTTTTCTTGTCTGTGAAGCTCTTTATCTGACCTTCAACTCTGAATGATAGCTTTGCTGGGTAGAGTAATCTTGGTTGTAGGTTCTTGCTGTTCATCACTTTGAATATTTCTTGCCACTCCCTTCTGGTATGCATAGTTTCTGCTGAGAGATCAGCTGACAGTCGTATGGGTACTCCCTTGTAGGTAATTAACTGTTTTTCTCTTGCTGCTTTCAAGATTCTCTCTTTGTCTTTTGCCCTTGGCATTTTAATTATGATGTGTCTTGGTGTGGTCCTCTTTGGATTCCTTTTGTTTGGGGTTCTGTGTGCTTCCTGGACTTGTAAGTCTATTTCTTTCACCAGGTAGGGAAAGTTTTCTGTCATTATTTCTTCTAATAGGTTTTCAGTATTTTGTGCTCTCTCTTCTTCTGGCACCCCAAAAATCCGGATGTTGGTTCGCTTGAAGTTGTCCCAGAGGCTCCTTACACTATCTTCATATTTTTGGATTCTTTTTTCTTTTTGTTTTTCTGGTTGGATGGTTTTTGTTTCCTCATATTTCAGATCTTTGGTTTGATTCTTGGGGTACATTGATCTACAGTTGAGTTTCTGTATATTCTTTATTTCAGAGAGTGTATGCTTCATTTCTGACTGATCCTTTTCCATTTTTTGGGCATTCTCATTAAGATCCTTAAAGGTCTCATCAAGTTTCTCAGCGGTTTTAAGAAGATTCTTGAGTAACCTTATAAATGTGGTTCTGAACTCTATGTCATCCAGTAGTTTGCTTTCCTCCATTTCTTTCATTCATGACATGTTTCTTTGTCTCCACATTTTGGCTGCTTCCCTGTGTTGATGGAGTAGCTTTGTGTGGTAGGTGATCTATAGGGGGCAGTAGCTCAGCCTCCTCAATCACATGAGGTGGATGCTCTTGGTACACCCCTTTGTGGGCTGAGTGCAAAGTCTTGGTGTAGTTAAGCCTTAATTGCTGTTGGTACACTGGGAGGAACTGACCTCCAGGCCAATCAGCTGTGTCTATAATGGAAGAACTGCTGCGCTGAAGACACGCTTATGGAGCAGGACTTGTTTCAGTGGGCTTTGGTGCTCACTGAGTCTGCCTCTTGAATGTGTCACTTATGGATGTGAGGAGTTGAAATCTGGTGTCTCACACTGACCACTAGGTACACTGGCTTCTGGATCTCCAATGGGGTGCAGGTCAGCTACTGTCTGAGGTCACCCAGAAGGAGCTACAGTGAGAGCTACAGTTTTCTCCTCTTTGCTTAGGGTTTGGAGGTTTTGGAGCTGTCTGACCCGGGCTGCAAGTTTGCTAGGTTAAGCTGCGATAGGGCAGGGCTTTCTTATGCTAAAGCCGCTGCTTGGAGCTTGGGTGGGTTTGTAGGTTGTGCAGGGCGGGGCCTCAGGGTGTCACTAGGCTAGGGTGTGGCAAACAGCAATGGCTGCTAGTTAGCCGGCTCTGCGTCCCCGATGGCATCCCCGAGTTGCGTGCCCCAGTGCAGTAAACAATTATTCCTGCGCGCAGCTCTGCAAGCTAGCCACCCTCACTGGCAGACAGTCCAGCTTCTCCCCATAGGAGTTTGGGTCCCCCGCGTCTCCCCAGAAACTGTATTTCAGAGTAATTGGGGGTTTGTCTCCCTTTGGGTTGAAAAAAAGCAACGCCCGCCGCCAGCCCGGATCACGCGCCTCTGTACCTCAGCTTTTCAGCGTTCGTGCATGTCTCAATGCTCTTTTTTCTTTCCTTCTAGTTGTAGAACTTCCACTCAGCCAGCTTTCCCATGGTTCTGGGTGATAGACGTTTTGTCTTTTAGTTGTAGTTTTGAAATTGTTGTGTGAGGCAGCAGTTTAGGTGTTTACCTACGCCGCCATCTTGGATTCTCTTCTTCTGAGATAACTCTTTAGGAGGCTTGCATCTGTCAGCAACACTACCTGGAATATTAGAAGATAGCCTATGTCATGACAGGGTATTTTGGTAGTTCAGTTCATCAGAGTCAAACCAGGAGGTAATTAGATAACAGATAGATCCGCTAACTAAAGGCACAGAGGGCATTTGCTAAGCTATGGGGAGCCTGGATGAGTAATGAGATCCACAATGACCTTGTGATTCACCTGACATACGTGTAATGCAAGGATTTGCTGAGAGTCTCTCATCTTATTCTAGGGGAATTGGACTCAGCCCTATTTATAGGAATTCTCCTATTCATTATTGAAATAAAAATTCCTCTAAGGTAGAAACCAGCAGCTGTTTAAACATCATCAGTGTGTTATGCTGGAGTTTAGAATAGAAAGCAAAGAGCAACGTTTCCCGTGAAGACCACAGGGGCCACTCCAGAAGTTGATAAACAGAGACTCTCGGACAGTGAGCTCCACAAGGTTCCATCCTGAGCAGTGTGACCTAAGAGTATCATAGTTAGCCACTGGATGCCATTTCTCCTCTTTAAATCAATCTCTTTAAAGTCTTCATTTAAAATCATATAGAAAGATTTATGCTATAAACAAACACAAAGTGATGATAGCTTTAAACCTCTGATTCTACTTCATTTATTTGCTTCACAAATATTGGTTTAGCACTTGTTTGTTAGGCATTGTCTAACTATTGGAAATAGTAGTAATCAAGATAGCTCAAATCTTTCCCATTTTATTTGGGGTAGGATATAGGACAAGCCTCAGGCCAAATAGTGAAGCAGGATTTGTGTCTTTCTAGTCTTCCCCATCCTTGTACTAAGTATCGAAGGTGCAACTTCAGTAGCAAGGTTCTAGGGAAACACAGATTCTAAGATTTGGGTTCAAATCTTGATTGTACCATTTGCTAGTTTTCCAACTCTATAAAAGTACCTAAGTTCTCGGTGTCCAATTTCCTAATCTATAAAGTGGGAAAATATAATATCTGTATTGTGAAATAAGTAAGAGGATTGAATGTATTTACTGCATTTATTAAACACAAAGTAAATTATAACCAATAATAGCTTAACTTGTAATAAAACAACCACACATTCATTCAGGAACTTGGTGCTTCATGCCATCTTTTGTTTGACCAGAGTCCCAACTAGTGTCCTTCACCCAGATGTGCCTTTCAAATCAGATTTTCCTAGACTCTCAGAGCTTGCATTGGAGGACACTTGAATTCTCTGACTCAAATTCTAGTCCTGTTTTTTGATTTCTCAGCTTGGGAAATAAAATGAAAGGGAGTTTGAAGGGATCCTGCAATTTGGGGGGTGCAATGAACCTGTACTACCCTTGCTTAATTGGGTAAAAAATGCCCCAAAACTAACAGTATAGAAAATCATATTATAGAAAATAAAGACAGCTCAGAAAAAGCATACTTTTTATAAAATGTGATAACAATTCAGGACTCAAAAGAAATGAACTGTAAAAAAGAAAAGAACACCAACAACAAGATTAAAAAAAGAAGAAGAACTGAACTGTAAAAGCTAGACACAGAAGAACCCTTCACTAAGTAATGAGTTTTATTGGGAGGTGGGAGAAGAAGCATTTTCTGAAGTAGCATCAGAGGCCACTGCTAAGTGAGAGCTGGCCAAATTATAGCAAACGTTTTCCTTTCAACAAGGTGAGAACAATGAAGAGTTGATAAACTTTGGGTGCTAGAGTGGGGCTAATTAATTGTGCTGACTTTGCAGGTATAATACCCATAAATGTCATATTATTTTTGTGAAGTTAGCTCACTGTGGGCATAACATTTATATGAGGTCATTTGGTTTGATTTAGATCAAAGATAATAGATGGGCTTTGTTGTAAGTACCAATCAGATCACGTGGTAGTGGCCACCTGGGGCAGTGTACGGAGAAGGTTGTGTGAGGCTGTGCACAGACTCAGTGAGAAGAGTGCCAAAGTGGACTATCAATGACTGCAATGGGCAGTTAAAAAAGTAACATTGCAGACTGACATTGCAGATTTAGGTCATCTTCACGTTTTTCCCCATAAGATAAAAAGCAGACTTTTTTAGAGCTCAAAAAAGGTTAGTCAATTGATAACTCTAAATAAAATTACCTCCATACAAAAAAAAACTTTTATTCATTTCTTTCAACATACAGTAATAGAGTAACTATTATATTCTAGACACTGCTGGATGCTGGGAGAAAGGAGACTATAAGAGATATGCTCTTTATCCCTATGTGTCTTAGGTGGAAAGCAGGACCTTGAATAATAATCCAAATAAACATAGAATTGAGAACTGAAATAAATGTGCCAAAGAAAATTTCAGAGAGCTATGAATGTAGAACGAGAGGACTTAACACTTCCTCAGAGACTAGTTTGGAATATATGATACATGGCTTTTCAGGAGGGGGCGCTTTTCGCTGTCCCTCTGTGACAAATAGAAACATTTTCATTCAATTGAAAAATATTTATTGAAAGCCAAGTGCTGAGTTAGATGTTGAAGATACAAAAATTAAAATGACATTGGCATTTTCTATACTCACTCCATTGGTGATCTCTCCAACCCCAAGGCATTGAATACCATCTGTAAATTAATGTAATTACTCCCAAAAGTGTATTTCCACTTGGGACCTCTTCAATTGCTTTCATAGCATGCACACCTGTATTTCTAATAGAGAACTTGCTATTCACCTCCAACCTACTTCCCCCTCAATCTTTGCTATTTACTGGTAGTCAACGGTAACACCACCCATCTTTTGCTTGGATTAGAACACTTATAGCCATCCTTGACCCCTTTTTTTCTCTCACGACCCACATCCAATTCATCAACAAAGTTCATCATTCTTGCCTTTGAAATAGTTACAAAATGCAGACACCTCTCATTACTCCCACTGAAAATACCCTAGTCCAATCACCATCATTGCTCACTTGGTTTATTACCATGGCCTCCTAACTGATTCTCCACCTCCTGTTCATGCGCTCTTCAACCTATTTCCCTCATAATCTAGCCTCCAGTCACCTCTTTGACTTCACCTTTTACTCTCTCCCCCTTTTTTTCGCCTTTGTTCATATACTCTAGTCCAGTGGTCGGCAAACTGCGAACCACAATTTGCCGATCACTGACCTAGACTCTCGATTCCAATAATTATAGGCTGTTGTTGTTCCTTGTGATTAAGCCCCTATCCCAGTGGTTGGCAAACTCATTAGTCAACAGAGCAGCAAACCGTGGCTCGCAAGCCACATGTGGCTCACAAGCTGCAGTTTGCTGACCACTGCTCTAGTCATACTGGCCTCCTTGATGTCACTCAAATATTAAGCACCTTTTAGCATCATAGCATAAGAACTTGTTCTTCCTTCTTATACAAATAATCTCTCTCCATATTCTAAACACCTCACCTCTTTCAGGTCTACTCAAATGTCACCTGCTCAGAAAATGTTGTCCTTGGAACACCCTTTCTAAAATGTCAACTCCCCTGCCCCAAACACTTTCAACGCCCCTTCCTTGATTTATTTTTTGCTTTAATATACCATACATTTTGTTCTTTTCTCATCTGTCTTTCTCTGGGCTGCATATAACTTTCATAGACTCTAGAGATTTTTGCATTTGTGAGCCTGTTGGTCCATAAAAAAATATTGAACATTTTCTTTGAGAGTTCTGGTCAAGACGATGAAGGAGGTGAATGCTGTGCTCTCCCTCTCTCATGACCACATTAAAATTACAACTAAATTATAGAACAATCAAGCTGAAGAACCATCTGAAGACTAGCTCAATAGAAATCCTATAACTAAGGATAAAAAGAAGAAACCCTTCAATCAAAAAATGGTCAAAGGATCTAAATAGACACTTTTTGAAAGAGGACATACAGAAGGCCCAGAGACATATAAAAACATACTCAAAGTCACTAATCATCCGAAAGATGCAAGTCAAAACAACAATGAGATACCATCTCATACCTGTCAGAATGGCTATCCTCAACAAATCAACAAATGACAAGTGCTGGAGAGGATGTGGAGAAAAAGGAACCCTCTTGCACGCTGGTGGGAATGCAGACTGGTGCAGCCACTGTGGAGAACAGTATGGAATTTCCTGAAAAAGTTAGAAATGGAACTTCCATTTAACCCAGTACTATATCCCAAGAAAACAGAAACACCAATCAGAAAGGATATATGCACCCCTATGTTCATAGCAGCACAATTTACAATAGCTAAGATTTGGAAACAGCCTAAGTGCCTATCAGCAGATAAGTGGAACCTGTGGTACATCTACACAATGGAATACTATGCTGCTATTAAAAAGAAGGAACTTTTATCATTTGCAGCAGCATGGATGGAACTGGAGAGTGTTATGCTAAGTGAAATAAGCCATTTGGAGAAAGATAAATATCACAGGATCTCATTCATATGTGGGATGTAATGACCAACATAATTTGATGAACAAGAATAGATTGATCTAGAGACAAATTGGGGGGGGGGGGAGGATGTTTAGAGAGCAACCAAAAAACTTATATGCATGCATATTAGCATAAACAATGGACACAGACACTGGGGCAGTAGGGGCTTGCCCAGGCTGGGAAAGGATGGGGGAGGGGGTCAGTTGGGGGAAAAGAAGACTTATGTAAAACTTTCCTATCTAATAAAAGAGTAATATGCAAATTGACTGTCACTTCAACACACAAGATGGCCACCCCTATGTGGTCAAAGATGGCTGCCCCCATGTGGACACAAGATGGCCACCACAAGATGGCTGTCAGGAGAGGGCAATTAGGGGGAACATAGGCTGGCAGGGGAGGGTAGTTTGGGGGGGCAGGCCAGCAGGGGAGGGCAGTTGGGAGCAACCAGGCCTGCAGGGGAGGGCAGTTAGGAGTGACCAGGCCTGCAGAGGAGGGCAGTTGGGGGAATCCAAGCCTGTAGAGGAGGGCAGTTGGGGGGCGACCAGGCCTGCAGGGGAGGGCAGTTGGGGAGGGTCCAGGCTGGCAGGGAAAGGCAGTTAGGGGTGACTGGGCTGGCAGGGGAGGACAGTTAGGGGCAATCGGGCCAGCAGGGGAGCAGTTAGGCATCAATCAGGCTGGCAGGGGAATGGTTAGGGGGTGATCAGGCTGGCAGGCAAAAGCACTTAGGGGCAATCAGGCAGGCAAGGGGTTGGGACCCAGCAGTCCTAGATTGTGAGAGGGATGTCCCAATTTGGAGAGGGTGCAGGCTGGGCTGAGGGACACCCCCCCCCCATGCATGAATTTCATGCACCAGGCCCCTAGTAGGCGATAAAAAGAAAAAGAAGAAAGAGAAGGAGAAGGAGAAGGAGAAACCAGCCTAGCTGGTGTGACTTAGTGGTTGAGCGTCAACCCAGGAACCAAGAGGTCACTGGTTTGATTCCTGATCAGGGCACATTCCCCGGGTTGCAGGATCCATTCCCAGTAGGGGGTGTGCAAGAAGCAGCCAATCGATGATGTTCCTCTCCTTTCAATGTTTCTATCTCTCTGTCCCACTCCCTTCCTCTCTCTCTAAAAATCAATAAAAACATAATTTTTAGCCCTAGCTGGTTTGGCTCAAGGATGGAGTGTTGGTCTGCGGACTGTAGGGTTCCAGGTTCGATTCTGGTCAAGGGCACATGCTCTGGTTGTGGGCTCAACCCCCAGTGGGGGGCATGTGGGAGGCAGCCGATCAATGATTCTCTCTCATCATTGACATTTCTGTCTCTCTCTTCCTCTCCCTTCCTCTCTGAAATCAATAAAAAAATATATATTTTTTAAAAAACGACATATTTTTTTAAAAGAAAAAGAAACCATGTGAAACCTACAGGAAGGATGGAGACACAAAGTGGGCTGGCCCACACCCACATATGGCTGTTGTGAATCTGGAGGATTATTACAGCTGCAGAAGTTCCCCCTGAGGTATGAGGGGCTCCAGTTGCACACTGGGACCCCAGCCTAGAGCTTCAGTATCAGAAAGAGGAGCCCACACAACACCTGGCTGTGAAGTCAGCTGGGATTCTATCTGTCTGGATTAGACAGAATGCTCCTGGAAACACAGACATACTCTTAAAGAGCCTGCACAAACCTTACTTGCTCTCAGGTACTCACCTGGGGCTCTTGTGGAGATGCCAGAAACATACAGAAAGAAACTGAGCTGCGGGGCTTCAGGGTGAGAGCTGGAGGGAGAGCTGCCATTGTCCCTGTGTTGGAGACTCCTCCCATATGATCAAATCTGAATATGCATTATCTTGGTGAACTCTGCTAGCTCTATCCTGATGAGTCCCTGAGACCTAGTCCCACCCAACTTGTACACTGCCAGCCTCAGCCCATGCTACAGTTTTTTTTAAAAAAAAACTCTCAAAGGTCTGCAGGCTCCAGGCTCCAGTGGCTGACCTCAGTGTGCCCTGTGTCATTAGGCTCAGCACTGGTGCCAAATCTGAGTCTGCATTAACTGGTGAAAACCACTTGCACCACCTGATGATTTCCTCAGACCCTGCCTCACCCAACTCAAGTACCACCGAAAGCTCTTTCAGCAGCTAAGACTTAAGGACAACCTGTGTCTTTAGCTGAACTCAGGCATGGCGCTGGTGGCAGCTGGCCTCAGTTCTCAGCTGGTCACATGCAGCTGCTGACATTGGCCTGATTCCAAAACCAGACAAAGACATTAAAAAATGTGTGGGTCAATGATGAACATAGATGCAAAAATCCTCAACAATATTAGCAAATCAAATTCAGCAGTACATTTAAAATATTAAACACACTATGATCAAGGTAAATTTATTCCTGAATACAAGGCAGGTTCAGTATCTGTAGATCAATTAATGTGATATACCATATAAACAAAATGAAGGATAAAAATCATATGATAATCTCAATAAATGAAGAAAAAGCATTTGACAAAATCCCATTTATGATTAAAACTATCAGCAAAGTGGGGATAGAAGAAACATACTTCAATATAACAAATGCCACCATATATGGCAACCCAGAGCTAACATCATACTCAATGGGGAAAAAACTGAAAGCATTTTTCTTAAGATCATGAAAAAGACAAGTATATCCACTTTTATCACTTCCGTAGAACATAATATTGAATGTCCTAATCACAACAATCCGACAGAAAGGAAATGCCTTCAAATTAGCAAGGAAGAAGTATGGTCATTATTTACAGATGACATGGTACTGTATATAAAGAAGCCTAAGGATTCCACCAGAAAACTACTAGAACTGATAAAGTCAGTAAAGTAACAGGATACAAAATTAATATTCAGAAATTGGTTTCATTTTTATATACTAATAACAAGCTATCAGAAAGATAATTTAAGAAAACAATCCCATTTATAATTACATAAAAAATTGAAATAGCTAAGAATAAATTTAACCAGTGAGGTAAAAGACCTGTACTCATAAACTATAAGACATTGAAGAAAATCCAAATAAATGGAAAGATATACCTTGTTCCTGGACAGGATGAATTAACATAGTTAAAATGTCCAAACTACGAAAGCCCTCCACATATTCAATGCAATCTTTGTCAAAATACCAAATTCATAGAAGTAGAATAAATAATCCCCAGATTTATATGGAACCACAAATGACCCTGAATAGCCACAGCAATCTTGAGGAAAAAGAACAAGTTGGAGGTATTACACTACCGGATATTAAACTATACTACAAGGCTATGGTAATCAAAACATCATGGTACTGGCATAAAAATAGACATATAGAACAGAATACAGAGCCCAAAAATAAATCCATGCTTATTTGGTAAGTTAATATATAACAAAGGATGCAAGAACATACAATGGGGAAAAGATAGTCTCTTTAATAAATGGCATTGGGGAAACATTTTGCATGGACAGATACATCCAAAAACATAAAACTAGACCATCTTATTACATCATATACAAGAATAAAGTAAAAATGGATTAAAGACTTAAATATAAGATCCAAAACCATAAAATTCCTAGAAGAAAACAGGCAGTAAACACTCTAACATTGCTCTTAGTAATATTTTTGCTGATATATCAGCTCAGACAAAGGAAACAAAAAAATAAACAAATTGGACTACATCAAGCTAAAAAGGTTTTGCACAGCAAAGGAAGCCATCAACAAAAAGAAAAGACAGCCTACTGAATGGAACAACATATTTGTCAATGATACATCTGATAAGGGATTAATATCCTAAATTTATAAAGAACTCATACAACTCAACACTAAAAAAACACACAATCGAATTACAAAACAAGCAGAGGACCTGAATAGACACTTTGCAAAAGAGGATGTACAGATATATGTCCAATGGCCAATAGATATATGAAAACATGCTCAATATCACTAATCTTTTGAGAAATGCAAATTAAAACTACAATGAGATATCACCTCTCACCTGTCAGAATTGTTAATTGTTATCATCAATAAATCCACAAACAACAAGTGTTGGCGAGGATGTGGAGAAAAGGGAACTTGTGTGCACTGTTGGTGGTAATGCAGATTGGTGCAGCCACTGTGGAAAACAACATGGAATGTTCTCAAAAAATTAAGACAATAACTGGCTTATAACTTATAACTTTCCACTTTTGGGTATATATTTGAAGAAACCCAAAACACTAATTCAAAAGAAAATATGCACCCCTATCTTCATTGCAGCATTAATTACTATAGCCAAGATATGGGAGAAACCCAAGTGTCCATCAATAGAGTGGGTAAAAAAACGGTAGTACATATATACATGGAACATTATTTGGCCATAAAAAAGAATGAAGTCTTACCATTTGCAATGGAAAACTTATAAATTTTCTTTTTCAATTACAGTTTACATTCAATGTTATTTTGTATTAAATTACCGTTATAAAAATAGAGAATAAATCTAACCCCTGGATTGCTCTGTACACAGCCAACACCAAAGTTGCCTTCTCCCCATGAGCAGTGTGCCAGTGGCCCCCTGCAGGGCAGCTTCCTCTGGAACAGCAAGCACCACTGCTTTTCAGGAGCTACCCTTTCCAGGCCTTCTCACACATGGCCATGTGCCCAGCTGCCCGGCCCCGGCCCCAGCCCCAGGCCTGCACTCTCCTTGGTCCCTGAGGGCTGTTTCTACAGCAGCAGCAGCAGTGATGGCGTCGGCTCCCTCCTCTTTCCCCTTCCACCCCCGCCCCGCCCCCAACATTCCTATCTCTGCTAAGAACCACCATCATCATCAGCGGCCAATGGTGCCCCAGCACCCTCACCAGGCCCACTGCCCAGCTGCGTCCCTGGCAC
Source organism: Corynorhinus townsendii (assembly GCA_026230045.1). Classification (NCBI taxonomy): domain Eukaryota; kingdom Metazoa; phylum Chordata; class Mammalia; order Chiroptera; family Vespertilionidae; genus Corynorhinus; species Corynorhinus townsendii. The sequence goes on along the minus strand of JAPDVU010000001.1, from coordinate 79,101,887 downwards.
GCCCTGTGGATGCAGTGGGAGCTGCGGCTACTTCCAGCATCGGTTCTCGGGCTGTCAGTCTTCTCCCTCCCCTTCTTGCCCTCAGCCCCATGTGCACCTGGGGTGGCAGCCTTCCCGGTCATGCATTTGCCTGTGGTGGCAGTATCCCTCCCAGCCCGTGTTGGACACCCCGTGGGGGCGGCAGGTGCATACCAAGTCCAGGGCTTGGAGGGCAGTAGCAAAGGTTCCCCTCACAAAAAGAGCAGCAGTCTCTGATGTTATACTAGTAACTGTGGGGCCACTGGCCACTGCTCTTAGGCCAGCAAGCTGCCGTCCATGGATGTCAATCGGCAAGGTTCTTTTGGGTTGAAACATGCCCCTCCAGCAGAAAGTCTGGACTCCACAGATTGATATTTTTCTAAGTAGCGATGTATGCTATTAGTAAGCCATGGAGACATGCGGGGAATTAAATACAAAACTGAGAAGTCTAGTTGCTGTTGAGCTTAATATCTGTAATTCAAAGGTGCTTTACTTTACTAGACTGAATAGCAAACCCAGCGTAGGCGTGTATCAGCCTCAGTTTTATAGTGTATTGCATGTTTGAAAGTTCCTAAGAGAATAGTTTAAAAGTTCTCATCACAAGAAAATTAAGTGTGTAACCATGTATGGTGATGGATGTTAACTAGACTTATTGTGGTGACCATTTTGCACAATGTACAATTAACCACTTATTATGAAATGTTATACGTCAACTAAAAAAAATTCTAGATTGGAGCTTGATGTCGGGATTGCCTAATGGGTATCTCCGCAATGACTCCTCCCCCCCCCCACTCCCCCCCATGGCTCTACTCCCCACCCACTCCCGCCCCCGGCTGCAATGCAGAGACCTCGTCTCTGGAAGAGCATTGCTGTAATTGGTCCTTCTTGGTTCACAGGTAATTCCAGGTCAGCTATGCGAGATCAGAAGAAACTGAAGGTTGGAGTTCTCCTATCTAGTTCCACCAGTGTGACCATTGACAACCCTGGGAAAGGGAAAATGTCGCCTTTGTTTTGTTTTGTTTTGTTTTGTTTTGTTTTGTTCCTAAAGTGATTAGGCACTAATTTCTGTGTTTTTTTAAGGATTGCACTACAGAAAAATGTAAAATAACGTCGATCTCTCAGTTCTGGGAGACAAACTCCCTCAGACCAGTCACTGCAAGCTATGTGACCTAGTACACTACAGAGATCTCAGTATTCCCTCTTTCAGACATTGTAGCAGTTTCCAGTTTTTAATTTTTTCCCCCTGGAAATAAACTTAAACTACATTATTAAGTTGTAAAAAATCAGAACACTCCAGTTCTCCTATCACCTTATTCATATGAAGAAGGGTCTATTAACCCAATATTAGTTAGAAGGAAATTAATCTTAGACTAAAGCCTAGTCCTTTAATTGCTAAATTGGATGAGAAAACGGTAGCAGCAGTTTTGAATCATATTACTTCTCCTGGAAATCCTACAAAGCAAGAAGGAGAACAACAGCAACCACACGCAAAGTACAAACTATATCCTCGGAAAAATGAACACACAAAAATTCCAAATCACACTCAAGTGTGGTCAAAACATGAGAGTGAAGGAAGGACGTAAGAAGCAATGTTAGTGCGGTCCTAGAGTTGGGAAGAATGGGCGGGGGGGAGAGGGGGGGATTGGCAGTGGACCAGCTCACACACTGACAGCTAAATTGACTCTTAGAATCTGAGGTCTTGCCCTGATGGGGAATGCCATGAGCAGGCCCAAGATGGAATGGGGAGCATGAACTGCGGAAGACAGAGGGAAAAAGCATGGGAAGGGCCCAGGGAAGACTTGAGATGACTAACTCAGAGAACACCACTTTTTAAAGAAATAAATCTTAAACTGTATACTTTGATTAATATATACATCCATGCAACTCATACTTGATTCAAGTCTAGGAAGGACATTTCTATCATCCCAGAAAGTCCCCCCGTCCATACACAGGCAACTCCCTCCTATTCCAAAGCATCCAGTGTTCTAAGTGGTTTTTCACTGTAAATTAGTTTTGCCTGTTCTAGAATTAATTTAAAAGGAATCATGTAGTACACACACCTTTGTATCCAGCTCAGCATAGTATCTGTGAGATAGAGAACACCACTTTTTTTTTTTTTTTAAACAGGAAGATGTACGTGGAAAGCGTTTCTTGTTAGTAACAGCTGGGGAAGTTCACAGCCGGCAGTAACACCGCTCTTGGGAGACAAAGGAGGCAGAGCTGTAGTGTGGGACCATGTTTTCCAGCACTGAAGCATCAGAAGAGGGAGCATTGGAGCACAGCAATCTGGAAGACTACTCTGGGTCCTCCCCTCACTCCACATGCATCTTTTGCTAGTGGTTGGTCTGGAAAAAGACAGAACATTCAAATACATGTAAGCACAGCCTCCTAACAATAAAAACAAGCAAACAAACTCTAAGAAAAAATGTGAAGGAACTTGCCAGAAAAAAAAATGTTGTCACAAAGCAAATTAAAATAATAACTCAAAATTCCTACGTGAATGGAAAAAAAAGCACACCTACACTTTGACAGTTAAATTGACTGAGAATGGGAACAGGAAAAAAGAAGACTAAAGTTATATTGACATGAAAGTGCTTGACATGGTCAGAAAAAGTGAGTGAATTGGTGAGGCTGGACTATAAAATGGAGGAAAAAAATCATACATAGTGCCAAGATATCTTCTGGAAGATAAATTATGGGGCATTTAGTTGCTACTCTAAATGAGTCTGTGCTTTATTCGGTCAATAAACAATGGAGGATTATTTATTTATTTATTTTTAAAATTTCTTTATTGATTAAGGTATTATATACGTGTTCTTATTCCCCCATTCCCCCCTACTTCCCATTCATGCCCCCACCCCCCTGTTGTCTGTGTCCATTGATTAGGCTTATATGCATGCATATAAGTCCTTTGATTGATCTCTCCCCCTTACCCCCACTCTCCCCTACCTTCCCTGAGGTTTGACATTCTTATTGATGTTTCTCTGTCTCTGGATCTATTTTTGTTCATCAGTTTATGTTCATTATATTCCACAAATGAGTGAGATCATGTGATATTTATCTTTCTCTGCCTGGCTTATTTCACTTAGCATAATGCTCTCCATCTCCATCCATTTTGTTGCAAATGGTAAGAACTCCTAATGAAGGATTATTTAAGGGTTTTGAGGAGAGTGAGCTGATTCAGTCCAGGCCTTTGGAGTATATAACTTTACTTCTTTGAGTGAAAGATAAATTGCAGAGGCAAGAGAGCTGATCAGTTAGGAAACCATTGTAAAATTTCTGTTGATTTAGTTGTTCATCTCTTATTTATTGAGCGTCTATGATGAGCGAGGCACTGTCATAGCAGTGTACCACACAGAGTCCCTGCCCTCAGGTAGCTTGCACTCTAGCAAGGTAAGACCTCTAACACAAGTACACTCGTATCCTGTCAGGAAATTATAGGTGCTGTGAGGGAAAATAAAGCCAGGTGAGGGCATACAGAATGATGCTGAGGGGAGGGGGCAGTCGAGAAAAGCTGAGACCCAAACGAAGTGAATAAGTGAGCAGTGCGTCTATCTCCATGTGACGTGCTAGGACATTGGCAGAGTCAGGAGCTAGGAGTGGGTGCTAAATCAAACCAGCCAGAGACTTTCTGTTGCTAGAACATTTAAGCATATCCTGGTATAAAATAGAGAACCCAAATGAAAACCCGAGGTCCTGGATGTGGAAAGATTAACTGTAGGAAGATACTGAGGAAGTAGAAGCTAAAGGATTTGAAAGTGCTCAGCTATCCCTGGGAAGATTTTATCAGGGCTCTTTTTCCACCACACTTTAGGAAGAAGCCCAACTGCACTAGAAGAAGATAATGGGAAGGGGGACCATTTGGCCACCCAATGCCTTAGGGAACAAAGAGCCAATGTGTTGCTGCAGGAACATGCTGTGACAGCCCTTCGCAGCTTAAAAGGGATTCTGAGGCAGAGATGACCCTCTTAAAAATTATCTCCCCTCATGTGTCCCTCATAAAATGATACAGCTACTCTGGGAAAGAGTTTGATAGTTCCTTGAAAAACTAAACATGTACTTATCCTACAACTTGGCAATTGCACTTGTGGGCATTTATCCCAGAGAAATAAAAACATATGCTCACACAAAAACCTGTATGTAATTGTTCACAGCAGCTTTATTTGTAATGACTGAGAAGTGGAAACAAGCAAAATGTCCTCAGTAGATGAATGGTTATACCAATTACGGTACTGCCATACTATAAATCACTCAGCGGTAAAAAGATACGGACTATTGACGCACAAACTACTTGGATAGAGCTCAAAGACATTATGCTGAGTGAAAAGCCAATCCCCAAAAGTCATATATTATGTGATTCTATTTATATAACATTCTATAAATAACAAAATTGTAGAGATGGAAAATAGATTAGTGGTTGTCAAATCATGGGAATGATGGGAAAGAATGGGTGAGTGTAACTATAAAGGCGCAAGGGAAATCTTTGTGGTGATGGAATAGCTCTGTATCTTAACTGCAAAGTTGATTGCACAAATGTACGTACCGAACGAGATAGAACTATGCAACACATTGGTATGGATGTCAAATCCCTGGTGTTAATATTGTACCACAATTTTGTAAGCAGCAACCATTGGGGAAACTGGTGAAGGGTGCATGAAACCCATCTCTATTGTTTTTGCAACTTCCTGTGAGTCTATTTCAAATTTTTAAAATATACATATATTTTAAAGACTTCTAAAATATTACAGAGTGTCTCTGGACCTACGGGAAAAAATGTTGTCAGTTATTTCTGATTAGTGGAACTCTAGGAAAAGTTTGTTTTAATAAAATATATTATACTTCACAGAATGGTTTAGAGTTTTAAGTGAACTCTATAATAACATGGCTTGTCATCAGAAATAATCTCTAAAATATGCTCTATAGCTTCTAAAAGAGTCTGACCTTATAGCAGACACTGATTCAAGACAACTCAGGCCAACAAGCTTTTGCCTGGTAGCCTAAGCAACTACCTCTTCTCTTTATTCTTTTAGGTTGAAAGAGATCAGAAAGGCTTGTACTCCTGATAATTGAAATTCAGGCTAGTCCACACAGGGTGGCAGGAGCAGTGCAGCAGCCTATAATGCTTCTTTTGAGTTTCTATATTTGTAGAATGATTTGATGTTTATTTCTCAATTCAAGGTAGTTGTCCCACTGTCATATATATGACCCATGGTTTGAGGCCCATCAATATTTGATTGGATTTTAAAATATTCCATTGGACTAGTTCTCCAATTTTGGAAATCTTGTTCATGACGCCCAAAGCAAATGCCATTGTCTTCATCAAGTTTTCCCTTATCTTCCTCCCCACCCCATGCCCATTACTGTAGATTGTTTCTTCCATGTGCCACAACATGTGACTTGTAGTAGCAGCCTTTGGTCATTTTCCATGGGTTATAAATTTTAATAATATCTCTTCTTCTACTAAATTTTAAGTTTGTTTGTTTTTAATGTTTTTATTGTCATTTATCAATCTGTCTTCTGTTTCTTTCTTTTTTTGTTTTTTTAATCCTCACCAGAGGATATTTTTCCATTGATTTTTAGAGAGAGTGGAAGAGAGAGGAAAAGACAGAGAGAAATATAGGTGTGAGAGAAACACATCAATTAGTTGCCTCTTGCACAGGCCCAGGCCGACGACGAGCCTGCAACCAAGGTATGTGTCTTTGACTGGAATCGAACCCGGGACCTTTCAGTCCGCAGGCCAATACTCTATCCACTAAGCCAAACCATCTAGAGCAAAATTTTAAGTTTTTGATGGTAACAGTCTATTCTCAAAGTATCTATTATAATTCTTATCAGAAAATAAGCAGTAGTCCTGGCCAGTTTGGCTCAGTGATTAGAGCATCTGCCTGTGGACCAAAGGGTTTGAGTTCGATTCCAGATCAAGGGCATTTACCGTAGTTGCAGGCTTGATCCCCAGCCCTGCTCAGTGTGTGTGTGGGAGGCAACTAATTGATGTCTCTCTCTCTCTCTCTCTCTCTCTCTCTCTCTCTCTCCCCCCCCCCCTCCCTCCCTCTCCATCTCTCTCTCTGGCTCTCTCCCCTTCTTCTCTTCCCTCCACTTTCTCTGAAAAAAAAAACAATGGGAAAAAAAAATCCTATGGTGAGGATAAAAAAAGAAAATAAGCAGCAAAGAGGACTTCTGGTCAAAATGGTAAAGTGGGTAAATGCTGTGCTTGCCCCTCCCATGACCACATCAAAATTACAACTAAATCATACAACAACCATCATGTAAAATCAGCTGCTGACTGGCTGAACAGAAGTCTTGTAACTAAGAATATAAAGAAGAAATCATGTCAAGACTGGTAAAGGGGTGGAGATGCGGAAGAGCAGGTCCCACACCCATGATGTGGCCAATAAGCATTGGGAAGGACATTTCAACTGCTGAGGTCTTGCTTGAGGAAGGAGGGGTCCCAGCCCCAGAACAGCTCCCCAGCCCAGGGACCCAGTGCCAGGAGGAGGAGTGCCCATAACATCTGGCTGGAAAAAACAGTGGGGATTGCATCAGAGTGGTATGGAGGTGTGCTGAAGACCTAGGCACTGCTCTTGAGGGGCCCAGGTACAAACTTGCTTGATCACAAATGCACTCACTCTCACCTCAGCAGAGGGATAGCAGCTAGAAAAGCGCCAGGGGCACACAGGGAGGAACAAAATTGACTAACTTCCTGGAGGAACAAGTGTGGGGGCAGCTCTCTGCTAGCATGGAAGTGCTGGCAGGCACCATGGATTTTTGTTGAACTCTCCTCTTCCCCAGTCAGCCAGATTCAGGTGGGCTCCAAATCTGAGCTATCCATTAAGGTGACTAACACCATTTACCTCACCCTGGTGATAACCTGAGACCCAGCCCCACCCACATGCCCATTTGTCCCAAGGCACTTCCAGATGTTTTTCTCCACAAGGGGCCTGCCTTAGCTGATACTACATACTTCAGTAGGTCTCTCAAAGATTCACAACCCCAAACAAGTAGCTACTGGCCTTGGCATCACAAGGAACAACAACAGCCTGTAATTATTGGAATCAAGAATCTAAGTCAGTGGTGGGCAAACTCATTAGTCAACAGAGCGGCAAACTGCCCTATACCACTTGAAAAAAAATCAGTGGATTTTTTCCAGACGAGTAAGGCAGATGACCAATCTTTTTCTTTTATAAAAACATATTTTTATTGATTCCGGAGAGGAAGGGAGAAAGAGGGAGAGATAGAAACATCAATAATGAGAGAATCATGGATTGGCTGCCTCCTGCATGCCTCTTATTGGAGATCGAGCATGCAAGGGCATGTGCCCTTAACTGGAATCGAACCCAGGACCCTTCAGTCCGCAGGCTGATGCTCTATCCGGTGAGCCAAACCAGCTAAGACCAGGTGACCAATCTTAACTTTATTTGTAAATCCCATCTGGCTGCCCCACGCCTGGTATTAGTGGCAGCTAGTTTGGGCATGGAACATGGCTACAACTAAGTGGCCACAGGCCTGGCACAATTGGTGGCTGGCCTCAGTTCACATCATGGTGTCCACCAAAAAGTACCATCCCGGCACAGGTGGCAACCAATTGCAGATCCCTTTCTGTTGGTTCACAACCTCAGGAGCTTCCCAGGTGAAAACTGAGAATAGACCCTGTACATAGGACAAGGAGAAATGAAAAAAAGAGGCAGGCCACTGCAGATTGGTAGGCGGTGATTTAATAAGCAAGGGGACTTATACATATGAGGCTTGTCTTGGGTGCTACAAGCCAAGTAGATCTCCACACCTGCTCATCAGATTCTTAAAACTTTACATAGAGGCCTTGATGTGGTTCAGCCACATATACTGTCCAGATGGTCTCAACAGCATAGTGTTGTCTCACGGCTGCATCTTTGAAGCAGCTCTTAGTGTGGGGATGATGGGTAGAATGTACATTCCAAGAATAGGAAAGGTGTGAGGAGTCTCTGATTGCCTAGTCCCAGCTCAGGGGTCAACTGATGGTCATGTCCTCTTGATGATCCTCTCAGACATCTTCCCAATGAATAAATACCATATATATATGGTATTTATATATATGTGTGTGTGTATATATATATGTTTTATATAAATATATATTTATATATAAATATGTATTTATATATAAATACATATTTATATATACCATATATATAAATACCATATTTATATATATAAATATATATTTATATACACATATTTCCTTAATTTTTTCATGGTGGCACTCACCACCTTCTATACCTACTATTAAATTACCTTATTTATTATTTTTGTACTTCTCCTTCTGCTACAATAAAAGCTCCAGAGATATGAAAAATCTTGGTCTATTTTACTCATGTATATGCACTAAGTACCTATTACTTTGCAGGAGGTATTGTGAATACTAAATATGTTTTAATAAGCTGAGTTCATTAAATGTCAACCAACTAAAAATAGATTTTGCAGGCATGATAGGAACATGCCCATGCAACAAGTTCTAACCTATGTTACCATTTTTAGCTCCTATTTTACTACTTGAATTTTCTACATTTCAGTCCATGAATAGAATACCCATGTTCAGATAGTTTTGATAAAAATAAAATACTAGGAGAAAATACTAGGCATGTTTCCATAAAAAGCATTTTTGCCTCTAGGTCACTTTTCCAAATGTAAAAAGGGGGGGACCATTTTACTTGTCTTCTGCAATCATTTCCAAGTTGATTGCTTACATGGTTTCTAAGAAGTAAAGATGGAATAGCACCATCTGCTGTCAGCCTGCTGATCTTGACAAAGTGACTTATTTGGGCCTTTCTGGGAGTACTAGTGGTTTGCTCTCTAATACATTTTAATACTTAGCTTTTTGAATTTTGTTTGGTTCTATCGAACATGTCTATCTCTTTTAATTTGGCAATCTAAATTCCTCTTCAATTCTCTTCTTCTACAAAAAAAAATAAGTTTGTTTTCTAATTATCACCAAAAAAGTTTGTCTAAATGTTTGTTTGATATTATGTAACTTATATATATTACAAGTAAGGAAATGATTCATTCATGGAAATTTAGAACATTTTATATCGCATCTCTAGAAAATTAAGAAGAGTATTGGGGTAGTAATTCAGTTTTTCTGGCACAGAGTCCATTAAATAAAAACAAGAATGACTTATCTGACTCTAAATGTCATTAGTTCATCCAACAAGTATTTATTGAGTGCCTACTGTGTGCCAGGTTCTGTCACAGGTGACGGTGATTCAACAGAACCCAAAACTGACAAATTCCCTGTCTTCAAGGAATTTACACTCCACTTGCTGGTTGTCCATTTGTTGTTTAGCTAGGGCAAAAAGAGTGTCAATGCTTGCTTTCCTAGAAGCTGATATTCAACTGGGAGAAAACAAACTAATAATAATATATAGCATGCTGGATGGTGTTCTGGGTTGAATTGTATCCTCCCAACATAAATTGAAGATCTAACCCCCAGTACCTCAGAGTGACCACATTTGTAAATAATACCATTGCAGATGTAATTAGTTAAGATGATGTTCATAGCAGAGTAGGGTGAACCCTTAATCCTTTTTAAAAGGGAAAAATTGGACACAGAAATTCAAACAAGGAGGATGCCATGTGAATGTGGCTACGATTGAAGTAATTAACCTACAAGGCAAGGAGACCAAATATTGGCAACAAACTACCAGGAGCCAGGGAAGAAGTATGAAACAGATACTCTCTTAAAAAGAACCAACTCTGCCAACAACTTGATCACACACTTCTAGTCTCCAGATCTGTGAGGCAATGCATTTCCGTTCCAAGTGCCCAGTTTTGGGTACTTTGTTAGGGCAAATCTAGGAAGCTAGTGGAAGAAACAAGAGTATACAGGCTGCAATTAAAAATACAGTGACCCTCGGAGTGACTTCCTAATGCGTTGGGGAGGGGGTTCTTTTGTAGTGATGAAAATGTTTTAGAACTAGTTAGAGATGGTGGTTGCACAACATACTGAGTGTTCTAAATGCCATTAGATTTTACACTTTAAAATAGTTAATTTTGTTCTATATGAATCTCACGTCATTTTATTAAATAGAGTGTCTGGGGAAGGCCTCTCAGAGAGGGTGGAATTTTAGTGAAGACAAGAAATAAGGATTGTGTCTGGCTGATGTGGTTGAGCATAGACCTATGCACGAAGAGGTCACTGGTTCAATTCCTGATCAGGACACATGCCCGGGGTTGCAGGCTTGAACCCAGTAGGGGGCATGCAGAAGGCAGCCAGTTAATGTTTCTCTTTTTCCCCTCTCCCTTCCTCTCTCTCTAAAAATCAATAAAAACATTAAAAAAAATAAGTATTGTTTTGTCCATATCTGTATAGTAGATGCTCAGTAAATGAGTTTAATGAGCATTAAAGAATGGAGATTTTAAAAAAATTTTGCCTTTTAACCTGTGGAATTTGAGCAGAAGTGTGATTTACATTTTATAAAAATCTTTTCATGGTGGACATTTTTAAGACAACATATAAAGAAAAGGAGGAAAAGCTAAAAGCAGAGAAAGAACTTGGGTAATGATTGCAATCATCCAGGTAAGAGATAAGTGATAGCAAAGGAGGGGATGAGAATGATTTGCTCGAGGACTTGGATGTGGTAGGAGAGAGGAAGATGGCTACAAGCATGATGCCCAGATTTGGGGGTTAGGCAACCGGAGGAATAAAATGGTCCTTAACTGAGATGAGAAAGACTGTGGTGGAGCAAGTTTAGCGCAGGTGAAGGTGAGGACAGGAGTTCAATTTGGAGCATGTTGAGTTCATCAAAATAATTTCTGAATAAAAATAATGTTGATGCTGAATTTGAAGTGATTCCCACTTCGGATCCTTATTCAGTATGCAGCAGCGACACTTTGCAACTGTGAAGTAAGAATCCTCTGCATAATGCAAGGGTACCAAAGCGAAACAAATGTGAGTGACTGTCTGGTGGTCTACTGAGAGCAGAAACAACAACTTGCCCTATATCTTGAAGAGTGTTGTGTCTCCCAGTAACTATTCTCCACTCTTCCATAATAATAATATATTCTTGCTGGTACCTGACTCCCTGCGACAAGGATGTTCTCTAGCTGTCTGTGGAACAAGGAGGACCTGTGTAATTCTGGCCAATGGGATGCAAGTAGAAACATCATCCAGGACCTTTTTTTTTTTTTTTTTGCCAAAGATCAACATCAAAATTGATTTTATTATAAACTCATATTTTAATTACTAGTAGTATGAAGTCACATGTGAAAGTTATAAAATTACAAGGTATTTCAAGTCAACCAAAAATCCATGGGAAGCCATGGATAATCACAGTACTATGCAACCTTCGTTATGAGTAGCTGCTGTGCATTTCGCCCATTATTCTTTGTCACTTTATCCTGATGCCCAATGTGCAGACATCACTTCTGGCTGCAGCTCTGGCACTCCAGTCACCACCTTTTTTTTTTAAAAAAAAAAAGTCTATTGCTGAAAGTATTACATATGTCCCCTTTTTCTCCCCATTGACCACTTTAGCCCGTGTCTACCCCAGGCCATATCTTTTTTTTTTTAAATAGACAGGCTTTCGGTTATATATATATATATATATATATATATATATATATATATATATATATATATATATTATTTTCCAGCACAGACAAACTGGCTGGAGAAGCATAAACATTGTACATTTCTATCATCTTCCACAGAATATGAACATATATTTATTAAAAATACAAAAGGGATACAGACTCCACCAATGTCTTTCAAAAGACATACAGGTCCAAGCAGTATCAAAAGTATAAAGAAATCACCAGTTAGCTGACGTTCTGAACTTGATATCACAGAGTGAACAGAGATTTCTCAGTCCTGTGTTCATGGTTACTTAGTACTTCAGTAACATTTGGGCAACTTGTGGTAGAGCTAGATTCCTGTCTTTCTATATGCACATGAGGTCCATAGCTTATACTGTATTATAAAACTGACAAATAATGAGTATTACATGTAAAGTTACAGCTGTGTATTTGACAGTGTCATATATAAGAAGACAAATGTCATGATCAGAAGAAAACTATTAAAGCACCAATATTACTTTTAAAAAACACTGCAATTCTGCTTTTAAATTTGAAGCTATATATAATTTTATTAACCAATACCACCCCAATAAATTTAATTTAAAAATTAAATAAAATTTTAAAATTTGAAACTATTTACATGTATCTACTGATCAATATGACCAGCTGAATTTACTGGAAAAGAAGTCCAAGAACAGCAGATCCTCACATTTCATCACAACTTAGATTGGCAGCCTTCACTTTTCTGGAGTCATTGCAAAAATTCACATAAATATAGAATGGAGGGATCATTTCAGTCATTGCAACGTCAATAGCACTTGTAACAGGCAGTTGCTATACTTAGACCTTTTCTATCTTTTGTGCCCATAAAACCACGTACAGGTTAGTCTTTGCTGACTTACCCACCTCGCAAAGTCTAGTTTTTGATCTTTTGGTACCAGCCACTACCTTGAGTAAAGAAGAGAGGGACTACTTTCTCAAAGATCCTCAAAAAGAGGTTAGGCATTTGAGGTTTTTGCAGAGCTCATCTGTCATGATATACCTGGATGGCAATATCCTAAACGCTTCTGTTTTTGGTTTCTAAAAATATATTTTTTATTGATTTCAGAGAGGGAAGAGAGATAAAAACACCAATGATGAGAGAGAATCATTGATTGGCTGTCTCCTGCATATCACACACTAGGGATTCGGCCAGCAGCCTGGACATATGCCCCTGACTGGGAATTGAACTGTGACCTCCTGGTTCATAGGTTGATGCTCAACCACTGAGCCATGCCAGCCGGGCTCTTTTGTGAGAGAGAAATGAACTCTGTCCTGTTTAGTTTTTCTTTTACAGATATACCCACATGCAATTATAACTAAAACAATTTGGAATTGGAGCCAGAGAATATTTAATCCAACCCCTTATAGACAAGGAAGCTGAAAATCAGAGAGATACAATGATATGATCTACATAATTCTGTGTCCACAGCTGGACACAAATAAGTATTAGTTGATCTGAGTTTTAACTTTGTGTGCTAGCCACCACAGATACCGCTCTTCAGTTTAAGTTTTCTAGGGTAGGAAGCGCTATTAGGTTTAAAGCCAGTGTCTCCATAAAGCTTCCCCTTTGCTGATCACCTTCTGGCCTCAGAAAGTAAGAGATATACCAGAAATAGTGCCAGAGGATAGATAAGCAATGTTAAATTTTTTAACTGACAAGGAAATTTAATACTAATAATATTTACCATTCATTAAACATGTCCAATTCACAGGTTCTGTGCCAAGAGTGTTACTAAGATTTCTCATTTAATCTCACAACAACCCTATAAAGTATTGTTATTATCTTCATTTTTCATAAGAGGAAACTAAAGCTTCAAGAAATGATTGACTTTCCCAAGTATTTACAATTAGTAAAGAACCACAGTAACCTAAAGGTGATTGGCACCATACTCCGTGGTTCTAAGTACTGTGTCAATAAACATAAATGACAGCTCTTGTGCCATCTGACCGGTCTACTTCTTTGTAACCATCTCTTTGCCACTTACCAACAGAAAGCTCAACTTGAGTACATTGCGCTACAATTCTATAGATTTACTTTACCTCTGCTACATAATGTTTTTCTTTCTGCCAGATATATACTCTTAATGTACAGTGTACAATGTACATTGTAGAAGGCAGTGAAATTCTTCATTCATAAACAGAGCAGCAGTTATAGCCTCTATTTAGACATCTTTATTCAACTTGAGTATTTGCAGAAATGAGGAATGCAATACCTTGTATCCATGTTCCTACAGCATTAACTTTTATTTGTGGAAGAAAGGAGTTTTTTGAGGAAAATGAAGGTTTCTCTCTTTTATGAAAGTGTTGGTACCTACTGAATTCATTACTGTATAACACAAAGGCTAAACCCACTACTCTCTCATCACTCCATAAACCCTTCACTCTATTCTTAATCTCTCCACAACTTCTTTCTTTTCTCTTTATTTTTAACATACTCCTCTCCTGGCAAGAAAGATACTCTCCTCAAATCTCCTCTCATCTCCTACTTATTACTCAAGACTGGTCAGAGGTCTCCCTTTTGTAAAGCCCCTTCCACATGCCCACTAAGAAGGTTACCAGCTCCACTCTGTGCCCCTCCATGCTTAGTTCAGCTCCCTCTTACACTCTTACCCTTATTATATCTGACTTAGCTGCTAATTTGGCTATTTCCTCCCCTAGACCAACAGCAACATAATAACATGAACATGTCTTTTACTGTTCTAAAGCCTTAATACTTTAGTTAGTTCCTGGCACATAGTAGGTAGATAAATATTTATTGAATGAAAGAAACATCCAATGGAAGAAAATGGCATGTTAATGCACTATTCTCTGGATAAAGTAAACTAATGACAAAACTTAAAATAAGGAATTTGGTATAGTTTATTTTTTTTCTAATATTTAGTTCAAAGTTAATTTGATATATAAAGCAAGGATTTGCCAAAAATAAAAATTCCTCGAAGTCTTTTTGACCATAAATAACAAGAGAATATATTTTTTCATTGGATTTTAAGGGGTTTGAGAGTTGTGAATTTTTTTTTTGATGATATGCAGATATTTTCTCACATGAAATCCTAATGAAAATTTTAATGAGCTAATAAATTATCACCTTTTACTTCTGTAAATGATAATCCTTTCTAGCCTTGCAAAAATGCCAGATGTTGAATGATTTTTATCAAAACTTAGAGTTTATTGCCTAAGGTAGCTGCCAATTGCCTTCACCAGATGGGCATGTTAAATTTATGAGCACACAATATAAACACAGTATATATTTTTTCTCCTATTCAACTGATCGAGTATTCATATAATTTCTTGTATATTTTCAGAAAGTTAGTCTGCAAGTTATTCTTCTAGGAATGGAATCTTTTCAATTAATCAGAAAGGATTTTAAAATTGTGAGAGTAATAATATGCTACTCAGAGCATGAATACCATTGAGGTGATCAGCTATTACATAGCACCTTGTCTAGAATAATAAAATACGGTTTCAAAAGGAATATTCTTTTCTCCCCAATCTAGTACTGAATTTTTTCCACCTGCCTATCTCTAGAATAGTGCCCATACTCTAGCATTAAAAGAAAAGACTAAGTACAACATGCCAATATTCCTGACATAGAATAACTTGAAAAACTGAAAATGACATTTCTTCCTTTTATGAGCACATTTCTGTCACCTAAATGCCTTTGATCTCATTTGTAAGATCATGAGACTCCTACATCTGATTACTTAGATATTTATTTTATTTCCACCATGTTTTCCTGATTTCTACTCACCCTGCCTTTTCTTTATTTTTCTTTTTAAACCCCTTTCTTGTCTTGTAGTAGATAAGTATCCTGATTTGACTTCATCTTTTCTTCTCGAATATTCTATAGCCATGCTGTCCAATACATATGTAATGTGAGCCACATATGTAAGTCTAAAGTTAAAGAGCTAAGTTTAATTAATATATGTTTCTTATTTAACTGAATATATCCAAAATGTTTTCAAATCAACATGTAATCAATAGCTATCTTACTTTTTCGTATTTAGATTTGAAATGCATTTTACACTTAGAGAACCTCTCAATCCGAACTAGCCACATATCAATGCTTAATAGCTTCTTTTGGCTAATGGCTACCACATTGGACAGTGTAAGTCTAGAATATCCTTACTCTCTTTTGTCAGCCTTAGGAAAATTTCATTAACAAAGCAGCAACCTGTAAAGGGGACAAAAAACAATAACAAACCTTCAATAACACACTGCCATTTGCCTAAGATTATTGTTAACTATTTAGGAGTTATTTCAGAGGTGGGGGTTAAGATCTTCATAATGTGCCATTATTACACATTAAATCAACAAAATTCTGTTATGTCCTTCTAAACTCAGGAGCTCTGAGTTACTACAGAGAACAGAAAATATGTTTGATAGAAGATAGAAATCTAAGAATTTATTTTTCTGTTTTTAAGATTAACAATTCAGAGTCTTTCAATTCATTATGGATAAAACCATGGCATTGGCATACATGGTGAGAACAGGATGTCATTTAATAAGATTGACATCACCAGTTCTCCGGTGAACATAATAAATCTCCCAGTGACAAGATTATTCCTCACTCCATGAATGCAGAGTGAATGAAGGACACAGACTAACTTAGAATGCTCTCTGAACGGCCTCTGCTCATTCAGTGTGCACGCCTTGACCACGTACAAGGATCTCTAAAACGTAACTCGCAGCGGGGGAGACTACAGTTCTGCAGCAAAGTTCCAACGGGACTAATTTCAGTGTAAATGTTGGACCTATCTTATCCTCTCATTTTGGTAACTGCACAAAGGCAGAAAATAAACTATGGAAATAATTCAGTTTTCTGTTGACCAAACATATTTCCAACTGTCAGAACAATTGTTCAAAATGTTCCTCAGATAAATCATTTTAAATGAATCTGTTTTAAAACAACCAAACTTGGGCCTCCACTGCCAGCAATTTGACTAGGAATACACAGGAGCTCTCTACTCCCTTTTATAAGTTGTACTTACAGTTGTGGAAACTTTTTTAATATCATTTTTTATTGTGTAAGATGGATCTGGTTTAAATATAAATACTTTAAACTTTTAAATAATTTTTCACAATTCATTTTGATGTTTTTCTTTTTTTGTTTGTTATGATTTTAGTGAGCTGTTACCTTTATTAAAAAGAAGAGATAAAATAGTTACATATAGCACACACATTGCATTATGAATAAATCTTTAACATACATAACTTAAGGTGACTGGAAAAAGAAATGAACACTTAAAAAATGTATTACTCGGTAATTAGGTCAAATATAAAACTGTTTTCAAAACCAATTGATAAAAGAACTATCCATTGCTTTACAAATGCTCAACATGTGCACACATCAATCCTGCAGTTAATTAATCCCAGATCTTTACAGCCTATCATGAATGTTTGGAATGGCAGCGTCCACATGATTCTTTTTACTTCCTCAAGGTAACAAGGAAGAGCTAACTCTACAATTTGGTGCATATTATCTGATAGAATTAGTGAAATGTATTTGGTTGGCTATTTTTGTGGTTGAATTATTTTTTCCCTTTTGAAATGTGTATTTTAATTTTATTTATTTATTTATTTAATCTTTATTGTCATACTAGAGGCCTGTTGCATGAAGATTCGTGCAATAGGCCTTCCTTCCCCTGGCTGCCGGCACCGGTTTTTCTCCGGCACCCAGAACTCAGGCCTTCACTCAGGCCACAGCGGAGAAGCCAAGACTCTTCAGTCTTCAGTCTTCAGTCTTCAGTTGTTTTCACTCTTCAGTCTTCTCCATCTTTGTTGGGTTAATTTGCATACTCACTCCTGATTGGCTGGTGGGGGTCTTAGAGGTATGGTCAATTTGCATATTTCTCTTTTATTAGTGTAGATTATATATGTCTCCCTTTTTTCCCCATTGATGCCCATCCCCCCACACACCCACCCCAGGCCTTCACTACCCTATTGTCTGTGTTCATGGGCTATGCATATATGCATACTAGTTCTTTGATTGATCACCTTCCACTCACCCACTTTCCCCCACCTTCCCTCTGAGATTCCATGTGGTTGATTGTTTTAGTTGTATTTCATGCATTTTCATCTACAATCAGAATAGTCTATTATATGTTTCCTTTTTATGAATGCTAAATCCTTTTGAACCATCCTCTCAGTATAAGATACTCTTTCATAGCACCTAACTCTTGGAAACATCAAAGTAGTATTCAAAGGTGACCACCTATCACAAAATAACAGACAAAACTGTTAAACCAAGAAATTGTAGATCTATACATATTATTTTAAGGATATGAAAATAACCTTTAGAAGAATTCAAAATAGAATGGCTAGAAGTGATTGCCCTCAAAGATCAGAATTGGGTATAAAAACAAAGTAGGGTCTGTATTGAAAGATTTCATAAAAATTGCTTAGAAAGCATTAACTAAAAGTTAGACATTGCTAGTATTATTGTTAGCATTGTTATTATTACAGGCTCTTCTATATTATTTTATAGTTAAGCCATATAAATTAATTTTATTTATTTATTTATTTATTTATTTATTTATTTTTAATATATTTTTATTGATTTCAGAGAACAAGAGGAAGAAGAGAAAGATAGAAACATCAATGATGAGAGGGCATCATTGATTGGCTGCCTCCCACACGACCCCTACTGGGGACCAAGTGTGCAACCCTGGCATGTGCTCTAACCAGGAATTGAACTGTGACTTCCCAGTTCAAAGGTTGATGCTCAACCACTGAACACACCAACAGGGCCAATTCTTTATTTAAGTAAAAGAAGAAAAGAAGTGCTACCTTACTTGAAATTTTAGATTAGAAGTAAGAAGGCTAAAAGGCTAATTCCAACGTAACCCTGATATTTGGGGGCTAGCAATCTGAATCTGTGCCAGCAAGCCCAGTGTACATTCTTGATAATCTATAATTAAGTCACTGCCTCTTTCCGGAAACTGGTCTTGCAGGACCTGTTATCTAAATGCTCACATTTCACAGAGGCCATTAAACTATGAACAGTGCACAGCCCCGGAGGGGGTAGTTATTAGTGCTGGCACCAGGGCAGACCATTACATATGGTCTGGAGACGCCCAACACCTGGGGCCTTTTTGCAAAGCCTGAGAAAAGGACTGGAAGCATAATCCATATTTGCGGGACAAAGATGACAGAACGATATAAAAGAGGAACTCCCTGCATGTTACTTTGCTCAGATTTGGGAAGTTATTCCACTGAGTCCACTGATGTAATAAACAGTGTAACTCCTTTTCTCTAAAAGCGTTGCTTGGTTTTTCTCTGGTCTTCTGCAGCAGAAGAAACTTCAGATTATTATTCTCATTATTATTCTCATTCACAAATAAGAAAACTAAGGCAGAGATCACCTCAACTTTTCGTTCCCCACTCTGAAACCTATACCAACATCTGTATCTCCATTTGAAGTGGGCATGAAAATGTGCCTTTTTGTTTCCTGACTTTGGGGAATATAACTGACTGATAGACCCAACTCTTATGCTCCAAATCCACCCTGGAGTTTGAGCTGTGGGCACAATTTCCATGTCAGCCAATGACTGGCATGCCAGAGATATGAAGGCAGATCCTCTGCCCTGTGTCACTGGACCCCTCTGACTTTGATTCAAGGATTTCCCTCATGGCCTTGTCAAAACTTTCTTAGAATCACACTGCATCCAAGACACTCCCTACTCAGCTTTTCCTTTTCATATTTTTTGAACCAGAGTCATACCTGCCTCCTCCAGCATCATCCCCATTTTCCTTCATAGGCATTTTCTCCAGTAAATAACTGGCATACTTAATTCCATCCTGGTATCTACTTCTCAGAGGAGCCAAACTAACACAGCATCCATTCTTAAGTTATTTCTAGGTGTTGTTTTCCCTTTTTTGATTAAGGATAATCCATTCAACAAGACTTTAAATGTGTGTGTGTGTGTGTGTGTGTGTGTGTGTGTGTGTGTGTGTGTGTGTGTTGATTTCAGAGAGGAAGGGAGAGGGAGAGACAGAAACATCAGTGATGAGAATCATTGATCGACTGCTTCCTGCACACCCCACTCTGGGGATTGAGACTGCAACCTGACATGTACCCTCATCGGGAATCCAACCATGACCTCCTGGTTCATAGGTCGATGCTCATCCACTGAGCCACACCAGGTGGGCAATTCAACAATACTCTTGACCTTAAGTCCTTCTGTCTTCTTTAGGATCTGTTGCCCCCTCCCCCACCCCCCAACTTCATGCTTACACTACTTTCATCTTTCTTCTTAGGATTTATGGTCCCTCTCATCTAAATAACAACTACTAAAACACCTGCCCTGAAAACTGGTTCCCTTTCAGTATGGACTTGATTAAGAAAGCAGAGCCACTCTAAGAACTCCAGAAATAAAAGGATTAATACAAGAATTAAAATTTACTTGAAGATCTGGGGGAGCAAAGATCAGGGAAGTCACCACCAAAGGTCGGAAAAGTGGAACAGACACTGATGACCACAACCTGAATCACTAAGGCAAGAGATTATCTACCTAAACTTGAGAGGAACACTTGGAATTTTCAAGTTGCTCTGAAAATGTTTCCATCAACTAACTCATTCCAAAGCGGTGAAGCTGATAGTTCTCAAATGTACATCAAGAAGCCTCTGTATAGGGTAGTGAAGACCTGGGGGGGGGGGGGAGTTAGAGGCTGGGAGGAGAAGGTAAAGGGGTGAAAATGGGAGGTGTTGTAATACTACCAACAATAAAAATATATTAAAAAAAGAAAAAAAAGGAGCCTCTGGTGATCTCATTCCAGTTTGGCGCTAGCAAAATCTAATTCAGAATCACATGGGGAAGGGGCTTGAAGAACATGTCATTCCCTAGAATCTAATACAGAGGAAACTTTGGACAGGGGACTCTCTCTACTTTCACCCAGCCCCCATCATGGAAGTGTCATAGGCACCTCACAGACACCAGGAAAGGTGCTATGGAGCAGCCCCCTGAGTCGGAGAGGGCTGTCCAATGACACCCAATGATTGCATTATAGCAAAGTGAATTTATTAAAGAAGCAAAGCCAGCAAATTTATCAAATAAGCAAGGCAAGAAAATTTATCAGAATATATCTGCCCATCAGGTGCAGATGGATTTCCCAGCTAGCCTGGGAACAAGTCTGGTGGGGGGGGTCAAGGGCTTATATGCCATTTTGCCTATAGGTTTCAAAATTCCTCTGCCAGGTATCTTGGTACAGATTAACTCTCAAAGTTTCCCTTTTACTTTGCTATGGCTTTCCCCAGAATTCATGAGAAGCACCTAGCAATTTTATCTTGCCAAGCCCTGAGATGGCTGGCTTTTCTGTTAGGGAGTGAAATACAACTGCCCTTTTTCCTTCCCCCCCCCCCTCCTCCTTTCCTGCATTCTCTAGTTGGGGAGGCTTTAACCATTTGCTTTCAAGTGTCCCTGGTCTGGGGAAGTTAATGGCTTGTTATTTACAAGCCAGCTGTAAGCTGTCCAAACTGTTTGGCTTTGTTTAATTTTCTTGTCTCAGTTTCCCTATCCGTCTCACCCTGGAATTTTCCTAGCTTCTTGCTACCCTTGGGTGCAGTGCACAGAAAATAGTGGGGCTCTGATTGCCCTTGCTCTGGACCTTCTCATCCCTTGCCCAAGATAGAAGACCAGAGGCTGCAGCTGCCATATCACTCTGAGAGATGCACATCATCATTCCTTCCTGTGTCTCCAGAAACCTGGCTCAGAGATTTTGCCAAGGGGGAGAGTCAGGCCTGAAATCAGAGGGCTTGATACCTCTTCCCAAAGGAACCGACTCCATTTGCAACAGAATATGGGAAAGTTCAAGCCTAAAGATTCTCTCAAAAACAATGGAAGTTGAGGTGAAAGCAATTAACAGGAGATTTGTAAATTCATTAGCGATATACATGAAACCATAGATGGATTAGTTTGCCAGAGAGATTTAAGGAAAGAGACAGGTAGGAAAGCTCTCTTGGGGTCAGAAGAAGTCTCCAAACACTGACTTTAAAAAGGACTCCTTCCAAGGAGCTCAAACTATTGGGTCTACCTGTGTTGACAGATCACAGGGCATTGTTGAAACAACATAACAATCACACAGCAATTAGTGAAGCTTAACAGCTCAGTGTGGTCAGGAAGAGACAAACAGATGTCTTGATTTTTATGAGGCCAGCATTACCTTAATACCCAAACCAGACAAAGACATCATATAAAGAAGAAAATGATAGGCCAATATCTCTTATGAATATAGATTTTTTAAAATCCTTAGCAAAATACTGGCAAATCAAATAAAAATTTGTTTAAAAATAATTATACTAGCACACCATGACAAAGTGAGGTTTATTATGGGTATTGCAAGGCTGGTTCAATATTTGAAAATCAATTAATGTAATTTATCACATCAACAATTTAATAAAGAAAAGTCATATGCTCATACTAATAAATGCAAAAAAAAAGTATTTGACAAAATCCAACACCTATTTATGATAAAAAAAAAAAAACTCTCAGAAAAGTAGGTATAGAGGGGAACTTCCTAAACCTGATAAAGAACATCTACAAAAAAACCTCCAGTTAATACCATACTAAATGAGAAAAGACTGGGTACTCTCCTCTGAAGATCAGGAACAAGACAAAGATGTCTATTTTCACCACTTGGATTCAATACTGTACTGGAAAGTCTACTCAGGGCAATTAGGCAAGAAAACAAAATAAAAGGCATTTAGTTTGTAATAGAAGAAATAAAGCTATTTTATTCACAGATGACAATGTCACACAAGTGGAAAAATTCTAAGGAATTCATTAAAAAACTACTAGAAGTAATAAATAAGTTCAACAAGATTGTAGATTACAAGATTAATATGCAAAAATCTATAATTTTGTATACATTTGCAATGACCAATTAGAAAATAATATTAAGGAAGCAATTCCACTTCCAATAGCATTCAAAAGAAGAAAATATTTAGGATAAAATTTAACAGAAATGCATAACTTATGCTCTGAAAATTATAAGACATTGTTGAAAGAAATTAGTATCAAAATAAATGAACAAATACTTTATGTTCATGTATCAGAAGATTTAATATTATGATGGCAATACTTCCCAAATTGATCTACAGATTTAATGCAATCTTATTAAATTTACAGCTAACATCTTTGCAGAAACTGATAGTATGATCCTAAAACTTACATGGAAACTCAAGGGACCCAAAATAACCAAAACAAACTTGAAAAAGGAAGAACAAAGTTGGAGGACTCATGCTCCCCAATTCTAAAGCATACTTCAAAGCAACAGTACTGCCATAAAGACAGACATATAGACTAACTAGAGGCCTGGGGCATGAAATCCATGCATGGAGAGGGGGGGAGGTGTGTGCCCCTCAGCCCAGCCTGAACCCTCTCCAATCTGGGACCCCTCGAGAGATGCCCAACTGCCCATTTAGGCCCGATCCCACCAGGATCAGGCCTAAACGGGCAGTCGGACATACCTCTCACAATCCAGGACTACTGGCTCCCAACCACTTGCCTGCCTGCCAGCCTGATCACCCCGTAGCCAGCCTGATCAACGCCTAACTGCTCTCCTGCCAGCCCAATTGCCCCTAACTGCCCTCCCCTGCTGGCCTGATTGCCTCCCACTGCCCTCCCTTGCAGGCCTAGTCCCTCCCAACTGCCCTCTCCTGTTGGCCTGATTGCCCACAACTGCCCTCCCCTGCCAGCCATCTTGTGGTGGTTATCTTGTGACCACACGGGGGCAGCCATCTTTGACCACATGGGGACAGCCATATTGTGTGTTGGAGTGATGGTCAATTTGCATATTACTATTTTATTAGATAGAATGGAATAGAATAGAGAACCCAGAAATAAACTCTTGCTTGCACAGTCAAATGTTTTTTGACAAGGATGCAAAGACCATACAATAGGGGAAAAAATAGTTTTTCACCAAATGGTTATAGGACCTGTCTCCCTCTCCTGTTCCCTTACCCTCTCCCTCTCTATCTCCCTTTTTCTTTGTCTCTCATTTCCCCATGCCCCTTAAGACATTCCTCTCCTTTCCCATAAGCAGGACTCTTTCTGGACTCTGGATAGGGTTGTCAGAGTTTACAATCAAATCAAAATCCTGTGACTCTAAGAGCTCTAGAAGCCTGAGTCATTTCAACACCTCTTTTCTTCTCTCTGCTCTTAGCACATTGTCTCTTATGGCCAGGACTAAGTTTCACTAAAGTCTCAAAAAATTAAAGAAAAGCACATAAAACTGTTATCCAATTCAGAAAAATGTGAGGAGAGTGTTACTTTTCTTAGGACCTCAAAATATTGTGGGGAAAAAAATACAATTTCTCGTTACTTCTCTATAGCAATTACAAAGAAAATGTTGTCTGCTATTTCCTTATTGAAGGAAAAATGGTTAGACAAAACATGAGGTGTCCCCTCCAAGCCTTTCAGAGAACCCAGGAGATCAGATTCTCTAGCAAGTGTCTAGTCATCCTATTTCTATTGAAATGTTTGTCAAGTAAGCAAACTATCCATTGTGCAGTTGCTTCATTGTTCACCTCTAAATAATTTCCCAGAAATTTAGAAACATATGTTCACTTTTCTCTCATCTATGTTCAAAACATATATAGAGAGAGCTACCCAGAGTTATTAATAATCCAAAACTGGCATAAGATGTCTATTGTGTTTTCTGTGGCAATTTCAAGAACCAATTGCATTGACAATTATAAATGCTAAGGAGAATGAAATGTCTATATACAATAGGGCTGTGATATCAGCTCAAAGACTGCAGTCTAAAATATAATATTATGAGTTAGTAGAAACCTAACTAAAATGTTTAATAAAGGAAGCAGTCATCCAAAAAGCATGCACCTAGAAACATAACTAGCTCAAAATCTTCTAGTTATTAGGATCCTTTTTGGTTGAAAACTGCACTTGTGAAAATTGAAAAAACCCAGAGGAACATTTTTAAATTGAATTTATTGGGGTGACATTGGTTAATAAAATTATATAGATTTCAGGGGTACAATTCTAAATACATTACCTGTATATTATATTGTGTGTTCACCACCTCAAGTCAAGTCTCATTGCATCACCATTGATCCATCCTTTACCCTCTCCTACCTTCTCCCACACCCTCTTTTCCTCTGCTAATCACCATACTGTTGTTTATCAGAGTTGTTTTTTTTCCTTTTTTACTTAACCTCTTCACCTGTTTCACCCAGCCCCCCAAACTCCCTCCCTTCTGACAGCTATCAATCTGTTCTCTGTATCTATGAGTCTGTTTCTATTTTGTTTGTTTATTTTGTTCATTAGATTCCACATTTAAGTGAAATCATATGGTACTTGTTTTTCTCTGACTGGTTTATTTCACTTAGCAAAATACTCTCCAGGTCCATCCATTCTGCTGCAGGGTAAGATTTCCTTCTTTTTTATGGCCGAGTAGTATTCCACTGTGTAAATGTGCCACAGCTTCTTTTATCCACTCATCTACTGATGGGCACTTGGGCTGCTTCCAAATCTTGGTTATGTTAAATAATACTGCAATGAACATAGAGGTGTATGTATTCTTTTGAATCATTGTTTAGGGCTTTTTCAGTTAGATTCCCAGAAGTGGAATTGCCGGGGGATAAGGCAGTTCCATTTTTAATTTTTTTTTAGGAAACTCCATACTGTTTTTCAGGGTAGTTGTATCAATCTGTGTTCCCACTAACAGTGCAGTAGGGTTCCCTTTTCTCCACTTCCTCACCAACACATACGTTTGTTAATTTATTAATGACATCCATTCTGACAGGGGTGAGATGGTATCATGTTGTGGTTTTAATTTGTGTTTCTCTGATGATTAGGGACATTGTGCATGTTTCCATATGTCTATCAGCCATTTGTAGATCCTCTTTGGAGAAATGCCTACTAAGTTCCTTTGCCCATTTTTTAATTGGGTCATTTGTTTTTTTGGTGTTGAGTTATGTAAGTTCTTTATAAATTTTGTATATTAACCCCTAATCAAACATATGGTTCAGTGGGTTGTATTTTTATTTTGTTGTAGGTTTTCTTTGCCAAGCAAAACCTTTTCAGTTTGATGTAGTCCCATTTGTTTATTTTTTATTTTGTTTCCCTTGCCCAAGGAGATATATCAGAAAAAAATATTGCTATGAGAAATGTCCAAGATTTTACTGCCTATTTTTTCTTCTAGGATTTTTATGGTTTCAAGTCTTACCACCTCACTCTTGTCAGAATGCCTATCATCAATAAATAAACATGAGTAGAAATAGGGGACATCTACAATAATGTCAACAATAAAAAACAAATAAATAAAAATGAATCCACAGACAACAAATGGTGGCGAGGATATTGAAGTACAAGATTAAGGTAGGGGTTAAAAAACAACAACATGAACAACAAAAAGAAAGAAAGCAAGATTAAGATAGGGGCAGGTTTGATTTCTCCTGAGTTTTCCCTCTTAGCTTACACCTTCATACTGTGTTCTGATATCTCTGTGTGACCAGATGTTCTTTTCTTATAAGGATATCAGTCAAATTAGAGGAGGGCCTACTATAATGGCCATATTTTAACTTATATGCTAAAAGGTACTTCCTCCAAATATAGTCATATTCAACAGTACTGAGGGTTATGGCTTAAACATATGAATTTTGGGAAACACAATTCAGCCCATAACAGGGAGATTATTCACATGGGCCTAATCTAATTACACAAGCTCTTAAAAAATAAAATTTCTCTAGCTGGCGGAAGGAGAGAGTGACAGAGAGGTTCCATAGTGGATTAAATGTGTCCCCCAAGAAGACATGTTATTACTTGAAAATAGAGTCTTTGCAGATGTAATCAAGCTTTGCTGAGGTCCTACTAGATTAAGATAGACCCTAAATCTACTGACTGATGTTGTCACCAGACTGGGTTTGGGCCCAGGATGGGTCTACCTAGGGCCCACCGGGAGTGTGTCGGTTCTTGACTTCACATAGGAAAGATTTCACAACACAAGCTCAGGTGGCTTTTGAGAGTGTGTTTATTAAAGCTGAAATAAAGAGGAGGTTTAAGGTAGGAGAAGCAACAGGAGAGGAAAAGTCAGAGAAAGGGGGGCTTTGGAGACAGGTTCAGGGGGTTAGCCTGGCAAGATCTGCCACTGCCCACTGCTCCCCTGGCTGCAAGTCTCATGGGGCCCTTGGAGTTTAGGAGATGCACGCCTGTGGAGGAAGAAGTCAGGGAAGGGAAAGGTTCGGGTGTGCCCCCAGGAGGGAGAGCTCTTCTCAGTTTATTTGTCTTGAAGCATTTTTTATGTCCCCTGGAATCCTAGGGGAGGGTCTTAACAGAATATTAGCTTTTCAGATGTGTCCTTTAATATGCTGATTCGTCAAAATGTGTGTAAAGAGGTCAGGGTTATTTTCTGGTTAGTTTTATTTTTGAAGAATGTTATTTAAGAGGTACTGGGGCAGAGGAGAGTCTGCCCTAGGAGTCTGGAATGCATAAACCATGTGCACCTGTGTCCTTGTTTAGGCAAGATAAAACCTTGTGATTCATTAGCTGGCTGTAAATTGCTCAAATTGTTTGTCCTGTCTATTTTGTCTCAGTTTCCTTTATTCCACTTGTCAAGGAATTTCCCTACTTTCTTACTATCCTGCCTCTGTGTCTCTGTTAGAGAAAGGAGAGGGAGATTTGGACACAGAGACACAGGGAAGAAAGCCACGAGATGATAGAGACAGAGATTGGAGCGATGCAGCTACAAGCCAAGGAATGCCAAGAATTGCCGGGTGCCACCAGAAGCTAGGAAGAGGCAATGACGGGCTCTTTCCCAGAGTTTCAAAAGGAGTGTGGACCTATCAACACCTTCATTTCCAACCTCCAGACTCCAGAACTGTGAGAAAATAAGTTTCTATTGTCTTAAGCCACCCATTTTGTAGTATTTGTTGCAGCAGTCCCAAGGTAACTAGTACAGACTAAAAGCATGAGAACTGCACATGCAGTTGCTTACTTGGAAATGTAGAAGGTCACATTGAAAACATAAGGAACTAAATTCTACCAACATCTTGAATGAGTTTGGTAGCAGATTCTTCCCTAGAACTTCTGGAAAGGAATGCAGCCCCGCCAACACTTTGGTTTCAGCCTTGTGAGATCCTGAACAGAGACTCAGCCACACGACGCTGGAAGACAATGAATGGGTGTTGTTTTACGCTACTAAGCTTGTAGCAATTTGTTATGAAACATAGAAAACTGCTACATCAAGAAATTAAAGAATATGAAAGAGACAAAAAATTCAAATTCCAAAATCTAGAATAAAAAAGAATTGTTTCAGTGTATGATTATAAGGGATGGATGGGAGTGGAACTTGTTCAGTCCCAAGTTTCCCAAACCAACTAAGTTCATGAGTTCAGTTATGGATACAGTGGGCTGGGACCCACTATGTCTAAGCTAAAGAGAAGAGGGCAAGTCATTTGCCACCCGACCCAAGGTATCCATACTAATGTCAAAATAAGAACGTCCAAACCTGTAGATAATTTTATTAGTTTATTTGAGTCAAACTGATGACACGCCGGGAAGCAAGATCTCAAATACTTCAGCAAATGACAGTTTGGCAGTTTGTTTGTTTTTATATGCATTTGGAATTAAGGAGGGAGCATCAGAAAGGTTCTCTCTCTCTCTCTCTCTCTCTCTCTCTCTCTTTCTTTCTCTCTCATACATACACGTGCGCACGCACGCGCGCACACACACACATTTGAGTGATAGTGAGAGAGGAAAAAAAGGAAGGGGGAGAGAGAGAGAGGAGAGAGAGAGAGAAACCACACACATTGATTTGTTGTTCTACTTACTTATGCATTTACTAGAGGCCCAATGCACGAAATTCATTACTGTGCCCTCACAGCCACAGTGGCTTGCCTCGGCCCCTGCAGCCCCAGCTTTGTCTGGAAAGTCATCCAGAAGGACAGGCTGTTCAGTCTCATTAGCGTATATTATGCTTTTATTATTATAGACAAGAGGCCTGGTGCACAAAATTCGTGCACAGGGGTGTGTGTCCCTCAGCCCAACCTGCACCCTCTCCAATCAGGGAACCTTCGAGGGATGTCTGACTGCCCGTTTAGGCCTGATCCCAGTATAATAGGGCCTAAATGGGCAGTCAGACATCCCTCTCACAATCCAGGACTGCTGGCTCCCAACTGCTCGCCTGCCTGATTGCCCCTAACTGCTTCTTCCTGACAGCCTTATTGACATCTAACTGCTCCCCTGTCAGCCTGATTGCCCCTAACTGCCCTCCCCTGCAGGCCTGAGTCCCCCACAACTGCCCTTCCCTGCAGATCCAGTTGCCCCCAACTTCCCTCCTCTGCTGCCCTCTGGTCACCCCTAACTGCCCTCCCCTGTAGGCTTGATTACCTCCAATTGCCCTCCCATGCAGGCCTGGTTCCTCCCAACTGCCCTCCCCTGCTGGCCATCTTGTGGTGGCCATCTTGTGTCCACATGGGGGCAGCCATCTTTGACCACATGAGGGCAGCGATCTTATGTGTTGGAGTGATGGTCAATTTGCATATTACTGTTTTATTAGATAGGATTGGTTGATTCTTATATGTACCCAAACAGGGTATCAAACCCACAATCTTGGCATATAGGAATGATGCTCTAACCAACTGAGCCACTTGGCCAGGGCAGGAAGATTCCTGATGGTGGAAGAAAGCAAGGTGAGGGAAATATCTATGATTGGATTACAAGGTATGTGCTCCCTTGAAGGTAGGAACACCTCTGAGGGGTCTGGGAAAAGGATTACTTCTGGGATTTCAAATGTGTGTTAAGCTAGATGCACATGTACAATGGACAAGGCTTGCTTAAAGCAAAGATAAACCTTTTACTATGGAAGGTATGTGACTGGTATATGACTACCCACCATGGCCTGCCCAGTTAGGACTTTATGATCAGATCACCCTGTGAGGTTACTTTTGGTCCCTGGGTTTGTCATATTTCTTAGAGCTCCTTTTTCACTCCTACTAAGACTAGTGCTGGTGGTCAGAGAGGGACTAACTATAAAAGGCAATTATAATAAAACTAGTGGCCCAGTGCACAAAATTCATGCACAGGGACGGGGAGGGGGAGTGTCCCTCAGCCGGGCCTGCATCCTCTCCAATCTGGGACCCCTCTGGGGATGTCTGTCTAAACTGGCAGTCTGACATTCCTCTTGCAATCTGGGACTGCTGGCCCCTAACAGCTCACCTGCCTGCCTGCCTGATTGCCCCTAACCACTCTGCCTGCTGGCCTATTGTCCTCAACTGCCCCCCTTCTGGTCTGATCACCCCTAACTGCCCCCCACCTGCCGACCTGATCGCCCCCAACTGCCCCCCCTGCTGGCCTGATTGCCCCCAACTGCCCCCCGCATTGGCCTGATCGCCCCCAACTGCCCCCCCCCCTGCTGGCCTGCTCACCCCCAACTTCCCCCCACCTGCTGCCATGATCACTCCCAACTGTGACCCCCTGCTGGCCTGCTTGCCCCTGACTGTCCCCCCCACCCCCACCGGCCTATTCACCCCTAACCACCTCTGCCTTGGCCCCGCCACCATAGCTTTGTCTGAAAGGACATCCAGAAGGTCTCCCAGTCTAATTAGCATATTACCCTTTTATTAGTATAGATATAAGTAAAAATAAGTATAAGTAAAATTTACCATGGATTATGAGAGAGAGAGAGAGAGAGAGAGAGAGAGAGAGAGAGAATATGAACAAAACTGTCCTTAGAGAAACGGTCAGATTGATGCTGGGTAAGCCCAGGCAACTGCAATGCAAATCTTGAAGTTCAGGATTTCCAACAATGAAGGATTGAATGAATCAATCAATATTGGAGTTGGTAACTGGTGGCTTTGTTATGTGTGAACTTTGTTAATCCGAACTCCATTTCTCAGATTTTGTTCTCCTTTTTGGTTTTGGTTGGGTTGACATAAGACAGCTGAAGGGCAGGAGTGAAGCAACAGCTGTTTTGCAACTTGCAGGCATTTTTACTGATCTGCTGGCTTACCTTGTGGGTGTGAGGTCGCCGGGCAGGACTGCAGTGTTTCCACCTTCCCCTGGCTCTTCTTTGGCTTCTCACCACCATGTTAAGGGGCCCTGGCTTCTGCTCAGAATCAGAGACAGATTTCAGTCAGTTCTCGTGGACTTTAGCTCATTCTCATGGGGCTTGTCCTTGCCTTTCCTCCCCTTTATTTCATCTTGCATTCGTAGCTACCTGCCTTACATGCTTCAAAACTTCCACATCAGACCCGGAGATGACAGCCTTACAAAGGCTGCTTAATCAGTCCTCACAAGTGTGTAAGGTCAAATCACAAACATATACAAGTTCATATACACACATATATATACATGTCTATACATTATATATATTCCAGAGTTTCTGCTTCTCAGGTTAAATGATATAATAATCTACACCTATATCTTTCATATATTTTTCTTACAATGATAGAGAAGAAAAACCTAGAACTTTGAAAATAAAGGAGCATAATTTCTTAAATTAGCTGTTGCACATGTATAATGGTAAAACCCCAATAAAAATGTTAGCACGGAGTGGAGGGAATCCAAGATGGCGGCATAGGTAAACACCTAAACTGCTGCCTCCACAACAATTTAAACTGCAACTAAAAGATAAAACGTCTATCACCCAGAACCACGGGAAAGCTGGCTGAGTGGAAGTTCTACAACTAGAAGGAAAGAGAAAAGAGCACTGAGACGTGCACAAGCGCTGAAAAGCTGAGGTACGGAGGCGCGTGATCTGGGCTGGCGGCGGGCGACTGGGTGCGTTGCTTTTTTCAACCCCAACGGAGACAAGCCCCCGATTACTCTGAAATCCAGTCTCTGGGGAGACACGGGGGACCCAAACTCCTACGGGGAGAAGCTGGACTGTCTGCCAGTGAGAGTGGCTTGCTAGCAGAGCTGCGCGCAGGAATAATTGTTTACGGCACTGGGAAACAGGATTCCAGGACACGGTCAGGACACAGAGCGGGCTTACTAGCAGCAATTGCTGTTTGCCACGCCCTAACCTAGTGATGCCCTGAGACCCCGCCCCACACAACCTACAAACCCACCCAAGCTCCAAGCAGCTCAATTAGCATAAGGAAGCCTGCCCTATCGCAGCTTAACCTAGAAAACTTGCAGCCCGGGTCAGACAGCTCCAAAACCTCCAAACCCCAAGCAAAGAGGAGAAAACTGCAGCTCTCACTGTAGCTCCTGCTGAGTGGCCTCAGACAGTAGCTGACCTGCACCCCATTGGAGATCCAGAAGCCAGTGTACCTAGTGGTCAGTGTGAGACACCAGATTTCAACTCCTCACATCCATAAGTGACACATTCAAGAGGCAGACTCAGTGAGCACCAAAGCCCCTCTGAAACAAGTCCTGCCCCATAAGCGTGTCTTCAGCGCAGCACTTCTTCCATTATAGACACAGGGAGTGCTCACAGCTAATTGGCCTGGAGGTCAATTCCTCCCAGCGTACCAACAGCAATTCAGGCTTAACTACACCAAGACTTTGCACTCAGCCCACAAAGGGGTGTACCAAGAGCATCCACATCAGGTGATTGGGGAGGCTGAGCTACTGCCCCCTATAGGTCACCTACCACACAAAGCCACTCCATCAACACAGGGAAGAAGCCAAAATGCAGAAACAAAGAAACATGTCATGAATGAAAGAAACGGAGGAAAGCAAACTACTGGATGACATAGAGTTCAGAATCACATTTATAAGGTTACTCAAGAATCTTCTAAAAACTGCCGAGAAACTTGATGACACTTCTGAGGAGCTTAGTGAGACCTTCAAGGACCTTAATGAGAATACCAAAAAAATGGAAAAGGATCAGTCAGAAATGAAGCATACACTGTCTGAAATAAAGAATATACAGAAACTCAACTGTAGATCAACATACCCCAAGAATCAAACCAAAGATCTGAAATATGTGGAAACAAAAAACATCAAACCAGAAAAACAAAAAGAAAAAAGAATCCAAAAATATGAAGATAATGTAAGGAGCCTCTGGGACAACTTTAAGCGAAACAACATCCGAATTTTTGGGGTGCCAGAAGAAGGGAGAGAGCAAAATATTGAAAACCTATTAGAAGAAATAATGACAGAAAACTTTCCCTACCTGGTGAAAGAAATAGACTTACAAGTTCAGGAAGCGCACAGAACCCCATACAAGAGGAACCCAAAGAGGACCACACCAAGACACATCATAATTAAAATGCCAAGGGCAAAAGACAAAGAGAGAATATTAAAAGCAGCAAGAGAAAAACAGTTAATTACCTACAAGGGAGTACCCATACGACTGTCAGCTGATTTCTCGGCAGAAACTATGCAGGCCAGAAGGGAGTGGCAAGAAATATTCAAAGTGATGAACAGCAAGAACCTACAACCAAGATTACTCTACCCAGCAAAGCTATCATTCAGAGTTGAAGGTCAGATAAAGAGCTTCACAGACAAGAAAAAGCTAAAGGAGTTCATCGCCACCAAACCAGGATTACATGAAATGCTGAAGGGTATTCTTTAAGAAGAGGAAGAAGAAGAAAAAGGTAAAGATAAAAATTATGAACAACAAAATGACATCAAATACATACCTACCAACAAGTGAATCTAAAAATCAAGTGAATAAAAAATCTGAAGAACAGAATGGACTGGTGAATATAATAGAATCAGGGACATAGAAAGGGAGTGGACTGACGATTCTCAGGGGAAGCAGGTGTGAAGGGTGCGGGAAGAGATTGGACAAAAATCTTACTCCTATGGATGAAGACAGTGGCGGGGGGTAAGGGCATGGGGTGGGGTGGGGAATCAGGTGGAGGGGAGCTATGGGGGGAAAAAAAGTGGAACACTTGTAATAATCTGAACAATAAAGATTTAATTAAGAAAAAAAAATGTTAGCACGTGGATTTCTTTACATTTGGGTTTTCCATCTGGCCATATTTCACTATGAAATTGACAATACTGCAAGAAACTTTTTAAAAATAAATCTTTATTGTTCAGGTTATTACACTTGTTCCTCTTTTTTCCCGCCATAGCTCCCCTCCACCCATTTTCCCCGCCCCCAACCCATGACCTTACCCCCGCCACAAAATTATTTTCATTCTCCTCTTATTGGAAGATTTGTATCATTTGAGATGTTGACTATTCCATCTTAAAATCATGGCCCTTCAACTGTCCAGGCCCTAATTACAAACCTGTAACATCTGTACATCCCTGTTAGAATTAACTTTTAAATCTCCAACTGTTGACAAGGCCCTTACTAATGGCTCTATGGCTTTTCTCTCCAACCTCAACTCCTTTTTAAAAAAATAAATCTTTATTGTTCAGATTATTACAGATGTTCCTCTTTTTTCCCCCCATAGCTCCCCTCCTCCAGATTCCCACCCCCACTCTGTTCTTATTCCCCCCCCCCCATCCTCATCCACAGGTGTATGATTTTTGTCCATTCTCTTTCCGAACCTCCACACCCCCTCCCCACCCCCCGAGAATTGTCAGTCCACTCCCTTTCTATGCCCCTGATTCTATTATATTCACCAGTTTATTCTGTTCTTCAGGTTTTTTATTCACTTGAATTTTACATTCACTTGTTGGTAGGTATGTATTTGATGTCCATAATTTTTATCTTTACCTTTTTCTTCTTCTTCCTCTTCTTTAAGAACACCTTTCAGCATTTCATATAACACTGGTTTTGGTGGCGATGAACTCCTTTAGCTTTTTCTTGTCTGTGAAGCTCTTTATCTGACCTTCAATTCTGAATAATAGCTTTGCTGGGTAGAGTAATCTTGGTTGTAGGTTCTTGCTGTTCATCACTTTGAATATTTCTTGCCACTCCCTTCTGGCCTGCATAGTTTCTGTTGAGAAATCAGCTGACAGTTGTATGGATACTCCCTTGTAGGT
Source organism: Corynorhinus townsendii (assembly GCA_026230045.1). Lineage (NCBI taxonomy): Eukaryota > Metazoa > Chordata > Mammalia > Chiroptera > Vespertilionidae > Corynorhinus > Corynorhinus townsendii. The sequence goes on along the minus strand of JAPDVU010000001.1, from coordinate 79,067,436 downwards.
AACTAACCATTTTTCTCTTGCTGCTTTCAATATTCTCTCTTTGTCTTTTGCCCTTGGCATTTTAATTATGATATGTCTTGGTGTGGTCCTCTTTGGATGCCTCTTGTTTGTGGTTTTCTGTGCTTCTTGAACTTCTAAGTCTATTTCTTTCACCAGGTAGGGGAAGTTTTCTGTCATTATTTCTTCAAACAGGTTTTCAATATCTTGCTCTCTCTCTTTTTCTGACACCCCCATAATTTGGATGTTGGTACATTTGAAGTTGTCCCAGAGGCTCCTTACACTATCTTCATATTTTTGGATTCTTTTTTCTTTTTTCTTTTCCAGTTGGATGTTACTTGCTTCTTCATATTTCAAATCTTTGACTTGATTCCTGGGATCCACTAGTCTACTGTTGAATTTCTGTATATTATTCTTTATTTCAGTCAGTGTATGCTTAATTTCTGACTGGTCCTTTTCCATTTTCTTTTTTTTTTGGCATTCTCACTAAGATCCTTGAAGGTTTCACTAAGTTCCTCAGAGGTTTCTAGAAGATTCTTGAGTAACCTTATAACTGTGGTTTTGAACTCTATATCCAGTAGTTTGCTTTCCTCCAATTCTTCCATTTGTGACATGTTTCTTTGGCTGCTTCCCTGTGTTAATAGAGTGGCCTTTTGTGCTAGGTGTCCTAAAGGGCCCAGTGACTCAGCCTCCCCAATCATCTGAGGTGGACACTCTTGGTACACCCCTTTGTGGCCTGGGTGAACAGTCTTGTTGTAGTTAAGCTTTGATTGCATTGCTGTTGGTATCACTGGGAGGAATTGACCTCCAGGCCAACTGACTGTGAGGAGCAGCTGTGTCTACAATGGGAGAACTTCTGTGCTGGAGACACCCTTATGGGGCAGAACTTGCTTTATGGGGCTTTGGTGCTCGCTGAGTCTGCCCCTTGAGTGTGTTGCTTATGGATGTGAAGAGTTGTAATCTGGTATGGTCTCACACTGACCACTGGGTACACTGGCTCTTGGATCTCCAAGGAGGTGCAAAGTCAGCCACTGCCTGAGGCCACCCAGCAGGAGCTACAGTGATATCTGCAGATTCCTCCTCTTTGTTTGGGGTTTGGAGGTGCCCAGTTGAGGCCCAGCTGTGAAGCAAGAGCCTTAGGTCTTCTTTTGGAAACTATTTTTTTTTAATTTCTTTATTGATTAAGGTGTTACATTTGTGTCCTTCTTTTTTGGAAGCTTTTGAGCTCTCTGACCCAGCTGTAGTTTGTTAGGTTAGGCTACAAAAGGCCAGGCCATTCATATGCAAAAGCTGCTGCGCACAGCTTGGGTGGGGTTGTAAATTGATGGGGTGGGGTCTCAGGGAATCACCAGGGCAGAGCAAACAGCAATGGCTTCCAGTCAGCCATCTCTGTGTGTCTTCACATCTTCCCGTCCTGTGCCCCCATGCAGGAACAATGATCACTATGAGCACCTCTGAGAGAGCCACCCTCGCGTTCTGGCCCAGTGCCAGACAGTCTAGTTTCTCCCCGTATGAGTTAGGGTTCCAGAGTCTCACCGATAACTGGAGTTCAGAGTAATTGGGAGCTTGTATCTGCCTCCCAATTGAAAAAAACAACAGTGCACCCAGTTCCAGCCCCTTTCATGCATGCCTCATTACCTCCGCACCTCTGCACCTTCTACCAGTCTCAATGTGCTTTTTTTTCTTTCCTTCTAGTTGTAGAACTTCCACTCAGCCAGTTTTCCTGTGTTTCTGGATGATCGCTATTTTGTCTTTTAGTTGTAGTTTTGATGTCGTTGTGAGAAGCAGCAAGTACAGGTGTTTACCTATGCCCCCATCTTGGTTCTCCCCTGCAAGAAACTTTGTTGACACTGTCAAACACTTTGAAGTGTTTACATATGTATATTAAGGCATGGCATGTAAAATAGAATATAATAAATATATCAAAATGCCAGGAACTTTTAAACTGGTTAGCAATACCAAAGATAATTTTAAATAAAGGAGAAAAATAATCCGAAACATTATATCTTTCTAGAGAATAAAATATGTGAGCATTTGTCTCTAAGACACTGAACTGTTCTTATAAGAACTGATTAATTTTGTCTTCATGATTTCTATGAATCTTTATGTTAATATGATTATGAAATACTATTTTTATATGTAGTAGGAAGCACATTCTATATTCATTTTTAGTAACATATTTGATGTAAAATTAATAAAATTTAAATTTCAAATATATGTTATCAAGTTCAAGGTACTTACAAATTATATTCAGTGATAACGTCTATGGTTCTAATCTTCCTCTTTTTGGATAAATCACAACCAGCTTAGGAAATGTGTTTTACTGAATTGTGACCTAAAACACTCAAGAAACAAAAAATTCAGTGGAAAATATTTAAATTCTTGCTAAGAACAGGACTACATCACTTTACTTTCTCAATAACATATCAGACAGATATAACTTTAATCACTAGAAATATCCTATATAATAAAAGGCTAATATGCAAATCTACCGAACAGTGAAAAGACAGGTTGCTATGATGTGCACTGACCACCAGAGGACAGATGCTCAATGCAGGACCTGCCTGGGCACCCACAGGGGGAGTGCCACTCAACCAGAAGCTGGGCTCATGGCTGGTGAGTGCAGCGGCGGTGGCAGAAGCCTCTCCTGCCTCCACGGCAGTGCTAAGAATGTCCCAGGGGGAACGGGCCTAGGCCATCAGTCGGATATCCCCCAAGGGCTCCCGGACTTGCGAGAGGGCGCAGACCGGGCTGAGGGACCCCCTGAGTGCACGAATTTCATGCACTGAGCCTTTAGTTTTTAAATAATGGCCAACAAAATCAGAAATTTCTCCTTTGAAAATAGTCTTTTGCCTTGCACAAGGCAGTTTTAAATTGGGGATTTTCAGTACAGATCAAATTAAAAGTGGTGGCAACTAACATCACCAACCACAGATAATTACTTTATTCCTAACCAAGAGCTTGACTAAATATTAAAGATAATATAAATATCCCCCATGGTCAGAAACAGAGGAAAATGTTTGAGCTAATTTAATAAAGCACTTCACACACAAACATATCCCACCATCCACAACACACTTCATTCATTGACTTTTCAGCAAAGTTTAAACTATACACACTCAAATTAAAAGTTTGAAAAGTACTTTCAGACATTTACCAAAGTAAATCACACCAACGAATAAACCTACTAGTCAAGAGATTTTAATCTGAACAAATAGTCAGCAATTGACATTTAGGAACTATCTAACACAAACCTTGCTTTCTTTTTCCTCACCAAGTTAAAGCCTACCTATTTGAAAATGGGCACTTCTTCTCCAATGGGCTCACATACACATGTAACATATCTTTTTTTTTTCCAGTTTTTTTCTTATTTCAAGAAAAACAATTTTAAATATAATAATGTTAAATGCAATAAACCTTAATATTTCAAGAAAAACTATTTTAAATATGATGTTACATGGAATAAACACCAATTATTCAAGAAAAATTATCTTACATATAATAATATTACATGCAATAAACATTAATATTTCAAGAATAAGAGGATTTTAAGTATAATAATATTACCAAAACTGTACTAACATAGTATGATATTATAAAAATTGTAGGAAATACTAAAAATCTGCAAATAACAGGATTACTTCTATTATATTCTAGAATATTTTCCCCCCTCTGGCTCTATTTTTGTTCATCAGTTTATGTTGTTCATTATATTCCACAAATGAGTGAGATCATATGATATTTATCTTTCTCCAACTTGCTTATTTCACTTAGCATGATGCTTTTAAAGTCTATTTTGTTGGATATGAGTATTACTACTTCAGCTTTGTTTTCTTTTCCATTTGCATGGAAAATGTTTTTCCATCCCTTCACTTTCATCCTGTTGGTGTCTTTTGTTTTGAGGCAGGTCTCTTGTAGACAGCAAATAGTTGGGTCATGTTTTTATATCCATTTGGCTACCCTACACCTTTTGATTGGAGCATTTAATCCATTTACATTTAGGGATATTATTGAGAGGTACTTATGTATAGCCATTTTAATTCTGTGTGGCTAAGTTTCTCTCTCTGTTTCTTCTTCTCAGCAATCCCTTATAAAAATCCCTTTAGCATATCTTACAATGCTGACTTGGTGGTGATGAACTCCTTTAGCCTTTTTTTTTTCTTTTTGTCTGGGAAGCTCTTTATTTGACCATCTATTTTTAATGATAGCCTTGCTGGATATAGTAATCTTGGTCTCAGATCCTTGCTTTCCATTACCTTGAGTACTTCATGCCATTCCCTTCTGGCCTGTAGAGTTTCTGATGAGAAATCAGGTGTCAGCCTTATAGGAACTCTTTTGTAGGTAATAGTTTTCTTTTCTCTTGCTGTCTTTAAGATTCTTTCTTTGTCTTTAATTTTTGGCATTTTAATTATGATGTGTCTGGGCATGGGTCTGTTTGGGTTCTTCTTGTTTGGGGTTCTCTATGCCTCCTGAACTTCTGTGACTTTTTCCTTTACCAGGTTAAGGAAGTTTTCTGTCATTATTTCTTCAAATACCTTGTCTATTCCGTTCTCTCTTTCTGCCTCTTCTGGCACATCTACTACTACGTTTCACATTGTCCCACAGCTCCCTTAAGCTGTCCTCCTGTTTTTTTTTAATTGTTTTTTTTCTTTTTTTTGTTTGCTTATTGAGTGATATTTTCAACTCTGTCTTCTAATCCACTGATTTGATCCTCAGCTTCCCTGATCTGCTGTGTATTCCTTCCAATGTGTTCTTTATTTGTGTTATGTCATTCTTTATCTCACACTGTTCTTTCTTCATAGTTACTATATCTTTTTTAAAACTGTTGAGCATTTTTAACATCATTACTATGAACTCTGTTTCAGATAAATTTCTCATCTCTGCTTCATTTGTCTCTTCTTCTGGAGAATTCGCTAGTTCTTTCACTTGGGGGTTGTTTCTTTGTTTCCTCATTTTGGTTGTCTGGGTTTATGACTATGTTTTAGGTAGATCCTCTTTACCTCTCAATCTCTAGTGCAAGACAGTGTTAAAGGCTGTTTCAGACTAATTGGATCAGGCAAATACTCAAAGCCCCCAGAGACTGTCTACAGACTAATAGGATTCTGACTTGAATTTCCCCCAGGCAATCACCCTCAGGTGTGTTGAGAGTTTTTTCAACAGGGTGGGGCAGTTGCTTTTGCCTGGAGGCTAATTATTACTTTTAATCTCTTAAGTGTGCCTCAGGGCAAGGTGTTTTCCAATAGGGTGTGTCGACTGTCTTCCCCAGAAACTTGGGGTGTTTGCCTTCTGAGCTCTATCCCCCAAGTCTCCAGTCCTGGGTTCTGTTCTCACAGCTCCAGTCCACTTCACCCTCCCTCCGCCAGAGCACAAGGTAGGTGGCTCCACAGGGAATTTTTGTGCATTGGCCCTTTAAAATGTTGCCTGAACTTTCAGCTGCCACTCCCTGACAGACAGCACCCCACAGCTTTTCACAGCTAGATGTTATGTGAGTACCTTCCTCAGTTTTGGTGCTCTATGCTGGAGAGCCCAGCTTCGAGATTAGATCCCAGTGGCACCTTCCCCCTCCTCCTGCGCCCCCCCCCCACCCCCCACAGCTGAGATATCTCTCTAGGACTTCAGTTGCCATCTGTGGGAGCCCAGCCAGCGCTTTTGTGCCTCCGCCCCTCCTACCAGTCTCTATGCCTTCCCCACCTTCGGTCCTTGGTTATCAGGGTTCTCTCCTCTGAGTTTTCCATGCATTATTCAGGAAGCCTTTCCATATTTCAGTTGTAATTCCAGCTTGTTCCTGGGAGCATGTCCATGCAGCATCCTCCTACTCTGCTGGCATTTTTAATCTGCACATGTAACATATCTTAATTGTCACCATTAACTTACTATTGAAGTTTGCAAATTGTCTCTGGGCAATTTGCAAACTTCTAGGCTTAAGAGTATTCCCCTATCCTCAAGGTGGATTACGCTTACTTTCTTTACATTCTCATGGGTATCAATCAATTATATAATTTTTCAGGGCATAATGTGAAAATGGCTGAAAGCAAATGTTTATTTTTCAATAATGTACTCTGCATTCCTCCTTCAGCCCCTGTGGGAGGCTGCACAGATGGCTCAACCTCATCACCCTGGCCTATAGCAGGGCCTTTACATCTAATTTTGCAGTGGCCTTCCACACAAGCAGAGTGACCTGCCACCCCTGATCCTGTCTAAATCATGTGACTTGCTCTGGCCAAGGGGATATGAGTAGACTTGAAGGCTTAAATTGGGCTTGGCATTGGAATATTCTTTCCCATGCACCTCTATCATCAACATGAAAAGGACATGCCCACAAATGCCAAGAAAATAAATGAGAGACATAAAGAGCAGAGCCAAGCTGCAGGTATGTGAGTAAGCACAGTCTAGATTAACTGAGCCCAACCTAGATCAGCTGAATTGCATAGAAGCATGAGAAGAAAATGTTTACTTTCTTGGCTGCTGGGGTTTCTGGTTGTTTACTATAAAGCTGTATTGTAGCAAAAAATATCTGATAAGGATCAAATCCTGGAAATAAGAGGAAAGATTGGTCACTCGATTTTTTTAAATGCTTTTACTGACTTCTTTTTTTAGGAGAGAGACAAAGCAGAGGGGGAGAGAGAGGGAAACATCTATGAAAGAAAATTATTGATCTACTGCCTCCTGCGCAACCCCTACTGGGGATCGAGCCCAAAAACTGGGCATGTGCCCTGACCACAAATGAAAGTGGCAACTTCTTGGTGCATAGGTCAATGCCCAATCACTGAGCCACACTGGCCAGGCTGCTCACTCATTTTTAATGAGTGAATGCACAGCCACATGTATTAACATTGAATAAATATCTAATGAAGCTTTACTGTTTTGCATGCTAGCAATATGCAGTCAACATAAACAAACAATTCCCATGGGAAAGACAGAAAATAAATACAAAAGGTAATGTCCAGTGGTGAAAGATGCAATAGAAAAAACTAAAGCATGAGAAAAAGATAGAAACAGAAGGTGTTATTATATAAGTAGTCAGGGAAGGACTCTCAGAGGAGATGAAGTTTAAGCAAAGATAAGATGGATATAAGAGGGTAAAACTTGTGAATATCTAAAGCAAACTTTTCTGAGCAGAGATGAGTAAGTGCAAAGGCACTGGGGTATCATGTGTTTGGTATGTGCAAGGAACAGCTCCGAATCCCATGTGACTGGAGTGGGGTGTGTAAAGGGAAGAGGAACCAAAGGTACCCAGCATTCAGATTCTGTAGGGGTCAGTCATCATTTTCTTCTGAGAAGGGAAGACTGGAGTAACTGTGCGGAGCGGTGGCACAATTTTGAGTTCTATTTCAAATGATTACCCTGTTTTCCACCTGGAGAATATATAAGGGAAGATAAAATGCAAAGCAAGGAGACCAGGTACCAATTATTCCAGGAGTCCAGGGGTGTGAAAAAGGGCACTTGGACCAAGGTGGTGGAGTTGGAGGGGGAAATAAAGCATACTTTGTAGGCACAAGTTATTGGGTTTTCTAATAGTTTGAATACAAACTTGCAACTAGAAAGGCTATGCTTTAAAATTCAGGATACCCTTGAACTCACTAGATGTCATTATGACAGGAAGGTATGTCTTGCCCATGGGCCTTTTGCTTAGTTTTTTCTTCTTTCCATAACCATGCTCAAAGACAGAGGTTTAACAATGATTTGGGGAACCAAGTTGGTGGAAGAAAGAAAAGGAACTTTCAGTAAACCAGAAACGCAATGGAATTCATGAGAAAGAAATGGAATATAATTAAATAAAGAGGAATATGTTAGCCTTGTATAAAAGAAGTAAGGGGTAGAATTGCTATAGGAGGCAGGAGCAAGAGCAAGCCAGGGAGAAAGTTGAGCTCAGGCACAAAGTCAGCAAGATGGTTTGAACCCCATGCAATCATTTTCCCTTCCTGGTAAGATAGGGATATCTGCAGGGGACAAGCAATCCATTGAATAAATGGCAAGAGAAAAGTTGGGTAAATATTTAGGGAAAAAATTAAGTTCAATTCTGTTCTTCACATGTTAATAACAACAACAAAAGATCCAGTTATATTAAACAAAATTATAAATTTATGAAAAAAAATAATTTGTTTACACCTTTAGAAGACCACCCCCTTTTTAAACAAGAGCATTGAGCAAAGAACATTTAAAAATGATACATTTGAATACAAGAAAATTAAACCATAGACAATACCACAAACAAGGAAATAAGACATTAAAATTAAAGTAAAAAAGGCTGTGAGAAAAAAAAAAAGTTTGCAGCATATATGACCAAGCATCACTATCCAGAATACATAAAGAATTTCAAGTCAACAAGAAAATGAAAAAAACACCTGTATACTAGAGAAAGCATAACAGCATGGAATTTATTAAAAGGAAATATAGATTGCCAATACACAAGTTAAAATATGCTCAATTTCACAAATAATAAGGAAGATACCACTTTTCACCATCAGATTCATACAAACAATTAAATTTAACAAGAAAGTATTAACAACAGTATTAGAAACCAAATATCCTCGTATCCTACTTATAGGAATGCAAGTGATAACAATACCTTTGGAGAGAAATGTGGTAAAATATGCATTATTCTGATCTGGCACTTCTACTTCGCTGTGGCAACATAGATGGAACTCTATAAGGTAATCGTGAGTTAAAAGAAATAGCAGGTTGCTTATAAATAAATTGAAATGATACCTTTTATATAAAATATGAAATAAACACGCACAATGATGCCTTGCATTTTCTACAGGAGGATATATGTATGCAAGTGCATGAATAAGTGCTGGAAGCCTGTCTGGTGTAGCTTAGTGGCTATGTTGATCTATGAACCAGAAGGTCACGGTTCGATTCCCAGTCAGGGCATATGTCCGGGTTGCATGATCCAACCCTAGTAGGGGGTGTGCAGGAGGCAGCTGATGGATGTTTCTCTCTCATTTATGTTTTTCTCTCTCCCTCTCTCTTCCTCTCTCTCTAAAAATCAATAAAAGCATTTTTTAAAACTATCAGATGTGTTTTGTTGTCCTAAAGAAGTTAAACTCTAGCGAAGACACTTGGACTCAAAGAAGTGGATTAATGATATGGGAGAAGACCTTGGTGAGGTCTTTGCTCAGTTATCTCTTCTTCTAGAAAAAGACCAGTACTGTGTACTTTTTCAAGAAAACTTATAATAGGTACTTGGTCTTGCCCTATAGACACCTTATTAAACCTTAGAGGAAGATACTACAAAAGATCAGGAAAAATTTCTCTGCAAGAGATACCTCTTGGTAAGCTATGGCTGTTATAGCCACCACCTCTATACCCAGGTATCATTGAAAACTCACTTCTTCATGCCAAAGATATGCATAGGTTGCCTGGCTTGTGTAGACCTCTTGATAATATGTAGTATGTGGGTAGAAATGCTGATTGTTGTACGTCACCCCAAATTCATTTCTTAAACACAGTGAAAGAATGAGTCTTGGAAAAGTTTGTAACACATTCATAGATTTTAAAACTTTGTGATACACTCATCTCACCTAATAATAGACAAACATGTAAATTGACCATACCTCCTACACCCACAGCCAATCAGAGTGATTATGCAAATTAGAAGGCCAAAGATGGCAGCTGCCCAGCTGCTCCAGGCACAGAGTGGTCAGGTGGGCAGGACGCCTGCTATGAGAGGGAGGGCGGGGGGTGAAGGGATCTACAGGAGCTGAGTGCCACAGCGAAGACAAGACTGCAGACTCCAGAGTGCAGCAAAGACGAAGATGGAAGACTCTGGCCAGAGCGAAGGCCTGGGTCCCGGGTGCCAGAGGAAAACCGGTGCTGGAAGCCAAGGGAAGGAAGGCCTATTGCACGAATCTCTTCCTGCAATGGGCTTCTAGTCCTTAAAATAATTCTGATTATAGCTGGCAACATAAACATTTACATATTATTTCTATACCTAATTGTACTTCATGTAGTTTACAGAGCATCTTAAATTTATCTTGTTATAACCTGAAATTTTTCATGAAAAACACATAAATGTTTACTTATATTTATGCTGAAGAGAAAAAAGTCCAGTGAGAAAAGAGAGAGCTTGACAACAACGAAGAGATGGGGAGTTGATTAATAAGATAAAGTTTCCAGAGGCCAGGGAATAGAGCCAGGACATAAGTAAAAGAGTAGTTGAAGAGATTTGGAAATATTAGAATAAAGTTGTTAAATATGAGTGGGTATCAGTAAGTTTGTAAGCTGATGGGAAGATTGTTGAGAAAAATATATCAATTTTCCTGAACAAACTGGTGACCTCCTAAGAGGATAAGAACCTTGCGTTCATGCTTGAGGATATTTAGAATAGTAATTGAGAAGTAGAGAAACTTGCCACACCTGACACCTGTGTTAAGAACAACTCACCTGTCTGAAGTTTCTGAAAGTGAAATATTCTGTATGCTTTCTTAATAGTTAAAATTAACAAGTCATTTACATAAGGAATTAGGTAAAAGAAGAGAATGTGGACTGAGAAGGAAGAAAAGAAGTCATAGCCCCGGTGAGCAGAACTACAAATTCATGGGGTCCAGTCTAAGGAGTACCTCAACACAACCAGGCAATTATTCTGTGTCCTCAGCAGGCTCTCACCCACTTTCAAAATAACTATTGCAAACCTACTCTGTACTCTCCTCTTCTCCTCCCTTCTCATTCTCAACTGACAATCTCACTTCCCATTTCAAGAGAAAATAAAAGCTCTAAGCAAAATTTACTCAGCCTCTGCCACTGACATGCACCCTCTTAGGAGTGCCACCCACTCTTTCTTCCTTTCTTTCTATTAAATCTGAGAAGTGGCTTTTCGCATTATACAACTAACTCCTTTGAGCTTCCCTTCTTTCTTGCTCACCTCTGACTACTCCATCTTCCCTGACTCCTTTCCAGTCAACATTTAAGCAGGATTAACCACTTCAAATAAAATCCACCCACCTTCAGTCCTTTACCCCATCCAGATATGGGTCTATATTTCCCTTCAAAAACAAATTTTATAAATAGTTAATTCATTTATTCAGAAAATATTTGCTGAGTCATCTACATAGAGGGTTTTGCTTGAAGTACTAGGGATTCAACAAAAAAAAAACATAGTAGACAAAACTCTCTACTCCTATGAAATATTTACTCTACTAAAGAGCTGCAACCATTTCCGCATTTCCAATTCATATCACTACCGAATGCCATCTGACTTCTACCTCTACCCTCTTTGAAAAAAATGCTCTGGCCAAGGTTACTGATGATCTCCTTGTTTTTAAATCACACAAAAAATTTTTCATTCTCCTCTTATTGGAATATTTATAGCATTTGAGATGTTGACTATTCCATCTTAAAATCATGGCCCTTCAGCAGTACAGGCCCTAATTACAAACCTGTAACATCTGTACATCCCTGTTAGAATTAACTTTTAAATCCCCAACTGTTGACAAGGCCCTTACTAATGGCTCTATGGCTTTTCTCTCCAACCTCAACTCTTTTTTAAAAAAATAAATCTTTATTGTTCAGATTATTACAGATGTTCCTTTTTCCCCCCCATAGCTCCCCTCCAACCGATTCCCACCCCCCTCTGTTCTTATCCCCCCTCCCAGTCCTCATCCATAGGTGTATGATTTTTGTCCATTCTCTTCCGGCACCCCCCACACTCCCTCCCACCCCCCCCCCAGAATTGTCAGTCCACTCCCTTTCTATACCCCAGATTCTATTATATTCACCAGTTTATTCCATTCATCAGATTTTTTATTCACTTGAATTTTACATTCACTTGTTGATAGATATGTATTTGTTGTCACATTGTGGTTCATAATTTTTATCTTTACCTTTTTCTTCTTCTTCCTCTTCTTAAAGAATACCTTCCAGCATTTCATATAATACTGGTTTGGTGGTGATGAACTCCTTTAGCTTTTTCTTATCTGTGAAGCTCTTTATCTGACCTTCAATTCTGAATGATAGCTTTGCTGGGTAGAGTAATCTTGGTTGTAGGTTCTTGCTATTCATCACTTTGAATATTTCTTGCCTCTCCCACCTTGCCTGCATAGTTTCTGTTGAGAAATCAGCTGACAATCGTATGGGTGCTCCCTTGTAGGTAATTAACTGTTTTTCTCTTGCTGCTTTTAATATTCTCTCTTTGTATTTTGCTCTTGGCATTTTAATTATGATGTGTCTTGCTGTGGTCCTCTTTGGATTCCTTTTGTTTGGGGTTCTGTGTGCTTCCTGGATTTGTAAGTCTATTTCTTTCACCAGGTAGGGGAAGTTTTGGGTCATTATTTCTCCAAATAGGTTTTCAGTATCTTGCTCTCTCTCTTCTTTTGGCACCCCCATAATTTTGATGTTGGTATACTTGATTTGTCCCAGAGGTTCCTTACACTATCTTCATATTTTTGGATTCTTTTTTTCTTTTTGCTTTTCCGATTGAGTGTTTTTGGCTTCTTTGTATTTCAAATCCTTGACTTGATTCTTGCAATCCTCTAGTCTGCTGTTAGATCTCTGTACAATATTTTTAATTTCAGTCAGTGTATGATTAATTTCTAGTTGGTCCTTTTTCATATCCTCCAGGGTCTCACTCAATTTATTGGCCTTTTCTAGAAAATTCTTGAGTAACCTTATACCTGTGGTTTTGAACTCTATATCCAGTCATTTGCTTTCCTCAATTTCTTTCATTTGTGATCTGTTTTTTGTCTCCACATTTTGGCTGCTTCCCTGAGTTGATAGAGTGGTTTTGTGTGGTAGGTGTCCTCCAGGGCCCAGTGGCTCAGCCTCCCAGGTTACCTGGGGTGGATACTCTTGGTGCACTCCTTTGTGGGCTGTGTACACAGTCTTGTTGTAGTTAAGCCTTGATTGTTGTTGGTATCACTGGGAGGAATTGACCTCCAGGCCAATTGGTATGAGGATCAGCTGTGTATATGCTGGGAGAACTTCTGTGCTGGAGACACCCTTATGGGGCAAGACTTGCAAAAGCCTCTGTGCTCAGCTTGGATGGGGCAGAGTCTCAGGGTGGAGCAGACAGCACTGGTTTTCCGTCAGCCCTGCCCTAATAGGCCCCTATGTCTCAGTGTCCTGTGGTAATCGCTGCAAGCACCTCTGAGAGAAAGCCGCCCTCGAGTTCCACCCGCTGCCAGACAGTCCAGTTATTCCCTGAATGAGCCTGGGTCCCTAGAGTCTCGCCCAGAACTGGAGTTCAGCGCAGTCGGGAGCTTTTGTCTCCCTCCCGCTTGAGCAAGCCAGCCATGCACTCAATTGCCCGTACTCTCTGCATGCACATCTCCATACCTTTGCGTCCTGTAGCTCCTCTGAGTCTCAGTGTATTTTCCTCTTTCCTTCTAGTTGTAGAATTTCCACTCAGCAAGCCTTCCTGTGGTTCTAGATGATCTCCATTTTGTCTTTTAGTTGTAGTTTTGTTTGTTTTTTTAAATAAATCTTTATTCAGATTATTACAATTGTTTCTCCTTTTTCCCCCCATAGCTCCCCTCTACTCGGTTCCCATCCCACCTTCTGCCCTTACCTCCCCCACATTGTCCTCATCCATAGGTGTACGATTTTTGTCCAGTCTCTTCCTGCATGCCCCCATACCCTTTTCCCCTTGAGAATTATCAGTCCACTCCCTTTCTATGCCCCTGATTCTATTTTATTCACCAGTTTATTCTGTTCCTCAGGTTTTTAATTCACTTGATTTTTAGTTTCACATGTTGATAGATATGTATTTGTTGTTCATAATTTTTATCTTTACTTTTTTCTTCTTCCTCTTCTTAAAGAATACCTTTCAGCATTTCATATAATACTGGTTTGGTGGTGATGAACTCTTTTAGCTTTTTCTTGTCTGTGAAGCTCTTCATCTGACCTTCAATTCTGAATGATAGCTTTGCTGGGTAGAGTAATCTTGGTTGTAGGTTCTTGCTATTCATCACTTTGTAGATTTTTTGCCACTCCCGTCTGGCCTGCATAGTTTCTGTTGAGAAATCAGCTGAAAATCGTATGGGTGCTCCCTTGTAGGTAATTAACTGTTTTTCTCTTGCTGCTTTTAATATTCTCTCTTTGTCTTTTTCTCTTGGCATTTTAATTATGATGTGTCTTGCTGTGGTCCTCTTTGCATTCCTTTTGTTTGGGGTTCTGTGTGCTTCCTGGACTTGTAAGTCTATTTCTTTCACCAGGTGGGGGAAGTTTTCTTTCATTATTTCTTCAAATAGGTTTTCAGTATCTTGCTCTCTCTCTTCTTCTGGCACCCCCATAATTCTGATGCTGGTACGCTTGAAGTTGTCCCAGAGGCTTCTTATACTATCTTCAACTTTTTGGATTTTTTTTCTTTTTGCTTTTTCAGTTGAGTGTTTTTGACTTCTTTGTATTTCAATTCTTTGACTTGATTCTTGCATTCCTCTAGTCTGTTGTTGGGTCTCTGTATAATATTTTTTATTTCAGTCAGTGTATGTTTAATATCTAGTTGGTCCTTTTTCATATCTTCGAGGGTCTCGTTATATTTATCGGCCTTTTCTAGGATATTTTTGAAAAGCCATATAACCATGGTTTTGAATTCTATATCCAGTCTTTTGTTTTCCTCCGTTTCTTTCATTTATGATCTCTTTCTTTGTCGCCACATTTTCGCTGCTTCCCTGAGTTGGTAGGGTAGCTTTGTGTGCTAGGTTTCCTATATGGCCCAGTGGGTTGGCCTCCCAGTTACCTGAGGTGGACACTCTTGGTGCACCCCTTTGTGGACTGTGTGTACAGCCTTGTTGTAGTTAAGTCTTGATTGTTGTTGGTATCACTGGGAGGAAATGACCTCCAGGCCAGTTGGCTGTGAGGATCAGCTGTGTCTATGCTGAGAGAAGTTCGGTGCTGGAGACAGCCTTATAGGATTAGACTTGCCAAATTGCAAAAGCCTCTGTGCTCAGCTTGGATGGGATGGAGTCTCAGGGCGGAACAGACAGTCTTGGCTTCCCATCAGCCCTGCCCTTTTGCACACGCCTCCAGACCTCTGCCTTCCCTGGCTCTCGAGCCTCCACCCGAGAGTCCAGATTCCCCCAGGGACTCACCTGGAACTGGGTTCAGTGCAGTCAGAACTGAGGTTCAGTGCAGTCAGGAGCTTTCGACTCCCTTCTGCTAGGGAAAGCCTGTTGCAACCTCCGCAGTCTTCGTGCACCCCCGTGGAGCAACCCCCTGGTCTCTGAGTGCCTTTCTCTCTACCTGACAGTCCAGACTCCCCCTGTATGAGCCTGGATCCACAGGGTTTCACCCGGAACTGGGGTTCAGTGCAGTAGGAACTGGGGTTCAGGGCAGTTGGAACTGGAGTTCAGTGCAGTCGGGGGCTTCCTTCCCCCTCCCACCAGAGAAAGTCAGCCAGGCTCTCAGTCACCCTTCCTCTCTGTGTGCACAAAGATCCTTTGCCATACCTCAAACCTTTGCCATTCCTCCAATCCTCTGTGAGCTTTTCTCTTTCTTTCTAGTTGTAGAATTTCCACTCAGCCAGCTTTCCTGTGGTTCTGGATGATGTCCATTCTTTTAGCTGTAGTTTTGAAATTGTTGTGCGAGGCAGCAGTTTAGGTGCTTACCTATGCCGCCATCTTGGTTTCTCCAGATTAGGGGAGTTTTTAGTTACTATAACTTTAAGTAATCTTTCTGTCTCTTTCTCCTGCTTCTGGGACACCCATGATGCAAATGTTCATTGGTTTATGGTATTTTATAATTTGAGTAGGCTTTCTTTATTCTTTTTTATTTTTTTTTCTTCTAGCTGGTTAACTTCAAATGGCTGGTTTTTGCTGATTATTTCTTTTGCATGGTCAAGTTTGTTCTTGAAGCTCACTATTGAATTTTTTAGTTCAGACATTGCAGTCTTCAGCTCTAGGATTTCTGTTTGGTATCTTTTTATGATTTATATTTCCTCATTAAACTTCTCATGTTGTTTGTGCATTGCTTTCATAATTTTAATTGTCTATCTGTGTACTCTTGCATTTCATTGAGTTACTATGATGTTTTTAAATTCTTTATCAAGCAAATTGCAGGTCTTCATTTCTTTGGAGCTAGTTACTGTGGCTTTCATTACTTTTCTTTGGTAGTGTTGTATCTGCCTGATTCTTCATGATCCATGAAGCTTCCTGTTGGTGTATGTACAGTTGAAGGAGAAAACACCTCTTACAGTTTTTACAGACTACTTTGGCAGGGAAGTTCTTCTGTCGGTTTCCTGTAAGATTATCACTGGAATCACAGTGTGCTGTGTTAAAGCCAGTTTAAAAACTGTTGTTGAGTCCATTGTCTGATCCACACTTGAAATGCTTGTTACTTCAGGAAGCATGGATCTTACCTGGTTCCAAGTGGATAGAACTGCATTTAGTACCTAGTTCAGTAGAAGGGTGCTAGAACACGGGCTCACTTCAGCATTCACAGCTGGGTCCTCAGTTCACTTTGCAAGCCTATTCTCAGGTACATGGACAGGTGTGACTTTGCTAGGTTCTTAATAGGGCTCTGTCCTGGTCTTTGGATGGGTCCTTGAGTAGGTTGGACTGGCACTGGACAATGGCTGAGCAGGGCTACAATTATGCCCCAGGACTGTTTTGTGTTCCACAGCCAAGACTGAGCTCTATAGACATGGTTTTGAATGTCTCCCACAAGGTCCCTGGATTTCTCCCTAACTGTGCCTGGAGGGTCCAGAGCAGAGTATAGGGCTTTTCAGGATCTCTGATGGCACAGATGTTTCTCCCACTGGGTCCATGGGTCAGCCATGTCACTCATGGACTCTGGCTTGAAGGGGCTGGAGGATTGAAGACAGGAGTCTCTTCCACCAGGTCCTTATACCAGCAAGACTGTTCATGAACTGTGGCTTGGACTGGCTGGATCCCAGTTACAGGGACCTTTCAGAATCCACAGTCTGACAAGTTGAGTAGGATTACCTTTAGGTCTTCTGGACTGCAACTGAGAGGGGCTAGAGTTGGTTCACAGACCACTTCAGGGTCCACAGGTGGGATGAGGGTCTATCTATAGACCTATTACACAACACATAGGTGGGCATGATTCTTCCCAGATTCTTTGGCATATGGTGTTAATGATAGGACCAAGGGCAAATGGGGTTGTAGCTGAGATCTCAGGGGTGTGGAGTTGTTTCTGGGTCTATAGCTGAGACCAAGGCCAGCAAGTCAGTTGCCTAGATGCAGGCAAGGTGTTTCAAAATGGCTCTCACTAGTCTTGCATTGTATTGTGCTTTTGCAATTTCCTACCTGGATCCAACAGCTGCTACTTTTGTGTGTGGACTGATGCCAAATTATTGCTATTCAGGTCACAGAAGATAACTCAGGAGGTTATCTTATTCGGCCATCTTGCTTATACCATAGTTCATGATAATTTATCCTATGACACCACATAAAATAAAGGGAACCCGAAAGGAAATGCAATATAACCAGTTAATAATGACAGGTGCAGACTCTTAGGGCCAGAACAGCTATGGAGAAGAATGTCTAGTTCAAATTCTGAGTTATATAAAAAAGGAAACAGAACAAGAAAGAGTTGTGTTTGTATAGAATTTAAGAATCTTTAGATCATGTTAACAGACCTTTGTTGATTCTAGAATATCCCTGCTTCCATGGAACAGAATTTACTACCCTCTCTTTTTAGAAGATAGCGATAAAGAGGTAAAGGAAGAGAAAACATCTTATACAGTAAAAGCCTAATATTCTAAGTTTCCGGTCATCGGTTCAACCAATCAAAGCTTAATATGCTAATGATATGCTAAGGCCGCTCAACCACTCTCTATGATGAGCACTGACCATCAGGGGGCAGACGCTCTGACTGGTAAGTTAGCTTGCTGCTGGGGTCTGGCCAATTGGGACTGAGCAAGATGGGCTGGACACGCCCTGGAGCCCTCCTATGCCTGGGCTGGCCAAACCTCCTGCGTCCCTCCCCAGCCCTGATCATGCACTGGTGGGGTTCCTCAGCCTGGTCTGCACCCTCTAGCAATTCAGGACCCCTCGGGGGATGTCAGAGATCTAGTTTCAGCCCAATCCCACAGGCCAGAGCCTCTAGTGCACCAGTCCTCTAGTAAAATATAAAAGTTTCATTTTAAAATACAGATGTCCATTGATGTGGGGAAAATATGTGATGGGACTCTGAGTAATTTTTTCTTCTTTATATTTTTCTACAGACATATTATATATGAAAATTTATTTTGTACTAAAGAAAGAAAAAACAACTTAAAATTAATAATAAATTAATATTTAATTATTAATGATTATTCCTGAAATCTAATTATTAATTATTCATTACAATGATATAAGCCATTGCAAAGCAAAAAGCCTGAAAGAAAATGTACTAGGCAGCTTGAAAGGTGTGCATATAAATTCTTTTCCTTTTTTCTGCTTGCCTATGTTTTCCAAGTTTTTTATAATAATTGTATTATTTTTAACAGAAACATTTTTTTTAAAAATTACTAAAAGAATATTTTTGAGGTATACAAATGGCATTGTCTATTTACCCTAGCAAAATTATCAAAATATGGGGTTTTTTTTGCACTATCGATGGGATAAAAACTGAGTAATGATATCATCCATGCTCATCTTGATCAGTAAAAAACAATAATCAAAACTGGTGCTCTGTAACTCTGGTGAAGTAGAGAGCATCTAGATGGAGTTAGATTCTGAGAGTTATTTAATAACCTGAGGCTTTCTAAGCCAGCTTCCCATACCAAGAAGTCACTTCCTACTCAGAACCTCAATTTCCTTGTCTGTAAAACCTACCTTGCCTTTCTTTACAAGGAAACCGGATTGGGGAGAGTTAAGCTACCTGCCTAAGATAATCAAAGCTATTAGGTCTCCAAATTAAAGAAAATAATTCAGATAGCTTGATTACTAATATAACACCTAAGCAGGCTCTTTCTAATGTGCCACAGGGCCCCCACACCTGACAGAAGTGTTAACAATGATATTCTTTTGACATTCTGAAAGCTTGTCTTTAAGGTGGTAACACCCTAAAATTAAAATAATATCCCAGTAAATACCAAATCATGGTACCATCAGGAAAACCATTTACATAGGACTGATGACACGGGGAAGCATTGCCCTTCAAGTGGTGAACAAAGGTATGAAATGGAAGTTTTTACAGCCAATGATCTGAAGAAAATTGTTTGGATGATTGAGGTACTCCCCTGGATAATGGGATGGAATGGTTTTATAATACTCAGTGATTACTACCACAGGTCTCAATATTGGAAATGATGACACTTCTAAGGTATTAAGCACAGCACCCAAAGAAGTACCATAACACAATGAAGGCTTGGCTTTCCAGCTTCATTTAAAATTATTTTCCCCTGCCCTAGCCGGTTTGGCTCAGTGGATAGAGCATCAGGCTGCTTACTGAAGGGTCCTAAATTCAATCCGGGTCAAGGGCACATATCTTGGTTGCAGGCTCCTCCATGGCCCAGGCCCTGGTCGGGGCTAGTGCAGGAGGCAACTAATTGATGTGTTTCTTTCACAATGATCTTTCTCTCTGTTTTTCCCTCTCTCTTCCACTCTTTCTAACAATCAATAGAAAAATATCCTCAGATGAGGCTTAAAAACTTTTTTAAACAAATAATAATAATAAAATAAAATTATTTCCCCCCAGTATATATTTTTTCTTGTTGACACTATTACAAATGTTCCCCATTTCCACCCCCACCCTTTGTCCTCCTCCACCCAGCCCCCACCCCCTTTACTCTGGCCTTCATCACCCTATTGTCTCTGTCCATGGATTATTGCATATATGTTCTTTGGCTAATCTCTTCACTTTCCCCACCCGGTCCTCTCCACCCACCCCCCTTCTGACAGCTGTCAGTCTGTTCCATGTATCCATGCCTCTGGCTTTACCTTGTTCATCAGTTTATTTTGTTTATTAGATTCCGCATATAAGTGAGATCATATGATATTGTCTTTCTCTGACTGGCTTATTTAGCTTAGCATAATACTCTCCGGGTCCATCTATGGTGTCATAAAGGGCAAGAGTTCCTTCTTTTTTACAGTCATGTAGTATTCCATTGTGTAAATGTAACAGCTACTTTATTCCCTTATCTACCAATGGGCACCAAAACAAAAACTAGACAAGAAGGCACATATGAGTTTGAGTGAACATAACCCTCAAATTTAACACTCAGCATTGTCTTACCTAGGAGAAAATGAACAGTCCGGCCTGACACAGCCACAGCCATCAGAATGCTAGGCTAAAATTTGAAATGTGGAGACTAACCCTAAAATCATATTCTGTGGAGACTAACCCTAAAATCATATTTGAACTTTCTTTTCTCAAATAAGATGTGTGAGGTACTCTTATGATATGTTCTTTGACCTTTCAAGAATTGTTATTTAATTTTAAAAGGCATTACAATAAAAGTACATTTTACCCCAAAAAAATTGTTTTGGGCAACATCTACTTCTTTTTTATATCAATCAATTAAACTCTGTCCTCTGTAGTTGTCCACGGGATCCAAAGTGACACCAAATTTTGTACATACCTGTCACATTAGGAAGACAAATGATCTTTAACTATAGGAGTTAAACCACCAGTAAATATTTGAATGAAACAAGATATTCTAGATCTCCTTTGTCAGACATTTCTGAAACAGAGAGGCCCTTTTAAATTTCTCAACTAACCCTTAGCTATTTCTTTGCAAAGATGATTTATTTTACCTAAAGCATTTTGTTGCTATGAGGAAGCTCTTTCAATAATATTAGAAAAGTATAGGATGGAGGCCACTATTGGTTTTAGAAAAGGACATGTGAATCTAATGCTTTAAAAAATAGCATAGTAAACATTTTCCTCCCCTGACTCTGTTCCACCTTTGTGTTTAAGCATGATTTTTAAGGTATAAAATAATGTTATCACAGTCTATAATATTGTGAATCCAGAGGGGGAAAAAAGTCACATAATTTCAACACCATAACAACAATTGTAAGTTTTGCCTAATACCCTGCAGTATTTTTTCTGGATCATTTTGAGGATAAAATCTTCACTGTAGATGAAAGAGCCCTTCATGGAGATGATTTGTAAAACTGCCTACCTCTTTAAATGTATTCATCTCATTTTAGTATCAATGAGAAGATAAAGCAGTGGGGGGGGGGGCGGAGAATAGGCCACAGTATTGAGAGAAAACGGGTTCTCATTAATGAAATTTGAGATAACTCAAAAGTAAGGCCCAATTGCAAGCTTCCCATATGTAATGGAGTAGATCAGTCCTACTAGACTTAATTATAAATTTATTAGGAGAAAATAGGAAAATAATCTAGCCCAAATTTTCAATTCTAAAGGTTAAGAAATATTACCTACTCCAGATCTTGAGCTCCTGAGTCCAAGGAAAAAGAAATGGAGAGATACTTATATCTATGAATTACTCTTATGATATTCATTGTCCAGGCATACCTTGCATAACACAACAAAAAAAGAACACAATATTCAATTTACAGTTGAGGAAACCAGGTTGTTGTTTTTTTAAAAAGAGCAAAAAAATCCCAGCCAGCGTGGCTCAGTGGTTGAGTGTTAACCTACGAACCAGGAGGTCTTGGTTCAATTCCCAGTCAGGGCAGATGCCCAGGTTATGGGCTCGATCCCCAGAGTGGGGTGTGTGGGAGACAGCCAATCAGTGATTCTCTCTCATTATTGATGTTTCTATCTGTCCCCTCATTTGATGGGTAGGAAAGTTGGGGCACATTCCTCCCTGGGGAGAGACAGCTACATACGTGGAGCAGGAGGAGCAGGCACTCGTGACTGCCGCTCCTAGTGTGGATGAGGTGAAGAGGGGTTTGAGGAACCTCCAAAGTGCCAGCGGTCCAATGTGCAATGACCAGTGGACCTGTTGGGCAATGGCCCCTACCTGAGCCTTGGGAAAGGTGATCTTGTTATTTATGAAGATCTGTCCCTCAGGGTCAGAAGAGCCTCCCCGTTGTAGGAGATTATTTTTTTCTTCTTCTGTATACTGAGGGGTAATGGAGGGAAGGGAAAGGAACAGGACTGGGGCTGGGGACCCTTCACCCTGAGTTAAGCCTCTGGCCACGGCATCTGCTCAGGTGTTTCCCTGCGTAACCATCGAGGAGTCAGTCTGATGGCCTCGGCAGTGCACAATGGGTACCTGGGAGGGAAGCTGTAAGGCATCAAGTAAGCGGGTTATGAGTCTAGCATTGATAATAGGTGAGCCTTTAGTGGAGAGAAAGCTCCTCTCCCTCCAAATAACCACGTGGCAATGGGCTATCAGAAAGGAATATTTGGAGTCTATATATATGTTTACCCTCCTCCCTTTGGCCAGATGCAAGGCCCTGGTCAGCGCAATGAGCTCAGCCTTTTGAGAGGTGGTACCCTCTGGGAGCCGGGCTGCCTCCAGGGTCCGCTCGAGTGTTACTACCGCATAGGAGGCTTTCCGACGTCCCTGGGGGTCTAGGCACCAGCTTCCAGCCACAAACAGACTTAAGTCAGGATCAGAGAGAGGAAGATCTGAGAGTCCTGCCCGAGGTTGAGTGAGGGCCTTGACAACCTCAGGGCAGGAGTGCGTTGCCACAGGTTGGGTGGAGGCAGCAGGAAGGAGAGTGGCCGGGTTCAGGGCTAGGGACTGAGTTAGGGAGATGTCAGGACTCTTGAGGAACAGGAGATGGAATTCCTGCATGCAAAGGGGGCAAGGAGAGATAAGGATCGGTGGGACAGAAAATCCTGTAGTCTATGGGTGGAGAAGACCTGTAAGGGTTGCTGGAGGCAGATCTTCTGGCAGCGGCTGCAGCTAGAGCCCGGAGGCAGGGCTGCCATCTCCGAACCGTGGGATCAAGCTGTCTGGACAGGTAGGCTATGGGGGTGAAGGCTGGCCTTAGGGGCTAGGTGAGGACCCCCATAGCTATCCCTGTTTCTCATCAGTAAATAGTTGGAAAGGCTTAGAGATGCCCGGGAGAGAGAGGGGGGAGATGCCAGAAGGGCATCCTGGAGCTTAGAAAAAACCTGGCGAACGAGGGAGGGTGAGGAGAGGGGGCCTACTGGTGTTTCTTTAGCAGCCTGGTATAGAGGCTTAGCTAGGAGAGCAAAATTTGGGACACAATGGCGGAAGAATCCTACCAGCCCTAGAAAGGACAAGATCTGTCCCGCAGAAGTGGGAGGCTGTAGGTCTCATATTGCCTGTGCTCAGTCAACTGTCAGTCCTCAGGAATTGGGCATCAGACAGATCCCCAAGTAAGTGGGGGTGGGGGCCAACAGTTGCGCCTTGGCAGGGGACATACAGTATCCTTTGTCCCCTAGAAAGTTGAGGAGGCCAGCTGTCTGCCTCCGAGAAATGTCTAAAGAGGGGCTGCAGAGAAGGAGATCATCTATGTACTGGAGAAGAGTGCTGGGTTCTAATGAGCATTGTTGGAGGTCTCTGGCTAAGGCCTGGTCAAACAGATGAAGGCTGTCTCTTAACCCCTGGGGCAAAACCGTCCAGGTGAGTTGGCAGGATACCTGCTCATCTGAGTCCTCCCAAGTACATGCAAACAGATGGTAAGACTCTGGATCCAGAGGGATGGTAAAGAAGGCGTCCTTGAGGTCGAGGACGGAAAAGTGGGTGGTACCAGATGGGATGTGGGAAAGGAGAGTGTAAGGATTGGGGACCACTGGGTGAATGGGGACCACTGCATCATTGATTAGTCAGAGGTCCTGCACCAGCCGTTTAGGTCCCATCTGCCTTCCTAAAGGGGAGGATGGGGGTGTTGCAGGGAGAGTCGATAGGTATGAGGACACCCTGCCCCAGAAGCCAAGTAATGAGGGGTTTGAGCCCTCGGCAATGAGTTAGGGAGATAGGAAACTGGGGACGGGAGAGAAACAAGGTGGGGTCCTTAAGTCTGATCCTGACTGGGGTATGGTGTCTAGTAACCACCGAGGTAGAGGTATCCTTGTCCCTTGGGGTTGACAAGGGACGCAGGCAGTGGGGGATCAGTGTTCCCGTGAAGGGAGGGGGCCAGGAGAGGAAGAAGCAGGGAGGCTAAAGGACTCCGAGTGAGCTGCAGAGTGGCCCCTAGTTTGGTGAGGATATCCCGTCCTAAAAGGGGTATGGGGCATGAAGGCATGACTAGGAATGAGTGGGTTATAGGGCTATCATCGAGGAGACTGGGAAGGGGCCTGGTGGCCAGCGGGCCGGTGGATTTGCCATCAATACCCATGACCGAGATCGTGGAAGGGAAGAGTGGCCCAGAAAAAGAGGGCAGGACAGAGAAAGTAGCCCCCGTATTGATCAGGAAGGAGACCTGCTTACCCGCTACCTTGAGCATTACCCTGGGCTCAGCGACGGGGATAGGGGTCGTCAAGTCCGGGCATCTTCAGTCTTTAGCCAGTCCCAGCATGGCCAGCGATGGCTTATGACCTGGAAAGGTGGCCCCTCTACGCTGAGATGCAAAGGGCCTGTCACTTTTTCAGGGGCAGTCACTTTTCCAGTGGCCGTTTTGACCGCATGCCAGGCAGGGCTTGGTTGGAGCCCAGGGCTGGAGCACTGCTTTGCCCAGTGGCCTTCATTCCTGCACTTGAAGCATCCTCCAGGTGGCGCTCATCCTCTCGTTGCACCCCCACCACGCACAGTCCCCTTTGGACCATGCATGGCTGCTGTGGGCCTCAGGGCTGCTACCAAAGCTTGAGTTTGCAGATTCACCTTTTGTCGAAGGCAGGACTCCCAATCCGATTCTGCCTGCTCCTTATGGGCATTAAAAACCTTAAATACCATATTCACTAGATCCCAAACAGAAGTCTGAGGGCCATCCTCCACCTTTTTTAATTTCTTTTGAATATCTGGGGCCGACTGCAAAATGAAGTGAGTGGCTAAAACTGTAGCTCCGGCCAGGGACCCAGGGTCCAGACAAGTATATAAGGTCAGAGCCTCAGTCAGCCTGTTAAGGAAGACCACGGGGTTCTCATCTGGTCCCTGAGTAACTTCCCTCAGCTTGTCAAAATTAACTACCTTGTGGGAGACAGCCTGTAGACCGGCTATCAGGCATTGGAGCATCCGGTCGCGACATCGGCACCCGTCTTGCCCTTCGGGGGTATCTAGTTGGTACTCCCAGCCTGGTTCCTGATAAGGAACAGCCTGAGCCCCCACCGGCATAGAGGCTTCTGTAAGGTGGATCTGATCTGCATGGTCCGTCATCGCTCCTAAGACTCTTTCCCTTTCATTTGATGTTAGGATGGAAGAAAGAATGACATGGATGTCATGCCAGGTGAGGTCATAGGCCTGAGAAAGGTATCGGAATTCCTTGACGAACACGGTGGGGTTGGCGGAAAAGGATCCCAGCCGCTTCTCAATCTGGGAGAGATCCGACAGAGAGAAGGGAACATGGACCCTGACCACTCCCTCAGCCCCTGCAACTTCCCAGAGGGGGCAGAGGAAAGGAGGAGCCCTAGAGCAGGTGTGCCTGCTGACTGGGGAAGCAGGCGGGGGTGGGGGAAGGGGAAGGTCAACAGGTAAGGGAGAAGGCACTAGAGGAGGGGGCAGCGGAGGGAGGTTGGGGAGTGAGGATGGGGGAAGGGAGGGAACGGATGGCAGGGCAGAAGGAGCCATGGAGTAGGGAGGCGGGCGAGTTGGAGGGGAGGAAAGATTCTCAGGGGGTTCAGAGAAGGCAGAAAGTGGAGGGGTGTCGGTAGGCAGAGGGGGTTTCTCGCAAGCTAGGAGAACCTGGGCTGTGGAACAGGAGGAGCAGAGGGAGGGATGGGAGCCCAGATAGAAAAAGGCCTGGACATATGGAACCTCAGGCCACTTCCTGGCTCATTGGCAGAAATTACTGAGGTCAGTTAGGATGTTAAAGTCAAAAGTCCCATTCTCAGGCCATTTTGATCCATGGTCCAATTCATATTGAGGCCATACCACGTTACAGAAGTAAATGAGGCGTTTAGGACGCAGATCCTG
Organism: Corynorhinus townsendii; assembly: GCA_026230045.1. NCBI lineage: Eukaryota > Metazoa > Chordata > Mammalia > Chiroptera > Vespertilionidae > Corynorhinus > Corynorhinus townsendii. Next base: position 79,041,593 of record JAPDVU010000001.1, on the reverse strand, counting down.
GGACAGGCCTAGCTTAGCCAGATTGGTGAGGAGACACCCTAGAGGTGTCTTAGGATCAGATTTGGAGTTTTGATTGCCCATACTGAAGCCTAGGGTCAGTAGCGAAGGCCCAAGGACCGGTGTCCCAATCGTTGAGCCAAGGCTATGGTTGGGGAACTGAGGGACAGCAGGGGACATCTCCCCTATCCCCTGGGGTCCGGAGTGAGAACAAAAGGCCAGAGAACCGAAGGGGGTGCAGGAACATCTCCACTGCCTCCCCAGGTTCAGAACCCTTCCTGGAGGGGCCCAGAGGGCTATGCCCGTAAGGCAATCTCTGACGCAGGCCACGATTTACGGACAGAGATGCCGGAAGAATGACCGCTAGGAATCAATAAGGGCTGGGACTTACCTGCTGACGCTGCCAAGCCGAGGAGAAGCCTGAGGATTCTGAGCCAGAAGGAGACAAGAGGCGGGGCACCCTGTACTGTGAACAGTCAAAGGGGATACTCACACCCCCTCCCAGGTTTGGCACCAGATGAGAGTTTTGCAAAGCAGGAGACAAAACGCAGAGTCCAGGCAATTAAAATGGGGGAGATTTTAATCTTGCACTCCCGGGAGAAATTTGCTGGTTGGAGGGTGAGCCAGGGAAGTTCACACCAGAAAGGGGGCATAGGTACTTCTTTTATACAGCTGTTTAGTGGGGGGAGGGCGGAGGGCATGAGAGGTGTGAAATTCCACCTCAGGCTAGGAAGGCGCCAGTTATCTCTGTCACCATCTACCTTGCAGATGCATGCATCGGCTCTGGACTTCCCCCCTGCCTTGACCTAACAACTGTATATACAGAATCCTAAAGATTCCACCAAAAAAACTATTAGAACTAATAACTGAGTTCAGTAAAGTAGTACTGAGAAGGCTAAAAGGCTAATTCCAATGTAACCTTCATATTTGGGGGCTGGGGGGGAGACTAGCAATCTGAATCTGTGCCAGTAACCTAATGTACATTCTTGATGACCTATAATTAAGTCACTGCCCCTTTCTCCACAATCTGGTCTTGAAAGACCTGTTTACCTAAAGTACTACTCCCATGAACAATACACAGCCCCCAGCGTGGTTTATCAGTGCTGGTGCCAGGCCAGGCCCTTAGATATGGTCTCAAGACCCCACCCCAACAAAGGGGGTTTTTCAAAGCCCTTGAAAGGTCTGGAAGTCCCACCCATATTTGGGGAACAAAGAAACCAAAGGGGATAAAAGAAGAGATTCCACAAAATTGGTTTGCTCAGACTTTGGAGGCAACTCCTCTGATACCACTGGCATAATAAAGCTGTGTAACTCCATTTCTCTAAGTGTGACTTGGGTTTCTTTGGTCTTCTACAACAGTAGGATACAAAATAAATATCCAAAAATCAGTTGCTTTTTTATACACCAATAATAAACTCTCAAAGGGAAACTAAGAAAAAAATCCCATTTACCATTGCATCAAAAAATAAAATAAAATACCTAGGAATAATTTTAATCAAGCATATTGAAACAGAATTTTTGGACTGGAACCCGGATTCTTTGTCCACTGGAGTCGAAGAATGAATCCACAGATAGAGGTAGTATAGCAAAGGTGGAGATTTATTGAAGAACAAGTACAGACTTCCACGTGGGAAGGGGGAAAGAGTCCCACCCCATCCCTTCTTCCACAGTGTATAAAGGCTGCAAGTCCCTGTGTCCGGATATCCCCTCTGATTGGCCACTATAGCAACTCCTGAACTCAAAGGTCAAACACCACATGGGACATGTGATGCCTTCCCTCCTCGTTGTTCTTTTCTTTCTGTGTTTTCCTCCTCCTTCTACTTCTTCTTCTTCTTCTTCTTCTTCTTCATGGGACATGTGATGCCTTCCCTCCTCGTTGTTCTTTTCTTTCTGTGTTCTCCTCCTCCTTCTTCTTCTTCTTCTTCTTCTTCTTTTTTTTTTTTTTTGTAAAGATACACCTTTTTGGCTACTTCTAGCTCCTTTGTCTTATGTAAATGCAACTGTTGCTGCTCCCTGTACCTGACTTCCTTGTGTTATAGAGATGTACCTGTTGCTGCTTCTTTTTCGTATGGGAACGTAACTGCACCTGGATTCCTTGTGTTATGGAGATGTATCTTCTCCTAATCTGTAGCCCTGTATTTTTCCAATACCCCAATTCTAAAAATTCCCTAAGCCTGCCTATATTCCTCTAAAATTCCTGTTTCAGTACACAAGACCTATACTTGGAAAATTATAACAACAAAATTGAAGAAGAAAAAATTGAAGAAGATACAAAGAAGTGAAAATCTATACTATATTCATAAATTGGAAGAATTAGCATCATTTAAAAAAATGTCCATACCACCTAAAGCAACCTGTAGATTCAACACAATTCCTATCAAGATACCAATGATATTTTTCACAGAACTAGAACACATATTCCAAAGATTTATATGGAACCACAAAAGACCCCCAATAGCCAAATCACACTACCTGATATCAAACTATACTACAAGGTATTCAAAACAGCATGGTACTGGTTACAAATAGACACATAGATCAATATAACAAAATAGATAGTCCAGAAATAAACTTACACCTTTATGATCAATTAATATTTAACAAAGGAGGCAGGAACATAAGATGAGTTAAAGATAGTCTATTTAATAAATGGTGTTCTGAAAATTGGACAGATACATGCAAAAAAAAAATAGACTACTTTCTTAACCATACATAAGAATAAACTCAAAGTTAATTAAAGACTTAAATGTAAGACTCAAAACCATAAATATCCTAGAATAAATATAGGCAGTAAAACCTTGAACATTTATTGTAGCAATGTTTTTTTCTGCATATAGCCTTGGGCAAGGATAACAAAAGAATAAATAAACAAATGAGACTACACCATAAAAAAAAGTTTTGCACAGCAAAGGAAACCATCAACAAAATGAAAAGGCAAACTACTGATTGGGAGAACATATTGGTCAATGATACATCTGATAAGGGGTTAATATCCAAAATTTATAAAATAGGGGATCTGAACCAAGATGGTGGCATAGGTAAACACCTAAATTGCTGCCTCGCACAACAATTTCAAAACTACAACTAAAAGGCAAAACATATATCACCCATAACATGGGAAAGCTGGCTCAGTGGAAGTTCTGCAATTAGAAGGAAAGAGAAAAGAGCATTGAGACGTGCACAAGCGCTGAAATCTGAGATATGGAGGCACGTGAATCGGACTGCCGGCAGGCGACTGAGTGCACTGCTTTTTTCAACCCGAAAGGAGACAAGATCCTGATTACTCTGAACTCCAGTCTCTGGGGAGACGTTGGGGACCCAAACTCCTATGGGGAGAAGCTGGATTGTCTGCCAGTAGGTGGGAAAGCGAGGGTGGCTTTCTTGCAGAGATGCACGCAGCAATCATTGTTTACTGTGCGGGGCACGGGACACAGGGACTTGGAAATGCAGAGACGCAGAGATGGCTAACTGGCAGCCATCACTGTTTGCCACACCCTAGCCTAGTGACTCCCTGAAACCCCGTCCCGCACAATCTACAAACCCACCCAAGCTCCATGCAGTGGCTTTTGCATATAAATGGTCTGCCCTAGTGCAGCTTAACCTAACAAACTGCAGCTCTGATCAGAAAGCTCCAAAACCTCCAAACCCCAAGCAAAGAGGAGAAAATTGTAGTTCTCACTGTAGCTCCTGCTGGGTAGCCTGAGACAGTAGCTGACCTGCACCCCATTGGAGATCCAGAAGCTAGTGTATCTAGTGGTCAGTGTGAGATGACACCAGATTTCAACTACTCACATCCATAAGTGACACATTCAAGAGGCAGACTCAGTGAGCACCAAAGTCCCACTGAAGCAAGTCCTGCCCCATAAGTGTGTCTCCAGCACAGCAGTTCTTCCATTATAGACACAGCGGGTCCTCACAGCCAATTGGCCTGGAGGTCAATTCCTCCCAGTGTACCAACAGCAATCAAGGCTTAACTACACCAAGACTTTGCACTCAGCCCACAAAGGGGTGCACCAAGAGTGTCCACCTCAGGTGATAGGCTGAACCACTGGTAACCTACCACAGAAAACCACTCCATCAACACAGGGAAGCAGCACAATGCAGAGACAAAAAAACATGTCATGAATGAAAGAAATGGAGGAAAGCAAACTACTGACATAGAGTTCAAAACCACATTTATAAGGTTACTCAAGAATCTTCTAAAAACCACCGAAACTTGATGAGACCTCCGAGAAGCTTAGTGAGACCTTCAAGGATCTTAATGAGAATGTCAAAAAAATGGAAAAGGACCAGTCAGAAATTAAGCATACACTCTCTGAAATAAAGAATATACAGAAATTCAACTGTAGATCAAAGGACCCCAAGAATCAAACCAAAGGTCTGAAATATGAGGAAACAAAAAACGCCCAACCAGAAAAACAAAGAGAAAAAAGAATCCAAAAATATGAAGATAGTGTAAGGAGCCTCTGGGACAACTTAAAGCATACTAACATCTGAATTTTTGGGGTGCCAGAAGAAGAGAGAGAGCAAAATATTGAAAACCTATTAGAAGAAATAATGACAGAAAACTTTCCCTACCTGGTAAAAGAAATAGACTTACAAGTCCAGGAAGCGCAGAGAACCCCAAACAAGAGGAATCTAAAGAGGACCACACCAAGACACATCATAATTAAAATTCCAAGGGCAAAAGACAAAGAGAGAATCTTGAAAGCAGCAAGAGAAAAACAGTTAGTTACCTACAAGGGACTACCCATACAACTGTCAGCTGACTTCTCGGCAGAAACTATGCAGGCCAGAAGGGAGTGGCAAGAAATATTCCAAGTGATGAACAGCAAGGACCTACAACCAAGATTACTCTACCCAGCAAAGCTATCATTCAGAGTTGAAGGTCAGATAAAGAGCTTCACAGACAAGAAAAAGCTAAAGGAGTTCATCACCACCAAACCAGGATTGCATGAAATGCTGAAGGGTATTCTTTAAGAAGGGGAAGAAGAAGAAAAAGGTAAAGATAAAAATTGTGAACAACAAAATGACATCAAATACATACCTAAATACAAGTGAATCTAAAAATTAGGTGAATAAAAAATGTGATGAACAGAATGGACTGATGAGTATATTAGAATCAGGGACATAGAAAGTGAGTGAACTGACAATTCTCAGGGGGAAGGAGGTGTGAAGGGTGCGGGAAGAGATTGGACAAAAATCTTACACCTATGGATGAAGACAGTGGCGGGGGGTAAGAGCATGGGGTGGGGTGGGGAATCAGGTGGAGGGGAGCTATGGGGGGAAAAAAAAGAGGAACACCTGTAATAATCTGAACAATAAAGATTTATTTTAAAAAATTAAAAAAATAAAATGAAAAGGGGGTAACACTTTAAAGTTAAGAATATTGATAAACGGGGCAATAAACTCCTATTAATGATCATTCAGTGACCTGAAAAAAAATTTATAAAATATAACCCAACCTCAAAAAACAAACAATCTAATTTTTAAAAAATGGGCTAATGACCTGAATAGACATTTCTCCAAAGAAAACCACCTACAGATGGCCAATTGACATACAAAAATATGTCAAAAATATGTCTTCATCAGAGGAATGCAGATTAAAACAACAATGTGATATTAACTCACACCTGTTAGAATGGATATCATCAATAAATCAACAAACAACAAGTGTTGGCAAAGATGTGGAGAAAAGGGAACCCTACTGCACTATTGGTAGGAATTCAGATTAGTGCAGCCACTGTGGAAAACTTATGGAGTTTCCTCAAAAAGTTAAAAATGAAACTGCCTTATGATCAAGTGATTCCACTTCTGGAAATATATCTGAAGAAACCCAAAATACGGATTTGAAAGAATATATGTGGTCCTTTGTTAATTATGGTGTTATTTACAATAGCCAAGATTTGGAAGCAGCCCAAGTGCCAATCAGTAGATGAGTGGATAAAAAAGCTGAGATACTACTCAGCTGTAAAAATAAGGAAATTTAACTTTTGCAACAACATGAATGGATGTGAGAGGCCACGTCCCACATGGCTTAGGGTTTGGGATCTGCACCATGGGCAAATGTCAAGACAAGACAAGAAATAATAATTTGGAAATAATGGGGGGCTAGGCAAAGAGTACAATGCAAGGTGAAGGACTTTGCTGGTGCCCAGGACCAGGCAACCTTTTATTCAATTTTGGATACACATATTGCTCTTAGTCAGGCAGGCAATTCCAGTAACAGACAGACTATCTTAAAGGTCAGTAAATATTAGTAAAGATGTACTTTGAGACTATTTGTTCAGGAAATTGCTTGAGACACAATTGTCTCAACTAAACAATCAGTGTATAGCTTTGCCCCTTGCCAGAGTTCAAGGTTCATGAGCCTTCTGCATTCCTTATTTACACTTTTCTGATAGTGAAGACAATGGGTAGCTTCCAACAGATGAACCTGGAGATTATTATGCTAAGTGAAATAAGACAATCACAGAAAGACAAATACTATATAATTTCAGTTATATGTGGAATCTAATGAACAAAATAGGCCAACAAACAAAATAGAAACAGACTCATAGATACACAGAACAGACTGACAGCTGTCAGAGGGGAGGGGGGTTGGGGCTGGGTGAAAAAAGATTAAGCAAAGAAAAAAACTCATAGACACAGACAACAGCATGGCAATCACCAGAGGGAATGGGAGATGGGAAGAGGTAAAAGGGGGTAAAAAGGGGATAAAAAGTGAGAGAAGTACAATACAGTATAAAGATGATGTATTATAGAATTGTATACCTGAAACCTATATAATTTTATTAACTAACTAGAGGCCTGGTGCACATGGCGGGGCGGGGGGGGGGGGGGTGGTCTCCCTCAGCCCAGCCTGCACCCTCTCCAATCTGGGACATCCCTCTCACAGTCCAAGACTGCTGACTCCCAATTGCTCGCCTGCCTGATTGCCCCTAACCACTTCTGCCTGCCAGGCTGATCACCCCTAACCACTCCCCAGCCAGCCTGATCGACACCTAATTGCTCCCCTGCTGGCCCGATTGGCCCTAACTGCCCTCCCCTGCAAGCCTGGTTGCCCCCAATTGCCCTCCCCTGCTGGCCCGATCAATACTAACTGCCCTCCCTTGCTGGCCTGATTACCCCTAACTGCCCTCCCCTGCCAGCTAGGTCCCCCCCCCCAACTGCCCTCCCCTGCAGGCCTGGTCACCCACAACTGCCCTCCCCTGCAGGTCTGGTTACCCCTAACTGCCCTCCCCTGCAGGCATGGTCCCCCCCAACTTCACAGATAAGAAAAAGCTGAAGGAGTTTATCACCACCAAACCAATATTATATGAAATGCTGAAGGATATTCTTTAAGAAATAGAAGAAGAAAAAGGTAAAGATAAAAATTATGAACAACAAATACATATCTATCAACAAGTGAATCTAAAAATCAAATGAATAAAAAATCTGATGAACAGAATAAACTGGTGAATATAATAGAATCAGGGGCATAGAAAGGGAGTGGACTGACAATTCTCAGGGGAAGGGGGTGTAGGGGGTGGGGGAAGAGACTGGACAAAAATTGTACACCTATGGATGAGGACAGTTGGGGGGGTAAGGGCAAAGGGTTGGGTGGGAACCGATGGAGGGGAGCTATGGGGGGGGGGGAAGAGGAACAACTGTAATAATCTGAACAATAAAAATTTATTTTAAAAAATGGGCAAAGGACCTAAATAGACACTTTTTGAAAGGACATTCAGAAAGCCAAGAGACACATGAAAACATGCTCAAAGTTACTAATCTTATACAAGAGATGCAAATCAAAACAACAATGAGATACCACCTCATACCTGTCAGAATGGCTATTGTCAACAAATGACAAGTGCTGGCGAGGATGTGGAGAAAAAGGAACCCTCCTTCACTGCTGGTGGGAATGCAGACTGGTGCAGCCACTGTGGAGAACAGTATGGAGTTTCCTCAAAAATTTAAAAATAGAACTGCCATTTGACCCAGTAATAACACTTCTAGGAATATATCTCAAGAAACTAGAAACACCAATCAGAAGGATATATGCACCCCTATGTTCATAGCAGCACAATTTACAATAGCTAAGATTTGGAAACAGCCTAAATGCCCAGCAGCAGATGAGTGGATTAGAAAACTATCATACATCTACACAATGGAATAATATGCTGCTATATAAAAGAAGGAATTCTTACCTTTTGCAGCAGCATGCATAGACCTGGAAAGCATTATGCTAAGTGAAATAAGCCAGGCAGTGAAAGAAAAATACCACATGATCTCACTCATTTATGGAAAATAAAGAACATTATAACCTGGTAAACAAAAAGATAGATACAGAGGTGAGAAGCATCGAACAGACTGTCAAATTACAGTGGGGAAGCTGTGGAGTGTTGGGGATGGAGGGTAAGAGATCAACCGAAGAACTTGTATTCATGCATATAAGCATAACCAATGGACACAAGATACTGCGGAGGGGGGGGGGGGCGGGGGAGGGTATGTGACAGGGGTTAGGGGAGGCCGGGGGAAGGTCAGTGGGAAAAAAAGGAGACATGTACTACTATGTGTAATACTTTAAACAATAAATTTTAAAAAAGACCTGCTCCCAAGATGATCACTCACAAGGCCATCAGCAAGGGGCTTTAGTTCCTCATATGCTGTTGACAATGTACCTTAGTTCCTTGTATGCGGACCTTTTCATATGCTGCCTGCTGCTAACTTCCCTCTTAGAGAGTGATCACAAAGAAAGTTTCAATGCTTTTATGACTTCTGTTCCAATACTATAGGATGTTACTTCTGCTTTATCATATTCATTAGATAAGATCCATTAATGGTGAGCATATTCAAGAAGAGGGAAATTGAGCTGCACTTCTGGAAGGGAGAAGAGTAGCTAAGTCTTTGTGAACATATTTAAAAACCATTACAGGATTCCTTCAAACAGATTATATATATTTCTTCTACATGCAACATGCGCTCACTCCTCTCCAAGGCTTCCGTGAGTCTCATGCCAGTATAACCTCAGCTTAATATCCACAATCTCATCATTTAAACCAGGTCCAGTTGCAGAAGACACACTTCAGTTTTAGTGTCTTAAGTACAGCTCCTGGAGTCCAGGTCCTCTCCATCCAACTGAAATGCGGAACCAAACTGAAATGCTTGGTTTCTTCTGAGCAGGATGCAAAGGTGATTTCTTTCCTAGGTTCTTGTACAGGTGGATTTGAAGAATGATGCCATGGACAAAAGATGGTAGATGAAAAGGTGGAAATTTATTGGAAACAAGTACAAACTCCCACATGGGGAGGGGGTCCCAAAGGGGGTAAGCCCCTTTTTCTTAAGGTTTATAAAGGCTGCAGTTCTTTGTGTCCTGATATTCCCTTCTGATTGGTCACTATAGCAGCTTCAAAGCTCAAACCCCATGTGGGAACCCCTTGTCTTTCTCCCCCTTCAGGGGTAGAATTCTCTATCCACTGTGAAAATCTGTTTTCCTCTATGCACTGTGGCTTTCCCCTATATTCTGTGAATGGGTGTCTTCCTCTCCCCTTATCCTGTGGCACCTTTTGCCAGCTCCAAGTCACCAACCAACTATGCCTCCTTTCCCCATGGATCCCCTAATTCCTAGAACTCCCTAAACTTGCCTATTTTACCCCTAAAAACTCCTTTTACAAATATCTGTGCACTAAAGGGATCCGTGCTTCCACCCTCACACCCAACATACAATGGTGAGATAGGTATAGGAGAAAGAGTATAATCATTATCAGATTTTAAAAAATATTCAGCAATATAACTCTTACAGGTTTTTCAGTCAAATCTCTAGAAGAGGTATTTTCCTATTTTACAAAAGTGTAATAGACTTACACATTCTTATTTAATGACAAAAAGTTAACCCCTAGTGAAACAACAAAATATCATAAAAAATGATCAAGTCACTGGAAACTTGGTTATTTGTTAATAGTGATGGTAGGAAACACAGAATGCTTAAATTATAAGAGGCTTAATTAGTCTTCTTATATCACCACTATTAGGAAAACTTTCAAGATGAACTGCTGTAAGCTATATAAGAAGATATCTATTTCTGCTTTACTAATATTACCTACTAGAACAATGTTTTTATAGTATAGAATTTCTGCTTGCAATTCTGCTCAATTCAAGATTATCAACAGACCAGGTGTGAAAAATAAGTATCATATTTTTAAATCATGCAGAAAGGTATACCATTGTATATCCACTCAGAATGTAAAAATGGTATATAGGTAGAAAGGAATTGGAGAAGGCCCTTTGAGCACTGGATTATATTAAACTAGAGGCCCAGTGCACAAATTCGTGCATGGGTGGGGTCCGGCAGGCCCAGCCCCAGTCAGGGCAGATCAGGGCCGTGCCTGTTGTGGGGAAGGCCCACCGGTGATTGGCCGGTGGGTCCTGCTCCTGGTTGGGATGGGGTGGGCCAATTTGGGGCCAGGCTGTGGGCAGTGAGCCAGCTGGCCCCTCCCCTGAATGGGGGGCCAATTGGGGGCCAGCAGCAGGAGGAGGGGCCATGGAAGGTTGGCTGGCCAACCCCAACCCTGATTGGTGTGGGAGGGCAATCAGGGGCAGAGCTGGCTGGGGGGAGGGGCTTCAGGACAATTGGGGTGGTGGTGGCTGATGGGGGGGTGAGCTGTGGAGAGGAGCTGTGGTCAGTGTGCTTGCCCTGGTCCCAGATGGGGTTGGGGGATCAACTGGGGGCCAGTGGCCTGGGGGAGGGGCCATGGGTGGTTGGCCAGCCAGCCCTGCCCCTGATCAGAGTGTGGGGGCTGATTGGGGGAAGAGCTGATTGGGAGAAGGGGTCATGGGCCAATCAGAGAGGTGGGGGTCCACTGGGGGCGAGGCTGGCTGAGGGGAGGGGCCACAGGTGGTTGGCCGGCAGGCCCTGACCCTGATCAGGTTGGGGATGCTGATCTGGGGTAAGGCTGGGTGGGGGGAGGGGCTGCAGGAGGTTGGCTAGCTGAACCCACCCCCTATTGGGTTAGGGGGGCAATCAGGGGTGAGGCTGGCTGGGGGAAGGGGCTCTGGCTAGTTGGGGTGGTGGGGACCCATTGGGGGGTGGGGCCAGCCAGGGAGAGGGCCTGCAGGAGGTTCCCTATTGGGGTTGGAGGGCAATCAGGGGTGGGGCCTACTGGAAAAAGAGCGGGGAGTTTGGCCGGCCTCCCAGCTCTTGATGGGGGTGAGAGAGGCCAATCAGGGGTGGGCCTGGCTGGGGGGGGAGGGGCCTAGGGAGGTTGGCTGCTGGCCTCAACCCCCAATAGGGCAGTTCACTGGCCGCAATGGGCATCATAGCGACCAGTCATTCTGGTCATTATGGTGTTCCGGTTGCTGGCTTGTTATATATATAGATAAGTGCTTTGTTTATACTAGGAGATAAAAAGGCAGGTTAGTATACAATTTATCTTGTTACAGTTCTCCAGGTATATAAATCCTTTTGAAGCATATACATAGCATTGTGTACAGTCTGAACTGAAAGTCTGAAAGCATATTACTAAGCCAAGTATAGTCACAGAAATGAATCTTTCATGCAAGCCCCCAAACAAAACACCTTCTTGTTTATTTTTTTGGTAGTTTTTGGATTTCTTTTCTCCCATATGGATATAAATTCTTGTATTTAATTTAAGTTAATCAATAAAATCTAAAACCAGATTAGTAAAATATAACTAGCAAAAATGTTTGTAGTATATATGACTAAAAAAAAAAATGGTGGGTACTCAATACATAAAGATCTCCTTTTTAAATAAGAAAAAGGCATACACTCAAAATTCCACAATACTGTTTCCATTTCAATTTTATTTCATTTTTTATCCCACTTAAGTGTTCTTTTCCATCCATCCCACTCATCCACCTATTTATCCATTCATTCACTTATACATCCATCCATCTACCCATCCATGCAGCTATCCATTCACCTGTAGAATTCCTATCTAACTTTCCCTATGGTACGAGATGCTGTTGTTGCCCCATCTACATTCCCTCAGCACCTGTGATTATTGGACCAAACGAGTATGCTTAGACTGAGGAGCAGGCCAAGAGTACCCATGAGTCAACACCTCTGGAAGCAACCCTCAATCAATGACGAACAGAGTTGGTGGCTCAATACCACATACTTACTTTCCAAGCGAACCAACTGAGAAGTACATGCTTCACTGTCTCCCAGTAGACCTCTGTGGAATTGAGCTCTAATCGTTCCTTCTACACATAATATTGGCTTCTTATTTTCTCCTTACTCATTCCCCTTTTCCTTACCCATGCTTCCTAAAATTACTTCTCAAATCCTTGTCTCAGAGTCAGCTTCTGGGAGAACACAGCCTAAGAAAAAGACAAAATCAAACTTTTCCTCCATGAAATGAGGAGTTGCTCTCCCCTCTGTGCTGCCAGAGGACATATTTATATTGTTCTCACAGTACATTTCATTCACTTATATTTCACAGGCTCTTATCTTTTTTTAGATTATAAACTTCTAAGAACAAAAATATTTTTGACCTATTGTTTACCCATACTGAATGTCACATTTTCTGATAAATTTATCTTTTTATTTCTTTTTTTTAAAATATATTTTATTGATTTTTTACAGAAAGGAAGGGAGAGGGATAGAGAGTTAGAAACATCGATGAGAGAGAAGCATCGATCAGCTGCCTCCTGCACACCCCCCACTGGGGATGTGCCCGCAACCAAGGTACATGCCCTTGACCAGAATTGAACCTGGGACCTTTCAGCCCACAGTCCGACACTCTAGCCACTGAGCCAAACTGGTTAGGGCTCTGGATCTATTCTTGTTCATCAAATTACATTGATCATTATATCTCACATATGAGTGAGATCATGTGATATTTATCTTTCTCCAACTGCCTTATTTCACTTAGCATAATGCTATGCAGTTCCATCCATGCTGTTGCAAATGGTAAAAGTTCCTTCTTTTTCATAGCGCCATAGTATTTCATTGTGAAGATGTACCACAGTATTTTAATCCACACATTTACTGATGGGCACTTAGGCTGTTTCCAAATCTTAGCTATTGTACATTGTGCTGCTATGAACATAGGGGTGTATATATCCTTTCTGATTGGTGTTTCTAATTTCTTGAGATATAGTCCTAGAGGTGGGATTACTGGGTCAAATGGGAATTCCATTTTTAGATTTTTGAGGAAACTCCATACTGTTTTTCACAGTGGCTGCAGCAGTCTGCATTCCGACCAGCAATGCAAGAGGGTTCCTTTTCTCCACATGCTCGTCAACACTTGTCCTTTGTTGATTTGTTGATGATAGCCATTTTGACAGGTATGAGATGGTATCTCATTGTTGTTTTGATTTGCATCTCTCAAATGATTAGTGACTTTGAGCATGTTTTCATATGTCTCTGAGCCTTCTGTATGTCCTCTTTCAAAAAGTATCTGTTTAGATCCTTTGCCCATTTTTTTGATTGGATTGTTTATCTTCTTTTTGTAAAGTTGTATGAGTTCTCTGTAAATTTTGGAGATTAAACCCTTATCGGAAATATTATCGGCAAATATGTTCTCCCATACAGTGGACTTTCTTGCTGTTTTGTTATGGGGTTTTTTTTGCTGCACAGAAGCTTTTTATTTTGAAGTAGTCCCATTTGTTGGTTTTCTGCTTAATCTCCATTGCTCTAGGAGCTGTATTGGTAAAGATATTGCTACAACATAGGTCTGCAATTTTGCTGCCTATGGAGTCTTGTATGATTTCTAAAGTTTCCCGTCTTACATTCAAGTCCTTTAGCCATTTTGAGTTTGTTTTTGTGTATGGTGTAAATTGGTAATTTAGTTTCATATTTTTGCATGTATCTGTCCAAATTTTCCAGCACCATTTATTAAAGAGACTGTTTAGACTCCATTGTATGCTCTTGCCTCCTTTGGCAAATATTAATTAAATATAATGGCTTGGGTCGATTTCTGGGTTCTCAGTTCTGTTCCATTGGTCTATATGTCTGTTCTTGTGCCAGTACCAAGCAGTGTTGAGAACCATGGCTTGGTAGTATAGCTTGATATCTGGTAATGTGAGTCCTCCAACTTTATTATTCCTTCACAGGATTGCTGTGGCTATTCAGGGTCTTTTTTTTTTTTTTATTGCAGATGAATTTTTGGAGAGTTTGTTTTAGATCTTTGAAATATGCCACTGGTATTTTAATGGGGATTGCATTGAATCTGTATATTGCTTCGGATACAATGGTCATTTTAGTGATGTTGATTCTACCAATCCATGAATATGGTATGTTTTTCCATTTGTTTATGTGTTCCTCTATCTCTTTTTTCAATGTCCTATAGTTTTCCAAGTACAGATCTCTTACGTCCTTGGTTAAGTTTATTTCTAGGTATCTCAATACTTTTGTTGCAATGGTAAATGGGATTTTTTTTTTCATTTCTCTTTTTGTGAGTTCATTATCCTAATATGTAAAAAGCCAGGAGCCCTCACAACTGAAATGACTGGACGGATGACCAAACACAGGCTGTGTGGGGCAACCAGGCCAGCAATGGGATTAGTGAGGGATGACCAAATGACTGAACAGCAGGCTGTGTGGGGTGACCAGGATGGAAGGGGGGAAAGTTGGGGGTGACCAGACTGGTGGGTGGGGGCAGTTGGGGGCAACCAGGCTGGCAGGGAGGCAATTGGGGGTGACCAGGCCAGTGGGGGAGGCAGTTGGTGGTGACCAGGATGACAGGGAGGCAGTTGGGGGTGAGTAGGCCAGCAGGGGGGACAGTGAGAGTCAACTAGGCCAGCAGAGGGGGGCAGTTGGGGGCAACCAGGTCAGCAGCAGGGAGCAATTGGGGGTGACAAGGCCAGCATGGGGGGGTAGTTAGGGGTGATAAGGCCGGCAGGCAGAGGTAGTTAGCAGTGATCAAGCTGGCGGGGGGGACCATTAGGGGCAATCAGGCAGGCAGGCAGGTGAGCAGTTAGGACCCAGCAGTCCCAAATTGTGAGAGGGATGTCAGACTGCCAGTTTAGGTCATATCCCTGGGATCGGGCCTAAACTGACAGTTGAACTTTCCCTGAGGGGTCCCGGATTGAAGAGGGTGCAGGCTGGGCAGAGGGGACCCCCCTCCATGCACAAATTTTGTGCACCAGGCCTCTAGTCCTATGAAATAAAAGCCAAATATGCTAAGTGTCTGGTCACTGGTCAACTATTCAACCAATCAAAGCATAATATGCTAATGATATGCTAAGGCTGCTCAACTGCTCAATATGATGTGCACTGACCTCCAGGGGGCAGAGAGTCTACTGGTCAACCAGTTGCTATGACGTGCACTAATCACCAAGGGGTAGATGCTCCGACCAGTAGGTGAGCTTGCTGCTGGGGTCCAGCTGATTGGAACAGAGTGAGAAGGGCCAGACGCACCCTGGAGTGCTCCCATGGTCCCTCCCCAGCCCTGTTCATGCACCAGTGGGTTCCCTCGGACTGGCCTGCATCCTCTCACAATCTGGGACCCCTCGGCGGATGTCAGAGAACCAGTTTTGGCCAATCCTGCAAGCCACTTCCCTCAGGAGGGCATCAGACACAGGGCTCATGGATGACAAGTGCTGCTGCAGCAGTGTGAGTGTCTCCCTATTGGAACTGATTGGGCACGAGCCTGCGGCAGGTGCAGTGAAGCTGGTATGAACAGGAGTGGCAAGTAGGAGCTGCAGGCAGTGTTGTATTCAATGTATACAGCATTCAGCAGGTTTGAATTTGTGATCCAACCCATTATTAAGTGCTATAAACTTATTATTTTTATGTTTCCCTAATGAGTTGATTCTTTTATCATTATGAAATCTCACTCTTTATTTTTGATAATACTTTGTCTTGAAACTTGTCATAGTCAGTATTAACATAGCCATTCCAAATTTTATATGCTTACTAAATAAATTGTATACTTTTTCCATACACTTAATATCAACATATCTGTATATTTATATTCACAATGCACCTGCAGTAGACAGCATTAATCAGTGGATTTTGCTTTTTTGATCTATTGAGAAAAATCTCCTCTTTTTAAAAGGAAAGTGTTTTGACTGTCAGTATTTAATTATCAGCATGGTTAAGCTTAGGTAGACCATCTTTTTGTTTTATGTTTTTCCCTTCTACTTTTTATTTGCTTGTTTATACTTGTTTCATGTTTCTTGCCTTCTTCTTAATATTTTCTGAATTTCATTTTAATCTATCTATGGTCATATACACTCTACCTCTTTGTATTAAATTTTAGTGGTTATGGAAAGGACTGAAATATACATCCATAACTTTTTGTAGCCAATCTAGAGTTGATATTGTACCACTTGATGTGAAATAGAAAATTCTTACAACCACCTAGGTCCATTTACTGCCCCTTACCTTTATTCTATTGTTGTCATATGTATTATATCTGCATGACTTATAAACCACACATGACAATGTTGTAACTTTTGGTTTAAATAGTAATAAACATTTTGAGAAATTTTTAAATATTTACTCAGATACTTATAATTTATTCATTTTTTTCACAAAACAAAAGTCAGGAGGAAAGTAGTTCCAGAGTTGGTTTAGTGGCTCAGCAAAATCTTCAAGGCTGTTTTATTTTTCCATTCTGCTGTTTACATTACACTGGTTTAGACCAAAGGCTTGTCCCTTCCTGGACACATCATGGCTGACACATTTCAGGAATTTTACCTTGTAGATATACCAACATCTAGCTGAAGGAGAAGGGTGTTTCATTCAATACTTTCCAAGAAGCCCAGCAGGACCCATTCCATTGCCATGAATAAAAATGCTAAGAACGTATCTGGCATTGTATCTTCATCCTCTGTCTTGGGAATCAGGCTCTTTGGTAAGAAGGAAAGGAAAAATTGCTGTTGTATAAGAAATCAACAGTTCCTGTCATAGTAACTGCTTAGATATACTTATTGGTAGTGGCTGGTAAGAGAGGTAATATAAAAGAACTGAATTTAGACGAATTAAAGATTCTGATCAATATGCACTATCTGCCATGAATATAGGAAGAAAGAATACTGGGGGGTATTTTACATCCATTGACCTAAAATGTGTCACATAATTCTAGAGCTATTGTTTTCAACTATACATTGTCAAGCCCTAAGTGCTTTAGAAATCCACCATCTGAATTTAAATTTCAGTTTCAGTGCACACCACTATTTAAGATGTCCATCTGCCTCTACAGCTCCTACTCATTTGATGGTTAGCTTTTGAATTCAACTTTACGTTCAAATACAAACATAAATTCCATATTAGTTATTAGTTCTGAGCTCACTCTGGCCTAAACTAAACATTTACTAGTATCTCAACAGAAATCTATAAGGAATTGGCACCTCACACTCTGCCTCATACTCCAGCACAATAACTATAAAGTAAAATTTAGCATAAAATAATTAATTATTAAGGATCATGCTTTTGAAAATTTTAATAAAGCTCATGGGTCATAAAAGAAAATTCCTAGTGATCCTCAAATTTCTCTGCATATTTCAAAGCCAATGCTGTTTAAGGTCAGATTTGGAACTCCTCCGCTATTTATTAGGCTAGAGAGTATTTTTAATATTTAGTCAACTGGTCTTCTGTATCTCAAAACACCCAGAAAATTATAACAGTTTTTATCAGTAAATGCATATAATTAAATTCAACAATTACTATTATAAGCATATGCTTATAGTATTTTAAATCAAATAAATGAACAAGCCATCTTAACTTTGACAAATTTAACACTTGGCCAGGCTTTAGCTAATACATAATACCACACAGATTGCTTAATAACCATAATACATATTTTTTCTTTATTAGGAGTTTTCTTTTTTCCTAAGAATTCTTTTACTGGTATGTTTTGGAGAGAAGAAATCAAGGATTTTGCTCTTCAAAAATTAGAAATTATTCAGGTGTCTCAAAAAAATGTATACATACTTTAATAGCTGATAGTTCAATTTTGAAAGTGAAATGTATTTAATAAACACTGCCTTTATAATTATTCAAAGTGTGTATATACATTTTTGGGGGACAGCCTATATATCACATACTTAATTTTGTATTTTAATTGAATCTTTGGAAATAAAAAGAGACTGGGGACATACTATGAGAGGAAATGAAATCATGTTTTTTAAAAATTAAGAGGAAATGCTACAGAATTCTAAAATAAAATTGATTTCTGTTCACTTCAACATTCCTCGATAACAGTGGCAGTCAGTATTCAGTGAAACACACTCAACACATTGTAGGATTTCTAAGCAGAAAGAAATTGAAAACAGGGAATTAGGTCCTTATAAAATTACTAGAGGCCCGTTGCATGAAATTTGTGCACAGGGAGGGGGGTTTGCGTGTCCCTCAGCCTAGCCTGCACCCTCTTCAATCTGGGACCCCTCAAGGGATGTCTGACTGCCTGTTTAGGCCCAATCCCACCAGGCAGTTGGACATCCTTCTCACAATCCATAACTACTGGCTCCCAACTGTTTACCTGCCTGCCTGTCTGCCTGATTACCCCTAACTGCTTCTGCCTGCCGGAATGATCACCCCCTAACCACTCCCCTGCCAGCCTGATTGATGCCTAACTGCTCCTCTGCTGGCATGATTGCCCCTAACTGCCCTCCCCTGACAGCCCTTTTGCCCCCAACTGACCTCCCCTGCCAGGCTGGTCACCCCTGACTGCCCTCCCCTGCTGGCCCAATTGTCCCTAACTGCCCTCCCCTGCCAGCCTGGTCACCCCTAACTGCCCTTCCCTGTAGGCCTGCCCTCCCCCCCCCCCAACTGCTCTCCTCTGCCTGCCTGGTCATCCCTAACTTCACTCCCCTGCAGGCCGGATTGCCCCCAATTGCCCTCCCTTGCAGGCCTGGTCCCTCCCAACTGTCCTACCCTGCTGGCCTGATTGCCCACAGCTGCCCTCCCCTGCTGGAATATTGTGATGGCCATCTTGTGTCCACATGGGGATGGCCATCTTGTGTGTTGGAGTGATGGTCAATTTGCATATTACATCTTTATTATATAGGATTGGCATGGCTTGTGCAAAGGCACTAGGCTGAGTCTTTAAAATGAGTCTTAGCTGTCAGCTGATTTCTCAAAAGAAATATTTTATGTCAGAGGGATTGGCACAAAATATTCAATGTGATGAAAAATAAGGAACTACAACCAAGACTACTCTACCCAGCACGGCTATCATTTAAAAATGAAGGAAAATAAAGACCTTCCCACACATGAAAAAGCTAAAGGAGTTCATCACTACCAAATCAGTATTACCAGAAATATTAAAGGGACTTCTTTAAAAAGAAGAACATAAATAGGTATAAAAATGACAATAAAATATGTACCTATTAATAATCACTTTATATGTAAGTGAATTAAATTCTCCAATCAAAAGACATAGGGTAGCTGAATGGATAAAAAAAAAGCAAGACCCATTTATACCCTAACTACATGAGACCCACTTTATTTATTTTTAAAAGTATGTTTTTATTGATTTTAGAAAGAAAGGAAGGGAGAGGGAGAGAAACATAGATGTGAGAGAGAAACATCAATTAGCTGCCTTCTGCATGCCACCTACTAGGGATCAAGCCTGCTACCCAGGCATGTGCCCTGACCAGGTATCAAACTAGTGACCTTATCATGCATGGGTTGATGCTCAACCAAATGAGCCACAGCAACCATTTCAAGAGACCCACTTTAGAACAAAAGGAAAGAGGACTCAAATAAATAAAATCAGAAATGAAATAGAAGCAACAGCTGACTGCACAGAAATATAAAGAATTATAAGAAAATATTATGAACAAATATATGGCAATAAATTGAAAAATTGGAAAGAATGAATAAATTCCTAGAAACACACAATCTTCTAAGACTGAATCAAGAAGAATCAGAAAATCTGAACAGACTAATTACAACCAATGAAATGGAAACAATAATAAAAAAATTCCCAGCAAACAAAAGATCACAACCAAATGGCTTTACCAAATATTAAAGGAGAACTAGCAGTTATCCTTCTCAAATTACTCTAAAAATACAGAGCAGGAAAGACTCCCATGCTCATTTTACCAGGCCAATCTTATCCTGATTCTAAAACCAGATAAAGATAATGCAGGGAAAGAATATTATAGACCAATATCCCTGATGAACATAGATATAAAAGTTCTCAACAAAATATTAGCACACCAAATTCAGCAATACATTAAAAAGATCATATACCATGATCAAGTGAGATTTATTCCTAGGATGCAAGGATTGTTCAACATCTGCAAATCAATTAACATGATACACCCATAAAAAAATGAAGAATAAAAATCATATGATCCAAAAAAATTCATATGATCAATAGATGTAGAAAAACATTTGATAAAAATTCAGCATCTATCCTATATAATAAAAGCCTAGGTGGCATCAAGCCCTCATGTGATGCTGCCACAAGATGGCTGCCCTCACGTCATCACAAGATGGCCACCAAAAGATGGCTGGCAGGGGAGGGCACTTGTGGGCAATTGGGCCAGCAGGGGAGGCCAGTTGGGGGTGATTGGGCTGGCAGGGAAGGGCAGTTGGGGTTGATCAGGCTGGCAGGGGAGCAGTTAGGCATCAATCAGGCTGGCAGGAGAGTGGTTAGGGGGCAATCAGGCAGGCATGCAGGTGAGCAGTTGGGAGCCAGCAGTCCCAGATTATGAGAGGGTTGTCTGACTGCTGGTTTAGGCCCAAAACCAGCCGTCAGACATCCCCTAAGGGGTCCCAGATTAGAGAGAGTTCAGGTTGGGCTGAGGGACAACCCCCCATGCACAAATGTCATGCACTGGGCCTCTAGTTTTTTATAAAATCTTTCAGCACACTGGGCATAGAGGGATCATAACTTAACATAATAAAGGCCATATATGACAAACCCACAGCCAGCATCACACTCAGTGACGAAAAACACAAAGTGATTCCCAAGATAGGGATATCCACTCTCACTACCCTTATTCAACATAGAACTGGAAGCCCTAGCTACCGCAATCAGAGGAGAAGAAGACAAAAAGCATCCAAATTGGAAAGGACAAAGTAAAACTGTCATTATTTGGAGATGACATCATAATGTATATAGGTAACCCTAAAGATTTCTTTTTTTTTTCTTTTTTAAACCATACATCCTTTTTATTGTTAAGTCATAAAGAGGTATCAAAATTAAAAGCAAAAATTACAGGGTAAGACTTAACACACTATTAGGAGCATCAAACTCCAGCTGGTCATCCCCCTGATCTTCATTATCGTCATCATCCAGTAGGTCCCCCTCCTCAGCAGAGTCCTCTGCACCCTCCTTGCACTCCATCTTCACATTAGTCTCATCGTTCTTCAGGGAGCTGGTGGTCTGCTCCTCTTCTGTCTTATCATTCTTCATCTCTACTGGGGGTGAGAAGGACAAGTCTGCTTGTTTGCTCTGTTCCTTTTCAATTTTTTCCAGGCTTTCCAGTAAATAATCCACTTTCTGTTTTATCTGGATCAATTTCTTCTTAATGGCCTGAAGGTCATCTCCTTTCAACTTTGCAGACTTGGAAGAAGATCCTTGCTGTCCACTCTTAGAATTGAAGCCACTTTTGCCCCTTCGTGATGTGTTTCCTGATACACATTGGCGTTTTGAGGACACTACAGCCAGAGCAATAGGAGGTGGAGGAGGAACACTTGCTGTGTAACTGTACATCCTGTCATAATAATCCTGTTGAAAGGCAGGTCCAAATCAAAAGAGGAGCTGAGTAGAGGGGACGGAGAAGGGTGTTCTGGTACTGACCCATACATCTCTGCCGCAGATGGTTTCACACCTGCTTTTCCTCGGTTCACTTTTGGCTCTGCAGCCAGATTAATATCTAAAACCTGGCCAGCGAGCATTCTGCCATCTTCTGCCACCGCAGCCTGGGCATTTCTCTCATGAACTTATTGAACGAAGGCAAAGCCCTTATGAACAGAGCAACCCACAATTTTGCCATACTTTGAGAAGGTAGCTTCCACATCAGATTTCTTCACCATGGGAGTATTGAGATTCCCAATGAATACACGGGAGTTCATGGAGCGAGGATCTGTCTTGTTGGTAACATTGCTGGCCATTGTTTTTGATTATTACGGTTCCTCAAAAAGCCAAAACTGGAGGGAAAGGGGAGAAGAGATTCGATTCTGAATCTCCTACTCCCGGGGTTCTACGTGGAGAAGCCGACTAACGCTCGAGGTCAGCAACACGGCTGCAACAGCTCAGCCTTCATCTCTTCACCCCTGAAGATTTCACCAAAAAACTAGTAGAACTGATAATAAATTCATTAAAGTAGCAAGGTACAGAAATTGGTTGTATTTCTTATACATAATAATGAACTATCAGAAAGTAAAAATGAGGAAAACAAAAATCCCATTTACATAATAAAAACCTAAGAATAAATTTAACCAAGGTGGTAAAAGACCTGTATCAGACATTGAAGAGAGAACTCAAAGAATATATTAATAAACGAAAGCATAAACCGAACTCATGGATAGAAAGAATTAACTTGATTAAAATGTCCATACTATCCAAAGCTATCTACAGATTCAGTGCAATTCCTATCAAGATACCAATAACATATTTTACAAAACTAGAAAAAAATAGTCCAAAAATTTGTATGGAAACACAAAAGACTCCAAACAGCAACAGCAATCTTGAAAAAGAACAAAGTGGGAAATCTCATTCTACCTGATCTCAAACTGCACTGCAAAGATAATAGTAATCAAAGTAGCATGGTTCTGGCATAAAAACAGACACATAGATCAATGGAGCAGAATAGAAAGCTCAGAAAAAAAACCTACACTTTTATGGTCAATGACTATGTGGCAACGGAAGCAGGAATGAACAATGAGGTAAGTGGTGTTGGAAAAATAAATGGTGTAAGGAAAATTGGACAGATACATGCAAAAAAATGAAACTAGACCTCTTCTTATACCATAAACAAGAATAAACTCAAAATGGATTAAAGACTTAAATGTAAGACATGAAACCATAAAACTCCTAGAAGAAAATACAGACAGTAAGGTCTCAGACATTTCTCTTAACAATATTTTTTCTGCCATATCTCTGGGGCAAGGGAAACCAAACAGAAAGTAAACAAATGGTACTATATCAAACTAAAAGTTTTTGCACAGCAAGGGAAACCATCATCAAAATAAAAAGACAACCCACTGAATGGGAGATTTTCACCAATGATACATCTGATAAGAGGTTAATACCCAAAATTTGTAAAGAACTCTGACAACTCAGCAACAGAAACACAAACAACCCAATTAAAAAGTAGGTGCAGGAGGATCCAAGATGGCGGCGTAGGTAAACACCTAAACTGCTGCCTTGCACAACAATTTCAAAACTACAACTAAAAGACAGAACGTCTATCACCCAGAACCACGGGAAAACTGGCTGAGTGGAAGTTCTACAACTAGAAGGAAAGAGAAAAGAGCATTGAGACGTGCACGAACGCTGAAAAGCTGAGGTACGGAGGCGCGCAATCCAGGCTGGCGGCAGGCGTTGCTTTTTTCAACCCAAAGGGAGACAAGCTCCTGATTACTCTGAAATCCAGTTACTGGGGAGACGTGGGGGACCCAAACTCCTACGGGGAGAAGCTGGATTATCTGCCATTGGGTCAGAAAGTGAGGGTGGTTTGCTTGCAGAGGTGCGCGCAGGAATAATTGTTTACTGTGCAGGGGCACGGGTCGCGGGGACGCGGTCAGAGATTCAGAGCTGGCTAACTGGCAGCCATCGCTGTTTGCCACACCTTAGCCTAGTGACTCCCTGAGACCCCGCCCCGCACAACCTACAAACCCACCCAAGCTCCATGCAGCAGCTTTTGCATATGATTGGCCTGCCCTATCACAGCTTAACCTGGCAAACTTGCAGCCTGGGTCAGACAGCTCCAAAACCTCCAAACCCCAAGCAAAGAGGAGAAAACTGTAGTTCTCGCTGTAGCTCCTGCTGGGTGGCCTCAGACAGTAGCTGACCTGCACCCCATTGGAGATCCAGAAGCCAGTGTACCTAGTGGTCAGTGTGAGATGCCAGATTTCAACTCCTCACATCCATAAGTGACACATTCAAGAGGCAGACTCAGTGAGCACCAAAGCCCCACTGAAACAAGTCCTCCAGCACAGCAGTTCTTCCATTATAGACACAGCGAGTTCTCACAGCCAATTGGCCTGGAGGTCAATTCCTCCCAGTGTACCAACATCAAGGCTTAACTACACCAAGACTTTGCACTTAGCCCACAAAGGGGTGCACCAGGAGCGTCCACCTCAGGTGATCGGGGAGTCTGAGTACTGGTCCCTATAGGTCACCTACCACACAAAGCCACTCCATCAACACAGAGAAGCAGCCAAAATGCAGAGACAAAGAAACATGTCACAAATGAAAGAAATGGAGGAAAGCAAACTATTGGACAACATAGAGTTCAGAACCACATTTATAAGGTTACTCAAGAATCTTCTAAAAACCTCTGAGGAACTTAGTGAGACCTTTAAGGATCTTAATGAGAATGCCAAAAAAAAAAAAAATGGAAAAAGACCAGTCAGAAATTAAGCATAAACTGTCTAAAATAAAGAATATACAGAAAATCAACTCTAGATCAGTGTACCTCAAGAATCAAACCAAAGATCTGAAATATGAGGAAACAAAAAACACCCAACCAGAAAGACAAAAAGAAAAAAGAATCCAAAAATATGAAGATAGTGTAAGGAGCCTCTGGGACAACTTTAAGCATACTAACATCTGAATTTTTGGGGTGCCAGAAGAAGAGAGAGAGCAAAATATTGAAAACCTATTAGAAGAAATAATGACAGAAAACTTTCCCTAGCTGGTGAAAGAAATAGACTTACAAGTTCAGGAAGTGCAGAAAACCCCAAACAAGAGGAATCCAAAGAGGACCACATCAAGACACATCATAATTAAAATGCCAAGGACAAAAGACAAAGAGAGAATCTTGAAAGGGGCAAGAGAAAAACAGTTAGTTACCTACAAGGGAGTACCCATACGACAGTCAGCTGACTTCTCGGCAGGAACTATGCAGGCCAGAAGGGAGTGGCAAGAAATATTCAAAGTGATGAACAGCAAGGACCTACAACCAAGATTACTCTACCCAGCAAAGCTATCATTCAGAGTTGAAGGCCAGATAAAGAGCTTCACAGACAAGAAAAAGCCAAAGGAGTTAATCACCACCAAACCAGAATTACATGAAATGCTGAAGGGTATTCTTTAAGAAGAGGAAGAAGAAGAAAAAGGTAAAGATAAAAATTATGAACAACAAAATTACATCAAATACATACCTACCAACAAGTGAATCTAAAAATCAGGTGAATAAAAAATCTGAAGAACAGAATGGACTGGTGAATATAATAGAATCAGGGACATATAAAGGGAGTGGACTGACAATTCTCAGGGGGAAAGGGGTGTGAGGGGTGCGGGAAGAGATTGGACAAAAATCTTACTCCTATGGATGAAGACAGTGCTGGGGGGTAAGGGCATGGGGTGGGGTGGGGAATCAGGTGAGGGGAGCTATGGGGGGAAAAAAGAGGAACACCTGTAGTAATCCGAACAATAAAGATTTATTAAAAAAAAAAAAAAGTAGGTGCAACGTCCAAATAGAGATTTCTCTAAAGAGGACATACAGATAGGGAACAGAAATATGAGAAGTTGCTCAACATCACCAGTCCAGAGAGTTGCAAATAAAGCCCATAGTGAGATATCATCTCACACCTGTCAGAATGGTTATGGCCAATAACTCAAGAAACAAGTGTTGGTGAGAGTGTGGAGAACAGGGAACCCTAGTGCAGTGTTGGTGGGAATGCAGATTGGCACAACCACTATGAAAAACATTGTTGAGGTTCCTAAAAAAATTAAAAATAAAATTGCCTTATGACCCAGTGATTCCATTTCCGGGAATACTGTATATCTGAAGAAACCCAAAACAGTTATTTGAAAGAATATATGCACCCCTTCATTCATTTCAGCATTATTTACAATTAGCCAAGATATGGGAGCAACTCAAGTGCCTGTCAACAGACAAGTGGCGTTTATCCACTTGTGGCACATATACACAATGGAATACCACTCAGCCCTCCTTCTTTCTGTTCTTTCCCTACCTTTTTATATATTATATAGGGTGTTCAAAAAATGTATACACATCTTTTTCTGATACCTCTATTGATGTTTCTTTCTTTTCTAATTTAACCCATTAGAATCAATAATTATTCAAAGTGTGTATTCACTTTTTGGGACACCCTGTATAAAATACAGTAAGAGAATGCATAAAATGCAACATCATAGAAATGTGTAAAATAAGACAAAATAAAGGTAAGATTATAAGAAGGAAAGGGGAATAAATGTATTTTATATTAAGCTAAATACTTGCTCCAAGGGCAAGTCCCCAATTTATCTCCAAACATTCTAACAGTGAAGACATGATCCAGTTATAATAGGTCAATTACTTAAGAAGAAACAATTATTCTTGGTACTGACACCAGATGCAAGCATTCTTCAGAGGTTCCTTATAATAAAAACACTTGCCCCTTTTTAGGTTGTCTGGCCTGGAGCAGGCTGAAAAGATGTTCTTTAGGAGTTTAATTGTTATTCACTGCTATGTAAGTCTTAGCCTAAGTCAGAAGATGGTGAAAGGCCCTCTTAACCTCAGAAGAGCATCAACTCCCTGCTGTCCAATGGCCAAGTCACAGTCTACCCACTGTCTTGCCATGATGCCTCTGACCCAGGAAGGTTGGATCATGGTGGGAAAGGAGCCCACTGAGACCCATGCCTTTCTTGAGCCCTCCCTTACAGTTTGGACAATTACATATTAGAGGGATAGCAGGAGAGGGTCTGGCATATCTTTGTAATTTAAGGGAGTTTATTCACTTACTTGATTTCTTTTTAAATAAATCTTTATTGTTCAGATTATTACAGTTGTTCCTCTTTCCTCCCCCTCCACCCACCCCCACCATAGCTCCCCTCCACCTGGTTCCCACCTTACCCCATGCCCTTACCACCGCCCCTGTCCCCATCCATTGGATCTTTGTCCAATCTCTTCCCACACTCCCCACACCCTCTTCCCCCTGAGAATTGTCAGTCCACTCCCTATGTCCCTGATTCTATTATATTCACCAGTTTATTCTATTCATCACATTTTTTTATTCACTTGATTTTTACATTCATTTGTTGATAGATATGTATTTGTTGTCACTTTGTTGTTCATAATTCTTATCTTTACCTGTTCTTCTTCTTCCTCTTCTTAAAGAATACCCTTCAGCATTTCATATAATACTGGTTTGGTGGTGATGAATTCCTTTAACTGTGTCTTGTCTGTGAAGCTCTTTATCTAACTTTCAATTCTAAATGATAGCTTTACTGGGTAGAGTGATCTTGGTTGTAGGTTCTTGCTATTCATCACTTGGAATATTTCTTGCCACTCCCTTCTGGCCTGCATAGTTTCTGTTGAGAAATCAGCTGACAATCATATGGGTGCTCCCTTGTAGGTAATTAACTGTTTTTCTCTTGCTGCTTTTTATATTCTCTCTTTGTCTTTTGCTCTTGGCATTTTAATTATGATGTGTCTTGCTATGGTCCTCTTTGCATTCCTTTTGTTTGGGGTTCTGTGTGCTTCCTGGACTTGTAATTCTATTTCTTTCACAAGGTTGGGGAAGTTTTCGGTCATTATTTCTTCAAATAGGTTTTCAGTATCTTGCTCTCTCTCTTCTTCTGGCACCCCCATAATTTGGATGTTGGTACGTTTGAAATTGTCCAAGAGGCTCCTTACACTATCTTCATATTTTTGGATTGTTTTTTCTTTTTGCTCTTCCAGTTGGGTGTTTTTTGCTTCTTTGTATTTCAAATCTTTGACTTGATTCTTGGTGTATGCTTATTTTCTGATTGGTTCTTTTTTATATCCTTGAGGTTCTTACTAAATTTCTCAGAGGTTTCTAGAAGATTCTTGAGTAACCTTATAACCATGGTTTTGAACCCTATATCCCATAGTTTGCTTTCCTCCATTTCTTCCATTTGTGACATGTTTCTTTGTCTCCATATTTTGGCTTCGTCCCTGTGTTGATAAAGTGGCCTTGTGTGTTAGGTGTCCTATAGGGCCCTGTGGCTCAGCCTCCCCAATTACTTGAGGTGGACACTTTTGGTGCACCCCTTTGTGGGCTGGGTGCACAGTCTTGTTGTAGTTAAGCCTTGATTGCTGTTGGTATCACTGGGAGGAATTGACCTTCAGACCAATTGGCTGTGAGGACCAGCTATGTCTACAAGGGGAAAACTGCTGTGCTGGAGATACCCTTATGGGGCAGGACTTGCTTCAGTGGGACTTTGGTGCTCACTGAGTCTGCCCCTTGAGTGTGTTGCTTATGGATGTGAATAGTTGTAACCTGGTATGGTCTCACCATACTGACCACTGGGTACACTGGCTCTTGGATCTCCAAGGAGGTGCAAAGTTAGCCACTACCTGAGCCTACCCAGCAGGAGCTACAGTGAGATCTGCAGACTTGTTTGGGGTTAGGAAGTGCCCAGATGAGGCCCAGCTGTGAAGCAATGCAGGCTTCTGCTGCCAGGCCTTAGGCTTTCTTTTGAAAGCTTTGGAGCTCTCTGACCCAGCTGCAGTTTGTTAGGTTTTAGGTTGCAAGAGGCCAGGCCATCATATGCAAAAGCCTCTGTGAACAGCTTGTGTTGGATTGTAAATTGGGTGTGTTGGGCCTCAGGGAATCACCAGGGTGGAGCAAACAGCAATGGCTGCCAGTCAGCCTTGCCCCAGAGAGGTCCCCGGGTGTCTGGGTCCTGCCGCCCATGCAGGAACAATGATAGCTACGAGCATCTCTGAGAGAAAGCCCGATGCCAGACAGTCCAGTTTCTCCCCTTATGAGTCTGGGTCCCCAAAGTCTTGACTGGAACTGGAGTTCAGAGCAATCGGGAGCTTGTATCTCCCTTACGATAGAAAAAAACAACAGTGCACCCAGTTGCCAGCCTGTTTCACGCTCACCTCCATACCTCTGCACCTCCGCACCTCCTGACAGTCTCAATGCACTTTTTTCTTTCCTTCTAGTTGTAGAACTTCCCCTCAGCCACTTTTCCCGTGGTTCTGGATGATATTTGTTTTGTCTCTTAGTTGTAGTTTTGATGTGGTTGTGAGAGGCAGCAAGTACAGGTGTTTCCCTATGCTGCCATCTTGGTTGTTTTCCCCACTTATTGGATATTTTTGATGCATCTTCTAATCTCTAATAAAACAGATAATGAGGAGTAAATGAAATTTCCTAACAGCCAGTGCACTGATACACATACACACATATACAGTATATATAGAGAAATATCTTATTGATGTAAATGTCATTTTCTAGGTTTCCCTTCACATGCAGGTTGCCCAGTTGTCCTCCAGGGGCGCTATGATCCTCTTAGCAATGATGAGAAATCTGCTTTTGTTATCAAAATGTCCTTTAAGTTTTCATTTATACCCCCAAATAAATTTTTGTACTACTGGAAGACTCTGTGTATTAAACGTATATAAGGGAAGTATATTGGAACATATCTAAAATAAAGAGGGGTGTATACAGAGGTTGAGTCCTGAGTCCGGAGGATTAAGATCTTAACTGCCCTCTGCTACTCACCACAAAGTGAAAAGTGTTGGCTCTCAGACTTAGAGTGTTAAGGCAGGAGCTATCTTCAGCATGGAAGGCACATGCTCACAGAATTGTGAAACCCCAGGATAAAATTGGAATTTTGAGCATCTTTCACATAGCCTTGCTATATTTTCTTAAATTAAATTTCTTCCTCTGAACTGCTGTGCTCACTGCTCACTTAAACTTCATAGGTATCTATTTTGGAGTGTAAGTCAATTTTTACATAATTATTCTCACTTCTCTTAGTTACATAAAATATTTGATGTCTTTTACATGTACCTCAATTCCCATTAAAAACAGTAGGGAATGTTTGTCAGTAGGATGAACTCTTTTAGGACAGGTCTATTTGTGATAGGGTCTGAGGTGGCCCAGGACCACCCCAAACTTTGGGTCAAGAGGAAGAGATACTCTGAGATGCTGGCTGGGGAGCAGGTGCCGAAAAGATGGGTGACTGACTCAGCCTGTTTCTCCCAGTGCCTGCCAGGGAATTTAAGGGGCCCCAAGCCCCAACTTCACTGTTTGTCCCAAAAACCTTGTAAGGAGGTGAAGACCCATCTCTGTTCTGTCTGTTTTTGTTAAGGAAGGGGATGAGGATGTCTAAAGGCTCCTTGGCCTCTTTGGTTTGTAAATAAATTACATCTTTGAGAAAAAAAATTATCTAAGAATTTATAATTTTCTGAGAAGTCTAAAATGAAAATGATCAGGTGGTAAATATTGATTTTTTTTGTCTTCTGGGGCAGTTATAATTTTGTGGGTGTTTTTTACTTGCAATATTAAAAACGCAAAGTAAGCATTCCTCTTTTACAAAATAATATGGCATCCAACTTTTTGAAAATATCTCTAATTAGGTTGATAGCGAAGTTCACTGGGGAAAATAAAAATCAAATGTGGTCCCTATATTGCCACCCTCTGGAGGTAAGGCGAGAATGATACTGCAACAATTCGGAGTGGCAGTCCCTTCCTACCTGTCTCCTTTGCCCAGAATTAATGCCAGCTTATAGCATCATAGAAGCTAGAAGAAGAAATTATGTATTATTTCTCAAAGGGCATAATATATCAAGTGAATCAGAATGCAAGGGAAATTCGGATTTGTTTTCCAGTTTAGAAATCTCCAGATCTGTTGAAATAGTTATGCAACTCTGGGGTGATGTGGTAGTTTGTAGTTATAATGCAAACAATAAATCATTGTCCCTGTCCTTATGGAAATTTACAATTTCCTACATGGGAGAGGAAATCTGAGGGCCTTAAGAGCTGTGCTAACAAGAGCTTCAAGAGTTTAGGAGGCAAGAGAGAGAGATTATCTCCATGAGCAGAAAGGCCTCAAGTAGGGAGCAATTTGTGAGGATCCAAAGAGTAGACTGAATTTGACAGGTAAACATGGGGGTTAGGAATGGAAGGGTATTCCAAGCAGAGGGAATTCTGAGAAAAAAGGAGATTAAATTTAAGATGATCAGAGGTTTTCAAATGGGTTCGCTTGGCTAGACTTAGCCTATGGAACTAGGTCTAGAAAAGCAGGCTCTTATTAGAAGGGCCAAGAAACTGTGTGTATTTTAATGTATTTCTATGCCAGAGAAATTTTGAGCTGGCATCCAGTTCATTCAGCCTAGCACTGTTATTTTATATCTGGAAAAGGAAATTAAAGGATTGATTTATTCTTCACAAGATCAGACAGTTCGATCTGGAATACAGTTAGGACTAAAAATATCCAGATCTTTTAGTAGTCAAGTCATCTTTGTAGTAAGTTTTGTCTTTCAAAGACTTCTTACTCTCTAGCCTAATTTTTAAAATATTACTACTAAATATCAATTAACTTACTTTTTGAGGTCCGGTTATTTATATGCAATATTAACTACCCATCTGGTTATGGGTTAAAAACACACATAATAAATCTTTTCATAAAAATTGCTAGTGGTGTTGCTGGGCACCCTCCCAACATTCCCCTCCATCTTTCCTAACCTTCCATAGCCCCTCCGCAGGAAACTGTCTAAGCAAATAGCTAGGACTCAGTGTATATTTTGTAATTTAAAACAAGTCTAGAAAAATAGCCATTTAAATATGTTATTTCTAATATTATGTTACATTCTGAGTTTTTTAACATGGGAAATTAAAACTAGAAAAGTAACCTATTAACTCACTACCTAACTTCTTTTGACTTGTTTTTCAATGACGTACAAATACATCACAATAAAATTCAAATACTGTAGCAAAACAAACAGTAAAAATAGTAAGAATTCTCCCTAGTTTGCTCCTAGGCCTTTCTCCAAATACATCCATCACCAACAAATTCTTGTCTGTCTTTCTAGGAAAAAATTGTGTACAATTGTAGATGCTTTTCTTAATGTAACACTATATACAATGTCCTGTGCCTTTCTTTTTAATTTTTCTTAAAAATATATCTGGAAGCTTTTTTGATATTGCAGCTTGCAGACTTATTTCTTTTTTCTCTCCCCCCGCCCCACCACACTCCCCAATATATTTTTATTGATTTCAGAGAGGAAGGGAGAGAGAGGGAAACATCAATGATGAGAATCCTTGATTGGCTGCCTCCTGCAGAGCCCTTGCTCCCTACTGGCGATCCAGTCTGCAACCCAATTATTTCTTTTTAAAAAGCTTTATAATATTCCATTATAAGGGTGTTTTGTTATTACAAATAGTGTTGAACAATATCTTATATTTTGGATGTTTTCATGAGTGTAGTCACAGAGTAAATTCCCAGTAGTAGAATTACTGGGAATGATGATGCCATTCCCCAGTTAAAAACCCTTTAATATTCCTTCACCTCATTGTAGTTTAGAATCAAATCCCCATATTTTGCCTTGATTACCAGGCTATAAAGACCTGGCTCCTGCCTGCCTCTCCAACCTGTCAGATATGACCTGGGGAAACACAGGCCTTTTGCTCTTAATTCTGCAATTTTAGTCCCCAGAGTTTTTGGACTTGCTGCTGCTTCCAGTAACACTGCAACAGACGGTTGGCTCTTTGTCATTGTAGTTTCAACTCAAAGTTACCTTCTTAACAAGGCCTTCAGGGTTTAAATGAGCACTCCCATCCCTTCACATCATGCAGTTTAATTTTAATCTTAGCACTTTATTTTCTATTAATCATTTTGTCTTCCCCCCTGAAATGTGAGCTTCAAAAGAGCAGGACCCCTGTCTCTCTTCTTCCCCAGGAGCTCAGAAGAGCACAGGCTCCAGAAATGTCTGGTGAATGACTGGTCAAAGGATAAGTGGATTGAAAATGACCTGCCGAATACAGGCTACCCAGTTGCCTTCCAGATCATTGCCAGTACTCACTGCCACCAACAGTGCCTGTTCTGTATACTCTCAACAGCACTTAGTATTATCAAGCATTTACCATTTTTGCAGTTTCCACTTTAAAGGTTAAGAAATAGAGTAATATCTCCCACTTTGAAGTCATTTCTCTTTAGACACTATTAAGAACAAATCAGATATTTGTTTTTAATATGGCCCCAAATCTACCTTTGGAAATAAATAGGTAATCAAACATTATATGAGTAAGAAACATGGTAAGTAAATGAGAATTTCTTAGACTAGTTTGAAATTGATGTGATGACTAGTAAGAATACATAATTTAAAAATAAAATTATTTAAAAACAAGAGTAGGACTTATCCTTGTAACATATAATAAACTGTTGGATTTTTTTTCTCTTCTTTCTTCATAGTTTTAAAATCAATCTTTCATTCATTTTACAAATATTTATTGATTGCCCAGAAACTGTAGGAAAATCCTTATCTCATCAGACCACACCCACCTTCCAGCGCAATGGGGCCAAGTCCTTTGGCCTGAGTTTTACCTTCACTGAGAATTGTACTGTAGAAGTCTCTAGAACAACACCACTAGAAAATTCCTTGCACAGAATTTTTGAGTGTCAAGTTATAAATGAATTTGCTAATCATCAACCAGTCTAGTCCTTTGATTTATATAATCTTGTAGTGGATTTTTAAAACTCCTTCTTTAACTTCTAATTGTACCTTCCTCCTTGACAGAGCTGCTTCTCCTAGTCCCCACTTTTCTATGGTTTCCAGGCACTTGACTTTGCACGGAAAATACCCCGTTTTTTGGACTACCAAGGGAGGTGGGGGAGCCACCCACAAGAGAAGGGGAATTTTCTTCCAGGTCCTAATGTCCACCTAATTTTTAAAGCATAGGCTCCTTATTGTTGTATTTTAAGCTTACAATTACATCCATGGATTATATTTCATTTTTCCTAATTTGTGGGAAATGAATGGAGGGATGGACCGAGTGAAAAACACTTTTTCCTCTCAGAAGAGAAAGAGGGATGTATACAGAAGCTGGGACTAAAACACTGCTGTGAGACTGGGGTTCAGTAAGGGTCAACATTACATTTAGTACTCTCCTCAAACAATTCTGTTCCGCCTACCCGGAAAATAAGTGAAGGAAAATTCCTCATGGATGGAAATAAAATTTTCGCATTGGACCAGTTAGTTCAGTTTTTCTATCTGCGAACTTCCTCTCTCCCCCTCCCCTTTGTCTCTCAGTTCATTAACTCCCCTCCCCCTACCCAAACCCTCCACCTAACCAATTTCCCTCTTCGGGCTACTCCTTTTCACTCTGGACTTTCCACCATCCTCAGCCTCAGCATCCCAAGCCGGCAAGTGATTTAGGAGCTTTGCTGGCCGCCCGGCCCCACATTTAAGTGAGTCAAAACCTTAGCTCTGGGATGGGGGACCTGGAGGGTACTTGCAGGAGCAAGGAGGTGGGGAGCCCGTTTCTTTCACAGGCAATCTCGGCTCAAATTTGCCTGGCGTTCTTACAACACAGCTGGCAGGGTTTACTATTTCCTGTAGCCTACTTGCCAAGCTCGTGGGCACGCGCGCCCGCACGCCGAAACTACATTCAAAGGCAAGGTTAGGCGGCCCACGAGGTCGGTATTGGGGACTGTGGCTGACCTTGAGGCCACTTTCTCCCTCTCCTCGTCCTTCTTCCACTTCCCCAGTCACCTTCGCATAGGCAAAACGCCCCCGGGGCTAGGCGGGGGGGGGGGGGGGGGGGAGGTCTCGCGCGCTCTCGCTCTCCCGCGCAAAGGGTTAATTTTTCCAATCGCACGAGGGGGAGGAGATTTCCCTGTAGACAAGTAAAAAGGGTGATGGACAAACGTGCGGGCACTAAGACCGCAAGGCATTCATTTCCTCCTACGGTGGGTGCGGACGCTGGGAGGAGGAGAGCCCCAGAGCTCGCAGCTGGGAGCCGGGCGCAGGCAATGCTCAACCCTGGATGTAGCTGAGAGATTGGGAGAGACCGACCGCCGCGACCCAGCGGCGAGGGGCAGACCTGGGGGGCGGGTAGGGGAAGCTTAATACTTGAAACCTAGCGCTTTACAGATTATTTTATTTTGTGTAGAGAACACATAGCGACTCCGAAGATCAGCCCCAATGAACATGTCAGTGTTGACTTTACAAGAATATGAATTCGAAAAGCAATTCAACGAGAATGAAGCCATCCAATGGATGCAGGAAAACTGGTAGGTGATGCTTTCGCGTGATTCTGTGTATTGGAACCCCGCGCGTCTTCCCGGGGTGCCTTCCTGGCTGTTGCCCGCCTGGGCGTGAATGGAGCTGGGGATCGCGGGCCGCAGAGAGCCTGCCGCTGAGACACAGGGGCTGCCTGAAGCGCGTAGGACTGGGTGCTCCTGTGCGAACCTCGGCTACACATACATTTTAACACAGGTTATATAACATGGAACATATATGTGTGCACATAGAGTAGATGTTTGCGCGGCAGAGAAGCCACAGTCCGGGTTCCCTACCTGGGCTGCCTCCTGGCTTTCATCTAGAGCGGGGTTTTCTTGCTTGGCCTCCCGCAATCGGAGTCTGCGAGGCGGTGGAGGAGAACCCGGTCCCTGGCGCCGTTTAACCCTTTCCCACCCGAGGTCCTCAGCTCTCCGGTCCTCTCCCTCCATCCCTCGTGCCCTTCCTTTCTCCTTGCAGGTCGCCCACTTCTCTGCCCTCTCTGCGCTCCCCCGCCGTTTTCCTCCTTTCCTGGACCCCTTTCTCCACGCGGGTCCTTTCCGGTTTCATAAAGAGGCGGGGTTTGGGGGAGGGGGGCGACGAGGGGACAATGAAAACAGAAATAAAAATGAATGAACCCAAGCGAGTGGAGGGAGCCACGCCATTAAGTTTCTGTTTTACGGAAACGCCTTTTGGACACACTCAGTTCTAATTCAGTGGGAGGCTGCCGAGTGGAGTTGAGATGGATTAAATCCCTTGAGTGCTCTTCCCCAGACAAACTTACAATAATCGGGGAAAGCATCTTTCTTGTTTACTGTGTTCCCTCCACCAGTCCTTTTGAAAATCCCCGTGTGGGAGGCGATCCTGTGTCACTTTGCAATATTTAACAGGGCAGGGCGTGCTCACCTCTCTTCCCAGCAGACGGAGGGAGCTACGGTGGCAGGCATTCCCTCCCTCCCCTCAGCCCCGGCTCTGGCTATCAGTGAAGTGCCAGCCGAGCGCACTCGGAGCTGGGCAGTGGCCCGCCGCCCCCCGGTTTTGGAAGAGATCGGGGGCTGGGGTGATCGGGTAGAAGAGGCTGGAGGTGCACAGGGACCCCTCCGCCGCGTGGCCCCCGACCTGCCTTCCCTCCCCCGTCTGGGCTGTGGGAAACCAGAGACGGCTGCGTGCTGGGGGCCAGGGAGGGTGGGTGCACTGGGAGGGCTGCCGAGGGTCGGAGCCGAGTGGGGGTTCAACTTCCCTTCCTCCGGCCCCAGGAGTAGCTACTGGCCTCAGGTGATTGGGCTGCCGCTCTCGCTTCCTCCCTCCCGGCCCACCCGCTGGCGGATAGGGGCGCCGGGGCAAGGGGTCGCGGGGCGCAAGGGGGGCCTTGGGGTCCGGAGGCCCGCGTGGGGCCAGAGCGGAAGCCGGGAGGGTTGCGCGATCCGCTGGGGAGGCCGGGAAGTGAGACTGGTGGGCACTAGGGCGCGCGGCTGGGGCCCCTTCTGGTCGCCCAGGCCGAGAGCGCCAGGGGTGGGTGGCGGTGGGAGGAGGTTGCACACCGCGAGCCTTGGTCCCTTAGAGTCTAGACATTGGAGGCCGCGGCGCTGAGAAAGCCGAGCCCCTCGCCCGGGCACCTTCTCCATCCAGATGCACTTCCTCTTCCCGCGTAAGGGGTGGCGCTGAAGCCGCCGAGGGCTGGGGTCTGCTCTGCGGTCGTTTGTTCTATCTCTGGTCCCACTCCTCGAGCCCATCTTCCTCCCCCATTAGCCCTGTGTGCTCTGTTTTCTAAGGTCGGCGTGAGTTCGACCTGCTGCACTCCTGTGGAGCCTGCCTTTCTGGAGTCGGCGGCCCCTCGCGCCGGCTGCTCCCACCCACAGTCGGCCAGCCTTCCCTTGCACCATCGCCGCCAAGACGGCCTCTTGTTTACTTTTTGCCTTTTTCTCTGAGGTCTCTTTCTATGCCTCCTCCAGGTACTATTCATTTCCCGCCTCTTTTCTCCATTCATCAACAAGTACACACTGAGCCAGGCTGGGCCTAGCCCTCAAGGGACTGACTGAAACTGGCAAAAAATGTGCCAAGTTAGCTTCCCCTGTTGGGCTCTGACCGCCGTTTCCTCCTAGCTCCTTATCTGTACTTTTCATCTGGCAGTCTCCTTCCTGGCATATATATATGTGTGTGTGTGAATATTTGCAGGTATGTCTGTGCCTCCTACCAGACCATCAGCCCTTGAGGGTCTATAGTTCTAGTCTCATTCCACTCTAGATTATCTTGAGCATCTCAAAGAATGCTTTGTACATGGCAGATGCTGAGGAAAATGCTTGCCTAGTAGGTTATAAAATGATGATTGGTGCCCACTTTATTGCCAGCACTGCCTGTTAATATCTGAAACTTAGCATATTTGGCCTCCCCCTGCGTTTTGAATACTATGTCATTGTCCCTTGCTAGGATTTCCCCCTCTCTGGCTTTTTGTCTCTGTTGATTTTATGTTCTTATTGGCTTGCTTATTGCAATGAAAAACAAAAAAACAAATAAAAAACAAAAAAACAAACCCCACTAATAACAAAACAAAAACAGTGCTGGTTGTTACCCCTTACTTGCAAGTTTCTTGATCCCAAATTGTATTGCTTCTTTTATTCCAGAGTTTATGTACCCAGTTTTATAATCTCTCTCCCATAATCCCAATAGCCAGAAAGTCCTGAACCAGGTGTTTAAAAAGTGAAGAATTTCTTTCTGTTTCC
Source organism: Corynorhinus townsendii (assembly GCA_026230045.1). Taxonomy (NCBI): domain Eukaryota; kingdom Metazoa; phylum Chordata; class Mammalia; order Chiroptera; family Vespertilionidae; genus Corynorhinus; species Corynorhinus townsendii. The sequence continues at coordinate 79,003,821 of JAPDVU010000001.1, read as the reverse complement.
CTTGTTAACAGGAGCAGGGAGCTCCATAACCAAGGCTTAGACCCTGTTGGGGGCAGGGGACCTTTAAGAAACCACAAGGTCTTAACTTTCCAGGCTCCTTAACTTCAAATGGTATGAAATAGCTTCGGGAGGAAAGTACAGTGTTGTGAAGCATCTATTATGTCTTTTGAGAAATTATTTGCAGTTGTCCTAAAAAATATTTTCTAGACATGGTTTCAAATAAAATGTTAATTTAGAGAATTATAATTTCTCTCTCAAAAATGAGCTATGCTGTCTTTTGGAGAATTGTGAGGACTGCCAGGAGTGCTGTTTTGTACTTCCTGGTATTATTTAAGTGGACCTTAAATAAGGGCAGTTTATTAAAACATATCCTATAATCCATATTCATTACCTTATTGCATATTAATGTAATGGGGCCCCTGTTTTGGAAAAGTGTGGTATGAACACTACAGGTCCAGCTGAGTCAAGCTTATCAAGTTTATTCCTGCCTTAACAAATGATTAACCCTCTACTCATTGTTCTAGACACAGAATAAATAGTACAGACGTTTTAATTTTTTTAGCAAATAATTTTACCTATAACAAATTAGAAAAGCAATTGAAATGCAAGGGAACACATTCCCTTGAGTAGTTATCCTGAGCCTCCTCTTAAAACTGCATGTCAAGTTAAAAATACCTGGGGTAATATTCTCTGGAAAATGAGAGTTTATTACATGAGGTAGAGGAAAATGCCTGCTTTTAGCTCAATAGCATATTTGAATTCCAGTTTTACACTGAAAACTCCTTGTGACTTTACAACATTGGAAAGGGGCATTTTGTTCTTTTATGAGATGTCTGGCCTTTACCTGCTCTTCTCACTAATGGCTGACTTATTTTTTCTGAAGCCTTCTTGCAAGGAGCAAAAATCACCTAGTGATTGGTAAGGCTACATAAAATTCATTCAGTAAGAAGGGCAGTGGGGCTCTGCCTTCTCTTTCAGCAGCCTGGCAGGTCTGTGCTCAGAGCAGTGGATGCTTCTTGCTCCAGTTGTAATTGTCTGGCCAATGATGATTATCTTCTGATGTCGGCTGACATGGTGTTCACCAATAGGAAAGCAGGAGGCCTGTGCTGACTGCTGTAACATTAAGTCTGTGAGCTGACGTCACCACAGGGCTAGCCCTGAACCTCCTGAAACCCTCCCCCGCTCCCTCTGGCATCCTCCACATCCAGCCTTTCAATGCTTTGTATATTTTTCTGACTTTTTTCCCCCTCCCTCCTCTTCTGGTGATGTTATAAGAGTTTTATATTTTGTGTTCTGTATTATAAGGCCTATAAGATAGTGTTGGAATTTTTAGAATTAAATAGTGACTAAGGGAACTTTTATCCACAAAATTTTTTTACTAAGGGAAAAAGATTGAAACACTGTTTTAAAAGAATCTACATGTTGTTTATTATATGTGAGGTTTAGAAAGTAGCATGATGTACAATTTCAGTATTAAAGGATATATAAGTATTACAAGCCTGTTTTAATATTTTACTCAATACAACATCATAATCCCTATCAAACTATAAAATGCAGGCTGTTTTTCCTGTAGTGACAATTGCTTTGTATTGATCCCTAAAATTTTCCTGCAACCTGCTGTATGTATTTGTAAGAAAAATGGCTGAAAAATGATGCAAACTGGTCATGAAACAAAAAAAGGCCAGAGTTTCATTTAATCAGTGACACTAAAGGAAATACAAACATGGCCACTTGTCTAGGAAAGTGATGTGTCCACATTGTATTCCTTATGTTGCTTACCACTAACTTTGAGGAATCACAGTTCATATTAGCTTTAAGATTTCAAAGTCTGGGGTCTGAGGAACTTAATCTGTCAATTCAGTAAACCAGAAAGTACTGAGATATTGGCGTAATATGTGCTGGATTAAGAATGAGAAGACTGCCCTACCCAGTTTGGCTCAGTGGAGAGAGCTTTGGCTCGCAGACTGAAGAGTCCCGGGTTAGATTCCAGTCAAGGGTCTTTTGGGGCTAGATCCCCAGTGGGGGGCATGCAGGAGGCAGCCGATCAATATTTCTCTCTCTCTCTGAAATCAATAAAAATATATTTTTAAAAATATATGATCTATGTTCTGATCCTAAAAAATAATACAATCTTGATTGGAAAATTTTATCTGAAAACGTTCATGTGTCTTTAAAGAATTGATGTATACTTATGGAGTCTTTGATTTTTTTAAAAAAATTTTTAAGCTTCCCAAGCTAATGTGAATTATTTTTAGATTATATAATTCATCTCTTATTTGTATTAGTTATAAATAGTATATGATGTTAACATTTTTACATCAGGGCATTTTCTTTGTTAAATTGGGAGTTAAATTATGTGATCTAGAGAAGGCTGCTTATTGCCTTTATTTTTATTCTATTTTTTTATTAATTTCTTTATTGATTAAGGTATCACATATTTGTCCTCATCCCCCATTCCCATCCCAAACCCCTCCCCACGCCTGCCCCCATCCCCCTGTTGTCTGTGACCACTGGTTAGGCTTATATGCATGCATACAAGTCCTTTGGTTGATTTCTCCCCCTTACCTCCACCCTCCCCTACCTTCCCTCTGAGGTTTGACAGTCTGATCGATGCTTCCCTGTCTCTTGGTCTGTTTTTATTCATCAGTTTATGTTGTTCATTATTTCCCCTAGATGAGTGAGATTATGTGATACTAGAAATACACTTATAAGAACCGAAAATGAGACAAGCAATAATGGTTATGCTGAGAGGCAAATGAATCAGTCTGTAGTGAGTTTCTTTCTGGTCCAACTGTTCTTTTGAGTCCCAATTTCAATGTCAAACAGTTCCTTATGTGTACATGTCAGCAATGATATTTCAGTTCTGGATGGTGGACAAATGGTGATAATTCAGGTCCGACCCTCTCTGGTTTGTTCCCAGGCAACCTGCAGCGATGCACAGCTGCTGACTGCTAGTATAGCAAGGCATCGTCAGCATCTTCCATCTCTGGACTGTTTCTCTTCTGTCTTCATGGCTGGAGCAGTCCTATCAATTCCTCTCTGTTGCAGGAATCCACTTCGTCTTGGAGCTGTTTTCTGAAAATATACAAAAATATTCTTGACCAAAAGTTAATAAAGGAATCTTTCCTATAAATTTGACTTGGGATCCTTTTTCAAATTTTTGCCCAAACGATTTTCCTTTAGCTTGTTTTGACACCATGTTTGTTTTTCATGGGTGTCTTGCTGTTAACATTACAAATGAAAGTTAATTTTCTAAAGTAAAAATTTTCTAGATGTAATTTATTTACAGGATATTTTTCCTTACATGATATTCATCTACTATCCCCCTTTTTTGGTTTAGATATTAGGAGGCTTTTGGAAATTTTATAATGTAGTCTTGATAGCTTTTAAATTTTAATTTTTTGCACTAAAATATGACTGCTTTAGGGTCATTATCTGTTATGCAATTTTAACATGAGATGAACTACCAATAAAAATTTTAGTTAACACTTTAGGAACAGCTTTTTGTCCAGTACCATTAATTTTTCTAGAACATTCACTCATTTCACTTAGCCAATTTAAATTAGTCTGAGAACTTGACTACTGTTTTACTGTCAAATTTAATACTCTAACAACAATCTTATTTTACCCTGTAAATATTAGTGGAAAGGATTATTTGCCTTCTTGAGTAGGCCCCTGAGCATTCCTGGTGCTAGGCTGGATTTAGATATCAAAAACCCACTTCCCCATACCATGGGTACAAGACAACTCAAACAAGTCTTGTTGCAGTGAGAGGGCAGCTGCTGTACCTGGGTCCCAATTTGAGCTGGGCATGGGAAGTGAAGCAGCCATCTGGGAAGGAGATCTCCCTCAGAAGGGGTGAGGTTTCAGGCACCTGCAAAGTTGGGGGGTGAGGGTCTGTGCCCCACCTCTGTTGACCCCCAAGTTCTCTCCTGACGACCCCTCTGCAACTGTGCCTGTCTTAGGTTGTTCCTTCTCTGAGGAATCTTACCCGTCTCTGGCTAACCAGCCCTCCTCCGGGGCCAAGCAGGGTGATGTGAGGTTCAGTTCTGTCTCCTTGGTAGCCTATGCCCCCGTGGCCTCCACGCCCAGCACCTGCCTTGGGATCCCCTTGCCTGCTGGCGAGGCCCTGGCACTGATCACATATCTTGGGGAACCCAGGTTTCTTCTCTGGGGAGAGCCCAGCTCATCCCACTGGGCAAGAGACAGATCCATGGTACCAGCCACCATGAGGCTTCAACCTCAGCATGAACAGAAAGCTCAGGCAACAGCTGTGGGCAATTGGATTGTGAGAAGAGGGTCCCTCTTGGCCAAAAGGGCAAGAGGAGCCAATATAGAATGCTCAAGTGCCTTCCCCAGGGGCCCTCTACACAGTGGAAGTGATTAAATCCTTTCATGTCCTTTTTAAATTGCTGCCAGACATTCAAAAAATTAGTTTGTAAGTTTGTTTGGGATAATTGTACATTATGCTGTTGTAATTCTAAAATATCAAGAGATGTGTTACCTTTGTCTCCAAGCACCAAAAAGATGATTTTTTATTGATTCCTAAGGGTGTGAGGTACTATTATAGGTAATGGGGGTAATACAAATCTGGGAAAAATTATAATGAGATTGTAGAATAATATCATATAAGGATATTCTTTGCTCTAGGCCATGGCAATTCCATTTCAAACTGGCTGTAAATTTCTTTTTGTATAGACAAAGTCTTAGTTACATTTTCTATACCTCTCCCAGGAGCAAGTAGTGATAGCCCCTTTCTTTGGTGTCCACGCAAGCCAGAAACCTTTCTTTAATTTTATATACAAAGGAGCAGTGGTTTGAGTTTTGTGTCATACAAAAGGAAAGCTGGGTGGCGACCCCTGTGTAATTATACTTCCTAGCCCCACCCATGGTCCTCCTGGATGACCAATGTGTTTGGTATTATTGGTGACTACATTAGGCGGGGGATCAGCCCACGTAAGGGCTCTTACCCATGAAGGATTAGGAACATAAGTCCGAAATACTTCCCCATTTTCCCCAGGTAATATTACCATACAGCTGATGACTGCTAGAATGGCAAGAAATACGTTCTCAGGCATTCTTGGGGTTCTGGTTACCTCACAATTTCTTTTCTATTTTTTTTTAAATTTTTATTATTTTTTTTTTACATGTGTCCTTATTCCCCCATTACACCCACCCCCCACTAATGCCTCACCCCCCTGTTGTCTGTGTCCATTGTTTAGGCTCATATGCATGCACACAAGTCCCTTGGTTGATCTCTCCCCCTTACTCCCACGGCCCCCCTCCTTCCCTGAGGTTTGAGGTTCTGATTGACATTCTCAGTCTCTGGTTCTGTTCTTGTTCATCAGTCTATGCTGTTCATTATATTCCACAAATGAGTGAGATCATGTGATATTTATTTTTCTCTGCCTGGCTTATTTCACTTAGCATAGTGCTCTCCATCTCCATCCATGTTGTTGCAAATGGTAAGAGTTCCTTCTTTTTTACCACAGCATAGTATTCCATTGTGTAGATGTACCACAGGTTTTTAATCCACTCATCTGCTGATAGGCATAATCAGTCTTCAGCTGACAAAATAAAATGGAGTGTAGCACTGGTCAAGAATTTATCTTTGTTTCAGTGCACTGGATATTTTAGATCCAAGTATTTTTGAGATGAGTTATCCAAAAATTGTCTCAATGACCCACTTAATTTTTTAATGTATGGACACAGGTGAGCCAAGCTGCCCTATATTACTAGGAACCAGACAATACTCCACAAAATTTGCCTTAGCCCTTTACCTTTTCTAGCTTCAAATCCACCTGTTCCCATTTATTTTCTATTTATCGCTGTTAGGAGAGCACAAGAAAAGTTTACCTAGAATAGTTACCTATACTACAAATATTTCTATAGATAACCCCAGGAAATCAGAATGAAAATCTAACATGGCTTTATTGAAATGTTAAGGTAGAATTTTATTCCTTTATCCATGTACTGATTGTGTGCCTATACAGGCAAGTACAAAGGTGCTATATTGGCATAGGTATTTGGAAGTTTTTAAAAAACAGCATTCTTAACTATATTTAACTTACAATAATTTATTTTAGAGATAGATTATTCCTTTTTATAAAAATTATTGTCCTAGAGTAAAAAAAGAATTTTCAATTTTAAGATCATTGAGCAAAAATCATCCCAAAGTGCATGTCCATGTAAGGCATCTACATTCAGGATTTTGTATTTATGATTCAAAATATCATTTTTATATTGAGTACTCATGATTTTTAGTTTTAAGCTTCTTTACCTACTATACTGTATTGGAGTGAAGACTTTTAGGAAAACTTTTGTTTATTTAGTCATTGTGAACTTTCTGAAATTTAACTTTAAATTTGCCTGCCAAATAAAATGCACAACTGAAAAAGATTGACACTTATCTTTGCTGAGATAAATAAGACATGCTGATTAGAAGCAATTTTGCTGGATAGAGGCTCATAATTATTTAACTCTTATTCTATTTCCTTCAAGATTTCATATTTTAGGTTTTTTTTCTAAAGTTTTTTAGTTGAGTTTGTAATTGCAATCTGATAAGGAGAATTATCATTGATATATATAATGTATTTTGGGGAGGAGAACTTGATGTTTATAATCAAATTTTTGATCACATATTTTAAGTGTAATAAGTATAACTCCATTTTTTTAAAGATACATTTCAGATATTTTAGCTCAATCCTTATTATTTTTTTTAAAATACCCATTCTTGGAGGTAGTTTTCTTTTTAAATGATCATTTGGGTTCTGAGGCTGAAGTTTTTGAATTGACTATTTGTTAATGTTTAATGGACAGTATACAAGATCTTTCTTTGAAGACTGTGAAAAGATGAGTGAATTGCATGGACATGTATATATGTGTATACACATACATGTACATATACACAAACATGTTAAAGTGACTGTTTAAAAGAAATAAAAATAAAAACCAATACTGCATTAAAGACCATTTCTTGCTATTCGAAGAGCATCATGCTGAGCCAAACATATGTTTTCAATGTCCTAATTTCATTGACAAGTTTGTTGCTGTTTTTTAGAACTCATTAAATAATACAATTTTAATAGGTCAATTAAAACTGCAAAAAATGGATCATTTAGGCTTTGAATTTAACCCAATTACTAGTATTAATAAGTTTCTTTGTCTTTTAGACTCACTTACTTAGCTCCTCTCATTCATAGAGGTGGTGTTAAAATGTAAGTTTTTAAAATACTAGGCCCACTCTGACCTGGATAATAGACTTTTACAAGTAAACTTAGTTCATTGGAATTCAACATTGAGCATTTCATGATCTTGTGTTAGGAGGCTCAGTGGGGAGAAAAAAAAGGTTTACTCCTGAAACTTTTAATGTGTGAGACCTTTATTAATGTCCATTGGATTCCGTAAGCATTTAAGAGCTGGACTATCAGTAGTTATTATCAGTGGTTATCTATATATATATAAAAGCCTAATATGCTAAGTGTCTGACTGATTGGTCAACCCGACAGCTCAACCAGTAACTATGACGTGCACTGGCCACCAAGGGACAGACACTCTGACTAGTAGGTTAGCTTGCTGATGGGGTCTGGCCAATCGGGACTGGGCAAGGTGGGCCAGACATGTTCTGGAGCCCTCCTGCAGTCCCTCCCCAACTAGCCGCTTAGATCTGCCTGATGGGGACTGGATGGGGACTGGGCGAAAAGGGACGTGCCCTGGAGCCACCCTCCTGCTGTCCCTCTTTGGCCTCTAAAATATTTCTTCTAATTAATTTCCTTTCAATGTGCACAAATTCGTGCACTGGGCTTCTAGTTATTACAATAAAAGGGAAGGAAGCTAAATAAAAGGTACTTTAAATATCAAAATCTATAGTTTCTCTATTTTATGACTTTGTCTGAAATAGACAAAGGTCTTAGATTTTCTTCATTCTGGAGTAATGATACTAATAGTTGATACTTACATAGTTGTTTATTAATTGCAGGTGTTCTTTTAAAATGTTTTACATTTGTAAACTGTTAAATCCTTCCAACCACCCTCCAATGTATTAATTTTTCAATTTTACACAAGAGGAAATGAGGCACAGTGTAAACAAGTTGGAATTTGCATGTAGAGAAATGGGCTTCAGGCCTGACTTAAGTTTTGGTTTTTCATGCCCTGATCAGTTCTTTTTTTGAATAGGAATAAATATTGAATCAGTGAAGCAATGTACTGCAAACTTGTATTTGGCCTGTTTTATACTTGCAATAATTTCACAAGTGTCTGATGTCTTCTGATTTTTCACTAAGTGGATCCTGAACACTTATGGCCAGAATGACTACAAAAAGCACCCATTAATGTTATAATGAACAATAGATAAATACTTCAGTCATTAAGAAATATTTTCTGAATATCATTTGTTTAGTATCTATCAACACTTTTATAATTGGAGAAAGCCATGCCACTTTAATGATGCTTCTATCATAAAAAAAAATTCAGTTTTGTTTTAAACCATGACATGGATTTGGAACATTTCTTATAAAGTATACTTCCATCTGCTTTTTCTATTGGCTTCATACACTGAGCGTGGTTTTAGACCCTGGGAGCTTGTTGCCATCTGGTACTGCCCACAGCTAGGCTTTCCTCCAGGCAGCTTTAGTAACTACTGTTAAATAGCTGCCCCCAGCTGGGGGAAAAAAAAAAAAGTGTGGTTTGGGGATGTCCCTATTCTTAGATGTCAGCTCCTACAATGTGAAGAATTAGAGTACTTTTTAAAAAATTGTTTATTAACTTTAATTTTTTTCCTCATTCTAAAGAAAGAAATGTTTATTATAATAAGGAGAAATGAAAACATGAAAAAAAAATAGGAAGATTAAGGACAGAAAATGTTTTCAGGTCCTATCCAGGGGCGAACCACAGTTATTTTGCCACCTTTCCGTCAGCCTTTCCATACACGTCAGCTCACTCAGTATATACTCCCTGGGGAGTGAGTGCCCCACACTGTGCCAGGGACTGATGGCACTGGGCACTGGACACTTCATTTACATCAACCATGTCAAACTCTCAGCCCGCAGAGCCGCATGAATCATTTATTTAGCCCGTGTTAGCCTTTAAGTTTGACGTGCTTGATTTACATGCTCTCTCCTTACAACTTTTTATGTTGCTCTTTTCTCCCCTAACATTAGAAATGTGTTTCAGGTCACTGAAACCTCTCTATAAGTATAATTTTTAGAGGCTACTTCATATTTGATTGTTTGGGCTTAATTTAGGTAACCAATCCCTTTATGTTAAATGTGTTAAGTTTCTAGTTTTTCCCTATTAGAAATAGTACTCTGATCATCTTTGTATATTAATCTTTTCACTTATCTGATAAACTTTTTTGGATAAATATAAACTAGCATCCAGGGGAATGACTCTCTTCAAGGTTTATGATAGCTACAGCCAGAGTGATGTCTGGAAAAGTGGAACCAATTGACACTCCACCAGGGGAGGGAGTTTTAATGCCCTCTTCAGTATTGAAGATGATCATATTATTAAAAAAATGATAAGTTAATGTAAAAAGTGATTTCCCATTGCTTTAATTGATATTTGTTTCTAGTAAGACTCAAAAGATTTACTTGCCTTTGTTTTTCATGTGTCCTTGTGCATTCTATGTACCTGACCTTTGCTAATGAGCTATTTGCCTACACTTGGGATATTATAAGGATATTAGCCTTTTGTCCAGCATGATTAGTAGTTGCAAATAATTTCTTCTCCAGAATTATTTCTGTGGCCTCTAGTATGCTAACTTCCATAGTTGGGAGCATAGCTAACAACTAGTTTAGTACATGAAATATTCTATTTCCATCACCGTCTAACTTAAGAGAAACACCTGTGCTTATCTCTCTGTTTGTGGAGGTCAATAGTCCCAAGGAGGAAGGGAAGGAGAAGAGAAGAGGGCTCCTCAGTTTAGTACCCTGGGGCCCTGGCAGGTATCCCAAGACACTGCCTTCCCTGACTTCCTGCTCTGTCCCTTTCTCTCCCAGCACCCTCCTCCAGCCCAATAGTGCCCGCAGCCTCTGTGGGCAAACAGAAGGGCTGGAACTGCAGCCGACTTTAGCCTTTGTCCCTAGACCTAATTCCTCCATGGAGTTATTTTCCATTACCACCCCCTCCCCCAGCGCCTCCACTGGCGCGTTTGAGCTAAGCCCCCTCCATTCTGCCTGCATTGGAGAAATGTTCCCAGTACCAGAAGGAATGAAAGGACTGGGGTTGGTCTCCATGACAACTGGAAGAAAGAGGAATAACTCTGGAAACCTAATTTCCTAACTCTGGAAATTCCAGCTTCTGCAGGAAGCTAACCCAGATGGATCCTACAAGAACGAAGAACTCTTCTAAATCCCAGTGCCCAGCATTGCCTGTCTTTCTGCCTCTCCCCACTCCACAAAAATAAATGGTCCTTCTTGACCGGAGGAAGCTTCTGTCCAAGTCTGTGAGCTCCCATAGATCATCCTGAGGAACCAAAGAATCATCATCACCCGAGGCTGCCAAGATGAACCTCAACATAAAACACACCTGAAATAGGTATAGCGATTTTGCCGTCCACGAAGTGCCTTTACATCTCACTTATTCTTCCCAGTAGTATTTGGATGATGAGGCAGCTTACCCATAGGCACACAGATTTTTAAAATGCCAGAACCTAGACTTCTGAGAAGGTAACTACCCTGTCTTATGATAATCAAAAGAAGGAGTGGACTCAATGAAATGCCAATATATTCCTGGAAGGCTTTTTCTCTTCAATGCATATGTGAGTCTTCACTCTCTCTAGTGTATTTGTGAACTTGCTGACAATCTGTGACTAGCATTACAGTTTATCCAAAATAACAAGTGAAGCATATACTACTGCAGTTAGGTAAAATGTATATTACCTTACATAAAAAATGCAAATAAATTGAGCAAAAGTAACCATACACAAAAGAATATATACAGGTGTGGGCAAAAGTAGGTTTACAGTTGTTCATATGGAAAAATTCATAATACAAGAATAAATAATAATACAAGAATAAACTCTTGAGAGAGAAAAAATGGCAGCAGAATAGACAGATGTGTCCTGAGCCTTGTCCTGGAGCAGATAGAAAAAACATCTGAGGGTCGCACGGGGAGTGTCTGTTGGTGAGTTAAGGGACAGCTATACTCCAGGAAAGGTGGAGGATTTCTGGACGGGGCTCCCCTGACTGGGCTGCCCCCACTGCTGCTGGGTTCCTTCCCAGAGCCACTGGCTTGGATGCGTAGACTGCGCCATATTGAAGGGGAAAGTGGATGTTATCAGAAGCCTGAAAATCTACAACTGTGGCACCCACTGAACAGCTGCGAACCCCAGAACACTGGTCCCCAATTGGCACAAACACGCAGACTCAGAGGAGCTCTACACTCCACCACAGAAAGGTCAGATTTAGCCTGGGATAAGGTGAGGTCTCTGGTCCCGGCAGGTCAGAGAAACACATGCACTGCAGGATCTGGAGTACCGGGGGAAGTCTGTGCCTAGAAAAATCCGTGGCTGTTGGGGCTGGCGTGATCCGTGAATGTGGAAGGGGATCTTCAGAGCTGCTAACAGAGGGTATCTCTAAAAAGCATCCCATTTTGATCTGACACAGAAGGACAGCTTAAAATTTTTAAAAGTGTGCCGGGTGCTTGGACACAGGGGGCAGGGAGCGGGGAGAGGAAGGAAGGACTGTGCAGACTTGCGCAGCCCTAGAGTTCACACACTTGCACTTTCTCCTCTTTAAATCCTTGCTTCTGATTGCTGAGCCCATGGGATCACCCAGTTGCGGACACCCTAGGAGACTGCAGGGTAAAGTTGTTTTTCTGGAACCTGGGGATCGGAGCGGGGAGTGACTGTCGGAGAACCAGCTCTGGGGTAGCCCACTCCCACAAACCGCTATTGAGTGCCACAGGGAAAGCAGGATCTAAGCACAGGCTAGAGAGGACCTATAGACCCGGAGGTCAATCCAGAAACACTGCCACCCAGGGGTTGAATCACAAATTGACTCTTGTGTAATCACAAATAAAGGAATACAAGAGAGTAAGACACACTGCCTGCTTAAAAATCAGGACTGGCTTACAACAAGGAGGATCAATGGAACTCAGGGAACTGCAATACTGTCCTGACTGGGAAACAGGCGTGCCAAACAGCACAACAGAGGAAGTGAATGACCTTACTACTACACATTTTATTTTTATTTATTTTATATTTTATTTATTTTACTTTTTTATTTTTTTTCATCTTTTACTTACAAAACTAATTATTTTCTTTTTTCCTCACTTGATTTTACCTTTTTAATTATTACATTTTTATTTTCAATCAGTATTATTACTACTACTATTTTACCTTTTTTTTTTTTAAAAAAGTGTCATTTTATTTTCTCTTTATTTGACTTTGAGATTAATGTTCTACATTCTATTTTCATCTTTCCTTTAGCATCATTCTATGCTATCACAACTCTACGTTTATGCCATCACTCTCTTCCTAACTTTTCCCCTTTTCTTGTCCTGTTTCTCTTACCCTTCTCCTGCTTTAGATTCTACCTATTCTTTCTTTTTACCCTCTATTAAAAATTCATCCTACTTATATCTCTTATTTCCAATACCCTGCTCCGAGTTCATACACACCTCTCTCTTCTCTGTCTTCACTATCCAAAAAGTTGTTTTTCTCTCTGTCCTTTTGTTGTTGTTTGCTTTACTGTTGATTATATAGGTTTTTTTATGCTTGTTTATGGGATTTTTTTGCTTATTCTTTTGTCTTGTTTTGTTTTGTTTGTTTGCTTTGTTTTTTTGCTTCTGTTTTCCCTCACCTCGCTTGATATTAGTTGTTATTTATAGCTTGTATTCATCTCCAGGTACTTGTTGATGGCATTTGCTGGGATTAGTGGCTATTCTATTGGAGTTTTCTCCCCATATATATAGTTTGTTCCCCTTTTCTTTCTTATTCTCTTTCTTTTCTCTCTTACTTTTTTTTTTCCTTTTCCCAATTTCACTTTGGCACTTCTTTCTTTTTTCTTTTTTTCTCTTCTTCTTTCTCTCCTACTTCCTAATTTGCCTTTCTCTGGTGGTCATCTTTATTTGGGGTTATTAATATCGTGAATACATTTCTGTTCAGTGCCTTGTGTGTTGTACCTGGCTGTGTTGTATTTTGTGCCTTTAAATCAACGCAGGAGAGAAAGAACTATATAACCAGACACCTGGAGAAGAGAGACCACGGGGAGACAAAGAACAGCCCGCATATGAAAGAAAAGCAGTCATCAGCAGAAAAGGAAGTAAACAAAATGGAGGCAAGCAACCTGTCAAGAAAGAATCCAGAAATTTGGTCATAAGGTGGCTGAAAAGAATGAAAGACAAATTCGACAATGAGTAAGAACCAAGAGGAAATGAAGAAGAACGAAGAAGAAATAAAAAATGACATCACTGCTGTAAAGAACTCAATAGAAAGCATCAAGAGTAGACTAGAAGAAGCCGAGGACTGCATCAGTGAGGTAGAAGACAAGGTAGGAAAAAATACGAAGTAGAGCAGCTTCTAGAAAAAAAAATTAAAAAGCAAGAGGAGAGCCTAAGAGAACTTTGGGACAACACGAAACAAAACAACATCTGCATAATAGGAGTCCCAGAAGGAGAGGAAACTGAGCAAGGAATAGAAAACCTGTTTGAAGAAATAATGACAGAAAGGTTCCCTGATACAGGGAAGAAAAAATCCACACAAATCCAAGAAGCTCTCAGAGTCCCAAGCAAAATGAACCCCCAAAGACTGATGCCAAGGTACATTATAATTAATTGGCAAACACCAATGGCAAGGTAAGAATCTTAAAAGCTGCCAGAGAGAGACAGAAAATTACATACAAAGGAACCCCCATCAGACTAGCAACTGATTTCTCAACAGAAACTCATCAGGCCAGAAGGGAATGGAATGAAATATAAAAAGTCATGCAAAAGAAGGATCTGAATCCAAGAATACTGTACCCAGCAAGGCTAGTAATCAAAATTGAAGGTGAAATCAGGAGCTTCACAGGCAAAAAAGGACTAAGGGAATTTATTACCACCAAACCAGCACTGCAAGAAATGCTAAAGGGTCTGCTGTAAAAAAAAAAAAAAAAAAAAGAAATGGGAAGCAAAGAAGGGGTCAAGAATAAAAATGGCGACAAATAATCTCATAGTCAAATAGTAACTTTAAATGTAAATGGATTAAATGCCCCAATCAAAAGACATAGGGTAATGGATTGGATAAGAAAACACGACCCATATATCTGCTGTCTACAAGAAACCCACCTCAGAAAAAAAAACACACAGACTGAGGGTGAAGGGATGGAAAAAGGTTTTTCAGGTGAATGGAAATGGGAAAAAAAGCTGGGGTAGCAATACTTATATCTGACAAATTAGATCTCAAAGTGAAGGACATAACGAGATAAGGAAGGCCACTTCATAATACTAAAGGGAGCAATCCAACAAGAAGAAATAACTCTGGTAAACATATATGCACCCAATACAGGAGCACCCAAATAGATAAACTCCTGGAGGATATCAAAGGAGAGATTGACGGCAATACAATCATAGTAGGAGACTTTAATACCCCACTATCACAATTGGACAAATCATCTAAACAAAAAAATCAGCAAAGAAACATTAATCCTAAATGACTCACTAGACCAGATGGAATAATTGACATCTTCAGAACATTTCACCCCAAAGCCACAGAGTATACATTCTTTTCAAATGCACATGGGGCATTTTCAAAGATAGACCATATGTTGGGTCATAGGCAAAGTCTCTTCAAATTCAAGAAGAATGCATTACCATCTCACACCTGTCAGAATGGCTATCATCAACAAACGACAAGTGCTGGTGAGGATGCGGTGAAAAAGGAACTCTTTTGCATTGCTGGTGGGAATGCAGATTGGTGCAGCCACTGTGGAGAACAGTATGGAGTTTCCTCAAAAAACTAAAAATGGACCTCCCATTTGACCCAGTGATCCCACTTCTAGGAATATATTCCAAGAAACTAGAAACACCAATCAGAAAGGATATATGCACCCCTATGTTCATAGCAGCACAATGTACAATAGCTAAGATTTGGAAACAGCCTAAGTGCCCATCAGCAGATGAGTGGATTTAAAAATGGTGTTACATATACACAATGGAATACTACGCTGTGGTAAAAAAGGAGTTCTTAACCATTTGCAACAACATGGATTTAGATGGAGAGCATTATGCTGAGTGAAATAAGACAGGCAGAGAAAGATAAATATCACATGATTTCACTCATTTGTGGAATATAATGAATAACAAACTGATGAATAGAATAGATCCAGAGACAGAGAAACATCAATCAGAACGTCAAACCTCAGGGAAGGTAGGCGAGGGTGGGGGTAAGGGGGATAGATCAACCAAAGGACTTATATGCATGCATATAAGCCTAATCAATGGACACAGATAACAGGGGCGTGGGGTCATGAATGGGAGGTGGGGGGTAATTGATTATAAGGACACATATCTAATACCTTAGTCAATAAAGAAATTAAAAAAAAATCTTTGTACACTCCAGTGACCAGATATTACATAACAATATGTGATCATCCCAGTATATCTCATACCTATCCAGCACCACACCTGGTTATCAGAATATTATTGATTATATACATATTCCCTATGCTGTTCTTTATATCCCCGTGACTGCTCTGTAACAACCAATATGTACTTCTTAATCCCTTCTCCGTTTCTGCCCAGTCCCCCTATCCCCCTCCCATCTGGCAACCAACAGAAAGTTCTCTGTATCTATGCGTCTATTCTGCTTGTTCATTTTTGTTTGTAAATTCAATTGCTGATAGATATGTATTTATTGACATTTTATTCATATTTGTAATCTTCTTCTTTAATAACACTCTTAGCATTTCATGTAATACTGGTTTGTCCCCCCACCACTGCCACCCTATGAAGAGGTATTGTTCCAAGGTGAGATGGCTGGTGCCAAGAGCCCGTGCATTGTCAACCTTGCCCTACATTTGCGAACAACCAGGTTGCCGGACATCCCAAAGGAAGGCCTGGAGTGCCTTCACCAGGTTCTGGTCTACATCTCTGGTGACAGAACAGTCACACAAACACCCTGTGCACAAATGTGAGTTGTTTAATGTTGTTTTTTTTATTAAATGATACATCGAAAATATAAAGGTTGCCTAGGTACAAACAAGTTACAGAATAATGCATATGACACTACATGTGACAATTCCATTTAGCTTTTATTTGGATAAATTTACATCAGTATCTACAATGCTCAACTCCAGCATTTTTTCTTAATCTAGTGCTGCATGATGATTGCAATTCCTGAGGTAAACTTAGTGTCTCTGCTAACATCTTTGTATGTAAACTGAATCCTCTGAGACAAATACAGATGTTTATAGTCCCACATACATTAGAATTCACAGTTATAATCAGATAACTACAGATTTCACTTAAAAAAATGGAAATGAGCCGGCCTGGTGTGTCTCAGTGGATTGAGCATTGACCTATGAACCAGGAGGTCACACTTCCGATCAGGGCACATGCCCAGGTTGGAGGCTCAATCCCCAGTAGGGTGTGTGGAAGGCAGCTGATAGATGTTCCTCTCTCATTGATGTTTTATCTTTCTCTCCTTCTTCCTTCCCCTCTAACTAAAAATCAATAAAAACATATTTTTAAAAAATTGAAAAAAAAAGAGGAATAAACTTGTTGCGTCTACTCACAACTGTAAACCTACTCTTGTCCACCCCTGTACTGTATGGCCCCATTTTTATGAAGTTCAACATTTATAAATGATGTTAGAAGTTGGGGTATTGCTTACTCTTGGGGAAGGGGGAGAGAGTAGTGATGAGAGGGTACCAGATAAGCTTATAGAAGGTGGTAAGGTTCGGTTTCTTTGATCTAGGTCAGAGGTCGGCAAACTGGCTCTCGAGAAACATGCGGTTTGCTGCTCTGTTGACTAGTGAGTTTGCCCACCACTGATCTAGGTGGTGGTTCCATGGGATCTGTTCACTTTATAATATTCCGTCAAGATGTTCACTTGATTTGTGCAGTTTTCTGTATGTTATGCTTAAGTAAAGAAGGGAGGTATTAGTCTCTGACTTTCTGCTAATTTTGGGACTGTTGCATTGATTTTTCTTTTTTCACAAGTGTTGTCGTGAGTACTGACTGTGGTATTGCAGGATAATGGTTAACCCCTGGACTCTGTAATCAGTGTGGCTGTGCTCAAGCCCGGTTCTACCACATGGGAACTGAGTGACTGCCTCACCAACCGGGTAATTAGTGCCTGTCTGCTTCAGTCCCCTCATCTCTAAATTGGGACTTGATGATAGTAATGGCGGGGGTGGGAGGTGGGGGTGCAGTGATGACAATGACGATGACGATGATGATGATGATGATGATGATGGTGATGATGATGATAGAATCTACCTTAGCAGGTTGTGAGGATTCAACAATTTATTATGCATTAGCCCTTAGAAGAGTGCCCAGCATATACATTTTTATTACACCTTTATTGTTTGCACCATAGACTGGAATGCAGAAGGAAATGAGAAAATTAAGTTCCCAAGGTACACCCCAATGGCCTTGCAATGGATCCTCCTAATACGACATAAAGAACCCCATATATCTAGGAATCACTACCAAGCTGTAGGCACTGAGGGGGAAAAAAGAAAAATGTATGACATCAACTCCACTTTCTAGAAACCTTTAAACTACTTTCAAAGATCCTGGCAAAAGAAAACATTGTTAATATAAAAGTGGCTTATAAAAAGTGTGGGGGCCAGCAGTGTGGAGTACATATGGAAACATTTTCAGAAGCTTGTGTTTTATCTTCAATCACAAGTAACAGTATAAAGAAGAGCCAGTGCGGGTACTAGACACTGGTTACTATTTATTTCCTACAAAACACCTGATATTATCTCATTTAATAACTTATTCAGCAAAAGTACGGTAGTGTCTCTATATATTACCCACACGAAAGGTAAATCACTGTGGATGAATAAGTGAAAATGAAAATGATAGTGGTTGAAAATTTTGGAGTAGAGAGCAAGTCTTTGGCTGTTATTCAAAGATTGTTTTTCTTGTTTACTTCAGTGAAAGAAGCAAGGTTGTTTGGTTCCTTAGTGAAGTAAAATAAAGACTAGCAGACATCAGTTTTCTCTTCGATGCTTGACTTGTGGGAGGCCTGTGGTACGGAACCCTTGCAAGTGGAGTCCTCTCTTTAAGGTTCCCAGTTCTCTCATCCTTGAGACAGGGAAGTGAATCAGGAGTTCACAGGGAGTGGGGGAGCTTCTTCCACGTGCTTATTTGTTCCCCTTTAGCCCCTGTTAGAGGAGGCCATCAAGAGGATGTGGCTGCTGGTTGACCCTGACCCCAAGCTGGACCTGGGCAATTAGAGGCTCCTTACCTGCTCCCCTTGTCCTTGGAATGTAAGTTCCACCGGCTGTTCCCATACTGCTGGCCACTTCAGGGATGCAGCCTTGAGAGAGCAACTGTGTTGTTGAGACCATGTAGACTGTGTATGTGACCAAACCACATTAAAGGCCACTTACATCAACTGTAAGATTCTGGCAGGCAGGTGCAGAGATTACTCATTTTGCAGCACTCAAGACAAGCCTCATAGGTTGAGACCCCGTGATTATTAAAGCCTGCCACCTACCAGGAAGGAGTGGCTGTCTCTTTCTTTGGTTTCACCTTATCCTCTGTGTACGGGGGCCAGTTTTGAATGTCACCTGGGGCACTCCTGAGGTTACAAACCAATAGTTCCCCGTCCCAGCCTAGGTTGGCATCGCAGCTGGCAGCTGGCACCCCTCTCTGACAGGATGGGGTATGATTGGAGGAGTTTTATAACTAGCCTCTTTGCAGTAGTACTTAAAGCATAAGTGGATTCTTCCACTTGCTGGGCCCCTATCAACTGTGGGTTATTCCCTTTTTAGACCTAGTATTTCAGGTACTTGGAATTTGTGATACTAACAATAGCAGTTTTGACTTTGAGAATGACCAAAAGCAATTTTTAAATTTTTGCTGAGGTCACATTTGAAAAGCGTTCTTTTGTCAGAGCAGTTACGTTGTGCTTTCTCTTGTCTGGTAAGAGAACTCTGCTGAAGACAGAAACGTTATGCCATAGTGAAAAATGGACCCACCAAGGAGAGCAACACTTGGTACTGACTATGAAAGAAAGAATATTGCGAATAGGTCAAGGAACTTTGTGAGGTCTCTGTAGTTTTCTAGTTTTGAATAGGTGGTTTTAAGGAGTGTCCTTGCAACTTTTTGCTTACATCCTCCTAAAAAGAAGGTTGAAAAATGATACACTGCCTCACACATTTAAAATTTGTCACCATAAGTTGACATACATTAATTTTTGATAGCGATAGAATAAATAAGATGAGGATTGGCTAGAAAGATTTCATGATGTGATGCTAAGACAGGTTTATCTACTTTATTTGAATAATACTGTGTGAATCTGAAGTAAATAACATAGCATTTTTGTCCATGGTTTTATTTAATTGGTAGCTCCAAAAACATTCCGTATTCCATGTTGATAGGTTTGAAAGAATCAGAGGCACTAGCCGATATTGCTTTGGGTTGCTCTGAATTCAGAACATCCCAGCAGCATTCAGAGGGTCTAACAGAAGGGAGAAAAATGAAGATTAGCGTTTTTACTTTGTTTTGGGGCTAGAAGGAGAGAAATGGGTAGGCTACCAATCGTTTTCAACTTTGTTTTCTTGACATAGAGAAGATTATAGATGATAGCATAGAGTGTTGTCATTAGGACTAGGCTCCTACTTGGGTAAAGCAATTCTTATTGTTGACTTGGTCATCCATTGTGAGAACCTTAGGACTTTAACCTTAACAAGCTGCTTTTAGTCCAGTCCACTTGGGGTAGCTCTGATTGTTTGAAGGCTGTTCTCCATAACTGACCGGAAAATTGTATCCTTCCATTAGTTTTTTATTTTCATAATCCTCATCTGAGGATATGTTTACTGCTTTTTATATATATATAGAGAAACATTGAACATGCCTCCTGTACATTCCCCATCTTGGGGATGAACCCACAATCTAGGTATGTGCCCTGACCAGAATCGAACCTGAAACCTTTTGGTGCCTGGGACGATACTCCAATCAACTAAGCCTCCGGCTCAGGGCTCATTAGTCCTTTATTACTTCTAGTTCTGACTCTCGCTGTATGTTATTTCCACTTCTGCATGACTATGTAGTATGCATTTGAGCATGGACAGTATATCCTCTCTAGGCTTTCTTTTCGAGGCCATTTCTCAAGCATCACTTGCATGCCGTCTGCTAGTAATCCACATGGAGGCTTTTGAAAAATAAAAAATTAGGACTCCCACATGTTTGGTTTGAACAAATATTACCTACTAGTGAGCTACTGAAATTTATTAAAGCTTACTAAAAGTTGACACACATACATTAAAATGAGACAGTCTGTATAGCAGTGGGGAGGAGGAGCTTTAATTTAGTATTCTGCTACAAAGTCTGTCACATGGAGCTCTGGAACATTACAAAGCGCTTACTGTGCATGACATTCTGGACATTTTTGTAACCAGGGTTGTCTTGAGTTGTAGTTAGTTTTCAGTGATTCTTCCTACATTCATATTTGCAGAAATACTTTTTTGAACCTGTATATTGTGGTTCCTGATACTTTTTGTTTGCACCACTTTGGTTGGTACTTGGTTCTCCAGTTCTTTATAATTATTGAGTTCTTTGGGGGTTAAAAAAAAAATTTGAGAACCTGGCTTTATGTCCTAGATCCTTAACCAGGTATTTGGGCCAGACTCACCTGGACAATTTATTTCTCCCATGAATACACATGGACAGGCTTTATCTCAGAGATTCAGATTTAGCAGGTCCATGGGACCAGGAAATCTGCCTAGCACGCATCTCTCCCTTCTCACCTCTGTCAATGATGTTAGAAATGTCCAAATCTATAGAAGGTTTTTATGAGTTTACTTGAGCCAAAATGATGAGAATTGCTGGGAAGAAAAATCTCAACAGATTGAGAAAATGGTAGAGATTGGCAGTTTTACAACTTATTTTATACATTAGAATAAAAAAAGGAGACATAAGAGGGTTGCATGAAATCCACTGGTGGTAGATTAGGGAGATAGGAGAAAGCAAAGCAGGAAATCTCTGAGATTGGATAAAGAGTAAAACAGAGACATTGTTTATTTTACATTGGTGGGTACAGGATAGTTAACAATGAACACTTACAATACATAGACACAGTATTTGGGAGACAAAATAACAATGAGGGGGTCTGTGGTATTTGTACTGTGGTGGGAGGTTGTACCCTGAGGGAATTACTCTGACATTCCAAGGGTGTAGTACTATAGATGCAAAAAGGCAATAGCAGGCTCACTTAAGGTAAGGATTGACCTTTGTCAAGGAAGGTATTGGCATAGGATGTGACTACCCCATATGACTCACTTTCCTATTAGGAATTTTTATGTTCAAACCATGCTATGTGTTTACTTTTGGTTGCTGAGTGTGTGAGGCTTGCCATGTAGGCCTCCCGTACGCTGGTCAGGTTTAGTTCGCTGCCCCTTTTCCATTCACACCTCTAATTCATAACCAAGTCTTGTGTGATGGGTTCTCAGTTCCATTTCTGCGCATTCATTCCCATTGCCTTCCTGCTTTGTGCCTCCTCACTGACTTTCTACATCCATCTCTTCCTGGGCTTTCAGCATTATCTTAAGTCACTGATTCAATCTTGTCACTGGCAATAGTAATCTTCACTGGTTTCACATTATCTACAGGTGTCCAAATTCTCTTGATAGGTTTGAAAGGCCATCAAAATCTGGCTCCATAATATGTTACCTATGGATTCAGCATTTATTCAAATGCAGATTATGATCCCCACCCATCAAAATCCATTGTGCCTTTCTTTATGGTTTGCTCTTAGATTTAAATTTTCTCTTCCAGGCTTTGAAGTCAGTTCCTATCACAGAATTTGGCTTATAGTTGCACACTTTTGTTTCCTCTTTTCTTATTTGCCTATTCAATGTGCATTGAATAGATGAATGCCCATATGCATGTTGTCACAAATTACCCTTCTGTGTAATTGTATTGCAGAACCTGTTCATTCACTTTCAAATCAAATGTGTCTGATTTATTAGCCAGTACATCTTCATATTGCCCTTACGTGAGTCAGAGGAGACTGTCTAGTGTCTTACTGAAACAATAATAAAAATGCTTATTTTATTCTTTTCATCTAATTTTATTTTTAAGAGGAAAATGTATTGATGTAGCATGACTAATTCTTAGTCAAAGACTTCCTTAAAGTGAGTGGAGAGAGTGGGATTACATGCATAGAGGAAAAAAAAAAAAAAACAGGAAGAAAATAATACCAAAATGATAAAAAGTAGTTGTTTAAAGATGGTAAAATTATGGTTATTATTTCTCCTTTTGCTCTTCTGGTTTTCTATCTTTTTATTCTGTGTATATATGGGCTATGTGATTATGCATACGGTCTTATTCTGTTTGGGTTTTTTTTGCATCAACTAGAATACTTACTGTTTTTATAATGAAAGATAAGTTTCATTTTACAATGGTATTTTATCTGAACTGGGTCAGACACATTTTTAAAACTAAAGCAATTTTTAAAAATATATTTTATTGATTTTTTACAGAGAGGAAGGGAGAAGGATAGAGAGTTAGAAACATCAATGAGAGAGAAACATCAATTGGCTGCCTCCTGCACACTCCCTGCTGGGGATGGGCCCGCAACCAAGGTACATGCCCTTGACGGAATTGAACCTGGGACCCTTCAGTCTGCAGGCCAACTCTCTATCCACTGAGCCAAACTGGTTAGGGCAAAGCATTTTTAAATAAACATTAAAATAAGCAATACAGTTATAAGAAGGGCAATTTGTGACAACATTGGGCTTCAAATTCTTATTCCAAATTAATATGCTTTCTTAGATTAAGGTAGAGACACATCATAGTGTTGATGTCACAGAAACTTTTCTTCTCTTTTTCTAATAATAAATTATACATTTGATTATTTTTAGTAGGAATGGGTCTGAGTTCTTTAAGGGAGGGAGATAAAAGACATTAATTTGACTTTAACATTACAACTTTTATGCCTAGGCTTCAGGAATGTATCTAATAGGGCAAAAAGTTCCCCAGGGACAATAGTCATCTAATCTAATAGAGATAAAGGATTAAACATAAACCTGTCCCTAGAGAGAAGAAAAATGAATAGGATAATTGGCTCAGGGACCTGGCGTCACCTGGAAACAGATGCTCACTCATAGCTGAAGTACAATAGACGTAATCCAGTAGTGCAGAGTGTCTGGGAGATGTGTCTGAGTTGGAGAAGCTAGAAAGATTTTGTTATTCTCCAAGGTGAAGGTTTTAGAAGGTTAGTCTAGTCCCGAGTCTAGGCCCTGTGGATCCTGAGAACCTGGTGTGTCTGATCTGGTAGAAGTCTCAGGGATCTATCTGGTTGGGGACAGTGTGACAGCTTTTTCACAGGGCTGCTTTGTAGAGCTGATCTTATAGTTCTGGGCATTGCTTGGGACTCTTGCTTCTTCTGTACTAACTGCGAATGTGGTTTGTTTTGTAATAGCGTTTTGTGAGTTTTATGTTACCTGTATCTAGTAAGATTTGCTACTCCATATTCTGCTTTTCTTCTCAGTTGTCTCAGCAGTCACAGGAGAGAGAAAGGGAGATTGGAGGAGAATGGTTCCAAATTATATGGATGCAGTGTTTTAAAATCTCTGTGAATGTGATGATCATTTGGTACTATCCCTATAAATTCAGAAAGAGTTCTGCTCTAAAGCCATAGACAATTTAAATAGTATTCTTTTTGGATTCAAGCAAACAAATGATAGCCCTGACAGTGTAGTTCAGTTGGGTAGAACCAACGTTGTGGGTTTGATCCCCAGCTAGGGCACATACAAGAATCTACCAATGAAAACATAAATAAGTAGGACAAATCAATTTTTTTTCTCTCTCTCCCTTCCTCTCTTTGTAAAATGAATCAATAAATAAAAACAAATGACAGGTTAGAAATATCCTAGAGGAGCAAAAAAGAAAATATTAAATACTAATGAAAATATTATATATTTAATATGTTTTAGGTGTACTGGTCTTGATTTTTCTAAGAGTCTTAAAAATACTATTTCTTCAAAAGACAATATTTCTTTTTTTTTTTTAATCCTCATCCAAGGATGTTTTTATTGATTTTTAGAGAGAGGGGAGAGACAGAGAAGAGAGATGCATGTGATAAAGAAACATCGATTCATAACATTGAAACATGAGTTTTCACATTAGAAGCTTATGATAAACTTTTAAACATTCAAATATTCATACATAAACTATAAACACTTAATATTTACATTTAATTTATTTTAAAAACAGCCCACTGTATTAAAATGCATAGTGGTAAAAAAATAAACTGTTATTAACTAGTGGGCTTATTCTTTTTAAATTGAGCAAATGTTGATTCTAGCATCTTCAGCTCTGCTGTGACAGGAAGAAGCGGTCAACACTTGGTAACCGCTGTCTGGGCTCTGAATGTGTTATTTCATGTGGATAATTCAGGAAACCAGAGTTGATTTTTTTGGACTTGGCATTAAGTAGATGAAATAACACTTACAAACAAAAAAGACTCTACCATGTTTTTGAGAATTATCTCATGGCTAAGGAGTAGAAAGCTCAGCCTCAGAGCTCTACAGTTTCCTCATCGGATTGAACTTTTTATGGAGAAAATTTCAAAACTTGCTGCAAACAGATGCCCCCTTCAGGATTAAATTTTACTTAGTGGAAGGACTATATAGGCTCTTTTTTTTTTTGTTTATAGTTTATCATATCTAGAAATATGATAATAAATTAAAACTATTTTTCTTAGGTAGTTACACTACAACAGCTCCAATTGACTTGTTTTTATGCAACATCTAGGACATTTGGAATGTAGTCATTTTCTGAAGGATTTCTATAAACTATCTTTTTAAAAAATATTTTTATTGATTTCAGAGAGGAAGGGAGAAGAAGATAGAAACATCAGTAATGTGAATCATTCATGCATATATTGTTTTATTTCATCGTATGCACTTGGAGGCCTAGAATTATGGAGAACTGCATATAATCTTTATTTTTAGGATTTTACTTAATGTAGAGAAGTATTATGATTCACTTTGATAATGCAAAGATGTGTTCTGTCACAGAAACATTTTTTTAGAAGGAATAAAGATATCAGTTGTAGTTTCTGGCTATGTCAAGTAACTTTAAATAACACTGTAGAAAATTTAGGAAACACAAAAAATAAGTAAATAAATGTCCCCTTGAAATAAGCACTCACATTTGGAGTCAAATCTTTTAAAACTTCTCTCTTTCTATCAGCCCATCTCTATATTTTCCTTTTTACAAAAAGATATTCATAGAGTTCATACCATATTTTTCTGTAATTTGATTTTTTTAAAAATATAGAATGGGTATTTTTCTGTTATAACTTCCGACAAATTGTAAACAGGAGAATTGTTTCTTAAATGTCATGAACCAGCTGACATGTGAAAAGCTTAAGGAGATACAAAACAAAAACTAGTAGCTTTAAGAGAACAACAACAAAATACAGCAAATAATGGTATTTAAATGGTTTCAGTCTGACCACTGGAATAAAAACTCAATAAATTTCAGGTTATTTTCTTCACGGATTATATCTTCTTTGGATAATACTCATCAGTTTGCTGTGAAGAATATACCCACCAATCATGGAACTGTGTTGAGGTGCTTTCGAATGCAAGTAGCAAATGTAATTAAACATTTAACTATTTCATATAAAAATAAGTCTGGTTGGAAATCTCTGTGGTTGTTCAGTGGTTTAATGATGTCATCAATGATCCAGGTGCTATCTGAGTTTTTGTCTTACCATTCTTAATGTTATCAGCAGTGTTTTCTTCGTGGTCACAAGATAACTGCCAACCAAACATCTGTCCTTACTCCAGCTTCCCAAGGAGAGGGAAAGGGGCAGCAACAAATAAACCTTCTAGTTCTCTTCTTTATCAAGGAGAATCTTCCAAACCAACTTACCCTTAGTTAGTTTATGTAAGGATTTGTTTCAATTATTACTATTTCTTCTCACTGGCCAAAGCTTCATCTCATTGGGTCACAGGCCTCACTCCTGGACCATTCACTGACCAAGAGGAATTGCTTCGCCTACCCTTAGACTGCTGATAAAGAGATCCATGGCCTTGAGATGCTTGTACTACCCGTCTTGCTTTGTTTCTCAGGGCCAGGCATGTTGCCCTACAAACAATATGAGGTGAAGTTTTCTGTTCACAAAGGAGAGGGTTGGCTGTTAGGTTGTCCTCAACTGTGCTAGTTTAAGAAAGAAAAGATTTAAGTGTGCTATAAAATTCATTTTGGTACTTTTTACGGGACTCTTCACAAACAGAATGGTCTTATTGAGTAGTGGAAACACTGATTTATGTGTAGTGATGTTAAACTATTGTGTAAGTTACTCCTTAATCTCCAAAGATAGAGCTCTAAATACTAACCTTCTAGTGGAAGTGAAAGAATAATTTCTAAACAAAGTACAAACAAATGATTAAGAAAGAACAGTTCTACCCATTGCATCACATGAGATTTCTAAACTTTGAGTCAACAATGACAAAGTACTGGGATCACTGCACTCAGAATGTATCATTCATCTCCTAAACGTCAGTTTCCTCATTAGTAAAATGAGGAAAATAATAATATTGACCCAATAGCATTGTTGAGTTGACTAAATGAGTTAGGTATGCAAGGTATTCACTAACACTCTATAAGTTTCAGTCGTGTTGTTATCATTGATGCTAAAGCTGTCAGTATTTAACATTTTACACAGTACATTCATGTTCTGTTGTGGTCCCTTCATTGCAACCCTGTGAGGTAGGAATTTCCGCCCTCATTTTATAGGGAAGAACATTATACTTTTATATCTCAATCATGAATGAGCACAACAATGATTCTGTTTGTCTTTTTAGTTTAATTATACACTTTACTTCTGCTGTAAGCAGAAATTATGCATGGAATGTACACATTCTGAAATTATTACATGGTCCATAAGATCCCATTAGAAAAATTGAAGAGAGAATGTTTGGTTAATAGATAGCAAGTAAGGAGTTAATTGCCCCCAATACAAATAATTATGCTCATTCACTGCATTAAATTTCTTGGGATTGATTTTTATACATAAATATATCAACCCTAGTGTGAGTGTATAAATGTAAGTAAAGATTGTGGTATATATGTTACAGGTTCCCTTGCTTTCAATATATTGTATTCCTGTGTATTTAATGGCTATGATTGGTGTAATGGAAGGAAAGTGGATCCAGTCTCATGAATATGTGTTGACACTAGTATGCCAAGCTCATAAGGAAAGAACCCAAGCTCTCAGGAAGTCCATTTACTTTTGACTCATGTTCAAAATTGACAGTATTTATTGTTATAAAAAGTGTGTAATTTGTTCTAGCTTGTGTGGCTCAGTTGGTTGAATATCATCCCTTGCACTGAAAGGTCACCAGTTCAATTCCCAGACAGGGCACATACCCGGGTTGCAGGTTCAATTCCTGGTCAGCATAGGGGTCAGGGTGCGTTCAGAAGGCAAATGATTGATGTTTCTCATATCAATGTTTCCCTCTCACTCCCTCTCTCTTCCTCTCTCCTTCTAAAAAAATCAATAAAAATATTTTTAAAAATTATTTACTTAAAATGATTTTATATCTGGATATGTTAGATCATTTAATTTGCATTGAAGGTAATGTTATTTCACCTTATTTTTTGCAAAGCATCTTAACCAAGGGAATTTTTTGCACTTCAGGAAGTTGTTTTGGCAGAGTGCAGCCATTGGCTGAGTGACATGCCCTATTGTGTAATAGGGTAAATTACATTACAACAGCTTCCTGCAGATCTAGAAATCAGGTAAAGACTTTTTCTCATTGGCTCTAATAAATGCTCAGGAGTGTTTAGAAGTGTTTCAGACATGGATGCTCTAGGACGAGAAAATGACTAGTTGGGGTATCATCAGAGGCATGAAGGGAACCTGGAACAGTTATTGCTGTCCTGCGACTCGCACTCAGAGAGTGAATTGGTCTGCAGGGATCACATTCTGGCTGCTTCTATTACTGCCTGCTCCTGGGCTTTGACAGCCTGAGTTCATATTTCCCTGTTTGTGCTCATTCTCACACCTGACTAAGCCACACCGCTATTTGTGTAGTTGAGACAGGTCAGAGGTGTTACGTGACCACACAGATAAGCAGATAAAGATGAAATGGTATACTGCAGGGTGATTGCCTGCTGTGCTTTCTGCACTTTCTTACACAGACGTACCAGTTCATTCTGTACAGGGCTGCAGATTGGAAGGTGTCGCCTGAACAAATGCAGTGTGAAAAGCCAGTGTGACTCCAAATTCGGCTTTTCCTCTTTTTCTTTGAGCCTGAAGAAAAGCAGGGAGATTGGGCAGTGTTGTTGGTTTTCACGTGCTCCTCTGCACCATGTAGCATAAGGCTCAGATGAAAAGTCCCCATATTGCAGGGGACATACAGTGAGTGGCCAAATTATTATGATCTCTGAACGCATAATAACCTGGCCACTCAGTATGTATATGAATGTATAAGAGGCCCGGTGCATGAATTTGTGCATGGGTGGGGTCTGGCCAGCCTGGTCAGGGGGAGGGGAAATGGCGGTTGGCCGGCCTGCCTGCTGGTTGAGCTCCTGGTCAAGGGGACAATTTGCATATTAGTATTTTATTATATAGGATATACACTGAGTGGCCAGATTATTCTGTGTTCAGAGATCATAATAATATGGCCACTCAGTGTATGTCCATGGATTCATTGTGAGAGGACTGAAAAGCCCTTTGCATTGTGCACAGTAAAAAAAAAAAAGAACACCCAAAACAACAACAAAAAACCTAGAAATTTCAAGTTCTCAGGCTAATGCAAATATTTATTTTTGTAAGAATTTATTTTTTAAACTAAGTAAACTCAGATCACATTTCTCTGAAAGAAAGGTAATCACTCAACTAAGCAACCATAATAAGTATGGATTGTATTGGGGAGGTCTCTTGCTTCCCAAGTTTTAATCCATTACCTAGAAGAATTGGTTCTGTATACCTCTAATCCATGTTTCTTGTAGGAGATACTGTCCATTCTCATTATTGGCCTATAAGACAGCATGGCTAATTTGTAAAACATATATACCCTATAAACACACGTACACACAAACATACGCAGTTAGCATAATTTTAACTGCGTGTGTATCAAAATTTTAATCGTGATTATCTTTTGAAGATGGGATTAAGTCAGGGAACAAAAAGTGTGTCCCAGTGCACCTAATATTTTTGGGAATAGAGAGACTCAAGTCACCTTGGTCTTGGGCAGCTCTGTGCATCCAAGCTGTTAAGTCTGTTCTTGGGTGAAGCCAGTGGTGATTTCTAAAAGGCCAGAGTGTGTCAGGAGACAGGTTAGAAGACAAAGAAGGCAACGTCCTAAGATTGGTAGACGGACTCTGTAAATATCTCTTCAAATTTATTTGAATTGCGATCCATTAGGAAGGCTAATGTCCATGCAAAATGCAGGTAAGAGGCCATAAGGCAGAACAAATATTCAAGTGCCAGAATAAAGGAAGTATAGGAACTCTGAAAAGAAAATCACTGTCACGAAGTATTTCAAAAGATCCTATTTAGAGGAAGGCACCTTGAGAATGAGAAGCAAGAGTTTACTTTTAAGGGAATAGAAAGGGAATATTGCATGCTTTCCTATGTACTAAGGATGGTGGCTTAAAGGATGCTGGGATTAAGAGCCTGTGCAGTTCGATTGCTTCCTGTCAGCCTGGGCAAAAGTATAGAAGCACAAGTACTTAGGAGAGTTCTTGTTATCGGAAAAGAATGATTTGTGATTTTTGGATTGGAACACGCACTGTTCCCGGGATTCTTTGTCTGCTGGAGTAGAAGAATGAATCCACGACTGAAGATGGTATAGCAAAGGTGGAGATTTATTGAAGAACAAATACAGACTCCTATGTGGGGTGGGGGAAGGAATCACAGCACAGACTCCCAGGTGGAGAGGGAGAAAAAGTCCTGCCAACTTCTTGTTTCCACAGTTTATAAAGCCTGCAAGTCCCTGTGTCCACATATTCCCATTGATTGGTCAATATTCCCTTTTGAATTGGCTACTATAGTAACTCCTGAGGCCCTCCTCCCTCATTGTCCTATTCCCTCTGGGCTTTCTTCCTCCTTTATTTTGTAAATATAGACCTTTTGGCTACTTCCATTTCCCTTTGTCTTATGTAAATATACTTCTCCCAGCCTGTGGAAATG
Source organism: Corynorhinus townsendii (assembly GCA_026230045.1). Lineage (NCBI taxonomy): Eukaryota > Metazoa > Chordata > Mammalia > Chiroptera > Vespertilionidae > Corynorhinus > Corynorhinus townsendii. The sequence goes on along the minus strand of JAPDVU010000001.1, from coordinate 78,973,508 downwards.
TAACAGCACCGGGCTTCCTTGTGTTATGAAAATGTGCCTTCTTCCAGCTCTTTGTGTTATGGAAATATACCTTCTCCCAATGTACCTTCTCTGTAGCCCTGTGTTTTTTCCATGGACCCCCAATTCTAAAATTTCCGTAAAACCTGCCTATATTCCCCTAAAATTCCTACTTCAGAAAGCTGCTGTCTAATTCTTCAAGAGCGCTACATGATTTTCCTGTCTGTAAGCTAAAGAACAAACCAAGCTCCTAGAAGAAAGATGTATAATAACTTTTGGAGGAAATTCAGTGATATAATGGCTGAGAACAGGAGAGCCCAGAGACCTCCCTTGGGAGCATGCTAGAACTCACAGGGAATAGATAATGTTGGCAGTATCTTCCCCCCAAGATCAGCTCTGAGCTGATCTCTAAGCTGTCCCATGAGTGCTGGGAGAGGAGGGAGTGGAGTATTGAAAACAGGATGATCAGTTGATAATTTATTAGGAATATAGAGAAGCCAAATTAGTCTTCTTGCTTGGAGAAAGCCACCTCCCTTCACCCCTTTCCCACCTCCCCTGGTAGACCAGAGGGTACAGGCCAAGGCTGCAGGGTTGTCCCTAGGAATTTGTCTTGGATTCTTTCCAATGTGTGGATAAATATTTGCTTTTGGAAAGCAGGTGTTACCTGGCAACCTCCACATTCCTCATTTTATAAGCCTCCTGATAATCCTGACAGGAAGGCATGATTATCTTGTAGTTGAGGAAACTGAGTCTTAGACACATGATTCACTCACCTCTGGTCCACAGCAAGTGTGTGGCTGAACTGGGATTAGATCTCCAGCATGCCCACTCCTGAGACCAGCAGCTGTGCTCTTCCGGGCCAGCCACTGAGCCACAGGTTAAAGAGAACGGCTAATGCACAGCTCTGCGAGCTGGACAAGCCAGCTCATTCCTACCCACCCTACTAACACACGGGACAGAATAAACATTAGTAGCTGTGAGGAGGCTCAGCCAGGCTTGAGGCTTACACGGGTTGTGGGGAGAGATTGGAACATGAGGGTAGATTGGCATCTGGGAATCCAGACTGAGGAATTGGAGTTGCTTTGGTTAGGCAGGGAGGAACAATGTCAATGAGGTAGGAACATAATGGTGGGAGTGCACTCTTCTCTCACAAACCCAAAATATATTTAGGGTGAGCTCTATGAAATTGACAATCCACATTGTGGCCAATGAAATGACAGTGTCTGATTTAACTAAAACAGAATCCCTAGTATTGCTGTAATCCCATTCTCGTGTTTCACATCCACTTTCACCTGAGATGTTGGAGAGTGATGCCATGAGTTCACTGTTGTTTGCAGATACCGAGCAAACAATCTTGTCCGACTAGTTAGAAGCCGGTTCTCTTTTTGCGAAAGGTCAAACCTGCCACACAGGTTTATACGTTGCCACAATGTAGATGGACACTATAGAGATTAAATGCACAGAAACATCTCATGCTGCATTCGTTTTTGGAAATCTTTTCATCAGAAATGGGCAGCTTACCTGCCTGCCTTCCATCCTGTTTTCTTTCTTCCGGCTGCTTTTGCTGGCATCTTGCTGGTACACTTGTGATGGCTAAATTATGTATACACATTTATCTAGTGCCTGGGTCATAATACTCCTGCTTTAAATGCAATTTCCCTTTTCTAAGCCACAGCCTCAACTTTCCCTACCCAGAGCCTGTCATCAGAGAAGCAGCCTGGCACCTGCGGATTCTGACACTTTGAAATCTAGATCTCCTTCAGCCACTAAATGGTTTGGTGAACTTGAGAACATTCATTAAATTTAGCCTTCATTTTGATACCGAATTTTTGGACTGGAACCTGGATTCTTTGTCCGCTAGAATCAAAGAATGAATCCACAGACAGAAAGTGGTATAGCAAAGGTGGTGATTTATTGAAGAACAAGTACAGACTCCCACATGGGGTGAGGGAAGAGTCCCTCAGAATGGACTCCCAAGTAGGGAGGGGGAAGAGTCCCACATATAGGCTATAGATCCTGGTGCCTTGATATCCCCTCTGATTAGTCACTTCCCTTAGACTGGTTACTATTGTAACTCCTGGGCTCAAAGGTCTAACCTCACTGGGAACATGTGAGGTTCTCCCCTCCTTCCTCGATGTTTTCCCTATTCCCTTTGGGCTTTCTTCTCCTCCTTCTGAATGAAGGGCTTTCTTCTCCTTATTTTGTAAATATAACCTTACTTGGCTACTTCCAGTTTCCTTGTCTTATGGAAATATACCTGTTGCTGCCTCCTTGTCTTAGGGAAATGTAACTCCACCTGGCTTCCTTGTGTTATGGGAATTACCTACTCCCAGTCTGCAGCCCCATGCTTTTTCCCATGGACCCCAATTCTAAAAAATCCCTGAGCTTGCCTATGTCCCCCTAAAATTCCTGCTTCAATTTCTAAGCGTGTGATTGAGATAATCAAATTAGGCTATGGTAATAATTAAACTAGATAGGTATATAAATTGCTTGTAAAATGCCCAGCATTTATAAGCCCACCATAAATGGTAGCTTTTACTATGACGATGAGCAGCCATTATTATTTTGCCTTGTTTTCAACATAATAACGGAGATCCTAATTAGCAATACTTTTTAACTTCTCATTAAGTGTTCAGAAACATTGTGTTACAACTCTGCCTCAAGACTCTTCATTGCTCCCAAACTGCCTATTGCATTGGCTCAGAAATTTCAGCCTGATACTTGAGGTTCTTGGCAGTGTGACCTCAACTCACCATTCCAGGCTCCTAGCTACTTCTCTCTTTTTCTACATATAGCTTATTACCTGGCAGATGGAACCACTTCCTATTTCTCAGGAGTTTTCCAGCCCATGCTTTTTCCTCTTGTTTCTCTCACCAGGAATACCTGTCTCCTTTCCCTACCTCTAAAAGTTACCAGAAAACCCAACAGTATGCTACCACCTTCATAAAACCTTGACAGTTTTTTTACATGGTTTTTATGTTTGTATTTAAAAACCCCCAACTTTTGTTTAGCTCTGTCAGATTTTCTTATAATAAAGTTAGTTGTCACTTATATTATCACTCTTTTAGCATTTTATACTCATTGATGATAAGGCTTGACTTCTAAGCCAGCCAGCTACAATATTCGGTGAGTTCAGTAACTTTGCAGAATTTCATTTACTCAGTTTAGTGAATGGGTTATAGAACAGAAAGAGTGTGCCCCCCAGTGCTTAGCAGAGCCAATCACTGGACACTGAGAATTGCAGTGGAGAAATGTTGTCTATTTTCTTATGAATGGCCCCATCCAGGAGAATGGGAAGCTGATGCTCAAAAGCCTGAACTCCCTGATGGTGATTGTGTAGGTTACAGATTATAAAGGGCAAAACCTCGAGATTTTGATTAGGGGTTTTGGGTTGTACTGAGAGCTGAATGGTCAGAAGTGGAGGAAAGGGAACGAACCATTTCTTTAGGTTGAGGACAGTTTTAGGTTTGTGCTGGTGTCCCTCTGTGTGGCTTCATGGAAAAGTAGCCAAGTAGCTAGGAGGTGTTCCACCTTAGGTCTCAGGAGCTGAAACATACCGGAGATCACGATGTTACCTGTAGCCTGCCTGAAGTCCTGACCTTGTAACCATCACTCAGTTCCAGACTGCTGTCTTCGGTTGCCTCAGAGCTTGCTGATTATCCTGGGGGAAGGCCAGGTCTCTGAGGGACGCAGGGAGAGGATTTCTAGAGCTAGGACTTAAAACTAAATTTAAGCCCGGCCAGTGTTGCTCAATGGTTGAGCATCAACCTATGAACTCAGAGGGCTCGGTCCCCAGTGGGGGCATTTGCAGGAGGCAGCCAATGGATGATTCTCTCTTATCATTGATATTTTTGTCTCTCCCTCTTTCTTGCTCTCTGAAATCGATAAAAAACAATATTAAAAAAAAAAACTAAGGACCCTCGGTTTCAATTGTTTGTTGAGGGCTTGGTATCTGCCAGACACTATCAGGGCAAGACCCCTGAGAGGCAGTAAACATGGAAACAAATATGTAAACAAAATAATATTAGATGTTGATAAGCACTATAAATGAAAATAAAATAAGGATGCAATAGGAGATGACTCAGGGTCAGAGGGCACCATTTTATCTAGAGCAGTGGTCGGCAAACTGCGGCTCTGTTGACTAATGAGTTTGCTGACCACTGATCTAGAGGGTGAGGGAAGGTTTCGAGGCATCTGAGACGGACCGGCTAGCCCGGGAACGTATGGGAGAAGAGGATCCCACACAGGTCACAACGGATACAAAGCCCTCCTCAGAGGAGCTGTGGCTTTGCACAGAAGGACTTCTGCTTTCTGTTTTATTTTATTTTTGGACATCTGTCAGATTGATTGCACATTTGTCAGATATTTGAGTCATATATGATAGTTTGGAGTTCATTTTATTCTCAGTATGGTGCTTATTGTTTTTATCTAAGTGATCTGGTTCATACTTGTTCACAGGAAGCTAGTTTTTCTCTGCATGGCCTTGAACACAAAATGTTTAGTTCAAATCTCAGCTCTGCCACTTACTACCGAGGTGACCTTAAGTAAATTACTCACCCCTTGAAGACTCAGGTTCCTTGTCTTGAATGAGTATCACAGTAACTGCTTTTCAGAGTCGTGAGGATCTGATTTAATGAGTATGTCAAGTGCTTGACATATAGTAGAAGTTCAGTAAAGGGTAGACTTTGTTATGTCATGTGTTGTACTCTGGGTACCTTAAAATATGTTATTAGTATGGTGTTATAAATCCAGATTCTGAGCTGGTGTTCCTATATCATTGGAATTAATTTCAGTGATTAAGCATTCATTGTTGTGGAATTTTCATCTTAACCAAATGTGGCCCTGGCCAGGTAGCTCAATTGGTTATAGCACCATCATTATGCACCAAGGTTGTGGCTTCAAACCCTGGTCAACGCACATACAAGAATTAACCAATGAATGCATAAATAAGTGGAACAACAAATCAGTCTCTCTCTCTCTCTCAAAATCAATAAATACAATTTAAAAAGAAAAGAAAAGAAAGCAAATGCACCCTCCTAAATACAGAAACCTGGCCAGTTTTGAGTGAAGGTGCCTGTATCTCCCCATCCCTCCAGGAGCTGCTTTGATGAAAGAACCAAGGTGATTAACAGTAGAAATTATAACATGTTAAATGAGGTGGAGAAACTGCCAGTAGATGTTTCCTTAACCAAAATATGACTCCGTTTGTATTTTTTAAAATATATTTTTATTGATTTCAGAGAGGAAGGGAGAGACAGAGACAGAAACATCAATGATGAGAGAGAATCATCAATCGGCTGCCTGCTGCACGCTCCACACTGGGGACTGAGCCCACAACCTGGGCATGTGCCCTGACCAGGAATTGAACCAAGGTCCTCCTGTTCATAGGTCGACGCTCAACCTCTGAGCCACACCGGCCGGGCGACTCCATTTGTCTTTAGTTCAGAGTCTAGATAGAAGCATTTCAGGATCTTCTTTGTTTTTATATTTGTAGCAGAACATAGGAAGAAAAATGGCAACAAGAATTTCTGGTGGGAAAAAATAATACAAAATATCTATTTTCAGCAAAATGGTTCATTACAGCTCCTTGAATTAACCACATAAAGCTTTACTGAGTCTGACTAAAATTAAGGAAGAACTTTGATATTTAGTTGTGCATTACCTTTATAATTCCACTGTGGATAGTCTCTAAAAACATTTATTCAACATTCTACTGTTAACTTTTTTTAGTTTAGTTCCTTAACTATAATTTCATTCATTTAAAAATAATTAAAAATAAGAATGGTTTAAAATTAAAAATGTACACAAGGGTATGTGCACTGAAGGGGTAGTCAATGTGAAGGAATATACCCATCCCACAACCACAGTGCCCCTCCTTGTGGGTAACCAGCATATCCTTACAGAGCAGTTCTCTACACATAAACACAATTACACGGATAGCTGATTCTCATTGTTTGTAGTAGTTCTGTTGTATAAAGTTACCACGAACACCAAATTAACAAATACTGAACCATTGCACTCGGGAAATACAGTATTAGGTTCCTGCGAGCCTCTGTCACAGCATTTTTGACAGCTGATCAATACATAACTTTGTTTTATGTGTGTATCTGTTTAAAGACGCCTTATATAATATACAATTGACCCTTGAACAATACAAGTTTGAACTGTATAGCTCCACTTGCACATAGATTTTTGTCAATTACCTGCATTGCAATTGACTCGTACCGCTTGAACTCAGGTTGTTCAAGGGTCCACTCCCTGGGACTGGGAATCTGTGAATCCAGAGGGCCGCCTGTAGTTACACAGTCTTCAGAAGGTTGACGTCCCTAACTCTTCATGTTGAAGGGTCAATTGTATGCTGTTCATTCATTAACATTGAACTCACAGGCAGTGGCACTCTAACTTATGCCTAAACGAAGTTTATCTTAACCCACGAAGTTCCTGCATGAGGCACATCACAGCCTTTGCTTAGGAACACTAGACAGCATTTCAGCACTCTGGGTCATTTAATTAATCGATTAATTTTAATCCTCACCCGATGATATGTGTTTATTGATTTTTAGAGAGAGAGAAAAACATCATGTGAGGGAGAAACATCCATCAATTGGTTGCCTCCTATAGGCACCCCAACCCGGGATCGAGCCTACAACCTTTTAGTGTATGGGAGGAAGTTCCACCCAACTAAGCCACATGGCCAGGGATTGGGGTCATTTTAAACAGCAAAATTGCTAAAAAAAAACAAACACCCAAAAGCACAAAAATGCAATAGACATGGCATTAAATAAGACCTCGAAAGGACACCTCTTTACAGTATGAGTGCCAACAAGAGGCAGAGAGACCATTGCCTTATTTGACTGCAGCTGGGCATGCAAGACACATCACGCGACTCAAATCTTTTACCACTCTGTTCATGGCCATAAATGACCATGAAAATACGTTGAGTATTGATTTTGAGGTTAGAAATAAACTCTGGTGAGTAAAAGAACTTGCAAATATAGAATCTATGAAAAATGAGGATCAACAATATCTAGCTATGTATATGTATCTATATATACTAATTTTAAACAGATGGTAGTAAACAATTCATAACGTTCTATATATTGATTTCTTCACTTAACACTACATCTTATGCACACATATATAAAAGTGATGAAAATCAAGGTATCCAGTAATGTTTGCGTGTGTGTGTGTGTGTGTGTGTGTGTGTGTTTAGTAAGTAGTAAACAAACCCTTATATGCTGTTAAAAAAAAAGACTTTAAATCTGACTTGTTTTCCTTTATGTACCAATTTCACCAATATTAAAAGAGGTCTTGCAAATCAATAAGAAAAAGATAAATAATTCCATATGGTAGATAAAGGGCATAAACAGAAAATTTAAAACAAAGGATATGTTTCTTAGCTACTTCTTTCAGGAAACATCTGGGAAAAATGCCTAAATGTACTCATAACTGAAAAAATGAAAGAAAACAGCAATGGCATCACTTTAATCTTTTTTATTGAGACATTAAAATTTCTGAGCCATCTCAATGCTACAGAATGTAGGAATGTGGGGGAAAAAAGTATAAATTCCTATACTTTTTGTTTTGATGATAATTTTACATTGTCTATTAACTGTTAAAAAGACTGAGGTAAAATCTTGTGCTGATGTGAAAAGATTTCAAAGATAAATTGTCATAAATGAAAAACATCAAGAAACAAAAGTATTGAAAAATGATTTTTAAAATGTATATATGCATATATTAATACACACAAACATGCATAAAAATCTGAGGCGTGAAATTGGGAGTCAGTGGGAAAAGGAAGGAGACTTGGCTTTCGTCTTGTGCTCTGCCTATATTACTAGGCCTCTTTTTTAACCATGTGTATGTATTTTTACAGGGAAATTTAAATCTCCCAACTTTAAGTTGAAAAGCATTTATTTTACTTTATGCTTAAACAAATAACTTGACAGTAAAAGATTCTGTCTGTCTTGTTCCTCAGGGTATGCTGGTATCTTGGCACAGGGTAGACACCCCATAGAGGTTTGCTGACTTAAATGAAGAGAGGAAAATAATTTTTTAATGAAGTGTCCAATATTCCAGTACTACCATCATTCTGTCACATATTTTGTCATTTCAGTTTTACCAATAAAGGAGAGAAAATACTGCAAATCACAAAGCTAAGACTAGAAGTGATTAGCATAATAAAATAAAGCAGTGATTTTTATTCAGTGTGCCACAAGAATCTTTAAAACGTGCAATACCTGACTGTTACCTCTTTTCCCTTAGATTGTCAAATAAAATTTAAAAAATGACAACAGCCAACACAATAGCCATCTGGTGTGAATACCCTGTCTTGAATCATAAATATATAGGTCATATAATAGAGTTGCATCTTTTTGGTCACATTGCATAATAAGGTTGTGCCTGATTGGTTATTTCTTGATCCCAGAAATCCTTATATACAAGTTTAGGCACCTGATTTTTTTTTTAAATCATTTTGGAACAAAAAGGGTCGATAATTACTACTATTATTTATTTGTAAATCAATCAAACATACCGGTTTTTTGTGTTAGATTAGCAAAAAAATGTATTTTTTTGGTGTGCCGCAGAATTTAGTAATTAGTTTATGTGTGCCATGATATGAAAAAGGTTGAAAACTGCTGAAATAAAGCAACAGCACAAAGTGAGTTTAATATGACAACTGAGGCTAATATTTTGTCATGACTATTTGTTTAACATAATGTATATGCAACTCCTTGATTACTAATTGGAGAATGGTTGTCACATTTGTCCTGGTTCTTGATGGATAGTGCCCCTGGGACGCAGAAAAATGTTGAGGGTGGCAGTTTTCTTCCTCAGCTGTGTGCCTCTAATCATGGTCTGTTTACTATGATCAGAGGAAGTATATAGGCTGATCCCAGGGGCGGCACTATACAAATTGCATCATGTTTGCTTTAAATGTTTGTGATATCCAAAATGGGGTTAATTAAATTATGGACCATCATACAAACTACATCTATTTCTATGGAGATGCATGAATATGTACTGACATGGGGTGATGCATTCTTCTATAATATGAAGTAAGAGAAGACTTTATACTATGATTTGGATTTTGTAAGTAATGATATATGTTAATAAGGGCACTGAATTATAACTAAGTGCAAGAAAATAATGTAATGATTTTCATAGAAATCATTATATATTAAAACATAAATAACTGACTTGGCAAACTTAGTTTCAGTGTACAACCACCATTAACTTTGTTTTAACTTTGCATTTATACATAAAGTAACTTAGTATTTACTTTTTAAATGTATTTGATTAATCTTCCCTTTTTTTAGAAAAGGATTTGTAATTAGATGTCAAAAAAAATTTTTTAAGTTGCACATGCTTTTATTTTTCTTATTTTTATAGATTTTTTTATTGATTTCAGAGAGGAAGGGAGAGAGAGTCAGGAACATCAATGATGAGAGAGAACCACTGATTGACTGACTCCTACATGCCCCCCACTGAGGATCGATCCTGCAACCTGAGCATGTGCCCTTGACTGGAATTGAACCCTGGACCTTTTAGTCTTTAGGCTGAGGCTCTATCCACTGAGCCAAACCCGGTAGGGCTAGATGTCAAAATATTAAACACTGATTTATAGTTCACTTCTTACCTTCATCAATATATACTTGCTACTTCCTTACCTTTTAAAAAATTCACTTAACAATATAACAAAACAAATGAAATGTCATTTAGGCTCATTCAATACGTATAACTCCCTCAGGATGTTTTTAATATTCTCCTTAGCAAATATATGATTCATTGCGGAAGTTGGCACTCAGTAAATATTGGTTTTCTTCTTAAGGAAAAGAATAGAGAAAGAAGAGTAAGACAGTGTGATGAAAGACACTTTAAGAAATATCCTACCTATAATAATAAAAGTGTAATATGCTATTTAGACCAGACTTCCTTCTGGACGAAGCCGGGGCTGCGAGGGAAGCCCGGGTGCTGGGTGCTGGAGGGAAGCTGGTGCCAGCAGCCGGAGCAAGGAAGGCCTACTTTTGCATGAATTTCGTGCATCAGGCCTCTAGTAGGATATATAAAAGCCTAAGTGACTGTTCAACTGGTATCTATGATACACACTGACCACCAGGGGGCAGATGCTCAACCCACAGTCATGGAAACATGGAATAGACTGATGAATCTCAGAGGGCAGGGGGGAGGGGAAAGAGCAGGAAGAGATTAAGCAACAATCTTATATGCATACTAGAGGCCTGGTGCACAGACTCGTGCACCAGTGGGGTCCCTTGGCCTGGCCTGTGGAGATCAGGTTGAAACTGGCTCTCCAACATCCCCCAAGGGGTCCCAGATTAAGAGAGGGTACAGGCCAGGCCAAGGGATCCCACCAGTGCATGAATCATGCACTGGGCCTCTAGTACTATCTAATAAAAGAGTAATATGCAAATAGACCATCACTCCAACACACAAGATGCTGTCCCCATGTGATCAAAGATGACTGCCCCCTATGTGGACACAAGATGGCCAGCAGGGGAGGGCAGTTAGGGGTGACCAGGCCGGCTGAGGATGGAAGTTGGGGGCGACTGGGCCTGCAGGGAAGGGCAGTTACGGGTGACCAGGCCTGCAGGGGAGGGCAGTTAGGGGCAATCAGGTTGGCAGGGGAGTGGTTAGGGGGTGATCAGGCTTGGCAGGCAGAAGCAGTTAAGGAGCAATCAGGAAGGCAAGCAGTTGGGAGCCAGCAGTCCTGGATTGTGAGAGGGATGTCTGACTGCTCATTTAGGCCCGATCCTAAACGGGCAGTCGGACATCCCTTGAGGAGTCCCAGATTGGAGTGGGTGCAGGCTGGGTTGAGGGACACACCCACCCATGCATGAATTTCGTGCACCAGGCCTCTAGTCCTATATAATAAAAGCCTAATATGCTAAGTGTCCGACCATTCGTTCAACCATTCGAGCAGTCACTATGACGCACACTAACCACCAGGGCGCAGATACTTAAAACGATAGATTAGCTTGCTGTTGGGGTCCAGCTGATCAGGACTGAGCTAGAGGGGATGGACACACCCTGGAGCCCTCCCGTGGTTTCTTCCCGGCCCCAATCTTGCACTGGACCTCTAGTTTTATGTGTTATTCAATCACCAAACCTCCACCCACCCCCAAATACGATGTAATATTACTTGGTTTCTGACTTGCTCAAAGTAGAAGAACCAGATACTTTTGCTTGACATTGCATATACCAAACTATTTTCCCAGTATGGTTTAGTTTGCCATAACTTGGGGAGGAACAAGCGAAGTTGATTGACCATTTGACACGAGTGGTAAATAAAATGTTTGAGCCTTTCTGTACCCACCTGTATCTTCTCCTGGGCTTTGACCTTGCTACAAGGAGATTAAAAAGGCCCTGCCCTGTCTTTCTTTCTTTCTTTTTTTTAAAAAATATGTTTTTTATTGATTTCAGAGTGGAAGGGTTAGGGAGAGAGAGATCGAAATATCAATGATGAGGCTGCTTCCTACACGCTCCCCACCAGGGGATCGAGCCTGCAACCTGGGCATGTGCCCTGACTGGGAATCAAAACTTAACCGCCTGGTTCATAGGTTGACACTCAACCACGCCAGCCAGGCCCTGCCCTTTCACTTTTGGGCCATCCTCCTCTCCAAATTTGCCCACAAAAAATAAACACACACACATACACACACACACACACACACACACACACACACACACACACATACACACACACACACACACACACACACACACACACACACACTGGTCCAAATGATGATTAGCCCATTTGCACAGGTTGTTCCAAATCAATTAGGTGAGTGAGGAAAGGGCATCTACTACCAGTTTTGCCATGGTCATCTTTAGCCACAAACCTCCAGCCATGGGATTTTTTTTTTAAGGAATAGGTTTGTGCTTTTGGTGTGAATGCTGTTTTTAGTTTTATGATATATTTTGTTCCAAGGCAAGCATTTGTTAATCAAATGTTTATTTAATTGACCAAGGAAATACAAAGCCATTGCTTAAAGAAACTAACTCAGTCCTCCTGTCCCTTCCTTCCTGAAAGAGAAGCATGGCTTTCATCCCCCGCAGAGCCCTCTGTGCGTGTTCATGTGCATAAGGAAGATTTCACAGGGGCAGGGACAGGCCTGGTAGCATCTTGGAAAGCTCTTACTGTTCTCTATTCCCTCTATGGCAGCATTGCATCCTATTCCCTCTTCAGGGAGCATTGCACCCTAATCCAGGGCACTTGCTACCTAATCCTCTTTCCTGACTGCCTCCCTCGCCAGAAAAATTTTAACTTTCTAAATATTTAGATTTTACCAACCTTGGCAGGTTTAGTAATAGCTACCAGTCTCTTGCTTTTTCAAAGTGGCTCTGATGGAATCTGATTTTTCAAGTAGGTTATGGTTTTCTGTTGTCTTCTTCTTTTCCTACCCTTTGTCTCTTGAGTAGGTATTGAAAGAAAGGAAACAGGCATATTTGGAGGTCTGACTACTAAGACACTATTTCTAAGAGAATGATTGTTCACTGTCTTTTTGGCGCCTCTGTGTTTTATTATTCTCACTCTGCATTGTAGCAGTTGTCATTATTTAGGATAGTGCATCTTAGCCTGCCTTGCACTTTGCATGTTGTAATCACCTGGGAAGCTGTACAATCACTGGAGGGGGACCTCCAGGTGATTACAACATGCAAAGTGCAAGTCAGGCTAAGATGCACTATCCGAAAATAATCACCTGGGAAGCTGTACAATCGCTGGAGGTCCCCACCTCCAGCGATTGTACAGCTTCCCAGGTGATTACAACATGCAAAGTGCAAGTTTGTAAAAACTTGCCCAGAAAATGAAGTAATGAGAACCTGTAACAGTTTAGGAAGATACTAAAACCCGGCGGGTGATGGGGGAGCTATTTGTCTGCCTAAGTGAATTCTGATTATTTTAAATACAAGAGGCCCAGTGCATGGATTCATGCACCAGTGGGGTCCCTTGGCCTGGCCTGCTCCCTCTTGCAATCCGGGACCTCTCAGGGGATGTTGGACTGCTCGTTTCAGCCTGATCTCCGCAGGCCATGCCGAGGGACCACATTGGTGCACAAATCTGTGCACCAGGCCTCCAGTATGCATATAAGATCTTTGGTTTAATCTCTTCCCACGCTCCCGCCTCCCCGCTTCCCTCTGAGATTCATCAGTCTGTTCCATGTTTCTATGCCTGTGTGTTAAGTGTCTAGTGGTCATTGAGGTCCAATGGTCACTTAGGCTTTTATATATATAGATACCTGGAATATATAGCCATTCTGTCATGGCATATTGAGGTACCTCTGAGTCTAGGTATGAGGATATGAACCAGGTCAATTTGGATCTCTCTTTCAGGAAAGAATAACATGTGTTAGAGTACAAAGAAATATTCCAAAAAACATCAAAAGCATAGTTAAATCTTGATCTTAATGGTACAAATTTTTAAACTTTGATTTTTGTAAAATGTTATCCAATTTGTAATAGAATGCGTTTAAAAATTTGTGGTAAATTTTAGAGTTGTTTTTGTTTGTTTTTCTATTATAAACAAAATTTTGCTATAGATTAGTAATATTTCCTACACTGAGTCCCCAGGGCTGATCAGTTTTAGTATCTACATTTTTAGATAATATTTTTAAATACTATTAACATACTAATAAATACTTTGAGTTAATATAGGAGGATTTCTAAAACCTCAAAGTCATTAACAAATACATTAGGATCATGATTTAATTCTAAACAAGCAATTATAATTACTATCTGAAAGCTTAAGGAGGAAAAGTTTTTGTCTGTGTGCACATGGTCAATCTGTACTTCAATTATAGTTTCATGGGATTTTTAAAAATGTTATCAGTTATGCCCAGTGTTTGCTTAAAATTTATTGGGGTTAATAAGGTATGTGTATTAAGTGCCTATCAAGTGTTTAAAACATGTTACTCATTTACTTCTGAGAATAAAGCTGCAAGTAGGTGTTATCTTTGTTGCACAGATGAGGAAGCTGGGGTTGTCACAGAATCAGTAACTGACAAAAGGGGAGGGTTGCCCTGGCCGGGAGACTCAGTTACTTAGAGCATTGTCCTCTACACCAAAAGGGTGAGGGTTCAACCCCCAGTTGGGGTGTGTACCGGAGGCAACCTATCCCTCTCTCTCTCTCTCTCTCTCTCTCTCTCTCTTCCCCCCCTTACCCCCTCCATCCTCTCTAAAATCAATAAACATATCCTCAGGTGAGCATTAAAAATGGGGTGGGGAGTGGGATTGTCCTAGGAACTCTCTGGAAAGCCCTTGCCTTTGCTACTTCTACCACAGTTTTAGCCTCACAGCATCCAGAATAGCCTTTCTCCTCCCAGGTAATTACAAATGAGAGAGGGATTTCGTAGTTAGAGGCGACCTGGCATGTGGTTCTCTATCTCGGTCACCATGCTATTGCTTGACTTGCCACATCTTCCCCACACAGCATGACAAGTGAGGCAGAAGTTGGCATGAGAAATTCACACGGAGCTTGGGTGTGATAACAGATAACTTAAAAAATAACCAGAGGGAGGCAAATCAGATGTTACTAGTAAACTTACAGTAACAAATTCATATTGATGACACAAGGCCTGGTACATTGTATGTTTCTTAACTTTTCTGAATAAAAGAGGAATTGGTATTTATAATAGACAAAGTCAGTGCGTTGGTGTAAAATTGTGGTTGGGGAAAAAATTATTTCTGTTTCATCTCAAATGAGGCAAAGAATGCTGTTGGGTGAGTGGAGACAGCTCAGCCTTGCAAAGCTGCTTACTTTGCATTAAGAAACTACAAAGTAAGAAACCACCCATTTTCTCTCTCCAACGTTATTTTAGGAATGGCACTGGAAAGTTCAGTGGGTCTCATTTAAAACAGATCTGTTAGCGTTGTTTAAGTCTATAAGACCATACTTGAAATTCTAAGATTATAGTGATTTTCTCTTCCTCATTTACATGGAGCATAATGGTTAAATATTTTAATTTTTAAGACATCAAAAAGAAAACTATTCTAAATATTAGATTTATATGATTCTTCCCCAGTTTATTAAGGAGCATTGAAGGAGCATTTATTACACTTTATTTTCTTTACTTGGCACTTTTTTTTTTTTACCTGATCACCCTTGTGTATTTAAATTTTAAAAATTCTTTATTTGAGAGAGAAAGAGTGAGAGGAACCTCAACTTGATGTTCCACTTATTTATGCCTTCATTGGTTGATTCTTTTTTTTTAATTTAATAAATCTTTATTGTTCAGATTATTACAATTGTTCCTCTTTTTCCCCCCATAGCTCCCCTCCACCCAATTCCCACCCCACCCTCTGCCTTTACCCCCCTCCCCCACTGTCCTCATCCATAAGTGTACGATTTTTGTCCAGTTTCTTCCCACACTCCTTTCCCCCCAGAATTGTCAGTCTATTCCCTTTCTATGCCCCTGATTCTATTATATTCACCAGTTTATTCTGTTCATCAGATTTTTTTATTCACTTGATTCTTACATTCACTTGTTGATAGATATGTATTTGTTGTTCATAATTTTTATCTTTACCTTTTTCTTCTTCTTCCTATTCTTAAAGAATACTTATCAGCATTTCATATAATTCTGGTTTGGTGGTGATGAACTCCTTTAGCTTTTTCTTATCTGTGAAGCTCTTTATCTGCCCTTCAATTCTGAATGATAGCTTTGCTGGGTAGAGTAATCTTGGTTGTAGGTTCTTGCTGTTCATCACTGAATATTTCTTGCCACTCCCTTCTGGCCTGCATAGTTTCTGTTGAGAAATCAGCTGACAGTCATATGGGTACTCAAGTCCTTGTAGGTAACTAACTGTTTTTCTCTTGCTGCTTTTAATATTCTCTCTTTGTCTTTTGCTCTTGACATTTTAATTATGATGTGTCTTGGTGTGGTCCTCTTTGGATTCCTTTTGTTTGGGGTTCTGTGCACTTCCTGGACTTTTAAGTCTATTTCTTTCACCAGGTGGGGGAAGTTTTCAGTCATTATTTCTTCAAACAGGTTTTCAATATCTTGCTCTCTCTCTTCTTCTGGCACCCCCATAATTCTGATGTTGCTACACTTGAAGTTGTCCCAGAGGCTCCTTACACTATCTTCGTATTTTTGGGTTCTTTTTTCTTTTCTGGTTGAGTGTTTTTTGCTTCTTTGTATTTCAAATATTTGACTTGATTCTTGGGATCCTCTAGTCTGCTGTTAGATCTCTGTATAATATTTTTTATTTCGGTCAGTGTATGCTTAATTTCTAGTTGGTCCTTTTTCATATCCTCGAGGGTCTCACTAAATTTATCTGCCTTTTCTAGAAAATTCTTGAAAAACCTTATAACCGTGGTTTTGAACTCTATATCCAGTTGTTTGCTTTCCTCCATTTCTTTCATTTGTGGTCTGTTTCTTTGTCTCCGCATTTTGGCTGCTTCCCTGAGTTGATAGAGTGGCTTTGTGTGGTAGGTGTGCTCTAGGGCCCACTGGCTCAGCCTCCCCAGTTACCTGAGGTGGACACTCTTGGTGCACCCCTTTATGGGCTGTGTGCACAGTGTTGTTGTAGTTAAGCCTTGATTGTTGTTGGTATCACTGGGAGGAATTGACCTCCAGGCCAATTGGCTGTGAGGATCAGCTGTGTCTACGCTGGGAGAACTTCTGTGCTGGAGACACCCTTATGGGAGAAGACTTGCAAATGCGTCTGTTCTCAGCTTGGATGGGGCGGAGTCTCAAGGTGGAGCAGAGAGCATTGGTTTCCCATCAGCCCCGCCCTAATTAGGCCCCTGTGTCTCAGTGTCCCGTGGTAATCGCTGCAAGCACCTCTGAGAGAACGCCGCCCTTGAGTTCTGCCAGCTCCCAGACTGTCCAGTTTCTCCCCGAAGGAGTTTGGGTCCCCAGAGTCCCACCCAGAACTGGAGTTCAGTGCAGTCCAGAGCTTTTGTCTCCCTCCCACTTGAGAAAGCCAGCCGCTCACTCAGTTGCCAGTCCTCCCCTTGCGCGCGCCTCAGTACCTCTGCCTTCTGCAGTTCCTCTGAGTCTCAATGTGCTTTTCTCTTTCCTGACTCCAGTTTCACCCCGTATGAGTCTGGGTCCCCAGAGTCCCACCCAGAAATGGAGTTCAGTGGAGTCGGGAGCTTTTGTCTCTCTTCTGCTTGAGAAAGCCAGCTGGGCACTCAGTTGCCAGTCCTTTCCGCATGCATGTCTCAGTACCTCTGCCTCCTGTAGCTCCTCTGAGTCTCAGTGTGCTTTTTCTCTTCCCTTCTAGCTGTAGAATTTCCACTCAGCCAGCCTTCCTGTGATTCTGGATGATGTCCATTTTGTATTTTAGTTGTAGTTTTGAAATTGTTGTGAGAGGCAGCAGTTTAGATGTTTACCTATGTTGCCATCTTGGTTTGTCCCATTGGTTGATTTTTGCATGTGCCCTGACTGGAAATCGAACCCACAACCTTGGTGTATCAGGATGATGTTCTAACCAACTTAGCTGTCTGGCCAAGTCCCCCTTGTGGATCTAATATCAAAGAACCAATTTCTTAAGAATTGTCACACTTAATGGATTTTTCTCATCCTGTTCCACTAGCACTTAAGATTTATCCTGCTGTCTAATAACTATCTATTAAATTAAACCATTATCTATTAACGTTTAAAGCATTCAAGAGAGAAAATAAATACTCAATGCTGTCATTGTTTCAATGGTAAATATTTTGTGTAAATGATTAAATAATATGTAAGTTCTCAGAAGTGACACAAGCCACATCCTTTCTACAGAATGGTATACTTTCCATAATTTTACTTTATTGTAGTTTGTTATTAAATTTGAAGGTGTTATCCATGACACCAAGAAATGTTCCCTATATATATTCTGTTTATAAGTATTTCTCATTTCTGCTAATGTTCTGGCTACTTACTTACAAGCTAACACAGGCTGCTCATGACATTAAAAAGTGACCAAGGGTACATCAGAGAAGTAATTCATCAACTTTTGTGCCATTTCCTGCTCTCTAATAGACCAGTATCTTTACTCATGGAGAGGTCATATAGGTTTGACATACCCACTTTGAGAGACAAAAATTGTCTTTGCCCATTTGGATAAGGAAATTTTGAAAGAACCGAATGTTAATTTTGAAATAAGGTTTCTGGGACAGTGCAGTAAGGTACTTTCCTCTTCATCTAAGATTTTTCTGAAATATTTTTAACCATCAAATATACGCACACTATAGTTACCTACTTGTCTAACTTTTACTTGTAAGTGTGATCCAAGTGTGACAGCAACATCCAGGTAGCTTGTAAACACACAGCATTTCAGACCTCGCCCCAGACCCAATAAATGAAAATCTCCAGTCCAGGTGTTTCATCTGTTTAAACATTTGCAGAGTTTGAGAAGCTGGTATCAGGAAGGCCACCCATGGCACTGCCTGTATTTTCACTGAATAAGTTCTCTTTCACTGCTTGAGAGTGTCATTCACTCTTTTCCAAAGGGAGGTCCTGATTCTGGGTGGTAGAGAGGTGAGGCTGGGCAGGTAAAGGTTTTATAACCATAGTAGTGCAGCAATTGCAGCTGTACAAAAGTTCCAGGGATGAGAATACAATATGATGGCTGAGTTTCTTCCTCGGCATGTTCCTCTTTGATGGTGTCTTCAGCTCATGATCTGCAAAGAGAAGGGTCCAAAGAGAGGACCAGGCTGGCATAGGTGTGACATTTCAGTAATCTCTAAAGGAAAGTGTGATCCATCCAGTATTAAGCTTTAAAAATATTTTGGAGGGATGTGGGAGTGCAAAGAACCAAATCAATAGCAGTCAACTGTGTAGAATTCAATTCTTTTCATTTGAATACTATTTTAATGCTATCCTTTTTTAGATAAACCTCCCCTTTATGCTAGAATTTCCATACAGTTTAGAATTTAGGGATGTTCATAGTTTCAGGTAATGACTTCTTACTGTTGACTACTACAACTTCTCAAATCAGATTGATATTCGTTGGCTGGTTACTAAATGTGTCCTGCACAATCCACTAAGCTGATCCTCACAACACTCATAGGCAACAACTCTTTTCTCCTTTTCCTCTAATGAGAAAACTGAGAAACCAAGGGATTAAATAATTTGTCAAAAATTAATCAGCTAGTAGGTGGCAGAGACAGGTACTAAATCCAGGATATCTCATTCCAAAGTCCCTCCTCTTAATTATGACTCTAGATTGTCTTTTAGATTTCCTTATGAGTGGGTGAGGGTATTAAATCTCATTATTATGGCTCTAAATAGTAAAAAACTTTGGTGAATATTTACATAAAAATTTTCTGACATGCCCAAGCACCCATCCTATTGGTCACACCCAAGTCCTGATCTTACTGGCGACTCATTAATATAATGTATTAGAAAGCCAAAAAATCTCTCTTGTCATGTAGAACTTAAGAAACTAAAAGGTATAGAAATTCAAAGAATTTTAAAGTTTAATTTTAAGTTATATTTTTAAAATATCAATATATATTATTATCAAGTAAGATTAAAGTGTAAAATGAAAGGGTCATACAATGAATGAGCATTCAAAATTCACTTAAATCATGTCAAGAGTAATGGTTTAAGTATTCTGCTTTAAAAATTTTTAAACATTTTATCTTTATATTGGAGGACTTTTTAAAAAATTTACCTTTCTTAATGAGAAATAATCTGTTTTAGAGATTGGCTATTGATGAATGATAATGAGTTTGAGATTCCCTTTTGCCAGACGAACTTGTAGAAACATAAAAAATATGAAAATTACCAGCATGTTTGAATATTTATAGGGAACCAGAAAAAACAAAACAAAAAAAAAACAACCAGTAGATCAATATGTAAGCAAAGAATCCAAAACATGTAAGAGTTTAACTTTTGCGACCTATATGTTCAAGTTTGGCAGTGCAGGCAATGAGAATGTTTTATGAACTTGAATTGCATGGATTTCAAGGTTATTTTGGAAGTGTATAAAGTATAATTTAGAAAAGAAGAAACAGTTCCATTCTGATTGCTACTTTCCAGCAACAGCATAAGTCTCAGTGGAGACTTTTCTTATGTAGGCAGGTAAATAATGGTATTAGGAAGATGATTGAACAGGAAAATAGCAAATAGAATTCAAACCCGTTTTCTTCCAAAATCATTTTCTGTCTTTAATAATTGTCTTTTTGTAGCTCATCATTGTCCTGGTTTGCAATCACCCAGGGCTGGATAGACTGCTTCACCTCTTTTCTAGAACCAAATCAGAAGCCTTTACTATGGTAAACTGCTCAGTTTGACCATCAGTGTCCTGAGTAGGTGGTTATTGGCCAGGATCCCTTCTGCCCAGATGTCCTGTGTATTTGGGTTTTCTCACCTTGTGGAGTGGGGTTGGGATTGAGTGACTGGGAAACAGTCCTTTCCTGGACCCAGGAGGCTGGCTAAGGTTTGTTATTCCTGCCAGTCCTGTCAGCAAGGTGCTGGGTTCTGTGTCCTTCCTCACGGGTTCTAGCCACCTTGCACAGTTTCTATCTCTTCGTCTCTACTTCAGTCTGCCTGCTCTGCTGCCCCGGTCCGACCTTCCTCCCTACCTTGAACTACCTGAATTCCTCCTCCAGCCAGCACTGACCCTCCTGCATTGCCACATGCTGGATGCCAGCCTTATCAGGTGAGGATTTTAACACACTTTGGGCACTTAAACTGAAAACAACAGTGCAAGTAAGATCAAAAGGAGAGCGGTGACTGCCTCATAACAAGGCAAGGTTTCAACAATTGGATTCCAGCAGCTATCAATTCGATCTTTGAAGTGCTGGAATTTCCATCTTTAACAACATATTTCTTGGCAGACATTCTCTTCATAGTGATTGCAGTTGTCTCATTTGGAATTAGTTCAGTTCTTCAAAGCAGAGAGTCTGTTGAAAGAGTTATTTTTGTATTTTTGTTGGTGATGGTCACTCCTGTGCAACACACTAGCAGGAGAGACATTTACTACATCCATCCTGGCTTAGATTATAGTTAGAGGTCCTTTCTGCAGCGAGGTGCCAGGAGTTGGAAAGGGGAGTGCCACAGCTGAATCAGGAGGAAGGACCTCATGAGTCAACTGTACTCTCATGGGCTCACCACCTCACTGATGGTTACTCAGGTTCTATTAGGCAGAATGGGATTTATATAAATTGTTTATGTTCATCATAAAAAAATTGGAAATGAACATAAGCAAATATGATTTTAATGCCATTATTTTATTACATTGTATAAATATACTGTAAGCAAATACTGTGCCAAGTTTGTTGATTTACAGTGGAAGATAGTCTGTCTCGTATCTAAAATATAGAACTATTCTCTGTGGCTCTCCATTTCTTGTAAAAGTACCTATATCTATAATAATAAAAGTGTAATATGCTAATTAGACCAGATAGCCAAATAACCTTCCAGATGTCACTCCAGACATCCTTCCGGACAAAGCTGCAGTGATAGGGGCCGAGGCAGAGGTGGTTAGGGGCCATCAGGCAGGTAGGCAGAGTTGTTACAGGTGATCAGGCAGGCAGTGAGCAGTTCAGGGCGATGAGGCAGGCAGGCAGAGGTGGTTAGGGGCGATGAGACAGGCAGGCAGACTAGTTAGGGGCACAGGCAGGCAGGCAAGCAGTTAGGAGCCAGAGGTCCTGGATTGCGCGAGTTAGACATACTCCAGATTGTGAGAGGGTGCAGGCTGGGCTGAGGGAACCCCCCCTCCCCCACATGCACAAATTTCATGCACGGGGCCTCTAGTAAGGATTATAAATTGGGGTGGGATCAAAATGCAGGGAACCACCTAATTGTGTGGGTTATTTCATGTATAATAGAAACTGATAGAGACTGTGCATGACTGTTATCTAGTGGGTCATAGAGAATTCCCCTATATTCAGATTCAGTATTTTGTTTTGAAATTTCTATGTCAGTTCCTTGACTGAAGTTTTTCTCAAGACCATTCTTCTTATATTATGAAAGCAACTTACGTTCTTGTTATTGTTTATGTTGTTATGTTGTTTTCTTGATGGGAAGCCAATCTTTCTCATATAATGTTGCTTAAACTTTAATGTGTATCCAAGTCGCCTGGGGAACCCTGATAAATGCAGTATGTAGTAATAAGAGATTCCTAATCTTAGATGATGCTGAGAATGCTGGGTAGAGCTTTGCTACCCTTTGAGTAGCAAAGCTCTAATCCTCCTAAGAGATGGCTGGCATCCCTTGGGATGGTTTATTTCTATACAACTTGGCTCTTTTCTTCTGACCCTGGTTTGCATTTACTCTATAGTATATTGTATTTATAGAAAAAAAAGGTTAGTATAAAGATATAGAAAAAAAAGGTTAGTATAAAGATAAGTGAAAAACAGCACCAGAGTCTAGTTTGTTTAAAAAAAAATCTCACTTCTGCTTATTTGAGCTGATATTCATGAGCTATGCCAGTCCTAGCAATGACCGGTGAGGTTGTTTGCTTTTGTTTTTCAATGATATATTCTTGTCAAATCCTGGGATCAGGAGTTTGCTATCCCTCACACAATATTATGGTCCAGCCCATAATAACTGCTGATTTGATAGGCACATGGCAGAGAGAAGGTTATTAGCTTTCAATAGGTAGTTTTAAGGGTCTACGGAACTTGACAAAGGGACAAGCCATTCTGTGTACGCTGAGGGGTGGGGGAAAGGAACGTGTATGGAGGGTACTCAGTAAGTCATAATTATTTTAGACAATTTAGCATTGGTTAATTAATAACTCCTTCAAAAAGTAAAACTGCAATTTGAAGATGTGTTATAGTGAAGAATTAATTGGTATGTTGTAGGATTGACGGCACCTAGAAAAAAATAGCAGCAAAGCTTCCAGCCAACTGATGCGAGAAGGAATTATCTAGAAGTCAATAATTATGTCCCTTACCTATTCAGGATGATCGAGGCAATGCCATGATCTCCCTGAAGGAAGAAGGATCCAATTAATTACCAGGAGAGCAGGAGTTCATTTTCACTGTTGGAGATTTGAACTTGTTGGGCGTTACATTAATTCGTTGAACTATTTGTGCAAAACTTCCTCGGATAGACTAAACGAGCAAACTGAATCCATCAAATGGCAGCAATTCCACAATTTAGACAGGTGTAGATGGGAAGAGAAGCAATGTTCGTAAATTCTAACTAGAGTGGGGGGAGCATGAGTAGCCTTGTTAAGTCCTGTTCAACAAACAGGTCAGGCAGATTCCTGTAACCCTGGGGCATTGCTAAAAGAAATTCAAGATGGAATTCCTTAGGCTGCAGAAATCCCAGAAACAGATGATATGTGGTGGAGCTACACCGGCAAGGTGACTGGGTCAGAAACGAGCACTCTCAACTATGTCTCCCTGCATTTTCAAGTTCCCATTCTTGAGAGCACTGGAATGTCAAGTATGTGCTGCAGTAGAACTTACTAAGTAATCTCCGAAACAGAGGACCTTATAAAAATTAAATACATGAAAAAACAACAACAAAAAAGCCTACCTTTTCCCCTGGAGTACAAATTAGGAATGCAGTTAATATCCTTAAAACATGCACATGGGAATGAAAACTTTTTTTATTTTGAAGTCTAGTACTATACTATTAAACACAGGCCCGGGGAATAGTAAGGAGGGGGTAACATGATAGTGACTAGTGTGGCAAATTCCAGCACCACAGTTTTATGCCACACATACCTTTTCTCGCATCTGTAGAACTGGTATGCTAACAGCTGGTGGCTCGTGTTTTTACTCAGCAGTACATTAAGTGAAAGCACCTTGAATAGTGAAAGCTTTCTTAAAAATAAAATACACGTGCAAGAAATGTGCAGATCTTACACTCACAGTTTAAACTACAATTTACTATTTCTCTGTGGATGAAATTCTGGAGACTTGAGTCACTTCCCAGGTAAGTGAGTGTAAGCAGCTCGGTAACACTGTCACAACCCATTGGCATGTGCATTGCCCACTGGCCATAGTAGAAACAGTAGCACTGGGAATGTGGTAACTTATCTTGTGAGGGGGGAAAAAAAAGAAAAGAATCCGTTAATATTGGAATAATACTAATTTTGATACTGTTGTAATTAACTAGTTATTAATAACAAGAAAGGAGCAAAGGGAAGGCCAGACATTATAGGCATGTTTCCTGGCAAACACTGGGGGTGGGAACCACATAGGGAAGATAGAGGTATGCCCTTAAAGTTGGGGTGCCTGTCAGTCACACCTGGGAACGGAGATGGTTGGCCCGAATGAGCATGACCACTGTACGTGTGCAAAGATTTGGAATACGTAATCCGCTGAACAAAGGAGCTCGCTCTCTTGTGCTTTGGGGACTCCTGGGACTCTTGTTGCTCAGGGTGTGCTCTCTTGGTTCTCTTGCTTTCACCCCTATGGCCCATGGCCATGCAGACCCCACACACAATGGACTGATGGCCTGTAGCTAGCTTGATACTGAACTGGACCCGGCTTCAACATGGAGAGGAAATGCTGGACACTGGCTCTGATTTTAGCTCTACTGAAACCCCAGACACTAGTACACTTCTATGCCTGGACTAAGGGAAATGGGATTTTGGAAGCCTAGAGGTATGATTACATGGAAATAAAAGCTTTTTACTGTCCCTCATTCTCTGTGGCGGCCTCTGGAAATGCTTATTCCAGTGGTACCCCAAGAACCCCACTCCCATGAGCAACAGAGGGAGACAAGCTATGCTTCCCTCTGTTAACAATTTGGGCAATTCAATTAGAAAATATCCCTGATAATATAAAAAATTCTAGATTTGGTAGTCATTTTACAATCAGCAGTTTCCTGATATCTGAATGAGAAAGGAGGCATCACTCCAACGAGGTCTTATCAAGTTTCCTTTTTGGTTGTCGGCTGCCCGTGCTACTCGCTGTGTAACTCACAGGGCACTGGCCCTTGATAAGCGCTGGAAAGAAAACATGATTAGTGGACCGTCCTTGTCGGTCCACTAATCATAAGTGGACCGACAAGGACGGTGACAACCATGGCTTCTAGGGCACTTTCCCACGGCCCCTGCTGCTGCTGCTACTGCTGGTAGTGTTATTTGAGCCACTGAAAAAAATGTGGGCAATTTGGGGACATGTTGCTGATTCAGAAGTGGACAAAGGGAAGATGATCCGAAAGGCAGAACCAACTGAGGGAGAAGGTGGGAAATAGAGCTACTAAACAAAGTAGGGCTACACTATGACAGTCATTCACTTCCATGCATTGTTCTTTCCCACAGCAGCTGAATTTCCTGTAGTTTTAAATTTTTTCCCTAAAATCCCAAAGCACTTCAAGGTTCTTTTATGCTAATAAAACACTAGTCCTAATAAACACTAGTATTTGTTCTACTAAAACATTAGGTTCAAATACTTCTATAAGGATCCCAGTGATTCTCAAGATAAGGGCTTCTCCCTTCCAAAGGGGTATATAGTTGTCATCTGTGCTGCTTCTGTAGGTCTTCTCCACCCACAACACTCCTCAGACCTTCTGATACACCCTTTTTTGGGTGTGTGGCCACAGCAAAATTGCTCTTTTCGTTGTATTTTTCAGGTACAGTGTGGGCATCCTTCAGATGGTATTTTTTTAAACTGATTTGACCATTCTTTTTTAAAAAAAAGAAACATTTTTATTCATTTCAGAGAGAAAGGAAGAGGGAGAGATGGAAACATTAATGATTAGAATCATTGATTGGCTGCCTCCTGTACGACCCCAAGCCTGCAACCTGTGCATGTGCCCTGACCGGGAATGGAACCATGACCCCCTGGCTCATAGGTCAATGCTCAACCACTGAATCACACCAACTGGGCCTTCAGATGGTATTTTAACAAACACCAATGTCCCAGACCTTACCCAAGGCAAATCAGATTCTCTAGGGGTAACTCAAATACTATATATTTTTTATACTCTAGATAATCTTAATGTGCCCCTAAAGCTCAGAACCATGCACCTTTAGAGATTAAAATAGAGAACCATCAGTTATTCATGCTTCTGTGTGAGTCAATTTCTATGGACTGATTTTTCCCAAACCAAGAGTTATGAGAATTAATGAATATGAATTTTTATTGTTTAAAGTATTACATATATTAGTACATATATCTCCTTTTTTTCCCCATTGACCTTCCCCCAGCCTCCCCTACCCCCTGTTGCATGCCCTCATCCCACCTCCCCCAGTCCCCAGTGTCTTGTGTCCATTGCTGTGCTTATATGCATGCATGCAAGTCCTTTGGTTGATCTATTTCCCTCCCTCCCCCAAATTCCCCAGTCTTCCTGCTGTAATTTGACAGCCTGTTCGATGCTTTACTGCTTCTGTATCTATCTTTTTATTCATCAAGTTATAATGTTCTTTATTTTCCATAAATGAGTGAGATCATGTGGTATTTTTCTTTCATTGCCTGGCTTATTTCACTTAACATAATGCTCTCCAGGTCCATCCATGCTGCTGAAAATGGTAAGAATTCCTTTTTTTTAATAGCAGCGTAGTATTCCATTTTGTAGATGTACCATAGGTTTCTAATCCACTCATCTGCTGATGGGCATTTAGGCTGTTTCCAAATTTTAGCTATGGTGAATTTGTGCTGCTATGAACATAGGGGTGCATATATCCTTTCTGATTGGTGTTTCTAGTTTCTTGGGATATATTCCTAGAAGTGGGATCACTGGGTCAAATGGGAGGTCCATTTTTAGTTTTTTGAGGAAACTCCATACTGTTCTCCACAGTGGCTACACCAGTCTGCATTCCCACCAGCAGTGCACAAGGGTTCTTTTTCTCCACATCCATGCCAGCACTTGTCATTTGTTGATTGCCATTCTGACAGGTGTGAGATGGCACCGCATTGTCGTTTTAATTTGCATCTCTCGGATAATTAGTGACTTTGAGTATGTTTTCATGTCTCTTGGCCTTCGTTATGTCTTCTTTTGAAAAGTATCTATTTAGGTCCGTTGCCCATTTTTTTATTGGATCATTTATCTTCCTTTTTATTAAGTTGTATAAGTTGCCTGTAGATGTTGGAGATTCAACCTTTATCAACCTTCCTTTTATTAAGTTGTATAAGTTGCCTGTAGATGTTGGAGATTCAACCTTTATCATTTGCAAATATGTTCTTCTATACAGTGGGCTTTCTCATTGTTTTGTTGATGGTTTCTTTTGCTGTGCAAAAGCTTTTTATTTTGATGTAGTACCATTTGTTTATTTTCTCTTTAGCTTCCATTGCCCTAGGAGTAGTATCGGTGAAGAAATTGCTTCGGCATATGTCTGAGATTTCTCTGCCTGTGGATTCCTCTAGTATTTTTATGGTTTCCCGTCTTATATTTAAGTCCTGTATCCATTTTGAGTTTATTTTTGTGTATGGTGTAAGTTGGTGGTCTAGTTTCATTTTTTTGCATGTATCTGTCCAATTTTCCCAACACCATTTATTGAAGACACTGTCTTGACTCCATTGTATGTTCATGCCTCCTTTGTCAAGTATTAATTGAGCATAGTGGTTTGGGTTGATATCTGGGTTCTCTATTCTATTCCATTGGTTTATATGTCTGTTCTTGTGCCAGTACCAGGCTGTTTTGAGAACAGTGGCTTTGTAATACAGCTTGAAATCTGATATTGAGATCCCACCTTCTTTGTTCTTCTTTCTCAGGATTGCTGCAGCTATTCAGGGTCTTTTTTTATTCCAGATGAATTTTTGGAAAGTTATTTCTAGGTCTGTGATATATACTGTTGGTATTTTAATGGAGATTGCATTGAATCTGTAGATTGCTTTGGGTAGTATGGACATTTTGATGATGTTGATTCTACCAATCCATTCCATCTGTTTATATGTTTTTTTAAAAATAAGAGTTAGCTAGTATTATTACAATCTGCCTAATTTTTAAAAAAATATTTATCTTATTGATTTCATTGGGGTGAGCCATAAAAAACTTAGTTTAGCTCAACATTTTGTTCAGACTAAATTGTAAGCTCTTCAGCTCTTTTTGCAGACAACTTGCAGTGAGAGAGCCAAAGGCTTTGTATTCTTCACAGGGCCACGGAGAGCGGGATGCTACTGTTACCTACCCTCAATAGATTTTTGTTAAATGTCTCTTTACAGGTTATCTATTAAGATAATAATAGCCCAGCTGGCATTGCTCAGTGGTTGAGCATCAACCTATGAACCAGGAGGTCACGGTTTGATACCTGGTCAGGGCACATGCTCAGGTTGCAGGTTTCATCCCCAGTGCGGGGTGTGCAGGAAGCAGCCGATCAATGATTCTCTCTCATCATTGATGTTTCTATCCCTCTCTCCTCCCTTCGGCTCTGGAATCAGTAAAAAATATTTTTTAAAAAATACAGTAATAAAAGAGGTTATCGAAGAAACGTTAGAAAAACTGGTCTACCTGGAAGAATTTACTATGATATTTTTATGTGCCCAAGAGATGACCTTTATGGCTAATAAAAGGATCTGCACAGTATTATTCATGTTTTGTTTAACTTTAGGTACTCTTGCAGACTTTAATATATTTATTTTAAAATATTACCTTTGGTTGCAATTAACTAAGTCACAGAAGGCACTTTGGCAAGAGGACATGCTCAGTATCACTCAAACATTACTAAAACTTTGAGGGTCTGTTGCTAACTTAAGAATTTGTAAGAACTCTGGCCAGGTGGCTGAGTTGGTTGGAACATTGTCCAATACACCTAAAGCTTGTGGGTTCAATTTCCAGTCGGGACACAAACCTATGTTGTGTGTTTGATCCCCAGTCAGTACACTACAGGAGGCAACTGATCGATATTTCCCTCTCATATGACATTTCCCTCTCACATCAATGTTTCCCTCTCTCCCTCCTTTCCTCTCTCTCTCTCTCTCAAATCAATTTTAAAAAAAGCTAAACATTTCCTTGGGTGAGGATTTAAAACATATTAAAAAAAATAATTTATCAGAATATTATCTCTTGGTTTCAATTGAAAAGTGCTCAGTATTGGAATCAGAAGAATACCCAAACAATTAAAAAGAACCTACACCTCAGAGTCAACATTTGTTCCTTCTACCAGAGTAAGTGATTGATTGAGTTTGGTCAGGATCTTCGAGTGCACAAAACCTCAAAAGTAAGGAACAGGATGCAGGTGGCCATGGTAATTGCAGAAATAACACCTGAGTACTGGCTTCCTCTGGCTTTATCTTGTGAAAAGAAAAAAAAGGAAAGAAAGACCCAAGACCCAACTTTTCCATCTTTCTGTGAAACACAAGGTTAGCTTATAGAACGATGCTAGCCCCGTGCATCCCCAAAGTGGCATGGGGGAAAGGACACGAGTCAGCCCCATCCACTGGCAGCCACGGATCAGGGAAGTCACAGATAATCAGCACATGCTGGGTGACACAGCTGTCCCCTAGGTGCTGAGTGACTAAAGGGCATGTTAGGTAAAGTGTTCTGCCAAAGAAGGGAAGGGACAGGACAAAGCTACATAAAACACTTAGATATTAGAAAACAATTTATAACCGATTGGTAAGTTTTGAGATTTTTTTTGCTATGAAAATTCAGCAATAGTAGAGATTGTGGCAGCCATGTTAAGAGATTTTTGAAAGACAAGTTTGGCCAAAGTTGACTTGGGAAAGGGTTCAGTTAGTTGAAGAACCTGAAAAAAACAACACTCACTTCCACTTAAAAACTGCACATTAAAAACATTCTATTGATAGGGAAAGTAGGGTCAGTTACATAGCTGTTCTTTTTGCTTCCAAATCACTGCTCCAAGAAGACCAAGAGTAGACACGTAAGAGAAAAAGTCCAGGTCCAGCAGGGGACGGGGAAATTTTTTTATGAGCATGGTTATTCTCTAAAAATATATCTGTAAGCCAAGGGGGGGGGGGGGAATCATCATCTTCAACATGCAAAAGTACTGTGGAAGGGAAATAGATTTGAATGAGCAAAGGAACGTCATTGAGCTCTCGAGTCTACCTACATGTGTCTGCCTACCTCTTAATAGTAAAACATTGACAGCCCAGAGCCCCAAGGGGGGAACTATGTATATCCACTCCTCACTCAAATCAATGTGTATTGGGCTCAGTTCCAGAGAATATTCTTGGATTTGATTTTTTTTTTTAGCTCTATAAATTTAATCAGCTGAAAAAACAATTTTAAAGCAGGTTTTCATAAAAACAAAAAGGTTTTCTTCATTTTGTTGTTTATTTTCTTAATTTAAAAAAAAACAAAACACTCAAAAAAATAAACCCCTATCATCTCATTTTCCCCTGCTGAAATCTTACAAGAAGTGCAAGTTTCACTACCCTGCGACCTTTCGAGATGATACTTTTTTTTTAGAATACTAGAGATAATATCTCTAGCTCTCTCTCCTTGGATACATTCTTATTAGTATCTATGATTGTATTTATTTAACTTAATGTGAAACTCCATTTAAAAAGATGGAACACTGAGTTCTTGGTTTAGGTAGTCTACTGGTATTATTATATTGTTATATTTTTATATAATACTAGAGGCCCGGTGCACGAAAATTCATGCACTCGGGGCGGGGGGTGGGGGGAATCCGCTTAGCCTGGCCTGCGCACTCTCCCAGTCCAGGAGCCCTCAGGGGACCTAAGCCACAGTCTGGCTGGCCTCCCTCTGCAGGAGGTGACTGGCGGGCTGATCAGGGCTGATCAGGG
Organism: Corynorhinus townsendii; assembly: GCA_026230045.1. NCBI lineage: Eukaryota > Metazoa > Chordata > Mammalia > Chiroptera > Vespertilionidae > Corynorhinus > Corynorhinus townsendii. The sequence continues at coordinate 78,942,934 of JAPDVU010000001.1, read as the reverse complement.
GATGGCACAGGTGGCGAGTGGCCAGCTCCACCCCCCATTGAGCCACCGCCACTGGTGGCCTCCCTCTGCAGGAGGCGACCCCCAGAAGGCAGATGGAGAGATGGTGATCTAGGGATGGCGAGCAGCTGGCCCCACCCTGAATCGCCCCACTGCCACTGGCCGTGGCCTTCCTCTGCACAGGCGATCAGGTCGGCAATCGGGATGGCGCTGGCCCCCACTGCCCACCGCTGGTTGCCACCGCTCCCCCCCATCCCATCACCGTACCCTCATTCTGCCTGCTGGCACGCACCTTGGTTGGCCTGGTGCCACCTGCTCACTGGCTCTGTCCCCCGCCAACCAGTCATTTTGCTGTTCAGTCGATTTGCATATTACGCTTTTATATATAAGATTATGTTTTAGAGAATATAATGTACCATTACATTTTTAGTTTTATATGCTTAATCTGTAAGTTTCAAGTCATGGCTGATTGAAGTCACATGAAGAGGAAACAGGTACTTTGTGACACCCCCTTAAGAGCTCTATAGGACTCCATTTTTATCTCTTGTGATAAAAATGATTTACCCCACCCTGCCCATGATTTATCCACACTGTGACTATTTTTCAGCTCCTTACACAAACCAAGCTGGGTTTTAGGCTTTCTTGTATGCAGCTCCTTCTCCCTGGACCGTTCTTCCACTCTAGGCTGGCCCCTTCTCATTTTGGAGGTCTCCATTGGTGTGCTAACTCTTCATGGAGACATTCTCGTTATTCATTAAAAAAGAGCTCCCCACCCACGTTGTCTCTCCCAGTGCTCTGTTTAGTTTTCCTTCAAAACACATCATAGTGGGTTATTTTTATTTGTTTATTGGTTAGTGTCTCCCCTACTCATTAGAACAAGCTCTGTGAGGCTCACAGGGATGCCCACCTTTTTCATCACTGTGTATGTATCCAGCAGTAGCATAGGGTCTGGCAGATTATAGGTGTCCAATAGGTATTGGTGGAATTAATGAGATATACACTGAATGGCTAGATTATTATGATCTCTGAACGCATAATAATCTGGCCACTCAGTGTATATCCTATATAATAAAAGGCTACTATGCAAATTGTCCCCTCGACCAGGAGTTTGACCAGCAGGCAGGCCGGCCAACCGCCCATGTCCCCTCCCCCTGGCCAGGCTGGTCAGACCCCAGCCATGCACAAATTCATGCACTGGACCTCTAATATATATATATATATATATATATATATATATATATATATATATATATATATACACACACATACACACACATACATACATACACACACACACACACACACACACACACACTCACACACACACATACACACACACACATACTGAGTGGCCAGATTTATTAAGCATTCAAAGATCATAATAATCTGGCCATTCAGTGTATATTATTGACACAAATCCACAAACATTATATTACTGGTTTGGTTTATGAGCATGACGCCATGAAGAAAGAGAAGGTTGCTTGCTGTTTGATTGATTTTTATTAGTCATGTTTTACCAAATTAAAACTTACTAGTGACTTGCTAGTGCAATAGCTACATCAGTAGTAAACTACAGAGCATGTTGTATGCTAAAATAGGTTACTGCTCTTGAGAAACCTAAGCCATGGGGGGATGGGGAGAATTGCTCTATGCATTTTTATAATGAGAAGCAGCAGTCAAGTGGGTGGAAGAAAGAAATGGACTCCCTTTAATCCTAGATCTGCTGTTTGTTAGTCATTTACTAGTTAAGATCTTAAGAGCCTCTGCGAGCCTCAGTTTTCTCATCTGTAAAAGGCAATAATTTCATTTCATAAGAATAATGCAGGTGATACACAAGGCAGTTAAATTGTGCCATAGTTATATAAATAAATGTGCACAGTCTTGTTTTGAAATTAATGAAAGGGGGAGCTCATGCAGCTAGCTGCCTTGGAATTCTGGGCAGCTATAAGCCTATTGCCAATTGTGTTATTTCCACAAATTTGCTATTTGTCTTAGAGTGGGTTGTTGAGGAATTTATGTAATGTTAGTGAAAGTGTTTTGTGAACTTCAAAGGGGCGTATACATTTATGGCCTTATAACTATTATTATTGGGTTGAAAAAAACCCCAATAAATTCTATTAATAAGAGAAATCTGTTAATAGTGACTGTTAGCTTTTACCTTTTTAAAGTAGATAGACTTATTAGAAGCATGAGCTTAACTGAGATGGATAAACCCTGTACAATAAATAGGTTATAAAACTGTGGACAGTGGCCAATACTTCCTCTACCCTTCCATTGGTAGAGGAAGGTGAGTTTGCTCCATTTCTGATTGACTTTGATCTCTGCTTTCCAACTCTGCTCCAAAGGTTAGTCACAATGGTGAACTTCTTAAGAGGAAGCAGCCATAAAATGGAAAATCACTCAAAGCAATCAGCTAATAATCCCGGTTGATCAACCAAGATAGGTTTAATCCAGGCTGAGTCAAATAATCAATAAATTCTAGTGCTGGAGAAACTAAAATGTACTCTTATTAACCCAAAAGCCTAATCTAAAGTTGTTTTGATTTCTAGTCTTTTAAGGAAACCAAATAAATTAATGTTATTATATTTTTGACCTATATATAGTACCAAACCATAAAATTTTCACTGCTGCCATTTCTCCTGCCAAGTTTTGATGTGTGTACTCATTACCCATTCCAAGGAAGGGCATAATTTTGCAGACACAGTTCTTTAATTGACAATCCAGAAGCCATCTGGATATTTCTGGAATAAGGTTTTCTTTTCAGGTCTCTATTTCTTCTCCATTTCTCCCTTTTCTACTCTTCCCCTGCCTTCTCTCTATGCTCTGTATTAGGATCTAGGTGGAGGTGGTGTGGTTGTCATTTAGCTGCTAATTTTGTTAATTCAGTCTCAAGGAGCAGCTTTACAAATAAATTAACATTTGAGGACCTGAAACACAATAGTGATATGAAACCACAACTGACCATGAGCCAGCTGTTCAGAGAGTAGAATAATATTGTTCAATGTGTATATTGGATGCAGCTGGTGTAATTAGAGTCAATGGCAGATACTACAGAATTAGTAAATAACAAAATATTCATGAACTTATGTGAAGACTACATCTCCAGGTTTTGTTGTTGTTGTTTTACATAATGAAAATATAGTTTCCTATTTAATCATCCCAAAAGCCTTATAATTTGATTTAGAAAACTGAGACCAAAATAATACTTAGAATTTCAAATAATCTAGAATCCTATAAAACCATATTTATAGAGAAACAACAATGCATTGAGCTAAATTTTCTGATGGGTCCATCTGGGAATGTACAGTCCCCTTGCTCAATGTTTTCAGAAGCACACTACAGATATCTTTCATATTAACCCAAACCTGACTACTTACATTATCATTAATTAATATGCAGTGATTAAATTAACATTTGAACTGCATATCAAAGCTTAAAAGAAAAATTTCATTTTCTACTAGAATCACAGTTTTACTTCTAATTGAAGTTCTTATGATGTTAATGAAGGTATAGGTTAATTCTTTGAAAATCTCATTCTGAATTAGGGCCAGCCTTCTCTCTTCCTGGTTCCCTTTGATGTTTCTTCACAGACCTGATGCTCTACCCTTTGTTCATCTTGGAGGACCTTCTCTGAGCACTAAGTTATCTCTGGTGTCTGATGTGGACCAGACCCCTGTGCAGGACGAGGTGATTACTTAACTGTTCTTCCAGGAAGCCTTGGTGAGGTGGATTACAGGAAGAGAGGGGAAGGAAGAATGCAGGGGGAGGGGAGTGCTAGATTGCAGTCCTTGCACTGGACTCTGGTACAAGTTAAAACCTGTCATTTTTGGGCATCCCCAGCTGATTGTCAGTGACTCCCTGCATGCCATAGCGTAGTTCTCTCATCTTCACCTGGTCACACTAAAGGAGTGTCCCAGGTCCTGTTTTCAAGGTCTGTTCGTGAATGTAAATGAAAGGAAAGGAAACTTTATAATAACCATCCATGCTCTTCCATGTTTGATAATTACTACTAGTGAGTAGACTGAGGGCAGGAAATGGTTCAACGCCTTTGTTTCCCACTGTGCTTAAAATGGTGCTTGGTAGCAGATTGGCTCAGTGATGGCGTTCGAAAGGCAGGACTACATTATGAGGATCAGAATCAGATATCAACTGTGAAGTCAAATATATTCTCTCTAATTGTTTCAAACGCTTATTTTCATATATTTCCATTCTCTCTGAGAGGCCTTCCCTGAGGGACTTCATCCTTCCAACACTTGTAATCTTTAGCAAAACTTCAGTATTTCCTGAACAAGTGAATGGATAAATGAAAAATTACAGGATTTATTCTGTCAAACTTTTTTTTAAAGGCATATACACAGGCTTTCTAATGATTGTTATTTTGGCGGTTTAGAGGTTATTTTTAGAGTAGTTTAAAGTAATGGATTCTCTATTGGGGACAGTGTCTAGAGGCATTCAGCATGGGCCAGACTTGGACATATCATCGTAGGCTCTCCTACAGGACAGTCCCTAACAAAGCGAGGCCACCTCAGAAATCAGATTGTTTACCTTTATACCAAGAAGGCTAGAAAAGCACCAAAATCTGCTTGTGGCAAGTGTGCAGGCTGACTTCGCGGAGTTCTCCCTTTGAGGAGAACTAACATTCTTGTGTCTAACACAAAGTAACGTGTCAGCAAGGCCTGGGGCGGAGCCACATGTGCCAATCAAGGGTGCTTTTCATTGAGGAGAAGAAAATTGCTGAGAAAGTGTTGAAGGCTCAAGCACAGAGTGGGAAAGCTAAATAAAAATATGAAGCTTTTTTTGTGTTATAAAAAAAGACTTGTTCTATTGGGAGAGAGAGAGCGTGCATGCCCGGCAGCTATGGCTCTGGTTAAATGTCGACTGATAAACCAGGAGGTCACAGTTCCATTCCTGGTCAGGGCAAAGTCCCCAGTAGGGGGTGTGCCAGGAGGCAGCCAATCAATGATTCTCTCGCATCATTGATCTTTCTATCTCTTTCTTCCTCTCCCTTTCTCTCTGAAATCAATAAAAACATGTTAAAAAATAAAAGAGGGAGGGAGGGAGGGAGGGAGGGAGGGAGGAAGGGAGGAAGGAAGGGAGGAAGGGAGGAAGGGAGGAAGGGAGGAAGGGAGGAAGGGAGGAAGGGAGGAAGGGAGGAAGGGAGGAAGGGAGGGACATTTAGTCAGTTCTAAGTAACTGTGCTATGAGGTTTCTCTAAAGGGTAGTCAAAGTCCAGAAACATTTTAGTTTACTTGGGTGATTTTCACTTCTTCTCCCCTGCCTTGATTTTCTTTCAATACCCAAAGAGTGCATTCAGAAATAACTACTTCTCCTCAGCCTAGGACTTTGCTCCCTAAACAAATGTGGGAGTTAAGTAAAGGCTTAAGAGTTAAGTAAAGGCTTAAGAGAATAAAGGTCAGAGAATGAGAAGGTCCCGGAGCTGAGCCACCAGGCCTTTTCTCCCCTTCCCCACCATCCTCTCAGGCTCCTGTGATCCTCTAAGCCTCCCCTCTTCACCTCACCTCACCTCACCTCACCTCTTTCCCTGTTGATCCAAATGCAATATTAGCAAGTGTTTCACATATACATTCAGTTCCTGTTCACACCTCACATGGAGTAATATTTATAAAGAAATAAAACTGCTTTTGCTCTGCTTTCAAAGTAGGATGAGGCTGTCCTTAAAGTTGGAGGTTTATCTGCACCACACCTAGCACCCAGGGGACTTCGGTCAATATTTACTGAAGACCTGAAGGAATAGGCACTGATAGGCCACTTCAGGTCTCATTGGCACACTCTCCTTATTGGTACTTATCTGACTTGAGTGCTCTGTGGCACTTGACCCTCCCTTAATCTTTTTTTTTTTTTTTTTTAAATACTCCTGTGTTTTCTTCTTGGAGCTTTTTTGCTATCTCTGCTTACTTTTTCCTGCTTATTTTTTTTCCACCTCCCACTTAAATTGTGATGCCTCCCTCTCCGGTAGGCTCCACCTTGACCTTCAGAGTACAACCTTTGGATGACCTCATTCATGTTCCTGTCTTCAACTACCACCACCCAGACAGACATGATGACTTCCAAATAGATATCTTCATTCAGCCCAAACATTTCTAAGTCCTACACCCTATAGATCTCTTTCCAGCTCTACCAGTAATTCCTACAGCCCTACCTATTAACTATCTTTATTAGTAAACTAGCAGCCCGGTGCACAAGATTCATGCACAGGGGTCAGGGGCTGTCCCTCAGCCCAGCCTGCACCCTCTCCAATCTGGGAGCCCTCGAGGGATGTCCGACTGCCCGTTTGGGCCCGATCCAGGACTGCTGGCTCCCAACTGCTCGCCTGACTGCCTTCCTGATTGCCCCTAACCACGTCTGCCTGCCAGCCTGATCACCCCCTAACCACTCCCCTGCCAGCCTGATTGATGTCTAACTGCTCCCCTGCCAGCCCATTTGCCCTTAACTGCCCTCTCCTGCAGGCCTGGTCCTCCCTAACTGCTCTCCCCTGCAGGCCTGGTCGCCCCCAACTTCCCTCCTCTGCAGGCTTGATCGCCCCCAACTGCCCTCCCCTGCTGGCCTAATCACTCACAACTGCCCTGTCTTGCAGGCCTGGTCCCTCCCAAATACCTTCCCCTGCTTGCCATCTTGTGGTGGCCATCTTGTGTCCACATGGGGGCAGCTATCTTGTGTGTTGGAGTGATGGTCAATTTGCATATTACTCTTTTATTAGATAAGATAGAGGCCTGGTACATGGGTGGGGGCCAGCTGGTTTGCCCTGAAGGGTGTCCCGGATCAGGGTGGGGGTTCCCTTGGGGCATGGGGTGGCCTGGGCGAGGATCCTGTGGTGGTTTGCAGGCCGGCCATTCCCCCCTGCTGCCCCCACCCCCCACCCCCCAACCTCCCCCACCCCCCAGCAACCCAAGCAGAGGTCCTGGTATCTGGGATTATTTATCTTCTACAATTGAAAATTTGTAGCCTTAAGCGGAGGCCAAGGCAGGCAGGGTGTGTGGAAAGCTTGGCTTCCTCCATTGCCAGAGGCAACCCTAACCTCCTGCTCTCTCCAGCTCCATGGTTGCCGCCATTTTTGTTGGGATTTTTTTATCTTCTATCATTGAAACTTTGTAGCATTGAGTTGAGGTCTGGGCTGGCAAGGGCAGGCGGAAAGCTTGGCTTCCTCCATTGCCGGGGAAACCCAAGCCTCCCTCCTGCTCTCTCTGTGGCTACAGCCATCTTGGTTGGGTTTTTTGCATATTCCCTTCTTGATTGGCTGGTGGGCGTGGTTTATGTGTGTAGCGGAAGTACAGTCAACTTGCATATTATTCTTTTATTAGATAGGATATGAAAATGCTGCTTCTTTACTCCCACCCACCAAAGTAACACACAGTTTCCAAATCAGACGAAACCAGAAACCCAAGAATCATCACCTCCCCTCTCTTGCCGTCCTCCCCCACCACATTGAATTGGTTGTTAAGACCTGTCTGTTGTACCTCTTCTGTTGAATTCACTTCAGTAAACATAGGGAATGGTTACTTTGATGTGATACCATCTTCCACAGGACATCCCCCTTGTCTGTCTTCACCAGGACAGGTATCTTCTTTGATGAAATTGCAGTTACCTGGCCTCTCCACCTTCCTCAGGTCATATTCCTCCCAGGTGTTTTCTTTGTGACTGCTGCCTGGTGGATTTTTAAAACTTGCATCTAACTTTCGCCCTCCTTGCTCACTTAAAACCCTCAGTGGCCTCCTACACCTTCAGGATAAAAAGTTCAAAGTAGCCCCATGCAGGTATAGAAAGTCATTCAGGATACTGTATTACCTCAGCTTAATTCTCCAACCTCATTTCCTACTCCCGCATCAGGTGCCTTGGTCATTCCAAAGTCCTCTGCAGGTCTCTGACACCCCACAGAGTGCTGTTCCCTCCCCCCGCCCCCCACGCTTCCTCCCCACAGCACCTCTTCTCTCATTTTTCTCTTATTGCTCTCCTCCTTTGAAACTGGTCATTTCTACGGGAGAATTTTATTCCTGCCTTCCTTTTTATGTCTTCTCCCATCCTCTTCACACCTCTTGCATATGTTTAGAAAGCAAAATAAAATTGTTTTTTACTTCTCTATTTCACTAGACTGAGCAGTTTGAGATTTGTGCCCCTATAACATTATAAACCAGTGTTTCTCAAAGTGGGGGCTCAGGCCTTCCTTTTCAGAGTCACTGAGCTGTTCATGGGCCTCCCTTCCAGCAGTGGATCTAGACAATCAAAATTCCTGACTTTTAAGTAGACCCCATGGGTAATTTTCATGAATATATGTATTCAATAAATACTTTTTTAAAACAAATCAGCTGGAGGCTTTTATTTATTTATTTTTTTAATTCTCACCTGAAGATATTTTGTCCATTGATTTTAAGGCACAGTGGAAGGGAGGGAGGAGGGGGGAGAGAGAGAGAAAAACATTGACGTGAGAGAGACACACCGATTGTCTCTTGAACGTTCTCCCACTGGGGCCAGAAATCGAACCTTCAACTGAGGTATGTGCCCTTGACTGGGAATTGAACCTGAGACCCTGCAGTCTGCGGGCCAACACTGTAACCTCTGAGCAAACCAGCCAGGGCTTGTTCTATTTTTTATTCACTTACACTGTAGCAACTTGCATTTGTCCCTGATAATTCTAAATACTCATTGTGTTTATATAAGGCAATTTAATTTTCAGGGGAAAGATTGGGTATGTTGTAAAGTAAACTGGAGGTTTGGAAATCCTATGGCAAATTTTAAGCACTATAAATAGACAATTTGAACAGTTCAGATTACAAAATAATTCACACAACTAGATTAAGTAGCCCAAACTCCTCGATCTTTTAGTAAGCATGCCATCTCCCCTCTCTGGAACAGTTTTTCTCCATGGAAATGCGAGTCCTGGTGCATAACACCCAGTGGTTTGCAGGGATTTGAAAATCATTGTGGCAGATATTTTATGTTTCATTATTTTTAATCCAATGTCCAAGATGTAGCCCCTGCACATAATATACAATTTAATGATTTAGGAGGCTTCCATAACTATACAAAAACCTGTTGTACACCAAAGTGCACCTGGAGCTTCTAGATGGGACCGGGAATGAGAAGACAATGGTCTGTCCAGAGTATCAGACTCACTCACTATCTTCTTGAATAGAAATAAGTACTTACCTGTGTTTTATAGACACTTAAAAGCTGATATAAATACACATTCGCGCACAAGTATAAGTTTGCCGTCTAGAATATCCTAAAATGACCTTTAGTCATGTGCAGACACACTAGTCTGAAACTCCTGGAGCCTGCCAGACAGGTTGTACATTTGAATAGCTGTTGCAATCTTTAGCCCACATACTATGTTTGCTTAACTATGCAATTCCTAGTGGCTCTTTTGGCTGGTTTGTGCAGTGCTTATCAATGTATAACTTTAATTTACCTAGAATTGTCCATAAAACATTTTGGTGTTTTTTTTTTCTGGAAAAATTTTTTTTCTCTTGGGCTACTGTGCCACTTCTGCTTTTGCATGCAGGGTTCAGCCTTTTTTAATGCTTGACTAATCAAGCTCAACTAAATGACAGTAATTTTGGACAACATGCCTAGGAAGTGTGTACTAGGGTTTTGTTTTCCTGCTCTTTTTTGGTACCAACATAGATCCCATTGGTATCTTTTTTTTTCCCCCCATTGACCTTCACCCAGCCTCCCCTACTCCCATTGGTATCTTTATAGAAGGAGACAATACACATGTTACTCTAAACATTTACGTTTTGGTGGTAATGGCTTGCTGGTTCTTAACCGTGTTAGTAAATCACCAGAGAATTGCACATACCTAGCAACGGAACTAGGTGTGTTATATTCAGAGAAGTTTCAATGGAAATTCAAGGTCTTGAATAAAAGCATTGGGCTAGAAATAACAGAAAAATCAACAAATAGAACCTTAATGAGCATGGGGATTCCCTTGTTTTATTCAGCAAAAATCCAGAGCACACAATCTAGAGCTCATAAGCAGCTCCATGATGCCTTCGGGAAACCAAGCCCCCATGTCTTTCCCTGCCACTGTCTTTCTTTCTTAGGCTATCAGATGGCTGCTACCCAGGCATCAGGTCTGTGACTAGGCAGGAAAGTGAAGTGCAAATGAGTAACATTCCAGTGGGGCATGTCAACCAATTCAATCAAGCTTTGCCAGAGGTTCCACCTGGCCATGCCTGCTTGGTTATCATTGCCAGAACTGCATCACATGTCCTCCCTCGATGAATCTGCTGGAAGGGTAGTAGGGAAAAAGGGTATTATGGATGGCCATTCAGTTACATCAAGCTACTCAGACAGCTCATTAATGGCCCAGTCCATTGAAATGAGGGTTCCAATCTAAGGACATCTGTGGAGCTCATCAGTTTCTATAATGTCTGTCCTGGTGTTGTGGCATATCTTTAGAGACTCGAGGACTTTCCTAGAGATGACCCTGGGGGTATCCTATTCTCTCAGCTGGCAAGGAGAGAACAAAACAGTATAGATGTGCCTCACTTGAGAAAATATATAATACAATTAATAAGATTTGATCTTTATAAATAATCATTAAGCTTCTCTGAAGTAGAAAAAGCTCTCCAAATGTTTTCAAAATACACCTTAGTTTAAAAACATTTATACATAGTTTTTCTGGAGTAAATCTGTTGCATAAAGTAAGATAAATCTGAACTTTTGAAAGGTTTATTTCAGCTTTGAGGTGTAGATGTAAAAATCTTAGGAACCCAGTCATAACTTATTTATCCTCAGCAGTGCAGCCATTCTTGGATCCTCAAAAACATATCTCACCTGAGTCAAGAAGTTACTTTTGCAAGTTCTGTCTTGTTGGTTGAGCATATGGAAGAACGTTTTCTTAGTCCTAAAACTGACATGATTGCATGCAAGTAATTGACACATGATGGGAGGGAGCATAATTTTATATCTAAGAACATGATAAGCACCAAAAGCAATGAGGAAATACTACACTTTGCTATGTGCTCTATTCTCAAAGATAAGTGTTTGTGTGAAATCATTTGCAGAAGGCACCTGACTAACCTCATACATATAATATTTGACCACATGATCAGCTACTATGAAATGACTGCCCCCCGCCCCCCCCCCCCCCCACACACACACACACACACTGGGAGTGTGCAGACTTGGGAACTACCTCTGACCACATTGCTCATTCCTGCTTTATCTTCAGCTCCAGGCCCTGCCCTATCTAAAACCTGTATCACGTTCTTACTCAATACTTACTCAAGCTCCTACTTAGATTTTATCAGTGAACAGTCTTTATATGTCACAAAATCGTGCTGACTTCATTCAAACTCTTTAATGGTTCTCTATTGCTCTTAGGATTAAAAGGAAACTTTTTAACACACTTTGTAAGAGCCCTCATGATCTTGCTTCTACCTACTTCTTAGATCTTCAGCTCAACACTGTCCAACATATTCTTTGGATAAGAAGGTCAAACACACTCAGTTTCTTACAGTTGGTTTGACTATGCCTTCTCTCTCTTGCCTCTGGCTCTTTGCCCATGCTGTTCCACCTGCCCTACCTATCTTGTCTAAATTTGGATTAGAATGTATCCTTATTATCTGTATTGGAGTATTTCCTTATTATGTTTTTCCCCGGTTTTCCATTTACTAGTCTATTACCCCACCCCCAAAGATTTTAGTCTACAAGAGGCAGGGGACTTTTGCAAATTCTTCTCAATGCCTTACACATAGTTAGCACTTAAAACATATTCATTGAATAGCAATATAAAAATATGAATGAATCATAATTCTCCTTACTCTCTGACCAGGTAAATTCTTAGTAGTTAAGTAATTCAGCAAAATTTTATACCATAACACAAAAGGCTTTGCAAAATTTTATTAATTAGGAGGTAGTAAGTAAAAGTCTGGTATCTGGTGTTGGGTTCAACCATCACCCTCAAAGCAATTCCTTACAAATTATACCTTTCACCTGAAGTAGCTCATTATATATGCAGGAAAGTAAATATGTTATTCCTAGGTTTTAGTTTTTTGTTTTAAAGGGCAAGGGACTTAAGGTTGATTTAATGTTTTTGTTAAATTCTCACATAAAGAGAAGCTTTACAAGTGTAGAGACAGGCATAACTTCTTCTGGTCATGGTACTGCTGGGGCAGCTCAGAGTTTATGTCCTGTCTCTGTTGTTGACACACAGTAAGGAGCTTGTCTACCCCTTAAATTTTCCTTTAGTTTTCATCCCTTGTCAAAGTCTTTGCTAGTCGTAATGCACTGATTTCTTCTCTGTAAATATGCTATTAGCCAGAAGTTTTTTATTTAATTGTAAGATATAATTGAATTTGACATGTATTACAGTTGTGTTATCTCTGAGGTAGGAAATCAAAGAATCCAGAGGGATTGTGGTGGCTGAATATTTGAAGCTAAATAATCATGCTGATCTTGAAGTAGGTCAAGCTCAAGTCTAAAAGCCTCCTAAGAATCATAATTAAGGGCAGACTTTTAGGGTTACTCTTTGTTCTTGGTCTGTCTGGGTTGCTATAACAAAATACCACAGACTGAATCGCTTAAGTAACAGGAATTTTTCTCACAGTCCCAGAGGCTGGGAAGTTCAAGATCAAGGTACCGGCAGGCCCTAGATGGCTGTCTTTCCTCTTTTAACGTTTTATGGAGCTTTCTTGGACCTCTTTTATAAGAGCAATAATTCCATTCAGGAGGGTTCAGCCCTTATGACCTAATCACCTTCCAAAGGCCCCATATTCTAATATTATTACAGGGGAAATTAGGATTGCAACATGAATGTTGAAGGGTACACAAACATTCATACCACAGCACTCTTCTAGATTCAGAATGTCTGAGGGGGTGATCTGCAATCTTAACAAGCACCTCAGGAGCTTCTCAGGTGGACCACATTGAGAAACACTTAAGATTAGCTGGTGAGCCCTGGCTGGGTAGGTCCATCGGTTAGAGTGCCATCCTAATATGCCAAGATTATAGTTTCTATTCCCTAGGCAGTGCACCTACAAGAAGCAATCAATAAATGCATAAGTAAGTGGAACAACAAATTGATATCTCTCTCTCTTTTCCTTCCTCTCTCTAAAATCAATAAATAAAATCAATAAAAAAAGACTCACCCATAATTGCATATGATGAAAGCAGGGGTTTGCCTAAATAATACCAAAACTTAAAAAAAAAAATTAAAAAATTAAAAATTAACTGGTGAAAGTGCTTAGAGAATGTAACCTTGTGCTTAGATGACAAAGGAAAGAGTCCTCCTAAACTCTTTCCATAGCACCAGTGGACAAGTTAGGAGTTTGGAGAAAATTGGCATCTAATCTCCCACCAGCACCCACATGTACACTTCCTCAGGAGGCCTCCAAAGAGCCATCAAGGGGCAAAATTAAATTACTGTAAGTCTTTGAGGTTTAAAGAAACAGCGACATCTTATCTTTGAAATTTTATATTTTTATTTATGATGAATTTCTAAAATTGGGATCAGGTTATAGTGTGTGTGTGTGTGTGTATATATATATATATATATATATATATATTTACTTAGTTCCTGTTTTAGTTTAAAAGTTATTTATTTTCGTTTGCTTATTTTTCTCTAAAGTTTTTATTTCCACCATAACATTAGGCTTTGCTTCTTAATGTGTACATCTAAAGAAATAATACATTAAAAAGTGATGTGTGTCCTATACCCACTTGCTGACTTAGGAAGAAAAAGGAAAACTATTTCCTGTCCTTGTCAGGAATTACATATATTTTTTTACCCTAAAACCAGTTTGCTAGTGAAGCAGAATTAATGTGCTTATAGAGAATCGAATTCTGTCTCTAGTTGGGGAATAATCCTGGCAATTTTGGGGAAGAAGTATTCTTTGTTTTGTATATTCAGGTTTGGTTCTGCAAAAGGAAATCCTGAAAGAACACACCTTATTTATAAGGAAAGATTAAATTAATTTATCTCTACAGTCAAGCTACTTTAGATTGGTCTTCATTTAAGGTTCTTAATCTTCTGTCTATGGACTAAATTCAAATTCATCAATTTAGCAGAAAAAAAGAATGTTCATTTTGGTGTTATTTGGGCAAACCCCTGCTTTTGTTTTATCATATACAGTTATGGATAAGAGTTCTTTTTTCCCAACAACACGGATTTATGGTTTTGTAATTTTGGAGGTCAGAAGTCTGAAATGAGTCTTATGCGTCTAAGGTTAAGGTGTCACCGGGGCTGTTCCTTCTCTAGAGGAGACTTTGGAGAATTGTTTCCTTGCCTTTTCTTGCTTCTTCTAGATCGATTAGAATTCTTTGACATGTGATAGCATCTCTCTAATCCCTACTTCCCTCATCTCCTCTCCTCTGACTCTGACTCTGACCCTCCTGCCTCCCTCTTCTAAGGACCCTTTTGATTACATTGGGTCTACCCAGACAATGGAGGATAGTCTCCCCATTTCAAGGTCCTTAATTTAATCATTCTGCAAAGCCCTTTTGTGTTGTATAAGATAACATAGTCACAAATTCTGGGGCTCAGGATGTGTAGATATCTTTGGGGGAACATTACTCAGCCTACGACACGAAACATAAAGAATTCTCTTCAGTTTGTTTAGTCATCTGATTGTTGTTTGCAGGGGAAAAAAATTGTGAGTTTGGTGGCCCTTCTAAAATGCCCAACTAGGACCTAACTGATTTGGCTCAGTGGAGCGTCAGCCTGTGGACTGAAGGGTCCCAGGTTTGGTTCCGGTCAAGGGCACATGCCTGGGTTGCAGGCTTGATCTCCAGTAGGGGACATGCAGGAGGCAGCCAATCAATGATTCTCTCTCATCATTGATGTTTCTACCTCTCTTTCCCTCCCCCTCCCTCTCTGAAATCAATAAAGATATATTTTTAAAAATAAAAATAAATAATAAAATGCTCAACTAGGTAGAGCAGTAGGAAAAGGAAATCTACAGTTTTTGTACAGTTATAATCCAAGGGGCAATATAAGTTAGAAATTCAAGTAAATGACTATGTCCACTTGCACTATCCATTTCTTTTTTTGAAAATATATTTTTATTGATTTCAGAGTGGGAGGGAGAAGGAAAGAGAGATAGAAACATCAATGATGAGAGAGAATTGTTGATTGGCTGCCTTCTGCATGCCCCCTATTGGGGATCGAGCCCAGAACCCAGGCATATGCTCTTGACTGGAATCAAACCCGAGACCCTTCAGTCCACAGGCTGACGCTCTATCCACTGAACCAAGCAGCCTAGGGCAGCACTATCCATTTCTAAGCAGGTGTTCCATAGCAAAAGTATAAATGAGAAATTGGGCTCCAAATTCACAGTAAGTTGAAAGATGCAAAACTGAAAAACTATCAAAATGGGGGGGGGGGGGGGCAGAAATCTCAATTTGATAGACCATCACTTGCATTGTTGCCATTTTCCTGTATGCCTCCTGTAATCCTCAGCTGTGACCAGAGCACTAAATGCTGGTGTGGCCCAATGATATGGACACAGGTCCTGCCCATCCATTTCAAAGCAGCTCTAAGGCTTCTCAGTACCTCTTGGTAAGAGTTCTTGACCACAACACCCAGGTACAGTCAAGCAAGGCTGCTTCTGCCCCTAGTCATACCCATGCTGCATCTTTAATGAGGATTTTTTAGTCTGATGCCCCTCATGATGGCCCTAGCCAGAGTGTTCGTAACTGGGAGAAAGGTTAAAGTCTAAACTAGAGATTATATTGTTGGCATCACATGCCACTTGAGATTAAAACTTTCTCTGTTGGAGCTACTTCTAACTGAGAACTGCCATGCAGATCTTTTCTCTTGGCTGCTGGGGCCATTGGACCCCTAGCACAACTGAAAAGCTGGGATTAGCTCTTGCTGCCCACTTCTCTGTCCCAAGCAGCCAATAGGAGCCAGATGAGGAATTAATAGGAAGAGGAACCTTCCAAAGCCCTCCCATAATTTCAGCTCCCTTTGACTTGTGATTAGATTTCTCTGTAAGTTGCCTTTTCACATAAAGATCTAGGGAAGTCATGGGCTCAAGGAGTGAATAGAAGTTGAAAACCAATGACCTGAAGTCAGCAGGTGCACTGCAGGTAAAATAGCTGGTGAATATTTGCTCATGATCAGTCAGGTTCACACAATGGCAGGGTTGTGGAATTGAGGGAAGATTCTTGGCCAGTAGCTATTTTGGAGTAATTAGATAATGCCATATATATCTTCCAGACGTCCTTTAAATGTCTGCTGACATCAAAGAAGTGATGCCAGTTTTACAAATCTGGGTTAGATCAGACTTTGTCTTATGGCCAGGTTTGCTTTTCACCTCACCTCCAAGGCAAAACAGTGACTTCATTATACAGTATTGTTATTTCCACCTGCATAGCTGCATGGCCAACCTGCTCTCAGCTCAGAATTGCTGCATTAAACATTGTTTTATTGTAAAAATGCTGTAAGTTACTAAGAGAATGAGCACTGTACAACATTAATGTCATGACATTCTGTCGGCCTTTTAACTGCAGCATAAATCAGTCACATGGTTAAATTGAATTCCTCTACTGCTACCTAGTAATTAAATAACTATAAAAGGGACCTTTTTTACTCCCACCATAAATAGGTCAGATAAAAAGAGTATCTACTCATAATTCGCTTATCATTTTCTTTTAGAAATACCTAATTTGGAAGGCTTATTTATAGGCATTTTTTTGTTAATGTTCCTTGCTTTTAGGTAGACCAGTACTTTTCAACTCAGTTCAAGAGTGACCTGCATATGTTGTCTAAGAAACTTGTCCTTCATCCTCTCTAGGAATTTTTATAACAATAAAGTGTTCAGATTATTGTTTCACAATGTTACTTCTCTCCATATTCAAGCTGAGATACATGGTTTACTTATTTGCATAAAAGCTCTTGATTACTTACATAGTCGGTTCCTGATATTTTGCTCTTTTGTTGCTTCTTAAAGTGCTCACAAAAAGGCTAATATTAAATTCACAAGCATCCAGTAGCATATATACCTTTAGATTGACTAAACAGGACTTGAAATGCCTTTGGCCATAAAGACCCAACTAGCCTGATTTTTGCATTTGATTCCATTCTTATAATATGATGTCTATTTTTCCTGATAATAGGCAAAAGCATTAGGTACCATGTGTTAAGTACTTAGGATGTGCCAGATGTTGCCAGGGTCAGTATTTTTATGATTTACAACAAGCCTGAGTAGTGGGTATTATTTTCTCAGGGTTTTTTTCGTGTGTGTGTTTGTTTGTTTTTTTGAGGACACTGAGGCAGATAAAATGTACAGCAATTTACTTGAGATCACAGAGTTAGTATGTGACAGGCATAATTGAAATTCAGGTCTTTGTGATTTCAGTAAGTGTGATGGTGAGTGACTACTGTAGTTCCTTCCAATTAGACATATGAAGAAGGATAGGGAATAACACTTTTATAATTTTATATAATATACATGCAACTACCACCAAAATGCTTGGTACGTTGGCTAGCATTTTATACTTTTAAAAATAAAAACATTTTTTAAAATTTAATTTTATTATGAACTTTTCATTATTCATTATTAAACTAGGAAAAAAAATTTCACTGCATAAAAGTAAATTAGAAAAAAGCATACATAATCTTGTCACCCAGGAATAACAACTGTAAATTTAGGGTGGAGGTATTTCTTCTGGTTTGTAATTAAACCACATCCTGCTTTTTTCTCCCATAGTTATTAATATCATATACACTTTACATAACTCAAATGGTTGTATAATAGTCTTTGAGTGAATTTATCATAGTATATCCCTGAGTCTTAGAAACTTAGTTTACTTTTGTCACTGTTGTACTGCACTTAGAAACTTAGTTTACTTTTGTCACTGTTGTACTGCAGTGATTATCTTGCCTTTATCACATTTAAGGTTGTTTGCTTTAGACAGATTCCATGAAGTAGAATTGCAGGATTAAAAGGTGTGAATGTTTTAAAAAGGTTCTTGATAAATTATTTTTCCAAGAGACATATCATTTTACCCTTCCACCAGCAAAACATATGAGTCATTGTATTCTCACCTGAGTCAGGTACTGTCCGTTTTCTTTTTGCCTATTGGTAGACATCAGTAATATCTGAGAGCTTTCTTTGATTATAGCATACTAATCCTGATAAAAATAAATGGCTTATTTGTCATCACAATATTAGTGTATTATTGTTGGTATCATTTTAATTTCAAATTAAGCTGGACCTTTCACAGAATCTGTCGAGAAATGCATCAGTGAAGCAGAGAGATTCCATTGGTGCAGATGAGGGTACAGCTATCAGGTGGAAACTGATGCTATCATAGTGCCAATCTATTTATACCTGTCCATTTTCTCTTTTGCTTACTTCATGCAAACAGCTATATTGAGAAAGCAATGTCTCTGGCCAGCAAGAACTAAAGAAATGGATGGTGCTTCCCCAACATTTCTAAGCATTACTTGAAATAATATGCTATTTCAGGAACAGCATGCTTCAGTAGAAATATAATTCTATTTCCAAAGAGAAGTTTTTTTAAAAGGCAATAGAATTGAATTCAGATTAATTTATAGGATTCTTTCAGCTCCTGGTCCGGGCAGGTGTGGTGGGGGGGCGTTATAGTTAAAAACACTTCTTACTGTTTAGACTTAGAGTTGAGTAGGTTTGAAGCATAGATTCACAGATGACTTAAGCATTGGTTATCTTCAGTAGTCTCTCATAATATATTTTTTTATTTTCTCATAAAGTACTTCCAAAACACAAGATTTTTGAAATACCCAATATTACCATTCATCCATTCATATGTCAGAAGCTTACTTTAAGACCAGCACTTGGTATGAAACCTTGGGCATACAAAGGTTGAGTAAGACACAGTTCCTACCCTCCAGGATCACAAACCTATAAACATGCATGCAAAATATAAAGAGATAAGTGCTATAATAGGTATGTAAAGGATATATAGAAAAACAAGGTAATACACTTGACCTAGAAAGCAGTCAGGGAGTATCTTCACAGTTCAATAGGTGGGAAGGGCATTCAAGGTAATGAGAATGGCATGTGTTAAAGGCAAGGTGAGACAAAAGAGTGTGATATCTTGAAAATCACAATATAGTGGCAGCATAGGGGGAGTTATAAGACATGATCCCAGAGTAGACACAGGTAAAATCATTTGAACTATATAAAAGCATTTGGACACAGTCTGAGAGACAATGTTAAATCTGTTTAAATTCCTATAAAACTTATAACCCACCTATGATATTAATGGCACTCATTTCAATAAACAAGATAGATGGAAAATATAAAGTACTTGTCTTGGTATGATTGTTTCCTTATGTATAGTCTTGTACAAATGTCCTCAAAAACTTCTCAATGCTAGGATTTAGGATCTAAAAGCACTGGAACATTGCATGTCCTTTTGGATGGCTAGAACTACAGAATAGATAATTCTAAGTGGGCAGGCACAAAGCTAGAAAATTGTGTAATATGCCAAAGATCTTCCAGTATGTCTTCCCACTAAGTGACCCAGGGAATATGGCTGCCAGCTATAAAAAGTGGGCAAACATCAGACTGGAAAAGGATTTGTCAGCTTCCAGTATGCAGTGACTTTGGGGGAAGTATTCTCTACAGACTTGCTTCAACTTATTTCTCCCTATTAAAAATCAATAGCCTTATGACTATGGCATAAAGAAAGGAATACTTTCTTGGAGAAAAAGTAAATTTCAAGTGTAACAGATTATTTACGTTTTTGAATGTTAGAAAGAATGGTGCGGGGAGAGAGGGAGCTGGTGAAGGTGATGATTCAAGAACCACGGCTGATGAAATGACCAGCTGAGAAGTAGCATAACATCCTCAGTAAGAATACAAGGTAGCGGTTAAGTCCACAGGTTCTGACCCGTGGCTGCTGGGGATTTAATTCCAGCACTATCACTTACATCAGTAGGTTCTTGTACAAGTTACTTAATTTTGTTCCTTAGTTTCTTTATGCTCAAAATGGGAATGATGGTTTCTTTGAACTATAAATGAGACATCATATATCTCAAGTGCTTAGAACACTGAGAACAGTATCTGGAATATAGTAAATTGTCATTACTTTGTTCAGATTCAGAAACAGTTGTGCATTCCAAACCAGCCTTCAACCTGGTGTCTTTTGTGGACCAGTAAGTTTCTGTTACAGATATTTATGTTATGTCTATACCTTGAGACACTTATGTCTCATTACCTTGAATGCCCTTCCCACCTATTGAACTGTGAAGATACTCCCTGACTTCTTTCTAGGTCAGATTTATTACCTTGTTTTTCTATATATCCTTTACATAACTATTATAGCACTTATCTCTTTATATTTTGCATACATGTTTATAGGTCTGTGATCTTGGAGGGTAGGAACTGTGTCTTACTCAAACTTTGTATACCCAAGGTTTCATACCAACACTGAAATGTTATAGCATATAGGTACCTATCTCCTTTTTATGTTTCCTATCTCTTGAAGTTCTCACTGAGATCATTAAGCATTCTTAAAATCAATGTTTTGAACTCTGCATCTGGTAGATTGCATTTCTCCATTTTGTTTAGTTCTTTTCCTGGAGTCTAGTTCTGTTCTTTCATTGGGGATATGTTTCTTTGTATCTCCATTTTGTTTGCCTCTCTGTGGTCGTTTCTATGTATTAGGTAGAGCTGCTATGTCTCCCAGTCTTGGTAGAATGGACTTATGTAGTAGGTGTCCTGTAGGGCCCAATGGTGCAGTCTTCCTAGTCACCTGAACCAGGTGCTCCTTGTATGGGTTGTGTGTCTCCTGTTGTAGTTGAGCTTTGATTCCTGTTGGTACATCATGGGGGGAATTGACCCTCAGGCTGATGGGTCACGAGGAATGGTTGAGACTATAGTGGAGGAGCTGTTGCACTGGGCCTGACCCTACAGAGTGGAATTTGCTTTAGCAGGCTCTCGTGACTGCCAAGTCTGCCCTTTGGGTGTGTCATTTGTTGAGGTGGTTGGGTGGTGCTCTGGTGTGGCATGAAGCTCACCACTGGAGATGTTGGTTCTAGGACCTCTTGGGCAGTGGAAGTCAAGGTCACCTAGTGCCTGCACCCTGCCTTGGGCCACTTCATATGAGCTATAAAGTGATCTGCAGATGGTTGCCATTTGTTCTGGGCTTAGAGGTGCTTTGGAGAGACTAAGTTGTGAACTGAGGCCTGCTGCCATTAGTTCCAGGCTTGGGGATGCTTAGCAAGAGTTATGGGCATGCCAAGTCC
Organism: Corynorhinus townsendii; assembly: GCA_026230045.1. Taxonomy (NCBI): domain Eukaryota; kingdom Metazoa; phylum Chordata; class Mammalia; order Chiroptera; family Vespertilionidae; genus Corynorhinus; species Corynorhinus townsendii. The sequence continues at coordinate 78,921,738 of JAPDVU010000001.1, read as the reverse complement.
AGATGCTGAATATTTGGGGTTTATGAACCTTTGAGAGATCTTAGGAATGTCCATAGCATGAGCTAAGACAGGCTATTTGAATGAAAAAGCTACTGAAAGTGGTGTGGGTGTGCTGCAAGTTGGGTGGAGCAGGGTCTCAGGGAATCACCAGGACCAGGAATCCAGTGTGAGCCAGGTCGATCGATCAAGACTCAGATATGGCACCTTTCTGTGCCTCCTGGGGGAGGGCTCAGCAAAGGAACAAGGCTTTCTGTCAGCACTTCTGTCTAGGAGAAAGCTGTCCACCCAGCCTTTGCCCTGAAGCCAAACAATTCAGTCCTCTCCTTATGTCCCTGGTGCCTTTTGAGCTACTGCCCCAGTGCTTGAGTTCAGAGCGAGTGAGTCCAAATAAGTCCCTGCTTGGGCCCTTTAAGAGAAACTCCTGGGTCTGCAACAGCTCTCCACCTCACTGAACTACAATCTCTACTGGTTTTCACTGCCAGAAGTTATCTGGAGTTCTCTTCCCAACACCGGAACCCTGGGCTGGGGAGCCTGGTGTGGGGCTGGGACTCCTCACTCCTCAGGGGGGCACCCCCACAGCTGAGATATCCCTCCTGATTTTTGCGGGGGAGGAGGGGGGGGAACCAACCTGTTCTGTGTCTCTCTGCCTTTCCTACCAGTCTCCGCATGGCTTCTGTGTATCCTTAGTTATAGGACTTCTTTTTAGTTAGATTTCAGGCAGTTCTCAGTGATGGTTAAAGCTGTAGTTTAGTTGTACTTTTGATGTGGTTGTGGGAAGAAGCAAGTTTACCTTTTCCACCATCTTGACCCACCTTAGGCCTCTGGAATTTCTCAAATTGGTTCAAAATGCTTTCCTGAAAGATGCATCTTGAATAAACACGTATCAAATTCTTTATTTTTTTACCTTTTTTTTTTAAGGTGAGAAATCTTCCCATGTAAGCACAGCTAAGTAAAGAATAATCTTATTCTTAAGTCTTGTCGCTTAGTAAATTACTGCTGACAAATAAGAGAAGTAGAAAAAGAATGGTAAATGCAGAGGCTCAGGTTTGCTATATATAGAGATTGCTAGCTATTGACATAGCGTACTAATGCCACCCCCCACCCCCACCTGAGTAATCTAAAAGACACACTCCCTCTTAATGCACCTTCCCAAGGGGAATGCTCTTAGGAACATGGGAAGACAAATCACTCTTCCGTTTCAAAGAAACCATGAGTCACATACATGCTTGTCTCTCCTTAAGCATTTTTATCTCCTTTGGAAACTGATTGAAGAAAAGGTTGCTATGGGCAGTACTGTCTTTTCTCAGAACCCCTGCTCGATAAATCCAAGTCTACCTTAGTCATGGCCCAGGATGTGCCTGTCATGCAAGTGAAAGTATCTCTGGAAAAATGACATAAATAAATATAAAGTCTCCCACCTGGCAGGTTTCATTCTGCTTTCTCTTTCATTCTGCTACATGGTAGAGAGTTGCTTCCTGTCTGGCTCATTCACAGTCATCCCAGGAGAATCAGTGTCTTCCAACATGGCGAAGTGTGGGAGGAGCAAAGGTCTGAGAATAGCTCATAAAATAACAAATAATTTGTTCTAAGATTTAGAAAACAGAACACTTGATTTTGTTCATTACAATTGGCATACATTATTATATGATAGCAGCCATTTCCTTATATAATTCTGAGACTTACAAAATAGAGGCATTCTTACTCTTAATTTTAGAATTTGTGTCATAGAAACCTTCATTGCTATCCAACTGTCATGCTCTAATGATTTAGAAGAGATGGGGTAAGTATAAGGCCATTCTGAGTCGTAAGTTCTGATAGTCTAATGTATTTTTACAACATGGTCCCAATCGAGGGCTAAGTTAGGATTGGCTTTCATGGAATTAGCATATACTCTAGGATTGGTTAGTTAGAGGGATGACTGGAAATAACTGGAATTCTACTTCAAAAAATAATTTGAACACTTGCATGGGGGTGTGGGGGTTGTCTTGGCAGTGGTTATTCTTCATTTCAGGTGATTTATTTCTCTTGCCTGGACAGAGATTGTAAATTGCAGTTTGGGATGACATTCAGGGCAAGGACGCATTGTGGTCAATTTGTGAGAACCGATCACTCCAGACTTCATGGGGCAGCAAGGCTGTGGTTTCGGTGCAGGCAGAATTAATCCTAATGCTGGAACTGCGAAGGGAAAAATTGATCCAAATTGGTGGTTTTGTCTGGTTTACAAGTTAAATTGAACTGATCTGAAATGAGAACCTTACTCTGTTCAGCTCTGTGCTTGGAATCTGTTCGAAGCAATTCAGCCTGAGTGTATCTGAAGCGTAGGTGATGTCAGCCCAAACAGTGAGCGTGTTCTTGAGGCTAGATCACATTTCAACCTCCACTCTCTTCAGTTTTGCAATTCCTCTCTTCCTAATCTCTTTCTTTTATTTCTCTTGGCCCCAGTGTCTCAACCTTGGCACCATTGACATTGGGGCCAGGTAATTGTTGTGGAGAACTGTCCTGGCACGATCCAGGTCCTCTACACACTAGATGCAAGTAGCCAACCCTCCTCTGGTTGTGAAAACCAAAAATGTCTCTGCACATTGCCAAGTAGCCTCTGAGCGCAAAATCATCGCCCCCAATGAGAACCCCTGGTGCAGATGAGAAGAGAAGTGGTCCATAGACTGAGCCCAAGGAGCTTTCTGACGTCTAAAACCTGGGAGGTGGTGAGGGAACCAGCAACGAATGGAAAAAGAGCAGGTGGTGAAGTTGGAGAAGTAAGAAAAAAAAGTGTCCCAGAAACCAAATGAAGAAAGTGCTCTAGAAAAGAGGGAGCCACCATCTGTGTCAAATGCTGCTGCTGGTTAGACGATTTATGGATTTAACAATAAGAATGATGAAGTGTAAAAACTACGGATTGCTGCAAATAGGAACATGTACTTGATGTAGCTTGTAACATATATTTTAAGATTAAAATTCAGAAAATGGTCACAAGGCAAATAATCTTTATTGTTATAAAAGAGTACTAGATGGCAATTTAGAGTTTGTAAACAATCAGGATAAATTGTATATGTACTGCCCAGCTGGCGTGGCTCAGTGGTTAAGTGTCGACCTATGAGCCAGGAGGTCACAGTTTGATTCCCAGTCAGGGCACATGCCCAGGTTGTGGGCTCGATCTGGAGGGGTGGGGATAGGGAGCAGCGGCGTGCAGGAGGCAGCTGATCAGCTGATTAATGATTCTCTCTCATTGATGTTTCTATCCCTCTCCCTCTCCTTCCTCTCTGAAATCAATAAGAATATATTTTAGAAAAAATTTTATTCATATTAACAATTTCTAAAAAACTATATTTTACTAGAAATTGTAAGCCTTGGTGCCTAGTCCAAGGTATATAATAAATACCCTATCATATAATATATGATATATGGTAAGGAGATATATGGTAAGTTATGTGTTACCAATAAGAGCTTGAGTACTGATATTTGAGAGTTTAAATATTTATGAGTGGCTTCAGGACAATTCATATCCGTGTGACTCGGCCATCTGCATTCATTCTAAAATGCTTTCTTGGGTTGGTGGGAAGAGGCTGGCTTTGGATCTAACAAAATACAAATAGAAGGGAAAGGTTTGCTATCCGCCATCTGTAGAGCATTCCTTTGTGTGTGGCAGTAGAAAAATGGCGCTAGCCCTTACTATTACCCAGGTTAATCCGTGTGGTAAGATGAATAACAGTCCCACAGGGATGTCTGTGTCTGAATCACTAGAATTTGTGACTGTCACCTTACATGGCAAAAGAGGCTTTACACATGTGATTAGGTTAAAGAATTTGATCTAGAGAGCTTCCTCTGGAATAATCTGGGCCTAATATTATCACTTGAGCCTTAAGTCTGGAGAACCTTACCAGACTGTGGTACTAATTTATCCCTTGGGCCCCATGTCATCACATAGGTCAGAGTCAGAGGTGATGTGATGACATAAAGTTAGAGAAGGCGATAGGGTCATGGAAACAGATATTGGAAGATGGAGAAAGAGGCAGGGAATGCAGGCGGTCTCTACGTACATGCTGGAAAACAGAACCTCCAGGAGCAATGCAGTCCTGAGAAGACTTTGGTTTTAGCCCCATAAAACGATTTTATAATTCTGAGCTCCAAAACTATATACTAATACATTTGTGTTGCTTTAAGCTGCCGAGTTTGTGGGAATTCGTTACAGCAGCAATAGGAAAGTAGTAAAATCCAAGTTTATTACCAGCGTTCTCAACACTAGTTTCTATGGCCTTCTCTTCTTATGTCACTGAATGACCATCCAGATTTTGAAGGAACGATGTCAATACCCTAATCAAAATCTTGCCACATTATTATTTTCAAAAGCAAAATGAAACTGATAATCCTTTCTTAGATATGGGTTGATATTGTATGGGTGAAAAAAAGTGTCATTTTCACTGATCTTACTAATAATATATTTAATCTTATCATTGTTAATTTTTATGTAGTCTTAATTTCTCATGTAAATTTGATTATGGAGACAAACTATTATCTGGAACCTATACCAGGAAATAATCTTCATCACTGCTGAGCTATTTTCTTCCTAATCCAGAAATTGCCTTTGGGGTATGTTTTCTCATTGCTTTCCTTATCCCCTTTCAATTTTATATCCAGGGGAAAGTTAGTGCAACAGTATGTTTGTTTGTTTGATTAATATATTTTTATTGATTTCAGAGAGGAAGGGAGAGGGAGAGAGAGATAGAAACATCAATGATGAGAGAACCATCGATTGGCTGCCCACACTAGGGATTGAGCCTGCAACCTGGGCATATGCCCTGACTGGAATCGAACCATGACCTTCCGGTTCTTTGGTCAACACTCAACCACTGAGCCATGCTGGCTGGGTGGTGCAACAGTATGTTTAATCAGCCATACTGTTGGTTAACATGAAAACATGTCATTTTTCCCCTTGATAGTGTGTTTTGGCTTTTTATAATTGTTTGAAACAATGAATGTAAACTAAAACTTTTTATAAATATGAGGAACAGGATCTTTCAGTCCAAAGGTTTAGACCTGCGGAGAGAGAAAGAAAGCACTCTCAGATTTGGATATGTTAATACTTGTTTGTATAGTTGTCTGTGCAGCTGTCATTTTGATTTAAATCTGGGAAAATTCTATCTGAATTGGACTTAATCTTGTAAACCTAAATCCGGTTTCTATTCCATTGTGAGTAATCCTATGCTCTTTATAGCATTTGTCCACTTCTGGTTTCAGTCTCCAACTCTCAGGTAAAGTTGTTATCCATAAGAACACTCAGGGCGTCTTCAGGATGAAGACAAGCAGGGATCAGATTGTTTGACTTGACTCTAATTTTCATATTTTATAAAATGTTTTATTTTACATTTCTATGGTCAGCAGGCCATTAGAGTGAGTGACAAGGTTTTGTTTTGTTTTTTTTGAAGTTTGCAGCCTTGACACCAGCCCAGAATTATATGTTGTACCACTTCTGGTCCAAGAAAATGTCATATTCAGGGGGAAAAAGTCACTAATACCTCATTTACATGATATAATAGATGTTAAGACTGTAAGGCAGTGGTTCTCAACCTTTCTAATGCCACAACCCTTTAATACAGTTCCTCATGTAGTGGTGACCCCCAACCATAAAATTATTTTTGTTGCTACTTCATAACTGTAATTTTGCTACTGTTATGAATCGTAATGTAAAGATCTGTGTTTTCTGATGATCTTAGGTGACCCTGCTAGTGGTTCTCAACCTGTGGGTCACCTAAGATTCATAACAGTAGCATTACGATTCATAACAGTAGCAAAATTAGTTTGAAGTAGCAACAAAAATAATTTTATGGTTGGGGGTCACCACAACATGAGGAACTGTATTAAAGGTTCGCGGCATTAGAAAGGTTGAGAACCACTGCTGTAAGGGGTCAAGTTTAGCTTGGTGACCTCAGTCACTCACTTGCTCTTATTTAATAGGAGCCATTTAATACAGATAATACAGAATTACAGCATTCTTCTGTATTATCATCATTATCCTGTTTTAAAAATAATCTTAACAAGAGAGCATTTCTTCATTGGAAATTCAGATGAAAGCTTCCTATTTCTTTAAACAAAGAGCATGTTTTTAAGGGACTTAGCACAATGAAATTGCTGATGAAACCACTTTCTGGATTGTATTCTGCGTGCTGTCTTTCCGATTGAGAACTTATCCTATCTAATGAAAGGGTAATATGCAAATTGACCATCACTCCCAACACACAAGATGGCCGCCCCCATGTGGTCAAAGATGGCCAGCAGGGGAGGGCAGTTGGGGGCGATCAGGCCTGCAGGGGAGGGCAGTTGGGAGGGACCAGGCCTACAGGGGCGGGCAGTTGGGAGGGTCCAAGCCTGCAGAGGAGGGCAGTTGGGGGGACCAAGCCTGCAGAGGAGGACAGTTGGGGGGGACCAGGCTTACAGGGGAGGGCAGTTGGGGGAAACCAAGCCTACAGGAAGGGCAGTTGGGAGGAACCAGGCTGGCAGGGGAGGGCAGTTAGGGGTAACTGGGCTGGCAGGGGAGGTCAATTAGGGGCAATCGGGCCAGCAGGGGAGCAGTTAGGCATCGATCAGGCTGGCAGGGGAGTGGTTAGGGGGTGATCTGCCTGGCAGGCAGAAGCAGTTAGGGGCAATCAGGCAGTCAGGCAGGTGAGTGGTTGGGAGCCAGCAGTCCTGGATTGTGAGAGGGATGTCCAACTGACCCACCAGGATCGGGCCTAAACTGGCAGTCAAGACACCCCTTGAGGGGTCCCAGATTGGAGAGGGTACAGGCTGGGCTGAAGGACACATCCACCACCACCACCTCGCCATGTACGAATTTTGTGCACCGGACCTCTAGTTGTTTTATAAATGTCTAACTATATTTTAATGTCTTATCATAACTAGTATCAGTGTATATTATATAAGACAGTTGCTTGGAAATTCTAATTTGAAGTGACATTCAGTACAGAGAATTGGGATGAGAATATTGAGAGCAATACACAAACAAAGCAAATTATAAATTATTTTGTCAATGCAAACCCCATTTTTAGTTTGCTTTGAGATGGGAGGAGATTTGTCCAATGAAACCACTAATACACTTTTGGCTAAGTTTTTATTTGCAGGTGGCTGTAAGCTTTACTCTTTCTAAGGAGGTAAAGAAACTGTCTCATTCATCAATAAAATTTAATTCTTTCTTTGATTGAGTATCCTCTAAAATCTTTTATTTTAGCTTGAAATTGATTCTTCCTAATGATTTTTATGAAATCATGTCTTCTAAAACAAAGAAAAAAATATTCTTGCATCTCTCTAAGATGCAATACCATTAAGCAAAAATAAACATTGACTCTGAGAAGTCAGGACACTTCATTCAGGATACATCAGCTTCCCCCTTCTTCTCTCACCCAAGGCATGTAATGGTATACACATGACTCAGTCTATGCCAGAGGGAAGGGGATGAGGAGAAAAGGGGTCCTAATATATGGTGACAAGAGAAGATTTGACTTTGGGTGGTGGGCACATGGTTCAATATACAGATCTTGTAACCTGAAACCTATATGTTCATGTTGACCAATATCACCCAATAAACTTTTAAAAATATATATATTTTATTGATTTCAGAGAAAAAAGGGAGAGGGAGAGATAGAAACATCAACGATGAGAGAGAATCTTTGATCAGCTGCCTCCTACACACCCCACCTTGGGGATTAAGCCCAAAACCCGGGCATGTGCTCTGAGCGGGAATCCTACTGTGACCTCCTCGTTCGTAGGTTGACACTCAACCACTGTGCCACACCAGCCAGGCCCCAATAAATTTATTAAACAAAAGAGGAAGGAAAGAAAAGAAAACCAAGCCACTAATTGTAGTACTGTAGTGGTTAGTGGTTATGAATTAGTGGGCACATCCCTCACAGCTAACAACAAGCCAGAGGTGAAGACACATTCCTGCCTGCTGTGCAGCTTTCAGAGCGCCCCGCAATCTGGCTTTAACCTGCATTTCCATGCTGACTCTGTGCCATTCCCAGCCCAGAGCAGTGTCCAGTCTGATACACTTTCAACTTAGCTCATGCCTGTGCTGCTGCCTTTTCCATCCCAATAGCCACTCGCCGCTGGCCTTTCAGCCAAAGCCTTAAGAGTCTACCTCAAAGCCTTTTTTCCACAGAGCATTTGCTAATGACAATACTATCTCCTTTCTCAGAATTTTTATCAAACACGATTAATTATAACACATTTTTTTCCTGTCTAATTAGATTATCTGAGGTAGACTCTATTTTTACATAGGGATTGGCTTATTGTTATTTTTTCATTCAGTGTCATACAAACCACACTGCAGATGAAAATGATGAAGTTTATTAAATTTGGAATGGATGGATGGATGTCAGCACTTTTCATCAGCAAATGAAAATATCTAAGGAAGCAATGGTAGTATCTTGCCAGTTCCTTAGACAGATGGCATTTTTAATGGGGCTGTGTGTTTGACATTTTACAACTATTTTCTCCCCAAAGGTCCTATTTTCAGTTGTAAAAAAAAAAGGCAACACAAAAATAGAATTTGTCAAAAATTTTAAAAAGATGACAAGGGGGAAAATTATACGTTGATAAGTATAAGCACCTTTCTCTAACAGATCTGCTCTAAGATTGCACTCTCCTGCAAATGGGTACATATGAACCACATGACTGAGTCCATTGTACCAAATGTAACTTTGCTTTGATCAGGGCCTATTTCAACAACAGAAAAACTGAATTGCCAAAGAATGGTTTTCTTGCTTTAAAAAAAAATTTTTTTTTTTTTTAATAACAAGAACCTGTGACCTCTAAATTAGCATTTGAGTGGAAAGCAGAATGAGAAAGAGGTAGTCGCAACTCAGAGAAGCTCATAAATCACACATTATTTTGTTTTCTGGGTCAAACATAAATTAGAATAACACCCTTACATTAGTCATGGCTTTGTCTTGCAATTATAAAGTCATCGTTCATTTGTATTAATTATGGACTCTTACTATTATTCACAAAATTATTCTTTGTCAGAATATCTGGGCACAGAGTTAATTTTCAGTTATAATTTACTTGTGAATAAACACTGCTGGAAAATTCCCATTATTTTTAAAATAGAAAAATGCCTTTGTGAAGTTAGTTCTCAGGGGATCTTGAAATCTCAAGAATGTGACAGAATCCAGCCCTGTCTAGAACTCCAACTTTTAAGGAATCTCCCTTTCTATTCTTATGAAATTGTAACCACTATAAACCTCCATTAAATGTCTTCTGGGTAAAAAGCAGTGTGTTATTTTCTTCAGTCTCCAGTTTATTTGTGGCCTTAAAGTTACTTTTAGAACCTCAAATTGTGTCCTGACTAGAATCAGCAATTGAACTAAAGGAGAAATCTTTTTTTAAAATATACTTTATTGATTTTTTTACAGAGAGGAAGGGAGAGGGAGAGAGAAACATCAGTCAGCTGCCTCCTTCACACCCCCTACTGGGGATGTGCCCCAACTAAGGTACATGGCCTTGACCTGAATCAAACCTGGGACCCTTGAGTCTGCAGGTTGACGCTCATTCCACTGAGCCAAACCAGTTAGGGCTATAGGAGAAATCTTGAAGGAGATGTGGCCTCGCCAATTAGCAATTTTTCTCAACTTCAGATTCTTCGGCTTAGAACATGAAAATTTTCTATATGCTAAGGGATATCAGCCAAAGCTGGGGGTGCTTTTAGGTCTCCTTTCCTTTTCTTTTCTCCCTCGAAGCTTCCTTTTCACTTTCACAACTCATTGCACCTTACACACAAAGCGAGGTAGCCACAAAGCAAGGTTACCTAGACATAAAGGAGCTAAGGCCATCTCCTGAACATCCTCATGAGCAATTATTCTCTGTTGAAATGCTACCCACATGAAAGTGTCGCCATTCTCAAACTTGTTTGGCTCTTGAAGGCGTGCATGTATGCTGACAGAGATCTTAATGTGAATGTTAAAGAGGCTGATGCTAAGTACTGGTTTCAGTCCAGTCCCAGAAGTTGAAAATAAAAAGCATTTGAATATGTACACACTCTTTGAGAGAGTTATTGCATTGGACAATGAATATAAATATTGAGTAGCTACTCTGGTAAGAATAGAAAAAAACACTCACTTAAGAATGTTTTGGAACAAGATAGCATGATAGAGAACTCTAAATCTCAAAGGATAAAGGATTAAAAACATTATTTGTTTTTTACTAATTGTGGACCAAAGTCCATTATTCATATTGATGACAGAAATGGAAGGGTAAATTCTTCAACAAGCTCAGAGCACATCAATACTTCATTTGGGCGATCTTTATTTGGTTGGTTACCTTGTCATTACAACTATAGAGTCACCATCCTGAGAAGTATTCAAAGATCACCTACAGTTGAGGGTTGTGCTATATAATGTACATTTTAGACTTATTAAGCAAGAAGAGTCGATGCCATCTAGAAACTGCTAGTTATATGGTAATAAAACAATGTAGTGTTACATTATACCCAGCCATGAAGGATGGCCGGAATATGAAGTACTTCTGGATTACCATTGAGAAATTAAGGAAGTCATTTATCTACATCAGCAATTTTCATCCAGTGTGCTGCAAGAATTTTTAAAACATGCAATACCTGACTATTTAGTCAGGTGCACTGACCTCTTTTTCCTTAGATTGTCTAATAAAAAAATGACAACAGCCAACACAATAGCCATCCAGTGTGAATGCCCTGTCTTAACCCCTAAATATACAGATTAGTATAATAGAGTTGTATCTTATTAGTCACATGGCATAATAAGGTTGCATTTGATTGGTTAATTCTTGGTACCAGAAATCCTTACATACAAGTATAGGCACCTGCTTTTTTTAAAAGTCACTTTGGAGCAAAAAAGGTAGGTAAGCTCAGCTGGTGTCGCGCAGTGGTTGAGCATCAACATATGAACCAGGAGCTCAGGGTTCGATTCCTGGTTAGGGCACATGCCCGGATTGCCAGTTTGATCTGCAGTAAGGGGTGTGTGAGAGACAGCTGATCAATGATTCTCTCTCTCCACTGATGTTTTTATCTTTCTTTCCTTTGCCCTTCATCTCTCTGAAATTTCTCTCTCAGGTAATTGCTATTATTATTTTTTGTAAAGTAAATAAAAATTATACATTTTTTGTCAGCTGGCAAAAAATATATTTTTGGTGTGCCGAAGAATTTTAGTAATTAGTTTGTGTGTGCCACAAGATGAAAAAGGTTGAAAATCACTGACCTACGTTAAATAGCGAGTGGGCAAGCAGCAAGTCATTGCTCATCTTTACTATAATTGAACCTTTACCAGATGCCAGGACAGAAAGTTAGTTTTAATGCACTTAACCCAGTTTGCTAAAGAAAATCTTATCTTCTTCTAAGCAAAATGGAAAAATCATAATACATTTAACTGTAAGTTATATATTTTGATTACTCAATTGAAGAGGTTGTAGTAAGAGTTAATGACTTCCTGTTACTTAAGAAGCTTAAGCTTAATTCTAAATCAGCCCAAAACATTATTTTAATTTTACCACAGCAGATTTATATAGTAGACAATGAGCAACATTTTTATTATAGCATTTACACTTAAACAAATATCAATCAGTTCACATTATTAACTACTTTTGACCCAGATATAGCTTAGACAATTAATGCATGTTGATTTTTGGTAGTTTTGATCAATATGCAGTATGCAGCTATTTAACTATAAGCAACCAATGTCACACACACTCTCACACATACACACATGCACACTTTCTGTAGAATGAGGAAATTGAGCTCTTTTTCCAAGGTCCCTTGCAATTCTTAAATTCTGTGTGTCTATGATGATTGGCTTGGTTACCCTAGCTGTGGAATTAAAGGTTTGTGAAGAATCTTTAGAAAAATGTGTGAAAAAGAGAATGGTCCTTGCCAGGAAGTTACCAGGATATTAGACCTAATTCTCATTCTAGAACTGAAGAAATTAGAGAAAAATATACAGAGGGAAGATTTTTATTCTTTTCTTGCTTATTCAAGGCACATTCATTTAATGGCTAGAAAGATAGGTTCATATAAAGGTATTCATTTAACTTGGTTCAAAATTGCAAGTAACACAATCTAACCATAATTAAAACTTGAATTACGCTGAATGAACAACAACTTGTTATCCAGGAAGTAAAGTGATCTGTGCCCAGAAGGTAAGACATATACAACAGGAAGGTGTGGAGATTCCTCTTAGTTTTCTCCCAACCCCGCACATGCCTGACCAAGGATAGAACCCACAACCCTGGTGTGTGCCCTGACCAGGAATTGAGCCCAAGACCTTTCAGTGCATGGATGAGCTGTAATCAAATGAGCCACACTGGCCAGGGCTATGGTTACATTTATAGGAAATGTTAGAACCATAAGAATAGTACAGTGGTCGGCAAACTGAGGCTGGCGAGCCACGGTTTGCCGCTCTGTTGACTAATGAGTTTGCCGGCCACTGGGATAGTAAGTAGATTAGTGGTTGCTGGGGCTGGGGAGCAAGTGTTGGGAGGAAATGGGAAGTAACTGCTGCTGATGAATACAGGGTTTCTTTTGGAGATGAAGAAAATATTCTAAAACTGATTGTAGTGGTGGTTGCCTAACTCTGAATATACCCCCAAAAATTGAATTACTCATTTTAAGTGGGTGAATTGTATGATACATGAATTATATCTCAATAAAGCTGTGTTTGTTTGTTTGTTAAATAATAATGTACTACACAGTTACATGATGACCATGGGATTCAGTAGGAGGGCTTAAGGAATTCTTGTATGCTTATAAAATAACACATAAGGTTATTTTCCCTCCCCCCCCTCCCCACCCCTTAAATTTTACCACAGGAGAACAGGGAGATCTAAGGACTACTTAACCTCTAGCCCGGGTTTCTTGGCCATAAAATTATGAAATGCTTTACCTGCATTATGGATGATTAGAAGGATTAAATGATAATGCTTTTAAGCACTATTTTTACCCATAGGAATCACTCCCTAAATCATAATACTGTGATTATTGTTACTTATAATTACCTTTATAATTTTAAAAAGAGTATTACTATTTGATATTACTATTGCCTACATTAACTTGATAGAATTATATTTTTCTTTAGCGAGTCCTTTGTTATATGAACGTAAATGAGTATAGTGATTCTGACTCTAAAACTAATTTAATGCTGTACACTTGCCAAATTCAAAAAACTAAAGTGATAAATATGTTTATGGCCTAAAGTACTTTCTTCTTGAAATGTTCAATAGTTAAGTTTCCCTAAAATTGTCCCAATTTTTCACTTCTGTTTGAACTATAGACACAGTTTCTTTCTGGAGGAAGAAAATGATTATATGTTTTTTCTAAGTATTTTATTCTTTAGTTATTAATGTGTTAACTGGAAAAGTACAAGTGTTCATTTACTTAGTGTTTGCTGAACAAGCATGTACACAATTATTTTCCCTGTCAGAAAATTTGATATGACAAGAGCATGATCATTCAACAAATATTTAATAAGCACTCCTGTGTACCAGGTCTTGTGTTTCCAAGAGAAGTGTTTGCAAACCTCAGTGGAAGTGATTTATTCCACCCTTATTTATGGGTTGACTTCTGGGATTACTCTCTTTATTTGAATTGGGAGTGTTGCTTGTGTAAAGAGTAAGATACCTCTTGAGTCAGCAATATGTGTCAGCAGTTAGGGGGAAGAATATGAAGCATTTTACAAATAATGCTCTTTGGATTAATGCATTTTGCTATTTGTGTTATGCCTTGTAAATTACTTTGCAACCCTTTTTTAAAATCTAATTGAGTGGGGAATGCCCATTTTAAGGGAAATATTGCTTTTTATGGATGTATGCTCAGATGGTTAAATTATTTACAAAGCCTCTGTAAATAATTACTAGGGGCCCAGTGCACAAATTCATGAACCTTGAATGTAACTGTGGGCCCTGAGGCTGCAGTAGGCACAGGGGCAGGTCTTGGCTCATTCTCCGCACCCCCACCTTGCCCCTCCCGCTGCAGCCCCCAGTCTCCTATCTGCTGGCAACCTCACTCCCGCCACCGGCACTCCCACTCATTGATGGATGATGTCAGCCCTGCTCACACCCACTGAAGGCACAGAGTGATTGGAGCTGGCGCCAGCACCAGTGTAAGCGGGACCAGTGCCATCAGCAGGTGCGAGCAGCAGCTGCTGCCCTGATCACCCCTCAGGAGCAGGGGGAGGTGGAGAAGCCCTTAGGGGTGATCAGGGCTGGCAGCTGCTGCTTGCACCCACTGATGGTACCAAGTGATCGGGACCGGCGCCAGGCACTGGCAGTGGGTGCAAGCTGTGGCTCTGGCACTGGCTGTGGGTTCAAGCAGCAGCTTCAGCACTCGTAGTGGGTGCGAGAGGAGGCTGCTGATTCTGATCTTCCCTCAGGAGCAGGTGGAGGTGGAGAAGCCCTGAGGGGCTATTGGGGCTGGCAGCCGCTGCTCGCACCTGCTGATGGCGCCGAGCAATCGGGGCCAGCGCCAGGAGCCAGCAGTGGGTGCAAGCAGTGGTGCTGGCAGTGGGTGCAAGCACCAGGTAGGACCACGGCACACAGGAGCAAAGAATTTTCAGTAACCACCAGAAGCTTGCCCCAATGACAGAGACTGGTGCCCCACCTTAGTCTGACACCACCACCACCCCCCACCTGCTCCAGCATCCCTCCATGGCTGATGCCCGCCATGTTCCGCACCTGCCCCCTGGTGGTCAGCACACGTCATAGCAACTGGTTATTCTGTTGTTGCACCATTGCACATTAGCCTTTTATTATACAGGCTGGTCTATAGGAGCATTTGTTCTTTTGGGCATTATCAATACTACTGTACATTTCTCCTTGGCACAGTCATAGCCAGCAGGACCTGGAGATGGCCATCTGAAACTTCATAGTTTTTTATTAATTGATGGGGGGAGAGGGAGAGAGAGAGAGAGAGAGAGAGAGAGAGAGAGAGAGAGAGAGAGAGAGAGAGAGAGAGAGAGAGAAATGTTGAAACATAACCTGCAACCTTTTGATTATGTGATGACATTCCAACCGAGACACCCGGTCAGGTCTCTTTTTGATACTTCTTAGCCATTTCCAATTAAGAGTCCCACCTAAGCCTGATTACCAAAAAGAGAATAACGAGTCCCTAAGTTCCATCATTTCTTTTCTTATTCTTATTTTATCTCTCCGCCTTTAATATGATGTTGGTTCTGTTGTTTCCTGGGAATTTTGATTGTTCTGTCTCTCAGGTCACTTTTAGTTTAAGCACAGTCCTAGATTTTGATTCCATATTATTGGTTTGTTGAAGAAATCAGTTCAGTGTTCTACAGAATGTCCCACAATTGGATTTATTCTCTATATTTACTATAAATTTGTAGTAGAATCAGACATTGGATTAGATTCAAGCTCAAAGTTTTAGGCAAGTGTACTTTAGGTGGTTCTGTGTTCTTTAAGGTAGAGTTCCTTATGGACTAAACAAATGGACTAAACATTGTCTCTTTAATGAAGGGACATTTACAAGAAAATGTTTTCAGCACTTACAAAGAGGGGCTGGTATAAAAGTTGATGAATAATGACTAATCATAAATTTCTAATGGATAAAAATACATTGTTTAAACTTTTATGTTTATAAGAGTGTATTTTGTTTTTTCATAGGAAGAAATCTTTCTTGTTCTCTGCTCTGTACGCTGCCTTTATCTTTGGCGGTCGGCACCTAATGAACAAAAGGGCGAAGTTTGAGCTGAGGAAGCCATTAGTGCTCTGGTCTCTCACCCTCGCAGTCTTCAGGTAGGTTTTTTTCATTTTCCTAATGAAATCCATCCATTTCATCAGACTTGGCTGAAGGAGGCTACAATTGAGCATTTTATCTTACATCTCATATTTTTAGTTATTGAATAGATCGAGGACATAAAGCCCTGTCCGGAGAGAAAGCCTTCATTGCTACCAAATTTCCCACACTGCACTCAATCTCTTATTTTAACAACTCTCAGGCCATCTTGTCCAAACTGCTCACGTTAGTAATCCAGTTTACCTCTTAGGACTAGAAATAGTGTGTCCGTTCCCGAGTTTCATTGCATAAATTTAGATGAAGGGCTAAAAATGAAAGCCACACCAGTAAACTATTGAAGTCTACAGGGGAGCATAAGGTTTGAATGTGGTGGGTATGATGTTACTGATGAATACTTAATCAAAAAATGGCACCAGACAGGAACAGATGCTGGACACGTTTATCATTAGACCAGAGAATTATTTTGTGCATCCCCATGTCACCCTGCACCTTATTGCCTGAACTGACTCGCAGGTATATATTCCTGCAGCCAGTTCTTACTTTGTATATGGTGGAACTCATCATAGAGGCTTGTTAGGACCAGGCCTAGTTTCATCAGGGGCATCTGCCAGCCAATATCCAGTCTCATTCCTAGAAGCTTGAAGGAGCATTGTGTAATATTTGGTAATTTAGGCAATCACAACACTAATTATAATTAGCACACAGCTGGTGTCCAAACAAGTGCCAGAATTCACCTACAGCATTGACAAAGGTACCTGTTCTATTGTTTTTTAGCTTGGCAAAACCAGCAAGTTTATAACTAGGCTGCTGGAGTAGGGGGAGTCGATATAGATATACTACAAAATAAAAAACTATTCTTATTAATATTTATGCTTTTATTTTTATCATTTTTTATGATTTTATGTTTTCATATTACATATTAACAGTCCTACCACTAAGCAGAAGTAGATGGTAGGATTAAAAGCCTCATTAGTCACTGCGTCTTAATAAAACTGATCAGGAAGAGGGTCTTCACAAACTCCAATGATCTGTACATTTCCACTATGTTGGTTCGCTGCATCTAAACACTCACTTGCTTGCTACTATGGAATAGGCTCGGTTTTTGGTGCATTTTGTGAGGTACGCATGGTTTAGATCTGTCACTAAAGACTTCTTCCATTTCCCTCTGTGTTAGGGCATGATTCTCTAACACAAAGTAGCATTTTTATTTTTATTTATACTTAAGGTCCACAGAATATGCCTCGCCTAAAGGATTTGATATATGAGGAAAATATTATCTTTATTCTAATGGTGTTTTTCAGCATTTTACAGTTTTCAACCTCCCTTGTACCTTTATCATTTTTTTCCTAAAACTTTAACACATACTAGTATATGCAGAGAAAAGAGTACATGGCCACCTTCCCCCCATAATATAGCCCTTACCCTGCTTAAATAATTATCAGCACTGGGTTAATCTTTTTTCCTCTATATCCCTACCAACTTCCCCTTTACCCCAAATTATTTGGAAAGAATACAAGCTGAAATATGTCTGAATTAAATAATATTATTTTTATAAGTTAAGTACTCATTTTAAGAAACTAATGAAAGTATCATAACCTCTCCAAATTACTAATAATTCTTTATTCTTACCTGTTCAAATTCCTCCAGTTAGTTTCATAAATGATTTTTTTTTTTTACAAAAATTTATTTTTAAGAATCTGGGTCAAAATAAGATCCATACATTTCCATTGGTTGATTTATTTTAAGTTAAAGGTTTCCACCTTCCTCTCCCCACCTCCCTTTACCCTCTTCCCCCCTCCATCCTTTGAAGATCATTTACCCTTAAACTTTCCCACAGACGGGATTTTGCGGGTTGCATTTTTCTGGCCTCTGTATTTCTTATTAGCTGGTAGTTAGATCTAGAAGTCTGATTATATCCAGGTTTAACATTTGACTTTATATAAGTAGAAACTTGCCTTTATCAACTCTTCAGTTATCCTGAAGTATGTATAGTTATTACAGCAAAGGCAGGATAAATGCTTGTTTCTTTGATATACATTATTTAGCCATTTAAAAAAATGATTTGCTTACTTAGCATGTAAATAATAACTGATTCTTTTTTAGCTATTATTATGAATTCATGGATTTATAGCCTATGTGTCAATGATTTTGAAATGAACTTGATTTTGCTATATTTTAATTCATTACTGTTATTCTTTTGGCTACTAAATTATCCCATCGTTGGCCAGTGGGAATATTTTTCAAGTTGACTCCTGAATCTTTTTCACATGCACTGACTAGAGCTCCTAGCTTGATTCTTTGAGGGCGATGACAAGATGCTCCATTCTAGGCATATTGCATATTCCTTGTCCATAACTGGAATTAGCCATTTCTCTAAGGAAGCCTAGTTCCTTGCTGTGAGGGGAGATAGTATTTAGAAACCACTATCTCAGCATTATAGAAAATTATTTCTTTTTTAAAAAAATATATCCAGAGTCACAATTCATATTTATGACTAGAGAGTGTTTACTTAATTAACTTCTTATTTCTTTTTCCTCTCATGCCAAAATCTAAGTTCCCAATGTATCCCAGTAATAATTCCTCATTTACTTTCCCCTTCAATGCATATGTAACAGTCATTAACAATATCTTTTTTAGAATGACAAGTTTTTGTTTCCTCTTCCATTTTCTTAATTCTGTTAGCTATTTTACTTCCTTCAGAGCCATGTTTTTGTATAAAGTTTTAAAAACTAGAACTATATAGAGTAGTTTGAGCATGGATAGTCTAGGGTCTTGTAAAAATTGATCATAATATTCTAATCAGGAATTTGGAAAATAGAGATAATGGAATACTATTGTTGTTAATTGAGCATTGTTTCATGTTAGGAATAGTATACTGAGGTTCCTCTATGCTTACAGAATTCTGGTTGACAAAGCACAGAATATTTTAAATATAATGTTTATGTAAGTTTTACTCCTAGACATCAAACATCTATATGTTGTTCATTAATACCTTCAAGTATTTGTAAAAGTATCTAAAATGATACTGGAATATACTCACTTCTTAAATCTTGTTTTATCCCTTATTTGCACAAAGCCAGATGTTCTGTACTTTGTAATTTGATTTCTTGTCTCATTGTTAACTGACAGATTTCCCTGTTGTAAAGAATTTTTGTGATTTTATTTGAGCCAAACTGTTAGCCATTTGCCAGAAGCAGAATCTCAATGCATTGAGACAATGCTTCCAAGAATGGCAGCTTTTCACTTATTTTTATAAACTTCCATCAAAGGAGATGTAAGTGGGTTACATGAAATCCTTTGGTGATAGATTAGGGAGGTGGGAGAAGGCAAGGGGGGGGTGCCTCTGGGATTGGATTAAAAAGTGAAATGAACCATGGCTGGTTTGGCTCAGTGGATAGAGCATCGGCCTGCAGACTGAAGGGTCCCAGGTTCGATTCTGGTCAAGGGCATGTACCTTGGTTGCAGGCACATCCCCAGTAGAGGGTGTGCAGGAGGCAGCTGATCGGTGTTTCTCTCTCATTGATGTTTCTAATTTCTCTATCCCTCTTCTTTCCTCTCTGTAAAAAAATCAATAAAAAATATATATTTTTTAAAAAGTGAAATGATAGCCACATGCTTCTTTTACATAGGTGGGTACAGGATAGTTAACAGTGGCCAATTAACTGATAACAATAACAATGAAGGAATTTGTGGTTTTGGCCCTGGTGCCATTTGTTGTGCTCTGAGGGGTCCAGAAAAAAGAGGAGATACAAGTTACTCTGACTTTCCACAGGTGTGTTATCTTAAGATACAAAAAGACAATAGGCTCAGTAAAACTCAAAGTTGATTTGTCAGGGAAGATATTGGCCTAGCACATGACTACCAATACACACTCCTAGTATAAACTGCTTTTTATTAAAGGTTTTAATTTCAGACCATCCTTTGTGGTTACTCTAGGTTTCTTGAGTTTGCAAGGCCACCACTCGGGCCTTCCCTGAGCTTATCAGGCTAGCATGTGGCCCCTTTTTATCCACAAAAGCAATTTTTATTTGCTGGCCATATTTTTATTTGTCATTAGATTTCACCATCACCTTAAGCATAAAATATATTCAAGATTAATAGAAAGTCACTTTTTTTAAAATAAGGTGTCCATGAAAAAGTATTTAAATGTAGCACAGGAAATGTTCAGAAAAGTATGTTTACCAGTGCAGAACAGCAGGTGAATGGTCTTTAATCAAATCTCACAATTTTATACATGCACACCTCAATATTTGATAGTGGAAGAATTTATTGGCAATTGCTTTATTATTTTTAAGGAAACAACTACATAAGAAACCCAAGTGGAACTGATCAGATGAGAAAGATATGACATTTAAAAAACCCATATTGAAGGAATAAGTATATCATTGACCTGTAAAAAGATGA
The DNA here is from genome assembly GCA_026230045.1 of Corynorhinus townsendii. Classification (NCBI taxonomy): domain Eukaryota; kingdom Metazoa; phylum Chordata; class Mammalia; order Chiroptera; family Vespertilionidae; genus Corynorhinus; species Corynorhinus townsendii. The sequence continues at coordinate 78,901,574 of JAPDVU010000001.1, read as the reverse complement.
AAATTAAAAATGACAAGTTTCAGAATAACTGCATCTGTCTATACTCAAGCACCTCATGTATAGTATTTTGTTCTATGATTGCCAGGAGGGTCCCTCTTAACCCACATTATAGATAATGATCCCAGTCATAATGATATAAAGGAAATGGATATATAAACTATAAATGTCATAGGAGAAAAGCTTCTGTTTGATCAATAACAGGTTATAAATTTTGCATTTTCAAATGTACCACCAAGATGACAAAAGTAGCAACTCTTGAGAGCATGATGTTGCCAAGTGAAAAGGCAAGCTTCCGAACAATACTGGGAGTGTGGTGCCATGAATGAAGAGTTTAGGAACCCGGCAGTTAACATTAGATTTTCTTTACTGACATGTATGTAGTAAAAGCATGAAATCATGTTTGAAAGTTTAGGCTAGTGATTATCTTGGTTTCTAGGGAGGCAGCGAGAGTGATGGGATCCCAGAGGGTCTAAAGGAAGCTTCTGCGTTTGTAAGATTTATGTCATTACAAAAAGTCAAACAAGAAAAAGTTAACTGTTTGATACAAAGCATGGAGAGCAATTTTTTTTAAGTTGAAAGCAAATAATGAAAATAATCCATTTTTCAAAAGAAAAGCTAACAATGATCATTTTAGAAGATTCTGGTGAAATGTCAGTTTCCATTAAATAGAACAAGTTAATACCAAAGCACAAACTTTGTGCCTTATTCACACACACATAGACATACACGAGAATGGCAGATTTATAGTTAGACTTAAGAATCTTGTTTTGTTTGTTTTCTCTTTTCTGACAATGACCCTGAGTTAAGTGTGTATGTAAACCCAGAAGGATAATTTAGGGAACTTCTTTTTTCATCCCTTTATTGTTCAACTCTTAAAGATGATCATTGTTAGTATTTCTATCTTGCACACAGACATACAGTCTGGGGAACATAGACAAATAGAGGTCAGATATTGCTCATGTAAACATTTGTTAATTGTCCCATTTTATCAGACTGTTTGGTTTATATGTCTACTCTGCTTAAAAATATAAAATATGATATTATTTATATCAGTTCCATCCTCTCTGGCTTTTGGGTCCTTTTATCAAAGAAACTTAGAAATCATTTTGATTCTGATGCCATCTTTATAAATTACAGCTATTGTCTCATTTTTTAACTGAAACTGGCAGGTATATAGAAAATTATTGCTTTCTGAAGACAGCTTGTATAAAAGTTTTCTTCACAGAATCAAATAGATTTTTCTAAAAAATACATTGCTAGAATGTTTGCTCATTGAGACATAAAACAACTGAGGCTAGGAATAACACAACAGCCAGATGCCATAGTTGTTTCAAAGGTATGTCACAGACTGACAGCAGAACCCATTTTGTTTCTCTTTGCACTAAAAGAATTATGAAGCATCTACATTGAATTAAAAAACAACAACAACAATGAAGTCAAAAAGCCGAATAGAGAATAAAGGCAAAAAAGTCACTGCCGTCGGAAAAACAAGCCCTACATTTACTTAGTACATCGAGTTGGCTGACGTCCTTGAGGGGAAGAACACCATGCTACCATTGTCATAAATGGAGATGACAGTGTCTAGTCTGAAAGACAATGGATTTGTTTGGCATTTTGAGTTGTATTTGAATCCCTTTCCACCTGAGAGCTGCCAAAATACCCTCCATAATTCTGCTCGGTTGGAATATCAATTATTCTGTTCTACTACACACACAGCAAATATTACCCAACAAATCACAGCTACATGTTAAGGAAAACTTTCCTTGCCTGCCCCTCCCCAACAACATTTAGGTTACAGCATACATGCCCACCCTTTATACACTCTCCCAGCTCCCTGGAAATTTATTCCATCGCCCTGTTTTCAGATACAACTCAAGTAAAATGCCACTTCGGCTGAGACCTTACATCTGAGGTTCCAGTGCCAACCCAGGGATCTCTGTTCTTCCCTCCACACTTCATTAGCCATGCCAGGAGCATCAGGAATAGGTAACAGGGAGGAGGTGTATTACCTAGGCCACATCATTCTCATTGCATTTGATTTTTAGGTCTAAAACCAGATCCTCTGCCAGAATAGGCTCTAGTCTCAAATCACAATACAGTGACACTGACTGAATCACTTGACTCCTTTTGAAACACCAAGAATAATAATAAAGATAAGAAATGGCAACTCTCCGTCCTTTAAAAGTAAAATAGAGCTTATAAACTGGGATTCATGCATCCGAATTTTCTCTGGACAGTCTTGGTTTTATGCCCATGGTCTTGGTGTAATTATCAATAGCTCCCTTTTCAGTCTCAAAATGTCCCAGCCTGAATGGTAAATGATATGATTAGTCTATTTGTAACCCACTGGGAAACTTTGTGGGCTAACTACAACAGAAAAAGGACAAATATACAAACCATTTACTAACTTGCCCCTAACAAATTTTTATTTTTATTGTTGACCTCTCATCTGAAACTTGCTGTTGTGTTTATAATATTTCCAAACACCCAAATTTAAAATATTCAAACCAGGTCCCTTTTTTGTAACCCTTTTAAATTTTCTCAAAATTTATCACTGTTTGCCTCATGAACATTTTTAACTCATTCAAAATATACAAATAACTTTTAACCCATCACCAAGTAGAATAATTCTTCTTAAATGCCTTTAGTAGCTGTCTATTCCTCTCCATTTCTATGCTGGACACTCCAGTCTGGGCCTACTTCATATCACAGCTCAAGTATTGCATCCACCAATTGCTGTCTCCTAAATATGTGGTCTACCCAAGCTACTCTGCATTCCACATTATGTCCCTGTTTACACTTTAATTGAAACTTCTTTGCCTATAGGTTAAAACTTCAACCTGCCCATCAAACATTTCCATCTGTCCTTGACTGACCTTTCATCGCCGCTCCAGGCAAACGGTTCCAGCCAACATGTGTGTGAGCATTGCCAGCAAAACAGGCATACTGTGCCCATCCTCGTTTCATGTCTTTGAACACACTGTACCTCTTCCTCGTTCTCCATCCTTCCTCCATTGTTTTATAAATCTTAGTCATCGCTTAGACTTACCTTAGAGTGCTTTCTCCATAAAGGCCTTTCTGGCCATTTCAGGCCACCTCCCAGCTTCTCCTGAACGCATTGCTATCTCATCATTTAACCAGACTATATACTTACTGGCTTACCCATGTACTTCCCAATAGACCATATGAGTTCCTTAGCATCAGAATTGTGTCAGGCTGTTCCAGGAACACAGTGATGCATACAGTTGCTGAATGAATGAATAAAAATCATTGCTACTTCTCCAGTCACAAGTAATTGGCATTTTCCACTCATTTCACTTGGTCACCCTTTCTGTGTTTTGTATCAACTGCCTCAAACATACCCCAGTCCAGCCTTCATTTGATTTCTTCAGCTTGACCTATGGAAGAACAGACCTGCTTCAAGAAATCTGGGCCTGCAAAGCCCTCCCCAATCTGGCCTCTGTTACTCTGACCCTTCCTCTTTCTCCCTCTCCCCGCTCAGGCCTCAGTGTTGCCTGCAGCCTCTTAAACACCCAGTGAGGCTGCTCCCTCAGGGCTCTCATACCTGATGTTCCCTCTGTCCAGAACATTCCTTGCCCAGATAGTCTAAGAACTTGTCCCTCACCTCCTTAAGGTCTTTACTAAAATTCCACCTTCTCAGTGTGGCCTTCCCCACGCCCCCGTCTAAATCACAATAACTCCCACCTACACTCCGTATTGCCCAGGCCTGATTTCTTTTTCTCCTTGGCACTTACCACTCTGTGAATTAGTAATCTTGTTCATCCTATCTCCTCCTACTTGATCTAAGCTTCATGAGGGCAAGGATTTCTGTCAGAATTTCTGCCCTGTCTTTAGTGTCCAGGTAGGTAATTAATAAATATTTACCTTTTAAAAATTAAAAATGAAAATGAAGAGCCCCAGCTGGGTGGCTCAGTTGGTTGGAGCATCATCCCATATACCACGAAGGTTGCAGGTTTGATTCTGGGTCAGGGCACATACCTAGTTAGGTTGCGGTTCAGTCCCTGGTTAAGGTGAACACAGGAGGCAATCGATTGATGTTTCTCTTCCATGGATCTCTCTCTCTCAAATCTATAACATATCTTCAGGTGAGTATTTAAAAAGGGTGGGAAAATGAATAGAGGAGGCTTGCAGACAGTTGTTAGTAAGTCTCCTTTCCATTTTTGGAAAGTCTTTCCTTCCATTGGGGGAATAGGAAAAATGTTCTCATTTTTCTCTTAAATCCATGGAATTACTGGATTTTCAAGTATTCCAAAAATTATAATAATTAGATTAAGTGCATGAGATTTAACTTGGTTTTGCTTTTGTTTTTGTTTTTTTCAAATGAAAATGTCCATTACAAGGGAGAATTCCAAGCTGCTGTAAAAGGGGTTTCCTGGGAGAAGCCAGGAAAACAGACCTCATGCTGCTGTGCAGGTGGCACTTTGGGTTCTGGCAGGCTACCCTTCCTTCCCTTTGGCGGGCACCCACCAGCAGGCCACTCTGCTGCTCCAGACTGCCTGACTGATCTATTTCCTTCCAAATTAAGAAAAAACAATCCACTCATAGTGTAATGATCCAGTCCAAGTAGGGCAAGTATTTACATTTGTGGCAGTTTGTTACAAATGTAGTAAGTACGATAGAAAGAGCCCAGACCACCACCAAGGTGATTAATGAAAAGAGCCCCAGGTTATTGTAAGTACAGACAAGGAATGTCCTCTCCAGCTCCCAGAACTGAAGACCACGTCACAGCCTTTGCTTATTTGCAATGGGAAATACTATATTTAGTAGTAATTTTTTAATATATATATTTTTATTGATTTCAGAGAGGAAGGGAGAAGGAAAGAGAGCTAGAAACATCTATGATGAGAGAGAATCATTGATCGGCTGCCTCCTGCATGCCCCACACCGGGGACCAAGCCTACAATCTGGGCATGGGCCCTGACTGGGAATTGAGCTGTGACCTCCTGGTTCATAGGTCAACACTCAACTACTGAGCCACACCAGGCTATATTTAGTAGTATTTTTTACTCAGTATTTTTTCTTAGTTTTTAAAGTGAGAAATCTCAGGAAAACACACACACAAAACAATCTCACTACCACAGATATGTATTGTTAATATTTTGGTGCATCCCCTTTCAATTATTTAATATTAAGCTTGAGAATTTTTCATATAATTTTAATTTTCTGTAATCTAATATATTTGAGCTTGGACAAAAGTATGACTTTGGTAATATGTTTGTATTCCTGGTGCTATAACAACTTTAAACAGCTGACCTGTAAGACATTTTAAATAATTTCACCAAAATGAATTCCTGTTTACATCTCTGGAATGCTACAGCTTTGCTAAATCTTTTGAGAGAAATAACATGAGCATTCTTGAAGCGGTCATACAGTAGTTTAGCATGTAAGTATAGTAACCCCTGAAGCATTTGTTAAGGATTATTTTGAATAAGACTGAGTTAAGGATTGCTGTTCTCATAAGCTTCTTGTTGTTACCTCACAAATCCTTAAATGATCGTTTATGTTTAGCAGGGTTTGAAAAATATAACTACGAGATTTTGAATCCTTAAAAATCTTCAGGCATAACTCTTTGTGAAATTGCCTAATTGCATAATCTGAAATGCATCCAATGATACTGACATCCATTATTAAGTTTAGGTAACCAGAGTTGCAGACTGGCTGAAGAAAACATAAAAGTGAACAACATGGAAAAGTACTAGAAACTTATTCTGGAGAGGCTGGAGAGTGAGCAGAGAATAAGTGACACATTGAGAGATGAAATGTCCTTTTCTTCATAATCCACGTGTCCCCAGGCAGGGACGTGAGTGGAAGACTGTAGAAAAGATAGGAGATCAGGGCTCAGTCAAGAAGCACTGGTTGCTCGCCCTCGGGTAACCCTCTGCGGTTAGAGAAGTGAAATCCCCCTAAGTATGTCTCTCCCACGTGGAACAGCTATCGCAGGCCTCCTCTGACCTCCTTCTTGAAAGCATTGGCAGTTCTTTCATGAAAGCTGTCCATGTCTGTTCTCTCTGTTTCAACCAAGAATGCCAACTAGTAACAGCTCATCAATTTTGGATGATGCTGTGGGATTAACAGTTTGCCTAGATCCCACTTGACTTGGCACACGAAATAGGGAGCCCAGTTTTCTTCCTTGTAAACAGCAATGCTTTTCATTCGTGCTGCCAGTAGATGAATTTAATTGGTAGGTAGCTCTCCTCGGAGCTCGTTGCCTGCTATCTGTTTTTAAAAATGTGTAAGTGGACGTCGTTGAGGACTGTTTGATCTCTTATTATCATCACTTAAATTGTCATATTTGCTGGAAGTGATCCTCACTGTACTCATTGTCACCCAGGACATTTCTTACAACGTTCAGAGCCCCAGGAGTTAGAATCAACTATATAATTAAAGTGATTGATTTGAGGCATAATACCCCCCCTGCTCACACAGTGCATTTTCCTAACCACGTGATAAAGCTGTCATTTTCTTTTATTCCTTTTATTTCATTACAAATGATAGACAGAGAGGAGGCTTTTATATGGTTTTGTTCTGAGAAATGGATGAGCATCATCAACTCAGAAGTGGATGTGCCGGGGGATTAAAGAAGCTGGGAGAGATTGTTCATTGATTCTAGGTGTTTGTGTTAACCCAGAGCTGCAGCAGAAATCTTCAGTGCAGTTCAGTAGAATTGCCTATGATTTGAAGAAGTGTATGAATCGCTAGCTATTCAGAGTTCTCCTATGCAAAGGCAGGGATTTGGGTCCTCCAAAAGAGTTTACCTCTAAATTGGAGTTTATACTAGTTTGGGGCAAAGAATAAATTAAAAACCAAAGAGGTGCAGAGAAAAGCCACAGAGCTCAGGAGAGAAGAGCCGAAAAGAAAATTTTAATTTCTGCCTTTAAAAAGAACATAGTAAAAAAGGAAAAGAAAAGCCCTGGCCGGTTTTGCTCAGTGGGTAGAGTGTCGGCCTGCGAACTGAAAGGTCCCAGGTTAGATTCTGGTCAAGGGCACATGCCCGGGTTGTGGGCTTGATCCCCAGTGGGGGACTTGCAGGAAGCAACCGATCCACCATGATTCTCTCTCATCATGGAAGTTTCTCTCTGTGCCTCTTCCTTCCTCTCTGAAATCAATAAAAGTATATTAAAAAAAAAAAAAAAGGAAAGAAAAAAAAACAATAACATAGTAAAACAGTATAACTTTTTAATATTCAACAGAATGCTGGGCACCGTGATTTCATCATAACTTCTCAAACTGGTCTTTGCCAGCTGGTTCATTTTTGCTAAAATCAAACCCATCTTTCATCACACTTACAAGTGAAGGAATCACACTTGAGTGTTCTCTGATCTGCTGATTGCCACCTGTAGGCTGTACAGGAACAACTTTTCTGTGCTCCTTAGGACTTATCCTTAAATTCACAATGTGGAACTAGGTTCAAGTTTGAAGTCATTAAAGTTACTTTACTGCCCTTCTCCTCCTCATGATTATCATCATCATCATCATCATCTGGATGGTTGTGCCCATGTCCCGTTGAGTTCCTTCTGGGTAGGAGCACTACATTTCTAACAGACTGATTTGTGGTTTTGATGCAACAAAGACCTTTTAAAACAATGAACATTTTTATTTTTTAGGTGTTTCTTTTCTTAATATGTTTTTATTTATTTTAGAGAGAGAGAAACATGGATGAGAGGGAACCATCGATTGGCTGCCTCCTGCACACCCCTTACTGGGGATTGAGCCCCAACCCAGGCATGTGCCCTGACCTGGAATGGAACAGGCGACTTCTTGGTGCATGGGACTACACTCAGCCACACAGGCCAGGGCCAGAACAATGAACATCTGACAAGGAGAAAAGTTGGCCTATCTAGCACAAAGTTCTCATTGGGCAAGAACCTCATAAAATCCATAGATACATCAGCAGCTAATTTCCTGATCTTCTGCTTATGTCTCCAAAAAAAAAAAAAAGTGGCATGCGATCTATTAGAAGTGAATTTTAGTTGTTAGGAAACTGAGAAATGTGACATTGGTCCATTCCTGAGACTGCCAGTGGAAATGGATACCAGGTTTGTAGCAATCTTGGATATAGTGATATTCAGCCAAATGTATGTGTCCACACACCACTATCTCCACATTTCTTCATGAAGATAGACTGAACTTCTACTACACTATTAATTTTGCCTGTTTAAGTATTTTATCCTAAATTAAATATATGGTTATAATTTGAAATGATTATCGGAGTAATATTTGTTATAAGGATGGGGAAAACAAAATTCCAAATTAAAAAAGACCCTATTTTTTAGAGGAAAAAGAAATCCGTTGCCGAAATGCTGGCTCAGTTAAATTGTAGAGTCCCTACATTAAAATAATGCACTCAGGTAATATATCCAAGTAAGTTCTCATGTTTTCACTTGCTCTTTTTGCACCCAGCATTTTATAGAGAGTATGTTCCCGCTCATTTTAATTCTCATTAGGTATATCAGCCTCAACACCTGGTGCTGGCTTTGGTGAAAACAAACTAAAGGCAGGTCCATTGAATCATGACCTCCTGGTTCATCGGTCAATGCTCAACCACTGAGCAACACTGGCCGGGCTGAAACCTTTGAATAGGAATGACTGAAGGGCCTGGAAGCTTCTAAACTAATACCATTTGTCCCTTAAACACTTCTAGGCAAAACCCTATGAGCTGGTCTATAAATCCTAAACAATTTATAATTTAACACACTCTTCAAAATCGATACAACCATGCATCCATCTGTAACCCTAATTCAGAAGGACAGGAATGTGATAAAAGAAAGAACCAAATGACTAATAGTTACGAACAAAAAAAAATGAGCAATCTTTTGTTTAAACAAAGCTACCAGAAATCACAGTGATTAGGAGTTATTTATTTTTCTTAATTAACTCCTTCATAAGTTTTAGACAAATGTTTCTTGATGCAACTTAAATAACTACACAAACACGGTCCGGGTGAGTTCCCTGCCGGGATATCCGTGACAGGTGCACACTAACAGCTATTTCTGCAGAATGAAGAAGAGTGTCAGAGGCAGCTGAGCTTGCAAACCTTCCAGAAGTCTTTTATTGTTTCCTCCATTGGATTGAGTCCAAAGTGAGAATAATTACCCTTAGGACTGCCAAATTTCTGGGTGTTCAGATAACCCTGGTCTTGTAATAGGAAAGAAATGTGAGCCAAGGCGCAAAAAGAGTGACTGAATTTTATAAAAAAATATTTCTCATATATCTCAGGGAGCAGTTTTCTTAGAAGTGGTCCGTTTTCTTTGACTAATAGAAGACAAAGAAGAGAATAATGTGGTTAAAAAAAACACACACCACAAAATAAAGGAGAGAGAAAATCAGGCATTATCTACATACTCTTAGGCTGCTATGGTAATACAAGAGCTGAGGATTTTACACTGGGCTTCCTTGGGACTGCTCTGTAATTTATGGAAGTCTTATGGGGGAAGGAAACAGGGAGTAGCTCAATATTGAATACAAAATTTTTATTGTTCTGAAAACTTTGTCTTCCAAAAAGTTTTTAAGTTACTCTTAATTTAAAGTAAACAGTTCCCTTCTGTTGAAAATAGAGAAGAAATTACAGGTTTTGCTCTAAATCTCCAATTCTAATAACCAGTTTAGATGTTATGGCATTCTCACAACAGACTTGTGAAGAAAATACTATTATATGGAGGTCCTTGAATATTTCAAAATATTTCAGTACTTTCATAATTCAAAATCAGTTTTCTTACAGGAATAATTTTAAACATAACACATAAATACATATCTAATAGTAACTTTGGGTTGTGTCTAACTTTTGTTCCTTCATTTGAAAGCTCTTGGTTTCTGACATGTTTCTCTGTTCCACCAGTAGCATTCCTACCTAATAAACACCGGATGGCATGGTTATAATTTACCAACAGTGACTGTTAGAGTGACAACCCAGTATCACCCTTAGGACTTCTGAGGCACATAAACAACAGACTGGTTCCGAAAATAGTGCTCAGCAATGTGGGTATTTCTGTCCCTCACTAATGTGACACTCCCATGTGACAGTATTATATCAGTTGGGTCACTACTTTTGAAATTATGTGATTCTTGAGAATGTTTTAGATGTTGGGATTTACTAGTATATTCCTTATGAATATTATATATGGATATTTGAAAATATCCTGATCCAAATCCATATAAAATGCAGCTATGCCCCTATTTTGCAGATGAAGGAACTGAGGCTTGGAGTAATTAAGACATTTATCCATGGATACACAGCTTATAGGTGACAGGATGGGGTTTATCCCATGCTCTGCTCAAAGCAGTGCTTCTTACACAAAGTGGGAAGGTCAAAATGAAAGGTGCCAAAGCCAGAAAGTCATTGTGAATGGCTTACATAAGAGGGGAAGATGATCTTCTGAGCTTTGAGGGAGGAGAAACTTGGCTGAGTTTCTCCAGTTGTAACCTATGGACCATGTTCACAGAAACATCTCTATTAAAAATTCCATTTCTGGGTTTTTCTCCAATGCTATTCAATTAGAACCTCTGGTGGTGAAGCCAGGAAATCTTCATTTTTACCAACCTCAATGGTTTACTGGTTTTAAAATTTCTATAATTTCAGGGGGGTTGTATGCCACCCTCCCCACCAAGTGTAGGGACTCCACCCCTCCCTACACTGACAATCCCTATTGAACAACTAAAGACTCTCAGGAGATGTTCAGTAGCTGAGAAGTCCAGAGTTGCATGGTGAGCCGCCCTGCAGAGGTATCAGACTGTGACCCAGGCCAACTATGGCATACTTGATCCTTACTCATGCATTTCTTATTATGCCTCTGACCTTTCTCCAGCCATTTTCTCCTGCACCTGGACTATTACGTGGGTGCTTTCACCTGAGATAACATCAATGTTCAGGTAACCTTTCACTCAAGGGCATTGTATCTCAATTAGTTTCTTGGTCAATAGGCTTCCTGGTGGCCTAATGCCATCTCCACAGAGCTTGGACAGGAAAGCAGCATTCCATACCTCTGCTATGACTTCCTATGCTAGAAAAGTTTCTGCAATTCTGGCTTCTCCCACCTTACATCCCTCAACTCACACCCTCATTTGCCAGATTTCTTGAGTCCTCTTATATATCAGTCTGTATTTTCTGACTTGGATGTCCTAATCTTTCAACTCAACATGATCTGAAACAGTTTCACACACAAAAAATGTTCTTAGCCAGTCCTTCAACTCCGTGATTCCACCACTGGGAATCTATTCCAAGAAATAACCCCAAACAAGGAAAGACTTGTATAATGATGTATATGGCAACATTATTTACACTTAAAAAATTAAAAGCAATCTGGAGAGAAGCGTAAAAAGAAGAGAGTGATAAATTAGAGTGCAAGCATTCAAGGAGACATTTTGCAGATATTAAATAAGGGATTCATGAAGACTATGTAGGAACATGGACAAATTGCTAACGGAAGTAAGAAATGTACCTAAGTGGGCTATACTACCTAGGTACTCTAAGCTCAGCTATGAAGAGAAAATGAGAAACACTGAAAGGTAATAAAATTATAATGGTTGTATTATGTTGATAGGATCATGACAGGTTTATCCTATTTCCTAAATTTTCCAAAGTATATAAGCATTTATTATATTGTGTTTCTTGTTTTGTTTTAATGTTATTTTATTGTTTAAAGTATTACAAATAGTAGTACATATGTCTCCTTTTTTCCCCCATTGACATTCCCCTGGCCTCCCCAACCCCTCCCCCACTGTACATGTTTTTTCATAAAGCTCAAACTCCTCAGTCAGGATGGCCTATGTATCTCCTATTCAAAGGCTCAATACAGGGAGTAATCTTTGACTTAACCCTCATCTATTTAAGTTGGCTCTGGAGGTCCTTTGTGGGAAGGTTCTTGATGACCCACCATCACCATCCTCTTTACCTCCTATGGACCTATGACATCTCCTCACAGCTTCTCAGCAATGCCCTATTCCACCTCCCCGTATCCGACCTACAAAAGTTAAAGTGTCTTAGAGCTCAGTTCTGTGGTTCCTTCTCTCTTCTATTTACATTTTCTCCCTAAAGATCTCATCTCATTAAGCCATGCTTAAATATCAGATAACTCCCACATTGAAGTTCCCAGTCCTGATCTCTTCCCTAAATTCCAAATGTCCCTTTGTCTAAAAGCTACTTCATCTTCACCTGAATGTTTGATAGGCATCTCATCTCTAATATATCTATATAGAACACTGCCAGGGTGTCTAAGCAATTGTACTGCCTAAATACATACCAAATGTATCTACTTTTTTCTGTTCATATCCTCTGTTACCATGTTCCAGCCACCATCGTCTCATTTGGCAATGAGAGATGTAATATCCTTCTAAATATTCTCCCTGGTATATTTCTTATACAATATAATGGTAAATTCATATCATTCTGTAATATTATAATAATTGTACACTTATTAACTATTAATATTATTAATTGTTATACTGTGTCTTATTATATATATTACAGCCCAGTCTCCACAGTTAAATTTTCATTAAAAACATAAATCACATTGTGTCGCTCCCCTGCTTATATTTCACAAGCGCCTATGCAGTGGAGTGAAAATAAAATCTATTTTGTGATTTATTATTAATTAGTAATATTATTATCACTATAGCATATAAACTCTTCAAAGGCCCTACAAGATGTAGTTCGTGCCCTCTGTTGAACTGCATTTCATTTCAGCCCCTGTCACTACCAACCTCCCTTAACTTGGACCTCACGCATGCCCAGCTCCTTCCTGCCACGCTGTTGTCTGGGTTCTTCTCCAAGACTTGTCTGGACTGGCTCTTTCTCATCAGCTCATGTGTCACCTCCTCTCAGAAGCCTTTTCTGACCTCAGCACATCTTCCTGTCCCAAATCTCTAGTCATTGTCATCTCACCCAGTTTTATTATCTGGCACTGAACACAATCTGAAATTTTTAAGCTATTTTTTATGTATTGTCCCCTCCCTCCACTGGAATATTGGCTCCATGACAATAAGTTCCTTGTATTTTCCTCTTTTTTTGATCCCTTGTATTTAAAAATCACTTGGCACCTAGTGGGCACAGAATTTTGTTATCAACTTTTTATTTGCAGTATATCACGTACAGGAAAATTCGCAAATCCTAAAAGTAGAGGTGAATGATTTTTTGAATGAAGTGAACTCAGTCACGTGGTCCCCACCCAGATATAGATTATAGAACATCACCAACACCTCGGCAGCTTCTCTGCCCCTTCCCATTTCCTATCTCCCCCAAAGTAACCACTACTCTGACTTCTCTCATCAAATTAATTTTGCTTGGATTTGAACTTCATATGAGCAGAATCATACACTATATGGTGTTGTGTATGGTTTCTTTCATCCAGCATTATATTTGTGAGAACCATCCAAGTTTTTGCATATAGCCATCGTTCCTTTTTCTTATTACTGGTATAGTACTTCATTTATACTTTTTATTTCACTGTATTCTAGGTAGACATTTGGGTTGTTTCTATTTTGGGGATATAAATAATGCTGAGGGTGCACATTTTTATACCTGTCTTTTAGTGCACATTATGTTGGCATTTCTTTTGGGTATACACTTAAGAGAGAATTTGCTCGATCTGCCAAATAGCTTTCCAAAGGGTTTGTACCAATTGACGCTCCTACCAATAGCAAGTGAAAGTTTTAGTTGCTCCCCTTCCTCACCAACACTTGCAATTGTCAGTTTTCCCAATTATAGTCATTTTGGTGGGTGGCTTACTTTCTCCTTTTGAAATAAACCAGCTGTCTGGATGGATAAAGTCTCAGAGAATAAAAAAAAAAAAAAAAAGTGAATAAGCCCAGATACAAGCAATCTGATAAAAATCAGAGTTTTCCAAAGGGATAGCTATGCTCTCTGATTTTGCTCATATTGGGTACTGGATTATTGTCACAATGTTCAAATGTTTACTAGCTCTGCTATTTATATGTAACAATACCTGGAGGGGGTCCTTAATTTGGGATTTCTATGGAGCTGCTTAAAGGGTTTGTGGCTAGTGGTTGAGATCATTATATAATGAAAATTTGATATAGCTTATACATATACTAGAGGCACATTGCACGAAGATTAGTGCAATAGGCCTTCCTTCCCCTGGCTGCTAGTACCGGTTTTCCTCTGACACCCAGGACCCAGGCCTTTGCTCCGGCTTCAGCGGAGAAGCCAGAGCAGAGAAGCCTCGAGGCTTGGCTGCGGCCAGAGTGAAGAAGCCAAGCCTCTTCAGTCATCTTCAGTCTTTGCTCCATGCCTGTGTATGCAAATTAACCAGCCATTTTTTGTTGGCTCACTCCTGATTGGCTGGTGCGGGTCATGTAGGTACAGCAATTTGCATATTTCTCTTTTATTCGTGTAGATAGTTATAAATAGTCACAATAAATTACAGAGATGCATTCTGATTTCATCCTCATCTTCTCATGCTTCATTGCATTCTAGTCTCAGACATTTGTACTAATCTCCTCTCGCACTCATCACTAATTCTTCATCTTTACTTATAAATGGATTCAGTTTATAATGTCAAGTGCTGAGTCATTATCAGGCAATTTCTTCATCTCTTTCTGGTGTTGCTGCTGGCTATGACTGCGATACTGATGCTGAGTTTTCTGCTTGGCTATTCTATGTTACCATCTTTGTGCCTCAATAGTTCCATGCAAAACCACTATGGCTTTAATAGCTTTGATCAAGTTGGCTTGCATTCTATTATCTCTTTATTGCTGGAAACTTTGCTTTATTTCAGGAAGTCATTTTAGCACTTTTATCAAAGGCACATGGCACCTATATTTGGACTTTTTTATTTCTTTTTGGTTCCAATATTTTAAAAGTCATCTATATACTAGTATATAAAAGCCTAAGCAACAGTGTGACCATTTGACTGGTAGCTATGACGTGCAATGACCAGGGGGCATATGCTCGACACACAGGCATGGAAACATTGAACAGACGGATGAATCTCAGAGGGAAGGGAGGAGAGAGAAGGGCGGGAAGAGATTATATGCATACTAGAGGCCCTTTGCATGGATTCATGCACTGGTGGAGTCCCTCGGCCTGCCCTCTGGGGATTGGGCCGAAACCGGCAGGCTGAGGGATGCCACCAGTGCACGAATTGGTGCACTGGGCCACTAGTTAACTAGGAAATCCACCTTTTTGATGTTACTAAGGTGATTGCCCAAGCTAATAAGAGTTTGGACTGGGAGATACTTAAGATTCTTCCAGTACATTCTTGTTTTAAGTAAATTTGCTCCCCAAGTAATAAAGATGGAACAATGTGAGATTTGGCCTTAGGCCTATTTCTCTGGTTTTATTCCAGCCCACTGGAGACCGAACCCATGACCATAATCCTTTTGATGACATAAGGGACATAGTGGCTCACTTGTAATTCCAGCTCCAGGAGACAAAAGAATAGGGCACAATGTGACCTAGGGATCCAGTGAAGTCCAGGGTCAAGGGATGTAGGAAATCCTCTCACTCCATCACTTTCTTCATGTCTTTGCTTAGATGTCACCATATTGTTGATATGCTGTATCTAAAATAACAACCTCCATTCCCACTCCCTATCATCTGGTATAGCATACATTTCCTAACATACTACCTCTTTTTCTGCTTTGAAACGTAAGCTGCAAGAAATGTGAGATCTATCTGTTGAGTTTATTTTTCCTGGTTCAGATCCGGTACCTAATGCCACATCCACATTCTCTCTAAACTTCTCCAGGTCCTAAAGTTTTAGGCCTCTCCTTCAGCCAAAATAATGCCTGGCACATATATAATGCTCAGGAAATAATTGGTTGAATGAATGATTAATTACAAACTCCTGGCCCTCCCCTGTCCAGAACTCTTTAAAGACCTGGATTATCTACAATTCTATCCATTGAAAATTTACCTAACACTCTAGAAAGAGTAAGGGAGTTTCAGTCATTTTCTCCTCTAATCACATTTGTCTTCTAACATCTAATTGAGAAACATGGGCATTTTTTGAAGAAATGGAGAAGCAGAAGAATCTGGATTTAGAAACCCAGAGTTTTGGAGGGATGTGAGTAAGGGAAGGGAAAGGAGCAAGATCAAGGGAGAAGGCCAAAAAGTGAGCTCAGAAAGGACAAACACAAACCAGCTAACTTCCACTTGTGTTGTAGGCAGTATCTTTTCATTTCTCCTTTCAATCATTAGATGGAAATTCGATTTTCCACCAGAAGGGAGAAAAGCCTTAAAACTCAAAGGCCTCATCCTCATTGTTGGCATGGCTGGGAAGTGAGGGGCAGAGGTGGAGGGAACATACAACACACACTCACATTTGATGATGAAGTAAGAAGACCTTCTCCCTTGAGGAAATTTAGGGGCCAGGAGGGTTCGGCTTTGCTTTTGGAAAGTTCAATGGCATGGTCTTCAGACTGTTTTAACATTTTGTTTTTATTGCCCAATCCTAGTCATAATCATAACTATCATCGTACACAAATACCCACTGAGTTCCTATTGTTCATAAAGTGCTCAAGGGCCCATGGTAATTCACAGGCTTAACCCACGTCCAGCCTTATGTCCCAAAGAAAATTTGATACAGCTTATCATATATATAAACTTTAATTAATATATATATTAATTAAATATATATAATTGGCACACACACACTGAGTGGCCAGATTATTATGATCTTTGAACGTATAATAATCTGGCCACTCAGTGTATATCCTATATAATAAAAGGTTATATGCAAATTGTCCCCTTGACCAGGAGTTCAATCAGCAGGCAGGCCAGCCAACCACCCATGTCCCCTCCCTCTGGCCAGGCTGGCTGGACCCCACCCATGCACGAATTCATGCACCAGACTTCTAATATATGTATGTATATATACACACATTAAGCTTTTTCTGCCATAGGGGTTAAAAATACATATATTCCTCTGTGGAAAGAATAATACTATACTCCTAGGATAGGACTAATAGAATACTAGGCCAGTGCAAGTGCAAAGTATACCAACTCCCATGAGCTTGGTAGCATATGTGTTGTGGTCACATAAGAGATGGAGAAGCAGTGGCTAAATGGGCTTTAATGCTTTCTGTATTTTTGTGGTTGATGTTTCTTTTTTTTTGGAGGTTGAATTTTTTATTGATAGAATTAATCAAATATTCATGGCAGAGTTGGCCATAATACACTCAAATTAGACCTGTTTAAATGAGACTTCTTTGGAATCCTTCAATTTTGTACAATGATTACAGCGTGGTTCTAAATAAAAACAACTTCACCCACATCACCCTTGTCCACTCAGTTGTTAGAGACAAAGAGCTTGCTCCAAAATTTTTTTAAAGATAGGCTAAAATACAATCAACTAAAATAAGCTATCAGGCTTAATCAAGAAGGGCTTAATATTACTCATTCTCGTCTTTGAACATTTTACTTAAGTGCTTTATTAGAGCTACTAGCTCAGGGTTCCCACCAAGTGCATCAATTTATTTATAAGCTTTGGATTCAAGCTCTTTAAGAGTATTCCACGTGTATTCAAAAGAACCTACATTCTCAAGCTAATGTACACAGTATTTTTAAAAATTCTTTATTGTTTAAAGTATTACACATAGTATTACATGTTTCCTTTTTCGCCCATTGACCTCTCCCCGGCCACCCCCAACCCCCAGCACATGCCCTCACTCCCCTAGTGTCTGTGTCCATTTGTTATGCTTATATGCATGCATATCAGTCTTTTGGTTGATCTCTTCCCCCCTCCCCCCACCCTCCCCTTGCCTTCCCTCTGAAGTTTGATGATCCTGTTCTATGCTTCTCTGTCTCTGGATCTATTTTTGTTCATCAGTTTGTTGTTCATGATATTCCACAAATGAATGAGATTGTGGGATATTTATCTTTCTCCAGCTGGCTTATTTCACTTAGCATAATGTTCTCCAGTTCCATCTATGCTATTGCAAATAGTAAGAACGCCTTCTTTTTTACAGCAGCGTAGTATTCCATTGTGTAGATATACCACAGTTTTTTAATCCACTCATCTACTGATGGGCACTTAGGCTGTTTCCAAATCTTAGCTATGGTGAATTGTGCTGCTATGAACATAGGGGTGCATATGTCCTTTCTTTGATTGATGTTTCTGATTTCTTGGGATATATTCCTAGAAGTGAGATTACTGGGTCAAATGGGAGTTCCATTTTTAGTTTTTTGAGGAAACTCCATACTGTTTTCCACAGTGGCTGCACCAGTCTGCATTCCCACCAGCACTTGTCGTTTGATGATTTGTTGATGATAACCAATCTGACAGGTGTGAGATGGTCCCTCATAGGCGTTTTGATTTGCATCTCTCAGATGATTAGTGACTTTGAGCATGTTTTCATGTGTCTCTTGGCCTTCTGTATGACCTTTTTCAAAAAGTGTCTATTTAGGTCCTTTGCCCACTTTTTGATTGGATTGTTTATCTTCCTTTTGTTAATTTGTATGAGTTCCCTATAAATGTTGGAGATTAAACCCTTATCAAATATATTACATTGGCAAATATGTTCTCCCATGCAGTGGGCTTTCTTGTTGTTTTGTTAATGGTTTCTTTTGCTGTGCAGAAGCTTTTTATTTACTGTAGTCCCACTTGTTTATTTTCTCCGTAGTTTCCATTGCCCTGGGACCTGTATCGGTAATGATATTGCTACGACGTATGCTGTCCTGCTGTCCTCCATCTTCTTTTTTTTCCCATAGTATTTTTTTATATCTATGTTTTCAATTTTCTAGCACAAGATATTCTGCACCTGGGTGCTTACAGGCTTCAATCAGATAGCATGAATAGCAGGGAATGAGAACTTTCCCTCTTTTAGATTTTCATAAAAGCTTTTGTCTTCTTTATATTCTTTTGAGTGTATATTAGCATAATCATCTCTAATTTGGAAAAAGAGCCCAAGTTTATCAAGTAGTGCCTTAAATCTTCTTTGTAATCAGAGAACAACTGCATGAGACCTATTGCTAATCCAAACAGTCTACCTGTATTTTGCTGCACCATAGCTTTATATTCTTCAGGGGGACAAGTGTAGCTAACCTCCCAATAAATATCTAGCTTTGTCCCTGTTGGACAAGGATGTGTAAAAAGCTTTACTGCATCTGGGTGATCAAGAGATTAGACTTTCTCTAGGCCAAGAAAATATATGTAATTAGCAGAATTGATGACAAATGGAATCCCATAGATGCTATGTGCCACATGGGAGTTTTGAGTTGTCTTCAATATCATCAATGAGTAAACTGGCATTATGCTACTTTTCCCTCACTTCAGTGATAATCTGAAGCTTGTCTTTTGGAACTTTTAGCCAATGATTAAATGCCTATGAAAGTTTGGTTCTCATTTGTTTACTTGCTAATTATAGCAAGTACTTGTGGGGTTCTAGAAGAATTCTTTGGACTGTTTCTTGAGTCTTCTCCATTATTGAATTTCAAAGCTGATGGTTCAACAATGAGATCACAGTTCTGCACCACTAGTCCTGGACTTCCTACTTTATAGCTCCTCCTGATGCCTACATGAATCCCTCCCCTCCTGCATTACAGAACTCCTCGCCCTCCTCAGCCTCCAGATATGCACCATCCAGGTCACACTCAACATTGTTGTTTTCAATTGTTAATCTTTTAGTAGCCGGAAACTATTTCTTACTAAGAGACAAATGTATATACAGATGTCTTTTCTTGAAAGTTACCAGAATATTGAAATCTAACAGATTAACCTTTAAAATTTTTTTGTGAGAAATAAATAAAAGCACAAAAAAATAAGCAGAACAGCACTCTTAGCTACATCTACTGCAAGGATGAGGACCATTCTCAGCAATCGGACTGTCCACATCGCAGAAAACGTTGACATCACTCTGAAGGACCACAGTTATTGGAAAGGCCCCAGAGGCACCCTACAGAGGGACTTCAATTACATCAATGTAGAACTCAGTCTCCTTGGAAAGAAAAAGGCTCCAGATTGATAATGGATTGGAAATAGAAAGAAACTGGCTACTGTTCACACTGTCTGCAGTTGTGCACAGGGCAGGATCCAGGGTGTTCCACTGGACTTCTGTTATAAGATGAGGTCTGTGCTTGCTCACTTCCCCCTCAATGTTGTTTTTCAGGAGAATGGTTCTCTTGTTGAAATCAGATATTTCTTGGGCAAAAAATACATCCGTGGGTTTCAGGGAGATTAGGTTTTTCTTGTTCTGTTGTTTGGTAGCATCTCAACACAGAAAGATGAGTTAATTCTTAAGGGAAACTTGTATCAAATACAGCTGCTTTGATTCATCAAAAGCCACAACAGTGAAAAACAAGGATATCAGAAACATTTTGGATGGTATCTATGTTTCTGAAAAAAGAACAATTCAGCAGGCTGGTGAATAAGATCCAAATTACCCAGCTATAGAAAGAGCAAGATGCTGGATGATTCCTCAGTTCTGTTTATGATATTTTATTTTTATTTTTTTTCTTATATTATCTTGTTCTTTTTTTTATTGTTTTAAGTATTACAAATAGTAGTACATATGTCTCCTTCCCCCCCCCCCATTGACCTCCCCCTGACCTCCCCTACCCCCCAGTACATGCCTTCACCTGCCCGCTGTCCCCCCCGCCCCAGTGTCTTGTATCCATTGGTTGTGTGTTTATGATATCTTAAAGATGCAATAAAAGCCATGTATTGACTTCTGAGGGGTGGAGGGAGAGAAGAGAAAAAGCAGAACAGGTAGGAGAGTTTAAGCATGTATCTAGCTCTTAAAATTCACAGAACCCAGATACTATGAGTGTGTTGCTTTGAAATAAATTAGAAAGATTATAAATGAAAGTGATGTAGTCAGGAAAAGATTTTTTGATGAAAGAAGTTGTCCTGGTATCAACAATAATGTTGTTGAGTGAATAATCTTAATATCCATCAGCTTATGTGATCCTCATGACAATCTATTATGCAGGCAGAATATCAGACAATGCCATCTTCATTTTATAAAACAAGTGAGAAGTTATGAGATGTGCCCTAAAGCACTTGATAAGAGAAGATGAGATTAGGAATCTAGCAGCCAGATTTTCCTTGCTTAGCACCAGGCTGCCTCTCTAATAATACCTTAAACTTCTAGAGGATGCCTTAGATATTAGGAATATTTTCACATGTAGTATTTCAATGGGTATTATATATTTTAAAAATATCAATGTTTTATTAAGTCTTACATGTACATATTGCTGAGAGATGTGCTTGTCTTGTGCTTGGGTCAAGGTACATGAAATTTTATATATAAAACTAGAGGTTTGGTGCATGAAATTCATGCACGGGTCGGGTCCCCAGGCCTAGATGGTGATCAGGGCCTTCTGGCTGCTGGCCAGGGCCTTCCTTCATTCCACGCCTCCCTCTGGTGGTCAGCACTCATCATAGCAAGCGATCGAACTCCTGGTCTCCCTGCCAAACTCCAAGGGGACAATTTGCCTATTAGGCTTTTATATAGAGAGATTTTTTTTATAGGTATAGTAATTAAAGGAAGTCATCTCTACTCTTTGCTGCTAGTCAATATCAAATTTGTCCTGTTGAAATTCTCTATTCAAATATCTGAATTCATGGAAAAATTGGAAACAGACAGGAAGCAAGCCAAGATCTATGGAAGAATTAAAGAAAAGAGTGAATTTTTCTTTTTCAAATTAGGCCTGGTATGCACAAATGTATAAAAATGTGCTTAGCTATGCTGTAATTATATTTTTCAGAATCATTTTGTGATTAAATCAGGGCAATGACTTCTTGTTGCCTCATCATGCAGAATTATGGGAAAATTTGATTTGGGCCTCAAGGTGATGGAGAATGAAGATTCTCAGGCTGCCTTTGAGCAAAAGGAAATTCTTGAAATGGAGGGTCCCACAACAGACCATTTGGGTACTAACAATTGTCAGAGTAGCCAAGCCAGCATCCTGGGTGATTTTAAAATAGGAGAATTCAAATTGGCCACAAGTTCAGAGATTGCATGTGCTGGTTTCTCTGCATCCCAGTCACTGCCATCTGCTGCCAGTGTGACACATTTGAAGGGTGACCCATCTGGGCACTGTCTATAAACACTTCACAGTAGAAGAGTTTAATATTCACCTGGCAGATAAATTTCCAATGATTTCTAGGAATAACAGTACAGAGAATTTTTACACCTGCCACTGTTTTAGCCTGCAGACTCAATATTCTGAGATGATTGCTGGTCAGCTGCCAAAAGACACTCTCTAGCAAGTCGATAGCTGTCATCACAGGGCTTCAGTCCTTATCTATCTGCCTCTACCCATCCCACTAATTTCATGATGGTGGTGGTGAATTGATCTCATTTGAGAACTACTGTACTTCAGATGCCAAAGGACTTGGGAGATGGGGAGGCTGACTCCCCTACCACATAATCAAGTTCACCTGCCAAAGAGATTACCAGATATCTCAGGCTCTGTAATCCTTTGGAAAATCCCCCAGAAACTTTCCTGGAGGTCTGTATATATCTCTTTAAAAATATTAACAAAAGATGTAATCTAGAAAGGAATATCTTTGCTTTTTCTACTATCTCCTTTGAGTGGTGATATTCGACTGGTTTCTTTAAAAAGTAAACACTTTTCTATAGGAGTGAGATATGACACCAGTGCTATCACCTAGTAGGCATATATACTTACTATTTGTGAAATGAATTGTTCAGGTTTACTTTCTCTGATATGCCT
This sequence comes from Corynorhinus townsendii, assembly GCA_026230045.1. Taxonomy (NCBI): domain Eukaryota; kingdom Metazoa; phylum Chordata; class Mammalia; order Chiroptera; family Vespertilionidae; genus Corynorhinus; species Corynorhinus townsendii. The sequence continues at coordinate 78,878,920 of JAPDVU010000001.1, read as the reverse complement.
TATTATTATAATAATTCACAACTATGAATTTTTCAGAAAAACGACAATGTTGTAAAAATTAATCTAATGAATTTTTAGATAAGCTCAAAGGAAGGAATTGGGCAGATAATGAGCAGCCGTTTATGGTTTAGGTTTCCTCCCTTTCTTAGAGCTATAACATGAGCTCACAGAAGTGTAGGGCTGGAATCCTAAAGGGCATTCCTAGTCCTACTTCTAAGGATGTGGAAAACGGATGGTCATGATGTCATTTTCCCTTTTCTTCCTTTCTTTCTCTCTCCCTCCCTCTTTTATCTTTTAACTTTTTTGTTTGTTTATTTGGTTGGTTGGTTGGTTGGAGTAGGGGAGAGACTATTCAGACATATAATGTTATACATCATGATTATGATTCACATACTCTCCCAATGAAATTGTCATAAATTATTCCTGGGGGTGGGAGGGCGCGCAAAGCGGAGTTCCCTCATGCTACTGTGAAACCTAGTTAAGGCTGTGCAGTGGAGTTAATGGGCTGTGCTCTTAGTCTTGGCACTGGAATTGTCACTGTCCTAATATTCTGGTAATATTCCAAAAGAGATTAAGAGCTTTCCCAGAGGAGCAGCGTTTTCTTTAGAAACAAGATGACTAATCACTTTGATGATCCCGGTGAGTTTTGTGGCTTTAATGTTAATCTTCACTACTGCCCACATTTATTTTTAGGTTCTTTTCAGTTCCTGCAGCATCCTGTTTTGATTTTCTGCTGCACTCCGTTGGAGACGCTGTGATAGTACTTGATCTCTTTGTTCTTGTTGGAGAAGCCAGAAACCAGCACGCTGTTCTTTCCATGGTAGTTGAAAGCCAATTTGCCTTAGTCATGGGCAAGTCTCCACTTCCCCAAAATGCATGAGGTGGCATCCCAACCCTGGTTGAATAAAGAAGGCCCAGGAAGAAAGCACACCTACCAGAAGTCATTAATTTTGTAAAATTTAGCAGAACCCTGAGGCTTAAAATTCAGGGACAAGGATTCTCATCAAGGACAGCAATGACGCATAGGTAGGCAGTGTTCTTCACCAGTTACCTGAGCAACTTCATCCAAAGGTTCATGGAGTTGGAGGGGGTCGGAGAATAGGGCAGCAGGAAAGCATCTTGAAGGGTGAAGTCTCCAGGGTGTTCCTAATCCATAGCTAGAACCCATAGGTTTCTTTCATGTCTGAGGTTCTCAGTTAATTGCTGTGAGATGGGTCCTAGGTGATTGTAATATCCCATCGGGTTGAGAACGACTATCCTAAATGAAAGTCTGGTGGGGAGTTCAGGATCAGCGCTGCATGAAAGGCAAAGCACTGGAGCTGTAGTCAGAAGATTCTTAGTAACTGTGACCCAGAACCAGGATAATGGTGCCCCATGAATTATTATGAGACTAAAATTTTATAATGTCAGAGTTCAATAACATTCCTCTACTGGAATATCATGCCAACATCTAGCACAATACCTGCACAGAGTCAAGTACTTGTCAGCCAGAATTGAAGCTGGCATTTGTGGCCTAAGAGTCAGGGTGAAGTAAGCAGTGGCTGCCCTCCACGCTTGGCCCTGCTGGGGCTGACGCTACTAGTCATGCCAATATATCTCCGATTAAAACATAATATAGTAGCTGAAGTAAAAGCAAATCTTGTCTGTTTTATGCAACAGCTTGCAATCTTAATCAATCATCTCATTGGCCACGCAGCTCCCCGATGGCTCCCTGAGGTAGCATTGTCACACCCCAACAAAGGGGCTTTGCCCACAGACACATAAGCCCGATGGCTGGCACCGACAGTGTCCCTGAGAAATGCACTGTCCTCTGTTCTGAGTTAGCCTTATTGTTCAGAGTCGAGGGAGTGAGGCTTATGGCCAGATCCGGGACAATGATATGTGCTATATTCTTGTTGTCAGCAACACTGGGGTCACCATGTGTCTAAACTTTCAAGTCTAAAATCCTCTGAAATGACCTTCTCACACTCTATCCCTCACACTTGAAGAACTATTTGTCCATAACTCAAACGCCACTTCCTCTGACATCTCCCAGGGCCACCACTACCTTCAGCAGCAGAATTAGCTTGTTGATTCTTGTCACCGCAGCATCTAGGACAGTGCCAATAAAACTTTAATGACTGAAAGAATAAGTTAAACTATGCTGATTCTTAAGAAATTGGGTGTGGTTAAACTACAGTGATTTTGGTGACCCAAGAAGATGAAAAGGTAGTAATTATTCCAAAGGTACTTTCCTTGGATCTACTCTGATCATGGGTGAAGCACACAGGTAGCAGAAAAATTTAGTAGAAGAAGGGCTTTGCTCACTGGGGATGTTGGGCTGCAGGCATTGGGGAGAGACATGCTCTATAAAATGTTCCCAAAAATCTGGGGCTAATGTGCAGATTGATTCACATTCAAAGTGTGTCATTTGTGTGTTTCTTTGCTTTTGGTGTGTACAAAAGTCATTGACATATCTCCCACCGGCCTATGAAAAGCAGGCAATTGATGTAGTAAGTACTTCACCAGCAGTATCTATGACTAGGTGCATTTTGTAGCCACAAAATGTTAACTAGTGTTCAAAAATCTACTGAACATCCAATCATGTGCAATGTGTCTGCTGGAATGCTTTGGGCTGCAAGTAGTAGAAAGCAAAACTCCAAATGCCTTACACAATAAAGAAGCTTTTATCTCAAAAGCAAGAAGTGGAGATAGGGTCACTGAATGATTAATTGAGCAGCAGAGTCACATCTGGAAGGACTACTTTGCCATCCCCTCTGAGTTAGCTTCGTTCTCAAGGTAGCTCCCTTGTGGTTGCAAGATAGCTGCTGCACTTACAGATAAGACATGGTAAAGAGTAAGGAAAGCTTTCCCAAAAGACCTAAGCAGCTCTCTCCCACATCGCATTAGCTAGAAGTGGGTCAATGCATACCTTACAAATTATTGGTAAGGGAAATTGGATTACTAAAACTTGCCTAGGCAATTAATATTTACTCTCAAATAGAGGATGAGGTCAACTTCCTTGGGAGAACCTGAACTAAATCAGGATTCTTTTAATATGGAGGAGGAAAGGACTTGGCTATTGAATAGGGAATCAACCAACCATGTCAGTTACATTTGCTCAGTGGAGATGCCACATTCATATTTTCATATTACCTTCCAAGTGTCCAATATGGTAATGACCTTAATCAGGTGACTTCATATTAAAAATTAGCTATTATCTGGTAAGGTAAAGATGAAACATATAATGAACTCAGATAAGACAGAAATATCTCCATTACCTACCTGACTTGACCAATGAAATCCAACTCCCCACTCATAATTAGGACAGTAAATTGACTGAAAAAACTGGTCATTCTGTTTAGGAGGGGGCATTTCTTTGAGATAAGGAAGTGAGAAAGAGACAGCAGCAGGGTAAACATGGGAGAAAAGCTCTCCCAGAAGAGGAAATGTATACAAAATCCTGAGATAGAAAACTGATTGTGTCTGAAAGTGCTGGAATGTTTGGCTCACAGTGAGCAGGAAAAGAATCACAAGAGGTAAGAGTGGAACGTCTGTGGAGAGAGGCAATTGAGCCTTGTAGGTCATGGTAAGGAGTTGGGGGTTTCGTTCTGAGTGCAGTGGGAAGCCACTTGAAGGATTAAATAGGATCTACAAGTAAAAGGTGACACCAGTAATTCCATGCAGAATCCTTTTCAATGCTGGGAAGAGTAATTCCATTTAATGTATACTGTATGTCATTAGAGAAGCTGCTTACCAAATTCCCCACGTAAGAGATGGTTCCTGGGGAATCAGCTCCATTGCCTTGGTTCTATGCCGAGTTGATTTTTATTTCTAGTGGTGAACGCATGTTTATGAACAGGGTAGCCTCGTGGAATGACTCTAGCAATTCTAAGATGTTTTAACTAAAAGATCGTGCCTTTGAAGTAAAACAAAAGCTATTTTCCAGTTTGGTGATGCTGCTACTCATTTCAATCGTTAGTCACTAGTTTTTCTCCTAACTGACCTCTAGAACCTAGAAAGGGATACTGCCAGAAAAAGGGTGGGCAGGCACATCTCCCCAGATGGGCAGCCAGCTTTCCCTTTAGTCGTGTGTGTGGTTTGTATACTGAGACCTATGCCTACAGGGTTCATTCATAATGGAGGCCACTGGTTCCAGTTGCCAAGTCCTTTCACACTTCAGGTTACATCACTGAGCTCAACACATCTCAGCTCCGTTGTTTCTTTAGCAGTTCCTTGATAAAAATTGCTTATGTCCGTTTATTTCCCAACAAACTTTCACTTTTTAAACAGTCTTTGAGCACTCATGTCTGTGTGGAGGCAAACACATGACCGGGCATTGAAGAACAGTGTCTGAGCAGTGTTAGTACATGGTTATGGGGAGCTTAGAGGAGGGAGCCTGGAGGGCTTCCTGGAGGAAATGGCAGTAGAGCTAAGACTTGAACGAGACTTCTTCTAGCTTCTATGGAGGGACAGTGGGAAGACAGAACCAGTGGTTTAGAAGCTGCTGCAGGAGGCCTGGGCCATCCAAATGCAGAGGAAGAATTGGCTGAAAGAAATAAAAAAAGATATTCCAGTAATAGAGCCAGGGGGCCATAGGACAGAACTGAGACAATTCCAAGAGTTCTCAGCCAACCCTATCTCATCCCCAAGATTCTTAAGCTAAACTATAGACATCACCAGAGCTCTCTCTTCATGAGATCCTGCCCTGGATCCATTCCCCTTTTCCATGACCTCTTTTTGGCATACTTACAAAGAATAAGTGGTTTTATGTATGTTCTTCAGAATAAAGCCCTGAGTTTTTGTTACTCTTGTTCGTAGAACATTAGAAGACGCTTCTGGGTAAACGCAAATTATTATGGTACGTGCATGCCTATTTGACCAATGGCAAACAGCCTTCCAAGTATGGTTAATGTCAGAAGTGAAATTATTTTCCTAAATGTTGTTTCTTTTCTCTTTTCACTTATGAAGTATATTCGGTGCTCTTCGAACTGGTGCTTATATGGTGTACATTTTGATGACCAAAGGCCTGAAGCAGTCAGTTTGTGACCAGAGTTTTTACAATGGACCTGTCAGCAAATTCTGGGCTTATGCATTTGTGCTAAGCAAAGCACCTGAACTGGGTGAGTGTGTTCTCTCCTTCCATTTTCTCCTCCTCGCTCCCTTTATGCTACCTATCCACAACATTTTTATTTAAAGACAATCAGTTTAAAGGTTCTGTTTGGTTGGTTATAGGAAAGTTGCAATTAATGACTCACTTTCACTACCTTTTTCTACCTCCCTCCTTTTAAAGAATTGTATGAAGAGCAAAATACTTGACATAGAACATGCAGATTTCCAAGCACTACTGTATATACACGTCCAGGGGGGTATAAAATAGACACAGCCCCTTCCCTCCGGCCCATCAGCAGCTTAGCTAACATTAAAACATAAGGAAAACTTAGCAACATGACTATTTCCAGGTCCCATGCCAAAGCATACTTCTGTTTCTGGAGTTAGGATTCAGACTAGGAAATGAAGCTTTTCTTTCGGGTAGCCTCATTGTCCTCATTAACAAACGCTAAGGGTTGGTTTCTGATGTTGTTTGATTTTAATCATCAAGGAGAGAGGCCTTAGAGAAGAGGAATATAGTTCACCTTTTAGAAACTAATTAAAAAAATATATACCTGGTTATATTTGTAGATTTCTAAGGTTTTTTCCTTCCACTCATTAATGGGCTTCAATATAAGTGTGCCACAGGTTAGCAGCAACAGTGAAAAAGTAAGTGGCAATGATTGGACATGGGTAAAGTTCCCCAGGATAATACCATTATTGCCCAAGGAAGGGATCCACAGGTGATAAGCTCTGAGTTCATCCATGAGCAGTGCTGGCCACTGTCTCACAAACCGGTACCTATCTAAAGGAACACCCAGCTGTCCTTTGGGTCTCCTGATTTTTTAATCGGGAATTAAGAATTGTATGTGTTACGTTAAAAATATTTATGTATTTATAGATTGTGTTCTCTCTTTCATTTTTTTCCAAAAAGGGGTTAGATGTTATAATCTCGTTATAAGCCACCTGCAATAGAAGTTATCAACAGTTTTTCTGTAAGGTGCCTCATTCATACCCTGTGCCTTTTCATAAAGGTCCCTCTCTGATATGTGTGTCAGCCGCCCACCACTCTCCCCTGGGTGTGATGCACCTGCTGCCCACAAACACCCGGCAACAGGTTTGAACTGTTGGTTTGATTTTGCCTTCTCAGGTCAAAGAGAAGGGAAGAGCAGCACAAAAATACTTTTTCTGAAAACCCTTCCTAAGTAAGGGGCAAGGGTACAGAGATGGGTCCTCTACACAGTCCACAGTAACTAGATCATTGCTGTGTGTGCCCCCCACACAGAGCCTATGTAGCCTTAGAGTGAGTGCATTTGTATACATTCACTCCTTTAATAAATTTACATTAAGCGTCTACCAGAGGTTAGGAATTTGTATACATTCACTCCTTTAATAAATTTACATTAAGCGTCTACCAGAGGTTAGGAATTTGTATACATTCACTCTTTTAATAAATTTACATTAAGCGTCTACCAGAGGTCTACCATTTAGGGGCTAGAATGGAATGGCTGTTTTATCTAAAAAGAACTTTATAATATGAATTTTATGAACTAGGCCCCAGAAGGCTATTTGTTATATTTGAATTGGTGCAAAATCTTAGGTAACAGAAGTATTTTTCAAACCTGAAGCTACAGACAGTGCCCAAAAGTCTGCAGCTATATTAAGTGATTCTTTGTTTTACTTGGAGTCATAGAGTTTCTGAGTTCCATTCACGTGGTCTCAAAGTGGAGTTGGTCTGAGAATGTGAGCAGGTCTTCTTTACCCCTAGGGTTTTGTGGCGTTTTTCTTTAAAATAAATTCATACATTATTAATATTACATCCCACTGACTTAATTTATGTGGTATAATAAATATCCTTATTAATTCTTTTGTCTTTTTTGATAAAGAACTCAATGCAGATGTATGAATACAGTAAATGCATGAAATGTGTAACATCACCACCCCCCACGCTATTTCTGAACACATTTACATTTAACACCTTACTACCCTCAACAAAATTTTTTAAAAAAATCAGAAATGGTGCCCCAATGCATCTGGCTCTTAAGCCTCAATTTACAAAGGAGCAACCTCAGTCTTTGTTTCTAGAGTTGTCTTTACCCGGCAAGGGCAGCTTGCCTGCGTTCTGAGTTTTCTCCTATTGGATTTGAGAAACTTGGGAATAAACAGTCTCTTCTACCTGTTGAAGTAATAATTTACTGAAGAGCTACTCCACGCTCTCCATAGAGGTCACTTTCCCTCAAAGATGTGACTAGACTTATGTTCTCAGGCCTGTGCTCTCTGGCTTCTGTTCCAAAGTTTGAAATCGAAGTTTGAGGATGGTGGACAGAGTTAAGATTCCTGGACTGTTGGTGCAGCCTCAGAGGTACCCGTGCTCCCATCCTCTGTCTTAGAGTGTTTGATCCCGATGATGCTAATTATCCACCTGTCTTAATTTAATCTAGGCCCAAGATGGCCACCCTGCTCCCAGTGCAGACATTCCTATTGAACACGGGGTCTTCCCTTCTGAACCCAGAAAGCGTGGGACTCATCTCTTGTGCCATTGGCTTGATAAGCCCTTTCCTGTTGCATCCTCGCTTACCACAGTAGTTTGTAGGTTGGTTATCAAACAGTCCATCCTCTCACCATTAAAATATGGGATTAAAGTGTTGACAATGGGCTGAATAAAATAAAATCCTAATCTTGACACCATTTTTTAATGAGGCTAGTTAGTGACACAAATTCTTCATGTATTTTCAGATCCGTCACAAAGAGGTTTTTATAGTCTGAGTACCTTTTTTAAAATACGATTTATTTTCTTTCAAATATCCTGGAGCTCATTTGATAATGGCCTTCCCAGGTAAAGTGCTGAATCCAAGTAGATCCCCTAATCAGGCCAATGCAGTGTCCTGGGGTAACCAGCCCAGCCCTTGGTTAGTGAACGTATTTGTTTTGAAAGTTACATTCCTTCCCAGTTTTTTGCTCTTGGAAGACCTTGACACTACCATTTAATTAAGAAAGACTTATGCATTTGGATTATTTGAACTTTTGTTATATTTTTAGGTCCCAAGTTCTGTTTTTTCAACACTCTAAGACTCTGGACTTCCTTATGCACACCAGAAAGAAAAGGTCTTATGAGGAAAAGAACAGTTCTTCCATGTTCAATACTGAACCTCTATATTCCCCCAAAACTTGCATGCCTACACTTTTCACTAACCTTTTTTAAAATATATTTTTATTGATTTTAGGGAGAGTGTGAGAGATAGAAACATCAATGATGAGAGAGAAGCATCGATTGGCTGCTTCTTACACGCCCCCTACTGGGGATCGAGCCCGCAGTCCTGGCATGTGCCCTGACCAGGAATCAAACCTCCTGGTTCACAGGCCCACGCTCAACCACTGAGAAACCCCAGCTTGGAGTTTTCACTAAACTTTTGTTTTTTACAGTGGCAAAAAAATGCATACAACGTACTACTTCTAAGTGTACAGGGCTACAGCATTAAGAACAATTGCGTGGTTGTACCTTCATCACCTCTATCCTTTCTTCCCCGACACTTTTTCATCTTCATCATCTGCAACTCTCTACCCATTAAACACGTTCTCACCATTCCCCCTTCACTAAACTCTTACTAGTAAGGCAGGCGCTCTGCTTCAGGAGAACTCAATGAGCTCGTCTCAGTGAATTACAGGGTTACAGTCTCGTAGAACAAATGAGGGGAAGAAAGCCACCACCTGCCTTGTGTGCCAAAATCCTGGAGTGCCTGCTGTTAGAGTTATACTAAAACCTGCTGAGATTTGGTTTCGTTAAAACTTGGAAACATCTGTTCTGAGTCTAGGTCCTTGCTCCATTCAGCTTGTCTTTGTTTTTGAAACTCTGACTCAGCAGAGCTCCAGCTAACTCTGTGAAGAGAAGCACAGCATTCTGTGACAAACCACACACAGAGTGACTCTGGTGGCCGTGCGCCCCCTGGGGACACTTTGGCGTGGAAATACCATGCCCTGCCTGCCGGTTGACTCTTGACTGAAAATAGCTGAACCGAAGGTTAGAGAGATTGTAGTGTAGAGACTAGTGAAATGAGTCAAAAATCCAAATACTTCATACTTAGCCAAAATCCTTTCCATGATGCCTGCTGGGCCTTTGGCTGAGAAAGATTAGTTGGTCAACATCACATACAGAGACCCTATATTTAATTTGCATTTCTAGGACACTAGCTTTTGGCAAGCCTGTAAGTATCATGGCTTGTGACAAATCAAATGTGATAGTAAGTGGTTTCCCAGTGCAGGGGAGATGGTATCTGCCAGACTGGTGTGACTGTTGAATTTTAGCTGCAATATCAAAAGAACCGTGGGACACCTCAGGGAGCCTTTCCGGACCCCCCCCCCCTCCAGTTACCCCTCTCCAAGGGAAACTGTCATAGTCTGGGTCAATGGCCTTCTTGGGGACAGTAGCCCTGATATGGATTGGAGTGGTACTCCTGACATGCTACAGGGCCACTACTGAAAGATACTCATCGTCATTACTCCATCTGCCATCCTATTTATCTGTTCTGAAACAAATTCTCGAATGAATTCAAATTAATTTTATTTTGAAGGTCTCGTAATATGCATGTCCTTTACCTCCATGACCCATATTAAATGGAAACACATAGCATGTCTCAGATCAAGCCTGAGACCTTCCCCCTGCACTCAGACAGAAAGAACGCAAAGCAATTTTCAATTCTAGAACTATAGTTTCCACTGGCCATTCTTGGTAACCCATCCTAATATGGTCACTGTCATTTGTCTTCTATACCCTCCTCACAATGAAATTGGTAAGATTTAATGTAAGAGTGATGATAGAGTTAAAATGAAATCTATAAGACTTTAAAGGGATAACATGCTTATTACTTTATGGCAAGTAAATCTTATTACAGTGCATTTGAATATTGTGTGGGACTAAATTTGTTTTTAGCATGCAATGCTGTGGACTTCTACATGCTTTCCACTAAGAACAAAGGTAGGCTGGAATTATTGTGTCTACATGATCATCTACAGAGGAAAGGGAGGCCCAGGGTAGTAATTACATAGAAATAGTAGATCTTTGACAGACACAAAATAGCACAATTTAAAACTGAGAAGTAGGCCCAGGTCTCCTAACACTAGTTTTGTCCCTTCAGTATACAAGTGAGAGTTACCACCACCATCAATCATTGTCAGCCTGTCTGATATTTATAGGCATAATATGTCAGGTATCTCACAGGAGAGAAAAAGACTTCAAAGAAAATTTTATAACAGGTTCAGAAATGCAGGAACTGGCAACTTTTCTGTTCTAGGCAAACTTGAAGTAATAATGTTTAACAATTCAGTAGGGAAATAAACTAATATCTTATGCTGAATAGGATAGGGCGCCACTTGTATTATTCCAACCACGGCCACCTTCCCAAGGTCCAGCATTCTCTTGTACCAAACCTTTTAGGGCACCCTTGAAGTATGAGGGAATGGACTTCCCTTTGTGCTTAATTAAATTTCAGAATAAGAGAAGAGACTGCCTAGTTCTCCTTGTTACAGAAAAAGAAGTCAAGTTTGAGTTCACCAAAAGTTATGAAGGATGTGGATTTTCACCATATCTGGGAGCCATAGAGACAGGAAAGAGAAAAGCATTTCCCTGCGTGAACGTCTTTCTGCCCTACATTCCAATGTCTCTTCCCTTCTTTTGGTACTTGTTAATGAAATTGGGTGTATTTGTTCTTTTTATATTTTTACATGTGTTCTACAGTATATGTTTCAGAATTCCTAGACTTCTCAAAAAATCATTGCAGATATATAGCATCTACCTATCTGAGCATAATTTTAGCTTTTGTAATATAAATTTTCTACCTTAGAAACAATGGTTTTTTTCTTCAAGGAGATAATGTTTGTAACATTTTTGCTAGCTCTGGAGAGCTATTTCAAAGTTAATCCCATAAAAATGTACATCAATCTCGAGTTTGATTCATTGGTTTAATAAAACATTCCTATTGCTCTCTTCAACAAATAGGAAGAAGGTGACCTTTATTCTCTTTTTCTGCATTTGCCTTTTGCTTAAATTTTGTGTTTATACACACACACACACATGTTTTATTGATTTCAGATAGGAAGGGAGAGGGAGAGAGAGATAGAAAAATCAATAATGAGAGAGAATCATTGATTGGCTGTCTCCTGCATGCCCCCTACTGGGGATCAAGCCTGCAACCTGGGCATGTGCCCTTGACCGGAAATTGAACCTGGGACCCTTTAGTCTGCAGGCCAATGCTTTATCCACTGAGCCAAACCAGCTAGGGCAAATTTTGTTTTTCTAATTGCCATATGTCAAGCTGTCACATTTTATAGGAAGCTTACAATGATGTGTTTGTAAGGGGTCTCTGTCATGCACCAAAGGAAAATAGTTTACTGCTCCAGAGAGGCTTAGGAACATTGTGCTGGGCACTTAAATCTAATCTGTTTTTCTTGATTGATAATTGATCTGACATATGCAACATTTCCTAAAATGTATGGCAAGTGGTTACTAAATGTCCCTTCCAGATAAAAAAAATAGTAACATTTTGTGCAAAACATCTTTCTGAAAGTAACATTTATTGAGATCTTACCATGTGCTAAAATGGATGGTCTGTTGATAATCCTATGTAATCCCCAGACAATTTCAAGCTACTGTTATTATCCTCGTGAGGAAACTGGAAAATGGTGAGAAAAAATAACTTGCCCAAGGTCACAGAGGTAGTAAATGTCAGTCCAGGATTCTCACCCAGTCCATCTCATTCTCAAGGGCTAGTTAAAAATACCTACTTTTCATGCCAAAATATACAGTATCATTATGTCATGGTCCAGGGGCTCATGTCCGCTCTTTCCCTCATTTGTCTTCCAGGAGATACAATATTCATCATTCTGAGGAAGCAGAAGCTGATCTTCCTGCACTGGTACCACCACATCACTGTGCTCCTGTACTCCTGGTACTCCTACAAGGACATGGTTGCCGGGGGTGGTTGGTTCATGACCATGAACTACAGCGTGCACGCCGTGATGTACTCTTACTATGCCTTGCGAGCGGCGGGTTTCCGAGTCTCCCGGAAGTTTGCCATGTTCATCACCTTGTCCCAGATCACTCAGATGCTGATGGGCTGTGTCATTAACTACCTGGTCTTCTACTGGATGCAGCATGACCAGTGTTACTCTCACTTTCAGAACATCTTCTGGTCCTCACTCATGTACCTCAGCTACCTTGTGCTCTTCTGCCACTTCTTCTTTGAGGCCTACATCGGCAAGATGAGAAAAATCACAAAGGCAGAATAGTGTGGGAACTGAGGAGGAAGCCATAGCTCAGGGTCATCAAGAAAAAAACAGACAACAGAAAATGGCACAAGGAATCACACATGGTGCAGCTACAACAAAACACACGAGCAAACACAAAACCCAGGCAGCTTAGGGATAACTAGGTTGACGTACCCCAGTAAGTTTATGATCCATTTCGGGTGAGGACTCACTGAGTGCACCTTTATCTCAAAGGACCGCTGCTAGGAGACCCCATTCCCTCTTCACCTGTCAACTGTAGGGCAAAGGAGAGCAAATGTGCACCAGAGGCAGAGTGAAATTGCAGGCAAACAAAGGCTGTTAACTGTATGGAACGTATTTACAAAGGGTTGTATTTCTCTAAGGATGAAAGAAGTTTACTTTAGAAAACTGTGCGAGCCCATGCACACACAATCCTTTCTCACCTTTTTGACACTGAACTGGAGCCAATAGAATAAGTAAAAATGGAAGAGACACAGGGTGTATACTAGAACATTCATGCTTTTGCAAAAACTAAAGCCTCTTTAAGAAAGGTTAGTAGCTATAGCCCCCATGAGAAAATGTCTTAATCACCTCTTATGAAAACGGACGTAGACAAGTATATTTCAACTGGTGTGTTTCCCTTAACAGCACAGCCTCAGGCTAGTGAGTTCACCAAGACCAAACCGGGCACAATATTTTTCCCAGGTTCCTCCTGGGAGGCTGGGAACAATGCAGCTCAGTGCTGAAAGGAGCAGCTCCCTCTCAGAGCATTTCTGATAGTTTTAGCAGTAATTTCTACTCTTCAATGAGATATGAAGCATTATCCTTGGTTCAGGTGTCCCAGGCTTTTTTAAAAGAAGAGTAAATATGGGATAGAAAAGATCAAAGCCAACCGAAAGATTTGCAAATGGCTTCTGTACTATGAGTAAAAAAAATGCAACTGTTCTTCAGCTGGGAAAGGGAAAGGAACGGGAGAAGTGAGCCGACGATGCATTTCTCTCCCTGTCTGACTTCACCCATACTCATAACTTCCCACGTGAAACCTTGTGGCACAGCCCATATTTTCTATATTTTTGTGAATTTCAAAAAGAAATCTGCAGGGCTCTTCCTGATATTGAGTGAACACTGTGTTTCTGCATCATCTGCATTTGCTCCCTATGCAATGTAGAGGTGTGTAAAGTGCCCTCTGCTGGTCAAGTGGAGATACTTCAACAAACACTTCATGGGAAGTTTGGCTGGAACCGTTGACAACAAAGGGCCCCCTATAGACTTATCCTTCAAATTTTAAATGATACAAAATACATGTCATATTTTTGGCCAAATCAGAAGACATTCTTCCTGGTTTAAGTCAGCTTCAGAATTTCTTTTAAAGGGACTTTCGCTCTGGAACTCAGAAAATCAATTTATTGAGAGCCATATTCTTAAAAGAAAAAAGCTAGTTAATATATTATTGGTAATATTGCAGTCCTCTACAAGCCAAATAAATGTGTAAACATTCCTAGTATTTCAAAGAAGCAATTATGTAAGTTGTTCAATGTGATATAATAGTATTCTAATTGGTTAAGTAGCTTAATGATTAGACAAACTAGTTGAAAAAATTAGGGGCTGCTACACTGCATAGATTATACACGTTTAGCCACACATGTATGCACACAGATGTGGAGTACACTGAACTTCAAAGCCCAAATGAATAGGCACATTTTCTGGCTAGCAGAAAAGAAACTGTTGTTTATCTTTCTTGTTTTGAGAGTATACAGTCAAAGGGATGTTTTCCAATTATTTTTATATTATTTTAGCTTTAACTGTGCTGTCATTCATGAAACAGAGCTGCTCTGCTTCTCTGTCAGAGATGACAAGGGCTTTCTCAGCATCTCGTTTATGTGTGGAATTTAAAAGAATAAAGTTTTATTCCATTCTGTGTGAATGGTTTGAACAATGAACAAAAGAATCCATGCAAAACAAGTTACAACTGATAGACTGAGGTTGGAGCAGTGTGTATGCAGGGAGGGAAGCTGTTACATCTGTGTTAAATTATCATGAACAGTCTTGCAGGGGTCCTCAAACTACGGCCCACCGGGTGCTGCTGCCTGTCCTGCTTAGCGGCCCGCAGAGCGCATAGGAATTTGTTCATAATTTTTTTTTTTTAAACTATAGTCCAGCCCTCCAGCGGTCTGAGGGACAGTGAACTGGCCCCCTGTTTAAAAAGTTTGAGGACCCCTGGTACGGTGTCTTGATCTTGGTTCATGGTGAGAAACAATTGATGGAGGGATGTATTACTAGGGCAAAAGCTGACATGAGCTGAAAAGATAGGTCCTGCCGTAACAACTAATAGACCTTTATGATGCAAATAATGTTGTTTTGAGCTTTGGAAATACATGGTACTGTGCAATAAGCTTTTTTCCTTATAACAGAAAATAACCAGAATAATGAAAATGAGGAATCGGTCAAATAACAGCTGACTTGACTTTAATTGAAGGACCAGTTAGAGCTCATCTGGTTGATTTAATTACTTGATCCATTGATTTATCATTGATCCTTTAATGCAGGTTAGAATAAGGAAGTGAGTATAGACTAAGTGACTTCCAAGTACTTTCATTTTGATGCAGGTTCACGCTTGTGTTCACTTGTGAGAAAATTTAGAATTTTTATTTGCAGGTTGAATATCTAATAGTTTTTCACTTAGCTAAATATTTCTAAAAGCTTTTCTGATGTTTATCATGGGAGGAGAAAAAACGCACATTAAAATAAAATTCTGGTATTACAGGTTCAGTACAATGTTTTCAACATCTCAGCTTGACTGCTTAACTATATCAAGTTAGGAGCCTGGACCAGTAGCCACGGCAAATCTGAAGTCTACCAGAGAACTGACTGCCACATAGATAGCCCTGCTGCCAGTTCACATTCCAGAAAAACTTGGGCAGGCAAGTTTTTGCAGCTGCCTCACTATGCTGCAGTCGATTCTCTTTCTATTGAAGATTTTCACTGCATTCTAATGTACAGTATGGTGAAAACATTCCTGCATTGAAAAAAATTCTTCATTTCATATATAAGTACATGCAATTTGATACACTATCTCTGAGCATCAACCCAAGCCAATGAGTTTGCAATGAAAAAAATTCTGGTGAGAAATGCTCTATTCACAGAACAGGTTTTTATCTGGACCTTCTGGCTTTACTAGTGAGAAAAGCAACTACTATACTATTCCTATCCAGTGCCAGGCCTAAGTACCAAATGAGTCATATAAAGAGGTTATTATTCCAGGTAATTTACTCCCACCCTTCAATCACACGCCATCACAAAAATTAGGGTAGGGACGATACATAGCCACATATTATTGAAGGGGATGGGGAGATTGATCACATCTCCGTCACTTCACCTCTGCTAATGCAGCTCTGGACTTCATTTGAGTGGGTTTTTGTAGAATTCAACGGAAGAACGCTGCTAGGAAAGAGACCCACAGAATTAAAAATCAGATGTGGTAACCATGATGAGATAAAGCCTGCCACCGCAGAGTAGCAAATCACCTGAAGTCAATTACACTGGCATAAAATAACCCAGGAGTCCGGCCTCACTCCCAGACTGCCGAATTACCTGGGAGAGACAACTAGGTTGTCTCGGGTTACTATCGCTTCTTCTGGTAGAACCGCCTCTAGGCAGTGACTCAATGTGTCACACAACTGAGTCAGCTCCCACACAGCTGGGCTTTCTTCCAGTTTGGCTAATGATTCTTGAACACAATTGTTGGATTGGCCACACGCTGATTCCAGAGAGAGTTGTTAGGAGAGTGGAGAAGATCAAATAGACTTTGCCTCCCAGAGTTTAACGCTTCAAGTTGTATGTGCATGGTCCATGTCTGTCTCTTTTAGATGCTATTTCCCTGAAAAACTTTCCACCTTGAAAAGAACAAGTGTTTGAGGATTTCATGATGAAAGCTCTGAAATTCCCGGTAGTCCATTCTCTTTGTTTTCAAGAATAAATATTTTGTTATCAGTTTGGGATGATAGTGGAGCCTGTGCTCCAGCTGTGAGTCATCATCTCCTGTAACTTTTTAAAGTTGTTCTGTCCCTTTTTTATTTATATACAAGACCTGTTTCTTTGTGCCTCAGACCCATTATCATCCAGAAGAGATTTTGCTAAAGTGAGAGCTGATAAAGCGTCAGTACGTGTGTGCCGACAATCAATAGGAAGTGCTAGGTCCCAGTTTTCCAGTGAACCACAGCCTCTGTGTGCTGGTACCCGATACATAAGCCAAATGATGTTCCTGATTATAAACATCCGCCAGCCAATGTCAGAACCCACAGTTAAAGGGGCCAGTGAGGTATGCCTGTGCAGAGTATGGTAGACTCACAAGCCCATTGAATCAAGTTACTTTCCTCATCCTCAGACGCTGAAAATTTAGGACTCAGAACGGGGAAAAAATAATCCCCAGGCTTCCCTTAATCCCAACATAAACTTCTATAAAATAGTGAAACAAGTTCTAGCACTAAGGAGACAGACAGTGAAAGCACGCCGCGTGTGGGCTCAGGGCAGGCAGAAGTCTTGCAACCAGATACACTTCCTGCAGAGCCAAACCCCAAACTACATTGTAGAGAACTTTAAAACATCTGGTTCGTTGAAAAGAACGCCCCATCCGTCAGGGCCAAGCCATATCTGCAGCCCCGTAGGTCAGGATTGGGGGTCCTGACTCATGCTGGTTTTTAAACGCTGTTCTTTTCCCAGTGCTTGGCAGCACTTGAGACTACTTTTCCCACTGGACAGGAATCCAGAACACTGGTGGTGCTGCCCAGGCACGCCAGCGCAGATAGGCACACCAGCACAGATAGGCACGCCTGTAGGCAGGTTCAGGCAGGAGGTTCCTTGAAAGCCAATGGAAGAGCCAGCCTCTTGGGGCCCCAGGGCCTGTGTTCAGAGAGAAGCCCATCCATCTGAGCCTCACAGAGCCAATCACAGCAATGTTGGAACTGTTATTTTCAAGTGCTTCATGACATTAAAAGAAATATTTTTTTCTGATATATTAAATTAAAAATAAAATCATTACTTTTGATTTAAAATCAAATCGTGTTTCCAGTTTCTTTTCTCTCTTGTAGGCAATTCAAAGGGGTCACGGAGGGCCACCAGGAAGGCCATTCCACGTGTTACACCCATGTCCTTAAAAATCCTCAGTTCTCGGGCAGAGCCCAGCAATGATGTCATCCTCAACGCTACCCACAATCCCTCAGGTGCATCGCCCTTCCATGGAGTTTCATGGTGTCACACTTCACACTTTCTATGCTTTCCAGAGTTTTGAGCTCACAGAGCAGCCCTCGTGGGGCAGGCCATCGAAGCTGGATCCCCATTTACAGATGAGACATTTTGCTCAGTTGATCAAATGTCACAGAAGTGGGAGGCATGAGATTTGAATATCATCTCCTTCACCTCAATTCATTGTAGCTATAAAAAGGTTTTTAAATGAAGTAGAGTATAAATGAATAAAATTCCAGTATTGAGCACCGAACTAGGAAGCACCTTGCTATTTCACTGAACAAAGTGTTTCAGACCAAAAATGTCTGTTGGGGAAGATATTTAGAAGCACAGCAGTTTCCTCCTTACATGCCTGATGGCTGTGAGCAAGGGTCACCCTTCCTTCTACTCCTGCACAAAAAGGTTGGCCTGAACGTCTGGTGTTTTTGTATGTTCTATTCGATACTTTTCAGGTTCAGTGGCTTATGGTATTCTTTGCGGCATCTCTACACTGTGAACAGCAATATTGTATTTATATTTCAATTTAAATATGTTCTACATTTATATTTTAAACCAAGCACCTGTTATTTGCAGAGGCTTTCTACAGCCAAATTATGATGAACATGCCTCTTTTTCACATTATCTCAGAATAAATTGAGATGGAACTTTCTATTCCTTTGTAATCTATTTAATGTATGTTCTCAACACGGGCAAATGGGGTGGTGGTGAACCCTATACTGTGTACAAAGTATTTTTAACTTGCAAAAGGAAGGAAGGAAGGAAGGAAGGAAGGAAGGAAGGAAGGAAGGAAGGAAGGAAGGAAGGAAGGAAGGAAGGAAGGAAGGAAGGAAGGAAAAAGAAGCAAACCTTAGGGGATGTTTGGGTTTTGATAGCAGTCTCAGAAACCCAACAAATGACTGCTCCATTATGCAGCTTCTGATAGAAAAACAGCCTCATAATGCAAGCTTCAGAAATGAATAAAGCAGGCATTAAAATATATGTACAGCCCTAGCAGGTTTGGCTCAATGGATAGAATATTGGCCCACGGACTGAAGGATTCTGGGTTCGATTCAGGTCAAGGGTATGTATCTCAGTTGCAAGCTCGATCCCCAGTCCTAGGTCAGGGAGTGTACAGGAGGCAACCAATCGCTGTCTCTCTCTCACGTCAGTGTTTCTCCCTCTCTGTCTCTCCTCCTCCCTTCCACTCTCTTAAAAATGTGTGTGTGTGTGTGTGTGTGTGTGCATTTTATATCACTGTTTAGCTAACAAAAATTCTGTACTTATGTAACTTCAAGACCAAAACAATATATGATAGCAAGTTTCCTAGGAATAAAAATGGGACCAGATTACCAATATTTCCGCAACGTGATCACCCTTGGCTGTTTTTTGTATTTTTCAAAATGAATGAAAGTAATTAGAGCCACAGTGAGTGTCCCAAATCAACGGTCAGGACAGCTACAATAACTGAAAGAGCTCCCCACCGGTGGGCCTGGAGCTGGTTAATCTCCAGCCCTGGTAGGTCTGGGGCAGGTTCTCAGTTTCTGCCAAACCCCTCTCCTGAGAGGCAATGGTGATCACGGGGATTTCCACGGATGTCCGCCCTCCACCCCACAACAATGGACACTCTCGCATATAGGACTGCGCATGCGCTCTCTGCCTCTGTCCACGATGTCCTGCGCCATCCTATTCCTAACAAAGAACCCCAGGCAATATGAGAAGCTCTGGATCAGAAAAAAAAATAGAACCCTACTGACCTAAAAGAGATGGCTATCTAGTTCACTTTCACACTGTAACCTTGTGCACTTTCTGCGGCCTGTCATTGTTCTTCACCCATATAACAGCTGAAAGAAGTAACCACTAGTATTTCCCCTCATTTATATATGCACATAGAATATGCGTTTACATAGAAAAGATCATACACGCACTGGGAAAATCACGCTGCAGCCTCAGGGTTAAGCGTGAGTGGCAGCACCCTCCTGACACACCCCATGCGATCTCACCACTGGATCTGCAGTCTTTGGTATTTCCAGACCCCCAGGGCGAAAACCCCGCGCAACACTGGAGGGTTTTACACAGCTTCCTTTTCTCTCCAGTACACTAATTCCTTTCATAACGAAGGGAAAAACTGCCCCCCCCCCGGTGGTTCTCTATGTTTTATTTATGAAAACTCTAGTGGGTGTTTCTTAAGGCAGCCAATATCTCTCCACAAAGAGAAGGCAATCAGTGTTTGCTATTCCTGCATCCTCCTATGAAATGCCAAGGCATTTTGCAAATGAGGACTTTGTCTTCAAATTAGAAGCAGTTCTAAGTTCAGCTCAGCTTTAGAATAATCAAATCAATAGGACATAATTAAACCCACTGAGCTTCCATTCGGCCATCATGCCAACTTGTTTGTAACCCGAATTTTCCTCCGACCCACCGCCTGCAGAGTCAAATTCTGGCTGGGGTGCAGCTCCCAGTGATACAGGACTTCTGACTGGCTGCCAAATCTTTTGCATCTAAATCTGGAAATTGCCAAGGGGAGTCTTGCAGCCTCCATCAGGCATTTCTGCTATGCGGCCACCCCCACCCCATCTCTTTCTTCCCCCCTCCCATCCCACCAGGTCCAGTTGCTCCTGCCTCTCCGTTGGGCCTGCAACCTCTATGCACGCCAGGTTCAGCAGTTCTCGGCAGGCACCTGCCCCCCTCAGACGGCAGAGCGCCCCCTTCTCTGGGATGGGGCAGGACACCTCTTTCTCCTGGGTTAGATAGTGTGTGAGAAAGCTGGCCCCTTTCTCTTCTCAAGAGAAAGATATCCATTCAGGAGGCCAGGGGATGTATTACAGAACTCAAGGAGTTTGCCCCTTGGAGACTTGGTTGTCCCGAGGTAGTTTTATTTACTTGCAGCAAGTAGACAGGGGATTGATTCACTGCCAAAGCTCTGTCTACCTGAAGGGAGGCTTAGTCATTGCCATGTACACTATTTAATCAGTTACAGGTTGGTTTCTTCTTTGCATTTGAGTTCCTGTCAAGCTCATCCTGTTTACAGTTGCATCTGCAACATACCGTACATTTTAACATGTAACAAGAGAAGCATTTAGTAAGAACTGCCCAGACCTTGAGACCCTTGTGCCATCTAACAGACGGACTGAGGAATAGCCATTGTACTGCATCAGACGATCTCTTCCCTCCCTGGCGTGGGGCAAAGCTTGCCCCTGGGTGGGGCTCCATGGACCTAGTTTCTTTCAGTTAGGGTAAATGGTTCTTTCTGACATTTTTGTTGTAGTTTGCTTTTTGTTTGTTGCTTTTGGCATTCATTCATGATTGGCCAAGACCCTTACGAGGAAGAAAGAAGTCTTTCACCTGAACATCCAGTATTTGAGCCCAGGTATTATTCTAACCTGTCCTAACATATCACTTGTCACCACGGGTCCACTTCTCACTTTATTAATAAAAAGAATTCTTAAGGATATAGAAGTGAATTCTTGCTCCTTATAGCTTAAATATCAGTTTTTGGCATGATGCAATTTGAAATTGGCAAGACTATTAATAGAACACAAACATTTGAATTTAAAATAGGATGGCCTTTCTGGTTTGATGGGCAAGTCTGTCAAGAACTGTGTGTCTCGTTGTGAGGCTTTTACTAAAAGAAGCTGCACTCCAGAAACATAGACAACTCCAAAGTCATTATTATTATATTTAAAATTCCCTAAAACTCTGGAGTTCACTTATAAAATCCTAAGCTAGTTAAATATGCATTTGTCATTCAAAAGCAGTAAGTGAGCCTGGCCAGAGTGGCTTAGCTGCTGGAGCGTCATCCTGTGCACTGAAAGGTTGCCGGTTCCATTCCAGGTCAGGGCACATACCTGGACTGCGGGTTCCATCCCCAGTTGGGGCGCATATGGAAGGCAACCCATTGATGTTTGTCCCTCACACTGATGTTTCTCTGTGTTTCTCTCTCCATTCCTCTCTCTAAGCATGTCCTCGGGTGAGGAATAATAATAATGAAAATAGAACAAAAGCAGAGATTGAAACATCAGTCACTAGAAGCATCATGAAATATAGACCTGTTCCCTTACCTGTAAACTCACAAATAAACCTTTAGTGACCTGGCTGTAGTGAGGTCATGTGAAGGAAACTGTATGTTTGTGCTGAGGAAGCATGTGGGCTTGTCTGTCCATTTGAACTAGAGGAACTACATTTTGAGGTTGTAGATCATGGATTTTGCTTTAACTATGGGAAGTATAGAAACCTTATTTAATCTAGGTATAATGCTACTAAAAAGGGCTTTCCTTGTCTAGAATTTTAGTGCACTTTATATTTCTGTATTACTCTACGAATTATGGCATAGCAACTGCATTCTAATGATAATGACATGTTTCTTTCAAAATTGCAGCTCTGGTCATGGTTTTTCCCGGTGTCCAGCTCTGAGACTAGAATAAAGCCAACATCCTAGAGCCTGTTTACCTCTCCTTTCCCTTTAATTCCACAGAGATTATTTATCAAGAAAAATCCTTAGTACATCTGAAAAGCTATTTTAGTTCTTACCAAAACAGCCCATATTTACATACAAATGAGTATTTTTAAAAAACAATTTAAAGTTTTTTTCTATATTTTGAACTGTTTCTCAGAACTTAATTCATAAGTAATTTTTTGCACCTAACTGCTGATCCAACTTTTTATTATAAGAACTTTCAAACACATACATGAATGTACAGAGAACAGTGATGAGACCCCATATTCCCAGCACCTAGATTTTTAACATTTATTAACATTTTGCCATAGTTGTTTTAAAGTAAATCCCAGGCATTATGACATTTGATTCTTAAATATTTCAAGAAGCCTTGCTAAGAAAAAAAAGGCATTTTCTTACCTAACTACAATATTGATATTATGAGTCTTAGCAACATTAACAGCAATATTTTATTACCATGTAACAGCCTGGCCATTTTTCAAATTTCCATGATTATCTCCAAAATGTCATTTTACAGGAAGCTCCTCCTGTTGTGTTTTTTGTTTTTTTTTTTTCTTGCTAACGGACTTATTGAAGACACAAAGTTGATGGTCCCATGATATGTCTCATGTTCTAGATTTTTCTGATTGTTAATTTGTGGTATCGTTTAACTTATTCCTCTGTCCTTGGTATATTGCCAATAATTAAGGAGTCAGATCCACCCCCATTTAATGTTGAATTCCCCCCTTATACTGTAGGCTACTACTTGGAGATCTTTCAAATACCCAGTTCCCTATAAACCTAATCCTTTTGCCATCCATTTTGATAATAGTTGCTTGAATCACTTATTTCATTAGGGGATGAAAAACTGAGATTTTATAATTCTGTTATTTTCTTCCACATTTACTAACTAAAATTTCTTTGCTGAAACTAAAACTCATTCTTCATCAACTGAGACAATTCAGACATTCTAGAATGCAATTTATGTAGGAGAGTATATAAGTAAGGCAGGATAAATTCTCCCTTTAACTGTCAATTTTCAAAATATTAATTTGGCACACCGACTACCACCAATGGTGAAAACTGAGTTTTGAGATTTTTCCTTTCTACTCTCTTCTTTTTCTCATTATCTTTATGAACTCACGAATTTTTATGCTTTCAGTATGTTTCAGCTCGCTGTGGTTATTCTTTTGTGGCTGTCCCATCTTTGGGAACCCTTTGGAGCGGCTGCTATGCCCCCTTGGCACGCACTCAGAAGTCTTTGCTAGTTTTCTTTCCTTTGGGCACAACAGGAAGTCCCAAACTCATCTTGTGCTTTTCCTAACTCAGACCAAGAATCAACCGCCAAGGAGCCAGAGGTCCTTTTATGGGGGAAATTACCAATTTTTTATACTCCAAAATACTCATATCTCTAAATTAATCTCAATTTAATGACATTATCAGTTTAAAAATCAACTTATTTCAAAGACTAAAAGCCCACGGATGTGCTACTTACACACACACACACACACACACACACACACACAGAGAAAACATTTTAATTCTCATCACCAGGCACACACAAGTAAGATTATGAAGCACTTTCCCACTGGTTTTGCAATATTCCCATTGAATTGGTACAAGAGAGATTCATCCCCATCGAACAAGGTGAGCCGAACAGAAAAGCAGAAATTTAATTGTGCTGAATATTAGATGCACATAAACTTGAAGGCATCAGCCATGTCCTCTCACTATTAACAAAAAGCTAGTGAAGGCTTTAAAAAAATTGTACCAAACAGTCTAAAAAGTATTATGCAAATGATACTAACTGCCAGTTATTTAATTAAATTTTAGTTAAGTAATTTAAAAGAAGTGTTTTGATCATTATTTAAAAATGTTATTGCACATACAAGTAGATAAGGATTTACTGAGGATGTAATATCCTGGCTGGAGCAAATGTTCATTTATTTATTCAGTCAATTAGCATGTATGTGCCTAGAAATATGAGACTAACATTTAGTTTTTATTGCTGTGGTGTTTTAAACTAATTTCTAGAGATAGGCACTTTATCTATGACTATATCCATCACAAGTCAACTCCTCCACAACAGTCAAAGGTAGGATTACAGAATTATAATACAGTCAGAACACTTAGACGTTTGAAGAAGTTGGCCTAATTTCCTGAGATTTCAATTCCCCTGATGTCCTTGCCAATCGAGAGCCCCTTGTTTTTCCACTGTGGTTTGGGTTCGGTTTTCAAGCCATAAATCTGTTTTATTCTCAGTTTGGTTGCCAACTTGTCACCGTCACCATCCTAGCCAGCTCAGCCACCTCATTGTCAGGCATCTTTTGTACCAAAGACTAAACCCGAGCCCCACATAGTCTTCCCCAGAGGACTCTCTATGGCTGAACTGCCCAGGAGGCTTCCAATAGGGGAATTTTTCCATTGAATTTTGCCTCTTTCTCAACAAACACCTTGTCACCAGAGCTGCTATTTTCACTGTTACTTTTCAAGTGATACCTGACAACGTGCTTCCTCGATTTACAGGGCACCATTGTGGAGAGAGCCCTGTTCTGGGAAGCGAACATTCTACCCTCTGAGCCACTTTCTGAACTATTGGCTGGGATCTGCGCAAGTCACTGGCCTTTGGCGACCCTCAGTTTGCTCATCTCCAGGTGGTCTCTGAGGGTCGTAATCACTGCACCGTTTCTCACAGCTGAAGTTTCCTATGTCTCCAAAATCCTTCCATACATGCACACTGCCAAAGGGAAGCATGCTCGAGGTCTCATCCGGTACCATCTCCATTTGCATCACTGTGCTTTGCTTCCTTTCAGCTGTTACAAAGTCAATCAAATTAAGTGAGGACATTAGGAAAACTGGTAGAAACAAAACAGCAATTGAGGACTTAAAAACCACCGTTACAACTTGACTTTTTCAAAATAGGCTGCCAAATAAAATTGACTGGGTTCATCAGAAAACAATCCGATTTTTAAATGTTTTTACAGGGACACTGCTTGCTTCAAAGTAACCTGGAGAATGTAAGCCTACAGATTCCTTCCCCTGGTTTTGAGTATAAGCTTGAAAGCTCTGTAGCAAAAGAGAAAAGCGCATGTTGTCTAGAGTCAGACGATCCAGGTGGAGACCTTACTCTATCACCACCTGGCCATGTAAGTTTGAACAAGTCACTTCACCTCTCTGCCTCAGTGTCCTCATCTGTGAAATGTAGGTAGCCGAAGTACCTCTCTCATAGGTAAACACATTAAAGTTCTTAGAGAGTGCCTGGAACATCCTTCATCTCAATAAATGTTAGCTAGTATGCATCAAACCAAGCCACCCTTCCTGACCACAAAGGAACATTTTTATTTTTTGTCAACATATCACCATCACCCTTCCTCACCCGCCTCTGGAAGCTCACAAGTCACTACATTTTTTATATTTCACACAACACCTGCGGGGACAATTAACTTTCCAAGGCAGTCCAACAAAGATACCGTGACTCCCAAATATTTCTAGAACACTAAGTTAATACCTATCCCGTTGCAAATCCATCAACCCATGCTGGGTCATTATTGCTCTCCTGAGGGCTGCTCAAAAAAAATTCTGTCTCCTGGCAAGAGAAGCATTCCACCTCTTTGGCATTTTTTTTCCCCCTGAAAGATCATATCTATTTGTGGTCTTAGAAATGTATATGAATGCTGAAATGTGTATGCCTTTCCCTTTTAACAAGATACTTCAGCCCACAACTCCTCCACCACGGGCCCTCGTCGCTTTCACTTCCCCTATTCATAACCAATCACCTGAACAAAGATCAAGCACTTTCTGTCACCATGGTTGCTGCAATGGTTATAATATTTTCATAAGCAACATTTATAAGCGGCTTTCGCTAAATGCAAAATTTCCCCCAAATTCCTTCACGTATGCCAAATGTGGGAAGAAAATTAGTCACCATCAGAAGAGTACTCTTAAAAACTTTTTCTGCTATGAGGACTAGCCAGAGTAGCTTGAAACTATAAGAACATGCCTGAGGCTTATTTGCTTGTAAATTATAGGTAGATTCACATGGTTCAATAAATCACTGGAAGTTTCCCAGCAGCTTTCAGAAAAACAATTTTTCAGGTGCTTCCTTGAAATGATTGAAGCAAAATGGATTTTTCTACACAAAATGTTAATTAATGCAAGTTCACATACTAAAGCATGTATTTTTGCAAACATACAATGTGATACTGTATCCTTCTTAGCTTGTAAGCAGGAGACAGTGGATTAATTCACCAATTTAGAAACCTTGGCCTGGAAAAAAAAAAGGTGTTCCTAACTCTGAAGCCAACAGACAGACACTCTTAGGAAAGCAGTGTGTTTAGAGGCCTTGTGGAGAATGAGAAAATTATTACAATAAGCCTTTTTATTAGCACTGTATTGAATAAATTCTCTTGCCGTTCCCTTCAAATTAAAAGGCTTTTCCACTTAGACACAGTTTAACATTAAGAAAAACATTACTTTTTGCAGAAGGAAAGAAATAGAATCAGTTTCGCTGCACCTATTAAAGGGAAACTTTCTAGTTGTAAAACCACAAACAGCTCTTCAATATTTTCCGTCATGACAATGCTAATGACGGCTGTAGTGGAGGGTGTTGGCGCCACACTCTCTTTACCTTGGAGCGCAGCAGCTGCTGTGTGTGTTGGCCATGTGAGAAGTGATTAAAGAACTTCTAATGTGGGCAATATAAGCCAGCTTTATTTAACACTTCGTGGACAGTATCCATTCAGAGAACTGCAAAATGGGGCGGAAGACAGGAGGCTTTCATAGGATAGAGAATTAAAGAACAGCCCAGCCTGTTTGGCTCAGGGATTGAGTGTCCACCCATGAACCAAGAGGTTGCTGGTTCCATTCCTGGTCAGGACACATGCCCGGATTGCTGGCTTGCTCCCCAGTAAGGGGCCTGAGGAAGGCAGCAAATCGATGATGTTCCTCTCTTATCCATGTTTCTATCTCTCTATCCCTCTCCCTACCTCTTGCTCTAAAAATCAATAAAAACATATTTTCTTAAAAAAAAAGAATAAGAAAGAAAAAAATGTTATTATCTGAGTGGTTGGGGCCACATAGTCAACCTTGTTTGGGTTGAGAAGGAACCAGGAAGTAGTATATGTTTGGTGTTTGGGGGCTGGCTGACTGGATAGACTGTGTCAGTTCTGGTCAAGGGGAGTATTTAAAGGGACACAAAAGTTACCTAAATTTCAGTTCTCTGACATGGCACCTTGGACAGGAGTGGCTCCATCTTAAGCCTAGAAGTTTATTTCAATAGCTGATAACTCAATGGAGAATTGCCCACTCTTTATGTGGGTGTCTTTTGGTGGTGGCGGTGGTGGTGGTGGTGGTTGGGGGATCACAATGCAGACTATGATCAATTACTGACTGACGTTGATACAAAACACTGGTCCCCTTACCCCAGGAGGGGCCAATTCTGCAGTGCTCTTCCTGGCTCCGGATCTTCCATGAGGGAAAGCTTGTCTCTAGCTTATACCACACCCTTGTTTAGTTTTTCCTCTCTGCCCGATCCCTGCTTCTCTCTCTCCTCTTCTCCAGAGAGCACTCTCCCAATAAATAACCTGAACCAGAACGCCACATCAGGCTTCTTCTAGCGAATCCAACCCCAGCGCTGGTGTTCCACATAGTGCCAAGAAGCGGTGCTGAGACTGGGACCCGGCATCACTCGCCACATGGTTGGAGAGGAGGGCACATGCTGGTGGCATGGTGACTGCTTGAGACCTTTGCCTGTGGAGAACTGGGGTGGGGAACAGGTGGAAAGAGGTGCATGAACTGGTACAATGAGAGAAGCATTTACAAGATCTGTGGGAAGTAGTAAGTGTAAGAACTGGGGAATTTAATAAAAAGAAAAAATGACTGCAGACGTATTTAATCAAGGTTGACTATGTGGCCCCAACCACTCAGTAATTTCAAGCAGTGGTTGGCAAACTCATTAGTCAACAGAGCGGCAAACCGCGGCTCACGAGCCGCATGTGGCTGGCGAGCCGCAGTTTGCCGACCACTGATTTAAAGCCAAGTAGGGGAGTAAAAAAGGCGAAAACTCCTTGGCAGTCTTTACAGTGACCCTCATCTCTTGCAGCTGGAAGACTTACTTGTAAGAAGGGCAGAATTTGAGAAAAGGTTGGATGTCCAGCAAGGCCAAAGTCAGGACCTCGATAGGGAGGAAGTGGGATTCTGAGAAGTGGGTTGGGGATATCCAGGTAGAAATACTTGAGAACTTTGACACCCCCACCCTCAAGATTCTCTCCAACTCCCAGAGTCTGCAGTGGAGGCCCCTTCACCACCCACAGCCACACTTGAAGAGGGTTTACCTTACTCAAGAGCCACACTAGACAATGCTTGCTCTTCTCCATCTGCCCCCACTTCCCCTCCTGGCCATCACACCCATGATTAGGGTCAAATTTCAGCATAACCCACTGAGGAACTGCTGGGTGTGCTGAGGGTAGAGAGGGATTGTCTTCCCAGGCAGCCACAGGACCAGGCTAACATGGATCACCAGGAGTCCAGTCAGATGCCAGGGGAGCAAATCAGGAAGAGCTGGGGTGCAGGACAGGACTTATTTACACAGTAGAAAGGATTTCTTCAGGGTTTCCCTTGCTATCTTCTGTGAGTCTGGGGTGGGGGGGGTGGTGGTGGTGGTTATCACTTTATTTCTGGGGTTGCAAACTGTTTGGTCAGCCTGATCTTTTTTATGTATAATTTTAAAATTTGAATGCTTTTATGCAAACCCCCTCCTCTTCCCCCACTCTATTATGTTGTGGCTTTACGTGGTCATGTTATTTCCCTGGCCCTTGAAGATACTTGTTACTTTTCCTGCTCTCCTCTCTGCCCCTTTGCTTTCAAACATCAATTAAAATTCTTTTTATTGCTTTTGAGCCCTCTGAAATGACTTCTTGGCTTTTCTTTTAATCCCTATTTATGTACTCTGTTTTTCTTTTTGTATTTAAATTCCATCATAGTTTAACTTACATTAATCTTTTATTTATTTATTTTTACTCAAAATTCTAATCCTTCAGATTGCCTTCCACAACTTTTATTATTATCTACTGTTTGTGTGAATTTATTTTTGTTACTTGTCACATATGTATTTATAAAATAATACATGTAACAACAAACATGGAAGTTTTCACAGTCTATTTTAGTGGGAAAAGATAATTTCCCACTAACATTTTTATGTATTATTAATTGATTGATTCATTAATCATGTTATTTTATTTATCAGACACCTTGCATTATTTTATAATTCTCACAATCTCATAAAAAAGTTATATTATTATCTCCATTTTATAGATAAGAGAAATAAGAAAAAGTTTAAACAACATATTCAATGGTATACATCTAGTGATTGAAAAGCTGAACTTGAATTTGATTAATCTAAGTCTAAAGCTCATGCTCTTAATTACAACACTGTTCTAAAATTCCAATTACCACCTTATAAATATTGGCTTATCTATATATAAAAGCCTAAGCAACTGTTATGACTGAATGACAGGAACGACCGGTCGACCAGTTGCTATGACACTCACTAACCACCAGGGGGCAGACGCTCAATGCAGGAGCTGCCCCCTGGTGGTCAGTGCACTCCCACAGGGGGACCGCTGCTCAGCCAGAAGCCAGGCTCACGGCTGGCAAGTGCAGCTGCAGCGGTGACTCCGTGGCAGTGCTACCATGTGGTGGCAGGCACACTGGGCTGGAATGAGAGCTAGTGGTGTGGCACCTAGCCCCATCTGGGGCTCCTCCCTGGCTGCCTGCTGCCTGGCACACTGTTACATCCCCCAAGGGGTCCCAGATTATGAGAGGGCGCAGACCAGTCTGAGGATCCCGCCCACCCTCCCCCCACCCATGCATGAATCCATGCACCAGCCCTCTAGTTCTAGAATAAACTCTTAAATCTCACAATCAGTTATAGCTTTAAAAATTTAATGAAATTTAGAAAGACAACTATTCCACAACATGGTTTGACAGCTTTTATTTTCTGTCTTTCAAAACATGCAAATAGAAGAGGAGAAAAAGAATAAAACTTCTAAAATGGTACAATAGATCAAAGAAAATCCCATCTGCTTTAAGCTCCCTGTTCTTGTTGACCTACTCTCTAATTCTTTTGCCTTTTATGAATTTCTCTGCCTCACTTTTATTTATAGTGATGAAAACTACAGAATGAAATGAAAAGCATCCCATGTATATCTAAAATGAGATAACTTCCCAAAATAAGAATATTCACAATTTCCTGTCAAACCTGTCAGTGTTGTGGCACTGCTAGCCTTTAGATAAAACCCAGCTCCAATACATGGCCAAGAAAGTCTCACCTGATCCAGCTCCCACCCACATCTCCAGCCACACCTGCCTTATTCACCTTCCTCCAACCATTCTCAAGTTTTTTCAGTTCTTCCAAGGAGCCAGCTTATCCCTGTCTCAGGGCTCTCACATTCACTTGTCCTTGTGTTCAGAAGTAGCCTCTCAACTGCTTGCTTCTTCCTAAGACTTCTTTCTTCTCTTTATCTCAGCTTCAATGTCAGGCCCTTGGGGAAGTCTGTCCTGACCTTACAGACTAGGTTAGATTCCAACATTTCACATTATAATTTTGCTCTGTTAGTAATCATCACCATCCGACTTTAACATCTGTCTCCGCAGATGGACTATACGCTCTATGAGGGCAGCCCCATTTTATATCCAGCCCTTTGTACAATCTCTGCAACAAGTCTCAATGTTTTTTCTAATGAATGAACATATAAAAATAAGTGAATAAATGAAGAGAGAGTGGGCCATAGGCAGAAAATTCTTGCTTATCGTCACAGGTTAATTTCCTGGTTTCTGTTTCCTCCACCCCTTGAACTCACTTATTCCTTAGCACCACTTCTCTTCCTATTCCTGAGTGGTTAGGGTTCCATAATTTAGGCCCAGGTGGAGCTGCAGTAGCTGCATACCATGAAAGAGCTCGTGCTGCTTCTCCTTCAGCCGTGCATGAGCAGGCAGCTTTAGCTCTCAGTGATTAACACTATGACACCTTCAAGTACTCTGCATTCATTATCCAATGATATACACAATCCTTTGAAACTAAACTTTGTCATTATCTGTAATTTCTCTTTGAGGCACATGAGATGTGAACAAGAATAAATGCAATTATCCAGCTTTGCAATGAGAAGCCATACTTATTGATACTGTGATTAGGAAGTCACTAAATATAGATGTGGTAACCGTGGGCTTAGTTCCAGTGCAACCGGATGATGGAAAGGCACTTTTTCCACATAGCTGGGCCAACTGAACTCAGAGAATTACATCATGTTTTTATGAGTCTTAGTCCTGGGATGTAAGACAGGATTATTATCAGAGATGGTATCAAAAAGTATTGAGAACTGGAGGCAGAGCTCTGGTAGTCTCAGTAGCAACAGCTGAGAGAGGCAGTCTGAGAAAAAGAAAAGGAAAGCAGCAGTTCTCTTCTCCCCCCGACCCCATTTGCAGCCAGGGAAATATCTACAGAGCATCGATTTTCCCCACTCCCACGCCACTCCATTCCATCTCACACAGGCCATGAAATCAGATGTCCCTGAGAACTCGCGAGTCTTCTCCAGGTTCCCATGGCTGCTACACAATAAACTGGCTGGCATCATTTCTCTTCCTGATCTGTTGGAGGACTTCCTGAACCTGGCTCTGCCAGTGTCTCCACGTATCTATACAAACCGCCTACAGAAGTTTCAGAGGAGAAAGACATTTACATACTAGTAAGCACAACAAAGTTCCTCTAACTCAAGGAAATTGTCTCGCAAATATATAAAATATATGTCTTGATTATATAAAATATATTCATCAGGACTCTCACAAATGACAGAAACCAAACTTAAACTGCCTTAGGCAAAAAAAAAAAAAAAAGGGTACTGTGTTAGTCCACAACTACTGGGAAGGTCAGATCAATACAGCTGGAGCCAATTGCTCTAATGATGTCAATAATCTCTCTCTATCTCTCCCTCTTTCCCTCCTCCCTGCCTCCCTCCCTACTTCCCTCCCCTTCTCCCTCTCCCTCTCCCTTTCCCCTTATTGCTCCCTCCCCTCTCTCTCCCTCTCCTTCTCCCTCTCCCTCCCCCTCTCTCTCTCCTTCTCCTTCTCTCCCTCTCTCCCTCTCCTACTCTCCCCCTCAGTCTTTAGTTCTTCATTTCTTTCTGTGGGATTCAGTCTCAAGCAGGCTCCCCAGGGAGTGGCAAATGACTCCCAGCAGCACCATTATTATGTCTTATCACTTTTCCAATGCTGACAGAGAAAGGGAGTTACTCTTTTTCAGTAGCACTAGCAGAAATCTCATAAAGGAGTATTATTATTCTGATTGAGATCAAGTGTACATCTCTGGACCAATTAATGCAAATCCAGGGATGAAAAATGCACATTGGCCAGGCCTGAGTCACATGGCCAAGAATGGGGTCAACCTCACCCATACTGAGAACTGGGAAAGGCTGTTGCCCTTAGAAAGAGCAAGGGCAGGTTGCTGCACCAGAGAAGAGAAACCGAGTGCCTGGCTGACAACCAGATCTGCCCATCCCAGGAGGCACAGGTCCTTCTGCGCTGCTAGTATTTATCCCTCTGCCACATCCCTCAGGTGGACATGTGGCCCCTGGAGGCTTTCCCTCAATGGGCCAACTGGCTCTCCTACAATAACTATGGTAACTCACCCCTTCTGTGGTACTCACTACGTGCTCGTCACACGTTTTGGTTCATATGTTCCTCACACCTGCATATGAAGTTGTTCATATCACTATCCACATGTTATAGATGAGAAAACTGAAGCACAAGCTCACACAGCTAACAAGTGGTGGAACTGGGGAGCTGAGGGCCAGACGCAGTAGGCTGGCTGTAATGGGCACTAACATCCATCTTGCTTTTTGCCTCTATAACATAGTCTTCTTTTGCTTCTGTTTGATATAATTAGACTGTCAAAAGCAAGGTCTCAGAAGTGTCAATGAAGGGATGTCCAGCCTAAGAAACAGTCTGATAGGAGTTTATTTCAGCCCAACTGTTGCAGAGAAACAACTCTCTATGGATTGAGAAAACGCTCTGGAGAATGGCAGTTTTGCAGCTTATTTTATACTTTAGAATCAAAGAAGGGGTAGGGAGGGAAGGTTACATGAAATCAATTGGTGTTAGAATAGGGAGGTGGGAAAAAGCAAAGCAAGAAAATCTCTGAGATTAGAGAGACACATACTTCTTTTACACTGGTGGGCACGTGATAGTTAATAATTAACACGTAGAGCACACAGATGGTATGCTGGAGAACAAGATAACAATGGGGGAGAACAAGAAACAATGAGGGGTTCTGTAGTCTTTTTTTAAAAATATATTTTATTGATTTTTTTTAAAGAGAGGAAGGGATAGAGATAGAGTTAGAAACATCGATCAGCCACCTCCTGCATACTCCCCACTGGGCATGTGCCCGCAACCCAGGTACATGCCCTTGACCGGAATGGAACCTGGGACCCTTCAGTCCTCAGGCCGATGCTCTATCCACTGAGCCAAACCGGTTTCGGCAGTTCTGTAGTCTTGAGCTCTGGTGGGAGACTGTACCCAGAGGGGTCTGGAAAG
This sequence comes from Corynorhinus townsendii, assembly GCA_026230045.1. NCBI lineage: Eukaryota > Metazoa > Chordata > Mammalia > Chiroptera > Vespertilionidae > Corynorhinus > Corynorhinus townsendii. The sequence continues at coordinate 78,845,352 of JAPDVU010000001.1, read as the reverse complement.
AGGGGATTACTCTGACATTCCAAAGGTATGTCATCATAGTGTAGATGCAAAAATAGGCTCAGTTAAGGTAGTGACTGACCTTTGTCAAGGAAGATACTGGCCTAGGACATGACTGGTCCGTGACCCACGTTCAGTTAGGAAGTTTTCATTTCAGACCACCCCATGTGGCTACTTTTGGTCTCTGAGTGTGTCAGGCCCACCGTGCAGGCCTCCCCTGAGCTCATCAGGTTTAGTATGTGGCTCCTTTTTCATTCACAAAAGCGAGGGTGATGCCTGAAATGTTTTCCACCCCAGGCTCAGGTAGAATTCTAATCCCAGAGCTCAGTGACTGTAGTGGAAAATGGTAATTGGAATTTCATGAAGGTTTTTAACGTGTTGATTTTTTTTTACCTGATTTTAAAAAGCCATGGAAATAGAGAAAGTGTGAAAACTGTCCTCCTCTGTAACAGTATTTCTCAACCTTAACTTGTTCACAAACCCCTTCACAAATTTTGCTATATCCATTTACACCCCAACTATTATTTACCTGGTATTTTTATTTAACTTGATCTTAAATTTACTCACTTTTTATTTAGCCCTGACTCAAGCCGGATATATCTGAAATCATGCACTTGATCTTCTAATTGCCTTTTTCCTAAAACATATTAAAAATAAACACCTGGGAGATCAAATTAAAATTACAATGAAATACCACACATATCACCAGAAAGGGCAAAATTAAAGACTGATTCTAGGTCAACCAAATCACTCATGCACTCTTGGTAAGACTAAAGAATGGTACAACCATGCTAGATAAAATTTTCTAAGTTTCTTGTAAAACTAAAAAAAAAACTTATGATGCGACAATCCTACCCAAAAAGAATGACAATTTCTTTATACAAAATGATTTGTGTAAGAATGTTCATAGCAGCTTTTTTCTTTTCTTTTTTTAAAATATATTTTTATTGATTTCAGAGAGGAAGGGAGAGGAAGAGAGAGACAGAAACATCAATGATGAGATAGAACCACCAACCGGCTGCCTCCTGCATACCCCACACCGGGGACCAAGCCTGCAACCCAGGCATATGCCCTGACCAAGAATCGAACCATTGATGTCTTGGTTCCTGGGTCAATGCCCCACCGCTGAGCCACACCTGGCTGGGCCACAGCAGCTTTATTCATAATGGCCAAAAACTGGAAACAGACAAGAGGATGGATAAACTGCAATATCCTATATAATAAAAGCCTAATATGCTAAATGTCCAACCATTTGTTTGACCATTTGACCAGTCGCTATGATGCACACTGACCACCAGGGGGCAGATGCTCGGACCAGTAGCTTAGCTTGCTGCTGGGACTTGGCAAGATGGGCCAGACACACCCTGGAGCCCTCCCGTGGTCTCTCCCTGAGCCGATTGTGCACCAGTGGTGTCCCTCGGCCTGGCCTGCAGGGATCGGGCTGAAATCAGCTCTCCAACATTCCCCAAGAGGCCCCAGATTGCAAGAGAGTGCAGGCCAGGCCAAGGGATCCCACTGCTGCACAAATCCATGAACCGGGCCTCTGGTAGTCACATAATCCTAATATATAAAAACCCTGGGTCTGTCACATCCACAACAACCGGAGGCTCCACCAACAGGAAGTCAGTCCTGCAGTCAGTACTGGGTTGCCGTGGTGACCCAGCACTGACTGCTACTGCCCCAGGCGGTGACCCAGCACTGACAGCTGAGGGGGCTGCGAATCAGGCCTGGAGAGAGGCTTAAAGAGAGAAGCAGGGTCTGATCCGTAGCCTCTGTAGCAGCTGTTGATGAGCACTTGCCTCCATCTTTCTTTTCTGGGCCTAGCCAGCAGCCATGCCTCCATTTCTCTCCAGGCCTCTAACTGGGCTGCTGATCAGCCTCACCTTTCTTATCAGGCCCCATTGATAGGCCCAGAGATGCTGACTGGCATAGAAACCGACCAATCAGAACCAAATCTGGGTGAAGTGTGAGAAGCCAATGGTTGCCTAGGAAGCGGAGCTTTTGAGTTTGATTGGCATAGAAACTGACCAATCAGAACCAAATCTGGGTCAACTGTGAGGAGCCAATGGCTGCCTAGGAGGTGGAGCTTTTGACACTGACTGGCATAGAAACCAACCAATCAGAATCAAATTGGCCAGCAGAAGCAGGCAGTTGGAGGCAAAGATCAGGCCTGCAGGGAGGGCAGTTAGGGGTGATCAGGCAGGCAGAGGCAGTTAGAGGTGATCAAGCTGCAAGAGGAGGGCAGTTGGGGGCGAGATCAGGCCAACGGGGGAGGGCAGTTGGGGGTGACCAGGCTGGCAGGGGAGAGCAGTTGGAGGCAAGATAAGGCCAGCAGGGGAGGGCAGTTGGGGGTGAGATCAGGCTGGCAGGGGAGGGCAATTGGGGGTGAGATCAGGCTGGCAGGGGAGGGCAGTTGGGGGACATCAGGTCAGCAGGGGAGGGCAGTTGGGGGGCGAGATCAGGCTGGCAGAGGAGGGCGATTGGGGGTGAGAGCAGGCCATCAAGGGAGGGCAGTTGGGGCAATCAGGCTGGCAGGGGAGCAATTAGGTGTTAATCAGGCCGGCAGGGGAGCGATTAGGGGGTGATCAGGCTGGCAGGCAGAAGCGGTTAGGGGCAATCAGGCAGGCAGGCAGGCAAGTGGTTAGGAGCCAGCAGTCCCAGATTGTGAGAGGGATGCCCAACTACTGGTTTAGGTCCGGCAGTTGGACACCCCCCAAGGGGTCCCAGATTGGAGAGGATGCAGGCTGGGCTGAGGGACACCGCCCCCCCCCCCCGCAGTGCATGAATTTTGTGCACCGGGCCTCTGGTCTATAATAATAAAAACATAATATGCAAATTGACCGAACGGCCGAACAGCCAAACAGCAGAATGACAGTCCAAAAGACCATGCTATGACACCCACAGGCACCAGGCCAGCCAAAGCAGGTGCGATGTGATTGGTTGGGGGCCCGGCCATCGCCCCATAATTGCCCTGCATAAGGAGGCCCAGGCCACTGGCCAGTGGGGTGATCGATCAATTGTGGGGCTCCACAATTGCCCCAAAGAGGGATGCCAGGCCATTGATTGGTGGGCTGTGGTGGATGGGTGGGGCCTCCCTCGGGGGGAGGGGGGAAAGGGCGCAAGCCATTGCAGAGCCCTGGGTGGGTGGGCAGGGCCTATCTCTTTGGGGTAACCGATCGCAGAGCTCTTGGACTGTGAGAGGGCACAGGCTGGGCTGAGGCCCACCCCTGCAAGTGCTCAAACTTCGTACACTGGGCCTCTAGCAGAATATATTCAGTAATATAAAGGAATGAATTATTAATGTGTAGGATGGAGAAAATATAGGGATGTAGAAAATATTGGCTGAGTAAAAGAAGCCTTACACAAAAGAGTACCTACTATGTAATTCCATTTATTTGAGGTTCTAGAATAGGGAAACTTATCTATGGTGAAAAAAATCAGAACAGTTGTTGTCTGGGGTTAGAGGGTAAGGACAGAGATTTAAAAGGAATAGGCAAGCCAGGCTGGTGTGGTTCAGTGGTTAAGCACCAACCTGTGAAGAAGGAGGTCATGGCTCGATTCCTGGTCGGGGCACATGCCAGATTGTGGGCTCATTGGAGGGTGTGCAGGAGGCAGTGAATCATTGATTCTCTCTTATAATTGATGTTTTTATCTTTCTCTCCCTCTCCCTTCCTCTCTGATATATATATATTTAAAAAGGAGTAGGCAAGAGAGAGCTTTCTGGAGTGGTAGTAATGTTTTCTATTTTTCTACGAGTCTGGATTACACAGGTCTGTGTAAGCATTTTGTCAAACTCAGTAAATTTTATTCATTCAGAAAAAAAAGCTATAAACAAATACTGAACTCTCATTAGTGACCTGTACACTGAAGAGTTTCAGAAGAAAAGTACTTATCCTATCTAATAAAGAGGGAATATGCTAATTGACCATCATTCCATCACATAGATAGCTGCACCCACAGCTGAGGCCAAGTTCCCATAAGGAGCCTTAATGAGCAATCAGCAGGGACCTGAGACTACACCCTCCCCCTCCCCCACCCCCGTGGGGCTTGACAGGGGACCTCAGGCCACCCCCAGTGCTGGGTCAGGGGAACTCAGGCTGCACCCCCGCCCAGCAGGGCTTGACAGGGGATCTCAGGCCATGTCCCCCACCTGGGGGGGCTTGATGGAAGACCTCAGGCATTCCCCCTGCCCCAGTCTTGGCTGGAGGATCTCAGGCCATGCCCCCCGTCCTGGTGCCGGGCCAGGGGACCTGAGGCTACAATCCCTGCTCAGCAGGGCTTGACAAGGGTGGGACTGGCCGGGCCTGGATCTAGCCCAATGGGGGGGTGCCAGCCGGGTCTGGGTCTCATGCAATTTTGAGGTGCATGTGGGTGGGTGGGGACTTGACTCTGGGTCCCGTGGTGTGCCCCAGACTCTGACAGGAGGAAGGTTTTCATATACATTTTACTAATTTTCTTTCATCTCTGACACTTCTATTATAGAGAAGGGGCAAATAGCAATATTAAATTATTTCCTCTAATTAATCCCCTTTTAATGTGCACAGATTTCATGCACCGGGTCATTAGTTTAAAAATAAAATGCATGAAATGCATTAAAAATAAATGGCCTGGGCTATTTTGGCTCAGTGCATAAAGCATCAGCCTGCAGACTGAAGAGTCCCAGGTTTGATTCTGATCAATTCTGGTCAAGGGCACATACCTCAGTTGCAGGCTTGATCCCTGGCCCCAGTTGGGGCTCATGCAGGAGGCATGATGTTTCTCTCATATCAATGTTTCCCTCTCTCTGTCTCTCATATCGATGTTTCTCTCATATCGATGTTTCGCTCTCTCTGTCTCTCCTCCTCCCTTCCATTCTTTCTGAAAATCAATGGAAAAAATATTCTTGGGTGAGGATTAACCAAAAAAACAAATAAATGAATTGATGCTTGGATCAAGGAATGGATAAGTTAAATAAGCAACAAAGCAAGTAAGTAAAATGTTAATGGGAGAACCTGGGTGGTAGGTTTATGAGTGTTGGGTGTAGAATTCTTTCCACTTGACTGTATTTTGAAATTTTTCCATGGTAAAATGTTGGATGAAAAGTAAACACCTAACCATTAAAATAAACTGTTGACATAGGTACCACTTGAAAACACTTCACTGCCCTCCACTTGCACAGGTTCACAGCCTGCAAACAATGCTGCCACAGGAACTCACTTTGCTTGCTATCTTGAGTTGCAAAACAAATTGTTTATTATTTCAGCTCTGTTTAAACCTATATTTAAAGCTAAGTGAAAAGTTTATGGTTTAGGTTCATATTCATCTTTCCACATTTCATGTAAAAGAAATCACACATTTCCTCCAATTTATCTCAGTTCTAAACTTTTCTGAAACAAAGGAAAAATGGACTAACATTTGTAAAATGAGCCCTATTCTCCTTCAGGAAAGTCATTCTTTAGGAAAAGAGGAGATTGGAATTCTGGAAGTCTTGGTCACTGCACAAATATGTCTCTAATTTAAGGGCATGATGGCAAAAAATTAAATCTGACAATTCTGAAGCTTGGTAAGTTTCCTAAGTGCCACCACGAACTCCATTACCTGAGACACTGCCCAAGTTCAGCAGGAGAGGTTCAGTTGTTGTACGTAGTTATCCAATATTTAAATCCATGACAGCCCACATCAATAGTGATTTGGGGAGAAACTAAGATGGTGGCATAGGTAAACACCTAAACTGCTGCCTCGCACAACAATTTCAAAACTACAACTAAAAGACAAAACAGACATCATCCAGAACCACAGGAAGGCTGGTTGAGTGGAAATTCTACAACTAGAAGGAAAGAGAAAAGCAAACTGAGACTCAGAGGAGCTGCAGGAGGCAGAGGTACTGAGACACGCGTGCAGGGAGGACTGGCAACCGAGTGCACAGCTGGCTTTCTCAAGTGGGAGGGAGACAAAAGCTCCCGACTCCACTGAACTCTAGTTCTGGGCGAGACTCTGGGGACCCATACTCATACAGGGTGAAACTGGGCTGTCAGGAAAGAGAAAAGCACACTGAGACTCAGAGGAACTGAGGAAGGCAGAGGTACCGAGGTGCGCACACAGAGAGGGCAGGCAACTGAGTATGCGGCTGGCTTTCTCAAGTGGGAGGGAGACAAAAGCTCCAGACTGCACTGAACTCCAGTTCCAGGTGAGACTCTGGGGTCCCAGACTCATTCAGGGAGAAACTGGACGGTCTGGCAGCGGGTGGAACTTGACAGCGACTTTCTCTCAGAGGTGCTTGCAGCGATTACCACAGGACACTGAGACACAGGAGCCTATTAGGTTAGGGCTGACAGGAAACCAATGCTGTCTGCTCCATTCTGAGACTCCACCCCATCCAAGCTGAGCACAGAGGATTTTGCAAGTCTTGTCTCATAAGGCTGTTTCCAGCACAGAAGTTCTCCCAGCGTAGACACAGCTGATCCTCACAGGCAATTGGCCTGAAGGTCAGTTCCTCCCAGTGATACCAACAACAATCAATGCTTAACTACAACAACACTGTGCACACAGCCCACAAAGGGGTGTACCAAGAGTGTCCACCTCAGGTAACTGGGGAGGCTGAGCCAGTGGGCCCTACAGGACACCTACCACACAAAGCCACTCTATCAACTCAGGGAAGCAGCCAAAATGTGGAGACAAAGAAACAGACCACAAATGAAAGAAATGGAGGAAAGCAAACGACTGGATATAGAGTTCAAAACCATGGTTATAAGGTTTTTCAAGAATTTTCTAGAAAAGGCCGATAAATTTAGTGAGACCCTCTAGGATATGAAAAAGAACCAACTAGAAATTAAGCATACACTGACTGAAATAAAAAATATTATACAGAGATCTAACGGCAGACCAGAGGACTACAAAAATCAAGTCAAAGATTTGAAATACCAAGAAGCAAGAAACACTCAACTGGAAAAGCAAAAAGAAAAAAGAATCCAAAAATATGAAGATAGTGTAAGGAGCCTCTGAGACAACTTCAAGCATACCAACATCAGAATTATGGGGGTGCCAGAAGAGGAGAGAGAGCAAGATACTGAAAACCTATTTGAAGAAATAATGACCGAAAACTTCCCCAACCTTGTGAAAGAAATAGAATTACAAGTCCAGGAAGCACACAGAACCCCAAACAAAAGGAATGCAAAGAGGACCATAGCAAGACACATCATAATTAAAATGCCAAGAGCAAAAGACAAAGAGAGAATATAAAAAGCAGCAAGAGAAAAACAGTTACTTACCTACAAGGAAGCACGCATATGATTGTCAGCTGATTTCTCAACAGAAACTATGCAGGCCAGACGGGAGTGGCAAGAAATTTTCGAAGTGATGAATAGCAAGAACCTACAACCAATATTACTCTACCCAGCAAAGTTATCATTCAGAATTAAAGGGCAGATAAAGAGCTTCACAGATAAGAAAAAGCTAAAGGAGTTCATCACCACGAAACCAGTATTATACGAAATGCTGAAAGGTATTCTTTAAGAAGAGGAAGAAGAAAAAAGTAAAGATAAAAATTATGAACAACAAATACATATCTATCAACAAGTGAACCTAAAAATCAAGTGAATGAAAAACCTGAGGAACAGAATAAACTGGTGAATATAATAGAATCAGGGGTATAGAAAGAGAGTGGACTGACAATTCTCAAGGGAAAAGGGGTGTGGGGGTGCGGGAAGAGACTGGACAAAAATCATACACCTATGGATGAGGACAGTGGGTGTGAGGGGGTAAGGGCAGAAGGTGGGGTGGGAACTAGGTGGAGGGGGGCTATGGAGGAGAAAAGAGGAACAATTGTAATAATCTGAACAATAAAGATTTATTAAATTTGAAAAAATAGTGATTTGGACTAAAAAATTTTTTCTGACAAATTAATGACAGTCATTTGCAAGATTTAAACAGTAGTCCCTAATCAGGAGAAACTGGGAATGCTAGAACAGCAGAGCAAGCAATATAAAACAAATTAGTACAAGAGGCTTGGAGCATAGTCAGAATAAGCAAAGTGAATTATTTTAGCTATGGCAATTATGATCTTGATCAAGGGGGAAAATTCTAAAGACAAACATTCAACTGCCTGGAAGAGTTTCAATAGCTATTAGCATAGATTGAGTTCATAGAAGAAAAGAAAAAACAGCACAGGGGCTTTCTACTTGCTATGGTATCCAAAAATGAAATGCCGATAAAATGCAAAAATCATTCTAATTAGGCAATCATAATTAATTAGTTTGTTGGAATTGTAATTCAAATTGCAATCATTCATCTTATATACTCTAGCAATAAAATGAATAAATTAATTTGCTGTAGGGAAAACACGCACAATGCTGTTTGCTTTATTTATTTTTTTAAATATTTTTATTGATTTCAGAGAAGAAGGGAGAGGGAGAGAGAGATAGAAACATCAATGATGAGAGATAACCACTGATGGGCTGCCTTCTGCACACTCCACACTGGGGATCAAGCCCACAACCTGGGCATGTGCCCCGACCGGGAATCCAGCCAGGCTGTTGTTTGCTTTATATTTGTGTATGTGTGTGTAAGGACAGGAATCAAATCTATGCTTTTTTTCTTATAATACCTACATGAAAGCCATATTTGTTGAGTACCTAGATGAGATCTACTTTTAGAAAGACTACTGATAATAAGTTTATTTAAATTTTAAAAATGATATTGATGCAGAAAGAAAAATTATGGAGCTAATATTAAGACTAGGAAAATGTCTATAGACCTTCAAACTGCCACCTAAGGGAAGAGGCCAAACATTCATGGCTATACTAAACAGACACCAAACATAAATTACAGATAGCAAAATAAAAAGACGGGAGAGGGGGTGGGAGGGACAAGAGAGGCCCCCGCCAAGAAAACCAGAGTGAGGAGACAATGGGTTTGGGTAGTATCTATCATTTGATAAAAATGAAAAGCTTTTGTTGAGACAGTATGATGGACAGACACACCGTGAACATGGCCAGAATCATGCATAATGCAGTGGTACAGGTGCTAACCAGATTCACACACAGGCTACTCCCATTTATTTTTCATGGGGTTTTGGAAATTGATCTCTAAAGTGGTTCCAGGTGAATTTCTCCTTGGCCCAACAAATCTCTGAGAGTACTTTGATTTTCTTTGTATCCAAAATGAATCTATCCGTTGTGGCTATGCCTCTTAACTGACAAAATGAAGGAATGGAAAATAAGGCAAGTTTCTGATTAAATTAATGTTCCAGTTCTCTGAATTACAGAAGATCTCTTGCAAATGGATAATGTGATTTTTCTAGGACTCGTTTTTATTTTTATTTTTTTTAATTTATTTTTTTATTTAATAAATCTTTATTCAGATCATTACAATTGTTTCTCCTTTTTCCCCCCATAGCTCCCCTCCACCCGGTTCCCACCCCACCCTCTGCCCTTACCGCCCCCCCTCCACTGTCCTCATCCATAGGTGTACGATTTTTGTCCAGTCTCTTCCCGCACCCCCACACCCCTTTTCCCCTGAGAATTGTCAATCCACTCCCTTTCTATACCCCTGATTCTATTATATTCACCAGTTTATTCTGTTCCTCAGGTTTTTCATTCACTTGATTTTTAGGTTCACTTGTTGATAGATATGTATTTGTTGTTCATAATTTTTATCTTTACTTTTTTCTTCTTCCTCTTCTTAAAGAATACCTTTCAGCATTTCGTATAATACTGGTTTCGTGGTGATGAACTCCTTTAGCTTTTTCTTATCTGTGAAGCTCTTTATCTGCCCTTTAATTCTGAATGATAACTTTGCTGGGTAGAGTAATATTGGTTGTAGGTTCTTGCTATTCATCACTTTGAAAATTTCTTGCCACTCCCGTCTGGCCTGCATAGTTTCTGTTGAGAAATCAGCTGACAATCATATGGGTGCTCCCTTGTAGGTAAGTAACTGTTTTTCTCTTGCTGCTTTTAATATTCTCTCTTTGTCTTTTTCTCTTGGCATTTTAATTATGATGTGTCTTGCTGTGGTCCTCTTTGCATTCCTTTTGTTTGGAGTTCTGTGCGCTTCCTGGACTTGTAAGTCTATTTCTTTCACCAGGTGGGGGAAGTTTTCGTTCATTATTTCTTCAAATAGGTTTTCAGTATCTTGCTCTCTCTCTTCTTCTGGCACCCCCATAATTCGGATGTTGGTACGCTTGAAGTTGTCCCAGAGGCTTCTTACACTATCTTCAACTTTTTTGATTCTTTTTTCTTTTTGCTTTTTCAGTTGAGTGTTTTTGGCTTCTTTGTATTTCAATTCTTTGACTTGATTCTTGCATTCCTCTAGTCTGTTGTTGGGTCTCTGTATAATATTTTTTATTTCAGTCAGTGTATGTTTAATTTCTAGTTGGTCCTTTTTCATATCTTCGAGGGTCTCGTTATATTTATCGGCCTTTTCTAGGATATTTTTGAAAAGCCTTATAACCATGATTTTGAACTCTATATCCAGTCGTTTGTTTTCCTCCATTTCTTTCATTTGTGAACTATTTCTTTGTCACCGCATTTTCGCTGCTTCCCTGAGTTGGTAGGGTAGCTTTGTGTGCTAGGTTTCCTACATGGCCCAGTGGGTCAGCCTCCCAGTTACCTGAGGTGGACACTCTTGGTGCACCCCTTTGTTGACTGTGTGTACAGCCTTGTTGTAGTTAAGCCTTGATTGTTGTTGGTATCACTGGGAGGAATTGACCTCCAGGCCAGTTGGCTGTGAGGATCAGCTGTGTCTACGCTGGGAGAAGTTCGGTGCTGGAGACAGCCTTATAGGGTTAGACTTGCCAAATTGCAAAAGCCTCTGTGCTCAGCTTGGATGGGATGGAGTCTCAGGGCAGAGCAGACAGTCTTGGCTTCCTGTCAGCCCTGCCCTTGCGCGCGCGCCTCCAGACCTCTGCCTTCCCGGCCTCCCGAGCGTCCACCCAACAGTCCTGATTCCCCCCGCAAGAGGATGGGTCCCCAGGGACTCTCCTGGAACTGGGGTTTCGTCTCCCTTCTTCTAGGGAAAGCCTGTGGCAATCTCCTCAGTCTTTGTGCTCACTGGCACGCACGCCTCCAGACCCTTTCCCCCGGGTCTCCGAGTCTCCAAGTGCCTTTCTCTCTACCTGACAGTCCAGACTCCCCCTCTATGAGCCTAGGTCCACAGGGTTTTGCCCGGAACTGGGGTTCAGTGCAGTCGGGGGCTTCCTTCCCCCTCCTGCCAGAGAAAGTCAGCCAGGCTCTCAGCCGCCCTTCCTCTCTACGCACACAAAGACCCTTTGCAGTACCTCAACTCTTTGCTGTTCCTCCAGTTCTCTGTGAGCTTTTCTCTTTCCTTCTAGCTGTAGAATTTCCACTCAGCTTTCCTGTGGTTCTGGATGGTGTCCGTTCTGTCTTTTAGTTGTAGTTTTGAAATTCTTGTGTGAGGCAGCGGTTTAGGTGCTTACCTATGCCGCCATCTTGGTTTCTCTACCTAGGACTCATTTTTAAAAAGTGAATGAACAGTAGGACCAACTCTGACAATCCAGGGCAGAAATGAACTGCTATAGGATTCCTTCTTAAGCTCCCCACACTAGAATAATTTCTTTACCCTTACCAGTATCATGCCAGAGGACTTTTTCTTGATCCTGTCTCATCCATTCCTGTCATCCCCTCTCCGTTGCACACCCCTTCAAGTACTTCAATCTCTAGAAATTACCTACAGTCTTAAAGCTAAAAAAGCATGGAGGAGAATTGGAATGGGAAAGAACCATATTATCACTACCAAGGAGTAAGTATCTAGATTAAGGAGTAAAAGTAAAATGCTGACCTCATTCCCAGGATCCTTATTTGTACAGTAGTCCCCCCTTATTCATAGGGGATACGTTTCAAGGCCCCCAGTGGATTCCTGAAACCTCATATGGAACTGAACCCTATAAATACTGTTTTTTCCTATATGTACACATCTATAATGAATTTTAATTAATAAATTAGGCTTAGTGATAGATTAACAGTGATAACTACTAATAAAATAAAACAACTATAATAATATGCTATATAATAAAACCCTAATATGCAAATTGACCAAACAGCAGAACGACTGGTCACTATGATGCGCTGGCAACACAGGAGCTGCCCCCTGGTGGTCAGTACACTCCCACAGGGGGAGCGCTGCTCAGCCAGAAGCTGGGCTCATGGCTGGCAAGCAGAGCAGCCTTGGCGGGAGCCCCTCCTACCTCCTCAATAGCACAAAGGATGTCGACTGAAGGCTTAGGCCTTCTTCCTGTGGAGAGCGGGCCTAAGCCATCAGTCAGACATCCTCTGAGGGCTTCTAGACTGCGAGAGGGCACATGAGAGGCTGAGGGATCCTCCCCCTCCAAGTGCACAAATTTTATGCACTGGGCCTCTAATACTGTAATAAATTTATGTGAATGTGGTCTCTCACTCTCTCTCTCAATATATATTATTGTACTGTACTCACCCTTTCACTTAAAGGAAGCACTTTATAGCTTCTCTTTGGCATATCCAAATTGCCAGCATCACTACTTTTGCACTTTGGGGACATTTTAAGTAAAATAAGGGTTACTTGAACACAAGCCCTGTGATACCAGGACAGTCAATCTGATAACTGAGATTTCTACTGACTACAGCCTGGAGTGGGGAGAGAATACAGCCTGGAGGTGCTGGAAAAGGGGTTGATTCGTGCCCCAGGTGGGACAGAGAGAGACAGTAAAAGGTTTCATCATGCTATTCAGAATGGTGTGTAATTTAAAACCTACAAATTGTTATTATTTCTGGAATTTACCATTTAATATTTTCATACCATGGTTGACAGTGGGTAACCAAAATCAAGGAAAGGAAATTGTGGATAAAGGGGACACTACTGGTAGAGAGAATTCAGCATCCTGCATGTTAGGTGGAGGGTTGGATGTAGATTTTAGCTCTGAGCTACAATGTTTCCCTCTAGCTTGGGAATCACAGTCACAGACCCCTGGAAGGGCCACACAGGCCCACTTGAAGAAGCTATTGACAAGGGACATTTGAGGACTATAATTGCAAATTCGCAGAGTACAGGGCTGGCACAAAGTTAAAGGATGTAACATAAAGGGCTCCTTCTATAGGATGGCTGACTGGAAGCAAGTCTTTCCTTTCTTCCAAAATCTCACCGGTATGACAGAAGAATAGAATTTAAAATATGAAAACCTATTTTCAGAGGATAATTAATATTTTTTTTCTTTTCTGGAATTATTTAATTTGATAGACATAAGCCTCAGACAAACATCAGAAACAAATTCAACTTAACTGTGTGGATAGGATTTCAAGGAAATGGGAACCATGCCAATTATGTTGAAAAATGACCGTCTTTCCCACCAGAAAAACTGCATACATACAAGATATGCAAAACTTGCTTTAGTGAGCCATTCATATAAAAATGGTCTGAGGGTTTAGTTGACTCCTGCTGTAGATGTCTTGTAGGGTTTTGAACTAACCAGTCTACCCATAGCTCCTACAGAGAGAGCCGACCAAGGTGGCCACATTTGTATTGCGTCCATCATTCTCCTGCCAATGGCTAATTGGAGCAGTGTGACCCAGGGTGAGCAAATGAATAGACTGGACCAGGATAATCAGACTCCTTCTCCTGGGAATTTGGAATTAGGAATTTGGAAACTGGATCCTGATCATTTGCTACTCAAAGTATGATCTGTGGTCCAGCAGCATTTAAGTCAGCTAGGAACTTATTAAAAATATACGCCCCGTGCTCTGGACCTGAACTGTTATTTGCATTTTGACAAGATCTCGTGGTGATTTTGTGGACATTAAACTTTGTGAGATACTGAGCTAGATGATGGGAAGGGGAGCACTTGAAAGGAAAAGCTGTGTGAAAGTTGGTCTGGGTGGGTTTCGAGGCCCTCTGGAGGGCAGGCAATCCAATTGCAAGGACACACAGAGGCTTGACAAGACCATGTTGTCCAGAACAGAGCAGGCTTCCAGACAGAAGCAAAGACAAGAGTTCTGGGGCCAGGGACCCAGGGAGTGATCCCAACTCCTTATGTTCCTACTCAACCCTAGGACCCAGAGAGGCCTCGTTACCTGGGATGGTGCCCCATGACCTGTGGCAACATTCAATTTAACACTTCTTCAGGGCAGGCAGCTCCGGTGGGAGTCTGCTACTGACCCCTAATGGTTTTCATATGAGCTTCCTGGATGATGTAGTTTCTATCAAATCTAACACAATTTGGGAAGTTTCCTGTAAAAGCTGTCTGGTGAAGTACCAAGCTCCCTGTGACTGCATGTGTGAAGTCCAAAGTGGGAGGCAAAGGACCTTCTTCCAAGACTCGGAAGAGGAAATTCTATCTGGGCGTGGAAGTAGATGGCCTTTGGGATATGTGTGTCTCTAAGAGCTCTAGCTGCAGGGCGTGGATCCCAAAGGCTCTTTCCTCTCTTCTGATCATGAGCAGATGGAGTGACTGCTGTGGGGATCTGAGTGATCACTGGAGTCCAGGTTTTCCCATTTGTTATTCTCTGAGAACTCTGCTGAGCTTTAGGACAGTTTAGAACAAGAGGATGGGAACAGTTGTGATGGAACGGTTGTTTGGAGTTTGAGGCAAAGTTGAAAGAAGCTATGAATTTGGAGTGAGGAAAGAACAAAGCTGTTCCAAGAATTCTAACATGGCAGAGAATTAAAATGCTGTTAGAGGCAGAGCACCTTGAAGCTTCTGCTTTCTTTCATGTGTGATCTTGACTTCCTCTCAATGTAATTGCTTAAAACGTTATCCCCATCCATTAGCTCATGAATACAGAAAGAACATACAGTCTCACTATAATTTCCACTCAGGACAAACAGGCGGTGAGGTATGATCTGCTGAATAAATTACCAAACACAGAAGGCTGCACGAGGATCTGAACAGCAGCATTAAAATGGGAAGTTTAGTGGGAAACCTAAACAAGGGATTGCTAAAGGTCAGATTTGTTCATAGAAGAGAGGATCAAAGCAAATCCAGGCACCAGAATTAGAGTGCCCCTTCTCACCATAATAATGAACATCATTTTTTACGTCCCCAAATCAAATAATTTCTTATGAGATTCCAAAGGCCAATTTTAAATTTTTTTACATATATTGCCTCCAAGGTCTTACACAGCTTCTTTTCTTATAACCTCCATTGTCTCATCCCTCTTTTTCTCAAAAACACTCAAAGTGTATAGTAAACAGCATTTCCTGCCTGTCTCCAGACTCTTCCAACTGTGGAGGAAAATTCCCAGCTCAGAAACATGCTAATCCAGCATGCAATGCTCTATGACTTCAGGGATCCAGAGTTCAGCAAACCCAGCCCCAATCAATGCAAGGAATGTAAAAAATTCTGCTTTGGAATCCATGAAGTGCTCAGTAGAATTTGGAAATAATTTCTGTTGTGTTCTTTTGGATTTTTTTAAAACCATGAAATATACTTTAAAAAAAAACCATAACATTTTTTGTATGATCTGTGGGCAGATCACAGAGAATAATAATGATAATACCTATGTGCCCACCACAGACTTAGAGATAGAACATTACCAGGATCTCAGAAGTGCTGGATAACAATCACCTGAGACAGCCTCTCTCTTAGTGTCAAAGGCAACTGCTTTCCACAACTTTTGTCAACAATTCCCTTTATACTTTATCACTTAAGTCTGCGTCTACAAAGAACATATTGCTTAGTTTTACCTGCTTAAAAACTTTATGTAATGACATTACTAGTATGTAAAATTTTCCTTCTTTTCTGTTTTACAGATTAAACCAGATTTAACACTGTTTTTCAGAATAAGCCTCTCCAGGATTTTAACCCTTCAAATTCTTACTTCCCTAGAAGCAGTTTGATACTTTCAAATGGATTGTTGTTTTTATCTTATTGTTTTCTAATTAAATTTTAGGCTTAGCTTGTCAAGTTGTTGTTTTTTTTATTTAAAAAAATGAGAATTTTATTGAATCTAAATATATCTTGGAAGAGAATTGACAACTTTATAATATTAAGACTGCCTCTCCATGAATATGGTGTATCTTCTTTTAGGCCATCTTTCATGTCTTCTACGTTTTTAACTTTCTCTATCATGGGCCTGGGCCTTGTTAGATTTACTCATGGTTACTTCATATTTATAATACATATTTTAACTACATTTTCTGGTACTGAGATATAATGATTTTGTGTTACTTCGTGTGTAGATTCTTTTGTTTTCTATAAACAACTCTATCATCTAGAAATAATGAGAGTTTAATTTTCTTGTTTCCAATCTTTATGTATTTAAAAAATTTTTATCTTATTGTTTTGGGAGTATTACTGCACTGTCAAATTACTATCTACAACATCTAGTGCAATGTTTAATGTAAGTGATAATGGTAAGATATCCTTGTTTTGATGATCTTCAACATTTCATCATTAAATATAATGTTTATTATAGATTTTTTGGTAGATTTTTCCTCATCAAGTGAAGGAATTTTCCCTTTCTTCTTATTTTGCTAAGATTCTGTCATGAATAGATGTTGAATTTTATTGAAAAGTTTTTCTGCATCTATGAAAAATTTTTTTCTCTTTCAATTCGTTATTGTGTTGAGTTATAGTTATTGGTTTTAAATACCTTTTCCATCCCCATCCCTGCCCCATGGTTGTAATTATTTAATTAATTTTGCATGTATTATATAATTGCCTCTGGTCATCATCTGTTTTTTAAAAATATATTACTGAATTCAATTTGTTCAGACTTTTTGCATAACTGAGTTTGTTCTGTAGTCTTTCTTGGACTATTCTTGTCTACTCTAGAAATAGCAGTTATAGTAACCCCATAAAATGAGGTGAGAAGTGTTTCCTTTAAAAAAAAAATTCATTTTTAGAGCAATTTTAGATTCACAGCAAAATTGAGAAAAAGGTAGAGAGATTTCTCCTATATCTCTTGCCTTCACACATGCATAGCCTCTGTCTTATAGACACTTTTATCCACTAGAGTGGTGTATTTGTTACAATTAATGAACCTACATTGACACATCATACTCACCCAAAGTCCATTGTTTACCTTAGGATTCACTCTTAGTGTTGCCCTTCTATGAGTTTGACAAATGTAAGACATGTACCCATTATTATAGTAACATTTCAGTCATAAAATTCCTGTTCTCCACCTATTCACTCCTCCACCTTGACCCCTATCAACTACTATTCTTTTTATTGTTTCCATAGTATTGTCTTTTCTAAAATGTCATATAGTTAGAATCATATAGTATGTAGACCTTTCAGATTGGCTCCTTTTACTTGGGAATGTGCACTTAAGGTTCCTACATGTCTTTTCATGGCTTGATAGTTCATTTCTTTTTAGCTCTAAATAATATTGCATTGTTGATACCACCATTTATTTATTCACTCACCTACTACAGGACATCTTGTTTGCTCCCAACCAGAAATTATGAATAAAACTTCTATAACTATCTATGTGCTGATTTTTGTGTGGACATAAGTTTTCAACTCCTTTGGGTAAATACCAAGAAGTTGATTGCTGAATGACATGATAAGAGTATGTTTAGTCTTGTAAGAAACCACCAAACTCTTCCAAAGTTGTTGTACCATTTTGCATTGCCAACAGCAGTGAGTAAGATTTCCTCTTGCTCCACATACTTGCCAGTATTTGGTGTTATCAGTGTTCCAGATTTTGGTCATTTTAATAGGTATGTAGAGATGAGCACCAAGTAAGAGAGAAGAAGAATCTGCAACCTTAACAGCAATCACTGTGGGAAAGAGTGAGGACCTACTGACACCTGTGCATCTGTGTTTCACTATATCTAACCATGATGACCAACTGTATCACAAATACATACAGGGATAATATTCTGGGGGAAAGTTCCAGTTTACCAAGTTGACACAGCGCAAAGCTATCAAACATGTAAAGCTTGATATTTTCCTTGTGGGAAGATTTGTTTAAGTTTTAAATTTTTAAAAATTTCTTTAATGGGTTTAGGACTATTTGAGTTTTTTATTTCTTTCTCTGACAGTGTTGGTAAGATTTTTTTTAAGGCAATAGTCCACTATATTTTCAAAAAGTTATTCATACTATTCTCTTATTTTTTAAATTGCTACCATACCTGTAATTTTATGCACTTTTCATGCATAACATTATATAGTTGTTCATTCTTATTTACCTGATTAATCTTGTCAAGTATTTATTAAACTTTTTCAAACAATTACCTTTTGGCTATTTTGATCCTCATTTTTTTTCCTATTTCAGTAATTCTGTTCTTATTTTTATGATATCTTTGCTTATACTTCCTTTGGTTTCATCTGCTTTTCTTTTATAACTTCTGATGAGTGCTTCTTAACTCATTAAGAGTCAATCTTAGGATAAACAAGATTGATGAACCTGTAGCCAGGCTCACCAAGAAGCAAAGAGAGAGGACCCAAATAAACAAAATCAGAAATGAAAGAGGTGAAATAACAACAGACCTCACTGAAATACAGAGGTTTGTTTAAAAATACTACGAACAACTCTATTCCAACAAACTGGACAACCTGGAGGAAATGGACATATTCCTAGAAAAACACAACCTTCCAAAACTCAATCAGGAAGAATCTAAACATCTCAAAATAGCCAAAAGGTAATTGTTTGAAAGGCCAGTAACTATGGAAGAAATTGAAGCAGCCACCAAGCAAAAGCCCAGGGCCAGACGGCTTCACGGGGAGTTTTACCAAACATTCAAGGAAGAACTACAACCTATCCTCCTCAGACTATTCCAAAAAATTCAAGAGGAAGGAACACTTTCAAGCACATTCTATGAAGCCAGCATCACCCTAATACCAAAAACAGATAAAGACAACACAATGAAAGAGAATTACAGGCCAATATCCCTCATGAACATAGATGCCAAAATCCTCAACAAAATTCTAGCAAGTCGGATCCAGCAGTACATCAGAAAGATCATAAACCATGACCAAGTAGGATTTATCCCAAGAATGCAAGGATGGTACAATATTCGCAAATCAATAAACGTGATACATCACATAAACAAATTGAGGGAGAAAAATCACATAGTCATATCAATTGATGCAGAAAAAGCATTTGACAAAATCCAACACCCTTTCTTGATGAAAACTCTCAACAAGGTGGGAATAGAAGGATCATACAACATAATAAAAGCCATATATGATAAACCCACAGCTAACATCATACTCAATGGGCAAAAACTAAAAGTATTGCCCCTAAGAACAGGAACAAGACAGGGATGCCCACTCTCACCACTCCTGTTCGACATAGTACTGGAAGTATTAGCCATTGCAATTAGACAAGAAGAAGAAATAAAAGGCATCCAAATTGGAAAAGAAGAAGTAAAGCTGTCCTTATTTGCAGATGACATGATATTGTACATAAAAAACCCAAAAGACTCCATCAAAAAACTATTAGACTTAATAAATGAATTCGGCAATGTAGCAGGATACAAAATTGACGCCAAGAAATCTATGGCATTTCTATATACCAATAGTGAACTTACAGAAAGAGAGACTAAAAAAGCAATTTTACTTAATTTTTAGTAAAAAATTAAGATACCTAGGAATAAACTTAACTAAGGAGGTAAAAGACCTATATGCGGAAAACTACAGGACACTGAAAAAAAGAGATAGAAGAAGACATACACAGATGGAAGAACATATCGTGTTCATGGATTGGTAGAATCAACATCATTAAAATGTCCATACTACCCAAAGCAATCTATAGATTCAATGCACTCCCCATTAAAATACCAATGGCATATTTCACAGACCTAGAAAGAACTCTCCAAAAATTCATCTGGAATAAAAAAAGACCCCGAATAGCCACAGCAATCCTGAGAAAGAAGAATAAAGTAGGAGGGATCTCAATACCAGATTTCAAGCTGTATTACAAAGCCACTGTTCTCAAAACAGCCTGGTACTGGCACAAGAACAGACATATAGACCAATGGAATAGAATAGAAAACCCAGAAATCGACCCAAATCACTATGCTCAATTAATATTTGACAAAGAAGGCATGAACATACAATGCAGTCAAGACTAGTCTCTTCAATAAATGGTGTTGGGAAAATTGGACAGATACATGTAAAAAAATGAAACTAAACCACGAACTTACACCATACACAAAAATAAACTCAAAATGGATACAGGACTTAAACATAAAACGGGAAACCATAAAATACTAGAGGAATCCACAGGCAGCAAAATGTCAGACATATGCCGAAAGAACTTCTTCACCGATACTGCTCCTAGGGCAATGGAAGCTAAAGAGAAAATAAACAAATGGGACTACATCAAAATAAAAAGCGTTTGCACAGCAAAAGAAACCATCAACAAAACAACAAGAAAGCCCACTGTATGGGAGAGCATATTTGCAAATGTTATCACTGATAAAGGTTTAATCTCCAACATCTACAGGCAACTTATACAACTTAATAAAAGGAAGATAAATGATCCAATAAAAAAATGGGCAACGGACCTAAATAGAATCTTTTCGAAAGAAAACAGAAGGAAGGCCAAGAGACACATGAAAACATGCTCAACGTCACTAATTATCCGAGAAATGCAAATCAAAACAACAATGCGGTACCATCTCACACCTGTCAGAATGGCAACCATCAACAAATCAACAAATGACAAGTGCTGGCGTGGATGTGGAGAAAAAGGAACCCTTGTGCACTGCTGGTGGGAATGCAGACTGGTACAGCCACTGTGGAGAACTGTGGAGAACAGTATGGAGTTTCCTCAAAAACTAAAAATGGAACTCCCATTTGACTCAGTGATCCCACTTCTAGGAATATATCCCAAGAAACTAGAAACACCAATCGGAAAGGATATATGCACCCCTATGTTCATAGCAGCACAATTCACCATAGCTAAGATTTGGAAACAGCCTAAATGCCCACCAGCAGATGAGTGAATTAGAAAACTATGGTACATCTACACAATGGAATACTATGCTGCTATAAAAAGAAAAAGAAAAAGAATTCTTACCATTTGCAGCAGCATGGATGGACCTGGAGAGCATTATGTTAAGTGAAATAATCCAGGCAATGAAAGAAAAATACCACATGATCTCACTCATTTATGGAAAATAAAGAACATTATAACCTGATGAATAAAAAGATAGATACAGAGGCAGTAAAGCATCGAACAGACTGTCAAATTACAGCAGGAAGGCTGGGGACGGTTGAGGAGGGAGGGAAATAGATCAACCAAAGGACTTGTGTGCATACATATAAGCACACCAATGGACACAAGACACTGGCGGCAGGGGAGGGGCGTGGAGAATGAGGGCATGCAACAGGGGGTAGGAGAGAAGGCTGGGGGAAGGTCAATGGGGAAAAAAAGGAGATATATGTACTAATATATGTAATATTTTAAACAATAAAAGATATTTTTTTAAAAAGAACTTCAAATCTAGTGGGGAAGTGGGGTCAGGCCCACATGTAAAATAATAAAATGACACAGGACAAAATCCTATAATAATGAAAAAAGAAAAAAAAAGACTCAATCTTTTTTCTCCTTTATACTATAAGGATATAAAGCTACAAAATTCCCTTTCAATGCCATTTTAGTTATATACCACTAGTTGGCATATAGAATTTTCACAACTGTTCAGTTCTATGTATTTTCTAATTTCTATTAGGATTTCTTCTTTGACCTATTTAAAAGTGTTTTGTAATTTCCAAGAATTCTAATTATTGCTTTATTGTTTAGCTGTAACTCAATTTCATTATGGTCAGAGAAAATGGCCCCTATTACCACATTTATGTGGTCTTGTGAAAATTACTGAAGCTACATAATAGAATAGCACATCAATTTTCATGAATTTCTATGTGTACTATATATACTCAATTCTAATAATTCCACTTTAAAGTCTTCCATATGCCTATTTTTAGTCTCCTAAGTTTACTAGTTACTAAGGGGAGTATGGTGTAATCTCCTATGTGATAGTGTTTTCTTCAATACTTCTTGTAAGTTGTAAATTTTTTGCTTTATTTGGGGCTAGGTATTAAGTTTATATAATTTTAGAATTTTAATATATTTCTATCAAAGTGAACATTTTTATCATTATGAAGTAATTTTTTATCTCTAGTAATGTATTTTATTTATCTTCACTCTCCTTCAGTTTTGTGTATAATTTTTCCGGGTAAGTAAAATGGGAAGAATATCTACCCCACTCACTTCATGGTTTGTATGTTAGAATTAATGAGATCAAATAAGATAATGAATACAAAAATCTTTTATAAACCATACAGCACAATGCAAATGTAAGATAGAACTCTGGTTTTAATTCCACAGATACAAAGACTTTTTAACCTCAGTATAAAGTATCATATATACCCACACCTATAGAACTAAGTAGGCTTCAATGAGATTTGGGGATAAGGTTTAAAAGCTCCAGTGCAGCCCAGTCATTACCATCATTCTTTAGGTGGTTTCCTTACCATTGAGGCAACACTATTGAAAACTGATAATAAAAATTTTGGAAAGTTGCTGTTGACAGAAATCAAATGGTTCTAGGACTCTAATTATATATTTTCTTACCTATCATTAGAAGCCACTGCTGTGTCTCTTGTGCTATTGTCTCCAACTCTAACAAATTAACAAGTATTTAAAATTAATGTCAAAATTCCACAGTGTATTTTTATTTGGCTTAGCAGCTACCGGCAAATGTTACAGAACTATCTCACTAGAATATATTGACAAAGAGGTTATTCTGGCAACTTATGGGATGTTTATAATTACTATTTGAATTATGAAAGTGAACTGAGATTCTCAGTAGAAGCCTTATGATGACTTCTCAAGGACCTCTTTGCTTATAATAAGCACCATGTGTTATTAAAAATAGATAAAAACAAAAAATGCTTTTTTCAGTCTCAGATAGACATGAACAAACTGCAGTGTTGTCTAATACTAATATAGTCATTAATTAATGTTGTCATTAATTTTCATATCCTCATGTCCCACGCATATGTTTATGATTGTCATTTTAATGTAAAAATCAAATTAAATATTTAATCTTTCTTGATATTTATGCATAGTGTTGTCTTCTAAAATTCTGATCCAGGGGTTTGGAGCTCTGCTCTTTGCCCATCTTCATGTGCTGCTTGCCTGGATTAGAAGCAGTACAAAATACACATCATAGTGTAAGCTAATACTAGTAAAACAGTGATTGCTAGAAAGGGTGAAATAATAACAATAATACCATTTGATTTTATGAGAAGCATTGTGCTAAGTACTCTGTGTGCATCATTTCATTGAAAAATCACAACTATCTTATGACAACAATTGTGTTATTCTCCCCATTTTACAGGTGAGGAAACTGACGCTTAGAGAGATTAATTAGTTTGAACAAAGTTACAAAACTAGTAAGTAATGCAATGGGATTCAAATCTAGTTCTGTTGACTTCAAAGACCATCTTCTTATAACCATTACCTTATGCTAGAATCTCTCCAGAATACAGCTAAGAGCAATAAGGAAAAAAAAAAATAAAGATGCTACATGCCCAAAGTTTAAGGCCTAAAACTTAGGTAGTTTACTCAGGAAATGCTTTTACGCTCTCCTTCAATATACATTTACTTTCATTTTACTTAACGATGCTAATTTGCTGGGTTATCTAAACACTAAGTTTACAAAACAGAAGCAACAGGGAAGGCAAAGATGAGCTTCTATGAAAGGTAATTGACAGAGGGATGAGAGCTGACAGCTTGACTATCCACCAGGAAAGCAATGAAAATAATAGGTTAAAATGTTCAGATTCAAGGTGTAAAGACCTTTAATATGCATTGAAGGAGTTTTGATCATCACAAAATGATAGCATGCTATTATGGTTGATGTGTATTGAAGTTCTTATGTTATCAAGAGCATAATTATTATGCTCCACATGTTTTATGCAATGGTAGAGAAAGAGGGCGGTCCTAAATTGATAAAATAATATTTGGAATTTAAAGAAGTAGGCTTTGAGTGTCTCATACCTCAGTGGCAGAAATAATACCTTAATTTTGTATTGGTGCTTGCTTCACACAAAGGATACCTCATTATATATATACAGGAGGCCCAGTGCATGAATTCGTGCACCAGTGGGGTTCCTTGGCCTGGCCTGAGGGATTGGGCTGAAACCAGCTCTCCGGCACCCCCTGAGGGGTCCCGGATTGCAAGAGGTCTCAGGCCAAGCCGAGGGTCCCCAATGGTGCATGATTGGGACTGGGGAAGGATTCAGGAGGTTGGCCAGCCAGGAAGGGACCACAGGAGGGCTCCAGGGCATGTCCAGCCCATCTCACTCAGTTCCGATTGGCTGGACCCTATCAGAAAGCTAACTTACCAATTGGAGCATCTGCCTCCTAGTGGTCAGTGCACATCATAGCAAGTGGTTGAGCAGCGTTAGCATATCATTAGCATATTATGCTTTGATTGGTTGAATGGATGACCACATGACTGGGCACTTAGCATATTAGGCTTTTATTATGTAACATTGATTTTAGAGAGGGAGGACGAGAGAGAAAGAAAAACAGAGGTGGGGGGGGGTTATTGATCAGTTGCCTCCAATACGTACCCTGACCGAGAATAGAACCACAACCCAGACATATGCCCTAACCAGGAATCAAACCTTCACACTTTCTGTGTATAGAGACAATGCTCCAGTCAACTGAGCCATGGTGCAACCACTTTAGCTTTAAAATGATGCCTCATTTTAGAGCTAAAGAAACCACTTGACTCACTGTCCAAAATGATTTCCTAAAGATTCAGAATAATAACAATTTTACTATAGTTCCATTCTTTTTGCAGAT
Organism: Corynorhinus townsendii; assembly: GCA_026230045.1. Taxonomy (NCBI): domain Eukaryota; kingdom Metazoa; phylum Chordata; class Mammalia; order Chiroptera; family Vespertilionidae; genus Corynorhinus; species Corynorhinus townsendii. The sequence goes on along the minus strand of JAPDVU010000001.1, from coordinate 78,820,618 downwards.
GAATGATATAAATGAAAAAATAAAATAAAAGAGTCCAAATAATTTAGGTATTAACCTGGGATTTACAGTTCTTAGTTTAGAATGCTTGCTGAAGGCTTCCTTGTTGAGTGGGACACATCTTAACTTCGCTTCTGATCTACCAGAGATGAAAATTGAACCACGTCAGAAGGGTCAAGTATTCAGTGGGGGTGGGGGTGGGGGTGGGGGGAGATGACCACCAACTAGGAAATTTTCCTATTTAGAAATTTCCATGCTTTCTCAAATCTGTTTCAGATATATGATGCATATTTAATCTTATGTTAATCATTTTCGGATTTTCCTATTGAGCTGTGTTGTTCCTAGCCTATGACTACTAGCTGCAGAAACCCTTGTCAACTTCTAAACAGAAAAGTGCTCTGCTTCAGGCGAGCTTGGAGCTAAAGAGCACAGGATGAAAACAATGCAAAGGAGCCTTTCTCACCTAAGGATTTCAATAAAGAAGAAAGAAAAAGTAAAACAAAACAAAAATGCAATCTTAACTGTCACACATACTTAAATTGACCAGATATTTTCCCTTTCTCCCAGTTTCTTTGTTTGATTTGGGTTCGGGGTGTTTTTTGAAGAAATTATTTAGTGCTTTTAACATATTTTCAATTATCAGACAATAACCCTTTATTCATAGGAAAAGGCTATCAGTGGGAATCAAGGCTAATAAGAGGAACTAAAACCATAGGGTATCAAATGAATGCAGTATACTAAGACTTCAGTAGGTGGTAGAAAGGTGGGCAAAATGCTCAATGTAAGCGTGGGGGTGACATTTAGTCAAATAGAATCACAATCAGGCATTATGCACAATGAGATTATCAATGATAGGATCTAAGGATATTCAGTCTGGAAAAAATGCAAACCAAATAGATAAAAATGCTCTTTCTAAAACTAAATGTTTAAAGGAGGGTATTTCTGGTAGAGACGTGATGCTACAAGAAAAGAATGGTGATTTGTTGACTAAAGAATAGAGAGCCATTTGTTTACTCTGATCAGGGATGGAGCTGGGGTTAGAACCTGGTCAAGGATTTGCCAGGATCCCAGTTCATGAGGTATCACATTCATTGAAAAGCTCAAAGGACACAAGGATTTTCTGGTTCAAATATAACACTATGTTATGAGCAATTGTGGTTGTATATCATCTCTATAGTTATCTTTGAAATCCTAAAAGAATGAGGTGCTAAAATAAAAAATAAAAAGTAATCTAAACCCTTAAAGCTCCAAAAATGCTCATTTTTGAAAGAAAAAAATATTCTCACTTAGAAATATAATTTTCCTGTAACTGGGGAAATGACTATTGTTCTGAAGTCAGTTCACTCAGAAATAAGACAGGTTTTCTCATCCAAACTATCAATTAAAGCAAAACTGAATAGAGAAAAATCTAAATTAACTGGGAAAAGGGTTATACTGAATATTTAACTAACATAAATTATCCTCCCCACCACCAATCTTTATCGAAGTTTCTAAGGACTATCCACTTAAATAGATGTACTTCCATTCATTTTTATGCTGACTTCTAGGATAACCAAAGTCCAAGGTTTTGGAAAAAAATAAAAAGATGGACAAAGACTAGTTAATGTAGGAACTAAACAATCCAAAGCCCTGAACAATATCCAGTTCCTGTGTTAAGTTGTGTAAATTGTACTAATGATGCCTGGACTGCAAGAATAGTACATACTTAGAACACCTTGTGAAAATTTACTTGTAAAGTTAAAGAAATTTTAACTTTTCTAAAGGAGTAACAATAGCAAGCTTAGCGAATCATTTTGATTCAACTCTAACATGCCCACAGACAGTAACTTCTTATTTAGCCAGGTATACAACACAGTGTTTATGTTTTACAGTGATTTTATTTAAATAATTAGAAGAAATCGATGGCTGTTCATAATGAAAATAAATCTGGCAATTTGCTTACAATCTCACATTTGAAAATAAGTAAAAAATTATGTGCAAACACTTAAAGGCAAATTTACCACTTTCATTAGAAAAAACTTCAGAGGGGGAGAGGAGAGTAATGCCTAAGAAGCACTGAGGTCTGTTTGGGAACGTTTTCATTTAAAGATTTACGATAGAAAAATAAGTCATCTAATTCTGAGGAAATCAGATTCTAAATGAGTACATCTTCCATTAATTTATCATAATTCATTCTCAAAATTACCAGCATGGATAAATTAAACAGTGATAAATTAAATGCCTGCAATGTATCATAACAGTAATTTTAATATTCTAACCATTTCATGAGATTGAGCTAAATGTTCTGTCCAGTTACTTTATAACTTGCCAAACCTTGTGATTGCCTGCTTCAACCCCAGATTTCTTCTGGGGCTGAAGGGGAAAAAGAATCTATCTTATTGATTATTGATGACAACACAATTTATAAAGCAAAACTGTCCCCATTTGGTTTCTAATGAATTATCTAGTGGTTCTCCCAGTTACTCTGATGTGAAAATCCATAGAGGGACTGCTTGAAGGAAGAAGCAAAAACGCAATTCATATTTGCTTCCAGGATGCTGAGCAGGTGATTAGTTGTAGAGATTGAGGAGTCAGATTTGTATTTTCTTTCCCTCTACTTTTTGGAACAAAGTATTATTGTCCACACATACAGTAGTGTTCTTCTTCAACTTCCAGTTTTCACTGAGTCAGCTCCACTTGGTGTGATGGATCCAGGGCCCTTTGTTGCCATGATGCATTAGCTGACCAGAGAGAATGGGGCTTCTCATCCCCCACAGCATTAGGCTGTGCCCCAGAGAAGGGGAGAGGAAAGCTACCCTCCATCCTCTGGGGACCTGAGCCATTATCACTGGATGGTGGAACACAGCAGCCATACCCTGTACCCACACACATCTGGGGCTCCTTCCTCCACAATGTGGGTTGCACCGACCCTATACAATAAAAAAAGAAAGAAATTTTAGAATTCACATCATTCATAATCTCCAGCAAGAGATATCTTAATAGTACTGGTTGGAGAATAGACCTGAAATGTGGCACAAAATGAACCTATTCCTGAACCATTCAGGACCCAATTCTTCAAAAATTACAATACTTTTGGTTGGTTGAGATGATTCAAAGGACTATGCTACCTGACATTGCTCTTTCATTTTCTCTGTGTATTTCCTTGCTCCCCATCTGGACCACAAGTGACTTGAGACCAGAGCTCAGGCTTTGAACACACTTGCATTCCTATCACCTCACATGGTGCTCTACCCTCTCATGGTGCTTCCCACTGGACCTGCACCAGCTGATGTTGGCTGAGGTCAATGACTATGGCTCTATGGGTCCACCACTGGCATAGCCTGTGTTTTTAATAGGTTTTCCGGGAGGAGAGAAGAGATTCACAAAGACCCCATCTTGATTTATGAGACAGCTGGACATGTTATTAGGAGATGGTTGTATGAATGGCATGCAGAGAATGGCTCAAGCTGTTTGCAATAGCGTGACCCAAAAGAGAAATATTCTAATCTATTTCTGAGTACTCAGCTGAGTCCTTAGCTCTTCCCTGAGTTTAACCATATATGGTCAAATCATTGTGCTATTGGTTAACTTATAAAATTATAATATATGTGCCTCTAGAGTGGATTACCTTTATAACAAAGAATTATGTACTTTTAGCTCTTCAAAAAAAAGTAGAATGTAACTATAAGATATTCCATTATTTTATAATAATGTGACTAACAACAACAAAATCAAAGCAACTTTTGAAAATGGTGAATGTTTTCATTACCAGGTAACAACACTGGGAACAGTACATGTAACACTATAATATTTACCATAACTTTAATTGTCAATTCCTAAGTGTACCTTAATATCCAGGGTGTTCCTCTGGATATTATGAAGTAAAGTTCAACTGAATTGGGTTCCATGGCAACATATGTATGAGAGGTAAGTTTAGAGTAAGTTTTAAAAATAAGAAGCCCATGTTCTCTCTACAAGGAAATTTGAGGAGGAGAGTATGGTAATAAGCATATTTGTGAAGGGCAAATATCAGAAAATGTAAGTGCAGTTAAAACGCTAGCACAGGAACTGTTTTTGTTGGCTCAAAGTTTCTCTGAGCCTTTCTCAAAGCGTATGATACAAAGTATATTCAACCTTGTTCTCTGAGTTATGAAACAGAACTTTGATATCTGAGACTGAAACCCCAGAAGTTCATCATAATACAACTCTTGTAAAAGGCATTAGGTCAATGCGTATCTAATTCCATTTCTACCTGAGGCGGGTTGAGTTCCAGAGCACCTGAGGACCTGGATTGATTTGTGGCCCCTCTCCCAGTGGCTTGGATGGGCTTCCTAAATGTCCAGCTTGTAGCGGAAGGCTAGCCCTGGTAAGACTTGAATACTCCCCGTTCCTTGGGAGAGCCCCCTGATCAACCTAAATGCAGAGGAACCTTTCCTTCTAGAACATGGAACACATTTTCTTAGATCCATTGACAATGTCACTGAAACTATACCAACAACTACCAATATAAACCCAAACCCCAAGAATGGCCTTAAAATCCAACCTAACTCAACCTAACTCATCGTGCACTTGCTCAAAGTAACCTGAGAACTGCTGTGTGACCAGAGTTTTGAGAACGTGGTAGCCTCACATCTGGAAAAAGGAATCCAGCCCAAATATCTTTCTCTGAAGCTCAATGGCATTCCAATACAGCCAGCTGCTCACATAGCTTATCCAATTTAACTCTTGTTTCTGGGCTTAAATGATACTTTTTACATTCAGAAAAGAAGTCAGAATGAAGGTAAAGATAAGCATTCACCATGCTCCAGGGAGAAAAACTGGCCCACATCTGCTTCCTGGCCATCCTGAGGGACCACAGGTTGATTCCCATCCCTGATATTCTGGTGTTCCTTTAGAGCCACAAACTACAGAGCATAAAAGGGAGGGAGAGAGAACATTGTTATAATTCATAAATTATCTCGGCATACATGAAATCAGAGGCTATGGCTTCTCATGTTCACACTACGAAAGTTGAAAGCTGAAAGAAAGGTCCTGTCAAATTTATTTCTCTGGCTAATTAATGGGAGGTTTAGTTCAATTTGGAACTTGATGTTACTCTCTATTAAAGCAACCAGGCCCTATCAATATCTTTACTGAACCATCTATCCTAATTCCAGAATCCCAAGTTTTGGGTCATGCTTTACTTTAATCAACCCAAGAATCCATAAGTGTTCTAAGCATTGCCAATAGGTCAGAAAAATAATATCCTAATAAAGAGGGAATATGCTAATTGACTGCCACACCCTCAAATATGGTGGCACCCACAGCCACAAGATGGCAGTGCTCAGTCCCCTCAGTCCCACGGAGTGGCAGGCACGCAGCAAGGCCAGGCCCGCCCCCAGGTGGGCCTGGCTGCTCTGAGCCTGCCTCTGAAGTCCCCCAGTCCCCTCAGCCCCCCAGCAGCCCAGGGCCAGCCCGAGGTGCAGGCAAGCCTCGGATGGCAGCTGCCCGGTCACCCAGGGCTGGCCTGAGGCACAGGCAAGCCTCAGATGGCAGCTGCCTAGCCACCCAAGCCCAGCTGAGGCTTGCACTGCCGGCAGTGGCAGCAGCAGAGGTGTGATGGGGCGTCACCTTCCCCTGATCACCAGGTTGCCTCCTGCCCCTGAGGGATCTTGGGCTGTGAGAGGGGGCAGGCTGGGCTGAGGGACACCCCCTCCAGTGCATGAATTTTCATGCACCGGGCCTCTAAACTCCTATAAGATGTGTTCCAACTTTTCAAACGTATGTGTGCAGTTAATAAAATTCATTTAAATATGATGCCAAGTTCTGAGTAATTGGAGTCATGCATGGGTAGTAATAACTAATAGTGCAATTACTATTTGCAGGAATCCACCAAGTGCTTTTTCATGGTTGAACAGTGTGGGAACCAGAATTCTAAAAGGCAGGCACAGAAAATAACATTTCTCTTTAGGCAACAAAATGATTATTTTTGTTATTACTTGTATTATCCACAATTGATGTGGCACTTGCAATGGGGGCTGACCAGAATTCACTGGCTTGCATTCACACCTCATACACTGAATATTAAAATAGATCAATGATAAAAGGAGAGAAAGGAAGTGAACTCAGGCCTCAGAATAAAGGATGCAGTTTGGCAAAGTCCTTCCTTACCGATTAGTGACTCGGAGGAGGGACTGCCCAAGGTTTTGGCTAATCAAGCTCCATTTGTTCAGAAATGAGCCCTACATAAGAAGGAACCCATAACTTGTAAATGCAAGGAGAAAAAGGGAGTGGAAAAACCTTGCTCGGGTTTTGAGAAAAGTGTAGAAAGGAATGATGGGTGGAGTTGAGTTGGGAGAAAAATGTTGATCATGGAAGAGTGGATCCCCTGAACACATGTTTTTATTCTCTTATTTCCCACAGCACTAATCCCTCTCCTCTTCATGAATGGACTCCCTGAAGCAACATTTTCCAAAATCAATATGTGACCCACTGTTTATGGGGGCATGCCCATTATTTCTGGCTCCAGTCAAAACTCAGCAATCTGTACTGCAAAATTTCCAACCACATGTCTCTCTGTGAGCAGAACATAGGTCTCTGAATCCTGGGCTGAGATATGGATGGCAGCTGACAGAACCAGATTTGTTTCTGCAGCTGCTCCTCCTAGTTTGTGTGCTCAGCTCTGTGCCGCCCTCATTGATATCTGGTGAGGGGGACTGAGCTTGGGAGCCCCAGTCCACCAACCAACAGGCTGCTCATGACAATGGCAAGTGTTTTTGATGTCTTAAAAGAATACACACAGATTGTGTCTCCTTCTCTCCCTTGATTTAAGTCAGATGGATTAAACTTCCTACTCAAAACCTGAATGAAATACCATATAGACTGACAAGCACAATTTGTGGACTTAGAAGTCCTAACGCCTCAAAGAACTGAGGACGTTCTATAGCTAAGTGCACCCAGAGTCACACACTTATGGAATCTCTGGAGACAGAGGAACCTTAGAGCTCATCCGATCCAAACCTCTTGGTGCCCTGAAGAGGAGGCAGGGGTTATGTGACCTGCTGAAAATTAAGACCTCTATTTGCTGCGAAGGTAAGTAAGGCTAGAACTCACATTTCTAGTTGTATTTCTATACTCAGGTTCAACCACAAAATCAGTACATGCTGGATGATAGTATAGGCAGGGCAGATGATCACTTACCAGTCAAAAGCGTAACCACAGGAAAGCTATCCCCTGGGAATGCACTTGAGGTGGAAGCTGGGAAACGGGCAAAGTGATATGGGAAGGGCTCCAAAGTGTGCCTTTGCCTTGCCATAAGCTCTCCTATAAATGTTTCCCTGTTTGCCCACAGGTTTCAATCCCCCATAGACCTGCCATATATTGCAGCCTCTTCCACAATCTATCCCACCGATAACACCAACAGCACACAGTGAGCCAGTCAAATCATCTCTGACAGGTTTCTGGGAACAAAAATAACAAGTTTCAAACGTTTAGCCTGTCTCAAGTCTGCCCTCTAGTGTTCTACGATCAATGACTGAAGTGAGTAATCCGTGAAGCATTTTGAACTTGAATACATAGGGTTGCCAGATAAAAAATAGGACACCTGGTTAAATTTGAATTTAAATTTGAACTTTCAGTATTAGTAAGAATTGAACTAGGTGTGCCGTATTTTTTATTTGCTAAACCTGCAACTATTTTGCTGCCGAAGTTCAGGGATTTGAAATGTTTGTGAGAAAAGAAATAGGCAGACAATTAGGAGAATAACCTTGGGTTTTTAAGACATCCATCTGAAGAGGGTCACCTAAAATTGGGAAAGACTTTTCATATATACATCAAAATCTATGTTATAGGAAAAAACGACATGATTAAAAAAAAGATTCCGTAAGTTTCTTGTACAATTAAATTATGGCACTATTGTAGCCTGTTGGATTACTTTACTTTAGGGCAGAGCCTCCCCTTCCCTCCCCCCGCCCCCCCCCCCCCCAGTTATTGTGGTGTTGGCTATAATATTAACACCTAATGGAAGCTAGCTTCCAGTCTCTCTGAACACAGAAGAACGAGAAAACATGAGCTGGGATTAATATAAAGCCAATTTCTTGCTTCATGCACTTTGGTCACATACCCAAGGTTGGGGGCCAGAGGACATCCCAGCCTCTCCGTCTGCAGGCCTAGCGCCCACATCTCTGTTCGACTCTTCGTAAGGGTTTTTTGGATTTTTCAATAGCAGCTTCTGAGTCCTGCAATCAAACCAAAATGTGAGACCATCTCAACACAACACAAAACAGTAGCCTGCTCAGTGATGGTCAGGGACAACTAAGCTTGCTACTGCAATTTAGGTACTTAAAATGCATGGGGGAGATGAAATATTAAGAAAACTAGAAAGACAACTTTGGATTTTTAAGGCCTTACTTTCTGGAGAACTTTCCAGATGATGTTTCACTTTTTCCAAGGTGCTGTGAGATGGAGGCGGCGGGGGGGGGGGGGGGGGGGGGGGGGGCGGCGTAAAATAGAAGTGGGGAGGGAGCCATGAATTTGTTCACGGACTTCTCTATTGAATACTAACTACATCCCAGGCACTGTCCTAGGACTGGGGCTATAGCAACCCCAAAACGACAACAACAAATCTCTACCGTAAAGGATTTACACCTTGGTGGGGAGGAGGGCAGTCTATGGAAATAGTTTCACAGCAATCGCATGACACACACTACATCACCTCCATTTTATAAGTGAAGCCAGTGGGGCCAGAAGACAGCGTGACCACCCAAGGCTCACTGCTAACCAGGGCAGCCCAGGGCCCCTTCCACCGGCTCACTGCGATATCCTGCTCACAGGCATTACAGGCGAGAACATGGGGAGTGGAGGCCCAAGAGCATGTCGCATCATAGTTGCCAAGCCAGGAAATAGACTAGGCCTCCTACCTCCAAATTCAGTTTTATAAATAGTTATGTGGCTGGAAAAAATTTAGCGCTGAGTCTGTGCAATGCATGGTGTCATGCATTAGGGGGAAAGGGAGTCTATACAATGCATGGTGTCATGCACTGGAGGGAAGAGGATGGGAGGGAGACCTAGCACCAAGGTGAGATCCAGCGGCCTCCCAAGGGGGAGAGACGGGTGTATGATGCACGGAGCAGCCGTAGAGTGAAGGCAAGGGAGGAAATGCTGTGGTGAAGACCACCAGCCAGCCTTGGGAGTCCAAAACAGCACTGCCGGCTTGGGTCTGCAGCAGCCTAATTCCGTGTAGGAGGGCATCCCTGTGTCCAATAGGCCTGCCTGGGCGTCTGAGCAAGGGCAACAGGGAGGTAGGCGCTGCTGTCAAAGCCCCATCTCAGAAGCTGGGAATTTGCTGTAACCGATGTTTCCAGGAAATGGGGTGGGGTAATTATTTGTAATCAAAGGCATTAAGAAAAACATTGAAGCAAGTGGCTAATATAATCAATTCCAAAGTGACAAGAGTTATAGTTTGTGACAGAATACTTCCTATTGTTTCAAGAAAGTAATCATTCAATACTTCAAAAATTATTTAGTTTTACAAACAACCTTTTGAGAGATATACAAGACCAATAGTATCAAACAATCTACACAAGTCAGGCAAGGACTGATACAAAGTAAGGAATAACTGACTCTTCAAAGAAAATCACTTGGTGTGTCTAACTTCAGACCTCAAAGCTAGAAACCTGGCCAGGTAGCTCGGTTGGTTCAGTTAGTTAGAGCATCATCCCAATACACCAAGGTTATGGGTTTGATCCCCGGTCAGGGCACATACAAGAATCAACCACTGAATGCATAAATAAGTGGAACAACCAGCAATCTGCGCCTGGCTTTCAATCCAGAGCTCTGAAGCACATCAACGGAACATAAAACATACTTACTATGCCATAGCACATAGAATAAGAAAAATTATTTGATAATCATGGCACACATAACCTTAAGTTTCTTGCTCCCAATTTTGTCTACAATATTATTTGCCAAGCATCTATTTTTCTTCTGCATTCTGTCCAATGGGATGAAACACTGCTTATTCAATATTCTTCCCACAGACATCTGAGATCATGTTTGAATACCAGAATACAATGGTTACTGATGGACCACTGGATTAAAAATTCAAGCCGTGCCTGAGAATCTTGTGTCTTGAAATAGAAAAGGGTTTGGAACATGTGACTCTTTGGGGGAAGATTATAGCTCATGGAAAAACGTAATAATAACAACAGATAGGTCTTAAATGCCAGAGCTACAATAAATGCTTTACTTAGTTTAACTCGATCCCACAGTAACTCTCATGTACTATTCTTGTTCCCATTGTATAGCAAAGGAAATGAATGAATATAAAGATTAAATAACATGCCTGATGTTATTTAAAGATTTTTTAAATTGATTCTTAGAGAGAGAGGAAAGAAGAGGGAGAGAAAGAGAATCATTGATGTGAGAGTGAAACATCACTTGGCTGCCTCCACAGCCCAGGCACACGGCCCAATGGGGACTCGAACTGGCAACCCTTTGGTGCATGGGACGATGCCCAACCAGCTGAGCCACACCAGCTCCTAATGTTAATTAAACATGAACTAGGAATTGAACCTGTGCAGTGTGATTCTAGAGCCCATGTTCTTAACCACTACACTAGGATATAGCAGGATCTCAGACAAACTTATCTTGAGTATGTTGAGTTCTCCATAATACAAGACAGTTGACACCTACGTGGTTGTGTAGTACCAGTGAGTGTGGTTGGAGTTTTATTGGCAGACGGTGGTACGTATTCCATACGTTCCCAGAAATTGGGACCTATTAGTTAAATGGGTATTAGGTTTTTCGGCCATAAAATGATGCAATCGAATTCGATGACTCCACAGAGTTCCCTTCAGCCCCAAAGTGTTAACAACTCAGTGATTTGGTACAGCACAAATGTAACAGAACATAAAACGTTTCTTTGTTGAGGGTCATGGAGGGAGGATGATGTCCTACTTTTTAAGAAAATGGAGCATCAGCAGTGTGATGCCTACGCCTTCATCCCAATGTAGTGTCAATTTTTAAAAACTAAATGTACAAAAATTGTTTCACAGCTTTTAACTTTTAACTTGAAATGACTGAAAACACAAAATCCAAGGACCAAAACCTTCCTTCTGAGTTGGGGAAGATACTGATTTGCTGGAACAAAAGCGAGTGCTTTGTGGGAAATCAACTCAATGGAAGACAGCCACGAAAGAAAGCAGTTATGCAGGCGTGAGAGGGACGCAGGTACAAGGGGAAAAAGTGGATACAAAAGCGCCTCATTAATCAGCAGCCCCATGCGCTACGCAGGCGTGTGGCAAGGCCTGGCGTGGCAGAAGGAAAAGGAAAACCGGCGCCGTCCGGAGCTGGGAACTCCCGCTCCCTGTGCCACTGCCTTCGCTGTGACCCCCGTTTGAAGTGCAGAAGGGTGTCGTGGGCCCTCTCAGGGAGGCAGGTGTCCCCCGGGAGGGGCTGTGAGGCTGGAGGTGCGGATGGACAAAGGCTCACCTGTAGTAGTGGGCGCCCCACAGCCCCAGCAGCAGCAGCAGGACCAGCACCACCACGCAGACGGCCACCACCGTGACGTCCCGCTGCCGCCCGCGGCCCGCGTGGCGCAGCTCCCACCACTTCAAGTCCCGGTGCTGACAGCGCTCCCCGACGTAGCCCACGACACAGCTGTGACAACACACACACAGTGGTCAGCTGGAAGCCCCGGCCAGAAACGCTTCTCTTTTTCAGACTCAATATCCAGCTGCCTTCTCAGCCTCTGCCTTTCCAGGCTCAGCTTTTCGGACGCATATGGGAAATCCATCAGGGGTCAGCCCGGAGCTCCCTGCTGCTCACGTCCACGCTGCGTGGACTGCCCCTTTCGTCTGTTTGCCCTGGGATCCACGGGGGATTTCGCACGCTGCCTCCACCCGGCATCGCAGGTCATTGATTAAAGATCAATTACTCTTAGGCGAAAATCCCGAGGAGCTGCCTTTAAGACCAACACAAAGCAACTTTGCCCTAAAAGCCAAGCGAGTTTTCGTACAAATGTTTGGCCAGGTTGCAATGAAATCTAAATTCGGAGGCAGGAAGCCTGTGAAAGCAGTCCTTCACCTGAGCCCAGGCCCCAACGAAAAGCTCTCGGTGGCGAGACCCAGGCGTTTGCCTACTTTCTTCAAAGGGGAGAGATGAAATGGAGGGGAAAAGAGGCATCACGGAAAACCTCCTGCTAGTTCACCAGTGAAAAACTTACTAGCATTAACCACCAGCGACCAACACGCTGAACCTCCGGATGAAAGTAAGTGAGACAATGCTGCCATCTACTGGGAGTGAGTGTTTCCAGAAACTGGGCACCTTGCGGAGAACGGCAGTTTTATTTTGCTTTGTTTTATTCTTCTTCACGAAAGCGTAAACTTAAAAAAAGATCCTATTAAGTATTTTGTGATGCTCCCTTGGTACGAATGTCTTCCCCTTGACCCTGGACCAGCTATCTATCTATTCATGCAGCCACCTTATTCCAAAAGGACTTGACGGAATGAAAACAGAGAGAACTGATACCAGACCCCATGGTAGAAAGGGGCCGCATGGAAAAAGACATTCGTCAAAGCCCCAGAATATCTTGATTCTGCCCTAGTTCTACCTGGAGTTGGTCATAGGAGCTTTGGTGAGTCACTTTCAGAGATAGGAGGGAAGGGATCTAGCATTTGTTAAGCACCTTACGTGTTTGACACTGTGCTGGACACTTTTGCTTCTTTTTGATGGCTTGTTCCCATTTTACAGATGAGGAAAGCAGGGCTCAAAATGGGGTTAAGTAATTTGGGCCAGGTCACTCAGCTAGTGAATGGCAGGTTCCATTCAAATGGTTGATCTCAAAGCCTATGTTCTTCCTCCCTTATAAGCCATATGCACCTCTGAAAGCTACTCTAGAACTGGCCAGGCAAGAGACAGCAGGATCTGAGTGTAGGAAGCATAAAGGACTATGAAGTGATTTCAGGCTTTCCTAGAATCTGTTTTAATTCCAGCTATCTTTGGTTATAGACATTAACTAGCAATGCCTAGCACACACTTTTAATATGAATGGGCCACACTTCGAGTTATCGCAGAGATTTTAAGGTCTCAAGGAATATACTGAGGATTATACATTTCATCAGACGGAGAAATGTAGGAGGCCATGGCGGGCTGCAATAGCCGAGCCTCTGTGAGCCGAATAGGACTCAGAGCAGCGAGTCAGCATTCCACAGGTTCACCAGGGCGGGCCACACTCCGCTGGTTCTTTGGGTTATTGAGGTCTTCTCTTAAACCCAACAAAAGATTCCCTGGCCAAATAAGTTTCAATGTCTAGGGTCAAATAATTTCAAGAAATTCTAGACTAAGTAAAGGCCAACCACGCTTTTTCACACCTGGTGTTGTACCATGAATCAAGACTTGGAGGCTAGAGTATCAGCATTTTTCAAAAGGATTTGACCACAGGACCCTTAGTTCATGAAACATTTCACAGTACCAGTGCGGGGAGATCTTGGTCTGAAGAAGACCTTCCTGGAAGGGCGTGGGTTGGTTCAAAGCCTAACCAGAATAAGTGAGGATCATTTCTGAGCTCAGGAGGTTTGGAGTCTTCTGAGGCTCTCCAGTCCTGGGATGCTTGGAGGAAGCCCCTGGCATGGAGACTCCAGTCCTCACATCCCTGCACCCTGGCAGCCGGGGGTCCCTGTCTTGCACTCAAGGAAAGAGCGTGCTTTATAAGCCTGCTCGCAGCGCTGGGAGCACTGTACGGAAGGCTGACCATGAAGTGTTTCTAATAAAAGGTGGACTAGAGTGCTCCCAAGAGATGTGTTATTATGGAATTTAAAACATACAAGGTGAGGTCACCGGGCAGGAAGATGGAAGGGTTGAATGTTTGATTAAGCCACAGTTTAATTAAATGTAGAATTCAGAAGCAAAGTTACTGGTATGATCCAAATTAATGGGAATTCTTGTTATAGTTTCAATATTGATTTTGATGAAAGGCCCTCAAATATGAGTTGGTCCTTTTAAACAACACATGTTTAAAACATTATCAGAGGAATATGATATTTTCATCAGGATTTAATGGCAGGAAGAAAAGCAGCGTGTTAGAGTTTATAAGCCATTTAATTAATTGACACTACCAGGTCCAGATGAACATAACATATTAATTGCAATGCCTAACTCTTCCGTACTGTTCATATTATCATAAAGTCTTCTAAAAAGGACCTAATAAACTAGAACACTTGTTTTCATAATTTTATTATTTGGGATGATAAGAAACCACAAACAAGTAAAAACTACTTGATTTTATTATCAAAATCAAGAATAACTAGGCACTAGATTTATCAGGTTAGAAAATTATAGCATGTAAATATTAGTATGGAAACAGATTTTTATTAGAATTGCGTCATTTTTGCTAAAAATCATGAGCATTTTCCATTATTTTTGTCAGGCTGACATGACTTATAATGCAAGGCATCCACTTTGTCACAGAATGAATATAACTTAATTCTTCTAATAATTTAGACTGTTTCTGCTGATTGCCACTGATAAATAGTAAAAGCCTTGCCTGGCCAGTGTTGCTCAGTGGTTGAGCATCGACCTATGAACCAGAAGGTTATGGTTCAGTTCCCAGTCAGGGCACATGCCTGGGGTTTTGGGTTTGATCCCCAGAAGGGGGCATGCAGGAAGCAGCTGATCAGTAATTCTCTCTCACTGATGTTTCTATCTCTCTCTCCCTCTCCCTTCCTCTCTGAAATCAATTAAAAAAAATTTTTAATAATAAAAGCCTTTAAACTTATAGCACCTATTCGTGAGAATCAGAATATTTTATCACGCCTTCCTCAGGCACAGAGAAAGTTATCCGTGAGTCAAAAGTCTAGCATTAAGACGCCTACTTATTTTTCAGAATCCCCTCATGTTGCCTTCAAAACATGGAAATAACAAAAAGTGGAATTGGTGTGGAACTAGACATTGTGAGTATCGCTTCATGAAAGGCCCCAAGGGCAAGGTTCTCTGCTGAGTGCACAGGGGGGCCCAGGGTTACAGGGCTGCAGGCTGACACTGCCCACTGCGAAGCCATCAGGGACAAAGGGAGCACACAGCCATCGTGACTCCATCCCGCAGTTGTCATGAAACAACAGTACAAACATCAACTATTAGGAAATTAAGAAAAAAAGTATATATTTCAGTTTTGAGAACGGAAGGCAAGAAGTTCAGTGTGAATATATACAACACTTTCGTCACTTCAAAAACACACCATGGGCACTCTCCATATATGTGGCAGCAAATAAATCAACACTGTAAGCAATTCTCCCACAAACCTATGTTTTTCAACCAAAACGAGAAATTTAATTCCCAGACTATACCAGTAGCAATATCAAGTTATTTAAGTAAAAGGGAAAATCACCCAATTCCTTAAATGTATATTTAGCACAGGCATCTGTGGGGGGTGGGAGGGGTGATATGCAAGGAGAAGGCAATAGACACACAATGTATAGATGCAGATTTACCGATGTTTCCCTGAGGAAAACCTAATTATAGAAAACGCTCCTCACTGTAAATGTTATAAGTCAGCGTGAAGCGATGGGTTGAGTTAGCACATCTCTGGGACATCAGAAAGGCAGCTGCACTTACTTGCATGCGTAGCGGTCCACGGCTTCAATGTACATACACATGCCACCATGGAGGCAGTACCCGGTGTGAGACGGGGGGCATTCTGAGTAAACATTTCTCACAGAATAGCGCCCATCCTCCTTGAGATGAGAGGGTGGAGTCGAGTCTAGAAGAATCAAAGATTCTACTTTTATTTTCTGAAGCTACCAGCATCCTTCAGGTACAAGTATCCACTTTCCACTACAAAAGACCTACATCAATCAGTGCCCGCTTTCGCTAACCCAAAGAAAACCCAAAGAGGATTTTCACTTTTAGGAGAAAAGACAAAAACCAAAAATAGCATTTGGTGTTTTGCATGAGGCCTTAGCGAGGCAGAGGCACCCCAGCAGTGAGAGGGCCACGCTCCTTCCCCAGGAACCACATTGAGCATCTCAGCATCAAGCTGCCATAGCCTTGAACTGTATGTGAGCATCAGTGCTTCGTCCCCCTTTATTCTGTGCACCTGTTAGGAAGGTGTGTTCTAAGGTATCAGAAAAGCCTACAAGCTCCTAAGGATGTGTTAGGTATGATTTTAGTAGGTTATTATTTATTATTATTATTATTATTATTATTATTGGTCTTGGAATGCTCAAAACTTTTTCTATATAAAATTAACTAGAGGCCCGGTGCACGAAATTTGTGCATGGGTATGGTCCTTAGGCCTGGCCTGCGATCAAGGCCATCTTCCCTGGCTGCTGGCAGCCGGCCTGCCCCTGCCGCCACCCACCCGGGGTTCTCCGTTTGCCATTGGGTGACCAGAGCCTACTGGCAGTGGGAAGGGACCAAGAGGTTGGCTGGGAGGCCCCAATCATTCGGGCAATCGGCCTGAGGGCTGGGGGCAGCTCCTGCATTGAGCGTCTGCCCCCTGGTGGTCAGTACTCATCATAGTGACCAGTTGTTCTCCCATTTGGTCAATTTGCATATTACCCTTTTATTATATAGGATGGTAGTAATTGCTCTTTCACTTTGCTTCATTTTAGCTTTTGAATGTCAGGGTAAACCTAGGTCAGTATCAGGAATTAGTTTCCATGAACAATTTGTGACACAGTGCCTTTCAGTGACAGGGAAACTATCAAAGCAACAATAGTTTCACTTCCCTAACCAGACTTTCTGCTATTCGCCATGAAGAGGCCCATTCTTTCTTTAGGTTCAGTATTTTTTGACATAAAGCATATTGGAAGCAAATAAGAGAATGGTCAATCCTAAGACACTGAATGAATGCAGAGTCACTGATCTCATTATAAAAGCACATCTGTCATCCACAAACACACACATGTGAAATGACAACTAGCTTTAAGAGGGTCTCGCTGAACCACAGTATCTATTTATGGCTTATAAATCACCCACCAATACACAGTCCATTACCCCTGCTATCCTGGAAGTCTCAAAAATTTCTCCCACGCAATGATTTCTTCTAAAAACTATTTAACTTTCAGGGGGGGAACCTCAAAGACAAGACTAGTCCCGTTGGGAGAAAAGAAATGTTACCATACATAGGAAATGCCAAAGTGGTGAAGTCCTTTCACTGAGTGGTTCACTGCTCTTTAAAAAGAAAACATTAGGGTGTGTAGCTGACTATGTAAATATTAGCAGTCTTCCAATACCTTTAAGAAGAGCAAATTATTTGAGAAAATAATTTGTTAGAAAAAAACAGACACCCAAGCAAGTGCAGGGCTTTCCTTTATTAGGATGCATTCTGCTTGCAGAGCGGAGCTGGATAAATAGCTGGCGGGATAACTGGTAAAGGGGATGAGTCTGATCCTGGCCTCCGGAGCTCTGAGGCCAGTCCCCTGCTGGGGTGCTGATGTTGAGAAGAGGATGGGTTATGGGGAGAGGGGTCAGGAAGCAGGAGTTGACTATTATGAACATAAAAAAAAGGAAGAAAAAAGAGCTGGAATTCTAATTCAGATAAAGAAATATTGACTTTTTAAAGTAAAATTGTAAAATCCTTGAAAGTGACTAAAAATGTTAAAGGTCCAGACATCCTCCCCAATCTGTCCAGCCCTGCGGTTTCCCCAGCAGCCTGAGAAACTGACATCACAAACCGGGGCATTCGCTGCATAGTTAAAGAGAGCCACCTGTGCTGCCACCTTTACTGAACTGTGAGTAATAAAGACGGATTTATTCCAGATGCTACCAAAATAAAAAAAACAGGCCATTGCGCATTCTCAAGCCCAGCATCAACCTAATCAGGAGAGCAAACGGGATAGCCTGATGGAACCAAATGGTTTCTGGAAGCTCAAATGCAAATACACTGGGGTACAGAATTTTCCCAAATCAAGTTCCTCCCCTTGGATCTAGATAACCCACCAACCTACCAGGGCAAATCCGCTGGGATTCAGACAGGCTGCTGGCACACAGGCAGGTGTAGTTTCCCTCTGTGTTTGTACAGGTGGAATTTCCCCCACAGGTGTGCACGCCCAGTTGGCACTCGTCAATATCTGCCGGGAAAGGGGGAGTAGGGAAAAGTGGGGTGTGGAGGAGGAAAGAGGGTCAGACAATGGAAAACCCAACATTCAAGGAGAGTATCTTCGAGTTTGATGGTGCTGCATGTTGCTGGATCCAAAATGTTTCATCATGAACCCTGGGAGAGAGATGAGCAGGGTCGCTGGACTGCAAGCCCGTTCAGGGAAACTTCTACATAAGGCTGGCGTTTTCCTACTGCTTGGAAGGAAAGGGAACTTCCCAACACAAGAACTCAGTGGGAAAGTTGGAGATTGGGAAGTGATCTCTAGACAAACTAGAAGTTCAGCTCACACCAAAGAAAACATTGTTGCCTTTTTGACAGAAACATAAAGGAAGCCATCACTTTCTGTCCCAGCTACCCACCTTCTCCTTTCTCAGTTACCACCCTAAGGCGAGGCGTAGGCCCCTCCTCTCTGTAAGAACAGCCTGACTACATCCCCTGCATCCTGCCCTCTCTGCTCCACCCCTAAACACCAGTGCCAGGCGAATCTTCCTGAACCCCATCTCCCATCACTGCACCACTTGATTCCAGTGCTGCCAGTGCCCCCTGCTGCCTAGAGCTGCCCGGTATGGTCGCCATTGCCATGGGGGAGTGCTGAGCACCCGGACCACAGCCAGTCCACGTGGGGCTGTGCCTGTAAAACACACACAAGATTCTGAAGACTTAATACCAAAATGAGAAAGAATGTAAAATTACCTTAATAATTTTTGTATTGATCATATATTAAAATGTTAATCGCTTCTCAGCCTTTTGACTAAGGTCAAGTGTAGTATCTGTTCTTATCAGTTTAAAATGTTAATATTTTGGATATATTGGAATAAATAAAATATATTTTAAATTAATCTCACCTGTTTATTTTTAATTTTTCTAATGTGGCTACTAGAAAATTTTAAATTATATATGTGACTGACATTATATTGCTATTGACAGTGCTGGTCTAGAGAAATAAAACCCCAGTGACTAACCCTCAGATTCTCATCTTCCACAAATGTAACCCAATGCACCAGTTACGACTGAATTGCATGCCCCAAAATTCGCATGCTGAATCCTAACTCCCATGGTGACTGTATTTGGAGACAGGGCCTATAAGGAAGTAATTAAGGTTAAATGAGGTCATAAGAATGGGGCCCTGATTCAATAGGATTGGTGTCATTATAAGAGGAAGAGACATCAGACATCTCTCTCTCCCTCCCTCCCTCCCTCCCTCCCTCCCTCCCTCCCTCCCTCCCTCCCTCCCTTTCTGCATGAGCCATAGAGAAGGGGCTATGAGTGTGTGTGCAGCAAGAAAGCAGCGTCTGTAAGCCAGGGAGCGTCCCCACCAAGAACCAAATGAGCTGGAACCTTGATCTGGGACATCTAGCCTGCAGAACTGTGAGAAAATAAACATCTTGTTTAGGCCACCCAGTTATACCGCAGACAAGGACACTACCTTAACCAGCCTTGGTTTCTGCTTTCTCTCACATACAACCTACAGGCAGTGCTCAGTGAGGCTACTTTCTACCCCTTCACGTTTCTGCCTAGTAAAAATTTACGCTTGCAAAGTAATCCTTCCTCTATGAAGCCTTCCCCCAAACCTCCAACAGGGATTTCTCCCAGTTCTGAACTTCCGCTGCAGTTTTCACTGCTCTTATGATGCTGACTGTCTTCACCACTTACCACAGCTGTGTTTCTCTTAGATCACACTCTCCTGGCAGCAAGGACTGCCTTTATCACCTTGATATTCCCCTCAGTTCCTAGTGCTGTGCCGTTGTACTAATGGAGGCCAATTAAATATCTGTCCCATTGGATCCCTACATTGAATGGCTCAAATTAAGTCTTTAAAAAACTGACTTCCTCTTACTATTTCTATGAACTATCACCCTGAGACTGAAAGAGCTTTTCCAAGAAGCAAAAATAAAGATAGACTTGAGGCCAAGAAGCACAGCTACTCTTTAGAATAAGAGTAACAACTCTTTTATATAGCACTGTATCTATATCTATATCTATATCTATATCTATATCTATATCTATATCTATATCTATGTCTATGTCTATATCTATGTCTATGTCTATATCTATATCTATAGCTATAACTATATCTATATCTGGAGAGGGAGGGAAGGAGGAGATGGAAGATGAGAGGGAGAGGGAGAAGGTAGGAGCCAGCTCACTGCTTCTATGGGGCAGGCTGGGCCCTTCCTTTCTCTTCAAAGTAAATTAAATATACAGCCTGTTTGTCTAAATTATCTATGAGCCTGTTTAATTAGAGCAGTGACATTTTCCTGACTGACAGCCAAATATGTGCTTAAAATGGCACTTACAGATGTCTGTGAACTCCACAAAACTAATCTGATAAAGGTCTTATTTAAATCAGCCGATCCTGGAAGTTGAATGATATTTCATCTTTAATCTCAACATATAGGAGAAAGCAGGACCATTTTAGTTTCTTATCAGGGTGTCTGCCCTTGCTGTAGAAAGATTTTTATGTTTTCAGCAGGAAAAGAAAACCCTCGGAGACATTTTAAAGCCCTGTACAACCTTCGGTGCCCACTCCGCTGGGTGGTGATGGCGGCGGGCAGGCCTTCACTTGCATGGTGATGCTGCGCTACTGACACCTGGCAGGGGCAAGACAGCCACTCAGTGAGCTCCCGCCCAGCAAGCCCCACCCAGGCCTTGGCAGAGGACGGCGGTTATGAAAGAGGTCTTAATCATTCATTATTTGTGGCTTCCGTCTTTCATCTATTTTCAAGAGCCACCGAAGGGCCCTTTTCACAGAACCACACCTCTTTTCCTTCACACACACACACACACACAGTAAAACCTGTATCAGCTCTGCAATTCACTGCTGTTCGATGGACAAATTTGGTGACAAAGAAAATGTTCACTTCCACCCAGGATGGCTCAAGGAATGGAGTATTACTACTTTTTATAATATTTTGATTACTTTTTTTTCTTTGGAGAGAGAGAGAGGAAGGGAGAGAGGAAGAGAAACATTGATGTGAGAGTGGAACATCGATCAGTTGCCTCCTGCATGCCCTATACCGAGGGTTGAATCCACAATCTGAGTCCATGCACCCCCTACCAGAATTGAACTAGCAACCCCTCAGTGCACTGGATGACACCAAACCAAGCCACACCAGCCAGGGATCACGATATGCAGTATCAAAGAGGCACTGGTGTCCCTCAAACCCAGACCAAAGAACTAGAAAGGCAGAGGGGCAAATGGCCTCCGCTGGGTATTGTCGCTGACTAGTCCAAGAACAGCACAAGGGCACAAGCGTGGCTATGCACCAAGAACTGAAAGATGTCCGTTTGAACAGGTCACACAACTCCTTTTAGTTTAAACATGTATGTCACCCCAGTCATATCCTGCCTTTTCTTGGCCCACCACACCCAGAGCATTTCATGATTCTCCAAGGCCTGCCTCCACCCACCCACCTGAGCACACCAACTCTTACCAAGACAGTGAGTCCCATTTCCTCTGTAGCCTTCTGCGCACGTGCAAACATAGCTACCTTCTGTATTGATGCACTTGGAGGAAGGGTGCGGGCACACCGTGATACCCCTCTCACATTCATCCATATCTGTGGGCAAATGATGAACTAATGAAATACATAGGCCTTCCTAGTATAAATGAGGGTACTAGGAAAGAATAAGTATAATCTTCTATGTGATCATTCAGTTGTTTACGGAGACTGGAAATGCAATGCAAACCCATAAAGCTCATGTCTCAGTTGATTTTTATAGGTCTCTCACATGTCTGATTAGCTACATATGTGTAAGTAAATCACTTTGTGCCAGAGTTTCAGGCCATAAGGACTGAGATTATTTATAGTAACCACTAACTTATAATTTTGAGGCCATCAATGTAAAACAGAAGCCAATCCATCACAGTCTATTTATTAAATTAAAATGTATGACCTAAGCTTTTGGAGGAAAAAAGGCTGTGTTTTTATTAAATTGTTGGTTTTATAAATTTGACTTGAATTCACATTCATACTTCTGAAACTAATGATAAATTCTTCTCCTTAATGTCAACTCCATATATAGTGTAATTTTAACGTAAACTCAATGTAATGTAACAACATACTATGTTTCATATTTCTATACATGCCACCCATTATCTTTTTGTTGTTGTTGGTTTAAGTATTACATATGTCTCCTTTTCCCCTGTTTGATCCCCTGCCACTCCCACCCCCGAGGGCAAGCCCATTATCTTTTTAGCTAATACCAAATAATTTATTCAATCCTGCTGGTTACATAAGTCCTTCAGGAGATTTTGAACCCTTTTGATCCGAGAGAATGTTTCTGGTTCACCATTTCCCACAGTTATGTACATTGACCTTCACTCTTACCAGAACATACTTTTCCATCCCCAGCAAATCCTCTCAGACACTGACACGTGGCAGCCTCTCCCTCTGAGACACACTGCGAGTGTGGACCACATCCCACAGGACCACAGTCATCTTCATCTGCAAAGAGCAAGAATCCCATCAGATTACTTCCATACCTCAGAGGTAACAATGGGTTTTAATGTTTTGGGTTCTACAAAACATTCCAGTGTGCCCTTTTCCAAGTTCTGGGACAAGTTATTCTCCAAATAGAAACACTGCTGACCTGGAAGTTATATCCATCTTAAAGGGCTCACAAGCCATATGTTCTCATTTACATGCTCTCAACAAAGCTTTAGTCCTAAAGAACTGTTTGGTGTTCAAACAGCCCTCCATGAACTTAGTTACAATTTTTAAAAGCATTTAAAGTTTGAATTATAAAATTTCTAGGAGAAAATGGACTCTAGTTTCAAAAGGTTTCTAGCTTATTTGAGAATTCCCAACCATAATGACATACAAAAGAGGTCAATATGTTCTTATCCCTGAAAGACACAGAGTAATATATAGCAAGTAGCTCTGTGTACTAACATGGCAAAGAGATTCAATCATAAAGATTTATTGTTGATTTACTAAAATTACATTTCATCTATAATAGAATATGTATGTTTATTATCAAGATTTATGCAGAGACTTGCAAACCTCAAGGCACTTTTGCAAAGTCATGAACCATACAAACTAAATGCTGTAAATGGATCATTTCATTTCATACTCCATTAAATGCAAATGCCCCAGGGGACAGAGTTGCATGCTGAGCCATAAACATGAGCAAGTCCCCCTCTACCCCGCCCCCCACCCTTTAACTACTATGTAATCATTCTCCAAATGTCTCCTCCCTTTTGGAGTTGGGGGGATCTGACATACCACAGTAGGATGTAAGCTGTCATCTGTCTATTCACTAGTAAGTTTGCTCATCTGAGTACAGAAGAGGTCAAACTTGCCCATAAATTTAAAGCAAGTTAAATGATCAAAGTAGGATTTGATGCCATGTGAACGCAGACCTTGGGTAATTGTGTTTGATTTGCTTAGCTATTTCAGTAAGATTTCTCTTGTGGGAAAACATACCTTTCAGGCTTGCCTGATAATGTGTCACTCCTGACTCTTAAAGATGGATAACTTCAGACTAAATCAATTACCCATTTGATTCAGCATTTATCTGGAGGACTAGCTTCCAAATCACAAGGCTGTTCAGAGTGTGTGGTGGACAGTATTCAATTACTCAAGACATTTTAAATCACTTGCACAATTAACTTAAATTAGAATCTGATTCAGGATTAATTTGCTAACTTGCAAACCCTAAGGCTGCTTTGCACAATAAAAAGCAATGGAGGTGCTGTTGTTAGATGGATGGGCTATAGTCAAAGTTCTTTCTACCATAAACTAGCTCTGGAAAGAAGGAATGCCTAGGCTTCGCAATCCTCTTCTCTAAAATACAAGTGACAATTTCTGTCCAGTCTACTTTACATGATTGTTGAAAGAACTTGGAGAAAAAGTGATCTTTAAAACTCCTTTGATAATTATAAATTATTATGTATATCTCAATAAGGATTATAAGAAAGAAGAATGCTATGACAGCCTGAATCACAATTTGCCTTATCACACTAGAGAAGGTTCTAGGGCCTGCTGATAAAATTAAAAATTTCATTCAAAAGTACCTAATATGTACCAGATCCTAATGAGAGCCAAAAATACAGTGGTGGAGTATATAGACAAGGACTCTGTTTTCTTATATAATTAACTAGGAGCCTGGTGCACGAAAATTGGAGCACTAGGTGGGGGGGTCCCTCAGCCTGGCCTGCCCCCTCTCACAATCTGGGAGCCCTCAGGGGATGTCCTACTGACAGTTTAGGCCCGCTCCCCACAGGGAATGGGTCTAAGTTGCAGTCTGGCCTCCCTCTGTGGGAGGCAACCGGGCTGATCAGGGGAAGGTGCTGCCCCCATCACTCTGCCGCTGCTGCCACTGCTGTGGCTTTGTCCAGATGGACGTCCGGAAGACATCCGCCCTAATTAGCATATTACCCTTTTATTAGTATAGATTATTTAAGTACAGCTATGGTAAGCACTATTCATAAAACAATCCCTAGGTCTAAGAGAACTGAAGTGGTTCTCACCTGGATCAGGAGACTAGGAAAGGCTTTCTGAGCAAGGGCATATAAAGCTGAGGTCTGGCCCGGCTGGCATGACTCAGTGGTTGGGCATCGGCCTATGAACCAGGAGGTCCCAGTTCACCTCCCAGTCAGGGCACATGCCTGGGTTGCGGGCTTCATTACCAGTGTGGAGCATGCAAGCAGCAGCCAAACAATGATTCTCTCTCATCATTGATGTTTCTATCTCTCTCTCCTTCTCTTTTCCTCTCTGAAATCAATAAAAATTTTTAAAAGTAAATAAATACATTTTTAAAAAGCTGAGGTCTGAAGGATTTGCAGGACTGGGAATGATTAGAAAGTGCACCGTGAGCCAAGAACACAGCACCTGCATGTTATGGGTAAGACCAGAGTAACTGAAGTAGGCCACAGAAAGCCGAGGACAAAAGGGCACACATCTTGGTTGGTGAAGTGTGTAAGGGCTAGTTCATCTAAGGTCCAACAGGCCACATTACGAATTTTAAATTTTATTCATGAACTAGAATAATTCATAATTTTAGTAGATTTGACAATGAAATTTTTATGATTGAGACTCTTTGTCATCAGATCTACTTGCTACAAATCAATATGTGTCTTTGGGGAATAAGAATATATTGACCTAAAATCCAACATAGAGTTTTCAAGCTCTTTTTAGTATAGACACTTTTTGAAATGAAAGCTCACTCATAAATAAGACCCCTTAGCCTAACACAGGTAGAACTACAACTTTATAAGCAAAGACAAAATAGAACACAATCCAGGTATGAAAAGATTAGGTCATTTTAACCGAGACAATCAATTCCATCTATTCTACACAAGGCAGAGTATGTTTCCAGATATTAAGCCAAACACAGCCTATGATATATACATTCCAAATTTTCGGCCATTTCATCACTCTTCCATCTCACCCATGTGCCTAAATTACTGTCATTTATCTTGATCTTTGAGTCCCCCAAACATTAGTCTTTCAAAATATACTCTATGAATCTCTAGGGATCCCAAGTGACTTTGAAAGTTTCTCTATTCTGCTCATATTTATATTGTTTTATTCCATCACGTTGTTTGTCTCCACATCAGACCATGACCTTGGAGACTGGGGCTATATTTATATCATCACGGCATGCCCAGCACTTAGCATGATGTATGACAAATAAATAGTTGTTAAATGAATAATATTCCTAATGTGACAATGTTTTCCAGTTCTTATTTTCTTGACATGAATTAATTATTTGGTCATAATTTTAAAAAATCTTTGGTCAAGTCCCTAACTTCAAATATCTTAGTCTCAGTTTTTAAATCTGTAAGATGATGTGCTGAGATAAGTATCAAATTGGAAAATGAAGTACCTGGTAAACTCTAAAGCTCCATATAAATTATCATTGCTGAAAATTCCACCTCCTTGTATTTTATTAAAAAACTAGAGGCCTGGTACATGAATTCATGCACCAGTGGGGTCCCTCAGCTTGGCCTGCAGGATCAGGCGGAAACCAGCTCTTTGACATCCCCTGAGGGGTCCCAGATTGTGAGAGGGTGCAGGCCAGGCCAAGGGACCCCACCGGTACATGATCGGGGCTGGGGAGAGACGCAGGAGATAAACCAGCCAGGGAGGGACCACAGGAGGGCTCCAGGGCATGTCCAGCCCATCTTGCTCAGTCCCGATCAGCTGGACCCCAGCAGCAAGCTAATGTACTGGTTGGAGCGTCTGCCCCCTGGTGGTCAGTACATGTCATAGTGACTAGTCAACTGGTCGACTGCCCCCTGGTGGTCAGTGCACGTCATAGTGAGCGGTTGAGTGGCCTTAGCATATCATTAGCATATTACACTTTGATTGCTTGAATGTCCAACAGGTCAACTGGACACTTAGCATATTAGGTTTTTATTATATAGGATCACACAGATAAGTTCTTATGAGGAGGGGTAAGACTTATATATTGACAAATTAGTCTACAGATCATAAAAGTTGGATGAGCACTTTGTTAAGTGTATGTAATGTCCTACTGTGGAGTTTCCAAACATATTTTTAGTCACAGACTCTTTGTTAAAATCTTACTCAGCTGCACTGATTGAAGGGCAGAGACCTAGAGTGAGAAGGTGTGGGGTTTGCAGAAGACCTAGGGCTGAGCTAAATCCAATTTGAAAACCATTGGTCTCATGAGTGAATACAGAATATAAAAGAATTATGTTCCCTAAAGTTGTTAAATACTGAACAAATAACTTAGCAACTTGGTGATAAATGTGCCATATAGGAGGAAAATTCTAACAGTTGCTATTTGTGGACTTTCTGGAGCAGCTGAAGCAAACAACCTATATTTTCTTATCAATTACTATCTACTTTCACACTAATAGAAGTACAGCTAGATGGGCCAAATACCAAAAATATGAGGTGTGGGGGGATACATTCAAATCTGTTCTGTCTTATTTTTCACCCTTGTTTCCAAGTTAGATTTCTTCCAAGAAGGTTCAGTGCAGAGTTTCAATGAGTAAAGTTCTTGTCCAGTCTAATATGGGGCCATCTTCCTCCAGCACATGGTTCAGAAGAGAAGTTCCAAAGTTGGAGTCCAAAGTTGTGCTTCACTAGTTTTGTGTAGATTTAGCCAACATTAAGTTAGAGAGATAATTCAGAATTTTAATTGGTAGTATGGAAATTGTTGGGACCAAAGCTGTACTGGAGGATTCATTATTCATACCTGACACCATGATTTCGGCTACCAGCATATGTTGAGATTCTGTAATGTTATCTTCAAACCCTCGACTGCTGGATAAGATGTCCGATGGCATTACTTGATTACTTAGATCTGCGTTGCTACCTATTGAAGGTCAACAGATATAATTAATTTATCTTTTATGATTCAAGAAAAGTGGTACTTAATTTATATTTATGGCTCTTTGTTGGGTGTGAATTCAGATTCATTCTCACAGTAAGAACATTCAAGGAAACTATCAGGGTCCTGGTGACTTAGAAAACCTCACCTGCTGTACCACACCATTCCAGCTTTACTCTGTGCAACTGATGGTTGAGGAAAGGGAGGCAGTGGGGGTGAAAGGCAGGACATTTTTAGGTATTGGCAAAAGAGCAATAAGAGTGAAATACTACAATCCTTATAAATATACTCAGCCCATAATCATAGACTGTCATTACAAGGGAAAATTAGTGATCTGATCTCCCCAACCTGATTTCCATACACACTCCTCCTTTAGGCTGTTCCAAGACTTATTTTTGCCTGATATTTTATTCAGGAATATGGAGGAGTATAAATAAGCCATAATTTAATACTATAGGCATAGGACCTATGCAACCTCCCAGACATGAAAAAACTGGATCCCTAAAACACCAAATACGCTCTCTAAGTATAGTGCATGGATCCCTGGGGTTCCATTGCATGGAGTCCATAAGGTCAAGCTATTTTTATAAAAGGCAAATAACATTGACGTTTTCTGTCTTTTTTCACTGTGTCTACATGGATATTGATGGACAAAAGTAATGATGGGTGGAATTCAGTGCCTTAGCAAGAATCAGGGCCATGACATCAAACTCTACTAGTGTTCATGTTCTTCACTGCCACATACACTCCCACACACACTCATACACACACACACACACACACACACACACACTCACACATGCATACATTCCACTTTCACTTAAGAAGATCCATGATAAAGAGTAAGAATTATTAATTTTTAAACATCTCAACCATGGAATATTTGGCTCTTTAATGTTCTGTGTAATAAAAAGGGAGGTACACATAAAACATTCTGTTATTTTTGAAAATACTGAATTATGATGGTTGTCAGAAGGAAAATCACTTGTATGCTCTTTGAGTTGCAAGTTGAAACTAACCTCTTTTCACTGAGCATAATTTTCACTCGAAAGAATGACTGATAAACTATGTTTTTAACACTTAGAGGTTTGGCAAGCATTTTTTGAAAAATGAATGAAGTGAGCCTGTCACTTCAAGGGAAACAACTCACACTACTTGTTGCCAATAATAACATTTGAGCTTTCAAGTGGAAAGTAAAATTATAGAAAGTGTTTTCATCTGCCATGAGCTTGACAAAAATCCCGATACTCAAAGACTTTTCTGATGAGTTTGATGATAATTAATTTTTTATATTAATGTAACAATTGGAAGACCTGCATAACTCAATGACATTTTCAAATGACCAAAACATGATGCTAATAAGTCATGCAAGGTATAAGAGCCACTCAAAGCACAAAATAGACCTCTGGATTTTAATGTGTCTGAAGGCAACAAAAGTTCATTGATATGGCTTCAGATTCCACATGCAACTAAACTCTTAAGAAACTACCAACTGTATAGTTCTGACATAGTATCAAATAAAATATACAAAAAGGGGCATCTGTAATACAAGCTAAGTATTCCCCCCTTTTCTAACTCTATGTCTCTGTGAGGTCAAATTTTCTTCATGTGCTTCAATCAAAACAACACAGCGACAGACTTAACCTACAAGCAGATATGAGAATCCAGATGCCCTCCACTAAGCCAGATACTAAAGATATAAAGGAAAACCAATGCCATTCTTCTTACTACATATTTCTTTTTGGAAAAATATAATTATTTCAGTTCAGCTGGTGTGGATCAGTGGTTCAGCGCTGACTTATGAACCAGGAGGTCACAGTGCGATTCCTGGTTAGGGCACATGACTGGATTGCAGGCTCGATCTCCAGTTGGGAGCATGCAGGAGACAGCTGATCAATGATTCTCTCTCATCCTTGAGTTTCTATCTCTCTCTCCCTCTCCCTTCCTCTATATATTAATTTATATAATTATAAAAAATACATAATTATTTCATTTATTTCCTTAAAATATATTATGTTCATATACAATGGAGTATTAGTATAATTTTAATTAAAATATTTTTAGAATCTTTTAGTTTTAATTTCTAATATAAATATGGGTAGATATAACTTACATAAACAAAAACTCTTTGCGGTTCTCAGTCATTTTTAAGAATGTAAAGGGCACTTGAAACTAAAAATATTGAGAACTTTTGTCCTAAGACAACAATGAATAGAAAGTTCTGAAAATCCAAAATATCCAATTCTGGTTCATGGATAGATTGATCCATTTATTTGCTGTCAATCTGTCATCTACCTTACACCCTGCCTTTAAGATGAATATACGTTTTTTTTATATTTTAAATAAAATGTAAATTCTCTTTGATACAAAGATATCAAGAGATATATGCAAATATACCAAAATTGATTAGATGTACATTCAAGAAAAGGAAGTTAGGACTACTGACACATCACACTGGGCCCGCTTTTCCTTCCTCTTCCTCAAAGTCATAGTTAGTTTTTAAAAACATTATTACAGCCTTCTCAGGTTGGATTCCTCATACTTTCTTGAGGAAATATTATTTATTAGAAAAGACTTTGACTTCTAGCCTAACACCAGTCATGTGGCAGGGAGATTGTATATGACCACCTCCAACATTGAGGCCATAAAACTTCTAAACAAAATATCTCTGAACATTAACTGAGGTGGTAAAATACTGGCATTTATTTCTAAAATTGGGCTACTCCACCATAAAGAAGGGGTTGGAGGATTGGACTTTGAATACTATCTTTTGTTCACTAAGTTTACAACAAGAGATCAATCCAATTTAGTCTTTAATAAGAAGCCCAGACTCATGAGAGGAAGAAAAACAAAAAACAAAAAATACTTGGCCTCCCTGAAAGCAGAGGGGCTTTTAATTATACAAAATACTAAAAATCAGCAAAAGCATAGGGTTTAGTGTAGAACAGAACTGTATCCCTGAGCCAAGGTAGGATGATTTAGCACATAATTTATTACATTACCTGCCGATATTGGATGATCAGTTAAAGCCAGACACTTTTTCCCACCTGGGGCTTTCACAAAACCTGCACGACATGAACACCGAGCAATTCCAAACTTCTCTTTGCAAATATGTTCACAGCCTCCATTTTGGAATAAGCAGGGGTCCGCTCCTAGCGGAGAAAAGAGCTGCATTCACAGATGGCCTTGGAGATCAAAAGGCCACATTGATACAAATCACAGTGTACAGTTTAGGGGCAGAGAAACTCGGTGTATCTAAATGGAGCCTGTAGCAAGAGCTATTTCAGAAGCGCTCCTATAAGGAGCTCAGTTTAGCTTAAAATGTTATTACCTTATGAGTAACTTATTGAGTATAATCAGTACTGTTGTCTGAGAAGCTCTTTAGAAAGATGATATTCCTATTTCCTGCCCCATGATCTAGTCAAACAGACACAGGGCCGCTCAGAAAGAAGAGTTACTGTAGGACACTAGGTGCCTTTTCTATCTGCTCACTCCCTGGCATTCCCAGGGCGTGGAGAAGGGCCCCAGTGCAGACAGAAGCTTCCACTGCAGGTGGCTAAATTGTCCCTCCACCACCCTCATCCTCAGTGCCTTTAACCCAAGAACCTTTTAAAAAGACAAGATAGGTAAAAGCTGTCTAGGAGGGGGGAAAACAAGATTGAAAGAATAAAGCCCAAATTCACTACCAGGCTGCCTTAGTTTAAACAAAATCCAAATCTCGGGAAATCTTAACATTGACCTGGATTAGTGAGAATTGCAACATCCCCCCTCCTCCCCTGCCATCAAACAATTAAAATAGTTGCAGATTCCAGCCAAAGAAAGACGGTGTAACATGTCCAGTGTACCTGGTTTTGCCAATGGATGAATTACAACCAGTGATGAGGGCTTCAGCATGCTGCCACGGAGACGTACCCTATTTTTGCCAGTCCTCTTGTTCACCCTTATTACCGATGGCACGGTCCAGTCAGAGAGCCACACGTGATCCTCAAACACAGCCACAGCAAACGGGTGACCTGGAAGCAGTCCCAACGCATTGCATACGCCTTGTCTTTGCCATGAATATTTTTAAAAGAACAAGGCTTGAAACATACACACTATTCCTACACTTAACCCTTCCTCATCTTCGAATGGGAGCCTGGTGGTATGAAGACCTAGCAAAGCCCATGGTCACCCAGCGTGTGGAGAACTGGAGAATAAGGGCTCATTGGCATACAGGGTGGCACAAATGTAGGTTTACAGTTATAAGTATGCAAAACACAGAGTTTATTCTTGTATTATTATTTATTAATTGTTGTATTATTTTCCGTATGAACAACTTTAGACCTACTTTTGCCCACCCTGTAACTGCACCAAGAGGAAGGAGGCCCGGCGGGAACTTTGTGTTCAGTGCTTCCGTCAGTACTCATAAACTTGAGTAAGTTGTCTTACCCCTTTGCCTTCAGTCCCTTGTCTTTTGAATGGCAGTAATAAGTAGTACACTAATTCACAGGTTGTTGTAAGGATATTTAAAAATTTAAGGTAACTGAATAACAGGCTCTTCAAACTCCCATCTCCATCAACACATTTCCCTGCCTTGGACGCCCACCTCCTTTCCTATCTCGCCTCCTGTCTAATATTAATCTACTGCCCTGTGCCCCTGGCGTCATCTTCTGTCAAGCCTCCTCTAGGTCCTTGTTTAGTCAATTGCGCATTTTGTTTACATCTTCGTTCTCTTCACTCTACTAGCTTCTTTCCTGTAACTGATGAATATCTTCAGGCCTCTTCCATTTTAATTTCCTCATCCCCCTTGACCTCACCCCCTAGCTTCTTTTTGTCTCTTTCCTTCCATTTTTAGTCATTTTTTTAAAGTCATTTATTATCTGCTGCCTCCATTTTCATGGCTATCAACCCTAGGGAGCCCTTCTAACACCATCTCAACTAAACCCATCTCTCTCTGCTGCTGAAATTGCTCTGATAAGATTTTCCAGTATTTAGTAAGCAGGGAAATCCTATATAATAAAGAGGTAATAACCTCATGCCTTCAAAGATGGCTGCTTATGACCAGGCCGGCACGGGGGTTAGTGAGGGATGACCAAATGACTGAACAGCAGACTATGAGGGGCGACCAAGACAGTGGGGGGGGGAGGGTTATGGGGGGGCAGGGACAGTTGGGGCAACCAGGACCGGGGGGGGGGGCAGTTAGGGGAGCTCAGGACAGCACGCAGAGGTAATGAGGGGCAATCAGGCCGGCAGGGAGGGCATTTAGGGGCGACCAGGCAGGCAGGCAGGTGAGTGATTAGGAGCCAGAGGTCCAGGATTGTGAGAGGGATGTCTGACTGCCGGTTTAGGCCTGATGCTGGGGATTAGAGGGTCCCGGATTACAGAGGGTGCAGGCTGGGCTGAGGGGACCCCCCTCAATGCTGTGCACCAATTTTGTGCACTGGGCCTCTAGTGTTGTAATAAACCATCTCAAGTAATTAGAGAGTAAAGCTAAGGAGGCTCGAGTTTGGAAGCTTTACTTATATCCACTCACATTCCCCAGGCCAGTCTTTGCAGATGAGTGATGGACTTGGTGGATTAGAATGAATGTCTCCCTCTCCTGGCAGCAAATGCAAACAACTTTCCTGGTGGCAATGAGCCTTAAAGATTCATTTTAGTCTCTAGCCCATTGTCATAAATTAAAGCCATAAATGCAGCAAGGGCATTTTTTATATAGCTATCAGGTTTTTTATTTGGGTAAAAGAACATGGTATTTACCATCTTAACCTGCGCATAGTTCAGCAATGTTCATAAATTAAGTTCATTCACATTATTGGGCAACCAAATTCCAGAAACTTTTTACCTTGTAAAACTAAAACTCTATACCTACTAATCAACAACTTCTCACTTCTCCCTCCCCTTGGTCTCTGACAAAGACCATTCTACCTTCTGTTTCTATGGATTTGATTATTATAGATACTTCAAATAAGTGGAATCATAAAATACTGATCTTTTGTGACTGGCTTATTTCACTTAGTTTGATGTCCTCTGGGTTGATCCATGTTGTAGCATGTGTCAGAATTAACTATAGTTTTTCAACAAATACCCCTACCAGACTTATGGAAGAGACACTGTTGCATTTAAAATTAAGAATAAATTCTTTCAATGTTTACATTAAAAATCCAGTGTGGTGGTGTTAGCCAGAGGGAAGGAGGCTGGGTGGAGGGGAGGTGGAACTGGGCAAAGGTGAGGGAATGGTGACTGGAAGAGACTTTGCTTGTGGCGATGAGCATACAATGCAGTGTGCTGAGGATGTTTTGTTGAGTTGTACATTTGAAATCTGTATGGTTTTGTGAAGCAATGTCACCCCAGTAAATTCAACTAAAGAAAACAACCCTGAACTGACCCTTGAGAAGCCACCACTTACATACCTGTAGATGGCACTGTAGTGATGGGAATAGCTATTTAGACATCTTAATGTCCAATTATTTGATAATGGCCTTTAATAGGAAGTGGCATTAGTCACAGATTAGAGTAAAAATATAAATTATTTTTTAAAATTTTGTCTATGATTTTTGGTCTAAAACATTGTGTCTTTATAGTCTGGTTAGAAATGTTCAAATCACTTAGTACCCTCAGATATCAAAGCTAAAATCTCACATGTATTTGGGAGATGCATTTTTTAAAATAAGTCTCCGCCTCTAGACCCATGACTTCACAGGAACAATGTTTGTTTAAATCTCCACTGTGTATCTGCTTCAATAAACATCTGTTAAGTGCATGGATGAATAAAGTCTATAATTGTGCACAAGCTTATCTTTCATGTGAGGCATCTCTAATTTTTAAGGAAATGTAGAAGTCTGTAACATTCACAGTTTTATTTATCTTGATCTCTGTAACATATACCACGAATCTAGAAATTCATTACCTCTAAAACCAAAGAGAATGGGCAAAATAAATATCTTATACAGATTATTAGTTTGTTAGCTTGTTCCTTAAAAAAGAAACCATGTGTTTTCAACTTCCAACAACCATTTTGTAAACCTCTGAAGCATCTTTAACCCCCCTCTGACCCTCACTTCTATATCCAATCTGTTAGTAAATCTCAATTTTTTTCTTTACAGTGATTTTTCAATGGTCCTCCACTTTCCTGTTATTTTGGTAATATTCTTCATTAGCTGTTGTCTGGACAACTTTTGTAGTCTCCTGACAGATTTCCTTCTCTCCAAATTTCCAACTCTTATACTGTTACTTAAGTGGTTATCCTGAAATACCAATCTTATATTCATTTCCTGCTCAAGAACATGCAATGGCTCCCTAGTACATTCAAAATTAAGTTCATCAACATATCTTGGCAATACTAACATACAAAAAATAATTTCTGCAGCTCTATTTCAAACAATCAAGTTTTATCATCATCTATTTCCAACATGGCCTGCTTCAAATGCTGTCTCCCTGAGTCTAGATGAATTTCTATAGCCATGAATCTCGTAGCCATTTGTACTTCTCCTTTAACAGCTATCATAACTACAGTTTAAAGATGTTTAAGAAAATACATGCTAACCCATGTAAGATCTGAAACTACAATAGGGGGCAAAACTATATTAGCCTTTGCACATGTTATCAATAGATATTCATTAATTTCTGAAGAGGATATTATCTCTGTGCTGAAAATGACATTTTCTAAAACAAAAGAAATGATAACAGATGAATCAAGTTCTTATTCTTTAAAAAGTTTTAAAATTTTTAATGTTTTCATTCTGATTTTTGGAAATCTTGACAAAGAGAAATAACTACACATCACTATTTTTATTCAATATTCCAATGTTCAGGTAATCTCCAGAGAAGTCTGTCAGCCTGTCTCTATTTCCTTCTCATCACATGGTTTAAAATGTGGTGTATGCACGTGCATGTGTGTCTAAACACATTTTGTATTTAACACTCATCAGCTTTCAGTCAAGATGAAGAAATCACCCAGCCCAAAGCCTCACCTACATCGTTCTGGGCAAGTCTTTGGCGGTTTGAACCATCCAGATTGGCCATTTCAATCACAGACTGCTTGGCATCGCACCAGTACAACTTGTCAGTTAAGAAATCAATCGTTATTCCACTGGGCCAGACTAGCTCAGAGCTAGCAATAACCAGCCGGCCAATGCCTTGAAGGGAAGAACTCTCAATTCGTGGATTAATCCCCATATCAGTCCAGAATAATCTCCTTTAATCAAGAAAGCATACAATAAATAAAATTTGCACAAAAAATTCTCCTATTCTTTCATCATTGGGAACATTGGGTAAATTACTTTAGAACAAACTAAAGACTATAGAAGAAGTAAATATAGCACTATGTTAGACGAATCATTTTTTCAAAAGCAAAAATTTACCTTTTCTATGTAGAGCATCTTGGACAGGAAATGTTGAATTAAGGCTTAGGTCATTAGATAAGAAAGGAATTATTAATTTTTCAAACTGCAGAATATTACTAATTGAAAGTGTGTTCAAGTGCATATTCTTAAATTAGTGTTTCATGCTACAAAAGGCACTGAAACTTGCTAGCTTGTCCTTCTGTTATGCATATGTAAAGTTACAGCATTAAGAGAAGAGCATGTTTATCTACTACCCAGTTTTATGCTATGTACTCGGTTAACCTGGTTAATTTAAGTTCTGTATATCATATTCTGTAACTATGCTGAGGGACAGTTTTTGAGGTCCATATCTTTTCTCCGGCCTGTTTAGAGATGGTTATATTGTCACTCTTTTGATCATATGGCTGGCTTCAAATCAATGATCAATTATTACCAATGTTGTCTTCCCATAGACCATCATAAATAAAAGAGTATGTTTTTATCCTTGTTTTTGAAAATCTAGGAAGAAATTAGTGATTCTCCTTACTTCTCTGAACCTAAACCAACATTTTTTGCTAATTCATAATTAACAACATAGAATCTTCTAATCTTTTATGATTTCTATTTCCTCTTGTCTAAATCTAGGAATGACCCATCATTTGAACTCTTCTTATGAGTTTTCTAAATAGAATTATCATACAATCTAAATGTCATCTTCTGTTCAAGAAAACAATAATGCAGCTTTTTAAAGAAAGCAGTTTAATGGGCTTATATCTGATTGATTACTGAATTACAGCCCATTTCTTTTAAAAAGAAATTGAATTTGATTCAAATGAAAGGGTATCTAAAGAATAAAATATTTATATAAAAATAGAAAATGAAAAGACTTAAAAATTAAGATATCATGGTAGCCACATCATTTCTGAAGATGTGGCCAAATCTAGTGGATTTCCTTGGTTTCCGATTCCACTGGCCCACTGAAGACAGATTTTGGACCTTAGCATTTCATGTCAAACATGACCTCTCAGAAAGGCACCCGGATTTCACAAGGACCTACTTGGCCATTGGGTGAACAGCGATTCCTCGTGGCTGAGAAACGTCCTCCTTAATGAGTATTTCACGATGTTTTCCACTTAAATCACTGCCTTCAATGACAGATTTCCTAAAATGCATGTCACATAAAGGGACTTGTTACATTACATTTACTTTTTCGACAAAAATACTCCTTTTCCCTGTTGCTTACTGAATGCAAAGACCAACATTCTGAGCTATGCCCATTGTGTGTCTGCACACGCGCACGACACACACACACACACACACACACACACACACACACATCAGGACCAAATACCCACGAATTCTATTTTTTGTAGTATTTTCATTAGCATGCCAATATTTATCCCAGGCAATTAAATGGCACAGTGAAAGGATAAGGTAAGAGGGAATCGTGTCAGTGGCCTGTAGTGTAAATCCCACCATCCCTTTTTCTTCACAACCTCCCATCACCCCCGGAACCAATGGAAGCCAGCAGTGAGAAGGGGTCAGCCTAATGGTCACAGTCCTGGGAAGGAGGGAGAGGAAAGCTCCAAGGGCCCAGAGACAGCCAGCACAAGGACAGTAAGGGAGATTTATGTTGACTTTAATTTTCTTCCACATGATATTTAAACAAATGAGAGCATTAAATGATTATTATTTGCTAAACTTTACATTTAAAAAATAACTCTCTGGAATCTGACAGAGAAGAAAATGTTTGTTTCCTAGTGTTTCCATTTATTTGTCTAACAAACCTTGGTTATCAAACAGACAGTTACTGAGCAAGCACCTACTGTAACATGTCAGGAATTGGCCTAAATACTGGAGACTCAACAGCCTGTCTCTGTCCCTACAGAGCGTAGAGTTCAGCGGGAGAGCCAGGGCAGGGAGGGAGAGAGGAGGTGAGTGGACAGGCAAAGAACACCCTGCCCTGGGTGGCGTGGCTCAGAGGTTGAGCCATGACCTATGGACTCAGAAGGTCATGGTTCGATTCCTGGTCAGGGCACGTGCCTGGATTCTGAGATCCATCCTGGCAGTGGGGGTGCAGGAGGCAGCCGATCAATGGTTCTCTCTCATCACTCATGTTTCTCTCTCTCTCCCTTTCCTTTCCTCTCTGAAATCAAAACCCTAAGCAGAGGTGTGAGTGAGTGCCAAGTCTGAGAGACCTGAAGAGTATGAAACAGTCATAATGCTGTGGCTTTCGTATGGAGAGGACAAGGCGGACAAGTGAGAATGGTGACGGCGATAGGGCAGTGGCAGCAGGATGGAGAAAAGGGGGTAGAATCAAATGCTAAAACCTACTCTGTCAAACCCCCACCCAGTTACTGGTGTGCGGGTAACCTGTGCTTCTGAGCAGCTTCTGGAGCAGACAGACCACAGGCAGAAGGAGGAAGAGGAGCACCCCTTTCCCACCAGGGGCACCTGTCCTGTTTCCCCACTGAAACTGGGGAGTATAACTATCTTTAACACATTCAACAAACATCTGGTAAGGACCTACCACCTTGTTCTGGTGTGCTGCCTGCCAGCCCTGTTTCCTACTGCAAATCAGAAAATATTTTTGATAATATATAGCTGTTGCCGGGGATCGAGCCCACGTTGGCCAGTTGTGGGCTCAATCCCCAGTGTGGGGTGTGCAGGAGGCAGCCGATCAATGATTCTCTCTCGTTGTTGATGTTTCTCTGTCTCTCTTCCTCTCCCTTCCCCTCTGAAATCAATTTTTCAAAAGGTAATTTTATTCCCAGATGAAGTGGTCATCAGAAGGGCACTGCCGGGGGGCAAGTATTTTCTAACTCCATGTGTCCAAGTCACTCAGCCACACTGTCACTTGTGCCTGTCCCCTGCCCAGGAAGGAAGGAATTCTGAAGGCGCTTGTGACTGTCAGTTCTGCTCTCATTGTTGCATTACCTTTGAGCAGGAGTGCGGTGATGAGAATTGAGACCAACAGAAACCCTGACTCCGGAGCTATCTCAGGCGGGATTGCTGGAATTTATCTCAATGCTCCCTAAGGGGTTAACTCAATAATACACTACTATTTGATTCATCCAGAAAGCAAATTCCCAACTCCAGTGTGGGTAACGAGAAAGCTAAGACAAGCATGGACACTGGGCTCACCTGAGTTCAGGCATAACCTTTAATCTAGTGGAACATCTTTCCCTTTATATCCACTACCAAACCGATCCCATTGTCACTGGGGTCCCCTAAGACCCACACTCCTTCCAGGGCAAGACTTGTCCATCTAGAACCTTAGAAAAGTGATTTTTTTTTTTGGCCTCATGGTAGTTTTTATCTCAAAAGAATGAGCAAAATATGTATATTTTCACCCTCTTGATTCTTTTTCACTGGGCAATTGACTTTAGGACTCAGGCTTCCTTAGTGCTAAATAACAGCATTGTCAGTGAAATTATCAATTAGCTTCCTTCCTACTGTTAGATGTTCATTGGAATCCGTCTTTTCGTAAGCCAACGTAAACTAGAAGCATCCACTCTGGTTCTTTTATTGGTTCAGAGTTACCATATAATCTAATATCACAAGCTTGGAATCTCAGTTATTTAAATCCAATTTCTAGCTAATATCAAGGTTTTCAAACTATAAACCTTTCATTTCCAGACAAATTAAAGGTTTTCTTTTAGCAGCTGCCTTCAGAGGAAAGAGGAATTAAGAAGGGCTTGTTATTACCGAAGCCAGTGAACTGGGGAATCTGAGGTCTGCTTCTCAGGATAGGTGCCTGTCTATGTCCTGAGGCATCGCTTCCGCAGTGGGTCCCGTGGTGCTACTAATCAAACACGGTTCAAATTAGAGGGGCCGGGCAAAGGTGGGAAATATGAGGAGACCTGGCAGCCTTGGAGGGGTCGACAGCGCTGACATCTGTTGTCCTGATCAGCATTTACTCTTCTGAGAAGAGCCGTGTACAAGCTCTGTCATTATGCACAGCTGGCATTTTAAAATGTCCCTTTAAATAGGTTCAACACAGAGTAGGCCATTATTAGGATTTTTTAAAATATATTTTATTGATTTTTTTTACAGAGAGGAAGGGAGAGAGATAGAGAGTCAGAAACATC
Organism: Corynorhinus townsendii; assembly: GCA_026230045.1. NCBI lineage: Eukaryota > Metazoa > Chordata > Mammalia > Chiroptera > Vespertilionidae > Corynorhinus > Corynorhinus townsendii. Next base: position 78,780,866 of record JAPDVU010000001.1, on the reverse strand, counting down.
GATGAGAGAGAAACATCGATCAGCTGCCTCCTGCACACCTCCTACTAGGGATGTGACCACAACCAAGGTACATGCCCTTGACCGGAATCAAACCTGGGACCCTTGAGTCTGCAGGCCAACGCTCTATCTACTGAGCCAAACCGGTTAGGGCTAATTCTCCTTTCTTTTAATGTAATACGATGTATAGGTACCAGGTGTTCAAGTTGGCCACCATTTCACTCTGTGGCTTTAAGTGACTCTGGGAAAGCATCATTCTAGCTCAGAGCATCTCTGACACCATCCTGTGAAGTGCTCCGTGGCTAACATCCTTTCTCTCCCAAGCAGGGAAGTGGGCTCTCACAGTACGCATGGGGGATCCAGGTGCTTCCTTCCTCACCCTCCTCCCACCCCCACCATTCCTGGGGCTCACACAGGCCACACACACACACACACACACACACACACATACACACACACTCAGACACACACACACACACCAAGGGCAGCAGTCCTTTCTGTAGCCCCAAGAGCAGTGTGCTAGAAACACCACAGTTTCTCTCTGGCTCTGTTGATTTCCACCAAAGGGAAAGCAGGCCATTTCTCTGAACTCACAAGGACTTTCCTCCCAGTTCCTGTATGAAACTCTCTCTCCCTCCTTCACGTCACCTAGAGAGCCAGCATGTGGGTTCTGTCCAAGATGTGTCACTTGCGTGCTATGTACCTTGGATAAATTACTTAGCCTTTCTGAGCCTCAGTGTCCCCATTTGTAAAATGAGGGGGTTGGGCCAGTTGGTCCCTGAAGCCCCTTCCAGCACTTCCTCTGGGAGTGTACACCCCTCTGCCAAATGTTTATGCGTGGCCTTAAGACATTTCCTGGACTGAAATTAGGCCAAGCATTTGTATTAATGTTTCCAGTGTGCATGTGCCTTATCTCCTGGCTAAACTGTGAACTGACTGGAAAGATGAAACACTGCTTTATATCTCCCATGTTGTGTGGAGAGCACCCCATCGACAGTAGATGCTCAAGGAATGCTTGTGGACTATATTCATACAGGTTTTGCATTTCTAGCCTGAAGTGCAAAATCACATGCTACATTCTTTGTCCTCAAAATTCTCTTACAGATACAGATCCATTCTTGAGGAAAAGAGGAACATTTCTTGGGTGGGGGTGAGGGTAGAAGGAATATGGATAGCATTGGGGACATCTTTTCCAATCTCAGCCAGGTCCCCATGGTCAAAGTGGAGGAGGAAGCCAGCCATCCTACCTCTCCCAGGACTCCTGTTTCACATAGCTAACAGGGAACATACCCTCTGTCTGTCCAATAGAGTTTACGGTTAATCCAGTCTATAGCAAGACCTTCTGGAGCATCTATTGCTTCCTCAATCAGCCTTTCTCGCTGGGAACCATCCATATTGGCTCTCTCTATCCACTTCAGGACTGTATGGGCAAAGTACACCTACAAAAGAAAACATGAACAATTTTTATTTGTTTTTAAAAATAAATATGGAATATATACAAATGGGTTGAGTATCATACAGTGGAATTGTTGAGAGCTTATCTTTGGACATAGACACACCTGCAACTAAACTTCAACTGAGCTGTTTCCCAGATACTTGTAAACTTAAGCAAGTTAGTCAGTGTCACAGTTTCAGTGTCCTCATGGGTAAAATGGGGATTATGAGACCAAGTACATTAGTTTTATATATAAAACTCCTTAGCCCTGCACCTGGTAATTTATTAATCCTTGATCATTGGTCAATAACAAACTGTACTTGAACCCTAGGCTTCTACAGACTGAAAGGGAGCAACGATTTTCAGTTTAATGGGGACTGCACGCTGGGCTGTGTCTTCTACTACACGGTCCACAGCACTCCACTTCCCTGCAAGTCGGGAGACACAGGTTTCTCCCGGTTTTGCCACTTCTTTGCTTGACAACCTTAGCCAAGTCACTGAACCTCAATTTTCTCAACAGTAAAAATGGTGAAATTACACTAAATATTTGCTAAAGTTTACTCATCTCTTACCTATATAGTTGCATTTTCATTAATCCATATTGGATATTGTCCAACAGATCATACCTTGCAGGTACAAAGTTCTTTTTCAGTCTAGTATGCAGACTGTCAAACAGGTACAAGTAGTTCATGAGAATGTGAAAAACTGTGATGGGTCAGTTTACAATTTAATGATAGCATTTGTGGGATTTTAACTTGAGTACACACGTGTTCATAAATCTATAATCAATGAGAATATTCAAAAAATTGTAATTCATTAGGTTATCATCTTTCCAGATATTACAGGTTACCATCTTTCTAGATAAAATAGAAAAGGTTCTATCCCATAGTACAAAATGGGTACTTCTCATATTCAGAAACGCTCTGCTAGAACTGCTTCTTAAATTGACACACAAACCCCCTGGGTGTCGTCTTTAAATGCAGACTCTGATTCGGTGATCACGGGTGGAGCCCGAGAGTGTGCAGGTCTAACAAGTTCAAGGTGATGTCAATGCTGATGGTCCAAGGACCACCATTTGAGAAGCAAGAAAATGAGGACATTGACCAGAAAAATAAGAGAGCCACATAACAAAATTCATCTAGTCTCCTTATTCACCTAGTTGTAAAAATGCTATCTGTGCAGAAAAAAAACTAGTGTGGTAATAAATGAATCTAGAACTTATTTTTTTCCTATTAATTTTTTTTCTGTTAATATAACTTTTCCATGGAGTCATATATATTCAGCTCAGGGAAAAGAAAGAACTGTTTGCTAATGTTTACTAAACTTTTACTTGCAAAGGTAGTTATATTTGACCATTAATCCATACCAATTAAACACAGAATTAATTTGCTTCTCTCTTTTTTTGACCATTTACCAGACTGCTCCAAATCAGGAAAAAACAAAAGCACAAAGTTTAAAATTCTAGGAATTAACCTAATAATAACTAAATAATTATGGAGAGAGACTAATAACTATGTAAATGTCTAAGTATGGGTGATTAATCCCCCAGAGACACTGTAACATATTTCAAGCACCTTCTAACTTAGCACAAAGACAACTAACAAAGATCAAATGATCAAATGATTGGGTTGATAACACAGAAATTCTAAGTTATATACAAAAACTTCATGTAAAAAATTGATTATTATGCAAATCACTTCATGAGTTAGACTGCCATTCCCACATGAACCATAAACTTCCATTTCCTGATTTTCATGGTTGATAGCTCATTAAATTCCCTCTCTCAATGGCATACATTAAGTGCAAATTACTAACCCATCCCTCCTAAGTACCACCCCAACCTCTCACTTCTCCCACTACCAGCAAATGATCACAAACCTACTTATGGGTTTTTTTCTATGTGTATGGCACTGTGGTAGGTTCCAGAAACAAAACTAAACTTAAGATCTTGCTCAATCATCTCTAATAAAATAGCTGAATCACATCAAGAACCAGGGTTCTGATAATAGAAAATCCTTAAAATTTCTCAAATGATGCTTCAATGTATATATTTGCATTTTTCTGTGCCTAATGATTCCGAACTTGGCAGAGGATTTTCAAGTAGCCCAGGTCATCTGTTAGGATAAAATTCTCTACTCTGTCCTTAAAGCACAGCCACATCTGTTCAAGCGACAAAACATTACCTTATTTTCCACAGGGTCATGATCGAGGGCGAAAACCGCTCCCATCTGGTGGCTGAGTAGGGTCCCATAGTCTGTTCCATCAAAATGCATATGCCGAATATCTTGAGAATTGGCAAACAGCAAAAACGGTTGTGGTCCTGATAACCAAAATCAAACATGGCTCCATTTAAAATGCGCCTTGAAAGCCAAGAGGCACGTCTGACTCTTCCCTGTCCTTGTGCCCTCTTCCTTAACTTCTGCAGTACTTTTTTTCTTAACTTCCCACCAGTGTGGCAGGTTAAGACAGGCAAGAAGAGTTCCTTTTCCAGGAGGTGACATATTGCCAGAATCTCCTCACTGGATTCTTCCCTGTCTAGGGGCCTGCTTTTAAAATGCGAATTACTTAGAGAAGGAGCCAGCATTATAACCAACACCATAACTGAACAGTACAAGTGTTAGTGCTGTAATCTCCCTGATTCACACATACTGAAACATATTAAAATTAGCATATTGCATTAATTTAGGTCTGAATAAATACCCTTCTCTGGCCTGAGCACTTCTAAAATGGAAGCATGATTATTAGAGTTAATAACAAGACCCTTGTTAATTTTCAGAGCTCAGATTGTGCTATATTAACTAAGACTCTGGGAAGTTAAGAGTATTGGGCTAAGGCAATCCCAGATTGCAAGCATGATGAACCTCAGGAGAGATGAAATCAATTGAGTATAAATCTAGGATTTCCGAGGCTGTTGAAGGACACAAGAGATGTAACATCAGCAGATAAAGTAATAGTCGAAGCATACGACTTCATATTGAATTTTGACATAAAAAAAACTTGAAATTGGCCAAGTATTATTATTACATTCATTGGAGAGTTAAAAATCAAATCAATTGACAATTATTCAATTCTTCTTAACTATAAAGTGCTTAAATCTATTCTGGTCATGACTTTCACATATACTGGAATACCACGCTTGATGTTAGAGCAAATCTTTGCTGAATACTAATAACTTCTAAATATTCCTCAAAAACATTATTATTTATATGATTTTACTTACATTACTTATCTTTATAATATAATTTGTTTTCCATCTCCAAAAATAAAAAATCAGACTTTTAATGCTCTTTCTAAATGAAATGTTTTTTTCACAAACTTTTGCAGAGATACACTTTCAAACACCCACAGCACTAACCTGAAGCTACACAGCTTTTTTTGTCCAGTTGAAGGTCATACCCAGGAAGGCAGCCACATTTCCAGGATACTGGGCTGAGAGCAAGGCAGAGTTGGCTACATCCACCATTATCAGGTGATGAGCAGCCTACAAAAAACAATTACTTGGTAATGATGCTGTCATTCAAAAATATAAGAATTTTTTATCAAAATATTGAGGTGAGCCAGGTATATGTTGATTTTTAAACCATTTCCACAGTCATTTATACTGCTGCAATCAAGTTTGTTTTGCAGAGATTAGAAGCAAAATGTCACCATACTCCACTTCCCTGTAACCTAACATCTTGAGTGTTTACCCTTCGCATCTCAATGGCCCTTGTCCTATTGTTCTACCACTGAGTTCAAGACCATGTGCATTGGCAGTTGACTGGAATACAAAATATATTTTTTAAAAATAGGTTTTTATTGATTTCAGAGAGAGGAGGGGGAGGGAGAGAGTGATAGAAACATCGATCCACTGCCTCCTACATGGCCCCTACTGGGGACCAAGCCTGAGCATGTGCCCTGACTAGAAATCAAACCTGTGACCTCCTGGTGCATGGGACGACAGTCAACCAACTGAGCCACACTGGCCAGGGCCAAAATACATTTTGATGAGTTTGGCAACGGGTCTAACTTTTCCTAGTGAGTAATATATATATTTCGCTCACACATTTTTGTCCTCTTGACTGCTTTTGTTTTCTTTATTTTTTTTTAAAGCCACACATAAGTCTTTGGCTAATTTTGAGTTTTCATGGTGCAAGCAACAGGCTAAGTATTTGCATCCATCATCTACTTAATCCTGGCTACGAATCCAGGAGGGAGGTATTAACAATCCTCTACCGATGAGGAAACGGAGACCAAGAGAGAGCAAGTAACTAGTCCAAAATAACAAGCTAGTAACTGGTAATGCTACCTCAGGGTGATCTAACTTCAAAACCCTCATAACCGCTACACTATGCTATCTAAAAACAAAAATAAAAAATATTTAAATCTACACTAAGCCATTGCATAAATATCTTTCAGTGTGTAATGTTGGAAAATCTATTCTTCTTTGCCAATAAGATGCAAATTATAGGTGTCACTTAGAAAATGTATATTTTCAAACAAACAAAAAGTAAATAAACTTACCACTACACGTTTTTCCATCTGGCTCAAGCACTGAGCCTTCAGGACAGAAACACATGGGGCCATCTGAAGTCAGAACACAGTCATGGCTGCATTCACTTGCATTGCTTGGACAGGAAATTAATTCTAATTAATGAAGAATAAGATCAAGATTAAGGTTAAATTACATTTTTGGAAATTCAGTAAAATTGCTTGCTAGTAAAAAATGCTATCCTGAAAAGAGTAAGTTAAATAGGAATCAAACATTTATGAATTACTGTGGTAATGAAGGAATAAAAAGAAAAGAAAAATTTCAAATCTAAAAAATATATAAAGAAAAACATCTGATTTTGGAAAGTGATTCCAGTTTTCTTTAACTTTCTTTTATGTCAAATAATATTTTTAAAGTTATTAGTCATCAAAATTGCAAAATATTTAAAATGAAACTTGGGTGAAAAATTCCCAAGTTCATCTGGAAAACAAATTTATGTGAAGGGAAAACTAAGAACATTATATGACTGTGGTTAGGTGTAGCAAGAGAATGAGAGACTCTTAACAAATATCTAAATGTACCATGAGGGTACAATAATTAAGACAGTGGGTAATGAGGACAGGAAAAGATGGAAAGAATCTGAGAACCAGATAGAAAGCTTATTTATAAAAGACTCAAGTACACATAAAGGTATTTTTAAAGATAAAGGTATTTTAAATCATTGAGCATGTGAAAGATGTTCCCATCAATATTGATCCTACCTTAATTGTACAAATTGTATCTTAAAGTAACCAAATAGTTAATGAAAGTTTTCTTCATAAAGATATTCCAGTTAATAATTAAAAGTAAATGCTAGAACTAGATATCACCATTTGAAACCCTTGGTGAAATAATGAATCTAGGAAGTGATTGGTAATGGCTGCTACAACCCTCCTCTGAAAGACTACTGGCCCTTCCCTAGCTCCCTCAGCCACCTTGGCAGCTCCAAGGTGTGTTTGGTTGGTGGGGTCCTGCACCAGAGGAAGAAAGACAGTGGCTGAAAAGAAGACAAAAAGTCGTTGGAGTCAACTCTCGGCTCCAGCTCATTATAAAAAGTGAAAAGTAAGTTCTGTGGGTACAAGCCGCTCTGAGAGTTATCAGACAGGGCAAGAGGAAACTGGCCATCCCCGTCAGCTGCCCGGCGCTGTGGCGATCTGAGACACAGTACTGCACCATGTTGGCCAAAACCCATGTCCATCACGGCAGTGCCAATAATATCAAATTGCAGAACTGTACACTGGAATCCTGTATAATTTTATTAACCAATGACACTCTAATAAGTTTAATTTTTTAAAAAGAGAAACAATAATAATATTGGAACAGCATGTGAAAAATACCTCAGAACATACACACTGGCTACCATTGACCCAGGTGATTCTGTCATTAGAAGCATGCCAGACAGACTATGAACAGTAAGTCATGCAAAATTGTTCTTTAGTAAAACAGGCCAGAGCTTGTTTCTAAAAAAGAATGAAAGAAAGACAAAAAGAAAGACAGACTATAGGAGACATTTATAATGTGTCTCCTGATGGAAATATAACCACACCTATGAAGTATTCTTGCCAAAAATGTCAAAGCCAAGTCTGATCAAGCCTTTACATCTAACTATAAGTTTGTAGAAGAAAAGGGACATCACGGAAGTGCCATCAGTAAAATCCAAAATGTGAGAAACTCTGAAGGGGAAAAAATGGTTCTTTAATAAATATTTGCAAGGGAAAAAAGAGGAGAATCTGTAGGATAAAATAGAGTTGTATCAACCTATCACAGCAGTATTACTACCCTTGTCTGGATACTTCTTCAAACCAAGCAACTGTGTAAAAAAATTTTTAAAGATAATTTGAAAACTGACTAGATATTTGATATTATTATGAGATTATTAATTTTTAGGTGTAGTAATGGTATTGTGGTTATATCTGAAAACTGACTGAATATTAGATGATGTTAGGGACTTACAGCTATTTTTTTAGATATAATAATATATCATGATTATATGCTTTTCTTTTAGTGATATGCATATAATGAAATATCATAAAATACGGATAAATATGGAATATATATATATATATATATATATATATATATATATATCTCACAACCATGGAGGTTTTGATTTAACAAGTCTGGGATAGAATCCAGTCATTTATGTTTAAAAGTAAAACAAGATAAAATAAAACTCCAAGGTAATTCTGAAGCTTACTGCTGATCCAAGACCATCAACCCAGACCTTAGCCACCTCCCAAACATCAGTGGACATGAAGGAAATAGCGAAGTAAGTACTTGTTGTGACTTACGGTGACACCGTTTCCCATCAGGAAGCAGAACAAATCCTGCAGGGCATGTGCAATAATAGGATCCGGGGGTGTTTTCACACCCAAGAGTACAGCCATGATTCCAAAAGGCACATTCATTGACATCTACACAGTGACAACAACAAAACACAGATGGTTATTTTTTTAAATAAATTGTAGTGTCCCTAACAAGTCAGCCCAAAATAGAGTATCTCACACTTGTATCTCCTGTTCCTGACCATGGGAAGACTGTTTTTGCTACTCTAGTAAAGGGTGAAAGAAGTCAGTTCAATTATCATGAAAGTCCTTTTTGTTCTGTCAGTGTTAGTACTTTCAAATACAGATGTTCATAGAATTACCCTGTGGGAAAATAATACTATTTTCTCTGAAAAGATGAAGCAACTTTAAGCCACTTAAGGCGGCACTGTTGAAAGTTCTTGACAAGGACAGGACATGCCTGCTCTGCTCTGCCCTGCAGCCACTCCAAGCTGACAGGAGCCATCCCCTGAAGGTGGGCCCACTCCCAGCAGCATCCCTCAGCCAACACCCAGTCTCCAAGTCCCGGTTCTACTCCCTCTGACTAGCCCCAGGTAAACAGGGGAGTATCCTTAACTAGTGGGTGTCACCCAGCTACCTCCACTAAGTATGCGCTGCAGCCATCGGAGTCTTTCCATCAGCAGCTCTCTGGATTCGCTATTTCATCAGCAGCTCACTGGAGCTCCCCGGTATTTCTGGAGCTCCCCGGTATTTCTCCTGAGTTCACTAAACTTGGCCTGGAGTCTCAACCAGGAGGAGCCCTAGATGACCATTGGGGTACACAGTTTCTCCAGATTCCCTTTCCCACTAGACCTTCAGGGGAGGAGGTGTGGAGTCGCATACCCTTTGGGAGTCTTATGATAGCTTTGGAACTACGTCCCTAAAATATTTGAAAATACTGATATTTTGCACGCAGCCAAACGCACGGAGTTCCATGGAGTCCACTCAGAGAACGCCTGCCCACTGGCAACCCCTGCGGAGCCTCTGAAAGCATTTGATCTAGGAACACGAGCTATAAAGAAGACCTGGAAGTATTACGAAGGCATTAAAAACAGGGGAAAATAAAATTGTTTCTCTCGGAAAGCTGGGGAGAGTAAAACTGATTTCACACTGAGGTTCTGAATGGCCCACGGAAGAACAGGTGCCTGTCAGAGCTTCCGACAGCAACGGCGCTTTACCTTCACAGTACTTCCCGTCCTGGCTTAAGGCGTAGCCCTCCGCACACGTGCACAAATGGGACTTGAGGTCTTGCCCACACACGCCGCCTCTGCAGTCACCTTTCCTCAGTTGGCAGAGTTTCTGCTCTAAAAGAGAAGAGGGTTTATTTGAAGTAGAGGTGTGTTTGGACAGGGGTCGATGCTTGATTCCCTCATGATTCTTAAACCTAATCTCCCTGTGGCATCAGCAGGGGTGCTGTCTTCCACGACGGTGGCACCGCTCCAGGGTGAGACGGCTTTAGGAGGATTGCGCGGCATTCCAAAGCCCTTTTAGTTGCCTAACTGTGTCACTCCTACAAAAGCTCTCAAGAGAGGGCATTCGAATTAGCCGGGGATGTCATTCCTTGGGTGACTAACACTAAACACAACTTGGCTTTTTTCATTCTGATTGACCTTTGTAAAAAAATAATAATAATTAAATACATAAACAAAAATTCTGTAAATGAAATATCTCTTTACAAAACATCTGTTCTTAAGTATAATATTTATCTGTCCGATCTATATATTTAGTTGTTTTTAGGATCACTGTTTCAAGAACATTTTTTAGATTAAATAAATACTGATGCAATATGTGTAGCCCCGATTTTCTGAGTTTACTGCATTCCATGTTTTACAAAGTAACTCAGTGCAAATAGTAAAATCTGCTCAATGAGGTAGATACTTGGGTTGAATTAGCCAAATATAATGAACAATAAATGGCCAGTGTGGTACCTTTGATTATCAGAGTTCGAGTCAAGGGCCAAACTAATCACATGTATATCTTTGCTCAAATTGTGCTCCTTCTTATTCTTTGCCAATTTTAACAATGACAACACCTTTGTAAAACGCTCTAGATAATACTGAGATAAGCTTGAGTGTGAAGGCCGACCCCAGGATACAGGTAGATATGAGGCCAGAGCTCTGGCAAGAGGTGACCCCAAGGAGAGAAGATGGGGTAATGGACCCTGAGTCATGACATGGCTGAGGTCAACGAGAATCTGTGAATCATGGGAAGAGCCAAAGACCTAAGGGCAGGACTGCTGAAAACAGCCTTGCTGTGAAGGGCACAAGAAACTGGCCAGAGAGAACCTGAGCACAGCAGTGCAAGGGGCTGAGACCATGCTCCATGTAGCTCTCTGTTTATCTATACTAATAAAAGTCTAGGTGGCCCTGGAACCCTCGCCCATCACCCTCATGTTGTCACAAGATGGCTGCCACAAGATGGCCATCAGGGGAAGGCTGTTGGGGGCAAACAGGCCAGCAGTTGAGGGCAGTTGGGGGCCATCAGGCTGGCAGGGGAGGACAGTTGGGGGGACCAGGCCTGCAGGGAAGGGCAGTTAGGGGCAACCAGGCCAGCAGAGAGGGCAGTTAGGGGTGACCAGGCCAGCAGGGGAGGGCAGTTGGGGACAAACGGGTTGTCAGGGGAGCAGTTAGGCATCAATCAGGCCGGCAGGGGAGCGGTTAGGGGGTGATCAGGCAGGCAGGCAGGTGAGTGGTTAGGAGTCAGCAGTCCTGGATTGTGAGAGGGATGTCCGACTGCCAGTTTAGGCCCGATCCCGCCCAGTGCACAAATTTTTGCACCAGTCCTTTAGTCTACTTATAAATGTTTCCTCTCTCTGACTCTACCTGTTTCCTTCTGTTTTAAATTATGAAACACTTTTCTTGATCAACACCAGCATGACACAGTAGAGACATATTCTTGCCCCTTGAAAATGTCCCTAATGTGCATTGTCCCACCTGAAGAGTATGTTGCACTTGAGAGATTCTGAAGAGTATGTTGCACTTGAGAGATTCTGATTTACTAAATCAAGGAAATGGCTCAGGAATCTGCATTTTTCACAGGATCAGGGTGATTCTGAAGCCAGGAATCTTCACGCCACACTCTGAGAAACATCAGCCTAATAATGTTCTAATGAAACATCTCTCCTTCATTAGTTGCAAATACCTCCTTTTACCTTGCCTGTGTTATTTCCTTACTTATTTTAAACTCGTTTACTTGAATCTCTGTACAGAATTAAGTGCACAATCAATTTTGTCAATTATTCAATACTGTTGCAATAAGACCTACTAAGTCAGTTAAGATTACACTGAATAGTATTTTTATATTCATTCCAAAATTTTTATTGTTTTGTCCATTTTTGTGCCAGTTATGAATGTATAGTTACATTGTTTTTCATGTTCCTACATGTTCCACATATCAAAATTTTAACTAAGCAAACTTAAAAATAATATGGCCCAAAAATTTAAAGTAAATGACTAAAATTATAAACTTGTAAATTTATTGGAGACAAAATACACCCACCGCAAATTTATTTAAGAAAAAAAAAGGTATGTAACTGCCCTAGCCAGTGTCGCTTATTGGTTAGAGTGCCAGCCTGCACACCACAGGGTTTCAGATTCAAGGGCTCCTCCCTGGGTTGCAGATTCAATCCCCACCCCAGGAGTGGGTATGGGAGGCAACCAGTTGATGTAGCTCTCTCACATTGATGTCTCTCTCCCCTTCTTCCTTCCCTTCTCTTCCCCTTCACCCCCCTCTCTCACTCTCTCAGAAAAAAGCAATGGAAAAAGTATCCTCAGGTGAGAATTAACAACAACAACAAAATAGCATGTAATTTTTTTTTACTTTAATTTTTATAAAGTTTTCAAGTGAATAACAACAAAAATCCAGAAAGGTCTGACTTGGCCTTTTAATGGCACCAAAGTGCTATGCTTTCTTGAGGTAACAAAAAAAAAATTGAACAATTAAAATTCCTATAAATATTCCTTATAAAAATCTTTCCAAACCCCATATGATAGATGACCACTGGATTAAGAATTAGGAAGACAGAGTTCTGTCTTGGTTCTGCCTTTTACATTGAATCACATTTTTGTTGCTGTTTACCTCAGTTTCCTAATCCATGAAATTAAAGCATTGAAGTAGATATTCTCTGAGATCTCACACTTAAAAAAAATTTTTTTATGGTTCTATACAGAATCTGATGTTTGTGGTCCATTCCTCTAAATTTATAGCTCTGAAGATTCTCAAACCTTAATTACTGCTTAAAATATGTTAATGGAGATTCAAATTGACTAATAAAAATAATTAGTGTCTAGGGTAAAGGAAATGCTCTTTCCTTCATCTAGATTTTGTTGTTGTTGTTTTTGCTAACTTTCTACCACCTCGAACCTGCCCTTCTGTGTGTTCTTATTATCATCACCACCAGTGTCATATTATATATATATTCCATTCACATTTATAGTCCCACTTGGCATAGTGTCTTTTACCACATAGATGTACCACAGATACTAAAACACAAGCACAAAAACCTGTGATTGTGTCATCTGCAACTTAATTCCTTCATTTGATTTCTCCTCCTTCACTTTCCAGTCAGCCTTAGCATTTTAACTCAAACAGATGGTCAGGCTCTGCTAGCCCAGTCCCCTTTCCACAAGACCATGCTGCTGATGGTTTTAATAATCTTACTAATAATATACATCACTCTTCAAAGATGAGCATAGGCAAAAAAGCAGTCATTATTTTCCTCTGAATGTGCTGATGATGTGACCTGAATTCAGACAATAAACACCTTAAAAGGTCATTTTAAGAAATAGCAATACATAGAGGATTGAGGGCTATATTTTTGTTTAATCTCCTTAATCTTCTGCTGTTCTTTAGCGTCAAATTAGGCCAAAGCTAGTACTCAGAATGCTGCTGACCTCAGATAATACCCCTCCCCAGGGCCCAGCATTGAGGCTTAATTACTTCTGAGATCGAATTAAAGTTCCTAATAATGTCCACCACCAACTGTTCCTTTGGTAACTACCTGGCTAGCACACAGGCTCTCAGGAGCTTTGCTACAGCCAAGTAAATCTATAGATTTTACTCTGGCCCAGTTCTGAACAATGGATATGGGATGTCTTATCCTGCTTTTTTTCCACTGTCACACCTTTTTTCTACCTCAGGTTCATCATAATATATTTTTATTGATTTCAGAGAGGAATTGAGAGGTAAAGAGAGATAGAAACATCAATGATGAAAGAGAATCATTGATTGGCTGCCTCCTGCATTTCTCCCCACTAGGGATTGAGCCCACAACCTAGGCATGTACCCTGACTGGGAATGAAACCCTGACCTCCTGGTTCATAGGTCAACACTCAACCACAGAACCATGCCACCCGGGCGGGCTCTACCTCAGATTCAGTGTCAGACTTGTTCATCAACAAAGCTTTACTAGTCTCTTCCATTTGAGCCCATTCACTTTAATCATTCTTGTAACTAAATATTTAACACCACTAATATCTAGCAGATACAATAAAAATTTGAACATTTATAAAACATCTACAGTGTCACAATTAATTTTCTTAATAAGCCCTTGAGCTATGCAGAGCAAGTATTAATAGTCTTAAGGATCATATACAGGTAATAAGGGGTAGTACTTGGGCTCAGGCTCAAGCCTTCCAATTGTAGAACCCATCTCTTTACCATGTATACCTCATTTTATTGTGCTCACTCTATTGTGCAGATATTGGGGGTTTTTTATGAGTGAAAAGGGCTGTGGCAACCCTGGTTGTGCAAGTCTATCAGGGTCGTTTTTTCAACATTTACTTCATCTCTTTGTGTCACATTTTGATACTTCTCACAATATTTCAAACTTTTTAATTATTATTATATTTGTTATATGATTTGTGATTAGTATCCTTGATATTACTATTGTAATTATTCTCATAAGACAGTAAACTTAGTTGATAAATGTTGTATGTGTTTTGACTGCTTGGCTGACTGGACATTCCTCATCTCCCTTCCACTCCTTGGGCCTCCCTGTTCCCTGAGACACAACAATATTGAAATTAGGCCAATTAACATCCCTCCAATGGCTGCTAAGTGTTCAAGTGAAAGGGAGAGTCACACATCTCTCACTTTAAATCAAAAGTTAGCAATGATTAAGCTAGGTGAGGAAAGTATGTCAAAAGCCAAGATAGTTTAGAAGTTTTTGTGCCAAACTATGAATGCAAAGGAAAAGTTCTTGAAGGAAATTAGAAGTGCTACTCCATTGAACACATGAACAATAAGAAAAGGAAATGGCCATATTGCTGACACAAAGAAAGTTTCAGTGATCTGGAGAGATCAAACCAGCCACAACACTCCCTTAAGCCAAAGCCTAATTTAGAGCAAGACTCTAACTCTTCAATTTTAGGAAGGCTGAGGAAGCTGCAGAAGGAAAGTTTGAAGCTAGCAGAGGCTTTGCCCACGAGGTTTAAAGAAAAAAAGCTGTCTCCATAAAAGTGCAAGGTAAAGCAGCAAGTGCTGATGTAAAAGCTGCAGCAAGTTATCCAGAAAATCTAGCTAAGGTAATTCGTGAAGGTGGCTACACTGATCAACAGATTTTCATTATAGATCAAACAGATTTAGATTAAAAGAAGATGCAACCTAGGACTTCCACAGCTAGAGAGAAGTCAATGCCTGGCTTCAGAACTTCAAAGGACAGGCTGACTCTCTTTATAATAAAGGGGCTAATGCAGCTGGTACTTTAAGTTGAAGCTAATATTCATTTACCATTCTGAAAATCCTAGGGCCCTTAAGAATTATGTTAAATCTACTCTGCTTGTGCTCAAAAAAAATGGAACAACAAAGATGTGGATGACAGCACATCTGTTTACAACATGGTTTACTGAATATTTTAAGTCCACTGTTGAGATCTTGCATTACAAAAAAAAGATTTTTTTTTCAAAATATTAATGTTTATTGACAATGTACCTGGTCAACCAAAAGCTCTGGTGAAGGTGTGTGAAATTGATGTTGTTTTTATGCTTGTTAACACAATATCCATTACTCCTAGATCAAGGAGTAATTTTGACTTTCAAGTCTTACTGTTTAAGAATTTCATAAGACTATTGCTGCCATAGACAGTGATTCTTCTGATCCATTTGGGCAAAGTAAATTGAAAACCTTCTGGAAATGATTCACATTCTAGATGTCATTAAGAGCATTCGAGATTCATAGAAAGATATCAAAATATCAACACTAAACAGGAGTTTGGAAGAAGTTGATTCCAACCCTAATGAATGACTTTGAGAGATTCAAGCCTTCAGTGGAAGAAATAAATACAGATGTTGGAGAAATGCATGAGAACTAGAATTAGAGTGGATCCTGAAGATGTGACTGAATTGCTGCAATCTTGGGATAAAACTTGTTCAGATGAGGAGTTGCTTCTTTTGGACAAGCAAAGAATGTGCTTTTTTTGAGACAGAATCCACTCCTGATGAAGATGTTGTGAAGATTTTTGAAATGACAACAAAAGATTTAGAAAATTACATAAACTTAGGTGATGAAGCAGAAGCAGGGTTTGAAAGGACCTTCTCCAATATTGAAAGAAGCTCTACTGTGAGTGAAATGCTATCAAATAGCATCCCATGCTACAGAGAAATCATTTGTGAAAGAGTTGATCAACGTGGCAAACTTCATTGTATTTATTTTAAGAAATTGCCAGCAGCCACCACCCTGATCAGTCAACAACCATCATCATCGAGGCAAGACCCTCTACCAGCAGAAAGATTATAACCTGCTAAAAGCTCAAGCGATGGTTAGCATGTGTTAGCAATAAAGTATTTTTAATTGTTTCTTTACATATAATGTCATTGCACACTTAAGAGAGCACAGGATGGCATAAACAAACCTTTATATACCCTGGGAAAATAAAAAATTTGTATGACTCCCTTTAATGTGATATTTGCCTTATTGCAGTGGTCTGAAACTGAACATGCAATATCTCTGAGGTATGTCAGTATATATTTTTATAAATTATGTAACATTATGTTATATATTATATATAATAAGTTATTTATAAGTATAAAATTTACATATAAACAATTTATTTTTCTATAAAACCCAGAGTTATATTTTTGTTTTATTTATTATCTTTCTTATTAGTGAATTCCTGAATAACTGACTTCCTCAACTTCCTCAAAAAACTTGCCAAACTCTATAATATAAAAGTTTATTCTTGTTAATAGAAAATAACAAGGAATATAACACAAGAATAATCATTTTGTGCTCTTGGAAATCTTAATTATAGTTGTGTGTGTTTTTAAATCACTCAGTCAGAATTCATCTACTTGGCATCTTTCATCATCTAAACTTCTCTAAAAATCAGAAAGTAAACAAATCAAGACTCCAAGCAGTTAAAAATACATGCTTTTTTACTCTCAGACTCACTCGGTCATTTATATTTTAAACCCATTTCTGACAAGTTTGACCAGCCCATAGCATGGAAATAAAAATACAAGGTGTGCATCCTTCGCTCCCATTGCTACAACCCAACAATCACTACATTCCCTGAGAGCAGAAGTGGCTACATGATTCCAGCGGTCTTTCTCGCTGAGCCCAGACATAGCCTCAGCCCAGCTTTCAGACTCCCCGGACAGTTACTGGGAGAGAGCAGGTTCGAGATGACACTATTGGTCATCTCTCCCACGAAGATTAGAAGCCCCAAATCAGGGCTCCTCCTAGAGAAAGATGGTACAGTTTGAGTGCCCAAATGATAATAACTGCAATAAATAAAAAAAGTCAAATATTTTTTAAATCCATGAGTTTATAAAGATGTTTTTTAAAAAAGATCACTTTTGGATGCTATGCTAATCCTTATTCTGAAAACAGATACATTAGGGAAGTAATCAAGCATTTAATTTTCCTTTCCTATAAAAGATCCTCCTCAGAGAAATCATACTGCTAATGTGAAAAATTTCTTCACCTAATAAACACATAAACAATGAATGATAGACCTGAATGTCCTCACTTTGAACCACTAACCATAAAATGGCTCTAGGCAAAGATAAACAATAGCTTCTAAAGACTGATGGGAAACTTGATAATGGATGGACCAGGTTGGTAACACCAGAACTGCTGATGAATCTTAAACATCACAAAAGAACAAGGACCAGCCACTGCATGCCCCCTGCGGTGGTCGGAAGAGGCATACAGCACTGCCTGCAGTACCACCTATTAGGTATTCTTGCAAAAAACCTGAATCTGAACAGGCTTCTAAGCCTAAACTATCTGTTCAAAGAAATACAGAATCATGTGAAATGACACCACGGGGGTATAATCTGCCAAATCCAGAATGTGAACAATTCTACAAAACAAATGATCTGGTTTCCTCAATAAACAAACGGTAAGAAAAAGCCCCAAATTAGAAGATCAAGTGAGGTCACAGCCAGGCATGTGAAGACCTGCAAACAGTGAGAGCCGACAGCAAGAAGGAAGACAGGAAAATGATGAAGAGCCATTCCGACCACTGTGTTTCAAGTGGCAGCCATTTGGTGTCAGGGCAAACCTCTATTGAAAAATCCAGCTTTACCTCAAACCAGTCCTATGCTTGCCCCAGTGGCATCTCTTTGTAAATGTGACCTTCTTCATGAAGACAATGTCAATACCTATAATTATGTTAGAAGGATGTAGCAATCCATATTTTGCTAAGATTTCTATGAAAAATAAAAGAGCTTTGGCTATTTGGATTGATCATTTAGTGATAGATGAAACAGAGGGTTGGGGGAAGGGAGGATCTATCATTTAGAATTATGTAAAAACAGAAGAAACTGGAATCCTGTGCACTGTTGGTGGGTCTGTAAAATGGCACAGCCACTGTGGGAAACAGCATAGAAATTCATTTTAAGATTAAAAACAGAATTGTCATATGATCCAAAAATTCACTGGATCAAAATAATTGAAAGCAGGGTCTTAAATGGATGGACCAGGCTGGCAACACCTGAACTGCTGATGAATCTGGAACATCAGAAACAGAACGAGGACCAGCCGCTGCATGCCCGTGTTCACAGGAACATTATTCACCGTAGCTAAACGTGGAAGCAACCCAAGTGCTCATCAACAGGTAAATGAATAAGTGAACTGTGGAACATGCATAAAATAGGATGTCATTCAGCTTTGAAGAGGAAGAAACTTCTGACATATGCTATAACATAGTTGAACCTTGAGGACATTAGGCTAAATGAAATAAGCCAGTTACAAAAGATAAATACTGCATAATTCCACTATATGAGGCAGTTAGGGTGGTTAAAATCATAGAGACAGAAAGTATCACAGTGGTTGCCCGGGGCTGGGAGATATTATAGTTTAATGGATATAGAGTTTCAGTTTTACAAGATAAAAAGTTATGAGGATGGATGGTAGTGATGGTTGTATAACAATATGAGTGTACTTGATGCCACTGAACTATACGCTTAAAATGGCTAAGATGGTAAATTTTATGTTATATGTATTTTACCACAATAAAATTATTTTTTAAATGTGGGAAAATACTCACATATCTAGGATGATTCTTTTCTAAAGGTTTCCAAATAACCCAGGGTTTACAGTAGACACTCCAGCAAGAACATAATCAAGACGGATCAGCGTCTCACCAGGGCAGTTTTAGCTACACTAATCTCTTTCATAAGCAGGTGCACTTCCAGGTGGAGGAAATGCTCCTTCATGAACTCTCAGAATTAAGGAAATTCAGCTATATTTTACACATGAAATAAATGTGAAGTAATTTGCACTGTGTTGATGATAGATACCCTTCATTTTCCAAAGGATTTGCTTTTGAAACTCTCTCAAGAGCTTAAAACTGGAATCTACATTTAAAGGAATACAGAAGAAAGCAAAAGTGTTAGCACCTTTTTAAAAAATTATGTCTGTGAGCAGTAAAACTAACTGCAACATCCCCAGAAGTTGAGTTTACAGTACTGTATTCAAATTGTATACAGAATCTTTTCACACTGTCTCTGAGATTTATACACCAACTAGTATGGGTGTTGGTTGAGGCAACCAGGAGAGCACTACTGCCTAATCAATTTAATTCTGACAACAAAAGTGTGGTTCAATTCTGTGTCTGTTTTCCAACAACCAGTGTGTGTGTGTGTGTGTGTGTGTGTGTGTGTGTGTGTGTGTGAGAGAGAGAGTGTGAGAGTGTGTGTGTGTGTGTGTGAGAGAGTGTGTGAGTGTGTGTGTGTGTGTGTGTGAGAGAGAGAGAGAGAGTGTGAGTGTGTGTGTGTGTGTCTGTGTGTGTGTGTGTGTGTGTGTGTAAGAGAGAAAGAGGCAGAGTCAGAGATTTTCTGAGTTCCTGAAATGGGGAAAAAATTTTTTTCAGAAAGAAATGAGATTTGGCCCCGCCATCCACGCAAACTGAAACATTTAACCACCAAAAAACCGTTGATAGATAATATGTCGAATTACAAGCTTTCCCAAAATAAATAAGGCAACATCTATAAGATGGTAGACAATATCAAACTGAGTTGGAGAGGAGCTGGGGAGAAGGGACGTGAAAGCCAGCAGGTCAGTTATGTCCTCTGTGCCTGAAGCACTTGCAAGAAATTCAAGTAGAAATGCTCAGAAGGCAGCCATACATCGGGGCCTCGATGTTCGCTGAGCCTGAATGTGTACAAACGACATGTGCACTGCAGGACCTGAGCTCGGAGGGGACGGTGGGCAAGCAAGCAGGCATGGCCCAGAGGAGGTACCTGAGTGACCACTCTCGGGAAACTGGTCAGAATTCTTAGGAAACCAGCCGGACAGTGAAACTGTGGCTGGACCGTGGAGACTTGGCTCGGGTGTCGGCTGCAGGGAGCTCTTTGCTAACAAGCCAATACACACTCACAAACCCGGGCCTTGTTTAAACCCACAGTTGAGGCTTCCTGGAGACAGCTGTGACTTTGGCTTTGGGAGCCGCCCCCTTGTCCCAGTCAGACAACAGTCCTCACCGGGCTGCTCTCTTTTGTACCTTCTGAATAAATCCCCGATGTCCTAATCACTTTTCTCTGCAGCTTGGCTCTGCCATGGACCTTTGCAGCTTGACTTTCACCATGCCTCAGTCTTTGAAAAAGTAAAAAGGTTTAGATCTTAAGAAAGAGGTCTGAGCCAGAAATATGTTGGTAGTCAAGTGGGCTGCTGCCCAGGAAATAAAGTAGGAAAACGCCAGTTTGAATCACCTTAGAGATTAACAATGCGCCTAACCAGGGGAGTGGTTCTGAGAAACCACTTGAGGAAAAACCAACCCATTTAACTTTCTTTAACCCAGTCTGTCTAAACTATTTGACCTTGAAATGTTTTTCGCCCAAATACCTTCATTAAGTGCCACAGAGCTAGTGTTTTGTAGAAGGTTTTGCTAAGTGGTAGTTGAGGAATTTTTTACCAGTTACCTGCTTGTTGAAGTAGTCTCACTACAAAGTGCCTTGCAACCCAAATACTACCACGGCCCCCCTCGGCAGAGGAGCTGCAGTTGTAAGGCTATTATCCAGGAGGAACTAGCCATCCTCTAAGGAAGTGTTTATAAACGTGAAGGATATTGGGCACTTTGAGAATCTGATGAAAGTTGTCTACCATAACCCTAGGGGGCAATTGCATATTTCATCTAACATGTACAATCAAGAGATTCACAGACTCTAAATCCCAGGTGAAGCATTCCTGCTCTACAAGATACGAAAACAATTTCAACCTACTTCATAATGGCCAGCATCACAGAGCTCTTGAAATCAGAAGTCCTGAGACTGATTACAGCGTTCACGCAGCCTGACCCCATTTAACCCTCCAGCCCTGGGGATAGGCGCCTCTCAGGTCCTGTCGCCCAGGTCGCAACATTCAGAATGTGTGGATGAAAAGGGGCTACATGCAAGAGAGAAACCAAGATGGCAGCATAGGTAAACACCTGAACTTGCTGTCTCGCACAACAACTTCAAAACTACAACTAAAAGACAAAACGGACATCATCCAGAACCACAGGAAGGCGGGCTGAGTGGAAATTCTACAACTAGAAGCAAAGAGAAAAGCACACTGAGACTCAGAGGAGGTGCGGAAAGCAGAGGTATGGAGGCATGCATGCGGAGAGGGCTGGCAACTGAGTACGCGGCTGGCTTTTTCAATCTTCAGGGAGACACAAGCTTCCGACTGCTCTGAACTCCAGTTCTGGGCAAGACTCTGGGGACCCAAAATCATACGGGGAGAAACTGGACTGTCTGGAAGTGGGCAGAACTCGAGGGCGGCTTTCTCTCAGAGGTGCTTGCAGCAATTATCATGGGACACTGAGACCCAGGGGCCTCTTAGGGCAGGGCTGATGGGAAGTCATTGCTGCTTGCTCCACCCTGAGACTCCGCCCACCAAGCTGTGCACAGAGGCTTTTGCATGTGAATGGCCTGATCCTTTCAAATCTAAACTTACCTATCCAACTGCAACTGAGTCAGAGAGACCCAGAACATCCAAAAGAAGGCCCAAGGCCTCACAGCAGCTTGCATTGCTTCACAGCTGGGCTTCACTGGGCACCTCCAAAACCCAAGCAAAGAAGAGGAATCTGTAGATCTCTCTGTAGCTCCTGCTGGGTGGCCTCAGGCCGAGGCTAAATTAGCACCTCCTTGGAGATCCAAGAGCCAGTGTACTCAGGGGTCAGAGTAGGACCATCCAGATTACAACTCCTCAGATCCAAAAGGGACACACTCAGGGGGCAGACTCAGTGAGCACCAAAGCCCCACTAAAGCAAGCTTTGCCTCAGAAGGGTGTCTCCAGCACAGAAGTTCTCCCAGCATAGACACAGCTGATCCTCACAGCCAATTGGCCTAGAGGTCAATTCCTCCCAGTGATACCAACAACAATCAAGGTTTAACTACAACAACACTGTGCACACAGCTCACAAAGGGGTGCACCAAGAGTGTTCACCTCAGGTAACTGGGGAGGCTGAGCCACTGGGCCCTAGAGGACACCTACCACACAAAGCCACTCTATCAACTCAGGGAAGCAGCAAAAATGTAGAGACAAAGAAACTGGTCACACATGAAATAAATAGAGGAAAGCAAACTACTGGATATAGAGTTCAAAACCATGGTTATAAGGTTTTTCAATAATTTTCTAGAAAAGGCTGATAAATTTAGCGAGACCCTCAAGGATATGAAAAAGGACCAACTAGTAATTAAGCATACACTGACTGAAAGAAAAAACAATATACAGACATCCAACAACAGACTAGAGGATCACAAGAATCAAGTCAAAGATTTGAAATACGAAGAAGCAAAAAACACCCAACTGGAAAAACAAAAAGAAAAAATAATCCAAATATATGAAGATAGTGTAAGAAGACTCTGGGACGACTTCAAGCATACCAACATCAGAATTATGGGGGTGCCAGAAGAAGAGAGAGAGCAAGATACTGAAAACCTATTAGAAGAAATAATGACAGAAAACTTCCCCCACCTGGTGAAAGAAATAGACTTACAAGTCCAGGAAGCGCAGAGAACCCCAAACAAGAGGAACCCAAAGAGGACCACACCAAGACACATCATAATTAAAATGCCAAGGGCAAAAGACAAAGAAAGAATATTAAAAGCAGCAAGAGAAAAACAGTTAGTTACCTACAAGGGAGTACCCATCCAACTGTCAGCTGATTTATCAACAGAAACTATGAAGGCCAGAAGGGAGTGGCAAGAAATATTCAAAGTGATGAATAGCAAGCACCTACAACCAAGATTGCTCTACCCAGCAAAGCTATCATTCAGAACTTAAGGGTAGATAAAGAGCTTCACAGATAAGAAAAAGCTACAGAAGTTCATCACCACCAAACCAGTATTATATGAAATGCTGAAAGGTATTCTTTAAGAAGAGGGAGAAGAAGAAAAAGGTAAAGATAAAAATTATGAACAACAAATACATATCTATCAACAAGTGAATCTAAAAATCAAATGAATAAAAAATCTGATGAACAGAATAATCTGGTGAATATAATAGAATCAGGGGCATAGAAAGGAAGTGGACTGACAATCCTCGGAGGGGAAAGGGGTGTGGGGGGTGAGGGAAGGGACTGGACAAAAATCATACACCTATGGATGAGGATGGGGGGGGGGTGGTGGTAAGGGCATGGGGTGGGGTGGGGTGGGAACCAGGTTGAGGGGATCTATAGGGTGGGAAGAGGAACAACTGTAACAATCTGAACAATAAAGATTAAAAAAAAAAAAGAAATCAGAAGTCCTCAGCACTTGGAGCACATGTGGATTACATCCTTTGGTCAATAACTGGAGCCAATATCACCACTGCCCATTGCCTTCTAGATTCCAGGCTTGCCTGTAACTCCGCACCTGACAGTGGCTTCCCAACCAAATTCTATTATTTGCCACATTGTTTAAAGCTGTTTATAATGAATCATTATAGATTTTCTTTTAAAATTCATGCTTTCAATGATCCTATTTAAACTCCTTATCAAGGAAGCTGAATAATAGTGAAGGACTCTGAAGAGCTCACGTGTTTGTTAATGGGAGAAAAAACACTAACCTCAGAGACTGACCACCAGAAAGTGGTCCCAGCTCCATCATTAACAAGCTGTGCAATCCTGGGAAAAGTCACTCTATTGCTCAGTTATGAAATGAGCACAATAATTGCTGGCTTTTCTGTCTCACAATGTTGCTGTGACAAATCAATAAGATAATGCCCATGAAAATGCTTTGGAAACTATGAGGCAACATATAAATGTGAGAGATGGTGATGAGGATGGGATAGGCACATCTATAACTATTATGAATGAAACTCAGAGTTACATATTCAGTCAGAGCAGTGGTTGGTTCTTATTTTGTTATGAGTCATCACCACTTAGGCAATGAACTGGAAGACAGCTTGAGTCAAAATTTCCCTTGGAACGTATCTGTCATATGGTCACCATCTATTTCATAATGCCACCACCAGGCTGTTGCTATTCCGTGTTATGCTGCCACCCAGAGTTGAATTGTTTCCCACGATTCTTGTTTTGTAAATTCAAGTAAATAAGGTTTTAAAAAAATATCTTATTTGAATAAGTGCTTCATCCCTTGGAATTTATTTTATTCTTGGCAATTCCTCATTACTTGCATTGAAAGCATAGTCATTACAAAAGTGAAAGTATAGTTCCTATCTATGTTTTTAAAGAAATCAGATAAAAGCATTCCCGCTATTGGTTACGTTCTTGAGGGCATGAGAAATAAGCATGTCCGTTTCCCCTAGATTCTAGCCTTCCTTCAGGAATCTCGTGCCTGTCCCCCTGTTCAGTTCTCCAGAGCGCCCCTCGGGAGCTGCGTCCCGGGCGGGTATGAACACATTTATCCACTAATTGTGTCAGGGACTCATGGTCCCCACCATTTCCCACACAGTTACCACACCCAGTGGCATCCAACAAGAAGAAGAGAAAACAAGCAATTCCACCTCTGCTTTGAAAACTCACAAGGCTACTTGAGGATAAAATTAAATATCTTCGAAAACCTTCTTAGAATAAGACATTTACATAAAGCAAATATTAGTGTAACATCATTTTTGTAGTATATAAGCTATATTGAGGAGCTTACCTTAAGAAAAAAGTACATGCTAAAGAATTCAAAGGGAGAAGACTGCATTTAAAAATAGAAATTAGTGACTGTGACTAGATTCAGTCAATCCAATCATTTTATTAACATCTACAATTCTTTATAAATAAATAAATAACCACTGAATATCGGGTAGTTTAAACAAACAAATAAATAAATATATAAAATGGTCTCTGCCTGCATATTTATAATCAAGTGGGAGGAAAATAAAAAAGAAAGAAAAGTAATATGTAATTACACCTTGCAATTAGTCCAATAAAGTGCTTATTGAGAAAAATAAGAGGTGAGGGGCCCACTTTGATTGGATGCCCAGAGAAGGCCTATCTGAGGACATGACATTTAACTGAAGAGAATTCTAGGCAGAGAGAAGAGTGACTGCAAATGTGTAAAGGCATGAAGGAGCCAGGCATTCTGAGAAACTCTGGAAAGACCTGTGTTGGATTCCAACCAGGGGAGGAGGAAAGAACGTGCTAGATCAGGGTGGTCAAATATCAATAGGCCTGCTAAATCATTACATTTCAATCTAAATGAAAAGGGAAGCTTTTGAAGGATTTTAGGCAAATGGGTCAGATTAACTATTTAAAGGCAAGAGAGAAAAATAGAAAGATTAGCTGAGTGGCTATGACTGTGGGCCAGAAGTGCTGGTTGTCTGGACCATGATGATGGCAGTAGAGGAGAGAAGTGGTGGGAAGGTCTTGGAGGTAGATGGGAAATTGGGGGTGAGGCAGTGGGAGAAATCAAGGATAAACCCTTAGTGTCTGGATAGGGAGTAACTAAGTACCAGACCTTGTTCAAGATCAGAGATGACTCACCAGACATCCAAGTATCACGCTCTGCCTTGGGCTGTACAAGTGGGTGTACTACTTTAATTCCACCAGGTGGTGCAAATGATGAGTTGAGGTTAATCTGAACCATATCCCTCCCAGTGTGTTTGTTAGCTATCCAAATCGTCTTCTTTCTCCATGTTGAGTAGAAGATACGGTCTCCAAAAAGGGACATTGCGAACAAATTGTGCCTAAAACACAACAAAAAAAAACATTTGCTCCTGGGCTTATTAAAATTTCACTTCATTTCAATGTATTGTCTGAATTTCAATCACCTACCTTTTTGATTATTTTTCTGTTAGGTTTAGAACAGATATTGAGCTTAAAATTTTATATAGGTAGTCATAATCTGAATTAATGAGGTATAATTTCTAGCTCCAGATTCATGGTCTAATTCTTTTGCAAATCAGCACTTAAGTGTGATATGAAATAGGGAAGAAAATAGGAACAGAGTAAGATTGGACTTCTGGTTTTGTCCATTTCACACATGACTAATTTCTGCCTCTTTCCAAAAGCTGGGAAGTCAATTACGGGCAAGATAACAAATCAAACATGTATAACTTTATAACTGCATGACAAAAAATTCCAAAAAGAATAACTATAACCAACATGTGAAAACTTATATGCCAAACTAGTGGCCTAGTGCATGAAATTCATGCACAGAGGAGGGTTCCCTCAGCCCAGCCTGCACCCTCTCCAGTCGGGAACCCCTTGGAGGATGTCCGATTGCCAGTTTAGGCCCGATCCCTGTAGACATCCCTCTCACAATCTGGGACCGCTGGCTCCTAACCACTCACCTGCCTGCCCACCTGATTGCCCCTAACTGCCTCTGCCTGCCTGCCTGATTGCCCCTAACTGCCCTCCTCTGCCGGCCTGATCTCACCCCCAACTGTCCTCCCCTTCTGGCCTGGTTGCCCGCAACTGCCCTCCCCTGCAGGCTTGATCTCACCCCCAACTACCCTCCCCTGCCTGCCTGATCACCCCCAACTGTCTCCCCTGCAGGCCTGATCTTGCCCCCAACTGCCCTCCCCTGTTGGCCAATTTGTTTCTGATTGGCTGGTTTCTATGCCAGTCAGCATCTCCGGACCTATCTCTGGGTCTGATCAGAGAGGCAGGGCTGATCAGCAGCCCCTCGGAGGCCTGGACAGAAAGAGAGGTGCAGCTGCTGGCCAAGCCCAGAGAGAAAGAGAAAGGCAAGGTTTGATCAACAGTGGCTGTGGAGGCTACAGATCAGACCCTGCTTCTCTCCTCCCTCTGGTCCGTATCCGCAGCCCCCTCGGCAGTCAGGGCTGGGTTGCCACAGCAACCCAGCCCTGACTGCAGGACTGACTTATGGTTGGTCAAGCCTTTGGTCGTTTTGGACATTATGGACCCTGGGTTTTTATATATTAGGATACTCTGTTATTTATTTTTATTTGTGTTTCTTAACTTTCACAATATCCCCAAGAAATAAGTACTATTATTATCCCCATATTAAAGGAAACTGAGGACAAGAGAAGCCACATACCTGCCCAAAGTGACTTGTCTAGTAAATTATAAATCTGAAACTTGATTTAGATTTAGATTCACGACTCCAAAATCTGTGCTAATCCACCATAATATCAGCTTAACTGGAAAAAGTAAAATTAATTTATAACACGAGTTTCAATGGCAATTGTTTTATTTCACACCAGAAGCAAAACTTACTGTGCAAGGTGTTTGCTGAAATAGACAGAACCTCCATCATAATCACAGGAACAAATGCGAGAATTGCTTCCTTCTCTGTTGTACTGAATCCAAAAGAGCCGTTTATCAAGCACATCCAGTGACATAGCTGTTATTTTCTCTGATGTCTCAAGCAGAATCTTCACTTCTACACCTTTGATATCTGCTCTGTGAAGGCTGCCGGCCACCTCTGAAGACCAAAATATGAACCTGGGGGCAAACACATGAATTAGACACATAACTGAGTGCAAAGTTACTTAAATGGTCAACTCTCTCAGTGTGTGCACAGGACACACTTGACTATTTTGAATGAAAATGTAATTCAACAGGAGTCCTTGAACTTTCCATGGGATTTCAGGTTGGAGGAGAATTATACTTCTACAGCAGGAAGCCATGGTCATCAGGAGTGCTGTTTGTAGAGGGAGTCACTGTGGTTCAAATCCAGCAAGCGGCCTATTGGAAAGGGTGATTCTGTATCATAAAAGAGGGCCATGGTCTCAATGAGAAGGTCCCTTTGAGTCAAAATGCTGTGATCCTATGAATTTTCATCAAATTTTGCAATATATCTCAGTGTCTGAAAACAGCAGGATTTACCTTTCTACTGGATCGACTGCTACATTTGCAGGATATTTTAAGGTGTTTAAGAGAACACGGGAATTGTTTCCTTTCATATCTGTGACTGTAATGATTCCTTCCTGTTGATTTGACCAAATAAGTTCTTCCTTTATCCAATTTATTGCCATTCCTGAAACATTTTTCTCTATATTGCATACTCTCTGTAAAAATCAAATTTCAAAATTGTTATTAATAATCCTCCATTCTCAACAAAATTGTTTTTCTTTTATGTAGGAGAGTCTGTTCTTTTAAATACTTGTCATTTTTGTGCATTCCCCAAATACTTTAATGATAAAATAATCACAGCTACAATGCCATTGTTTTGATGCAGCAGTCAACCCACCATATGCTTACTTCTGGGCATGGTATCTGTAACTGTAGTAACAGTGGAATTTCAATGCTACCTTAAAGACAGTTTACTCAATTCCACTTGCTAATGGAACTTTTCAGATTCTCACTTGAATTCAAGTCCAAGCTTTACCAAACTCTGGCAGGATTCCCTTGGAGTCTGTGCACAGAGTTCTCAAATAGATGAATTTTTCATTAGGGCCCCACTTTTCTTCTGGCCCCTCCTCCTCCATCAGGTCCCTCCCTTTCAACAATCCCCAGTGCCCTTGCACTCTGACCCCATGACCTGAAGAGCAAGGCTTCTCTTTCTTTATGTCTCCTGGGCAGTGTTCCCTGCTCTGCCATTTAAAAAACAGCCCAACAAAAACCTCTATTATCTCCTCATTCCAGTGAGCGTGGGTAAACAGGTCTTCTTGGTGGGTGGAGGGTGGAAGGTGGGTCTCAGGTTGCAGATTTCCATGGTGTAAATATTCCCATCACTGCTGATTTCCAGCTACTGACCTGACCTCACTGAACACATTGGGGCAGGGATCTAACATTCTCATGAGCCTGTTCTATTTCTGTATCTCAAACAGAGTAATCTGATCCAACCATTGAATCAATTGCTAATAGATGAATATATAGCTCACCAGGTAAATTGTTTCCATTTTAACAGGTGTCCTTTATAAACGATGTTTTAACCCAAAGGAGGGGATATAATAGTGGATTTTATGCATCAAGCCAACCCTTTCCTAATGACTTGACATAAATTCACAACTGTTTAACTTATTTCCTATTCTGTGACAGAAAATTCTCCAGATTCTTAGATTTAAGATTTTGCAACAATTTTACAGATGGCTGGAGAATGAGTAGCCATCCTTGTTAAAAGTGAGATTAGCAAGTATTAAAGATGTGATAAAACAGATTAGCAACTAATTGAAGCTTTTAAGAATAATTGGAGAAAGAAGGTTTGGTTTAAGAAAAAACACCCCCCCCACACACAAAACAGTGAGCACTTTGTGCTGGGAATAAATGCTTAAGGTTTCTCTAGTCACACGCTTTCTGTAATCTATCTCCCAGGAAGAGAGAGGACATTCCTCCTGGGACTCATGTAAGGGTTCTACCAGTTAAAAAGAAAGATTAATGATCTTTTGTAAGTACTTGAAGCAAAATGCTTTATATCTATCTGCTTTATTTTTTTCCAGAGTGCAAACACCTTGCGAATACAAAGAAAAAGGTTTTTCTTCCTAGATATCAGGTGCCAAAACTCTCAACAAAGATTTTTGATGATGACACAGGGTTTCTCAACCTCAACACGATCGATGTTTGGGGCTAGATAATATTAGTTGTGGGGACTGTCCTGCATGTTGTAGGATGTTTAGCAGCATCCCTGGCCTCTGCCCACTAGATGCCAGTAGCACATCCTCCCTCCTCCCCAATCCAATTGTGACAACCAGAAATGTTTCCAGACATTGACAAATATCCCCTAAGGGGCAAAATTGCCCCCAGTTGAAAACCGCAGGAGTAAAAAAAAAAGTCATATAAATAATATGTTTGTACCATAAAATGGTGACTTGACTTAATAAACTGACATATTTTCAAAATACATTGACATCCTCACTTTCTACTTTGGGGAGCTTCTGAATTTTATGGGCTTGTTCAATAATATGCCACAGATGCAGATTAAATAAATACCTACAAAATGTCAGGCACACATATAAACTATACTGTGAATTTTATTTATCTATATGTTACTAATGAACTATATAATATTTGTCAGCCTATACAAAAGTCCCTCAGTACCTTAGGAATTGGTACTTTACCTCTTGCTTTGTCCCATTCAGAAATACTCTTTGCAAAAGCTGTCTTTCTGGATCTATCCAATAGATTCTTTCTTTATTGTAATGAAAGTCCATGATCACTGATACACCAGCATCCGTCACCAATTTCTCATGATTGGTTCCTTCCAGGTCAATCCTAAAGATGCTATTTCCATGAGAGAAAATTAAGAAGGGTGCAGGACCTGAGTGGGAAGAAAGAAACCAAGCTGTGCAATTTCAATAATATTTTATCGGATGTAGACATAATACTTCCCTATGACAACTAACACAAATGTTATTAATTTTTTATTCCAGGTTCTATATTTTAAATAAGAATATTATAGAGGGTGGGGCAGCAATGGGGGGATAAGGACACATATGTAATACCTTAATCAATAAAGAAATTATAAAAAAAGAGGAAGAGGAAGAAAAAAATGGAAAGTAAATTACTTTCAAATACCTAGAAAAAGAATATTATATAAAGCATATATATATATTCACAATTAATTTTGTAAGTTATCTTCTCCACAAATTGATTATAAACAATGAACATTGTCAAATTATGAAAAAAGAACTATGGAAAAAGTTTTCCAGGTGAATGGAAATGAAAAAAAAGTTGGGGTAGCAATACTTATATCTGACAAATTAGATCTCAAAGTGATGGACATAACAAGAGATAAGGAAGGCCACTTCATAATACTAAAGGGAGCAATCCAACAAGAAGAAATAACTCTGGCAAACATATATGCACCCAACACAGGAGCACCCAAATACATAAAAAAAACTCCCGGAGGATATCAAGGGGGAGATTAACAGCAATACAATCATAGTAGGAGACTTTAATACCCCACTATCACCATTGGACAAATCCTCTAAACAAAAAATCAGCAAAGAAACATCAATCCTAAATGACTCACTAGACCAGATGGAATTAATTGACATCTTCAGGACATTTCACCCCAAAGCCACAGAATATACATTCTTCTCAAGTGCACATGGCTCATTTTCAAAGATAGACCATATGTTGGGACATAGGCAAAGTCTCTTCAAATTCAAGAAGATAGAAGTCATATCAAGCATCTTCTCAGACCACAGTGGCATAAAACTGGAAATCAACTACAATAAAAACAATCCAAAGAAATCAAACACATGGAGACTAAACAGCTTGCTATTAAACAATGACTGGGTTACCAGAGAGATCAAGGAAGAAATAAAAAACATCATGGCAACAAATGACAATGAAAACACAACAATCCAAAATCTATGGCACAGCGAAAGCAGTCTTGAGAGGGAAGTTTATAGCTCTACAAGCATACTGCAAAAAACAATAAACAATGGTAATAAATTACCTAGCCCTATAACTCAAAGAGTTAGTAAAAGAGCAACAAGAAAAGCCCAGTGTAAGCAGAAGGAAGGAAATAATAAAGATCAGAGCAGAGATAAACAACACTGAGACCAAAGAAACGATACAAAAGATCAACAAAACCAAGAGCTGGTTCTTTGAAAGGATAAACAAGATTGATGAATGTCTAGCCAGGCTCACCAAGAAGCAAAGAGAGAGGACCCAAATAAACAAAATCAGAAATGAAAGAGGTGAAATAACAACAGATCCCGTCGAAATACAAAGGATTGTTAAAAGATACTACGAACAACTCTATTCCAACAAACTGGACAACCTGGAGGAAATGGATATATTCCTAGAAAAATATAACCTTCCAAAACTCAATCAGGAAGAATCTAAACAGCTAAATATGCCAGTAACTATGGAAGAAATTGAAGCAGCAGTCATCAAAAAGCTTCCAGCAAACAAAAGCCCGGGGCCAGACAGCTTCACAGGAGAGTTTTACCAAACATTCAAGGAAGAACTACAACCTATCCTCCTCAGACTATTCCAAAAAATTCAAGAGGAAGGAACACTTCCAAGCTCCTTCTATGAAGCCAGCATCACCCTAATACCAAAACCAGATAAAGAAAACACAATGAAAGAGAATTACAGGCCAATATCCCTCATGAACATAGATGCCAAAATCCCCAACAGAATTCTAGCAAATCGGATCCAGCAGTACATCAGAAAGATCATACACCATGACCAAGTAGGATTTATCCCAGGGATGCAAGAATGGTACAATATCCACAAATCAATAAACATGGTACATCACATAAACAAATTGAGAGATAAAAATCACATAGTCATATCAATTGATGCAGAAAAAACATTTGACAAAATCCAACACCCTTTCTTGATAAAAACTCTCAACAAGGTGGGAATAGAAGGATCATACCTCAACATAATAAAAGCCATATATGACAAACCCACAGCCAACATCATACCCAATGGGCAAAAACTAAAACCATTTCCCCTAAGAACAGGAACAAGACAGGGATGCCCACTCTCACCACTGCTGTTTGACATAGTACTGGAAGGATTAGCCATTGCAATTAGACAAGAAGAAGAAATAAAGGCATCCAAATTGGAAAAGAAGACATAAAGCTGTCCTTATTTGCAGATGACATGTTATTGTACATAAAAACCCTAAAGACTCCATCAAAAAACTATTAGACTTAATAAATGAATTCGGCAATGTAGCAGGATACAAAATTAACGCCAAGAAATCTATGGCATTTCTATACACCAATAGTGAACTTACAGAAAGAGAGACTAAAAAAGCAATCCCATTTACCATTGCACCAAAAAAATTAAGATACCGGAGAAAATCCAAAATGGCGGCGTAGGTAAACACCTAAACTGCTGCCTCATACAACAATTTCAAAAATACAGCTAAAAGATAAAACGTCTATCACCCAGAACCACGGGAAAGCTGGCTGAGTGGAAGTTCTACAACTAGAAGGAAAGAGAAAAGAGCATTGAGACGTGCACGAGCGCTGAAAAGCTGAGGTATGGAGGCGCATGATCCGGGCTGGCGGCGGGCGTTGCTTTTTTCAACCCAAAGGGAGACAAGCCCCCAATTCCTCTGAAATACAGTTTCTGGGGAGACGCGGGGGACCCAAACTCCTACGGGGAAAACCTGGACTGTCTGCCAGTGAGGGTGGCTTGCTTGCAGAGCTGCGCAGGAATAATTGTTTACTGCACTAGGGCACGGGACTTGCGGATGCTGACAGGGACGCAGAGCCGGCTAACTAGCAGCCATTGCTGTTTGCCACGCCCTAGCCTAGTGACACCCTGAGACCGCGCCCTACACAACCTACAAACCCACCCAAGCTCCAAGCAGCAGTGTTAGCATAAGAAAGCCCTGCCCTATCGCAGCTTAACCTAGCAAACTTGCAGCCCGGGTCAGACAGCTCCAAAACCTCCAAACTCCAAGCAAAGAGGAGAAAACTGTAGCTCTCACTGTAGCTCCTGCTGGGTAGCCTCAGACAGTAGCTGACCTGCACCCCATTGGAGATCCAGAAGCCAGTGTACCTAGTGGTCAGTGTGAGACACCAGATTTCAACTCCTCACATCCATAAGTGACACATTCAAGAGGCAGACTCAGTGAGCACCAAAGCCACACTGAAACAAGTCCTGCTCCATAAGCGTGTCTTCAGTGCAGCAGTTCTTCCATTATAGACACAGCGAGTTCTCACAGCTAATTGGCCTGGAGGTCAATTCCTCCCAGCATACCAACAGCAATCAAGGCTTAACTACACCAAGACTTTGCACTCAGCCCACAAAGGAGTGTACCAAGAGCATCCACCTCATGTGATTGAGGAGGCTGAGCTACTGCCCCCTATAGATCACCTACCACACAAAGCTACTCCATCAACACAAGGAAGCAGCCAAAATGTGGAAACAAGGAAACATGTCACGAATGAAAGACACGGAGGAAAGCAAACTACTGGACGACATAGAGTTCAGAACCACATGTATAAGGTTACTCAAGAATCTTCTAAAAACCGCTGAGAAACTTGATGAGACCTTTAAGGGTCTTAATGAGAATGCCAAAAAAATGGAAAAGGATCAGTCAGAAATGAAGCATACACTGTCTGAAATAAAGAAAATACAGAAACTCAACTGTAAATCAACGTACCCCAAGAATCAAACCAAAGATCTGAAATATGTGGAAACAAAAAACATCCAACCAGAAAAACAAAAAGAGAAAAGAATCCAAATATATGAAGATAGTGTAAGGAGCCTCTGGGACAACTTTAAGCGAACCAACATCCCAATTTTGGGGGTGCCAGAAGAAGGGAGAGAGCGAAATATTGAAAACCTATTAGAAGAAATAATGACAGAAAACTTTCCCTACCTGGTGAAAGAAATAGACGTACAAGTTCAGGAAGCGCACAGAACCCCATACAAGAGGAATCCAAAGAGGACCACACCAAGACACATCATAATTAAAATGCCAAGGGCAAAAGACAAAGAGAGAATATTAAAAGCAGCAAGAGAAAAACAGTTAATTACCTACAAGGGAGTACCCATACGACTGTCAGCTGATTTCTCAACAGAAACTATGAAGGCCAGAAGGGAGTTGCAAGAAATATTCAAAGTGATGAACAGCAAGAACCTACAACCAAGATTACTCTACCCAGCAAAGCTATCATTCAGAGTTGAAGGTCAGATAAAGAGCTTCACAGACAAGAAAAAGCTAAAGGAGTTCATCACCACCAAACCAGGATTACATGAAATGCTGAAGGGTATTCTTTAAGAAGAGGAAGAAGAAGAAAAAGGTAAAGATAAAAATTATGAAGAACAAAATGACATCAAATACATACCTACCAACAAGTGAATCTAAAAATCAAGTGAATAAAAAATCTGAAGAACAGAATGGACTGGTGAATATAATAGAATCAGGGACATAGAAAGGGAGTAGACTGATGATTCTCAGGGGAAGCAGGTGTGACGGGTGCGGGAAGAGATTGGACAAAAATCTTACTCCTATGGATGAAGACAGTGGCGGGGGGTAAGGGCATAGGGTGGGATGGGGAATCAGGTGGAGGGGAGCTATGGGGGGAAAAAAGAGGAACACCTGTAATAATCTGAACAATAAAGATTTATTTAAAAAAAAAATTAAGATACCTAGGAATAAACTTAACCAAGGAGGTAAAAGACCTATACGCAGAAAACTACAGGACACTGAAAAAAGAGATAGAGGAAGATGTAAACAGATGGAAGAACATACCATGTTCATGGATTGGTAGAATCAACATCATTAAAATGTCCATACTACCCAAAGCAATCTATAGATTCAATGCACTCCCCATTAAAATACCAATGGGATATTTCACAGACCTAGAAAAAACTCTTCAAAAATTCATCTGGGATAAAAAAAAAAAAGACCCCAAATAGCCACAGCAATCCTGAGAAAGAAGAATAAAGTAGAAGGGATCTCAATACCAGATTTCAAGCTGTATTACAAAGCCACTGTTCTCAAAACAGCCTGGTACTGTCACAAGAACAGACATATAGATCAATGGAATAGAATAGAGAATCCAGATATTGACCCAAACTACTATGCTCAATTAATATTTGACAAAGGAGGCATGAACATACAATGGAGTCAAGACAGTCTCTTCAATAAATTGTGTTGGGAAAATTGGACAGATATATGCAAAAAAATGAAACTAGATCACCAACTTATGCCATACACAAAAATAAACTCAAAATGGATACAGGACTTAAACATAAGACAGGAAACCATAAAAATACTAGAGGAATCCACAGGCAGCAAAATCTCAGACATATGCCGAAAGAACTTCTTCACCGATACTACCCCTACAGCAATGGAAGCTAAAGAGAAAATAAACAAATGGGACTACATCAAAATAAAAAGCTTTTTCACAGCAAAAGAAACCATCAACAAAACAACAAGAAACCCCACTGTATGGGAAAACATATTTGCAAATGTTATCACTGATAAAGGTTTAATGTCCAACATCTATAGCAGCTTATA
This sequence comes from Corynorhinus townsendii, assembly GCA_026230045.1. NCBI lineage: Eukaryota > Metazoa > Chordata > Mammalia > Chiroptera > Vespertilionidae > Corynorhinus > Corynorhinus townsendii. Next base: position 78,744,884 of record JAPDVU010000001.1, on the reverse strand, counting down.
CAACTTAAAAAAAGGAAGATAGATGATCCAATAAAAAAAATGGGCTATGGACCTAAATAGAATCTTTTCGAAAGAAGACAGAAGGAAGGCCAAGAGACACATGAAAACATGCTCAAAGTCACTAATTATCAGAGAGATGCAAATCAAAATGACAATGCGGTACCATCTCACACCTGTCAGAATGGCTATCATCAACAAATCAACAAAGGACAAGTGCTGACGAGGATGTGGAGAAGAAGGAACCCTCGTGCACCACTGGTGGGAATGCAGACTGGTGCAGCCACTGTGGAAGACAGTATGGAGTTTCCTCAAAAAACTGAAAATGGAAATCCCATTTGACCCAGTAATCCCACTCCTAGGAATATATCCTAAGAAACTAGAAACACCAATCAGAAAGGATACATGCACCCCTATGTTCATAGCAGCACAATTCACCATAGCTAAGATTTGGAAACAGCCTAGGTGCCCGTCAGCAGATGAGTGGATTAGAAAACTATGGTACATCTACACAATGGAATACTATACTGCCATAAAAAAGAAGGAATTCTTACCATTTGTAGCAACCTGGATGGAATTGGAGAACATTATGCTAAGTGAAATAAGCCAGTCAATGAAAGAAAAATACCACATGATCTCATTCATTTGTGGATAATAAAAAACACATTATAAACTGATGAACAAAAAGATAGATACAGAGGCAGTAAAGCATCAAACAGACTGTCAAATTACAGCGGGAAGGTTAGGGAGAGGTGGGGGAGATAAGAGATCAACCAAAGGACTTATATGCATGCATATAAGAATAATCAACGGATACAAAACATTGGGGGGGTGAGGGCATGTATGGGAGTGGGCTGGGGGGGGCAATGGTAAGATATGTACACATATAATACCTTAATAAAAATGTACATAAACAGAAAAAAAATAAAATAAAATCATCAAAAAAAAGAAAAGAAAGAAGTGTGTTTTATTAATTTGTCTGGGCTTTTACCAAAGATACTAGCAGATCTATCAAATTCATAAAAGCGCAATCTAGCCTATGGTAGTTATGTTACCAACAACAACAAGAAGAAGAACAAGAGGCTTTCACCTCCTGACCTCATTTACCTTTAATAAAACATCATGAGCTAGCCAGGGTAGATTTGACTACCAATAATCAAAAAAGAAAAGAGAAATCTGTAGAATACTTTGATCCACAAAACACAGCATTAACATCAGTAACATTTCAAAAAACAAATAAAGAATATTTATAAAATACTAAGTATGAATTAACAAATTTTACCCTCAGATTTTTCCTATTCACTGTGAATGATGGCATCCAGGCTTTATCATAGTCTCTTAGAACTGGAAGATCCTACTTATTACCTAATCTAGTGTTTCCCCAAATCATTTCTTTAGAAGAGTTCCACAGGGTACCGTGTGTGTGTGTGTGTGTGTGTGTTTTGAAGATCCCTTCCCTTGAGAGTCTAGTTCAGTGGGGCTGGGCTGAGAGCTAAGAATCTCTTTTGTGAATAGACACTCCAGGTGATTCTTACATCTTGGTGAATTTGGAAATCATCTAGTTGATGAGGAAATTTAATGTTTCCCAAAATCCCACTGTTAGTTGGTGGAGTTGGAATTAGGACCCAGATACCACTGTCCCAATCCAGTGCTCTCTCCTGCCTTGGTCTGGGTTGTCCTATGTCAAGATGTTACAATCTTCATTCTATTTATGTAAGTGATTCTAATTCCACTTCCCTCCAAACACCGTTCATTTTCCCTACACTGTCAACATCATTTTTATGTAAACCAATGCCTGCGCTGAGTATTTGTCGACATGAAATGTAATGTGATCTAAAAGAAATGAAAGACGGGAATTAGGCTTGGTGAAACAGTCATTATTCTCGACCACCACTGGAAACGATAAGTAAGTCGTGTTTCTTCAGGCCTGTCAACGACTATAAACATTGGTGTGGTACGTGTGGGGATTTGAATGTCGGCAGGGCGTGCATGTTTGAACAGCTAAACTTTCACATGTCAAAACCCTATGGCATATATTTTGGGTGCAGTTCGGCCAGAGGAAAGTGCGTAGAAAATCAAACACCATTTCTAAGGAATACAACCCCCAACACAGCTAACAGGTCACAGGAAACCCAGGGGAACCTCTTGACTTCTCCACTGGGGAATGGGAGGGGATCTCTAGGAGTGACAAAGGAGCCCAGAATGTTTGGACCATAGTGAGGAGTTTCATTAGTGACTCCAGGAACCGGGGCCTCCGTGGCTTAGAGGTCAGTTACACAAAAGCAGGCTTCAATCGAAGTGGGTGGCAGACACAGACTAGTTCACAGCAGGTCCTTCATCTCTCTGGGTCTAGGGGAGTGGCCCCACAAAGGTCAGTGAGCAAAGAAATGGACTGCCTTCTGCAGGCCTTGGGGCAAAGGCTCATCATACCTAGTTAACATATTAATGGCGCTGGCACCCAGATTAACAAGAAACCCTAGTCCTCTCTCAGGCCAACACTGCCACCTGCCCTCACCAGCACAGGTTCCTGCTCTAAATTTGGAGACAGACTGAAGGCTCACAGTACAAAGATGGTGGAAAGGGAGCTCTGGACCTGCAGGCTTCAATGACCCCATGGGAAAAGAAAAGTAGATTTAAATGGATGGGCCTGATGGAAAACAGCCAGATGCCTCCTCACACTGCTCCTCCCAGAAGGCCCTGAGGGAGTCAGGAATTATTACCTCCCGGGGGCTGTATCTTGGGTTTTATGAAGCACAGAAAGTTTTAGTTCACTCTAAAAAACCATTCCCATTTCTTTTTTTCAATTGTGATATTTAAAAGGGTGCACATTTACTTCTTGAGCAACCATTCCTTTCTTCTCAGCTTATTCATGAGTGTCAAAATCACAGCAGGCGAGACAGAAGCCATGTGACTCAGAATAATACATTCAGAAGGGGAGCCAGAAAATGTAATTTTAAATCTTACTGCTGGAAGGCAAGCTCTGGGGCTCAATTTTGCTTCCTGAAAATTATGAATGAGGACTGCCGCCCTAGTCCCTGAGTGGTAGAAATGTGCCATCCACGCAGAAATAGACCCTACCTGGCCTCATTATCAACTGCATTCTCATCATCAAGCCTAAGAAGAGGCCTGCCCCCAGGTCCTCGGGACAGTACCGGAGACTAACAGGTTTCTGCACAATTGTGTTTTCAACAGGGCTGCTCAGAGGCTTTACATGCTATTCCACATTTTGATTCTCCAAGAAGGTAGGTGATGAATAGGGCCAGAAGAGTAATAGCCAACATCTGTGTGTTATCTCTGGGTCACACATTGAAAGCATTATTTCATTTCATTGGGTAACACTATAAGTGATAGGGGCCCTCGGCATCTTCATTTTACAGAAGAGATTGAAGTTTTGAGCAGTTAATTGTCACAGTCACATGACCAATAAATGACAGATTGGGGGTGTAAAGTCCTGTCTTTCTGATCACAGATTCTAGCCTTTAAACACCTTGCTGCTTTTCACACGCTGAATTCATCTGGAATTCTTACTGTTCCGCATCTTGTTCAATTGTGTCAAGGAACTCTCTTCAGGAAACACTATTCCAGGGATGTTCACCCTAAGGCCGATCCTCTGCACCCATGTTCCAAGCACTGATTAGAAAGTGGGTCCCTGTAAATGGATTCCTATCATTATATCACCTAGACCATTTCATATCTAATTCCAAGATGTATCGCATCCCAGATAAAATGTATTCCATGCATTCCTTGACTCATGGCCCCTTTCTCTATCTCCAAAGCCAGCAGCGTGTCATCTTCAAATCCCCTTCTTCCTCCTTTGACATTATTGCCTCCTCTTATCGGGACATTTAGGGCCCACCTAGATAATCCAGATTAATCATGCCATCTCAGCTCACATTTGGGAAGTCCCTTTTGTCATGGAAGGTAACATTAATAGGTTCCAGGAAGTAAGACTTAAACATATTTGGGGGCCATACTCAACCTCCAACAATTAATAATGCTCAGCATCTTTCCATGGACTTATTCACCACCCTTATCTCCTCTTTGGTGGATTATGCATTTGAATCCTTTTCCCACTTTTAACTAGGTTATTTATTTTCTTGTTATTACATTTGAAAGATTTTTTTAAAATATATTTTGGATACCAGTCTTTTGTCAAATATGTCATTTACAAATGTTTTCTTCCAAAATGCAGCACAGCATGGCTTTTCATCCTCTCAACATTGTTTTTGGCAGAGCAAAAGTTTTCATTTTGATGAGATACAATTTATCAATTTTTTTTTGCATATCATGTTTTTGATGTCATTCCTAAGAACTCTTTACTTAACTCCAGGACACAAATATTTCTTTTGTGTTTTCTTCTAAAAGTTTTACATTTTCACATCTTCGATTTAGATCTGTGACCCATTTTGAGTTCATCTTTGTGTAAGGTGTGCAGTTTAGGTTGAGGTTCATTATTTTGCTCATAGGTGTCTAATCAATTCAACATCATTTATTTTTAAAATATATTTTATTGATATTTTACAGAGAGGAAGGGAAAGGGATAGAGAGTTAGAAACATCTATGAGAGAGAAACATTGATCAGCTGACTCCTGGACACCCCCCACCGGGGATGTCCCCACAACCAGGGTACATGCTCTTGACTGGAATCGAACCTGGGACCCTTCAGTCTGCAGGCCAACGCTCTCTATCCATTGAGCCAAACCAGTCAGGGCTCAACATCACTTATTAAAAAGACTATACTTTCTCCATGGAATTGCTTTTGCACCTTCATCAAAGATCAAATCACCATATTTGTGTAAGTTCATTTCTGGACATTTTAGTCTATTCCATTAATTTATGTGTCTATCTCTTAGCTAATACCACAGTTCAGTATAACTTTTTAAAATAACTCATAATAATGCAGTTTTGCAGAACAGCCAGCCATGTTTTAAGGTACCTGTGCTATAGGTCATTTTTCATCCTAAGTAAACATGTTTAAATATCCCTCTTCTTGTCAGTATAAATTATGCTCAATTTTATGTAAAGATTATTGCCACCAGACTAAAGTACATTTGCCAACCTTAAAGTATTAGAAAAGTTTTTCCAGATGTCACACACACACACACACACACACACACACACACACACACACATACACACACACACACACACACAGCAAGACTCAGAAATCTGTCTTCTGAGTTTTGCCACTATATTTTCTACTCTCTGCTGGATGTGTCCAGCTGAACATCTCCCATAGCCCCAAAAGTCCCTCTGCATGTCAAAAATTGAGATTATGCACTACTTTCATATTAGTTTCCATTTATTGAAAAGATTGAAGTTGACATAGAAAATTTAAAATTTGGTTGAAAGTTCCATGTGTTTTGATATTTAGTCATTGATGGATGTCAAAAAAAGATATTTCACAATTGTATCTGTATCAGATGAAAGAAATGCTTCACTAGCTGTATGTACAAAAATCACAGAATATACTTTTTAATTACACCCATCAATTATTCACAAATTTTGTTGAATTAGACTAGTAAATTTTTATCTTCCTAAATTTTAACGAGTAAACGCAAACCAACCAGTGTTGTATTACATGTTTTTCTTTAAAAAAAATAGATTAAAGGGGACAAAAATTCTTTACTTGGAAGTTTTAAAAAAATGGTTTGGAAAATTTTGCTGACAGTTTTTTAAAAAAACTACAGACATGGGAGTTTTTAATAGGTGACATGTTGACTTTGTTAAACAACTTAATCTCCTAACAATGGAAACATTTCCAACATCTGTTTTCCAACTGTTCTCCTCACACACAAATCTTACAATCAGCAGCCACTTTCTCACTCATTGTTAGAATGTCACCTTTAAGTTGGAGAAAGTTCTATTGCTCTAGTTATTTTTCAAATTGCATCCTAGTGACACCTATTTGTTATCACAGCAAAGGTCCAAACACTTGAAACACTTCTTTTTTAAAAAGGAAACTTTGTGACATTTGATTGCTCTCTTACGTTTGATTCAAGATACTCGGTGGGAAGCATGTAGGTCAATATTTTCATGGCTATTCCCCATCCAATATAAGTATTGTAAGTATTATAAAGAATCTAGTCTATTCTTGTTTTTATAGAAGTAATGACATCAATACATCCATTGCACTTGTTGCAACTCCAGTTTCAACTTCCTTCCTACACTGCCTCCCTGAGAGACTGTGAGAACTGCAGTCCAGGGCGCATTGTGATCTCATCTGTTCATGCGTCAGTAAATGCGGTGGCTCCAACACCACTAGTACTGTTTTTTCTTCATAATACATTTGTTAATATGTAAAGAAGTCAGTGACCGTGGAGAAAATGACTTCTCTTATGCATTTGTTTTTTGTTGTTGTTGTTTGTATTTTTGGCTAATGAAAAATATCACAGACAAATACAAGAGTGGCTAAGATCACAGGCACCGGACACAGAATACCATGTTGACTCTTTACTGGCTTTACTACTTATTAGCTGATGAATGCGGGGAGGGCGTTCAGAGTGAGTCATCCCAAGATGGGCCTCCATGGTGTGCACATTACGTTTGAGCTAAAGGCAACAGAAACCCTGCAGCTCAAGTGAAACTCTGCCTCTTCTTAACTCCCTAGAAGAATTTGAATCAGGGGCCTTGCCCATAGTAAGAGACGATCATAAATAACCTTTTATGACACCTCTGTATGGAAGGGCAAACTACTAATTCCTGAACATCTGCTCAACTTATCATCTTGCAATTACCCTCTGAGCCCCAAGGTGACTTACCTCATCCCTAGCTCAGAACGTCATACATATCTCATTTTAACCTTCTGTCTCTAAACCCCTAATGTGCACGGGGTTCCCGTGCGAGGGCAATTACATTTGATTTTCTCTCGTAAATCTGTCTCACGTCAAGTTGGTTATAAAGCAGCTAAAGGAACCAGAGGAGGGAAGGGGGATTTTTCCCTTTCCCTACAGACCCTCAATTCATTACTTAACTCGCTGTGCATCAGTTTCTTCATCTTTAAAATGGAGATGATATAGTACTTACCTCCTAGGATTGTTATGTAGACTAAATAAATCCATTTATGACAAGTGCTTAGAATTTTCCCTCACATACAGTGAGCTCTCATTAATGTTAACTATTAGTTTCTAGAAAATACCATAAACTGAGACATATTAGCCACTCATCTGTGCAATTCTTCTAATATTTATTTCTTCAAAGTGTCAGTAATGCTTTCTGTAACATTTTCAATAGTACTTGCTAACAAAAGAACACATTTTAATCTGTCGCCGTGTGGTTTTCCATATATTCTTTTAGTTATGCTTTACCCCAGCAGGAAGCAGGAGGAACACATATTTTGCCAACAGTATAAGACTTTTCCATTTTTGCTTCAGAAACATAAAGAGAGCCTTCTAACTTTTTATCATAGAAACATAGTCTTAAATGTCGTAACTTGGAACACAACTGTAAAAATCATAAAAGTTGTTTTCACATTCTAGATACTTATTTTTAAACAACTTATTTGTCCTGATGGCTTTATATTAGCATTAACTAACATTTTAAGGCAAATTTTACAGTCGCTGTGAGGTTCATTATTACTACTACTAAACATAAGTGCATTTTTAAAGGCTGTCTTCTTAATTTCTATCATTTATTTATTTATTTTTTTTGAGTCAACTCTAAAGAGATTGGAATTGTTTTGTTGTTTTGTTTTGTTTTGGGTTCGTTCTTGTTGAAAGTATTACATATGTCTCCTTTTGAGACTGACATTGTTTTTACCTCCTATGCAGGGTCGGTGCATTCTATTCCTCATTAGTCTCTTGGGCTTGCATTACAGTATCAGCTGCTCTCTTTAGTGCCTTTGCAAGAAGGCCTTTAAGCCACTTTGGGGGTTTTGTAAGAGTTAGTTTTGATAAATTCAACTAGCACGGTTCATAAGTCAGCAGGTAAACTGTAGCACACCCAGCCCCGGGTCTCTGGGCTGGGAACCTGCCTGTCCTCTCAGGATACCATGGGCATCTGGGTCAGTAATGTCACCACTGCCAGCCCAAATATATCACTAATGTTGAATAAAACGTGTTTAATTTATTTGAATTAATTTATTGGTGTAATTTCTAGGAAAAAGAAGTCTCAGTCTTATTTACAAGGTCCTTTCAACATAAGGAACTAATATAGTAAGAGACTTTTCCAACTTAACATGATTTATTAATCATGTTAAGTTGGAAAAGTCTCTTACTATATTATATTAGTTTTTGGTAGAAAGGACTAATCATTACATTGGTGGGCTCTCAACAGTCAGTCATGGCAGGTGGCATGTGTGTGTCCAGGGTCCCAAGTTCTAGGTCTCATAGGATCCTGATGACTTATTTCTTCTCCCTGGATCTCAGCCTGTCATCGGTGACATGAGGCAATTGGGTCAGATGATCTTGAAGGTCCTTTCAATCTAACACTTAGCAGTTCAATTCCTATCCTGCCTGACTTGCAGAATTCAATAGTTTCCTGGTTTGCAGCATTTTGTAAAGAAGCCCGACCTTGTGGTAAATTCATAAGTAGATGTTCTTTACCCTAATTCCTATTGTCTGTGAAATGTTTCCTTCTCTCTGCTTTTCTAAACTTCAAATACCAAATCAATAGGGTCAATATGAGCTCTGCTACAGGAAATAAAACAATAACGTAAAACAAACAACCCCCTCCAAGTGACACCAAAAGCTTGGCTCTTTGAAGGAAGTCTAAAAAATTAATAAATTAATTAAATCTGTAAAAAAATTTTAGAGGTTCAAAATTTGGTCTGAGTCTCATGTGTAACTAACACAATCATCTTTTTTTCTTTTTTTACTAGTTTTATAATAATGTTGCTCAAATTGAAAGTCTAAACAAATATTTGCCTATAAATACCACATTCTGAGTGTTCCTAGACAAATAGTAAAAAAAAAGTGAAAAAAGAATGTTGAAGTGTAGATGTATCCTGAATCCAGATCCATTGTTCTCATTAATCCCACCCTGATCAGCGCTGAGTTCTGTGCCCCAGCAGCCTGTATAGCTATATAAATACCGAGAAAAAGCACTTCACATAATTTTCTTGAAATGTTGAGAGCAAATGTGACAAATAGTAAAAATAATTTCTTAGAAAAAATAATTAATTGAAGATGTCATGCCATATTTTATCATCAAGGATAATAAGTCACAGAGAACACCCTGGGTAAGATGATTGTTAACACTTGACTATTCCCAAGAAACGCACCTTGATTTCTCTAAGCATCACTGAAAATTTGAAAAATAAGCTTAGAAAACTTACACAATGCAAACGTGTCACTAATGTCTCAGCTTATGGAATTTGGTAGAATAACAGCTCATATGTCCTGGGAACTCACTATGTCAGATAAGATTCTAAGCCCCTTATATGAATTAAGTACTCTTATATGAGGCAAGTACTAGTAGCTCATATCAGCTATATAATTGGACCTTATTAATTTAAAAAGCTGAGGCCTAGCACATCCTGCTAGGCATAGTGCATTGGCTAAGGGTAAGAGAACTCTTTCATTTAAAGTTAAGGTGACAAGCAAATGTGACACTAGGACCACTTGTCCAAAACTGCTCCACTTTTTTCCTGTGACAAGACCAATCAACTTATGTAAAGCACAAACCACTATTTATTCAGTTTAAAATTTATCCTTTGTTTCAAAAATGACAAACTTATCCTTTGCTTCAAACATGACATTTCATCCTGATGGAAATACTAGAACCTGGTCATTTCATATGCCTCAACACAGCTTATGTTAAAGAGGGACATCCATTCACAGTGTGCTCCTGTTTAGCTTTTTGTTCCAGAAGATAAAGTAGGTTTACAGTGGTGAATACGAGAAACATAGTTTATTCTTGTATTATTATTTATTTAATCATTATTATATTATGTATTATTATTAACTTACTTTTGCCCACCCCTGTATATCAATATTGAAAGATAGTCACCTATCATTCTCTCTTGGACATTGTTGGGTGCATTTTAAATGGATTGAGATTCTAGATGGAAATTTTTGTCATATATCTTTTTCCCCTTCTTACATGTACCTTTACCACGATTCATTGGACTAATCAAGAAATATAAAAGTTTCAGTCAATTTTTAAGATATATTTTCAAACCTAAGGCTTTTCACCCACTTGGAGTTTTGAAAATTCTCAACAATGTTGCTTAAATCTAAAAGATATACATCTCCACACACTGGGTAAATTAACATCAATGACAGTAACCTTTGTAATTTCCCTTTACAAAAAGAGAGTTTACATTCTCTTGTATTGAAAATTCTATAATAAGCAGAATACTTGTATGCTTCAGAGGGAGGCAGAAGATTCCTGGCAGCTCCTGTTTCTGGGCCTGTTTTTAAGTCTCATAAAGGAAGGACCCAAAATACACAGGATTGGTGTCAGCAGCCATTATTATCACAGTGTTGAGTTTGATTGATCTTCCATCTTTGAACTGTTGGAGTCTGTGAAAGAAGAAAGTTCCTTCTTCAAGCTTTAGAAATGTTAGCCACAAGAGTGTTGAAGTGAATGAAATAAAACACTGTTCCTCCACTGATGCACCATGTGATGAAGAACAAGGCAGCTGCCATGATGTTGTTAGGACTGTCTGTATCCTAGCAACCATCTACCCACAAAAAGAACCACCTCAGGATGAAATCCACATACTACACACAAAGCTTGTCTGCAGCACCATGACAGGCTGATCTGAATGGAAGAAGAAGGTAGGCCTTTTCTCTGAAAGGCCTTTTCTATCCTGCCAGTGACAGGGGGCTTTGCAAATAAATCAGTGCATACCATGAATCACTGTCACAGAAGTCTGCTGGCTCTCAAATGCCTTCACACTCACACAATTGCAGTATACAAGTAACTTGAGAACCGCTTGGAAAACCCAGACACTGAGAGACATTAGTAGGGTTGGCCAAGTTTGGGAGATTCAGAAAATCAAGGTCATAAGTGAAAACATACTCACACACCAATTCAAACTCCAGGCTCAGAAAGAAGATCAAGAGGTGATGAGAGCAGAAGAGTGTGCCTTGAATTTGGCTAAAATGACTGAGGTTTCTATATATTAACTAACTTCTAGAATCAAAGGCAAGCTTTGAATGATGATGCTAAGAAAAAAAAAAAAAACTACTAATAAAAGCCATTTACATGCATTATCCCAAAATTGCTTTCAAAGGTTAGTAACATTGGCCATATAAAATAAAATAGAAATGTCTTTTTAGATATAGTGAGATCTTTCAAGAAGTGTAAAGGTCCCTTCTATTTAATGAATTTTTTTCTTTTTCTACAATTGACAAAAACATTACTTCACAACCCAGAAATCAGTCGTCATCTTGTTGTGGTCCCCAGCAAATCCAACAGCTGGGGATGGGACTGGAATGGTCATGTGCAAAGCCATTATTTATTAACATTATTGTCTCACTTCTGACTTGTGTCCACAAGGTCAAAGAAAGCCACCCCCAACCATGGAATTCTTTCCAAGCCTGACTGTTAATATATAATCTCTACAAAATGAATCTGTATTCTTGGTTCACCTAACGTCCAGGTAATACTTCCTTCATGAGTAGAATTATCATTCTGGATAAAAGTACTAACCTGAAGTCAAGAAAGAGATAGACAATGGGAACAATTACATTCCAATGACCAAGGTCTTTGTTGTTATTTTTTTATTGTTTCTGGTTCCTTCTTAAAGTTAATTCTAATTCTAACATTTGGAATTATAACATAATAAAACTCACATTCTGTTCCCTAACTCTAGGATTTCTCAAATTCAGAGTAATAACAAAGTCTAAACTCAATATCAAGTTGCTTTCATAGAATTTGAGAATTTCTTGAAAAATATTTAGAAATTCCTTGAAAGAAAGTTCATTCTTTAAAACTGACCTGGACATTCTGAAAAAAACTCTCCAATGCAGTAGTTCCCAGCTATTGAGGTTATTTATTGAGTCTTTAATTTTATTTTTATTTTTTTATTATTTTTTTTGCTCATAACAAGTTTACAAAAACTACCTCATTAAAATAATTGCTGAAATATCTTAGATCAGGCAATGCACACATATTGGAAAGTTACTAGTTTCTTCTCCTAGCTTTCTCCACTATAATCAAAGTGATGAAAAGTTAAGAATGTTGAACAGATTGTAGAAGACTTATTTTCTAGGTAAGAAATTTTAATTACCTTTTGTCTGAAGGTTAATGTTCAATTTTTTAATTATCTGGATTAACAGACAACCTATAAATCAACCTAAATAAAGTAGTACAATGAAATCTACAAGTTAATGACAAAAATAAGAGAGGAGATATGGTAAGTGATTCAGAGTCCAAACTATTAATGCTCCTAATAGTTGACCATTGACTGGGGCATATGCTGCTTTCCTCATCCTCATCCATTGGTGCCTCTCATCTGACCTCTGGCCACCCCACTGTGAGACCACCGTGCTTCAGTCCCTCCTACCTGCCACTCATTGTACCATTTCACCTGAAACATGGGACTAGCCTCCTCATTTTCCTCAGCACAGGTAACATCAACCTCTAACTTTCAATAAGACCCTCATTAAGAAATGGGTATAATAGGAATACCTTACAATAACTGGCCAACACCAGACGTATGATGGTCTATTTTGGATGTCAGTGCCCTGCCTCACTTCTGACTCATGTCTATGAGGCCAAAGAAAGCCACTCCCTAAAATGGAATTCCTTCCTATCCTGAGCACACAGGAAAAGTCTCCTCTCCAGATAGTATTCCCACCACCTGGAACCTGCCTTCGAAAAGCTTGGCTTCTGTCTCAAAATTAACATTCTCCCATTGTGGAAAGAGAAAAGAAAAGATTAGTTTAAAACCTGTGGCCACAATTTTTCTTTTGAGAAACAACTGTTTTGCTTATTAAAATACTTCAGTATGCTACTTAGTAATATTTTAGTTTTTTGTTTTGTTTTTAATTAAAAAAAAGAGGCCCAAGATCTGATCAGGAAAACAGAATTGGAGGAGGAGGAGGAGAAAATCTAAAATGTTCTGCATGGGAATGTAGGTCATCTGAAACAGACCAAGGGCCCCTTGAAAGCGGGCTGGGTGTAGGTCAGCCTTGCAGAGGCCAGCCAACGTGGCAGGGACTGGCACCCAAGAAAGAGATGGCTGGTAAGTGTTCCCACAAAGAACAATCACTTAACTTTTAAGAACAAGAATGAAAAATAGTTTTCGTTGTTTGATGTGCTGGATCAGGATGTGGCTAGGACCCCGCCTCCCCCCGCTGCCGCCCTCCCCCCCCCCCCCCCACACACACACACAAACACAAACTTTCAGTTAAAGTCTGTCCGCTCACAACTCATAGCACCAGGTCTTTCAAGAAGTAAAAGAGGGTGGCGTCGGGCGTGAGGTTATGAGGTGTGGGAAAGGGACAGCACGTGAGAGAGGTGAGCACACTGATCAATAATTCGGTGGAAGGGCCAGCAGGAGCACAAGAGCCTTCTTCCCTTCCACATCACCATTCCCACTGTCTTAGGAGAGACACACTGGGTTTCCCTAGAACATAGAATGAAGGCACATGTTTTTATTTTAAATCCTAAGATACAGACACTCCAGCAGGCCACGGAGCTTTGGAATTCCTGACACTGCAGCCATCTTTAGGCATGGTCTCTCCTTCTGGTCCTTATGGAAGAATCTCAGTGCATTTTTATGCCTTCCATTATCCATCCTGAGAAAAGTCATTTTTATTTCTTCCATTATACACTCTGAGAGAAGTAATGCACTATAAAGAACTCCCCTTTATTTGAAAAAAGAAAAAAAGTAAACCTTTGCTTATCTCTTCGTGCCTAAGTGAAGGGAGCTGACTAAGAGCAAAGAAAGATGAAGCATGTATTCCATCATTTTATTACTTCTCTACAACAGTCTCACCAAGTAGGATGTGTACCGCTTACAGACTGAAAAAAGGTCACTATTATTTGGAAAGACAATATTAGAAATATGTGTAGTATAATGTTCATAATAGTAGTATACATATGACATATAACTAACTGATAAACACACAAATTGAGAGCATATGCCCACATCTTGATTTTTTTACAGATGGAATAGAGTTTGGAGACTAATGATGTCAAAAAACAGAAAACATTCATACTAAACAAGAAATTAGTTCAAAAGGATTTTCAAGAAGGCAAATTGTGAACCAAATTACTAGTTCATTTACTTTTGATGGGAACAATCATTTGCTCTCCCCTGAACACAGAGAATTCTCACCTTCCGACTACCAAATTGAATGTCATATATTTGAACAACTCCCAACTACCCTCAAAATATAAACTCATTTAAAGACTTATTTTTTTGTTCCTTTAAATGCCGGCAGCTTTAAAAAATCTTAAAGAAATTGGTTCCAGGACTGGCTGGCGTGGCTCAGTGGTTGAGCATCAACCTCTGAACCAGGAGGTCACCGTTTGACTCCCGGTCAGGACACATGCCTGGATTGTGGGCTCCATCCCCAGTGTGGGGCATGCAGGAGGCAGCCTATCAATAATTCTCGCTCATCATTGATGCTTCTATTTCTCCCTTTCTCTCCTTTCCTCTTTAAACTCAATTAAAATATAAGGAACAATATATATGAAATTTAAATTATTACTTTTGAGTTCCTTGTTTTGTCGTTGTCAAATAAAATGGTTACTGGTAAGAAATCTAACAAGCATATTTAATTTTCAGTCAGTGAATTTTTTATCAGTTGGTGTCACAGAAAGAAACATTGGCGCTGCAGTTACCACAAGGGCACTTGCTCCAATCAGTTTGATATGTTTTTATATTTTTAATAAATGTTACTTCCAGCTACAAAAAATACAAGCTAAGAATGTTGAAATTATCTTGACTATAATTTTTCATGTAAAACCATCTCAGATTTTTCAATGTGGTGTTTTTCCAAGTGTAAAAAAAGTTCAATTATTATAGAAGAAACTGAGCCACATTTAGAAAATACTGGTACAATTACCAACAATAAAAATAATTTTAACAATGATAAAAATACCAATAGGAGCTAAGACTTATTGAGTGCCTATTACATACCAGGTCTGTTTTATGCCACTACATGCATTAACTTAGCGGCTTAAACCCATCGTGCCCATTAGAATCACCAAGGGAGAGTTTCAGAGAAAATGATGCCTGGATTCCACCCCAGAAGAGACTCTGACCCAGAGGGACTGAATGGTAGCCTGGACATTGGTGACTCTAATGTGTGGCCAACATTGAAAACAAATACAGTAACACAATCCTGACAACAATCCTAGGAGAAGGGGGTAATTATCTTCATTTTAGAATGAGGAAAATGAGACACATGGCTCACAAGCAGCAAAACTGGGATTTGAACCCAGGTCTGCCTCCAAAATTTAAGCTCTTTACCACTAAACTCTACTATCCCCAAAGACCATAAACCACTGGGTACTTTGGGGACAGTTTCATTTCCGTGCTGTGCATAAAAGATCATTTCTAGAATTTCTTTGCAGTTAGATTAAAAGAAAAACAAAAACCTTTTGCATAAGCCTGGCTGAAAAAACAAAGATCCTGACCATGAAATTATTCGGGTTTGCACATGACTGGGAAGCTG
Organism: Corynorhinus townsendii; assembly: GCA_026230045.1. Taxonomy (NCBI): domain Eukaryota; kingdom Metazoa; phylum Chordata; class Mammalia; order Chiroptera; family Vespertilionidae; genus Corynorhinus; species Corynorhinus townsendii. The sequence continues at coordinate 78,729,309 of JAPDVU010000001.1, read as the reverse complement.
ACCAAGTCTTAGCCAGTGCTGAAATCCGTGATTTTGCTGTTTACTGCTAACAGTGATCTCCCAGTGGGCTGAATGCCCCAGGTTCCTCCTGCAGCCAGGCCTCTGAGGCTCAGTCTGTACTTCTTCTTCACCCTTTATTTTACCAGGAAAGTTCATCTAAATAATGCAGGTACAGACAGCAAACAGGAACTGTTCCTTTTTTCAACAGGTATTTCTCCTAGAGGGCAAATAAGCTTGAAACTTCAGAAGCCACTTGCCAGCAGTTTTCTTTATTGCTATCCTCACCTACTGTAGCTCAAATAGAAGCTAACAGAATACTGGGTCAATAAAAAACAAAAGCAAACAAAACAAACAAACAAACAGAGGAGCAGGAGAGGGGAGGAATGAAAAGAAAATCCAATTCTGTGTTATCACTTGGTTTATGTGGCTAGCAGTCAGTCACATGAGTGACAGCCTTGCCTAAAGTTACCTGAATCTTGTCAAACCACAAAGCATTCTTTCTGCTGGGTCAGGCTGGCCAGAGGTGGTCTGTCTGAATGCCAAGGACAAGAAATAAGGCAAGTGGAATTCAATTGGGGGGTGGGGGGGGCGGTGTAGATGATGGCACCATATCTATTTAGAAAGGAGAAATACTAGCCTCTGAAATGCAGGGGGCACAGGGTGTGACCCAGGCAGTTATCAGCGAACATGAGACATGGAGTGTAAAGTAGGGGCTTTAAAAAAGTGACATGAGGGATCAAGGAAGCAAAGAGGCAGTCACAGAGTGGCGTCCACACCACGTGAGGTCCGCGCCACGTCACAGCACTGCCCAAACGAGGCGTCTCAGGGCGTGATCTGATCAAAGAGACTTAGCCAAGACATGGAGCCAGGAGGACGTTTACTGAGCACAGTCTGCTGGCCTCTGTGTTAGGTGTGTTTCACGTGGTATCTCATGTGATCCTCACAATGATCCTGAAAAGGGGGTGGGGGTACTTCCTGCAATATTCTAATATAACTCAAGGATTAACTAGGTAGCATGGATGAGCAATGAGGTGTATTTGCCTCTAAAACCTGTGTTCCTTCCACCCGGACACAGTCCCTTGAACTCCTTGTCTCTGTCCTGGTCTTCAAGTTTATTTGGTGCATCCAGACCCATGAGGGCACTTCTGAGCCACTGTCAGGGATGGTGAAGAGCACAAGTTCGCTTGCTAGCAGGAATCAGTGGTTCCCTGAGACTCTAAAGCTATGCGTAAAAGTTCATTTCTGTGGGTTTTTCCCCCTCAAGTTCTGCTTCTTGACTGGCTCCCACCATCTCCCCACATGTCCCATGCAAATCGCAGTGCCTAATTCTGGTCATTTGCCAACTACTCTTGGGACAATTCACCCAACCCCAGGGAGGCTCCAGTCTGTTCAACACAACTGTGTCCAAAAGCTTTCACCTCTGCCTCCAATAGCCGAGCACCATGCTCGTGAGGTCATTTTTGTCTTTAGTCACCCCCTTTGTCGTTATTCTCTGGGACTCTGATCAGCAGGTCAGGGAAAGACTCCCCATTCATTCAGAAGACTTGACTGAATACATGAGATGAAAGTGGGAATGTTCCAGGTGCTGGAGGCACAAAGATGATGAGAATTTCTCCCTTTCTCCCAACACCCTAGGGCCATGATCGACAATCCTCGGCTTGTGAGCCACCTGCGGCTCTTTGGCCCCTTGAGTGTGGCTCTTCCACAAAATACCATGTGCGGGCACGCATGTACAGTACGATTGAAGGAGTACCCTAATTACATTAATAACAATGTACCTACCTATATAATTTAAGTTTAAAAAATTTGGCTCTCTTTGGAAACAGCCTAAGTGCCCATCAACAGATGAGTGGATTAAAAATCTGTGGTACATCTACACAATGGAATACTACACTGCGGTAAAAAAAGAGTTCCTACCATTTGCAACAACATGGATGGAACTGGAGAGCATTATTCTAAGTGAAATAAGCCAGACAGAGAAAGATAAGTATCACATGATCTCACTCATTTGTGGAATATAATGAACAACATAAACTGATGAACAAAAATAGATCCAGAAACAGAGAAACATCAGTCAGAAAGTCAAACCTCAGGGAAGGTAGGGGAGGGTGGGGTAAGGGGGAGAGATCAACCAAAGGACTTATATGCATGCATGTAAGCCTAATCAATGGACACAGACAACAGGGGGGTGGGGGCATGAATGGGAGGTGGGGGGTAATGGGGGAATAAGGACACATATGTAATACCTTAATCAATAAAGAAATTTTAAAAAATTTTGGCTCTCAAAAGAAATTTCAATCTTTGTACTGTTGATATTTGCCTCTGTTGACTAATGAGTTTGCTGACCACTGCCCTAGGGTTCTGCTCCCCTGTTACAATGCGTGTGGCCTGGAGTCAGTCCTGAGGGCCAGAGCAAGAACACCTGATCTCGCTGGTAACTTCCTTCATGAGGCAGCCAGGGCAGGAGCCCAGCCAGCGTCAGCATTGGCTCAGCACTGTTCTCTCAATTGTCCTTAAGCAGGATTGCTATTTTGCATTCAGTAAAACCCCACTTCTCCTAGATTAAAAACCCATTTATTATGGGAGGGGTATGTGGCATGTTGTCATTTCTTAGCAGTTCATGGAGTTACAATGCACCTGTTACTAAAAACCTGGAGCCAGTCAGAGATTCAGAAACGGAAGGAGTGGGGAGGGAGAGGGGGAGAGGTGTAAGGTGAAACTTAGCTTGGCTTTCATAATAGAACCACGTTTGTTCCCAATCCTCATCCCTTTTTTTACTGGTTTTTAAGCAACTTCTGTGTTCTTGCACAAAGTTATTAGAGAATATTTTATGCCTTAGAGTCAATTTCAAAAAAAGTGTTGTCTCTTTCCCCAGTTTTCAATAAAAAGCTGATCAACTCAGTGTTTAGTTATTCCTCGTGTCAGAATAAAGACGTGAAAAGAAATGTTCAGCTAGTTTACAATGACACACATTCAGCCACACATGGAAGAACAGTTTGAGAACCAGGAGTTTGTACAGCCGGGAGCAGATGAGCTCTAACCGCCTGTAAGAGACTATACAAGCATTAGAAAACAAAAAATAAGCAAATGTACACACGCAAAGACAAATCAGGAAAAAAAAAAAAGCCCAACTTTACAAGACGAAATGAACAGGTACTGAGGGCAGTTTCCAGGAAGAAGTGAATTCCTTTGAATGGAATTACTTACCCGCACACGTAGAATTCCCATTTCCCGAGGGGGAGCCTACAGGACAGTTCCAGCGCGGGAGTGCTGAGAGACTAAAACCCAATTTAAAAACTACCGGCCACAGAGTGACAAGGAAGAGCAGCATGATCTTCATGGGCTTGTTCTTTCAATAGAGACTAACTTGACTTTGGCTGAGCATAGCGAGACGGTGCGTCTGCCCCCAGGGGTGCTCACCAGCCGGCCTGCAGCCCTGGGGCATCTTCTCCTGGGCTCTTTTGCTGTCGTCCTTCACCTCCTTCTGCTTCACCTCAAGACAGTGTCCAAAAGCAGCCTGAAAGGGTCACTCTGGGAAAGATTTCTTTATCTACGTTTTTGGGAAGCCAGCAAGAAATACCTGACACCCTTCTGACACATTTCACAAAGTCACAGCCACACTGTGGAGGCCTGCAGCTGACTTTACTGTGACCGGCAGAGAGAGCAACAGGCAAAGGCGAGAGAGAGAGAGAGAGAGAGAGAGAGAGAGAGAGAGAGAGAGAGAGAGAGAGAGAGAGAGAGAGAGAAGGAAAAAGAAAAGAATTGATGGAAGGTTCCAACCACGACCCTGGATGAAGCTGAAAGAAGAAATATGGAGATCCGATTCCTCCCCACGCACAGTTTCTCTTTTTGAAAAATAGAATGACTCCTCTTTCCTTTTTAAAGCCCTTTTGGCTCCACCTCCTCTTCCTTTAGTGACACTTGAGTGAGCCTCTGTTTGCAAATGCGAATGCAGGCAATTCCACACTACAGGAAAGCAGGGCTGGCTGCCAAAGAAGAGATAACTGGCTACTCACCATAAATATTCTGGGCAGAAGCAGGGAGAGCAATTAGGGAGTGGCGGGGCAGCGCCCAGGGTCTCAGAGGTACCTGCTGACTCTTAGCTATGTTTTAATATCTTGAAGGATGAAGACAAAGTTAAGCCACGCTGTATAAATCAGCAGTGAGCAACACCGCTGATAATTCAGTCTTACAGCAATTGCTCATTCACTCGAGCAATATGAAAGAAGAGTGACTTTCAGCTCATTCTTTGAACCAAATGTCAACACGGGTGCTCTTTCCTGGAGCCTCGTCTTTTTTTCTCTCTGCCATATGTTTTATAGCGGAATTTGAAAGATCATTCTTTCCAAATCAAAGGGAAATCCCTGGAGCCAAATGAGGAGAGACAGTGTGCACACAGGCACCTTTCCTTTCAGCAGGAGCATAACAAAATATCGCAGGGGGCCAGGAGTGCAGCCGGAGGAGTGGGCTGTTTTTAGAGAGCCGCGTTGGAAAAAATAAGGTAAATTGTGCAAAAGCTGGGAAGCAGAGCTGACTGCTGTTCCTTCCCAAACAGTGTGGCCTACCTTTTCCCATAGTGACAGAAGGGAGAAGCTCGAAGTCTCATTCACTCCCTCCTTGACTACTTTCTACATGGAGCAATAGCACTTCTTTCCTTCTTTTAAAAATCTTTTTATTGATTTCAGAGAGGGAGAGAGAGAGGTAGAAACATCAATAATGAGAGAGAATCATTGATCGGCTGCCTCCTGCATGCCCCATACTGAGGATGGAGCCTGAAACCCGGGCACGTGCCCTGACCGGGAATCAAACCGTGACCTCCTGGTTCATAAGTCAATGCTCAACGGCAGGGCTACAGCATGAGTTCAAAAGCACACCCAAGGATCTAGCTCAGGCAAACCATTTGCACCTGATTTGATGAGCAATGGAAATTTCTGCCAGTTTACTTCATCCTGGAAAACAATCTTTCATTTAAGTTGCCCAGAGTTAGTGTTCCAAGGGCTGGTCAGAGTGCAGATGAAGCGATAGTCACAAAAATAACAGTCACACCAGTGGACACCCGCCATGGAGGGAAGCGGGAACCACTCCAAGCCTTTTACTCATGTTTAATTCCGTCCTCATCATTCCTCAAATACTGGGCTCACTTTTCTGAAAGAGCTAAAGGCAGGATTTCTCCCATCTCAGCCGGCCTCTGCCGGGCAGCTCCTGAGCCCTAACAGGAGAAACGGACCCCGGGGGCAGCAGAAGTCATGTATGGGGACACATGGAATATTTCACTGCTTCCTGGACTCAGACTCAAGACTCAGAATGGGTGTCCTACAAATAACCTGCACTGAGTTACTGCCTTTTAGCAAAATGCATTGCCAGTGTCAGAAGCGACAGCAATAGATGTGGCTTAGAGGGCAACCAAGCATCAAGCTTTTTCGTGAAGACAAAAGGAGAGAATGACAGGAACACAAATATGAAATAATCCACAACCACATTCTACTTGGATCTGGAATCTCTCATATTACTTTGGTTTGTTAAAAGGCACGCTTTACTGATTATATGTCACCTGAGCCAATGGCGTCACACATGCCCCTCGACATGGCTGTTGTAGAAGCTGAAACTGGTGACTGAGGTGAAGCTCAATCCCAACTAAAGCACAGACAACTCAGGGTTTCCCATCCAGCAAATCACAGGGCACAGCCACCACTTAGAAAGGAACTCCCGAGATATCCACTGAGTCCATATACTCTGACATCCAGGTAAAGCTGAACTTGTCCTGGGCAAACTAACATCCCTCTCATTTTAAGGTTGCTCAGAAATCTATTAAAGCTTTATGGGTTTTGCCCAGCCAGTGCTGCTCAGTGTTTGAGCATCAACCTATGAAGCAGGAGGGCACAGTTTCATTTCTGGTTAGGGCAGATGCCTGGGTTGTGGGCCTGATCCCCAGTGTGGGACATGTAGGGGGCAGCTGAACAATGATTCTCTCTCATCACTGATGTTTCTAGCTTGCTCTCCCTTTCTGAAATCAATAAAAATGTTTTTTTTAAAAAAAAAGCTTTACTGGTTTGAGCTGCCAAATACCTTTGAGTTTCTGGGATTGAATCAAATTAACTAACTGATTCATTGAACAGCTATATGTGATAGGACACTGTATGGAGTACAAGAAACAGAAGTCATGTTTGCTCAAATGAACTAACAACAACAGCAAATAGTTTATGAGTACCAGCTAATGAATGTCTAAGTATTCTGGGGTTGTCAGGAAAGAGGGGGGACTGAAGCATGCAGTAGAGCTTCATGTGGTAATTAGGAAACCTCACATTGGCTTGGAGAAGCAGGAAGGCCATGCTGACAATAGGATGTGGAACAGGAATGGACAACGAAATGAGATGCTTATTTATCAGATCCTTCAATCCTGAGGGGCACAGCTGTGTGGGAGGAAATCCTTCTGGCAGGTCAGTAAGAGAGGTAGACAGCACTGGATGCTCTTAAGTGTGATGGACATCAATAGAAAGGAGGCTATCGGAAGGCATGTTTATGTGTCCTGGTCGTCGTTCTTATTGTTCACATAAAATTTCCCTATTGAAGCACAAAGCACACTATTCTCCTAGGTTATATGCTTGCTGTACAAACATCACTACCACCACACATTCACAGATCGCCCCCAATGTGCCAGGCTTTATTCATGTTACTTCCAATCCTCAGCACCACTGTGAAAGATGGATATTATTGCTTATTTCACAGGCCACTGAAAATCAAGAAGGCTAAAAAAAGTTCCCAATATCAAACATATTTATGGAGAATATGGAACTTGAAGTCATTATTCTTTCATTGTGAGACAGTGTTTTTGTTCAAAATAAATAGACAAGGACATTATTTTTTTTTAAAAAGCAGATCTTATACTATGCATGTGGCTATGACTACAGAAACCAAAAGTGACAAGGTAGTACATTTTGGTAGGCATAACTATTAGCATTCACATCCACCTGCAGAAACAGTACACATCTGCCTATGAATATCAAGTGTGCCAGGACAGCCCCTATAAGATTTTAAAACATTTTCTTGATTTTTAGAGACAAAGTTGTTGACATGTGTCTGGCATTTCTGTGATTCACATTGGCAGAAACTGCAACGGTGATAAGGGAAAGAAATTGGGAGGGCATAGGAATCAGCTACAGAGGGGAAATCATAATTTACTGAGATAGGAATAACAAAACAAAAAAGGAAAGAAAGAAAAAGATAGGAATATCAGATGTAAACGTTTTATTGAAAAAGGACTGTTTTTCTCCTTGGTATTTGCTCAAATGAGTTGGAAACTCACTTGAGCAAATGAGTTATGTCCACAGAAAACCTGCACACGAATATTTATAGCAGCTTTATCCGTAATTGCAAAATCTGGATGCAGCCAAGATGTCCTTCAACAGGTGAATGGGTAAACAAATTGTGGTACATTTATACAATGGCATATCATTCAGGAATAAAATTAAATGAACCAGCAAGATCCAAAAAACATGAAAGAATCATAAATGCATATTGCCAAGTGAAAAATAGCCAATGTGAAAGGCTACTTACTGTATGATTACAACCACTGACATTGTACAAAAGACAAAACTATTAGAAAGATCCATAGTTGCCAGGGGCTGGGGTGGGAGAGACGAACAGGCAGAGCACAGAGGATGTTTAGGGCAGTGAAACTATCCTGTGTGACACATACAAGTGGACATATGCCATTTTAAGTTTATCAAACCCACAGAATGTACAACGAATGAATTCTAATGTAGCTATGGACTTGAAAAAAATAATGCATTAATATTGGCTTATCACTTGTAACAAATGCACTACACCCGTGGTCAGCAAACTGCGGCTCGCGAGCCACATGCGGCTCCTTGGCCCCTTGAGTGTGGCTCTTCCACAAAATACCACAGCCTGGGTGAGTCTATTTTGAAGAAGTGGCGTTAGAAGAAGTTTAAGTTTAAAAAATTTGGCTCTCAAATTAAATTTCAATTGTTGTACTGCTGATATTTGGCTCTGTTGACTAATGAGTTTGCCGACCACTGCCCTACACTAAAGCAGGGTGTTGATACTAGGGAGCGTTGCGGGGAGAAGGAGAGAAGCAGTATTTGAGGACTTTGTACTTTTTGCAAAATTTTTCTGTAAACCTAAAACTGCTTTTACCAAAAAATGGTCTATTACTTTTTTTAAGGGAGAGTCGTTATCCAATTAAGTAATGCACAGATTAAGTGATGCCAAGCTTCTACCAAATGAAAGATTTTTAAAAGCACTTGGTAAACAAGACATAAAAGAAGAATCTCCCATGCTCCATTTTTCAGCTCAGCGCACTCCAGGACCTAGAAAATTTTCTCTGACCAAGAGGAAGAAACAAGTCTTCAGAAACCAGATATATAAAAAGAAGACATAATTTATAACATATAATTTATATTTCTATAAAGCAGCAACTGAATCTACATTTTTTAAAGGTTCATTTTCAACTACATTGCATTTATCTCCATAATCTCAGCACGCCTCTGCTGACATCTGAAACTGCCCCCTTGCTTTGTCCAAAGAGACAAAAGAAAGAGGCAGACCAGATTGGTAGGTGGCGGTTTGACTCTTGTTTTTTATTTTTTACTTTCCTATCATCCACAATCCAACCTTTCCCCAGTCCTTTGATTCTGCTGAGTCCATAAGAAACATAATTCCATTAGGTATAGAGTATTTGAAGGTGTGACAAGATTACTAGAGATGCTATAAACTTCACATAATTAAAACTACTTTCTGGAAATTAGTGAAAACTCAAACCATAGTTTGCTGCTCTTCCTTTGCGCTTATTATGTTTATAGAACTGTGAGATAGTATCATTTTTCCCTTTTTTAAATTTCAAGGACTGAAATTATTTGAGTAAAAATAATCCTAGTCTACCACTTGAAACTGCAAAGATGTACAAACAGATAGTGGAGAGAAAATATTTGAGTCAATAATCTATTTTTTGAATTTCAAATACTAGAGAAGTAAAATAAATGAAGCTGCTTTCATTTAGTTTTCCCAGCCTGACTTCAAACTCAGATGCATTCACTTATGCTTATTAAAGTAAAATTTATATAAAGGGAACAGATATGAAGCGTAAAATCTGATGAGTTTTGGTAAATGAATACATACATTAAACCAATACCTAAACCAAGACATACAATGTCCCCGTTACCACTGAAATTTCCCTGTGCTTTCTCCCCGAGTCAATCCCATCCACGTCCATGGGCAACCATTGTTTTGATTTCTATCATCACAGGTTAGTTTTGTTTCTTCTTGAACTTTATATAAATGCAATTATACCATAGGTTCACTTTCGTATCTGACTTTTGTTCAACATAATGTTTTTGATAGTCATCTATATTGTTGTCTGTATCATTACCTCATTCTTACTTATTATTGAGAAGTATTCTTTTTTCTGACTATATCACAATTTGTTTATCCATTCTTCTGTTGATGGACATTTGTATTGTTTCCAGGTTTGGTTCAATGCATGTTTTCATTTCTCTTCGGTTAATGCCTACTTGCTGGTTCATTGGGTAGGTATATGTTTAACTTATAGAAACCTCAAAACATTTTCCCCAAGTGTCTGCTCCGTTTTATACTCACCAGCAATGCATGATTGTTCCACATCCTCACCCACATGTGATATTGTCAGCCTTTTTTAAATTTGTATTTTATTATTTATTCTTAGAGACAGAGGAAGGGAGAGCGAGGGAGGGAGAGAAAGAGAGAAACATCAATGTGAGAGCACACATCTATTGGCTGCCTCTTGCACAACCCCCACTGGGGATCCAGCCGAAACCCAGGCATGTGCCCTGACCGGGAATCCAACCCACAACCCCCAGGTGCACAGGACAACGCCCAACCCACCTGAGCCACATCAGCCAGGACCGGTACTGTCAGTCTTTTTAATTTTAAACATTTTAGTAGGTGTGTCTTAATACCACATTGCAATTTTAATTTGCCTTTCCCTGATGAATAATGGTATTTGACCAACTTTTCATGTGTTAACTGATCAGTCACTTATCTTCTTTTATGAGAAGTCAATTTAAATCTTTTGCCCATTTCTTTATTGTGTTTCATATTTTTTATTGATTTGTAGAAGCTCTTTATATATGTTCTAAGTATAAATCCAGATCGTTTTATTAAAAATATGTAAAACTAGAGGCCCAGTACACAAAATTAGTGCACAGGGAGGTGGGGTGTCCCTCAGCCCAGCCTGCACCCTCTCCAATCTGGGACCCCTTGAGGGATGTCTGACCACCCGTTTAGGTCCAATCCCACTGGATTGGGCTAAACGGGCTGTTGGACCTAACAGCTTCTGCCTGCCAGCCTGATCACCCCCTAACTACTCCCCTGCCAGCCTGATTGAGGCCTAACTGCTCCCTGGCCAGCCTAATTGGCCCTAACTGCCCTCCTCTGCTAGCCTGGTCACCCCTGCTCTCCTGGTCCCCCACACACAACTGCTCTCCCCTGCTGGCCTAGTCTTCTTTAACTGCCCTCCTCTGCTGACCCAGTCACCCCTCACTGCCCTCCCTGCTGGCCTGATTGCCCACAACTACCCTCCCCTGCAGGCCTGGTCCCCCCCCCCAACTGCCCTCCCTTGAAAGCCTGGTCCCCCCAACTGCCCTCCCTTGAAGGCCTGATCCCTCAACTGCCCTCCCTTGAAGGCCTGGTCCCCCCAACTGCTCTCCCATGTTCACCTGGTCTCCCCCAACTGCCCTCCTCTGCCCACCCGGTCACCCCTAACTGCCCTCCCTGCTTGCCTGATTGCCCAAAACTGCCCTCCCCTGCAGGCCTGGTACCCTCCAAATGCCCTCCCCTGCAGGCCTGGTACCCACCAACTGCCTTCCCCTGCAGGTCTGGGTCCTCCACAACTGCCCTCCCTTGCCTGTCACCCCCAACTGCCCTCCTCTGCTGGCCTGGTCACCCCTAACTGCCCACACTTCTCTCCCCTGCTGGCCATCTTGTGTCCACATGGGGGCAGCCATCTTGTGTGTTGGAGTGAGGGTCAATTTGCATGTTATTCTTTTATTAGATAGGATTAACTAGGATAGAGGCCTGGTGCACAGGTGGGGGGCCAGCTGGTTTGCACTGAAGGGTGTCTCGGATCAGGGTGGGGGTTCCCTTGGGGTGTGGGGAGGCCTGGGCGAGGGGCCTGTGGTGGTTTGCAGGCCAGCCATGCCCCCCAGTGACCCAAGTGGAGGCCCTGGTATCTGGGATTTATTTATCTTCTATAATTGAAACTTTGTAACCTTAAGTGGAGGCCAAGACAGGCCAGGGTTGCGGAAACTTGGCTTTCTCCATCACCGGGGGCAACTCAAGCCTCCTGCTCTCTACAGCTCCATGGCTGTTGCCATTTTTGTTGGGATTTATTTATCTTCTATAATTAAAACTTTGTAACCTTAAGCAGAGGCCAAGGCAGGCCAGGGCAGGTGGAAAGCTTGGCTTCCTCCATTGCTGGGGAAACCCAAGCCTCCTGCTCTCTCCGTGGCCACAGCCATCTTGGTTGGGTTAATTTGCATACTTGCTCCTGATTGGCTGGTGAGCGTTGCTTGTGGGTGTAGTGGAGGTACGGCCAATTTGCATATTACTCTTTTATTAGATAAGATAGTTCTTCGATTTTATTTTCTAGTTGTTTGTTGCTCTTTTGTAGAAATAAAATTGAGTTTTACCTTTGGACTTTGTATCGTGCAAACTTGCTAAGCATTTCATGATATAAGGAGTTCTTTTTCATTGAGTCCACAATGCCAGAGATAAAATGGCAAGGTAATGCAAAGTCATGTTATCAGTCAGGAACCACCATATGGAGGAAAGTGGAAAGAAAAGCTTTCTCTAGCTCCTATGAAAAGTAGCCATGAGCTCCGTTTTATGGAAGGTAAATCTAAGGTTAGAGAAGTTAATGATCTTCCCCAAAGTCTCAGAGCTATTAAAGGATGGAGATGGTCACACACTTCACATCTTTCTGACTCTAGAGCACATGCATGAACCACTGCTCTCTGGAGCTCCTTTTATTTCACTAATAATGCCAAGGGGAGTGCCCATTCCCCCATGCTGGTCTCCAGGGCACCAACAGGAAAATGTGGGTTATCACATCCTTCCTCCCGTTCTCTTTTGCCAACTTCTTTAATATCTCCCAACATTTAAAATTCCACCTGGTCAGGTCTCTCTGGTTGCTGGTGAATGCTATAATTTGTGTCATTTGAGAAGTGAAGTAGTCTTTTTAATGATCCATAAAGATGTGCCTGGAGATTATAGGAAGAAGAGACAGCCATTACTTTAGAAAAATGGGTGTCCTGATTGTCAAGGAAGCTTAAGTCAGTACTCAAAACAGGGAAGTTGAGTATACGAAAACAACACCGAAAATGAATGCAGATGAGTGTTTTGTTTGTGGAATAACTAATAAATGGTGTTATTCCAAATTCTACACAAAGACTTTAAAGAGAGAAAGAAGAGAGGAAGGGATTTAGTCACTTTTGCTGAGACTAAGACATCCTGGAACAATTTTTAGAACACTGACTCTCAGATCCTGTGATAGCTCACCTGAATTAAATCTATGTCATGGACAGCTTCCCTGTGTACGTTCATGTATTCACTTTAGTCCTTTCATGAAATATAACTGCTAAACCAAGAATAACAAAATTATGCAACTGACATTTTTCAGAAGAAACCTTGTATGTGCAATATTTTAAAAGTGTACATCAGAATCTGACTGCCTTATTTATCCAAAGGAAAATTACATTGTTAGCAGGGAGTTTGGAAATCAGCTGTAATCTTCATTTTTAATTCCCTCAGACAAAAGAGATTATAAAATAAAATCAGACTCACCATGTGTGTGTATATCCTACCTAATAAAAGAGTAATAAGCAAATTGAACATCACTCCAACACACAAGATGGCTGCCCCATGTGGTCAAAGATGGCTGCCCCCATGTGGACACAAGATGGTTGCCACAAGATGGCCAGCAGGGAGGGCAGTTGGAGGGACCAGGCCTGCAAGGGAGGGCAGTTGTGGGTGATCAGGCCAGTAGGGCAGGGCAGTTAGGGTTGACCAGGCTGGCAGAGGAGGGTAGTTAGGGGTGACCAGGCCTGCAGGGGAGGACAGTTAGGGGCAAACAGGCTGGCAGGGGAGCAGTTAGGCATCAATCAGGCTGGCAGGGAGTGGTTAGGGGATGATCAGGCTGGCAGGCAGAAGCAGTTAGGGGCAATCAGGAAGGCAGGCAGGCAAGCAGTTGGGAGCCAGCAGTCCTGGATTGTGAGAGGGATCCCAGATTGGAGAGGGTGCAGGCTGGGCTGAGGGACACCCCCCGCCCCGTGCATGAATTTCATGCACCGGGCCTCTAGTATATTATGATATATTATGTTACCTTATATTATAACTAGAGGCCCAGTGCATGCAATTTGTGCACTCGGGGGAGGGGGTCCCTCAGCCCAGCCTGGGCCCTCTCGCAGTCTAGGAGCCCTCGGGGGATGCCCATGGGAAGCGGGCCTAAGCTGTCAGTAGGACATCCTTAGCGCTGCTGTAGAGGTGGGAGAGGCTCCCGCCACTGCCACTGTGCTCGCCAGCCATGAGCCCGGCTTCTGGTCAGGCCAAAACCTGCTCTCTGCCATCCCCTAAGAGGGTCCCAATTGCGAGAGGGCACAGGCCACGCCAAGGGACCCCACCCTACACTATCGGGGCTGAGGAGGGATACAGGAGGTTGGCCAGCCAGGGAGGGACTGCGGGAGGGTTCCAGGGCGTGTCCGGCCCATCTCGTTCAGTCCCAATTGGCCGGACCCCAACAGCAAGCTAACCTACCAGTCAGAACATCTGCCCCTGGTGGTCAGTGCATGTCATAGAAAGCAGTCAGGTGGCCTTAGCATATTATGCTTTGTTTGGTTGAACAGCCAACCAAACAACCGGACACTTAGCATATTAGGCATATATATATTATATATATATATATTATATATATATATGTATTGTATATATATATATGTATTATATATATATGTATTATATATATATATATATATATATATATATATATATATGCCTAAGTGACCAGACAACCGGCCAATAGCTATGACACACACTGACCACCAGGGGGCAGACACCCAGTGGTGGTCAGTGTGCTCCCACAGATGGGCGCCAAAGTCGAGCTGACGGCTGGTGAGTGCAACTGCTGCTCTGTGAGCGTCTCCTGGGGACACTCCCCCTGCACACTCAAGTGGTGGTGATAGTGGTGGTGGCAGGTGCAGGAGGGCGGGATGAGTGTGAATGGCATGGCACCCAGCCAGGACTCAGGCTCCTCATGGGCTGCCTGCTGCTTCGCACACTACTTCGTGCTGTGCAGGATCTATGAGGACAGCGGACTGGAGCCCAACAAGCTGGCGGGTAAGGCCGGGCTGCGGTGATGCAGAGGTCTACTGATTCCCGCAGGTCAGGCCAAGGGACCCCACTGGTGCATGAATATATATATAAATTATGGCCTCAATCCTTCCATGTGGACTGGGACAAAAAGGAGAATTGAAATTTTCATATCTGCGTCTTAGACCATAACTTGTCCAAAATGTAAGTTCCAGAAGAAGGAATCTACTTTGTAATTATAACTAAAATGAACAGCAGTAAGATTTGTGATTGCCTGGCCCATTTACAGTATGACAGACGAGGGCACTATTACTGGATTATATTCTTATTTTATATGTTAAAAAGTGATAGGTTTTATTTCTCACCAGTTGATAACTGGTTAGTTTAATGTAACACACATGTTGATCTTGTATCAAAATAAATCTGACCTTTAATTAAGAGCCAACTTGTATTTGATACAACCCTTTTAGCAAGCAATTTGGCAACACATTTCAGAGGCATAAAAATATTCATAGGCGTTGACCATGTAATCTCACTCCTGGCAATTTCTCCCTAAAGGAATAATCTCTCCACTAAAAAAAGAAGTTATAATCATACAAATAGGTATTGTGATGTTATTCCTGGTAGCAAAAATTAAAAACAGTTTTTATATCCAGCAACAGAAAGTTAAGAAATTATGAGAATATAATATAATCATTAAAAAGGAAGTGTTTACCACAATATTAATAGAAAAATACAAACTCTTATCTATCCTGTGGTTATATTTATTATTTTATGTAACAGATAAACCCAGAACATTGAAAATAGTTTATTTTAATAGACTGTGAGATTATGGGTTTTACTTCCTTGTTAATTTAATATTTTGTTGTTTAAAGCTGTAATTTTATAGAAAACTTAGTAAGATATCCACCGGCCTTCTGAGGAACAGCACGATGTTCGGTTCTCTTATAACCTGAACCCCCTGCCCTCTGGTCTGTGCCTCTGATCACACTCGCCTTCTGGTTGCCTCATTCATTAAAGGAAAATTTCTTCTAGAATGTAATGCCTTTAGAATGTTTGCTTGCCTGCAGCAGAGCCACACTTACATGACTCAAAATTCCACTTGAAATTCAAGACCTCATAGGTAAGAGCTCTATATCCTAGTCCAGTAGTTCATGTCAAGAACACCAAGGAGTCTAAATCATACACTCTGTTTAAAAATTGAGACAAGCCCTGGCTGGTAGTGCTCAGTGGTTACAGCATTTACCCCTGCACCAAAGGATTCTGGATTTGATTCCCATGCACGTAGGTTGCAGGTTTGGTTCCATCCCCAGCCCTGGTTGATGTTTCTCTCTCACACACACACACACTTCCATTCTCTTTAAAAATCAATGGGGGAAAAAATCCTCTGGTGAGGATTAACAATAAATAAATGAATAAATAAAGAAATACAGACAAAATGATTCTCCAAAGACTACTGGTTTAGAATTTCAAATCTCTATCTTACTCACTGTTAGAAAATTAACTTCCATCCAACATATTACATATATCCAGCACAGGAAGAGAAGCACAAAGTCTCAACAGAACAGGTGTGTGTTTTTCTGACAATTACTAAGAAAGTAGATGTTTACTTGAAATAATTATTAAAAATAGGCATGTGTGGGTGAAAACATGTACTTAGTCAGTACTGTTTTATATGATAATTTTATATCCTATATAATAAAAGGCTACTATGCAAATCAACCAAACTGCAGAACAACCAGAGCTATGATGCACACTGACCACCAGGGGGCAGACGCTCAACGCAGGGGAGTGTTGCTCAGCCAGAAGCCAGGCTCAGGGCTAGAAGCACAGCAGTGGTGGAGGGAGCTTCTCTGGCCTCCATGGCAATCAGACATTCCCCGAGGGCTCCTGGATGGCAAGAGGGCACAGGCCGGGCTGAGGGGCTCCCCTGAGTGCACAAATTCTCATGCACCAGGCCTCTACTTTATACAAAACTTAACTGATTTTCCTTCAGTCTATTTTTTATGTATATGTTTAGATTCACTAAAACATTTTCTTCAAAATTCCTTTTGAGAATGTTTGGAGTTGGCCCACCACTGTGTCTCTTCAAGATGGTACTTCCCATCAAGGTTGTCTGTTTAATAGTGTTAAATGCTTCCCTTTTCCTCAAATAAGTGTTAAAGTAATAATGTAATGTGATTATGACTTTTTAAAACAAATTTCCCTGTGAAATGTTCACATGTAGCAAGTATTAGATATATAATAAAATTGATCCACATCTGAGTCCTCATGGAGAAGGGTTGGTCTCATGATTCACCGTTCTCTGAGGAAAAAGTAAGAACCTAGAATAGAAAACATAGCCCCCAGAGGATAATCAAATCTGGAGTATATTGGCCTAGGGATTAAAAGACAAAGGCAGGGTTTAGGGCTACAAACTGAATACTTTTGCATCTATGGGAAAAAAAACATAATTTTCTTCTCTCCTACATTTACTGAGAGGAGTACCAAAAGCATAGAATCAAATTATTTTTAATTTTTCAATGATCATTCATGTATAAATGTTATAGCATCTTCTGGATTGAAACATATTCATAACAGGCTGGCATTTATCTGAAGGGGTTGATGCAGTTGGATTGTTCTTGCAACACTAAAAAATCAGGTTCTTCTTTGTAAGCCAAAGAATCCCTCTATTCCAGGAAAAATCAGCTACATTAATTAACTCGTGATCACATAACTAAGAAAGCTTGTGCTGGGAATAGTACCTGGATATTATAAAATTCTCATTCCCTTTCATGACTCTCTAAAATTATGACTGCTTGATTACTGGCTTATTTTTGTTTAAAGTTAATTATATCAGAGGGAGCTACTCCAAAGTGCTGCTACCAGATTCCTAAGTCATGTGACCAACCTCACATCTTGTCAATACAGAGATAGTGCCTGGCACAGAGCAGGCACTTAGTATCTTTGTCAAGTGAAGAAATGAATGACTATCAGGCTACAAGTAAAAAGAAGCAGAGGAAAACATCTTGCAGTGTGTGTGTGT
The DNA here is from genome assembly GCA_026230045.1 of Corynorhinus townsendii. Classification (NCBI taxonomy): domain Eukaryota; kingdom Metazoa; phylum Chordata; class Mammalia; order Chiroptera; family Vespertilionidae; genus Corynorhinus; species Corynorhinus townsendii. The sequence goes on along the minus strand of JAPDVU010000001.1, from coordinate 78,711,926 downwards.
GTGTGTGTTTTAGACATACACAAATATAGAGACTCAAAAATCTACCCACAGGCAAATAGTTTCCAAACACTCAATATCAGAAAAATCTTCCATGAAGCTGATGGTGGACTTTGCCCCATAGAAGTCATCCCCAAAATGCAGTATCAATCCAAGGGAAAACTCCACCTGGTCACTTGGAAAATTCTAAGACATCCCCAGCGGGGAGGGAGATGCATCACTTCTACCCTAAAAGGAAATGAGACCACTGGGGAGGAGAAGCAAGGCACCCAGTTGAGAAGTCCTGTGACCCCAGACAACCCCCCAGCTGCCCAGGAGCAAAGCCAGCGTGTGAATCTCAACCTCAAATGCCACGATGAGAGAGAGAATCTGGTGCGTGGCATCTGAGTCCCATAGCCAGAGTCACACCCTGTTTACTACCACAGCTGTCTGTGCTGTTCTTGGATGGGGACGAGGAGGAGGCCAACCAAGAACAAAGTCGGAGGGCACATGAATGAATTTGGTGCCTGGACTCGCTTAATATTTGAACAGATTGTTCTTTGCTAGAATTAATCCATTTTAAACTAGAATTCCATTTGATGGCTCTACTGCTATTTTTTTCCAGCATGCCACACAGCTTGGAGCAATTCACACTTACTAACCTTGTGCTTAACTTTCACCTGCAAGTTACTGATAAAATCAAGAAACAAGAGTTAGAGAACACCAAGCTCAAATAATAATAATAGCATGCTATTTGTTCTGAAATAAATAAAGGAAAAATTCCAGCCCCTAGCAGTCTATTTCACATCATTTTTAATGCTTCTGAACACCTGGTTAATTGCATTCCTGAGAAAGGTGACATTTCTGGGGCACAGAAAGAATGGTATTCACAGCTATTTCCCCAATCACATTTCCGACTTGGTGCCAAGAATGTCCAGTTGATTGCCCAAGGGAATGTATCTCATCTGAGATCCCCTTGGACTGCCTGCATTTGCTTTATGCTGATTATGTCATGTCAAATCCTATTGGGCATTTAATCCAGCAACTCTTAGCCAAATTCTGTCGTCCTGGTCCAACACCTGGCTTCAAGCAATTCACCTGCATAGAAGTGTGGAAACCTGGGCACCAATAATGGCCCTGACCTTGGGTAAGACATTTATCCTTCTGGGTGCTGGGTGCCTTCTCTGTAAATTAAAAGGGTTGTACCAGATGACTTCGAAGATGTCTTTTGGCTCAACAGTATGTGCTGTGATTGGTAACACAAGGGACTGCCAGTTACAGTTCACTGTCCATCTACTGGAGGGAAGAAATCACAGCATTTCATGTGCAACCACAGAGAGCTGATTCCAACACCCTCTGTTCCCAAACAAAATAAAAGGGGGGGGGGGTGTGAGTCCCATAGGAAAAATGGTGTCCCAGCTAGTTAGGGGCAGAACAGGCTGAGACCCGAATCTCTTGACGTGTTGTCAGGTACTTCAACAAACAGTTGTCAGATCTCCTGCTGAAAGGGGCCGTCTGACCCCAGCTAAGGAGTGGAGAGGTCCAGTGCTCCTTCTCCCTGCTCTCCTTGCTCTTTGCTAAGATCCCTTCTAGCACTTACCACACTGCATCGTAATTAGTTGGGTGCAGATTTAAACAACACACGTGCACAGACACGCACACATGCTGACCCCCACAGGCACTTATACTCACTTTAGACTGTGAACTCTTTGAGCACTTCATCCTCTCCCAAGTGTTTTACACACGGTAGACACCCCATAAAGGTTTGCAGTGCTTCTAGGAGAATGTATGAGGTGGGGGTCAACCGACAAAGGACCCCTCCTCTGCTCCAGATTTTGCTCCAACAGCCCATAAACACAAACCACTGATAACCTACACGGATATCACAGGGACAGCCCGCTACTGGAGGTGCAGTGACTCTCAGCACAAAGGATGCCCTGTGAAGGTGGATTAGCAAATATGGTTTGAAATTAGGCCAGAATGAAGCTTAAGCCTTTGAAGCCACTGAGACAAAAATGGGTCAACAAAGAGACCAAGCATATGAAGGACCACCAGCTGCCTCGGCAGCCTCCCAGGCGCCCGCAGAGCAGTCACGTGGGCTTATCCCCGTCCCAGGTTACTTGTGCAGCACACAGGACCAGACACCACAGAAGACATCCCGTCCCAATCTATCCAGGAGGCAGCAGTGTGTGGTGGGGGACGTAGAGGGACAGTTCAGGTTTGTGAGGCTGCTGCCTGAGATCAGGATCCACTTAATGCCTGACTTTCACCGGTCACTAAGCAGCTCCTCTTCCTTAGAAGAAGGGGAGAGGGGGAAAAATAAAAAGGAAAAACAAAACAACACCAAGAGAGCTCATCATAAGACTTCCTTGCAAGAAAATATCAAGATTTAAAAAAAAACCACATTATGCTCCCCCTTGAGAATGAAACAATTATTTCAATTGTGATAATTTTAAATCAAGTAAAATTGATACACATGGTCCCTTTCTTCTGAGAGTTTGGCCTCTAAAACATGATCACAGCCAATAAACTTGTAGCCATACATCAAGAACTCGATTGGAATTCCAAGGGAGTATGAGAGGACCAGTTTTTCAAGGAGCAGACTGCTGTGCGTGCCCATAAATACACACGCACAGATGCACATGCATATTTGAAGAAGCCAAGAAGCTAGGACGCACCCCGTAAGTAATGTCAATGCTTTGAAAATTAAAACCCTAGGTGTCCAATTTTATAAATGTGCAAATTGCTGAAGTGACATAAGATTCTGCTAAGGGTAAAAGCATATCCCGATCAGCAGGAGTGTGCGGGGAGGCTGCAGGCATGGGGTGGGGTGGGGAGGTGGGGAAGGAGGCCTAAGGAAAGAGAATGTACTGAATGTCGAGTTTGTAAGTATTTCCCTGGGCTAAGGACACTACTCCACTTGTCCAGAAGAGAATCAGCTGCTGTGTTTGGGCATTGGCTATATATATGGTGTGTTCGGACATAAGGGATAGATCATGTTTAAACGAATACCAAAAATGCCTGCCTAAATTAGCAGTCATATTCTAATAGCATATATGCACCATTGAATTTTATCTAAAGATACACCTTAATTATATTAATATCAAAATCAATTTTCAATTTTTTAATTTTCACTACTTCCCAATTTTTTCATTTTCACAAGCTGAGGAACCTGGTCTCATCACTTATGTTCAACTGGTGTTCCGTCCACTGCATATTGAACATATGAAAAATAATTATAATCTGAGCTCTTCCAACATGAACAAAAACAGTTTCATTACAGATTTCCAGCTATAATTCAGAGATGGGCCTTTCGCAGGGTTTCCATTTCATGCCTTCATTCTAATTTTTTATCTATTAACCTGTATTTACTTTACTTGGAAACAAAATCAAACCCACAAAAAATGTGGCCAGTGAACTCCAAAATAACCTTTATTCAGATTGCCAGTTGTTAACATTTTGCCACATTTGTATTATCAGTTTCTTGCTCTCTCCAAATATACTGTATATTGAAGTATAGTTTGAATACATCATACATATCACATCTCTTCACTCCTCAGTATTACATGTGCAACTCCTAAGAACACAAATGTTGAATTTCTTTTTTTTTTTTTTAATATATTTTTATTGGTTTCAGAGAGAAAGAGAGAGGGAGAGAGAGATAGAAACATCGGTGATGAGAGAGAGTCACTGATAGGTTGCCTCCTGCATGCTCCACACTGGGGATCGAGCCTGCAGCCTGGGCATGTGCCCTGACTGGAATCGAATGTACCTCCTGGTTCATAGGGGGACGCTCAACCACTGAGCCACACCAGCTGGGCTGAATTTATTTTCTTACATAAACTTAGTAGTTATTAAATTCAAGAAATTAAACATTGATATACTTATCCCATCCTTATCCCAATTTTATCAATTCTCTCAATAATGTCTTTTATACTTTTTCTTTCTTCAGTCTCCAGGATCTAGCCAAGGATAGCATTGCATTTAGCCATTATTTAGTTATTAGTCTTCTTTAATCTGTAATAATTTTTCAACCTTTCTTTATGTTTAATGACATTTTTTAAAAATTTCTTGTTGAATTTGTTGGGATGACATTGGTTGATAAAATTGTACAGGTTTCAGGTATACAGTTCTACAATACATCATCAGTATACTGTATTGTTCACCACCCAAAGTCGACTCTCCTCATCATTTATTCCCCCTTTCCCTCCTCTACCTCCCCTCTTTCCTTCTGGTGATCACCACACTGGTCTGTGTGTGAGGGTTTTTTCCTTAATCCCTTCACCTTTTTCAGCCAGGCCCCAACCCTTCTCCCCTATGACAGCTGTCAGTCTGTTCTCTGTATTTATGAGTCTGTTTCTATTTTATTTTGTACATTATATTCCACACATATAAAGGGAAATCATATGGTATTTGTCTTTCTCTGATTGGGTTATTTCACCTAACATAATACTCTCCAGGTCCATCATGCAGTCACAAATGCTAAGAGGTTTTCTCTTTTTTATGGCTGAATAGTATTCCATTGTGTAAAAGTACCACAGCTTTTTTATCCACTCATTTGTTGATGGATATCTGGGCTGCTTTCAAATCTTGCCTATTGTAAATAATGCTGCAATGATATAGAGGTATATATAGTCTTTCAAATATTTGGGGTTTTTTCAGATGTATTCCCAGAAGTGGAATTGCTGGATCATAAAATAGTTCCATTTTTAATTTTTTGAGGAAACTCTACGTTTTCCACAGTGGCTGCAACAAGCTGCATTTCCGCCAATAGTGCACAAGGGTTCCCTTCACATCCTCACCACACTTGTTGCTTGTTGACTTATTGATGATATCCATTCAGATAGGTATGAGGTGATATCACAATGTGGTTTTAATTTGCATTTCTCTGATGATTAGCGATGTTGATCATCTTTTCATATGTCTATTGGCCATCTGTCCTCTTTGGAGAAGTGTCTATTCAGGCCCTTTGCCCATTTTGTAATTGGATTGTTTGTGTGTTGAGTTTTCTAAGTTCTTTATAAATTTTGGATACTAACCCCTTATCAGATGTATCATTGGCAAATATGTTTTGCCTTCCAATGGGTTATCTTTTCATTTTGCCTGATGTAGTCCCATTTGTTTATTTTTCCTTTTGTTTCCCTTGCCAGAGAATGAATATATATATACTAATAAAAGGGTAATGTGCTAATTAGACTGGATAGACCAGATGTCTTCTGGACATCCTTCCAGACAAAGCCACGGTGGCAGTGGCCAAGGCAGAGGCAGTTAGGGGCAATCAGGCCAGCAGGGGAGTGCAGTCAGGGGCAATCAGGCCGGCAGGGGAGAGCGGTTAGGGTGATCCGGCAGGCAGGCAGGTGAGCAGTTAGGAGCCAGTGATCCAAGATTGCAAGAGGGATGTCCAACTGCCGGTTTAGGCCCAAACCTGCATGGGATTGGGCTTAAACCGGCAGTCGGACATCCCCCAAGGGGTCCCGGGTTGGAGAGGGTGCAGGCCAGGCTGAGGAACCCTCCCCCATGCTCGAATTTCGTGCACCGGGCCTCTAGTATACAATAAAATACAACTCTGCCATAATAAAAGAGAATGAAATCTTGCCATCTGCAACAACATGTATGGACCTAGAATGTATTGTGTGGAGTGAAATAGGTTGGACAGAGAAAGACAAATGCCATATGATTTCACTTATATGTGGAATCTAAAAAACAAAATAAATACACAAAACAGAAACAAATTCATAGATACAGAGAACATTTTGATATTTGACAGATGGGAGGGGCATTAGCAGTATGGGTTAAAAGGGGAAAGAAATTCATATGTGTAAATTTTATAGTTAGTAATATTGTTATAACTATGTATAGTGTCAGATGACTAGAATTATCAGGTGATCACTTCTTAAGTTATATATGCCTAATTACTATGTTGTACACCTGAAACTAATATAATATTTCATGTCAAATTTAATTTAAAAATATTTTTTTAAATTAGGGAATAATATAAACATATGTATTGGGAGTATAGCCTAATTTTTTGGCTATTTAAGCAAATCAAGAGTCAAATGTTTGTATATAAAATCAATTTTATTATAAATAAAAAAGAGGCTATTTATCAATACAAATATTTGTATCCTCTTTCCACTGAAACCAATGAATATACTTTTATTAATTTTCCTTTCTTTCTGCTATAATCCAATGGTTGACCAGAGGACTTTTAGTCTATTATGTCCTGAGTTATATTATTACAACATGGCTTGCTGCACCATTTTCTAACTCTGGTTGTTACCCCGAAAATTGTTAATTTTTAAAAATGTGGATCCATTCTGCTTCTTTTTAATTCCAATATTGCTTTTACATACATTGCATGGAACGGTATTTCTCAAAGACTTTACATTACCTGCATCATTCCCTCAGGTTGAGTATCAAAATGCAGTTTCGAAGACCCCAGGCTACTGCATCTGAATTTCTACCTGTGGAACCCAGAAGTCTCCATTTTAACAACCCAGGCAGATGCTCCTAAGCACAGTGTTAGGGGGCAATCGTTAGTGTCATGCACTGCACAAAGCTAGTCTGGTCTCCCTTAGTCTGTGCTCCAGATTCTTAACCTTTCTTGAATGACCAAGTTTCTAGATGCTAGCTGATCTTAGTTGCTTCCTATGGATACTCTGTAATTTATCAGGGTCCCTATTTAAATTTGGCATCCAAAATTAAACCTGCCCCTATAGAAATTGTTTGTTAATACAGAGCATAGAGGGACTCATCCCTTTCTTGATCTAATGATTACTTATGTTAAAATAACATAATGCTGACATTTTTAGTAATTACATAACTCTGTTAGTTCATAAAGTGATTGTAACCAACTAAAGTCACAGATTTTTTTTCACTTGAACATCTATATTTGAGCTAATCCAAACAAAATTTATAGTTATCTCTGTTAGATTTAATTCTGTTAATATGTTATCTCATTAATATAATTTTTAAAATTTGGTTTCTTCACCTATCATATAAATATGTCTATTATTAGCTTTCTATAGCATGAAATGGTGTCTGATAGAGAGCCACAGATCTGTCTTTTATTCTATTTGAGAATTTTTAAATTTAAATTCTTTATTGTTTAAAGTATTACATATGTCCATTTGAGATTCTTATAATTGACTAGAGGCTCAGTGCACGAAATTCGTGCACAGGTAGGGTCCCTAGGGCTGGCCAGCAATCAAGACTGATCAGATTCCCCACCTCCCTGCCTCCCTGCCTCCTCCTTCCCACACTCCCTTAGCACCCCACCACGGCCACTGGTCGCCTGCCATGTTCCACACCGCCCCCTGGTGGTCAACGCATGCCATAGCAAGAGATTGAACTCCCAGTCTCCCGGTCAAACTCCCAAGGGGACACTATATATCTATATATATAGCCTTTTATATATATAGATTTGGGTAAATATAGGCAGAGTACCTCTGGGGGAACATTTGCCAAGATAGCCAAAGGTACAGAAATGCCAATTTTACCTAAATAAATGAGATTGATTAGAGAGAGGTTTATTTTCTATTTTTTTAAATTATGGCCTAATATGAAAATTCACATGATTTTTAATTAAGAGAAAATAATACAGAGAAGTGTGTCTCTTCTGGCAGCCACTTAGGACACTTGTCCTGGCTTCTCCAGATGCACATTCTCTTTTCCCTTCCATTAGGAATTGTTCAGGGGAGAGTGTGAGACGCACTGATATAAAGATACCATTTTTATGTCATCCACAGAGTTGGAAAGTATATGTTCATCCAGTCATTTATAAAAATGTTAAATAGAACAGGGTAAAGGCATCCTACTAGACATGTTCTCATGTTATTTAAAGACATTATTGAGAGGAGGCAGCCCATATTACTCCATCAAGTCAGGACAAATAACAATTGCTAGCTCCTATTTGCTTTTCACAGTCCTTTATCTACCTAGTAACCTCATAAAAAATAAACCATATTGGTTTATTAGAGTTTCTCCTTAGTTGTCATTTGTTGGCTGCTAATGACCATCACATTCATTTCTGCATGCTCAAAAATCAGACGTTTAACAATCGGTTGTCAAACCTGCAAACCTCAATCACGTTTTCTATAATTTCTGGAATCCGTCCTATTACCTTCTTCAAAAATAAAATAAAAGTTACTCATCTCTGGTCTTGTGATCACTCCTATTTGCCACAACTTTTCAAAGACTACAAAAGAGTAGCTCGAAGATTATGGATGAAAATTCTGTTACCATCCTGGTACCTAATTCAACTGGCCTCATTTTAAACATCTTGGTGTAAGTTTACTAATCTCTCATCTATTTGGGGCTTAAAATTCCAACTTTTCATAGTTTTTCTCTATATTCAGTTTAAAAACATATCTAAAAAAGAGAAGGGAAAAAATAGTTGAATGATTCTGCTACTTCCCTAATATGCTTTCTGTTATCAGCTCTAAGCAGTACACTTATTATTTCCTTTTTTTTGACAAAAAAAAAAGCATGCCTTACAGTTTCTTTGTCAACTTTATTGTTTTCTTTATCCTCAATTTATTGAGAGCCTTAATTTGACACTTTTATAATAGATTTCTACATCCATCCTTGGTTACTCTCCCTTCTCTGTATCTTTTATACATACATATGAAATTTTAGATTACTTGGCAGCCATTCAACTTTCCTGAGCTGTCTCCCATTTTATTTGAATTATTTCTCAATTATTCAACTAGAAGTTTTGTTGTGGTTGATTTTTAATCTCCCTTTGTTAGCCATAATCCCTTTTTGAGACTCAAGTCATGGGTCAAGAACTGTTTTCCTTGAACTTTTTATAAAGTTTCTCGAAGTCCAGGGCACTTGTCTGACTCTGAAGCCCAGGGTGTGCTCCTCTGGCCTTCAAAACTATTAGCTCGGAGTTCTCAACAATTTTTTACATCACAGCACTTCACTGACGATAGTCTCCCATGTGACACACCTTCACATGTATCCCAAGTTTTACAAACCTCAAGAATATTTTGCCTAAAAGTAAAATCATACTTAACTGACACCTATGTTGGCTATATGTCAGTTATGATTGCTCTCCACAGTCATATGGTAACATTGATAAACAAGCTGTGGATTATGTAGCATTCCATGCCACCTCTTATCCTATATAATAAAATGCTAATATGCAAATTGTCCCCTTGACCAGGAGTTCAACCAGGGGGCAGGGGCAGCTGGCCAACTGCCCATGGCCCCTCCCCGCAGCCGGCCATCCTGATCAACCCCGTTTGGAGGGGGGCCAGCCGGACCCCACCCATGCATGAATTCATGCACCGGGCATCTAATAAGAACATAAGAGCCATGATATCATCAGGATAACCTTGACTCCATTCAAACGTATATATTTTTAGAAAGTAGACTATTTACAGTTTTACTTCCTTCACTATTAGTAACAAATTGCTTGCAACTTACCTCTGTGCCAAGACCAAGTTATAGATGACCAAGGTGCTTTCTCCCCTCCATACCACCAACTAGCCTTTCCTCATTGTTCAAAACTAAGCCAAGCCTTATTTGATTCTGATGATGAGGGCAGTCAGTGATTTACTCCTCAGGATGGTCCAAGTCCTCTTTCTTGATAAACAACCTGCCTTTGTAGAATTTGGGTGCCATTTGGCTAGTAGTCTGTAACATTTTCCCACAGTCACATATATTGTTTCTAAAGCGCTAATATTTTGGCTGTCTCTATATACGAGCCTTTTAAATACAGCAGTGAGATATCATGATGCCTTTAGAATAAAGAAATGCAAGTTTTTGCCAGCTTTAATTTTTAAAAAGTGGATTGAGCATAACTTGAAGCTAAATTAAATAGTTGTCTGAAAAAGGTATTTTTCTAACAAAACCTAACAATGAATATGAATGAAAAACTGTTCAACCATTAGACAATGCACTTAGTGATAAAAGCACTTGGACAAATGAGGGGAGGGGAGGGAGAGGAGGGAAGAGAAAGGGGAAATCTGGGAGTTCCATCCATCCATGTGGGTCTTCTTTTAATATGCAAATTATGGCTAAACTAGAATTCTTTTTTAGTAAGAGCCATTTGAAATGAACAATTCTTTTCATTCTCTAGCTGCTTGTATTATAACTTCCACAATGTGTTACATTAGAGCCGATCTTGCCCTGGCCAAGTGGCTCGGGTGGTTGGAGCATGCTTTTGGACACCAAAAGGTCATGGGTTCAATTCTCTCTTAAGGCACAGACCTAGACTGTAGATTTGATCCCCAGGGCAGCCAAACATCACATTGATGTTTCTCTCTGTCTCTCTCCCTCTCCCGTCCTCTCTCTCTAAAATCAATAAAGTAACATTTTTTAAAAGCAAATCAGGCCCTGGGTTAGAGTGTCGACCCATGAACCCAAGGGTCTTGGGTTCAATTCCAGTCAAGGGCACATACCTGGTTTGCAGGAGGCAACCAATTGATGTGTTTGTCTCACATCATGTTCTCTCTCTCTCTCTCCTCTCCTCTCACCTCCCTTCCACTCTCTCTAAAATCAATGGAAAAAATATCCTCCAGTGAGGATTAACAAAAAAACAAAACAAAAAAAAAAGCAAATCTGTTTCTTACATAATATATAGTGTTTGCTTAGAACTTGCTTCGAGTAATATTTAAGGTCTCCTGACACACTTTCATAAATCTGTTCTAGATTTATGATTTATACTCCAAAACATTTGATGCAAAAGGAATATAACTTTTAGTAAAGGTGGTGAACACTTTAAAAAAAAACCACTACATTTTATTTTTAAAGCCCTTTTTCTTTCTAGTCATGTAACCCACTCCAATTCAATTTCCCTTGTTTTTAACCTAGAAATTTTGACCAAATAAATCCACTGAAACTGCTTTTTCATAATCCTAATACACCTTTTATTGGATTTTAAAAAAGACTTTCAAAGTTTTTTCCTTTATCGAAGAGGTCAAAATATAACATGGCATCATGTAGACCACTTAGATGTGGTCCTTTGACTACCTGAATGTCTTCTGACAAAGCAGAAGGGGCAAAAAGACAGAGGATCAGGGAGAGAAGAAGAGAAGGAGGGGAAAATAAGAGTAAATATCAAATTATTAAAGAAATTGTTTTAAAATGAGCTCTTAAAAAGACCCACACAGTCTGTTAGCAAATGTATTAGAATGCAACAGTAACTATTTTTAAAACGGTCTTACTAGTTATCATGTCCTCTTTTTAAACATATATTTGCTAATACCTGTATTTCTAAGGACAAGGGAAATAGTTTTACTTGGGATATGGATACAACCATACATTGTATTAATGCACCATGGTACCAAGAGCTGGAGCCCTCCCCCTCCATTGGGTTGGACTTAGCCTTAGTCAACGCAAAATTCTGTACTATTCCACTCTGACCTTCGAGGTAATGGCATCAAATGTCCACAGCAAGAGCCAATAGCTGGTTATATAGATCTTTCCTCACTGTCCCCAAATCTATCTTTTAAAAATTCAGACTTTACTTTTTTACAACTACTTTTCATGAATTTATTTTTAACAACTAAAACATTACCCTAAAACATATGTCTAACTTAAGACATTGCGGACCAATAGTTTTATTGCTAGCTTTACCCAGTGGCCAGGTAAGTTTCTATTGAATGAGTACAAAAAGCGTTTTATATAAATGTTAAAGGCACACTTTAAAATTAAATGCCCGTTGCATTTTGAAGTTATTTATTTCAAATTAGCTTGTTTTTACAAGCTAATATCTTTTTAAAATATGATTGCCCACTAGCCTTAGAACAGAAAACACGAGAATTCTCATGATCCGTCTGCAATGTGTTAATAAGCACTGTTCTAAAGCTTATTACTATGTACATCTTCCATACAAAAAAATCAAGATTGTCTGTTCATTGTATGCATATATGCATAACCCATGGACACAGACAAAAGGGTGGTGAAGGTCTGGAGCAGGGGGCGGGTGCAGGCTAGAAGGGGTCAATGGGGGGAAAAGGGGAACATAAGTAATACTTTCAACAATAAAGATTTGATTTTAAAAATAAAAAGATTGTTCAGTTCAGAGGTCTGATGGTAGTTTTTTAAAACAAAATCACTCCACTTGTGATTATTATGGAAGATGTGAAAGTCTGTCTAAAAGTCATCCAAACAAAGAGCCAAATACACCCTCAAATTCTTCATTTTTTGGAAGATATTTTGTGCGTTCTTATGTGCCTGAGCTATATAATCTTAGCAATAATAATCTAGTCTAGATCTCTTCACTTTTAAAAGTCATCTGAGATTCCACACTTGACCCAGAACAAAGCAGCAATTTTTCAGGATCATCTCTGTGCCTTCGTGTCCAAAGTTCCCCTATACTTTGAGACCTTGGGGACAGGGTTTCAAATTGGATATAAGTCTCTTTTTCCAAATCTTCTTCCCAGGAGGATTCTGACTTACATTGCAGTTTGCAAACTTTATACAACAGGAAAAATATCAATGGCAAGACAACAACGCAGGCAGCACTGCTCACGGCAAGAAGGAAGGGCTCTTGAGAATGACCTTCTTCAACACCGTCAGTAGAAAAGGTGATACATTGGTCTTTCTGGGGAGGCGCTCCTTTTGGACAGACACATGCTATGTACTGCCTCCCAGGCTCCAGGCCATCTATGGTTACTTGGTTCTTGCTGAAGTCTGCATTCAGCAGCAGCAGGTCCTTTTCCCCATGCTTGGAATACAACACGGTCACCTCAGAGTTATGCATGGTGTTGATGGTGTTCCACATCAAGGTCACACTCTTTTTGGTCTCACTGACTGCCCTGAGATTTTCTATTGTGGTATTTGTCTCCATAGGCCTTGTTCGATCCAATAATGCCAGCTCTTCTTTTCTACTTGCACTAGCTGGGGGACGCTTACTTCCACCCATCTCCACCTTTAAATTTCTTTCCCCATCTGGATGGAGCTGGAATGACTGCCGGCTGGCCATGGTGGTGCTTGTTGACATTTTAGTGCTTAGAGTTGTGGTTGGAGAAATAATGGAGGAGAAGAAAGGATATAAGGAGAAGGAAGCAGCAGAGGGAGGAAATGAAGTAGAAGTAGAAAGAAAAGTGGAAGAAGAGGGAGAGAAAGAAGAGGAGGACGAAGGCCAGGGAGATGGCAATGAACCAGGTATGGATATAGATCTTCTAGATCCTGGTTGGCCTTCTCGCCCAGGGTGATCTCCATTTCTTTTTTCAGAACTGTCTGATGCAGTGGTGGTCGTGACAACACCAATCACTGTCACAGTAACCAGGGCTTCTGACATCCCAGCCAAATTTTTGGCCTTACACTTGTAATCCCCAGCATCCTTGTAAGAAATGTCTGTGAAGCTTATTACCGACCATCTGACTCCTTCCCCTGGAGATTCCTGAATTACTGGAAGAAGAAAAAAAATACATACATATATATATATATATATATATATATATATATATATATATATATATATATATATATAAAATTCTGTGAGGAGGAAAAAGGTAACATACCAACTGAAAAAGAAGCAACTATTTGGATCTACATGCGTCCCTTCTTCATAAGCCAAGAGGGAAATGGCATACAGCAAGTCCCTAATGGCAGCTGATGGTTCCATAAATTGCCTACATGAAGGTCTAGGTCATGCCAGGTGCCATGAGTCTATACAAAAAATAGTATTTTTAAGAGACATGGGACTATGAATTGGGAATATTTAGTATGTAATCAGACTTGTCAATTAGTGTCTTTAGGCCTCTGTTTCTATATTTTTAAAATAAGGATATAAGACAAAGTGATCTCAAAGATCCCTTCTAATTTTAATTCACTATTGTCCTATAAAATGTTTATCACAAGGCCTTAATTTAATATTTCCACAAATATTTCTTCATTGTAATAAAATGCTATCTATCTACAGATGGCACAGCAGATCATTTTCTGGCATGGAGGAGTCATAATTTGTAGTCTCAACCTCTTATTTTATATTTAGTTTACATAAACTAGTAAACCATGGGTTCTTTTATTTGTAGAATAATATATAGTTTTTGAAAAATTGGAATTTTACTTTCCTAAACACTTAAATCTGACATATTTCCATTCTGTCTTGATTTCTGAAGCTTCTGAAAACTAATACACTAAGCAGTATCCCAAGAGCCCCAAATTTAACTCACACCTCAAGGTATGGACCATTTACTATCTATTTGTAAGGATAGTAAGCCTTGACTTTTTTTTATCAGGTTTCATTATTTGAACCTTGATTTAATTTAACTTTCAGGAGTTTTAAGAATAGATTGCTTTAGTCATCAGACTATCACTATAGAAACTAAGGCCAAAGCATTGGCTTGGACATAGTAGGATCTGAAAAGTCTATGAAAACAATATTTCTAAAAATTGTACTTTTTGATTCACAATAATGTTTGCATGTAATTATTTACACAATCATTTAAAATGAGAAACTGATATGAAAATCCCTTCTGAGGAAATTGTAATCATTATACGTTTTAAAGTGAGTCATATCCAAGATGACACAGCAAGACAAAGGCCTTCCCTGCAGTCATTCATGCACTGGATCATGTTTTCTAAGAAAATAATCAGATTCTCTAATTTCATCTATGTAGTTAGTCAGATACCAACTGAGGAAAATATTAACTAAGAAAATGAACTTTCAAATCCCTTTTACCTAACACTCTTGGCATATTTTATTAGAATTAACAAGCAAATTGCAATATTCCCCAAACTGAGATTAAATACAGATCTTTGAAAACTTCGTTTCAACATAGCACCCAAATTTAAAAAGATACCTGTGTAATTAACAGGTGAGTGGTCAGATTTAGTCCATGTGAGTTGCGGGGTGGGGTAGCCAGTGCCATCACACCGTAGGAGGACATTACTACCCAGAGCAGATGTGATTCGGGTGGCCGAGGTCATCACCGATGGCTTCATACACCGATCCAGCTCAGCCCGCTGAAATAAAATCCCTGTCAGGCGCTCGGGCTCACTGCAGACCATCAGTGGATCAAGAAGTACTATGGCAGGATCAGCAACTTTGGATATCTCGATCATTTTGGAAATGTGACAGTCACAGAACCACGGGTTGTCCTGCAGACCTAAACCAGAAGGAGGAAAAGGCTGATAAAGGTTATTCTGATGGCTTTAGTTTACATCACAGCCTCTTGGAGAAGCAGGTGTCTGCACGGTCTCCCCAAAAACAGAAGTATACTCAGGGATGAAATGGAGTCATCTTTCTATCAGTTTTGTCCTAGATCCAGTCACATGAATGAACAAATCCTCTCAGTTCAGATCATTAAGGGTTATAGCTAACAGTCATTGAGCACTTACTCTGTACTTTGTTCTAAGCACTTACTAGTATTTTCTCATTTTATCCCAACCATCCTATATAGAGGAGAGTATTATTATTCCCCCTGAAAAGATAAAGAAGCTAAGACACAGAGAAACCAAATAATTTGACCAAGGTCACATAGCTAATTAGTGTCAGAGTCAAGATTTGAATCCTAATAACACAGAATGTTAGAAACAAAATGATAGAGATATTTCTAGGGTGCTATGAAAGTACTTATATTATTACTAGAGGCCCAATGCACGAAAATTCATGCACTTGGGCAGGGGGTCCCTCAGCCCGACCTGCGCCCTCTCACAGTCTGGGACCCCTCAGGGGATGTCCATCTGCCAGCAGCCAGACATCCTTAGCACTGCAGAGGAGGCGGGAGAGGCTCCCACCACCACAGCTGCACTCGCAGCCGTCAGCCCGGCTTGTGGCTGAGTGGAGCTCCCCCTGTGGGAGCACACTGACAACCAGGGGGCAGCTCCTGCGTTGAGTGTCTGCCCCTGGTGGTCAGTGCATGTCACAGCAACGGGTCATTCCCAGTAGTTCTGCCATTAGGGTCAATCTGCATATTACCCTTTTATTATATAGGATTATTATATAGGATAAGTATTATAGGATGCTGAGAGGCACCTAATTCAGCCTGCACTACATCATGATTGTGTGTGATCTGAAGACATACTGAGGTGGTACAACAAAAGCATTGAGTGAGATGCGGACAATGTCATGAGATAAGACTGGAAAGAGGTAGAGGTTAGAACATGGCTTGGCATGAATTTCATATGTTGTAGCCATGAAGATACATTCCCCAAATTCCCCTTTGGGAGAGAATCAGCAGCCAGGAACACAGTTGGTTGATAACCTCTTGTTGCAAGTGCCTTCGGGATCTGCCTCAGCTATCAGAGTTATTAGCCAAGATGTGTTGGCCTTCCAAAAGGCTGTCAGTGTGAGCTTAAAGGAAAGTGAGGAAAACGCCACTGGAAACTAGAGGGAAGGAGACCCTTGTTATGGAGTGGCAAAAAGTTTAGCAACACTGTCACCTGTGTTTAACAGGAAAAGTAGGAAACATACTCAATAAATAAATGTTCTAGCTAAGGATATTTCCACACAGACTGCTGCCTGGTATCTTCTTGCTGCTCATAATAAACTGTAAAGAGATATCAGCTAAAAGAAGATATGAAGTCTAAATATGAAATATTTTTATATATAAAAGCTAATATAGATATAAAAGAACCAAAACCTGTTGGGTCCATAATAAAACTATTTCAGTATGGAGGTTACTCAAAAAATTAAAAATAGAACTGCCTTATGACCCAGGGATTCCACTTCTAGGTATATATATATGAAGAAACCTAAAACAATACTAATTGAAAAGAATATGTGCACCCCATTATTTATAATAGCCAAGGTAAGAAAGTAACCCAAGTGTCCATCAATAGACCATTGGATAAAAAGGCTGTAGTATCTTTATACATTGGAATATTAACCAACAATAAAAAGAATGAAATCCAATATATGTGGCAGCATGGATGGAATTAGAGGGTAACGCTAAGTGACATAAGTCAGACAGAGAAAAACAAATACCATATGATTTCATTTATATGTGGAATCTAAAGAGCAAAATAAATAAAATAAAAGCAGACTCATAGATACAGAGATCAGACTAATAGTTGCCAGATTGGAGGAGAATTAGAGGGCTGGGTGAAGACTGTGAAGGCATTAAGAAGTACAAATTAGTAGTTACAGAATAGTTATGGGGATGTAAAGTACAGCATAGGGAATATAGTCAATAATATTATAATAAGTACATATGGTGCCAGGTGGGTACTTGAAATATTGGGGGGATTACTTTGTAAAGTATAGAATTGTCTAAGCCTTATGTTGTACACCTGAAACTAATACAAAATAATATTGAATGCAAACTATAATTGAAAAATAAAAAAATAATAAAACTGTTTTTTTATGCTGAGCCTCTCCAAAATTTTCAAATTAAGAAAGAGCTTCAGAGTGAAGATTAATCCATTGCGCGTGGGACTATAATAGCATTTGCTAAGATCTCAGAGGGATCAAAGATGGTGCTTCAGAGCCTGGAATCAGACAAAGTCTCTCTAAGGATCTTAAGGGTGATGTCCCATAGCAGCCTCCCACAAAGCCCAAGGTTGAAAGGATTTACCTCTGGAAGATTTGTGGTTGTGACTTTTTACTAATGGAGTGGACTATACAATGATTCCTAAGGAGAAACGACAGAATTGCAATTTTAAAAAATTCTAACCATGGTGGAAGATTTGACTGTTCACTATAAATTCCAGATTTCTATTTATGCCTGTCTATAATAATAAAAGCGTAATATGCTAATTAGACTGGACATCCTTCTGGACGACCTTCCGGACGAAGCCGGAGCTGCGAGGGAAGCCGGGGTCCCGGGTGCCAGAGGGAAGCCAGTGCCAGGAGCCGGGGGAAGGAAGGCCTACTCTTGCATGAATTTCGTGCATTGGGCCTCTAGTTTTTATTATAATAGCACTTCATGACCGATCGTTATTTTATGCCAGTATTGGTAAGCATTTACTGTGTGTGTTTTTTCAACTATCTTAGCAATTCCTTTTCTTTCATGGTCAATTACCTTAAACTTCTTTCTCTTACAATTAGTCCTGTGACTCTATGACCAGTTCCCTAATATTGATTTGAATTCTATTCACCCTGCCAACAAACATCAAATTCATCCTGTCATGTAATAATTAATATGTGTAGAATACTTTATACTTTCAAAGCACCTGCTATCCAAGATTTTTTCTTTATAACAATACAAGTTGACAGTTATTGATTGCCTCCTATGTTGCAAAGACTGTATTTGTCAAGAATTGTAAAAGGTCTGAGTTTTACCCTACTCTAGAGTGACCAACTCATCCCAGTTGGCCAATTTCTTAGAAGTTGGCAGAAGACACAAGACTCCTGTTCAGAGATGAAGGACAGCTTATTACTCACAGCTCTGAAGGGAGAGATTATCCTTATTGCACTGGGCAGTAAGCATGCCTACCCTTTGCTCTGGAGGGGGACATACCTCTACCTTTCAAAGCCACTCTCTACACAAATATTCTTGAAAAGATTGTTCAGAACAAAAGGCAGTCAGTGCCTGCCTCTGCTCAGAAGACATGCAGAGATGTGAGGGACAATGAGACATTGTCTCCCAAGAGTGCTCAGCATGCCAAAGGATCTGTCTGACAACAGCATGAGGTAGATATCAGTATCATCTCACTTTGAGGAGGAGAAAACCAATGCTCCGGGAGGTTACGGCGTCTGCCCAACTGGAATGCAGTCAGGATTTGAACCTCACTATCCTGATCTTAAAGCTCTCATTCTCCACCACTGTGGATATGTCTTACACGGACCTCAGGAAGCTAGTATGATTTTTCCAATTTCACACCAAAGAACATTAAAGCAGAGATCACTTTTGTGGCTTTATAACTAGCCCTAATCCCACATGCTGTAGCCTCCTAATCTAACTTTCCTTCTACCATAACTCATTTCTTCATCACCTAAAAACAGCTAGAGCCACAGGTGGCCATTAGAAGTGCTGTTATCTACAAATAACCAATGTCAAAGCAGTGATATCTGGAGTACAAATGTCTACATAGGGAAAGATCAAAGAGCTGTAACGTTAGCAGTGTCATTCGATCTTTGAAACTGTTATAAAAATGTGTTAACAATGAAGTAAAATTCTTTTAAAAATTAATCCAACTTGCTATGTCTAAAAGTTGTGTAAACCAGGGGAATAGTTTCAAATCCCTCAAGAACAAAACGTGCATTTATTCCAGCTTTGGAATATCTAAGGTCAAAGGTACATCTTTAAAAACCTGAATAACAGCCATCTAAGTGCTGAACACATTCATCAAGTGTTTTTTCTTCTGGGGACAAAGGTACAAGAGCCCTCTGAAGTTAAAGTGTTACTTGTACTGCATTCCTTCAAAGCAATGTGCCAACCACAGTCACAGTAATTTGCATTAATTAATTTATTTTATATTGCTTTTCTTGGCCAGGGCCAGATGGACATTGCCTTATCTTTTTTCTAAAGGGGTAATGCTTTCCATGCATCACAGTAATTGGATTAAATGGGCTAACAAAAAATAAATAAAAACAGACAGATAGATACAGAGAACAGACTGACAGCTGTCAGAGTGGAGAGGAGTTGGAGAGCTGGGTGAAAAAGGTAAAAAGATTAAGCAAAGAAAAAAGTAACACCTCAGCGACACAGACCACAGATGATAGTATAGTGATTACCAGGGGAAAAGGCGGGTGGAGAAAGGTAGCAGAGGGTAAAGAGGAGATAAAAGGGATGAAAGGAGAGTTGGCTTAGGGTGGTAAACACACAATACAATATACAGATGATGTATTATAGAATTGTACACCTGAAACCTATATAATTTTATTAACAAATGTCACTCCAATAAATTCAATAAAAAGTAAAAACAAGCAAACAAATAATAAATAAATAATAAAAGTGTAAAGAATAAAAGAGGATATCTCAGGAGAAGGACTGTGATTAGAAGCTTGACTCCGCCTCTTTATCAGCTGGTAAAGAGGATGGTGTTGATTACAGACCCACCTCATGTGGTTTTTCAGAAGGCTGAGATACCCCAGGAGTCCTCAGAAGGGCACCTGGCAAGGGGTAAGCCTTAGCTATGTGGAACTTGCTAGCAGAGGAGAGGCACACCCACAGGGATTGAGGAGTGTTTGCTGAATTAAATGAATGCCATTTCGAAAATTCTGTGAAAGTTCTGGGGCCACCACAGCCCTTCAGGTGAACTCCATTCTGATTACGGAAAAGCCCATGTTTACAGTGTAGCAATTTGGGTACCAGGGAAAAACACCCAAAAAGACATTGTATACCTCTCCTACTGCAGGCTTTTTCCTCCAAGATAAACAGTGTAATACCTATGGAGCCTGTCTACATAAATATTTGCTTATTCTTGAGAAAGAAGCCATGGAAATTTACCTGTATTGAAAATCAAAAATCTAATCTAGTTTCATAGTTAATTTAAATGCTTACTTGCAGGACACTAGTTTATGTTTTATGGATACATTAAAGGACAATTTTATTAAGTTGGTATTTTTATTCATGTGGAAGAGAGAGGGAGTAATGGAAAAGCCTCTGCCTAAATTTTCATTAAATAAATACGAGATATAAAGAGCTCAGTAAAGTAATACATTTGCGAAGAAATTGAGTCTGGTATTATTGCATACCATACCCCGAATTACAAAGGAGTGAGGAAGAGCATGGATTCCGGTCCCAAACAGCCTGCACTCATATCCCAGCTCCATCACTACGTGGTGAGTGAATTTGGTCAAGTGGCTTACCTTGTGCTTGATTTCCTCACCTATAAAATGGGGATGAAATGGTATTTACAACAGGGTTAATATGAGACTAGAAGAAGATATACCTCTAAAGTATAAGAACTAGGCTTGGCCATGAGTAAGCACTCTATCAATGTTAGCCATTTCTATTACTATTACAATTAGAACCTCCATCTGCTGACAATCATAAACACCGGACAATAAAAATGAAATAGAAGCAGACTGTGTCCCACTCTAATAGGACACAAGTAAATTCTCCAGGGCACCTGGAAAGATATAATTGTTACAGTGAAACACTGAGTTCTAGAAAATCTAGGATCGGTTCTCATCACCTTAGCTTAATGATGAAATTTGAAGACTCAAATACATTTTAACAAAAGCAATGCTAAATCCATTTAAATGCTGTCACAGCATTTCTTTTTTTATTAAAAAAAAATCTCAAATTACCTCTTCTTCATACTTGACTGCAGCTAATATTTGATATGGTCAATAGGGATTCCTGGCACAAATTTAGCATCTAGTTGCTTCTCACTCCAAAAGGGTTATAAGTCACCTCACTAGCCAAAGGCTCACCAGTTATTTAGAAGTACAGCCACATCTTCAGCCCTGATGGACACACTTTGTGAGCTGACAACACTGCCTTACTGTTGTGAGAGAGTTTACATTTTATGAATCGAAGACAGAAAGACCGGGTCAAGACAGCCATGTAGGTAAATGCAGTACTCGCATCCTCCCACAACCACATCAAAATTACAAATAAACCACAAAACAACCATCATTCAGAACTGCCTTAAATCTGGATGAATGGTACTAGAGAATCCTAGCTAATAAAATAGTAATATGCAAATTAACCATCACTCCACTACACCCACAAGTCATGCCCACCAGCCAATCAAGAGCAAGTATGCAAATTAACCCAACCAAGATGGCTGTGGCCACTGGGCAAGCAGGAGGCTTGGGTTTCCCCTGGCAATGGAGGAAGCCAAGCTTTCTGCACACCCTGGATGGTCCAGCCCTCCACTCAAGGCTACAAAGTTTCCATTATAGAAGATAAATAAATCCCAAGAAAAATGGTGGCAGCCACAGAGCTAGAGAGAGCAGGAGGCTTGAGTTGCCCCTGGCAATGGAGGAAGCCAAGCTTCCGCATCCCTGGCCTGCGCTCAAGGCTAAAAGTTTCAATTATAGAAGATAAATAAATCCCAGATACCAGGGCCACTGCTTGGGTCACCGGGGGGTGTGGCCAGCCTGCAAACCACCACAGGCCCCTTGCCCAGGCCGCCCCACACCCCAAGGGAACCCCCACCCTGATCCGGGACACCCTTCAGGGCAAATCAGCTGGCCCCCACCTGTGCACCAGGCCTCTATCCTATCTAATAAAAGAGTAATATGCGAATTGACCGTTGCTACAACACACAAGATGGCTGCCCCCATGTGGACACAAGATGGCCACCACAAGATGGCCAGCAGGGGAGGGCAGCTGGGAAGGACCAGGCCTGCAAGGGAGGGTAGTTGGGGGCGATCAGGCCAGCAGGGGTGGGCAATTGGGGGGACCAGGCCTGCAGGGGAGGGCAGTTAGGGGTGACCAGGCCTGCAGGGGAGGGCAGTTAGGGGCAAACAGGCTGGCAGGGGAGCAGTTAGGCATCAATCAGGCTGGCAGGGGAGTGGTTAGGGGGTGATCAGGCTGGCAGACAGAAGCGGTTAGGGGAAATCAGAAAGGCAGGCAGGCAAGCAGTTGGGAGTCAGCAGTCCTGGATTTGTGAGAGAGATGTCCGACTGCCCGTTTAGGCCCGCTCCTACCGGGATCAGGTCTAAATGGGCAGTCAGACATCCCTCAAGGGGTCCCAGATTGGAGAGGTGCAGGCTGGGCTGAGGGATACACACCCCCATGCATGAATTTTGTGCACCAGGCCTCTAGTTAAAGAATAAAGCACACTGAGTCTGGTAATAGGAGCAGAGGCATGTAACAGCTGGTCCTACACCCAAGTGTGGCTTTTTTTTTTTTTTTTTTAAATCGGGAAGGCTATCTTGGCTGTGGAGATGTCCCATGAGGAGCAAGGGGTCCCAGCCTCACATCAGACCCTGAAGTGCTGGGAAGAGAAGTCCCCATAACTTTGGGCTATAAAAACTAGCGGGAATTGTGGCTGAGTGACAGAGGCTGCTGGAGAACCAGGCATTCCTCTTAAAGGGCCAGAGCATAGATTTACTTGGACTCACTCCCTCTGAGCCCCAGCAGCTTTGGGGCAGCAGCTTGAAAGGATCCAGGGACATACAGGGAGGAACTAATTTGTCTGGCATCAGGGCAAAAACTAGGGGGCAGCTTTTTCCCAGACAAAGGTGCTAGGAGAAGTCACTGTTCCTTTGCTGAGACAGGCTGTCACCATATCTGAGTCTCTGGCCCACACTGTTCGCCCAGAACTGGTGATTCCCTGAGACTCCCACCCCACCCAATTTGTAACCCCACCCAAGCTGTTTGTATTGGCTTTTCCATATGAATGGCCTGTACTTGCTCAGGCTTCAGACTTTCCTAAAATCTCTCAAACAAGCAGCAGCTGGCCTCAGCATGTCCCATACCTCTTGATAAGTGGCCCCAGGCCCAGCACTAGCAGCAGCCTGCCTTGGTTCATAGCTTGGCCTCTCTGAGGCACCTCCAAACCCAACACAAGTAGCAACTATCTGCAGATCGCTCTGTAGCTTGTGCCAGGTGGCCCCATGCAGGGCACAAGCAGTAGCTGATTTTGTATCTCCCAAAAGGCCAGTACACCCAGTGGTCATCTTCAGACCATGCCAGATTACAACCCTACCACATCCATTTATGACACACTCAAGGGACAGACTTGGAGAGCACCAAAGCCTCACTGAAGCAAGTCCTGCTCCATAGGGGTGTCTCCTGCACAGCAACTCTTCCACTATAATCATAGCTGGTCCTCACAGCTAATTGGCAGGGGGGCCAATCCCTCCCAGTGACCAAATAGCAATTAAGGCTCAACTACAACACAACAGTGCCCACAGCCACACATGGGTGCACCTAGAGGGCCCAGTTCAGGTGACTGGGAAGGCTGAGCCACTGGGCACTATAGGACACCTACTACATAAAGCCAATCTACCAATTCCAGGAGACACACAGCTCTACTTAATATATAGAAACAAACATGAAAGTAACCAGAATGCAGAGACAAAGAAACATGTCACAAATGAAAAAAAATGGAAGCAAGCAAAATACTGGATACAGAATTCAAAACAATGGTTATAAGGTTACTCAAGGATCTTAATGAGAGCTTCAAAGAACTTAGTGAGACTTTCAAGGATCTTGGTGAGAATTTCAAAAACAAGAAAGGACCAGTCAGAAATTAAGCATACACTAACTGAAATAAAGAATAATTTACAGGGAATCAACAGAGGATTCTGAGAACCAAATCAATGATTTGGAAATACGAGGAATCAAAAAAAAAAAATCCACTCAGAAGAGCAAAAGGAAAGAAGAATCCAAAAATATGAAGATAGTGTAAGGAGCATCTGGGGCAACTTCAAGTGTATCAACATCTACATCATGAGGATACCAGAAGGAGGAGAGAGGGAGCAAGAAATTGAAAATCTACTTGAAAAAAATAATAAGAGGAAACTTCCCTTACTTGATAAATGAAATAGACATACAAGTCCAGGAAGCACAGAGAGTTCCAAACAAGAGGAACCCAAAGAGGCCCATACCAAGACACATCATAATTAAAATGCCAAAGGTTAAAGACAAAAAGAGAATTTTAAAAGAAGCAAGAGAAAAGCAGTTAGGGAGCACCCATACAACTGTCAGCTGATTTCTCAACAGAAACTTTGCAGGCCATAAGGGAGTGGCAAGAAATATTCAAAGTGATGAAAAGCAAGAACCTTCAACCAAGATTACTCTACCCAGCAAAGTTATCATTTAGAATTGAAGGTCTGGTAAAGAACTTTACAGACAAGAAAAAGCTAAAGGAGTTCTTTACCACCAAACCAGTATTACATGAAATGTTAAAGGGTCTTCTTTAAGAAGAAGAAGAAAAAAAGTTTAAAAATATGAAAAATAAAATGGCAATAAATACATATCTATCAACAATTGAATCTGAAAATAAAAATAAGTGAAAAAGGAATCTAATAAACAAAAAAAACCTGATATATAAAATAGAACCAGAGGCATGGAAACATGGAACAGACTGATTAATCTCAGAGGAAAGGGGGAGGGGGAGCAGGAAGAGATTAACCAAACAACTTATATACATACATGTATTACCCATGGACACAGACAATAGGTTGGTGAAGGCCTGAGGTGTGGCAGGATCCAAGTGGAGGAAGACAATGAGGGGGGAAGGGGGGAAACAGGGTGATAATCTCAACAAGAAAGATTTTTTAATAAAAATTTTAAAAAACACCCAAGGCAAATATCCCTAGAACCTAAACAAAGTCAAGATTGAAATATATAAAGCTAATCACAACTAAATTAAGAGACTATGTACATTAGGAGATCTATTGGGGGCCAATAAAATAACTGCAGTCTTCATCATTTCTTTTTAGGTTACAAAAATTTGGCTGCTATCCTCCCTAACTAACTAAACTGCTGCCACCTCATACAGATGGCGATGCCCCTCTCCCCTCCTGAAGAAGCTGATGAAGGGTTGAAAAGAAACCAGAGCACAAGGTTGACCGTGGCAGGATGGAGCATCAGTGTGCTCAGAAGAATTAGGGTAGGTTGGTGGATTTTGTCACGCAGCTCCAGGCTCTCTAATAGCAGCATTAGTCTCTGCGTTTTTGAAGTCAACTCTCTTCCTAACTTCAACACACACACACACACACACACACACACACACACACACACACAAAACCATTATACCTACACAGGATAAATGGGTAAATTGACTTAGGTCAACTGATAAAGTGCTATTCCATGCAAAGTGCAAGTACAGAGTAAGAAACCAAATTCAATAAACATGAAAAGATTGTACAACTGATCAATATGCTGAGCAAATTATCTGGACCCGAGAGGAGCAGAGAGGCTTGTGAGCTTACCAAGAATAATTCTTCTTGGTGAAAGCTTCCGGCTTCTGGACAATGTTGTAAGTACATGGGACCAGCTCTCCAGGAATTCTGGTGGCAGTGTGGTTAGTCTGTTGCTTGATAAATCCAAGTAGGTGAGGTTCTTCAGGTACCTGGCTGCTCCATTTGGCACGCTGGTTATTTGGTTGTTGTGCAAATCCAGGATCCTTAGATGGGGCATGTACAGCAGAGATGTCCAAGGGAAGGCAGCTAGAGAATTCCCATCTAAGCGCAACTCATGCAGCTGCCCCAGGTTGTAAAAACTGCTGGCCTCAAGGCTGGAGACAGAATTGTAAGTCACCCAGAGGTACTGGAGCTCCACCAGGTAGTAGAAGGCCTCGGCGGGGATCGTGCGAATGACGGTCTTCTCTATGCGAAGCTTTACAGTGTCCACAGGGAAGTTCAGGGGGAGCTCGTTCATATCTTGGTCATTACACAGCACCGTCCTAGTGTCACAACAAGAGCAGTGGGAGAAACCTGCTTTCCAAGACCCATTTGAAAAAACAATGCTCATTTGAAACATGCATCAAATGAAAATTCCTTATTGGTTTTCACAAAACATTTGTGGAGCCTGGCTGACCTGTTCATTAATAATTTGTCATCATTATCTGCTTCTATGTTAAACCATATGAAATAGCCATTTCTATAGGTTAAAAGTGATCAAATATAAGAAATTTCACATGGTTCACCTAATATTGATGAAGTTCTTTATAAGTCAGGCCTGTCCAACACACACCATATTCATTACCTTATTTAATTGTCGGACAGCCCTATGAGGTAGATGCTGGGTAAGAGGTAAAGGCACCAGCTCTGGATTTGGTCTAATCTTGGCTCAGATCTAAGCTCATGCCATCTCTTTTGTGGCAAAGCCCATCCTCACCAATTGCCCCATATAGCTTTGTTAGGATGGTTCATTGAAACGCATATAAAGTTTTATACCTTCCTGACACATAATAGGCATTCAGTGAGTGCCTGCTATTTTTATCATCAATTTTCTTTTTACAGCTAAAATAACTGAGGCCTATCAACATTAGGTAACTTGCCAAGGTTACATAGCTAGTGGGTCACACAGCCACCTTCCAACCCCAAAGTGCACACTTAACCTCTTTATGAAACGGCCCATTTTTAAAGAATCCCCTTTTGCAGTTATAAATTGATCTCTTTTAAGGAAGGAAGGAGCAAGTGTTCACACTAGATGCTTAAAGCTAAGCTCTATTTCAACAATGTGACTTGTGCATTGCTTCCAGCCCAAGGAATAAACCAGAAACTGCAAGTTTATTCCGTTCACCACTCACTAACTTAAGTGACCTTGAGTAGGTCACATTGTGACCTTGCTTAGTGGTACATGTAAAATAGGCATAGAAAAACAAGCCTGTCCCATGTGTAGGTGTAAAGTATGAAGAATCAGAGAATTTAGATGCATTGTAACTTTTAAAAAGATCTATTTATCTCCCATTGTATACTCATTTCCATTGGATTGCTGAAAATGAACAATGAAACATAAATTATAAAGCATTATAATGTAGTAAACAAATCAGCCATTCAGTGAAATATATCACATTAAATGGGTGAACTTTAAAAGCAGCCTACAAGGTAAAGAGGGGTAAATGCAGCGTAAAGCTGCGATGTCCTGCTAGCTAGCATCTCCTGTCTGTAATTTCATGGGAAGACCATATGGAACCATCAGAATTCTATGAGGACACTTCCTATTCTTCATCTCTACTCTCTATCACAAATTTCAGTGCTACTTTAGACCAGAATGATCCAATTTCTATTCATTAAGTTAGCATTCCAGTGTAATGGAGAAAAGCCTGGATTGGAAGCTGAAAGACCCAGTGTCTTTATCAGTCACTGTATCAACTCGGTGCTGTGACCTTGCACAAGTCCTTTAGCCTCCA
Source organism: Corynorhinus townsendii (assembly GCA_026230045.1). Classification (NCBI taxonomy): domain Eukaryota; kingdom Metazoa; phylum Chordata; class Mammalia; order Chiroptera; family Vespertilionidae; genus Corynorhinus; species Corynorhinus townsendii. The sequence goes on along the minus strand of JAPDVU010000001.1, from coordinate 78,684,338 downwards.
TATGGCTTCGTTTCTTCATTTACAAAATAACAGCAGTAGAAATAAATTCTTTCTAGAGCTCTTGCCAAGAATAATACACTATGGTTTTAATAAAAATCCATCAATAATGGGGCCACCAGAGGGAAGGAAACATTTCTTTATTGTTTCAAGTACCCTGGCATGAGTCGTTAGCTGCTACCTAGCTTTTGCCAAGTAGAGTTTTTAATTTGTTACATTCTTCTCACTATCTTAAATCACCTAGTAAATCTCTCAAAAAGATGCCAAGAGCTACTTAAGTAAAGTTTATAGAATAACAAGACAAACTACCCAACAATATGTTTTAATTTTTATTAATTTGTTTAAATGTATAGAACATAACTTGAATGACTCAATAAGTTACTTTAAGAGGCTCACTGTTCAAATAACCTCAAAAGTCACAAAACCATCAACCAATTCACACAAAAAATCTGATTTTGTCATTAAATATCCTTTTTAAAAAAGCATGGTCTACCATGGTTAGCTAACAAAAGTTCCTTTTTGCATTTAACTTCTATCTCAAGGGACTCATGTATATTATGAGTATGTAAGTATTTTCACTTCACAGGTAGATGTTAAAGCAACCCAGAGATTAAAGAACTTCTGTGAGGCCCTACAGTGTCGTCAACTGATAAGAGTTGATCCATATCTTTCAAACCTCTTTTCTTTGTAAATTCCAATATCTTAAAATGAAAAATTCTAATTATGAACGTCTGTAATTTCACTCTTATGAGAGTCCTTTCTGCTTTCTAAGGTCTATCCAGTTGGCATGAATAACCCTCAAAATGAAATGGAAAACTCGGGAAGCAAATGATCTGGGCACCTCCTGATCGGAGTTGCTTTCTGTAATCAGGCTGAGCAGGCCACACACATTTCAGCTTGACCTCCTGAAATGAACATTTTCTGAACACAAGTGCAATGAACATTTTTGTATGTGTTTGAAGGTCTCAAATAAAAATGAGGGGCTTTTAAGAGCTAAACTTCTGAAGATAAAAGCATAGAGTTAGCAAATAGTATTAACACAACTAAGTTAAAGCTTATGTAAATTAAACCTTCTCTCCTCTGATTTCTGATCAACAGCTTGCTTTCAAATAAGGCTGATGGTGGAGTCCCTCTCCTCAGAATCATTAGAACACTTAGTAGCATACCTTGATCCCGTGCCATCATTTCTGCCATGATAATCGCAGGTGCACTGTGAAGGACATAAACAACTCACTCTTTCCAAAAAGCTAAGCACAACGCCCAGACATGCTAAGAGACGCATTGCCCTTTTAGAGGTTATTGGAACAAAAGGTAAAAACCAAATCCTAAGCATTCAGAGGCTGGTGCCCGAACACAAACAGCCATTTAGTAAGAGCAGATTACACAGGATTAGCTGAGATCTCTAGTTACTTAACCTTCAAGTGTATTTTGCAGGGGTTCAATCTTCCTAGCCTTTGAATGTGGTTTCAGCAAAGTAACACATTATAAAGAAAGTGAAAATCAAACACATGTCAAGAAAATTTCAATAGTTGTTCGTATCTAGATTTGCAAGGAAATGCCTATTAAATTCCTTTCCTATGGATGTAATTGCTAATACATCTTGCAGCTACATGCAATGTTAAAAACAACTCAATGTCTTAGCAGATACTAGAACATATCGCAGATGATTTACATTATAACATTATAAATTTTATTTTGTGCATTTGCTTTTTATCAGCATGCATAACAATCAGTTTTACAAAATTTAGCTTTAAAGATAGAAGCACATGATATAAAATTGATTTAGAATAGAGTTATCAGTATTGCCAAGTATTGGCTATCTCCAAAAACAAAGCAGACAAAGTCTGGTACCTAGATATGTGTTGTTTTTTTTCTTTAGACTAAATGCTTCAATCCACCGCTGAAGGGTGGACCTAGGGCTCCAGTGAGTGTGTCCTGTGGCTCTTGCAGGTCATCTCAGCATACTGTAAGGCTCCTCCCAGCTCTTATTTCTACCAAAAGCTACTATCTCTCTTTAAGAATATGTTTTATTCTAAGCTCGTTTCCCAAATTATGGGCATCAAACCATAGGTAAAGATGAACTGATATGTCTTTTAGCAAAGTCAGGCTCTATCAAAAAAATAGAAAGGTAAATCAAATAGTTAAAAAATTACCTGAACACCCATAAGGTGAGGAGAATCCACAGGCACAATCAAGGGTTTAGGTAACATATATCACAAATATATATAGCATTTAATCTTCTTATTAGGTGGTTCTATCCATCATTTTTAAACCAAAAACTCTTTTAAAAGAATCAATTTTATAAAAGTAAGAATACTATGGGAAATATTATTTAAAACTAGTAGGATGCATATAGAAACAATAGAGTCAGAAGAATTTGCTCAATTACAATAAAATATTACAGATTTTAAATGTTCACTATTTAAACAATCGTGTATTATCCTGTATGCTTAATAGTTATTTAAAGTGACAATTATGTGACTACAAATTTATTCAACATTCAACAAATATTTATTGAGTGCCTACTATGTGCCAGGCAAAACGGGTGTGTATGCTCAGGACACATCAAAAAACAAACATGCAGCTAATCAACAGGCATAAAGTTTCAGTTAAGCAAGATGAATAAGTTCTAGAGATCTGTTGTGCACTGTTGTACTTATACTGTATTATACACTTAAACATTTGATGAGGGGGTTGATCTCATGTTATGGTCTTACCACAACAAATTTCAAACAAACAAAAAAGATAGGGAAATAAAACAACATACAAAACCCCCACTCTGAATAAACTTAATTCTAGTGGCAAATATATAGAAATGCACATATAGAAAATGATAATTAAAAAGCAGATTATATAATAACATGCACAGAGATTATATTGCTGTATAAAATACATATTCAATAACTGGTACATAATTTAGAAACAATAGAATAGTCCCTCTGAATCATTTTTGTTAAGTAGTATGTTAATAATTGCATTTAGATTTTAAAATTGCAAAATGCTAACAACTCATTTCAGTAATTATTAGCTAATTAATTATTATTTATTTATTCACTATTATTATTTTTTTTTAACATTAACATAGCAGCTACTTCTGGTCTAATGGAGGGCCCAGGCAAGATACCAGGCCATCGGTACAGAGTATTGCATGCCATGATAGGGAAAAAGAGAATTATGTGCCTGGATTCATCAAAGGAGATGAGCAATAAGTTTTTATATAAAGAAGTAAAGAAGCATTCTCTACAGTAGCCAATGCACAAACAGAAATATAAACTACATTTAAGGAATTCAGTCTATTAGGATAATAATGTATGTCTGCATTTGATCTAAATGGCCTCATATTTTAAGTAAAATTAAAACATTGCAAAAAAAGAAAAGCAAACAAAGTATATTGATAACTTGTGCTTTCCTCTTATTTCAGATTCTTCCAGAAGTCAATGGGTTTGAGGTACATCCATTGGTAAAAAACTCATCATGGTCGTAGTTTGATGAGTCTGACATTTGAACATGGCAAACATTGCCCTCCGAAACCTACAATAAAAAGGGGGAAAGCTGGCACTATCCTATAATGGCTTGGAATCCTATATAATAAAAGGCTAATATGCAAATCGACCAAATGGCAGACTGACCAGTCACTATGACGCACTCTGACCTCCAGGGTTGCTCAACACAGGAGATGCCCCCTGGTGGTCAGTGCGCTCCCACAGGGGGAGCGCCACTCAGCCAGAAGCCAGGCTCACAGCTGGCGAGTGCAGCAGCATCCCCCAAGAACTCCTGGACTGCGAGAGGGTGCAGGCTAGACTGAGGGACCCCTCCCCTAAGTGCACGGATTTCATGCACCAGGCCTCTAGTTTTAAAATACTTTCAAATATGGCTAAGATGCTACTACTGCCAATTGACATCTCCAACTTTAACATCTCCTGCTGTGAACCTTTATAAATGTAGAAAGTATATGGACAGTTAAAGACCAATTTTGTAACATTGATTATAAATATTGAAGACACTTAGGTAAAAAATCAATAATTATGTGTTTAAATGATGTATCTAATATCAATTGCAATAATTTATTTATTTGAACTAAGTATATGCATTTCATGCATCTGTTCTGAGCAAGATCAGTTGAAATTAAAGGGAGTTTGAGAATGACCAATCTTTCCAAAAGAATTACCAATAGGCTCTGAATTTAAAATGTGTTCTTTGTTCTTCTTATGTGGTCTGAATGGTCTGAAAAGTTTTTCTGTTTCTTCACATACCTGTAACTAAAGCTGCTCTCCCAAACATGAGCATAAATACATAGGTTTAATAGAATTTAATACTGGCATTGGCATTCCAGTATCAAATTACTTGAACTCTACTAAGATTTTTCTGATCAAATATTAAGCACAGTAGATTGGTTCATTCCATCTTTCAGCAGCAACAGAAAACGAAATAACCTATGCTTCTGGGAGGACACAGGAAAGAAATCCTTACTGAGAACCCTGACAAAAGGAGTAGGGTTCTTTCTCTGTTATCCTGAATGACTATACTCTCTAGAAGCCCTTCATGTTAGCACTGGATTTTCATCTTGCATTTGATGGTATGTCTTCTTTCTAGTAAATATATGCTCCCCACTTAGGGAGTCCAACATTGCTTTACCTTGTCCATGTTCTAATAACAGAATCACTCCTTTCTTTGAAATATCAATTGCATGTATTTTGAGAGGGATAACCACAAGAACTCGCTGAGTCTACTTCCCAGCAGTTTTTCTGCCAAGGAGCATGTGGGTTGAAACTCGAATTTGGAGCTGCTTAGCTGGTAGAACTTGGGTTTTGAGTTGCTTGTGACCTTCTTGCCTCCATGTGGGAAGAACCTGTCACAGAACTGGAGCTCTGGGCATTTGAGGTTTCCAGTTGCATGAATCAAATAACTTTTACACTAGTTCAAAGTGAGTTTCTGTCACTCACCTCCCCAGAAGTCTTACAATATTATCTATTGCCTTTTTAACATTCTTTCTGTATCTATTATTTTGTTCAGAAGCATTTTAGGCATTACTTACTTTTTGTTAGCAACCACATAAATACAGGGGTTGTAAAATGTAGAAGATTTCGCAAACAGTGGAGCAATGATGGCCATGGAGTGGGGAATCTTCTTTGGGTCCCCAAAAGAAGCCCATAAGCACACAATCGAATAAGGAGACCACGCCACCAGGAACATGAATATCATTATCACAGACATCTGTAAAAGAAATCAGCATTTGCCAAACCCAATATGTAATTAGCTAATATATCTAAAATAGCATAAAATTATCTAGATTAGAATTTGAATAAGTTTATATTGTTGATGACATAAAGGAAAAACTGAACCCCTCCCCCGCCCCGCGCGCTGCTCTTTGCTCATGTGCAAATAAAGAAGTCACCAATGATAGTAAGAGCTTGTGAGGATACAAGGTGACACAAATGTAAAGAAGGCCTCCTTTCTTTCGGTGTGCTAGGGGAGAACACAAAAGTTGGCTTTGATGAAAAGCAGATCTATACCCGCTCCTAACCCATTTCTAGGAGCTGTGCTATGGACTCCTGACATATACAGACCAACACATAGCCCAGAACTCAGGAAGTCTCAGGAACTGGTGGTGACAGCTAGCTATGAAGGTGGTACTGCCCGTGGAATTTAAAACAACTCACTGAAATCTGCAAAAATAAGCACCTAGACTTTTGAATTTTCTCTGCACTCAGGCCTATCCTCTCCCAGAAGCACCCAGAAGTATAGGAGGGGGAAAGCAGGGAAACTCAGGACTGGGGACACTGGGCTCAGCTGAGAGCCGGAGTGCTGTACTGAAAAAAAAAAAAGGTGCTGCATGCTGTCCCCTTCATGCTCTGAGCCATAGTATACAGGTTGACAGACTTGTATGTTCCACCTAGGAACATAAAAGAATCTTCTCCTTGGAAAGTGACCAGCCCAATAGAAAATGCCTAGAGAATCAGATTGCCAGAAAGCCCCCAAAGAAGCATCCCAACAAAAGAACCCATGCAGAGCCTACAGTCAGCTTTCTATTAAATCATTTTCAACATGCAAGGACAATCACTGACCACCAGACACTGAGGAAACACGCAAACTCACAGGCAGATACCAAAATGGTTCAGAAAATCAGGAGCAACAAAAGATATGTGAACAGAAGGAAAATGGAAATATATGCATAATAACATCACAGAAGTGAGAAAAGATATAAAACAAGAAGAGGCTATTGAAAGAGTGTAAAGTATAAAATAATTCCTTTATCTATAACAATGGTTTTTATCCTGTATATAAAAAAAGCAGAAATTTTTAAATGCAATAGAAAGGTTAAGATCGATGAGGTGAGTCGTGCAAGTGCAGGGTCAGATCCTATCTTTATTTAAAATTTGATATTATGTTCAATATGCATTATGTTCAATGCAAAGTTAAGTTTTGCATTAACTTTGATTTTTTTAGTACTGCACGAACTACTTTTCTTATTATTGAGTTTTTGGGGCCTACTTAAATTTTACACCCATGGCTTGAGCCTCACTCTCCTCACCAAATCCCAGACCTGGACAAGGGTTTCCTCAACCTTGAGGAAACCTCTCAGAAAACAGAAACAAAAGCAAGCAAATAAACCCAAAACAGGGATAACGTAGGAGAGAAAAGTTTTAGTAATTAGAAGACAAACCCAGGAGACTAAATATTCAAATAAAAGAAGTTCCAGGAAAAGAGAACAAAGGATGCAAAGCAGGGTGGGAGGTCACCAGAGAAATGATACAAGAACCCCCTAAAGGCAAGACCTGGATCTTCACTTGCCAAGCACTTACCAAGCACCAGCACATGGCTGAATAAAGAGTCACTCCAAGCACATCAGTATGAAGTTCCAGAAAACTGGAGACACAGAGATGCTCCTATAGCTTCCAGAGATAACACACAGATTGCTACAAAGGTTCAGTCAGCAGAATGCTGTCAGCCTTCTCAATAGCAACACAGACATTAGGAGACTACACAGCATGCCTTCAAAATTCTTTGAAAATCATTTTTGACTTAAACTTTTATACCATCAAACAACCAGTCCAATATGATAGTAGGATTTTAAGACATTTTCAGGCATGCAAAATCTTTTGAAATTTACCTCCTGATAACCTTCTCAGGAATCTTGAGAATGTGCTCCACCAAATGAGAGGGAGTAACCAAGGAAAAGGAAGACAGGCAACCCAGACACAGGCGATCCAACCAAGAGAGAGGCCAACGGCACTCCCAGCTGGTGGTGAAGGAGACCCGAGGATGCCAGCTTTCGGGACTATGGTTTTAGAGAACTGCTCATGTAGAGCAGAGCAAGAGGCCCATAAGTGCCAAGAAGCAAAATTCCAAGAAAAGGAGAAAGTCCTTGATGCACTTAAATATACTGAGTAAATTGACTCTGCTGGTGGAGACATTAGAGATGAATTAGTGACAGGTACACAGAACAGGAAGCAAACAAAACTGTAAAGAGCGGGGGAGGGAGGGAAAGGACAAGAAAGGGAGAGAGAAAAGGAGGGAGAAAGAGAAAGAAAAAACAAATTATTAACTCCATGGGAAAAAAAGTTTGTGTGTATGTATGTGTTTAAGATTTTTTTATTGATTTTTAGAGAGAGCAAAGGACAGGAAGAGAGAGAGAGAGAGAGAGAGAGAGAGAGAGAGAGAAGCATCTTTGTGAGAGGGAAACATTAATCGCTGCCTCCTGCTTGCCCCTGACTGGGGATCAAGCCCAAAACCTGTGACCTAACCGAGAATCGAACCAGCAACCTTTCCAGTGGACAGGACAATGCCCAACCAACTGAGCAACACTGGCCAGGGCAAGAAAAATGTTTTACAAAAAAATGAATCATAAGTTACATAAATGTCTAATCTCTGGGTTGGGCACCTGAAACTAATACAATGTTGTACATCAACTATAATTGAAAAAAATTTTTTTTTCAAATAAAATAGAAATCATTGACTCCTACAGAGTCAATAAATAAAATGTAGAGAATCACAATAATGTAAAATTGACTCTTCATCTAACCAAACAAGATGAGGAGAAAGGTTGGTGGGGGGGTGGAGGGGGTGGGGGGAGGGGAGAAGGGGAATAGAAAAGATTGGTGGTGTAAGAGAAATAAATTCTCATTGTCCATAGTAGGAAACCAAGAGGTAATGGTAAACAAAAATATCCAAAACAACAGATAAGCACATTGTTCAACAATGTGGAGGCAAACACCAGACAAAAGAGCCAAAGAGTAAGAACTGAAGGGGTGGGGAGAGGTGACTGCAGGGGCCAGGGGACCACATATGTATAAAAGCTTGATTGCAAAAATATTTTAGGATTTTAATGCCTTACCTTTGTTACATCTACCTGATCTGCCCAATCTCTGTTGAGGTACTCAGTGCAGTTACTTGTAGCATGACATTTAATGGATCGAGTGATGTGGTAATAGCAGTAAAACATCACAGTCAAGGGCACAATAAAATTTATCACAATAACTGTCATTGTGAAAGAAACAAAAGATCTGAAAATAAGAAAAGGGAATCTAAATCACTACTTATTTAATTGGGGAAGGGAAAAAGGATAATTATTTGGAACTAGAGGCCTAGTTCATGAATTTGTGCATGGGTGTGGTCCCTCAGCCTGGCCGGCAATCAGGGCCAATTGGGGCTGTCTCAGCCAATCCCAATTGGGGCCAGCTGGCTGGGGGGAGGGACTCTGGGAGGTTGGCTATGGAAGCACACTGACCACCAGGGGGCAGCTCCTGCATTAAGCATCTGCCCCCTAGTGGTCAGTGCACATCATAGTGACCAGTTGACCAATCGTTCGGTTGACCAGTTGTAACGGTCACTTAGGCTTTTATATATATACCAGAGGCCCAGTGCACAAAATTCGTGCATGGAGGGGGGGTTCCCTCAACCCAGCCTGCACCCACTCCAATCGGGGACCCCTCAGGGGATGTCTGACCGCCGGGATCGTGCCTAAACTGGTGGTCGGACACCCCCTCACAATCTGGGACCACTGGCTTCTAACCACTCACCTGCCTGCCTGATTGCCCCTAACCCGCCTGCCTTCCTGATTGCCCCTAACCTCTCTACCTGCCTGCCTGATTGCCCCTAACTGCCCTCCCTTGCTGGCCTGATCTCACCCCCAACTTCCCTCCCCTGCCAGCCTGGTTGCCCCAACTGCCCTCCTCTGCTGGCCAATTTGGTTCTGATTGGTCAGTTTCTATGCCAGTCAGCATCAATAGCTCCGCCTCCTAGGCAGCCATTGGCTCCTTACATTCACCCAAATTTGGTTCTGATTGGTCAGTTTCTATGCCAGTCACTATCAAAAGCTCCGCTTCCTAGGCAGCCATTGGCTCCTTACATTCACCCAAATTTGGTTCTGATTGGTCAATTTCTATGCCAGTCAGTGTCTCTGGGCCTAGCAACAGGGCCTGATCAGAAAGGCAGGGCTGATCAGCAGCCCTGGTGGAGGCCTGGAGAGAAATGGGGAGGGTGCCTCAGGCCCGATGGGACTGATGGAAGTAGGGGGGTGGCATGGAGGTGGTACCTGTGCTTCTGATCACTTGCACACTGTGTTTTATACCACAGCATGTGGCAGCGGCTGTGAAAGGCGCCAGGACAACCCAGCGCTGACTGCAGGACTGACTTCCGGTTGGTCAGCCTTTGGTTGTGATCAGTCGTTACAACCCTGGGCTTTTATTATTAGGATAGATAATACTGGTACCATCCAGCAGTCACTATATCATTATATGGCTTAGGATGTATACTTGACTTTTAGCCCATTTAGACTAGGGATTGGGACCACATTCATTTAGATAATGTCTATGACTGCTTCACAGGCAGAGTGGAATGATTGTAACAGAGAAAGTATCACCCTAAAGACAAAATATTCACTTGTCAACCCTGTACAGAAAGATTTAGAGTTAGATTTAGATTGAGAGTTAGAAATTTTCTATTTGTTTTTCTGAGTGATATGTCACCTTCTTTAATAAGCTAAATTATCCTCTTTTCCCTGGTAAGTAAAGAAGATCATCACCAACTAGCAAGCAAATCCTTGTAGTGATGGTGCTTTTGCTGCGTGACTCTCTGAAGATACTTTATCACCAAGTCAGTTTGAAAAGATAGGAAGGGGCCAGCCTCGGTGAAAGTCGGAGCTACATGCTGTCTAGTGATACTGACACTCCCTTATCCCTCCCCGATTCTCTTTCCAATGTGCAAATATCAGAAGGGTGTTCTGTATCCCCTTTTCCGCCAGAGATGAGATCAGGGTAGGAGTGGGGGAGAGGAAGGGACAGGGGGAGCTGAATGGCATTTATTGGCAAACAAGCGTAATTCAAAGCTTGGAATCACATCACCACCACCAAGGAAGCCCTCGCCACTCTAAACGGAAAACATTTGATCTGCGCTTAAACTTGAAAGGGTGAGCAAATGTCTACATTAGAAGCACTTCGTTATAAAGTGTGAAAGTATCTCTTACACATCATTTTTCCGCCAGTTTATGGTACAGGTGGCCCCAGTAGGGTCTGGAGCATAACTAGCCCACCCTATGATAGGCATCAAAGCCCAAAAGAGGCCATTGATCCAGGCTCCCAGAATCATGCTGATGTAAGTGTGGGTGGTCATTCTTCTTCCTATGAACAAACATATGAAATATTAGCCTCATTAGCCCATAATGAAATTCATAGCTCCACTTCGTTTTAACAATTATTCAAAGTTGTTCTCAAGTAGATTGTTTATAGAACACTTCAGCTCACTCAAAGCCTATCCAATGGATAAAAGGATCATTGGGAGGATAAGCAGAGAGAAGCATATTCCAGACCTGAGGAAGCAGCATCTGCAAAGACCCCAGAGTGGGGAAGGGAGTGGCCAGGACCCCAAAATGAGAGGGCCTGTGCCAAAGCTAGAAGGGTAGCAGGGCCTTGGAGGCGGTTGTGATATTTGGATGTTATTCTAAGTATAATATGAAACCATTTAAACGTTTGAACAATGATTGTTAGAGAAATAAAGCTGATCATGACTGCAACCCATTTACATTCTAAAGTGAATGTGTGTCAAGTTGTATTTAGGTAAGATAGGAATTCATTGAGAAAAGTGCTGTACCCGCATCAGGACGGCAAATGGTCAGGTATCGATCCATGGCCACAACTGTGAGTAATCCAATACTTGCCATTCCAAAAAAGATATTCAATCCAGCATAAATCTGAAAATCAAAATTGTAAAGAACCCACTGTTCTATACCTCCCAAGAAACAGTTACATTTTTACCCCAGTGCTAGAATATAAATACATTAAATGTTTTAGTATTGTACTGATTTTAAAATACATCTTCCATTGTCAAAGTGTAAGTGGTTTAATGGAAAGTGTTTTGAGACTTCATTAATTAAAATAAAATTTTTAAAATTTTAAGACTTAAAGTAAAACTTCTAACCAGCATACTCTATAAACAGGGGGAAAGACTCTAAAAACAGAAAAATAGGCTATTCGTGAAAGAGGAAACTGAATGTTTGTGAAATAAAAAAAAATGTATACCACACTATGTATTCAAAGAAGTGAAAACTATGGACACCATTTTAACCCATCAAAATGGTGAAAATTTAAGTCTGACAATCCCAAGTGTTGGGGGAAATGTGGAGTAACAGAAATTTTTGTAAGTGGCACAACCATTTTGGAGAGCAATTTGGCCGCATCTGATAAAGTTGAAGATGATCATTCTCTACAACCCAACCAACCTCTCCTAAGCAATGTATCTAAAGAGATTCTCATGTATTGTAGGAGACATGGGTCAGAACATTCACTGAAGCCTTTTTTTTATGACAGAAAAGCATTGGGAATAAATGTCCAATAATAGAAAAATAAATATGTTGGCATATGTTCATAAAACGGCTAAAACTAAAAAATATTGAATAATGAAAGTTGCATAATGCAAACAATTATTGATACAAAATTTAAAACATTAAGATAGTATTTAGTTTATGTACACATAAATATGTAGTAAGATTAAAACATTCATGGGAGTCATGGGCGAAAATGGAATAAGATTGGGATGGTATGCAATGACCTCCAACTATATCTATAAAGTCTTTTATCTTTAAAAAGAAAAACAACCTGAAGTACATATTGAAAAACATTGGGGGGGAAAGATGACAAATGTTATACTGTCAACAATATAGATTAAAGAAAAGAAAAACATTAAGATTTGACAAAACTGGTTCATGCATAAATGGATATTTATTATCTTCTGTTAGTCATATTTTGCTCTTTATGATTTTATAGCTTAAAATGGTAAACTTAAAAAATCAGGCAAAGTATTATTTGCCTACTATCTTAACACAAATATCTTCTTGTCAGTAAAAGAAAATCAATAATGTGATAGGTAGCTTAACTACATTACTTAGATATTATATCATTAATATTTGTTATTTCAAATGAAAGCAGGGTATTCCTTTTTGAACTTGCAATATGCAAGTTTTCATTTGAATACGCACATTTTCACTATTCTTGTCTAGTTGAATGTTAATTTTGTTTTCTTTTTGGTTGCAAAAAAATTTTTAATATAATTACGGCTAGCGATTTCATTTCTCTGGTTAATGAATACATTTTCCAGTACTTGTGAAACTGTTCTCAAAAAGAACACTCTACCTATTATCTATATGATCTTATTTGATTAAAATGCATGGGATTTTTTTAGACATCTAAATTTATATTACTTTAATCTACTTTACTTAATTTTAAAGATTTACAATACCTGGCATCCTGCATATCCAAATTTCCAACTTCCATGCAGATCTGAAGCAGCAGACATGGGATAGCCAATGCTACTGACCCCTATGTCAGTAACAGCCAGGTTAATGATAATTGCATTTGTGGGTGTCCGGAGTTCCTTGTATGTAATGAAGATGCCCAGAACTATTATGTTGCTGAGAATACTTATCATACCTGAGAACATAATAACCAAATGTATGGATTATAAAAGAATTATTAATTTTATAGAAAACTTTTCTCAGCCCCATGTCACTGTTCTCACATGGTGTTTCAAGATTCAAAGTTGCCCTGGCCAGGTAGCTCAGTTGGTTAGATTGTCATCCCAATATGTCAAGGTTGTGGGTTTAATCCCTAGTCAGGGCATACAGAATCAACCAATGAATGCATAAATAAGTAGAACTACTCCATGTTTCTCTCTCTCCCTTTTTTCTAAAATCAACCAATAAATAAATATTCAAAGTAACTTACGATATTAACCATTAGCAATGCTTTCACTTATCCTCGCTGACATTCTGTTATTTGATCTTCACAGCCAGGAAACAGTGTAATTATCATCACCCTCATTTACTTGAGCATCCCAACTCAGAAAGCAAAGTGATTTCGGGAGGTTGGCTAACCATATGAAACTTGAAACATTATCTCTAACCCTATGCTTTTTCTACTGCCTTATGCTGAAATCCTCTGCTTTTCTTCACCCACTTGAAAGTAAAAGTACTATTAAGGGAGTAATTAAACATCCATACCTGCCATAATCAAGTAAGTTGCAACAATATTGTGTTCAGTCTGTGAAAAGACCAAGCCATCTTCATTTTTAAAGTCTGAACTGTTGCTTAAATTATTCTTTAGCATTCTGGAGGGAAGATATTGAGTCAGCCTTCAATAATTATAAAATGCTATAAATGCCACTAAGGGAAGAATTTTCAGAACTAATCATTTCCACTTCAAGACCTCAAAGAATAGCCTTTTCATAAAGGCCCTCCCTTGACAAATGTGATTGGGCTAGAGAAAAGGATTTTAATCCCCAGAGCAAGGGAAAACTTATTAACAAAATAAAGAGAAATACCAGGCCAAACATTTTAACCAATTTGGGCATCAGTCTTATATCTAAGGAGATTATCAAGTGCAAACATCTCATTTAAACAATAAACTCAAAAAATGGTAAACTTAAAAAATAAGGCAAAGTCTTATTTGCCTACTAGCTTAACACAAATTAATATTATTTTCTTGTCAGAAAAAAGAAAAATAGCTGACTTAACTGTTCTCTGCTGGAAATCAGTTCTGAAATTAAGAGCCAGGCTTAGTCCTAAAACCATTGAGATTAAAGTCCGTTTTCAGTTGATCCTTTAAAGTTTTTCCATTTCAGATACTTTTTTTTCCATAACCATTTAATAGAGACAAAGAAGTAATCTTCCACATCCTTCCAAATGTCACACCCCTAAAGGTAATATTGTCTGGTTTATACCCTTTCTGCTTTCTTTGCTTATACAAACATATTTATAAAAGCGTTTGAGGTGTCTCCCACTTTCTTAAAAGCAAAAATAGGGAGCTATATTTATATAAAATCATTCTGTAACTTGTTTTCCCCTAAAGCCACATCATAAATGCCAGGTCTGGAAATGTAACTTATTAATAGCTATATATTTCATAGCATGGGTAAGTATAGCATGATCTACTTCACACTCCAGCTCAGTTAATTCACCCTATAGTTTAACATGTACAAGTAATTATCTGATCATAACCACAGCACATATCAGCCAAGTACCTGAATTCAATCATCTTGTAAAGTACAGGGCAATTATAATATTCTGAACCACCTGTTGTAACCCGAAACATAGGTTACATAAGTGAATTACAATCTAACATACATTTATTGTTAGACTAAGATAACCCCACACCTTTTCCCCCATACTTTTAATGTCATGTAGTATTATTGGATTCTTCTCAATTTATTTCTTAAAATCAAACTCTAGAGAAATGCTACATGCACCAAATAGTGTAAGCATGACAGAACCACTAGAGGGCTTTATTTCCCCATTTAATTACATAATCTTAGAATGGCACAGCAAGGGACCAAAGATAATTGTTTTGCCCCAATTCTCTCAGCTGTATATAAACTGAAGAAATTGAATGAGGCTGGGTGACCTGTCCCAGATCTTATAGCTATCAGAACTCAAATTTTTAATAAATATAAATACTGCAGAGTATCAATGCCAGTGAAGTGAATTTCAACAGTATTTCAGTAATAAAATACTTTTAAATAACCCCAAGGCAATGAACAGAATACCTAAGTGGAATTCTCTTTTAAAACCCTTGATGGGTTAATTTTTTTCATTCAGTATGCAGAATTTAAAAAAAGTTGAGTATGTTTTGGTTCATAGTCCCTTCCCTTTCTGTGGTTGATTATATCTAGCTCTAGCATCCACTTAAATTCCCCAGAAATAATTTTTATAAAAACTAAATAACAATTCTAAAGATGGTCAGCTATCTGCTATAGATAAATGTATTCAAAGTACTTTTTTATGCTTCCTTCATGAATGATACAGAAAGCCTATATTGGGATGAGGCTTAAAATAGTAAGAAATATAACTATTTCTTATCAAAATGTTCACATAGCTCACAATTTTCATTTCATAAACTTCAGTTGCCTAAAATCAATCTGCTTTTCCTAACTCTTCCCAAATTTTCAGGAAAATGGGCAAATATTGCTTATATTCCATTAAACTGCTTAATTGCTAAGGTAACAATGCATTTTAATATGATGCAGTCAGAATGTTATTCAGTGAACTCAAAAGACTTAACATGTTTGAATAAGCATGAAAATATCTTTCACAATGGAACTCAGTGATTCCTCAGTACCATATTCATTAGTGTTAGGCTCCCTAAATATGTGAAATTGATTCAAAACTAAATGCCCCAAAGGAAACCCAGAATGAACTACATTAAGGAAAAAACAGGAAAAGTAAAATATGAAAATAAAAGATTAAAGACGGCCAATGACCAAAGATTTACCAAAGTAAAAGGTGAAAGAAATCTCCATGTTGTAAAAGCCCAACTGCTTACAGGGAAACAGTAATTTTCAACATATTTGTTCATCATATATATTTATGGCCTACATATTTACTAATCCTACTACAATTCCATCAAAAGAGTAGTAAAACCCACAATACTGACACAGGCAATACTCTATGCTACTCAAATGAGCATTAGGTTGGAAAAATTTAGGAAAAGATATGGTAATATCATTCCTGAGAAAAAACACAAGGGGGAAAAAAATCAATGCAGGGGAAATGGTACCATATCACAGTACTTGCTATCATGGCTACTGCATGATACTACAACAGCAATAGGGATCAACACCAATTTCATTTGTACTATCTCTACCTAGGAATCTGAACATGTAGCAGGAAATCAAATATTTGCTTATGGTGAATAACATTTTAAACCTTTAGATCCCCTTTAAAAATAAGAACAATCAGTAAAACTTTCAACATTCAATCTATATTAAATGTTGAAAAATTAAACATTGCTTCAGAAATTTCTTGAACTTGTTTTCTTTAAACAAAGCTGTCGCAACTTTAATAGAGTTGTAATCAATACTAAAATTTTGTAATCAATTAATCATTACAATTAGAGAATGTGCTTTACTAACATACAAAATGAAGGGTGATAATGTCTTAGTATATAAAAGGCAAATATTTAGAAAGGGGTGTTGGTTTACAAATAATGTTAAAGTATTCCTTCACCAGCATTATGTTTTTAAAGATCAGTTATATATGTAAACAGATCATTTTTTTTCTACATGAAAACCACTGGGCTTAATCTTTAGTTCATTTTAACCTCAAAAATAGCTCTGGTTTAATAAACACAGCTCTAAGTAACTTAAAGAAATAAAACATTTTATTGTAAAAATTCAAATATGTTTCATGTGAAAACTGTCCATTTATTAAGCGATCACAGTTCCGAGCATTATATAAAACAATAAAACATTTGTCCAAGCTCCATAAGTGCCTATTTTGTTGCACTCTGTTTGTGTGACATTGACATCTGAGTGCCAACTGTCATGTAGTAACCGGTTCTTCAAGACTTGCTCAAGAAACAAATTTCTGATCCACAGAAGTAGACCATGCAGGTTAACGCAGAAATCAATTGGTGACGTTCCTCTGTCAACTGTTACACTTAATGTCCTCTCCCTGATTAAGAGAAAATGAAAGTATTAAAGGTATGGAAAATAATAATATTATTACCCAAATCTCAAGTTTAAAATCAGCGTTAGTTCTTGTAATGTTTAGCAAACCTACTTTACTAAATTTAACTCATTCATATTACACCTTTTATTTTTCTAATTAAAAATACAGCAAAATAAACTGGAAGTAGGTGATAAAACTCAAAGGGAAAAGCAAGGAAGAGTGATATAAAATGAAGCTATAAATTAGGCTAAAACGAAGAACACCACGATGTTCTACAGACTTGCTGGCAAACAAAAATAAAACTAAATAACAATTTTAAAATGGCAGATAATACCATTCTAGAATTTCAGTCATTTAAAGGTGTTTTTTTCATACTTACCTCTGAAACCACCACCCCCTCCTCTTCCTCCTCTGAAGCCTCCACCTCTACCTCCTCCTCTTCCACCTCTAAAACCACCTAAAATAAAGGAAACATTTACTATATAACTGTAGCCTACCCTATTCTGGTAGGCCTACAAATGTCAATACAATTCCTACAGTTACAAAAAAATTTTACCAATTATCTTGCACAATTTTTTAAAAGATAAAAATGGAAAAACTGCAGAAGTTTCCCAGTTGAGTAGAAAGCTAAAATCCTAGACTACAATTTTTTAAACAAGTATTCTGTTTTAATGAATTAGAAAAGCTTATTACTTTAAAGTTTGATTTTGCCCTCTTGTTAAATGTATGAGCATCTTAACTTTTGATAACACAAAATACTTTTTCCCCCCACTAAATACTTTTTTGATTGAACAAAGGCTTTGTACCCTAAGAACAAAGAGACGCATATATGGGTGGCTTTCATCTACCATAAAAACATCCTTTAAGGTTAACTAAGCTGCCTATGAACCATCACTGATACATGCTGATTAGCCTTGAAATTTTAAATTTTTAAAGCATTTTTCTATTATCCAACTCATAATGGCTTCCTATTTCAGCCTCTCCTTTTTAAAATTTATTTGGGGGGGGGGCTTACTTTGTAAGAAATAATGAATTATAAAAAGAGAAATTATAGGAAGTCCTAGTCAAGAAAAATAAATGAAAGGCATTCACATTGTAAAGGAAGAAGTAAAACTGTCACTGTTTGCAGGTGATATTATTAGAGAGAACCCTAAAGAATCCACCCAAAAACCCATTAGAACTGATAAGTGAATTAATTCAGTAAAGTAGTAGTATCCAAAATTAAAACTCAGAAATCAGTTGCATTTTCATGCACCAATAATGAACTATAAAAAAAGAAATTAAGAGAACTATCCCATTTATAATTGCATTAAAAAAATACCTATGAATAAATTTAACAACGGAGGTAAAAGACTTATACTTAGAAAATTATAAGACATTGAAGAAATTGAAGAAGATGCAAATAAATGGAAGCATATAATTGTGCTCTTGGATAGGAAGAATTAACATTGTTAAAATGTCCATACTACCCAAAGCAAGCCACAGATTTAATGCAATCCCTGTCAAAATGCCAATATCATTTTTCACAGAACTAGAACAAATAATCCTAAAATTTTTCTACAATATATCTTTATTGATTTTTAGAAAGAGAGGAAGGGAGAGGGAGAGAAGTATAGAAACATCAATGAAGAGAAAGAATCATTGATCAGCTGCCCCTACACGCCCTATAAGCAACACTAAGTGTTGCTTAGAGGGGATAGAGTCCACATCCTGCGAATTGAACCAGTGAGACCTCCTGGTTCATGGGTGGACGCTCAACCACTGAACCCTACCAGCCGAGCAATCCTAAAATTTATATGGAACCACAGAAGACACTGAAGAGCCACAGCAATCTTGGGAAAGAACAAAGTTAGAGGTATCACACTACATGATATGAAACTATACTACAAGGCTACTACATGATATGAAACTATACTACAAGGCTACAGTAGTCAAAAAGAGCATGGTACTGGCATAAAAACACACACATAGAACAATGGAGGACACAGAATAGAGTCCAAAAATAAATCCAAACCGATGTGGTCAATTAATCTATGACAAAGGAGGCAAAAGTACACAATGCAGTAAAAATAGTCTATTCAATAAATGGCACTGGGAAAACTGGACAGATACATGGCAAAATATGAAACTAGACCATCTTCTTACACTGTATACAAGAATAAACTCAACATGGATTAAGGACTTAAATGTACAACCTAAAACCATAAAACTCCTAGAAAACATAGGCAGTAAGCTCTCAGACACTGCTCTTACTAATATTTTTTCTGATATATTTCCTCGGGCAAGATAAATAATAGAAGAAATAAGCAAATGGAACTACATCAAAATAAAGTTTCTGCAGAGCAAATGAAACCATCAATAAAATGAAAGACAATCTAGAGAATGGGAGACTATATTTGCCAATGATACACCTAAGAGGTTAATATCCAAAATTTATAAAGAGCTTATGTAACACCAAAAAAAAAAAAAAAAAAAAAGGCAGAGGACCAGAATAGACATTTCTCCAAAAAGTACATACATATAGGGCTGATTACATATAAAAAGATGCCCAATGTCACTAATCATTAGAGAAATGCAAATTAAAACCACAATGAGATATCACCTCACACTTGTCAGAATGGCTATCATAAATAAACCAACAAACAACATGTGTTGGTGAGGATGTGGAGAAAATGGCACACTTGTGCATTGTTGGTGGGATTGTGAATTGGTGCAGCCACTACGGATTTTCAGCCAATATGAAGGTTCCTCAAAAAACTAAAAGTAGAACTACCTTAGGACCCAGCAATTCCACTTCTGGGTATTAAATTGAAGAAATCCAAAACACTAATTAGAAAAGACTAATTATGTTCACTGCAGCATTATTTACAATAGCCAAGATATGAAAGCAATCTAAGTGTCACTTGATGGACAAGTGAATAAATAAAATGTGGTACGTATACACAATGGAATATGACTTGGCCAAAAAAATGAAATCTTAGCATTTGTGACAACATGGTTGGACTGAGGGTATTATGCTAAGTCACATGAGTCACGCAGAAAGACAAATACTACAGGATTTCATTTACATGTGAAATCTAAAGAACAAAATAAAAGAATAACAATAGAAACAGACTCAGATACAGAGAACATTTTGATGGTTGCCAGATGGGAAGGGGTTGGGGGCCTACAGGAAAAGGTGAAGAGATTAAGTACAAATAGGTAGTTACAAAACAGTCACAGGGATGTAAAGTACAGCATAGGGAATATACTCAATATTGTAATAACTATGTACTAGACTTATCAGAGGTTCATTTAGAAACTATATAAATGTCTAACTACTATGCCTTTGACCTGAAACTAAGACATAGTAATATTGAATGTCAATTGTAATTGACAAAAAAATTTTAAAGAAAAAAACAAATACATACTTCCAAATACTGGTATCCTATATACTAAAAGCATAGTATGCAAATTTTCCCCTCAACCAAGAGTTCTTCAGGGAGTTTGACCAGGGAGTGGGGTCAGCTGAGGGAAGTGAGGGAGGCCCTGGTCAGCGGCGGGGAACATGGAGGGTGTCGGCAACGCGGCACAGGCAGCAGTGGAGGCGCTGCCAGCTTCGATGAGCCCCAACGAAAGCATGACTGCAGCAGGATGGTGGAGCAGGTAAGCCGGTGGCACCAGGCCAAGGCAGGTGCAAGTGGGGACCCAATCGCCCCACAGATGGCAACCAGTGGCGGCGGCGGGGTGTGGGGTTAGTGAGCGGCCCCAAACTCCGCAGGCCACCATGAGGGACTCCACCCATGCACAAATTTCGTGCACTGGGCCTCTAGTAAAATATAAGGTTTTGCCCTGGCCAGTGTGGCTCAGTTGGTTGGAGAGTTGTCCCATATACCAAGAGGTTGCTGGTTCTATTCCCAGTTAGGGCATATACCCAGGTTGCAGGCTGTATCTCCATTGGGGACACATACGGAAGGTAGCCAATTGATGTTCTCTCATCTCTCTCTCTCTCTCTCTCTCTCTCTCTCTCTCTCTCTCTCTCTCTCTCAAGTCAATAAGCATATCCTCAGATGAGGATTAAAAACTATATAGAGAGAAACCAAGATGGCAGCATAGGTAAACCCCAAAACTGCTGTCTCATACAACAATTTCAAAACTACAACTAAAAGACAAAACAGACATCATCCAGAAACACAGGAAGGCTGGCTGAGTGGAAATTCTACAACTAGAAGGAAAGAGAAAAGCACACTGAGACTCAGAGGAGCTGCAGGAGGCAGAGGTACTGAGACGCGCGCGCAGAGAGGACTGGCTACTGAGTGCACGGCTGGCTTTCTCAAGCGGCAGGGAGACAAAAACTCCTGACTGCATTGAACTCCAGTTCCGGGCGAGAATCTGGGGACACAGACTCATAAAGGGTGAAACTGGACTGTCAGGAAAGAGAAAAGCACACTGAGACTCAGAGGAACTGCAGAAGACATAGGTACCGAGGCACGTGCACAGAGAGGGCAGGCAACTGAGTACGTGGCTGGCTTTCTCAAGCGGGAGGGAAACAAAAGCTCCCGACTGCACGAAACTCCAGTTCTGGGCGAGACTCTGGGACCCAGGCTCATTCAGGGAGAAACTGGACTGTCTGGCAACAGGCAGAACTCGAGGGCAGCTTTCTCTCAGAGGTGCTTGCAGCACTTACCATGGGACACTGGGACACAGGGGCCTATTAGGGCAGGGCTGACAGGAAACCAATGCTGTCTGCTCCGCCCTGA
Organism: Corynorhinus townsendii; assembly: GCA_026230045.1. Lineage (NCBI taxonomy): Eukaryota > Metazoa > Chordata > Mammalia > Chiroptera > Vespertilionidae > Corynorhinus > Corynorhinus townsendii. The sequence goes on along the minus strand of JAPDVU010000001.1, from coordinate 78,662,666 downwards.
GACTCGCCCCATCCAAGCTGAGCACAGAGGCTTTTGCAATTCTTGTCTCATAAGGGTGTCTCCAGCAAAGAAGTTCTCCCAGCGTAGACACAGCTGATCCTCACAGCCAATTGGCCTGGAGGTCAATTCCTACCAGTGATACCAACAACAATCAATGCTTAACTACAACAACACTGTGCACACAGCCAACAAAGGGGTGCACCAAGAGTGTCCACCTCAGGTAACTGGGGAGGCTGAGCCACTGGGCCCTATAGGACACCTAGCACACAAAGCCACTCTATCAACTCAGGGAAGCAGCAAAAATGCGAAGACAAAGAAACAGGTCACAAATGAAGGAAATGGAAGAAAGCAAACTATATAGAGTTCAAAACCATGGTTACAAGGTTTTTCAAGAATTTTCTAGAAAAGGCCAATAAATTTAGCGAGACCCTCAAGGATATGAAAAAGGACCAACTGAAATTAAGCACACACTGACTGAAATAAAAAATGTTATACAGAGATCTAACAGCAAACTAGAGGATCGCAAGAATCAAGTCAAAGATTTGAAATACAAAGAAGCAAAAAACACTCAACCAGAAAAGCAAAAAGAAAAAAAAAATCCAAAAATATGAAGATAGTGTAAGGAGCCTCTGGGACAACTTCAAGTGTACCAACATCCAAATTATGGGGGTGCCAGAAGAAGAGAGAGAGCAAGATACTGAAAACCTATTTGAAGAAATAATGACCGAAAACTTCCCCCACCTGGTGAAAGAAATAGACTTACAAGTCCAGGAAGTGCAGAGAACCCCAAACAAAAGGAATCCAAAGAGGACCACACCAAGACACATCATAATTAAAATGCCAAGGGCAAAAGACAAAGAGAGAATATTAAAAGCAGCAAGAGAAAAACAGTTAGTTACCTACAAGGGAGCACCCATACGATTGTCAGCTGATTTCTCAACAGAAACTATGCAAGCCAGAAGGGAGTGGCAAGAAATATTCAAAGTGATGAGTAGCAAGAACCTACAACCAAGATTACTCTACCCAGCAAAGCTATCATTCAGAATTGAAGGGCAGATAAAGAGCTTCACAGATAAGAAAAAGCTAAAGGAGTTCATCACCACCAAACCAGGATTATATGAAATGCTGAAAGGTATTCTTTAAGAAGAGGAAGAAGAAGAAAAAGGTAAAGATAAAAATTATGAACAACAAATACATATCTATCAACAAGTGAATCTAAAAATCAAGTGAATAAAAAAATCTGATGAACAGAATAAACTGGTGAATATAATAGAATCAGGGGCATAGAAAGGGAGTGGACTGACAATCCTCGGGGGGAAATGGGTGGGAGGGGAGTTGCGGGGAGAGACTGGACAAAAATATACACTTATGGATGAGGACAGTGGAGGGGGGTAAGGGCAGAGGATGGAGTGGGAACCGGGTGGAGGGGAGCTATGGGGGAAAAAAGAGGAATAATTGTAATAATCTGAACAATAAAGATTTATTAAATTTTTAAAAAACTATATATATGTAGAAAGGTTTTAAAAAAATAGACTGGCATTGTGAATTTTTAAAATATTATATGAGACTAAACATAGAATAGGAATGAGAGGATCTCCCTTCATCAAATACCCAAAGGGGTACACCCAAACTATTTAAGAAATATGTTTGAACTCCAATTATCTCTGAGCTATCCAGACCCAAAAAGTACATCTGCAGAGTGAAATGATAATTAAGTTGAGAGAGGCAAATATGAAAAGAGTTCTGCCTCTTTTCTGATCCAGTAAAAGCAGCTTTCCAACCCCATTTTCAGCATCTCTTCTTCACCACTTTGGCTCTGCCCATCCTCCTGTCATCATCCGCCACACCATTCACAGGTCTAATCTCACCCAAGGCTACACCTCATCTCATCCCCAGTCCTGCTCATCATCTAGATGTCCATAACAATTAATGTACCACAACTTTGAGGAAATACATGTCAAAATACTGAACTAAAGAGTTAGTCTGTATATATAAAAGCCTAAGCGACCATTATGATCAAACGACCAGTCGACCAGTAGCTATGATGCACACTGACCACCACGGGGAAGAAACTCAACACAGGAGTTGCCACTGGTGGTCAGTACGCTTCCAAAGGGAGAGCGTTGCTCAGTCAGAAGTCAGGCTCACAGCTGGTGAGCGCAGCAGTAGTGGCGGAAGCCTCTCCCACCTCTGTGGCAGCACTAAGAATGTCTGACTGACAGCTTAGGCCCGCTCCCCAGAGGGACCTGGCCTAAGCCGTCAGTTGGACAACCCCTGAGGGCTCCCATACTGCAAGAGGGCACAGGCTGGCCCGAGGGACCCACCCCTCCGAGTGCACCAATTTCATGCACTGGGCCTCTAGTTTATGCCCAAGTGCACCGGCAATCGGCCGGCAGGTCCCAGTCCCAATCAGGGGCCATGCTGGCCGAGGGGAGGGGCCACGGGCAGTTGGCAGCCGGCCCCACCCTGATCACGGTGTTGGTTGCTGATTGGGGGGTTAGGCTGGCCAGGGGGCAGGGCAATCGGGGCCCAGATCAGGCTGGTTGGCTGCCATAGTGTGCAACACAGCCACAGTTTGTTCTGGTCATTCCGGACGCTGGGCTTTTATATATATAGAGGTCCAGTGCACGAAAATTTGTGCACTTGGGAGGGCAGGGGTCCTTCAGCCCGGCCTGTGCCCTCTCGCAGTCCGGGACCCCTCAGGGGATGTCCAACTTATGGCTTAGGCCCACTCACCAGGGGATCGGGCCTAAGGTGGCAGTCAGACATCCCTCTGGCAGCCCAGGAGCCCTTAGTGGATGTCTGACTAACAGCTTAGGCCTGCTTAGCACTGCCGCAGAGGCGGGAGACTCACGTCACCATCGCTACACTGGCCATCCATGAACCAGCTTCTGACAGAGTGGCGCTCCCCCTGTGGAAGCGCACTGACCACCAGGGGGCAGCTCCTGCATTGAGTGTCTGCCCCTGGTGGTCAGTGTGCATCATAGCGACCGGTTGTTCTGCCATTAGAGTCAATTTGCATATTACCCTTTTATTATATACTAGAGGCCCAGTGCACGAAATTCACGCACAGGGGTGGGGGGTTGGTCCCTCAGCCCAGCCTGTGCCCTCTCGCAATCCGGGACCCCTCGGGTAGGATCCCTAGGCCTGGCTGGCCATCAGGGCCTATCGAGGCTTTCCTTCTCCCAGCTGCCACCAGCTGTCCCCACCCCGCCACTATCACTGCTTGCCATCTGTGTGGCGCTGCCCCTCTCCCCCAGTGGTCACCTCCCTCTGCAGGGTGATCGCTGGCCGGCCCCACACACCCGCCACAGTGCCATCAGCCAGGTGGCCGGGGCTTCCCTCTTTGGGGTGATCAACCATGGGGCTCTGATCAATCACCCAGCAGAGGGGGGCCCCGCCCACCCAGTAGGGGCTCCACGATCGATTGCCATGCAGAGGGTGGCCTGGGCTTTCCTCTTTGGGGTGATCACGGAGCCCTCCCATTCCCAATCAATCGCCCCGCCAGTCAGTGGCCTGGGCCTCCCTCTGTGAGGCGATGGTAGGGTAGCCCAATCAACTGCATCACACCCAACTTGGCTGGCCTGGCGCCAGTGCATGTCATAGCATGGTCATCCGAAAGGTTGTCCAGACGGTTGTTCCACTGTTCGGTCAATTTGTATATTATGCTTTTATTATTATAGATATAGACTAGTGGCCCAGTGCACCAAATTCATGTAAGATGGGCAGTTGTCCCTCAGCCCGGCCTGCACCCTCTGCAATCTGGGACCCCTCAGGGGATGTCTGACTGCCAATTTAGGCCTGATCCCTCTCACAATCTGGGACTGCTGGCTCCTAACTGTTCACCTGCCCACCTGCCTGATCGCCCCTAACACTCTGCCTGCCTGCCTGCTCACCCCCAACTTCCCCCCCTGCCAGCCTGCTTGCCCACAACTGCCCCCCCCTGCCAGCCTGCTCGCCCCCAACTCCCCCCCACACACACTTCCTGGCCTGATTACTCCTAACCGCCACTGCCTTGGCCCCTCCAGCATGGCTTTGTCTGGAAGGACGTCCGGCACGTCTTCCGGAAGGTCTCCCGGTCTAATTAACATATTACCCTTTTATTAGTATTGATAGAGGCCTGGTGCATGGGTGGAGGCTGGCTGATCTGCCCTGAAGGGGTTCCTGGATCAGGGTGGGGGTCCCCTTGGGGATCGGGGCCAGCCTGGGCAAGGGGCCTAGGGTGGTTTGCAGGCAGGCCATGCCCCCATCAGGGAGGGGGTTTTCACTGGGGTTCGTGGCCAGCCTGGGTGAGGGGCTGAGGGCTGTTTGCAGGCTGGCCACACCCCCATTGGGGTGGGGGTCCCTGATGGGGGGCATGGCCAGCCTGGGTGAGGAGCTGATGGCCATTTGCAGGCTGGTCACGCCCCCATCAGGGTAAGGTTCCCCACTGGGGGTGGGGTGGGCCTGGGCAAGGGGCTGATGACTATTTGCAAGTTGGCCACGCCCCCATCGGGTGAGGGTCCCCACTGGGGGGCATGGCCAGCCTGGGCAAGGGGCTGAGAGCCGTTTGGGGGCAGTTTGCAGGCCTGCCAAGCCCCCAGCTTTGTCTGGAAGGACGTCTGGAAAGTCTCCTGGTCTAATTAGCATATTACTCTTTTATTAGTATAGTTTAGTATAGTCTTTGACATGACATTGGAACATATAGATTTTATTTCTGGGCTGCCGATTGGGATGTCTGATTGCCAGCTTAGGCCAGATCCCCTGGGGAGCAGGCCTAAGCCGTCAGTCGGACATCCCCTGAGGGGTTCCAGATTGTGAGAGGGCATAAGCCGGGCAAAGGGAACCCCGAGTGCATGAATTTTCGTGCACTGGGCCTCTAGTAAATAAACAAACATTTGGGAGGTTTGCCTATGTATAAAATTTAATTGTACTATATGAATTGGCTGAAACTTTGAAATCTCATTAGAAATTTTCTCCTACAAGTAACTTACCGCCTCTACCACCTCTGCCACCTCCACCTCCGCCTCTTCCTCCTCCTCGACCACCCCTGCCACCACCTCTTGGAGGTCCTTTTTCACCTGGAGGTCTAGGTAAAAACCTCTGCAGTGGCAGCAGCTTATATGGGTCAATATAAAACTGGAAGTAAAATAGAAGCAATTAATGTGATGACTTGGGTGATATAGTAGTCACTAAGATTATATAATTATAACTATACCTATACTCAAGACTGCCTGGGTTCAAATCCCAACTCTACTATATACTACTGTGTAGCCCTGGGCAAAAAGTTAGGTTTTTTGTGCCTTAGTTTTCTGATCTCTAAAATCATGATAATAAAGTACCTACCTCACACAGTCCTTGTGCAGATCAAAAAAGTAATATACATAAAACACATAGACTTTGGCACCTAATAAAACCAATTCAATCTCCTTAGAAACAGACAATGCCTTCCTAAAATTAACTACATTTTAACTTAACAGAAGTGCCTGCCATAAGAAAAAGTAAACTATTAAATACTTAGCATTAAAATAAAAAATAAAACATTGACATATAGCTATTTCAATATTTTAATAAATGATCAATAACTTTTTATTGAACAGATAAAGTAATGGACCATTTGTAGAAACTAAACCCACCCTATATTTAGGACTAAGAATATTTTTCTTCACAATAATGAAACAATTTTACACAAAACACACACGAGGGCTTCAAAACTATAATCTATATACTAGGTGTACCAGTTAATAATGGCGGATTTTGTAATCAAAGAAAACACAATAATTTCAAGAGAAACATCAAAAGTGCTTTATTCAAAGTAATGTCCATTGCTAGCTACACATTTCCCCCATCTTTCAGATAATTTGTGGACACTATCCCAATAGAACTTTTCTTGTTTTGAAGCAAACCATTCAGAGACCCAATTTTCCACTTCTTCATACATTTCGAAGTGCTGCTCAGAAAGTGCGTGTGCCATCCATCAGAACAAGTGGTAATCTGAAGGAGGAAGGTCTGGTGAATATAACAGGTGGTTAATACTTCCTAGGCAAGATCTTTTAACGTGTCTTTAACTAGTTTTAAAGTGTGTAATGGTGCGTCATCATGAAGCAAAATTACTTTGCCGTGTCTTCTGGAACATTCTGGTCGTTTTATGATCAAAGCATGGTTCAAATTGATTATTGTGGGTAGCGATCAGTATTGTTTCACCTGGTTTTAGAAGCTCATAATACACCACACCTTCCTAATCCCAACAAACGCAGAGCATTGTCTTCTTTCCGAAGCGATTTGACCTTGCAGTCAATGTTGATGGTTGACCTGGTCAACCCATGATTTTGTGCATTTGGGATTCTCAAAATAAATACACTTTTCATCACCAGTCACAATTCAATGCAAAAAAAGATTTTCTTTGTGCCATTGAAGCAACATTACTGATGACTTTTTGGTTTTCCATTTGTCTTTCTTTCAGTTGATGTGGCACCCATTTTCCTTCCTTTAAAGTCCTTCCCATTGCTTGTAAACGATCGGAAATTGTTTGCTGAGCAACGTTTAATCTTTCTGCAAGTTGTTTTTGAGTTTGACACGCATCTTCATCCAATAATGCTTGTAATTGTTGGTCTTCAAACTTTTTTGGTTGACCTGGACGTTGTCTTTCACATTGAAATCATCACTTTCAAAGCGTTTAAACCAGTGTTCACAAGTATCTTGAGATAGAGCATGTTCACAGTAAGTTTCCCAAATATACGATAACTTTCAGCAGCACTTTTCTTCAAAATAATGAATTAAAACTTCCTACAAATGCTCTTTTTTGGGCATGAAATTCGACATTTTTAAGATGATGTTAACACCTTCAGAAAATTTGACATAGAAAGTTTTGAAGCTTGTTGTCAATACAACAAAATAGCATACATATCAAATCGCGTATGTATCAACATACATGTAACCCCATCTATTGAAAAAAATCCGCATAAGTAACCGGTACACCTAGTATGTCCAAAACTGTCCTTCCTCCTCCCCCAATTCCCTTCTTCTCCAGTGTTGTCCATTTCAGTGAATGGTGACAACACTATCCACAAAGATGCTGAAATCAAGACATCTGAAAAACGGTGGCATTTTTTACTTTAATTTCAACAGCTCATCAATTATCAATGCCTGTCGATCCTACTTCCTTTACCTCTCATAAATTCATCTACTTTTCTCCATTTCCACTGCCCCAGTCCAAAATATCTCTTCCAACCTGGCCCCTTCACATAGAGTACTGAACTCTTCCCAGGGAGTTTATTTTTCCAGTACTTTTAGGTATAAATTTAACCACATTTTCCCTAATATTTAAAAACAAACCTAAAACTAAAGTCTGAACTCTTTCTTGTGACCTGACGGCCTTAAGTAATCTAGCTCCTGCCTACCTCTAGTCATAATTCATAACTTTCTCATTCCTAAATGTTCTCTGTCCAAGCTACACCTCTGCCTTTTCTGGATCCTTCAAGTGGCTTACTTTCTCAGACTTGCACAGTTTTCTCTCCTTATGAAGCACGTCTTCCTCCTCTCTGACTGACTAGTGCACTGGTTCCCAAGTGCTAACTTAACTACATCAAAGTCATCCAGGAGCCTTCCTTTTTGCACCGAGTCCTGGTCCCCACCTAAGATATACTGGGTCAAATTTCTTGGGAGTGCAACTCAGACATACATCTTCTTAAAAGCACCCCCAGATAATTCTGATGTGAAGCCAGGTTTGGGAATAACTGCTAGTCAACTTTCAAGTCTCAGCTTCAACCTCACTTCCTCAGAAAGCCAATACACTAAATTTGGTCCCATTATTAACATTTGCATAGCTACCTCTTGCACATATTTAATATCTGACTTTTTCCAAATAATTCAAATTTTATACTTTAATGATTTGTTTAGAATGTTTGGTCATGCAAGGCTTTTCAATAAGACAGTTTTACATAAACTAAAAAACATGCTCTAGCAGTTACAGAATTTGCTCATATGAGCAAGGAATACTTTCTGAAAGCCTGTATTAAATGAATTAGTCTTAAAGATAAGTAAGTTCAATGTTTGAGGTACAGAACATTTCAATTTAAGAGCTTCACTGGTGATATATTGAGGGAGTCTCAAGTGCCCTAAGCAGGACTACCCTGAGGTAGGTCATTCACTTATAAAACCAAGGACCCTAGGTATCATAAGCTTGACTCACCTTCTGTAGCTTTTTAAAGGAAGATGCCTTCATGTTTTCTGACAATTTAACTGAAAAATACTATTAATTTTATTAAAGAAAAAGCAATTAAGATTAAAAAAAGGTAACCTTCTGATTTCAAGTGTAATTTTAAAAAAAAGGGTTAGAATACACGGAAATGTTTAGGAAAGGTAAGATAGGTGTTTCCAAGAGGAAATGAATATTTTTAAAACTTCCAATTCCACCATACCATTCCAGTGGCACGATCATAGCCAAAGCAAGGTACCTCGACCCTGCAGCACTTATCCAAATGGCAATCATTTCTAAAACCTTCCCAAAAGGACCTATCTTTACAATACAGGGGTGGGCAAAGTAGATTTACAGTTGTGAGTATGCAAACTACAGAGTTTATCCTGTATTATTATTTATTAGTTATTGTATTTTCCATAGAAGCTGTAAACTGTACTTTTGTCCATCCCTGTATACATGGAAATACATTTTCCCTCTCTTGATTCTCTGTTATGGTCTGAAGCAACAATTTAATTAATACTTAGCTCCATAAAAAGCAAATAGTAACCTTTCAATGAGATCACTACATCTTCCAATTAAAAAGGATACAAAATCTCTAAGTTGTCCAAATATTTCATCCACTTTTCCAATCTGTTCTTTGTTTTCTAAATAAACTGGAGCATTAAAATAAGGCACCTTATTTTCATCTGTGGTACATTTACAAACTATGTCATCTTCACAGGGATGCAGGAACTCTCCTAATACTGAAATAGGACAAGAAAACATTAAAATATAAAACAATTTCAAATTATACTGACCAACCTCTTCTGGAAACATCCTTGTTTACCTGGGATTTCACCATCTCTGTTCTTCTGGGATACAAAAGACTCCCTGAGTTGGTCTATCAATCCACAACATACTGCCTATGTGACCTCGGGTAAGGGTCTCACCTTCCCTCTGCCTCAGTGTCCCCATCTTTAACATATGGCTAATAACAGTTCCAACACCTAACATACAGCATTGTGAGTAGCAAATGCAATATTAAATGTCAACTGCTTAGAAAAGTGCTTGGCACATTGAGACTCCTCAACCGAGAACAGTGATTTTATTACATTAATAACTATTATTATTTGATTAAACCCTGTGTGACATTTTACTGTCGATTCTTCCTTCTCCCCAACCCTTAACTGCAAAACCAGTCTTGTTTGCACTCGTCTCCCGCCCCCCCCGCCCCGCTTTTATACCTTCCCACTACCACCTCTTCACCAATTACTTCAATCTTTTCCAGAAAAGTGTGGAACCTCAAAATAACGACCTTTATTTCTAATTGACTACTGTCACCCCAAACTAAAATACTCATCCCACCGCTGCAAAACCAACTCTCCATCCCTATCACCCAGGCTCAAAACCTGGAAGCTTTTAACAATTGCCAGAATTAACCAACTTCTACTGAGTTTGTTTCCATTAGAATCTCTCTCCCATCTAACCCTTCCTTTTCTTCTCACTCCCACCATGCTCTCAATGCTTCCTTCGTGCATGGCCTGTTGAAATGGCTTCTGAGCTGGGACCTTGGACTCTTATCTATTACCTTTTTCAAACCATCTTACATACTGAACCAGCCTATTCTTTATATGAGACTGTATGCATCCTTCCTCCTCTTTGACAGGATTCTACTGTCAAATCTCTCACTTTCTATGACTTCCATCCTACCTCATTGATAATTACTCCAAAACTGCTCTAAATTAGGTCTTTTCCTTGACTTCCTCTCTGTCGTTTCCCTTCCAAGCAAAATCCTGACTTCTCTTACTAAAGAGTAAGATACATTCTGGGCTCTGGAGTCAGAAAACTTGCCTTGTACCTAAAATATTTCATTTACTGATTATCACTTATTCCTAACTATGACCCTAGCAAAGAAACTTAACTGAATCAGTCTCCTTATCTGTAAAACGGAGACAATAGGGGTAAGCATAAAATATTACCTATTTAATACCTTCCTTTCAGCCCAAGCTCAAGTTCCACCTCCATTCAAGTTCCACCTCCATGATGCATTCTAAGTGTCCTTCAGCTTTTTTAATCTCCCCCTACAAGCCAGAGCATGACTTTAACTCAGTTTACAGCATATCCAGAGATGTGCCTCACCAACTAAGCAGTAACCTCCGTATGAGTTGCTGGATCTATTTTATGGCACCTGACTCCCAGACTTCCTAAAAACACAACCTCAACCTCACCCCTACACTATCCCCACCCACAAGTAGGCTAAGCTTTGAAACGGACATACAAACTACTTGTTCTGGAGGTCCTTGGTCCTGGCCTTTACTAAAGCCGCCGCGGCCACCCCCTCGTCCAAATCCTCCTCTGCCGCCGCCGCCTCGGAAACTGCCGCCGCCGCCTCGGAAATTGCCGCCACCTCCACCTCGGAAGTGGTTGTTGCCGCCGCCGCCACGATTGAAACCGCCACCTCCACCACCTCGGTTAAAGCCTCCACGACCTCCGCCTCGAAAAGACATGCTCGTTCCCACCTGGTGAGAAAAACAATGCGTGCCGCCCTTTGGTCACTGTGGCCTCTCGGTACAGCACCTAACCTTTCCGAACCTCGGTCAGAACACCATAAAGGGAACAGTATTAACGACAGCAACTCCGCCACCCAACCCACTGCCAAGCCGCCAGTGACGAACCCGAAGGGTGAGCAGTGTGGCTTCCCCAAAGTCCTGTGAGCGCCGACCGACCCTCAGCAGCCATGTCGCCTCGGTGAGCGCCTCCTCCCCCTGCGGGCAGCATGGTCCTCACGCCGCCGTCCTTCCTGCCCGCCTCCCGCCCTCCCCAGCGGGGTTCCGCGCCCAGCCTTCACCACGGCTCCGGTTCCCCGCGCCTCTCACCGGCTCCACGTGCACCGCTAGCCCGGCTGCGCGCGCACACCCACCCGCCCGGTACTTCCGATGCACGTTGGGCCTCCCAGGCCACCGTCCCGGCACCAAGCGAAGGGGGAAAACGACCAAAAGCTCAAATAACTAGTTTATTTAAAAAAAAAAAAAATACTCACCTGCAGAACCAACGACGCTGTCAACTTTCCAAAACAGTCTTCAGCGCGGGAAGAGCAACAATAATACCCAACTTCAACCACTTGTTTATGACAATTTACGACAGTCAGGCCAACGTGCCTTCCGACCAGCCAAGGAAGTGGCGTAAAATAGCCGCGTCCGTGGCATCCTGACGTTCCAGGAAGTGTCACCGCGGTGTTGCCCCGGGATATCCCGGGAGGGAGGAGTTGGAGACCGGCCCTCTTCCAGCCGCCCGTGGGTCTTCGGGGATGCAGGGCTGGCCTCGCGTCGTCTTGGTTTTCACGCTGCGCGGTGGTCGGTGCCGGCTCCAACCGCAGCTCCGATCCGCGCTCTGCCCAGGCGGGGATCTGCTCGCGTCGGAACCTGGGAGGAGGGCTTGTCTGCGTTCTTTCGAGTTGTTTTTTCCTTTCGTATCTTTTATTTTGTTCCCCATCACTGTTTATCCACCCTATACTCTCTTCTACCTCCACAGTCACCACACTGTTGTCCTTGTCTATACTTTTGTTCTCTGGTTTCACTAGAAGAAAAAGATGCCCGTTGTACTTTTACTAGTAAAGAACTGTTACCTGATAGGAACCAAGGCATATTTTTATCTTTTGTATCAGGTAGTTTATGCATGTGTCAAGTACGTTTGAGCACCGCCAGGCTGGGCACCGGCTATCCTACATTATTCTCTCCCCTTCTTGATATCTGACTTCAGCTAAAATTTCTCCCCCAAAGAAAGCTAGTGACTTCCTATTTATTAAATTTGATTTGTCTCTTTTGCACCTGAATTTTCTGAGAACTTACCTTGACAGTTGAACCCTGACTGGGCGTCTCCTGGTACACCAAAAGGTTGCTGGTTCCATTCCCCATCGGGGGCACAAGCCCAGGTTGTGGGCTGATCCCTGGTGGGGGGCGTGCAGGAGGCAGCCAATGGATGTGCCTCAGCGCCGTTTCTCTCTCCCTCTCCCTACCTCTCTCTCTAAAATAAGTAAATAAAATGTTTTTAAAAGAAATAAATTTGACTCAGTCAGCCTCCTCTGAAAGAGGGTTGGGGTTGGTACATATTACATAGGGTTGCTTTTTTGTTTTTATTTTGAAAGAACGTTGTAAACTTCACTATGGAAATATTAGGAATTACAATGTGCCTTCTACACTAAGTATAAGCTGCTTGAGAAAGCACTTAACAGTCCTGCAGATAAAAGGAATTTGATAAATTTACTTTAAATTCCATACCTCATTCAGAGGTAGAATTATTCACAACTCACCTGCTCTATTTTGCTTTGTGTCATTTAATGTTTATTTACATTGTGTTTCTCCATTTGGTGTTGCACTTATCTCCAACTCTGTGATGAAACCACGAACTTTTATGGTACCTTCCAGATTACCTGGCTCCCTTTTATTTTACATGTAAGGAACTTACATTCAGAGAAGTGAGCTACCTTCCCCACCTCATTAGAGAGGCAGCCTAGAACTTTGGATTCTCACCGTCCTCAGTCCTTTTCTGGCCCCCTCCTCTTACACTTCCCAAATTGTTCATCATTCCAGTTCTCCGTCCTCATGGTAGCAACATCCCTACCCCAGCCTTGGTTGCCGTCTCTTTTACCAAAGCTATCAATTTCTATTCCTTCTAAGGTAGATTTTTGCATTGTTATCATAAGCCTCCTGTTGTCACTACTGAAGTGGGATTTTTGAATTGGAACACGTGGTGTTCCCCTGGGCAGACTGGTCCCCGGGTTCTTAGTGGGAATCGAAGACTGAATCCACAGATGGAAGGTGGTATAGCAAAGGTGGAAATTTATTGAAGAACAAGTACAGACTCCCACAGGAGGAAGGAGAAAGAATCTCAGCACAGACTCGCATGTGGGGAGGAGGAAGAGTCCCACTGAGTTCCTTTTCTCTATGGTTTATAAAGACTGCAGATCTTTGTGCCTTGATATGCCCTCTGATTGGTCACTATTTCCTTGGTCTATGGTAACTCCTGAGCTCAAAGGTTGACCTCACATGGGACATGTGAGGTTTTCCTCCCTCCTTCCTTATTATTTCCCTTTGGTCTTTCTTCTCCTTTTGGATGAGGGGCTTCCTTCCCTTATTTTGTAAATACAGACCTTCTGCTGTTCCCAGCTCCCTCATTCTATGGAAATGTACCTGTTGCAGCTTTTCAGCTTCCCTAGTCTATGGAGATATACCTGCTGCTGCTCTGCAGCTCTGTGCTTCTTCCATGGTCCCCTTAATTTCTAAAATTTCCTAAACTTGTCTTTTTCACCCCTAAAAATTTCTGTTTTCACTACCACACTTTCTTGTGTTATTCCTATCCTAAATCACCCAATATAATCTACAAGAATTCAAAAGTACTGAAATAATAGGAGTGAACTACAACAACCCCTCACATTCTGCGCATTTTTGTTGCCTCAAAATAAATAGTTCCAGGCTTTACTTTTCTTCCTCCCATCTGTACTTCATATGATGACGTACTGACCTTACTAAAACAGTTTCCTTATCCCATAGCCATCCTCAGGACCCTGAAAGCTCCCCATTTCCTTTAGCAACATCTCTAAAGTAAAATCTATGGATGAGGCCTTCTATATAATTACTACACACCTTCCCTCTGCCCCATTAGGCCAACATTATTGCCTTGTTTCTCTTTCTCTGCCGTTGTTGAACACTTCCTGCTTGGAAAAGCTCCATTTCCCACTCCCTAGACTAGCTTTTTCTATCATTTTACCCTGGAGGAGCTCTTGAAATAATCTTCAGACTTCAGACATATATATATGAGCAAGTTGTAGACATAATGACCCAATAATAATTGTCAATGCTTTTTTCTAACATGCTTTTTTCTAATTGATAAAATACAGGTAACATAAACTTTACTATCTTAATCATTTTTAAGTATATAGTTCAGTGGTTCACATTGTTGTGCAACTCAGTGCTCTTTTGAGTAGAGAATGTTTCTCTGTGAATCTGTTTTTGCCCTACTTATTACCATACTCTGTAGATTTCTCCCCCTCACAAAGGATATCAAGTCTCCCGCAAATTAAATGGAAGTGGAAACTAGTTTTTTCTTTAATTTAGTAAAGGTTGAAAATTGATTTTATTAAATGTTAGTATCTTTTTATAGGCCTGTGGACAAAAAGGAGTCGGCCACATGCTAACCTGACTAGCTCAGGGTAGGCCTACATGGCAGCCTTGCAAACTCAGAGACCTAAAGTAACCACAAAGGATGGTCTGAAATTAAAACTTTTTTTTTAAACTAAAAGCAGTTTATGGTGGGTAGACCAGTATCTTCCCTGACAAAGGTCAATCTTTACCTTAACTGAGCCTGTTTCTTGTCTTTTTGCATCTACAATAAAATATCTTTGGAATGTCAAAGTGATTTTCCTTTTTCCAGACCCCTCAAAGCATAGGCACCGATCTATGGAGACCACAAATCCCCTCATTGTTACTGAGTTAATTGTTGCTGTTAACTATCCTGCACCCACCTAAGTAAAAGAAGTGTGTTGTCTATCATTTTACTTTTTATCCAATCTCAAATGTTTCCCCGCTTTGCTTTCTCCCACCTCCCTAATCTATCACCAGTGGATTTCATATAACCCACTTACCTCTCCTTTTTTTATTGTAATGTATAAAATAAGGTGCAAAACTGCCATTCTCCACTGAGATTTTGTTTCCCAGCAATTATCAATAGTTTTGGCTCAAATAAACTTACAAAAATTCTTCACAAGTTTGAATGTTTCTTATGTGGACGGGCATGCATATATATCCTATATAATAAAAGCCTAATATGCTAAATGTCCAGTCAACTGGTCAGCTGCTCAACCAATTAAAATGTAATATGCTAATGATATGCTAAGGACTCTCAACAGCTCACTATGACGTGCACTGATCACTAGGGGACAGATGCTCTGTCTGGTAGGTGGGGTCCCTTGGCCTGGCCTGCACCCTCTCGCAATCTGGGACCCCTGGGGGAGATCAGAGAGCAGGTTTCAGCCCAATTGCAGAACAACTGGTCTCTATGACGCACACTGACCACCAGGGGGCAGACGCTCAATGCAGGAGCTGCCCCCTGATAGTCATTGTGCTCCCACAGGGGGAGCTCCGCTCAGCCAGAAGCCAGGCTCATGGCTGGCAAGCACAGCAGAGGTGGTGGGAGCCTCTCCCAGCCCCCCAGCAGTGGTAAGGATGTCCAACTGACAGTCTAAGCAGTCAGACATCCCCTGAGGGCTCCCAGACTGCGGGCCGGGGTAAGGGACACACGACTGCACAAATTTCATGCACCAGACCTCTACTGTGTATGTGTGTGTGTGTGTGTGTGTGTGTGTGTGTGTGTGTGTGTGTGTTATTTTTGAAACTAAAAATAATGAAATTTGCCTATTTAGTATGAAATTTTTGCTTTTGCTCTGTATATTCTCAGATCTGAGTCAGTCTTAAGACTGGCATACACAGCCCACCGGTGTGGCTCAGTGTTTGAGGGTGGACCCATGAAAGAGGTCACTGGTTTGATTCTGGATCAGGACACATGCCTGGGTTTGGGGCTCAATCCCCAGTGGAGGGGGGAGGGGAGATGCAGGAGCTAGCCGATTGATGATGTTTCTCTCTCATCAAAGTTTCTATCTCTCTATCCTTCTCCCTTCCTCTCTTTCTAAAAAAAATAAAAATAAAAACATATTTGTAAAAATATTTTTTAAAAAAAGACTGGCATACATAGATTTCATTTGCAACCAAAGTGAGATGATTTCTGTCATTGTTTTAATGCTTATTAGACAAAAAGCTTACACAAGAAGAAAATTATAGTAAAATGTTTATTACTTTCCTATGAATGGCAGAATGTCTTTCGCAGAAGTCTAGAACTTGTAATATTGCAAATCAGTAAATTTCATCTTATGTTTATAATAATCAACTCACAAAGTTCTTCCTCTTCTTTCACAGTCAGGTGCTCAGGCTGAAAAGAAGATTCAGAGAAAGGAGACCTCATTCAGCCATACACTTGTGTTGAAAGGGAGGGAAAATACTGTTCAGTTTTGTTCTGCAATTTCCCCCAGTGATTTGGTCAACTTGACACTTGAGACTTCCTCACTCTCAAGTGCAAGCAGCAGTGGAACTATTTGAGGATTTCTTTTTGCCGTATGATTTTTCCAAAGATTCAATTTCTATTTAAAACCAAGAATCTTGTCACTTGAAATCAAAATATTTTCTCCATGTCCTTGAAGATACTTGTTCAACTACTTCATGTGATAAAAAATGTCTACTAAATAGGCTGTTACTGCAGCCATTCTTGATCTTCAGAGCATTTGGCAAAATCTAGCCTACTATTTTCTTGAAAGTATTCCCACCGTTCACTTTTTTAGCTCAAACATCCTATTAAAAACCAAAATCTGTATTAGTTTCTGTTATCTCAACACCTAGTGTCTTAATAAGCTTTATCTTGCATGATCTCTGTAGGTTAGATATGGAGGAGCAGCTTGGCTTAATGGTTCTGGTTTAGGGTCTCTAGTGGTTGCAATCAAAATGTTGATTGGGAGTGCAGTAATCTGAAGGCACAACTGGAGATGGAGGATCAATTTCTGAGGTTGCTCACCCATGTGCCTAGCAAGCTGATACTGTCTCTTGCCAAAAGGACTCAGTTCCTTGCCGCATGGGCCTGTTTACAGAATGCTTAAGCATACTCATGACCTGGCAGCTGGCTTTCCCAAGAACAAATGATCTCCTAAGCCATAAGATTTTATGCAGTGGCAGATTTATGTGGTCTTTGTCCAGGTTTCTACATAGTTGTTGTTTTTAACATTCTTGAGTGAACTAGCCGTTCTTGAGTAAGTTTAGCCATTTTTGTAGTACCAGCCAGAATTTTTTTCATTTCAATTTCAAAAATGTCTGACACCAGCATTTCTCTGAGAGGGGAAAAAAGTATGTTGTGAATACATCAGGATTTTTTTTCCTCAGGAAACAATGCTGAAATCACTGATAGGGTACCATCAGTGCAGATGCCAACACACTTTCTCCAAAACGTACCTTTTGTTTCCAATATGAAGACAAAACAGTGCATGTATCTTGGCCTTTGTTTTGGGCAAGGTTTTACTATCATGGAAAAAATTTAATTTCACCACAATTTACATATCTTGAAAATGCTACCATATGACATCTGTTATTGAAATCAATCCATCAGGGAACATAAAAAGTTGTTTTTTGGTTTATTACACAAAATCTTTTCAGCATCCTGTAGCATGTCATCATTCGCATCAATTTATTATACTTCCAGAGGGAAACCTTTTTAGTTTCTTACATTATGTATTATTCCAGCATTTTACTGTCTATAAATTTATATACAGAATTGTGAAGTTCTTACCAACTTTGGGGCTTTTTCTTTTTTTAGTCAAAAAGTTCTGCTACATAACTTGTTTTTTAGACATTTTTACTGAAGGTGACTGACTTTTTTTAAACAAATTTTTACTCTGAGATTTCAAAGGCCATTTAAAATTATTTGCTCCTTTAATGTGATTTGTAGTTGTGTCTTTTCAATTTTGCTGGAGCCATTGCTGCATTTATAAGTTGTGATTTTTCATTATTTATCAAATTACTTACCTAGGCCTAGAATTCTCTTCCATCTTTCACTTCATCTTCAAAAATCACCACATTGGACTCTTAAGTCATGTTTGTAAAACAGGTGCTAATAAAGTGTAAAACAAGGAAATCACAAAAGAAAAATGAAATCTTTAGAAATACAATTCACTTTTAACCTACAACCCCTGTTTTGCAATGTTTACAACATGATAAAGCAATAGGAAGGCTTCTGAGTCATAGTGTGTACAAGTCTTTCCTTAGAATTGAAATTTACCCCTTGACTTGATATCCTATCAGGAAAGCTTGTTTGCTCTCCGTTGGCTGGGCTAAGGGGAGGCTGGGGGAGGCTAGGAGATAGAATTTAAGGGAAGAGACTGATGCCATCAACCTATCATCCCTCCCTTGGTATGGTTCAGCACTCATCGATTTATCAACAGCCTTTCTTCCCTATCTCACAACCAAAACAGAACTGACTCAACCAAATGAACATAATCATGTGGAGCTCTGCTATATAGGTGAACAATCTCTAGCAAAATTGCTTAACAGGGCTTCTTGAGCTATTCATCACCGTAGGTGCTGGCATTGTATGGAGAAAGAACTTTTTTTTTTAATTTCCTTCTGGAACCCCTAATAAGCTCTCATAGAACCCCTAATGATATCAGTGAGCCCCAATTGAGAAATCTCCACTAGACTATTTAAGCTGAAGAGTGGGAAGTACTTCTTACTTGTTTTGGTATCCTAAGCACATAACACAGTGCCTGTACACACACACACACACACACACACACACACACACACACACACACAGATACCTAGTAGGTATTCATTGAACTTAACTGAACTCTTCTCTATACTTTGAATTTCTGCCCACCCATTAATATTTTGCTTGTCAACACATGACTATACACTGAGTGGCCAGATTATTATGATCTCTAAACGCATAATAATCTAGCCACTCAGTGTATATCCTCCTATATAATAAAAGGCTAATATGCAAATTGTCCCCTCAACCAGGAGTTCCGACCAGCTGGCAGGCTAGCCAACCACCCATGTCCCCTCCTCCTGGCCAGGCTGGCCGGACCCTACCCATGCACAAATGCATGCACCAGTCCTCTAATACACACACACACACACACACACTTTGAGTGGCCAGATTATTATGTGTTCAGAGATCATAATAATCTGGCCATTCAGTGTAGAATGATCAACAAAGGGATTATAAAAGAGACGGAGGGGAGAGAAAGAATAGAGGCACATTCTAATTATGGGATACAAGATCTAAGAAAGCATACATCCAAATGTGTTACTGAAAGGTTAGGAAATCTAATTAAAATACTTGGTAAGGAGATAGTGTAAATGACAGAGAAGAGAAAGAGCTTAAAACTTTATATTGAAACAAAAATTTATTTTTTAATCCTCACTCAACGATATTTTTCCATTGATTTTTAGAGAGAATAGAAGAGAGAGGGAAAGACAGAAATATTGATATGAGAGAAACACATTGATTGGTTGCCTCCTGCACGTGCCCCAACCAGAGCCTGGGCGGAGGGGGAGCCTGCAACCAAGGTAGGTGCCCATGACCAGAATTGAACCCAGGATCCTGAGGTACTCAGACCGATGCTTTATCCACTGAGCCAAACCGGCGAGGGCTAGAACAAAATTTTAAAAGGCCTTAGCCAAGTTGCCATTAAATTGGAAACATTAATATGAACTCATTAATTTCTTTTTAAACTTTTTAATTAAAATTTCAAGCATAACCAAAAGTTGAGAGAGCAGTGGAATGAACCTCTGTGTACCTACAATCCAACTTCAATAGTTACCAGATTTTTTCAGATCTTGTTTTTTTCTACCCCCTATATTTTTTAGAGTGTGTTTTCGCTGGAGTATTTTGTAGTAAGCTCTAGCTAGCGTTTAATCCATAAATCTCCAAAAGAGGACTTTTTAAGCATAAGCATCATTTCATTACCACACCAAACAAAAGTAATAATTCCTTAGTATCAGCTAACAACAGTCCATAAAAGTTTCCAAATTATTTCAAAATGTCTTAATAGATGGTTTGATCAAGTGGAGATCCAAACTATGTCCATGCATTAAATTTGATTGATATGTCTCTAGTGTGTCTTTTATTCTTTGTCAGTTTCCTCTCCCTGTTTCCCCCGCCCCCATGGCATTTACTTGTTGAAGAAACTGTTTTTTATCTTATAGAATTTCCCATCCTCTTGGTGGTACAAACCATGTGTCTCTATCCTCTGTATTTCCTATAAACTGGTAGTGAGATATGGAGAATTAATTATGTTCAGGTTCAATTTTGCCCCCCCAAAATATCTCCTATAGCATCACATGAGGAAGCATGATATCTGGTTGTCTCTCTTTTGGCAATGTTAAGATTGGTCAGTGGGATCAGTATCATCCTGATTCATCTATTAGATAGTTCCCACTTTTTTTTTTTCTTTTCACAAAGATGGTGCTGAAAGTGAAATAGGAAACTCCTGTCCCTCCCAAAGCCAAAGTCAAAGCAAAGGCTTTGAAGGCAAAGAAAGCAGTGATGAAATATGTCCACAGCCAACAACAACAACAAAAAAAGCAAGAAGAAGATCTACACGTCGCCCACCTTCCTACTGCCCAAGAGACTGCAGCTTCCAAAGCAGCCCAAATATCCTGGGAAGAGCTCCCCCCAAGAGAAACAAGCTTGACCACCATGTCATCATCAAGTTACCCCTGACTACTGAGGCAGCCATGAAGACAGAAGACAACAATGCACTTGTATTCATTGCAGATGTCAAGGCCAACAAGCACCAGATCAAGCAGGCTGTGAAGAAGCTCTATATGACATTAACGTGCTCTGGATGTTGTCAACAAAATGGAATCATCTAAGCTGAGTTTAGCTAGCTAATTCTAAGTATGAAAATTTTTTCACTGTAAAAAATATGTATAAAGTTTCCTTCCTGTCCCTTTTTAATTGATTGTTGTAGCAGCTATTGACGATCATCAGCTAGATTAATTGGTTTTAGAAGGGCTTGCATGATGGTAATATGCTAATTTTATCAGTAATTATTAGCTGAAATAAAGAAATGTCCATCATTATTTTAAGTTTTTATTTCAAACCTTTATTATTTTTGTTTTTATTAATGCTTAAATTGTTTCATCTTTGGTTGGTGAGAGCTCCTTCAAGTTGTGTCCTATGTCTTTTAACACCATTCATGGGCCTCTGATAGCATTCTTGCTTTTTCTCTCTCTCTTCCTCCCTTCCAGGTGTCCCTCTGTTTGATTTATACATTTCCTCCCCAGCCCTTTCTCCAAGGCTTAGCATGCTGAATGTCGTCATAAGACACGTATGAGCCCTAACCGGTTTGGCTCAGTGGATGGAGCGTCAGCCTGCGGACTCAAGGGTCCCAGGTTCGATTCCGGTCAAGAGCATGTACCTTAGTTGTGGGCACATCCCCAGTAGAAGGTGTGCAGGAGGCAGCTGATCGATGTTTCTCTCATCGATGTTCCTAACTCTCTATCCCTCTCCCTTCCTCTCTGTAAAAAAATCAATAAAATATATATATTTTTAAAAAGACACGTATGATCCAGAGGACAAGACATAAGTAAAACCTTTAGGAAACCAGTGTTCAGGAACCTGCCAGGACATCTTCTCTAAAATAAGAGAAATTATTTCATCTTTCACTTCCATTCATAAAGAAGGAAGCACAAAACCCAGTGAGGTTTTTGGGGAATATTTGCTTTCTCAGGGACTATTTCACACTGAGGAATACTGCTCTGGCAGCCAGACAGAAAAGGGTTCTGAGCTGATCCAGAAGGCCCTACGGTGTTGGCGGTGTCAGTGGTGGGAAAAACACTGCATAATTTTTAAGGAAGATCCAGAGGGAGAATTACAACACAGGACCCTAGGGTTCAGGAGCAAGGCTATGCCATCTGCAGCCGAGAATTATACTCTTTGAGAAACAATTTGTGCACTACTGGATCCCGGTAAATGTGGTGGAATAACTGGATGTGGCCAGAAATGCCCAGTATGAGCTGGGTCCTAACAGACCCACCAAACATAAGGTTGAGCAGGCCTAGTAAAAATGCAAGACGGAACTGGTTACATCCAGAAACAAACACAAAAAAATGACTAAATGGCATGAACAAAGTGCATGAGCAGGTAGCCCAGATTCCCCACTTCCCATCCAAATCCAAATTGCTGCATCCATGCTCTTCTCTCAGCTCACGCCTATGGCTCAGGATGTAGGCGCAAGCCAAAAATAGCAGCTCATTACAGCCACACTTAGGAACAGTTTTAAAAGACCGTGACGAGGGCCCTGGCTGGGTGGCCCAGTTGGCTGGAGTATCGATCGCCCTATGCACCAAAAAGTTGCCAGTTTGGTTCCTGGTCAGAGCACATTCCCAGGTTGCAGCTTTGATCCCCCCAGTCCACACAGACAGGAGGCAACTGATCAATGTTTCTCTCTCATGTCGATGTTTTCCACATAGGGGTGTCTCTCTCTCTCTCTCTCTCTCTCTCTCTCTCTCTCTCTCTCTCTCTCCCCTCCCTCCCTCCCTGTTTCTAAAAACTCAATTCTTAAAAAAAAAAAAGAGTGGTGAGGGAAATTTCTGCCAATGGCAGAGTTTCAGTAGTACACCTGATCATCCACTTTTCTAGTCCATGGTTTGATACATGGAAGCACAGGCAATAGTGATTGACCATCTTTTTTTCCTAGAATAAAACGTATGTTGAAATTAAGAATAAGAAGGTCTGCAGTAGAAACATGTGGATGTACATATAAGAGTGGGGATAAAGTATAAAAATCTTAATATCACATGTTAACACCCACCAAAGAAAAATACATTAAATTGCCAACAAACTGACTCAGCCGATTAATATCAGCCAGTTTCAGCCATCAGCCACCCCAGTGCTAGCACAAGGGGTACAAGAATAAAGTGGCCATGGCAGCAGAGATGGAGGCTTCCCATGAGGCCACTAGCATGAACGCCCCCCCCCCAAGATTTATTAGCTACTACCATCAACAAATGTTCAATCTGACAGTAACAGAGACCAATGTGGAACCCCAAGATAGCACAATTCATCAAGGATACCTACTAGGCACTTGGTGGTAAATTCACACAGTTTGTCCTTTTGATCTTAAAAGAGTCCATGGTACATTCTTACAGAACAGACATATGTCCCAGGTTAAAATGTCCCCTTGGATCATGACCCTAGCTGGGCCATAGCTAGGATCATGATTCAAAGGATTGCAGAGTAATCTTTTAACAGGGGATCCCATATGATCCTATATAACATCAGACCAGGGGACCCACTTCACAGCAAAGAAGATGTGAGAGTTAGCCTATGACCATGCTTCACTGGTCATCGCATACACCACTACCCAAATTCTGGAAGCCTCATGGAGCGTTGAGACAGCTTGCTGGATGCAGAGCTGAGCTGCTACTTAAAGGCACTACTCTGAAGACCAGGAGCTACCCTCCAGGAAACAGTGTACGCATTGAATCAAAGACCTTCATATAGCATTGCATCCCCAAGAGAGGGAAGACCCAGGCTGGGGAACCAGGAAATAGAATCAGGAATAGCCACACTCACCATCACTTTTATGAAACTCGCCTGGTTTGCCTTCTCCTTTATTGCCAATTACTTCTCAGTCTTCACTAATAGATAATATAAATTTAGGAGGTGCCCAAAGCTCTTTCCCTGTCATTCTTTCTTCCTAAACTACATCATATACTGTATGTACCATGATAACTTCCCGATTCTCTCTTACCAATGATGAGTTGAGGACTTTTTGCTTCCTGTCCCCACAACTGTGGACTCTGCAGGATTAGAGGTCTTGTTCTCCAAAGGGCACAGCAAGAATTACACTCAATTATAAGCTTAGCCTTCTGCCCTTTAGCACATTGGGCTCCTGATGACTAGAGACCAGCAAGAATGAAGAGGACTCATCATCTTAACAGGGTTTACTGGCCCCGATCATTCAGAGGAAGGAGGGCAGCTGTTATATAACATGTATGGTGCCGTATGAACGACTTGGATGCCCCTTGTGACAGGCAAGGGCAACTAGAAAGGCCTGATAACCAGGGGCTCAGACCACTGACCACTACTGGGAGAGGTTATTCCATCAGGTAAGCTACTGAGGCCAGGAGGTAGGAGGTCAGGGTGAAGGAAGTCTAGAATGCACCAGATGAGTAGCAGCTGCAGCCCCAAGATCAACGATAAGGACACCTCCCTCTTCTAACATTTCCTTCCAGACGAGAGACCCACTGAAATTTTGAAGGATCCACGCGGAGCATATATGGCAAGTAGATGGAAAAGGTGTAAATGGTGGGCTCTGAAAGACAAGGAAATGATTTTCCCAGACCCCTTCTTAAGGAAGGTTTTGCTGACACTTTCTTCTGACAGCATCTGTCAGTTCCTTCAGGGTCTGCCTCTTCTGAAGGCATGTCTTTCCTGGATAACCTACACTGACTGACTGAGCAAGCAGGGTTCAATGGTCCAGGCATTTCTGCCTGACCCAGGGGCACTGTGACAGGAACCCTCACTCCAGAGCTCCAATAGCTGGCCGAGGCTTTGACAAGCCTGCCTTGTAGTCCGACTTCTCTCTCTGCTCATTCCTGCTCCTTCTCCCTTCCTCTCACTGGATCATTCCTAACACGCATCTTGCACCTACGTACCTCCCCCTCCCTTTCTTCTTCCCCCACCCCCCACCACAAAACTGTCTCATGTCTGCTTCAGGAGAAGCCAAATGGTGAGAGCAGAAATGCGGTCCCAAATTTATTTTACAAACACACATGAATCCTGCACTATCATTGGTGCCAGGGCAAGAATACTTATTTTTAAAAGTATTTATTTTTGTGCTCAGAGAATACAACTTGATCGCAGCACAGCCGGTGCATGCTAAAGGAACTGTGTGGTTGAGGATTTTGAGATATTCAGCAGAGCCTTTAATCTGATGCACTTTTACTTCTTGCCATCGCCTGGTCTTCAACCTTGAGAGGAAATGTTATAACTTTATTTTCCACAAGCTCAAAAAGTTGTCTTGCAGTGTCTGTCTCCCTAGGAAACAGAACAGAGGTATTATTCAGTAATGAGGTGGGAAATCAGTTTCCTCTGGAGGAAACACAGTCCCTATTGGTCGCCTCCCTCTGCTGTTTGCTGAAAGACCTTTTTTTTTGTTTCAGTTACGGTAAACTCTTTGGACTGTGGCCAAATTCTCTTTGAGTTCAAAAGTACAAAGCTCTTTAGAAGGCTTGATCTTTTTAAATGTTTTTTCAGAGGTTAAAAATTAAATTTGAAAAACTATCTGGGGAGGAGAAGCATCCACAGTAGAGACACAGACCCTGAATGTCTCCACCATGAAGCTTGCTCATGCTATCCTGTTACTTTTGTGCTTCTACTTAAGTTTTTGTAAGGTAAGTAATTCAATGTTTATGCAAAATATTTTAAATATTGTAAAAATATATAAAAATCTTGAGACATTATTTTGATTTAAAGATTACACCGTTCAGTTACCAACAATGGCAGGATATAGTCAGTAACAGATTTTTGTTACTTTCTTGATGAAAGAGCTTTAAAAAATTGCTTTTTTGTATGCTTTTATCTGTGCATAGAAATTAAACTGAATGAGAATTTTAGCAATATAGATCTGTAATTTATAGTAATCGTATTAAATAAATAAATATTTTCCTGGCTGGTGTGGTTGAGTGTCGTCCCATACACAGAAAGGTCACAGGTTCAATTCCTTGTCGGGGCATATAACCAGGTTTCAGGTTCCAGCCCTGGTCTGGCTTCTGTGGGAGGCAACAGATTGATGTTTCTCTCTCCCCCTCTCCCTTTTTCTCTCTAAAAAAAATCAATAGAAACATGTTTAAATACATAAATATTTGCCAAGCTCCTTCCATGTGCGAAGTATAGTGCTGAGCAAGTGGCAAGGCTGGCCTCTTCCTGCAGTCGTCTTTTGGTACAGTTGTAGCAAGATGATAGAAATATACCAGTGAGAGAGTAAGAAACAAGATTTAAATATCATTTGGGGAAAAAAAAACACCAAAAAAACAAGACAAGGAACTGTTACAAGATAGTATGTGTTTATTGCCCCCCAAAATGGTGCAAATATCATGTGCCAAGGGACTTTAATGGAAGGGAAAATTCCTTCCTGCTGGAAGGTCGGGAAGAGTTTATAGACCAAGTGGGATTTGAGCTAGACTTATTTCTAAATTAGATTTTGATTCGTGGGGAGAAAGAGAAAGTAATTTCCAGCTTTCCCAGCCTGGAGAAGCAGCAAGTGCTATGGCAGAAAGATACCAAAGTACAAGGCTCCTTTCTATCACCAGATAAATAAACCCATTTGACCAGAATGGAGACTTTGTGGGCAATTCAGGGAGTTAAAACTGAAATGACAGATTTTAGTCAGGTTGGAAGGTCATCTATCAAGCTTAGAAATGTTTAAGACGTTTTAGATATTTATTGAAGATTGCCTACTTTTGTGATCATAACATTTTAAAATATGATTCCAAAAACTGTCTTTGTCTTGGGACAGTTTGTAGAAGCAAATATTTAAAGAAAACTACCTAAGGAATCAGAATTACATACTTTAAGTTTCCTATAACTTCAAAAATATATATGCAAAAAAATAAAATATATATGCAATGTTTATAGCAGAAAACAAATAAAAATAAACTAAATGCTCATTTATAAGAAACTGATTAAGTGATTGCACATCCATAAATGAGCTACCATGTACCCATTAAAATGATGCATTCTATATTTACCAAAAAAAAAAAAAAAAAAAAAAAAAAAGACCTTACTAAAGTCTGTTTGTTGCTCTAACCGGTTTGGCTAAGTGGATAGAGGGTTGGCCTGCGGACTGAAGGGTCCCAGGTTCAATTCCGGTCAAAGGCATGTACCTTGGTTGTGGTCACATCCCCAGTAAGGAGTGTGCAGGAGGCAGCTGATCGATGTTTCTTTCTCATTGATGTTTCTAACTCTCTATCCCTCTCTTTTCCTCTCTGTAAAATATCAATAAAATAATAAAAATAAGTAAATAAAGTCTGTTTGTTAAATAAAAAATATACACACACATATGTACATATGTATCTGTGTGTATACACACTCACACACAAATGTAGCTGCTTAAATAAATGTCAATTTAAAAGTTCTTAGAGAGTATATAGCAAACAGTTAACAGTTGGTATCTGTAAGTGATGGGATTACTGGTGACTTTTTTTTCTGTTTTATACATTCAGAAATTCTGTCTTACTCATCCTTCACTTTTCTTTTTTAAATACCAAAAAGTGTGTTGATTTATAATGAGACAAAATTGTCTTTTGGGGGGGGAAAAAAAAAGACATTTCAGCTACATTTTCAGTTCCTGGAACAAAAACAGAATTTTATTTAAAAATAAAAACAAAAACTGAAAGTAGTAGTTTTTACTTACAAAAAGAAAAAAAGCCTCTTTTTTTTCCCCACTAACCAATAATCCAACAATAAAGTTGTCTTTATTCATTTAACAAACAGCATTTTGAGAGGAGTTACTATCATATTTGTGAAATTTTCAGAACTTCTTAAAATATTAATTTATAAAAGAAAATGGAATCTGGGAAGTAACTACTTTTAAATGGAGGTTACCATAGGGACAATATAAATGTGTTCAAAGAAGTTTTAAAATGTATCTTCATTTTCAAATAAAATAAAATATATACAGCTGGAAGAAATCTGTGTTATTTTGAAAGCTGGGAACAGATTTCCTTCTAGGTAATAAAGAGCCCCTCTCCCTTTCTATATCAAAACATTCTGATGGACTGATCTGGCCATGGATTGTGTTAATGACAGAGGTGGCTGGGAGTGGGATAGACTTGCATTGTCCTGAATAGTGAAATAAGAAGTTACTGAACCTACCCAGACAAAGAGGTAAAGAGACTCAGGAGAGAATGGCAACAAACTCCAGAGCACAGGGGGAGGGACTGCTGTAGGAATAACCAAGGGATCTTAAAGAACAGGGAAGCCAAGTGCTCCGGTCAACATGGTTGTCCACTGGGATGGCACTGTGCTGTGGCATAATCCCTCGCCGAAATCTTAAATGTCTCTTTTACTCTATAAGTTGATGATAAATCTAGGTTTAAATGGGTAACATTTCAGAAATGGACTAGAGTGATGTTCAGCAGAGTAACAAGATGTTGGAAAGAGAATATGCCCAGGAGGCAACACTCAGTGCAGACAGGGAGGTCAACCAAAATGGCACCGTAGGCAAACGTAAACACCTGTTCTTCCATAAAAAGATGGGAAAATCAAGCCAACTGTCAGAACTAACTTAGTCAGAACTCCGGTTATCAGTCAAAGGTCAATAGCACCTAAGTGACCTCTGAATGAAAGAAAAGGCAACTTTAAAATGGTAGGAGAGCTTGGTGGCATTTCTACTTGCCCTTGCCCCACTATGTCCCCAGCTCAGTAGCTGTCTTGAAGATGGCAATCCACATTCCCAGTGTGGAACTCTAGTCCCCAGCTCTAGAAGGAGCAGAGAAGACTTTATTTTAAAATAATTGTTTGAAAGCCTAACTCAATGTACTTGTCTTTATTTTACCTAACTCAGAACTCATTCAGAGTAGGAAAGGCAGCAGGCATTCCTCAAAAGCATTGTATGGCAAGCCAACAGCCCACAGCCATCTGGGACAAAATATCACAGTTGAGACATACAATAGGATGCTAAAGTTTGGGAGGAAAAGTTAGGGGGAGAGTATCCATAGGAAATTAGGACATTCAGCAGCACCTGTATATATTCAGGAATTTAAAAAGCAACACACATGCCCAGGGCAGGATGCAGACTCAGAAAAGACCTAATAAGACCCTAAGTTTACACCTCTAGGAAATATTTAGGCTCAGTGCAAGCATGAAGTGAAGGTTACAACAAAATTGTAAGTGGCCTGGCTAAGCTTCAGGGAGTACTCCAGCACAGAGCCAATTTGCAAAGTCCAGGAAAGGTTTTTTGTTGTTGATTTGAACAACAGTGTTCTCTCTCTCTCTCTCTCTCTCTCTCTCTCTCTCTCTCTCTCTCTCTCTCTCTCTCTCTCTTTCCCTCTCTCTCTCTCTCTCTCCCCCTCTCTCTCTCTCTTTCTCTCTCTCTCTCTCCCCCCTCCCTCCCTCCCTCCCCCTCCTTCCCTCCCTCCCTCCCTCCCCCTCCTTCCCTCCCTTCCTTCCTTCCTTCCTTCCTTCCTTCCTTCCTTCCTTCCTTCCTTCCTTCCTTCCTCTTTTATTCTCTTCTCTCTCCCTTTCTCTTTCTCTTTCTCTCACTCTCACTCTCTTTCTCTCTGGCTCCTTATGTTCAAGGAAATCTTTGTCTAAACACTAGCTGAATACAAGGTAAAGGAACAGAGACTTCAAAGACAACACACAAAAAACAAAGTTCACAAAAATGGTTAAGAAAAGTCACTAAACCAACAGCTAAAGTCTGCAGCAATCAAGAAAAGCAAACCCTGAGAAGAAGAAAGAATCTGATTTCTAGAGTAACTACAGTATTATATTAAAAATGTCCAGTCTTCAACAAAATATTATGAAGCATGCAATGAAACAAGAAAATATGGCCTATTCACAGGAGAAATTAACAGATATGGTCCATGAGGAAGAACAGACTTTGGACTTACCAGGCAAAGACTTTACATCAACTGTCTCTAATACATTCAAAGGGCTAAATAAAACTGGGAGGAGAATATGTAAACAAATAGAGCATTTCAATAGAAATAAAAATTATAAAAAGTATTCAGAGATGTAAGGAGAGAGAATCCAAGATGGCGGCGTAGGTAAACACCTAAACTGCTGCCTCGCCCAACAATTTCAAAAATTCAACTAAAAGACAAAACGTCTATCACCCAGAACCACGGGAAAGCTGGCTGAGTGGAAGTTCTACAACTAGAAGGAAAGAGAAAAGAGCATCGAGACGTGCACAAGCGCTGAAAAGCTGAGGTACGGAGGCGCGTGATCTGGGCTGGCTGCGGGCGTTGCTTTTTTCAACCCAAAGGGAGACAAGCCCCCGATTCCTCTGAAATACAGTTTCTGGGGAGACGCGGGGGACCCAAACTCCTACGGGGAGAAGCTGGACTGTCTGCCAGTGAGGGGGGCTTACTTGCAGAGCTGCGCGCAGGAATAATTGTTTACGGCACTGGGGCACGGGACTCCGGGACGCCCTTGGGGACACAGAGCCGGCTAACTAGCAGCCATTGCTGTTTGCCACACCCTAGCCTAGTGACACCCTGAGACCCCGCCCTGCACAACCTACAAACCCACCCAAGCTCCAAGCAGCAGCGTTAGCAGAAGAAAACCCCGCCCTATCGCAGCTTAACCTAGCAAACTTGCAGCCTGGGTCAGACAACTCCAAAACCTCCAAACCCCAAGCAAAGAGGAGAAAACTGTAGCTCTCACTGTAGCTCCTGCTGGGTGGCCTCAGGCAGTAGCTGACCTGCACCCCATTGGAGATCCAGAAGCCAGTGTAACTAGTGGTCAGAGTGAGACACCAGATTTCAACTCCTCACATCCATAAGTGACACATTCAAAGGCAGACTCAGTGAGCACCAAAGCCCCACTGAAACAAGTCCTGCCCCATAAGTGTGTCTTCAGCGCAGCAGTTCTTCCATTATAGACACAGTGAGTGCTCACAGCTAATTGGCCTGGAGGTCAATTCCTCCCAGTATACCAACAGCAATTAAGGCTTTAACTGCACCAAGTCTTTGCACTCAGCCCACAAAGGGGTGTACCAAGAGTGTCCATATCAGGTGATTGGGGAGGCTGAGCTACTGCCCCCTATAGGTCACCTACCACACAAAGCTACTCCATCAACACAGGGAAGCTGCCAAAATGAGGAGACAAAGAAACATGTCACGAATGAAAGAAACGGAGGAAAACAAACTACTGGATGACATAGAGTTCAGAACCACATTTATAAGGTTACTCAAGAATCTTCTTAAAACCGCTGAGAAACTTGATGAGACCTTCAAGGAGCTTAATGAGAATGCCAAAAAAATGGAAAAGGATCAGTCAGAAATGAAGCATACGCTGTCTGAAATAAAGAATATACAGAAACTCAACTGTAGATCAACGCACCCCAAGAATCAAACCAAAGATCTGAAATATGTGGAAACAAAAAACATCCAACCAGAAAAACAAAAAGAAAAAAGAATCCAAAAATATGAAGATAGTGTAAGGAGCCTCTGGGACAACTTTAAGCGAACCAACACCCGAATTTTTGGGGTGCCAGAAGAAGGGAGAGAGCAAAATATTGAAAACCTATTAGAAGAAATAATGACAGAAAACTTTCCCTGCCTGGTGAAAGAAATAGATGTACAAGTCCAGGAAGCGCACAGAACCCCATACAAGAGGAATCCAAAGAGGACCACACCAAGACACATCATAATTAAAATGCCAAGGGCAAAAGACAAAGAGAGAATATTAAAAGCAGCAAGAGAAAAACAGTTAATTACCTACAAGGGAGTACCCATACGACTGTCAGCTGATTTCTCAACAGAAACTATGCAGGCCAGAAGGGAGTGGCAAGAAATATTCAAAGTGATGAACAGCAAGAACCTACAGCCAAGATTACTCTACCCAGCAAAGCTATCATTCAGAGTTGAAGGTCAGATAAAGAGCTTCACAGACAAGAAAAAGCTAAAGGAGTTCATCACCACCAAACCAGGATTACATGAAATGCTGAAGGGTATTCTTTAAGGAGAGGAAGAAGAAGAAAAAGGTAAAGATAAAAATTATGAACAACAAAATGACATCAAATACATACCTACCAACAAGTGAATCTAAAAATCAAGTGAATAAAAAATCTGAAAAACAGAATGGACTGGTGAATATAATAGAATCAGGGACATAGAAAGGGAGTGAACTGACGATTCTCAGGGGAAGCAGGTGTAAGGGGTGCGGGAAGAGATTGGACAAAAATCTTACTCCTATGGATGAAGACAGTGGCGGGGGTAAGGGCATGGGGTGGGGTGGGGAATCAGGTGGAGGGGAGCTATGGGGGAAAAAATAGAGGAACACCTGTAATAATCTGAACAATAAAGATTTATTTAAAAAAAAGTATTCAGACAAATTCTGAAGCTGAAAAGTGTAATAATGGAAATGAAAAAACTCACTAGAAGATTTTTTTAAATTTCTTTATTGATTAAGGTATCACATATTTGTCCTCATCCCCCTATTCCCATCCCAAACCCCTCCCCACGCATTCCCCCACCCCCCTGTTGTCCGTGACCACTGGTTAGGCTTATATGCATGCATACAAGTCCTTTGGTTGATCTCTCCTCCTTACCCCCACCCTCCTCTACCTTCCCTCTGGGTTTGTCAGTGTGATCGATGCTTCCCTGTCTCCGAGTCTGTTTTTGTTCATCAGTTCATGTTGTTCATTATTTCCCCTAGATGAGTGAGATCATGTGATACTAGAAATACACTTATGAGACAAGCAATAGTGGTTATGCTGGGAGGCAAATGAATCAGTCTGTAGTGAGTTTCTTTCTGGGCCAACAGTTCTTTTGAGTCCCAATTTCAATGTCAAACAGTTCCTTATGTGTACATGTCAGCAATGGTATTTCAGTTCTGGATGGTGGACAAATGGTCACTAGAAGATTTTAACAACCATCAGGCAGAAGAGTAAGTGAATTTTAGGACCAGGCAATTAAATTATCCAGTCTCAGGAGTGAAAAGAAAAAAATTACAAGGGCCTAAGAGAACTATAGGACACCATCAAGCATACCAATATATCCATAATGAGAATCTCAGAGGGAGAAGAGAAAAACGTTTACAGAGAATATCAGAAGAAATAATAGCCAAAACCTCCCAAATTTGAGAAAGATAGGAATCTACAGTTTCAGGGAGCTTACTTACCCCACAGAAGATAGCACAAAGAAATCCACACCAAGACACATTATAATGATACTATTAAGGAACAAAACAGAAAATTTTGAAAGCAGCAAGAAGAAAGCAACTCATCTTGGACAATGAATCCTCAATAAGATTAGCATCTCTCTCATCAGAAACCACAAAGGACAGAAGATAGTGGGATAACATTTTTAATGTTCTGAAAGAAAAGAACTGTCAACCAAGAATTCTATATTCAACAAAGCTTTCTTTTAAAAATGGAGAAATTAAGGGGCACCAGAGCTGGTTTGATGGAAGGATCAGTGTTAGAGGAGGATGAGGATGGAGGCAGTGGTGTTTGTCTTCTCTGTCCTCAACTGTTGCTCGTTCATCTTCCTCTCAGTATACTTCATAATTACACTGTCTGATTTAGAATATGATTACATTAATGCTAGGTCATGTTGTTTGACATTAAATAAGTAGGTAATTACGGAGTTACCAGATTGGCCATACCACTGTCACTGAATTAATGCTCATTTCATTGCACTGGTTCATCTTCCTTCTCAACTTGCCTGTTGCTACTTGGAATATCTATCAGTTCATTATGGTGCCAAGTCATAACATGGGAGTGTTTGATCCAACAGGAATAAAGAATTGAGGATAGCTGAAGTCACACATAAAATAAGCCATGATCAAGGTTGGTTTCCACTGGCTCTGTTTCTTCATGTGTCTTTGAAGCATGATTTTAGCTTTGATAAATGGCTGAAGCTGAGAAGTCATGGCTGAAGTCAACCTACATTACAGTGCACAGATGAGGAGCCAGACACTACTTAAATCATCCTTAGAAATGTAATCACAGCAATATATTTTTTCCTCCTTGAACAAAAAATGTCTTTGCTATATTTTTACCATATAAAATATTTAAAAAACAAAAAGTGGAGAAATGAAGACATTCTCAGATGAACAAAAGCTGATGGAGTTAGTTGCTGGTAGACCTGTTCTACAAGAAATGCACCACAAGAAAGGGAGTTCTTCAGGCTGAACAAAAGGACACTGTACAGTAACTTGAAGTCATGTGAAGAAACAAAGAGCCCCTGTAAAGGTAAATACTTTTGTATTTATGTAAGTAAATACAAACGCCAATGTTATTTTACTTTTAGTTCATATCTGGCTCTTCTTATTTCCTAAGTGATTTAAAAGGCAAAGGTATAAACATAATCATAAATCTATGTTAACAATGACACAATGTATAAAGATGTAATGTGTGACAAAAATATCAGAGTATTATTATTATACTATGGAACTATACAGAGGGTATGAACTATACAGGAGCAGAATTTTTATATGCTCTTGAAGCTAGATTGGTATTAATGCAAACAAAATTGCTATAAATTAAGATTTTAAGTATAATCCCCAAGGTAACCACCAAGAAAATATCTTTAAATATATACCTCCCCCCAATAAAAAAGGAAATGAGAAAAGAATCAAAACAGCACTATAAAATTCAACTAAACACACAAAAAAAGGCAATAATGGAGGAAATAAAAAACAAAAAGTTACAGGGCATAGAGAAAAAAATAGCAAAAGGCAGAAGTAAGACCTTCCTTAGCAAATAATTTAAATGTAAATACATTAAATTCTCCAATAAATAGGCAGAGATTGGAAGAATTTATTTTTTTAAGCTATGATCAAACCATATGCTGTCTACAAAAGTCCCACTTTAGATTCCATGCAAATAGCAACCAACAAAGAGGTGGAGAGTCCACACTAATGCAAGACAAAATTGACTTTAATTGTCTCTTGTTACAAGAGACAAAAAAAGGACATTAGACATGATAAAAGAATCAGTTTATTAAAATATATAATAATTATAAAAATATACCCACAAAACGTTAGAGCCCCAAATATACTTGCATGATTCAAACATTGACACAACTGAAGGGAAGCAGAGACAACTCTATAATAATAGTTGGAGACTTCAATACCTCACTTTCCATAATGGATAGAAAACCTAGACACAAGATCAAAAACAAAATAAAGGACTTTAAGAGTACTAAAGCCAAACTGATCTAACTGCATATGCATAGAGCACTCCATCCAACAAGAGCAGAATACACACTTTTCTCAAGTTCACATGAAATATTCCCCAGGAGGCACTATATGTTAGACCACAAAACATATCTCAATAAATTTTAAAATGTTGAAATAATATGAAGTAGTTTCTCTAAAGACAATGGAATAAAGCTATAAATCAGTAACAGGAAAACTGGAAAGTTCACAGATGTATGGAAATTAAACAACATACTGTTGCACAACCAATGGCCAAAGAAATCACAAGGGAAAATAGAAAACCTTAGAGATGAATGAAAACAAAAATACACCATACCAATGCATATGGGATGTGGCAAAAGCGCATGTGCTCAGAGAGAAATTCATAGCAGTAAATGCCTATAATAAAAACAAAACAGAAACCTCAAAACAACCTATCTTTACGCTTTCAAGAACTAGAAAAAGAAGAGCAAACTAAATCCAGAGCTGGGAGAATGATATCTTTAAAATAAATAATATCTTGCCTCTTTCTCGACTCCATCTTCGCGGTAGCGGCACAGGCCGCAGTTCAGTCGCCGACATGCAGCTTTTTGTCCGCGCCCAGTAGCTACACACCCTCGAGGTGACCGCCGGAAGACCGTCTCCCAGATCAAGGCTCACGTAGCCTCTCTGGAGGGCATCGCTCCAGAAGATCAAGTCGTGCTCCTGGCAGGCACACCCCTAGAGGATGAGACTACCCTGGGCCAGTGTGGGGTGGAGGCTCTGACCACTCTGGAAGTAGCCGCCCGCATGCTTGGAGGTGAAGTCCATGGTTCTCTGGTCCGTGCTGGGAAAGTAAGATGTCAGACCCCCTAGGTGGCCAAACAAGAGAAAAAGAAGAAGACTGGTCAGGCCAAGCGACGGATGCAGTACAACCGGCGTTTTGTCAATGTTGTGCCCACCTTTGGCAAGAAGAAGGGTCCCAATGCCAACTCTTAAAGTCCTTTGTAATCTGGTTTTCTCTAATAAAACCACTTAGCGCCCCCCTCCAAAAAAAATTAAATTAAAATTAAAATAAATAAATAAAAATAAAATAAATAATATCTTTAAAATAAAGTGTATTATTCTTTTTATTCCTGTATTTAATCATTGCTAAACTATAATATTATTATTCATTTTTACAACAGACCTATATACGTGTATAATTTTTTTCCTTTTTCAGTAAGTACATTAATATAGTTTAAAATATTTATCTATTACTTTTATCCTTATTTGTATTCACTGTACTAAGTATTTTGGTTTTTACAGGCATGATTTCATATATATATCTGTATATACAGTAGTCCCCACCTTGTTCAGGGGGAATATGTTCTAAGAACCCCAATGAATGTCTGAATCTGCATATACTTCTAAACCCTACATATACTATATTTTTTCCTATGTATACATACCTATGATAGAGTTTAGTTTAATTTATAAATTAGGCATAGTAAGAGATTACCAACAATAACTAATAATAAAATAGAACAGTTTTAATAATATATTGTAATCAAAGGCATGTGAATGGCTTTGGCCATTGTTTAGTTACTTGAGCAATATTAACATTATTAAGTTACTTAAACACTGCAGTACCACTGACAGTCGATCTGATAACCCAATGACTAATGAGTGGGTAGCATATACTATAGTGTATATATACTGGACAAAGGGTAATCCATATTCCTGCTGGGACAGAGTGAGATAGCACAATTTATAAAACTTATAAATTACATAATTCTGGAATTTTCTATTTAATATTTTGGAATTTCAGTTGACCACAGAAAACTGTAACTGTATGAAGTGAATCTACAGATATGGGGTTCTTCTTTGGTAGCCTGGCCATGTTCTTCTCAGAATATATGACAGAAAAGCAAAAGGATAAAACCAGTTGCACAAACATCTCTTCCGTCACATTTTATGACATCCTATTGACCAAAACAAATCACAGGGCCCAGTCCCAGGGTCTAGAGGTAGTAAAATGCACCCAGTCCCAGTGAGAAGCACAGGTTAGGACAGAGATGAAGGGAGGTTAGAAGAATTGGGACCATATGTAATCTACCACAATCGCATCGTTATAGCATTTATATAGGATCTTAAATGTTCCTTTATGCTTTCCCATGTATTTTCATTTGATAGTCACAACAACTCTGTGAGGATATTATTTTTATTTTCCACATTTTATAGAAGAGGAAACAAAATCAGGAAAGTGAAGTCACAGCTAGTTAGCAGTAGAAGGGGACTTTCTACTTTTTCATAAAAAGCAGAAGGATGGGAAAGTGGTGGACTCTTCCTTGCTTTGGGCATAGTTAAGCATTTTTTCCTTTTGTTTATAGGATGAAGACCAAAACCCAAAAAAATTGAATGAGAGGAAGAAACCAAAGATAAAGCATGCTAGGGTTGACTAGGAGACTGTTTCTTATTTGCTTTCCAATGGCCAACCATCTATCTAAAGTGGTTTCATTGTAGTTCTTTCTAGAACAAAAAATAAAATTTACATCAAAATAATTGTTACATCATTACAAATACCAAGGGAAGGACCCCCTCCCCCAAATAAGTCCAAATACACAAAAAAGCAGCCTCTGCTAAAGAAGTTAAATCACATTTTATAGATGACTAGGCTATAGTAGTAATTGCTAAAATTCTTAGTATGTGCTCCCAGGATATCCTATCTAATAAAAGAGTAATATGCAAATTGACCATGCCTCCACCTCACCCACAAGCCACACCCACCAGCCAATCAGGAATGAGTATGCAAATTAACCCAATCAAATGGCTGCGGTCACAGAGAGAGCAGGAGGCTTGGGTTCCCTGGCAATGGAGGAAGCCAAGCTTTCCACCTGCCCTGGCCTGCCTTGGCCTCCACTTAAGGCTACAAAGTTTCAATTATAGAAGATAAATAAATCCCAACAAAAATGGCTGTGGCCACAGAGCGAGCAGGAGGCTTGGCTCTACTCAAGGCTACAAAGTGTCAATTATAGAAGATAAATAAATCTCAGATACCAGGGCTTCTGCTTGGGTCACCAGGGGGCATGGCCAGCCTGCAAATGACCACCCACCCAGGCTGCCCCACACCCCAAGGGAACCCCCGCCCTGACCCAGGACACCCTTCAGGGCAAACCAGCTGACCCCAACCTGTGCACCAGGCCTCTATCCTATCTAATCCTATCTAATAAAAGAATAACATGCAAATTGACCATCACTCCAGCACACAAGATGGCTGCCCCCATGTGGTCAAAGATGACTGCCCCCATGTGGACACAAGATGGCTGCCACAAGATGGCCAGCAGGGGAGAGCAGTTGGGAGGTACCAGGTCTGCAAGGGAGGGCAGTTGGGGGCGATCAAGCCTGCAGGGGAGGGCAGTTAGGGGTAACCAGGCCGGCAGAGGAGGGAAGTTGGGGGAGACCAGGCCTGCAGGGAAGGGCAGTTGGGGGGGGGAATCAGGCCTGCAGGGGAGAGCAGTGGGGGGGCCAGGCCTGCAGGGGAGGGCAGTTAGGGGTGATCAGGCCTGCAAAGAGCAGTTAGGCATCAATCAGGCTGGCAGGGGAGTGGTTAGGGGGTGATCAGGCTCGCAGGCAGAAGCAGTTAGGGGAAATCAGGAAGGAAGGCAGGTGAGCAGTTGGGAATCAGCAGTCCTGGATTGTGAGAGGGATGTCCAATTGGAGAGGGTGCAGGCTGGGCTGAGGTTCACACACCCCCGTGCACGAATTTCATGCACCGGGCCTCTAGTGTGAATATATTTACTTTTAAATAATAAGACACTGCTGTACAAATAAATGCACCTTAAAGACAAACCAAATTTTGAACACATAAATAATATTTTAATAATTTTCACCATTAATCTTTAATGAGATAATGTCACTAAATACACTTCATTAGTTTGAAATTTTTCATTTGATTTTAATGGCATATTGCAAATTAGCTGGAAAAGATACCTCACAAAGAGCAACCTACACAACTAAGCACATAGGGAGAGATTCATCATTAATGATAGTAGATGTAAATCTATATTTCAAATAGTCTGATTAGGGGGCAGGCTGGCTTTCTGTTATATCTGAACAGTTTTTCATTTCTTTTTAACCCCATAATGTGGTTGATGAGCAGCTTCTACTGTGGTTTCTGTCATATCTGAACAGTTTTTCATTTCTTTTTAACCCTACAATGTGGTTGATGAGCAGCTTCTACTGTGGTTAGAAGTGTAGACTGTTGTTTTCTTATTCACTGGTGCTGCATTTTGGCATTATTTTCAATCCAGCATTCATTTCTCTATAAGAATGTCTAAGCCACTGTCCATTTGTGAAGATCACATTGAAGATCATGTTAACTAAAACTAGACCATATAGTCCATAATGTTCCTTTATCAAGCACATGTATGTGAACCTCTGTCTTAAAACAAAAACCCTCTTGCCTTGGCTGGGTGGCTCAGTTGGTTGGAGCGTCGTCCACTTCACCAAAAGGTTGCGGGTTCAATCCCCAGTCAGGGGTGTACAGGAGGCAACTGATCAATGTTTCTCTTTCACACCAATGTTTCTCTCTCTCTCTCTTTTCTCCCTCTCTCTCCCCCTTCTCTCTCTAAATATTAATAAACATATCAGGTGAGGAGTTTTTTTTTAAAAAACCTCTCTTAACCTAATAGCCCCCTCCAATTATCACCCCATTTTATACAACACTCTCAAAAATATCCTGTGCTCAATTTCTCTTCTTCCATTCTTTCTTGAACCCAGTAATGCTTGAGTTCCCACCATTGAACCAGAATTACATTCCTCAAGGTCACCATCTTACTAGAGATGCGTTAGACATAGCTGGTGATCGCTCCTTCCTTCTCTTTGCCTCTGTGTCACCATTCTCTGTTTATTGGTCTGTTACTGCACTGGCCACATCTTCTCATCTCCTCTACTAACTCTTCAACATCTGCCCAACCTCTAAATGTGGGAGGGCTCACTCCCTCCAATGGCTTTACATTTCATTCACAGAATAAGCCAAAGTCTTTACAGTAGCCCACAAAGTTCCACATGGTCAATTGCCTGCCCCTCCCTACTCTGA
Organism: Corynorhinus townsendii; assembly: GCA_026230045.1. NCBI lineage: Eukaryota > Metazoa > Chordata > Mammalia > Chiroptera > Vespertilionidae > Corynorhinus > Corynorhinus townsendii. Next base: position 78,622,971 of record JAPDVU010000001.1, on the reverse strand, counting down.
CCTCCTCTCCTCCTGCTCTCCCTCCAGCCACTTACTCTCCTCCAGCCACACTGGTCCTCCAGACCAAGAGGGCACACACTGCACATACGCTTCCACCACACAGCTTTCCCCTAGCTGTTTCCTCTGACCATGACTCTTCATCTCTAGATATCTGCATGGCTTGCTCACTCACCTTCAGGTTTCTGCTCTAAGGTAAACTTCTCCCCAAAGTCTTCCCTGACAACCCTTACAAAATAGCAACCCTCCCTTCTCTCTCTCCACCATCTCTATCTTTCTCACCCTACATAGCATTTGTCACCATATGTCATACTATGTATTTATTCCTTATTCATTTTTATCTGCTTTCCTACTAGAAATGTAAGCTCTTGGTGCTGTTCATACATGTAGCCTCAGAATACAGGACAGTGCCTTGCACATAGTAGGCTCTCTATAAATATTGAGTGAATGTTAAGAATGCAGGAACAAGTCCCAGTCCATATTTAAATATTTGTTAAGATTATTTTCTTGCTACTTTTTCAATAAAACATGTAAATTAATATAATTTCTGTTATTTTAACCACTGGATTATCTTTACACTCTCAGGATATATATAAGCCACTTTGACAATTATTGGTCTATAAGAATGGTTTTCAGCCTTTAGAGTTTGTTTTAAAGTACAGACTCCAACGCCTTATCCCAGAGATTCTGATTCAGGGATCTAATGTTTGGGCCCAAGAATCTGCATTTGTAAGATAATACACCACATTATCACAGATATGGTCTAGGGACACAATTGGGAATACCTGATCCATGTATTTGGTAGTCTTTTTTGGTCTGTAACTCCAGCCTGAAGAAAAATGGGGGGAAAAACTTCTATGGCATGGCTCAATCAGCTCATGCACAGAATGATTTAGGTTCCATGCTTCCTAGACAAGTGGTTCTCAAGGTTTTGCATTATGGAGACTGTATCTAGATATCTAGTCTCTGTCAGTCAGTATTAACTAGGGTATGCAACAGTAAAACCAATTCCCAAATCTCAGTGGCTTAACAACAACAGAAGTTAATTTTGCTCAGGCAGAGTCTACTCTGAGTCTGGGTGACTCTCCAAGGAAAGTATCTTCCATGTGTTGGCCCAGCAGTCTAGGCTGCTTTGAGTCTATGGTATATCTGCAACACATAGTACTCTATTCTCACCTGGGCAAGAGAAAGCTGGGTCGTTGAGCACTGGCAATTAAATGACTCAACCTGAAACCAATACATACTTATATCTTATTAGCCAAAGCAAGTCACCACCATATCCAACCTCAAGAAGAAAATGCAATCTTCTCATTTGCCTGGAAGTGGAGTAAAATAAGATTTTGTAAACAGTACTAATGTTTACAACAAATATAAACATTAAAAAACACTTAGATCTACCACCCCATCTTATACCATCAACTACACACATAATAGTAATTGTTATTTTAGTATCTGTTATTGTGGGAAGGAAGTGACACAGTTAAGTCACTGATATTTTAAATAATTCTGCTTCTTACTAATCTTAATAGCATCTTCATCAAGCATGTCAAACTCAAAGGCTAACACGGGCCAAATAAAGAAGGTTTAAATTTATGTAGGCCGCAAAAAAAAAACAACTTCAATTTTCATAGAAATGTAGGTTTATTTCGATAGAGACATGCTGAATACAAAGGGCTGAAATAAATGAGTAATAGTTAACATAAAATAATAGAACATTTTTATAAAAATTAATACTTTTTCTTGAACAGTAACTTACCAGACACTCAATAACTGCACAAATTAATAAGCGTAATGCAAATAAACCTATTTTTCCTATTCTCTGAATGCAAAATATTTCCTGTTGTGCACACCAAGCAAATTAGTACAAGACTAATGACGTGGCAATCGGCTGCTGAAATATTTGCTGCTAGTATTAGTGGAGTGAAATGGTGCACCTGCGCATAAGACACCTAAGGGAAATGAATGCAACACAATTAATCAGTCATTAGCGAATGTAGTTCGTTATTAATCATTATGTATAACAGGATATTGTAAAAATTAAGTTACAAAATTTTATTAATTTTTATTAAAATGTTTCTTACATACCCTTACATTGGCTGAGTCACAAAAATATTCATTGTGGGCCGCATGCAGCCCTCAGGCCACGAGTTTGACATGCTTGATCCACATACTTTGGAAAGACAGGTTATACATAAATGCATGGGGCATCGTTTATTTCTGTCTTCAGGCAAAGTGTACAAATGCATTTACAAATCCCTTTAATAACTTCTTCAAATATCATCAGCCTATTGCTCTGGACAAAGAGGACCCATAGACATGTGTGACTGACCCAGTCCCTTTAGAGTTAAAGCCTATTTTCAACATGTTTTATACTGTGTGTAAACAACCCTGACTCTTACTGTCCTCAGCAACTGCCCACAATAATTTCTATTTCTCTTTTGAGTATTGTAATTATCAACAGTCACTGTGTTAGTGTTAGTCATTTCCATCAAACTGAAGCTTAAAATGATATTATCATAAAATTGATTCCAACCTGCAATAAGAAATTGTAGAAACAGGAAATTGATTAATTTCTAAGTCAATCTTCTCCACAGTGCTCTGATTACATAATTCATATCCCCCTCCTCAACCTTATTTCAACAATTTTGCACCCTCTTCTTAAACTTTCAATCTTTCCCATTCTGTTATATTCCCAACATTAGCCTATAATCATGATGAAATCTCTTCTATTTGACACAAAAATCTCTCTTTACTTTGCATCCTTTTATGCTATCCCATGCATTTTTTCCTCCTTCAAAGCCTAATCTTTACTCTACAGCAAGTATAACATTCTTTTTCATTTAATTATTTTTATCAAATATATTCATATGTATAGTTTACAAAAGCAAATAATGCCACAAAGCTTAAAACCATGATGCTATTGAAAATGTTTAACAATTGGCTGTGAACAGATACTGATCAGTCAGATAAGATCACCAACCTATTGCCTTTGCTTGTTGCATAAAGGACCCCTCTATCATACCGCTGCTCGCTCCTGGTTCTCCCTGTCCAGTGACAACCACTTTCAAATTATTCCTTAATAACATGTTCATACAACCATTTCTTTTAACCAAGTCCCTGGTTTTTTTAGCTGCTTCATCTTCTTCAGAGGTATTAGCTGCCCTAATATCTAAGCTTTTCTGGGATGAATTTGCTTTATTCTTTTGGCCTTCCCTTGTTATCCTTGGGTTTCAGATTCTCTGGTCTGCTATATCCCTTACAACCAGCCCATCTGCTTTCTAGCTTCCAACATTTTGATAACATCTGAAATCTGCAGTACTCTCGCCATTTTCTTTAGCTTTATTAGTTATGTCTTTTTTAAAAATCTTTTATTCTCATTTTATTGGAACATGCAGAGATTTGTTTTTTAAAGCCTGTGTTCAGTCTCCCATGTCAAAGCACAAGACCAATGAAAAGGGTTAGCCTATACTCTGCTTCCATTTCTTCACTTCCCATTCTGGCCTCAACTCACCGAGGTTTGGTTTCTGCCTCTACCACTCAACTAAAACTATTTCCTTGACAGATCCCAGTGGCCTTTGCTCATCAAATTTAATGGCCTTTTTTCAGTCTTTATCCTCTGAAGCTCTCTGCAACATTAGAGACACTGAGCAAGGGAAGCAAAGTCCCTTTGGCTTTCCCCACATCTTCAGCTCCTTAAATGTAAATTTTCCTCCATGTTCTGTCTTTGTTTGGGTGTGTTTTCACCATTTCCTCCATGAACATCAGGCCCACCAGCCCCTAACATGAGTCTCAGCGAGGAAAAAGGAGAAGCTTTCAACTAAAATGAAGGTTAGAGTTTCAATGGTTACACGGAGCTGGGCATTGTAATTGTTATTATATTATTGTTCCTGGGACTAAGAGTCTTTTAACTTTTTGTCTTGGCTCTAATCTAAGGATGACTGAAAAGTTATGGCACTTGTCCAAGTTTCTATCCAAACATCAAGGAAAAATGAGACTTCAGAAAGATCTAAAGGGATAAAGGAGAATCAAGTTGATTTCTTCTTGCACCCAATTAAAATACCACTGTTTCAATATAAGGGCGATACATAAAAGAGTGACAGTCTCTGCTGTAGGAGATAAGTAACCGTAAAATTTCAACTCTACTAAGTGGTACATGGAACCATGAAAAGTATGTAACAGGTAGATTTCATTTGAGGTTAGTGTTTCAAAAGACAGTGTATTGAATGACCTATTTGTCCAATTTTCTTGTTTCTATGGCTATTTAATAAAGTTTATTGAAAAGCACATTGGATAAGATGACTTGCACAATTTTTACAAAATTGTGCATGGCTTTAATCGACTGGTTTTTATTTGTCTTCATAATAACACTTAGAGATGGTTTGCTTTGTTTCTGCACCAGCTTGCTGTGACCACAGCTGGAGGGCACTGAGAAGAGAGGAGGCTCGACTTGCTGGGGGCTGGGGAGACTAGAGGACAGAACACCCGTCTCTAGAGGGGGTGGGTAGGGCATGAAAAGAACACTGGCTTTCCACAACTGACTTTCGGCCCAATTAGCCTGTTCCCAGCCCTCATCATATTTCTCTGGATTCCTGCGGTTCTAATTGGCTTTTTCCCTCCCTGATCCATCTCCAGAAAGATTTTCCTCAAATGCAAATTTGCTTCCCAGCTTAAAGTCCCTCGGTGGCTGCTTCAGGACCTGCTCTTATCTCCCCACCACCTCTCACTCTATTCTCCAGCCTCAAGAGCACTGTTCTTTCTCCCAGTCCTGGCTGGAGTGCCTACCCACGACCCCTCTGCCAGCAGCCTCCTCCTCAGCACCCTCAGAACTCAGCCCAGACATCAGCTCTTCCAGGAAATGTCCCCAAGTCTCCTGGTCAGCCAGGGACCTGGAACACTGTCCTAAAGGCACATAGCCCACATGGATCAGAGATTCCTCAGCCAGGTTAGTGTGTTGGTAAGACCAGGACATTTATTCTCCTAACTCATTTATTGAATTAATTGATAAATGAGCTAATAATCTGTCTTCTAAGCTTCAGACACACATTTCCTCTTCCTACATAATATCTCCAGATACATGTCCTTCAGGCATCTCAGACTCAACAGGTCTCAAACCAAATTCATAGTACTGCCCAACTGGTGCTGCTCAATTGATTCAATTCTTGGTCAGGGCACATGCCTGGGTTGCTCATCAGTAGAGGGTGTGCAGAAGGCACTTGATCAATATTTCTCTCTCTCTCCCTCTCCTTTCCTCTCTCTCAGAAAAAAAAAGCAGTAAGAACATATTGTTTAAAGAATAAAATGAACCTTTATTTTTTAAAAAAATTCATAGTGCTTTAATTTAACTTAATATCTACTTTGATTAATGTCATTATAGATCCTTACTATCACTCAACCTCAAAACCTAGGACCATCCTCCACCCCTACACGCAATAAATTGTCCAATCCCATTGCTTTTTGCTTGCTCAAGTGTCTTTCCAAACTTTCTCACTCTCACTCCTGCTGCCTCTTCCTCCCCAAATTCCTAATGACCACCCCATTTGAAGTACACACACACACACACACACACACACACACACACACACACACCACTGCATGCCCATCAGTTGAGACTGCTCACAATTCCCTAAATACAGTCTGCACCATCCCTCCTGGGCTTTGCTGGCACCAGCCCTCTGCTAGTACCTGTCCTTCCTTCCCTTACTCACCTGCTACCACCTCCATGAGGCCTTTTAAAATCCCCCTTGAAAGACTCTCTTCCACTTAGAAGACAGAATCCATGCCATGTTCATCTGAGAAAAATTTTGCACACAGTAGGAGTTTAACAGGTAGTTTTGCATTTATTAATAGAAACCAACAACTTCACTCATCAGTTCATTCCCATCTATATATATAAAAGACTAATATGCTAAGTGTCCCTCCAACGTCTAATCAGTCACTATGATGTGCACGGACCACCAGGGGGCAGACGCTCAATGCAGCTGCTGCTGTGACACGCACTGACCATTTACAAAGAAACAGCATTGCAGACCTGGTGCCTACAAAGCAACATTTGGCTTTCTCCACGTGGGACACAGGCCCCACCACCATCCTGGAGTGACATCTCACCAAATCACAGCCAACACTGCCGAGACCACATGGCACAAAATGTGACCCACAGCCCAGCCAAGCCCAGAAATGGTGGCTGTGGGCACCTGGCAATGACATCACATAGCAACACCTGGTTTCCTCTCCCTAGCAACTAGCCTCCTTGCAGTTTCTTCAGCCCAGGAACATAACTTGCTTTATAGCCAGGTGCAAACATTTTACACTTTAACCAAATGTCTGTGAAGCGTTTTCCTGTACCTCATCTCATTTGATCCTCACAGAAGTCCTGGAGTAGGTAGATTGGAGACTCAGTAGAATCCTATTTTCTTTTCATTAGCCAGAAAATGGAGATTTAGAAAGTTTAGAAACTTGACTCAACTGAAAAGAAGAAAGAAATGGTGGACCTTGAAAATGACTTCAGGTTTTCTCACTTTACAGAATATAGTCAAACACTGCTGCAGTTAAATATTTCACCCTTTGTTCTCCCTGTGTGATCTACAATAACAATCTGCTTTGTGTTGATATTTACTACTGTATTGCTGACAATTACCTGAAAGAGAAGTTGGGGTGCTAAACTTTTTCCAGCCCAGAAAGCTAAACTTTTTCCAGCCCAGAAAGCAGGTCTAATTAAGCAAGTTTATTCTATATATAGAAAAGGCTAAGTTGACTCATGCATACATGATACATATAAAGCTCTTGCTGGCGCCAATTGCATGTGTGTGTTTTGATCTGTCATTGTTGATCGTTAATTTGGTTGATACTTCTATTATAGAGAAAGGGCCAATAACAATATTAAAATATTTCTTCTAATTAATTTCCTTTCAATGTGCATGAATCCGTGTACTGGGCCACTAGTAAGACTATATTTAGCATCAAATTTGTTCCTCCTTAACGTGACTGATGAGATTTGTTGATTTCTTCAAAGGCAGAATTTTAGGCTGGTTGTAGGATAATAGCTCCCATTGATTTCATGCCTACTACCTGTCAAGCATTATATGCATATTAGTAATCTTTGTAATAACCTTGCAAAATAGAAGAGCTCACCCCCATTTTATAGAGGAGGAAACTCACCTTCATGTAAGTGCCCAAGCTGCACTAGATCCCCCTTGTTATGGGGAAAGTGAGTCTGTCTTGTTCCTTTTCTTCCCTTACTCATCTTCAAAAAAGAAGATTTTGGTTTGCTGCTATGTTAATGTTTAATTTGTGTTTCACAGGTAAGTTTGACATCCGACATATCTCAGGAGGACCTGGTGGACAGAAAGTGCTTAATTGAAAAATACACAAATCTCTTCTGCCATAAAGTCTTCTGCCATCCATGGCAGAAGTGCATCAACGGGAACTGCGTCTGTAAACTCCCTTACCAGTGCCCAAAGAATGGCACCAAAGTGTGCTCAACCAACGGGAGAAGCTTCCAGACGTACTGCCAGCAAAAGAGTTACGAATGTCTTTATCCAGAGGCCAAGTTTTTAAACAGTGGAGCATGTACAGCTACAGGTAGGAAAAGCCTAGTTTTGTTGTTGTTAATTCTTACCCAAGGATTTTTTTTCCATTGATGTTTAGAGAGTAAAAGGGAGAGGCAGAGAGAGAAACATCGGATATGAGAGAGACACATCAACCAGTTGCCTCCTGCACTCCACCCTAGGGGGGTTGGGATCCCTGCCACCCAGACTATATGCCCTTGACCCTGAATCGAACCTGAGACCCTTTGGTGCATGCGCCGACACTCTAATCACTGAGCAACACCAGGCTGAGCAAGAAAAGCCTAGTTTATTCTATGATATAAGAAGGAAATTGTCTACCATACTTTCTATCAGAAAATACTTTTCCTACAAAATGTTATGATGAAAATTCAAAATTCTCTCTAGTCTCAATAATAATTGGTGTGATAACTAAAGAAATAAGAATGTAGCCAGCCCTTGGGTCCAGAGCATAGGGACCTGAGGCCAGTCTTCCCCTAGTGCTCCTGCAATGCTTTGTTGCCCAGCCCTTCAGAATTGTCCCCACCTACAAGGTCATTGACTTGGTTCAGAACCCAGTGAAAAAGTCTTTACATGAGATTGGTACTGATATGGAGCCCCCCTCTGGACCTCCGACCCCAATAATTTCTTCCAGCTTTCATCCCACCAGCCCCTGGCCCCAACCCCACCAGCCCTGATCCAAGGGGAGCTCAGGCCACTGCTGACCTAGGACATACACCAACCTCACACACTTGACACCTCAGATCAGAGAGCTTGTCTACATCCAGGTGCCTAATGTGGTAAGAAGGCTGGATGCTAACATGTAGATTAGTGGAGTGATTAAGATTAGAAATCTTACTGTCAGTCAGATTTAATTACAAGCCCCAACTTGGTTATTGACAAGCTATGTGACCTCTCTGGGCCCCAGTGTCCACATCTGCAAGATGTGAATAATAGGAATTCCTGTCTGCCTGCTCTCTGTGAGTCTGTCTCTATTTTGCTTGGTAGTTCAGTTTGCTCATTAAATTCCACATATGCGTGAAATCATATGGTACTTATCTTTTCCTGACTGGCTTATTTTGCTTAGCACAATGTTCTCTAGGTCCACCCATGCTGTTGCAAAATGTGTTCATGGATAGGAAGAATTAGCATCATTAAAATGTCCATTCTACCCAAAGCCATCTACAGATTCAGCACAATTTCTATCAAGACACCACTGGTGTATTTCACAGAACTATAACAAATATTTCAAAAGTTTATATGGGCCCACAAAAGACCCTAAATAGCAACACCAATCTTGTTAAAGAAGAATAAGTTGGAAGAATCATGCTACCTGATATCAAACTATAAGGCCATAGTAATCAAAAAAGTATGGTACTGGTATAAAAACAGACATATAGATCAATGGAATAGAATAGAGAGCCCAGAAATAAATCCACATCTTTATAGTCAATTAATATTTGACAAAGGAGGCAAAACATACACTGGACTAAATATAGTCTATTCAATAAATGGTGTTTGGAAAATTGGACAGCTACATGCAAAAAATATATATAACTAGACCACCTTCTTACACCACACACAAGAAAACATTCTTTTTAAAGGCATGATATACACCAGTTTGCAGTCGCCTAGATATTTTTGTGGTGCTGAGTTAAGATGCTGAAGTACTGTGGAAAAGGAGAAAGAAGGCTCATTATTTGAGCCCATCTCTACTACCTGTTGGAAATGAGGAAAGCAATAGTGGAGATTATTTTGTCAGTGTCAGACTTTTGTTCTCTTGAACCATTAAATACCTTAAATATATGGTAGTACACAAATCTTGCTTACATTTTCATTATTTGTTTGGTGTACTTTTAAGAGCATGGACTTTGGAGTGAGCTCAATATAGTACAGTGATTTTCAAGCTTTTCCATCTCATGGCGCACATAAACTAATTATAAAATTCTGCGGCACACAGAAAAATAAAATTTTTGCCTATCTGACAAAAAAAAAAAAAAAAGGTATAATTTTGACTCATTCACACCAGACAGCTTTTGTTGTGTTGGCTGTTGTCACTCTTTTCATTTGACTAAGGGAAAAGAGGTCAGTACCCCTGACTAAATAGCCAGGTATTGCATGTTTTACAAATTCTTGCAGCACACTGCTTGAAAATCGCTGACATAGTAGGGTCAGATTCCTGGCTTCACTACTTGAGTAAATACCTGGTCACTTAACTTCATGTATGAAAATGGAGGAACTTAGGTTCCTCGTATGTAAAAATGGGGATAAATCAGCCTAATCTTCATAGGATTGATGAGAGGATTTTGTAATATTCTATAGAACTGGGTAGCACAGCCAGTGACACATAATAAGCCCTCATAAAATAATTGCTTACCATTCCTTGTTAAATCTTCATGGTGTTTAAAGTTAATTTGAAATTATGTATTTTGTTATTTTAAAGGCTTTTAATCAAGAGGAGATAAGTGAATGCCTAAATGTTTCACATTCTTTTGGTTTTATTTTAGGACAATTTAACATTTCCTTGAAATATGGCAATAGAGATTCAGAGGGAATTGTTGAAGTAAAACTTGTAGATCAAGATAAGAAAATGTTCATATGCAATGACAGCTGGAGCATAACGCAGGCCAATGTGGCCTGCCTCGACCTTGGATTCCAACAGTGAGTGGCTGTATCAGGGGATTTTCTCAGAGTTGATTTTCTTGTTCCAACTATTTGTTCTTTGATTACCGGACAAAACTTCCTCATATGCAACCTGAAAATATGAACTGCCTGCCTCAATCCAGCATTGTTAGACGGATTAAATGTGCTCATAATTGACTAGCTCTTAGAACACTGCTGGGCACAGAGCAACTGGAAGTTTGTTAAAGTATCTGGATACAAATTCTTTGCTGATTTGGAGAGTTGCAAACATTTATTCCTGTCTGTCTCACCTCTTCTAAAATTGTGTCCACTTTTCATACTTAATATTATTTATTTATTTATGCATTCTTCCTTTTTTCTTGCATAGATTTGTCTATTTGGTTAACGGTTTTTTAATTTTTATATTTCAAAATTGTCCCTTGTTTATTTTCAACTTCATTAACTTTTGCTGCTATTATGTTTGGCACTCTCTTCTTTTCTGTATGTAATTTTTTCTAATTCCTTTAGTTAAATATTTAACTCATCAATTTTCAATGTTACTTTTTTCTAAGACAGGCATTTAAGGTACACATTTTGCCCTAACTAATGTTTCCTCTGCATGCCATTGGCCTCCATAAGTTGTATTTTACTTATTGTTGAGTTCAAAATATTTTCTTTTTTTTAAATTTCTTTATTGATTAAGGCATTACATAGGTGTCCTTATTCCCCCATTACCCCCCACCTCCCATTCATGCCCCACCCCCCTGTTGTCTGTGTCCATTGATTAGGCTTCCCTGCATGCATATAACTCCTTTGGTTGATCTATCCCCCTTACCTCCACCCTCCCCTACCTTCCCTGAGGTTTGACATTCTGATTGATGTTTCTCTGTCTCTGGATCTATTTTTGTTCATCAGCTTATGTTGTTCATTATATTCCACAAATGAGTGAGATCATGTGATATGTATCTTTCTCTGACTGCCTTATTTCACTTAGTATAATGCTCTCCATCTCCATCCATGCTGTTGCAAATGGTAAGAACTCCTTCTTTTTTACCGCAGCGTATTATTCCATTGTGTAGATGTACCACAGTTTTTTAATCCACTCATCTGCTGATGGGCGTTTAGGCTGTTTCCAAATCTTAGCTATGGTGAGTTGTGCTGCTATGAACATAGGGGTGCATATATTCTTTCTGATTCGTGTTTCTAGTTTCCTGGGATATATTCCTACAAGTGGGATCACTGGGTCAAATGGGAGTTCCATTTTTAGTTTTTTGAGGAAAATCCATACTGTTCTCCACAGTGGCTGCACCAGTCTGCATTCCCACCAGCAGTGCACGAGGGTTCCTTTTTCTCCGCATCCTCGCCAACACTTGTCGTTTGTTCATTTGTTGATGATAGCCATTCTGACAGGTGTGAGATGGTACCTCATTGTTGTTTTGATTTGCATCTCTCTGATGATTAGTGACTGTGAGCAGGTTTTCATATGTCTCTTGGCCTGCCTTCTGTCTTCTTTCGAAAAGTGTCTATTTAGATCAGTTGCCCATTTTTTGATTGGGTTGTTTATCTTCTTTTTGTTAAGCTGCATGAGTTTCCTGTAAATGCTGGAGATTAAACCCTTATCATTGATATTATTGGCAAATATTTCTCCCATGCAGTGGGCTTTCTTGTTGTTTTATTGATGATTTTCTTTGCTGTGCAAAAGCTTTTTATTTTGATGTAGTCTCATTTGTTTATTTTCTCTTTAGCTTCCATTGCCCTAGGAGTAGTATCAGTAAAGAAGTTCTTTCGGGCTATGTCCGAGATTTTGCTGCCTGTGGATTCCTCTAGTATTTTCATGATTTCCCGTCTTATGTTTAAGTCCTTTATCCATTTTGAGTTTATTTTTGTGTATGGTGTAAGTTGGTGATCTAGCTTCATTTTTTTTGCATGTATCTGTCCAATTTTCCCAACACCACTTATTGAAGAGACTGTCTTGACTCCATTGTATGTTCATGCCTCCTCTGTCAAATATTGATTGATCATAGTGATTTGGGTCGATTTCTGAGTTCTCTATTCTATTCCATTGATCTATATGTCTGTTCTTGTGCCAGTACCAGGCAGTTTTGAGAACAGTGGCTTTGTAATACAGCTTGAAATCTGGTATTGAGATCCCATCTACTTTGTTCTTCTTTCTCAGGATTGCTGTGGCTATTCGGGGTCTTTTTTTATTCCAGATGAATTTTTGGTGAGTTCTTTCTAGGTCTGTGAAATATGCCGTTGGTATTTTAATGGGGAGTGCATTGAATCTATAGATTGCTTTGGGTAGTATAGACATTTTAATGATGTTGATTCTCCCAATCCATGAACATGGTATGTTCTTCCATCTGTTTACGTCTTCCTCTATCTCTTTTTTCAGTGTCCTGTAGTTTTCCACGTATAGATCTTTTACTTCCTTAGTTAAGTTTATTCCCAGGTAACTTAAATTTTTTTGATGCGATGGCAAATGGGATTGCTTTTTTAGTCTCTCTTTCTCTAAGTTCACTATTAGTGTATAGAAATGCCATAGATTTCTTGGCGTTAATTTTGTACCTGCTACATTGCTGAATTCATTTATTAAGTTTATTAGTTTTTTAATGGAGTCTTTCGAGTTTTTTATGTACAATATCATGTCATCTGCAAATAAGGACAGCTTTAGGTCTGCTTTTCCAATTTGGATGCCTTTTATTTCTTCTTCTTGTGTAATTGCAATGGCTAATACTTCCACTACTATGTTGAACAGGAGTGGTGAGAGTGGGTATCCCTGTCTTGTTCCTGTTCTTAGGGAAAATGGTTTTAGTTTTTTTCCCATTGAGTATGATCTTAGCTCTGGGTTTATCATATATAGCTTTTATTATGTTGAGGTATGATCCTTCTATTCCCACCTTGTTCAGAGTTTTTATCAAGAAAGGGTGTTGGATTTTGTCAAATGCTTTTTCTGCATCAATTGATATGACTATGTGATTTTTATCTCTCAATTTGTTTATGTGATGTATCACATCTATTGATTTGTGGATATTGTACCATCCTTACATCCCTGGGATAAATCCTACTTGGTCATGGTATATGATCTTTCTGATGTAGCGCTGGATTCGATTTGCTAGAATTTTGTTGAGGATTTTGGCATCTATATTCATGAGGGATATTGGCCCTCAATTCTCTTTCATTGTGTTGTCTTTATCTGGTTTTGGTATTAGGGTGATGCTGGCTTAATAGAAGGAGCTTGGAAGTATTCCTTCCTCTTGAATTTTCTGGAATAGTCTGAGGAGGATAGGTTTTAGTTCTTCCTTGAATGTTTGGTAAAATTCCCCTGTGAAGCCGTCTGGCCCTGGGCTTTTGTTTGCTGCAAGCTTTTTGATGACTACTTCAATTTCTTCCATAGTTATCAGCCAATTTTTATGTTTAGATTCTTCCTGATTGAGTTTTGGAAGGTTATATTTTTCTAGGAATATGTCCATTTCCTCCAGGTTGTCCAGTTTGTTGAAATAGAGTTGTTCGTAGTATTTTTTAACAATCCTTTGTATTTCGGTGGAGTCTGTTATTATTTCACCTCTTTCATTTCTGATTTTGTTTATTTGGGTCTTCTCTCTTTGCTTCTTGGTGAGCCCGGCTAGAGGTTCACCAATCTTGTTTATCCTTTCAAAGAAACAGCTCTTGGTTTTGTTGATCTTTTGTATTGTTTTTTTTTTTGGTCTCAATTTTGTTTATCTCCGCTCTGATCTTTATTATTTCCTTCCTTCTGCTTACACTGGGCTTTTCTTGTTGCTCTCTTTCTAACTCTTTGAGTTGTAGGGCTAGGTAATTTATTACCATTGTTTCTTGTTTTTTGCAGTAGGCTTGTAGAGCTATGAACTTCCCTCTCAAGACTGCTTTCGCTGTGCCATAGATTTTGGGTTGTTGTGTTTTTATTGTCATTTGTTCCTATGATGTTTTTTATTTCTTCCTTGATCTCTCTGGTAACCCAGTCATTATTTAATAGCATGCTGTTTAGTCTCCATGTGTTTGATTTTTTTTTGGATTGTTTTTATTGTAGTTGATTTTCAGTTTTATGCCACTGTGATCTGAGAAGATGCTTAATATGATTTCTATCTTCTTGAATTTGAAGAGACTGCCTATGAAGTAGGCCCAACATATGGTCTATCTTTGAAAATGACCCATGTGCACTTGAGAAGAATGTATATTCTGTGGCTTTGGGGTGAAATGTTGTGAAGATGTCAATTAATTCCATCTGGTCTAGTGAGTCATTTAGGATTGATGTTTCTTTGCTGATTTTTTATTTAGAGGATTTGTCCAATGGTGATAGTGGGGTATTAAAGTCTCCTACTATGATTGTATTGCTGTTAATCTCTCCTTTGATATCCTCCAGGAGTTATTTATGTATTTGGGTGCTCCTGTATTGGATGTGTATATGCTTACCAGAGTTATTTCTTCTTGTTGGATTGCTCCCTTTAGTATTATGAAGTGACCTTCCTTATCTCTTGTTATGTCCATCACTTTGAGATCTAATTTGTCAGATATAAGTATTGATACCCCAGCTCTTTATTCATTTCCATTCGCCTGGAAAACCTTTTTCTATCCCTTCACCCTCAGTCTGTGTGCGTCTTTTTTTCTGAGGTGGGTTTCTTGTACACAGCAGATATATGGGTCTTGTTTTCTTATCCAATCTGTTACCCTATGTCTTTTGATTGGGGCATTTAATCCATTTACATTTAAAGTTATTATTGATAGGTACTTATTTGTTGCCATTTTTATTCTTTACTCCTGTGTTCCTTCTTCGCTTCCTGTTTCTTTTTTTTTTACAGCAGACCCTTTAGCATTTCTTGCATTGATGATTTGGTGATAATAAATTCCCTTAGTCCTTTTTTGTCTGTGAAGCTCCTGATTTCACCTTCAATTTTGATTGATAGCCTTGCAGGGTACAGTATTCTTGGATTCAGACCCTTCCTTTGCATGACTTTGTATATTTCATTCTATTCCCTTCTGGCCTGATGAGTTTCTGTTGAGAAATCAGTTGCTAGTCTGATGGGGGTTCCTTTGTAGGTAACTTTCTGTCTCTCTCTGGCCGCTTTTAAGATTCTTACTTAGTTGTTTGTGTTTGCCAATTTATTATAATGTGCCTTGGTGTCGGTCTTTTGGGGTTCATTTTGCTTGGGACTCTGTGAGCTTCTTGGATTTGTGGGGGGTTTTCTTCCCTATATCATGGAAGTTTTCTGTCATTATTTCTTCAAACAGGTTTTCTAGTCCTTGCTCAGTTTCCTTTCCTTCTGGAACCCTTATTATGCAGATGTTGTTTTGTTTCGTGTTGTCCCAAAGTTCCCTTAGGCTCTCCTCCTGCTTTATAATCTTTTTTTTCTAGAAGCTGCTCTACTTGGGTATTTTTTCCTACCTTGTCTTCTACCTCACTGATGCAGTCCTTTGCTTCTTCTAGTCTACTCTTGATGCTTTCTATGGAGTTCTTTACAGTAGCAATGTCATTTTTCATCTCTTCTTGGTTCTTCTTCATTTCCTCTTGGTTCTTACTCATATTGTCGAATTTTTCTTCCATTCTTTTCAGCCACCTTATGACCATTTCTCTGAATTCTTTTCTCTGACAGGTTGCTTGCCTCCATTTCATTTACTTCTTGTTCTGGTGATGCCTGCTTTTCTTTCATATGTGTGCTGTTTCTTTGTCTCCCCATGGTCTCTCTTCTCCAGGTGTCTGGTTATGTAGTTCTCTCTCTCCTTTCCGTAGTGGAGTATAGAGCTTCTCTGAATCCATGTGTTTGCGCCAATTGGGGACCAGTGCTCTGGGGTTCGCAGCTGTTTGGTAGGTGCCGCAGTTGTAGATTTTCAGGCTTTCAATAGCATCCACTTTCCCCTTCAAGATGGCATGGTCTCCGCATCTGAGCCTGTGGCTCTGGGAGGGAACCCAGCAACAGTGGATGCTGCCTGGTCGGGGAGCCCCGTCCAGCAGTCCCCCACCTTATCCTGGAGTATAGCTATCCCTTAACTCACCAACAGACACTCCCCATGCGACCCTCAGCTGTTCTTTCTATCTGCTCCGGGACAAAGCTCTGGACACATCTGTCTATTCTGCCGCCATTTTTTTTTCTCCTCAAAATATTTTCTAATTTTCAATATGAATTAATCTCTGACCCATACATAATTTAGCAGTTATTTTCCTTTCCTAATGAATAGTTTGCTTTTAGTTAGCTTTTTGTTATTGATTTTCTATTTAATTATATTGTAGTCAGAGAATGTCTCTATCTGGTGACAACTGTTTAAATATTTGTTGAGTCTTGCTTTGTGCCGAATATATTTTAAATACTTCATGTGCAGGGTTCTCTGTAATAGATATGTTATTCATTAGAATAAGCAGGCTTATTAACTGCCTTCTTCAAATTATTTATTTCCCACTTATAAGTTTTCTATGTCTTTATATTTTAAGTATGTCCCTTACAAACAGCAAATATCTAGATGTTCTTTTTAATGGAACGCAACAATCACTATCTTCAGAGTGTAGTCCATTTACACTGTTGTGATTATTTACATTGTTATTTTTTTTTCCTATCTTATTTTGGGCTTATTATTTACCCTGCCTTTTCTGTGCTCTTGTTTCTTACTTTACTAACACCTATTAGGTTAATAAAGGTGCTGTTGCTTTTTTAATCTTCCCCCTTTTTTCCTCTATGTGGTTTGAAAGTTATACATTCTATTTCTATTCCTTTAGTGCCTATCTTTACATTAACACTGTGAATCCTTGACTTAGCAATTTCTCACCCTCTTCAGGAATAAAACAAAGAATGGCATTACCTTATCAAGTTTCCAGTATTTAATTCCACCTTATTTTAATATGTCCTTGAAGTTAATTGCTATCATCATATAATAAGCAATTATTATTGTTGTTGTTCAGTTAGTGCTTACTCATATTTACTTGATTTTACCAACTTCTTGGTTTTTGTTACCTCTTGCATCTCACTCCATAAATCTGGATTCTGTTTTCTTCCTCCTCA
Source organism: Corynorhinus townsendii (assembly GCA_026230045.1). NCBI lineage: Eukaryota > Metazoa > Chordata > Mammalia > Chiroptera > Vespertilionidae > Corynorhinus > Corynorhinus townsendii. The sequence goes on along the minus strand of JAPDVU010000001.1, from coordinate 78,605,804 downwards.
ACTGTATCTGCTAGTCGTTCCTCAATGAGATTCTCTTATCGTTAAATTGAGTCACAGGGTATTTATGATTTTCAACAGCTTGTGACCCACAACCTGTGATTCAACCTAATCATAAACCTAGTCTTTGATCTCTCAGTATTTTGTTCTTATCATATTTTGCATAAGCTCATGGTCAGACTTCTCTGATTTTAGCCAGTGATTAGTTCCCTCACTTCCTTGAGAGGTCACTGCAGGCGTTTATTATACCTTATCTAATATTTTCAGATAGTTTTAGGTTGAAAGCTTTTTCAAATTATTCACCTGTCAGGTTACCCCAAAGAGCTCCCATTTGTTCTCATATTTTGATGCTGTTTAGCACAGTTTCATGACTACTGTTATCTCATTATGGATCTGAAATAATTAACAATACCCTCTTTGTTTTGCCTTTCATGCTAATTTACCTGATATTTATATTGCTATTACTGCTTTAGTTTTATTTATATTTGCCTGAGGTATCTTTTTTTAAAATATATTTTTGTTGATTTCAGAGAGGAAGGGAGAGGGAGAGGAAGAGGGAGACAGAAATATCAATGAGAGGGGATCATTGATTGGCTGCCTCCTGCACACCCCACACTGGGGATGGAGCCCACAACCTAGGCGACAACACGGCATGTACCCTGAGCCGCAATTGAACTATGACCTCCTGGTTCATAGGTCAATGCTCAACCACTGAACCACACTAGCCAGGCTGCTCAACTTTTTTTTTTTAATCTTTTTTTATTTTTTTTTATTGTTTTAAGTACTACAAATAGTAATACATATGTCTCCTTCCCCCCCCACCCCATTAAACTCCCCCCAGTCTCCCCTATCCCCCAGTACATGCCTTCATCTGCCCGCCCTCCTCCCTCTGCCCCCCCAGTGTCTTGTATCCATTGGTTGTGCTTATATGCATGCGTACAGGTCCTTCAGTTGGTCTCTTACAGCCCCTCTTGCCCAACCTCCCCTGCCTTCCCGATGTACTTTGACCGTCTGTTCAATGCTTCTTTGCCTCTGTATCTTCTTCCCACCATTTCTTTCCTTTAAAAAATTTTGCCTCTGCAGACTAGAAATAAACATATAATAACAAAACAACAACAACAAAAATGTTTGAGTCCCAATTTCAATGTCCAACAGTTCTGAGTCCCCGTTTCAATGTCTAACAGTTCCTTATGTGTACATGTCAGCAATGATATCTGGATGGTGGGCACATGGTGGCAATGCAGGTCCGACCCTCTCTGGTTTGGTCCTAGGTAACCTGCAGTGGTGCACAGCTGCTGACTGCTCGCATGGCAAAGTGTTGTCAGCGTCTTCCATCTCTGGACTGTTTTTTCCTCTTGTCTTCGTGGTTGGAGCACTCCTGTCAATTCCTCTCTGTTGCAGGAATCCACATGGTCTTGGAGTTGTTTTCTGAAAATATACAAACATATTCTTGACCACAAGTTAATAAAGGAATCTTTTCTATATAATTGATTTGGGGTCCTTTTTATTTTTGCCCAAACGATTTTCCTTTATCTTATTTAGACACCATGTGTGTTTTTCATGGCTGTCTTGCTGTTAGCATTACAAATGAAAATTAATTTTGTAAAGTAAAAATTTTCTAGATGTAATTTACTTATAGGATACTTTTCCTTACATGATATTACCCTACTATCCCCCCCTTTTTTTGATTAATGGAGGTTTTTATAAATTTTATAATGCAGTCTTGATAACTTTAAATTAAATTTTTTTTGCCCAAAAATATGACTGCTTTAGGTTCATTGCATGTTCAGTAATTTTACCATGAGATGAAATACCAATAGAAATTTTAGTTATTACTTTAAGAACAGCTTTTTGTCCAGTACAATTAAATTTACCTGAATATTCACTTATTTCAATTAGCCTATTTAAATTAATCTGAAAACTTGATTACTATTTTACTGTCAAATTTAATACTCTACCAACAATCTTAGTTTACCTTGTAAATATTGGTGGGAAGGATTATTTGCATTCTTGAGTGGGCCCTGAGCATTCCTGATGCTAGGCTGAATTTAGATATAGGGCAGCTGCTGTTGGCCAAGTCTCTTGTCTGTTACCTGGGTCCCGATCTGAGCTGGGCCAAGTCTCTGTCTGTCACCTGTATCTCGATGTGAGCTGGGCCAAGTCTCTTTCTGTTGCCTGGGTCCCGTTCTGAGCTGGGTGTGGGAAGCGCGAAGCAGCCATGGGGGCAGGAGACCTCCTTCAGAAGGGGCGAGGGTTTAAGCCCCTGCAATGTTGGGGGGATGAGGGTCTGTGCCCCACTTCTGTTGCCCCCCCAAGTTCTCTCCTGATGGCCCCTCTGCAACTGTGCCTGTCTTAGGTTGCTCCTTCCTTGAGGAATCTTACCCGTCTCTGGCTTACCAGCCCTCCTCCGGGGCCAAGCAGGGTGGTGTGAGGTTCAGTTCTGTCTCCTTGGTAGCCTATGCCCCCCTGGCCTCCACACCCAGCACCTTCCTTGGGAACCCCTGGCCTGCTGGCGGGGTCCCGGTGCTGATCACATATCTCGGGGAACTCGGGTTTCTTCTCCAGTGAGGGCCCAGCTCACACAATTGGGTGTGAGACAGATCCATGGTACCAACCCACACAAGGCTTCAAGCTCAGCATGAACAGAAAGCTCAGGCAACAGCTGAGGGCAATTGGATTGTGAGAAGAGGGTCCCTCTTGGCAAAAAAGGCAAGAGGGGCCAATATAGGATGCTCAAGTGCCTTCCCCGTGCCTTAATTCCTTCTGAAAGGGATTAAATTCTTTCATGTCCTTTTTTTTTTTTTTAAATTGCTGCCAACCACTCAAAGAATTAGTTTGTAAGTTTGTTTGGGATAATTGTACAATATGCTGTTGTAAAATATCTAAAATTATAATGACATTGTAGAATAATATCATGTAAGTATATTCTTTGTTCTAGGCCCTGGCAATTCCATTTCAAACTGGCTGTCAATTTCATTTTGTAGTTTTATATAAACTTTGTCAGGGAGGCAAAAACACAAATTACTTACTTTAGTTCAAGAGGTCAAATATATTGACTTTCAATTACAATCCTTATGACTTTTGAAGGACACTTCTCTTTGTTTCCTTCCAAAATAATTTTCAGGCTACAGAGAGTTTCATTTAAAAATTATTGTCACATAAAACAATTTCTCTTAAGGTTATGGTGACCACTAGTATTGATTAGATTTAGTATTTTATTTTTATTTTATAATTTTTTAAATTAATTTTTTTTAATTTTTAGTTTTTACATATGTGTCCTTATTCCCCCATAACCCCCCACTCCCCACTTATGCCCCACCCCCTTGTTGTCTGTGTCCATTGATTAGGTTCATATGCATGCATACAAGTCCCTTGGTTGATCTCTCCACCTTACCCCCACCCTCCCCTACCTTACCTGAGGTATGATGTTCTGATTGACGTTTCTCAGCCTCTGGACCTGTTCTTGTTCATCAGTCTATGCCGTTCATTATATTCCACAAATGAGTGAGATCATGTGATATTTATCTTTCTCCGCCTGGCTTATTTCACTTAACATAATATTCTCCATCTCCATCCATATTGTTGAAAATGGTAGGAACTCCTTTTTTACCGCAGCGTAGTATTCCATTGTATAGATATACCACAGTTTTTTAATCCATTCATCTGCTGATGAGCATTTAGGCTGTTTCCAAATCTTAGCTATGGTGAATTGTGCTGCTATGAACATAGGGGTGCATATTTCCTTTCTGATTCGTGTTTCTAGATTCTTGGGATATATTCCTAGAAGTGGGATCACTGGGTCAAATGGGAGTTCCATTTTTAGTTTTTTGAGGAAAATCCATACTGTTCTCCACAGTGGCTGCACCAGTCTGCATTCCCACCAGCAGTGCACGAGGGTTCCTTTTTCTCCGCATCCTCGCCAACACTTGTCGTTTGTTCATTTGTTGATGATAGCCATTCTGACAGGTGTGAGATGGTACCTCATTGTTGTTTTGATTTGCATCTCTCTGATGATTAGTGACTGTGAGCAGGTTTTCATATGTCTCTTGGCCTGCCTTCTGTCTTCTTTCAAAAAGTGTCTATTTAGATCAGTTGCCCATTTTTTGATTGGGTTGTTTATCTTCTTTTTGTTAAGCTGCATGAGTTTCCTGTAAATGCTGGAGATTAAACCCTTATCATTGATATTATTGGCAAATATTTCTCCCATGCAGTGGGCTTTCTTGTTGTTTTATTGATGATTTTCTTTGCTGTGCAAAAGCTTTTTATTTTGATGTAGTCTCATTTGTTTATTTTCTCTTTAGCTTCCATTGCCCTAGGAGTAGTATCAGTAAAGAAGTTCTTTCGGGCTATGTCCGAGATTTTGCTGCCTGTGGATTCCTCTAGTATTTTCATGATTTCCCGTCTTATGTTTAAGTCCTTTATCCATTTTGAGTTTATTTTTGTGTATGGTGTAAGTTGGTGATCTAGCTTCATTTTTTTTGCATGTATCTGTCCAATTTTCCCAACACCACTTATTGAAGAGACTGTCTTGACTCCATTGTATGTTCGTGCCTCCTCTGTCAAATATTAATTGAGCATATTGATTTGGGTCAATTTCTGGGTTCTCTATTCTATTCCATTGATCTATATGTCTGTTCTTGAGCCAGTACCAGGCTCTTTTAAGAACAGTGGCTTTGTAATACAGCTTGATATCTGGTATTGAGATCCCACCTACTTTGTTCTTCTTTCTCAGGATTGCTGTGGCTATTCGGGTTCTTTTTTTATTCCAGATGAATTTTTGGAAAGTTCATTCTAGGTCTGTGAAATATGTCATTGGTATTTTAATGGGAAGTGCATTGAATTTATAGATTGCTTTGGGTAGTATGGACATTTTGATGATGTTGATTCTAACAATCCATGAACATGGAATGTTCTTCCATCTGTTTATGTCTTCCTCTATCTCTTTTTTCAGTGTCATGTAGTTTTCTACGTATAGGTCTTTTACCTCTTTAGTTAAGTTTATTCCTAGGTATCTTAATTTTTTTGGTGTGATGGTAAATGGGATTGCTTTTTTAGTCTCTCTTTCTGTAAGTTCACTATTGGTGTATAGAAATGCCACAGATTTCTTGTGGTTAATTTTGTATCCTGCTACATTACCAAATTCACTTATTAAGTCTAATAATTTTTTTATGGAGTCTTTAGGGTTTTCTATGTACGGTATCATGTCATCTGCAAAAAGAAGAAGTAAAGAAAACTTTACTTCTTCTTTTCCAATTTGTATGCCTTTTATTTCTTCTTCTTGTCTGATTGCAATGGCTAGTACTTCCAGCACTATATTGAACAGGAGTGGTGAGAGTGGGCATCCCTGTCTCATTCCTGTTCTTAGGGGAAATGGATTTAGTTTTTGCCCATTGAGTATGATGTTGGCTGTGGGTTTGTCATATATGGCTTTTATTATGTTCAAGTATGATCCTTTTATTCCCACCTTGCTGAGAGTTTTTATCAAGAAAGAGTGTTGGATTTTGTCAAATGCTTTTTCTGCATTAATTGATATGACTATGTGATTTTTATCTCTCAATTTGTTTATGTGATGTATCATGTTTATTGATTTGCGAATATTGTACCATCCTTGCATCCCTGAGATAAATCTTACTTGGTCATGTTATATGATCTTTCTGATGTAGTGCTGGATTCGATTTGCTAGAATTTTGTTGAGGATTTTGGCATCTATGTTCATGAGGGATATTGGCCTGTAATTCTCTTTCATTGTGTTGTCTTTATCTGGTTTTGGTATTAGGGTGATGCTGGCTTCATAGAAGGAGCTTGGAAGTGTTCCTTCCTCTTGAATTTTCTGGAATAGTCTGAGGAGGATAGGTTTTAGTTCTTCTTTGAATGTTTGGTAAAATTCCCCTGTGAAGCTGTCTGGCCCTGGGCTTTTGTTTGCTGGAAGTTTTTTGATGACTGCTTCAATTTCTTCCATAGTTATCAGCCTATTGAGATTTTTAGAATCCTCCTGAATGAGTTTTGGGAGGTTGTATTTTTCTAGGAATGTGTCCATTTCCTCCAGATTGTGTAGTTTGTTAGAATAGAGTTGTTCATAGTATTTTTTAACAATCCTTTGTATTTCTGTGGGGTCTGTTATTATTTCACCTCTTTCATTTCTGATTTTGTTTATTTGGGTCCTCTCCTTTTGCTTCTTGGCAAGCCTGGCTAGAGGTTCGTCAATCTTGTTTATCCTTTCCAAGAACCAGCTCTTGGTTTTGTTGATCCTTTGTATTGTTTTTTTGGTCTCTATGTCATTCATTTATATATCCTTTTTTCTCATTTGCTTCTAAAGAGAAGTAGAGAGCAGATGACTATCCAGGAATAGTTCACTGTAACTCATCACCTGTAGAATATATAGCCTCCTGCCCACACAAATTTTGAACACATTGAGAAGTCCAAGAAATGGCATATAGATGCCAAAATATCACCTTGATACTGTTAAAGATTAATTGTGGATGTAGCTTAGTGTACAGGCAAAATGGACCTGCTAAAATTAAACCAACTTAACCTCCCAAATCATAGGCAGCAATAGGGCCAACATGGTAAGCCTTCTAGCATGGGGCAGGCAAAAAGGCCCACCCCTCCTGTCCCCGCAAATGAAAAGGCTGAGCTTATCTTGCCTGATTTATATTTCCAAAATTCCCTGATCAAATTAATGCATTCCCTTTCCTGGAGTTAAGAGGAATTGAAAGATGGAGAGAGGTCAAGAATGGCACAATTCAAGTTGGAAGGAACATCAAGGGTGAGGAAGAAGAAGCAATCCTTCTTAACAAGAAACAGGAGAGGAAACCAGTTTTTGCTGAGTGCTTGCCATGTTTAGAAATCTGGCTAGTCAGTTTAAATGAACTTTTATAGTTAACCTTTACAAAACTTGGTGAGATAGCTATATTCCCTTTTACAGGTGAAGATACTGATGCTTTTAAGCATCTTGTCCAAGCTATTTCTCATATGTGGAAAAAACTATTCCCTTTCCTCTACAATAAGGTTATATGCAAAGTATTCATTACTTTACTTTAATGTTTCATTTATTCTATTTGCAGAGGAGCTCATGATATTCAAGGAAGCGTTCATTTTCCTGAAGCTCTCCATACTAGTCCCACTGAATGTCTGCAGGTGCATTGTCAAGGATTTGAGTCCAGCTTGACTGAATGTACTTTTACTAAGAGAAAAACTAAAAGTAACGAGGGTTTAGCTGGTGTGGTGTGTTACACACTGAATGCAGGTTGGTAGAGTGTTTTTGCCTGATATTTTTCCTTTCTTCAAGATTGTTTATTTCAAACCAAAGCCTATAACAAACAAACAAATCATGGATACCCAGTTCCCAGTCACAGAGGCAAAATCATGTTTTGGAATGAGCCTAAATGTTCTTCCCCTGTTGTACCTTTTTGCCACTCAAATATTAATTCTGTCCACTCAAATATTAATTCTATATGGGAAGCAAAGTTGCGTGACGCCCCTTTGCTTCCTTGAACATCCATATTAAGGTTAACACAGCAAGCACAAGTCAATCAAACATCAGAAGAAACCTCGGGATCTCCTTTGAGACGGTCAGCCAATACGCATTCCTTTAAAATATTTGTGACCACATCCGTGTTCCCATTTCCAGGCCACTCTTTCTTCTCCACCCTGACATTGGAAAATTTTAGCCATATATATGGTGTTAAAGGCCAAACCCTTTAATGGTGCTAAAAAAATGTACCATCAAAATGTAAATGGCACTACCCAAGTAAGTCTTGCCATGTGGGTGGGGATGAATGTAGTAGCATGAAAAGAAAGGGTGAGGACTAGTGTTTGCCAGTATCAGCAAGTGCTCCTGATTCCTGAACCCCTGTCCCAATCTCAGCAAGTACAGACCTACACAGGAAGTACTGGTTCTCAGAGACAATGGCAGGGACTTCATAAGCCAGTTTGGTATTTATTTTCCTTATTAACAATATATACTATGTTGATGCTACTGATACATTTTATATTAATTTTTATTTGATGCCAGACTTTATCTTAATTATTCCATAAATGTGAGTAGCATGTCACCCACAACTCCACAAAAAAATTTCACAAAGACAATTCTTACTTTACAGTTTCTTCAACAAATGACTCCTTTCAGTGTGTGAATGGGAAACTCATTCCTCAGAGTAAGGCCTGTGATGGTGTGAATGACTGTGGAGACCAAAGTGATGAGCTGTGCTGTAAAGGTAGAGATCAACCTAGCCTTTAAATCCCCCAAATGCATCCTTCTGACTAAAAAAGAACTTTTTACTGAGTAAAAAAAGTATACATTTTCCCAACTGTTTAAACATGTCAAATGTGTTTGAATCAAGATTCCAACTCATTCAATTTTAAGAATAAAAAAAGAAAACCAAAACTCTTCTATTTATATTTGCATAGGGTGCCAAGATGGAAGTTTCCTTTGTAAATCGGGTGTTTGTATTCCAAACCAGTATAAGTGCAATGGTGAAATGGATTGCATTACAGGAGATGATGAAATTGGTTGTAAAGGTAATATAAGTTTTGTGGTTACTTTTGCTCATTATTCAATCCAGGGATTCTAAAACTTTTTTAAAAAGGAAAATTGTAATCTTAAGTGATCATAAGAGGATATAGCAGTAAGAGTACTATTGAGTGAGCATTTGAAGAACTATGGAATGTTCTTCTTTTTATTTATTAAATATTTATTTGTTATTTCAGAACTTTTGTTAAGAAATTTTTCCCACATAACAAAAAGGGTCTATTAGAATGAACCCTTATATATCTCCCAGCTTCATCAATTATTAATATTATTAATATTTTTTGCCAGTCTTGTTCAGAATTTTATGACTATTTTAAAAATATATTTGTATTTATTTCAGAGAGGAAGGGAGAGGGAGAGAGAGATAGAAATATCAATGATGAGAGAGAATCACTTATTGGTTGCCTCCTGCACACCCCACCTTGGGGATGGAGCCTACAACCCAGGCATGTGCCCTGACTGGGAATCGAACCATGACCTCCTGGTTCATAAGTTGACGCTCAACCACTGAGCCACACCAGCCAGCTGACTCACATTTTAAATCAAGATTACCCCACTGGCTGGGTGGAAAATAGCCTGTACAGGGGAAGGGGAGATGCAGGGAGACCAGTGGGGAAGCATTTACCTTACACATAAGCATTAAATACAAATAAGCATTTACCTTACACATAAACATTAAATAAATGTTGAAGAAATGCATGGATAAATGAATCAATGCTAATTCTATTTTGTCATTACTTGGTATGTCAAATATTTTACTTCACTGAAATTTTGTTTAATTTTCCATTGATATCACTTCTTAAGTTAAAAAATTAGATTAAAAAACACTTTTAGGATTTCAAATCATATCATTTCTTTTGAAGGGTATATAAGCAGTTGAGCAAAATACTTTTATGTTCACTAAATGAGTTAAAATCCTTTGTAAAGAGAAGGGAGAAAGAAGTTTCAAAAAATTTTTTCAGAGAGGAAGATAGTAAACCATGGCTTTTGTCAATGAAGACTGGCAGTTTTCCTCCCAGTTTTATTGAGATATGATTGATGCACAGCACGGTATAAGCATCTTGACACACACATGTATATTGTGAAAGTATTATAAATTCCATTGACATCTATCACCTCAAAAGTATTTTTCCTTGTGATGAGAACTTTCAGAATTTATTCTCTTAGCAACTTTCAAATATGCCATACAGCAGTGCTAACTGTAGTCACCATACTGTACATCACATCCCCACTATTTAATTATCTTTTAACCAATTATGAATAGATATAACTAAATTGTACCTTTTCACCACCTTCACCCAGTTCCCCTTCCCCTACCCCTTCTCTGATAACCACAAATCGAATCTCTGGGCAATGAGTTTGGTTTTTTGAGATTTGCGGTATGAGATCATACAGTATTCATCTTTCTTTGAAGTTATTTGAGTTCACTTCTTCCATATAATAATATTTTTTGTTTCTTCTCTTCCTCTTCCTCCTCCTTCCCTACTCCCTCTCTTTCCTCCTTCTCCAAAACTCTAAAATTTAAGGTCAAAGAACACGATATAATAAATTTTTAAAAATCCACTGCAAGGGAATAATTACAACATAATGCTTACTTTTCTTATCAATTTCTTGACTCTGTATAAAAAATATAGTCAACTGTCATTGTTACTTCTGTTTACCCTTCTGTTTCTGTAACGGCTCTAATTTTTTCCCTTTTAAGAAAGGACGAGTATAAATCTCTTTTTAAGTCTCAAGTTAAATGATTTCCTTGCTGTGGTGAAATTGGTGTGTTAAATGGAATATGAAACATTTGTTACGCAGTATTAAAAATCAAAGGAAGATGGCATATTGTGGCCCACTGTTATGTTTTTGTAAATTTAAATTGTTAAACTAAGTCTAAAATAATAATGATTTGTGTATATTTTATTCAAGTGAAAATTGTCTTTTTGCTACAGTGATGTTTTTTGTTTGTTTTCAGGAGCTGGACATCCTAAAAAAAAAGGTAAATGTATTTTTATAATAGAAAATTTACATTACAGAATTGAAGATAAGAATAAAGAATTATTACTTTTATGATATACGTATAGTATAGTATATTGATACAGTGTGCATTTTTCTCAAATAAAAAAGTATCTTTTGCTGTGGTAAGCTGTTTGGTTTTTATTTTTTCAGGCCCTTTATTAACACGTTTGGATAGTACGGAATTGAGACAAAACAAAGGTACTGCTCTCTTATATTTTAACTGAGGAGGATATGACCATGTTACCACTAACCCAGCTTTCCTATTAGTTTAGGCACAGAGGCTTTTTTCATAGTGTGATAGACTTTCAGTCTCATTCTCACACCGCTCCATAGCCCCCTGACCAAACCACCCACAGAGGGCATCTCCTGCACATTCCATCTTTGCCTCAAAACCAAGGAGGGATACCCTTCTCCTCTCCACCTTTCTCTCAAAACCCCAGCAGCTCCTGACCAAACTGCCGCCAGAGGAAAAAGATCTCTTTGCATGATAGGTAGTATTTACTCAATTATTTTATAATCCAGAAGTTCCCGAATCTGGTTCTTTAGGATCACCCTTTTCTTTCTCATTCATATAGAATGACTACTAGAAGTTCACGGTCCCCCCTCCCACCCATCCCCAGGATTTGTTAGGATTCCTGGGGGACTTTTATATGCTCACGATCACCCCTGCATGCCTAAACTCAGTTGTTTCTTTGTGTTCTCCCACTCTTATTATCTTGCTTCCAAGGCCGCTGTTGTAAGAAGCACCACCAGCAGCCTTCATTATTCCCTTTCTTCTTCCCTCCTTCTTTCCCTTCCTTCCTGCCTAGTTCAGACCACAGGGCAGAGAGACGAGTTCATGATACTCCCCAGCTCATTGCACATGATTGTCCCTGATCCAGGCAAGACCCTATTCTTGCTTTACTTATTCTCTTTTGCCCCCATTGCTTACTCCCATTTGCTGCAGCAACCACTTAATGTGATTTAACATGAATGTCTTTTTGTTTATATGCATGCTCACCCAATGTGTATTGTTATTTTGTGAGCATTCATTTTTAATTCGTATAGCATTTTGTTGTACATCTCATATTTCCTTTTCTTCTTTTCACAAAGCATTCTGTTTTCAAGATCTGTCCATGTTGTTATGTGGCTATTGAATCTGTTGCTTCAAACTGCTGCATGAAATACTCCGTGGTGTTCATCTTTCATAATTTACTCTCTGCCTTCTCAGTAATGGACTGTCAGCCCCCAATCTGCAATGAACAGCCTCTCCTTAGGGATGTGTAGGAGGACTTCTTTGAGACAGCTATCTGGCAAGAAACTGTTGGGTCTTGGGGTACACATCTGCGTCCAGTCCTCACCTTTACCAACCATGCTTAAGGATTCTCCTCAATCGCGCCAACATTTAGCATTACCCAGCTCTCTAATTTTGCTGGCCTCATACTGTCAAATGACATGGCACTGTTTATTAATATGAATGTGTAGTAATACCCAATATTTAAATCTCTTTTTATAGGCATACTAGTGGTTTGAATTTTTTCTTCTCCTTCTTTCACCTTTGCTTTCACCAGTTAACATATTTTGCCTCATTTCATGTTGAGATTGCAATCTTCTATCTTGTTGGTTTGCATTCCAGATATTAATCCATTTTTCAGTTGAAGATATTGCATATGTCTTCTTCCATTCTGCCATCCAACTGTTAAGTTTATTCGTAGTGAGCTTTGCCGAGTAGAAATCTTTAATTTTATATAATCAAAGTCATTGACTGTTTTTCTTACGGCTAGTGCTGTCAGGCTCTGTGCTGCTCTTCTGACATCTAGTACACGTCAGCTACACTGGACTTCCCCCATCTTCCTTTGTTGAGTTTAGTATGAATGCTGAGACTTCCCTGTGATTCATGAGGGTGCTTTTGTGAAAGCTCTGAGCAGAGAATTCTCTCTGCCCAAAAATAACCTACGTGTGTGACCTAACAGATACGTGCATGTATCGTCTAAAAAGAACTCGGGAAATCCAGGGCTAAGACACAGGATTGCTGCAGCAGAGTAACACTGCCCTCTGGGCAGTAACCTCATCCAAGACAGAGCCACGTGTTGGTGGGAATCCACCTTCGGATCCCATGTCCGAGACATCAGGATCCTGTGAGTGACCGAATGTTCCAGGGCAGCAGAGTAAGATGAATCGTTCCCCAGAACTTGAAGCAAAATCTAAGGAAGAAAGAAGAATCTTTTTGTTTGTGTGTTTTATTTTTCTTTTGACGTCTGCATCCCAATGTCTGATACTAACCATGTCTGATACTGAAACCACTGAAATACCATTGGTTGCATGACCACTGAAAGAAGTGCCTTATTACGTACAAAAGGAGAGGAGCCTTTTTAATGACTCTAGGTCAGTGGCAGTGACTGCTCCCTAAGTAGGTAAGGACCTTGCGAGTGCAGAGTTGAATGAGAAGCTTTCCTTCTCTGATCCGGGCATTTTGCTTGCTCTAAATGCAGGAAACTGCAGCACCATGAGCTTCACCATTCACTTACATCGACAGACACTGCAGGTTTGTGCCTGCCAAATTCTACACCGTTCATCTTGAGCCTTCACAATTATGTAGCCAAAGAAAGGAAATCAGATGATGTGCTTTGGGGATTTTGTACTGTCCTTTTTAAGGGGAGGACAAGTTTTAAGACAGAAAATGATTATCCAAGTTTAATGATTGTAATGATTTTAGTTTTACTGTTAACATAATTTTAAACATTGGAAATTTGTTTTATTATAGAAGAAACAGAAAATTTGACTGTTAATATGGATGTAGGTAAGTTAACATTACTGTTTTTTACTATTGGTGCATTGGTTTAAGTTTAAGTTTAATGTCAACTCTATATACAAGTATATATGTGTGTGTATACTATAACTAATTCAAGCAACAATTACCTGTGGTATAAATTTAAGTAGAAAAAAATAACATTATTTCTCTCCTTTCTTTAATAAATACTTCTTGAGAACTGCTTTAAAATTTGATTAATGCATCTGACTAATTTTGAAGTGAAACAATACTCTGGTCCTACATAAAGTTTTTCTATTTGTTTTGAACTTTGTCAGGTCAAAGTGTTCATGTCATGGTGAAATAGAGAGAGAAAAAACAACAAAATTTCAAGTTTGACCCAGGACATACATTTTGAAATAGAAAAATAATGGATTTAATTGAACTAAGCTATTCTTCTTCAATGTTTTAAACCATGATACTAGAAGCTCTGTGAAGATCTGTGTTCTGGCCATTGTGCACTAAAAGCCAAATTAAATTTAAGTATCCAGTTCCTGGCAAATTTACAAGAGCTTTCAGGTCAGGGTGGCTTGTATTAAATCCTGACTCAGTTATTTATTAGCTATATAACTTTAGATGAGTCACTTAACCTCAAATATAAAATAGCTCCCTATTTTAGGGATATATTAAACTGAAGTTCACGCAAGACTCCCTTCTAATTGCCATGCTCCAAAATTAATTAACATTGAAACAAATCAGGCAATAAATAAAAAATTTAGATCTCAAAGCTACAGCTTCTCAGAAGGGATTTTCAACAAAGGCTCTTTATTTTCTATTCAAGATAATATTCATTTTCTGATACTACCCAAGCTGGGTTCACAGACAATGAATGAGGTCTCTCTTTTTCCCAAAGCCCAAGCTGACATTTAAAACTTGCTATCACACTCTTCCCCCAACCTCTGGAGGGGTGGGAAGTTGTTCACAATCTCTCTCCCTTGAGGACCTACCTCCTTATATGCTCAAAGCAATTGACAGTGATACTAATTTTCCTTTCTCATTTGGAGCTAAGAAGGACATCTGCAAAAATGTTCATGCCATGGTGAAATATAGAAAGAGAATAAGGAGAGCAACTTATACTGTTACTTTCTTCCTTTGTCGTGAATTCTCTTACAAATTCACGTCTTAAGCCTGCTCTACCATGTTTTCCTCCCAGTAACAAAGGTGCCACATCTGAATGCTCACAGAGGAAGGAAACGTCACAGCTGGTCAAGTGGCTATACACATACCCCCTCTCCTGGCCAGCTGACCAGGAGTTATCTAGGGTTCTCAGCACATTATTTCTCAGGGTTAATATAATGATTAAATGAGTTAATCACATACAAAGTACTTAGCATGGTGTCTGACACACAGAAAGTCTTGAAAATATCCCCATATAAACAGCCTCTAAAAAGTAAAAACAATGCCCTGGCTAGTGTGGGTCAGTGGGTTGAGCGTTGCCCCATGCACCAAAAAGTCGCCAATTTGATTCCCAGTTAGGGCACATCGACGTTTCTCTCTCTCCCTATCCTTTTCTCTCTCTTTCAAATCAATAAAAAAGTATTTAAAAAAAAAAAAAAAGTAGCCCTAATCGGTTTGGCTCAGTGGATAGAGCGTCTGCCTGCGGACTGAAGGGTCCCAGGTTCAATTCTGGTCAAGGGCATGTACCTTGGTTGCAGACATATCCCCAGTAGGGGAAGTGCGGGAGGCAGCCGATAGATGGTTCTCTCTCATCAATGTTTCTAACTCTCTATCCTCTCACTTCCTCTCTGTAAAAAATCAAATATATATATATATATGGGGTTTTTTTTAAGTAAAAACTATGAAAGTGAGAAGAAAAGTGTTTTCTCTGAGACCGCCCTGAGCTGACCCAGGAGTAATGCCGTGGTATCTCTCATTGGCCAGAGGTTGGTAAATATTTAGCCCTTTAGCCAGCCTCTCTCTGCCACTAATCCACCTTTAGGAAGATTTTTGAGAGAACTGAGCCAATTTTAATATTAAGCCAGAATTTTTACACAAGATGAATAGTACAGTTTAGCATCCCAAATAATTTGCTAATGGATCTGGCCTCTTTCATATTAGCTGTGACTCTGCTTTTTTTGTGGCATAGATAATCCAGAAATGTCTGCCCACAAGGTAATGGGTTCAAAATCATGATACAATCTCTTCTTTTCTTGAAGAAAGAAAACGGATAAAGTCATTGCTCCCTACATTATCCTGTGGAGTCAAAAGCAGAGTACCCACTCGAAGGAAACGAGTCGTAGGAGGAATACCAGCACAAGTGGTAAACCTGCACGAAAGTCCTAATGTTCCTTCCTTCCCAGGAACAGCCTGAGTTTGGGGGGGAAATAGGGGTAGGATATCCTATATAATAAAAGAGCAGTATGCAAATTGTCCCCTCGACAGGGAGTTATTCTGGGAATTCGACCAGGGGATGGGGCAGGCCAGGGGAAGGGAGGGAGTACCCGGCCAGCCTCCGCCAGCTTCTAGGGACCCTACAAGCATGAAATTCATACACTGAGCCTCTCGTGTAATTTTAAGAGACTGGGAGTCTTGCAATGGAAATATCTTAGAGCCACCTGCTTGTTGAATGGCAGTAACCATACACTTGTCTTTACAGGGAGACTTCCCATGGCAGGTGGCAATTAGGGAAGATGAGAGATTCACCTGTGGAGGAATTTATATTGGTGGCTGTTGGGTCCTGACTGCTGCACATTGTGTCAGGTAAAATAGGTCTCCACTCGATTTTGAATTTCCTGAAACATGAAAATGAGTAATAGAGATTGTGACAGATGATAAACAAAAACATATCTGAGAAAAGTCATTGACAAGTTCCACCCTACTGACTCTTAAATACCCTCTGATATTCACATCAGAGACCTCAGAGGACAAACCCCCAAAGCCTACTGTGCTCCCCACAAACCAAATTGTTGATCCCAGCTGGCAAGGGCAGATCAAACCTGTAGGTACCAAGTTACTTCACTTGGCTCATTTGCATGGTAGAAAGTAGATTGTTACTCCATACATTTATCTCCTCCATTGAAAAGGGTTTGAGATTCTTGGGTCAGAGAAGTAGGGTAGGCATAGTGTTTCTGGATTTAACATTAGCATGTGACAAAAGATGTCTCATAATTACCTACAGATCAGAAATATAATTTTTATGCAGGACCAATAAGGCAAGTTAATAAGTGTTTGAATTCATTTGAATGGGATATCATAACTAAATACCACAGAGTGGGGGTCTTAAACAACAGAAATTAATTTTCTCAGTCTGGAGGCTGGAAGTTCAAGATCAAGATATCAGTAGGGATGATTTCTCCTTGGCTTGCTGTGGAGAAACCATCCCTACCGATATCATGATCTTCTCTTACTGTGTCCTCACATGGCCTTTTCTCCATGAGCCTGAATTCCTAATGTCTATGTATGTATGTATGTATTTTGTTAATCCTCACCCGAGGATATTTTCCATTGATTTTTAGGGAGAGTAGAAGAGAAAGGGGAAGACAGAGAGAAACATCGATGTAAGAGAAACACATTGACTGGTTGCCTCCTGCATGAGCCCTGACCAGGGCCCGGGGAAAAGGGCAGAGCCTGCAACCAAGGTACATGCCCTTGACCAGAATCAAACCTGGGACTCTTTGGTCCACAGGCTGATGCTCTATCCACTGAGCCAAACTTTTTAGGGCTTTTTCTGTTTTTATAAGGAGACCAGTCATACTGGATTAAGGCTTTACTCCTATAACCTCATTTAAAGCTCTTTAAAGGCCCAATCTCCAAACACATTCAATTATATTGGGGATTAGGCTTCAACGTGTGAATTTTAAGGGACACAATTCAGTCCACAACAGTGACTGCAGGAAAATACCTAAAAGTGTTGATAATGAATAAAGGTCATCTTTGAGGAGAACAGAGTTTGGAATTCTGGCCTCTGTTCTGATCGTTAGAATGAATGAAATATTATTTATTGAGCACCTCTTACTGACCAAATACTGTGCCTGGCACTTTCACAAGTGTCATTCTTTTTAACATTCTCATAGTTCTAAGAGGTAAACATTACTCTTCCATTATATAGATAAGCAGACTTAGACTGAGAAGTTACATGACTTGACTGAAGCTACACTACTAGCCAATAGCAGAGCCAGGATAAAATCAAGGTCAACATATCTGACAGTACCTTAGATGAAGGCCTACTTAACAAATCTGCAGATGACTCAAAGTTGAGAGGGATGAGAAACATGTTGAATAATTAAATATGTTGGGTGATAACCATGAAGATCCTCATGGGTTGGAGCATGAGCCAAAATGTAATTTCTTCCAGAATGACCCTTTTCTCTTGGCTTCTGTTATACACACTCTGCTGGTTTTCTCTCATCCTCTGTAGAGGCCACACCTTCCCTGACTTTTTTGCAGCTTCCCCATCCTGTGACTGAGCATTATTGCTCAAGTGAAATTCTGGAGTTCTCAAATATTGAGCCTGGTTTCCCCTTCTCTTCTTCTCTCCTTAAAGTTAACTGTGCTTTATGCTAAAACATTGCTATATGCTGACACAATAATATCTCCAGCCTGGACCTCTGCTCCAACCACTGACTATCTACAGTCAATTGCCTATCAATACTTCTTGACTATATCTAAAGTACACTGAATTCAGAATATCTAACACTGAGCTCATGATATGCCCCTTGCCCCAAATATGGTTCTGTCCCACTGCTTTCTATCTCAGCAAATGACACCATTCATCTAGTTACACAAGGCAGAAATCTAAGCATCATCACATTTCACTCGCTCAACCCTACCATAGCCCAGCCAATATATCACCAACTCTAGGTGGCATTTTAAATTCTATTTAATTCTCAAAACTTTCCATCTCCATGGTTACTCTGCTTTCTCCTCTCATCTGGATTATACCAACTGCCTCCCAATTGGCTTATTTACATTCACTTTACCCATCTCCTCCCCCACCTATCCATTCTCTACTGTGTGTCAAGAGCAATATTTCCATACCTGGTTTTGATCAGTTATTGCTTAAAATTCCTCTTAGGATAAAAAAAAAAAAAAAAGCCTGAACAAAAAATAACATGGCCCATTAGCCCCCATATGACCTGAGCCCTACTTACCTTGGTCAAACACATCTTGCTCCGCAGCTACACCTCCTGCTTTCTGCTCCAGCCACTCTGGACTTCTTTTAGCTACTCAAGTGCACCTCTGTCCCTGCTGCAAAGAGACCATCATATGTTGTTTTCCCCTGCCTGAATGATCCTTCCTACCCTGTTTCTTTAGTTTGTGCGACTCTTGTTATTCAGATCTCAGCTTAATTCTCACTTCCTCACAGAACCTTCCTTGACTTCCTTAAGTCAAAGAGGCCTTCTTGATAAGTTCTTAGAATCCATGTGCTTTCATTCTTTCACTTTGCACAGTAGAATACATATCTTTATTAATGTGATTATTTAATGCTAAATCTTCCAATAAACCCTAAACTCCATGAAGTCAGGAACTATTTCTGACTTTGCTCATTTCTGTATCTCAATGACTACAATGGTACCTGGTATACAGTAGGTGCACACTAAGTATTTGTTTAGTAAATTGAATGCATAAACAGGGTTAACCTCTCAACAATATTCAGGACCTCTGATCCTGAAAAACAACCAAAATTAATATGAAGAATAGCATTTTTTGAACACTAAGTATTAAATAAAAGCTTCCTGAATACCTCATTATCCCCTAGGACCATGGTTGGCAAACTGCAGCTCGCGAGCCACATGCGGCTCTTTGGCCCCTTTAGTGTGGCTCTTCCACAAAATACCACGACTGGGCGAGTCTATTTTGAAGAAGTGGCATTAGAAGTTTAAGTTTAAAAAATTTGGCTCTCAAAAGAAATTTCAATTGTTGTACTGTTGATATTTGGTTCTGTTGACTAATGAGTTTGCCGACCACTGGCCTAGGACATCATTGTTTGAGGTGATTGCCTGAGAAAAATGATGGTAGGTGCCCAATTTGCTGGAAACCAAGAGGTGAAAATTGGTATGAAATGGAGTGAGGCATAAGAATAGGAAATATTTAGCTCATTCACCATTCCAACCAGATTTCAAAACAGCTGCTATATTCCATGTATAATACTAGGCATGGACATCAACCCATAGATTAATAAGACACCGTTTTTTACTTCAAGGCTGTGAGCAAATTAATATAATGCAATGTTAGGATGCAGTCTTAAAGGTCAGGATAACGATTGCTGTGTTCTTTGCTCTGAGAACCTCTGGGTTAGCAGAGTAATGAGAGTGTGTACTCTGACTCCCCAGTTCTGGGCTAGATACTGTCTGGTCTCTGCAAACACCTTCAGCGACGGTGCTCTCACTCCAGAGACAGCCAACTCATTCTCCTCATGGGCATCTCTGGATGTTCGCGAATTTTTTGTGTCCCTGATACTGGGCAGTTAGATAGATTTATTCCTCTCTTCATTTGCCCACTGACTTTATTTTAACACTGCCCTTAAACTCAATCACACTGCTTCATGAGAGCAAAGATTAAAAAAGAAATCTGGGAAAGTGATAATGTTCTTTAGAAGGGAGAATATAAAGATGAAGCATCAGAAGTCCTTGCTTATAGCTTTCTTTTTTATTAACGTATTTTATTTCCCTTTTCCTTTTTCTATTATAGAGTCAGTAAAATTCACCGTTACCAAATATGGGTATCATTAGTAGACTGGATAAATCCTAACCCTGAGATAAGTGTTCAGATGGCCAATAAAATCATTATCCACGAAAACTACAATGGAGCCACCTACCAAAATGACATCGCTTTGATTGAACTGAAAAAACGCCGAACACAAACTGATTGTGTGCTGCCTACTACTATCCCTGCCTGTGTCCCCTGGTCCCCATATTTATTCACACCTAATGATAAGTGCATCATTTCTGGCTGGGGTCGAGAAAGAGGTATGTATTTTACAATTTGTTATAATCAGAATCTAGGGGTTGAAAATGAATGGGAATAGAAATGCGTAGGAACTAATCTCCTAGTACTCAGAGAGAATATAGCAGAAAAGTAAACATCTAGTGAGGCCAGCTTCTGTGTGTGGGACCTGTGTACCTGCCTAGCACACTGGGCTCTGAGGTGCCCGTGCTTGGCTTACTGCTCCACTGCCACCATCATAAAATCCTCCATATTTTTTGCAGGGGACCCACCTCACATTTTCCTTTTTCACTGACTTCTGCAGATCCTGATCTGCATTTTCAAAGGATACCTACACTCTGTGACCCTAAAGCAAGCATTAATGGGTGACCTTTACCAAAAAAATATAGTGTCAGGGGGACATATAGCATGGCTTTGATTTGTTGGAGAGATCTGGATCGAAGATGAACAGGTTTCCATTGGGATAGAAAAGTATATGCTGAGTCAGTGATCCCACAACCCTCTGATCTCCTCTCCTCTTCCCCATTCTCCATGCCTACACCCCCACATCCCACAAAGAAAAAGACAACATAAAAAATTCATTCTTTCAGCCCCTAGATTTGAGATGAACATCCATATGAATAAGAGATGTGGACAAATCATTAAAAAGACCTGCTAAATGAGAGGTTAGATTTAAATTAGCCAATACTTTTCCTTCATCCTAAAAAGTTAGCCTTGAAATTTAGCTTCCTTCTGACCTCTTAAACTCTCTTTGTAAATAACTTTATTGCATTGGTCTTACAGACTCATATTCCAATACATCCTTTATAACTGCCACACTAAAAAGTATACAATATGTATGAATTAACCTGGATTGTGGTATGTTTGAATAACCAAGACTTACAGAATACTAAACTTTATTAGTAATTAATTCATCCAGAAAGCATTATGTCCTTATATTTGTTATTTGTTTATTTTTTAGAAGACTTAGGTACATTTATAAGTATACAGAAAAATAGAGGTTAAAGAATAATAAACCTACTTATTCATCACCTCGTTTTCACAGTTATCAACATTCTACCAGTCTTGTTTTATCTCTCTGAATCAATCACTATTTCAATAGGATAATTAAGAAGGTTTTTGTTTTTTGTTTTTGTTTTTTTGTTGTTGTTGTTAATCCTTACCTGGAGATAACTTTCTATTGATTTTTAGAGAGAGTGGAAGGAAGGGAGGGGGAGAGACAGAGAGAGAGAGAAACATCAATGTGAAAGAGACACATTAATTGGTTGCCTCCCACACGAGTCTTGACCAGGGCCAGGGATCGAGCCTGCAACTGAGGTACATGCCCCTGACCTGAATCGAACCCGGGACCCTTCAATCCATGGGCCTATGCTCTAGCCACTGAGCCAAACAAGCGAGGGCAGGAAGGTTTATTTTTCATTTTATTTTTTAAATATATTTTTATTGATTTCAGAGAGGAAGTGAGAGGGAGAAACAGAAACATTAATGATGCAAGATAATCATTTGGCTGCCTCCTGCATACCCCCCAATGGGTGTGCAACCCAGGCATGTGCCCTGACTGGGAATTAAACCATGACCTCTTGGGTCATAGGTTCATACTCAACCACTGAGCCATGCAGGCCAGGCGAAAGTTTATTTTTAAAGGGGTTAATTACAAAGATGTAGGTGTGGGGTTAGGGAACCACAAGGGCTATGCAGAAACCCAGTACTAACAGTACCAGAACTGACACCTTTCCTAGATCTGAACGTGTAAAAGGACGGAGAAACTACCAGAAGGAGAAATAGGTTTAGGTATAGCAATGACCTTGAGTTGAAGGTTATAGCCAACACCAATCTTGCTAGCTTCTCTTCTCCCCTTCCTCCCTTCTGCTAGGTCTTCTGTTAGAAAGCAACTGGAAACCAGAGGCTAATGGATTCCCACTGAAGTATCCCCTTACCTCCAGGTCAGGCTCTTAGGGCAGCGAGCAAGGCATTGAAGAGTAGAGAGTGGATCTGTAGAGCTGTAAAACACATTCCCAACACACTCATATTTTTTCCTGGAATATATTAAATCAAATCCCAGATATCATGTAATTTCATCAATGAATACTCTAGTAAATATCTAGGGTATTTTTTATACTCAAAAAAATGAAAGTGATTTGACAATGTCATCTAATAACCAGCCCATGTTGAATATTTCTCAAGGAATATTCCTCAAGCTGCAGAGGCTACAAGGTAGAAGGACAAAGGCCAGCTCTCAAGGGACTTGCAGCTCCGGAGGGATTCCTCTCCTCCTAGGCAGGCAGGAGCCATCAGTCAGGAATGCTACCTTCAGACAGAACAATGTGACAAGTGCCTCAAAAATGGTACAAAACAATTCAGGGGAGGGAGCTATCTTCTGAGTCATTAAAAATTCTCCCACAGTACAGCAGCTCCCAGTTTTTAAAGGCTTCTCCTGACTGAGGGGAAACGATAAATTACTAATTTTTGAAAAGCTCTTATCTTGAGAAAGGTAGCCATCCTAAGATTAACTTGAGGTAGGACTTGAAGGAGAAAAAAAGAAACTCGTTCCAGATTTGCCACATACTTTGGTGGATTTTTGTCTCCCTCTTCTTCCCAGAAGAGTGTATCAGTTCTGCAGTTAACTCCTATGTGCTCACTACAGTGCTAGGCTCTTCGGGGTTGTTCTCTCAGGACAAGCCAGAGATTTCTGTCCCCAGATCAGTAGTTTATAGGTTAACTGAGAAGGTAAGCCATTTGCCATAAGATGCTTAATATATAATTTAATTACTGAGTTCGTGGATTAATTATTTAAGTTTTTATTAAGCAACTACTGTGTTAGCGTGAGGCTGGGTGCTGGTGCAGCAGTGAGTGAGTCAGGCCTGGGCCCTGCCCTCCTGGAGCATAAAAGTTACTGCAAGCTGGGAAAAAGGAGGAGGGGAGATGGGCAAAGATTCACTCCTCTACCTGGGACATCTCACTCTGTACTCTTAGGTTTTTCTCATCTTTCCTGGACTATGGATCAGCAGCATTGCCTGGTTCTTCTCGACTGGGGTTCTTTTTCCCAGCCTTACAAAGGGTTCAGCATTCTGGAGAAAGGGCTGTGCGTAGATGATTAAGAAGGAGTCCAAGGACGAAAGATATTTTTGAAAGGCATTGGGGGTCAGAGGAGCTTCAGCTGAAGGAACTAGAAGACTCTACCCTTGACCAAGGACCCGTGCTTTTATTAAACACAATCTGTCCCAAGGCAAGGTGGAAATATACACTTCAAAGGGTATCGTATCAAAGGGTTTACAGAACATTGTCAGTTTGGGGAATAGCCTACAGCTGTTCAGGTGTTTGGCCAACAGGAGGCAATAAAATGCCCTGAGCTGTCTGGCAGTTAACAATCATCCTATTCAGGTTTGGGGGAAATGCTTTGCAGCCATTTCCAACAAGTAAATTACATGTGACTCAACCCTGTTGAGCTCCCCAAGCTTCACCAACCTTTTGGTAAAACTCTTGTAATTATTACATGCTGGAATTGGTTCTCAGCACTTCTCCTTCCTTGGACCCAAAATGGTCAAGTCCCAAATCTCTAGCTTAAATGGAAAGGAAATCCTATATCCTCTTTTAATCACTTTCAGATCACTTAGGAGATGGCGTTCCTCACAGACACACAAAAACATACACACTGATAACTTCACATGCATTTATTTTAACTTCTGACATTAAAATGTTCTTTTCACTCAACAAGCACCTTGAAGGAAATAAGGGGACTATAAGAAAATAAAAGCTATTTAGGTGAGAAGACCCTGGTCCCTAATTCCTACCCAACTGCCCCATGGGACTAGGCAATCAGAGGAGGAATTTACTGTAAGGTTTGTGACGAGGCAGGAGACAAAACACAGAGAGTCCAGGTGATTAGAAAGGGGGAAGGGGGGTTAATCTTGCGCTCCCAGGCGAAATTCGCTGGTCCGAGGGTGGGCCAGGGAAGTTCTCGCCAAAAAGGGGCATAGGCACTTCTTTTATACAGCTGTTTAGTGAGGGGAGGGCTGAGGGCATGAGAGGTGTGGAATTCGCCTTGGGCCAGGGGTCTAGGAAGGCACCAGTTATCTCTGTCACCATCTACCTTGCAGATACATGCATAGGCTCTGGACTTCCCCCCTGCCTGACCTAACATTTACCTCAGTCACCTCAGAGTACCCAGCTCTTGATTAAACCAGCATGACTTCAGAATGTCCCTAGACTATTTTTAGAAAGACAAATAGTATAGAAACTGGGGATATGAGCAGTGTATGATTAAATATGCTAATGAGTTATCCTCAAAAGTTTATGATTCTATTTGAGAATATACATATTCCTATATCTTCCTAACGGTTTACTAAACTATGAGGCTAAATATTTATTTATATTTCTCATTTGTGTCTTCTAAATGTGTATTTTTTCTCTCTCACTTTGTTTAGATAACCAAAAAGTCTATTCACTTCATTGGGGTGAAGTTCACCTAATAGCTAATTGCTCTAAGTATTACCCAGGCCGGTTCTTTGAAAAAGAAATGATATGTGCAGGTCAGTACTAAGTGGTTTCTCTGATGTATTTTTATACATACCCCCTAACCAAAGTGTATCCATCCCCACCCCCTCACCCCCCAACGAATTAGCCCCCTTGCCCTGGGCCCTGAACCCTTTCATTTGGTTTCCTGGCTGTTGCATTATTACACTCTTTCAGTCCCCTCCCCTTAATTCAAGTCCCCTCATTCTAATGCTAAGAGGAAACGTCTTCCATAAGCGAGTACAGCAAGATGACTAAGAGCACAGACTCTGGGACCAGTCTCCTGGGTTTACATCCCTGTTTTTACCCACTAGTACTCACGTGACCTTGAGCAAGTTTCCTCATCCACAAAATTGAGGATCTTAGTAGATGAGGACACTGAGATGCAGAGAAGTTACATAATTTGGCCAAAGCCTTACAGACAACTGGTATACGAGTGATCAAAGCACAACCTTCTTCAAAATAAAAATCCAAGCAATCTTATTTCAAATGCATCCCATTGGAATTAAATTCTCCCTCCTCGGAAATCCCATTGCACTTCTTACAATACCTGCCACTGTCTCCTTTGATATTGTAGTGACGCCAGGGCCCCTACCTAATACAATTCAGCAGTTCCTACTTTTTTTTTTTTAATAAATCTTTATTGTTCAGATTATTACAGGTGTTCCTCTTTTTTTTCCCCCATAGCTCCCCTCCACCTGATTCCCCACCCCACCCCATGCCCTTATGCCCCGCCACTGTCTTCATCCATAGGAGTAAGATTTTTGTCCAATCTCTTCCCGCACCCCTCACACTTGCTTCCCCTGGGAATCGTCAGTCCACTCCCTTTCTATGTCCCTGATTCTATTATATTCACCAGTCCATTCTGTTCTTCAGATTTTTTATTCACTTGATTTTTAGATTCACTTGTTGGTAGGTATGTATTTGATGTCATTTTATTGTTCATAATTTTTATCTTTACCTTTTTCTTCTTCTTCTTCTTCTTAAAGAATACCCTTCAGCATTTCATGTAATCCTGGTTTGGTGGCGATGAACTCCTTTAGCTTTTTCTTGTCTGTGAAGCTCTTTATCTGACCTTCAACTCTGAATGATAGCTTTGCTGGGTAGAGTAATCTTGGTTGTAGGTTCTTGCTGTTCATCACTTTGAATATTTCTTGCCACTCCCTTCTGGCCTGCATAGTTTCTGTTGAGAAATCAGCTGACAGTCGTATGGGTATTCCCTTGTAGGTAATTAACTGTTTTTCTCTTGCTGCTTTTAATATTCTCTCTTTGTCTTTTGCCCTTGGCATTTTAATTATGATATGTCTTGGTGTGGTCCTCTTTGGATTCCTCTTGTATGGGGTTCTGTGCGCTTCCTGAACTTGTAAGTCTATTTCTTTCACCAGGTAGGGAAAGTTTTCTGTCATTATTTCTTCTAATAGGTTTTCAATATTTTGCTCTCTCCCTTCTTCTGGCACCCCAAAAATTCGGATGTTGTTTCGCTTAAAGTTGTCCCAGAGGCTCCTTACATTATCTTCATATTTTTGGATTCTTTTTTCTTTTTGTTTTTCTGGTTGGATGTTTTTTGTTTCCACATATTTCAGATCTTTGGTTTGATTCTTGGGGTACGTTGATCTACAGCTGAGTTTCTGTATATTCTTTATTTCAGACAGTGTATGCTTCATTTCTGACTGATCCTTTTCCATTTTTTTTGGCATTCTCATTAAGCTCCTTGAAGATCTCATCAAGTTTCTCGGCGGTTTTTAGAAGATTCTTGAGTAACCTTATAAATGTGGTTCTGAACTCTATGTCATCCAGTAGTTTGCTTTCCTCCGTTTCTTTCATTTGTGACATGTTTCTTTGTCTCCGCATTTTGGCTGCTTCCCTGTGTTGATGGAGTGGCTTTGTGTGGTAGGTGACCTATAGGGGGCAGTAGCTCAGCCTCCTCAATTACATGAGATGGATGCTCTTGGTACACCCCTTTGTGGGCTGAGTGCAAAGTCTTGGTGTAGTTAAGCCTTAATTGCTGTTGGTACACTGGGAGGAATTGACCTCCAGGCCAATTAGCTGTGAGCACTCGCTGTGTCTATAATGGAAGAACTGCTGCGCTGAAGACACGCTTATGGGGCAGGACTTGTTTCAGTGGGGCTTTGGTGCTCACTGAGTCTGCCTCTTGAATGTGTCACTTATGGATGTGAGGAGTTGAAATCTGGTGTCTCACACTGACCACTAGGTACACTGGCTTCTGGATCTCCAATGGGGTGCAGGTCAGCTACTGTCTGAGGCCACCCAGCAGGAGCTACAGTGAGAGCTACAGTTTTCTCCTCTTTGCTTGTGGTTTGGAGGTTTTGGAGCTGTCTGACCCAGGCTGCAAGTTTGCTAGGTTAAGCTGTGATGGGGCAGGGCTTTCTTATGCAAAAGCCGCTGCTTAGAGCTTGGGTGGGTTTGTAGGTTGTGCAGGGTGGGGTCTCAGGGCATCACTAGGCTAGGGCGTGGCAAACAGCAATGGCTGCTAGTTAGCCAGCTCTGAGTCCCTGTCAGCAGTCCCGTGCCCCAGTGCCGTAAACAATTGTTCCTGCGTGCAGCTCTGCAAGCAAGCCACCCTCACTGGCAGACAGTCCAGCTTCTCCCCGTAGGAGTTTGGGTCCCCTGAGTCTCCCCAGAAACTGTATTTCAGAGGAATCGGGGGCTTGTCTCCCTTCGGGTTGAAAAAAGCAACGCCCGCTGCCAGCCCGGATCACGCGCCTCCATACCTCAGCTTTTCAGCGCTCGTGCACGTCTCAATGCTCTTTTCTCTTTCCTTCTAGTTGTAGAACTTCCACTCAGCCAGCCTTCCCGTGGTTCTGGGTGATAGACGTTTTTCTTTTAGTTGTATTTTTGAAATTGTTGCGGCAGGCAGCAGTTTAGGTGTTTACCTACGCCGCCATCTTGGATTCTCCGCAGTTCCTACTTTTGGTGGTCAACCAAAGGCAGGGTACCAGCCAGGTAGTGCATTTATGATGTTTTGTTGAAGCCACCAATAAGTCATGTATTACTGAAAAAGGCAAAGTTATTGACACCCTATGAATTCTTGGGTACAGTGATTTTAAAAGCTTAGAAAGTCATAAGAGTGAGAAAAAAGTAAACAGACTATTTCCTGTGCCCTCCCATATTAAAAGGAAGTTCAGGATTATAGAGGACAAAAGGGGAGAATAGCACAAAATCTACCAGCTCTGCCCTGACTGATTTGGCTCAGTGGATAGAGCGTCGGCCTGTGGACTGAGGGGTCCCAGGTTTGATTCCGGTCAAGAGCATGTGCCTTGGTTGTGGGCATATCCCCAGTGGGAGGTGTGCAGGAGGCAGCTGGTCGATGTTTCTCTCTCATCGATGTTTCTAACTCTCTATTCTTATCCCTTCCTCTCTGTAGAAAATCAATGAAATATATTTTTCAAAAAAAATCTACCAGCTCTGAGGTCTGGCTGCCTAAGTCCAGACTCTGCCGCTGTACGGTCTTGGATGACAGAGAGGTTAATATTTATAACCTCTCTATACCTTATTTGTTTCATCTTAAAATAGGGATAATAATGATACCTCATAGGGTTGTGTTGAAGATGAAAGCAATGAATGACTAACACATATAAGCATTCAATAAGCACTAGGTATTCCTATTTTCACACTCAGCCTCCTTCACACCCTAATTCTATCACCTAATAATTACTTAAACCGGGGCAATATAGTATCTACTTTGTGTCTCATTTTCCATCTTTAAAACGAAAATTGGAATTTTGAGAAAATGATACTACATACTGCAATAAAATATTTGGCATAGTACCTGTCACACTCAGCATTTGATGCTAAAATTTTCAGAATGCAATCTCATCATAGTATATACCTACGTAAAGTAGGGAAGGCAGGAAGGGCACTTGATAAATTTAGAGAATGAGTAGATCAAGCATTTCCCAACCTGTATCCTACAACTCCTTGGGCCTAGCAGGGGTATGCAAGGGAGAAAGTGTGAGAAAGCAAAGTCATTTATACTACTTGATGGGAGAGGCAGAAGGCAGCATGGTGGCTTTGACGAATGTAAGTAAATGTGTGATTTCCTTTTCCCTGTCTTTCTCAGGTACAGATGACGGTTCCATTGATGCCTGTAAAGGGGACTCTGGAGGCCCCTTAGTCTGTCAGAATGCCAAAAACATGACATACATTTGGGGTATAGTGAGTTGGGGTGAAAACTGTGGAAAACCAGATTTCCCGGGCGTTTATACCAAAGTTGCCAATTATTTTGACTGGATTAGCCAACATGTGGGAAGGTCTACTATTTCTCAGTACAATGTATAAAACTGTGCTCTCTCTTCTTTCCACTCTTTTTCTTTCAGGAGTTCCATTTTAATTGAAATGATACTGCATAACTAGTACTTCTCTAGGGGGAAAGAAGCAAATTTTATTGGATATTTTTAAAGGTCACTGCAAAGTTTATGCCATATTGGAATTTTGCTGTATAATTCTCAAATAAATATTTTAGTCTAGCATGCGTGTTTTATTAGCAATATGGTTAAATGATGATCTCATCATAGAGGGGTGACATATTGACTATACTAAAGGTTTGGCTAGTTGAGTCACATAAGCCTACTTTCACACCCTAATTATATTACCTACTAGTTACTTGAACCTGGGCAATTTAGTATCTACTTTGTGTCTCATTTTCCATCTTTAAAATGAAAACTGGAATTTTGAGAAAATGATATTACATACTTAAATATTTGCCATAGTACCTGTCACAGGGAAATAGCTGATCTCACAGAGCTTGTCCCATTTCCCTGCTTCTTTACAAATTAAAAGTTCTTGAAAAAATTGTCTTTAGTTTCTCATTTCACAAGTTCCTCTTGACTCTTTTTTTTTTTAATATATTTTATGGATTTTTTTACAGAGAAGAAGGGAGAGGGTTAGAGAGTTAGAAACATCGATGAGAGAGAAACATCAATCAGCTGCCTCCTGCACACCTCCAAACCGGGGTTGTGACCGCAACCAAGGTACATGCCCTTGACTGGAATCGAACCCAGGACCCTTCAGTCCACAGGTCGACACTCAATCCACTGAGCCAAACCAGTTAGGGCTCCTCTTGACTCCACAAACAGCACAACACAACCACTGATCTTCTTGGTATCAAACCTCATGGGCAACCCCTCAGGGCATCACACTCTTCTGCTGAGCTTGCTGCCTCGCTGGCTGCGGGTCTCAGTCTCCTTCCCAGCCTTCTCCTTCTGGTCACTTCTCTCTCTCTGCGCTTCTCCTGGTGACCTCATCTAGACTCACTTTAGAATTTTACCCACAGTCCAATGACTCATAACATTTTATCTCTAGCCATGACCTTTCCTAGAACTCCAGAAGTACATCTCCACCTGGATCTCTCATAGCATTTAAAAAGAAACATGGCCACCCCAGGCCTCTGCTCCTTCTTAAACCTGTTCCTCCCTCCTTAGTAAACAGCACCAACATCCACTCAGTGTACAGTAGACACCCAGTCTCTAGTACAGCTTTAATCTCAGCATAGCACTTGCCATCACCCAACATATTCTGTTTTTATCTGTTTGTCTACCTCTTCCCATTACACTGTAAGACACATGAGAAGAGAGACCATCTGTGTTCCTTCTGTCTGCATCCCTATTACCTGGTTCACAGAAGGTGCTCAGTAAATAAACATCAGCTGCTTTTATTATTATTTTTATTGACTGATGGGTTTTAGAGAAGGGGGAGAGAAAGAGAGAGAAAAACATCCATTTGTTGTTCCACTTGTTTATATATTCACTAGGGGCCTAGTGCACAAATTCGTGCACCTTGAAAGGAACTATGGGCTTCAAAGCTGCGGTGGGCACAGGGACAGGTCTCGGCCCATCCTTCACACCTTTGCCTGGCTCCTCCCACCGTGGCCCCCACTCTCTTGTCTACCAGCAGCCCTGCTTCTGCCATTGCCACATCGGCCCTGCTCACACCCGCTGCTGGAGCAGAGCGACTGGGGCCAGCACCAGCAGCGGGTGCAAGTGGGGCCGGCGTTGGCAGCAGGTGCAAGCAGGGCCGTTGCTGGCAGTGGGTGCAAGAGGGAGCTGCCGGCCCCCATCGCCCCTCAGGAGCAGGGGGAGGTGGAGAAGCCCTGGGGGGCGATCGGTGCCGGCAGCAGGTACGAGCACCAGGTGGGACTGTGGCATGTGAGAGCAAAGAATTTTCAGTAACCACCAGAGGCTCGCCCCGATGACAGCAACCGGCACCCTGTCTTGGTCTGGCACCTCCGCTCACCTGTTCCACCATCCCACCGCAGCCAATGCCTGCCATGTTCTATGCTCTGCCGCCTGCTGCTGATGCCCACCATATTCCGCATGTACCCCCTGGTGGTCAGGGCACATCATATTGGTAGCGACCAGCTGTTCAGTTGTTCAGATGTTCAGTCTATTTGCATGTTAGGGTTTTATATACATAGATTGGTTGATTCTTGTGTGTGCCCTGACCACAACCTTGGTGTATTGGGACAACACTCTATCTGAGCTACCTGGCCAGGGCCTATTATTAGTTTCTTAAAGCTCAGCTATCATCATCCTGAAGGCATGGGTATGTTTTTCACATCAATATTACCTTCAGCCCAGCTGAATGTGGCTCAATGATTGATTGTCGACCTATGAACCAGGAGGAACCCGGTCAGGGCACATGTCTAGGTTGTGGGTTCAATCCCCAGTAGGGGGCATGCAGGAGGCAGCCAATTGATGTTTCAATCTCATCATTGATGCTTCTATATATCTCTCTCTCCTTTCCTCTCTTAAACCAATAAAAATATATTTTTTTAAATATTAACTTCAATTCCTGGATAGAGCCCAACTGTTTTGGTAACAGAAATGCCTCCTACATATTTCTACATATATTCCAAAATCAGTTACTGTTCAAATTGTTTTTTCTTTTTAAAAATTTTGGTAAAATATACATAAAAATTTTACCATTTTGAAGTATACAGTCCAAGGCATTAAGTGCATTCACATTGTTGTGCAACCATCTCCATCTCCAGAAATTTTTTTATCTTCTGCAAATGAAACTCTGTGCCCAATAAACATAACTCCTCCTCCTCTCCCATGCTGCCCAGATTTTAAATTCCTTTTGCCTTTGAATACTGGAGAGTATTTGATTACCTATGGCTGTGTAAGAAAGAACCCTAAAACAGTCACTTAAATAACAATAGTCTATTATTTTGCTCCTGTGTCTGGGGATTGACTGGGCTCAGCTGGGCAGTCCTTCCATCCTCTCATGCAGTTGCTGTCCGACAAGGCTGGGGCAAGGGTCCTCCCTAAGGCTTCTTCACTCCTGTGCCCGGTTCCTGGGCTGGGCGGACTCAGCTGGGGCTTTTTTCAGACCTTTCTCCACAGAGTCTCTCCACATGGGTTCTCAACATGGTGACTCAGAGTCACCTGATTTCTTATTGACAAATGTCCCAGGAGAACCTACAAAACCTGCACAAGCCTTTCTAAACCTAACCTTGAAAGTCATTTAGCCTTCCATCACAAAGACCTGACCAGGTTCAAGGGGAGGATATATAATTAATCTCTTATGGGAGGGGTATCAAAGAATTTGTGGCATGTTATTTTTTGAATCCTCACCCAAGTATATTTTTCCATTGATTTTTTTTAGAGAGAGGGAAAGACAGAGAGAAAATATTGATGTGAGAGAAACATCAATTGGTTGCCTCCTGCATGAACCCAACCAGAGCCCTGGCCTGGGAGGACCCTGCAACTGAGATACATGCCATGACCAGAATCGAACCTGGGACCCTTGATCTGCAGGCCAATGCTCTATCCACTGAGACAAACCAGTTAGAGCTGTGTTAATTTTTAAAACCACCATCTTGTCTTGATCCAGAAAACCTGGAGCATGTGGCAACTTAGAAGATATCTGTGTATAAGACAAGTGCTAAGAGCTGTAAGCTGGAAAACCCAGCATATATAGGGCACCCTCAGCTGATCTATAGGAAGGAGCATCATTGTAGCCCCTCCAAAGACCAAGCAGGTATGCACAGTGACTTGGGCCCTGGAGGCTTGGCAGCTGAGTGGACCAAAGTGGTGGCCTGAAGTGAAGAGTCAGCTTCTCTGTTGTGACTATGTGGCAAAGACTGGGAACAGCAGGAGGAGTGGGATGACTTGGCTCCAGGGCTATACCAGTTTAGAGATCTAGGTGATGGCTCCGAGTTGCAGACAATAGAAGCCAATCTCACCCTCAAGGGGCAGACTCAGTGAGCACCAAAGCCCTACTGAAGCAAGTTCTGCTCCATAGGGGTTTCTCCTGCACAGTAGCTCTTCCACTGTAGTCACAGCTGGTCCTCACAGCCAATTGGACTGGAGGTCAATTCCTCCCAATGATGCCAACAGCAATCAAGGCTCAACTATAACTATGCACACAGCCCATACAGGGGTGCACCTAGAGTAACCAGCTCAGGTAATTGGGGAGGCAGAGCCACTGGGCCCTACAGGACACCCACTAATTGCAGGAGACATGGCAGTTCTACCTCATACATAGAAACAAACATAGGGAAGCAGCCAAAATGTGGACACAAAGAAACATCACAAATGAAAGTACAGAAAGTATCTCCAGAAAAAGAACTAAATAAAATGGAAGCAAAAATATATGTATATAGCCCTAGCTGCTTTGGCTCAGTGGATAGAATGTCAGCCTGCGGACTGAAGGGTCCCAGGTTCGATTCTGGTCAAGGGCATGTACCTTGGTTGTGGGCACATCCCCAGTGGGAGGTGTGCAGGAGGCAGCTGATCAATGTTTCTCTCTCATCGATGTTTCTAACTCTCAATCTCTCTCCCTTCCTCTCTGTAAAAAATCAATAAAATATATTTTTTAAAAACCCACCCAATCAGAAGAACAAAAAGAAAAAAAGAATCCAAAAATATGAAGATAGTGTAAGGAGTCTCTAGGACAACTTCAAGTGTACCAACATTCACATTATGGGGTGCCAGAAAGAGAAGAGAAATAGCAAGATGTTGAAAACCTATTTGAAGAACTAATGACAGAAAACTCCCCTACCTAGTGAAAGAAATAGACTTACAAGTCAGGAAGCACATAGCATCCCAAACTAGAGGAACCCAAAGAGGCCCACACCAAGACACATAATTAAAATGCCAAGGGTTAAAGACAAAGAGAGAATATTAAAAGCATTAAGAGAAAAAACAGTTAGTTACTTACAAGGAAGTGCCCATAGGACTGTCAGCTAATTTCTCAACAGAAACTTTGCAGGCCAGAAGGAAGCGGCAAGAAATATTCAAAGTGATGAATAACAAGGACCTACAAACCAAGGTTACTCAGCAAAGCTATCATTTAGAATTGAAGGTCAGATTGCCGGGGTTCTTGTTCCAGCATTACAAAGGGTTCAGCAATCTGGAGAAAGGCTGTGCGTAGATTAAATAAGAGTCCAGAGATGAAAGATAAATTTTAAAGGCATTGGAGTCAGAGGAGCTTCAGCTAAAGTTCTAAGTTCTTAGTTCTCCTTGTCTCAGGACCCCTGCTTTTTATTAACACAATTTGTCCTAAGGCAAGGTGGAGATAATACACTTCAAAGGGTAGGGTATGGAAGCATTGTCAGATTGGGGAATAGCCTACAGCTGTTCAGGTGTTTGGCCAACAGGAGGCAATAATATGTAGATTAAGATGCCCTGAACTGTCTGGCAGCAAACAATCATCCTATTCAGGTTTGTGGGAAGTGCCTTTTAGCCATTCCAACAGGTGATTACATATGTGACTCAGCCCTTGTTGAGCCCCCAAGTTTCATCAACCTTTTCATGAAACTCTTGTAATTATGACATGCTGAAATTGGCTTCCGGCATCAGATAAAGAGCTTCACAGACAAGAAAAAGCTAAAGGAGTTCATCACCTCCTAATTAGTATTGCATGAAATGTTGAAGGGTAAAGAAGAAGAGGAGGAGGAGAAGGAGGAAAAGAAGGAAAAGGAGAAGAAGGGATCAAAAGTATGAACAATAAAATGGCAATGAAGACAAATCTATCAACAATTGAATCTAAAAATCAAAATAAACGAACAAGGAATCTAATAAACAAAATAAACTAATGAATAAAATACTAGTAGAACCAGAGGCATGGAAACATGGAGCAGACTGATGAATCTCAGAGGGAAGAGAGGAGAGGGTGAGAAGAGGTTAATCAAAGAACTTATATACATACTAGAGGCCCAGTGCATGAATTCGTGCATGGGTAGGATCCCTGGGGGTGGCCTGCGGAGATCCGGCCCCAGCTAGCACCCCCAGCCCTGCAGGCCCGCCTGGCACCCCGCCTTGGGCTGGCATCACCTCCTCATCTGCTCCACCATCCTGCCTGTGGCGCGACCGATTGGGGCCAGGGCCCCCACCCAGCTCCTCAGTGCCTGGGAGTCGGGCTGCGGCCCCACTCCTCACTGCAGCCACTGGTCAGTCTGAGGGGCAATCAGCCAGGCAATCCGACCCCTGCTCACACCCACCTGCCTTGACCTGGTGCCACCTGCTCACCTGCTCCACCATTCTGCCATGGTCCCACTCTCATCAGGGCCCATCGGGGCCAGCAGCGCCTTCACTGCCACCCATTGCCAGCGCCATGTTGCTGACGCTCGCCATGTTCTGTGCTGCCCCCTGGTAGTCAGTGCACATCATAGCGAGCAATTGAACTCGCAGTGGAACGACCGCCCGAGGGGATAATTTGCATATTAGGCTTTTATTATATAGGAAGGATATGCATTACCTATAGACAGACAATGGGGTGGTGAAGGCCTGGGGTAGGGCAGGAACCAGGTGGATGAGAACGGGGGCGGAAGAGGGATATCTGTAATACTCTCAGCAATAAAGATTTTTAAAAAAAATTAGATGAGATCACCACGGAGCAAATGTATAGAGAAAAGGAAAAAAAGGGAGGCCTTCTGGGGTTGGAACCAGGTTACCTTGTTATATTGTGTCTTTCTTTTTGGGAGACTTAGTCCCTACCAGGCAGTTTCTCTGAAGACTGGAAAGAACCAAGCCTGGTTTAAGGGTTATGGTAGTGGTGTTGGGGGGAAGCGGGCCCGGGGAGGGGCTCAGAAGTAATCCAGTCCAACATCCATATTGTAGAGATGGAAAAAACAATAAAACTCCAGAAAGTGAAAGAAGACAATTCTATATACATTCCTTTTCCAAATGTGTTGAAACATGCTGCCAAAGTAAAGGAAAAATAACATTTGGCATCTTGTGAGGGCAGAAAGAGGCCTTGGTTTGACTGGGCAGTGTCCTGTGACTTCCCACCTCCACTCCTTCCCTGGAAAAGGAGGATACTACCACCAGGTCGAATTTCTTATCTTCCTCCACTATGGTGCCAGTTGACCACAGCCCTAGGGCACCTGCTGAAGGGCTGAGCAAAGCTGGGGCCTGGGGTTGGGCTACATCCATCTGCCGAGAAGGGCGCCTGTTTCTAACTGGCCCAAAGGCTGCATCCCTGTAAAGCGGTGCTCTGAATATGAGAGATCGTGTAGGTAAAGTGCATGGCAGAGTAAGCTCTCAATACAGAAGGATATCATTCTTAAGAACTCTGCACAGCACAATTATTACAAACTCTTGAAGCTTGTTACACACACAAAACGCCAACCTAGAATTTATCAGTAATTCCTTTTTTAAAATATATTTTCTTGATTTCAGAGAGGAAAGGAGAGGGAGAGAGAGAGAAAAAAAATCAATGATGAGAGAGAATAATTGATAGGCTGCCTCCTGCACACCCCCCACTGGGGATCGAGCCCAAAACCCCAGGCATGTGCCCTTGGCCGGATGAACCAAATCAGCCAGGGCTTATCTGTAATTCTTATAGAAAGGCCGCTCCTATTCTCAACACTTGCAATACTGCCCTGGAACTTACTGTAAGATTCTTAATAACTGCCAGGATATTAAGATAACCGTATATTTATAGCTCTGGAAAAAATTGTTGCAATTGTTATTTAAGGATATTGCACAGCGCCGGGGGACGGAGGGGGGTGGAATAATACAGAGAAACGTCACTTGAGCTATCAAGTTACAAAATATCTTGAGTAGGAAAACTAACTTACAGAAGATTTTTTAAAAACTGCACTCAAGTGTTAAAACTGCTTCTTCCTCACTCTGGCGAAAAGACTTACGGTTTTAATTGCCAAATCATTTCTTCTTCCAGGATTTCTAAACCAGCATCTAGCTCACCCTCACTCTCGTGAGTCAGGCACCGCCTCAGCCTTGGTGACCTGTTTGGGCCCCCTCTTCCCCTACTGCGGCCACCTGGGCAGGAGGATCACAGCTGGCCCCCTTGCAGCGATCTCTACAGGGGGCCTCAGTTCTCCGACGTTGTCCACCCCTAGTTTAGCTTGTCCACTGGGGTAGCTGGGCTGAACCCCAGCAGACCAGCTTTCTTCACGGAGGGGGGGGGGGGTTCTCCACAGGCGGCACCCTACAACCACCAGGGGAGCTTTTAAAAATGCAGGTGCTGCCGAAACCGGTTTGGCTCAGTGGATGGAGCGTAGGCCTGAGGACTGAAGGGTCCTGGGTTCGACTCCGGTCAGGGGCATGTACATGTACCTTGGTTGCAGGCACATCCCCAATGAGGGGTGTGCCGGAGGCAGCTGATCGATGCTTCTCTCTCATCGATGTTTCTAGCTCTCTATCCCTCTTCCTTCCTCTCTGTGACAAAATCAATAAAAAAATATTTTAAAAAATGCAGGTGTCCACTGCCAACCGGGACTCACTTGATCAGCCTGCGGGGGGCAGGACGTCCTGTATGAGTTTGTAGGTCAGCACGACCCGCTCAAGCAGTACTAACGGGAGCAGGGGCGCAAGGCCGCTGGGACCTGCCGCTTGGCCAGGTGGGCGTGGAGACCGCCGCTGCGGCCGCGGTCGCGCGCTCGCACCTCCCCGCCTCCCGGACGCCCCTCGCTCGGGCGCAGGCGCACAGGGCGCCGCCTCCCTCGGGAGCGTCCTGTCGGCGGCGAGGGCCCGCCTCCCGGCCGGGATAGGAGACGCGGGCGTGGAGCTGGCCTCGGGGGAGCGCGGAGCCCGTGCCGCTGC
Organism: Corynorhinus townsendii; assembly: GCA_026230045.1. Classification (NCBI taxonomy): domain Eukaryota; kingdom Metazoa; phylum Chordata; class Mammalia; order Chiroptera; family Vespertilionidae; genus Corynorhinus; species Corynorhinus townsendii. The sequence goes on along the minus strand of JAPDVU010000001.1, from coordinate 78,568,057 downwards.
CTAGGGCGCCCAGCGGCTCTGTGGGGGCGCGTCTGTCGCGCGGCTCTGGGGGCCGGTGGGCCCCGACGCGGCTGGGCGTTGCGGATGGCCCTGCTCCCGTGGCCCGCGCTCGCTGTCCTCCTCCTGGTCCTCACCGCCGCGCTCAGGTGCCAGGAACAGGCCCAGTCCACCGACTGGAGGGCCACCCTGAAGACCATCCGGAACGGCGTGCACAAGATCGACACGTACCTGAACGCCGCCTTGGACCTCCTGGGAGGCGAGGACGGGCTCTGCCAGTATAAGTGCAGTGACGGTGAGAGGGGACCCCTCGCTGCGAGGCCAGCCTCGGGGCTGCTGGGGGGACGGAGGGCGTGGAGTGGGACAGGCCACGCAGACCTTGACGCTGGCCTCTGGCCGTGGGAACACCTCAGTCCTGCTAGAATCTTGCCATTCTTGTCACCGAGCCACCTGGTTTCAAGTCGCACCTCTGTTTAGTTAGAATGTGAGAGCGCGCCTCGGTGTGTACTCTCCGCCCTGTTTTCACTGCTTCTGACTTTTTTTGTTTTGTTTGTAGTTGCACAAGGTTGCCTAAGAACGTAATGCCATACGCATCCTGGGAATGGAGTGGAACACGTTAATTTTAGCTCTATAATTAGCTCCTTAAACAAGTCAGCTGAAGATGCAAAACATACTGAGAATTTTAAAGTCATGATGGTTTAACTTTCTCAAGAATGGGTTTAATTTTTTTCCTGCAGAACTAAAGAAAATAAGTTGCGACCTTTGTACAGACTTTTTTGGTGTACTCTATTGTTGAGAAAGAGTTCCGATAACTCTTCTAGAAAATTAGTCTATCAAGACTTGACAGTAATTTATTTTCTGTCAAGTCTTGATAAATATCAGTGGTGCCTCCTCCTTATTTTGGTTAATATTAATATAATTACTTTGATTTACTTTTTCATATTTTTAAACTTAAGTTTGAATGTGAGAACTTGTTTGGTAGCATTCTTGGTAGTAATAAATTCAGTATTTTGGGCAGAGATTTTTCTCTTTTTTTAAAATATATTTTATTGATTTTTTTCAGAGAGGAAGGGAGAGGGATAGAGAGTTTAGAAACATCAATCAGCTGCCCCCTACACGCCCCCCACTGGGGATGTGCCCTCAACCAAGGTACATGCCCTTGACCGGAATCGAACCTGGGACCCTTCAGTCCGCAGGCCGTCGCTCCATTCACTGAGACAAACGGGTCAGGGCCAGAGATTTTTCTTGTACTAGTTCAGATAAAGTACTTGGGCTTCTCTTTGGAAAATTCAAGATTCCAGTAAGAGTAGACAAGGTCTCGGCTTAGATAACGCTTAGCAGCTCAGAAGAATAGGGAGCTCAATGACTTGAATGGTGAAACCAGGTTGTGTGCAGGTGAATTTACAAGGAACCTATGTCATGTAAAACTGTGATGCCACCTGCTGCCTGTAACTCTCAAAATAATTTCTAGTTTTATGTTAATGGAATTAAAGAATGCACTGTATCCTATATGCTATGAAGTTGTAAATGTTACATTCCTTCCTAAAGTATTGCCTAAGAGTTACCATCAGTACGTAATCAGAGAAGATGTTTTTGTTCTGGTAGAGCTTGTTAGGAGGAATAAGTAAATAATTTGGAGATTAAACGGTTGCCTTTCCTCAGGCTGATGTTATAGTTCTACTGCTCATCCCCATTAATTATACAAATATTAGAGTATCTGTTGTGTGTTAGGCGTTCCGCCAGTTGGAGATTTTGCATTGAATAAAACAGACAAAATTTCTGTCCCTGTAGCTTACCTTCTGGTGGGGAGAGAGAGTCAGTAAACTAATGAACAAGTAAAATAAGCCAAATAGGCAGTGTGTGTAGGTCTGAAGTGCTTTGAGGACAAGAAAACACCAATAGTAGTATTGGGAGGGAGTTTGTTCTTTTAAATAAACCCTCACTGATAAGAAAATATTTGAGAAGAACTTGGAAAATGGAGAAGGTGATGAACTGGGGAAAAGAACACTAGGCAGCGGAACAGCAAATGTAAAGGACCTGAGGAGGAAGACCAGTCGAGGATGACTCTGAGGTTTTGGCCTGAGCAGAGGAAGGATGCCATTGCCATTTATAGAGACAGGAAAACTTGGAAGGAGTGGTCTTCATAAACTTACTATGTTTGAGTCAAGGATTCTAGAGTTTCTGTATGTTTATTTTTTATTTTTAAAAAAATCTTTTTATTGATTTCAGAGAGGAAGGGACAGGGAGAGAAAGAAACATCAATGATGAGAGAGAATCCTCCTGCATGCCCCCCACTGGGGATCAAGTCCTCAACCCAGGCATGTGCCCAGACGGGGACTAGAACCGTGATCTCCTGGTTCATAGGTCAATGTTCAACTACAGACGAGCTAGAGTTTATGTATATTTAAAATAGCTCTAATGTTGAGTGGATACTATTCCTATTTAAAAGATTATTTTAATCTTTTCTTTTACTTAATCCCTTTTTATTCTTCCACAAACTGAATTAAATTTGCCATTTAGAGTTAAGAGCAATGTCTCCAGCACAAAAACACAAATGTATGTAATAATTTGGGAAGTGGTATGTTTCAGTGAAAATCCTTTTGTGTCTCAGTAAGTACTGTCTGCATAGGACTGCGGTTTCCAAGTCACCACATTGATAATTCCAACATAATGAAAATTGTTCTTTCATTGCTGTCACTTGAAGAAGTCTCCTTGGAACACTGTTGCAACCTTTCCAATATTTTGGAATGCACGTGACCTAATAAAAGCCAAACAGAACTAGACAAACCCCAGAGCTAGAAGAACATGGTGTGAAACAGTGATGTCAAGGGAGCTTTAAAAAAATAAGTCTTAATGGTAGAGAGGGAGTGGTCAGATGAGTGGGCACAGGCTCGTGGCATACCGTTATCCTTGCTTTACAGAAAGGAGTGGCATTACAGAGATCTGCTCCCTCTGACCATCCTCCCTAGGGTGGGGACAGGCTTTATTGAGAGTGAGCTAACGTTATGTAGAGGACAAATGTGATGGTTGCTACTTCTTTTCTCTTATTCTCCTTGACAGCAGAGAAGATTTGAGGAAGAAAACTTTCCAATTTCCTTTGGAAAATACAAAGCAAAATTGGTTTGTACCATGTTTTTAGAATTATGAATAAGGCATTTATTTAGTGATTTATGTTTCAACAGGATCCCTTTGGCTTTTGTGCTGAGAATAAGAAGGGCCCAGGGAGATGGGGGAGCAACAATGCAGGCAGCGTAACAGGAGCAGGAATTCAGACAAAAGATGGTGGTGGTTTTGTCCAGGTTGGTAGTAATAAAGGTGGTGAGAAGTGGTTGAATTTTGGACATATTTTGAAGGAAGAGCTGAAAGGATTTGCTAATGGCTTAGAAGGAGGGTGTGAGTAGAGTCTAAAATGATTCCAAAGTTTTTGGCCTGAATAATTGGAAGGATGGAGTTGCCATTAACTGAAATGGGAAGATCATGTGAAAAAAAAAACAAACAATTTGGGGGTCATTAGTAGAAATAATAGCATATTTGTATGCTTTTGAGAATGATTCAATAGTGAGTTAAAAACGAATTATAAAAGAGAGAGAAAGGAGAATTACTGGAGTCATGTTGATGACCAGAATGGTGAGCCGAGGTGTTTTCCCGGGGTCGTGTCTCCCATCGCCAAAGAATGAGCTACAAGCAGGTGCAGACTCCCTACAAGGGGAGGGGGACCCAATAAGGGGCTGCCCGTTAAAGCCTTGTAGTCCACGGGTCTGTATTTGCTCCAAGCCTGCTCCATGTCTACCTGTGTCACCACCTGATTGATTCCCTCAGTTGTTTTTGCCCAGCAACAAACCTGAACTTTCCCTGTTTCTATGCATTCCTTCTCTGTCCCTACACTGAACTTTCTCTGTTCCTATATTGAACTTTCTCTGTGCCTATGGATTTGTACACCTTTGTTGCTACAGACCCTCCCTTGTTTCCCCATGCCTCCCACTTTGAATCCAGAAACATTGTACTATTTCTGCGTGGCTGGTTCCTGTGGTGAGGCTGCTCAAACTGCCACGTCTGCCCCTGCCTGTGCTCCCCCTGTCTTTGTTTCCCACTGGGCCCCTGCCCTGTCTGCCCGCGCTTCACGTTAACCCTTTCAATGTGCTTAGTTTCTAGTTCATAAATAGAGAGATTGGCCCAGAGCACAGATGGCATAGCCCTGTTAGTAGGAACAGAGGTAGAGGATATGGGTACAGATGCCCTATAGGTAGGTAGGTGCTCAAGTTCCCTTCCAATTGCCTCGTTTTTCTCCGTGAAGTAGAAGTCAAGTTCATGAGCCGGGAGGGAGGGAAGATGGAAATGGAATTGTTAGAAATTTGAGGAAAATAGGAAGTGGGTGGACCAGAAAAATGAAGTAGCATAAGGGCCCTCTGAAGATTAATAATCATGAATTTAAAGTCTCGGGTGTTTGGGAAAGCAGGTTGGATTTTAGACTGTGTTCCCTACAAAACAGTGGTATGACCTTTGTGGGACCCAACAGCCTTCCCCTTAGGCTTCTCATCTGCTTCACTGTCTCTCAGATGAAAGATATTGGTCTGTTGGGAAGTATTTACATCAAATTAAGGAAAATCTGTAGGAAAAAAACTATTGTCTCAGTCCAGGCAGCTCTTCAGATTTCAGCCGTCCGTATGGGTGATAAGACATAAAGCATCAAGAGAGGAGCAGTTGCTTAAGTCAAAAAGTGAAATCAATGAATAGTATTTCCATGTGGTTGGGAGTGGATTTGTTTTGTTTTTAAAATTCTTCCCATCTAATTTTCCCCTCAGCTTTCTGTATCTACTTATAAATTTTGGGGGACCTTGGCCCCAATAAATTATGGCTTTGGTTTGACTCTGATGGTGTTTCTTCTATTATTGAGTTTCTGCTTGCTTTGCATATTAATCTGCTCCGGCTGCCATAACAAAATACTGGGTGACTTAAATAACAGGAATTTATTTCTTACGATTCTGGAGGCTGGAAAACCTAAGATTAGGGTTTGGCCAACAAAGGATTAGGCAGGGGCAGGGGAGGGAGGGAGGTACACAGTTCAGATCACCAAGCTCTTTGCAAAAACTGCCACCAGTAGAAATGCTCATTTTTTTTCATGTTCAGCAGCTTATAACACCATTTATAACAACATTTTAAATGATATTAATACATTTGTAATTTTGGTATCTATGTCAACTTTAATAAAGAGCATTCTAAATAACTTTTTGGTTCAGAAATAATTAATTTAAAGGTGAATTTAGAACATCAGAACACTTTAAAATATTTCAGGAAACTGCCCTGGCCGATTTGGCTCAGTGGATAGAGCGTCGGCCTGCAGACTGAGGGGTCCCAGGTTCGATTCCGGTCAAGGGCATGTACCTGGGTTGCGGGCACATCCCCAGTAGGGTGTGTGCAGGAGGCAGCTGATCGATGTTTCTCTCTGATATGTTTCTAACTCTCTATTTCTCTCCTTTCTTCTCTGTAAAAAATCAATAAAATACATTAAAAAATATATTTCAGGAAACTAATGACTTCCCCGGGGGTGGGGGGTGTTGTTGTTATTGTTGTTTGTTTGCTTGCTCCTGCTGTGGATAAAGAATATTTTAATTTCAGCAAGGAGTGTTTCCCATTTTTTTCACAGTAATTTCTTGTGTGTCCACTATGTGCATCTTCTAGGTGAGCAAGACAAACTTCCTCTCCTCATAGAAACTAATTATGTTAATTTGGTCGATAAAGGTTAGAAAGAAGAATAAAACTAACCAAGGTGTCTGGAATGGATATGGAAGGGAAGGGGCACTATTTAATATGGAGTGAGCAGGGAAAGCCTCTGTGAGGAAATGCCATTAGCAGATTCCTTCAAAAGAAACAAAACCAAACATATGTCCCTTTTGATCCTTATACTGGAGAGCCAATTTACCAGCATTGTTTCAAAGTATTATTGTCCAATATCTTATGTATACTAGAACTTGGTTCTTTATTATTCCATTTTATCAATTTCCCTCCTTAGGGCAGTTTTAAACACCAGCCCTGTTTGAGATAACTACCTCCATCCTCGTCCCTCCATTCTCATTTTTGCCAGCTAAATCTCTGTTTCTCTTTATTCTCTTACTAGAGGCCCGGTGCACAGAATTTGTGCATTGGTGGGGGGCGTGGCCTGCAGGGATCGACCCAGTGTAGGAGTGCAGCTCATCCCAGTCAGGTGAGCGGCAGTCCCACTGTGGGAGCGCACTGACCACCAGGGGGCAGCTCCTGTATTGAGCGTCTGCCCCCTGGTAGTCTGTGTGCATCATAGCAACTGGTCGAGGGGTCATTCTGATCGTTCCACAGTTTGGTCACTGGGCTTTTATTATATAGACTAAAGGCCCAGTGCACAAAATTCGTACAAGTGGGGGTGGAGGTCCCTCAGCCCAGCCTGCACCCTCTTGCAGTCCAGGAGACCCCCGATCAATTGCTCCAAAGAGGTAGGCCCTGCCCAACTGGCTGGGGCTCTGCAATGGATCACCGCCCCCCTCCCCCCCCCCCCCCCAGAGGGAGGCCCCACCTACCTGCCACAGCCCATCGGTCAATGGTCTGGGTCTCCCTCTGCGGGATGTTCATGGGGCGATGGCAGGGCCCCAGAACAGTCTCATTGCACTCACCTTGGCTGGCCTGGTGCCAGTGGGTGTCATAGCGTGGTCGTCCGGACGGTTGTTCTGCTGTTCAGCCATTCAGTCGATTTGCATATTATGCTTTTGTTATTATAGATAGTGGGCATGTTTTTGTTTTCCCCTGACTTCATTTATGTCTAATAATTCTGTCATTCAAAAGTTTTTTTCCTGCTGTATCCTAATAGTTAGACACAGCTGAAGCATATGCTAACAGTCCTAGGCTATATTAATGCAAGTACTATATCTAGGTCAAAATAGATCCATACCTAATGATGTTCAGTTTGTCATTTAAAGAGATGTGACACATTAGAAATGATTATAGTCTTTGGGAGCTGATGAATGCTCACCAAACTCAAAAAGAGACTGAAGGATGAATAGTAGTACCAGTTTATCTGTTTATAATGAGTATTATAACTGCCATAGGGATTAGCCTTCCAAGTCTTCTGCTCATTCATTCATTCATTCATTCATCAACAAATACTTACTGAGGAGCTAACCATGTGCCAGGCACTGTTCTAGACATTGAGGGCACAAAACAGACAAAAATTCCTACCCTCAAGGAGTTTATATTTTCATATGTGGAGGTAGATAATAAAAGAAATAAGTAGCTTAGTGCTATACTAGTAGTACGTTAGGAGGTCATAATGTGCTACAAATGGTATGGTCAGAGAAGGCCTGGTGAGAAGGTGAGGGAGTAACTAGATATCAGGAGGAAGAGCATTGAACCTATAGAGGAACAGCGGTTCAATGGCACTATAGCACCTGGAGTGTCTGTGGAACAGCAGAGTCAGGTATGATGGAACAGTGAGGAAGAAAGGAAGAGGAAGAAGAGAGAAGTAAGGAGATAAAGACAGAGAAGTCGAGGTGTGGGGAGCAGATTTATATAAAGCTTACTGACATTGAAAGGACTTTGGCATTCTGAATATGGTAAGAAGCCATAGATAGTGTTTTGGCAGAGGAAAAACTCCACCAGACATATACTAATAGACTCGTTCAGGTTCATTGTTGACATTGGACTGTAGCTGGAGGTGGGATGGGATGGGAAAACCAAAGTAGAGCGACTATTTGGGAGGTTAAGGCAATAATCCAGGATGGCTTGGAGCAGGATAATACCATTGGAGGTGGTAAGTGGATAGATTCTGAATATTTTGAAGGGAGAATCAACAGGATATGCTGAAGAATTGGATGTGGGAAATAAGAACATGAGAAAGTAAAAAATGGCTAATTTTTTTTTCCTGAGCACTTGAAGGATGGAGTTGCTTTTACTTGAGTAGAAGGAACAGGTATGAGGGTGAATGTTAGGAGGTACATCTTAAGTTTGAAGTGCCCATTAGACAGCCATGTGGTTAGTATATTGTCATCTATAGGCCCTTTTAAGTAGAAAGCCAAAACATAAACAGTTGTCCTTAAGAGTGAAGGGCTAAAAGGAGGAGGGGAAGGAGCACAGTAACTTAGCCTCAGGCATCTACCATCATCCTCCAAGGCCCCAGAAACAACCCCCCTTCTTGGACAGTGCTGGAAAAAATAAGACCAACTTCTGTCATAGGCCTCTTTTCTAGATCTAGCATAACCATTCCCTCTGTACTTGTGATTCTTCAGACTCAGTGGAGCAGCCTATAGCCTTCTATCTTCATGAGGTTGTACTAGTACACTTCTTCAGGTTCTACTTGATCATCTCATTTGAGCATGAGAGTCTTTTTAAAAAAATTTTTTTTATTATCTAAAATTTTACGTATTTCTCCTTTTCCCCCAGTTGATCCCCTCCCTTATCACTTCCCAGCCCGTGCAAGCTCGCACCACCGCAGTGTCTGTGTCCATTGTTTATGCTAATATGCATGCATACAAGTCCTTTGGTTGCTCTCTAACCCCGCCCACCCCCCTATTATTTGAGCATGAGAGTCTTAGCAACACATTTAAATCAACTTTAGATCATTACTTTGAGAGGATTATTTACTTTGGCTCATTTCTAGAAGGGTTGCTTTTTTCCCCCTCACTTTATTTTGGAAGGTAAACTTACCTGTAAGTCTCCTAGTAATAAATGTTAGTTGAATGAAAGTTGGTGAAATACTGTGTGTTTCTCCCAAGTATCCAATTATGAGGTGGTATTTGTAATAACTGGATTTATTTTTAGAAGTAAAGATAAATGGTAGCCTCAAATGTTTAAAAGTATTACCATGTGAAATAGGGAATTGGCTTGTTTTGTGTTCTCCAAGAGGCAGAGGACTGCTTACCAGTAGAATTTACAAGAAAACAGAATTTAACAGTGCCATTCCACAATGGAACAGGTTTTTTCTTGCTACTGTAGGAGGATGGTGGGAAACATTCAAAGAGAACGTAGGTGACTATTTGGTTTGTGGAAATGATTTCTATGTTATAAGAGGAGAGATATTTCTAAAGTACCTTCGAAAATTTAAGATGGATGACAATGTCACCTTTCACTTTGTTACTGAACCATTGGTACTATTAGGGAGAGTATAACTGGAGTAATATACACTGATCTCTGAACGCATAATAATTTGGCTACTCAGTGTGTGTGTGTGTGTATTAGAGGCCCAGTGCATGAATTCATGCATGGGTGGGGTCCGGCCAGCCTGGCCAGGGGGAGGGGACATGGGTGGTTGGCTGGCCTGCCTGCTGGTCAAACTCCTGGTGAAGGGGACAATTTGCATATTAGCCTTTTATTGTAAAGCATATACACTGAGTGGCCATATTATTATGCATTCAGAAATCATAATAATCTGGCCACTCAGTATAGTTCACCAAGTTTATTTCTGACCTTTTTCCTTAGATGGCAAAGGAGTATATTTGTGAAATGATTGGCCTGAGTTTGGGCTAGAATGTATAGTCCTGTAAGGTCTTATCTATATATATAAAAGGCTAATATGCTATGTGTCCCTCCCTCTATTCGACCGGTCACTATGATGTGTACTGATCACCAGGGGGCAGATGTTCAATGCAGGAGCTGCCGAGCTGCAGTGACTTGGCAGCGGCAGTTCTTGGGAGACGCACCCTGAAACCAGAGAGGAGGGAGCCCAATTCCTCGTGGGGCTGTGCGATTCCACCTTCAGCCATGGGTTATGTTGTTGCTGGGGCGCTGTCGCCCGAATCTGGTTTACTGCACACTTGTGTTTGCGTTCCACACCCTGAACGACAGCAACTTTGCAGAGTGCCCTCTCAAACTCTGGGATCCCTCGGGGGATGTCAGAGAGCCAGTTTCAGCCCAATCTCCGCAGGCCAGGCCAAGGGACCCCACCTGTGGCAAACGTCCCATGTTCCCTTGCACACTGATGTTTCTCTCCCTCCCTCCCTCTCCCCCCCCCCCCCGTCTCTCTAAAATGAATAAAAGCATGTCCTCGGGTGAGACTGAGACTCTGCTCGCTCCGCAGATGCCTTTCAAGCCACAGCACCACCCCAGGTGCGGCCGGCCGGGGAGGGACTGTGGGAGGTTGGCTCCAGGGCGTGTCCAGCCTGTCTTGCCCAGTCGCACCCCACTGGCCACCATCTAATTAATTTCCTTTCAACGTGCATGAATCTGTGCACCAGGTCACTAATCCTATATAATTAAAGCCTAATATGCTAACTGATCATTCGTTCAACTGTTCAACCAGTCACTGTGATGCACACTGACCACCAGGGGGCAGGCGCTCTGACTGGTAGGTTAGCTTACTGTTGTGGTCCGGCCGATTGGGACTGGGCAAGACAGGCTGGACATGCCCTGGAGCCCTCCCAAGGTTCCTCCCCAGCCCCTATCGTGCACCGGTGGGGTCCCTTGGCCTGGCCTGCACCCTCTCACAATCTGGGACCCCTGACCCCTTGGGGGATGTCTGCAGGCCAGGCCGAGGGGCTCCCCCAGTGCACAAATCCTTGCACTGGGCCTCTAGTAATGGTATAAAGGTCTTATATTAAGGTAGAGTAGACCCCACCACCACCACCTTATCTGCAGCTTCACTTTCCACAGTTTAGTTCATCTCAGTCAACTGCTGTCTGATAATATTAAATGGAAAAGTCCAGAAACAAACAATTAATATGTTTATTTTATTTTATTGTTTGTTAATCCTCACCCAAGGATATATTTCCATTTTTAGAGAGACTGGAAGGGAGAGACACAGAGAGAGAGACATCAATCTGAGAGAGACACTTCGATTGGTTGCCTCCTGCTTGCATCCCATCCAAAGCCAGGGATTGAGGTATGTGCCTTTGACCAAAATTGAACCCACAAGCCTTCAGTCCGCAGGCCAACGCTCTATCCACTGAGCAAAACTGGCTAGGGCGACAATTTATAAGTTTTAAATTGTACACCAGCCCTGGCTGGTTTGGCTGAGTTAGTTCCAGCGTTCTCCTGAACACCAAAAGGTCACAGGTTCAATTCTCAGGCAGGGCACATACTCAGGTTCTGGGTTTGATCCCACGTCAGAGTGTATGTGGGAGGCAAACGTTCCATGTTCCCTTGCACACTGATGTTTCTCTCTCTCTCTCCCCCCCTCTCTTTAAAATGAATAAAAGTTTGCCCTCGAGTGAGGATTAAATATTTATGTTAGAATGTACAGGAAAATAGGGTGGATTTCTTTCATACATATAGACTCAATTTGGCATATAACCTCCGAAATCTCCAGAAATCCAGAATAAGCTTTTGTATGTTTTGTATGTTACAGGTTTACCAATATAATTACATTCTATGAACTACCACAAATGTGTATGATTATACATTTGTACATATTTCACTTCAAGAGAAATAAAAATAATTAGATAGAGTGGAATATTTGAGATCTTGCTCCCTGGCATATATCATCAGTTTGGCTCAAATAAACTCTTATAAAAATTCTCAAGCCTGTCTAGTATGGCTCAGTGGTTGATCATCAACCCATGAACCAAGAGGTCACCCGTTCAATTCCTGGTCAGGGCACATGCTTATGTTGCAGGTTCGATCCCTAGTAGGGTGTAGGGAGCGGTTATAGGGTTAAGCCTCAGACTGACCTGCTGGCAAAGCTGCAAACAAGTCCCAGCTTGGAGGGCACAGCCCTCTTAGCATAATTAAGCTTGATCTTGTGATGCTTTCTAGATCTTTCCTGGGTAGCTAATGGGCTGTGGGAGGTGCAGCAAGTGCTGCCAAAACAAGTGTAACTTATAAGGACATTGTAAATTACCTTGTTTGCCTCTGACTATAAAATAAAGGCTCAGCTTGCAGTCTGGATCTATTCTGTGCTCTCAGTCACACACAGAAGATCCACCTAGACCCAGCTTTTTTGTCTGTCTTTTCTTCATCCTTCGCCAGTCCTCCCTCAGGCTCGCTGAACCCTTGGCTCTGCTGGCGCGGCACAGTAGGGGGCATGCAGAAGGCATCTGATTGATGTTTCTCTCTCATCAATGTTTCTATTTCTCTATCCCTCTCCCTCTCTCTCTAAAATCAATAAAAACATATTTCAAATTTCTCAAAAAAAAATAATTAGGTAAACAAATTAGCATTCCCAAGCTCATCAGAATAAAGACGTACTATGTCAGCATCCAAATATTGTGTTCCCAAGGCTACTCTAGCCCATTGTAGACTTTTTTGTGTATGTATTTTCTATCATACTTGAAAATTAATTATGATACTATTTATATTTTCTAGGATCTAAGCCCTTCCCACGTTATGGTTTTAAACCTTCCCCGCCGAATGGATGTGGCTCTCCACTATTTGGTGTTCAAGTAAATATTATTTTTTATTTGATAAGTTTTATGATAGGCTCTGTAATACTCTTAATGCAAGACTATCAGTGTGTTCTCAGGTTCACAAATAATTTTGCCTGTTGTAGTAGTGATCAGGTTTACTATATTCTTTTATAGCTAAAAACACATTTAAGTCTTAACAAAACTAAATGTAGTAAAATTCATGTTTTATTTTTAAATTTTGGAGATGTTAATACCATTTAAATGATATTTCCTCATGTATAAATGTGGTTTAATATAGAAGTAAGACTACTTAAGATGAAAAAGTATAGATAAGATCTAATATTTTCTGTATTAGAACTAGGCTGAGATAGCTGTGTGCTTGTGGTAGGGGAAGCTGGATTTGAGCCAAATGTAATGGGGAAAAATGTTTATGAGAGTGGATTCTTAGACACAAAGATTTTGCATATAAATTAATTTTAAATAGTTAAAGGTAAATTATAGATGCAAAGGAGCAATATTTTTAGGGATTGGATGAACAATTAAAGATTAAACCTCAAAACAACAAACAAAATTTGAGTTGTAGGAGCTTAAAAATTTTTTCAATGACATTTCATATAAAGTACTAGTACATTTTATTGGGAGAGGATGTACAAAACACTTTGGAATATCTAAAAGTCATACTTGTCTAGCCCCTGGAGAACACTTTTAATGCTCTTAGCTTTACTTTTCTGTTTTTAAAACTGTGTTTTGTGCTTTGGACAATTGGAAGATGTGTTTGTTACCGCAGGTATCTATGACTGTTCTAACATTGCCAAATAGGCAGCTTTAAGGCAGGGCTGAGAGGAAGATTGCAGAGTAATGTGGGTGGGTGCAGTGAGACTCATGGAGAGATACATGAAATGGAAAACACTTGTAGACAGAAATAGATTTTAGAAATTATACAGCAGTCATTGTCATTAATTCCTCTTTGATAGTTGAATGCAGAACTTCAGCAGAGGATTTTGAATTTTGTCAGTAATCATCCATCCAAATGCCTCTTTCAGCTTAATATTGGCATCCCTTCCCTGACAAAGTGCTGCAACCACCACGACAGGTGCTATGAGACCTGTGGCGAAAGCAAGAATGACTGTGATGAGGAGTTCCAGCACTGCCTCTCCAAGATCTGCCGAGAGGTGCAGAAAACACTAGGACTAGCTCAGCACGTTCAGGGTGAGGATGATCCGACGGGTCAGGGACCAGTGCAGTTTGCCAAGTTTTATTAATGCTTCATGTTTTAGTACAGGATTTCCCAATAGAAACCTTTCACTCTACATTACGTTATCTATTGTAACACAGCCCCTTCAATTTTCTGAGATGAGAACTCAGTGGTTTTGTGATCAGACATGATTTATAGCCATGGAAGAAAAAAGTGTTAGGGAACCTAGGGAGGAGGGACTGTGAGGCAGAGAAGAATGCATGCAAGATCTTGCAAACCCTGGACACAGTGAATTAAGAGGAGTAGAATGGGGCCTACCTGGTGTGGCTCCGTGGTTGAGCATCAACCTCTGAATCAGGAGGTCTTAGTTTGATTCCTGGTCAGGGCACATGCCCGGGTTACAGGCTGATCAATGATTCTCTCTCTCATCATCAATCTTTCCATCTCTCTCTCCGTCTCCCTTCCTCTCTGAAATCAATGTAAAAAGTATATATATATATTTTTTAAAGGGTAGGATTGGTTTTAGAGTAGAAAGTTCTAGAATATTTGAGTCTTAACTCTTGTCTCTTCATATGTATCTGTCAGGAGGATCCTCCAAACCAACCCCAGGTTCAGTGGTTTGCTAGGAGGACTCAGGACTCAGCATATAATCGTACTCATGGTAATGATTACTACAGTGAAGGGATACAAGGCAAAAATCGCTAAGGGAAAAGGTATTTCACTCTCTCATTTATAAATGAGAATGGTAACGTCCCTTTCAGAGAGTTTTCATAAGGGAACATGAGACATTTGTGGAGTGCACATCCCTGTACAATTACTATCAGTTACGAGATTGCTTTATTCTCAAGCCAGAAAATGTACCACACACTGAAAACAAAGAAGGGCAATGAGAAGGGGCACAAAAGGAAACTAAATTTTAGACACTTTGCGTAACAGACTGTGCTGGATACTTTTGACATGTTTTCACTGATGTGTACAAAAGTCCAAAAGTAGGTCAGTTTTACCCATTTTCATGGAAGGAAACTGGTTCAGAAAGAAGTAACTTGCCCCAAGTTACATGCTCTGACTCTAAAACTTGTGTTCCGTCTACTACAGTATCCCAAAGTAGCCTCATAGGTCTGACTCTGAAACCCTGCTAATAACTATTAAGGAAGTGAACTTGAGCTCACAGCCTCTGGATCCCTTGCATGCTTTCGGCTGAGGTAAACTTGTACAGCTGAATATTTCCTGTGTCCTGATCTGAGGTCATACTAACGTAGCTAAATGATGAAACCAAATTTCTTGCAATCTTTTATTTAATAATCAGAACCTTTATACTTCTGTGGTTGGTTGTGTTTCTTAATGGCACAGTCTTTTGCAGAACTTTGATAATGTCAAGATTTTGTAATGAAAATTTTCTTAATGTGAATATTTAAAACTGGAAGTATTTGGACAACTGAAAGCCATTCTGTGTTATAAGTATAATGTATTAGGATAATATCACCTGGGTGTTCCAAAGTAAATCCAATATCATTTTTATAATTTTAAAAAAAATGTTTCTAACCCTACCAGAGGAAAAACACCTTTGATTCCTATGTCTCCTCTTCCAAGCTAGATTTGAATATTGATCAAAGAAAGAAACTTGTGTCCAGTTATTTTAAGCATCTTAAATGATGTGTGATCAGTTTTTAGCTGCCATTGGCTAGAAGGAAATGTTCTGAGATTTCTCTGTTTTTAACCTTTATTTTTTTGGCATCTAAAAAGCTTTCCTTGAAATGCAAACTTAAGAATGTTGTCAGGCATCTCTAACAGTGATATTTTTCTGATGAAAGGAAAATGAGCCCTGGCTAGGTGGCTCAGTTGGTTGGAGCATCATCCTGTGTACACCAAAAGGTTGAGGGTTCGATTCCTGGTCAGGGCACATACCTAGGTTTTGAGTTTGATCTCCAGTGGGGACTCGTTCGGGAGGCAACCAATCAATGTTTCTCTCTCACATCAATGTTTCTCCCTCTCTCTCTCTCCCTCTCTCTTTAAAAATCAGTAAACATATCCTCAGGTGAGGATAAAAAATAATAATAAATAGCCCTAGCCGGTAGCTAAGTGGTTAGAGTCAGCCCACAGACTGAAGGGTCTTGAGTTTGATTCCAGTCAAGGGCACGTACCTCAGTTGCAGGGCACGTGCGGAAAGCAATCAATTGATGTGTCTCTCTCACATTGATGTTTCTCTCTCTGTGTCTCTCCCCCTCCCTTCCACTCTCTCTAAAAATCAATGGAAAAAATATCCTCAGGTTTAACAAAAATACATAATTAAAATAATAAATAAGGAAAACTAAAAGTGTTGAACTGGTTGGTCAGTGCTATTGCAAGAGCCCCATTTGTCTAGCACAGAAAATTGGGTTGACTATTTGCATGCAAACAACAAGTTGGTGCGTGGTGAAGAGGCTGAAACAGTCTTTGTATATAAAGATACCAGTATATGTTACTGGTTTTCGAAGGTTTGGGGGGATTTTCATATAGCATACGTGTAAGTGCCCACAAAGGACACGCTTGACACTGTGCTGGAACTTGTGATATGGGTGAAGAGAGAGCGATCCTTTGCAGTTGCCCCACAGTAATGGCACTTTCTTACTTTGCAGCATGTGAAACAACAGTGGAGCTCTTGTTTGACAGTGTCATACATTTGGGCTGTAAACCATACCTGGACAGCCAACGGGCCGCGTGTAGGTGTCGCTATGAAGAAAAAACTGATCTTTAAAGAAGATGCTGACAGGTGACAGCAGATGAGGATGAAAGCACATAATAACCTTTGGCAAAGAACTAATGTTTCTACAGCTCAAAGGTGCCTTATTTTTGTGAAAGGGTTATTATAAGACCTTATTTTGACATTAAAACTTCAAACTAAAGAGAAAAGGGGAGGCTGTGTTCCTGGATGGCGCTGCCGTAGTGTGCCAGACTGTCTTGACCAGTGTCGGAGACAGGTGCGTGTTAAGGGGTGAGTTTTTTTTTAAAGAAAAGTTCTGTAACTTTGTTTTCACAAACGCATTTACCCCCAAAATGAGGTCAAATGTAAAATTCATAAGGAATGTTCAACATTATCTTACCTGGAAATAATGGAGAGACCTTCACTCAGAAGTGTATTTGTTTACTATAAAAATTTAAATATACATTTATGCCTGGAAGGATCTGACTTTATTTTTTCCTCTATTTTAATTAATACAAAATATGCTGTTTTTCTGTAGTCCATTGAGCATACGAATAAGTCACACTTCTAAGACTCATTACAAAGACAAAATTTCCATGTCTGTTTCTCTTATAAAATTGGAACCATTAGCTGGTGACCTCTTAAGGAGCAAAACCAGAACATGTAGGTATTATGTAATGTGCCTAGAAGGTGACGTGAACAGAATTCAGAAGCACAGCCACTCCCATATTATGAACCATTCATATGACAAATGTCATATTTTGTTATAATCTTTGCCTAAATTGGAGAAAAGATGAATTTAATGAGATAAATGAAAAGTTGTTTAACATACACATCAGAGCATTATATGCTGTTATGCTTTGATGTTTATTCCCTAGCTTGCTCCTCATAGTAGATTCTGGGATATTTTGAAAAGACAGTAACCTTTCACTAATAGTGGTCTTAATAAAAATTGTTGTTGGTATTGTTGTGTTTGGTTTTTTCAAGTCTAATGTCGGGGTCAAAAGGGGTGGAAAAGCAACTTACAAAGAACTGTCTTTTTTAGATCTCTCATTTGCATGAAAAATTATTAACTGATGTTTAAGAGCAAATCCCACAACCTCCACTGCCTCTGAAAATGTGAGTGTAGACAGCTCTTCAACCCCTTGGAAAGTTCAGCTGTGTCCTCCATGCTCTGCATGCCACTGGCTGTTGACTTGCCTGAGCTGTCTGTATCTTTTGGGGAGCCTGTGACCACAGTTGTTAAGGCAAACTACTTGGAAAGTCAGAGAATACACCACCAGGAGAAGGTACGAAGGATAAGGCCACTTTTTCATCCACTCTTCTTTTTTACTTTATTTTTAAAATTTTATTTATTTTATTGATTTCAGAGAAGGGAGAGGAAGAGAGAGAGAAACATCAATGTTGAGAGAGAGTATCATTGATCAGCTGTCCCCTATTTGGGATGGAGCCCACAACTCGGGTATGTGCCCTTGACTGGAATCAAACCCGGGACCCTTCAGTCTGCAGGCCAACATTCTAGCCACTGAGCCAAACCAGCTAGGGCTTCATCCACTCTTAGAGTTAATTGAAGCAAATTTACACAACAGCCCACTACCCAAGGAAGAGCTCAATTAAAGGCAACACTGAGTGCTCCATCACACTGATTTGGGTGCCCCCATCACACTGGGCAGCATTTTATGAGTGAGGACAACATGCTTTGACTCAAGAAAAACCATAATTTATAGATTTTCCCCCTGCCCCCCAAAGTCCAGGCTCCCAATTTCTACATGATTCCTTCCCCAAATTAGCTTTGATTAAAATTATGACAGAGACTTAACCTGGACACAATCAGGAGGGAGGAGCTAGGGCTTTCTAGGAGGAGTTGTGTACTCTGTGTCACCTCTAGAATCCTGTTTCTACAGAGCTCTGTGGATGGAACCACGCCTCTCCTTAAGGTCCCTTCCCTTAAGTTCCTTCTCCATCTTGGTCCAGTCCAGTGTGTGCATGTGGCTCACCATTGTCTACATGCATCAGGTTGCAATTCTTTATTTTTTCCAAATAAATTCTTTTAGTGACAGGATAATCAGTTGATTCTGATTGCAATCAACAGCTTGTTAACTTAAAACTAATAAGTCAAAGTGAGAGGCAACAAGTATTTATTTGAGACCACAGAATTACAATCATAGAATTGTGGCAAAAACCCAAATTGTGTTCCAATTTCAGGGTGAAGGCAATGGTTTTTTCATGACAAAAGGAAGAGAAATAATTATATAAATAGAAGGAAGGACTTTCTATTGGTGTTATCAAGCTGTGTTACTCTTTAGCTATGTAAGCATATTTCATTTCATTGCATTTCACTTTATTGTGATTCACTGTCTTCATCAACATCCACCAGCAAAAAGACTATAACTCACTGTATCTCTGGTTAAGAATTTTTTTAAATGTCCATAGTCATCAGTCCTCATGGGCAGAATATCTGCTTTCCTGTTAGCTTTACGGTTTGTAAGACAGTGTTACTTGGCCCACTCCAAAGGTTATTGTGCCCAGTTCAAACATTGCAAAGGTTCTAGGAGCAAGATATGCAAGCAGCTCATCTGGAATGGCTGCTCTGGCTCTATTTTAAAATGATTCCACTTATGTCAACTTTTTCACACACTCTACCTACGAAAGCCAGACTTAGAAATCCTGCAGTTGCCTCTAGTTTACTATATAAACAGCGTTACAAATCCTATAAGGAACTCACTGGGAAAAGAACTGCACGTTGTCATCCCATGGTCAGCACCAATTCAGTCACCAACAGGAATCCCCGGTTTGGGGTGCGATCAAGAAAGAAACTCGTGCAAACAGCTACACCGTTAGAATGGCTGTGAAGACAGCTCAGAGGCGGCAGCACCACCGCAGGGCCTCGAGGGTAAACAGTCTTCAGTCTCTGATGGGAAGTGCGCTCCCCAAGGGAACTAGCAGGGACCTGGCTTATGTATGAAGCCTTCCCCACTCGGGTCCCTGATTGGCCAGGGCTGCGCGCAGCTCCGATTGGATGGAGAAGCTCAGTCCTGCTGGTTTAAATAGGATTCCAGGGACTCCTGTATGAGGGCTGGCTCAGGCGGCAGAGACCCTGCAGACGGCAGTTCAGTGCAGGGGCTTAGAGGCTTCTCACGAAGTGCAGATTGCATGAGGGGCCCCTGTGCAGAAATGGCTGCTAGGCTCTTCTCCCCTCCCTCCCCAAGTTAGCCATCAGGACCCCTTATTAGTCCTCAGGGTTCACAACCTGAAAAGCGAAGACGCATCATTCTTAACCTTTACGCGAGTCAGGGAGAGCAAACATTTGGGGCAGGGTTGACCGCAGGTGATCTGACGTCGCCTGTTGACATTTCCCAAAGGCAGGTTAGTCCCTCCAGGCGCCAGGCGGCTAAACTGCGTGTCCCCGCCCCGCCCCGAGGCGCTGTGCCCCCCACCTCACCCCACCCCATTCCAGGCCCCCCTCCCCCCCCCGCCGAGGCTCCAGGCCGGGGCGGAGACGGTGGAGGAAGGGGCGGTGCTGCGGACCAGCTCTAGGAAGCAGAGACCGCCGGGTTATGGACGCTGCGCTCGCCGCGATGAGCTCGGTGCCCGGGCCCCGGGAGGCTGGCCCTACAGGTAGGGGGTGCCTAGGGCGCGGGCTCCCCTGGCTTTGCTGGGCGGCCCGAGGAAGTTGCGGGTCCTGGAGGGAAGCGCTCAGGTCCGGTGCGGGCAGCGTAGCTTTGGGTCCTGGAAAACCACGCGGGGAGCTCGCCGCCGCCTCCTGGCTCCCAGCGCTGGGCGGGCTCCGCCTCGCTGTCCTCCGGGCGAGCTCTTTGGGCGACGGGGCACTGGCACGTCAGCGGGCTGGCCCGGCGGTCCTGGCGTCCCCCGGCGCCTGGGCATGAAAAGTTGGCTTTTGGGGGTTGGATCGGGTTTTGTTTTCTCACAATGAAAAGTTAAAGAAGTGCTTGCTTCAGTGATAGTGGAAGAACAGTTACAAAAACATTTTCTGTAAAACAAAGCAACTTAAGGCCCTGGCCCGGTACTCAAGTCAGTTAGAGCGTCGTCCCAATACGCTAAGGTTGTGGGTTTGATCCCGGTCCGGGCACATAAAAGAATCAACCAATTAATGCATACATAATTGGAACAACAAATCGTTCCCTTTTTTCTCCCCCCTCCCCCTCTTCCTCTTTCCCTTTCCCTTTCTTCCTCTCCCCTTCTCCTCTCCTCCCCTCTCTCCCCCACTCCCTCCCTTCTCTCTCTAAAATCAATCAATGAAAAAAGATATAGTCAGGGGCACTAGCCAGTTTGGCTCAGTGGATAGAGCTTTGGCGCGAGGACCAAAGGGTCCCGGGTTCGATTCCGGTCAAGGGCACCTACCTTGGTCTTAGGCCAGAGCAACCAATCGAACATCGATATTTCTGTCTTTCCCTCTCTCTCCCACTCTCCCTAAAAATCAATGGAAAAATATCCTCGAATGAGAATTAACAACAAAACAAAGCAATTTCCTATTTCTGTTGATTTCCATAATCAAAAGACTGTTATTCTAGGCATATTTACAATGAATTCATTTGCATATTTTCTCCACTTCTCTGTATGATATTCTTTGCTATTTTGCAGGTAAGAGTTGGGTGTGAGAAAGAATTAAGCCATCGATTTATAGTCCATTGCTTATTATGCAGCAGTTTCCCTTCTTTTCATATACCCTTAGTGTGTGGGGGTCAAGGGCATCCAGATGGGATTTCCTGCTGTTTCACTGCCAAAAGTCAAAAAGTAAATTAACAAAAATCAACTTTTGTTTTAATAGATGAGGAACAAAACATGACAGAAACAGATGCCTTCTACAGGAGGTAAAAAATATTGTCTTTTCTAATACAGGTCTCTTCCTATGGTGGTCATGATCAGATTAGAAAAATCAAACAGGAAAGGGGCCTGGGAAATGGAAGGTAGAATTGAGTGTGGCAGGTTTCACATTTGAAGAGTTCATTTGTAGTTAATATAAAGGTTAGTGCCTGCCCTGGTTGTGAAAGGACTTAGCGTGATGTTTGAAACATTAAAGAGTTGGTATGGCCTCGGCCAGGCCACTGTCCTTGGTTGCTGGATCCTGGAGCCCCAGGGGAGAGACACCCATGTAGATAGATGGTGGGTGGGTCCTAGCAGTGGCTGCTCTTTGCCAATTGGTACAGAAATATTTCAGGGCTGTCCTTGCTGGTGTGGCCATGAGGCCTTCAGTGAACTCCAGGGGCAGGTCAGCCTGCGGAGGAGGAAACAACAGACCTCTGTCTACACTCCACATGGTCCTTGGGCTCAGAGGAGCTCATCCTATCTAATAATCCTATCTAATAAAAGAGTAATATGCAAATTGACCATCACTCCAACACACAAGATGGCTGCTCCCATGTGGACACAAGATGACCAGCAGGGGAGGGCAGTTGGGAGGGACCAGGCCTGCAAGGGAGGGCAGTTGGGGGCAATCAAGCCTGCAGGGGAGGGCAGTTAGGGGTGACCAGGCCAGCAGAGGAGGGAACTTGGGGGTGACTGGGCCTGCAGGGGAGAACAGTTTTGGGGGGACCAGGCCTGCAGGGGAGGGCAGTTAGGGGCAATCAGGCTGCCAGGGGAGTGGTTAGGGGGTGATCTGGCTGGCAGGCAGAAGCGGTTAGGGACAATCAGGAAGGCAGGCAGGCGAGCAGTTGGGAGCCAGCATTCCTGGATTGTGAGAGGTCCCAGATTGGAGAGGGTGCAGGCTGGGCTGAGGGACACCCCTCCCCTCTGTGCACGAATTTCATGCACCAGGCCTCTAGTTATTTAGTAAAACTTAATGTGATTGTTTTTTAAATTTTTCATTAACAGTGAAATATTTGATCCAGCAGAAAAGTACAAAATGGACCACAAGAGGAGAGGACTTGCTTTAATCTTCAACCATGAGAGGTTCTTCTGGCACCTAACGCTGCCAGAAAGGCGAGGCACCAATGCAGACAGAGACAATCTTAGGCGCAGGTAGTAGTTTTCCCTACCTGTCAAGGTGATGAGGTATTTAAGTGATAACTACGGATGGAAACTTGTCCGCACTGAAGAAATAACAGAGCAAGAGTTTTTGAGGATGAGCCTCAGTCGGGCATAGCCCCCTTTAAGAACTTGCCTGAGTTTTCTTCCTAACCCTGTTCTGTTCAGTGTTAACAGGCTCTGCATTGTTACAGATATACAGTTGACCCTAAAACTCAGGGGTTAGGAGTGCTGAGCCCCCACACAGCCAAAAATCCACATCTAACTTTTGACTCTTCCAAAACTAAGTTGTCCCTCAGTATCCACAGGGGAGTGGACCTAGGATCCCTGTGAGCACCAAAATTTACAGATGCTCAAGTCCCTTCTGTAGAATGGCATAGATAATGCGTACAGTCAGCCCTCTGCATCCACGAACTCCCAACTGAGGATTGAAAACAGTACAGGTATTTATTGAAGAAAAATAAACTGTGTAAGTGGACACTTGCAGTTCAAACCCTTGTTGTCCAAGGGTCACCTGTATTTGCAGAGTAGACACAATATTCTAACTTGAATCCGTTATCATTACTAGTAAATCCTTTCCTATCGTGGATGACCCAGGAAAACTGTCACTGTCATATTTGATTTTTCTTTTCCCTTAAAAGACAATTTTTGTGTCATAAAAAATATATAAATTTCCTGAAATAAGTAGGGTATGTGACAACTTTGAATAGCTCATAAGCTAATATTCAGTTTACTCTATCACCAGGTTTTCAGATCTAGGATTTGAAGTGAAATGCTTTAACGATCTTAAAGCAGAAGAACTACTGCTCAAAATTCATGAGGGTAAGTAGTTTTCCTATTCATCTTCCTCTGATGGCACTGAATACTTTAAATACCCTATTTGTAAAGACAGGTCCAAATAATTAACTGTGTAGTGAAAGGTCTTACTAATTAATATGGCATGGGTTATAGGTTTTTGGTTGTGCATCTCTGCATAGAGGTTACCCACCAGATTTAGAGACCCTTGCAAAGAATTATTCCTCCAAAGCTTATGTTCAGCATACCATTAGTTATAGTCTGTCATTCTAGAAATGAATAAAATGACCTTTCCTTTTGGCATTTAAAAGTTTAAAATGCAAACACTAGTGATTTTTTAATTGACTCCTTCCATACTCTATGTTTTTACTGGCTTCAAAATACTGGTGATTTAAATACTTTATCTCTCAATTTCTATATCACTGTGTAATAGGTATTTTAACTATTTATCATAATAATCACTGCATGCCATGGATTTTCAAGTCATTTGCCAATGGAATATTACAAAATTTATATAATTTAAACTCTTTGCAGAGCTCTTTCTTTAGGTATAATTGATATATAACATTACGTTAGTTTCAGGTGTACAAAATAATGATTCGATATATGTGTACATTTCAAAATGTCTAGTTACCATCTTTTACATTCCAAATATAAATGAGATCATATAGTATTTGTCTTTCTCTGACTTATTTCACTTAGCATAATATATCCATCCATGTTGCTGCATGGTAAGATTTCATTCTTTTTTAATGACTGAATAATAGTCTATTTTATATATTTATATTAAATGTGTGTGTCTGTCTGTGTGTGTGTGTGTGTATATATATATATATATATATATATATATATATATCACAATTTCTTTAGCCATTCATCGATCAATGAACATAGGTTATTTACATATCTGAGTTGTAAGTAATGCTGCATGAACATGGAGATGCATATATTTTTTCAAGTTTCTGTTTTCATTTTCTTTAAATATCCAGATGTGGAATTGCTGGATCACATGGTAGTTCTATTTTTTATTTTTTAAGGAACCTCCGCACCAGGGCTCTTCTTTAATCTGCATATCATTTTATTATTTTATTTTTGTATATCATTTTAATTTTAACTGGCTGCTTACCAGGTTTTCTACTTTACTTGTTCATAAGCTTTGGAGGACATCGTGTCTCATTACTCTTTTGGAAGCTCTAAGTGCTGTAGACATATAGTAAAGGTGCTGCATTCATTGGAGGTACAGCAACACACAGAGAATTAAGTAGTTTCTGGGTCTCTCCAGACCGCTCTAAGAGGCACTCTGCTGACTCATGTAACTTTTATTGCCAAAATGACTTGGATCTTGAAGGGAGTTTCCCATAATATCCCCTTTCTTTTATGTCATTGTTCTGTGTTTTAGAAAAACGAATGAAATCTGTTCAAACTGTTATTTTGAACTTGAATAATTTTGATTTTTAAAATAATTTGTGGCTCTAGCCAGTTTGGCTCAGTGGATAGAGCGTCGGCCTGTGGACTGAAGCGTCCGGGATTCAATTCCAGTCAAGGGCACATACCTCTGTTGTAGGCTCCTGGCCCTGGTTGGGGGCATGCCGGAGGCAACCAATCGATGTGTCTCTCTCACATCAGTGTTTCTCTCTGTCTCTCTCTCCTTTCCACTTTCTCTAAAAAGCAATGGAAAAATTATCCTCGAGTGAAAATTAAAAAAAATAATTTTAAAACAAAGTTGTGTTTCATTATAGACATTTTACCTTTATTCTAAGAATAACAAGTTTCCTCCCTCCTGCACTCATATGTATGTAACTTATTCTAGCATTAGTAAATTGAATTTTAACACGTAGATTATAAGCATCTGATTTTCATTTCTGTCTGAATTTTGGGGGATTTTTCTAGCATCAACCTCTAGCCATGTCGATGCTGATTGCTTTTTATGCGTTTTCCTGAGTCATGGCGAAGGCAATCACATTTACGCATATGATGCCAAAATTGAAATTCAAACACTGACTGGCTTGTTCAAAGGAGACAAGTGTAAGAGCCTGGTTGGAAAACCCAAGATATTTATCATTCAGGTAAGACTGATGATGTTAACATCTTAATTATAAAGCCCAGGGCCTGTACATGTGATTATTAAGAACTAAAGTCAACTTCCAAAGTAACTTTCTCCAGTACTGGAAAGGCCCTTTATGAATTCTAGCCAGAGTTACAATTTGAATTATTGGTAGTAATTCTCTCTTAACATAAAAAGTAAATAAAGACTCTCAGTGTCTTTATTGCTTGGATTGACATTTGAAATGACTCAGAATAACCAATGTGCTCCTTCACGGCCAGCCTGGTATCCAGGTGCCAGAGAAAGCGCCTGCTGCTGGGAGAGTGTGGAGCAAGGCACCTGCTCGGACAGCTGGTCCTCTGGGAGCTGGAGAGCGTGTGAGCCAGCGGGAGGGGTGCAGGCATGAAGAGTTCTAGTCCTAGCTTGCTTCATCCTCTCACATTCTCCCTTACACCAAGATGCTGTGTCCCCCCGCCAACTTGGTACTAGCATAAAAATATTTTTAGGCCTGAATAACATCATCTGGTACATCAATAAGAATTTTGAACAAAAAAGAGAATTCCTGATGTCCCAGTGCTGCAGTTCTGTATTTCTGAATGGCATGGAGCACCATGACCACATTCTACATCTTGTCATAGAACACTGAGGGGCGGGAGTGGGCGTCTGTAAGAAAAGAATTTACAGATAATTCCTTGGTTTCTTGTGTGGACAACTGTGTTGAGCTGTCTGTGGGAAGGACAGGTGTAGAACCTAAGAGGCAGCGAGGGTTGGAGAAATAAATTTTGGAGTAATGAGGAGATGGATGATAATGGAAGCAAATGAATTTACCCACGGCGAGGATAGCCTGAAAAATGAGCAGAGGAGAGATGCTGAGGACAGTGGCCCAGAGAGGTAGAAAAATGACAGCTATTGCTTCATGCGAAAGGGGGGCCAACCCTGTCCAAGACAAGAGGACTGGAAATTACTAATGAGCTCTCCTATGGGAGGATAGCCACAAAGGAGGAAAACATTTCACTGCCTCAGATTCGTCTATGAGAAAGAGAGAAAATCACACCTCCTCGTGGGGTGGTTGTGAGATTAAAACTAACTGGCCTAACAAATGAAAAACACTTAGTGCCTAGCACATGGCAAGCCCTCAATTAAAGGCTGGCTCTGGTTTGAGCATCGTGCCAGTATGCTAAGGTTGCAGGTTCGATCCCCAGTCAGGGCACACACAAGAATCAACCAGTGAATGCATAAATAAGTGGAACAACAAATCGATGTCTCTCTTCCTGCCTTCCTTCCTCTCCCTTCCTCTCTCTAAAATCAATTTAAAATAAATATATAACTTCTGTGTTTTTTTTAAATAAAGGCTAGCTCTTATTGCAATTGATTTGGCAATGGATGGCATCAAGTTCCAGGTGTTCTATGTTATATTTAGGAAGACAGTAGGAAATAAAGTCTGAAAATAAGCATGATAATTCTAAATAAGATTAAAATCTCCTGATTTTAATATCTGAAAACTTTGAAATCACTCAGGACTTTTAAAGGACTTTCTGTTCCTTTGAAAGCTTTTCATTCTTTAACCATTTCATAGTTGATGGTGCATTTATGATACTAAACAATCTGTCAGGTCACTGTATTAAGTAGACCAGGGCTGCCAGAGCAAAGTCCACAGCCTGGGTGGCTTAAACAATAGAAATTTATGTGCTGACAGGTTGTGGAAGAGTCTGAGATCAAGGTGTTAACAGGGTTGATTTCTCCGTAGGCCTCTCTCCTTGGCTTGTGGATGACTGTCTCATCCCTCTGTCCTCATGGTCTTTCGTGTGTGTGTGTGTGTGTGTGTGTGTCCTAATCCCTTGTTATAAGGACACCAGTCATAGTGGATTAGGAGCCACGAATATGACCTTATTTTACCTTAATTACATCTTGAAAGACCAAATTTCCAACTACAATCACATTTGAGGTACTGCGTTAGGACTTCATCATATACATTTTGGAAGGGGAGGGACAAAATTGAGTCCATGATAGTTATTTATGAATAGAAATTAGTGTTAGTCTTTGTGTGAGTCAGAATAAGTGGCTAAGAATTTGAGAACACACTTTCAAGTAGGAGCAAAAGAAAGAAGGCACACTTCTCAGGTCAAATATTGTCATTTTAACCCTTAACCATTTATGGCAGCCAGTAGGCAAGCAAAACCCAATCTGGGAACATATTATTTAGGCAAATACTATAGCTTTTTCTTTTTTTTAAATATATTTTTATTGATTTCAGAGAGGAAGGGAGAGGGAGGAGAGATAGAAACATCAATGATGAGAGTGAATCATTGATTTGACTGCTTCCTGCACGCCCCCTCCTGGGGATCAAGCCCACACCCCAGGCATGTGCCCTTGACCGGAATTGAACCCGGGACCCTTCAGTCCCCAGGCGGATGCTCTGTCCACTGAGCCAAACCAGCTGGGGCAAATACTATAGCTTTTAAAAGAAAGGATGACTCTTGGTGATATAGTATGATTTATCTATAAGGGATTTTTTAAATCACAGACACTTTCTCCTCTATAAGTGTACCTTTCAATCAACAGATTTTACTGAATAGCTGAGTATGCCAATATTTTTTCAAACATTAACTAAAAGAAAACCTAAGTAGGGGGAAAAAATTCCACTTTTGTCTGCTCTAAACCTGAATGCTGTGGTTTGAAGTGCCTGTAAAGTGGCTTCTGTTGGTGTCAACATGAAGGTGTACTGAATTATATATCCACTGTAAACATTAAGCATTGGGAAGAGAGGGGTAGGTAAGTAAGTGAGGTGGTTTTCCTCCATGTCTTGTAGGCATGTCGGGGAAACCAGCATGATGTGCCAGTCACTCCTTTGGATGTAGTGGACCATCCAGCAGACAAGCTGGATGCCAATGTCACCCAGGTGGATGCGGCCTCCGTGTACACCCTGCCTGCTGGCGCAGACTTCCTCATGTGCTACTCTGTTGCAGAAGGTGTGTGGGTGTTTAATACATAGAATTGGCTCTCGGGGCTAAGTTCCTGTAAGCTTCATCTTGTCTTGACTTGGATCATGTTTTTCTATTGGGACAAGGAGGTTTGCTCCTGAAGCTCACAGGCATAGAATGGATTTCTTTGATCAAGTAGTACAGAGTGATAGGTGAAAATGTAAGAATACCTTAAAGAAAAGTCACCCCTGAAAACTCCAAGTCTAAAGCTACCAGGGTCTAATTGTATTGAATATTAGCAGCCTGCTAAGAATTACTGATGGTGATAGTGTCATTTGGTCATACGCATGGGAAGCTTCGTTGAAAAATATTTGGTGATGATTGTTGGTTTGCAGTAATTTTATGATTTTCTTCTTTCTAATCTGTTGTCTCAAAATCATCGCCTGGCTACTACTATCTTGGAAACTTTTAGGTAATTAAGTAGCATTAACCCCACTTTTATAGACCTATATAGAATTGATCCATTTCCCACATGAGAATAGTCAACAAGAAAAAATATACAAAACTGTATCATGGATACATCTTTGTCTTTTCCAAGGTTTTTTGAGACTTTATACCTCTGTAATTATAAAGGTGTTTTAAGTCATAGTAACTGAATGCCAGAAAACTTCAGTGTTCTTTTTCCTTCTCTTTTTTAGGTTATTATTCTCATCGGGAAACTCTGAATGGCTCCTGGTACATTCAAGATTTATGTGAGATGCTGAGAAAATTCGGCTCCTCCTTAGAATTCACAGAACTCCTCACACTGGTGAACAGGAAAGTTTCTCAGCGCCGAGTGGACATTTGCAAAGACCTAAGTGCAATTGGAAAGAAGCAGGTCCCCTGCTTTGCCTCTATGCTAACTAAAAAGCTGCATTTCTGTCCAAAATCTAAATAAGGCTGTTTCGTTTTATGTATTTGTAGTCTAAAGAGATTTTTCTTTTTATATAAATAAGTGTCATTAGATTGAAGCTTATAGTACAGCAATTTAAAACGCTTTAAGGTTTAATGAGAGAACTTTTTAAAAAAATAGTCCTAATTGGACATGATGAAAGGGTTTGGTAGATAAACTATATCTTCAGGGAATTACTATAAGTAAAAATCAACAAACATTTGTAATACTTGATTTCTTTTAAGTTGCAAGGTTACTCAAAATATCTGGCTGATTTAACTTGTATTTTGTGAATTTTTTAAATAAAATTTTATAATGTTTTTAAAAATTTTTGAAACCCAAGAATAATTCGTGTTTTTATCAAGTTTTTCTAATTCATATTTTTATTCATTTATATTGGCAGGTACACTGTCTCTATTGCAACTAGTCAACTCTGCTGCTATAGTGCAAAAACAGCCATGGTCAATAAATGAGCAGTTGTGTGTCAATAAAACTTTATTTATAAAAATAGTCATAGGTAATAGCTTGCCAGCTCCTCCTCTAATTCACCCCATCTTCCCAGATGTTCCTTTAGACTGTGTGCAAGAATTCAGAAGCATCCTTTCCACGTACTAGACTCTCCCCAGCGCTACACCTGAAAATGCCACAGGCCTTTTCCCTCTTTCTTGGGTACCTAATATGGGCCAGATATTATTGGTACTGGGGCGGGTGCATCAGCAAACAAAGCACATCATCTCTTCTCCTGGAACTTACGTTCAGGTGTGACACTTACAGAATACCTTGGGTTTGCATGTTCAGAGTACTTTATCTCACTTTATTCTCATGCAAGTCAATCCTATATAATAAAGAGGTAATATGCAAATTGGCCGTCACTCCAACACACAAGATGGCCACCTCCATGTGGACACAAGATGGCCAGCAGGAGAGGGCAGCTGTGGGCCATCAGGCCAGCAGGGGAGGGCAGTTGGGGGGGACTAGGTCTGTAGGGGAGGACAGTTGGGGGCAACCAGGCCAGCAGGGGAGGGCAGTTGGGGGTGACCGGGCTGGCAGGGGAAGGCAGGGGTGACGGGGCTGGCAGGGGAGGGTAGTTAGGGGCAATCGGGCTGGTAGGGAAGCAGGCGTCGATCAGGCTGGCAGGAGAGTGGTTAGGGGGTGTCAGGCTGGCAGGCGAGCGGTTGGGAGCCAGCAGTCCTGGATTGTAAGAGGGATGTCCAACTGCCCATGTAGGCCCAAACCCAGACATCCCTTAAGGGGTCCCAGATTGGAGAGGGTGCAAGCTAGGCTGAGGGACACATACACCCGCACCCTGTGCACAAATTTTGTGCACCGGGCCTCTCATGGTATTATAATTATTTTGATGAGAGGTCAGGTTAATTGCCTAGAATCTCTAGCTAATAAGTGGTAGAGGCTGCCTGATCCCAAAGCCCACACACTTTCTCTCCCACACTGGATTTACTCTGTTTTCTGTTAAATCCGGAATTCCACCTCCATTTCCTGACCCCATCCTCCCAATCAACTTGTTTTCATTGTATGTGCTCAGTTCTGGTTAGAGAGGCATCCCGCCAAAACACAGCCAAGACCAGTTTCTGGACTCCTCCCACCACTTGTTATATTTTCCCTGAGAAGCCCACCTTCCCAAATTCTACCCAAAAGACGAGGCCCACCCTGGCTGGTGTGGCTCAGTTGGTTGACGGTCTTGTGCATCAAGAGGTTGCTGGTTTGATTCCCAATCATGTAGGGGAGGCAGCCAATGAATGTTCTGCTCTCCCATCAATGTTTCTCTCTCCCTCTCCCTCCTCTCTCTAAAAATCAATTTAAAAATCTAAAAACCCAGAGGACAACCAGTTGGCCTTTTTTGGGGAGAGCTTCCATGTTAGAGAACCAGAAAGCACCCATGTGCCATTGTCACTGGAAAGGGAGCCTGGCCCTGTATGGGTCTGCCTCAGCCCAGCCAGTAATGTGCAGGTTCTTGACTTTGTGCGGGAAAATTTCACAGTACG
The DNA here is from genome assembly GCA_026230045.1 of Corynorhinus townsendii. Lineage (NCBI taxonomy): Eukaryota > Metazoa > Chordata > Mammalia > Chiroptera > Vespertilionidae > Corynorhinus > Corynorhinus townsendii. The sequence continues at coordinate 78,537,210 of JAPDVU010000001.1, read as the reverse complement.
AGTCCAGGTGACTTTGAGGGAGCGTTTATTAAAGCTGGAATCACATTCTATCCCCATGCAGATTGTGTCAGAATTGAGATGAGTCCTCAAGACACCCTGCAGGCATCCAAGAATCCTTGATGTGGGAACACACACACACACACACACACACAGGAATTGGGATCTGGGAACCCTTTTCAGTTACCAGGTGATATTCATTAAAAAAATATTAATGTGCCCAGTTGGCATGGCCCAGTGTTTGAGATTCGATCTATGAACCAGGAGGTCACAGTTCGATTCCCGGTTAGAGAACATGCCCCGGTTTCAGGCTTCATTCCCAGTGGTGGTGGTGGTCAGGCGGCGGGGGGGGGGGGGGGGGGGGGGGCGGTGTGTGCATAGGAGGCAGCTGATCAATGATTCTCTCATCACTGATGTTTCTCTCTCTTCCTCTCCCTTTTTCTCTAAAATCAATAAAAATATATTTTTAAAAAAAAACATGAGTGCACATTCTTAGCTAAGTAATAAAACCCTAATATATTGCTAATTCAGAATCTCCGTGTTTCAGAGATACTGATGCAAATAGCAAGTGATCACTGTGTTGTAGTTAAGGTACAGTTAAGTCTGACTCTGATCTGATTGAAAGATACAGTATACCCTGAAAACATTGAAGGTGTCATTTGTTTTAAGCAAATCTATGATATCAGGCTGTTATAATTACCCTTGTCAAACACTGAAACAGTGAAATCCTGGATAACAGATTAAAAAACATTAGTTGTAAATTTACAAAGATTTATGACCTACTATAGGTTGATGCTTAAATCTTCCAGCGATGTGTGCACTTGGGCAAATTAACTAAGCTTCAGTTAACTTATTATTAAATTGGGATTAAAAAGTAGCACCGCCCTGGTGGGTTTGGCTCAGTGGATAGAGCATCAGCCTGCGATTACAAGGTCCTGGGTTGATTCCAGTCAAGGGCACATACCGTGGCTGAGGCTTGTGTGGAAGGCAACCAATTGATGTGTCTCTCTCACAGTGATGTTTCTCTCTCTCTCTCTGTCTCTCCCTTCCTCTCTCTCTGAAATAAATTAAAGCAAAATAAATAGAATAAAATCAATAAAAGCATGTCCTCAGGTGAGAATAAAAAATAGTTACCTCATAGGATTATAGATAATATATATGTAAAGCACCTAGTACAGTATTTGACAACATATAAAAATATCTATCTCCACAAATATTAGTTAAGATGAAACATTTTGAATGACATTTTATAATATAACTAGAGGCCCAGTGCATGAAATTCAGTGAAATCCTGGATAACAGGTCCCCTCAGCCCAGCCTGGACCCTTCCAATCGGGGACCCCTCAGGGGATGTCCAACGGCCGGTTCTGGCCCAATCCCAGGGACCGCTGGCTCCTAACTGCTCACTGCCTGCCAGCCTGATCGCCCCTGACTGCCCCCGCTGCCGGCCTGGTCGCCCACGCAGCCTGCTGGTCAGTCATTTTGTCATCCCCCGCTAACCTCCCTGCTGTCCTGGTTGCCCCACGCAGCCTGCTGGTCAGTCGTTTGGTTGTCCCTCACTAACACCACTGCCGGCCTGGTTGCCCCACGCAGCCTGCTGGTCAGTCGTTTGGTCGTCCCTCACTAACCTCCCTACTGGCCTGGTTGCCCCACGCAGCCTGCTGTTCGGTTGTTACTGTGAAGGCGTCATGACTAATTTGCATATTATGCTTTTATTAGTATAGATGATAAAAGTCTTCCAACAGCTATGTATTTAAAATGAAATGAATGTACAGTGACGGATGGTTATTAGACTTATTGTGATCACTTTATAAAAATATATAAGTATTGAATCTCTATGTTGTGTACCTGAAACTAATATATGTCAACTATAATAAAAATAACTTTTTAAAAATAAATGATAAGATGATTCTAAACGAAGCCTAAGAATAAAAGTGAATGTCAAACACATGCCTATTTCCCCTCCGCACAGGCAGTGAACTCAGGACAGGCTCTCAGCCTAAGAGCCAACTAACCAGCAGCCACTTCGATTTTGATGGACGCATCCAAGCTCCTTCCAGCATCAAACCTCAACAAGCAGTGAAAATCCACAAACCAAAAATCTCAAGTGACAACTCGAAGAATACCAGTATTTTGCAAGCATTTTCTTTTATTAAGAAAAGATACTGAAACAGTCAAATTCAAAACTCAAAAAAGTTCCAGTTTCTAAGTTGCAAAATCAACACATAATGAAAAAATTCAATGACATTTAAAAATGTAAGATTAATTCTTTTCATTGAGTTCCTCTACTTGTGTTTGCAAATAGAGAGAGCGGCGTAACTGGTTCAGGGATTCATTAGCCTGTCAACAAGAAAAGAAAAAGTCCTTGATCAGAAAGCATAGGAAACATATCAGCATGACTGCTGGGGAGAAAATGTCTCCTTAGGTCAATACATATACTAAATTACTAGTGACCAATGCCAACAATATTTCAATTTATATGGATCCTTTCCTAAAATGTGAGTTTAAGGTTTCTAATATATTCTTATAGTTCTTGTTATATTAGTTTTTCCATTTATAATGGGTTTTCAAGTGTGATTCAGTGGTGAGAGTGCTGGCCCATGGACCGAAGGGTCCTGGGTTCGATTCCCAGTCAAGGGCAGGTACCTGGGTTGCAGGTTCGATCTCTGGCCCTGGTTGGGGCTCATGGAGGAGGCAACCAATCAATATGTCTCTCTCACATAAATGTTTTTCTCTTTCTATCCTCTCCTTCCTTCTTTTCCTCCCTCCCGCCCTCCCATTCTCTAAAAATCAATGGGGAAAAAATATCCTCAGGTGAGGATTAACAAAAATTTTAAACAAAACAAAACCAAAAAAGAATTCACTCTATAACCTGTCAGCTTCCCTTTTGTCCCTCAACTTTATTACCTTAAAAAATGAATACTTCACAGAGTGCTCCTTTAAGTCTTAAATGCCCAGTTCTATAAACTAGTTGGAAGAACTTCCCTTAGTCTTCTTGGATTGAATCATTCAAATGGAAAAGTAGCCACTAAATTTTTTTAAAGCATCATTATATTTCTCCTAAGTAGTGATTATATGAAATAAATAAAAAAAATTAAGTCTCTTTAACTCTAATTTTTGGATTACCAATTTAATTTTAGTAATATCTTGTGTTTTTTTCAATTGAGGAGTGGATAGTTGAGAAGGTACAGGTAACAAAAGATATGATGCTTACTGGCTATTGAGCAATAGAAGGTATTTTTTAACAGAACGTTTTTCTTATAAAATTACTGAGAGAAATTTAAAATTTAGTTACATGTTGAGAAGTTGCCACCTGAACAAGTTAATGAGTCCATTGGGCGGCCGAAAAAAAATAGGCCTAAAAGCTGCCTAAGAAATAGGCTCCGGAGACAAAGTTTTGGTTTCATACCCTGGTCTCCCAACTTTCTGTGTATACCTGGGCAAGTGACATTAAGCACCTCTATTTGCTCATCTGACAATTGGAAATCATGAAAGGAGAAACACCACACTGATTCTATCTATTAGTTTTAGGGAGAACTTGCAAATGCCTTTGAAGAGCTTAAAATTCTTTATTATTGTCCACCTTCCTAGATATCTTTCTTTTATGTTCTTCATAGGTGACAAATTGAGCCTGATATTGGGTTGTTTTCTTTAAAAACACACACTCACCTAGAAAAAGATTTCTATTGAAAACGATTATTTTACTATCTCAAAGTCATTTAAGACATTTTCACATACACCTTTAAAGCTATCACCATATCAAATAGAGAAGACAATAAAATTGTAGGATATGGAATAGTATCAGACAAGTCAACTATTTCACAGAACAAGCCACAATGCATCAAAAATGTATCCGGTGGCAATAAGCCACCGATTGTATTTCCTTGACACCAAGTTCTGGCTCCCATACAAGACCAGCTATGTAAGATGCTGTGTTTGCAATAAAGTACCTTAGCAAGATCTTCTTTTAGCTTGTTGTATTGCACCACATCAAAATGCTGTTGCTTTGATTTCTTATAAAAGAAGTGCAGAAAATGCCTCCTCTTAATAGCTGAGTAAGTATAATCCTGAAAAAAAGAGAACATGTTTTAAATGAACATAATGCTCTGCAAGAAAGATACATGCCTTAGCAACACTAAAGCAAAGGCAGATAAGTAAAATATTTGCAGTAGCTACCAGAGCAAGCATAAGGCAACACAAGGAAAACATTTAGTCTCATTTGAGATCAGCTGCTACTTTCAAAAGCAAACCAGCTGGGAAGAGAAATCACACATATTGGGAGAAAAAAGAGAAATGGAGATTTTTGGCAAAATAATAACAAGATAAAGCTAAAGTTACTGGGTGTTTGGCACATTCTTGCGCTCCATTATGCCCTACCTGGGCTCTTGTCCCTCCTGGCCATTTTCCTATTATTCTCATTATAGGTTTTATGATTAACAGAATTCAGTTTCCAGTGAACTGCCTACACCTGGCCCCCACCTGCACCTGGTCTGACCAGCTATTCTGACTGACCTTTACAAGAGATGTAAATATCCCGCTCCCCCTACTCTGTCCCCTGATGCCATTTTGGTCTCAGCCCTTCTGCTCACAGATGTAACAATAAATTTATAATTCTTTACCCATTTTGGCCTCGTGCGTTCCTCCTTTGGAGACCCTAACACTGGGTGTTTTGCAACATAAATTCAATTCTATTTGTAGATGAGGGAACAAAGAACATAAATTTAATGTGTTATCTCAATGGAGGAATCTCTGAGTTGTAATATTTATTTTTCTACAGAAGTTACATATAGTTTCTCTGGGCTGAATATAAATCTCTATCCTCATGAAAAAGAACAAGAAAACTTATCAGCTTATAACAACCCAGATAGCAATAATTCAGTAAATAAAAAGGCTTTATTGATCATTACTTGACTTGGATAAGGAATTATTTGCAGATGTTCTAACTTACTATTTTCCTAACAAACTACTCACCTGTCGAGTGACTAGAAAGTATGCAAAAAAGACCATGGAATTTGCAAATGTGATGAAGTATGTAACTGGTTCCATGATATCCCAGGAGTACACCCACCAAGTGAGCCAGGCCAATGCCCCACCCTGAATGGACAGCAGCGCTAATCCAGTCCACAGGAGTCCACTGGTTTTAGCTGCTGAGCGAGCTTCAATTTTAGCTTTCATCTGAGAAAAATGAAAAGATAGTTAACTCAGTTTACAAGAAAAGGAACAAAAATAATGCATATCTGTTACTTTAAAGAGGCTTGATTTATGAAAACACAGAATTTATAAAACATATAAATTAATCAGGTCATTAGTAAATTATTTTTGAATTATAAAAGTACTACCTGCTCATAAAAAATTTTAAAATAGATGAGTATACAATGAAAACTCAAAAGCCATCCTCTGAACCCTAAAATTACATGCTAATTTTCTTCAACCCAGCAATTTCACTTCTGGAAATTCATCCTATATGTGCTCCAGCACACATGTGATCATGACAGATTCATTTTTAAGATTAGAAGACCTACGAGAAACCAAGATGGTGGCATAGGTAAACACCTAAACTGCTGTCTTGCACAACAATTTCAAAACTACAACTAAAAGAAAATGAACATCATCCAGAACCACAGGAAGACTGGCTGAGTGGAAATTCTACAACTAGAAGGAAAGAGAAAATCACACTGAGACTCAGAGGAGGCATAGAAGGCAGAGGTACAGAGGCGCACGCATGCGAAGAGGGCTGGCTTTTTCAAGCCAGAGGGAGACACAAGCTCCTGACTGCTCTCAACTCCAATTCCAGGCAAGACTCTGGGGATCCAGACTCATACGAGGAGAAACTGGACTATATGGAAGCGGGCAGAACTTGAGGGCGGCTTTCTCTCAGAGGTGCTTGCAGCGATTACCACCACAGGACACTGAGATACAGGGGCCTCTTAGGGCAGGGCTGACGGGAAGCCATTGCTGTTTGCTCTTCCCTGAGACTCCACCCCACCCCAGCCGTGCACAGAGGCTTTTGCATAAGAATGGCCTGGTCCTTTGAAATCTAAACTTACCTATCAAACTGTAGCTGAGTCAGAGAGACCCAGAACATCCAAAAGAAGGCCCAAGGCCCCACAACACCTGGCATTGCTTCACAGCTGGGCCTCATCTGGGCACCTCCAAAACCCAAACAAAGAAGAGCAATATGCAGATTTCTCCATAGCTCCTGCTGGGTGGCCTCAGGCAGAGGCTAAATTATCACCTCCTTGGAGATCCAAGAGCCAGTGTACCCAGGGGTCAGAGTAGGACCATCCAGATTACAACTCCTCAGATTCATAAGGGACACACTCAGGGGGCAGACAGAGTGAGCACCAAAGCCCCACTGAAGCAAGTCTTGCCTCATAAGGGTGTCTCCAGCACAGAAGTTCTCCCAGCGTAGACACAGCTGATCCTCACAGCCAATTAGCCTGGAGGTCAATTCCTCCCAGTGATATCAACAACAATCAAGGCTTAACTACAACAAGACTGTGCACACAGCCCACAAAGGGGTGCACCAAGAGTGTACACCTCAGGTAACTGGGGAGGCTGAGCCAGTGGGCCCTATAGGACACCTAGCACACAAAGCCACTCTATCAACTCAGGGAAGCAGCCAAAATGCGAAGACAAAGAAACAGGTCACAAATGAAAGAAATGGAGGAAAGCAAACTACTGGATATAGAGTTCAAAACCATGGTTATAAGTTTGTCAAGAATTTTCTAGAAAAGGCCGATAAATTCAATGAGACCCTCAAGGATGTGAAAAAGGACCAACTAGAAATTAAGCATACACTGACTGAAATAAAGAATAATATACAGAGATCCAACGGCAGATTAGAGGATCGCAAGAATCAAGTCAAAGATTTGAAATACAAAGAAGCAAAAAACACCCAACTGGAAAAGCAAAAAAGAAAAAAAAAATCCAAAAATATGAAGATAGGGTAAGGAGCCTCTGGGACAATTTCAAGTGTACCAACATCCGAATTATTGGAGTGCCAGAAGAAGAGAGAGAGCAAGATACTGAAAACCTATTTGAAAAAATAATGACAGAAAACTTCCCCCCACCTGGTGAAAGAAATAGACTTACAAGTCCAGGAAGTGCAGAGAACCACAAACAAAAGGAATCCAAAGAGGACCACACCAAGACACATCAAAATTAAAATGCCAAGGGCAAAAGACAAAGAGAGAATATTAAAAGCAGCAAGAGAAAAACAGTTACCTACAAGGGAGCACCCATACGACTGTCAGCTGATTTCTCAACAGAAACTATGGAAGCCAGAAGGGAGTGGCAAGAAATATTCAAAGTGATGAATAGCAAGAACCTACAACCAAGATTACTCTACCCAGCAAAGCTATCGTTTAGAATGGAAGGTCAGATAAAGAGCTTCACAGATAAGAAAAAGCTAAAGGAGTTCATCACCACCAAACCAGTATTATATGAAATGCTGAAAGGTGTTCTGTAAGAAGAGGAAGAAGAAAAAGGTAAAGATAAAAATTATGAACAACAAATACATATCTATCAACAAGTGAATCTAAAAATCAAATGAATAAAAATTCTGGTGAACAGAATAAGCTGGTGAATATAATAGAATCAGGGGCATAGAAAGAGAGTGGACTGACAATCCTCGGGGGGGGGGAAGGGGTGTGGTGGGGTACAGGAAGAGACTGGAAAAAAATCATACACCTATGGATGAGGATAGTGGGGGCGGAGTAAGGGCATGGGGTGGGGTGGGGTGGGAGCTGGGTGGAGGGGAGCTATGGGTGGAAAAAACAGAAACAACTATAATAATCTGAACAATAAAGATTAAAAAAAAAAAATTAAAAGACCTAAAATTATCCATCTATCCATCAAGATACTATGCAGTTGTAATGAAGAAGCTCTCTATGCAGCCCTATGGAGCTCTCTCCATGATGTAGGCACACATCCAGCATATTGCAGGCTCAGCTGCAGACCAGCACAGTGAAGTGAACATTGCAATAAAGTGAGTCACATGAATTTTTTGGTTTCCCAGTGCATATAAAATTATGTTTACACTATACTGTAGTCTATTTAGTGTGCAACAGTATTGGATCTAAAAAAGCAATGTACCTATCTTAATTTAAAAACAATTTATTTCCAAAATTATTAACCATCATCTGAGCCTTTAGCAAATTGTTATCTTTTTGCTGGGAGAGGGTCTTACCTTCAATTTGAAGAAGAAAAAAAAAAAGCAAGCAATATCTATGAAGTGCAAATAAAACCAAGAGAAATAAAATGAGGTAGGCTTGAATACTGTTAGTTGAAAAAGTTAAGAATAGGGTGTAATAGTCCATGTCCTTTTCTGAAAAAGGGAAAAAGTAACATATTTGCATTTGCACATAAAATATGAGACGGTTCACAGGTGTGGGTATATGGTACTGGAAGGGCAGTGGGAGAAAAACTTCCCATTGGCCAACTTTTTTTTCTTAATAAACATATCACCAACTTTTTTAAAAGTAAAGAAAAATTAAAATGCAGGTATACAATCCAATAAATAATAGTAAAAAGCCCCCCTCTCTGCCATCCCTACATATCCTAAGAGTTAACCACTATTAAAAGTTTATTTTATTTCCAGAAATTTTCTATTCATATACAAAGTTACACCTACCCTTTTTCAAAATCACAAGTAGAATCACTGATTTAAGAAATGCAGTTTTTTTTCCCCTTAAATTAAAACAGACTCCACTATCTCCTCCCCCAAAAAGTTTTTTTCTCCGCCATTGATTAACCTCAGATGGTAGGAAGCCATCACTAACTCTCCAGTTGCAGTTCTGTTAAGCAGAGCTGGGGCCCTGGGCCTATCTCTGATAGAGAAACTGGGGTAACAGTGCAGCTAGTGCATCCCAACTCATATTACACTCATTTACAGAGACATCACGGCCCTCCGTGGAGAGGAAGCAGAGCAGAGTTTAAGATGGCAGCTTAGAGTCAGACCACCGGAGTTCAGGTTCTGGCTCTCCAGACTAGCTATATGCCTTTGCTGTCTCCGTTTCTGCATCTGAAGAATGAGAAAGGTAGCAGTACCAAACTTGTGGCTCACTGTGAGGATTAAAGGAGAACATGAGTATATGTAAATAATTCAAACTAAGCATTTTCTTTGTAATATAACTTGCTGTTTCTTTAAAAATCTTCATATAGGAAGAGTAAGGGGAATGTCCATTACCAGAACCGTGGTGAATACCTCACCTTAGTTTGTAGAAAAATGCTCCCATGGACAGCACTCAATAAAAACTGGGTATTATTTTCAGACTCAACTGTGATGTTTCCTAACCTGTTCGAGGGGCTGCAGCTGTCCCTTCAGGTGGTCAATTTCTTCCAGTAAATGGTGCTCTCTCTTTTTCTGAAATTCTTCTAAATGCAAGGCTGTAAACAGTCTGTGAACCAAGGATTTCATATTTTCCAACTCAGTAGTGTGCTCACTACTTGGTTTTTCTGAGAAAAGACACAAGGGAAACATAAGGCAGTCACCACATTTTTTCCTCCAGGGTCTGCAAATCCAAGGACCCACATCTGATTCCCCTCGGCTGGCCACCGTGCTGGCCCATCAGCCCTCCTTACTCCTGGGAAGCATTTGGTATGGGCCTTTCTTCCCGTCTCAGGTGATTCTGTTAATCCCACTAATACAAAGACAATCTGGAATGATAAATTACCAGACAGTAGGCTTAAAATCATCATATTTTTGTTTGTCTTTTTTCTTTGTAATATGACTTGCTGTTTCTTTAAAAATCTTTGTACAGGAAGAGTAAGGGGAATATCCATTACCAGAACGCAGGTGAATACCTCACCTTAAGTTTATAACACATTTGTTTATGGGCTCACTTTTATTCCTGAGTTCTACCCAAGATCCCTCCCCCTACCCTCCAACCATCTATCCAAAAATTATTTTAGGATCCACAGGGGAGGAAAGCCGGTGTACAAACATGTAAACAGAAGTATAATATACATATGAAAAGCAAGTCAAGTGTAAGCTCTTTACAGCAAGGTACAGATCTGAAAAGAGGTTCAGACTGACAACTGAGTCGCCATGTCCGAGTCTTTAACATAGAGTTAATTCTTTTGATTATGGGTTTCTCTCATCCTTTTGCCTCTATGGATCTATGAATTCACATGAACTGGACTGTCATGATGCCTTTCCGAGGGTTATAACTCATCCTCAGCCGTGAAAGAGAACCTGAGGGAGGGGACAAGGTGAGAGGAAGGCCCTTCCCACCAAGCAGCAGCAAACAACTGCAGAGAGACTGAGATCCTGGAGTCACTATCAGCCCAGCGATTTTTCAGGTTTTGCCAACAGTCCTGCAGAGTTATTTCTCTTCCGTCTCCACCCACTTCTTCCAGACTTATTGTGGTCTTTATTTTTATTTATTGTCTAAAGTTTTACAAAGGTCTCCTTTCCCTCATACTGTGGTCTTTAATTCCTTCCACATTATAAGTTAAAGCTGCCTCAAAGAGGTGAAAACCAGAAGTTCCATTCTAGGCTTTTGAGAGTTGCAGAACAGTCAGAGCCCTTTTGTTTGGGTGAAATATACACTGATATTTAAAAGGTCTCCATACAGAAGAAAGGTATAGGTGGGCCACGATTCTGTCCAAAGCTGTGGCGGGTTTCAAAGACAAACAAAGCCAGACACTAGTTTAAAATGGTAAAGACAGACTTTATTCAGTAACTATTGCACAGGGAAGGGGATCCAGCGTGAACTGAACTCAACTTCTATTTGCCCAGAGGTGACTGGGCATTTTAAGGGAGAGAGGGGAGCATCAGGGGCTTAAGCAGAGTTAGGGAAGTGGAAATCTACAAAAAGTGAGAATGGGAGGTGGTTAATGAGACTAGGCCATTTGGAATTGTTAACTGGCGCTTGCCAGAGTAAGGGGTCCACCAGGCTGGGAGAGCAAGAGTTACCTCCTTGAATGCCTGCATTGCAAAGAATAGCCTCTCTGGTTCCTAAGAAGACAGCTCTGGGTGGTAGAAGATTTACACTCCAAAGTAGAGAAAGGGTGTATAACTGCAAGCTTCTTATAGTTATTGCTCTGAGAGGCCTCAGACCTATCTGCCTATCTATCACCAGGTTTTCACTGGAACAAACAGTAAATTCTCCTGAAAGTGTTGAGCTTTTTCAGGCAAACATTTCATCATCCCAGGGATATGGCCTTGAGCTGTTAGAAACTATGCTGATGTTTATTCAAGTCTTTTAGTGTGTGTGTGTGGGGGGGGCGGGGGGGGGAACGGACAAAAGCTATCATTCTGAGAGTGCCCAGCTTTTACAGGCCAAGGTGAGGCCTAGCTAAGAAGAGGGCTCTGACCAGCTGGACTGAAGTTTGGTCAAGGAGACAGTCTATGTCAAGTGACACAAAATGTTTATCTGAGTTCAATGGCAAACACTTTTGGCTATACACTTTCAGAAATGTGGGCATTGCAGAATTCATATGTTGCATTATAAATTTCAATGTTTGTCTCTGGTATCTCCTAACAAAAGCCAAAAATGAGAGGGAATTATTTTGTCTTCAGAAGTTGTATATTCCTTTTATATGTGCCTTCAATGTGGATTTCATTTTCACATTCTAAATTTTCAAATCCAAATTTGACAATGCTTTAGGAAAGAAATGGAGTATAGCCCTAGCTGATCGGGCTCAGTGGATAGATGGTCAGCCTGCAGACTGAAGGGTCCCGGGTTTGATTCTGGTCAAGGGCACATGCCTGGGTTGTGTTGCGGGCTTGATCCCCAGTGGGGAGGCATGCAGGAGGCAGCCAATCAATGATTATCTCTCATCATTGATGTTTCTATCTCTGTCTCCCACTCTCTTCCTCTATGAAATCAATAAAAATACTTCTTTTAAAAAAAGAAATTGAGTGTAGATGCAATTTTGTTTGTTTGTTTTGTTAATCCTCACCCAAGGATATTTTTCCATTGATTTTTAGAGAGAGTGAAAGGGATGGGGAGAGACAGAGGGAAAAACATCGATGTGAGAGAGACACATTGATTGGTTGCCTCTCACACATGCCCGGAGCAGGGCCAGGGATCGAGGTTGCAAACCAGGTATGTGCCCTTGGCCAGAATCCAACCCAGGATCCTGGAGTCACTATCAGCCCAGGACCCTTCAGTCTGTGGGCTGATGCTCTATCCACTGAGCCAAACAAGCTAGGGCTACAGATGCATTTTTTAAAAACTGCAAATTTGCTATTTTATAAACTTCATGTCCCATTAGCCTCATACAATTCCTCTGTCATTTTCCTTCCAACCATGCCTACTGTGCCCCTTCTAATTTAATTTACATTGTGAGGCTGGGCAAGTCTGAGTCAGTGAAGCACCTCTTAACCCTGAGGACAAGTGAGACCTGGGCTCACTGGCCTTATATCTGCAGGGCAGGCCTAAGGCCTATCCAGATATACATAAAACCACACACTAAAGACTCCCTGCTTCTGTTTCTATTACCCAATACATCACATCCAGCTTTCAACAAAAAATTACAAGGCAAGGTAAAAGGAGAGGAAAAAAAACTGAAGAAACAAAGCAAGAATCTGATATGGCAGACACTTTGGAATTATCAGACCATGAAATTAAGACAAATGTGATTAAAATGGTAAGGGCTATGATGAAAGAAGTAGACAACATGTAAGAAAAATGAGTAATGTGAACAGAAAAATGGGAATTATAATTAAAAAAAAACACCTATGGCCAGAAACCAAAAACACCATAATAGAAGTGAAGAATGCCTTTAATGGGCTCAACAGTAAACTAGACAAAGGGGAGGAGTCAATGAGCTTGAGGATATGTCTATAAAAACTTCCCAAACTGAAAGGAAAAAAAAATGGGGGGGGGGGGGAGGAGAATGGGAGAAAGGGAACAGAATATCCAAGAAATGTGGTACAATGTCAAAAGGTATTTATAGTATGCATAATGGGAATATCAGATAGAGAATAGAGAAAGGAACAGTAGATCAGAAATTTGAAATAACTGTAATTAAATGATAAGGATTCTACTGAAATAAAGTAGATAACATGCAAGAACAGATGAGAAATATAAGCAGAGAGATAGAAGTTCTAAGAAAGAATCAAAAGGAAATGCTAGAGATCAAAAACACTACACCAGAAATGAAAAATGCTCTTGATGGGCTCAATAGTAGATGGGACAGGCTAAGTAAACAATTCTAAGCTTGAAGATGTCAATGGAAATTTCCTAAACTGAAAAACTGAGAGAGAGAGAAAGAGAGAGAGAGAGAGAGAGAGAGAGAGAGAGAGAACACTGAATAAAACAGGGCAGGATATCAAAGAACTTTGGTACACTACAAAAGGTATAACATACATGTAATGGGAAGAAAGGAGTCAGGCAGGAAGGAAATATTTGAAGCAATAATGACCGAGAATTTCCCATATTAATGTCAGACACCAAACCACAAACAGATGCAGAAATTTCAGAGAATATCAAGGGGATAAATGCCTCCAGGCCCCCTATACCTAGGTGTATCATATTCAAACTAAAGAAAATCAATAAGAGAAAGAAAAAACCTTGAAAAAAGGCAGAGAAAAAAAACACCTCACCTATAGAAGAACAAAGATAAAGTTACGTCTGCAAAGGGAAAGGGGGGTGGGGGCAGTAGGAGAGTGTATGGAGAAATAAAAAATAAACAATAAACAAAAATATTTAATAAAAGTGAAAAAAGTTATGGCACATCTGACTTCTATGAAACTATAGAAGAAGGAAGTAGAGTGAAATATTCAAATGTTTACAGAAAATCACCACCAACCTAGAATTCTGTATCCTTAAAAGTGAAGGAGACATGAAGACTCTCAAACAAAAATAGAGGGAATTTGTTGCTAGTACATCTACTTTGCAAGAAATGTTAAAAGATCTTTAGGGAAGGAAAATAATACATGTCAGAAACTTAAATCTACATAAAGAAAGGAATTCTACATTAAAGAAAGTATAAGGGAAGATACAATCAAAACTTAGTTTTCTTTTTCTTTATTCTTAATTGACTAGTGGCCCAGTGCACAGATTCATGCACATTGAAAGGAAGTCAATTAGAAGAAATATTTTAATATCACTATTTGCCCTTTCTCTACAATAGTGTCAGAGATGAAAGAAAGTTAGTAAAATGTATACGAAAGTAATATGTAAATTAAGTAAACAATAACAACATGACATAACAAAAAAGACATGATATAAAAACAACATTGATAAAAACAATGACTGATAAAGTGATTAAACTTATTCTAATATCTCCCTGTATACCATATTAAGAGTAATAACACTTTCAGAGTGCTTGACTAATTTCCCTTGTGATGAAGTATTTATAACTTAACTTTAAATGTCATACACTCTTTGAACTCGAGAGAAAGCAACATATAACTGAACATGTCCAAAAACAGGTTCAGGTGAGAATATTCATACTCTGTCTAGTGTTTGTCCTTGTGATTTATTAATAGTCATCGCAAATGCTGGCATCATGGGAAACTGTCTTCGAATTAATTTAAATTGGAGGCCAGTGTCAAACAGGGGCAAATCAATTCTTGGGATCAGAACAACCTCTCCTTCCACAGACCCTTGTTAATACTTCAGCTTAGATTATGTTAGGTCGCAATCTTGTGATAATAAATCTAGTACCATTATAAAGACCCCATTTACTATTAAGGTTTCTCAGTAGCATGATGATTGCACCCACTTTCAATTTTAATTTATGACACAGCATTCCTGAGGAATAATACTATTAAAAAATCCGATGGGAAAATTTCCCTTTTTAGTATCACCCGTTGAATCAATGGAATCATCACTCAAATGTCAACAAAAACAACCAAATTCACAATTGACAATGACAGATCAAAACACACGCATGTGATTGGCGCCAGCAACAGCTTTATATGTATCACACATGTGCAAGTCAACATTTATTTTAAACTGCCAGTGCGCATCATATGTACCAGCCAGTCAGTCAGAATGGATGTACAGTCGGTCACTTAGCCTTTTATATATATAGATATAACAGAACAGTTTGTTCAAAATAATGATAGCAAAAATATATTCAATAGTGATAGCTTATACATACATGAAATGAATGACAAGGAATGGGAGAGAAGATTTAGAAATATGTGTTTATGCCCTAGCCAGTTTGGCTCAGTGGATAGAGTGTCAGCCTGCAGACTGAAGAGTCCCAAGTTTGATTCCGGTCAAGGGCACATGCCCGGGTTATGGGCTCAATCCCCAGTTGGGGGCATGCAGGAGGCAGCCAATCAATGATTGTCTCTCATCATTGATGTTTCTATCTCTTTGTCCCTCACCCTTTCTCTCTGAAATCAATAAAAATATGTATTTAAACAATAAAATAAAATATGTTAACAAATATACCAAAGCCAATTCAAATATTAAAAAAAAGAGAAATATGTGGTTATTGTAAGGTATTTGCAATGCCTGTGAAAGTAGATTTAGATTACTTTTAAATATGTATTGCAAAATCTAGGGCAACCACTAGGAAAATTTTAAGAAGCATTACTGCTATACTAAGCAATTAGAATAATATAAATGTTCACTAAAAACCACAAAAGCAGAGAACCCATGAAAGACAAAATTAGAAACAAAGAACAATGGCAACAAATAGAAATCATTAACAAAAATCCTCAACAATATAAAAGCAAGTTAAATCCAACAATGTATAAAAAGAATTTATACACCATGACCAAGAGGGATTTATTGCAGATATGAAAAGCTGACTCAGCATTTAAAAATCAAATGCAATCCATCACATCAACAGGCTAAAGAAGAAAAAATCACATGATCATATCAACAGAAAAGCATTTGACAAAATCAGCAAACTAGGAAAAGAGGGGAACTTCCTCAACTTAATAAAAACATATGACATAGTACTCAATGGTGGAAAACTCGAAGATTCCCTACTAAAACGAGGAAAAGAGCAAGATGTCGCCTCTCACCATTCTTTTCAAAATCATACTACAAGTCTTAGCTAATAAAATAAAATAAAGAAAAAAAAAAGACAAACATGCCCTGACTGGTTTGGCTCAGTGGATGGAGCATCGGCTTGCAGACTGAAGGGTCCCAGGTTCGATTTCGGTCGAGGGCATGTGTCTTGCTTGCAGGCGCATACCCAGTGGTAGGTGTGCAGGAGGCAGCTGATTGATGTTTCTGGCTCTCTGTCCCTCTCCCTTCCTCTCTGTAAAGGATCAATGGAATATATTCTTCAAAAAAAGACAAACGTGCCCTAGCTGGTTTTGCTCAGTGGATAGAGCATCAGCCTGCGGACTGAAGGGTCCTAGGTTCGATTTTGGTCAAGGGCATGTACCTTGGTTGTAAGCACATCCCCAGTAGGGGGTGTGCAGGAGGCAGCTCATCAATGTTTCTCTCTCGTTTCTGACTCTCTATCCCTCTCCCTTCTTCTCTGTAAAAAAATCAATAAAATATATTTTTTTTAAAAAAGACAAACTTATCCTAATATATAAAAAGCCAGGGGCCATCACGACTGAACCAATTGGACGGACAACTGAACAGCAGGCTGCGTGGGGTGACCAGGCCGGCAGGGGGGGCAGTGAGGGGTGACCAGGCTGGCAGAGGAGAGCAGTTGGGGGCGACCCAGCCAGCGGGGGGGGGGGGGGGGGGCAGTTAGAGGTGATCAGGCAGGCAGACAAGCAGTTAGGAGCCAGCGGTACCAGATTGTGAGAGGGATGTCTGACTGCCAGTTTAGGCCTAAACCGGCAGACATCCCCTGAGGGGTCCCAGAATGGAGAGGGTGCAGGCTGGGCTAAGGGAAAACCTGCCCCCCCCCCATGCATGAATTTCATGCACCGGGCCTCTAGTTAAGGAAGAAATAGGCTGGTGACTACTGGTAAAGTAAAGGTTGATAGCAACTGAGGCTTCTGGTCAAGTTGACGGAGTAGATAAAGGCTATGCTCATCTCCTCCCATGACCCCATCAATATTAAAACTAAATTATAAAGCAATCACCCTAAAAATCCATCTGATGACCAACTAAATAGAACTATAAGGATTTAAAGACGAAGCCATGTTAAGACTGGTAGAAGAGGTGGAGATGCAAAATGGTCTGGTCCCAGACCCATATGGGGTGGTTAAGAATAGGGTGGGGTATCTTGGTTGCAGAGATTCCCCCCAGAGGAATGAGGGTTCCCCTGTCCCACACCAGGCTCCCAGCCCTTAGGACCAGTGCTGGGAAAAAGAGTCTCCACAACATCTGGCTGTGAAAATTAGCAGGGATTCTGTCCAGGTGAGACCGAAGGGTGCTGTCAACCCAGGTGTCCTCTTAAAGGAGGGGTGGAGAACGTCCAGCTCGAGGGCCTTAAGTCACTTGGTCTGTCCCTGCCAAGGCATTAAGGATGAGTTAATTAACTGTTTGAGCAAATATAGTGGCTAATTTTTAATTTGATAATTTTGTATGGTCTGCGAATGATGTTATAAATACCCAAATGGCCCTTGGCAGTAAAAAGGTTCCCCACCCCTGTCAAACCAACAATAAGAAAATGAACAACCTGCTTTAAAAATGGGCCAAAGACACCTTACCAAAGATATACAGAAGGCAAGCTTTTGAAATCATGTCAATAGGCAATTGCAAATTAAAACAAGAATGATTTATGACTACACTACCTATTAGAATGGGCAACATCCAAAACACTGACAAATGCTGATGAGAACGTGGAGCAACAGTAACTGTCATCCACTGCCTATGGGAATGCAAAATGGTACAGTCACGTCAGAAGAAAATATGCCAGTTTCTCATAAAACTAAGTATATTCTTACTATACAATCCAGCAATCATGCTCTTTGGTATTTACCTAAATGAATTGAAAACTTATGTCCACACAAAAACCTGCACACAAATGTTTACAGCCACTTTATTCATAATTGTCAAAATCTGGCCTGGCCAGGTAGCTTGGTTGGTTAGAGTGTCATCCTGATACCCCAAGGTTAGGGGTTTGATCCCCAGTCAGGGCACATACAAGAATCAACCAATGTATGCATAAATAAGTGGAACAACAAAGCAATGTCTCTCTCAAATCAATAAATAAAATACTTTTTAAAAATTGTCAAAACTTGGAAACATTAAGATATCCTTCAGTAGGTGAATGGATAAACTGTGATACATTCAGACAATGGAATAGCATTCAGCACTAAATAGAAATAAGCTATCAAGCCATGAAAATACGTGGAGAAAACTTATATGCATAGTACTTAGTATTTAGGAAGGCCAATCTGAAAAGACTACATATTGTATGGTTCCAACTGTATAACATTCTGGAAAAGGCCAAACTATGGAGATAGTAAAAAGATCAATGGCTGCCATGGGTTGGGGGTGTGGGGAGGAATGAATAGGCAAAGCACCAAAGATTTTTTGGCAGTGAAACCCCTCTGTATGGTACTACAATCGTGGATAAACCAAGAGCATTTAAAAAAAAAAATCTATAATAATGGATATACGTCATTACACATTTGTCAAAACTCATTAAATGTACATTTAAAGTGAGCCCTACTGCCAACTGTGGGATATGAGTGATGATGAGGTGTCAGTGCAGGTTCATAGATTGTAACAAATGCACCACTGTGGTGCTCGATAGTAGGGGAGGCTGTGGGGAGGTGGGCACAGTGTATATGGGAACTCTGTACTATCTGCTCCATCTTGCTATGGACCTAAATCTACTCTAAAAAATAAAGTCTATTTTTTTTAAAGAGAGTTAAAAGCTGTGCAACAATACACGTTTGAGTTCATAATTTTCCAGCCTACGTCTTAACACAATGATGTCAGATTAAGCATTCAAGTTCCTAAAGTGAAGTCTTAAAGGTCTAAAAAAAAAGAGTATATGAGGCTAAAAGTCCTGCTAGGCAACTTCTACTGATCATTAACCCCAACTAGAAAAGTTTAAACATGGTTCTCCAAAGCCTTCTTGGCCATTTGATGACTTTAACAGATTCGTTAAGATAAGCTACCTCCCTCTGAAAGTCCCATGGCTACAGGGAAATGTTAAGATGGTCACATAGCTGTGTTTCTTACCTTTCTTGGGGCATTGTACATCGTATGTTATTTTATTAATGACAAGTTTGAAATCATTCATTAGCAAAAATCCCATCAAGGTTGAAGTTGCAATCTCACTGCCATCTAAAAGAGAAAATAATGCAAAAACATATTGTTTTAGAGCAGTAAGAACCTTTTCCCAATATATAGAGAAATACTTACTAACCCAGGTCTTTATAGAACAGTAGTGGACCTCTGCCTTTTGGGGAGCTCCCTAGACCCAACACTGTTCCCAGGGGGAGGAATCTTCCCTTTTGCTCTACTGTTCATCCCACTGGACCACGCAGAGCAGGCAGGTGCTTCCTCTCACCCTGTCAGTGGGGCTGGGATCCAGGCTGACGTCCCTGGGGAGACTGTATCTGCAGACAGTCACGGAAAGGCTCAGGGGAGGTGGAAACTTTCACAGCAAGGCCAGGGAGGGTGAGGTGGCAGCTGTGGGCTGCGGATGTCACCGCAGAGCTCATCAGGCTGCTCCTGGGCCAACCTGCTCTCTGTGTTCTCCTTCGGTTCCTGCCCTCTTCTGAGCCTGGCTTTTTGGCAATCCCAATCTCAGAGTCTGCTGATGCTTACACTTCTGTTGCTTACAGCCAAGTCCAACAGGTCGTACCATTTCTAAAACCCTGCCTTTCTCTTATTTTTAATTACTATAGGTGACTGATTTGTGTTCGTTAAAACTCAGTAGGCAAACTACCACACACCACCACCACACAGGGCTCCCTCCCTGTCTGTCTGGGAAAGATAAAAAGAGGCAAAGCTGCCAAAGGTGGGGCTGGCAGAGATAGTAATAAACATAATTAAACCCACGGAATAAATCTGCATTTCTGCGGTTTATTGTATGGAGGTGGAAAGAGGTAGGAGAGAGTCTAACAGTAATTACAAATATTCTAGGAACATTTCAGAAAAAAATTCTCTTGGAAAATTTTAACCTCCATGTGCTTTTGCACTGCTTCCCACATAGCCTTGTTTGTGTTATTATATTTTTGAATTAAACTTTAATGTAACCCAGATGTGAAGAAAGCAAAGTCATTGAACAGTAAGCAAAAAGCTGGTGCTGTGTAGGAGTTTCTTTCTATCAACACTCCTTCAGGACAGTGATATAAGTACGTCACATCAAGTCCAGGATGAGTATTTTTTCCTGGCCTGGCATTTGCTTGGCTACATTACAGTGGAGCTATTTCAGCTACATTAGTATGTGTGTGACAGCAGTAATACTGCCAGTAAAATCAGGAAGACCCTGGTCGCCTGCCTCTCATCTGCTCCTCTGTTGTTCTTTTGTTCCAGAGGCAGCAAGTCAAGTCTGCACCTGCGTCTGTTCCTGGAATTTGGCTGTCTATGTTCCCGTTTATCAGCTGAGGTGAGATCATTTTCTGAGGAACTGCCAAATAATTCAACTCACACCATGGGCAAAACTGTGAACACTCTTTTCATGCCCAAACTAAATGCAGGCAAATTCCACCCACTGAGCCTCATTTTATTTATTTTATTTGGCACACTGCTTTTATCTATTTTTAAATTTAAAACATTTAAATGTTGACATTATTGCAGGTGTCCCCATTCTCTCTCTGCTTTGCCCACCCTCATCCACCTCTGCCTTCCCCTCCCTTGGCCGTCACCCCACTACTGTCTGTGTCCACGGGGTATGCATATATGTTCTTTAGCTAATCCCTTCACCTTTTTATTCAGTCACCCACACGCTTCAGATCACCCACTGCAATCCCTGTGGGGGAGGTCCATGGGTGTTCACTGCTCCTGTGACTGGGGGGAATGTCTGTCAAGTTCAGGGATGGAGTATTAGGCCATTGTGAGCATCGGACTAAAACCCTACTCTCTGATTTTAGCAGGAAAAAAGCTCCCCTTCCAGTTAAATCCAAAGTCCTCATAATAACACTCAACAAGGCTTTCCACACTCTGCCCCTCCTTACCTCAGGGCCTCTGCCTGGAGACTCTTCTCCTACCTACAGAGGTCTCTCATCTCTTCCAGGCCCTCTTCAAATCTGACCTTAGCAAGCCTCCCAGCCCAACACACACACTCCCCACCTCACTCTGCTTTATTTTTCTCCATTTCACTTATCTAATACTAGAGGCCCGGTGCACAAAAATTTGTGTCCCTCAGCTCAGCCTGCCCTCTCTCACAGTCCGGAGCCCTCAGGGGATGTCCTACTGATGGCTTAGGCCCACTCCCCATGGGAGGCAACTGGGCTGATCAGGGGGAGGCGCCACCGCCATCACCACACTGCTGCTGCCACTGCCAGCCACCGCAGCTGCCAAGGTGTTTTCATCAACACAGAATCCAGTCCCTTCCTCACGAAAAAATGACTAACTTCCTTTAGGCATTTTCAAGATGTCTCTTCCATAGGATATGACTTTCTTTCTTTCTCTCTCTCTCTCTTTCTCCCCCTCCCTCCCTCCTTCCCTCCCTCCCTCCCTCTCTCCCTCTTTCTTTCTTTCTTTCTTTCTTTCTTTCTTTCTTTCTTTCTTTCTTTCTTTCTTTCTTTCTTTCTTTCTTTCCTCCCTCCCTCCCTCCCTCCCTCCCTCCCTCCCTCCCTTCCTCCCTTCCTTCCTTCCTTCCTTCCTTTCTTTCTTTTCTTTCCTTCTCTCTCTCTCTCTCTCTCCCTCCCTCACCTGAGGATATTTTTCCATTGATTTTTTGAGAGGGTGGAAGAGAGAGGGAAAGACAAAGGGAAACATCAATGTGAGAGGAACACTTTGACTGGTTGCCTCCTGCATGAGCCTGACCTGGGCCCCGGCTAGGGAGGAGCCTGCAACCTAGGTACATGTTCTTGACCAGAATCAAACCCGGATGCTGCGGTCCACAGGCCGAGGCTCTACCCACTGAGCCAAACCAGCTAAGGCAGGATATGACATTTCTTAGCAGCAGACCTTCGTTTTTTCCTCCAGGAGTGAGATGGAAAACCCTAGATCACCTTCTTAGATTCTTATTACCCAAGTTACCAAGAACACTGCCAGTGGCATACCGGGAGCTTAGCCAATGAGCAGTCAGAAAAGGTGTTTCCTCTGCAGCTGACACACAGAGGTGGGACTGCCGGCATGCCGTGGCTGGCAGGCCCTGTTCTCTCTGGGCCTGCACCATCTGTGGCTTGCCTCACTGCGCATGCAGTTCCCTCCCGCCCACCTGCAAGTGCAGCCTCCTCCTGAGCAGTTGTGACATTATGGCATCCTGGATAACTTGCATATTACCTCTTTTATATATATATATATATATATTTTTTTTTTCCTTCACCTTGTTTCTTTATCCCTTTAAAATGTATACTCCACAAGAGCAGGAATTTTTCTTTGCTCTACCTCTCACATCTAGAATAGTGCCTGGTATAAGTTAGGTGCTCAATAAATAATTGTTGAGTAATTAATCTTGATTTTTCCAACTTCTATATCTA
Organism: Corynorhinus townsendii; assembly: GCA_026230045.1. NCBI lineage: Eukaryota > Metazoa > Chordata > Mammalia > Chiroptera > Vespertilionidae > Corynorhinus > Corynorhinus townsendii. The sequence continues at coordinate 78,514,772 of JAPDVU010000001.1, read as the reverse complement.
TCCTTTATTAGTTCTGGACTTGGATAGGGGAGAAGAATGTTTATTTCCTTTCCAAAACTGTACCAGTATTCAACTTTTAAATAAGCTTATTCTAAGCATGGAATACTACCATAAAATAACAATGCCAATGTATTCATTTATAAAGATAAACAATCCTATATTCTATTTTAGGGGCAATAAGTCTAAGGCCATGTCAGATCACAAAGACAAAAAAGCTACATTTTAAATATGTTTTTATTGATTTCAGAAAGAGGGAGAGGGATAGAAACATCAATGGTGATGTTCTGCAACCCAGGCATGTGCCCTGACTGGGAATGGAACTGTGACCTCCTGGTTCATCAGTCGATGCTCAACCACTGAGCCACACCGATCAGGCTAAAAGCCATATTTTAAATTTAAAATGTCTAAATGATTAACCACCTATACTGGTTTTTAAAAATATATAGTGCTCGCATTGGCAGCACATAGACTAAAATGGGAATGGTACAAAGAAGATCAGCATGGCCCCAGCACAAGGATGACACACAAATTCGGTAAGCGTTCCATTTTTTTAAAAAGTATATTCGTCCTGAGAACCAATTCTGTCAAAAAACATACTAGACTGAAAGTGCTCTATAACAAAGATAAATATAAAGTATTTGTGTATTTTAATAGTTCACTGGATATTTTAATCATTGAAACTACATTTTTAATTATTATTCAAGTTTTGCTGAAAATTACACACTGATGATTGTGTCACTAAAATTTTCTCAGGGCTGAGTTTTGGCTCAAATAAACTCATAAAAATTCAAAAATAAAACAAAATGAAACACAATTTTTCAAGGCTGAGTTTATGAAATAAGTAATCAAAACTTGCACTAAATTTATTCAATAGTTACTTTTTAATATTACTGATTCTAAAAGGTCTCAGTGAAGACCAACCATTTATGATATACAGAATCAACTCAAAAAATTAAAAATGGAACTGCCTTATGACCCAGCAATTCCACTTCAGGGAATTTATCTGAAGAAACCCAACACTAATTTGAAAGAATATATGCAACGTTATTTACAATAGCAAGATCTGGAAGCAGCCCTAGTGGATCAGTAGGTGAGTGGATAAAAAAGTGTGATAAATTTATACAATGAAATAGTACTCAGCGTAAGAAGAAAGAAAATTTTACCCTCTGCAACAGCATGGATGGACCTGGAGATCATTATGCTAAGTGAAATAAGCCAGTCAGAGAAAGACAAGTACCTATGATTTCACTCATATGTGGAATTTAATTAACTGAACTAGCAAGCAGAATAGAGACAGGCTCATCGAGAGAGAGCAGGCAGACAACTTTAGTGGGGAGGTGTTGTGTGGGAGATGGACGGATTGAGCAAAACAAGAAAAAAAAAGAGGAAGAACTCATGGGCATGGACAACAGTGTGGTGATTGCGATGGGTGGAGGTGGGAAGTGTATAGTTGGGATAAATGGTGATGGAAAAAATAATCAAAGAATCAATTTCTTTCTTAAAAAGTAAAGAAGCAAAACAAAGGAAAAAGACAAAATTGAAAAAAATATAGATATATATACCTGTTGTGAAGATGGCTGCATTTCTGACACCTTTATCTTCATTTTGTAGGTCCTGAAGAAACGAACCAACTGTTGATAACATTGGTTTGACCACAAATTGACAGCGTTCATTTCTGGATGGTAAAGTGAGTGTTATCAAGGGAAGGCCATGCCTATAACTAACTGTTACTTCTGTTAAGGAAAAAAAGACAATATAAAAAAAGATAAATTTTACTTTTTGTAAAGATAACTTTAAAATCAAAACCTCTAAAAGGAATGCTTAGCCATGTATTCATAAGCCTCTGAATTCCTGTAATCATTTGCATGGCTCCTATAGTGCCTTCACCATACGACAGTTTACAGATTTCCCTACCATTCTATGACGTTTTATCATAGCATATATCACACTTTATTATGATTATCTTAGAATCTTCCTGGGTAAAGAGTTGAGTTTTTGAGGGCAGAAACGTTTCTCATTCATCTGTAATTGTTCTGATTGCTGGGGTGGGAGTTTGCCAAAAGACATCAGAGATGTCAGGGGAACAGAAAAGGGAGAAACTGAATGGAGCCAGATGCAGGGTGGCATGGGGTGGAGGAATGAAAGCAAAGTCTGTTTTGCTCAAAGCTCACACCCTCATTTGATTTGGAATAGCAATAAATTAGCATAGGAATCAAGGAAGTGCTCTGAAAGCTTACCATCAGGTGGCACCACTGTGCTGTAAAAATGTGCTTGATAGCATTTCAGACTTCCACACAGCTTCACACACAAAACCTGTAAGAAAGATTATTTTTTTCTTTTAGAAAAAGTGGGAAAGTTGAAGTAAATGCCTTTACCATAAGATTCCTTTTAATCTTACATGGCAAGCATAATGAAAAATCCAGCTTCCTGCACATGTCTGGGTCCGCCCTGGAGGACCTCCCTCACCCTTTCCGGCTGCAGGGCTGGCTGCCTACTACTAGGGTGAGCTGCATCATTGACACCAGGACCAGGTTCTCACCTCGAGGTGAGAGAACTCTGAAAAATCCTAGAGTGCTGAGAGAATTTTAAAATTTGGTTCTTCCTTTTAGGAGATCATCTAAAATAAATGGATGCAAGTATGTTCTAAGTATTTGCTTCTCCAAGTTGGGTCCCTGGGCCAGAAGCATCAGCATGTCCTAGGAGCTGATTAGCAATGCAGAATCACAGACCCAGCCCAGACTGATTGGATTAGAATTTGCAGTTTAATAAGATCCCCAGGTGATTCTCCTGCTCAGCAGACTCTGATAAGGACTGCTCTTGGTAAGTCTGTGTTGTTGGATTTGGTAGTCACTAGTCACATGTGGCCATTTATATTTAAATTAATTAAAATTAAGTAACCCTAAAAATTCAGTTTCTCAGTCACCTTAGCCAAATTTCCAGTGCTCCATAGCTCTTTGTGCAGAGTGGCTGCCGCTGGACAGCACAGGAAGAGAGCATTTTTTTCATCACAGAAAGCTCTGCTGACAGTCTTCTGGTTTCTACTAGAGCCCGGGTGCACGGATTCGTGTACATTGAAAGGACATTAATTAGAAGGTGGCCAGCGGGGCAGGGCTGGGCGAGACGGGCCAGACACGCCCTGGAGCCAACATCCCACGTCCCTCACCAGCTGGCCGAGCTTGGGGTGGTGCTGCGGCTCAAAGGGCATCTGCAGAGTGAGTGAGGTTCCTCCGGCAGATGAGGTTCCTCTGCCTGGCCTGCAGGGATGGGGCCAAAACCGGCTATCGGACATCCCCTGAGCGGTCTCGGATTGCAAGAGGGCGGTTCTCAGGTGATGCACCCTGGAATCCAGCTCCCTCCTCTCTGGTTCCGGGTGCGTCACCTGAGAACCCCTGCTGCCAAGTCACCGCAGCTCAGCAGCTCCTGCGTTGATCATCTGCTCCCCTGGTGGTCAGTGCATGTCATAGCTACCGGTCAGATGGTCGAACGGTCGGATGGTCGCTTAGGCATATATATATATGAGAGAGAGATAGGGCTTTCAGCTTCTTATTTTTACTTTCCATGAAAAAGTTCGTTCTATTCTTTCTGCTTTTCTACTATTTTAGAAATCACAAATTGAGTGGTTTCCTTTACATGTTTAAAATGATGAATAAGTAGTTAAAAATGTGTTCACTGCTACAAAACGAAATAATGACACTGACTCAAATGATGCTGCATTATGCTCAAAATCAAAGCAATCCTATCAATTAATAAAACAAAACATGCAAATACTCATTTCTAGTATTAAACATAACTAGGCAATTCATTTCAACAAAATATCATCTATCACATTAAGGCTGTTCATTTGAATTTTATTTCTAAAACTATAACTCACTACTACATGAGAAGGAAAAAAGCTGATTATTTCTTAGAATAGATGCAACTCTCAAAAAAAATATGTAGAAGTTCTCCAAGTTTGATAAGGGGTATTACAATACTATCTATTACTTTTAGTAAAACTACATGAAACTGAAAAATGTATCCATTTGAAAATATGTCAGAATTAATCCTCTACTAAAATACGTCAGAATTAATTCTCTACCAAAACCTCTTAAAATATTTAATGATATAAATTATTCTCCATGTATAAAGGCTAAATATAAACATGTAGGGGCTAAAAGTTAAAGCCCCTCCCTTTACTTCTCCACAACCCCTAACTTGTCCCCCTGAAGTAATCACTGTTAGTGGTGACAAAGACTCTCTTCTTGGCCAAATCTGACTCAGGTCCTGTAAGCTTCACTAAGCCCCTTCCTTGGGCATGTCCTCCAAGAACCCAGTTTCGGCAAGATTCCTGTCAAGTCTCTTTAGCCAGAACCCTCCATACCTGATCAAATTCTTCATCCTCCACCATCTCCCAAGTATCATCTGATCACCCTAGTCTGCCTTCAGCAAGAATCCTGTTAGGTCAGTGTAGCAAAGATCTACCAAACCCCACTCTGCTCCTCAGATATAAATCCCGACTTTTCCTTGTTGTATTTGGAGTTGAGTTGAATCTCTCTCTCTCTCTCATTGCAAAGTCCCCTGTTATGGTCCCCTGAATCAAGTCTACCCTCCTGTTCTACAAAAAGTGCCAGGAATAACTTTTTCTTTGGCAATGGCTTGATGTGCACCCTTCCAGATCTTTTTCTATCTACTACCACCTTTATATATGAGTTAATGTCTATGCTGACATCTGTATAATGCTAAAGGTATTAAAGACAGTTTATGAGTCAGGTTCTTACAAAGCAATAACGGTAATTCCTCAACATAAAGTATTTATCATTTAATGTGAGATGAAGTTTCTGATCTACTATCAAGGAAATCATTTTAAGATGCACCCTTTTTGACTACCAGTGTTATAGAGACAGAAAGACATGAGCAGAGCAGGAACAATGAATGGGCCAGGGGCAGAAACTCAGGCGAGCATGCCTGTGCCATCCCCTTTCCCCACACAAGTATGTATCCCCTAAACTCTAATAGGCCCCACAAGACTTGCAACCAGAGGAGCAATGGGCAGTGGCATTTTGTTCTGGGCTAAACCCCTGAACCTATTTCCAAGGTCCTATTTTCTCTGACTTCCCAGTGAGCCAAAGCAGCCCCACCTAGGCTCTCCTGCTATGCCCTTCCTTAGTTCACTGTTCTAAATGTATTTTTTGTGTGGCCAATAAATTCTTGCTTGTTTTGCGCAATTTGTTGCTTGATTGAACTCTTTCCTTCAAGAAGACAAGAACTGAGGTCTCGTCTTGCTGGTAACACCAGGAAATGCTGAAAGGCAGAGTGGCCAGAGAAAATTATCAGGGCTTTCTCAAGCATTTATGTGACTAACAATCACCTGGAAGGCTTGCTTAAAAACTCAGATTCCTGGACTCCACCCCCAGGGATTTTTGTTCTAGTAAGTCTAAGGTAAGAGTGTATAGAATTTGCATTTTTAATAATCCCCAGGATTGTACTGAAGTTGCAGATGTATAGACCACATTATGAGTAGCTGACCCTCGATGGCTTTCAAGACACTTAAGTTTCTGCATTTAATTCCACATTTTAGTGCTGGGTTAAGGGTTCAGGCCTTCAAATGATAGTATCGGGTCAAAAAGCTGACTCCAGCTTCCCTTTCATCACTATCTTTCCTAAATCCAATTCTAGTCACTTTACACCCCTGCTTAAAACCCCTTAGCCTTATATGAAGTAGAAAGAATAAAGACCCCAGGGTTGAAAGAAGGGGATTCTAAATTTAATTCAGCCACTTAACAGCTGAGCCATTCCAGATAAGTTATAAGAGGGACCACTCTTTGCTTCAGTTTTCTCAAGGGTTAGGTGAGGATAGCAACATCTATCTTGTAGAGCTGATGTAAAGATTAAAACAAAGCATTAAGCAAGTGCAAGGCATAACACATGCCTAATGGCTAACTCACCTCCCAGCTTTATCACTTACTATTTATTCCATGCAGTAGGAATTTGGGCCCCAGGCAAATGTGCTTTGTGTCATTAAAGTGCTTTCTTTATCTACTTCTACCTAACAAACTGTTATTCTCTCAAGGTCCAACTCAAGGACCTTTTCCTCTTTCCTGCTGACCATGACAATCTAGTGGAAAAAGTACAGGCTTTGCAGTCAGAACTAAGATGGGATTCCAGCTTCAAGATATACCAAGTACATTCTGACCAGGTAGCTCAGTTGGTTAGAGGATCTTCCTGGTATGCCAAAGTTGTGGGTTTAATCTCTGATCAGGGCACATACAAGAGTCAACCAATGAATGCATAAATAAGTAAAACAACACATCGATCTCTTTCTCTCTCTCAAATCAATAAAATAACTATTAAAAAGATGTACCAGCTACTGTGATCTTTGACAGCCGAGGGTTCAGAAGAAATGGGTTGTGAGAAAAAGAAGGGAACATGTTGGGGTGGGGGTGGGCAGAGGGTGGAGGGGGGGTTATAGATAGAAGACAACGAGAGAAAATATTAATATGGGATAGATCTGTTTGAGTTTCCAAGTAAAAGGACAGCAGCCATTAGTAGAAAGGAGATGTATAATGATTACACATTGGGGCCAAGTAATAAGATCAGGTTGCTTCTAGAGTGATGTCACCATTTAGATACCTTTTTTTATTATTAAGAAAACAAAGATGCAATTTCCACTCAAGATTAAGGGACTCCTGTGCTCCATGCTCAAAACCAATGTATTTCCATGTCCCCAAAACAAAAGAGAAACAATGTGATAAGCAGGCTCAAGTGGACAGCCAAGGGGGTTCTGGGTTCTGCAGGAAAAAAGAAAATGTTTCAGTGGAAACTTATGCATTGACCACAGCACATGTTTCCAAGTGATCACAGTTTATCCCTATTCATTGCTTTGGAGGCATTTTGCAACTATTTGTTAACTGTAGGAAACTAGTAGGTATGTAAATTCTGTCCAACCTGGTAGTGATCTAAGGGACTTTCTCCCCACTGTGGAAATACCAGTTTTATATCCTTTTGCAATTCATCTTAACATTCTTCTTTCTATATAAATTCGTGCTGTTTTATTTTTCCTTTTAATTGAATATAACACCTGCTTGGTCCCTTCATATTATGAAGTTGAGGATAGAAAAAGGAGGTCTATAAGAAATCTAACCAAAAGTAACCTTAAAGGGTAATCTGGTCATAAATTTCTACCTGGGCAGGTCATAATGAGTAGTCATGCCTCAGGCATATACCCTCTTTAGTAAATGGTTTAACTTTGCCTTAAACTAGCCCTGTCCATTGAAATGCCTCTTTTTCAGACCACCCTCAACAGAACACAATCCTGTTAACTATCCTGTAATCCAATCATATATAATTTCTGGCCTTCCTTCCTCCCACTTATGTAATCTTCCTTACCTCCCCTTCTTAATTCCAAATACATAAAAGAAGCTGCAGATTGTCATTCTCAGAAGCAAGGCTACATTCTTGCATCCACCTCCTCCCTGCTGTTTTCACATCTCAGGGAAAATTTGCACCAAGGAGTTTCTAGTTAGTAGAAAGTTCCCTTTCCTCTTCCCCTTCAAATAAGCCTCTTTTCATAACTTTTGCTCTAAGCATGTTTTACAGGCTTGGGAAAAATACTGATAAGACACCTCCTCAGTATTGCTGGACTGTCTTTTGGAAAGCAACAAACTGTAATTTTTCAAGACAACCCCAGATATCTACTCAACCTCAACAGAATTCCCCTGCCTTCATTGTCATTTAGCAACAGCCTCTGCTTAGAAGAGCGGGCTACTCTTTATTGCCTGCCCTGTATGGACTAGCTCTCTTGCAAAGGATAATAAACTTCCTCTCTGCCATCTCTTCTTTTAGCTGTGAATTCTTTCACAACCCGGATCAATGGCCAAACCCTAACAATGACCATCTACAAACAAGGAGAGAGGCCTTAGAAGAAACCAATACTGCTGACATCTCAGTTTCCAGGAACTGTGAGTAAAAAAATCTGTTTAACCCTCCCAGTCTGAGATACTTTGTTAATGGAAACATTAGGAAACTAACACAAACACCAAAGCTATAAAGTATGTTGGTAAATAAACTACTTATTGTTCAAAAATTTTAGACCAGTTTGTGTGTTAAAATGAGTACAAAAATGCTAAATAATATTTGGTATATTATATTCAGTGGACTCTTATAACATATGAAAATCCCTGTCATGTTCAGGGGAAGGAAAAGATAATGAAAACCTTGAAACTTTGTCTAAAAAGCTATCCTATCTAATAAAAGAGCAATATGCAAATTGACCGTACCTCCACTATACCCACAAGCCAATCAGGAGCGAATATGCAAATAAACCCAACCAAGATGGCTGCAGCCACGGAGAGCAGGAAGGAGGCTTGGGTTTCCCCCGGCAATGGAGGAAGCCAAGCTTTCCGCCTACCCTTGCCGGCCTAGGCCTCCACTCAATGCAACAAAGTTTCAATGATAGAAGATAAATAAATCCCAACAAAAATGGCAGCAGCCACGGAGCTGGAGAGAGTAGGAGGCTAGGGTTGCCCCTGGTGATGGAGGAAGCCAAGTTTCTGCAGCCCTGGCTGACCTAGGCCTCCACTCCAGGCTACAGAGTTTCAATTATAGAAGATAAATAAATCCCAGATACCAGGGCCGCCTGCAAACCACCACAGGCCCCTCACCCAGGCTGCCCCATGCCCCAAGGGAACCCCCACCCTGATCCAGGACACCCTTCAGGGCAAACCAGCTGGCCCCCACCCATGCACCAGGCCTCTAACCTATCTAATAAAAGAGTAATATGCAGATTGACCATCACTCCAACACACAAGATGGCTGCCCCCATGTGGTCAAAGATCCTGCCCCCATGTAGACACAAGATGGCCACCACAAGATGGCCAGCAGGGGAGAGCAGTTGGGAGGGAGAAGGCCTGCAAGGGAGGGCAGTTGTGGGCGATCAGGCCATCAGGGGAGGGCAGTTGGGGGTGACCAGGCCTGCAGAGAAGGGCAGTTGGGGGGGACCAGGCCTGTAGGGGAGAGCAGTTGGGGGGTACCAGGCCTGCAGGGGAGGGCAGTTGGGGGTGACCAGGCCTGCAGGTGAGGGCAGTTAGGGGTGACCAGGCCTGCAGGGGAGGGCAGTTGGGGGTGACCAGGCCTACAGGTGAGGGCAGTTAGGGGTGACCAGGCCTGCAGGGGAGGGCAATTAGGGGCAAACAGGCTGGCAGGGGAGCAGTTAGGCATCAATGAGGCTGGCAGGGGAGTGGTTAGGGGGTGATCAGGCTGGCAGGCAGAAGCAGTTAGGGGCAATCAGGAAGACAGGCAGGCAAGCAGCTGGGAGCCAGCAGTCCTGGATTGTGAGAGGGATTGGGCCTAAACGGGCAGTCAGACATCCCTGGAGGGGTCCCAGATTGGAGAGGGTGCAGGCTGGACTATGGAACACCCCCCGCCCCGTGCATGAATTTCGTGCACCGGGCCTCTAGTCCTGTATAATAAGTGTACAGTCATCCATTCAACTAATCAAAGTGTAATATGTTAATGATATGCTAAGGCCACTCAACCACTCACTATGACGTGCACTGACCACTAAGGGGCAGATGTTCTGACCAGTAGGTTAGCTTGCTGCTGGGGTCTGGCCAGACAGCCAGACACGCCCTGGAGCCCTCCCACATCCCTCCCCGGCCCCAATTGTGCACAGGTGGGGTCCCTCCCTTGGCCTGGCCTGCGCCCTCTCACAATCTGGGACCTCTCAGGGGATGTCAGAGAGCCAGTTTTGGCCCAATGGTGGAACAACTGGTCGTTATGATGTGCACTGACCACCAGGGGGCAGACGCTCAATGCAGGAGCTGCCCCTGGTGGTCAGTGCACTCCCATAGGGGGAGCACCACTCAGTAAGAAACTGGGCTCACGGCTGATGAGCGCAGCAGCAGTGGCGGGAGCCTCTCCCACTCCACAGCTGTGCTAAGGATGTCCTACTGATGGCTTAGGCCCGCTCCCTGGCCTAAGTAGTTAAATATGTGTTTATGTTAAACACTTAAAGAAAGAAAACAACTTAGTCTGTAGTTTCTAAAGTGGTAGAAAAGAAGGAAGAATAAAACAGACTATTTCATGAAAAGTAGAAATAAAGAAGCAAAAAGCCCTATAGAAACCAGAAAACTTTTTTGAGAATAAAGAAAATAAGCATCCTCAATCCCACCAACCTGAATTCTTTTACGCCAGCCTTTATATATATATACACACACACACACACACACACACACACACACACACACACACACACACACTAGAGGCCCAGTGCATGGATTCATGCATTGGTGGGGTCCCTCGGCCTGGACTGTGAGGATTGGGCTTTCCGACATCCCCTGAGGGGTCCCGGATTGGGAGATGGTGCAGGCTAGGCCGAGGGACCCCACTGGTGCATGATAGGGGCAGGGGAGAGACTGCAGGAGGGCTCCAGGACGTGTCCATGTCTGGCCCATCTCACCCAGTCCCCATCAGCCTGACCCTAGCAGCAAGCTAACCTACTGGTTGGAGCATCTCCCCCTGGTGGTCAGTGCACGTCAGTGACTGGTCAAACGGTCAAATGAACAGTCAGACACTTAGCACATTAGAGTTTTATTATATAGGATGGCTTAAAAGATCATAATGGATTATTTGAGAGCTGATCATTAATGTTTTATAAGATTTACCTACCTGATTAAAAATGTCTCATTATTTTAAGTTATTTTATTTAAACAGCTCTATAACCATTTATCCTATGGATATACCAGAATCTACTTACCTATTGTTGGACATTTCCATTTTATATACTACTTCTACGTATTTTTTCTAGTCGGAAATGAATGCATGATCATTTTAGAAAAACCATAAATCACATATTCTCAAAATGAAAAATAAAAATCGCTAATAATGCCACCATCTAAAATTATTACAGTTAACAGTGATGTATACCTTCCAGTTTATTTTCTATGTACTGTATTCAACTTTTTACCATTACAACTAAACTGATTCTAAGCATCTTTGCACATAAATCTTTGCATTTTTTCCTTTAGGATAGACTGCAGGATGATTCAACCATAAAGTTGTAACAATTTTAGGATCCTAATAATGTATTTTCAAACTTCTTTGGGGAATATTTTCTTTTCTCCCCCTCCCCCTTTTAAAAAATATATTTTTATTGACTTCAGAGAGGAAGGGAGAGGGATAGAGAGATAGAAACATCAATGATGAGAGAGGATCATTGACCAGCTTCCTCCTGCAGGCCTCCCAACACACGCACGCACACACACACACTGGGGATTGAGCTGGCAACCTGGGCATATGCCCCTCACCAGAATCGAACCCGGGACCCTTCAGTCCGCAGGCCAATGCTCTATATCCACTGAGCCAAACCGGCTAGGGACAGGAATATTTTCTTTGCTTCATGTTGCTTTACTCAATACAATCCCAGATTTGTAGTAGTCTGCATCTAACCAAGCAGATTTTCATAAGGTTCAGCATCAAACAAAGACACATTTTGGCATCACGAGCAAAAAGCTTCCTGCTGGAGACTCACCCTGACAGGCCACAGGTATCTCAACACCTCTTTAACTGAGTTTTTTCTTGTTCCTCCATAGACCTGAGCCTCTCCTTTATTCCTTACCTTGATGAACTGGTAGACCGGTAGTTACAACTGAACTGTCACTGAGGTCTACGGATTCTATTTCACACAGAGCCCTCAAATCCAACCTCTCCTTTCTAGCTCCACCTCTACTGCCCTAGCTCAGATCCTCATCATCTCACCTAAACCACTGTAACCGCTTCCTCACTGGCTTCTCCCACCAATCCAGTCCAGATTAAGATCTATTCCAATCTTCTAAAATCACATAAAGCAAACCATTTCTAAATTTAAAGACCTCTATTTGCTCTCCCTTGCAAAAGGACCAATTCCAAATAAAACTTTCCATGAGTTGATTCCTGTCTACTTCCCCAGCATGATTCCTTATCATTCTCTAGCACCACCTACCTGCCAATTCTGTATTCCAGAGATGCCAAACATATTGCAATTTCTTGAACTTGGCACATTGTTGCATACTTCCTTGCCTTTGTACTTATTCCCACCCTTGCCTGGAAGCCCTGTCCAGTGTACCTATGTTTCATGGTCAACTCTTAACTCTCTCATCTTCCCACCATAAAACCCACAGAACTCATCATGTACCCTTTTGACGAACTCTTCTGACTTCTAGATTTTGAATCTTCCTATCAAAATCCATTTCGTAGCACACACAAATACTTCAGTCTCTCTCAGGTACTACATGAATCATCATATTAAAATAAATCTTTTTGATCTAGGCATTCGAAGAAGTTAATCCACAACATGACTAAAACAGAAGTGATACATATAGCATCTGACTAGTAACTGACAATAACTTCCACATCTCAGCTATCTGCCTCTCAGCCAGGTCACAGTTAACTCCCTTCTAAGCATTTGGCATTTAGGCCAGTCATTCCCTCATTCTCTGGAGACTGACCTCAACAGGACCCCTGAAATTATCTTCTGGTAAATATTTTTTTCATCCTTCCTTTTTTCCTTCCCTTCTTCTCTCCTTTTTTTCATTTCTACAAGGAAGTACTTTTGAGAGCAAATAATGAAGGATCACAATCCAGAGAGAAGATATTAGACTAATTTGCTTGTCCACTCTAGTCTGTTACCAACATATTGAAATATTAGAACATATTGGCTTAAAAGTCCATTATTTATAATTAATAAATGAGAAGTCAGAAGAGTTCATCAAAAGAGCTATTTTGGGCAGTTAGATTTTTTTAACAGAAAAGCAAAATAAATGATAAAAGCTTGGAGCTCAGTGTGAGGTTCTATTAAAAAAATCATGACACACCACAGGGTGGAAAACTAATGAACCCAAGAACAAGCTTCAAAACAAAGTAATAATGATCTAGCTAAGGGGTTTACTTGCTTGGTTCACACATTCCATAGAACTCCACATTAAGTGATATATAAAACAGGGTTTTAAATTATTGTTTTTATTCATTTTCTATGGTTATTATTTTACCCATTTCCCTTTTCAGCATTTCTTCTGCATCCTCACTCCTTCCTTATGTGTTAAATTTTGTTCACTACAGCTTTTAAAAGTGTTTCCAATGAACACCTATGTATGGGTAGTAAACCCTCAATATCTCTTAATATATTCTGTTCTTTTCACTGTTGAGTTTAATCTGTTTACATTTATTATTCAGATAAAGGTCGATATCTGCCATCTTATTTTGTGCTATTTATCCTGATTTTCCTTTGCTTCTTTCTTCCTTTTTGTCTTCTGACAATTGAATGAATTGTTTCTAATACGCTTTCACCCTCTATTAATTTGGAAGTACATGTTTGTTTGTTTCTCTATCCTTTTACTGTTTGCCTTGTACATTTTGAAATATTCTTACTTAGCTTAGAGTGTAAAGTTAATTTGTCTACCCTTCTACTGAACAATGATAAAGATCTTAAGTTGCATCAATCACCATTAAGAAGGAACTATTTTTACCTTATTTTTTGGAACTCCCCAAATTGTCATCATGACTATTGGTACATATAGTTACTACTTGTTAGATTCATCTGTAAGATTTCTAACTATTTTGCTCTCCATTTTTCTTCTTGCATGCTACTTTCTTTTGTGTTCAATTTTATTCTTCCAGAGAAGTTTCAATAAGACTCTTTAAGTTGGAGGAGAAACTAAGATGGCGGCATAGGTAAGCACCTAAACTGCTGCCTCACACAACAATTTCAAAACTACAACTAAAAGACAGAACGGACACCATCCAGAACCACAGGAAAGCTGGCTGAGTGGAAATTCTGCAACTAGAAGGAAAGAGAAAAGCTCATGGAGAATTGGAGGAACGGCAAAGGCAAAGGGTCTTTGTGTGCGCAGAGAGGAAGGGCGGCTGAGAGCCTAGCTGACTTTCTCTGGCAGGAGGGGGAAGGAAGCCCCCGACTGCACTGAACCCCAGTTCCGGGTGAAACCCCGGGGACCCAGGCTCATACGGGGGGAGTCTGGACTGTCAGGTAGAGAGAAAGGCACTCGGAGGGGAAGCCGCAGCGGGCAGGAGTCTGGAGGCGCATGCGAGTGCACACAAAGACTGCGGAGGTTGCCACAGGCTTTCCCTAGCAGAAGGGAGTCGGAAGCTCCTGACTGCACTGAACCCCAGTTCTGACTGCACTGATCACCAGTTCCAGGCGAGCCCCTGGGGACCCACACTCTTACAGGGAGAATCAGGTGGAAACTCGGGAGCCGTGGAAGGCAGAGGTCTGGAGGCACGTGCGCAAGGGCAGGGCTGATGGGAAGCCAAGACTGTCTGCTCTGCCCTGAGACTCCACCCCATCCAAGCTGAGCACAGAGGCTTTTGCAACTTGGCAAGTCTAATCCTATAAGGCTGTCTCCAGCACCAAACTTCTCCCAGCATAGACACAGCTGATCCTCACAGCCAACTGGCCTGGAGGTCAATTCCTCCCAGTGATACCAACAACAATCCAGACTTAACTACAACAAGGCTGTACACACAGTCCACAAAGGGGTGCACCAAGAGTGTCCACCTCAGGTTAACTGGGGAGGCCGACCCACTGGGCCATATAGGAAACCTAGCACACAAAGCTACCCTAGCAACTCAGGGAAGCAGCAAAAATGCGGAGACAAAGAAACAGTTCACAAATGAAAGAAATGGAGGAACACAAACGACTGGATATAGAATTCAAAACCACAGTTATAAGGCTTTTCAATAATATCCTAGAAAAGGCTGATAAATATAACGAGACCCTCGAAGATATGAAAAAGGATCAACTAGAAATTAAACATACACTGACTGAAATAAAAAACATTATACAGAGACCCAACAACAGACTAGAGGAACGCAAGAGTCAAGTCAAAGAAATGAAATACAAAGAAGCAAAAAACACTCAACCAGAAAAGCAAAAAGAAAAAAGAATCCAAAAAGTTGAAGATAGTGTAAGAAGCCTCTGGGACAACTTCAAGCGTACCAACATCAGAATTATGAGGGTGCCAGAAGAAGAGAGAGAGCAAGATACTGAAAACCTATTTGAAGAAATAATGAATGAAAACTTCCCCCACCTGGTGAAAGAAATAGACTTACAAGTCCAGGAAGCACAGAGAACCACAAACAAAAGGAATCCAAAGAGGACCACACCAAGACACATTATAATTAAAATGCCAAGAGCAAAAGACAAAGAGAGAATATTAAAAGCAGCAAGAGAAAAACAGTTAATTACTTACAAGGGAGCACCCATATGATTGTCAGCTGATTTCTCAACAGAAATTATGCAGGCCAGACAGGAGTGGCAAGAAATATTCAAAGTGATGAACAGCAAGAACCTATAACCAAGATTACTCTACCCAGCAAAGCTATTATTCAGAATGGAAGGTCAGATAAAGAACTTCACAGATAAGAAAAAGCTAAAGGAGTTCATCACTGCCAAACCAGTATTATTGAAATGCTGAACGGTATTCTTTAAGAAGAGGAAGAATAAGAAAAAAGTAAAGATAAAAATTATGAACAACAAATACATATCTATCAACAAGTGAACCTAAATATCAAGTGAATTAAAAACCTGAGGGACAGAATAAACGGGTGAATATAATAGAATCAGGGGCATAGAAAGGGAGTGGACTGATAATTCTCAGGGGAAAAGGGATATGCGGGGGTACAAGAAGAGACTGGACAAAAATCGTACACCTATGGATGAGGACAGTGGGGGGGGGGTGGGTGTAAGGGCAGAGGGTGGGGTGGGAACCGGGTGGAGGGGAGCTATGGGGGGGAAAAGGAGAAACAATTGTAATAATCTGAATAAAGATTTATTAAATTAAAAAAAAAGACTCTTTAAGTCTCTCGGACTTTATTTTGTTGAAATGATAGTTTATTGGATATAGAATTCCAAATTAATTATTTCCACTCAGACCCTTGAAGACAATCCTTTGCCTTTTGGCCTCTGTTAACAAATCTATAAATTTAAATATTTTCTCCCATCTTTCTGCTTCTGAGGTTCTATTTTCATCACAGTGTGTCAGGTACAGATTTAATTTAATTTTTTCTTCTTAAAACTTCTTCATTCTAAGGAGTCACTCTGAAAAGGGCACTCATGGAGTGGGGAGAGGAGAGGCCTGATAGGGGGAGTCTGACTCTCAGTGTAGCTGGAGGGCGTCCATGCATAGGGGCAGCCTGCATGGAGTCTCAGAGCCTGCACACGGTGAGGAGGGTGGGGTGGCAGAGCCTGAATGGGGGAAAAGGGCTTGTGATGAAAGGTAGGCTCAGAACAAGGTATTAGAACCCAAATCCAGTGAGGAAGGGGAATGGTGGTGGCACAGATGACAAATTGTCACACATAGGAAAACTGATAAAATATATCAAGAATGGAAGTCAAATGTATCCTGTCAAAGAAGGGAGCTACCATATGGCACCAAAGAAAATAAGAATGAATCCTGTAGTACTGTAATGGAAGTACTGGTATGAATTTATGGTTTTTAATATGTAAAACTATAAGCAAATATAAATAAGTGAAACAAGATAAATATCCCTTTTCAAAGATGCAAATGTTTAATGTAAATATGTTTTAAATTTTATATATTTATATTTATATTTTCATACTTATTATGTAAATGTACATACTCTTTCTGAGGGGACCCATGAGCAGTAGCACTTCCAACAATGAGCATATCTAGCATCCAGATATTTGCTTTTAAATACCACTCTCCTCCAGAAGGAACCAGAGCTCCTTGGAAAAATGGCTAATTCCAGGACTGGGGCATAAGAACAACATAAACCTGGAGCATCTTGCTTTACTAGAGAGCAAGAATGTGCTCAATGAAGGATAAGAGACATAGCAAAAGAATTCAGAAGCAGTCTCAATAGTTAAAACTGGAACAACTTGAGCATTAAAATAAATGGTAACAACAGGTTGAAAAAAACAAGAAATGTGTAGAATTGTGCACCTGAAACCTGTGTTATTGTTAGCTAGCATCATCCAAATAAATGCAATAAAAAGAAAAGATATAGGAAACAATGAGTTCATCCTAATATAATTAATTAAATAAAGTTTGAAAATGCACTCATGAAACAAGTTAAAAAATAAATAAATCTATACTAATAAAAGGGTAATATGCAAATTGGTCAGGATGCCCTCACAGTAATGACCAAACAGCAGGCTGCAGGGGGGAGGGGGCAGTGAGGGGCAACCAGGCTGGCAGAGGAGAGTGAGGGGCAACCAGGAGGGGGGGGGGGCAGTGAGGGGCAACCAGGCCAGTGGAGGGGCAGTTGGGGTCAACTAGGTTGGCAAAGGGGGGCAGTTAGGGGCAACCAGGCTGGCAGGGGGAGCAATTGGGGGTGACCAGGCCAGCAGGCCAAGGCAGTTAGGGGTGATCAGGCTGGCAGGGGGGACAGTTAGGGGCAATCAGGCAGGCAGGCAAGTGATAAGTTAGGAGCCAGCAGTCCCGGATTGTGAGAGGGATGTCCAACCCGGGATCGGGCCTAAACTGGCAGTTGGACATCCCCTGAGGGGTCCCAGGTTGGAGAGAGTGCAGTCTGGACTAAGGGGACCCTCCCCGCAACCCCCGCACAAATTTTGTGCACCGGGCCTCTAGAAAATAAATAAAAAGTTTGATAAAGGACAAGATAGTTACATCATTTTAATATGCCTCCACACAAAAGCATTAAAACCAAAGGAAACAATAGTAACTTCAAAGGCAAGAAGTCTGGCAGACACCAGACTTAGTTAAGTGATTAAAATGAACATTATCATTAGTGGGGCAAAGTAAAACCCTGCAATGAAAAATAATACATGCAACCATTTTGTGATATTCCTGACAATGGTGTATCATCTGAATCAGACCACAAGGAATTGCAGACAGATCCAAAGGGAGACATTCTATAAAATAACCATAAGTCTTCAAAGGAGTGAAAACCATTGAAAGTCAAGAAAAGAATGTGACTGTTCCAGATTAAAGGAGACATGACAACTACATTCAACTGTGATTCGGAACTTGAAGCAATAAAGAACATTATGGGAGGGAAAGGCAAAATTTGAATGAGGTCTAGGAATTAGATGGTAGTGTTATCATCGTAATAAGCTAGTTTATTAATATTAATAAGAGAAAGAAAGCAAAGGGAGGCCAGATATTATAAGCATGGCCATCTGGACAACTTCACCAGGAAGCTACGACTTCACGCTCCCCAGGGAACCACGGGTCAATTCCCTACAGATCACTGGGGAAGGGGTCAAACAAAGGGGAAGAGGAGTACATCCGCAGTGAAGTCAGGGTGACATAGGGAAGGTGTTTGTCTGTCAGTCTAGCCTGGGAACAATGGTTTGGCTAGGGGGTGGACTCCATCAGAAGCACGCAAAATCTTTGAAAGTTAAAATCCCAGACAAGGAGTTCTAGTCTACTATTGCTTTAGGTCAGCTATTTTCAACCCGTGTACTGCAAGACTTTTTAAAGCATGCAATACTTGACTATGTAGTTAGGGGCACTGACATCGTTTCCCTTAGATTGTCAAATAAAAAACTGACAACAGCCAACACAACAATAGCCATCTGGTATGAGCTGTTTAGGTCATATAATAGAGTTGCATCTTAATGGTCATGTTCATAATAAGGTTGTGTCATAGGTCTAGGTTAGAGAAAAGCTGAAGCTCTTAAAAGTTCTCAAGAGGACAGACTGAATTTTACTTTAGGGGTGATCAAGAAGGAAGCGCGATCTAAATTTATCTGAGACCCTACCAAACAACACCCACAAATAATCCTTCAGCAACAAATCCCAAACCGCTGCTCCACATGTCTCACCCTCTGCTGGCTCCATGCCTTTGCCCTCAAATGCCCTCTTCCTACACTCTATCCTATTAAAATTCTAGCCACGAAGCCAAACAAGTGTGCTGTGGTCAGAGCCAGACTGCCTGAGTTTGAGTCCTGCTTCCATCTGCAGGACCCTTGCCCAGATTCTTAACCCTTCTGAACCTCACCTTCCTCTCCCTCTGCCTCAAGAAAACCCCAATTTAAAAATCATTTTCCCCTCCGTATCAGACCCTCCTGACTCTTCCCCATCTCAGTATCCCAACATGTACTATTTCTATTAAAAATGAAACATCTCTGAAGTCACACAACTGCTTTTCAAAATCCTAAAGTTCCTTTAAGATCTTTCCTCCTAGTAAGTTTTCCTTAACACTTTGGTTTCCATCCATTCAAAACTCTTTGCCAATAAATAATTTGGTTATTTAACATATTTCATTTCAAATTTCATAAACATTAGCTTTTATACTCCTTATTACTTTTGTTTATTTAACATAAACTTGGTTGGCCTGGCCAGTGTGACCAGTGGTTGAGTGTCGACCTATGAACCAGGAGAGATCACGGTTTGATTCCTGGTCAGGGCACAAGCCTGGGTTGCGAGCTCCATCCCCAGTAGGGGTGTGCAGGAGGCAGCCGATCAATGATTCGCTCTCATCATTGATGTTTTTATCTCTCTCTCCCTCTCTATGAAATAATTTAAAAAACACAAAAAACATGTTAACATAAACAAACTTGTATTATTATATACCACTGGGTGTGGGAAAGAGGGGGAACATGGAGAATGGATTTTTGTCCCCCAATTCTTTAAGTTGTTTACAGTAAGCACATACTCCTTTTGTAATTGAAAAACATATATATTAATAATGCCATTAATCCACTTTTTTTATGTTTATGTTTTCTATGAATCAACTACAGAGATACAAGTTATTTCATTGTTATTGAAGTTATTTCATTGTTATTTAACTCTGGTAGTGACATTATAGTTTTGTTACTTCACAATAAGCAAAAACAAGTATAAAATGATAATACTCTATTTATGTACTCTGCCCCTTATTTTATTATGGCACTGTAAAGTCTGGAGGAATAAAATCTATTTCTTCTGTGTGCAACTACTATAGAACATTATGTTCCTTTCTCTCACAGTATTATAATAAATACTGCCAGTTTAAATTCACATATTTTTTCTCCTCAGAAATTCAAAGTGCGATAAAGCCTTCACTCCATCGATCTTGCAACATTTCTGCATGGTATATTAGCCTTGTAGTAGTTTGATATCAGGTAGTGTGATACCTCCAACTTTGTTCTTTCTCAAGACTGCTGTGGCTGCACAGGGTCTTTTGTGGTTCCATATAAATTTTAAAATTATTTGTTCTAGCTCAGCCGATGTGACTCAGCGGTTGAGTGTCAACTTATGAATCAGGAGGTCAGGGTTCAATTCTTGGTCAGGGCACATGCTCAGGTTGCAGGCTCAATTCTCAGTGGGGGGCATGCAGAAGACAGCAGATCAATGATTCTCATTACTGATGTTTCTCTCTCTTCCTCTCTGAAATCAATAAAAATATTTTTTAAAAATACTTTCAAAATTTTTTTGTTCTAGTTCTGTAAAAAAAATGCTATTGGCATTTTGATAGAGTTTGCATTGACTAATCTATAGATTGCTTTGGGTAGCATGGGCATTTTTAAGGATGTTAATTCTTCTAATACATGAGCATAATATATCCTTTAATTTATTTATATCTTCTTCAATTTCTTTAGCATTTTATAGTTTTCCAAGTACAAGTCTTTGACCTCCTTAAATTTATTCCTAGTTATATTATTTTTTGATGCAATTATATATGGGATTGTTTTCATAGTTTCCCTTTCTGATAGTTAATTATTGGTTTATAAAAATACAACCAATTTCTGAATATTAGTTTTGTATCCTGCTACTTTATTGAATTCATTTATTACAGTTCTAACAGTTTTTTGGTGGGGTCTTTGGGGTTCTCTCAATATAGTTTATCATGTCATCTGTAAATAACGACAGTTTTACTTCTTTCCAATTTGGATGCATTTTGTCTCTTTTTTATTATTATTGATTTTAGAGGTAGAGAGGAAGGAAGGGAAAGAAGGAGGGAGGGAGGGAGGGAGGGAGGGAGGGAGGGAGGGAGGGAGGGAGGGAGGGAGGGAGGGAGGAAGATAAACATTTGCTGCTCCACCAGTTATGCACTCGTTGGTTGATTCTTGTATGTGCCATGACTGGGGATTGAACCCACAACTTCAGCATATTGGGGCAATGTTCTAACCAACTAAGCTACCCGACCAGGGATTTTGTGTTTTTTTTCTTGTATGATTACTGTGGTTAGGACTTACACTACTATGTTGAAGAAAAGTGGTGACAGTGGACATCCTAGCTTGTTCCTGATCTTAAGGAAAACGTATTTAGTATTTTATCAGTAAGTGTGATGTTAGCTGTGGGTTTGTCACATAATGGCCTTTATTATGTTGAAGTATATTCCTTCTATT
The DNA here is from genome assembly GCA_026230045.1 of Corynorhinus townsendii. Classification (NCBI taxonomy): domain Eukaryota; kingdom Metazoa; phylum Chordata; class Mammalia; order Chiroptera; family Vespertilionidae; genus Corynorhinus; species Corynorhinus townsendii. The sequence goes on along the minus strand of JAPDVU010000001.1, from coordinate 78,493,486 downwards.
CCCACTTTGCTGCGAGTTTTTATCATACATGGATGCTGGCTTTCTTGAAATGCTTTTTCTTCATCTATTGATATGACCATATGATTTTTATCTTTCATTTTATTTATGCAGTATGTCACATTAATTGATTTTCAGATATTGAACCAGCCTTGCATCCCAGGAAATTTCACTTGATCATGGTGTATGATCTTTTTAATGTATTGCTGAATTTGGTTTACTAATATGTGGCTGAGGATTTTTGGCATTTATGTTAGTCAGGGATATTGGACAGGCCTTACTCTTGACCTGTTACTGGGGTTGATGAGCCCAAAGGAGTCGCTCTGCACACCTCTACTGTGGGGTTCCAGAATTTAAATTTGCATTGGTGTTAGACGCTATCAAAGCATCTGTCTGGCACTTGCAGGACCTGTGCACAAAAAGTAAAAGAACAGAATGCTTGGTAGTTGACCAAGAATTTACCTAGCAGTGCCTAGAACACTGACCTCAGGGACATCAGGCCTTCCTAAAGGCCTCAGAAACTATCTGATGAGAAATGAAGTACAAAGTATTCAAAGGCACAGCTAACTTGGGCAGGCAGGGATGGGCATCTAAACTTCATTTAATACCTATGTGATCTAAGTACGTTAACTTCTCACAACCTCAAGTATCCTCGTCTATACAATGGAGACAACCTCACAGGAGAGTACCTCAGAGGTTGACATAAGCATTAAAGATGATTAGGCATGTGAAGTTCTTAGCACTAAGTCAGTGCAACAACATCACGATTGCTCTTTTATTACGATTACTGTAATTTCTCAGGCAGAAGCAACATGACCCCAAAACACAATCAGAGACTAACTCCAGTGATGACTTAAAAGCTTTTGATAATTTCAGGAGGAAAAACACAACACAGAAAGAGATCTAATTCTCAATAATGGATTTAAAAACAACTGGGAATGCTGGTGTGTCTGAAGTCAGTTTGAGGAGGATAATAAGTAGGTCCTGTAAGAAGCTTAGTATTAAGTTGACAATTCTCTTCGTTGCATGTATGTCATCAGAAAGAAAGAGTTCTGGAAAAAGACCATTACTTTAAGTACATTTTAAAACAATGCAGTTATTTAAAGACTAGTGCTATTTACCAGTAAAAGTCATGTGACATTTTACTTCTCCTACTGGACCTACTTAACTTTCGCCCAGTGATTTTGTATCTCTAATTATAATGTGTTACCAAGCTATTTTCTCACTTGCTATTTATTTAGGTGAAAGTGAGTATCCTATCTAATAAAAGAGAAAGATGCAAATTGCCCGTACCTCCACTACACCCACAAGCCAGGCTCACCAGCCAATCAGGAGCAAGTATGCAAATTAACCCAACAAATATGGCAGCAGCCATGGAGCTGGAGCAAGCAGGAGGCTTGGGTTGCCCCCAGCAATGGAGGAAGCCAAGCTTCCCGCCGCCCTGTCCGGCCCTGGCCTTCCCTCAAGGCTACAAAGTTTCAATTATAGAAGATAAATAAATCCCAGATCCCAGGGCCTCCGCTTAGGTCGCCAGGGGGGCGTGGCTGGCCTATAAACCACCACAGGCCCCTCACCCAGACCGCCCCATGCCCTAAGGGAACCCCCACACTGATCTGGACACTATTCAAGGTAAACCAGCTGGCACCCCAACCCATGCACCAGGCCTCTATCCTATCTAATAAAATAGTAATATGCAAATTGATTATCACTCCAATACACAAGATGGCTGCCCCCATGTGGTCAAAGATGGCTGCCCCCATGTGGACACAAGATGGCACCACAAGATGGCCAGCAGAGGAGGGCAGTTGGGAGGGAGCAGGCCTGCAAGGGAGGGCAGTTGGGAGGGACCAGGCCTGCAAGGGAGGGCAGTTAGGGGCAATCAGGCTGGCAGGGGAGTGGTTAGGGGATGATCAGGCTGGCAGGCAGAAGTGGTTAAGAACAATCAGGAAGGCAGGCAGGCAAGCAGTTGGGAGCCAGCAGTCCTGGATTGTGAGAGGGATGTACGACTGCCCATTTAGGCCCGATCCCACCGGGATCGGGCCTAAACGGGCAGTCAGACATCCCTTGAGGGCTCTGAGATTGGAGAGGGTGCAGGCTGGGCTGAGGGACACATCACCCCCATGCACGAATTTCATGCACCGGGCCTCTAGTAAATTTAATAAGAGACATAGTAACCAAAAAGTCAGTTATTACATGAATCTTAGTTTGGGTTTCTCCGGAACTAGAGCAGAGGACATGGATTTGGGTGCAATCATTTACCAGTATTTTGGAGGTGATCTTATGAAGGAGTGAGAGAACGGGAGGCATAAAACAGGGGGGGGGGGGGGGAGGAGGGGCCTAATCTAAGAGCATTACTAAGGTCACTGCTATAGACAACAGTACCTTTGAGAAGCACTTAGAGTATCTCCCAGAATTATCCATCTGAAAGACAGGAGGCCAGAGCCTTTATTCAGCCTTTATTGAAGGCTGCCCCTGGGGCTGGGAGAAGTTCGTTATCCTCACTGATCTTCTTGCAGGCTGTACTTGGTGCACAGGCTCAGCAAGCTCCCTAGCTCCTGCGCTGGGGAGAAAGCATTGGAGCAGAATGCAGAAAGACTGGGCACAAGTGACTTTGAGACAGAGCACCAGCAGTGGAAGGTGAATCTGAATTTGCAAGAAACTAGCCACCATAGCTACAGCTGCAATTAGAGGTTGGCAAAGTGTGTGTGCAAGGACCAGAGGCATCTGCTACATGTAAAATACTAAGAAACAACTGTGTAAACAAGTCTTCCCAGGCTTTTCCAAGGATTAAATGGAAGTTACACTAATCTTGACCTTCCCCAAATAGTTCTGAGGGCATCTTTATCTAAAGCAGGTATAAAAGTAGATCAAATGTAGGAAAAGAAAATCTTTGCGTATTCCTTATTGTGGGCTCACCAGTACCTAATTATACTCTGTCTCAAGAAAGAGGTTAAGCAACATTATAGCAGCCCAAAACTGAAACAACCCAACTATACAAAAATAATTGAAGAGTTAAATAAATTATGACTGTAATATGATTATTATGCATCCATTAAAATTGTTTTCAAGAAAATATTAGTGACACAAGTAAAGACTCATGATAATGATACTTTGAAAGTTAGGTCCAACACTATATATAGTGGCCTGGCCTGTGTGGCTCAATGGTTGAGCATCAACCTATGATCCAGGAGGTCAGGGTTCAATTCCTGGTCAGGGCACATGCCCAAGTTTCAGGCTCCATCCCCAGTAGGGGGCATGCAAGAGGCAGCGGATAAATGATTCTCTTTCATTATTGATGCTTCCATCTCTCTCTGCCTTTCCCTTGCTCTCTGAAATCATTAAAAATATTTTTTAATGTATAATTTGCAATTTTATAACTTGTTCTTACTTTCTTGGAAGAGAAAAAAATCTATGTAAAGTATATGGTACATTAAGCATGTCAAACTCAAAGGCTAACATGGGCCAATTAAACAAGGTTTAAGTTTATGTGGGCCGCAAAAAAAGCAAAAGCTTCAATTTTCATAGAAACGTATGTTTATTTCGATAGAGACATGCTGAATACAAAGGGCTAAAATACATGAGTAATAGTTAACATAAAATAATAGAACATTTTAATAAAAGTTAATATCTTTTCTTGAGCAGTAACTTACCAGACACTCAATAACTGCACAAATTAATAAGCGTAATGCAAATAAACCTATTTTTCTTATTCTCTGAAAGTGAAATATTTCCTGTTGTGCACACCAAACAAGTCAGTACAAGACTAATGACGTGGCAATCGGCTGCTGAAATATTTGCTGCTGGTATTAGTGGAGAGAAATGGTGCACCTGCGTGTAAGATGCCTAAGGGAAATGAATGCAACACGATTATAGTAATCAGTCATTAGTGAACGTTGTAGTTCGTTATTAATCATTATGTTAACAGGACATTGTAAAAATTAAGTTACAAAATTTTTATTAAAACGTTTCTTACATACCGTTATGTTGGCTGGGCCACAAAAATATTCATTGTGGGCCGCATGTGGCCCGCAGGCCGCAAGTTTGACATGCTTGATCAACATTGAAAAAAACAGATATACATAAATGCATGGGGCATCGTTTATTTCTGTCTTCAGGCAAAGTTTACAAATGCATTTACAAATCCCTTTAATAACTTCTTCAAATATCAAATATCAGCAGCCTATTGCTCTGGACATTGAGGACCCATAGACACGTGACTGACCCAGTCCCTTTAGAGTTAAAGCCTACTTTCAACATGTTTTACACTGTGTGTGAACAACCCTTACTCTTACTGAACCCAGCAATTGCCCTACAATAATTTCTATTTCTCTTTTGAGTATTGTAATTGTAATTGTATTCGTTGTGGGCTGCATGCCACCTGCAGGCCACGAGTTTGGCATGCTTACTGTACATGTTTGTATTTTTTACTTTGGCACATGTTAAGAACAAGTATGTACAAACATGATTGTGCACAGAGAAATGACTAAAAGGAAAATATCAAAATATTAGTATGGTTATTTCTTAGTGGTGGAATTATCAGAATTTTTCATTTTCTTCTTTACTGAAATTTTGGTGGCTTAAATGAAAGGTAAGTCTGCAGCTCCCTCAAGAAAATGTAAAAGCCAGCAAAAGAGATTAAGTCACTCATGTTTGAGGTAAGTGTCAGATCCAAATCAAAGCAAAATAAAGCTGGGCTTGATGAAAGGAAGGGCAGTAAGATTGAGAACTGTGTTATCTCCTCAAAGTTGGTTATTCTGTTGGGTAATAAATGGCTCAGCAGTGAAGAATATGGTCCCATTGGGTATATTGCACTAGAGACAAGATATTACGAAAAACTTCCTTGCAAGACTTTCAAGATTCATAGACGCAAAAGGTACATTAGTTGGGATAGTATACATAATAAAGACCTAAAAGTTTGTTCCACTACTAATACTTTTAATAATACAAATTTTATTTAAAAAATAAGTAATACAGTAACTGTTCAGCAAATCTATATTCAATGTAACGAAAGCAAACAAATACCTACCAAATTAAATATATATATATATGTAAGAAACAAATGCAAAGTAACATACTTGTTCCACTATTATTTAAAGCAGTAAATGTAACACATAAAATTCTCTAGCATGAGATAGTTACAATTTAAGCAAAGCTGATTATTGGGAAAGGAAATAAGTTAATTAGAAAAGCAATTTGGAAATATGCACTAAAGGGAAAAAACAGATATCAAAACACCCATTCACTTATCACTTCCACAAATGTTTGCTGAGTGGGAACTACAAGGCACTATGGATCTATCCCTTATCAGTTTACATGTGTCCTCTGTGGTGGTCTATGCCCTCTCTGTGGCAGTCAGTTTCATAGGTTACTATTCACCACATTGGAGGTACTTGCTTTCCTAGTGGCCATGATGGTACATAGGTGATGACACCTGTCACTCACTGATCGCCAGAACTAATATGACTGATAGGTGTCCCTTGTCTTCTCCCTCAGCACTACATACAGAGAGTGACCCTTCTCAGATGTGCCCCTGGAAGAAAAAGATAGCTTTTCACAAATAAAAGAAGACTGTCTTTCTTTGAAGAGTATACTTGTCCTAAAACCATCTTCTTTAAAGTACATCTTTGTTTTAATTTGTTGAGACTTAGCCAATAATTTATATTTAGGACAATCATATTGTTCAGGACTTTTATAAAATTCCAGCATCAAGTCTCTCCTTTTAGGTTGGCCAAATTCCCCAGAAGAGGCTTTTCCAATTTGCTTAAAGGATGCAATCCTGGAGGCTGACATTCTGCAATATGATAAAGATGGTTGGAGTCTCAATTTCAGCAAGCTAACTTTCACTCAATTATCCTGTGTCCCATAGGATATGCCACTTCTCCACTGTGCCTGATGTCCCCAAGCTCAAAGAAATATAACTCTGAGATTCCTTCCAAGTAGGAAAGAGGCACCTGCCCAGCTGTACAGAGTAGGAGAGTTTGGGGTTCTATTAGCTTCTTGAACAGCTTTTTAAACAATGCTATGTTTACAGCCCATGATTTACCCTGTATTTATAAAGATACTTGTTCCATCAAATCCTAAGGTTAAATGGTATAAATTGGTTGTTTCTTGGCTTTCCCCATGACCTCCTAATCATCAGCTTTCTGAACTGTGGATTAGTTGAGGTTCAACCAAAGAAACAAACCACTACGAATGTGTGTGTGTGACTACACAGAAATTCCTTACAAGCACTTGGCTTTGAACAACTGTGGGAATTGGTTAAGTAGTTTCTATAAGGCTGTCATCTGCATGTCTGATGCTAGAGCTGAAGTTCACAGGGCAGGCAGGAAGGCAGGAAAGGAAGACAGAGACAAAGCGGGGAGAGAAAAAACAAGCTAAAAGCCACAAGTACAACCTGGAGCCCATGAAGATGAGCTGAAATCTGTGTCAGTCCCTGCTTGATCTTGATGACATAGGAATTCTGCAGAAGCTGCACCCTTCCTCACAAAGCAAAACACAACACATCTGGCCCAGGAATCCGAGAAGCTTAGAAAAATCCTGAGTAAGTCCTAACCGGTTTGGCTCAGTAGATAGAACATCGGCCTGCGGACTGAAGGGTCCCAGGTTCGATACCGGTCAAGGGCATGTACCTTGGTTGCAGGCACATTCCCAATAGGGGCTGTGCAGGAGGCAGCTGATCGATGTTTCTCTCTCATCGATGTTTCTAACTCTATCCTTCTCCCTTCCTCTCTGTAAAAAAATCAATAAAATATATTTTTTTAAAAAAAGAAAGAAAGATCCAGAGTAAGGTGGAGTAGCTGCAGGCCCACCTGCTGCTTCACACCAATGAGGTGTCATCAGATCAGCAACAAAGTGTGCTGGGGGCAGATAACCTGTCTGTTTTGTTTCAAAGGCCTGCAGATGGAGGTGCTGCACTCAAAGGCCTGGACATGATTCAGAGGACACGATTCTGGACTTTGAGTTGATGCTGTAATGGGATGAGACTTTTGGGGCCTTGAGCGAGGGTAAATGTATTTTTGAATGCTGGATGGATGTAAGTCATTAGGTGTACTACAGTATGTGATTTTAAATTCAGTCCTCTAACATGAGGGATCCTTAATTGTGCTGGTAGATACACAGACCTACATGTGATAAAACTGTACAAACTTGTATAGAACTAAACACACACACACACACACACACAAGTACAAGCGGAAATGGGAAATATGATTAAGCTGATGGATTATATCAATGTTATTATCAACATCCTGGTTTTACTATTATACCAGTATTGTAAAATAATGCCTTTTGGGGGAAAATAAGTAAAGTGTACACAAATCTCTCCGTATTATTTATTACAAACTACCTGTGACTCTGCAATTATCTCCCTATTTCAATTAAAAAAAAAAGTTGGCCCTCTATGATCCCGTTCTTGGCATTTCCGCCATTGTTAACCTGTGAGCAGGACCCAGTGACTTGCTTCTAATAAATGCAATATGGTAACAGTGATGGGATTTCACTGCTGGGTTGGCCCTGAAGCCTCTCAGCTAGCATGCTTTGATGAAGCAAGCTGCTGTGTTAGAGAGGCCCATGTGGCAAGGGATTGAGTGTAACCTCTGGCCACTAGCCAGGAAGAAATGTAGCCCAAAGCTCATACCCCTGTGAGAAACTGAATCCTGCTGAAGAAAACACTAAGTGAGCTTGGAAGCCTTGAGACATGATTCCAGCTCCAGCCAACAACATGCCTTCTGCCTGGAAACACCCAGAAGCATGCCTGGATTCCTGACCCACAGAAACTGTGGGATTTTAAACCACTAAGTTTTGGTGAATTTGTTATAATACAGGCTCACTATCTGTCCCCATTTTCTAGCTCTAATACTTTGTTGCTGGTGTCTCTTTTCCCAATTTCTTTATTCGTGGGCTTATATGGCTTCTATCTCTTTTTATTCCTGTACTAGAGGCCCAGCACAAGTAGAAATGGAAAATATGAAGTCACCCAAGGAGGCGCCCTGCCTCCCGCCGTGCGAGGAGGCACCCTGCAGGCCACCGCGGGACTCAGGCCAGACCGGCACTTCGGGCAGCTGGGACCCACGCCTGACTTCCGCCCCAGGCCCCCCTACCCCCAACCTGTGTCCGCTCTGGGGCTGCCGGGGCCGGCACAGCGGCTCAGCCAGCTCCAGGCACCCCTGTCTCTGTCTCCATCTCTGCTCCGGGCCTCACCTGTGCACACAACCTCTTCCTGTCCGGTGTGACCCATTATGGCATCCCAGCCTAATTTGCCTATTACCTCTTTTTATGTATATCTATTTTTGTTTTGTTAGGATTTCAGGAAGAAAAGCATTTGTTGAACCTTCCATCTTTTACTGGAAATCACCCTCAAATCGTCTGTTACAGACTGAATACTTGTAACCCTCCCTGCTGCAATCCATACACCAAAACCCTAACTCAAATGTGATGTCATTCACTCCCAGGAGGCAGGGCCTTTGGGAGGTCATGAGGGTGGAACCTCCATAATGGGATTAGTGCCCTAACACAATGAGTTAGAGACACCAGAGAAGGCGGCTATCTGAAAGCCAGGAAGTGGGCTCACACCAGAAACCAAATCTGCCAGCTCCTTGACTTCCCAGCTTATAGAACTGTGAGAAATGAATATCTGTTGGTTAAGCCATCCAGTCTATGGTATTTTATTATAGCAGCCAGGAAAGACTAATCTAGCACAAGACCAACAAAATTAATGGGAGAAAAATTACTGAGCAGTCTATTCTAAATGATAGTAATTCTATTCTAAAATTTCATGTCATGAGTCTAGTGAAGGAGATCATGAGAAAGTCTGTTACAAAATGCACCCTTTTCATTTTAATCACTTGATCAATACAACATAATCACAGGGCTTTATTTCCTTCTGATTGTGTTAGCTAGCAGTGGAATTTAAAATGCCCCAGTTTGCCATCTGCTTCATTTTCTCTAGCATGAGTGATACCAATACAAAGAAACAGTCTTCAAACCATCAGCCCTTTTTTATTGGAGATAAAAAAAGAAATGCATGCCTAGACTGTGAGGTCTATGTGATTCAAACAGAATTCACAGTGAGATGTGGCCCCAATTTCAAGAAATCCTCACTCATGTAAGCAACTAAATTACCCCTTTTGCTTCTCTATGAAGTTACTCATTAAAGAAAAAAAGTGAGTGTCAGAATGGTATCAGCATCCCTGGTGGATATGGGGAACTAAAACTTCCCTGGATTTCTCAGTGCTCCTATAAAAATCCCTGGCCTCCTGAGACATGGAAATATCTATATTATAAAACGCCAGTGACCGTAATGCTGTAACGACCAAACGACTGGTCACCAGGAGGTGCATGGAGCACCTCTCGGGCCCTCCCCTCACCCATCCCCCAATCCCAGGGCACCTGCAGCATCAGTGGAGCGTCGCAGGACAACAGCAGTGTCCCCGGGTGTTGTAGGGCGCCAGCAGTGTCCCCAGAGCATCACAGGGCATCAGCAGTGTCCATGGAGCATGCAAGGTGTCGCGGGGCAGTGGACATGGCCTTGATGGGCCATGGTCAGCAAACGGCAGCTCACGAGCCACATGCGGCTCTTTGGCCCCTTGAGTGTGGCTCTTCCACAAAATACCACAGCCTGGGCGAGTCTATTTTGAAGAAGTGGCCTTAGAAGAAGTTTAAGTTTAAAAAATTTGGCTCTCAAAAGAAATTTCAATCATTGTACTGTTGATATTTGGCTGTGTTGACTAATGAGTTTGCCGACCACTGGCCTAGGGAACCCTACACATGCATGATTTAATCGTGTGCTGGGCCTCTAGTTCTCACTAATCAAGAGGGAATATTCTAATTGACTGCCACACCCTCAAAAGATGGTGGCACCAACAGCCACAAGATGGCGGAGCCCATCCCCTCAGCCCCGCCTCATCCAGCTGGAATCCCCCACTCCCCTCAGCCCTGCTGGGGTGAGGCAGGTCATCTAGCCTGAGTCCCCGAGTCCCCTCAGGCCTGCCTCATCCAGCCCAAGTCCTCCAGTCCACTCAGCCATGCCGGGGGGCGGCAGGCGCCATGCACTTTATCCAGCTGGAGTCCCCCAGTCCTCTCAGTCCCGCCTCACCCAGTTCCCACAGCATCCAGCCTCATCCAGCCTCAGTCCCCCAGTTCCCTCAGCCCCACAGAGGAAGGTAGTTGGAGGCAATCGGGCCGGCAGGGGAGGGCAGTTGGGGACAATCATGCTGGCAGAGGAGCGGTTAGGGGGCTATCAGGTTGGCAGGCAGAGTGGTTAGGGGGCTATCAGACTGGCAGGCAGAGTGGTTAGGGGCAATTGGGCAGGCAGGCAGGCAAGTGGTTAGGAGCCAGCAGTGCCAGATTGTGAGAGGGATGTCCGACTGCCAGGATTGGGCCTAAACCAGCAGTTGGACATCCCCCGAGGGGTCCCAGATTGGAGAGGGTGCAGGCTGGGCTGAGGGACACCACCCCCCCGCTGGTGCATGAATTTTGTGCACTGGGCCTCTAGCTCACTGGTTGAGCGTTGACCTATGAACCAGGAGACCATGGTTCAATTCCTGGTCAGGGCTGGGTTGTGGGCTCAATCCCCAGTGTGGGGCATGCAAGGGAGGCAGCAATCAATGATTCTCATCATTGATGTTTCTCTTTCTCTCTCTCATCACTGATGTTTCTTTCTCTTTCTCTCTCTCCCCCTCTCTCTACCTCCCTCCTCTCTGAAATCAATAAAAACATTTGTTTTTTTAAGAAAAAAGATAAAGACTGTTTGCTTTCACTTCCCCTAGATGCCTTTTACTCTTCATATACTATAAGGATTAGATCTACAGCCATTTGTCTAGTTTATTGGTCTGATTGGAAATGGATGATAAAACATTTCTCCACAAGAGGGCCAATGGTTACAGCCCAGACTGGGCCCGTAGGCTAAGTTCACAAAGAGCCAGGAAGACATACCAAAGCCCAGAGTTAGGAGACATCTCCTAGGCATAAAATCTGTGCTTCCTGGACTTGTAGGTCTATTTCTTTCACCAGGTAGGGAAAGTTTTCTGTCATTATTTCTTCTAATAGGTTTTCAATATTTTGCGCTCTCTCTTCTTCTGGCACCCCCATAATTCGGATGTTGGTACACTTGAAGTTGTTCCAGAGGCTTCTTATACTATAGTCATATTTTTGGATTCTTTTTTCTTTTTGTTTTTCTGGTTGGGTGTTTTTTGCTTCCTCGTATTTCAAATCTTGTTTATCTCGCCCTCAGAAAGGGGCATTTGCACTTCAAAAAGTTAGGGTAAGAACCTTGGGTCCTTTCCACACTATCTCAAAGGAGCAAAGGTTTTTCTCCTTCCCTTTGGGGCATTGATCTCTGTCTCTTATCTATGGGGGGAAATCTGACACCTGCATAGAGACATTCCATGCCCTCTCTTCGTATTGCCTATGACCCAGGTATGGGGTACTAATGCTGCAATGGTACCCAAATTGTTGATCTGGTTGTTATCAATAAACAACTCTTTTCCCTGACCCAGATGCCTCATCTTTCTACAGTTGTCATCTACACACAGGCATTTTATCATGCTTCACAGATGTTGCATTTTTTGTTTTCTTTTGTTTTTTACAAATTGCAGGCAAGACCCTCCACTAGCAAAACGATCATGACTTGCTTTATTGCAGAACCAAACCCCAATGTTGCCAACATATGCCTGTAATCACATAACTATACAAGTACACTAACATTTCAAACCCTTCATAGTTCTTGACAAAAATAGCAGAGAACTACAGACATAAAAGTAAACAAGCAAGTTAGAAAGGAAACATCCATTAGGACACAAACAAGACCTCAATGTAATTTAATCTTACAGAAAAAACCTCCTCAGAAGTGAGAGATGCATATGGGATCTTAGGTTAAAAAATAATAAAAACGTGCTCTGGCTGGGTGGCTCAGTTGGTTGGAGTGTTGTCCAATACACCAAAAGGTTTGATTTCTAGTCAGAGCAAATACCTTGGTTGTGGTTTTGATCCCTGGTCAGGGCACATATGGAGTCAACCTATTAATGTTTTTCTCTCACATCAAAGTTTCTCTCTCATATCGAAGTCTCTCTCCCTCTCTCTTTCTCCCCTCAATAAAATACATATCCTGGGGTGAGGATTAAAAAAAAAAAGTATAATAAAAACATGTCTCAAAATCCCCAAGTTCCCTTGGGGGGATGGGCATTGGCTCTCAATTCTAGCCCATCCCAATGAGATCTTGTTCTCAAAGCTAAGCTCAGAAATCAGGGTTTGTCTTAGCCCCTCTCAGACCTACTCCTACCAACAGCTGATAGGGACCCAAGGATGTCCAAAGACCTAATACAATATTTCAGGCCCAAAGAGTTGATCACTTTTACATCATTGTGGGCTCCCTTAAGCATCAGATAGATGATTGTGTTGGACTATCTCTAAAACAGGAAGATTATTTGACTTTGGGTAGTGAGCACACAGTGCAATATACAGATCTTAGATCATAGAAATGTACACTAGAAACTTATATGATACTATTAACCAAGGTGACTCCAATACATTTAATTTTTAAAAATTAAAAAATAGCTTTTAATCTATAAATCTACCACTTTACTACAATATCACAGAAATGTAGAAAGTGGGAGAATCCAAGATGGCGGCGTAGGTAAACACCTAAACTGCTGCCTCGCACAACAATTTCAAAAATACAGCTAAAAAAAAAAAAAATACAGCTAAAAGATAAAACGTCTATCACCCAGAACCACGGGAAAGCTGGCTGAGTGGAAGTTCTACAACTAGAAGGAAAGAGAAAAGACGTGCACAAGCGCTGAAAAGCTGAGGTATGGAGGCGGGTGATCCGGGCTGGCGGCGGGCATTGCTTTTTTCAACCCAAAGGGAGACAAGCCCCCGATTCCTCTGAAATACAGTTTCTGGGGAGACGCAGGGGACCCAAACTCCTACGGGGAGAAGCTGGACTGTCTGCCAGTGAGGGTGGCTTGCTTGCAGAGCTGCGCACAGGAATAATTGTTTACTGCACAGGGCACAGGACTCGCGGATGCTGACAGGGACGCAGAGCCGGCTAACTAGCAGCCATTGCTGTTTGCCACGCCCTAGCCTAGTGACACCCTGAGACCCCGCCCTACACAACCTACAAACCCACCCAAGCTCCAAGCAGCAGCGTTAGCATAAGAAAGCCCTGCCCTATCGCAGCTTAACCTAGCAAACTTGCAGCCCGGGTCAGACAGCTCCAAAACCTCCAAACCCCAAGCAAAGAGGAGAAAACTGCAGCTCTCACTGTAGCTCCTGCTGGGTAGCCTCAGACAGTAGCTGACCTGCACCCCATTGGAGATCCAGAAGCCAGTGTACCTAGTGGTCAGTGTGAGAAACCAGATTTCAACTCCTCACATCCATAAGTGACACATTCAAGAGGCAGACTCAGTGAGCACCAAAGCCCCACTGAAAGAAGTCCTGCTCCATAAGCGTGTCTTCAGCACAGCAGTTCTTCCATTATAGACACAGTGAGTGCTCTCAGCTAATTGGCCTGGAGGTCAATTCCTCCCAGCATACCAACAGCAATCAAGGCTTAACTACACCAAGACTTTGCACTCAGCCCACAAAGGAGTGTACCAAGAGCATCCACCTCATGTGATTGAGGAGGCTGAGCTACTGCCCCCTATAGATCACCTACCACACAAAGCTACTCCATCAACACAGGGAAGCAGCCAAAATGCGGAAACAAAGAAACATGTCACAAATGAAAGAAACGGAGGCAAGCAAACTACTGGACGACATAGAGTTCAGAACCACATGTATAAGGTTACTCAAGAATCTTCTAAAAACCGCTGAGAAACTTGATGAGACCTTTAAGGATCTTAATGAGAATGCCAAAAAAATAGAAAAGGATCAGTCAGAAATGAAGCATACACTGTCTGAAATAAAGAACATACAGAAATTCAACTGTAGATCAACGCACCCCAAGAATCAAGCCAAAGATCTGAAATATGTGGAAACAAAAAACATCCAACCAGAAAAACAAAAAGAAGAAAGAATCCAAAAATATGAAGATAGTGTAAGGAGCCTCTGGGACAACTTTAAGCAAACCAACATCTGAATTTTTGGGGTGCCAGAAGAAGGGAGAGAGCAAAATATTGAAAACCTATTAGAAGAAATAATGACAGAAAACTTTCCCTACCTGGTGAAAGAAATAGACTTACAAGTTCAGGAAGCGCACCGAACCCCATACAAGAGGAATCCAAAGAGGACCACACCAAGACACATCATAATTAAAATGCCAAGAGCAAAAGACAAAGAGAGAATATTAAAAGCAGCAAGAGAAAAACAGTTAATTACCTACAAGGGAGTACCCATACGACTGTCAGCTGATTTCTCAACAGAAACTATGCAGGCCAGAAGGGAGTGGCAAGAAATATTCAAAGTGATGAACAGCAAGAACCTACAACCAAGATTACTCTACCCAGCAAAGCTATCATTCAGAGTTGAAGGTCAGATAAAGAGCTTCACAGACAAGAAAAAGCTAAAGGAGTTCATCACCACCAAACCAGGATTACATGAAATGCTGAAGGGTATTCTTTAAGAAGAGGAAGAAGTAGAAAAAGGTAAAGATAAAAATTATGAACAACAAAATGACATCAAATACATACCTACCAACGAGTGAATCTAAAAATCAGGTGAATGAAAAATCTGAAGAACAGAATGGACTGGTGAATATAATAGAATCAGGGACATAGAAAGGGAGTGGACTGATGATTCTCAGGGGAAGCAGGTGTGAGTGGTGCGGGAAGAGATTGGACAAAAATCTTACTCCTATGGATGAAGACAGTGGCGGGGGGTAAGGGCATAGGGTGGGGTGGGGAATCAGGTGGAGGGGAGCTATGGGGGGAAAAAAGAGGAACACCTGTAATAATCTGAACAATAAAGATTTAAAAAAAAAAAAAGAAATGTAGAAAGTGAAAAATGTAGGCTGCATGGCATCCAGATGAGGGCTGGGATTGATCACAGGCCCTGAGCACTAGTAAGAAAAGGAAAAGGCTGCAGGAGGTGCAAAGGCTCAGACTCTAAGTCACCTAATTGCATCCCTTCTTTTTCAGATGCAGGCACCAGGGCCCCAAAAGATGAAAAGAACTGCCTAAGGGGACACAGGCAAGTGGCAGAGCTAGATCTAGAATCTAGATCTCTTAAACAGCAATAAAGCACTTTTTCTATTTAATCACCAAAAATCCGCATTTCCCTCAGTGGAAATGAGTTGTTCATCATAGCCTAGATAATACATCCCTAAGTCCTTGTGCAATGTGCAACTCCAAGGTACCTCCATACCAGGAAAACACTGCCCTGCACATGATATACATTTCCAACTGTAAATTAACATTAACATGGTTTTAACAGGAGGTATAAGTTTGGCCAGCACTGCTCAGGTCTCCCTAGGGCCAGCCCAGCCGGTGAACTGACTATGAATCCTCAATACCACTCCCAGGTTTCAGCAGAGAACATGCTAAGGCAGAGCCACCAACAAGGACCTTTGAGATAGCATTTCCTCAAAACTACTTCAGTACAAGACTTTAGATATTCTAAAAACACATGCCTAAATACTTAACTTCAGAGAAAAAGAATAAAGGCTACAAAGTAGTTTCCTATAGTTCAGATGTTTTCCGTAACTCCCAGGATTTTCTTATCACATAAGACATAGAGCCCAGCTGGTATGGCTCAGTGGTTGAGTGTCAACCCATGAACCAGGGTTCGATTCCCAGTCAGGGCCTGGGGTTGTGGACTTGATCCCTAGGGTGGGGTGTACAAGAGGCAGCCAGTGGATGATTCTCTCATCATTGATGTTTCTAGCTCCCTCTCCCTCTCCCTTTTTCTCCTTGAAATCAATAAAAACATATTAAAAAAAAAAAAAAAGACATAGAGCCAAAGAGGTAGAAGAGGATCAAAGCTGGAAGGGATTTGGAATGAAATGAAGTAAAAAAAGTTTCACCTGATTTGACATTCAATCACAAGCAAAGCTCAGCACTGAAGTAAAACTTCAAATTCCACTGTAAGCCATGGTATCTAATTCTGTTCTTGGACCACATAACTTAATTAAATATCCATCATTAAGAGTACCTTCTACCTTCTCCACTTTCACATTCCCCCTCCTCCCCCAAATGAAGGGATAGCTGGTTTCTTTTCTTTGGGGGGGGGGGGGCGGGCGGGGGGATCAGGGGGAAACCTTAGATGTCAATGACATTCAATGTTTTTTAATCCAAAAATTGAAATTTAAGCATTCTTCAGACATGATACATACTCAACCTATTTATTCTGGCACAACTTTTGGCTGATAAAGAAGAACTGACTGACTATATTCTAAATAACTGAATATATACTCCACAACTGAAATATTTCACAGTTATTTCTTTTTATGCCAATTCAGAGAACAAAATAAAACTAACCATTTGGCTATGGAAAGTAAAAGAAATTAAATGAGAGATGTGTCAATGTGAAGTTCTTAAACAAATCTCTTTTCTAATCAGGCTTCACTGGCAATATGGAAAATCAAGGGCCCACATCAAAATTTAGAAAATTTGCCCAGATTTTCCTGTGATTTAAACTCACTCCAGAACACTCATATTTATTTCAGTAGCAATCCTCCACCACACCTGACCTTGTCCCAGGCGGGGACACCTGTCCTTCCGGGCCCCCTTCCATTTGCACTTCAGGCTGAGCTGCTCTGTCTTCCTGGGGTATTCTCTTCAGGGACTAGTTAGAGGGCTGCTTCCCTCCCTCTCTATAATGCCAGCGTCTAGAAACCTGACAATATGCCCCACAGTGCCTCTCACAGTTCTTTGGGAAAGCCTAGAACTTTATGCAAACAGGACAGCGGGTAGACTGCTGTGACTTTCCTGAAGAACACATGCAAGCCGGACCCCACTATAACTCTCACAACAGAACCACACTTTCCAACAACCTGCACAGAACCTACGAAGCAATTTTCAGGCACATACCGTATATACTCAGTGCTCAAAACCCACACAGACTGCATCCTATGGTCAATGTTCTACTTTAGAAATTCTCAGGGATCTAGTGAATTTAGAAATGAATTTTCTCATCTAGTGAGACAGAGCCACACCTGACCAATAATTTTGTCTGGAAATAAGTCAAGTTGACAAGTACTCCTGGAGGGCTGACATTACCCTTGGACTGACTATGCCACTCAAAAGGCAGAGAGATGCCCAGCCAGAGGGGTTCGGTGGTTGAGCATTGACCTATGAACCAGGAGGTCACAGTTCGATTCTGGGTCAGGGCTCATGCCCGGTTGCAGGCTCATTCCTTAGTAGGGGATGTGCAGGAGGCAGCCAATCAATGATTCTCTCCCATCACTGATGTTTCTCTCTCTCTCTTCCCTCTCCCTCCCTCTCTGAAATCAATAGATATATTTAAAAAAGAAAAGGCAGAGAGGCAGCCTCAGGGAAATCCACACAGATTTCAATTCTGCCTCCCTGATTTTATATCTTTCAAATAGTGCCAGGGAGTAATCGAACTAAATGATTGAGAGAAAAATATTTACTGTATTTTATTAACAAAAATGACAAATTAAAGAAAAATTTTAAATGCCTAAACTTCTAATTAGCCTACTTTATGCCTGGATCCAAAGTAGGTAATATGATTGTATACTGCATTGACAATGTAAAGATAATCGTTTTCTCAATAGTAGAACCAGTTTTCAAATGTCTGTTCTATCTTTTTGAATAAGAACATTCACTTTGATGTTCTAAATAAATTCCAATAAAAATAATCATTACTTCGGTCTGAATACTAAGTTTCTTTTTAGGGCAAAGTAGAGCCCTTCAACCTTCAAAAAAAAAAAAAGGTTTCATATTGAGGACCAATAATCAGAATGACATTGGACTTAACAACAGAAGCTAAAATATAATACAGAAAAATGCCTCCAAAATTGCAAGGAAAATACTCTCCTATCAAGAGTTCTATCTGCCTTCAGTGTAACCAAACTACTCAATGCTGCATCTTTAAAACATATATTATTCACATATGTAATACTTCCACCCCTGCCCCATCTACTGGAAGATGTGCTCTACCAAATAGAGTGAAGAAACCAGGAAAGCTCCCAGGTATCAGGATCCAACAGGAGAGAGATCACAAGGCGCCAGCAGTGCAGCAGATAGGGCAGGCAGAGGCCCCAGAAATGACTTCCTCAAGATGATACAACCGAAAAGATTTGTAATGAGTTTCAATGCACTAAGAGATATGTACAACCGAAGGTAAGAGAGATTGAATTACTGAGTCGTACAAAAAAAATTAAGTGCAAGCATGTGCATGCACACTTGTACATAGACCCAACAACTTTTTAAAAATATATTTTTGTTGATTTCAGAGAGGAAGAGAGAGGGAGAGAGAGATAGAAACATCAATGATGAGAGAGAATCATCAATCAGCTGCCTCCTGCACACCCCATTCCAGGGTTTGAGCCCACAATCCGAGCATGTGCCCTAACCAGGAATCGAACCGTGACCTCCTGGTTCATAGGTTGACACTCAACCACTAAGCCACGCCGGCTGGGCTAAACCCAACAATTTTTAACTTCAGGCAAGGTAAGTCTTATACAGAAATGAGGAAGTAACCATGGTTTTTTATATGGCTCCTCTGTGAATAGCATTCATGTAACACCAAAGGTAAACCCTGTATACTGAGCTGCAGAGAGAAGGGGAAGGAGACAAGTATGGGGCAGGAGTGAAGAGAGTAACTCCTCATCTTTCATAGAGGTCAACACAAAATGCCTAAAACTGAAATAACAAGTGATAGCAATATAAGCATATCACTTAAAGCCTGCTTTTCATTGTAATTTGTACAACTATTAATCTATAATATATATGCATGCTAATACAATAAAAATAAAAACTACATTTTAAAAACTAAATTGGTTGTTTTCCTTTACTCTTTTTATATGGCCTTTCTGATTTTTTTTTTTTTAAAGCTCACTTTTGCCCTGACCGGTTTGGCTCAGTGGACGGAGCGTCGGCCTGCGGACTGAGGGGTCCCAGGTTCGATTATGGTCAAGGTCATGTACCTTGGTTGCAGGCACATCCCCAGTGGGGGGTGTGCAGGAGGCAGCTGATCAATGTTTCCCTCTCAACCATGTTTCCGACTCTCTATCCCTCTCTCTTCCTCCCTGTAGGAGATCAATAAAATATGGGTTTTTTTAAAAAAAAAAAAGCAGCTCACTTTTTAAATCCAATAAAACAGTAAAGATGGAAACTACATGAGGTATCGTTTTCACTGTTCTAATCTATTTTCAAACTGGATTAGAAAGGACTTAAACTCTACACTAACAAAAGCAAAAAGGAAACCAATTATAGGGCAACAAAACTATAAGCATTTTACTAATCATAAAATACTTACATTGCTCTGGGTGGCTGTTTTTCTGCCAATACCATGCTGTTTTTTTTTAAATATTTTTTTATTGATTTCAGAAAGAAAGGGAGAGAGAGAGGGGTAGAAACATCAATGATGAGAGAATCATTTATTCGTTGCCTCCTGCATGACCCCTACTGAGGAACAAGCCCACAACCCAGGCATGTGCCCTTGA
Source organism: Corynorhinus townsendii (assembly GCA_026230045.1). Classification (NCBI taxonomy): domain Eukaryota; kingdom Metazoa; phylum Chordata; class Mammalia; order Chiroptera; family Vespertilionidae; genus Corynorhinus; species Corynorhinus townsendii. The sequence continues at coordinate 78,473,925 of JAPDVU010000001.1, read as the reverse complement.
CTAGAACCGAACCTGGGACCCTTCAGTCTGCAGGCCGTAGCTCTATCCACTGAGACAAATGGCTAGGGCACCATGCTGCTTTGATTAGCTTTGCTCTGTGGTCTCATTTGAAGTCAGGTAATATGACACTTCTGGCTTTGTTCTCTTTTTTCCCTCTCAGAATTGTTTTGGCTGTTTGGGGTCTTTTGTGATTCCATACAAAGCTAATGATTTTTTTGTTCTAGTTATTGGGATTTTGATGAGGATTGTATACTGCTTTGGGTAATGTGTACATTTTTAACTAATGGAACATAATAGAGAGCCCAGAAATAAAACCACATGTATATGGATAAATAATATTTGACAAAGGAGCCAAAAAACATACTGTGGAAGAAAGAAAGCCTCTTCAATAAATGGTGCTCAGAAAATTGAAAAGCCACATACAAAAGAATGAAACTAGGCTACAGTTTGTCTCAATGTACAAAAATAAATTTAAAATTTTAAGATCTAAATATAAGACCCGAAACAATAAATTACATAGAAGAAAACATAGGTACTAAACTAATGGACCTTGGCTTAGAAAAGATTTTATGAATTTGACCCAAAGGCAAGGGAAGTAAAGGCAAAATTAAATGAATGAGACTATATCAAACTAAAAGAAACAGCCAACAAAACAAAAAGGCAACCAACTGAATGGGAGAAGATATTTGCAAACAAATAACTCTGACAAGGGGTTAAGATCCAAAATATATAAAGAACTTATATAACTCAACAAACACCAAACAAACCAAACAATTAAAATTGGGCAGAGGATCTGAGCAGACACTTCCCAAGAAGACATACAAATGGCCAACAGATATATGAAAAATGTTCAATGTCACTAGCTATTAGGGAAATGCAAATCAAAACTACAATGAGATACCAATTCACACTTGTTAGAACGGCCGTTACCAACAAGACCAGTAATAACAAGTGTTACAGAGGTTGTGGAGAAAAAGAAACACTTATTCACTGCCTGTGGGGATGTAAACTAGTATGGCAGTTTCTCAAAAAATTAAGAAGAGCCCTGGCTGGTTTGGCTCAGTGGATGGAGTGTTGGCCTGCGGACTGAAGGGTCCCAGGTTCGATTCCGGTCAAGGGCGTGTACCTTAGTTGCAGGCACATCCCCAGTAAGGAGTGTGCAGGAGGCAGCTGATCGATGTTTCTAACTCTCTATCCCTTTCCCTTCCTCTCTGTAAAAAATCAATAAATTTATTTATTAAAAAAAAAAAGTTGACCCTTTCTTAAAAAAAAAAAAAAAATTAAGCAGAGAGTTATATGATCCAGCAATCACTCTTCTAGGCATCTACCTAAAAAATTTTGAAAACATTTATTCACAAAGATATATGCATCCCTATATTTATTGCAGCATTACTCATGGTGGCCAAGACATGGAAATAACCAAAACGTCCTTCGATAAATAACTGGATAAATAAGATGTGGTACATATATACTGGAATACTAATTAGCCATAAGAAAAGATGAAATAGTGCCATTTGCGACAACATGGATGGACCTTATTAACCAATGTCACCCCAATAAATTTAAAAAATACTTTCAAATGTACCCCTATTTTTATATATCTCCAAAGTAAAGAAACTGAGGATAAGAAAGTTACTCTTAGAATTGAGAGAAAAAAAGAGACTTATTATATTACTTATAGCATAATTCTAACAGTCTTCCAATGAAAATCTTTTAAGAATATTCCCTCCTCAGAACATAAAAGCAATACAGATAATTGATATGAATATATCTTAATTGAGGGGTGCTTGTTCCCAGTTAAAGAAAGAAACAATGCAGTGAGCATTTCACCAGATAAATTGGTTGATGGTAAATTTTTTGGATTTGTATCACTAGAGGGAAGAAACACAAGATGTTCCAAACATTCTTATCTAAAATAAGATAAGGCAGCTCTGAATACAAGCCATGTCTAAGAAAGAAAAACAAGGATTCTTATATGACCAGGCAGATGAACAGAATAATGTATACTGAGCATCTACCATGTGCCAGGCACAATGCCAGGCCCTAGAGATTCAAATGGGATGTAATCCTACCACCCTCATCAACCTTACTCATCAGCAAAACTAAAAGAAAGAAAACTCCAATTAAAATGTGATTTCAGTAGGCTCATCCAGGAATGAATCTGGGCAACACCAGTGAAGAGACTCAATTCAATTCAAAGCGAGTCGGCGTCTATTTCTCAGTTTCTATATCCCATACAAGAGACGGTGACTAAAATCAATGTTATTTGTAGAACTCTGTCCAAGATGCCTAAACCTAATGACTTTTGCTACTGCTTTAAACCAAAGCAAATGGGGAGAAACCAGGAGGTCACAGTTCGATTCCTGGTCAGGGCACGTGCCGGGTTGTGGGCTTAATCCCCAGTGTGGGGCGTGCAGGAGGAAGCCGATCAATGATGTTTCTCTCTCATCATTGATGTTTCTATCTCCCTCTTTCTCTCCCTCCCTCTCTGAAATCAATAAAAATATATGTGTTTTTTTAAAAAAGACTGTGTACCTGAGACCTCACAGAACATTAGGCAATGAAAGGTACCTTAAGTCACCCAACTGACCTTCTATTTTTTATCTGGACCTGACCCAGGTCCCTACCCCCCTACCTAAGTCCAGTTCTTGGCTTCTCAGTAATCCACCCCTCACCTTCATATCTAACTTCCTCATGTACTTGTAAGTCTCATGTCTTTTTTTTCTTTTTCTTTTTTCCCAGATTTCTCTGACTTTTCTCTTTCCCTTTGGGTTAGAGTCTCTGTTCCTGGGACATTTAAGTGCTGTTTCCCTGATTTTTTACAGCACTGTGTCAGAATTACCACCACACTATGAGTGCCCCAGCCCTGGTCTGGCCTCTGTCTCCTTCCCACTGTGGCCTGCCCAGGTTGGCCATGCCTATGCATGCAGCTGCCACTCCCACATACTGCACAGGTACTGCCTCATCCCCCCGTGATGGTTATCAATTTACTGCCTGTAAGCTCCAAATTCACCCTTCTGACTTCTCTGTGAAAATGGATCTGGGCTCTTAAAATATGTGTCCTTTTCTTGTTGGCACTAAAGTTTTGTTACTAGGGGCAATGGAGAGACACTGAAGGAGGAAAGAGTTTGGCTTTCTGGTTCTGGTGCGTTCACTGAGCAAGCTCCTGCAGCATGGGAGGGGGGCTTCTCCAGTGCTTCTCTAGCTTCTGCCTTATTCTAGTAACTAAAGAGTCATAAACTTTAAGAAGTAGTCTATCCATTGGTGAATCATCAGAATATATACAAATAGTTTCTTAAATAGAGCTGAATTCTGCTCACCCTTTTAAAAAAATTTGATTTTTGAGAGAGAAACATCGATTTGTCATTCCACTTATTTATGCATTCATTGGTTGATTCTTGTATGTGCTCTGACTGGGGATCAAACCTACAACCTTGGTACTCTAGGATGATGCTCTAACCAAGCTACCCAGTCACAGCCAAATTCTGCCACTTTTAGGAGTGATCCTTGTTCTGAAGCAACAAACAATGACAACTTTCTTTCACATACAGGGTAGGACAAAAGTAGGTCTACAGTTGTTCATATGAAAAATAATATAATAATTAACAAAATAATACAAAAGAAACTGTTTCACATACTCACAACTGTAAACCTAGTTCTGCCAAATCCTGTAATACCGTCTCACATGTTTGAAAACAAATATTTTGCTTCTTCATTGCCTTCTTTTTACTAGATTAAAAAATATCCTGCCACTTTAATCATCTCCTATATAAACACTCAACATCTTAATTGCCTTCTGGATGTACCTCTGCCCCACCAACTCAAGAGTCCTTCGAAGGTACTGCCCCAGTCAGAAAACACAACAGCCCTGACGCATGTGACAGGCCCGATACAATGTAATGGACTGTCACTTGCTGTGATCAGGAAGCTGTACCTCCCTTCAGTCAGTCAGGAGCCACCCTGGGGTTCTGGAAATCCAGCGTTCTAGGTGGCTGTGGATCAACTGAAACTCCCACATGCTTTGCACACGATTAACTTCCACACTAGGATTTACTCATCCTACTATTTTCTTCATTAAGAGAAACTGCCTTCTTCCAGCATTGCCCACTTGGTTTTCCTCTACTACTCGTACAGCGATGCTGACACATGCTTACCAAGGCCAGGTTAATCTGCTGCAGTGTGCGATGAGCACAATAAGCCTCCAGAAAAAGACATTTCCACAGGACCTGGCATTGTCTTTTATGTTTTGTCCTTGCCAGGCCAGGCACAGCCACAGGCACAGTTCACATCATAACACGTTCATATCAGTGATAATATTATATATTTCTAATTATATATATTCCCTATTGTATATATAAAAAAGCCCTTTGGACAACTCTTTTATTGAAGTCTTACTTATGTTTCATGGACAATTACATATAGTGTCCAAGTTCAAGGAATGTATTTTTGGCAATCTAGCCATTTCATTATATAGAACAATAATTATACTGAAGTACATGAAAAGCAATGGAAAGGAAAAAATTTCTAATACCTCAAGCCAAAAGGATGTGATTAAGTAAATAATGTGATTAGGAGGCATTATACAAGGTCATATTAATAAATCTCTTCTGAGGAATCCAAGATGGCGGCATAGGTAAACACCTGAACTGCTGCCTCCCACAACAATTTAAACTGCAACTAAAGGATAGAACGTCTATCACCCAGAACCACGGGAAAGCTGGCTGAGTGGAAGTTCTACAGCTAGAAGGAAAGAGAAAAGAGCATTGAGACGTGCACAAGCGCTGAAAAGCTGAGGTACGGAGGCGCGTGGTCCGGGCTGGCGGCGGGTGACTGGGTGTGTTGCTTTTTTCAACCCCAACGGAGACAAGCCCCCGATTACTCTGAAATCCAGTCTCTGGGGAGACGCGGGGGACCCAAGCTCCTACGGGGAGAAGCTGGACTGTCTGCCAGTGAGAGTGGCTTGCTAGCAGAGCTGTGCGCAGGAATAATTGTTTACGGCACTGGGGCACAGGATTCCAGGACACGGTCGGGACACAGAGCGGGCTTACTAGCAGCCATTGCTGTTTGCCACGCCCTAACCTAGTGACGCCCTGAGACCCCGCCCCACACAACCTACAAACCCACCCAAGCTCCAAGCAGCTCAATTAGCATAAGAAAGCCTGCCCTATTGCAGCTTAACCTAGAAAACTTGCAGCCCCGGTCAGACAGCTCCAAAACCTCCAAACCCCAAGCAAACAGGAGAAAACTGCAGCTCTCACTGTAGCTCCTGCTGAGTGGCCTCAAACAGTAGCTGACCTGCACCCCATTGGAGATCCAGAAGCCAGTGTACCTAGTGGTCAGTGTGAGACACCAGATTTCAACTCCTCACATCCATAAGTGACACATTCAAGAGGCAGACTCAGTGAGCACCAAAACCCCACTGAAACAAGTCCTGCCCCATAAGCGTGTCTTCAGCGCAGCACTTCTTCCATTATAGACACAGGGAGTGCTCACAGCTAATTGGCCTGGAGGTCAATTCCTCCCAGCGTACCAAGAGCAATTCAGGCTTAACTACACCAAGACTTTGCACTCAGCCCACAAAGGGGTGTACCAAGAGCATCCACATCAGGTGATTGGGGAGGCTGAGCTACTGCCCCCTATAGGTCACCTACCACACAAAGCCACTCCATCAACACAGGGAAGAAGCCAAAATGCAGAAACAAAGAAACATGTCACGAATGAAAGAAACGGAGGAAAGCAAACTACTGGATGACATAGAGTTCAGAATCACATTTATAAGGTTACTCAAGAATCTTCTAAAAACTGCCGAGAAACTTGATGACACTTCTGAGGAGCTTAGTGAGACCTTCAAGGACCTTAATGAGAATGCCAAAAAAATGGAAAAGGATCAGTCAGAAATGAAGCATACACTGTCTGAAATAAAGAATATACAGAAACTCAACTGTAGATCAACATACCCCAAGAATCAAACCAAAGATCTGAAATATGTGGAAACAAAAAACATCCAACCAGAAAAACAAAAAGAAAAAAGAATCCAAAAATATGAAGATAATGTAAGGAGCCTCTGGGACAACTTTAAGCGAAACAACATCCGAATTTTTGGGGTGCCAGAAGAAGGGAGAGAGCAAAATATTGAAAACCTATTAGAAGAAATAATGACAGAAAACTTTCCCTACCTGGTGAAAGAAATAGACTTACAAGTTCAGGAAGCGCACAGAACCCCATACAAGAGGAACCCAAAGAGGACCACACCAAGACACATCATAATTAAAATGCCAAGGGCAAAAGACAAAGAGAGAATATTAAAAGCAGCAAGAGAAAAACAGTTAATTACCTACAAGGGAGTACCCATACGACTGTCAGCTGATTTCTCGGCAGAAACTATGCAGGCCAGAAGGGAGTGGCAAGAAATATTCAAAGTGATGAACAGCAAGAACCTACAACCAAGATTACTCTACCCAGCAAAGCTATCATTCAGAGTTGAAGGTCAGATAAAGAGCTTCACAGACAAGAAAAAGCTAAAGGAGTTCATCGCCACCAAACCAGGATTACATGAAATGCTGAAGGGTATTCTTTAAGAAGAAGAAAAAGGTAAAGATAAAAATTATGAACAACAAAATGACATCAAATACATACCTACCAACAAGTGAATCTAAAAATCAAGTGAATAAAAAATCTGAAGAACAGAATGGACTGGTGAATATAATAGAATCAGGGACATAGAAAGGGAGTGGACTGACGATTCTCAGGGGAAGCAAGTGTGAGGGGTGCGGGAAGAGATTGGACAAAAATCTTACTCCTATGGATGAAGACAGTGGCGGGGGGTAAGGGCATGGGGTGGGGTGGGGAATCAGGTGGAGGGCAGCTATGGGGGGAAAAAAAGTGGAACACCTGTAATAATCTGAACAATAAAGATTTAATTAAGAAAAAAAAAATAAAAATAAATAAATCTCTTCTGAATATTCCCTAAACTACAGCGGATTAGTCTCAGTATTATGTTATATACTACGGCATATTTCTTCTTAACACACAGCATCTTTCAAGTACCCTAAGTATCAATTTAAAATTTCCTTTTTTAGACTAAATTTATAACAGACTAGCCTACAAAATGTCATTAAATTCACATACTAGATATGCATGATACTTTTCTAACTTGTACTTTGCTCCTTTATCTATTAATCACTACAAGTCCTCTAAAGAAAGTCCTTTCCTAAAACCATATCCTCAGCATCTTCTCTGAATTACACTTTTTTTTTCCTCCTTATCAGGTATCATTGCATAACTTGAATTCTGGCTTCAATTTCTAATTGAAGCATAGGAATTTATTTCCCTCCCTTCCTTAGCTTAAAGTGTGCAAGTGAGATTATACCCTTTCCTATTAAGTTACAGCCCGGAGGGCAGTTTATAATGAGCCCAACAAGATGTCAAATGTTCCTATTCCAGCCCAAATTTAAAATGCGCATTTCCACCATTTCATTTTAAAGTTTTCTAGAAAGAAATGAAGTTCCCCTGTTTCCCAACATCTATTGCTATGGAACACATATAAATAAAGCTCACTGGAGCCTTGGAAATTCAGTGCCCACAAAAAAACCAAAACAACAAAACAGAAAAACTGTCCTGTTTCTGGCCAAAGAAAGGGACTAAGGCAGAAACAGCTAAATTCCACTAAAATCCATTCTCCCCTCTTCCACAGGAATTAAGTTTTAGCTGGAATGTGACTCCCAGCCCAGAACTACATATCTCAGCCCCTTCGTAGCTAAATGTGGCCATCTGACATATTCCATGAAATATTCAATGGAACAAGAGCACAAGTGCTATGTGATACTCCCAGGCCTAGCCCATAACACCTTGCAAGCCTAAAAAATATATATTCTATGCTTTTTTGACTTTGGAAGCTGATAGAAGATGATAGAAGAACTGGTCAGCTTATGTCCCTGAATGACTCTGGAGCAGCTACTGCTAACCTGAAAAGTTCACCTCAGAACCACTTCCTGAGAGAGAGAAAAAAAACTGGCTTTAAAAAAATATGGAAGTTTAATTATTGCTGGATCTTCAGTTTCAGCAACAAGCTTACTCTAACCAGAAAATTCATTTTAAAAAGAAGGTTTGGAAAAAAAAAAAAGCATATACTAGTATATACTAAGTTCAATGCTGAGTTCAGATGAAAGACAAATGGTACCACAGTTTAAGGATAATTCTAAAGAGAAATAAACCTACTGGAATAAATGCCTGTGCCCGTGCACTGCTTCTTAAACGTTTTTTACCCGAGTCTTCACCTTCACCACACCGCCATTTCACTTCTCCCACCGTAAGGAGAACTCACCACAGGATTCTGATTTTTCCTCTTGACTGTGGGCAGAAACTCATTATCTTAGTCCCAGCCTTCCCACTCTCTTTCTTCTTTCATACCAGCCAGGCACTGTGGCCCCACGGTTAGGTAAAACCCTAATCTGCTGAAAAATACTATGGAATCAAATAAGAGATGTGTTTGCTTTCTTAATAGGTAGGCAGTTGAGGACAAGTAAGAAGACATTCAGGTTGTCCAGGGACCCAGGGCCCTTCTATCTAGTAGTTCCACATCACGTAGGGTTGTGTGCCCCTGCAGGGTCCAGCTGGCTCACCTCTTCCATATATGCATTCCAGCCCAGGGGAGGGAGAAAAAGGTAGAAAAGAGAAATCAGGTTCCTCATGCAGGATATGCAGAACTTAGTCACATACTGGCTGCAAAGAAGGCTGAAGAATGTAGCATTTAGAAATAGTCCAATACACTAGAGCCAAACGGGCAATATTAGTTATGCCTGAGAAAGTAAGGCTAGGAAGTAACAGGATTTCATATATCTTTTAACAGAATCCATCCCCAATCTAATTTGTTAATGTAATGTTTCCCAAACTGTATTCTGTGGACCACTATTCTGAGACAAGTTATTGGAATGCTTTAGAAAAAAAAGAGTTCTGTGTTCAAACTCTTTCCCATTCTCAGGTTGCCCCTAAGCCCATTAGCAAAGTAAAGTTCCCAAAAGTTTGTGGTAAAGAAACCCATTTAATTTGGTGTGGCTCAGTCCAGAATTCTTCAAACTGATGAGAACAGAGAATTTGTTTTTTTCTGAAAACAATGCTTTGCAAGATAGCAGTCTGAGACAGAGTTTAATTCAGTAAACATAACTCCTGTAAGATTTTATGCACAATGTCTATCTAAAACTGTAAGTCAGATCAAGGACCACTTGATCTGCAGGGAATACTTCCTGCAGCCTGATCAGACTGGCCAGAGTTCTTATTAGACCCCCAAACCCTTTCCAGACTCTACTCTTTGTGCTTATGCCAATTCTTGCCACTCAGATATGTCTGCTAAACCCTTAGCCTGCTCTCAGAGCTTAGTTGAAATCTCACTTCTTCTCAACTCTTCAATCCTATCTAATAAAAGAGAAACATGCAAATTGATCGTACCTCTGCTACAACCACAAGCCACACCCACCAACCAGGAGCAAGTATGCAATTAACCCAACAAAATGGCGACAGCCACGGAGCTGTAGAGAGCAAGAGGCTTGGGTTGCCCCTGGCAATGGAGGAACCAAGCTTCCCGCCCTGCCCTGGCCGGCCCTGGCCTCTGCTCAAGGCTACACAGTCTCAATTATAGAAGATAAATAAATCCCAACAAAAATGGTGGCAGCCATGGAGATGGAGTCAGCCAGAGGCTTGGGTTGCCCCAGCGATGGAGGGAGCCAAGCTTCCCGCCCACCCTGGCCTGCCCTGGCCTCCGCTTAATGCTAAAATTTTCAATTATAGAAGATAAATAAATCCCAGATACCAGGGCCTCCACTTGGGTCACCAGGGAGCGTGGCTGGCCTGCAAACCACCACAGGCCCCTCGCCCAGGCCGCCCCATGCCCTAAGGGAACCCCCACCCTGATCCGGGACACCATTCAGGGCAAACCAGCTGGCCCCCGCCCATACACCAGGCCTCTATCCTATCTAATAAAAAGGTAATATGCAAATTGACCATCACTCCAACACACAAGATGGCTGCTCCCATGTGGACACAAGATGGCCACGACAAGATGGCCAGCAGGGGAGGGCGGTTGGGAGGGACCAGGCCTGCAAGGGAGGGCAGTTGGGGGTGATCAAGCCTGCAGGGGAGGGCAGTTAGGGGTGACCAGGCTGGCAGAGGAGGCAAGTTGGAGGCGACTGGGCCTGCGGGGAAGGGGACCTAGGCGTGCAGGGGAGAGCAGTTGGGAGGGACCAGGACTGCAGGGTAGGGCAGTTGGGGGGGGACCAGGCATGCAGGGGAGGGCAGTTGGGGGAGACCAGGCATGCAGGGAAGGGCAGTTAGGGGTGACCAGGCCTGCAGGGGAAGGCAGTTAGGGGTGACCAGGCCTGCAGGGGAGGGCAGTTAGGAGCAATAAGGCTGGCAGGGGAGTGGTTAGGGGGTGATCAGGCTGGCAGGCAGAAGCAGTTAGGGGCAATCAGGAAGGCAGGCAGGCGAGCAGTTGGGAGCCAGCAGTCCTGGATTGTGAGAGGGATGTCCGGCTGCCCATTTAGGCCTGATCCCACAGACATCCCTCAAGGGGTCCCAGATTGGAAAGAGTGCAGCCTGGGCTGAGGGTCACACCCCACCCCCCCGTGCACGAATTTTGTGCACCAGGCCTCTAGTCTCTATAGAAAAAGGCTAATATGAGAAGTGTCCTTCCCACTGTCTGACCGGTCACTATAACGCGCACTGACCACCAGGGGGCAGACACTCAACACAGAAGCTGCCAAACTGCAGTGACTTGGCAGCAACAGTTCTCGGGTGATGCACCCCGAAACCAGAGAGGAGGGAGTCCAATTCCTCGCTGGGCTGCCCTCTCACACTCTGGGACCCCTTGAAGGATGTTGGAGAGCCAGTTTCAGCCCAATCCCCACAAGCCTGGTCGAGGGACCCCACCTGGTGGAGGGACCCCGCTCACTCTGCAGATGCCTTTCAAGCCACAGCACCACCCTAGGTGTAGCCGGCTGGGGAGGGACCGTGGGAGGTTAGCTCCAAGGCATGTCCACCCCTGTTTTGCCCAGTCCTGCCCCACTGGCCACCTTCTAATTAATTTCTTTTCAATGTGCACAAATCCATACACCAGGTCACTAGTTTATAATAATGTCCTTTCTCTGAATTCTGTTAGTATTTATTATGATATTTATTTGACCTGCATGAGCCAACTGGAAGTAAGCTTTCAGACTTAGCATGAGCCACCAAAACTCCTTCACTAAGATCTCAAGGCTTAGATAAAAAGGCAAAAACCCAGCTTTCGGCCCAAAAAAGCAGCAAAACCAAACAAGTGACACCATGGGTAACATCAGGACCAGCTGCATTGAATAATGACCCCCCTGTCCTGGTGGCAATCAACCAGTAGAGGCCACAACCCTGAAAGGACACACCTGGGAAGCTGATAAATGCTCTATTGGGATCATCCCCTGAAACCTCCACATAAATACCCTAGGGCCGTGGTTGGCAAACCGCAGCTCAGGAGCCACATGCAGCTCTTTGGCCCCTTGAGTTTGGCTCTTCCACAAAATACCACGGCCTGAACGAGTCTGTTTTGAAGAAGTGGTGTTAGAAGAAGTTTAAGTTTAAAAAATTTGGCTCTCAAAAGAAATTTCAATCGTTGTACTGTTGACATTTGGCTCTGTTGACTAATGAGTTTGCCGACCACTGCCCTAGGGTCTAGACCAGTGGTTCTCAACCTTTCTAATGCCGCGACCCTTTAATACAGTTCCTCATGTTGTGGTGAACCCCAACCATAAAATGATTTTCGTTGCTACTTCATAACTGTAATTTTGCTGCTGTTAATGAATCATAATGTAAATATCTGTGTTTTCCGATGGTGTTAGGCTCTACAGCAGCGTTCTCAACCTGTGGGTCACAACCCACAGGTTGAGAACCGCTAGCAGGGTCGCCTAAGAACCGCTAACAGGGCTGACAGGAAACCAAGGCTTTCTACTCCACCTGAAACTCTGCCCCGAAACTCCGCCCCATCCAACAGGCTGTCCTTACAGAATTTTTCCATTAAATTATCTTTCAAAAAATCCTGATGTGGAAATAAAGCAATTGACCAACATATATATAATTTAACACTACTACTTTCTTTCTATAAAAAATAAAATATGGGAGAAACCAAGATGGCAGCATAGGTAAACACCTAAACTGCTGGCTCACACAACAATATCAAAACTACAACTAAAAGACAAAACGGACACCATCCAGAACCACAGGAAAGCTGGCTGAGTGGAAATTCTACAACTAGAAGAAAAGAGGAAAGCACATTGAGACTCAGAGGAGCTACAAAAGGCTGAGGTACAGAGACTCGCACGTGGAGAGGACAGGTGGCTGTGTGCACCGGCAGCTGAGTGTGCGGCTGGCTTTCTAAAGCGGGAGGGAGAAGGAAGCTCCCAACTGCACTGAACTCCAGTCCCGGGCAAGATGCTGGGAAACCAGACTCATTCGGGGGGAATCTAGACTGGCAGGAAAAGAGAAAAGCACACTGAGACCCGGGAGCTGCGGAAGGCAGAGGCCCGGAGGCGTGCACGCACACACAGAAAGGACTGACTGCTGAATGCATGGGAGGCTGAGTGCGCGGCTGGCTTTCTAAAGCAGGAGGGAGACAGAAGCTCCTGACTGTGCTGAACTCCAGTTCCGGGCAAGTTTCTGGGAACCCAGACTCATTTGGGGAGAAACTGGACTGTCTGGCAGCGGGGGAAACTCGAGGGCAGCTTTCTCTCAGAGGTGCTTGCAGCGATTACCGAGGGACACTGAGACCCAGAGGCCTCATAGGGCAGGGCTGACGGGAAACCAAGGCTGTCTACTCCACCCTGAAACTCTGCCCCAAAACTCCACCCCATCCAAGCTGAGCACAGAGGCTTTCGCAATTTTGCAAGTCTTGTCTTATAAGAGTGTCTCCAGCACAGACGTTCTCCCAGCGTAGACACAGCTGATCCTCACAGCCAATAGGCCCAGAGGTCAATTCCTCCCAGTGACACCAACAACAATCAAGACTTAACTACATACAACAAGACTAAGCATACAGTCCACAAAGGGTTGCACCAAGAGTGTCCACCTTAGGTAACTGGGGAGGCTAAGCCACTGGGCCCTGGAGGACACCTACCACACAAAGCTACTCTACCAACTCAGGGAAGCAGCAAAAATGCGAAGACAAAGAAACAGATCACAAATGAAAGAAATGGAGGAAAACAAATGACTGGATATAGAGTTCAAAATCATGGTTATAAGGTTTTTCAAGAATTTTCTAGAAAAGGCCGATAAATTTAACGAGACCCTCGAGAATATGAAAAAGGACCAACTAGAAATTAAACATACACTGACTCAAATAAAAAATATCATACAGAGACCTAACAGCAGACTAGAGGACCGCAAGAATCAAGTCAAAAGTTGAAATACAAAGAAGCAAAAAACACTCAGCCAGAAAAGCAAAAAGAAAAAAGAATCCAAAAATGTGAAGATAGTGTAAGGAGCCTCTGGGACAACTTCAAGCATACCAACATCAGAATTATGGGGGTGCCAGAAGAAGAGAGAGAGCAAGATACTGAAAACCTATTTGAAGAAATAATGACAGAAAACTTCCCCCACCTGGTGAAAGAAATAGACTTACAAGTCCAGGAAGTGCAGAGAACCCCAAACAAAAGGAATCCAAAGAGGACCACACCAAGACACATCATAATTAAAATGCCAAGAGCAAAAGACAAAGAGAGAATATTAAAAGCAGCAAGAGAAAAACAGTTAATTACTTATAAGGGAGCACCCATACGATTGTCAGCTGATTTCTCAACAGAAACTATGCAGGCCAGACTGGAGTGGCAGAAAGATTCAAAGTGATGAATAGCAAGAACCTACAACCAAGATTACTCTACCCAGCAAAGCTATCATTCAGAATTGAAGGGCAGATAAAGAGCTTCACAGATAAGAAAAAGCTAAAGGAGTTCATCACCGCCAAACCAGTATTATATGAAATGCTGAAAGATATTCTTTAAGAAGAGGAAGAAAAAGAAAAAGGTAAAGATAAAAATTATGAACAACAAATACATGTCTATCAACAAGTGAATGTAAAAAATCAAGTGAATAAAAAATCTGATGAACAGAATAAACTGGTGAATATAATAGAATCAGGGGCATAGAAAGGGAATGGACTGACAACTCTTGGGGGGAAAAGGATGTGGGAGGTGCAGGAAGAGAATGGACAAAAAGCGTACACCTATGGATGAGGACAGTGTGGGAGAGGTAAGGGTAGAGGGTGGGGTGGGAACCAGGTGGAGGGGAGCTATGGGAGGGGGGTAAAAAGAGGAACAATTGTAATAATTTGAACAATAAAGATTAAATTAAAAAAATAATAAAATACGGGAAAAAAATGTATGATTACATCGGTTAATGTTTTTTAAAATCTCTAATTATTCAAGGCTTGTATTGTAAAACGGAGATAAAATTGCTTCAGGTGATCCCCTGGCTAGATTAAGTGGAAAAGAGGAAATTGAGAACGTAAGACCTGAAGAGAACTCATAAAGAATGTGTAATTAATTCCGCTGGCAGAGTCCCACAGAGACCTCATCAAAACTGGGTGGGGGTGAGGTTGAGTGCTACTAGAACTCACTTGGCCTTGGAAAAAGAATAGAATTCAAGAAGGTGAGGAAGGGAGAGAATGCTACCTGGGAACATTGTAAATAGTAAGAAGGAATGAAAATACGTGACCAGCCACAGGTAGAGGTATTAGTCCAGCATGACTGTGGGTTGCATAAGGCATGGAACATAAAGTGTGACTGGAGGGATGAGGCCAGAACACGATTTTGGAATCAACTGTAGCTTGTTCTAAAGCTTGTTCAGCTTGGGTTCACTATTAACAAACCTGCAACAGGGTATTTACAAGGTCAAAAGAAACCGTACTTTCTCCTGAAAAGTAAAAATCGCTTTATTATACATTATCTGAAAGATTCCCAAAGCAGAGTTGCAGAAATGAGTTTTCAGATTATAAAACGTTAAGGACACATCCTCTACCAAGGGCTTAGTCAGCCAATGCTATGTTGATCTGTGTGTGAAACATTTTCTGAAACTAATTTTTTCCAGGTTTATGGTCACATTACTGTCAGTCCCTCTAATAAAAATGCATGCTGTACTCTAGCTGCATTACTGGCAGAAAGAGCAGTTATTATCAACACCTTTTAAAACCCCCTTTTTAAATATTTTACTCAGCTGATGAGGGAAATGCTATACCCAAAACAAACAGAATGTTTAGCAAAAAACACAGGCAAACATGAACATTAACCCACACAGAGAGACAGACACACAGACACACACACACAGTCAGAAAAACAACAGGGATTTGTCAAAAAGAATGATACCTTCTTCCTTCCTCCAGTCAAGTTCAGGGCATTTATTATTTACTGTTATGCCTGAGAGGTTGAAAATAAGCTAATTCATCTTTAAGCCCCAGGACTGTGATTTAAACAATCCATTCATTATAAAAATACCCCTACCATAACCAAATAGTTGAGAGTTCCCAGTAGAGTTGAATATAATAGGATTACTACCTGTGTCCCATTGCAGTTATACAAACTGGACCATCTACTCAATCTTGAAATCTTAAGACCCTCAGGTAGAACTCACACTGTGGGGCTGACCCTTGTCAATCGTGCAGATTTTTTTCCCTAAAGTTTGACACAATATAGCTTTGTACATCTGTCCATTTCTTGATATGAGGTTTAGTGTTTTATGTCACTTTTTGTTTCTGCTCACAGCTACAGGTATTTCAACTCTAGTTCCAGATTTTGCCTTCCTTTCACCGTTTCCTATAGGTCCCTATTTCTTGCTCTCAAATCTATTCGGAGAAATTACCCTCAGTGGGCTTTGTTTATATTGTAGAGTTTATATATCATTTCTAACCAATATTATAAATCCTAGACAGAAATTAATGATCACCAAAAGAGCTGCCAAACAAAAACTTATATGCAATGCTTTCTATTCCCTTTATGATGAACTTGTAGCTAAAGAAAAATAATTTAAAATCAAATGACAACAAAATAATAAAATTAAATAACACCAATTATGAGTTAATAAAATAGGAAACTCTCAGAATAAAAAAATTACACATCTTGATAGTTGTCCCAAACTATATTTTAATTCAGGTGGGGATGGTAGAGGTAGCAAAGTAACAGGAAGATTTAGGGCAGGTGAGGGTACTAAGAAGAAAAAAAGGAGGGTGAGAGGAGAATGAACAACTTGGGTACCATGACATTTCTTTAAGAGAGACAGCATCAAAATGAAATTCTCACAGCAATTCAATTCGATGCAATCAAAATTGGGTACTTTTTATGAGCAAAACACCAAGGACACTGCTTGAACAAGAAAGAGATTGGTTTGCCACACTTTGACACATAACTACTTAGAATAATATATTTGTTCAAACACCAAAGAACTAATTTTAAATTTTTCCTATAATCCTTATTTATGTATCACTTTATTCCATTAAAACATGATCACAGAAAAATGAACAATGACAGAAATGGAGGAAAAATTAAAGGTAGAGTAGATGAAACCAGGAGTGTAGCAAATATATAAAATGCATATCATATCATAAGGTCTTTCACATTTTTTTAGAAGGTGGGTCTAAAATTTGACCCCTAATCTTCCTGGCAGCAAGTACAGGGAGAGAACCCCCCTGGCTATACACTTCACTATCTGGACAATGAACCCCACATCTGCTCAGGAGGAACTCAACAATTCTAATACTAGACAGAAATCTCTCCTATGGGTCCTTTCAAAGGGCACCTTTTAATTGACCACCACGTTTCATGGGGCTGTTTCTTACAAGGAATGCCACTGTGAAAAATTCAGTGGAAATATCTGTGGAGTGTCCCATACCACATATTCTACATACACAGCTCAGCCCTAGCAGGTCTGGCTCAGTGGATAGAGTGTCAGCCCATGGACTGAAGGGTCTCAATTTGGTTCCAGTCAAGGTCACATACTTCAGTTGCTGGTCAGGGTGTTTGCAGGAGGCAACCAATCAATGTCTCTCTCAAAATGATGTTTATCTCTCTCTCAGTCTCTCCCCCTCCCTTCCACTCTTCCTAAAAATCAATAGAAAAACATCCTTGGGTGAGGATTAACAACAGCAACAAAAAATTACACAGCTCAGAGAACAGAGAGCTGGTATGTTTTTAAATCCAGGAAAATTAATACTGTAGTAAATTAAACAGAATCAAAAAAGAAGATACTTCTAGAATACAGCTGAGATCATGTTTTATTATCCACTAGAGGCCCAGTGCATGAAATTCATGCACTTGGGGGGGGGGGGTCCCCTCAGCCCAGCCTGCACCCTCTTGCAGTCCGGGATCCCTGAGGGGATGTCCAACTGTCAACTTAGGCCCGCTCCCCCATCCCAGGGAGCGGGCCTAAGCCGTCAGTAGGACATCCTTAGTGCTGCCGCAGCACTCCTGCCTCCACCACTGCGCTCACCAGCCATGACCCCGGCTTCTAGCTGAGTGGCACTCCCCCAGTGGGAGCACACTGACCACCGGGGTGCAGTTCCTGCATTGAGTGTCTGCCCCCTGATGGTCAGTGCATGTCATAGCGACCAGTCACTCTGTTGTTTGGTTGAGTTGCATATTAGCCTTTTATTATATTGGATTGGTTTACAGCCTATAAATTAGCTCAAGATACCTATTATATAATGGTTTTAGGATTCTAATGCTAGATACTCTTGAATAAGCAACATTTCATAGATGAGACACTAATAATGACAGAATGAAGTATTAGAGAGAGACTAAATCTATTCTATTATGAATGCTCACCGATCAAACAAATTTCTATTTCTTTTGAAAAGGAAATGTTATTACAACTACTGGGTAAAACTGCCACTCTACTGACTGCCTAAGATTATAAAAGAGAGGATTTTCCACCATTATGACAATCATACTGACACTGACAATATCGTATTTAATGGTATACTTATATCCCCTGGTAAAATAACAAAATGGCAATTTTAAACATGGAGAGGCCTTTTGAGACCAATTAGACAAGCCCCTTTGTTTTCTTTTTTAAAATCATTTTTATTGCTCAATTACAGTTGACATACAATATTATATTAGTTTCAGGTGTACACCAAAGTGATTAGATTACATAACTTACTAAGTGATTATCCCAATAAATCTTATACCCACCTGACACCACAGTTATTAGAATATTGACTATTTTCCCTGTGCTGTACTTTACATCCCCATGACTATTCTGTTACTACCAATTTGTACTTCTTAATCCCTTCACCTTTTTCATCCAACCCCCAACCCCCTCCCATCTGGCAGCCTTCAAAATGTTCTCTGTATCTATAAATCTGTTCTGTTCTGCTTGTTCACTTATTTATTTTATTTTTATTGATTTTAGAGACAGAAAGATTAAAGGAGGGAAGAAGGGATGGAGAAAGAAAATGAGAAAGGGAAGGAGGGAGGAAGAGAGAGAGACACACAGATTTGTTGCTCCACTTATTTATGGGTTAATCCCCCCATTAATCCTCACCCCAGGATATTTTTCCATTGATTTTTAGAGAGAGTGGAAGGGAGGGGGAGTGACAGAGAAACATCGATGTGATAAAGACACATCAACTGGCTGCCTCCCGCAAGTGCTCCAACAAGTGCTGCCTCCTGCAAGTGCAAGGGTCTGGGATGGAGCCTGCAACCTACGTACATACTCTTGACCTTATTCGAACCCGGGACCCTTCAGTTCATGGGCTGACTGTCTAGCCACTGAGCCAAACTGGCTAGGGCCCTTTTTATTCTTAAGGATTGTTTTTTATTTGTACCAAGCATTTTACTACTTCTGAAAATTCCCTAGTTCAGCCCTTTCATAGTACATCAAGGCTTTTTTTTTTTTTTGTAACCTCAATTTAAAAAATGTATTTTTTTTATTGATTTCAGAGAGAGGAAGGGAGAGGGAGAGATAGAAACATTGATGAGAGAGAAATATGGATCAGCTGCTTCCTGTGTGCCCCCCTACTGGGGATCGAGCTCACAAACCTAGGCATGTGCCCTAACTGGGAATCAAACTGGTGACCCGCTTGTGCATACGATGAAGCCACACCGGCCAGGCTCACTGGTTGATTCTTGCATGTGCTCTGACAATTGAACCTGCAACCTTGGTGAACCTCTAACCAACTGAGTTTTACAGATTCAACTGTGATAAATATGTATTTATTGTCATTTGTTCAGTTATGTGTGTGTTTTGTTTTCTCCTCTTCTTCTTAAAGACTATAAGATTTCAGTAATACTGGTTTGGTAGGGATGAACTCCTTTAATTTTTAATTGTCTGGGAAGCTCTTTATATGTCTTTCACTTCTAAATTATCTAAATGAAGCTTTACTACATAGAGTAATCTTGGTTGTAGGTCCTTGCTTTTCATTACTTTGAATATTTCTTGCCAATCCCTTTCGGCCTGCAAAGTTTCTGTTGAGAAATCAGCTAATAGTCTTATGAGAGCTACCTTGTAGGTAGCTAACTGCTTTTCTCTTGCTGCTTTTAAGATTCTCTGTCTTTAACCTTTTGCATTTTAATTATGGTGTGTCTTGGTATGGGCCTCTTTGGTTTCATCTTGTTGGGGGCTCTCTGTGCTTCCTGGACTTACATATCTATTTCCTTCACCAGAAAGGGAAGTTTTCTGTCATTACTTTTTTCAAATAGGTTTTCAATTTTTCTCTCTCTCTCTCCTCCTTCTGGCACCCCATGATGCAAATGTTGGTACACTAGAAGTTGTCCCATAGGCTCCTTACACTATCTTCATTTTTTTAATTATTTTTTCTTTTGCTTTTCTGATTGGATGTTTTTTTCCTTCCTTATATCCCAAATCACCATTTTGGTTCCTGGCTTCATCTACTTTATTGTTGATTCCTTGTAAATTATTATTTTTTCAGTTAGTGTATCCATTTCTGATTCTTTTTTATGGTTTCCATGTCCTTTTCTATACTGTTGAAGTTCTAAATTTATCTACTTTTCCCCTAAGTTCATTGAGCATCCTTGTAACCAGTGTTTTGAACTCTGCATCTAGTAGATTGCTTGTCTCCATTTTGTTTAGTTCCTTTTCTGGAGTTTTGTTCTGTTCTTTCATTTAAGATATGTTTCTTTGTCTCCTCATTTTGGCAGCCTCCTTATGTTTTTTTCTATGTATTAGGTAGAGCTGCTACATCTCCTAGGCTTGGTACAGTGACCTAATGTAGTAGGTGTCCTATAGGGTCCAGTGGCACATCCTCCCTGTTCACCGGAGCTGGATACTCCAGATACACCCTCACTCTCCGTGTGGGCTGTGTACACCCTCCTCCTGTAGTTGAGCCTTGGGGGTTGCTGTTGGCACATCAATATGAGGGATGTACCCCCAGGCCAATCAGCTGCAAGGACTGGCTGTGACCACTGTGGAGGATAAGCTGTGCAGGGGCCCACCCCACAGAGCAGGACTTACTTCAGTGGGACTCTGGTACCTACTGGGTCTTCCCCCTGAGTATGTCGCTTGTGGAGTGGTTGGGTGGTGCTTTGATGTGGTCTGAAGGTGTCCTCTGGGTGTGCTGGCTCTGGGGCCTCTCAGGAAGTGAGGCCAACGTCAGCCACTGCTTGTGTTCTGCTCAGGGCCACCGAGCTTGAGTCACAAAGTGATCTGAGGATTGTTGCTACTTGTGCTGGGCTTGGAGGTACCCAGAAAAGGCCAAGCAATGAACCAAGGCCAGCTGCCACTAGTGCTGGGCCTGGGGCCACTTAGCAGGAGGTACCAAACATGCCAAAGCCAGATGCTGCTTATTTGAGATATTTTAAGAAAGTCTGAAATATCCAAGACAAGCCATTTGTATAGAAAAGGCACTGCAGACAGCTTGGGTGGGCCTGAAAGTTGGGTGGGACAGGGTCTCAGGGAATTACCAAGGCAGGGCAAACAGTGATAACCAAGTTGATGGAGACTCAGCTGCGGCACACACTTGCCAGTTCCGTGGGGTAAGGGCTCATCAAAGGAACAATGGCCTCTGCCAGCATTTCTAATAGAAAACTGGCCCCCAGCTCTTTCCCTGATGCCCAAATAATTCAGTTCCTCCCCATATATCTCTTATGCCTTTCAAGTTGCTGCCCCAGTACTGGGCTCACAGGGAATGAGTCTGAGTAAATCCATGTGCAGGGCCTGTTAGAGGAATGGCTGGACTCCAGCAGCCCTCTGGCTCACTCACCCACAATCCCAGCTGGATTTTACAGCCAGGAGTTACAGGGCCTCCTCTTCCTGGCACTGGAACCCTGGGCTGGGGGGCCTGTTGTGGGACTGGGACCCCTCTCTCTTCAACAGGGACCTCCGCAGCTGAGATGTCCCCCCCAATTTTTAGCCACTACCACGTAGGTGTGGGACCGGCCAGTTCCGAATCTCCCTTCTACGAGTCTTGCTGTGGCCTATTCTTTATATCCTTATTTGTAGGACTTGTATTCAGCTAGATTTCAGGCAGTTCTGAATAAAGGTTTTTCTGTAATTTTGTTGCATTTTTTATCAAGTCCCATTGTTTTCAAAACAGGCCCAAATAGACTGAATGCCTTGGCTAAGTTCACAGAGCTAAGCGGTGGCAGGGCCAGTTCGGCTTCAGATGTCCCAATTAGTCTAACACCACTAACTAACCTGCTCACTTCCATTCTATGACTAAACACATTAGTTTATATGGCTATTAGACCAACTAATATTAGCCTCAGGTTTTCTACCTTAGTTTCACAGGTACCTCATTCAACAAATATTTATCTGCCAAGATACAAAATAATTTCCTAGCTTACTGTTTGCTGCAATAAATAGTAGAACCTAAATTAAAACAACAACAGTACCCAGTACTAATACTTAAGTGCTGGTAGGGTGGTAATGTTTAATATTTAATAGACAAACCTGTCTAGAATTACTTTGAGACTACAGCATCATACAACCAATCACTGTCCTCAGAAGAGGGAAGAGAATGTGCCAATTATAAACATTAGACAGGAAAGTATCAAACAAGAATAACACAACAGGAATTCAAAAGATGAAAACAATTTCTAAATTAACATTTTGTGGTGGGATTAAAACAGGTACATGCTTTGTTTCTAAACATTTAAAAAGGCACACTCAATACTTAAACTTCTCTGCAAAGTACACTTAATTTTTTTAAGTTTTAAACATAGCTTATACAGAGAGACTCAAATGCTAAACTAGGGGCTTGAAATCATATCAGGGAGTTTCTCAAACTAAGGAGCAAAAACTGAAATTAAGAAAGGTGGAATTAAGCCAGTGTTTTCTGTTTAGGAGATAATTCACCAGGTGCCATAATCACTCAAAGCTAAGTCCTAGAATATGGAAAGGCTAGCAGGAGCCACAGATTGCCCTGACAACCGCTGGAGCTAGAGTGCTGACAAGCAGAAATGCTGCCACCAAAACGTAACCATGGATACCAAGGCCAGCCTTGAAAGGTAAGACAACAGGTTCCTTCTCTCTTATGTTTCAGGTGCAATCTATTCTTTAAAATGCAATTCTGTTACACTAACATCAATTTCAACCAACTTCCCCCCCCCCACACAAAAAACCCTAGCAGATCATGTGAAGGATGAAAATTATATCTTTTTCAAAGTTACTAAATTCCTATAAGGCACACTGATAATTCAGAAAAGGCCAACTACAATTGGGAATACTCACTTAACAAATCATTGTAAGCTGTGGGGTTGCAAACATCACTGGTCTTTCCCCTCTGCTGTTTTCATGGGCTCTAGGGGTTCTGAATATTTGTGGCAAATTGCACAGAAATAGTACTTATCTTTAGCCACAGGGCTTTTCACATCAAATGGGGCAACCCGAAAACAGTGAGACTTTAAAAATCCTAGGTAAAACTCCTAAGCAGTCAGTATATTTCCACCAGTTTCTTTATGGTAAGATTTCAAAGAGGCATATAAAGAAGCAAATTCATAGGTTTGTCTTTAGTCCTTTGGGGAGTCTTTTTATTTTTTAGTTGATTTCAGAGAGGAAGGGAAAGGGAGAGAAAGAGAATCATCAATGATGAGAATCATTGATCATCTGCCTCCTGTCGCCCCCTACTGGAGATCGAGCCCATAACCTGGGCATGTGCCCTTGACAAGAATCGAACCCAGGACCCTTCAGTCCACAAGCCGGCACTCTATCCACTGAGCCAAACCGGCTAGGGCCAGGGAATCTTTTAACAGACAAATAAAATGAAGTATTTCCACTTCTAAATTTCAGCAAATTTACTTAATATCATGGACAGTCAAGACTTAAAAACCTTCTAATTAGAAACAGTCAAATGTAAGGCTTCTTAAAATGACTACCCAAGGGCAAAGTACTAACCACTGTTCCCCTAGATTAGGCCTAATAAGCCCCCCTGTATAATTTCCTACTTTTAAAAGAGCATCTGCATCCTTGCTGGGGCATGCAATGGCACTACCCTAGATATAACATCAGGTGGGAAATTTGGAAAAGAGGCTTAGAGTTGAACATTTCAGAGAGGGCAGCCAGTCTTGGGTTCCATAAGAATTCTACTCAAAATGTCAGATTTGATTAAAAAACAAAAATTGAGTCATTTATTTATGTTTAAATAGTGTATGGTAAAGGGTGTTCCTTGTATTGTGTTGTTTTACTGTTTGTTATACCTTTGTAAAGTACGACACATAAAAATGCATTTTACAAAGTGGAAAGACTACTTAAATCTACTCTAATTAAATCTACCATTTTACACTTTAAGGAGTTGGCCCCTTTTCCTAGGTATTAGTAACATAACACCCTCCCTCGTTCTCTTTCAAGCATTCAGGGAAGGCATTTAAAAAAATGCATTTAAGACCCTTTTGTAGTTCAAAAGCGTGGCGATCACGTGTTCGCGCTCTTGTGTGAGATGTGCCTCCCACAAACCTTGTACACCCGTCTGACGTGAAACACACACACACACACACATTTCTTGCATCAATCACAACTCTGAGGTCCTTGAGAGAATTGGAGGGGGAAAATAAACAGGAAGTGAAAGTGACAAGATAATGGCATTGCATGCTGTCTGCTTTTCTTTCAAACTGCACAGCTACAAGATAATACATTCTTTTCTCTTTAACAATCGGAAACTAATTTAACGTGGGGGTGGGGCTGAAACTCAGAAACTACGCCCCTCCGAACCACACAGCTGGAGGGAAGGCTCTTTTTATGAGCTGCCCTCACCCGGCACCCTGAGGTCGGCTCCAGCGCCGCCGGGCGCCCACTTCCTGTCTCCTTTCCAGGGCGCACCCCCCTCCTCCCTGCTCCACGCAACGGTCCACGCACACCACGGGGCCAGTGTCAAGCCAAGTGTTACTCACAACACACGCTCATGATTCACCGGCTCGGCTCGGCGCGGCTCTCGGAACAACACGCGAGTTATTGCTCCCTCTTCCAGGGCGAGGAGGCTCGCGCTCCCAGGGTGGAGATGTCACCCCTACGGCCGTCCACACTCGGCCGTCGGGGCGCAGGCTTCCTCGTGCCGTTAGCCCCTCGGGCACCGACCACTGGCAATTTCTTCGGGACCACCGCTGGGACGCGCAGAAACCGCCTTCCGGGGTCTCCGGCCGCAGCCCCGGGGTCCCCGCACCCCAACCAGGTCGGGGTGATGGCCCGCGCGCCTCCCGCCCCGCCCTCCCCGCCATCGGCCTCCCTGCCATCGGTCCCCGGCGCACTCCCCCTTCCCCGTCTCACGTCGGCGGCCCAGCGACCACCGTGGGGTCCTCCCGCGCGCGGAGGCGAAGTGAACTTCGTGGCCGCTCGGCTTCCATTCCACACAAGTGACCCCCACAAACTTTTCCAGCCGCCGCCCCCCCGCGCCCGAGGCCCCCGCCGCGTAGCCGGCTCTTACCTGGGGCGTCGGCGGCCGCGGCCCCGCTCGGCCCGGGGCGCTGGGCGTCGGCGGCCGCCGCGGGCGCCACCAGCGGGAGCCCCTCAGGAGCAGCATCCTGCCCGCGCGGGGCGCCGTCCGGGTCCGCGGGCCTCGTCAGCGTGAGCGCCCCGCCTCGCCCGCGCGCGCCGCCAGCCTCCCCCGCGCAGGCTGGGCGGGCTGGAGGAGGGTGTGCCCCTCTTCCACTTCTCGTCTGTGCACATCCCGGCGCGAGACTGTTTTCTCTCCTCCGACCAAAAAAAA
Organism: Corynorhinus townsendii; assembly: GCA_026230045.1. Classification (NCBI taxonomy): domain Eukaryota; kingdom Metazoa; phylum Chordata; class Mammalia; order Chiroptera; family Vespertilionidae; genus Corynorhinus; species Corynorhinus townsendii. The sequence continues at coordinate 78,448,769 of JAPDVU010000001.1, read as the reverse complement.
AGTGGGGTGTGGGGAGAACGCGCGAGCGAAGCGCCCTATGCACCGCGGATTTCGGGGGCTGCGCGGCCTCCCCTCCTCCCGCGGGGCCCCGCTGGGTGAGCCACAGCGGCCATCGCACCTGGCGAGCTCTCCATTGAGGAGCCGCCGTTAATTCAGGCACTTGGGGCTCTAAGAGTGGCCTTCTCCCTGGGGGCGGGGGAGGCACGAAGCGGCGTCAGGCATCTCTCTGGAAGTTGGGCCCCTGGATAGGGGGTCGACCAAGGTTCCAGCTCTCAGTTGGTGTGGAGGCTGTGCGGGGCTGCTGTGAGCGCGGGGTCACCTCCCCCCCCCCCACCCCCGCCTCCCAGGCCCGCCCCTGCACTCACCAGATGCTGGCCCACCCTGAGCTCTTTGGGACAGACTCACAACCAGGAACTTTTGAAGCAGGCTTCTACTTGAAGGAGCTAAGGAACTGGAACTTAGTATTCCCAACAACTGGGAAATCTAATGCTTTGTCATTTAGGAGTAACCAAATGGCCTTATCTTCTAAAGCTGTCCATCAGTGTGCCCCGTGCCCCTGTAGTTCTGCTCTGGGCTACACCCCCAGAACTAGAGCTCGTGTTCCCCAGATCACCTAGACAGGGGCTTCATTCTCAATGGTCCATGCTAGAAGTTGTCCCCCCCAAAAGGAATTAATAGCAACCTAATCCAAGCTATCACATATCTTACTTACAATAAGTTGCTAGATAAAACACAGGCAGCCCGGTTACATTTGAATTTCAAATTAACAACTACTAATTTTTTAGGTTAAGTATGTCCCAAATATTGCCTGGGTCACACTTACTCTTTTTTAAAAAATATGAAACATTTGAGATATTTTTGTTTATCTGTAATTCAAATTTAACCGGGCATCCTGTATTTTTATTTGCTAAATCTGCAAGAGGCTTAAGCTAATGAATCAGTGCTGGCCAACAACGCAACAAGTGGCAAAGCTCTCCTGATGATGAGCTCCTTTCTTCATTGAAAAAAGAAGGAGGTTTCTATGATAGCAAAAACTTTGTAAACAACGTTTCAAAGGCAGATTCACGTGTTAACTAGCATTCGCATTTCTTTTTTCCAATTGGTTTTTAGAGAGAAAGGGGACGGGAGAGAGATAGAGAAACATCAACTTGTTGTTCCATTTATTTATGTATGCATTGCTTCTTGTGCCCTAACCGGACATCAAACCTGAAACTTGGGCATACCCCGTGGAAGCTCTAACCAACTGAGCTACCAGGCCAGGACCGCCTTTGCATTTCAAAATAAAATTGCCCCAGGCAGATAGTAAATAGTAAGTACACAAGGGAAGTAATTTACCTGAATTCTTTCCTTCTATTAGCTAGTGCTCCAAAAGAAAGAAAGGCGTTTTATGTTGGCTGTCATGAATGATTCTGCAATGAACAGTGGGACTACAGCTAACTTTTTGAGATACTGATTTCATTTCCTTTGGCTATATACCCAGTAGTGGAATTGCTGGATTATGGCAGATCTATTTTTAATTTTTTGAAGAACTTCTATACTGTTTTCCATATGACTGCAGCAATTTACATCCCCACCAACAGAGTACAGGGTTCCCTTTTCTCTAATAGCCAAAATACGGAAACAACCTAAATGTCCACAGAGGGAAGAATGGATAGAGAAAATGTGACATATAACCATGTCTATTATATGTTATATATGCTCTATTATATGCTATTATATATGCATATATACAATGGAATATTATTCTACGATAAAAAAGAAGGAAATCCTGCCATTTGTGACAACATGGATGAACCTGGAGGACATTATGGTAAGTGCAGTAAGTCAGGCAGAGAAAGGCAAATACTATATGATCTCACTTTTCATAGAATCTAAAAAAGTCAAACTCACAGAACCAGAGAGTAGAAGAGTGGTTGCCAGAGGCTGGGAAGTGGGGAAAATGGAGAAAGGTCGGTCAAAAGATATAAACTTTCAGTTACAAGAAATAATAAATTGTAGGGACCTAATGTGACTCGAATGATACTGTGAAATATACTAAAATGTGCTAAGAGAGTATATATTAACTGTATTTACAAGACCCCTCCCCAAGAAAAAAGCTAACTGTGAGGTGATAGAGGTGTTAAATAACTTAGTTGTGGTAATCATTCAATATATATGTAAAATATCTATATATATAAAAGCCAAGGAATGACCAGTCGCTATGACAGCCACTGCTGCAGCCAACCGGCCTGATTGGGGCCCCGACCGGCCACCCTGAACCTCCTGCGTCCCCTCCTCCCTGCCAGCCCAGCACCCATGGCCCCCATCGGGGTGGACTGGCCAGACCCCACCCATGCACAAATTTGTGCACCAGGTCTCAAGTATATATATAATATCAAGTTATCACATTGTACACTTTAAATATATGCACTTTTTATTTGTAAGTTATACCTCAATAGAGCTGGGGGTGGGGGTGGAGGGAGGAAAAAGAAAAATTTTATTAGGAGGGAAATGAAGAAGAGGAGGAGAAAATGTCCATTTTTGGAGGACAGAATCTGCCCCTACACATCACTGATACTTTTTAAAAATTATTTTATTGATTGATTTCAGGATGCAAGAGAAAGAGAGAAAAGTCAGTTTGTTATTTCACCTCCCTGTTGCGTCTTGTATATGCTCTAACTGGGGATCAAACCTGCAACCCTGGAGTATTGAGAGGACGTTCCAACCAACCAAACTACCTGCCAGGGCCATACTTTTTCTTAATGACAGTTTTTACCTACATTCCCTTTAACTGCCTTTTCATAGGACAACAATTTTGTAATACTTCCTATAGAGAGAACAGAAAAGATAACTTTCTCTGACATGCTGACTAGTTTTATGTCATTGATAGCTGAGAAAAGTGTTCCTAAGCTTTATAACTCACTATTGGTAATGTTGTGTCAATTCTTATGATTGTTCTTAAATTTGGGGAAACTTCCATCAAGTGTTTTTCACATATCAACAGCAATATTTGAAAGTATTCCCAGACTAGCTTCTGAGTCCATTCATTTCAAAGGTCATTTCTTTATTACTAGCCACATACTCCTGGTAACATGCATATTTCAGTACAATCTCTGGCCCTGCACTTTTGGCTGACAACACTGGGTAAGTTGGTCCAGTAGGCGACGGGTATCCTTGGAAACCATTCCTACAGGGGCCTGGCTACCAATAACTTAATAATACTGGAAATGACAGTAAGGCACATAAAATACCCCAAACTAAATGAGTCTCTGAGTCAACTTACTCTCTGCTACATATTGAAAATGGCCCTGCTCACTGAGCCACCTGATACATGGGTGGCTGTGCCAGAGGGGTGGCTGTACAAGAAAGAGAAAATGGTCTTAATTGAGTTCAGTTAAAATATCTTACTTTCAGAAATATCACAATAACATATCCCCAGGCGAACACACTACTAGGAACACACCCTCCAAATGCCTTAGAAGAGGCTTGTGCAAGTGAAGAGCCCTGAAGCTTAAGCTAAATCAACTTTGATGACACAGAATTCCTCCATAAATGCTATTATTATTATTATTATTACTCCAAAATGTTTCGTAGCACTTAGGACCTGCCTCTTTTGCAGTATGTGTCACATTTTGTTTATTTATACTCACATCTGGCTCTCCAGCTAGATTATAAATGCAAGGCAGGTGCTTGGCTTTATTAATCATTGTGCCCGAGTGCCTAGCACAGTACTTGCTTCACATTAGAGAATCAGTCAACAATCAGCAAATAAAATTATGCTAATGGAAAGGAATCGATATTGCAAGAACAGCTTAAAAGAAATGTGACTGAGAAAGCATCTGGGAGCTCTGGTTACAGATAGGAAAGAACAATGTGCAAAGACAGGAAGTGCTTGTGTTAAATGCTCTAGGGAAAGCACCATAGACCTCAGGACTAAAGAGAAATGCCAAGTAAGTACAGGAAGGGCCTTTAAAACAACAACTAGTGTGATTCCATTTATGTAAGACCTCCAGAAAAGGCAAATCTATAGAGATGGAAAGTAGATTAGTAATTGCCTGAGGCTAGAGGAGGAATTGGCTGCGCCACAAATGAGCATGAGGAATCTGGGGGTGATGGAAATATTCGGAAGTGGATTGTGGTGATTGTTGCATAAGTCTGTAAATTTGCTAAAGATCATTTGTACACTTTAAATGAGCGAAACTTATGGTATGTAAATTATACCTCAATAAAGCTGTTTACATTTTTTCCCTAAAAAGTGAGAGCAGAGATTCAAATGTTCAAAGGCCCTACACATGTATAATACAAGGTATGTATATATTACAAATGTACAATATGTAAGTTGTTCTTATTTTATTATTATTGTTTTCTTTTTATTTTTTATTAATATTCACCCAGGGATATTTTTCCATTTTTAGAGAGAGTGGAAGGGAGGAGGAGAGACAGAGAGAAACATCGATGTGAGAGAGACACATCGATTGGCTGCCTCCTGCATGTGCCCCAACCAGGATATCTGGCGCCTGGGATAGAGCCTGCAACCTAGATATGTATCCTTGACCATTATCGAACCCAGGACTCTTCAGTCCATGGCTGATGCTATATCCACTGAGCCAAACCAGCTAGGGTTATATTATTATTTTTAATCCTCATTCGAGAACATGTTTCATTGACAAGAGAGAGAGAAAGACATCCACGTGTGGCTACCTCCTGGAAGCACGGACCAGCGATCTATAACAGCAACCCAGGCACTTGCCCCAACGGGGAATCAAACCTGCAACCGTTTGGGTGCACGGGACCATGCTCCAACCAACTGAGCCACCTGGCTGGTGCTGTACTGTATTTGTGAACTAGCTCATGTTGGGTAATTGTTCCCCTACACTGTGGTGAAGTTTGTTGTGCACCCAAAAGATCTATGTGTGCTGGGCCCCCGTGTGGACAGAGTGTGTCCAGTAAGCCCTTTTGATCTGTGGTGGCCAGAGGTTCTCTTGCAGCAGTTTGTGGACCCCCTGGTTACCAGAAGTATGTAGCTAGTGAAAAAGAAATGACATTTGAAATGAATGGACCCAGAAACCAGTCTGCAGGATATTCTTTCAAATATTACCACTCATGTATGAAAAACACTTGATGGACGTTTTCTGTTTTCCCCATTTTAAGAACAATCATTAAGAATTGACATGACATCACCAATCGCAAGTCCTAAAGCTTACAGACATTTTTCTAAATTTTTATATTAATGCTCGAGGAGACACCCCGCCGCCCGCCCTGTGAGGAGGCACCCCACGGGGTGCTGGGCCAAGAAGTGCTCCATGCACCTCATGATGACTGGGTGTGGTCATGATGCCACTGATGCCTTTTCCCTTCCTTCCCCCCTGCCCTGAGCTAACATGCATGAGATCGCCTGAATGAAATGGGCCCCATATTGCGTGGAGATTGCGCTCCACAGGAACCTGCCTGATCCAGGGAGGGTTGGGGTCATTCACTGTGGGAAAGGCTCGATTTAAATGAAACCACTGCTTAGATAGGTGCCGGCTGAGCTGTTTGCCATTTGTGGAGGGTTTATCATCCTTTCTGGCTGTTTCCTTGGAAACCACAAACTCAAGATAGCAGTGGCATACAGCATCCCCTTATCTGAAACCCTGCTTCTCTGGTGCCACGGGCAGCCCAACCCCTGCCTGACCGTCACAGGGTCCCTGACCCCCCTTCCTGTGTCCGCTCCAGGCTGCCCAAGCCACCACACCGGCTTGGGCAGGCCCCCCTGTCTCTGTCTCCACTCTGGGCCTCACCTGCATGCACAACCTCCTCCTGTCTGGGCGTCCCAGCCTAATTTGCATATTACATATATATATAACTTTTATATTAATATATATAAACTTTTATATCAATATATAAAAAAATTTTATATCTAAATTTTTATATCAATGACTAGTGACCCAGTGCATGAAATTCATGCACATTAAAAGGGGATTAATTAGAGGAAATAATTTAATATAGCTATTTGCCCTTTCTCTATAATAGAAGTGTCAGAGATGAAAAAAAAAAAATTTGTAAAATGTATATGAAAACCTTCCTCCTGTCAGAGTCTGGGGCACACCACAGGACCCAGAGTCAAATCCCCGCCACCCCCATGCACCTCAAAATAGCGTGAGACCCAGACCTGGCCAGCCCCCCCACCATTGGGCTAGATCCAGACCAGGCCAGTCCCACCCTTGTTAAGCCCTGCTGGGCAGGGGGCATAGCTCCCAGCCAGGACGGGGAGTGTGGCCTGAGGTCCCCCAGCCCAGACCAGGGTGGGGGCGTGCCTTGAGGTCCTCCGCCAAGCCCCACCAGGTGGAGTACATGGCCTGAGATCACCTGTCAAGCCCCGCTGGGTGAGGAACATGGCCTAAGGTTTCCCGTCAAGCCCCACCAGGCAGTGGGGCACAGCCTCAGGTCCCCCCGCCTAGCACTGGGAGGGGGGTGCAGCCTCAGGTCCCCCATGAAGCTCTGCTGGGCGGGGGCATGGCCTGAGTTCCCCTGACCCAGCACTGGGGGTGCACCTTGAGATCCCCCATCAAGCTCCACTGGTGGGGAGCCTGGCCTGAGGTCCCCCGGCCTGGCACTGGGGCGAGGGGGGGGGGGGGCGGCAACCTGAGTTCCCCTAGCCTAGCACCAGGACAGGAAGTGCACCTTGAAGTCCCCCGTCAAGCCCTGCCGGGTGGGGGGCACGGCCTGAGTTCCCCTGTCAAGCCCAGCAAGGCAGGGGGGTGCAGCCTCAGGTCCCCTGGCCTGGTGCTGGGGCAGGGGGCATGGCCTGAGGTCCCCTGTCAAGCCCCACTGGGCAGGGGGTGCGGTCTGAGGTCCCCCAGCCTGGTGCTGGGGTGAAGGGCATGGCCTGAAGTCCCCTGTCAAGCCCCACCGGGTGGGGGGCCTCAGCCTGGCACTGGGGCAGCGGGAGGAGCCTGAGGTCCCCTAGCCCAGCACCAGTATGGAAAGCACACCTTGAGATCCCCCGTCAAGCCCTGCCAGGCAGAGTGTGGCCTCAGGTCCCCTGGCCTGGTACCGGGGTGGGGGCCGGGGCCTGAGGTCCCCCAGCCTGACACCAGGGTGGGGGTGCGCCCTGAGGTCCCCTGTCAAGCCCCAGGAAGGTGTAGCCTCAGGTCCCTGCTGATTGCTTGTTAAGGCTCCTTATGGAAACTTGATCTCAGCTGTAGGTGCAGCCATCTTTGTGATGGAGTGATGGTCAATTAGCATATTCCCTCTTTTTCAGATAGGATATAAAGTATATCAGTTAAGTTACAGAGAAGACAGTTATCTTTTCTATTTTCTCTGTAGAAAGTATTTTAAAATTGTTGTCCTGTAAAAAGGCAATTGAAGGGAATATAGCCAAGAAACTTTGTGGGGGGGGGGGAGGCAAAGTATCACAATGATGTGTAGGGGCAACCAATTTTTAAAAATATTTTATTTTTATGGGTATGTACTTTTATAAAATGTGTCATTTATGACTTATTTTCTCATTCTAATTATATTTTATTACCATGCTAAGTGTGTATTACTAATTTTTTATTATTTTTCTTAAAGAGGGTCCCCCAAATTATATAAGCTTCAGGCTCCATAAAACCTGGATCTGCCCATGTGAGCTGGCATAAGCACCTGCAGGCTTGATCACCCCCAAACTGCCCTCCCTTGCAGGCCTGGTCCCTCCCAACTGCCCTCCCCTGCTGGCCATCTTGTTGTGGTCATCTTGTGTCCACATGGGGGCAGCCATCTTGTGTGTTGGAGTGATGGTCAATCTGCATATTACTCTTTTATTAGATAGGATAGAGGCCTGGTGCATGGGTAGGGGCCAGCTGGTTTGCCCTGAAGGGTGTCCCAGATCAGGGTGGGGGTTCCCTTGGGGTGTGGGGTGGCCTGGGCAAGGGGCCTGTGGTAGTTTGCAGGCTGGCCACACTCACCGGTGACCCAAGTGGAGGCCTTGGGATCTGGGATTTATTTATCTTCTACAATTGAAACTTTGTAGCCTTAAGCGGAGGCCAAAGTAGGCCAGGGCTACAGAAGCTTGGCTTCCTCCATCCCCGTGGGCAACCCTAGCCTCCTGCTCTCTCCAGCTCCATGGCTGCCACCATTTCTGTTGGGATTTATTTATCTTCTATAATTGAAACTTTGTAGCATTGAGTGGAGCCCTGGGCTGGCAAGGGCAGGCAGAAAGCTTGGCTTCCTCCATTGCCAGGGAAACCCAAGCCTCCCTCCTGCTCTCTGTGGTGGCAGCCATCTTGGTTGGGTTTATTTGCATATTCCCTCCTGATTGGCTGGTGGGCAGGGCTTGTGGGTATAGCAGAGGTCAATTTTCATTACTCTTTTATTAGATAGGATTAGCCTTGACCTTGCATTGCCTATCTTTTCTTTCTTTCTTTGTCTGTTCTTGAAAAACAAAATTTTATTCTAAAAACAGATCTCAGGAACAATAAAGTACTAAAAGTTGGTCAATATAATAAAAAGAAAAAAGTAAGAAAAATTTGCTTTAATTTTTTCTGAAAAAATACAAAATTATCACTGTAATATACTGCCAACTCTCATTTATCTGTATGTGAATTTCATTTTCAAGGAAATTATAAATCATTGATTGGATTCTGCGTAATATAGATATACATCTGGATTGCTTTTATAGTCAAGTAAATACATTTTCTGGGAATGCAAACAATTGGAAATTTGCTTAAGTAACAAGATTAAAAAGATAAATTTATGCTTAGGAAATGTGCTCCAAAGCAAATTACTGATCTGCATCCCCATTTCCCTCAGTTTTCTGCACATAATTGTGGACGAAAGGGGCCACATGCTAACCTGACAAGCTCAGGGAAGGCCTGCATGGCAGTCTTGCAAACTCAGAGACCTAAAGTAACCACAAAGGATGGTCTGAAATTAAACTTTAACCAAAGCAGTTATGGTGGGTCGTTATATCCTAGGCTGGTACCTTCACTGACAAGGTCAACTTTTACCTTAACTGAGCCTATTTGTCTTTTTACATCTATAATAACATACCCTTTGAAAAGTCGGGGTAACTTGTAACTTACCTTTTTCTGGACCCCTTGGGTGTGAGGACAGATACCACAAATTCCTTCATTATCATGTTAATTATTCCTACACCCACCTAAGAATGTGTCTATCATTTATTTTTTATCCAATCCCAAGTGTTTCCCCCCTCCCACCCCCCCCACCCCCCCACTGCTTTGCTTTCTCCTGCCTCTCTAGCCTATCACCAATGATGGATTTCATGTAACCCACCTATGTCCCTTTCCTTTGATTGCAATGTATAAATACAGATGTAACCTCCATTCTCCAGAGCATTATCTCAATTTGTTGAGGTTCTGCTTCCCGGCATATGTCAACAGTTTGGCTCAAATAGACTCACAAAAATTCGTTACAGGTTTCAATGGTTTTTTTCGTTAATAACTGAAGCAGGAATTTTAGGGGGACATAGGCAGGCTTAGGGATTTTTTAGAATTGGGGTCCATGGGAAAAGCGTGGGGCTGCAGACTGGGAGAAGGTACATTTCCATAACACAAGGAAGCCAGGTGCAGTTACATTTCCCTAAGACAAGGAGGCAGCAACAGGTATATTTCCATAAGACAAGGGAACTGGAAGTAGCCAAAAAAGGTCCATATTTACAAAATAAAGAGAAGGAAGCTCTTCATTCAGGAGAAGAAAGCCCAAAGGGGAGGAGGGGGGAGAACCTCACCTGTTCCACGTGAGGTTCTATCTTTGAGCCCAGGAGTTACTACAGTAATAACCAACTTGAAGGGGAATATTGACCAATCAGAGGGGATATCAAGGCGCCAGGATCTGCAGCCTTTCTAAGCCATGGGGAAAAAGAACTCAGTGGGACACTTCCCCCTCCCTACGTGGGAGTCTGTACTTGTTCTTCAATAAATCTCCATCTTTGCTATACCACTTTCTGTTCATGGATTCATTCTTCAATTCCGGCAGACAAAGAATCCGGGTTCCAGTCCAAAAATTCGGTATCGTAACAAACAACAATAACAAAACAAAACCTGACTGTATTGAAGTACTGGTATATAAAAGTAACAAATTATAAACTTATATACACAGAAAAGACATAACTAAAGTATTTCAAACCCAAAGCACAGGAAATGTTAAAGGCATATGGCATTTAGTACTTAAAAAGTGGTTTTTATATATTCAAGTGCTAAAGAAACAAGTACTCAAGAGAATTTCAGGCCTATCTACAAAGTTCTGACTGAGTTGAAGTACTGAAATATCAGGAATGCAGGGACAAAACAATTTAAATGTAAAAAGGCTCATTCTATAAAATACATCTTTAAGTATATTTCGCAGAGATCTGAAAGCAGTAGTTGAAAGACAAGTTAGGGCTAAGTTAGTAACTGACAACTGTCAACCCACATCTTTTTTCAAACTAATGTAAACACATGTGTTTCATTAATATTTCCTCCATACTGCATGTGGCATGTGTCACATACATCCTGTCATGCCCATATTTTGGATAATTTTTATCTATATTCATCACCTCAATTGACCATAATGCACAGAGAGTAGAAATAATCCTTTTATAAAAAATTCTCGATATATAAATATTCTCTGTAAAGCAAATGCTGGTCACAAAAGTTACATTTAACTAAACATAGGTGCATGTTTATTAGAACATCTTAGTCCGTTTTTAGACTATTAGAATTTGGCATGATTTATTTTGATCAATCTAAGATAGAAATAGTATCTTAATATTTAGAATGACTAAATAACTCTTTTGTCAAAACTTGACCCTGTAAAGATTAAAAAAACAAACAAACCACACATACAAAAAAAACTTGACCCTGTTTTGAGTGCTGGAATATAAACTGTAAAACTGAAAACACTCCAAAATATGTTGGTTGATATTGTTGTCCTTACAATTCTGTGCTTTTTCTTGCTGTTACCATAATACATCTGAAGTGCCTCCCCTTCAGCAGGGGAGGGAGAGGAGTGGTCTGAAGAATACCCAAATAAGGAAGCAGGAAGTTTCCTGTTCTTAACAATTCCTGTTTTAAAACTAAATCAGAATTTATTCCAAAATACATTGGTGATTTAATGTAAAAATGCTATTTCCCCAAGTTTTTGAGTAAAATCAACAGTGCAGAAAAATGCATCTTGTAGGTTTAGTAGCTTGAAGGGAGCTCCACAAACCTTGGCTTGATAAACAGAGAATGAGTTTATAGTTCTGACTCTAGAATTCTAAATATTGTTTTGGGAATCATATAAGGGTTTTTATTTTCAAGTTAGGAGTGTTTTCACTACAATAAACATTTCTAGATATTGAAAACAGCTCTATATCTCTTAAAAATATTCACTAAATACGTAATAGCTGATTTTTTTTTGCAATTTTCATGTTAATTTTAATGGTAAAAGGGCACAAGAGTAAAAACCTGATAGTTTCCTTGTTATTGTTTCTATTACTCTTCTTTTGATCAGATTCATAATAACTGTTTTAAAATAAAGCAATTTCCAGTGGTGACCATATTCTCACAGTAGCAAATAATCTAGCAAATAATTTATTATTAATTACTAACAACTAAGTCTTTTTAAAAATATGTATCTCTGATTGATTTTTAGAGAGGGAGGATGGGAGAGGGAGAGAAGCATCAAGGTGAGAGCCAGACATGGACTGGCTACCTTCTGCATGCCCCCTAAAGATAATTGAGCCAGCAATCGAGGCATGTGCCCTTGACTGGGAATCGGACCACCATCCTTTTTGTGCATGGGATGACACCCAACCAACTGAACCACACTGTTTCTTTAAAATATGTTCAACATTTCAATTTACTGAAAGTACAAAGGAGGAAAAGGGTAATTATATCAAATGTCATTGAAAGCTTGAAAGAAATTAATAAAAACACAGGCTTGCCAGTGGCTCTTTGACAGGACTAAGCCCTGGTATTGGTTCTGGTTTTATTTGATTTTTTTTCGATGGGGAGTGGTGTGCATTTTGTTTCTAAACCAAGTACTAAACTTTAAAACGTAAAATACTGATGCTTTCTGAAGAGATACAAACTAAAATTATGGTTAAGACCTGGTTTACTCATACAATTTCTGCTGTGTGGCATTAGCAAGTAGGATATGTCCAGCTCTGAATAGCACTGAAGTTCTTTGTCTGAGCAACCAAGACTATCAACACCCTCAGTGCTGTGGCAAGCTCCTTATTTGTACATGCAGATGGCACCATGCACTTCCCTAATGATGTCTGCCAATTACTGGCCCTTGTGACCAATGCCACAAGAAAATGGGACACAACTTGTCTTACTATATATTTTCTAAAAGTGAATATAACCATCACATTAACTGCATGCTCCAAATATTCATTAGAAACCCACAACAAATCCTTTAAAAAAATGTTTTTATTGATTTCAGAGAGGAAGAGATAGAAACATCAATGATGAGAGAGAATCATTGATCTGCTGCCTCTTGCATGCCCCCCACAGGGGATCAAGCCCGCAACCAGGGCATGTGCACTGCTTGGAATCCAGCTGTGACCTCTTTGTTCACAGGTCAATGCTCAACCACTGAACCACACCAGCCAGGCACACCAAACCCTTTTTACCTTTAGTAATTATGAGGAATTTTTACATATTTATATAATATAGTGTACATTATATGCATAGCCTGTTTATACTATTTTCAAAAAGGGAATCCTGAAGAAAAAAGAAAAAAAAGGGAATCCTGATTAATTGATAGAGTTGTATCAGTCTTCTTTCCACTGGTCCTTGGATGCCTTTAAATGATGGCATCATGTTTAACAGTGGTTCTGTACCAAATGCCTCTTCTGGAATAATATATTTTGCACCCAATGTGATGAACAGAAAAATTCCCAGTGTTAAACCACTGACAAAGCTGCCCATATAAAATTTTGATCCTGTATTTTCATTAGAATTTATAGTTGCTGTGATTGTCATTGATGAAGAAACAGATGTTGCCGAACTATTGTGGGTTGTGGTCACGGTGGATGTTGACATCTGGAATGCGTTTTATGAAACACCTGTGATTTGGGGTGTTGACTTTAAGCTGGTAGAAATCTTATTGAGACCCCGGTGTTGTCATTTTAGATGTTGCTGTGGGTTTTTAAGTGGTGACTGTCACATTTCTTGAGCGTGAGGAAGCTGAAGTCATTGATGGCTTTGTTGTGGATGTTTCTCAGTGCTTTTGCAAGATTCACTTGTAGGGTTGAAAGGCTCCTGTGGGGTTTTCCCTGTTGGTTCAGTAGTGGTTCCGAGAAGCAGTGAAGGCTTTCTGTCAGAAGATCTCGGGAAATCTTCGGGTCCACGGGTCCACGTGGCCTTCAGCAACACTACCATCAGCCAGGCCCCCGTGATGAAGGTGGCCTAGCCACCTTGCGCTGAGTCCCGTTGTTCTGGGGGCGGGATATGGCAGTTCCTGTGTCCCCAGCCAAGGTGGCGGTGGCACTACTAGAGGGGCCCTTCTGCGCACCCCAGCCCCTTCTACATCCCTTTCCGCAGAGCAGGTCTCCTCTCAGGCACCAAATAGGGCGTGGGAGCCAGGTCTGGGTCAAACACCGAGTGTGGAGCCGGGGTGGTGGGACCTGCCTAACTCTTCTGACATCTCCTGACCACCTGACTGCTCCATAGCCACAGCTCTGGTGAGGTGAAGTGAGGTGAATCCTTGATGTGCAGGGTCAAATTTTTGCATTAAAATTTTGGTATTCTGTTCATCATGGATTTTTTGCATTAATTCTGATTTTTAAAAGAATTACATTAAAATAGTATTTATCTTAATGACACTTTTGGGGTGCCCCTTCAAATTTTGTGCCAAGGATACACTCACGGCACCCTAGTTCTAGCCCTGTGTCATCATATCCTTAATTAGAATGTCAACATTCAAATGTGTGCTTCAACTTTAAAAGCATATATATTTTTGTTGATGTCAGAGAGAAAGGGAGAGGAGGGAGAAAGAGAGAGAAACATCAATGATGAGAGAATCATTGATTGGTGGTCTCCTGCACATCCCCCACTGGGGAGGAGCCTGCAACCAGGGCATGTGCCCTGACCAGAACTACCTTCTGTATGCAGAACTCAGCTATTCACAGATAAGTTGACCAATAATGACATTGGTACTGCTTGCCTGCCACTGTCAGAGGGTGTAGCCCCAGTCAAGGTGTAAGGAAAGTTAATTTACAAGAGTTTCTATTTATGTCACCTGGTCTTACCTCTCATATATCCTCTGCAGATGCCAGCAGCACTGGATTGTAAGGGGGGACAGGCAGGCTCCCCTCAGGTATCTTACTGGGAGGCCTCCCCACTTTGAATTTACTGGTAACTAGGGAAGGATTTTCCTTTTCCCTATTCTGCCTCTAGACCCTAGCCTTCAATTTTAACAATTAGAGTCATAAAGAACTTTATACCCAAATAAGAATACATATTATTTTCCAATACATAGGGAAGATTCATAATATAATGGCCATATATTAGGTCTCAAAGGAAATCTCAAAAAAAACTTTTAAACTTACTAACATATAAACTGTGTTCATGAAATTAGAAATTAACAAAAGGATGAAAGCATCACTACCACTGGAATTTAACCAACACACAGACAGTCAGTCTTGGATTAAATAGGAAATAAGTGGACATTGAGAACTATTTTAAATGGAATAGCAATGACAGCACTTAATACTAAAACCATCACTATTCAAGAAAAAGCATTTATTAGATAACAGGAAAGTTTGAAAATAAACTAAGCTTATAATCTAAGAAGCTAGAAAAGCAGCAGCAAAAATAAACTTAAAGGAAACAGTGGGAAGGAAATGATAAAGGTAGCAGCAGAAAGAGCCACACATCTTCTAAAGCAGCCTCCCCAAACAGCGAGGCAATAAGACCAGGTTTTCATTTGTTTGTTTTGTTTTTTCAAGGCATAAAGACAGGCAAACCTGAAACAAGAATAACAGAAAAAGAAAGAAGGAATGCATAAACATAACAGAAAAAATGGAAAAAGCTAGCCCCAGATAACAAATGCTTTCATCAATCACATTAAAACTTGCTCAATAGAGAGAGAAACCAAGATGGCGGCATAGGTAAACACCTATACTGCTACCTCGCACAACAATTTCAAAACTGCAACTGGAAGACAGAGCTGACATCGTCCAGAACCACCGGAAAGCTGGCTGAGTGGAAATTCTACAACTGGAAAGAAAGATAAAAGGACACTGAGGCCCAGAGGAGCTGTGGAAGACAGGTGTGGAGACCTGCGCCCGCACATGTGCACGCTTGCGCAAGCGGAAAGGGTGGGCAGCTGAATATATGGCTGGCTTACTCGCAGCGTGTGGAGAGGGCGGGCAGCAAGCGTGCTGGTAGCTGTCTCGTTAGGGAGGGAAACAAAATCTCCCCACTGCACTGAAATCCAGTTCCAGGTGAGACTTTTGGGTACCCAGACTCATTCGGGGAGAAACTGGACTGTCTGGCAGTGGGCGAAACTCGAGGGCAGCCTTCTCTCAGAGGTGTATGCAGCCATTGCCGCGGGAAACTGAAGACACAGAGGCCTCGTAGGGCAGGGCTGACGGGAAACCAAGGCTGTCTACTCCACCCTGAGACTCCGCCCCATCCAAGCTAAGCACAGAAGCTCTCCCAGCGGAGACACAGCTGATCCTCACAGCCAATTGGCCTGGAGGTTAACTCCCCCCAGTGATACCAACAACAATTAAGGCTTAACTACAACAAGACTGTGCACACAGCCCACAAAGGGGTGCACCAAGTGTGTCCACCTCAGGTAACTGGAGGGGCTGAGCCACTGGGCCCTGCTAGGACACCTAGCACACAAAGCCACTCTATCAACTCAGGGAAGCAGCCAAAATGTGGAGACAAAGAAACAGGTCACAAATGAAGGAAATGGAGGAAAGTAAATGACTGGATATAGAGTTCAAAACCACGGTTATAAGGCTTTTCAAGAATTTCCTAGAAAAGGCCGATAAATTTAACGAGACCCTCGAAGATATGAAAAAGGGTTAACTAGAAATTAAGCATACACTGACTGAAAGAAAAAATATTATACAGAGACCTAAAAGCAGACTAGAGGATTGCAAGAACCAAGTCAAAGATTTGGGATACAAAGAAGCAAAAAACACTCAACCAGAAAAGCAAAAAGTAAAAAGAATCCAAAAAGTTGAAGATAGTGTAAGGAGCCTCTGGGACAACTTCAAGCGTCCCAACATCAGAATTATGGGGTGCCAGAAGAAGAGAGAGAGCAAGATACTGAAAACCTATTAGAAGAAATAGTGACTGAAAACTTCCCCCACCTGGTGAAAGAAATAGACTTACAAGTCCAGGAACCGCACAGAACCCCAAACAAAAGGAATCCAAAGAGGACCACACCAAGACACATCATAATTAAAATGCCAAGGGCAAAAGACAAAGAGAGAATATTAAAAGCAGCAAGAGAAAAACAGTTAATTACCTACAAGGGAGCACCCATATGACTGTCAGTCAGCTGATTTCTCAACAGAAACTATGCAGGCCAGATGGGAGTGGCAAGAAATATTCAAAGTGATGAATAGCAAGAACCTACAACCAAGATTACTCTACCCAGCAAAGCTATCATTCAGAATTGAAGGGCAGATGAAAGCTTCACAGATAAGAAAAAGCTAAAGGAATTCATTACCACCAAACCAGTATTATATGTAATGCTGAAAGGTATTCTTTAAGAAGAGGAAGAATAAGAAAAAAGTAAAGATAAAAATTATGAACAACAAATACATATCTATCAACAAGAGAATCTAAAAATCAAGTGAATTAAAAATCTGAGGAACAGAATAAACTGGTGAATACAATAGAATCAGGGGCATAGAATGGGAGTGGATTGATAATTCTCAGGGGGGAAGGGGTGTGGGGGGTACGGGAAGAGACTGGACAAAAATCGTTCTCCTATGGATGAGGACAGTGGGGGGGAGGTAAGGGCAGAGAGGGTGGGGTGGGAACTGAGTGGAGGGGAGCTGTCGGGGGAAAAAGGAGAAACAATTGTAATAATCTGAACAATAAAGATTTATTAAATTTAAAAAAAATTGCTCAATAAAGAGAACCTGAGTAGATCAATAGTCATAGATTGAAACAGTGGTTAATGACCTACCTGGAAAAACCTCTCAAGCCCGAGACTTAATGGGCCAGTTCAACCAAAATGTCAAGAATAGATAATAACTATTTTATATACAAAAATTTTAGCTAATTTATACAAACTGCTCCAAAGCATCAAAGCAGATGGGAAGTTATCCAACTAATTTAATAAAACTAGCATAATGCTGATATCAAAATTAATAAGTAAACAGTACAAAAGCCAATGACAGAACTAACAATCTTATAAATATTAATAAAACAGATCCTAAATAAAATATTGACAAATGGAACTCAGTAGTATAACAGAATGATCAGGTAGGATTAATCCCAGCTGCCAGAATTAATTCCCAACTTTCACATTCTCTTAATCCAACATGTCCTCTCTAAACTATGCACAGGGGGCTGATTTCTTCAGTAGCTGCACACTGCCTCCACCCTTACCCTCTACAGTGGCCTACAGTGGGCTGGCTGGACTCCTTCTGATAGGGCCAGATCATATCACTTCTTTTTCAAAGCCCCTCAAAGGCCCTGCACCACTTGTGGAGTGAAACCCAAAGGCCTCACCATAGCCTGGGAGGCCCTAAAAGAGGACCTTGGCCACACTCACTCCTACTCCCTTCCTGTAGTCCTCATTCTGCTTCAAGCTACGCAATGCAAGGGACCTTGTCTGTTTTGTTCACTGCTCTAAAACTGTCACCTAACAGTGACTGTTACATAGTAGGACCTTAAATATTAAAGATGAATGAATGAAGTAAAAGATGAAAAATAAAACAGGACTTCTAAGTTTAGAACCACAACCACCTTTAAGAATAACACACACACATATACTTCAGATTATATGTGCAGGGGCGGGCAGGCAGGGGGAATGCCAGATATTGTTTACGGTTCTGATGGTAGAGTGATGATGGAAAAAGATGAGTTTCTTGCCTGCATA
This sequence comes from Corynorhinus townsendii, assembly GCA_026230045.1. Taxonomy (NCBI): domain Eukaryota; kingdom Metazoa; phylum Chordata; class Mammalia; order Chiroptera; family Vespertilionidae; genus Corynorhinus; species Corynorhinus townsendii. The sequence goes on along the minus strand of JAPDVU010000001.1, from coordinate 78,430,766 downwards.
GAACACAGAGAGGAAGCTAAACAGAACAAGTAATTAAATAAAGTGGAGTAAATGTTATAATAGGGAAGGTACCAGGGCCTTTGGGCACATATACCAACCAGGGAAACCCCATCACAGTTCGGGACGAGAATCAAGCTGTATCAGTACCCACTAGTAACTGAAGAAGGAATGGGAGCTAGCCAAATGAAGAGGTGAGGATGTGTTTGTAGCACAGGGAACAGCATGTTTGAAGGCCCAGAGGCATAAGAGAGCTCGTAACTCTCTACTAATAGGTTATCAGGTGAAAGTTAAAACTTGGTATTAATCAAAACTTAGCATAATAATTGGCTCTAGCTGGTTCGGCTTAGTGGCTAGAGCATCAGCCTTCAGACTGAAGGGACCCCAGTTCAATTCTGGTCCAGGGTATGGTCAGGGGCTCGTACTTCGCTTGAAGGCTCTATCCCCAAACCCGGTTTGGATGCATGCAGGAGAAAACCCCAAAACTTAACAATTGTCGCTCATTGAGGAGTATCAAGTTTTGAAGACTGATCGTGTATGGACATAATGGACTAAGAATGCTTGCCTGTGTATATCCGGCAACACCGGATGGTCTGAAACAAATAAGCGTGGTTAATAAATCAGTAAGAGAAAAAAGGGAGTTAAGGTGGCGGTAGCCCACACTAAAACTTTTGGCCTTTCAGTGAAGGAAGAACCTGCTAGTTAGGAGGCAAACTAAAACCAGTGTTATGAGGAGGAAGAGCTGGTCAATACAGGAGGATGGTTACTGCTATCACTGTTGTGCTATTATGCCATGACACCAACTGCCACTTACCAGGTACTTACTACATGCCAGATGTTACACTAGAAACTTTACAAATTGTTCCATATAATTCTCACAAAACTCTTACCATGAAGTCATTATCGCTAGTAGAGATACAAAGGCTCAGAAAGTTTAGGGGCTTGCCCCAGGCCACACAGCTAGCACAGAGACTAGAATTAAAATTTTGTTCTGTTTGCACAGGGACTAAAATTCAAATTTTGTTCTGTCTGGCTCTCAAACCTGTATTTTTTTCTGCTAGAGTTGGTCTAATATAATGTGACAGACTGGGGGCTAGAACTGACTTTTTTTCCCCCATTACTGAATTTCCTCACACTGTACCTCCCAAATCATCTTCTAATTTCTGTTCAGTTCAGTATAGAATGTAGGTTGGTATTCTTTACCCAGTGGGGGACAGAAATCTAAGTTTTTGAGGAGTTTGACACATCAATGATCTTTTCTTTTACTGGGTTGCTGCAATATTCCATTAACTTTTAGAATTAAACATGGAAGTATGAAGAGGCACTTTGGAAAGTCCTGTAGGTCCCACCCAGATGTAGTCCTCCCAGCCCTATTAGACAGCAGCAAGTTAATGCCTCTTATAGTCAAGATCAATCCCCTTCTGGCTGTTGGATAAGGAGCCCGAAATGGCCAGAAGGGAGTCATAACTTCCAATTCCGGGGGAACATTATTGTGTCCCCTGGCAAAGCATCTCTCCTTCGGGAATGAAGACCCTAAAATTCTGTGACTAGGTTAAGCAGGAATGCTCTGACATCCACTGATTCTCAGATCTGTGTACTATGGGAGACAAATGTTACTTACAGACTCAAAGCATATACTTCATCCTGCAGGACAGGATAGTACACCAACAGTCACTACAACTGAGTCTTCAGTAGGACTTCCAACTTTCTCTCAGGCCAGATGCTTTTTTGTTGTTGCTAATCCTCACTCAAGAATATTTTTCCATTGATTTTTAGAAAAAGTGGGAGGGGGGAATCCAAGATGGCGGCGTAGGTAAACACCTAAACTGCTGCCTCGCGCAACAATTTCAAAAATTCAACTAAAAGACAAAACGTCTATCACCCAGAACCACGGGAAAGCTGGCTGAGTGGAAGTTCTACAACTAGAAGGAAAGAGAAAAGAGCATTGAGACGTGCACGAGCGCTGAAAAGCTGAGGTACGGAGGCGCGTGATCCGGGCTGGCAGCGGGCGTTGCTTTTTTCAACCCAAAGGGAGACAAGCCCCCGACTACTCTAAAATCCAGTTTCTGGGGAGACGCGGGGGACCCAAACTCCTACGGGGAAAAGCTGGACTGTCTGCCAGTGAGGGTGGCTTACTTGCAGAGCTGCGTGCAGGAATAATTGTTTACGGCACTGGGGCACGGGACTCCGGGACGCCCTTGGGGACAAGAGCCAGCTAACTAGCAGCCATTGCTGTTTGCCACGCCCTAGCCTAGTGACACCCTGAGGCCCCGCCCTGCACAACCTACAAACCCACCCAAGCTCCAAGCAGCAATTTTAGCAGAAGAAAGCCCCGCCCTATCGCAGCTTAACCTAGCAAACTTGCAGCCTGGGTCAGACAGCTCCAAAACCTCCAAACCCCAAGCAAAGAGGAGAAAACTGTAGCTCTCACTGTAGCTCCTGCTGGATGGCCTCAGACAATAGCTGACCTGCACCCCATTGGAGATCCAGAAGCCAGTGTACCTAGTGGTCAGAGTGAGACACCAGATTTCAACTCCTCACATCCATAAGTGACACATTCAAAGGCAGACTCAGTGAGCACCAAAGCCCCACTGAAACAAGTCCTGCCCCATAAGTGTGTCTTCAGCGCAGCAGTTTTTCCATTATAGACACAGTGAGTGCTCACAGCTAATTGGCCTGGAGGTCAATTCCTCCCAGTATACCAACAGCAATTAAGGCTTTAACTGCACCAAGTCTTTGCACTCAGCCCACAAAGGGGTGTACCAAGAGTGTCCACATCAGGTGATTGGGGAGACTGAGCTACTGCCCCCTATAGGTCACCTACCACACAAAGCTACTCCATCAACACAGGGAAGCAGCCAAAATGTGGAGACAAAGAAACATGTCACGAATGAAAGAAACGGAGGAAAGCAAACTACTGGATGACATAGAGTTCAGAACCACATTTATAAGGTTACTCAAGAATCTTCTTAAAACCGCTGAGAAACTTGATGTGACCTTCAAGGAGCTTAATGAGAATGCCAAAAAAATGGAAAAGGATCAGTCAGAAATGAAGCATACACTGTCTGAAATAAAGAATATACAGAAACTCAACTGTAGATCAACGTACCCCAAGAATCAAACCAAAGATCTGAAATATGTGGAAACAAAAAACATCCAACCAGAAAAACAAAAAAAAAAGAATCCAAAAATATGAAGATAGTGTAAGGAGCCTCTGGGACAACTTTAAGCGAACCAACATCCGAATTTTTGGGGTGCCAGAAGAAGGGAGAGAGCAAAATATTGAAAACCTATTAGAAGAAATAATGACAGAAAACTTTCCCTGCCTGGTGAAAGAAATAGATGTACAAGTCCAGGAAGCGCACAGAACCCCATACAAGAGGAACCCAAAGAGGACCACACCAAGACACATCATAATTAAAATGCCAAGGGCAAAAGACAAAGAGAGAATATTAAAAGCAGCAAGAGAAAAACAGTTAATTACCTACAAGGGAGTACCCATACGACTGTCAGCTGATTTCTCAACAGAAACTATGCAGGCCAGAAGGGAGTGGCAAGAAATATTCAAAGTGATGAACAGCAAGAACCTACAACCAAGATTACTCTACCCAGCAAAGCTATCATTCAGAGTTGAAGGTCAGATAAAGAGCTTCACAGACAAGAAAAAGCTAAAGGAGTTCATCACCACCAAACCAGGATTACATGAAATGCTGAAGGGTATTCTTTAAGGAGAGGAAGAAAAAGAAAAAGGTAAAGATAAAAATTATGAACAACAAAATGACATCAAATACATACCTACCAACAAGTGAATCTAAAAATCAAGTGAATAAAAAATCTGAAGAACAGAACGGACTGGTGAATATAATAGAATCAGGGACATAGAAAGGGAGTGGACTGATGATTCTCAGGGGAAGCAGGTGTGAGGGGTGCGGGAAGAGATTGGACAAAAATCTTACTCCTATGGATGAAGACAGTGGCGGGGGTAAGGGCATGGGGTGGGGTGGGGAATCAGGTGGAGGGGAGCTATGGGGGAAAAAAATAGAGGAACACCTGTAGTAATCTGAACAATAAAGATTTATTAAAAAAAAAAAAAGAAAATATAAAAAAAAAAAAGTGGGAGGGGGAGAGACAGAGAGAGAAACATCGATGTGAGAGAGACACACTGATTGGTTGCCTGCTGCACGTGTCCAGACCAGGGCTGGGGATCAAGTGTGCAACGGAGGCACGTGCCCTTGAAGGGAATCAAACCCTGGACCCTTCAGTCTGTGGGCCAACTCTATTCACTGAGCCAGACTGGCCAGGGCAGGCCAGATGCTTTCTGTCCTCGTGCTCCTCCCGCTCTCCTCTGCCTTGCACATAATAAGCATTCACTAAACGTTGAATCAATTTTAAATTATTTTAAGTTGGAGATAAAATGAAGTTGTACAGATCTACAGAGTCTAGACAATGTAGTTATCTCTGGGCTATCTAAGAGTTTAGACAAATGTATGGCTTGGCCCACAAAGAGGATTTCCCTTGGCCACTAGACTAATACCAGAGCAGTGTAGTTGGTGCCCGCATTTTGTCTTAAAAGCAGGTTCTGCTTTTCTTCCTGAGTTGACTGATTATAGGGAAATGCCTCATCAGGACAGAGGTGTGAATTGAGGGAAGTTGGCAACGCAGCAGGGCTGGCTGCCATGGGTCTGAGTTACCTGCTCATGCAACTTACCTCAGGATCAGCTGAGCCTGGTATCTTACCTACTAATTTCGTTTAACGATAGACCATTGCTGGGCATGCTTAACTTTACTGCCCAGTTCACACTGGTCAGCTCAGATCATAAGGACACTTGGTAGCTTGTAGTGGACAGTTCAGTAACAATCTAGGAGCTGTTCTCAAAAACAGGAAAGTTTTTTGCCGAAGAGGTTATGGCTGTGCTTCAAAACCCTAGTGAGGTCTGTAATTCTGTTTTAGCAATGAAAGTATAATTTTATTATTTTTTAAAATATATTTTTTTGTTGATTTTAGAGAGAGAGGGAAGAGAGAGGGCTAGAAAGATAGAAACATTGATTGGCTGCCTCCTGCATGACTCCTACCAGGGACTGACTCCACAACCTGGGCATGTGCCCTGCCCGGGAATCGAACTGGTGACCTCTTGGTTCCTGGGTCAATGCGCAACAACTGAGCCATGGCTGGACTAATCATTTTATTTCTACCAAAATATATTTATAAATCTAATTAAAGAAAACTAAACAACTGAAGTGTAAATATATGCACATATTGATCATTATACAATAATCAAATTATCTATAATCTAAAGCACATACTGATCATTATACAATAATCAAATTATCTATAATCTAAATGGCTAGAGCTAATATGAAAAAAAAGAAGCAAAAACCAGGAACATCTCCAAACAATGATGACACACTCATAAGAAAATGCTATAGTACTGATTTTGTCTGATAGACACATATCTATGAGGTAGTATCTGCCTTCAGTTCCTGGCACAGAGCTCCTAAAACCCTTGTAATTTCTTAGGTGATCAGAGCACTAGGAACATCTCTTGTTCTAATGAGGCAACTTTGGGTGAGCTCCTGGGTGAGCTGGTCACCAAGAAGACTAAGCCATGATTGGAAGCTTGAAATTTTCAGTCTTACCTGCCCCCATTCTCTAGAGAGGGGAGAGGGAATGGAAATGGAGTTAATAACTGATATCTATGTGAAGAAACCGCCATAAACTCCCAAAACTATGGGGTTCAGAGAGCTTCCCGGCTGGTGAACACATCCACACTGGTGGTGACCCTACTCCATGGGGACAGAAGCTCCTGCACTCAGGACCCTCCCAGACCTCATCCTGTCTCTCTTCATCTGGCTATACATCTGGCTCCTTTACTCAACAGTCCAGTAAATTAATTAAACCTGAAGTTGGGGGCCTTGAAACCCCTGATCTAGAGCGGGTTGGTCAGAAGCACAGGCAACAAACCTACACTTGCAACTGGGATCTGAAGTGGGAGCAGTCTTGTGGGATTGTTGACCTGTGAGATCTGATGCTATCTTCAGATCGTGTCAGAATTGAGTTGAATTGTAGGACACTCAGCTGGTGTCAGAGAATTGCTTGGTGTGGGAAAAGTCCCCACATATCTGGTGTGTGAACTGTTGTGAGTGTGGTAGTGGGTAAAAGAAAAAAACAGGAGGTAGACTAAACTACCTTGTTGTTTGCAAACCTTTCAAGGGTGGCTGTGTGTGATCTCAGACCCAAGGCAGGCATCCTTCTGCTCCTCGTTTGCAGACATCCAGGCTACTTTGTCCTTGCCTACCCCAGGTTGGCTGAGCTCAAGCCAAGCTTTCACTTTTGGATCAGCTTATGACACATCAGAAGGCAATGCTTTAAGAGCCTCTTATGGCCTGAAGTCACGGCTACCTCCCCCTCAGGCCATATACACACATACTTCCTGTCCATTTGTTTCATGTGAAGTGCCACTTCTCATGGGTATTATAAGAAGGCAGAGAGAAGGAGGAGACCCAGTTTTCTGGTTGAAACAGATTGCCTCTAAATTCAGGGACAAAAGGTAAGTAAATTATAAAATGTTTTATTTTTCAGGTCTGTTTCACGTGCCACACACATTTGCTATTGTTTTTAGTCGTCTGTCTTCTTTCCGTTATTAGTGATTCCACCTAAATAATGTCTGCAGTGTTTTCAGCTTTGTTTTCATTTTTTTGGCCTTTTAAACTATTTTTACTATTTTCAAAAGTTACTTTGAATAAGACTCATATGTATATTAGGAGGTTTTCACATCACCTGGGATACTTTCTTCCCCCCCCCCCCCAAATCAATACAAGGCTTTATTGCATCGTTAAAATATCGCAAATAAGTGTGACAAATCAATTGGCATCTTGGTGTTTCTATAACTGGACAACTTAGATCTGATTCATCAGCCTGCTGAACTGTTCCTTTTTCAGTAACACAGATACCATCAAAAATTTTTCTGATATTCTTGTTTTTAACTGTTGTGGCTTGCTGAATCAAAGTAGCTGAATTTGATTCAAGTTCAATGCCGTTTCCTTCAAGAATCAACTCATCTTTCTGGGCTTGAGATACTGAACAAGCAACGCCTGACCTCATCCGAACTCGGCAGATGTATTTTTTGTCCAAAACATTTCTGAATTCAACAAGAAAACCATTCTCCTGAATAACCATGCTGATGGTGAAGTGAGCGTACACAGACCTCATCTTGTAATGGAAGCCCAGTGTGACACCCTTGATCATGTTCTGTGCATGACTGCAGATAGGGTGAACCGTGGCCACTTCCTTTCTATTTCCCCACCATTTGTCAACCCGGAGCCTCTTCTTTTTCTTGCCAAGGAGACTGAGTTCTGCATTGATGTGGTTGAAGTCCCTCCTCAGGGTGTCTCTGGGGCCTTTCACAATAACTGTGTGTCCCTTCAGAGTGATGTCCATGTTTTCTGAGATGTCCACAGCCCAATTGCTGACAGTTGTCTTCATCCTCGCAGTAGATGTGGCAAAGAGCACCTGGGATACTCTTTTAAAATATGTACCTTTGGGCCCTAACCGGTTTGGCTCAGTGGATAGAGCGTTGGCCTGTGGACTGAAGGGTCCCAGGTTCGATTCCGGTCAAGGGCATGTACCTTGGTTGCGGGCACATCCCCAGTGGGGGGTGTGCAGGAGGCATCTGATTGGTGTTTCTCTCTCATCAATGTTTCTAACTCTCTATCCCTCTCCCTTCCTCTCTGTAAAAAATCAATAAAATATATATTTAAAAAATATTTATATATATATAAAAAAAAGTACCTTTGGTCCACCCCCTACCTGGAAATGTTCATCTCATTCCCACAATGAACACTGAGAACCACGGACTTTGATGACAATTTCAGGTAATTGAAAGTAGGCTCACAGGCCTCCTGGTAAGCATGCCCCTTCTGGTCATTCAGCTTCATAAATGATTGGAGACTTGTCCCATGGGGCAGCAATGAGACTGATTACCCTTCACCCATTAGGATTAATCTCATCATGCCCACATTCCGGTGAAGTCAGTCTCCACATACTCTGAAACAGCTCTCTTCTATAGACACTAACTCCCTTGCAAACCTTTCAAGGGTGGCTGTTTTTTTATTTTAATGTCAGTGTGTACATAAATGTGTTTTCTTTTTTAAAAAATACATTTTTATTGATTTCAGAGAGGAAGGGAGAGGGAGAGAAACATCAATGATGAGGATCATTGATTGGCTGCCTCCTGCATACTCCACACTGGGGATCAAGCATGTGTCCTGACCAGGAATCGAACTGTGACCTCCTAGTTGATAGGTCGACGCTCAACCACTGAGCCATGCCGGCCGGGCTAGGGTGGCTGTGTTTGATATCAGACCCCAGGCAGGCATCCCTCTGCTCATCCAGACTATTTTTCCTTGCCTACCTCCAGTTCTGAGCTCATGTCATTGGACCACATAATATCCTATCCCCATAGGCCCTCAGTGCTGCTATTCTCCAGTCATTTTTCCTGGCAATTTTAATGGTCAAAGAAATGACCCAGCTAAAATCCTTATTCTAAGTTCTGACCTCCTCACCTCCAGTCATCTTTTACAGCACCTCAACTATCCACTCCCAGACATACCCTAGATCTCATAATTATCAGTATCTAAATTTCCTCGAAACCTCAATTTCCAGCATCCCATATCCTGAGATTCAGTGCTTGAGCTTTTTGACCTTAATAGGACCTCTAAACTATTAAGCCCACTCCATTTTCTCTATCCATTACTTATTTTAAGTCCCTTTCACTTAAATGAGTCATTCCCATGCTCCTCAGTTTTTTTGTAGCAACCTTGCTTACATCCAACTCTGCACTCAGCAGCTAAATGTGGCTGGAGGCAAGAGACACAGCTATGCTAACTGGCTTCACTTTTAAGTTCATAACTCATATCCCAAGATAGGCCCTCAGTGCTGCTTAACAATCATAATTCATGCCACTAGTCAGTTCAATGTCTCCCTCTCCTAGGAGACCATTTCTCAGGGGGCAACTCCGCCTTTTTCACAGAGAAAACAAGAGCAGCCAGAGGTACCCTGCACATTCACCTACCACAAATCCCCATACTTGGATGGCTCCTCTTCCAGATACCCACGTGGTTTTAGGCTCTGCTCCACTGCCACCTTTTCAGAGGACCTACTCTGGTTACTAATAAAATAAAGTATTCTTGATTCCCCTACCCACCTTTCTTTTTCTTCACAACATTCATCGCACTTGACATACATAAATGTATTGTTTTCCCCAGTCCTCACCACCCTCGCTCTACAGTGTAAGCACTGAGAAAGTGGGATTTTTATCTGTCTAATGCCTAGAACAGTGGTCGGCAAGTGGAGTGGCAGTAGGCGGTGAGTGGGGAGAACATTTGGCTTTTACTCTTAGCTCTGTCACTAATTAGTAATGTCATTTAGGGTGAGTCATTTAACCTCTCAGTTGCCTGAGGGAACGGGAGATAGTACTTTTATTTCATCCAAAGAAAAGAGGTCCACTAAGCACAAAAGCCATAAAAATCATTCACCACACACATCAACAGCATTTTTTTCTTCCAAAGTTCATTGATGGGACTTTCAAATGTATAAAATAAAATTCCATCCCACAAAATAATATGGAGCATTAAGTTTTTTACAGTAAGTAAGCAATTAGTAAATGATTTTTTTCCCCACCGAATAGAATCTCTCTGAAAATTCAAGATGGTAATCTTAAAGTCAATGAAATAGGATACTCACATGTTATGAAAATTTTTTTGATATGAAATTACAGAAAAAAATGTCTTTAATTTAATTGAGAAAGGCAAATTAAGATTATACTTAATCAATAACCATAAGTATTTTGAGAGTAACATTCCTTTTCAGAATATAAACAAAGTACTTGGTAAGGTGCACAAATGAATAAAACTTACTGATTCAGTATCATTCCATTTCCCCCAAGTAGTGAATTCAGTATATCCTATATGTAAAAACAAAACACCTAAAAACCCATCCACTTCCTTTCCCTCACAAAAAAAAAAACCAAACCAAATATTTTGTCAAGCAAAATATTTTTAATTAGTAGGCTGATCATAAATAAATCCACATAAAAGATTTAACAGAATTACAAAGAGTTTGTATTTCTTCTGTGGACTCAATTCATAATACGCATTAGTCAACCTTATTCCCTGCGACAAAAAGAGTTGTCATCCAACAATGCAGCACAATTGCAGCAATTCATATTCTGTAGTTACATTTTTTTACACTTTCTTTACAAATGTAACATTTATGTACATTATGTATATATTGTTTCTATAGTTCATGTACTGAAACTCTATTGTTTTTACAGGGAAAATATTGAATTCATTTAATGAATACGAATCATTCCTTGTTAAAAATTCATATAAATAACACGGTGCCCACTGCCTTTTGGCATTTCTTGTCAGAGTTCCAGTCCAGAAACGTCATATTAACTATAAGAAAAAAAGTTATCTAATTTTACATTATGACCTATCATCCACATTAGCTAAATGAATGTGCTGGCTTGCAATGAACAGAGCACTGAACTGCTGCACTACTGGAAATGTGTGGAAAACAACTCAAAATATACCTGGTGAAACAGCATCATCATTACCATTAATTCAGGCTGAGAAAATCTGCCAAGTTCTTTCTTCCTCTTTACCTTTTGCCTCAGACAGGGTGCTATGCTATGCATTGTGTCTTGTAACAACAAATGCCTTCATTTCACATTTCCAATGGGCTTCTCCAGCAGATTAGGCTTTATCTAATTTTTCTTTTGATTCCATTTTATTCCACTTCACTTACAAATCTGTTGCTGAATGTGAAGCAAAAATTCATAGTAAGAGAATGCAGCTTCTGTCCGGTCTTCAATCAAATGTTGGAAAAACTCTGTTTTGGCAGGACTCTCATCTCTGAAAAATAGAAAAGGGTATTAACCTAAAAATCCATATTATTAACAATTAATAATTATACATTCGAAAAATCAATGATACATGGGGACTTTAGGAAAATGAAACATAAGGGATAGTATTCAAATAACAACATTCTACCACTATATTATAGTTTGATAATATCTTAAATTTGCTTTGAAGACAAGCAATTTTACATAAATTGCACAGGACAAGACAATTTTATAGTTAAGTTACAGAAGTACTTACTTTACCACATGAAGGACTGGGCTTAATGGTCTGCTGTCTCTAAGCCAAGTTATAAAGGATCTGGTTCTTTCCGATGAAAGTGTATCTAGCTCTGGAAGATGTGTCTGGTAACAGAAATATAATTTGGAAATTACTTCCTTTCTCACAGACTTCAGTACTATTAGAAGTAGTGGGATGATTCATGATTCCCACTACTACCAATCAACTGCCAGCACTCTATTTCCAGTCCCAACAGGAGCAACCAAACAAATGAAATTTAAATTGTTGGCAAGTTTGTTTATATATTTCTGGATAAAGCAATAAAAAATGCTTAATAATATGATAATGAGATTTTATGTGTATGTTAAGACCCAAAAAGTCTATTCTTTTGTATATATGAGTTTCTTCCCCAAAGTGAACTTAATAATGCACTAAATAATTTAAAGTATATAGTATGTAAAAGATTTAAATAGAAAAGTTTGGGTTAGCTATATTTGTAATTTATGTCAACATTTAAAAAGTAAAAGAATAGAAAACATTTCTGTTTTAATATGAATTTCCCCAGATATTTGTATTTAATGCCACAAGCATGTATGTACAAAAACATATTTTTATGAATAAATTTACGGGAAATATTCTTTGGAGTAGAAAAATTTACTGTTATCATAAACTATGTGATTTTAATTTTAACAGATATTGCCAAATACTCCCCCAAAATACGTAAAATATACACTACAATATACAGTTTTTGATAGGACTGTTGACCTATACCCCCTGCACTATTGCCTGTTATTAAACTTAAAAATCTTTGCCTAACTGGTAAATAAAAGAAATGCTATGCTGTTATTTTATTTTCTTAATTAACCTTTACTACATTCTATTTTTCAGGAATTAGATCCATTTCTGAATTCTGTTTACTATGCTGGTATAATAGTGCTTAAATATCTACAGCTTTAAAATAATGTTTACTATCCTATTTAGTGAGATTTATTTTTCATATGCTTTCCCCCTTCACTATTATTCTTTTTAAAAACATTTCCTTATGCTAATTTGTCAATCAAACAACAGCAGAAAGTGATAAAAATTACAGACATTATATTAATTTCAGGAGAAATGACATATTTACAATATCAAAGAATAAGGTAGATCTTTTTTCTTTTAATTCTCACCTAAGGATATGTTCAGAGATAGGAAGTGGGGGTGGGGGGAGAGAGAGTGAAACATTGATTGCTGGCCTCTTGGATGCTTCCTAGCCAGGGATCCAAGCTGCAACCTAGGTATGTGCCCTGACCAGAAATTGAACTCACAACCTTTTGGTGTACGGAATGATGCTCCACCCAAGGTAGGGGCAAGGCAGACCTTTTCCATTAATTAAATGTAGGGAACTGATTTCATGATCATATTTCTTTGGTACTGGTTAACACACACGCAGTAAAGGCCAAATGAAAAATGTGATCAGCAAAATAATTTATATCAGAAGGTAAAGTTGTTGGAAAACTGTGTGTCAGTTCCTGAAGAAGTAAACACAGCCCTAGCTGGTTTGGCTCAGCGAACAGAGCGTCGGCTTGCGGACTGGAGGGTCCTGGGTTCGATTCCAGTCAAGGGCACATGCCTGGGTTGCAGGCTCGACCCTCAGTGGGGGGCATGCAGGGAGCGGCCAATCAGTGATTCTCTCTCATCATTGATGTTTCTATCTCTCATCTCTCTCTTTTCCTCTCTGAAATTAGTAAAAACATATTAAAAAAAAAAAAAGTAAACACAGAGTTTACCATATGACCCAGAAATTTCAACCCTAGGTTATATACCCAAGAGAACTGAAAACATGTTTACAGAAACACTTGTACACAAAATGTTCATGGTAGCACTATTCACCATAGCCCCAGAATGGCAACATCCCAGATGCCCATAAATGAATGACTGGATATACAAAATGTGGTGTATCCAAACAATGAACTATTACTTAGTCATACAAAAGAATGAAATACTGATACATGCCACAACATGGATGAACCTTGAAAACATTGTGAGAAATGAACGAAGCCAAACACAAAAGGCAACCTATATGATTCCATTTATGTGAAATGTCCAGAACAGGCAAATCCACAGATACAGAAAGGAAATTAGTGGTTGCTGGGAAAGGAGGGACGAATTGGGAGATAGGGGTTTCTTTTTGGGACTCTGAAATTAGATCCTGGGGATAGTTGTACAACATTATGAATTTAACTAAAAACTAATGAATTATACACTTAAAATGGTTAAAACTGTGAATCTTATGTGTATTTTATCTCAATAAAAAACATTTCAAGCAAATAAGCACATGCAAAGTTAACGCTGTATAAAAACCCACTGACCATTTTCTGTGGTATTGACGCAAAATTAGGATACCCAAGCACATCCTCGATGAAGGTGTTGTCACAGCTTTTTCCAACCCAAATGTAAAAAACCTAAAAACAAAAACCAAGATATTAAAATTCCTCAATCAGAAACACATTACTTTCTCAAAATTATCCAGAATAAAAGAGGTAAAATATACTATTTCAAATAAAGTAGAAACATAAAAGTAAAAAGGAAATATAATTGGTACATTTAGAATCTACATCCAAGAATCTTAAGTGTTTCATATCTTCTTTGCTTAAATTTCAAAGCTTCCCATAAAATATATCTTACGTTCTCGACCCCCGTGCTCCCATACGAATGTAATGTTTTAACCAGGGTAACTGGCTCACAGTATTTCTTTTCCACTATTTCAATAACTGTCTCTATTATTTTCACTAATGTGCTCTCCCATCCCCCCTCCTATGCCTACTGGAATCCTTTTCCTGCTCATAAGGTCTCATTTATGAAGCCAACTTGACCATTCTATAACACCCTTCTCCACCACTCTGCCCAGTGACTTCTCCTGAACTCCTAATCATTAATGGCATTTCTCACAATGGATATAAATTGTACTAGACAAATTTGAGGCCCCTTTGATTTTTATGAGTCTAATGATAAAATCCTTGAAAACTTTGTTCTGTATCAAATATATATAATCTAGGACAGTAAATAATCCATGGTAACATTTATTCATCTAAAATAAAATAATATCCAACTAGAAAAGTCTAACATATATTGACCTCTTGTGCCAATTACCAATGTATTGCCTCTTAGCTCCTAATCTACCTTTCACTGACTAATCTGGGCCCTGTGTTTCTCTGTTTGTTGGAACAGTGTTAGGCTTTGTCAGGAGAGGATGCTTACACAGCCACAGTCCATAAGAAAAGCACCTTCTCTTGTCAGCTTCTCTGCAGACAATTTTTGAATAGGTGGCTGAGGTACGACCCTGTCATTAACATGTATTGCACCCTGCAACAAAACAGAGGGAATGTGAATGAGCTGACATTGCTATCAGCACAGTTTGGAAGCTAATGGCCACCAACTCCTCATGAAATACTGAAAATAACACCTGAGGATTTTGTAGGATGCAAAAAATTATTCATACTTAATTATTACATTGGCTATATAATCAAGACATTCAAATGTATTCAAATAAAAAAGAGAGAAACACAAATACATAAAACAATCTCTCCATTTTCTCCCATTTGGGGATCAGGATATATTAAATGTATGACTATTAAATCTGTTGCAAAGCAAGTTACTTTTTTACATTTCTCTATAAACATAATATAGAGAAGATTCCAAAGAGTTTTAATACAAGGAAGAAAACACATACTACATATTTGCATATTAAAAACACTGATGGATATCAGATCCAGTTTACAATATAATAAAAATTGCACTCTGATCATATCAGAAATAGTCAATGTCTATAAAATATATATGGAAATGTCCAGTCTACAACTTGGCTTCATAATAAATATTATAAGCAATCCCACAAGGAATATTACTTCCCACATGAAACTACTTTTGAAAACTCCATAACCACAGATAATACCTGATAGTCCTATTATCCAATCAAATCCATAGTGTCCCTATTTAATGCATTAATACTAGAAGGGAAAAAAGAATTTAAAAATTGTTAATAAAGGCACTGCTATCTTACCAATGGAATCAAGACATTCAAATATATTTAAATTTAAAAACTTCAAATGTATTAAAAGAAATCATACCTCATCTATCAATCTGTCTATCCTGTATAAGTTGGGATGAATCATTTTCATTAGATGAACAAGTGGCTGACACTTTATCTGACACATGGCATATACACGATCATCCAGGCGTGTGCTTGTACCAGTTCTAAATGCTTTCTACATTAAAAAAAAAGACAAAAATTTCAAAGCATAAATAGACAAATACTAAAACCAATAAATAAGTAAATAAGTAAATAAATAAAACAAATATATACCATCGTCCTGGAAAAAGCATGCCCTTCAAATCAGACAAACCTAGATTCTATTTTCAGCTCTGACATTTAATAGAAAGGTATGTGAGCAAGTTACTTAGCTTTTCAAAGCTATGTTGTCATCATAAACAAAACAGGAAAAATGATACCTCTTTCAGTTGCTGTAAGTTAAGAGGATATGTATCTATCACCCATTATGTTGCCTGGAAAGATGTTCAATGAGTATTAATCTTTCCCTGAGTCTCTGTCCAGAAGCATACACAAAGAATACACTATAAGCACACCATTATGCAGGCTGCTTCCACATATTGAGAGTAAGGGCATAGGGTCTCACAACAGTCATCATGGATCTATATACCTCGACTTTCCAGAGATCTTTTCCTGTTCTTCTAAACTTTTCCAATAGTAAACTATATAACCCGCTAAATATATATATTTTTTAAACCCAGAAACCTAGATTTCATTTCTTCACTTATGTATCGAGAATTTTATCTTTTTTTAGATGTTTTCTTCATGGTTTGTCTCCTCAGTCATTGTCCACAAGACTCTGAGGAGCTGCAGGAATATGCAGGCGCAGACTCAAGGTCCGGCTTTCTCTCCAACGCTGTGGAAAGGGTCTGTACATCAATGGGCAAAGCCCTATGCTCCCCTATGCCACCTGGACAGAGCACCAGGGAGAGTGACCTCCCAGGGATATCCACGTTGGATATGTATTGAGAAATTTTAAAGGCTTTATTAAATGTAATATTGTATATAGAGAGCCAGCTACCTGTTTGAGAAGGGCCAAGACATAGAGAGGAAACAACTTGAGGGAGCTGGGTGCGATCAACACAGAGTGCTGTATATGTGAGACAGTTGAGCTGTATGCAGACAATGAATCCACCACAGCATTCACTAAGGCATCTCTTGCATCTGAGAGACTTGTTGAAATGGATCGATCCACAGCTAAAAAGCAACAAAAACATATTTAACCATTAGATTTCAATGAATGCTATAAGAGGTAAGACTTACATGCATTATTTAAGAAACCAACAAAAATTCAATTTCTAGGATAAAAAAATACATTTATCTGCTCACCCATTAAAAATTGTTTTAATTAAATTTATTGGGGTGACTTTTACTCATTACACAATTTTTCTGAACTAAATTTGATAATCAGAACAAACCTAGATTGTTTTGGACATTTTTGTTTTAATTTTAAAAATACATAGCCACTAATGGTACTGGAAAACATGTATTATTCATCTACTTTAAGAAAGCTCTGGGGATATTTTCATTACTTAAATAGAAGTCACATGTATAAAGTATATTTTCTAGCCAAACAATGTAAGTTCCAATAAAAAAGAAAGAACTGACAAACAATGGTAAGTTCTGGAATCTGAGTTATCCCTGGTGATGCTCTGAAATCTCTGCCAAAGCATTCCCAAGTCAACAAAAGAGAGGACAAACTGAACACAGGTCATTATGCAGACATTGAAAAGCCAGATGTTAGTGTGAAATCCCAAGTACATATTTTATTAAAATAGAGATAACCTACACATATGCTCAAATATTAAAAATAAAATTCATGGGTAATAATCATGCTCATTTTATATCTAAATTAATCTAAAAGATAATTTCATTAAAAACAAAACACTGTTATATTAACTCCCTAAAGGATTTTAAAAACTTATATACAGTAAAATTTACTATTTCCAGTATAGCTCAATGGTGGTTATGTCAAACGCATAACCATGCAATCATTACCAAATTCAAGATACACAACAGTGCCATCACCACCCCCAGAATATCTCCTTGTAGTAAAATGCTCCCCTGCCCCCAACCCTGAAAAATCATAGGAATGATCTCTTCTTCATCCCTATGATTTTCCCTTTGTTAGAAAGTCACGTAAATGGAATCACATGTAGGTAGCAGTTGTTTTTGTGTTTGTTTGGTTGGTTTTTAATCCTCACCCGAGGATATTTTTTCCATTGATTTTTTTTTTTTTTTAGGAAGAGTGGAAGGGAGAGGAAAACACAGAGAGAAAAGCATCAATTGGCTGCCTCCCGCATGACCCTAATGTGAAAGAGACACATCAACTGGTTGCCTTCCGCATGACCCCGACCAGGGCTGGGAGCCTGAAACCGAGGCCCTTCACCAGAATTGAACCTGAGACCTTCCAGTAGCCAGGCTGATGCTCTAGTAACCGAGCCAAACAGGCTAGGGCTGTAGGTAGCATTTTGAGACTAGCTTCTTTTACTCAGCATAATGCCTATGAGAGTCATTCATTTTGTTCATATATCAACAGTTCTTTATTCCTGAATGATATTCCAGTGTAAGAATGTATCACAGCTTGTTCATATATTCACAAACTGACGGTAATTTAGGTTGTCACCAACTTTTCATGATTATGAATCCTCAAAAGATTTTTAAACCAAAGAATTAATAATAAGTATAAGAACCATCCAATTCACACTGCTATACATGAAAACGAAAAACACACACTTTTAAAATAAGGGATTTCTAGGGTAAAAAAATGCCCACGCTTCAGTTTTTAGAATAGAAAAATGCATTTCACCCGTTCCCTCACTGTTTTACTCACCCATGTTTGCCAGAAGACATATGGCAGCTTGTACATCCACTCCTGCATATACATCTGCTAGTGAACTTACCACTGGCAAACAAAGTGTATGTACTCTAATTCTCCGTTCACCTAAACAAAGTGATGAACAAATGTCATTGCAAAATATGTTAGAAAAAGAAAGAAACAAAGAGAACCAGTCAAAAAATTATTCAAGGTATTATTTTGATTAAATCTTCATCAGGATATTGAAATGTGAAAACTATAAGTTTCACAGTGAATGTGTTTTAAAGAAAATTAAACACTCTAAATCTGAAGATATACTATGAACACATACTATGTTTTGAATAGAGCTTAACACTACATTTTAGTTTTTATTTAAATACTAGAGGCCCGGTGCATGGATTCATGCACTGGTGGGGCCCCTAGCCCTGGGCTGCGCCCTCTTAGCAATCTGGGACCCCTTGGGGGATGTCAGACTGCTGGTTTCAGCCTGATCCACTGCAAGCCAGGCCGAGGGACCCCACCAGTGCATGAATCCATGCAACCAGGTCTATAGTCCTATCTAATAAAAGAGTAATATGCAAATTGACTGTCACTCCAACACACAAGATAGCTGCCCCTATGTGGTCAAAGATCCTGCCCCCATGTGGACACAAGATGGCCAGCAGGGGAGGGCAGTTGGGAGGGACCAGGCCTGCAAGGGAGGGCAGTTGTGGGCAATCAGGCCTGCAGGGGAGAGCAGTTAGGGGGGACCAGAGCTGCAAGGGAGGGCAGTTAGGGGCAAACAGGCTGGCAGGGGAGCAGTTAGGCATCAATCAAGTTGGCAGGGGCATGGTTAGGGGGTGATCAGGCTGGCAGGCAGAAGTGGTTGGGGGCAATCAGGAAGGCAGGCAGGCAAGCAGTTGGGAGCCAGCAGTCCTGGATTGTGAGGGATGTCCGATGCCCCTAAACGGGCAGTCGGACATGCCTGGAGGGGTTCCATATTGGAGAGGGTGCAGGCTGGGCTGAGGGGCACACACATCCCACCCGTGCACAAATTTCGAGCACCGGGCCACTAGTATGCATATAACATCTTTGGTTAATCTCTTCCTGTCTTTCCCCTTCCCCGCTTCCCTCTGAGATTCATCAGTCTGTTCCATGTTTCCATGCCTGTGTGTTGAGCGCCTGCCCCCTGGTGGTCAGTGCACATCATAGCTATCAGTCAAATGGTGGCCTAGGCTTTTATATATATATATATAGATCATTCATTCTAAATTATATCCAACATAGTAGCATGGTTTACCAGATACATATGATCCTGGGAATGCAAGTCAAAAAATATATCATTTAAAGATTAAAAAAAAGTTAAAAAACAAAACACAGAACGTATGTTTGATTAACTGATGCAAATCCCATCACTTTCCACTGTATATTCAGTTCTTTCTCCCCATTCTCACCACCATGTGAGAGGAGAATTATTGCTACAGGTTATATTTCACTTCTCCTAATGATACCTTTGCTTGATGTATATAACAGGGCTGTTTGAAAGCATACTAAGGAAGTGTCTGTCAAACTTTCTTCAATTGACAGCTGTACTGCAAATCCAGCATCAGGATTGATGTTGGCGAGGGACAACAAATCAGTGGAACGCACAAAGAAGTTTCCATGAAAAGTGTGCATTGAAAGACCTAGAGAAGAGAAAACTTGTTATAAAAGATGAAGCAATAGTAGCACATCTCAGCTAAAGCTACTTTACAATGTAAAAAAATGTCTCTGATTTTGAATGAAAAGGGTAACTGGGGGATAGGATTGGAGTATTGGTAGTTTCTAAAATACCAATTCAAAAGAACCAATGTAGGTTCCACAAAAGATCTATTGTAAAACATTTTAAAATGGGGGTTACTGTAAAACTCCTTTAAGAATTAAAATAAGTGATCAGAATGCCTCCTGTAAACATTCACATAAAACCAAGGTAATGTAAATTGAAGACTATTTGAATGATGATGAGGGCAAAGATAATTTTTACCTAAAATCTTCCCTATTCCTCTAATTCTCTTTCTAAAATCACCTCCAATATGGGCTCTCTTAGGTTCTTCCTAATAAAGCAAGACATTATTTTTGCCCACTTATTCAAATCACTGTAAAAATTGGGCAGTGGTTATTCAATAACTAAATATATATATATATATAACAAGTGTAAAGTCTTTTATGGACTATAGATAGTAACAGATAATATATGAATGCTAATCCTATCTAATAAAGAGAGAATATGCTAATTGACCATCACTCTGTCACAGAAATGGTTGCACCCACAGCTGAGGCCAAGTTCCCTTAAGAAGCCTTAACGAGCAATCAGCAGGGAACTGAGGCTACGCCCTCCCCGCCCCCGTGGGGCTTGACAGGGGACCTCAGGTTGTGCCCCCCCCCCGTCCCCAGCAGGCTGGGGGACCTCAGGCTGCATCCCCCACCAGGTGGGGCTTGACAGGGGACTTCAGGCCACACCCCTGCCCCAGCACCAGGCCAGGGGACCTCAGGCTGTGCTCCCCATCCAGTGGGGCTTGACAGGGTCCTCAAGGTACATCCCCAGTGCTAGGTTGGGGAAACTCAGGCCACGCCCCCTGCCCACCAGTGCTTGACGGGGGACTTGAGGCTGCGCCCCCCCTGCCAGTGGGGCTTGACGGGGAACCTGAGGTTGCGCCCCCCCCCCCAGGCGGGGTTTGATGGGGGACCTTAGGCCATGCCCCCCACCCAGCGGGGCTTGACAGAGGCTCTCAGGCAATGTCCCCCACTTCGTGGGGCTTGACAGGGGAACTCAAGGCACGTCCCTTGCCCCATCTGGGGGACCTCAGGCCATGCCCCCTGTCCTGGTGCCGGGACAGGGGACCTGAGGCTAGCTCCCTGCCCGGTGGGGCTTGACAAGGATGGAACTGGCCGGGTCTGGATCTAGCCCAATTGGGGGGCGTGTGGCCGCGTCTGGGTCTCACGTGATTTTGAGGCGCATGTGGGTGGGCAGGGACTTGACTCTGGGTCCCCCTTTTAATGTGCACGAATTTCGTGCACCGGGCCACTAGTTTAATTATAAAGCAGAGTTTTTATAATGTCATACCTTTAGTACACCTTATTCTCATAACAGCTTCAAATCCGATTTTCCTTGTGAGATAACGTTTTAGTTCTTTTTGTAATTTTTCTGCTTGTGAAGGATTGTGAGTAGAATGGAAAGATGGATAATAATAGATGCAGCCTGCTGAGTACTTGGACATGCAAGCTTTAAAGGGAAATTTAAAAAGTATTTTATATTTGTCCAACAGGAGTATAAATTCTATATCATTCAGAAATCTAAGTCATAATGAGAAAACAAAAACTGTCAAAATAAAGATATTATATAAATCTGAGAAAACACAAACATTTATAAAATATAACATATAAGGTTTATTATTGAGGAGAATGGCAAAGAAATTATATTAAAAAAAATACCAAAAGCATTTTATACTGGTATAGTACTTTAAAATTTACTGTTAATTTTCAGAGATATCATCTATGTAATTCACATGTCTTTCTCTCCAAAGTATTGAGAATGCTTACTATAGAGTTTAGATTTAATTCATATGCTAAAACTTTATGTAAACAGATAAACACACTGTCCCCTTACCTAGAGAAGAAAGATCCGAATACTGTGAACTTAAAAGGAACAGATCCACTGCAGTCTGCTGCCCTGAACAATCTAAAGCCAGCTTCTTATAAAAATCAGTTGCAGGGCCAAGATGTTGTACAACCTAAGTCAACAAGTCACAAAGTAAGACCTTGAAGCCTTGAATTGTGCATATCCTATATATAAAAGGGTAATATGCAAATAGACCAAACAGCAGAACAACTGGTTGCTATGACGCACACTGACCACCAGGGGGCAGATACTCAATGCAGGAGCTGCCCCCTGGTGGTCAGTGCAAGTGCCGTGGCCCGCATCCGCGGCAGCGCTAAGGATGTCCGACTGCGGCTTAGGCCCACACCCCGCATCAGTTGGACATCCCCCGAGGGCTCCTGGACTGTGAAAGGGTGCAGGCCAGGCTGAGGGACACCCTCTGCCTCGAGTGCATGAATGTTGTGCACCGGGCCACTAATGTTTCTATATCTCTCTTATAATAAGGAAGTGGGTATCTCCACCACCACCCCCTGCCCACCAGCAAACTCAAGTTTTTTTTAAAGTGTCTAGAGAGTTGGCACAGATTTTCTATAGTAATCCTATATAATGAAGAGGTAATATGCAAATTAACCCTCACATCCTCACAAGATAGCTGCCTACGACCAGGCCAGCAGTGGGGTTAGTGAGGGATGACCAAAGGACTGAACAAGCAGGCTCCGTGATGCAACCAGGCCAGCGGAGGGGAGATGGTGGGGGGAGCAGTTGGGGGCGATTAGGCTGGCGGGGGGCAGTGAGGGTCGACTAGGCTGGTGTGTGTGTGTGTGTGTGTGTGTGGGGGGGGGGGGAAAGTTGGGGATGACCAAGCCAGCCGGGGGGGTAGTAAGGGGTAACCAGGCCAGCAGGGAGAGGGCAGTTGGGGGCGACCTGGTCGGCAGCAGGGGAAATCAGGCAGGCAGGCAGGTGAGTGATTAGGAGCCAGCGGTCCAGGATTGTGAGAGGGATGTGTCGGGCCTAAACTGGCAGTCGGACATCCTCCGAGGGGTCCCAGATTGGAGAGGGTGCAGGTTGGGCTGAGGGGACTACCCCGCGTGCATGAATTTCATGCACCGGGCCTCTAGTCCTATAATAAAACCCTAATATGCAAAACAACCAAACGGTGAAATGACCGGTCACTATGACGTGCACTGACCATCAGGGGGCAGAGGGAGGCAACCAGCGGTGTGGTGGAGGGTGGGGCTGGCGAGCAGGCAGGTGCCAGCGGGGGCCCTCCTGATCGCCTCACAGATGGCCCTGATTGCTGGCCAAGCCTAGGAACCCTACCCTATATATTGGGAACAGTCTCTTAGATTTAAAAATTAAAACCTGGCAAGGCTACCCTAACAATGAAAAAACAGGATGATACAGCGATGACATGCATGAACTCTGGCTTGCACATTTTGTGGTCAGTCCTGCTTCTAATACTTATAACTGTGTGACAAAGCCAATTACTTAACTTCTCTCTGCTTCAGTTTTTCCACCCATAAGATGGGGAAAATGGTACTACTGTCTCAGAAGGATCATGTTATATAGTACTCTTTATAAAATCAGGGCAAAAAAATGTAGCTGCCCATACAACAGCAAGATACCTTTCACCTGTATGAAAAATACGGTCACTGGTGCATGCAGCGTCCTGGATTGTGAGAGGGCGCAGGCCGGGCTGAGGGAGCCCTCCACCCCCGTGCACGAATTTTGTGCACTGGGGGCTTCTAGTAATAAAAATAATTGCTAACACTTATAAAGCACTTACGTGGCAGCATTGCTCAAGATTGTTTATATGTATTATTTAACCCTCATAATAACATATATCTCATTTTACAGATGAGGAAACTGAGCCCCCCCCTCCCAAAAAAGGATTAAGTAACTCGACTAATTACATAGCTATTAATGGTAGATGCCAGAATGTAAATGCAAGAAGTCTGGGCTCCAGATTGAGTTCTGTCAATCATTAATATATAGCAACAGGAGAGCATACTAGATTAAGGGAGGTTTTTCCTACAGGTAGGAGGACTATGAACTGAGAAGGTGGCACTGGAAAAAGAGGTAAAAAAAGTGCAAGAGGCAGGCTCCAAGTTCTTAATTACTACACTGCACTGCCTAACCAAATGTTTCAATCTTCTCAGTTATTCAGAGTGGTCAGTTATACAAAAGTAGGTTTATAACTGTGAGTACATAAAACAGAGTTTATTCTTGTATTATTATTTATTAATTATTGTATTATTTTCTACAGTAACTGTAAACCTACTGCTGCCCCACCCTGCAGTGTATGGTTATTACATTAGTAGAGTTTACTCAGCTGTGAAGGAATATGTAAACCAGAACAGATATTTAAGTTTTTGAGTCCCAGGCAGATAGAGACTATTTCTAAAAGTTAAATGAGAAAAACAAAACTATATCAAATAATCGGGTAAATATGTAATATCTTCCCATGTTCAAAACATCTCAGTATTCTATAATAGGCTACAATGGATCAATGAATTCAATGCTAGTTTTACTTGTTGATTAAAAAATATCCTTGCCCCAGTTTATTTTTAAATTAGCTTCTTGCCCAGCCAGTGTGGCTCAATGGTTGAGCATTGACCCATAAACCAAGAGGTTACTGGTTCGAATCTTAGTTAGGGCAGATGCCCAGGTTGTGGGCTCAATCTCCAGTAGGGGATGTGCAGGAGACAACAGATAGGTGTTTCCCTCTCTATCTCTCTCTCTTCCTATCTCTCTAAAATCAGTAAAAGCATATAAAAAATAAAACTAGCTTCTTTCTCAAAAGCACTTAAAAATACAATTTCTGTAAAAAATAAAGTATGGTGCTATTTTTCTCTAGCAAATTGATGAAGAATAAAGAAGCAACAATACTTAATAGTGACTATAAGATGAAAGTCATTAAGAGTATAGGTTAATAAAAAGCCCAATAAGTAAAATACTTTAATAATTTAACTAAAGTTTATACTCTTTGACCCAGTAATTTTACTTCTAGGAATTAATCCTAAGAAAAAACTGACTATATTGCTAAATATTTATGACACTATTAAAACTGTTTCATACTCAAATTAGTTGCAATAGCATTTTCTCATATGTAAGTTGAAGTTAGATAAAAATTATGTACAGAATAAAAGATGAGTGTTCCAGTTAATTTATTATTTAAAATAAGGGATTAAAATACCCGATAAAGTCTTCATGTAATATTCAGCCTGATATTGTTTTTGTTTTGTTTTGTTTTTTAATAGTTAAAATGCAATAGACAACTTTTTAATAGTTAGGAGGCAATTAATTAAATTGAGTACTTTCATGTTTAGTAAAAAACACATTTCTTTTGTTGGTTTTTAATGTTTTGTTTTGTGTGTGTGTTTTTTTATTTTGGAGAGAGAAGGGAGAGAAAAAGAAAGAGAGAGAAACATCAAACAGAATCATTGATCGGTAACCTCTCGTAGGCACTCCGACTGAGGAACTGAACTATAAGGTGGCATGTGCCCTGACTGGGAATCAAACTGGTGACCTTTCGGTGCACAGGACGACACTCAACCAACTGAGCCACACTGGCCAGGGATATTAGTAAAACACATTTCTTAATGCTTCCAATATACTTTCTGATAAAAGATCAGTTAGAAAATATAGTATATATAAGTATGATGCTCGATTATGCTTGTTTGCATATCTTGAGAGTGAATACTATTTTCTAAGTTTATACAATAATTTATATCACCATCATAATGAAAATGTTCATTAGCATGAGCATGTTAAATGATAATATCTCATATTTAATAAGTATATTATTGTGTAACAGAAAAGAACTCTGGAATCAGAATATTAAGTCACATTTTTACCATTAAATAGTTATTTAATCTTTGGCAATATATGTAGTTTAATCTGTTTCCTCACGTATAAAATGAAAGGGTTAGAGTTAATTATTCCTAAATTTCTATGACTTGCAAACAAATAATAAAAAGAATATACTGCAACACAAAAACAAAATAATTCAAGTTGAGCTCTCTTATGAGTTTCCTTTTAAACTATTAGTGAAATGGGAAAGTAGAATGATCAAATAATTAGTCTCTAGAAGCAGAAAACACCATCCTGAATATGACAGAGAAACGAAATATAAAATACCTTTGTGCTTGATCTCTGGTTAGGATCCTCTCTGGATTGCAGAAGTCCTGCACCCAAGGAAGGTAACTGTGTCTGAAATACAGACACACGGCCACCTGTTGGAGACATTAATTTAAAGGCAGCCTGAAGCGCAGGACCAAGGGCACTGTGTGTTTCTCTTGTATTGGTGAACATATTTGGTAATGCATTCAATAAGTCTTTTATCAGCTGGGAAAACAAAGATTAAAAGTTGAATTACTCAGAAGGCAAGGCAATATTCTTCTTTAAAACATCCCATAGACAGTATATGCCACTACATTTGGGGGGGCCGTAAATTGAGGAGTCAATGGATATGCTACCACATTGTCTATTGAAATGTTAATAGACCAAGGAAATGATGAACATTTCAGTAAATAGTTGAAATAACAGAAACATTTTAATACTCTAAGGAAAAAATCAATCTCACCTCTTTACTTTCATGTAGGTTCACAAGTAAGCTATCTGGAGTAGGTAGAAAAACATCTATAGGGAAAACATATTTTAATCAACAGATAAATCAAGTCAAAAGGATATAGTAATATTAAAAAAATCTTAGTTTTCATCAGGCCACTCTTATAATGGGTACTATAGTATTGCTTTATTCTCTGTATGTATTATACACATGTGTTCACATATGCAAAAGTACATAGACACAGGTGTAAAAAAACTTAGAATCAAGTATTTTCCAGGAAATAATAATTTTAAAACAAATATCTAAGTGCACCAAATTATCCTTACAGCATTATAAGATGTACTGTAAAATAAAGTAGCATCAACACCAAACTCAGTAATTAAGAATACTTTTATTTTATTCACTGCTTACCATCTATATCAGACACAATCAACATCTGAGGCTGTGATAATCCTTCTTGTAAATTGTAGAAATGAATAGTGCTATCAAAGGTCACAAATCCTATTCTTGTTCGTGAATCCCCAGGAAGCCTAAAGATAAAAATGATAATTTAAAATGTACAGTGCTCAGTAACATGTTTTATTTGTAAATAATAAAATAGGAAACTAAGCCTAAGAATAACTACATATGCGTTTTCATAGAGGACAGAAAACTCAGCCTTCTCTAAATCAACAGATATCAGAGAAGAGTAAGGATGAAACATTCCATCTTCAGATGAAACCACTAACACATTTAGAGTTCTAGAGTTCCTAGGTCAGAAAACTGAACTATATTCAAATAATAAGCCAAAACTAAAAATGACATGATTATTTTATTTATTTAGGCATGTCTCACCCAAGGACACAGTCAATGATTTTTTAGAGAGGAGAGGGGAGGGAGAAAGGAAAGGAGGGAGGGAGGGAGAGAGAAAAACATCCATGTGAGAGGGATACATCAATTGGCTGCCTCCCGATTCCCTGACCAAGGCCAGGGATTGAACCCGAAACCCAGGTATGTGCCCTGACCGGGAATCAAACCCGAGACCATTTGGTGCATGGGATGACGCTCCAACCAATTAAGCCACACTAGTGAAGGCTAAAATTGACATGATTAAAAAAACACCAAAGATTTCTTGGTGACTTTGCTTTGAAATGCATTATTTTGAGTGAAAAATTACTCGTATTTTCAGTTCTAATATTACAAAAATAGCATACTTGTTTAAACTTTTTAAGGGCAAGTGACAAAAAAGTACTTTCCTGAAAAGACAGACTGAATGTACGAGTAATGCACATCAGATTTTAACGTACAGAATTTTAAATAAAAACCACATTTAAGATCAAGGCATTCTATTTATCATGTATTTTTTAAAAATATTCTTCCAGAATGCGGTATATTCAAAGATCAATTACACAGCATAAAAGAATAAATTAACATTTCACTGCCCATCAAGCTTTTCTTATGAATAAGATAAATGCTATACTGTACAGAAGTGTATTTCTTTACTTTAAAATATACTTTTATTGCTTTCAGAGCAGAAGGGAGAGGGAGAAAGAGAAAGAAACATAAACGAGAATCACTGACTGGCTGCCGCCCGCAGGTCCACACTAGGGATAAAGCCTGCAACCAGGGCATGGGCCCTGAAAGAAAATCCAACCATGACCTCCTGGTTTATAGGTCGACACTCAACCACTGAGCCATGCCAGCTGGGCCAGAAGGGTATTTCTAAGTATCACCAACTCGGTTAATGGTTCTTACGTAATCTATTGTTTTAGTAAAGCTTTAAAAATATTTTTGAGCCCTAGCTGGTTTTTGCTCAGTGGATAGAGCTTTGGCCTGTGGCCTGTGGCCTGAATGGCACATATGCCCAGGTTATGGGTTGAATCCCCAGTGGGGGGGGTTGAGGGAGGCAGCCGATCAGTGATTCTCTCTCATCACTGATGTTCCTATCTCTCTCCCTCTCCCTTCCTCCCTGATATCAATAAAAATGTATTTTTTAAAATTAAAAAATATATATTTTTGAATGTCAAAATGGTGTGCATCAAAGCAAGAATAGTTATTACCATTATTCATGGTCAATCAGATATAGTCTGCAAGGTAAGTCTAAAAGCACTTCATAGAACAGAATGTACCAAGTTATGTGCATGTTTAGATTATCAATACCAGTCAAGATTTATGTTGTTTCTATTCTTCACCTCTTTGAGAGATTTCTAAGGTCACTGAATATTAGGATCGTTTGTCAGAATGATGACTACTTACCTGCTCTATCCCATGCTTAAAACACAGTGTTTAGTTGGAACTGTTCCAGCATCCAATTCCTCTTCCTCAAAGTTATTTCCATCAACCTTTCCAAAAGCATTTTACTGTATCATTGCTATACTTATTACCTTTACTTTTTAAACTTTCCTAATGCTTCTATTTTTTTGCTCTGTGTGTGTGTGTGTGTGTGTGTATACAGTATATATACATACTAGAGGCTAGAGACCCGGTGCACGAAATTCATGAATGGGGGGAGGGGCGCCCGCGGTCCCTCAGCCTGGCCTGCACCCTCTCACAATACAGGACCCCTTGGGGGATGTCCGACTGCTGGCTTAGGCCTGATCCTACAGGGATCATAATCTGGGACTGTTGGCTCCTAACTGCTTGCCTGCCTGCCTGCCTGATTGCCCCTAATTGCCTCTGCTTCAGGCCTGGCTGCTGTGGTTTTGTCCGGAAGAACGTCCAGAATGACGTCTGGAAGGTCATTTGGCTGTCGGTCTAATTAGCATATTACGCTTTTATTATTATAGACTAGAGGCCCGGTGCACGAAATTTGTGCACGAGGGTGGGGGGGGTCCCCTCAGCCCAGCCTGCACACTTTCCAATCCAGGACATCCCTCTCACAATCCAGGTCCACTGGCTCCTAACTGCTCACCTGTTTGCCTGCCTGGTCACCCCCAACTGCCCCCCCTGCCAGCTTGGTTGCCCCCAACTGCCTCCCCTGCCAACCTGGTCACCCCTCACTGCCCCTCCCTGCCAGACTGGTCACCCCTAACTGCCCCCCACCCCCGCCAGCCTGGTCCCCCATGCAGCCTGCTGTTTGGTTGATTGGTCGTCCCTCACTAACCCCCCTTCCGGCCTGGTCGCCCCACACAGCCGGTTTGGTTGTCCATCTGGTTACTTCGGTTGCGACGGTCGCTTAGGCTTTTATATATATAGACAAAACTATTTATACTTTTGTTTTTGCATAGTCTGTTTAATTTGAAAATAGTCACTCATCTTTGCTGGACTGGTTCCCATTTCTACGGCTATATCCTCATACTTTTCCAGTTAGCTAACTCTTCAGTCTTAAAAATGATTTCTTTGCAGGGGACTGTCCACTGCCACTTATTGCTAAAGCTGTATCTGAAGTAAGCACTTGTAACTAAAAATAGGGCAAATGCTTCAATCAAGGAGAAAAATATGAAAACTCCAAGTTACTAACACAAACTAAAAGCAAATTATTTAATACTTCTGGATTTTTAAAACAATCTGAAAGGTCTTAACATTATCAGTTTTATTCATAGCCAAGATCAGTGATATGCAGACTCTGATGACTAGAGCTAGCACTCAGCAGAGCAAGGACTCTTACTCAATGGAAGTTTGGGGAGAACCTTCTGGGATCACCAAGACTACTTCCGACACAGCATTCATCACACACCTTTGGACAAGTGAGAAACCACTGTAGTAGGAACCACCTTTACTAATAATCTGTAAGTCTAATCTCTTATGGGCATTGTAGTAAAAAAAGTAATGTACAAAAAACTTTGCTTTACTGAGAATTGGAAGGTTCATTATTAAACCTCACTGAGGGCCCCCTTCATGACTAACAGACACATAGAGAAAAATGAGAGCCAGGTATAAGCAACCCATCCAATATTGTTTCCATTTTCACAATAAGGCTCATTACTAATGTGGCAAAATGAAGAGCTCAGTTTCTGGCTTCCTGGAAAATATTAAGCAGAAAATCAATTCCCTCTTTCCCTTTATCTGGCTCATTCTCTTATTAGCACATTTAAAACTACCTTATGGAAAACCCCTTACTCAGGTAAAAATTACAGGTAGACTTCTCCCAATCCAGTTTCTTGACACCCTGGCCAAGTCAAGTTCTCTGAGCCCTAGTACTGAGATCTGCTAAGTTAAGAGGAGATCTAAATTCCTTATTAAGCCTGGTTGGCATGCCTTAGTGATTGAGCATAGATCTAAGAACCAGAAGGTCATGGTTCGATTCCTGGTCAGGGCACATGTCCTGGTGGTGGACTCAATCCCCAGTGTGGGGTGTGCAGGAGGCAGCTGATCAATGATTCTCTCTCATCATTGATGTTTCTCTTTCTCTCAAATCAATAAAGATAAATTTAAAAAAATTTTCTTACTAAGTTTTAAAACTATGATTTTATGATTCAGATACCAAGTCATAAAACATAACAAAATCCAAGTATCAGGATCCGTATTCTATGGTGGACAGGAAATACTCTTAAAATAAAATCAAAGTTAATAAAAACCAACACAATGAACTTCTGATAAATACTTCGTATTTACATGTACATAAATAACATATATTTTGAATAAAGTAATTCTTACTTGTCTAGATTTTCTAACAGTGACTGGCACAAAATTGTCAAATACCCAGCTTCCACTGCATTATGAGACACATCTAAAACAAACAAGTAAACTGCGGGTTGAGGAGGACGAAGCTGAAAAAAATAAAAATAATGTAATTTATTTAATAGGTACAATGTATTCTTTTTATATCACCATACCACTGGATATTTACTGATTAGGTTATACAAAAAAAGTACATAAAGAGGATGTTTTGTAAGATCTCATGTGCTAGTGAAAATGACATTCCTTTAACTTTTTTCTTATAAGGTTGGTTGTAGATTAAGCATGATAAGGCAGCCATTATACAGTAATGGTTAAATAGATAGGCTAAATGTTTTCCTGAGAGTCTTGGCTGAGATATCTTTCAAAGAAAAATTAAATTTACTTATTATTTAATATCAACCTCTATATCTCTTCCCTGTCCCTAAAAACATTTTTAAAATTTAATTTCTTTAACTCAATAATCATTATTAGTAGCTACTGGGTCACCTGGTGGCCGAAACCCAACGGTTAAGTGCTAAGTGTAAAGTCCTTATAATGGTATTTCAAGTATGTGTAGTCCTACTCTACTAGAGATATATAATAGTATTAATAGATTAAATATATAATGCTGGGATTAGCATTTAATAAACTCCAGAGTGGGTGAGGGGAGGAGAAATTGGAGTAGACTGGAAATCGATAAAATATAAAATATATATAGCACAAGGTTGATAACTGTTGAAGCTCACTGGTTAAATGATGGCTCATTATACTATTTTCTCTTCTTTGAAGTATGCTTGAAAACTGTTATAGGAAGTTAAAATAAAAGAATATATAAAGTCTCTCTCTCTCTTTTTTTTAATGTCAACCAGGGATCACATGGGTCGTGGCAAAAAGTTTTTGCTATAGCACTTCAATTAGACTAAGATTCCTAATGAGCCACAACAGAGCTGGGAATATAGTAAGCTGTAAAGAAGGTAAGAAGTTGAGAGTAACAGGTGACCAAAAGAAATCTTACTATACTAGAAAACAGATAAGAAAATAGTAGTTAAGTGGGCAGATGCTGTATTAAACACAAAGAATCATAAAAATTGGAGAAATAAAGAGATGGGTTAAGCATTAGAAATTTAATACACATTAATTATTCTTTACCACTTTACATGTTTGCTGACAACAAAGATTAGAAAAAAGAATACAGAGGAAACATGTTATTATAAATGTATTTAAAAATGAGTCAATATGATAAAGAAGATTAGCAGAACTTAGGTAAAGCTCAGAGTCATAATTAAAGAACAGAATTTTATGATGAACTGAAAAGAGAGAAATTAGAATAAAGTCAATATCCATTTATCTTGATATCTGTACTGGATAAAATATTGATTATATCTTTTTTTAAGATTA
Source organism: Corynorhinus townsendii (assembly GCA_026230045.1). Classification (NCBI taxonomy): domain Eukaryota; kingdom Metazoa; phylum Chordata; class Mammalia; order Chiroptera; family Vespertilionidae; genus Corynorhinus; species Corynorhinus townsendii. The sequence goes on along the minus strand of JAPDVU010000001.1, from coordinate 78,398,560 downwards.
TATTTTTAAGAGCTTGAAAATTACAGTTTTTGGCAAGAACACGAACTTTTCTGTTGGAGGGTCTTATTTATATTCATTCTATGTAAGTAAAATAATCGAAACGGCAACAAATTGTAGATGCTAGTGCTCATCATAAAACATTACTAAGATTTCTTAGTGATATAACTGCATTCTTCTAGGAGATCAAGTAACCTTTACAAAGAGTTTTCTATTTGTTAAGTAAAAATAGAAATTTTGTTCTAAAATTCATTTTTAAAAATTCAAAATTTGGACAAAAATTCACTTAATAGCAAATTACAAATGGCCAATACAATTGATCCCAAGATTAACTTTAACACTGAATAGTTACCATGTAATCAGAAGAAGCAATGAACTCCACAGTTGAATTCTGAACTTCTGGCCGTTTATGAGGCTCTCCATAAGACCGGGTAAGGGGATTATACATAAATTCTTCAGGAACTAGGTAAGAATTAGGAATCCAGTATAAATTTAGTAATACAACTTACAATTGCATACACATATATAGTCCTAGAAAGAAACACCTCTATCATTAATTTATATAAGGTTTACAATAATTCTGTGAACATCTAATGGTAAAAACTAATTCCTTAAGCCCTCTTTAAAAAATATATCAGAAGAATTAAGAGACTCCTTTTCTGAAATCAGGTTAGGAAACCAGAACACCAGTCACCTTGCCTTTTAGGTTTGTGTTCTATTTACCACATCTCATGACATGGGGGAAAAAATTCAGACAGAAACACAAATTTGAAAGCAATCACAGGAAGATATCCTAAGAAATGACTAAAGGGGAAAACAGACACACTGCACCCGTGTGATCAGATACACTGGCAAAGATCTACACTGAGTAGAACAAACCAAATATATCATCAGAAGCATAATTAGCCTGCATGACCTTACCTGCATGACCTTCACTGCTTGTTGTATGAATACATTTTAGTTTGACCTCACTGTCACTTCTCCTCATTATCTCCTTGGCTAGCCAAAATGAATTGTCCCTACTCTATATTCTCGCCATTAAAAGTGGTATGAAAGTTCTGAAAGTAGTGAGCAGAGAGACTAGATGACAAATGTCACAATGTTTAAAATAATATTAAACACACTTATTTTGAGAATCTGAACTCACCATCATTGACTCTATAGCACAAATTGCATTTCCATCTACGCTGATCAATGAAGGATACAAAAGGGTTGATATATGTTCGACAAGATCGGCACCTCACAATGGTATTTGATGTTATCACTGGTAATTGCTAGGAAGTAAAAGAAAGACCTTGTAGCAGAACAAACACCCCAGGAAACACACATGCTGCTGTGCTCATAATCAAACAAAACCATAGTTGTGTTTTGAAATTGAAGCATTTAAATAAAATCCAGTGATATGCTAAGTAACACAATCAGCTATCAAGTTTTTTCCCCCTCTTTTATCATAAACTTCAAATAAAATAATACCAAAATAAAGTCCAACCAAATGCAAAGTTATTAGCTAACAAGAAAAGCCTGGTTGGCCATATATATCTCAGAGCTCATCAGCTAGACTCAAGAAATAACAGAGAGAAAGATATACCATATAAAAATGCCTTTGTCTCTGCACCTGGTGCTATCTGCTCTGCTCATTCAACAGCCACAACAATCCTGGTGGAAGCCCAGGCCACAAGAAACAAACAAAACGTGCCTTTGAAACAAATACCTCTCTTTATGCTTAGTTTGAGCAAATAACTTTATATTCAACTTAAAGAAGTTAGAAAATGTGAAAAAAGATGTTTAAAAATAACATATTCTATTTTCCTGAATTAAACCAATAACATTTTAGGATATTTCTTTGTTTTAAAATTTCTCACCTGTGTGTATGGGAAATTAACTATATTCGTTCAGACATAAAGGCTGTAACAGTATTACAAGTTATCAAGTAGTATTTACTGAATGAACTCAAAATCCTCATTACGTATCCCAATTATTTTATTTGCTATTCACTTTGCTCCTTTCCGTTCATCTTAGTAGGAAAGCAAGCTCCATGAGGAAGTATACTGACTTTTTTATCCTCAGAACCTAGCATGACAGGGAGGCAAATCAATATTGTGTGGATGAATAAGAACAAAAGGAACTCAGTAGCAATAAGAGGGGTAGAAAGTCACAGGAATAAAAAAGTGTGAGTGAGAAATGCAGCTTATAAAGTATAAATAAAATGTACCTGAATAAAATTTATTTCTGAAATTTCAAAATTTTAGTTTAAATGTATTTCCAGCAAGCTAGGTATTAAAACGAATAGACTTTGGAAACTTAAACAAGTAATGTTTTAATTCAATAGACTTCAAGTGTCTGGACTTTATTAATATGAAGGTTATTTAATACAGTTAGGAATAATCATACAGTTTTCTTCCCTAACTGCACATCACTGTTGGTGTTTCCTTTATCCTATATAATAAAAGGTTAATATCCAAATTGACCAAATGGGGAAATGACCAGTCACTATGACATGCACTGACCACCAGGGGGCAGATGTTCAACGCAAGGAGCTGCCCCCTGATGGTCAGTGGGATCCACAGGGGGAGCAGTGCTCAGCCAGAAGTTGGGCTCATGGCTGGTGAGCAGCGGTGGGAGCCTCTCCCACCTCCGCAGTAACGCTAAGGATGTCTGAGAGCCCTCCTCTCCAGCCCCCCCCACCCCATTCATGAATGTCATGCACCGGGCCTCTAGTGTTTAATAAAGGACTCCTAAAGTTTATCCTCTATGGCCTGTCCAACTTCCAAAATCCAGCTCAGACTTCATCACTCATAGAAAACTGCTACTGTACTCAGAGGAAATTACTTTCCATCCTGTACTTATCACCTAAATACCTTGATAGAATTTGATTAGTTAACATGTATTCATTTCCTGTATGTAATTATTTGTTCTTACATCTTTGTTCCCTGTTAGAGAAGACTTTCTTAGGGGCAAGGCCAATGACTTAATAACCTGTATATTTACCAGTGCTTAGTTTAGGACCTGTCACAAAGCAGGTGCTCAGAAAATGTTTGCTGAATTGAAGTGGACAGAAATAATTATTTGTAACTTCAAATAAAAGAAGGAGAAAAAATTTTAATAAACTAAACAAAGAAAATATACAATCTAAATACCTTGCACATAAAAACACATGTCAGTACCCACATATATTTTTAAATGTGACTTTACCGTTAGGTCTCTGAAGGGATGTAACAATAATCCTAAAGGAAGCTTAGCTTTAGTCAGTAAAGCCTGTGTCTGTGGAATATTTGTCAAAGTACACCGAAAGGAACTGCAAAAAATATAAGAACACGACTATATTAGCTATCAGGAAAAAAAACCCAAACAAAAAAACAAAAACAAACACCCTGAAGTAGACAGTTGTTGTAGATAAATAAGAACATTTAAGGGCATAAATGAAAATCATTTGAGAATGGTCTGTAATGGTAATTAGGAAGGTCCTCATTACTTTAAACATGTATATTTGTAATATGTGAAAATACCTAAATTAAGGACTCAACATTTTTAATGGTAGAAAAACAATTACTCCATTATGACTAGCATGTAGGGCATAAGTAGGGCATAAGAAAACTTGAGTGAAAAGGCAGCCTTTAATAATGCTGTTCCTTTTTTACTCCCCTTCTCACCTGCTGAACTCCTAGCTTGAGACTCATCAGTTCCTGCTTCTTCAGAAGCCACCCTCACCCCTGATCACAAGGCAGAAGGAATGACTTCTCCCTCTGTGCTCTGAGATCTGTTTGTTCTTCTGTGGTATCAATTAGTCTGACTTGCTTTAGTTGTTTGTGTACCTGTCTGTCTTTTCCAGTTGAGATCAGAGATAATTTTGTCCTGGGTCATTGTAGGACTATTCCTCTCATACAGTAAGTGCTTATAACTTATTAAGTTGTAAGTTAAGGTCAGTAGACACAGAGTTAATAAAGAGCAACCAAAGAGGTAGAAAGCAGAAGTAGGAAAAACCAGGAAAGGCATTTTCTTTAGAGCGGTTGAGTCTGCAGAGAAAGTCAGATGCACCAGGCTGATGGTGTTCCTGCTCTGGGACCTCCGCTTGTGCAGTCCAAGCAGCAGGGCACACTCTCACTTCTTTCAGATCTCTACTCAAATGTTAACTCTTTGGGAAAACCTGTCCTGACTCCTCAATTAAAAACAGTCACCCTCCACTTTTACTGCTCCCTACTTCATGGTAATATGCTGACATTTCATTATATACTTATTAGTTTGACTGCTCAAAGTACGTCTTCTTTGATAAGATCTAAGTTACATGAGACTGGGAACTCGGTTCACTTTACTGCTTCATGCCCAGCACCAGAAACAGTGCCTGGCACTTCACTTATAAGGCATTCATTAATATTTATCATATGAATAATTTATCTTAATATGTAGGCACAATTATTATTCCTGTTTTACAGTTGACAATACTAAGAATTTGAGAGGTTATATAATTGGCACAAAATCTCATAGCTTCTTATCAGTGGAACCAGGTTAAGAAGCCTAGGTATGTCCAATTCTAAAGCCTGTACTCCTGATTACTATGTTTTGCTATTTTGATTAGAAATGTATACAGCATTCCCTCCCTGTGGACTCTTTTCTACATATACATATACTACACTCACCTACTTGGGAATGCCTAACTGTTCATAATAAAGGCCATAATCCACATACTTATTGACCTGACAGAAGCTTACACTCAGAAGGATGGGCAGCTATTTTCAACCTAGAATCAATTTATTAATTTTTTATCAAAATGATCTTGGCACTTCCTTAGGCACAGATGGAGGATAGGTGGTAGGTTGGGGAAGTAGAGAGGGAACCCTCGGAAAGCTCCATTTTCTGTATTGGAAACTATATAAGATTTTGGTTGAAAAAGAGAAGCTTATTATAGTTTTTTTAAAAGCTAGAAATCTATTGCCTTACAAAGGAAAATACTGACTCTAAATACTAATTCTCTTAACACAAGGAAGAACTTAATGTTGTTCTGTGAATCCGAGTCTACTTTATGAGAAAGAGATTCCAGGAGCAGAGGATGTCTTCTGGGTGCAGAAGAATATCCTACCAGACACAGAAGTACTGAAAGCAGGCAAGAACAGAGAACTTTTTATCTTGGAAGCACTGTGAGGTATATAACAGAGCTCATCGCCCCAGAAGATGGCCACCAGAAGCAGGCTGCCAGCTGAACTTCCCCAGGTGGTGAGGAAATACTCAATAAAAAGAAATCCAAATCTAAATTCAGGCTGGATAAATAGTCATGGGTAACGGTCTTCACATTCTATATTGTGTGGGAAAAGAAAAATCAGGGATAAATGACTAATTTAAAACTGTTCATGTGATTACATAACTTTATGTCCTTTTCAAGCAAAGATTAAAGGGCCTAAAATTGTAAAGATTCCAACTTATTTAAAAGACACTAAAAGTTACTGCTGGTGAAAAGTGAGGGAAAAAATGTAAGAAAAGGAAAATATAGTTAGATTTGGTTTCCTAAAACCCTTCACTGAAAAAGAAAAAAGTCCCTAGTATTAGGTGATAGGAATGGAAGTGGATGGAGACAGAGATGGGATAGGGACAAACAACCTAAATTGAATTTTACACCCAGAATATCTATACAAACTAAAGTAGAAGTGTTCACATTAACAAAACTTCCACTCAAGGAATTAATACCATATTACTTTTACTATTTTTGAAAATTATAAAATAAATACTTACTCTGGGCTACAGTTTAATTTTTTAAGTTCTAAATTCAAGTTAGGTACAGGAGCCAAAACAGGAGTCATGGGTAAAATAGTCCTCTCCTGAGTGAGGTTTACAGGTCTTAGGCTTTCTGGTTGTGCAGAGCTCTGAAGGCTCAGGCCTCCCAGACTGGAGGACAGTTGGTTCACACCAGGATACTGCTGAGAGATCAATTAAAAGCAAAACAAAAAGAACAATGTCACAAGCATGAATAAAATGTATTATATTACATACAGGATTTTAATATACAGAAAAAAGAAAGAAAATTTAAACCTGCTTGTTAATAGTAGAATGACTTAATAGGACAGTTCAATTTAAAGCATTCTTTAAAAAAGAAACCTGAAAGTATAAAACTGAATAAATTAAAATCTTATTAGCATGGTTAAACCTCACAGAATTTCAGCAACAATGCTTTTCAACATTAAGAATTTAGTTTCTCTGGATACAGTTCCTACTAAAAAGGGAGCATAATGCTTGTTTTCAAGTGTTTTTTTTAAATTACAATTTCAGGATAATGAACTAATGTCATAGAAATGTACAATGATGGTCAAAGAGTTTTGCTTTGCTTATTTTTCTGTATTTCCTTTGTTATATTTGTAGCACCACTATGAATGCATGGCTTTTTATTAACTCCAAATGATTTAATGAATTGTGACTACTCATTTTGATGCTCAAAGTATCCAATCTTTGGCCAGTGAGAGCCCCTTCAAGCTAGCCCCTGGGGTCCTTTTGATATGAACCTATTAATCTTCATTAAATTTCTAGCTTTCTGGCATAACATTTTCTACTATTCCCCCTTCAGACTTCGAATTAATCATTTATGCAAAAAAAAAAAAAAAGAAGAAGAAGAAGAAGAAGAAGAAGAAGAATCTTGGTTCTTTTTAAAGGGATGGTATCTAGAGACCATAATCTGAGTAATAAGGGTATTCACTGCTAGTGTGCTGTTTATTTCTTCCAACTTTTTCAATAGGTAGAGATACAAAACATACGTCTTTAAATAGAAGGGGAAAATAGTAAGTTCACACTGACATTTTTTCCTATTCAAATTTAAGATGTTGGTGTTTAAATTTAACTTCTTTAATTTTATACCTGTAGCTCCCTTTCCTTTTACTGGAAATCTTATTCTTAGTGGTAACAACATTACTTTTTTATTTTATCCTGTAATATACTAAAATAGTATTAAAATAACATCTATATTACTACAAATGCAAGTTAGATGTAAGATTACTTTGTAGTTTTTTTGTCCATAGATTATACCCCACTGAGAACATACAAAATATAGAATTTTAAGATTAACTAAAACAATGCTTTTCTCAGTATCAGACTGTATGAACTTGATAAACAAGATAATGTTTTTGTTTGCTCTTAATTATAAGAATTGCTTTTTAACCTTTTAAAAGTAAATGTAACATTTCTGTAATTATAATGTCAAAACTTTACAATAAGGTATATTCCAAAGTATTTTATTTCACTCTTGATCTCTCTACCCATTTATTATTATTTTTTTGTTTCACCCTTGTATTGTTTCTATTTATAAATATAAACAAATATACACACTGCTCTAAATATGACCTTTTTCACCTTAAAAAAAAAAGTGGGACAATAACTCTGTGTCTGTACACAGAGATTTTCCATATTCTTTTTTACAGTTATTGAGAACTCCATTATAGGAATGTACCACAGAATTCCAGCTAATAAATGCAGAATAATAAAATCAGAAAAAAATCACTACTTTAGAACCCATACAGAAATAAATGATTCAGGTAATGGTCATCTGGAACAGGTGATAAACAAGACATCAATAGATAATAAAGCCACATGTGAAAGCTTAATAAAGAACTTCACAATGAAGGAATCAGGCTGTCACGATATGAACTCACTAATCAATCCTAGCACCACTAAAACTGGGACAACCAAATACTACTATGAGGTAAGCAGAACCAAAATATATTCTGGCTTAGGTAAATAAATGAATAAATCTGTATATAATCAAGCCATTAGATCTAATTTCCAGTCCACAAAAAATAAAACAGAGGAACAAGTTAAATAACACCAAAAGAAGCAATCAACCAAATTCAGGATGTAGGGACATTCTATAGAAAAACCAGACCTACTTTTCTCAAAAGATCAAAGCATGAAAATATGGGGTGGAGGTTTGTTTAAAAATTTTTAAAAATTTACAGACGTAAGAAAATACAATTAGTAAATCCTGTTTGGATCCTGATTTGAGCAAACCAACTATAAAATAAAGCAATTCTGAAACAACCAGGCAAATCTGAAAATCAACAGAATTTTAAATGATATTTACAAATTATTGCTAATTTTGTTGGATCTGATAGTGTAGTTATGCAAGAAATTCTCTTTTTCCACCTTCTCCCAACCCCTTGTCCAAGATTACCTTTTAAATCCTCAGCAAGAATATATATGTGTGTGTGAGTATGTGTGTGGGGGGGGACACACGAGTGTTTCATATAGATGAAACAAGTATTATGGCAAAATGTTGATAGTAATTGAAGGTGGTGATGTTAAGGGGGGAAAGAAAGCAACAGCTGGATAATAAAAAGGATTCTGACTTTTCAGTAGAGCTGTAGAGGGTGAGAAAAATAATTGTATGGATCAATAATCCTATATAATAAAAGACTAATATGCAAATTGACCGAACCGGTTGCTATGATGCGCACTGACCACCGGGGGGTAGATGTTCAATGCGGGAGCTGCCCCCTGGTGGTCAGTGCGCTCCCACAGTAGGAGCACCACGGTGGTGGTGAGAGCCTCTCTTGCCTTCACAGCAGTGCTAAGCCATCAGTTGGACATTCCCCAAGGACTCCTGGGCCTCTAGTAGTATATAATAGAAAACCCAAAAAACCCAACTTTATAAGAATTTAGGATATAAAATAAAGGTGGGATAGTTAATCAATGAGATAAATTTTAAATAAATAATAGTGAACTTAGAGCTAACTATTTTGGGTGGAAAATGAGATTATTGATTATTATTTAATTTATATAACAAAAGAAAAAATTAAATGAATTATGCCCTAACTGGTTTGGCTCAGTGGATAGAGCGTCGGCCTGTGGACTGAGGGGTCCCAGGTTCGATTCCGGTCAAGGGCATGTACCTTGGTTGAGGGCACATCCCCAGTAGGGGGTGTGCAGGAGACAGCTGATCAATGTTTCTAACTCTCTTATCTCTCTCCCTTCTTCTCCGTAAAAAAATCAATGAAATATATATTTTTAAAAAAAGAAAAGAAAACATTAAATGAATTAGGGATGTAAAACTGAAAAGACAAAAAAATATAAAAACATATAGCTGAAATATTTTCCTAATTTTAAGGTTGTAAAACATTTAAGCCCTAGCCGGTTTGGCTCAGTGGATAGAGCGTTGGCCTGCAGACTAAAAAAAGGTCCCAGGTTTGATTCTGTCCAAGGGTACATGCCCAGGTTGCAGGCTCAATCCCCCACCAGTAGGGGGTGTGCAGGAGGTAGCCAATCAATGATTCTCTCTCATCATTAATGTTTCTATCTATCTCTCTCCCTTCTTCTCTGAAATCAATAAAATACTAGTATATACCTAAAAAAGGGGAAAAAAGGAAAACATTAAAAAAAAAAAATACAAAGGTAGCCCAGCCTGTGTGCTTTAGTGGTTGAGCATCGACCCATGAACCAGGTCATGGTTCAATTCCAATCAGGGCACATATCAGGGTTGCAGCTGGATCCCCAGTAGGGGTGTGCTCAGATGGTTGGAGTGTTGTCTCATGCAACAAAAGGTTGCAGGTTTGATTCCTGGTTAGGGCACATGCCTGGGTTGCAGACTTGATCCCAGGTAGAGGGCATGTAGGAGGCAGCTGATCAATGTTTCACTCTCACGTGTATGTTTCTCTCTCTCTTCCCCATCTCCCTTTCTCTCTTCTAAAAATCTATACACTATTCTTTTAAAAAAAATTAATTAAAAAACCAATGTCAAAATGAGGGAGTGAGGGGTGGCGGGGAGGGGGGAGAAACTGCAATATATAAGAGAAAAAGGTTAATTTACTCATTACAGTAGCTTTTACAAACCAGAAGGACTGGTTTGTGGTGAAAAACAAACAACAAACATAAATAGAAATGTTGGTAAAGAATCTTTCTCATTGATTCAATATTCCAAGTTCTGCTGGGAATATAAGTTGGTACCTTATTTCTCCATACCTGACCACCAAACATTGATCCACTACTGTGTGGCATCTCCACTTGGATGTTTATCAGGCATTTTAACTTCGCATGGCCAACTCAATTCCCATTCCCAGACTTATTCCTCTGTCTTCACCATCTACGTAAATATACTACCATCTACCCAACTTAGAACAAAGCACAATCATCTATTTCTGGGATTATAGTAAAGCTTCCATTTGTCTTTCTGTTTCCATTTTTGTCTTTTCAAATACTCCCCATCCCTAATCCATTCTTCATACAGCAACAAAATGTCACTCTAAAAATGTAAATCACTTTTACACTCTATTACATAAAACCTCCAATGTTTCTCTTTGGCCTCTGGGGTGAAACGCAAGATTCTGAATATGCCCTTTCCTAGCTCTATGATTTCATTCCTATTACTCTTCCCATTGCTAACTGGGTTCTAGCCACACTGGGACTTTATTCCTGTAACACATCGAAGTTGCTCCTGCCTTTAGTCTTTGCATATACACTGAGTGGCCAGATTATTAGATCTCTGAATGCATAATAATCTGGCCACTCAGAGTGTGTGTGTGTGTGTGTGTGTGTGTGTGTGTGTGTGTGTGTGTGTGTGTGTGTGTGTGTATGTATATATATGTGTGTGTGTGTGTGTTTATTTTAGAAGCCTGGTGCATGAATTCGTGCATGGGTGGGGTCCGGCCACCTGGCCAGGGGGAGGGGACATGGGCGGTTGGCCTGACTGCTGGTCAAACACCTGGTTGAAGGGACAATTTGCATATTAGCCTTTTATTATATAGGACATACACTGAGTGGCCAGATTATTATGTGTTCAGAGGCCATAATAATCTGGCCACTCAGTGTATGTTTCCTCAGCCTGAAATGTTCTATCCCCACATTTTTCCATGCCTGGCTTTTCTTGTCATTTGGAAATGTTAACTCAAACATAACTTCTATAATGAGGCCTTCCCTGAATATCTACTCTTTATCTCCAACCTCAGCAATTTCTTCAACTTGTCTACTCCATAGCATGCGCCTATTTGAAATTAACTCATTAATTTACCAATTTACTTTTTATTGTCCCATCAATCCTGCCTTCCCAAGTTTCTTGAGAGCAGGAACTTTGTTTAGCTTTGGCTTATATCCTCAGTGCCTAGAATAGTGGTGCCACATAGAATGAAATAAGATTTTACTGAATGAGTAAGTAGAGAGAAATTCTCAAGTCTCGTCCAACAGTTGATTATATTTTTCAGCTATCAGATGAAGGATATGTAATAATATAGAAAGGTGTCCTCTAAAGCTGTTAAAAGAATTTTAAAAATTCTAAAATAATATCCATATTTATCAACTTCTTTTGTTTGTTTACAGAAGTCATTTGACGACAGCTTTGTTACTGGCTTTCACCCCAACCCTGGCCTGCACAGCAAGAATCCTTTCAGGATAGAGTCCAGGAATTGCTGTTTATAGCTTAATGCTGGGAATATTGGTTGATATTTATTTTCCTCTTTTTGCTTATCTGCATTTTCCTATAATTGATCATGCACTTTTTTTAAAAAAATGTTTTATTGATTTTTTTACAGAGAGAAAGGGAGTGAGATAGAGAGTTAGAAACATCGATGAGAGAGAAACATTGATCAGCTGCCTCCTGCACGCCCCCTACTGGGGATGTGCCCACAACCCAGGTACATGACCTTGACAGGAATCAAACCTGGGACCTTTCAGTCCGCAGGCTGACGCTCTATCCACTGAGCCAAACCGGTTTCGGCGATCATGTACTTTTTTATGGTTAAAAACAATGCTATGTAGTATCTGTATTTGGTTTTTCATATATTCACTAAAATATTTTCTAGTGTTTATTTTCATTTTTTAAACATCAATCTTTTCCTATTTTTGAACCCAGAAAAATAAATTAAAAAATTTTTTTTCTTATTGAAAGGCCAACTATTTGTGTTTCCAACTACTTAGTAAAGTTCATGCAAATGAATGCATATAAAGGAAGCCCTTAGATTTCAGCACCCTCCCGCTAAGTTATACTAAGTACAACATTTAAAAGCATTTCAACTGAATTATAAAGGACTGCTTTAAAAAGCTAAAGTAACACATTCTTATTCTAACTAGAACTTCAAAAACAAATGGCTTCTTTTAATATTAACCTTAGATTAAAACCTAAGATTTTTTTTTTTTTAGTAAATACGTAAGAACTTTAAATGTAAGTCCTAGCTGTGTGCGTTAACCTTTATTGCTCAGTGACTGTGAAATAGTAGTGTCCAAAAAACTATTTTAAATTCAGATTAGACAAAAACAAACTGCTGCTGTGTAATCTTCCTAAGAGAAAGATATATATATGAAGTCTGCCTTTGATTTTTTTTTCTGCACAAGTCCCTACCAGTAAAAGAGGAAAAAATAGTGTTTAATTCCCAACTGCAAAGACTTTTATATTCTCAGAATTAAACCTAGTCTTGGACAGATGATTTCGCTTATCTGACTCTCCATTTCTTCACTTAAATGATGAAAGGAAGGTGATTGTATAAAGTAACTGGAATTCACATACTGTTAATGGAAGGCATAAATTGGAACATCCACTTTGGAAAACTGCTGGGCAGTAACTGCAGGGATGGAACTTATGGACACCTCATGATCCCAGTGATCCTACTTCTAGATATATACAGAGTCACTTAAAAGATATGAAGAGAAATATTCATAACAGTATTATTCATAAAAGTCCCCAATTGGAAATTTACCCTAAAGACCCTCAACAATAAAACAAATAAACCGTGGTATATTTACATAATGGAGTACTATATAATAATGAAACGAATGAACTACAAGTACGTAACAAGCATATTGTTGAGCAAAAGAGTCTAGCTAAGAGTACATAAAGTATGACTTATATAAAGTTTAAAAACAAACAAAACTAATCTGATATTAGAAGTCAAGACAGTTGTCAATTCTTGTTTGGAGGGTAACTAGAAAAGGCACAAACGGCCTCTGGCTATTGGCTACATGAGTATGTACAATTTGTAGAAATGTTTTAAGCTGTATGCTGCTAATTTACATACTTTTACATATTATGGATTACATTTTAAAAATGAAAGTTGAGACTAGGGTGATGTCTAAGAGTCCACTTCTAAAGCTTTGGCTTTAGGATGCTCATTTCAACTGTGATTAACAAAATTATTTTTTTAGTCTGTCTCTGCCCCCTTTATCCAAACTCCTCTGATCTAAAGCTAGAGTATAAAAAGAATAGAATGAGGTTACATTTAAAAATAGACTATATTAAATGTTAATTTTTACTTTTATTCCAAAGACAATCTCTTAATCTTGCCAAAATAACCTCCCAAATAGGATGGGACAAGAATGATAATTCCCATTTTCCTATGTCAAAGGTCTGCAACCTTTTTCTGTAGAGGCCCAGATAATACGAATTCGTGCACTGGGCCTCTAGTACATACATAAAAAGAATGAATGTGGCTATGCTCCAGGTACAAGTTTATTTACCAAAGTAGGCAGCAGGCCAGATTTGGCCAGGAACCTTTTCCTATGTCATTATGAAACCTTTTCATGTTATCACTTTCAATTTCAAAATATTTTTTTTCCTTGCCCAACATTTCCCAGAACCAGATTCTTTCTTTGAACTCGACTTTCTTCTCATTACAATATACAAATAAATGACATATTATGATCCCAAATAGCAATTTGCTTAAAGCACACATCAGACTAGAGTGACTAAAAATGTGCTTCATCTGGAAAATCTAACAAAACGGAAGTCAGACAAATTTGTGCTAATCAACCATATTTCTCTGGTGCCTCTCCAAGTTTTATTCTTCCTTTTGAGCCTTAATTCTAAGATTAAATCCACAAACAAACGATTTTACTATTTCCCTCTAATTTTTATTCTAATTCACTATAAGATGAAATTTCTATTAAGTTAGTCTAAGAAAAGTTTTATTATAGAATGCTTTTGCCATCATTTTTAAAATATTTTATTTTCTTCTCAACAAATATAAATGTAAACTACTGTTCTGTATTATTAAAATGAGATGGTATTTTAGAGTTGCATCCAAACAAAGTCATGTCAAAATGGGTCATAGCAGTAGTTAATGAACATAAGCACTGACAAACATTTATGTTGTATCATTTTTTTGAGGAGGTAACCAGCCTAGTAATACAAATTAAAAAAACACACAGAACATATAATGCTTACTTTAATTTTGACAAAATTAATACATGCTCATTTTAAAGACTGAAAAATAAAAGTACAATGAAGAAAAGGCACAGCTAATATCTTGATCCAAATTTAACCTCTTTAAAAATTTAATGTTGCCTGGCTGGCGTGGCTCAGTGGTTGAACGTCGACCTATGAGCCAGGAGGTTACGGTTCAATTCCGGTCAGGGCACATGCCTGAGCTGTGGGCTCAATCCCCAGTGTGGGGAGTGTAGAAGGCAGCTGATCAATAATTCTCTCTCATCATTGATGTTTCTATCTCTCTCTCCCTCTCTGAAATCAATAAAAATAAATAAATAAAAATTTAATGTTTATATATTTTTTTATCTTTTTCTATGTATGCACACACATAAAATTTAGAATCAAATTCTTTCTATGCTCAATCCAGGCTTATCTGTATTTGTACCAATGACCCATTTGAATCACCAGTAATTTGTTAGAATTGATAGTTTCACAATTTTTAGATATGCAATGTCTTTCTATGACTAAATACATACTTGAGCATACTGCTGGAATCCAGAATACGCTGGGCTACCAGGCTGTCCTCCGGAATGCAGTGGTGCTGCAGCATTCTGATAACCAGGCTGAAGAGTGGGGTAACCGTATCCAAATGGTTTAGCCACTTTTGAAGGCTGAGGGGCAGTGGACACTGGAGCTGGAGTAGGGTCAGGTTCAGGAGCGGGATCAGGAGCAGGACTGCTTGCTGATGAAGAAAGCATATCTAACAAAGGGAAACACAAGGTGTTAACACTTGAAAACACGACTGTATAAAGACTTGGCTCTTGGGAGAGCCATAACCTCTGGCATTTCCTTTTCTTTAACTTTTCATTATGGGAAATTCTGAACATTCACAAAAGTAGAGAAAGGACTAATAAACCCACACACTCATAATTCAGCTTTAATAATCATCAATATTTTGCTAATCCTGTTTTATATGTTCCCCACCCCATCTTTTTTTTTTTATAGACATATTTTAAGAAAACCTCATTTGATATCACTTGACAACAAATACTTTGATATTCATGTGGTATTTTTAATAGATAAGGCCTTTATATTTACTATTATCCATACAAAAAACAGTTTTTCCTTTTATCCTTTCCTCAGGAATGGGGCTATAAAGCAGAAAATAAAGCAAAGCACTAAAAGAGTGTCAACTACTCTTTACTCTAATTTGCCCTTTTTTATCTGACCCTGCCATCTATAAAATATGTCCATGAAAAGAGTGGCATATTTCTATAATCCCCTAAAAAGCTGTATTATTTGTAGAGGCAAAACTAGGAAAATATGAAAGAGTGTCTGTAAGTGTCCAGCTCCTAAAACAATGTCTGGTGTGCAGTAGATGTCAATAGAATTTAATGAATCAATGTTCTTCCTTTACTGAAATTTAAAACAAAAACTAAAATGTGATTAAAACTATGAAAATAGTAGAAAATTTAATCATCATATACAAGAATAACAAGAAGAAACCCTAAAAATTATTCTATTACACATAACTATTATTAACAATTTGGCATATTGACTGTTAGATTTTTTCAAGTCATATCTATAATATAGATGGTGTTTGAATCTACTTTTCATTTAAAAAAACATATTCTTCACCAGTAATCAGACTCTGAAAAAAAATACATTCTCAAAAGCAACTAAATGAAATTTATTTTAAAAAAATTTCTTGAGGAATCACATCTTTCTACTGACTCTATTTGCTCTAATTTTGAAGATACATTCCTAGACAATTTGCTCTCTAACATCATGTGTTAATTAGGCAAGGCTTGGCTTATTGGCTTTCTGGTAACATCCCAGGCTTCTTAAAAGGACAGAAGCGTCAATGCAATGTCATATCCTTAAATTTCCTGCTTGTCTCTCATGGCGTTGGGACTTTAAGTAGAAAGGTCTCTTAACATGACATCAGCATAAGACATAAAGAACTGGAGAGTCATAAACATGGAAGTCTAAAATTTATCCCCTTCTATAAGAAATGAACAATAGTTCATACATTTCTATAATCCTAAAATCTATCCCAGTACCTGATAGTAAACTTCAATTCACTTAACCTTACTGCTACAGTTGCTCACATCTTTCTTTAATTTTGTTGCTATATAAATAGCTAGAAAACTTGCCGTGGGTCACTCACTTACTCTCAAAGCACAGTTCATAATAAGATTAAGATTTGTTGATAAATGACTATAAACAAACCAAGGTCTAACTCCAAGGCCGTGATCTTTTAATTACACCACACTGGACATTCACTTCAGGTTACTCTGAAGCTCATGAAATACTATACAGTTAGAGTATTCATCTTTTCTTTTTAATATATTTTTATTGATTTCAGAGAAAAAGGGAGAGGGAGAGATAGAAACAACGATGATGAGAAAGAATAATTAACTGCCTTCTGCATGCCCCCTATCAGGGATCGAGCCCACAACCTGGGAATGTGCCCTGACCAGGAATTGACCATGACCTCCTGGTTCATAGGTCAATGCTCAACCATTGAGCCACATCGGCCAGGCTAGATTATTCATCTTTTAGTCAATGAAGTAACTTCTAGAATATTTTGATGATAGTGATTGTTTTTAGAATCCACAACTTCTTACACACATACACACAAATAGTGGTTCCTAGGTGGGAAAAATCTGTAACCACAAAAGACTAAAGTAGCATATTTAAGTATTCTTAAAATATTAAAAGGGAATTCTATATTAAGCTGAGAAGATTAAACTTTTCTGATTCATAGAATAATGATGGCAAGATAGTGCATTCAGTTAAGTACAGAATACTTCAACTTTAATCCTGGATTATTTCAGAGTGATAAGAAATAAAGAGAAGGGCAACATTACTTATTCTATTAGTCCTAAAGTTTGGAGTCATCAGAAAGAGAGAAAAAGAGGTAAGTCAGGTGTGGTTGTCAGGTGATAGGAGATAGGCAAATCAGGAAAATCACAGTACAAGATGTTAAAATAAAAATGACTATTAAATACAAAAGTTTAAGTTTATGTGTTTTTCCTTTAATACTATCCACTACTCCGATTTCTATGTAATGACCAAAGTTATTTCCTGATATGGTTAAAAGTAATGCCTCCAAAAACTACATCCAAGTTGGTTAATCTATTTACCTGGTGGAGGCAGCCAGGAGCCATAGGGGGAGTAAAGAGTCAAAGACTACTTATATTCAGAGGCTAGTTGGAAGGAATTCAAGGACCTAAGCATGAGAACAGAAATATAAAATATATTTAAGGAGTTATTAGCATAAAAAATGGAAAAGAAGAGAAAAATTATTCACTATTAAAAGACTTTGAGGAGGAAAAAGATAAAGAGCATGATAACAAAAATAGAATAATAAATTTCCTTAAGCTGCCCAGAAACAACATTCATAGTTGGAGTAAACAATTAATACCAGAAAATTAAGGCTGAGAAATACCAGGAAAATGTCCCCTTTTCTGTTAAAAAAAATATACCCTGCTAATTATGTATAATACATATTCATGTTTTGAAAGCAATTAATGGTCAGTGACTTTTCAAGCAACCATTAAACAGGCACAAAACAAATTACCTGGGTAGCCACCTCCTTCTAGGGCATCGTAACTGTTGGGCAGTGGAGAAGCACTGCTTGTGGTAGAAGAGCTGTCAATACCTAAAAGGAAAACCAAAGTGTCTACTAAGTCTAAAATGATAATGTATCTTAGGGCAGCCTTTGGCAATTTTATTAGAAGATGCTTTGCTGACTCTAGTGAAAATGAAAAATGACTGATGTTTAAAGACATTTTTAAAAACACATAAATAAATTTCTGGTGCAGAATAGGGGATGAGAATGAGAGTAGGAAGACTATGGAGCTGATGAGTGGAATAAGATTTAATCATTCACATGTGATGGCATCCTAGAGAAGAGATATCAAATTACTTTACACACAAATATAAATTTTAGATTGATAGAAATTTTAATAGTTACATCTCAAAAACTGCATCTATCAAACTGCAAACTACTTAATATATATTATCAGTATTAGGATACTTTAAGATAATTAAATTTTAATGACTTTTTGATCCCCGGTTGGAGCACATATGGAAGGCAACCCATCAATGTTTCTCTCTCTCTAAGCATGTCCTCAGATGAGGATTAAAAAAAAAAAAAAAAGAATTCTTATTGTGTATTCATTCAAAACCTGTAAGATTAATAGAAATTTTCTGTGGCAATTTATGATGAAATTTAGTGATGGGTCACACAGATAGTAGGACGTACAATATACTTCCTTCATTTATTCACTCAACAAATATTTTGAGAGCCTACAGCTATACTAGGTAAATATGCTAGTGTATACAGTGATGAATAAAACCAAAAATGCACATAGTCCCGCTCTCATGTTAGAGATCTTGATCTTTTTTAACCCTAAAACAAGATTCTGTGGTACAGAGGTGATCCTAGCTCTTCACAACAATATTATAAACTAGAGGCCCGATGCATGAAATTCGTGCAAGAGTAGGCGGCACCGGCTTCCCTCTGACCGCCAGGACCGGAGCTTCCCTGCCAGCCCTGACTTCATCTGGAAGGTTGTCTGGGAGGGCGTCCAGTCTAATTAGCATATTATGCTTTTATTATTATAGTTTAAACTCCATTTTAGGTTAATTTGTAACTGTGATATAAAAAGAACAGACACGCATAATTATCTTTCATACACTACTTTTGGAAAACCACGTGACTAGGTATGTTGACTCATGGCATAACAGCTAAAGCTTTCTGCATAGACTGATTTTATTACCAGCAAAGAACTTGATTTGGAGCAAAAGACTGTAGTTACATTAGACTCTGTCATTTACTTGTTATATAACTTTGGGTAAACAACATTCATCAATACGCTCTTCTGCAAAATGAGAACAATTTAAAAAAATGACTTGTATGTCTTTTTTAATTTCTTGTGAGGCTTAAAATGAGACACTAAATATGAAAAAACTTATGCAAAGTATGAGGACTACCAAAAAATAGGTGGAAAACAATAAGTGCTTTCTTTGTGATAACTAGAAAAATGGTGTACATATGTCATTACTCTTAATTAAGAATGGGGAGCAATGGATCTTTTTTTATTTGTGAATTTATAACTAAAGAAGAATGCTGACACATAAGGTCAACGTCTAAAAGTGATAGCGTTAAAAAACAATACATCGCCCTGACTGGTTTGGCTCAGTGGATAGAGCGTCGGCCTGCAGACTCAAGGGTCCTGGGTTCGATTCCAGTCAAGGGCATGTACCCTGGTTGATGTTTCTCTCTCATCAATGTTTCTAACTCTCTATCCCTCTCCCTTCCTCTCTGTAAAAAATCAATAAAATGTATTTTAAAACAAACAAACAAAAAACAACAATACTTCAAAACCCAAATATTCATCAGCAGATGAATGGATAAACAAAATATGGTGTATCTATACAATCAAGTATTATTTATCTACTAGTTTATCTATAAAAAAGGAATAGAGTACAAACACATGCTACAATATGAATAATCCCTGAAACATGCTAAGTGAAACAAGCGAGATAGAACACGTCACACATTGCATTGTTACATTTATATGAAATATACAGAACAGGTAAATCTATAGGATTAGAAAGTAGATTGGTGGTTTCCAAGAGCTGAGAGGAGAGGAAAATGGGAAGTTGTTGCTTAATGGTTACACAGTTTTCTTTTGAGATAATGTAATGTTTAGTTAGTACATTCGCAAAATTAGAACTGATAGACGTGGTGGTTGTACAAAAATCAAAATTATACAATTAGATAGAGATGGTGGTTGCACAATATTGTGAATGTACTAAATGGCACTGAATTATACACTTTAAAATGATTAATTTTATTATTGTGTAAATTTCACCTCAAAACAAAACAATATGCCAAGATATTTCTATGGGGAAAGAACATTCTTTTCAACAAATAATGCTGGAACAACTAGATAGTCACAGGCAGAGGAATACTAGTAAAGTTAGACTCTTTCTTTATACTCTACACTAAAATGAACTAAAAGTGGATCACAGACCAAAATGTAAGTTACTAAAACTATAAAACTCTTAAGAATATAGGAGTACTGATCTTTGGAACCATTACATCAAGCAAAATACTGCCTTCTGCATACCAGCTGGTTTCAGTTGAACAAAGAGCGTTAGAACTTTTTCCCACACTTAAACCTTACATAGACCCAATTTACCTCAGTCATTTCACACTACAATTAGTAATAACAAATACTCTGAGAACAAATCAGAGTATTTGTTATCACTATTTAAATGTAGTACTTAGGGAGAATTTTCCCTTATTCTTTTACTGGCTACATGTCATACACTGAAAGAAGAGGAAGAGGAAGACAGGAAGAGCTGAAATCTGAGGAAGCAAAGGGAGAATGGATCATAAGAACAGCTCAGAATCCTTGAAGGTGGGGGGAAAGTACGGGGATGCATTTAAGCCTTTAAAAGATAAGCAACATGGGTCAAGGAAGTCCAATGTACTTACTAGTATTGGTCAACTTTAAATTAACCAAGATAACTTGCAATTTTATTTCTTCATAACTTGCATAAATCATGGAAAAATGTAAGTCAAATTCCATCTCGCTTATCAGTTAAAAGAAAATGGACAAGACACCTAACATCTCTGAGCCACTTTATTGTAACAATGGATTTTAAACTGAAACATACTCCACAGGACTACTGTTAATATTAAACAAATATTAACCAGACTTAGAAAATGTTCTTCATTTTCTCTCATCCCTCCCCCTATCCCCTCAAACAGTGTTACAAACAGGGTTGGGGGGGTGGGGTGGGGGAGTAAAAACAAGACAGGAACCCTGACTGATAAAGCCAACTGTTTTTTCTCAAACTTCAACCAAACATTCCTTAATATTTACCACTGCTAACCAAATTACTTTTGATTTGTAAAAATGATTTTCTTCATTTGATAATGCATGCTATACTCTCCTTCAATCTTCCTGCTACTTTAGCCTCGGAACTCATTTTCCTCACCAGATTATTCTAAGAGCCTAGTTTCAATATGCTCCTATGAATACATTTGTAAGAGATCTTTCTAAATTGCAAATGTGGCTGTTATTTTTCCAAGTAAACTGCCTCAGTGACTCTTCACTACCTTCAAAATAAAATCCAAACACCTTAATATGAAATACAGTAAGTCCTCACTTAACATCATCTATAGCTTCTGTGTAAGTGATGTATAATTAAATCAATTTGACCATAGGCTAATCAATACAAACAAGATTTAAGTTCTTGCAGTATCTCATTAACTTTATACCAAAATGATGTTATTCCAGGATCTGCTGTGCCAGGTTTTCCAAGATCTCATCCAGTCATCCTACCTAACCTCATTCGAATCTTCTGGCCATGGTCCTTTGCAGGCCATAGGTCCCAGATTCACTGAAGTTCCCCAATATGCCATCTTCTCAAAAGCTCCTTGCTTTGTTTTAAAACGTATCTGTGCCTCTCCCCGGATCCCTCACCTGCCTAATTCCAACTTCTCCTTTTAGACTCAGCTCAGGTACCCGTCCTAATCCCCCAAGAATCTTCCCTGTCATCCAATCCTACATTTGGTTCCAGATTATCCTATAAAGCACTATGAAAACATAGAACTCACTGTAATTTTGTTCTATATCCCAAACTATACTGTGAGCTTATTGCATTTTTAATAAGGTTACAAATAGGCTATAAATTAGTTGTACAGAACTCAGGATACTTTTACAGAGAAATGAAATAACTGGCACTTATACCATAAGTTTACTGGCACTTAAGAAAATCTATAATCCATATTACTGATTAAATACTACATATCTGCAGCAAGCTAGAAACAATAAAGCAACTGTAAATGTTTAATATTTTAGTTAATTAGATTTAAGGCTAGCCCAGACATCCATCACCATTTGAACACCATTTCTATTTGAACTTTTTGAACTCTAACACTGGTATCAAATTCCTTCAATTTAGCACCAATATTCTGTCCCCTCTCACTGTACAGAAAGATGGAACTTGCAGCTACAGCCACCATATATAGAGGATATTTGCAAACTGTAAAGTAACTACAAATTTTTGGCTTTCTAAACATATAGTAAGTGCCAAAAGGAGCTTACTTCTACTTCTGTCATTGTTATATAAAATCCAAATGGTTTATTCTGTTTAGACTAAGTAGCATGCAAAGCAGAAAATAAAAATTCCTCCTAATGGGGTGTTAGAGCAAACAGTCAAAAGCTTCAATCAACACTCAATTCTTTTGCATGACCTGAGCGGAAATGCATTTCTGAAAGAAAAAACCACTGTCATCATGAACGATGTATTGTTACTTAATGAAATGGTAAAGATGTCCAAAGGAAGAAAAATAAAACAAAACAAATAAATAAGCAAAACACCTAATTTCAAGTGACCCCAATCTTCTATAACCTAAAACAAGTAAGTTCATTGAGCTAAATCTGCAAAGATACTTTTTAAAGAGGCTGTAAGACTGTGGACATTAAAAAAAATGAACTTGAGTAGGAAAAGATTAAGAACTAGTGTAAAGCTAAAGCAGACCTGCTTCCTCATCCTCCTCCTCCTCTTCCTCATCATCGGAAGTTGATGACAAGGGAGTTGGTGCGGAGCTAGCTTGATTATTAACATATTCACCATACTGCATGCCTGTAAAGTGGAAAGCACAAACACGAGTCAAACCAACAGGAAAGATGAGAAATAAAATTTGACATTGCATTAAAAGTGAGAAAGAACTCTGACATTCCAAAGAGCAACCCAGCATGCATATTAATATTAGCAAATTTATTATCAAAACTGAAACTGTTAGAAAATCTCTAAAAGCAGTCTAGTAAAAGCAGCTTTAACATGAAGTAGCTGATTTAAGTGTGGAAAAAAGTACCATGTATTACACTAACAATATTAGGAAATGGCAATGATAATCTCTGAAAATCTTACTGAGTTCTATGCATGTTTACCTTCTTTAAGTTTAGGGCCCTTGTAGTATACTTCCTTTGGGACTGTGCATTCTTGGTGAGCAGTGATCATTCTACTGAAATGAATTTATATAGCATATAACACACACACACAGATACTTGATACCTTCCTTCTGTTAATGCCACGTTGATGGTAATTCAGTTCTCATAACGGAAAAAGAATGACAGTTAAAGAAAAGAACTGTATTCAGCATAGTTCTCTGCTATCAGATGTTCAAAAAAAGGGTGTGTGTGTGTGGGGGGGGAGTAATTAATTGTGGCCCTGCAAGTGTGGCAATTACAGAACAGTGTATTTTCTGAGATGGCCAATCATCTCAGCTTCAGTCTATTGCCTGCACGTGAGTCTCAAGTATGTCAATGAAGTAGGTCAAGAGAAGGCAGAGTCTATAGAAAAGGCACAACAGCTGGTAACTGTATAATACTTCCCTTTAAAATTTTGATTGGGTATTTTTATTATTTAATTAATGTGGCAAAATCAAGACTTAAAACACTAACATCCACAAAAATTTTAGGAGGGAAAATAATCTTAATTAAAAATGAAAATACTTTATAAATAAGAACAAACCCCCTGTAAGGAAAATCTTACAGCTCAGTTTGAAAAAAGAAAAACCTAGAAACTGTGTGAATTTTCAAGAGCATTTCACAATACTGTAAACACAATGTAGCCTGGCCTCACCAAAATCCCATGGCAGCTCCCTGATGTCTCTCCATTGTTTCTTTCAGGTGACCTTTTAAATTAGCATGGATAAACATAACTATGTCTATAGTAAGAAAAAAACTATTCAAGAGTAACATCTGTGCTGAGAAGGGAATAAAGGTTCAACTGTACATGTGTGATCTCACTCTGACTAAAAAGTCATGAAAAAAATCAGCTAGCTTTGCTGAAACATCTTCTAAATATAGGTAAAATGGCAGTTATGATAAATTCATCTGAGAAATTAAAATCAATTTAAGTAATTTCAGAAAATATAAGAAATAAGCTTGATACCTTGAAAGACCAAATTCAGAGGGGCATATTCCTCTAATAAAAGTCTAGCTAAGATGAAAATTTGACTAATATTAGACCTTAGGTTAGATATACTAGGAAGTTTACAAGTAAATATACATTTACAGTAAAAAAAGTTTTATAGAAAAGAAATTCTTCAACTTAAGGACTTCCTTAAAATGAAGTATTTTCGAGTGTTGGGAGCCAGGTGTCATGCAGGATGTGCCAGGAGCAGTGGCTACAGGGCGAGGTGGTAGCTTTCGACTAGCATTCCAAAATGCTGGCTTTAAAATGTCCCTCTTCCAGTGGAAAGCCCAACCATCCAGACATCTTGCTCATAAACTTATAGCATGTTTCAGAAGTGGAAATAATTAATGACAGAACAGAAACCCCACCTCCCCTAGCTTCATTCAATGTTAGTAAGGATGGGAACTATACCTGTTTCGTTTATCACTGAATATACAGAGCCTTACACAGACAGAAAATGGAAGAGATGGCCTTTTAAAGGAAATACTAAATTCCAGTCCAACTAGAGAAGGTTTGAACTAGCAATTGGAGATGAGCCTGCTTTGCTTTCTTTTGGCAGTTCACTGCAGGCTAAGAAGTCCTATGCCTATCCACGACAGTGGGATGTACGAGAAAGCTTGAAAGAGGACAGTGGCGTTGCAGAAGGTGGAAGTTTTGAATATCATTTTCTACACAGTAACATTGTACCTCTTAAAATGCTCCAAATTTTCTGATTATAAGATAAAAGCATTTAAATAAAAGTACAAAAGCACACCAAAGCCAATCATAAAAAAAAAAGTGCTAAATGTAATTAGCACTGCACTTCAGAAAGTACACATACATGATGAGGCAAAAGTAGGTCTAAAGTTGTTCACATGGAAAATAACACAATAATTAATAAATAATAATACAAGAATAAACTATTTCACATACAACTGTGAACTTACTTTTGCCCTATCCTGTGTGTGTATGTATATATTTGGTAAGAAGAAACAGGAAGAAATTCCATTTACTGTGCTGAGCTAACAGAGGCCAATAATCAGGAAAAAAATCAGAGGAGAATCCATTATTTTCATGATTGAATGAATATATAGGTTGTTGACTCTGTAACTAATCAAAGGAACCCAAGTACAAGGACACCATAACATTATAAGATAAATATTTCCTTCTCTTTCTTCAGATTTAATGAATAAAAATAGATTTATTTATTATCAGAAAAATATCCAATACTTAATTTGGAAGCAAATGAAATGACTATCGAATGATTACAAAATTATAAAACAATGACTCAATGCACTGGAACAAATTTATGAATAAGACAGACTAGAGTAATACTATTACTCATCATAATATGTTAAATTATACTATAGTTGTCAACTATACTATATTAACAGGATGTCAGCCAGCATATTCAAAACATTAATTTCCTGCAAAAAGATGCAATGCTTTATAAGAAGTGCTGGAGATGAAAGTATCAAGATTTAAGCCCTTCCCCAAATGTGACTTACTATGCTCAGAATTGAGCCTTCCTTTCCTTGTTCAAGTAAACTTTGTTTAAAAAGCTTGGTGATGGTAATGGCACAAGAATATGACATTTTATTTAATCCACAGAGGAATGGTAAGAGCTCCAGAATATCAGCCAATCCGTATTAAGTGCCCTTCTCTAGACTGGATCCATCCAGTACATATAAACTGCACTAAATGAGTACGCAGAGCTCAGCCCAAACCCCACTGCAAAAATGTAAAAGGAGTATCTTCCATCCCACCATGCCAACACCATCAAATGGGGAGGGAATGCTATATCCTAATTTATTCTGTCTAAGTTAGAACTTCCAAGGTATGACTATTAAACCAACAGGCAAGAAGTCTGCAAGAATCTGACATTATGAAGAGTTCTGTAATTAACAGGGCTTCAATATCTTAAAAAGGACAGTTGGTTTAAACTACCCATCATTAAAGTACCTTCAGCAAAACTCCAGGAGACCATATCCTTGGGGATGCTTAATAAAAGTCTTCTTCACTGTTCCCTAGAAACAGCTACATTGGAAATAAATAAAACTAGTCTTAAGAGAACAAATCCCTTGTGAGGTTAGCTTTTGTAAATTCAAGAGTTCAAGACTTTGGAGCAACTGTTAGTTTCCTAAACTGGTCTTCAAACAAGATACTCATACTATATAACTTTCCAAGGATTCTTTCAAAAGGAAGGTTTTAAGGGAATCAATTACCATAGTCCTCTCTTTCCTAAAACTTACCCACCTAAGAAAGTGCCTGTGTTAACAAAAGCCTTTCTCTCCCTTTACAAAGGAAACACTTATTCTGAATTTATCCTAAATCTTACTATAATGCATTGCCCTGAGATATAAAATCTCAGGCGCTAAAGGGAAAACATACCCCCTTCCTTAAATAATTAGTCAAAACACCCTAAATCTATAGACTTTCTTACCTTGCCATACATGTTTCAGTTAAAGATGAAACCTTACAAATAGGACTGGTTTTCACTGGAATATTCTTAATTCAGAAATATTGAAAAATGAATGCATTTAATAATTCTGAATGTATGGGGTCCCCAATCACTACTGTCAAACAACCCATTACTTTTGAAAAAATCCCAAGAGAACAAAGCAAAACAGTAAGAAATACTGACTATATAAACAGCAGGATATTATAGATAAAGATTGGGATTCTGAGTTCAATTCTAGGTGCTACCACTTACTAGTTGTGTGTCCTTGGGCAAGTTACTAACCTTTCTGTTCTTCATTTACATGATCTGTAAGTGGGGTAATAACTACCTCAAATAGTTATTTTGAGGATGAACTAAATTAATATACATATTTCAAATCTTAGAATAGTGCCTGAAATATACTAAATATTATGTAAATAGGAGATGTTATTTAAAAACATGGTTTTTTGGTGTGTAAATTTAATAAAAAACAATTATGTTCAGCTATTCTTAATACTTATCTCTAGGATAAGTCATTAGAAAAAAGAACCTTCCACCAACCTGAGTAGTATCCTTCGTGACACTAATTCTTTTAAGAACAAGTAGAATGTTTTCTAGGACTAAAATTTTTTTTTTCAAAATTAGGTAAAACTCAGATAAAAATTCTACATGATTTCTTTCAATGTCCATATGAGATGTTCAATAAAGTACATTATAACTTATTTTATCACAACATATTTATGATTATAATTTCTCACCTCCTATCTCATATAATATGTAATTCCTTCTACCTCATTTTAACAAAAATGTATTTACTAGCAGTTGAACCTATTAGTACTTAGTAGTGTGTATTTTTCTTTTTATTAAATATATGGGAACATTCCTTATTATCATGATGCCTGATGAAATTTACTTCTGAAATTTATACTTGATCCTTAGTAAATATTTTTAAAAAGTCAAACACCAGAGTTTGGTACACACAATACATATATTTACCACAGGAATGCAATGCTTTTCAACATAATTCTTGCTTCATAAATAGCCTACTGATAGGTACATATTACACTGCTTTATTTCAAATCTGGTAATGGGAAACAGTATTTTTACTCATTGGCTAGCTTTTATAATCTACTATAAAAACAGATAAATAGATTATATTAGATATTTGACATTTAAATTTGAATGCATTTAGAAATTTGGTTTAAAAGATATATGCTGCAGCCCTGGCCAGTGTGGCTCAATTGGTTGAGCACTGTCCCACATTCCAAAGGTTGTGGGTTTGATTCCTGGTCGGGGCACATACCTAGGTTGGAGGTTCGATTCCAATTTGGAGCACATATGAAAGGCAACCAATTGATGTTCTCTCTCACATCAATGCTTCTCTCTCTCTCTCTCCACCTCCCCCATCCCTTCTCTCTAAAATCAATAAGCATATCCTCTGGTGAGGATTTAAAAAAAATAAATAAATACACACACACACACACACACACACACATATGTGTGTGTGTGTGTGTATATATATATATGCTGTAATTTATTTCTCAGTGGAGTTTATGATGCCCCTTAAAATTTTACAAAACATTTCCTTGATTAAAGATAAAAATTAAATTAGAATTTCTGACAAAGAATAAAATTTGTCTCACTGGTTTGAAAATGAGGATTGCCTTTACCAATTAGGTTATATAAAAATACCACTCATAAAATAAATGACCTACATCACAGCTTGAAGTTTTGATAAAAATACACTGAGCGTATATGATAAGAGGTACTGGTAATGGTATAATGAAATTCACAATATTTTGAATAATTATTGATTCAATAAAATGAGCGCTGGGTTTGGAGGCAGAATATCTGCACTGGGTCTTGCTTCCTCCTTCAGAGTCTGCATATCTTTTGGTATAACACCTACCTCTCTAAAATAAAATTTCCTCATCTGTGAAAGGAAAATGAAATACGATACAGCTGTTTCACATGATCAAGTGAGAGATAAAAGTGAAAGGTATTTTACAACTGTAAACCGCTACATTAATGTAATAATAATAATGGACTATCTGTAAAGTAAAATCTAACAAACAACAAAAATTTCTGATACGTAACTCAGACAGTTAAAAACCAAGAACAATATTGCTTTAATAAAACCCTTCACCGCCCTAGCTAATTTGGCTCAGTGGATAGAGCGTCGGCCTGTGGACCAAAGGGTCCTGGGTTTGATTCCAGCCAAGGGCAGGTACCTTGGTGGCAGGCTCCTCCAGGGCCCGGGCCCTGGTCTGAGCTTGTGCAGGAGGCAACAAATGTGTTTCTCTCACATCAATGTTTCTCTCTGTCTTTCCCGCTCTCTTTCCCTCTCCCTGAAAATCAATAGAAAAATATCCTTGGATGAGGATTAACAAAAACAAAAACAAAACAAAACAAAAAACTCTTCAAATGTCATTCCTATCTATAATATTAAATGAACAAAGTTTCTCAGTAATTAAGTGATGAAAATAAAAACTATGAATGAAATCTAGCTAAAGTTTATCTTATTCTCACAATGAATCAGGCAACTCAGAAACATAAAGCTAAGGTGGGGATGAGGGAGAAGGATTCACCTCAATGAAATATGTATTTTCAATAAAAATGTACTTTATATTTAAAAAAATACCAAAAATCATGATATTTACATTGTTTTAGCCAACTATATGCTAATAATAATTATACTGGTTATTTAATTCAGAAGAAAAAAAAGTTAACACTTAGACTTATGGTCATAGGCAATAAAATAAATTTTAAAATTTTAATTTATATATCATTGTGGCAGAGAGGTATGATTATAGAGTGATAAAAAAGTTTCTAGCTTAAGAATATACTACTATATCATTATATACAGAGAGAGGGTATTACATAAAGGAGAAAAATGGAAAACATAAACTTTCCAAATGTTAAAGAAGGGCTCATCTGGGTATTTTTTAAAAAGGATAAAGTTAGGTATCATTCCAGTGGCTATAGAGAATGCATAAAAGTCAATATATTGAAAATCACATAACTGCCACTATTTAAGCTTTAGATGAAAAATTTAGATGTCAATCTGAAAAATGTTTAAGTAGTTACAGAGTTTTTTGTGTTGTTTTTTTTTCCCCAAAAAAATTTTAGGAGCAAAAATTTGATGCCTCTCTTCTAAAAACCAGTAACAATGCTGAGGTCTTTGAAAGAATAACTAAGCAAGGGCATCTTTGAAGCTGTGACCAAAAAAACTTATCTCTTTTAAGAAGTACTGTTTTAGTAAGTCATATCAGACCAATAACCATGCACTGCACAAATATAAGAGGCACCTTTCACGCAAACTACAACTTGTACAACGTGATAGCCCTGACTCACACAATTATATGTGTACCCCAGACCTATCCAAAGGCACAGCGGCCACTAAGAAACCAATCTCCTACTTGGAATATTAAAAGCTACAATTCTAGTATCTCTAGTATTATCTTTTTCTGTTACTTATTCTAACAAGGAGCGTATCTTAGGTAAATCAAGAGTTTAAAAACCAACAACAAATTCAGCCTCACTTTATAAAAAGAGCACAAGGACAGAAGGTCTGAGTTAAAAATCTTTCACTCTGCTACTTACTAATTTATAATTTGGACAGGTTATGTAATTTTTTTGTGAATCTCACTTTTCTCATCTGTAAAACAGATACTATCTACATCATAGGATTGACATGGGGATTAAATAATAAATATAAAATATCTGGCACATTAATAAATGCTCAATAAGTTCATTTTCTTTTCAAATCTACTTAGTAAGAAAAATAATTATGATTATTTTGTGAAAAAGTGGTATATGATACAGTAAGATAATACCATGTATTTAAAAAGTAAAATGGTCAAAAAGAAGTTATAAAAGGGAAAAAAATTAGCAGGGATGCCCTAGTCTGCTTGGCTCAGTGGATAGGGTGTTGGCCCAAGGACTGAAGGGTCCCTGTTCAATTCTGGTCAAGGGCACATACCTGGGTTGCAGGCTCAACCTCTATCCCTAGTCGGGGCGCGTGTGAGAGGCAACCAATCTATGTGTCTCTCTCACATCGATGTTTCTCTGTCTCTCTCCCTTCCACTCTCTCTAAAAATAAATAAATAAATAAATAGAAAAAATATTCTCAGGTGAGGATTAACAACAACAAAAAATGGAATGAATCATCAATGCAGATGAAAGACACAAAAGACACCATTTGTTCAGTTAGGGCTTCAACCTACCCTTACTCATGACAATCAAAACTTTCCTATCAGCCTTTCACTTATAAGTGAAACACTTATAAGGCAAACACTTATATAAAAACTAGATTCTCCTCTGGCTGATTGCTTAGGGGTTAGAGCACTGGCCTGCAGATAAAAGGTTTTCAAGTTCAAATCCAGAGAAAGGGCATATACCTCGGTTGTGGGTTCGATGGAGGCAAACAATTGATGTGTCTCTCTCATGTCGATGTCTCTCTCTCTCTTTCTTCCCCCACTTTTTTCCTCCCTTCCATTCTATCTGAAAATCAATGGTGACAAAAAAATCCTTGGGTGAGGATTAAAAAGACACACAACTAGATTCTATTCCCAATATACCCACTGGCTGGTTGGGAATCAATGGGCACTCGGTGCTGGAATTGGTTTTCCTATAAAACCAAATAAAAACATTTATAATATACTAGAAGCCCGATGCAGGAAGATTCGTGCAAGAATGGGCCTTCCTTTCCCTGGCTGCCAGTACTGCCTTTCCGCTCCAGCCCCGCCTTCCTACACTACCCAGAGGCCCCGAACAACTGGAGTGGTGTGAAACGCCATGGCGACGATGCAAGTGTCCTGCCCTGCCTCTGGCTGCTTGGCACCTTCGTATGCAAATTAACCTGCCATATTTGCTGAGCTAATTTGCATACTCACTCCTGATTGGCTGGTGGGTATCACGAAGGAATGGTCAATTTGCATCTTTCTCTTTTATTAGTGTAGACAATCTGATCAAATGATCGAAAGCCTTCTGTAGACTACATAAATACTCAACATATACTAGTATAGACAGTGAAATCAGCCTAAGGATTTGTGATACTTTTTCTAAGTTTTAGAACATGAGAGAATTGTTCATATTCAAAATCAGGAGCTAGCATTACATAGTGAGTATAGTCCCAAAAATATTACCAATGGTTGCTCTGGAAAGATATATAAATTGTGGATTTCAAAAAACAGTTTCAGCTTACTTTTATCAAATGAAAAATATAGTATGTTAACGTGAACCAAAAGTAGATTTGGAATTTTAGTCAGACAGAAATAATCATGAATACTACCAAAAGAAAAGACAATGTGGGAAAAGAGAGTCAAAATAATATAATTTAGTTGCCTGTCACTTATTTAACACATGGAGAATATTAAACAAGCAAAGAAACAAACTATATTGTTTGTCAATGCTGGGAATGTGGGGTACAATTTCATTTTCACCCCTCTCATTCTCAAAATTAGGTCAAAAACTACTTTCCATTAATAGTAATGACAAAGCACAGAAATTATCATATAGGATATGGAAATACACTAAGTAAGGAAATCTTGAACACTTTATTATAAAAGAAACTATAATAACCTTTAAAAAGTAGGAAATAAATTTTCCACAATAGAGGGATGGATTAGTAAATTATAATACACTGACACAATGAATTATTAGCCAGGAAATGACTATAAAGACTACGTACATAAATGAAGAACTGTGAATAACTTAGTAAATGTAAAACCAAATACAAAATAGCATTTAAACTATGATTGCAATTATACAAAATATAAATCCACAGAGACTAAACATTAATATATGAAAAAGAAAATAGTTGTGTTGGAATTGAGATTATAAATTACATTTCTTCATATTTTCAAAAAATTGTGGTTATCCAGTTTGACTACCTATTTTAATCATGTGTGCTACATATATAGTGTAATGAATTTCTCCAATACCTTTCTGTTGTAACAGCTCCGATGGCTGTGTAACTGAGGCCACAGGTTCAATGAGGTGATTTGCAGTAGGAGGTAATCTTGCTGACGAGGCTCCTGACACAGCAGTGGATACCACTGGGCTGGACTTGGGCGGCTGAACATTTTGTGTAACAGGACAGGATAAAGAATCTGCAACTGAAGAGAAGACTCTATTTCATCCACAACAATAAACTTGAAATATATTGAAATACTAAAAAAAGTACTTTATCTGAAGTTCTTATAGAAACTTTAGTAGCATCACATTTATCTTGTATATCTATATCTAGAAAATAAGGCAGT
The DNA here is from genome assembly GCA_026230045.1 of Corynorhinus townsendii. Taxonomy (NCBI): domain Eukaryota; kingdom Metazoa; phylum Chordata; class Mammalia; order Chiroptera; family Vespertilionidae; genus Corynorhinus; species Corynorhinus townsendii. Next base: position 78,365,772 of record JAPDVU010000001.1, on the reverse strand, counting down.
TCAAAGAAATTTTCAAAAAACCCTGAAAACGTAATCACCAAATGTTTTAATAATCTTTAATAAAAAATTTCCTAATTCATTTCTTACCTTCTTAAAAAAAGTAAATCCAAAACATTTTTCTTTACTAATTAATGTATTAATTAGTAAATACAGTATTATTAATTACTGTACTATGCAACAGTATCTTAGGAAGATGAAAGGAAGTATTTGCTTCTGCAGTAAGCAATGTGGCTCATGAACTCCACTAATGTTCCTAGTACCAGCTCAGATCTTTTTGTATTGTAAACTCTATCAGTGTAGTGTAAATACGTCTCATTTGCTGTTTCTAATCAGATGCCTCATTTCTAACTAAGGGCCTGATGATAACACTAGGTTTGACTTCTAGAATAAAGTTCATGTGATTCACAGTGGGCCTTTGTTGACAGCTCAAATTGCCTGACCTAGAGGATACTCTTCAGCCAACCAAGAGAAAACATAACAACCTAAGTGTCTCCTGATGGATAATCAGATAAAGAAAATGTGATTATATTATTTTATTTTTATTAAGTGTAACATAAATAAACCTATTTTTCTTGTTCTCTGAAAGCAAAATATTTTCTGTTGCACACACCAAACAAATCAGTGCAAGTCTAATGACGTGGCAATCGGCTGCTAAAATATTCGCTGCTAATATCAGTGGAGAGAAATGGTGTGTCTGCACGTAAGGCACTTAAGGGAAATTTGTGTTTGAATGCAACACAATTAGAGTAATCAGTCATTAGTGAACACTGTAGTTTGTTATTAATAATTATGTTTAACAGAATATTGTAAAAATTAAGTTATGAAATTTTTATTAAAACATTTCTTACATACTGTTATATTGGCTAGGCCGCAAAAATATTCACTATGGGCCACATGCGGCCTGTGGGCTGAGAATTTGACATGCTTGGTTTAGAAATATTTGTATGTGTGAGTTAATGGTCATTTCATTTCTTATGTTTTTATATATGTACACATAAATATGTTTATACACATAAATGTATCATACAAACTTTTATTTTATCAAAGAAAAAGTTTGTAACAAAGAGAGTGTTTAATTCGACCACCCTTTAACAGGTCGAGGCAAGGCAAGTTCAAGGGATTGAAAGAAAACCCAAGAAGCCAGAGAACCACAGTAGGATGAGGCTAGGGACTTAAGCTCACTCAGGGCTTTGCAGACCATGTTTAGAAGTTTTATCTTGGCTCTGGCTGGATAACTCAGTTTGTTAGAATGTTCCCATACATCAAAGGTTGTGGGTTGAAAAAAAGAATATGCGGGAGAGAAACCAAGATGGCAGCATAGGTAAACACCTAAACTGCTGCCTCGCACAACAATATCACAACTACAACTAAAAAAACAGACACCATCCAGAACCACAGGAAAGCTGACTGAGTGGAAATTCTACAACTAAGAAAAGAGGAAAGCACATTGAGACTCAGAGGAGCTGCAAAAAGCTGATGTACAGAGATTCGCGCGCGGAGAGGTCGGGCAGCTGTGTGCACAGGGGGCTGAGTGCACGGCTGGCTTTCTAAAGCGGGAGGGAGAAGGAAGGTCCTGACTGCACTGAACTCCAGTCCCGGGCGACAAGCTGGGAAACCAGACTCATTCAGGAGGAATCTAGACTGTCAAGAAAAGAGAAAGCACACTGGGACTCAGGAGCTGTGGAAAGCAGAGGTCCGGAGGCGCGTGCACGCAGAGAGGACTGACTGCTGAATGCATGGGAGACTGAGTGTGCAGCTGCTTTCTAAAGCGGGAGGGAGACAAAAGCTCCTGACTGCGCTGAACTCCAGTTCCGGGCAAGTTTCTGGGAACCCCAACTCATTCGGGGAGAAACTGGACTGTGTGGCAGCAGTCGAAACTCGAGGGTGGCTTTCTCTCAGAGGTGCTTGCAGTGATTACTGAGAGACACTGAGACCCAGGGGCCTCACAGAGCAGGGCTGACAGATAACCAAGGCTGTCTGCTCTGCCCTGAAACTCCACCCCATCCAAGCTGAGCACAGAGGCTTTAGCAATTTTGCAAGTCTTGTCTCATAAGAGTGTCTCCAGCACAGACGTTCTCCCAGCGTAGACACAGCTGATCCTCACAGCCAACTGGCCTGGAGGTCAATTCCTCCCAGTGATACCAACAACAATCAAGACTTAACTACAACAAGACTGTGCACACAGCACACAAAGGGGTGCACCAAGAGTGTCCACTTCAGGTAACTGGGGAGGCTGAGCCACTGGGCCCTAGAGGACACCTAGCACACAAAACTACTCTACCAACTCAGGGAAGCAGCGAAAATGCGGAGACAAAGAAACATCACAAATGAAAGAAATGGAGGAAAACAAATGACTGGATATAGAGTTCAAAACCACGGTTATAAAGGTTTTCAAGAATTTTCTAGAAAAGGCCTATAAATTTAGCGAGAACCTCGAGAATATGAAAAAGGACCAACTAGAAATTAAGCATACACTGACTGAAATAAAAAATATTATACAGAGACCTAAAAGCAGACTAGAGGACCGCAAGAATCAAGTCAAAAGTTGAAATACAAAGAAGCAAAAAACACTCAGCCGGAAACGCAAAAAGAAAAAAGGATTCAAAATTTGAAGATAGTGTAAGAAGCATCTGGGACAACCTCAAGCGTACCAACATCCGAATTATGGGGGTACCAGAAGAAGAGAGAGAGCAAGATACTGAAAACCTATTTGAAGAAATAATGACTGAAAACTTCCCCCACCTGGTGAAAGAAATAGACTTACAAGTCAAGGAAGCTCACAGAACCCCAAACAAAAGGAATCCAAAGAGGACCACACCAAGACACATCATAATTAAAATGCCAAGAGCAAAAGACAAAGAGAGAATATTAAAAGCAGCAAGAGAAAAATGGTTAGTTACCTACAAGGGAGCACCCATACGATTGTCAGCTGATTTCTCAGCAGAAACTATGCAGGCCAGATGGGAGTGGCTAGAAAGATTCAAAGTGATGAATAGCAAGAACCTACAACCAAGATTACTCTACCCAGCAAAGCTATCATTCAGAATTGAAGGTCAGATAAAGAGCTTCACAGATAAGAAAAAGCTAAAAGAGGTCATCACCGCCAAAGCAGTATTATATGAAATGCTGAAAGGTATTCTTTAAGAAGAGGAAAAAGAAGAAAAAGGTAAATATAAAAATTTTGAAAAACAAATACATGTCTATCAACAAGTGAATCTAAAAATCAAGTGAATAAAAAAATCTGATGAACAGAATAAACTGGTGAATATAATAGAATCAGGGGTATAGAAAGGGAGTGAACTGACAATTCTCAGGGGGAAGGGGTGTGGGAGGTGCGGGAAGAGACTGGACAAAAAGCATACACCTATGGATGAGGACAGTGGGTGGGAGGTAAGAGCAGAGGGTGGGGTGGGAACTGGGTGGAGGAAAGCTATGGGGGTGGGTGGGGGGAGGGGAACAATTGTAATAACCTGAGCAATAAAGATTTATTAAATAAAAAAAATTTTTTTTAAATGTTGTGGGTTGAATTCTCAGTCAGGGCTCATACCTAGGTTGTGGGTTCAATCCCGCTAAGGCACTTAAGTAGGCAACCGATAGATGTTTCTCTCTCTGCCTTCCTCTCTCTCTAAAAGATCAATATAAACATATCCTCATGTGAGGATAAATACAATTTTTAAAAAGCCCATTCTAGTTTTTATTTGCTTTCTCTAATTATTAATGAGGATGAGTATGTTTCATTTAATTTTCTGTCAAATACTTGTTCATGCTTTTTTTCTTGGGTTGTTGCACTTTATTAATTTGTATAGGTTATTTGTTCATTCTGGATAAATACTATAATTTTTTCTCTCTCAGCTAATGCTTTATCTTTTTGTTTTCTTTATATTGTCTTTTGCTTGTTTGTTAATCCTCACTCAAATATATTTTTCCATTGATCTTTTAGAGAAAGTGTAAGAGAGAAAGAGAGAAACATCAATGTGAGAGATAACTGGTTGCCTCCTGCACATGCCACGACCAGGGCCAGGGAGAAGCTGCAATCAAGGTATATGCCCCTGACCGGAATCGAACCTGGGACCTTTTGGTCCGCAGGCTGATGCTCTATCCACTGAGCAAAACCAGCTAGGGCTATTTTGTCTTTTAATGAAGAAAAGTTCTTGACTTCGGTCAAGGCAGCAGTGTAGGCAAATTCAGTACTTGCCTCCTCTCACAACCACATCAAAATTATAACTAAACTACAGAAAAACCATCATTCAGAACTGCCTGAAACCTGGCTGAATGGAAGTCCTATAACTAGGGAATTAAAGAAGCAGCCACATCAAGACTAGTAGGAGATGCCTAATGGGCTGTCCCACACCCACATGTGGCAGATAAAAATTGGGAGGGAGCCCTGGCTGATGTAGCTCTTGGTTCAGCAGTGAACCACACATGGAAAGGTTGCTGGTTTAATTCCTGGTCAGGGCACAAGCCCAGGGTTGTGAGCTGGATCCCTGGTAGGGGATGCACAGGAGGCAGCCAATCAAAGATTCTCTCTCTTCCTCTCTCTCTCTAAAATTCAATAAGATAAAATTTTAGCCCTAACCGGTTTGGTTCAGTGATAAAGTGTCGGCCTGCGAACTGAAAGGTCCCAGGTTCGATTCTGGTCAAGGGCATGTACCTTGGTTGCGGGCACATCCCCAGTAGGAGGTGTGCAGGAGGCAGCTGATCGATGTTTCCAACTCTCTATCCCTCTCTCTTCCTCTCTGTAAAAAATAAATAAATAAATAAATAAATAAATAAATAAATAAATAAATAGCATTTTTAAAAATTGAAAGAGGTATTTTGGCTGAAGAGGTACCCCGTGAGGAGCAAGGGGTCCCAACCCCACACCAGACCCCGCAGCTCAGGGTTGCAGTACCAAGAAGAGCTGTCCCCATAACTTCTGCTGTAAAAACCAGCAGGGACTGTCCTGGCTGGGTAGCTCAGTTGGTTAGAGAGTTGTCCCAATATGCCAAGGTTATGGGTTTGATACCTGGTTAGGGCACATATAAGAATCAACCACTGAATGCATAAGTAAGTGGAACAATAAATCGATTCGCTCTCTCCTCCCCTTCCTCTCTCTCTAAAATCAATAAATTAAATAATAAAAAATAAAAATCAGCTGGGATTGGGCTGAGGGAGATGGAGGACTGCTGGAGTCCCAGGCAGTTCCTCTTAAAAGGCCTGCAGAAGGACTTACTCAGACTTTCTTTCTCTGCACTCCAGGACTGGGGCAGCAGTTTGAAAGGCACCAGAGGCATATGGGGAGGAAATGAATTCTCTCACATCAGGGCAAGAGCTAGGGGAGCCGCTTTCTCCCAGATAGAAGTGATGGCAGAGGCCAATGTTCCTTTGATGAGCTATTTGAGTGATTCCCCACTCCCCTGCCCCCAACAGAGCTGGCAGGCAGGTGCCATAAACAAGACTCCATCAACCTGGCTCACACTTTTTGCCTTGCCCTGGTGATTCCCTGAGGCCCTGAACCAACCAACTTAAAGGCCCACCAAGCTGTTTCCAATGGCTTTTCCATATAAACGCCCTGTCTTGGTCCATGCTTCATTTTCCTAAAAATCTCTCAAGCAGCATCTGACCTTAGTACACCCCATACCTCTTGCTTAAGTGCACCCAGCTTGGCCAAGCCTCTAAGCCCAGCACAAGTAGCAGCCACCTTGCAGATTGCTTTATAGCCCATGTCACAGGGCCCCAGGCAGAAAACAGGCAATGGCTGACCTTGGCCTATACCTTCCGTGAGGCCCCAGAACCAGCACACCCTGTGAAAAGCTTCAGACTACATCAAAGCATCACCACCCCACCACCTCCACAAGGGACACACTTGAGGAGTGGACTCAGCAGGCATCAGAGCCCCACTAAAGTAAGTCCTGCTCAGTGAGGTAGGCCCCTGCATAGCTGATCCTTCAAGGTAGTCAGAGGTCCAGTGCTCAGTGGTCAGAGCCAATTCTTGCAGCTGAATGCCTGGGGTAAGTCCCTATAATTGGCATGCCAATAGCAATCAAGGCTCAACTACAAGAGGAGGGTGTACATAGGGATAGGGCACCTTGAGTGCCCAGCTTGGGTGATCAAGGATGCTGTGCCCCTGGACCCTACAGAACACCTACTACACTAGGCCACTCTAGCAAGCCTGGGAGACATAGCAGTTCTACTTAATATATAGAAACTAGAGGCCTGGTGCATGAAACTCGTGCACTGGGGGTGGGGGGGAGGGTGTCCCTTAGCCCAACCTGCACCCTCTCCAATCTGTGACCCCTTGGGGGATATCCGACTCCTGTTTAGGCCCAATTCCTTTCACAATCTGGGACTGCTGGCTCCCAACTGCTCACCTGCCTGCCTGATTGCCACTAACCGCTTCTGCCTGCCAGCCTGATCACCCCTGACCACACCCCTGCCAGCCTGATCTAGGCCTAACTGCTTCCCTGCCAGCCTGATCGTCCCCAACTGCCCTCCCCTGACAGCCCAGGCTGCCGCTGGGAGGGAATCGCTCCTTGGGGATGTGGCTGCCTCCCAGGCTGAGACCCCAGGCTGCAGGTATGTGTGTGGGGGGGATCACTCCGTGGGGAGTAAATATGTCTTGTATAAGGGGTCCGGAGGGGCTCAGGGCAGCATTCCACCAGGCCGCTTACACTGCTGGCTCTCAGTGGCAGCCCTCCCTGGGACTTGGGGACTCCGGACTGGGCAACTGCCATCTTGTGGCTATGGGTGCCGCCATTTTGTCGCGGAGTAATGGTTAATTTGCTTATTACTCTTTTATTAGATAGGATAAACACAGGGAGTCTGCCAAAATTAGGAAACAAAGAAACATGACCCAAATGAGAAAACAAAACTCCAGAAAAAGAACGAAACAAAATGGAGACAAGCAATCAAATAAATGCAGAGTTCAAAACATTGGCTCTATAGATGCTCAATGAATTTAGTGAAATCTCAACAGCATAAAAAAAGACCAGTCAGCCTGGCTGGTATGGCTCATTGGTTGAGTGTCAACCTATGAACCAAGAGGTCACGGTTCAATTTCTGGTCAGGGCACATACCCAGGTTGCAGGCTCGATCCCCAGTGGGGGACATGCAGAAGACAGCCTATCAATGATTCTCTCTCATCATTATTGTTTCTATCTCTCTCTCCCTCTCCCTTCCTCTTTGGAATCAATAATAATCCCATATAATAAAAGGTAATATGCAAATTGTCCCCTTAACCGGGTTCGACTGTGAGTTCGACTGCCTGTAGCCCCTCTCTCTGGCCGGCCCCGCCCCTGATCAGCCCCCACCCCGATCGGGGGCAGGGCTGGCCGGCCAACCATCCATGGCCCCTTCCTCTGGCCAGCCAACCTCCTGCGTCCCCTCCCCTGGCCAGCCTGGCCTGATTGGGACAGGCCAGCCAGGCCCCACCCATGCACAAATTCGTGCACTGGGCCTCTAGTATGTTAAGAAAAGAAAGGCCAGTCAAAAATGAAGAATGCACTAATTGAAATGAAGAATAATTCACAGGGAATCAACAGTAGAGAAAATGAAGCCAAGAATCAAATGAGCGATTTTGTAATATAAGGAAGCAACAAACACCCAATCAGAATAGCAAAAAGAAAAAGGAATAAAATAAAAATGAGGATAGTGTAAGGAGCCTCTAGGTCTAGGACAACTTCAAGAGTACCAACATTTGCATTACAGGCATGCCAGAAGCAGAAGAGAAAACAAGCAATTGAAAACCTATTAAAAATATATAAAAGCCTAATATGCAAATTGGACCCTCAGGAGTTCGACCGGGAGACCAGGAGTTTGATTGCTCACTATAACATGCACTGACTCACTATAACTGGTGGTGTGGAATGAAGGAAGGCCCTAGCTGGCAGCCAGAAGGCCCAGATTGGCCCAGATCGCCAGCCAGGCCTAGGGACCCTACCCGTGCCTGAATTTCATGCCCTGGGCCTACAGTTAAAAAATAATGACAGCCCTAGCCAGTTTGGCTCAGTGGATAGAGCACTGGCCTGTAGACTGAAGTGTCCCAGGTTCAATTCAGGTCGAGGGCACATGCCCGGTTGCAGGCTCAATCCCCAGTAGGGGGTGTGCAGGAGGCAGCCGGTCAATGATTCTCTCTCATCATTGATATTTCTATCTCTCTCCCTCTCCCTTCCTCTCTGAAATTAGTAATACACACTGAGTGGCCAGATTATTATGACCTCTGAATGCATAATAATCTGGCCACTCAGTGTATATCCTATATAATAAAAGGCTAATAAGCAAATTGTCCCCTCGACCAGGAGTTCAACCAGCAGGCAGGCTGGACCTCACCCATGCATGAATTCATGCACTGGGCCTCTAATACATATAAATATACACCGAGTGGCCAGATTATTATGCGTTCAGAGATCATAATAATCTGGCCACTCAGTGAGTGAGTGTGTGTGTGTGTGTGTGTATGTGTATATATATATGAAAATATGGTTCTTTAAAAGAAATAATAATGACAAAAAGACTTCCCTAATTTGGTGAAGCAAATAGACATACAAGTCCAGGAAGTACAGACAGTACCAAATAGAATGAAACCAAAGAGGTCCACATCAAGGCACATCACAATTAAAATGCAAAAGGTTAAAGATGAAGAGAGAATCTTAAAAGCAACAAGAGAAAAACAATTAATTACCTACAAGGGAGCTCCAATTAAGACCATCAGCTGATTTCACAACAGAAACTTTGCAGGCTTGAAAGGAGTGGCAAGAAATATTCAAAGATTACAATCAAGATTACTCTACCCAGCAAAGCTATCATTTAGAATCGAAGGACTGATAAAGAGCTTACCAGACAAGAAAAAGCTAACAGAGTATTATATGAAATGTTAAAGGATCTTCTTTAAGAAAAAGAAGGAAAAAAAATCAAAAATTTGAATAATAAAATGGCAATAAATAAAAATTAAAAAAAGGCTATGAGAACATAACCTTAATATTAATTGTGCTTAATTCTGGGTAAGTAGATTCTGGGTAAACTTTTTCTTTCTTCATAATTTTTCTCCAATTTTCAACTTTTCTGCCATTATGAATTCATTTATTAATTTTTAAAAGTATTTTTAAAATACAAAAAATATAACTATGTATTCTGTATAAATCACAATTATGTAAAAAAAAACATTAACAGAACTATTAAAAACTATCAAAATGTTAACTTTTCTCAGGGTAGTGATACAATAGATGATTTTTATTATCTTGCATTTGCTAATCTGTATTTTCCAAAAACTTGTTTACATAATCTTTATTATTTTCATAATGGAAAAGTTAATTTTTTAATAAAGTAACTAAAATTCTACCAGAAGAAAAACAGTTCTTACTTAGAAATTAGTCACACTGACCACATTTATTCTTTATGGCTAGCATTGTGTTGTCCTTAAGAAATCCTTCCCCACTCCAAGGTTCTGGAGGTAGTTTATTTTAAAGTGTTGCCTTTGCATTTCAATATTTACTTTATATCTTTACATGTAATTTATTTTATACATGGAGAATTCACCCTTCAAACTGCTACTCAAGTATTAAATATCATGGGAAATTTCCTTAAGCTTCATAACTAGTAGGACAGATGTACTTAGGTACACTCGCTAAGCACCACAATATCTGTTTCACAATAAATAATAATAGCAATTTACATTCATTTGTATTTATTTGAATAATGTGTGCTTCCCCACAAAGATATGCAAACTTCATGAGCATAAGGATAGTGTTTTTACTCACTATTTTATCTCCCAGCCAGCACTAAAACAATGCCTGTCATATAGTTGGCTTTCAAATATTTGCCAAGTGAATGGTGAAAAGTTCTACAAACATCAAGGATCATAAATGCATGCCAGCCAAAAAACTGCCCTTTCAAAATAGAATTTGACAGAAAAAAAAATGTATAAAACTGGCACTATGAAAAATGAACTGCTACACTACTGTTAATGTATGGGATGTTTAGAGACAACTCGTGATTTAAGAAAAATTAATTTTTGGGGGGGAAGGGTAATTAAGGTAGTTCCCTAGTTCTTATAGCTCCTTCGCATAATGTTCTTTTGAATCTAGGGATATTAAATAATTCTAGGCTAATACACCACCACCCATTCAAGTTGTTTATGCTAGAAACTTTAAAAGACATCTTTTATTCTTGCATTTCCTTTATAAACTATATCAACAAATCCTTAAAATCAACTGTCATCTGCCTTATATTTAAAGGAGTATCAGCCCAATTCATCATCCTTCACCTAGATAATTTTAGTAATCCCATCCTAGCTTTATTCCTGTCTCCAAGTTCTTCCTACTCCAGTCTATCACACTGCTCATAGAAGAAAGTTCTGAAATACAAATCTGACAGTGTCACCACCTTGCTTAAAACTGATGGCTGCTGGACCACACAGGACCAAGCTTTTAAGTTTTTCTTCCATCAATTCCTCTAACCTTTGTAATGGTACAGCCCAGCAGATCCTAGAAAACTGACACACAAGGCAAGATAACCAAAAAAGCCAAGATCTGAAGGAAGTGTTCACATAGATAACCATCTCATATTCTGAGCTTAGAGAAGGAGTAAATGTAGAAAAATTTACAATTGGGAGGTACAAAGTTGAAGAAAGATGGTAAGGTTCAAGAGTAGCTTTGGAAAAACTGAAGTGTAAGAAGCAAAATTGTTATTCCTGTGTTACAACTGCAACTTCACAAGTTTCCAAAGCTGAAAATAATCTTTACTGTACTATTTATACCTCTAATAATGTAGCTTTCTAATTTATTTCTAACTTGGATTTCTTTGTCTAGATAATTATCTCCTACAGGTATTTATTTTGCTTTTCCTTAGGCATGTCACCACCCTGAGATAATACATATGATATTACCTTAGCAGTGATTATGTTAGTGTCATATATGCTGTAGATTTTTATACAATGAATATGTAAATGTTTATTATTATTTTTATACTAGAGGCCCGGTGCACGAAATTCATGCATGGGGGGGGGCGGGGGGTGTCCCTCAGCCCGACCTGCACCCTCTCCAATCTGGGAGCCCTCAGGGGATTTCCTACTGACAGCTTAGGCCCGCTCCCTGTGATTCTCTGCTCTCTGCGGACCTGCCTGTTCGATGCCACTGCAGGTCCTGTTGTCTGCTTTTTACAGGGGCCCTGCTGTCTGCTCTACACGAGGGCCTGCTTGCCCCTTGGCGCTGTGGCGAGGGGCAAGCAGCGCCCTGCTCTCTGCTCGCTGCAGGGGACTGGGGCATTGCTTGCCCTTCACTCCCGTGGCAAGGACTTAAAGGATTGAGGGACTCCAGTGGTGCTGAGGGGACTGGGCGCCACCATCTTGTGGCTATGGACACCACTTTCTTTGTCGTGAAGTTTTGACATTCAATTTGCATATTCCATCTTTATTAGATAGGATAAGTGGCTTTTAATGGTTCTTGTTTTATACAATTGTATATTAATCACAGTATTATTTTGTAATATGCTGTAATATGTGATCCTTGTTAAGCAAGACTTAATAAAAATAATTTTAATAAGAATAATTTTTCTGACAAAATTCTAGGTCTTGGCAACAAGATTTATCTTGCTGATTTTAAAAATGATGTGCTTTTTTCATATACTATGCTCATGGACAGAAAGAATTAACATCACTAAAATGTCTAAACTACCCAAAACAATCTATAGATATAATGCAATCCCTATCAAAATACCAATGGTATTTTTCACAGAAATAGAACAAATAATTCTAAAAATTTATATAGAACCACAAAAGACCTCAAATAGCCACAGCATTCTTGAGAAAGAACAAAGTTGGAAGTATCACGCCAACTGACATCTAACTATATTATAAGGCTATAGTAATCAGAATGGCAATGGAGCAAAATAGAGAGCCCAGAAATAAACCCAAGCCTATATGCTTAATTAACCTATGGCAAAAAAAAAAAAAAGGCAAGAATATACAATGAAATAAATATAATCTATTTAATAAATGGTTTTGGAAAAACTTGACACATCAAAAAAAGAAACGACCACTTTCTTACACCATATACAAGAAAAATCTCAAAAATAGATTAAAGACTTAAATGTAAGACCCAAAACCATAGAACTCCTTGAAGAAAACATAGGCAGTAAACTCTCTGACACTGCATCTTAGTAATATATTTTTTTCTGATATATCTCTTCAGGCAAGGGAAACAAAAAATAAACAAATGGGACTACAACGAGTATTTGGCCCTAACTGGTTTGGCTCAGTGGATAGAGCATCGTCCTGCGGACTCAAGGGTCCCGGGTTTGGTTCCAGTCAAGGGCATGTACCTTGGTTGCGGGCACACCCAGTGGGGGTGTGCAGGAGGCAGCTGATAGATGTTTCTCTCTCATTGATGTTTCTAACACTCTATTCCTCTCCCTTCCTCTCTGTAAAAAATCAATAAAATATATATTTTTATAAAAAGAGTATTTGCACAGCAAAGGAAATCATCAATAAAACACAAAGACAACCTACCAACTGGGAAAAGATATTTGCCAATGATATATCCAATAAGAGTTAATATCCAAAATTTATAAGGAAATCATACAACTTACCATCCAAAAATAAACAATCCAATTAAAAAATGGACAGAATATACCCTGGCCAATGTTGATCATGGGTTCGAATCCTGGTCAAAGGCACATGCCTGGGTTGCAGCCTAAGTTGCAGGTTCAATCCTCAGCCCCCATTGGGGGGTGTGCAGGAGGCAAACAATCGATGTGTCCTTCTCACATCAAAGTTTCTCTCTCTCCCCCTATTCCCTCACTTCCACTCTTTAAAACTTGATGGGGAAAAAAATCCTCTCATAAGGATTAATTAAAAAAAAAAAAAAGAGGAAAAAAGAAAAGAAAATGGACAGAAGACCTGAATAGACACTTCTCCAAAGAGGACATAGAGATGGCCAATAGACATATGAAAAGATGCTCAATGTCACTAATCATCAGAGGAATGCAAATCAAACCACAATGAGGTATCAACTCACACCTGTCAGAATGGCTATCATCAACCAACAGTAAATATTGGGGAAGGTATGTAGAAAAGGAACCCTTGTGCATTGCTGGTGGGATTGCAAATTGGTGCAGCCACTATGGTAAACAGTATAAAGTTTGCTCACAAAATTAAAAATAGAACTGCCTTATGACCCACAAATCCCACTTCTGCGTATTTATCTGAAGAAATCCAAAACACTAATTTGAAAAGATATGTGCAGCCCTACATTCACTGCAGCATTATTTACAATAGCCAAGACATGGAAGCAATTTAAGTGACCATCAACAGACAATTGAATAAAGAAAATGTGGTGCATATATACACTGGAATATTAAGCCATAAAAAAACAAAGAAATCTTATCATTTGTGACAACATAGGTTAACGCTGGTGGTCTTGATCTGGCATCTAGAAGGGTTCAGCAATCTGGAGAAGGGCTGTGCATAAATTAATACAGAGCCCAGAGATGAAACATAATTTTGAAAGGCATATTGGGGAGTCAGAGAAAGACTTAGCTAAAGGAACTAAGTTCTCCTTGTCTCAGGACCCCTTGCTTTTTATTAACACAATTTGTCCTAAGGCAAGGTGGAGATATACACATCAAAGGGTGGGGTTAGGTACAGAATCCACTGTCAGATTGTCAGGTTTGGGAGAAACTGCCTTTGGGTGTTCAGGTGTTTGGCCAACAGGAGGCAATAACATGTAGATTGAGATGCTCTGAGCTGTCTTGCAGCAAGCAATCATCCTTTTCAGGTTTGGGGAAATGCCTTTAGCCATTCCCAACAGGCGATAACATATGTGACTGAGCCCTTATTGAGTCCCCAAGTTCCATCAACCTTTCGATGAAACTCTTGCAATTATGACATGCTGGAACTGGCTTCCGACAATAAGTAAACCTAGAGGTTATTATGCTAAGTAAAATAAGTAAAACAGAGAAAGACAAATACCATGTGATTTCACTTATATGTGGAATCTAAAGAACAAAACAAACAAGAAAAAACAAAACAGACTTAGATATAGAGAACAAACTGATTGTTGCCAGATGGGAGGGGGTCTGGGGGTTGCTTGAAAAATTTAAAGGGATTAAGAAGCACAAATTTATAGTTACAAAACAGTCATGAGGATGTAAAGTTCAGCATAGGGAATACAGTCAATAATAGTGTAATAACAATGTACGGTGCCAGGTGAATACTAGTCTTCTGGGGTCAGAGGTGGGTGTGGGGGGCAGGTAGCAATCACTTTGTAAATTATATAAATGTCTGACCACTATGCTGTATACCTGAAATTAATATAACACTGAATATCAAATGTAATGGAAAAAAAATACAATTTTAAAACAAAGAATAAAAAAATTTTAAGAAAATTACTTTACATTAATCTACAGTTTCAGTATTCATCTTGCTGTTAAAAAGGGGTACCTTTATATCCCAAAGTCACACACTCAACCAACTTCACCTAAAGCTAAAAAAGAGCTTCTGAACTTTGATAATCTGAACTACAGTAACACCTTAAAAAACTTTTAATGGCCTATTAGCTAAAATTTCACTCTAAGTTAATAATCATAGCATCCAAAATATACATACTTGGGATACATTTTAATAAAATAATCTGAAGCTTTAGTGCTAAATTATACTAACATGATTTTCTAAAATAAAGAGGCAAATAAGATCACTTTTAAAGGTCTTTTGTAAAAAATATGTATTTTATTGATTTTTTTACAGAGAGGAAGGGAGAGGGAGAGTTAGAAACATCTATGAGAGAGAAACATCGATCAGCTGCCTCCTGCACGCCCCCTACCTGCCCTTGACCGGAATCGAACCCGGGACCCTTGAGTCCGCAGGCCGATGCTCCATCTACTGAGCCAAACCAGCCAGGGCTTAAAGGTCTTTTTATTCCATGTTTCCAAATATGAATTCATCAACTGTATAAAAAGTAACGGCTTATTTTTTATAATCACTTAACTCAGATTTATGCTTTTGTATCTCCAATCCTTTACAAATTGCTTAAGTTTTACTATGCTTGAAAATGAAACTAGTATAATCAACTAACTTAAAAATGGAATCATTTTGTCAATTACTCAAAGGTTGGATTTCACACAAAACTGTTTAATACCTAAGATTCTAATTTTAATCTGACAATAATTTAAGAGTTCCAAAACAATTAAGTCGCCTGTCTTTCTAGAAAATTAAAATCAGTATCCATGGTTCCCAAACCTTGTATGTAAACAAATTCAAGAGTTTGAAGGAAAATTTTAAGTTTTTACTAGAAACACAGTGCCATCTGTCAAATACCTTTTTAACTATTAGCACTAAAGTTACTTGGGGTACTATGGAAAAAATATTGAGATACATCACCTCACAACGTTTGGAAACTTCTGTAATATTTAATTTTAAAGTAAATTTAAAGTAACCTCTTTGTTTTGAAACTTATTTGTCAACCCCTAAACTAGTTAAAAGTAATTTAACAATCTAAAAGTTTAAAAAAGCAAACAAACAAAAACACTTTTTTAAAAATCCTCACCCAAGGACATTTTTTCCATTGATTCCAGAGACAGCGTGGGGGAAGGGGGAAGGCAGGGAGGGAGAGAGACATCCATTGGTTGCCTCATCCATGTACCCCGACTGGGGATCCAACCTGCAACCTGGGTATGTGCCCTGACCTGGAATCAAACTGGAGCACCAAATGCACAGGACGACGCTCTCACCACTGAGCACACCAGCCAGTGCAAACACACACACACACACACACACACACACTTCTTAACACAACTTCCTCTTTTTTTGCTAATCCTACCTGAGGATATTATTTCCATTGATTTTTCTTTTTCTTTCTTTTTTTTTTTTTAGAGAGAGGAAAGGGGAGAGACACACAAAGAGAAACATCAATGTGCGGGGCTGGGGATCGAGTCTGCAACCAAGGTATGTGCTCTTGACTGGAATTTAACCCGAAACCCTTTAGTCTGAGGGCTGATGCTCTAACCACTGAGAAACCAGTTAGGTCTACACAAATTAACTTCTAAAATTATATTTATTATGGCTTTCACAGTATAGTACTGGGATTAAAAGAGTGAAAATATATCCCATCTCTGCCTAAAAAACCAATTCATACAGTTGTGCAAATACAAGGTATTTTGTAAATTCCGACTCTTTATTCAATGTTTTTTTTCAATGATAAGCTCTTTCCAATTAGGTATTCTGTTCATCAGCCAAGTGGTCCCATATTTCCCTAATCCTACATGTCAGTATAAATTGGTTCCATCCAGGGTCCCATCTCAGATATAAGACAGGAATTACCTGTATTTCATTTTTTGTCACGAAAGTCACAAAATCCTTAAGTCAGAGGGACCTTAGGATAAGCTGATCTGTAAAAGGACTGCTGAAAGAGGAGAGGAAAAAAAGCCCCCACAGAATTTCTAGGGGACATAAAGCCCTGGTTCTGAGAAGGGCAGACTGAAAATTAGAAGAAACTGAGCTCCAGGACAAGCTGCTTCTAACATTAATGACCACAAGCATCCCAACCTGGATAACTTTCCTCATGTATAAAACAAAAAGGACTACAGTAGAATTTGGATCTGTTACTAGGCATTCCTTGAGATCAAGCCAGAGATACAGATTCCCAAGATTATCCTGGAGATTCTGGTCTAGTTCAGTAAGCTGGGGGTGAAGATCACAATCTGTGCAAGTGATTGAGGTGCACAGCCAGGTTTGAGAACTGTGACAATGCTTTAAGTTGACTTACTAGTATGAAAGAATCAGTCAATGCTTTTACTAGTAACTCTGACTTGATGTCTATAGGTAGATGCTATCTTGTTCATCTACAAACAAACATGCTAAGAATGGTGGAGTGGAAAGACAGAAGAGACACTGAGGAGATCTGGATATACTGAATTCCCCTAGACTGCTTGGTATATGAGAAAAATACCACCTTCTTTGTTTAAACCACTATTAGTTGCTTGAAAAGCTAAAAAGTGTCTCTAAATGACATAGCAATGAAAGAAAAGATGATCTCAAGTGTACAATTCAGGTCTAATATTCTAAAGGTCTGGTTTTAAATAAGCTAATTGCCCCGAAAGGACTACTTTTCTAGCCTGGCCAGTGTGGCTCAGCGGTTGAGCATTGGACCCAGGAACCAAGAGTTTGCTGTTGATTCCTCCTCAGGGCACATGCCTGAGTTGTGGGCTTGATCCCTAATAGGGGTGTGTGCAGGAGGTAGCTGATCAACGAAGTTCTTCTCTCACTGATGTTTCTCTTTCTCTCCCCTCACCCTTTCTTTCTCTAAAAATCAATAAAAACATACTTTTCTACAATAGCCCTGACATATGGCTATCCAGATTTTGATATACAATCTGAAGACATCATTCAAAAAATACAGTTTTACCAATTCCCATTCCTTTCATAACTTTTCATTCCATTCAAGAGCATGTTCTGTGAAGTTCAAGTTCACAAATTGGATTAAAATGAGGATATCCTATGGAAACCCCACACTAAAAAGGCTACATACTTACATTTATAATTTTTAAACTAATAAATTGAACTACATCTTGGTTTAGGAATGTCAGAAAGACTAACTAAAAGGGTATTGTTCATGCATCTTTCCTCTTGTTCCCCATCCTTTAGCCTTATTTATCAATTTGTAAATAAAAAAACACATCAGCTTTAATGTGGAGGAGATACATCTGTGAAAGTCACCAGTAGGCACCAACAAAGAGAAATTAGGCTTTGTATTGCAGCCCATTATCTTTTCTAAGTGGGTTGGGGGAGGGAAACCAAGATGGCGGCATAGGTAAGCACCTAAACTGCTGCCTCGCATAACAATTTCAAAACTACAACTAAAAGACAGAACGGACACCATCCAGAACCACAGGAAAGCTGGCTGAGTGGAAATTCTACAACTAGAAGGAAAGAGAAAAGCACACGGAGAATTGGAGGAACGGCAAAGGGTTGAGGTACAGCAAAGGGTCTCTGTGCGCACAGAGAGGAAGGGCGACTGAGAGTCAGCCTGGCTGACTTTCTCTGGCGGGAGGGGTAAGGAAGCCCCGGACTGCCGACTGCACTGAACCCCAGTTCTGGGCAAAACCCCATGGACCCAGGCTCATACAGGGGGAGTCTAGACTGTCAGGTAGAGAGAAAGGCACTTGGAGACTCGGAGACCCGGGGGAGAGCGGGGGGGGGGGGGGTGTCGCAGTGGGCAGGGGTCTGGAAGCGCACGCAAGTGTGCACAGAGACTGCAGAGATTGTCACAGGCTTTCCCTATCAGAAGGGACTCTGAAGCTCCTGACTGCACTGAACCCCAGTTCCAGGCGAGCCCCTGGGGACCCACGCTCTTGCAGGGGGAATCTGGACTCTCGGGCGGAGGCTCCGGAGCCGGGGAAGGCTGCACGTGCACAAGGGCAGGGCTGAGGGGAAGCCAAGACTGTCTGCTCTGCCCGGAGACTCCACCCCATCCAAGCTGAACACAGAGGCTTTAGCAATTTGGCAAGTCTAATCCTATAAGGCTGTCACCAGAACCCAACTTATCCCAGCGTAGACACAGCTGATCCTCACAGCCAACTGGCCTGGAGGTCAATTCCTCCCAGTGATACCAACAACAATCAAGACTTAACTACAACAAGGCTGTACACACAGTCCACAAAGGGGTGCACCAAGAGTGTCCACCTCAGGTAACTGGGAGGCCGACCCACTGGGCCATATAGGAAACCTAGCACACAAAGCTACCCTACCAACTCAGGGAAGCAGTGAAAATGCTGCGACAAAGAAACAGATCACAAACGAAAGAAATGGAGGAAAACAAACACTGGATATAGAATTCAAAATCACGGTTATAAGGCTTTTCAAGAATATCCTAGAAAAGGCTGATAAATATAACGAGATCCTCAAAGATATGAAAAAGGACCAAATGAAATTAAACATACACTGACTGAAATAAAAAATATTATACAGGACCCAACAACAGACTAGAGGAACACAAGAATCAAGTCAAAAGAATTGAAATACAGAGAATCAAAAAACACTCAACCGAAAAAGCAAAAAGAAAAAGAAAATCCAAAAAGTTGAAGATAGTGTAAGAAGCCTCTGGGACAACTTCAAGCGTACCAACATCAGAATTATGGGGGTACCAGAAGAAGAGAGCGAGCAAGATACTGAAAACCTATCTGAAGAAATAATGACTGAAAACTTCCCCTACCTGGTGAAAGAAATAGACTTACAAGTCCGGGAAGCTCACAGAACCCCAAACAAAAGGAATCCAAAGAGAACCACACCAAGACACATCATAATTAAAATTCCAAGAGCAAAAGACAAAGAGAGAATATTAAAAGCAGCAAGAGAAAAACAGTTAATTACCTACAAGGGAGCACCCATATGACTGTCAGCTGATTTCTCAACAGAAACTATGCAGGCCAGATGGGAGTGGCAAGAAATCTACAAAGTGATGAATAGTAAGAACCTACAACCAAGATTACTCTACCCAGCAAAGCTATCATTCAGAATTGAAGGTCAGATAAAGAGCTTCACAGATAAGAAAAAGCTAAAGGAGTTCATCACCACCAAACCAGTATTATATGAAATGGTGAAAGGTATTCTTTAAGAAGAGGAAGAAGAAGAAAACGGTAAAGATAAAAATTATGAACAACAAATACATATCTATCAACAAGTGAATCTAAAAATCAAGTGAATAAAAAAATCTGATGAACCGAATAAACTAGTGAATATAATAGAATCAGGGGCATAGAAAGGGAGTGGACTGATAATTCTCAGGGGGAAAGGCGTAAGGGGGCGGGGGTTGTAGGAAGAGACTGGACAAAAATCGTACACCTATGGATGAGGACAGTGCGGGGGGAGGTAAGGGCAGAAGGGTTGGGAACCGGTTGGAGGGGAGCTATGGGGGGGGCGGGGTAGGAGAAACAATTGTAATAATCTGAATAAAGATTTATTAAAAAATAAAATAAAATAAAGTGAGTTGGGCTCTGGCTGGCACAGTCACTGTCCCTAAGTTGAATTATTGTAAAAAAAAAAAAGTAGTGACTAACAAAGCATATCCCCAAATGGACCCTTCCATTTGCCCTATATCTAAGTCACATTAAAGACAATTATTGCAGAGGCATAAAACAAATTCATAAATATTGACTGAGATGCCAATCATGTCAAGGAACATGAGGCAGATGGTTGAGTGAAGGGAAAGGACACAGGAAGGTGATGCAAAATACTACAAGAAATAATGCAAATTAATTACTTAGGTGAGCTAATTTCCAATTTTTCCATTAGGCAATATCATCTTTAACTCTCATGAAAATAAAAACCTGGTTGGAAATGCACTGGTTTTCAGCCATGCTTTGGTGAACTTTTCATTCAACCTACCGGTATTTGTTGGGTTGTTGTTGGCTGGAGCCAGGGAACCAGTGTGGTTTCGGATGAGATTGTCTTGAGTTGATGGAGGGCCTGAAGCTGACCATGAGGGAGTACTGTATCCCGAAAGACTCTGCTGCTGGTGGTACTGTTGTGATGGTGGAGGTGGAAGTGGTGATGGACGGCTGAGATCGGTATTTTGACTAGAAAATGAATTATCTCTGACTGGTCTAACAGTTGAAGCATTCTGCGAGGTAAACATTTGTTGCCCATATGGCTCACCAGCAGGCAGAGAGGGATATGAAACACTAGGATACACAGCATTAGAAACAGTTGACACAGCATAGTGACCACAAGTAGAGGGAAATCCCTGAGAAACAGCCGAAGAGTTGGCAGAGTACATAGCTGGACCACTATAATGATTCACAAAAGAGGAGTATGGCTGTGAGGCACTCATATACAAATGAGATGCTGGTGATGCGGCACCTTGGAAATATTCTGGAGTGGACCCCACATTGTGAGGGGCAGGAAGAAGTCTGCCATAAATCTGCTCTGCTCCAGGTTGTTGGTTTGTAGTTTTAGGAGTCACCACATTTTGTGTGGATACTGTATAGAAACCAGAGTAGTAATCACCACACTGGCCATCCAACGGCAATGAGGTCATTTTCCCAGGTCCTTGAAAGTGATGTCCCGAGGGAATACTATAGCTTTGAGCATACAATTCATAAGCAGATGGAACCGGCATTTGATTCTGTGCTGGACCTGAAAAAGAAAAGCAAATATATACAGAGATTGGTAAGGAGATAACTAATTTTTAAGCACAGTTCCCACCTAAATGTTGCCCAATTAATTTACTTCTCCATAATCACAAATTGTTTCAAAAGATAGCTATATACTGTTATAGATCCACTGTGATAGCTAATCTCCAAAATGGCCTCCAATGATCCTTCCCTCCTGGTATTCACACCCTCCCACAAAGTATCAGAATTGGTCTGCGTGACCAATGCCATATAGCAAAGGTAATGAATGGTCTATCACTTCCAACGTTTGCCCAGCAGTGGGTGTTGGCTCTTTCTCTTGGATTATTCAATCAGGAAGAACAAACCTGCCAAATAGTGATGAGCCCTACAGAGAAGTCCATGTGGCGAGGAATTAAACTCTCTGGCCAGCAGCCAAAGAGAAACCGAGGCCTGCCAACAACCACATGAATGAACTTGGAAGCAGATCTTTCCTACCTAGTCATCTTGAGATAACTACATCCCAGGTGACAGCTTGACTGCAACCTCATAAGACCCTAAGCCAGAACTACTCAGGTAGGCCATTTCTAAGTTCATGTCCCTCAGAAATGATAAGATTAAATATTTGTTGTTTTAAGTTGCTAAATTTGGAGTATTTTATTATGATGCAATTGATAACTAACACCAGCTTAGAAGTTCAAATCTTTTTATACCTTTTTAAAAAAACTATGAAAGTAACAACATACCCAGTGCTAATGGTTTCTTTTATTTTTATTATTAATCCTCACCCGAGGATATTTTTCCATTGATTTTTAGAGAGTAAGGAAATGGGGAGAGACACACAGAGAGAAACATCAATGTGAGAGAGACACATCAATTGGTTGCCTCCCGCACATGCGCCCTGACCAGGGCCAGGGATTGAGCCTGCAACCAAGGTATGTGACCTTGACCAGAACCGAATCCAGGACCCTTCAGTTCATGAGCTGACGCTTCATCCACTGAACCAAACCAGCTAGGGCTAATGATTTCTTATGTATCCTACCAATGAACATATCTAGGGCTAATGATTTCTTATGTATCCTACCAATGAACATATAACATGCAATCTTATATAATAAGCTAATACACAAATCAACCGAACAGTGGACCGACCGGTCGCTATGATGTACACTGACTACCAGGGGGCAGATGCTCAACACAGGAGCTGCCCCTGGTGGTCAGTGCACTCCCACAGCGGGAAAGCTGCTCAGCCAGAAGCCCTGAGCCAGATCATAGCTGGGGAGTGCAGCGGTGGTGGCAGGCGCTTCTTCCACCTCCACAGCAGCGCTAAGGATGTCTGAATGCCAACAGTCGGACATCCCCCCAAGGGCTCCTGGACTGTGAGAGGGCACAGTCCGGGCTGAGGGACTCCTCCTTGAGTGCACGAGTTTCGTGCACTGGGCCTCTAGTGCATATATAAGCATATACACTGTGTGGCCAGATTATTATGACCACCTGACATTTGTAGGCAAATTAGTCATACACTGCATTTTATGGGATATGGAAGCCGAAGGCCTGTTTGAACACCTTTGCTGTCTGCAGTTACCTAGATAAAATCTCTCCAATTCGCACAGGAACACAAGGATTGGACAGTCGAGCACTGGAAAAAAGTCATGTGGTCCAATGAATTACGTTTCCAGTTGCATCATGCAGATGGCAGAGTGAGAATTTCACGGAAACAGCATGAAAGCATGCACCCCACATGCATGAGTACAACCCTTCAAGCTGGTGGGGGCAGTGTTATGGTTTGGGGCATGTTTTCCTGGCATGATTTGGGCCCTTTAATTCATGTGGAACAACGTCTTAATAGCATAACATACCTAAGTATCGTTGCTGATCAAGTTCATCCTATCATGTTGATGGCGTATCCCGATAGAGATGGCTTCTTCCAACAAGACAATGCGCCATGCCACGGTGCTCGTATTGTGCAGGAGTGGTTTCAAGAACATGAGGGACACTTTACCTTGCTTAGGTGGCCCCCACAATCACCAGATCTCAATCCCATTGAGCATTTGTGGGACAAAGTTAAAAGAGCCATCAGGCAGCTGGTTCCACAACCATCAAATCTCACAGAACTGAACAGAGCTATTCATCAGGCATGGTGTCAGATTCCTCGCATCACCTTTCAACATCTCGTGGAGTCAATGCCAAGAAGAATCACCGCAGTATTGAAGGCAAAAGGTGGCCCAACGAAGTACTGATGGGGTGTTCATAATAATCTGGCCACTCAGTGTATATTTTTTTAAACACACATTTCATATTACAGTTCTGCAACTTATTTTTTAACTTAATATATCCTAGGGAACTTAAGGATTTTCTATATACTATTTCATTATAGAGATATATTATTACTAAATCTCCATTGACAGATATTTATTTCAGGGAGTGAACTAACTTATATTTATGAGGTCAACTTCTTTGATGAATGTGTAGGATAAGTTTTTAGAAGTGAAACTGGAGGTTCAAGGGGTTTGTGCCTCCCCCCCCCCCCCCAATCCTCCCAGGGAAACGGAAAGAGAGTAACAACAATGTGTGAGAGAAACATCGGTGGGCTGCCTCATATACATGCCCCTACTGGGGATCAAATTCGCAATCTCTGTATATGGGATGATGGTCCAACCAACCGAGCCACACCAGCCAGGGCTTTTAAAATTGACCGTTACTGTCAAATACCTCTCCAAAAAGATCTATAAATTTACACCTTCCATCAATAATGCTTAAGAATGTCTCATCTTCCCAACACTGAGTGGCATTTTAAATCATTGCCAATTTGATAAGAAAAAAAATTTTTGTTTGCATACTTTACTTTTGAGTAATGTTTAGAATCTTCTCAAATATTTCTTAGCCATTTGAATGTCTTCCTCTGCTATTTGCCCTTTTCCATAGCGTTGTGTTTTCCTTATGATTTATGAGTGCTCTTGTATTCTAAGAAATTAACCTTATGTTTTATATGCTGTATATATTTTCCCTCAGGTTATTGTTTATCTTTTGACTCTTTTCATGGCATCTTTTGCTATAGTATCTCGATTATTGTGTAGTAAGATTTTTCGTGTTTGATAAATTTTTAAAATATGTTTTTATTGTTTTTTAGAGAAAGAGGAAGGAAGAGGGACAGAGAGATAGAAACATTGACAATGAGAGAGAAACATTGATCGGCTGCCTCCTGTACATCCCCTACTGGGGATCTGCTCACAACCCAGGCTATGTGCCCAAACTGAGAATAGAACTGGTGACCTCTTGGTTCATGGGTCAACACTCAACCACTGAGGCAAACTGACCAGGCTGCTTGATAAATTTTTAAATCATTCTTAGTAGAACCGTCCCCATAGTATTATAAAACTATATACCCATGTTTTCCTCTGATGCTTTTTAATACTTTCACTTTTATATTTTTATATCTTTGATCACCATAGAAGGCATTTATTTTATCACTAGAGGCCCAGTGCACAAAATTCGAGCACAGGGAGGGTCCTAGTGGCTGCCAGCCGGGGCCTCCCTTCGTTCTGTGCCACCCCCTGGTGGCCAGCTCATGTAATAGTGAGTGATTGAACTCCTGGTAGGTCAAACTCCCCAGGGAACACTTTGCATATTAGGCTATTATATATATATATATATATATATATATATATATATATATATATATATATAGATAGATTATTAAAATTAACATTAATCATTTCATTAATTTTGTTAAGTCTATTATTAAATACTAGAGGCCCAGCGCACAAAATCGTGTGAGACCCCAGACCCGCCACACTGGCAGGACCCCAGACACGCCACACTGCAAGACCCATCAATGCACCTCCTGGTCACCAGTCATTTGGGTTGTCTGTTACGGACACTGGCCTTTGATAATATAGATTTTACACTATGGCACTCGCTGTTCTAAATGTGCACTCTACACACACACACTTCTTTAATCCTCCTCACAGCCTCTACAAGTAAACAGTATCATTATACTCACTCTATAAATAAGAAAAATGAGGCACAGATATTAAGCTATTTAGTAATCACAATCATAGAAAGTAACAGGACTGGGATTTGAATCAAGTAATCTGGCTCAAGCCCATACTTTTAAACAGTGATCTGCCGGCCCCTCATTACACTAAATCTGGCTGGCTTTTTTAGCCTGGTCAGTTGTCCCAAACAATGGGATTCTAGCCTCAGTTCCAACTAAAGGCAAATTTTATCCTAGAATCAAATTTTACAATCTTGTGATAATACTTTGTAAACAGTGGGATAATTAGATAAATTCAAATTGATTTTACTTGCTCCTTTTTGGTATTTTAATGAGACTTCCAGACAATTTAAAGTTACACATGCAGCTTACATTAAATTCCTACTGAATGCTGCTATAAGACAGAAATACATAAAGAGAAAAGGAGCATTAATAACAGTTTCCAACCTAGGCCCAGTAATTATAAAAGCATTTTAAGGTATTACCAAATTTCATTAATGCTACTACTAATTTCTAAGGAAAAATAACTGGCTTTCTGGGATGATTTAGATGCAGATCTTTCTTTGGATTCAAAATGACTCTGCAGCCGAAAACTGGTTTGGCTCAGTGGATAGAGCGTCAGCCTGCGGACTGAAGGGTCCCAGGTTCGATTCCGGTCAAGGGCATGTACCTGGGTTGCAGGCACATCCCCAGTAGGGGGCGTGCAGGAGGCAGCTGATCGATGTTTCTAACTCTCTCTCTCCCTTCCTCTCTGTAAAAAATCAATAAGATATCTATTTTTTAAAAATGACCCTGCAACGTATATGAAAAGACACCTGGTATTTTATTAACTTCCAAAATGGACAGCAACAAAGGTTATAAAGGAGAGAATAAGTTAGTTACATATGTGGATAGTCAAATTTTTAAAAAATAACTCTAGAAGTATTTTTCTTATTACAAAAGTGATGTATAATCATTGCAAAAAGATTTACAGAAAATGATGAAATAAACATCAACTGTGATTAACATTTTGGTGTATGTCTACCCAATATTTTCTTTTTGTATATAACTGTCTAATTTAGTTAAACAAACGTGGGATTATAATGAACATTTACATGATTTCTTTATTTAGCATGACTTGAATATCTTTCCATTATCATTTTAAATGTCTGAGTAATATTCCAGTACATGGGTTTATCATATTTAAATATATTCTCTATTACTTGACCACTGGTTGTTTTCAATTTCTTAAAAAAAATTAAGCCACATGATGATAAATATTTTTGTAGGTAAATCTATGTTCACTTACTTTACCTTACTAAAAGCAATTTCTTATCAGTTACAATTGTTGGATCAGGCCCTAGGTGGCAACTTAACTGTGAAAACACAGGAGAGTTATGGGATGCCCAGAATAAAAAGACAGGCAGGAGAAAAAAAGAAAGAAAGGAAAGAAAGGGAAGAAAGAAAAGAAAGGAAGAAAGAAAGAAAGAGAGAGAGGAGAAAGAAAGAAAGAGAAAGAGAGAAAGAGGCAGGCAGAGACTAGAGAATCAGAATGGGCCCAGAAGTTGAACTTAACACTCAAAGGCTTCAAAGTAGCTATTATAATATGTTCAAAAAAAGGGAAAAAACACATGTTCAAAGAATTGACACTCTAACATACATGTAGTCAGAAGGGTTAAATAGTGGCCTCCCAAAAGATAATCTCTACATCCCAATCCCTAAAACCCATAAAATGATTTTATATGAAAAAGAATGAGCATTAGAGAAGACAATGTGAAGATGAAGCAGACAAGGAACAGATTCTCCCCTAGAGTCTTCTACAGAGAAAGTGTGGCCCTGCCAACACCTTAATTTCAGACTCCTAGTCTCCAGAACTGGGAAAGAATAAATTACTATTGTTTTAAGTCACCATGGTTGTGTTCATTTTTTACAACAGCAATAGGAAATAATACAGTTAAGGATATTGAATAGCAATTCTCAAAGTGTAATATATAGAACCTTGGCATTACCAAAAACTCTTGGGAGGTCTGTAGAGACTATTGAACACCTTTTTTAATAGTACTAAATGGTATCTGACTAATGGTTCAAAAACAACGATGGGTAACATGCTGGCCCTGTGGCACAAATTGAAGCAGTGGCACCAATCAACACCATTCTACCATGTACTCAGTTTAAAAAAAAAAAAAAAAAAAAAAAAAAAAAAGCCAGTTTCACATAAGAATACCCTAAATAAAGCAGTAAAAAATTATTAATTATATTAAATCTCAACCCTGGAATCTAGATCTTTTTTCATATTCTCTGTGATTAAAATGCTGTAATAAACATAAAGCAACTCTATCACATACTAAAGTTTAGAGATTATCTTGAGATAAAGCACTTGTTCAACTTAGCTATAAGCTTTTTTCATGAAACACTATTATTGTATGAAGAAAATATTAGCAAGTAGAATCCAGCAATATGTAAAAAGTAAAATACATCATGACCAAATTGGGTTTATTCCAGTCTCAACATCTGAAAATATATTCAACACAATTCACCATATTAACAGACTAAAGAAGAAAAACCAATTCACATCAACAATGTTCAAGATGTACTAGCTACTTCAGTCAGGCAAGAAAAAGAAATGGCATACAGATTAGAAAGAAAGAAACAAAACTGTCTTTATTTACAGAATGAAATGATTGTATAGTAAATTCCAAAGAATCGACAAAAGGAATGGCTGGAACTAAAAGTAAGCTAATCAAAGTCACAAGATACAAGGTCAATAATACAAGAGTCAATTTCACTACCTACGACCAATAATGAGCAACTGGGATTTAAAATTAAGCAAGTAATATTACTTATAATGGCACACAAAAAAGAAGTACTTAAAATATAAACCTAAGGAAATATGTGAAGGGTCTATACGCAGAAAATCATAAAACACTGATGAAAGAAATCAAGATTTAACTAAATGAGCCCTAACCGGTTTGGCTCAGTGGATAGAGCATCGGCCTGCGGACTCAAGAGTCCCAGGTTCGGTTCCCGGTCAAGAGCATGTACCTTGGCTACAGGCACATACCCAGTGGGGGGTTTGCGGGAGGCACCTGATCGATGTTTCTGTCTCATCAATGTTTCTAACTCTCTATCCCTCTCCCTTCCTGTCTGTAAAAAACCAATAAAATATATATATATATATATATATATATATATATATATATATATAAAAAGATTTAACTAAATGAAATGAAATAGTATATTTGTGGACTAGAAGACTTGATTTTAATCTTTAGGTTCAATGAAAGCCCAATAAAAATATATGTCAACAAACTGATTCTAAATTTTCTATGAAAAGGTGAAGAAGGTACTAAAACAGCAAAAAACACATACTAATCAAGCAAGTGTGTCTAAAAATAGACTGACTAAAATATAGCCATATTATTTTTGACAAAGATGCAAAGGCAATTCAATGGAGGAAAGATGGTCTTTTCAATAAATGGTGCTAAAACAATCCATATACAAAAAAATAAACCCCAACATATACCTCAGAACTTAAACAAAAAATTAAGTAAAAATGAATTATAGATCTAAATGTAAAACTTAAAAACTTCTAAAATATATAGGTAAATACAGGTTTGGCAATAAGTTCTTACCTGTGACACTAAAAAACATGATATCAGAAAATGAGAATATGAGAAGTGGACTTTATCAAATTAAAAACCTTGGCTCTGTGAGAAGCACTAAGAGAATTAAAAGATAAACCATGGCATGGCTCAGTGGCTGAACATCGACCTATGAACCAGGAGGTCTCAGTTCAATTTCTGGTCAGGGCACATGCCTGGGTTGTGAACTCGATCTCCACTGGGAGCGTGTGCAGGAGGCAGCCGATCAATGATTCTCTCTCATCGGTGATGTTTCCTTTCTTTTCTTTTTTAAAAATATACTTTTATTGATTTTAGAGAGGAAGGAATAGGGAGAGAGAGAGATGGAAACATCAATGATGAGAGAGAATCGTTGATTGGCTGCCTCCTGCATGTCCCACACTGGGGATCCAGCCCACAACCTGGGCATGTGCCCTGGCTGGGAATTGAATAGTGACCTTCTGGTTCATAGGTTGATGCTCAACTATTGAGCTACATCGGCCAGGCCACCATTGATGTTTCTATCTCTCTCTCCCTCTCCCTTTCTCTCTGAAATCAATTTAAAAAAACATATTTTTAAAAGGATATGCCACAGTCCAGAGATAATACCTGCAAATCCCATATCCAATAAAGGAAATAAGAAAACAGACAACTCAACCAAAAATTGTTGAAAGATCTGAAAAGATCACCACTAAAAGGGGGTGGGGGGGGGAAGATCACCACTAAGGAAGGTGTGTGTGTATATATATATATATATATATATATATATGGCAAATAAAGCTGTTATGAGGGAAATGCAAATTAAAACCACAGTGAGATACATCTACACACCCATTAGAATGATTAAAATAAAAAATATCAAAATATCAAATATTGACAACAACATGGTGCAACAGAACTCTCATTCATTGTTAGAGGGAATGTAAAACAGCATAGGCACCCTGGAAAATAGTTTGGCAGTTTCTTGTAAAGTTAACTATACACTTACTATTTGACCCTGCACTCCTACATATTTACTTAATGTGTGAAAATTTGTATTCACACATACACACAAAAACATTACATGAATGTTTATAGAAGCTTTATTCATAATCACAAAAAAACTGGAAACAACCAAAATATTCAACAACAGAGAAACAGATAAATAACCCTGAACATACACACAATAAAATACTACATAGCTATAAAAGGGAACAGACGATTGATTCATGCATGGGTAAATGTAGCTAAGTGTGTGTGTGTGGGGGAAACAGACCCAAAAGACTACATATTTTACGGTTCCATTTATATGACATTCTGGGAAAGGTAGAATGACAGGGATGGAAAACAGAACAATGGTTGCTAGGGTTGGTGAAGAAGAGGGTGGATGACTGTAAGGGGACTAGATAAGGACTTTTTTATGGTGCTGAAACTGTTCTATATGGTACTGCAGTAGTGGATACTTGACTGAATGCATTTGCCAAAACCCATAGACCTACTACACTACAAAGAATAAATGCAAATTTATTACTTGCAAATTTTTAGCAAATAAGTCAATCAGGTTTTCAAGAAAATCTAGGATGGACTGCAGACTATGCTAACCTACTTGAAGAAATTAAAGTAAAATACATACAGGTAGAAAACATATAATTAAAGATATGTTTACATATGTGAGTTAGTATACATACATACATACACACATCTATCTCCTAGCTGTCTGCTGAGAAAGCCTAGAAGCAGGACACCCCAAGCAATAAGCACATCCAGGGCACAGTTCTTGGTTTCTAAATACCATTCCCCAACAAAAGGAAGTAGGACTCCTTGGACAAAGAGCTAATTTTAGTGCTAATGTAGGGATGTATAAGATGGAGAATCTTTTAGTGCCAGAAAGTAAAGAAGTGCTCAAAAACCAAAAGGATGGAGGCAAAAGTACACAGAAGGCAACCTAATAAAGCTCCCAATGGTCAGAGCTGTAACAATTGAGTAACAAACATAAATAATGATAGTATTGGATTATAATCCAAACACTAAAATAAATATCCATGAGTCCATAATAATATAAATAAATTATTGAATAGATTTTACAATGGAAGAAAAGGGACAAATCATCTTTACAGAGAAATCACAAATAATAAATGGAGAAAGAATGAGGAAAAGAAAAATCACTATTAGAATTCCACATTAGTAATTAATATAGACAGGAGCCTCTGAAAAATAATAAAATTAGTGGGAAAAAATTTAAAGACAAATAGGATAATAACTTCAAAGTTTCTCCTCAAAAATATTTATTAATAACTGTGCTGATTTTAACATATGCCCACAAATTATTTGATACACTCCACTCTAGGAAGTGGAGTTTAATTCCTTTTCTGTTAAATGCAGACTCGAGTTAAGTGAGTTAGCCCTAACAAATACAATAGGAAAGAAAAAAAAAATAGTAACTCTACGGTGGGGGAACTCTAATGGCACTCCCCACTATGGACTGAATGTGTCACCTCAAAATCCTTTTTTAAAGCCCAAATTCCCAGTTTCATGGTATTAAGAGGTGGAGCCTTTGGAGGAGTAATAAGGTTTAAGTCAGGTCAGGAGGGTAGGATCCTCATGATGGACTTAGTAGCCTTATAAAAGAGGAAGGGATCTCTTTTCCTCACATGCATGAACCGAGGAAAAGCAATATGAGCACACACAAAGAGAAGGCAGTCATCTGCAAGTCAGGAAGAGGGTCTTTACCAGAACCTAATCATGCTGGCTGGCATCCTGTCCTCGGACTTCTAGTCTCCAAAAATGTCTACGGTGTAGGCCACCCAATTTATGGTATTTCATCATAGCCGCCCAAGTTAACTAGGACATCCCCTCAGTCAAGCACCCTTGGCTAACATAATAATAAAACAAGTTGATGTCATGTAACCCTTGATATGATATGATAAGGAGGACACTTCATCTCTGTGGTATTCTTCCTAAAAATTCATAACCACAGTGTAATCATAAAAAAGCATCAGCAAGCCCAAAGTGAGGGACTGTCTACAAAATAACTAAGTAGTAAGTACTGTCAGGTCCTAAAAAACAAAAAAGACTAAGAAACTGTCACAGACCAGAGGAGATTAAGAAGGCATGACAACTAAATGCAATATGACAGCCTGAATTAGATCCAGGAATAGAAAAAAAGAATAGTAGAAAAACTGGTAAATTATAAATAAAATCTACACTTAGGCTAATTGTAGTTCACCAATGTTAATTCCCCAGTTTTGATAAATGTACCATGGTTTTGTTGTTAAGACATGAGAGGAAAATGTAAGACTTTAAAGGAAATTTTTCTGCACTATCTTTGCATCACTTTTGCAAATCTAAAATTATTACAACATACGTTTTAAAAACATCAGAAGAGTTGGAAATGAACTATACTAAATTGATATAGTAAATTCTATGACACAAATTTTTAGACAAATGGCTACACCAAATATAACCAGCATGACTTTCCTAAAAAGCAAATATGATTTTTACTTCCTTGTTTAAAGCTTTCTAATGGTTTCTCTTGTCATCAAGAACAAATTCAAATTCTTTGGCATGGCCTATAAGACAGTGGAAGGCCCCAAAATCTCTCCCCCATTCTATACGTCAATGACCTAATCCCTGGAACCTGTGAATATGTTAGGTTACATGGCACAGAGAGGTAAGGCTGCAGATGTATTAAAATAGAGACTTTATCCTCAATTATTCAGGCGAGCTCAATGTAATCACAAGAGTCCATAAAAGTGGAAGATGGATGCCCTAGCTTAGTGGTCGGCAAACTCATTAGTCAACAGAGCCAAATATTAATAGTACAATGATTGAAATTTCTTTTGAGAGCCAAATATTTTAAACTTAAACTTCTTCTAACGCCACTTCTTCAAAATAGACTCGCCCAGGCCATGGTATTTTGTGGAAAAGCCACACTCAAGGGGCCAAAGAGCCGCATGTTGCTTGCAAGCCGCGGTTTACCGACCACTGCCCTAGCTGGTTTGGCTCAGTGGATAGAGTGTCGACCTGCGGACTCAAGGGTCCCAGGTTCGATTCCGGTCAAGGGCATGCACCTTGGTTGTGGGCATATCCCCAATAGGGGGTATGCAGGAGGCAGCTGATCGATGTTTCTCTCTCATCGATGTTTCAAACTCTCTATTCCTCTCCCTTCCTCCCTGTAAAAAAATCAATAAAATATATATATTTTTTAAAAAGTGGAAGATGGAGATGTGACTACAAAAGATTCCTCAGAGAAATGCAATGTTGCTGACTTTGAAGATGGAAAGACTGGGCCATGAGTCACGGAATGTGGGCAGCCTCTAAAAGCTAGGAAAGGCAAAGAAATGGGTTCTGTCCTAGAGCCTCTAGAAGGGAATGCAGCCCCAATGACACCTTGACTTTATTTAGCCCAGTTAGATTACTAACCTACAGATGATGAGTTCACGTTGTTTTAAGCCATCAATTTGTGGTACTTTGTTACAGCTGAAAAGAGAAAACAAAAGCAAAGGCCCTGCTTACCTCCCCTGCTTCCTTGCTCACCAACCCTTCTCACAAAGATTTTCAACAGGTATCCTTAATATACTGTATCCTGCAAGTCCTTCACAGGAGTTTACCAAAGTTTGGTCAATAAATGAAATTAAGTTTGCTACAACTAAGGATGCCTCTTGTTATGGAAGTGACACAGAATGCTGACCTGGTAGGAAAAGGTATAACTTGCCACACATACACACACACAACAAAGAAGCCACAGCACTAGGTTAAGTAAGAGTGTGTGCTAGAGCTCTTCCTTAAGAGGCCTCCAAAGAGGTTGGTTAGGGCAGAATACAATTAAGTTGGCATGTAAAGGTTTCTGGGGAGATGGGTAAATATGTGACATTTTTCTGAAACTTGCTTTTTTAAAATACAGGTGTTCAAAGTTTAATTCCTTCAAGAATGCCACCAAAAATGTTAACATTACAGTAGCCATGAGTAGGAAAAGGCTGAGAATCAATGTTGCACACACTCTTCCCACACTCAATTGTTCTCAAGGCATGCTTGTTCCTTCACCTCTGATCCTTCACATAAGCTCTTCCCTCTAGCTGGAATCTTCAAAAATTCCCTCTTCTTCCTTCGTCTGACCACCTCTTACTCACTCTTCAGCCCTCAGTTCAGCTCTTCCTCTAGAAAACATTCTCTAACCCTATAAGGGAATGTTTGCTTAATGCCGTATCTACAGTATTTTGAACCACTATGAATAACTTTCACATGAACTGTAAACTCTGGAAGTGAAAAACTTGGATCATTTGCTCTCAGTTCTATCCTATCCCTAAGGTTTAGCAGAGTGCCTAGGTCATGGAAACCATTATTATATTTCCAAAAGAAAAAAAAAAGCCTAGTAAACAATCATCAAATAGTTTTACACCAGGCATTTACCTTATCACAATGAATCAACAAGGACTATATATGAAACTTAAAACAAACAAACAAAAAAAACCAACAAAACTTTAAGAGTTTCCATTATG
Source organism: Corynorhinus townsendii (assembly GCA_026230045.1). Taxonomy (NCBI): domain Eukaryota; kingdom Metazoa; phylum Chordata; class Mammalia; order Chiroptera; family Vespertilionidae; genus Corynorhinus; species Corynorhinus townsendii. The sequence continues at coordinate 78,331,624 of JAPDVU010000001.1, read as the reverse complement.
TAAAATTATTTATACCTTAATATAAAAGTCTGATTTTTTTTTAACTTGGCATTTACTCTCTTCAAGTATAAAAAAACTTGAAACAAAAGGAAAGAAAAAATATCTACTCTATCACATCCAAGGTGTTTTGCTACTGCCACTTAAAAAGAAATCTTACCAAGTATATTAGTTTCCAACTGCTATTGTGACAAATTACCACAAACTTAATGACCTAACACAACATAAATTTATTCTTCTACAGTCCTGGAGGTCAGAAGTCCAAAATTGGTTTCACTGAGCTAATGTCAAGGTATGAGCAGAGCTGGTTTCTTTTAAGGCTCTGAGGAGAGAATCCATTTCTGCCTTTTCCAGCTTCTAGTAGCCACCTGCATTCCTGAGCTTATGGCCCTGTCTTCAAAGAAATTCACTCCAACCTCTGCATTACTTTCTCTGATAGCTGGATGACTCCTCTGATTTCCCTCTGATAAGGGCTGCTGTGATTTTATCAGGCCCACCAGATTCAGGATAATCTCCCAGCTCTAAGTCACAGCTGCAAAGGTTTCAGAGATTAGAATGGGGACATACACTAAGCCAGATTATTATGATCTCTGAATGCTTATGTATAAGGGAAAGCTTGCAAATCTTGATATGTCAAGGGATCAGGAGATAGGGGCCCCCAGCCTCTGGCTAGCAAGTCCTCTGCTTCTTTCTAACGACCCACAATGCAGTTCTTATACATGGAAAAACCTTATTTTAAAATCCCAACTCTGTGGTCAGTCTACACTGAGTGGCCAGATTATTAGGCGTTCAGAGATCATAATAATCTGGCCACTCAGTGTATGTGAGGGAGGAATTATTCAGTCTATCACACCACTGTCAATAGCAGGTCAAAACTATATTATGACTTCCACATCAGTGAAACCAACTTTAAAATTACATCAATTCTATTCTTCACCACAATTTCAGAGGTAAAAGTGTGAAAAAAAAGGTCTTAGAATCAATGAAGTAATTTAATCATTGCATCCTAACAGTCCAACAGTGCCTCACAAAAAAGCCTCAACAAATAAATCACTGAAAAACAGAAAAAGTCATGATATATATAACTGCTGAAAGAATTTTAAATTTGTACCTTCAAGTGAGGTAATCCTATCTCATAAAATAGTAATATGCAAATTGACCATCACACCAAGACACAAGATGGCCACCCCCATGTGGACACAAGATGGCTGCCACAAGATGGCCAGCAGAGGAGGGCAGTTGGGGGAGACCAGGCCAGCAAGGGAGGGCAGTTGGGGGCGATCAAGCAAGCAGAGAGGGCAGTTAGGGGTTACCGGGCCGGCAGAGGAAGGCAGTTGGAGGAAACCAGGTCAGCAGGGGAGGGCAGTGGGGGAAGACCAGGACTGCAAGGGAGGGCAGTTGGAAGGGGCCAGGCCTGCAGGAGAGAGCAGTTGGGGGTGATGAGGCCTGCAATGGAGGGCAGTTGGGGGGGACCCGGCCTGCAGTGGAGGACAGTTGGGGGGGGGGTGGAACCAGGCCTGCAGGGTAGGGCAGTTGGGGGGGACCCGGCCTGCAGGGTAGGGCAGTTGGGGGGGACCAGGACTGCAGGGGAGGGTAGTTGTGGGCGATCAAGCCAGCAGGGAGGGCAGTTAGGGTTGACCACGCCAGCAGAGGAGGGAAGTTGGGGGAGACCAGGCCAGCAGAGGAGGGCAGTTGGGGGGGGAGGGAGACCAGGCCTGCAGGGGAGGGCATGGGGGGGACCAGGCCAGCAAGGGAGAGCAGTTGAGGGGAACCAGGCCAGCAGGGGAAGGCAGTTGGAGGAAACCAGGTCAGCAGGGGAGGGCAGTGGGGGAAGACCAGGACTGCAAGGGAGGGCAGTTGGAAGGGGCCAGGCCTGCAGGAGAGAGCAGTTGGGGGTGATGAGGCCTGCAATGGAGGGCAGTTGGGGGGGGGGGAACCAGGCCTGCAGGGTAGGGCAGTTGGGGGGGGCCCGGCCTGCAGTTGGGGGGGACCAGGACTGCAGGGGAGGGTAGTTGTGGGAGATCAAGCCAGCAGGGAGGGCAGTTAGGGTTGACCACGCCAGCAGAGGAGGGAAGTTGGGGGGGGGGGGGGGGGAAGACCAGGCCTGCAGGGGAGGGCATGGGGGGGACCAGGCCAGCAAGGGAGAGCAGTTGAGGGGAACCAGGCCAGCAGGGGAAGGCAGTTGGGGGGAACCAGGCCAGCAGGGGAAGGCAGCTGGGGGGACCAGGCCTGCAGGGGAGGGCAGTTGGGGGGGGGAACCAGGCCTGCAGGGTAGGGCAGTTGGGGGGGGCCCGGCCTGCAGTTGGGGGGGACCAGGACTGCAGGGGAGGGTAGTTGTGGGAGATCAAGCCAGCAGGGAGGGCAGTTAGGGTTGACCACGCCAGCAGAGGAGGGAAGTTGGGGGGGGGGGGGGGAAGACCAGGCCTGCAGGGGAGGGCATGGGGGGGACCAGGCCAGCAAGGGAGAGCAGTTGAGGGGAACCAGGCCAGCAGGGGAAGGCAGTTGGGGGGAACCAGGCCAGCAGGGGAAGGCAGCTGGGGGGACCAGGCCTGCAGGGGAGGGCAGTTGGGAGCCAGCAGTCCTAGATGGTGAGAGGGATGTCCGATCCCAATGGGATTGGGCCTAAACGGGCGGTCGGACATCCCTCAAGGGGTCCCAGATTGGAGAGGGTGCAGGCTGGGCTGAGGGATACCCTCCCCCGCACCGTGCACAAATTTTGTGCACCGGGCCTCTAGTGTCTGTATAAAAGAGGGAAATAGATTATTCTAATGCAACCACTCACTGATACCAATCTTGAGAAGTAAACAAAAACTTTTTAACAAGTAATCTATATACCTTTTCAATGGAGCTGCTTGGCTGGTCAGTCTAACTGATATCACTATATACCAGCTAGAAACTAACCTCTGATTTTCTATAAGCACTAGAGGCCCAGTGCACAAAATTCATGCATGGGGGTGGAAGGGGTTCCCTCAGCCCAGCCTGCACCCTCTCCAATCCGAGACTCCTCGGGATTGGGCCTAAATCGGCAGTCGGACATCCCTTTCACAATCCGGGACCGCTGGCTCCTAACCGCTCACCTGCCTGCCTGCTCGCCCCTAACTGCCTCTGCCTGCCTGCTCGCCCTTAACCGCTTCTGCCTGCCTGTCTGCTCGCCCCTAACCACCTCTGCCTGCTGGCCTGATCGCCCCTAACTTCTCTCCCCTGCCGGCCTGATCAACCCTAACCACTCATCCTGCCTGCCTGATCACCCCTAACCGCCTCTGCTTTGGCCCCTGCCATGGTGGCTTTGTCCAGAAGGACATCCGGAAGACGCCCGGTCTATCCGGTCTAATTAGCATATTACCCTTTTATTAGTATAGATGGTGTCCTCCTTGGTGAGACTAAACCATCACAAGATCTACCTAAAGTTATATTATATCTACCTCAGTAACATAATCTCCTTCCAGAGACTAGATTTCTACCAAAGGAAAACTGATTCTATTTCTGTTTAAGCAAACTTGACATGAACACCAAAATTTACAAAGCAAGTATTTTATGACCATCCAGGTACTGTACAAAAATTAATCATAGGCTTTCTTTAAATGAGCTTCCTCATTCCCACCACTTAACAGAGATGCAACATTTTAAATATCAAGAATATTTGTTTCATTAGATTTTTCCTGAATCAAATTTCAATACTTTTTTTTTAAAGTCAGATTAAGGGTTTTCATTTTCTTTAAAAGAATATCAAGGTCAGCCAAGTACAAACTCCTCTATCCTATATTTGGAGAAGTAGAATCAGGTCTAAGAATGTAATTCATTCATCATAACTACCAAGAAGTAGGTCAATATTTAGCTGGTATGCATTTTAATAATCATCCTTGGCAAAATATTAAAATACTTCTGAACCAGTAAGCCCTCACTGACCCTGCTTCTCTATTATGCCCCATGATGGCCCCTTGCCCCAGACCCCTATGACCTCCTAATGATGCAGGAACTAAAGGACTAATGCTTGGCATATCACAGGCTTACCGAACCCTGCTCTAGTGTAAGGGCTGGTATTCATTCAGTGGTTAGTACACGTATTATTGATTATTGAATATTCTGAAATACACTACCCCTTCCAATAAAGTATCAATAATACAATGCTAAAGCACAGATTTTTTTTACAAGCATAAAGATGCATGTGCGTGCGCATGCGCAGCACACACACACACACACACACACACACACACACAAATCTGCAATTAGTAACCCTAGGGATTTAAAAAATGGGGAGTCCCAATTCTTTCTGATGGAAGGCTAATATTTACAAAGGTAACTGTCCCAGTCACTGTCGGCAGACAGAGCCTACACACATACCTGTGCAACCATTTGGATAAAATCTCACACTGCATTTAGTATAGTTTTTTCTGCAATACTATATGCCAGGGATAATACTACTTGCTTTTATATATATATAATTTTATATGAATCTCATAACAATCCTGTGAAGTATTGCTATTGTTATTTTACAGACAAATAGGGGCATGAAAGCTCACTAATTCATACAAATTCAAGTAGTTGGTAAGCAGTGAAGAGGCCAGGCATTGCAGGTTCCAAAGCCCACTTCACAATGCCTATTTCTCAGACATGCTAAAAAAAACAAGCATTAAGACTTGCCACTGGCGAGGCAAGGCATTTTACTACTTCCTCTCTTCTCCCTGCTTCTTTCTGCTTTTGCTCAGTTCCTAATATAAGCAGCTTTTGGCATACAATTTTAAAAAGCTGACCCAACCCACCTTCCAGCAAGTCCACTAGCTGAAATAGATGGCCTATTAAAGAAAACCTCCCAAGCGCAGATTGGTGGGAGGAAAGCAGGTTGGACAGTGTAAGAAAATAACAAAAAAACTAAAATAGTGACTGAGCCTTAAATACAAGAAAGGAGTAAGGAGAGGTGGCCCTAACATAATCCTTTCCGTGGCCAGTCTTCAAAAGTAATAATAAATATGAAGCTAAGTACACTTGCTCAATTGACTGCCTACTGCCTACTGCTACTGGGAATATGATGAGGAAAACTCACACAGTTTCTGCCATCGGAAGAATTTATATCCTGGTGTTCTGAAGGAAAATAAATGTCGCCAAAAAGGGACTCTAATTTGCTAAGTACCAGGTACTTTATTTTCTCTGGGCTGAATCAAAGCCTAAAACCTTTTCACTAGCCCACACTTTCTGACAATCCTGAGCATGCTTAGCCTATTGGAAACAAATAGCTTCCCCAGGGCTGAATATAAGGTGATTTGCCTTAACACAGCAGTAATGACTGTGAAGATACTCTCATTTCTAGGAAAGACCCTTGAAGTCTGACTCAAAATCTGTTCTATTTCAATGTCTTCAGGATCTAACACTTCAGGGCTTATAGATGAACTAGAGGCCTGATGCACGGCAAGGGGCTTGGCTGCCGCCGCTGCCCCCCCTCCCCCAATGGCTTCATTCAAAAGGTGGTCCAGAAGGACTTCTAGTCTAATTAGCATATTACGCTTTTATTATTATAGACTAGAGGCCCGGTGCACAAAAATTCATGCACTGGGGCGGGGGGGGGGGAGAGTACCCTCAGCCCAGCCTGCACCATCTCACAATCTGGGACCCGTCAGGTAGGGTCCCTAGGCCTGGCTTGAGATCAGGGCCTATTGGGGCTTTCCTTCCCTGGGGTGCAGGCAGCTGGCCCCACTCCCACCGCTGCCACTGCTTGCCATTTGTGCAGAGCTGCCCCCCCTCCCTGCCACCGATGGCCTCCGTTTGCAGGCAACAAGCTGGGGTGCAATGGCTTGGCTGCCCTGGGCCTTCCTCTTTCTTCGCTGGGGGGTGGGGCCAGCCCTGTGAGGGGCCATCTGCCTACCTGATCTCCCCTAACTGCTTGCCTACCTACCTGATCACCCCTAACCACTGGTCTGCCTACCTGATCACCCCTAATCACTCTGCGTGCCTGCCTGATTGCTCCTAACCGCTTGCTTGGGGGCACGGCCAGTCCGGCGAGGGGCAGTCTGCCTACCTGATCTCCCCTAACCACTTGCCTGCCTGCCTGATTACCCCTAACCGCTAGTCTGTCTACCTGTTCACCCCTAACTACTGGTCTGCCTACCTGATCAAACCTAATCACTCTGCCTGCCTGCCTGATGGCCCCTTATCGTTCGTTTGCTTGGGGACAGGGACAGCACTGACTTCCAATTGGTCAGTCTCCAGTGGTTACTGGTCATTAGGACCCAGGGTTTTTATATATTAGGATTAGAAAGATTAGCTGGGATCAATGGCAATGAATATGGTTTACAAAAATTATTATAGATAAAATCTCAGAAACCTGAGGGGGAAGAGGTGAGGTGGAAATGAAAAGATACTGCAAATATGTATAGCAATAGACAAAAAAAAATAAAATAAACTTAGAAGGAAATTATATACCCAGATAGTTACATAATACCATGGCAATATCTTTAAGGAAGGACCCATGCTCTTCCTAGCTGTGAAGGAAGACTAGAAACCTGAGACACAGATGCCTCTGTGATCAAAGGGAACTTACTTCAGACACACTAGGCAGATTTATATCATTTTAAATTTTAAAGTTGAAGGGTTTCCTATAACTGACCAGATAGTGTTACGAAGTGAATGGGATATTTATTTATATCTTCCATAATGAACTCGAACAATTACCATTATTATCTCATATTTCTTTCATTATTGACAATTAAAATGATAAAACTGCCAGTATCATTCTTGTGAAAGGCATATAGAAGGAAGAAAATACATTTTCATTTGGAAATGAGCATCACTGCTTCCTAAAATAGAATAAAAGAGTGGTGGTGGGGAGAGAGGATGGGAGCAGGCTGGAATATGTTAATGGAGGGGGGAGGGGACCTAAGTAATACTTTCACCAATAAAACAAAATTTCTAGGGGAGGGAGGCGGGGAAAAATTTTTCTATAGTTTATAAACAAACAAAAAATCAGCGTGGTTTATTGTTAAATCTGGGTGTCCCACCACCCAAAAAAAAAATTGTTTTAAAAGACCTCTATCAATTCAATTGGGAGAAATGTTGGAGTTACACCAGGATATCATTTCCAGGGTATTATGTCACTCAATCATCCCTTGAGGACCCAGCTTTTGAAGGCTCTTAAAATGCAGAGTAAAAGTTGAAAAAATATTCAACTAATATTTCATATGGAAATACAAATAATTCTAAAAGACCATATTTTGTTCAATTAAAGAACTAAAGTACAGAAATAAAACTCTAGGGAAGAAAGTTAAGAGAAATATTTCATAGATTCAAAGAAGTCAACTTTTATCTTTAAATGGGAAAAGCATGTTAACAGTTGAACCTGGAAAACAAGTTACAATGAAATCTCAATGTCAAAGTTCTATTAGCAAAAGGAAACTAAGAATTAATAGAAAGCCCTAGCTGGGTGGCTCAATTGGTTGGAGCGTCTTCCCTTACATCAAAAGGTGGCAGGTTTAATTCCAGTCAGTTGCAGGTATGGGAGGCAAATGTTTTAAAGTCCCATAACTTGTAAAGTGCTCTCTAGGTAACATTCCAGTTTTACAATTGTTTTCTATGATGTTTCATACTCATACTTCTGACCTATTTGTTTTTCACCATATCTGGAATTCCACAGAGATATATTAAAAGGCAAACTAAAAAAAAAAAAAAAAAAGGCAAACTAGTCTATATAGGGCAAAGAATAAATCACAAACACAAATAACTGCTTAATCATTATTGATAGATGCCAGTACTAAGTAGCAAAAGCTACTTTTTTCCCTAAGACTAGCAAACAAAATAAAAACAGACTTGATCTTATCTCTCTGCTTAAACTTTCTTCCACAAGAACAACAACCCAAAACTGACCCTAGTTCTTTACCTTAACTTCTAAATTCCTTAGCATGACATTTAAGGTCTTTCTGCAACCTGGGCCTTTTAAAGTATTCCTTTCAATCCAATGCTTGGGTTTTCCCTACCACCCAGCACCCTTTTTGCTTTTTTTATTTTTAAATATCTTTTTGTTGATTTGAAAGAGCAAGGGAGAGGGAGGGAAGAGGGAGGAGGAAGGGAGAAGAGAGAAAGGAGGAAGGGGAGGGGAAGAAACATCAATGATGAGAGAGAACCATTGATCAGCTGCCTCCGGCATGCCCCACACTGGAGATCCAACCCACAACTTGGGCATGTGCCCTGACCAGGAATCAAACTGTGACCTCCTGGTTCACAGATTGCTGCTCAGCCACTGACTGAGCCAAGCTGGCTGGGCCCTTTTTGCTTCTTTTTTAAAAAATATATTTTTATTGCTTTCAGAGAGGAAGGGAGAGGGGGAGAGAGATGGAAACATCAACAAAATAAGAGAGAATCATTGATTGGCTGCCTCCTGCATGCCCCCTACTGGAGATCGAACCCATAACCTGGGCATGTGCCCTTGGCTGGAATTGAACCTCGAACTGAGAAGGCTAATGCTCTATCCACTGAGCAAACCAGCTAGGGCCTTTTTCGCTTCTTGACTGTTTAGTTTCTTTTTTTTTTTTTTCCTGTCTTTTATTGATTTTTTAGAGATGAGAAGGGGGGGAGGGAGGAAGGGTGAGAGGGAGAGAAAGAAAGAGACAAACATCAATGTGCGTCAGCCGCCCCCCTACTAGAGCCCACTAGGAATTGAATCCACACTTGCGTATGTGCCCTAACCAGAAACAGAACCTGCCACCTTTTGGTGTAAGGGATGACACTCCAACCAACTGAGCAACACTGGCCAGGCCTAAACATGCCTTGCATTTTCATACTTCCAGACTTCTGTTCATGCTGTAACCTCTCTATGGACATTGCCCTCCTACCCCAACCCATCAAATCCCTCAAGGTCATAACCAACTTGAATGTCGCCAAAATAAAGGCAAAGAGTTTATCCTACCTACCAGATTTAATCTTGAGTACCCAACTGGTAAACAGGCAAAAATATTGAAATGAATTGATCATTTGCTTAAAGGAATAATTATAAACAGCAGAAATCAAGCACCATCTACATTTGACTTCTATATATATTAATTGATTTGTTCTTACAGATTTAACATCCTGATTACAACTGATATTCTGGCATCCCTTGAGCATTCAAAAAATTTTTAAGGGTAAGAAAAATATGTGCTACAAAAAAATTGTTCATTAAGCCCTGGCCGGTTTGGCTTAGTGGATAGAGAATCGGCCCATGGACTGAAGGGTCCTGGGTTCAATTCTGGTCAAGGGCACATACCTTGGTTGCAGGCTCTATCCCTGGCATATTCTAGAGACAACCAATCGATGTGTCTCTCTCGCATAGATGTTTCTCTCTCTATGTCTCTCCCCCTCCCTTCTACTCTCTCTGAAAAATAAATAATACTCTCTCTCCCTCTCCCTTCCTCTCTGTAAAAAAAAAACCAAAAAAAAAACAATAAAATACATTTTAAAAAATTGTTCATTAAGACAATAATGCATATTTAAAAAATCAAGAAAAGACACGATCCTTGGATTATATGGGTTTACAATAGTCTAAAACACTTGGGATCTTTTTTTAAGTAATTGTGTCCCAATTCCTTCATACACAAAACTATTGAAAAACAAAAACAAGAATTTATAGTAAATTCAAAAGAAGAAAAAAATGCTCACAAATGTCTTTATATATGTTGCAGAGAACAGTACAAAACCTACAATACTATTCACATTCAAACCCATTAAACAACTAATGGAGGTAAAGATTGCAATATTAATAAGTATGGCTGATCCAAAAGATATTAAGGCTAAGCCATCACTTCTGACTTATGAAAAAAATTCAGCCTCTAATTCCCAGGATAAACGATAAAGCATCTGTTGCAGAAATCAGATGTTGGCTGAACTGACTTAAAAAGCCCAGCAAGCACTGGCCGGTATGGCTTAGTTGGTTGGAACGTCCTCCCGCCCCCAGCTCCCATACACCAAAACGCTGAGGGCTCCATCCCCCGTCAGGGCACATCCGGAAGCCAACCCATCAATGTCCCCCTCTCTCAAATCAATAGGCCGGTTCTTGGGTGAGGATTTTTAAAAAGCCCAGTAAATTTTCACTAACAACTTGGATAAAATAGGTCGGTCTGACAATCGTGTAGTTTTGTTCGTTTACAAACAGGACAGGTATCTTTCTAAAGTTTCCAGTCAATCATTTGGAGGATGCTCTTCTGAAATATTACCAAATCTATAAAAAGAGAGTCCCGCCTTCCCCGGCCCCATCCATGAACATTTCAAATCCCAAGCCTAGGGAGTGGACATCCTAGATAGAGTAACCATTCTTCACTTGCAACGCCCGCATACTCACCACCTACGACCTTAGTGTGAAAGCGGCTTTTTCGTTGCATTGCTGCTGCCTGTAACAGGGCCTGGCCTCAAAGCAGGGCCGACCCTGGACGTTTCTGAATTCCTGAAAGTGAAGCTGGAAACACACCCAATCTAAAGGCATTCGCCTGAACCCATCTGACACCTGCTCCCTTTCAAAAACGACGACGAGCGAACTCCAACCTCTGGAGCAGCAGCCGCAGCAGCAATGACAGATCTCGAGGCCGAATTGGGTCAGGGTTACAATTACACTTAGGGTGCATATTTACACCCCTTTGTCCACAAAACTTGAGAGCTAACTTCAGCTCCTTCCAAGGCGGCTTGCTCACGGGGCCGCAGAAATCAGTTTTCCTGAGTCGGGAAGGGCCCAGTACCCCAGCTCGGAGGCTCCCCCACACCGGCCTCCCCTAGACCCTGCACTCGCGGCCTCGGCGCCACGCCAGTCTCGGGATCCGAGGGAAGGAGGCCCGCACCGGGCTCCTCCAGGCCCCCGGCGGTTTCGGGCCTAGGGTCACATTGCGTAAACAGCCCGGCCCCAGCTTTCCAGGCAGCCCCCTCCGCCATGCAGGGCGCCTCTCCGCCCCGCCGCCCTCCGTCCCCCACGCCTCAGCCGCGATCCCCGACGCCCCCCGGCCCGCCCCGCCCCGGGCGAACGCCCCGGCCGCGCAGGCCGCCCCGCCGGCCTAGGCCCCGCGCTCCCCCGACCACCCGCCTCACCGTTCTGCTGGTGTGGCGCCGGGCCCGGGCCCGCGGCGGCTCCGGAGGCAGCGACTCCCCCAAGTTTGGGCTGGATGCGGGTGCTGGCGGCGCGCTGAGGGGACCCGGCGGGGGCTGACATGACGGCGCTGCTGGCGCGGCGGCTCCGCGGCGGGGAGGTGGGCGGAGGAAAGGGAAGGCGGGGCCGGAGAGGGAGAGGAAGAGGAAGGAACGTGCCGGCGTCACCGAGGGAGTCACCCGGGACTGCGGCTGGGACCGCGCTCTGCCGAGATGAGCGAGCCGCCGCGGGAGCGGGACCCTGGCCCGCCCCGCCCGCCTGGCCCGCCTGGCCCGCCTGGCCCGCCTGAGCGCCAAGCCGCGGGATTCCCACCCCGAGCGGCGGCTCCCTGGGCCGTCGGCCTCGCCCCGCCCTGGTCCCGCCGCCGCCACGCCCCCTGCTGGCCGGACTGGGCCAGCCCACTACCGAGGCGGGGCAGCCTCGGCCTGGGCCTCACTGCCAGCCCTGGAGGGAGGGGAGCTCGGTAGAAGGGGCCTTGGGGCGCGCTCCATAAGGGGCTGGGGGTGGGGGACGGAGGCTGGAACGCAGGCCTGGGCCGCAGTGGCGACAGGCGATCCGACAGCTGCGGGGTGACATCGGAGCCCTGACGGGGCTGACCCCACCCACCCATACTCGGAAGTGCAATCCAGGGTTTGATAAACACTAGAATCTCAACAAGAATAGCATTATTCTAAACTCCCCACCCACTTAAATCTAGAGAAGGGGAAGGGGAAAAGAGTAAGGGAAACTCGAAGACAAATTTTAGGTTGGCTCATCTGGTCCCCTCTAAAACCAGAACTCTGGCTTGCTTTGTCTACACTATGGAAATCTTTGAATCTCTCTGGCCAGTCACTGCATGCGAACTGGAAAGCAAGACCTGGACTACATTTCCTAAATCATTTTGTAGTCTTGCAACCTTGAGTGTGCCACCATTATTCTGTACTAAAAAGACTGCTATGAAACATTGAATTCAGAATGTGACATGGCAAAATGATATTTCTGGAAATTCTGATTTATTGAATGACTCAAAAAAGTGTGTTGATCATCTATAATAATAAAAGCGTAATATGCTAACTAGACCTTACAGCCAAATGACCTTCCAGACATCATTCCAGACATCCTTCTGGATGAAGCCACAGAGGTAAGGACCGAGGCAGAGGCGGTTAGGGGCAATCAGGCAGGCATGGAAAGTGGTTAGGGGCAATGAGGCAGGCAGGCAGGCAGGCAGGTGAGCAGGTAGGAGCCAGTGGTCCCAGAATGCGAGAGGGATGTCTGACTGCCGGTTTAGGCCCGATCTCCCAGACCCCTGTGGGATCAGGCCTAAACCAGCAGTCAGTCATCCCCTGAGGGGTCTCAGATTTCAAGAGGGTGCAAGCTGGGCTGAGGGACCCTCCATCCCCATGCACGAATTTTGTGCACTGGGCCTCTAGTCTTAAAATAATACAGAGGCCAGCTGAAACCGGTTTGACTCAGTGGATAGAGCGTCGGCCTGCAGACTGAAAGGTCCCAGGTTCGATTCCAATCAAGGGCATGTACCTGGGTTACGGGCACATCCCCAGTAGGGAGCGTGCAGGAGGCAGCTGATCGATGTTTCTAACTATCTCCCTTCCTCTCTGTAAAAAATCAATAAAATATATTTTAAAAATAATAATAATAACACAAAGGCCCTAGCCAGTTTGGCTCAGTGGATAGAGCGTCCGAGCTGAAGGGTCCCAGGTTCGATTCCGGCCAAGGGGGAATATGCCCAGGTTGGGGGCTCAATCCCCAGCAGGGAGTGTGTAAGAGGCAGCTAATCAATGATTCTCTCTCATCATTGATGTTTCTATCTCTTCCTTTCACTCTCTGAAATCAATAAAAATATATTTTTTAAAAATAATAATAATACAAAGCATCCTTTTAGCTGTTGCCATGAGTTAGTGATACCTAATGCTTCAAAATGCACCAAATGAATTGCAAAGGGATTTCAATGGTTGTATTTGTATTTTTGTTATGGAATAGTAAGAAGCTAGGAAAATTCCAGAACAGGTGGAATAGGGAAACTAAGACAGATAGTTAAATACCTAGTAAATCCTATTTTTCCCTAAACCAAGGACACTAAGAGTAAATGGTTTGCACTTCTCTTCCCCAACCAGAGGGTAAGTAGCTTAAACCACCCTACTCAGGGAGACAGATAACAGAAATCCAATTAAGTACTATTTTCCCACCACACCCAAGGACAGACAAATTGAGATAATAAATCTCATTTTGGTACATCAGCATAAAGTTGATAAATGTTCTATTTATTCACCACTAAGACCTCTCCTAAACACCTAGTCTTTAAACCCTTGAAAACAAAGGTCCCAGCACTCTCCTTCCAGGAGCATTTATCCCTCTCCTCCACCATCTCCCCCATCCCTGCACCCCCTCACTATCCCCTAACCTCTAAGGAACCCTGTGAGACTGGCAACCAGGGGAGTAATGGACAGCAGCAGCTCAGTCCAACCCACTCTCCCTCCAGGGAGCATGCCAGTGCCATTCCCTTCCCTTCTCCTTCCCCTGCAGGCACCTATCCCCTACCCTCTTAGGGTCCCCTCGAGACTGGCAACCAGGGGGATAACGGGCAGCAGCATCTCATCCTGAGCTAACCCCTGGACCTGTCTCCAAGGCTCCCTATTCTCTGACTTCCCAGTAAGCCAAAGCAGCCCAGTCTAGGCTCTCCTGTTGCTTCTTCTATGCCCTTCCTTATTTATTTTTGCTGGAGTCAATAAATTCTTGCTTGCTTTTCTATACTTTGTCTCTTTTTAAAAACAAACAAACAAACAAAAAAACCCCACACATTTATCTTTTAAATATATTTTTACTGATTTTTTTTTTTTTTTGAGAGAGAGAGGAAGGGGAAGGGAAAGAAGATAAATATATCAATGTTAGTTCAAGCTGCTTTTGCTCAGTGGATAGAGCATCGGCCTGGGGACCAAAGAGTACCAGGTTCCATTCCAGTCAAGGGTACATACCTTGGTTGCAGGCTCCTCCCCTGCTTCAGCCCTGGTCCTACAGAAGACAACCAATTGATATGTTTATCTTACATCAATGTTTCTCTGTCTTTTCCTCTCTTCCACTCTCCCTAAAAATCAATGGAAAAATAATCCTCTGGGGAGGATTAACAACAACAACAACAAATCAATGACAGAGAAACATCGATTAGCTGCCTTCTGCATGCCCCCCACTGGAGATGGAGCCTGCAACCCAGGTATATGCCCTGACCAAGAATCGAACTAGCAACTTCTTGGTGCATGGGAGGACACTCAACCAACTAAGCCATGCTGGCCCGGGTACACTTTGTCTCTTGATTGAAATCTTTTTATCAAGAAGACAAGAACTGAGGCCTTGTTGTCTTCCTGGGAACACTGGGGATTTAGGATTTTCAACAATACATTTTGCTCGATAAACACAAAAGGGCAAGTCCTTTCCCACAGGCTTTCCAGCTTCACAGAAACCTAAGCCCAAATATGCAAAAGATCACACTCTGCTTCATCAAGACTACACAATTACAGGTTTCAACACTTAGCAGTCCTTTGAAAGAATGGTTCAGAAAGAAAGCTCTGGCCGAAACCGGTTTGGCTCAGTGAATAGAGTTGGGGCTGTGGACTCAAGGGTCCCAGGTTCGATCCTGGTCAAGGCCATGTACCTTGGTTGCAGGCACATCCCCAGTAGGGGGTGTGCAGGAGGCAGCTGATCGCTGTTTCTCTCTCATCGATGTTTCTAGCTCTCTATCCCTCTTCCTTCCTCTCTGTAAAAAATCAAAAAAATATATTTAAAAAAAAAGAAAGAAAGCAAGCTCTGGATTAAGTGAATATGGTAGCAATCAACTCAGGTAGAAACTGCTGTTCGGCTTCTGTACTTATTTGTTTGCTAAAACAATAGAAAGTTATTTTGATTTTCTGAACTTATGTATGCTATCCCAATACTCCATTGATGATGGTTTGAATATCCCATTGATTGTGATCTCACTGGTCATTGAAGCACATTCTTCTGGGAACCAGGACAGCTCAATTATCCTAAATTGTCTCGGTAGCTACAGATAATGCATTCTGGTTGACTCAGTGGTCCCGGAATCTGGACAGCACAATTATTCTAAATTGCCCGGGTGGTCCCAGATAATGTGTTTCTGTTGAATCAGTGATTTGTAGATACTTTAGATAACTTGCTCAATTTCGCTTCTGTAAATGCTTTGCACGAAACAGGTTCCTCATTCCAGACCCAAAGATGTAATCGATATCTTTGTGATATTCTGCCAATATAAGCCAGATGTGGCAAGCTGTTCTGGGCTGTGAGATTTGGAGTACTGAATTGCTCCCTCGTATGCCGCTGGCTTTTAATAAATGACTCCGTAATTCGACTTCTTGAGGCATCCTTTGTAAGATGGGGTTACACTACAACATAAGGACTACAGTTATGTGCATTATGGAGTAACTAGACTATTGGCTTTCTGCCACTGGAATGTATCCTCCTGGGTGTAAGAAGCCCATTATAATCAGAGGTATGTAGAATGAAGGTGAACCCCATCTCTTTTGGAGAGACTTCTAAATAGAGGTAGTGGGCTGGTATTCTTTAACAGATCTTCCCCCACAATCTTTATCACCTAAATTGCTTCCACTAGTCCACTAATTGGCCATAGTATTTTTCTAGCATGTTTATAAAAATCTTTTGCATGGCAGATCCTATAACCTTTATGACAATGTTATTTCACTCTACTGCTTTATGTTCCATGACTGCTGTCAGTGAAGGAGGAATAGGATGGGTTGAACGCTTACAGGGTACCAGGCATTGTGCTAGTCACTTTGGGTGTATTCTCCCCGTCCCCTTCCCCTCACTTAGCCCTCACAATAACTGGGATTTTTTCTTATCCCCATTTTACTAAGGGGGGATAAGAAAACTAAGGTTTGTAGATTTCAAGTAATCTTAGTAAAAATCATGAAGTAGTAAATAGTAGAACCAGAGATCAAACCAAAGTCTATTAGCTCAAAAATCTTTGCTTTATCCACTACAAACTGTAGTGGGTTAATTTACATCTTCCTTCATAAAGCCATGCTAATGATGATGTACTATTTTGCTTGTCAAAGGATTTTCCATTTTACATATTTAGAATATATTCCAGTGTCTTCAGAATGGTGGATCTCAGTGTTTGCAATGCAAATTCTCAAGTGCCACCCAGACCTACTGAATGCTGGAGTTAGGACCCAACAAGCTCTCCGGGTGATTCCCATCCACAGGAAAATTAGAGAACCACTGCTTTTGAATAGCAAAGTTAAGCTGAATTGGTTCATTCTTTTTGATATTGGGATATGATGGCCCTTTTCTTCAGGACATCTCTGCAATCTTTTGCCAATCATTAAAAGTGAAAGTTTGTGGAGGGCAAGATCATTGTAGATGAATTGAAGCAAGCAGTTATCAGTATCAGCAGCAAGGCAGAGACACCCCAGGGCATCTCTCTGGCCTGGTCTGCTAATGGCCAGACTCTCTTTGCCAGTAACCCAGACAACCTGGTGCGAGCGTGGCAGGTGACCATCGGCACCCGCTAGAAATGTATGGCAGAGCTTTAGTAATAAAATGTTTTTACTTTTAAAAAAAAGTGACAGTTTGTATGTGTGTGATTCAAGTGCCAGGAATGCCAAATATGATGGTTCCTTTGTCAATTCAGATTGACAGGCTGTGTTGACGTAAATGCCAAGGTCAAGTCTGTGTTCAATGGGAAGGAGTGCAAAATTGAAACTAATTCCTGTCACAGGTGCAGAAGGGACATTTTTCTGAGTGTCAAACTGTGACACACATGCCACTGTTTGTCACCACCAACTTAGGACAAATTTCTCTATAACCGAAGTTGTGGAAGCTTTAGACAGTTCTTTCTTTATTGCAACCTTGCTTCACGTCTTTCTCAGACAGCAGTTTTTTAATTATCTAGTTTTGAAGTCACATCCAACCTTCTTTTTCAAGTTTCAAGTACTTATAAAACAGTGTAAACCCCGACGCAATACACCAACAAGAATTCGTGTCTTTCAAGAAGAAGTATTTCCTGGTTAAGGGGGAAATTGTGCAGGTGGCTTCTGGAAGACCTTCATTCTAAGTCTGGACCTTTACTCAGTTTGCTGTATTCTACATTCACTGAGTGGAACCTGTATTGGTCATTGGGACCCAGTTTGTTCCACGGTTCTGGGTAATTCTTTCCCAACAGACATCTGGATTGAACACTGCCAGGCGCAAGACAAACAGCAAATACAAAGAGGAAGATCAGGCTTGAATGCTTCTTGGCTCGAGGATCTGCCAGAGCATGGTTGCAGCAGAGGACCCGGAAGCAGAGAAAAACAAGAGCACAGGGGACAGATAGGGAGCACCACAGATGAGCAGATTTCCAAATTCTCCCACGACCCCAGGCCCGGAGGGCACCCTGCATCAGTAGGACCCGGATGTGGCTGTCCATAACAGTGCCTGCTTCACCGAGCACCTCATGCGTCCGCTCTAACCTGACCAGATCTTCAGCGTTCCCATCCAAGGTAAACATTCTTATTCCTGTGCAATGTATAGTCCTGAGGGGCAATTTTTTGCGTCAAAACTGGGACACCTGTATTGACTACACAGGCAGTTTCTCAGGAGGCCTCGCGTTGTGAGATGGAGGGGCCTACGGACCCAGGGGGCCTTACGCTCAGCCAGCACATGGTCCTCCTGCTAGGCACCAGCAGCAGCCAGGAGCTGGGGGCCCTGGGGGCGCTCTGCTAGGCCTAGGCTGCTGCTTAGGGAACGGGCCCTGCACATTGATGGACTTTTGTTGAACATCTTTTTAATCTTTTTAAAAATTTTTTTCAGAGAGAAAAAGAGAGGGATAGAGAGTTAGAAACATCGATCAGCTGCCTCCTGCACACCTCCTACTGGGGATGTGCCCGCAACCAAGGTGCATGCCCTTGACCAGAATCGAACCCGGGACCCTTCAGTCCTCAGTCGGACGCTCTATCCTCTGAGCCAAACCTGTCAGGGCTGTTGAACATCTTTTTAAAATTTTTACTTATTGAGTTGAGAGAGAGAGAAAGGGAAAGAAAGGGAAACATTGATTTGTTATTCCACTTGTTTATGTACTCATTGTGTGGACGAAAGGGGCCACATGCTGACCTGATAAGCTCAGGGGAGGCCTGCATGGCAGTCTTGCAAACTCAGAGACCTAAAGTAACCACAAAGGATGGTCTGAAATTAAACTTTAACCAAAGCAGTTATGGTGGGTCGTTACATCCTAAGTATCTTCACTGACAAGGTCAACTTTTACCTTAACTGAGCCTATTTGTCTTTTTGCATCTATAATAACATACCCTTTGAAATGTCTGGGTAACTTGTAACTTCCCTTTTTCTGGATCCCTTGGGCACCAGGACAGATGCCACAAGTTAGTTCCTTCATGATCATGTTAATTGTTCCTATACCCACCTCAGAATGTGTCTATCATTTTACTTTTTATCCAATACCAGGGGTTCCCCCCCCCCCCCCCCGCTGCTCTATCCCAACTCCTTAATCTATCACCAATGAATTTCATGTAACCCTCCTTTGATTGCAATGTATAAATACAAATGTAACCTGCCGTTCTCTGGAGCATTATCTCAATTCGTTTGAGGTTCTGCTTCCTGGCATATGTCGACAGTTTGGCTCAAATAAACTCACAAAAATCCTTTACAGGTTTCAATGTTTTTGTTTGTTTTATGTTAACAATTGGTTGATTCTTATATGTGCCCTGACTTTGGATAGAACCAGCAACCTTAGCATATTGGGACCATGTATGCTCTGATGGAGTCATCTATCTGGCCAGGGCCAAACATCTTTTATCTTTTAGTGGCATTCCTTATTAGTTGTCCCTCTGCCAATGAGGAGAAGTAATTTTCTTCTTTCTTCTCCTTTATCTGTCCTATTTACACATTGCATTTTTTGTACACCAGGTGTTAGAGATACAAAGATAAATAAGATATAATCTGTCTCGCCCTAACCAGTTTGGTTCAGTGGATAGAGCGTCGGCCCTGCGAACTGAAGGGCCCCGGGTTCGATTCCGGTCAAGGGCATGTGCCTTGGTTGTGGGCATATCCCCAGTGGGGGGTGTGCAGGAGGCAGCTGACCGATGTTTCTCTCCCATCGATGTTTCTAACTCTCTATCCTTCTCCCTTCCTCTCTGTAAAAAATCAATAAAATATATTAAAAAAAAAGAGATATAATCTGTCTCCAAAGATCCCATGCAGATATATTTCTATGGACTTTCTTGTATTTGGATTTCTTTTTTCCTGCAAACTTGCTGTGTTCTTTAGTTGTTGTTTAAAATATATTTTTATTGATTTCAGAGAGGAAGGGAGAGGGAGAGAGATAGAAACATCAATAATGAAGGAGAATGATTGATCGGCTGCCTCCTGCATGCCCCCTACTGGTCATTGAGTCCACACCCTGGGTTTGTGCCCTTGACTGAAATCAAACCTGGGACCCTTCAGTCAGCAGGCCAAAGCTCTATCCATTGAGCCAACCAACTATGGCTTTTTTTTTCCTGTTCCTTGAATCATTGATTTTTCTTTTCATTATGGCATTCTAAGTTGAGTTCTACTGTTCATAATATGATGGAAAGAAATAATTTGATATGTATGTTGATGTCATTTAACTGTGAAGTCTTAACTGTCTGACACAACTGAGATCCTAAAAGAAAAATGAAAGGATGGGATTATTAGGCAAATAATTACCACATAGCCAATCTATGCATAACAGTGCATGTACTTACAGGACATTCTCTTAATTTCTCACTTAGAATATTTGATTATTATTTCAAATATACTGTAATTGCTATAGTCATTCATTTAGCCCACACAGTAGATTAAAAATAAATCACATGACAAGGGAAGGAAAGCTGTTGATACAGACATGTTGAGAGCCACAATCACTATTAGTTGGCAGAATAAGTACAAGAAAGAAAAGAAAATTGGAAAAATGGAACTGAAATTGCACAGCAGTCTGAGGTAATCAGTGAAGCTGAACAGCCCTATATATGCCACTGGAAATATGGCAAACAGCCCACAAGTCTCTGCCATCTGAGAATTTTTAACCTGGTATTTGAAGGGAATTGAATGAAGGGGACACAATTTACTGAGTACCTATTAGGGGGTTCACAAAGTAGGTTTACAGTGGTTAGTACACAAAACACCGAGTTTATTCTTGTATTATTATTTCTTAATTATTGTATTATTTTCCATATGAACAACTGTATACCTACTTTTGCCTACCCTATATATAACCTGAAAGCTCTTTAGGACATCACTGTAAATATACAGATATTCATAGCTTTGAGCCTCAATTACAAAGAAAAACTAAATTTTGCTCTGCAGTTTGTTTTCAGAAGCCAGCAGGGATTCCTGGCTGGTGTGGTTCAGTGGCTGAGTGTCAACCTATGAACTAGGAGGTCACAGTTCCATTCCTGGTCAGGGCAGATGCCTGAGTTGCAGGCTTAATCCCCAGTGGGGAGCATGTAGGAGGCAGCCCACAAATGATTCTCATAATTGATGTTTCTATTGTTGCACTGTACCCCAAATCTCACAAAGGATGCCTCAAAAAGTCAAATTATGGAGTCATTTATTAAAGGCCGGTGGCATACGAGGGGCAAAAGCTTCAGATCTCGCAGCGCTGAAAAGCTTGCCATATCTGGCTTATATTGGCAGAATATCACAAAGGTATCCATTACATCTTTGGGTTTGGAATGAGGAACCTGGTTTGCACAAAGCAGTTACAGAAGCGAAATTGAGCAAGTTAGTTATCTATAGTTTTGAGTCTACAGATCACTAAATCAACAGAAACACATTATCTGGGGCTACTGAGGCAATTTAGAATAATTGTGCTGTCCAAATTCCGGGACCACTCAGTCAACCAGAATGCAGTATCTGTAGCTACTGAGACAATTTAGGGTAATTGAGCTGTCCTGGTTCCCAGAAGAATGTGCTTCGATTACTAGTGAGATCACAATCAATGGGATATTCAAACCACCACCCATGGAGTATTCAATCGATTGGGATAGCATACATAAGTTCAGAAAATTAAAATAACTTTTCAATTGTTTTAGCAAGCAAATAAGTACAGAAGCCAAACAGCAGGGTTATAGTTAAGATTAAAAACTGCACTTTCTACCTGAGATGATTGCTACCATACTTCACTCTCTCTTGTCCTCTCCCTCCTCTCTCTGAAATCAATAAAAATATGTTGCCCTGGCCAGTTTGACTCAGTGGAAAAATTGTCAGCCTGCAGACTGAAGGGTCCCTGGTTCGATTCCGGTCAAGGGTACACATGTCCATGTTGGGATCTGTTAACGAAAAAAAACCATTGAAACCAGTAAAAAATTTTTGTGAGTTTATTTGAGCCAAACTGTCAACATATGCCGGGAAGCAGAACCTCAAGGAACTGAGATAATGCTCTGGAGAAATGGAGAGTTACATCTGTATTTATACATTGCAGTCAAAGGAAAGGGACGTAGGTGAGTTACATGAAATTCATTGGTGATAGATTAGGGAGGTGGGATAAAGCAAAGCAGGGAAACCTCTGGGATAGGGTAAAAAGTGAAATGATGGACATGTGCTTCTTTTACAGAGATGGATACAGGATACTTTAAAGTAATTAACAGTTGACAATGAACTTGATAACAATAACAATGAGGGAATGTCCTGGTGCCATTTGTTGTGCCCTGAGGGGTCCTGGGTAAAAAGGAAGTTACAAGTTACCCAGACATCTCACAGATATGTTATCTTAGAGGCAAAAAGGCAAATGGGCTCAGTAAAGAAGATCTAAGTTGATCTTTGTCAGGGAAAATATCGGCCTAGGACATGACTACCCACTATAACCTGTTTGTAGTTAAATATTTAATTTTCAAACCATCTTTTGTATTTATTTTAGGTCTCTGAGTTTGCAAGACTGCCATGCAGGCCTCCCCTGAGCTTGTCAGGTTAGCATGTAGCTAACCTGATCGTTTCATGAATTTGCGTGTAATCCTTGCGCAGGGACCATGCTAATCTTCTCTGTCTCGTTCCAATTTTAGTATATGTGCTGCTGAAGCAAGCACAGATTCTATATTTCTGACAAGCTTCCAGATGATGCTGATGGATCAAACTCTGTGCAGGAAGGGTCCCAAGGACATAATTTTTATTTATATATGAAAGTCCGTTGAGAAAGACATGTCCCTTCTTTTTTTTAAATTTTATTTTTATTAAAATATAGTTGATATACAGTATTATATTGGTTTGAGGTGTACCACATAGTGATTCGGCATTTATATACCCTATGAGGTGATCACCACACTAAATCTAGTAACATTCCACTAGTCACCATTGTAATGGCGTCACTATGTCATGCGATCACTGGAAAACACTACATTAGGGAGCAAATGAGAGTAGAAAAGGTAAATAACATCTACTCTTAGAAATATGGTGTCTGCTTTTTGTGTGTGTGTGTGTGTGTGTGAGAGAGAATTATTGATGAGAGAGAATTATTGATTGGCTGCCTCCTCCACCACCCCCACTGGGGATTGTAGTGTCCCACGTCTGGGCTCCAGTTTGTAGTGAACCCCTTTCATGTCCTGCGTGGTTCAGGGTTCTGGCTCTGGAGGAGGCCACATGCAAATGAGAGAGACTGGAAAATATTAACTTGGAAATATTGGGGGCCAGGCAGGAGCCCAACTCAAGGGGAAGGACTCCACCCTGCTCTGGCCTTGCTATCCCTTTTATTAAGATTATGGGATACACTCATAGCTCTAGGAAGGCAATTCCAGTAATAGCCAATCAGCAAGGATTTTATGTAAATTAATAGGTAGATTAATAGGTAGAAGTTGCTTTAGCTACCATTGTCTCAACTAGACAGTGGGTGGTTGGCTCTGACCTTTCAGAGCTTCAAGGTTGACCAGCCTTCTGGGTTCCTTGTCCACACCTCTCTGCTAGTGAAGATAATGGGCGGCTTCCAGCAGGGGATCAAGCCGACAACCCTGGCATGTGCCCTTGACCGTCATAGAACCGATGCCCTATCCATTGAGCCAAATTAGCCAGGGCTAGCTAGAAAAATAGCTTTGACGTTAGCAAACACCCCACTCTCCTCCATTCCTGGGATCACACTTTGAGAACCGTAGTCCATAGTCCATTGCAAGTCTTTATCTCCCTTTAGAGTTAGTTCTTCTCCATTGGGCCAGGACCGCCAGCAGGGAGCAGGGAGCTGCCACTAGAAACACGCAGCATCCAACCAACCTGTCCCTTCTTCTTCTTTTTTTAAAAATATATTTTATTGATTTTTTTTATAGAGAGGGAGCGTTAGAAACATCGATGAGAGAGAAACATCAATCAACTGCCTCCTGCACACCCCCTACTGGGGATTTGCCCGCAACCAAGGCACATGCCCTTGACTGGAACAGAACCTGGGACCCTGGAGTCCACAGGCTGACGCTCTATCCACTGAACCAAACTGGCCAGGGCTGGCCTGTCCCTTTTCAATGATCATAAGGGAACCTCTTAGCAGCTGCAAGGTATTCCCTAAACCTGCTACCACTCATGTTGATTAGCATTCCCCTGGCTTCTTATAGAAGCAGTATTTTCTTAGGACTTTATTTATTTTTATTGATTTGAGAGAGAGAGAGAGAAACATTGATTTTGTTGTTCCATTTATTTCTGCATTCATTGGTTACTTCTTGTATATGCCCTGACCAGGGACTGAACCCACAACATTGGCATATCTGGGATGATGCAATAACCAACGAGCTACCAGGCCTGAACAACCTCAGTGGGTTAATGGGAGTTGGATATTGACACTGATCATCTTGACATGCATTCAAGTGTTTCCATTTTGTGAATTACTTTTTTTCTTTCTAATTGTTTGTTGTAGAAAAATGGTGTATTAGCTTGGGCTGCCATAACAAAATACCACAGACTGGGCGACTTAAACAACATTTATTTCTCACAGCTCTGGTTGTGGAAGTTTAGGATCAGGGTGCTAGCATAGTCAGGTTCTGGTGAGAGTTATCTTGCAGACTGCTGCCTTCTCACTATGTCGTCAGAATTGTGTTTCACACCATTGATTTTTTTCTGTGCAATTAAAGGTTATCCTCAACTAGTAAAAAAAAGTTAACTAAATTCTCTGTAGTACAGAAACACCCCATTCTTAGGATATTTTAACTCATACTGTTTCATAAATAAAGATAAATCTGCCATATGGAGATATATCTTTAAGGTCTTTAATATCCTTAAGGTCCTTAAAGACATATCCAACTATAATTCCAATATAATTCCGATTCAGGCCGTTATAATGACCTGGTTATTATTTAACTGGAAAGGAATGAAAGGGGAGAGCATATAATACAGACATGCCATTTATACATTTAGCCAAAAGCTTCATTTAAAATTCTCCAAGTCTGTTCCCTGCTAATAGACAGGGGAAGAGACTCAGCAAAGGCAGTTTAGACACATGCCCAGTAAGGTCTGAGTGATGTGGGAAGCTGCCTACCTGTCTATCATACCTGAAAACAAGTTAGTGGCCAGGATGGCCATGGCCACTGCAAGCACACCAAACCTAAATATTTAAACTTCCAACAACGGAAGTTCTCTCTCTTCCTCTCACACATTGTTCCCTGGCTCCTCCTGTGGCAGGGGCATGTGTTGCCCTGTGCCCACCTGGCACACAGCCATATTGGACTACACACGGGGACCAGTATACTTGAATGAGCTTGGATGCTGGACCACACCAAACTGTAACGTGGAATGGAAGCTCTGGACACTGGCCTTGTTTCTGGCTCAGTTGGAGCCCCAGCTGCACCTTTTCCAGGACTGGCTTAAGGGACAGGGGACTTTGGAACCCAAGAAATGTAGCTCCACATCCACATCCCATCCTCCCGTGGGAGCTTCTGTAAATACTTACTTGAGCGGCACCCCAAGAATCTCCACCTCACACCCTCTTGCATCAAGGGAGTTTAATTCTGCAGTAACAGTCACATGGCAGAGAGTGATATACTTATCTCTCGCTGGTGTCCCTGCTTGTAAGGATGCCAGCTATATCAAGGCTCCACCCTTAAGGCCTCATTTCACTTGAATCCCTTCCTTAAAGGCCCCATCCTCTATTCAGTGAGATGGGGGTTTAAGGCTTCTACATTCTCAATGGCAGGATTAATTCTTTGCCCCAGAATTGTTTCTACTTTCAAATGTTTTGTCCCATTTCACTGTATATTTAATTATTACGAGTTTTCATGTTCAAAATCTCTGCTTTTATTATTGTCTTCTTATTCTTATTCACAATACCTTCAAAATTCTCACAGTTCTGTCACTGACATAAATGTTGGGATTAACATGTATAAATACACTTTAAAGATGTAAACTCATTATAGGTTCCAAATTAATAAGAAGATGACCTAGATCAGAACTCCCAACCAAGATGCACTGTGGGCTGTAATGCATTCAAAGATGTGCCAAAATATCAATCTTCCGCAGACCTTGGGACAGCCAGCGGTGCCTTCAGGTGACCCCCAGGCTAGTGCTCTTTGGCTGCCACCCCCTTGTTTACTTACTCCACAAAAATACTCTTACTTTCCAGATGCACTGTGACACAAGGAGCTGGGAAGCACTAATGGCTGCTAACGCTTATGTGTACGGTCTGCAGTGCCATCTGTTGGAGGCAGGCAAAATTGATACTGTTGTTCCATATGGCAGATTTCTTTTTAATTTATGAAACTGTGAGTTAAAATATCCCAAGAATGGGGTGTTTCTGTACTACAGAGAATTTAGTTAACTTTTTTTTACTAGTTGAGGATAACCTTTAATTACACAGAAAAAAATCAATGGTGTGAAACACAATTCTCTTAAAAAAATGCCAGATTAAAAAAAAATTGAACATACTCATTCAGTTAGAAAGGATACACTTTTTAACACCACTGGGATGGCAAGGCGTTTATTAGTAAATATCTTGTTATATAACAAACTAGATGCCTGGTGCACAAATTCGTGCACCAGTAGGGTCCCTTGGTCTGGCCTGTGGGATTGGGCTGAAACTGGCTCTTCAACATCCCCTGAGGGTCCCAGATTTTGAGAGGGCACAGGCCAGGCTGAGGGACCCCACAGGTGCACAATCATGGTCGGTGAGGGACCGCGGGAGCCTCCAGGGCATATCCGGCCTGTCTTACTCAGTCCTGATCAGCCGGACCCCAGTAGCAAATTAACTTACCGGTCAGAGCATCTGCCCCCTGGCGGTCAGTGCACATCATAGTGACTGGTTGACCAGTTGACTGTCTGCCCCCTGGTGGTCAGTGCATGTCATAGTGAGCAGTTGAGCAGCTTTAGCATATCATTAGCATATTACGCTTTGATTGGTTGAATGGATGACTGGACGACTGGACACTTAGCATACATATTAGGCTTTTATTATATAGGATGTCAAAGCATGTCAGGGGAAGTTGGACTACAGAAGACTAGATCATGGGAAAATGATAAACTTCCTAAAATATTTGAAAGCTGTCCTCGGAAGAGTTGGACAAAAGATGTTGCTTCAGATGGCAGAATAAGGGCAAGTGATTGGATTTTGATACATGAGTTATGTTTAAGCAGAGGAAGCTGGGAATTGTGGAAAAGGTATCCCCACACTGAGAAGGAAGTTCAACTCCCTGTACTCTAAGCTTTCTCCCAACTCCAGATTCCATAACCTGTCATTCTATTGGCGAATTGGGTTTATTTAGCCTAATATTTTTAATAATTACAAATACTTCTACTAATATCTTTAAAGTCCTTAAAGGCATATCCAGCTATAATCCAATATTCTCTGCTATGGGCTGAATTGTGGCACCTTATAATTCATATGTGGAAGTCCTAACCCCTAATACTTCAGAATGTGACTATATTTGGAGATAGGGCCTTTAAAGAGGTAACCAAGGTAAAAGGAGGCCAGATGAGTGGGCCCTAATCTAGCTGGCTGCTGTCCTTATAAGAAGAGATTAGGACACAGACATGTGTGCACAGAGTGAAGGCAATGTAAGGACACAGTCAGAACGTGGCCATCTGTAGGCCAGGGAGAGGGGCCTCATAAGAAACCAAACCTGATGAAACCTTGCTCTTGGACTTCTAGCCTCCATAACTGAGAAAATAAATTTCTATTGTTTAAGCCACCCAGTGTGGGGCATTTGGTTATCACAGCCCCAGAAAACGAATAGGTTGCCCTTCCTGTGGGATCCTTCCTTTCCTCTATATTTTGTGAAAGGATTGAAGTACATTTTTTTTTGGTTTATAATCTTTCAAAAAGATTTTTTCTTGTAACAATTTCTTCACTGATGAAATGTAGATACAGTAAACAGATTCCTGCACACAGTTGCTGTGTATTCGATTTGCTAATATTTTGCTGAGGATTTTTGCATCTATGTTTATCAGATACATTGGCCTGTCATTTTCATTTTTTGTGTTGTCCTTGCCAGATTTTAGTATCAGGGTAACGTTTGCCTTGTAAAATGAGTTAGGAAGTATTCCCTCTTCTCCATTTAAAAAAAAAAAGAGTTTGAGAAGGCTAGATATTAAGTCTTCTTTGAATATTTGGTAGAGTTCATCAGTGAAGCTATTTAATCCTGGACTTTTGTTTTTTTGGTTGCTGTTTCAATTTCCTACCGTTGATTGATCTATTTAGGTTTTCCATTTCTTCATGCTTCAGGCTAGAAAAGTTATATATTTCTAATAATTTTTCTATTGCTTCCAGGTTATCAAATTTGGTGTCGAATAGCCTTTTATAATACACTAGTATAATCATTTGTTTTTCTATGGTGTCCATTGTAACTTCTGCTCTTTAATTTTTTATTTTATTTATTTGTAGTCTCATTATCTTTGGATGAGACTCCCACAGATACTGGATCACATGGTGCCCAGTGGTAGTTTGTACAGACTTAATCCAGAAGGCATTTCTAGGCCTCACTTTTCTTTTTTTAAAATTTTATTTCATTGTTTCAAGTATTACACATAGTAGTACATGTATCTCTTTTTTTTCCCCCATTGACCTTCCCCCAGCCTCCCCTATTCCCTGTCGCATGCCCTCATCCCACCCTCCCAGTGTCTTGTGTCCACTGGTTGCACTTATATGCATGCATACAAGTCCTTTGGTTGATTTCTTTCCCCCCCTCCCCAACACTCCCCAACCTTCCCGCTATAATTTGACAGCCTGTTTGGTGCTTTACTGCCTCTGTATCTATCTTTTTGTTCATCAGGTTATAATGTTCTTTATTTTCCATAAATGAGTGAGATCATGTGGTATTTTTCTTTCATTGCCTGGCTTATTTCGCTTAGCAATAATGCTCTCCAGTTCCATCCATGCTGCTGCAAATGGTAAGAATTCCTTTTTGTTTATAGCAGCATAGTATCCCATTGTGTAGATGTACTACAGTTTTTTAATCCACTCATCTGCTGATGGGCAATTTAGGCTGTTTCCAAATCTTAGCTATGGTGAATTGTGCTGCTATGAACATAGGGGTGCATATATCCTTTCTGATTGGTGTTTCTAGTTTCTTGGGATATATTCCTAGAAGTGGGATCACTGGGTCAAATAGGAGCTACATTTTTAGTTTTTTGAGGAAACTTCATACTGTTCTCCACAGTGGCTGCACCAATCTGCATTCCCACCAGCAGTGCACGAAGGTTCCTTTTTCTCCGCATCCTCACCAGCACTTGTCATTTGTTGATTTGTTGATGATTGCCATTCTGACAGGTGTGAGATGGTACTGCATTGTCATTTTAATTTGCATCTCTGGGATAATTAGTGACTTTGTGCATGTTTTCATATGTCTCTTGGCCTTCCTGTTGTCCTCTTTTGAAAAGTATCTATTTAGGTCCATTGCCCATTTTTTAAATTGGATTATTTATCTTCCTTTTATTAAGTTGTATGAGTTCCCTGTAAATGTTGGAGATTAACCTTTATCGGTGATAACATTGGCAAATATGTTCTCCCATATAGTGGGCTTTCTTGTTGTTTTGTTGATGGTTCTTTTGCTGTGCAAAAGCTTAGGCCTCACTTTTCTTATTCCCCAGACCTAGATTTATGAAATATGAGTGAAATAAAGATTTCCTGTCTACTTTCCAAGACAAGAAGAATTCTTAGCTTGTTTTTCATGGAACTCCAATGGAGCTATATAAGTTGTATAGCTGAAACTAGATAATTTAATCCATGTACTTTCTCCATAAAAAAGGGTGAGGAAAGTCAGCACGTCATTTTCCTCCTCAACCAGTTTGGAAAATATGTGCTTTGAGACACACTATGGGCTTAGGTAATGTGTGTGTGTGTGTGTGTGTGTGTGTGTGTGTGTGTGTGTATGTGTGTGTTATATTGTTTAACCAGCCAATTAGGCTAGAGCAACAAAAATTGTAATGGGTGCAAATAGATAAATTTTTTATAGATAAAAAATATAAAAAGTTTGCTACTTAATCTGCATGTAAATAAACAGTAGGCATGGTCATAATTTTGTTCCATGATCATTAGGCACAAATGATGAGAATGGTACACAAATCACTATAATTAAGTTACATATTCACTTTCAAAATAAAGTAAAAGTTGTAGATAAAAATAATAATTGTCATTTTGAGCACCTACTATGTGCCAGGCATTGTTGTAAGTATGTTAATGCATTATTTCCATAAAATAATGGACATTTTAAAAATGTATGGATAAAAAATCTGAAACTCAAAAATATTAAGATCACAATTGTCTCACTAATTCAGTGAGTGGGTTGAGAAATGAGGGAGGTCATAAAGAAAGAAGAGTAGGTTGACTTCAAAAGTCCAAAATCCAGCCCTACCTGTTTTGGCTCAGTGTATAGAGTGTCCGTCCTGTAGACTGAAGGGTTCCCAGTTCAATTCCAGGCAAGGGCACATGCCCGGGTTGCGGCTTGATCCCCAGTAGGGGGCGTGCAGGAGGCAGCCGATCAATGATTCTCTGTCATCATTGATGTTTCGATCTCTCCCTCTCCCTTCCTCTCTGAAATCAATAAATATATATATTTTAAAAAGTCCAGAATTCAGGTGCAAAGCTGATCCAGTCTCCAGCAACTGATGATGTCCATTAAGAGGACTTTCTCTTATATACCTTGGTTGGATATGAAAAAGTGTAAGTTTTCAAGCATATTGAGGAATGCCACTTTGTATTCCCTCCCCAGCGGAGAAATTTCACTGAACAGATTACTGAGAAGGTCTTTTAAAAATATCAATTTTACCTAGGCAGTGGTGTTCAGAAGCATTTTTGTTTCATTAAAAAATCACCAGAAACTGTAATCTAGTTAGATTACTAAAAACACTGTGTCATTAATGTAGCATTCAACATTTTTTTAAATTGTTTTTTTTTTCTTTAAAGCCCGGTCTCTGAGGTTCTAAAATGTAATAGCCCAAGATTAGAAAGTCCCACCTCTCTTTTCTGTCTTGACTAATTTTTCTCCTTTGTAGTGTGAGGTGTCAGTGGGCTTTCACTGCCATCTCGTGGACAACGTGTAGATGTACTCTGACTTGAGAAGACGACCTGGCATGGAGAGGAGTGTGATTAATAAGAGTTTTATAGTCATGGAATAAATCGGAAAGGAATGCATGGGAACGTAAAAACTAAATGGGTAAAGAATACACACCTTTCAAATCCCCCTTTCAGATCCTTCAAGAGAGCACATAATCTTAACTGTCCTGTAATCCCATCCCTCTGCTGTCTCCTCCCACCTTCATGTAATCTTTTTTTTTTATCATGTAATCTTTCTTACAGTCCCTCCTTAATCTCAAATACAAGAGGCAGCCTATCAATGAATCTCTCTCATCATTGATGTTTCTATCACTCTCTTCCTTCTTCTATGAAATTAAAAAATATATATTTTAAAAAGAAGCAAAAGTCCACATGTTTCTAGAATAGTAGCTAACAACTGACAATAAGCAGCAGAGTAGATCAGAAAATTCAGTTTGTTTTTGTTAATTTCCTTTGTCATTTTTCCATTAGTAAAGCAAATGAAACATTAAATATACAGCTTGCTCAAAATCATCTTCTTCTATAATAAAAGGTGGTATGAAACATGATACCATAAATGAGATTAATTTTTTTCTACCAAAACATATTTAGCTACATAAATAAATGATGCCTTTCAAAGCAGTCAGTTTTGGGTGATGATATGCTGCTGGTACACAAAACATACTAGAAATCATAAGCCTCTGTTAGTCCCCAGCCCCTGTTCCTTAAGCTGCTGGCCAACATTAACCCACTGGAAAGCTACCATAGAGCAAGATGGGACCTTTCAAAAGAGTATAGACCATAAGTGGTCATATCTCATGTGATTAGGGATGAGTTCTAGGCCCTTCATGTCTGCCAAGTCACATCAAACCTGACCCTTCCCTACCTATATTGTATTTGATGATTATTAAATTTAGGGCCAGTCCTACAGTTGTGTAGGACCCATGCCCCCTCCCACTGTCTCGGTGTCCTCCTTTTACACTCTGACCGGGGTGGCTCAGTGTAGTGGATAATGTATTAGGGCCACTACTCCCCCACCCCCATACTTATAGGGATAACTTTTAGCCAAGTTTTCACTGCATAACCCTACAGTTGATTGAACTAGGAGTAGGCACTAGATACCAGCTGAGTAAATCAGTCACTTTGCTCTCTCTCTCTCATTTTAAATTGATTTTATTTATTATTTATTTAATTTATTTATTAAGATTGATTTTAGAGAGAGGAAAGGAGAGCGAGAGAGTGAGCAAGAAACATCGATTGGCTGCCTCCTGCATGTGCCCTGACTAGGAAGGGAATCCACAACCTGGATATGTGCCCTGATTGGGAATTGAACCTGCCACCTTTTGGTGCATGGGACAATGCTTCCACCAACTGAACCACACTGGCCCAAGCTTCACTCTCAATTTGGGACTGACTAAAATAATCTAATTTCGGTGTAGAATCTCTCGTTTTGTTAATTCTCACCCGAGGATATTTTCCCATTGACTTTTTTAGAAAGAGTGGAAAGAAAGGGAAGAGACGGAGAGAAACATGGATGTGAGAGAGTCACATTGATTGGTTGCCTCCCACATGCACCCTGGCCAGGGCTGGGGATCAAGCCTGCAACCAAGGTATGTGTCCTTGACCGGAATCGAACTGGGAACTCTTTACTAGCAGTCCACGGGCAGATGCTCTATCCACTGGGCCAAACCAACTAGGGCTGTGGAATCTCTTTTGAATGGAGGAGCTGCAAATTCTGGAACTGTAGGAGGCCATCTTCAACCTTAGGGAATTGCTATCAACAGTATTTCCCTCCTCTGCCTTCATTGTTATCAGCGAAGAAAAGAGGGAAAAGAGCAGATTGCTGTGGATGACCTGCTGTTCTGCCATACTGCTGGCATTATTGGAATAAATGCTCATAAAAAAGAAAAAAAAAAAGAAAAGGATGAAGGAGTGAATGAAGGAGCTTGGTGAGTGGGAGGACTGAAGCAAAGAGGAGGTAGAGAGGAGTGACAGAATTTTCCTGCCAGAGACTGAGTGCCCAAGTCTAACCCATTCCAGAGTTTCAACAGCAGTCCTACTACTTATAGTAAGAATCTCCTCTTTTCTATTAAAGCCAATTTGTTTCTTGCCGCCAAATGAGTTTAAACCAATATCCCCAAGGTCCTTGAGTGCCTTCTGACAAAGTTATAAAAGGAAATGTCTTCAGAACCAGTTCATAAGCCAATCATAAAATCGATTTTACTACATTATAATCGCCTTTTATGAGTTTGGTGACCTTTAATATAGCAAATATTCAGAACATTCTCACTCTGTGCAATGCACAGAATTTGCCAACCACAGGAATGCAAAGATTAGTAAGAGCTAATAGTTTCTTTGGGAGAGGAAACAACATACAAAAATAATAATAATTAATAAATTCCATGACAGAAGTATAAGTAAAGTGGTTTGGAACAGAGAAAAGAGAGCAATTTCCTTAGATTAGAAAAATAACTTTATCAAATACGGAAATGCTAACAGCATTCTGAGAAGGATGTTATGATCTGGAGATACCAGGCAGTACAAAATATAATCTCCTAATTCAAGGAGCTTAGGTTTTATCACAAGGGTAAGTGTAAGTGCAAGTGCATTTGGCAGTCAAAGGAGCACCTAACCATGATTTGGGGGCAGGGGTGGAAGAGGGGCAGATTTGAGAAGGCATCCAGGAGAAGAGACAGCTAAATCAATATTGAAAGGTATAAAGGTTAAATGGGATTACATGAAGACAAGCTAGAAGGAAAACATCTCACAGAGGAAACAGCAAATATAAAAAACTGGTACCAAGACAGTTCTCTTAGCATCATTCAACCTAGCACTTCGATTCTGTTACTCCACTTTCTGTTTTTCCTCTTACCTATTTGGCTCTTTCTATCTTCTTGGTTCTGAATTCCCTTCCCTTCTCTTTACTCACTCCCTTGCTAGGCGTGTTTTAACTGACAAGTACATATCTGGAGACCTGAACTGTGGTCAGTGAGTCCTCTTGACCAGTTGGTGTCCTCTATTCCATTTCTCTGCCGCCCAGCAGTGGGCTGCTGTGGTGTGTGTCTTTGGGTGGTCCCATTTTCACCAGCAGGCTGAAGGTTCTGTGGCAGCTACACCTTTCCTTGGAGGTCTGACAATCAGCCTTGGTGGGGAGATGCTTCCTCTGAATTTCAAATTTTCCTTCCTTGTTTATTCTCTATTGGCTTTAGAGGTGGTAGTGGCCTTTGCACTTGCTATTTCTGTACCACTCAGAATCCTCTTTTATCTCTTTTACTGGCTCACCACATTTTTCTACTTAATAATAGTTCATATTACTCTTTTCTGTTTAAATATACTGGTGTGGTTTTTGTTTCTGTTGGAACTTGGTTGATATAATGAGGCAGATATATTGAAGGCTTAAATACCAGAAATTATTTTTCTCAAAGTTCTGGAGACTAGAAGTTCAAGATCAAGATGTTGGCAGATTTGGTTTCTTTTCAGGCCTCTCTCTTTGGCTTTCAGATGGTGTCTTCTTTCTGTGTCCTATGAATATTTCTCTCTTTTCTGCACCCAGCGAGGCTAGAGAGCAGTCCAGTTCCTGAGTAAGGGCAATGGGGGATTGAGAAAATGAAAGAGACAGACAGAAATACAGTAGGGAAAGCTGGGACTGGGTGGGACCACTGTCCTTTGATGGAGAGACAGGGACCCAGAACCAATACAGCGTGTTTATTTTATACAGCAAAACCCAGGAAGTTTTACTAAAGGTCAAGACAAAGGAGACTATGTGCATTCTTGGGTGGGCCCGAGTTGTATTCATTCCTGGTGCTTGGTTGGATTTAGAAAACGAAACTCACCCCCTGGCTCCTGGGCTGAAGGTCAAGCTGACAACATTCCTGCCTCTGGCAAGGTGTGTTTCCAGGACGTGGCTCTGCCAACGCCGCTGGATTCAGCTGACAATAATTAAAGAAATGCTCATGTGCCTTTCCAGTCCTCTTGTGGTCTTCCCTCTGTGCACATGTCTGTGTCTAAAATCCTTTTTATAAAGACCACTGAGACACCTGCAGATAGGATGGTCAAACCATTCTGTCAATTGCAATAGTTCCCCTCCTTCTATTACAATAATCCCTTTAAGTAAAGTCTCTCCTTTCCCATGTCCAGATTTTTAAAAAAAATATATTTTTATTGATTTTAGAGAGGAAGGGAGAGGGAGAGAAAGAGATAGAAACATCAATGATGAGAGAGAATCATTGATCAGCTGCCTCCTGCACGCCCCACACCAGGGATTGAGCCTGCAACCTGGGCCTGTGCCTGACTGGGAACTGAACTGTGACCTCCTGGTTTATAGGTCAATGCTCAACCACTGAGCCATGCCGCTGGGCCAGATTTGTTTTTATTTGACATTTCCTTCCTACCTACCATACACTTGGCAGTGGGGCAATGTAGTAGGACTTACGCAGGTAAATAACCAATTATAAACTAGCAAGAAATGTATTATGTAGGGCCTGCTACATAATTTTGGGGACTCAATGCAAAATAAATATGCAAAATACCTGGTTCAAAATAGCAGGGAAACAGTGTACTAAAGGTACTAAAGCCCTGGCCAGTGTGGCTTGGTTGGTTGGGCATCGTCCCATGCACCAAGGGGTTGCTGGTTCAATTCCTGGTTAGGGCACATGCCCACATTGCAGGCTTGAGTCTGGGTCTGGAGTCTGGGGTGGGCAGCCAATCATCAGTGTTTCACTCTCACATCAATGCTTCTCTCTCTTTTCCTTAACCTTCCTCTCTCTCTCTAAAAATCAATAAAAAAAAATCTTTAAAAATAAGTAAGTAAAAAAAAAAAAGTAAGTAAATGAATAAATGTATTAAAATTGTTATGCCCAGATTTCGGGGTCCCCAAATTCAACCACCAGGGAGCCACTTCCGATGTAAAAAAACAAAAGAGTCTTTATTCAAGCCCGGGCTTGGCTCCCAGCCTCTTTACCGACGCAGCGGCGAGACGAGAGAGCGAGCCCCAGGGGAACAAAGGTTATATAGGGCTAGTCATTTGGGTGGGCTTAGGTGGGTGACGTGGGTTACAGAGAGTGGTCACTTTGGTCAGGGTTTTTCTGCAGGGTTTTACAGCACAAAGGTCAGGAGGTGGCCAATACATTCCAAGGTCTGAGCCATCCCCCTACCTTTGCTTCTTGATAGCCTTATTAGGACCTTAGCTACATTCCTGGAGCTTCACTGGTCTACTCAGGCAGCGGTTGGGGGAGTTAGGACAATTCTGACATTCCTGTGGTGACCCCCAGTGGGGAGGGTCACCTGAGGATCCAGCTCTGCAAGATGGGAGATAGTCAGTTCTGCTTTCTTCTTTCAAAAATGTTTTCCATTTTCTTCCATGGTCTCTTTCAAGTTGCTGTAGTGTATTTTATTTTTTATTTAATGTCATTTGAAATAAAGAAAATAATTTAATTATTAGCATAAATTTTACCATTTATCTTTATATTATACTGATTTAAATGAAATATAAAGAGCATTTAACTGTGGAATCACCAGAATTTCACAATTTGTATTTTTTAGCTCATACATACATATGCATTTTATTCATTTTTTAAACATTATTTTTATTATTGACACTGATACCGAATTTTTTGGACTGGAACCCGGATTCTTTGTCAGGGGAATCGAAGAATGAATCTAAGGACAAAGTGGTATAGCAAAGGTGGAGATTTATTGAAGAACAAGTACAGACTCCCACGTGGGGAGAGGGAAGAGTCCTACAGAATGGACTCCCAAGTAGGGAGGGGGAAGAGACCCACTGGGTTTCTCTTCCCAACAGCTTATAAAGGCTGCAGATCCTGGTGCCTTGATTCCCCCTCTGATTGGTCACTATTCCCTTAAACTGGTTACTATAGTAACTCCTGGGCTCAAAGGTTGAATCTCACATGCAACATGGCAACATGTTGAGGTTCTTCCCCCCCCCCCCCCCACCCCTTCCTTATTGTTTCTCTATTCCCTTTGGGCTTTCTTCTTCTGAATGAATGAATGAAGGGCTTCCTTCTCTTTATTTTGTAAATATAACCTTTTTTGGCTACTTCCAGTTCCCTTGCCTTATGGAAATATACCTGTTTGCCACCTCCTTGTCTTATGGAAATGTAACAGCACCTGGCTTCCTTGTGTTATGGAAATGTACCTTCTCCCAGTCTGCAGCCCCGCACTTTTTCCCATGGACCCCAATTCTAAAAAATCCCTAAGCCTGCCTATGTCCCCCTAAAATTCCTCCTTCAACACTATTGCATATGTCCCCATTTCTCCCCTGCCCTTTGCCTGCCCCAACCCACCCCCACACCCCTCTTTCCTCTGGTCATGAGCACACTGCTGTCTGTGTCCAGTGGTATACACATTTCATTCTTTTTTTTTTTTTTTAACTTATCCTTGGGTGAGGATTTTATTTTATTTTTTAATATATTTTATTGATTTTTTTACAGAGAGGAAAGGAGAGAGAGAGTTAGAAACATCTATGAGAGAGAAACATCGATCAGCTGCCTCCTGCACGCCCCCTACTGGTACATGCCCTTGACTGGAATCGAACTTGGGACCTTTCAGTCCTCAGGCTGACACTATCCACTGAGCCAAACCGGTTTTGGCTTTTTTTTTTTTAAGTTTTTTTTTTTATGCTTTTCTTTTTACTTTATTTTTTAAAAAATAAATCTTTATTGTTCAGATAATTACAGGTATTCCTCTTTTTTCGCCCCCATAGCTCCCCTCCACCTGATTCCCCACCCCACCCCATGCCCTTACCCCCTGCCACTGCCTTCATCCATAGGTGTAAGATTTTTGTCCAATCTCTTCCCGCACCCCTCACACCCCCTTCCCCCTGAGAATTGTCAGTCCACTCCCTTTCTATGTCCCTGATTCTATTACATTCACCAGTCCATTCTGTTCTTCAGATTTTTTATTCACTTAATTTTTAGATTCACTTGTTGGTAGGTATGTATTTGATGACATTTTGTTGTTCATAATTTTTATCTTTACCTTTTTCTTCTACTTCCTCTTCTTAAAGAATACCCTTCAGCATTTCATGTAATCCTGGTTTGGTGGTGATGAACTCCTTTAGCTTTTTCTTGTCTGTGAAGCTCTTTATCTGACCTTCAACTCTGAATGATAGCTTTGCTGGGTAGAGTAATCTTGGTTGTAGGTTCTTGCTATTCATCACTTTGAATATTTCTTGCCACTCCCATCTGGCCTACATAGTTTCTGTTGAGAAATCAGCTGACAGTCATATGGGTACTCCCTTGTAGGTAACTAACCATTTTTCTCTTGCTGCTTTCAAGATTCTCTCTTTGTCTTTTGCCTTTGGCATTTTAATTATGATGTGTTTTGGTGTGGTCCTCTTTGTATTCCTCTTGTATGGGGCTCTGTGGGCTTCCTGAACTTGTAAGTCTATTTCTTTCACCAGGTAGGGAAAGTTTTCTGTCATTATTTCTTCTAATATGTTTTCAATATTTTGCTCTATCTCTTCTTCTGGTACCCCAAAAATTTGGATGTTGGTACGCTTAAAGTTGTCCCAGAGGCTCCTTACACTACCTTCATATTTTTGGATTCCTTTTTATTTTTGTTTTTCTGGTTGGGTGTTTTTTGTTTCCTCATATTTCAGATCTTTGGTTTGATTCTTGGGGTACGTTGATCTACAGTTGAGTTTCTGTATATTCTTTATTTTAGACAGTGTATGCTTAATTTCTGACTGGTCCTTTTCCATTTTTTTTTTGGCATTCTCAGTAAGATCCTTAAAGGTCTCACTAAGTTCCTCAGAAGTTTTTAGAAGATTCTTGAGTAACCTTATAAATGTGGTTCTGAACTCTATGTCATCCAATAGTTTGCTTTCCTCCATTTCTTTCATTCGTGACATGTTTCTTTGTCTCCACATTTTGGCTGCTTCCTGTGTTGATGGAGTGGCTTTGTGTGGTAGGTGACCTATAGGGGGTGGTAGCTCAGCCTCCCCAATCACCTGAGGTGGACGCTCTTGGTATATCCCTTTGTGGGCTGAGTGCAAAGTCTTGGTGTAGTTAAGCTTTGATTGCTGTTGTTACACTGGGAGGAATTAACCTCTAGGCCAATTGGCTGTGAGAACTCGCTGTGTCTATATTGGAAGAATTGCTGTGCTGGAGACACACTTATGGTGCAGGACTTGTTTCAGTGGGGCTTTGGTGCTCACTGAGTCTGCCTCTTGAATGTGTCACTTATGGATGTGAGGAGTTGAAATCTGGTGTCTCACACTGACCACTAGATACACTGGCTTCTGGATCTCCAATGGGGTGCAGGTCAGCTACTGTCTCAGGCCACCCAACAGGAGCTACAGCGAGAGCTACAGTTTTCTCCTCTTTGCTTGGGGTTTGGTGGTTTTGGAACTGTCTGACCCAGGCTGCAAGTTTGCTAGGTTAAGCTGCGATAGGGCAGACCATTCACATGCTAAAGCCGCTGCTTGGAGCTTGGGTGAGTTTGTAGATTGTGCAGGTCGGGGTCTTAGGGTGTCACTAGGCTAGGGCATGGCAAACAGCAATGGCTGCCAGTTAGCCAGCTCTGCGTCTCCGACCGCATCCCTGTGTCCCACGTCCCAGTGCAGTAAACAATTATTCCTGCATGCAGCTCTGCAAGCAAGCCACCCTCACTTTCCGACCTGATGGCAGACAGTCCAGCTTCTCCCGTAGGAGTTTGTGTCCCCTGCATCTCCCCAGAAACTGTATTTCAGAGTAATCGGGGGCTTGTCTCCCTTCGGGTTGAAAAAAGCAATGCCTGCCGCCAGCCTGGATTGCGCGCCTCCGTACCTCAGCTTTTCAGGGCTTGTGCATGTCTCAATGCTTTTTTCTCTTTCCTTTTAGTTGTAGAACTTCCACTCAGCCAGCTTTCCCGTGGTTCTGGGTGATAGACGTTTTGTCTTTTAGTTGTAGTTTTGAAATTGTTGTGCGAGGCAGCAGTTTAGGTGTTTACCTATACTGCCATCTTGGATTCTCCTCTTTTTACATTAATTTTTTTTAAAATAAATCTTTATTGTTCAGATTATTACAGGTGTTCCTCTTTTATTTTTCTCCATAGCTCCCCTCCACCTGATTCCCCACCCCACCCCATGCCCTTACCCCCCGCCACTGTCTTCATCTTTAGGAGTAAGATTTTTGTCCAATCTCTTCCCGCACCCCTCACACCTGCTTCCCCTGTGAATCGTCAGTCCACTCCCTTTCTATGTCCCTGATTCTATTATATTCACCAGTCCATTCTGTTCTTCAGATTTTTCATTCACTAGATTTTTAGATTCACTTGTTGGTAGGTATGTGTTTGATGTCATTTTGTTGTTCATAATTTTTGTCTTTATCTTTTTCTTCTTCTTCCTCTTCTTAAAGGATACCCTTCAGCATTTCGTGTAATCCTGGTTTGGTGGTGATAAACTCCTTTAGCTTTCTCTTGTCTGTGAAGCTCTTTATCTGACCTTCAACTCTGAATGATAGCTTTGCTGGGTAGAGTAATCTTGGTTGTAGGTTCTTGCTGTTCATCACTTTGAATATTTCTTGCCACTCTCTTCTGGCCTGCATAGTTTCTGTTGAGAAATCAGCTGACAGTCGTATGGGTACTCCCTTTTAGGTAATTAACTGTTTTTCTCTTGCTGCTTTTAATATTCTCTCTTTGTCTTTTGCCCTTGGCATTTTCATTATGATGTGTCTTGGTGTGGTCCTCTTTGGATTCCTCTTGTATGGGGTTCTGTGTGCTTCCTGAACTTGTAAGTCTATTTCTTTCACCAGGTAGGGAAAGTTTTCTGTCATTATTTCTTCTAATAGGTTTTCAATATTTTGCTCTCTCTCTTCTTCTGGCACCCCAAAAATTCGGATGTTGGTTCGCTTGAAGTTGTCCCAGAGGCTCCTTACACTATCTTCATATTTTTGGATTCTTTTTTCTTTTTGTTTTTCTGGTTGGATGTTTTTTGTTTACACATATTTCAGATCTTTGGTTTGATTCTTGGGGTACGTTGATCTACAGTTGAGTTTCTGTATATTTATTTTAGACAGTGTATGCTTCATTTCTGACTGGTCCTTTTCCATTTTTTTGGCATTCTCATTAAGGTCCTTGAAGGTCTCACTAAGCTCCTCAGAAGTGTTATCAAGTTTCTCAGCGGTTTTTAGAAGATTCTTGAGTAACCTTATACATGTGGTTCTGAACTCTATGTCATCCAGTAGTTTGCTTTCTCCGTTTCTTTCATTCGTGACATGTTTCTTTTTTGCCGCATTTTGGCTGCTTCCCTGTGTTGATGGAGTGGCTTTGTGTGGTAGGTGACCTATAGGGGGCAGTAGCTCAGCCTCCCCAATCTCCTGATGTGGACGCTCTTGGTACACCCCTTTGTGGGCTGAGTGCAAAGTCTTGGTGCAGTTAAGCCTTAATTGCTGTTGTTACACTGGGAGGAATTGACCTCCAGGCCAATTAGCTGTGAGCACTCCCTGTGTCTATAATGGAAGAACTGCTGCGCTGAAGACACGCTTATGGGGCAGGACTTGTTTCAGTGAGGCTTTGGTGCTCACTGAGTCTGCCTCTTGAATGTGTCACTTATGGATGTGAGGAGTTGAAATCTGGTGTCTCACACTGACCACTAGGTACACTGGCTTCTGGATCTCCAATGGGGTGCAGGTCAGCTACTGTCTGAGGCCACTCAGCAGGAGCTACAGTGAGAGCTGCAGTTTTCTCCTCTTTGCTTGGGGTTTGGAGGTTTTGGAGCTGTCTGACCCAGGCTGCAAGTTTGCTAGGTTAAGCTGTGATAGGGCAGGCCTTTCTTATGCTAAGGCCTGCCCTGCTTGGAGCTTGGGTGGGTTTGTAGGGCAGGGCCTCAGGGTGTCACTAGGTTAGGGCGTGGCAAACAGCAACGGCTGCTAGTTAGCCGGCTCTGAGTCTCCAAAGGCATCCGCGAGTCCCGTGCCCCAGTGCCGTAAACAATTATTCCTGCACGCAGCTCTGCAAGCAAGCCACCCTCTCTGGCAGACAGTCCAGCTTCTCCCCGTAGGAGTTTGGTTCCCCCGCGTCTGCCCAGAGACTGGATTTCAGAGTAATCGGGGGCTTGTCTCCATTGGGGTTGAAAAAAGCAATGCACCCAGTCGCCCGCAGCCAGCCCAGATCACGCGCCTCCGTACCTCAGCTTTTGAGCGCTCGTGCACATCTCAATGCTCTTTTCTCTTTCCTTCTAGTTGTAGAACTTCCACTCAGCCAGCTTTCCCGTGGTTCTGGGTGATAGACGTTTTGTCTTTTAGTTGCAGTTTAAATTGTTGTAGGAGGCAGCAGTTTAGGTGTTTACCTATGCTGCCATCTTGGATTCTCCCACATTAAATTTTTTTTTTTTAAATTTAATAATTCTTTATTGTTTAGATTATTACAATTGTTCCTCTTTTTTTTCCCCCCATATCTTCCCTCCACCCGGTTTCCACCCCACCCTCTGCCCTTACCTCCCCACCATTGTCCTCATCCATAGGTGTACAATTTTTGTCCAGTCTCTTCCCCCACCCCCCACACCCTTTCCCCCTGAGAATTGTTAGTCCACTCCCTTTCTTTCTTTCTTTTTTTTTTCACAAATAGGTTTTTTTATTTGTCACCATTAAATGTCTGAATTTTATACAGATTCTTGGTCTGGAGGCTCATATCCATCAGCTCGTTCAACTTTAGCTCCTGTCTCATCCCCAGTAGCTTTTCCAGAACTGCTACCTTCACCATGAAGCTCCATGCGTTTTCCCAATTCAAACTTGGGCTAATTCAGCATTTTGACTTTTCTAACAAAGACTTCATGGAGCGGATAAATAGATTGGCAAGCCTTTTCTATGTCTTTTCCAATGCTGTCTGGAATCAATTTATTGACCACTTCTTTCAAGTCATTTTTCTGCACCTCTCGGGTCATGATTTCTAGAATTTTCTTCCAGATTTGGCAAACCTGCTGATGCTGAGCATAAGACGTCTTCTGAATCCGATTGCTGTGTTTTTTAGTAAAACCAACACAGAAGAGATGGAGCAAATAACCATCGGTAG
This sequence comes from Corynorhinus townsendii, assembly GCA_026230045.1. Taxonomy (NCBI): domain Eukaryota; kingdom Metazoa; phylum Chordata; class Mammalia; order Chiroptera; family Vespertilionidae; genus Corynorhinus; species Corynorhinus townsendii. The sequence goes on along the minus strand of JAPDVU010000001.1, from coordinate 78,289,064 downwards.
TCTTGACATTGATATGAGCTTCAGTCATGGTCTGCTACTTTTTGACCATAGAGCACATTTTGTCATGGGTAAGATCCATGCCATGGAAATTAGTGAGGCAGTTTTTGCCCTGAACATCCTCAGTAATTAGCTTGAATTTTCTTTTCTTTTTTAAAATATATTTTATTGATTTTTTTACAGAGAGGAAGGGAGAGAGATAGAGAGTTAGAAACATCAACGAGAGAGAAACATCGATCAGCTACCTCCTGCACACTCCCCACTGGGGTTGTGCCTGCAACCAAGGTACATGCCCTTGACCAGAATCGAACCTGGGACCCTTGAGTCCACAGGCCGACGCTCCATCCACTGAGCCAAACCTGTTAGGGCTAGCTTGAGTTTTCTAAATGCAACTTCAACATTCTGCAGATCAGCTAGGCTCACTTCAAAAACACGACTTTTGAGACCATCAGATGCAATTTTGGTTCCTTGAGTTCTCGTAACCAGTGTTTTTCCAATATTTCTTATAGTGATCATAGGTGGTGCTTTCACATCATACCAATCTTTCTTAGAAAATAGATCAACCACTTTCTTCTTGGCTCCCTTTTTGCCGCCTTTTGTAAGGCGCTTATTCTTACCCACCACCATGGTGCTGTTCAGAAAGCCAAAAGGTCCACTCCCTTTCTATGCCCCTGATTCTATTATATTCATCAGTTTATTCTGTTCCTCAGATTTTTTATTCACTTGATTTTTAGATTCACTTGTTGGTAGGTATGTATTTGTTGTTCATAATTTTATCTTTATCTTTTTCTTCTTCTTCCTCTTCTTAAAGAATACTTTTCAGCATTTCATATAATACTGGTTTGCTGGTGATGAACTCCTTTAGCTTTTTCTTATCTGTGAAGCTCTTTATCTGCCCTTCAATTCTGAATGATAGCTTTGCTGGGTAGAGTAATCTTGGTTGTAGGTTCTTGCTATTCATCACTTTGAATCTTTCTTGCCACTCCCTTCTGGCCTGCATAGTTTCTGCTGAGAAATCAGCTGACAGTCATATGGGTGCTCACTTGTAGGTAATTAACTGTTTTCCTCTTGCTGCTTTTAATATTCTCTCTTTGTCTTTTGTTCTTGGCATTTTAATTATGATGTGTTTTTGTGTGGTCCTCTTTGGATTCCTTTTGTTTGAGGTTCTCTGCACTTCCTTGACTTGTAAGTCTATTTCTTTCACCAGGTGGGGGAAGTTTTCAGTCTTTATTTCTTTAAATAGGTTTTTAGTATGTTGCTCCCTCTCTTCTTCTGGCACCCCCATAATTGGGTGTTGGTACTCTTGAGGTTGTCCCAGAGGCTTCTTACACTATCTTCAAATTTTTGGATTCTTTTTCTTTTTGCTTTTCCGGTTGAATGTTTTTTGCTTCTTTCAAATCTTTGACTTGATTCTTGCGTTCCTCTAGTCTGTTGTTAGGTCTCTGTATAATATTTTTTGAATATGGAAAGTCAGTCAGTGTATGTTTAATTTCTAGTTGGTTCTTTTTCATATCCTCAAGAGTCTCACTAAATTTATCAGCCTTTTCTAGGAAATTCTTGAAAAGCCTTATAACCGTGGTTTTGAACTCTATATCCAGTCGTTTGCTTTCCTCCATTTCTTTTGTTTGTGATCTGTTTCTTTATCTCCGCATTTTCACTGCTTCCCTGAGTTGGTAGAGTAGCTTTGTGTGCTAGGTGTCCTATATGGCCCAGTGGCGCAGCCTCCCCAGTTACCTGAGGTGGACACTCTTGGTGTACCCTTTTGTGGACTGTGTGTACAGCCTTGTTGTAGTTAAGTCTTGATTGTTATTGGTATCACTGGGAGGAATTGACCTCCAGGCCAATTGGCTGTGAGGATCAGCTGTGTCTATGCCAGGAGAACTTCTGTGCTGGGGACAGCCTCGTGAGACAAGACTTGCAAAATTGCAAAAGCCTCTGTGCTCAGCTTGGATGGGGCGGAGTCTCAGGGCTGAGCAGACAGCATTGGTTTCCCATCAGCCTTGCCCTATGAGGTCCCTGAGTCTCAGTGTCCCTCAGTAATCGCTGCCAGCAGCTCTGAGAGAAAGCCGCCCTTGAGTTTCACCTGCTGCCAGACAGTGCAGTTTCTCCCCCAAAGTTTCTGGATTCCCAGATTCTCTCCTGGAACTGGAGTTTAGCACAGTTGGTAGCTTCCACCTTCCTTCCGCTAGAGAAAGTCAGCGGCACACTCAGCAGTCAGTCCTCCCTGCGCGCACTCGCGTGCATGCCTCCAGACCTCTGCCTTTTGCGGCTCCCCTGAGTGTCCTTGTGCTCCTCTCTTTTCCTGACAGTCCAGACTCCCCCGTATGAGTCTGGAACCTCAGGGTCTCACCCGGAACTGGGGTCCAGTGCAGTCGGAACTGGCGTTCAGTGCAGTCTCTAGCAGGAGCTTCTGTCTCTCTCTCGCTAGAGAAAGCTAGCCAGGCATTCAGCCACCCGTCCTCTTTGCGCGCGTGTCTCCATACCTCAGCCTTTTGCAGCTCCTCTGAGTCTCCGTGTGCAGCTCTCTTTCCTTCTAGTTGTAGAATTTCCACTCAGCCAGCTTTCCTGTGGTTCTGGATGATGTCTGTTCTGTCTTTTAGCTGTAGTTTTGAAATTGTTGTGTGAGGCAGCAGTTTAGGTGCTCACCTATGCTGCCATCTTGGTTTCTCCATTTTATAAAAAAATTTTTTATTGCGTTTTTTACAGAGTGGAAGAGAGAGGGATAGAGAGTTAGAAATATCAATGAGAGAGAAACATTCATCAGCTGCCTCTTGCACACTCCCCAAGGCACATGCCCTTGACCTGAATCGAACTGTTTAGGGCTGCATTTCATTCTTAATAAAAGAGTGGAAATGCTGCACAAAACTAACTCAACTTTTCTCAACTTTGTTTTCCACTGACTTATATTCGCAACTTTATCAATACTCTCTGCTTTCAGCTTCCTGACGAAGAAGAATGGGCCAAAAAGAAAAGGAACCGAATCTTCCTATATTTTCCCCTACTTCTATGTCCTTATTTTCAGTGTTAAGTGACTGCCTAATAATACCAGGAAGCTGCAGGAATAAGAAAGGAAATGGTAAGGTTCCTTGGTTGTTCCTTAGAGTGCCATTGCTTTCTTTCTTCATTCTGCATTCAAAGCAAATTCTTGTTTGAATGAAAAGTGTGGCTTCTTGAAACCCTCAGCACCTCCCTCCACCCAATCATAACATAAAATGCTTACCTTGTACAGGCTTTGAGTCTCACTGGCCCACCTTCTCCTTCATATCATCCCCATCCAAGTACAAGCTACCATCTTCCATCACTTGGATTACCGAAATAATCTACTGACTAGTCTATCTGTAGCCATTCTATACACTGCAAGCAGAGTAATCCTCTCAATATCAAATCTGATCATGTTATCTCTAAATAAAAACCCTTTAATGCTTTGAGACTAAAGACAAAGCTGCCCTAGCTGGGTTGGCTCAGTGGGTAGAACATCAGCCTGTGGACTGAAGGGTCCTGGGTTCGATTCTGGTAAAGGGCACATGCCCAGGTTTCGGGCTCGATCCCCAGTAGGGGGCATGCAGGGGTCAGCAGATCAGATGGTCTCTCATCATTGATGTTTCTATCTTTCTCCCTTCCTTTCTGAGATCAATAAAAATATATTAAAAAAAAATAAAGACAAAACTTCTTAATATGATCTGTAGATTCCTGCAAATTTTGCCCTTACATTTTTTTTCTAGTTTCAGTTTGAAGCATGCTCTCTGAGAGCACTCATCATTCCTAAACACTGGCTTTGAAGCTGTTTGATCATGCCCTTTCTTCTGACCTTTTCCTAGAGAACTCTTCCCCCGACTCCATCCCAGCCCCTCCTTAACCCAATTAAACTCCATCAGCCTTCTGATTACAGTTCAAATATCCTTTCCTCAAGGAAGCCCTCTTTTACCTCTGACAATTTCAAATCTTATAATTATTTTTATAGAACCATTTACCTGTCCTTGCAGCACTCATAAGAGCTGCAATTTTTATATATTTTTGTGATTACTTGATTTTTATCTATATTTTCTAGTATATAAATAAAAAAGAGAAGAAACCACTTCTCTACATCTTTGTTTTCACAATACTTATTGAAGGTAGTGATTGACCTTTTATTCATGAGATTACCTGAATAATGTGTCTTCCACACAGACCATGTCTGTTTATCATTATCCGCTCCATCCCTACCCCCCCTCCCGCCCACCAGCACCTAGAAGCTTTCCCTATACATACCAAAGAGCTCAACAAATAATAATTGAATGAATGATGGTAAACTTGATCAGATGTTTCCTTTTAAGTGCCAAAGAAGTGCTGATTTCAATGAGTGCTTCATTGCAAGTAACATTGCAAATAAACATATTGTCCTGATGTCTAAACACTCCCTCCTTTTTTATTTGTTTGCAATTCTACCTTAGTCTCTTCCAAAATGTGGGATTTAGAAGGCTAAAAAGGGCTAATTCCAATGTAACCCTGATATTTGGGACTAGTGATCTGAATCCAAGCCAGCAAGCTCAACATACATTCCTGATAATCTACAATTAAGTCCCTCTCTCCTTCCCAGATACTGGTCTTGCAGAACCTGTTACTGTGAACAGTGCACTGTCCCGGAGGGAGGTTTATTAAGGCTGGCACCAGGCCAGACCATCAGATATGGCCTGGGGATCCCCAACACCTGGGGGCCTTCTTGCAAGGTCTGCAAAAAGGACTGGAAGCATAATCCATGTTTGTGGGACAAAGACCACAGGGAGGGAAGTATAAAGGAAAGCCCCATGCATGTTCCTTCACTCAGATTTGGAAGGCTGTTCCCTGAGTCCACTGGTGTATTAAACAGTGTCCCTCTTTTTTTCTTCTCAGAAGCGTCCTTGGTTTTCTTTGGTCTTCTGCAACAGCTGGTTCCCTGACTGGGAAACCAACTGCACTTGGCTTTTTTAGCCTTTGGTGAGGGGACAGGGCTTGGGGCCCGGGGACACAGGATAGGCCTCCAGAAGGCGCGCCCTGCTGATTTTAGCAGAATTTAATCAGGGGACTCCTGGCGCTCCTGGACCTCAGCCTAGGACCCGGCCAGCATCTGGAGAAAGTGGACAAACACTTCTGGACCTGTCGACAGAATCAGTAATGTAGGGGCCCCAGTCAGTCAGGCCCACTCCAGTGAGTGGAAGTGGGAGCTTGGAAGTCATAGGACTTCATCAATTAAATTGGTCAGGAATCAGGAATCGGGTAGACTGTGTTTTTAAACTCTGAGTGAATGTCTGGTGAAAGTGTGTGAGTGTGGAGGGAGAGGGCTTGCCCTCTCTTATCCTTGGTGTGGCTCCACAACTTTGGTTACAGAGTCCGAGTGGGCCCCAGCCTGCGGTTCCACAATTTGTTATATGGCATAACGATGACTCACCTCCACGTGGAGGTGACCAGGCCCGGGGTTATACGGGTGTACCTTAGCTAAGACAAATCTAAGCTCCCAAGGGACACGGCCAGGTGGGCATCTGAGTGAGGATCTGTGAAAACAGGTCACCCCTCCCTTGTCTGTCTCTCACCACTGATCATGATGGGGTCGGGACAAAGTAAACCCACTGTTCTCAATTGCATGTTGAAAAATTTTGAACAGGGTTTCAATGGAGACTATGGTATTAAAATGAACCCCAAAACACTGAGGAAATTCTGTGAAGTAGAATGGCCAGCCTTCGGGGTCTGCTGGCCCTCAGAAGGCTCCTTAGATAAGGGACTGGTCAGGGCAGTCTGGAATGTAGTCACAAAAGACTCTGGACACTCAGATCAGTTTCCCTACATACACAGCTGGTTAGAAATTTCTCAGACCTTGCCGCCTTGGGTCCGGTTCTGTGTGTGTAACAAGGGACAGAGTAAAGATTTAATAGCAGGAGTGAAGAAGCAGGCAGGGCAGGTGCAGGCTAAGGAGAGGCAGGCAGGGCAGGAGCAGGCTAAGGAGAGGCAGGCAGGGCAGGAGCAGGCTAAGGAAAAGCAGGCAGGAGAGGAGAAAGCGGAAGAGAAGCAGGCAGGAGAAAAGAAACAGGTCCCTCAGAAGGGAACCCAACCCCCTGTTCTGCTAGGACCCCCTGAGGAAGTCCCGTCAGTTTTACCACCTCCATATGTGCCACAGGCAGCACCAAGTGCTCACCCTGCTGGTCTGGAAGGTCTGGAAAGTCTAGAAACACCGCCCCCCTCTGTCTCTCTGTGTCTCCTCAACCGGGCTCTCCAGAGCCAGTTGGGCAGTGCTCGCATTCAGCCGATAAAGGGCCCAAGCCACAACCGGCACATCAGATGCCTCTCTGGGAGATTTGGGGTGCCCAAGTGCTTGGTGAAGATGGGACCTTGCAGGAGGGAAGGCCAGTCTATTATTATCAGCCCTTTCCCACAAGTGACATTGTGAATTGGAAGCATCACACCCCAGCTTATTCTGAAAAACCTCAGGCCATGGTAGACCTCCTAGAAACGATTTTCCAGACCCAGAAGCCCACCTGGGTGGACTGCAAGCCGCTCCTTTTCACATTCCTTAACACTGAGGAGTGCATGAGAGTAGTATCAGAGGCTCAGAAGTGGCCCCAGACCCAGGCCCCGGCAGGCATATTAGATACAGTTAGAAGGGCCAGGGAGGCCTTCCCAGATGAGGAACCTGATTGGAACCTGAACTCAGAAGACAGAAGGGCTGGGCTAGAAAGATATTGGCTGGCCTTCCTCCAGGGGTTCAGGGCCAGAGCCAAGAAGCCCACCAATATGGCTAAAATCTCTGAAGTTTTCCAGAAGACTTATGAAAGTGCAGCAGCTTTTTATGAGAGACTATGTGAGACATACCGAATCTATAGTCCCTTTACCCTGAGGCCCTGGAAAATCAGACCATGGAAAAGGCCACTTTTGTAGGCCAAGCCCAGCCTGATAACAGGAGCTGGAAGGGTTTCCAGGAAAAAATGCCACCGAACTGCTGGAGATAGCCAACAAGGTTTTCATCAACTGAGACAGTGTGGCAAGGAGGGAGGTAGAAAAGAGAATACAAAGAAGGGCCGATATAATAGCAGCAGCTTTTAGAGGCTCAGGCTCCCAGACAGATCAGAAAGGGAAGCAAGAATACAGATCAGGGGGAAAAGGAAGAGTGAGCCTGAGGTGAGACCAGTGTGCCTATTGTAAGGAGACAGGACACTGGAAGAATGAATGTCCCAAATGACAAAGCAAGAAAACTGGACCCCCTTTCCCACCCAGTCGCTATCAACCAGAGCCACTCGAAGCAGATCTCATTGGGCTAACAATGGCTGATTTCGACTAGGACAGACCGGGCTCTTTTCAGCTAGGCAGCCACGAGCCCATGGTCAAAATGAAAATTGGAGGCCAGACTGTGGACTTTATGGTTGATACAGGAGCTGAGCACTCAGTAGTTACACAGAAAATAACGCCTCTCTCGGGAAAGGAGGTCACCATTATTGGAGCTACTGGGGACCAGACCTGTAGACCATTCTTCCGTCCTTGCTGATGCCAACTTGGTGGTCATCAAGTAATTCATGAATTCCTGTACTTGCCAGACTGTCCAGTGGCTCTAATGGGTAGAGACTTTTTATGGGGGCAGAAATCACTTTTGCTCCAAATGGCTCAGCACAGCTTTGCCTAAGTGAGGAGACCTCCCCAATGATCCTGTCCCTAGGAGTGCGAAAGGAGGAAGAATGGAGACTTTATACCCCCCAGTCAAAGGCCTCACCATTAGAACCTGATTTAGAAAAAGAATTCCGGCTGGTCTAGGCTGAAGGAAATCCTCCAGGCCTGGCTAAGGACCTGGCCCTGGTGCTGATTGACTTAAAGCCTGGGGCACAGCCTGTTAAAATCCACCAATATCCAGTTATCCCAGGGTTTTCAGACCTGGCTAAACCTATCTATGAAGCTTTAAAAGGAGAAGAGAAAGCACCCATCAACTGGAGTCCCAAACAGGAGAAAGCCTTCATCACCATAAAGGCAAAGCTCATCGAGGCCCCAGCACTAATACCGGATGTGACACCAGACTTTAATCTTTTTGTTCACGAGAACAGTGGGGTAGCCCTAGGAATTCTAACCCAGGAGTTTGGACCCTGGCAAAGACCAATAGCCTATCTCTCCAAGAAGATTGACCCAGTAGCCTTCAGGTGGCTCCCATGTCTCAGGGCCCTTGTAGCCACCGCATTGTTAGTCAAGGAAACGGATAAGCTTACCTTAGGACAAAACTTAAATGTAAAAGTACCTCCTGCTGTTGTCACCCTGATGGAAGCAAGGGGGCAGCACTGGCTGACTCATGCTCAAATGACTCAATATTAAGGCCTGTTAAGTGAGAACCCGCGGGTATGATTAGAAGCAGTGAGAACTCTTAATCCTGCCACCTTTCTACCCGTTGCTGAGGGGGCCCCTGAGCATGATTGCCTGGGAGTCCTAGAGGAAGTTTATTCCAGCCGGCCAGATCTAACGGATAGGCCCTTGCCAAACCTGGACTTGGTATTGTTCACAGATGGCAGCAGCTTCTTAGATGAAGGAAAAAGATGAGCCGGATATGAAGTGGTATCAAACTTTGAGACAATCGAGGCACAGGCCTTGCCTGAAGGATGGTCAGCACAGAGGACAGAACTTTGGGCCCTTGCCAGAGCCTTAGAACTCAGTAAAGATAAGCGTGCCAACATCTACACTGACTCGTGCTATGCCTTTGCTACCCTGCATATCCATGGGGCCATATATAAGGAAAGGAAGCTCTTGATGGCAGGGGGAAAAGGAATAAAAAATCAGAATGAGATTTTAAAGTTACTAGAAGCAGTCTGGGAGCCCAAGGAAATAGCTGTCATCCATTGCAAAGGTCACCAGAAAGGGTAAGACTCAGTGTCAGAAGGAAACCAATGTGCTGATGCCGCAGCCAAGCTGGCTGCTAAAGAACAAGTGGCACCTTCACGGATCATGTTGGCCCCTGAATTACCTGAACCTCCAAAGTACACTCCTCAGGAAGAGGAATGGGCCCAGCAAGAAGTGGGCAAGAGAACAAAGGAAGGCTGGTGGATACTCCCAGATCATAACTATGTCCCAGAACAGTTAGCCCATAAGGTAGTCCTCCAGCAGCATGAACTTACTCATTTAGGGAAGACTGCTCTAGAAGCTTTGTTAGGCAGATACTACCTAATTGCCCGTCTTCCCTCCTTGTGTGCCTCAGTCTCTCAACGTTGCCTCCTCTGTGCTCAGAACAATGTCAAACAGGGTCCTGCGGGACCAATAGGAGTTCAGCGCTGTGGGCAAGCTCCTTTTGAGGACTTAGAAGTAGATTTTACAGAAGTAGGGCCTAGCAGAGGAAATAAATACCTGCTAGTTTTTGTTTGCACCTTTTCAGGCTGGGTCAAGGCATATCCCACTCTCACGGAAAAGGCGAGAGAAGTCTCTAAGGCATTGCTGAAGGATATAATTCCACGGTATGGAATGTCTCTGACCATAGGGTCCAATAATGGGCCAGCCTTCGTAGCAGAAATAGTACAACAGGTAGCTAAAGATTTAGAAATTAAATGGAACCTGCATACATCATACAGGCCTCAGAGTTCAGGGAAAGTAGAACGCATGAACTGGATTCTAAAGCAGACTATGGCTAAGCTATGCCAAGAGACAACCTTACCCTGGACAGATATCTTGCCTCTTGTACTCCTGAGGGTATGCTGTGCCTCAAGGGCCAGGGTAGGTTTCTTTCCCTTTGAAATTCTATATGGTAGACCCCTTCCCTTAATTCAGCCAAAGGGAGATTTGGGTGAAATGGGAAACTTAGAAATCCAGAAACAACTACAAGGACTTGGAAAAACTGTCTTTGAGGTACACAGATGGGTTACTGACCAACTACCCATCTCTCTAGGAACAGCCGTACATCCTTATAAACCTGGAGACCAGATGTGGGTAAAGGACTAGAAAAGGGAGCCCCTCACTCCTATCTGGAAGGACCCTATCCAGTCATATTAACCACCTCCACAGCTCTCACAGTTGCAGGACTGAATACCTGGATCCACTACTCCCGGGTGAAGGCAGCCCACTAGCCAAGTGACACTCAGTCTAAGTGTAAGGTGACCTCTGACCAGAAACACTCCCTGTGGATCACTCTCAAGAAGATAGCGGATCTGGCTGATCAACCTGCTCCAAGGAATTTAGAAACACCCTGCTGAATTCTCCCTAACACTAAGCTCTCTTTCTTATCTCCTCCTAAAGATAATATGCTCTGGTATTTCTGGATAATCATTGGTTTTATCTTTCTAATAATTCTCATTTTGTCTTTTTATGAGTGCCACCGGAACCTGAGACTAGCACCAGGAGGAGAACTCATCTGTTCTTGCTGGAACACAGAAGCACCATAAAATTACTGCTTCCCACACAGCAAGGAAACAAAGGCCTCATCGTAGGTTGCTGGACTGCATCTTGTCATGCTATCCTTGGCTACATCTGCCTTGCAGAAATAGCCATAATACTCTTCTTTGTCCTAGCGGTTCACTGTTGTGGACCCCTACTGAACAGAAATAGAGGGAATAACATGCTCCCACTAATAATATTAGCTAGCACATACTTGCCTCCCATAGGGACCACTGCCACGTGTCCTTGCTTAGAAACTCACTAACCAAATATGCTAGACTGGGTAGCCTATGGGAAAGCCCCATCAAGCCAGATGTTTGTTAGCTATACTTATCAACCTGCAGCATGTTACGACTCCACTACCAAATGCACGTGTGTGTGTGTGTGTGTGTGTGTGTTGGGGATTGTATTGGATGGAAAAAATGATAGGACCTGTCACGGCCAATGTGCAGCTAATTAATGTTGCTCCTATTTGTTTCAGCAGTACCCAGGGCCAACATCCAACAGGTTGCCACCCAGATAAACTATGCAACTCTATCGTCAAGGCTGAAAACACCACCCATCCCTGGTGCTCCCCTGCAGGAACATTCTATGTGTATGGGACCACTGCTTACCTCTGTCTGCCTGCAAACTGGATGGGAATGCCTTTAAACTTCAGAATTCCCTACAAACCCATCATGGGATGCTAACCCTTTGTCATCACCCCTTTCTAGCTGGAAGTAGTTAAGAGCTGTCATTGTCCATGTTCACCATAACATCCCGTAGTCATTGTACCACAAGGCTAAGAGAAGCTTGTGGGATAAGGGGTGGGGGTTGGGGGGGAATGAGAAGGCTAAAAAGGGCTAATTCTAATGTAACTCTGATATTTGGGGCTAGTGATCTGAATCCAAGCCAGCAAGCTCAGTGTACATTCCTGATAACCTATAATTAAGTCCCTCTCTCCTTCCCAGATACTGGTCTTGCAGAACCTGTTACTGTGAACAGTGCACTGCCCTGGAGGGAGGGTTATTAACGCTAGCGCCAGGCCAGACCATCAGATATGGCCTGGGGATCCCCAACACCTGGGGGCCTTCTTGCAAGGCCCTTGAAAAGGACCAGAAACATAATCCATGTTTGTGGGACAAAGACCACAGGGAGGGAGATATAAAGGAAAGCCCCATGCGTGTTCCTTCACTCAGATTTGAAAGGCTGTTCCCTGAGTCCACTGGTGTATTAAACAGTGTCCCTCCTTTTTTCTTCTCAGAATCGTCCTTGGTTTTCTTTGGTCTTCTGCAATAGGATGGATACAATCCTCTGGTCCTTTGAGGTGAGAAGTTTGAAGGGTTCACATTATGTTGCTTTACTGTGCTTATCTTTCTTCATGTTCATTCACCTATGGGCTCCTTGCTTTTCTGTCTGTCACTGATATTCCCTCCTTTTCTCTTTAGGCTGGTTTCAGTCTGTTTCCAACATCTGTTATGGTTTAGAGGGACGCTTGCCTGGAAATAGTCCTTTCCGGGCCATTATATATATTTCTAGTAAAAGCAAATGAATGAATATATAGAAAGAAACGACATTTCACAAGGAAGTTGCCCTGGAAGTGGGCTGTTGTTGTAAAAAAAGGCATTTGCCTGTTATTTAGTCCCAGAAGTCTGATCATTCCTGCCCAATCAGGACTTCCCATCACATTGTCCGCTTTGCTGTTCCATCCTCTGTGGACCATGTGGGTTACAATATGTACATTGGCACTTGTTATACTGCAAGTGCAAACAGCTGACTCTCTTGCTGTTCATCCAGTGCCAAAATGTTATTCCTCATAAGGCCTTTTAACTGCTTTTGCAGTTAGTAGCTTCAGTGACTGGGAAATCAAACATTTTATCTAGTGGTTTGTTAACTTAAGGCTATTTTCCAGATGTTTTCTAGAGCAGTTCCTCTGACGCTGATTTGTGGCGGCGTTGATATTTTCTTTCTATAGCATTTTATTATTTTTGAGCAGCGAAATTTAATTTAGTTAGGGGAAATGTCTTTTCCAAACTTTTTGTTTCTGATGACACACAGTTATTTTGTGCCTGGTGTTAATCCCACAAACTATAGGACTTGGCCGGATTATAGACATGACTAGACAGTAGAAACTTTAGAAGAACCGTTGCGCCAGACTTCCACGTCTATCACGGCTACCAGATACGCTCATAGATTACAGGCCCAGGGAATTTCAAGGCCGGGAGGGATTTTTTACTCAGATACCTCTTTAGTCATAAAGCATAACTGGAACTCATAGCTGCTAAGTGATTTTTACCCTAGGCCACCCATCTAGTTGCTAGTAAGATCAGAACCAGAACCCAGGTCTCCTAGATACAGAGGATAGGAAACCTTTGTTTTATGCCTCGGGTGGATCTACGCATGTGGATCCACTTCCCTGTCAGTCACCCAAGGATGCCTTCATTGGCACATAAGTCTCTTGACAGCCTTTTGAAGAGGCAGGACAAGCTCCTGTGCCCGTCTTCAGGAGCGAGCATCCTTTCCCAGTGACCAGCCCTGAGACGTGGCACGTGGCCAGCCCCCCGCTTCTTGCAGCCTCGCACAGAGTTACCTCACAGTGGAATGACTCCTGTGCACAGTCATTTTGCCAGGAACCACTTTTATTTATCGACTCTCAAATCCCTTCCCCCGCCCTCCCCCCCCCCCCCCCCCCCGAAACTCTCCTACCACACAAACCCGGCCAGGGCCTCTCATAGCTTTGTGATCATCATCTGCTTCTCCATCTACAAGTTCAATACGCTGTTAGACTGAAAAGTCTTGGGGGTTTGGCAATGGTTTACAAAGAACCCAGGGTGGATGTTACCGACAACAGGAAGTATATATGGAAAACACCAATACTAAAAAAAAAAAGGTATTCTTTAAAAATGAAATATGACAGCATATAATCCAAACCCTCAAAACTTACCAGAAATTCTCATAAAACTGTAGGTAAGCTTACATTATATTACACAAGTTTTAAACTCTGGATCTGGGCCGAAAACATCACCTGCTTTTTAAGTCTTCAAATAGACACTAAAGAACTACAGAATGATACAACTGACCAGCAAAACATTTTAAGATTTAGTTGTAATCTACAGACTGTCAACTTGGCGGTAACTGGTAAAGTAATTTGTGGTTTCTTGTTGTCTGTGTTAATTAGAGGTAGTTCTCTGCAGCCAGCCTTACAGGGGAAACTGAAACACAGCTGTCGCACTGTAAGCCTCGGAGTGAAATCAGCAGCACCCAGGGAAGAACAAGAAGGCCCCAGAATAGCACCTCCACCAGTGCCGCTTGCTTTCCCTACTGGAGTCTCTCCTCTGGGCTCATTGGTGACTCATGCATTGAGGGCAGTGGACTTGGGGCCCAAAGGCACAGCAGGGCCAGAGGAGCCCAAGCTTGCTGTTGGGAATTGGACCAAATGGGTCAACAATAGACAAAGGAGGCCTGGAATATGGGCTTCAGAGTCTGAGTTAAAACTTGAGTTCTGACTTCTGAGTCAGGTAGTGTGAGCTGTCTGTGACAGAGGTCACCCCCTTTTCTATTTTTTAAGAATGCTTCATGAATTTGCGTGTCATCCTTGCGCAGGGGCCATGCTAATCTTCTTTGTATCCTTCCAATTTTAGTATATGTGCTGCCGAAGCGAGCACCTTTTAGAGGACAATTTCTGTGGATTGTAGACCTGGTAAATCACATGTGTGGGCATTATTCTCTGCACCTCCCCACTCAACCCCAAACCATTGACATTTGTATTCAGATAAAATTCCATTAAAACAAATATCAAGTAATGACTTTATCAAGAGAACCAACACCAGGACTTTTAATTAGTAAAACTGGTGTGTGTGTGTGTGTGTGTGTGTGTGTGTGTGTGTGTTGGCACAAAACTGGGGAAAAATGAGAGTGATAATGTCAAGAAAAGGCACTTTTTAGCCTGAGAGGGGGTTGTTGCCAGGCCATTTTTACTTTCCTCTTTCATTACTTAGTGATTTTGGAAAAAATACAGGGAGAGACCTTAGCAACAACACTCTTCATGTGTCTCTCTCCCCCCATTGTGCTCTGTCTCCCGCTAGTCTTGGATCTGGATTACTGTTAAAGTGTCCCAATTTACTTTTATGCCTCTATTTATCTAACATATCCTTCTCAGAGTAATCTCCCCAGAACAGTGGTCGGCAAACTCATTAGTGATTGAAATTTCTTTTGAGAGCCGAAAACCGACTTCTGCGCATGGGCCACGAAGTTTCAATCGCACTGTACGTGTGTGCCTGCACGTGGTATTTTGTGGAAGAGCCACACTCAAGGGGCCAAAGAGCCGCATGTGGCTCGCGAGCCGCAGTTTGCCGACCACTGTCCCAGAACATCTGACTGATGGTGCTAATTGTTTAGTCATCAATGCTTGGTCACATTTATTGAAATTTCCTCTTTTCCCTTAGTTCAATATTCAACCACCTAGAATCTCCTCTAGTTTAGGTTTCCCACTGGTCTCCCTTCATGCACATTCTCTTTTGGTTAAATGGGACTCACAGCTGCCCCAACACCCCTCAAGTGCTTCTGCCTTCAGCTGTTCCATTGCTGCTTGTCCTTGCTGTTCATCCAGTGCCAAAATATTATCCCTCATAAGACTTTTTAACAACAGTGTCACAAATCTAAGTCATCACCATCCTTCAAGGCCCACTTTAAAAGCTGCCTTGTCCATGAAATCTTCCCCGAACAGCCCTCTGGAAGTGTTACCTGCTACCTCTGTTTTTCCACAGCAAGTTGTGTTTTGATGTTCCTCCAGACACCTACCACGTTCTGTCTTTTGTCATTCTTACTTGTGCACCTGAAATGAGTGCTTAAATGCTCTGGGCCAGCCAGCCTGGGTTTTAATATCAGGTTTGGTCATTAATGTGATCTTATGATTAACCTTTTTAAGTCTTGGAATCTTCCTTGTAAATAGATAACTGTAACTCATAGGTTGAGACAATGAATGCAATACACTCAACTCTGTGCTTCACACACAGTAAGTGGTCAAAAAGTGTTATTGTATTTATTATTTTTATTATTTAAATTTTCTTTCTAGACTCTAACTTATTTGAGGATTAAATCTCTCTATATAGCAAACATCAGCAAACTTTTTTGGTAAAAGGCCAGCCAATATTTTAGGTTTTTCAGGCAGCATATATCTCTGTCACATATTGTGAAATAACAGAAAAAATATATATTGGCCTCTGCCTTCCCCCCACCTCCCCAATCTGGTTCCTGGCACAGAGTTCCTAAAACCCTTGTAAATTCCTGGGTGATAGGAGCATCTCTTGTCCTAATGAAGCAACTCTGGGTGGGCTCCTGGATGGGGGCTGGTCACCAGAAAGACTAAGCCATAATTAGAAGCTTGGACTTTTCAGCTTCTCCCCCATCCTCCACAGAGGGGAAAAGGGATGGAAATGGACTTAGGTAATGATGGATTGTGCTTAAGTGATAAAGCCTCCATGAAAATCTCCAAACTATAGGGTTTGGAGAGCTTTTAGGCTGGTGAACTTATACACACCAGACGGTGATACACCCAACTTCTCGGGGACAGACGCTCCTGCACATGGGACCCTCCCAGACCTGGCCCTATGTCTCTCTTCATCTGGCTGTTCATCTATATTCTTTATCATATCCTTTAATAAACTGGTAAATGTAGTGGATGTTTTCCTGAGTTCTGTGAGTCACTCTAACAAATTAATCAAACCTGAGGAAGGGATTGTGGAAATTTTTGATTTGTAGCCAAGTTGGATAAAGATTGTGGGTAACCTGGAGACATACAGCTTGTGATCGGCATCCAGAGTGAGTGGGGGGATTCTCATGGCCTGAGCCCTTAACCCATGGGATATGCCGCTCTCTCTGGTTAGAGAGTCTTAGAATTGAGTTAAATTGTAGGTCACCAGCCATTTCTCTGCAAAGAATTTTTTGGTTTGGAGTGTCTTGAGTGTAGCAATAGTGTGAACATAAAGGGGACTCAGAGAAGGCAAGGATTGAGACTTTTCAAATACTGATTTTTTTCTTTTGTTTTGCTTAATAACCTTTGAAAATGTTAAGATTCATCTGTAGCTTACAGACCATGCCCAAAAAGCCACAGGCTGGCTATAGTTTGCAGATCCCTGCTAGGTAGTCCACAGTGCCCAAGTCGGTACTTCATGGATATATAAGTTAACTAAGAAGTCTTGTGTGATTAACTAAGTGAGTGAATACACGATTGATCTTTATTGAGTGCCTCTGTTCTTTTTGACCTTTTGCTAATGACTCCAGTTTGTGCCTTTCCCTCCTGCACCATTCAAAGTCTGGAATATTTGCTGAGTGCCTGATCCTAGATCAAGCAGAATGAAGCCCCTGAAGACTGGAGCCAGTGGTGGGTTGCCCCTTTCCACAGCTATGCCTCTCGGTGTTGGGAAATCGTCTCTAATCCAACCCAGCAGGGGAGCTGTACACAGTCAGTGAGGTTAAGTAATTCCAGTGAAGAAAGTGGTAAGAGTTTTAGAACAATACTAAACATTGTATTGTTGCATTGAGAAGGGGACTATTTATGTTTCTCCATGAATGTGTAAGATCCTCTCTCCCACGCTGGTTTTGACTGAATGTCCAAAAGATCCAACCTTACTGTGGAAAAAAATAGAATGGTGGTATTAGTATAGCTTTTTTCCCCCTTATTAACTGTATTTACAGATCAATTCCACAGACAGTATACATTCCCCCCCCCCCTTTGTGCATTGGTTTATCACAACAGTATCAATTTTCTCTGTTAGGCATCTTTCCATAGATATACAAGAATGAAATTGAGAATTAACAGCTTAAACTGAGAATTTTTTATTATTGACAATTCAGACACTGACTCTGCTTTCCTTAAAATGTCTATTTTAGTAAATAATTAATATGGCATCTAAATTTGAAGCATAGATTATATATTTGCACTTATTTTAAATACTCCTCACTTTAAATATTCAATCATTGAGGCTGATTATCATATTAGGAGAACTCCATAAACGCACACGTTTACTCACCAGAGTAATATTAAGAAATATAAGCATCAGCAATAGCCATACAATTTCCATTTCTTAAAACAAGACAATTTCATATTTTGTCCACTAGGTGTTGCTGCTGTATACTGAATGAGCAGAAAGAGCCTAAAAAATAACAAGAATTCTACCCACAAATTCATTATAATAATTGTTTAAGCAATTATTATTAGAAATTTAAAAATAAGCGGTACATAACTTATTTATATATTATTTTGAAGGCGCTGTCATTTGCAACTTTTGTTTCAGATATGGGAAAGAATGTCTTAGGAGAAAAGCTAAAAAAAATCAATACTATTTTTTAATAAAACAACCAAAAGGAATATATAAAAATAGAATATTTAAGGAATGCAAAAAAAAGAAAAGATCAGAGATAAAGTACACACATAAGACACTTGATGATGCTATCCTTTTAACAATATTTTAAAACTTCTGGTTAATGTAACAATGACTAACATGGTTGTTTGATAAAATTCTATAACAAGCTACAGATGAACTTCTGGATGAAGCCGCAGTGGCAGGGACCGAGCCCCTTGCAGGAATTTCGTGCATTGGGCCTCTAGTTCATTATATTTACAGAAAAGTGATACTTTCCACTATACCAACTGTTCTCTTAGGACAAGCATGTTTTAGGGCACTGAGAGCCCCTGAAGCCCCCGTGAAGTCCCCGTGAGCTGGGAGAACAGAGCTGCTGGTAGGAAGCATTTGAGTAAGTGCATATTTGTTTAAACTTGTTTTCTTAATTCATTACAACCATTATGCCCTGCCAGGAAGGGCATATTCTCAATGTTCTTGAACAGTTGCAAATTAAAGAGAAATGTACTGGAGAAAAAAAGAAAAGTGATACTTGCCAAAATATCCAGCATGAGCTGTAAATTTTATGAAGCATACCTTCTTTCTTTTTTTAAAATATATTCCATTGACTTTTTAAAGAGAGGAAGGGAGAGGGATAGAGAGTTAGAAACATCAATGAGAGAGAAACATCGATCAGCCACCTCCTGCATACTCCCCACTGGGCATGTGCCCGCAACCAAGGTACATGCCCTTGACTGGAATCGAAGCTGGGACCCTTGAGTCTGCAGGCTGATGCTCTATCCACTGAGCCAAACTGGCCAGGGCAAGCATACTTTCATTTACCTTCCGGGATTGACTGTTCCAATGGTGTTGTTGGTTATGACAATACCTAAGACTAACTCAAGAAGGCTGGGAGGCAGTAAGATCTTGACTTTTATTAGTACAGTCTCTACAGTGGTACAGAAAGGTAAAGTTGACACAATGTGGAATATATCTCTTTTAACAGCAGTTTTCATTTCTGCAACCTGTGCAGAAAGAGTAATCCAGACTGCAGACTGTGTACCTTTCCCCTCCAGGGCAGGAAAGCTCACAATGAGAGCATTACTGCTACTCTGGTACTTCCCTCTTATGGAACAAATTTGCAAGGTCGGTGGCAGTGATTCATAGTTCAGGAAAGACACACCTCCAGAAGCAAGGATGAAGAAAGAGGGATATTATATGTTTAGTCTTTGCTATTTTTATCCTTCTGGTTTTTAGTTAAATTGCAACTTACAATCATTTGGTTATGGTGATGTGACCCATGAATTCACCAAACAGAAGCTCCATTTGAGTCAAAGGAGCTTAAAAGAACATGAATCTCTATATTCAAACTTAAAAGAAAATTAACCTTTATGTTCTTAGGCTTCCCTTGTAGTATGTTCTGTCATTTCATTAATGCTCTGTCTATCCAATGGGCCTGGACCCATCTTGAATAAAAATTGAGAGCCTCCCATGAGTAGATAAATAGTGTTTAGGGTTTTCATAAAAAATGAATAGACAGAAAAACCATATTTTTTCCCCCTGGCCCTTATTTATAATATGTACTAAAAGTTGCTATTGATCTTAGGAAGTATTTTTAAAATTGAAGTTGACCTTCTTGGTATGAAAATATTTGGTCCTTCTGGTGTGTGATATGGCAGAGACCTTGTGCCACCTATACTAATAAAAGGATAATACGCAAATTGGTCATGACGCCATCACAGTAACAACCGAACAGCAGGCTGCTTGGGGTGACCAGGCCGGCAGGGGGGTTAGCAAGGGATGACCAAATGACTAACCAGTAGGCTGTGTGGGGTAACCAGGCTGGCAGGGGGGCAGTGAGGGGCAACCAGGACAGCAGGGGGGACAGTTGGGGGTGACTAGGCTAGCAGAGGAGGGCAGTTGGAGGCAACCAGGCCAGCGGGGAGAGGGGGGGCACCAGGCTGGCTGGAGGGGGGCGTTGGGGGCGACCAGGTCAGGGGGTGGGGGGAAGTTAGGGGCAATCAGCCTGGCAGGCAGAGGTGGTTAGGGGTGATCTGGCTGGCGGGGCGGGGGGGAGCAGTTAGGGACAATCAGGCAGTCAGGCAGGTGAGCAATTAGGAGCCAGTAGTCCCGGATTGTGAGAGGGATGTCCAACTGCCGGTTTTGGCCCAATCCCAAGGGGTCCCAGATTGGAGAGGGTGCAGGCTGGGCTGAGAGGATTCCCTCCCCCCATGCACAAATTTCATGCACTAAGCCTCTAGTATAACAATAATTATTGATATACTTAATTGTGCATAATTTCTTTACCATCTGTCTCTCCTACCAGACTACAGACAACCCTAGGACTGTTTTATATGTCTATACAAATAGGAGCTTAAATATTTTTGTAGAATGACCTAGCAAATGAATAAATAAAGATAAAAATTGCTGAATTAAACAAATGAAGTATCAGCCCAAGGATAAATTCAATTTTAGTTCAAAAATAATTTGTGAACTATGAGTCAACCAGAATATTCTTAAGACTAAGTATAACAGTCCATCAATAGGAGAAACATTTAAGATGCTAAGGAACTTACCATCTTGGTTGTTTCCTAAATTTTCCAGATCCTTAATATCTCTTCCAGAATATAGTTTTCAGCACCTTGTCGCTTGACTCCGCTGTTTCATAGTGATTAACCTAACACTTGGATAACTGACAGCTGCATAGTACTTTCCAGTTTCTTCTCTGGTCTCTAGTCACACTAGATAAGTACTTTTTGTAAAAAAAATGTATTTTATTGATTTTTTTTACAGAGAGGAAGAGAGAGGGAGAAAGAGTTAGAAACATCGATGAGAGAGAAACATTGATCAGCTGCCTCCTGCACACCTCCTACTGGGGATGTGCTCGCAACCAAGGTACATGCCTTTGACTGGAATCGAACCTGGGACCCTTGAGCCTGCAGGCCTATGCTCTATCCACTGAGCCAAACCAGTTAGGGCTAGGTAAGTCCTTGAAAACACCAGTAATTTAATTAATGCCAGTAAGTACTGAACGCTTTCTTGTGCTTGGTCCTATGCTACCATGGTGTTTGATTCTTTTGTGCCTTTGTTAATGGCAAGCTTTCTACCTTGAATTGTATTCCCTTCCTTCTTCATTGGTGTAATCACTACTCATTCTTTAAGACTCATCTCGGGCCTCATCTAGCCCATGGTGCCTTTCCTGAGCGAAAGCCTAGAATCCCCTAAGATATTACACATAACTCTGTTATAGAACTTATTTTATATTAGCACATATAAACATTATAAGCTTATTATCCAAATCCCCCACTAGACTATGAGCTCCTTAAAGTAGTCAGAAGCAATCTGAAGAGATCCATGATCAAATGTGCCAACCTACCCATATGTGCACCTAAATTCTCTGCTTCCTAAGTACAATGGATGGACTGTCATTAATTCATCTAAAGCCAGTCTATCTACTGGGCACCTCTCTTGCACTTGATTTGTAGTTCAAGTATTTGTAGTTTGAAGCCATTAATCCATTGCCTTTTTGTTTGTAGTGTTGCTGAGAAATCCAAACCATTCTTGTCATTCCTTTTAAAAAAATTCTGCATTTTAGAAACAATTAAATATCTACAAAGAGGAAATAGTTTAATGAATCCCCACATAGCTATCCCTCTGCTTCCACAATTATAAATTCATAAGCAATCATGATGCATCTGTAGCCCACCCCTATTTCCTACCAAACTTGCAGTTATTTTGAATAACAATCTAGACATTATACTGTTTCATTTGTGAATATTCAGCATTTATCTCTAAAACAGATAAAGGTTCATATAGCTCATCCTTCTTTTTTTCTTTATTGATTAAGGTCTTACATATGTGTCCTTATCCCCCCATTGCCCCCAGAACCCCCACTGATGCCCTCACCCCCTGGTGTCTGTGTCCATTGGTTAGGCTTATATGCATGCATACAAGTTCTTTGGTTGATCTCTCTCCCTTACCCCCACCCTCCCCTGCCTTCCCGCTGAGAAGGCAGTCTGATCAATGCTTCTCTGTCTCTGGATCTGTTTTTGTTTTATCAGTTTATGTTGTTCATTATATTTCACAAATGAGTGAGATCATGTGATATTTATCTTTCTCTGACTGACTTACTTCACTTAGCATAATGCCCTCCAGTTCCATCCAGTTTTCTAACCCTTGTTCCTCTTCCTGTCATTCTGGCACCCCAATTATTCATATGTTGCTTCATTTTATGTTGTCCCAAAGCTCCCTCAGGCTCTCCTTCTGTCTTTTATTTTATTTTTATCTGAATACTTTATTAAATTATTTTTTTTACTTATTATTTCTTTTTTAAAAATAAATCTTTATTTAGATTATTACAATTGTTTCTCTTTCCCCCTCCCATAGCTCCCCTCCACCCAGTTCCCACCCCACCTTCTGTCCTTACCTCCCACCCACTGTCCTCATCCATAGGTGTATGATTTTTGTCCAGTCTCTTCCTGCACCCCCCCTTACCCCTTTCCCCCTGAGAATTATCAGTCCACTCCCTTTCTATGCCCCATGATTCTATTATATTCACCAGTTTATTCTGTTCCTCAGGTTTTTAATTCACTTGATTTTTAGGTTCACTTGTTGATAGATATGTATTTGTTGTTCATAATTTTTATCTTTACTTTTTTCTTGTTCTTCCTCTTCTTAAAGAATACCTTACAGCATTTCATATAATACTGGTTTGGTGGTGATGAACTCCTTTAGCTTTTACTTATCTGTGAAGCTCTTTATCTGCCCTTCAATTCTGAATGATAGCTTTGCTGGGTAGAGTAATCTTGGTTGTAAGTTCTTGCTGTTCATCACTTTGAAAATTTCTTGCCACTCCCATCTGGCCTGCATAGTTTCTGTTGAGAAATCAGCTGACAGTCCTATGGGTGCTCCCTTGTAGGTAACAAACTGCTTTTCTCTTGCTGCTTTTAATATTCTCTCTTTGTCTTTTGCTCTTGGCATTTTAATTATGATGTGTCTTGGTGTGGTCCTCTTTGGATTCCTTTTGTTTGGGGTTCTCTGCACTTCCTTGACTTGTAAGTCTATTTCTTTCACCAGGTGGGGGAAGTTTTCGGTCATTATTTCTTCTAATAGGTTTTCAGTATCTTGCTCTCTCTTTTCTTCTGGCACCCCCATAATTCAGATGTTGGTATGCTTGAAGTTGTCCCAGAGGTTTCTTACACTATCTTCAACTTTTTGGATTTTCTTTTTCCTTTTTTTTTTTCGGTTGAGTGTTTTTTGCTTCTCTGTATTTCAATTCTTTGACTTGATTCTTGCGTTCTTCTAGTCTGTTGTTGGGTCTCTGTATAATATTTTTTATTTCAGTTAGTGTATGTTTAATTTCTAGTTGGTCCTGTTTCATATCTTCGAGGGTCTCATTATATTTATCGGCCTTTTCTAGGATATTCTTGAAAAGCCTTATAACCGTGGTTTTGAATTCTATATCCAGTCGTTTGTTTTCCTCCATTTCTTTCGTTTGTGATCTGTTTCTTTGTCACAGCGTTTTCACTGCTTCCCTGAGTTGGTAGGGTAGCTTTGTGTGCTAGGTTTCCTATATGGCCCAGTGGGTCGGCCTCCCCAGTTAACCTGAGGTGGACACTCTTGGTGCACCCCTTTGTGGACTGTGTGTACGGCCTTGTTGTAGTTAAGTCTTGATTGTTGTTGGTATCACTGGGAGGAATTGACCTCCAGGCCAGTTGGCTGTGAGAATCAGCTGTGTCTATGCTGGGAGAAGTTCAGTGCTGGAGACAGCCTTATAGGATTAGACTTGCCAAATTGCAAAAGCCTCTGTACTCAGCTTGGATGGGGTGGAGTCTCAGGGCGGAGCAGACAGTCTTGGCTTCCCGTCAGCCCTGCCCTTGCGCGCACGCCTCCAGACCTCTGCCTTCCCCGGCTCCCGAGCCTCTGCCCGAGAGTCCAGATTCCCCACTGCAAGAGCGTGGGTCCCCAGGGGCTCGCCTGAAACTGGGGTTCAGTGCAGTCAGAACTGGGGCTCAGTGCAGTCAGGAGCTTCCAACTCCCTTCTGCTAGGGAAAGCCTGTGGCAACCTCCTCAGTCTTTGTGCACACTCACGCATGTGCCTCCAGACCCCTGCCCGCCGGGGCTCCCCTGGCTCTCCCCTGGGTCTCTGAGTCTCCGAGTGCTTTTCTCTCTACCTGAAAGTCCAGACTCCCCCTGTATGAGCCTGGGTCCACAGGGTTTTGCCTGGAACTGGGGTTCAGTGCAGTTGGAACTGGGGTTCAGTGCAGTCGGGGAATTCCTTCCCCCTCCTGCCAGAGAAAGTCAGCCAGGCTCTCAGCCGCCCTTCCTCTCTGCGCGCACAAAGACCCTTTGCCTTTGCCGTACCTCAACCCTTTGCCATTCCTCCAATTCTCCGTGAG
Source organism: Corynorhinus townsendii (assembly GCA_026230045.1). Taxonomy (NCBI): domain Eukaryota; kingdom Metazoa; phylum Chordata; class Mammalia; order Chiroptera; family Vespertilionidae; genus Corynorhinus; species Corynorhinus townsendii. Next base: position 78,265,012 of record JAPDVU010000001.1, on the reverse strand, counting down.
CTTTTCTCTTTCCTTCTAGTTGTAGAATTTCCACTCAGCCAGCTTTCTTGTGGTTCTGGATGATGTCTGTTCTGTCTTTTAGTTGTAGTTTTGAAATTGTTGTGCAAGGCAGCAGTTTAGATACTTACCTATGCCACCATCCTGGTTTCTCCTTCTCTCCTTCTGTCTTTTAATTTTTTTCTCAAATTGCAGTTCAGTTTGGGTGTTTTGCTTCCCTGTTTTCTAATTTGCTAATTCGGTCCTCCACTTCTCCTAGTCTACTATTGAAACTTTCCATGGTGTTTTTTATTGCAGCTATATCAGTCTTTATTTCTTCTTGATTCTTACATAAGTTGTTGATGTTTTTCATCCATCCGGTTTATGTACTGTGTGACTCATATTCTGACGTATTGCATGCCTCCATTTCACTTATCTGCCTTCCTGACACTTCCTCCTTTTCTTTCCTTTGTTTCCCCATTTTTTCTCTCACCAAAGGATCTAGGTGTCGAATTGTGCAGGGGCTGCTCCTCAGGTGTCAGTAGCTCCTCGGGCAGTGGCTGTTCCTCAGGCAGTTGCAGCAGTGGCTGCTCCTCAGTTGGCAGCAGCCCCTCTGGTGGGTGCTGCTCGCAGCCGTGGTGGCTCTTCTGGCTGGCAAGAGCAGGCTGCTTACGCAGCTGCTGCTCCTTGAACAGGGTTGGGCTGCTCACACTGTTGCTGCTCCTTGGATGGGGGTGGGCTCCACGTGGCTGCTGTTCCTATGACAGGGGCTGGCTGCTCATGCAGCTGCTCGTGTGGCTGCTGCTCCTCAGATGGGGACAGGCTGTGCATGAAGCTGCTGCTCCTCAGATGGGGGGGTGGGCTGCTCACAAGGCTGCTGCTGCTCGAATGGGGGCAGGTTGTGTGAGGCTGCTGCTCCTTGGACTGGGGTGGGCTGCTCATGGGGCTTCTGCTCACATGATTATGGTGTGCTGGGCTGAAGTGTTGGGCAAACCATAGGGGAGTATGCTTTAGAACTCACAGGAGCCCGCACCCAGGGTGGCTGGAGTCTCGGTGACCATGGGACCATAGCCGAGGCAGCAGGTCCCTGGCAGGGGTGGTTGTAGAGTCCTGGGTGTTGTCTGAGGGCACCCTGGGTGGAGGTGAGGTTGGGCTCCCAGTCACAGAAGCTCTTCCCTTCAAAAAGGTGTGGTCTCTGTGGAAGATCTGGCTGCTCCAGGACTGTTTGCAACAGTAGCAGAGGCTGCCTGGTTAGGCGAGCCTGGTCAGCCTGCCCCTGAGATCCTGCAGGATCTAACTGTGCTATACACACACACACACACACACACACACACACACACACACCACACATGTCCACACACTCCTCTTTCACTCCTTCCCACGCTCGTGCTCTCTACCTCACTGCCACCTTCTTCCCGCCTCTATAGTTGGGTCTGGAGTGTTATTGACCAGTTCGTGGATGGAGTCTCTTCTCCAGGTGTCTGGTTATGTGGCTTGCTCTTTACCACATTGGACAAATGGGACAAAATGCAACTTGACAAGACACGACACAAAGGGAACAAAACATGAATGTACTCACAACATCAGTAACCCTAATATAAGTGACTACCAGAGAAAAGAGACTTAGGGGAGAGAAAAGAGAGCACAAATGGTATTGAAGAGAGAAGAAATAGTATGAGAGAAAAGAAAAAGAAGAAAAAGGAAAAAAAATATATGGAGAGGAAACACCAGAGAATTAACAGATAAACCAAAACATACAAACAGCAAATACCCAGTAAAGAGAGTGAGGGCAGAATCTGTAGAGGCCGAGCTTATATACAGAAAGTAAGGTTAAGGAATTGGATGAATATGGGGAGGACCTCAGTTTAGTATAGAGGAAGTAGAAAGAGGATGAGTGGATAAGAAGAAAGAGAAAGAGAAGAAAAATAATAATAATAATAAAAAACCAATTAATTAAAAAAGAACAAAATAAAAAAATTAGAAAGATGAAAAAATTATGCAAAAAGTAGAAAATAAAAAAAACAAATGAAAAAAGAAAATAAAAGGAAAAAGAAAAAAGAGATAACAAAATAAAAATAAAACAAAATAAAATAAAAATAAAAATGAAAAAGTGAAATGTCATTCCTTTTTGCTGAGTTTTAATTCCCTGTGAGGGCTGGTTTAAGATCCCACCCTCTGTACTGTCTGCTGCTTCTCAGTTTCCTGTTGCTGGGACTGAAAGTCCTCTCTTTAGGCCAGTCCTCAGGGACTATTCATATATATATATATATATATATATATATATATATATATATATATATATATATATATATATTTATATATTTGTATCCTTTGTACCACTCAGGGCATAGTCTGGGTGAGGCTGTATTGGTTGCCTGGAGACTGCAGGGAGAAGCTATCTCTTCAGGAGAAAATGGCTGCTTAGGTCCGGCATATCAGGTATGACTCAGTGCTAGACTCACAGCCACCTCTCCCCTCCTCTCTCCTCTTCCCAGCCTCTTCCCAGACTCCACAAGTCCGCACCTCCACCTGCACCTCAGCAGTGGCTGAGGGTTTGTATTTGAAAGGTCCTATGAACTAGGTTTAGCGAATAAAAGCAAAGACCAAAAAGAGGGGAAAGAGCAGTGCCACTGCGAGCCCCTCTCCCCGCCCCCCCCCCCCAACTGCTCCCCCCACCCTCCAGCATAGCACGGCTTGGGCAGCCATCCAGACTGCCTTCTCTGGGCTCAGTTTCTCATGCCTGTGGGCTTAGCTCCAGAATCCCCTGCCGCCAGCAGCCCTGCAGACCTCCTTTCCATAGTCAGATGCTACACCTGCCCCAAGGGATGCGGCCTCGGTGTAGTGCAGCTGCCTACGGACTCTCTGGGTTCAGGGCTTTTGCAGTTCTCTCCAGCCCAGATCCCTGATTTTTACCAATCTCCAGGCGTCCTCTGCCCTTCCTGGCTGCGAATTGTCTCACCAGCTGTGTCTACTCCGTCAATTTGGGGTGGATGTTATTTGATTTAGTTGCTCGTTCTATCTGCTCTGGGACAAGGCTTGGGACATGTCCACCTATTCCACCGCCATTTTCCTATCTCCTAGCTCATCCTTTATATGGAATTTATTTTATTCTCTCTGAAGGTTTTTAGGAAATTACTTTTCTTCCTAGAGTCCTAAAATTTTGTAATGGTATGCTCATTGAAGCTGTTTCTGTGGGCCCTTCTATCTGTAATCACATGTCTTTAAATTCCAAGAAATGTTCTTGAATTGTTTCATTGATGACTTTTTAGCCCATTACTCAGTTGCTGGACCTCCTGGAATGGTGCTGTAACTTTTCTTTCTTTTATCTCTTTGACTTTTTGTTCTATTTTTCTGAGAGGTTTTCTCAACTTTATCTTCCTAGCTACCTATCAAGATTTTCATTTCTGCAATTGCATTTTTAATGTCTTAAGCTCTTTTCTATGTTCTCTGAATGTTTCTTTTTCACAACATCTTGTTTATGTTTCACAGATGCAATATAGTCTCTTTCTCTTTTTGATAACAGGATGATATATTTTTGAAGTTTTTCTCATCTCCCAATTTGCCTTTTTTCAGTTTGCTTATTTTGGTTTCATCCTCTGTGGTAGATGTTTTCTTCATTGGGCTATTAATCCTTGGCTCTCTGCTCATGATCAAGAAAGAGACTAAAAACGGAATCTCATACTGAGCCTGTGGGAAGGACTTTTGCACTTTGAGCTTCACAGAATTGGAATCTGGAGGGACCATTTATAGGGGAACCTCTAAGCTCAGTGTCTTTAGATCTTGCTCTCAGGCAGGCCAGACACTTTGGAAAAGAGTTTTCCAGTTTTTCTTTTCTGGAGGGTAAGTGTCTGGCCAAACACATTGGGAGTTGTGTTGGGGAAGAAGGCCAGGGGCGTCTGCATTCAGCCATTTGCTAGACATGGGACTCTTGGCATCCCTCCTGTTTTACCTAGGTTGAAGTAAGGACCTGGGATCTTACTGTTACTCAAACAGCTTTTATCCATACCTCCTTATTTAGGAATTCTCACACTGTTTCAGATTTTTCTTGTGTTGCCAGTTTCTGATTCCTTTGAAGCTGCGGGCAAATAATGTTGATTTTGAACTTTCCTTGCCGCCAACTTCGGTTTGGGTTTCTTGTGGATGATATCACATTGTTATCCTTTTCAACTTCCAAATTTTTGTTGCTGTTGTTTCCTCTACTGTTTTTCCCACACTTGTAGATTTAAATATTAAACTTATTTATTATATTTTTGTGGGGTTTTGGGAGGGAGAAAAATAGATGTGTGTGTTCACATCATCTTAACCTGGAAAAACCCTTCATCCCACTTATTAACCTTAAAATCCCATAACCATCCTATCAATAAAGAGGGAATATGCTAATTGACCCTCATGCTGTCATAAAGATGGTGGTGCCCACAGCCAATAAGGAGGGAATATGCTAATTGACTGTCCCATCCTCAAAGATGGCAGCGCCCACAGCCAATAAGGAGGGAATATGCTAATTGACTGCCATGCTGTCAAAGATGGCAGTGTCCAGTCCCCTCAACTCCGCGCACCTGCCTTCAGAGTCCCCCAGTCCCCTTAGTCCCCTAGTTGCCCATGGCTGGCCCGAGGCACAGGCAAGCCTTGGGTGGCGGCTGCCCAGTTACCCAGGGCTGCCTGAGGCTCAGGTAACCAGGGCCGGCCTAGGCTTGCACTGCTGGCAGTGGCAGCAGCAGAGGTATGATGGGGCATCACCTTCCCCTGATCACCAGGTTGCCTCCAGCCACTGAGGGGTCCTTGACTGTGAGAGGGGGCAGGCCTGGCTGAGGGACCCCCCCCTCCAGTGCATGAATTTTCATGCACTGGGCCTCTAGTTATTTAATATAAAGGTAAACTCTGTTCCTTGCAGTGGGCTTATCAGCAGCCAGAGTGCACACCTGGACATCCAAACTTCTTGGATTTGCAGTGAGGGGAGTCAGTTACTAGCAGGGTGTGGCCATACTCTTTCTTTTCTTTTTTTTTTATTTTGAGAGTGGAAGGGAGAGAGGGAGGGGAAAAGAGAGAGGGAGGAAAGAGAGAAATATCAATGTGAGAGAGACACATCAATCAGTTGTCTCCCTCATGCACCTGGACTGGGGCAGGGATCAAACCTGCAACCTAGGTACCTGCCCTTGACCAAGAATTGAACCTGAGACCTTCATCGCTTGGGCCAGGCTCTAACCACTGAGCAACATTTAACTTCTTTCTTGAAGCCTCATCCACACATTTCTGGTAGGACATCAGGGCTTTGGAGATGGACTGGCAGGTTGCATATATGTGGGCCAGGTGCCACTTTCTTCTCACTGACAGGGAGTCTATGCAGGGGAACTGCTCTTCGCACAGAAGCAGAATGGGTTCCAGAGGTTATATCACAGTGGTCTCTCTCTCTTTGAATGTATGTATGTGCATATGTCTTTTCTGAGTCCTTTTGAAAATCAATTGTGGAATACTACTCAATAATAAAAAATAACTATTGATACAACATTAAATGAATCTCATAATAATTATGTAGAGTGAAAGAAGCCAGGCCAAAAAAAAAAAAAAGAGTATATACAGCATGTTTCAGTTTACATAAACTACAGAAAATGTAAACCAACTAGTAGTGACAGAAAGCAGACCTGTTATCTGCGGGATGGGGTGGGAGACTGAGAGGAGCAAAAGAGAGGGACACACACACACAACTTTTGGGGGTGATGAATATGTTTATTATTTTAATTGTGGTGTTAATTCATGAGTATGCGTAGATAAAAATTTACCAAACTGTGCATTTTATTTCATTCATTTATTCCTCTCCCAAATCAATACGTGGCTTTTATTGCATCTTTAAATATCACAAATAAGTGTGACAAATCATTCGGCATCTTGTTGTTTCTATAGTTGGACAACTTGGTTCTTATTCATCAGCCTGCTGAACACTTATTTTTTCAGAAACAAAGAAACAATCCACAATTTTTCTGATATTCTTGTTTGTAACTGTTGTGGCTTGCTGAATCAAAGCAGCTGAATTTGATACAAATTCAATGACATTTCCTTCAAGAATCAACTCATCTTTCTGGGCTTGAGATACTGAAAGCAACACCTGTTCTAATTTGAAGTCTGTGGATGTATTTTTTGCTCAAGAAATTTCTGATTTCAACAAAAGAACCATTCTGTTGAGTAACAACGTTGACGGGGAAGTGAGCGTACACAGACCTCACCTTGTGAAAAGCCCAGTGTAACACCCTTGATCATGTTCTGTGTATGACTGCAGATAGGTGAACCGTGGCCAGTTCCTTTCCATTTCCCCACCATTTGTCAACCCGGAGCCTCTTCTTTTTCTTGCCAAGGAGACTGAGTTCTGCATTGATGTGGTTGAAGTCCCTCCGCAGGGTGCTTCTGGGGCCCTTCACAATAACTGTGCGTCCCTTCAGAGTGATGTCCACATTTTCTGGGATGTCCACAGTCCAATTGCTGACAATGATCTGTATTCTCACAGCAGATGTGGCAAAGAGCCAAACTATTTTTTACCAGTAAATATGATAGTTTATTGCATGTCAGTTGTACTCCAATAAAGCTGTTAAAAACTTTTCAAGTAGTACACTTTAAATATAAGCAGTTTATTGTACATCAATGATATCTCAATAACACTGGTAAAAGAGAGATGAATGAAAACTAAAAAAATACTTTTAAATAATAAGCAAAGGGCTTATTTCCTTAATATAAAGTGACAAATGCTGGCACTTGTCAATAAGAAAACACCAAAAATGTAACTGAAAAGTGAATAACGAGTATGAGCAATTCATAAAATATATATGTATATAATAGCCTCTTAAATCTAAGAAAAGATACTCAACATTACTCATAAAAAGAAACATTCAAATTAAAGCACCACTAACACTATTTTCCACTCTTTAATGGGCAAATGACTCCACATTCCATAAAACATGTATTGGCATGAGTTTGGGGAAATAGGTAGTTTCCCCCATAGATGGCAAATGTATGGACTGGTGCAACAGCTAGGAAAGATACTTTGACAATATGCATGTGATTGCTGTATCCTTTTACATAGCTATTCTACTTCTGGGAATTTTTTCCTACAGACATACTTATGTAAGTGCAAAATGACCTATGTTCAATGTTATTCATTGAAGTTTTATTTGTAGTAGTTAAATACTAGTAATAATCTAAATGCCTGTCCTTAGGAGATTGGTGAAATTGGTAAAACAGAATGAGAAAGTTCCTTATAAACAGGAATGAAATAAATTAATCTAAAATAAAAAAAAGCAAAGTGCAGAGCAGTGTGTGTCAAATGTTACCCTATGGATTAAAATAAATCTACAAATGATCCTAGCCAGTTTGGCTCAGTGGATAGAGCGTCGACCTGTGGACTGAAGGGTCCCTGGTTCAATTCTGGTCAAGGGCACATGCCCTGGTTGCCCACTTGATCCCCAGTAGGGAGCGTGCAGGAGGCAGCCAATCAATGATTCTCATCATTGATGTTTCTATCTCTCTCTTCCCTCTCCCTTCCTCTCTGAAATCAATAAAAATATATTTAAAAAAAAGCATCTTCAGAGGCATGTTCACTACTCAGAAGTGAAGAAGAACCTAAAGATGTGAGTGAGGCAGAGGAGAGGTGGTTGATGGTCTCCAAATCCTTGGTGATGGGAAATTTTACTCATCCAGGTGCACTCAGCTTGGCTGCTGGAGTGGTTTGTAGCATGTGCCTGGGCTGGGGCCTCTGTGTATGCTTTGCAATGACCCCAAAAGCTCAGTGAGAGAGGCAGACACAGAGAATGGAGCTGAAGCAATCAACTTAGGAGAGAATGGGGAATACAAAATGATTCTTTAAAAAATTTTTTTCTTTATTGATTAAGGTATTACATATGTGTCCTTATCCCACCATTGCCCTCCCACTCTCCCCCTCCCCCATTCATTGGTTTCTGTGTCCATTGGTTAGGTTTATATGCATGCATACAAGTCCTTTGGTTGATCTCTCCCCCTTAACCCCACTCTCCCCTACCTTCCCTCTGAGGTTTGACGGTCTGATCGATGCTTCTCTGTCTCTGGATCTGTTTTTGTTCATCAGTTTATGTTGTTCATTATATTCCACAAATGTGTGAGATCATGTGATATTTATCTTTCTCTGAATGGTTTATTTTGCTTAGCATAATGCTCTCCAGTTCCATCCATGCTGTTGCAAATGGTAAGAATTCCTTCTTTTTTTACTGCAGCATAGTATTCCATTGTGTAGATGTACCATAGTTTTTTAATCTACTCATCTGCTGATGGGCACTTAGGCTGTTTACAAATCTTAGCTATTGTAAATTGTGCTACTATGAACATAGGGGTGCATATATCCTTTCTGATTGGTGTTTCTAGTTTCTTGGGATACATTCCTAGAAGTGGGATCACTGGGTCAAATGGGAGCTCCATTTTTAGTTTTTTGAGGAAACTCCATACTGTTCTCCACAGTGGCTGCACCAGTCTGCATTCCCACAAGCAGTGCACGAGGGTTCCTTTTTCTCCACATCCTTGCCAGCATTTGTCACTTGTTGATTTGTTGATGATAGCCATTCTGACCTACTTGTCAGAATGGAACTGGGATTCAGTGCAGTCAGAACTGGGGTTCAGTGCAGTCAGGAGCTTCCGACTCCCTTCCGCTAGGGAAAGCCTGTGGCAACCTCCTCAGTCTTTGTGCACACTCGCGTGAGCGCCTCCAGACCTCCTCCCCTGGGTCTCCAAGTCTCCGAGTGCCTTTCTCTCTACCTGACAGTCCAGACTCCCTCTGTATGAGGGACAAAATGATTCTTATAGTTGACTTAAAAAGATGGGAATGGCACCCAGTTGGTATAGCTCAGTGGTTGAGTGTTGACCTATAAATCAGGAGGTCATGGTTTGATTCTCGGTCAGGGCACATGCCTGGTTGCAAGCTAGATCCCCAGTAGGAGGAGTGTAGAAGGCAGCTGATCAATGATTTTCTCTCATCATTGATGTTTCTATCTCTCTCTCCCTCTTCCTTTCTCTTGGAAATGAATTTTTTATATACATATACATATACATATACATATACATATACATATACACGTACACGTACATATACACATACACATATATATACACATACATATACATATACATATACATATACATATACATATACATATACATATACATATACATATACACATACACATTATGATGGGAAAGGTTAAGTGGCTGCCCAGGGCCTTGTGTTGCTGTCTCTGCCTATAAGCAAATTCAAAGGAGAAACCCTGAATTGCTCAAACAATGGGAATAATGTGGCCAGCCCAATGTGGTGGTCAAAGCCCCTGATGAAGAAACTCTGATTGAATTATTGACCCATGGAAAAATGCTGGGACTGGCTGTGCATTTAATTCAAGATGCTCCAGGTACTCAGATAGCACCAGGCCCTCAAACTCTCCTAGGAATTGGGACCAGCAATCTGACCAACAAAGTCACCGGCCACCTAAAACTTTACTAGATCGGGAGAAACTAAGATGGTGGCATAGGTAAGCACCTAAACCGCCTCCTCGCACAACAATTTCAAAACTACAACTAAAAGACAGAACGGACACCACCCAGAACCACAAGAAAGCTGGCTGAGTGGAAATTGTACAACTAGAAGGAAAGAGAAAAGCTCACGGAGAATTGGAGGAACGGCAAAGGGTTGAGGTACGGCAAAGGCAAAGGGTCTTTGTGCGCGCAGAGCGGAAGGGTGGCTGAGAGCCTGGCTGACCTTCTCTGGCAGGAGGGGGAAGGAAGTCCCCGACTGCACTGAACCCCAGTTCTGGGTGAAACTCCGTGGACCCAAGCTCATACAGAGGGAGTCTGGACTGTCAGGTAGAGAGAAAGGCACTCGGAGACTTGGAGACCCAGGGGAGGAGGTCTGGAGGCGCTCACGCGAGTGTGCACAAAGACTGAGGAGGTTGCCACAGGCTTTCCCTAGCGGAAGGGAGTCGGAAGCTCCTGACTGCACTGAGCCCCAGTTCTGACTGCACTGAATCCCAGTTCCATGCGAGGCCCTGGGGACCCACGCTCTTGCAGGGGGAATCTGGACTCTCGGGGGGAGGCTCAGGAGCCGGGGAAGGCAGAGGTCTGCAGGTGCGTGGGTGTGCAAGGGCAGGGCTGATGGGAAGCCAAGACTGTCTGCTCCGCCCTGAGACCCCACCCCATCCAAGCTGAGCACAGAGGCTTTTGCAATTTGGCAAGTCTAATCCTATAAGGCTGTCTCCAGCACCGAACTTCTCCCAGCATAGACACAGCTGATCCTCACAGCCAACTGGCCTGGAGGTCAATTCCTCCCAGTGATACCAACAACAATCAAGACTTAACTACAACAAGGCCGTACACACAGTCCACAAAGGGGTGCACCAAGAGAGTCCACCTCAGGTTAACTGGGAAGGCCGACCCACTGGGCCATACAGGAAACCTAGCACACAAAGCTACCTTACCAACTCAGGGAAGCAGTGAAAACGCTGTGACAAAGAAACAGATCACAAACGAAAGAAATGGAGGAAAACAAACGACTGGATATAGAATTCAAAACCACGGTTATGAGGCTTTTCAAGAATATCCTAGAAAAGGCTGATAAATATAATGAGACCCTCGAAGATATGAACAGGACCAACTAGAAATTAAACATACACTCACTGAAGTAAAAAATATTATACAGAGACCCAACAACAGACTAGAGGAATGCAAGAATCAAGTCAAAGATTTGAAATACAAAGAAGCAAAAAACACTCAACCAAAAAAGCAAAAAGCAAAAAAAAATCCAAAAAGTTGAAGATAGTGTAAGAAGCCTCTGGGACAACTTCAAGCGTACCAACATCCGAATTATGGGGGTGCCAGAAGAAGGGAGAGAGCAAGATACTGAAAACCTATTAGAAGAAATAATGACCGAAAACTTCCCCCACCTGGTGAAAGAAATAGACTTACAAGTCCAGGAAGCCCATAGAACCCCAAACAAAAGGAATCCAAGGAGGACCACACCAAGACACATCATAATTAAAATGGCAAGAACAAAAGACAAAGAGAGAATATTAAAAGCAGCAAGAGAAAAACAGTTAATTACCTACAAGGGAGCACCCATAGGACTGTCAGCTGATTTCTTAACAGAAAAGATGCAGGCCAGATGGGAGTGGCAAGAAATCTACAAAGTGATGAACAGCAAGAACCTACAACCAAGATTACTCTACCCAGCAAAGCTATCATTCAGAATTGAAGGTCAGATAAAGAGCTTCACAGACAAGAAAAAGCTAAAGGAGTTCATCACCACCAAACCAGTATTATATGAAATGCTGAAAGGTATTCTTTAAGAAGAGGAAGAACAAGAAAAAAGTAAAGATAAAAATTATGAACAACAAACACATATCTATCAACAAGTGAACCTAAAAATCAAGTGAATTAAAAACCTGAGGAACAGAATAAACTGGTGAATATAATAGAATCAGGGGCATAGAAAGAAAGTGGACTGATAATTCTCAGGGGGAAAGTGGTATGGGGGTGTTCAGGAAGAGAGTGGACAAAAATCTTACACCTATGGATGAGGGCAGTGGCGGGAGGAGAGGTGGGATGGGAACCGGGTGGAGGGAAAAAGGAGAAACAATTGTAATAATCTGAATAAGATTTATAAAAAAATTTTTAAAATTAAAAAAATAAAACTTTACTATGTGGAGTTTTGTATGATATACCACCACAAATGTTTGAAACCATTACATTTTAATGACAATGACTGAGTTCTCCATTCCCTTCAAAAAAGCCTTCTGATTACTGATACAAACGAACCCCTCTGGGACTGCTGAAGTCTTAGTTCATAAGAAATCATTTTGTTTTACTGTTCTTCCCCCACTTGTCCTCCCCTCTCCTCATTCTTTCCCTCTGCATTTAAAAAATAAGTTTATTTTAAATGCAACATTTTTGGGAGTTTTGCAATAAAAAATATTTCATATATTCAGGTTACATAGTTCATAATATTTCTAGATATTGAAGTTCTCATTATTTTTTAAATTTATCTTTATTGTTGAAAATATTACATATGTCCTCACCTTTTCCCCCATTAACCCCTTCCACCCCATTCCCTCTCCCTCCACCAAGTTCTCATTATTTCTTCACATCTTTCCAAAGGTGGGAGCTGGGTGAAAAAGGTCTAAACATTTTTGTATACATTGGAAGCAGATTGCCAGACTGTTCCTTGAGAGATTAACCAGTTTACATTCTCAGGTAATGGAAGTGCCCCTTTTCTTGAATTCTCATTGGCACTTGTGCTATCATTTAAAAAAATTTTAATTTTTTATTGGTTAAGGTATTACATGTATACATATCTTCCCATTGTCCCCCCCCCCCCCACTCCTAAACTCCTATACATGCCTTCACCCTCCCAGTGTCTTGCATTCATTGGTTATACTTGTATGCATGCATACACGTCCTTCGGTTGATCTCTTATCTCCCCCACCCCTCCCCAAACTTCCTGCTGTAATTTGACTGTGTTTGATGCTTTACTGCCTCTGTATCTATCTTTTTGTTCATCAGTTTATAATGTTCTTTATTATCCATAAGTGAGATCATGTGGTGTTTTTCTTTCATTGACTAATTTATTTCACTTAGCACAATGCTCTCCATTTCCATCCAGGCTGCTGCAAATGGTAAGAATTCCTTCTTTTTTATAGCAGCATAGTATTCCATTGTGTAGATGTACCACAGTTTTCTGATCCAGTCATCTGCTGACGGGCACCTAGGCTGTTTCCAAATTTTAGCTATTGTAAATTGTGCTGCTATGAACATAGGGGTGCATATATCCTTTCTGATTGGTGTTTCTGGTTTCTTGTGATATAAAGCTAGAAGTGGGATCACTGGGTCAAATGGGAGTTCTATTTTTAGTTTTTTGAGGAACTCCATACTATTCTCCACAGTGGCTGCACCAGTCTGCATTCCCACCAGCAGTGCACGAGGGTTCCTTTTTCTCCGCATCCTCACCAGCACTTGTCCTTTGTTGATTTCTTGATGATAGCCATTCTGACAGGTGTGAAATGGTACCTCATTGTCGTTTTGATTTGCATCTCTCGGATAATTAGTGACTTTGAGCATGTTTTCATATGTCTCTTGGCCTTCCTTCTGTCTTCTTTCGAAAAGTATCTATTTAGGTCCATTTGCCCATTTTTTAATTGGGTCGTTTATCTTCCTTTTATTCAGTTGTATGAGTTCCCTTTAAATATTGGAGATTAAACCTTTATCAGTGATAACATTTGCAAATATGTTCTCCCATACAGTGGGCTTTCTTGTTGTTTTGTTGATAGTTTCTTTTGCTGTGCAATAGCTTTTTATTTTGATGTAGTCCCATTTGTTTATTTTCTCTTTAGTTTCCATTGCCCTAGGAGTGGTATCAGTGAAGAAATTGCTTTGGCATATGTCAGAGACTTCTCTGCCTGTGGATTCCTCTAGTATTTTTATGGTTTCCTGTCTTATGTTTAAGTCCTTTATCCATTTTGAGTTTATTTTTGTGTATGGTGTAAGATGGTGATCTAGCTTCATTTTTTTGCATGTATTTGTCCAATTTTCCCAACACCATTTATTGAAGAGACTGTCTTGACTCCATTGTATGTTCATGCCTCCTTTGTCAAATATTAATTGAGCATAGTGGTTTGGGTCAATATCTGTGTTCTCTATTCTATTCCATTGGTCTATATGCCTGTTCTTGTGCCAATACCATGTTGTTTTGTAATACAGTGGCTTTGTAATACAGCTTGAAATCTGGTATTGATATCCCTCCTACTTTGTTCTTCTTTCTCAGGATTGCTGTGGCTATTTGGGGTCTTTTTTTTTTAATTCCAGATGAATTTTTGGAGAGTTCTTTCTAGGTCTGCGAAATATGCCATTGGTATTTTAATAGGGAGTGCATTGAATCTATAGATTGCTTTGGGTAGTATGGACATTTTAATGATGTTGATTCTACCATATGACACGGTATGCTCTTTCATTTACTTATGTTTTCCTCTATCTTTTTTGTCAATGTTCTATAGTTTTCTGAGTAGAGGTCTTTTATCTCTTAGTTATTTATTCCTAGGTATCTTTTATTTTTTGGTGCGATGGTAAATGGGATTGTTTTCTTAGTCTCTCTTTCTGTAAGTTCACTATTGGTGTATAGAAATGTCATAGATTTCTTGGCATTAATTTTGTATCCTGCTACCTTGCTGAATTCATTTATTAAGTCTAATAATTTTTTAATGTAGTCTTCAGGGTTTTCTATTACAGTATCATATCATCTGTGAATGACAGTTTTACTTCTTATTTTCCAATTTGGATGCCTTTTATTTCTTCTTCTTGTCTAATCGTAATGGCTAGTACTTCCAGCATTATGTTGAACAGGAGTGGTGAAAGCGGGCATCCCTGTCTTGTTCCTGTTTTTAGGGGAAATGGTTTTAGTTTTTGCCCACTGAGTATGATGTTGGCTGTGGGTTTTTCATATATGGCTTTTATTATGTTGAGGTATGATCCTTCTATTCCCACCTTGCTGAGAGTTTTTATAAAAAATGGGTGTTGGATTTTGTCAAATGCTTTTTCTGCATCAATTGATATGACTATGTGGTTTTTATCTCTCAATTTGTTTATGTGATGTATCACATTTATTGATTTGTGGATATTGTACCATCCTTGCATCCCTGGGATAAATCTTACTTGGTCAAGGTGTATGATCTTTCTGATATACTGCTGGATCCAAGTTGCTAGAATTTTGTTGAGGATTTTGGCATCTATGTTCATGAGGGATATTGGCCTGTAATTCTCTTTCATTGTGTTGTCTTTATCTGGTTTTGGTATTAGGGTGATGCTGGCTTCATAGAAAGAGCTTGGCAGTGTTCCTTCCTCTTGAATTTTTTGAAATAGTCTGAGGAGGATAGGTTTTAGTTCTTCCTTGAATGTTTGGTAAAACTCCCCTGTGAAGCCTTCTGGCCCCGGGCTTTTGTTTGCTGGAAGCTTTTTGATGACTATTTCAATTTCTTCCATAGTTATTGGCTTATTGAGATGTTTAGATTCTTCCTGATTGAGTTTTGGAAGGTTGTATTTTTCTAGGAATATGTCCATTTCCTCCAGGTTGTGCAGTTTGTTGGAATAGAGTTGTTCATGATATTTTTTTAACAATCCTTTGTATTTCTGTGGGTCCGTTGTTATTTCTCCTCTTTCATTTCTGATTTTGTTTATTTGGGTCCTCTCTCTTTGCTTCTTGGTGAGCCTGGCAAGAAGTTCATCTATCTTGTTTATCCTTTCAAAGAACCAACTCTTGGTTTTGTTGATCTTTTGTATTATTTCTTTGGTCTCTATGTTGTTTATCTCCGCTCTGATCTTTATTATTTCCTTCCTTCTGCTTACACTGGGCTTTTTTTATTGCTGTCATTCTAACTCTTAGAGTTGTAGGGTTAGGTAATTTATTACCATAGTTTCTTATTTTTTGCAGTAGGCTTGTAGAGCTATGAACTTCCCTCTCAAGACTGCTTTTGCTGTGTCCCATAGATTTTGGGTTGTTGTGTTTTCATTGTCATTTGTTGCCATGATATTTTTTATTTCTTCTTTGATCTCTCTGGTAACCCCATCATTGTTTAATAGCATGCTGTTTAGTCTCCAAGTGTTTGATTTTTTGGGATTGTTTTTATTGTAGTTGATTTCCAGTTTTATGCCATTGTGATCTGAGAAGATGCTTGATATGATTTCTATCTTCTTGAATTTGAAGAGACTTTGCCTGTGTCCTAATATGTGGTCTATCCTTGAAAATGTTCCATGTGCACTGGAGAAGAACATATATTCGTGGCTTTGGGGTGAAATGTTCTAAAGATGTCAACTAAGTACATCTGATGTAGTGTGTCATTTAGGATTGCTATTTCTTTGCTGATTTTTTGTTTAGTTGATTTGTCCAGTGGTGTCAGTGGGTTATTAAAGTCCCCTACTATGACTGTATTGCTATCAATCTCTCCCTTGATGTCTTCCAGAAGTTGTTTTATGTATTTGGGTGCTCCTGTATTGGGTGCATATATGTTTACCAGAGTTATATCTTCTTGTTGAATTGCTCCCTTTAGTACTATGTAGTGACCTTCCTTATCTCTTGTTATGGCCTTTACTTTGAGGTCTATTTTATCAGATATAAGTATCGCAACCCCAGCTTTTTTCTCATTTCCATTTGCCTGAAAAATGTTTTTCCATCGCTTCACTCTCAGTCTGTGTGAATCCTTTGCTCTGAGGTGGGTTTCTTGTAGACAGCTAATATACGGGTCATGTTTTCTTATCCATTTAGCTACCCTATGTCTTTTGATTGGTGCATTTAATCCATTTATGTTTAATGTTATTATTGAGAAGTACTTGTTTGTTGTCATATTTTTCCTTAATGTTTGTGTTTCTTCTTGCCTTTCTCTTTGTTCTTTTTACAGCAGTCCCATTAGCATTTCTTGCATTGCTGGTTTGGTAGTGATAAACTCTCTTAGCCCTTTTTTTGTCTGTGAAGCTCCTGATTCCACCTTCAATTTTGAATGATAGCCTTGCTGGGTATAGTATTCTTGGGTCCAGTCCCTTGCTTTGCATCACTTTGTAAATTTCATTCCATTACCTTCTGGCCTGGAATGTTTCTGTTGAGAAATCCATTGATATTCTAATAGGAGAACCCTTGTAGGTAACTTTCTGTCTCTCTCTGGCAGCCTTTAAGATTCTTACTTTGTTATTGGTGTTTGCCAGTTTAATTATGATGTGTCTTGGTGTCGGTCTTTTAGGGTTCATCTTGTTTGGGACCCTATGTGCTTCTTGGACTTGCATGGTTTTTTCTTGCCAATATCAGGGAAGTTTTCTGTCATTATTTCTTCAAACAGGTTTTCTATTCCTTGCTTCTCTTCTTCTCCTTCTGGTACCCCTATTATGCGAATATTGTTTCGTTTTGTGTTGTCCCAAAGCTCCCTTAGGCTCTCCTCTTGCTTTTTAAATCTTCTTTCCAGTTGCTGCTGTGTTTGTGTTTTTTTTCCTACCTTGTCTTCTAATTCACTGATGCAGTCCTCAGCCTCTTCTAATCTACTGTTTAAGCCTTCCATTGTGTTCTTTATTGCAGCAATGTAGTTCTTCATCTCCTCTTGGTTCCTTTTCATGTTGGTGACATTCTCTTTCAGCTCCTTATAATTCTCATTGAGTTGTGTGTATTTGTCATCCAGCCATTTAAACATCCTTATAACCATTATTCTGAATTCTTTCTCTGATAAGTTGCTAACCTCAATTTTATTTAACTCCCTTTCTGGTGATCCTCTTTTTCTTTCCTTTGGGGATTGATTTTTTTGTCTTCCCATGTTTTCCTGTAAGGTTTTAATTGTAGATCCAATTGCTTTGCTACCCAGTTTCTTTTGTGGATGGTGCTACTGGCGTAATCTCTCAGTTCTTCTGGGCTTGTTAATCTAGTGTAGCTCCCTACTTGAGCTATTTGGGTTTCTTGATGTAAGCCTGTGAGCTTGAGAGGCACAACTGCGGTGTCTAGAAGTCAGCAGCCATGGAAGGGAGTGTCTCAATTTTTTTCTGTCTTGTACCTTTAATTGAAATCATGTGTGCCCAGCAGGGCACATAATGACACCCAGGAACTGTCTGTTGGGGTGATGAGGCTCAGGGAGCCTGCACTCTGGAAAGGTGTGACTGTGGTGTCCAGAGTTCTGTAGTTGTGGGCAGACTCAGCTTTTGCTGCTGCATGTGTAGTGGATAGGCACTCACTCCCAGTGGTGGCTCACGGGGGCACCCGCGGTATGTTTGCCTGCTAGGCAAACTGAAGAACTCTGAAGGGCCCTGGCAGTATAGCTGCGTAATTGAGGTGCCTGTGGGCAGGTATCCAGGATGAGTGAATTCAGAATTTCTCCTGCTGTGGGGGAGTGCGCCCCTGTTTGTCCAAGATCACACCCAGGGAGAGCTCACAGTGGCTCCCATGAGCGCCCTGTGGGTAGATGGGTTCAGGGTACCTGACTGTTGGAAATTCGCATGTGTGGTGGAGCGTTTGCTGGCGCAGAGCTCTGACACACTCTGAGGGGTCCTAGCACTGAGGTTGAGCAGCTGGAGTGAATGTGGGTGGTTATTAAGGAAGAGGAATTCAGATTTTCTACTGTGGGGCAGCGCACCCTTGTCTGTGCAGAATCACACCCAGCAGTCTCACAACTGCTCCTCAGAGAGTGCTGTGGGTAGATGGGCTCAGGGGTCCTGCTCCTTGGAAATGTGCGCCTGTGGAGGTGCCTTTGCCTGTGCAGAGCTCTGGCACACTCTGAGAGGCCCTGGCACTGAAGTTGCACAGCTGGAGTGTCCATGGGCAGTTATTCAGGAAGAGGGTATTCAGGATTTCTACTGTGGGGCAGCGTGCCCTTGTATGTGCAGAGTATCACAGCTGCTCTCCCGAGCACACTGTGGATAGATGGGCTCAGGGGGCCTGTTGGAAATGCGCATATGTGGAGGTGCCTTTGCCTCTGCAGAGTTCTGATGCACTCTGAGGGGCCCTGGCACTGAAGTTGCACAGCTGGGGTGTCCCTGGGCAATTATTCAGGAAGAGGTAGTTTGGAATTTCTACTGCAGGGCCGTGCGCCCTTGTCTGTACAAAATCATACCCGCAGCAGCTCCCAGTGGCTCCCAGTTGCTGCCTATGGAGTGGTGTGCCCTGGATGTCTGTGCGCTCTGGAAACGTGTGAATGTTTTGTCTGAAGTTCTGCTGCTGGGGAGGGGGAGGTTGCACTTACTGCTGCCGACAGCACTTACTGGTGCACCTTTGGAGGTGGAGGTCCCAGGGTCCGCGGGTCTGTGGGTGGGGCAGCAGGATTTTGGTTGGAGTGGCTGCTGGGTCGCGGGGCAGTTCCAAGGCCTGTCTGGTTGGTGGTGCTGATGAGTTCTTAAAAAAGGTAGTTCTCCCCTTCAAGATGGTGTGGGCTCCGTGCCGGAGTCCTGTCCGGGGAGTGCCCGCAGCGGTGGTAGTCTCTCCTTGTCCAAGAGAGCCTGGTCTGCCAGCCCCTGCTGCTCCTACGGGGCTTTTAACTGTTGTGCTATCATTTTTTAAATTCCAATTTAAATTCCATCTCATTTCATTTGCATGTTCTAAATTGTAATGCATTTGAACATTTTTTCAAAGTCATATTGTTCACTTGAGTTCTTTTTAAAACAATATTTGTTTATTGATTGATTTTAGACAGAAAGAAGAGGGTTTGTTTTTCCATTTATTTATGCATTCATTGGCTGCTTTTTTTTGTTGTTGTTGTTAATCCTCACCTGAGCATATTTTTTCATAGACTTTTAGAGGGAATGGAAGAGAGAGAGAGGAAGAGAGAGGGAGAGGGAGAGGGAGGGAAAGAAAAGGAGAGAAAAAGAGAAAGAGAAAGATCAATGTGAGAGAGAAACATGGATCAGTAGCTTCCCACACACTCCCTGACGGGGAATCGAACCTGCCACTTTCTGGTGTATGAGATGATGCTCCAACCAACCAAGTCACACTGACCAGGGCTGATTGCATTTTTATGATTTACTAGAGGCCCAGTGCATGAGATTTGTGCACTGGCGGCGGGGGGCGGCGGGGGGCCTCCCTCAGCCCGGCTTGAGCCCTCTTGCAGTCCGGGAGCCCTCAGGAGATGTCCGACTGATGGCTAGCCATCAGATGGACATCCTTAGCGCTGCCTTGGGGGCAGCAGAGGTTCCCGCCACTGCTGCTGCGCTCGCCAGCAGTGAGCCCGGCTTCTTGGCTTCTGGCTGAGTGGTGCTTTCCCTGTGGGAGCTCACTGACCACCAGGGGGCAGCTCCTGCATTGAGCATTGTTCCACCATTCGGTCAATTTGCATATTACTCTTTTATTATATAGAATGAATCAATCCATATTGAAATATACAAATATATGTTAATATATGGTGTTAGGTAAAGACTCTAATTGTATTTTTCCAGTGTTAAGAATATTTTAAAGCAGCCATTTATTAAAAATCTACTCTTGCCTTGGCCATTGTGGCTCAGCGGTGCCTAAAGGTCTTGGGTTTGATTCCCTGTCAAGGGCATGTACCTCCCTCTTTCCCTTCCACTCTCTAAAAAAATCAATGGGAAAAATATCCTCCAGTGAAGATTAAAAAAAATCTACTCTTTTTGTATTGATTCTAAAAGTGCTTCACTAATTCTAAATCCTTATATATTCTTGGATGTATCACAGAATCTGTCTCATTTCCTTATCTGTCTAGTATTATGCCAGAACTACATTCAGTTATTTTTGCTCAAGAGTTTTAATTCCATTCTTTATTCTTTTTTTATATAATTTGGAATTGAAACTTTAAAAGGAGTTACATTAAATTTATAATAAAATGTAGGAGATTATATATTTTATAATACTAATTTTTCTCATCTGAGAATAAGGTATTTTACTCCATTTATTTAGGAGCACTTTTATATTCCTCAGTAAAATTTTGTATTTTTCTTTATGTCAGCACTGCAGATTTCTTGTTAAGTGTCCTCCAAGGTATTTGGAATTTATAGCCCCTTCCCCAATGATTAGATTTCTTTATTGTGCTCTTTCAACTTTGTGTCATAGTATATCACTCAGCATCCCTCAGGTACCGGCAGTTCCCTGCTGTCAAAAGTGGTTGATGGGAACTTTGAATACCCTGGGTCTGATGGATATTATTTATTCTTCTTGTGCTTGAATTGACCACCTCTTAATTCCCCTTTATGGCCTGTAGAGAGTTTACAGTGACCCACTGCTGGACCAAGGATGAGATTTTGTAATAGCTCCTCTTCATTTACATAACCAGCTAACTGGTTGGCCGCCAGCTTTCCCAGTGCCACCCACAGGGAGCTCACCACTTGTGCTCTGATCCTTGCTGGGATATCTGATTCCTGGCACTTCCTTCCCCACAGAGCTTGTCTCCACCCAGGGCCCCCTGACCAACCCCAGAAAAAAGTCAATTGCTTGTTTCTGTTTGAACCCAGAAAATCTTCCCATGTTTATTAAATACCTAGGTGAGACCACAGAACATATAAAAGAGCATGGTCCTCAATCAGAGAATAAAAAAGAAAGAGAAAAAAAAATACCCTCTTTCTATTGAAGCTGTCTATGCCATGCACTCTCTAAGTGTTTTTTTTTTAAAGTATCATCTTTTGTTTAAAAATTTTCTTCTCCATTTATTTTTTTCATTTAAAAAATTGTAAAATACACATAAAATTTAACACCTTAAACATTTCAAGTGAGTGTAGAGTTCAGTAATGTGAAGTGCATGCACGTTGTTGTGCAATTGATCCTCAGAACATTCTCATCTGGCAGGACTGAAACCCTATATAGCCATTAAACAACAACTCCCTGCCCCCTCCCCCGGCCTCTGGCAACCACCATTCTACTTTGTTTCTAGAGTCTGACTCCTCTTGATACCTCATAAAAATGGAATCAGATAGTATTTGTCTTTTTCTGACTGGCTTATTTTATTGAGCAGAATGTCCTTAAGGTTCATCTGTGTTATAGCATGTGTCAGAATTTCCTTTTTATAAGACTGAAAAATATACCACTGTATGTATATACCACATTTCGTTTATCCATTCCACCATCGATGGGCATTTGGATTGCTTCTGCCTTTTGGCTGTTATGAACAATGCGGCTATACAGATACCTCTTCAAGACACATGCTTTCCATTACTTTATGTTTTACTAGATTTATCTCATTTGATCTTTACTACAACTTTATGAGTTGGATACTATTATTACTATCCCAGTTTATAGAAGTGTAAACTGAGGTACATAGAGATTAAGTAACTAATTATAATTCTAGAACTCTCATATTTATTTATTTTTAGTTGTTTTTGTTTTTTGTTTTTTAGAACTCTCATGTTTAATAGCACACTATACTGTTTTCCAAAAGAGACACCTAGGTGACTAGCACCAGGGAATGGAAAATAAAAGAAATGAAAATTATGTTTGCATTGGTTGTCTAGAAAGCAAGAGATAGGCATTAATTTTCTCATTCACCATTCAAAGAACAATATAATAAAAATTATTTTGGGGTAATTTCTATTCCAACAGAATGGATTATAATGTTGAGAGCTATCTGGATAGTTCAGGTAAACATTCTGCTTTTAAGTTGCCTTTCAAAAAAATTACTCAGATAACTGCTTTGATATCTAATAAGGCTATTCCTTATTTTAAAAAATCAAGCACGTTTTCAATTTTCTGTTTATATAAACACATATATAATGAGAGATAAGATGAAAACTAAAGAGAAAAGGATGGCTGGTTTGTGACAATGTCACGAAACAGTTCCTTGTTTAAATTGTTAATATCTATAAGTATTATGTTTAAGGTATATCTGATATACTAAAATATTTTATATAATGATTTGAAATATTATTCTAGGAAGGAAAACGAGTCTGAACAATAGATTCTTCATAGTTGAATAGCCAGTGTGTGTTATGAAAGAGTGAGTGATGGCAGTCACCCCACAATCTGCATTCCTGTACCTTGATTTGGCTGTATCTTAACCTGCATATATCTCATACGTGCTTCTGCAGTGTAAATTCCAAGAGGAAGACAACATGAGAAATGTAAAAATGTGTTCTGGGGAATGTTTTTAATGGGTTGTCTATAAAGAGTGTGTGTGTTACATATAACATGATATTTTTTCTTTTTCTCTTTCTTTTTTTCAACTTAACTGCACATTAAAATCATTTATCTTCCTTAGGTCTCAAAACACTGCTGTCTCAGTATCAGGAAATATGTTTTTGTTTCCTGCCTTCCAAAATAAATTATCTGAGTTGTTGTTTTAAGCTAAATTGTATTTTGCTTCCTTTCAGATTTTTTTAATACTGACATTTTTTTTCACTTACTGTAAAATTTATACTTAGCAAACACATTTTAAAAATGGAAAGTCCTTTCTAGAGATAAAAAATAATTGAATACTATTTTTTTCACAAAATTATCTTCAAGTAGATGGAGAATGTTTTACTAAGTCTGATGTGTTTGATTGTACAAAAAATGTATACAATACCAGTTAAAAAATGAAGAAAATATTAGAGGAAATCTTTAAGTGGCTCAATTTAGAGATAAGTAAAGCAATACTCTAATACAGAGGGAAATACAGAGATTAGTATTAAAGTTTTCATAATTGTTACTCTGACCACATTTATATAATGGGATTGTAGGGTGAAGGTATTGATATTTCATTATGGGAATATAGATGATAATATCATAGTAAGTTTAATTATCACGTTTTTTTTTTGGCTACATGACAGAAACCCAACTCAAATTTATTGAGATACAAAGGTGATTTTAATTGCTCACAGAATCTTAGACAGGGTTGAACAGACAAAGCTGGGGCCTGGGCCTTAAGAACAGCTAGAAGCAGGACTTCCAGCTGCTACTATATAGTCTCTTCATCTGCAAGGTGGCTTCCTTCTCTTAAACGGTAGACCAGACTCCTTCATGTGGCAAGAAGCACAGCCCTCTGATAATTCCCTAAAATTTCCACCATTCACCTCTGTATCAGATACTGTTGCTGCCCTGGTTATGTCTCCTTGGCCCATTTGCAATGTCTCCTACAACTGGGGAATTGCTCTATCTGCCCCAGGCTTCCTACCTCAAGCACCTGCATCTTTCTGCCTGAGGACAGTAGCTAAGGGAGTGAGCTGGGATAGCAGGTGGGACTAGATCAAAAGTACCAGGCAGTTAATATACCTAGGAGTAACCTTCAGCCACAAAGGGATGGGAATTGGTGCACAAATACCTCACTTCCTCATTCTTTGGTGGGGATAATTCTGAGTTTTGTTTTATAGGCCTCAGCAGAACTCAACATCTTTTTTAAAAAAATTTAATAAATCTTTATTTTTCAGATTATTACAATTGTTCCTTTTTTCCCCCCATAGCTCCCCTCCACCTGGTTCCCACCCCACCCTCTGCCCTTACCTCCCCGCCACTGTCCTCCAATCTCTTCCCACACCTCCCACACCCCTTTCCCCCTGAGAATTGTCAGTCCACTCCCTTTCTATGCCCCTGATTCTATTATATTCACCAGTTTATTCTGTTCATCAGATTTTTTATTCACTTGATCTTTAGATTCACTTGTTGATAGACATGTATTTGTTGTTCATAATTTTTATCTTTACCTTTTTCTTCTTCCTCTTCTTAAAGAATACCTTTTAGCATTTCACATAATACTGGTTTGGCGGTGATGAACTCCTTTAGTTTTTTCTTATCTGTGAAGCTCTTTATCTGACCTTCAACTCTGAATGATAGCTTTGCTGGGTACAGTAATCTTGGTTGTAGGTTCTTGCTATTCATCACTTTGAATATTTCTTGCCCCTCCTATCTGGCCTGCATAGTTTTTGTTGATAAATCAGCTGACAATTGTATGGGTGCTCCCTTGTAGGTAACTAACTGTTTTTCTCTTGCTGCTTTCAAGATTCTCTCTTTGTCTTTTACCCTTGGCATTTTAATTATGATGTGTCTTGGTGTGGTCCTCTTTGGATTCCTCTTATTTGGGGTTCTCTGTGCTTCCTGGACTTGTAAGTCTATTTCTTTCACCAGGTGGGGGAAGTTTTCTGTTATTATTTCTTCAAATAAGTTTTCAGTATCTTGCTCTCTCTCTTCTTCTGGCACCCCCATAATTCGGATGTTGGTATGCTTGAGGTTGTCCCAGAGGCTCCTTACGCTATCTTTACATTTTTGGATTCTTTTTTCTTTTCTGGTTGAGTGTTTTTTGCTTCTTTGTATTTCAAATCTTTGACTTGATTCTTGTGGTCCTCCAGTCTGCTGTTAAGTCTCTGTATAATATTTTTTATTTCAGTCAGTGTATGTTTAATTTCTAGTTGGTCCTTTTTCATATCTCCGAGGGTCTCGCTAAATTTATCAGCCTTTTCTAGGATATTCTTGAAAAACCTTATAACCGTGGTTTTGAACTCTATATCCAGTGTTTGTTTTCCTCCATTTCTTTCACTTGTGATCTGTTTCTTTATCTCCGCATTTTCGCTGCTTCCCTGAGTTGGTAGAGTAGCTTTGTGTGCTAGGTGTCCTCTAGGGCCCAGTGGCTCAGCCTCCCCAGTTACCTGAGGTGGACACTCTTGGTGCACCCCTTTGTGGACTGTGTGTACAGCCTTGTTGTAGTTAAGTCTTGATTGTTATTGGTATCACTGGGAGGAATTGACCTCCAGGCCAATTGGCTGTGAGGATCAGCTGTGTCTACGCTGGGAGAACTTCTGTGCTGGAGACAGCCTTGTGAGACAAGACTTGCAAAACTGCAAAAGCCTCTGTGCTCAGCTTGGATGGGGCGGAGTTTCAGGGCAGAGCAGACAGCCTTGGTTTCCCATCAGCCCTGCCCTATGAGGCCCCTGGGTCTCAGTGTCCCTCGCTAATCACTGAAAGCACCTCTGAGAGAAAGCCACCCTCGAGTTTCGACTGCTGCCAGACAGTCCAGTTTCTCCCCGAATGAGTCTGGGTTCCCAGAAACTTGCCCGGAACTGGAGTTCAATGTAGTCATGAGCTTCTGTCTCCCTCCTGCTTTAGAAAGCCAGCTGCGTACTCAGCCTCCCATGCATTCAGCAGTCAGTCCTCTCTGTGTACGCACACCTCCAGACCTCTGCCTTCCGCAGCTCCCAAGTCTCAGTGTGCTTTCTCTTTTCCTGACAGTCCAGATCCCCCCTGAATGAATTTGTTTTCCCAGCGTCTCACCGGGGACTGGAGTTCAGTGCAGTCAGGAGTTTCCTTCTCCCTCCCGCTTTAGAAAGCCATCCGGGCACTCAGCTGCCCGTCCTCTCTGTGTGCGAATCTTTGTACCTCAGCCTTTTGTAGCTCCTCTGAGTCTTAATGTGCTTTCCTCTTTTCTTAGTTGTAGAATTTCCACTCAGCCAGCTTTCCTGTGGTTCTGGATGGTGTCCGTTTTGTCTTTTAGTTGTAGTTGTGATATTGTTGTGCGAGGCAGCAGTTTAGGTGTTTACCTATGCCATCATCTTGGTTTCTCCTCAACACCTTTTAGTATTGTTTCCTTCCTTTCCCTGTCTTAGTTCCAACTCTCTTACCATGCTCCCAGGGATCATCTCCCAAATAAACTACTTCTACCTAAATCATTGGTTCAGAATATTTTTGGGGGGTGAGGGGATCCAAACTAAGACAACCACCAAAGAGTAACAGATTTAGGTTTCCTGTGTGACCCAGCAAAAATCCTGAAGAAATTCTTAGATTGTCTCATCTTGGGTCATGTGCTTATATATGGGCCAATCAGTTGTCAGTTGTTAGCCAGGGAGCAGGGACATGGTAGCTATCACATGGCTGGAATAGGGATAAAGGGAGCAGAGGGAAGGAGCACGTCTAAGACACAGGAGAATATTATTCACAGAAGGAAGGATATATGTTGGGATGATGCATTGTTGAGTATATAAAACAGAAGGTCTTTACCCATAAGATAGTTAATAGCATTTTAAAATTTTATTTTAGAGAGAGAGAGAGAGCGAAAGAGGGAGAGAGAGAGAGAGAAATATTGATGTGAAAGAGAAACATCAATTGGTTGCCTCCCACACATGCCTCGACTGGGAATTGAACCTGCAACCTGGGTATGTGCCCTGACTGGGAATGGAACCTACCACCTTTTGGTGTGTGGGACAACACTCCAACCAACTGAGCCACACCGGCCAAGGCAATATTCAGATATCTTAATATATAAAAACCCTGGGTTGTAACAACCAGTAATGACTGGAGGCTGACCAACTGGAAGTCAGTGCTGGCCCCGCCCCAAGCAAGTGGTAAGGGGCAATCACGCAGGCAGGCAGAGGGGTTAGGGGTGATCAGGTAGGCAGGTAAGCAGTTAGGGGAGATCAGGTAGTCAGACGGCCCCTCATCAGGTTGGCCCTGCCCCTAAGCAAGTGGTTAGGGGCAATCAGACAGGCAGGTAGAGTGGTTAGGGGTGATCAGGTAGGCAGGCAAGCAGTTAGGAGAGATCAGGTAGGTAGACCAGAGGTTAGGGGTGATCAGGTAGGCAGGCAGAGTGGTTAGGGGCAATCAGGTAGGCAGACGGCCCCTCGCAGGGGGGCCCAGGGCAGTCAAGCCATTGCATCCCAGCCTATCACCTGCAGAGGGAGGCCACTGGTGACAGGGGAGTGGAGGCAGCACTGCACAGATGGCAAGCAGTGGCAGCAGCGGGAGTGGGGCCAGCTGCCTGCAGCCTGGGGAAGGAAAGCCCCGATAGGCCCTGATCTCAGGCCTGATTTCAGGCCAGGCCTAGGGACCCAACTCGAGGATTGTGAGAGGGTGCAGGCTGGGCTGGGGGACCCCCCCCCACCCCTGAGTGCACGAATTTTCATGCACCAGGCCTCTAGTTTTTAAAAAAGTATATATTTTATTGATTTTTTACAGAGAGGAAGGGAGAGGGATAGAGAGTCAGAAACATTGACGAGAGAGAAACATCGATCAGCTGTCTCCTGCACACCCCCTACTGGGGATGTGTTTGCAACCAAGGTACATGTCCTTGACTGGAATTGAACCTGGGACCCCTGAGTCCACAGGCCGATGCTCTATCCACTGAGCCAAACTGGTTAGGGCAAGGCCTCTAGTTTTTTATTAAATACAGTTGGCCCTTTGTATCTGTAGGTTTGCTATCTGCAGATTCAACCAAGCATGGATGGAAAACAGTATTTTTGCATTCCCAACTTCAGATTCCCAACCACAGATTCCCAGCTACAGATTTCCAACTTTGGGTGTAAAATACTGTTTTCAATCAGCGGGTGGTTGAACCCACCAAAGTGCAGGGCCAAGTTAAGTTTTTGGAAGTCAAAAGTTATACCTTGACTTTCTACTGCTTTGGGGGAAGGGTGCTGGGGAGGTTGTCAGTGGCCCTAACTCCCATGTTGTTCAAGGGTCAACTGTATATACAGACACTCATATGTCTTTATATGTATGTCTTTATATGTATAGATATATATTCTCTCTATATGTGTATATGTATAAATATATATATCATACTAGAGGCCTGGTGCACAAAATTTGTGCACTTGGGAGGATCCCTCAGTCTGGCCTGCACCCTCTCGCAGTCCGGGAGCCCTTGGTGGTTGTCCAACTGATGGCTTAGGCCCAGTCCCATGGGGAATGGGCATAAGCCGTCAGTTGGACATCCTTAGCAGTGCCGTGGAGGCATGAGAGGCTCCCACCATGGCCCTACGCTTGCCAGTCGTGAGCCCAGCTTCTGGCTGAGCGGTTCTGCCCCTGTGGGAGCACATTGACCACCAGGGGGCAGCTCCTGCATTGAGCATCTGCCCTGTGGTGGTCAGTGTGCATCATAGCAACTGGTCATTCCGCAGTTCAGTCAATTTGCATAGTAGCCTTTTATTATATAGGATATTTACCCCTGAACCATTTGAGAACATTAGAGATATCATGTTCCTTTAAAGGATTATATATATGCTAAATGCAAGAAATTCTCTTACATAATTTAAGTGTAGTCATAAACTCAGAAAAATTATTATTGATTTTATACTATTGTTTAATCTATAGGCCATATTCAAATTTTATCAATTATTTCAAGATTATCCTTTATAGCTATTTTCTCCATAGTTCAGGATCTAATCCAGAAGCATGCATTACATTTAATTGTCAACTCTCTTTACTCTACTTTAATATACAACAGTTTCAGCAACCTTTCTTTGATCTTGGCATTTTTGAAGAGTGCAAGCCAGGTATTTTATAGCATGTCCTTCAGTTATGAAACCAATATGTTTTTAACTGGTGGGTATGTGGGGAATGGGGAGGGAGGTAGCAGTGAGCAGGGGCTCCACAGACAGCCTTGATAGTCAGCTCATTAACTTCGAAGTAGTTTTCATTCTACCTGATATTATACCTAGCTCTTGATAGACTGCTCATTGATTAAGCTAGACAATGCAGTATTATTGGAACATGTGGATATAATCAAAGTGTCAGTGATGAATTCTTGAAATAATTCCTTTAAAAAAATAATACTGTTCAAAGGTGGTCTCTAACCAAAACTTCTATATTGTGAGTGGATGTGTTGAATGTATCATGGAGATTTATAGCTGAGTGGAGTTAGATATTATTTAGTGCATTTTACAGAACAAGAACTTTAGATTTACTGAGTTTAAGGAATTTGATGATGGCAGTCAGTGGAAGGCCAAGATGAGATCCCACACTGTCCTGATTCCTTGCCCACTCCTCTTTTCTATTTTGCCCTAAGTTGTCAAAACTATGCACTCACTGTAGTTGCCATGACGAATCCCATTTGTGATTGGGTGTGTGGAGTCTGAGAAAGAAGATACCCACTAAAAAGGGCTACCAGTTGCTAACTGGGCTCAAATTTAAAAAACAACACCAGAGTCTAGCAGCCTTTTTACACAAGGGGTCTCTCATATAAACTGCGCTTCAGAAAGAAGCCTGCACTGAACCACCTGCCTCTGCACTGAACTGCCTGCCTGCATTGTGTTTCTGTCATCGGAGTGAACCTGAAATCCTGTTTCAACCAATAGGATTGAGGCTTTCCCCATCCAATGGGAGCTGTGCTGCTCCCACCAACCAGAGTAGCTCTATTCTGACCTTTTGGACCAATAAAACTGTGAAGATTTGGAGCCTTCTTTTGTATGAGGACAGAACAATCAGGAAACAAGGGTGGGGACTTCCGTCTATATAATCCAGCTGTCCTCTGGCTGGGGAGTGCACTTTCCCTTTCAAAAGTGAAGACAGCCTTTCTGGGCCTTTCAGAGCTGGCCAGGAGTAGACCAGAGCAGAACAGCACAGCGCAGACTGGCCAGAGAGGAGTCTGGCCCAAGGGCTGCCTGACCACAGGGCTTGCCTTATAGCTGTGCTGTTTTCACAGCAAGCTGTATTGAAATTGAGCTGTTTTGCACTGAGTGGTTTTCTCCTTCACTGCACCTCAAATTGAGGATTCCTGTTAGTGTTGAATTGACACCAACAACCATCAGTTGACAGGTGGTAATCCAATTTTCACTGTATTTGATCCATCTCTTTAATAAACAAAACAAATGAAGCGTTAACAGGAAAGTTCTCACTTTAAGCAAAGCTACTTAAAATCATTACTAAAATTAGTAGTTATTTTGTACCTCAAAACATTCATTCTGCCAATAGAAATGCTTCAATAGCTAAGTGAACAACTATTTTAATGCATTAATTTATGATGTTTAGATTTTTATATTGTAGTTATTGTTTTTAAATAGAAAATGGAGTCTCCACTAGTTGTTCTAACTTAAGAACATCTTATTAGTTACAAAAATCTAATACAGAGCTCTCCACTCAACAGGGAGGAATGGTTTAAAGGCAGTCTGGTGCAGTGGGAAGAGCATGAGCTTTAATCAGTCAAAGGGAATTTCAATTTTTATAGCAGACAATACTAATAGTGTGGCTTGGGTAAGTTAAGTAATCTTTCTGAGTTTCAGATTCCCCATCTGTGTAATGGAAGAGAAAAATCAATTATTTGACTCTCTGGTTTGTAAGAACTTACTCTTCAGGATGTTAGAAAATGTCTTTTAAAGAATCTCACGTGGCAGAGGTGCTGAAGCATGATTATTTTGAAATGGGTAATTGTCCAAGTCTTGTGCTCTGATAGATACTAAGGAGCCTCATTATAGGATGAGGAAGCTGGTGCTAAAAATAATCTGAGGCATTAACAGTCCATCAGTTTCCTTTCAATTTGCTTGGCCCAAAGGTTTGGGGCTAGCAGTTAGCAACAGTATTAACCTCCTTCGTCCCTCTTTTCTGCTGGGTTAGTTGCTTTAAAAAAATAAAACTTGTTTCATTCTTCAAAGCTGCCCAGGTTTTAATTTTCATCTGGTTTCACTGGCATAAAAATGTTTTGTGATGGGGTCCTTATAGTAGGACTTGTTCCGCACTCCCTTTGGGTGTCCATTGCTGTATTTATGTATTCCTTTCCTAATTGAAAATATGACCCACGTATCCACGGTATGGTAATAAAACGAGACACGGTAAAAAGATTGCTTGTAATATTACATCATCTTTCTGCTTTTCGTTTGTCTATTAGTTTTCTCATCTCTAAGGCAAATTGGTAAAATAAATTTTCATAGTCTTTTATAGGAATATTTCTTCCTGGTTAAAGTTTGTAATGTCAAGTCAGGCATAAATACAAAGGTCTGATCATGGGTCCTCTAATGAAACTGCAACTCAATCATGTAATAACAGTATTGCAAATGTGCAGCTGATGGAGACTCAGCCACTGCCTGAGGATTTCTCTGCTTTCAAGTCCCCTGGAATTGCTCCTGCCCACTCCCCTTCCTGTTTGAAAGAGATACCAACAGCAATAACAATGATCTGTATGAATCAGCTACTTTTGAGTTTGACAATATTCTTGGAAAAACGTTTTAAGAGAAATTTGCTCAGCACATGAAGATCATAGAATTGCTAATTTGGGAAGAACAGGGAAATCATGAGTCTAACCGCCCAGCTGCAGCAGGCATCCCCTCCACAGTCCACCTAAAGCAGGGTGGGGAACATCTGGCCCATATGAGGCCCACAAAATCATTTGGTCTGGCCCTGCCAAGGCATTAGAGGTGAGTTAATTAATGTTTGACCAAATATAGCAAGCTAATGTTTAAGTTGATAATTTTGTATGGCCCACGAATGATATTATAAATATCCAAATGGCTCTTGGCAGAAAAAAGGTTCCCCACCCCTGCCATGACCAACCAGACTCTTTATCATTCAAAATTATAAAACAAGTCATTCTAAGGAAAAAGATGAATTTCTGTATCTGGGGCTCCACCATTCTTTCCACTTGGTTTTAATTATTGTCTTCCAGAAACAAAAAACATTACATGAAAGCAAACTATAATACTATATTGAAAAACATCTATATCTATACAACTGAAAGCAGACGTGGTGTTTGTTCTTTTTTCTATTGCATTAATTTTTATTCTTAATTTTAATGGCATACACATTCCAACAAAGAATACACACACAGACACACATACGCCAACGAAGGATACACACACAGACACAAACACACATATATTCATAGACTTTATTTCAGGCTACCTCAAATTATTTTTGTCAAGAACATTTAAAATATTACATAAAAATGTAGTGTTGAGACTGCTGAGCCTGATGACGAGGCCTGGACAATTACACACTTACTTCAATCATGTGCTAGACACGACAGTGTCTGTCCCCAGGTGTGATTTGCGTGCTTTTGCAGGGACATCTCAATCATGAGCTGCACTGAGCTCCCTCTCCTGGTGTCTCTGTTTCAGAAAGAGCCCAGCAGGTGAAGGGAAAGCGGTAACAGCTTAAACCAGAGCCAAATATAACATAAGTTCGAGTATGTAAGCTTTATTTCTTGGTAGTCTTAGGTAGTAGGGAATTTTCTGCTGGCTTTGTTATCTGTCCCTTGGGAGACCCTCTGGTGATCAATCTTGGTGCCATATTGAGCCTTCCAGCCAAACACTCCTGCTGAGGCTGGGCCACAGTTTCTGCAAGTGCCCCCTTTTGCCCCAGGAATGGTGTGAGAGGTGAAGGAATGGTGGCAGAAAGCCGGGAGGGAACAGCTGTCTGTCACACAGTAAACAGGGATGGCTGCAGATGAAGGCCAAGCTGGAACAATTGGCAGGCTTTGGGGACAGAGTAGAGCTGCTGAAAATTGAATCCTTCCTCCTAGTTCCTGATCATATTGTTGCAGAAGACCAAAGAAAATCAAAGACGCTTCTAAGAAAAAGGAGGGACACTGTTTAATACACTGGTGGACTCAGGGAACAGCCTTCCAAATCTGAGTGAAGGGACACGCATGGGGCTTTCCTTTATATCTCCCTCCCTGTGGTCTTTGTCCCACAAACATGGATTATGCTTCCAGTCCTTTTTGCAGGCCTCACACTAAAGAATGTGAAAAGAAGCTGCTTGCAGTCCACCCAGGTGGGCTTCTGGGTCTGGAAAATCGTTTCTAGGAGGTCTACCATGGCCTGAGGTTTTTCAGAATAAGCTGGTGATGTTTCCAATTCACAATGTCACTTGTGGTAAAGGGCTGATAATAATAGACTGGCCTTCCCTCCTGCAAGGTCCCATCTTCACCAAGCACTTGGGCACCCCAAATCTCCCAGAGAGGCATCTGATGTGCCGGTTGTGGCTTGGGCCCTTGATCGGCTGAATGCAAGTGCCACCCAACTAGCTCTGGAGAGCCCAGTTGAGGAGAGACGAAGCGGGGTGGTGTTTCCAGACTTTCTGGACCATCCAGACCAGCGGGGTGAGCACTTGGTGCTGCCTGTGGCACATATGGAGGTGGTAAACTGGCAGGACTTCCTCAGGGGGTCCTAGCAGAACAGGGGGTTGGGTTCCCTTCTGAGGGACCTGTTTCTTTTCTCCTGCCTGCTTCTCTTTTGCTTTCTCTTCTCCTGCCTGCTTTTCCTTAGCTTGCACCTGCCCTGCCTACCTCTCCTTAGTCTGCTCCTGCCCTGCCTGCCTCTTCACTCCTGCTATTAAAACTTTACTCTGTCCCTTGTTACACATGCAGAACTGGACCCAAGGCGGCAAGGTCTGAGAAATTTCTAACCAGCTGTCTATGTAGGGAAACTGATCTGAGTGTCCAGGATCTTTCATGACTACATTCCAGACCGCCCCGACCAGTCCCTTATCTAAGGAGCCTTCTGAGGGCCAGCCGATCCTGAAGGATGACCATTCTACTTCACAGAATTTCCTCAGTGTTTTGGGGTTCATTTTAATAGCATAGTCTCCATTGAAACCCTGTTCAAAATTTTTCAACATGCAATTGAGAACAGTAGGTTTACTTTGTCCTGACCCCATCATGATCAGTGGCGAGAGACAGACAAGGGAGGGGGTGACCTGTTTTCACAGATCCTCACTCAGATGCTTGCCTGGCCACGTCCCTTGGGAACTTAAATTTGTCTTAGCTAAGGTGCACCCATATAAACCCTGGGCCTGGTCACTTCCACATGGGGGTGAGTCACCGTTATGCCATATGACAAATTGCGGAACTGCAGGTTGGGTCCCATTCGGACTCTGTAACCAAGGTTGTGGAGCCACACAAAGGATAAGAGAGGGCAGGCCCTCTCCCTCCACACTCACACACTTTCACCAGACATTCACTCAGAGTTTAAAAACACAGTCCACCCAATTTCTGATTCCCGACCAATTTAACTGATGAAGTCCTATGACTTCCAGGGAGGTGATCAATCTCCCCCTTTCACTCACTGGAGTGGGCCTGACTGACTGGGGCCCCTACGTTACTGATTCTGTCAACAGGTCCAGAAGTGTTTGTCCACTTTCTCCAGATGCTGGCCGGGTCCTAGGCTGAGGTCCAGGAGCGCCAGGAGTTCCCCGGTTCAATTCTGCTAAAATCAGCAGGGCACGCCTTCAAGAGGCCTATCCCGTGTCCCCGGGCCCCAAGCCCTGTCCCCTCACCAAAGGCTAAAAAAGCCAAGTGCGGTTGGTTTCCCAGTCAGGGAACCAGCTGTTGCAGAAGACCAAAGAAAACCAAGGATGCTTCTAAGAAAAAGGAGGGACACTGTTTAATACACCAGTGGACTCAGGGAACAGCCTTCCAAATCTGAGTGAAGGAACACGCATGGGGCTTTTCTTTATATCTCCCTCCCTGTGGTCTTTGTCCCACAAACATGGATTATGTTTCCAGTCTTTTTTGCCAGCCTTGCAAGAAGGCCCCCAGGTGTTGGGGTTCTCCAGGCCATATCTGATGGTCTGGCCTGGTGCCAGCCTTAATAACCCTCCCTCCGGGGCAGTGCACTGTTCACAGTAACAGGTTCTGCAAGACCAGTATCTGGGAAGGAGAGAGGGACTTAATTATAGGTTATCAGGAATGTACGCTGAGCTTGCTGGTTTGGATTCAGATCACTATCCCCAAATATCAGAGTTACATTGGAATTATCCCTTTTTAGCCTTCTTAATATCAAATCACAGCGCAGGAATTAGAGTTCCTAATTTTTATTTTCTCCACTCACTTGCTTTTTATTTTACTCATTCATAGTAAGCACAAGAAGACCTGAAAGGCAAAGAGATGAGTATCTCAGGAGTTTGAGTGCAAAAGTCTCCACCAAAACCTCACTTATGCCAATAATAGGTGTTCACAGAATTCAGTTACATTTCCCACAGCTTCAACTTCTGAGCCCCTACCTTTAGAATGAATGCTCTTATGTCATCTATTATTAAGCACTGAGCCTACTTTATGGTGATTGTTGTTTATTATTTACCAGTGGGTCATAAAATGAGAGATTAAGGTCACTGATGTTTACTTGCTTTTGAAAATGACTTAAAAAAACCCCACAACTCAGCGACTGCAGAAAGGAAATATTTAGTTATTCCTGAGTACTAATGTGGTCAGAGTGGCCTAGGTTCCTGGTTTTACACACTGACTACTTTCAGGGCTCATGAGATTCTAGTGATTAATGCTTGCCTGGGGTTGTTCCACCTACGATTCTGTCATGGGCCATGGTTTATTAACAATCCTTTATGTGCCAAGCACTCCACGAGTACTTTGGAGAATTATAAAAGAACAAAAGACACAATTTAAATTGTAAAATCTTAGGGAGTTCCTGATTTAATGAGAGAACCAGAGAAAACACAAATTGATTCCTGTAAATATAAAAGACAAAACAGAACTCAGCTACTGTACTTGGTACCCTTAGGAATAAGTGTGTTATTACTACTGTGCCAAGGGCACTAGTAACACATGCTATTAGGTGTTCATGAAATAAGTCTTCTTAGTATTTTTTCTTTCTTGTCTTAAAAGTGGTAAAATTCAGGAAATAAAAGCGGTAAAGTTCAGGAAATAAAAGTCTTAGTATTTTTTATATCTTGTCCTAAAAGTTCTAATACATACAGTACAGAACACAGCTCTGGCTGTGAAAGTAGCAATGTTCTAAGTATCAGAAATGATGTTTGAATTGGGCAAAGCAGCCAGTCCCAAGCATGCGCATGCAGTAAACATGCTGTGTTTGGGAACTAAATGGCCAGAATAGCGTATGTGAGATTCTGAGGCTAGACTTTGTGCTTCCATGGATCCAAGCTAGGCTTGTCAATTTAGTTAATTCATTCAAGATATATTTGAGTGCCAACCACCTTCCCAATACTCTTCTAGATGTTGGGGATTTAAGAATAGGTAACAAAGGCACCATTCTCTCAATGAGCTTATACTGTGGGGAAAGAGGGAAGTTTGGGTAAAGAGCAGGTAAGCAGAACGTTGCATTAGCATATGGCAATTGCTATAATGACTTCTTACTTTCTATGTTTGGATTTTGGGGTACTGGCAGCTGGTAGTTGTACAGCTACTAAAATTTCTGGAGGGAGCTGTTGCTGGGGTATGGGTGTTGGGTGTCAGAGAAATAAGGAAAAAAAACAAATTTATGCTTCCTGATGAAATTCTGATATTCTGAGTGTAGTGATATTCTCAGGCATGACCATAAGATGGGAAAGAGTCAGTGCCTAGCCAGCTCCTCCTCACCTTACCATTATATCCACCACTTTAGCTGAGTTCCGATGGCTTGAAGGTTTTCCTTCACTCTTCCAGTGAGAGAACTCTGAGATTTGACTCACAGAGTTCTACACGGTGATTAATTGGTGGAAGCTTTTAGGTGATCCTAGACAGTTGATAGGGAAATTGTATCAACGCCTCTCTAGCCCCCAACACTGCTTAATCAACCCAATGTTTCTTTCTTCTGCTGGACCCAAAGAATGTAAGAAATTTCCACAGTTGTATGTCTACAGATATTCATGTTCTGAGGGCTATCTCATAGACCCCTGCTGAGCAAAGCAGATTTTCAAACTTTTATGCATAATTGGTCAAGTTTTATACCATGTAACCTTGCCTTTTTGGTGACATATATAGATAGATCTAGAATGGATCAATTCATAGGTTGACCTCAATAAGGCATTTATTCATTAAAAAACACTTGAGATTCTACAATGTGTCAACCACTATGCTAGGCATTGTGTAACCATGAACAAGAGAGATCTAAATTTATCCTTTATTAAATTTTTACTGCAACACTTATAGAGATGGCAAGCAGGAAAGGTGGCAAAAGCTGGGAGGTACACAATGGAAGTGTCATAGAAATGTAGAAGCCACAGGAGGAAGAGACTTATGCCAATTTTCAGTGGGAGAAGAAGTTAAATCAGAAGTAGAGACAGAATGGCAGTCATGGCAGTATTAGGACTCCAGAATGTGCATCCCAGAATCCTGTTGATGAAATGGTGGCAAGATAACTGGTTTATAAAAGCTGCATTGGATTCTGAAGGACTGCCTATTTTCCAAACTTTGTTTGCCTCTGAAAGCTGCTCTGCTCTAAGTCCTATGTGTATGGACTCTAAGATTCTTTTATTATTATTTCCTGGTGTATTATTATTATTATTATTATTATTTTACAGCAAACTTCCATTAATGAAGGAAACTCGTGAAGTTCTTTTTCATTTTAAAGCTGATTAACACAGAGATATGAACAAGGAATTAAATTCTTACTTTTAACAGATAAGGAACCTGAGACCCAGTAAAGCAAAGTGATCTTTTCTTGAGGAGAAAACCCAGCCTCCAAATTCACATTTTAGATCTATCAAGAGCAAGCACCTGAGTTATTGTGAGGGGGGCCAACAAACAAAGAAGCCTCTTGAGTAGCCAGCATCCTAATCTGGCCTTCTGTATAGTTTTCAAACACATTATATTCATTCAAATTCTGTATGTTTCACTAAATTTGTACTGGTCCAACCCATATTTATTAGTGTGATTCCCCTATCTTTCTATTTATCATTTTGTTTTGTTTTATACTATTCCACATATCATTAAGCCAATAGCATCAGTATCACTTGGGAACTTGTTAAAAGTGAAAATGATGGGGTCCATCCCAAATCTACTGAACCAGCAGCTCAGGAGCAGGGCTCAGCAATTGGTTCTGGTAAGGCTCTGGATGGTTTTGATGGCATGTTAGTATTCGAGAATTACTGCTGTAGGCTAAGAAAATGCCTGGCTCCACTTGCCACAAATATTCAGAGTGTTCCTACAGATTCCCATGGAAACATGTTTTAAAAGAAGGCAGTATATCCTTTTAAAAGTAATCTGTTTAACACTTATTAGGCCTATTTAGCTGGTTTTATTATTATTATTTTTTAATCATCACCCAAGTATTTTTCCATTGATTTTTAGGGATAATGGAAGAGAGAGGGAAAGACAGGGAGAAACATCGATGTGAGAGAAACACATCAATTGGTTGCCTCCTGCATTTGCCCTGGCCAGGACCCAGGATGGAGAGGAGCCTGCAACCAAGCTACATGCCCTTGACCAGAATCGAACAGTCCCTTTGGTCCGCAGTCCAGCCCTCTATCCACTGAGCCAAACCGGCTAGGGCTAGCTGTTGCTTTTTATGATGATGATGTGTGTTTGTATGTGTGTGTGTGTTTCAGTTCTAGACGCACCAATTCCAGCTGTGTGCCAGTAATGTTTTACAACCAGCAATCTGGAAAAAGTAAAAAAAAGGAAAGACCTCATTTATAAGATTTGCTAAGTTCTCTGGTATAAATACTCCCACTATGTCCAATTTCAAGGTAGCAACAGGACATCATTCAAAATGGAGCTGGGAAGAGATGTGGAGTTGGGAAGAGATGAGCATAGTTGAGTAGCGCAACCCATCAATTTGGATTCTACACATTTCAGAATAAAACCCAGGACACAGCTATACTTACATGTTTGCTGAAAGAATCATGAGAGAATAAAGTAAGGATATAGGGCTAGAATATTCTCTTTTGGGTAAGAACAAATTTAGAGTGATTGAAAACTTTAATTAGCATCTCCTTGATTTTAATGGCTTTCACAAAAATAACTACAGAAACAAAACTTAAACATGTATTTATTTAAAATATATTCTTTAAGTAGTTCTCTTTATTACAAATCAGGCTATTTAAACACAGGCCATATTCAGCATAGTACTTTATGGCAATAAAACACTTTGCAAATCAATTTTATTGTTCCTCTATCAACCTCAAGAAGTAATAGATATGAATTCCTTATTTTTACAGATGAAGAAAGTAAAGTACAATGAGATCTTCAAACTTTCACATAGTGTGTTAATAGAAAAACTGGGATTAAGACTGGAGTCCTGGAATTTCCCAGCTTAAATAGTTGATAAGGTTATATTTTCTGAAATGTGAATACTTTAAAATGAGTCTTTGATTGGGTTTGGTCCTCAAGGGTGGCTATGATTTCTGTTGGTACAATGTATCAGAACTAAGGTTCTCCCTGATGCTTGCCATGTCCTTCTGTCAGCCCCGACTTTCCATTTCCTTGCCAAGAAGGGCCTTAAAAGGTCAGCTTTCCTACCTATCCCTAAACCCATCCACCCCTCCATCCATAACTACCTGGGTTAGCGGTGGACACAGAGTCAAGGGTAGCCAATCAATAGGTTGGCCTGTGGCCCAAACAAAATGGGACAATCATACTCCTTTCCAGAACACGGAATGACTAAAAATGACAAAATTTTCATGGGAACTAAAAGTTAAAAGTTATGATACAAAGATATGCTGAACAGGCCATGGTGGATTGTGGGTAAACTAAAGTTACAAGATAGCAAAAATTACTAGCGAGTAGAAGGTTTGGCTTAGAGAACAGATATAGTGATCACATAAGGAAGAAAGTAATGAGAGAAAGGAAAATAAATAAATGTTCAGAAAAAAAATACACCATGAGAAACAGACCATGTATCAATTAAGAGAGGGGGAGAGATGGAGAGAGCAACTAGTTTCTGGTGACTGGAATTTTTCCAGATTCTATCCATGGAGATATGTATAAGTTCTGCTGCATGGACCAGGAATTTTGCATTAGTGACTTAACCCAAAGGGGGTTTGTAGTCTTTACAGAACAAGAAGCCTTCAGGCAGGCATGTCAGGGCCAGAGCAGCAATATATACATCATGACATACCACGCTCCTCTGGTTTACCTCGTCACCATCCTCAACACGTAGCTTTCATCCTTCTGATTGCCCATCATGGCCTCCAGCATCATATCCATTCCATGGCAGAAGAAGGAAATCATGAAAAAAAAATGTGTTTTGTCTATTTAAGTACCAGAAATTCAGAACTTCTGCTTTTGTCTCATTGGCTTGAATAGTAACATGGACTCCTGGCAGCAAAAAAGGGTAGGAAATATAGCCTTCCTTCCTTCCTACTTTTCTTCCTCCCTTTCTTCTCTCCTTTTTTCCTAGCTTACCATATTGCTGCTCAGGGAATCTAGTTAACAAGGAAGATGAGAAGAATTAGGTAAGCAACTTGCAGTGTTGCTTATACCTAGACGCTTGCCATTTGGGTAACTTGAGTGAGTCTGGAACTAAATTCAAACCAGCATGGAGGTTGGCCCGCAGTCAGATATTTTGGCCATCAGCTATCATAATTCCACTGTCTCCCATCTTAGAGAATATAGCTGGCCTGTCCAAAAGAGTGCTATCTTGATTTAAAGCACTTAGAAAAAAATCCAAAACATTAATTGTTAATAACAATATGAATTTGTTAACAAATTATATCAAACTAACTTTATGACTAAAAAACCTGTTTTTGAATTAAATTGAAAAGATTATGAAATTCTGTAGACACAGTATAGAGTATCTTGCTTATAGCAAGGACATTTAATAAACTATCTTGATGTCATTGCAAAAAAAAGAGATACTCTTACCACTATTTAATGATAGTGGTAGAGTATTTAAACTTAAAGATAATTAAATATATTTACCCTGTATATTGACTAATGGATTAATGTTACACTGACAAGAAGTTTTTGGAAGTGAACCAAAAGATTCTGCCCTTGACTTTGTCCTCTTCCATATTTCTAATAGTGCCGGAAGAAGAGATAGGTTTCACTGGTCCAAAGTTGGAAGGATAGCTGTTATAATGGGTGATGAGATACAAACACATGGACAGAATTGACAGCTTTAGGTTCAAAAGTCACACAAATATAGTGGAGAGAGGATTTGGCTTAATAGCAATTTGTGGGAGAAAAAACAAAGACTACATGCAATCCAAGTCAACTGTGATGATTTGCTTGGCCTTCTGTTCCTTTATCGAACTAAGCAAATCCATGACCCAGGAGAAATCCAATCCTTCCTACCCTACACTTGCACTTGTGCAGCTGAGAGTGGCTGGAAAAAATACAACCACCCTGGAAGTCCTCACTTCAAGTTCATGACCAAGAAGAAAAACCAAGATGGCGGCATAGGTAAACACCTAAACTGCTGCCTTTCACAACAATTTCAAAACTACAACTAAAAGACAAAATGTCTATCACCCAGAACCATGGGAAAGCTGGCTGAGTGGAAGTTCTATAACTAGAAGGAAAGAAAAAAGAGCATTGAGTGCTGAAAAGCTGAGGTATGGAGGCGTGTGAATTGGGCTGGCAGCAGATGACTGGGTGTGCTGCTTTTTTCAACCCGAATGGAGACAAGCTCCCGATTACTCTGAACTCGAGTTTCTGGAGGAGACACTGGGGACCCAAACTCCTACAAGAAGAAGCTGGACTGTCTGCCATTGGATCGGAAAGTGAGGGTGGCTTTCTTGCAGAGGTGCGCACAGCAATCATTGTTTACTGCACTGGGGAGTGGGATGCGGGGACTTGGAAACCTGGAGATGCAGAGACGGCTGACTGGCAGCCATCTCTGTTTGCCACACCTTAGCCTAGTGACTCCCTGAGACTCCTCCCTGCACAATCTACAAACCCACCCAAGCTCCACGCAGCAGCTTTTACATATAAATGGCCTGCCCAATCGCAGCTTAACCTAACA
The DNA here is from genome assembly GCA_026230045.1 of Corynorhinus townsendii. NCBI lineage: Eukaryota > Metazoa > Chordata > Mammalia > Chiroptera > Vespertilionidae > Corynorhinus > Corynorhinus townsendii. The sequence continues at coordinate 78,223,294 of JAPDVU010000001.1, read as the reverse complement.
AACTGCAGCTCTAGTCAGACAGCTCCAAAACCTCCAAACCCCAAGCAAAGAGGAGAAAACTGTAGTTCTCACTGTACCTCCTGCTGGGTGGCCTCAGACAGTAGCTGACCAGCACCCCATTGGAGATCCAGAAGCTAGTGTATCTAGTGGTCAGTGTGAGACGACACTAGATTTCAACTACTCACATCCATAAGTGACACATTCAAGAGGCAGACTCAGTGAGCACCAAAGCCCCACTGAAACAAGTTCTGCACCATAAGCATGTCTCCAGCACAGCAGTTCTTCCATTATAGAAACAGGGGGTCCTCACACCCAATTGGCCTGGAGGTCAATTCTTCACAGTGTACCAACAGCAATTAAGGCTTAACTACACCAAGACTTTGCACTCAGCCCACAAAGAAGTGCACCAAGAGTATCCACCTCAGGTGATAGGCTGAACCACTGATCACCTACCACAGAAAACCACTCCATCAACACAGGGAAGCAGCAAAATGCAGAGACAAAGAAACATGTCATGAATGAAAGAAATGGAGGAAAGCAAACTACAGGACATAGAGTTCAAAACCACATTTATAAGGTTACTCAATATCTTCTAAAAACCTCTGGGAACTTAGTGAGACCTTTAAGGATCTTAATGAGAATGCCAAAAAAATATGGAAAAGGACCAGTCAGAAATTAAGCGTACACTGTCTGAAATAAAGAATATATAAAAATTCAACTGTAGATCAAAGGACCCCAAGAATCAAACCAAAGATCTGAAATATGAGGAAACAAAAAACACCCAACCAGAAAAACAAACAAAAAAAAGAATCCAAAAATATGAAGATAGTGTGAGGAGCCTTTGGGACAACTTCAAGCATACCAACATCAGAATTATGGTGGTGCCAGAAGAAGAGAGAAAGCAAAATATTAAAAACCTATTAGAAGAAATAATGACAGAAAACTTTCCCTACCTGGTGAGAGAAATAGACTTACAAGTCCAGGAAGCACAGAGAACCCCAAATAAGAGGAATCCAAAGAGGACCACACCAAGACACATCATAATTAAAATGCCAAGGGCAAAAGACAAAGAGAGAATCTTGAAAGCAGCAAGAGAAAAACAGTTAGTTACCTACAAGGGAGTACCCATATGACTATCAGATGATTTCTCAATAGAAACTATGCGGGTCAGAAGGGAGTGGCAAGAAATATTCAAAATGATGAACAGCAAGAACCTACAACCAAGATTACTCTACCCAGCAAAGCTATCATTCAGAGTTGAAGGTCAGATAAAGGGTTTCACAGACAAGAAAAAGCTAAAGGAGTTCATCACCACCAAACCAGGATTACATGAAATGCTGAAAGGTATTCTTTAAGAAGAGGAAGAAGAAAAAGGTAAAGATAAAAATTATGAACAACAAAAGGACATCAAATACATACCTACCAACAAGTGAATGTAAAAATCAAGTGAATGGAAAATCTGAAGAACAGAATGGACTGGTGAATATAATAGAATCAGGGACATAGAAAGGGAGTGGACTGGCAATTCTCAGGGGGAAGGGGGTGTGAGGGGTACAGGAAGAGATTGGACAAAAATCTTACTCCTATGGATGAAGACAGTGGCAGGGGATAAGGGCATGGGGTGGGGTGGGGAACCAGGTGGAGGGGAGCTATGGGGAAAAATAAAAGAGGAACACCTGTAATAATCTGAACAGTAAAGATTTATTTAAAAAAAAAAGAGGAATATAGGCATAAAAAAAAGTTCATGACCAAAAAGACCCTCAATGTGGCTACTCATAGAAGGATATAAACACTCCTGGTGCACTAGTACTTTTCACTGTTTTACTCTCCTCTTTCCTCAAATCCTTAGTGTTTCTTCCCTTATCCTCCTTCTCAGCTGATGCTCATGCTTCAGAAGAAAACTTGCACAGAGTCCCCGCCACCATGTCAACCCACCCCTCAGCATCTCTACCCACCTCTTATCACAAGTAACAGAATTCTCTCCAGCCTGTGTCTCTATTTGTGCCCTGGAACTCACCTCCTTGCCTCCACAGGGATACTATCCTAGCGATTCCTCCTTCCTTGTCTACATCAGTCGTTCCCTCTGTATTGGGTAATTCCCATCAGCATTGAGACATGCTGTTGTTTCTCTGTGAACTAATTGTAGCCCCGGGTGATCTGAGAATTGTTCCTCTTCTTATCTGTGGGTCTTTCCCTGGCAACTTGGTGTTTCCTGCTCACAGGAAGGAGCTGCTCAGTCCCCAGCTGAAGCCCCTGTAGAGGAAGCCCCTGCAGAGGCCCAGAACTTGCTCTTTGTGAAGCCTCTCCGCCCCGCTGTTCCGCCTGGGCTTCCTTGAGTTCCCAGCACTGTCCCCTGAACCCAGGAGGACCTCTGAGGTCTGCTTGCTTCCCCTGCCCTATGCTGCAGCCAGGAACTCCTTTTAGGTGGTAAACCAGGGCAGGGATCACTGTCACTTGCCTATTTTCCAATGTCTGAAAACGTATTTCATGTGCTTTTTCTAGTGGCCTAGGCATTTCAGGTGGGAAGGTGAACCTAGGCTCTCGCACTTCATCAGGGCTGGAAGCAGAGGAGGGAGATTTCTGCCCTAGCACACCCTCGGAAGCAGGCGGCCCTTCTGACCAGGTGTGCGGAAAGAGGGGATCTCTGGAGGGTGGATGGGTAGGAAAGGGTTGGAAGGACGGTGGTAGGATAAGATGGGAAGGTTAGAGAACCAAATCCCAAGGTTTTCTGCTTCACAAATCGTCCAGAGCGCTGGACCTGCTTTGTTCCCTATCCTCGGTCCAGCATTGCATGGCCTGCCCTTTCCTTGGGTAGCAGTCAGCTCTGAGTTCTAATCCTGACTGTCAATGTTGTGAGACTGTGGACTAGAGTTTCATTAGCTGCTGAGTCTCAGTTTCAGTGTCACTTAGCACCTACCACAGAGGGTTGATTTCAGGATTAAAGGGAGAGAATTTGGACAAAGCAAAGTGTGGTTTTGTTGCTCAAACATGTTGGTTTTCTTCCCTCTTTCATCCAGGAAATCTACCAAAAACAAACAAACAAACAAACAAAAATGTCAGCTGATCTGAATGGTGTGTTTATTGACCCAGCCATCATATTCTGGTACACGTGTCGTATTTCATTGTAGACCAGTAATAAGTATTCCATGGATCAGCACTTTCAGTAGCACTGCATCTAGAGGCTCTACAGTAAAGATTAAGGATATGGCAACTAGATCCTAGACCCAGAACTGACTAAGTTCAGATCCTGGTTTCAGTGCTTAGTAATTCTGGGCAAGCTGCTTATCCCCCTGTGCCTCAATAACTTCATCTGTAAGGTGCATATTAATTGTTTCTCTGAGTTAATATATGTGAAACCTTTAGAACAGAGCCTGGCATAGAGTAGGTACCATGTAAGATTTGCTATTATTATTATTGGGGAACCTTTAAAGTTAAGTTTTGGTTGTATAGGGGACTAAGGCAGTTTGCTTTCAGTGTATTATAGATTACTTATCCATTTGTGGACCTTTATTTTTTGTTTTTGTCATTTTCTCTCCCTTCTTCTCTCCCTTCCTTCTTTTCTTTGTTAATCCCTCTCTCCTTCATCCTTTCCTCCTCCCTTTTCTCCCCTTCCCTCTGATCCTCTTCCTCTCCCCACTTATCTCCCCCTGTTGAAGTAGATGACATTTTGACCTTTTCTGCTAGCACTAAAGTTATATTGAGCCCTTGATGAGTTTACTATCAATGTGACTAATACATTGGAAGCTCTGCTTGTGTGGGTTGTGGCTTAACATACTTGTCCAGGGAAAGAAGATCTTGCATCAGTTTTTCAGGAAAGAGGAAAAGGTTTTGTGGTTTCCCTCAGGGAGCAGATTTGTTATCCTCTCTCCTCCCTGTCGATGAGGACAACAATGTCTGTTCTTTTGACACTGTTGTTTGACACCTGCTCTTCTCCATACACATAAAAACCACCAGGGCTCTGGAAGGTGTTGCTCAATGGTTAGAGGTTGGCTCATGAACTGAAGGTTCTCGGGTTTGATTCCTGGTAAGGGCATGTACCTAGGTTGCAGGTTTGATCTCTGCCCTGGTTGGGGTTTGTACCAGAGGCAACCAATCAGTGGGTCTCTCTCACATCGATGTTTCTCTCCTCCCTCTCTCTCTTTCTCTCTCTTCCTCCCTCCCTCCCTCCTTTCTACTCTCTCTAAAAATCAATGGCAAAAAATCCTCAGGTGAGGACTAACAAAAGCAAGCACAAAACGCCACCAAGGATAATCTTTTGTGAGCTGGTTCTGAGAATAATTGATATATACTGAGTGGCCAGATTATTATGATCTCTGAACGCATAATAATCTGGCCACTCCATGTATATCTTGTATAATAAAAGGCTAATATGCAAATTATTCCCTCGACCAGGAGTTCGACCATCAGGCAGACTGGCTAACCACCCATGTCCCCTCCCCTTGGCCAGGCTGGCCAGACCCCACCCATGCACGAATTCATGCACTGGGCCTCTAATACACACACACACACACACACACACACACACACACACACTGAGTGGCCAGATTATTATGCATTCAGAGATCATAATAATCTCGCCACTCAGTGTATTTCCATATTTGTAAAAGAATGACATAAGTACAAAAAGTTAAACATTTTTGTTTAAAAGTAAGTAAAAACAAGAACAAGTTTAATTCTGCCATGTTTCACAGCAGTCAGAGCACATAGCCATTTGTATCTGTGTACTCTTCTGCCAATATTGAGCCTCACATATTCCAATATTCTTCCCCATGAACAATATCTGTCTTTGCCCATTTAGTCAGTTTCATAGACAGCGTTTTTATATATTGTCTTCTTGGCACAACACTTAGCGACTTGGCCTGTTTGTTTTTCCTGTGTGTGTGCCATTTGAACGACATTGTCCTAAATGTTAATTCTTCCTTGTTTTCACTCAATAAATAATTGACAAGCCAGCATTGCACTATTTGGGGGGATTATTTGTAGAATAAGAAAGAGCACTCACCAGGTGTCCCCACTCCAAGTGTATCTCTCCCCATCACATAAGGCAGTAATTTGAACACTGTTTTGAGGGGTTCTTACAAATAAGTTGATTCTTATAATGACATTACTAGAATTGACAGCAGACATCATCTAGCCATTATAAAAATGACTTTTTGTTTGTTTGTAGAGAAAATGGGGTTGCCAGATGTCACTCTTTTACTTTATATTGTCTACTAAGCATAAGACTTCTACCCGGGCTTAGATGAAATGACACTTTATCCTATTAATAAGTGTGCTTTGTAGGGTCACTGCCAAACTTTCCCTTTAGCCCAGTCCCTTATTGGTCTTGCAGAGCTAATTTTCAAGGTTTAGAAGCTGACAAGAAGATACTGGGGTAGATTTATGCTGGATTTTTGCATAAGCCCTGCTGGCTTCTCATCAACTTTAGCCTTTATGGTGCTATGAGCATGATCACGGAGGGACTAAATAGTTTTTAAGACTCTGTTCATTGGACTTTCAAAGTGGCATATTTCTAGTAATTATTCAAACTAACATTACAGCTCAGAGTGCCTGAGAAGCAAAACAAGACAATTTTAATGATGATGGAAAATGTTAGGAGAACATGCTCATTTGGAGGATGGGTCTTAATTTCTATTCATGCCCTCAAAAAGGGTTCAGATGAGGCTGAGGAAAGTATAAATAATCCTTTTATAGAAAGTATGATTTTTCCATGTATGAAATGAAGAGAGAGCATGCCTGTTAACTGAAAGGTGTGTTGCATCTTCCTCACTGTAGGGGGCGTAGGAGTGTCTGTCATCCAAACAAAGAACTAAGCCCTAGCTGGTTTGGCTCAGTGGATAGAGCGTGGGCTTTCGGACCAAAGGCTCCTGGGTTCTATTCCAGTCAAGGGCACGTACCTCAGTTGCAGGCTCCTCCTCCAATGAATGCAGACATTCATTGACATTTCTCTCTGTCTTTCCCTCTCTCTCTAAAAATCAATGGAAAAATATCCTCGGGTGAGGGGTGAGGATTAACCCTCCCCCCTCCAACACACACACACACACACACACACACACACACACACACACACACACAGAGTACTAAGGTAATGTGTTCTGAGTGGAATAATCTGGTTTGGCTTTCTACCACACAATTACACCTATGAGACAGTTGTTGAGACCTTGATTCCTCTCTCTCCTACATATCTTTCTTACTCTCCACCCCTCTCAGTTCAATCTATCCCCGAGTCCTGAGGGTGTTACCTCATCAATGTCTTGAGTGCATTTCCTTAGCTCCTGTCCACTTGTGCACCTTAGTTCAGGTCATTGTTATCTCCAGCCTGGCTTCAGATCTCAGCTTCAATGCTGCTGGTCATAGAGGCAGAGCCTCTGATTAAATGCCTTGCTTTAAAGCTCTCATGAAATGTTTGTCTTCTCTACCAGACTATAAGCTTCAAGAAGACTAGGGCCATGTTTGACTTTTTAGTTCCTGCCTATCCTAGTGCCTGCCTCATCAGACATGTTCAACAAATATTTGTTAAATGAATGAGCAAAGTGGTTAGCACATTGCCTGGCATATATTAAGCATTTAATGAATGGCAGCTATCTGCAGCTACATTTATATCCATATCAATTTACACAAGCACACACACCTGGCATGGCCAATGTTAATAAAATAGTCTTGCTGCATACAGAAATAGATTTACAATGAAGACTTTGATAGGAAGGATATAGTTTATTTATTTATTAAAAATTATTGAAAGTGTGTAATTTGGCTTACCATTCAAACTAGAAAATAATCTTATAAATAAAGACATTTCAGTGTTCCCAAGACTTAAATTTGAATGAGCTTTCTGTACAGTAGAGGCCGTAGAAAAGTCCACGTGTAATGAAATTTTAGTAGCCCATAGTATTATTTGAACATAGAGGTTACCGTGAGCAAATGTTTCAGTTATTACCATTTAACGTGTGTGTGGCACTGAGTGCTCACATTGTGCCCAGGCACAGTGTATAATTTAAAAGTCAGTGTGGTTCCTTGCCAGGTGGAGTTACATGTTCTGATTCAAGAAGGGATATAACAAGTTTAGGTTTTGTTAAACCTAAGCTCTACTACAAAGTTCTTCCTGGCTCCTGGGCACCTGTGAGAAGTTCATGGCATTCCAGGTGGAGACAGTGGTGGAGTTAAAGGTGATGAGACTGAAAAGGGAAAGGAGCTGAGGGGTGTGAGGGGAATAATTGAAAGGAACTGACCCCAGCTGCTAGCTTCCAGTTGCCACTTCCTCTCCAGAGGAAATGGTGGAATGCATAAGGAAAAACACATGAGCGAGTTAGAAAAATCGCAGCCTGTGACATTTGCACCACTTTCTATGATTGAAGTGTCGAGAACGGAAAGTGACTTTCTTAGCCATTTTTCATTGATAAACTGTTGCAGAAAGAGCTAAGCTACATGGAATCAATGAATGTAATTGCTTTCCTTTATTACTTTCTGATCTCAGTGTCAGCAGAGCAAAAAGTATACGCACAAGAGGATAAGTCTACAGCATGTTTTTTCTCAAGGCATATACCCATCTTTAACCCCTTAAATATGGAAATATATGTTTTATTTCTTAAAAATTAGAAGATCTTCAAAGATCATTGCATATCTAAATTGGATAAATATAACTATGTAGTCATTCTGTAGACCTCAATCAAAATCTGTGGACTGGATACCATCGTTAATGATTTTACTCTAAAAGAGAGCAGACCGTGTTCTGTTAAGTATCTGTCCCCTGCAACTCTGTGTCATATTGGTTCTGTGTTAGTATGTGTGACATATCTTGTGTTAGCCTACCTATTGTTCTTTTAAAAATGTATTTTCAAAGGAGGAATCCAAGATGGTGGCATAGGTAAACACCTAAACTGCTGCCTCACACAACAATTTCAAAACTGCAACTAAAAGACAAAACGTCTATCACCCAGAACCACGGAAAAGCTGGCTGAGTGGAAGTTCTACAACTAGAAGGAAAGAGAAAAGAACATTGAGACATGCACAAGTGCTGAAAAGCTGAGGTAAGGAGGCGCGGGATCTGGGCTGGCGGCAGGTGCTGCTTTTTTCAACCCAAAGAGGAGACAAGCCCCCGATTACTCTGAAATACAGTTTCTGGGGAGATGCGGGGGACCCAAACTCCTACGGGGAGAAGCTGGATTGTTTGCCACCAGGTTGGAAAGGGAGGGGGGCCTGCTTGCAGAGCTGCGCCCAAGAATAATTGTTTACTGCGCTGGGGCATGGGACGCAGTCGGAGACACAGGGCCGGCTTACTAGCAGCCATTGCTGTTTGCCACGCCCTAGCCTAGTGATGCCCTGACACCCCGCCCCACACAACCTACAAACCCACCCAAGCTCCAAGCAGCACTTTTAGCATAAGAAAGGCCTGCCCTATCACAGCTTAACCTAACAAACTTGCAGCCCGGATCAGACAGCCCCAAAACCTCCAAACCCCAAGCAAAGAGGAGAAAACTGTAGCTCTCGCTGTAGCTCCTGCTGGGTGGCTTCAGACAGTAGCTGACCTGCACCCCATTGGAGATCCAGAAGCCAGTGTACCTAGTGGTCAGTGTGAGAAACCAGATTTCAACTCCTCATATCCATAAGTGACACATTCAAGAGGCAGACTCAGTGAGCACCAAAGCCCCGCTGAAACAAGTCCTGCACCATAAGCGTGTCTCCAGCACAGCAGTTCTTATAGACACAGCGAGTCCTCACAGCCAATTGGCCTGGAGGTCAATTCCTCCCAGCGTACCAACAGCAATTAAGGCTTAACTACACCAAGACTTTGCAGTCAGCCCACAAAGGGGTGTACCAAGAGCGTCCACATCAGGTGATTGGGGAGGCTGAGCTACTGGCCCCTATAGGTCACCTATCACACAAAGCCACTCCATCAACACAGGGAAGCAGCCAAAATGCGGAAACAAAGAAACATGTCATGAATGAAAGAAACGGAGGAAAGCAAACTACTGGACTACATAGAGTTCAGAACCACGTTTATAAGGTTACTCAAGAATCTTCTAAAAACCGCCGAGAAACTTGATGACACTTCTGAGGAGCTCAGTGAGACCTTCAAGGACCTTAATGAGAATGTCAAAAATATGGAAAAGGACCAGTCAGAAATGAAGCATACACTGTCTAAAATAAAGAATATACAGAAACTCAACTGTAGATCAATGTGCCCCAAGAATCAAACCAAAGATCTGAAATATGAGGAAACAAAAAACACCCAACCAGAAAAACAAAAAGAAAAAAGAATCCAAAAATATGAAGATAGTGTAAGGAGCCTCTGGGACAACTTCAAGTGTACCAACATCTGAATTTTTGGGGTGCCAGAAGAAGAGAGAGAGCAAAATACTGAAAACATATTAGAAGAAATAATGACAGAAAACTTTCCCTACCTGGTGAAAGAATAGACTTACAAGTCCAGGAAGCACACAGAACCCCAAACAAAAGGAATCCAAAGAGGACCACACCAAGACACATCATAATTAAAATGCCAAGGGCAAAAGACAAAGAGAGAATCTTGAAAGCAGCAAGAGAAAAACGGTTAGTTACCTACAAGGGAGTACCCATACGACTGTCAGCTGATTTCTCGGCAGAAACTATGCAGGCCAGAAGGGAGTGGCAAGAAATATTCAAAGTGATGAACAGCAAGAACCTACAACCAAGATTACTCTACCCAGCAAAGCTATCATTCAGAGTTGAAGGTCAGATAAAGAGCTTCACAGACAAGAAAAAGCTAAAGGAGTTCATCGCCACCAAACCCGGATTACATGAAATGCTGAAGGGTATTCTTTAAGAAGAGGAAGAAGAAGAAAAAGGTAAAGATAAAAATTATGAACATCAAAATGACATTAAATACATACCTATCAACAAGTGAATCTAAAAATCAAGTAAATAAAAAATCTGAAGAACAGAATGGACTGGTGAATATAATAGAATCAGGGACATAGAAAGGGAGTGGACTGACAATTCTCAGGGGGAAGCGGGTGTGAGTGGTGCGGGAAGAGATTGGACAAAAATCTTACTCCTATGGATGAAGACAGTGGCAGGGGGGTAAGGGCATGGGGTAGGGTGGGGTGGGGAATCAGGTGGAAGGGAGCTATAGGGGGAAAACAAAAATAGGAACACCTGTAATCTGAACAATAAAGATTTATTGAAAAAAAATGTATTTTCATTATTCCAGTGGTCTGGTAGATGATCCTTACTATATGTAGCTTGGGTTTGGGCAATGTTAAGAGATGTGAAAAGGACATCCTTTGAGGAATCTAGTTATGTCTGATCTCAAAACTAACAAAGCTGGCATCCACAATATCTAATTTGATGACCCCTTTTGGTTTCTAAATGAGAACCATGTGATGCTGGGAAGTATAGAAGTCAACTTTCTCTTCTCGAATTCTCCGTTGAAATGGTTTGAACATGTCACTGTTTTGCAAAGCTGCTTTAAACAACAGCAGCAGCAACAGCAGCAGCGTTTTTTGGAAAGAGGGACAGCCGTGGAACAAATCAAGTCCTCCAAAATGTGGCCCACGAAGCCCAGCCCCAGCCGTGATCCAGCTGAAACCTCACATGGCCTGTCCCGGTCTCTGCGCAGGGGCATTGCATGTTGATCTGCAACTGGAACCAGACTGGTTCTTCACTTCTCAGTGACATTCTTCAGATCACAAAGGAATTTTACCCGATGAGTTTAGGTAAATCCACTCTTCAATTTTAGACACAAGATTTGAGACTATGTACAACATCTTTATGAAGTACTTTTTTTGTAATGAGTTTAAAACTTGTTTTTTCTATGTCATAATCATTTCTTCTTAATGATCTGATGAAAAGAGAGACATGTTTTTAAATACAATAAAAAATTGAAACAAAATCCACTTGGGATTTATATATTTTCAAAATAGACTTGGTATTAAAGTAATGGTATGTTGCCCTAACCAGTTTGGTTCAGTGGATAGAGCCTTGGCCTGCGGACTGAAAGGTCCCAGGTTCGATTTCGGTCAAGGGCATGTACCTAGGTTGTGGGCACATCCTCAGTAGGAGGTGTGCAGGAGGCAGCTGATCGATGTTTCTCTCTCATCGTTGTTTCTAACTCTATTCCTCTCCGTAAAAAAATCAATAAAATATATTAAAAAAAATAAAGTAATGGTATGTTAATAAGCATATTACACAAAAATATTTTTCCTACTATAAAAGAAAAAAGCCTGTGACATATGTAATGATACATACTTTTTTTCTTTTGTATAATGATACATACCTTTTATTTATGAGAAGTGGACTTAATTTACTGATATGCTGTTTGTATAAATTATATCTGGGAACATCTCATTTCTCTTATTATTATTATTATTATTTTTTGCAGAGGGAGAAATACTTGAAAGATAAAATCTACACGCAATGAATTGAATAAGGGAATAATTCCTAAGAATTTGTACAGTGACTGTTCATAGTGCTGCACAGCTGTTATTTTATTTAAATATCCCAATTTTAAAGGGACGCCGTCATATGATGCATGCGTGGTGTATAGCTGTTCTAGAAAGAGTCACGACAAATCCCATTTTTATGGCTTTAGATTTTAAATCCCAGGGAGACTTCACAGAAAGGACTGACAAGAGGGACAGGTGGATATTGGTTCCAACTTGGTGACAAGTTTTCAACCTCAGCTGCATTCTTACAACAGGGGAGTGAGGAGCAGCTGGCGGCCTGGGAGCCAGTGCTGTGCAGATGGAATTCTTGCGGCGGAGAAGAATGTCCTAGCTGGCTCCCTATGCTTTAGGAACAAAGAGCACAACTTAAGAGATTGAAGCTCCTGTTTGATCTGAGTGGTGGAGCTTTACTCCCCTTCCCTCCCTCACATCTTTTGTATGATAAGCCTCGTGATTTATGTTTAGAAAAGAATGTAAAGTTTCCCAATTTATAGTTAGTCAATGGTTTCTCTGAACTGTATACGTTCTTCTAAGGCCCATCCCTCACATTTGTGAGTTTTGGGGCAAGAATCTATAGAGAGGCCCCCATATCATATAGCTACATAGTTAAGTTATAAATCAGGTTTACAAACTGGTAAGTAGTAGAAGATGCACTTTCTTTTAACCTAGCATTTTCTCCCAGAGCTTGGAGATGCGAAGGGAGCCGGTTGTCTCCCTTCAGTGGCTCTGCCCCATAGGGCAAGGGGCTTCATGTGCATATGTTTGGACACACCAACTCACCTATCCGGGCTCCATCCGTACGCCCTTGCAGATAGCTGTCCCTTGCTCACGCTTAGGAAGCAGGTTGAGGATTATTGGGCAAGGAGTCTTGTGATCCTAGAATCAGAAAGGAGTTCAGAAGGGAAGGCTCCGACTCTGAGGGGGCACATCCCTAGGCTTGCAACACAGGAAGAAGAGGGCAGGAGGGCCTCAGAGTGGGCGCTCAACGACATGGGGCTCAGGATAAGGTCCTTTTACCTGGGTCTAAGGACAATGCTTTACTTTCAAACCTCAAAGTATATACTACTGTTCCCTCTGTGGCCAGAGAGGGAGAAGATTTTGTGGTTAGCTTCTAAGTTCTCCATTTAAGAATGGCTAAAGCCATTCATTATTTACCTGGTTGTTTATGACCCATCTGCTCTCAGAGTAGGAATGATTTCATTGAGGACGAGGTGAACTCTTTACTGCTTACCATAAAATAGGAAACCCAGTGGTTCGCCATGGAGATCACTCTTTCCCTGCATTTCTGCAGCATTTTGGTGGTGGTGGTGGTGGAGGGGGAGAGACTGCAAATGTGGAACGATGTCCTTGTTGTTAGTTATGTTTAGACAGGACTTTGGTCTGAAAGGTAAATGGCAACCATTATTCTAATCTTACATACAAAGGAACTTGGAAAAGGCTTTGGCTTTATGGTTACCTCAGATACACAATAAACTAGGGAAGGAACTAGCAGCAGATGCAAAAGTTCTATCTGAGCTTAGACATCAGAGAAATACAGGTTGAGATAGAACATGGGACCGAAAAGATCTGAATAATATTGCCTCTTGGACTATCTGATAGCAATGTAAAAGAAAGAGCAGAGGAAGAAATTCCCATTTGCATTATCTACAGAATTACTCATGAATTGGTGGCATGGTGTGGGTGGAAAACCCCACATGGTGTTTAGTAGGAAAGTTAATGTTACATAGATTTTTTTTTTACTTTAAGGTCCAGGGGGACCCAGCTAAGTGGAAAAATAGCTGAGTTATGGTGGAAACCAGTCACCTTGTTAAAACTGAACCACCAGGTGTTTAGGAAAAGAATGGTATGAGAGACTGGTTTCTTTCCTGCTGAGCATAACCATTCACTGTGAACACAGAGAAAAGGAATCTTTGTTACAAGATTTTTTTACGAGAATTACAAGAAACTTTGCTACGAGCATGGAGGAAGATAAAAATGTGTGTATTTGAATGTTTAAAAACTAACCTGTGTCACAAGTCCAATTTGAGTTTCACAATATAGTTAAAGGGAGTTATATTTTGAGCTATAATTATGCTACATTTCCTGGAACACTCTTAGCTGGGATAAGTTCGTGCATCGGTATATGATGTGTTCATTTTTCCTATATGATTTTTTCCCTTAAAGAAAAGTGAATTTTAAAAAATGAATGGATACAGATCACTCTCATTCCAAAATAAAAAGACTTTGGCAAATGTTATGTCAGTGGATAAGAGAGGTTCAGATTACAAAACCATAGATCTTGGCTTAAAAAAAAAAAATTACCATCCTGGCTGGTGTGGCTCAGTGGTAGAGATCAGCCCACACACTGAAGGGTCTTGGGTTTAACTCCTGGGGTCGGGGTGTGTGAAGGAGGCAACCAATGGATGTATCTCTCTTGGATTGATGTCTCTCCCTCTCCTACTCCCTCCTTTCCACTCTTTCTACAAATCATTGGACGAAAATATCCTTGGGTGAGGATTTGAAAAAAATAGCATTACCAAAAATACTAATAACATTTGATCTGAAAAATATAAAGAATATTTACATTCATAAATATAAAATAAATGCTCCTGAGTGGCCTCTTGTTGTTTGGTAGATAAAAACCCTGTCTGATCTGGCTGCTCCCTGCCTATCTAGGCTCATCTCCCAAATCTCTCTCCTTTCTCTGTGCTGACCATGTTGGCTTTCTCTTTGTTCCTCCAACACCACACTCCTTTCTTTGTCATTCACAGTGTCTGATTTTCTTTCCTCTCTTGGCTAACCCCTTCTCTTTCCAGTCTCAACATAAATGTTACTTTCCCAGGGATCTTTTTCCATTTTACCAGACTGGTTAAGTCTGCCGATTGAACACTTCCATTAAATCGTTCCTTCTGTACAGAAATAAAAAATTAAATCATGGAATTAAACTGCTAATGAGTGTGCCATTTTGTTCATTTTACTCTCCCACCCTCAAGGAGAATTTTGGAATACTGTGGGTGAAAGTGGGGGGTGGGGGGGGAGGGGAAAGAACCCAGGAGTTGGGAAATCGAGACCAAGTAGAGCAAAGGGACTGAGGTGGCCTCAGGCTAAGGGATGTGAGGTTTGTCGCTCCAAGCAGTGAGGCAAGTGACAGAGAAGACAGCATTTGTGCAAGTGTTGCAGAGGATAATAAGTATTTCCTTCCTTATTATTATGGAATTACCTGTTAGTTCCTGGACCACTTTCTTTGCAACAATGCTGAGAGTGGAGCACATGTGTCCGGGTGTGAGCAACACTTCTTGGGGTGTTATCACTGTCATAATTGTACAGTTGTTTGTGTAATTGTTGTATGCTTTTCTCTTTCTCCCCTTTCCTCAAGACCACAGGCAGGTCTCAGGTCTGTGTTTTTCATAGCTAAATCCCCAGAGCAGAGGACAGGATCTGGCTCATGGTAAATGCTCAGTAAGTGATAACTGGAGGGATGAATGAATAAATGAATGTGTCAATCCATTCTGCTTTAGATTTCTAAACTCAAACTAGTACCATTGGCCTCAGTGAAAAAATTATGCTCTCCTCAGCCAAAGTTCTCTAGAAGAAGGTGTTCTGAGCTGGTTTCCAAATGCCTATAATTAGAAACTTTTAAATAAGTTATTTTCATTTTCCTCACCACATTCCTATGATTGTAATATTCAGGCCCAGGGAATGAATATTAATATGATTCTTGTAATTGAAATGAAATTCACCAAAAAATTAAATTATTTTCAAAGTATATTAAAATATTTGCTGAAATAACCATATCTTGACTTACATGTTAGCTAAGAATTTCTCTTTTATTGAAGAGAAAGATGAAGCCAGGGAGTATATATAATGGCTATTACTTTACTGAGGATGTACAGTGGGCTTAGTAGTGTGTTATTTGCTCTACACAGATTACATCCTTTAAGTACATAGACAATATTTTGAGCCCTAGCTGGTTTGGCTCAGTGGATAGAGCATTAGCCTGGGTTTGATTCCAGTGAAAGGGCACATACCTCTGTTGCAGGTTCCATTCCTGGCCCCAGTTGGGGCACATGCAGGAGGCAACCAACCGATGTGTCTCTCTCACATCAATGTTTCTCTCTCCCCTCCCTTCCACTCGCTCTCTCTAAAAACAAACAAATAAATAAATAAATGGAAAAATATCTTCTGGTGAGGATTAATAAATACATAGATGATATTTTGAGGTAGGTATTAGTTCCTTGTTTTGCTGATAAGGAAACTAAGATTGAGTGGCATGCCTGAGACTTCTAAGTTAGGAAATTGTGGAGCTGGGGTTCAAACCTGGGTCTGCTGATTCCAAAGCTAATGATGGTGATCAACAACATCCATTCTTCATTTTTGAGGGACAAGCTGCCGAATTTATTAAGAGTTTATTTGACTTAAAATTATAACAGCAAGTCTGAGTTCACAGTCCTGCTCTGCCTTCTCTTTCCAGGCATCACCTCCACTCATCCTGCCCCCAGTCCACACTGCCAATTCCGGCACTTGACTAATTTATTACAGTGTTAGATACAGACACTGTGTCATTAATGTACTTCACAGGAGTCTTATGTCAGTTGAGTAACTTGACAGAAGTTTAAAACAACACACACACACACACACACACACACACACACACACACACACACACACATACCCCTCGCTTTCATCCAGAAATTCCTGGTTATCACTTCAGTCCACCAGCCATTCCTCTGGATCAGTTACCTGTTGATCTTTATTTTCACTAGAAATCCACTTTGGCTTTTGCAATTTCATCTGCTGTGTATTAGTCCTCTATGAACATCTAGAATATCTAGAAAATTTTTTCAGCATGGAAAGGATTACCCCATCCTCTTCTTAAAATCATGGCATAAAATATATAAATTGAAGGCAGCCATAAATTTATTCTAAGAAAAAAATTCTTACTGTTTTATGTACGTGTACACACACACACATACCCAGTGTCAATTCTTATTATTTATGTTTTATAAAGTTGCTAAAAACACTGAAATTAGTGAATACTGAAAATATAGGGTTAGGTTCCTATGAGCCTCTGGTCACAACATTTTCATCAACTGATTAAAACATAACCTTGCATTATGTGTTTCTGTTTAAAGACACTTTAATATATAATTGATTCATTGCCATTGAATTCAGGGCCAACATCACTATAATTCATGTCTCAGTAAAGCTTATCTAATAATATATATATTTTCTCTGTAAGGCACATAACAACCTGCTGTGCTTAGGAACACTAGACAGTACTTAGTCATTATGCTTTGGGGTCATTTTAAACAGCAAGATAACCAACAAAAAGCACAAAAATGTAAAAAATTAAGTAAGCTGAGAAAAGGACCTTTATTTATGGCTTGAGAGCCAAAATAGTAAGTCAGAGCTTCACTTTGTTCAACTCAGCAGGGAATGCGTGCATCAGGAGACTCAAAATTTCTTCCACTCTGCTTGTCTGCGAATAACTATAGAAGCCTGTAGGTATTGGTTTTAGGATTACACATGAATTTTAATGAGCAAGTGACATTGGAAATATGGAATCCAGGAATAATGAGGATCAACTATATACATATTTACTATTAGTTATTATTTGTTGCGTGCTAGCTAATGACTAATTATTTTCAGTTTTTAAGATGTATTAACTTATTTCTCATAAAAGCTCTATAAGGCAGGTGTTAAATACTTTCTCTAGTTTACATATTACAGAGAGAAGTGAACTTTCCCAATCCACAGCTCTAAGTATCAGAGCAGGGACTGGACCTGTGCACAGTGGTTCCAGAGCCTGGACATTTACCCACAATGGTATGCTTCCTCTTTTTGGGAAACATTATGCAATTGATAATCCTTTTTATTTTTAAAAAAGTGGCTTGTTAACTTAAAAGTGAAAGGTTGTTCAAAGTGAGAGGCAATAAGAATTTACTTGAGATAAAAAAGAATAGCTATTTGGGAAGCACTGATCAAGGCAAAAGCCTAAATAATGTTCCGATTAGGAGACAAATGTTCCGATTAGGAGACAAAGGCAAAGGGTATTTATGAGAAAGGGAAGGGAACAATTACATTAATAAAAAGAAGATGTTTCTATTGATGCAGGTGAATTAACAGTGATGCTAATTCTGGACAATATGTATACATTTTCAGTTTATTATCCAGTAGTCTGGTAGTAATAATATGTTTTTCTATTGTCTTTGCAAAGAGTTCTTTGGGATGGAGACTTGCGTTAGGCCTAGTCCAAAGGTTATTTTGCCATGTTTTAATATTCCAAAGTTTAAATGGAATATTAGAGGCATAAGACATACAAGGTCTGGGATGGCACCTCCCGCTCCGTTTTAAAGTGGATCCATTTATATTATTATACAGGATCTTTTCATCATGACTCATTCATTCATTCATTCAAAAAATGTTTTTTGTGTGCTAGGCCCTGTGAAGATCTGGCAGCAAAGAAAGACATGGTCTGCCCTCATATAATTTACAATTTAGTTTGCAATTAATAATAATTAATAATTAATTTAGGATTATGATTGGCTTCATATAACTTAAAAATACAATTAACAGTAATTTAAGCAGGATAGAAATTTATTTTCCCCTCACATGAACAGAGCCTGGAGGTAGGTGGCTCAGGGCTGGTATGAGAACTCCAGGTCATCAATGACCCAGGCTGCTTCTATGTGGCTGCTCTGTCATCCTAGCATGCTGCTCAGTGTCTAAGACAGCTGGTCCAAGGGCCAGGAATCCTGCCTGCATTCCAGCGAACAGAAAGGAGGGAAAGGGAAGAAGGACACTCCTGCCTTATTTAAGGAGACTTTCTATAGTTCCACACTTACCTTAAAACTTATTTACCAGAACTAAGTTATGTGTTTATACTTAACTGCAAAGGAGGCTTGGAAATGCAGCCTGCTAGCTTAGTGACTACACGCTCTGCTATAATCCAGATTTCTAGTTCTATTTCCAAGGTAAAAGAGGAGAATTGCACTTGAGAAGCAATTAGCAAGCATCCATATATATAAAACATCCCCCCCAGTTTTATTGAGAAATAATTGACATATATCACTGTTTAAATTTAAGGCATACAGCATGATGATTTTATTTATATATACTGTGAAATGATTACCAGAATAGGTCCAGCTAACAGTCATACTCATATAATAAAAGAAAAGTGAAAAGAAAAAGAAAAAAAGAAAAATTTTTTTCCTTGTGATTAAAACTGTTAGAAATTACTCTCTTAACTTTCCTATATATCCTACAGCAGTGTTAGTGATAGTCATCATACTGCACATTACATAGTTATTTATCTTACTAAAGGCCCAGTGCATGAAATTCGTGCATGGGGCGGGGGGGGGGGGGTCCCCTCAGCGCAGCCTGCACTCTCTCTAATCCAGGACTCATGGGGGGCAGTCGGATATCCCCCTCACAATTCGGGACCGCTGGCTCCTAACTGCCCCCCCTCTGCCAGCCTGATCTCCCCCAATTGCCCCCCTCCTGCCGGCCTGGTCATCCCACACAGCCTGCTGTTCAGTAGTTTGAACATCTCTCACTAATTCTCCTGCTGGCCTGGTCGCCCCACGCAGCATGCTGTTCGGTCATTACTGTTACTGTCCTGGGCAATTTGCATATTCCTCTATTATTAGTATAGATAACTGAAAGTTTGTACTTTTCGACCACCTTCCTCCAATTCCACTTCCCCTCCATCTTCTGACTCTGATACTACAAGTTCACTCTCTTTTTCTATGAATTTGGTTTTTGTTAAAATTTTTTTCTAACCTCAAACAGCTTTATAAAAGTAAAAACATATTATTAAGTAGAGTTGAATTATAGCTGCTTTTCCTTCACATTAAATTTATTGTCTAATGGTCTTCAGTCTTCTATTATAATGATTTTTTGTTTTGTTTTTTAGGTCCTAGGGTTATTATTTAGTTTCTTCAGCAACTCCAATGTTCCTTCTTTGATGTGTTTTGGAAACTAGAAAGCCAGATATCTTCATATACATTTTAGCTAAAATTTTTAATGTAATGTTCTCTTTTGGCATTATGTCAAAATAAAATCTTTTAAAATTCCCTCCAGAGGTGAAAATAAACTGTTGGAGGGTAGTTAAAACTTTAAAATTATAATTAAGATATTTTTAAGAGGCTGAATAAAAAAGCTGGGAAAAATGAAGCAACTGTTTTGAAAGGCATTGATTTTTGCACTGTCTACACTGAGAAGAAATAAGAATTAAGATACTTTAATTATATGAAAATGAGAGGCCCAGAGCATGAAATCACGAGACCCAGACCCAGCACATGGCAGGACTCAGCGTCAAGTTCCGCCAGCACCGTGGGACCCATCAATGCACCTCCTGGTGATGAGTTGTTAGTCGTTACGACATTACAACCACTGGGTTTTTATTATATAGATTTCAGATAAAGGGTTCTTTTTCTTTGCTTTAACCTATATAATCCAGAGGTTGCCACAACTGACCATATGATCATTTGTACATGTATCAGTCAATGTCCTGGCAAGAAGTAGATAATACATTCAAAGGTGTGAATTAAAGGACATTTAATGGAGAGACTATTTACAGAAGCATGGGCATGTGTTATGGATGGAATGTTTGTGTCTCACACCCCCTCATGCCCCTCCCCCCCTCAGTCCATATGTTGAAGCTCTAATCTCCAATGTGAGTATATTTAGAGATAGGGGCTATAAGGAAGTCATTAAGTTTAAATGAGATAATAAGGGCGGGGCCTTGATCCTATAGGATTAGTGTCCTTATTAGAGACACCAGAGAACTCTTTCATTCCCCTTGCCCCCCACCCAAGCAAAAGAGGAGGTCATATGAGCACACAGCAAGATGGTGTCCCTCTGAAGCTCAAGGGGAGAGCTCTCACCAGAAACCAAACCCTACTGGATCTTGGTCTTGGACTTCCAGCCTCCAGAATTGTGGGAAAATAAATTTCTGTTGTTTAAGCTACTCAGTTTGTGGAATATTATTATGGCAGCCCTAGCAGACTAATATAGTATAGTCAAGAGAACCCACAAGGAATGGTGACTACCCTGGGATTAGCTGTTACAACACTGATGCCCGAGGGGCAAGTAGAGGAAGTTATTTTACTGGAAGCTAATGAGATCTGCTGCTATGGCACAAGGACCACTCAACAGGAGCTGTGGCCTTATAGAGTAATGAAGTCAAACTAGAGAAGAAGAGAGAGTTGGGTAGGAAGGGAAGTGGAATGTATCCCCCAATTTCTCCCTTCTTCAGCTCTCTCTTTGATTTCCTGCCAGTCCTTCCCATTCATACTGGATCTGTAAGGTAAACAAGGAATAACCAATCAGTGTACAAAGGTCAAGTAGACCCACATTTTAGTCATTTTCTTTTTTTAAAAATAAATTTTTATTGTTCAGATTATTACAGTTGTTCCTCTTCCCCCCCCATAGCTCCCCTCCACACGGTTCCCACCCCACCCTCTGCCCTTGCCCCCTGCCCCATGTCCTCATCCACAGGTGTATGATTTTTGTCCAGTCTCTTCCCCCACTCCCCACACCCCATTCCCCCGGAGGATTGTTAGTCCACTTCCTTTCTATGCCCCTGATTCTATTATATTCACCAGTTTATTCTGTTCATCAGATTTTTTTATTCACTTGATTTTTAGATTCACTTGTTGATAGATATGTATTTGTTGTTCATCATTTTTATCTTTACCTTTTTCTTCTTCTTCCTCATCTTAAAGAGTACCTG
Source organism: Corynorhinus townsendii (assembly GCA_026230045.1). NCBI lineage: Eukaryota > Metazoa > Chordata > Mammalia > Chiroptera > Vespertilionidae > Corynorhinus > Corynorhinus townsendii. Next base: position 78,202,156 of record JAPDVU010000001.1, on the reverse strand, counting down.
TCAGCATTTCATTTAATACTGGTTTGGTGGTGATGAACTCCTTTAGCTTTTTCTTATCTGTGAAGCTCTTTATCTGCCCTTCAGTTCTGAATGATAGCTTTGCTGGGTAGAGTAATCTTGGTTGTAGGTTCTTGATATTCATCACTTTGAATATTTCTTGCCACTCCCTTCTGACCTGCATGGTTTCTGTTGAGAAATCAGCTGATAATCGTATGGGTGCTCCCTTGTAGGTAATTAACTGTTTTTCTCTTGCTGCTTTTAATCTTCTCTCTTTGTCTTTTGCTCTTGGCATTTTAATTATGATGTGTCTTGGTATGGTCCTCTTTGGATTCCTTTTGTTTGGGGTTCTGTGCGCTTCCTTGACTTGTAAGTCTATTTCTTTCACCAGGTGGGCGAAGTTTTCTGTCATTATTTCTTCAAATAGATTTTCAGTATCTTGCTCTCTCTCTTCTTCTGGCACCCCCATGATTCTGATGTTGGTACGCTTGAAGCTGTCCCAGATGCTTCTTACACTATCTTCAACTTTTTGGATTCTTTTTGCTTTTCTGGTTGGGTGTTTTTTACTTCTTTGTATTTCAAATCTTTGACTTGATTCTTGCGATCCTCTAGTCTGCTATTGGATCTCTGCGTATTATTCTTTATTTCAGTCAGTGTATGCTTAATTTCTAGTTGGTCCTTTTTCATATCCTCGAGGGTCTCACTAAATTTATCAGCAGTTTCTAGAAAATTATTGAAAAACCTTGTAACCATGGTTTTGAACTCTATATCCAGTCGTTTGCTTTCCTCCATTTCCTTCATTTGTGACCTGTTTCTTTGTCTTCGCATTTTGGCTGCTTCCCTGTGTTGATAGAGTGGTTTTGTGTGCTAGGTGTCCTATAGGGCCCAGTGGCTCACCCTCCCCATCTACCTGAGGTGGACACTCTTGGTGTACCCCTTTGTGGGCTGTGTGCACAGTCTTGTTGTAGTTAAGCCTTGATTGTTGTTGCTATCCTGGGAGGAATTGACCTCCAGGCCAATTGGCTGTGAGGATCAGCTGTGTCTATGATGGGAGAACTTCTGTGCTGGAGACACCCTTATGAGGCAAGACTTGCTTCAGTGGGGCTTTGGTGCTCACTGAGTCTTCCCCCTGAGTGTGTCCCTTATGGATCTGAGGAGTTGTAATCTGGATGGTCCCACTTTGACCACTGGGTACACTGGCTCTTAGATCTCTAAGGAGGTGCTAATTTAACCTCTGCCTGAGGCCACCCAGCAGGAGCTATGGAGAGATCTGCAGATTCCTCTTCTTTGTTTGGGGTTTGGAGGTGCCCAGATGAGGCCCAGCTGTGAAGCAATGCAAGTTGCTGTGGGGCCTTGGGCCTTCTTTTGGATGTTCTGGGTCTCTCTGACCCAACTGCAGTTTTTTAGGTAATTTTAGATTGCAAAAGTCCAGGCCATTCATATGCAAAAGCCTCTGTGCACACTTGGGTGGGGCAGGATCTCAGGGAATTAACCCGTTGGAGCAAACAGCTATGGCTGATCCTCAGCCCTGCCTTAAGAGGCCCCCAGGTCTCAGTATCCCTGGGTAATCACTGCAAGCACCTCTGAGAGAAAGCTGCCCTTGAGTTCTGCCCAATGCCAGACAGTCCAGTTTCTCCCTGTATGAGTCTGGGTTCCCAGAGTCTCACCTGGAACTGGAATTCAGAGCAGTCGGGAACTTGTGCCTCCCTCCCCATTGAAAAAGACAACCACGTGCTCTGTTGCCAGCCCTTCCCGCACTCGCGCCTCTGTACCTCTGCACCTTACTTCCGCAGCTCCTCTGAGTCTCAGTGTGCTTTTCTCTTTCCTTCTAGTTGTAGAATTTCCACTCGGCCAGCCTTTCTGTGGTTCTGGATGCTGTCCTTTTTGTCTTTTAGTTGTAATTTTGAAGTGATTGTGTGAGGCAGCAATTTCAGGTGTTTACCTATGCTGCCATCTTGGTTTCTCCTCCACATTTTAGTCATTTTCATTAATTAATCCTTGCTGACATCAATACAGGATATCCACCCAAAAATGTATACACACTTAACAGATGATAGCTCAGTTTTGAAAATGAAATGTATTTTAATAAGCACTGCCTTTATAATGATTCAAAGTGTGTGTATTATGCACTAATTTTTCCAACCTGGCTGCAATTTAGCCTTTTAAGTAAAAATTTCAGATCCATATTTCTAATTTCAGAATTTGTTATCTACTTGTGGACAACACTTGTCTCTAGAAATGGCCATAGTTTTAGAAACTTTCTTGCTAGTATATAAACTTGTTAGAAGTAGAACAAAACTCATCTGATCTTCTGAACTTGACTATTAGGATCAATCAGTTGGGGTTCTAGCTCTGAACCCTCCTTGTATCACCTCAGGATATTAACTAGGAGTTAGTTCAATCAGTGATGGATGATGGTGCCATCTCAGGAAATTATCCCAAAATTTTCTCTATCCTCAAATAGTTCTTCCATCGATTTTTTTTTTGCCACCACCTCCTACTTGATATTATATTCCCATCATTAGACACCATTCTTCTGGACCAGAAAAAGATGTAGAAGGAAGCTCATGATGTGACCTAGAAGGACAGTGAGACTTATTTACCTTTTCTCATTAGCCAAGGGTTTGCTTTCTTTTTATATTACTTGGTTTTCTTTTGACATGCACAATGAAACTGACGCTAAGGAATCTCAGACAAGTAAATATTAATGTTTGATATATAGAAAATAAGCATAGTGATAGGCCACAGTGAGCTGGCAATGTGAGTAGCCTGGAAAGTTGGAGAAAAGTGGTCTGAGTAGGATTTTTCACATGAATTATCTCATTTTCCTTATTTGATCCTCACCATCATTCAGCGAGTTAGCTAAGGAAGAGAAGATCTCTTTAGAAAAAGGTTAAAGATTATAAAACAAACAAAATAAAACTAAGGTCCAGATAGGGTTAAGTAGCTTACCAAGACAAGATGGCTCAGTAGGCCAGGCCACAAACAGGAAACTGTAAACATTCCCTATAATTATTGTGTGGCTAAGGGCAGACCACTTTGCTATATGTGGTTCATTTCCTTTTCCTCCTCATCTAATAAAAGAGTCTGAGAAATACACAGTGAAAGGTTCTAAAAGTTCCTTAAAAAAACAACTTTGTGCAAAATATTAGTAACCCAGCTTTCTAGTCCTTTGGTTTAAGTCAAGATTCAACTAAGACTTGTTTTCTTTCTCTGACTTACCCTAGGCAAAGGCAAGGAGAATGGCAGGAGGAGAACTGGGAGCAGTGATGTTGAGGAGGAGACTTGGAGGTCTGGAGAATGCTCGGATATACTTTCACACTCAAGAACTTAGACTCTACTGATGGGATGATCAACCATTCTAGATTGCCTGGGACTGTGGGGCTTCCCAGGATGTGAAAATTTTAGTGCTGAAACTAGGTTTGTCTTGAGCAAACCAGGGTGATTTGTTCACTCTACTCCTGTTCTCTCTCCTTTTTAAAACATTATTTTTCAGTTTCCCCTCCATCTTTAGAAAATATCCGTTTTTGGTCAAGAACTACAGCTGATAGTTGGCTTGCATTTAGGGGCTATTGCATGAAAAACATATATCTTTAAATAATAGACTCATGCTCAAAAAGGTGAGATGCTCATAGTATGAGAAAGTGTCAGGAACAGAATATGTCCTACGAAATAGCAGATCCCACTCCATTTTATGAATTCATTGAGAGAAATGGCCATGGAACTGCTGGCATTGTTTAAATAATTTTCTTTTTTTTTTTAAAGTATTTTTTTTATTGATTTCAGAGAGGAAGGAGAGGGAGAGAGAGATAGAAAGATCAATGATGAGAGAGAATCATTGATTGGCTGCCTCTTGCACACCCCCCACTAGGGATCAAGCCTACAACCTGGGCATGTGCCCTTGACTGGAATCAAACCTGGGGCCCTTCAGTCCTTAGGCCGACACTCTATCCACTGAACCAAACCAGCTAGGGCAAATAGTTATCTTTTTACTACTTCCATCCTTGCTCCACAGACATGTATAAATAAATTAACACAAATTAAATCCCTCCACTGGATGAGGCATCAAGACGTAGAAGACTGATCGAGCACTTAGAGACCTCAGGGAATGTGGAGGGTGGCTTGGAGGTAAGTGGTTGTAGGAACAAGTGTGACACAGTATAAGATAGGCTGAGGTTCCAAAGTCTGAGACTAAAACAGTACATGTCCAGTCACCACTTGTGCCCGGGGAGGGGCTGGGTCTTCCCGTCAGGATGTGCTGCATGATGGAGGCCAGAGAAGCTAGGGGAGAAAATTCCTTTTGGGTGGCTGTGGTATGAGAAACCAGTCCTTCCACAAGAGAAGGGAGAGAAGTGGGTAGAGGTAGAGTGGAGAACAGAAGCCGACCTTCACATTCCCTCCCACACTGTCCAACACACAAAGCCATCCAGGTCTCAAGGGTTTCAAACTGGGGTAGAGAAAAATCTCTATGTTAAATAAAAATGGGAAACTTTGATGATTTCTTACTACTGGATTTTTAAATTACTCAAATATAACCTTTGGGGACAGAGAATAATTGAGTCACCAAGAAAATTCTGGAAAAGTTATAGGACCAGTTCATTATTTCATCCAAGGACTATTTAGAAACAATTCTTAGGCCCTGGCCAGTGTGTCTCAGATGGTTGAGTGTCATCCCAAGTGAAAGGTTGCTAGTCAGGGCACATGCCCAGGTTTCAGGTTTGAACCCCAGCCTGAGTGTGTGTAGGAGGCAGCTAATTGATGCTTCTCACATTGATGTCTCCCTCTCTCTAAAAAAATTAATAAAAACATATATTAAGAAAAGAGAAATGATTCTTATGTTGGGTTTAAAGGGGCAGTGTGTGTGTGTGTGTGTGTGTGTGTGTGTGTGTGTGTGTGCGTCTTTGTATGTGATTGTGTGAGAGAGACCCTATTTAACCATAGCTGGCATTTACATAGTGTTAGTTCTGTTTCATGTGACAAGTCATTTAATGCTTACCTGGTATAGCAACTCTATGAAACAGGTGCCATTATTACCCTCATTTTACAGGTAAGGAAATTGAGAACCAGAGAAGTTGAGTAATTTGCTAAGGTCACACACCCAATAAGAGAGAAGCTGGGGTTTAAACCCAAGGTATAGCTCATGTGTTCATACTCCTAATCACACTGTGTTTTGCTTTTCTCTGAGAAAATGGTTACAAAAGATGCTGTGAGACTGTTAGGAAAAGGGTTTCTGAATGAGCTAGTAGAGCAATGGTCTCAAAGGAGCAGATATGTAATAGAAAGATGCCAGGTGCCAGCATTTTTGAACTCCAACTGGAACTTGATGCAGGGTTATTCTGGAACAGCTGTAGGTTTTCACCCCCAGAGGACTGTCAGGAGCCCAGGGATGGTGGGCTGCCACTTCTGACCAACAGAAGAGACATTTATATTTTTATTGACATTTATATTTATATTTTCAGATAATATTTTGGGATAAATTAACAGCATTATGTTACAGTGATACCTAAATAATTCACTGAACAGTGAATAGTATGATTTTGGTTCCTTCCTTGCATTTCTTTTATGAGCTTTTAATTTTTCATTTTTTCATATGTTTATCCTCAATTCCTTACACATGAACCATCAGATCTGTTATATATAAATTTAATTTTCCAAATGTTCAAATATATCAGAATATCATCTTCTTATAATGTAAAGTTTAAGCTTACCCTTGGAGAGACAATTAATCAACACCAGGTTTGCTGTACTCAGTTTAGGAGTTTTATTCCACTAAATGATTGGAAAAAATCCATGCATAATGTATATTTTTACTACCTTAGACTAATTACTCTATATTTTTAATTTTTGAAAATAGAATAAAAAAATAAAATTTAGACTCAAAAGAGATTTCATTCATTCTTTTTTTTGTTGTTGTTAATCTTCACTCGAGGATATTTTTCCATTGATTTTTTGGGAGAGTGGAAGAGAGCAGGAAGGACAGAGAGAAACATCAATGTGAGAGAAACACATTGATTGGTTGCCTCCTGCACAAGCCCCAGGGTCCCGGCCAGGGATCAGCCTGCAACCAAGGTACATGCCCTTGTCAGAATCAAACCCAGAACCCTTTGGTCTGCAGGCCAATGCTCTATCTATTGAGCCAAAACAGCAAGGGCCATTCATTTTTAAACAGACATTTCAACCTATATTTTCCAACCATTTTTAACTGTTTTTGATCCACCAAATGGCAATTTTATGTGATTCAAATGACTGCTGTATACCTGGCACTCCACTAGGCCCTGCCATAATAGTCTTACCCACCCCCTCACTTTGCAAATCAGAAATGGAAACAAAGCTGGCTTTTAAAGTCTATTGATAAAACTATTATAAGAACAATAAAGAATAATACATTTCTAAGAGCTAAACAAAAATGTGATTGTTAGTATATGCATTGGAGGTGTAGTTTTATTTCCTGTGGATTTATGGTTCCTATGGCACAGTTTATTTTCCTGTTCCAAATTTAAACATGTTGCTGAAGTCTTATGTCATAGGTACTCAAAAAATGAAAAAAACAAAAACCTCCTTAAAGTGTAAACAAATAAAAACATTATGAAGTGGGAGAGTCTGAAAACATGCCTATTTATTTTCATGTTAAGGTGGAAAAATCTTTAGCCTCCTGGGTAAATTTTTATCATATTAAATGACTGCTGGCTAGTCAAGTCTTCAGGAGGCTAAAAAATAGTCTGTAGGTTAAATGTACTTGCTGGAAACTACAGGACTGGAATGAAAGCAACATCTGATTTGCACTCGCAAACAAGAAACTCTAAGAGGGCAGTAATGATGGAGTCATGAGGCTTTTTCCAGGAATGATCAATAAAAGAGCGGAAGTCAAGTCCTACTTTGAACACTGGAGTTCAATAAAGAATAAAGTATAAGAGCTGAAAAAGAAATCAGAGCTACATTAGTTGGAAGCACATACTGGTAAGAGAAAGTCCAAACAGAGGCATATGAAGAGGAATGGAAAGAAACAAAGCTGTTCCATTAAAAAGGTGTTTAAGGGGCTTATTCTCCCTCAGCGTGCATACATAGAAATTCCATTAGTGTTAATAGGACCTAAATGCATGACTCAAGGGGAGAATAGAGTGACTACTTGTGTATAAGTGGTTAAATGAAGTCTAAGAAGGGTCAATTAAAAACCACAAATGATAGTTTAGGAGTCTAAAAGACATTGGTATCTGCAAGAGAGGCTTTTAATTTTAATTAGTGGAATAATCCGTTTTTCTTTTGCTCAAGACAAAAGTTATGAAAATGGCAAAGGGAAAATAAGCCCAAATTTAGCTCTCAAAATCATTCCTTAAAGTTAAGGGATATAGTCATGCACTCCAGATGGTAAAATTGACCCCTTGTGAAAGATTTATAATTTGCATTCAAATTGGAATGTTGACTTATATAAGGCATTCAAATCCACTGCCCATTTTTATTAGCCTTCACAGCCAGAAAGAAGAGAGGAGAGAGAGAATGAGAGAGGGGCAGAGGGAGAAAGAGGGAGAGAGGGAGAAGGAGAGGGAGAGGGAGAGGGAGGGGGGGCGGGAGAGGGAGAGAGAAACAAAATTCTGGCCTTTGGTTACTTACAGAAGGGAGCATAATCAAACCAGATTTTTAAAAAAGCCTAATTATACACAACCTGGTAGATAGAAATCTTTTTATCAAGGGAGAAATTGTTTCTGGAAGAATAATTTTGAGAGTACTTTGTTTTAGTTGAAGTGAACAATAAAGTTCTTTATCCAGAAGAGACAGAAAACTAAGGATCTTTTTCTCTCTATAAAAAAATGTTGGGGGTTACACATAAAGGTTTTCTTTATGAGTATTTATTACTTATGTCTTGTAAGCCATAAGTTATTTCAAACCAGCCATGTTGTAATCCTCTACTTTACTCCTCATAATTCTATGTGTATTAAATACATGTTCAAACATTTAAGTAAAAAATAATACATGAACATGAAGGTGGATTTAAAAAAACACATAATGTCTTAACTAAAGTGTTTTCTTTGAAGTGTCTCATTTATTCTCTGCTTTTGGAAAATGTTGAATTTAGCACTGAGAAATGCTTTAGAAGGAAATTAAATACATAAGAATTTATGTGATCTCTTTTCTAGTAAAAGGAACTACATTTAGGAAAAAGAATGTGAGTGAATTCTCCTTTGGCTGAGTTTAATAAGAAGCAGATCTTAGAGGGATCTTCGAAGGACTTGATATCATAAACTTGCATTAAGCTGTAATCCTTCACTCTATGATAGCTCCAATATTATGGCACTGAAGTCATAGTTCTTGTTGTAAAGTATTAAGTCTCTAATATTGCTATCTCCTTCCCTTCAATTTATTTCTAATCATTTAAAAGGGTTCTTTATATTTGAAGATATAATACAGCAATAATTTTTAAATAGAAGGGTTATAAAATTTGCACATTCTCAGGACTAGCTCCAGGTGTATATACATGTCTATGACTTAATATCAACTTGCTCCAAGTTAGGAAAAGTTGAATATGGGAAGTCTAAGAAGACTGTATTATGTGCAATGCCATTTCTTTACTTATAGTGCATATACCGTGGTACCTGAACCAGAAATATGAATTTAGTTTGAATGAGTACAGTGGTGCTGCTGAGACGGGGCTGCCTGGGGTGCGGGGTTAGAGGGTGGATTGGGAACCTGAAAAACTGTCTCAATATAGCGGGAGAGTTTGTGAACAGAGAATTAAAAAGGGATATGCAATACCAAGTGTTGGGAGAATATAGAGCAACTGTCACTTTCAGATACAACTGGTGGGAGTGTAAAATGTCGTGACCATTTAGAAAACTCTGTGACAATATCTATTAAAGCTGAACATTTGCAAATCATATAAACCAGCCATCTCCTAGGTTTATATGCAGAAGGAATGTTTAGACATCCACCAAAAGACTTAAGCAAGTATGTTATACCAACAATATCTGTAATAGCCAAAAGTTGGAGCCATCCCCCAGATCCATCAGTAAAATGGATACATAAGTTGTGCTATATTCAATCAAAGAAATACATACAGCAACAGGAATAAATATGCACACCATATGCAACATATGAATGGCTCTCACAAACATAGTATTGAGCAAAGAAGTCAGGGGAAGATAAGTTTCTACTATTTGATTCCATTTATAAAAGGATAAAGTGAAGCAGGGGAGTCTGAGCGATGTTGAGATTGTAATGTTCTAATGGGAAGTGGCAGAGGGAGCTGTGACTATTTCTTAACCTGGGCATGGGCCACACAGGCATGTTCATCTTATAAAAATGTGTGGACCTGTACATGTATACTTTGTTCAGTTTCTATTTTTGCATGTGTGTTAACCTTCCATAAAATGCTTGCCCCCCTCCTCAGATAAATATAGGTCCTTTGAGAGCTTGGGGACTCAAACCATTAGGGAAGAACTTCAGGAAGAAAGGGTGACGTAGAGCTGCAAACAGGAAGAAAAGTTGGGAGGGTGGTGTGGTTAATGCATCAGTCTGCAATTACTGGGGGGAATAGAATTAGAGTGTGGGTAAAAACCTTAGGTCATGATAATAATATAGACTAACCATTAATAATTTAAGATCTGAGGCGATCCAAGCTGGAGTAAGAATAGACACAAATATGGGTTTCCAATGAACAGGACCAGAGGCAGCGGCAGGCTGGAGTGCCAGAGTTCAGAAAGCATAACTATTGAGGTCTGAGGAGTGTATCACACAATAGCTTGGAATGGCCTGCCAAACCCTGCATGGGTTTCAAGTTCTCTTACCCATGAGTGAGGCCTTGGCAACTTTGTATGCTTTATGTAGAAGGCTAGAGAACAAAACAACATGGCTTGCCATTTTATTTATAAATCAGTTACTCACAGAGTCATACCCTGTACGTGTAAAGTTCCCTGTTTTTCAAGCTATGCTCTGGCTTCTACATGTAAAACATGATGTAACAAGTACACCTGGTGTTATCTGTTCATTTAATTCCCAGCCTCTCATCACTACCAAGGTAGAATTAAGATGAGCAAAACCCCAAAATAAAATACTCACTGATTTATGGATCCTATGTAAAGTGAATCAGTAACAAAAACAATTAGTGAGTAGTTGCTATATACTAGGCACTATCCTCAGCATTTGACATATATTGTCTTTTTTAATCTTCATAACTACTTTGAAACTTAGAGGAAAATGCACATGGTGACGAAGGGAAGAGTTGGGGTTCAAGGCCAGGTTAGTCCTGTATGCTGTTTTATCATGTCAACTCTATTTAACCACCACACATAAAAATGAATGTACCTGTAAGTCTCCCTTAGCTCAGCTCTTACCCCAAAGAGAAGGCCACCTTCACACCTGGTTAGACTTTCTTTTTTTCAATTATAAAAGCCAGAGCATACCCACAGGAAGAACTCAGAAGGTAATGGAGGTAAATGGGAGAGTTTTCTCATAGAAAGATTTGATGATCAGTTGGCAAAGATATCAACACAATACAGCACCTTACACAGTGGAGTGGTGCTCTCTGTGCACTTGGGGCCTTCACCTCTCTCAATTTCCCATTTGTCACTCTCCAAGGCAAGCTGTAATCTCTTCTTTACTGATAGTCTATGAAAAATAGAGCCCGATGTTTTTATTCTTTTATTTTGGGGAGAACAAGGAGTGGTGAGACTTCAAATACATGTCTTCATCTCTTGGGGACAGGATAAACACACAGAGGTCATAAATCAAATACCTACAGAAGGATATTTAAGTGACTGAAAGTGGTGGTGGTGAGGCCTTATCAACTAGTTTTATATATATATATAAAAGTAGGGTCCTAGCCGGTTTGGCTCAGTGGATAGAGAATCAGCCTATGGACCAAAGGGTCCCGGGTTTGATTCTGGTCAAGGACATGTACCTTGGTTTCAGGCTCCTCCCTGGCCTGGGCCCTGGTCAGGGTTCCTGCAGGAGGCAACCAGTCATGGTGTTTCTCTCACATCGATGTTTCTCTGTCTTTCCCTCTCTCTTCCATTCTCTCTAAAAATCAATGGGAAAATAACCTTGGGTGAGGATTAACAAAAACAAAACAAACAAACGAACAAAAAAATAAATGTGATTAAATGTTAAAAAGAAAAAGAAAAGTAGAGTTAACACGTGTGTGTGTGTGTGTGTGTGTGTGTGTGTGTGTGTGTGTGTGTGCATGTGCAGAGGGTGGTGATTTGAAGGCCTAAAATTTGCCAGCTGATCCCAAGAAGGCGGGCTGGAAGATGCGTGTATGCAACACTTTCATTAGATTGAGAAAGGGAAGCATGTGGGGTGTGAAGGATGACAGTGGAGGACTGATGGGAAATGTAGTGAGTTGAAGAAATTAAGCTCTCCCTAAGGAGATAGCTTCTACTTAGCTCCATCTGATGGCTGCCAGTTGGCAATGAAGACAGTTGCCAGATCTTCTGAGAAGATGGTAACCCAGATTATTTAAAATGGGATATCTCCAATTTTTAAAACACTGTGTGGGCCAAATCAAACATGTTTGTGGGCTGAATTCAATGTGTGACCTACCATTGTGAGACCTTTGATTTATAGTTCTCACAAAACATGACATTTTGGTTCCAATTTGTAATCTCAGCTTGTTACTTCCAGGTTCAGTTCATTTTCTGTACTTCATCTTCCTCCTTTACTCTTTTATTATTTACACACATGTCTGAGGAGCCCTCAAGATCATACATTCTTTTGATGGTACAATTGTACCTTTTTCAACTTTGTATCTTCCCCATGGTTTACTCTAGTGATTTAAATAGTGCAACACTCAGTAAGTTCTGGTTAAATAAGCCTTTGTTAAATAATGCCTTTTCAAAGCTAGCCACAGGAAACTTGAAGTAATAATGGGGGTCCATTCATTGAAACACAATTGGCCAAAAAATAAATATCTGAAAGCCATTTTGGGATTTCTTCATCCAGTGACTATAATTCAGCCTAAAATAGAACTTTTCCCCATAAATAAGTTTTTTTATTTTTTTATTTTTAAATAAATCTTTATTGTTCAGATTATTACAGGTGTTCCTCTTTTATTTTTTCCCATAGCACCCCTCCACCTGATTCCCCACCCCACCCCATGCCCTTACCCCCCACCACTGTCTTCATCCATAGGAGTAAGATTTTTGTCCAATCTCTTCCCGCACCCCTCACACCTGCTTCCCCTGAGAATCGTCAGTCCACTCCCTTTCTATGTCCCTGATTCTATTATATTCACCAGTCCATTCTGTTCTTCAGATTTTTCATTCACTTGATTTTTAGATTCACTTGTTGGTAGGTATGTATTTGATGTCATTTTGTTGTTCATAATTTTTATCTTTACCTTTTTCTTCTTCCTCCTCTTCTTAAAGAATACCCTTCAGCATTTCATGTAATCCTGGTTTGGTGGCGATGAACTCCTTTAGCTTTTTCTTGTCTGTGAAGCTCTTTATCTGACCTTCAACTCTGAATGATAGCTTTGCTGGGTAGAGTAATCTTGGTTGTAGGTTCTTGCTGTTCATCACTTTGAATATTTCTTGCCACTCCCTTCTGGCCTGCATAGTTTCTGTTGAGAAATCAGCTGACAGTCGTATGGGTACTCCCTTCTAGGTAATTAACTGTTTTTCTCTTGCTGCTTTTAATATTCTCTCTTTGTCTTTTGTCCTTGGCATTTTCATTATGATGTGTCTTGGTGTGGTCCTCTTTGGATTCCTCTTGTATGGGGTTCTGTGCGCTTCCTGAACTTGTAAGTCTATTTCTTTCACCAGGTAGGGAAAGTTTTCTGTCATTATTTCTTCTAATAGGTTTTCAATATTTTGCTCTCTCTCTCTTCTTCTGGCACCCCAAAAATTCGGATGTTGGTTCGCTTGAAGTTGTCCCAGAGGCTCCTTACACTATCTTCATATTTTTGGATTCTTTTTTCTTTTTGTTTTTCTGGTTGGATGTTTTTTGTTTCCACATATTTCAGATCTTTGGTTTGGTTCTTGGGGTACGTTGATCTACAATTGAGTTTCTGTATATTCTTTATTTTAGACAGTGTATGCTTCATTTCTGACTGGTCCTTTTCCATTTTCTTGGCATTCTCATTAAGGTCCTTGAAGGTCTCACTAAGCTCCTCAGAAGTGTCATCAAGTTTCTCAGCGGTTTTTAGAAGATTCTTGAGTAACCTTATACATGTGGTTCTGAACTCTATGTCATCCTGTAGTTTGCTTTCCTCCGTTTCTTTCATTTGTGACATGTTTCTTTGTTTCTGCATTTTGGCTGCTTCCCTGTGTTGATGGAGTGGCTTTGTGTGGTAGGTGACCTATAGGGGGCAGTAGCTCAGCCTCCCCAATCACCTGATGTGGACGCTCTTGGTACACCCCTTTATGGGCTGAGTGAAAAGTCTTGGTGTAGTTAAGCCTTAATTGCTGTTGGTATGCTGGGAGGAATTGACCTCCAGGCCAATTAGCTGTGAGCACTCACTGTGTCTATAATGGAAGAACTGCTGCGCTGAAGACACGCTTATGGGGCAGGACTTGTTTCAGTGTGGCTTTGGTGCTCACTGAGTCTGCCTCTTGAATGTGTCACTTATGGATGTGAGGAGTTGAAATCTGGTGTCTCACACTGACCACTAGGTACACTGGCTTCTGGATCTCCAATGGGGTGCAGGTCAGCTACTGTCTGAGGCCACTCAGCAGGAGCTACAGTGAGAGCTGCAGTTTTCTCCTCTTTGCTTGGGGTTTGGAGGTTTTGGAGCTGTCTGACCCAGGCTGCAAGTTTGCTAGGTTAAGCTGCGATAGGGCAGGCCTTTCTTATGCTAACTCCGCTGCTTGGAGCTTGGGTGGGTTTGTAGATTGTGCAGGGCGGGGCCTCAGGGTGTCACTAGGTTAGGGTGTGGCAAACAGCAATGGCTGCTAGTTAGCCGGCTCTTCGTCCCCAATGGCATCTGGGAGTCCCGTGCCCCAGTGCAGTAAACAATTATTCCTGCGCGCAGCTCTGCAAGCAAGCCACCCTCACTGGCAGACAGTCCAGCTTCTCCCCGTAGGAGTTTGGGTCCCCCGCGTCTCCCCAGAGACTGGATTTCAGAGTATTGGGGGCTTGTCTCCGTTGGGGTTGAAAAAAACAACGCACCCAGTCGCCCGCAGCCAGCCCGGATCACGTGCTTCTGTACCTCAGCTTTTCAGCACTCGTGCACGTCTCAATGCTCTTTTCTCTTTCCTTCTAGTTGTAGAACTTCCACTCAGCCAGCTTTCCCGTGGTTCTGGGTGATAGACGTTTTGTCTTTTAGCTGCAGTTTAAATTGTTGTGGGAGGCAGCAGTTTAGGTGTTTACCTATGCCGCCATCTTGGATTCTCCAGCCATAAATAAGTTTTTCTGCCACATTTTCTCATTTCTGCCCAGTGGTGCTATCACTCTTCCACAAACTAGAAACCTGGAGGTACTCATCTTCTTTTCTTGGTAATTCATCTCTGGACTCACCACTACTTTCACAATGTTTTGCCTGGCCAATGTGGTTCAGTTGGTTGAGCATTGTCCCAGGCACAGAAAGGTGGCTGGTTTGATTCTTGGTCAGAGCACATGCCCTCCATGTTTCTCTCTGATCAATGTTTCTATCTCTCTCTCCGCCCTTCCTCTCTCTAAAATGAATAAAAATATATTTAAAAAATTTAAAATGATTTCAATGTCTGTTTAGAATAGATGATCATTCCAATACCCTGGTGTCTCTCAGTTTTTGATTTAATCTAATGATTTTGTTGGGTGGGGTCAAATGTAACTTCATTAACAGAAAAGACACTCTAACCATATTCCAAGGGTTTGGGAAACTTAGCCAGGAACTGTAGGTAAAAACTGGATGAAGACAAATATCTTACAAATCACAACATCGCATACAGAGACCAACAAACTTTAAAGAAAATTATATTGGTGACTGATGTGAAGGCGTTCAAGATGGTGGTGGGATATGTGGAAGTTACACTCACCTCCTCCCAGGACCACATCAGAAGAGCGGCTAAAGTACAGAACAATCAACCTGAATAACCATCTGGAGACTAGCTGAACAGAAGTCTTATAACTAAGGATTTACAGAGGATCTCCCACTGAGACTGGTAGGAAGGCAGAGATGTAAATGGGGCTGGCCCTGCTGTAGTGGGAAAGAATCCAGTGTGATATCTTAGCTAAGGATGTTCTTCCTCCCCTGCCCCAGCCCTCCGCAGGATTCAGGGGCTTTGGCCCCAAGCCAGGCTCCTTAGACCAGAGCTCTAGAGCTGGGAAAGGAGACCACACAGTATCTGGCTGGGAAGGTCAGCAGGGATTCCAACAACTCAGGTGAGAAGGGGGATGGCTATCTTGAAGGGCTGGTGCACAGCATCTTAGTCAAGGCATTGACCCTGAGTTATTATTTATTTATTTATTTATTTATTTTTAAATTTCTTTATTAAGGTATTACTTATGGTCACCCTGAGTTTTAGCAGCCCCACCTTACAGGAAAGCTCCTGGTGGACTCCAGCCTGGGCCCCAGTGCAGCCCTTATTGAGGCACTCCTGAGGAGCTCCAGCAGGCTTGAACAGTGCCAGAATCTATAGATTCAATGCAATCCCTATCAAAATGCCAATGGCATATTTCACAGCACTTGAACAAATAATCCAAAAATTTAGATGGAACAAAAAAGACCCTGAATAGCTATAGTAATCTTGAAAAAGAACAAAGTGGAAGGTATCACATTACCTGATATCAAACTGTACTATGAGGTTAATAGTAATAAAAACAGTATGGTACTGGCATAAAACAGACACATGGGTTAATGGAACCAAGTAGAGAGCCCAGGAATAAACCCCTGTCTACATGGTAAATTAATCTAGGACAAAGGAAGCAAGAACAGAAGATGGCGGCGTAGGTAAACACCTAAACTGCTGCCTCGCGCAATAATTTCAAAAATACAACTAAAAGACAAAATGTCTATCACCCAGAACCACGGGAAAGCTGGCTGAGTGGAAGTTCTACAACTAGAAGGAAAGAGAAAAGAGCATTGAGACATGCATGAGTGCTGAAAAGCTGAGGTACGGAGGCACGTGATCTGGGCTGGCGGCAGGCGTTGCTTTTTTCAACCCAAAGGGAGACAAGCCCCCAATTACTCTGAAATCCAGTCTCTGGGGAGACGCGGGGTACCCAAACTCCTACGGGGAGAAGCTGGACTGTCTGCCAGTGAGGGTGGCTTGCTTGCAGAGCTGCGCGAGGAATAATTGTTTATGGCGCTGGGGCACCGGACGCCGTCGGGACGCAGAGCTGGCTAACTAGCAGCCATTGCTGTTTGCCACGTCCTAGCCTAGTGACAGCCTGAGTCCCCGCCCTGCACAACCTACAAACCCACCCAAGCTCCAAGCAGCGGATTTAGCATAAGAAAGCCCTGCCCTATCGCAGCTTAACCTAGCAAACTTGCAGCCCAGGTCAGACAGCTCCAAAACAAGCAAAGAGAAGAAAACTGTGGTTCTCACTGTAGCTCCTGTTGGGTGGCCTCAGACAGTAGCTGACCTGCACCCCACTGGAGATCCAGAAGCCAATGTACCTAGTGGTCAGTGTGAGACACCAGATTTCAACTCCTCACATCCATAAGTGACACATTCAAGAGGCAGACTCAGTGAGCACCAAAGCCCCACTGAAACAAGTCCTGCCCCATAAGCGTGTCTTCAGCGCAGCAGTTCTTCCATTATAGACACAGCTAGTGCTCACAGCTAATTGGCCTGGAGGTCAATTCCTCCCAGTGTACCAATAGCAATTAAGGCTTAACTACACCAAGACTTTGCACTCAGCCCACAAAGGGGTGTACCAAGAGCATCCACCTCATGTGATTGAGGAGGCTGAGCTACTGCCCCCTATAGATCACCTACCACACAAAGCTACTCCATCAACACAGGGAAGCAGCCAAAATGTGGAGACAAAGAAACAAGTCACGAATGAAAGAAACGGAGGAAAGCAACTACTGGATGACATAGAGTTCAGAACCACATGTATAAGGTTACTCAAGAATCTTCTTAAAACGCTGAGAAACTATAAGGATATTAATGAGAATGCCAAAAAAATGGAAAAGGATCAGTCAGAAATGAAGCATACACTGTCTGAAAGAAAGAATATACAGAAACTCAACTGTAGATCAACGTACCCCAAGAATCAAACCAAAGATCTGAAATATGTGGAAACAAAAAACATCCAACCAGAAAAACAAGAAGAAAAAAGAATCCAAAAATATGAAGATAGTGTAAGGAGCCTCTGGGACAAGTTTAAGCGAACCAACATCCGAATTTTTGGGGTGCCAGAAGAAGAGAGAGAGCAAAATATTGAAAACCTATTAGAAGAAATAATGACAGAAAACTTTCCCTACCTGGCGAAAGAAATAGACTTACAAGTTCAGGAAGCGCACAGAACCCCATACAAGAGGAATCCAAAGAGGACCACACCAAGACACATCATAATGAAAATGCCAAGGACAAAAGACAAAGAGAGGATATTAAAAGCAGCAAGAGAAAAACAGTTAATTACCTACAAGGAAGTACCCATACGACTGTCAGCTGATTTCTCAACAGAAACTATGCAGGCCAGAAGGGAGTGGCAAGAAATATTCAAAGTGATGAACAGCAAGAACCTACAACCAAGATTACTCTACCCAGCAAAGCTATCATTCAGAGTTGAAGGTCAGATAAAGAGCTTCACAGACAAGAAAAAGCTAAAGGAGTTCATCGCCACCAAACCAGGATTACATGAAATGCTGAAGGGTATTCTTTAAGAAGAGGAGGAAGAAGAAAAAGGTAAAGATAAAAATTATGAACAACAAAATGACATCAAATACATACCTACCAACAAGTGAATCTAAAAATCAAGTGAATGAAAAATCTGAAGAACAGAATGGACTGGTGAATATAATAGAATCAGGGACATAGAAAGGGAGTGGACTGACGATTCTCAGGGGAAGCAGGTGTGAGGGGTGCAGGAAGAGATTGGACAAAAATCTTACTCCTATGGATGAAGACAGGGGCGGGGGGTAAGGGCATGGGGTGGGGTGGGGAATCAGGTGGAGGGGAGCTATGGGGGAAAAAAAAGAGGAACACCTGTAATAATCTGAATAATAAAGATTTATTTTTAAAAAAAGGAAGCAAGAACATATAATGAGGTAAAGATAGTCTATACAATAAATGGTGTTGGAAAAACTGGAAAATGCAAAAAACTAAAACTAGACAACCTTCTAACACCATATACAAGAATAAACTCAAAATGGATTAAAGACATAAATGTAAGACCTAAAACCATAAGAAGAAAACATAAGCAGTAAAATCTCAAATATTTTTCTTAGCAATATTTCTTCTGATATATCTTCTCAGGCAAGAGAAATAAAGGAATAAATAAATAAATAAATAAATAAATAGGACTACATCAAACTAAAAAGTTTTTGCACAGCAAGGGAAACCATCAACAAAATAAAAAGACAACCTATTAAATGGAAAAAGATATTTGCCAATGACACATCCAATAAGGAGTTAATATTCTAACTTTATAAAGAACTCAGAGAACTCAACACCAGAAACACAAATAACCCAATTAAAAAATGGGTAGAATAACTGATTCGACACTTCTCCAAAGAAAACATACAGATGGCCGGTAGACATAAAAAGTTACTCAATTTCACTAATCATCAGAGAAATGCAAATCAAAACTTCAATGAGATATTACCTTATACCTGTCAGGATGGCTATCCTCAATAAATCAACCAACAACAAGTGTTGGCAAGAATATCGAGGAAAGGGAAACAGCTCACTATTGGTGGGAATGAAGATTGGTGCAACCACTATGGAAAACAGTATGGATGTCCCTAAAAAAATTAAAAATGGAATTGCATGATGGCCCAGTGATTCCACTTCTGGGTATATATCTGAAGAAACCAAAAACAATAATGTGAAAGAATATATGCACCTTCATGTTCATTGCAGAATTATTTACAATAGCCAAGATATGGAAGCAACCTAAGTGTTCATCAACTGATGAATGTATAAAGAAGAAGTGGTGCATATATACAATGGAATATGTACTTGGCCATAAGAAAGAATGAAGTCTGACCTTTGTGACAGCATGGATGGACCTAAAAGGTATTATGCTAAGTGAAATAAGTCAGACAGAGACATACAAATATCATATGATTTCACTTATATGTGGAATCTAAAGAAAAAAACAAAACAAACAAACAGAGAAGAAATAGACTCACAGATACAGAGAACAGACTAGTGGTGCCAGATGGGAGGGGGTTGAGGAGCTGAGTGAAAAAGATGAATGGATTAAGAAGTATAAATTGGTAGTTACAGAATAGTCACAGGGATGTAAATTATAGCATAGGGAATAGAATCAACAATATTGTGATAAGTATATATGGGACCATGTGTGTATTTGAAATAATTGGGTATAACACTTCATAAAGTATATGGTTATCTAACCACTATGCTATACACTTGAAACATATACAAAATAATATGGAATGTAAACTGTAATTAAAAAAACAATAACAAAAAGAAAAATTATGTTGGCAAAAACATCATCTTGAACTGAAAGAAGAGAGACAGTACAAAAGGAGACAAGGCCTTTGAGTCATATCTATACAGGCAGGAAGCAGACTTAAAAAACTGTGGGGCTGCAAACACAGGGGATATCTTTCATGGAAAAGAAAAAATAACTTAGAGCACAAAACCAAAGGCCAGAAAATAGATCCAAGAGTCATGGAGAATCATTCCCAGGAAGAAATCATTCTTAGTTCTAATCAAAGAACTTCCAAATGTTGCCTAACTAAATTTCAGAAGCTCTATAGACTAGTGACTTCTGATATTTCTTCCCACTTTTAATTAAACAGGAATGACCATAGTAGTCATCCTATGCCTGTCCCACTATTGTATGTTGGTAGATGTGGGGCAGTTAAGTTGTCTCTTTAGTTCACAGGTCTTTATATAGACAGTAACCATTCTTGAAGAGAAGAACTTGAGGTTCGTAATCAAGGAACCACTCCTGAAAGGCCTCATTCACATCTGGATCTGATTTTGACGATGAGATCCTTGATTTAAAGCTGATGCTGTTACACAGTGAGAACTTGGAGGTTTGGGAGAGAATGGGTATATTTTTCTCCCTTTTGGATTGCTCTCTGAGGAAAATAAGTCGTCATGTCATGAAGACATTCAAACAGCCTAAGAAGTAACCCATGTGCAGAGGAACTGTCAATAACCAGCACCAAGTTGCCAAGCATGTAGATACAATGAATCCTCCTGTATCACGTAAGCCTCCTGACTGGGAGGGGGTTATTGGAACTTTTAATCTATAGCCAGTTGGTCAGAAGCACAGTTAGAGTTGAGTTGAATTCTTGGACACCCTGCTGGTGTCAGAATTGTTTGTTGGTATGGTGAACCCTCTCATGCCTCCATGGAAATTGGGGTCCAGAAACCCTTTTGAGACTCTTATACATCTTACTGGGGTTCATTCCACTGAGATAAGCCACACTTTACTTTGTGTTTCTGCTGAGACTACTGAGGGACAGCATCATTGAGCTTTTTATATGCTCTATTGTTTGATTAAGCAGTTGTGTGGAGTACCCTTCAGAGATCTTAACAAAAGTCATAACCTTAGCTTTTTCTTTTTTTCTTTTTCTGAGAGTATCTGGATTGGATCTTGTCCCAAAGCTATTTCTTAATATTAGTATCAATTGTCATCTGGAGAGGATGGGAATTTTCAATCTCAACAATTCCTGGCTCCTTTTTGTTTATGTCATCCCTTTAACTCATCTATCTCCTTTTACACTTTACTACACAATAAGAAAGAACCTGTTGGCACTGTCAGGGCTTTGAATGGAATCTTCTTGGCTAAGTCACACAGTTCATTAAATACATTTTTCTACTTTCCAATGTCTGTCACTACATAGTAAGAATCTATTTTCTTATAGTTTCCAGTGACGTTTTCCTCACTTTCCTTTAAGGCCTCATCTGAAGTCTCCTATAAGGCCATTTGGCATCTACTAACAGAGCTTTCTAGGCTCTTAGACTTTCACTGTTATTCTCTTCAAACTCCTTCCACAAAGGGTTTGCATATGTTCAGTTTTCCAGATAGTGCCAAACAGTTTTCCAAAGTGCTTGTGCAAATTTACATTCCAGCCAGCAGTGTGTAAGTTCCAGTTACTCCACATTTAATACATTTGCTATTGTCCCTCTCGTTCATTTTGCTACTCTTGTAGGTGAGTAGTTCTATAACGCACATTTTATTTATTTATGGGTTGAACACCATTTAAAAATGTTTTTTGGCTACCTTTAGTTTTCCTTTTGTCAAAGGGCTTATTCAAGCATTTGTTCACTTTTCAATTGGGTTGCGAATTTTATATATTCTAAATAACAAGCCTTTTTCAGTCCTATAGATTTCAGTTATCTTTTCCCATTCTGTGGCTTATCTTTTCACTCATTTTAAGATGTTTGTTCTTTTTTCATAAATGGAAGTTTTTAATTTAATATATTCCTCTTACTAAATTATTTCCTCTATGGCTAGTTCTTTATATGTCTTATTTTAAAAGCCCTGCCTTACTCTAAGGTTTTGAAGATATTTTCTGATATTATCTTCTCAATGCTTTATAATATTACTTTTTAAATTTTTGTTTATTCTATGAAGAAAGGTTTCAATTTTCTTTTTTTCTGTGTGGATACACTATTTTCCCAGCATGATCTATTGAAAGGTCATCTTTTCCTCATGGCTCTTCAGTGTCATTTTTTCCCCACTTGAATGCCTATGTGTGGGCTTGTTTCTAGTCTCTTTATTCAATTTCTGTTCCTGAAGCAATTCCAAACTGTGTTGAATTATTACACCTTCATAATATATTTTGGTATCTGATAGATCCAAGTCTTCTTTGTTTTTCTTCATAAAGAGTATCTTAGTCATCTCTAAATTGAAAAAAAAATTATGTTTTTTAAAACATACAAAACAAAACCTTGTATATAAATATTCATAGAAGCTTTATTCATATAGCAAAAAAACAAAACAAAACCTAAAAACAATTCAAGTGTCCACCAATAAGTGAATACATAAAGAAATTGGTATACAATGGACTATTACTCTGCAATAAAAATAAACAAAATAGTGTTAATACAACAATATGGATAAATCTCAAAAATGTTATTTTTGAGCAAAGAAAGCCAGACACATAAAAATAATGCCAAAGGCTTCTATCTATATGAAATTCTAAAACAAGAAAAACTAATCTAAAATAACATAAAACCCATCAATGTTTGCTTCGGGCAGGGAAATCCTCAAATTACCTACTAGCTGAAAGGTGGCCCTGACACTATTCTCTTCTTATAAATTGAGATAGGACTGCAATCATGAATAGGATATACAGGTGCCCCACCATATAAGAATGCATATTTTCTTGACCTTCATTGTCTATGGATCAGCAGATTGACACTTGTAAAGTGATAATAATAATAGCACCAGTAAGAGCAAAAATTTATATTGCACTTAATATCTACCAGGCATTATGCTTCACACATCTCATTCCATGTATTTACCATGAAAGATTTTGTGGGAAAGTATTATTATCTTTGTTTTATAGATTAAAAACCAAGGCGCAGAAAAGTTATCTAATTTACTCAAAGTCACACAGCTATTAAATGGCAGAGCTGAATTATTATTCTTGGCAGTCTGGCCCGGCAGTCTACTTGTAACCATGATCTGAATCAATGCTACAAACATGCTCTGTCTACATAGCATTACAACAAAAGGTTGATTTGGTAAGTTCAATGAAAAGTAGCTGCTTGTTAGAATTAGCAATATAATTGGCAAGTTTTGGGGGAAATCTAAGTGGGGTTATGATCTTGTTATTTAAGACTTGACAAAAATTCAACTTCTCCCTCCAAATAAAATAAAACAACAAACAAACATAAAACTGACTCTGCAGAGAGGAATGGGAGTTGGAGGGCTTGTATTATCCAGATTATTGGATTCATAGAGTTGCAAGCCTCTTGCTTAACCAGGCTGTTTAAATGGGACCAGGCCCTTGATCTGTCTGAAAGAGAATTTTTCAGTCTGTTACTAAGAGCCAAATCCTTTTCTTCTGCTCCTAAAGATATTTGTAATTTGTTTGTGATGTATTGAAATTTGTCTGGCTGTGGGAGAACTGCATCTTTAAAGTTCATTTCACTGCCTATTTCATTCTATTTGGGAAACTTTGTCTTCTTAAAAGGTGTTTCTCTGAGAGCACATTTTCATCTGAAGTTTATGAATTAGCATGCCCAAAACAGCAAACAATTTATTCTATTATTTTCTTAATTAAGGTACTTAGTGGACACGGCAGCTGGTTGTGGGTGTACAAAGATAGCTACAAAGCCCCTCAGACACTTGTTTTTATTTGACACCTTTGCTGGTGAATATTGGTTAAAATTGTGGTCTTAGGGAACTAGCCTCAAAAATTGATAGTACTAAAAGGTATTTTCTAACCGAATTGAAATACTTTTCTGTCATGTAATTAATATCTAAAAACAGGACAATGCGATTATTCCAGTTACTTATTTTGGTTAGAGAATCTTTCTAAATACACATATGACACTAATATGTTAAATATGTGTTAGTTCACCTCTATGCTATAGATCTTCTATCGATCATCCTCTTAGAGACATATAGGAGTGAATTGTGCCTTAAAAATATTAACATTGCTACCTACTTAAAATTTTTTTTTAAATTAATTTTTAGAGAGAGGAAGAAATATCAGTTGGCTGCCTCCTGCATGCCCCCTACTGGGTACCGAGCCCAGAACCCAGGTATGTGCCCTGACTAGGAATCAAACAGGCAACCTTTCAGTGCACTGGACAACACCCAGCCGAGCCACACCGGCCAGGGCAACATTTCTACCTACTTAAAAAGTTCTTTTCTTCTACCTTCATTTTTGCTTTATCTTGTTTTTCTCCCAGGCACCTTCTTTCTCAGTTTAACTTCTTGCCACGTCTCTCTGTCAGAAGTCTTTCATTATTTCCCTTTTTTTTTTGGGTCCTGGAGATTGGTAATAGTAATGCTAGCAGTAGTGCTGAGTCCAGGCTCAAGATCCTAGCTGGGCTAGCATTGGTTGGGAGGAGAGATGAGAGTGGCTGTACAGCTTGACTAGTTTATTGTTTTTGAGTTGCACCAATGGGAGACGTCAAAGAAATAGAATATATTTTAATCAGTTTAATATGTCTCTGTACAGGGCATCCTAATTTTACATGACATGGGAGAAGACCTATCTCCCCAATTCTTCCCCAATGGGCATGCCAGTAAAATAGGAATGCGTAAACATTTGAAAGACAGGGATTGTTTTGACAGGACCTGCTGCAGTTATGGGGCATTATGGCTGTTACCATGTAGCTTACGATGCTGTAGCAGATGAAAACTGATATCTTGTGACTCTGATTTTATTAGTTTCCCATTGCTATTGTTACAAATTACCAAAAACCCAGTGACTTAAACAATACAACTTATTAATTATAGTTCTGATGGTCAGAAGTCCTAAAATTTGTTTGGTTGGTAAGGCTGAATTCCTTCTGGAGGCTCTACGAGAGAATTTGTTCCTTGAGGCTGCCCATATTCTTTGGCTTCCGTCTTCAAAGCCATTATTCACATCATTCTGACCTCTGCTTCTTCATCACATCTCTCTGAGATTCTGAGACACTTATAAGGACCCTGTGGTTACATTGGGCCCACCTACACAATTTAAGAAAATCTCCCCATCTCAAAATCCTTCACTTAATCACATGTGCAAATCCATTTTGTCACCTAAGGTAACATCCCCCATTTATAGGTTTTGGGGATTAGAATGTGGGCATCTTTGGGGATTCCATTATTCTTCCAATTGTATACCTATTCTACAACCGTTTGCTTTTACTACTATTGATATCAGTCTTAGGTAAATTGAAGTCAGCTGGACTGTACATGTTCAGTGCTGTTTTTACTTTTTTGAATCCTTCTCCATATATTTTTGAACCAATAACAACTTTGGTCTGATGAATCTACAGAACAACATGGGTTCTAATCCCCTGAGCCTTCTTGATCCACGCATTCTCTGTACTTGATGCAGAGAATCTACTGGTATTTGAAATCTCTGGGTATTGTGCCAACCAAACATACAAATCAAAGTTAATCCTCTGGATAAAGATCCTGAATCCACAGAATTCCAACTCTATGTCTCCACTAAGCTCTCACAGTTCTGAGAGCTTGCAAGAGTTGTTAACGTACTTGCTCATAGCCAATTTCCATCAAGCTTAATATAAAAACATTGCATTATCAAATTTAATGTGTGACTTACTGTCACTATCAGTCAGCACAGAAAAAGGCCTTTTTACTGATATTTCTTAATTTTAAAATGTATTTTTATTGATTTCAGAGAGGAAGAGAGAGATAGAAACATCTCTATGATTGGCTGCCTCCTGCACTCCCCCTACTGGGAATGGAGCCCGAAATTGGGCATGTGCCCTTGACTGGAATCGAACCTGGGACCCTTCACTGGCAGGCCAACACTCTATCCACTGAGCCAAACTGGCTAGGGCTCTACTGATATTTTAAAAGGGAATTGTCTTGCCCTGAAAGTTCTTCATTCTCTTTCTCTCCATACTTTGATTAGGGAAAGTGGTATGGAGAGTATGAGGGGAAAGATGAACAATGAGGAAGGAGGGATTACAGACATCAGGTGGTAACTTGAAAGATATACAATTCCCCCCTAGGGACAATTGGACATATTGAAGAATTTAGGTAGATGAGGGCTAGGGAGAAGTCCAGGGTTATTACTGGGTATTTTTGCTTGGTACAGAGTGGTGAAAAGCAGAAGAACAGGGTTTGGAGGTAAGATGCAGGCTAAGTTGGAATTGCTTATCAAAGTGGAAGAGGTAGACAGGCAAACTGGCTATGTGGATATTAGGCTCAGGAGAGATTTGGGCTTGCATTATGGATGGTAAATGAGAGCACTACTGAAGATAGTATAGTATACAGAGTTAAAAGAGACGATGGCATAAGATAGAGACCTGAGGAGCACCAACATTTAGAGGACAGGCGGAGGACAAGCATGCAAAGGAGGCTAAGGAATGGTTAGAGAGGTAATTGGTAAATCAGAAAGAGGTGACATATTAAAGAATTTGTACCCATTCCTTGGGTGCTATTTTTGAAAACATGTTTAACTCACAATTCATTGTGACTTGAAAATTGTTTTCTCATATATAAAACGGGGCCGATAATTCCTTACTTGCATTACAGGGTTATTAGGTTCAAGTTTATTTGAAAATATTTGTTAAAGTGTTACACCAGTGGTATATCAATGTGTGTCAAAATCATTAAGAAGACTTGCAAAGACACAGATTACTGTTTCTGATTTCATAATTGCAGTAGTTTTAGATTCAGTAGATGTGGAGTGGGGCCTCAGAATTTGAATTTTCCATACTTTCTCAAATGATGCTGATATTGCTGGTCTTGGGACCACCCTTTAAGAACTACTGTGTAAAACAATTGTAAGGAATTATGCTTTTGATTGTATAGCAAGATTCACTGAGTTGTCCTCCAATGTTGTGTCTGTTTCATCCCCTAATCTTTTTTATTCCTGCATCTTCCATCAACAGCTGTTATTGAAACATCTTTGCCCCACTTCATACCTAGTACCTAGCAATATATATTTATGTATGTGAAAGGTCAGCTTAGTGCAGTATTTTGTTGATTATTTACATAGCTTGATTAAGGATAGGAGAAATTTTTGGTATTTCTTGTGGGGAGGAGGAGATAAGCAGAAACTTGTTGGACTAAGAGGTGGGATTTATTTTTTCCCCCCAGTTAATTAGATACAGAATGCTACTTGTTACCTACTTTCAAAAAATCCCATTAGAGAACTTGTAATTTGATCCTGAGGGAGCAGCAGCAGAGTCAGGTAAGAGGAAAAATTGACCTCATTCTTCAGTCTTTCCTAAATCCTGAGAAATGTGCACCTCAACACTGCCTTTTTCAATCCCACAAAACACGGAATCAGGAAAACGCATTAGCACCCTAGTACAGACTAGGAACACAGAGCGGGGAGGCGACTCGGCTCGGTCAAGACAGAAGGAAACTGGGGGAGGGGAAAAAAAAACTTCCCTAAGTGGAAATCTGCAGCGGCCGTGGGAAGAGAAGGGAAGTGGGGAAGTGTACCTCGGGCGTCAGGCAGACACTTCGCCTCTGGGCATGTGGGAAACTGAGGGAGGAGGGAGAAAGGCTGCCCAGAGCGAGATGCCAAGAGCTTCTGCCACTGCTTTTGCGTGCAGATATGGAGAGCTAGAGCTTTCTGCTCCACTTCTGCCTGCCTGGAGGCCATTTCTCTAGATTTAACTGCGATAAAGAGGGAGCGCTGGGCAGGGTCAGTGTAAGCCAGAGTTGACGCCTGGCACACAGCAGACCCCGCTCGGGCCCTATCCTAGGCGGGGGAAGTGGCCCTTGGGACACTGAAGTTACCCCGTGGAGGGGGAGGGGTCGTCAAGCTCCTCTCCAATCACTGCAGCCGCTCCACAATTTGCATATCTTATGCAAATGACCTCTGGTTCAGCTCCCCCGCCCCTTGGGGTCTCTGGGGACAGCGCGGGCCGGACGAAGGTGAATACATTAGGATAATGTGGCGGCCTCGCTGGGTTTAGGCGGCCCGGCCGCGGTGGGAGGCTGAGCGGGGAGGAGGCGGGAGCGGGGGCGGGACGTCGGCGCCGGGCGCGCGCGCACTCACACTCACAGACGAGCATCCCGAAGGGTATTTAAGGCTTGCACGCGCGAGGCTGCGGAGATCCTGGGGGCTGCCGCGACTTCGGCGTCGCCACTCGCTTTTGCTCCTGGGTTATTTCGTTTCCTCTCTCCTCTGCCCCTCGGTACCCTTTTAGTGCTGCGCTCCCGCCGCCGCTTTCAGCCTGTTTTGCCTGGCATTGAGTCTAGGTGGGAAACGGCGTGCGGAAAAACACCGACTAGGTAGAAATAAGGCGAACTAACAGAGACGCAACAGGTCTGCGCTGCGGGGCGAAGGGAGCGGCGGCCACCGCAGCCGTCTCCCACGGTCCCTGGCCCCTGTGCAGCCGCCCGCGGGGACCTAAGAAGTGTCCGTCCTCAGGGGTGTGTCAGCAGGACTATCCGAGTGGGCTTCTTTCTGGTATTTGCCTTGTGGCCACCAGACCATAGACTGAGGGTGCTCTTCACCCCCAGGTAGGAGAGGAGAAGAAGGCGGAGGACGGTCCAGGACTGCTGGTCTCAGCACTGAGGGGAGCGGGGGTCCATCTCCGCGCGCCCCTCTCCCACTCCGCCAACTAGTTGTACAGCCCACCGGACTGAACTTTGGAGGAACCGTCCTTTTTCTTTCCTTTTACGATTATTGGAAGTGGTAGAGGGTGGGAGGCAGCGGACCCCGCCACGATGCTGCCGAAGAAGCCTGCAGGAAAAGGAGGGGCCGGAGAGCCGAGCTCCGAGGACCCGAGCCTCGCCCGGCAGCGTTGTGCCCGGACCATGCCCCCAAGCGCGGCCCTGGCGGCCCTCCTGTCAGTGGTGGCCGTGATGTCTTGCCTGTACCTGGGGGTGAAAACCAACGACCTCCAGGCGAGGATCGCCGCTCTCGAATCCGCCAAAGGGGACCCTTCCATCCGTCCGCTTCCCGATTGCCTGGATCAGCTCAAAGCAGTGGTGCAAGAGAAAGTGGAGCGACTTCTGGCTCAGGTGTGAAAAACTGGGGTATTTTGCACGTGCATAACATCTTGCACAGGCGTGATTCTGTGTATATGACCAGCCTACCCTTATTGTCCGCATACTTGGTGTGGCTATGTGCACATATGCTAGGCGTCCATCCATGGTGGCATATGTTTGTACTGTATATGCACCTCCTTTGATACCACCTTCTCCATGTGTCTCATCTTCTGAATATTTGCATGTTAAATCTATATGGTGCTCCAAAAGCGGGAAGGGTGACCAGAATGGCAGGGTGGCATTTTAGCTTCTTTTAGTTTTCCGAAGTCTCATATGAATCTTTACCAATTTTGTGGAGACTATTCCTTGCAGAATAACATCTATTATGTTCTTCAAGATGGTTAGGACCATAGGTGCTATTAATATACAAATGGTAATCACTCTTGAAAGTAAAATAACCCTGAATGTGATTTAGAACCAGTTATTTCATACATTGAATGGTCTCACATTAAATGTTTAAAAAGAAAAAATTGTAGCTAAATCTTTTTGGTAAAAGATGCAGTGCCAGGGGTGTTTATGAATGCAGAGCCATTGGACTTGAGACTTTAAAGTAATCTACAATATGTACCAAAATCAGGGCAGCTTTAGACTGGAGTTCGGAGGTTTTCTGGAACTTGTTCTTCCAACAGAGAGGCTGTTTGGCAGTAGTTGCAGCGCAACATGATAAGCAGTTGACCTTCATGCATAAAGTACTGGCTGTTTTAAAACACATAACTTGCCTAGAACTGCAACATGTTCATGACAGGTTTTTCCATTGGCTGCATATGTGTGAGCTGAGGGAGTGGGTGGTGGTAGTTGAACAATGGAGAAAGATGTTATACAAGTCCAGCAGTCTTTAAAAATTTTTTTTTATTTTTTAAGCAGTCTTGATATCATGTCAATAATCATTTTCTTTTTTATAGGGCTTGGGTACTGTTACCTTTTGACTGAAGTCCAAGTACATATGTAAACTTGAGTTATACAGGCTATCAAATGCTGGTCAATCAAGCATATGGACAGAGAATCCCTAAAGAACCCATTTCTCCACAATGCTACTGATGACTCTTAATCCCTCTTCCTTCCATCCCCTGCAGAAATCCTATGAACATATGGCTAAAATAAGAATCGCAAGAGAAGCACCTTCAGAATGCAACTGCCCAGCAGGTAAAATTGAACTTATTTAACAAGGTTGGCTCCATAGCAGAACATTTTAAAACAAAAGTCCTGTGTCTGTCAAGTCTACCTGTAATAATAGTACAGAAAGAATGCAGACCCAACTCACTTTAATAAAATCAACATGTCTCAGTCAAAAGAATGGCAAATAAAGCCCCAAATATTATTTTAAGCAGCATACCAAGGTCTGTTATGGGAGAACAAAAGAGAGATAATCACCGTGGAAAATATGGCAGATGATGTACAAATATGAAATTCTTAGATTCACAGATTGAAAAATATTGTTCAATTTTACTCACTTTTAATACCTACTGTGAAAAGGACTGCAGAACACGCTAGATTCTGAATTCCCTGGTGGTGAATGTTGGATTAGCACAGGTTTCCATTTGCTCCTTTTAACATATGATTATGTTAGTAAATGACCTTAACTTCCTCTCCTGCTTTTATTTTTTTTCTATCAAAAAGGGTTCTGCATTCTTTAGCTAAAGGAAATTTGTTCTTTATCTTGAGCTTCCCATTGCAAACTACTGCATTCTCAATGACATCTCAGAAAAGGCTCGTATATTTTTACCATTTTTTTCTCCGCAGCTTTAGGGGATTATGTTAATGAGAGCATATTAGTAGAACGATAGAAAAGAGATATTAATGAATGAAACCTCTAGGTAATCATTAAATCTTCCTCAGTAGACCTCTGAGGCTAGGGAGTCAGTTATCTGTAGACCTAACAATTTAGAAGCCCTTGGAATATGCCTATTGGAAAACATCTAGTGTATTCAACTGATAAAAGTCATGGAAAACTGCCATCAGTAGAGATATTTATTTCAGATAAGTGTTAATGCATTTTTGAACATTTACTTTCTTTTACCACCACTTATGGAAAAGTGAGTCTCTTACATTTTCTGTAATGTTCAGGCATACGATGCTTACTTCCTATATTTTTTGATATTCTGAGTTTTTTTTCTCATGATAACTTGTTTTTCCTCACCATAACACAGCTAAATCAAGCACCATATTTAGAAATTTTAAATGTCAACTCCCAGTTGTACAGCATACAAGTTTTATTATTTGTGTTCTGCTACTTTGTTGACCATAATGGAGCTGTAGTTTTGGTAAATGAAGCCCTTTCAATTGAGAAGACATATACATTAGGTAACAGGGAAACGTTAATGTTTGTTTTGACATTGTAGGTTTCATTCTTGCTTGTTTTAAATTGGAAAAGACCTCAGAAGTAAGAAATTCAAGGAAAGCACTTTTGTAGTGCAGGAATTAACTCACAAAACCTCATCAGCTTGGAGGGATTATTTAAATTCTCAAAACAGTTGGGATAGGACTTCTCTGGTCATACACTTAGAGCCCAACATTTTTTTTTTTCTATTCAGTATTCTTGTTAGCTGTGTGACAAACGACTAGTGTTTAGTTAATAGGATTCTTAGTGAACTGGGTAAACAGTAGAGAAGTGACAACTACAGCACTAAGTAGTTGTATTACTTGTGAACTTACCTGCTTTATGATGTTTGGTATAAACTAGCTGTTGAGGTCTAATATGTAATCTAGAAGAAATATATTATATTTAGAGTTTACCTTACATTATCTTGGATTATCATTTTGAACCATTTTTCTTCTTAACATATTAATTGAATAATAAACAGTGATTTAACCATAATAACAAATAAATAATAAATGGTGATTTCCTTGGCTGTTTTGTTGGCCCTCGGTATTGGCTGCTTTACTTTCTTGCCACCACTAGAGCTCCACATTACATCAGTTTTCACCAGGTTGTTTGAGAGGTAAATACTTGAAGGTGCACATTTCAATACACAGAATCAAACAGATTTCTTGCCAAGAAATCACCATTATAGAAACACTTTAAGCTTGTGGAATAATTAGATATCATCAAAATAGAGGCATTATGTTGAAAGTAGTATTCTGGGGTAAAACTAGTGATTATTGTTTTAGGGAATGAATGGGCTGGCCAAGAGGCAAAGAAGGGAGATAACAGCACTTCCCACCTGGATTGGCTCTAACCCTGGTTTGCAGTGACTAAGAGTTGTCACCCAGACATCTGTTTGTAGGGCAGAGTGAGACTTGTCTGAACTCAGCTTGCTCAGTTCCTGTGGACAGATGCCCACCCCTTGAAGTTGACACTCTTGTTGACAGTCTCCGTCATAGAGCCAAGGACTGATAGCAAAGGATTAATGCTGTGTTGTTTGTGTTCTCTTTAATTGCTTTTGATAGGACTCAGTCCCAGTGAGGTTTATCCAGGTAGGCTACAAGGAAATCATAGAATTTATAGATGTTTTTAAAATAGGCATTTTTTAAGCACAGGAGGGAGCATGTATGGGAGAGGGATGAGATAAAATATTATTGAGTAATTTCTGATTACAGGGGGATCACTCTCATTTAATCTTCACGATGACCCTGAGAGTTAAATAGTGGTGATTTCATTTTATAGATGAGGAAACTGGACTCAGAAGGTGACTAATTTACCATAGCAAAGGCAATGTCAGGGTTCATGGCCACATCTGACAGAATCAAAAGCTCAAAAGCTTTAGAGCTGAACAGTTCTGGATTAAAATCCTAGGTCTGCTATTAAATAACTGTGTGACCTTGGTCAAACTAATGAACTTTATATTCCAGTTTCCTCATCTGCAAAAAAGTACCTAATAATAATACCTTCTTCCTTGTAGTATAATAATTTAAACAGTCTGGCACATTGGTGTTTGGTTATTAATACATAATAGCAATTACTATTCTTTTTACTGTATTACATGCTATTTAACTTTCATCTGGTCCATAGGGACACATGATAGAGGTGGGAAAACCAAGGTCTTCAGATATGTAACTTGCTGAAAGGTTTTGGACTAGAAAATTATGCTTAATTAAACAAATATATCTGTAGTTTATTTGTGCAGATAATCAGTCAAACAACTTAGTGTCTCAGTGCTACACCAAGATATTTATATTAGTCTACTAAATTATTTTTTTTACCAAAATTACAGGAAAAACATTTGACCTTGTAGGTAAACCAGGATTGAAGTAGATAAAACCTGGCCTTACAAAAGTATGGGAATATTTTAAAATGTCTTTACAGTTTTGATACTAGATGTTTACAAAAAGAAATACTTTAACTTTCTGACACATTTTCACACTTTAATACTTTAAAAATATTAAAATATTTTAAAATTATTATTAAAGTATAATTTATAATAATTACCCGTTTTAAGTGAATAATTTAAATATTTAAAAAGAATTTTATGGAGTTGTGTAATCATCACCACAATCCAATTTTAGATCAACTTTGTCACCTCTGAAAATTCCCATTTACTTTTTTTTAATATATATATATTTAATTTTTATTGTTGAGATTACAGATGTCCCTCTTTCCCCCCCCCTCCCCCATAGTTCCCTTCCACCCAGTTCCCACCCTACCCCAGGCCCTCGACACCCTACTTTCTGAGTCCATAGGTAATGCATACATGCATATAAGATCCCATTTACTTTTGACATGTACTCAGAAACTCTATTTTTAAAATATTTGCATTAAAGAAACCTCAAAATAAAATTTAAGAAACCATATACATTGGAGCTCTGTTTAGCAGAATATTTGATTCTGCAGTAGCTGAACCATGGAAAATTAGCTGGTATCTGTGGCTTGGCCTTTGTAAAACTTGACCCTCATATTTGAGAATAAATTGTTTTTTTGCTCTGGCTGTAGAATTCCATTTTGGGTTCTGTTCTTGTAGTCCTACGTAAGGCATGTATAAACCAGGCATATTTATGGGAGGCTTTCTGTGATAAGGAACACAGGGAGCCAGGCAGCCAACCAGTGATGTTTAGATCACCAAGGTTTCTGTGCCTTACTCATCAGTAGTATTGCCTGCCCAGGGTATTAGGTAGAAGAGCCTCTGTGGTGTAATGGACTGAGAATGTGAATGAGCAATTAAGAATACAGAATTCTAATCCTGGCTTTGTCATTAACATGTTATACAATCTGGGGCAAGTATTTTTAAGAATGACTTTTACAGACTCAGTTTTTATATCCTCTCAATAGGAGTGTTGGACTGGAATGGTTTTGAAAGGCAGTTGTCAATTCTCCAAGCATAAAGAGCCTTCTGTGTGCCAAATATCATGCTAGAGACTTGGAATGTGCTGCTGAATGGGCAGACTTGGAATCTGCCCTCATGGAGCTTACATTTCAATGAGGATGACAGACATTTATTTAAAATTGACATGAATTTGCAGGTGCAAGAGATGCAACCAAGAAAAAGAACAGTGTGCTTTGGAGCATGTGACCAAAATTTCTCCCACGTTGTAAATACTAAGAATTTATTTTTATTTATATTTTCTCTGGGGAAAAACTGAGAAATTCACAGTAGGAGAAAATCATAACATGAGAAATCTGGCTTCTGATTAGAGATAAATCTGTAGCAGTGAATAAAAAGATGATTAGCATAGCCTCTCCTGACTTTTGGCTTTCCAAGAATTTATGGTCAGATGAAGGTGCACAGACACTTGGTTTATCTACACTGATACCCAACTGAAACAAAAAAGTGACTTTAGCATATAAAGGGTAGTGGTAGATAAGATGATAATTTATTCTTCTACATTTCTTCTGAAAACAGTGAGATTTGGGTTGAATAAGAGTCAAAACTTTCTGCCCAGTGGGTGTTGCACAGGACCTAGCCCTTCAACATTCACTAAAAATGATGAAATGTAACACACTTGGTCATCTGCTGGGAGAGGTTAGCCAGAGATAAAAAGATATACCACATAATTTCTGAGGTTCCTATCCACCCTCCAAGCCTATGAAAATGATTATATATGAAATAAAAATAGATGTAGGCAATTAAAGTCCTTCTGATTTATAAATGTGAGTGAAACATTTGGTGGCTGGCTTTGTGGCATCTTCTCAATTTGGGTGGAAATCAATGTTAACTGTAGCTTTAAGATTGTGCACCCTTTTCCATCGTATTACCTTGCTAACATAAATTACTCCTATAAAATTAGTATTTCCTATAACATAGTTTTTCACTGTGCTGTACATTTTTCCTAACCAGCTGCACACTGAGTGGGAAGAGTGTATCTAGTCAGGGCATAGTAATGTGTAGATTTTCAGTTATGCAAGGTAAAGAAGTCAGAACTAGTTTTCAGAAAG
This sequence comes from Corynorhinus townsendii, assembly GCA_026230045.1. NCBI lineage: Eukaryota > Metazoa > Chordata > Mammalia > Chiroptera > Vespertilionidae > Corynorhinus > Corynorhinus townsendii. Next base: position 78,167,136 of record JAPDVU010000001.1, on the reverse strand, counting down.
AAAGCAAATTAAAATACTAAAAAATGTAATTTAAATGAGAATAGTAGGCAATCCCCTCCTCTTGTAAGCCCAGACAATCCAGTTTGAGTGACATCAAAGTGCCTCAAAGCATTCATGTTATTTTCATCCTTATACTAATAAGCACAACAGTTTGGGTGTAACACTTAGTTGGTCCAGTAGTGACAGCTGGCAAAATGCCCTGTCACCCACAGGACCAGGGACAAATTGCCTCTTGAAGCAGTGTTCTTGTTTCCTAGCTTCTCTTCTGTTTCTCTTGTCTAAAAATTATTAAGAAGTAAATTCTTCAGATGTTCTTTTCCTTTTTCTTTTTCTTACCTTAGTAATTCTGTTTTCCATGAGCTAGAATTTATTTAAGTGGAGGGCATAGGTTCTGCATAGGGGTTAGCTCTTTCTAGCTCATTGGAAGAATGTATAGGTACAAGGAACCTCTCGGGCCCATTGTGCTTCTGATTGGCTTGGAACTGCCAAATCAACTGGCATTTGAAAAAAACAGTATTTGAATGTCAAATATGGGTCTAGGAATGGAGGAGGAGGGCATCCTTTTATCAACAAGATTAGGTAAATGGAGGGCGTAAGGAGAAAACATGCCAGAATCAGGACTGCTTTACAGTCCAGGGGGGCATTTCCTGTTGCAGGGGAACCGCACTAGACACTCATCAAAATAACATCAATCTGTGATATCTTGTGTGGAAACCATCCAAAGCCTATTATGAAAAAGTGTTTTTATTCCATTCTTTCACTTGATAAACATTACTTGGTGGTTTGTTGGAAGCTGAGAATTGAAAACCATGTATGAGTCAGCCTAGATTGCAGGCTGTAGCCACTGTGGGACTGCTAAACACAGAAGCTGCCTCACCCTCCCTGGTTTGCCAACAGGGAGCAGTTCCATGCTGTGGTTTAATGCCCCATGATACCTTTTTTCTTCTTTCCAATTTGTGTTAGAAATGACTGTGGCATATCCACATACTGATTCCTTAGACTTGCACAGTTAACTGTTTCATTGGGATGTATTCAGCAATAGTGCAATTTAAAAATATTTTAAAATAGACTTTTAAAAATGAGGAAATGCACAAAAGTGGGAAGCAGAAGTGGAAATCACTTCTGCTTCCCACTTTTTTTTTCATTGGTACTATATATTCCTTCAAATGACTATTCTGTAAGTCATTTAAACAGTAGGATTCCCTGAAGACATTCCATCAGATGACAGGCACCTTCCCTTTGTGACCACAAGGAGGAGGAACTGAGCTGCATAGTGGGACTTACTCTGTTCTTGCAGTTCCTTACCAATTAAAGTCCTAGCTACCTTCTGTCTCTTGACTTCTCTTTGCAATGGAAACGATTTGTAGAGTTAACAAGTAATTTCTTCCATCTAAACTTGAAGACTAGACTGTCCTATCTACCAGCTTTAAGATATTTAAAACAATGTAGTAATTTTTACATTTGTATTAGTGAAAAAGTTTAATTATTTAGTTTACAGATATGAACTTGAAAAAAGTAGTCCCACAGCTAGACTTAATGAACTAAATGTAATTAAATTTACCAGTTGAGATTTTGTGCTTACGTTTTATAATTTCTCAGAATCAAGAATCATTTGTGATCACTATCATGCTTTTGACATGATTTCATCTGGAGTCCCCATTTCAGCCTCCATTACCACACAATATGATAGTTGAAATATGTTCTTTATTTTTCTCATTGTGTTCTTTAGTCTGATTGCTTAGTCTGTTTTGCCAGGAATAGCCTTATTAATTTGGATATGAATAATTTAGATTTTAGGACCTCTAGGCTTCTGGATTATGTACACAAAGTTTTTATTCTTATGTTTGAAATGTGGTCAGCATATATTTAAATACAATTTTCACATTTAGGCTAAGTGACCGAGTAAATTATATGAATTGTAGCCCATTCTAGTTTATGCATTATGGGAATATTGAGAGTAAGATAATGTCTAACTAGCAGTAGCTGGTCCTGACAGGGTAGAGCCTATTTTTCCTTTCTTTACCAAAGAGTTCGTATGCAGGAGAGTAAAAGCAGGAGGAAAAGTCACCCATACCCCCTAATCTCTTGGAATCAAATATCTTTACCATCATACTTGGCAAGCCTGCCATTTTAGAGTTCCTCTTTTAATGTCAATCTGGACAATGGTCTGAAAGTTGGAGGAATTCTCCATTATAGCTCTTCCTCCAGCAGTTTCTTTTGCTCTGGTAGCAGCCAGTGGGAGAGAAAAATATTGTAGGAGTCTCTCCTTCTGATAGATGAGACAGAGGGCCGGAGACCAGGACACAGGCTTTATTAGAGGAGAAGACCCTGCCGGGCTATCTTCCAGATGTAAAAGAGCACATGTGCCGGGGTGAAGGCGCCTTTTGAGGGGAGGAAAGGGAAGGGATGGGGCTTAGGGTACTCGCACACACTGATTGGTGGCTTCATATAAGACACATAATTAGGGACTTAGAAATCGGGGGTTAGGGTATTTGGCAGGTGCTGATTGGTGGTTCAATGTACAGTCCATATAAGGTGCCTGGTTAGGTGTTCAGGAATGTTCGGGCTGCAGGTGGAGTTTACGTCATTCTCTGTCCATCAGTTGGGGGAAGGGAGGATCTATCACTCCAGGCTTCTGGTAATACTAAAAAAATTGAGAGTCCGGGCAAGGTCAAGGGATGAAGGTCCATCTTCTGTAGCTACTTCCAGCTGAGAGGGGGCATCATTAGGGGTGCCTACCCGGGGTCTCAAGGATTCTGGTGTTAGGTTCTGAATTCAATGCCAGATAGATCTCTCCCACCTTCTGGTTGCCTGCATTCTGTTCTGCAAGAAACTAGTGAAACGGTGCATGAGACAGGGGCCAAAGAGCAAAATTAAAAGAATAAATACCAGTGGGCCTAATAGTGGGAGGAGCCATGGGGTAAGTGAGTGAAAAACAGGTAGTGTTTTCCGTGCTGGACGAGGGGTGCAGCAGCATGATTTCCCCAAGAGACTGGTTGGTGAAGTCTGGAGAGCGAGCCTGTTGAGTCACTTGGGAGGTAAAAGCTGGTCCTGAGGCTGCCACAGCATCACTTGTCTGGTTTTGCTGCTTTTCTGGAGCTGAAATACAACTGAGATCTAGATGTTATTTTTAGGGGGAAAAGAGTAGGGGTCTCAGTTGCCTCACTAGTGATATGAAAGGGGAGACTAGATTACCCTGGGGGTAAGGTTCTTGTTTTCCCAGTTTTTCCCTTTGCTGGACATCCACATGTTTCTTGTAGGTCCTGAGACAGGTAGAGCAGTGGTTAAGCTCCCTATGGCAGTTCCAACCCCTGCTGAGATGCTGAGGGTTAGGAGGAGAGGGATTATCTGGACTTCACTTTTGTGTCAGATATCATGGGTTATGGGGACAGGTAAAGACTGATTATTGGGGCTGCATCTACATTGGGTGAGAGATAGATGAGAGTACAGGTTCCTGTCCAGACAGATGTATGTGTTTTCCCCACAGAGGAAGAAAAATCCCTGATCATGGAGACAAGCTGATAGGTGTAAGGAGAAGAGGTAAAGGGTATGAGATTCCTTTTTCTAGTTCCACACTCCAAGCTGAGAGGGTAGTCACCATGGCGCTACCAATAAGGGGTGACAGATGAGTGATTGCGATTGTGTTGCAGTGAAAGTGGGAAGGAATATTCGAATGGGCTGTTATCCAAGGGAAAAGAGAAAGGGAAGGAAAGGTGCAGTGGAAGATGAGGCTGGAGAAAAGGCAGGGGGAGGAGGGAGCAGGCTCCAAAGTCTGTTGCCAGGCCTCTAGCCGCTTGAATTTTAAACTGCGCATTTTTCCTAGAGATAATGATCATAGAGGAGATAAGGAGATAAGGTGTTTACAGTCCCAGGAATGGCTCGGCCTTGTGGGGTGAGAGAGTGAAACTGAGGTAGGTGACTGTGGTTTGGGACAACTGGGTTTTATGAGGGGATGCATGGTAGCCTTGGCCGGGCACCGAGGTAGAATGAGAAGAGAGTGAATGGGGGAATTTAGTAAGATGACATGAGGTGGCTAAGGGCTGTGAGACTAACCCATCAACCCCCATAATAGAGACTGAGGAGTGGACAAGGGTCCCAGCGAATTTGGAGAGGGCAGAATAAGTGGCCCCAGTGTCAATTAAAAGGAGATCGGCTTACCTGCCATCACAGTCATTACCCGAGGCTCTGTCCTGGTGATGTAAGTCTGTGGGGCCCTGTCAGGGCCTGGGCAGCTTCTTCCGTGGCCAGTCTCAGAAGGTCTGGGAGCTCCAAACCGGATCCAGAGGGCGGCCATGCTGGACTGGCTAAGGCCAGACCCGGAGGAGCCAGACCACAGTCTGATTTCCAGTGGCCTTCCCTTCCGCACCTTGGGCAGGGCCCAGGCGGGGGTCTTGGGTTTGAGCAGAACTTGGCTCAGTGTCCTTCCTTGCTGCATTTGAAGCATGGGCCCGGAGGAGGCTTAGCCCCTGACTTACCCGCTGTTGGAAGACTGGCACTTCGTTTGGGGTTTGAAAGCGGTGGCTAGGAGCCAGAAGACCCCTACTGGGCCTCAGCCTTGGCCTGATCTCGCCTTTGATTTTGGATTTGGATCTTCTTGTCTCTATTATTAAAGACCTTAAAAGTCAGGTTAATGAGGTCTTTTTGAGGGGTTTGTGGACCTGCATCTATTTTTTGAAGTTTGCGGTGTATGTCGGGGAGTAAAGGTGGTCAGGTCAGTGGAAAAAGAAACCTGAGATGCCTCTCAATCTGTGAGGCTGGACATAGAGAATGGGACGTGGACTCAGACTCTGCCCTCAGTTCCTGCTGCCTCCCTCAGGGGTAGAATGGACATGGGAATAGAAGAAGCTGTTGAGGAAGGCAGTCTCTGGGTGTCCTGAGAATGAGTGTTAGATGGGAAAGGCTGTTTTGGAGCTCACGGTCTCAGGATTTGGGCTCTCAGGAAGATCAGAAAGTGAGAAGGGAATGGCCAGCCACCTGTGAATTTGGTTGCTGGCGGTCACGGGGGCGGAGATTCGGGGGAGAGCACGCAGGCGCAGGGGAAGGTGGGTGGTTAGAATTCTCAGAGGTAGAGTCGTGGGGTGCAGCTTCTGCGGCAGGGTTGTGAGGAGGTGGCGGGAGTGAGACACGTGGAGAGGAATGATCCGCTGGGTCAAAAGAGCAGTCAGAAGACAGAGAAAGGGGTTGAGGACAGGTTTGAGAGGGCAAAGAGGACTTTGTCAGGAGGATCTGATGGGTGGAACAGGAGGAGTAAAGCGAGGGGCGAGAGCGGAGGAAAAAGAAAGCCTGTACGTAGGGAATCTCGAAAGCTTTTCCTGTCTGGTGGCAAAAATTATCTAGATCTCGGAGGATATTGGAATCAAAAGTGCCATTTTCAGGCCACAAAGAGCCATTATCAAGTTTATATTGTGGCCAGGCAGTGTTACAAAAAAATATGAGTTTCTTTGGTTTGATGTAGCCGGAAAGACCAAGGGTCGAGAGATTGGCGAGGAGACACCCTAAAGGTGTGTTACGAGGGGGTTTGGAATGAGAGGTTCCCATGACCAAAGAGAAGGGCCACTGGAAAGTTGGAGAGGAAGGAAGGAGCGTCCTCCTTTTTCCTCAGCGAACCTGTAGAGAGAGAGAGACGAGAGAAGATTCCAAGGTCGTCACCCCGAAACCTTTCCCGTGGAGTAGAGCAGAGTTTTCCCGGCCAGGGGCCTGGGCTTTTGTAGAACGTAGAACGTGTAGCCGAGTAGACGGGAAAACTCTGAGGCCCTTCCAGGTCAAGGAAACGAGGGGGGGGGGGCGGGTCGGGAAAGTCCCTGAAGCCTACCGGTAAGAAAGTGACGAGATTCCCACGTGTCCTGGTACGGCAGGGTTCAAGACGTATTCTGAGCAGGCCAATCAACTCAGAACCATGCCACTGAGCAGAGCCAGAGCAGGAGTCAGAAGCTCGGGGCTAGGTCCGAGGATCGTCCACACTCACCCAGTTTTCGGCACCAGATGATAGACCAGATGATAGATGAGACAGAGGGCCGGAGACCAGGACACAGGCTTTATTAGAGGAGAAGACCCTGCCGGGCTATCTTCCAGGTGGAAAAGAGCACATGTGCCGGGATGAAGGCGCCTTTTGAGGGGAGGAAAGGGAAGGGATGGGGCTTAGGGTACTCGGCACACGATGATTGGTGGTTTCATATAAGGCACATAATTAGGGACTTAGAAATCGGGGGTTAGGGTATTTGGCAGGTGCTGATTGGTGGTTCAATGTACAGTCCATATAAGGTGCCTGGTTAGGTGTTCAGGAATGTTCAGGCTGCAGGTGGAGTTTACGTCATTCTCTGTCCATCAGTTGGGGGAAGGGAGGATCTATCACCTTCAATTCTATTTACAGGGAAAAAATGGTATTCTTTTTTTTTTTTAAATAAATCTTTATTGTTCAGATTATTACAGGTGTTCCTCTTTTTTTCCCCCCATAGCTCCCCTCCACCTGATTCCCCACCCCACCCCACCCCATGCCCTTACCCCCCGCCACTGTCTTCATCCATAGGAGTAAGATTTTTGTCCAATCTCTTCCTGCACCCCTCACACTTGCTTCCCCTGAGAATCGTCAGTCCACCCCCTTTCTATGTCCCTGATTCTCTTATATTCACCAGTCCATTCTGTTCTTCAGATTTTTTATTCACTTGATTTTTAGATTCACTTGTTGGTAGGTATGTATTTGATGTCATTTTGTTGTTCATAATTTTTATCTTTACCTTCTCCTTCTCCTTCTCCTTCTCCTTCTCCTTCTCCTTCTCCTTCTCCTTCTCCTCCTCCTCCTTCTCCTTCTCCTTCTCCTTCTCCTTCTCCTTCTCCTTCTCCTTCTCCTTCTCCTTCTCCTCCTCCTCCTCCTCCTCCTCCTCCCCCTCCCCCTCCCCCTCCCCCTCCCCCTCCCCCTCCCCCTCCCCCTCCTCCTCCTCCTCCTCCTCCTCCTCCTTCTTCTTCTTCTTCTTCTTCTTCTTCTTCTTCTTCTTCTTCTTCTTCTTCTTCTTCTTCTTCTTCAAGAATACCCTTCAGCATTTCATGTAATCCTGGTTTGGTGGCGATGAACTCCTTTAGCTTTTTCTTGTCTGTGAAGCTCTTTATCTGACCTTCAACTCTGAATGATAGCTTTGCTGGGTAGAGTAATCTTGGTTGTAGGTTCTTGCTGTTCATCACTTTGAATATTTCTTGCCACTCCCTTCTGGCCTGCATAGTTTCTGTTGAGAAATCAGCTGACAGTCGTATGGGTACTCCCTTGTAGGTAATTAACTGTTTTTTTCTTGCTGCTTTTAATATTCTCTCTTTGTCTTTTGCCCTTGGCATTTTAATTATGATGTGTCTTGGTGTGGTCCTCTTTGGATTCCTCTTGTATGGGGTTCTGTGTGCTTCCTGAACTTGTAAATCTATTTCTTTCACCAGGTAGGGAAAGTTTTCTGTCATTATTTCTTCTAATAGGTTTTCAATATTTTGCTCTCTCCCTTCTTCTGGCACCCCAAAAATTCGGATGTTGGTTCGCTTGAAGTTGTCCCAGAGGCTCCTTACACTATCTTCATATTTTTGGATTCTTTTTTCTTTTTGTTTTTCTGGTTGGATGTTTTTTGTTTCCACATATTTCAGATCTTTGGTTTGATTCTTGGGGTACGTTGATCTACAGTTGAGTTTCTGTATATTCTTTATTTCAGACAGTGTATGCTTCATTTCTGACTGATCCTTTTCCATTTTTTTGGCATTCTCATTAAGCTCCTTGAAGGTCTCATCAAGTTTCTCAGCGGTTTTAAGAAGATTTTTGAGTAACCTTATAAATGTGGTTCTGAACTCTATGTCATCCAGTAGTTTGCTTTCCTCTGTTTCTTTCATTCGTGACATGTTTCTTTGTCTCCACATTTTGGCTGCTTCCCTGTGTTGATGGAGTAGCTTTGTGTGGTAGGTGATCTATAGGGGGCAGTAGCTCAGCCTCCTCAATTACACGAGGTGGATGCTCTTGGTACACCCCTTTGTGGGCTGAGTGCAAAGTCTTGGTGTAGTTAAGCCTTAATTGCCGTTGGTACACTGGGAGGAATTGACCTCCAGGCCAATTAGCTGTGAGCACTCGCTGTGTCTATAATGGAGGAACTGCTGCGCTGAAGACACGCTTATGGGGCAGGACTTGTTTCAGTGGGGCTTTGGTGCTCACTGAGTCTGCCTCTTGAATGTGTCACTTATGGATGTGAGGAGTTGAAATCTGGTGTCTCACACTGATCACTAGGTACACTGGCTTCTGGATCTCCAATGGGGTGCAGGTCAGCTACTGTCTGAGGCCACCCAGCAGGAGCTACAGTGAGAGCTACAGTTTTCTCCTCTTTGCTTGGGGTTTGGAGGTTTTGGAGCTGTCTGACCCAGGCTGCAAGTTTGCTAGGTTAAGCTGCAATAGGGCAGGGCTTTCTTATGCAAAAGCCGCTGCTTAGAGCTTGGGTGGGTTTGTAGGTTGTGCAGGGCGGGGTCTCAGGGTGTCACTAGGCTAGGGCGTGGCAAACAGCAATGGCTGCTAGTTAGCTGGCTCTGAGTCCCTGTCGGCAGTCCCGTGCCCCAGTGCCGTAAACAATTATTCCTGTGCGCAGCTCTGCAAGCAAGCCACCCTCACTGGCAGACAGTCCAGCTTTTCCCCGTAGGAGTTTGGGTACCCCCCCGTCTCCCCAGAAACTGTATTTCAGAGTAATCGGGGGCTTGTCTCCCTTCGGGTTGAAAAAAGCAACGCCCGCCGCCAGCCCAGATCACGCGCCTCCATACCTCAGCTTTTCAGCACTCGTGCACGTCTCAATGCTCTTTTCTCTTTCCTTCTAGTTGTAGAACTTCCACTCAGCCAGCTTTCCCGTGGTTCTGGGTGATAGACGTTTTTTCTTTTAGTTGTATTTTTGAAATTGTTGCGGGAGGCAGCAGTTTAGGTGTTTACCTGCGCCGCCATCTTGGATTCTCTCCGGTATTCTTATTTTTGATCCTTAAGACACTAGAATTAAATATGCCTGGAAAGTTGAAACAATTCTTTCCCCAATATTCCTATATCTTAGGTCAATTCTGGCAGTTTTGAAAGGTAAGATATTTTTATTACCCTTCTAGGAATTATGAAACTCCAATTTGTGTCTCAGGGACTCCAGAATCCAGCCGGCATTTTTTAGATGTACATGATACGATCCTAAGATAAAACATGTTCAGAAACCACATACAAAATCCAATCTTTTGACTGGAAAGTCGTGCTAGAAATACTGGCAAATTCTAGGGCTTTGCCAGCAAACTCTGGAATGCTACATTTTTTGTTTTTAAACAAAGAATTAGCTCAAAGTCAGAGCTGACAAAGTTTGAATGGAAACAAGCTGTGGAAATAACTGCCTTTCTGAGGATGGTTATCCACCTGGTTGGGGGTCAAGTGAGTTAAGTGGGTCAAAGATCAGGTGACTCTGGTGGGCAGATCCTGATGCTAACTGCTAAGTGTTCTCATGGTTTAATTGCATTCCGTTTCCTGAGGGAGTGCATTGGGAGTCCAGTCTACCAATCTCATTTATGTGCTTCATGGCCTGGTTTCTGGTTTATATCTGTGCATCTCTAGGGTTTAGTACAGCTCTCTAGAAGGTTCTCTATAAAAGTTCATAATGATCATAATGAGGATCTGTCAACTTGACTTGGTTGAGGACTTTTATTGTGGTTTACCTCTTTACACACACCAATATGCTTATCCCCGTGCCTTTTTAACATTTTCTCTGAGCACTTTGTGAGCCAAAACATATGAAAATTAATATAAATCTTAGAGACCAAGTAGTTTAGGCATTTTCCAACTTTTCTTAAAGAGGCTGAACCTTTTTAAAAAACTAAATCCTATGAGAAAACCCAGCATATGACATCCATGCAATGTTACCTACACACTGATTGACCTTGGAGGTCAGAGGGGTCGGAGGCCAAAACCCTATATATTCTTTCTTTCTGCTGCCTACCCCTTTTCTCCAAGATGACCCCTGAGGTAGCTCCAGAGGATCACAGAACACTGTTAGAAAATTGCTGAAAGTTCAGTCCCCAGTGTGTACATTTCAGAGAGAAAGTGTAAATCTGGGTACAATCATACTGTAACAAGTACTGCAAACAGAAATTTGAAAGATAATCCTCTACCTCCCATTCAAAGGCATGTCCACTGTCATCAGCAATGCTGTTTACTGTTTGAATAGCTAGTTGTTGACAGTAGGTTTTGCCAAGTGCAACACCTTCTTCAGTTGTCTTATTGGACAGATAATAGAATGACCCAGCATCTATACAAGTTATTGAGCTTTGTTGTACAATTTATTTTCTCCTTAATGCACAGTCTCAATCTATGGACTTCCAGGAAGTCTGAAAGAGGAAAATGACTTTTTAAAAAACTACTTTAGTTACTTTGCCTCTTGAGAGAAGACAATTATCAGTAAAGTAGCAAAGATAGGAAGGCTGACCAAGTACTGGAGACTGGAAAGGTCATATATCCCAGCCAAAGCTATTGTAGGCTATAAAACAGAGGTTTAACCAAGCAAGCTGTATCCCCTAAATTTACTTCCAAAACCTTCCAGACATACTGACAACTTCCTAGGAGTTTAAGCAGCGAGCCTGACTATATGGCTTAGTACTACGATACATGTTATGCATCTGGAAGTTTTTAATAAAAGTAAAGCTCTAACATTGAGAAATTACATCCGTAGTGAGACCAGGGCTTTTATGTTCTAGTATATAGTTTCCTTCTGTGCAAAGTTATGTAATACTTTACATTTTAGTTACTTCTGAGGATACTTTCCTAAATATTGGTTTGGTTCTCCAATCAAGTTTTGTATGAAGAATGCTATGTGTTGATGGTAAAATGTATGTTATGATTTTTGGAATATTAAAAAAATAATTTATTTTTATGGCAAAAACTATCCTTGAATTGAGAGGTCTGAGGTATGCTTTCTGTTCTCTGTGTGTGAGTCCAGGACACATTAGACTCAGAATGTGTTTTATTCTATTATACTTTTATCTGCCTGAGCAGAAAACCCTTGATTCCAGCATCAAGAAGAAAATCTTCAAGAAGAAATTCTAGGTAGAAAAATTTTATAATCAGTCACATTCATCCCCTATGGATGTATATCATACATCATTTTCCCCACATTTTCAATCTTCTATAAATCTTAACTTTTGTTTAATTGTAGTCACATGCCACTAGCATTTTGAATATTCACATGGCATTCATGGTTATAGGATGTGATGAGGTTAATAATGTTCATTAGACTCCTGAAAACCAAGAGTGAACATAGCAAACATCTCCATGCACAGAGAAAGGATGCTCTGTCAGGTTCTCAGTGAACAAGCATTGTCCTATTGTGATCTGTTACTAGTGAACAGAGTGGTCAGGATTGTCTTTGGGATATAGCCAAGGATTTAGGAAACTATAAAAACAGAAGATCTATACTACTAAAGAATTCTCATCCTACTCAGGCCATTCTCCTTTCTGTCCTCTCTTCCGTTCTCTAGTACAAACAGAAGCTCTATCTTACTTCAGTCTATTGATCACTCTCTACCTGGCTTACTGTTTGCCTCTGATTTGATCAGTCAGTGACTTTATTACCCGTAGGTCCCCCAAACTTTATGCCTATTCAAGGCAATAGCTATACTTATGATTAGATCCAGTAGCATAACTAAAAACACATAATGGTAAATATTAATACTTCACTCAAATTTCAAAAAGTAACTAATTGTTTTCTCAAAAATTATTGTTAAAAGACAATTTTCAAAAAAGGTAAAATTATGACTTTCATACAGATATAAGCCTTGGCCAGTTTGGCTCGGTGGTTAGAGTGTTGGCCCTCTGATGAAGAGTCTTGGATTCGATTCCTAGTCAAGGGCATGTACCTCGGTTGGTTGCAGGCTCCATCCTCGGCCCTGGTCAGGGAGCGTGCGGGAGGCAACCAGTCTGTATGTCTCTCTCACATTGATGTTTCTCTGTCTTTCTCCCCTCCCACCTCCCCTCCACTCTCTAAAAAAGCAATAGAAAAAATATATCCTTGGGCAAGGATAAAAAAAAAGAAGAACATTTGTTAAAAATTTTACTAAATCATTAAGTAAGTAACTGGTAAGATGTTCAATTGAGAATTTAAAGACACACATTTATAGTTGCAGGATATTGTAATCAATGTAAAAATGGAGGCAAAACTGGACTTATCCATAGTGAGGAAGCGAAGTTAATTTCACTCAGAAAGAATTTGCATGTTAATAGATACCTACAGAGTTTTAAAATAGCTCTCAAAGAATCAGAATCATATATTCCCCTATATTCATTCCTAAAGCAACCACACAGGAAAATATTTTTAGGTAACAAAAAAATTGTCCTTACGCTTTAGTATAGTAATGGTTATTATTCTATTTCCTTTGTGGTTCTGTGGGGGTAGTTCTGATTGGCATGACTGTGTATTATTGGCATGATTTACATGCGTGGCCTTTAAAATTATACTGAAAATTTGTTTAGAGACCACTTTGAGAGAATCAGCTTCCTGTGTTTCGGTATCAGTGAATAGTTCCACTAATGTTAAAGAAAGAGTTGCTGACCTTGCCCTTGTGTTTTTGGATACTATGTCCAGGCAATTACATTATTTAACAAGGCCACATTTGCCTGGCGTGAGCATGTGGTTGCTTCTGGGATTTTTATGTTACTATTTTGGCAATCCTGGCTTTGACTTCAGATAGCTTATCTACTAGTTTGGCTTTTCCTTGGACATTTTCATCCATTTCCCATTATGTTCGTTCATGCTTCAGACAACTTGGTTTTAGTCAATGCTTCTGAGATTTATTTGTCTATTCTTGGCCAGTTGCCTCTCCCGGTGAACCCTGCCTTGTTTGCTCTCTACCTCTGCTGTTACCTCCCCTCAATGTTCACTTTACTAGCACCCTCTGCCACCCAGGTGTATGGATGCTTTTCTCTGCTCCTATCTGTTTTAGTTGCTGCCATCTTTTGTCTGAGTGCACTTGGGTTTTGGTAGATGAATGGCTGTAGCTAGGTAATGGACCTACCTACGCATCCTAGGAAGAATATATGACAGAATGGGGGCTGAGGGCTCGTGAGGATACATTGAGACTACATAGTGATTGGTGGTTTTTGTAGGGCAATATTTATTTTAATTCAAAGCAGCTTATATTATTTTTTTAAAAATTAAATTCTTTATTGTTTAAAGTATTACATAAGTCTCCTTTTTTCCCCATTGACCACTCCCAGGCCACCCCCATGCCCCAGCACATGCCCTCACCCCCCCTCCCATCTGTGTCCAATGGTTATGCTCATATGCATTCATACATGTCCTTTGGTTGATCCCCTCACCCGCTGCCTTCCCTCATAGGTTGGACAGTCTGTTCCATGCTTCTATGACTCTGGTTCTATTTTTGTTCATCAGTTTATGTTGTTCATTATATTCCACAAATGAATAAGATCATGGGATATTTATCTTTCTCTGACTGGCTTATTTTGCTTAACATAATGCTCTCCAGTTCCATCCATGCTGTTGCAAATGGTAAGAATGCCTCCTTTTTTATAGCAGCATAGTATTCCATTGTGTAGATGTACCACTGTTTTCTAATCCACTCATCTACTGATGGGCACTTAGGCTGTTTCCAAATCTTAGCTATTGTAAATTGTGCTGCTATGAACATAGGGTGCACACATCCTTTCTGATTGGTGTTTCTAGTTTCTTGGGATATATTCTTAGAAGTGGAATTACTGGGTCCAATGGAAGTTCCATTTTCAAGTTTTTGAGGAAATGCCATACTGTTTTCTACAGTGGCTATGCCAGTTTGCATTCCCACCAGCAGTGCAAAAGGGTTCCTTTTTCTCCACATCCTCTCCAGCAATTGTCCTTTGTTGATTTGTTGATGATAGCCACTCTGACAGGTGTGAAATGGTACCTCATTGTTGTTTTGATTTGCATCTCTCAGATGATTAGTGACTTTGAGCATGTTTTCATATGTCTCTCAGCCTTCTGTATGTCTTCTTTCAAAAAGTGTCTATTTAGGTCCTTTGCCCATTTTTTGATTGGATTGTTTATATTCTTTTTGTTAAGTTGTATGAGTTCCCTATAAATTTTGGAGATTAAACCCTTATAGGATATAACATTGGCAAATATGTTCTCCCATGCAGTGGACTTCCTTGTTGTTTTGTTGATGGGTTCTTTTGCTGTGCAGAAGCTTTTTATTTTGATGTAGTCCCATTTGTTTATTTTCTCCTTAGCAGCTGTATTGGTAAAGATATTGCTGCCACATATGTCTGCTATTTTTCTGCCTATGGCTTCTTCTAGGATTTTTATGGTTTCCCATCTTACATTTAAGTCCTTTATCCATTTTGAATTTATTTTTGTGTATGGTGTAAGTTGCTGGTCTAGTTTCATTTTTTTTGCATGTATCTGTCCAATTTTCCCAACACCATTTATTGAAGAGACTGTCTTGACTCCATTGTATGCTCTTGCCTCCTTTGTCAATTATTAATTGAGCATAATGGCTTGGGTTGATCTCTGGGTTCTCTGTTTTGTTCCATTGGTCTATATGTCTGTTCTTGTGCCAGTACCAGGCAGTTTTGAGAACAGTGGCTTTGTAATATAGCTTGATATCTGGTATTGTGATCCCTCCAACTTGGTTCTTCTTTCTCAGGATTGCTGCAGCTATTCTGCGTCTTTTTTTTTTATTCCAGATGAATTTTTAGAGAGTTCGTTCTAGGTCTTTGAAGTATGCTGTTGGTATTTTAATGGGGATTGCATTGAATCTATAGATTGCTTTGGATAATATGGACGGACATTTTAATGATGTTGATTCTTCCAGTCCATGAACACAGTATATTCTTCCATTTGTTTATGTCTTCCTCTATCTCTTTTTTTCAGAGTCCTGTGATTTTTCTGAGTACAGGTCCTTTACCTCCTTGGTTAAATTTATTCCTAGGTCTCTTAGTTGTTTTGTTACAATGGTAATGGGACTGTTTTATTAGTTTATCTTCTTGTGAGTTCATTATTGGTGTATAAAAAAGCCATAGATTTCTGGGTGTTAATTTTGTATCCTGTTACATTGCCAAATTCATTTATTAGTTCTAGTAGTTATTTTATGGAGTCTTTAGGTTTTCCTATGTACAATATCATGTCATCTGTGAATAATGACAATTTTACTTCTTCTTTTCCAATTTGGATGCCTTTTATTTCTTCTTCTTGTCTGATCACTATGGCTAGCACTTCCAGTACTGTGTTGAACAAGAGTGGTGAGAGTGGTCATCCCTGTCTTGTTCCTGTTCTTAAGGGAAATGGTTTTAGTTTTTGCCCATTTAGAATGATGTTGGCTATAGGTTTGTCATATAAGGCATTTTTGTGTTGAGGTATGATCCCTCTATTCCCACTTTGCTGAGAGTTTTTATCAGGAATGGGTATTGGATTTTATCAAATGCCTTTTCTGCAATTGTTTATGTGATGTATCTCATTTATTGATTTGCGGATATTATACCAGCTTTGCATCCCTAGAATAAATCCCACTTGGTCATGGTGTATGATCTTTCTCATGTAATAAAGCAGCTTATGTTCTGGTGGCCTCATATTACTAGGTAGAGGAGAGAATTTATTATAAATATTAAAATTTTTGGATATTAGTATCTAAAAATTATATACTGTGGGTGGTAACTGACCTCTGGTATTACCTAATTCAAGTATGGCAAAGGTTAAAGAGTCATGTATCTAGGAGAAACCAAGATGGCCGCATAGGTAAACACCTAAACTGCTGCCTCACACAACAATTTCAAAACTACAACTAAAAGACAAAACGGACATCATCCAGAACCACAGAAAGGCTGGCTGAGTGGAAATTCTACAACTAGAAGGAAAGAGAAAAGCACACTGAGACTCAGAGGAGCTGCAGAAGGCAGAGGTACTAAGGCGCGCGTGCAGAGAGGGCTGGCAACTGAGTAGGCGCAGGCTTTCTCAATCAGGCTTTCTCAATCGGGAGGGAGACAAAAGCTCCCACCAGCTCTGAACTCCAGTTCCGGGCGAGACTCTGGGGACCCAGACTCATTTGGGGAGAAACTATACTGTCTGGCACTGGGTGGAACTTGAGGACGGCTTTCACTCAGAGGTGCTTGCAGCAATTACCAAAAGACACTGAGACCCAGGGGCCTCTTAGGGCAGGGCTATGGGAAGCCATTGCTGCCTGCTCTGCCCTGAGACTCTGCCTCATCCAAGCTGAGCACAGAGGCTTTTGCAAGTCTTGCCTCATAAGGTGTCTCCAGCACAGAAGTTCTCCTAGCGTAGACATAGCTGATCCTCATAGCCAATTGGCCTGGAGGTCAATTCCTCCCAGTAATACCAACAACAATCAAGGCTTAACTACAACAAGACTGTGCACACAGCCCACAGAGGGGTGAACCAAGAGTGTCCACCTCAGGTAACTGGGGAGGCTGAGCCACTGGGCCCTATAGGACACCTAGCACACAAAGCCACTCTATCAACTCAGGGAAGCAGCCAAAATGTGGAGACAAAGAAACAGGTCACAAATGAAAGAAATGGAGGAAAGCAAATGACTGGATATAGAGTTCAAAACCATGGTTATAAGGTTTTTCAAGAATTTTCTAGAAAAGGCCGATAAATTTAGCGAGACCCTTGAGGATATGAAAAAGGACCAACTAGAAATTAAGCATACACTGACTGAAGTAAAAAATAATATACAGAGATCCAACAGCAGACTAGAGGATTATAAGAATCAAGTCAAAGATTTGAAATACAAAGAAGTAAAAAACACTCAACTGGAAAAGCAAAAAGAAAAAAGGATCCAAAAATATGAAGATACTATAAGAAGCCTCTGGGACAACTTCAGGTGTACCAACATCTGAAGTATGGGGGTGCCAAAAGAAGAGAGAGAGCAAGATACTGAAAACCTATTTGAAAAAATAATGACAGAAAAACTTCCCCAACCTGGTGAAAGAAATAGACTTACAAGTCCAGGAAGCGCACAGAACCCCAAACAAAAGGAATCCAAAGAGGACCACACCAAGACACATCATAATTAAAATGTCAAGAGCAAAAGACAAAGAGAGAATATTAAAAGCAGCAAGAGAAAAACAGTTAGTTACCTACAAGGGAGCACCCATATGACTGTCAGCTGATTTCTCAACAGAAACTATGCAGGCCAGACGGGAGTGGCAAGAAATATTCAAAGTGATGAATAGCAAGAACCTACAACCAAGATTACTCTACCCAGCAAAGCTATCATTCAGAATTGAAGGTCAGATAAAGAGCTTCACAGATAAGAAAAAGCTAAAGGAGTTCATCACTTCCAAACCAGTAATATATGAAATGCTGAAAGGTATTTTTTAAGAATAGGAAGAAGGGGAGGAATCCAAGATGGTGGCGTAGGTAAACACCTAAACTGCTGCCTCGCACAACAATTTAAACTGCAACTAAAAGACAAAACGCCTATCACCCAGAACCACGGGAAAGCTGGCTGAGTGGAAGTTCTACAACTAGAAGGAAAGAGAAAAGAGCACTGAGACGTGCACAAGCACTGAAAAGCTGAGGTACGGAGGCGCGGGATCTGGGCTGGCGGCAGGCGTTGCTTTTTTCAACCCAAAGGGGAGACAAGCCCCCGATTACTCTGAAATACAGTTTCTGGGCAGACGCGGGGACCCAAACTCCTACGGGGAGAAGCTGGATTGTCTGCTACCGGGTTGGAAAGTGAGGGGGGCCTGCTTGTAGAGCTGCGCGTGGGAATAATTGTTTATCTGTGCTGGGGTACGGGACTGGACACAGTCGGAGACACAGAGCAGGCTAACTAGCAGCCATTGCTGTTTGCCACGCCCTAGCCTAGTGACGCCCTGAGACCCCGCCCCACACAACCTACAAACCCACCCAAGCTCCAAGCAGCGGCTTTTGCATATGAATGGACTGCCCTATCTAACAAACTTGCAAACCGGATCAGACAGCTCCAAAACCTCCAAACCCCAAGCAAAGAGGAGAAAACTGTAGCTCTCGCTGTAGCTCCTGCTGGGTGGACTCAGACAATCGCTGACCTGCACCCCATTGGAGATCCAGAAGCCAGTATACCTAGTGGTCAGTGTGAGAAACCAGATTTCAACTCCTCACATCCATAAGTGACACATTCAAGAGGCAGACTCAGCAAGCACCAAAGCCCCACTGAAATAAGTCCTGCACCATAAGCGTGTCTCCAGCACAGCAGTTCTTATAGACACAGCGAGTCTTCACAGCCGATTGGCCTGGAGGTCAATTCCTCCCAGCGTACCAACAGCAATTAAGGCTTAACTACACCAATACTTTGCACTCAGCCCACAAAGGGGTGTACCAAGAGCGTCCACATCAGGTGATTGGGGAGGCTGAGCTATTGCCCCCTATAGGTCACCTACCACACAAAGCCACTCTATCAACACAGGGAAGCAGCCAAAATGCAGAAACAAAGAATCATGTCACCAATGAAAGAAACAGAGGAAAGCAAACTACTGGACGACATAGAGTTCAGAACCACATTTATAAGGTTACTCAAGAATCTTCTAAAAACTGCCGAGAAACTTGATGACACTTCTGAGGAGCTTAGTGAGTCCTTCACGGACCTTAATGAGAGTGCCAAAAAAATGGAAAAGGACCAGTCAGAAATGAAGCATACACTGTCTAAAATAAAGAATATACAGAAACTCAACTGTAGATCAACGTACCCGAAGAATCAAACCAAAGATCTGAAATATGAGGAAACAAAAAACACCCAACCAGAAAAACAAAAAGAAAGAAGAATCCAAAAATATGAAGATAGTGTAAGGAGCCTCTGGGACAACTTCAAGCGTACCAACATCCGAATTTTTGGGGTGTCAGAAGAAGAGAGAGAGCAAAATACTGAAAACCTATTAGAAGAAATAATGACAGAAAACTTTTCCTACCTGGTGAAAGAAATAGACTTACAAGTCCAGGAAGCGCACAGAACCCCAAACAAGAGGAATCCAAAGAGGACCACACCAAGACACATCATAATTAAAATGCCAAGGGCAAAAGACAAAGAGAGAATCTTGAAAGCAGCAATAGAAAAATGGTTAGTTACCTACAAGGGAGTACCCATACGACTGTCAGCTGATTTCTCAACAGAAACTATGCAGGCCAGAGGGAGTGGCAAGAAATATTCAAAGTGATGAATAGCAAGTACCTACAACCAAGATTACTCTACCCAGCAAAGCTATCATTCAGAGTTGAAGGTCAGATAAAGAGCTTCACAGACAAGAAAAAGCTAAAGGAGTTCATTGCCACCAAACCAGGATTACATGAAATACTGAAGGGTATTCTTTAAGAAGAGGAGGAAGAAGAAAAAGGTAAAGATAAAAATTATGAACAACAAAATGACATCAAATACATACCTACGAACAAGTGAATCTGAAAATCAAGTGAATAAAAAGCTGAAGAACAGAATGGACTGGTGAATATAATAGAATCAGGGACATAGAAAGGGAGTGGACTGACAACTCTCAGGGGAAGCAGGTGTGAGGGGTGCGGGAAGAGATTGGACAAAAATCTTATTGCTATGGATGAAGACAGTGGCGGGGGGTAAGGGCATGGGGTGGGGTGGGGAATCAGTTGGAGGGGAGCTATGGGGCAAAAAAAAAAGAGGAACACCTGTAATAATCTGAACAATAAAGATTTATTTAAAAAAAAAGGAAAAAATAATAGGAAGAAAGAGAAAAAGGTAAAGATAAAAATTATGAACAACAAATACATATCCACAAGTGAATCTAAAAATCAAGTGAATAAAAAATCTGATGAACAGAGTAAACTGGTGAATATAATAGAATCAGAGGCATAGAAGGGGAGTGGACTGATAATACTCAGGGGGAAAGGGGTGTGGGGGGTGCGTGAAGAGCCTGGACACATACACCTATGAATGAGGACAGTGGGGGGGATGGTAAGGGCAGAGGGTGGGGTGGGAACCGGGTGGAGGAGAGCTATGGGGGGAATAAATAGGAACAATTGTAATAATCAGAACAATAAAGATATATTTAAAAAAAAAGAGTCATGTATCTAGTATTCTTTGTTTTCCTTTTTATTGAATTTATTTGAGTAGCACTGGTTAACAAAACTATGCAGGTTCTGGTGCACAATTCTACAACATATCATCTCTACACTGTATTATGTATTCACTACCCCAAGTCAAGTCTCTATCCATCACCATTTATCCCCTTTATACCCTCAGTCATCTTCCCACACCCCTCCCCCTAGCAATCACCACAGTGTTGTCCTTGTCCATGAGTTTTTTTTCTTTTTTGCTCTATCCTTCTGCCCCCACCCCCACCCAACCCTATACCCCCAAAAGCTGTCAGCCTGCTCTCTATGAGTCTGTCTATATTTTGCTAGTTAGTTCATTTTATTCTTTAGATTCCACATATGAGTGAAATTATATGGTACTTGTCTTTCTCTGGCTTATTTTACTTAGCATAACGTTCTCCAGGTCTATTCATGCTGTCGCAAAGGGTAAGATTTCCTTTTTTATGGCCAAGTAGTATTCCACTTGAGTAATGTACCACTGCTTTTTTATCCACTCATCTACTGATGGACACTTGGGTTGCTTTTGAATCTTGTTTATTGTAAATAATGTTGCAATGAACATAGGGGTACATATATTCTTTTGAATTAATATTTGGGGTTCCTTCAGATAAATTTCTAGAAGTGGAATTGCTGGGTCATAAGGCAGTTCCAGTTTCAATTTTCTGTTTTGTTAATCCTCTCCCAAGGATATTTTTCCATTGATTTTTAGAGAGAATGGAAGGGATGGGGAGAGACAGAGAGAGACATAGATGCGAGAGACACATCGATCGGTTTCCTCCTGCATGTGCCCCATCCAGGGCCAGGGATTGAGCCTGAAACTGAGGTACATGCCCTTGACCAGAATTGAACCTGGGACCCTTCAGTCCAAGGGCTGATGCTCTATCTCCTGAGCCAAACTGGCTAGGGTGCATTTTTAATTTTTTGAGGAAACTCCATACTGCTTTCCACACCAGTCTGCATTCCCACCAACAGAGCACAAGGGTTTCCTTTTCCTTACATCCTCACCAACGCTTGTTGTTTGTTGATTATTGATGATAGCCATTCTTGCAGGTAGTAAGTGATAGCTCATTGTGGTTTTAATTTGCATTTCTCTCATGATTATTGACCTTGAGCATCTTTACATATGTCTATTGGCTATCTGTATGTCCTCTTTGAAAAAGTGTCTATTCAGGTCCTTTGCCCTTTAATAGTCTTTAAAAATGTTTGTATTCAATTTAATTAATAAAACAGTAATTGTGATTATTAGAGACATTGGTATTTAAATTTTTAAAAAATTTATCTTTATTGTTGAAAGTACTACAGGTGTTTCCCCCCACTCCCCTATTGACCCTCCCTTCTCCCTACTCCCCCCCCCCCCCCCAGGCCTTCATTGAACCATTGTCTGTATCCATGGGTTATGTATACATGCATATAAGTTCTTTGGTTAATCTCTTCCCGCCCGCCCCACCCCTCCCTATGACAATTGTCAGTCTGTTGCATTCTTCCATGTCTCTGGATCTATTTTGTTTGTCAGTTTATTTTGTTCATTAGATTCCACATATAAGTGAGATCATGTGATATTTACTTTTTTCCTAAGAAAATTGAAAAGTTCTCTAATGAGTATTAAGCTACTTTGCGGAAATGCTGGTGACATACCAATTAAATGGTTTTTCTGAAGAAAATGATCTCTGTCACTTGTTAGGTAAATTGTGACATTTTTAACCCTCCCCAGGCTGCCTTCCTTAGCAGTTATTTTTAAGAAGCCTCACAGACTCTCTTAATCATCAGTTCAGATTCCCTGGCCATATTTTCTAATGAAGACACTGGCTAGACTGTGCTGGGTTATAAAGACAGAGATTCCCTCAGGTGGCCTTAAGCAACAGTGGTTCAGGGAATTCTCCACTTTGTCATTATTGATATTTTGGGCTGGATAATTCTTTGTTCGTGGGAGGCTGTCCTGTGCATCGTACGGTGTTTAGCAACGTCCTTGGCCTCTACCGACTAGATGCCTGTTGTACACTCAATTTCTGCAGCCAAAAATGTCCCCAGAATTGCCAAATGTCCCATAGGGGTCAAAATTTCCCCCAGTTGAGAACCTTTCTCTTAAGAATACCCAGTGACTAAGGAAGGCAGGAATATCACATTTGTGCGGGCTGCCCTAGAAGAGCAGGAAATGGAGGGCTGTCAGGATAATCAGGGTGTAGAGTATCTCCTTTCCCTTATCCATAGTTTCAGTCACCCATGGTCAACCGCAGTCCAAAAATATTAAATGGAAAATTCCAGAAGTATACAGTTCATAAGGTTTAAATTGCATGCCATTTTGAGTAGCAGGATGAAATCTCACACTATCCCGTCTGGATGTGAACCATCCCTTTGTCCAGCATCTCCACACTGCAGATGCGCCCCTCCTATTACTCACTTAGTAGCTGGTTATCAGGTAGACTGTGTCTGTATTGCAGTGCTTATGTTCAAGCGGCCCTTATTTTACTTAATGATGCCACATTCAAATAAGTTTACTTACAGTATATTGTCATAATTGTTCTACTTTATTATTAGTTACTAGAGGCCCAGTGCGCGAATTTGTGCATGGGTGGGATCCCTTGGGGTGGCCTGTGGGGATTGGGCCCCAGCTCATACTCTCAGCCTCATAACCCTGCAGCCCCACCTGGCACCACGCCGTGGCCTGTTCTGCCCCTCACCCACTCCACCATCCTGCCTGGAGGGCAATCAATCGGGGCGGGCCCTCCCCCCTCCCCCTTCCCCCTCCCCCCTCCCCCCCCCCCCCCCCCCCCCGGGCCCTGATCCCTCAGTGTCTGGGAGCCAGACGGCAGCCCTGTCCCCAGCCTCTGCTGCTGGTCACCGTATGCAGGGCAATCTGCGGGGCAATCGGGCCACCGCTTGCACCTGCCTTGGTCTGGCGCTGCCTACTCACCTGCTCCACTGTTTCGTCGTGGTCCCGCTCTTGTCGGGGCCCATCGGGGCTGGCAGTGCCTCCACTGCTGCTCGCTGCCAGTGCCACATCGCTTATGCCCACCATGTTCTGCACCACCCCCTGGTGGTCAGCTCACGTCATAGTGAGCAATCAAATTCTGGTCGGACTCCCAAACAATTTGCATATTAGGCTTTTTATTATATAGGATTGTTGTTATTGCGCCTACTTTATAGATTGCCCTTTATCATTCACATGTATGTATGGTACGTATAGGAGAACATCGTATATATCAGGTTTGGGACTATTTGTGGTTTCAAGCAGGCAGTGGGGTTGTTGGAACATAGTCCCTGAGGATGGGGGTATGACTTATCATCTTCCCTTCGGGGGGAGGATTAAGAAACTTATCTCTGCTTCTCCTGCCTTTGTCAAGGGTGCTTTCCTCTCCTCTCTCCTTTGTGGATGCTTCTGTTTGCTGCCTTTTGGTCAAGGTATTACTCAAGAATGATTCCTTTCTTTGTGTTTGATTACAGCCTTTTGTTATTATTGTTAAAATAATACATGCATGTACCAAAAATGCAAACATATGAGTTAAAAACAGTATATAATATCCAGTTTCTCTCTGCAGAGGAGACTAGTGTTATCAGTGTATTATGTGTCTTCCCAATACAAATTATTATACAGCATTTTTCTTTAAAGGCTGTTGAGTATTTATTGTATAAATGTTTCACAGTGTATTCAGTAAGAAGGCAGATCACTTGAAAGTTCTGATAATGCTTTCAATCCTGGCTTTCTTGTTTCCTGAGGAGTACCCCTTTGATTCCTACTCCTATTCCACACAGCCTCAAACTGTATATATGGGAGCTTAATAAATACTTGTTGACTAAATAGACTACTGACCGGGTGTGCCGATGACAAATATTTTACAACCGCTCTCAAAAAAATAAAGCCCTCATTTGTAGCATTTGAGGATTTTTAGGGTATAACTCTCCCATGAGGGTTAATTTCAGGACAACAAAGTGCAATTAGGACATGATTAGTTGAATGTTTATTAGCTTTGTTTTAAATATAGTTTATTTCATTGTAAGTTTATATGAGTTGAATTTTAATATTGACTGTGGTCAATAGTGGGTTTGCAGAATCCTGAAAATTGGCCAGTTCTCCTGAGTCAGCTTTCAGCAGCCACTTGCAGTGACATACTCGTATTCAAAGAGAGTGTATTGCGTTGTTTGTGGAAATGTAGTCTTCAGGTGGTGATGTTGCTTCCAGTAGTCTTTTAGAATCTTTGTGTTGGGAGAGTATTTAAAGCTGTCTAGGCTTATGTTGCATCTGATGTTTGAATTTCCTCATGACATCATGGCTAAATGGTCATGCAACTTATGATTATTTCTTGAATAAACCATTCATTCTTTGGACTAATTTGTTAAAATGCCTCATCTTTTTGTGAAGTTTAAATTCATCTCCCAAGAACATTCACCACTTGGTTCTGTACACCATTCCTCCTACATTATAAAAATTAAATTGAAATGCCTCTCTACTATGACAACTCTTCAAATGTTTGAAATCAATTATTATATTTTCTATTGATGTTTTTATATTTGGAATAAATGCCCTTAGCTTATTCTGGTGTTTCATTTTGTTTACTTCTTTCTTCTTTAAATATGTTTTTATTGATTTTTAGAGAGAGAGGAAGGTAGAGGAATAGAGAGATAGAAACACCAATGAGAGAGGAACATCATCATCGATTGGCTGACTCCTACTGGGGATGGAGCCTGCAGCCTGGGTATGTGCTCTGACTGGGAATCAAACCCCTGGCCTCTTGGTTCCTGGGTTGATGCTCAACCACTGAGCTACACCACCTAGGCTGTTTACTTCTTTCTTAAAGTGTTGCACATTGATTTGAAAACAGCTCCAGATGGGGCTTAATAGGATATATGAGAGAGAAAGAGAAGAAAACTCCCCTAGTTCCATATACTATAAAGTTAATTAATGCAACCTAAAATTACAATAAATTTCTTGTTGGTCCCATAATTCTGAGTGACTGACTTGAGTTTAGCATTAATGAAAACTGCAAAGTATTTTTTGTATGTGTTACTGTTAAGTCCTGTCTTCCTTATTCTTGATTGAATGGTATTGTGGTTCCTCCTCCCCTCCTCCTCCTCCCCCTCCTCCTCCCTCCCCTCCGCTCCCCTCCTCGTCCTCCTCCTCCCCCTCCTCCTCCTCCTCCTCCCCTTTTCCCCCTCCTCCTTCTTCATTCTTTCTCCTTCCTTCTTCTTGACTTTATGTTTATTTTCACTAAGACTTCATCTATTTATATAGATTCCCAACTCCACCCTCATCAAGATTTGTTGGGATCATGATTCTTTCAATAGATTTCCAACTCCTCTTGGTTTTATATGACTTAGAAATTTGATGAAACAACCAACAGTGTTTTCTTCTGATTCTGTGATGAAAAGTCTGAGCACAAGAGTTCAGGACAGACCATGGTGGCTTTCTAGTAGTCTTTCCCTTTTGGTTGCCATTGATCTATTTATGAGCACTTTTGGAATTGCCTTTCTACCAGTGGTCCATCCACTCAGTTGTCTTTTATGTATTACAATGCATCCAACTGTGCTCCTACGAACATCAGTTCTTTTTCATGTTAAATGTTCTGAGGAAAAAAATTTAGAGACATACTTTGTTAAACAGATAAATTTACTATAGGATTTATGTATTGTGATTCTCCAAAGTGGAGGATGTATATATTATGTTTTCTAAACTTCTTTTGTCATGGAGCATTTTTTTTCCCTTTAGATAAAAATATATGGCTAAGAGCAAATTGTGTTGCAGATTATAATTTTTTTTTCATCAGGACAATACATAGAGAAATAGTTTGGAAGTTTTCTGAATTTTAACTGAGATTGTCAAAGGTTAATTAGGAAAATGGTTCCCAACTTGCAGAAGTGAAACTTGATGAGTTTGTAGGAAAGAGGAGATGGAGAAGAAAGAGAACAAAATATAGGGCAAGTGGGGATTCTTCAGGTAGGACATAAGTCTAAAGCCAGAAGGCAAACTTAAATAGCAGGCAAGTAATGTATGACATTTGTTAGACTAGGGAGGGTATCCTGTCATCAGATGGGAGTGTAAAGCCCACAGAAAAACATTCAAATAATTTTTTAAAGCACTCTGCGAAGTAAAGCAAACCTTTGGGTGTTAGTCTGGTCTAAAGGCTGAACGCCATGATAGCAGCGACCTAACTCAACTATATGCAAGTACTCCTTTAATTTTTGGAAAACAATTGAATAACATATTTTATATAAACTTCTTTCATTTTAGTGTCATAATTCTCCCTAGTTAATGCTGTTTAGTTTTCTTTGTGAACATTTCAGGGTATGCAGACTGTTTTTATGTTAAGAATATGATGATATTTTGCTTTCCTTAAAAGTATAATCATTCTTTGTTTCTTCCATGCTCCACCACGAATTGAGCAACAATAATAGAACTTATAATAGTAACCAGAAATAATTAAGTACAATAAGCATTTAGATTATGTCAAAGCCTATTGTGTAGAGTCTGAATCATTTGAGCTAATAATATATAGCTCAAACGAATGTTCTCAAGACTTCAAAGGTATATCTAAAACACAGCAAACTTGAAAATTTTTTTTTGTAAAAGTAGAAAAAATAATTTCTTTTTTTTAAGCAGAAAATGAACTGCCTTTATTATATTATGTTGTCACAGGTCAATTTGTGTTGTCTCGTAGCATAGCAGATACAGCCCCAGGGACAGCTCCATAAGGCATACAGTAAGCAGGGCTGGGACCCCAGAATCTGGTAAAGCATGAGGTGGAACTGGGCTGAGAGGTAGTCTTGGGGCCCAGGCAGGCTGTTCTCTCTGGCCCAACTGCAGCCCACAGTCTAGGTGAGGCCCAGGATGGCCTGGAGCTCCTGAGCCTTGTCGCCAGGCAATGAGCCCAGTGCTGAATGGAAGCTGTCCGTGTGCTGTTCAGCCAAGAACGTCAGGAGCAGCAGCAGTGCGGCCTTGGTGTCTGGTGGGATCTTGTCGTCAGCCTGAATGAGGCTGCAGATGCGTAGAAGCTCAGGAGCCACATCTACAACCTGGTCAGGGCTGTTCTGGTACAGGAAGTTGAAGAGGTGTCCTATGGTGACCCACTCCTCCAAGTCCTCCTTCAGTGGCAGGGCGTGCAGCAGAGTAGCCAGCACCTGGGGCCCTGGTTTCCTTGTGGGACTGGCCATCAGTAGGCGGGCCAGTGCCCCACAAATGTTATCACGGACACAATCATGGCGCTCCCGTGCCAGGAGGGGTAAGAGGAGCCTCACCAGCTTGGAGAAGTATTCCTGGGCAGGGCGGCCCCCATGCTCAGCCAACACTCCCAGCCCAAAGATGGCATTGCTCCGCACTTCGGGGTCTGTCTCCCGGGCGGCCCTTAGCAGCACGGGAAGCAGGCGGGACACAAACTGGGCTGAGGCAGCACCCAGGCCCTGAATGGACTCTGCCAGCGTCCCCACTGCAAAGGACTTCTCTGCCACTGTGCAGCCCTGTTTCATCTTGCAGAGCAATAATGGCAAGAACCCAGCAAAAAAGGGGGCAAAAGTGTCTCCCCCTGCTGTAGCTGCCAGGGCAGGAATGGCCTCACCAGCGTACTCTAGCAACATGGCATCGTATTCAGCTTGGTCCTCGTCCTCCTCCGTGTCCTGACAGGCTGTCTTCCTCTGCAGCACAGCCTTCAGCATGTTGCAGAGCTCAGCGAGGCGCCCAGGGGGTTGCAATGTGAGGGTCCCACAGCTGCGCAGTACCCCAGTCAGGGCCTCCAGCACGGCCATCACCACTTGGCGCTCCCGCTCCCCGTATACTGCCTGCATGTAGGATGGTATCACCTGGGCCAGGATGACCTGCAGAGCAGCAGTACTGGGGTCTGAGGGGCAGCTTTGAGAGGACTTGTGCAGTGCACAGCAGAACTGTCCCAGAGCCTCATGGGCTGCCTTCCGCACATTCAGGTGAGGGCACTCCAGAAGTTTGAATACTTCTTCAAAGACACTCTCCATGTAGGGAAGGAAGGCCACACTGGTGTTCACAGAGATCTCCCCCAGGGCAGCACAGGTGTCTTCCTTCTCATCAAAAAAGGCATTTTCCACACTGTACCCTGAGATCTCGGAGTCATCCTCCTCTTCCTCATCCTCATCCTCATCCATGAGTTCCTCCTCTTCCTCTCTATCACTCTCATCATCAAACAGAAGAAAGGAGCTGCTGCTGTCATACTGAGGCACAATGCCCTCAGTGGAACGCAGTGACAACAGCATGAGTGTGGTGATTTGTGGCAGGTAGGGTGCCAGGCCCTCACCCATCAGCCCCGATAAGGCTGCAAACAGGCTGTACGTGCAGCGCCGCAAGTCAGGGTCGTCTACCTGGTCACATAGGCCCAGCCCCAGCTGGCAGCATTCCTCAGCCAGGGGCCTCATGGGCTCCCCCACTGCTCGTGCCAGCACCCCCAGTGTCTCCAGGCTCTGGATCTGCAAAAGATGAAGGTCCTCATGGCCTGTCACCAGAAAGTCCCGCAGGTGCTCCATGACGGTGGGGAAGTAGGGCAACAGGGAGGCCTGGGCAGCCATGGCAATGGCCCCCAGGGTGCTCACAGCCAGCTCCTTGGCCCGGGGGCTGCTGGGGTTCCTCAGAGGCTGCAGCATACATTCCATAAGCTCTGGAAGGTAGGGCTGCACTTTTGGCCCTAGGTTCTCCACAAAATTCTCAAGGGCATAGCAGGCCCTGGCTAGATGGTGTGTATGCCCAGGAGACACTGACTTCAGGTAGGCAAGGAGCAGTGGCATCACCTCCCGTGAAAAGCTGCTAATTTGAGGCTGTAGGTTATCTGAGAACTGGCCCAGGGCAAACAGCGCAGCATTACGCACAACTTGTGACGGGTCCTCCAGGCCCTTGCACACAGTCTGCAGTAGTGGAGGCAGCAGCCTCTGCCTGATGTGGTCACTAGCTCCATCAGACAGCACAGCCAGTACCAGGAGCCCAGCCTTGCGCTGGTATGGGTTCTCACTCCGCAAGGCCTCTTCCAGCATGGGCATCAGTGGGGTAAAGAGCTTCTCAGCGGGCAAATGTAGTGCCAACATGTCCACAACCTGTACAGCAAAGTGCTTGGGTGTCTCTCCCACCAGCCCACACTCCAGTTCTTCCTCCTCTGAATCCTGGTCCTCAGGATCCAGCTGGCCCAAGGGGGGCTCGGCAGCCATAATGGGGAAAAGGGTGTGCAGCAAGGAGGGCAGGAGACGATTCTTCAGTAAGGCCTTGCTCTTGACTTTGACCAAAAAAGTGAGGCTGCAAAGAATACGTACACGTACTGCATCACCCAGAGCCATGTTTCCAGCCACCCCAAGGCAAAATGTGAGGATCTCAGAGAGGTTGGAGGTGATGACAGGCATCTCTGACTCCAGCAATTCATCCAGGGCCTCCATGGCTTCACAGGCCTTTGCCTCATCTACAGAGATCAGAGTCTGCACGGCGGTGATGAGCTTAGGCACTAACATCCGTGCTAGAGGCACATCATCAGTGCCGAGATAAGGGGCCATGGTGGTCAGAGTGCGCAGAGAGTAGAAGAGAAGCCCAGGAGAGCCCACCTCACCAAGGGTCTCATTCAGAAGCCGAAGAAGCTCCCGGTGATGGGGTCGGAAGGCCTCAGGCCGGGCGGTCACCACTACACTTAGCAGCCTAAGCCCCATCTCTCTCTCGGGGATGTGGGGACTGTGGGTACTGTGCTGAAGCAGCTGCATGAGCTGAGGCCAGGCCTCCAGGCCTTCCTTCCGAAAAATAGTGGCTGAGAGCTGAGCCAGGCTAAGACTCACATTGTGCTCCGTCTCTCTCTGGAGGGTCGTCAGGACCAGGGACTTGAGGCTCTCCCGGTGCTCCGACGCCAGCCTTCGCCAGCGGGTGTTGAGTCGTCTGCGGGTCAGCACGGCTGCGAACTGGCGGATCTGGGGATCGGTCGCAGAGCCCAGTAGGTCGCAGAGCGCGGGCAGTGCGGCGGGGTCCCGAAGGGCCGTCTGAAGCTGCTCGGTGGCCCGGCGGATGCGCTCGGTGTCCGGCAGCAACAGCTCCTGCAGGATCTGCTCCAGGCCTGCGGGCTCCATGGCAGCAGGCGAGCGGCCGTTACTTGGCCGGGAGGTGGGAGGGGCTGCACGTGGAGGTTCTGAAACCCACTTCCGGCGGAAAGGCGGAAAAAATAGTTTCTTATAATGATTGTATACACTCATTGTAAAACCATGCTAAATCTCTGTATGATATTCATATGGATGGCCCATAATTTAACAATTTCTCTTTTTATACCTCTAGATTATTTTCAATGCTTTTATAAATACCTTTGCAATGAATAATGTGACATGTCTTTGTGTGCATCGCTCACTGATAATTACCTATAAGTGGAATTGGTGATTCAAACCTTTTGAAATTTGTACAGTTCATAATGCATACAGTTAAATTGTGTATCAGAAAGTGAATGAAAGTGCTGTCTCCTGGCACCCTCACTGGCACTGTAGGGAACTTTCGAAGGGGAGTGGTCAAACTACAGTATAATATAAGAAATTAAGCCCTAGCCCAGTGGTCAGCAAACCGCGGCTCGCGAGCCACATGCGGCTCTTTGGCCCCTTGAGAGTGGCTTGGCGTGAGAACCACTTCTTCAAAATAGACTCGCCCAGGCTGAAAACCGACTTCTGCGCATGGGCCTCGAAGTTTCAATCGCACTGTACGTGTGCGCCCCGCACGTGGTATTTTGTGGAAGAGCCACATTCAAGGGGCCAAAGAGCTGCATGTGGCTCGTGAGCCGCAGTTTGCCGACCACTGGGCTAGGGCAGTGGTCGGCAAACTGCAGCTCTGTTGACTAATGAGTTTGCCGACCACTGCCCTAGCTGATCTGAAGGGTCCCAGGTTCGATTCCGGTCAAGAGAACATGCCCAGGTTGCGGGCTCCATCCCTAATAGAGGCATGCAGGAGCCAGCCAATCAATGATTCTCTCTCATCATTGATGTTTCTATCTCTCTCTCCCCTCTCCCTTCTTCTCTGAAATCAATAAAAATAAAGTAAAATAGATTCTTCTTTTAAAAAAATTAACACACAGACAAGAAGGTGTGGAGGTCTGGGGCAGGGGGCTAGGGCAGGCTATTAGGGGTCAATGGGGGAAAAAGAGGACATATGTAATACTTTCAGTAATAAAGATTTAAAAAAAATAACAGATGATATTTAAGAGATTAAGTGAAATTTTCTCAGAATTCCTTCAAAAGTCTGTTGATTTTTTCACCTATTACCACAAATCAATAATTTTTGGTGAGTATAATCTTTTTATTTTTAAAAATTTATTTATTTATATATTTATATATTTAATTTCTTTATTGATTAAGGTATCACATATTTGTGCTCATCCCCCCATTCCCCTCCCAAACCCTTCCCCATGCATGCCCCCATTCCCCTGCTGTCCATGACCACTGGTTAGTCTTATATGCATGCATACAAGTCCTTTGGTTGATTTCTCCCCCTTACCCCCACCCTCCCCTACCTTCCCTCTGAGGTTTGACAGTCTGATCGATGCTTCCCTGTCTCCGGGTCTGTTTTTGTTCATCAGTTTATGTTGTTCATCATTTCCCCTAGATGAGTGAGATCATGTGATACTAAAAATACACTTATAAGAACCGAAAATGGGACAAGCAATAATGGTTATGCTGAGAGGCAAATGAATCAGTCTGTAGTGAGTTTCTTTCTGGGCCAACAGTTCTTTTGAGTCCCAATTTCAATGTCAAACAGTTCCTTATGTGTACATGTCAGCAATGATATTTCAGTTCTGGATGGTGGACAAATGGTGGTAATGCAGGTCCGACCCTCTCTGGTTTGGTCCTGGGCAACCTGCAGCGACACACAGCTGCTGACTGCTAGTATGGCAAGGCGTCGTCAGCGTCTTCCATCTCTGGACTGTATCTCTTCTGTCTTCAGGGCTGGAGCAATTCCTCTCTGTTGCAGGAATCCACATGGTCTTGGAGTTGTTTTCTGAAAATATACAAACATATTCTTGACCAAAAGTTAATAAAGGAATCTTTTCTATAAATTTGACTTGGGATCCTTTTTCATTTTTTTGCTCAAACGATTTTCCTTTGGCTTGTTTTGACACCATGTGTGTTTTTCATGGGTGTCTTGCTGTTAGCCTTACAAATGAAAGTTAATTTTCTAAAGTAAAAATTTTCTAGATGTTATTTACATACAGGATATTTTTCCTTACATGATAGTCTTCTTCTGTCCCCCCTTTTTTGATTTAAATATTAGGAGGCTTTTGGAAATTTTATAATGTAGTCTTCATAGCTTTTAAATTTTAATTTTTTGCACTAAAATATAACTGCTTTAGGTTCATTACATGTTACGCAATTTTACCATGAGATGAACTACCAATAAAAATTTTAGTTAACACTTTAGGAACAGCTTTTTGTCCAGTACCCTTAATTTTTCTAGAATATTTGCTTATTTCAATTAGCCAATTTAAATTAGTCTGAGAACTTGACTACTATTTTACTGTCAAATTTAATACTCTATCAACAATCTTATTTTACCCTGTAAATATTAGTGGGAAGGATTATTTGCCTTCTTGAGTAGGCCCTGAGCATTCCTGGTCTTTATAGTATATGTATACACACACACACACACACACATTTCCCTCCTATTTAATGTAACAACTTTAGTTCTTTTCCACTTCTGGCTTCTGGTTCAGTTTTTTGTGCTATAAAGGGAAAAATATTGTACTTTTCTAAGTATAAGAGAGTATTCTAATTATAATAATAATTCTTGAAGCACTTTTGCTATTCTTGAAGTTTTGTCCTGAAGGCTTTGCAAAAACTGGTTTCTGTTGCCCTTATTCCTTGAGGAGCTAGATTTAAAACCCAGCCAGAAATCCATCAGCATTCTACTGTATTTTTTTGGAGTAGTTGAAGAATCGCTTAGTATGAACTTTAGTGTTCATATAAAAACACAATTTCATTGAGAGATGAGCTGGTTTTAAAAACATACTTGAAGCAAAAATGTAATTTAACTGTGTGTTACTCATCAGTTTCCTCATTAGGGTGGTTTTCTGCTCTCTACAGGATGGCACATCGGCATGCCTCCTAAGCTCAGCTATCAGAATTTATGATTATATTAATGACAGTGTGTTTGACTGTAGCTTGGAAAGAATAGTCACTGTTCTAGAGGTTTTCAAGGAAGTGAAGTGTTTTCAAGGAAGAAAGTTATAGTGGGGTAACTAGCAAAAGTGCTTATATTGCTGTAAAATAAAGCTATAGTCTTTGAAAGAAAACACCCTCTGTATTTCTTTGCTTTATTGTTGCCCTTATTAAACTAACTGGATATAACATTTTAAATCAGTTTTTTTGGGACATGACTATTTAAGAACTTGAAAGTGTCTTCTTCTATTCTTAAATGCTATTGTACTTCCTGCATGTAAACTATGGTTTTGAGTAAATTATTAGTAGTTAACAATTATTAAGTTGTCTCTTTAGGTCCCAACAAATTCATATCCAGCTGCTTTCTGGAAGGACTATCTGGCCACCTAGAGCCTAAATGTTCTAATATTAGTTTGAGAGGTGGAGTGCTAGTCCTTCATTATAAAATTGGAATTTCTGCTATTTGATTAACAAGGAACTTAAAATGTCAAAATAACTGCTCTGCCTATCTGCCCCCCCCCCTTACTAAAATACCTTATTTATTTGGAATCTAGGTAATATAGCAAGCTGAAGTCGGGGATTTGTTCAAGATAGAAATTAATAGAGACAGAAAGTCAATTCATAGCAGCCTTCCATACTCTTTAGTTCTTGATTGCTTTCTTAATACCCAAAGAAAAATAATCCATATGCTCCAAAGTTTTAATTTTTTTCAGCTTTATTGATAAAAATTGTGTATACTTAAATTGTACAAAGTGCTTTTTAAGGTGAACATCAATATGATTTAATATGTATATTGTGAACTAATGATCACAATCAAGTTAATTAACAATGTTAGTTTGGATTGTAATGTCATTCTTTGAAAACTAGTGAATGTTGACTATTATGTAATAGTTTATAGTTAACTATGTTTGTTTATTTATTTATATATTTATTTAAATAAATCTCTGTTGTTCAGATTATTACAATTGTTCTTCTTTTTCCCCCCCACAGCTTCCCTCCACCTGGTTCCCACCCCACCCTCTGCCCTTACCCCCCCACCCCCTACACACTGTTCTCATCCATAGGTATATGATTTTTGTCCAGTCTCTTCCCACATCCCCCAAACCCCTTTCCCCTGGAGGATTGTCAGTCCACTCCCTTTCTATGCCCCTGATTCTATTATATTCACCAGTTTATTCTGTTCATCAGATTTTTTATTCACTTGATTTTTAGATTCACTTGTTGATAGATATGTATTTGTTGTTCATAATTTTTATCTTTACCTTTTTCTTCTTCTTTCTCTTCTTAAAGAATACCTTTCAGCATTTCATATAATACTGGTTTGGTGGGGATGAACTCCTTTAGCTTTTTCTTATCTGTGAAGCTCTTTATCTGACCTTCAATTCTGAATGATAGCTTTGCTGGGTAGAGTAATCTTGGTTGTAGGTTCTTGCTATTCATCACTTGGAATATTTCTTGCCCCTCCCATCTGGCCTGCATAGTTTCTGTTGAGAAATCAGCTGACAGTCATATGGGTGCTCCCTTGTAGGTAACTAACTGTTTTTCTCTTGCTGCTTTTAATATTCTCTCTTTGTCTTTTGCTCTTGGCATTTTAATTATGATGTGTCTTGGTGTGGTCCTCTTTGGATTCCTCTTGTTTGGGGTTCTGTGCGCTACCTGGACTTGTAAGTCTATTTCTTTCACGAGGTAGGGGAAGTTTTCTGTCATTATTTCTTCAAATAGGTTTTCAGTATCTTGCTCTCTCTCTTCTTCAGGCACACACATAATTTGGACATTGGTATGCTTGAAGTTGTCCCAGAGGCTCCTTACACTATCTTCATATTTTTGGATTATTTTTTTCTTTTTGCTTTTCTGGTTGGGTGTTTTTTGCTTCTTTGTATTTCGAATCTTTGACTTGATTCTTGCGATCCTTTAGTCTGCTGTTGGATCTCTGTATATTATTTTTAATTTCAGTCAGTGTATGTTTAATTTCTAGTTGGTCTTTTTTCATATCCTCAAGGGTCTTACTAAATTTATCGGCCTTTTCTAGAAAATTCTTGAAAAACCTTATAACTGCGGTTTTGAACTCTATATCCAGTTGTTTGCTTTCCTCCATTTCTTTCATTTGTGACATGTTTCTTTGTCTCTGCATTTTGGCTATTTCCCCGAGTTGATAGAGTGGCTTTGAGTGCTAAGTGTCCTATAGGACCCAGTGGCTCAGCCTCCCCATTTACCTGAGGTGAACACTCTTGGTGCACCCCTTTGTGGGCTGTGTGCACAGTCTTGTTGTAGTTAAGCCTTGATTGTTGTTGCTATCACTGGGAGGAATTGACCTCCAGGCCAATTGGCTGTGAGGATCAGCTGTGTCTATGCTGGGAGAACTTCTGTGCTGGAGACACCCTTATGAGGCAAGACTTGCTTCAGTGAGGCTTTGGTGCTCAATGAGTCTTCCCCCTGAGTGTGTCCCTTATGGATCTGAGGAGTTGTAATCTGGATGGTCCTACTCTGACCCCTGGGTACACTGGCTCTTGGATCTCCAAGGAGGTGCTAATTTAGACTCTCCCTGAGGCCACCCAGCAGGAGCTATGGAGAGATCTGCAGATTCCTCTTCTTTGTTTGGGGTTTGGAGGTGCCCAGATGAGGCCCAGCTGTGAAGCAATGCAAGCTGCTGTGGGGCCTTGGGCCTTCTTTTGGATGTTCTGGGTCTCACTGACTCAGCTGCAGTTTGTGAGGTAAGTTTAGATTTCAAAAGGCCAGGCCATTCATATGCAAAAGCCTCTGCGCACAGCTGGGGTGGGTCGGAGTCTCAGGGCGGAGCAAATAGCAATGGCTTCCCATCAGCCCTGCCCTTGAGGCCCCTGGTTCTCAGTGTCCCTTGGTAGTCGCTGCAAGCACCTTTGAGAGAAAGCCACCCTCGAGTTTCGCCCGCTGTCAGACAGTCCAGTTTCTCCCTGTATGAGTCTGGTCCTCAGAGTCTTGACTGGAACTGGAGTTCAGAGCATTTGGGAGCTTTTGTCTCCCTCCCGCTTGAAAAAGACAGCTGTGTATTCAGTTGCCAGCCTTCTCCACGCGCGTGCCTCTGTACCTCTGCCTTTACTTCTGCAGTTCCTCTGAATCTCAGTGTGCTTTTCTCTTTCCTTCTAGTTGTAGAATTTCCACTCAGCCAACCTTCCGGTGGTTCTGGGTGATGTCCGTTTTATCTTTTAGTTGTAGTTTTGAAGTTGTTGTGCAAGGCAGCAGTTCAGGTGTTTACCTTTGCCGCCATCTTGGTTTCTCAACTATATTTATTTAGATGAGTCCTTTTGTACACCATTTTTGGTAAAAGTGGAGCTTCTTTTCTTTTTTTAAAAAATAGTATATTTTTATTGATTTCAGAGAGGAAGGGAAGAGAGAAAGATAGAAACATCAATGATGAAAGAGAATCATTGATTGGATGCCTCCTGCACCCCCCTACTGGGGATCAAGCCCACAACCCGGGCATGTATCCAGGACTGGAATCGAACCTGGGGCCCTTCAGTCCACAGGCCAATGCTCTATCCACTGAGCCAAACCAGCTAGGGCTGGAGCTTATTTTCTTACATAGAAATATTGTAAAATTTCTTTTGTACTTTCTCAATTATTTTTTTTCTATTTAATATCCAACTTTAACATTTTCCTATATGTGGTATCTTTATGTATTTACATATCTGTATCTCTGTAGTTGTATGTGTTTTGTTGAAACATTTGAATGTAAGATGTACACTTGATACTTCATCACTGAATATTTTAGCATAGATTTTCTAAGAATAAGTATACTGTTATCATACCTAAGAAAATTAAGAATTTTCTAATATCATCTAATATCAATATATTTGAATTTTTTAAATTTTCTTGAGAAATATCTTTTTTAGGGGTCAAGCTTTCTTGATTTTTAAAAAACATTAAATTTTTTTTTTACAAAATTATAAAAATAGTGTACTTCCCTTAAACAAAAGTCTTCAAAATTGGAGAAAAATATAAAGAAAATACATAACACATAATCCAGAGATAAACTCTTATTGTATATTAGGCCCATATTTTATATATAGGTTTATACCCAACCTTTCCTATTAATATTATATTATAAAGTATCATTTATCCTAAACTATATTATTCTAGATTTTAAAAGTTACTTGTGATTATTATTATTAACAAACTAGAGGCCTGGTGCACAACATCATGCACTGGGGGGGTGTGTGTCTCCTCAGCCTGGCCTGTGTCCTCTCGCAATCTGGGACCCCTTTGGGGATGTCCATCCCCCGAGGGGTCCTTAGCGCTATCGGCAGGAGAGGTTCCCACCACCGCCGCTGTGCTGGCCAGCTGTGAGCACTGACCACCAGGGGAAACTCCTGTGTTGAGCGTCTGCCCCCTGATGGTCAGTGCGCATCATAGCGACCAGCCATTCTGCTGTTCAGTCAATTTGCATATTAGCCTTCTTTATATAGGATAGTTAATGTTATGAAAGTACTATAAATTCTTTTAAATATTTTCTTATTGTTGAATATTTAGATCAATTCCAGTTTTTTCCTTATAAATATTACCCTGATGAACATTGTTGCACAATGAACATAGCCGGTACTTTCAAACCATACCAATCTTTCTTAGGGACTGGATCAACCCCTTTCACCTTGGCTCCCTTCATGCTGCCTTTATGCTTGTTTTCTCTGATTGCCATGGTGCTGCTCAGAGCCCAAAGGTGTGTTTCCTGTAAACTGATAACATTCAGGTTACATGGCGAGAATATTTTAAAGGTGATACTATCTCATCTTTTGTTGTTTTAATAGAATGGATTTGTAATTTAAAAAATACTCTCAAAGAATGGACATTTGGGTAGTTTCTTGTCTTAACACCTCTTTTAAATATATGTCCTTTGGTGAAGAGAAGGAAATACTCAAGATTTCCTTATGCTTTCATCTTCCTTGTTCATTCCTGTTGAATCCTGTTGAAGTGCTAATTTTTTTTTAATCATCACCTGAGGACATTCTTTCTATTGATTTTTAGAAAGAGTGGAAGGGAGGGGTGGAGTGGGAGAGAGAGAAACATTGATGTGAGAGAGACATATTGATTGATTGCCTCCTGCACTCACCTTGACTAGGGTTGGGGATCTAACCCACAACCCAGGTAGGTGCCCTTGACAGGGAATTGAACCCGTGACCCTTTAGTGCACAGGTCAACACTGCAACCACTGAGTTACATCAGCCAGGGTGAAGTGCTAAATATGTTTGGTTTCTTTTGTCCTACAGCAGACACAGAGAGTTTGCATTCACTTGTATGAAAGACATCAGTTTAAGACCAAGGCAAATACTTGAATTTCAGTGTTAAAAGGATCATCATCATATAGTTGTGTTTTGGCATTGGCTCTAACCTGAAGGCTTTTATGAGAACCCTAGAGGCCCAGTGCATGAATTCGTGCACAGGTGGGGTCCTGCCAGCCTGCCCCAATGGGGGCTCACTGGGCTGGGCCAGTGGTGGGGGAGGGCCGTGGGTGGTTGGCCAACAGGCTCTGCCCCCGATTGGGGTGTTGGGGGCTGATTGGGGACCAGGCCAGACAGGGGGAGCTGATTGGGGCCTGGATCAGGCTGGCTGGCTGCCGCAGTGTGTGCCATAACCACTGGTCATTCTGGTCGTTCCGGTCATTCCACTGTTGCAGTCACTAGGCTTTTATATATATAGATGCTTATTCTGAAATGGGGGGTGCAGATTGGCTTGAGGAAGAGTGCTAGGAATGATAGTTTCCTCATAAGATGATAAACCCTCTGCTGGATCCTAGACCTGCCCTATCTTTCAGTACCTATAGAGATTAGAATTCGTTTAGAGCAGACTATTCATATTTGTACTCTTAATTTTAGGACTTTCAAAATTAGTCTGGTCTGCAGAAAATATGCTTTATAAAATATTAGGCTATTTGCTTTTACCTATATTTTACTATACATATATATATATATGTATGTGTATATATATATATATATATATATATATATATATATTTCAGAGAAGAAGGGAAAGGGAGAGAGAGAGAGAAACATCAACCATGAGAGAGAATCATTGATAGGCTGCCTCCTAAACATCCCCTACTGGGGATTGAGCCTGCAACCTGGGCATGTGCCCTGACTGGGAATCAAACCAATAACCTCCTGGTTCATAGGTTGACAATCACTGAGCCACACCGGCCAGTCTTTATTTTACTTTTTAAGAAGTCATAGTTTGCTTCTGATTATGGAGGAGGTATGTTTTTTTAAAAATTATAAATTTACCTTTTCAATGGCTAAACACTCAGTCAGTTGCATTTCTTGAACCTTGACTGTGAAAATCTTATAGCTATAATTAAGGCAGAATTTGAAATTGAATATTAAACCAGTTGTAACAAATTGGAGGATTAGTTTACTTTCTTAAAAAAAATCATTTGTCAAGAGAGAGCTCTTTAGAGGAAATGAACATCATGTCCAAGTCACCAGATTCTTCATGAACAGAACTGAAGCTGGAAGGTGTTCCATGGGGACAGTGTTCTCATTTTAATTATACCATTAACAGAAGGCAATTTCTCACAATTAGCCAAACCTAAATCCTCAGTGTGACATATTGTAAATTTTTATAAGAAATGCATTTCTCATATATTTGGCAGTATATTTAGTTCTCAGAATACTCTAAGAGCTGGTAAATGGTAATTTAGCTCCACAGATATAATTTTCATAGGGAAAACATATGAAATATTTCCCAAGGAATTATAGAACGAAATTTAATAAACATTAATAGGCTAAGGCATCCAGCCTTTTTCTTTGATGAAATTGTCAAGTATTTCTTATTTTAATATACCATCTCAACATATGAGAAAATGAATCCTGGACAGAAGGTATAATCATTGTATATCTATAAAGCTACATAGATGCATGCTGTCTGACTAGGAGATTACACAAGGTTTGAAATTATATAGATCAGGTTCTACTATTGTGCTGCAGAGAGGTAGCTTGAACTGATGTGCTAATTTAACCCAAATTCATTAAAATAATAGTATGTATTGCAGTTCTAGAAATGAGAAAGAATATTCCTACGCAAGTCATGATGTAATACAATAATATTGAAATTTAACTGGGCTAGAAAACTCTAAATATTGGACTGTAGAACAGAACCAGATACATAGAAATGATGTATAACCTGTTATCTGAAACAATCCCAAATTATTTAATATTGAATGAAAATTTCTCTGAGTTATGTGTTAATATTTTCAACAAAGACTCTTATTTGTTGTTTGAAGTGAATGAAAACACAAGTTTTCTTGAGATATTGTTCTTATATTTAAATGCAGAAAAAGTGTAAATTAGTTGTTAGGTACTTTGAGAGGAGAATTGTTTAAAAATTCAATTTCAAACCTTAAGAAATTAGTAAGGTTGTCCCCACTCCCCTTGCCTCATTCCTGCCTTTCAATCAGGCGAATTACTTAAAGCAACTCTTCTAGTCTTGGGATTTTCAGAAAAGTTTCATATTTGTATGAATGTGTGGATGATGATGGATAGGTGTTTTTGTTTGATTAAATATATTGGTCATTGAGAGAACGGAGGCCCTAATCTTTTAAAGTTCTTTTAAAATTTTTTTAAAATATATTTTTAATTGATTTCAGAGAGGAAGGGAGAGAGAGGGAGAGAAAGATAGAAACATCAGTGATGAGAGAGAATCATTGATCAGATGCCTCCTGCATGCCCCCACTGGGGATAAAGCCCACAAAACGGGCATGTGCCCTGACCAGGAATCGAACCATGACCTCTTGGTTCATAGGTCAACACTCAAACATGGAGCCACACCAGTGGGGCTCATTGAAGTCCTTGATCATCTTTTCCAGAAGCATGTATGGAGGGAAACCAAAAAGGCTAAGTTTGAACCATGCATGTAGTGTTTTAAAGGGAATATTAACAAACTAAAGAAGTTCTAGAGGACAGAAATGAGGATGAAGAGAATCTAAAATTTATCTTGTAGGAATAACAGCAGAAGAAAATGGGAACATTTAGGTTGAAAAAGACAAGAGCTAGAAATGTGATTATATTAAAGGAAGAGTGGGTGGTTGGCTTCAGGTTTATGGTAGACCATTTCTGCTCAGCACTACAAGGAAGAACTTGGATCTAGATGTGGAAATGAAAAGAGAGCAAGTTTCTTTCATTTGCTAACTCCCACTTCCCCAACAAGATTATTTAAAAACTAGTGGCCCGGTGTACAAAATTCATGCACGGGGGGCGAGGGTGTCCCTCAGCCCGGCCTGCACCCTCTCCAATCTGGGACCGCGCAGGGGATTTCCGACTGCTGGGGGATGTCCCTGTGGGATCGGTCCTAAACCAGCAGTCAGGCACCCCTCTCGCAATCCGGGACTGCTGGCTCCTAACCGCTCACCAGCTTGCCTGCCTGATCACCCCTATCCACTCTGTCTGCTGGCCTGCTTGCCCCCAACTGCCTCCCTGCCAGCCTGCTCACCCCAACTGCCCCCCTGCTGGCCTTATTGCCCCCAAATGCCCACCCCTGCCAGCCTCATGGCCCCCAACTGCCTTTCCCTACTGGCTTCATGGCCCCCAATTGCCCTCCCCTGCTGGCCTCATGGCCCCCAACTGCCCTTCCCAGCTGGCCTCATGGCTCACAACTGCCCTCCCTGGCTGGCTTCATGGCCCCCAACTGCCCTCCCCAGCCAGAGGCCCTCCCTGTGGCAACGAAACAAGCATTCCACCAGGCCGCTAATGCTGCCCACTTTCAGCAGCCACCCCCCCGGGACTGGGGGACTCTGGTGGGGCTGAGAGGACTGGGCACTGCCATCTTGTGGCTATGGGTGCCACCATCTTTGTGACAGAGTGATGGTCAATTTGCATATTCCCTCCTTATTAGATAGGATGTCTTCCTTTTCATGTGGTGGCTCTTCATTTTTGGAAGAATTCAAGAATTACACGACAAATAGTTAAGTGCCTACTATATGTCAAACACTATGTTAGGTATACAAATCTTTATCCTCTAGAGTTTATCATTTAGTGAGAGGAGACACACACTTAATAAGAATAATTAAATGTTATCAGCCTATGAGAGTAGTATATATGGAGAAGAGTGAGCTAGGAAAGACTTAATAAAAGAAATTTTCTTTAACATTGAACAATGCATAGGTGTTTTTCCAGGGGAGGGAGTTGGAGAGGAAGGAAGACATTCCTGTCAAAGGCTTTGTGGAAAGGCATTTTCCACTTTGGCATTAGGGTGGTGGGTACGTAACCCTGAGGAGCCTGTTATAATTCTACAACTTCACCAAGTGATTATCTTCTGAAAAAACTTTACAGAGAGAAACCTAACATTGTAGTCTATTCTTAATTTTGCCGTAGAAATTGTTATTTCTATTAATATTTCTTATATAAAGAGTCAAGGAGGCAGAATTGTTAAAACTCTTTAGGAAAATGCCTATTGGCATTAAAGCGTACTTGTTTCCACGGGAAGGCAGTTTTCCTCTCCAATTACCTCTCCCTCAGGCTCCTCTGCACAGTCTATAGTTGACTGCATTCCCTGTGTGGCAAGATGCTACAAAGAGGGTCACTCACATCTCTGTCTTGCTTTGTGCCTCAGACACACTAACCTTTTTGTTAGGCCATGATTGGTCACCTCAGGCTAACCCCTATGAAATCTCTGAGGAAAAGTGGCCTGAGATGAACTTTTTGTGACAGACAGCCATCAGTTCAAAACCTATGCAGTGTCAGGGTTGAAGAGAACTACAATGGGCCAGGAGAAGAGGCTCACAGGAGGTCCTTTTTCAGGGCAAAAGGACAGATGGTTTTTCCCACTTGAGATCATACACAATACACAGTAGATCCAGGACTTGCTTCTCAGCCATGCTACATATACAACTGCTTCATATGGGCACATACACTTTTTATAGAGCAGTGCGGGGCACATTTATTTGTTGCTACTGTTCTTTTCAGCTGTTTTGTTGGTGATATGGGAAAATTGGACTGGAACACATGGTGTTCCTTTGAGCAGGATGGCTCCCGGGCTCTTGTCCAGTGGAGTCGAAGAATGAAACCACAGACAAAAAGGTGGTATAGTAAAAGGTGGAAATTTATTGAGAAACAAGCACAGATGCCCACATGGGGAGGGGGAAGAGTCCCACTGAGTCCCTTTTTTCCACAGTTTGTAAAGGCTGCAGTTCTTTGTGCCTTGATATCCCCTCTGATTGGTCACTATACCCTTTGATTGGTCACCATAGCAACTACTGAGCTCAAGCCTCATGTGACGTGAGGTTCCCTCCTTCTTCCTTATTGTTTTCCTCTTCCTTCTGGGCTTTCTTCTTCCTTCCCTGAATGAGGGGCTTCCTTCCTTTATTCTATAAATGTACACCTTACTACAGCTCTCAGCTCCCTTATCTTATGGAAATGTGCCTTTTGCTACTCGCAGCTTTCTTATCTTATGGAAATGCATCCTTTGCAGTTCTGTAGCCCTGTGCTTTTTCAATGGACCCCT
The DNA here is from genome assembly GCA_026230045.1 of Corynorhinus townsendii. Classification (NCBI taxonomy): domain Eukaryota; kingdom Metazoa; phylum Chordata; class Mammalia; order Chiroptera; family Vespertilionidae; genus Corynorhinus; species Corynorhinus townsendii. Next base: position 78,123,508 of record JAPDVU010000001.1, on the reverse strand, counting down.
TAATTCCTAAAATTTCCTAAACCTGCCTATTTCACCCCTAAAAACTCCTTTAAGTGATAAGCTATGACTGCCCTTTTTTAAAGTGACAAAAAGAGGATTTAGTAAACATTGGCTTCATAAAGAGGGCCATTACTCATACCTCCTGTGTAAAAACTAATTTTGTATTTTAAACACAATCAAAGAGAAGTTCAATGACTAATAACTCTGGGTCTCAATTATTTGTGGTAACATATAATCAATGATTTTTACTGTGCTAACATACTGAAAATTTTAAAAGAGAAAATTAATCTTCTGTGTATTATATAAGAAGATACATGGTATAATGTTGCTAGACAATTTGTATTATAACTATATGTTCTGCACCAAGCTACTTAAGTATCCATTATACCAGTTTTACTTGCTGAATTTAGTAATTATATTCCAGTTATATATAGAATGTGATTTTCCATTAATATTTTCAAGTTTTAAGTACATAAGATTTTTAATTAAAAAAAACTTAAAAAAAGTTTTGTCTCTCTGAATTATTGAACTACTATTTGTTTTAACAAAAATTAAGTGGTGAAATTATTTTTAACAATTTAAGTGATTGCCTTTTTCTCCTAGGCTATTGGCATATTTCTCACATATTCAACAATATTAATATAAAATATTGGATGAAATAATCTTTTTTATGTATTTAGTATACTGAAGGCAATAACATGCTTTCCATTGTCAACTAATTTGTGCAAGTGATTTCTCCCTCTCTAAAAGTAAAAATAGTAGGTGTTAATTTATTAGAATCTTATTAAATTTCTTTTTATCTCTTTTTGTTATATCCAAAATTGGAAATTTGAGTTGAAAGTAATTTGTACACAGCAAATTAGGGTGCATTTAATAATGAATCAGAAAAATAGATTTTGAATTGAGTTTTGATTATCAAAATTCTTGTAAAAAATAATTAAAACATTTGATTGACAGGAAAATAAAAGATGCTTTGAAAAATTTGGGATCATGCAATGTATATACAAAGAAAAATAAGATAGTACATGATTGATTTTTAAAATTAGTGGGACTAACCGTAGATGCTGTGAATTCAGAGGAAAGGGGATTCATGTCTGTGTGTTAGGTAATCTGCTTTTGCCACATAAAGAAGAAATGCCCTTTAAAAAAATCCTTCAGTTTATTTTTATAATTTATAACTGATCTCACATTAATTATCTCATTTGGTCTATGTAGCAACCTGAACAATGGATATGACAGGCGTTACTATCACAATCTATGTATATAAAAGGCTAATATGCAAAGTGTCCCCTCGGGAGTTCGACCAGGAGACCAGGAGTTCGATTGCTCGCTATGACATGCGCTAACTACCAGGGGGCAGTACGAATGAAGGAAGGCCCTACCCTGCAGCTGGCAGTCAGGGAAGGAAGGCCCCGGCCAGCAGCCTGAAGGCCCTGATCAGCTCTGATCGCCAGCCAGGCCTAGGGACCCTACCTGTGCTAGAATTTTGTGCACTGGGCCTCTAGTTTGCATATAAAAAACTGAGACCCCGAGGCAATGCTACTTACCCAAGATGGAGGTGTTAGCCTTTATTTTTTTTAACTAGAGGCCTGGTGCATGTGGGGTTTGGGGTGCAGACTTTTCTTCCCCTGGATTCTGCTCCTCACGAAATTTGAAGAATAAACTTGTGGACAAAATGGCTTCTTTAATAAAAAAAAGTAGAGGTTTATTGGAAGCAGATACAAACTCCACTTGAGCAGGGGTGTCCCCAGAGGGGACTCTATGGGGAGGGGCCCCCCAGTGGAAAAAGCCTTTCCTCTCTCCCTAATGGGAAAATAAAAAAATCCTGCCTTGTCCTTTTGTCTCTGGTTTACAGACAGTCCTTGGGTTATGTTGGACTCGATGTATGTCGTTTCGTGGTTATGTCGCCATCTCCCATTTATTTATAAAAAAAAGTTCCATCATTTTGATGTATGTACATATGTGCTTTATGTTTTTAAAAAAATATATATTTTATTGCTTTTTTTACAGAGAAGAAGGGAGAGGGATAGAGAGTTAGAAACATCCATCAGCTGCCTCCTGCATGCCCCCTACTGGGGAAGTGCCACAACCAAGGTACATGCCCTTGACTAGAATTGAACCTGGGGCCCTTCAGTCCACAGACCGACGCTCTATCCACTGAGCCAAACCAGTTAGGGCATGCTTTATGTTTTTTATTATTTATTTACCACAAGTAAAGGTCAGGAATTACTATCTTTCTTTTAAATTTTTTTTTACTGTTTCACTTCATTATTGCTGTGTATGTGCTCCATGTGAGTGATGTAGGTGCTTATGTAGATGGGATCCGATTTACGGCAAAAATCGCGTTACATCGCGATGTAGGAATGGATCTCCTACGTAACCCGAGGACCTACTGTATATATACTGCAGTTCTTTGTTTGAATCTGACCTTTTCTTACTGGTCCCTTTCCTTAATTTGGAACCCCCATGTTTCCCTCATTGGTCATTCTGCTACACAGAATTAGTTTCAAAGCTCAAAGCCCACGTGGTGCCCCCCACTTTCTCTCTCCCTTATCTTGCTGGTTTGAGTCACTTTTGATTTATCTTATGGTTTTCTCCCAGTTGTGCTGGCAGAGAAAGCCTTATCTTGTAGCTCTCCCAGCCACTCAGGTCAGGGCTACTTTTGGTCTAACTTATGGTCACTTTAATTGCTCAGGCCAGAGATATCCCTGTTTGTCCTTGGTTTATGGCTGTTTTAATTGCTTAGCCAGAAATATTTCCATCTGCCCGTGACACTTCTCTGTCCTCTGTACAAGTAAGATAAACATTTTGGCGTCTTCAAGTCTCCATCTATGCATTCCTGTCCCATGGACCCTCCTTATCCCTAAACCTGCCTATTTTGTCCCTAAAACTCATTTCGCATGCATGTGTTAAAACTAAGTTCAGTATTTATAGTTTTTTTCTTTCGTTGTAGAATTTACATACAATGACATGCATGAGTCTTAAATATGTTTACTGAGTTTTCACAAATGCATGATCATCACAATTCTGCCTCCTTCCATTGTCAGCAGATAATCTTGTCTCCTGCTTCAGTGAGAAAATAGAAGCCATCAGACAGACCCCTTCTCTTAGCTTATAAATGTACCTGCAGTCATATCTATCTTTTTCTCCTTTCCTTCTGTTATCCTGGACAATACGTCTTTATTCACATCTGAGGGCAATTTCTGCTCGTTTTTTTAAAAAAATTTATTTTTCAATTACAGTTGACATGCAGTATTATATTAGTTTCATGTGTACAATGTAGTGGTTAGACATTTATATAACTGCAAAGTGATCACCCCAGTAAGTCTAGTGCCCATCTGACACCATACATAGTTATTACATTTTATTCACTATTCCCTATGCTGTACTTTATAAACCCATGACTATTTTTATAACTGACAATTTGTACTTCCTTTCACCTTTTCGCCCATCCCCTTACTCCCTCCCATCTGGCAACCATCAATTTGTTGTTTATATCTATGAGTTTGTTTCTGTTTTGTGTGTTTGTTTATAAAGTGCAAATCTTATATCATGCTTCAATGCCTGTATCATCCCCATTGCTTTGAGACTGAGCCATTTGACACAATGCTTAGTATCTGGCCACAGGAAGTCTTCATTCCCTTAGACATGCTGGGTTTCTACTTTGTATCATTGCTTCCTTTGCCAGGACTGCTCAGAGAAGGCTTATTCATCCTTTAACACTCATTCAAATACTTAGACTTGCTCAAATAGAAGTTCTATGAGGACTTGATATATGACTCTCATAGTAATACCTCTTTGCATCTCAATTATTTATTTCTGGACCTGCCTATCCTACACAGTGCCTCCCTTGTCGTACATACTCAATAGATGTTTGATGGAAAACCTCTGCTTTCAAAGAACTTTATGAAGATTTAGGAAACAAATATAAGTATCAATGAATTTGTATTTACAAAGAACATTATTTTTTAATTCTAAGTAATGCTCTCACAATTACTTCTGTTTCTACATTCTTTTTTTGTTGTTTTGTTTTGTTAATGCTCATCTGAAGATATTTTTCCATTGATTTTTAGAGATAGTGGAAGGGAGAGGGAGAGACAGAGAAAAACATTGATGTGAGAAAGACACATCGATTGGTTGCCTTCTGCATGCACCCGGACCTGCAGCCAAGATACATACCCTTGACTGGAATCAAACCCAATACCCTTTAGCTCGTGGGCTGACTGTCTATCCACTGAGCCAAACTGGTGAGGACTCTACATTCTTTAAATAATGGAGTTGGATTAAATAATTTCCAGAGTGTATTCTTGCTTTAAAATTTGGCCATGTAAGGGCAGTAACAATTTGGTATATTTTAATAATGTCATGTAGAAAGTGGTATTTCATTTGCACACTGTTGTACATGTTAATGAAAACCTTCACCCCCTTCCTTGATTTTATTGTGATATAACTGGAAAGAGACTCCTTGATTCTTAACTTTTTAAAAATTCACAAAAATACACTGCATGTTAAGTTGAGAGTTTCCTTTAAAAAAAAAAAAAGCATTTACAATGAAAACATTGATAGAATTTTGAGAGGATTTGGGTTTTTTCCCCCACCCCCTCTGCTAATTCTTTAAAGAAGTGTAGCATGAATGCTATAAAAGGTATATACTTTCTCCCTAGTTTCTTAACTCCATCTTAAAATTTCAAGTAAAAAGTAACTCATTAGTATGAAAAATAACTATGGTGTCCAGGGTTGAAGTTTTTTATATAAAGAACTCCCTTGAAAGGTGCTGGTCAAATTTCTCTTCTGCATAGTTCATAGCATGCAACTGGTACTCAATAATATTTAATATAATGAATTACAGAGGCTTTGAAAATTTAGGCCTCTGAAGACCAAGTCCAAGATGGTAGATGGGATTTTCACATTACTGTGAAGACAAGGTAGAAGTTGACATAGTGGGTCTCCTGGGGGTGCTCCATCACATAAATGAAAGCGCTATATTCACCTAATTTATTTTAGCAAGGGAAAGACTGTTCTCTTTAATGCCACTTATTTAAGGCCAAAGAGAAAAGAAGGCCAGAGGAAATAATATTTTCAGCTAGATAAAATAGGATTTAGTACACTATAAAATTTGGCATTTTCTCTATCAACTTGCTTTAAGTCAACATTATTTTATTTGTCTTCACTAAATTTACATTTTATCTTTGCTTTTCTATGTTATTAGGTATTTTGCATTTAAGTGTTTTTGAGTAAAAATAGTAAGAAAAGAAAAATAACGTTATATTTCAAATCAATACAAAAAAATAATGTTGGTTATTCTTCACTGAGGCAGCAGTGGTCTAGCCAGCAGGAGGTCAACTGTTTGGTCTTGGGCAAATTCCTTAAATCTTTCCAGCCTCAGTTTCCTCATTTATAAAGCAGAAATATTAATGTTCATTAAGAATTAGAAACAATGTATGTTAGGCACCTAACACAATGTTGGCACATAGGAGAGTATTCAATAAATGGATGGAATATGATTGGATAATTGTGGCTTTTTAAAAAATCCTCACCAGAGAATATGTTTTAATAGATTTTTAAATAGAGAGGAAAGGGGGGAGGTGCAGAGAGAGAGAAAGAGAGAGAGAGAGAGAGAGAGAGAGAGAGAGAGAGAGAGAGAGAGACTGGCTGCCTCCTATATGTACCCCAACCATGGAAAAAAACCACAACTTTTTTTGGTGTATGGACAATGCTCCAACCAACTGAACCACCTGGCCAGGGCTTAGATAATTATGGTTTTTAATTATGGTTTTTATTGAAAGAATTACATGCCATAGATATTTTTAGTAGCAAACACAGGGCCTGACACATGGCAGTCTTGATAAATATATACTGAGTAAATGAACTAGTGTAATTTTGTACAAAAAGGACTTGATTACATATGTCATTAGTGTCATGTAGCATAAATCAGAAATAGGGATAACTGAAGGAAAGCTCAGGAGCGGAGAAGTGGCCTAAAACCCCTGAGCTGTCATGTAGCAGTGCTGGCCTGCCTCTTCCAGGGGTGGCTCCAGGAGAGGACCTGCCCTCAAGGCTTTTCTTATTTAGAGGATGCGTGGAGGGGCAGCAACAGTGAGGTAATGTGAAGGAGGGAACCCAGGGAAGTCTCCTGGTTGAGGAGGTGGTCTCCTTACAAAGGGGAGCCTTCGGATCTCAGGCTGAGCAGCATTTCCTTCATTAAGAGAGTGGAAGGGAGAGGGAAAGACAGAGAAAGAGAAACATTAATGTGAGAGCGACACAACAATTAGTTGCCTCCTGCACATGTCCGACAAGGTATGTGCCCTTGGCTGGAATCGAACCCAGGACCCTTCAATCCACGGCTGATGCTCTATCCACTGAGCCAAACTGGCTAGGTTGGGACCAGCTTTTTGTTGAGCCTTGGGCATCTGGATTTGTCTTCCTGAACAGTGGAAGTGGTCTTATTTAGCAAATATCCTTTATGGTTCATACATAGTAGTTTATAATGATTGTCCTGTAATCTTATGTTTCATAATCAACAATATTAAATTTGTACATGTCTTTGGCTCTAAACCTTTCATTTTTAGAATATTTTGTTACTTTTGAATAGGTTGCACAGGTTCATTGTATAAGAATAAAAATGATAAAAGAAGCCTTTTTTCCACCCCTTCCCCAAACTAAACTGCTCATCTATTCAGAAGAAATCACAATAGCGTTATTTCTTGTGTATCTTCTCAGAAGTGATCTCTGCATGCAAGTATATTTGTTCCATATGCTTTAGAAACTTGGACAATGGTCACCACTTTCTGATCTCACAACAGCAGTAATTTACAACATAAAATGTGCATAAGTAATTTCCCTAATTATAATAGTCTCTTGAAAACAAAAGAAGACAAAGAGAAAAGGAAAATGCTCAAATAATTGCAGGCATCATTTGGTCACCCAAATCTCTTAATGCACATGCCTGTAGTAACTATAATTGTGCTTTGTTAAAACAATGTTCTCCTTGTAATATATTGCAGATATTCACACCTTTTAAAAATATTCAGAAATAAGTTTTAATCAATTTGATAATTTACTTGCATCCTAATTTTTATGGTAAATTAAGTTCTACATTTTAAAGTTTTAGGCACCCCCCACCATTAAGCTCTCCCACAATACACAGTTTTTTTCATACTAATGAAATAATCTTGATGAATGGATGTCCTAAGTAAGAAAATACAATATGGACTAAATCCAAACTTCAGATGAAGTCTGATTTGATTAAAGGTCTTTTAGGCTATTTATACTGTGTTATCCATAAGAAGTACAAAGCTATATTGACTAAAGAAAAAAAAAGAAGAATTACAATTTCTTGTTTGATTATTCTGTTCAAAACTTATAATGGAATTTTGTTTAGTTTGATCAGAGACATTAAACATTTTTTTTTAATTGGGTTATTTTCTAGTTTCTTTGATTTTTTTTTTTCTTAGATCCCTGGATCTTTATACATACAGTTGAATAGGAAAGAACATTGAATGTTTTGAATGTGAAAAAAATTTTTTGTTTACTCTGAGTTTGGAAAACTTTTTTTTTCAAATAACAGGTAAATATGGGGTTTCCTCTGGTTTATTAGACTGCCTTATATTTTGCCAGTTATAGGAATGAGAATTTGTTACCAGTTGTACTACAGAAATAGGGATTTCTGACAGTGTATTTGGAAAGGTGATAAAATTGACCATTTTTAACAAACCCACAAAAAAACCTCTGTAGACTTCTCCCATCTGGTTTGAGCTATAGCTCAGCATTTGGGTTCATTAGCTTCTCCACCATGTGATTTAGGATGATCTCAGATTCAAGTGATGCAGTTTAATCTCATTAAGCCATAGTGTGGAATAAGCTTGGAGTACTATAGTGAAGGCTCTCAGAGGACTCCCGAAAGGCTGACGGTACAGAAGTCATGGAATGACTTTATAACTATAATTGCTACTTGGATTTTGCTCGAAAGAAACATGTAATTCAACTGTATAGAAAAAAGATTTGTATCCACATTTTTAATGTCGTTTTTATCCAAGGTTGGGAATAATTTTTATCCTCTTTCCCTACAATGAATACTTTTTTAGATGGCAGTAGTGGGTGTGAACATTATAAACTAAGGGGGTTACGCTGACTGCTCAGGAGGCAACCATTTGTTTATGAAAGCCAGTCCTAGATTATTAGTGCATTTCCCCATGGCCTCCATATCTTGATAAGTTTAGTGCCAGCAACATAAACAATCTATAAAGTATATTTTGGGGTCAATAGGGCCTTTTTAAGATATTGGAAGTTACATTGCTTAAGGCATAAGCTTGATCTTGGCATTCTTTCTTTAAACCACTCCATTGCCATGTGAGGATTTCTGAAGTTCATTCACCTTCACCTCATTATTTTCGGAGAATAATTGTACCTTGTTCACTTCCTCAGTTACACATACATAGCATTCCAAGCCAATAAAAAAAAATAATAGCTGATACTCACTATGTTGAGTACCAACCATTGTTTTAAGTCTTTTTCATGTATTATCTCAGTTAATCCTTATTATACCCTACTCACCCAATATTATAGGTGGCATAAATGAGCCCAAAAGAGTTTTAACTTTCACAGATTAAAGTAGAGGTTAGCTCTGTCTTATTCCAGAGTTCAAGCTACTAGATCTTAATTATTATACTTATTCTTCTGAAGAGAAAACCCTATTAATTTTTTTTTTTTAATCAAAGGAAATGTTTGGAGTTAGTATTAGTAGGAAGGATGGGTAGGGAGTAGAAAACTACCTGGGAGAAGAGAAGGATGAGGAAAAGCATTCCATTACTTTGAGAGGAACTCAGAGAAAGGGTTTTATTCCCTGATATGCCTTGGTTGTAGTTTCTGTTGGGTTAAACAAATATGCCAGCAAAATTTGTTACATTATTTAATTCTTTTAAAAAATATATTTTATTGACTTTTTACAGAGAAGAAGGGAGAGGGATAGAGAGTTAGAAACATCGATCAGCTGCCTCCTGCACACTCCCCACTGGAGATGTGCCTGCAACCAAGGTACATGCCCTTGACCGGAATCGAACCTGGACCCTTGAGTCTGCAGGCCGAAGCTCTATCCATTGAGCCAAACAGGTTAGGGCTTAATTGTTTTTTTAAGGTTGACTTTCTGACTGCTTATCTTCTTAAGATTGCTTACGTTTAATAGCCATTAAACAGGTAGATAATCAGATCAAATAGTCTAAAAGTAAAATTTAGGAAGGTCTGGTGATACGTAGCATAGGGCCACAAGAGTGGCAATTCTGGGGAAGAATCCTGACATTGGTATTCTGAAATTGTTGTGTCTTTCATTCTTTTAATCTTCACCCAAGCATATGTTTTGTTTTGTTTGGTTTGTTTGTTTAATTGATTTTAGACAGAGAGGAAGATAGAAGCATATAAACACAAACACATCTTGCTCCTCTTTAGTATATACTGTTATTATATCAAGAAAATATATACAAGAATAGGTATTTAAAGTTCATTTTGGTATAAGGAAAATTTTACTATTAATTTAAAAGAAATTCTAAAGAGAAAGCATAGTTGACTTGTTTAAAGAAAGCAGTGCTGTTGCTTGAAACCAATCCCCCCCTTAAGTGTTCTAAGTTACCATCCAGTTCAGGATGTCAAGTACTGTTACATCTTGACTTGATGATCAGAAGCCAGAACTTTCTATTCTAACCAGTTTCTTTATAAAAATCATGAAGTTAAGATATAAATTAAGGTTATGACTTCTTTCTAAAAAGAAAAAGAAAGAAAGCAGTGCTGTTTAAATTGTTACTTGGCACTCAGTTCAGAGTATTTATTACAGATCTGATCATTAGTCCAAAGTTTTAGCCCATGCTGAATACTTTGCCATGTCTCAGTTCTCAAATTTTAATAGATAGGTTAATAGATTAGAGTAGAAGAGTTGAACCAATATAGCTTATGGTTTGCCCTGAAAACTTGAGGATTTTCTAATTAAATACTGGATGATCAGTGAGCTTTGCTCAGCTTACTAAATCATGAATTTTTTCCATCTTAGTGACATGGTTAAAATTGGAAATGTCAAAAATGTCTGAACAAGAGCTTGATTCATGGACTTGAACTTGAACTTGCTTTCAAATTTCTTTATTAAAAAAGACATTATAAATAAATTGAAATTATGGTGTACTAACCTATCTTTTAGCAAGACTGTGTTTCTAAGTTGGAAAATATTTAGTTCTTTCAACAAAGGTGATGTTGGTCTCTCTAAAATATAATAAAATTAATTACCCGATATACTCAATATCAGAGGCAAAAGCTACATGATCCAAAATAACGGAAGTCAGAACTCATTAGTGTGACTGAGTGGGCTTGCTGAAGATGTTTGTGAACCTGGTGTTGCCAATAATACCACATGTTGCTGGGTTTCATTTGGAATCTCCTTAGAGGCATTTGATCAGTAGGCCTGATTTCTAGGAGGGCATCGCAGACACAAAATGGCGCAGGCTGAATTTATCATTCCCCTTTCTCTACCTAATTGGCTCCTCCCTCTGTACCTCTCTCAGTGAATGGTGGTCATTGTCCAAACCAGACACTTGAGAACTATTCCTTGACTCTCCCTGTACTCCCTATACTTTTTCATTCTCCAAATCCCATCTGTTCACTTAAATTTCTCAGGTCCATTTGCTTTCCTCTGCTACTACTCAGGTCCTGCCACCAGTATCTTTCCTTGGGGATGGTAACAGCCTATTGACTGGTTTCCCCGGCTCCATTATTGCTCTCCTCTAAGTCTGTTTTCCATCCGGTAGCCAGAGTGCTCCTTCTAAAATAAAATCTGGTAAGTCCTGAAGCAAATTTAAAATCTGGTAAATCCTGAAGCAAACGTAAACCTGTGAGCACAGATAACAGGGCCTCTATCTGCCTCACCAGCCTCCTTTCTTCCCTCCCAGTTGCCCTGTAGCCATATTGTACCATTTCCTCTTCTCTGCTGTTGTATGCTCTTTTCAACCTCTGGATCTTCACCTATGATATCATGGGAGACTATTCACCCTCCTCAGCCTTCAATTCCAGCTTAAGCTTCTCTTCCAACCTGAAGCTTAACTGCTCCTGCTTTTGTGCTTCTGTCTGGATTCCATAGAACTCAGAACTTAAGATACCACGAGTTTCTCATGGTGCTTTCCCCATAGAGGACATTTAGCAAATTTTTATTTAATGTGTAAATGATTGAGGTGTACTTTTTATTTTATTGTATTTTTGGTGGCCCACATTGTCTCTTATGATACTATGCGAATATATTCTCAATGTAGCATGAAAGAAGAGGATTTAGAAAATGTAATACGAAAGTGCATAGGGCTCAGTGGTGGGGAAGGAGGCAGGAATGCAGTGTACAATTCCAGAAGCAAAGAGGGCTTTGTTTTAAACAATGTTCATATTATTAATCTATCCATCAATCTCAGACCAATTTACAGTGAAACAGTAACTCTAAAGGATGGAATATGTACTTTGAAAATTGGATGGCACTCTTTTATTGAAATCAGTAACTTTTTAAATTTTTTTTCCATCACCATTTATCCAGGCTATGCCCTTTTCCACCCCCTCCCCCCCGCCGCACCGTCCCACAGTCACTACACTTTTGTCCATGTCCATGAGTTCTCTCCTTTTTCTGTTTTGCTCAGTCTCTTCACCCCCTCAACACCCCCACCCCCTGGCAGAGCATCTATTGATATGATCATGTGATTTTAAAAGAAATATATTTTTATTGACTTCAGAGAGGAAGGAAGAGGGAGAGAGAGATAGAAACATCAATGATGAGAGAGAATCATTGATTGGTTGCCTCCTGCATGGCCCTACTGGGGATCAAGCCCACAACCAGGCATGTGCCCTTACCGGAATCGAAACCAGGACCCTTAAGTCTGCAAGCCAATGCTCTACCCACTGAACAAAACCAGGCAGGGCATGATCATGTAACATTTACCCTTTCTTTTGTTTATGTGGCGTATCACATTTATTGATTTGCAGATATTGCATTAACCTTGTATCCCTAGAATAAATCTCACTTGATCACGGTGTATGATCTTTTTAATGTATTGCTGAATCCAGTTTGCTAATACTTTGCTGAGGATTTTGGCATCTATCTTTATCAGGGATATTGGCCTATAATTTTCTTTCTGTGTAGTGTCTTTATTTGCTTTTGGAATTAGGATAATGATGGCCTTGTAAAAGGGGCTTGGGAATCTCTCCTCCTCTTGAATGTTTTAGAATAGTTTGAGAAGGATAGGTGATAGTTCTTCTTCGAATGTGTGGTAAAATTCACCTGTGAAGCCATCTGGCCCAGGACTTTGTTTGTTGGGAGTTTTTTGATTATTCCTTCAATTTCATTAGTTATTATGAGTCTATTCACATTTGTCCTGATTCAGTTTTGAAAGATTGTATGTTTCTAGGAATTTCTCCATTTCGTCCAGATTGTCCAATTTGTTGGCATATAGTTGTTTGTAATATTTTCTTACAATCCTTTGTATTTCTTTGGTGTCAATTGTTACTTCTCTTTCATTTCTGAGTTTATTTGGGTCCTCTTTTTTTTTCCTCTTGATGAGTCTGGTTAAAGATTCGTCAATCTTGTTTATATTTTCAAAGAATCAGCTCTTGGTCTCATTGATCTTTTGTATTGTTTTACTCAGACTCTATTTTGTTTATTTCTGCTCTGATCTTTATTATTTCCTTCCTTTTACTCACTTTGGGCTTTGTTGCTCTTTTTCTAGTACATTTAAGTGTTAAGTTAGATAATTTGAAATTTTTCTTGTTTCTTGAGATGGGCCTGTAATGCTATGGATTTCCTTCTTAGGGCTGCTTTCGCTGTGTCTCATAGATTTTGGATTGTTGTGTTCTTGTTTTCATTTTTTTCAAGGTGTCTTTAGGTTTCTCCTTCCATCTCATTTTTAATGGGAGGCAATGGATTGATGTTTCTCAATCACATTGATGTTTCTCTTTCTCTCTTCTCTTTCCCTAAAAAAAAAAAAAAAAAAAAAAAATCATTAAAAAAACACATATCCTTGTGTGAAGATTAAAAAAAAATCCATCTGATCTAGTGTGTTATTTAAAGCCACTGAAGATACTAGTACATTTTAAATGGTAATTATTACTTTTATTTATTTCAGAGAGGAAGTAAGAGGGAGAGAGAGATAGAAATATCAATGATGAGAGAGAATTGTTGATTGGCTGCCTCCTGTAGGTCCCCTACTGGGGATTGAGCCCACAACACAGGCATGTGCCCTGACCAGGAATTGAACCGTGACCTCCTGGTTCATAGGTCGATTCTCAATCACTGAGCAACACCAGCTGGGCAATTTTTTTTTTTTAAATTGGGAAGCTATTTCTTCAAGAAACAAAATGTAGTATCTAAATACCTTGATCAAATATTTTCATTGTGAAAATTAATTTGGCTTCTTTTTCAATCATTCTATTGAAACTTCTTGTATATGGATAACCACTGAACTCCACACAGGAATCTTTGGGATCTTCTTTTTGTAAGGCACTGTGCTAGGATATGCTGCAGTTACTCAGAAGTACCTGGTATAAGTCCCCATTTTTGCCCTCAAGGGCCTGAACCATGGAAATAAAACATAAGTGACTTAAGTATTTGAAGTGATTTAAATATTTGAAGTAATATGAAAGTATAGTTAATTATAATTATAACTTAAAATTTTAATAACAATGAATTAATGTGTCAGAAAAAAACAAAGATAAAAGTGCAAATGAATTCAAAATTGGTATACCATGACCAATTTGACTGGAAAGCTCAGAGAAGATGTCTTGAAAGGGTAGTAATTAGAGTGTATTTTTAAAAAAAATTTAAATTCTTTTTTGTTGAAAGCATTACATATGTCTCCTTTTTCCCCCATTGACCTCACCCCGGCTGCTCCCATCTCCCAGCACATGCCCTCACCCCGCTACTGTCTGTGTCCATTGGTTTATATGCATGCATACAAGTCATTTGGATGATTTCTTACTCCCCACCCCTTCCATCCTTCTTTGTCTTCCCTCTGAGGTTTGACGGTCTGTTCAGTGTTTCTATTTCTCTGTATCTATTTTTGTTCATCAGTTTATGTTGTTCATTATATTCTACAAATGAGTGAGATCATGTGATACTTATCTTTCTCTGACTGGCTTATTTTGCTTAGCATAATGTTCTCCAGATCCATCTATGCTGTTGCAAATGGTAAGAATTCCTTCCTTTTTACAGAAGCATAATATTCCATTGTGTAGATGTACCTAGACTGGATTTTTAATTATTATATTTAAGAAGTTGATAATTTAAGAATAGGAGGATCCTTCATATAGAAGAAATAGCAAGAACACATGCTTGAAGTTATAGTTTAGAGGCAGTAATCCAATCAGTTTTTCTTGGCATTGTAGCATAGTGGCTAAAGCATAACTCTAGAGCCAGATTACATGCATTCAACTGTTGGTGTTACTACTGCTATTATTATTATTACTATTTCTCCATTGATTTTTTTTTCAGAGAGAGTGGAAGGGATGGTAGAGGGACGGACGGAGAAACATTGATATGAGAGGGACACATTGATTGGTTGCTTCCTGTACATACCCTCACCAGGGCTGGGGATCAAACCCAGGTACATGCCCTTGACTGGGAATTGAACCTGAGACCCTTTGGTGCTTGGGCTGATGCTCTAACCATTGAGCACACTGGCCAGGGCTGCTATTATCTTTATTATTGTTAGTAACATTTATGTTGGGGTATTACATAATATTTGTTTGAAAAGATAATAAAACCACTATTTTATTATAAGTTTATTATTAATAACAATAAACATGATAATAAACATTTACTGAACACTTATTGAACAGTGCAGCCACTGTTTCAAAGAGTTTTACATGAATTAATTCATTTTATTCTCAAAATAATGATGTGAGGCAAGTACTATTATTTTTTTCCCATTTATCACATGATAAACTGAGGCATAGATAGTCTAACTTGCCCAAGGTTAAACAAAAAACTGGTAAAATAGTCACAGAGCTCATAAGTTTAACTAGGGCCATACTGGGGAGCAGTTTATTAATTTATTATATTTTTCATCTTAAATTTTTTCCAGTTTTATTGAGATTATAATTGACATAAGTTTCAGATGTACAGCATAATGAGAAATAGTTAAATACAAGAATGTATATGGTAACAGAAAAGACTATAAAAAGGTTGCCTGGCTGGTGTTTCTCGGTGGTTAGAAGGTCATGGTTTGATTCCTGGTCAGGGCTCATGCCCAGGTTGTGGGTTCCATCCCCAGTAGGGAGTAGCCGATGAATGAGTCTCTCTCATCATTGATGTTTCTCTCTCTCCCTCTCCTTCCTCTCTCTGAAATCAATAAAAGCATATAAAATTATTTTTTAAGAATACTATGAGTCTATCTCCACCACCTTGGCTGCCAGCAGGTGGGACCAATCTGCCCACTTAGCCTGTCTGCCTGCTGTCAATCTTAATCTCTCAAGCGGCTGTTTCTGACAGGGCTGTTGGTGGGGAAGTTGCTGTATCGCTTTCTGGGACTGAACGGCCTCTCTTCCGCCCAGTCCCTTGTTGTCGTTTGTTGATTTGTTGATGATAGCCATTCTGACAGGTGTGAGATGGTACCTCATTGTCATTTTGATTTGCATCTCTCAGATGATTAGTGACTCTGAGCATGTTTCATATGTCTCTTGGCCTTCTGTAGTCCTCTTTGGAAAAGTGTCTATCTAGGTCCGTTGCCCATTTTTTTTATTAGATTGTTTATCTTCCTTTTGTTAAGTTGTATGGCTCTCAAGGACTATTCAGATTTTTTTTTTTTTTTGGTATCCTTTGTACCACTCAGCGTGTAGTCTGGGTGTGGCTGTATTGGCTGTCTGGAGACTGCAGGGAGGGGCTATCTTTTCAGGAAAAAATGGCTGCAACAAGAAAGCCCACTTCATGGGAGAGCATATTTGCCAATGTTATCTCTGGTAAGGGTTTAATCTCCAACATTTACAGAGAACTCATACAACTTAACAAAAGGAAGATAAACAATCCAATAAAAAATGGGCCACGGACCTAAATAGACACTTTTTGAAAGAGGACTACAGAAGGCCAAGAGACATATGAAACATGCTCAGAGTCACTAATCATCTGAGAGATGCAAATCAAAACGACAATGTGGTACCATCTCACACCTGTCAGAATGGCTATCATCAAGAAATCAACAAACGACAAGTGCTGGCGAGGATGCGGAGAAAAAGGAACCCTCGTGCACTGCTGGTGGGAATGCAGACTGGTGCAGCCACTCTGGAGAACAGTATGGAGTTTCCTCAAAAAACTAAAAATGGAACTCCCATTTGATCCAGTGATCGCACTTCTAGGACTATATCCCCAGAAACCAGAAACATCAATTAGAAAGGATATATGCACCCCTATGTTCATAGCAGCACAATTTACCATAGCTAAGAGTTGGAAACAGCCTAAGTGCCCATCAGCAGATGAGTGGATTGAAAAACTGTGCTACATCTACACAATGGAATACTATGCTGCTGTAAAAAGGAAAGGACTCCTACCATTTGCAACAGCATAGATGGAACTGGAGAGCATTATGCTAAGTGAAATAAGTCAATCAGAGAAAGATAAATATCACATGATCTCACTCATTTGTGGAATATAATGAACAACATAAACTGATGAACAAAACAGATCTAGAGACAGAGAAGCATCAATCAGACCATCAAACCTCAGAGGGAAGGCAGGGGAGGGTGGGGGGAAGAGGGAGAGATCAACTGAAGGACTTGTATGCATGCATATAAGCATAACCAATGGACACAGACACTAGGGGTGTGAGGGCACGAGTTGGGGGGTTGGAGGGCAAGAGGGGGATAAGGACACATGTAGTATTTTAATCAATAAAGAAAAAAAGAGAATACTATGAGGAGGAATATCTTTTGGTTAGGGGAAAACCATATTTTAAAAAATATATTTTATTGATTTTTTACAGAGAGGAAAGGAGAGAGATAGAGAGTTAGAAACATTGATGAGAGAGAAACATCGATCAGCTGCCTCCTGCACGCCCCCTACTGGGATGTGCCCGCAACCCAGGTACATGCCCTTGACCAGAATCGAACCTGGGACCTTTCAGTCCGCAAGCTGACGCTCTATCCACTGAGCCAAACCGGTTTCGGCCCATTTTGATTTCTGCACAGAAGAATAATATGGTCAGAGAGAGGGTTTTAGGGAGATGAAACTAGAAGCTATGAAGGACACAGACTGGAAGCTGTGAGACCAATCTACTGCAGTTTTCAACTGTGAAATTATAAGGGTCTATGGATGGGTGGGGGCAGGAAGAGTGGAAAGAAAGGGCTGGAAAGGAAGATTCAATTGGGTTCTGTTTCTAATGGGTGGGGGAGAAGAAGGCGTCAACGATCATTTACGGGTGTTTTACTTAGGTTACTGGCGATATTAATAGATAGTCATTCTGTCCTCATATTTAACCAGGGAATACTTAACATTTCAACCAACCTTCTTTTGAAAGTCTCTTTCCTTCTTTCTGTTGGTGACTATTTTTAAATGTTGGTTTTCCTCTTACCTAATTCCTCATTCAGAGTTATTTCCTGTAGTGCACAGCCTTCAAAGTTGCAGTCTGAAGCTCACTTGTTTTTCTTTTACATGCCCACTTGGCATTGTAGCGAGTGTATGCTGTCCATTTACCTTTAATCTGGAGGCAGGTAACCTCATGGAGGGAGAAAGCCTGGCCTGAATCCCAACTACACATTATTAGCTGTGGAGTAGCAATGTCTTTGATCTTAGTTTGCTCGTTTATAAATGGGAATGATATCTACCTTATGGAATTATTATGAGCTCTAAGTGAGTCTAGGGAAAAGGCTCAAAACACAGTAGTCCCTTATCAAGTTTTATTTGCTCCTTTTGTTACCTTTTCTCCTATTCAAATATTTCCCCTTGGTTCAAGTTGCTCCCCTGATGGAGGCTCTTCCTACATTAAGAGGAACAGTCATGATTTTCTGTTGCTTGCCAGATGTTAAACTGTACATTATAATTTTTCATGAATAAATAGCACAGTGACTGTTTTTCAGTTTTCAACATGGAATGACTTAATACTCTAAAAACATCAGATGAACTACAAAGAGATGTAATAATAACTGTTTTTATGTGAACTTACATTTCAGACAGGGCGTGAAAATTTATCTTCAAATTGGATTCTTAAGTGCAATATGAAGATAAGCTGTAGAAACACAATATATGAAATATTGTATGAAATATAAAAATTTCGAAAACCTGTACATATCTAGAAATTTTATTTGTGCAGGTGTTATGAATGATACAATGATTGATCTTTTATGTAACAATTAGAATAGGAATTTCATTTGATTCAACAGATGGTATTGTGAAGAGAATGTATCTCAGCAAAATACTTACATGGAATGATAGGAAGCACCTTGTTTTGTAGATAGATGAGCCAAGATAATATTTGCTATGGGTAACTAGTCAGAGTGGTCAAGTTTCTTGTTAGGGATTTGGAAATGACTCACAGGAGAGATTTCCTTTATTCAGTTAACTTTCATGGACTTCAAAATCTGAAAGGTAACAGCCCTAGCCAGTTTGGCTTAGTGGATAGAGCATTGGCCCACGGACTGAAGGGTCCCGGGTTCGATTCAAGGGCAAGTACCTTGGTTGCAGGTTTGATCTCTGCCCTGGTTGGGGCTCATGCAGGAGGCAACCAATTGATGTGTGTCTCTCACATGGATGTTTCTCTCTTTGTCTCTGCCCCTCCCTTTCACTCTCTCTAAAAATCAATGGAAAGATATACTCGAGTGAGGATTAACAGAAAATAAAAAAAACCTCAAGGGTAACATATTAAAATTATAAAATATTAAAAATCATTTCAGAACACAGAAGAGGTTTTAAGTGTGACCTAGTACAATCACTTTGTTTTAGAGAGAAAGAAACTGAGGCTTAAAGATTAAAAAAGACTTGCCCAGGACTCCCCATAATGATAGTGGCAAGTCAGAGATCAAACTTAGGTTTCTTAATTTCCTCTATTCTTGCCACAAAACACCATGAACATTTAAACATAATTTCAACCAAACCCTAGCCTAGAAATGAGATTTCTGTGAAAGTGTAAAAATACAAATATTAAGACTTGGGACTAAAATGTCTTTAATCATTATTTCTGATTGCTTTTCCTATTCCATATTTCTTTAAAATTAGATTTAAAACAGTTTTAAGATCACAAAAGTTCAGTTGTCTTTCAAAAATCCACATGAAATGGATGCTTTAGGAGTATGTGTTATGTGGGTACCCCACGCATTGACATTCCACTGAGCGATGTCAACTCCAGTTTGAGAAGATACCTCAAAGGTTGCTTGTGGCCAAGCTAGTTCAGATTCACCCAAGGTGATATTGATTTGAAGAAAGTTAGCTACCCATACATTTTCTGAGTGAAAAAAAAAATCTGACCATTTAAGAGTTGATCAAATTTATTTTATTTGGAAAATTACTGGAAATACAGCACTAGAAAGCCACTTTAAAACAATATGGTAAACTCTTTTGCTTTGCTGCCTAGGTTAAATCCATACTAACACACATACACACACACAACAATGCTTAAAATGTTCATGTCCACTTAGAGTTTCTCTATGTGGCTCCTTTCCAGAAGTTTCAGGTTCATGTGAGAGGAGATGATATTAGCATTGAGGAACAGACAATGTGAGAACTTGGTATGCTTTGTTCTAAAGCCCAGCTGTGACTTTTGTCACTTGATATCTGTAAAATGCTTGTTTTACTTAACTAAAGATACGAAAGCAAAATGGAATGGAAACTTTGGTGTGTCCAAAAGTCAGACCATGTTTTGTTAGAGTGTATAATAGATACTGTAGTCATTGTGTGATAAATATATATGAAAAGTATCAATATTTGGAAGTTAGTGTTTTAATGAGTGAATTTTATTTATTGTTCTCGTTTTGATTTTTTCACCAGCTTCTCATTTCTACTTTCCTGGTTTAGCAGAAAACAAAAAAAAGTAAAAATGTTTCAAAAACAGTGTAGTACGTAATAATAAAGGTTATTTGAATGAATAAGTGAGCAGTAATTGTCCTTTAGGAAGGGGTATAGTTGAAGGGAGGGAAGGGGCTGCACATAAGATTATCTAAGTAGCTTTCCTAACCACAGATGTTCACCCTTTTTCCCATTCGGAGATTCTCCATCCTGGGGGAGAACCATGGTTTTGGAGCAATGAGTTAAAATATATTTGGAAAGCACCCAAACCATGAGGTTTGTACCAAATTCTCAACTTCAGAGGCGTCTGGGTTTATTTTAGCAATGTGGCACATTTTTGGTTTGGTGATTTAAGTTTTATTTTTAAATTAAATTGTAGCATAAAATGAAGTTACTCTTGAAATATATGAGTTTAAATTTTCCAAGGATACTATTTATGAGCAAAATAAATTTTCATTATGGCTAAGCTCAGAATTCTTAAAAAATTATAACAGTCATATTCTTATTGTTCAAAGTGACAGCTCTCTCCCAGCAAGTAAAAATTTCATTGAAAAGAAAGAGGTTCCCTGGCCCAGTGGCTCAGTTGGAATATTGTCCCATCCATCAAAAGGTTGCAGGTTCAATTCCCTGTCAGAGCACATACCTAGGTTGTGGGTTCAATCCCTGGTTGGGGTACATATGTGAGGCAATGAATCGATGTTTTTCACATCAGTGTTGTTGTTTTTTTTTTTTTTTCCTCTCTCTCTCCCACACCCTCTTCTTCTCTCTCTAAAATCAATGAAAAATATCCTCGGTGAAAACATTTCCCAGCTGGTGTGGCTCAGTGGTCGAGCGATGAACTATGAACCAGGAGGTCACGGTCCAATTCCCAGTCAGGGCACATGCCTGGGATGCGGGCTTGATCCCCATTGGGGGGCATGCAGCTGATCAAGGATTCTCTCTCATTATTGATGCTTCTATCCCTCTCTTCCTCTCTCTGAAATCAATAAAAACATATTTAAAGAAGAAAATAATACAATATTTAATAAATAGTAATATAAGAATAAGCTGTGTTTTGTATATTCACAACTGTAAACCTACTTTTGCCACATCCTGCATTTATTGGTTTGGAAACCTTGTCAAAAAATTGAAAAAATCTCTCTTCTGAGCAATGTGTCTCATTTTAAAACACATTGATAAAAATGTAGTAACAGGTAAGCTTTTTAAAGGAGTTTCATTCAATTGAGCTCAATTTAACCACATTTTATTTATTCTCTACTACACACAAGGCACTTGTTTGGACATTGTAGAGGATAGAAAGATGAGTACATAGTTTCTGTGTTCAAGGAGTTTATAAAACAAGGTTGGTAAATATGGGGAGGGACATATATTCAATGTAGTATACACACACATTCACATGTATACATAGAAACATATACATACATATACATAGCACCCTGCAGAATCCATGTCTCCAAACTTCTAACCTATAATTCTTTTTTTTCTAATAAATCTTTATTGTTCAGATTATTAGTTGTTTATCTCTTTTTCCCCCATAGCTCCTCTCCACCCAGTTCCCACCCCACACTCTTCCCTTACCCACCCCCCACTGTCCTCATCTATAGGTGTACGATTTTTGTTCATTCTCTTCCCACATCCCCACACCCCTTTCCCCTGAAAATTGTCAGTCCACTCCCTGTGATCCTATTATATTCACCAGTTTATTCTGTTCATCAGACTTTTTATTCACTTGATTTTTAGATTCACTTGTTGATAGATACGTATTTGCTGTCACTTTGTTGTTCATAATTTTTATCTTTACCTTTTTCTTCTTCCTCTTCTTAAAGAATACCTTTCAGCATTTCATATAATACTGGTTTGGCAGTGATGAACTCCTTTAGCTTTTTCTTATCTGTGAAGCTTTTATCTGACCTTCAATTCTGAATGATAGCTTTGCTGGGTAGAGTAATCTTGGTTGTAGGTTCTTGCTATTCATCACTTTGAATATTTCTTGCCACTCCCTTCTGGCCTGCATGGTTTCTGTTGAGAAATCAGCTGACGGTCATATGGGTACTCCCTTGTAGGTAAGTGTTTTTGTCTTGCTGCTTTTAGTATTCTGTCTTTGTCTTTTGCTCTTGGCTTTTTAATTATGATGTGTCTTGGTGTGGTCCTCTTTGGATTCCTTTTGTTTGGGGTTCTCTGCACTTCTTGGACTTGTAAGTCTATTTCTTTCACCAGGTGAGGGAAGTTTTCTGTCATTATTTCTTCAAACAGGTTTTCAGTATCTTGCTCTCTCTCTTCTTCTGGCACACCCATAATTCGGATGTTGATATGCTTGAAGGTGTCCCAGAGGCTCCTTACACTATCTTTATAGTTTTTGATTATTTTTTGATTTGTTTTTCTGGTTGAGTGTTTTTTGCTTCTTTGTATTTCGAATCTTTGACTTGATTCTTGCGATCCTCTAGTCTGCTGTTTGATCTCTGTATATTATTTTTAATTTCAGTCAGTGTATGCTTAATTTCTAGTTGGTCCTTTTTCATATCCTCAAGGGTCTCACTAAATTTATCAGCAGTTTCTAGAAGATTCTTGAGTAACCTTATAATCTTGGTTTTGAACTCTATATCCAGTAGTTTGCTATCCTCCATTTCTTTCATTTGTGATCTGTTTCTTTGTCTCTGCATTTTGGATGTTTCCCTGAATTGATAGAGTGGCTTTGTGTGCTAGGTGTCCTATAGGGCCCAGTGGCTCAGCCTCCCCAGTTACCTGAGGTGAACACTCTTGGTGCACCCCTTTGTGGGCTGTGTGCACAGTCTTGATGTAGTTAAGCCTTGATTGTTGTTGCTATCACTGGGAGGAATTGACCTCCAGGCCAACTGGCTGTGAGGATCAGCTGTGTCTATGCTGGGAGAACTTCTGTGCTGGAGATACCCTTATGAGGCAAGACTTGCTTCAGTGAGGCTTTGGTGCTCAATGAGTCTGCCCCCTGAGTGTGTCCCTTATGGATCTGAGGAGTTGTAATCTGGATGGTCCTACTCTGACCCCTGGGTACACTGGCTCTTGGATCTCCAAGGAGAGAGGCTACTCAGCAGGAGCTACAGAGAGATCTGCAAATTCCTTCTCTTTGGGGTTTGAAGGTGCCCAGATGAGGCCCAGCTGTGAAGCAATGCAAGCTTCTGTGGGGCCTTGGGTCTTCTTTTGGAGGCTCTGGGGCTCTTTGACTCAGCTGCAGTACATTAGGTTTCAGATTGCAAAGGGCCAGGCCATTCATATGCAAAAACCTCTGTGCACAAATTGGGTGGGGCGGGGCCTCAGGGAAGCACCAGGGTGGAGCAAATAGCACTGGCTGACCGTCAGCCCTACCTGGAAGAGGTCCTGTGTCTCTGTGTCCCGTGGCACCATGCAGGAAACAATGATCACTGCAAGCATCTCTGGCAGAAAGCCGCCCTCGAGTTTCGCCCTATGCCAGACAGTCCAGTTTCTCCCCGTATAAGTCTGGGTCCCCAGAGTCCTGCTGGGAACTGGAGTTCAGAGCAGTTGGGAGCTTGTATCTCCTTCACGATTGAAAAAAGACAACAGCGTACTCAGTTTCCAGCCCTTTCTGTGTGCGCGCCTGTGCCTCCGCCTCCATACCTCTGCACTTCACTTCTGTACCTCCCCTCCTCCTCTGAGTCTCAGTGTGCTTTTCTCTTTCCTTCTAGTTGTAGAATTTCCACTTACCCAGTCTTCCCATGGTTCTGGATAATACCTGATTTGTCTTTTAGTTGTAGTTTTGAAGTGGTTCTTTGAGGCAGCACGTTCAGGTGTTTACCTGTGCCGCCATCTTGGTTTCCCCCCTAACCCATAATTCTTTAAAAAAAATATTTTTTTATTGATTTCAGAGAGGAAGGGAGGAGAGAGCTAGAAACATCAGTGATGAGAATCATTGATTGTCTGCCTCCTGTGTGCCCCACACTGGGGATTGAGTCCACAACCAGGGCATGTGCTCTCACCATGACCTCCTGGTTCATAGATTGGTGCTCAACCACTGAGCCACACTGGCCGAGCCATTCTTTCCACTATACCACATGCCTCTTCTACCAGATGCATGCCCAGCTCCTTGAAAAAGAAAGTGGGTTTTAATTTCCATCTTCCATTTACTTAGGGTAGCCCATGCTTTAGTATATCACCAAATGTTAGCTTTCTTTCACTAAATTAGAACTTTTAAAAGAAGCATGCATGAATTAGCAAACTATATGATTTATATATAGATTATTTATGAGTAACTTTTAAAAAAGCATTTAAAGTACATATAGTAACCCAATTTCTTTATTAACAAATGTTTTGTTCATAGAGGAAATTAGAAGTCTTATGATTTAATGAACATGTAAGACTCAAGTATAATTATTATTCTAAAATACTTAAAAACAATTCACCTAGAAAGTGTAAATAGGTCATGCATATTTACTTTAATAATCCTTTTCCTTTTAAATAAACCTTTCTTTAATAGATGAAAAGGTGAAGTTAAATCTTACCTTGATTAAAGTATAATAGATTCAGTATCATTGGCAATGGAATTATGATTATTACTGTACTGCACTCATATATATAACTCTTTTATTTTGTCTCTCCCTCTAAATTTTAAGATTTTTCTTTTTGCTGTAGAGAATAAGACAATGTTTTCTCCCTGAGGAAATCTTTATTCCCTGAGGAATATGAAGATGAGATATTAAGATGACATGACTTTTGACTAAGTTACTTCTAGTCTATTAGGAGATGGCACATATAAATAACTAGAGGCTCAGTACCTGAAATTTGTGCACTGGAGGGGTGGGTTCCCTCAGCCCAGCCTGTGCTCTCTTGCCGTCTGCCCTCGGGGGATGTCCAACTGCTGCAGAGGTGGGAGCGTCTCCCGCCACCGCCACTGCGCTTGCCAGCCATGAGCCCAGCTTCTGGCTGAGTGGTTCTCCCCCTGTGGGAGCACACTGAACACCAGGGGGCAGCTCCTGCATTGAGTGTCTGCCCCCTGGTGGTCAGTGCATGTCATAGCGACCAGTCGTTCCACCGTTTGGTTGATTTGCATATTAGCCTTTTATTATATAGGATTACAGTGGGGGATGCCATGTTCCATAAAAGTGGTCTAAATAGAGTGCCGAGAGAATTTAGAGAAAAGAGAATTTTGCCTGAGAAACCCAAAGAAACCTTCCTAAAATAGCTGGCATTTGAGCTGGGCTCTTAAAGTCGAGGCTGGATTTGAACAAAAGGAAGATACTTCTGAACAGTTTATAACATACTATATACATGAATTAGTGAAGATAGTTAGAAAATCTAGTTCTTACTACAGTGTCTGGTACCCAGTAGGTGTTCAGTAAATGTATGCTAAATAAGTGCATAAATGTCACAGTTAATCTAATGCCACTAGCCAGCTGATTTCCTCATATGAAGGGTCTGAGAAAAGTAATTGGAAAATTTTTGCCTTGAGCAGTGCCTCTGCATTTATCAAGGGATTTAACTGCTGAGTTTCCCTACATTCATTTTCTCATGAACATTAACCATCATGTTTTGTTCCTGAAAAATGGTGCAGCTGCTTGGTGGCTATTTCACACCCCCTTACTAATCAGCTGTTCACCAGTGAGCTGGATTGACATCTGACAGATGATCATCTGCAATGAATTAGAGGAGGAATAGCCAGCAGTTGGGAAGTGACTGGTGCTCTGGTTTGGCATTATTGCATTGCATGGGTAGAGAATGATGGATGCTTATTTTCAAGCCAGTTATGAAGATGGAGAGATGTGGATAATTTTTGTGTGGGACAATTCTGAAATGCCATGTTCATGAAGGCAAACAAAGTGCAGAGCCTAACAATGATGCTGGAACCGGTAGTTCTCAAGCTCTACCGAATGCTTACTATTTGATTTATCATTTGCATTTAATATCTGCTTTATTTTATAATAATAGATGAGTGTTTGCATGCACTATCTTAAGGAAAATATGAATATTGATCATTATAATCATCACTGTTTTAAAATGTTGCTTCTGAGCAGACTTAGGGAATTTGAAATACTGACTTGTGATAGTGTCTATCTTCCTGCTTAAAAATGATTTCTTGCTACTTTGGATGTCCTTATTGCTGTTAGTATTTTCATTTTGTATTTACTTATGCTTTTTTAGCAATTTTTTTTGTTATTGACTAAAATACAACTAGAGGGTCATCGGTTTAAAAAAAGTAGCTGTCGGGAATAGCCTCTGCATATTTCCCCTCCCCATAATCATAGTTCTTAACATAGGCTTCTTCATCTTTTTTAGATTTGATTCTTACTTTGTGCTATAGTTCTGGTAAATTATCATCTGCTGTGTTTTTACGAGATACCCTGTAACTACTACTGTGCTCTAGTTCCTCAGTCCCTGTAGCCAGGGTTAACATAGTAGGTGTTCATTTAATATTTGTACAGTGATAGCATAAATGGATCCAGCTCTTGAATTCCTGTCAAATCTGCTACTTGCTAATTGTGTTCCCTGCTTGTTTGACTTTTCCCTGCCTTTTCTTTGCCCATCACTATGTGCCATACAAACAGTAGGGCAACTCTGTTATTACAGGTTGGGCCTCCATCACTGCTGGAGTGGCCTTTGGATAGATGCTTTGACCTTCAAAATAAACATTCTTCCCACTCCTTCATACCAGTTAATTAGTTCTTGCATACCAGCCTCAACCCAGAGGGCCAAGTCCCTGGAGACTTTGTAGGCTTCTGTGTTTGGCAATTATAGACTGGCTCCGGTTGCTCTGTGAGAGGGTGTCCATATTTCCAGGTTTGCCTAGGACAGCTCTGATTTCCGTCTGCTGGTCTGGTTTGTTTTCATTAACAGAACCACTTCACTTTCAAAAGTACCACGGTTGGGATAATGAATTATATAATATGGTCACCTAATCTCTTTGTAAGATATGACAGTAACTGAACTTTCAATTTTGTCTTATCTTTGTCAATTTTAGTGCCATATTGAGAAACTCTGAGGGTTATTTTTGTAAATCAGATCACATAAGGTATCTAGTTCAAGTGATTTTGAGTTTATAGCTATTTGAATAGAATAGAAAAGTATCAAATGGAAAAATCATGACACAAAATATTTTTCTCAAGGCTCACACCTTTATTATGCATTATATTATCAGAGGCTTAAGAATTCCTGGGAAGTCAATTTTAAAAGATTTATTTCATGTCCTTCATCAAATATTCTGTAAAGCAACACAATGCCTAAAACAGTTAATTTTGAGTGCCTGCATTATATATGCTTAGTTATGTAAGCTCTTTTGGGGACCATATAGCAAGTGCTATAGTTATTGAATCACTCAAATGAGGGATGATAACAATTCTAAAAATATAGCATCTCAGAGTATTAAAAAAAAAGATAGCAAGCTCTTCATGTGCAGTGTAGCAGAAAATGAGTAGGCCCTGGTAATTATTCTCAGAACTGCTGTATGTGAATTAAGACTTAAATGCCTTGAATTGCAGATGCTTCAACTACGTTTTTATTCACTTTGTGAAGTCTCCTAAAATTGTTGCAAATTACTGCAATCGAACAGGAACAGTGGGATCTCGTGAGCACATTTAAGTGAAACATAATCATAGTAAGGCCTACAAAGTGACACAGCACTTTTTCTGATAAGTTCTGTGAACTTTACAGATATTATTTTTTTGCTTTTCCTAATATTTTGATGGGTAGTAAGATATTGGAAAAGGAAAAAAAGATAACCCTCAGTAAAGACACTATGCATTTCCATTGGCATGCCTCACTTATCTTGACTTAAGGAGCTAAATGTCTATGTTAGACTATTTTTCATGATGAATAAAAAAATCTGCTTCTGTGTCTTTTCTTTTCATATCCTTCTGCCTATTCCAAGATAGGTAAAGAGGAGAATGTTTTTGTATAAGATCAACAAAGGTGGGTTTACTGTAGTCCAGGGCTGCTTCTTGTAAGGTCTGAGAATCCTTTTTTTTTTTTTTTAGTAAATCTTTATTGTTTAGATTATTACAGGTGTTCCTCTTTTATTTTTTCCCCATAGCTCCCCTCCACCTGATTCCCCACCCCACCCCATGCCCTTACCCCCCACCACTGTCTTCATCTTTAGGAGTAAGATTTTTGTCCAATCTCTTCCCACACCCCTCACACCTGCTTCCCCTGAGAATCGTCAGTCCATTCCCTTTCTATGTCCCTGATTCTATTATATTCACCAGTCCATTCTGTTCTTCAGATTTTTCATTCACTTGATTTTTAGATTCACTTGTTGGTAGATATGTGTTTGATGTCATTTTGTTTTTCATAATTTTTGCCTTTATCTTTTTCTTCTTCCTCTTCTTAAAGGATACCCTTCAGCATTTCGTGTAATCCTGGTTTGGTGGTGATGAACTCCTTTAGCTTTCTCTTGTCTGTGAAGCTCTTTATCTGACCTTCAACTCTGAATGATAGCTTTGCTGGGTAGAGTAATCTTGGTTGTAGGTTCTTGCTGTTCATCACTTTGAATATTTCTTGCCACTCTCTTCTGGCCTGCATAGTTTCTGTTGAGAAATCAGCTGACAGTCGTATGGGTACTCCCTTGTAGGTAATTAACTGTTTTTCTCTTGCTGCTTTTAATATTCTCTCTTTGTCTTTTGCCCTTGGCATTTTCATTATGATGTGTCTTGGTGTGGTCCTCTTTGGATTCCTCTTGTATGGGGTTCTGTGCGTTTCCTGAACTTGTAAGTCTATTTCTTTCACCAGGTAGGGAAAGTTTTCTGTCATTATTTCTTCTAATAGGTTTTCAATATTTTGCTCTCTCCCTTCTTCTGGCACCCCAAAAATTCAGATGTTGGTTCGCTTGAAGTTGTCCCAGAGGCTCCTTACACTATCTTCATATTTTTGGATTCTTTTTTCTTTTTGTTTTTCTGGTTGGATGTTTTTTGTTTCCACATATTTCAGATCTTTCGTTTGATTCTTGGGGTACGTTGATCTACAGTTGAGTTTCTGTATATTTATTTTAGACAGTGTATGCTTCATTTCTGACTGGTCCTTTTCCATTTTTTTGGCATTCTCATTAAGGTCCTTGAAGGTCTCACTAAGCTCCTCAGAAGTGTTATCAAGTTTCTCAGCGGTTTTTAGAAGATTCTTGAGTAACCTTATACATATGGTTCTGAACTCTATGTCATCCAGTAGTTTGCTTTCCTCCGTTTCTTTCATTCGTGACATGTTTCTTTGTTTCTGCATTTTGGCTGCTTCCCTGTGTTGATGGAGTGGCTTTGTGTGGTAGGTGACCTATAGGGGGCAGTAGCTCAGCCTCCTCAATCTCCTGATGTGGATGCTCTTGGTACACCCCTTTGTGGGCTGAGTGCAAAGTCTTGGTGCAGTTAAGCCTTAATTGCTGTTGTTACTCTGGGAGGAATTGACCTCCAGGCCAATTAGCTGTTAGCACTCCCTGTGTCTATAATGGAAGAACTGCAGCGCTGAAGACACGCTTATGGGGCAGGACTTGTTTCAGTGAGGCTTTGGTGCTCACTGAGTCTGCCTCTTGAATGTGTCACTTATGGATGTGAGGAGTTGAAATCTGGTGTCTCACACTGACCACTAGGTACATTGGCTTCTGGATCTCCAATGGGGTGCAGGTCAGCTACTGTCTGAGGCCACTCAGCAGGAGCTACAGTGAGAGCTGCAGTTTTCTCCTCTTTGCTTGGGGTTTGGAGGTTTTGGAGCTGTCTGACCCAGGCTGCAAGTTTGCTAGTTAAGCTGTGATAGGGCAGGCCTTTCTTATGCTAATTGAGCTGCTTGGAGCTTGGGTGGGTTTGTAGGGCGGGGCCTCAGGGTGTCACTAGGTTAGGGCGTGGCAAACAGCAATGGCTGCTAGTTAGCCGGCTCTGAGTCTCCAACGGCATCCGCGAGTCCCGTGCCCCAGTGCCGTAAACAATTATTCCTGTGTGCAGCTCTGCAAGCAAGCCACCCTCTCTGGCAGACAGTCCAGCTTCTCCCCGTAGGAGTTTGGGTCCCCCGCGTCTCCCCAGAGACTGGATTTCAGAGTAATCGGGGGCTTGTCTCCGTTGGGGTTGAAAAAAGCAACGCACCCAGTCGCCCGCAGCCAGCCCAGATCACGCGCCTCCGTACCTCAGCTTTTGAGCGCTCGTGCATGTCTCAATGCTCTTTTCTCTTTCCTTCTAGTTGTAGAACTTCCACTCAGCCAGCTTTCCCGTGGTTCTGGGTGATAGACGTTTTGTCTTTTAGTTGCAGTTTAACTTGTTGTAGGAGGCAGCAGTTTAGGTGTTTACCTACGCCGCCATCTTGGATTCTCTCTCTGAGAATCCTTTATATAAGAAAGAGCCTCTATTTCCCAGACCAATTTTGACTCTGACTTCTAACTTCACTGCCACCAGTACTTTTTAAATTTATTTAATAAATCTTTATTCAGATTATTCCAATTGTTTCTCCTTTCCCCCCCATAGCTCCCCTCCACCCGGTTCCCACCCAACCTTCTGCCCTTACCCGCCCCCCCCCCCCACTGCCCTCATCCATAGGTGTACGATTTTTGTCCAGTCTCTTCCTGCACACCCCCCCCCATACCCCTTTCCCCCTGAGAATTATCAGTCCACTCCCTTTCTATGCCCCTGATTCTATTATATTCACCAGTTTATTCTGTTCCTCAGGTTTTTAATTCACTTGATTTTTAGGTTCACTTGTTGATAGATATGTATTTGTTGTTCATAATTTTTATCTTTACTTTTTTCTTCTTCCTCTTCTTAAAGAATACCTTTCAGCATTTCATATAAATACTGGTTTGGCAGAGATGAACTCCTTTAGCTTTTTCTTATCTGTGAAGCTCTTTTCTGACCTTCAAGTCTGAATGATAACTTTGCTGGGTAGAGTAATCTTGGTTGTAGGTTCTTGCTATTCATCACTTTGAAAATTTCTTGCAACTCCCATGTGGCCTGCATAGTTTCTGTTGAGAAATCAGCTGACAATCATAAGGGTGCTCCCTTGCAGGTAATTAACTGTTTTTGTCTTGCTGCTTTTAATATTCTCTCTTTGTCTTTTGCTCTTGGGATTTTAATTATGATGTGTCTTGGTGTGGTCCTCTTTGGATTCCTTTTGTTTGGGATTCTGTGCGCTTCCTGGACTTGTAAGTCTTTTTCTTTCACCAGGTGGGGAAGTTTTTTGTCATTATTTCTTCAAATAGGTTTTCAGTATCTTGCTCTCTCTCTTCTTCTGGCACCCCCATAACTCGGATGTTGGTATGCTTGAAGTTGTCCCAGAGGCTTCTTACACTATCTTCAACTTTTTGGATTCTTTTTTCTTTTTGCTTTTTCGGTGAGTGTTTTTTGCTTCTTTGTATTTCAATTCTTTGACTTGATTCTTGCGTTCCTCTAGTCTGTTTTTGGGTCTCTGTATAATATTTTTAATTTCAGTCAGTGTATGTTTAATTTCTAGTTGGTCCTTTTTCATATCTTTGAGGGTCTTGTTATATTTATCCGCCTTTTCTAGGATACTCTTGAAAAGCCTTATAACCGTGGTTTTGAATTCTATGTCCAGTCGTTTGTTTTCCTCCATTTCTTTCATTTGTGATCTGTTTCTTTGTTGCCGCATTTTCACTGCTTCCCTGAGTTGGTAGGGTAGCTTTGTGTGCTAGGTTTTCTATATGGCCCAGTGGGTCGGCCTCCCAGTTACCTGAGGTGGACACTCTTGGTGCACCCCTTTGTGGACTGTGTGTACAGCCTTGTTGTAGTTAAGTCTTGATTGTTGTTGGTATCACTGGGAGGAATTGACCTCCAGGTCAGTTGGCTGTGAGGATCAGCTGTGTCTATGCTGGGAGAAGTTCGGTGCTGGAGACAGCCTTACAGGATTAGACTTGCCAAATTGCAAAAGCCTCTGTGCTCAGCTTGGATGGGGTGGAGTCTCAGGGCGGAGCAGACAGTCTTGGCTTCCCATCAGCCCTGCCCTTGCATGCGCGCCTCCAGACCTCTGGCTTCCCCGCCTCCACCTGAGAGTCCAGATTCCCCCCGCAAGAGCGTGGGTCCCCAGGGGCTCGCCTGGAACTGGGGTTCAGTGCAGTCAGAATTGGGTTTCAGTGCAGTCAGGAGCTTCTGACTCCCTTCTGCTAGGGAAAGCCTATGGCAACCTCCACAGTCTTTGTGCACACTGGTGTGTGTGCGCCTCCAGATCCCTGTCCACTGCCGCTCCCCCCGGATCTCTGAGTGCCCTTCTCTCTACCTGACAGTCCAGACTCCCCCTGTATGAGCCTGGGTCCACGGGGTTTCGCCTGGAATTGGGGTTCAGTGCAGTTGGAACTGGGGTTCAGTGCAGTCGGGGGCTTCTTTCCCCTCCTGCCAGAGAAAGTCAGCCAGGCTCTCAGCCGCCCTTCCTCTCTGTGTGCACAAAGACCCTTTGCCGTACCTCACCCCTTTGCCCTTCCTGCAATTCTCCGTGAGCTTTTCTCTTTCCTTCTAGTTGTAGAATTTCCACACAGCCAGCTTTCCTGTGGTTCTGGATGGTGTCCGTTCTGTCTTTTAGTTGTATTTTTAAAATTATTGTGCGAGGCAGCAGTTTAGTTACCTATGCCGCCATCTTGGTTTCTCCCACCAGTACTTTTTTACATAGGTAATTGTGTATTAAAATGGAAGTAAGATAACCTGACTGAAAATTGTAGATTTTATAGGTGGGACATGAGAGGATTTATCCCTTTACTTTCTGTTAAGTACCACAACTCCCAACTCCAGGAAGATGGTCATCTATGTCTCATTTGAAGACTTTTAGTCAGGATAGTTTATTCTAATAACTCTACTCTCTGAGAAATCTTATTTTATATCTAACCCAAGTTCTTCATATTGGAATTTAAGGCTATTTCCTTTGGTTTTGTCCTTATTGTAGCTAGAGAACAGCTGGTCACTGGAATAACTGATCAAATACCTTAAGAATGTTATTAAGTCATCCATCAGTCTTCCCATCACCAGGCACAATAATCTCAGTTCCTTTAATCTTTCCCCATAGATATTACTTTCCAACCCTTTAATCATCTTTGTGGCTCTTCTCCACTTTAGTAGAGTTAAATTTGAACCCTACAAATTGGGTACAGGTTTTTAAAAACTGTTCCTTTTAGAGTAAAGAGCAACGATCTGGTCCTACGGAGAGTTGGCAGAGTTACAGCTGCACCCAGAGGCCCCTTTCATCCCAGAAGCAGACTTAGTTCCTAGACCTATTCCTTCCATGTTCACAGAGCAATTTCTTCCACATGTGTTGATGGCCTCACAACTCATGTGGTCAAAAAGAGATGAAGACTTAAATTTAAGTTGATACTCCTTCTAAGCTCTATTTTCTCCCCTCCTATATTGAAAATTTTTATTTAGTTTATGAATATAACTATTAGTTGAAGGAATATTTTAAGCAGGATAGTTAATATTGAGAAATTGAAGAAAAAAAGAATTATTTTGTGTAAAGAACTCAAACTTTGGAAGTAAAAGAATTAAGAAAGCTTTGGTGAAATTAAAAAGTCAATCACTTCCATTTGTTTTCATAAAAGTGTGAATTTTTAAGATTATATTGATATAATGTCAATATCAAGGTAACTATTACATAGAATGCAAGTTTTAAGAAACAGGGAAGAATCATTCAAACATAGTGTTTCAGTTCTGGTCTACTGGGATTATACCATAAGTCTTGTCCAGTTCAAACTCCATCTTATGAACAATATTGGCTAGTCTCTCAGGCCATAAAACTACCATTCTTAATTTGACCTTCAACCCCACTGCCTCACCTCTTGAAAAAACTTTGATAAATTGTGTGTTAGTGTGTGTGATTATTGCAAGGAGTGAAGTGGAATGCATGTGGGTTAAAGACATTCATTATTCCAAGGTTAGGGTTTGCCTTTAAAAAATGAGGCCAGAGACTTTCAAGTAGAATAGACTATTAGACAAATTGTTGGTGGAATTGAATTCTTATTACACAAATGATACAAAGCTGTGGAAACGTGACTGTGAAACACAGCAGCAATTGGAGTGTTTGTGGGAAAAACTGGATGATAAGCATGCAAGCATGTGCAAAGCAAACAGTACTCTACTTTATAAAGGCCCAGGGCGCTGATGCCACAGTTAGAGAATGTGGTTGATACGAATGGTGAAGCTCATTGGCCATTAATATTCCAGACCCAGGCCTCTTGGTCTTTATATGTAGCTCCCATTGCAAACTTGACACAACTTGATGCAAGGTAGACAGCAAGATTTGATATGCTGTCTTTCTGTCAACTTTTTTTTTTTTAGTTTAAGTGCAATAGAACTGTATTATACTTATAATAAAAAAGAGTTATGAACACATCAGGAATCTGTACAAAT
Source organism: Corynorhinus townsendii (assembly GCA_026230045.1). Classification (NCBI taxonomy): domain Eukaryota; kingdom Metazoa; phylum Chordata; class Mammalia; order Chiroptera; family Vespertilionidae; genus Corynorhinus; species Corynorhinus townsendii. Next base: position 78,089,230 of record JAPDVU010000001.1, on the reverse strand, counting down.
GAATTAAAGTCATGGAGGTAGTTGTCTAGGGGTGAGATTGGGGTTACTAGGTTCCACTAACTCTACTTCAGCAACAAATTCTAAATGTTTCCTGTGTTGTAAATTAGAAACTACTTGTTTTAATTAAGACCATCTGTAAGCTCACAATGACTTGGGGACTAAAGGAGTGCCAAGGTGAAAACCAGTGGTGTTTATCTGAGTCATTTATTCCTCAGGCAAATATTTCTTTTGGGAGGCAAATATTTCATAGATTTGAGTTAACATATGACCTGCTTCCTCTAAAGTGGCTATCAGGTGATTTAATGATGTTGTATTCAGAAACCATCTAGAAAACAAGGCCACCCTCCCTGGTGTATATATAACTTCATATAATTTTTAGAAATAGATCTTGTTGATTAAAAAAGGTATCTGTTATTTTAGGGAATGGACGAAGAAGGTGAAAGTGAAGAAACATGGCATTCCAGAAAAAACAAACCATATAGATGACATTTGGGAAAGAAAGGGGGCATTTAAGTGAGAAGACAAGGAAGTTGGCAAAGCTAAAAAGGAGTAGCTTCAAGAGCAAGAATGACTTGGCTCTCATGGTTATTACAGATTTATAGCATGTGAGAATTGAAAGATTTCTTAGAGATTGTACAGCTCAATCCTTTAAATTTATAGATTAAAAACAAACAAACAAAAAAGCCCAAACCCATAAGCTACAGAAAGGTCTTTTCTTTTCTTTTCTTTTCTTTTCTTTTCTTTTCTTTTCTTTTCTTTTCTTTTCTTTTCTTTTCTTATTGTCTTTATAATCTTCTACTGAAATACTGGTGTGGTGAATACTAAGTTGGTGAACAGTAATTCAACAAATAAATATGAGAGGCATTGTGTAGTGTTCTGGAAGAATTAATCTTCATTCAAATGAACAAATAAGAAATTGATTTTAGGTAAAGTAAATAAGTACTCCCAAGGGATTATTTATTTGTACTCTGTACTGTTTCAGAAAGGATTCATAATTTAATATGTGATAGAAACATGTATAAGTGATCACAACCCAGTAGCAGTGGTTGGACTTGAGGGACTGCCAAACTACCAGGCAGACAAATGTATTCCCTCATTTAATTCTTGCAGTGACCTTGTAAATACTATTATTGGTCTTTCCTCTATTTTATAGTTTAGGAAACTGAAGCACAGACAGATTAAATCACTAGTTCAAGTGACAATGTAAAGTTTTGAAGTCAGGTCTGTCTGTCTTCAGAGTCTGTTTATACCTGAGACATCACTGTGCCTCTGACTATAGAAGGCAAAATACTAATGTACTATAAGAAAGAGGTATATGGACTTATATGTGGATTTCAAAGATTGGGGGAAATCATTTGGGCCAAGGTGGATGGCAAGGTTGGAGGTAGGTCTGCTGGAGATGGTGGCCTTGGTAATCGCCGTTGACAGATGGTGGATTTTAGACAGGTATTAATGAGAAATAATTTCCTGAAAGTTTAAAGATGCCATATTTTTCTTTTAGTGATGTTGGGATGGATTCCAGAATAGTTGGTTCAAGACTGGCCCCTTAACCATTCCTTTACCAGTGTATATCCTGTGCATTAATAGGAATAGAAATTTGCCAATCTTAGCTTTAAAAAATCCTTAGGATAATTTTCTTGTTTATTTGTATAATTTTTATTTCTCTTTTTACTGCCCCAATGAAGGTTTATACTTAGCAATCTTGCATTTGAAAGATTCCATCAGGGCAAATACTAATTTCCCCCCAAAATATGTTGAGTTCTGAAAGAGAATTTTTCATAATGCCTTAGGCTTGAGATGTTTATTCATCTCCACTGATGAATGAATTGTCCTTGCTTTCTATTTCCCTAGTTGTTCCATTTATTTGAGCAGTTACGTCTCAGCACATATCCGTTAGAATTAGTATTTTGGATTTCTTTGAATAAATACACAGAAGTGGAATTGGTTGGTCATACGTAATTCTATCTTTTATTTTTTCAAAAATTTTTGTTAATCCTCACCCAAGGATATTTCTTCCACTGATTTTTTTTTTTTTTTAGAGAGGGTGGAAGTGAGGGAAGAGAGACAGAGACAGAGACTGAAAGAGAGAGGGTGGGGGTGGGCAGAGAGAGAGACCTTGAAACCTCGATATTGGGGGCTGAGGACCAACCCTGCAACCCAGGTACGTGCCATTGACTGGGAATGAACCCTTGACACTGGTGTGTAGGCCAATGCTCTAATCACTTAGCAACACCAGCCAGGACCTATTTTTAATTTTTTTAGGAACCTTCATACTGTTTTCCCATAGTGGCTGCGCCAATTTGCAAGCCCACCAACAATGCAGGAGGGTTCCCTTTTCCTCCACTTCATGGCTACCACTTTTGTTTGTTGATTTTACTCATCAATGGATAGGGTTGACCCTCAGGCTGACTGCTATGAAGACTGGCCAAAACAGAGGATGCTGACTCCATGTATCAGGATTTGCTCCAGTTGGGCTCTGGTGTCACCCAGAATACCATTTGGGTGTGTCCTTTGTGAAGCTAACTGGGTGGTACTCTCTTGTAGTCTCAGGCCGGCCACCAGGAGTATTGATACTGGGGCCTCTTGGGAGGGGCTCTAGTGCAGGTTGAGGTCAGCTGCTGCCCATGCCTGCCCCAGGGCCACCTGGTAGAAGATAGAAAGTTATCCATGGTTGGTAGGTAAGCCTGGAGGCATGTGGGAGAGGCCATATTGTGTTTAAAAAAATCTACAAATTTTAAAATCATATTGATCCATGTTTATATTCTCTCTCTGGTATTTCTTTGTGTTTGAGCATATCACATATTCTCTAAGCCTCAGTTTTCTTTAATATTGTAGAAGCAGTACCTCTCTTGCTACTTGGGGTGCATGCTGCTTCTGTAATGGCTTGCTGCAAAAATCATAACAAACTTATTTTAAACTATTATAGGACAATAGATAAGGCATTTCTAGAAATTAGTTATTTGGAGGAGAATCAGTATTAAAATGCTTTTTTTTGGATTAGGATAGTTTTTTAAATATAAACACTATTTAGTAATCAACTACATTTTTTGACAGGCTTGTAGACTGAACAGCATTTATTCATTTCCTGAAATATTGAGTAGAGGAAGTGGCCATTTATGGTTGTACCCACAAGTTTTATGAGTGCTTTTAAGAATGAACTGGAGAAGATACAGGTGTTTGGGGAATGGCTTTTGGGTTTCATCAAAGTTCAGGAATAATATTCTCTGCCAGGTTCTATTGCTTCTGATGCCTAGAAAACCAAATAATGCATAATAGTTTGTATTTAGAGAAAATATATATTATTTTCTTATTAAGTGTATCATGCTTTATTCAACAGATGTATTCTTGAAAAATTTTCTGTAATCAAGTTTTAAAAATTAAACATTTTAAATTACATACTAGAGGCCTGGTGCATGACATTCATGCACTGGGGTGGGGATGGGGTCCCTCAGCCCAGCCTGCACCCTCTCGCAGTCCAGGACCCCTTGGCGCTGCCTCAGAGGTGGGAGAGGCTCCCACCACTGTCTCTGCACTCGCCAGCCATGAGCCTGGCTTCTGGCTGAGTGGCGCTCCCGCTGTGGGAGCTTACTACCACCAGGGGACAGCTCCTGCATTGAGTGTCTGCCCCCTGGTGGTCAGTGCATGTCATAGCGACCAGTCGTTCTGCTGTTTGGTCGATTTGCATATTAGCCTTTTATTATATAAGATTGGAACTTCTAATTTAAGTGATATTACAAAAATGAAGAAATCTTCAGAAAAATGAACCATTTATCTAAAGTTTTATACATAAATATATATATTAAAAACTTCAAAATTTTGTGCCTTGGTGAATTTTTGAACAGTTATTTTACAATAGGATATAACTATTTTTTAATCTTCAAGCAATTTTAAGGAGAATACAAATGGAATAACTACAAAATATAGGAAATATATAAGAACTCAGTATTACATAATAAATAAAAACAATGTATTTAGTTCTGTACCCAAACACTGTTGGATACATAGATTATTCCACAGAGGTTATCCCTAGAGCTAATGCCCAATCTGTACCAAGTAGGTTATACTTAGAAATACTTTTGCTACACATAATTTTTTTAAATAAATCTTTATTGTTCAGATTATTACAGGTGTTCCTCTTTATTTTTCCCCCCATAGCTCCCCGCCACCTGATTCCCCACCCCACCCCATGCCCTTACTCCCCGCCCCTGTCTTCATCCATAGGAGTAAGATTTTTGTCCAATCTCTTCCTGCACCCCTCACACCTGCTTCCCCTGAGAATCTTCAGTCCACTCCCTTTCTATGTCCCTGATTCTATTATATTCACCAGTCCATTCTGTTCTTCAGATTTTTCATTCACTTGATTTTTAGATTCACTTGTTGGTAGGTATGTATTTGATGTCATTTTGTTGTTCATAATTTTTATCTTTACCTTTTTCTTCTTCCTCCTCTTCTTAAAGAATACCCTTCAGCATTTCATGTAATCCTGGTTTGGTGGCGATGAACTCCTTTAGCTTTTTCTTGTCTGTGAAGCTCTTTATCTGACCTTCAACTCTGAATGATAGCTTTGCTGGGTAGAGTAATCTTGGTTGTAGGTTCTTGCTGTTCATCACTTTGAATATTTCTTGCCACTCCCTCTGGCCTGCATAGTTTCTGCTGAGAAATCAGCTGACAGTCGTATGGGTACTCCCTTGTAGGTAACTAACCGTTTTTCTCTTGCTGCTTTCAAGATTCTCTCTTTGTCTTTTGCCCTTGGCATTTTAATTATGATGTGTCTTAGTGTGGTCCTCTTTGGATTCCTCTTGTATGGGGTTATGTGCATTTCCTGGACTTGTAAGTCTATTTCTTTGCCAGGTAGGGAAAGTTTTCTGTCATTATTTCTTCTAATAGGTTTTCAGTATTTTGCTCTCTCTCTTCTTCTGGCACCCCAAAAATTCAGATGTTGGTACGCTTGAAGTTGTCCCAGAGGCTCCTTACACTATCTTCATATTTTTGGATTCCTTTTTGTTTTTGTTTTTCTGGTTGGGTGTTTTTTGTTTCCTCATATTTCAGATCTTTGGTTTGATTCTTGAGGTACATTGATCTACAGTTGAGTTTCTGTATATTCTTTATTTTAGACAGTGTATGCTTCATTTCTGACTGGTCCTTTTCCATATTTTTGGCATTCTCATTAAGGTCCTTGAAGGTCTCACTAAGCTCCTCAGAAGTGTTATCAAGTTTCTTGGCGGTTTTTAGAAGATTCTTGAGTAACCTTATAAATGTGGTTCTGAACTCTATGTCGTCCAGTAGTTTGCTTTCCTCCATTTCTTTCATTTGTGACATGTTTCTTTGTTTCCGCATTTTGGCTGCTTCCCTGTGTTGATGGAGTGGCTTTGTGTGGTAGGTGACCTATAAGGGGCAGTAGCTCAGCCTCCCCAATCACCTGATGTGGACGCTCTTGGTACACCCCTTTGTGGGCTGAGTGCAAAGTCTTGGTGTAGTTAAGCCTTAATTGCGTTTGTATGCTGGGAGGAATTGACCTCCAGGCCAATTGGCTGTGAGGACTCGCTGTGTCTATAAGAACTGCTGTGCTGGAGACACGCTTATGGTGCAGGACTTGTTTCAGTGGGGCTTTGGTGCTCACTGAGTCTGCCTCTTGAATGTGTCACTTATTCATGTGAGGAGTTGAAATCTGGTTTCTCACACTGACCACTAGGTATACTGGCTTCTGGATCTCCAATGGGGTGCATGTCAGCTATTGTCTGACTCCACCCAGCAGGAGCTACAGTGAGAGCTACAGTTTTCTCCTCTTTGCTTGGGGTTTGGAGGTTTTGGAGCTGTCTGATCCGGGCTGCAAGTTTGTTAGGTTAAGCTGCGATAGGGCAGTCCATTCATATGCAAAAGCTGCTGCTTGGAGCTTGGGTTGTTTTGTAGGTTGTGTGGGGCGGGGTCTCAGGGCATCACTAGGCTAGGGCGTGGCAAACAGCAATGGCTGCTAGTAAGCCGGCCCTGTGTCTCCGACTGCGTCCCATGCCCCAGCGCAGTAAACAATTATTCTTGGGCGCAGCTCTGCAAGCAGGCCTCCCTCACTTTCCGACCCGGTGGCAGACAATCCAGCTTCTCCCTGTAGGAGTTTGGGTCCCCCGCATCTCCCCAGAAACTGTATTTCAGAGTAATCGGGGGCTTGTCTCCCCTTTGGGTTGAAAAAAGCAACGCCTGCCGCCAGTCCAGATCCCGCGCCTCCGTACCTCAGCTTTTCAGTGCTTGTGCACGTCTCAATGCTCTTTTCTCTTTCCTTCTAGTTGTAGAACTTCCACTCAGCCAGCTTTCCTGTGGTTCTGGGTGATAGACGTTTTGTCTTTTAGTTGCAGTTTTGAAATTGTTGTGCGAGGCAGCAGTTTAGGTGTTTAACTACGCCACCATCTTGGATCCTCTGCTATACATAATTAATAAATACCTTTGCTGCAGAGTATTACACCAGAACCCAAGTGCAAAATCTCTGCCACGTGAGAAGTTACATTGAGAACTAATTGCATAATCTCTGCTACTGATTGTGTTTCACTTGTACCATATTGTTTGTTTCATGATCTTACTGAATGAATCCTGTAATGTCTGTACTCTTTGTTATATGTTGTCACCAAAGTCTCTGTTTAGGTTAGTGGTCAGCTAATGATTGAGCATAGATTTCCCTAAAAGCCTTGAACCAATTAGTCTCCCTTTATTTTGAGGCAAGTTCCTCTTGTCATTTAAAATGGCTCCTAGGAGAAACTGGGACAACGTATTACCAACTTTTCATTGAGGGAGAGAGGGAGTGATAGGCGGGGGAAAAGGGGGGTGGGGGGGAGAAGCACTAGCTTTTCTGAGCAAGCCAAATTGACCTAGACCCTGAAACTAATGCTAATTGCTGGCAAGGGGGAGGAAATTATCATAGTTGACTTGATTTAAACATTTGGATGTGAAATGGGTGTTGGAGAGTTAACTACACTGCTAGTAGAGTTACTTCTGGAGAATAACTTTAAATGGAAGGCACAGTATTGAAGGAGAAAAACATCTCAGAAAGGGAAGACTGGAGACACTAATTGGGAATTCTTGACCAAATCTTGTCTTCAGCTCTTGCCTTTATCTTTATTTATGTAGACACATTTTGATATGAGAACAGTATTTACTTTGATCATACTGTGGAAAATTTAAAGTTGTGTCTATATGGAACTTTCTCTGTTCTGGTATACAGTAAAATTTTAATGAGATGGTTTCAACAAATTGTAAGGGGCACTTGGGCATTGAGAAAAGGGTTGTAAGGAGTAAGTAGGTAAGAAATTAGAATATAGTTGAAGCTGAGAAGTATTTTATTGCATTTCTGTCACTCAAGTTGGAGACCTTGTTAAGAGTGCTTGTTATGTTTGGAAGTAGTAGCATGATCTACAGAGCATGAAATTATTTAGCAGCTGAAAAGGGTGACGAAGTTGTAACTATCAATGGTATTAAGTATGGTACATTATGTTTTTTGACCCCCAAGAAGCTTATAATTATCCACTGCAGAACATTGCGATGATGGAGCTTTTTGGTCTCTGTAGTAATATCAGATATCTCATTTAAGAATCATTCTTTCCAATATGATTGTGAAGTATATCACTATTTTTATAATTGTTACCTGCCTCCTACATGATGAATAAATTGAATCTCAAAAATATGAATCACATTACAAAATATCAAACACATAACTTATATTATGAGTAAGTTTTGAATCAGTTCTTCCATTATTTCTTCAAGGCCCATTCAATGAGCTTCCTTCAGCACAGAAAAAAATTCACATGCTGTTTTTTCATATTCTTTGTTTCCTGATGTTTATAGGTGAAATAGTTATGGACTAGTGCAGTAGTCGGCAAACTGTGGCTCGCGAGCCACATGCAGCTCTTTGGCCCTTTGAGTTTTTAGCAAAGGCCAGCTTAGGCGTACCCTAATTAAGTTAATAACAATGTACCTACCTATATAGTTTAAGTTTAAAAAATTTGGCTCTCAAAAGAAATTTCAATCGTTGTACTGTTGATATTTGGCTCTGTTGACTAATGAGTTTGCCAACCACTGGACTAGTGGAACCAGAATGAATATGGCAGTGAGGGTACTATAAAAAGAAACCCACATCTAATTAACATGTAGGGATAATGAGCAAGAGCAAGAGAATATGGATTTAGCAGTCTCAAATAAAGTTGTTATTATACTTAATACATTTGTTAAGCATTCAATTATGAGAGTGATTATATTTTCACTAGTGGCCCAGTACATGAAATTTGTGCACATTAAAAGGGGATTAATTAGAGGAAATAATTTAATATTGCTATTTGCCCTTTCTCTATAATAGAAGTGTCAGAGATGAAAGAAAATTAGTAAAATGTATATGAAAACCTTCCTTCTGTCAGAGTCTGGGGTGCACCATGGGACCCAGAGTGAAGTCCCTGACCACCCACATGCGCCTCAAAATTGTGTGAGACCCAGACCCGGCCCCTCCGCCCCCTGCATTGGGCTGGATCCAGACCCGGCCAGTACCACCTTTGTCAAGCCCCACTGGGCAGGGGACATAGCCTCAGGTCCCCTGGCTCAGCACCAGAACGGGGGCCATGGCCTGAGGTCCCCCAGCCCAGACTGGGGCGGAGGGCATACCTTGAGGTTCCCCATCAAGCCCCGTGAGATGGGGGACATGGCCTGAGATCCCCTGTCAAGCCCCGCTGGGTGAGGGGGGGCACAGCCTCAGGTACCCTGGCTTGGTGCTGGGGCAGGGGGAGCAGCCTGAGGTCCCCTAGCCCAGCACCAGGACAGGAAGCACACCTTGAGGTCCCCTGTCAAGCCACACCAGGTGGGGGGCATGGCCTGAGGTCCCCCAGCCTGGTGCCAAGGCAGGAGGCGCGGTCTGAAGTCCCCTGTCTAGCCCAGCCAGGCAGGGAGGAGCACCCTTAGGTCCCCTGGCCCAGTGCTGGGGCAGGGGGAATGGCCTGAGGTATCCTGTCAAGCCCCACCCAGTGGGCGGTGTGGTCTGAGGTTCCCTGGCCTGGTGCTAGGGTGGGGGGCACGGCCTGAGTTCTCCTGACCCAGCACTGGGGGTGCACCTTGAGGTCCTCTGTCAAGCCTTGCTGGGTGGGGGGCACAGCCTGAGGTCCCCTGTCAAGCCGCATGGGGGAAGGGGAGGGAGTAGCCTCAGGTCTCTGCTGATTGCTCATTAAGGCTCCTTATGGGAACTTGGCCTCAGTTGTGGGTGCAGCCATCTTTGTGACAGAGTGATGGTCAATTAGCATATTCCCTCTTTATTATATAGGATTAGGCAGCACATTTCTCTGTCTTGCTAAGTAAATTGGAATACTTTATAGTAGATTAGCCTTAAAAAGTTGTGTTTCTTTTAAAGAAATAAAACAATCCCAGGTCCTTCAATTCATAATATTAGTTAAAGCCATATTTGGTATGAAGGAAGAAGGCAAAACTCATTAAGTACCCAAAAGATAGTTGTTGCTAACATTTGGTATCATTCCAACATTTTGGACTTCCTCTTTCCACTGCAGATAGCAATTATCACTTTTCAATGTGGCTTTGAAATTTTAGAACAGAATCCTTGTGAAGTGCATCAAACATTCTTGAACTGTTTTCAGGACATTCTTTTCATGGAGCCATGGAACCAGCTGCTCTTCTGCTTTAGTCAGTTAGCATTTTGTCATTGATGCTTTTAAGAATGCGTGTATAATAAAACAGAATCTGAGACATTGATCCATTGCAGCTATTTTAAGGAGGCAATTAGAGCAAAATGAGACACTGATTTATAATGTATTGTTCCTCTGGTCTAGACCAAATTACGTGATTTGTCACAGAGGTTACCTATGAATTTCTCTCAGAAAAACAATTTTACAGATATAACTACAGACAATTGAATTGACTTTTTTTTTTTTTTTGTGGTAAAGGAGAATGCAGTCTTATGCTAGGGAATTACTATGGGCTTAATGTCTTGATTTTTTTCTTGATAGTTAATACAAGTTCATTGAAATGATGATATAAGTATTAGGAGAATTCAGTCTGAAAGTTTTTCCTTTGAAGACAAAGTTTTATTGATTCTGTGTGTTCAAAAAGTGAATCAGAATTTCAGCCAAAATTATAGGAGTGTTGCGTAGCATATATACTTTTGGTTCATTATCTAAATTCAGCTTGTCATTTTAATTGACTGAAACAGTAATACTTAACTAGCCCCCTTCGTTTTCTGGGTGCCAAATTAGAAAATCAATTGGTATTCTTATTTCTGAGTATATGTGCCAAAGACTCAGAGGGAAAACTGACAGCATGAATTATGACATGTTCTCTTGCTCATGGTGTGGCTTATTGACATAGTATTGATGTTTTACTTAGGAGTCAAAGGCACATTTCTCTTTTTATCCACTTACTCTACAAATTGATTATATATAGAACTGGGTGGCTTCTGAAATCAACAGCAATCATATTTGGAATTTTGATAATATCTGAACCTATCTAAGAAATAGAGTGATACCTTCAGAATTACTTGACATTATCCTGTAACAAAATAATTACATATAATTAATTTCTATGTTAGATACTGTTTGTACTTTATCCTTAGCTTTCACAACACGACTATTTGGTGCAAGGATTTCATTTCCTGATTTTGCACATGAGGAAAAAATGCTCAGCAAGTTTCTGACTTGCCTAAGATTTCACATTTAGTGGGAGAGCTGAGGTTTAAACCAGGTCTGTCTGCATTGCAAGCCATGTTTTTCTATTCTGTTATGTTACCTCTCAGCAATAAAGACACATCTCTCTGACTAAACACTAATAAACATTTTTAGAAAATCCAATTCAATTTGGTGTTCAGGATAGACTTCTTAGTAGGTTAAAAAAGTAAAGTTAGCAGAGCCCTAGCTGGTTTGGCTCAGTGGATAGAACGTTGGCCTGCGGACTGATGGGTCCTGGGTTCAATTCTGATCAAGAGGAAATGCCCGGGTTGCAGGCTTGAACCCCAGCAGGATGTGCAGGAGGCAGCCAAACAGTGATTCTCTCTCATCATTGATGTTTCTATCTCTCTCTCCCTCTTCCTTCCTCTCTGAAATCAATAAAAATATATTTTAAAAAAAGTAAAGTTAGCAGAGCTACATCTAAATAGACTTTTATCGCATCTGACCACACACCTCATGTCATGTAAAAAGAGCCACTGTCTCCCTGCAGTTGTCTTTCCTGCATTTCTCTGTGAATTTTTGCCCTCTCTGATATATAATATCACAGACCACAAACAAGAATGTGGTGCAGCTTGAGATTGGCTTAAGCAAAGCTGGTCATCACTAACATTTTATATGTAAAAAGAGGAAGTTGAACTAAATAACTAGATCTTGGAAATTCTAAATTTTAAATTGTAAAAAGAGGAAGTTGAACTAAATAAAAGCTAAATCTTGGAAATTCTAAGTAAAATTCCAAGGTACATAGTTACTTTATCATATGACATGAGACTTGTCTACAAGTATTCAGTGGTTTTTGAATACTGAAGTGTAATCTGTATGTAGTAACAGTAGATAGTTAAAATCTCTTACTGGCCATGCATAATTTTACTCATTAACTTTTAATGTTTTGATTTTCTTAGGTTTATTTTCCAAACATTAATAGAACATGACAGTATATTATCAACAAAAAAGCATAACACCTACACTCTGTTGAGGAAACATTTTGATTTGCTGAACTAACAACCTTTAATTTTTAATCAGCATTTTTGAGTTTGTGTTTTTGGTAATAGAAATATATTTTAATGTCACCTAATCTCCATTCTTCTCTGTGTGACTGATTTAAGTAGTCTGTTTGAATGCACTTTTTCCATCTTTTAAATTTTATTAAGTGCTTTTGAAGTGGAACCGTTGGATTGGCTTATTGACATTGGCAAAGATGCTCCCCCTTTTTACAATTTTAACAGCCTGTGTGTGGCTATTTACATATCATTGGTAAAATTAATAGCATATTTTGGGCACTTAAACACTTACAATGTTAAACACACATGTAATTAGACTATATTAGAAATTTTTGATGAAATGTGACAACAGTTGATTGTCCTGATGCAGGAAAGATAAATAAAGTAATACTATTTATGGTACAACAGTATATTTCATTGCAATATTTTTTCACTGAAAAAGGATCTTAGAAAATGCTGCTGTGTGTGTATCAAACCTAAGGTAAGGACTTTCACATTGACAGTGAAAGTACAGTAGACCCTTATTACTCATAGGTTCCACATTTGCAATCCACCTACTTGCCAAAATTTATTTGTAACCCCCAGATTAACACCGGTAGCACTTTCAATTATTTGTGGACATGCACAGAGTGATGAAAAATTTGAGCTGCCCAATGCTCACATTTTCAATTCAGGTCCAATAAGGTGATGTTCAGCCCTCTTGGTTTATGTTTCTTTTAATTTATTTTGTTTTGTATTTTTATTCTTTTTTTTGGCTGTTTCACTGTTTAATATGCCCCCAGGAATAGTGCTGAAGGGCTATCTAGTTTTCCTAAGCAGAAGGTGATGATGTGCCTTATAGAGAAATTATGTGTTAGACAATTTTGTTTAGTCATGAGTAATAGTACTATTGCCCATGTATTCAATGTTAATGAATCAGAATATCTATTAAGTAAGGTATCTTTGAACAGAAGCACAGAATACAAGGTTATGTATTGAACAGTAGATAAAAACAATGTGATCAAAGGCTCACAGGAATCTAACACTGATTTAGTGTTTGTGGTGACTTTATAGAACCTAACCACTACAAATCACAAGAATGGACCGTAGTTAGAGTCACAACAAAATGCCTCCAAAATAATTAGGAAGGCTTTCCAAATGTAGCTATTTAGAAATAATTTTTTTTTAGGGAAGAAGAGGGACAACCTTACAACTTAAGCTATTTTATCTTTTTGCTAGATGCCTCTCCTGGGATTTTTCTTAAGATATTAGTATTACTCTCGTGCAATTTATTCCTTCTCACTTTCAGATTTTACTACTTCTTTAGAACTATACTGTCAATTACTCTTTATTTTAATAAAAGTAATATTTTAGTTAGTTATGTAGTTGGGCCTTTAAAAATACATTTTGTTTAAAAATGACGCAAGTAACCCTAAGATAGGCTATTCATAACAAAGATTAAAAAAAAATTTCTCCTACATCTTACTCAGCCACTGAACTATCAGGAATGCCAATACCAACAATTTTAGTGGACCCTGTACGTAAAGAGGTGACAGTCCTACAATAGTTAGTCTCTGGTTATGAAACAGACCTTTAGGGTATGGTAGCAAGTTTACATTATAGTAAAAGCCTTGGTAGAATTCACATTTGCCTGTTCCAAGAATCTGAGAAAGAAAGGAAACTCTCAGATATTTGTTTGGGATTGATAGGAGATAATACTTGGTTAATAGTGAACATATTAGCTTAATATGTTATGTTGGGAATAAATGGTGCTTTTCAAAATATTTTTCTGGGCAGGTTAATGTTAAATATTAATTTTGCTGAAGATAGTTCTATTAAATTAATTAAATAACGTGCTACTAATGCTGTGGCAGGCTTTGTAAGCAAACCCAAATATAAGTCTGTAAATGTCTCAAGGTTGCGAAATTGAAACCTAAAGACAACCCATCCCAAACAGCCAAGCTATAGCCAATCACTAACTTCATTGCTTTGCTTCTGGCCTTTTCTCTCTAAAAGTCTCTCCCTGAGCTCCTGCTGGTGGAGCGCTACTAACCACTTTCAGTTTGGCTTGATTAGAATTGATTTTTTTGCTCAAATAAACTGTTAAAAATTTTAATATGCTTCAGCTTATCTTTTAACAGTTTTTTGTGGGTTAAAGCACTTGTCAGACACGGATGTGGTCATAAAAGTGGAGAGTCTCACCTTTATGAGAGCTGATTGCTGTGTTCCTCAGTGTGTGGTTTCAGGGCCACCTGTGTCATAATCAGCTAGGGGATTATGAAGTTTGCAGATTCCCTAATGACTCCCTCCAGACGAATTAAATCAGATTTTCTGGGGGTATGAGCCAGGTATTTGTGTGTGTGTGTGTTTTTAACAGACATCCCAGGTATACTACAGTTTGAGAAAATCACTCTGCTACTGAGTTTGTGGAAAACAAGAATTTCTATATATTTTAGTTGAGTATTTTATATTCTTTGTCTGAAATAAGTTTGATTTTTTAAATATCTAAGGATTATATATATATATATATATAATCTGTGTGTGTGTGTGTATCCATTCCAAATTAAGTAAACCTAATATGTGGAAATACAAATCAACTTTAGGGTAGAGTTTTTATTTATTTTTAAAATTTAAAATTTTCAATATAGTTGATATTCAATATTATATTAATTTTATGTGTACAGCATACTTATTAATTTACGAAGTGATTTCCCCCATTAGCCTAGAACCCACCTGGCACCAAACATAGTTATTACAATATTATTGACTATATTTCCTATGCTGTACTTTATATCCCCATGACTATTTTGTAATTGCCAGTTTATACTTCTTGATCCCTTTACCTTTTTTCACCTAGTCCCCCAACACCTCTCCCATCTAGCAATCATCAGTTTATTCTCTGTATCTATGAGTTTCTTTCTTTTTTTTTTTTTTTGGATTCCACATATAAGTAAAATCATTTGTTATTTGTCTTTTTTTGTCTGACTTATTTCACTTAGCATAATACCTCCTAGGTCCATCCATGTTGTCACAAATGGTGAGATTTCATTCTTTTTTGTGGCCGAGTAATATTACATTATGTATATGTACAGAGTGGTATTTTAAATTAAGGTTACTGACATTTAAACATATATGCCAAACTTAGAAATATAGTCTTGTATCTCTTAATGCAACCACTCAAGGGACCTTTATGTGTGGTTTTACCACATGTCTTTAAGAGGTTCCATATATGCTTTAGTGGGCAATTCCAATAACTTCTTTCCCTTCAGACTTTTTCAGAACCTGATTGATAGAACCCTCAAATGAGTCTAATTACTTTTTTCCCTCCTCCTCCTTCCTCTTCCTTTTTTTAAACACAGATAATATCTATCAGGTTCATCACTAGTATCACAAGTCCTGGTGTAGAATAACTGTGACTATTTCTAAAGTCATATGCACTCTTAAAGAAAAAAAAGCATTGAGGATATTAAAATATTTAAAATTCCAAAATGAGAGTTAAGAATATGTTTAGAACCATGGAATAAATATCAATATAGAATTGTAAGGTGTTTACTTAGAGGAGGAGGATATAAATTCTGAGATGTATATTACAAAATGAGGAGATATAGGTATTTCCTAGATATGCAATTCATACATATTTATTATAATATACATGGAATACTTCATCATTAATTCCTTTACTGACATGAGATATAAGACATTTTGTTAGTAAATAGACTAATAAGACTTAGGTAAGTATGGTAACTATGACACAGTTTCTGTGTTCCATAGTTTTCAGTTTACTAAGGAACTAACAGTGTTACAGGAAGGGAATCAACATCCTAACCCTGATAAAGATACCATTTAATTTTCCAACTGAGATCAAAGAGGGAGTGGGAAAGATGTGCCCTACTCCCTTTTTCTCAGAAGTCTTTCCTAACTTGGTTTTGGGTGCCACCAGCTGCTAGAAGTTCCCATGAACCTATTCCCCATACTCCTAAACTTTGGTGATTTAGGGTTTTAAAGTCAGTATTTAAGACACAGAATCATCATAACTGTAGTTTTCTTAGTGAACTTGGATTAATAATAATGTCTAATATTCCTATGTAAAAATGTGCCCCACATTTTTAAGGGAAAATTTAAGAATAAAATTAAGGCCTACCTGGTTACAATTTATATATTAGAATTGGAGTATTTATTTTTTGGTAAGGTTCAAAATGGTGCCCTGATTAATAGGCTGGTATGGATTGGAAAGATGTAAATATCTTCAACAATGTAATATTTAAATTTTTATTTCTATAGGTGACAGAAAATTAAAAATAACAGCATGAGGACATTTGGGCTGGGACTAAAGAAGCATTTCCTGATAGTGTATGGACTTAAAGAATCTTATCAAAAGAGAGTGAAATTAAGATTCTTTATCACTCCTCAGAATTAATTCTAGGTCTGTTTGAATTGGTGTATGTGCAGTATCAACTAAAGACAAGAGGATCAGCTTCTATGGTCCCATTTAGCCCTATATAGAATACACATATACTGACAAGAACTTATTTTAAATTTATTAGTTCTAATCATTTTTGTTTGATTAATGATTATTATAGAAGTCATTGAAACACTAAAGTGGGTCTGTAGAGACTCTGTTTAGACAGGGAGTTATTTCAAACAATGCAAAACAAAAACCCAAAATAACAATGCAGCTTTTCCATTCAGCAATATGGATTCACTTCATCTTGAGCCCAGGACTGACAGCCTCCTTGGGGAATGTGTCTGGTTTATAGCTGCAAAGACAAAATGACCTTTTAAAACTCTCTTGGGTCACTGAGGAAATAATTGACTAGCTGTGTGAAGTAAGGATTCTAAATTCTATATTTAACATTAATGTAAAGAGAGATGGGATTTATAAGTTAACATTAAAATGTTTTATGTAATAACTGTTAAATTTATTATTAAGTAGCTTAATATTAATTATTGAAAACATATAAATTCTTTTAAATACTTAGTAGAGGACAAAAGCTTATAAAGATGAGCTTTTAGTTTATAAAGTTTCCTTGAAAACCAGAGTTTAAAAATATTATTGTTAAGTCAAGGTGGCAGGGTAGGTAAATGCTGTGCTCACTTACCTGCCATGATCGCATCAAACTTACAATGAACTACAGAATAACCAATGCTCAGAACCACCTGAAGTCTAGCTGAACAGAAGTCCTATACCAAAGAATATATAGAAGAAGTCATGTGGAGACTGGTAGGAGGGGTGGAGTTGCAGAATAGGCTGTTCCCACACCCAAGTGTGGTAGTTAAAAATCTGGAGGAATATCTCAGCTGTGGAGGTTCCCATTGAGGAGCCCAGTCCCACAGGGTTCCAATGCTGGGAAGAGAGGTCTGTGTAGCTTCTGGCTGTGAAAACCAGTGGAGATTGTGGCTGAGTGAACTGGAGTGTCCCAGGCATTCATTTTAAAGGGCCACACACAGACTTAATCATTGATGGACTCACTTGCTCTAAGCTGCAGTGCTGGGGCAGCAGATTGAAAGGTGCCAGGGACATATGGGGAGGAACTGAATTGCTGGCTTCAAGGTAAGGGCTTGAGAGGTAGCTTTCTACCAGCTTAAAGTGCTGGTAGAAGCCATTATTCCTTTGCTTGAGCCCTCCCCCTGCAGGTATAGATGAGCACCATATCTGAGTCTCCATCAACTAATATGGCTCATCCCACCCTGGTGGTTTCTTGAGACTCTGGCCCACCCAAGCCACTTCCAGTGGCTTATCCATACAAACCACCTGTCTTGGCTTAGGCTGTAGACCAAGCATGTCAAACTCAATGGTTAACACAGACCAAATAAATGAGGCATGTGGCCTGTGGGCCACGAGTTTGACATGCTTGCTGTGGACTTTCCTAAAATCTCCCAGAGATTCACAAACTCCAGACAATCAGCATCTAGTCTTGGCATGCCCCAAGCCTCTTGCTAAGCAGCCCACGTTTGACATTAGCAGCAACTGGCCTCAGTTTGCAACTTACCCTCTTCCAGTCTCTTCCAAGTCCAGCATAAGTAGCAACTATCTGCAGATCACTTTGTAGCTTATACCAAGTGCCCAGGCAGCAGTGGATCTTGGCCTGCACCAGAATCACTCCTAAGAGGTCCCAGAATCAATACACTAGGTGGCCAGCTTCAGAGCATCACCCAATCACCTCAACAAATGGCACATCAAAAGGTCAGACTCAACAGGCACCAGAGCCTCACTAAAGTGAATCCATTCTCCATAGAGGCAGCCCCAGTGCAACAGCTCCTCCACTGAAGTTACTGCCAGTCTTCATAACCAATCAGCCTCAAGATCAATTCCTCCCGTTGACATATCAACAGCAATCAAGGCTCAAATGTGACTGGAGGGCACAGACAACCCATACAAGGGACACTCCTGGAGCACAAACTCAGGTAATTAGGGACACTGCACCATTGGGGCCCACAGAATACCTATTACATAAGGCTACTCTACCAAGACTGGAAGACATAGCAGCTTTACCTAATACATAGAAACAACCACAAGGAGGCATCAAAAATTAGGAGAAAAAGAAATGTCCCAAATTAAAGAACAGAACAAAATTCCAGAAAAAGTACTAAACTAAATGGAGACCAGTAATCTACCATATGCAGAGTTCAAAACACTGGTAATAAAGATGCTCAATGATATCAGTGAGAACTTCAACAAATAGATAAGAAACATAAAAACAGATAGAAAACATAAAAAAGAACCAGTCAGAAATGAAGAATACAAGTGAAATGAAGAATACATTACAGGGAATCAACAGTGGGGTAGATTTGGAAGATAAGGAAGCCAAATATACCCAATCAGAACAGCAAAAAGAAAAAAGAATCCAAAGAAATGAGAATAGTTTAAGGGGCTTCTAGGACAACATCAAGTATGCCAACATTTGCATCATGGGGGTTCCAGAAGGAGAAGAGATAGTGCAAGGAATTGAAAACCTGTTTGAAGAAATAATGACAGAAAACTTCCCCAACCTGGCAAAGGAAATAGATGTAATGCCCAGGAAGCACAGAGAGTTCCAAACAAGATGAACCCAAGAGGCCCACACCAAGACACATTATAATTAAAATGCTAAAGGTTGCAGAAAAAGAGAATCTTAAAAGCAGCAAGAAGAAGGTATTTTCCTACAAGGGAGCTCTCATAAGACTATCAGCTGATTTCTCAACAGAAACTTTGAAGGCCAGAAGGGCTTGCCATAAAATATTTAAAGGGATGAAATGCAAGGATTTACAACAAGCATGTCAAACTCATGGCTGGCGGGTCGCACACCTCATTTATTTAAATGAGGTGTGCGGCCCACTGGCCCCAAGTTTGACATGCTTGATTTACAATGAAGACTACTCTACCAGCAAAGCTATCATTTAGAATAAAGGACTGATAGTTTCCCAGAGAAGAAAAAATTATAGGAGTTCACACCACCAAATCAATATTACAAAAAATGTTAAAGGTACTTCTTTAAGAAGAAGGAAAAGGAAGATCAAAAGTATGATTAATAAAATGGCAATAACTACATATATATTAATTACTTCAAATGTAAATGGATTAAATGCTTCAATCAAAAGGCATAGGGTGGCTGAATGGATAAAGAAAACAAGACTTTTACATATACTGCAGAGAAGAGACTCACTTCAGACTGAAAAACACAAACAGACTGAAACTAAAGGGATGGAAAAATATATTACATAAAAATGGAATCAAACAATCAAAAAGCTAGTATAGCAATACTTACTAGGATCGGGCCTAAACAGGCAGTCGGACATCCCTCAAGGGGTCCCAGATTGGAGAGGGTACAGGCTGGGCTGAGAGACACACCTCCCCCCACCGTGCACGAATTTTGTGCACCAGGCCTCTAGTATTGTAATGACTATGTATGGTGTCAAATGGGTACAGATTTGTTGGGAGATCATTTAATAAATTATATAAATTTCTAATCACATTGTACAGCTGAAATGAATATAATATGTCAACTATAATTTAAAAATAAAAAATTATTAAAAAGTAAAAATAAAGCAAAAAATATATTTGTTTTAAATGTTGAGAAGTATTAGAATTGAGTTGAAAGAATAAATAATTATTTGAAACATGTTGAATTATAAAGCACGATAATAAGTATAAACACAAAATCATTATTTAATGGTTTTATTTTAAAATTTTATTAGTTTTTCTTGAAGCACTTATGTCTATTATGCTGAGTCTTGCTGTGATTCTACTTTATCTTTCCTCCTTTTAAGGGGTTATAGTAACAGCAACATTGGCTGTTGACTGTGTCCTTATGACAGTATTAAAAAAAATTGGAGGAGAATCCAAGATGGTGGCGTAGGTAAACACCTAAACTGCTGCCTCGCACAACAATTTCAAAACTACAACTAAAACACAAAACGTCTATCACCCAGAACCACAGGAAAGCTGGCTGAGTGGAAGTTCTACAACTAGAAGGAAAGAGAAAAGAGCATTGAGACGTGCACAAGCCCTGAAAAGCTGAGGTACAGAGGCGAGTGATCTGGGCTGGCGGCAGGTGTTGCTTTTTTCAACCCAAAGGGAGACAAGCCCCCGATTACTCTGAAATACAGTTTCTGGGGAGACGCGGGGGACCCAAACTCCTATGGGGAGAAGCTGGACTGTCTGCCACCGGGTCGGAAAGTGAGGGGGGCTTGCTTGCAGAGCTGCACGCAAGAATAATTGTTTACTGTGCTGGGGCACGGGACGCAGTCTGAGACACAGAGCCGGCTAACTAGCAGCCATCGCTGTTTGCCATGCCCTAGCCTAGTGATGCCCTGAGACCCCGCCCCACACAACCTACAAACCCACCCAAGCTCCAAGCAGCAGCTTTAGCATAAGAAAGGCCTGCCCTATCACAGCTTAACCTAACAAACTTGCAGCCCGGATCAGACAGCTCCAAAACCTCCAAACCCCAAGCAAAGAGGAGAAAACTGTAGCTCTCGCTGTAGCTCCTCCTGTGTGGCTTCAGACAGTAGCTGACCTGCACCCCCTTGGAGATCCAGAAGCCAGTATACCTAGTGGTCAGTGTGAGAAACCAGATTTCAACTCCTCACATGAATAAGTGACACATTCAAGAGGCAGACTCAGCGAGCACCAAAGCCCCACTGAAACAAGTCCTGCACCATAAGCGTGTCTCCAGCACAGCAGTTCTTCCATTATAGACACAACGAGTCCTCACAGCCAATTGGCCTGCAGGTCAATTCCTCCCAGCATACAAACGCAATTAAGGCTTAACTACACCAAGACTTTGCACTCAGCCCACAAAGGGGTGTACCAAGAGGGTCCACATCAGGTGATTGGGGAGGCTGAGCTACTGCCCCCTATAGGTCACCTACCACACAAAGCCACTCCACCAACACAGGGAAGCTGCCAAAATGCGGAGACAAAGAAACAAGTCACGAATGAAAGAAACGGAGGAAAGCAAACTACTGGATGACGTAGAGTTCAGAACCACATTTATAAGGTTACTCAAGAATCTTCTAAAAACTGCTGAGAAACTTGATGACACTTCTGAGGAGCTTAGTGAGACCTTCAAGGACCTTAATGAGAATGCCAAAAAAATGGAAAAGGACCAGTCAGAAATGAAGCATACACTGTCTAAAATAAAGAATATACAGAAACTCAACTGTAGATCAACGTACCCCAAGAATCAAACCAAAGATCTGAAATATGAGGAAACAAAAAACACCCAACCAGAAAAACAAAAAGAAAAAAGAATCCAAAAATATGAAGATAGTGTAAGGAACCTCTGGGACAACTTTAAGTGTACCAACATCCGAATTTTTGGGGTGCCAGAAGAAGAGAGAGAGCAAAATATTGAAAACCTGTTAGAAGAAATAATGACAGAAAACTTTCCCTACCTGGCAAAGAAATAGACTTACAAGTCCAGGAAATGCACATAACCCCATACAAGAGGAATCCAAAGAGGACCACACCAAGACACATCATAATTAAAATGCCAAGGGCAAAAGACAAAGAGAGAATCTTGAAAGCAGCAAGAGAAAAACGGTTAGTTACCTACAAGGGAGTACCCATACGACTGTCAGCTGATTTCTCAGCAGAAACTATGCAGGCCAGAAGGGAGTGGCAAGAAATATTCAAAGTGATGAACAGCAAGAACCTACAACCAAGATTACTCTACCCAGCAAAGCTATCATTCAGAATTGAAGGTCAGATAAAGAGCTTCACAGACAAGAAAAAGCTAAAGGAGTTCATCGCCACCAAACCAGGATTACATGAAATGATGAAGGGTATTCTTTAAGAAGAGGAAGAAAAAGAAAAAGGTAAAGATAAAAATTATGAACAACAAAATGACATCAAATACATATCTACCAACAAGTGAATCTAAAAATCAAGTAAATAAAAAATCTGAAGAACAGAATGGACTGTTGAATATAATAGAATCAGGGACATAGAAAGGGAGTGGACTGATAATTTTCAGAGGGTAGCGGGTGTGAGTGGTGCGGGAAGAGATTGGACAAAAATCTTACTCCTATGGATGAAGACAGTGGCAGGGGGTAAGGGCATGGGATAGGGTGAGGTGGGGAATCAGGTGGAGGGGAGCTATAGGGGGAAAACAAAAATAAGAACACCTGTAATCTGAACAATAAAGATTTATTTAAAATTAAAAAAAAAAATTGGACCCTAACTGGTTTGGCTCAGTGGATAGAGCTTTGGCCTTCAGACTGAAAGGTCCCAGTTTCGATTCTGATCAAGGGCATGTACCTTGGTTGCGGGCACATCCCCAGTAGGGAGTATGCAAGAAGCAGCTCAATCAATATTTCTCTCTCATTGATGTTTCTAACTCTCTATCCCTCTCCTTTCCTCTCTGTGAAAAATCAATAAAATATATTTAAAAAATTGGCAAACAAAATCCTTAAAATTTATACACTGAAGACTGACATAAGCATTAAGATATAATCTATATATATAAAGAGGTAATATGCAAATTAGCTGGAATGCTGTAACAGTCATGACTGCTCAGGAGGAGGCTGCACACGCAGGTGGATGGGAGAGGACTGCTGTGCAGTGAGGCAAGCCACGGATGGCGTAGGCCTCAGAGAGCAGGGCCTGCCTGCCAGTTGCAGCGGTGGTGAGCAGGCAGGCCTGCAAAGAGCAGAGAGCAGGGCCTGTCTGCCAGCTGCAGGGAGCAGGCAGGCCCCCAGAGAGCAGAGAGCAGGGCCTGCCAGCTGGGGCATGCCGGCAGTCCCACCTCTGTGTGTCAGCTGCAGAGGAAACACCTTTTCTGACTGCTCATTGGTTAAGCTCCTCGTATGCCACTTGCAGTGTTCTTGGTAACTTGATAGTAAGAATCCAAGAAGGTGATCTAAGGTTTTTCCACCTCACTCATGGAGGAAAAAATGAAGGTCCACTGCTGGAGGGGCTAAGAAATGTCATATCCTGCCCTAGCCGGTTTGGCTCAGTGGATAGAGCCTCAGCCTGCCGACCACAGAGTTTGATTCTGGTCAAGGGCATGTACCTAGGTTGCAGGCTCCTCCCTGGCCAGGGCTGAGGTCAGGGCTCATGCAGGAGGCAAGCAATCAAAGTGTCCCTCTCATATTGATGTTTCTCTCTGTCTTTCCCTCTCTCTTCCATGATCTCTAAAAATCAATGGAAAAATATCCTCAGGTGAGGATATTAAAAAAGAAAGAAAGAAAGAAATGTCATATCCTATGAAAAAGACATCTTGAAAATGCCTAAAGAAAGTTGTCATGTTTTCATGGTGAAGGGACTGGAGTTGGTGTTGATGAAAACACCTTGGTGGCTGCGGCAGCTGGCAGTGGCAGCAACAATGGGGTGATGGGAGTGGTGCCTTCTCCTGATCAGCCCAGTTGTCTCCTGCAGAAGGAAGCCATCAGTAGGACAGCCCCTAAGGGCTCCTGTATTGGAGAGGGTGCAGGTCGGGCTGAGGCTCCCCCCCACCCCTTGCACAAATTTCATGCACCAGGCCTCTAGTTATTGAATAATAAAGTACTTACAGTTTAGATATGATCATGAGTTCTTACATTTAGCAGGTTGACCAGTGAAAGGAAGGCTAAGGCAGTTCAGTGTTAAGTAACACTGGAGCCCTTTACATAGAAGGTTTGAATTGTCTCCTAATTGTTAGGGGCACTGCAGTCCCCTCAATCTGATATCCAAAAACAATATTGCTTAAAATAATAGAAGTATTGAGTTATTTTATATTTTCCTTCTAATCCCACTTTCTTGTTACAATAGGTATAAATCTGTTTTTAAGTATTAAAAATGAAGCACTTATATAATGTGTTTTAAGGACAACAGAAGCCTGCTGGGTTCTGATAATTTTTTCATACCCTTACAAACATTACCTGTGATTTCATCCATTACTATATCAAACAAATTTAATGATTGGATATAATCTCTACAGGTATAGATTTTAAAAGCTGTGTTGACCCTTTCAGAACTTGTCAGAGAAATTTGCATGAATTTTCATTCTAATTTAATGGAGATTAGACAAACTTGAAAATTTTGAAACTGCCTCAGTTTTCAGTGAAAATTAATTCAAAGAAAGGGTAATATAGGTTTATCCCATTACAGAGTTTTATCAGTTATTCACCCCAAATTATTTAGTACTTGATATACATAAGACATTGTGCTAGGTTGGAAAACTTTTGCTTCCTAAAACTTTTTGGCTTTACCTATCTCACATTCAGTTTGCACATTATTCAGTATTGATTCTATATTTCACCCATAAAATTTTCTAGAAAAATACCTACACATACCAGTAACGTATTTTCTATTTATTTCAGAAGAATTATAAATGCAGAAACCTCATGAACAACTTAATACTGAAAACAGTGAAGTAGCAATATTACAGGAAATAAATCATACTATGTTTGGTTACTTAAAAGAAAGAAAATTGTTTCCATGTGCCTTAAAGGAATTTGAATTTAGTTTCCAGAATTTAGATTTCAATAAAGTGCTTTTGAACTTTTTCTATTATTGTAATCTTAGTGACATTATTTTAGTGAGGTTTGATTTGTTCGTAATATCAAAACATATTTGTGTATACTTATGAAAAGATTCTACTCAATATAGATAATACTACGTATACAATATTAAAAATATTACCATACTTGGTATATGGTGCAATGTATTTAGTCTTCAAATCTTCATTAAAAAATAACAGTAGAAACCTCTGCATTCCATTGGAGGAACCACAGGGTTGCCTGGTGTAAAACCTTTTAGATAGTATGTGTGTCTAGTATGAGTTGCCTTTGTTCATAAAAGTCTGCTGTGGAGAGTTACTTCTGAATATCTCATCAGCTGAGATAAACCTCAAGTACCTAAAGTGAACTGGATGTCTGCTTAATCTCAAGGAATGTTCAGGTTCAGAAATATGGGTTCACTGGAGAGCAAAATCAGTTAATCTTTAAAATAAAATGTAACGAACCAATAAAAGAACTATAGTTCACGTGGCTGACATCATACTAAATGTCTTCCAGAAAACAGAGATTTCCTCATAGTATGATTTTGATGAAATTTTCTCTTATAGAATATACAAAGACTCAATTGATTGAGAACTTCAAGCAATTGATGACTATGATATGGGTCTTGCTTTTATTAGATTAGAAGTAAGGCTATAAATTACACATGGTGCCATCTAGCCTATTTTGAAATCAGAAAACAAATAATACATATAGATTTCCCATTTCTTTTTTGAACATAGATGCAAATCAAAATGATTTTTCAAATTATAATAGTATAGAAACAATCCTATCTAATAAAAGAGTAATATGCAAATTAACCATCACTTCGCTACACCCACAAGCCATGCCCACCAGCCAATTAGGAGTGAGTATGCAAATTAACCCAACCAAGATGACAGCTGGCCATGGAGCAAGCAGGAGGCTTGGGTTTCCCCGGCGATGGAGGAAGCCAAGCTTTCTGCACACCCTGGTCTGCCCTAGCCTCCGCTAAAGGCTACAAAGTTTCAATTATAGAAGATAAAGAAATCCCAACAAAAATGTCTGTGGCCACAGAGCGAGCAGGAAGCTTGGGTTTCCCCAGCGATGGAGGAAGCCAAACTTCCTGGCCTGCCTGGCTTCTGCTCAAAGCTACTAAGTTTCAATTATAGAAGATAAATAAATCCTAGATACCAGGGCCTCTGCTTGGGTAGCTGGGGGGCGTGGCTGGCCTGCAAACCACCACAGGCCCCTTGCCCAGGCCTCCCCGTGCCCCAAGGGAACCCCAACCCTGATCCGGGACACCCTTCAGGGCAAATCAGCTGGCCCCCACCCATGCACCAGGCCTCTATCCTATCTAATAAAAGAGTAATATGCAAATTGACCATCACGCCAACACACAAGATGGCTGCCCCTATGTGGTCAAAGATCCTGCCCTCATGTAGACACAAGATGGCTGCCACAAGATGGCCATTAGGGGAGGGCAGTTGGAAGGGACCAGGCCTGGAAGGGAGGGCAGTTGGGGGTGATCAAGCCTGCAGGGGAGGGCAGTTAGGGGTGACCAGGTTGGCAGAGGAGGGAAGTTTGGGGCGACTGGGCCTGCAGGGAAGGGCAGTTGGAGGGGGACCCAGGCCTGCAGGGGAGGGCAGTTAGGAGTTACTAGGTCTGCAGGGGAGGGCAGTTAGGGGCAATCAGGCTGGCAGGGGAGTGGTTAGGGGGTGATCAGGCTAGCAGTCAGAAGTGGTTAGGGGCAATCAGGAAGGCAGGCAGGCGAGCAGTTGGGAGCTAGCAGTCCTGGATTGTGAGAGGGATGTCTGACTGCCCGTTTAGTTAAATGGGCAGTCAGACATCCCTCAAGGGGTTCCAGATTGGAGAGGGTGCAGGCTGGGCTGAGGGACACACCCCCCTGGGCATGAATTTTGTGCACTGGGGCTCTAGTAAGTTTATAAACACTTTTATCCTAACATGACTTTTTGTTTACTATAAGGGTACCAAAAAAAGTTGATTTACTGGATGCTAAATTGATATTTTGTAATTTTATGTCATACTAGAGACCCACTGCACGAAATTCATGTACCTGGGGTGGGGGTCCTTCAGCACAGCCTGTACCCTCTCACAGTCCGGGAGCCCTGTGATCGATTGCCCCAAAGAGGTAGGCCCTGCCCACCTGGCCAGGGCTCTGCAATGGATCACCCCTGCAGAAGGAGGCCCCGCCCACCCACCAGAGCCCGCCAGTTGGTGGCCTGGGCCTCACTCTTTGGGATGATGGTGGAGCCCCCTGATTAATAGCCCTACTGGCCAGAGGCCTGGGCCTCCCTCTGCAGGGTGATCATGGGGCAATGGGCCCCAACCAATCGCATTGCATACACCTTGGCTGGCCTGGCACCAGTGGGTGTCATAGCGTGGTCATCAGGACGATAGTTCCACTGTTTGGCTGTTCGGTTGATTTGCATATTACGCTTTTATTATTATAGATAGAAGGTAATCTCAAGAAAATACTAAAATTATAATTATAGTTTTGAACATAAAGGCTAAAAATAAACTATGCAAAGTCATAAGAGGCTGCTTTTACTAGGATGTATTGAGAGTGAAAGATAGGTATTAATGAATGTAAAGGCATGGCATAGAAGAGGTAAAAAGTAACTGAAACTCATACCAAGGTTTATGTTTGTTTTGGGGGGAATGACATAGAGAATGGTGGTTTAGGGGGGTTTGGTAGGGGAGGGAGAACAAAGGCAGGCAGGGGTGTTTGGTAAGGGAGGGAGAACAAAGGCAGAGGCAGGTAACATGGAATGGAGGTTAAAAATTAGTAATTAAAAAGCGTAAATTATTTGTTCTCAGTTTTAGTATCTTTGTATTTCAGTTCTTTGACTGGAAGCCTTACTGATAACATAAACAGTCCATTCACACATATTTTGTATGTTATATGTATTGTATATTGTATTCTTACAATAAAGTAAGCTAGAGCCTGACCTGCATGGCTCAGCAGTTGAGCATCTACCTATGAACCAGGAGGTCACGGTACGATTCCCCATCAGGGCATATTCCCGGGTTGTGGGCACTATCCCCAGTGGGAGGCGTGCAGGAGGCGGCCAATCAATGATTCTCTCTCATCATTGATGTTTCTCTCTCTTTCCCTCTCCCTCCTTCTCTAGAATCAATAAAAATATATTTTAATAAAGATAAGCTAGAGAAAAGAAAATGTTATTAAGAAAATCATAAGGGAGATAAAACACATTTACAGTATTTATTGAAAAAAATCTGCGTTTATGTGGACTCACACAGATTAAACCTGTGTTGTTCAAGGGCCAACTGTACAGTCTTCTGAGAAGTGAGAAACAGCCAATTTGGAGAAAAACACATACCTGCAAAAGTAGACATGAATATAGAATAATGCATAAGGTTATATGCTCTGGAGCCCAGTCACCTGAGTACAAAGCTGGCTCCACCATTTACTAGCTATGGGAATATAGACAGATTACATGTGACTTTTACATGACAAAATTTCTGGCTTATCCGAGCCTACCTGTAACCAAGTTGACATGCTTGAGACCCACTGTATTACACATTTCAAAACTTCAGTTTCTATCTGCTAAATTAGGATAGTAAAAATTTCTTTTAAGGGTTGTTTCGAGGCTTAAAAGACTAAGCTACAAAAAAGGGCTTACAAATGTGTGTAACATGAATAAATTTCTTAAAAATATTAGCTGTTATATTATTTTATCTATTGTATATTTCAAATAAATATTATATTAGTGGTAGATAGCTAAAGGAACAAACAGAATTGGCCTTAAAATATTGTTAAAGAAAATCTAACTCTCATTTGAAAGAAATGTAAAGAGAACTAGTTGTTATAATAGTTTTATGTATAAGCCATATTAAATATTACTCATTTTTTTATCACGGTGGCAAAGTATGGCAAGGAATGCTGCTTCTGAACATGAGAAAAATCCCACATCAATTATAGTTACATTGCTTCAAAGAAAATAGAATTCTTTTGGTAGTGGGCAACTTTTCTTGTACTTACTGGTTATATATATGTCTTCGGAGAAATATCTATTCAAATCCTTTGCCCCTTTTAATTGGCTTATCTTTTTATTGTTGAATTTTAAAATGTCTTTATTTTGGATACAACTCTCTTATCAGATGCATGATTTGCATATTTTGATGATGTCTAACTTATTTTTCTTTGTCTTGTGTGCTTTTGTGTTATATTTTAAAAAACATTACTTAGTTCAAGGTCATGAAGACTTGTTTTTTTTCTTCTAATAATTTTATAATTTTAACTCTTACATTTAGTTCTACATTTATATATATATATGGTATGAGGTAAGGGCTTAATTTCATTTTTTCTGCATGTACTATAATAGTAATATCTAAATAGAAGGTTAATTTAGCAATATAATGCAAGGAAGACAAAAGGTATGTGACTTAAGGAAGAAAAAAAGTAGTTTCAGCTAAGACATAAACATGGTATAGTAATAACAAAGAATCTGTCAATTATAATGATTTATCAACTGAATGAAAAGACACTTTATTATAAAATGTCTTTTTTTTAAAATCACACTCATTTTTCCATTCAACTGGAACAAATTAATTGAAGTCTAGATTTCTAAAAGAATATGGTATTTATATTTATAGTCAACTGATTTTTGACAAGGGAGCCAAGACCATTCAATGGAGGAAAGACAGTCATTTTAATAAATGGTGCTGAGATGACAAGATATTCACATGCAGAAAAAATGAAATTAAGCCCTTACCTCACACCATATATATATATATATATATATATATATATATATATATATATATATATAAATGTTAATTCAAAATGGCTTATAGAACTAAATGTAAGAGTTAAAATTATAAAATTATTAGAAGAAAAAAAACAGAAGTCCCTTTCCTCTTCCAGCTTTTGGCCCCAGGTGTTCTTGGCTTGTGGCAGTGTAAGTCCAGTCTCTGCCTTTGTCTTTACTTGGCTGTTTTCCCTATCTGTATGTCTGTGTCTCTTCTTTTTATAAAGACTACAGTCATATTGGATTAGGGCTCACTGTAATACAGTATAACCCCATCTTAACTTGATTATATTTCAAGTACTCCATTTCCAAATAAGGTCACATTCACAGGTACCAGTGAATAGAACTTGAACATTTGTTTTTTGGGGAAACAATTTGACCCATAATACCCATACATTATCTTTCTCTTCTGTGGTGACCCACATAGTTTCTTATTTTCTGCTATCTTTGGATCTTGTTGTTCTGTCCATTCATTTATCCACCCATGCATCCATGCACCCACCCATCCATTCATCAAAATCTACTGTGTGCCAAGTACTGTCGTAGACCGTGGGAGTACAAGGTAGAATGAAATAAAACCCCTTCCCTCATACACTCCATTATGAGTTGATAGGTAATCAAGACATTAACTATATAAAATATCTTTGATAAGGGCTGTTACAAAGATAAAGGAAGCATATAAAGAGGATCAAGAGATCGGAGGTAGGTAGGCATGACATGTGTGTGGGAGCTTCCTTTCAGCCAGGATGGTCAGTGCCTGCTCTCAGTGCTGCTAAATAAATACCTCTAAACCTGTTGCTGCTTCTCAGTGATCCAATGTGCTGACTCACTCATGTAATAGATTAAAGATATCTTTCTAGAAATAATTCCTTAAGTCAGAGGAGTGGTGCAAATATAGATTGATTTTAGAAGGTAGGAAGAATGGCTTTGAGGAGGATCTCCTGATGTAGTCATTTAACTAATATATGCTAAGTGTATTCCATGTGTCAAGAACTTTGCTAGGTGCAGGGGATGCAAAATAGTAAGCAAGAAAAAGGCAGCTTTTCTGTCTTCATGGAACTATACATAATAGAGCTTTCTCTCAAAATTTTGATATAATGCAGAAACCATTCTTGCATACCCAGTAGCTGATTGGCATAAGGGGAGGAGTCTATTTGAATATCACTTTACTTTCCTGCTGATCTCTAAGCAAATAAATTAAATATTATTTTTTAGTTCTTTAAAAGACATTTTCTAAATACTCATAGCTAATTGACTAATGATCATGTACCAGAATTATTAGGGAGCTAAGAAAATTTTTTAGTGTGAGTGTTGATGAAACGATACTGTTTTCATTGGTTTAATATGTTTTAGGATTATTTTTACAGAAATATTATGGTGGGAAATATTATTGTGAGCTACACAGTCCAGATATGAATTATGAAAGCTGGTATAAACCATATTTTATTTGATGATTTGTTTATTGACTTTTAGAATATAGGATAAGGAGAAATCATGTATTTTCATTTAAGAAAACAAATCTTCAATTTGTAGAGGACAAATCAAAGTTTGCTGAATAGCTCACCTAAAAAATGACCCAAGTTGTTACCCTGATTTCCTGTAGACTGTGTATATCTGCCAGCTATTGTTTTACTAAGATGAATGAATCTCTGCCAAAGGATTTAAAAGCTCTTTAAGAACTATAAAATTCCTTAGTGTACAGAAATAAAATTTGCTGAGCTAAAATGTTCATCAAAAGGCATCAAGCTAAGGAAAAATATCTCCAGACACACAGGCAGATTGTACATTTAGGTTTTCTTATATATCATGTTAAAACAAAAATTATGGAATGCATCTGTTACTAGGCTGAAAACCAGATTAAACAAGATCTTTTTCACCAGTGCTATGGCAGTCATGCTAAGAACGAAGGAAGGGTAGCCTTGGCATTCGCTAAGCATTTAGTAAGGTTTCTATTTGGCACTTTTAATAGACAAACTCTGACCAGTTCTGATGCTGTCCAGGTTTACTGACGCCAAGGACAGATGTGTCCTTGCTTCCCTTTTGTGGTGTGTTTTATCTCATGTTGATACTTTTTTCCTCCACTTGGCCCTTTTCCAACGTGTAACCTGTTTTACAGACTTTTTTATATTCAAGCTGAGAATGTCAAAATCTTGGTGTTAGGAAATAAAATATATACATTTTTAATAATTGTAAAACTACTGTTTATAAGTTTTTCTAGCAAAGTTGATAATCTAGGACTTTTCTTAGTCTTACTGGTATTATTCACAAACAGTGTAGATTGATTTCATGGTCACTCTGTGTTTCCTATGGACTATGTATATGAAATATTTCTTATAAAGTCAGAGAATAATACTATCTATATTCCTTCTAGAATTTTTTTGTTCACTACAATAGAGTCTAATTTTAATGCTATTGTATGAAACAGCCCAATTGATATGATGAAAATTTCAATATATTTTGCTGTTACTGTACTTTACTTTTTTTGGCTTGGGATTAGTTTGATTAAAATGGGCCATTCATGAGTCCCACAGAACACATTTGGTTCCCGTGAGTCTGAAGTTTTATTCTCTTTCATAACTGTACACTGTCCCTTTAATCATAGACCAGTAATCTCACCAATATGTCATTGATTACAAGGAAAAATCCAGGCAAAAAGATGAGGATGGCTTGAATTTAATCTATCATTACTATGGGAACCAGCTTTTTTTTTTTTAAAAAATATTTTTATTGATTTCAGAGAGAAAGGAAGAGAAAGATAGAAACATCAGTGATGAGAGAGAATCACTGATCGGCTGCCTCCTGCATGCCCCACACTGGAGATTGATCCTGCAACCTGGGCATGTGCCCTGACTGGGAATTGAACCATGATCTCCTGATTCATAGGTCGACGCTCAACCACTGAGCCACGCCTGCTGGGCAGGAACCAGCTTCTGATGTGTGACAGGAGGGCCACTTTCAGGGATGAAGGTTATTGTATAGAGAATACTATTTTTCTTATTTATGTGATAGAATGTCACAGCAGAATTCTGTTGCATTACTTGTCATAAAGTAAGATGGTGGGTTCTCATATTAGATGAAACTCATTATCTTTAATTTATTGGGGAACAAAGGCAGTATTAAAGTAAGTTTACAATTTGGACAGTTAAGGTT
Source organism: Corynorhinus townsendii (assembly GCA_026230045.1). Lineage (NCBI taxonomy): Eukaryota > Metazoa > Chordata > Mammalia > Chiroptera > Vespertilionidae > Corynorhinus > Corynorhinus townsendii. Next base: position 78,056,674 of record JAPDVU010000001.1, on the reverse strand, counting down.
AGGACATTCTGGTGATATGGTTTTGTATAATAAGCCACCCCTAAATAGTAACAATAATTTAATTTGCTCACAAATCTGCAATTTGGACGGAGCTTGTTTTTGTTCCATGTGGAGTCAGCTGGGATAGCTCAGCTAGGGCTTCATGATCTATTTCTAAGATGACTTTCTCACATGGTTGCCAAGTTGGTGCTCACTGTTGGTTTCCTGGGAATTAAACTGTGCTGTTGGTCAGGGTTCTCAGTTCCTTTCCACATGGGCCTCTCCTTGGGGTATTTGGGCTTACTCAGCAGCATGGCAGCCAGATGCCAAGAGCAAGTATTCCAGAAGATAAGAACTAGCAACTCCAGGCATGGGTCTGGAAATTGGCTAAATATCTCTGTGCCATATTGTATTGGTCAATTGGTCACAGAGCCCACTTTGATATAAAGGGAGGGGACATAGGACTCACCTCTTATTGGGATATATGTCAAATAGTTTGCAGCTGTCAGTAATCTACCACAAACATTTCTTGTAGTGAGTAGAGAAGATGATCATTGTCTCAGTGAAAATATAAGCACTTGGGTGCTTAAGTATTCTTATATTAGAATCTGTCAGTCACACCCCAAAACAATAGAATGAACAGATACCATAATTAGATAGATAGCAGGCTAGAAATCCAGTATTTTTTGTAGTATTTTTTCTGTTTCTAGGTACATACCAGCACATATCCCCTGGAGTAAGCTTGAAGTCATCATCACTTCTGGGTGGAAACATGCCACCCTTTGTCAGTGGTCTCAAAAGGTTTTTGATTATGCATTTATATTATTATTAGAGGCCCGGTGAATGAAATTCGTGCATGGGAGGGGTGTCTCTCAGCCCAGCCTGCACCCTCTCACAGTCTGGGACCCCTCAGGGAATGTCCGACTGCTAGTTTAAACTGGCAGTCGAATATCCCTCTCTCAATCCGGCACCACTGGCTCCTAACCGCTGGCCTGCCTGCCTGCCTGATTGCCCCAACCACTTGCCTGCCTGCCTGATCACCCCTAACCACTCTGCCTGCCTGCCTGATTGCCCCTAACTGCCTCTGCCTGCCTGCCTGATCATCCCTAACCACTTGCCTGCCTGCCTGATCGCCCCTAACCACCTTTGCCTCGGCCCCCGCTGCCACAGTTTCCTCCAGAAGGACATTTGGAATAACGTCCGGAAGGTCGTTTGGCTGTCCAATCTAATTAGCATATTATGCTTTTATTATTATAGACTAGAGGCCCGGTGCACGAAATTCGTGCATGGGGGCGGGGAGGGGTGTGTGTACCTCAGCCCAGCCTGCACCCTCTCCAATCGGGACCCTTGAGGGATGTCCAACTGCCCATTTAGTCCTGATCCCTCTCACAATCCAGGACTGCTGGCTCCCAACTGCTCAGTTGCCTGCCTGCCTGATTGCCCCTAACCACTTCTGCCTGCCAGCCTGATAGACACCTAACTGCTCCGCTGCTGGCCCAATTGTCCCCAACTGCCCTCCCCTGAAGGCATGGTCCCCCCAACTGCCCTCCCCTGCAAGCCTGGGTCCCCCCCAACTGCCCTTTCCTGCAGGTCTGGTCTCCCCAACTGCTCTCACCTGCAGGCCTGATCCCCCCCAACTGCCCTCTCCTGCAGGCCTGGGTCCCCCTCAACTGCCCTCCCCTGCTGTCCTGACTGCCCCCAACTGTCCTCCCCTGCAGGCCTGGTCCCTCCCAACTGCCCTCTCCTGCCGGCCATCTTGTGGTGGCCATCTTGTGTCCACATGGGGGCAGCCATCTTTGACCACATGGGGGCAGCCATCTTGTATGTTGGAGTGATGGTCAATTTGCATATTACTCTTTTATTAGATAAGATTTGTAAAAAGAAAATATTTCTTTTATTTATATGGGAAAGAATGTAATTCTCATACTGTATCACTCCTGCAGCAGAGGACAGATAATTCCTTTCCTGTATGTCTGTTAAAGAAATCTTTTGAGCATGCACCATTTATGCACCAGAGGACAGACATTTTATTTACTTTATAAAAAACTAGAGGTCTGGTGCATGAAATTCGTGCATGGGTAGGGTCCATAGGCCTGGCTGGCGATCAGTGATAATCTGTGGGGCGACCGGCAGGGTGATTGGGCCCCTGCTTGCACCCGCCTTGGCTGGCCTGGTGCCGCCTGCTCGCTGGCCCTCCCTCCCGCCGCCACTTCTGGTCGGGGCCTGCAGGCTGTGGGCAGCTCCTGCGTTGAGTGTCTGCCCCCTGGTGGTCATTGCACATCTTAGCGACTGGTCGTTCCACCGTTCAGTCTATTTGCATATTAGGGTTTTATATAGATAGATAGAAATTTAAAAAGTAAAAGATAAAAAAATAAGGAGTTATATATGCATATTTTTTTGAAATATATTTTTATTAATTTCAGAGAGGAAAGGAGAGGAAGAGAGAGACAGAAACATCAATGATGAGAGGGAATCATTGATTGGCTGCCTCCTGCATACCCTCCACAGGGGACTGAACCTGCAACCCGGGCACGCACCCTTGACTGGAATCGAACCCGGGACTGCAGGCCGATGCTCTAAACACTGAGCCAAACTGGCCAGGGTTATATATACATGTTTTAATTTAAATTATTTCTTGTTTAAAGTATTACGTATGTCTCCTTTTCCCCCCAATGACCTCTCCCTGGCCATTCCCATACCCCAGTGCATGCCCTCACCTCCTCACCCCGCTACTGTCTGTGTCCATGGGTTATGCTTATATGCATGCATACAAGTTCTTTGGTTGATCTCTTACCACCTCCCTTCCTCTGCATTCCCTCTGAGGTTCGATGGTCTGTTTGATGCTTCTATGTCTCTGGATCTGTTTTTGTTCATCAGTTTATGTTGGTCATTATATTCCACAAATGAGTGAGATCATGTGATATTTATCTTTCTCTGACTGGCTTATTTCACTTAGCATAATGTTCTCCAGTTCCATCCATGCTGTTGCAAATGGTAAGAATTCCTTCTTTTTTACAGCAGCATAATAATATTCCATTGTGTAGATGTACCACAGTTTTTTATTTTTATTTTTATTTTTATTTTCATTTTATATATATTTTTTAAACAACCAAAGCTTATATTGATAGTAGGAGAAGACCAATGTGTGGCTAACAAAGCATTAATTTCACTATCATACCTGATAATCAGAACATCATTGTGTAGTAGGTGGGAAAGATTAGCAGGTATCCAAGTTAAATTTTTCATGTCTAATAAGGGAGGAGGTCTGGGGAGGTAGATATTGTTTCCACTAGGGAACCATAAGGATAATAATAATATGAAAATCATTTTATGTACATTCAATCAATAACAATCAGATGATATAAAAACAAGGTTCAAGCAATATCAGTTTGCGAGCATACAGGCCTTGCTGACGGCGTCTTGGGATAGCTGTCTGCCTCCATGGTCAGCGACTTCTTGTCCTTGAAAAGTCTTTGATCTCTGCTGCAGATGGAGATGGGTGTCAGAGATGGGAGTAGACGTCCATTCATAGTTAGGTGCCTTTTTTAAAATGAGAAATGTGAATCTATGAGCTAACTCTTTTAAGTTCAGCTGCACATGGGTTAGTCAGTAATACCTGGTAAGGTCCCCTCCAACGAGGTTGGAGAGTCTTTTATTTGGTGTCTTTTCCAAGACACCAAATCTCCTGGTTGTAAGCCTTGATCTTTGAAATTTTCGTCTCCCAGGAGCGCACTGTGAAATGAATCTGTTACCAATTTGTTAGTTCCTACAATGCAGAATGTCTGCTCTTTACTTTTCCTTATATTTGGGAAACAAAAGATTTAAAAATCAACAATATTTTAAACAGAGTCATAAGAATAATTATCCTCAATTCATTTAGTCCCATAGTTATTTTTGTTTATCCTGATTATTTGCCAGTAGTTTTTGAATTCAGTTACTCCTTGAAGTTCTATAAATCTTCATCCAGTTCAAAAATATGACCTGCTTAGAAGCCTGCAATTTAGAGTAAGTCTGAGTCCTTTCATGGATTTTTCTAAACATAAAATATACCTACAAATGCATCAGAATAAAGCTGTCCACGAATGACAGAAATTTAAAAGTGGCATGGTTATAGATTCGATAAAAAACTTTGCTTTCCTATTAAATATAACATTCCAAGACAACAACTTCTTGGAAAGTAATAATCCCTGTAAAATGGCATAGAGAATAAGATAAAATTTGTATACCTTCAGATTCAATTATAAGTTCAGCATATAAAGAATAATTATGTAAGATTTTAAAATGAGGCACATGGCTTATTTCAAACAGTGTATTGATCATTGAAAATAAATCATAAACTCCCAATCTGTGGAACACAAATACCCAGAGTATCACTGGCAGACGCCCCCACAGGGAATCATGACTCTTGGCTTGCCGGGCATCCCTGACTGGACACATGCTACCGCCCTGAAAATTTCCTGTTTGAACTTGGCTCTGAATCTTTGCAAGTTCCTTTCTAAAGCAGAGTGCCTTAACAACGCACGTGATGTGTCTGTTGCTCTTGATTGGAACTCAGGCACATGGTCTTTCCTGATTGGCTAATTCAAAAGGAGGGGTAGGCCTTTGTTGTTTCAAGATGGCAGTCCCCAGGGGAGTGGCAAGCCATGTGGCCAACATAGCGGCTGCCAAGTCACACAGTCCAAAATGGAGACTGTCTAAACTATTCTTTGACAGAAAAGATGATTTGTTTATTCTCACAATAAACAAGGAAAGAGCAAACTGAAATCCCTAAAAGATAGAAAGTCAAAAGTACACTACAGACATATAGAAATCTCACTAGCTGTTTCTGGTGGCTGAACCTTGAGAGGGAGAGCAAGAAGAGCCCCCAAGATTAAGAATTCTTGGCAGCTGCTGTGACGTTCTAGCAATCTCTCTCACGCTTTCAACCCTACCACACATAACTAGGCTTCCCCAGAGCGGGACTTGCCTCTTCTTTCAACAAATTAAACAACAACAAAACAACAAAGAGACACAAAAACATCAACACTCTTTTTTTTTATTGTTTAAAATATTGCATATATTAGTACATATATCTCCTTTTTTCCCCCCATTGACCTTCCCCCAGCCTCCCCTACCCCCTTTCGCATGCTCTCATCCCACCCCCCAGTGTCTTGTGTCCATTGGTGTCCTTATATGCATGCATACAAGTCCTTTGGTTGATCTATTTCCCTCCCTCCCCAACACACCCCAGCCTTCCCACTGTAATTTGACAATCTGTTCGGTGCTTTACTGCCTCTGTATCTATCTTTTTATTCATCAGGTTATAATGTTTATTTTCCATAAATGAGTGAGAAAATGTGGTATTTTTCTTTCATTGCCTGGCTTATTTCACTTAACATAATGCTCTCCAGGTCCATCCATGTTGCTGCAAATGATAAGAATTCCTTCTTTTTTATAGCAGCATAGTATTCCATTGTGTAGATGTACCATAGTTTTCTAATCCACTCATTTGCTGATGGGCATTTAGGCTGTTTCCAAATCTTAGCTATGATGAATTATGCTGCTATGAACATAGGGGTGCATATATCCTTTCTGATTGGTGCTTCTAGTTTCTTGGGATATATTATTAGAAGTGGGATTACTGGGTCAAATGGGAGCTCCATTTTTAGTTTTTTGAGGAAACCCCATACTGTTCTCCACAGTGGCTGCACCAGTCTGAATTCCCACCAGGGGTGCACGAGGGTTCTTTTTTCTCCGCATCCTCGCCAGCACTTGTCCTTTGTTGATTTGTTGATGATTACCACTCTGACAGGTGTGAGATGGTACCTCATTGTCGTTTTGATTTGCATCTCTCGGATAATTACTGACTTTGAGCATGTTTTCATATGTCTCTTGGCCTTCCTTCTGTCTTCTTTCAAAAAGTATCTATTTAGGTCCGTTGCCCATTTTTTAATTGGGTTGTTTATCTTCCTTTTATTGAGTCGTATGAGTTCCCTGTAAATATTGGAGATTAAACCTTTATCAGTGATAACATTTACAAATATGCTCTCCCATACAGTGGGCTCTCTTGTTGTTTTGTTGATGGTTTCTTTTGCTGTGCAAAAGCTTTTTATTTTGATGTAGTCCCATTTGTTTATTTTTTCTTTAGTTTCCATTGCCCTAGGAGCGATATTAGTGAAGAAATTACTTCGGGATATGTCTGAGATTTCTCTGCCTGTGGATTCCTCTAGTATTTTTGTGGTTTCCTGTCTTATGTTTAAGTCCTGTATCCATTTTGAGTTTATTTTTGTGTATGGTGTAAGTTGGTGGTCTAGTTTCATTTTTTTGCATGTATCTGTCCAATTTTCCCAACACGATTTATTAAAGAGACTGTCTTGACTCCATTGTATGTTCATGCCTCCTTTGTCAAATATTAATTGAGCATAATGCTTTGGGTTGATATCTGGATTCTCTATTCTATTCCATTGATCTATATGTCTGTTCTTGTGCCAGTACCAGGCTGTTTTGAGAACAGTGGCTTTGTAATACAGCTTGAAATCTGGTATTGAGATCCCTCCTACTTTGTTCTTCTTTCTCAGGATTGCTGTGGCTATTCAGAGTCTTTTTTTATTCCAGATGAATTTTTGGAGAGTTCTTTCTAGGACTGTGAAATATGCTGTTGGTATTTTAATAGGGAGTGCATTGAATCTATAGATTGCTTTGGGTAGGATGGACATTTTAATGATGTTGATTCTCCCAATCCATGAACACAGTATGTTCTTCCATCTGTTTATGTCTTCCTCTATCTCTATTTTCAGTGTCCTGTAGTTTTCCACATATAGGTCTTTTACTTCCTTAGTTAAGTTTATTCCTAGGTATCTTATTTTTTTGTTTTGGTGCGATGGTAAATGGAATTGCTTTTTTAGTCTCTCTTTCTGTAAGTTCACTATTGGTGTATAGAAATGCCATAGATTTCTTGGCATTAATTTTGTATCCTGCTACATTGCCGAATTCATTTATTAAGTCTATTAGTTTTTGATGGAGTCTTTCAGGTTTTTTATGTACAATATCATGTCATCTGCAAATAAGGACAGCTTTACTTCTTCTTTTTCCAATTTGAATGCCTTTTATTTCTTCTTCTTGTCTAATTGCAATGGCTAATACTTCCAGTACTATGTTGAACAGGAGTGGTGAAAGCGGGCATCCCTGTCTTGTTCCTGTTCTTAGGGGAAATGGTTTTAATTTTTGCTCATTGACTATGATGTTAGCTGTGGGTTTATCATATATGGCTTTTATTATGTTGAGGTATGATCCTTCTATTCCCACCTTGTTCAGAGTTTTTATCAAGAAAGTGTGTTGTATTTTGTCAAATGCTTTTTCTGCATCAATTGATATGACTATGTGATTTTTATCTCTCAATTTGTTTATGTGATGTATTACGTTTATTGATTTGCAGATATTGTACCATCCTTGCATTCCTGGGATAAATCCTATTTGGTCATGGTGTATGATCTTTCTGACATAGTGCTGGATCCGATTTGCTAGAATTTTGTTGAGGATTTTGGCATCTACGTTCATGAGGGATATTGGCCTGTAATTGTCTTTCATTGTGTTGTCTTTATCTGGTTTTGGTATTAGGGTGATGCTGGCTTCATAGAATGAGCTTGGAAGTGTTCCTTCCTCTTGAATTTTCTGGAATAGTCTGAGGAGGATAGGTTTTAGTTCTTCCTTGAATGTTTGGTAAAACTCCCCTGTGAAGCCATCTGGCCCCGGGCTTTTGTTTGCCTGAAGCTTTTTGATGACTGTTTCAATTTCTTCCACAGTAATTGGCCTATTGAGATGTTTAGATTCTTCCTGGTTGAGTTTTGGAAGGTTGTATTTTTCTAGGAATATGTCCCTTTCCTCCAGGTTGTCCAGTTTGTTGGAATAGAGTTGTTCATACTATTTGTTTTTAACAATCCTTTGTATTTCTGTGGGGTCTGTTGTATATCTACAACAGACCCCACAGAAATACAAAGGATTGTTAAAAAAGGCATTCAAATTGGAAAAGAAGAAGTAAAGCTGTCCTTATTTGCAGATGACATGATATTGTACATAAAAAACCTGAAAGACTCCATCAAAAACTAATAGACTTAATAAATGAATTCGGCAATATAGCAGGATACAAAAGCTCCTATTTGATTTCTGATTTTGTTTATTTGGGTCCTCTCTCTTTGCTTCTTGGTGAGCCTGGCTAGAAGTTCATCAATCTTGTTTATCCTTTCAAAGAACCAGCTCTTGGTTTTGTTGATCTTTTTTTGTATTGTTTTTTTTTTGGTCTCTATGTCATTTATCTCCACCCTGATCTTTATTATTTCCTTCCTTCTGCTTACACTGGGCTTTTCTTGTTGCTCTCTTTCTAACTTTTTGAGTTGTACGGTTGGGTAATTTATTACCACTGTTTCTTGTTTTTTGCAGTAGGCTTGCAGAGCTATGAACTTCCCTCTCAAGACTGCTTTCGCTGTGTCCCATAGATTTTGAATTGTTGTGTTTTCATAGTCATTTGCTGCCATGATGGTTTTTATTTCTTCTTTGATCTCTCTGGTAACCCAGTCATTATTTAATAGCATGCTATTTAGTCTCCATGTGTTTGATTTTTTTGGATTGTTTTTATTGTAGTTGATTTCCAATTTTATGCCGCTGTGATCTGAGAAGATGCTTGATATGATTTCTCTCTTCTTGAATTTGAAGAGACTTTGCCTATGACCCAACATATGGTCTATCTTTGACAATGACCCATGTGCACTTGAGAAGAATGTATATTCTGTGGCTTTGGGGTGAAATGTCCTGAAGATGTCAATTAATTCCATCTGGTCTAGTGAGTCATTTAGGATTGATGTTTCTTTGCTGATTTTTTGTTTAGAGGATTTGTCCAATGGTGATAGTGGGGTATTAAAGTCTCCTACTATGATTGTATTGCTGTAAATCTCTTCCTTGATATCCTCCAGGAGTTTTTTTAATGTATTTTGGTGCTCCTGTAATGGATGCGTATATGTTTGCCAGAGTTATTTCTTCTTGTTGGATTGCTCCCTTTAGTATTATGAAGTGGCCTTCCTTATCTCTTGTTATGTCCTTCACTTTGAGATCTAATTTGTCAGATATAAGTATTGCTACCCCAGCTTTTTTTTCTATTTCCACTCACCTGAAAAACCTTTTTCTATCCCTTCACCCTCAGTCTGTGTGCGTCTCTTTTTCTGAGGTGGGTTTCTTGTAGACAGCAGATATATGGGTCATGTTTTCTTATCCAATCCGTTACCCTATGTCTTTTGATTGGTTCATTTAATCCATTTACATTTAAAGTTATTATTGATAGGTGCTTATTTTTTGCCATTTTTATTCTTTACCCCTGTATTCCTTCTTCGCTTACTATTTCTTTCTTTTTACAGCAGACCCTTTAGCATTTCTTGCATTGCTGGTTTGGAGGTAATCAATTCCCTTAGTCCTTTTTTGTCTGTGAAGCTCCTGATTTCACCTTCAATTTTGATTGATAGCCTTGCTGGGTACAGTATTCTTGGATTCAGACCCTTCCTTTGCATGACTTTGTATATTTCATTCCATTCCCTTCTGGCCTGATGAGTTTCTGTTGAGAAATCAGTCACTAGTCTGATGGGGGTTCCTTTGTAGGTAACTTTCTGTCTTTCTCTGGCCGCTTTTAAGATTCTTACTTTGTTATTGGTGTTTGCCAATTTAATAATAATGTGCCTTGGTGTCGGTCTTTTGGGGTTCATTTTGCTTCAGACTCTGAGCTTCTTGGATTTGTGTGGGTTATTTCTTCCCTATATCAGGAAAGTTTTCTGTCATTATTTCTTCAAACAGGTTTTCTATTCCTTGCTCAGTTTCCTTTTCTTCTGGAACCCCTATTATGCGGATGTTTTTTTGTTTCGTGTTGTCCCAAAGTTCCCTTAGGCTCTCCTCCTGCTTTTTTAATTTTTTTTCTATAAGCTGCTCTACTTGGGTATTTTTTCCTGCCTTGTCTTCTAGCTCACTGATGTGGTCCTCTGCTTCTTCTAGTCTACTGTTAATGCTTTCTATTGAGTTCTTTACAGCAGCGATGTCATTTTTCATTTCTTCTTGGTTCTTCTTCATTTCCTCTTGGTTCTTACTCATATTGTCAAATTTGTCTTCCATTCTTTTCAGCCACCTAATGACCATTTCTCTGAATTCTTTCTCTGGCAGGTTGCTTGCCTCCATTTCATTTACTTCCTTTTCTGGTGATGCCTGCTTTTCTTTCATATGTGGACTGTTTCTTTGTTTCCCATGGTCTCTCTTCTCCAGGTGTCTGGTTATGTAGTTCTCCTCTCCTGCATTGATTTAAAGGCACAAAATACAACACAACCAGGTACAATGCACAAGGCACTGGACAGAAATGTATTCACGATATTGATAACCCCAAATAAAGGTGACCACCAGAGAAAGGGAAATTAGAGGATAGGAAAGAAAGAAGAAGAGGAAAAGAAAGAAAGAAAGAAAGGAGTGCAAAAATGAAATTGGGAAAAAGAAAAGAAAAGTAAGAGAGAAAAGAAAGAGGATACGAAAGAAGCGGGGAACAAACTATATATATGGGGAGAAAACTCCAATAGAACAGCCACTAATCCCAAGAAATGCCAACAACAAGTACCTGGAGATGAATACACACTACAAACAGCAACTAATATCAAGCGAGGCTAGGGAAAACAGAAGCAAAAAACAAAACAAACAAACAAAAAAGAATAAGCAAAACAATCTCACAAACAAGCATAAAAAATCGATAAAATCAACAGTCAAGCAAACAACAACAAAAGGACAGAGCGAAAAACAATATTTTGGATAGTGAAGACAGAGAAGAGAGAGGTGTGTATGGACTCGGAGCAGGGGATTGGAAGTAGGCTGAAATTTTAACAGGGTGTAAAAAGAAGAGTAGGGAAAATCTAAAGCAGGAAAAGGGTAAGAGAAACAGGACAACAAAAGGGGAAAAGTTAGGAAGAGAGTGATGGCATAAAGGTAAAGTTGAGATAGAGTAAAATGATGCTAAAGGGAAGATGAAAATAGAATGTAGAACACTAATCCTAAAGTAAAATAAAGAGAAAATAAAATGATACTTTTTAAAAAAAAGGTAAAATAGTAGTAGTAATAATACTGATTGAAAATAAAGATGTAATAATTAAAAAGGTAAAATCAAGTGAGGAAAAAAGAAAAAAATAGTTTCTTAAGTAAAAGGTGAAAAAAAATAAAAATAAAAATGTGCAGTAGTGACGGTCATTCACTTCCTCTACTGTTCTGTTTGGCACACCTGTTTCCTAGTCAGGACAGTATTGCAGTTTGCTGCATTCCACTGCTTCTCAGTGTTGTAAGCCAGTCCTGATTTTTAAGCAGGCCACATGTCTTAATTTCTTGTATTCCTTTATTTGTGTTTACACAAGAGTCAATTTGTGATTCAGCCCCTGGGTGGCAGTGTTTCTGGATTGACCTCCGGGTCTATAGGTCCTCTCTAGCCAGTGTGTAGATCCTGCTTTCCCTGTGGCATTCAATACCGGTTTTTGGGAGTGGGTTGCCCCAGAGCTGGTTCTCTGATGGTTAATCCCCGCTCTGATCCCCAGGTTCCAGAAAAACAACTTTCCCCTGCAGTCTCTTAGGGTGTCCTCAATTGGGTGATCCTATGTATTGGGCTTAGTAATCAGAAGCAAGGATTTGAAGGAAAAAGAAAAGACAAACAAACAAACAAACAAACAAAGAGCCAGCGTAAGTGTGTGAACTCCAGGGCTGTGCTCAAGTCTGTGCAGTCTTTTTTCCTCCTTGGGTCTAAGCAGCCGGCACACTTTTAAAATTTTTAGCCTGTCCTTTTGCGTCAGATCAAAATGGGTTGCTTTTAAGAGTTCCTTTCTGTTAGCAGCTCTGAGGACCCCTTCTACATTCACGGATCACGCCAGCCCCAACAGCCACAGATTTTTCTAGGTGCAGACTTCCCCGGTTCTCCAGCTCTGTTTTTCTCTCCTGCCAGGAGCAGAGACCTCACCTTATCACAGGCAAAATCTGACCTTTCCATGGTGTAGTGTAGAGCTCCTCTGAATCTGTGTGTTTGCGCCAATTGAGGACCAGTGTTCCGGGGTTCGCAGCTGTTTGGTGGGTGCTGCAGTTGTAGATTTTCAGGCTTCCGATAACATCCACTTTCCCCTTCAAGATGGCACGGTATCCGCGTCCAAGTTGGTTGCTCCGGGAGGGAACCCAGCAGCAGTGGGGGCTGCCTGGTCAAGGGAGCCCTGTCCAGCAGTCCTCCACTGTCTCTTGGAGTATAGCTGTCCCTTAACTCTCCAACAGACACTGCTCATGCAACCCTCAGATGTTTTTTCTATCTGCTCCAGGGCAAGGCTCGGGACACATCTGTCTATTCCGTCGCCATTTTTTCCTCTCCATCAGCACTCTTAAACAGGCATGCAGAAAACACTAAAAGTTTACACCAGAAAATGTACAGCATTAAAAATTACCAAAGCAGTGTCTTTTGTCCCCAGTTTGGGAACTGCCCCTCTCTAGAATTTCAGTATATTCCCAATGGACTATTCAAAAAAATGGGTTGGGGTCTTTTCTTGTTGCCTCTACCTCCCTTTGTCTGGGGGAATCTTTTATGAAGATAAATCAGAGGCATGCTTCCTATGGAGAAAAACAGGGTGTAGACATTTATTAACTTCAGAATAGTTCTGAGAAAGTCTCTAAAATTTTTTATTAATTTCCATCTTATTGGAAGAAATTTTTTCTGTGCTTTTCCTTAGGAGCTTTTAATTTCCAAATCAAGATATGCTTCCCATATACTCATTCAGTTTAATTTCAGAGCCGACATTTTCTAATTTCTGCATGCAAAATATTAACATAGGTACCCCAAACAAACGGCATATTTGGCCATTTATCAGTTAATATTTTCTAGTTAAATCATCTCATTTCTGTAAAGTACTTGCAAGTAAAGGCTTCCTATTAAGAGTATTAAATGAGGGCTGGGGTCTTGGGAGCTTCTAGCCTTGGAGGCACAATTTCCCATGTTAATTTCTTTTTTATTTTTGGATATCTGTAGTCTGAGTAAACTTTCAAGACACGTTATGTAGTGGGTCAAATGTGGCCTCAGTTTCTCTCCCAGCTGTCTAAAACCACAGGAAAGGTTCGGGGCCCGGGCAGACCAAGCCTTATGGTGGTCCCCTAGATGAGCCTTTTAGTTAATTACAGTTGCATCGGAACTTCCATAGGGGGTTCCTGCATTTCTGATACCTCCATAAAGATTCTTAGTCACCTAAGAACACCCCAGAATTGGACTATTCTTAAAAAAATGTTGCCTCTTTATCTCAGGAGCTGAATGAGTTCAGCATGTTTATCGGCGAAGGTTACTTTTGCTCAGATTCTCAGCAATTCCAATGGAAAAGCCAAAATCAAAACCAGCCACTCATTTTTTTCTCCAGTCCTGCCTTAGCCTGAGTTCTGTCAGCCCTTAACCTGGGGTTCTGTCAACCCTGGTTCCACCTCGAGGATTTTAAAACACAGCTCAAATAAAGTCAGACCCTCTACCAAAGCAAGGGAAGGTCCTGGATCCAAGAGACAACTCACCACATTCACCCAATGGGCAGAGAACCGGTGGGTTCAATGGGCCCTTTGCTGGATCCTAGCACCAAGTCCAAGTCCAAGGGATGGTCCTGGGTGAGCCTCTTTGGAATCCTGCTGCGACTACGCCAAGTAACGTTAATGTAAAAAAAAAACCATTGAAACCTGTAAAGAATTTTTGTGAGTTTATTTGAGCCAAACTGTTGACGTATGCCGGGAAGCAGAACCTCAACGAATTGAGATAATTCTCCTACCACAGTTTTTTTAATGCACTCATCTGCTGATGGGCACTTAGGCTATTTCCAAATCTTAGCTATTGTAAATTGTGCTGTTCTGAACGTAGGGGTGAATATGTCCTTTCTGATTGGTGTTTCTGATTTCTTGGGAAATATTCCTACAAGTGGGAATACTAGGTTAAATGAGAGTCCGTTTTTAATTTTTTGAGAAAACTCCATACTGTTTTTCACAGTGGCTGCACCAGTCTGCGTTCCCACCAGCAGTGCAAGAGGGTTCCCTTTTCTCCACATCCTTGCCAGCACTTGTCCTTTGTTGATTTGTTGATGATAGTCATTTTGACAAATGTGAGATGGTACCTCATTGTCATTTTGATTTGCATCTCTCAGATGATTAGTGACTTTGAGCATGTTTTCATATGTCTCTCAGCCTTCTGTATGTCCTCTTTCAAAAAGTGTCTATTTAGGTTCTTTGTTCATTTTTTGATTGGATTGTTTATCTTCCTTTTGTTAAGTTGTATGAGTTCCCTATAAATTTTGGAGATTAAACCCTTATCGGATATTATGCTTTAATTGGTTGAACAGAAGACCGGACACTTAGCACATTAGGCTTTTATTATATAGGATGAATTTTTGGAGAATTTGTTCTAGGTCTGTGAAGTATGCCATTGGTATTTTAATGGGGATTGCATTGAATCTATTGATTGCTTTCCGTAGTATGGACATTTTAATGATGTTGAGTCTACCAATCAGTGAACATGGTATGTTCTTCCTTTTGTTTATGTTTTCCTTTATCTCTTTTTTCAACGTTCTGTAGTTTTCCAAGTACAGGCCTTTTACTTTAAGGAGTTATATTTTATCCTCATGTGCCTGGGTCTGTGCACCTCATTGTAGGGAAGTCTAGAGTATTAATTTTTCCTCCTTTTTAAATTTCCTACTTTTCCTCTCTATTCATTGGACAGACAGTTCCTTCTCCCCATTGTGAACACTCTGCTCTTCATTTCAGGAAGTGGAGTCTAATCATCCTCTCCCACCTTTAATCTGGGCTAGCCTTGATCAACAGAAGGTGGCAGAGTGATGTTGTGGGACTTCTGAGGCGAGATTCTATGTAGGCTGCAGCCATCCTTAGGCCGTTTAGTATATTGGCTCTTGGAATACTCAGCCTCCATGCTGTGGGAAAGCCAAGCCATGTAGAGAGTCTGTGTGTAGGTGCTTCAATTCCAGCCCACCTGAACACTCAGCTTATAGACAGCATTAGCTGCCAGACAGGTGAGTGATCCATCTTTTTTTTTATATATATATATTTTATTGATTTTTTTACAGAGAGGAAGGAAGAAGGATAGAGAGCTAGAAACATTGATGAGAGAGAAACATCGATCAGCTGCCTCCTTCACACCCCCTACTGGGGATGTGCCCGCAACCAAGGTACATGCCTTTGACCGGAATTGAACCCGGGACCCTTCAGTCCACAGGCCGATGTTCTAGCCACTTGAGTGATCCATCTTTGATGCCCAGTCCAATAAAACCTTCAAATGACTGTAGTCCAAGCCATCATTTCTTACTGCATAAGAGAATCACCCAGCTGAGCCTCCAGACCATGATAGAAAATCATGTTATTGTTTTAAGTTACTAAGTTTATAGGTGGCTTGTTATGCAGCAACAGATAACCAGAAAGCCATTCTTATTCTCTAAATAGGTCTCCCAATTATTAATGCCTTTCTGTGAGTCATAACTAGAGAATTCTCATTAAAAACATTAAAATTTATGTATTACTTTATAGACAATGAAACAGCCTCAGACAGGATAATCTCTTTAAGGACAATCAGGATGTAAAGGGCCTGGAATTCGAAATGAAGGTCGTTGGGCTGTGAAAGCCATATTCTTTTTACTATAACATTCCTCAGGTCAGATTGCATGCCATTGTGAAATAACGTTGGGTATTATTCAACATGGTTGCCTGGGATGTTAAACAGACCATAGCAGGTAGACACTCCAGTTGGATTCTTGGGTTCCTCAGGGCTTGGCAAGAGGTAAAACAGTCAGATTAGAAATATATTTGGCAGGATTAGCTCCCCACCCCTACAAAGGGAGTGTCTCCAAAAACACCCATAAGCAACCTGCAAAAGAAAGAGCTTTAAAACACCTTCCAGGTTTATAGATGAGCCATACAGCCACCTTATGACAATGCTAATTAAATAATATTCTGTTACCCATACCTCTTTTTTCTCCACAGTTTTTCTCACCCGTCTCCAATTCAAAACACTATCCTCAAAGGGTCAGAATGAGCAGCTTAGAAAGTAGGATAGGAAGTGATCTGGAAAGAGAGAAGTCCCATTCATCCCCTCCTCAGGTGGTAGGCTTGGTCTAGGATAGGTGAAATAGCTGGGATAAGTAGTGATGTTGGCAGCTCTGCTTATAACGTGGGACTGACTCTCTAGGTGTCAGGTTGAGATATTTTTCAACTTAAAGAAAATATAGGCATTTTATTACTTGAGTCATCAAAGAGGTCATGATTGTCTGTGTTCCCATGCAGGGCAGAGGAAGAACTTGCCCCATTGCATAAATTCTAAAGGGATAGTGGAAGACAAAATGAAGCCATATTGCGGTTTTCCCTGTTGAATTATGCTGTTTCAACTTGCTTGTCCTCCAAAATATCTTGTGGCTACAGTACTTTATGCAATGTTTTGTAGGCTGAGCAGAAACCTAAAAGAGAGAGCTACTATTTTGAACGTGGTTAGACTGTGATCTCTTTTGGAATAGAGTGAATTAAAAAATTTTAAGCAAATGAAAACACCTTAGTGGAAAGTATTGAGACACTCAGACCGCATATCTTTATATTAAAATTGTGAAAATTTCAGTATAAAACATAGCTGTTCAATATGAAATTGAGTTTTCTAACAACCACATTATGTTACTTGCATTTTTTTTTATGATTATACTATTAGGAGCCTTTTAACTCTTAAAGTGATGTTTTCATAAAGAGTAGGAACATCATATAATCTTTCCAGAGATATAAGTGCATTAAATGGAAATGCTCTTAGTTTGTATTGTAAAGATAATAATTGTGTTTTATTTACCAAAGATTGTTGAAAGAAAGCAAAGGAAATGTACTAACGTTATTACTGATAACATTTCTCTTCTATTTTATGGATTTGTAAATGAAATATTTTTCCCAAAGACATTGAAATTTACTGCCACATATCTGGAAAGAAGTAAAGCTTATCAGTTAATCTTTTCTGTTTTATTTTACATTTTAATTTTGCCTTTATTTTTATTGAGTAGAATACTCTTATCGATTTGGATGAGCTTTTTATCCCTGCATGAGTTCACTGGGTTATCCAGTCAAATATGAACATATCAGGACCTTTTTTTTTTCTGGCATAATCTTCTATCAGCTGTTTGGTATAATAAAAATAAAGTCTTTACCATTCACTATTGTTAAGTGATTAGCTTCACCTGCTTTTGGAAACAGAAATAGATACTAGTTTATTCTGCATGTGCATGGAGCAGTACACACCCATTATTTTCTGGCCAATTTTTTGTTGAATAGAACTCTCTGAGGCTGTTGAATTTACTTGAAAATATTAATAAAAACTCATTTGGCTTTCACAACAGGTATCTAATGGAAGAGAATCTGCAAAAATGATGCCTCTATTTAATGTTCTTTATCATAAAAATGGAAGGTATATTGACTGAATATAAGCAACAGTGCAATCATAAAATATTTCACTCAGTTAACTACTGTTTATTTTATACCACCTGTTTTCTCAGGACCCTGCTAAGAAAGGAGGTAGATAAGTGTAGGAAATAGTCTGGCTTGTGTTTATGTGCACAAATGAGAATAGAAAAGATGAAGAGGTGCTTAGGGCACCTTGTATTACATGTGAGATGGTCCTGTCATGTCTGTAGCTTCCAGTGCAGTATGATGAAGGAAAGCTATGCAGACTCATGTATATGTGTGCCTCCTTCTCTTCAAAATGGAAACAAAAACATTCGAGTTATTACTTTCCTTCCTGATATGATTCTTTATATTTGTCTCCAGTAAAATTACTAGTCTTTTTAAAAAACAGAGTATTGGAATTTCTTTTAGTTCCCCAAGTCACTGTGCTATTTACCTTTTGAGAAAAATCTTGTTTTTAAACTACATGAATGAGATCTAAAAATGTAATTTTTTATTGACTAATATTTTCTTTCTTGGAAAAAATTTTTTGTCTGCAGGGGTCTGCAAGTTCTGCTGGGTAGAGATGAAGTCTGCAACTCAAGGTGTGGGACAGTACCTGCTAAAAAGAAATGTCTTAGTATATGTTTGTTGAACGAATGCACGTAGACCAAAAGAACATACTATGCTAAATTATTTCATTATTTTTGGCATACTGGGTTGCCTGAGTTCAGAAGCATAAGAGCGAGCTAATAAGAGCTGGTGGAACTTATTTCTTCAGTCAAAGCAGTTTTGCCCAGACCTATACATTGTAGGTAAAATGAAAAGTTCACCTCCGAGCTGTATTTTAGCTTTTCCAGTAGTGTGATTTTCATATGATTGCCCATTATACTGTGATTTGCTGAGGGCACACAGAAGGGATGTACATGTGTATCTCTTTGTATATGGTTCTTTTAAGCTGCAAGACATCCAGTTTATGATGACTGGGAAAAGTGGTGATTATAGTGGGCCTACTTTAGAACTAGCAAGACTTTTAATGATTTTGAAAGGAGTTTAAGAATGTCTTAGCAACCGGTGTCACATTGAAAAGCAATTCGTTGGGAGGTGGGTGGATGGGTGGATTGGGAGAGATTAACCAAAGAAATTATATGCATATATGCATAACCCATGGACATAGACAATAGTGTTATAAAGGCCTGGTAGGGGGGAAGAATGGGTGCAGTTGGAGGAGGTCAATGGGGAAAAAGGAGGACATCTGTAATACTTTCAACAATAAAGATAAATTTAAAAGAAAAGGAAAAAAAAGAAAAGCAGCTTTTTAATAGAGCATGCTCTGCTGTTATTGGTAGCACTGTGTAATTAGGACTGATCTGCAAAAACTGTACATGTCTATTTGGGTAAATTGTAAATTAAATATTCACTTCTATTGTTTCTAACTTTTTAAATATCCCGAATATTCTTTAGTGAGTGATAGCAACTATTGCTAGCAATCACTAACTCATTGTGAATAAAATTAGGACAAATGTCGAATTATGGGGCAATGTTTCGTGCTAATTTCAAAACAATAGTTAGCCTATTATATTGAAGACCACATTATCTAAACAGATAAGTTGCTGTTTTCTCACTAACATTTGTTTAAGGAAAAACAATGCAATAGAAAATTAGCATTTTGAGAAATTTCAGTGAAAAGTGACCTTCAGCCCTGAGCTTTGTCCTAAGTGTTTTGTCAGAGATAGAAACCTAGGGACGACCCTTCAGAAGTACAAATAGAATTATGGTGAGGACCTCAAATGATGCCCTCCTGATTCCTCAGACTCTGATAGTCCCTT
This sequence comes from Corynorhinus townsendii, assembly GCA_026230045.1. Classification (NCBI taxonomy): domain Eukaryota; kingdom Metazoa; phylum Chordata; class Mammalia; order Chiroptera; family Vespertilionidae; genus Corynorhinus; species Corynorhinus townsendii. The sequence goes on along the minus strand of JAPDVU010000001.1, from coordinate 78,037,421 downwards.
ACATCGCTGTAACTGCTTCAGGAAGACTGCCAAGACGTTCGAGTTTCTCCCTCTACCCCCAGAGCTAATTGATGATCTGACAGGAGATGCCTCGACTCAGCGGTATCTCATATACACACAGTGAGGTCCAAAGGCAGCTGGCATACTCATTGCTGATTTCTTTGTTTGGCAACTTCCTGAAACAGTATGGGGCACACACAAACACTTGGTACTTCACTGGAAAGTGAAGAAGTCTGTTAACCCCAGCAGGAGGGTAAACAGGAGGTTAACTAGGGTCACTAATATGTTGGCTCTCAGGTTAAGTTAAGGGATGTAAATTATGGGTTGGATTGATAAAATTCTGGCTTTTTTGTTTGCAATACATTTTATTTCTAAATTCTCTGCAGAAATTAGGTATCTAAACAGACTTCTGTACACAACGAAGGGACAACAACGAAAAGACCCCATTTGGTTGAGTTTGAGGCCAAGTTCAGCTGATTGGATGGGTCCTTGGGGGTCGCTGATGTATTGCAGCAGACAGTAGACATGAGGGAGTTGTCAGACTGTCACTGGGCCTTTCCTTTTCCCACTTATCCCTTCCCTGGTTCTTGCCAAATCTGCTTTGCATTTGAAGTTGATTGAAATGCGTCTCACTGTTAACCTGTCAACTGAAACCCCTGTGATTCAGAGGGCTTTTTGTTCATTTCATTGGTGCAAGAAATTGAAGTGAGAAATCTGGATCCTTTTAGAGCACTGAAGATGACCAAACAGAACAGCATCTGGACTTACCCCCAATTAATGGAAAAGTGTTGTCAGGTGCAAGGGATGAATTTTTTTAGAAAGGTGGTCCCTTCAGTGCCAAAAGTTTGTTGTGGGTAACGACCTCTCTGGAGCTGTTCAGAGCGTCCCTGGAAAACATTATAAAGAATTATACCATCTTGGATTTAGGAGCATTTATTCTTCCTAAGAGCACAAAATGCTTTCTTATATAGGTTATCTCATTTATCTTCATACCATAAGCATGAAATAGTTTGTGGCAGGTATAATTATCCCCTTTTATATAGAGAGATGGAGAGCCAAGGGAAACTAGAGAGCCACAGAATGTTTATGTTCTGTAGTGTTTTTCTTTCCAAAGAGGTGAAAGTACTCTATAGATATCTGCACCTATTTTTATTACATGAGGAAGCATTTATTATGGGTGAGTTGTGTACAACAGAAGGATGTTAACCATTTTGTATCATAGGATAACTTGAGGGGAAAACCCAAGTTGCTATCTATTAAATCACTTTTCCTACATATTCAGTCTGTTTTTTTTGTGAATTGAAAGGCCTTATGAATGAAAACAAATTTGTCTGAAAAATGGGTTAAAATCATCTTGTTCTTGGTTCTTGAAACTGGAAATTTAGCTTGCCTCGCAGTAGTGAAGCAGAACCAGATGTTATTTTCCAGGGCAGAAAGCAGCTTGACATGAGCAGCTTGGTCATGGGACCTGGGGTCTGAGCCAAATGTAAAGCATTGTTACCATATTACATCAGAGATGATGATGAAAAATAGTGGAAAGTGAATTGAACTCTTCAGAAAAAGTGTGTTGGGTAAATTAAATATGTTGTCAAGAGCCCCTGAATTATATTGAGGAAAGTGTTAGATGGAACTTTATTAGATAGGATACAGGTTTTTCTAAGGCAACAGAGAAGCTAAAAATGCACTGAGCATCAAAATAGAAGTATTTATCTTCTCCTGTAAGCCTGGGTAAGTAGTCAGGGTGGTCTGGCAGCTTGACAGTATCAGGAACCCAGAACCCTCTGTCTTCTGTATTCAATACAAGCCTTTCATTTTATGATCTAAGATGACTGTTCTTATTTTCCCCTATTATGTTTCTTAGTCCCTTCACCATTCTCACCCATCCCCCAACGAACTCTCCCCTCTGGCAACCACCAGTTCTCTCTATGAATCTGTTTCTATTTTGTTTGTTCATTAATTTTATTCTTTAGGTTCCACATATAAGTGAAATCATATGGTATTTGTCTTTCTCTGACTTTTTTTCCATTGAGCATAATACCCTTTAGGTTCATCCAAATGATAAAGATTTTATTCTTTTATATGGCTGAATAATATTCCACTGTACATATGTACCACAGCTTTTTTTATCCACTCATCTACTGATGAGTACTTGGGTTGCTTCCATAGTTGCCTATTGTAAATAATGCAACATGGGGGTGCATATGTCCCTTTGGTTTCTTGGGATAAATCCCCAGAAGTGGAATCACTCAGTCATAAGGCAGATCTATTTTTTCTTTATTTTATTGTACTTGTTTTTTCCATCACCATGTTCTCATCCATGAGTTCTTTCTCTCTTTTTTATGCTCAATCCTTCAAATCCCCAACACTCCCCACCAGAATTGTCAAGGCAGATCTATTTTTAATATTTTGAGGAAACGCCATACTGTTTTTTATACACTCTACTATGCCTATAACTGTTTTCCCCCAACATGCATGTATCTTTTCCCCACCCTTTCAGCTGTTTTAGTATTTGTGATTCAATCATTATCAATAATTATTTTATTATGACTGTATAGAAATGTGTCACAGTCAAGCCATGTAGTATTCTATGATTACATTTTTCCTTTTGGAATTAAATATTGCTTTATATTTGTTCAGTTTTTTAATGTACTTCTCACTATTCACTTCAGCATTAGACTCATTGCCAAAGCTATCATATTCATCTCACAGTGGTAAAAAAACAACCTTAGATAACCTTCCTTTAGGATTCTTTTTTGTCTGTTTTTTGGTGACTTTCAACTTCCATTCTGGGCTAGTATTTAGGCCTGAAAACTTGTCCTGAAGCTTCCCCTCAGCATCATCCTATGCATTGTCCATGCGTCCTCTCTCTCCTCTCTGAAGCTTACAGCCTCCTCCTTGGAGGGGTGTGGTGTACTACATCACTATCAATTTCTGAGACAGGGTATATGGAAAGTAACTTTTTGAAACCTTTCATGTCTGATGTTTTTATTCAGTTGCCATATTTTGTTTTTATTTTAGTTACTAAAGAATTCTAAGTGCCCTGGCTGGTGTGGCTCAGTTGGTTGGGCATCATCCTGTGCCCTGGAAGGTTGCCAGTTCGACTCCCAGTCAGGGCATATGTCCAGGTTGTGGGTTTGATCCCCTTCATGGTGCATGTGGCAAGCACCAATTGATGTTTCTCCCTCTCCCTCTCCCTTCCTCTCTCTCTCAAATCAATAAAAATACAGTTTTAAAAAAGAATTCTAAGTTGGAAATCATTTTAGCTCATAATTTTGAAGACATGGCTGCATTTGCCTTCTAGTTTCCTTTTTCCCCATTGACCCCCTCTACCCCACACATACCCATTCCCCTGACCCCCCAAGTCTTCACATACTACTGTCTATACACTGGCTTTTAAAGTTCCCAACTGCAATGACTTTCAGCCACTTTACTCACATTTCATTGGCCAAATCAAGTCACTGCCTTCCCAGGGGTAGGGAAGTATAATCTTAGCACAGTCAAGGAGAATTCACCAGAGAATATTTGCAAACATCCCAAATGGCTGCTATAAAGAGTATACTTACTTGTATTACTGTATTGAACTATAGTTAATAACAAATCTAACATTTATGTTCCTTTCTATAAAGAGTTGGGCATTAGATTTGTCTTCAGAAAAGTAATCTTATATTAGAACTTTGCTTCAAAGGGGAAAATATGATTGAACTATATATAGCTCATTTATATTTATAGTGCCATTTTTTGGAAATGTAATTCCAACTATGTACCATGGTAGTAGAAACATGAAAGGAATATGAAATTAACAAACTTTTTTTTTTTTTTTTTTTTTTTTTAGAACTAGTTGACTAAAGGCCCTTTTCATTCTTTAAAAATTCTGGACAATTCTTTTATACAGTGTCAGGTGTAATAATGCAAGAAAATGGAAGATGAAACAAGGATCTGAACCTGGCCGCACTGATCAAATTCTCAGGCTAGCAGTTCAGCTCTCTCTAACAGTCACAGTTTACAACATTCCCTGTGCTCCCAACAGGATGCATTTTCTTTCTTTGTTCAGGTGACCATGTAGATTTGATGTAGCATGGATTCAGTCCCCAATTGCAATTTATAAATGCTGTACAGGGAAGTGTTTAGTGTTTAAAGCAAGAGCTTTGCTTTATTATCCTGGTTTCAAGTACCAGCATAATCTCAAGTATCTGACAGATTCTTCACAAATGTATACATTAGAAGTCTTCAGGGAAGCATCCTAGACATTTGTGGCAATATTAAAGATTTACATTATAAAGCATTTTAAGTGTGGGCATGGCAAGCATAGTGATTTTATGGATTTTGAAACATTTTCTTCATCACAGCTAAAACAGATTCTTCCATAACACTTCGCTGTGTCTGTTAAAAAGTGAGGCTCTAGTGCTAGCATAGACTGTAAGTATGTTACTGCTGGGTGACATCTACTTCCTTGATGTGTTCCATAATCTTTCCAGAGTTTCTCTAGAGGACTTGGCTATTTAGTGAGTTTTACCTAGTTATCAGTGAACTTAAGAGGTCAAAGGAGTCTCTCTCTGCAGTAATAATAAAGTTCCTGTTAAACATTTAAAAAGAGTGAAGTCAGATGTCAACAAGCCTGCCAGAATGATAAAATGTAATGAGTCTTCAACATTGATTTTCTCATAATTAAGTGCATAGTATTAATAGCTACACATCAGTTTTGTGTCTGTGTGAATAAGTAGAGTTTGATGTGGTTGATAAGGTTGACTTCACTGTTCAGGGAGCTGAGAAGAGATGAGTTATTTTTGAAGAGGGCCTTCCTGGTCATGTTGTATTGGGGCAAAGAGTCTATAAATGAAGTAAGTATTGGCCAGAGCCCATCTCTGACACAGCTGGGGTAAGATAAACTAGAAAAGCTTCAAAGTAAAGGCATATAGCTGATACAAAATTACAAGAAATAATTAATTTTGAGATATATACAATCCAAGAAACATAAAAAGTCTTGTTTTTATCAAGAATCAGAGCTTGTTTAAAATAGGTTTTTATTAATGAGAAAATGTATGGGATGAGTATACCACTGGGAACATGTTAAAGTTTCATGTGTATTATGAATAATCTTAGTCTATATTAGAGTGGCATTCCACTGGTACTTGATAATTATTTCATTTCATGGAATATAAAATATTTTGACAGATGAATAGCTTATTTATCTGTTGAGTCAGTCACCTTGAATCTGTACTAGTACTCAGCATATGGTCATGTATTAAATCTTAGAAATATGTTGATTTCAAATATTCTGGATTAAGGTATTGGCCTGGATTTTAAATTGAATAAAAGTTTAGAATCAGCCTGTTTATTATTAATAATATGAAAATAGGATATAGGTTTTGAATTTAGATGTTTTCCAATTAGTGCTTTCAAATTTTAATATGAAATTTAAAAATGTTGTCATGTGGCTCTCAATATTTAATATTCAAGCACATAGTTTATCTATATGTGTTTGTGAGATATAAATTTTAAATGGACCATGGATAACAAGAAATAGTAATACTATTTATCTAAAAGTCTTTGAATTTTAACATTACAAGTTAGAGATGCTATTGAGGATACATGACTTGTGTTTGTGTGTATAGCCATATTAGGGTAAACACATGTGAATGTATGTATGTAATATACATATATTTTACATGTGTCTGACACATGTAAAATATATGTAATATATATTACATACACACACTCTTACACATACACATATATGCATATATTATAATACATGTGATGTTTTTATATTTTTATGTATTCCAAACTGAGAGAAATTTATCTTTTTTGTTTTTAGATAGCTAATTTTATTTTATTTTTAAAAAATTTATCTTTATTGTTGAAAGTCTTATAGATGTCCCCATTTCCCCCCATTGACCCTCCCAGGGGGGTGGGGTGGGTGTGAGGTAGATAGCTAACTTTAAGTAGGCATCCATACTGTGTACATATCTTTAAATGTTACTTTTAACCTAAAGAATAAAGAAGGCTGTCTGAATGAGTTTCCTTTCAGCATTGCAATAGTGGTTTGTCAGAGGTCTCATCCCCCTGTAATGGAGGTATATTATCATCTCTCTGGCAGATCCCATTAACCTGTGGACACAGAAAACATTTTTGTATTAGGAATGGAGCATGATCCAAACCCATTATACTAGGGAAGATACAATAGTTATTTCTCAGTGGATTATTTCCTTTACTTCTGTTGCTATTTCAGAGACAGTACAGAGGGTAACACAAGCTCTCTGTAAATATGAAATTAAAAAGAATAGCTGGAAGTCTGTATGCTAGGAGCCAAGTATACTATGCCACATTCACTTCCTTTATAGAATAAAAGAAAATGAAAAACATATGGGGTGACTTGTTGAGTTGATTTTTGTTCTGTACTCTATTCTTGCTATGATTTGTTTTCAGAATAAAACATTCTAAGTGCTTCTTGGTGGATGCATGTGGGTTTGAAAACACCACAGCATGTGGGACCCCGTAAAACACGAATTTCATTTATTTTCCTTGGCTTCTGTTTGTCATGATCTGTTCAGTATGATGGTCTGGGAAATAGTAAATTTTAGCAAGGTCTTAGGGCTGAGTCATGAACTTCACTTTGGTCAGGATAAGAAGTCTGTTAATGAGAACTGGACTGATATTCCACTTGTTCTTCCAGTTATGCAATTTTTATTATTGGGTTTTAGTTTTTACTGTTGAGATTGGAACAGCTAATTATATGTTTAGGCACATCCTACTATATTTATTTTAATCCATGTATCAGTCAGTTATTGCTACAATAATGTTGTGTAACAAGCAGCCATACTATCTCTATGACATAACACAAAAAGCATTTATTAAGCTCATATGTTTGTGGGTCAAATGGAGGTCAGCAGATCTAGACTGGGTTCATCTAGGGAAACTGGCTGGGGCTACTCTGCTTCACATGTGCCTCTTTCTCCTCCTAGGACACTGGGTTAGGCCTTGCATATTCCTATTATCAGTGATAGAAGTGTAAGAGAGCAAGCTCAATCACCAATATGCACATCAATGTTTTAAATGGGGGCGGAGGGGGGGTCAATGCATAACCCCTGGACACAGACAATAGGGCACTAAAGGCCTGGGGCATGGGGTTTGGGGGCGGGTTGGAGGGGGTCAATGGGAGAAAAAACGGGACATATGTAATACTTTCAACAATAAAGAATTATTAAAAAATAAATAAATGGGGGGGGGGTCACATTACATCCACTAGTCTTCTATTGATTAAAGCATGTCACATGGATAAATTCAAAGTCAAGGGGAAGAGAAATATTCTCCTTCTCTTTACTGGAGGAATTGCAAAGTGCCGGAATTGAGCCATTAACGTAATCTACCATATAAGGGTTATTGCTTATTTTCATTCTTTTGATGATCACAGACCATGTAGGTACAATGGATTGATGTAACCAAAGGAAGCAGTTCATCTTAATCTATTGCTTGATTGTATATATATTTATATTTTTTTCTGATTTTATATCTTTCTCCTCCTCTTGCTTCCCTTATTGGAATAAGGGTGACATTTTCTTTATTCATCATTTTATTCCCAGAATAGTTCTTGTTAATAAAAGCTCAGCATATATTATTATAATAAATTAGTGAACTTTATTTAAAGCTAGGCTTTTCCCAAAATCAATTGAGGCAACAGATTAATTGATTTTGAGTTGGGATGTAATTAACATATGACATCGTATTAGATATAGGTGCACACCATTATGCTTTGATATATATATATATATTGCAAAATGATTACCACATAAGTTTATTTAACACCCATTATCACACAAAAATCCAAGTATTTTTTTCTTGCAATGAGAACCTTTAAGATCTACTCTCTTAGCAGCTTTCAAATATACAACACAGTGTTATTAACTATACCATCATGCTATACCTTACATCCCCAGGACTTCTTTATTTTATAATTGGAAGTTTGTACTTTTTGATGACCTTCACCCAATCTCTGATTCTGGCAACTACCAACCTATTCTCTGAGTTCCTTTTATTGTTGTTGTTGTTTTTTTCAGATTCCACATAAAAATGAGATCACACAATATTTATCTTTCTCTGTCTGACTTATTTCACTCAGTATAATGCCCTCAAGTCCAACCACGTTGTCTCAAATGGCAGGATATCCTTTTTTTATGGCTGAATAATGTTAACTGAGCATGTATGCCACACTTTCTTGATCTATTCATCCATCGGTTGCCTGTTTCCATGTCTTGCCTGTTGCAAATAAAGCTGCAGTGAACATGGAGTTACAGATATCTTTTCGAGATAGTGGTTTTGTTTCCTTTGGGTAAATACCCACAAGTAGAATTGCTGGGTCATATGGTAGTTCCCTTTTTAATTTTTTGAGGAACCTTCTTACTATTTTCCATAGTGGATGTACTATTTACATTCCCACCACAGTGCATAAGGGTTCCCTTTACATCTTCACCAACCCTTGTTATTTCTTGTCTTTCTTATAATAGCCAATTTAATATGTGTGAGGTGATAGCTCATTGTGGTTTTGATTATATTTCCCTGATGATTAGTGATGTTGAAAAATTTTTCATATGTCTGTTGGCCATCTGTATGTCTTCTATGGGAAAATATTTATTCAGATCTTATGCCCATTTTTTAATTGTATTTTTTTGTTGTTATTGTTTCTTGTTTGTTTTTTTGCTATTGAGTTATATCAGTTCTTTCTATATCTTGGGTACTTACCTCTTCTCAGACATATGATTTGCAGATATTTTTTTTCCATTTAGTGGGTTGCCTTTTCATTTGTTGATGGTGTCCTTCGCTGTTCAGAAGCTTTTTAATTTGATGTAGTCCCACTTGATTATTTTTGCTTTTGGTTGCCTTGCTTTTGGTGTCAAATCCAAAACATTATTGCCAAGACCGATGTTAAGGCAATAATGTTTCCTCTCAGGAGTTTATGATTTCAGTTTGGGTTGCGTTGTTTTTTGTCTATGGTGTAAGACAGGGATTTAGTTTCTATTTTTTGCATGTGGCTGTCCAGTTTTTTAAAATACAATTTATTTAAGAGACTATTCTTCCCTCATTGTATATTCTTGACTTTTTTTGCTGTAAATAAATTGGCCATATAGGTTTATTTCTGTGCTTTCTATTCTGTTCCATTGATCTATGTGTTTCTTTTTATGCAAGTATCATACTGTTTTGATTACTATAGCTTTGTAATATAGAGTGAAAGCAGGGAGTGTGATGCCATCAGCTTTGTTTTTCTTTCTCAAGATTGCTTTGGCTATTCAGGGACATTTGTGGTTCCACGCAAATTTTAGCATTGTTTTTTCTATTTTTGTGAAAAATGCCATTGGAATTTTGATAGGGATTGCATTTGAATCTGTAGATTGGTTTGGATAGTATGGCTATTTTAACAATATTCATTCTTCCAATCCATGGGCACAGAATATTTTTATACTTATTTGTTTCTTTTCAATTTCTTTCATCAGTGTTTTATAGTTTCACTGTACAAGTTTTCCACCTCCTTGGTTAAATTTATTGTTAGATATTTAATTCTTCTTGATGCAATTTTAAATGGGATTGGTTTGTTTTACAAATTAATTGATTTGTAACTTTTATTGAGTGCTTACTGGTACTTTTATTCAGCATTTATAATACGTAATACACTGTGGTAAGCACTGACTTTGTAAAAGGCATAACTTCTGGCCTCAAAGGGAGGAGATAAGATACATGTTCAAATATTCACTTTTTACATTTATTTTTTATTTTTTGCCACCACAATCCTCTCTTTACAGCTTATGAAAATGTCCAGCAGTATGAGGAATAAAATCATCCCTTCTTGCCCCCAATTTTGAGATCTTATCATTAAGGAGTCTGATAATTTAACTAACTAGATATAGCTAAACTACTTTAAAAGTTAGTACTTAACACAACTTGTTTGACACACATGGTCTAGTGTTAAAGAAATAAAGTGCTACCAAAGTGATCTCATCAATTAATATCTTCCTTCAAATATTTCAGTGCTTTCTTCCCTTAGATTTAACAAGGCTCAAGTTGATTATATCCTAAGCCTTTGATCTTTGACTTCCTAACTCACTTCTTTCCATTGCCAGACTTCTTGAAGGCATGATTTATATTTACAGGATGTTTCCAATTCCTTAGCTTCCACTTCCTCTTTTACCTTTGTCTTACAGATTCTGACCCCATTTCTGTCACTGCTCACTGAGGATCAAGTTCCTAATCCAAAACCTTTTTTTAAGGTGTGTCATCCCCTACCTCTTTGTAGTGGTGGCCAAAATTTACTTACTATCTCTTGATGCTATTTTTTCATTCTGGATATAAATGTACTAACTACTATGTCCTCAACACTTTGCAAGCTTCCTGGAATAAACAGATGCATAGAACACAGTGTTTGGCATACATGGATTTGCACATACAGTTAGTTTAATGGGGCATCACAATTTTGTGAGAGTACCGACATGAAACTTACAAACATTTTCCATTAGCTACCTTCAGTCTTCTGTTGAATTTCCTTTTCTCTTTTTAAATGATAACTTGAAAAGATATTAGGATTTTCTGGTTACATCCATTTATTGAAAATCCAATCGAGTTTAGAACTTAAATGTCAGCGTTGATTTCAATCTCATCCTCTCTCCCCTGCCCGTGGCTGACTTGACTCGTCATTCTCAGAGAAGGGGGGCTGCCATCTGCATTTTACTCCTCATCCCTCTTCTTCACCTTGGGGTGGTAGTGGGAGGCTATGGCCTGGACCTCACCAGCTCCACTCCTCCCTCTTCTCAGGGGTATGCACAGCTCTCATCTTCACTTCGTTGGTGTCACTGTTTTTCTGACTAGTACTGACGTATTTGATGCTGCCCATGTGGCAAGGGTTCAAATGTTGGTTATCTTCTGGGGACAGGTATGAGTTTATTTCACCTCCCCACCTTGAGATAAGGGATCCCGATAAGTCAACCTCTAGCATTCTTTGCAGTTCTCACCATCACAGCTCCTTGATATGAGATCACCATGTTTTATATCGGTACTCCCGCAAGATTGTGGCTCCCAAATAAACTGTTTTTAAAAAAATGCAAATCCTTATATAGCAAGCATTGTGTTCTATATATCTGTTAGCTGTGTTCCAGAAAACTTGCATAGTGTCGAGGATATAATAAGTGGTTAATAAATTTATATGCAGAATAAAGAAAAGGTACAAGGAATGAGTTTCTTCCTCCAGTAGTCCTCTGGGGTGGGAACAGCAAGGTGGCTCAAGCCCAGCCACATTTTTCAGTGTCCACTAGAGTATAGCAAACTCACTTTCTTTCTATCCCAGATAGTGAGCGGTCCAGCTACCTCCCTCACTAGCTGCCCCTCTCTGCCCAATCATCTCACTTTAGGTCTGTTCAATCCTGTTTGGACAGACACAGCTGAGGAAGATGGTCAAGTCAACTGCTTAAGTGGATATCTAACTGGAGGACACACACCAGTCTCCTTGTCTTTATGGCACCCCGAACCTCATCTTATGATACACTGAATGGAGGTGGGTAGGGAAGTACCCTCTTTCCTTTCAACACAAACTCTGTACTCCCTACCAGGGTAGGTGCCTCAGATCTTTCAAACCCCCTCTCCCCTTCAATTTCAGTTTCTGTAAATAGGAGGTGTATGTGTTAGAGGGGTCTATTAGGGGTATAGCAGGGTTGGCTCTACAACTTCTCAGTAAGACCCAAGAGGAGACATCTTGCTCCAGTTGTGGCGAATGGATAATGTGGCATGCTTGGTGCCTCTTGGGCCTTAACAATGAGTCTGATCAGGAGCCACAGATATTCCCACTTAGCATCCCATTCTTCAGGAACAAACAGAGGCATGGAAATGTTGCAGGTCTCTAACAGAAGTTTACCCCAGAAACACAAAGTACGAAGTAGAAGGGGTGATTTAGTCACTTCTATATTTTGCTGCCATAAAACCAGACCAGTCTGTGACCACTCCTTTCTCTCAGACTCGATCTCTTCATTTTTCCTATAAGACTTAGGTTCTCTTTCAAGTTTGTGTCTTCAGTTTTCTGTATTCTTCATAATCTTTCCGAACAAGCCTTCTATTCTTATAGCTTCAATGCTCATTTTCATCAGGATCACTCAACGTTTAGCTCTTTCCTGAGCTCCTTTGCTACATTTGCATTAGTTTCTTTCTTTTTTTTTAATTCTCATCCAACGATATGTTTTTATTGATTCCAGAGACAGAAACAGAGGTGTGAGAGAGAAACATTGATTGGCTGCCTCCCACACCCTTTCTGACCGGGACCATGCCCCTATTGGGATAACTGGCCAGGGATGCATGACTTAATTTATACCTCTGTAAGGATAGCTTGTCAGAATTCAAACTGAACATTTTTCAAACTGAGTTATCATTTTTACTTAAGCCAGCTTCTTCCATTTTCCTAAATTTTTACTATTTTTTATATCCTGGCTGCCTGAACTCACATCTTGTCACCTTTCACTCTTCACCCTTTCCTCCTTCTAGTTGTTTCCCATTTTTCTAAATTAGTTTTACCCCCAATTTTTTAGATCTGTCTATTCCTTCCTATATTAGGTTACTAAGACTGCATAATCAAGTACCACAGATTTGGTGGCTTAAGCAATAGAAATTATTATTTTTTTTCACAATTGTCAAGGCTAGAAGTCCAAGATCAGATATTATGAGGATGGTTTCTCTTGAGGCCTCTCTCTTTGGCTTGTGGATGGCTGTCTCCTCCCTGTGTCCTCACATGGGCTTCCCTCTGTGTGTGTCTGTTTCTAGATTTCTTCCTTTTATAAGGATGCCAGTCCTATTGGATTAGGGCTTAACCTAATGACTTCATTTTAACGTAATTATCTCTTTAAAGACTTTTTCCAAATATAGTAACATTCTGAGGTATTGGGGTTTAAGACTTCACCATATGAATGAATTTTGGACACATGCAACTCAGCCTTTAACACTGCCTTTTCCTTGGTTACCTTTAGTCAACCTATTACTTCTTGCCTTGCTATCTGCAGTCTATCTTACTATTCCACCCCATCCCACCCCCAGATTTTCTGCCTTTATTTTTTTACCACTTTACTGCACATGATTAATCTCTCTAAGGATTTCCTTTTTTTAAAATCAGCAACACCTTGATCACTCTTAGCTTGACATCTTTGAGCATCCACCATGGGGCCACATCTGCCTTTCTAGGCTTGGCTGTCACTGCTCCTCAACATACCCCCTGTTCTAGTCTAACTAACTAACTACTGCTGTGTCCCAAGCAAATTCTGCATTCCCTTGGCTGTCCCTCTCTATTTCTAATCCTGTTCACCATGCAAGACTCAGCTGAAATGGCTGCTTAACTTATGGAGCTCTCCCTGACACTCTTGGTTGGGATGAATTTCTCTGACCACTACTCCTGTTATACTTAACCTTATTTCTCTTAGAGACTGCCTACTATCTCTGATTATAGTAGAATATATGTGACTCTTCTCTGTGGTACCAGTGTATAATTTCCTTTAGCATAGAGGTTAAATCTTGTATTTCCCACCGTGCTTTCATATAGTTGGTAGAATATAAACTCAGATGTTTTTCCTGTAATGTCTTGTTTAGAGATTCCATAATTTGGGGTATGATTTAAAAAAGGCAGAGTATTTTTGCACATGTAAGATCTTCTCACAGTTCTTATTGCTATCAACAATTAATAAATGATATAAACTATAATATTCATGTTTGAACACTAAATATTGGATCTATTAACTCTAAATGTGCAGAGACTGTTCAGGCTACAAGCATTGCTTATGGTAAACAGAGGTGTCGTCCTCAAAGTCGAAGGTGGTTGGACCTAGTCAGAGGCTTTCAGGAACGTGGCTGAATGAAGTGGGCCACTAAGCCCTCAATCTTTTTGAGCAGCTGCTGAGCTCTCTGTGTTTTGTGTGTCCCTTTCTTATGGGTGACTAGTAACAAACCTCTGAGGCATGCAAGGGAGTGAAAATGAGAGTTTGGGGTTCATGGCCTCAGCTGTTTGAATTTGTCATCCTGGTCAGATAGCACAAATTCTCTCCTCCCTTTTGCATTGTCCTGATTTTCCACAAGAGTGTGTTTTCCCCAACCTGATGGGAAAATGCATAATTTATTTCATCACTGAATTTACTGTGAAACCAAGTGTTTCTTAATGTGTGGAACCAATGTAAACAAAACCAAGAAGCATGGTTTGTGGTTTACTTAAAACATGACTTTCCGTGTGCTATTCCAGTGAGCTGCATGATGTGGGATAGTGATCTGTGTATTAGCATCCCTGCAAGAAAATGCTGAAACAATTTGCCATCTTCCCGTAAGAGTAACACTACCATAGCCCAGGAGGATGATAAAATATTTCAGGACTCCTAAATTAAGGCCATTCTCAAAGTCTTATTTTTGATGATCATTTTCTTCCTTGTGTGAAACAGCAGATGAAAGATACCTCTCTGCAGCTCTAAATGTCAGCTTTGATGTGTGTACCCAATTTTATTTCTTACACCTACAGGCTAATAAACTTAAAAAAAGAAAGAAAAGGAGATATGGATTATAAAACAGCAATGAAATTGCGAGATTTAGAATACTTAAGCTTTCCTAAATAACTGATCAATTCCTATTATGTTTATCTATTCCATATCTCCTTCAAGAAGAAATTGAATCTACTGACCGGGTAATTTCAAGCCCGTAAAACTGACTGAAAATTTTTTGCTGCCCTAGCTCAGTGGTTAGAACATTGGCAGGTGACTGAAGGGTCCCGGGTTCGATTCTGGTCAAGGGCATGCGTGTACTTGGGTTGCAGGCTCAATCCCTGGCACTGTGGGAAGCAACAGATTGATGTGTCTCTTTCACATCGATCTCTCTTTCTCTCTTTCTCTCTCTCTCCCCCTCCCTTCCACTCTCTCTAAAAATCAATGGAGAAAATATCCTCAGGTTAGGATTAACAACAACAAAAATATTTGTCATACCAACTTATATCATGAAGTTTGATATCAGACATGACTTTCTTGTAGACAGTGACCAGCCTACTGCCCTACTCACAACTGCAGTCTCTCTCTTGCTCCTGCAAAAGTTGTATTGTTTATGTTCCAGAGAAAATCAATTGATCTCCACATTGGAATTGTTTTTAATTTATTTTTAAAAAGTTATTTTTATTGAACTTATTGGGGCAATATATGTTAATAAAATTATGTAGGTTTCAGGTGTACCATTCCATAATATATTATCTGTATACTGTATTGTGTGTTTACCACCCCAAGTCAAGTCTTCCATCACCATTTATCCCCCATTTACC
The DNA here is from genome assembly GCA_026230045.1 of Corynorhinus townsendii. NCBI lineage: Eukaryota > Metazoa > Chordata > Mammalia > Chiroptera > Vespertilionidae > Corynorhinus > Corynorhinus townsendii. The sequence continues at coordinate 78,022,123 of JAPDVU010000001.1, read as the reverse complement.
TTCTTCTACCTCCCTCACCCCCTTTCCCTCTGGTAATCTCCATATTGTTGTCTGTGTCTATGAGTCTTTTTCTGTTTTGTTTGTTAGTTTATTTTGTTCATTGGATTCCAAATGTAAGTGAAATCGTATGGTACTTGTGTTTCACTGACTGGCTTATTTCATTTAGCATAATACTCTTCAGGTCTGTCCATGCTATTGCAAAAGAAAAATTTCCTTCTTATTTATTTTAAAATTTTTTTATCTTCATCTGAGCTTATTTTTTTCCCATTGATTTTTTCAGAGAGAGCAGAAAGAAGGGAGGGAAGGAGGAAGGGAGAGAGAGAGAAAGAGGATAAATATCGATGTGACAGACACATCGACTGGTTGCCTCCTGCTCAGACCCTGACTGGGGAGCAAACCTGAAACTCAGGTATGCACCCTTGACTGGGAATTAAATCCGTTACGCTTTGGTGAGAGAGTCGATGCTCTAACCACTGAGAACACTGGCCAGGGCAGATTTCCTTCTTTTATAAAGCCAAGTAGTATTTTATTTATGTATGTGCCACAGTTTTTCTATCCACTTACCTACTGATGGGCATGTGGGCTGCTTCCAAATCTTAGTTATTATTCAAATTAATGTTTCAGGTTTCTTGGGACATATTCCCAGAGGTGGAATTGCTGGATCATAAGGCAGTTCCATTTTTAATTTTTTGAGGTAATTCCATACTGCTTTTCACAGTGGCTATACCAATCTGCATTCCCATCAATAGTGCATTCCCATCAACAGTCAACAAGCGTTCCACTGTTCCACAACCTCGCCAACACTTGTTTGGTGGTTTATTGATGATAGCCATTCTGACAGGTGTGAGGTGATATCTCATTGTGGGTTTAATTTGCATCTCTCTATTGATTAGTGATGTTGAGCATTTTTTCATATGTCTACTAGCCATCTGTATGTCCTCTTTGGAGAATTGTCTATTCAGGTCCTTTTCCTTTTCATTTTATTATATTTTTTGGTTAATCCTCACCTGAGGTTATTTTTTCCATTGATTTTTTTTTAGAGTGAAAGGGAGGGAGGGAGGGAAGGGGAGAGAGAGAGAGAGAGAGAGAGAGAGAGAGAGAGAGAGAGAGAGAGAGATTGGTGCCTCCCACATGTGCTCCAACCTGCAACCCAGGTATGTGTCCTTGATCAGGAATCTAGCCGCAACTCGTTGGTCCTCAGGCCAACGCTCCAACTACTGAGCCAAGCTGGCCAGGGGCTCCTTTGCTCATTTTTAAATTGGATTGTTTGTTTCTGTTTTGGTGTTGAGGAGTTTTATAAGTTCTTTATAAATTTTGGCTATTAACCCCTTATCAGATGTATCGTTGGCGAGTATGTTCTCCCTTGCAGTGGAATTGTTTAGATAATAAGAGTGTGGATATGTACAGGGTGCCCCCAAAATTGTATATATACAGTTTAACAGCTGATAGTTCAGTTTTGAAAACAAAATGTATTTTAATAAACACTGCCTTTATAATAATTTAAAATGTGTATATACACTTTTTGGGACACCCTGTATTTGTGCTGTATATATGTATATATATTCTTTTCTTCCCTCCCATTCTTCCTGCTTGTCTCCCTCCCTCCCTTCTCCCCTTTCTTCTCTATTTGAATGCTTAGTGAATATTTCTTATTCTTGTGATTAAAAATACTTGTCAATATGTTTCTTGGTATTGGTCTCTTTCCATAGATTTTGCTTAAGTATTGAGTCCATTTCATTTGAATATCTGTGATTTATTTCAGTCTAAGAAAGTTTTTCTTTGGTTAAATCTTTTATTATTGTTTTCATTCCAGTTGCTTTGGTGAAATACAACAATAGTTGGCTGTCTCTCAATTCTTTGTCTACAAACATGGTCATCTCACTCATTTTTTTATTGACTTGTTTTCTTCTGCATTATTAGAGAACATCTTACGTTTTTCTTTCATATCATTCACTATATTTTACAAAGCATAAATTGTGCTCTTTATTGCCTTTTTGCTCAATTTATTTTATACCTGTTTTGTTAGTTTTTTTATTAACCTAAAAATTTTAAATATCATTTTATTTTTAAAAAATACTACAAATAAAATGATAAACAAAAACCAAATGTTTGATGGGGGAAAAATCCCACTGATATTGAAGGGGGATTTAAACTTAATGTTTTATTTTATTTATTTATTTATTTATTTATTTTTTTTATTTTATTTTTTTTTAAATTTTATTTTATTTTTATTGTTTTAAGTATTACAAATAGTAGTACATATGTCTCCTTTTTTTTTTTCCCCTTTGATCTCCCCCCGACCACCCCTACCCCCCAGGACATGCCTTCACCTGCCCACCCTCCCCCCCACTCCCCAGTGTCTTATATCCATTGGTTGTGCTTATATGCATGCGTACAAGTCCTTCGGTTGGTCTCTTACAGCCCTCCTCGCCCAACCACCCCTGTCTTCCCAATGTAGTTTGACAGTCTGTTCAATGCTTCTTTGCCTCTGTATCTTTTTCCCATTTCTTTCCTTTAAAAAGTTTTGCCTTTGCAGACTGGAAATAAACATATAATAACAAAACAAGACAAAACAAAAAAATGTTTGAGTCCCAATTTCAATGTCCAACAGTTCCTTATGTGTACATGTCAGCAGTGATATCTGGATGGTGGGCACATGGTGGCAATGCAGGTCCGACCCTCTCTGGTTTGGTCCTAGGTAACCTGCAGCGGTGCACAGCTGCTGACTGCTCCCATGGCAAGGCGTTGTCAGCGTCTTCCATCTCTGGACTGTTTTTTCCTCTTGTCTTCGTGGTTGGAGCACTCCTGTCAATTCCTCTCTGTTGCAGGAATCCATCTGGTCTTGGGGTTGTTTTCTGAAAATATACAAATATATTCTCGACCACAAGTTAATAAAGGAATCTTTTCTATATAATTGATTTGGGATCCTTTTTATTTTTGTTCAAACGATTTTCCTTTGTCTTATTTAGACACCATGTGTGTTTTTAATGGCCGTCTTGCTGTTAGCATTGCAAATGAACCTTAATTTGGTAAAGTAAAAATTTTCTAGATGTAATTTACTTATAGGATATTTTTCCTTACATGATATTGCCCTACTATCCCCTCCCTTTTTTTTTAATGGAGGTTTTTGTAAATTTTATAATGCAGTCTTGATAACTTTAAATTAAAAAAAAAATTTTTTTCCCCCACACATATGACTGCTTTAGGTTCATTGCATATTCAGGAATTTTTACCATGAGATGAACTACCAATAGAAATTTTAGTTATTACTTTAAGAATAGCTTTTTGTCCAGTACTTGAATATTCACTTATTTCAATTAGCCTATTTAAATTAATCTGAAAACTCGATTACTATTTTACTGTCAAATTTAATACTCTACCAACAATCTTAGTTTACCCTGTAAATATTAGTGGGAAGGATTATTTGCATTCTTGAGTGGGCCCTGAGCATTCCAAATGCTCAGCTGAATTTAGATATAGGGCAACTGCTGTCGGCCAAGTCTCTTGTCTGTTACCTGGGTCCCGATCTGAGCTGGGCCAAGTCTCTGTCTGTCACCTGTATCTCGATGTGAGCTGGGCCGGGTCTCTTTCTGTTGCCTGGGTCCCGATCTGAGCTGGGTGTGGGAAGCGCGAAGCAGCCATGGGGGTAGGAGACCTCCTTTAGAAGGGGGTGAGGGTTCAAGCCCCTGCAATGTTGGGGGGGGATGAGGGTCTGTGCCCCACTTCTGTTGCCCCCCCAAGTTCTCTCCTGATGGCCCCTCTGCGACTGTGCCTGTCTTAGGTTGTTCCTTCCTTGAGGAATCTTACCCGTCTCTGGCTAACCAGCCATCCTCCGGGGCCAAGCAGGGTGCTGTGAAGTTCAGTTCTGTCTCCTTGGTAGCCTATGACCCCGTGGCCTCCACACCCAGCACCTGCCTTGGGAACCCCTGGCTTGCTGGCAGGGTCCCGGTGCTGATCACATATCTCGGGGAACTCGGGTTTCTTCTCCAGTGAGGGCCCAGCTCACACAATTGGATGTGAGACAGATCCCTGGTATCAGCCCCCACGAGGCTTCAAGCTCAGCATGAACAGAAAGCTCAGGTAACAGCTGAGGGCAATTGGATTGTGAGAAGAGGGTCCCTCTTGGCACAATGGGCAAGAGGGGCCAATATAGGATGCTCAAGTGCCTTCCCAGTGCCTTAATTCCTTCTGCAAGGGATTAAATCCTTTCATGTCCCTTTTTTTAAATTGCTGCCCACCATTCAAAGAATTAGTTTATAAGTTTGTTTGGGATAATTGTAAAGTATGCTGTTGTAAAATATCTAAGATTATAATGAGATTGTAGAATAATATCATGTAAGGATATTCTTTGCCCTAGGCCCTGGCAATTCCATTTCAAATTGGCTGTCAATTTCTTTTTGTAGCTTTATATAAACTTTGTCAGGGAGGCAAAAACACAAATTACTTACTTTAGTTCAAGAGGCCAAATATATTGACTTTCAATTACAATCCTTATGACTTTTGAAGGAAACTTCTCTTTGTTTCCTTCCAAAATAATTTTCAGTCTACAGAGAGTTTCATTTAAAAATTTTTGTCACATGAAACAATTTCTCTTAATGCCCCGCCCCCTTGTTGTCTGTGTCCATTGATTAGGTTCATATGCATGCATACAAGTCCCTTGGTTGATCTCTCCACCTTACCCCCACCCTCCCCTACCTTACCTGAGGTATGATCTTCTAATTGACGTTTCTCAGCCTCTGGATCTGTTCTTGTTCATCAGTCTATGTCGTTCATTATATTCCACAAATGAGCGAGATCATGTGATATTTATCTTTCTCTGCCTGGCTTATTTCACTCAACATAATATTCTCCATCTCCATCCATATTGTTGCAAATGGTAGGAACTCCTTCTTTTTTACTGCAGTGTAGTATTCCATTGTATAGATATACCACAGTTTTTTAATCCATTCATCTGCTGATGGGCATTTAGGTTGTTTCCAAATTTTGGCTATGGTGAATTGTGCTGCTATGAACATAGGGGTGCATATTTCCTTTCTGATGCCTGTTTCTAGATTCTTGGGATATATTCCTAGAAGTGGGATCACTGGGTCAAATGGGAGTTCCATTTTTATTTTTTTGAGGAAACTCCATACTGTTCTCCACAGTGGCTGCACTAGTCTGCATTCCCACCAGCAGTGCAAAAGAGTTCCTTTTTCTCCGCATCCTCGCCAACACTTGTTGTTTGTTGATTTGTTGATAAAAGCCATTCTGACAGGTGTGAGATGGTACCTCATTGTTGTTTTGATTTGCATCTCTCTGATGATTAGTGACTGTGAGCAGGTTTTCATATGTCTCTTGGCCTGCCTTCTGTCTTCTTTCGAAAAGTGTCTACTTAGATCAGTTGCCCATTTTTTGATTGGGTTGTTTATCTTCTTTTTGTTAAGTTGTATGAGTTCTCTGTATATGTTGGAGATTAAACCCTTATCGTTGATATCATTGGCAAATATGTTCTCCCATGCAGTGGGCTTTCTTGTTGTTTTATTGATGGTTTTCTTTGCTGTGCAAAAGCTTTTTATTTTGATGTAGTCCCATTTGTTTATTTTCTCTTTAGCTTCCATTGCCCTAGGAGTAGTATCAGTGAAGAAGTTCTTTCGGCATATGTCCGAGATTTTGCTGCCTGTGGATTCCTCTAGTATTTTCATGGATTCCCGTCTTATGTTTAAGTCCTTTATCCATTTTGAATTTATTTTTGTGTATGGTGTAAGTTGGTGATCTAGCTTCATTCTTTTGCATGTATCTGTCCAATTTTCCCAACACCATTTGTTGAAGAGACTGTCTTGACTCCATTGAATGTTCATGCCTCCTTTGTCAAATATTAATTGAGCATATTGATTTGGGTCAATTTCTGGGTTCTCTATTCTATTCCATTGATCTATATGTCTGTTCTTGTGCCAGTACCAGGCTGTTTTGAGAACAGTAGCTTTGTAATACAACTTGATATCTGGTATTGAGATCCCACCTACTTTGTTCTTCTTTCTCAGGATTGCTGTAGCTATTCGGGTTCTTTTTTTATTCCAGATAAATTTTTGGAAATTTCGTTCTAGGTCTGTGAAATATGTTGTTGGTATTTTAATGGGAAGAGCATTGAATTTATAGATTGCTTTGGGTAGTATGGACATTTTGATGATGTTGATTCTACCAATCCATGAACATGGTATGTTCTTCCATCTGTTTATGTCTTCCTCTATCTCTTTTTTCAGTGTCGTGTAGTTTTCTACGTATAGGTCTTTTACCTCTTTAGTTAAGTTTATTCCTAAGTATCTTAATTTTTTTGGTGCGATGGTAAATGGGATTGTTTTTTTAGTCTCTCTTTCTGTAAGTTCATTATTGGTGTATAGAAATGCCATAGATTTCTTGGCATTAATTTTGTATCCTGCTACATTACCGAATTCAGTTATTAAGTCTAATAATTTTTTTATGGAGTCTTTAGGGTTTTCTATGTACAGTATCATGTCATCTGCGAATAAGGACAGTTTTACTTCTTCTTTTCCAATTTGAATGCCTTTTATTTCTTCTTCTTGTCTGATTGCAATGGCTAGTACTTCCAGCACTATATTAAACAGGAGTGGTGAGAGTGGGCATCCCTGTCTTGTTCCTGTTCTTAGGGGAAATGGTTTTAGTTTTTGCCCATTGAGTATGATGTTGGCTGTGGGTTTGTCGTATATGGCTTTTATTATGTTCAGGTATGATCCTTCTATTCCCACCTTGCTGAGAGTTTTTATCAAGAAAGGGTGTTGGATTTTATCAAATGCTTTTTCTGCATCAATTGATATGACTATGTGATTTTTATCTCTCAATTTGTTTATGTGATGTATCACGTTTATTGATTTGCGAATATTGTACCATCCTTGCATCCCTGGGATAAATCCTACTTGGTCATGGTGTATAATCTTTCTGATGTACTGCTGGATTCGATTTGCTAGAATTTTGTTGAGGATTTTGGCATCTATGTTCATGAGGGATATTGGCCTATAATTCTCTTTCATTGTGTTGTCTTTGTCTGGTTTTGGTATTAGGGTGATGCTGGCCTCATAGAAGGAGTTTGGAAGTGTTCCTTCTTCTTGAATTTTCTGGAATAGTCTGAGGAGGATAGGTTTTAGTTCTTCCTTGAATGTTTGGTAAAACTCCGCTGTGAATCCATCAGGCCCTGGGCTTTTGTTTGCTGGAAGCTTTTTGATGACTGCTTCAATTTCTTCCATAGTTATCAGCCTATTGAGATTCTTAGAATCTTCTTGTGTGAGTTTTGGAAGGTTGTATTTTTCTAGGAATGTGTCCATTTCCTCCAGATTGTGTAGTTTGTTAGAATAGAATTGTTCATAGTATTTTTTAACAATCCTTTGTATTTCTGTGGGGTCTGTTGTTATTTCACCTCTTTCATTTCTGATTTTGTTTATTTGGGTCCTCTCTCTTTGCTTCTTGGTGAGCCTGGCTAGAGGTTCATCAATCTTGTTTATCCTTTCAAAGAACCAGCTCTTGGTTTTGTTGATCCTATGTATTGTTTTTTTGGTCTCTATGTCATTCATTTCTGCTCTGATCTTTATTATGTCCTTCCTTCTGCTCACTGTGGGCTTTTCTTGTTGCTCTCTTTCTAATTCTTTGAGTTGTTGAGTTAGAAGATTTATTACCATTTTTTCTTGTTTTTTGAGGTAGGCCTGTAGAGCTATAAACTTCCCTCTCAAGACTGCTTTCATTGTGTCCCATAGCATTTGCATTGTTGTGTTTTTATTGTCATTATTCTCCAGGATGTTTTTAATTTCTTCTTTGATCTCGTTGATCACCCAATCATTGTTTAATAGCATGCTATTCAGTTTCCACGTGTTTGAATTTTTGGGAATGTTTTTATTATAGTTTATTTCTAATATTATGCCATTGTGGTCTGAGAATATGCTTGATAGGATTTCAATCTTTTTGAATTTAGGGAGGCTTTGTTTGTGACCCAATATGTGGTCTATTTTTGTAAATGTCCCATGGGCACTTGAGAAGAACGTATATTCCGAGGCTTTGGGGTGAAATGCTCTGAAGATGTCAATTAGGTCCATCTGATCTAGTGTGTCATTTAGAATTGCTATTTCTTTGCTGATTTTTTGTCTGGAGGATTTATCCAGTGATGTCAGTGGTGTATTAAAGTCTCCTACTATGATTGTATTGTTGTTGATCTCTCCCTTGATCTCTTCCAGGAGTTTTTTTATGTATTTGGGTGCTCCTGCGTTGGGTGCATATATGTTTACCAGAGTTATATCTTCTTGTTGAATTGCTCCCTTTAGGATTATGTAGTGGCCTTCCTTATCTCTTGTTATGGCCTTTACTTTGAGGTCTATTTTATCAGATATAAGTATTGCTACCCCAGCTTTTTTCTCATTTCCATTTGCTTGAAAAATATTTTTCCATCCCTTCACTCTCAGTCTGTGTGAATCCTTTGCTCTGAGGTGAGTCTCTTGTAGACAGCAAATATATGGGTCATGTTTTCTTATCCATTCAGCTACCCTATGTCTTTTGATTGGTGCATTTAATCCATTTACGTTTAATGTTATTATTGACAAGTACATGTTTGTTGTCATATTTTCCCCCTTAGTGTTTGTGTTTCTTTTTGCCTTTCTCTTTCTTCTTTTTACAGCAGTCCCTTCAGCATTTCTTGCATTGCTGGCTTGGTAGTGATAAACTCTCTTAGTCCTTTTTTGTCTGTGAAGCTCCTGATTCCCCCTTCAATTTTGAATGATAACCTTGCTGGGTATAGTATTCTTGGATTCAGACCCTTGCTTTGCATCACTTTGAATATTTCATTCCATTCCCTTCTGGCCTGGTGTGTTTCTGTTGAGAAATCAGTTGATATTCTAATAGGAGATCCCTTGTAGGTAACTTTCTGTCTCTCTCTGGCAGCCTTTAAGATTCTTACTTTGTCATTGGTATTCGCCAATTTAATTATGATGTGTCTTGGTGTTGGTCTTTTGGGGTTCAACTTGTTTGGGACTCTATGTACTTCTTGGACTTGCATAGTTTTTTTCTTGCCAATATCAGGGAAGTTCTCCGTCATTATTTCTTCAAACAGGTTTTCTATTCCTTGCTTCTCTTCCTCACCTTCTGGTATCCCTATTATTCTAATATTGTTTCGTTTTGTGTTGTCCCAAAGCTCCCTTAGGCTCTCCTCTTGCTTTTTAAGTCTTCTTTCCATTTGCTGCTGTGTTTGTGTGTGTTTTCCTACCTTGTCTTCTAATTCACTGATGCGGTCCTCAGCCTCTTCTAGTCTACTGTTTAAGCCTTCCAATGTGTTCTTTATTGCAGCTATGTCGTTCTTCATCTCCTCTTGGTTTCTTTTCATGTTGGTGACATTTTCATTCAGTTCCTTGTAGTTTTCATTGAGTTGTGTGTATTTGTCATCCATCCGTTTAAACATCCTTAGAACCATTACTCTGAATTCTCTCTCTGTTAAGCTGCTAGCCTCAATTTCATTTAACTCCCTTTCTGGTGATTCCTCTTTTTCTTTCCTTTGGGTATTGCTTTTTTGTCTCCCCATGTTTTCCTGAAATGTTTTAATTGTAGATCCAATTGCTTTGCTACCCAGGTTCTTTTGGTGATGGTGCTACTGGTGAAATCTGTTCTCCTGGGCTTGGTTATCTAGTGTAATTGAGGTGCTTAGCTTCTAAAGATTTCTCTTTAGAGTAGATCCTATGGCCTCAGGGAGTATTCAGATTCCTTGGTGTTAATCAGGGTGGAATCTGGGTGTGGCTATATTGGTTGCCTGGAGACTGGGGGGAGGGGCTATCTCTCAGGAGAAAATGGATTCTGTGGGTTTAGATATGACTCAGCACCAGACTTGCTACCACTTCTCCTGGACCGTCCGTTGCCCACTCTGCCCAGGTTCCACAACTCTACCCCTTCTCCCGCACTTCTGTCACAGGTAAGCGCCTGTCTCCAAAAGGTCCCACGAACTAGGTTCAGTGGGGAAAAGCGCAGGCCCCAGGGCGAGGAAGGACCGCGTCTCTGCCAGTTCCTCTCTTGCTGGCACTCCGCGTGCGGTCCGGCAGCTCTTAAAGGCTGCCTTTGAGCTCAGATCCCAAATCCAGACTCTATGGTCTAAAATCCTTCAGACCTTGCCTGTCCTCAGGGACGCGGCTTGGCACTGTGTAGTTTCTCCCTGACCTTCTGGGCACAGAGGTCCGGGAGATTCTACTGCCTAGATCTTTGATTTTACCTTTATCCGGGGGATCCCTGCTCTTCCCAGCTGCAAACTGTCTCACCAGCTGTGCCTCCTTCGCCAATTCGGGCTGGATTCCGCTCGTCTCAGCTGCCTCCTCTATTTGCTCCAGGAGAAGGCTCAGGACATGTCCTTCTATTCCGCCGCCATTTTGTCTCCTCCTAAACTTAATGTTTTAAAAAGCTCTTTCAACTGAAAAAGAATATAAACACCTTTTTAGGGAAAAACCCAGGTCTTCCTCCTGTGAGTATCCTTTACTACTTGCCTAGAGCACTTCACTTCTGACATTTCTGGTCACTAAATGTGTAGGGGTTTCCTCTGCAACATTAGCTGGGTGTCCTACAGTTTAACTCAATTGTGACTCTATATACTTGGAGATAGCATCAAATCTTACAGGTAAAGTCTTCAGACTCACAGGACTGCCCCTCACTCCCCATCAGATGCCAATCTCAGGTCTAGGTTGTCTCCTGTGCTTCTGACCCATCAGCTATAAATCTGAGTACCCAGGATCTTCTCCTTACATCCATTTAATATGTTAGAGATGCTCACAGAACTCAGGGAAGCACTTTCACCATTTAGTTAAGGATACAGATGAACAGCCAGATGAAGAGACATATAGGTGAGGTCTGGGAGGATCCTGAGTGCAGGAGCATTTATCCCTGTGGAGTTGGGGTGGGTTACTCTACTGGCATGATGTGTTCACCAGCCTGGAAGCTCTCTGAACCTCATATTGTTGGGATTTTTATGGAGGCTTCCTCATGTGGATATGATCAATCACTAACTCTATTTGCATCCCCTCTTCCCTCTCTGGAGGATGCGAGTATTCCAAGACTTTTATCATGGTTTGGTTTTTGTGGTGACCAGCCCCCATCCTAGAGCCCAGCCAGAGTTGCCTCACTAGAACAAGTGACACTTCTATCACCCAAGAATTCACAAGAGTTTTAGTAGCTCTGTGTCAGGAACTGGGGTCAAAGACTAAATATTAGAATAAGAGATGCTCATAGTGCTCTTATCACTTAGGAAATTACAAAGATTTCAGGACTCTGTGTCATGAATTGGGGGCAGAGACCAATATACACTGAGTGGCCAGATTATTATGATCTTTGAACACATAATAATCTGGCCACTCAGTGTATATCCTATATAATAAAAGGCTAATATGCAAATTGTCCCCTTGACCAGGAGTTCGACCAGCAGGCAGGCCAGCCAACTGCCCATGTCCCCTCCCCCTGGCCAGGCTGGCGGGACCCCACCCATGCATGAATTCATGCACCAGGCCTCTAATACACACACACACACACACACACACACACACACACACACACACACACACACTGAGTGGCCAGATTATTATGCATTCAGAGATCATAATAATTTAGCCACTCAGTATATATTGTTTCTGTTATTTCACAATATAAGAGAAAAACTAGCAAAGCAATTACGAGCTATTCATGGAAAATGACTGACAAATATAAACTAGTGCTCAACCTAATTAGTAAAAATTTTTAACTAACATAATGCTTTTAAATCTGAAGTTTCAAGGTTTAAGAGTAGATACAATGCTGAAGTAGATTTGGTGAAATGGATAATCGCAGATCTTGCTGATAGGATAGAAAACTTGAATGAACTTCTGGAATCTAATCTGTTGAGATGTGTCAAGAAGGCAGGGGTGGGTGGGTGGGTGGGAAGAGATCAACTAAAGAACTTGTATGCATATATTCATAACCCATGGACACAGACAATAGAGTGGTGAAAGCCTGGGGTGGGGGGTGGGGTTGTGACAGACTGGAGGGAGGTCAATGGGGGGGAAAAGGGGACATATGCAATATTTTCAATAATAAAGATTTAAAAAACATCTTAAAAAGGGGAAAATTCAGCCCTGGTCGGTGGCTCAGTTGATTGGAATGTCATCTCGTAGGTTTCAGGTTTGCTCCTGGGTCCGGGGCTCACAAGGGAGGAAACTGATCGATGTTTCTCTCTCTTCCTCTCTAAACATATCCGTGGATGAGGGTTTTAAAAAAAGAGAAAATTTATTGACTCAGCAATCCTGTGGGAATTTATCTTAAAGAAATAATCAAAGACATTGTGAAAATTTTAAGTACAAGGATGCTTATTGTACTTTGAAATTGGAAAATATAAAAACCTAAATATCAGGAACATTATACATGATAGAACACACACATGATGTAATATTATGCATTTAAAAAAAATCTTGTTTTAAAAGAGAATTTAATGATGTGGGAAAAATATTCATTTTAATGTTAACTGAAAAAAGTGAATAAAAATTGTGAATAATCTTCATTAACTAAATAATCTCCTCTCTCTATGCACATAAATTTCATGTATTTATCATTATTACTAGTTAGTTCATTCCATGATGTTTTACTCACAGCCTGTTCACCTGAATTTCTCTTCTTTTGTGGAAGGCATGCTGTCTTGCATCCTATGGAAGACTTCTTTTGATAAAAAATGTCTAGATGTTTTCTTATTCTTCAAATTGATGATTTCCTAACTTTGTTTTGCAGTACTTTTTTACTTAGGTTACACATTTGATTTTTCCTTACTAAGCTTGAGCTCAGCCTATGATTGATGATTGTCAATGAGTTGCCTTTGGCTCCATTTTTGTACCACTTGGGTGTGATTTCATTCTCAAATCTACATCTCCCTGGAAATTTGATGTATCTTCTTGCCCATTTTTCATATCTAATTGGCTTTCATCTAGTATAGCTCAGCTGGGCTGACATTTTCCTTTTTTCTCTGTGTTTTCCCCCACCCTACATTTCTCTGACACTGTGAGCAGATGGAATCATGAAAGATGACAATATTGAGCACCTAGCTTTCAGAGAGCTTCCTGCGTCCATCTCACTTAGAGAACACGGTATAACACCACTTGTTCCCAATGTTGCCCAATTATTTTCAGTTCAGTCTCTATGAAAGGAGAGTTATTGAGGAGAGAATAGAATAGGGCAGTATTCTAGCTAGTTTGAGAAGCAGCCAGGAGAAAGGATGGCTGGCCACTTTTATGTTTGTTATAGCCCTTGTGTTTGTAAACCAAAGAAGAGATGGGAGGAACGTGGGTTCTATAGTCTGACGTTATAAATAAGACTGCAGTTATGATATATGGATTGTGATTCCTGATTAGTTTCATTGGCTTTGTAATTATCCATATTCTTGTCATTACTCTTATTACTCTCATTTCTTATTATGTGACTTTTCTTCTTTGGGGATGGTGTTTCCATAGGTGCTTTATGAAGTTAGAAAAGGTTGCTTCAGGGGCTTCTTAACAAAATACAACTTTAAGTAGGAAGAAGGAGAAAATATTTTTTAATTCTTAAGCAATTTTTCTTCAGTTGATATACTTTACTTGCTATAGTATGAAAGAGAAGATATCACAAGGGGTATGGCTAATTTTAGCAAAATGACCACATTTCTCCATTGCAGTTGGCTTTGCCACATTATATCACTCGAGTCAAATGAAGCTGTCAAGCACAGAGGGTGGAGAAAACATGATTATAAAGAATTACACAGTAGCTTAATTTTGAAGCCATGTCATGATTTATTAGTACGAATTAATAATGCTAACTGGCTAACATCACTCTTATAGTGTGGCAAGTACTGTCTTAAACATTTTGTATATATTAACTCATTGAATTCTCCATCAGTTCTGCGAGATAAATATTCTTTTCAAAGTCTTACAGATGAGGAAACTAAGGCACAGAGAAGTCAAGTAACTTGCCCTAAGATTTATAGCTGGTAAATGTCAGAGGTAGAATTTATAATTAGGCAGTGTGGCTCCAAAATCTATGATTTTAATTATCATGTTAGATAACCAGGAGCCAAATAACTGAAATTTTTATCCTAAAATTCCCAATTCAGGTATTTTTGAATGTCATTAATTTAAATACAAGTAAAGAAACCTGGAGAAATCTTTCATTGAGAAGAAAAGATGGAATAGATTGTTAAATATCTATGTTGATCTTTAGAGAGATTTTAGCAAAATGACCACTGAGAGAATATAGACACACAGAAACACACAACTCTATACATTAGTATTAAAAACTAGAGGCCCGGTGCACGAGATTCATGCACTGGGGGGCCTGGGGCGGGGGAGCCTCAGGCTGGCCTGAGTCCTCTCACAGTCCGGGAGCCCTTAGGATATGTCTGCCGGCCTGGGCCTAAGCCGGCATTCAGACATCCCTCTCGCGGTCCGGGTCTCTCACAATCCAGGACCCCTGCTCCTTACTGCCACCTGCAGTGGAGGTGGGAGAGGCTCCTACCTCCGCCATTGTGCTCACCAGTCCTGAGCTGGGCTTCTGTCTGAGGGGCTCCCTGTGGGAGCGCACTGACCACCAGGGGGCAGCTCCTGTGTTGAGCATCTGCCACCTGGTGATCAGTGCGCATCATAGTGACCATTTGTTCTGCCATTCGGTCGATTTGCATATTAGGCTTTTATTATATAGGATGGTAGTATCCTACTATAATTATTTCTAAAGTTTCTCTTTTTCTTCAAGTATTTTGAAAGTAATTATAATAATATTGACTTCTTTGGTAAAGAGAAATGTCACCATTGATTTTCCAATATCATACTATTAAGAGTTTTTCCCTATAGCAATGATAACATTGCATTGACTTATTCTTTATTCCTTCATACCACTTTCTAAAGGCCATTGAGAGTTTGAATTTGTGAGATGAACACAGTTTTGAGTCTAGTTTTTGGCCACAGAAGAGCAAATCTTACACTGATGTTGAATTCCTGGCTCTGGATCTCCTGAGAAACATTCTCTAATCAAATCAGCCCTGGGAGCAGATTGTTTACATCTGGAAAGCAAACATTATGTAAATGTTTCTTCTTCCCACATTTCTCTGTAGGGACTCAGAATTATCCTCAGGTAGGTAAGTCTACATACTATTGTCTCCTGGATATAGTAACTATGTCTCACTTGTCAGACAATGGAATGAGCTACCCTTCTGGAGGGGACAACTTGAATAGACTGTCACTGAAGGGCCTCCAGTGTCTTTGGTGAGCCTGTTTGCATTTTTAAGAATCCCTGAATCTGCTAGAACATTCTAGGGATGCTCTTTTGAAAAAAAATGTGTTGGGGTGTTTTTATAGGCATCATACAGTAAAATAAAAGATGTGGTCTAGGATGCACTACAAACAAAATTAACTTTAAAACTAAAGATCCTTATTTCTCAAAATTTCTACCGTTTATATCAAGTGTTTCTTCAAATATTTTACTTTGAGAATCCAGAGAAGTAACAGATATTTGAGAAAAATGGAAAATGGAAAAAATATGCAAATATCATCAGGAAATGAATATAGATTAGAAGTTTTGTTTTCATGCTGAGAAGGCATTCACAAAGAATTGAACTGATTGGTCTAAGGCAGTAGTCGGCAAACCACGGCTTGCGAGTCACATGCAGCTCTTTGGCCCCTTGAGTGTGGCTCTTCCACAAAATACCAGGGCCTGGGTGAGTCTATTTTGAAGAAGTGGCGTTAGAAGAAGTTTAAGTTTAAAAAATTTGGCTCTCAAAAGAAATTTCAATCATTGTACTGTTGATATTTGGCTCTGTTGACTAATGAGTTTGCTGACCACTGGTCTAAGGTGACTCAGTCAGCAAGTGGGCTAGGAGAGGTTTCTCCAGTGTGGTTCTCTTTTGTTCCACCAGATCACAGTTACTTGAAGATAGGGAGGATAGCACAAGGTCTTGGTGAGAGAGATGTCTTATTGTTATCCTTCTCCCATGTATTAGGTAGATTGTGGCAAATGCTAGGATAACTTTGCATTAATCTGCTTGGGTTGCCATGAAAAAATACCATAGACTGGGTGGCTTATACAACAGGGTTGTTTTCTGGTGAGCAGTCTCTTCCTTGCTTACAGATGACCATCTTCTTGTGTTCTCACATGGTGAAGAGAGACAGTAAGCTCTCTACTGTCTCTTCTTTAAGGACACTAATCCTATTAGATTAGGGCTTCACCCTCGTGACCTCATTTAACCTTAATTATTTCCTTAGGGGCCTCATCTCCAATTACAACCACACCAGGATTAGGAGTTCAATATATGAATTTTTAAAAGGACACTGAATGTTTGTGTCCTCCAAAAAGCCTAATATGCTAAATGTCTGGTTGTCCAGTTGGCTGTTCAATCAATCAAAGTGTAATTTGCTAATGATATGCTAAGGCCACTGAACCACTCGCTATGACATGCACTGACCACCAGGGGGCAGACAGTCGACTGGTCGACCAGTTACTATGACGTGCACTGACGACTAGGGGGCAGATGCTTTGACCAGTAGGTTAGCTTGCTCCTGGGGTCTGGCCAATCGGGACTAAGTGAGATGGGCCAGATACACCCTGGAGCTCTCCTATGGTCCCTCCCTGGCTGGCCAACCTCCCACATCTCTCCCTAGCCCCAATCATGTGCTGGTGGGGTCCCTTGGCCTGGCCTGCACCATCTCACAATCTGGGACCCCTCAGGGGATGTCGGAGAGCCCGTTTCAGCCTGATGGTGAATGACCAGTTGCTATGATGCACACTGACCACCAGGGAGCAGATGCTCAATGCAGGAGCTGCCCCCTGGTAGTTAGTGTGCTCCCACAGAGGGAGCTTCGCTCAGCCAGAAGTTGGGCTCATGGCTGGCAAGCACAGTGGTGGTGGTGGGAGCCTCTCAGACATTTCGTCAATTGGACATTCCCCGAGAGATCCTGACTGCAAGAGAGCACAGGCTGGGTTGAGGGGCAGCCCCCCCCCCCCAGTGCACAAATTTTGTGCACTGGGCCTCTAGTATTTCATAACCCTGTAGTATCTTCTAATTATAAAAAGAATAGGGAACACTTTAGAAGCTCTTTCTCTGAAAAAAGTGGGCAAGAGGGGTTTGTATAAACAGAAGAAACTTAGGTTTGGAATCAGACAGATTTGAATTTGAACCAGTACTTAGTACCTATGTGGCTACTGGTAAGTTATTTAATCTTTCTGAGCCTTAGTTTTCTCCTGGGTAAAATAGGGATGATAATGCTTTAGGACTATTGTAAAGCACCTAGCCCAATGTCTTTCAAATGGCTAAGTGCTCAATGTATGAAAGTAGTTATTATTAGTAGTAGTCCATAGATTCAGGATAGCCCAAGGGCTCCATTTGCCTTGTCTAAGTAAAGCTGTCATAAGCAAATATTTCCTAGTCTTTGGCTACTTTATGATATGAATAATCTTAGAAGAAAAGCTATTATTATGAAGTGTATGAGTAGGAAGAAGCAAAACTATGTATACCTTTTTTTTTTACGGCTTCAAAAATGACTTTCTTTAACCTTAACAAGATTCTTGACTACTAACACCACTTTCTCTACAAATCTTTGAATTTCAAAACATCAAACCAGTTTATAACAGTGAAGATTTCCCACTGACTTATCTGGTTCTGGGGGCCCCAGAGGGCAGAATCAGGACCAAGACATGGGATTTCCCAGGAAAAAGGTTTAATCTCAACTAAAGAAAGAATGGTGAAACAGTTTGAGCCATCTGAATAAGAAATGAGTTTTCTCATGAGGTGGTGAGTTCCTCATCTCTGCTCCAGGACCACTTGGCAGGTATATTGTTGTAGGGTTTCAAGAAATAAACAGGAAACAGCTATTTGTGATCTCAGAGATCTCTTCCACCTTGAAATTCTGTGATTACAGAATGTCACTTTCAGGAAGTCTCTCGTTTTAGAAAAGGATATACAAATGGAAATTACCTCAGTGTCTGGCTTATAACTTAAAAAATAGAACTGTGATTGGCCTGTGCAGGCAGCTCTGGAACTTGAAGTTCATTCAGATTGTGCCTTAAGTCGTAAGGCTACTCACCATGACTTTGGAGCTAAATATAGTCTAGAGAGTACCATTGTGTATCCGACTGTAGGAGCCAGTGCAGCAGACTTGCTTCTTACCTTGGTGTCTAACACTTCATTAGGCTGTGGACATGATCCTTTTGTTAGATGCCAGCACAAGCATTTCATTACGGATTCAGGAAATGATGAAGAGATAAATGTTAAAAAGAATGTTTTCCAAGGAAGATATTAATGGAGTGTTAATGCATCTCACTCTCTTCCTGGAGCAGAGTCCTCTAGAGACTTTTTGGATTTATGGAAGTGAGAGTTAATTCATGCTAATAGAATCCTTAGATTCATTAAGGACAAAATGATTATGAATATTAATTAAAATACCTGGGTTAGCACTTCTTTGTAAGCAAAATTCCTGGAAAACTTCTATCTGGAACAAGGCCATATACTTCCTCAGTCATGGAAACTTAGAGCCAAGAAAACTAATATATGCATTTCCTAGCTCTGAAGGGCAAGACAATAATAACATTGTATTCTCCAAGCTGAAGAATTTTAGACAGAAGCATTTTCTTCATGAAGCAGGCTTCAAAGGAGACTTGTGAAAGAACCTTTGAAAGAGTTTCCGGAGCTCATTCATTTTTTAAAGCTGCTGTGTATTTTAAAGGTTTTAGTAATATGGACTTCATAAATACTTTAAGTATAAAAATCAGTGTATTCTTTACCATTTCAACTTGGCCACTAAATCACAGTGCTATGCTGAATATTCTAGCTGCCTAATTAAAATCCAGTAAGGAAAGTGTACATACAGACCTATGTGTTGTGCCCTCCTTGAAAATTTTGCTTTTAGGTTTTGCATTTATTTCTAAAAAAATGCTTTAAAGTACATAGCCTTTTTATTTGCATTAGAGTTTCAAATGTTTTCAAGATGCTCTAGAGGAGCTGAAATACCTCATTATAGTTTTTGATCAATATAAAGATAAAAAACTGCTTGCTATGTCTCCAAATCATCTTTAAAATGACCTTTTTTATTTGAAATCACTTGGAATTGGGGAAAATGAAAGAGAAAAGCACAGAAAAGTGAGGCTTGTAAAATGCAATACAAGTTCTTGCATCTCTCTCACTAATTACAAAATAAATGCTTGTTCTTTGCTTCTTGGGCTTGAGACGTGGTTGATGAATGGAAACCTGTGAACTTGATGTTTTGTTTACCATTTGGTATGGGCACAAACATTTCATCATCATTTTTCTCCCTCACTCTTGCCTTCCATTCTCTTTTCTTTTTTGTTCTTTTAAGACTGGCAGGTGGATGTGGAAGCAAACGATCAGAATCCTTGATATTGTATGATCAGGAAGCTGGTGGAAACCTAGAACTACCTGGTTATGTTAATTTCTTTTACGACCTCCTTCAATGTGTTTGTAGGCCTGGAGTGGTGAGGCTTCTCTCTCTTTTTCACCATATTATTTAGGTTAATAGTCCTACAAGATTAACACACTATGAATTTAATAATTGCATGCATTGAAAATAAGTAGGTCAATCTTGTTGTAAATATTCCCGACACCAGGTAAAAAGGTTGCGGTATAATAAGCAGTGAAGTGGGGACAAAAAAGGTGTTGTTAAAGCTAAGCTGGTTTTATTTTTTTATGTGCTGTGACCTCTGCTGTTCTCAGAAAAGCAGCCTGAAGCTTAAAGGGCTAATAGGAATCATTTTCTATATTATAATAAAAAAAATTCTCAGCTGCAAGTTTGCCATTTATCTTCACACCTGCTGGGGCAGGCCTCAGGACTCTGAGTCAGCCTCATTCTAATGGCCTGTGGTGTGTGACCTACTCTTACAGTGAGCCAACTCTGAATGTCTCTAATTCCAGTTTTGTTTAATAGGATATCTATAATAATAAAAGCATAATATACTAATTAGACCAGTTGTCCTTCCAGACGACCTTCTGGATGAAGCTGGGGCTGCGAGGGAAGCCCGGGTCCCGGAAGCCAGCAGCCGGGGAAAGAAGGCCTACTCTTGCATGAATTTCGTGCACTGGGCCTCTAGTTTTAAAATAAATTTTATGTAGTGCTACCTAAATGACTTGTGTTTTCAGCTACTACTTGGGCATTTTAATGTTTTAGTATTCCTTAGAGCTGTTGGGAAATGCCCAAAGTCTGCTCACTACAAAAATTGCCTAAACCTTTACCATGTTTATCAAATTTTTTACAGTCTGCAAATATTTTACAGACTGATTTTTAAAATGAGGACTATATTATTCAAACACTATTATATGTAGTTGTTGGGATCAATATAATCACTCTACAGTTTACCCTTTCAAGTTCCTTTTATTTAGTGTTGAACAAAATTTGCCCATACTTCCTGCTCTGTACTTTATACAAATAATTTAAATAATAATAGCCTTGAAAGTAGTACATTATATTCTGTTTGGACATTTAGCAATTGGTCTCTACTTTCAAAAAATAGCAGTATCTTTAATATAGATAATATAATCCAATATCTTAACATAGAAATGAAAGCTATGTTAATTTCATCCATATTTCATATGCATAAATTGTATTTTATTGAATTATTAAATTAAATGTCAGGGAAAAATCAAATAGTCAGCATTTGGAGTAGGAAGTTCTATGGATGGATCTCTGGTCTGTGAAGCTCCTGAACTTGGATATACAATGATATGTGTATATGAATTTTCTGGGGAGAAGGTCCATAACTTTTGTCTGATTCTCAAAGAGGTTCTGTTCTCCATCCCACCCCCAAATGCATACAAAATTCAAGAATCAGAGAATTAATATAAAGTAGAAGGGACTGGCAAAAGCCTGGTGAGGTGGTGAAATGATTTGAGGATTCATGTCTAAGGTTGCTGTGATGGCATGACCTGGAGCTCAGTGAGGAAGTGCTTCCTGGAGTCAGAGCTCACTTTGGCACAGACCTTCTGAAAAGCCTTCACAGGAACTGCATTGCATAGATGATATCAGTGCTAGGATTTATGACACTATATGTTCAACTCTCCTTCTGAAAAAGGTATTTCTAGAAATGTTACAAACAGGTGTATCAAAGTATTATTTTACTACAGTGTTTTACAAATATTTAAAAATTAGACAATCAGTATTTTATTTTATTTTGAAATTTTAAGAAACTTGCAAAAAATTTTATTTTCTAAAATTGTAATCCCTTATGACATTATTTCAAGTGAATCTTTATACTTTAGAAATACAGAATTGAAGCTTATGTTATAAACTTCTTAGTGGAAACTTTCTTAATGTAAGATTGTTTTATGTGTGTGTGTGTGTTTAATCTTTGAACCTTGAAAGCTCTATACCTAAATATAATTGCCATTTGTGGCAAGCATGGTTCTAAGTACTTTACATGTATTAATTAATCTAATTATTATAAGAATCATATGCAGTAGATAATACTATTAACCCATTTTACAGACCAGAAAACTGAAGCAAAGAGAGGTTAAATAACTTATCTGTATTCTCTGATTTGGGATAGTGAACACACACTGTAATATACAGGTAATGTTTCATAGAATTATACTCATAAAACTTACATATTCTTATTAACCAATGGCACCCCAAAAATTCAATAAAAAGAAAAATTTAAAAATATTTAAATGAGTGAATAAACGAATGGTTAAATTTCACTATCTTGGTTTTTCTTTCTTTTTTTTTAAAAAATAAATCTTTATTGTTCAGATTATTACAGGTGTTCCTCTTTTTTTTCCCCCATAGCTCCCCTCCACTTGATTCCCCACCCCACCCCATGCCCTTACCCCCCGCCACTGTCATCATCCATAGGAGTAAGATTTTTGTCCAATCTCTTTCCGCACCCCTCACACCTGCTTCCCCTGAGAATCATCAGTCCACTCCCTTTCTATGTCCCTGATTCTGTTATATTCACCAGTCCATTCTGTTCTTCAGATTTTTAATTCACTTGATTTTTAGATTCACTTGTTGGTAGGTATGTATTTGATGTCATTTTGTTGTTCATAATTTTTATCTTTACCTTTTTCTTCTTCTTCTTCTTCTTCTTAAAGAATACCCTTCAGCATTTCATGTAATCCTGGTTTGGTGGCGATGAACTCCTTTAGCTTTTTCTTGTCTGTGAAGCTCTTTATCTGACCTTCAACTCTGAATGATAGCTTTGCTGGGTAGAGTAATCTTGGTTGTAGGTTCTTGCTGTTCATCACTTTGAATATTTCTTGCCACTCCCTTCTGGCCTGCATAGTTTCTGCTGAGAAATCAGCTGACAGTCGTATGGGTACTCCCTTGTAGGTAATTAACTGTTTTTCTCTTGCTGCTTTTAATATCCTCTCTTTGTCTTTTGTCCTTGGCATTTTCATTATGATGTGTCTTGGTGTGGTCCTCTTTGGATTCCTCTTGTATGGGGTTCTGTGCGCTTCCTGAACTTGTAAGTCTATTTCTTTCACCAGGTAGGGAAAGTTTTCTGTCATTATTTCTTCTAATAGGTTTTCAATATTTTGCTCTCTCTCTTCTTCTGGCACCCCAAAAATTCGGATGTTGGTTCGCTTAAACTTGTCCCAGAGGCTCCTTACACTATCTTCATATTTTTGGATTCTTTTTTCTTCTTGTTTTTCTGGTTGGATGTTTTTTGTTTCCACATATTTCAGATCTTTGGTTTGATTCTTGGGGTACGTTGATCTACAGTTGAGTTTCTGTATATTCTTTCTTTCAGACAGTGTATGCTTCATTTCTGACTGATCCTTTTCCATTTTTTTGGCATTCTCATTAAGTTCTTTGAAGGTCTCATCAAGTTTCTCAGCGGTTTTAAGAAGATTCTTGAGTAACCTTATACATGTGGTTCTGAACTCTATGTCATCCAGTAGTTTGCTTTCCTCTGTTTCTTTCATTCGTGACATGTTTCTTTGTCTCCACATTTTGGCTGCTTCCCTGTGTTGCTGGAGTAGCTTTGTGTGGTAGGTGATCTATAGGGGGCAGTAACTCAGCCTCCGCAATCACATGAGGTGGATGCTTTTGGTACACTCCTTTGTGGGCTGAGTGCAAAGTCTTGGTGTAGTTAAGCCTTAATTGCCGTTGGTACACTGGGAGGAATTGATCTCCAGGCCAATTAGCTGTGAGGACTCGCTGTGTCTATAATGGAAGAACTGTTGTGCTGAAGACACGCTTATGGGGCAGGACTTGTTTCAGTGGGGCTTTGGTGCTCACTGAGTCTGCCTCTTGAATGTGTCACTTATGGATGTGAGGAGTTGAAATCTGGTGTCTCACACTGACCACTAGGTACACTGGCTTCTGGATCTCCAATGGGGTGCAGGTCAGCTACTGTCTGAGGCCACCCAGCAGGAGCTACAGTGAAAGCTACAGTTTTCTCCTCTTTGCTTGTGGTTTGAAGGTTTTGGAGCTGTCTGACCCGGGCTGCAAGTTTGCTAGGTTAAGCTGCGATAGGGCAGGGCTTTCTTATGCAAAAGCCGCTGCTTAGAGCTTGGGTGGGTTTGTAGGTTGTGCAGGGCGGGGTCTCAGGGTGTCACTAGGCTAGGGCGTGGCAAACAGCAATGGCTGCTAGTTAGCTCTGAGTCCCTGTCGGCAGTCCCGTGCCCCAGTGCAGTAAACAATTATTCCTGTGCGCAGCTCTGCAAGCAAGCCACCCTCACTGGCAGACAGTCCAGCTTCTCCCGTAGGAGTTTGGGTCCCCCGCGTCTCCCCAGAAACTGTATTTCAGAGTAATTGGGGGCTTGTCTCCCTTCAGGTTGAAAAAAGCAACGCCCGCCGCCAGCCCGGATCATGCGCCTCCGTACCTCAGTTTTTCAGCGCTCGTGCACGTCTCAATGCTCTTTTCTCTTTCCTTCTAGTTGTAGAACTTCCACTCAGCCAGCTTTCCTGTGGTTCTGGGTGATAGACGTTTTTTCTTTTAGTTGTATTTTTGAAATTGTTGTGTGAGGCAGCAGTTTAGGTGTTTACCTACGCCGCCATCTTGGATTCTTGGTTTTTCTTTATATCTAGTCATCAGAGCTGGAGTATTAAAAGCTTAAATGCTTATGCATTTGACTCCTTATCTGTCTTCTAAGTCAAGACTATTTTAGGAATCAGCTTTGTATTTTGAGACTATTGTTGCCAAAGGTCTTACGTTGTGGTCATTTGTGTGTTTAACTTGAGATCTACAAGCAGTTTATCTACATTTTAATCTTTCCAAATTTCCCATTCTTTAAACAACTTCTGAGAACAAGATACTAAACACTCTCACTAAAATAAATGAAGGCCTTACTCTAACAAGGCATATTTCTATTTTAACATATTTGCGCATCTAACATTTATATAGACTTAAGAGTTAACAGTATACCAAAACCCCATGGTACTTAATGCATTGCAGCATCTATTTGACAAAAGCCTTAGAACACAATAATTAAAATATGCAAATCTCTTCATAATGAGCTGATTTTATAGTCATTGCTCATGGAAAAATCCCTATTGATTTCAGATGTGAAGCATTTTGTCATTAGGTTTTACTTGTAGATTAAATAACAGGAACCATACACAAACCTTTCTAAACCCCTATTTAAAAATAAAGTGACATTCTGATAAACTCTTCTAGTAAGTTTCCAAGAGTCCAAACTCTACAGAAGACTGCATTAATGAAAATACAACGTTAGAAACCTCAAATTTGGTTTTGCAGAAGATCTGAAACAAATATTTAGGTTTATAACACAGAAAGTAATCATCAACAAGCAAGTGTTTGTTAAGTGCTTTTGTGACTGGTGATTGTAAATAATGAGATTCGTAAGACAAATTGAGATACATTATTATACATTCACATGGAGGCTACCTTTCTTTATCCTCTTATGCAAGGTTTCTAACAGGGAGCTTGGTTTCTGAAATTCAGAGAAATCGAAGTGAGGAGCAAATGTTTAGGATCACGGATGCATATCAGAAGTCTCAGATGATTGTGGTGTCACAGGGTGGGATGGACACGCTTGTGCAACAGTGCAGGGCTTTGAAATCAGCCCCTGTGGGAGGTGCCCAAACAGTTGTTGTGTCAGGTGCTGTTGGGGGAGGTAAGGACAGTGAAGGCAGGTTGATGGAAGGCTGTCTGTGACTCAGGAGAGGATGTGCTGTCTTTGCCAGATTGGAGGAATCTCAGAGGTGTTGATATAACAGTGGGACACAAGTGGCAACTGTCACCTTGAAGGTCCTCCTGTCATTAGTGGCTAATGATTTGCCATGCCTTCTGACTAGGAAGTGAATCTATGGTCTCCTGAATTCTTGTAGTTGGTGGCAGATGAAACTTGGAAAAAATATTTTAGGACAACTTATCCCTTCCCCTGTTTTAAATGAAGGTCTGATATTGCTTAAATGAGAATATTTCTTAATTTTACCTGCTTGAATGCTTAATATCTTACTGATTTGCTAAGGCCTGTTGTCACAGAAAAAGTCTGTATTATATTATTCCATTTGATTTGAAGCTCAAAGGTCAGTTAGATATTATGAAATCTATTTTCAGATGAAGAAACTGGAGTTTGGAGAGATTGTTTGTCCTTGGCCTCATCCTAACAAGGTCAAATGTAAATCTGATCATTTGGCTCCACATTTAGTTCAGTGCTCTTGCTATGAGTAGGCTCTGTTGAGATGATAAGCTCTGGTTATTGTTATTTTTCCCTTAACTCATTAATATTCAGGTGAAAGGACCATGTTATAAAAAACAACTTCTGGTCTCACAGTTAATAAAACCTTAGCTAACACTGTTGAGAAAATTTTTGAGCTTCCTTGCCTTAGAAGACAGATGCTTGACAATTGCCTCTTTTAAGGAATGTCTCAGATATTTGAATTTGTTAAACTTTATTTAAATCATTGGCATGGGGATGTATACAGGAGGGAACCTAAGTGGCCAGATGGTACAAAGAAACTTATTTAAATAGATATATGAAATAGGAGAAGAAATTAAAGTCAATTCCCCAGAAATTGTAAGTATTGATCTGTACCGAAGCATACTAGATTGGATGAGAATATTTTACTATATTTACTTCCTCTATACATATTAAATACTACATTTGAAATACTACTCTTTTCTTATAAAGCAGCAGCCCCTGAGAGTTTAGGCCAGCCTTACCTTCACTGTCTTCCCCTTACGAGATGACCCTGTCTCTGTTCTTCCACATTATTTAGATAGTTAATTTTGAGAACAGGCAGTTTGTAGTTGCTGGTGTGTGCTATCGAGGCACCCAAGGAAGCAGATTTAACTGGGGCCATAATTGTACAATGAATCACATTATATGGCAAATCATGGTCTAAAGTTTTAAATTATTCAACAATGTTTTTGTCGTGAGCTCTGGTACATCCTCATTAGCATGGAGCTGGTCGGCTGGGCTGAATCAATCGTGCAGGGAGAATGAGTCCTGCCAGGGTTGTCACCTCCTGTTAACTAACAAGATAAACTTGGCCTGGAACTCCTCTTGGCTGGGAAGAGTGTTGTATGGAGCAGATGGTGCCCATTCCATTTGGCCTAAAGGTTCAGCATCAAAATGGAGGAATAGGGTCTGGGAATGGGGGTAAGTTCTAGGAGGAAACCTGTGGGAATAAAAGTTTTCCCTGCTTTTCTCCTGGGATAAGACAAGATCCTCTAAGTAATGCTTTTGAGTGTAGATTTTTACCAATAATCCCCATGTGCAGTGATGGATGGGTGGTTCTGTAGGCCATTGTTCAGATTTTGTTTACATTTTTTACCCCTAAGGCTTTCTTCCTCAGTCTCACTCACTTTACAGATGATGAAATTGAGGCTCTGAGAGGAATGTGTTAAGGGACACAGCTAGGCAGCAACAGATGGTACTTCTGATCTAGGCCAATATAGACTTTTTTGTCTTCCACCTCTTGCCATCACCAATGAGAATGTTGTTTTCCAACGTAGAAACTTGATTTTGTTTGTCTCCATATTTGTTTCTGCCATTTGTCCTCAGACCAGGAAGTCCATGTATAGATACCCTTACTTGTAATATTTTCTAGGTCTATTGTAACAAAATCAAGGTGCCATCAAGGCCACGTTCCCTCTGAACTCTAGTAGAAAATCCTTCCTTGCCTCTTCCAGCTCTTGGTAGCTCCAGGTGTTTTTGGCTTGTGAGAGCATAACACCTATCTGTTCCTTCATCTTTATATGTCCTCTCCCCTGAGTTTCTCTTCTTCTGTCTGTATCTTCTCCTCTTATTATAAGGACATTTGTCATTGGATTTAGGGCCCATTTTGTTAATCCAAGATGATCTCATCTTGAGACTCTTTGTTAATTACATCTGCAAATATCCTTTTTTTTAAACAGTCTTAGTCATAGGTACTGGCTTTGGGACTTGGACATACCTTTTGGGGGCTACAGTTTAACGCACTGTACCATTCTTAGGCTATCTTAAGTTATACAGAACTTTACTCTTTTTATGGGAACTTTCTCATTTTCACTCCCGCCCCTCTGCTCCCCCCAATTTCGATGTGTTTTATTGTCCCTTTCTAGTCTCTGGGAGAAACATTAATTATCAGCACGTCCCCTGGAGCCTCTATTCTGATAAGTTCAAGTCCCCTGTCTAGATTCTATGTGAATTCCTAAAAGATAGGGACTATATATTTTATCTTTGTAGCTTCTGTGGAAGGCTCTGGTAGGCTGCCTTCTGGAAGGCTCATCCAATAAATGTTTGTTGAACAGATGAATGGCTGTATAACAATAAAAAGACCCTTTCAAACATTTGTGATCTTATACTATTCTCTATTGATGCTACATCAAGCATCATCTTCAATATAGGTATTAACTCTTACTGGGAAAGACATTTGGCAGGTCGTGAAACGTAAGCTAAACATAATTTAAAGTGAATTATAAAATACTAATACCATGAGCCCAGTAGGTCTACATTAGACAGGATTTGACCTGTATTTTCAGTTCTACCATGACATTTTGTGTGGTCTTATATATATCTGTTGAATGACTAAAAGTTCAATAGATATTGATGTATTTCATTCTCAGAAAAATTGAGGCTAATTATTTGCAAAAAGTTAATATCTTGGGATCAATGAATAAATAAAACCTCCTGTTTCCTAAATATGTGGGTTGGTTGACTTTATGAACCAGTAAGGAATTATTTAATCTTAAAAAGTATGAGGAGAAAAAAAAGTCACATGTTGTTAAGATATAATCTCAGTTGTGTATTTTGTATAAAGAACTCTTACTGAAATGCTGTATAGTTCACCAATCTTCAGGTTAAGTTAGACAAGATTCTCCTGAACTTAAACTAATATAGTAAACTAGTTAAAGTTGGTGAATAACGATTACTTCAAGACTATTCATTGAGTGGTAAGTTTTCAAATAAAAATATATTAGCTGCATGAAAAGCCAGATTTGGATTTTGTACAAACTATTTGCTTTGTTATGCTAGACACTTGCTATCATTTTTCATGTCTTTGACCATGAATAGAAGCCCCTGGAGCTTTCATATTCTTTTCTGGCAATAGAGCTTAACACTAAAATGTTGGTGTGTATGAATGAAAGATGTCTTTGGTTTTCATTAGAACAATAAAGTTGATGTTTTAATTGCCTCCTTTTTACCTCACTGGCGAAGGAAGGATTCCTATCCTAGAGTGATAGGGATGGCTGAACACATAACGCTTGACACTAGAGAGACGAAATCAGCAGCAGTTTACTAGTCACATATTCTCACAGCTGGAGGAGGAGGACACCGCATGCTCTAAGGCCACAGAGAGGTTGCCTAACTAAAGGCTGTGAGAAGCAGGCTTCACAGTATCAAGAGGATGGAGTGCCCCTGCTTCCCATGGGAGGATGAAATTCTGTGGAGTGACAGGGTACTAAAACCCATGCGCAGGGATAAGCAGGAACTGTATCTGGTCCCCTTGATGAAAAGGTTGGTTTGGAAAGGCACTTTGTCTGTGGGAGTAGAGTGGAGAGGGGCACCTGTAATTAGGCTACTCCTAGCCCTCCTGGTTTCACAAGATGTCAAGGCAACACATATAATTGGGCCTTAATTTTTGCCCTGTAACACACTTGTTACTTGTGATTCACAGCTTTTTTTTTTTTTTAATATTTTTTATTGATTTCCGAGAGTAAGAGAGAGGGGGAGAGAGAGAGAAACATCAAATGTTGAGAGTGAATCATTGATCAGCTCCTCCTACATGCCCCCTAGTGGGGATCAAGCCTGCAACCTGGGCATGTTCCCTGACCCAGAATTGAATTGTGACCTTCTGACCCAGAATTGAATTGTGACCTCCTGGTACATAGGTTGGCGCTCAACCACTGAACAACACCAGCCCAGTGTGATTCACAGCTTTTAATGTTTTTTAGGTATAGTGATGTATTCATTATGCATAAACTCCAGAAACTCAGAAGGAGATAAATTTTTACTTTTAGTCTATAGACAGAATTTAGAATTTAAAGGTTATATTTTGCATGTTCTACTACTTCGCTCAGCATTTAGCTTTTAATACTTATAAAATTAGAAAATACAGCAATACTGAAGATATAAGAATTATATCTGTCAATAATTATATTTTTGAGTTTATGGATGATATATTTTATTGCAATTATGACATATTTTGTAACAAAACTGAGTTCTTGCTCTGTGATAATTTCTGTAACGGAAAAGGTTTTATGTTGGTATTTTTGCCAGCTCAGGCTTGCCATTCGGTGGCTCAGGGGGAAGAAATGCTCATAGAGAAGCTCATGGAGAAGCAATCCCTTTAAATTTCTTACTAAGAAAGAGTGTGACTACATGCTCTTATATGCAGTAAAATTATATATTTATTTAATGCAATTTATTAATACACTCATATAATACTTCCCATAATATATTAGTTAGATAGAATGCTAACTGAGGGACATTTAATATATTTAAGAATACCTTATATCTCACTGCATGGTTTTTACCATGTTCAATTTTAAGAGTCCTAGCAACTTCTAGCAGCACCTTGTTATAGATCAAGCTTTTCCACATTGAAAGCTATGAGAGAGAATGTTCATTTACCCTAAGATGTCTTAAATGCTTAAGTGTAACATTTGCATAATATATTCTATTTGTAGATTGTTGGCCAGTCAATCATGTTTTCTGCCTACCCACCTGGTAGTGATCTTTCCATGATACAGATTTGATTTATTTTCCTATTCAACTTAGATACAGTGAGGGCTTGATAGGAGGAGGTATGGCTGGGTGTAAAAGCCCAAAAACATTGTATTACTGCTCTCAGCCTCGCAAGATTCTAGGATGCTGTTTACTCAACTGAATTACATTAAAGAAATTTTCGAATTTTGGCCTCAGAGGGGAAGTCTGGATTTTAGTGTCTTACTAGAATAAAAAAGAGTCCAGTCATTAGTTGAGTATTTTGTGGCAAAGTGGTATAATCAAGATGGATTATAATCAAGATGGATTATGGTCCTACAGGCAGGAGGCAAGAAGGATCAGATTGTGGTCAGGACGTGGATTTACAAAAAGGTTTAAATCAATTAAATTTATCTTCAGGCCCAACGTAGTCATCACTGCCTCAGGGATGCCTGTCCTGCCTCTACTCCTACCCCTTTGGGTTGTGACCCTGCTAAGTGCCTTATTCCTCCTTTATTCTACCACATTTTATTCTACTTGCTTGCTTAAATATGTTTCCCCTGTTAGATTATGAACTTTATGAAGGCCAAGATCATAATTGTAGTATAGTTTACTGTTTTATACTCATTCCTTAGCACAGTGCCTCGCACATAAATATTTGCTGAATAGTGGGTGGAGGGAGAAAGCAAAGGGAGGTTTAAGCACCAGAGAATGTTTTCAGTGAGGTCAGTAAACTAATTGCTTCTACATAGTCTCAGGCTTCCAGAGCTGGTGGTTCAGGTGAAGGCCTTATCAAGCCTTAAAATGTCTGGAGCTGTTATGCCAGATCCTAATCCCTTGACAGGAAACTATTTGTATTTTCATTATCTCTGCATAATTATCATTTTGTTATCTATCCTCTTAGCAACTTATAAGTATATAACTATCATCACCATGCTGTACATTAGATCTCCAGAAATTACTCATCTTGTATAACTGAAACTTTGTACACTTTGACCACCATCACCCCATTTCCCCTTCCCTCAGCCCCTGGAAACAGCAAGAGTTCTCCCTGGATGTGAGTGAATTGCATAGCCTACATTGAACTATAGTACGTTCGGCTCTGTACTTGAATGAAACTCAAGAACTTGTGAAAGCTGTTTATTCTAGAATGTTTTTAGCAGCATTTGGTATGGATTTCCTATTTCAAGAACTACTCTCTTTAGTGTATAAACAAAATTTTATCTGTAATTTTCATCTTTCCTATTTGGGAATTGTCTCTTGTCCTTAATAAATAAAATATCAGAAAGATATTTGGATACCTTTTAATTATTTTCTTACTTGAATTTTTTCTTATGGAAAATAAAATATTAATTAATAAAATTTATGGAATAGACCCTCAGTTCACATTAGTTCTAAGACATATTTTTTCCCTTTGAACTAATATTCATAGCTAGTAATTCCATGTCATTGATTTTAACATTTATTTATTTGTACAATTAATGTGGAGGTTAATTCATCTATTGTATTAATTAATTATATATAAATGAATATATGAAATAACATATTTTTCAAATAAGTCATAGAATTTTAAATTTTGAAGTATGCAATTCTTGTGGTTGATTAGACAATCCTATCTAATAAAAGAGTAACATGCAAATTGACTGTATCTCCACTACGCCCACAAGCATGCCCACCAGCCGATCAGGAGTGAGTATGCAAATTAACCCAACAAATACGGCAGCAGCAATGGAGCTGGACAAGCAGGAGGCTTGGGTTGCCCCTGGCGATGGAGGAAACCAAGCTTCCCACCCGCCCTGGCCCTCCCTGGCCTCTGCTCAAGGCTACAGAGTTTTAATTATAGAAGATAAATAAATCCCAGATATCAGGGCCTCCGCTTGGGGGGGCATGGCCAGCCTGCAAACCACCACAGGCCCTTCACCCAGGCTGCCCCATGCCCCAAGGGAACCCCCACCCTGATCCAGGACAGCCTTCAGGGCAAACCAGCCGGCCCCTACCCGTGCACCAGGCCTCTATCCTATCTAATAAAAGAGTAATATGCAAATTGACCATCACTCCAACACACAAGATGGCTTCCCCCATGTGGACACAAGATGGCTGCCACAAGATGGCCAGCAGGGGAGGGCATTTAGGAGGGACCAGGCCTGGAAGGGAGGGCAGTTGGGGGCAATCAAGCCTGCAGGGGAGGGCAGCTAGGGGTGACCAGGCCGGCAGAGGAGGGAAACTGGGGGGGACCAGGCCTGCATGGGAGAGCAGTTGGGGGGCACCAGGCCTACATGGGAGAGCAGTTGGGGGCAATCAGGCCAGTAGGGGAGGGCAGTTGGGAGGGACCAGGCCTGGAAGGGAGGGCAGTTGGGGGCAATCAAGCCTGCAGGAGAGGGCAGTTAGGGGTGACCAGGCTGGCAGAGGAGGGAAACTGGGGGGGATCAGGCCTGCATGGGAGAGCAGTTGGGGGGGGCCAGGTCTGCATGAGAGAGCAGTTGGGAGGGACCAGGCCTGCAGGGGAGGGCAGTTAGGGGCAATTAGGCTGGCAGGGGAGCAGTTAGGCATCAATCAGGCTGGCAGGGGAGTGGTTAGGGGGTGATCAGGCTGGCAGGCAGAAGCAGTTAGGGGCAATCAGGAAGGCAGGCAGGTGAGCAGTTGGTTGCCAGCAGTCCTGGATTGTGAGAGGGATCCCAGATTGGAGAGGGTGCTGGCTGGGCTGAGGGACACACACTCCCATGCACGAATTTCGTGCACCAGGCCTCTATTATCAATATAATGATACTAGAAACCCGATGCACAAAAATTCATGCAAGAGTAGGCCTTCCTTCCCCCCGGCTGCTGGCACCGGCTTCCTGCAGGCGCCTGGGACCTGGGCTGGCTTCCCTCCGGCCTCGGCTTCTTCAGGAAGGATGTCTGGAATGACGTCCAAAAGATGTCCAGTCTAATTAGCATATTACCCTTTTATTATTATAGATGTTGCAAAGAGACATACTATGTAATAAGAAAATATAAAATATTGACTTGTCTCTTTTATTCCTTGTCCTTTTGGAAATAAAACAAATATTTTAATGACTTTAGGTAAAGTTTTACATATAAGTTTAAATAAATTACTTGCAGGAAAGGTATACTTCATTATATTATGATAGAAATAAATTGTTATATAGATTAATTTGGACTAATTAGTCTTAATTAAAAAATCTAGAACTGTAATGGAATCTGATCAACTTAAAATGGTTCAACTCAGTCTAACTATGCATTTTGAAAATTCATTTATTCAGCTGTCATTGAGCATTTGTAATAAGCATCAGATAGGTGATAGATAGCTACAAATAGAGACCTAGATATATACACATACCCATGAAGATAATCAAGACATAGTCTTTGCCCCTGGAAGAGTATGAAGACTACAGTAAGTGAAGAAGGGAGCATAGACCAATGTAAGTAAGTGTCTAAACAGAGGTGAATAAATTACTGTGACAATGTTGCCAAGCATTCCTGGCTAAATTTAGAGAAGGCTGGGTTAGAAAGGTTCCCAAGCAGAAGTGGAAGGAAAGACAATTGTAAGCAAAGTAAACAGTATGCATGGGACAGAATTCACTAAGGACCACATCGGGGCAAAAGTGAGGTATTGTCTGTGGTTGGACACACGGAGTGAATCGAGTGGAATAGCAGCTGAGGCTGGAGAGGTAGTGCAGGAGTAAATTTGTATAGGGACATTTATGCCGAGTTAAAGAATTAAAATATAGAGAGTGGGGAGTATGTGGAGGCTTTTAAACAGGGACATGGCATTATCAGATTTTTAGCAAGGTAATTTTCAGAACCGTGTGGAATATGGAGAAGATGGGGAGAGTAGGCTAGAGACACATGCAATAGTGCAGGTGAGAGATGCCAAGAGAGAGGCCAAGCAGTAGTAGATGTGGGGATGAGGAAGGCTAGATGTGGACATTCCAGTGAATTTCTGTCAAGAGATTATAAGGAGATTTTCAGAAATTTAGTTAAAAATATTTGATTCTTTCTAGGGTGGTTAACATTTTGTTTGTTTTATAAGCTTGTGATACTTTCTGAGTCAAATTTTGTAGTGGTTTGAATCACAGCTTGGTTTAGTTTTGTCTGGTTCCAGATTAAACTTTTGGCACAGCACTAAAAGCATCCCCTGCAAGGAGACTTTAACATGATATATAACAGGTCCTGAAAGTCATATATGTCAACAGGAACTGGAACTTCATAGGTATATTTTGAGGTTAGTAAAAAGGATATACCATAAATAATATAAATTTGTGAATCTTTTATGACTGAGCATTGCTTATGTGTATGTTTGCATGTAAAATGCACTGGCATGATATAATTCCCCTTTCCTAATTGTAAGTCAAAGAAAGAACCATAACTTATGGAGAAGCGGTAAGGCTTGGTGCATTTCCAAAGCGATCTAGCAAAAACTCCCACTCTCTTGCTGGTACTTGCTTTTGATCTCTTATATTTATTTGGTGGTATTTCTTCAGTCCATGATAGTGAGGCTGCTGTAGTAAGCTGACTTAAAATCTTTAGCATCTTAAAAGTCAGTACAGAAAGCGAGAATGTAGACGAAGGGTTTATAGGGATACCACTGAACTTTCACATGTCTTGAAAACAATCTAGCCAAGGGATTGTTGTAATTCATTTAATGTTTCATCAAGACGCAGAACCTCCTTCAGAAGAAACAATGAGCCAGTATGGGAGAGTTGAATTCTCAGTTCTAAGTGCATCATTCTTTCTTAGGATCCTCAGAAATGGCACCCTAAAAGCTCAACTAGTTACTGTTATGCAATATCTCTCTGCCCAAACTTACTGCTTTAATGAATTAAAGGTATAAATGAATGGAGGCCAAGATGAACAACTTTGTCTAAATTGTTTCTCTAGTTCCAGAAATCATTAATCAG
This sequence comes from Corynorhinus townsendii, assembly GCA_026230045.1. Lineage (NCBI taxonomy): Eukaryota > Metazoa > Chordata > Mammalia > Chiroptera > Vespertilionidae > Corynorhinus > Corynorhinus townsendii. Next base: position 77,987,134 of record JAPDVU010000001.1, on the reverse strand, counting down.
CCAACGTCCTACGCTCATCTACCTTGATAAGTTGTGTCACTATAGATGATCTCCTCCTGTTGTTTCATGATACTTGTAACTTTTTTCCCTTTACTTTTACCTGTTCAACAATGGTCTCTTTTACTAGGCTGTCAGAAACTATATCCATCTTGTTGATGGGTATATTCAGAGTTTAACACAGTGCCCAGCCCCAAACTAAGGCACATTAAATATGTCTAAAAGTTTTTTTTTAAAGGAAGAGAAGGTTGGGAGAGAGAGAGAGAAGAAGGGAAGCTGGCCTTAGATAACACAGAACAGGGTAAAATCTCATCACTTCAATTACAGTTGCAACTGTAATACTGACACTATTCTTAAAAGGTGAACAACATTATAATGATACATTTTAAGAATAGTGGCTGGCACAATATTTATTTATTTATTTATTTATTTATTTATTTATTTATTATCTTTATTGTTGAGAATATTATAGATGTCCCCCCCTCCACCCCACTCCCCGTTGATCCTCCCATTGTCCCCCTCCACCTGTTTCCACCCTGCCTCACCTGTTCACCACCCTATTGTCTGTGGCCATGGGCATATAAGTACTTTGGTTAATCTCTTCCCCCCTACCCCCCCAGATATTTATTTTTCTTACATGTTCTCAAATTTTTCTTCATCCTTTCAGTAAGCCACAGACAGAAAGACTTTATTTTATAGGTAAAATTAGTGATTGAAGATATAGAGGACTTATGGGGCATAATTCAGAAAGTACTTGGCTCAATTCTTGATGTGTCCCTTGCCTCACTTTGCAGCCGTATATTGGCTAGGATTTGCACACATGTTATGCTGAATGGGACTCTTGAGAGAGAAAGATGAGTTTTATAAAATGTACTTCTGGTTCAATTTCAAGGATTATTTAAACCTACTTAAGATGTTATGCAAATTCCTATGGGGTTTTTCTCCCCCTTACAAACTTTTGCCTAACTGGGCAAAGTTCTCATTTTCCTTCCATTTTATAAAATTTAGGAAGAGCATATGTGTTATTAACAAATACCTCATTGAGCATATCCATTTTCTAGAAATTTAATTAATTTTAATAAAATGAACAAATACCTAACTGAGCATATCCACTTTCTAGAAACTTAATTAATTTTCTAATTTGAGAGGTCCATTATTTACATGAGATTTTTCTACTACTTATAAATAACTTTATTTTTGCAGGTTTTCCATTCACTAAATAGAATAAAAGAAAATTGTCAGATACAGCAGATCCAGTAGAAATTTCTCATATCACCCAGCAATAAAAAGAAAGAAATTCAGACTTCTAAACAAAGCCATTAGTCACAAGCTATAATTTGCATATTTGACTCACATCCAGGGAGTGCATTATTTGGCATTACTTTCCAGAGACAAAGCAATGGCAAAGTGCAACATTTAGAATCTTACTAAGACTCGTGTTCTCACAGTGCCAGAAAATCTTTTTGTTATAAATATGTTCACTGTGAAACATGAATTGACATAGCTCAGTAGAGTGCAAAGCTCAATTCACAAATATTTTGATATTTAGGCCCTGGGATGAAATAGCACCTGTTCCAACTCTGAATGCAGAACCCAAATAAACAGCGGTCACTGCACCACTAGAAGGTAGCTTAATTGTTTTTATTTATTAGCCAAAAGTAATAGGGGAGCTTTAAATTCTACACACCAGGTTTGTTGGAAAGCTGATTCAGTTGAATTCCAAACCAAAAAGAAAGCAGGAAAATGACACTTATTAGGTTGAGGACATGAAAGGGAAAAGGAAAAGTGACAGAATAATAGTTAGATCGGCAGAGAGGAGCTAATGAGTTGCAGCTGTATTCAAAAGAAAGCTTTAAGGTTCTTTAAGCACAAGCAGTAATAGAAAGAAGGAGATTGGAATAATTGATCTAACAGACATGTCAAGTGAAATACATTTGTTGTTCAGTGGGGAATCTGGAATATGCCACTGAATACCTTAAGCTCATTTTATGAATTGTAACTAAAAATACACACGCACGTACTCATAGATAACTGGCATTGCTATGGACTGCACTGATTTGAAATTCAGGTACTACACATACGGCTCTTACTAGTACAAAGAAAATTTTAACTGATTTTATTCTTTTGCAAATTTTAAAAAAAGTAAAGATGGAAGTCCAACCTAAAAAATGTCCACTTTGTAAAGCAGGGGCTTCATAAATCAGAAATTTTAATGTGGAAATTCCAGGTGCTTTCTGATGCTGGAGATGCCTCAGCTCAGGAAACATTACATGGAACACCTGTTTATGTATGTACACGCCCTCTTCTGAAAACAAACCCTATGTTAGCACAGCACTTACATTATATTGGACGTATTTTAAAAGTTCCTAATGTCATGGAAATAGCATAAACTTAATGTGAATTATAATTAGTCACTAGTTTACACCATCATGACTACTAATCTTAGTGTTGTTTTTTTTAACAATGTAGACGGTCCATGATTCTCTTTAAAGATCCTTAAAGTTTACATGTATATACTTGTAAGTTTCTTCCACATTTTCTTGGTTTCCTTTTTTTCATGTTGATGTTTGGAAATTATTAGAGATGACCCCAATAACTGATTTGGGGTCTTGACTGTTGTTAGAGTTGAGAAGTGTTTTCTTCCTCAGCCTAATGGATAGGGACTTTGTGACCACTTTACATACTCTGTTTAAAAGTTATAAAACTTTATTGCAAAATTTTAAAATTGCCTGGTCTTGTTTATTAACTATTGAAGTTAAAGCCTAAACTTAGGTTGATGTATATACTTGAATTTGTTGTTGTTGTTTTTAACTCAGGGAATATACATCTTTGTTCTATGGTGTTACATGACTGTCATCATATCAACATACCAACACATGTTGTTTTTCTGTTTGGAAGTATTGCCTTGTTGCAAACATTTGAAAGATGGCTTTCTGTGTTCAGGTATGGAGTCTAAACCATAGAAGGAAGTGGAGCTACCCAGCCAAGCTTATTAATAAGCAAATTATTAACAAGCAGGAAGATGCTGGCATATCAGACTAGATGTAATAGTGATTATTCAGATAGAGACTGGGATGAACATTTCATATAGCTAATTATTGACATAAGTAAAATTGTTGTAGAATGTGTAAAATATTTAATGGAACACAAATTATTCTCATAAAGTTTAGAACCATTTAGAGAAACTGATTTGCATAATTTTATTTAGTCTGGTCCATTCATTAAAAGACTATCCCTAAAGACCTGTTGAATAGTAAACAAATGAGGTGAATAATCCTGTTAAATAAATGATGAAATTAATTTTGTTAACCTAGTTTGAATTATGAATCTGAAATTGTATTGCACTAGTCTGGGTAGACTCACTGTTTTAACCAGCAATCCCCCCAAATCCAGTCTCCTAATATAAAAAATGTGTATTTCCTGTTGCGGTCACATCCAGTGTGAGGGTGGAGGTGTGGGTGAAGGGGTTGTCTCCGCTTAAGCAGTCATTCGGGGATGAAGGATCCTACATCCCTTCAGGGCCTTGTCTTCCTTTCTTATCAACGATGGATAAGAAAAGAGAAAAATCACAGAGGATTTGCCTAGAGGGTTCCAAGTTGTCCTTACTTCTGCCCACATTCCTTTGTGTGCCCAAGAAAAAGGAAACAGTTTGCTGAATACATAGCATTCTCTTCTACAAACATTTCCTAAGAAAACATTCTGTATTTCATAATTTTCACAATTAAAATTGAGCAATGCCACTTGTTAATCTATATTACTTAGGTTTTATACTTGGATTAGGTAATTACTTAGCAGAAGTGTTGAAGCAATTTACAATTCTGTGATCATCAACATAGACCAGTTTCACATGAGCTCTAAGCTGAAGGGTCAGGAAATCCCCATGAATTATTTATTTTACTTCTATAATTAGAAATGACTCTGGTGTATTGCAATAGATCCGAACCAGAAACTGGCAGGATTTGATGAGCAGAGACACAGGTGGCTTCTCATAATGAACCCGATATGAAGAATTTGGAGCAGTTCAAGAGCTGAGCTGGCTTCCAGGTGTTCTTGTTCCCGAAGTCAGACTTTGTTACCTGCCAAAGAAGTAAAGCCTCATTCATCAGAAAACACCTTTAGCCATTTATGCATTTAAGCTTTCAGAGGCTCCTGTGCAACTCTTGTAGCAGAATTTCCTGCTGAGGGGAAATGGTTGATCTTCTGCAGTTAGTCCGCTTCAATTTCCCCATTGCTGCTCCTCTGAATGTTGCTAGCCCACCTCTCTTTCACCCTCAGTTCCTTCATATCCAATCTTGCATATTCTCTAGTCATACGAAATAAAACTCTGGAGGATTGATTGCTACATGGCTGCAGCAGAGGCAAGAACAATTTTTGGTGGAAAAATTTTGGGGCTGATGAACTGGCAACTTAAAGTCCATGCCACCAACTTAATAACATTGTACACATCTCTAAACCTTGCTGGATTTGCTCACAAATACAGATACAGCCAAGTGCTTGGGTTGCATTTCATTTACTAGGCAGGATAGCTTTACCTTAGCATGGGATGCCCAGGAAACAGAGTCTGAGTGAGAAACTTACATGCCAGCACTTTATTGGGGAGTGCAAACCCAGGGAAGCAGAAGCGAGGGGGGAAGAGGAGCAAGGTGGGGAGAATGGCAGATAGGTGTGAATAAATACAGGCAGTCCACTTCCAACCAGGCCACAACTTTATAACAAGCTCCCCAAGTGTTGCTCAGTCTCATAGGACATCACCAGAGACGACATGAACTACTGCATGTCAGAATCATCTCTGAGGGAAAGGAAAAGAGAAGAATTTATGTACTAGCTCTATCCTGTTAAAATTAGTCAAAATTCCTGAGTCAAATCCCAGAGAGGAGGTTATTAACTCCTCTGACAGTTCAGGTTGTGTCGCTTGCATCTCCAAGCAGCTGCCAAAACTCCAGTTCCCCGCAAGTCTAGTCCAGCCAGTGTCTCAGATGGCGTCTCCTGCATCTGAGTGACTCATCAGCTGCCGTAGTAGTGGTCTGGCTCCAACTCCTCAGGAATTGTTGCTGCTGAGGCTGCTCTGGCCAGAAAGCAATGTCCAAATGGGGGTGGGGGAAGGCCACCTAAACTGAGGCCAGTAAATGTTTATTCTTTCCACCTAATTCTTTTTAGCCATACCCATTCTGATTTCTATAGCTATGAACTAGTCCAACTCATTTTATTTTATTTTATTTTTAATCTTTATTGTTCAGATTATTGCAGATGTCCCTCCCCTCCCCCCCCCCCGCCACATAGCTCCCCTCCACCCGGTTCCCACCCCACTCAGCACCTCACCACCCCACTGTCCGTGTTCATAGGTACTGCATACATGCATATAAGATCTTTGTCCAGTCTCTTCCCGCACTCCCCCCATACCTCCTTCCCTATGAGAATTGTCAGTCCACTCCCTTTCTATGCCCCTGATTCTATTACATTCACCAGGTTATTCTGTTCATCAGATTTTTCATTCATTTGATTTTTAGATTCACTTGTTAATAGATATGCATTTGTTGTCACTTTGTTATTCATAATATTTTTTATCTTTACCTTTTTCTTCTTCTTCCTCTTCTTAAAGAATACCCTTCAGCATTTCATATAATACTGGTTTGGTGGTGATGAACTCCTTTAGCTTTTTCTTATCTGTGAAGCTCTTATATCTGACCTTCAATTCTGAATGATAACTTTGCTGGGTAGAGTAATCTTGGCTGTAGGTTCTGCTATTCATCACTTTGAATATTTCTTGCCACTCCCGTCTGGCCTGCATAGTTTCTGTTGTGAAACCAGCTGACAGTCATATGGGTACTCCCTTGTAGGTAACTAACTGTTTTTCTCTTGCTGCTTTTAAGATTCTCTCTCTGTCTTTTGCCCTTGGCATTTTAATTATGATATGTCTTAATGTGGTCCTCTTTGGATTCCTCTTGTTTGGGGTTCGCTGCACTTCCTAGATTTGTAAGTCTATTTCTTTCAGCAGGTAGGGGAAGTTTTCTGTCATTATTTCTTCAAATAGGTTTTCAATATCTTTCTCTGTCTCTTCTTCTGGCACCCCCATAATTCGGATGTTGGTATGCTTGAAGTTGTTCCAGAGGCTCCTTACACTATCTTCATATTTTTGGATTCTTTTTCCTTTTTGCTCTTCTGGTTGGGTGTTTTTTGTTTCCTAGTGTTTAAAATCTTTGACTTGATTTTTGAGATCCTCTAGTCTACTGTTGAATCTTTGTATATTATTCTTTATTTCAGTCAGTGTATGCTTAACTTCTGACATATTTTTTCCTTTTTTTTTTTTTTTTTGGCATTCTCACTAAGATCTTTGAAGGTCTCACTAAGCTCCTCAGAGGTTTCTAGAAGATTCTTGAGTAACCTTATAACGGTGGTTTTGAACTCTATATCCAGTAGCTTGCTTTCTTCCATTTCTTTCATTTGTGACATGTTTCTTTGTCTCCACATTTTGGCTGCTTCCCTGTGTTTGTTTCTATGTATTGGGTAGCTGCTAAGTCTCCTTGAGTTGATATAGTGGTCTTGTGTAGTAGGTGTCCCATAGGGCCAAGTGGCTCAGCCTCCCCAGTCACTTGAGGCAGACACTCTTAGAGCACCCCTTTGTGGGCTGTGTGCACAGTCTTGTTGTAGTTGAGCCTTGATTGCTGTTGGTATCATGGGGAGGAATTTACCTCCAGGCCAACTGGCTGTGAGGACCAGCAGTGTCTACAATGCAGGAGACTCCCTTATGGGGCAAGATTTGCTTCAGTGGCCCTTTGATGCTCACTGAGTTTGCCTCTTGAGTGTGTCACTTATGGATGTGAAGAGTTGTAATCTGGTATGGTCTCACACTGACCACTGGATACACTGGCTCTTGGATCTCCAGGGAGGTGCAAAGTCAGCCACTGGCTGGGGCCACCCAGCAGGAGCTACAGAGAGACCTGCAGATTCTTCCTCTTTGTATTGGGTTTGGAAGTACCCAGACCAAGCCCAGTTGTGAAGCAAGGCAGGCTGGTGCTGGTGTGGCCTTGGGCCTTCTTGTGATAGCTTTGGGGTTCCCTGACCCAGCTGCAGCTAGTTTGACAGGTTTTAGGCTGAGAAAGGACAGGCCATTCATTTGCAAAAGCCGATACAGCTTGGATGGGGTTGCAAATTGGGTAGGGTGGAGTCTCAGGGAATCTCCAGGGCAGAGCAAACAGCAATGGTTGCCAGTCAGCCCTGCACCGGGGAGGTCCCAGCCTGGGAACAATGACCGTTGCAAGCTCCTCCATCTGGAAGAAAGCTTCCCCCACATTCCTGCCCTGATGCCAGATAGTTCAGTTTCTCCCAGTATGTATCCCCCCGAGTCTCCCCAGCACTGGAGCTCAGAGCAATCAGGAGCTTGTATCTCCCTCCTGATTAAAAAAGCAGCACACCTGGGTGCCAGCCCGTTCTGCGCCTTCGCACCTCCTACCAGTCTCAATGCGCTTTACTTCTAGTTATAGTACTTCCACTCAACCAGCTTTCCCACGGTTCTGGATGATAATTGTTATGTATTTTAGTTGTAAGTTTGATGTGGTTGTGGGAGGCAGCAAGTACATGTGTTTACCTATGCTGCCATCTTGGTTCCCCCAGTCCAACTCATTTTAAAGTGGTTGGCTTGACTCTAGACATTCCTCATTGCAATCCAAACTCTCAGTGCACTGAATTTACATTACATTTGGGGAGACCAACAAAAGTCAAGTACACAAATAAATATTATAATTTCAGGGAGCAGTAAGTGCCATGTAGGAAACAAAACAGAGGGATGTATAGTAATTGCAGGTGTCCTGAGAATTCATACTTGGCACTTAGAGACTTTTACTAATTCTTTCCCTTTCTCTTCATTGCTCGCTAATCTCAACAAATTTCTGATTACTCCCCAATATGGTCTCTGTGCTCCAGAAGTTTAAAATTATTTGCAGTTTTCTGAATTTGACAGGCTAATTTCTTTTTTTGATTTTTGCCTGCATGTTATTCAGTAACAATGCTCTCTCTACCTCTTCCTAATTAATTTTCCCTCCTTTAAATTCTGATTAAAAACTCACGTTCTACAGGAAGCCTTTTCTGTTATACTTTTCCCCTGTTATATCTTTAGGTTTCTGTATTTATGTCAACTACACTATATTACACTAATTTGAACTGAATTCTGTATTAATTTAAAAGTGTTCTCAGGTCTCTCTCAAAGTTCTTTATTCAACATTGTTTTCCTGGCCCCATAATACAGAATGCAGAGTCTTGAATGAAAGTGTTGGAATAACTGGTAGAGACCATTCAGGAAATTTCAGAGCCCCACAGAGAAAAGATTCACTAAATGCTACCTGTTGTCTGAGATTTGTAGGAAATCACTTCTTCAATCTTCACACCAGTTAACACAAGATCCCTGACTTGGTCACTAAATGGTTCTGTGAACTCAGACACTTCTCTTCTTCAAGATGAGAGAGTTTTGCTCAGTTTCCTCCATCTGCTCTTAGGTATCTTTGGTTAGGGAGGATTATCTGGCTGTTATTCATCAGCTATTCCAACCGTTTGCTATTGCAGGAGTTTGGTTCAGCCATTTGTCTCAGTTTCCTCATTCCATTCGCCAGGGAATTTCCTAGTTTCTTACTAACCTGCCTCACTTTCAAGATGAATGGGAATAGAGTGGATCCAAGATGAGGGTGGAGTAGGTGGATGTTACACTCACCTCCTTCCAGGACCAAGCTGGGATTACAACTAAAATGTATAGCAAGCAACCTGAATAACCAACTGAACACTAGCTGAAGAGAAGTCTTACAACCAAAGATTTATAGAAGAAGCCACAGCAAGACAGGCAGGAAGGATGGAGATGTAAAAAGGGCTGGCACCACTCCCATGGGTGGCATCTGAGATTCCAGAGGTATATCTCAATTGGGAGTCAAGGAGGAATTCCCCTGAGAAGCATAGGGTGAGGATTAAAAAAAAAAAAAGACAAAAGACATAGGGTAGCAGAATGGATAAGAAAACAAGACCTGTATATAGGCTGTCTGCAAGAGACACACTTTAGAACCAAAGATATGCCCAGACTGAAAGTAAAGGGATGGAAGGAGATATTTCATGCAAATGGAAAGGGAAAAGAAATCTGGGTTAGCAATACTTATATCAAACAAAATAGACTTCAAAACAAAGGCCATAATAAGAGACATAGAAGGACATTACATAATGCTGAAAGGATCAATCCAACAAGAGGATATCACCCTTGTAAACATTTATGCACCCAACACAGGAGCACCTAAATATGTAAATCAAATATTGATAGACATAAAGGGAGAGATTGACAGTAATACAATTATAGTAGGGGATTTTAATGCCCCATTGACATCAATGGATAAATCTTCCAGACAGTAAATCAACAAGGAAACAGTGGCTTTAAGTGACATATTAGATCAGATGGATTTAATTGATAGCTTCATAGCATTTCACCCCAAAACACCAGACTATCCATTATTTTCAAGTGTGTATGGAACATTTTTTAGGACAGACAACATGTTAGACACAAAACAAGTTTCAATAAATTTAAGAAGATTGAAATCATATCAAGCATCTACTCTGACTATAATATTACAAAACTAGAAATCAATCACAAAAAAAACCTGAAAAACACACAAAGACATGGAGGCTAAATAAATGTTACTAAACAATGAATGCAATAACAGTGAGATCAAGGAGGAAATCAAAAGATACCTTGAAACAAATAAAAATGAGAACACTACAATCCTAAATCTATAGGGCACAGTGAAAGCAGTTCTAAAAGGGAAATTCATCGCATTGCAGGCTTACCTCAAGATACAGGAAAGAAAAAAAATCAAATAGGCCAGTTGGTTTTGCTCAGTGGTTGAGCGTTGATCTATAAACCAGGAAGTTACCAATTCTGTTCCAGGTCAGGGCACATGCTCAGGTTGTGGACTCACTCTCCAGTGGGGGTTGAGGGAAGGGCATGCAGGAGGCAGCCAGTGAATGTATTTTTCTCTCATTGATAAGGACACTACACAGAAAAAAATTATAGGTCAGTGTCTCTGATGAACATGAATGCTATCATTCTCAACAAAACAGTAGCAATTTGGCCCTACCTGGTTTGACAGAGCTCTTGGCCTGTGGACTGAAGGATCCCAGGTTCGATTCCAGTCGAGGGCAAATGCCTCGGTTGCAGGCTCGGTCCCCGGTGAGGGCGTACAGGAGGCAGCCAATCAATGATTCTCTCTCATCATTGATATTTCTATCTCTCCCTCTCCTTTCCTCTTTGAAATCAATAAAAATATCTTAAAAAAATATTAGCAATTTAGATCCAACAATACATTTAAAAGATCATACACTGTGATCAAGTAGGATTGATTCCTGGGATGCAAGGTTGGTACAACATCCACAAATCAACAAATGTGATACACCACATAAACAAAAGAAAGGATAAAAATCACATGATCGTATCAATAGATGCAGAAAAGGCATTTGATAAAATCCAGCACCCATTTATATAAAAGCTCTCAGCAAAGTGGAAATAGAGGAAACATACCTCAACCCAATGAAGGCTATATTTGTCAAATCCACAGCCAACATCATACTCAATGGGCAAAAATTACAATCCTTAAGATCAGGAACAAGTCAGAGATGTCCACTTTCACCACTCATATTCAACATCGTACTGGAAGTCCTAGCCACAGCAATCAGACAAGATGAAAAAAGCAAAGTAAACCAAATTGGAAAGAAAGAAGTAAAACTTATTATTTGCAGATGACATGATACTGTATACAGAGAATTCTAAAGATTCCACAGAAAATCACCTAGAACTGACAAACGAATTTAGCGAAGTAGCAGGATACAAAATGAATATTCAGAAATCAGTTGCATTTATATACACAATGTTGAACTATCAGAAAGGGAAACTAAGAAAACAATTCCATTTACAATTGCATCAAAAGACATACACCTAGGAATACATTTAACCAAGATTATAAAAGACCAAGCACTCAGAAAATTGTAAGACACTGAGTAAAGAAATTGAAGAAGATACAAAGAAGTGGAAGTATATGTTGTGTTCATAGGTAGAAAGAATTAACATTATTAAAATGTCCATACTACCCAAAGCAATCTCTGGATTCAACGCAATTCCTATCAAGATACTAATTTCACAGAACTAAAACAAATATTCCAAAAATTTATATGGAACCATGAAAGACCCAAAATAGCCACAGCAATCTCGAGAAAGAACAAAGTTAGAGAATCACATTACCTAATATCAAACTATAATACAAGGCCATAGTAATCAAAACAGCACGGTACTGACAAAGAAGCAGATTAGCAATTTTTAACTGGTGTGCTGGAAAAATTTAAAAAACATATTTAGTCAGTGGCTATTACATTGTGAAATAGATAAATGACAATGGCCAACACAACAATACTATCCAGTGTGAATGAATCCAAAGTATACCTATTTTTTTTGTCAGATTGGCAAAAAATATATATTTTTTTGTGTGCCACAGAATTTTAGTAATTAGTTTATGTGTGCTATAAGATGAAAAGGGTTGAAAATCACTGGTATACATTAATGAAACAGAATAGAGAGCCTAGAAATAAAACCATGCCTTAATGGTCAATTAATATTTGACAAAGGAGACAAGAACATACAATGGTCTAAAGGTAGTCTGTTTAATATTTGGTGTTGGGACATGCAAAAAATGAAACTAGATCACTTTCTTGTACCATACACAAGAATAAACTCAAAATGAATTAAAGGTTTAAATGTTGGACTTGAAACCATAAAAATTCTAGAAGAAAAGATAGGCAGTAAAATCTCAGACATTTCTCATGGTAACATTTTTCTGACATATTTCCTGGGGCAAAAGAAACAAAAGAAAAAATAAACAAATGGGACTATATCAAACTAAAAAGTCTTTGCACAGCAAAGTAAACTATCAGCAAAATGAAAGGATAACCCACTGAATGGAAGAACATATTTGCCAATAATAAATCTGATAAGGGGTGAATTCCCAAAATATGTAAAGAACTTACACAACTGAACACCAAACCTCCCCCCCACCCTCCACTTCCAAACCTCCAAACGCCCAACTAATTAAAAAATAGGCAAGAGACCTGAATAGACACTTCTCAATAGAGGACATACAGATGGCCAGTAGACATAAAAAGATGGTCAACGTCACTACTTATCAGAGAAATGCAAATTAAAACCACAACATGATATTATGCCATGTCTGTCAGAATGGCTATCTATACTAATATGCAAATTAGACTGGACATCCCTCCAGACAAAGCCACTGTCCCTTTCGCAGAGGCAATGTGGGAGAGGGGGCTGTGCGGTCCAAGTCCCAGTGCTGCCTCTTCCGCAGAGGCAGCCACAGAAGCAGCAGCACGGGCCCAGTCCCAGCACCACGCCTCTGCAGAGGCTGGACAGGATGCAACTTGCTATGCTTCAACTTCCCACAGCCCCTCCCCCCGCCGGCCTGGCCCAAGATCGCCCCCTCCCCCACCAGTGGGCGGAGGGTGGGGCTGGTGCTAAGAAGCGAGGGTTGAGGGCAGGCTGACATTGCGGCCTGCAGTGGCAGCAGCAGCGGGGTGATGGGGGCAGTGCCTTCCCATGATTGGCCCGGTTGCCAGACTGCAGCTTAGGACATTTCCTGAGGGCTCCTGGACTGTGAGAGGGGGCATGCCAGGCTGAGGGGCCACCCCCCGCCCGGGTGCACAAATTTTCGTGCACCAGGCTTCTAGTCCTATATAATAAAAGCCTAATACGCTAAGTATCCGGTCTTCCAGTTGGCTGTTCAATCAATCAAAGTGTAATATGCTAATGATATGTTAAGGCTGCTTAACTGCTTGCTATGACGTGCACTGACTACCAGGGGGCAGACAGTCAACTGGTTGACCAGTTGCTGTGAGGTGCAATGACTACTGGGGAGCATATAGTTGATCTGTCAACCAGTTGCTATGACATGCACTGACACTCTGACTGGTAGGTTAGCTTGCTGCTTGGGTCTGGCTGATTGGAACTGAGCGAGATGGGGGGGGGGGGGCCTGAGCCGTCAGTTGGACATCCCTTGAAGGCTCCTGAACTGCGAGAGGGTGCAAGTTAGCCTGAAGGACCCCCCACCCGAGTACATGTATTTTGTGCACCAGGCCTCTAGTCTATAATAATAAAAGCCTAATATGCTAATTAGACTGGATGTCCTTCCTTCCAGACAAAGCCGTGGTGGGTGGGGGCAGAGGCAGAGGCGGCAGAGGCCTCCACCTGCTATAGCAGTGGGGGCCAAGGCTCTTGCCAAGATTTGGAAGCAACCCAAGTGCCCACCAGTGATGAGTGGATAAAAAAGGAGGAAATCTTTCCTTTTGCGACAGCAAGGATGGACCTGAAGAGTATTATGCTAAGTGAAATAAGCCAGTTAGAGAAACACAGATACCAGGTGATTTCACTTGTATGTGGATTCTAATGAACAAAATAAACTATCAGACAAACAAAATTAGAGATTTTTATAAATGAACTCCAACATCTTTTCCAGCTTCAGTGTAACTTTAAATGATTAATGTTATTGTTATAACTAAAATATTGTATCTGTTTTTATTTTTCTGAATTATTTAAGGGAACAGATCATAACTTCTTGAATTCAAGTGTGGGAAAAGAAGTACTTTGTTATATAAAACAAAGAAAATTTTTGGCTTTCAAAATTTTGAATCCAGGAAAAGCAGTAGGTCTAAGTGCCCTCATCATTTCTCCAACAATTGAGATTCAAAGTCAAGGGTTCAGGAAGCTTATAGTTAAACAATCAATCCAGGTAATTCTATAGTAGGTGTAATACAATATAATATATACTTGATGTAAGTTTTTAGGAGTAAAGAAAAATAATTTATTTTATTATTTTTTAAATTAAATCTTTATTGTTGAAAGTATTACATATGTCCCCCTTTTACCCCCATTGATCCCTTCTAGCCTGTCCCCACCCCCTCCCACCCTAGGCCTTCACCACTGTATTGTCTGTGTCCATGGATTATGCATATATGCATACAAGTTGTTCCGATGATCACTTCACACCCACTGACCCTCCCCCACCTTCTCTCTGAGGTTCCACAAAAAATAGATCCAGAGACACAGAAGAAAAATAATTTATTTACTGGATTATAAAGCATAGCAGTAACAAGGACGAATTTGATTTCCTATCAGCTAGAACAATGTTGGCACTATTGGTAATTCTTTGTTTTGGAGGGGTATCCATAGCAGGATGGTTAACAGAGTCATTGGCCTTTACCCACCAGATGCCAGTAGAAATCTCCAGTTGTGAGAATCAATATTTCCAGAGATTGTCAAATGTACCTGGGAGACAAGATTGCCCTAGATGAGAATAGTGAACTATATAAAAAAGTTGAAATTTTTAAAGTATCATAAATATTTCTTGTATAAAATTTGCAGAGAATATGATCTATAATAATAAAAGCATAATATGCTAATTAGACCAACGTCCTTCAGGTCGAAGCCTGGGCTGCAGCCGCTTGATCCAGGCAGCCGCAGGATCCAGACAGCTGCCGCGGCTGCGAAGACCTACTCTTGCACAAATTTTGTGTATTGGGCCTCTAGTATATTATAATGAAAAGTAATAAACTAATTATAGATTATGCAAGATGGCAAAGGAGTTTGGGTATGCTTATTTAAAAACTTTGTTTTGTGAGTTTGAAAAACATGAAACTTATGAGAATGTTTAGTTATTGCCTCACTTACAGGTCAAGCCAACAAGTCATTGGTTGTCTTTTGGAGTCAGTGGTTGGTTCACACAGCTCTTTTTTTTTTTATATTTAATAAATCTTCATTGTTCAGATTATTACAGTTGTTTCTCTTTTTTCCCCCATAGCTCCCCTCCACCCAGTTCCCACCCCACCCTCTGCCCTTACTCTCCAGTCCCCACTGTCCTCATCCATAGGTGTACAATTTTTGTCCAGTCTCTCCCTGCACCCCCCACACCCCTTTGCCCCCTGAGAATTGTCAGTCCACTCCCTTTCTATGCCCCTGATTCTATTATATTCACCAGTTTATTCTGTTCATCAGATTTTTTTATTCACTTGTTTTTAGATTCACTTGTTGATAGATATGTATTTGTTGTTCATAATTTTTATCTTTACCTTTTTCTTCTTCTTCCTCTTCTTAAAGAATACCTTTCAGCATTTCATATAATACTGGTTTGGTGGTGATGAACTCCTTTAGCTTTTTCTTATCTGTGAAGCTCTTTATCAATTCTGAATGATAGCTTTGCTGGGTAATCTTGGTTGTAGGTTCTTGGTATTCATCACTTTGAATCTTACTTGCCACTCCCATCTGGCCTGCATAGTTTCTGTTGAGAAATCTGCTGACAGTCATATGGGTGCTCCCTTGTAGGTAACTAACTGTTTTTCTCTTGTTGCTTTTAATATTCTCTTTTGTCTTTTGCTCTTGACATTTTAATTATGATGAGTCTTGGTGTGGTCCTCTTTGGATTCCTTTTGTTTGGGGTTCTCTGCTCTTCCTGAACTTGTAAGTCTGTTTCTTTCAGCAGGTAGGGGAAGTTTTCTGTCATTATTTCTTCAAATAGGTTTTCAATATCTTGCTCTCTCTCTTCTTCTGGCACCCTCATAATTCGGATGTTGGTATGCTTGAAGTTGTTCCAGAGGCTCCTTACACTATCTTCATATTTTTGGATTCTTTTTTCTTTTCCAGTTGAGTGTTTTTTGCTTTGTATTTCAAATTTTTGACTTGATTTTTGTGATCCTCTAGTCTGCTATTAGATCTCTGTATAATATTTTTTATTTCAGTCAGTGTATGCTTAATTTCTAGTTGGTCCTTTTTCATATCCTCGAAAGTCTCACTAAATTTATTGGCTTTTTCTAGAAAATTATTGAAAAACTTTATAACCATGGTTTTGAACTCTATATCCAGTCATTTGCTTTCCTCCATTTCTTTCATGTGTGACCCATTTCTTTGTCTCTGCATTTTTGCTGCTTCCCTGAGTTGATAAGAGTGGCTTTGTGTGCTAGGTGTCCTATAGGGCCCAGTGGCTCAGCCTCCCCAGTTACCTGAGGTGGACACTCTTGGTTCACCCCTTTGTGGGCTGTGTGCACAGTCTTATTATAGTTAAGCCTTGATTGTTGTATGTATCACTGGGAGGAAGTGCCCTCCAGGCTAATTGGCTGTGAGGATCAGCTGTGTCTATGATGGGAGAACTTCTGTGCTGGAAACACCCTTATGGGAGAAGACTTGCAAAAGCCTCTGTGCTCAGCTTGGATGGGGTGGAGTCTCAGGGTGGAGCAGACAGCATTGGTTTCTTGTCAGCCATGCCCTAATAGGCTCCTGTGTCTCAGTGTCCCTTGGTAGTCGTTGCAAGCACCTCTGAGAGAAAGCTGCCCTCACACCCATTGCCAAACAGTCCAGTTTCCCCCTGAATGAGTCTGGGTTCCCAGAGTTTCTCCTGGAACTGGAGTTCAGTGCAGTTGGAAGCTTTTGTTTCCCTCCCACTTGAGAAAGCCCATTGTGCACTCAGTTGTCAGTCCTTTCCACGTGCGCATCTCAGTGCCTCTGCCTCCTGTAGCTCCTTTGAGTCTCAGTGTGCTTTTCTCTTTCCTTCTAGTTGTAGAATTTCCACTCAGCCACCCTTCCTGTGGTTCTGGATGATGTCTGTTTCATCTTTTAGTTGTAGTTTTGAAATTGTTGTGCGAGTCAGCAGTTTAGGTGTTTACCTATGCAGCCATCTTGGTTTCTCCAGTTCACACAGATTTTCCTGCTGATCTCCAGCTCACTGACTCTCTGTTGGATCAACAATAAACCACTCTTGTAGTGATTAGAGAAAATGTGCTAAACTGTGCAGATGGACAGAGGTTGGTCATGAGAACTTCAAGTGGTAGCAGTTTATCCATGATAGACTGAAGCAGGGCAAACTTAGATATAAAAATATTATGTAAAAGTCTCCTTCAATTAAAAGATAATTTGGCTTCCATCTCCTTAAAATTGAGTAACATAAAGTTGTCATAATATTTATTACTAGAGGCATGGCGCATGAAAATTGTGCATTTGGGCGGGGGTTCCCTCAGCCTGGCCTGCACCCTCTTGCAGTCCGGGAGTCCTCAGGGGATGTCAACCAGCAGGCCGATCAGGGGACAGCAGCCACCCCACCCCTCATCGCCCCACTGCTGCCGCTGGTCACTGCCACCCCCCCATCACTGTCCCCTCACTCTGCCCGCGGCCCTACCCTTTGTCCCCCGCCAACTGGTTGTTCTGCTGTTGGGCCAATTTGCATATTACACTTTTATTATATAGAATTTTGGGGTAATTATAGCAAATTTCCCAGACAACTTTACTTTCTTCAAATAGTTTGTTCTATATCTAAACATATCTTAAAATTTTTGACTTCATTATGCTAATTCAAATATTACTAAAAATGAACCAAAGAGATTTTTTTCCTTCTCTTCAACTTTAACATATGCTCAATTTTTAGGGAGCTCTGATATGAGCAATGGGATTGTATTTCTCTTCGACTTTTATTATTCATGGATGCATCTTGACTGTAAAGCAAAGCAAAATAAATTTTTATAATAGAATATAAGTTAGAAAAAAGCAACATGGATTTTGATAGTCATGTTTATAGACTGCAGTTATGATTTTCTTGCACTATTTCTTTTGTGGTTTTTCTGTTTACAGATTCTAAGAGAAGTTGGTTAAATTTTTATAATCAATTTCTCTTAAAATAACAAAATTTTGTAATTAAATTAAATTTTTGTTACTTTACACTTTGACCTCTTTGAAAGTGCATCATTTAAAATATTTATTTCTTCTGTCCATATTTTAATAATCAATTTTATTTCCTAACTTACTTTCAATCCTTTTGTTCCAATTACCTTGTTATTTTATGGAGATTATTCTGTTTGTTTCAGATTTCCATAAACCTACTTACTTGCATTTTCTTCCCCAATATTTTAATCCTTCTAATTGATTCCATACAGAATCAGGAATATATAATTTGCAAAGAGGAGTGGAAGGAAGTAATGTTTAGTGAGTAACACCATGTGCCAGGCACACTTATTTATTTATTTTTATTATTTTACTTTTTTATTAAAATATTTTTATGTTGACATTATTGCAGGTGTTCTCTCTTTACCTCCCCTTTGCCCACCTCTACCCAGACCTGCCTCTCTCTTCCTTGGCCTTCACTAAACTATTGTCCATGTCCATGGGTTATGCATATATGTTCTTCAGCTGATCCCTTCACCTTCTTTATGCAGTCACCCCACACCTCTCCCCTGGGGCACTGGCTCTGTCCCATGTATCCATGCTTCTGGTTTCATTTTGTATGTCCGTTTATTTTGTTCATTAGATTCCACACATGAATGAGATCACATGGTATTTGTCTTTCTCTGACTGGCTTATTTCTCTTCACATACTTGCATTTTTGATCCTCTTAGTTAGTTCATGAATATTTCCTCTGTGCCTGAGGATTCTACTCCTCTACTTCCAAAGAAGTAGTAGCTATCCCCAATGTTGATGATACACCAAACCCACTGTCATTCCCACCCCAAATTCAGAACCCTGTCTCTGATGTTAGAGTACTTAAGATAGGGGCCATTCGTTGGTTGTTTGCTTCACAATTAATGTTTTCCATAGGTCTTTCTCTTTTAATCATCTATTCTGTACTACATGTCATGCTTCCTCCTATCCAACTACTTATGTGTTAGCCAGTGTAGTTATTTGGGAGAAAGCCTGAGAGGAGGAGCCAGTGCAGTGGAGGCATAGAGCTAGCAAAGGGCAGTAGGAGGCTGCTGAGAGTGAGAGGGGAAGCAGAGGAGTCTGTCAAACTTTTGTCCTCTTGCAGGTCTCTGTTGACTCATTGTATAAATTATCTTTTTTTTCCTTAAAAAATTATCGCCAGAGTCACCCGTATTAGCATTGGAAACATTTGATTAGATTGCAGTAAGAGCCACTTGAATGATAACATTCAGCTGAACCTGTGACAGTAACTTTAGATTCAATTAAAGCCTTATGTACTAAAGTATACTTTTTTTATGATATTCTTGCCTTTTTCTTTTTCCCATCTAGAATATATCGTATATTTGCTTTTATTTCATTCCTATTCATGATCTTCTGCATTTTAGAGTACAAAGAGAAATTTTAGCAGGAACTAATAAAGAGACATTTTTACTTGATATTTAGTAACATTGGAAATCTGTTTTTAATGGATTGTTCCACTTACTATAGAGTTGGGTTTTTCTTCTTTCAGCTTTATTGAGGAATAATTGACAAATAAAATTATATTTAAAGTGTAAACCATGAAGATTTGATATATGTATACATTGTGAAAGGATTTCTCCCATCTAGGTAATTAATGCAACTAACTACAGAGTTGCTTTTAATCACATAATAAAGTGAATAATACATCAGTACATAATAAAATACAGTAGACTCATGCAAGTGGCATTGGTAGGCAAAGTTTTGTTAATCAATGAAGCCAAACTTGTGTATTATAAGAATCTCCTGTGTTAACATTGGATGTCTACAGGGAAGCGACTAAGTCATTAGGGACAGGTATGGCAAGGAAAATTCTCACCATATAACCATTGTTTCCTTTTGATTTTGAACCAGTTGACTATATTACCTATAAAGAAATAGTGTTAGAACATCAGAATGTAGAGTATTCTCTTTAGAATTCTTAGGCTTACCCCCTGTAAAGCCTTCCCTGAATCATTGAAGCACAACACCATGCACACACATCTATTAATCCACTCATTACATCTAATTCCAGTAATTGACTATATTTCTGTCTCCTTTTTAGATAGTTATGAGAGTAGGGTATTGACTCATTCTCCTTTTCACCCCTGGGGCCCACATTTGCTCCTAGTATATTGTAAGTACTTAAGTAGGTATTTGTTTAAGGAGTGAATAAACATCTTGTTTGATTGTCTTTTATATTTATTCTTACCTTGCCTTATTATCATTGTGTTGAATATTCAAGGTATTCTGAATAAAAGTCTATGTAATATAGCAGCATGCAATTTAAAAAAAATATTTTTATTGATTTCAGAGAGGAAGGGAGAGGGAGAGAGAGAGATAGAAACATCAGTGATGAGAGAGGATCATTGATTGGCTGTCTCCTGCACTGGGGATCAAGCCCACAACCCTGGCATTGCCCTTGACTGGAATTGAAGCTGGGACCCTTCATTTTACAGGCTGATGTTCTCTCTACTGAGCCAAACTTGGTAGTGCAGCAGCGTGCAAATTTTTGATAGTATTTCCTAGAAACTTTCAGTGGGGATAATTGGAGGCATCATTAAAAAATGCTTTATTTTTTTAAAAAATTAACTTTAAAATATTGCCATTCATAGGAAGGCACACAGATTGGCGAATAACAAAGATAGTTCTTTTGCCCCTCCTTCCCTTCCCCCAACCAACTTTAAAGCATTTTGATAAGCTAAAGCATCAAACTATTTTTTCTTTAAATTTTTTTTTTAAAAAGGTTATGGCTTTCCACAGGCTGGATACTGCAAAATATTTAAAAGAGAATATATGCATTGAACAAAATGAAAGAACTAATTTTATAGTAGCAAACAGGGGAAACGGGTACACCATTTAATTTATTTTTTACTTGAGTCCAACAGGTGGTTTGTCAACATCCATGTAATTTTATATAGAAGTATTCAGAGGCTTTAGCGCTGCAGATGAAGGCATGTCAGTTATGTGCATGCCTTTGATCCGTGTGTGCTTCGGTGTCGGGCATGGCTCTCCACGCAGTGCTCAGCAGCAGTGCTGCGGGCTGTGTGCTCAGTGCCAACAGGCTGCTCCTTCTGGACAAGAAGAGGCAGCTGTACTTTAAAAGATGTAGTTTTTAATAAACTAGATGGTTGTCTTGTTACCAATGGCCTTCAAAGTTCTCACATGACAGGATTGGTGATTTTAAAATAATTACAAAATAAAATTGCAGCTGTAGTTAAATTGTGTTGGCTTCAACTGATTATCACTAAGAATATATATCAAAAGTGGCAAGAGTATTAAAATGCTTTTGAATTTATGGCCGTCTTTCTTTAGGGAAGTTCAAACACATTGTACATATTGTCTTCAAGGTTCCCTTGAGGAGTTATGAAATAGTACAGGTGAATCTTCTGGGGAACCCCCACAGGAAGCACCAGAACTTACTTTGCCGACTAAATTATAGAACAGCTTGATTCTGCACTGTTCTCTGGAGGTCATCTGCCAAGGATGGTTTCCTAAGTTGCATTAATTGAAAATCGTTATGATCTTACTGGAGTACGCTCTTTGGATTTCAGTTGTCTTAACTCAGGTTTTTAAGTTGAGACTTGATCTTGAAGATACAAGATTTTTTAAAGATCCTAGTCATTTTTGTTGAGTCAAAGTCATTTTGTGTACTTTTGTCTCAATTTCTTCACCAACTGAGCATATGCATAATACATAGCTCCTCTGTTCAGGTCACTTGATCCTTCCTGGGAACGTCTTTTAAATTCTTCAGATTCAGGAACTATGTATAAGGCACATAACTAGCAGCTAAAAACTAGGTGCATGGTCTTGCACTAGGTCTTGTGCACTTGTTTGCTATGATGCTTGTACATTTTTATTATTTTTTTTTACTTAAAGTTGAAAATGAAAGACGTGCTCCAGTTCTCATCACAGGTAGCTAGAATCCACATGCAAATTTACATAAAATTAGAAGAGTGGCTCTTGACTTTTTTTGGGTCACAGGCTCTTTGAGAATCTAACGAAAGCTATGGTATCTATACATAGAAAAATGTGCATTTTATGCAAAACTTTTTGCATGGAATCTTAGGAGCTTAAGAGACATGCTGCAGTGCAAGAAAGAACCTTTGATCTGTGCTTCACTGGCAACTAAAACTGGATGCAATGAGTGAATATTTGTTTTGTTTCATTCTATTCTTATTTCTCTGTGATTTACAGTTGAAATCCTACATTATTCCCCTTCCCCCTCCCATACCCTTGCCCTCCTAAATCCCCAACCAGGCTCTAGTTTTTGTATCTCAACAGACCACTATGCATTGTAGTTGATGTCATACCAACATAGTATATAGATTTGGGGCAATTCCAAAAGGAATTGTCAGTGATGACAAATTTAGATAGGAAGCCAGGTTTAAAATCACTTGCAGATGAATGTTCTTCATTGCTTGCTGTTTGACCACTATGAATTAAACATTTTTAACTAGCTAATTTTGCTAGAATATGACATACAGCTTTCTATGGCACACCTCAGTTTTCACAAAGCACAGCAGCAGGCGTGGAAAAAAAAAAGCAAGCCAGCTTTTAATATTATAGTTGCCCTCATTCTAGTTCGGGGAGGCCTACTTCAAAAACGGGGTCTCAAAGGTCCTTAGCTTTTATCTAGAACAGACAACATACTTGAGAAAGTTCCTTTAGTTTTTTGTTTCATTTGACATTGACACACTAGGTCAGACTTGTCCCAAAGCGCCATGTCTAACCAGCTTCCTTTATGTGTTTCTAATTGGGATTCTTTCTCAGGAGGGTCAGATTAGAGCTCCCGTGACTGGAGCTCCAGCACTGGCAGTTGACAGCATCAGCTCAGTTCTGCCTCTTGAGACATGTAAGACAGCCACTTAGAGTTTGTTCCTACAGACTTTTGACAAATGGTCCTACTCTGACTGTGCACCTAATAGACATTTTTTTGTTTTTCTTCTGGATCAATGCCAAAAGCATGGTTTCCCCCCTTATTTCTGCTTTGTTCTCTTTGCTTTGCCTTTTGTTTGCCATGATTCTGCTTGTTCAAAAGCATTTGCTGACTTTCTTGTTTATGTATCATCATATCTAGCATACTTCCATAATGGTGTCTGGCTTAACCAACTTTCCGAATTTTATTAATCTCTTAGGAAAATTTCTTCTGCTTGAGTGAACACAATTGAACTTTGGACACTTGCAATGTTCTGATGCTAAAGATAATACATTATATTTAGCATTATCACAACCAAAATTAATTGATTGGCAAAGACAGGATGCGATGGGAAACTCCTTCAAAAGATTCATCAATTCACTGATTATCATGTACCAAGACTTTTGAAGATATGTTTAATGGATTAATTTTAACCTTATTTCGATAGCATTTTGGTACACAGATTTTCTAAGATTCCCTTCTGGATAACTTTGAAAGAGAAAGACTTTATAAAGATTTTAGATTGCCTCATACATCTGAGATCAGTTACCGGAATTTAAGTACTCTAGAGTGTCCTTTTAGATCCAGTTGTTTTAAAGCCTGAAAAGTAATTTATGTCTGTGAAAATAAGAGTGATAAATTGGAGACCAAAGTATGTGTTTCTTTTTCCCAACAGCCTGAGGGATAACAGGGGAGGTCAGACAACTTAAGTCTGTTTCTCTTTCATGGGCTCTGTAGTGTTCTTGTAGAAGAAGGAGCAGAATTGTTTCAGAACAGTGGAAGCTAAAGTGCCAAGTGACTCTTATCTTTAAGTATCGCTAAGTTTGATTAGCATTATGCTCCCTTGACCAGAATTGCTTAAAAAGGGAAAACGTAACATTATGAATATACTTAACACTATAAACATCTTCCCTTGCTTGCTTTGAAATACTTTCAGTGATATTAGAGCTTACTTTGTGGTCAGAAAGATCTAAGTATATGGGGGAAAATAGAGGCTAAAAGAGGGTATAACAGGATTATCCTTTCCTCCTTCTAGCTAAAGATACATTTGCCAGGCCCTTCCCCCTTGTCCATTAAGAAAGAAGACAGGCTATGTAATTGTTAGTAAGGATTTCTCCTGATTGAAATCTCAAGAGTAGGGCAGTTAAATTAAAAGAAGAGACGTTTTATATACTTTGCTTCAGTAGAGACACCTTGGGTTTTTAATGCCCCAAGGAAGGTTGCTGAAACTGGTTTGGTTCAGTGGATAGAGTGTCAGCCTGCGGACTGAAGGGTCCCGGGTTCGATTCCGGTCAAGGGCATGTACCTTGGTTGCGGGCACATCCCCAGTAGGGGGTGTGCAGGAGGCAGCTGATCGTCCTCTCTGTAAAAAATCAATAAAATATATTTTAAAAAAAGGGAAGGTTTTTATTGTCTGCTGATGATTTCAGTTTACCATTACTTATTTACATCTACTCATTGATGATGATCCTGAATGTTTTCTTTCCCATGTCTGCTTGTGTTATTGCTGATGAGGGAACCTCCTCAAGTATGGAGATGAACAACTGTCCTGCCAACATCTCCATTAAGTCCACGTATGCCCCATGATCATGACCCCACAGTCATACCATACAGTCCTTTATCTTGTTCAGATCCACTGTCCTCAGCTGTACCTTCTCTTCCTGGGCTTTGGAAAGAACTAAAGAGTGTATTTGTGCATGTGTGTGTGTGAAATAGAGAGGGTTAAGTGGAAAGGGAGAGGGAGAGAGAGGGGGGGTGGGGGAGAGAGAGGGAGAGGGAGAGGGAAAGAGGGAAGGGGAGGAAGAGGGAGAGAGAGGGGGAGAGGGGGAGGGAGAGAATTGACCGAGATCTTGAGAAACAAACTGGATAAACCACAGTGGTTGGGTTAGGGCTGTAATTAAGGCACTGAAAGGGTATACATGATTAACAGAAATCTAGAGAGAGAGAGCTCTTGAGTGGTGAACGACCTCAAGAAATGATCTTAGGTAATACTGTACATAAACTGTGTAAGACAGATGGTTGTTTCTGATTCTGCTGTATTCTTAAAGATTCCTATAGGTAGAAATTCCACCATCTCTCTGGGTAGCCTTTAATTGCCACCCACACATAAAGTATATTTAACCTACATTTGATTACCTGTCATGATGATTGCCAAAATCCCTGCATTATTCCTAGTTGCAAATAGATTATTTAAAACAGTTTCTTTTTTAAAATATATTTCTTTATTGATTTCAGAGAGGAAGGGACATCACTGATGAGAAAGAATCATTGATCGGCTGCCTCCTACACGGCCCCTACTGAGGATTGAGCCCGCAACACAGGCATGTGCCCTTGGCTGCAATAGAATCTGGGACCCTTCAGTCCACTGGCCAATGCTCCATCCACCGAGCCAAGCCGGCCAGGGCTAAAACATTTTCTTACTATTGCTCTAAATTTTCACTTGTTCAGGTCTTTTGGTTTCTACTTACTTTTGGACAGAGCCATGGGTTGGTAGTATAGATTCAGGCAACCTCTCTCAAACACTGTGTGTCCTTCTTCTCAGCAAGATGCTGACTCCCTGTGTTTCAATTTCATCATCTGAAAAGGGGCATACATTGATCCTCCAGGGTGGTAGTAAACATTAATGTATGGTGTTTGCTACACAATAGGGCACTTAATAAAAGTTAACTATTGCTTGGTTGTAACTTTTTTATATGTTACATAGAGCCTACAACCTTGATGAGCGTATAAAAGACAGTGGAAATATATTAATTGAATAATTACTTGTGATAAAAATAATTACATATGAATAAATTATACTGAACTAATATGGAACTGCTTTATCTAATATTTTCAAATATGATGTGTCTTCATAAAAATCATCCAAGGAGTATGTTGCTTGTGACTACTGAGTTTTGTTAAGATTAGTGGTAAAATATGTGCTTATTCTTTGTAGGCCTAAGCATTCTATAGTAA
Source organism: Corynorhinus townsendii (assembly GCA_026230045.1). Classification (NCBI taxonomy): domain Eukaryota; kingdom Metazoa; phylum Chordata; class Mammalia; order Chiroptera; family Vespertilionidae; genus Corynorhinus; species Corynorhinus townsendii. The sequence goes on along the minus strand of JAPDVU010000001.1, from coordinate 77,961,512 downwards.
AAAGCGGGAGAGCTAGCTATCTTGTGTGAAATGTTCCTCTTTGGTATATCTAGGTACACAAGTGCTGTTACTCTTGTTTTTCTTTTTTATTGTTAAAAAAACCATATATAAGTATTTTTATTGTGGTGAAATATACATAACATAAAATTTAGCATTGAACATTTTAAACGTATCGTTTTGTAGCATTTACGTTTTTAACCTAGTTGTGTAATCATCATCCTACCATCCATCTCCAGAATTTTTTCATCTTCCACAACTGATACTCTGCATGCATTAAACAAGAACTCCCCATAACCCACTTTCCTCCTGACAACCAGCATTCTACAGTTACTACTGTAGGTATCTCATGTAAGTGGAATCATATATGGTTTGTCCTTTTGTGACTGGCTTATTACACCTAGCATGTCTTCAAGGTTCATCTGTGTTGTAATATGTGTTAGAATTTCTTTCTTTTTTAAGGCTGAATAATATTCCATTGAATAGGTATACCACACTTTGCTAATTCATTCATTCATCCATTGGACACTTAGGTCGCTTTTGGTTATTTTAAATAATGCTGATATTTGTTTTGTTTTTTTAATTGCATAATTAGGCACCATTTATATGATATGACAATTAAGTGTATAAAACCAGTAGTATGAAAATACTGGTACTTTTACATTAAATGTTATCAGGGGAGAAAAAATTTTAAGGGAAAATGTGCTGAGTAATCTCAAATATTTCAAAGTTCAGGGTACCTCATTTTTTCATAGTTGCTATGGCTGAATTTTCTCCTACCAGCCATAATTAAATATATGCCAATGGGTTTGTGCAATATAAAGCCATCAGAATTCAGGTATAGTTTTAAAATTCTACTAATTAAGTTTTATGAGGATACATTTTTCTTTATTGGAGTTTTATTAGGATACACATTAAAGTTGTTAATCTTCTCTTGGGTTTATTGTTGAGATCGTTTATATCAATACACTTGAAATTAAGAGTTGTTCCTCTTTTTTTTAGTGTAAGGCAAATTCCACTTTCTTTTTGTTAAAAAAGTCATGCTTTCTCTTGAAAATTATCTGTTTATGTAGAGAATTGATAAACTTGAAATTGCAGCTCTTATAACACATAGTATATATCATCTAGGAACATCATTAGGAAAACTGAACTAGATTTAGTCAAGCATGCAATTGAGTGGAAGTTTAGCAAGTAGCCTAGAATTGTTAGGATTTTCAACATTAGACTATTGTAATGAATGACCTTATATAAAGCAGGCTTAGCTAGCTTTATTCACTGGCTGGTAACCATTTCTTTAGTCTTGGCTTATATTGTCTGATGTAATCAGATCAGATAAAAGCTTAGTCATATAGCCAGAGCATCTTTAGAAACATAAAAAATCTTATTTTAAAGAATCAATGCGAGATTACCTAGTTTTGGGGTAACTAAAAGGTAAGTCAGAAAATGGTAGTTCATGTAGCCCAGTGGTCGGCAAACTGCGGCTTGTGAGCCGCGGTTTGCCGCTCTGTTGACTAATGAATTTGCCGACCACTGGGATAGGGGCTTAATCACAAGGAACAACAACAGCCTGTAATTATTGGAATCGAGAGTCTAGGTCAGTGGTTGGCAAACTCATTAGTCAACAGAGCGGCAAACTGTGGCTCGTGAGCCCCATGTGGCTCGCTAGCCGCAGTTTGCTGACCACTGATGTAGTCCAATAGTGAGATTTTATTTACAATATTTCTAGGGTTCCTAGGGATAACCTGGAAGGCTTTGTGGGGCCAGCTGATATTAACTAAAAAAATTTTGGTGGTGTTAATGGACCTTATTTTGTTTTTTAGGAAAATTAAAAAAATTTTTTTTAAATCAGATTATTAGAAATAAATAAATAGATAAATAATCTCATATAAATTATTCCTCCACCAAGAAATTTTAACAAAACCATAATGCTGAAACTCTAATGGACATAAAGTACTATGATTACTTTGTAGTTAATGAACATTATATTATTACTAGAGGCCTGGTGCACGAAAATTTGTGCACTGGGGTGGGGGGGGTTCCCCTCAGCCTGGCCTGTGCCCTCTCTCAGTCTGAGAATCCTTGGGGGACATCCTTAGCGCTGCTGCGGAGGCAGGAGAGGCTCCCGCCACTGCAGCTGTGAGCCTGGCTTCTGGCTGAGCAGTGCTCCCCCTGTGGGAGCACACTGACCACTAGGGGGCAGCTCCTGCTTTGAGCATCTGCCCCCTGGTTTTCAGTGGGCATCATAGCGACTGGTCGTTTTGCTGTTTGGTCGATTTGCATGTTAGCCTTTTATTATATAAGATGGGAGAATTGATGAAGAGATGCCAGCTAAATCTAGTATGTTTTAGAAGAGACACTAAATGGTCAGCAACTCTAGAAGGATTTTATAGTTAGGAAGACATTATTCATTAGAGCATTTGATAATTTGTAGGTAAATTTCAGCAGGATAGAAATGATCTCTAGTAACATCTATAAATTTTTAAATTGAGGTGAGATTTACATAAGATCAAATTAACCACTTTAAAGCATATAGTTTAGTGGCATTTTATATATTCACAATATTGCGAAAACTGTACCTTATTTTTTACTAAGTGCTAAGTAATGTTAATATATATGGCATTCATAGAAACTACTTTTTGAAAAATCTTTTAAAAAGATTTCAAATTTTTCTTTTTGTAGGTCAAATATAATTAATTTTCAGTAAACCAAAATAGAAGTCAGGAAAATAGGGGTTGATATATAATAATTATTTCCCTTTGCATTTGCAGAGCTGATATAATTGGAAATATTAAATTAATAAATGAATAGAGAATATAACTCACTTTTTCAAAGTTTCAGTGAAGGAATATAATCTCAAGAATAGTTTCTTTCACAAGAAATTTAATGACTATTTGGTGTGTAGATAATCTTGAGATCTAATATTGATCATTTAGATGGCAGAATGGTAAAGAATATAAATGCATATGCAATATAATGTATTCCAAAATTCAAATTTGTCACTAGACATTAAGTCCCAGTGTCAAGTTTAATTCTCACAAAAATAATTGTTTTTCCCACTTTAACTCAAGATGCAATTTTCTTCAGACATAACTGTTGATTATATTAATAATTATTTTTGAAACATGCTGTTAAAATAAATTAGCTGCAAGAAACGTTTCACTACATCTCTATATTTCTCCTTTTTCTCCCTAGACTGAAATAGAACTTCTTTCTATGTAACATCCCTGGGGTTTATCCAAAGTATAAATTTCATTTATTGGCAGTATAGAAATTATGACCACAGTTTTTTCTCATCTTGTAAGTTCTATAGGAGGTATTATTTGATTAACTAGGCAGGAGAGAACTGCCAAAGATCTTAGAAACTTAAGAGGCCTAATAGATTCTCTTTTTACGAATCACAATGGGGCTAGACTGCTTCTAGAAAAATCATAGGAAAATAGGTCAGAATGCAATCATTCACAATATTGCAATGGCCTATGTGTGGTTTTACTTTACTTATTTCAAAGTAATGGCAACCAAGTTGTTTGAAGCAGCTTATATAAATTAAAGACACTGTATGTGTGATTACGTTACATGTTCATATACATTCATATAAAATTACTAGTATTTCCAGCAAACTATTAATCCAGAAACTTTCATTATGAAAATCAGAAATGGCCTCTTAATCATTTATATGTGTTTATCTAATCCTGTAGAACAGCCAGCTATTACATGCTTTACATCATATATATTTCTATTTATATTCATTTAGAAAAGTACTTATTTAAGGAAGAAGCTGCAAAAAAAAATACAGTTAGCACTGAATCAAATATTTCACAATGATCTCAGCATCCATATTGTTGTCTGATTTCTGTGTTTTGTAGATTCTTTATGTTTATCAACTCCTAACTTCAGTGAAACATATATTATTCTTATGACTTTTGATCACAACTGCATGTGTGTTGCCAATGTCCTGATTTTTAGATTATAAATTCTCATGGGCAGAGATTACATTTTATTTTATTTATTTATTTTTCAAATACATATTTTATTGATTTTTTACAGAGAGGAAAGGAGAGGGACAGAGTTAGAAACATCGATGAGAGAGAAACATTGATCAGCTGCCTCCTGCACATCTCTCCCTGGGGATGTACCCGCAACCAAGGTACATGCCCTTGACCGGACTCAAACCTGGGACCTTTCAGTCCACAGGCCAATGATGCTCTATCCACCGAGCCAAACCAGTCAGGGCGAGATTATATTTTATTAATGTTATGTAAAAATCACCTCAATGAACAGCACTGTCATGCATGTTAGTGGGCTCAATCAATATTCATTGATGAACATTTAAGAATAGTGTAATTTTCCATATATTTTAATATTTAATTGCTGACATTTAATATATATTAAGGTGTATTTAATATTGTTCAACTTTTTTGTAATGATGGCAAATGATCCAGTAGATCATTTCTGAAATGGCTCTTGATCATTATCTTCTGGCAATTCATGGATTCATTGCCAAAGTAATTCTATTCCACAAATATTTATAGAATGCTTACTGTATATAAGCTCTTTGCTATAAAATAGGGCTACAAAAATAAACAAGTAGCTTAAAATTTAGGGGTTTGTTTATATGGAAGTTGAGATTGATGATATTCCAGAGGCAGATATGACAATACAAATAAAATGTGCTGTGATAAACTGTTGTGGAGGAGAAATCGATTAATTACAAAAAGAGTAAGAAGCATAACATCTGGAGGCATGAACATTAACGAAATGGTGAGAAGGAGGGTGCAGCTACACCCCAAAAGTGTGGGTGGAGGAGGTGCAGCAGAGGAAACTAGTTAGAGGTTAAAGCTAGAGTGTGAAGAGTCATTGAATATTATGCTAAAGAGAAGGAGCCCCTAGAAACTTGGAAAGCAAGGGGGAGCCCAGAACTTCCTGTCAAGTCTCCTTAGGTTGGAAAAGATGACCGGATTTCATTGATTTTGTGTTAATCTGGGAACATGTTTGCAACTTAGAAGTTTGTGCATCATTGGGCATTTTAAACTGAAAACCAGACAGAGATGCAAGGTTATACTACAATGAGGAAAATGCATGTGAGAAACGCAGATGTTGTCAAGGGTTATTTGATCTCTTGCCATGGCTGGTGCTAATAAAAATACTGTGATCCTCTCTAGATCCACACAGTTTGGGGTTTTACCCAGTTCTTGTGGTTCTTGTTTCAGTATTGGTATCAGGCCCCTGTGAGGTATTGATGTCCTTCCACAGGTTTACAGGTTCGGTCTGAAGACACTGTTAGATTCCAGAGACACATTGACTCAACATTCTTAAGCCCAGGAGTTACGCAAGCATAAAATTTGGAGGTCATTAATTGAAGCGAAATAAAGGGAAATGAGAAAAGGAAACCCCATAGTCTGCCAGAGTGGAAATCCACTTCTCTGTCTTTAAGGGAAATTGCTGCAGGGGACATGGACTGCATCAACGCTGCCTCTTGACAGGTTCACCTTGGAGAGACACAAATTAAATCCTTTCAGTTGCTGTTTTGAAGCTAAAAGTGTTTGACCGGTTCAGCCTCTGAATGGTGTTTAAGGAATAAAGAGAAAAGAGCAGGAAGTTCTAATTGGCAAATTACTCCTTGTTATTTAGTTTGGCTTCCAAGTTGGAAATTCCAATAATGAGGAGCTTTGTGGGACTTGCCCTTGAGCAGAACCAGGGGGCTTTTTGTTCAATTACTATTTAATGTGGAGCTATTCAAGAAACATATTGTAACATTTAAGCCATCGCTTTCTATTATACAAATATTGTCAAATAATGATTTTTAAATCTCTCTCCATGGATGCTTTTATGATTCTGAACTGTCTAAGTGAAGTGTAAATTGCAAATAAGACATATGGATTTTTCTTGTTAAGTGGTATTTATAGGGGCATTATTATTTAATGATGGTTCTTAAAATTTTAGAAAATATATGTTTACTTAACAGTTGTCTTACCTTCTTCATGGTTATTTTAATCCTGACGAGAAGAAAAAACCCTCAAAATATTTTTTCAAGTCATTCTAAACTGAATTTATAGCAAGATGAACATTTCCTTTTGATGCTAAAATTTCAGAATGTTAATGAAGAATTTATTTGATTGTTTAAACTTAGTATGTTGTAGAAGATGTTTTTGACATTAATTTTGACTTACACATTTAATTTTGAGGGAAATGGGTTTCAATTTGCAGAAATTACCTAACAGACTAATTAATATTACTGCAGTATGGAGAGTTATTTTATATTTGGAGAGATATCGAAGTGGTTAAAAAGAGTATTTTTTTACTTTCTATCTTGATAGTACCACTGACTGTGTTAAAGTTATAAAAGCAATGAAAAAAAGAATTAGAATTTTTCTCAATGAAAGGCAGTGATAAGTGATTACATGTAATTTTTAAATTAAACTTCACAGAATATAGCTACATCATTTAGATAAATATAAATTAAGATTTTAGTTGAAAACTTCTGCATAGATAGGATGTTGGATTTAGAGGGGAAGAGATCTTTCCTTTTGTGATTATTGGAACATCACATACTCATTTAACAGTTTGTTACTTGGCTGAAGGGTTTTATAACATCTATATTACTTGAGACAATTGTGCAGTTGCAATGACTGTGAATTAATTACAGGTTTCCTTTTTACAGTTAAATGTCTCACATAGGAATAATTCATATAATGCTTTGGAAATGCTAATGGCTCCTGAGATACTAATCTTGTCCTGTTTCTAAATCCTTACAAAATTGTGTCTCCGTGAATGGGCCGTGGACTTAATCTATGTTGTGAAGTGCTACACAGAGGTGTCAAGCTGGTAAATGGAATAATTTTCTGATGAGATGTAAGTCTGCAATTTTCCCCCCAAAATGTGTTTAGCCTAACTGATCAAAAAGAATGCAATTGCTTCTTTTCCCCCTGGTATTTTAATTTCTCAAAATTGGAGTGTATTTTTGAAAGCCGTGATAACAATCAAAAGTGCTTCAGCATTGTGGCTCCTTCGCTGTGATGTATGTAGGACAACACACGTACTCATTGAATCATGGGTTCAAGTCTTTGAATTTATTGAAAAATTATACTAAACACTCCCAGATTATTTTGAGAGCCTACTAAATTTGGGCTGTTTGTACCAAGTTGGGAGTATGTATGACTTGCATAACAGCTTGAATCATTTCCTATAATTTGATGAGGCATAATGTGATTAACCTTCTCTTTTATGATCTGTTTAGCCTCCCCCCTCCACCTTCCCTTTTATTGGTGGTAGTTTGGGAATGGATTGGAAGGGCACCAGACTCTAGGTGAGGAAATGATTAGGAGACTTGCCAATGGCCCAGGTTGGAAATGATTAAGGTCTAAATTAAGGCAGTAAGCTAGTGAGTCTGAATAGGAAGTGGGAGATTCTATAGTTTTTAAGAAATTAATCAGGTTGATTGTTGACTAGTTTGAGGAGTAAGGTGGACATTTTATACAGGATAGTGTAGTAGAAATTATTTGCTTAAGTGTTTATTTTCATTGGTCGTTCCAGATTATTCTTTTAAGCTTACTTACTGTGACAATTTTACTGAATGTCTAAAATTGCAAATAGGGATATATTTAATGTTCTTCCCTGCTTAAATATCCTGTAATTAATTCTCATTCATTTGGGTTAAGGCTAAATCCAGTTCCTTAACATGCTATATTAGCTATTTCTTGCTGTGTTAGCAAATTGCCCCAAAATTTAGTGGCTGGAAACAATGCACCTTTATCATCTCAGCGATTCTGTGGGTCTGGTGTCCAGGAGTGGGTGATACTATTAGTAAGTCACTCAAAGAGCTGCAATCAAGGTGTCAACCAGGACTGCTGACATATCAAGGTGCAACTTGGGGAGACTCTGCTTCCACGCTATGCATGTGAGCCTCAAAAGACACGTGGGCCTCTCCAAAGGACTGCCTCATGTCATGGCACTCAGCTTCCCCCAGAGAGAAGTCACTGAGTGATCCATAAGGAGCAGGAGCACCCAAGACAGAAGCCATCGTTATTCTATAACTAATCTTGGAAGTTATAGCCCATTACTTTTGCTGTTTACTCTTAGAAGTGAGGCAATCCAGCCCACACTCAAAGGCTGAAGGCTACAAAACTTGGGGATGTTTGTGTTTTTCTCAGAGGCTGTCTACCACACATGGCTTACATCATCTGGACCCCAGCTACCCAGCTCTCCAGTTTCATGCCTTGCTAGGTTTCCATTCACACTAGATTCCAGACAAATCAAACTTATTTCAGCTCCTGAAATGCTCCATGCTCTCTTTCCTCTAGAACGTCTTCTCTTCACTTGGTTAACTCACGCGTGCCCTGTAGATTTCAGCTTACTAGTAAGTATCATTTCCCCAGGAAGCATTTCCTGACTGTTCTTTCTTAGTTACCCAACTAGAATAAGAACTCTTGAACCTTCTTCAGTTTTAGCTTCTATCAGACTTTAAGATTATTGTTTTTTATATTGTCTTTTCTACCAACTGTAAACTGTAGTCCCAACACTAGGGCTTCTGCCTGGCATAATATTACCTATTAATGTTTGTTTGTTTGTTGAATGAATGACTAAATGAGTACTAAGATGTATAAGATGTCAAAGTGATCAAAAAGTTCATATTCTCATATGTTTGATGGATGAATCAGAGAGCACCACATGTAACATCCTCTGAATACATTTTATTGAACCAAGTCTGTTGCTTTGAAAAGAAAGCCAAGTTTCTGTTTTGTTACTTTATTCTATTTTCCCCTCTCATTTTTATGACTTAATATGTAGACCTATGTTGCAGACTGAATTTGGAGTTTAGAGACTAAGATTAAGGAAAAGTACGTAATTTAAAAGAAGCTTCATTTGTTTGGTAGAAACCATTTCTTGTTTTGATTTAAACTGTCCTCACTTGATTTGAAAGTTGATAGTGGCTTACATTAAGAATTAAAAAAAAAATAACTTAGCTTGAGGATGGTATATTTGCCTTTAATCTAGATGAAATCTTAGGTAAGTTTGAAAACTTTTGCATTGAAAATGTAGATATAATTGTATGTACTGGCTTTATGTGATTATGCATTTTTATTTTATTTTAAGAAATGAGAAGAATATATTCTTTTCATTGAAGCAGTACAGTAAGAAATAACATTTTTAACTCCTTCAAAGAGTAGTATTTCTCACCTTAGTCATTTTCTACTCACTTCTCTCTCAGTTTGGTATAACGTGTCTCCATGTCTTCATGGAATTTCTTCTGGCAAAGCTCACTTCTATCAGCTTACTGCCAAAAGCAGGGGCTCCAGGTACCTAGCCAACTGAGGTTTTATACTGCACTTCACTCTTGAGGACCCCCTCTTTTCTGAAACTCCACTTGATGGCTTCAAGATACTACTTCCCTAGTGGTGATTCCCATCATCCCCCCACACCCCCCCCCCTTTTTTTTTTTTTTTTGCATTTTCTTCTCAGCTGTCTTTTCAAGCTCCTCTTTGCTTGCTCCCTAAGAATGTCTACAGGTTCTATTTTGACCCTCCATTTTTTCATGGTCTATAAGGGATTCTGTTTCTTGCATATTCTCTGTCATCTATGTTTGATGACTTCAAATCTCCAGTTTAGCATCTCCAAGTCTCAGACTTTTATTTCCAACTAGAGGCCCAGTTTATGAAATTTGTTCATGGGTAGGGTCCCTAAGCCTGGCCGGCGATCAGAGCCGATCTATGGGGCAACTGGCAGGGCGATTGGGGGCCCCCTCTGGCACCCAACTTGGCCAGCCTGGCACTGCCCACTTGCTGGCCCCACCCCCCGCCACTGCCACCACTCGCAGATGAGGTGGTCGAGGGGGCCCCCACTGGTACCTGCCTTGGCTGGCCTGGGGCCTGCGGGCTGGGGGAAGCTTCTGCATTGAGTGCATGCCCCCTGGTGGTCAGTGTGCATCATAGCGACTGGTTGTTCCACCAATTGTTCTGTTGTTTGGTTGATTTATATATTAAGCTTTTATTATATAGGATTCCTGTTGGCCTTTCCACCCAAATGTTCTGCAAGCACCTCCAACTCTAAACTTGCTTCTTCTCTGTATCTTCTTCCCCCTCTCATCTGATGGTTCTACCATCCATCCAGTTCATACATTGTTTCTAGGGTCCTTCTTTTTCATCACCCACTCCTCTATGTGATTGTTTAATTATCAAGAGCAAGTGACTTTACCTTCTAACTATATGGTTCTCAACCTTTTTCTCCCCCAAATACCTGAGAGCTTTAACACAGTTACAGGCATCATTAATATTAGGTCACAATGTCAGTGAGTCTCACTGGAGGTTGGGGTGCAGTCCTTAGAAGAAATCCTTAGAGGAAGTGGGGCTAGTTTGAAACAGGCCCATATGTGGTTCTAATAGACTTTAGAGGTTGAGAATTGCTGTCAGAAGCATTGTGGGGATCAGATACTCACCTCCTTGAACATGCTACTGTGCTAGTTCAAGCCTTTATTAATCCCCTACTTGATGACTACAGTATAATCTATCTTTTATATAGTTGCCAGAGTAATTATCTAATAAAAAGCCTATCATCTCCCACTTAAGAATTTTAAAAGTTTCCCTTTATGCATAAGAAAACATAAATTAGTTCTATGATCTGGCCTCTGTCCCCATTTCCAACCTTTCATTGAATCCACAGCCATGTGGAACTTGTCATTTTTTAGCATACCCTTCTTTTTCTCATCTTAGCACTTTTCTGTCTACAGTATTCTTTTTAAATTTCTTTTCAGTAATGTACATATTTATTTATTTTAAATTAAATATTTATTGTTATAAGTGTTACATATGTTTTCCTTGTTCCCCCATTCATCTCTTCTACCCTATATTCTTTACCTTGTTTTTTTCTTTGTTTGGCTGACAGTTGTTTCTTATTTAATATTCATTTCTTTCAAGAAATATTTCCTGATCCACATCTTTCTCTCCACTGTCTTCCCAAAATATATTCAATGTGTACACATAACATTTTATGAAAAATCTAAATCATTGCACTTTCCATGGTTCACCATTATTATCTGTTTTTTATTTTCTTTTCATTGACCAAGAGTTTTTTGAGGTGAGGATCATGTCTTATTCATCTTTATCTCTAGTGTTTATATAGTATCTCTACATGTTTATAAATGTTTGTTGAACGAAAAGGTGAATTAATAGATTTAAGCAGTTTATCCATTTCTTCACTTTAAAATATTTATTGTGTACCTACTTTATGCTAGCTACCATTCTGCATACAGAGTGCAATAGCAATTTTTTTAAAAAAGGTAATGAATTCCTGCCTCCATAGGTCTTACATCATTTTGCCAATACATGCTTGTACAATAACCATTGATACTTACATGAACATTTTAGTAAGGAGAAAAGACTTTCCTGATAAACAATGAACCAGTTGAGCCCTTTCTTGGCAAATGATTGAATTTCTACTAATGATTTTTAAAAATTGTACTATGGATATTTCTTCTTCAACATTTTTTCATGGGCAAGCACTTATTAGGTAGAGTTATGAAAAAAATAAGTCACAATGTTAAATACTAGATAATAGTAAATAGTAATATTAAAATGGGATCTAGTGTTTCAGTCAAAGTTTTACTTCAATTACTTGGGTCTCAGTAGCAAAACTTCCTTTAATATATAACTATAAAAATATATTCTTTCTTTAACACTTGTACAAATTAAAATTATAAAATTCGTTTCCTTACAGATATTTCATACTAAATATTATGTTAAGAGAGGAATTATATCTTAGTTTTGAAAGTGGGAGTGTAGAATAGACCCATTGATAGGTCCATGGCTCTAGTCTGATGGCAGTAAATGCTGTTCTAATTAATGTTATAAATGGGCTCTATATTAAAAGTTGTGTTTCTAAATAATAATAAATATAGTCATTTTCAGGAGGAAAAAGTCAGGTCCACAAATCAAGTATTTCACTAGGAAAAATGTACACTAATATGTAAAACTAATACTCCCGTTTTTGTGCCATGGTATATCACCATGAATTAATTCTCAGTTCAAAATACTACTACTATTCATTATGTGCTAGTGGAAAAATCAAAACAACATATTTCTACAAAGTATGTTATGACCCTGGAAGGTTTAAAGAATTATATTATTAGAAGTGGTTATTAAAGTTATCCTTTTTATTTCTGTATTTCCTAAAAAATGAAAAAATCTCTACTTTTAATTCCTTATCTTCAGAAAATAATGCATAACATCATAAAGTGCATTCCAATATATCAAAACCTCTCTCTTAGTTATTCCCATTGGATATCTGTAAAATATATGGTCTTAGAAACCAAAATATATTTAACATTGTGACTTATTTTTTTCATAACTCTGCCAAGGATAATCTGATTAAGCCAGGCAGCAATACAGCAGTATGTTTAAACCTTTATTCAGAACTAGAGACCCAGTGCACAAAATTCGTGCACTTGGGGGGTCCCTCAGCCCAGCCTGCACCCTCTTGCAGTCTGGAACCCCTCGGGGGATATCCAACTGATGGCTTAGGCCACTCCCCCTGTGGGAGTGCAATGACCACCAGGGGACAGCTCCTGCGTTGAGCATCTGTCCCCTGGTGGTCAGTGCACATCATAGTGACTGGTTGTTCTACCATTCAGTCGATTTGTATATTAGCCTTTTATTATATAGGACTAGAGGCCTGATGCATGAAATTCATGCAAGAGTAGGCTTTCACAGCTGTGGCAGCTGCCTTGATCCTTCCCTCGCAGCCACTGTGGCTGCAGCCCTGGTTTCACCCAGAAGGATGTCCAGTCTAATTAGTATATTATGCTTTTATTATTATAGATGGTCTTTGGTTGATTACTTCCCACCCACCCACCCACGATTGGGGCTGGGGTGGGATGCGGGAGGTTGGCCAGCTGGGGAGGGACCACGTGAAGGCTCCAGGGCATGTTTGGACCATCTCACTCAGTCCTGATTGGCTGGACCCCAGCAGCAAGCTAACCTACCGGTCAGAGCATCTGCCCCTTGGTGGTCAGTGCACATCATAGTGAGTGGTTGAGCGGCCTTAGCATATAATTAGCATAGTATGCTTTGATTGGTTGAACGAATGATTGGACAACTGGACACTTAGCATATTTGGCTTTTATTATATAGGAATAGAGGCCCGATGCATGAAAATTCATGCATTGGAGGGGTGGTCCTGCAGCCTGGCCTGCCCCCTCTCACAGTCTGGGAGCCCTCAGGGGTGGGAGACGACCTGGCAATCAAAGGAAGGTGATGCCCTACTCAAACCTCTGCTGCTGCCACTGCCAGCAGCTCAAGCCTCGGCCAGCCCTGGTTACCTGAGCCTCGGGTGGCCCTGGATGGCTGGGCAGCCACCACCTGAGGCTTGCCTGTGCCTTGGGCTGGCCCTGGGCGGCTGAGGGGCTGAAGGGACTGGGGGACTCCAGAGGCAGGTGTGCGGAGTGGCCAGACCTGCCTGGGAGGGGGGGCCCAGCCTTGTCATGCGCCTGCCACCCTGGCGGGGCTGAGGGTACTGGGCACCATCATACTGTGGCTTTGGGCGCTGCCAACTTTGAGGGCATGGTAGTCAGTTAGCATATTCCCTCCTTATTCGCTGTGGGTGCCACCATCTTTGTGAGGGTGTGACAGTCAATTAGCACATTCCATCTTTATTAGATAGGATAGTCTTGTGCTCAGGCAACTTTTAAATTTATGTCTCTTCAGTGTCTAGAGCAGTGCTGTCCAATAAAAATACAATGCAAACCACATATACAATTTAAAATTTTCTAATAACTACACTTAAAAAAGTAACAGATGAAATAAATTTTAATAATGTATTTTATTTAATCCATTGTATCCAAAATATTCTTTTCAAATATTCAATAAAACATTACTTACTAATAAGATATTTTTTATTCTTTTTTTCATGCTAAGTCTTCAAAAGTGAAAGAGCCACTTCTTCACTCTCTTCTCTTAAGAACTCTTTGTCAAATAAAGTTGCACACGATTGTATACTTGGATATTATTGACAAATAATCTGAAATCAGCCAAAAGAGTGTTAGAAATATATAAACTTTTGTTCACCACCATTATGCTGAAACTCATCCCTTGTAGATATTATACCTTGAGATATGAATTATGGTATAAAATTATTATGATTAGCAAGATATTTACAATTATTTTTTATTTCTTTTTTATATCATTCTTTTAAAATCTCCAGTTTTGTTTATGAATTATAAACTAATTAGTGGCCTGGTGCATGAAATTCATGCACATTAAAAGGGAATAATTGGAGGAAATATTTTAATATTGCTATTTGCCCCTTCTCTATAATAGAAATGTCAGAGATGAAAGAAAATTAGTAAAATGTATATGAAAATCTTTCTCCTGTCAGAGTCTGGAGTGTGCCATGGGAACCAGAGTCAAGTCCCCACCCACCCACGCACGCATAGAAATCGCACGAGACCCAGACCCGGCTGGCTCCACCCTCATTGGGTGAGATCCAGACCCAGCCGGCCCAACCCCTGTTAAACCCTGCTGGGCAGGGGGCACAGCCTCAGGTCCCCTGGCCTGGCACTGGGTGGGGTCGCAGCCTCAGGTTCCCTGTCAAGCCCCGCCAGGTGGGGAGGGAGGTGCAGCCTCAGGTTTCCTGATGGATGCCAGGCGGGGGGGCTTAGCCTCAGGTCCCCTGGTGCACCCTCAGGTCCCTGGCCCAGCACCAGGGTGGGGGGCATGGCCTGAGGTCCCCTGGCCTGGGCTGGGGCGGGTAGCATGCTTTGAGGTCACCTGTCAAGCCCCACTGGGCGGGGGCACAGCCTCAGGTCCCTGCCCTGGCCCAGTGCCACGCAGCCTCAGGTCCCTGCCCTGGCCCAGTGCCACGCAGCCTCAGGTCCCTGCTGATTGCTTGTTAAGGCTCATTATGGGAACTCAGCCTCTGCTGTGGGTGCAGCCATCTTGTGTAATAGAAATCCCGCCTCTGCTGTTGGTGCAGCCCTCTTTGTGCTGGTGTGATGGTCAATTTGCATATTCCATCTTTATTAGATAGGATAGTTCAGTAATATATAATTTACAGATAAACATATTATAAATATAGGTTCGAAATTGAAAGGGGTACATGTTAAAAAATGTTTGATGACCACTGGCTACCAGGATAAAGTCCCAATATTTTAGTTTTTAAGGTCCTTCTTCCTTGCCCACCTTAACCCATTGTAGTTATCAATGCTTTGCCCCATGGTTCCTCTAAATGAAGGCCACTGACAAAAGCCAAATTCTCCTTCTTAACTTGTTTGTTTGAACCCAGCATACTCACCTCTCATATCTGTGATTTTGCTCAAGCTTATTTTTTTGTTTGCTACTCTTCTTCATCTTTTCAGCTATAAAAATATTGTTGAGGATTCAGCATAATTTCCAACTCCTGGAAATCATCCTGAATGATCACTCCATCTTACATTTTTATCTCTCTAGTCTGAATTCTTACATTATTTTTTCCATGTCATTTATTTTGATATCTATTTATAGACTACCTTTTGTTATGTGTCCTTTTTTTAAGTGAACACTCTCTTTTCTCAACTACATTTTAAGTATTTTGAAAGCAAGGACTTTGCATGTCTTTGTGTTACCTTTTAGTACCCATTACAGTGTTCGGAGCTACAGAATATTATGTAAATAAGCACTAGTTGAAACAGAATTAAGATTTAAATACTTATTTTAAAAAAAATATATATTTTATTGATTTTTTGCAGAGAGGAAAGGAGAGGTATAGAGAGTTAGAAACATCGATGAGAGACAAACATCGATTCAGCTGCCTCTTGCACACTCCCTACTGGGGATGTGCCCGCAACCAAGGTACATGCCTTTGACCAGAATCGAACCTGGGACCCTTCAGTACGCAGGCCGATGCTCTATCCACTGAGCCAAACCAGCTAGGGCTTAGATACTTCTTTTAAAAAATTACACTTATCATTCTCATCAGTATGCCCTATCAAGGTTTCTCTGGTCATAGGGTTTTTATTGACTAATGTGTGTATGTTCTGTAGAAAGAGGGTTTAATAAATAATGAGTTGCCAAGGAACTTTCTGTTATCTCATCTCAGAACTCCACAATTCTTTTATTCTTAAACAACTTTATCTATGCAAGAAAGGGGACAACTTAGAGACTTTCCTTGAAGGGTTTCATAAACTTATCCAACTCTATATAATCTCCCATAACTTGTTATTTTAATATGAAATATGGTGTAGTTTATTAGCAGAAATGCTGTGGCATTGTGTAGGTGATAAGGTAATATTTGACATCTGCCAAGGGACTGGGACAAATTTCACAAATCCAAGTTAGCTTGGCCCAGGCTTCATTGTAATCTCATCATGTAATCACCATTTAACTCATATTTTGCTTATGTTAATCATAAATTGTGCGCTCTGAACATTTTTGTTATCTTTCTATAACATTTAATTGTGATTTAGTTTTGAGGAAAATGAGAAATTATTTTATATGTTAGATTTGAGCACAGCAATTAAGATTTGAGTGAAAAATTATAGAAATTATTTGACAAAATAAAATGCAAATAAATAAAAACCATGCTTTACTTCACTTATTCCCAAACTTGGTTTTACATAGAATCACTTGAAGAGCTTTGATAAAATGCACATTCTAGTTTCCCTTAGACTATTGAATCAGACTCTCCAGGCTTGGAATCGTGTTTTATAGTTTGTCCAGTTTGGAGACCCCTTGCTCCCTCTGCTCCCAGTTTCATACACTGTTAGAGCACAACATGCTTCTTACCAAGGCTTTCATGTTCTAAAGGTAATACTGGTCTGGGGCAGGGTAGGCAGCCAGAAGGGACCTTGGATAGTAGCTTCTCTGATTCTCTCTTCTCCAAAGGAAATTCTGGCAATTAGCTAGCAGACAATCCCCTGAAATCACCATTTAAGAAAGGTGTTTTTTTTTTTTTTTTCTCCAGTTTACCATGGGCCCTGGTTTTAGTCTTGCGCTCACCTACTCCAGGATGCACAGCCAGATAACAGCCTAGTCATGATCAGCTCCCAGGACTAGCATAACTCGAGCTAGGATGCTCCTTGGCCAAAGTTAAGCACTTAACCACACTGTTCAAGTATTTTTCAGGCACAGAGCAGCCAAACACCATTTAGGATAGAGCTAAATGCAAGGCAAAGTCCCTGCTGTGACTTACGGCAGCAGAGATATTCCTTGGAAAGGTGGGGACTCAGGGGCTAAAATAAAATGTAGCATATCTTTAGATACCAGAGGAGGCATATCAGGGAATACTTTTGTCATTTCTCATCATTTTTGACTATTTAAATATTATTTGTTTCTTTTATAAAAGATTTAAGATTATTTAAACTGAATACACATGAAGTATGAGTGTTGCCATAGCTACCCTTTTGTTTACACAGGTGTCTGGAAGTTGTGTTTAAGTTTGTGATGTGCACAAGATCAATATTATACACTGTTCCCCACTCCAATTCTGTTTATGGCTATCACACCACCATCATATTCAATAATATTTCTTTCCTAGTTAGATCTGCATTGTGCATAACAAACAACATAGACCATAAAGGCACAATATCACAAATATAAGGAACTAACATTAACTGTTCACTGAGTACTAAGTGATTTTTAGTCCATTTAAGTCTTTCTGCTATCCCCCCTAAGGTTTTGGGTTTTTTTGTCCTATTTTTTTTCTTTTACCTATGAGGCATCTAAGCTCAGAGAGTAACTTATCTGAGGTTATCCAACTAATAAATGATGGAGCCGTGTTTATATGCCACACCACTGAATCCAAAAATCAACGAGTTTTCTGGTTTAGCATACTGTTTCAACCAGAATTTACTTATGCGTCAATCACTGAAGCCTTCTTTGAATATTGGAAAGAAAAATGGGCCAAATTATGACCAAGAAATGTTGAAGTTTCATTATGCCTTATAAATGTTTAATTTGAACAGCACATACTAAGGATTGAAGACATGGTTCTAATACTCAAAAGTATCAAAGCACTTTAGAATATTTATGGCTAGCGAATAACATACAGTACCAGTGCAGTATTCTGCCTGATCATGAGTAATTCTTATTCAGTATTTTGAAGCACTTATCATTTTCTTCACTCCTGTTATTGCTTCTATCTAATTCTTTAAATGAATGAAAAAAAATTATTTGGGAAATAAGAATGTAATGGGAAGCGAAGAGAGAAGGACGCTATGAGGCAATATCCCAATGCTTTTAAAATAAAAGTTAGCAGGTCATCTTTGATATTTCGAATAAATGCAGTAGACATTTTCTTAGACTGTAGTCGATATCTGGTATGAGAATTTCGTTTGTCCTTAAAGCAGGAAGATATGCTGTACTTTGGAATATTTTAAAATTGTGCACTGGTTTGAGTTTCTATTGTTTTAACATCATTATATGTTTTGTTTTTATTTTTTTAATGAACCTTTATTGTTGAAAGTATTACATATGTCCATTTTCCCCCTTTGCTCTCTCCCCCCGTTTCCTCTCCAAGCCTTTACCACTCACTGTCTGTGTCCTTGGGTTATGCATATACGCATATGAGTTTATTAGTTGATCTCATCCCCCCTTTCACCCTCCCCTGCCTTCCTGAGGTTTGACAGTCTGTTTGATGTTTTTATGTCTCTGGGTCTATTTTTGTTCATCAGTTTATGTTGGTCATTAGATTCCACATGTGAGTGAGATCATGTGATACTTACCTTTCTCTGACTGGCTATTTTGCTTAGCATAATGCTCTCTAGGTTCATCCATGCTGGTAAGAGTTCCTTTTTTTTTTTTTTTACAGCTGCATAGTATTCCATTGTGTAGATGTACCATAGTTTTTAATCCACTTATCTGCTGATGGGCACTTAAGCTGTTTCCAAATCTTAGCTATGGTAAATTGTGCTGCTGTGAACATAGGGGTGCATATGTCCTTTCTGATGGGTTTTTCTATTTCTTGGGATATATTCTTAGAAGTGGGATCACTGGATCAAATGGGAGCTCCATTTTTAGTTTTTTGAGGAAACTCCATACTGTTCTCCACAGTGGCTGCACCAGTCTGCATTCCCACCAGCAGTGCACCAGAGTTCCCTTTTCTCCACATCTTCGCCAACACTTGTCCTTTATTATTTGTTGATGGTAGCCATCTAACAGGTGTGAAGTGGTACCTCATTGTCCTTTTGATTTGCATCTCTCGGATGATCAGTGACTTTGATCACTTTTTCATATGCCTTTTGGCCTTCTGTATGTCCATTTTGTAGAAGTGTCTATTGAGGTCCTTTGCCCATTTTTTAATTGGATTGTTTATTTTCCTTTTGTTGAGTGGTATAAGTTCCCTGTAGATTTTGGAGATTTTGTTTTTAACTGTCAGTACAGGACATGGTGATATGGTAATGAAATATTTTGAAATTCTTTTCTCAAATCAGAGCAGACCAGGTTAGGAAGCTTTGTTCTACCTTCTTGTTTCCAGAGGTGAATTTAAAATGTGGATCTCATCATTTGCAAATATATTCTGATTCCTTGAAATTCTTGATTTACAAGAAGTGTATAAAAAATGAGTAAATTGGCCTCTAATGAATCAGTTTTTCTTGTTTTTAGAAAGAATGTCAAGATTTACTGAGAAAGTATGTTTTTCATTTGTGTGCTTTTCCTGTTTACCCCAGATTTATGAAAAAAAATTGGATTTTTAAAACCCCTTTTCATTTCATTTAGCCAAATAATGAAGTTTTTCCACATGCATATTTTCTATCCTAAAAAAAGATACTACAGCACAACAAAGCACACAGGAAATAATTAAAGAGCTTGGTGAATGAGAACAAAACTTGGTGTTGGAATATGAATTGGAGTTATTATGTGTATCCTTTTTGTTGTCTTCAAAGCAGGACCTGTTAATTGGTAGAATTTTAAAGTCACAAAATATTGCTTACTTAAGGTTACCAGAAAAATAGCAAGGTTGTTTTCAATTTGATGTTGAAATCATGTTCAGTTCCTCATTCTTCCTATGTTTATATCCATTATCAATTGCAGTTTTCACCTTATCAGCCCTTTGGGGCTTTAGAAGTGGGACTACTGTCACATATTTCCTATCAGCGTTCTTCTAGCTTCAGTTTACTCTTTAATGGAGATAGATGACTGATTCCAAGTGCTGAAAATGGGTGATGATTACAGTAATAATGATGTTACACTACCTTCCCTAACAACTGTTAGCCTTCTCAGCCAATGATCCTGTGCACAAAAACCTTAAGATTAATATTTCATAGAGAAATGAAGTGTATTTCATAGAGTATATTGAGTTTTATACCCCAAAAGTACTGTGTTTAAGAGGATATATTGACATTGCCTATTTCAGTCTCAATTTTTGAAGATTTGTTTCAGGTATCTTTAGACTGGGAATGAAAACACCCATTAAAAGAAATTGGGTGTTCAGCACCCTGACAGCTGTCCTTAGCACAAAGTTTCTGTAATTTAGAGGTATTACTTTCTGAGAAAGCTGTTTTCCCTTTCGCTGTGGATAAATCTGTGTATTGTAAGGACTACCCAGATTAAAAGCATCTTTGTGATCACTAGCGATGGGATACCATCATGGTTTGTTCCCTAAAAGGTAGCGATCTTCTGTCTGTCTGCTCTCCACACCTGATTGTAGGAATAAAGGTTAGGTTTACACATCCCTTTGACAGCACTTAGGAAAGCAGTTTCCCAACTGTGGATGTAGGCCCTATTGGAAAGTAGGATCTTGTTAGGTGGAATTACGTCTCAGACTACTTCTGCTTAATTTGTGGTGGTTGTTATTCTGACTCTTGATTCCAATAATTACAGGCTGTTGTTCCTTGTGATTAAGCCCCTATCCCAGTGGTTGGCAAACTCATTAGTCAACAGAGTGGCAAACGGCGGCTCACGAGCCACAGTTTGCCCACCACTGTTCTAGGGGGAAAACTGAGGTATTCTTTGTCTTTAAAAATTCTCTAAGTATTAAGCAAACATGATAAATAGGCTACTTCAAGCTTTTGGGGCACTTACCCAAGTACCAACCGCAGTTAAATGTATTCATCGAGAAATTCCCAGTTATATAGTAAAAGGGGGAATAAAAATAATATTTTTTATTTTTTGCTATATTTTTCTATCCAAACAAGATAACAATTTATTAGAACTGAATTATTTGACTATATAAGTTTGTGTTTTGCTTCCTAAATTTAGGGTAGAAATCTCTGCAGGAATAGGACAATTCAAATTGAGATGGACCAGTTTGCATTTATTGTTCAGCATCTGGAGAAGGGAAACCTCATTACTTTTCAACTGTTAACCCACCTTAAAAATATAAGGTATGGTAATTGTTCATCCTCCACTGGCAATAAAGGATTTAGACTTTGGAAGGAAAGTAAAAAGAATAAATAAATCACATGTCAATTTTTTCATCTTTCTTTGTGAATGCATGTTCTCTAGTGATATTCTCTTTTAAAACATTTTTTAGAACAGAAAAATAAAATAAAAAGTTTGTGTATCATTAAGGAGAGATTGTTAACCAGAATGGAAAATTTCACAAAATCATATATTTTAGATTTTTTATTTTAGAGGATAATTATATAGCTAATAATGTCTAGCTTCCACTGAGTGCTTTGCCCACATAATTGCATGGTGTAATTTAACTTTACAGTTTAGGACATTAATTAAAACCTTCAATTTAAGTCAGGATAAAATGCTGAGAAATATATGGGGTCGGGGGCGGGAGGAAGCTGAATAACTATCTTGCTGTATAAAATTAAACACTGATTAAATAGAAAGCAAAGATTGTAAAAAAAAAATACCATCTTTCACAAAAATGCTGATTTGGTATATTTTAAAGTCCTTGTCAGTGCCTGGCAAAATTTGATAAAAATGACCATAGAAAGCAGAATTTTCCCTCTTGTATTTTTAGTTTTGCATTTTGTGAATTTCTTTTTCTTTGTGAATTGATCCTGCTCTGAACTTTCAATATAAAGCTGTCAGTGTGCAACCTGGGCCTGGGGAGAATGGGTTGAAGTGGCATGCAGATATTTTACATCTGTCCCTCAGTTTGTGCAAGCTCAAGCTGTTTGCATTTGTGTGTCAGAGGCAGTGAGCAAAGGTAAGGAGATGCAGGAGTTTCAAGATGAAGGAGAAGTGGTGGGGAGACAGAAGTAATTCGTGGTGGCTTTAGGGCCCAGGCACATGTCCAAGAACAGCTGGCCTCATCAAATAACTTATAGTAATCCAATATAATAAAGAGGTAATATGCAAATTGACCCTCATGCCGTCACACAAGATGGCCACCCCCATGTGGTCAAAGATGGCAGCCACAAGATGGCCGGCAGGGGAGGGTAGTTGTGGGCAATCGGCCAGCAGGGGAGGGCAGTTGGGGGAGACCAGGCCTGCAGGGGAGGGCAGTTAGGGGCGATCAGGCTGGCATGGGAGGGTAGTTGGGGGCAATTGGGCAGGCAGGGGAGCAGTTAGGCATCGATCAGACTGACAGGGAGTGGTTAGGGGGGTGATCAGGCTGGCAGGCAGGCGAGCGGATGGGAGCCAGCAGTCCCGGATTGTGAGAGGGATCCCAGATTGGAGAGGGTGCAGGTTGGGCTGAGGGACATCCTCCCCCTCCCCCGCACCCAGTGCACAAATTTTGTGCAACGGCCCACTAGTTATAAATATATACATATATCATGGTTCTTTATACAAATGTGGAAATAATTTCATTTTCAACACCAATATCATCAATAGAATATTTTTTTTGTTATTTTAAAATGTCTTATTTCTTAATTTCAAACATAAATATCTTACAACATACATATTTTGTAAGGAGAAGTTCCATATACATTATTGTTTGTGTTTCCGTATACTTATTGATTTACCTAAACCCTATTTTTGCCTTAATTTAATCAGAGCATCTAAATTATTTATTCATTCAACAAATATTGTTAATATGAGCTAGGAACTTATTATTTAAATATGTTTTTATTGATTTCAGAGAGGAAGGGAGAGGGAGAGAGATAGAAGCACCAATGATGAGAGAGAATCATTGATTGGCTGCCTCCTGCCGTACCCCGTTCTAGCGATCAAGCCTGCAGTTGGGCTTGTGTCCTCACCTGGAATCAAGCTCTAACCTCCTGGTTCACAGGTCGATGATCAACCACTGAGCCACACCAAATGGACTCTTAGTTTTTTTCTTGATGCTGAAGTAGATGCCTCTGTTGAGAAGTTGAACGAGCAGTACATGGACATCCTTTTCATATGCACCTGACTTGTGCTACATCTATCCAGTTCTGATAGAGGGGTGTTGAAGTCTCCAAATATAATAGTAAATTCTTCTATTTCTTCTTTCAGTTTCATCAGTTTTTGCCTCATGTGATTTGATACTCTTTTGTTAGGTGCATACACATTAAGGATTGTTATGTTTTCTTGGAGTATTTCTCCCTTTAACATTGTGCTATGCTCCTCTCTGTTCTTGATAGTATTCCTTGCTCTGAAGACTTCTCTTTCGATTAATATTAGCAAGGTAGTTTCTTATAGACAACATATACTTGAGATTTGTTTTCTAATCCACTGTTTTCAATTCAATCTCTTTCTTTCAATTGGTATGTTTGTGTCATTGATTTTAAAGTGACTATTGCTATAGTTGGATTAATATCCACAATATTTGTTGTCTTCATTTTTTGTTCTTATTTTTGACTTTCATACTTTTTCTGCTTTTTTTTTGTTTTAATTGAACATTTTATATCATTCTATTTTCTCTTGTTTCTTAGTATATCAATTATGCATTATGCTTCTTTTTAAATCTTTTTTTAGTGGTTCTCCGAGATTCCACAATATACATTCACAACTAATATACATTCACAACTAATATAAATCCACTTTCAAGTAACATTATAGCACCTCATGGGTACTACAAATACCTTATAATAGCAAAATAGTCCTAATTTCTTTCTCCCATCCCTTGTATCTTTGTCATTCATTTCATTTATACATAATCATACATAATTGAATACATTGTTATTATTTTGAGGAAGTTGCTATCTGTTAGATCAATAAAGAATAAGAAAAAATAAAAGTTTTCACTTTCACTTATTTTTTCTCTGATGTTCTTCCTTTCTTTATGTAGATCCAAGTTTCTGAACTATTTAATTTTCATCCACTCTGTAGCACTTCTTTTACCATTTTTTTTTTTTTCAAGGCGGGTCTACTGGCAACAAATTCCCTCAATTTTGCTTGTCTGAGATAGTCTTTATTTTTCTATCACCACAGGATATAGAATTTTTGTTAGTGAATTCAGTTTTTTTTCCTTTTTGAATTAAATTTATTGGGTTGACAGTGGTTAATATTATCATGTAGGTTTCAGGTGTGGGTTTCTATGTTACAAGATCTGCATATTAGAATTCTCAGCACATTAAATATTTCACTCCACTTTCTTCTTACTTGAATGGTTTCTGAGGAGAGAGAGGAAGAAAGAGAGAGAAAGAAAGATATATATAGAGAGAGAGAAAGAGAAAGAGAAACATCAATGTGAGAAACACATCAATTGGTTTTGTCCCGCACTGGCTCTAACTGGGGCAGGATCAAACCTGCAACCAACGTACATGCCCTTAACCGAGAATCAAATTAAGACCCTTCAGTCTGAGGGCTGACACTCTAACCACTGGGCAAACCATGTAATTCTTATCTTTACTCCTCTGTAGATAAGGCACTTACCTCACTCTTACCCCTCGTCATTTTCAAGGTCTTTATATTTGATTTTTGAAGTTTGAATATAGTATACCTTGGTATAGTTTTGATGTTGATGGTGGTTGTTTGTTTATTTTTTTCAATTTTTCTGTTTGGTAGTCTTGGATATTCTGTTTTATTTATTTATCTATTTATTTATTTTTGCTTTGCTTTTCAGGTTTGGAAATTTCTATTGTTATATTATCAGATGAGATAATTTTTTTTCCTGAGCCATATCCAGTCTAGTAATGAGCCCATTAAGGCATGCTTTATTTCTGGTTTAGTGTTTTTTGTTGTTGTTTTTATCTCTAGCATTTCTTTTTATTCATTCTTAGAATTTCTATCTCTCTGCTTACATTATTCATCTGTTCTTGCATTTTTGTATATCGTTTCTATTAAAGTCCTTAGCATATAAAGCATAGTTTTTTTTAAAAAAAAATACCTGGTCTGATAATTCTAACATTTCTCCCATTTCTGACTCTGGCCCTGATACTTGTTCATTCTCTTCAATCTGTGTATTTTGCCTTTTACTATGCCTTGTAATTTTCTGTTGAAAGAAGGACATGATGTACTGGGAAAAAGGAAGTGTGATAAAAATAGGCCTTGAATAATGTAGTGGTAATGTGTGGGGGAAGGGAAGCGTTCCATAGTTCTCTATGAGGTCCCAGTCTTTAGGTGAGCAAATGCCCCTGGATTTTATTTTATTTTTTTATTTTATTTTATTTTATTTTTTTTAATTTTATTTTATTTTTATTGTTTTAAGTATTACAAATAGTAGTACATATGTCTCCTTTTTTTTTCCCCCTTTGTGCCCCTGGATTTTAGAAGCACTGATAGTTAGAGGGGACTGGAGCTGAGTACTTCCCTTCCGCCAAGTCATGCAGGCTCTGATATAATTCCAGCAGGTTTTGCTGTGGTAACATTGTTTCTCCTGATGGCAGGCCTTGTTAAAAAAGAACAGACCATTCTTATATATTTAAATATGGTTCCTTTTCCTCTTCCCCTGCTGTAAGCATGAGGGGATTTTTCTCCAGTGTTCACTGTGACATCCTGGAGGTAAAACTCACAGAAGTGTGGGGGCCCTCCTATGACTAAGATCCCCTGTAGTTTTTAACTCTAACACTTGCCCACATCAAGCCTTCAGCAATTCATCAATTATAGTTTAGACTTCCCTACCCCTGAACTAATTCTGGTGGTGGTTTCTGCTCCAGTAAATTGTGAAAATTGTGATTCTCTGTAGCTGCCTGTCTATTTCTCCAATATGGGGGGGCAGCAGTTTGCCCAGTGCCCTCACTTCTCTGGAAGATTAAAAAGAGTTGTTGATTTTTCAATTTGTTCAACTTCTTACCTGTTGTTAGGACTGAGTGGTGACTTCTAAACTTCTTATATGCTGGACTGGAAACTGGAAGTTACTTATGTTTCTTGAAAGCACAGATTATGTCAAATTCATCTTTTTAATCCCTTTATATAACAATCACAATGCCTCCCACATAGTTGATTCTCAATAAATACTTTCAAATGAGTGATTATATGAATATCTACACTTTCATAAATTTTTCTGTGATCCCTTTTTACTGTTGAAATTTCCCTCCTCTCCCCTTTATTTGTCTTAAAGTATGATACCCCCATTGTTGCAGGCGTGGACACTGATCAGCAATTGAATTATGTAACTGGAATTTGTCTCAACTTTAATCAGGGCAACTATCCCTTATCTGTTTTATGTGTAACCTAAAGGTCACCTTCTCCAAAATACCTGGTAGATAGAGGGAGTAGTTCACCTGCACTGTTGAGATGTCATCCTTGCTTCTACATATCTCATGCTCTTTTTGCAGATCTAAGTGCTGCTGGGGCTACTTCTCCTATCCTATATAATAAAAGCCTAATATGCCTAGTGTCCCACTGGTCATTCGACCGTTTGACCAGTTGCTATGATGCGCACTGGCTACCAGGGGCAGATGCTCCGACCAGTAGGTTAGCTTGCTTCTGGGGTGCAGCCAATAGGGACTGGGCCAGATAGGCCGGACACACCCTGGAGCCCTCCTGTGGTCCCCTCCTGGCCCCGATCATGCACTGGTGGGGTCCCTTGGCCTAGTCTGCACCCTCTTACAATCTGGGACCCCTCAGGGGATGTCAGAGAGCAGTTTGATATATAAGAAGCTAGAATTCTCAAACTATTGACTTCTTGATGCAATTATCCTTACCCTGGCTTCTGGTGAAGGATTATGTAACAAAAGCCACAATTTATTTTATTTTATTTTATTTTATTGTTTGAAGTATTACAAATAGTAGTACATATGTCTCCTTTTTTCCCCCCCATTGACCTACCCCGGCTTCCCCTACCCCCCAGTACATGCCTTCACCCCCCCCCCCCCAGTGTCTTGTATCCATTGGTTATGCTTATATGCATGCGTACAAGTCCTTCGGTTGATCTCTTACAGCACCCCCCGCCCAACTTCCCCTGCCTTCCCGCTGTAGTTTGACAGTCTGTTCAATGCTTCTTTGCCTCTGTATCTATTCCCCCACTCCATTTCTGTCCTTTAAGAAAATTTTGCCTCTGCAGACTAGAAATAAACATATAATAACAACAACAAAAAATGTTTGAGTCCCAATTTCAATGTCCAACAGTTCCTTATGTGTACATGTCAGCAATGATATCTGGATGGTGGGCACATGGTGGCAATGCAGGTCCGACCCTCTCTGGTTTGGTCCTAGGCAACCTGCAGCGGTGCACAGCTGCTGACGGCTAGCGTGGCAAGGCGTTGTCAGCATCTTCCATCTCTGGACTGCAAAAGGCACAATTTAAAAAAATTGGTGGATTACCTCTCCATACAACTTTTATAGTTTTAATCAACTTTTATAGTTTTAATCAACTTCACCCAAGGAATGGGGATGATTGATGGAAGTTAGAACATAAAAGAAGGAATATATAAAACTGATGTGTGACTGTCCCTCTAGGTCAAATGAAAGGAGCTAATAAGTTTAAGCCCTACCTATTTCATTTTCTAGCATTGCTCTGTGATTTGATGGCTACTCTGATTCTTCACAGAATTCTTCAAAAACCTACACTTGACTCTCTACATACCTCCACCCAATCCCACCCATTAGTGTTTGGTCTCCTTAGATTTAATCTTCTTTTCACACAAGAAAATCTTTCAAATGAATAAGAAAGTTTTTGAAATGCATGAATTACCAGTATAGCAGTTTCCACAGTCTGAAATAATTCAGTTAGCATGGAAGAGGGAATATGATGTAAAGTGGTGAAGATCCAGCAGAAGGGTCTAGGTGGGCTTTTCTATTTCAGTTCTGGATCTCTTTTAGGCCTCCCTGCTAGTGTGGAGTATTGTTCTGTTCCTTTGTTCTTCATGATAGTCAGGTGACAACTATTGAATCAAACACACACACACACCCTCTCCAAATATAAAGGTGATTTTTATTGAAGAGCAGTAGAGATCCATATTAAATAAATGTCTTTCTCTAAATATAACTGAACCTGTAGATTTCCATGCCCACAACCTCTCTATGACCATTTTGTACTCAGAGGTCAATATTGCATGAGAAATGGGTTCGTTAGCATGATCTATTCAAAATAATCAGCTTATGAATTAACTGCTAATTGATGGCATGTTGTTGAAATTATACCAGGTGAACTGGTTAATAATGAGGGTTTTATAATTAAAGAAAACACGATAATTTCAAGAGAAACATCAAAAGTGCTTTATTCAAAGTAATGTCCATTGCTAGCTACACATTTCCCCCATCTTTCAGGCAATTTGTGAATACCATCCCAATAGAACTTTTCTTGTTTTGAGGCAAACCATTCAGAGACCCAATTTTCCACTTCTTCGTATGTTTTGAAGTGCTGCTCAGAAAATGCATGTGCCATCAATCAGAACAAGTGGTAATCTGAAGGAGCAAGGTCTGGTGAATATGGCGGGTGGGTTAATACTTCCCAGGCAAGATCTTTTAACGTATCATTAACTGGTTTTGAAGTGTATGATGGTGCATCATCATGAAGCAAAATTACTTTGCTGTGTCTTCTGGCCCATTCTTGTCGTTTTACGATCAAAGTGCGGTTCAGATTGATTATTTGTTGTCAGTAGCGATCAGTATTAATTGTTTCACCTGGTTTTAGAAGCTCATAATAAACCACACCTTCCTGATCCCACCAAACGTAGAGCATTGTCTACTTACTGAAGCAATTTGGCCTTGCAGTCGATGTTGATGCTTGACCTGGATCAACCCATGATTTCGTGCGTTTGGGATTCTCAAAATAAATCCACTTTTCATCACCAGTCACAATTCGATGCAAAAAAGACTTTCTTTCATGCTGTTGAAGCAACATTTTACTGATGACTTTTCGGTTTTCTATGTGTCTTTTGTTCAATTGGTGTGGCACTCATTTTCCTTTCTTTAAAATCTTTCCCATTGCTTGTAAACGATCAGAAATTGTTTGCTGAGCAATGTTTAATCTTTCTGCTAGTGTGAGTTTGACATGCATCTTTGTCCAACAATGCTTGTAATTATTGGTATTCAAACTTTTTCAGTTGACCTGGATGTTCTTTGTCTTTCACATTGAAATCACTTTTAAAGTGTTTAAACCAGCGTTCACAAGTATCTTGAGATGGAGCATGTTCACCATAAGCTTCCGAAGTATAAGATAACTTTCAGCAGCACTTTTCTTTAAAATAAAGTAATGAATTAAAACTTCCTGTAAATGCTCTTTTTTTTTGCACGAAATTCAACGTTTTTAAGTGTAAAAATATCTATGATGTTAACACCTTCAGAAAATTTGACATATGAAGTTTTGAAGCTTGCTGTCAATACAAAAAAATAACATACATATCAAACAGCATATATATCAACATATGTGTACTAGTAACTCTATCTATTGAAAAACATCTGCATTATTAACTGGCACACCTGGTACTTTTCTGTAGCTTATGCCATCTCACATTCTGAGTTAAGGCATTACCTACAATAATCTCTGGAAAAGGAAAGAAGAAAAATAAGATCTGTTTTCTTTCTATTCAAGTGGATCCCTTAGAAGTGGACTTGCTGTTTAAAATCTGCTAGAAAATATAATTTATAAGAAACCTTTCTAATGTATATAATGTTATGATTCTAAGTAATTACAAGAATGTTATAGCTTGTTTAGACTCTTATTTAAACATGTGAATTTGATTTTGAACTAAAATCATTTCAATGCATTTTATTTCTATTTTACAAATATTTTATTGCATGCCTATATTCATAAATTTTAATGATATCCTGCTTCCTACTGTTCTAGCAATTAATGGTCTAGCTCTCTAATTTGACTTCAGTTTGATTTTGCCTGAACAAATACTTTATTGAAATTATTCTTTACTATGCTGGCAATTTTCTTATGCCTTAAAATATATAGCCACTCTTTCAGAAGACCAAACAATTGGGTGGTCCTAATGATGTAGTAGTACCATAATTTAAATTCAAGAGTAATTTTAGCATCCAGATTGCCACTTTTATTTTTTACCAGTCCTGCACATGGCTTGCATAAAGAAAAGACCCCATTCTCTAGCATTGGCAACCTCACACTCTAGTGCCTGCCAAAAATGAAATTCCCTGTGTCATAAAGATATTCTTGGTAAATGTATTTAAGTCCTATGCTTTACTGAAGTATTTTGGATTCCCAGGGCACAGACTGCTTTTTTATGTCTTCATAACTTTCACACACTGCTCCCTTAGCCTAGATGTCACATTCCACATCTCTACCCCACTCTGCATCCCCTTCTACACCTTCAAAACTCCTTGCCTTTTAAAACTCAGTTTAGATGCCCTATCCTGTGGAACAGCGCTCGCCAACCTTTCAGACCTTACGAACCACCAGTGGTTCGCAGACCGCCAGTTGGCAACCACTGCTTTGGAAAGCCTTTTTTGATTCTACCCTCTCCTTCAAGTCTGGATTGACTGTCCATTCTGCATTCATACTTATATATTACTAGAGGCCTGGTGCACGAAATTCGTGCATGTGGTGTGTGTCCCTCAGCCCAGCCTGCACTCTCTCCAATATGGAAGCTTGGCTTTCTCCTTGGCTGGGGGCAACTCAAGCCTCCTGCTCTCTCTAGCTCCGTGGCTGCCAACATTTTTGTTGGGATTTATTTATCTTCTATAATTGAAACTTTGTAGCCTTGAGTGGAGGCCTGGGCCTGCCAGGGTGTGCGGAAAGCTTGGCTTCCTCCATTGCCTGGGAAACCCAAGACTCCTGCTTGCTCCGTGGCTGCAGCCATCTTGGTTGGGTTAATTTGCATACTCTCTCCTGATTGATGCATGGGCGTGGCTTATGGGTATAGCGGAGTGATGGTTAATTTGCATATTACTCTTTTATTAGATAGGATTGTTGTCTTTGCAGTTATACAGTTTTGCAAATCTTTGTCCTAAATTGTAAGCCTATTGATCTTTGGAACTGTGTAATTTATCTGTATATTGCCAGCTCATAGTAGAAGGCCAATAATGTTTAATGAATTAATGGCAGCATTGCTTGTGGTTTCTTATTTGAATATACATTCTGGGCTTTTTTTTTTATTGTACCTTGATGATGTATGCAGAGTTTATTGTTGTATTAAGTTATTTGCAAATCTTATAGGAAGAACTATTTAACTTCTTAATACATTTGACCTTATTTTAGAACTATTATCATTGTTATTAGTATTTTTGTATGTTTGTGAGGGATGGACATTGTAATTATTGGTCACCTATTATATGCCAAACCTTCTATTAGGTGCTTAGTATGTATTTTCATTTACTGCTTATGATGATCCTTTAAGATTGATTTTTATCATCTTCATTATATAATTGAGGAACTAGACAATGAGGGAAGTTCAGTAATTTGCTCAACTTCATTTTTGCTAAGTGACAGAGACAGGAGTTGAATTCTAGGTCTATCTATTATTTATAGCTCATACTTTTTGTACTACATATATTTATTTAGATGCATAATAAGCAATTTTGAAAGGTTATTGTAGAAACTTTTTTCAATTGAAATAGTATTAAAGCTCAGTTACTAACTCTTCTTTATTGCTCAATTTACCATGAGTAACTATTTAGTTTTAAATATTTTTGGCTTTAATCATGTACATTAAACAACAACAGAGTTGAGTTTTTTCAAAGACCATATGCTATACAAATAAAGTTTCTTGGGTGCTTTGAGAATTACAACAAATTTATAATAACACTTAAACTAAAAACAGAATTATATTTTGATATCACACACACACACAAAATCCATACATTTAAACCCATCAAGACACAGCTTTGTGTTAAAGAAAATCACCTCGTGTTATTAAAGGATCATTTTGGAATTCCCTAAAAATGTGATATTGAAGCTCTGCACAGTGTCCAGGATACAGGGTCTGGTTTGCACATTTGTGACAAATCTCTTCCCAGGGATGCAAAACAATTTGTTTCTGTCATCAGGGGGTTAAAGAAGCAGTTTTCTTCCTGTGCTGTTGAGAGAGGTTCCCCCCCCCCCCCCACCCAAGAGATCAGGGAAATGCATCAGAAGAGGAGATTATTCACATTTGCCCCAGTACTACTAAAACAGTTGTTTGTTTTCTCTCTCTCTAGTGTAGCAGTCTTAGATTCTCCACTTATCAAAGAAATGGAAGACCTGCTAGGTCCTGCCACACTGCTGAATCAGTTCTTTGGTTTTCCCAAATCGATTAGATTTAAAAATATTTTTACATGTTGATTTGAGAGAGATAGATAGAGAGGGACATTGATTTGTTGTTCCTCTTAATTCATACACTCATTGGTTGCTTCTTGTATGTGCCCTGACTGGAGATCGAATCCACAATCTTTGCCTAATGGGATGATACTCTAACTGACCGAGCTACCTTGCCAAGGCCCATATCAATCAGATTTTAACTTGATGGTATGGGGTCTTTAGTTCAAAGCTCAGATTGATTTGGTGGTCCTTCTTCAAGTCTTTGTGGACATTTGCCAATTTTGTAAAACTGCTACAGAGTTCAACAGACTTTTCACATTCTTGGCAAAATTCCAGCTCTAAAAGATCTGGGGTAAGAATAGAAAGAACACTACATGGAGAATAGAAAAACCTTTGTGGAAATGTGATGGACTAGTTTGTATCACATATCTACTCATTTTTTTCTGCTTTGTAATGATATGAATTTTTCAAATGATATTAAACATAAAATTGATTTTTCTTAGAATGACTCATTTTTCTTTCCTTTCTTGAGGATACATTTTTTTCAATGTAGAAATACTTGTGTATTCATTTTACTTTCAACATTAATATAAACTGTGAGGAGACATTCAAAGAATAAAAAATAAAAATCACTTTTTATAGACAGCATAGAAAAATGGAAATAATGGTTTTTATAAGTTACTCATAATTAGGTAACCTTTGAAGGCATCAGGGGAGAAAATAATTCTTAAAGTTTCATGATTAAATTCATTAATAATAACTGACAAAAATAATGTTTACTGAGCATTTATTTAATATTTATAAATAGGAACTGTTCTCATTGCTGTACATATATCAGTTTGTTTAATATTCACAAGAATCTTATGAAGATTAATTAGTTTATTACTTACCTTTTACAAAAGAGAAAACAAAGCACAGGGAAGTTAAGAAACTTTCCTAAGATCACATAGCATTTCAGTTAGTATGCTTTTGATGACAAGTAAAATAAAATGAAATAAAATAAGGATATTCGCTGTTTTACCTAACTGGAAGTCTAGCGGTAGACCTACTCTAGGGTTGAATAATTTCATATCATCAAAGACCCACTTTTTTTTCCATCTTTTTACTTTGCTGTTTTTAGCATATTGTCTTGTCCTCCCAGGACAGCTACCCTAGAGACTGTTTCCATAGTTTCAGGCATCATAGGCAGAAAACTTTGTCACTAGGCAGAAAAAAGGTGGGGGAGCTCTTTTCTCAGATCTCTTTTGGAAAAAGAGGAATCCCTTCCAGATACTCCCTGGGCAGTCTTCTGCTGATGTCATTGACCAGAACTGCACCATATGCTCAGGCTTACCTAATCACCAAAAAGAAGAAAACCACCTCCAGGTCGGCTTAATCCAATTTAGATTCACTCCCAGGAGAAGAAAGGCATGCCTCTCCTAGAAGTAGACTTTCAGAGGAAAGTGACCAAAGTAGGATTTTTCAAACAAATAAAATGGGGCAGGAGAGTATGGCCGCTGGGGAGGTGACCAGCTATGTTTGCCACATACAGCTAATGAGTTGTGGCCTGAAATTCAAACCCAGGGAAATCTGTTTCTTCTTAGCCTGTTCTCTTAGCCACCTTGCTATGAAAAGTTTGATGTTAGATTCTAACACAGTCTTGTCTAATCTTTTGTAAAATCACATACAAACATAGTTTTCAAATGAAGAGGAATTTGTGGTAAAGAAAATTTTCACTCCATAACTCACCATATTTATTATAGACAGATAAGCTTTCACTTGGACATGTGTGGCTTGATGTATGTTAAGAAAAACAGGCTATAGCCATCATCTTTAATCCCATTTACTTCTCTTGAGAAGGAGTAAATCACTACAGAATGAGGTGGGGGGATGGAGAGGGGCCTCAGGACTCATGTAAATATCCTGAGATCTTCCATAAAACCAAGTTTATTGTCTATGTTCATTCATTAAAGAATGGGAATATAGCAAGGTAATTTAATTTGTACTATTAAGTCAATTTAGTCATTCACTTACTATTTTTTAAGTTGTCAATAAATATTTATTTAGTACGATTAAAAGCAAAAAGATAAAGCAAAAGGAACTAGGATAAAAACAGGTGAAAAGAAATTAAAAACTAAGAGAAAAACAGGTGAACAGAAACCAGAAGCCTGGAGGAACCATAGTCTTAATCTCAAAGATTAGATATGAGATTCTTCCAAAGTATTGTAACATGAATTTCTTTAGTCTTAAGGGAATATCCACTGTAGAAAAATGACACTGAACAAGATTTTTTCCAATTATTGTGTGATTAAGCATTAAGCATCTACTAAATTCCTGACATTATCTGGTATTAGTTTTGTTGATATAAAATAAATAATACATTCTTTCTTTAAAGAGCTTATTGCCTAATGAGGGAGATATAAACATGTAATTTCAACAGCATAAAAGCTGTATAATGGAATTTATTTGAAACCTAAGAATTAATGACACTAAGGTCAGGGAAGGCTTTACAAAGGAGTGTAATGTTTGAGTTGAGACTTAAAGGATAAGAATAATTTTTCCAGCAGTTGTAGCCAGTACTCAACTGGTTGAGATCAAATCTAGACTGGAAGCACTGGGCTATCCCATGGTGTCCAGGAGAGAAGTTCCAGAGGAATATTCCAAAGTCAAGACAGAGAGGTCACGTTACTGGTTTATTTGCACTGGACCAAGAAATAATGTAAACAAGCTGTGACATAGGCGGTGAAATGGTGGGTGTGGGCTGAAGAATTTGTAAAGCAAGGAATCAACCAACCATAGATAGAGGACTAAATATAAAGGGGAAGCCAGGAGGATATATGGGCACTTCAAATTCAAAGCAGCTAAGGACAACTGAAGCGTGATTGCTGGATAGTCAGTCCAGGAAACATTTTCCTGGACTGCATTCTAGTTTTCACACTTGTCATAAAGCTGTCAATTCCTGCTGGATGCAGAGAAGTGGAAAGGACGACATTCCACACAGAGCGAACAGTAGTTGCAAAAACAGAGCATAGCACATTGAGGAAACACAATCTATGACTGAATAAAGACTCCACATGTAGGTGTACAAGGGCAGGTTAGAAAAAAATGGAATAGTGGCCAGGGAAAGATTTTGTAGGGTCTAGTGTGCCACATGGAAATTTTAACCGATTCTATAGATGAGGAATCCTTGGGAATAAATGTTATCAGTTTTGAATTCAGAAAGCTCACCCTGGAACTGGTTTAGAGGTAAATTTCAGGGAGAGGGGATTGGAGTCACAGAGACTAAGGTAAGATGCTACTGACATAGTATGGGTAAGAGCAGGTGAAAGACTAAACGAAGACAGTGGAAGTAACATGGAAAGGGGGAAGAGAAATATATATTGTCTAGACTCTATGGGTGTATGAGGTGACAGAGAAGTAAGGGTCCAGGATACATCTCCAACTTCTTGGTAGGCAGTGGTATTACTACTCTTGATTGAAATTAGAGGATGAAAAGGAGCAGGGTAAACTGGGGGAGTATGGGTTTGGGACAAGTTAGGGAGAGGAGTGAAGGAATCTGAAAAACTCAGTTTTGTGCAAATTACATTTGAGTATTTGGAGAATTTGCCAATGTGAAATTGGTAGCATTGGCTTGGACATCATGAATGGAGTGTGAATTAAAGCTACGAGTTTGGGAGCCATGAATATTTAGGTTGAGCCATAGAGGGAAGTAACTTCTGCAAGAAAAACAGTTAACGGAGAAGTGTGCAAGAGATGTGAACTCCGAGAAACATTAACATTCCAAGAACAGTGAGAAAATAACAGAATGAGATTATAGGAACCGAGAGTGGAGGTGTTTCAATGAGACTGCAGAACATAAGCACTATGGAGAGTAAGTGAGGTTTGCTGATGGGTGCCGGCTGAATATCAATCTCGGGTTGGTATTCATTGATTTGGTACCGTTTTGGGAGTATCTCATTCCATCCAGTCTTGTGATTCCAGAGTGCTAGAAGGCATTGGCACTAGTTAATATAAAAGGAAACAATAAGATGAACATTAAGATAAAAATTATCTTAAAAACTATCTTAATGAAGGATGGCAGGAAGGAGAAATGTAACAGAAAGGTCCAATGTTGAATGGTGTTAACAGTTTTTGGTCAATAGAAAATAAGTAGCAAATGGCTACCATAGGATGACAAGAATAGAGAAGGGAGGAAATTCCAATCTTTCTCTCTCTCTCTTTTTTTTAAACTTTATTATTATTATTTAAAAATGTTTCAATTACAGTTTACACACAGTATTATTTTGTATTAGTTTCAGGTGAACAGCATAGTGATTAGATAATCATTTAGTTTACAAAATGTTATTGCCTATATTTTAAGTACCCACCTGGCACCACACATAGTTATTAGTGTTATTGACTATATTCCCTATGCTGCACTTTACATCCCCTGTGCTTGCAGTACCCTATCCTTTGTGATGGGGGGTATTGAGCATGCTCAGTAGCACACGCCCATCACTAAATGGTAGAGTAAGGGGTTTCCTTTAATGAGTACCTCAAAGGAAGTCATGTAGTGTGACTGGAAGGACAAGAAATACATAAGACATGGAGATAATGCTGATCTCTGACTCTTCTGGTGATCAATAGCTGCTACTATCTTCCACTCTGAGTGATCATAATTCCATGTAAAACTTTAAAAGAAAAGCTCTTCCCAGCAATTATTTGTCTTCTGGATCTACAGCACACACTCAGTCTCTCTGTATCTTCTGATGTTATTCAGGGTGTGTCTATATCAGAAATAATTATTTGAAATATTTAATACTTATATATATATACTTAAGTGTTTCTATAATTTATGTATATGTGTGTTTTGGGGATTAGAATGTGCATAGAAATAAATATGTCCTAAACACAGTATTTCATGTCTCTTTCCACAGACAGAATGTAAGATAAAGGTTTTAAGAAAACTAGCCAAGTGCATAAATAGGTTATGTAGAAAACTTATGCTGATACATTTCAGATTTTATTTTAAAAACAAAAGAATGGGGAAAGTTAATCACATGGGATTGAAAGTTGAATGGAATTTAAGAAAAAATGTTATATATTGTTTCCATCCTCTGCTCAATTAAGCTGTGTATCCATGAAACACACACAGCCAGCAAAAGAACAAAGAGCCTGGACTTATTTTTAAGCATGTCTTTTTTTAAAGAACAGTCATTAGTAGTCTTGTTGATGGTCCTCTTTTGTGTGAAATTTGTCAGTTTCTGATATTTGTTGGTATGACTATAGAGTTATCAGCATTATTTCCTAAATAAAGGCTGGTTTCTCTCTGTTTTCTCCGTTTATTTTAGGTGAAGTCCTGTGATGAAAGGGGAGGGATACCTGACTCTCAACACTTCTGTTTTCCTCTGATCTTTTCTTCTCCCCACACGCAACATTTCAATTTTTCAATTGCCAATGGTGAAAAAATTTTATCATCTCACTGAATGGCAAATGACTAATTCTCGTTTCTCATTAGAAATAGAGGAAAAATTTATAATAACTCAAGAGGACTATAATACATGTTACTCACTTCTGAATTGTTATTTTGAGGTCTAAATTTTAAAATATCTAGTCTTCTTTGAGAATAAAATAGGGGAAGAATCTGTAAATATAGACTTTATGGAAAATAACTCTTGAAGACCTTCTGAGGTATATTTAGAAATCTAGAAAGGCATCTTTCCTTGGGAATTTCATGGAAGCAGGGAGAAAAGTGTTTTGGCATCTGCCAAAAGAGATAATGTGTGTGTTTTAATATCATTTACTGTGTCCATACTTTGTAGTATTATCCTTGTTAGCACTTAAATGGCCCATCTTCTATCCAGGTTGGCTTCTGAGCCCTTTGTCAGAATTCTGGTAGTCTTGATAGCATCCTTGCTACCCAGTATGACAAAATGCCTGAGTTCTTGTTCATTTCCTACCTATGAATCTACACATTTCTCCAAGTAATTTTGCTCTCTTTCAGTGTAAAATGGTATTCCAATACCACAGTTCTGGTTTTTTGAAGAATAGTTACTTGGAAATTTGTTTTCTAATTTAAGAGAAAGTAGATATGTAGTTCTGTATGCAGATAAAATATTGGTACTTTATAGGTACAATCACACAACTGTGTGTGTGTGTGATCCTGAAAGATAGGTGGGAGATTAATTTTTATTTTAATGGTGGAGCAATTGACTAACATAGACATTGAGTGCTAATATAAGGTGAGACAGAAAACAAAAGTATTTGGTAATGCTGCCAAAAGGAACACAGATTGCAAAGTCCCACTGAATTTGTTTAGATTAACATTTTAGTATGTGGATTTAATTGTGAAACCATAATTTAAAAAGTATAATTGGGTGCTAAGAAAAAGAATGTACTATATATGAAAAGAAATATTTAGATCTGGATCTCTTATTTGTTTTGCATAGTAAAGTATGAATTCAGTTGAAGTTCATGGAATTAGATGTCTTTGTAGCATCCTCTGGTGACAAGGGTGCGTGTTTCAGAGCAGCAGTATACTTATATGGCCCCTAATTAAAGTTCTGTGTTAAGGAATCTTGAATGGCAGTGCTGTTACCAGACCAATGAGATGAGTTCAGTATTTGCATCACTTGTTAGAATTTACTTAAATATATAGCAAAAATAGTAGGTTTAAACCCAAACATAATGATAGTTATAGTAGAAGTAAATAGTCTTAGCACCCTCATTTAAAAGGCAGATGTGATCATATTGGATAAACAGCAAGACTCAACTATGTATATGTTCAGAAATTCACTATAAATATAAAGAGAGCTGGAGTGGCTATATAGTGATATCTAAAGTAGATTTTCAAATAAGAAAGGTTACTAGGGATACAAAGGGATATTTCATAATGATAAAGGGGTCAATTCATCAAAAGGACATAATGATCCTAAAAGTATATGCAACTAGTAACAGAACTTCTAAATATATGAAGCAAAAATTGATAGAACTACAACAAGAAAATAGAAAAAATTCTCCAATTTAAAGAACCAATACTCCTTTCTCAGAAATTTATAGAATAAGTAAGGAAATAGAAAAACCTGAAAAATATATCAACCAATTTGCTTTTATGATATGTCTAGAGCATTCCCATCCCACAACAGAGCATTCTCTAGTGTACATTCACCAGCTAGTTTATATCCTGAGACATTAAATAAGGTTCAATAAATTTAAGAGGATTAAAACCATACAGGATATAGTCTTTGACCATAATGGAATTAAATAAAAAAATAAATTTAAGAAACAATATCTTAAAATTAGACAACACACTAGTAAGTCAAACAAAGGTTGAGGAAAAAAATCACAGAGTAATTAAATACATGTTTATCTACCTGTATAAATGATTACACATTTATAATTTTATATATCACATTCTACAAATAAATACACATGCACTTACAGTTAAAAGTTTCATACATGTTTGAGTTTATTTAAATGAATGGAATTAGAATAGTTGAATGTAACTGCTTGATTTCTATAGGGCAAACAGGATAATCGTGTTATGGCTTGATATGATGGGAAGTGCTCCTCATAAGGAGTTTAATTCCCAATGGGAAAGCAATATTACAAAAATATAAATGCAGTGCATTTCATGTTACTCTTTAAGCTTCTTACAAAGATAATAGCCTGGATAATGGGTAATTTATTTATAGAAAGAAATTCACTGAACTCTTCTTGGTTGTGAGTTTTCTCAGGGGATCAGGAAGAACATTTCAGCAGTAGCTCAATCAGTTCAGGGTGTGTGAAGGGGAAACCTAAGAGAAGCATTGAAAGGGTCTCAGCTCTGTGAAAGAGACAGCCAGATGTCAGCCTGAAGGGTAGCCTTTTCCTGCTTTCCATGCTGGATAGAGAATGTCATGAAAGGGATAATTCACATATGGAATGAATTACTGGGAAGGCAACAGAGGAGAGCACAGATGAGTTCAAGAGACACCTAGACTTGTTTCTGGAGAAAGGGAATTGATGGCTATATGGGAATGCAGGAGGTTTGTGTTAGCCTGTATGGGTATTTTTCTTTTGCACACTTTTTACAGTTTTGATTTACCATTACATTTTATATATTTCCAAATCTTTATTTTAAGGCATCTTCTCCCCAAATCACACTGCTCTTTTACAAACAATTTCTTTTTAACTTTATATTCCATGAGACCACGTAAACTTAGGCTTGAAGCATCAAGAAGTACTTCCTGTAGTTTATTTAGCAAACTTTGCTGCTACTGACTGCAACTTTTATTCACTAACCTAACCTTTCTCTTACCTGTAATCATTGAGAGTTCAGTTTTGCCTGTTCGTTCCTTCTACAATCACGATCATGGCTAAACCACGTAGTGTTTGACAAATTATGTTGAATATTTATGGTTCTCCCTAACTCTCTCCCAATCCTTCTTTTAAGTAGTTTCAAATTTTTAAATTGGGGGCAATTCTGTGACATAAACAATATACTCTCATCGCATTTTAAATGGGAAGTTTTGAGTTGTCTCCTAGGTGTCTTATAGTCCACGTCTATCTTCATTTAAGCCCCTCTGAAGTAGACACTTTTTAACTTCCCTGCAATTCTCACTCTAGAGTTCTGAGGCTAGAGATAGGTACTAATAAACTTGTATTAAATTGTCAGAGAAAACCAACTTAAGTGTGAGTGAGTTAACCTTTCCACAGCTATCACAGTGTAGTCTTCTACCTTCGGTTCTGAAGTCTGATTATAAGGCAAGTGGAATTGGGAGTTGTTCACTGTTTCTGGGATTGCAGTGAAATACTATGTCCTTCTCCAGGATTAAGTCCTGAACTCTGCAACCTACAAAGCCAATCTTTCCAGGGTTATTCAAATGGAAATACTTGATTAGCAGTAATTAATAGAAGTTAACATTATTCTCTGCAAAAGATAAACTTAGTGTCAAAAATGTTAAAGAGATTTTTTACAACTATTTTTATTCTTTAGTGTTGGAAATGCTATAAGGAAATACATATATATGTATATACTATTTATGGTAAAATTTTTTAATAATATGAACAAGATTAACAGATAGAAAATAACAATTTCCCTTATTTTGATTGCCCAAAGAACTGCTATTACCTTGGGAGTCCATGTTTCCAGTTCTTTTTTTCTTTCAAAAATGGGCTCTTATTATGTGTAGTTTTTGTACTTGGCTTCAGTTTCACTTAACAATATTTTAAATGAATATCAATAATTGGCATTCTATTTTATAATTGTTAATGAATACTAGTGTTCATTGAAAATTTACTGAATGATGCCTCATTGTTGAATATTTAGTGGCTTATCCTTTCTTATGACTACATGTTTTACTGTGACATAGCCTGTAGACAAATCCTTGAGTACATCAATAACTATATCCTTAGGTTAGATTATTAAAAATAATGTGTCAAAGACTATGCACATGTTGCTAAACTGCCCTTCAGAAAAATTGCACCAATTTTTGTTCCCACTAGCAATGTATGAAAGGACCCAGTTTCATGTGAATTTGTTATCATTTTTAATTTTCCAATTTGATGAGATAACAGCATCTCTGTTGTTTCCACTTGATCAAAGGATATTATGTAAATCCTAGAGACCTGGTGCACGAATTCATGCACAGATGGGGTCTGGCTGGCCTGCCTTGATCAGGGCTGATCGGGCAGGGCTGGCTTTGGGGAGGGGCCGCAGGAGGCTTGCTGGCCCGCCCCATCTCTGATATGGGTTGGAGGGGCCAATGGAGTGGGGGTGGGGCTGCCGGGGGAAGGGACCTGGAGAAGACCCACTGAGCTGGAGTTGAGCATGGGGCCCAGGCTTCCCAGGGAGGACGGCCTCAGCAGGAAACAGAAGCCACCAGAAGGCTCTGCAAAGAGGCCCTGAGCTCCCTTTGGCCAGGCGGACTCAGAGCTGGTGTCTCTGTGCATACATTAGACACAACCCAGCACTCACCTTTGTCTGTTGGTCAAATCCATTGCATTGAAAAACATGTTCCCCTTCTTCTCTTTGGACCTTACAGCAAATACAGGCCAATTGGAAGATGCGGGTCCCAAAGTCGTGGCAAGCCCTGCATGCTCCAGCACAGCTTCCTCCTCGCCCTCCTTCTCCAGAGAGTTCCTCTGTGCAGTGCTGGCGCTCCCAAGGAGGCACAGAGGGGAAGAGGTGGGGGGAGCGAGGCAGGCAGGGA
This sequence comes from Corynorhinus townsendii, assembly GCA_026230045.1. Lineage (NCBI taxonomy): Eukaryota > Metazoa > Chordata > Mammalia > Chiroptera > Vespertilionidae > Corynorhinus > Corynorhinus townsendii. The sequence continues at coordinate 77,918,994 of JAPDVU010000001.1, read as the reverse complement.
GGACTGGAGAGGTTGGGTACGCTAGTGCGTTTCACTTTCCCATTGTGAAAGTGGTATGCAACTGGCCCCCTTCCTCATCCTCTTCCTCCTCTGCCCTCGCCTCCTGACTGCCCCCTTCCCTCCATGCCCATCACCTCTCCCCTCTTGATTTGGTGAGAGAGGGAGGAGGGAGAGCTGATAATTTGAGTTACTGTGTAGGTGGCCTCTTTCATCTATTCAAAACAAAGCGGAGCTGCCTGCCACTACTGCCACAGCCACAACCATCGCCCCTTGGCTGGCCTGGAGAGAGCTACCACATGTGTCCATGACCATGGGGCTGCTCCAATGCTAGGGTTTTGTTTACCAGAGCAGCAGGGCAGGGGTGGGGTAGAGGGAGATGCCAGACACAGGGAGCTATGACCTCAGGCACCAGAAGGTTGCCTCTGAGGCTGGGGGCTGGGCCACAAGGAGGCTGCAAGGATGGTTGACAGGTGTGGAGCGTGGCAGGGAGGCCCTGAAGAGGTGTGCTGCCCAGAGGCCTGGAGTTGCCCAGGGGCAGTGTCACCACCATCTTTGTTGGGTTAATCTACATAATCACTCCTGATTGGCTGTGGACGTCACAAAGTGATGGTTAATTTACGTATTTCTCTTTTATTAGTAAGATTAGCAGGTCAAATAGTTTTAAAACATATCCATTGGCCTTTTTATTTTATTTTTTGTAAATTAGTTTTTCATGTTTTTTATTAAATTAGCAGTCAGTTACTATTCTTAGTATTATGTATATGATGGTGAACAAGATAGATGTTTCTATAAAGAGAAGTGTGTTCTCAGAATATTCAGCTGTTGAAACATGTCCCTACTTCTAGGAAGAAGCCCTTACTGATGTCAGAACCAAGTGCCATGAAACATGAGGACAAATAAGACATGCAGAACAATGGACCTGTGGGCTCCACTCTTAGGGCACAGGGTTTACTGTCTCACTATTTTATTTACCTTATGCCCCAAAAAGTATTTCAGACATTTTTACAGTCTTTTTAAAGAAATGTGTTTGAATTGAGAGAAGCGTGACATGTAAGAAATTATCTGAAACTCAGGCAGGCAGCTCTTATGGATGAGATTGGGAGTTCACAACTGAAAGGTTTGAGTTAATGTGTAGTCATCATAGTCTAATGGATTATATTTAATAAAGAAATATGCATGGCCCTGCCAGTATGGCTCAGTGGTTGAGCATTGACCTATGAACTAGGAGGTTATGGTTCAATTCCTGGTCAAGGCATATGCCTGTGTTTTGGGCTTGATCCCCAGTGGGGGGCTTGCAGGAGGCAGGCAATAAATGATTCTCTCTCATCATTGATGTTTCTATCTCTTTCTCCCTCCCCCTTCCTCTCTGAAGTCAATAAAATATATATTTTTAAAACAGAAATATGCATGAAAGAAAAAATTTGAGTCTAAATAGTGGTAGGTGTTAAAAGTGCTGTGGTAGGATTGGAAAGACAAGGAGTTGTAATTGTGTGTAGTACAGGATTTTGATAATGTGAATAATAAATTTAAAGTTGACTGAGGACACTTTAAAACAATATTGGAAAACTAGTGACCTGGTGCACGAAATTCGTGCACATTAAAAGGGGATTAATTAGGGGAAATAATGTAATATTGCTATTTGCCCTTTCTCTATTATAGAAGTGTCAGAGATGAAAGAAAATTAGTAAAGTGTATATGCAAACCTTCCTCCTGTCAGAGTCTGGGGCTCACCATGGGACCCAGAGTCAAGTCCCCACCCCCCACATGCACCTCAAAATCACATGAGAGACAGACCCAGCTGCCCCCCCATTGGGCTAGATCCAGACCCAGCCAGTCCCACCCTTGTCAAGCCCTGCTAGGCAGGGGCATAGCCTCAGGCCCCCTGGCCCGGTGCCAGGATAGGGGGTGTGGCCTGAGGTCCCCCAGCCCAGACCAGGGCTGGGGCATGCCTTCAGGTCACCGTCAAGCCCTGCCAGGTGGGGGACATGGCCTGAGATCCCCTGTCAAGCCCTGCCAGGTGGGGGGGCGTGGCCTGAGGGCCCCTGTGAAGCTTTGCTGGGTAGGGGGCATGGCCTGAGTTCCCCTGGCCTGGCACTGGGGCAGGGGGATCAGCCTGAGGTTCCCTAGCCCAGCACCAGGACGGGAAATGCACCTTGAGGTCCCCTGTCAAGGCCTGCCGGGTGGGGGGCGTGGCCTCAGGTCCCCTGGCCTGGCACTGGGGTGGGGGGTATGGCCTGAGGTCCCCCAGCCTGACACCAGGACAGGGGGCATGGCCTGAGGGCCCTGTCAAGCCCCACAGGGGCTCGGGGGGGCGCATAGCCCCAGGTCCCTGCTGATTGCTTGTTAAGGCTCCTTATGGGAACTTGGCCTCAGCTGTGGGTGCAGCCATCTTTGTGATGGAATGATGGTCAATTAGCATATTCCCTCTTTATTAGATAGGATGAGGAAAGCTGCATATAATTTAACTCTAAAGTTAAAATTTGTTGTATATAGTCTTTGCCTTCATTGATGTGATTTTACAAGCTGCACCCCCCCCAATTGTTTCTTTATTACCTTGCATATTTATTTTATACTGTCTTAACTTCTTGAGGTTTTTTTTTTAATCACCATTTACTTATGGTATTACATATACATATGCCATTGGTAATATAGCTCAAGCATCACTTTCACTCCCTCCTTTTTCGCTGTCACATCACTACCTCCTTTAAAGTAGTTTATGTTATAACCATTTACAGATACTAAAGAGACTGAGTTTTACAGGTTGAGTAACCTATTCAAGCTCACAAAACTGGTAAGTGCAGAAGTCAGAAATGAATCAAAACAGTCTGATTTCAAAATTATACTTTGAATCACTACTCAGTATATCCTCTACATTATTTCATTTGACTTTCTAATGTCTCAAATTTTGCAGTTCCCAGTGATAATATAAATGTCCTGTACTTGAGTAGGTTGGCAGGTCAGGGTCATTTTGTTCATCTTCTTGATGAATTATATTTCTTGCTATCAGGTGAAATTATCATGTGACACTAACAGTGATGTTGTTTAAATTAATAAAGAAAACTAATCTAAATAAAGAAAACTGATGAAGAGTTTAATGATGAAAGATCAAAGTTTTATTGTGTTTTCTGAGAATAAAAAAGTTTATCGCTCAGAATGAAAATGATTCATAATATCAAAGATATATTTGAATTGTACTTAAAACAAATTGCATCTACCACATGGGACAGGTGGCTTATCATCTTATCAAAAGCCTTAGATCTGCATGGATTATGGGCCTTTTTACTTAAAGCAAGTGTGCTGGTATCATCAGTACAAAGATCTGCTTGTCCAGAGGTGTGCATTCTCAGTCCCTGGCCTCCCTGTGTTTTGGAGCAGCCCTGCTAAACCAACACATTCCTGCATCAGATTACCCAGGGTCTTCCTCTGGTTCATAGATGCTTATCTGCAAGACAGCTTTGGTCTTGAAACTGGGTATCAGCTTACCCAGTTTAGCACTTCTGTGTCTGCTTAAAGGAAAGTAGCACACTAAAAATCAAGAAAATTTTTAGGAAATATATATATATATTATTTGGAAATTTTTATTTTTAAATTTATTTTTATTTTTTAATAAATCTTTATTCAGATTATTACAATTGTTTCTCCTTCCCCCTCCCCCCCATAGCTCCCCTCTACTCAGTTCCCACCCCACCTTCTGCCCTTACCTCCCCCCACTGCCCTCATCCATAGGTGTATGATTTTTATCCAGTCTCTTCCTGCACCACCCAATACCCCTTTCCCCCTGAAAATTATCAGTCTACTCCCTTTCTATGCCTCTGATTTTATTATATTCACCAGTTTATTCTGTTCCTCAGGTTTTTAATTCACTTGATTTTCAGGTTCACTTGTTGATAGATATGTATTTGTTGTTCATAATTTTATCTTTACTTTTTTCTTCTTCCTCTTCTTAAAGAATACCTATCAGCATTTCATATAATACTAGTTTGGTGGTGATGAACTCCTTTAACTTTTTCTTATCTCTGAAGCTCTTTATCTGCCCTTCAATTCTGAGTGATAGCTTTGCTGGGTAGAGTAATCTTGGTTGTAGGTTCTTGCTATTCATCACTTTGTAGATTTCTTGCCACTCCCGTCTGGCCTGCATAGTTTCTGTTGAGAAATCAGCTGACAATCGTATGGGTGCTCCCTTGTAGGTAATTAACTGTTTTTCTCTTGCTGCTTTTAATATTCTCTCTTTGTCTTTTGCTCTTGGCATTTTAATTATGATGTGTGTCTTGGTGTGGTTCTCTTTGGATGCCTTTTGTTTGGGGTTCTGTGTGCTTCCTGGACTTGTAAGTCTATTTCTTTCACCAGGTGGGAGAAGTTTTCAGTCATTATTTCTTCAAATAGGTTTCAGTATCTTGCTCTCTCTCTTCTTCTGGCACCCCCATAATTCGGATGTTGGTATGCTTGAAGTTGTCCCAGAGGCTTTTTACACTATCTTCAACTTTTTGGATTTATTTTCTTTTTGCTTTTTTGGTTGAGTGTTTTTTGCTTCTTTGTATTTCAATTCTTTGACTTGATTCTTGCATTTCTCTAGTCTGTTGTTGGGTCTCTGTATAATATTTTTTATTTCAGTCAGTGTATGTTTAATTTCTAGTTGGTCCTTTTTCATATCTTCGAGGGTCTCGTTATATTTATCGGCCTTTTCTAGGATATTCTTGAAAAGCCTTATAACCGTGGTTTTGAATTCTATATCCAGTCGTTTGTTTTCCTCCATTTCTTTCGTTTGTGATCTGTTTCTTTGTCACCACATTTTCACTGCTTCCCTGAGTTGGTATGGTAGCTTTGTGTGCTAGGTTTCCTATACGGCCAGTGGATCGGCCTCCCAGTTACCTGAGGTGAACACTCTTGGTGCACCCCTTTATGGACTGTGTGTACAGCCTTGTTGTAGTTAAGTCGTGATTGTTGTTGGTATCACTGGGAGGAATTGACCTCCAGGCCAGTTGGCTGTGAGGATCAGCTGTGTCTGCGCTGGGAGAAGTTTGGTGCTGGAGACAGCCTTATAGGATTAGACTTGCCAAATTGCAAAAGCCTCTGTGTTCAGCTTGGATGGGGTGGCGTCTCAGGGCGGTGCAGACAGTCTTGGCTTCCTGTCAGCCCTGCCCTTGTGCGCACGTGCGCCTCCAGACCTCTGCCTTCCCCGGCTCCAGAGCCTCCACCCGAGAGTCCAGATTCCCCCCGCAAGAGCGTGGGTCCTCAGGGGCTCACCTGGAACTGGGGTTCAGTGCAGTCAGGAGCTTCCGACTCCCTTCTGTTGGCAACCTCCTCAGTCTTTGTGCGCACTGGCTCGTGCACCTCCAAACCCCTCCCCCGGGTCTCTGAGTCTCCAAGTGCCTTTCTCTCTATCTGACAGACCAGACTCCCCCTGTATGAGCCTGGGTCCATGGAGTTTTACCCGGAACTGGGGTTCAGTGCAATCAGAACTGGGGTTCAGTGCAGTCGGGGGCTTCCTTCCCCCTCCCACCAGAGAAAGTCAGCCAGGCTCTCAGCCGCCCTTCCTCTGTGCGCGCACAAAGACCCTTTGCCGTACCTCAACCCTTTGCCGTTCCTCCAATTCTCCGTGAGCTTTTCTCTTTCCTTCTAGTTGTAGAATTTCCACTCAGCCAGCTTCCCTGTGGTTCTGGATGGTGTCCATTCTGTCTTTTAGTTGTAGTTTTGAAATTGTTGTGTGAGGCAGTGGTTTAGGTGCTTACCTATGCCGCCATCTTGGTTTCTCTCTTTGAGGAAGTATATTGATGAAGGATCACAAAAGTGCTCTCTAGAGCAACAAGAGGCCTTCATGTATGTGCATTTATATAGTGATAGAAATAGCTTACTGAAGCAGAAGCCTTCACAAAGTTGATATACCATCTGTCCCCAGTCAATGCTCCCATCACTTCAAATGATTATTTACATCTTAAAAAGTGGCATTTGTTGTTTACCTAAGATAATACAATTTCAATGACCATGGTTCACCTGTCTGCAACTCTCCCATAATAAGGTAGGAGAAATTTCTGTTTGTTAGGAGCTCTGTAACTGAGTGCCAAGAAGGTGAACTTGTAAAAAGTTTCTATTAGGTTAACCAGTTGGCCAGTGGAATTTTAAATCCACAGAAGTTTAAATAATAACAGCAATATGATATCCTATATAATAAAGAGGTAATATGCAAATTGACCTTCACACCCTCACAAAGATGGCTGCCTACGACCAGGCAGGCAGGGGGGTTAGTGAGGGATGAACAAATGACTGAACAAACAGGCTGCGTGGGGTGACCAGGCCAGCAGGGGGTTAGTGGGGGACGACCAAACAACTGAACAAGCAGGCTGTGTGGTGTGACCAGGCTGGTGGAGGGGCCATGAGGGGTGACCAGGACAGCGGGGGGGGGGGACAGTTGGGGTGACCAGGCCAGCAGGAGGGACAGTTGGGGATGATCAGGCCAGCAGGGGGGGCAGTTAGGGGTGACCAGGCCAGCAGAGAAGGGCAGTTGGTGGTGACCAGGTCAGCAGGGGGGACAGTTGGGGACAACCAGGCCAGCAGTGGGGGACAGTGGGACAGTTGGGGGTGATCAGGCCGGCAGGGGGGGCAGTAAGGGGTGACTAGGTAGGCAGGCAGGTGAGCAATTAGTAGCCAGCGGTCCAGGATTGTGAGAGAGATGTCTGACTGCCAGTTTAGGCATGATCCCCGGGATCGGGCCTAAACTGGCAGTCGGACATCACCCAAGGGGTCCTGGATTGGAGAGGGTGCAGGCTGGGCTGACGGGACCCATGCCCACGTGCATGAATTTCATGCACTGGACCTCTAGTGTAATAATAAAGCATGTCTCTTAATAGAGAACTGTAGAAGAAAAGTTTTATTCTTTGCTGAAAAAATAATGATAATAGGGCAGCGTTCATTGATAGGCAATATACTATTTGCTATGCATGAGAAAAATAAGCATTAAATGTTACCAACCCAATTGTTTTCTATCACTGTCTAATCATTCATTCCAATTCCAAACACTTTCACTCCATTTCATTTTCCTAAACCTCCACTTAGTTCATGAATTCATCTTCAAACTGGGCACAAATCTTAATCTTGGTATATGCTAAGACCAAAATTATTACTTTTGGTAAATAGTTTCTATTGCTACCTTTGTGTGATTCATTCTGTGAATGTGGGCATGCCTATCAAGAGTTACAAGGGATTATGTGACAGCTTGATTTCTTTTTATTTTCTTGATAAAAACCTCTAATAAGTAAGGAGATCGCTTTATGAAGTCCAGGTGGGCCTTGTTTTTACAAATACATTGGTCTTCCACCCCATCATGATTCACTGTACTGTTGTCTTATGCAGAATAATACTTTCAAACACTTCTCAGAAGGGCAACTGATTTTTCTTCTGGGATGGTTTGTGTTAGAATCCTCCAAGCTTTCCCAAGAAAAGCATGAGCTGCTCATGCATTGTCTCTGTGTGATCTCGTGGTAGGAAGCCTTTGGGCCCAGACACATTGGCTGCATGTGGCTGCACAGAATGTGCACTGGAGAAGGTGAGTCAAGAAGGACCCTCAGTCTCTATCCTTTCCTGGCATTTGACATTGTATCGTTATGCCCTTGTCCAATGAAGAATAATGAAGTGAGTTGCCTTTGTTCTCCAAAGCATGTCTGAGCACCAAATTGTCACTATTCCTAGGTTAAAAAGATCAACCACCAGCACGTTATTAGAAAATAAATATATATTATTTACTTTGTTCTAATGGAAGCCGAGTCCTTAGAAAGTGTCTTTGATGTTCTGGTACATGTAAAATGGAATAGGGTCTCCATGCATACTAGAATTACAATCCTCGGTTAGTTAATATCAATATAATGATAGTATGTCTCTTCACTATCATAAAGAATTAAGATTCGAGGAATATTGGAAATTTTAATTTATCACTTTGAATATTTCCGTAACTTACTTTGTTACACTGACTTGAAATTTCCAACACTATTCAAGCTGAAAAGTTTTCTTTGGGATAATGTTTTGCCACATTAACAATGAATGCTGGATGGTTATATGGGAGTAGAATAAAGTGAATGGTAGTCTTTTGAAAACCTGATGAAAATAGATAAGAAAACAATGTGGGCTGATGACTCAAATGCATGATTAGCATATACTTAAATTGACTTATTCTTGTCTAATCTTTAGGAAGCTTTTTTACCTTCTGACATTTTTGAAAAACCAGTTTTCAAATGTAATCTTTGTAATTCATCAGGTGACTTAAAGAAGGCTTATTTTTACTTTTAAGGGGAGATTTGGAAACTAATCAAAGATCTACATTTCCACTGATAAATGTCTGAAATCCTAAAGTTTTCAGACATGTGGCATGAGATGTATTGCCAAAATGGAGTATCTTAATGCTGTCAATGATTTGATGAAGTTGACAGTTAGCTACCAAACATAAGAACCTCATGTCAGATACTAGGTATGAATCAAGCTAAGTCCAAAGGAAAGTTGTGACAAATAAAAGAGTAGAAGATTCCTAAGTTAGTTAACAAAGCCACACATTACTTTTGAGGAATAATTTTTAAATCTTTTTTTTAAAAAAAGAAGGAAAGAAAAAGTAATCATGATACAAAGTGAACTGGAATGTTCAGGAGGATTATGGTGATGTATTTAATAGTCCTCTTCTGATGGAGTTCGGTGTCTGTGCCAAGGAAATGTAATGGAAATGAGGAAAATTAAATTCAAGAGTTTGCCTTGTGAAACCTCAGTTCTTCTGGCAGGATCTGAATGAGGACTTGTTTGACTAGTCAGCCCTAAATATTATCTCTTATCCAACATGTGCCTGTGGTTTGGATGGATTTCCTTTGTATTTTTATGCAACTATCAATGGAGAATGGAAGAGCTCACTGTCCCCAATGGGAAAGATACTTTACGTACACAGAAAGGGTTCAGAACTCTGAAGACTAACTTTAGCCATCATTTATTCACTCATTCATTATATCTTTTATTTATAGTTTCATTTATTAAAGTACTTTCAGACACTATGCTTGATTTGACTAATTACATACTATAAAAAATAGGGCCAACCCCTGCTGGCATATCTCAGTTGTTGAGGGTTGACCTATGAACCTGAAGGTCACAGTTTGATTCCCAGTCAGGTCACATGCCTGGGTTGTGGGCTAGGTTCCCAGTAGGGGGCATTCAGGAGGCAGCTGATCAATGATTCTCTCCCATTATTGCTATTTCTATCTCCTCTTCTCCCTTCCTCTCTGAAATCAATTACAAAAAAATAGGGCCTTTAAAATAATGATTTCTTTGCCTTGTTTTGGGTGTTTTACAACTAAAATTTCTTAAGTAGTTAATAACAGCTTTTGTAGTGAGAAATACTGAAAGAAATGAGTAAGAGTTGCTAAGTTTAGAAAAGTCTTTCGATGAAAATTTTGAAGTAACCCAAATGTTATCATCTAGAGGATATTAATAATACAAAAACACGCTATTGGAAATTTTGGTTCCAATATGCTTTGCCTCAGATTATTTTACAAGATTGTTATTAGTTCTGGAAATTTTTTTAGAACATAGTCCTTAGAACACAGGATTTTATTTTCAACCCCACCTTTCGGCTCTGTGTATTTTTTAAGAGAAAGGATTAAATTAGTTGAGATGTCAAAGAATTTTTGGTTCTAATCCACAAAAGGGTTGGGAACTCTATCTTAATAGGGGGCATGGGGATGTAATTTTTAGGTGTGTTTTTTTAAATATTATTAAAGTCATGTCTCACAGTTTCCTTTTAATTTATCATTCAAACTCTACATGTGTTTGGAAGATCACATAAGTCTAAGATTTCTTGTTTTGTTCAGGCCCAGAATAGGAAATTTGGCCAGTGTAACTTTCCCCAGTGAGGATAAAAAAGTGACTAATTTTACATTTATTTGTAAAGTGGTTGTCAGCATTAACATTTTTTTTTCTAACAACATTTTACTTAACCTTTAACCCTCTGAACCTCCTATGAACATAAGATATTGTCATCTCCATTCAGTAGATGAGAATTTCGGGCTCACACAGCTGGGCTGAGACTCAAGCTGGAGCTTCTCATGCCAAGTTATGTGATCTTTTTCATTACAATGTAGGTGCCTCCAAGAAACTGTGGGAGTTAATAAAAGTGCTATGCATATAGGAGGCACCAGAATAGTCTTATGAACATTGTTGTTTACCTATACAATTATTTATACTTTTTTTAATTGACAGCAAGGGGAACACGTTTTAGCAGCTTTGTCTTATCCATCATTTAGTACAAGTACCTTAAAATTGAAGGCAGCTTCTGAAAGAAAAATAGGGTATGGGAATGAATCTTGAGGGTTGCCCCAAAGGAAATCTGTTCTTTTCTGAAAGCAATATTTATTCCACTGTGTGTGTGGTGTATGATGTGGTATGTGTGTGTGTGCATGCATGAGTGTATGTTTGCGTTTTAACTTTTCAGGTGTGTGCCTCTGTCTCAGGTCTCACGGCGGACCAGTGGTAGTGGGCCTTGTCTATGGTCACTTTCCCTGGGTCACAAATAGCTTTCTGTATTGCATTAGAAGGCTATAAATTTTTCGTCATCCCAAGCTGAGTTTAAGCCAGTCACCTCAAGGTGAAAAGCTCAGTATCACATTACTATTTCCCTGGGCTGCCATCCATTGCCCCTGACCAACATGTCATAAATGTTTTTAAGAGTCTGTGGCTCTTTTAGCTCTCGGCTTGGTTCTAGTCTGAGGTACACAGCATGGGCTCACATCTCAATGAATCTTGTAAAACTTGCTTCTGCTCTTGTGTGTTCAGGCAGAGCAGCCAGACTCTTCAAAATAAGTGGTGATGTGTCCTGGCCTATTTCAGATTAAAATGAATTCCCTCTGAGTCTGGTGTTAAGGACAACAGGATTGCACAGGACTTTTTTTCACCCAGAGAGTTATTAGTCAAACATATGAGCCACTATGCAGGAAAGGGAAGAAGAAATGTCCTGGAAATGCCTTGGCTGACTTTTAAAAAAGCTCTCAGGAAGTGATATATGTTCTTGAGCACTCTATTATGGATTCTGTGTTAAGTGTTATGGGTATGTATAAAAGCACAGGACCTACACACATACACAATGCAAAGACAATTTGTAATAATATAACCTTTTTTATTTTTTAATTCAGAGAGAAAGGGAGAGGGAGAAAGAGATAGAAACATCAATGATGAGAATTATCAATTGGCTGCCTTCTGCAAGCCCCCTACTGGGGATCAAGCCCCCACCCGGTGCATGTGTTCTGACCCAGAATTGAACCATGACCTCCTGGTTCATGGGTTGAGGCTCAACCACTGAACCACATAATTCAGGCTAATATAACTTTTTAAGCAACAATAGGGACACGTCAGAAAGAAATGAGAATTAAACTGTGTAGATAATAGCTGTAGGGTTTTGAGGGCAGAGGGAGTACTTTGCACTGAGGAAGGCTTCAAAGTGAAATGAGCTTGAGATGCATCTTACAGAGTGATGGGATTTGGAGGAACAAAAAGAAGAGAGAGGGTATTCATGAGCAAAATAACAGAGGGGAGAAAGTGAAAGTCTTTTAAAGGAGAGAAAAATGTTTATAATTTTGATTGCGGGGTTACAGGAAGGAGAATTAAAGCAAAGTATAAATTAAGGCTTTGGGCCCGTTTATAGAAGTCCTTCAATGCCCAGCTGAGGACTCAACTTTATCCTGAAGCATTCCAAACCTATTTCTACCAACTTCCTAGTCAACTATTTCTATGATTCTGTCTTCTAGTAGGTATTGCCAAGTTTATATTTTGTCCTTCACAGTGTGTGTGGGAAGAACAGAACCCAGAAAATTTTGATTCCATTCCTGTACATACAATATATAAGCTTTGCTGAAGAGAGGACCTTCCTCTGACTATTTCATTAAAAAACACACACAAAACAAACGGGGGTGGGGGGGATCTCTTTGTTCAGTCCAGACTATAAATATTAGCAACCTTGATTTAACTTTGATGATGTGCATTAATTCTGTAAAGATGTCAATCACTAATGTTGAGTCCAAAAGACAGTTTGCTTCATTGTTACCTCACAGCATGTGAACTCACTGTAGTTCTCAATGATGTTAAGTCAGAGAATAAACTTTCAAGTAGAATTTAAAACCGGTATGTTCTACTTGGTATTCTGACCAAGAGTAAGTGTATGAAACCTAAGGAGTAAAGAAGGTTTGTTTTTGTTTTTTAAAAAATAGCACTTAGTTATAAGTATATTATTTTTAATAAGACATTTAGACATAACATAACTTCATTTCAGCATGTGCAAGCAATTTGTTTAGTTCTGCTTGCTATAAGTTCTACAGCTGTATATTTTAAATATAATTTCTGAAAAGACTTTTGGGATTTCCTAGCAGCTCTTGAATTTTTGATAAATGCAATGAAGTTATTGATGACAGATATCTTCCTCCATGTTTAATTGAGATGCAAAGTCATTTGCCAAACGGAAAAATATTACTACGTGAAGATAGAATGTAGAAGAAAAATAAAGAAAGCTCGTTAACAAGGAAATAATAGAAGATGAAGACTTAGGTTCAACTTTCATGGATAAAGTTTATCAAAGGTTTGCTATAGAGGGAATTCTGTAAAATTATCTGCTCCCTATACTTTTTATAGTTCAGATGTACTAATTTGAACTTAAACTCTATTTAGAGACAAAATAATTTGCTTTAAAAACAATCGCTTTATTCTGAAGTAGAAACATTTAAAATTTATATATACTTTATTTGAAATAGAAATGGTTTACATTTATATAATAAATTTGTAATCTCAAACTTTGTACAGAATATGTTTTAGATTAAAGTCACTTCCATTGAATCTTTGAAAAAATTTTACCTATTCAGCAATTTCAGTTCTAAAATATATTCAAATAAGTCACCTAGTGGATGTAATTGTCCTAAATGCCTTAAGTAGATCTGATTTCATTATAAATTATCATTCAAATAAGAATTGAAGTAAGTGCAGTTTACCTTTGCATTTTAAATAAAAGAACAGAGTAAATAAAATCAGTATGAAATTATAGAAAATTATTTCCAAGCACTTTGAATTCCCCACTTTGTAGAGAGGAAGAGAAGCTAATGTTTATAAAAAAGTGTTGTCATGAACCTTTTTCACATCCTTTGAGGTAGGCATGCTAGTAAAGAAATTGAAGATCATGCCTGGCAGGTGTGGCTCAGTGGTTGAGCTTCAATTCCAGGTCATGGCACCTGCCCAGGATACGAGCTCAATCCCCAGTAAGGGCATGTAGGGGACAGCTGATCAATGATTATCTCTCTTCATGATGTTTCTATCTCTCTCTCTCTCTCCTTTTTTTTCTGAAATGAATATATATATATATATATATATATATATATATATATATTTATATATTATATATATAAAAGAATTTGAAGTTCAGAAACAAAATTGACCTGCCCCATATGGATTAAAGGCATTTTATTGGAAGAACTTTTCTTTCCTGGGTTTTTTTATAAGCATGACTTAGTTATCTTCTACTGGTGAATTTTGCCATGGAGAAGGGTGAGGTCAGTCTGATGGTTTTTTCTCTCACTGAAATGATCTGATATTTCTGTCTGGATGATTAAATGATTCTTTCTCTATAACTTTTTAAGATTAGGTCTCTTATTTGATTATTCTGTGTTAGTTTTTCCTTGGATGCAATGAAATTTTCAGTTCAGATGTTTTCTTTAAGATTTCCTTCAACTACTGCTTCCACTTTTCCCATTGTGTTTGTTTAACCCTCTTCTTCAGTTGCCAGCCATGTACAGGCACAGCTGTCTTTTTAGTCGTCTCTGAAATCTTTTATTAATAAAGAGTTGTTAAGTTTATCAAAACCAAGTTGAATGGGACAAGGCCCCTGCTCTCCAAAAGTTTACAGATTTATGGGGAAGGCAGGCAGATAAATCAACCGTTTTCGAACAGGGTGGTTCTTCTGATGGTAGAAGCACCCAGTGGGTTTACTGAAAGAACAAACATCTTAAATCTCTTTCTTGAATATCCTAAGGGGTGTTTTTGTTTGTTTTTTAAAAAGACCTATTGATAATCACTATTGTTTTTACAGTAGACTTAATTTTCACATCTTCAATGCAGTTTAGATAAAAGAGACCTGTTGAATGTTTTACATATTTTGAGTATTAGTATACCTGTTAATCTATTATTGAAATCTTATTATAAACCAGGCATATTATTAGGCACTGGAAGACAACAATTAATTAAAGACAAATGTCAATACCCTAAGAAACTGAGAAATATTGCAAAGATTACCCTTAATGGCTGATACTTTGCACAATCTTTTACTGTGAGCAGGACTTGTAACTTTTTTTCTAACCAATAGGATATGTCAAAGCTGATAGGCTATTACTCCTGTGATGATATCACATTATATGACAAAGGCAAAGAGATTTTCCAGACAGAATTAAGATCTCTAATCAGTTGACTCTAAGTATACGAAAAGGCAATTTTGCTGCTTCAATCTTATCTAATCTGTGAGCCCTATAAAAGAGTATCTAGAGACCAGAGATGGAAGAGTTAGAGATTTTTCTCTTTCCTGCTGGTCTTGAAGAAGCCAGTCATGATATATTCTATAAATGCAAGGAAATAAATTCTGCTAACATTCATGTGAGCTTTGAAGAGAACCTCAGATGGGCTCACATTCCTAGTGGACACCTTGATGTTCAGATTCCTAGACCCTGAGCAGAGGACCCAGTTCAACTGTTTCTGAACTCCCTACCATGAAATAATAAATATGTTGTTTTAAACTGAGAGAGAGAGAGAGAGAGAGAGAGAGACTGACTGGATTCTAGTCCTAGATCTGCCCCCAAGTTCTAAAGTGATACATAATTTATCTATCTGGAAGTATTCACTCATCTTTAGAATGGGGATAAGATACTTGGTCTGTCTTAATTTGTGGTATTAGGGCAAAGTTAAAATGAGGTATTTTAAAAAGAGTCCTACCCTTAAAATATACCTTAATGCTTTCTTATCATTAGATTCATTATTGGTTTTGTTTCTAGTGGGTAGGGGAGGCTGAGTTGGCACACATTTTGTGGCCTCTGTAGATAATGAATATGAAACAGCACACTGCCTGGAACATTATGAACAATAGATCTGAGCTATTACAAAATGTACTAAAAGTAGTAGTGTTTTCATGAAATGGCAAAAATACTTTCATCTTGATCTCCACCCCCCCGCCCCCCCCACCCCACCACACACACAAGCACACAGAATCGGACAATGTAAAGATTCCTCATTTATGCAGATTGAAGGCTATATATTTTTCCACCCCTTAGGACTTTTTTAAAAAATATATTTTATTGATTTTTTACAGAGAGGAAGGAAGAGGGATAGAGAGCTAGAAACATTGATGAGAGAGAAATATCGATCAGCTGCCTCCTGCACACCTCCTACTGGGGATGTGCCCACAACCAAGTTACATGCCCTTGACCGGAATCGAACCTGGGACCCCTCATTCCACAGGCCAACGCTCTATCCACTGAGCCAAACCGGTTCTGGCAAGGCTATATTTTTTGGATCAATAAAATTGGAAAAACAACATTTGGTCTTGTTTAACAAATTGTGCATATAAAGTTTGGAGCTGTGAAGAATTATAACACCATATATTCATTGTGAACATATTCAGGGTGAAATCTCTATTAGCTGGCTGGGAATTGTCTTATATGTGTGGATTGAAAACAATCCAGCCTTCTTTCTACCAGAAAGTTGTGAGAATTTATGGTTTCATGTGGAATTTTAAATTTGAGCTTGTTCTTGCAACTTGTATGCGGTCAGAAGCTCAGAACCACTGATTGGGACCTTGGTTTGGTTTTGCCACAGTTGGCAACAAAACTTGAAATTGTTCCCCCATGGCTGACTCTCATTGTGAAGCTATAATTATTCCAAATTCTTAACAAATTCAGAACTGTTTTTGTTATCTAATCATAGTAGAAAGGTAGATTCATGAAGCTGAGAAAATAAAAGGTGTTTTTAGTTTACTCCTGTTTATGTTTAACTCTTATTTGGGACTTCCAAATTAAATTTATAGCTAGGCAGATTAGGGAGAAAATTAACATTGCATATCTATTGCCTATTTTTGAAATTTTGAGAATGATGAAGTTACAAAATCTATAAAACAAAGTCACAGATATTACTACCAACTTTGATAAACATTGTGGATTACACAAAACATCTCTGACACTTTTGCTAAATTTTATGATATACATGTTTTTATGAGTTAGTATATAAGATAAAAGGTTTTCTTTTAACAGTATATTCTTTAGTTTATAAATACTCTGCTCTTTGTCTCTGCAAAATAGTATTTTGGTGAACATCTGTGCAGCGCACTGTATATAGAGATGCTTTTTAGAAATTAAACTCAACTGAGATAGCCTACTAACCTTGTTAACTAACATTTTCAAGTATCAGATAAGATTAACAAGATGAAAACTTAAAAAGCATTTATCTAATATATAAGAGGAACAGCATAAAATATGCCCTTCCTTGTGTGTCAATTATTTTTAAAATATAATTCCAAGTTTTAAATAAGTTTTTTTGTAAAAATGCATTTTCAATTAAAAAAAAAGAAACTTAGAGTCTATTTATTACTAGAAGCTTCAGAGTATTAAATAACTCCTATACTAACTTTCTTGATTCTAGTCAAGTTGTGTGTTGTTTTAAAAATATAATGATATGAATAGTGTATAGAACAAGGCTTAAATAATAATCAGGGAACAGTATATATCTCAGTCCATGCAGCTACTTGACCCAATGTTTAACTATTTTGGGAATTCTGATTATTCAAGGAAAAGTACAGGTTAAGACATACGATGCAGAGAGCAATAAATTTTTAAGTAATATATATCTAATGTCTATACTTGAATAACGGAGCTTATTCAAACAAAGAAGGCAAAATAAAAGTAATATGACCCTTAGGGGTGTAGCAAGTAGCTCAATTAGTAATTTATAAAATGACCTTAATAAACCTGAAGTGGTCAAAAAGAGCAGATGGCCTCAGAATGTGAAATAAGAATCTTGTGCATTGTAGATGAGTCTATTTCCTGGTGTGCACATACGTTAGAGTCCACTTCTATCTTTCAGGCAAGGGTGGTACAGGGATCACTTCAGAGAAAGCCATTGGACTTCAAGGCATGGATTGGCTGGTAGTGTTTCTATGTCAGGTGCTATTTCAGTGTGTGGGGTGGGCAGTCAGGAGGGAGGGTTTGGGGATAGGTAGTGTGGTTAAATTTATGTGTTACAGATGCAAAACACCTTTATTGCTTTTTCAAGTCCAAAGGTTTAAGATAATTCTAAGGATCCTAAGATATTTATTATCTGCAAGATTTGTGACTGCTGATGTTGACCTTAATCATTCTGTATATGCTGTTTCCCTCAGAGACAGTTATTTTTTTTACTAAAATAAAAATAATGCCATAGCATGAAAATAACAGTAGCAATATTGAGGACCGTGATTCAGCCATGGCTCTTGAATTACTTGAATGTTGTGTGTCCACTAGATTCTTGGAATATTTTCCCCACACTGGTGATTTATAGGCAGGTCATATTCAGCCTTAATAATACACTCTGAAAAGGATTCCACACAAACTAGGTGACTGCAGATACCCATTATTTGATATTTGTTAGATCCTTTTTTGTCCCTCCCCTTCATTCTATTAAAACATATAATACAGCATCCTGTGTCACAGGTCCTCTCAGTGAACTTATTTGTTACATTTTAATTTATTTAATACTAGAGGCTTGGTGCATGAAATTCATGCACGGCGGGTGGGGGGGGGGTGGTCCCTCAGCTCAGCCTGCATCTTCTCCAATTGGGGACCCCTTGGAGGATGTCCCACAGGGATTGGGCCTAAACTGGCTAGACAGCCCTCTTGCAATCTGGGACCACTGGCTCCTAACTGCTCACCTGCCTGCCTGCCTGATTGCCCCTAACTGCCTCTGCCTGCCAGCCTGATCACCCCAACTGCCCTCCCCTGCCGGCCTGGTCTCCCCCCCAACTGCCCACCCCTCCCGGCCTGGTTGCCCCCAATTGCCCTCCCCTGCTGGCCTGATCTCACCCCCAACGGCCCTTTCCTGCCAGCCTGATCTCACCCCCAACTGCCTTCCCCTGCAGGCCTGATCTTGCCCTCAACTGCCCTCCTCTGCTGTCCAATTTGGTTCTGATTAGTCAGTTTCTATACCAGCATCAAAAGCTCCGCCTGCTAGGCAGACATTGGGTCCCCACAGCACCCAGATTTGGTTCTGATTGGTCGGTTTCTATGCCAGTCAGCATCAAAAACTCCACCTCCTAGGCAGCCATTGGCTCCCCACAGCACCCAGATTTGGTTCTGATTGGTTGGTTTCTATACCAGTCAGTGTCAGAAGCTCTGCCTCCTAGGCAGCCATTGGCTCCCCACAGCACCCACATTTGGTTCTGATTGGTCGGTGTCTATGCCAGTCAGCATCAGAAACTCCACCTTCTAGGCAGTCATTGGTTCTTCACAGCACCCAGATTTGGTTCTGATTGGTTGGTTCCTATGCCAGTCAGCATCAAAAGCTCTGCCTCCTAAACAGCCATTGGTTCTTCACAACACCCACGTTTGGTTCTGATTGGTCAGTTCCTATGCCAGTTAGCATCTCTGGGCCTATATCTGGGACTGATCATAGAGGCAGGGCTTAACAGCAGCCCACATGGAGGCCAGGAGAGAAAGAAAAGCCCAGCTGCTGGCAAAGCTCAGAAAGAAAGAGGGAGAGAAAGAGAGAGGCAAGTACTGATCAACAGCTGCCACTGAGGCTGTGGATCAGACCCTGCCTCTCTCTCTGGGTATCAGCCCCTTGGGCAGTCAGTGCTGGGTCACCAGGCTGCAGCTGGGCAGTCAGCCATCACTTGTAATCGGTTGTTACAACCCTGGCCTTTTATATATTAGGATGCTTTATTATTTAGAATAGTTTTAGATCTACAGAATAATTGAGGATATAGTTCAGAGAGTTTCCATATGCTTTAACTCCACTCCACACTTTTTCCTATTATAACACCTTATATTAGTATGGTATACTTGTAGTTATTAATGAACTAATATTGTCACAATAATATTAATGAGAATAGTATTATTAAAGGAACTTACTCACATTTTCTTGTTTTTAATCTAGTGTCCTTTTTGTGTTCCAGGATCCCATCCATGATACCATGGCACATTTAGTAATCAAGCCTCTTTAGGCTCCTTTTGTCTGTGACAGTTTCTCAGTGTTTCCTTATTTTTGATAACTTTGTTTTGAGAACTACCTACCAGCCAGATATTTTGTAGAACTGGGATTTATGACTAATGATGTTGATCTTAATCACCTGGATGGAGTAACGTTTGTCTGGATTCTCTATACTTGTGGTGTTTTGATAATGCTCTAGGCACTTTTAAGAGACAAACTAGCTCCCTTAATGGAGCCCAATGCACTGAAAAAAAGCAGCTCTCATAGGCTCCTGTGAGTAAGGAGGAATTCTTCCAAGAAGAGTTAATAAGAATTTTATTTGAATAGCCAGGGACAGGTAGTATTTATAGAGTCAAGAAATAAGCCTGGCTGGTGTTGCTCAGTGGTTGAGTGTTGACCTATGAACTAGGAGGTCATGGTTCAATTCTGGTCAGGGCACATGCCCAGGTTGCAGCTCGATCCCTAGTGTGGGCCGTGCAGGAGGCAGCTGATCAATGATTCTTTCTCATCATTGATGTTTCTCTCTCTCACTAGGGAGATAAAAATATATTAAAGAGAAAAATAAATAATTCCAGTGGTGAAGCATGGAAGTGTATAATATTGATTTCTAATTTAGAAGCCTTATAATGACAGAATCAAGAGTAGCAGTTAGGAAACAGCTAGTTTGTTTATTACACTGTCTTGTTATTCACGTTCCTGAAGTTTGGATGGAAATGATAGGGGAGGGAAAAAATGCTGTCTGCCTGCATGTATGTGAGAAAAATTAAGATCTGTGTATTTAAATGTCTCATGGTTCAAATCCTATTATAAAGATGTTATCACAAAACATATCTCAAAGCAAAGATAAGAGAGAAATTATCAGTAATAGAGTAATTTTAGGGCTGATTTTTCCCACTCTTCTTCCCACTTTATCATTATTATTAGACAAATTGGCATCTGCTTCTTCAGTTTTATGGGTGTTGAAGTCAAACAGGCAACATATGTTTTGTTTTACCAAGTAAGATTCCTTTTTTCTTTTGGTACCAGAATGTTTTTGAGTTGAACATTTAGTATCCTTGGACTAGTGTGTTAATGATGCATTATTCATAGTGAAAGGTTTAAATTTGTTATGCTGCAACTGTTCAATCCTTGACAAATGACTCTGATAAGTCACACCCACTTTTAAGTAAATGAGGAACAGCAGGAACTGAATTTCTTCTAAAAAGTGTGTAGTACTGGGAGCTTCTTTGGCAAATTACCATTTGCCCTTTTACTTTTGCCTAGAAAACTCATGTGCTCTCCAGCAGAGCTAATAATATTTTCAGGGGAAGGGTCCTGCTCAAGGCTTCCTGAGTAGCTTCCACTCCCATTACTCCTTTGGCTTACTCTGCATTTAGTAAAGTTTACGGTATCTTCTCCCTTATTCTTGCAAAATATCCAGGATATGTTTTCGGGGTAAAAGACTCTTCTCTGCTGTCATTTATTCTCTTCACAAATATTTATTGGGCATTTTTATGTGGCAGGCAATGTTCTTGGTGCTAGCAGTGTGCAGCTGAACACACTCACTTTGGAGCACTCACAGAGAAGATTTAGTAAGTTGGTTTTGCTGAAATGCCGAATACCCAAAGGGAACCGAGGGAGATAAATTGGGGAAAGTGGTAGATATCTCAGAGGACCCTTAATGCTAGACTGAAGTTTTTGCATTCTATGCCTTGATGGCTATTGGCACAGTGGAAACATGACATGTCCTTAAGGAAGGTTCTTTATGTTTCAATATGGTTCGATATGTTTATTGTATCGGAGAGGGAAAAGACTGGAAGCTAGGCATTCGCTTGGAATTTTACAATTGTCCAGGTGAATGGAATTGAAGACATAAATTGAGGTGGAATAAGTAGGATCAGAAGAAAAGAATGGGTACAAGATAGATCGCAAAGTAAACAATGGAGAAAAAAAATTAGTCAGTTTATAAGATTGGAACCTAAGAGACAGTAGTATATAGTATGGCTATCAACAGAAATGAGGTCCAAGGCGTCCATCTGAGGAGAAGATAAGTTTTGTTTCAAAAAAATTATATTTGAGGAGTTTGATAGTTATCTAGGTGGACACACAGGACTATTAGAAAGGCAGGTTTGCATCTCATGTAGGGCCCAGGACTGGCATGTCAATGTAGGACTAGGTCAGGTAGATAAGAGACAGAGGAGACAATGAGACAAGGACAGAGGCGTGGACAAGGCACACTGATATCAAACAGAACTGAGAAGCAGTGGCCAGAGAGGAGTGGAATGAAAAACAGGATAATGTGGAGTCATAGAAATGAAAAGGTTGGGGACTGAAAATAGAAGCATTGAGTTTGGAAAGTTATTGGTGCAATTTTAGAAACCTCTTTTAGAATTGTAGGGCTAAAAATAAAAATGCAGGAAAGAATAAGGCATATGTAAAAATATCCTTGTGATTTGAGAAAACAGAGGAGCACTAAACAACATGTCCCAGAAAACAAAGCAAAGTCAAAGGAAATGAAACGATCTGAAAACCAAGCAGGTAGCTCTCAGATTTGAAAGCTGTTGATTTATACCAAGTGAGAGGTTGGTATTGCATTATAAGTGAGTCCTGCTGGGCCCACAGAACATATTGGAATATGGGCTTGGATATGGGGCATGAAAACCTGGTATGTGGTTCTTGGTATAGCATTGCTTGTATAATAACATACCAGAATAAATTCTCAGGGAATTCAATTTAACATAAAAAGTGGTTAGGCTCCCCTGTAGTGTTAGAGAGATTAAGTTTGTGATGTGAAAATAAACATACTTCAACCATCTGGGTCACCAGGAATTATCATATCTTGAATATTTGCAGTGGAAAATGTGTTTTTTCTACTTTATATTGCTGACTTTCTTCTTTTTGAGAAATAATTTGTAAGCAGTTGCCTTCATTATAGTTTTGGTTTTTAAATTTCAAGTTTACAAAAATAATGTTAATATTGTGGCCTTAATTAGGGAAAGGCATGCTTATAATTTATTCATTTTTAAATTGTACTTATTATTGTTTTCTTTCAGCAAACATTAGTTAATGAAGTTCCTTCCAAACTCTGGACCAGGGAATCAAAGGTGAATAAGACATGTCATTTGGTCTTAAAGAATTTCCAGTCTCATAGTAAAGACAGATAAAACAAATGAACGCAATAATCTGTTGTAGCCGCTAACATATCTGTACATGGTTTCAAGAGGATGCAAAACCAGGGAACTCTAAGTTCTACTTGGGGGCAAGGTCAGCAGGAAAAGCTTTGGAAAATTGGTGACACCTAAGCTGAGTTTTGAAATGTGGTAGTTGGATTATTCTCTCCTTAAAAAAACAACACCTACATGTAGTTTCCCCCTCCTTTAATTTAAATTGTTTTTCTATTGCTGAACTTAACAGACGAGATAATGGAGAGAAGAGAATAGATAGAAGGGAATCTATATGAATAACTGGGAAGATGACAGCTAATATTTTTTGTTCCTTTATTTTATGTCTTTCTTTGTGGGTGATTATTACAGAAACTTGTCTGCTCTGCATGAAAGTATTTTATTTTAGTATGAAAATTACTGATGTTGCTGTATTTTAGTTGTACTAAATATATAGTTAAAGAAGAAATGAAGCAGTCTGGATGTATGGAATAATACAAATTGTTATACTTCTTTTTGGAAGCTGTTTCCCAATTTCAGACTTTCTTTTTTAGTTTGTCACAATCACATTTTTTTTTAGAAGCTGAAACTAAACAAGCTAATTTATATCAGGATATCAAATATCTTACTATTATGGAGTTAACTATAAAAAATTCTTAGACTAGACTTCTTAGGCAAATACTTGAATATTTTCCTCAAAAGGTCCTGAAATAGATGAATGCTTCTTTGTTTAGAAGTCTTATTACATTTTCTTGGCAAGATCAGAGTTTTAAAAATGTTTGTTTCCTTTAGAAAGTTTTATTTTAGAAATGACTGTATTAGACTTATTTGATACTAGAGACCCGGTGCACGAAATTTGTGCATGGGAGGGGAGGCCAAGGTCACACTGCCGGAGAATTTAACACTCCTTCACGTATGTTCCGTATCTTTCCCAAGATACCGTCTTAATTTACTGTGCATTTCCTCTGTCTCATACATATGAATAGATTAATACATGTTTAGTGTATAATAGTAAAGATGCACAAGGTATAAACCATTATGGCTTAACCTTTAATAATCTATTGCCCACCATAATGTTATTGCATCATATCAAATATGTTTTGGATCATCTATTATGATCCAGATATTTTTTAAAAAAGGAGAGAAATATGTAAACATTTGAGTAAATGGCTTTAGGTGTGAAAGACTGAAAGAAAATAAATTCCATTTGTTTTCATTTCTTCCTATTACAATATTAGTAAGCATTAGTAATGAACCCAAGCTGATTTCATTGTACCATGTTTTAGGATTATTATTTTCAATAAAATAGTGTCTTTTTTCCTAAAGAAAAATATTTCTCATGGAACATTATTGGCTGAGAAATACAATATGATAAGTGAAGAAAACTAAAACTGCAGTATCCATATATATATAAAGAGCCAGGGGCCGTCACAACCCAAACAACTGAATGGATGACCAAACAGGCTGAGTGGGGTGACAAGGCCAGCAGGGGGTTAGTGAGGGACGACCAACAACTGAACAGCAGGCTGTGTGGGGCGACCAAGCTGACAGAGGGGGGCAGTGAGGGGCAACCAGGCGAGCGGGGCGGGGGGGGGGCAGTTGGCGGCAACCAGGCCATCAAGGGGGGCAGTGAGGTGCAATTAGGTCGGCAGGCAGATGCAGTTCGGGGTGATCAGGCTGGAAGGGGGACCAGTTAAGGGCAATCAGGCAGGCAGGCAGGTGAGCGGTTAGGAGCCAACAGTCCCAGATTGTAAGAGGGATGTCCAAGGGGTCCTGAATTGGAGAGGGTGCAGGCTGGGCTGAGGTAAATTTAATGAATTACATATTCTAAAGTTGGCTTTATTTAGATGACAAAAATACAAGTGTTTGTTTTTTTTTTAAAGAACTGGTCAATTTTTTTGCAGTGGACATATTTGTATGAGGGTATCACGGAGTTATGGAGACCTAGAGGTGGTTTATCCCTTGCTTCCTGAATATGAACTTAACATTATTTTCTATTAGGATTAACTCTCTTAGGTGTTATATTACTGTATTTATCTTTATTGCATTTTAAAAATCTGTAGAGAAATAGTTTGTATAGTGGTTAAGACCTAAGACTCTGGAGCCAGACTGCCTGGGTTCATCCCCCAGCTTTACTTCTTACTAAGTAGTTAAGAAGTTACCTAATGCCTCAGTTTTCTTATCAGGAAAATGGGAATCACTATTGTACCTAGCCCATAAAATTAGGTGAGGGTTAAGTGAATTAATATTTGTAATAGAGCAATGCTTAGCACATTGGCTTTGCTACGTATGTGTTGGTTGTTGTTAATGTGATGGTGGTGATGATAATGACAACACAGTTCAGTGGTGACGACGTGCAAACCAGAGCGGCACGGCCCCGTGGTTTTGAATAAAGCCAGCAGTCACCTGCTCTGAATGTAAACAGCTCTATACAGACTGGAAAGAAAGCCATTTGATTCCCTTCCTATTTCTATCAGGGAATAATTGTAATATGAGTTTGAATTTCATAGCATTGATTCCTGATCTACATTGCTTTTATTGTTTCTTGTCATTTCAGTAGATGTGATAAAATTATCAAAACTACTAGCTTCAACTCCTTAAAATCTAAAATATCACATACTTTCAGTCAGGAGCATTGGAAGTATGTGTTATAAAAATTAGTGTGTCAATTCCAAAATGTAGAAAAGTCTGCTCTAAATAAATAAGAACATTTTGTCTTATTTTTTGCAGTGAAAAGACATATACTTTTCCCACCCACCGTTCCATAAAACAGAATTAATCTCCTTTTATTTGTTACACCTTTTAGGTCTCTGACCTTGAATTTCTTGTGGCTGTTATCATTATCTTAGCATCTTAGTTTTTTTTTGTTTGTTTTTGCCTCCCTCAACATACTGGAACCCTCCAATAGATAAGGGCAATGTGCTATTTTTCTGCTTTCCATCCCCAGTGCTTAGCAAAGTACCCAGCCTGGAAAATATCAACATTTATTGTTGAATGAATGGATGTATGAATCAATTCAAAAGGATTGCCCAAATTATTATAAAGTTTTCAGTTGTACACTATCCTACTCAGTTAAAGTGGATTAATACTGAATAATGGAGAATATTCTTCACTGGAACAATAATGGCATTCAACTGACTAGCAGGGAAACTGGACACCAAGAACAAATGACCGTGAGGTTTTGCTTTAGTTCAATCTGCATTTTGGATTATTATAAAACGGCATTTCAGAATGGTCTGTCTTATTTAATGTCCTTCTTTCACTCACCTGTGGAAAACAACAACAAAAACAAACAAAATAACCCACAGTAACCTAGCTCATCAGTCTGTTTCCTGGAGTGTCAGCAGAAATGGTGAGAGCCCTCTGACCACGAGGCTCTGTAAGCTTGCCAGTGAAAACATGCATGTTGTTCTTCTTGCCTTTTGTATCTGGTGTGCCATGTAGTCAGCGGAAACAAGTCAGGTTCCAAAAGCTCTGTCGGCAGCTCTTCCCCCAACACTCAGTCCCAGGAGCCATGTGCTGCAGCTGCTGACCACACCAGGGAAGCCGTTAGGCTTGATGACAAGGGCAGACGGGAAGAATCCCCCCAGGATTTCAGCACAGGGTTCTGGCTCCCAGTGACCTGTGGGACTGAGTTGCAGTGCTGTTGCTGGCACTCGACAGTGTTACCACTTTCATCACAACACAGACCTGATATTTATAATGCTCCTTTTAAATGCACACTATACTCCTGCCTTGTGAATCCTCTAGTGCTTGCCCCAATGGATTGGAACATGTCACCTAGAAATGACTCTCCTACATGATGTTAGCCCTATTTACACATTTGAATGGGTTTATGGTAAATGGTCTCTTTTCCCACAATCCATTTGAATCTTCGTCCACTGTTTCAATAAACGTGTATGTTTAATCTGATGCTAGAAAGCTGTGAAAAGCAGCTTTACAATAAGTACTTTTTAAAAAAATGTACTTTATTTTTTTGAGGAAAGCTTGCTTGTCAGTTCTGATAATGCAAATAAATGCTTCATGTCTTTTATTTAATTAAAAAAGACAGATTTTAGAGTGTTGGGCAATATATGATAATTAAATAAATAAAGTAATGCTAAAATTCCCCAAACCAGCTTGATTGATTTCATTGCACTGTGATAAATGCTCTAAAGGAGCATTATAAATATCAGAGGTTACTTTGAAATAGCACCAAGATCCTTGATTCTTGTTTAAAAGGTCAAGCAAAGCAAAAGCTTCCACATCATTGTAGGGAATGAGTTATGGGAGATCTTTTTCTGATGTTTCTTTGAGTTGTGGAAGGTATAGAAAAATACATAGAAAACTAGTTTAATAGAGAAACTCAAACATTGCGAAAAGCTTCTTAAGAGACAGAGAAATCAAGAGGCTCTCTGGGTAGACTCTTTAATGGTAATCTTTCAGAATCAGCCAAGAAGAAAAGATAAGAAAACACCCCACCGGCATTATACTAAGAGGAGACCTGTCCATCCTCTCTGCCTCCCAGAATTATCCTCTGTGGGTTGTAGCCACAGAGTTAAACGTATAGCTATTACGCTACTAGACATGTGAAAGTTTCAGTCACCTAAAATGCAATGAGTGGGTAGACGACCTTGTCAGAGTTATAAATGACTTCCTCACATTGCAGATTTTGCTTTCTCCTTCACTCTTTTCTCCTTCCCCACTTGATCTTAGTACAGCTTTCAACACCACTGATTATGATATAGTTTGAAAATGCTTAAGGGAGTTTGCCTTTTTGTCTGTTTCCGTTTTTAAATGGTTTCATTCTTGCCCTGCAGACAGTTGACATCATGTATCAATGGCCGCCCATTGTTCTGGGGCTGAAGGGCTTGAGGCTGGTGCTCAGTGGCCTAACAGGGGCCTAAGGCTACTGAAACCCTCAGGCTGCCATTGGGCCTGGCCTGCTAGGCACAGTAGTAGCTGTCAGTGGTAGCTTTAACTTTCCAGATGCTGCTGCCACTTTTGTTCCTTGAGGAGAGATGGGGGAAGAGCCAAGAGGTCAGAAGCTAATTTTGTTTTTAATGGAATTATGGAAGTACAGGTCTGGAAAGAAATTCTATAAGCTGATAGTTTATCCCATGTTCCCTAGAGCAGCGGCTTGGCCTAGTGCTTAAGTATCCTATATAATAAAAGGCTAATATGCAACTCGACTGAACTACAGAACGACCAGGCACTACGATGTGCACTGACCACCAGGGGGCAGACGCTCAATGCAGGAGCTGCCCCCTGGTGGTCAGTGTGCTCCCACAGGAGGAGCGCTCCTCAGCCAGAAGCCAGGCTGAGCGACAGTGCTAAGGATGTCTGACTGCCTGTCCAGGGAGCAGGCCTAAGCCGTCAGTCAGACATCCCCCGAGGGCTCCCGGACTGTGAAAGGGCTCAGGCTGGGCTGAGGGACCCCCCTCTCCCTGAGTGCTTGAATTTCGTGCACTGGACCTCTAGTTGTCATATATATCAATCCCACAATCTGTTGTTCTCTTCTAGATTTCTATTCTAAAAATTTATTGTTTAAAAAACTTTCCTGGATATAATTTTAATGCCGCCTAATTTTGTTTTCCGTTTTCACTTAACCCACGTGTAACTGGACAATCAATGGGTCCACATTGCGTATTACCACTTGAGCCAATTAATCAGAGACAGGGCTGAATCATCTGTGAGCATTTATTCCAATATTGCCAGCAGTATGGGAGAGCAGCAGGTCATCCACAAAAATCTGCTGTACACCCCACCATAAGCCAACTGCTTATATTGGGAAGAAGGACAAAGATTACATGGGGAAGTAGGCAAAAGGGTATGCCAAAGGGGCAGTTTATAGGTAATGGGGGCTAGAGATTTGAAAGGCCTTCAGGTATGCAAAGGCTGGGGGTCTTCAAAGGACTAGTGAATATGCAAAGGGCTGGGGATCTTCAAAGGGCTGGTGGCTCTGGTTTCTGCAACAAAGTTGTTAAGCTTTCCATGATAATAGGCAGTACTGGATGGGGAGGATGGGCCACATTTCCAGGTGAGCTCCCAGGTCCCACCTGCAACTCCCAGCCAGGTTAGAATGTGCTTTCTTTAACCAGAACAAAACAATCACGGTTAACAGAGCATGATTAATATTTCTTAGAATTATAGCCGGTCCCCAATATTCTATTTCTGCCCCTATCACATGTTTATTTAAACTATTCACTTAGTGTGCGGTAGTGTACCAATGACTTTACCTGATGATTTACTTTAAACCCACTAATAGTGATCAATGCAGGACCCTCTGCTGTACTTAATAACATAACAAGTATTCTTGTTAGGAATGATTTGCAAAATTTTGTCACTTTTCTCAACTAGGAGTCTATAGAACACCAAGGTGAGGCACATAATAAGCACTCAATTACTAAATTGATTAGTAAATGAATTGATTATTAACTGGGGTTATATAATTTTTATATAAATATAAAAGTGTGTGTTCTACAATTTTATGAGAAGATCTAATACATAAAAAATGAGTTTTTTAATATGCTTTTATCTTTTGTCTATTTTCTCATTTTATCTTTTTCAGGTCCCAGAATACCAATTCTTATTTCTCTTTTAAACATGATTCTGTCTAGTCTTGACTTTAGTTTCAAATTTATGGAATAACTTAAACTTTCTTCTTTATTTGTTAATTTATACACCTAGTTCTTAAATGTTTCCTGTTTTGAAGTACACAAAGACAATTAATCTAGCAATGGAATATTTTCTTACAATAGGATAGAAAGTACTTCTAAATCACTTGAAAATTAAAATTTGAAGAAATTTTGAATGTTGAAACTAGTAATGATATTCTGTTCTGGTTACTGAAACTGCCACCATAGATACTAGCACCTCACCAAATGTTGGTGATGTCTGGATTTTGACTTGATATTTGACTATCATCCTATATAATAAAGAGGTAATATGCAAATTGACTGTCATGCCCTTGCACAAGATGGCCACCCCATGTGGTCACAAGATGGCCGCCACAAGATGGCCAGCAGGGGAGGGCAGTTGTGGGCAATGAGGCCAGCAGGGGAGGGCAGTTGGGGGTGACCAGGCCAGCAAGAGAGGGCAATTGGGGGCGGCCAGGCCGGCAGGGGAGAGAGGGCAGTTAGGGGGGGACCAGGCCTACAGGGGAGGGCAGTTAGGGGTGACCAGGCCTGAAAAAGAGGGAGGATAGTTGGGGGTGACTGGGCCAGCAGGGGAGGGCAGTTAGGTGTTGATCAGGCTGGCAGGGGAGTGGTTGGGGGTGATCATGATGGCAGGCAGAAGCGGTTAGGGGCAATCAGGCTGGCAGGCAGGTGAACGGTTGGGAGCCAGCAGTCCTGGATTGTGAGAGGGATGTCCAACTGCTGGACATCCCCCAAGGGGTCCCAGATTAGAGAGGGTGCAGACTGGGTTGAGGGACAACCCCCCTGGTGCACAAATTTTGTGCACTGAGCTTCTAGTATTCCCATAATAAAACTGTGAGGTGATGTTGTCATCTAGGGAATCTTTCCAGCCCTTAGAGGACCTAATATCTGTTACTGAGAAACTCACTCACCTATTTTGGTGAAATCACTTTAAAAAAAAAATCTTTTTGCTTTTTTTGACTGCTGATAAGAAAAAATTCTCTTTAGCATTTTGTTTTAGGAAAACTACTTTGGGTAGAATTGGATGGGTCCGGGGGGTCACCAAATTTTTAAGGTCATGTGCATAGTCCTTTCAGCCTTATTCAG
The DNA here is from genome assembly GCA_026230045.1 of Corynorhinus townsendii. Lineage (NCBI taxonomy): Eukaryota > Metazoa > Chordata > Mammalia > Chiroptera > Vespertilionidae > Corynorhinus > Corynorhinus townsendii. The sequence goes on along the minus strand of JAPDVU010000001.1, from coordinate 77,888,915 downwards.
AAAGCAAGTGTGTATGTGCTTTATTTACTAGGGCCTGAATTAGTAGCAATGGCATGACACAAGCTCAGTTTTCTTAAATGAAACATCTGTGATTTTCTTGAACTATAAAGTTCCATTGAATGCCTAAGTGATGGCACTATTGGAGTGTAAATCATTTAATCATATTCTCATAATTAATGAGACTAATCCACAGAATTCCCTTTGGGTCTGATGTTAATTTCATTACTTAAAATAAGTCACATCATCAGGAATCTGCCTATAAATTAGATTTGGATGTAGTTTAAGTAGCTTGGGAGAACACTTTGGCTTTTACACATTAGCCAACCCTGTTTAACATTTTGTATCATTTGGCACATTTATATTGTACGCATTGTTTTCTATGATAGCAGTAGGAACTTTTATTTCATCTTCAAAGCAAAGAAAGCTATACTGAGAGAGGCCATGTTGTCTGAAGCCACTATGATTCTTTTTGCAACTAGTTTGAACAGCGACATACTATTCGAATATATTGTCAACAGTATATATTGACTGTTGACCCTGCCTAGATAATCTAAATCTTACTTTTTTGGTGCACTGAATGATTAGGGTCTGGGCAAAAGGACAATGTTTTGTTTTTTCTTTTGATATGTTAAACTTCCACTTTTAGTTGTGCCTAATGTGTCATGGAAATGACACAAAAAATTAGAATCCCAGGGTGAATAGCAAAATGGTAGAGGCTTGAAGATATAATCTATGAGAGGATATTAAAGAACTGAGTGCTGCCAGCCTGGATGGGAAAGCAACAGGGGAAGATATGAGACCATCTAAAACTCTAAGTTAATGCTAGGATGAGTAGGAAAACATTGATTATCAGTGGACCACGAAAACAGGTAAAGCTGTAATATTCCAAAGTATATATTGCATTGTGGTTTAGAGCTAAACCTTAGGTATCTAGCAGTCAACAGTGAAATGTTCTATTATGAAGCCATAATTCCAGGGGACACTTATTAAAGCAGATCTGCTGCAACTGTGTTAGTCTTTTTGAACAAATGCACGCCAGCTGAGAGAGCTAGCTCAAAGGGTGTAGATGAGTTTGTCCACATGGCATCTCTGCTCAATAGTGCTCAGTGTTCTCATGATGTACATCATGGAGGTTCTCTCTAGAGTCAGTTCCAAACCTTCGGGGGATATTAATAGATTAGCAGCAGAAATAATGTTCAGGAGTTAAAAGATGTTTAATGTACTTGTTTATTCTGAGATAAGAGGCTCAGATCTTGGTTTCTCTCCTTCCAACAAAACACACACACACACACACACACACACACACACACACACACACACACAAACACACCCCTTCTCTGAGAGACCCCCGATTGTGTGTAGCTGTATAGTGATCCCATCTGGATATGTAGAGAATAATGCTAATCTGTCCTCAGAGAACAGCTTTAACCTGATTATCCTGGATTGCAGGTACCAGCGCAGGACACAGTGGAGGGATGGAATAAGCCATTAAATCCTATACTGTGCTACAGGGTCAGGGCAGCTCATGTTGGTGGTTGGAATGGGGTGGTGCTGAGCAGTATAAAGTTTTATGTGGGTCCCCTACAGAGTTATGTGACTGATTTAGCACATCTGGGCAAGGAATAGCTTGGCAGCTTCAGTACTGATTGCAACATTTGTTATTGAGAAATCAGGCATCTTGGTGAGGTTGGGGATCTGCAGTGGTCATGGTGCCTGTCATTTCAGAGCAATTAAAGGTTTCAGAAAGAAGACAGAAAACTTGCAGAGGGTTTTGCACGCTGAGGACGTGGGCGAGTCTATATTATAGACTTCAGGAAAGACAGAAATGGCGAAATCACTGTCAACTACCAGGACTTGAGAGGTCCTTATTGATCCTTATTGCAGGAGGAGCAAAGTTCCAAAATGTTTTAGACTGGTGGTAAAACTTCAGTGATACTAACTTTGAGTAACAATCTTCAGAATAACACAATGAACTCTCATTGTGTCACTCTTAAAACTCACCCTTGCAAAAAACATCAACTGAGTTTAAAAAGGAGGAACTGTAACTAGTAAATACAAAATGTTCACCCTAATTAGTAAAGAAAGAAATGTGAGTTAAATTGAGGTAACATCTTTTATCTATTAAGTTAGAAATTTCAAATTAATGAGATTATCCAGTACTGGCCTAGATATGGAGACTAGAACTATCATGTATTTCTGGCCAACATCTACAAAGGATCTTTGACTACCTTAGCTCAGAAGTCTTATTTCTGAAAGTCCATAGAGGGAAATATTCCTTATTAAGGAACAAAACCAAAAATATCCCTTTTAGTCTATTCAGGCTGCTATCACAAAACACCACAGACTGGGTAGCTTAAAATCACCACAAGTTTATTGTTCACAATTCTGGAGACTGGAAGTCCAAAGTCATGGCAATGACATGCCAGATTCTGATGAAGGCCCTCTTCCAGGTCCCAGACTGCTGAATTCTCACTCACTGGGTCCTCACATGGTGGAAGGGGCAAGGGATCTCTGTGCAGCCTCTTTTATAAAGGCAGCAATCTTATTCATGAAGATTCTTCCCTCATGCCCTAGCTGCTTTGGCTCAGTGAATAGAGCAACGGCCTGTGGACTGAAAGGTCCCAGGTTCGATTCCGGTCAAGGGCACATGCCCGGGTTGCGAGCTTGATCCCGCAACCCATAGGAAACGTGCAGAAGGCAGCCAATCAGTGATCCTCTCTCATCATTGATGTTTCTATCTCTCCCTCTCCTTCCTCTCTGAAATCAATACAAATATATATATTTTTAAAAAGACTCTTCCCTCATGACCTAATCACCTCCCAAAGGCCCAACTTCCTAATATGATCACTTTGTTGGTTAGGATGTCATTATATGAATTTTAGGGAGATACATTCAGATCATGGCAAACCATATGCACAAAGATGTTCATCATGATATATGTAGTTAATAGAAGTCAAAATGTATGGGAAACCAAAATGTTCAACAGAATCAAGGATTATGTCATTTACTCTAAAATTAAACACCTTCTTAACTAAATATGGGTTAAAGATCATGATTATGAAGACTACTGCAACATGGAAAATGCTTATTATGCAAGATTAAGTAAAAAAGAAAGATTTAAAAATGTTATGCACAACCAAAGAACTTGTATGCATGTATGCATAGCCCATGGACACAGACAATAGGTTGGTGAAGGCCTGGGATGGGGGTTAGGAATGGACTAGAAGAAGTCACTGGGGGAAAAATGGGGACATATGTAAAATTTTCAACAATAAATATTTAAAAAAATAAAAATGTTATGTTCATAAAACAAGCATATCAAATATACCAGTCAAACAATAGCAGTGTTAGAGAAGTGAAGGTTTTTTAAAAATTGCTTTTCTTAATTTTCTAAATTTTCTGTTATATAGTTATCTTGCTTTTATTTCTTAAAATTTAGCTATCTAAGGTAATAATGCTATTGCCTAGTTTACAATGAATAAATAAAATGAATTTTCAAATGTTTAAAAGCTAGCATCTTCTACATTTTCTAGGCAATCCTAGTTCTCTTTTCCCCCCAAGAAAATAGAGCCATAGTTAGATATGAATATTTCATTTGCACAGAACCCAGAAAGTGTGCTTGTTTTGGTTTGTTCAAAGTGCCCTGGTCTATCCTCCCTGCCCCTCTCCCTCACTCCCTCTCTCTTCTCCTTCCCTTTTACTCTGTCAAAAATGATAAATCTGTTGCATGTGCACCAACCCCTTAGACTAATAATCCTACTTACCCATTACTAGTGTTTCTTCATTGCCTTTAATTTTTTTTTCATTCACATATAATGATCTAAATGTCGTGTTGAGTTTGGGGGGCCTATAATATGTCATTAGGAAGACCTTGATAAAAGAAAAGGGCAGGTGTCCCACCTGTGAAAAAGCAATAATAGAGGGGATTAGTTTTCCAAGTCCAGCATGGGGCTTAGTCCGCTGGCCAGCTTCCAAGTTACTGAAGAGATATGCACAGCTGGCTGTGAGGAGCCCCTGAAAGCAGCGGCACGTGCCCCAATAGACTTCTGGGTATTTCGTAGAATAAGACCTAAACTTAGAAGACAGGTTTTCAGTTTTAGATTATTGTGGGACCCATTGACATTCTTTTGGTGCATCAGGATAAAGAACATCCAGTGTTGTTTATATGATGAAGACACTATCCCAGTGTCTTTGGTTTTATTTGAGATCTGACTCTCCTCTCCATTTCCTAAGACATACTTTAACTGAGTTGAATTCTATTGGGAAAAGTTTCACCTCTCTAATATCTTTCCTTCCAATTTTTCCTCCTATTCCGTTTTGCTTCTTTCCCTCTTTAAATCATTACCATAATCTTGGCCTCAAAAAATCAGCATAAGCCAATGACAGTCTCATGAGGGAAATATTACTTTCATGTGTGGCCTAAACATAGCACATAAACTACTCTCTGGAAAAGAAAACAAAAATTCTTCGCCAGGAGATGGAGAATATATTCTTCTGTAAAGAGATTTTTCCACTGTGCTTCCTGATACCCTAAATGGTCTACAATGTTATGAAACAAAATTTAGGTTCCTATTTGGCACCAAAGCATTAAAAAAAACATTGTGACTCTAATTTTAAAATGCTATAAAGATAAAAAACATTTTCAGTATTTTCCCCCTGAAAATCAAAGAGTTACACTGTATTTAGATGATGAGGCTGGCCATTAAAACAGGGGAGGTGGGTCTGGGGGGCTCAATGGAACCTCTCAGGAATCATACACATTCAGAAAGTGTAGATATTTGAAGAACACAAATTCGAAAGTTGATTTCTATATAAGTCAGATAAAAGATGGTTTTAAATTTGTTAATACTTTAATACTCATAGGATGGTTTCATATACCTTATTACACTTCCTGGAAAGTCATAAGGGTAAGATAAAAAGCACAACTAACTCAAAAGTGTTATCTCTTGGGATTTTTAGTTCATCATTACTACCTATGTGAAAGCCAAAGAAAAGTTAGAGGTCACAGGTGTCTACAGGGAAATCCTTAAAGGGATCACAAATGCTGTATGAGAATGAGAATAATTTTATCTGTAAATGTCATACTCTCACAGTGACATGATGAAGTCTGATTTTTATAGCTCATTCATTCATTCATAGATTCACCAAACATCTATTAATATTATATCATTCTCCAAGGCACTAGGGCTCAAAGATGAATCAGACTGATCCTCTTTTCTCAGATGCTTGAGAATAGGAGATGGAAGCCAACTTGTACAAAAATAATTATAATACAGCACAAAAAGTGCTATAGTGATGATGGAGATGTGCAAGATGGTATTCAAAATATTGATCAAGCAGAGTGGCACAGGCTACAACAAATCAGACTAGACACCAGCCTCGATGCTGAAATAGAGTTTGAGAGATCTCTTGCTGAGCCAGATCTTCCCTCCTTCAGTGTGGAGATACAGGAAGCTTCCAGGTAGGAGCCTGGATGGTCAAGGTATTAAGAGGAGCGGTACTTGGTTGGGGGATGAGGGTGGGCGCTTCAAAACTGGCTAACAACCAGTGTGGTAGTGCTGATGTGTACCAGCTGCAAACCAGCGCTGCATTTGGAGTGTTATGATTTATTTAAAAATGAATGTTCAGATATTTCTGTCACTATTATTCTAGATTGCTATCTATTTTAAATTTATTGAGTACGTTTCTGCAGCTGTCACTAAGCTTTGCTTCAAATGATATATGTATCACCCTCGGGCAGGTGGGACATGTGAAGACTTGGATGGGACTCTGCTCAGCTAGAGGTTCTGGATTTAAATGACTGATAGCATGTGTGAGTTCACCAAAGATATTACCATTACAAAAGGGTAGCTATGTACTACCTTTAATCTGACCATATTGCATTTCATCATTGGTTGCTGCAGTGAAATGAAAAACCTTGCCATATAGTAAGTACTTTAATCTATCGTCATAAAGAGGGCCTTGTCAATCTTGGCTCAAAAATCTAGACTTAATGACCAAACTGGAGACAAATAAAAATAGAGGTCATTTACTACTTATCTTTATGATTTCTTCTAAATCACTATTAGATATTTTTGGTTATTTCATCCAATAGAATAGAAGTTAAGAAATAATAAAAGTGAGAACAAACTTATTCTTTAAATACACAGATATATTCATAAAGCACAGAAAAAGGTATTTATAAACCTGGCATTATTTGGGTTACTGCATCAATATTTTATAGCACAAAATGTTTCTAGACACTTAGAGAAGACAGTTCTTTGCATTCTTCTAAAATGTATAACTTTATCAGGTTAAATTATAGTTGACAAAGGTAAGCAAAGACTGGCTGCTGATTTATTACAGCTTGTGATGCAATCGAATGAAAGTGCTCCTACTTCCGAACATTTCTTCACCAGGGAGGCCGGGTGTGTAGCAAGATCAAACAACTGTGCTTCAAGGTTGTGTGTACTCAGGCAGAATGGTTAGGACTCCAGAGGGATTTGTTTGCCTGCATCATGCCCTGGGCACTTCCCCTCCTCAATCCCTGTGGAATTTCTCAGCTGCAGCCATCAGTCCTAGGGGTTAGATATGACTGAAAGAAGCAGACCACATTGCTTTCATTCATTACCACTGCCTAGTTCTTGCCAGGGTTCTGAAAAGTCAGTGAATTGTGGGCTCTGGCTGATCTTTCTGCCATTGCACTTGATAAAACATCCCTCTACCTCTATTTTCTGCTTTTTCAAGGCAGGACCTCCACACTTGATATGAAAATATCTGACAGTGGCTGGTATCATTATACCCACTTAAAGATATATCTGCCTGTTTGCCGTGAAATCAATGAACTAAACTGGCATTCTTGCATTTACTTTGGGAGACCTAGAAGGTATTGTCCAGGGCATTACTTTTGTAGGGAGAGTGGGTATGGCCAGAGTTAGGAAATTAATTATATTCTTTTGTTCCTCATAAAAGCATATTGTTGGAAGGAGCTCTAGTACAATCTTTTCATATTACAGAAGTCTAAAATTCTTCAAAAACAATGACAACAAGGCATAGGAGTTCTCTGGCTCTCCACCCATTAATCCTGCTGTTTCCTTATTTAAGGGATAATTCAAATCAATATTCCACTGGTGGAAATCTTGAATAAACTCATTGTATGAGAGTGGAAATGTTGGAAATAATTTCACTGACTTTAAAAGGGAATCAGTAGGTTTGGCCTCAGTTTTGTGATTTGTTGTTACAGATTCTGAAATATCTTCAAGTTATTATTCATTTCACTTGAGTTGGACTTTGTAATTATGTCTGTGAAACAGACCCTGAATGCTATAGATGTTCAAATACAAGAGCAGTGTTTTCCAAGTTTTGGACTTGCACCTTCAATTGTAAAAGTCTGTGAATCACATCTTAAAAGAAAAAAAAAATGGAATGCCGACTTTGCTGAGAATTTAATTCATAATATGCCAATATTATGATGCTGTTTCCAAGATGACATCTGACTACTGTGTTAAAGATAGGGGGACATTCTGTTTTATTTACCCAACATGTATACATAGTACTATCAAGTTTTTGTTCTATAAACTGGTAACTCCTGCCAGGTTAGCCCTCTCCAAATACCACCTTCTTCACGTCATTATATTACTACTCAGTCTATAATAGGTTCCTATTACCTATCAGGGAATTTTCTAACTTCTCCTATCCTTTGAGGACTTCCATAATCTAGACCCACCTTACTCATCCAACCTTCTTCCAAACAGAAATTCCAGTTGCAATAAAGGCGTCGCATGCTTAGCTGCAGTGCACCTAGCTAGCTGTGTTATTCACAACTTACTCTATATCCTATCTCACCCTCTTTTTACCTACTTTTTAAAGTCAAGCTAAAGTTTTACCTCTCTGAGAATCTTTTTCCAGTTCCCTTCTCTGAGTTTCTTTGGTATAACAAAAACCATATGCAGTATACTATAACACCGTATTGCATGCTGGCTAACATTGCTCTTTACTTGTTTTTCTTTTAGGGCTTTTATCTCTAACAAGATCATAGATCATAAGATCTTTCCAGGAAGAAACCATACTAGCATAAGGCATCCTTGCCTATTCTTTATATTAAAATACTTTAAAATTCAACAGCTCTTTTAAATATGCCCACCTTTATCTCAGCATAAAATATTCAGAGAACAATCAAGTTCAATCAGATATCTAGGTCATTTATTTTATTTATAGGAATCTTTTTTTTTTTTTTACTAACTTCAAAGCTACCAGTAGAATTTGAGAATTTCTTAATAATGATTGTGTAATGAGGGGGTTTGAATATGGAGGATAATGAATGCTGCATGACCTGATTAAGTCACACATTTTAAAAAATATGATGGAATATAGGAAGTGTCAAAATGGACTAAGATCCTGATTTCTTCTTTTTGTTCACACTGAAATACAGATATTGAGAATCACAATAAATGAAAATGTATTCTATTGAACATGTTACACAAAGCTCTTTGTGTAAGAAATTTATTTTATGTATATTGTACAATTGTCATATTTAAAATACCTTCTTTTGTATTTCAATGAGGCCAAATATGAGTCATTTAACTAAGGAGCATAAAAGAGATTTCATAGAACCAATTCCATTTCTGAGCATCATGGTACCTTCTATATTTACAACAGTTTATATTTTCCTTGAAGGTTTTCCCTTTAATGTTACCTGGCATCATAATAAAATGCTATATTTTAAACTATTATATTTTATAAAAACCTCTTATGGGAACAAGTTGAAAAAGAAAAGAACTAAAATCCTACTTTGAAATTACCCTCTGTGTCATAACCTAAAGTTGTAACTCTTGAACTTTCACCCCTGATCATTAGTTTCAGGGTTCCTGCTCTACTTTATTGGGGTCTTTCATAAGTCCTTTAAGGATGATTGGCATTTGTCATTAGGCTTTCGACATATTACTTATTGGCCTCTGACACACATCCAAACCTTAGCATGCTTTGAGGTTCCCATCTTGGTTAGAACAAAGGATGCCTGATAGAGAGCCAAATTTTTGGTGTGCATTTTCTTTATTATTTAAGGCTGTAAGAATGTATGTCTACTGAAATAAAAGCTTTTCTATTTTTTAAAACTTTTTATTAGTTTCTGTACAACATAGAAAAGAAACTCAACCCCAAAGTTGAAATCATATGTCTTGCAGTTTCATTGCATAATGTTTGCTGGCCATGTGATGGATAGAGCAGCAGTACAGTGCCAGAGTCATTATGAAGTCATATGGGGAAGCATTTTATTCATAGAAATCTACTCATAATGGTTTTGTATTCCAGGGAATTTGCCTGTCAGTATGAATCTGAGATTTAACTGTAAGGAAACAACTGTGTATATTTTGAAGGCGGCACTGAAACTGTGGGGTGGTTAGGAGATTTCAAGTATCTTTTTTAATGGCCAGATGGGACTTGATGTTCTGGGGAAGATCATGCATGTTAGAATTTCTGTGGGAGGCCAACCATTACCCTAACCTGCACTATATTTTGTCTTAGTTAGTTTAACAAGATAATTTGGCATTTTGTAGAGCACTTTTCATATGCATGGGCATTTTAAATACATCATAGCATTGAACAAATTAGCTCTGTATATAGGCAAACAGCAGATCCTCCTTAAACAGTGGTTTGGAGTTTGATATGCCATTCCTATTGCTATTTAGGAAACTAAGAATAATGGTAAAAATGTGTGTTTTTACTTAAAAACTATTAAAATGTTTATTATACTGGTAGTGATATTGCAATACGGCAAAATCTATATCATTCATGGGTATGTTGGAAAAGAGTTTGGACGAGAAAAATGGGCCAAATACATGGCAAGGGAGAAAGGATTGTCAAGTTTATATTATATCTTCTTGAAATTAAATTTAAGTAAGGAGAGGACAAGAATGATGAAAACTGAGGAATTAGGCAAAAGAGACTTAAGTAGCATGGAGACATGGGGACTAGGTTTTCCTAGTGGGAAAATCTTGTAAGTACTCCCTCCCATATTTCATGGAAGCTAATTGATCTTAGGACTTTCATGATAAAAACATATTAAAATGATTACCCTAGTAAGTATATGCAGACAAATTTGAGAGAGAGTAGTAAGAATTTAGAGCTGAAGAGAAGAGACCTAAATGGTCTGGGGTAGGTATTATCTCCATTTTGTAGATGGAGAAGCAGGTTCTGCAAGGTTCATCTGCGCAGTCACACAGCCAATGTAGAAGAATCAGGTTCAAACGTATATCCATATGGCTGATTTCAAAAATAGCATCTACTGTTCTTTTATTTTTTTAATCAGAAGAGGTACTACAGAAGTGTCATTGTTTCAGTGGTTTAAAAATAGTTGTCCATTTAACTAACATTTAATTATGTGCCAGGCACTGAGAACGTAATATGAACAAGACAGACACTGTTCCTCATTTCTAGAAGGTCAATATTTTTTTTTGTTTCAATATAAACTTCTATGTAACAGACTTATTAAAACTGGTGTGTATGCTATAGTTAACAATACTGTGTTGTTCACTTAAAATTTTGTTAAGAGAATAAACCTCATGTCAAGTGTCCTTACCAACAATACAATTAAAAAAACTGGCATGCCTGGTGTAAGAGGGTATTCACTGAGCATGTACATAAATATGTGTTAACCACATTCCCCTGGATTAACTATGAGTGTTTTCAGTGTGTGAAGAGAGAACTGTTCATTTTTAACTTTGTAAAAATAAAAGTTTATTAACGTTTGGCCAATAATTTCTCATGATTATTTTACATTTAAAATGAAAAGCTAAAAATAAGCCTGTAAACTAGAATTGTAAACAGAGGCCTTCAGAAATGCTCAGGAACCTATTCTTTCTAAGTTTATTTAAAGCTCCTGTTTTCCTCAATGGCAGCACTCTGTGTTTATATCAGAAAATAGGGAGAACCATAGTGTGCTCAGCAAATACCAAGTCTTTAGTTGTAGAATTTGCAGCTCAGGAGTCAGACTGTCTGGGTATAAATCCCTAACCCATCACTTTCTAGTTGAGCAAGTCCCTTAACCTCTCTCTATCATCACCTTCCAAAAGTGTATTGCGATCACATAGTTAGTATAAATAGTGAAATGATGCATAAACAGTGCTTACCAAATGCCAGAAGGGTGGTGAACACTCATAAATATTAGCTGTCATCATGATCTCTTTTATTATGTCCAAGTGCTTTTGTGCCCATGACACTATGTGGTCATCAGGTTTGCTGGCTTCCACAGACAGCCTTATTCTAATGTCCCCACTCTGACTGCTTTCGTGCACGCATGCCTTCATGCTTTTTCCTCACGTCCAGACGTCCCTGGAGCCCTTTCCCGCTGAGGCACTCCTACTCGTATTCTGGTGTTCATCTCAGCTTTTTGTTTACTCATTCTCCATCACTAATTTCAGGTTTAAACCACTTCTATTATGATTATTTTTCCTACTGGAGACTAATTTAGGCAATAGACATATTCAATAATTCATTTAACACTAGTTTAAAGAAACGTGTAAGTGGTGTCTGTGCTGCTACCGTGAACAATTCATCCATCAGCAATTTGGCAAAAGCTTGCGACATTGCAAAGCCATTAATGAAAACAAATCCTATTTTCCATTAGCCTACATTATTTTTCCATTTCCCATAAGAAAGACTGTATCAATCTTGGATAAATTAAGAATTAGTGTTATTTAATTTATTGAGTGTGTGACAAACTATATTCAACCATTATCTTGGGTTCTTTTCCTGTTACTTTAAAAATTCTATTTATCTTTAAAATATCTTTTTACCATTCTCCTTTCTATTAGAAACATGGAATCTAGAGAATTCATTAAATTTTTTCTGCAAGCTTGGGAACTAAACTTTTAAAAAAATATTAGTATATTGCATTGCATATATAATAACCACTCTTGTTATAGGGCATATAATCTCACAAAGAAACATATCCTTCCTATTTCTCAACCCCTACTCTCTGACATCTTGCAGCCCCCTCCCCTGCAAATAAGAATAAAAAAAGTTGTCATGACAAATCTCCTGTAGGATCCCGGGGTAAAACATTCTAGTACCATAATAATGAAACACTTCATGTGTGGGAGAAGTATGATAGAAATAACAACTGTGCCACATCAGATCTTGTTAAAGTCAGTGCACTACAACACTGAGCGATGTGTAGTCTGAACAATATTCTGCTATATGTATTATCTAAATATTGAAAACGGCAACAAAGACAATTCCTCATTTGCTGGCATTATTTTTGAAAACAAACCATCTACATAAAGCCCAGAAATATTTCTTTGCACTTGGTTTAGAAATCCCTTCCTTTACTGATTAAGTGCAATACTGGAACCTATCCTTCCCAGTATGTTCTTATGATAGGCTCCAGTTGTCTCATAAATATGGCCATTTCCCCCTCATTATAAAATGTTGATTAATACTTGGGTAAACTTGAAATGCTTCATTTAAACTTAGCACAGGCTGGAACTGAACACACATCAAGATAACTGAGAAGAAGAGTTACAAGGTAACTTTTGCCCATTGGCCTTTTCCCATAAGGAATAGAAATTGAAGCAGTTAAAAGTAACTCTAATAATTAAAGTTTTACATATGTCTCCTTAAACAATAAAAAAAAAGTGATAAATAATTTTAAAAAAACTCTCTAATGAGCCCTGGCCAGTTTGGCTCAGTGGATAGAGCGCTGGCTGTGGATTGAAAGGTCCCGGGTTCGATTCCAGTTTGCAGGCTCGATGCCCGCGTTGCGGGCTCCATGTCCCATAGGAGGCTGGCTCAATGCCCCATAGGAGCTGTGGTGGAGGCCACCAATCAATGATTCTCTCTGATCATTGATGTTTCTATCTCTCTCTTCCTCTTTGAAACCAATAAAAATAGATATATTAAAAAAATAACTCTAATGATCAAATAATGTTGAGAATTAGATTAATCACAATTCTGAATTTGTTCATAGAAATTTTTAAAATTATAAAAATATATAAATAGATAAAACAATATTTTATGAGAAAAGTGTATTGTATGAGAAAGATGAAAAAATACTTTTCCAGAAGGTCATGTCTTTCCTTTAAGTACTCTCCTAAGGAGAAGTATATTTTGAGTTAACTAGTCCAGTTTCTTCTAAACCAGTGATTTTCAAACCATTTTGGCTACTATCCTGAAGAGGCATGCATTTTACATTTAAACCTGTGCACACATATATTTCCATACAGTTGGCTTAGATGGCCTAATGTGTATACTGTTAATACACTCATATTTATTAGCCACTGAAGGAAGTTTTTCTTTTATATATCTTCCATAAGTCACATTGTTTTATTCCCATTCATTGAACACAATTTCTGCACATACTTTATTTTTCATATGTTTTATTCAAAATTGTCAAAAAGTTCTGGTATAAAAGCTAGAAAATAAGCATATTTATGAAAAGAATATTCATAAAATTAATTTAAAGATTTGGCATTTTTATTTGATTTTTAAAATCCCCTCTAGAACAAAATGACTATAATTATTAATATTAGGGAGCCAGCACATTATAAATATTTATAACCTTATTAAAGTTATGATGTGGCCTGGTTAGACCATGAAAATAAAAATTTAGCAACTTCATTTTTGTTTTTTATAACTAAAATAATAATGAATTATTTTTATAACTGTATTCATTTTCATATTTTTATTACTTTAGTGACATGTAATAATAGAATCTCTGAAACATTAGTTAGTATGTCTCTTGTGTGTTTTTTAATTACCTGATAAAGGGAGAAATACTTTTACAATTTCTCAATTGAACTCACTGCTTTTAAAATAACTACAGTTTATCTGCTAATATTCTCTTGTGAGCGTTTTAGAGCATGGCTATTGTAAAATTAAACCTATTATTTATTATGATTAACTTATAAACTGACATTCTGTGGAGATTAGAAACAAAGAAATTTAAAACAAAAACACACACATAAAAGATATTTAACATAAATGAACCTGTGTTATGTATTGTGGAGGACATGTTGATTTAAAATATCTTGGGGCCTGACTGGTGTGGCTCAGCGGTTGAGCATCGACCCAGGAACCAAGAGGTTGCTGGTTTGATTCCCAGTCAGGGCACATGCCCAGGTTGCAAGCTCGATCCCCAGTAGGGTGCAGGCAGGAGGCAGCTGGTCAATGATGTTTCTCTCTCATCAATGTTTCTATATATCTTTCCCTCTCCTTTCCTCGCTCTTAAAAACAAACAAACAAAAAAACACACTAAAAACCATATATTTAAAATATCTTGGAAAACAAATATATTGAATTTAAAAAAGTTATTGCTTTTAAAAATTAACATGATCTGAAATAATGTTGGCATGCTTCAAATAGTCCATAGGCAGTATTTCCTTTAAAGGTTCATCAAGTGATAAACTCTGTGCCAGTTGCTAGATAATGAACAAGAGAATTCCTACCCTCTAAAGCTCACAGTTTAGTGGGAGACTATTACAGGTAGTGATAAGACATCTACCTAAGTAGCCATGTTATAAGCATGAGCCAGGCTGCAGATAAAATGAAGCAGTTTGGAACGTTTGTGCTGGTTGCGTCCAGTCTACGGAGTGTGAGTTCAAAAAGTAGAGGCGGCATGCGAAGTTAAAGAGCTCTGAGCTTGGACTCAGGAAGCTCATGTCTGCTGTGTGGGACTTCTGCAGGTTGTTCTCACCTAAATTTTACATTTGCAGAAATATGAATCATTGATTTATAAAGTTGTTTTTAGCCAACGAACTTTTACTGCAAATGGTTGCAATTTAGTGTGACATCTTGGAGCTGCTCTGATGGTCCAGTATGAAGCACAGTGTGAAAACTTCCTGAGTATGTTGTAGTACAGATAAGTTTTAACTAATATTCTACTTCTACTAGTTATTGGCTATACTATGTAAGCTTTTTGCTTCTAATTGTGGAATGAAAAGCTTTGGTCTATATTGAAAGAATTTCAGGCATTTGGCAAGCAAGCAGGTGCGGGATTTTGGGGAAGGCTCTGAAATGAATCTGTGCCTACTTGTAAGGTTAATCCATAGGATCTGAAGGTAAACCTGGTTTAGTCTGCTGAAAGGAGCTGGAGGATGGGGAGGATGGTTCAGAAGGATGATCCATGTCTCCTCTGTGCCCAGACAGGTTCCCCCCACCCCAAAGCCATCTGCAGCTGTTGGAGACCTATTCTTGGGGCCATTGGGGTGGAGGTATTGTCCTGGGTTTGCTCACATTTCTCTTCTAGGCCTCCCCACCTCAGCATGCATCTGCTCATGGGGCTTTTCCATCTGCTTGCTGCTTCTGACTCACTCTTTACCTCCCTGACCACAGCTCAGCTTCCTGATCTTTCCTCTGCCTTCAGAATTCTGGAAAGAGTATTTGCTTTTTGGAGTATATACTCTGTTTGAAGTATTTTATGGTATTTTCTCTGATGTCTTTAAAGAATCTCTGCGCCTCTGGAGTTGAAACTTACAAGTTTCAGCTTTTATTAGGATGTTTCAAATTATTTAGAAGTCTTACTATTGTTATTGATAAAGATGACAGTAATATAGCATGAATAAGCTTGCAGTGAATAATAAAAATAAAGGAAACATGCCATATATATATATATATATATATATATATATATATATATATATATATAAAATGATCTTGATTTATCTGCATTGTTTTTGTTTGTTTGTTTGTTTGTTTATTGACACATCTTTAAAGAATTACTATTATGGCTAATTATCCAGAGGCAGCAGTGGCTGGTGTGATGGGGGTGTGCCTTCCCCTGATCAGCCCAGTCACCTCCTGCAGAGGGAGGCCAGAGGCAGCAGCAGTGGCAGGGTGATGGGGGTGTGCCTTTTCCTGGTAGGCCTGGTCTCTTCCCGCAGAGGGAGGCCAGACTGAGGCTCAGGGAGCTGACATAAGCCATCAGTAGGACATGCCTTGAGGGCTCCCGGACTGTGAGAGGGGGCAGACCAGGCTGAGGGACACCCCCACCCCAGGTCTCGGTTGCCTGCGGCCAGCCGAAGGAGGGAAGCCTGGGCCCCAGGTGTGGGGACCGAGGCAGAGGCAGTTAGGGGCAATCAAGCTGGCAGGGGAGCAGTTAGGGGCAAGCAGTCAGGCCAGCAGTCCCAGATTGCTAGGGGGATATCCAACTGCTAGTTTAGGCCCAATCCCTGTGTCCCGGATTGGAGAGGGTACAGGCTGGGCTGAGGGATTCTCCCACAGTGCACAAATTTCATGCACCAGGCCTCGTGTGTGTGTGTGTGTGTGTGTGTGTGTGTGTGTGTGTGTGACTTTACAGTTTTCATCCTCACAATAATCATATAAATTTGTAGAGTTAGTACTATTTACCAGATCTTTTAGCAGACTAAAATCAAAGAAGTGAATTGGAAGTTTGCTCAATTTACACAGTAGTGAAAACCTTTTAACCCTTTGCTCCATATTTTTTTCATTATACTAAAATGCCTTTTTGAATATTACTATTGGAAGGTTATGTTAATCTCTGATGCTTTTATTCATATACATATACAGCATTTCTTATTTAATACTCAAATATATTTTGATCACTTAATGACCAAATATAAAATATATAAATAAAACAAAAGAGGGGCCTAATATTTATTGAGCTCCTCATTTATGCTTTTACATGCATTTATTACCTTCTTTCATGGAAATTCAGTCAGGAATTAATTCCCTAATGATCATTTGTATAATGTGATGGCCACATTTCTCCTTGTTCTCAGGTTTTTATGACAACATACCTAAGCATAATGACCTAAGTTAGAGCCTTCCCTTTGTTTCTTTTATTTAAAACCTCTTTACTGAAATATGACTGATTTGTAAAAAACTGTATATATTTAATGTTTATAGATGGATGAGTTTAGGGTATCGTTGAAACCATCACCATCACCAAAGCCATGGACATATTCATCATCTTCCAAAGTTTCCTCCTGTCATTGTTATTATTATTATTGATAACGCTTAACATAAGATCTACCACTTCAAAAATTTTAAGTATATAGCACAGTGTCATTAGCTATAGGTACTATACTGTGTGGTAGATACCCAGAATTTATCTGTCTTGTATAACTAAAACTTTGCACCCTTAGATCATCACCTCTCTTTTCCCCCCTCGCTCCTAGATCCTGGTGTGACCATTCTACTCTCTGCTTCTATGAGTTTGACTATTTTTGATTTCACATATAAATAAGATCATTACAGTGTTTGTCTTTCTGCATTTGGCTTATGTCACTTAACATAAAGTCCTCCAGGTCCATCCATATTGTTGCAAATGATAGAAATTCCTTCTTTGCAAAGGCTGAGTACCCAGAAAGGTTATGTTTAAGTTTAGTTTGAAATTACTAGTAGGAGTGGAGAAGAGTGAACAGATCCAAGTAATAGGAGTAGAATTGACAAGTAATTTTTCTAATAAATCAAGATAAGGTTATTCCAGATACTTTCAATAACTACTCCTCCCCACGTCACCCCCACCCCCCTGCCCGCCAAGACCAGAGGAAGGCTCATATATAGGCATATGTTTACTTCTATGCACCTGTCTAACCTAAGAAGAGCCTTATCACAGGTAGGTACATCATTAGGGAAGAGTAGAGTGCTCTAGCAATATTTGTTGTGGGCCAAAGGTACTGACTTGGCTTATGACACCTTGCTATGATGTGATTTAATGATCTTGATTTGTCTGCATTGGTTTTTGTTTGTTTGTTTATTTGTTTGTTTGTTTTTTGACACAACTTTAGAGAATTACCATTATGGCTAATTATCTCAGGCTGACAGTTTGCATCATCTTTCAAGCAAAATCTCTTTCTGAAGCAAGAATGGTACTGCTTATCATGAAATTTCCTATCATGAAGAGCACTCTGGTTTTATAGCCTTCCTCTATTTTCTATAATTCATTATTTCGTGCAATCTCTGCTTATAAGTATTCACTTCCTTGTTGCTGATAGCTTCTGCTTTTTCTCTTCCCATTTATGTTCTTGAATCAATTTCTTTTGCAGAGTCATGTCTTTCCGCTGATAGAACGCCCTGACAATTTCTGCTGCAAGGATCTGGCTAAATTCAGTAAATAAAAGTCAGGTTCCAGCTTCTATATTTGTTCTTACTGTTCATGTTTGGCTGATACTTCATCACTCAGTTTGGAATGGAAATGGCTGCTCTCTTTTTCAACTATTGTTAACGTAAACTTTGGGAAACAGCAATGATTTGTCTTATCTGATTTTTCATCTTCTCACTCTGGTGTTCTGCCAGCTGTCCATTGTCAAATTTATCCTATCCATATCATTTGTATTATTTTTTTTACCATTTTTTTATTGTTTTAAGTATTACAAATAGTAGTACATATGTCTCCTTTTTTTCCCCCATTGATCTCCCCCCTGACCTCCCCTACCCCCCAGTACATGCCTTCACCTGCCCGCCCTCCCCCCCGCCCCAGTGTCTTATATCCATTGGTTGTGCTTATATGCATGCGTACAAGTCCTTTGGTTGGTCTCTTACAGCCCCCCTTGCCCAACCTCCCATGTCTTCCCAATGTAGTTTGACAGTCTGTTCAATGCTTCTTTGCCTCTGTATCTTTTTCCCACCATTTCTTTCCTTTAAAAAGTTTTGCCTTTGCAGACTAGAAATAAACATATAATAACAAAACAAGATAAAACAAAAAAATGTTTGAGTCCCAATTTCAATGTCCAACAGTTCTGAGTCCCCGTTTCAATGTCTAACAGTTCCTTATGTGTACATGTCAGCAATGATATCTGGATGGTGGGCACATGTTGGCAATGCAGGTCCGACCCTGTCTAGTTTGGTCCTAGGTAACCTGCAGCGGTGCACAGCTGCTGACTGCTCCCATGGCAAGGCGTTGTCAGCATCTTCCATCTCTGGACTGTTTTTTCCTCTTGTCTTAGTGGTTGGAGCACACTTGTCAATTCCTCTCTGTTGCAGGAATCCATCTGGTCTTGGGGTTGTTTTCTGAAAATATACAAATGTATTCTTGACCACAAGTTAATAAAGGAATCTTTTCTATATAATTGATTTGGGATCCTTTTTATTTTTGTTCAAACAATTTTCCTTTGTCTTATTTAGACACCATGTGTGTTTTTAATGGCCGTCTTGCTGTTAGCATTGCAAATGAAACTTAATTTGGTAAAGTAAAAATTTTCTAGATGTAATTTACTTATAGGATATTTTTCCTTACATGATATTGCCCTACTATCCCCCCCTTTTTTTATTAATGGAGGTTTTTGTAAATTTTATAATGCAGTCTTGATAACTTTAAATTTAAATTTTTTTTTTTTCCCCACACATATGACTGCTTTAGGTTCATTGTATATTCAGGAATTTTACCATGAGATGAACTACCAATAGAAATTTTAGTAATTACTTTAAGAACAGCTTTTTGTCCAGTACAATTAACTTTACTTGAATATTCACTTATTTCAATTAGCCTATTTAAATTAATCTGAAAACTCGATTACTATTTTACTGTCAAATTTAATACTCTACCAACAATCTTAGTTTACCCTGTAAATATTAGTGGGAAGGATTATTTTCATTCTTGAGTGGGCCCTGAGCATTCCAAATGCTAGGCTGAATTTAGATATAGGGCAACTGCTGTTGGCCAAGTCTCTTGTCTGTTACCTGGGTCCTGATCTGAGCTGGGCCAAGTCTCTGTCTGTCACCTGTATCTCGATGTGAGCTGGGCCAAGTCTCTTTCTGTTGCCTGGGTCCCGATCTGAGCTGGGTGTGGGAAGCGCGAAGCAGCCATGGGGGCAGGAGACCTCCTTCAGAAGGGGTGAGGGTTCAAGCCCCTGCTATGTTGGGGGAACTGTGCCCCACTTCTGTTGCCCCCCCAAGTTCTCTCCTGATGGCCCCTCTGCGACTGTGCCTGTCTTAGGTTGTTCCTTCCTTGAGGAATCTTACCTGTCTCTGGCTAACCAGCCATCCTCCGGGGCCAAGCAGGGTGATGTGAGGTTCAGTTCTGTCTCCTTGGTAGCCTATGCCCCCGTGGCCTCCACACCTAGCACCTGCCTTGGGAACCCCTGGCCTGCTGGCAGGGTCCCAGTGCTGATCACATATCTCAGGGAACTCGGGTTTCTTCTCCAGTGAGGGCCCAGCTCACACAATTGGGTGTGAGACAGATCCTTGGTACCAGCCCCCACAAGGCTTCAAGCTCAGCATGAACAGAAAGCTCAGGTAACAGCTCAGGGCAATTGGATTGTGAGAAGAGGGTCCCGCTTGGCACAAAGGGCAAGAAGGGCCAATATAGGATGCTCAAGTGCCTTCCCAGTGCCAAGGAATTAAATCCTTTCATGTCCTTCTTTTTTTTTTTTTTTTTTAATTGCTGCCAACCATTCAAAGAATTAGTTTGTAAGTTTGTTTGGGATAATTGTAAAATATGCTGTTGTAAAATATCTAAAATTATAATGACATTGTAGAATAATATCATGTAAGGATATTCTTTGCCCTAGGCCCTGGCAATTCCATTTCAAACTGGCTGTCAATTTCTTTTTGTAGCTTTATATAAACTTTGTCAGGGAGGCAAAAACACAAATTACTTACTTTAGTTCAAGAGGCCAAATATTTTGACTTTCAATTACAATCCTTATGACTTTTGAAGGAAACTTCTCTTTGTTTCCTTCCAAAATAATTTTCAGTCTACAGAGAGTTTCATTTAAAAATTTCTGTCACATGAAACAATTTCTCTTAAGGCTATGGTGACCACTAGTATTGGTTAGATTTAGTATTTTATTTTTATTTTATAATTTTTTAATTAATTTTTTTAATTTTTATTTTTTACATATGTGTCCTTATTTCTCCATAACCCCCCACTCCCCACTTATGCTCCGCCCCCTTATTGTCTGTGTCCATTGATTAGGTTCATATGCATGCATACAAGTCCCTTGGTTGATCTCTCCACCTTACCCCCACCCTCCCCTACCTTACCTGAGGTGTGATGTTCTGATCAACGTTTCTCAGCCTCTGGATCTGTTCTTGTTCATCAGTCTATGCCGTTCATTATATTCCACAAATGAGCGAGATCATGTGATATTTATCTTTCTCTGCCTGACTTATTTCACTCAACATAATATTCTCCATCTCCATCCATATTGTTGCAAATGGTAGAAACTCCTTCTTTTTTTACCGAGCATAGTATTCCATTGTATAGATATACCACAGTTTTTTAATCCATTCATCTGCTGATGGGCATTTAGGTTGTTTCCAAATCTTGGCTATGGTGAATTGTGCTGCTATGAACATAGGGATGCATATTTCCTTTCTGATGCGTGTTTCTAGATTCTTGGGATATATTCCTAAAAGTGGGATCACTGGGTCAAATGGGAGTTCCATTTTTAGTTTTTTGAGGAAGCTCCATACTGTTCTCCACAGTGGCTGCACCAGTCTGCATTCCCACCAGCAGTGCAAAAGAGTTCCTTTTTCTCTGCATCCTCGCCAACACTTGTTGTTTGTTGATTTGTTGATAAAAGCCATTCTGACAGGTGTGAGATGGTACCTCATTGTTGTTTTGATTTGCATCTCTCTGATGATTAGTGACTGTGAGCAGGTTTTCATATGTCTCTTGGCCTGCCTTCTGTCTTCTTTCGAAAAGTGTCTATTTAGATCAGTTGCCCATTTTTTGATTGGGTTGTTTATCTTCTTTTTGTTAAGTTGTATGAGTTCTCTGTATATGTTGGAGATTAAACCCTTATCGTTGATATCATTGGCAAATATGTTCTCCCATGCAGTGGGCTTTCTTGTTGTTTTATTGATGGTTTTTTTTGCTGTGCAAAAGCTTTTTATTTTGATGTAGTCCCATTTGTTTATTTTCTCTTTAGCTTCCATTGCCCTAGGAGTAGTATCAGTGAAGAAGTTCTTTCGGCATATGTCCGAGATTTTGCTGCCTGTGGATTCCTCTAGTATTTTCATGGTTTCCGGTCTTATGTTTAAGTCCTTTATCCATTTTGAGTTTATTTTTGTGTATGGTGTAAGTTGGTGATCTAGCTTCATTTTTTTGCATGTATCTGTCCAATTTTCCCAACACCATTTGTTGAAGAGACTATCTTGACTCCATTGAATGTTCGTGCCTCCTTTGTCAAATATTAATTGAGCATATTGATTTGGGTCAATTTCTGGGTTCTCTATTCTATTTCATTGATCTATATGTCTGTTCTTGTGCCAGTACCAGGCTGTTTTGAGAACAGTAGTTTTGTAATACAGCTTGATATCTGGTATTGAGATCCCACCTACTTTGTTCTTCTGTCTCAGGATTGCTGTAGCTATTCGGGTTCTTTTTTTATTCCAGATAAATTTTTGGAAAGTTCGTTCTAGGTCTGTGAAATATGTTGTTGGTATTTTAATGGGGAGTGCATTGAATCTATAGATTGCTTTGGGTAGTATGGACATTTTGATGATGTTGATTCTACCAATCCATGAACATGGTATGTTCTTCCATCTGTTTATGTCTTCCTCTATCTCTTTTTTCAGTGTCGTGTAGTTTTCTACGTATAGGTCTTTTACCTCTTTAGTTAAGTTTATTCCTAGGTATCTTAATTTTTTTGGAGCGATGGTAAATGGGATTGCTTTTTTAGTCTCTCTTTCTGTAAGTTCATTATTGGTGTATAGAAATGCCATAGATTTCTTGGCATTAATTTTGTATTCTGCTACATGACTGAATTCAGTTATTAAGTCTAATAATTTTTTTATGGAGTCTTTAGGGTTTTCTATGTACAGTATCATGTCATCTGCGAATAAGGACAGTTTTACTTCTTCTTTTCCCATTTGGATGCCTTTTATTTCTTCTTCTTGTCTGATCACAATGGCTAGTACTTCCAGTACTATATTAAACAGGAGTGGTGAGAGTGGGCATCCCTGTCTTGTTCCTGTTCTTAGGAGAAATGGTTTTAGTTTTTGTCCATTGAGTATGATGTTGGCTGTGGTTTTGTCGTATATGGCTTTTATTATGTTCAGGTATGATCCTTCTATTCCCACCTTGCTGAGAGCTTTTATCAAGAAAGGGTGTTGGATTTTATCAAATGCTTTTTCTGCATCAATTGATATGACTATGTGATTTTTATCTCTCAATTTGTTTATGTGATGTATCACGTTTATTGATTTGAGAATATTGTACCATCCTTGCATTCCTGGGATAAATCCTACTTGGTCATGGTGTATAATCTTTCTGATGTACTGCTGGATTTGATTTGCTAGAATTTTGTTGAGGATTTTGGCATCTATGTTCATGAGGGATATTGGCCTGTAATTCTCTTTCATTGTGTTGTCTTTATCTGATTTTGGTATTAGGGTGATGCTGGCCTCATAGAAGGAACTTGGAAGTGTTCCTTCTTCTTGAATTTTCTGGAATAGTCTGAGGAGGATAGGTTTTAGTTCTTCCTTGAATGTTTGGTAAAACTCCCTGTGAAGCCATCAGGCTTTTGTTTGCTGGAAGCTTTTTGATGACTGCTTCAATTTCTCCCATAGTTATCAGCCTATTGAGATTCTTAGAATCTTCCTGAGTGAGTTTTGGAAGGTTGTATTTTTCTAGGAATGTGTCCATTTCCTCCAGATTGTGTAGTTTGTTAGAATAGAGTTGTTCATAGTATTTTTTAACAATCCTTTGTATTTCTGTGGGGTCTGTTGTTATTTCACCTGTTTTGTTTCTGATTTTGTTTATTTGGGTCCTCTCTCTTTGCTTCTTGGTGAGCCTGGCTAGAGGTTCATCAATCTTGTTTATCCTTTCAAAGAACCAGCTCTTGGTTTTGTTGATCCTGTGTATTGTTTTTTTGGTCTCTATGTCATTCATTTCTGCTCTGATCTTTATTATGTCCTTCCTTCTGCTCACTGTGGGCTTTTCTTGTTGCTCTCTTTCTAATTCTTTGAGTTGTTGAGTTAGAAGATTTATTACCATTTTTTCTTGTTTTTTGAGGTAGGCCTGTAGAGCTATAAACTTCCCTCTCAAGACTGCTTTCATTGTGTCCCATAGCATTTGCATTGTTGTGTTTTTATTGTCATTATTCTCCAGGATGTTTTTAATTTCTTCTTTGATCTCATTGATCACCCAATCATTGTTTAATAGCATGCTATTCAGTTTCCATGAGTTTGAATTTTTTGGAATGTTTTTATTATAGTTTATTTCTAATATTATGCCATTGTGGTCTGAGAAAATGCTTGATATGATTTCAATCTTTTTTAATTTAGGGAGGCTTTGTTTGTGACCCAATATGGTCTATTTTTGTAAATGTCCCATGGGCACTTGAGAAGAACGTATATTCCAAGGCTTTGGGGTGAAATGCTCTGAAGATGTCAATTAGGTCCATCTGATCTAGTGTGTCATTTAGAATTGCTGTTTCTTTGCTGATTTTTTGTCTAGAGGATTTATCCAGTGATGTCAGTGGTGTATTAAAGTCTCCTACTATGATTGTATTGTTGTTGATCTCTCCCTTGATCTCTTCCAGGAGTTTTTTTATGTATTTGGGTGCTCCTGCATTGGGTGCATATATGTTTACCAGAGTTATATCTTCTTGTTGAATTGCTCCCTTTAGTATTTTGTAGTGGCCTTCCTTATCTCTTGTTATGGCCTTTACTTTGAGGTCTATTTTATCAGATATAAGTATTGCTACCCCAGCTTTTTTCTCATTTCCATTTGCCTGAAAAATGTTTTTCCATCCCTTCACTCTCAGTCTGTGTGAATCCTTTGCTCTGAGGTGGATCTCTTGTAGACAGCAAATATATGGGTCATGTTTTCTTATCCACTCAGCTACCCTATGTCTTTTGATTGGTGCATTTAATCCATTTACGTTTAATGTTATTATTGACAAGTACATGTTTGTTGTCATATATTTCCCCTTAGTGTTTGAGTTTCTTTTTGCCTTTCTCTTTCTTCTTTTTACAGCAGTCCCTTTAGCATTTCTTGCATTGCTGGCTTGGTAGTGATAAACTCTCTTAGCCCTTTTTTGTCTGTGAAGCTCCTGATTCCACCTTCAATTTTGAATGATAACCTTGCTGGGTATAGTATTCTTGGATTCAGTCCCTTGCTTTGCATCACTTTGTATATTTCATTCCATTCCCTTCTGGTCTGGTGTGTTTCTGTTGAGAAATCAGTTGCTATTCTAATAGGAGATCCCTTGTAGGTAACTTTCTGTCTCTCTCTGGCAGCCTTTAAGATTCTTACTTTGTCATTGGTATTTGCCAATTTAATTATGATGTTTCTTGGTGTCGGTCTTTTGGGGTTCAACTTGTTTGGGACTCTATGTACTTCTTGGACTTGCGTAGTTTTTTTCTTGCCAATATCAGGGAAGTTTTCTGTCATTATTTCTTCAAACAGGTTTTCTATTCCTTGCTCCTCTTCCTCACCTTCTGGTATCCCTATTATTCTAATATTGTTTTGCTTTGTGTTGTCCCAAAGCTCCCTTAGGCTCTCCTCTTGCTTTTTAAGTCTTCTTTCCATTTGCTGCTGTGTTTGTGTGTGTTTTCCTACCTTGTCTTCTAATTCGCTGATGCGGTCCTCAGCCTCTTCTAGTCTACTGTTTAAGCCTTCCAATGTGTTCTTTATTGCAGCTATGTCGTTCTTCATCTCCTCTTGGTTTCTTTTCATGTTGGTGACATTTTCATTCAGCTCCTTATAGTTCTCATTGAGTTGTGTGTATTTGTCATCCATCCGTTTAAACATCCTTATCATCATTACTCTGAATTCTCTCTCAGTTAAGCTGCTAGCCTCAGTTTCATTTAACTCCCTTTCTGGTGATTCCTCTTTTTCTTTCCTTTGGGTATTGCTTTTTTTGTCTCCCCATGTTTTCCTGAAATGTTTTAATTAATTAATTTAATGTTTTAAGCAAATCAATTGCTTTGCTACCCAGGTTCTTTTGGTGATGGTGCTACTGGTGAAATCTTTCTGTTCTTCTGGGCTTGGTTATCTAGTGTAGCTCCCTACTTGAGGTATTTGGGTTCTCTAGATGTAGGCCTGCAAGCTTGAGAGGCACAACTGCAGTGTCTAGAAGTCAGCTGCTATGGAGGGGAGTGTCCCAATTTTTGCTGACTTGCACCCTTGATTTAAATCACATGTGCCCAGTGGGGCTTCACAGTGGCACCAAGGAACCGTCTGTCAGGGTGATGTGGCTCAGGGGGCTACACTTTGGAAAGGGGTAACTGTGTTGCCCAGATTTCTGTAGTTGTGGGGTGGGCAGACTCAACTTTCGCTGCTGTGTCTATAGTGGTAGGCGCTTTCTCCAGGTGGCGGCTCACAGGAGCACTGGCGGTAAGTTTGCCAGGGAGGTACACTGAAGCACTCTGGAGGGCCCTGGCAGTGTAGCCGAGTAATTGAGGTGCTTAGCTTCTAAAGATTTCTCTTTAGAGTAGATCCTATGGCCTCAGGGAGTATTCAGATTCCATGGTGTTAATCAGGGTGGAATCTGGGTGTGGCTATATTGGTTGCCTGGAGACTGGGGTGAGGGGCTATCTCTCAGGAGAAAATGGATTCTGTGGGCTTAGATATGACTCAGCACCAGACTTGCCACCACCTCTCCTGGACCGTTTGTTGCCCACTCTGCCCAGATTCCACAACTCCACCTCCTGTCCCGCACCTCTGTCACAGGTAAGCGCCTGTCTCCAAAAGGTCCCACGAACCAGGTTCAGTGGGGAAAAGCGCAGGCCCCAGTGCGAGGAAGGACCGCGTTTCTGCCAGCTCCTCTCCCGCTGGCACTCCGCGGTCCGGCAGCTCCCAAAGGCTGCCCTTGAGCTCAGAGCCCAAATCCAGACTCTAAGGTCTAAAATCCTTCAGACCTTGCCTGTTCTCAGGGACGCGGCCTGGCACTGTGTAGTTTCTCCCTGACCTTCTGGGCACAGAAGTCTGGGAGATTCTACTGCCTAGATCTTTGATTTTACCTTTATCCGGGGGATCCCTGCTCTTCCCAGCTGCAAACTGTCTCACCAGCTGTGCCTCCCTCACCAATTCGGGATGGATTCCGCTCGTCTCAGCTGCCTCCTCTATTTGCTCCGGGACAAGGCTCAGGACACATCCTTCTATTCCGCCGCCATTTTGTCCAATCCCCTCATGTGTATTATTTCTAACCTTAAATTCAGAAGCAATATCAGATTGTCTCATTTGAACAGCAGACTACTTTCAATCTTCTATTTATTCTATTTTTTTTTTTCCTTTATTCTTGATAATATTCCCCCATTGTCCCCTCCACCCATTTTCCATCCCACCCCAGGCCTTCACCACTCTATTGTCTGTGTCCATGGGTAATGCATATAAAATCTTTGATTAATCTCTTCTTTGCCTCCTTTCCCTTCCCTCTGAAATTCATTAGTCTGTTCCATGTTTCCAGGCCTCTGGCTCTATTTTATTCATCAGTTTATTTTGTTCATTAGATTCCTTGTTCATATATTTTGATTTTTAGATTCAATTGTTGATAGATATGCATTTATTGCCATTTTATTGTTCATATTTTTTATCTTTTCTTTCTTCTTTTTCTTCTTAAAGAAGACCCTTCAACATTTCATGTAATACTGGTTTGGTGGTGATGAACTCTTTTAGCTTTTTCTTGTCTGGGAAGCTCTTTATCTAACCTTCAACTCTGAATGATAACTTTGCTGGGTAGAGTAATCTTAGTTGTAGGTTCTTGCTTTTCATCACTTAGAGTATTTCTTGCCACTCCCTCTGGCCTGCAAAGTTTCTGTTGATAAATTAGCTGACAGTCGTATGGGTCCTCCCTTGTAAGTAGTAACTAACTGCTTTTCTCATGCTGCTTTTAAGATTCTCTCTTTATCTTTTGCTCTTGGCATTTTAATTATGATGTGTGTTTGTGTGGGCCTCTTGGGTTCATCTTGTTTGGGCTTCCTGGACTTGTAAGTCTATTTCTTTCACCACGTAGGGGAAGTTTTCTGTCATTATTTCTTCAAATAGGTTTTTAATATCTTGCTCTCTCTCTCTTCTTCCAGCACTCCATGATGTGAATGTTAGTATGCTTGAAGTTGTCCCAGAGGCTCCTCACACTGTCTTCATATTTATGGATTTTTTTTTTTTTGCTGTGTTTTTTTTGCTTTTTATATTCCAAATTCTCGATTTGATCATTGGCATCCTCTGCTCTACTGTTGAACCCCTGAAAGTTATTCTTTATTTCAGTTAGTATATGCTTCATGTTTTGAACTCTGTATCTGATAGCTTTCTTGCTTCCATTTCATTTAGATCTTTTTCTGGAGATTTCTCCTGTTCTTTTATTTGTGACATGTTTCTTTGTCTCCGCATTTTGGCTGCGTCTCTGTGTTTGTTTCTATGTATTAGGTAGATTTTCTATGTCTCCCAGACTTGGTAGAGTCACTTTGTATAGTAGGTGTCCTGGAGGGCTTAGTGGCTCAGCCTGCCCAATCACCAGAGCTGGGCACTCCAAGTGCACCCCTGTGTGAGCTGTGTGCACAGTCCTATTATAATTGAGCCTTGACTTATGTTGGTATCACTGAGAGGGAATGATCCCCAGCCAATCTGTTGTGAGTATCAGCTGCATCTATAGCTAAAGAGCTGAGGTACCAGAAACACTCTTATGTATCAGGACTTTCTTCAGGGGGCTTTAGTGCTCACCAAGTCCTCTCCTTGAATGTGTCACTCTTGGAGGTGGTAGGGTTATAATTTGGTGTAGTTGAAGTTGACCACCAGGTGCACTGGCTCTGGGGCCTCCCGGGAGGTGCAAAGTCAACCTCTGCCTGTCCTCTGCCCAGGGCCACCCAGCATGACCTAAAAAGCAATCAGTGGGTGCAGATGGCTGCTACTTGTGTTGAGCTTGGAGGTGCTCAGGAGAGGCCAAGCTGTGAACCATGGTGGGTCTGGGGTCACTTATTGAGAGGTATGAGGCACACTGATGCCAACTACTGCTTGTTTGAGAGTTTTTAGGAAAGTCCAAAGCAAGAGGCAAGAGAGGCCAGTTGTATGACAAAGACTTGGATGAGCCTGCAAATAGGAAAGGGTGAGGGTCTCAGGGAATCATTGGGGTGGGGTGAAAAGTCTGAGCTAGGTTGATGGAGATTCAGATATGGCACAGCCTGTCAGTTGTGGCAGGAAGGCTCAGCAAAGGGACACTGGCCTCTGCCAGCACTCTCTCTGGAAGAAAGCTGCCCCTCCAGCTCCTGCCCTGATGCCAGACAATTTAGTTCCTCCCTGAATGTCCCAGGTTCCTTTCAAGCTGCTGCCCCAGTGCTGGAGCTCAGAGGGAGTGAATCCAAGTAAGTCTGTGCACGGGCCCTTCAAGAGGAACTGCCTGGCAATCTCACAACCACACTCCCCACTGGTTTTTACAGGAAGAAGTTGTGGAGACTTTTCTTCCCAACACTGGAACCCTGGGCTGGGGGCCTGATGTGGGCCAGGGATCCCTCACTCTTCAGGGAAATCTCCACAGCTGAGATATCCCTCCTGATTTTAAACCACCACATGTGGGTGTGGGACCAACCAGTTCTGCATCTCCACCCTTCCTACCAGTCTCCATGTGCTTCTTCTTTAATTCCCTAGTTGTAGGACTTCCATTCAGCTAGAATTCAGGTGATTTTGAATGATGGTTCTGAATTTTAGTTGTAAATTTTGATGTTATTGTGGGAGGCAATGAGTACCAAATTTACCTATGCCACCATCTTGACCGGAAGTCTAAGCCATTTGCTTTCTATTTATTCTTTTGTAAGCAAAATCTTTATGTCTTACTGAAAGTTTTGTGTAATTTATTATTTCCTTAAGCTCAATATAATGCTTACTCCAATCCTGTTTTTATAGTAATTATATAGCATGCTTTCCTCAAATCTAGTATTTTCTTTGTAAATCCAATACAGTTTATTTTCCCATCTTCTCATAACTTAGTTTAGCTTCATGTTTTCCTCTCAGATATTATGAAATTATTTGTAAAACCTTGTTTAATAGATATGTCTTGCCAACTACCTTTTACTTTCCTTAGATTCTATATTTTTTTCAGTTCTCAATATAATAAGCAGGTTTCCCACAATATTTGATTAATTTATCTAAGCCTTCTGATTGGATATTTGAGGCAGACATGGTCAGAAATATTCTTTGTTTTTTATTCCTTTAAAAAAATCATTACTTCTTTAATAATTTTTATAAGCTGATTTCTTTTAAATACCATTTTTAAAAGTTTATTTTGAACTATTTTTAAATATTTGTGCAAACTATTATTTTTACTTAATAAATTTTACTATTAAAAAGGAATGTTTTCCAGGGGAACATGACAAATTAATTCCAATAAACATATAGTCTCTAAGACTTGTGAGGGGCTCCTTGGCATCTTGTTATAGGTGAGATAGCAGTCAGTCTAAGTATTTCCCATTGTAATTTTCCCTCTGGTAGTTCTTATCATTTTATCTTTATCCTTCAATATTCTTAAGTTTCTCCTTCCATGTGCTTAATTGTGATTTATTTTGACTTGCCACTTAGAGTATAAATTCAATCTTAGGACTCCTATATTCAATTCTGGAAAATTCTCATCTATTATCTCTTTTATAAAAAGGCTTCTCTATCATTTTTTCTGGATTTTTGTATTGACATAAGTAAAATTTTGTTTCTTAATGTAGATAGATACATAGATAGCATCTTAGTTCATTTGGGCTGCTATAAAAAAATACTGGGTGGCTTACAAACAACAGGAATTTACTTCTTTCTGTCCTGGAGGCTGGGAAGTCTAAGATTAAGGAGCCATCATGGTTGCCTTTTGCTGAGTGCCCTCTTCCTGATTCATAACTGGCACCTTCTTGCTGTGTCTTCACATAGTGGAAGGGACTAGGACTCTCAATGGGGTCTCTTAGAAGGCACTAATCCTATTATGAGAGCTCCAGCCTCAGGACTTAAGTACTTCTTGAAAGTCCCACCTCCTAATACCATCATCTTTGGAGGATAGAATTTTTAAAAATATATATTTTTATTGATTTCAGAGAGAGGGAGAGAGAAACATGAATGATGAGAGAGACTCATTGATCAGCTGCCTCCTGCACACCCGCTACTGGAAGCCCATAACCCTGCATGTGCCCTGACCAGAAATCAAACTATGACCTCCTGGTTCATGGGTCGACGCTCAACCACTGAGCCACACCAGCCACACTGGGGGGTAGAAGTTCAACATGAGAATTTTGGAGGTGCACAAAATTCTGCATCTTTCACATTGGTTCTTTCTTAAACCATATCCAGGCTAGCACTTAATTGTTTTATCTTTTAAAAAAATCTTGATGACTGTATTTTTTCATTTTCAAGATTTCTAAAGGGTTCTTTTTCAAATCTCCTTGTTCTCTGCCCCCCTTGTTTACATTTAAAATTCTGTCCTTTAATGGATGTTACTTCTTCATTTAGCTCTTAAAACTTAACAGACCAACCTTCGTCTGATGTTTTCTTAAAATAATTAAGGAATTCATTATCTTATTATTGAGTGCTGTCTTTCTTAGCATTACATTTCTTCATACATTTTTGGAATTTGGGTTTCTATATTCATTATGAATAGAAAAAGTATTTTGTTATTATTATTTTGTGTGTGTGTGTGTGTGTGAATGTGTGTGTGTAGTTTTCTCTGTGTCTGCCTTTCTTTTCCCTGTTTACCTTTTCTTAATCTAAAAATGTTATGTTTGTCTTTACTTGACTTCCCACCTTTCTAGATCAGACTTATCTTAAAAATGTCATGTTAAGACTCCTGTCCGAGATTTATGTTGGGGATATCATAGAATTAGACATCAAATCAGCAGATACTTCCCAACTTGAGTGGTCACTGGTTGTGTGTAGATCTATGACCCAGGAGGTCATGGTTTGATTCCCTGTCAGGTCACATGCCCTGGTTGCGAGCTCGATCCCCAGCATGGGGCATGTAGGAGGCAGCCGATCAAGGATTCTATCTCTCTCTCCCTCTCCCTTCCTCTCTGAAATCAATAAAAAAAAAATCACCTTTCCTGATTGAGAGATTATGCTTGTGTTCCCCAACCTTTAAGTCAGACACCTAGGGTTTTTCAGCATCTCTTCAGCATGCCTCTGGCTTTTAAGAAATGAACCTGGCTGTGGCTGGAGAACTTTGAGTCATGGCCCCATTCCTACTTGTAGAACTGGAACCCAGCCGGCTCATGGTTTTATCTCTATTCTCCCCTTTGCATTTCTGGTCCATTTCTTTATGAATATAAATACTTCTAAAATGTTTTTTTTCTTTCTATAATTGACCATATATGTGGAGTAGAAGAAACAAATCAGAGTATAAACTCATTGTGCCATCTTTACAACATGCTACTAATGACTTTTTCATGTATATATTTTAATCTTTTCAACTTTTGATGCCTCTTCAGGGAAAATACACATCTTATTCATCACCTATAATCCCTACTATGCAAATCACAGACATCATAAGTATATCATAGTTTCTAAAAATTTCTTAGTTTAATTGATCTTGTAATAGAAAAAAATCTGAATTTTAATTGTAGGATATTTTACATATCAGAATATGTCAATATGGGCAAAAGTAGGTTTACAGTTATGAGTATGTGAAACACAGTTAATAAAGCTATCGTAATAATTATAGTCTACATGTCTTTCCATATGAACAACTGTAAGCCTACTTTCGCCCACCCCAGTATATCTCTGTATATGTGCATTTGAATGTGTGTATAAATGTATATTTTCCATACCTACTAGGGCCGCACTGGGTTTATTTACCTGTTTGCATGCCACTCAAGATCTCAATCTGGCCCCAAATACCCCAAATATGATTAAAACATCTTTTTATTTCAGAATATAGAAAGAAATCTGAAATTTCTCATGAAAATTTTGGGCTCTGCTATAAAGCTGTTTCTCCTAATAGTTTCAATTGATTTTATTGCTTGATTGTTTTTAACCTCTTACAAAACCCAGATGGCTGGACTTACTCTGTGTACAGGCTTGAGAGGAAACTAACTGGCCCACCAATGTTTTTATTTCTCATGATAGTGTTTCCATGTGGAAGTCGGTAGCTCAGGATCACAGTCAGAGTCAGCTGGATGCTGAGGCCTGTGCTGCTAGTGTCTTGAACTTTGTGGAATTTGGAAGTCATCAGTCCAACTTAGCAGCTCATTCTTTAAAACCAGGAAGTTCTGTATTTTCCTTGGCCTCTTTCTTCCAGCAAATATTACAAGACCTCAATTCTCATTGTGGGCTAATTATTCTCTTCTATTTGCTGGAACCATAATTTAATGGGAGCTATTCCTACACAAGGAAATGAGGGGAGAAATTATATAATTGAGAATAATGGTTTGAAAGCCATGAATGTATAGAATCTTGTGCTAAGTCTGATACATACTAGCTTGGTGGTCTTCATAGGCAACTCACTGAAAAAGAAAAGTTTTTTCTCCACTTTTACAATGGTGACATCATAAAGACTAAGTATTTATTGAATGACAGTGGGAGCTAGCCCTTAGTTAATTGAGACCCATAGTTACTAACTAAATACTTTCCAATCAGAAGGGTTGTGATTTTAACTCAGCTGGTTCTCAACCAGAGAAATTCCAATATATGATAATTCACATGTAATAAAATAGGAATATGTGTAAGGTTATTTTTATTACTAATATATACATTTAGCCAACTAAATATTTTTAAAAGAATCATAATGGAACTTACTGAAGCAAAACCAATTATTTATTTATACTTAGTACTTTTAATTATTTATACCAACACCCTTAGAAAATAAATTTTTCTAAGAAATATGAAATTCAATAACACCAATTTGCTGAGAAAAGTCTTTCTTTATTGATGACATCTGGGCAGGATGAGCAAAAATTCCATGTCTTTAGTGTTTCTAAGCAATACTGGATGGTGAAAGAAATAGTGCAACATTTATAGGTAAATGAAGCTGAAGAGCTATGTTGAAATACCAAAGACAGTGCTGTCCTCTATAAATATCTGGTCTATTTCTTGGCATTCTTAAAAACAGTGACAAAACATACAGAAATTATTTATTAGTCATTTCTGAACCAAAACCTAAAAATGTATGTATTTTTTGTATTTCAGGCCCTCCAGGGAAACGAGGTAAGAGGGGCCGAAGAGGAGAATCTGGTAAGTTGCTTTTTCAGCTGCTTAGGTTCCATTTAGATTATTGAATCTGTTCTTCCTAATTAATTATTGTTAAGTGTGTGTGTGTGTGTGTTTAAATCTCTACTAGACCTAGAATATATTTTTATTTTCTTATTGCCATCAAAGGAAAAGTTTGCCAAATATTATTACTAACCACTGGCACTCAATTTTGTCTTCTTTATTGCGTCAAGTCCATCCTTTCAGTGTATCGTGAGGGTTTCTTAGCTGCACACAGTGTGGCAACATCACCCACGCTTCCATTTTCATAAGTGGTCGGTCCACACATACAGGTTCTCTGTGAAAACATCTGCCTTGGGACACCAGGGCACATGTCTAGGAATGCTTTATTATTATTTTGTCCAACTGGTACAATTTTGTCATGCTTTTACTCTCATTCATTTCAAAATTTGAGAATTTTTATTCCTCTTGTATAACCATAGAATTTTAGTGATGACAGGAGTCTTAGCAATCAATCCAGCATTTTCATTTTGTATTTGAGGAAATGGAGGTCCACAGTAGTCAGGTGATTTGGCCAAGGTCATGCAGTTTTTATGAGCAGAACTTGAAACACAACCAATTGTTTTAACGCCACTTCAGTGAGTTTTTGCTTTCAGGCCAAATCCCTGTATGCAAAATGAAACAGAAGAGTGAAATAAAAACTATTTTTTTTTTGAAACCAAGATATCCAAGTAAGTGAGTTCACTTACTGTTTTACTTGTATATAAAGACTAAGACTCTAAAAGTGTAAATGACCATGTGAGGCCATTGGTTCTTACTTGCAAGATAAGAGGAAGGCAATTTAAGTTTTGATTCTGGTGTGTGATAAGAAATGTTATTCTCAATAAGTAATTTTCAGTATTAAAAACAATTAATTACTAAGGGTTCAAACAGTAGAAATACTAACCTATCAAAAAGAGCAGAGTGCAGATTGATTTTATTTTGTCTCATCTTCCTTTTGGAAAACATGATGTCAAAGTAGAAAGGGTTTATGAAAATTCAAGAATTTAGGTAGTGTAGCTGCTTAATTACTTTAAGAGTATTCTCAAAAGTTTTCTTTAAACCTCACCAAGTCTAAATGATTGGTAATTTGAATAGGTATTCCCTATGAAAAGTGCAGTTTCATAATAGAGGATGCTTTATACATTTGCTTTGAGAAAAAAAGAAATGATAAAACATTGGTGGAGTCAAATAGTCACTGAATTGATCTTTGTGTCAAGAGAAATAGGATTGAGGGGAGGAAAGTGAAAACTTTGTGCTTAGGCAGAGTTTTATAGAAAATGTAAAAGTTAATTCCCAACTTTCTGGCTATTTAGAACTGGTGTTTTAATTGAACCTATGGTGTGTGAACTGTTGAAATTTTCTTAGAATTTGGTGTTTTGATGAGAAAACATAGTGTTAAAGAAACACATAAATATCAAATCTTATTCTTTTATGTATTGGCAATACTATTGAATGAAAAATATTTTTAGAACAAATAATGAGTACATTTGTAATTTAGCCATTTTACCAAACTCAAGAAAGTTTACATATCAGTTCTCTATAATTGGCCTATTATAAATGACCAAAGATCCTCATGATTCATCTGTAATCTAAATTTTTAGGTATATAAATTAGACATACTTTGCTTAAAATATATAAATGTCTCAGTAATTCATAAACAGGCCTCAGGGAATTTGAACATTCCTTGAAATTTTATGATAAGTTTTGTATGCACATAGATATAAATGTAGTTTGCTGATATGGTGTCAAAGGGTTATGTTCTAAAAAAAGATTAAGAATCACTGACTTCTTTGTCCCTTGTATTTTGCTAATGATTATGATGATGCTTTAATCTTTTTATTTAATCTTAATATTTTGCATATTCACTAATTTGTCTCTTACTTTTTTCTTTCTTACCACCACCCTCCCCCCGCCCAATGTAGGTCTTCCTGTAAGTATCTTTGCTGCATTTTGGCACTTCTACATTAATCAGGATCACGTATGTTAAAACCTCAAAATATCGTCTATATTTCAATTAGGAAAATGTTACTGACTGGTTAAGAGTACTTAACTTTGGGAAGTTATTTTTGAAGTACACTGTTTTGTGATCGTGTGATATGTTGGAGTGCAATATGTGTCAGCTAGAAAAACTTTTAATCTTAATGGCATCATAAACAATAGCTCTCTTGGGACTGTTGAAATAACTTATGAAGTTCCTGATAATAAATGCTTTTCCTGGAATTTGGAGTTTTTCAGCAAGCAAATCTCCAAGCTCTTGCACACTTCTTTTTTTCATCTGTTGAAACTTGTGTCTGAAGTATTTGCATTTGCCAGTCCACCAAATGTAGATGGCAACATGATTGCGGAAATGATACCCCCCGTGGGCTTGGTCCAGTGCTCCCCCTTAGGCATCACTCCTTTTGAAGTCCGCTGGACTTTTGCCTGCGTGGAAAGCATGATATGGAGCCCTTGGAGAGTTGCACTTTCTTTTTTCTTTCCTTGAGTAGGTCATAGCGCCAGCATTCCAGTCTGCTTTGCACCCACAGGAACAGATTATCTTGTCAGCTTTGAGCTAGATGTGTTTTTGAGTAATATCCTGGATATCTGCTGTCTGACCTCAGTGTTTGTACTGTGCGCTGGTCGTTTACGGTAGCGATGATCATTGGCCTCCAGCTATTTTCTCATCCCCAAACAGCCACTTTGCTCCAGGGTTCACGGACTCCACATTGGCAACCTATCTAACAGGCCAGGATGGTCCGGGAGAGGGGCTTAGCATATACTCGTTTACTTTATTCAGAGGAAGCATTGGCTTCCAAATATCTTTTGCAGTCTTCCTGCCACATTCAAGGATGGAACATAAATCATGTTGGAAATGACTGTGCTTCTGTAACTGACTTTCAGTTCTTGCTTAATGCTAGGCAGATGGCATGCCCCAGGCCTAGAGCTTGATTCTTTGGCTTCTTATTTAAGCCTCTGTCTTTAAAACTAGAAACAAACCTCTACTACCCAGAGGAAACTGTGGAGATTACAGCCAGAATAGAGTGTTCAAGGCTTCTTTTTGTGGATGTAAGTATTAGGCAGGCCAAGAGGCAGTTAAAGCTCGTTTCTGCCTTATGATGATTTTCAGGATTCTACTATTTCCTCTCTGGCCCTTCACAATTTTAGCAGACACATAGTTCTTGCTTTCTTGGGGCTATCTATTAGTCCAGGTTCTTTATCTGCAGATTTCAATTTTTTCCCCTTTTATTATATAAAAAACTGATAATACATTTTAACCCTCTAGTACAGTGGTTCTCAACCTTTCTAATGCCACGACCCTTCAATATCTGTGTTTTCCGACGGTCTTAGACTCTATAGCAGCGGTTCTCAACCTGTGGAAGCCCACAGGTTGAGAACCGCTAGCAGGGTCGCCTAAGACCGTCGGAAAACACAGATATTTACATTACAATTCATAACAGTAGCAAAATTACAGTTATGAAGTAGCAACGAAAATAATTTTATGGTTGGGGGTCACCACAACATGAGGAACTGTATTAAAGGGTCGCGGCATTAGAAAGGTTGAGAACCACTGCTCTAGTAGATGGCAGGGCATATTCTAGGCATTTAATGATTTTATTTTGTCTCACAACCACCCTTGGATGTTGCCATTCCCGTTGTTTAGTAAGGAAATTGAGGGTCAAAACTGCACAGCCACAGAGGGTTTGCAAAACTGCAATTCAACAAGATATGTCTAATTTGAAATGCTTTCTGCTTACCACATTATCCTGAGTCCTTATGAATTGTACCAACAGGAATTGTTGGTACATAGGTTTGGCAGGGCATGGGTCAAATGATAATCCTTGATATAAATAATCTATAGTCATTATTTTTCATTGCCCTCCTGAATAAAAGCATAATATGCTAATTAGACTGGATAGCCAAATGTCCTTCTGGACATCCTTCCAGACAAAGCTGTGGTGGCTGTGAGAGCATGGCAGCTGCAAGGGCCGAGTTGGGTGATGGGGGCAGCACCTTCCCCTGATTGGCCTGGTTGCCTCCTGCAGAGGGAGGGAAGACTACGGCATAGGCCCACTCCCTGTGGGCATACCCTTAGGGCTCCTGGACTGTGAGAGGGCACAGGCTGAGCTGAGGGACACCCCCGCACCCCCACAGTGAACAGATTTTTGTGCACTGGGCCTCTAGTTATACAAATAAAAGCATAACCAAAAAATGTAAAAAGCTAATCTAGAGACAAGCATTAATACTGCCTCATCTCAACTGCATTTTAAAGAAGTTATATTGCGTTTAGCAAATTAAAGCAAATCCAAGAAATAAGGTATAATCACGAATTTTCATACTGAATAAAAGATAATTCAGGTTGCTCACATTTTACAAAATGAAAAACCATTGATAGTGGAAAAGGGGAAAACCAATATAAATCAATATATATTGATTATGCTATCTTTACTAATACATTGGAGTCTTGCTATAGCACTTGGGACCCCATATCATGTGGGCCCTTATGGGTGAAATATTTTGTAATGAAACCCTCTTGAGCCTCTAATTCCTAAACCTGCCGTATATGATTTTCAAGAAATATTTGCTTTTCATCAAATTTTGCTTTAGACTATGTAAGTGGCTTTATAAAATATTGCCATTATGTTTCTTGCATCTGAATAAAAGTTAATGAACAGTGGCATTATTATGATTAAATAGATCAATTAATTTTATGTGTATTTAGATGCAAATCCAATTACTGACAGTTGTAACTTGCCCTGACCATAACCCTCCTATTTTTAGCATTATTTAATTTTATATCTGTTTTTCTTTCCATTTCTTTAAAAACTGAAATTTGAAAGTGTCTGTAATTTTATTTTTAGAGAATTTTATTTCCTAGTTTTGTGTTTTAAAAAGTTATTTAACTATCTCCACAAATAAGAAATTGGATAGAATATCAACACTTATGCTGCCATTTTAAAGGCAATTGTCCATGCATCCATTCTGTAGATTAAATGGAAAGCCCAAAGGTAGTCTGAGAAGTCAAATAGTTACTTCTGATGAGCTATCCTTGGCACGGAACATGAGTCAAGCAAATCCCTCCCACTTCCTTCTAGCTATGAGCTTCGGTGATCTTGTGACTTGTACTGAAATATAACTTGATTGTCCTGATGTGCAGTTTCTTGTCATTCACTTTCAGTAGTGCTCAATAGTTCAAAAGGGCACTCTAATGTTTGTTAATAAACAAATGCATGGTAGATTAGTTGGCCTGAGTAACAATGGCAGATTTCTTTTTTCTCTGAGAGTCATTATTTTTCATTGCCCTCCTGAATTAATACTCTCAAGTAAAATTACACACAATAATAATAACAACAACAAAACCCCACATTGATTATAAAATTTAATTTAGGAGTAGTACATTTACATCTCCATTGATATAGTTCGGAAAATTTGGCTATATCACACAAAAGCATTTCTTTTGTCAGTTTTTTTTTAATCTTGCATATTGGTATCATTTATAATTTAAAAGTTGAAATACAACTTCAGTTATATCCCACAAATCAATTGACTCTTTATAAGCTGTTCAGTATATTATTTAGCCTTACCCATTTTAACAAAAAGATATGATGTTATTGTTGGTAGCATAAACCTTCTGAGGTGAATATGATGCTGTAAATGGTTGCAAAGGAGCAATTTTATTATTATGTAACTAGAGGCCCGATGCACGAAATTCATGCAAGAGTAGGCCTTTGCCACCCTGGCTGCCTCAGCTGTCCCTTGCAGCCCTGGCTGCCTTGACTGGCTCTCGTAGCCCCACTTCGTCCAGAAGGTCGTCCAGACAGCTGTTCTGCTATTTGGCCATTTGGTCGATTTGCATATTACACTTTTATTATTATAGACTTACTAGAGGCCTGTTGCATGAAGAGATTCATTCAATAGGCCTTCCTTCCCCTGGGTGCCGGCACTGGCTTTCCTCTAGCACCCAGGACC
Organism: Corynorhinus townsendii; assembly: GCA_026230045.1. Lineage (NCBI taxonomy): Eukaryota > Metazoa > Chordata > Mammalia > Chiroptera > Vespertilionidae > Corynorhinus > Corynorhinus townsendii. The sequence goes on along the minus strand of JAPDVU010000001.1, from coordinate 77,848,939 downwards.
CAGGCCTTCTCTCTGGCCACTGCCTTCAGTTTTCGCTCTGGATGGAGCGCCATTCCTGTAGCTCCCTCCGCCCTCCGCCTTCCGCCCCTGGCCCTCCCCCTCATAGCAGGTGTCCCGCCCTGCCCGGCCACTCCGTGCCTGCATTCGTGCTGCCCCAAAGCCTGGAGTGGCTGAGGGGTGGGGCCGCCACCATCTTTGTTGGGTTACTTTGCATACTCAGTCCTGATTGGCTCGTGGGCATAGCGAAGTGATGGTCAATTTGCATGTTTCTCTTTTATTAGTGTAGATGTTACTATCAGGTACTTTTTCCTGTTTTCTTTCTCATAAAGGTAACATGTATTAAAACATTTTTCTAAAGGAACTTATGCAAGTGCTTTGAGCACCTAGCTCAGATATCACAGATGTATTTGCTGAAATGATTTGCCCAACCATTGTGTTACCTGATTCCAAAGGGCATGAAATGGTACCCCTCTATTTTGTATAAAATAGACTCATGTTTCAATAAGAAGCAAAGAACATGATTAAATTTACAAAATGACTCCTGGGTTTTGAAATGTAGCAAAATTTTCACTAGTTTTGACCTTTTTTAGAGTCAGTGGGATAGGAAGATTTTCTGTCCTTCTGTCCAAAAAGGAGCCATTCTATTATTCACAGGGAACAGAATTAAACAAGTCCTGTACCTGTAGCCAGAAGGGTCAGGAGACCTGTTTTAAGTGGCTTTTTTATTTGTATCAGTTTATCAAGCCCTGTAATTGTGCTTGATTGACAGAGACATGATGTTATTGCTGGTAGTATAAACCTCTGAGGTAGAATACGACACTGTTGTGCAGCCTGTTCTGCTCCATCCAGCTTCAACAATTGCCAACTGGATTGGAAGCCCAGAATCTTATTGACAGATGAATGAAGTATACTTAGCCAAGTTAAACTTAACAATGCTATTTCTGCCAATGTGGTAGATGAATTAGGAAAAGAAATCCCTGTGGAACTTTTATAAGAGAAACTCTGCTATCTTTACTTCATATTGAAAAAACAATATGACTTTTAAGTCATATTGTTTTCCAGGTATACTAATAACTACAATTTATAGAAATTACTTACCACATGTCACTTTACATACCAGTTTTCATACCAGCTCAGTGATTGTACCCATTTTGCACAGGAGAAAACTGAGGGTTGGGTAAGTTAAGCAATTTGCCCATGGGCTCACATTTAGCAGGTGGAAGAACCAGAATCTGAACCCAGGCCTATTTCTCTTCAAAGCTCATCTCCACCTAGATTTCAACAAGATTTTTTTAGGTACCTAAGGTTTAAGTGCTATCACTTTCTTTACAGGTATCTTTTTTGTACCTTATCCTACCATCTATGGTTCATTTTAAGCTTTTCTTAGTTGTCAGTAGATCTTACATCTTGTATATGCTCTTTCATACTGCCAGTTACTGGAGACAAACGTATCAATCATCTAATTCTCATGTAATGAAGTAAATGGTGTGGATGTGTGAGCTTTGTCTCTTCAGTCAAGAAAACAGAATATAGCCCAGCCAGTGTAGCTCAGTGATTGAGCATTGACTTATGAACCAAAAAGTCACAGTTCAATTCCTGGTCAGGGCACATGACCCAGTTTTAGGCTTGATACCCAGTAGGGGGCGTGCAGGAGGCAGCCGATCAATGATTCTCTCTCTTCGTGATCTTCCTATCTCCCTCCCTCTTCTTTCCTCTCTGAAATAAATAAACATGTATTTTTCAAAAAAGAAAAAAAGAAGAAATTATCATACACACAAAAAAGAAAACAGAATTTAAAATTATCATGGAGTTTTTCAGCCAATTTTCCTTTAGTTGCTTCAATTATTAAAATATTTTAATTTCTATTTAGGCTCAAAAATGTGCTTTTGAATGTGTGGTAACTGTTAATTTTTCTTAATAATGGGGTATTATTGTTGATGGAGTGAGCAATTTTGTAGTAAGCAATTTTGCTACAAAATACCAGGATGACTAGATAAAGTCAGATGTAGTTACCATAACAAACCAAAGAAACTAACGAGACAAACATGGAGAATTAACTTGTGTTTAAAAGCTGTTTGGGGACAGAGTTATAGCAGAATGGCCTTAGGCTGTCACAGAGGAGTAGTTCATTTTGGGAGCCTGCACACCAGTTTGTGTCCTGGAACAAAAGGTAGAAAAAGAGGATATAGCTATACTTCTTACATAGAATAGGTTCCTCAGTGCCTTTTCATGCCTTCTGTTTTGAGTGGTTCAAGCTACCACGTTTGAAGAGGGAGCTGTGTTCAGGCAATTTGCTTTAATGTTTCCTCTATGTTGTTTATGTAGATTGTGTGCCAGATTATGCAGAACTTTTGAATTTCTGATGGGGCAAAGATAATGGGTAAAGAACTACAAAATGAAATAAATAAGAATATTAAATTTATAAAAAAGAAGAGGAGAAAATAGACAAAATATTGACAATATTTTTCTTTGCAAAATTATTTTTTCTTGTGGCCTATTTCTGGATGCCATCTGTTTTAGAACAATGTTTGCTGTTATACCAGACACCTCCTGACATGTTAGTGGCTTACCACAATAGAAATTTATTTCTTATACATGGCGAGGGGCAATACTTATTGCAGGGACCCAGACTCATGGAGTGTCTGCTGTCTTTCTCGTATGTGTGTTCTAAGGTTACCCGGGTCATAGACATACAGCCATCAGATAACATAAATAAGGAAAGAGAATGGAGGATCAGAGGAAGTTAAACATTTTATGGTTTATATCACTTCTGACCACATTTCTTTGGCAAGAGTCAAGTGACATTTTCACACCAAAAAGCAGGGGAAGGAAAGAAATGTAGCTGTGAGCTCAGAAGAAAAGTAAACACATTTGGTCACCAGCCAGTGTCTGCTGCCCTGTCTGGAACTAATTCCTGAAGAAATAGACAGAACCAGAAATCCCCAGAGGGATGTCATAGGTATGTCACTTGGGTGATAATGTGACCTGTGTCTTATTGTAACATTTCATAGAAGAAACACTTCATCAAAACTATTATCATTAGAAACCTTGAACAGAAAAAGAAATAAAAAAAAGGGAAGATATTTCTTTTTAAAAGAGCAGCATAGAAGTTGGGGGTGGTTTGTAAGAAGAATAGGGTATTAATGCCAGGCCATGACCCTTAGGCACCCCCTGTTACTTTTTAACCTCAATGATAATGAAGGCTTCCTATCTTGAAGCATTTACAGAATCTTTAAAGCACCCACAGACACTGCTATGGCCTTCTCTTCCTTCTTACTTTTTTTCATGCCACTGAATGACTTCATTACTTTGCATTGGGCCCAGGGTGACTTTCTCAACTAGAAATAATTCTGGTTATTTATCTTGCCTCATATGCCCAATGGTTGTAGGTGAAAGTTTAACTTTTAGTAATAAATCGCTTTGTGAAAAAAATTACAAAAACTTTTAGAGTCACTTTTATGAGGTTTGAAGGTGAGCAACTGCCATTCTCATAGTGGGAAACATGATTAGACAAAAAAGGGAGAGCTTAAGGGTGAATCCTCTCTGTCCCATGGATTCTTGGTAGAGGAAATAAGAGAGCTAAAAGAGTATTTCTTTGTAGATTAAAAAATAAAAAACAAAAAAACAATAGAGAGCACAAGGCAGTTAGAATTATTCAGAAGGAACCTCTCAGATTTAAAATCTTTCTTGTTGGTTGCTGATTGGCCACCTGCATATTTTCTAATATTCAGTCTATAAACCAGTGGGATGTCATATCACTTTTTCCTGTTTGGCTTCGTCACATTGCTGAGTTCCTGGGGCTGCCTGGATATATTAGTTCCTGGGATAAAATGGGGAAGTAATATATGACTTCTGTAGATTTGTGAGGCAAATAGTTTGGATATATTTTTTAAATGTTAATATTTTGATTAAGGTCAAGTGAGTGATTTAAGGGTATATTCTGGTGAACTTATGAATGGCTAAGTATTTAATAATCTTCCATAGCACCTGATCGTAGAGAAGACTCAGTTCTCTGTTCTTCCAAACCAGCTACTTAAATGTTATGATTTCCTCTTACACAAGAGTGGCCCCTGTTTAATTTCTGATCATGTGAGCACCATGAAGTTGGCCTACATTTAGCCCAAGTTAACTAAATGACCTGTTTAGTCTGAATTGGGCCCTGGACTAATATAGAAAGAATTTCCTCTTTTAGTTATTAAATGAACTTTAGTTCTTGCTTTGGTGGAATTAAAGAGACATGAAGCTGTGGAATCTAAAGTGTCTCAAGTTACCTAAATGTTCTTATGGGGGGTTTTTTTGTGTGTGTTTTTTTTTTAGTCGCTATGAATTATTGTTTTGGCTTGTGAAAAGTTGGCTTTATTTATTAATTTTTCACCTTATCTCAGTGGAAGCTGAGGTCAGCCCCAGCTACTGTGGACACTAACCACAGAGTATGAACCTGAGCCTCCCAGGGCCCCACTGATGATTACAGGCTGCAGGGAGGGCTGCAGGGCTCCCACCATGAGGCCCAGCACCCTCCAGATCACTGCCTATGAGCCTGGGAACTGCTGCCCTGCCTGCCAGAGGCCCAGCACTCTTATGGGTGGTGCTGAGCAGACCAAGTGCAGGGGAAGTGTCAGGTCTCAGCTCAGGACGGACAGGCCAGCTGTGATATTGTGATATGCAGTGGACTGGGTGGACAGACCAGCCAGGCCCATGCTGGTTCTGCGGCAGACTTGTGGGTGGTCTTAAGCAAGAGGCTTCTTGTCCCTTGGTCGATCTGTTTTCTGGTTAGCATTGACAGTGAAGACTGTGAATGGTATTTTTAATGCACCTTTTATTTTCACAAGTCCTCGTGGTTTCCTAAGATTTGTTTAGGGCTAAATGAAATACAACTTTTTTCTTACTTGCTAATATTTTCAGTCTAAAAAAAATGTATGTCCCTAGCTTTTATTTCTACAGAATATTTTATTATAAAGTATTTCTATAAAGTCAAGGAAGTGAATAAAGGATGGACTCATAGGATATATGGCAGAGGAGATGCCTTATTAATAATTAATTCATATAATTATTTAAAATATTGTGCCCGTTCATTCACTTATTTATTCATCAAACTCATAAGTGCCTGCTATGTGTCATGACCTTTGCTATATATGATGTAGATAAAATAGCAAATAAGACATAGTCACTGTCTTCAAGGACTTTGAGTCCAGTGAGAATAAAACAAAAACAAAACAATATTATGTGAGAAGTACGTATGCTCAAGGTATGCCGAGGAGCTACAGAATAGTAGAGGAGTAAATAATCCATGTTTGGATGGGGAGGGGATCAGGGATGCCTCTAGACCTGAAGTCCAAGCATGGTCAAAGTGAAGAGTCTAAGTAGCGCAGTGTTTTCAAGGAGGCTGGCATTTTCAAAGCCTTTGAGACACAGGAAAGAATGTCATTTTGGGAAACTGCTTATTAAATAAGGTTGAAATGTAAAGTTCAAGGAGGACATTGGGATGTAAATAGAAAGAGTAGAGATCAGAGGAGGATGAGGCTGCAAAGGAAATTATATGCCTCATTAACTAATTATCCTGAAAGTGTGCAGAGTCTGAAGGATTTCAGAAGGGGTTGGCATGGTCAGACAAATATTTGAGGAAGAGAACTCTTGCTAAAGGATAGGAAGAGGACAAAGGAAGAGAGAGATATTAGGATATTGTTGCAGTTATTTAGAAATAAAATAGCCTAGAGAAATGTAGAAAATAGTATATATTCAGGTGGTAATAATGAGGTAGAAATGACATAAATGTGTGACTAGATATAGGGGTAAAGTAGGAGGAAGTTGGAGTAACTTTTAGGTCTTGCTGTGGGGAGTTATGGAGTGGGCCACTGGGATAGGGAATAATGAAAGAGAGCAGATTTGCGTAGGGGATGATGCTGAGACCTGATGTGGAGTTACTGAGTTTTAGATGCATTTGGGACATCCATATAGAAGCATCTAGTAACCAGTTGACTATGTTGGTATTTCCCTTGCGGGAGAGGTGTAAGCTGGAATGAGAGCTTTAAGAATAGTCACAGTATAGCTGGTGGTTGCAGTGATTAAAGCAGATCAGGCTACTCAGCTCATGAAAATGAGACCCCCCTTCCCCAGGAGTTAATCCTTTGAGAAACAGATGGAAGAATTGGAACTCTTCAAGAAGACTGAGATGGAGTGTGCGGAGAGGTGGATGGAGAAATAAGACACACTACTGTCATGGGAGACACAAAGGAAAAGTCTCAAAATGAAGAGTACTAAAACAATGTCAGGTACAGGAAAATGGCAAATGCGATAAAGACCAAAAAGTGTCCACTGTGTTCACTAATAAAAAAGGCTCTGGTGCTGCTGTCCAGAGCAGACTGTGGGCATTAATTGACTTGCTTTTTTCCCTGGCTGTGGTCTACACCTATTAACTGTTTTCCCTAAGGTAGGTGAAATGGATATGACACACATCAACCACAGCTGGAAAACCCATATATCCTCAGGAGAACACATTTTATTAAAATGTCTCTTGATTATTCCCACAGTGTCAAGTAGGACTTAGAGCATTTACATGGAGGATACCTATTAAGCACAAAGGGAGGTTTCCTGTTTAGTTTCTCCCTCCCTCTCTTCTTTCATTCCTTAAATTATTTTTTAAAATATAGTCTTTCTCAGACAGCTTTTTATCTGGTTGAAAAGAAAAGTCTTCACCTATGTTTGCTATTTATTAATAATACAAGACACTTTATATTTAAATGCCAAGTGAATGCCAGGTAGTCACAGCACTAGGTCAGAAAGAGGAAGTTTTATTAAGCATATGAATGGCTAGGAAAATTGGAACTTGAGCTGAGACTTGAAAGATGGGGAAAAATTGGATCGGTGAAAAGGAAGAGGGTGGCAGGGGGTGAGAAGGGGGGGGGGCAATGAGCCGTTTGAGAGTAGAGGTTATCATGGGAGGGTTGCTCTGGATTCCACGTGGAGAGCCTTAAATGCCAGACTTAGCACTTTAAATTTTCAATTCTAAGAGAAAACAGTTATGGGCAACTGATAAGCAATAAATGGGAACCTAGTTAGAATGAGTGGTTTGAGAGTGATTCTCAGGAAACCTGAAGAAAGTCTGGGCTGGGTTAAAGGCATGCATCGATGGGCTTCATCTGACAAAGTTACCAAGGAGGAGTTCTAGGATTTCTAGAATGGATATAAGGAATGAGCCAGAGGAGAAGTGAGACAGCATAGAACACTGTAGGGTCAGCTATTCAAAAAAAAAGGAGCCTTTTGTGGGGGTCAAAGATTTCAGTGTTGAATATTTTAAGTTACTGGTAACATAACTAAGTAGAGATATTTATTGACTGAAAGATACCGAATTCTTCTCATTGTGACCTAAAATGACCGCTTGGCTATATTTTCTCTACACTGTATTGCAGGCATGGTTGGAGTGTAGATGTTCCTGCAAAATGGCAGACAGATGAAGACTGAGAAGAAGGCCCTGGATTTTCCAGTAAAAATGACCTTAGTGTTTGTATCCGTCAGGGCTCTCCAGAAAAACAGAACTAATACAATAGCAATATATATATATAGATAGAGAGAGAGAGAGAGATTTTAGGGAATTGGCTCATGTAATTTTGGAGGCTGGTAAGTCAATCTGTAGGGCAGGCCAGCAGACTGGAAACGGAGGCAGGGTTTTTGAAGCCAAATTATTTTTTCCCTGGGAAACCTCAATTTTTGCTCTTAAGGCCTTCAACTGATTAGACAAAGCCCACTCACTTTATCCAGTATAATCAGCTTTACTTAAAGTCAACTGATTATAAATGTCAATCATATTTATAAAATATCTTCACAGCAACATCTAAACTAGTATTTGACCAAACAACCAGGCACAAAACCATCATGATGATGTTTTCAAATAAGCACCTCTCTGAGCTGTATTTTTCAGATCCCTGTCGAACATGCTCAGATATACTCTCATGCTTGTCTTTCATCGCTGCCTTCTCCCCTCTCTGGAACTACTCCCTCCTTCAGCCCGTTTCTTGAATCAGCTTTCATATTCCATGTGCTTAGCCATATAACTTGGCCTATGATGTGTAAATACACATTTTCCACTTGAATTAATAGCATTCCTGGTATTAATTACACAGTACATTTAATTGGAAGTTAGAGATCAAAGCCAGTTTATCTAGATCATTTGATGCTACGGCCTGTGAAGTAGGTAGGGCTGATAGTATTGTTGTATTTCACTCACCAGCTGTAAATGGGGCTCAGAGAAGTAGAGTAACATGCTTGGGGCATGTGGCTCATAAGTGCATGTGGGCAGCACTAAACTCTAGAATGCTTCTATTTGATCTTTCGGTAGCAAATAAACACAGACCTTCAAACTTTTGAGAGAAAGAAGCAGCAAGAGTGTCTCTCTTACTTGCCACAGTTGAGTTGAATCACACTTGAGGAAAAATTGGGACCTATGTAAAAGAAAGCATTTAGCCTGGCCAGCATGGCTCAGTGGTTGAGCATCAACCTATGAACCAGGAGATCATGGTTCAATTCCCCATTAGGATACATGCCTGGGTTTGTGGGCTTGATTCTCAGTGTGGGGCCTGCAGAGGCAGCCGATCAGTGATTCTCTCTCATCATTGATCTTTCTATCTCTCTCTCCGTGCCCCCCCCCTTCCTTCCTCTCTGAAATCAATAAAAATATGTTAAAAAAAAAGAAAGAAATCATTTAGTGATAGCATTTCTACTGCCCAGAACCCGCATCTAGATTCAGGAAAAGGACAAAAATGGAGCAGCAGGAGCTGGGCAGGGACTGAGGTGAGCGTGAGTCTGGAGCTCCAAGGGTTGCAGACCAGAGAGGCAAGGGGCTTGCTCTTCCTAATAGCAGCCCATCGTACTCTCCCTTCCTCCTAGTTTTTGACCTGTCACACCCTACAGTGTTCTGTGCAAGGAGAGTCGAGATAGGAAAACTAGGGCATCTATACAAAGTGGCTGAATCACCACTTCCTTCTATTAATAAACAAATGAAATCCATATTTGTGTAGCTAACCCACAGAAAAAGAAGAATGTTTGGCAGGCACAGTAGAAACCCAATCTGGAAACTGCAAATTTAAAAACAATTATTTTAAATTTCATATCACTAACTTCCTTTCCGAGGCTTCCGTTAGCTACATCGACATTAGGATATTCTTCTGGGAGTATAAATATAAGCACTCCAGGGCTCTGTGCTGCCCGGAGCCACAGGTTTTATAGGACACATGAAAGCATACTTTAGTCCTGTACTGCAGACACGGTCTTTTGTTCTGATATATAATTTCATTCAACAGTAGTAGACACACATACTTTGTCTCTTGATTTGCAGTTTGGGGAACAATTTCAACTTGTTCCCTTCCAGAGCACATTATTAACAACCGATTGGCATACAGTTTCAGGCTTTCTCACAGGTGAGAGTGAAAATTGAAAGAGTGGATTAGAGAGTTCTCTGCAGGCACCCTGGGTAATTTATCGCCCTTCTGTTATAATGGCTGAATGTATATAACTTTCACCATATGTAGCCTTCCATTTAGACTTCTAATCAATGGGTAAAGAATAAGAACTGGTTTTTAAAATCCATCCCTTGGAGTGGAACTAATCAGCTTGTGGTTTCCTTTCAGGTACTCTGACCATTATCCAATAGGCCCTATATATCCTCAAACAGGAAATAACCTAACGTCCCACTTCCAGTTGTGGGGTTTATTCATACTCATGCCCCTCCCCTTGTCCATCCAACCCTCTACTTTGCATATTAAAGTTAAGTCTCTAATCATTGATTCTTCATGTCTGTCTGGAAAGTTGATCTGACATTGCAATTACATACAAATTTAAGTTGCATATTACATGGCATGAGTTGAAAAGAAACTGTTTTTGAAATCTTGTATTGTTTACCAGTTTGAAAGATGAGGATTTGTTCCTTTGCCTGACTAGATCCCCTGGGTTTTATTTGTTAAGAAGTTATTTTCCCATAGGCATTAGCTGTCCGGTTTAGAGTGGGGGAAATCCCTATTTTATCTTTAGTTTGGTGATGTTAGTAGAGTTTAGGAAGAGAAACTTTGCAGAGCATAAATGAACTTATGGCAATTTCAGATCATTGGAACATTTTGAACAAAATGAAAAGAAAAATTGCTTGACCTTGTATCAAATATCCTAATTTGTAAGAAACTCACTACAGAAATTGCATATTCCCTATAATATGAAGTTTCCTATGTGCATATAAATAATCAAAACCACAAGGCAAATGACTTTGGATTTGGAAAACTCCTCCTATTTATCATTGTGAGGAAGGGAAGATTTTATTTTGTCATTGGAAGTATCATTAAAGAGTAGGCAGTTTCTTTTATTCCCATTCATGTTTAGAATTTCCCAGTAACTCTAATAACTAAATCACCTCAATCATTTTCCAAGCTTGTGCTCTGTTAAAAATAAATTAAGTAGAAAGCTTTCACTTCTATAAATTATTACTGAAAATTGACCTGTCTTCTTTCTCTGTGGTAGTAGCAACTCAATCAATTAACCTGAAGTACAGTGATTAACACAGTGGGACCTACTTTAGTGCTTTTAGTGATTTATAATACTCTTATCATATTGTCAGTGTTAGACTCCATGCACAATGTAAGCATTCTTTTTGGGAAGAGTTTTGATTACAAAGGGGATGCTTTGTATTAGCATATTTTTTGTTTGGGGCCTGGAAAGTCAGCCTCACTTCAGGTGTGAAATGTTTCCTTTCTACATCCTGCTTTGGCTTCCTGACTGTAGCTACAGCAGGTGACTTATTAAAATCAATATGATAATTATCTTACAGACATCTCTTGTTACATATTTGTTCTCACTTTGTCTCATTCTGTGCGGGCTAGTCTTTAAAAACATTAGGATACCAAGAACGGTGTCAATAGTATCCTTAAACTATAGATCTCCAAAATTCTTACTTTTAAACTATAACCAAAATTAGGTAAATATTGTTTGGCCTTATCAATTAAAGGCATCATATAAAGCCCAGTAATAAAAATGAATGTAATTATATAAAACTAGCAACTTTTCTAATATCCCAATATATATGTTATGTGATACTAAGTTCTAATATTTGGCATTTAAAGGCTTTTAATTTCTTTCATACAAGATATTGACCAAGATATTGACTCCTCAGTCAGGTTGTCTTGTAGCTCAAATTTCCCTGCTAAGTAGAAAACAAAGGTATTTTTAGAAGAAAGATATTTTCCTGAGATTTTTATCTTCAAATCATGAAAAGCTTAGAGTATGTGAAATTCTAAAAGTATAGAATTTTAGTTGGTGGGAAAATCAGAGATTGAGTTTTCTCTTCGTTTTTTTAAATGAATGAACCCAAAATGGAGCCCAAACAGGGACTTGAAGGAAGACATTGTCACACTGACATAGAACTATTCTGCAGTGATGAAAATGGACACATGAATCATGGTATATGGTATGTTTTATGTAGATTAATTTATTTCTAAGGGAATATTTTTTAAATGCTTCATATTTTAAAATGTTCAATTCATCGAAGTAATCCTGTCACATCTGTTACAAAGATTCATCTCTTGCTGAACCATAGCCAATAAATTTTCCAGAAATGACATTTTTCACAGTTTATTTTGCTCTCATCATCATAGCATAAGCCACATTAAGTGTATTTCTTGAGTGATGCTCCAGATGAATTAGGCCTGTGCATTCTGTTTCTGCACAGAGAGTTTGTTTCTTAAGAGAAATAAGAACTTTTAGGTAAAGATGCCTTTCAGGTGTCAATCAGCCATGAAGCCTTGTTTCTGTTTTTTAAATACTTCTGTGATTAAGAAATAGAATAACACCACGAAGGAAGTCTATTTCCTATTTTTAAGTAATATTATCCTTTAATTACTTGAGTTAAACCGAAGAAATTAACCGTTAATTGTTTTTGTTTTACCTCAATTTAAATGTAAATAGAGTAAAGAAAAAGTTTTGGGATCTAGTTCCTATTGTATTGAATTAAAATGTGTGACTAGTTTAGCATTATTTATAAACTTTTATTTTATTGCTCTTTTGGATTAAAATCTTATTTGTACAAGTGAAAGAATGAAACTTTATTATGAAATGACATAAAATTGAATGATATATATGTTTATTGAAAAGGATACTGCCATTAAAAATTATAAATGCTGGAAGAAAACTGATTCTGCAGCATTGTTAAATGAGTTTACTAGTGATATTTCTCATTCTTTACTTACTGTGGGCTCTTTATGAAAGGAAAATGTTGAAAAGAAGAACTTAGAAACCTGGGAAATTTCTACAGTGGGAAAAAGCAGGTTAAACTCTATTCTCTAGGATCACAAAGCAAAGAGGTTTCAAATGTATTGTTTCCTTCAAAAATTTGAAAATCGGAATCAGGTTTGGTTGAGTTGACCTCTCTCTTCTGAATGGGACTACCTTTTGCAGCTCCTCCTACAATCGCAACATGGCTGGAAAAATAGGGGGGCAGTTTCCATTGTACTACAGATTGTTCCTGTGGGAATATACTGAGAGCCAAAGGAACAAGAACTCTACCACGCCTGCCCTCTGACATTGGTGGGAAATCCTCCCTCTGCTTAATGGCAGAACCAGGTCCCTTGACTTCCTTTGTGAATTGTAGGTATTTCTCTCTTTCCCCATCCAGCACGGCTAGAGAGTGGGTCTGGTTCCTGAGTAGGGGTGGCGGGGGATTGAAAAATAAAAGAAAGAGACAAGACACAGAGATAGAAGGAAAAAGCTGGGGCCAGGTAGGACCACCATCCTCTTCTGATGGAGAGACAGGGACAGTGTTCCAGAGCCAATCCAGCGAGTTTATTTTATATCCCAAATACCAGGAAGTTTCACCAAAAGGTCAAGACAAAAGGAGATTATTTGCATTCTTGAGTAGGCCCTGAGCATTCCTGGTGCTAGCCTCTAGGCTGGCTTTAGATATCAAAACCACTTCCCCACACCATAGACTGAAATGAAGGTCAAGCTGACAACACCCTTGCCCTTTTGGCAAGGCATTTTCCCAGGGCGTGGCTTTGCCTGTCACCTTGGGTTCAGCTGACAATAATTAAATAATGCCCATGTGTCTTCCCAGGTGCTGTCTACAGTGAATAAGGACAGTACTACAGAACTCTTGTGTCCTAGTTCATGCTTCATACACCTATCCATTCTGTGTGCGTGTGTGTGTGTGTGCATGTACATGTGTGTGAACTGAACTGAAACTTCTCCCTGAATTTTCCTTTCAATGAGAAAAAATAAAAGACTGAAGTTTGTACTTTTTCAAAAGCTTTGATATGATTGCTTTAGCAGACTTTATTCCTGGAGGTTTGTACTGCCTTTCCACCCCTTTAGAAGGACCTGGTGGGCTTACCTAATTCATTTCATGCAAACCAATTATTAATACAATTGTGTGTACCTTGGCCTACTTCCTTTCATTTATGCAATTTCAGGGATGGTCAGTCAGCCATGCTACAGGCAGCACATAGAACCAGTCATGCATAGGAGCATGTGCTTTATTCTCTCCCCAGTAGGCTCCCATCATGCTGTGGCTACAGCCCGTGGAGCACTGTTTTTTATCCCTCGGCAATTATTTCTAATCTTTCAGAAAAAACCTGCTGAGCCTCATCAATAGAGGTAATTTAGCCTGTGTCTCTAAAATGCTAAGTTACATTTCCTGTCTCAAGTGAGAACACTTATGGTACAGAAGAAATGAAAGGTACTTAGTACCCTTTTGAAGATTACATTGCAGTATCTAATTTAGTCCCAGCATTATTAACTGTATTACATTATCTGTTAAAATAAAGGGCTTATTTGACATTTATTTGTATTTTAATAGAATCAATTTTATTGCAATGAGAAGAGAGAACTATAACTAGTATTCGCAATATGAGCCTTTGTCAAAGGTCTCTCCCAGTTGCTGGGGAAGAAAAAGCCCAATAACGTATGGGAATCTGAGAATGCATTAACTTCTCGGTGTTGTTTGTGACTGCACGTTCCACTGTTGAAGGGTCCTTATTTTTCCTTCTTCCTCTAGCACTAACACAGTGCCTGAAATTTAGTAGGTTGATTGAGTAAAAATTCATATAAGGATGAATTTTTTAAAAAAATTAAATATTTATCGTATGCCTTTTACTGTCCAAGGTGCAGTATAGTAAAATAGTTAAAAAATATAGGCTCTGGAATCTGACAGACCTGATTTTACTAGTATAGCTCCGCATTTCCACTTACTAGTTGCATAATATTGGGCAAGTCAACCTCTCTCTGGTTGTTTCCACGACTGTAAAATAGGCTAATCATGGTACCTGTAATGTCCACACACAAAAAACAGCACAGTACCTGGCATATTGTAACAGCACCATTTAAGTGTTGGCTGTCCAAGGAGCATGCCATTTAATAGGAGAGATACTAGTAAGATATCAGTAGCTAGAATTTTAGGCAGAATGCAATGTCATCAAAGAATTAAAACTACAATCTGTGGATATTCAGGGGAAATCAAGTTCCCATATGCTGTATGAAAGCAGGCAACTCTTTGTGGAAGAGTGAAAGCCCTGAAGCTTGCATGGGACTTTGACTAGTGAATGGGTGCCTTAGCAGGAACAAGGCTGTGCTGGGGGTTGGGAGCCTGAAGCAATTGGAGGTAGGTCACAAGGGCTCTTAGTTTTATTGATCTTTTCTAATCTTTTAAAATTTCTACATTGTTTATTTCTGCTCTGATTTTAACTATTTTCTTCTTTCTGTTTACTTTGTGTTTTGTTTGTTCTTATTTTTCAAGTTCCTTTAGGTGTAGAGTTAAATTGTTTATTTGGGATTTTTATTGATTCTTGAGGTTGGCCTTTATAGCTATATACTTCCTTCTTAGAGCTCTTTGTGGTCCTTATTTAAATTTCATTTTAAAATTCTCTTGAATCTTGAACTAACTCAAAGTTGTTGTTTTTAACTCTTTTCATCTTCAATTTCCTTTTTGGGACACTCTTCTTCTCTTGTTTATATTTCTCTACCCAAGGGATCTAACCTGGAGTGAATGATTCACTAGAGAATCTACTGATAGACTTCAAGATGTGTGTGTGTGTGTGCAGCTATAGCTCTTATCTAATTTAAAAGAGTGTTAAGAATCACTCCTACTTAATTTCCCTGGGTAATCTATCCTAAGCCTATGACTTCTGCCACCAGCATGAGGCAAGTGAGAGCACAAAAGGGGTCAAGTCAAATCCATGTTCATATTCTAGCTTTCCCTTTTAGAAGCTGTGTGTCTCTGGGAACATTACCTTGCCTCTCTGAAACTTGCTTTATTCAACTACAAAATGGTGAAAATGCTAATTTACAGATGTATTATAGTAGAGATGTCATTTGTAAAAGTCTTGGTGACTTGTGGTAGTCAGTAAGTGGCAGTTTTAATTTTCATTTATTTTTTTAAAAAATTATTTTTAAATTAAATATATTGGGGTGACATTGGTTAATAAGATTATATAGGTTTAAGTCTATGATACATCATCTGTATATTGTATTGTGTACCCACCCCCAGTGCAGTCCCAGACATCTTGGTCACTAAAGAACATCAGCTTATTAGCTTGAAGAACCACTTCCTCCCCAATTTTAAAATAGGTTTTCATCTTTTGGAGTTCTCTATCACTGTAGCAATAAGCAGTATGTGACGCGTGCATTATGAATTTATTGACTCTGCTACTAGTAGCACACATTTATTAATGTAAAATATCTAGGACAGACAAGTGTAGAGAGAAGTCATTCCATCTTTTTGCACAATATATAGAAAATTGAAATTGGGCACCTATATAAATTTAATGTTTCTGTTAAATGTTTATAAATTGGCTTCCAATATTTATCTGGAGCAATAAAACAGCACACTTTTAAAGATGTTAATAAACATGGCATAAACCAAATTATTTATTATATACTATGTGATAAAAACTGGCAGGGCAATAAAAATTCTTGTTTCCATTATAAACATCCTTTATAATAAAAGCCTAATATGCTAAGTGTCTGGTCATCCAGTCGTCTGTTCAACCAATCAAAGCATAACATGCTAATGATATGCTAAGGCTGCTCAACCACTTGCTATGATGTGCACTCTCCACCAGGGGGCAGACTCTCCAACTGGTAGGTTAGTTTGCTGCTGGGGTCCAGCTGATAGGGACTGAGCAAGACAGGCCGGGTACTCCCTGGAACCCTCCTGTAGTCCCTCCTGGCTGGCCAACCTCCCGTGTCCCTCCCCAGCCCCAATCGTGCACTGGTGGGGTCCCTTGGCCTGGCCTGTGCCCTCTTGCAACCCGGGACCCTTCGGAGGATGTCGGAGAGCCAATTTTGGCCTGATCCCACAGGCCAGGTTGAGGGACCCCACTGGTGCACAAATTCGTGCACCGGGCCCCTAGTTTAATTATAAGAAAGAAAAGGATTCGTTTTTTTCTACAAACTCTCCAACACTTGTTTTTACTTGTCAGGTGTGAGGTGGTATCTCATTGTGGTTGTGATTTGCATTTTCCTAATAGCTAGTGAAGTTGACCATCTTTTTATATATTTATTGACCATTTGTATGTCTTCTTGAGAGAAGTATCTTAGGTCTTCTGCCCATTTTTAAAATTAGATTTTTATTTTGTTTTGTTTTGTTTTGTTTTGAGTTGTATGAATTCATTATGTATTTTGGATATTAACCCCTTGTTGGATGTGTTGTTTGCAATTTTTTTCTCCCATTCAGTGGTTGACTTTTTGTTTTGTTGATGGTTTCTTTTGCTGTGCAGACACTTTTCAGTTTTATATAGTCCCATTCATTTATTTTTGTTTTTATTTCCCTTTCATTTCAAATTCATGAGATCCTCTCTAAGACCAAGATACATAAGTTTAATTTCTATGTTCTCTTCTATGTAATTTATTGTCAGGTTTTATATTTAGGTCTTTGATGCATTTTTAGTTAATTTTTATATATGGAGACGAACAGCAGTCTAGTCCCGGTGGGAATGTAAACTGGTATAGCCATTATGAAGAACAATATGGGAAAAATGAAGAACAGTTATCATATTACCCAGCAACTCCTCTTCTGGTTATGTAACCGAAAAAATTGACAACATTTATTTGCAAAGATATATTCACTCCTACTATGTTCATTGCAATATTATTCATGATGGCCAAGACATGTAAATAACTGAAATGTTCTTTGGTAGATGATTAGATAAAGAAGATGTGGTACTCATGTTTACCCTTATAATTCTGGTTTATTTGGCCAGTTCTGTGGCACTGGCCATTGCAGCAAGTCAGAATGTGGTACCCATGACTATCCCTTTTAGTGTTTATGACAATTTTTTCAGGACTCTTGGTCAGTCTCAGAACTGCTATGCATTGGCTCTCATAGTTTCAGTACTTTAGCGTTCCTCAATATGGCTTTGCGGCTTTGCAGCACAATGAATTTTGGGTCAAAATTTCTGTCTGGGACTCAATGTAACAACAAACAATACCTGTAACTTTGGAGTATGTACTGGAGAACAATTCTTGTTTATATTTCTAATTTTTATTGATGTCAGAGAGGAAGGGAGAAGGAGAGAGAGAGATAGAAACATCAATGATGAGAGAGAATCATTGATTGGTGGCCTCCTGCATGCCCCACACTGGGGATAGAGCCCACAACCTGGACATGTGCCCTGACTGGGAATCAAACTGTGACCTCCTGGTTCATAGGTTGATGCTCAACCATTGAGCCACTCCAGTCAAGCTGGAGTTCAATTTTTTATAAACCAGGGCACCAACCTCTCACCTTGGGGCCTATGGAATAATTACATAGCCTTGACATTTACAACAGTTATCTTCCATACAACTGCCTACCTAAAATTGTTATTTCTTTAGGTGTTTTCTTAAATTTCTCTCTAATTTATGTGATTTAGCTACACATTAAAAAGAGAGCATCTTAACAAAAAATGATGTGGTACATGTATACAATGGAATACTACTCAGACATAAGAAAAGATGAAATACTGCCATTTGGGAAAACATGGATGGATCCTGAGAATATCATGCTAAGCAAAATAAGCCAGACAGAAAAAGTCAAGAACCATATGATTTCACCTATATGTGGGATATGAAACTGAAAGCAACAAATGAACAAACAAGACAAAAACAAAAAATAAAAAAATAAATAAAAAACCTCATAGACAAAAACAACACTATGGTGGTTACCAGAGAGATAGGGCAGTGGGTGGGGAAGTAAAGGGTAAAGGGAGTCAAATATATGGTGACAAAAGATTTGACTTTAGGTATTAAACACAATATTTAGATGATGTATTAGAAAATTGTACACTTGAAACTTATATAATTTTATTAATCCCAATACATTTAGTTTTTAAAAGCTGTGGTATATATATATATTTACAATGGAATAAAAAGGAAAGAAAAGGTAAATATGGTATTGTGTTAGAAAATATAATAATGTTTTTAATTATTAAGGGAAGGACTTGTTAACCTATTTAAGTATAAGAGTAAATCTTTAAATACAGTATTTATTTATGAAAGGCAAATATGGAAGAAATATTCCAAGTTTTGAATCAGTTTTTATTTTCTTTAGATGAATCCAATAAAACCATCTCCATGTTTGCTCTCACTCTCTTCCTCTCTCAAATTTTAAAAAATAAATATGCACCAGGCTTGAGACTATAACTCTTTATTTTCCTCTAGTGTAGAATATGGTTTCTTCTTCCCAGAATTAAAACCATTGAGGAGTAAGGTTTTTTAAATTCTTAAATTGAAATGCTCTTATCTAAGAAATATTATGTGACTGTGGCTAAGGTAAGAATTATTCCTCTCCATCCTGTAGGGCAGTGGTCGGCAAACTTAGTCAACGGCTCTGTTGACTAATGAGTTTGCCGACCACTGCTGTAGGGTAACACATTAGGCAGTATAAATTATGAATAATGTTTATTTTAGTCAAGCATAAACATTGCATGTCTAAAGAGACCTTGGAAGCATAAACATTGCAAGACTATGCAGTCTTTGTGAAGCATTTTAAAATTAGTTCACACAATCCTTAATGCTTTACTTCTTCAGTTGCTTTTATCTGTAATATTAATTTTTTTAAATTTATAAGCTTTTAATCTAAATTTGTATTAGTTGAATGATTTGTTGGTATTGGATATATAGCCTACTTTAAATTGCCATGCTAAATTTTATAGCATTTTATAAATATCAAACTAATTTGATGTAATAGCTTCTCATTAATTGGATAGGGAAGCTTAATCAAAGTAGGAAGAGATTTTTCTTCAGGATAGAACTCTCATGTTTTTGTTCTGTGCCATGTGTGAAGGGTCTAATTCGTCCTGTGAAGTGCCTGCAGTCTTTGCCTGACTCAGTTCCCTCTCTATTATCCGAATAATATTCACTCGGTGGGGAGACTTTTCTCTTTGACATGGATGCATTTATTCTGCAGTGAACAGAAGTTAAGAGACCCCTTTCTGGAATATTGGATTAAGAAATTACCAGATTTAGGTCACACTGTGACTCTTGAAAGTTTAAGGGATCCCACGCACATGATTCTAGGATAGGATTCCTATTGCTCCTCCAAACCTCCTGCCACCAGGACAATGCTGTTGCCACTCAGAGTTCCTCTGATGTTGCTCTAAAGCTCTACCTGAACGGCCACTTCAGGTATTCTCACCTGAGGGAAAATAAGCTTGACATCCCAGTGTGTGGATTTGAGAATTCCAAGAGAAAATGGAGTTATAGCAGTCACTTTCAAATGATTTTTTTGGGCAGTAAGGGTTCCAAAATGCAAAATATAGAAATTATTGTTTTGAAGTATTTTCTTTCAATTCAACAAAATGAAATAAATCTGAAATGAGGGTATTAAAAATGATCATCAGTATTGGGTTTCCTAATGAACAGTTTCTAAGTTATTGAAGTAATTGCTTTCCAATTACCTTGAAGCAGAGGTAGCACCTTTTAGAGTTGCATGAGCAGTACCAATATTCCCTCAAGCTTTTGTAAATGAAAATGGCTTTATTTAAAATTTATCACAGTAAGTTTATGTGAGTCTGTTATCCTAATCAATATTTCAAAATAAGATTGTACTTTAGTCCAGCAGTTGTCGCTCAGTGGTTGAGCGTTGATCTATGACCTAGGAGGTCATGGGTCGATTCCCGGTCAGGGTACATGCCCGGGTTGTAGGCTTAATCCCCAGTAGGGGATGTGCAGGAGGCAGCCGATCAATGATTCTCTCTCATTGATGTTTCTATCTCTCTCTCCCTCTTCCTTCCTCTCTGAAATAAATAAAAATATGTTAAAAAACTAAAAGTACACATTTTGTGTGCCTATCTTTGCATGTGGGAATGGAAAAACAGTATTTGTCCCATCTGAAAAGGAGTGCCACAGATTTACCACTCATATAAGAAGTATCCTGTAGTGAATCTAATTGTCTCAGTCAGAAATCTAAGACTTTATAGATTTAGGAAGAGTGTTAGCACTTTCTGGCAACCATACTTGTGATAACAGCCCAACAGAGAATGGTTAATATTGCTCCTTAATGGCCTAATGTAATAGTACATCCTCCAGTGATATGTCATCTCATTATCATGTTCCATTGTGGTTTACTTGCCTCACAAAACTTTCAGCTTGTTTTGAACACTTTTTCATCAAGCATCAGCTACCGGCTGATTGTTTTCCACCATGCTGTTCTGATTACCACTTTTTGAAGCTGGCTCCTCTTGATTTTTCTTTTCCTTTACCCTGGTGCCTTAGCTGTCTTGAGGGCATTACATTGAGCTGTTAACATTCAGTAAACCAGCCCCTGGGAGCATTGGGCATTCTTCACCTTTGCACGTATGTTTGTTCCAAAGGTCAGTATTTCTGTGATTTAGCTATTTCCCTTGGCATGGCTCTTGATTATACTTGATTTCAATTTTTATTTATAGTAGCAGTTTGGTAATTTGTTTGCGAAAAAAGGTCCTTTTCAGGAATTTTATTTTTAAAAATTCAACTAAGTTGTATTTTGTGAGTTTTCATCATAACTTATAAACTATTCATTTTAAAAAGTATTTTAGATGGAAATTAACTTTCATAGTTGATTATTAGTAATATTCACTACTTATAAATTACAGTAGACTAAAAATATACCCACTAATGAATGAAAATATTTGTTTTTCTCAATGAATTACTCAGAAGCAACATGGAAAATTCTGAGATGTTTCTTCTGGTGATTTGTCATGAGGAAGACATTACCTACCACCTAATGCGTCACTCACAGGGGGTTTCTGAGACCAGCTTCACTTTGGGCTCTTTTCTTCTCTCCTATATGCCAGGCACCCTGCAGGAAACTCACTGCCACGGCCACAGATACCTCCCCGCTTTAGATGACTCTTGTAGGATGATTGCAGGATTCTAGCTGGCACTGGCCAGCTACCTCAGTTGGTTCAAGCTTCGTCCCATAAGCCACGGTTGCAGGTTCGATCTCTAGCTAGGGCACATACAAGAATCAATCAATGAATGCATAAATAACTGAAAAAACTAATCAATGTTTCTCTCTCTGTCTCTCTCTCCCTCCCTTCCTCTCTCTCTAAAATCAACACATAAAACAGAAAGAAAATATTCCAGTTGCTAGATTGTTTTCTGACAGGTAGTCTACTGTGTCTGCTAGTGTAGTTTGTTACATCACACTGAATATAGGCAGTCCTAAAGTCTTGGGTAAGATTTACAAGGATTGCATTGTATAATCCATGTTTTAGGGAGAGTTACCAAATTTGTCATGTTGTATGCATCGTTTTTCTGGGAAGCCTCTCTACTAACCCACTTCCATCCATCTTTTTAAAGTTTCCCACCCTACAGACAAACATAAACACATATACATGCATGCACACCTGAAATTCATATCACATGGTAGGACAATCTGAGTTTTCTGTTGCTATATACTCTCCAATTCTTATTTGGAAAGCATACAGCAACGTTTTCATTTCACCATCATTTACTATTTGTTCTCATGATCACTAATATAAAATGTATAACACAATGTATGTTTGTGGATAGTAACATAAATATATGTAGGTATTATGCTAAAATCATTTGTTCAGTGTAATGAAACAAATGACACATTTTAAAAATAGACAGGAAAATTCTCATTTGTAGGAGAAGCAAAAAATTTCAGCAACACTGCTAAAATATATTCTTTTGAAGAAATTCTTTCTGATTTTGGAGAATCCTACATTTGAGTTTTTATAAAAACATACAAGAGATGTAATGTATTCCAAGGTTTTTTAAATGTTTACATTTCTGAGTTTGCACCAGTTTTAAATTTCAGAAAGATTAGAAGCTTAAAACATCTAGAGGGTGGGCGAGAGGGAGCATGTATTGCAGTTTTACCTATTACATGGATCTGGCAAGATCCCTGTTTGCATGTAAGTGGAGAGCCCTGCCTTTGTAGGTCTTCCATGTTGAGAGCCGATGTTAGGGCTGTCTGTTTCCGTCCAGAACCTTTGCTGACCTGGTTTCTGGACAGGCATCAGTTAGCAGTCTGGTCCTGCTGGTTGGAGGTCTGCATCTGGAACCAGAGGTTCACCTTGTAGCTGAGGAGTGGATGGAAGGTTTAGAAAGTCCACTCTCTTGAAGAGTGCTCTACTATCATTGCTGATCTAAGCAAGCCTACTTCTTTTTTTCTTAAACTTCCAGACTAAAAGACAGAATGACCTGGTGGAAAAGCATGAACTTCAGAATCAGATTTTGTTTAAATTTTGCCTCCCCAACTATAGACTGTGTGATTTTTCACTTATTTTTGTGAGCCTCGGTTTCTTCATTTCTAAAATGCAGGGAAGTTTATAAGTAGTAAATGGAATAACAAATCCCAAGTGTCTGGTATTTGGTTAGGAATTAGTGGATATTATTCTCTTTCTGTCTCTTCACCACTAAAGAGTACAGGAGTGGAGTGAGTAACCTCCACAGCAGCCTGGTTTAGCTCCCCTTCGTGGTTTGATTACACAAAACTGGGTCAACCACATTTTCAGAGAATGCTTTTAAAAATCATCTGTTCTATCCCCCATAAGAGAACAAATCATCAAAGAAATTCTAAGCTTAGAGAGGGGCAAAGAGAGAGCAAGTTTTCTCTGGGAATTGTATTAGCGCCATGCTTTCCGGAATAATACTCACTGGCATATTGCTGATGCAATGAGATTGTACATTATTAATGTATTTTTTAAGATTCCTTTACTCAGTATGAACTTTTTCTTTCATCTCATCTTACACAAAACTCAATTGGAGATTTTAAGAAGGTGATATGTAATCAATACTTTTATTCACAGGTGATTTTTCTTTTAGTGACAAGCATATACAAATATGCTGCTTTGAAGTTTTTCTCAGCTTAAACAAAAAAGTGACATTCCAAATGAATTAAATTGGCCAGAGGTTACATAATCTATTGACGGAGGAGTTATGATGCACTTAATTAAGCCAAACCCTCTCTTTCTGTCCTTGCAAAATGCCCATAGGTTGGATTATGCACAATAAGAGATAAATATTTATTTTTAAATGGATTAAAATATTATAGAAACAATGAGAAATTCAAAGACTTGGTGAGTTCTAAAACTAAGATATCAGCCTCTTTTTTCCTTCACTCTATGTCATCTTGAAATATCTAGCTCATAGTAATAGTCTATTGTGAGTACACCCTCTTTTTCACTAACCATTCATTATGGTCATGTGAGGTAGATTTCCTTTTGCCTTCTCTTTCTGCAGTTAGATTCTAGAGCATAATAAAACCCTTGAGTCATTTTGTAGTTACATGTAATAGACCATGATATCAAGATCTTAGATGATAGCATAGAGTAAAAAATGTAAACTATAATATGATTTTAAAACCACAAAGTAAAGTTTGCCAGTAGTTAGGTATTGATTGCTATCTTCAGAAATGTTTTGAAAAGATTTTCAGAACTAGTTTGAGTTTTAACTGAACAACTCACTGAAGAAAATGCACTTGTAACTGTTTCTTTTTCTTTTTCAATTTCAGGGTCAGCCTGGTCCTCAGGTAAGTGAACTCTTTTCTAACAAATTAATTCCAATTTAGGAATTTTCCAGTGTGGAGGTTTTTCTGCAATTCTTTTTCAAAGGATATAAAAAGGTGTGAGCCAGTAATCATGACACCACACAGTAGACCAAATATTTCCCAGGAGTAAAGCTTCGGCGGGGCCTCTTCAGGGCTGTATGAGCCACGTCAGCTGTTGGGCCAGATGGCAAGTTAACAATGTACTATCATCTAAAGCAAAACTCTTAACTGATCTGAAACAGAGCCACAGGACTTGAATGTAAGACAGAATGACTTACTAGATGTCGGCTATGAACTGGCTCACATTAGGTACTGATTAATCATATACTAATAATGTTGTTGTAAATCCACAGACTCTGATCATGTAGACTCTGATCCTACCAGCTTCATTTGATTCATTATAGACAGATATTGAATTCATTCTCCACTTTCAATATAAACCAACTATTAAAGACATGATTTGTAATTAAATGTGAATACAGTCAACATAAAATCTTCTGAGCCCTAAATCATATTGAAGAAAATGAGGAAATTTTAGACGAGAGTAATGTGTATAAAGATGAAAGTACAAAAGGAGAGAGTTTTAGAAGTGAGTCAATACAAAGCAACAAATTTAATATTACTACTTATTGTAGTCTGTAGGAAACTATAGAGAAGGAACTGACATTATTAATGTTTCACCCTTAACACTGTAATACCTGTAAATAACATAACTATTTCTTGAGTTTCCCTTGTCTCTTTCCCCTTGACATACCAAATGCTATTTCTGTCCTAGATTGTTTGATAAATAAATTACTTTCATGATATCTTTGTTAGTCATATCATAAATTGTCCATTGTGTGCTAATTTTCATGTTAGACCAAGAGAATATTATTTATAATTTTTATGAGCTCTGTATATTAAAGATGTCTGACAAACAAAACCCCCCATATACTTCAATAGAGCAGTCCTCTTCACACTACACTCATGAGAAAAAGTTTGACATGTAATTAATTTATGTTTATTTAAAAAATACTCTCATTATTTGAGATTTTTCACTTAAATTTTTAGTTGATTCAAGGTAATTATTGGAGGGAAAAAACTCATCAAAGCAAGTTGTAGCTTATTCTCTAAGTTTGAAACTTACATTATATTGGGATAAAGACAAAGTAAAAGGTGTTTTGCCTGTTTTATTTTATTTGATGTTTACCACAGCCTTGGGAAGTATTGTATATACAAAATAGAAGAGATAAATGACTCACTTGGGATTATACCATAAAACAGGGAGCAGGAGTCAAGTTTGTCTCTAAAACCCTCATACCCTTGTATCTCTCTGGGAAAGAAGTGAGATAATAGACAATCAAAGAAATTGGAGTGTTAATCAAAGACATTGGAGAGAGGATGATAATGTTTAACATATTTTAAGTTTTAATGGAACTTCTGTCTTAGCCTGCATCACCTCTCACTATCCCAGAGCAGTTCTTAAGGTAAAGATTTGAGCATAAATAATTTATCTAGGCGATGAACCCAGGTAGCATTGTGAAGAAGTGGGAAAATAACACAGGGAGGGTATGAAAACAAGGAAACAGATGCATCAATGAACAAGTTACTGCTGTGGACTGGGGCTCAGTCCTGCTGAAGAACTTAGGAGAGACTGTGTAGAGCTTGCCTCAGACTTGTCCCACCAAGGGGCACGGAAATTGATGTATCTATCCACTAATTTACCTTTCTTCATTGTTGAGAGTTGTGCCTGGTGTTAAGTCTCTGACACTTCTGACCTGCCCTCAAAAGGTCTAGCATAATCCAGCTGCTGGACAAATGCAAGAAGCCATAGGGATGTATGGGACCTGTATTCCACCACTGACTTGAAGGGTACAGTGATGTGGGTTGACACCTATATCTGCTAGGCAAGTGTCCTATTGACAAAACAAAGAGTGAGAAATTCAGATATGAATGTAACAATTTGGAAATTGGACAAAAAGACAGCATTAAAATCATATTAGTTAATGAGATGTTAAAAGGAATAACTGTAAAAAGAACAAGGTCATAATAAATCTTGAGTATACCTCTACAGTTAATGAGCAGAAGAAAGATGGTGAACTATCAGCACAGGAAGCCAAGGATGGACAGAACTAGGAACATTCTGGATCCTTGTAGCTGAGATTTAAAAGCATATTATGGGCCCTGGCTGAGTGACTGAGTTGGTTGGAGCATCAACCTGTACACCAAAAGAGTATGGGTTCAATCCTTGGTTGGGGTACATATGGTGGGTAATGGATCAATTCTCTACCTTCCTCTCTAAAAATCAATAAAAACATATCCTCAGGTGAGGGGTTTTTTGTTTTGTTTTGTTTTGTCTTGTTTTAGTTCTATTTTCTCCATGAAAATGAACATAACAAAAATTTTTAAAAAGAGTATAGTATGGTATTTCAGAATACCTTTCCATCAGGTCTTAAATATACTTCAGAAAAATAAACTTTGTGAACTGCTCCACTTGAAAATTTTAGAAACTTTTGAGGGAGATAGGACTGGCATTCTCAAATTGTAACCTGCTCTGGTTTTCCTTAATTTTGGCTAGCAGTTTATGTATTATTTTTCTAACCCCTAATCTACTCTTGGGATTTTTTTAAAACAAAAAGTGGATGTTAAATATAAAGCAGACTTTTAACTAATTTTATCTAACTAAAAATATAAAGATTTAGAAACGGCTTATATAGTAGATGCAATTATCAATATACACTGAGTGGCCAGATTATTATGATCTCTGAATGCATAATAATCTGGCCACTCTGTGTATGTGTGTGTGTGTGTGTGTGTGTGTGTGTGTGTGTGTGTGTGTGTGTGTGTGTGTATCTACACTAATAAAAGAGAAACATGCAAATTACCCCCCTACACTCAATAGCCAATCAGAGTGAGTATGCAAATTAACCTGAAAAGATGGTGGCAGCCCTGTCCCCAGCCGCTCCCGGCCTGTGGGAGTCGAAGAAGTCAGCCATCAGCACCTGAGGCTGGCTGTAGCCAGGGAGACCAAGAAGCCACCTGCCTCCTGATCCCAGGCCGAAGCCAGCAGCAGAAGCCGCCCTCCCCATGTCCTCCCACCCCACGTCCTGGGGGAGACAGAGAAACCGGGCCCCAGTGCCTGAGGCTGGCTGCAGCCAGGGAGATGAAGAAGCCACCTGCCCTGTGATCCCAGGCCACAGCCATCTGGAGAAGTCTTGCACACTGCATCCCAGGGAAGACGGAGAAGCCGCCCGCCTGTGGTCCAGGCGCCAGCACCTGTGGCTGGCTACAGCCTGGTAGACGGAGAAGCCTCCCACCCCGAGGTCCCTGGCTCCAGCACCTGCGGCTGCAGCCCAGGTGAAGCCATCTGCCCACCATCCCCTGTGGCTGCAGCCGGCCTGGCACCTATGGCTGACCAGAGGGAGGGAAGCCAGGATCCAGGGTGCCTGTGCTCAGCTGGAGAAGGGAATCCTGGGTCCCAGATGCAGGGCCGAGGCAGAGGTGGTTAGGGACAATCAAGCCAGCAGGGGAGCAGTTAGGGAGAATCAGGCTGGCAGGCAGAAGCAGTTAGGGGCAATCAGGCAGGCAGGCGAGCTGTTAGGAGCCAGCAGTTCTGGATTGTGAGAGGGATGTCCCACTGCCAGTTATCCCCTGAGGGGTCCCAGATTGGAGAGGGTGCAGGCTGGGCTGAGGGACACCCTTCCCACCCCTGCCCCCCCATGCACAAATTTCGTGCACTGGGCCACTAGTGTGTGTGTGTGTGTGTGTGTGTGTGTGTGTGTGTGTGTGTGTGTGTGTATTAGAGGCCCGGTGCATGCATTCATGTGTGGATGGGGTCCGGCCAGCCTGGCCAGGGGGAAGGGACATGGGCAGTTGGCCGGCCTACCTGCTGGTCCAACTCCTGGTCGAGGGGACAATTTGCATAGTAGCCTTTTATTATATAGGATATACACTGAGTGGCCAGATTATTATGCATTCAGAGATCATAATAATCTGGCCACTCAGTGTATATAGCAGTTACAGTATTTTATACAGTTATACAATACCACCTTAGCATGAATCCACTTTTTCTTCGAGTAAATGTATGTAATCTATACATTAAATTTGTTTCATCCAGATTTATAATGAAAAAGCAAACAATGTACATTTAAAACTTGAATTAGGAAGTATAATGGGCTCTTAAATGCTTGAAAGATTTCTTTTATTTGATCAAATTTCTCTTAAAATGTCCATGTTTTGTTATTTGGGTCAATAAAAATGATTTTAGTCATATACAATGTACATAATAGCAGGGTATGTCTTCCTATTTTGTTTTTCATTATCTCTTTGGTGACTTAAAAAGATATCCACTTTTTTCTTAAACTTTTATCTTTTTCAGTTTCCCTGATTTTATGAGATTTATCAGCTAAAACTCTTCATAACTTATTTTTTGTTATTTATAAATATAAGATTCAAAATAACAAATTTATCTGCATTTTTTCCCTGCTAATCCTGTTCCTCCCTCATCCCTGTGTCTTATTAGCACATTTTTTTAACTGTGGGGAAAGGGAAGCCCACAAACATTCCAAAACTTTCTCTTACCTTCTCCCCCTGTCTCCTTTTGTAACTAGTTAAGGGAGGAAAAGGAAGAAGAAAGTTTGCCATCTAAACAAGCTTTCTCCAAGTAAGTTCCCTTAACCAGCCCTCAAAACCCCCTTCCTGAATCATAACCGTGTCACCCAGGGGTGACCCTCCCAGTGACTGGTTAGTATTGTGAGAGAAAGCTTCTGAAATCCCAAATTCCAACTCTCAATGGATTTTTTCATTAGGAGAATTACCAGTATTGTTTCTGTTGTACAACAAGAATTTTTTTTTAGGTACATTAGTAATAGGCTTTTGTGAATTGGGCTGGGAAAATAAACCATACTTATATTATGATTCCTCTGGGAAGATAAAATCAGATTTCTAAACAACTAACTTCCAAAAAAAGAGTTGTATATGTCTGGGTTGGGAAATTGTACATCCTTTCAAGTTTATAAAAGATTTGGGCAGAATTATAATTGCCAACTTGTTGTTCATGTATGTTTGTTTATGTCTGTGAAAGTTTTCTTGCCAGAGGGTAAATATTCCCATGCTGTCTTTTTCACAGTATTATTTATTATATAGTGCAAAACTCTTCCTTAGAGAGTATAAAACTCAATTTTGCTTCTTTAATATCGCACTTCTTTAGTAAGTTCTTTAGTAAGAACTTCCAAATTAATAAGGTTTCATTTTGCAGACCAATAGCAAAAGGAACACATCTATTATATCAGCAGAAGGGAGTTCTTCCCATCATCTTCCTAAAGTTAAAGATGGTTAGATGGATTTAAATTAGATTTTTAAACAATTGCGAAGACAGGAAAGCTAAATGGAAGTAACCCTGTTGCAGTAATAGCATGAAATTCAATATAAAAATAAGCCTTGGGGAAGGGAGGTGAGTCTTTGCAATTACCAAAATGGGTGAGAAATTGGTTCTTGACAAGGGAAATAAGATGGTGAAAGGGTATTAGAAAGAAAAAGGGTAATTCTAGCAGCTGTGGTTAAGATGGAAAAGAGGCAAGGAAATGAATGAAGAGGATGTTGCTGTGAATCCACTGAAAAAAGGAAATCAAATTCTTAGAGAGAAAAAGGGGTGGGGTAGAGTAAATAATGTCCCAAAGACTTTAAAAAATGGTTTGGGTAGAAAGAAAAAAACATGACAAGAGTGTAAGTAAGGGAAGAAAGAAGGAAAGGACAATAGAAAAAAGAGATGAGCATTTCTATTTCAAACTAATAGTACTAATTATTTGGGGGTGGGGCAAAATTAATCTATTGAAATAAAAGTCACCCTGATATTTCTTCCTTAATTCATATTAACATAATTCAATTCAATTCACTCAAGTATTTATTTAGCTTGTACTATGTTCAAAAGCACAGTGATAAGGCTGTGAAATTGTGGTGCTCAAGACAGACTCAACCTCTATTTTTTTATAGTTCTTTTAATATTACTAGTCAAGTAGAATATGGAGTCTTGTCAATTCTCACAGACTCACCATCTGAGGATGGCTTTACCCACATCTCTACATCTGGGAAATCCCCAGTTTCAGCCGGGACCCTGAACACGAGGTATTCAAAGAGGCATTTTTCCAACATGCAGGTGACTGAGGATCAATGCCATTGCTCTAAGTGTGGTTCTGGTGGCATGTTTTATTTGTAATAATTGGCTTTCTGCCAAGAGCAAGGCATCCCTGTTCTGGTAACCGAGTCCTTTTTTGGCTCCCTATCCTACATCCCCTTTCTGTGTTCCTCTCTTCATCCTAGGTCCTCCTTTTCCTTGTCCCTCTACTACCAGGTGTTCAGAGTCATGGTGCCATGTTCTATGTCTCTGGGTTTATTTTTAACAGACTGTCAAACCTCAGAGGGAAGGCAGGGGAGCGAGGAGGGAGGAGGGAAGAGACCAACCAATGAACTCATCTGTGTATATGCATAACCCAAGGACACAGATAGTGGGTGGTGAAGGCTTGCAGGGGAGGGGGGAAGAGGGCAATGGGGGGGCATATGTAATACTTGCAACAAAGAAGATTTATCAAAAATAACTATATGTCAAACATTGTAATAAAAAAAGGAAGAGTCATGGTGCTAATGCTCTTTGCAGCCTTGCTAATGACTAACAGAGCAACTATACAACTATGTCCTCTAGCTCACTGCCCAATCGACAGGGTTTTACATTTCCTCCTCCCTCCCTCCCTCCCTCTGTCCCTTCCTTTCTTTCCTTCCTTCAACTCTGACTTCCCAGTGCCATTCTGCTCACTGTGAAGACATGACTTTTGCCTAGCCAGTCATTGCTGAAGTGAGTCAGGAAAATGAGCATTTAACGTGTTCCTGTCTCTATGGTGAAGACACAGAGAGTGGGGATTAAGTGTAGCATCAACCAATATGATCCTATACATGTCAGCTAGATAAAAGATTTCTATCATGGTTCTGATTATGTCATTCTTCTAACCCTACAACTTTGAATTTCAATGTAATTACCATTTAGAGTGTACTAAAATATAGTTCCTTGCCTGACATTCACATCTTTTGTTTTGGCCTGTTTTTCAGCCTGATCTCCAGTTAATTTTTCATTAATGCTCTTTCTGGACCCTCTGCTTCATTCAAACCAAGGCAAACCATTTACTTTCCCCCCTTTAAATCTGTTTTTTTCCCCATTTATATTTTCTTAGAATATAGTCTTTTCTCCAGAACTGCTTTCCTCTCAGTCTCCAGATACTCAGTTTCCACATATCCAAATATGATCACCTTCCATATTTAATCCACCACTTCTTCCATCAAGATGTCTTTATTCTCCCTTAACTGAATGTAGTTTCTCCCTTTGCAAGCTCCGTGATCTTGGGCAAGTTACTCCATCACTGAGTCTCATTTTGCTCTCTGTAAAACAGAGATAATAATGTCTCATCTTAACAGATGGTTTGAGGATTAAACTAAGAAAATATATGTATAACTTCTAATTTGGTGCCTAGTACATGAATGCACTCAATAAGTAATAATTCTCTACTTTCTATTGTATCACTATTATTTATAAAAGATATTTCTTTCTTTATTACCAGCTATTATCTTCAAGAGTGAGATCTATGTTTTCTTTCATCTTTAGAATCCTCTTCAACATTTGACATAGTTCCTTGTAGACAGTAGAAGTTCAACAAATGCTATTGAGTTGTGAGTGTTAAGGAAAAGAAAGCCGAGGAACCAGAGGCATGGATACATGGAACAGACTGAAAATAGGAGGGGTGTGGGGAGGACTGTATAAAGAAGGTGAAGAGAATAGCCAAAGAACATATATGCATAGCCCATGGACACAGACAACAGAGTGGTGAAGGCCTGGGGAGGGGTGGCGGGGCCTGGGGGGACATCTGCAATAGTGTCAGCAATTTTTTGAAAAGGATATCTGTGAAAAAAATAAAAATAAAAAAAGAAAGCAGAGGAAGAGAGAAAGCTATCAGCTTCTCATAATTCTAAATGCGCCAGTCAGTAATACCACTTACCACAGGTCTCTAAGGTTTCTACGCTCTGAGATTTTACTGAGCTTTATCAATGTTATTATCTCACTTCCACAAGGTTTGGGGAGTTTGGATACCTTTGCTTCCTTTCATGTCATAGTTTATTTATATTAGTATTTAGTTTTGGTGAATATAAACAGATAGCATTAACACAGGGCCATATTTTATTTTGTAACAATTTATTTGTAGGATTCAAGGCTTGGCTTTGAATTTTAATAATTGAGACAATTATAGAAAGTAGTTCATGGTGGTTGTGTGGAATGCTACTCACTAATAAGTAATTTAATACAAATTGTAGAAACAAATTGTTTGTAAAAATCTTTCTCAGGATACCATCTCATATGCTTTAGAAAAATACTTCAACCCTTTCCCACCGAAAATCATTCCATCAGTTGAATCATTTTGTTAAGTGAAAGTTACCTCTTCTATATCCACGACATTTCTTTTGCATGAAATTATTAGAATTTAAAAGCCCTACTCATAACTCCTCTTTGGAGTTGCATGTGAGCATAAAAGAGATATAATTCCCTTAGGAATTTGGAGTACTAAAGCAGCATGCATGTTGTAATTCTGTATTACTCAGTGAGAAAAAAATGTAAGAGAAAACCACAAGCAACCATCAGACAACTGCACATGAAGGCGTGTGGCTTCCATTTGTATTTTCTTGAAAAGAAGTAGAAGATGGCACTTTGCCTTTTCCTCCCAAATCCCCTTTTGCTTTTTTTTTTGTTCTGTTCTGATATTGTCATTGCCATTTCACAACATTTTACAAAAATCAAGCTGTGTGTGCTTTCTAAAGAATTATTTCTGATATTTTGGGGCAGTATTTAACTTTCTGTTCATATGTTTTTAATTATATACTAAGCTCCTTCTAACCTAACACTTTAGCAATTCCCATATTTCATGTTTGTGTTTCAGTCCAACCTTTTTCCGATCCATATAGTCTGTCTTGGGGGCAGGGGGAGGACATCTACATTCTGCAAGAAATTTGGAAAGCATGTGCCTGTGTGTGCGTGTGTGTGTGCGCGCACATGCGCATGTGTATGTGTCTCTGTGTGTAGAAAATCTTTATTTTGCTTACTACATAATAGAACTATCATATTAAACTAGTAATCATTAATCAGTCATGCTATATTTATTATCATCTCCCATTATCTATATTTTATGTTGTGGTTAGATGAAAAAGAGAATGATTATTTAAATCTTAGCATCTTAGATTTTTAAATATATTTTATTAAGTAAATGGTTAATATGATATGAAAGACTCCATTGTACTCCAGGTAGCTTATATCTTTAAAGGAACACATAGCATAGCAGTTTATTTTTTTCACTAGAAGCCTGGTGCATGAAATTCGTGCACGGGGGTGGTATGTGTCCCTCAGCCCAGCCTGCACCCTCTCCAATCTGGGACCCCTCAAGGGATGTCCGACTGCCCATTTAGGCCCGATCCTATGGGCAGTCGGAGATCTCTCTCACAATCCAGGACTGCTGGCTCCCAACTGCTCGTCTGCCTGCCTTCCTGATTGCCCCTAACTGCTTCTGCCTGCCAGCCTGATCACACCCTAACCACTCCCCTGCCAGCCTGATTGATGCCTAACTGCTCCCCTGCCAGTCTGTTTGCCCCTAACTGCTCTCCCCTGCAGGCCTGGGTCCCCCCAACTTCCCTCCTCTGCCAGCCTGGTCACCCCTAACTGCCCTCTCCTGCAGGCTTGATCGCCCTCAACTGCTCTCCCTTTCAGACCTGGTCCCTCCTAATTGCCCTCCCCTGCTGGCCATCTTGTGGTGGCCATCTTGTGTCTACCTGGGGGCAGTCATCTTTGACCACATGGGGGCAGCCATCTTGTGTGTTGGAGTGATGGTCAACTTGCATATTATTCTTTTATTAGATTGGATAGAGGCCTGGTGCATGGGTGGAGGCTGGCTGCTTTGCCCTGAAGGATGTCCCGGATCAGGGTGGGGGTTCCCTTGGAACATGGGGCTGCCTGGGCAAGGGGCCTGTGGTATTTTGTAGGCTGGCCACACCCCCTGGCGACCCAAGTGGAGGCCCTGGTACTTGGGATTTATTTATCTTCTATAATTGAAACTTTGTAGCCTTGAGCGGAGGCCAAGGCAGGCCAGAGCAGGTGGAAAGCTTGACTTCCTCCATTGCCGGGGAAACCCAAGCCTCATGTTCTCTCAGTGGCTTCAGCCATCTTGGTTGGGTTAATTTGCATACTTGCTCCTGATTAGCTGATGGATGTGGCTTGTGGGTGTAGTGGAGGAATGGTCAATTTGCATATTACTCTTTTATTAGATAGGATTAGAATTCACATTTTTAACATGGTCATTTGTATATTGAAATAGTATAACTATAACATCATCCTCAAAGTTTAATTCTATCTTAGAATTCTTGTCTACTGAAATTAACTGAAGAACATTTATTGCCAACTTTATGCCTTGCTCTCTACCAAATATATTCCTTTTAATTCTGTCTAAATAAAGGGGAATAACGCATAGCTTTCCATTAATAATTAAATTAATCCAACATTGATTTGTATATGTGGAAGTTATTATTTTCTGAATTTCTTACTCATTTTTGTATCTCAATTTCTCTATACAGTGTTGATATATAGAAAATGCACAATACATTTTTGTTGAATAAATGTATACATTTAATAATGCAGATTTAAAGATAATTTTATATTCATTTGATGATGAAATGACTGAATCAATTGAAAATATTAGCTTTTGTCAGTCTATTTTTTTTTTAAATCCTCACCCGAGGGTATTTTTTCATTGATTTTTAGGGAGAGTGAAAGAGAGAAGGAAAGACAGAGAAATATCAATGTGAGAGAAACACATTGATTGGTTGCCTCCTGCACGAGCCCTGACTAGGGCCCGGCCAGTGAGGAGCCTGTAACTAAGGTATGTGTCCTTGACCAGAATTAAACCCTGGACCCTTTGGTCTGCAGGCCGATGCTCTATCCACTGAGCCAAATTGGCTAGGACTGGCAATCTGTTTTTAAAACAGCATATGGAACACATTGAATAAGGTTATGGGGTGGCTCTATGGGCAGACAGGGGTTTAAATCCTCATCTTCCACTTACAAACTGTTTAACTTTAGGCAAGTTACCTTTTTTCCTTCAGTTTTTCAGTATAAAATAAAGATGGTTGTTTTAATTTAATACATGACTTACTGAAGCACTTAGAACAGTGTATGTGGCATCCATAAGTGTTATTATTAAGGGCCTACTTATGCACACATCTTCTCACATCAGCACTCGCACAGGGACAGAGCCATATGGACGTTACCCTTATAGTGGTACTTCATCTGCTGGATAAGTCCAATAAAATAATGACCTCAAAGCATATAGAGATTTAGGATAAGTAGTTCAATCTTAAAATCAAGGAATTCATGAAAAGTGGTTATTACTGTTAGATATGCTTTATAGTATAGAATTCTCTATTAAAAGTCATTTCTATGCACATTTGTAAGTGTGTCTAATTCTTTCTAAAAATATCAAGGAGTTATAATTAAAAATATTTTTGTCAGTAAAGCAAAATTAATTCAGTTGTAAATGTTTTAAACTTTAAATTAGTATCTACAAATTTTCTCAAGTATGTTATGTATATACTAATGGCCCAGTGCATGAAATTCGTTCATGGAGGGAGGGTTCCCTCAGCCCAGCCTGCACCCTCTCCAATCAGGTACCCCTTGGGGGATGTCCCATGGGATTGGGCCTAAACTGGCAGTTGGACATTCCTCTTGCAATCTGGGACCACTGGCTCCTAACTGCTCACCTGTCTGCCTGCCTGATTGCCCCAGCTGCCTCTGCCTCCCTGCCTGATTGCCCCTAATCCCTCTTCCTGCCTGCCTGAGTGCCCCCAAATGCCTCTGCCTGCCTGATCTTGCCCCCAACTTTGTTCCCCTGCCTGCCTGATCTCGCCCCCAACTGCCCTCTCCTGCCAGCCTGGTTGCCCCCAACTTTCCTCCCGTGCCAGCCTGATCTCATCCCTAACTGCCCTCCCCTTGCCAGCCTGGTTGCCCCCAAATGCCCTCCCCTGCTGGCCTGATCTCATCCCAAATGGCCCTCCCCCTGCCGGCCTGATCTTACCCCCAACTTCCCTCCCCTGCAGGCCTGATCTCGCCCCCAACTGCCCTCCTCTGCCAGCCAATTTGGTTCCGATTGGTCAGTTTCTATGCCAGTCAGCATCAAAAGCTCCACCTCCTAGGCAACAATTGGCTCCTCACACTTCACCCAGATTTACTTCTGATTGGTCAGTTTCTATGCCAGTCATCATCAAAAGCTCTGCCTCCTAGGCAGCCATTGGTTCCTCACACTTCACTAAGATTTACTTCTGATTGGTCGGTTTCTATCCCAGTCAGTGTCTCTGGGCCTATCAACTAAAAGTAAATATTCTTTTAATAAAAAATATTCTGGGGTCTAATCAGAAAGGCAGGGCTGATCAGCAGCCCCAGTAGAGGCTTGGAAAGAAATAGAGCCATGGTTGCTGGCCAGACTGGGAGAGAAAGAAAGAGGCAAGTCCTGATCAAAAGCTGCCACAGAGGCAACGGATCTGTCCTTTCTTCTCTCTTCAGGCCTCTCTTTGGCCCTGATTTGCAGCCCCCTCAGCAGTCAGTTTTGGGCACCATGCCTGCAGTGGAAGCAGTGCACTCTCTTCCCTGCCAGCTTGATCTCGCCCCCAACTGCCCTCCTGTGCTGGCCTGATCTCACCCCCAATGGCCCTCCCCTGCAGGACTGACTTCTGGTTGGTCGAGCCTCGGTTGTTACCGGACGTTACGACCCAGGGTTTTTATATATTAGGATATATTCTTTCACATATATGTTTAATAATTTTGATATCATAATCAAAATTCTTAATAGACTAAATTCATTTTTTCATTAAATATCTCCAGTCATATTCCATTGATACCACATTTAAAATATTTATATTTTTTATTGATTTCAGAAAGGAAGGGAAAGGGAGAGGACGAGAGATAGAAACATCAAGGATGACAAAGAATCATTGATTGGCTGCCTCCTGCACATCCTCTACTGGGGATCAAGCCTGCAACCCTGGCACATGCCCTGACTGGGAATTGAAAGTGACCTCCTGGTTCATAGGTTGATGGTCAACCACTGAGCCATGCCACCTGGGTAATTGATACCACATTTTTAATATAGAATATATTTATTGGATTGTATAGAGATTAAAATGGAGGAATGCTATAAGATAGAATAAGGTAAATGGTATAAAGTAAAAAAATAGCCCCAGAAACATCTAGGGGAGGGAGTGGGTTAGAAGGATCAATGGGGGAAAAAGGAGTACA
Organism: Corynorhinus townsendii; assembly: GCA_026230045.1. Taxonomy (NCBI): domain Eukaryota; kingdom Metazoa; phylum Chordata; class Mammalia; order Chiroptera; family Vespertilionidae; genus Corynorhinus; species Corynorhinus townsendii. The sequence continues at coordinate 77,811,593 of JAPDVU010000001.1, read as the reverse complement.
GCTGTATTATTTTCAACAATAAAGATAAATTTAAAAAAGTAAACATCTTATTCTGCCTTCTCTCTTTTGGATAGGCCATATTTAAACTTAAACAATGACTGTAGGAGACTCTACTACCTCCCTAAGTTAAGGAACTTGCAATGAGACTTTATATTTCAGATTTTTTTTAATGATCAGTATATTCAGTGTTAATTATTTTTAAAGTCTTAGATCAGGCAGAATCTGTCACAGTGATTCACATTCAGTAAATATTCTTTTAATAAAAAGTACATGGAGATGATTTGCATTTCCCTAATGATTAGTTATGTTGAACATCTTTTCATCGTCTGTTGGCCATCTGTATGTCCTCTTTGGAGAACTGTCTATTCAGATCCTCTGCCCATATTTTTAAACTGGATTGTTTGGCATGTTTGTGTGTTGTTTTTTGGTGTTGAGTTGTATGAGTTCCTTATGTATTTTAATATTAACACACTATTGGATATATAATTTGAATATCCTTGCACCTGTCAAAGTGAGGATGTGAAGAAAAGGGAACCCTGGTACACTCTTAATGGGATTATAAATGGGTGCAGCCACTATGGAATACAGTATGGAGATTCACCAAAAAAAAAAAAAAAAATAGAGCTGCTATACAACCCAGCAGTACCACTTCTGGATATTTATTTATCTGAAAAAATCTGAAACACTAATTCAAAAAGATATGTGCACCCCTCTGATCATTGCAACATTATTTGCAATAGCCAAGATATGGAAGCAACCTAGGTGTTCATCAATAGATGAATGAATAAAGATGATATGGTATGTAGATATACATATATACAATGGAATATTACTCAACAATAAAAAAGAATGAAATTTTTTTTGTTTTGTTTTGTTAATCCTCACGAGGATATTTTTTCCATTGATTTTTAGAGAGAGTGGAAGGGACGGGGAGAGACACAGAGAGAGAAACATCAATGTGAGAAAGACACATCAATTGGTTGCCTCCCACAGATGCCCTGACCAGGACCATGAATCAGCCTGCAACTGAGGTAGGTGTCCTTGACCGAAATCAAACCTAGGACCCTTCAGTCTGAGGGCTGATGCTGCAACCACTGAGAAAAACTGGCTGGGGCAAAATCTTTCCATTTGTGACAACATGGATGGACCTAGAGGGTATTGTGCTAAAAGAAATAAATTAGAGAAACACATATACTATATGATTGCACTTTGTGGAATCCAAAAATAAAAAAAAAATGAACAATCAAAATCAAGCAGAAACAGACCCATAAATACAGAGAACAAGCTGATGGCTGCCAAAGGGGAGGGGGAGAAGAGATGGGTAGGGAAAAAAAATCTATTCTTTATAAGAATGCATGAAGTTGAAGATAAGTCAAAGATGATGCATCCTCAGTTGATAGAGTTGAATAAATATTATCAATTATTATTTTGCTTAGAATAGTTATGACACATCTTGCCTACAACTTCTTCTTAGCTGGCAACCTGAGCTGTGGAGTTATTTGGCAAAAATTAAAATAGAATTTTTATTTTCTCAAAGAAATGTTGCTCTTTTCAGTACACTCAGGGTCTCCATTTTCATTAGTGCATGTTGTGCACTGCACAGGGCTGCTCAGCCAAGTGGGAAGTGGAGTTTGAAATCCAGCTCCTGCTTGCCCTGCCTAGCTCTGTGCCCTGGCATGGGGCTACATCTGTCTAGAGGAAAAGCTACTTATTTAATTCATACAAAGTCTTGATTTGGGCCATCAGGACCCTGAATGAATCATGTGTAATTTACTACAAAGAAAATTAGCCAGAATCTAAATGGTGGGGATTGTGATCTGAGATGAGAACAAGGCATCCAGGAGGAAATGTAGAGAGGGCAGTAGGCGCCATCCTGGAGGGAAGCCACAGCTGGCTACGGAGTAGATAAGTAGCAGCCGAAACTATGGCATTGAGTGAGATGCCCAGAGAATGCATAGAGGGAGAGTGTGTAGAGTGTGTAGAGGGAAGAGAAGAAATCATGGATTGGGGAAGGGTTAGTTATGAACTATGATAGGAAAAGCCCATCAGAACAGAAGACCTAGACAAAGCCATTGCCAAAGAAGCTTAAGGACAAGTGACCAGGCACATGACCTATGGTCAATATGCTTGCAATTAGGAGTTATTTAGCGACTTTAGTAGGAGGAAGACAGGAGTGGAAAATATCTGCCCATGTTTGAGATGTGGGGAAAAAATTCTTTCATTGGCTAGAGCTCATTTTGTCTTCAAGAAACTGTGCAAAATTGTTTTGTTCCTTTTGCTGTTAGTCTTAACTCTTGTGAACTAGAGTCATGAGTCAACAAATGAGAGATTGTAGTGACTTCTAAGGCACAGTTTTTAGCTGAAATAAAATATATCCTCATTAGCATTAATTGGAAGCAGGTTGGACATTAAGCTAGATATCTGTGACCTTAATTGTCAACAGGCTATTAAGGGAATACTAATTTTGGCTCTGATATCTTGTTAGAGACCTCTGTTGCATAATATCTGTTAATATATTTATTGTGTAATCACCATTTTAAGAAATAAGACCAGACACTTGAATTAGAGAAGAGAGGAAGGGAAATAATATTTATAGAAGACATTTATAGAAGAATAATACTTATAATAATAATAATATAGCAGAATAATATTTATAGAATAATATTTATAGAAGAATAATATTTATAGAAGAGTTCTTTTAATTTCTTCCTACAACTCCCATATGAGATGATTATTGTACGGCCAATTTTACAGATGTGGAAACTGAGGCTCAAAGAGGTTAAGTGATCTGTCCAAGGTGATGTGCTAGTATATATTAAATCCCCCAAAGTCATGTTTGTTACATTTCCCCATATACCTCTCTTCCTGCCCTTAAAGGACCTGATAGTTTAATATAAAGCATAAATCTTATACCTAGCAGGGTGAGCTAAGTTTTATAAAAGTCACAAGTGTGGAGGAGTTCAAATATAGGGGGAAAAAACATATCAAAAAGAGTGTGAGATAAAGTTAGAGAAAAGTCCAGCCAGTGTGGTTGAGCATCGACCTATTAACCGGGAGGTCATGGTTCGATTCCCGATTGGAGCACATGCTGGGTTGTGGGTTCAATCCCCAGTGTGGGGTGTGCAGGAGGCAGCCAATCAATGATTCTCTTTCATGATTGATGTTTCTATCTCTCTTTCTCTCTCTCTTCCTCACTGAAATCAATTAAAATACATATATATTTAAAAGTTAGAGAAGTCACAGAAATAAGGCACCAGTCGCTGGCTGGCTGTAATGATAGTGAGATGGTGGAGATGGGACTTTCAAATACAAGGACTGATATTTCTTTCAGAAATTCAAATTTCTATTATGTTCACCACCCCCTCCGTAGCCCCCCAAGTAACTCCGTAGCTCAGGTTTCCAGGTAAGAGGTTTCAAGGAAGGTGTGCTTATAGCCCTAGCCGGTTTGGCATTCTGAGAATATCTGGTGATCAAGGCTGACTGGAAGAGAGGATCCTTATGGGGAACTGAGGCAGGGTTGGAGGAAGGATGAAGTAGAAAAGGAAAGTTAGGAGCAGATTCAGAGGACTTTGGACATAAGCAGAAGTTAACACTTCAATTGGTAGGAATCTGAAGGGTCATGTAAAGTAAATTTTTAAATTATATAACTATTTATTTTGGGGATTGTTTTAAAATTTCAAAATGTAGAAAAAATATTATTATGGAGTGCTCTAGAGCCATCACCCAGCTTCAAGAATTATCAATGGCTAATTTTGTTTTATGAATCCTTTCCTTCATTTATTTTCTTTTGTTTTGCTGGTGTATTTGAAAGCAAAACCTACATATCATGTCATTGCATCTGCAAGTACTAAAGTATGAATCTCTAACTGATAGGGCCTTTCTAAAACATAACCATCATTTCATATCAACCCTAATAAAATTAACAATAATTCCTTAATATCATTATACCCAATCGTATTCAAATTTTCCCAATTGTCTCAAAAATGTCTCTTTACAGATGGTTCATTTGAATTAAGACCCAAAGCTCACACTTGGCATTTCTATGACTCTTCAATCTCTTTGACTCTGTAGTTGTCTTTCTTGTCTTTTTATTTTGATCATGTCATCAATTTTTCCAGGGCATTTATCCTCTATGTGGAATGCCCACATTCTGGACTGGTCTAATGACTTCCTCAGGGTGCTGCTTAACTTGTTTGCCTTTCTTCAGTATTTCTTATAAACTGTGAGTTCCTTTAAAAGTTTGATTAGACTCTGGTTCAACTTTTTGGAAGACTCATAAAGATGTGTGACACTTCCTAGTTCACTATATCAAAAGGCATCGAGTGTTTTTGGTTGATCATCAGGTCAAGTGCTATTGGCTGGATTCCCTACAACCTGGCACCTCACAGCTTTTGCATCTATTGAGGATCATTTCCTAGAACAACTTTTTCATGGTGGATTGAAAATGGGCCCTTCACCTTTTCTGAGCTGAGGATATCTGCTCAGAAATGTGCCTTAGAAAACATAGTGTGACAAAAGTGTGTAGGGTGGAGTAGAGTAAGGGAAAACCAGGAGAGGCTTGTAGACTAGTCCTGTTTCCAGGAACAAGCGTGCCAAACATGGAAAGATAGATTCAAGGGATTTTGTGGAGAATTAAATCGATAGGACTTGACAATAGAGTCTATTTACTGACTCGAACATAACACCGAGGGCTTAGGCTTGGAGGAGTAGTGGTGTGTTTAACAAAAAATAAAAATTAAAAAAAAAATAGGTAAGTCAGGAGTCGTGACTGGCTTGAAGCAGAAATCAAGAAGCTTGGTTTGAGAATGTTGAATCGAGCTGATGATGGCATATCTCAGCTTAGACATCTGGTGAGCAGTTGGGAATGCAAGGATTGCGGCCTGGAAAAGAATTTAGGACATAAGTCAGGTAATAGTTAAAGCCTTGAGGGTGCATTTGATAGCTGCTGAAGGAAGTAAAGTGAAAAGACAAAAGGTTTAGACACAAATTTGGGCAATCCTGACATTTATGAACTTTGTCAACCCTTCCTCCCAAAGCTCCAGTTTATTTAGTTTTAGTTTAGCACAGGGTAACTCCTTTCCAGGATTGGCCCAGCAGTTTCTCTTCCCATAGCTCAGCTTTCTTCTTCCCAAAGGAAAGAAATGCCCCCAACACCAATATGTATTTCAGCTCTTGTTACTTTATCTTTACCCAAACCAGACTGTAAAAATATGACGTCTACTCTGCTACCTCCGTTCTCTTTCCTCAAATTCAATTTCCTTTCTTTCTATGACCAATCTGTTATTTAGGAAAGTTTGGTGGAAATAGTAAGAAGAATGTTAGGGCTTTACAATGAGGGAATAGAGGGCAAAGGCACCGTTTCTTCTCCCTGGCATCAGCAGAGGGTGAATGAACATGTGTGGAGACCAAGAGGAAGGACCTAAGGGAACCATAGTGGTGGAAGGGACAAGTGAGAGCAATGATAAAGAGCAGAGAAGATTAGGGAGGAGGCGAGAGGTATTAAGCAAGTATGATAATGATCTTCACGCCACAGAGAGGAGGGTGAAGATACAGAAAAATCTGGAGTCAGAGAGCCTGGTAATTGTTAAAGTTTACATTAAAAGCTTTTGATCTTGACCTGGCCGGTGGCTCAGTTATTTGGAGCATCATCCCATACACCAAAAGGTTGTGAATTGGATTCCCCATCAAGATACATATCTTGGTTTCAGGTTTGATCCCCAGTTGGGACATGTGTGGGAGGCAACCAATCAATATTTCTCTTTCATATTGATGTTTCTCTATTTCCCCCTTCCTCTCTCTCTAAAAAAAGCTTTTGATCTTTTTAGTCATCAGCTGAAAATGAGAGAGCTTGGGCTTCTAATTTACATTGGAAGCTTGAGAATCACACTAGCCTCATCTGACAGCATTTTTTTCATTCCTTCTGCATATCTTCTTAGACCAGTGGTCGGCAAACTGTGGCTCGTGAGGCACATGCGGCTCTTTGGCCCCTTGAGTGTGGCTCTTCTACAAAATACCACGGCGTGGGCGAGTCTATTTTGAAGAAGTGGCGTTAGAAGAAGTTTAAGTTTAAAAAATTTGGCTCTCAAAAGAAATTTCAATCGTTGTATTGATATTTGACTCTGTTGACTAATGAGTTTGCCGACCACTGTTTTAGACCCAAAGGGACATCCTACCTCATCCCTGTGCTATGCTCGATTGTCCTTCACAAAACCAATATTGCTCCATAAGTAACTACAAACGAAGCAAAGAATCAAGCTGACCTTCAAACCAGGCTTTCTTGGGTAGCCCAGGCAAAATTATGTGGGGATGTTATATAGGAAATATGCTGAGATAGGCAATTATAAATTAAACCCAAGGTTTAAAGATGCATATACTACCTCTGAATACATTTGAATTATATTGAGGACACTGAGAGTATTGTAGGATAGTTTACACCATTAGCTGTGAAATCACAGGGGCTACTGTGGGCATTTGTAGAGCAAGTTGATACTTTCTTTCGACAAAAGGAATGTTTAGGATTCCAAATCTTTCACCATGGAGTTCATTTTATTTGACCTCTTAAAAATAAGTTAAAAAATGCAAAGTTAAACAAAAAAGTTTCAGCAATTCCTTCAAACATCTAGAGGCAAAGATTGATGCTGGAAAGTAGGCCCCCTTGGTTTTGATTGGCAGGAGTGGTAATTTGACTGTATTTAATTTGTATTGTGTTAGAAAAGAAAGCCAGAGTGAGCTTCCCTGATTCCTGCAGTTTTATAAGCCCTTAACTCCATTGAGCTACATTGGTCTTACTTTTGAGAGTCCTTTTTAATAGGTTGGTTTTTCTAAGTTTTCTTTTAGTGCTGGACCCCACTAATTGTTTCCTTATGGCAGCTGCTTATGATTTAAGACTGATCATGGGCACATACAGTCCCTTGTTCAGGGCTCAAACTGACACCACAAAGGAACTTATACTTACGATCTCACCACAGAAAATGCCCAGAAAATAATAGCTATAGGAATTAGTTTTGCAGTAAGTGGGGCTGTTTTGGGGTAGCTTACATTTCTGTTTATATCTACCTCTTTTTGTGCTTGGTCTCTTTTAATCTTTAGTGCAGAACAAAAGGTGTAAAGTCTGAAGCTATAAATCTGTTTATAGATATAGTTCCCTTCCCTGACTTAGCCAACTTTGAGACTTTAATAAACACAGTTCTTCTACAGAAACATTGAATCTGGTTCTTGAATAATTCTTTAGGTGTTGCTGTTTTGAACACTGGAAGTTTTATTGCATGCTTTTCTTTCTGGTGTTTTAATTCAGCAGCAATTGATTAAACATCTACTATATGCTAGGAATGACTAGGGCCTGAGATTTAATCTTATTTAGTCATTAAAGTAATATAGTTAAAACTACAATGAAGTATTTTTGTTTTGCTTTGTTTGGTAATAGTTCCTGGACATTGAAGTAAATTATATTAAACCTGCATATTCTCCAGTGTTTTTAATCACCCACATAACATATTTCTCACCACATTGCCTTTTGATTTTAAGAAATCAATATATTTACTCTCTTCATCCTCAGATCAAGTTATCTGAAAAATAAATTTTATGTTTACTGTGATTAAAATATTAAAATTATTGAAAATATTGAGTGTGTGCATCAGGCATTCTACAATTGCTTCATGGACAGTGTTTCATTTTAGCCAAACAGTAAGCATTGCTTTCCACATACACACCCACAATGACCTATCTATACTAATAAAAGGGTAATATGCTAATTAGGGAGACCATCTGGGAGACCTTCCAGACATCCTTCCGGACAAAGCCATGGTAGCGGGGTTAAGGCAGAGGCAGTTAGGGGTGATCAGGCTAGGAGGGGAGGGCAGTTGGGGGTGATCAGGCCAGTGGCGGGGGGGGGGGGCAGTTGGGGGCAAGCAGGCAGGCAGGTAGTTGAGCGGTTAGGAGCCAGCAGTTCTGGATTGCGAGAGAGATGTCTGACTGCTGGTTTAGGCCTGATCCCACAGTCGGACATCCCCCAAGGGGTCCCAGATTGGAGAGGGTGCAGGCCAGGCTGAGGGACAACCCCCCCATGCATGAATTTCGTGCACCGGGCCACTAGTACTTATATATAGGAACAGCTACATTTTCACATCAGATTTTTCATAATAAATTTAAATGTACATGTTACTCACTGAGGTTGTTTGTAAAGTTGAAAGTCTATGAAACAAACAAAACATTGGTGATTTGAGAAAGAAATGATATGCTAGTAAAGCAGAAAACTATATAAATTCAAGGTTGAGGTATATACTTGGAAGAACACATGCGTGCATTTCGTTAGAGGTGAACCTGTACTAACTGCATGAATCCTTTATTCAGAAGTGAAGTAGGTTAATCTACATGCAAATAGCTGGGCTCCCCTTTTTTTCCAGTAAATACTAGATTTTTCTATTGTTACTAACATTTGCAATATGATTTTGTGAAGTTTCAGTTACCTGCTAAAAACCGTGGTACCAAATTCAGTTGTTTCCTGAATGTATGATTGAAGAGTGTCTATGCCATTGGCATACTGGTCAAGTTGAAGACAGTTGGGGAGCAGGCAGATATCTTACAATCAGTAGAATTGAAGCTTCTATTCTTTTTGAACAAGGGAAGACTCCCGATTCCCTGTTTCCCTCCTCCCTAGGAGTCTGAACATCGGTAAAGTGATGTTTGCATGGGTGCCTGAGCATACACATCCAACACGCAGTGACCACAGGTTGTACTCTGCTCCTAGGAATGGCCAGTGTGGCAGACTCTGTCTTCTTAATGCTTGAAAGACTAGGGAAATTACGGCTTTTAAAATATAGTAAGCCCATTATCAGTTTGCAGTTTAAAAAGTAGAGAAAGGGAATCTAATAAAAGGTGCACTTTATTCCTAAGTTAACACAGAAGAAGAATGGCCACTGCCTGGTAGCTGCCCAGTGTGATAACCGTCTATCATCCATGCTCCTTTTACTTTTAAAGGGATGATAGGATTCTCTCTCTCTCTCTCTCTCTCTCTCTCTCTCTCTCTCTCTCTCTCTCTCTCTCTCTCTCCCTTTTCTCTCTCTCTCTCTCTCTCACTCTCCCTCAATCTCTCCTATTTCTGATTAGGTCAGCCAAAGCTGCCAACCATCTGTTTGGATTTGAAATACAACCCTGAAAGCAGATTTAAGACTCTACGTGGTTCACTTGGCTCTGGAGCTGCTGTGTTGATCAGGGTTGAACCAGCTTAGGCCAATGCTTTTCTGCAAATGCACCAAGTTGTGAAATTTCAAATAAGTAGGACTTCCGCCTTTGTTCCGGCCGTGTTCACTCCCGCCAGAGCCTTCAAGTCTTCACTCCGGCCAGAGCGTTGCTCCTGTAGCTCCCTCCATCCCCCGCTCTCCCCCTCATAGCAGGCAGCCTGCCCTGCCTGGCAACTCCAAGCCTGTGTATGCAAATTAACCCGCCATCTTTTCGGTTGGTTTGCATACTCACTCCTGATTGGCTGGTGGGCATCACAGAGGTACGGTATATATATATATTGCTTTCAGAGAGGAAGGGAGACGAAGAGAGAGATAAAAACATCAATGATGAGAGAGAATCATTGATTAGCTGCCTCCTGCATGCTCCACACTGGAGATTGAGCCCGCAGCCGGGGCATGTGCCCTGACTGAAAATTGAACTGTGACCTCCTGGTCCATAGGTCTATGCTCAACCACTGAGCCACACCAGCTGGGTTCCCCAGTCATGATCTTAATTCATATCTTTACCATCTCTCTCCTGGATCAAGGCAATAGCTTCCTAAGAATAGCACGCCCTGGCTCAGAGCTCCATAAATCACACTTGATTTGCCACCCCCTTGTTAAATTGAGGGACCTGGGTATTGTTAGCCAGCCTTTCCAAGTCTCCTAGTATGATGTCCTCTCACACTTATGCATATTCTTTCCTTCTGCCTGAACTGCTTCACCCTTCCCAGTCCCCCTTATCTCTAGCCAACGTTCAAGAGCCAATTCCAATATCATCTTTTTAACTCCAACTCTTTTACCTTCTTTCCTCTCTGTGCTCCCATATCACAGTGTTTAGTCAACTATATGATTATATTTAGTTGTCTCTCCTCCAGACTGGGACTGCATTGCCTGGCTAGTAGTTGGCCATAAATGCTTAGAAAATGAAACTTGCTTGTTCTCATGATTCTATAGTAATAAAAAAGATAAATCAAAAAAAGGTTGCTACTTATCAAAAATAAAAATAACCTAGAATTTTCTGGGATAGAAATCATAACCCCATTCTTATTCCAGCAGCTCTGGCTGCCAAGAATTTCCAGTGTTTGCTTCTTTTCCATGATTTCTACCTCCAGTAGAATTTAATTTTGTTTTTATTATTGCCATCTTTTAAAAATCATTCTCTCCTCAGCTTTTGCCAGTTCAAAGTAGGCAAAATTTACAGTGGTGGTGAATGAAAGGCTTTTATTAGGACATCCAACCCTTATGAATATATCTGTATTTTCCAGCTAGGTTTCAATTACTTTTATGTAGATTGAAATCCTATGTATTCCTGAATCTCATTTGTCATGCCTCTTACTCACTGTGCTTTTAGTTTGGTTTTTATCATCTCATTGGAATAGATAATGGAGCTTGGAAAGCTTATTTATTTTGAATAGAAATAAATTTTGGGAGACTCGCATTAAGGACATGGTAAAAATAAAAAGATTGTTACATAAAGTCATTTGAATAGGGGCTAATTTGAAGTTTGCCACTGAAAATTTTAAATTCTTTGGTAGTAAATTAATAATACCTAGCAGCACTCTGAAACAACAGCACTAATAATAAAAACTGTGTTAGCACCTTCAAATTTTATGTAAATAGAGCTAATTACATAAAGCTAATTAAAATAATTATTTAAAATATTTTTTTGTTGAAGTAGACACTTTAAAAGATCTGATTCCAACATCCTAGACTAGCCAAGAAGGACAGAAATCCCAAAAGAAGCCTTATATAAAACTGTGATTCAATATTTACTTTTTTTATGGTTACTAATTTTACTCTGTTTACTTCCCATTGGCCTCAATCATGTTTTAGTGACAAAGTTTTATCTTCAAATATTTACCAACCAATCTCTGATTCTGATATCTGAACAACAAATATTCTGGTTTAGTTGAAAGCCACAAAATGCCATTGAAAAAATACTCTGTAGTTCAAATAATGCATTTATTTGTGTTGCTGCCAGTCCTTTAGTTAATACCAGTGATTTTTTTCTTTTACTCTAAAGACATAAAATAACTTAATGACCCAGCTTTAATTTTAAAGTTAATTACCAAAGAAACCTTTATTTTGTTTGTAATGCTTTGACTTAGAAAAGAACCATGGCTCCCAAATTTTGAAATACAATCTGTGTTTACTAAGGTGGCCCACGTGTTTTTTTTTTCTTTCTTAAAACTCAACCCGTATTCGCAGTGAAGAGGGTCCCATTCAGAAAGAAGAGTGGGATTTCTGTCAAAGCAGAAGCGGAACACCTGCCATTAATCCCAAGGGCACAAGTGGGGTCTGGAGTGTCCGAAGCAGCCACCACAGCTGGGAATGGAGGTTGACCTCTGCTTCGGTTCTGTCTTGAGCTGGCAGGTGCCAGGACGCCATTCTGTCTGCTCAGAAACACTCCTTTTGCAGCATGTGAACGCAAATTGTTAGTGCAAATTTCCAAGCTGTCTAAAGAGCTCCAGTTGATATATATTACTTGGGAAATTGTGACTTAGTAATTGGATTTTGGGGGAAAGACTCATCTCCATTCCCCACTGTAAATTTTTTTCAGAAAAGCTTTGCTCTCCAACATGTCATGTAACCTAACAGAGTGGATTTAGGGGACTAGAACAGGGAGAAGCTTGGCCTCTGAAGTTTCCCCAGTAAAAGCAAATAGAACTTTAAAGAGGAGAAGCTTTGGGGAAGGAAAGGGTGAAAGCTGGGGAGGGGTTCACAGTAACTGTGAGTGACCTTACAGTAGCTGGATTTTCTACGGGGTAGTTTTTCTTCATGCTAATATATAATGTTAGCACTAGACTAATTAGCTTTTTCAGAGAAGACTATTTAGCTTTTCTAATCAGTTTCTCCCACCAGATTCTCTGTCAGTACTAGGAACAGTGCCAAACTCTCTATAGATATTCAACAAATGTATATGAAAACCAAAGTAGAGTAAATAACATGCTGCTTAAATCAAGACTGGAGTCTCCATTATATTTCTTAAACTTGATGGTTGGTATCCTCTCCTTTTTGGGGGGGCGTTGCCTTTGGTCCCACCAAAAATAAAATTCTATTTGTGGAGTATTAGTGAACATTTTGTGTGTGTTTAATATGACCAAGTAAATTCCTTAAACTTAACTGTACAGAGGTAGGCACACAGACTGAACTTATTACTCACTACTTGATTCACTGAAAACATTAATAAAAATATTAACAAATTTACTGAAAACATTAAAAAATAAGTTTCCTTTTTAATAGCAAAATTATCTTCTGGATAAGAGATAAAAGGGTTTTGTCTAATTGATTCTATCACCTTAGCCCCCTTTTCCTTTCCCTGATACTCTATAATTCCTCTTTCTCTCATTTGAACTTGAGATCGTGAGGTCAATGTCCCTGACCCCATGGGAAATGCAGTTGGGAGGCATTTGAGAAAACACCTGTTGAAGGCAGGCACATGGTCATCATTCTTTCTGAGAATCTAGTGCTAGAGCTGTGTCCCAACACTTAGCTTCCCAAATCACTGCATTTAAAGTCCCACAGACTACACTAAACTCACAAGAGACCTACCCTTGATAACGTTTTATAATTTTTTTTATTGTAGGCATCTATAAAAGTATCAGTATAGTACTTTCCTCTTTGGGTTGGGAAAGGTTAAATGTTGTAACAGATTCTTTATTATTAGTAAAATACACAAACTATAAAACATGATGCTATTGATATCATTAATTTCATGATAACCTCACAACTATTAGTAGAAGTGGCACAACTGAGAAGGGGAATTGGGACAGTTCCTCTGTTGCTAACAGAAGACATATTTTACTAGGTGGAGAATTCCCGCTTCCCCATCTGAAGTGACAGCAAATCTCCCCTGGGAACTAAGGAGGGTACTTTTCTGGAACCTTGGCTTTACTTGCCATCTAGACTTCTTATCTCCCAGCCCTACTGAAGGTGAAGGAAGAGATTGCAGGTAACTCTGAAATGCACTAATTCCTCAGGTAGGCTGAACCCTGAAATATGACTTTATTTTTAAGAGGTAGGGGGGAAAAGGTATTGATGCTTCTAGAATATTTTCTTCTAGTATTTTTGTTTAAAGGTAAAGAAAATCTCAGTGTCTCAAGAATACACAGCTTTCCAACAAAACAAATTTCTAAAAAGGTCCACATATATATGGTCACTAATTTAAGCCAAAGTAACACTATCCTACAATGGGCAAAAGATGTATTTTCAATAAATGGTGTTAAGTTAATTTGATATCCATGTGTGTGGGAGGGGATTATCTTGACTTTAACCTCAAATCATGCACTAAATCAGTTCTCTATGAATTCAGATCTAAAGATGAAAGATAAAGTAATAAAGCTTTTAGTTTTTACAATAAACATAGAAGAACCTCTTTATGATCTTAGAGTAGGCAAAGATTTCTTAAGTGGAACACAAAAAGAGATAACTATAAATAGAAAAAAGTGTTAAGTTGAGTTTTATTAAAAACTAGAGGCCCAGTGCACAAATTCATGCACAAGTGGGGTCTGGCCAGCCTGGCCCCAATTGGGGCAGATTGGGGCTGGGCTGGCTGGGAGGAGGGTCCAAGAGTGATTGGCCGGTGAGCCCCACACCCTATTGCGGTGGGGGGGGCTGATTGGGGGCAGGTCCAGCCATGGGGAGGGGCTATGGGTGGTGGGCTGATTGGTCCTGCCCCCAAATGGGGTGGGGGGGCCAATTGGTGGTCAGGGGCTGTGGGAGGTTGGCCAGCCAGCCCCACCCCCTATTGCGGTAGAGGGGGGCAATCAGGGTTGGGGCTGGCTAGGGTCACAGGCTGCGGGCTGATTGGGGTGGTGGGGGCCCATCAGGGACAGGGGACAGGGCCTCCTGGTGGGAGGGGCTGCAAGAGGTTGGCCATCCAGCCCTGTCCCCTTTTGGGGTGAGAGAGGCCAATCTGGGGTGGGACTGGCTGGGAGGAGGGGCCATGGGAGGTTGGCCAGCTGGACCCACCCCTGATCAGCCGGTTTGCTGGCCACAGTGGGCATCATGGCAACCAATCATTACAGTCCTGATGGTGTTCCGGTCACTGGCTTTTTATATAAGAGAATAAAATCACAATGTACAAAGTGGGAGAATATATTTGCGCATGCTCTCTCTCTCTTTCTCTGCATATGTGTGTGTGTGTGTGTGTGTGTGTGTAATATACAGTATTGAAGTATCTATACTAATAAAAGGGTAATATGCAAATTGGTCAGAATACCATCACAGTAACGACCGATCAGCAGGCTGCATGTGCAGCAGATGCATGTGAGTGGGGACTTGCAGCATTAGGGACCTGATGGCAGTGGGGATGTGGGTAGGGGAGGTAGGCCCGGCGGAGGGCGGCCTGTACTCCCCACATGGCGGTGGCAGCTCTGAGTGCTCCCGATAGCCTCTACCACTTGCCCAGAAGGACCACAGGTTCCTTCTGCCAAGTGGCAGCAGAGCCTCTCTGCCAGGAAACCTCCACACCAGCAGCAAAGGCACGTGAGGGTGATGGAAAGCCTAGCAGCAAAGGCAGGTGAGTGAGGGAAAGCCCAGCAGGGAAAGCAGGTGAGAGTGAGGGAAAGCTCAGTAGCAAAGGCAAGTGAGGGTGATGGAAAGCCCAGCAGCGAAGGCAGGTGAGGGTGATGGAAAGCCTAGCAGCGAAGGCAGGTGAGGGTGATGGAAAGCCTAGCAGCAAAGACAGGTGAGGCAGGTGAGTGAGGGAAAGCTCAGCAGCGAAGGCAGGTGAGTGAGGGAAAGCTCAGCAGCGAAGGCAGGTGAGTGAGGGAAAGCTCAGCAGCGAAGGCAGGTGAGCAAGGGAAAGCCCAGCAGTGAAGGCAGGTGAGAGTGAGGGAAAGCTCAGTAGCGAAGGCAGGTCAGAGTGAGGGAAAGCTCAGCAGCAAAGGCAGGTGAGAGTGAGGGAAAGCTCAGCAGCAAAAGCAGGTGAGGGTGAGGGAAAGCCGAGCAGCAAGGCAGGTGAGGGAGAGTCCGAGCTCCACGGCTAATAGCTCCCACCCGGCCACACCCCACCTTGGCCTCCAGCACCGTGCGTCAGGAGTTCTGAGAAAGGCAGCTCCTTCCTGCAGCTCCTCAAACTCCCAGGTCACCTCCATCACCCCTCAGTGCCCCTCGGGTCAGGGTCGGAAATTGGTAGAGGCCTCCAGGTGTCCAGGCAACCAATGTAGGGAATTTCCTCTAGCAGCCGGACCCAGTGACTGAGGGCCAGAGGGAGACCTGCACCCTCCCCTGCAGCCAGGAGAACCCTGGAAGATGCAGTCTGCCCATCACTGGGTGAGCACACCTGATTGGTTAAGCATGGGGAAGCTCGCAGCCGATAGCTGCTGCCGCTGGGAGGGCCCGAGGCTCAGGCAATGAGGGCCAGGCGAGGCTTAGGCAAGCTACAGTGGCTGCGATGGCTGAGGCTCAGGCAGCCTTGCAGCTGGCAGTGGCAACAGCAGAGGCATGATGGGGGCATCACCTTCCCCTGATTGGCTGGTTGTCTCCCGCAGAGGGAGGCCAGACTGTGGGAAGTGGGCCTACGCCATCAATAGGACATCCCCTGAGGGCTCCCGGGCTGTGAGAAGGGGCAGACCAGGCTGAGGGACCCCTCCTCCCCAGTGCATGAATTTCATGCACCAGGCTTCTAGTAATAGATAAAGAACTCTAACAGATCAATAGGATAACTCAATAGAAAAAGGACAAAAGATGTGAACACTTTCTAGAAGAGGATGCAAAATGGCTAATGCCTACATTAAGATAAATTCAACGTAATTAACCACTGAAGAAATACAAATTAAAGTGCAATGTGAAATCACTACACCTTCCACTAGAATGTCTAACATGAAAAAGTTGGAAAATACCAAGGATTGGTGAGGCTATAGGGGAATTGAAGTTCTCAAACATTGCTGATGGGAGATTAAATTGTTAGAACCACATTGGAAAACTATTTGGCAGTGCCTGCTAAAACTGAACATACGTATTTTCTATAACTTAATAATTCCACTCCTGGATATATATATATATATATATATATATACACACATATATATATATACACACACATATATATATGTATATATATATATATATATATATATATCCAAAAGAAATGCATATGAATATCACTTGCTAAAATGTTACCCCACACAAAGGAAAGAAATGCATACACTTTTAACCAAAAGGCATATACCAGGATGTTTATGGAAGCATTGTTTGTAATCATGAGGACCTGGAAACAAATGGGCATCAACAGTGGAATGAGTAAATAAATTACAGTTTATTCACACAATGAAATATTATAAAGCAGAAAGAAAAATTATCTACAACTACACACAAAATTGTGCATGAATTTCACATATATTGAGCAAAAGAGGCCAGACATTTATATAAAGTACATAAACTATATCTGTCAGAAGTCAGAAATAGTGGTTACTGTTGGTGGAGACTAGTGATAAGGAAATGTCATAACAGGTGCTCCTGGGTTTCTTTAGCTGGTTCAACTTGCACAGATGTGTTCCGTTTGTGAAAATTTATTCAACGTATAATGTACCTATGAAATGTACTTTTCTGTGTGTGTGTGTGTGTGTGTGTGTGTGTGTGTGTGTATCTACAGGATGGCCCCAAAAATGTTTACACACTTTAACAGCTGATATCTCAATTTTGAAAATGAAAAGTATTTTAATAAACACTGCCTTCATAATTATTCAAAGTGTATGTACATATTTGGGGGGGGGCTCCCTACACATACACCATTATACCATATATATAATTTTCATATTCTAGCCATATTACAATTATAGTTTAGATCCCAAAATTCCTTGAAAAACCTCGGTGGCAGCTATATCTCTGTGCCCTGTGCATGAATCTTGCACCTAACCCTAGCTCATCTTGCAAATTACAATTTTTGAAATTTATTTTGAAACTATGTTTCTTTTTCTCTTTGTTTTCTTCAGGGCCCTCCTGGTCCAAAAGGTGATAAGGTAAGAAAATGAATAGCAGAAACAAGTTAAGTTAGTGGAAATTCATATTGACATGATCTATACTATGTTTTTCTTTATCTTTTTTAATGAGCATCAGATATAGACTTAGTGCTAAAATTATCCTCTCATTTTTCTACTCTGCAGGGAGAACAAGGTGATCAGGGACCTCGGGTAAGTTGTACCCTTCCAATCCTGAACAGAAAATTAGTTTTCCACTCCAAACTTGTCTTGGTTTCATAACTGCCTATGTGTCACATAGTTTAGTATCACCTGTACTTACAATAATGGATTAACGATAATAATTATTATAATGTGCATACACTGTTGTAGTATCTTAACTTGATAACTGTAACGAGAACACTCCACAGTAATTAGCCCTACGGATTAAGGGCCATAGTTGCTACCAACAGTCCACAATAGCCTCTTTCCACTGGCTACTGGGGCCTTTATAATTGCATGCAGTGTTTTGCAACATAAAGGTCTTGTGGATTCCTATTGAGTTGGGCCCTTTTTTTCTGCAGTTAAATTTTATGTGCTATTGCATAAATATGATATATTATCGTTGAAAATATTAATGCATTTTATATTTTTATTCCTCATCATGTTTGAATAATACTTATTTGAATTTCTTACTTGTTATAGATGTTTGAGCAAATAAAAGGTGTAACGTAATTTAGCATTCCAGGGAGGAGGGGCATCCTTTTCTTTTTCTCAAATGTGGCTCTTTTACCCACTATAACACAATGGTGAATGCTTTGTTGTTACCTTGGTAGTGCCAAGTCCTCTGCTCCACATCTGTGCCTTATTACCCCAATGTTCAGACATACTGTTCCAATGATGTAGTGGCTCCGTTCAGACATACCTCTAGATTTTCTCATGTCACTACACACAAAAGCAAGTATTCAGTTGAAGAGAGCCTTTTTATTTTACAGTGGAAAAGCACATTTAAAACGTTCAGGTTGAAAACACAATTGTGTAGGATGTGTTTGTCACTGTGCATAATTATTGAATTCATGTATACTACAGTCGAGGTTTTATTGCAAACGATGTAGTCAGTGCAAGTCTGAAAAGTTTGTATCTTAGCTCCTCATGTTTATTAAACGAGGTGAAAGTTATGCTACGATTTACGTTCCTTGCTATTCTTCAGCCAGTCTTCATACAGAAATGATTATGCCTCAGAACGTTTTGTTTCTCATGGCAGTTATTCTAGCTGATGACTAGCTTCAAGGTAAAAGCTTATTTTATGGTCAAGGAGATTAAACGTTATGATATCTGTCATGGATATGAATGGGATAAAATTCTCATAACCTTAAATGATTAGAGTATAGCCACTTGCTTGGTACGTGGTGATTATTTCACATGGCATGTCTCCATGTATTGAGTATCATTTCTTTCTACACGCAATACCAAAATCACTCAACTTGCCTTATGCAGGTAAGGGGGAGGCTGTTTCCATTCTGAGAAATCTTCTTTTGGCAAAGGAAGTGAAGGGGTGGTTCACAGCTTAGCTGTCATCAGTATGCATGCAGCCCTCCTTTTAAAAAAGGTGTGTTGGCTTTCATCGTTTTAAAAAGTGATGATTGATTATAAAGCTAAGCCAAATTTTTAGGATGAAACCTGAAACCATGTGAAATTCACCTGGTTTCATGTTGCAGTGCAAACTAAGACTTGGACCAGGTTTCTTGGAAGTTTGGCCAAAGTTCATGAACTACTTTGACGAACCCAGACTGCCTTTCGTACAGATTTCAGCCAGTTTTCACACTGACTGGGGCCAAGTTTCACACGATTCAGGAGCCATTCAGCATTTCAGGTGGAAAGTGGCAAAAAATGATCCCATTTTCTCCTTGATTTTGCTTTGTATTAAAGGAATTTAGATTGAATTAATAATGCAGGACAAATCTTCATGGGTAAAAAGCTAAATGTTCTGGGAAGTATATGAAAAACAGAATGAGGACCTACCAGATTGCTTAATTTTCCTCAGATTCTTAACTTAGAGACATGGCAGGTCATTAGAATTCTATAAATATTTAGAATTCTATAAATATTTCTTTCAAGTAAGCTAGTATTAGCTACGTATTAGGACATTTATTTTATCAAAATAAGAAAATGAATGTTTTATATTTCCAGGTAAATCAAAGTAAGTTAGAACTGGAAAAGTCTTAAATTTAATGATATTAACTTTACCCACACTTTCTAAAAGTACGGTATTCAGGCTGATGCTGGTAGAGACTCTCTTTTTTAAAAATATAAATCTTTGTATTTGACTATGCTAACTATTTTTATCCTATCAAAGATTTGAATTCTACTTTTTACCATTTGTTTCAAGTAATTTATTTCTTTCCATAATTAACTTAACAATAGGATCCTCCATCATTTCTGTTCTTTGTTAGCTGATGTTCCATTATAGGATCTATACTGTTTCCTTGAATATGACGTTCTTTTATTTTCTCTTTCCCAAGTGTGAAACAGGAATATATTAAGGTATATTATGTGAATAAAAGCAAGAAAAATATAATATAGAATTAAGGAGGTGAAATTATATAGACACATATTTAATAAGCTGTACTGAGTATCTACCATGTTCAAGATACCATGCTTAATACTATAGAGACTATCAATGTGTCAACTTTTCTCTCTTCTACTGCCACTGTGGTAGTCTTCCAATTAATCTTGCTTCCACTTTTAAGCTGGTGCAATCCATTTTCTACACAGCAGCCAGAGAGATCATTTTACCTGTAAGTTAGATCATGTTGCTCCCTGTTTTAAACCTTAGAATGAAATCCAAACCACTTTGGTTGGCCTTCATAGGCCTTCAAGATTAGGCCGTTGGCTACCTCTGTAACCTCACCTATACTAGTCCTCCCTCCACACACTGTGCTCCAGCCTCACTGTCTTCCATGTGACCTTCAAACACACCACACTCACTCCTAACTCCAGGATGATTTTCCACTTGCTCTCCTCTGGTCTTTTTGTGACTGGATTCTTCTTATCATTGAGACTTCATTTCAAATACATCCACTGGGAGAACTTCTGTAATTATCCAATCTAAATCTGATATTATCCTATTTGCTTATTTATTTATTTTCTTGTTATCTGTAAAACCTGCCCCTTCTTGAAACATAAACTCCAAGTAGCTGGTCCATCTTGTTCATGCCACCCACCATCACCTAGAACAGTGAGGACTTGATAAATATTTGTTGAATGTTAGAATAAAATATTATTACATCATTAGTTCTCTTACGGATCTGATAATCTCATGGGTGCCTGAATAAGAAAACTACGTGGTTGTATGTTATATATCTTAAATAGCTATGCCACAAGATGATAGAAAAGGAACCTTCTTCTATTTTAAATATTAATGAGAGACTGTGGGAGAGTTGTCACTGGAGCTAGGAATTCATAAATGGGTAATCTTTAGAAGATAAGATTAAGAGCCAGACATTACACATCCCAGGAAGAAGAAATAGTACAAACAATGCTATACAATTAGGAAATAACAAAATTCATTTAAAGAACAATAATATTCCATTTACCAAGGAAATAGGTTAAATATAGAAAAATTGTATCATATAAGGCTGATATTTGTATAGAAGTTATACTATGGAGCATTTTGAATATCTAATGTGGTAGGCAATAGGGAACCACTGAAGATTTTTTATTACATCATTTGATGCATATTACCACCAGACTCTTTGGTGTTATTACTATAAGTTCTTTATGAAAATCTTTTTGTTTGTTGATGTAAGAAATATCCAAACCTGTAGAGTTTATTTGAGCCAAACTGACAATATACCCAGAAGCAAGTTCTCAAATGCTTCACAGAATGACAGCTTTGCAGTTCCCTTTACACATTTGGAACCATGGAGGGGACATTAGGAAGATTAGATGAAGGTTGGAAAAGCAAGGACAGAGAAAGGAATCTCTATGATTGAATTACAGGACAGTTAATAAGATTATGTGCTTCCTGGAATGTGACTAGGCCTCTGAATGGTCTTTTTAATATGATTTTATTGATTTCAGAGAGAGGAAGGGAGATAGAAACATCAATGATGAAAGAATCATTGATCAGCTGCCTCCTGCATGCCCTCCACTGGGGATCTAGCCTGCAACCTGGGCATGTTCCCTGACTAGGAATTGAACCATGATCTCCTGATTCATGATGCTCAACCACTGAGCCACACCAGCTGGGCTCTTTTTTTTTTCTTTAAATGTATCTTTATTGTTGAAAGTATTACAGATGTCCTCCCCCCTTCTCCTTCTCCTTTACCCCCATTCTGTCCACCCCGCCGCAGGCCTTCACCACACTATTGTCTGTGTCCATGGGTTATGCATATATGCATGTAAATTATTTGGTTAATCTCTTCACACACACCCTTCTTCTGAGAAGCATGGAACAGACTGATGAATCTCTGAGGGTCTTTAAAAGACATTTCACAGGTGTGTTAACCTATATGCATAAGAACAATGGATAGTGCTTGCTTAAAGCAAAGATAAACCTTTTATATGCCTGGAGTCCATATCCACTATGATCTGCCCAGTTAGGAATTTATGATCAGATCACACTGTGTGATTACTTTTGGTCAGTGGACTTGGCACGTTTATCACAGAACCCCCTTTTTTTTGTCTACGTGGGTGATAGTGTCCAGTACAGAAAGGAACTGGAAGAGATTGAAAGCAGGAAGACGAGTAGACCAGGACACTATGTTGGTCATCAGGACAAGGTCTTAAGAATCTGGGCTGTAAAGATAATGTCCAGTCCTCAGGGGAAGAGGAGCAGAGGAGATAGGCTGGCTCAGTCTGGAACATTAGGTCTCATTGGAAGCAAGGGTCTGTACTGAGCAGAAAGTAGTGTCTGAATGAGAAGCTGAGCAGTGGGAAAGACTAAATTGGTGCACCAAGAAGAAATTCTAAAGGAGTCACCAAAATGTTGGAGAAAGTGCCATGTTTTCTATGGGAATTAGGACATGAGTTTATTTTTCTCACATAATTAGAGGTTCAGAGAAGGCAGTTGGTGTTATTTATATAATTCAATGATGCTATTATGGAAGTCTCTGGGAATCTCTTGGCCTTTCAGTCATAATTGCAAGAAGGCCACTTTAAATCCAACCATCACATGTATATCTATTATCAGTAGGGAAAATAAAGGAAAGAGAGTCCATATCACAAAAACAAAATTTTTCTTGTGAATTTTATAGTATGTTTCTGCTCATGTCTCTAAGGCCAGATCCTGTCACATAGTTAGGTCAAAGATGCAAGTGAGCTGAGGAGAATGGAATTGAAAAGGAAAGTTGGGTCATCTTACCAATAGGGTTTACCATAAGTGCCAACCAAAAACCTGGGCAGATAAAGAGGGAAACCCAGAGATGACACAATGAGTGGAGAAATTGGTAAGAGAGAAATATTGAAGCAGAAGATAAAAGATAAATTTGATCTATATCCAAAGTCTATAGCCCTGGGTAGAATTGTGGCCAGGTTGAGGTTAAAAAAAAAGTGTTACTAGCAGGAGAAGGAGACCTCAGATCATGTCTTCTTAAAGGAAAGATTTCAGTCAAGAGACAAAATGTAGTAAAGCAAGCAAAAATTTATTAACCGCAGCAAAACAAACAAAACCCAAAAAACAAAAACCCCACTTAGGACAGTGAAACAAAAAATGGCATAGAAGAAGCTACAGGAGAGCGTAGGCTTGGCTGCTTTGGCTCACTGGGAAAGCAGAAGAAAGGGGGCCTTGGAGACAAATTTAGGGGGTTAGGCAGGATGAGCTGCCACTGCCCATTGCTCCCTTGGTTACAAGTCTCATGGGGTTCCTTGGTATCCCTTGGGGTTCAGGAGATGCACGCCGGTGGGGGAAGGAGACAGGGAAAGAAATGGCACAGGTGTGCTCCCTGGAGAGAGAGTGCACTAGCACCTTCATTTTCAGGGGTTTTAAAGGTTAGGTGTTTAGGGGAGGTCTTAGGGGAGAATCAATAGAATATTCATCAGCTTTATGCTGATGTACCAAAATGAGATTTATTCTCAATTTGTCTGTCCTTAGATGTGGTTGGCAAATGGAACTAATTGGATTTCTGTTATTTGTCTCCTTGAGTAGGGTGATTTAAGTTATTTACTCTGGTTGGGGAGATGTGCGAACCATTTACTCCATAGTATCCTTGGTTTAGGGAAGATAGAATTTACTAGGTGGCTGCAAACTGCTGTTTATCTGCCTCAGCTTCCCTATTCCGCTTGTCCTGGAATTTTCCTAGCTTCTTATGATTCTGTAATAGAAGCAGCAGTCAGGGAGTAAAATTTCAGGATACTGAGGTGAAAATTCTGTACAAGTCTTAGAGCTAATTGGATTTAAGGGCTGGTTGAAAAACAAGATAAATGTAGGTCTGAAGTTTCTGGCTCTGCTTGATAAATTTGACCAGAAGAAAGTCAAGAGGATAAACAAGTTGAGTTTTAGTTTTGTTGAATTTATAATCTTTCTAGATTATTTTATTGAATAATGTAGCAAACAGTTGGAAAAATAACATTAGCGATCTAAGGTGGTGTCATAACTGGACATAAAGGTTACATAGGTGAACTGTCACACAGTGAGCATCGAAACTGTAGGGTGAAAGAGTGAAAAAGAACCACTTTAGGAATATCCACATTTAAGGGGTGGGACAAGGAAGGGCATCAGCAAAAGAGAGTAAGCACTGAACAAGAAACCAGAACCCTGCCATGTTGGAGCACTAAAGGAAGAACTACTTAAAGGGGGGCACAAAATGTTCTTAATAAAAAGAAAACCACAGGGATGAGATCTATAAAAAGCTTTGGATTTGGTATTCTGGAATTATGGGAATTTTAAGGGAACGCATTTTGTTAAGTAGTGAAAGTGAAAGATTGTAAGACGTTACAAGGTAAATGGTAGGAAAGTTGACCGTCTTTGAATACTGTTGTTGGCATATGATTTAGTGCAGAAACGTGTGGGCAGACTTTTTTGGCATGAGCTTTCTGTCAGTATCCATTGAACCAATTTTGAGCTTACAATTTTAGGTATAATATAACAACCATAGATAGCATTTGGTTTTATTCTACAAGACACTGAATGTTAGATTTCCACATATGAATGCATCCTGACATTAGAATTGTACTTCCCTCCTTGCTTCTTTGTGAGATGTCATTACGGATTTGCCATTAAGCTTCAGTTCATTTTGCAGTGAAACACTATGCTTTAGCAGTTATGCCTTTAGACTATATCATCAGTATGGTACTTTTTCTGTGCTGTCAGTCACCATGCCCATACTCATTTTTTATTTATTTCATCTTCATAGGTTTGTATGACAGAGTTTTGAGGCTATGGTTTTGCCCTGTATTCAAGCAGAGATTGGAAGGAAGTTGTAGGCGCATTCCTAGACTGAATGCACATTGGATTAGGAAATAATACCTCACATAATAATTATAATTGCTAATTACTCAGAGTATTACAATTTGCTGAACATCTTTCTAGGTAAGTTTCCCACGTCATCTCTCAGCCGTATTCAGTTCAGCAAGGTAGGGAATCAGGGAAGAAAAACAGGAAAAGTGATTATGGTACAGTGAAATTATTATATCCTTATGGACTGGGTTCAGGCTGGTTTGGCTCAGTGATAAAATATCAGCCCTTGGACTGAAGGGTGCCAGTTTCAATTCCAGTCAAGGGCATGTATCTTAGTTGCAGGCTTGATCCCTGGCCCTGATCAGTGCCTGCACGAGGCAACCAACTTATGTGTCTCTGTCACATTGATACTTTTCTCTCTCTTTCTCCTCCTCACTTCCACTCTCTCTAAAAATCAGTGGGAAAATATCCTCAGGTGAGGATTAACAACAACAAAGAAAAATTACTCAACAAACTTAGGCAATAAAATGAACAAACATCATGAAGTTATCTTTTGACTATATATTAATCTAATCAGTTGGTTTCCATCACCTTGCCAAATAACACAGAGCCCTGATAAAGAAGAGATTTAGTAATTATTAGTCTCCACATCATCAGCGAACAGCTGGTTTTAAATGAGTCCTAGGCTCTCACAGCTTCAATAAGCCACCCAGGAGCTCTGCTTAACTATTTTCATAAAATTCTTTTCTCTTGCCAGTGTATTCAAGTAAATTTTCATAACAGCTGGGACTACACAAAACTGATAGCATCTTAAAAACATCTTCAGCAAGACAGATTAAGTTCCAGAAAGGAAAGCATTTAGAAGTTTATTTTATTATCTTAACCTTTGTTGACTTGAATGATTAAACAGATTCTTTGGCTCTGCTAAAGCATTTAGGCTTGGATATTAATTTGATGTTCTTATTTACTTAACCCTTGCCTTTCTCTAGCCCTAATGAATACCCTACTCATTTGGTACTGAATGTATTGCCTGTGAAAAGGGAATTGATATAACACAATGGAAAGAAATAAGTTGTGAGAAAATTATTTTAATGCTTTCCAGATTCAGGAGAAGTTGGCATGGAAACAGCAAGCTTGTTAAAAATTGCAAACGTTCTTGTTATATTTTATAATTAGAGTTCTCCACGGAGTGTTCTCTATCACACTTCAAAGCATGAAGAGCTGGCATATTGAATTGAGCCCAGGCACATTTGTAAATTTGTCCTAATTTGGGTCAATGTTAAAAAATAAATGATCTTTGAAAACAATTGTTGATGTGTAGACAATATTTCCCTTGAAATTCAGTGTTGTAAATTGGTTGTATAACTGAGCTCATCAAGAAGAAAAGGGAAAAGAGGATTTTGGAAAGATTGAGAAATAAATTCTATCTATTTTACATGATTTTAAACCTTTTGCATTTCTGTCTAATGCAAAAGATTATTTAAGTAAACCTCTAAGTATACTAACCCAGTGTGGTAAACTTTCATACAAAATAATTGGAAGTAAAAGTGAAGATTTTGCTCTACCCAACAACTTGTAAGCAGTTTCTATAACAAAATAATAGAAAGCCTGAGATTTGAGCCCTTAACTGAAAATTCTTTTACTGATTGCGAATGCAGTAGACTAAAACCCAAAGCCAATCATGAGCATGTCTGACAAGGCATTCTGGAGAATGATGCCAACCAATTTAAATAACTATTAGATTTTCTTTCAGTGTTTTAATGCAGTAATTTTCATAATAAAATAACTATTAATTCTATTTTATAAAGTAAAAGAAAGATTTCATTTGCCCAGACTTTTGCTTATATCAACTGCAATATTCTCCTTTTTGACTTTTTTACATGATTTATGTATCTGGATATATACCTTACAGTCTTTTCAGGATAATGTGCACCATTTCACATAAATATATATATATATATTTTTTGGAAATGAGTGGAATGAAAGGCTTCAGGTGAAATATTATTTAATATTATTCCTTTACTATATTTCTTTTGTTTGAATTTTTACAAGTGCTGCTCTCTGTAAAATATTTTCTAAATAATTTAAAGAATACCTTGATACATTAATGATCTCTCAAACACAAAACTATACAAATGATTTTGTTCTTTTTATCATATAGTTAAGCATGTTATTTTCTCTTGAATTAAAACACGAGTCTTACATTTATTAACCCATATAATGTGGAGCTATGATTTGCATTAATTCTTACAAATGAAGCATATTA
Source organism: Corynorhinus townsendii (assembly GCA_026230045.1). Classification (NCBI taxonomy): domain Eukaryota; kingdom Metazoa; phylum Chordata; class Mammalia; order Chiroptera; family Vespertilionidae; genus Corynorhinus; species Corynorhinus townsendii. Next base: position 77,784,806 of record JAPDVU010000001.1, on the reverse strand, counting down.
TAAAATGTGAAGGGAAAGATAGATCTGGGATTGATGACTTTCAATATTATATTAGGAAGAGAAAGTAAGCCTTTAGATAAATATATTAAAAACTGTATGTGAAGTGGACCAAAAAAATCGAACATACTATATTGTTGGTAATATCTATGAATAATGAGCATATTGGAAATAGGAATTACAGCAATGTATAAGTAACTTACATGAACAAAATCCAACATAATTACCACCATTCCTTTTCCACTGTTCCCAAAAGCAGAATTATAGTTGCAACAAAAATGTTAATGAAGTGGATTAACCAAATAGAAATCAAATAAATATGAGACGGCAGATTTTTAATGGTGCATCAAGGTTTGCAGAAGGGACTAGACTGCAAGACCATATTTTTGATCCTTCCCTTCAGAATGGGTGAAATAATGGCTTATGCACTGACAGATCGTGTTTAGGGAGAACAGTTCCTGTGGTTCTAAATGAGATGGGTCTCTGGAAAGTCATTTATGCCAGACAGCAGCGTCCTTTCATAAGCATAGCCACACTAATGTGTCCAGCAGCTCCTCAGAGCAGACAGCCTGTAAATCACAAGTGGCAAACAAGACTGGCTTTGTAGAGAAAGGATGTTGGTTGCAAGATCTTACTTCCAATGCAATTGTGTAGCAACTTTGAAGGAAGCAGGAAGCTTTGTTTCTCATCTCTCAGAATTAAGTTAAATTTTGTTTGAGAAATGTTGATGTTAAGAGAAATTCTTTCTAGCACAAATAAACTTTTGAATGATTTAACCCCCACAAAAAATAATCGTATCTAATAAAAGAGTAATATGCAAATTGACCATCACTCCAACATAGAAAGATGGCTGCCTCATGTGGTCAAAGATGGCTGCCCCCATGTGGACACAAGATGGTTACCACAAGATGGCCTGCAGGGGAGGGCAGTTGGGGGCAGTCAAGCCTGCAGGGGAGGGCAGTTAGGGCTGACCAGGCTGGCAGAGGAGGGAAGTTGGGGGTGACCAGGCCTACAGTGGAGGTCAGTTAGGGGTGACGAGGCCTGCAGGGGAGGGCAGTTAGGGTTGACCAGGATGGCAGGGGAGCAGTTAGGCATCAATCAGGCTGGCAGGCAGAAGTGGTTAGGGGCAATCAGGAAGGCAGGCAGGCAAGCAGTTGGGAACCAGCAGTCGGTAGGATTGAGCCTAAATGGGCAGTCGGACATCCCTTGAGGGGTCCCAGATTGGAGAGGGTGCAAGCTGGGCTGAGGGACACACCCCCTCTAGTAGTTATAATAATAATGATGATGATAATAGTAATAATGTGACACAATTGTTTTCATAGTTCCACATGCCAAGAAAACTTCTGGGCATTCTTATCATGCTATTAGCTTGTGAGTTTAGCATGAATCTGTTGATAAAGAAGCCTTAGTGATGGAAAAGATAATACTAAACCCTCCAATGTAGCATTTGAAACATCAAGGAACTAGTGACATAGGACAGGAACTTTAGTTAGCTATAGGCCTAAAGGAATTCACTGGAGTTAAGATGGAGAAATGATGGTGAGTAAGCAAGAGGAGAGAGAAAATGGTGTAGCCTAGTGGCAATGTTGTTCTGGCTTGAAGCCTGTGTGATGTGATGTGAAATAGCAGGAACTAACTATAACCCTAGGAAGTTCAAGGGAACAACAGGTGGTAATTGCTGCCCCATTCACCATGTCTTCAGTAGAACATGCCAGCTGGACATTCTGAGTTTACTGGCAGGTGAAGAAAAAGATAAAGGAGACACCATCAAAATTTTAATTAAGAAAACTTTCAATTGCTTTTTAAAATATATTTACTCCTTGAGCCTTTTGTCAGGCTTATTTTTAGATGTTGAGTTAATATATTTATCTAAACTATTAAAATTTTGGCCCAACCTTGAAATATCTCACCCAAGTCTTGACCCCATTAAGACTTAGAGGAGGTCATCACTGTGCGAGGTTTCCGGGATCGGAGAAAGGACATTCTTCCACTGGTGAAGTAAGGAGTGTGGAATGAAGGATGTGACTGAGGGAGCCAGGCCCACACCCAGAACGCAGCAGAGAATCTGCTAAAACATGCCCAGTGCCAAGTTGCATATGCTGTCATACTTTGTCACTTTGTCTTGTTCAAGGTTTACAAGTTGTTTTTCATATTAAAAATTATCAAACACTTGCCTTTTCTTAACAGCCAACCACTTAAATTATTATACTGTATCTTATTCTGTTATTTTGTATGTAGGTGTGTGTGTGTGTGTGTGTGTGTGTGTGTGTGTGTATATATATATATATATATAAATTTATTAACAGAAGTTATTCTATCTATAGAGATATTTTATATATAAATATATGTGTGTATATTTATACAAAATTTCATTTCCTTACATTATTTGTATGAAACAGAGTTCGCCATGAGTATAGATTATTATTAATATATACAAGTTAATAACGCATACAAATGTTAACCTACTTTTATTTATACTCTAATTCCTATTAAGAAAAGATAGGCAAATATTCAAAGCAACATGGGAAGTTTAGTTGGATTAGACTGATATATCCTTCTTAACTGTTATCAAAAAAGCATTTTTCTACTTAGTATAACTTTTCAGAATTGCTTAAAGAGAATGTAAATTAACTTTTAATAATTTAATGACTAATTTTTATTCTTTCTTTTAAAAAATATTTTCTTCCTGTCTTTTTATTTATCTTTATTGTTAAAAGTATTACAGATATCCTCTTTTTCCCCCATTGATCCTCTCCATCCAGCACCAGGGTCCCCCATCCCCACCCCATCCTCTGCCCCAGGCCTTTAGCACACTATGGGTTATGCATATATAAATATAAATTCTTTGGTTAATCTCCTACCCTTCCCCTCCCCCCACCACCACCTGCCTTCCCACTGAGATTTGTCAGTCTGTTCCATGCTTCTGAGTCTCTGGATCTATTTTGTTCATCAGTTTATTTTGTTCACTTAGCCTGCAAGGAACACTATTTCAATGTTCTTTTGCGAAGGAAATGCTGGTGGTGGCAGTTCTTGATTCTCATAAAAGCACTGGCTCTGACTTCCAGGAGAGTCCATTGACTGAGCTTTTTTGCAATAATCTTTAAGGGACAAATACTTGCCTAGACTTGAATAGCAGAGAAAAGTTTAAGACTTAGTTCAGAATTCAGTTGCTACTTCTTAGCCATCTAATTTCTTTACTAGTAGCACTGCACATGAATCCGTGCACCAGTAGCTCTCTGCAGGGACTGGCCACTCCATGGCTGCTGCCCAGAGGCTCTCCACGGCCCAGAGGCCCTCTGTGACCGGGGTGGAAGCTTGCCTCATCACCATGGTGACGAAACAAGCATTCTGCCAGGCTGCTCATGCTGCCTGCTCTCAGTGGCCGCTTCCCCAGGACTGGGGGACTCCAGCGGGGCTGAGGGGACTGGGTGCCACCATCTTGTGGCTATGGGTGCCACCATCTTTGTGACAGAGTGATGGTTAATTTGCATATTACCCTTTTATTAGATAGGATATTTCTTAGTGTTCAAGGAACTCAGAAGTTCCTAGAATGTCAGCACTAGAATTTTCTTTTAGGAATTTTCTTTTTGATATGGAAGGGACACAAGCATATTTCTTGCATTGCTTACATTATAGTAGCACCTTTTAATTTTTCAGTCTTGATTCTTCTTTACTCTCAATGTATTTTTATCCTACTGAACAGTTGAGAAGTTTGACATTGGAAAGATTGTGAATCATTAACATAGTTTTTATTAGATGTATTGGAAATCGGAAATTATCTTGTCTGCATTAAAATGGCTGATATCCATCATATGGTAAAAGCTGCTAGCTACAATTCAACCATTTCTATTGACGTTTTAAAATTTCTTCAAAATTATGTCCCTGTTGTTAAAAGAATTTATAAGCCATATGATAATCAATATAATTTTGATGATGAAACCATAGTAATGAATATTTTACTTTTTACTAATATGTTATTCTTTCTCTGCCTAGTAGGTAACTACTATGTTTAAACTCACTCCACACACACCACTTTCATTTTCTGTCATAGATAAATATGTATTATTTCTGCTTTGACAAATTAAAGTTTCCAGGGAATCTTCCAGTGTTAGAATACAGCATGATACAGCCATTCTGTTTTTGTTGCCTTTTTTGCTCAATTATTTTTCAATCTTACAACCATTTGTTTAATAGTCATTCACAATTATTCAGTAATATTGGAAAAGGAAATGAACTTTGAGGAGATACAGGAAGAAGGTAACTATTAGATATATTGGATTTGTTCATAAAATTAATGTAGAGATTTACAACTTCACCCTTCATTTTATATTTTTAGGCAGAAAAGTCAAACAAAATCAAAATGGAGAAAGCTTGCCATGTCCCCAGTATAATGCTGAATGTTAAAGCTGTAACTCTATACTGGTCTGTGGTATTACTTCCACTTTGGAGCCATGTAGTTGTAATAAAATGTGTCAGAGAAGAACGCAAAGTTTGAGTCATGATATTTGCCCCTGATTTTATATAGTAACTATTATAACAACTTGAGATTTTTAGAATGTGTCTAACAAAATAACATGTGCCAACAGGGTTGTAGTTTGAGAAACTGTCACAACTTATATGGGATTTCTTTTTAAGGTGGAGGGTAGTACCCTTGGTTGAAGCAGGGGAAGGGAATTTATTATCTTTATTTTTCCTTTCTTTTGAAATCGTTACATTATTTTATGCAATCTTCCCCTGTGTTTTGAATTAATATTTCTCAAGAAGCAGATTAGAAGCTACAAAGTGGTAGCCTGTGGACCAGAGTCTGATAGTAGCTAAATTTTATTTGGCTTTCCCAAATTGGTTGCTAACATTTTAATGCTGGTAATTTCATATAAAAATCTTAGTTTTTAAATTTATCTTGCTCCCTTATTATTTTTTAAAGTATAGTTGACATACAATGTTATATTACTTTCATTTCTACAACATAGTGATTCTGCAGTTACATACCTTACAATGTCATCACCATAATAAGTCTATTAACCATCTGTCACTATACAAAATTATTACAGTATTATTGACTATATCCCCTGTGCTGTACATTCTATCCCCCTGACTTATTTTATAGCCAGAAGTTTATATCTCCTATTTCCCTTCACCTTTCTCACCCATCCCTCTACCCCTCTCAGTTTCTGGCAACTGTCAGTTTGCTCTTTCTGTGAATTTATTTCTGTTTTATTTTGTTTGTTCATTTGTGTGTGTGTTTTTAGATTCCACATGTAAGTAGTCATACAGCATTTGTCTTTTTCTGTCTGACTTAATTTCACTTAGTGCAAGACCCTCTAGGTTCATCTACATTGTCACAAAAGGAAAGATTTCATTCTTTTATATTATTGAGTAATATTCCAGTGTGTGTGTGTGTGTGTGTGTGTGTGACCTCTTTATCCATTTCTCTGTTAATGGACACCTAGGTTACTTCCATATCTTGACCACCTATCTGGTCCCCCATATAAACAAGTGACATCCTATCTAATAAAAGAGTAATATGCAAATTAACCATCACTCTGCTACACCCATAAGCCACGCCCACCAGCCAATCAGGAGTGAGTATGCAAATTAAACCAACCAAGATGGATATAGCCACAGACTGAGCAGGAGGCTTGGGTTTCCCCAGCAAAGGAGGAAGCCAAGCTTTCCGCACACCTTGTGGGCCCAGGCCTCCACTCAAGGCTACGAAGTTTCAATTATAGAAGATAAATCCCAACAAAAATGGCCACCGAGCTGGAGAGAGCAGGAGGCTTGGATTGCCCCCGGTGATGGAGGAAGCCAAGCTCCTGTAGCCCTGGCCTGCCTTGGCCTCTGCTACAAAGTTTCAATTATAGAAGATAAATAAATCCCAACAAAAATGGCTGCGGCCATGGAGCAAGCAGGAGGCTTGGCTCCGCTCAAGGCTACAAAGTTTCAGTTGTAGAATATAAATAAATCCCAGATACCAGGGCCTCCACTTGGGTCGCTGGGGGGCGTGGCCAGCCTGCAAACCACCACAGGCCCCTCACCCAGGCTGCCCCATGCCCTAAGGGAACCCCCACACTGATCCAGGCACCCTTCAGGGCAAACCAGCTGGCCCCCAACTGTGCACCAGGCCTCTATCCTATCTAATAAAAGAGTAATATGCAAATTAACCATCACTCCAACACACAAGATGGCTGCCCCCATGTGGTCAAAGACGACTGCCCCCATGTGGACACAAGATGGCCAGCAGGGGAGGGCAGTTGGGAGGGACCAGGTCTGCAAGGGAGGGCAGTTGTGAGTGATCAGGCCAGCAGAGGAGGGAAGTTGGGGGCGACTGGGCCTGCAGGGAAGGGCATTTGGGGGGGTATCCAGGCCTGCAGGGGAGAGCAGTTGGGGGGTACCAGGTCTGCAGGGGAGGGAAGTTAGGGGTGACCAGGCCTGCAGGGGAGAGCAGTTAGGGGTGACCAGGCCTATAAGGGAGGGCAGTTAGGGGCAAATAGGTTGGCAGGGGAGCAGTTAGGCATCAATCAGGCTGGCAGGGGAGTGGTTAGGGGGTGATCTGGCTGGCAGGCAGAAGCAGTTAGGGGCAATCAGGAAGGCAGGCAGGCGAGCATTTGGGAGAGACCAGGCCTGCAAGGGAGGGCAGTTGGGGGGGACCGGGCCAGCAGGGGAGGGCAGTTGGGGGTGACCAGGCCTGCAGGGAAGGACAGTTAGGGGTGACTGGGCCAGCAGGGGAGGGCAGTTGTGGGGGACCAGGCCTGCAGGAGAGGGCAGTTGGGTGCGACCAGGCCTGCAGGGAGGACAGTTAAAGTTGACCAGGCTGGCAGTGGAGGGCAGTTAGGGGTGACCAGGCTGGCAGGGGAGGGCAGGTATGGGTGACTAGGTTGGTAAGGGAGGGAAGTCACAGGTGACCGGGCCAGCAGGGGAGGGCAGTTGGGGTGACCAGGCCTGCAGTGGAGGACAGTTAGGGGTGACTAGGCCAGCAGGGGAGGGCAGTCATCAATCAGGCTGGCAGGGGAGTGGTTAGAGGGTGATCAGACTGGCAGGCAGAAGCGGTTAGGGGCAATCAGGCAGGCAGGCAGGCAAGCGGTTGGGAGCCAGCAGTCCTGGATTGTGAGAGGGATCCCAGATTGGAGAGGGTGCAGGCTGGGCTGAGAGACACCCCCTTACCCCCGTGAATGCATTTCGTGCACCAGGCCTCTAGTCAAATATAAAGGTAATTATAGAGCATACAAGCATGTCCTAAATTGCCATCAAAATTTAGTCCCATATGGAAACATGCAAATTTCAGGGATGTTTTCAAGTCACAGGCTATGTTAGATTTGTGTAATTGAATTGACTCTGAGAAAACACTAAAACTTTAGGGTAAAGATCAAAGGGTGATGCAGTGTTGGAGAATAGGACCGGTTAAGTAGTGGAGGAAGGCTCCTGGAGTAGTACTACCAAGTAACATCAGTCTCCAGTGAATTCTTCCAAGCATTCCTTTTCTGGGTGTTGCTAAGGTCATTTTTGAAGAGTTCCACTGTTGCAGAGGGCTATCAGGCATTTGCTGTGGGGTCACATTTATTTATGGAAGAGGGTGAACTTTGGATGTGACATAGGAAATACAAGGATAACTGTGCACCCGTTATAGCTGAACACCATGGGCCTCTTGCCAGCTCTTTTACAGGCTGGCTTCCAGCCATCTACCCCTTCTGTTGGAAGAAGAAAAGAGGCTGCCATCCAGGGAGCATGCCCAAGGAATTGTAGAGTCAACTCAATCTAATACCATACAAAGGAAGTTCAGCAAATACCCAGGAAGCCAGAACTAGTTTCTAGGGAACAACAGGACACTTTTGCTTTCTCTCCCAGAAGGAAGAATGCAAAAACGTTGAATTTTTCTCACAGGCTACTGGACAAATGCCTATTTTTTCTTCAATATAAAGTGCCCTGTGAGCTAACAAATCCCCTGTTTTCTTGGCACTGTTCTTTCCTAAGCCTGCTGTGCCTATTCTCTCAGAGGTAGACTGTTTCCTTTTAGAAAATGGATAGGATACATTCAGGTTGAGGTGAGCCTTGACCTGGCAACCTCAACTAAAAAGCAACCTCAGTCTCATGGAATAGTAGATACAGACTATTACTGTTTTGTACACTGTTGTGATACTGTGCCATTTCAGAGGGAAGAGTACTTAAAAATTAAAAAGGCTAGTAGTTTGCGGCCCATAATTTATCATTTATATTTAAAATGCAAATTGCATAAGATTCAGATGGGATGGAATTAAAGTTTCCTTTTGCATTATTTATATTTGTAAAGGGGGGCCTCTTAAGCAAATTATTATGCAGTGATTGGTAGTCAAAGTGATCTTCTAAACAAGACTTCTGGAGGAGGGCTTTTTAAAAAATTTCGAAAAGAACAAAATTCTTACAGTTCTGTTTTTGCATTTACTTGCAGAACATATGCTAATTACAATGTGCTTTTTTATTCACTAAAGCAGTTAATTAAAAGATATATACTTGATAACAATTGATCAGGATAGTTCTGATTAAAACATAAATTGAAATTATAAAAGCAAATTTATTTTTAATTTCTATAAACTTATATAAAATTATAATATATAATTCAGATTGCCAAGTATGTAGAGAAGGCATTTGCTAAACTAGCCTATATTAACAAGTTTCATTGTTTGAAACTAAGTTAAATGGTTTAACTGCAAATCTTACTATTCTCTCTATAATCTCTAATTCTGTTAAAGGGATCTTTATTGTCAACTTTGAAACAAGCTAACAACCCTGTCTTGAAACCCTCAGAGTCAAATGTGTTTCAGAATCTAAAGTTTTAGGCATTAGAAAGTTAAAACTGTTCATACACTGCTTACTGTCTGACACACTCAGAGACCTGAAGCTCAAGCTATCAATTTTCGCAGTGAAACACATGTGTGTTCACAGTAAGAAGGAATATTAGTGACCATAAATGGCCTAACATCTGTTCAAATCCATCTTTGCCACCAAATGAGTTCGTTGCAAACTTAAAAAACCTTTAGTTTAGACTTATGAAAACATTTTATTTAGTAGATTTTAGAATTACAGAAAAGGAATCAAGGACTGTATCGTCATTTTTAATCTATTCTTCATAATTTTGCCTGGGTTGCCTTCCTGATACCTACTTATGCCATGGTACCTTAATTGTGTATCTTTTTGGCTTCCCACTACTTCCCTTTAAGCTTCTTTAAGGACCTTTCAAAAGTTATATGCTATTAACTTTTCCATCTTCTTTCCTAAAAAGTAAGTGCTTCACTCCAATCAAACTCAGTTTACCAGCAATCCCAGACTGTACCTTTCACATCTTTGCTCACTGCACTTCAAACTGGAGTACCTTGCCTCAAGTCCGCAACCCACCTTTATAGGAGCCTTACCCATTCCCTAGTCAGAATATGCTTAAATAAACCAGTTAGAGAAAGACAAGTGCCATATATGGAATCTAATGAACAAAATGAACTAACAAGCAAAATAGTGACAGACTCATAGATAGAGAGCAGGCTGACAGCTGTTGGGAAAGGAGGGGGCTGGGCGGAGGGATTGGAGGGATTGAGCACAAAAGAAAAAAAGAGAGAAAACTCATGAACACAACAACAGTATGGTGATTGCTGGGGAGGGCCAGAGTGGGGAAGGTGGAAGAGGGTATATGATAGACATATGGTGATGGACAGAGACTTGACTTGGGGTGGTGAACACACAATATAGTGTACAGATGATATGTTGCAGAATTGTGCACCCGAAATGTGTGAAATTTTGTTTACCAGTGTCACCCCAGTAAATTCAATAAAAAGGGAAAGGAAAGAATGTGCTTAAATAGAATACTGCCTGCCCTCTAATTATAGCACTAATTTAGTATATTTTCTATTTGAATTGATAGTCATGTGTTAACTTCCCCACCCAACTAGATTTAAACCCATTCAGCTTTTTCAGTGTACTTGGTGTGAACATACAATTACAAGACATTGGTTACATGAATGAATGAATGTGTTAGTTAATATCTCTCGTGATCTCATCAATCTGATCACCCACAAGGAACTTTACACCCTGTGGTCATTGCCAGTGGCCCAGATCCTAAACGTCCCCACATGGAGAATAGGATAAAGATCTCAAGGGAGTACCCAGAAGAAGACAGACTCTGTGTTCCAAGTGCAGATTCAGTATTACTTGGGAAGAGGAAACTGTATTTTCTCTTTGATTTCAGTATTCATCCTGACAATATTATCAAGAAGGCAAGGTGTCCCTCCTCTTCGATAGTGGCCAGGTAGTAAGGGTCTACGGGGCTACTTTGTTCTGTGGGTCTCCACTTGAATAACACTTCCTGGGGGAAGACCTTCCTGACCAACCGGCCTGGGTTAGCTTTCCTTTCTGTGCACTCTCATAGCTTTTGTTCTGTGAATAGTCACCATATTTACTTTTGGGGTATGAGTCTCAATCCAAAAATTCAGGTCAGTAGTAAATAGGACTTAATTTTCTGTAAAAATTTGATTTCTGAATCTGAGCCTCCATTCTTCTGAGCTGATAAAAATAAACAAATAAAAAAACATCAGTCTTCTTGGGATCTCTACACTGTCCTCCACCTTTAGGCCTGCTTCACACTTCTGGGAGTCTTATAGTATCGAACTATCCGGGGTTGGAAATAGAGAGGTCCCCGGTCTTCAGTTAGCAGATCACACAGTGTGCTGCTGAGAGGCTGCATGCCTTGACTGACCGGCATGGCCCTTCTGATACAGGGTGTCATTCCTGCATCTTGGGGCACAGGAAACTTTCTGCAATGTCTGAGCCACCCTTCAGACTGGGGAATCTTTTGCAAGGCTTCCTCTGTTCCCAGACATCTAGATATGTCACATACCACTTTTAAAAATATATATATTTGTATTGATTTCAGAGAGGAAGTAAGAGGGAGGGAGGGAGGGAGGAGGGAGGAAAGGAGGGAGGAAGGGAGGGAGAGGAGAGAGAAGGAGAGAGAGAGAGAGAGAGAGAGAGAAACATCAATGATGAGAGAAAATCATTGATTGGCTGCCTATTGCCTTCCCCACACTGGAGATGAGCCCCGCAACCCAGGCATATGCCCTGACTGGGAATTGAACTGTGACCTCCTGGTTCATAGGTCAATGCTAAGCCACTGCACCACACTGGCTGGTCCCATTTTCTTTTTAAAGGTATTGTTGCCTTCCTGGAAGTGCTGCTGGGAAGCTGGGCTAAGGCCCCACTGCTCTTGGGGACCACAGATCTCCTTCTTCTCTTCCAGTTTGTGGGAGTTTCTTCCTAGATATTCTTGATTTCTAGAAACGTTGGTGGACAAGTTTGTTTCCTATCTTGCCTCCTCAGACATTTTCTGAGGTAATATCAGATGGCCAGAGCTTGGTGGAATTGCAAAGGAAATGGAAAAAGAAGAGAGAAAAAAAACCTAGATAAATATATCAAAAGAGATCTCAGTGTAATTGCTTGTTTAATGTCTGCCTTTCTTGGTTAGACTTTGAACTTCATCAAGCCTAAAATAAGGCTTTCTAATCTCAATGTTCAAGTATTATCTTGTTTGTGTGAGTATCCTATTAAAGTCTTCTTGAATAAATGGGGATGAAATTCAGAGAATGGATATATGAAAAATATAATGGCTCAGAGGGCAGACTCAGAGAAGATTGCCCAGATGAGAATCTTCACTTTCCTATTTACAGTTAGATGGGCAAAACCCTTAACTTCTTTATGCCTCCTCAAATTCTTCATTCATCAGGTGGTGATTGTGAGAATTTAAAGAAGTTAATGTTTAGCCTGGCCAGTGTGAGTCAATAGTTGAACATCAACCTGTGAACCAGGAGGTCATGGTTGATTCCCATCAGGGCACATGCCCAGGTTGAGGGCTCAATCCTGGGGGATGGGGAGAAGGGGGGGGGGGACGGTGGCATGCAGGAGGCAGCCGATCAATGATTCTCTCTCATCATTGATGTTTCTATCTCTCTCTCCCTCTTCCTTCTTCTCTGAAATCAATTTTTAAAAATATATTTTTTAAGAAGTTAACATTTAGCGCTAACCGGATTGGCTCAGTGGATAAAGCATCGGCCTGCAGACTGAAGGGTCTCAGGTTCAATTCCAGTCAAGGGCATTGTACCTTGGTTGCAGCCAGCTGATCAATGTTTCTCTCTCATTAATGTTTCTAACTCTCTATCCCTCTCCCTTCCTCTCCGTGAAAAGTTAATATAATATATTTTTTAAAAGACTGCAAATAAAAAAGTTAACATTTATAAAATTCTTAGACTAATACCTGACACATCATCTGAATCATATGCATGTTGTCAGTGGAAGTGGAGTTCCTGAGGTACTGTGAGGAAAATAATTTCCTGAGGCATCCATGGGAAGATGAGTTTTCATGGAAAGCTTTATCGATGATGTAAAATTTGGGGGGGGGGGTTCCCTTCCAAGGTCCTGTCTCTGTCTGGCCATGGAAGAAGTCCATTCTTGTCTTCAGCAGGGCCAGAATTAAGGCCACTGCCCAGAGTTTCTGCTCCATATTAAATTCCAGCCCAGTCCAGCATCTGGCTAGCTTAGTTTGTGTTCCCAGCTGCAGTCCATTTCATGTGGGGTCTGCATGGCCATGTGCCATGCAGCTGCTGAAGGCCGCAAGGCAATGAGACAGAACAGGCGAGTGCTTGGGCTAATGCAGTTCCTGAGCAAGAGAGAATAAGAGTGAGCAAGAGAGAGTGTACCCTTTGTCTGGGGATTTTAACTTTCCAAGATTTTGTGCGCTTCTGATGGGGTCCATCCCCCTAGCCAATCCATTGTTTCCCGGGCTAGACTGGCAGATAAGCACCTTCCCTAGGTCACCCCAACTGCACTGTGCATGTGCCTATCTCCCCCTTTGTTCAATCTCTTCCCCAATGATCTTCAGAGAATGGACCAGTGGTTCCCTGGGGTGCATGAAGCTGGAGCTTCCTGGTGAAGCTGCTAGGTGACCATGCCTATGTCTGGTTTTCCCTTTGCTCTCTTCCCATTAGTAATAATAAACTAATTACAATGGTAACATTAATGTTGATCACTTTTCTTACCATTGTCCTCATTATTTATCTTTATTACTAAGAAATCCTCAGACAGGACTATTCTCTTGATGTTCTAAGAGAGAGAACAGCTCTGGTCCAATGCTAGCAAATTTTATATAAATAAGGTTGATACAATTTTATTTTTGCATGATCTCCCAGACTGCTAAACTATTTTATATTTCTTTCCTATAGTCAGTGTCTACTCTCGTGATCTTTGGGAATCTGACTTCTTTTCATCTTCTGTTGGCCTTTCTTAGCTGTATGTGCTTAGGAAACATTGCAATGACCCCCAGGGGCTCCTTATTAGGTTGTATATGACAGCTAGAGCCTTTCTCAGTACCTGTGGTTCAGGCAATTTTTCTTATATTTCACACTTGCCAATGTTGAAGTTTATCTGCCATCTTTCTGCTTATTCGCAGATCCTTTGCGGTTTGTCTTTACTTAGCATTCAAGTAGTTACAGTATTTAATGACATTTGCCAATGCAGAGATTGATTGTCCTCTTTCTTTTCTAAATAATTTGAAAATTCACACTTGTCATTTACATGTAGAAAGATAATTCCTGGAGTGTCTAGGGTTAACATTTGTAATAGAACACAATAGAATGGAAGTTGGAGTATCTATAAAAAAGAAAGACTAACTTTCTGAGCCAATATTGCATTCAACTACAGGAAGCTAGGTTCTTTTCATAAATAGTACTTCCACAAAGTGATCCTTTTCAGTCAATTATAAATTCTGATTTTCATAAGCTCAAATGCTCATATTATGGTTTTTCAAAGGACTTATTTAGCTATTTAGAACTTCATATAGTTGCTTTTTTCTCTTCAGACAGATTGTACCATCTACTACAATGTGGAATGATTTAGTGGTAAATTTTCTTTCTCTTAATTCCTTTCCTGCTGTTAAACTAAAGTTATTCTTTTACCTAAATATTTTTGCATTCTATTATACTATTTCCCCATCTGGTCTCTCTTAGCTAGAAATCATCTTATCAACTTCTCAGAATATTTATCTTTATTTATGCTGCACACATACCCACTGTGATGGTTGTGTTGTAATGCATGATATATTTTGGGCAAACAGAATCACGATACTATTTACATTATGGAGAAGCTTAGGGATTCTCATTTCTTAGCATAACGCAGATTTTTTTCTTGTATTGGGGCCCTTGGAGACCTTTATAATTAGAGTAATTGCTTGTTTTCCCTACTTACCTCTACAGCTCCCTGTGCTTGTCAGTGAGTACTGTCAGTGAAATTGCCATTGTTAGCTTATTCTTACTATGGGTCATTTCTGTACATTTGTACAGCGCAATTAATGATGCAGTAAACAGTGAAGTCAAGTGTGTGTGTCTATCATTTTGAGTCATTTGTCTGTATAGAAGAGAGCTAGCATTCTTCTGCTTCTACAGCCACTTTTATTAATCCTCTTGTAGTTGCCTCTTTCTCTGCCCATCCCTTAAGTAGAAGGCTGTTCTGCCTACAGCCTCCCTTCATGATTTCACAGAACCCTATGACTCGTGATTCCCATTTGTCTCCTGACTATTTTATGTGCATATCCAACCTCTGTTCTTTGGCTGTCCATAGACACCTCAAATTCAGTAAGTCCCTAACTAAATTCATCATCTGTAACCAGCTACCTGCCCAGAAAATCCAGTCTCTTCTAGTGTTCCTTCTAACATCCTCTGTTCCTCAGTCTATAGACCAAGGACCATTCTCTGCTCTTTCTCCCTTATGATTTCAGCCAAGCTATAAATCCTGCAAATTCTACCTCCTTAATATCACTCAAAACTCTCATTATGTCTCTTCCCTAGTTCTAGGGCACAGCCCCTCAACTAGACCATAATAGCATTTTTCTAGACAGTTTCTCTCTATTCACTTTTCCTCTTTCTGTGCCAACTGCCATCCTCTCATTCACTTTGCTGAGAGTCTCCCAAGGCTCCTCAAACCTGGCATTAGGTGCATGTACTATTTCCTTTGCAGTTCCTCTACTTCTCCAACAAAACACTGTCATCCCGTATGGTTATTGACTGCTTATTTTTCCCCATTGCTCTACCAGACATTCAAACCTGTGAGCATGGGGTCTTGGCTCACCATTCAGTCCCCAGGGCCTAACACAGTGAATGCTGCACAGAAGGCACTCAATAAATACTTCTCAAATATTGTGGAATATTAGTCAAGCTTTCTTGTACTTAAACTATAAATGAAGTAAAGAGAAATTATAAACACATAAATAGCATGATGGCAAAGTCTGGAATTAGAAGTCCTGGATTGAATTTCTGGCTCTATTGTTGCCTTACTGAATACTTTTGACAAAACACACAGTTTCTCACTGTAATGTAATCATATAACACTCATCATTAGTGAGTACACAATAAAAATGACTATAGCATCTTGAATTTATGGTTTCTAAGTAGGTTAGAAGCATTACTTATGAATTACTTATTTGTTCAACATCTCTTTGGGATAGGCTTGCATCTTTCCTTCTAGAAGGTAGTGAAGGGAGATAGAGCCCCTCCTGCAATGGTGTCAAAATATTTGTTCTGAGATGGTTACCTGCTTCACAGTATGGCAGGAAGATCCATGAAGGGCTCTTAGTGTTTATGCTCTCAGGAGGAAAATGGGTTGCATACAGTAGTTTTATACTCTTGTATATCCAGTTTCTTAAGAATTCAATACATTTGGGGGTGATTTTTGTACAAATGACTTCAGTATTTTAGCTTATTCCTGGACTCATTCTCCATATTTTTCTGGAGACACATTTTTTTCCCACACCCACTCAAGCCATCTGTGTACCAGGCAAGTTTTCTGATATGTAAATCAAGTAAAATATGTCCATTCCACTTACTTAGAAAGATGTATGACTAATGATACTGTGGGAAAATGGCATAGTAATGAACAAGTACTCCCTCTGTGTAAACAGATAGGAAAGCCTAGCAGCTACAGCACACAAAGCAGTGACCTGCAGATAAGCATTCAGCACAGGTACTTTTCAGCCTTAGTCCCCAAGACCACCTGCAGGAAGCAGAGTCGGTTTGTCTGTGTGTGAATCTGGAAATAACCCCAATGAGAAGATATTCTCTATCATCATCAAATAGTAACATTTAAAAAATGTGTGCAAATTTTACATTCTACCCCAAATTATGTTAATATTTGCTTTACAAAAAATGTTTAAAATTATACATATGATAAGGGGTGAGTATCAAAAATTCATAAAGAACTTATACAACTCAACATCAAAAATACCCCCACACAATCCCATTTAAAAGTGGGCAAAGGATGCATAACCCATGGACACAGACAATAGGGTGGTGAAGGCCTGGAGTGGGGGGGGGGGTGGCTAGAAGGGCTCCATGGGGGAAACAGGGGGACATTGTTGTAATACTTTCAACAATAGAGATTTAAAAGTACATATATGGGAAAAGAACCTGAATAGATGCTTCTCCAATGAAGACATACAGATGTCCAATAGATAAATGAAAAAATGCTCAAAGTCACTAATCATCAGAGAGATGCAAATTAAAACTACAATGAGATATCTCTTCACACCTATCAGAATGGCTATCATCAATAAATCAACAAATAACAAGTGTTGGTGAGGATGTGGAGAAAAGGGAAACCTGGTGTACTGTTGGTGGGTACGCAGATTGGCATTAGGGCTGAAAAGAGTCTTATACTACAAACATAATTTTATTGGTTTTGTTAAAATGAACTCTTAAGCCACAGTGGAAAGCAGTATGGAGCTCCCTCAAAAAATTAAAAATGGAAATGCCTCAGAACCCAGTGATTCTACTTCTAGGAATATATTCAAAGAAACCTGAAACACTGATTCAAAAGAATATATGGACCCCTATGCTCATTGCAGTGTTACTTACAATAGCCAAGATTTGGAAGCAGCCCAAGTGCCCATCGGTAGATGAGTAGATAAAAAAGCTGTGGTACATTTACACAGTGGAATACTACTTGACTATAAAAAGGAAGAAAAAGGAAGGAAATCTTAACTTTTTGTGACAGCATGGAGGGACCTGCAGAGTATTATGCTAAGTGAAATAAGCCAGTCAGAGAAAGGCAATTGCCATATGATTTCACTTATATGTGGAATCTAATGAAGAGAATAAAGTAACTAACAAAATAGAAACATAGATACAGAGAACAGACTGATGCTGTCAGAGGGGAAGGGTATTGGGGGGCTGGCTGAAAAAGGTGAAGGGATTAAGCAAAAAAAAAAAAAAACTCCACAAAATAAAACCAACCTTATAGACATAAAAAACAGTACAGTGATTACCAGAGGGGAAGGATGGTGGGGAGAGTAGAAGAGGGTTAAGGGGGCATAAATAGTGATAGAAGAAGACTTGTCTTGGGTAGTGAACACACAATCCTATAAAAATAAAACCCTAATATGCAAACTAACCAAATGGTGGAATGACTGGTCACTATGACGTGCACTGACCACCAGGGGGCACTCATTGCAGGAGCTGTCCCCTAGTGGTTAGTGCGCTCCCACAGGGGGAGTGCCACTCAGCCAGAAGCTGAGCTCATGGCTGGCGAGCATAGCAGAGGTGGCGGGAGCCTCTCCCGCCTCCGAGGCAGCACTAAGGACCCCTTGGGGGATGTCCCACTGCTGGCTTAGACCCGTCAGTGGGACATCCCCCAAAGGGTCCCAGACTGCGAGAGGGCACAGGCTGGGCTGAGGGCCCCGCCCCCCCCCTGCCCCGCCGCCCCCAGTGCACAAATGTTACGCACCGGCTCTCTGGTACAATATACAGATGATGCATTGCACACTGGAAATCTGCGTAATTTTATTAACCAATGTCACCCCAATAAGTTTAATTTAAAAATAAATAAAAATAAAAGTATTTGCTATTAATTAAAATGAACTCTTAAGGAAGATGCACCATGTTTATCATTGCCTTTGAACACTCCTGGGATATTGACAAGTACCCGTCAAGCATGACCACAGCTTTAAAAACACAGGGTCCTAGATCATGGCAGCCCAGGCCATGGGATTTTTGTTAGACTTTAGGAGATTTCTCCACATGTCCTCTTTCCACTTTGCTACATGTAAACGCTTGAAGTCCTTTTGCTTAGTTCACTAGGGAGATTGTTAAAATGTAGTTCTAAGCACCTAATTGGCAGCATGTCCAGAGTTCAGATGACAGAGAGACATACACTCAGCTTCCTCAAACAGAAAATCTCAGTCTGAGGTGAGAATTACCTCTCCACTTCCTCTTTAGATCTGGTTAACACTGGAAACCAAACTGAGAAGTTCTAAAACTTAATGCTTTGTTTTGAGCATTTAGAGAGTATGATCAAACAGCAAGCTGATCATGTTCGGATAGCAGTACAAGAAGTGACTTATTTATACATTCAAATTTCAAAACATTTCTGAGGCCTACCATGTGTGCTGTTAAAAGGTTTTTAATTTTAAATGATTTTTGTTAGATAATCTGTTTAAAGTGACATTATGATTTATCGCCACTAATCAAGATTCTGATCCCTCGTAGACTTCTTGTTTGTATCTGTTTTTGTTCTTTGTTACATAAATATGAGGTTTATACATAAAATTCTGACTGTGTAATATAGGGCTAATGAGTCACAGATGGGAAGATGCTGGCACATTACCATCTAATAACATTTTAAACTCATATTCTGTAGTAAAACAAAAGCAAATTGTACACATCTGTTTTCCAACTTGTAGCATTTCTGAATTTGTGTAGAGTCTATGCTTAAAGGACTTTTACTCAGGGAGAAGGAAAAAGAGGATACAGGTCACCTTGAAACTACCCAGCCACTTAATTGCCTTATCGGAAAGGATCTGGCAAAAGGGATCGGACTTCCTCTGCTTTGCTTCCTGAGGAGCTCCAGCTCTAAAGAATGAGAATTGAAGGCATTAGAGCTGAAAAGAAAGTCTCATGCTACAAGCATAGTTTTATTGATGTTGTTAAAAAGAAAAATATATCCCTAGTAAGGGGAAAATAAAGGAGAAAATGTACCCCAAACAAGTAAAATTGAAAAACTAGAAATTTTCTGGCCTTTCCTAAAAATATTCTCAAAATAGATTTGGGTGGGAAGAGGAGAAGAACAGTGAGGAGGTGAGAATGTAGGAAGGCAACACGGATCGCCATGGTGGTTGTTTATTTTGTTTGTATGGTGAACATGCTCTGCATGAGAAAAATGGAGTAAAAAGCTCCCATATCACATGTTGTTGCAAAAGACGTAGAACAAAGGCAGAATTTCTCTCTCAGACCTACCCAATCAATACTGCCTGTAGGGCTGCTTGAGTATAGTTAGTGAAGTACAGGACTCTAGTGCAGTCTCCCCCGTGCTCCTGGGTTAAGGAATTCAAACCCACTTTTCTGCTTCAAGGGGTTGTGTGAACTGTCAAGTTCTTTTGGAAAAGGTACATGACAGAAGTAATTACTATGGAGTGTGACCATAACTCCCCCTGACATGAAATACCCATGTTATAAGAGACAGATTTCCATCTACCACCTCTGCAGGAATTCCTGAAACAGGAAAGACCTGAGAATCATCAGATGATTCAGGAGGGAAATTCTGATATGTGGGTGGTATTTTTTGAGGCGTACTGCATTTATTCTGAGGAATACTGCAAAATTCTGTTCATGGTTGTCGAAAAAGGAATTAATGCACATATTGTATGTCCTGTGTTGTAGATTCAACAGAATATCAATAGAGGGAAATTAAAGTGTTGTTTTCATAACAGTGTCTGTAGTTATCTCCAGTTTGTACTAACATTTTGTACGTAAGATTCTTGACATGTTGGGAGTACTCGTATACCCTGCGATGTATCCTGCCTGCCACAAGGAGCAGTTACAAGGGTTCTCAATCTGGCATTCCCTTTAAGGAATGGTTCACTTGGGAGCCTCGTGTGTCTGATATTGTTTATGGCATGTCAAGCAAGGCAAGACTTAGAGCTGGGACAGGGTGATTTTAGGTACGTGCTTGTTTTGTTTGTCCACCAGTGAAATGTCTGTGTGACGTTTTGTGTCGTGTTTTGGTGCTGTGCCCTGTCCATAGGGTCTGCCAGGCTTCCCCACAGTTGCTGCCCTGCACAATAATCAGATCCTCACCGTCAAGGTTTGTGGTTGGCACCCATGCCCTCCGTCAGAGCCCACAATCAGCATAAGGGTGAGCAAGAACGGCTAAACTGGCCTGCTGAGTCCGGCTGCTCCCTTTCATCAAACGTATCAGCTTCTTGGGTTCTTAGACCTCATGTACATCAATGAGGTCAAATATATATGAAGGAGAATCTTGAGCATACGGGAGAGTTAAGATATTGAAGTTGAGCAAGGACAGTGGACAGAGGCAGGCACGACTCTTCAGGGCGGTGCCGGACCCGGAGGGTTGAATGAGTATGCTTTGCAAAGTTCTAAATATTTTTCAATCAATTGAATCATGCTACGTACTCTGGACTTCGGCATCAACAAAACGGCAGTCGCGTTCATGCCACATTATGCTGGTTGACAAGTCTGACGGAAATTGAACTGGCGCTTTGTCTGAGGACTTTCTGCTCAGAGTGCAGAATGCAGGTGGCTCACGCATACCTGCCCCTTTAGTATACCGCCTTAGAGAGGCCCAAACCCACGGCAAAACAATGGGATCCAAAAAAAGGTCCACCTCTAACTAAAAATCTGGTCTCACCATCCTGGTTCAGGGTTACATTTCTTTCAAGAAGAGCCTGAGGGTCTGATGTCAGACACAAGTGCCAGTTCTGTTTTATTTAATGGTCATTATAACTCTAATGCGCATATCTTTATTTCTTTCTTGGGGCCTTCTGATGTCTATTCTTCAACTCTCTCACCTCTGAACTTCAACCTTTGACCTCACCTGACTGATCAGATGGTGTTTCCTAAAATCAATCATGGGTTTCTCTCTGCTGATCAGCAGCTCATTAAACGCCGCTTGATTAAGGTAGTGCTTATTCTTGCTCAAATCCTTCTTCTTTGCATTCAGTTATTACTCTGTATACTGTTGCTTTACCATATATCTCCCTTGGGTGGGGGTGGGATGGAAGTGTATTTATTTGGCAATATCTTAGAATAAATTATGTTTAGTGAGCTGCATTTGTTTGAAATGTAGATGAAAGTACCAACATTTTTTTAATTAAGAAAAAGGTCTTTTTTTAAAATTTAGTCATATTCAGTAATAGACCCAATTTTTAAGGTCTCTAGCTTTGGTAATGTATATGTTATTATAAAGCATGACAAGAGGCTTGTATGCTTAATTTTATAGGTTATGAAAAAGTAAACATTGTCCAATTTCAAATGCAGCCATTTTATTAAGGTGGATATAGGATTGTCATGAATAGTTATGCAACGGCTTTATACCAGCTCTGAATCGAGGGATAACAGACACAGGATTTCCAAGAGCTGAGAGTGCAGGTTCCTGAGCTGCTTGGTTTTAATAGCTCCACTCAGCTCCTCAGCATGAATATTTATTTGATCCCTGCTGGCAGGCAAATCGCCTACAGGCTTCATGCTTCTGCTTGCTCTGGTTCTTTCATGGTGTAAATGTGAATTAGATAATGCAAATTTAAGGTGTTGAAAAGAAGACCTGCGTCTTTATCCTCCATGGTCATGGTTGGTCTGTCCCCCTCTCCATTGTAGGGTGACCAAGGACAAGCTGGGCCCCCAGGCCCACCTGGCCCTCCAGGCCCAAGAGGGCCTCCTGGAGACACAGGGAAAGATGGCCCCCGAGGAATGCCAGGAGAGCCCGTGAGTTGCTTTTTGGGTCACTTGTTCTCACAGGTCTGGTTTTGCGTTAAGGCCTGAGAATTGGGATGGAGTGGGTTGGGAGGGATTAGAAGGTCCAGTGAGTGAAGTGGGTTGAGGGATGGGGGAAGCTAGGAAAGCCCCCCGGCAGGGCACTGCTGTCCAGGCTTCTGCTTCCCCACTCAATCCCGGGAACCATGCAAGCACAAGGACCTGGGGCGACAGCTGAGCCCGTGTTCAGTCTGATCGGAGAACCTGATGTCACTTGTGTCCTGACTCCACAGAGTTCATCGGTGCCTTTGGTTCAACAGGGAGACTAGCTTGAAACACTAGGGTGGGGGATTAATAACAATTTCCAAAAATCAATGGCAGAGACAACCAAGTCCCATATGATTTATGGAGAGTAAAGAATTTAAATGTTTCTAATATTTAATCCCTTGTAAATAACTTGACCAAAAGAATTGATAAAACAGTAAAATTAATGATTAAAACATCAGTGGGTCTGGTTTGAATATTATGTTTCCTTTGTATGTGAAGCTTATTAATAGAAATGATTTAAAGTGAGCTGTTGCTCCAATATATTTAATTTAAAAATGTAAAAAAATAAAAGCGATCTCAATTCTTAGATCTAAGTACTAAGTACTTAGTGTCAAGTGTCAATATATAGCAGCACAGGACACTAGATAAATGATTTGCTTTGGTAGAGACAACCCAGCAATTTAAATAAATATGTAGAAAAGGGCAAACAAATTTTACACTTATATTATGAGGTCAGAATTTGAAATTCAGGTTTATTGATGAATTAAATTGTTTATTTTATGTATTGATTTCAGAGAGGAAGGGAGTGGGAGAGAGGAGAGAAACATCAATGATGAGAACGAATCATTGTTTGGCTGCCTCTTGCTGGGGATAGAGCCCACAGCTGGGCATGTGCCCTGACCAGGAAGCAAACCATGACCTCTTGGTTCACAGGCCAATGCTCAACCACTGAGCCACACCAATTGGGC
The DNA here is from genome assembly GCA_026230045.1 of Corynorhinus townsendii. Classification (NCBI taxonomy): domain Eukaryota; kingdom Metazoa; phylum Chordata; class Mammalia; order Chiroptera; family Vespertilionidae; genus Corynorhinus; species Corynorhinus townsendii. The sequence goes on along the minus strand of JAPDVU010000001.1, from coordinate 77,762,035 downwards.
AAGTGTATTACTTAACTTTAATAATTATATTCATTAGTGTTTTCATAGTACAAAAGTAATACGGAAACTATCCATAATGTAGAAAAATTTGAAAATAAAGACAACCAAAAAGAAAAAAAAAAACCATCCATGCTCATTGTTTTGGTATATTTTATATTTGTATTCCTATATTATGGCCTTTTTTTTTGTCCTTCAAAAACGATTCTGTTTGTAAGAATATAGGGCACTTTAAAACTTTTCTGAGACAACCTTCTATGAGCCCACTTCCCTTTCTGAAAGCTGCTGTTAATTTGTCATATGAAATGAGGAATTAATTTTTAACATATGATTTAGGACTGCTTTAACTGAATCATCAGAGATAGTAGCTTCATCTTAAACTGTCTAATGTTTCCCCTTTTCTTGGGTTGATATCTCAAAAGATAGAAAAAGCTGTAGCTTTAGGGATATTTAGAGCTCTCAATTGATTGCTGGTTTCCAACAAGATACAGTGTGTCTTCTCAAGTAAGAAGTATAGTTAAGACACTTTTGATGGGATAGAATTAGTCAAATCATTGGGTATTATATACTGTACAGAAAGTTTAAAGCATAAATTACTTTCAAGAAACAAGAAAACTAAGGTATGACATTTTGTAAACCATCCAAATATTATGTCAGCCTTTAAGTGAACGTAGTTTATTCATCTAAGTAAGAAACGGAGCTTTTAATACAAAGGTATGAATTTTTTTAATTCCACAAATATAATTTGAACTGGATTTATAATCTCAGAGTTGATTTTTATATACTCTCTTAACCAGTGGAAAAAGATTTTATAAAAATAAACTGAGAAGTACTTATTTTTAAAGTCCAACAACATCTATATATACTGGCATTACAATCATGTTTTTCAAAAAGATACCTGTAGCCAATGCCTGTCATTATAATAATATAACATGATATAATATAATAAAACATGTATGAATCTGAGTATCAGAATGTTATGATAGTGGTGTAATATGGCAGACAATTTTATTTTAATATCTGCTGTCAATTTTAATAAAGAATGTTACTTCAGCCATCATTAATCCAGAATAATTAAAATTTAAAATCAATCTCTGCTCCTTTTTTTATTTAATTCCTGCACTGAGAGCAGTTATCTCTGTGTCAGATATGTGGGAGTTCTGAATTCTCACAAAGAGGACCATGTAATCATCTAATGTCATTATAAACAGGACATAACAATAAATAATAAGTTACTGTAATTAATGAGATATGACTGTGATTATAATTAAATCTTTTTCTAGGACTACTTAATGACTTATACAATCACTCCTACTAATTTTATTTAGAATATATTATTGGCATAATCTTAAATCTCTACCATAATCTAGACTCACTTTATTAAATCCTAAAATGTTTATAGAATGCATTTGAAGAAAGAATGTTGGCATTTTTTTCATTGCATTGTGTTTGCATTTCTCTATTTAGCTTGAAAAGTATATTTGACATTCATGCACCCCAGTGGGTACTGTAAAAAGGGAAAATATATATATTGAAATTGTTTTTTAATATTTATAGCACTAATAAAATTATCACTATTCTTTTTTAAGGGTGAACCAGGGATCCCAGGAAAACAAGGCTCAATGGCAAGTATTTCAATTTATCTTTTACTTTAAATTCTATTAATTTTCATAAAATTTCTATAAAAAGTAATGGAAGTCTATTCAAAACTGTTGTCAATATTGTATGTAACACATGTATCTGTCATGTAATCTATAACAAATTAGTTAAAAACTAATATGGCCTTTTGCACGGTAAGCATCACAAGACAACACATGTACAGAACTGACCGGAGAGGTAGAGGAAGGTTCTAGGTGGGAGGAATGAAAGAGATAATTAGGAAGGGCAAAGGGAGAATTTGTTTAAGCAGCTCTGCTATAAGGGAGATTAAATGTAGGGATATACCTATTAGCTTAAATAAAGTGAGTTTTGAAAGGGATTGGGTGAGACTAAGTGTGAAGTAGTATAGGCAACATTTCATAGTGACTCAAGGAGTTCTTTGTTGAAGGGCTTCACCCAGAGAAAAGCAGTTGTGTCTCTTGATCTCGGTCATTAAAAAAAATCATGAAATGATTCCACATGGACTCGCCCGTAGTCACGTAGGGTCAGTGCCTCAGGATTGTTTATCCTTTATCAGTGGGAGAAGTTTGGGCAGCTTGCTGAGCCCTGAAGAGTAGAATCCCTTCAACTCGCCTCTCCCTGTCTCTCGCCCCTGTCCCTGGAGCCATCTTTCTGACCAACTTTATGACGTGAACCGTATTGGGGAGCACAGGTTGACAATGTAACAACCCACATTCCACAGGACAGCTGTGTCTCACTGCATTGTCCCGGACACAATGATCACAGTGAGCTCAATCCTGTTCATTCTGTGGAATGTGTGACATGCAGCACGCAGGTGTTCAGGGTACAAAATTTATTTGTAAAAACACGTCAGCTAAGTGCTAGTGAAACTGATGCACAGACACAGGACAGTCGGTCAGGAATTAAAACAAATGTGTGAAGGGGTTAAAGGTCAAAGTCTTATCCCTGCACAGGATGCTTTCAACAGCCCTCATGGGAAGAAACTCACCAAATTGTGGTCATTCACAGCAGTAGTGTAGCTGCCTTTGAAACATCACTGGTGAAATGCCCTTCACCTGGAAATTCTCTGTTCCTGACCTATGATATTAAGATAGGTATTTGATACAGATAATGTGTGTGTGTGGGGGGGGTTGCGGGGGGAGGTTGGATACTATATTGGATTCTTTTTAAAGAGAAAAAGATGAACAACAGAAGACCATATATAAAAATTAAACAAAACATTTGTCATCTGTGGTAACTTTGCATATAAGAGCAGCATTAGCTGTCAGGGTTATAGAGTCACAGGAGGTGAAGGATTCTTGGAAAACTACAATATAAATTTTGAAATTGCTTTAGGCAATTGAATGCACCTGTGATTTCTGTCCTGGATAATGGTCAAAACATATTCCTCCCAGACCTTCTTCCATTGAAGGCTCCTTGGGACTCTTGGGAGCCTTGTTTGTTCCCAGGTGTGCACAACTTACTCAGATTTTTATCGTTACCTTTGGCTTTCTACCCCGATGTCCAGTGCAGTATCTTGATATACAAAGTTCTAAAAGAAAAATGGATATTTTAGAAAATTACAATCTTATCCTCCTTAAAAGTCATATATTCTCTAGAATATACTGTATGAATATCAGCGGACTCTAATTTCCCTACAATTCTTAGCTTAATATTATTAAATATACATGTTGCACCTGAAATTATCTTAATGTCCTGCAATTTCCCATTTCTTATAGCAACTTTTGAGATGAAGATAATCCTGGGTTTTTAAAAATATATTTTAATTGACTTCAGATTGGCTGCCACCTGCACGCCCCACACAGGGGATCTAGACTGCAATCCAGGCCTGTGCCCTGACTGGGAATCAAACCATGACGTCCTGGTTCATAGGTTGATGCACAATCACTGAGCCATGCTGGATGGGCATGGGTGTTTTTTTTTCTATAAGCTATTTTTCTGTTTTTAAACTCTTCATATTTAGTTCATATTCTCGTTTTTAAAATGCAGCTAAGAAACTTCATTAAATCACAGATGTTTAAAGGATGTGTGATGTAATGATCTTCTAAAGTGCATTGTACTGTTTTTCAAGATATAAAATTCTTTTTTTAACAAAAAATGTCTATACCAAGCATGTCAAACTCAAAGGCTAACTTGGGCCAAATAAACAAGCTTTAAGTTTATGTGGGCACAAAATAAAAAAAAAAAGCTTCAGTTTTCATAGAAACATAGGTTTATTTCAATAGAGACATGCTGAATACAAAGGGATGAAATAAATGAGTAATCGTTAACATAAAATAATAGAACATTTTAATAAAAATTAATATTTTTTCTTGAACATTAACTTATCAGACACTGAATAACTGCACAAATTAATAAGCATAACACAAATAAACCTAATTTTCTTGTTCTCTGAAAAAAAATATTTCCTGTTGCACACACCAAACAAGTCAGCACAAGACTAATGACGTGGCAAAATATTTGCTGCTACTATTAGTGGGGAGAAATGGTGCGCCTGTGCATGAGGTGCATAAGGGAAATGAATGCAACATGATGATAGTAATCAGTTATTAGTTAACATTGCAGTTTGTTATTAATAATTATGTGACGAAATTAAGTTATGAAATTTTTATTAAAATGTTTCTTACACACCATTATATTGGCTGGGCTGCAAAAATATTCATTGAGGGTCGCATGCATCCCGTGGGTCACGTGTTTGACATGCTTGTTCTACACAATACTTAAGGAAAAATAGACAAATCTTAAGTCTAGATCTCAGTGAATTTTCACAGTGAACATAACTATACAACCAAAAGTCAGGTCAAGAAATAGAATGTTATCATATCCAAGAAACCCCCCTTACACTCCAGTTGCCACCCCTTCTTCCCAAATTTTGCCACTATTCTGCCTTCTACCACCATAGATTAATTTTGCCTGCATTTGAATTTTACATTACTAGACGCATACAGTATGTACACTTCTGTGTCTGGCTTCTTTCGTTCAACAATATATTGTGAGATCATCCACCTCTATTTTAATAGCCTTCACATCTGGTTAAAAAAAGAAAGTAGGAGGAAGAACCTTACTTCCTTGACTACGCTGTTAAAAGTACATCACTAAAATAGCAGTAAATGAATGAATAGTCTGTTTGACCTTGGGCAAATCACTTAACCTCTCAATTTCTCATCTGTAAAGAAAGGATAATAATACCCTGTCTGCCTTCCTTTTAAGGTTGCCAAAGACAAATGCAATAAATTAGAGGAAAGTACTTTAAACTGCATAATGAAGAATATATGAGTATGTTATTATTATTATCACTCAGTTGTTCCCTCTAGAGTAAATTACAGGTGAGCATGGATTTATATAACAGATGCATTCCTGTAAAGTTCTGTATGAATCAGATTTTCATAAATCAACATATCTTATGTGTGCTGAGGAATTTTGCTATATAAAGCAATCCTATTCAGAATTTTCTTGTAAAGTAATATAATCCTTAATTCTTCTTCCCAGAAAACTGAATTTTTATATCTTTTATTTCCTTAACTTGAAATATTTATGATTTTAAAAGCTATCATTTTTTAAAACCACTATTTATGTTTGTTAAGTTAAATAGCACCTGCGTATATTAAACAATCTCAAAAAAGAGAGGAAGGACTAAAAATATAATAGCAGTTTTCATGAGGAGAAAAATGTCCTTAGAAAGTTTCTCTTTTCTTTTAAATAATTGTGTGTGTGTGTGTTTTGACTCAAAGTCCGGTAAGCAAAAAGGTACATTGCAACCCCCAGTTCTGGCTTCAAAACTACTTAGGAGTGCATGACTGTAATCTGTGATCCTTTTTACGGACCTAAAACGTGGATCAATTCCCATTTTACCTATCTTACTGGGTTATGGTGAGAAGCAAGTAAAATAATAATAATATGAAAAGGATTTATGAGCTACAAAGATGCCATAAATGAGAGGTATTGCAGTTAAAAGTCCAGTGATACAACTTGACACACAGGAAGACCACTCTGAAATGTAAGGGCTAAGGACAATGTGGATATAGTCATCAGTGAAATCACAGTGTGTCAAATACTTCGATGATAATGCCACTTACTCCTTTTTTCCTGTGTGTTGTTGTCATTGTTTTTGGCCTTCTCCCATGTATCACATCATCTTACATTACCAACTTTCCACAACACTGCCCAGCTCATCCTTTAGCTAAAGTAAGGAAAGACAACAAATACAACTGTTCTCGGCTTTTCACAAAACCCACTGCGTTTCTTGGTTTGTGTTGTGCAGGGCATGTTTGTGTTTGCTTAAATGAGATTTTGAGAAGCACTGGAGAATTGTTAAAATTTTTAAATGTCCCTGATGGTGCAATGAAAAAGCTAGGAACAATCTAAAATTAGCTCTTACAAAACTGTTTATGAGCGTGTCAGGTGGGGAATTTGTTTTCCTGATCCAAGATATATATTTTATATTACAAAAATAATCATCTGAAGATTAACAGCTTCTCTGGTAGAATGAAGAAGACCTGCTGCTTAGGCGGTTCCACATTTATTTAATCCTGCTGAGCATCTATTCTGTCAACATGACCTTCCGGTTTTCCGAGAAGTTCAGGATGAGACTTTAAAAGACAGAATCTTGAGCTAAAATAAGTTGGACTGCATATGAATAAAGAGAAAACTGCTCTAGTTCATAAGACTAAACCTGAGCATCAAAGCAAGGACTGACCACAATTACAAGTGCTAAAGTTCTGAACCCTCATGGGAGTGATTTTTATTTTCCAGTTCTTCAGAAGTTTCAGTGGTTGTTAAAATAGTACTTTTTAAGGTATCTTCCTTTTGGTATTCTCACTGTTTCTTTTGACATATGTAGTAGAAGTTCTCAAAAGCATAAAAGGTGGATGGTATACACACACACACACACACCAACTAGTCTGTTTCCTAGGAATTATTATTTTTATCTAAAGTGTCTATAGCCAAGGTTTTATAGACCAAGTTATTTTCCCTACTCAGAAACTCTTTCTGCATTTCTCTCCCTCACCCCAAATATATGCAAACTCCATAGCATATCCATTAATCTCTTTCTGAATTGTAAGAGTACTTAAAATGTCATTCGTTGGGCCCTGATGATGTCTCAGCATTCAAAACCCAGAAAAATTTTGCTGTTATTGTCCCTTAAAGTGAAATTTGCACTGTGTCAGAAAGGTTTCATATATTTTCATTTATTTCAATTTTGCCTGTAAACACATTTAGTACATTTGGGTCAAGTGCATACATATAATGCTTTTGAATTAATTAATAACATAAGCATATATAATTGCTTCTGCTTCATTTAAAATAAAATTGCAATAGCCAATATGTGAAGATTTACTCTAAATATATTCAGCTGTGATATAATGCCATCCCATGGATTCGATAAGACTCGTCATTCTACTTCATTGTACTTGCTCTGCCAGCTATCTTGAGCAGCAGGATGGCAGACGTTGGAGACAACAGCAGGCTTCTCTTCCTGATTTTAATCTGGCAAAGAAAGCAAAACCTCACACCTTCGGATCACAAATTACAAACATGACCCAAATCATCTTAGCATATTTAGTCATTAGACTAGATGTTCACCATAAAATCTTGTGTGGTAAAACTGTGTGTTCCTAAGTTTGCACACTGCCTGATGGGATGGCTTACGAGCCCTTCTAATGCTCTATTATCCTCACTCAAACTGCTTGTCCATGAAGTACATGTAAATGGCACACTGACAGGGCATTGCCCACCTCCGGACCTGCTGGATGCTTTTGTCCAGAGCTTGTAATGCTGAGTTTTCCAAATGGACCGAGAGAAAGTAGACAAGTAATGCCTTCTCCTTCTGGTTCTGTCCCACTGCCCGAAGTTGTCCAGCTTAGGGGCATCCACTCTGTGTGTGGATTTCTCTAGGGGTGTCTAGAGGTCACTTTAGTGTGGTAATAGATGGGAACATCTGACTGCATTAAGCTGGTTCAGTCTCCTAGAAACAGAAGGTCAATTGTTGGGGGATCAGTCGTGATTTAAGAACACAATCAAGAAACATAAGAATGAAGAAATAGTATAAAAGGCTGAAGACATGACTGTGTTCTTTTGTTTCTCATTCTGGTTTTATTCACTGCCTCTGGACGGCCAATCTATTTTTAACTATGTTGCACAGTTCCAGCTAAAGGTCTAATAGGCTCTGTCCTCATGGACCAATTAAGATTTCTAGGCCTAAGACTCCTCAGCTATAAAAGTGGTGAGACTAAATGATATCTGGACCCACTTTCCACTCTAAAGTCCTATCCTGTTTTCATTATTAATGCACAGACACACGTTATACAGTCGTTTAATCTTGTTATATATGCACACCTATGGAATTCTGTAAATAGATACAGTGAACAACAGTCATATGGTACGTTTTAATGGAAGAGAACCTTAAAAATTGTCTCCTTTGTTATCATTTATTTTAACTTTAGAATCCAACCTACTGTAGCTAAACTGGTATAAAATATGTCCATCTTGTATGAAGATGTTAGTGAAATTAACCGCTTTTACCAAATTCTCATATCTTATCATTAGATTAAGAAGAAACTTTAAAATAAAGTTGTGCCTTGTATCTGCAGGTTAAACACAAAAGTAAAAATTTTAGGGCAAACATATAAATGGTAACCCTTATACAATATGTCTAAATATGAAAAAGTTATAATCCAAACTAATAAACTGGTAAGTAAGTACGCTCTATCCTCTAACCTTCATGATATATCCTTACACTGTCTTGGAAAGTTCAAATGCAGAATTGTTGCCCTTCTTGGAGATCCAAGCCAGAATGTGGCAGCATTCTGCATAAGGAGAGCTGGTACCTAGCCCCAGCTCCTGGCCCTGGCCTGCTCCCTTTCTCTCCCACACTCCCCCCCAGCCCTTAACTTGATAAGACTCAAGCTCTCACATGTAGGCATTCTGGGATGCACACAAGATCCAACTCCAGCCACACACCTCCAAATACCCGCCTCTTTGCCCTTTCTCCAGCTCATTATTGTGACACCAGTGGTGTGGTTCATGTCCTGAAGAACAGACTGGAGAAAGAGGCAACTCGCAGTTTTGAACTGAACTTCAGTCACTGGGGCAGAGAACTCCAGGGTTCTTAGTACTCAAAGCAAAGTCTAAGGGCAGAGGGGTCAGCTACCACATGAGGAAGAGTGAGCCAGAAAAGAGCTCGCTAAAGCATGGGTCCCAAAGAAAGAGCCCTCCTGCCCATGGCTAAAGGCAATACAGAGTCTCTGAATGGAGTAAAAAAAAAAAAAAATTACTTCTGCCTTAGTCACTTCCTTTGAGAAAACTTCACACACACTCACTCACTCACACACTCACACACTCACACTCCCCCAAGCGAAGTTGGAAACTCTCTTCTCCACAGCATTTATCATGTCATATAATAATTGTGCTTGGGACTTAGTGTATTCAATAAACTGAATGACTGAATGATAGGAATCAATGAATTAATAAATCAGGTACTGATGCAAAAGAAGCAGGTTTATATTTTTCTTTTAACCAATGTCATTGCATGTCAGGACTAAGATTAAACAGGATAAATCCAACAGAATTACCATAAAACTGCTATTTCTCCTGCATCTTCATATAGTCATTCATGTATTACAGATTTCTGGGAGTACATGTGTGTTTGTGGATGTGTATGGTGCAACTAAAAGACTGATTTTCATGAGGACAGTGATATTTGTATCAACTTCTCATCAAACTATGTGGCTATTTTTAAAGTAGTGTGTAGAAGACAGAAGAAATCTTAGGAATGATCTAGTTTATCAATTAATTGATTAAAAAAAACAGCATCAGAGTGAATAAATAACTTGATCAAGGTCACAAAGTAGTCAGTGGCAGAACTAGGCAAGAATCCAGTTCACCTGATTAGTCTTACGTGTTTTACACTCTGGATCTGCTAGATCTGCACTTTCCAATACACTACCCACTTGCTACAAGTGGCTGTTTATATTTAAACTAGAAGCCTGGTGCACGAAATTTGTGCACTCAGTGAGGGGGATCCCTCAGCCTGCACCCTTTTGCAGTCTGGAAGCCCTCAGGGGATGTCTGACTGACGGCTTAGGCCCATGGGGAGCAGGCCTAAGCTGTCAGTCGGACATCCTTAGCACTGCCATGGAGGCGGGAGATACTCCTGCCACTGCTGCTGAGCTCGCCAGCCATGACCCCGGCTTCTGGCGCACTGACCACTAGGGGAAGCTCCTGCGTTGAGCGTCTGCCCCCTGGTGGTCAGTGTGCATATAGAGACTGGTCGTTCTGCCGTTTGGTCTATTTGCATATTAGACTTTTATTATATAGGATTAACTCAAATTAAATACAGTTTAAAATCCAGTTCCTAACAATTGCACTAGCCACACTTCAAGTGCTCAATAGTCACATGTGATTAGTGGCTACCATTCTGAGTAGAGCAATATAAACCATTCCCATCATTCTAGAAAGTTCTTTGCACAGTGCTGGTCTAGATAGAAAACAGAACAGAGTCTGTTTTGTACTCCTAAATTTAAGTCCTTCTTCTGCTGATCATGGGATATTTAAATTTTAGTAGCTGGTGTTTCTCAGCATTGTTGACTTAAAATAGGAAAAGCGCTTATACATAACTGAATAGGAACATTTTTTACTGAGTGTAGTGTAGGGTGATAGCCTTTGTGAGTCATAAATGTGTTTCCTTTATGGTTCGCTAGGGAAGAATGCTTAATCACAGAGGGCAGAGGAAGCCTGCTAATTTTTCTTTCTTTCCGGGTCATTTCCATTTTGGGTTTAGCAATGAGAAACAATTTATTGAATATTTAGAAAGGATGGAGTAAGCTATTTTCAGCCCAGAATATCTGGTGAGAGGCAATTAGAGTCTCTGTTTGGGGACCAAATCAGAACATAGATTTTCAAATACCTTCATCTTTCTTTAATCTGCTGGTGGTGGGTAATGCTCAATATTTAGTCTTGGGTCCTGGTTTTGTCAAGTGTTGAGAAAAAATGTATTACTTCTTTAATTTCCTGAGCTTTAAGAAACCTCCCTTACAAAGGTCACCGCAATAAATGAGTAATCCTGATTTAATATTTCCCCCCAAAAGTCAACATGTGAAATAGTTACATCAGAAATAATTTACTTAAAAAATAATTACCTCACTCAAAATTTTTTCATCAAATGCTTATGAATTCATATAATGACACGCCATCTTATTGATGTGGTCTAAATTAGATCTGTATTAAAGAAACTTCTCCAAATAATAGAAATTACGGAGTTATATTATTGAAACAAAAATCCCAGATACTTGAACAGAAACAAGTGCCTCCAAATTGGAACTCTTTCCAGGGGTATAAGCATGATAGTTTGCATAGTAAAACAATGGAGGAAATGCAGTAAATGAAACTTAATACTTTTGATATTCATTGATTCACTGTTTCAGTTTAGTCAATAATTTTATTTATTTGTTAGGCACTGATCTAGGTGTCAAGGATATAAAATAGGTGGCCTGAAGAATTTGCTGCCTAGTCAAGCACATTTTATAAATACACACATATATTAAAATACAGCCAGTTAACATGCTAGAGAAACTCGGATAAAAACAAGCCCCATCTGGGTGCATTGGAGAAGGCTCACCGAGGAAGTGAGTTATGACTGCAGAGCCTAGAAGAATGATTAAGAACATCTCATGAAGACTAATAGGTGAGTTCTTGGGAAAATACAGATATTAAGTATGACAGAGGGCAGTCCATGAAAGACTTGAAACAAGAGATGAGGCTCTCCCATCTTAGCACTGTCCTGTCCTTTTATTGTTTATGCTGAGTTTCTCTATACCCAGTTCAACTAAATTATTGGCTTTTGCACTGAAAACATTTCAGCACACTCTCTTATATTCTAAACATTTCCCAGTAGTTGCTAGTTTGGCACTTCCACACGCTTAAGCTATGAAATCTGAATCTTGTAAAACATAGCTAGAATTATACTCCAGACGTACATATAATAGTGGCTAGAGTTTATGTTTTATGACCTTCCCTCATCAATCATCCAAGCAGAACGTGCGATTTTATATAAGTACATCTGAAGTGAATCCTCCTTAAGAAAAATTTCCTTTATTTAGTTCTAATTCCCTCTTATTCTTTATAAACCACTTTTATAGATCTTCTGATGTATTTGACCAGGTTAATATCTTTCAGAAGTTATCATTAAAGTCTGTTGCACCAAACCCTTGAGAAAGTCCAATACTAACATTTTTTGACTCCGTAAGTTAGATTATATGTGTTATCATTCTTTCCTATGGAATCAGACTTTAAAGATAATTTCCTTCACTTTATTAAATCATGGAAAAACTCTGACCTCAAAAAAAGGAAATAATTTTAAATGGCTTCAGAGTTTGGGGCTTTTATCTCCCCTTCACAGAGGGACCACCTCTTTTTTGTTCTCTGTGTTTTTTATGACAGGAGCTGGTTGTATATTCTTGTAGCTAGAAATGACCAGCAGCTTTCAGAGCTTCACATTTTACTGCTAGCCATCAGGGACAGAACAGGAACTTTGTCCGCCCCCTGCTCACGCAGAACATCATTTCCTAATAGCAGGCAGCCCGAGCTTGCCTTCAAACACCTCCCCGGAGGCATCCTAAAGCACATCATTTAGAAAATCTGCATCCTGTTTAAGTAATTAATACCTCAATCAAATTTGTGCTAGCATTGGTTTTGTCAGAAAAACCCATTAATTTTTCCCATTTCATGATCTACCCAACAAAAAGCTTTTTTAATTAATTTATTTTTTCATCTTTATGAACTGGAAAGTGTAGCAAATGCCGAATGGTTATAGAAACATTCATTTCTTAACTGCCTGCTCTGAAGATGAACTTGAGTTGATACTACTACTTACTGTTTGCGTGTTGGCTTTCTGATGTGCATTAGAAACCCTATATCTACACCCACATGTACAGCACCCTAAGTGGTTAATGAGATCGTGTAGCTAGGATGATTTTTGCTTTGCTGTTTTAACATAGAGGCCATGAACTGAATTCCTCCACTCACTCTTGCACTTGGAGGGGATCTATCTAGAGGTTATTAGAATAGGCCCAGAGGGTTAGAATGACTCTGGTGAACACAATGGTGAGAAAAAAAATTGATTTACTTTATGCATTCACTTACTCATTTTTATAATTTTATTAGAGACTGGGTGCATGAAATTTGTGCACTGGGGGGCCAGCCCAGCCTGCACCCTCTTAGGTTTAGGGCCTAAACTGGCAGTCGGACATCCCTCTCACAATCCAAGACTGCTGGCTCCCAACCGCTTGCCTGCCTGCCTGCCTGATTGCCCCTAACCACTTCTGCCTGCCAGCCTGATCACCACCTAACCACTCCCCTCCAGCCTGATCAATGCCTAACTACTCCCCTGCCAGCCCGATTGCCCACGACTGCCCTCCCCTGCTGTCAGTTGAGGTATTAATTACTTAAACAGGATGCAGATTTTCTAAATGATGTGCTTTAGGATGCCTCTGAGGAGGTGTTTGAAGGCAAGCTCCAGTTGTCACCTGGAAGCCTGGTCGCCCTTAACTGCCCTCCCCTGCAGGCCTGGTTGCCTCCAACTGCCCTCCCCTGCTGGCCTGATCACCCTTAACTGCCCTCCCCTGCAGGCCTGGTCACCCCCAACTGCCCTCCCCTGCCAGCCCGGTCACCCCTAACTGCCCTCGCTTGCCAGCCTGGTTCCCCCTAACTGCCTTCCCTGCAGGCCTGGTCACCCCCAACTGCCTTCCTCCCCTGCAGGCCTGATTGTCCCCAACTGCCCTTCCCTGCTGGCTTGATTGCCCACAACTGCCCTCCCCTGCCAGCCATCTTGTGACAACATGGGGGCAGCCATCTTGTGCAAAGGCATGATGGTCAATTTGCATAATACCTCTTTATTATATAGGATGGCACTCAAAGGAAACACCATTGTGCTTAGAAACACCTACAAGGCCATGCAAATAGGATCTCTCTTCCCTATCCATATCCCCGTCTCCTACTCTCACCTGTAGCCTCGGAGTTCTTTGCACACACTTAGCGGGTGCCCACCTCTTGGTCTTTGTTCTTGCTGTTTCCTTGCCTGGGACATTCTTCACCTTCTATATGCTTAGTTCCCACCTAATCTCTTTCAGAGCTCCATCCAGGAGTCACTTTATCACTAAGACCTTCACTGACTCCCCAGTTTAAATGCTACCACATCTACATCTCCCACCCCAATCTCCTTATTGGCTTTAGCACTTACCACCCCACACAACTTCATATTTTATTTGTTTACTGTCTTTCTCAATTTACTAGATATGAAGTCCAGGAGCCATGCATTTTTTTGTTTCGTTTGTTCACTAATGTATCCCCAGTGCCTAGAACATTGCCTGACACTCAGTGGGCATTCAAACACTGTTAAAGAGATGAATTAATGAAGGAACTCAAAAGGATTCCCTGAGCAATTACTAGTGCCAGCTACTGAGCATGATAAACACATTGAAAGTCAAGAAAGAACTAACCACTCAATTACAATCCTTTTAGCAAATTCTATAAATGAAGTCCTACCATGGGTGCTTTGAAGAACAAAAGAAGGAACCTAACTCCAAGGGCGGAGGGGGGGGGTGGAATGAGAGGGGGACACTGAGCTCTGCATTATGGAAAGGCTGGAAGAGAGGACCAAAGATATAAAAAGCCCATTATAGAAACCAACGTCCAGAGGTGTAGAGATGAGAAAGTATGGCCTATGTGTTGAACTACAGCTATTATGAAAGCTTGGACTTTTCTCAAAAGCTGTGGAAAGGCACTGAAGGGTTTTTCAGCAGAGGAAAGATATGAATGCATCAGCCTTTAAGAACGCTTACTCAGGCAGCGCTGTGCAGAAAGGATGGAATGAGACTAAAAGCAGAGAGGCCCCTGGATGGATGTCACATTGGCTTTGTGACAGAGAAAAGAGTTTGAACAAGAGCTTAGCAATGCTGCTGAAGAAGGATGGACCAGAAACATATTCCTGAGTAAGTATCTGTTGGACTTGGAGCACAAGGAGTAAAGGATTGCTCAGGTCTGAGCAGCACACTTTCGGTAAAGACAATCACTAAACAGGGACTATCATATTTCTTTAACTTATGTGCTGACCATATTCTACCTAATATTTTATATAATCTTTAGAAAGGGAAACTAGCACAGGTGGGATAAACAGGAAAGAAAATCAAGTGCACTGTATAAATTTATTAGTGTTTTATAAGTTTTAACTTGGCATAGCTCCCCATGGTCTTTTCTGAAAGACTGTGAAAACTTCGGTGTAAAAGTTCACCTGTAGACAAGTGAAACTTTCAGTGGCTCATTTGTTTTTATCATTTGAGTAAAAGTATGGCCATTATGTAGAATCTTTCAAAGAAAAAGCTTGATATATTTTACAACACCCAGAACCTATATTGAAATGAGCATATTTTAAGGTTCAAATTATATTTGAACACTTCTGAAGTTAACTTAAAAATGGGTTTGTTAACGTAAGTTTATTCAAAGCACATACATAAAAGCAAAGTCCGATTAGTAAAATAACTATTGAGCAAGTGTGTGTGTATTGTGTGTTTATGCTTATTCAAATGTATGTCTGTGTCTTATATTCAACTCTGCTTTATTTCTAGTCCCCTCCTAATAACGGGTGACACTATCCTTGGATTGCTACCATTTTTCCCGCTAATGATATCAAATGAGAAATTCAAATTTTTGGTAGCTGAGAATCTTACCCTTGGCAACATAGTTATGAATAATTCACAAGACATGTATTTGCAAATCAAAATTGATGTTATATTTCAAAAACTGCTTTTACTTTTAGAGTTTAACAAAAATGGCAGTGGTTTTCTAACAGTGAAGAAGAACTTTATGTCTATAGCAGTCCTTTGACTTTCATTCAATACTGTGCTAAAATAAATTATACAATTAATATAATTTTATGAATTTCAGAGTTATAAGTAGTCTTTCTAAATATCTGATATAATGTGATAATCTAATAGAGACCAAATTCGAAAATACCTAATATGTTAGTTTCTAGTTAAAAATTTTGATTTAAAATTTGCCCTTAATTTTATATGACATATTTTTCCAGGGTTATACATCAATATAATAAAATATTCAATTTTAGTGAACAATATTTTTTCAAGTGGCAAAGTTAGGTTTGTAATGGGAAACAAACGCTTTTGAATTGAACATACACATTCTCAGTCTAAACATTGAATTAATGCACTTTTTGTTATATGATTTTCTTTTTAACATCAACATTTTAAGAAGTGAAATACTCTGGAGACCCTTGGAAAAATGGCATCATAGACAGTGATAAAACCCAAATCTTTTCTTCACTCTCAGATCTATAACTAAAGCTTTCAAATTCTGACTTTACTCAGCATTAACATTCATTTCCCAAACAATTTACCCGAGTGAGGAAATGATTAAACATGTTTATGTGCTAAGGGGAAGGAACTAGTGGGAAGCAGGAGGCTCTGATATGGATGCAGGGATAATTGATTTTCTCAAAGCCCCAAGGCAGAGGCAAGGATGGATTCCAGTGTCTCTAAGATGATTTGCCTTGTAGAGGAGGAGGGCCTCTTCTTCTGACAAAGGAAGGAGGTACACTGGGTTTGAATTGTTGAGAGATATGATGTTGAGGGAATTTACACCTGATAGCCTTATTTTCTCTGTAAAATCTAAAACAGGGAGAATTTGCCGTGTCTGGGTAGCTTGGTTGGTTAGAGCATCATTAGGTACACCAAAAGGTTGCAGGTTATATTTCTGGTCAGGGTACATACCTAGATTACAGGTTCCATCTTTCCTTGGTGGGAGCGCTTAAGGGAGGCTACCAATCAATGTTTCTCTCTCACATTGATGTTTCTCTCTTGCTCTCGCTCTCACTCTCGACCAATAAAATCATGTCTTCAGGTTAGGATTTTTAAATATCAAATAAAACTTGGAGAATTTTAAATACAAGGAATGAGATGGGTAGGAAGGATTCTGACCACACAGATATGTTGGGTAACAAGCTCATTAGGAAGTTGGTTGGTTGAATAAATCTGAAAAGAATATATAAAGGTGATATTGTACATGTGCTTTCAATAATCTGAAGCTGATTATATGAGGAAATTGTTACTCTTCCTGTGAGGATTACAAAATAATTTATGAGGAACAGGTTCTTCAAATGTTCCTAAACATTGTGTACTTTTTACTAAAAATTATGTATGACCAGTTCTTCCTCTGATGACCACTCTAGTGCTTCAGTGTTTCAGATCTGAATGTAAGATGCTGATTAACTGAAATGTAACACATTGAAAACAAACTAGCCATTAGTTAAGTGTAATGGAATAAAGAGCTCTTTATATGAAACGATAGATTATCTATAACTTTGTTAAAATATACTAAAATTAAAAGTATTTTTTTTAAAAAATGGAAAAATTGCTTAATATTTTAATATTGAAATAGACGTGAATGATCAGAATTAGAGCTGCATCTCTTTGTGCTCTTTTCCATCACCCCAAAGCCATGCCTTGTTCCAAATAAAGCCAACGGAATCCCAACACAGACTTTGTAGTTGAAAAACTGCTAAATCTCAGAACTGCCACATTTCCATTTTGTATGTAAATATTTCCATTCATCTTCCTAAATATTATATTTCTTCTTCCCCCACCTCCCTCCCTAGTATCACAGTTTATGCAACAGCTGACAGCATCATTTGTTCCTTTTCTGGCACACCCTGGGTGCCACAATTGACCTTGTCATCCCCTCATTCGTAAACAAGTGTTTGTGCAGGTCAATTAGCCACATCTCATAAGAAGAA
Source organism: Corynorhinus townsendii (assembly GCA_026230045.1). Lineage (NCBI taxonomy): Eukaryota > Metazoa > Chordata > Mammalia > Chiroptera > Vespertilionidae > Corynorhinus > Corynorhinus townsendii. The sequence goes on along the minus strand of JAPDVU010000001.1, from coordinate 77,744,619 downwards.
GAACAGAATAAAACACGTTTATTTGTAATACTGTTGAATTATGTTCTTTGCAAATCTGCTGACTGAGGTTTTGAAGATGCAGAAGTCAGAGAACGTGTCCATTTACTGGGGAACTGCATTGCATTTTAACTGCTTCTATTAGCAACAGCTGAGCTTTCTATGAGACTGATGTGATGGATTTGCAGGTATTTGAAAAAACAGAGGTGCTGGGATAACAAAGATTCTTTTTTAAAGGAAAAAAATCAGAATCTTACTGCATGTGCTTTATGTTCTTCAAAAGAGAATAAGAGACAAGAAAGGATCTCTTATGTACTTCCAACTGAAATTTTCATTTTCCTTGATGTACAAAATATGAGCATATTTCAACACAGCTAAGAGAACCTTATAGAATAGCACCGTTTTAATTAGTCATTTAAATGGTTATAATATGTTAATTGAATTGATTTTTTAGGGACTTATGGGGCCTCCAGGACAAAAGGTAAAGTATAAACAATACTGTGAAAGTAAGTATGCTCCCATTGCCTAAAGGCTAAACATGAGAGTGGATGGGATTAGCTACAGTAAGCCACAGTGAAGCAGTCTGGTTTATGCAGTCTAAAAATAGAATCATAGAATGTGAGCCATTAGATTTCTAATCAATCTCATTATAGAAAATCCAGAGCAGACTTTTTATGCTATCTGCCAAACTTGTAGGTTATTGAATTTTTAATTCAAATACTGATTAAATGTGACGTCTTAGAATGTGAAGGATCATACGACACTGCAATGAAATGCATGGCCTTGCTCAAACATCTGATTGCCAAATGACCATAGAATTGATCAGACCAAAGGATGTACTTATATTGCTTGGTGACTACTCAAGTGGCCCATGAGTGCCTTCCTTTGCTGAGGTAATCTGAAAAGTGACTTCCTGGTGGTCACTTCAACATTGTGCATAGTCATCAGAATTGACCATTATATTCTAATAGAGTCCCGGTGCATGAAATTCGTGCATGGGGGGGTGTGTCCCTCAGCCCAGCCTGCACCCTTTCCAATCTGGGACCCCTCGAGGGATGTCCAACTGCCCTCTCACAATCCAGGACTGCTGGCTCCCAACTGCTCACCTGCCTGCCTTCCTGATTGCCCCTAACCTCTTCTGCCTGCCAGCCTGATCACCCCCTAACCACTCCCCTGCCAGCCTTATTGATGCCTAACTGGTCCCCTGCCAGCCTGTTTGCCCCTAACTGCCCTCCTCTGAAGGCCTGGTCACCCCTAACTGCCCTCCCCTGCAGGCAGGCCTGGTCCCCCACAACTGCTCTCTCCTGCAGGCCTGAGTCCCCCCCAACTGCCCTTCCCTACAGGCCCGGTCATCCCAAACTCCCCTCCTCTGCTAGCCTGTTCACCCCTAACTGCCCTCCCCTGCAGGCCTGGTCTCTCCCAACTGCCCTCTCCTGCTGGCCTGATTGCCCACAGCTGCCCTCCCTTGCAGACCTGGTCCCTCCCAACTGCCCTCCCCTGCTGGCCATCTTGTGTCCACATGGGGGCAGCCATCTTTGACCATATGGGGGCAGCCATCTTGTGTGTTGAAGTCAATTTGCATATTATTCTTTTACTAGATAGGATTAGATAGGATAGAGGCCTGGTAAATGGGTGGGGGCTGCCCTGGATCAGGGTAGGGGTTCCCTTGGGGCATGGGGCAACCTGGGTGAGGGGCCTGTGGTGGTCTGCAGGCTGGCCACGCCCCCAGCGACCCAAGTGGAGGCCCTGGTATCTGGGATTTATTTATCTTCTATAATTGAAACTTGTAGCCTTGAGCAGAGCCAAGCCTCCTGCTTGCTCCATGGCCACAGCCATTTTTGTTGGGATTTACTTAACTTCAGTAATTGAAACTTTGTAGCCTTGAGTGGAGTTCAGGGCTGTCCAGGGCAGGCAGAAAGCTTGGCTTCTTCCATTGCTGGGGAAACCCAAGTCTCCTGCTCTCTCTGTGGCCACAGCCATCTTGGTTGGGTTAATTTGTATACTTGCTCCTGATTGGCTGGTGGGCATGGCTTGTGGGTGTAGTGGAGGTATGGTCAATTTGCATATTACTCTTTTATTAGAAGGAAGATGGAGAGGGTCTAGAATTTCTGAAATTACACCAATACTGCAGTATCATAGCAGGTAGATGGCCCTTTGCCAGCAAAGTATCTCTAAGTCCCCATTGCCCGTTACACCTCCCACCCCACAAGGGGGGAAAAGGGACATTTAACCTGTAGAAGACTAAAGAAAACAATTGTATCACAACAGGTGGAAAAGTGATTATCTTTGTCTTTGGAATCCATCAAAGATAGAGACTTTTTATCCCCAAGCATTGGGCATGTGGCATCTGTTGAAACATAATCCTGCAAACCAAGTAAAAGCCAATGAGTTGTGAGACAAACTTGAGTATAGGAACACACTGTCCTTCGCAATAATGTCTCTATTAAGCATGGTGTGAAATTGTAAAGCTACCCTAATCCACATGCAACCAGGATAAAATTACTGCCTCAGGCTTCGGGAAGTACTTTAATGACCCACTCAATAGTCATGGAAGCACTAAGGAACTTGCCATGTTTATTTGTTTTGTTTATAATGACTGTATTTTTAATCGACTTATTTATAGAGCAGTTGTAGGTTTATAATTACTATTTTTTTAACTTTGCCCACTATTATTAAGAAACGTAATAGCATACATAGACTAAGAAAAAGCTGTTTTCTAGTGCTAGGCAAAGAATAAGCACATTTTCTTTAAAAATGGTTTCTCCAGAGCCTAAAAGGAAGGTGTATGGAAGGAAATGACATCACTATTTGAAAACATTTGTTAATGTTACCATATCCAGTTCAATGTCATAGATTTTCCTCAGGTAACAGCTTGCTTATTCTCAGCTCACCTCACCTATGTCCAGCCATTGGTGTTCACCCCAGAGCACATGCACACATGTCCGAGTGCCTGCACACATGCGCACTCACTTAATATTTTATGTACAGAAGTCATGTTGTTCCTACTCAGTGTTTAGCATTTGTAACATTTTTCCTAGTCTGCTTTGCAAGACATAGTCACACTCATGTGGCTCAATGTGCTCCCTGAAAGTCTGGGGAGAAATGTTGCAAATACAATAAATTTGAATTTTATAACACAGGTCCCTTATTTGACTAATTGTACAACAAGTGGTTGTTATTTTAATTACCTTTTGTTTTATGGTATTTAAATTCATAAAATTCAAGAGTGCTGCTACTGCTAGGCATTTTCCAGATGGAACTAAGCCTGTTTATTTCCTAAAAGCACCCAAATTTAGAGCCATGTGGCCTTGTGACAGCTGTGGATCTCAATTTATGATGTGACTTTCTTTAAAATCTTACTGCAGTTTGGTGGATATGGAGAAACAGCTAAATTTAACTCTATAGTTTCTGAAAAAGCTTGATGAACCTACTTACCTTGTTGAATGTTTAAACACAGAGGTTAAGAACTGAAAAACATAGCCTCTCAGATATGTTTTGGTAAGGTAAAGTTATGGCTGACATAACTAACACTATAAATTTAGAATTGAAATATTTTGTGATTGTGATTATCAATTTAATTTAATCATGTGTCTCCTTAGGGTTCTGTTGGAGCACATGGAATTCCAGGGATGAATGGGCAAAAGGTGAGTGCTATATTTTTGATCATTTGGAGATGACTAAAATCGCAAAATTAGTCTAATCAGTAATGTTAGTAATAAGTTTATGTGCTTATAAAAACCTCTACAAATACTTTTTAAATATGATAAAATTAATGTGCCAGTGGTCAAATTAGTTTAATTTTTGAAGATATATTAAATAGAAACTCTTAGAAATTTTTCCATTTTATTTTGATAATTTGTGTAAGAGCTGTACCGTTCTCATAAATATATATGGAATAGGGAATCTGCTATGTTTAACACAAATTGTGATCAATATATGCACTCTAATTATTCTTCTCAGGGCCAAATCAATATGTATTGTTTTTCATGAACAGAATTTATTCTTGCAGTGGGAATCTATTGAAATCTAAATCCAGAAGCAAGCTCTTTTTACTGATAAGCAAAATAGGAGTTAAATAGACTTGCCAAGCTCTGGTAATACACTTCTTTTGAACTGCTAATAATGAGGGGGGCAGAAATAAAGTTAAAAAAATACTCACAACTCTACAGAGACATATCTATGTACATGTATACTTTTATCCCTGCAACATACTTACTAGTTGGAAAAAACATCTAGCTGTATCCCACAGTGAGCTCTGGATTCTGTTCTCCCCAGTAGTCCTGACAGGCTCCTCAATCTGGAACCTCCACGGAGACCAGGAAAGCTGCAGTGGCAGGGAATAAAGCCACCAGCTGGGCCAGTGCTTTGGAGCCAGCGAGCTGAGCTAGGGACTTGCCTGTTCCCCTCAGAGGTTTTGGACTGGCTCTGTGAAATCCTGTGATCTGTCAGTTTCTCTTCCTGGAAGATTTTAAATCTAAGCACTCTGGATTGAATTCTGAAATCATAAGGAACGCAATTCTTACAGATAAAACAAACCACACGTGACCTTCTCCAATCCATCTTTTCTTCTCTAATAAGATAAAAACAATCAGCTTAAAATCTACTGAGTGGCTTCGAACACGAGTCTGCCACTTAGAGACAGTGTGAATTTTGGCCAAAACTTTGAATTCTCTGGCCTCCGTTCCCTCATCTGCAAAAGGAGACAATAGCAATACCTACCTAATAAGGTCAATGTGAGGATTAAATTAGTAAATAGGCATAAAGCCCTGATGTCAGTGATGTAACTATTCATCTTTTCCTTCATTTCATGTTAGTGAAATTCTGGAAATTTGATGGATCTATGTTTGAAAAGAGGCCCTCAGTTCCCAAGTGAAATTAATGTTCTCAGCCAAGGCTTATAGTGTCTTAAAATCCTCCAACTAAACACTGCACGCTTATCAGTAATGGACTGCCCATGCCATTTAATCCCATGCATGTCCATTTGTTTTACAAACCCTGGTAAAGAGAGAAGATTAACTTTCTGTCTGCAAAGTGGCAGATCAAGGAGAGAAACAAATAAAAATTCAAAATTGTATTCATTGGAAGATTGGTTTGAAAATTACATAACTAGGGCTATATAGAAAGTACAATATGTGGGTATAGCATAAACATTGTTTTAAACATTGGTGAGAAAATAGACTTGTACCTGAGGTTAGTGTCTCCCTTTTTCTTCTTGGTTCTTTTCTTTTTTCAGCTTGGAGACAATCATGAAAATTTATAGAAACCTTTAACCTCAAACAAGACAACTTTAAAACTGTCACATATATGCTTATGAAGACTGCATATATTTTATTTTTGCAAAGGAAATTTGCAATTTCCTTAGCAAGAGAAAGGAATGTGACATTTTCTTGTCCTAGTCACCACATTTAAATTATATTTCAAGGAAATATACAGTTAATATTTGCAGTTTTATGTCTTGTTATACATCTTTGTGGCATTTTAAAGTGTTTTCTGTAAAGCCCAGGAAAGCAAAATTATTTCACACTTTTATGAAGGTATCAGCAAAATGTAATTTAAAATTGTTTTTCCTACTTCATAGAACTTAAGAATTGGGGTGTAGGATTTCTGTTAATCCTAGTCATTATCTAACATTTGTAATATTTGGCATATCATCTTTAGGAAAACAAAGTGCAAAAAAATGAGTCCACTTCACTGAAACAGCGGGTCATTTAGAAGGAAAAACAAAGTTGGAAACAGAGCTCTATCCTTAGAGCGCAGAAGATATGTCTTGAATCTCTAGAAGTTGCTTCTCTAAGAAGTCAGCTTACAATAACGTAATTTTTTTTTTACAAAAAAAACACCTCAATGTCTTTAAATTGTCTTGAGAAAACATTTTTTCCACATTACAAGTTTACTTTTTCCACCAATATACTTTTAATGCATAGGAAATAGTTTTCAGACAATGTTTAAGGAAGGAAATGATTTCTGAGCCATAAGAAATATGCCAAATAAAAACCAGGAAACAGAGGGGATACATGGTGATGGAAAAAAGTAAAAAAAGAACTAGAAAATAAAATTATTTTTCTCCTATAAAAAAAAAAAGTAAACTACATTAAGAAGATGTTTTGTTTGTTTTCTACTGGAACATTTTCCATCCATTCAAATTCACAAACTTGGTAGTTGGCTTTGACGAATCAATTTGGTGGAGATATTTTTTTTACTACTTTTCTCTAAATTTTGGTTACCTTGATTGCTAATCTGAGTAGTTCTTATTTTTGTAATGGTCTTCCCGTTCTTCAGATCCCAGTAGGAACAAAGACTTACATAAGCAGTTACATGGTGTAAACTCCAATCTAGCTCTTTCAGGCATCACAAGGGGTTCCTGAGCACCTTTCTGTTAGTGGTGGGAGGCAGGAGGGACAGAGGGAGGAGCATGACTCTGCGGGCAGAGAGAGGGAATGCTTCAAGGCCCGTCCTCCTCTGGATGGGTCACGGGATGTGTCTAAGGCTTAAGTATAAAATACAAGTGCAGAGTTGGCAGTAGTAACTAGATGACATCTCTAAAGTGAACATAATATTACTAGAGGCCCAATGCATGAAAAATTCGTGTAAGAGTAGGCCTTTCTTCTCCCAGCTGCCAGCACCGGCTTCCTTCCTGCACCCAGGACCAGGGCTTCCCTCTGGCAGCCAGTAGGCACCCGGGGCCTGGGCTGGCTTCCCTCTGGCCCTGGCTTTGTCAGGAAAGACCTCTGGAATGATTTCCAGAAGGACGTTTGGTCTAATTAGCATATTACCCTTTTATTATTATAAATAGGTGCTCAATAATGTTATCAAGCATCTACAATAGTAGTATATCAGGGAGTTTAAGCATACCCTGGCTGGTTTTGTTCAGTGGTTAGAGTGTTGACCTGTGGACCAAAAGTTTGATTCCCAGGTTTGATTCCTGGTCAAGGACATGTACCTCAGGTCCAGGTTCCCCATCTCTGGTCAGGGCGTATGGGGAAGCAACCAATCCATGAGTCTCTCTCACATTGATGTTTCTCTCTCTCTCTCCTGCTGCCCTCTTCTCTCCCTTCCACTCTCTAGAAATCAATGGGGGGGAAAAAATCCTCGGGTGAGGAAAAAAAAAGCATTTCAGCAAAGGAGCCCTACACTTAGTCTCAAGTAGGTAGCAGAAGCCAGTTGACTTCATGAGAGGGAGATAATGAATATGCAAAATTACACATAAATATAATGTGTAAAATATATATAATCTCTAAATATGAAACGTTTCTCTGTCCCCTGGCACTCCACCACATGCACCATACTAAGTAGTTGGGATGTAAATACTGCAGACATGGGAAAGAGAAAGACAAGTCTCATTATCTGAAGGCTCAGCCACTGGCATGGGTAACATCGTAGGAGTGCTGTCCTGGAGTGGGAACACTCTGTGTCTTCTGCCTCTTTTGCAGCCTTTGAAAGGCCCTTTTCCTCTCTGGGACAAGCGGCTTCATTGGTAAAACGAGAGAGGGGCTGTACTAATGTATCTCTCAATCCCTACGTGATGCTGTGTGTCTGCGAAAAGGCACTCCTGTCTCATTCCCAATTCAGCCAGCTGTGAGCACCGCTGTTCCCAATTCTGGAAGTTGTTTCCACAATTGGGATTTGTTTCTAACAAATAGCTGAAGCAGGTGGAACAGATTTAACACCATCCTACCTAAAAATATAAAACGTTGTCCTCTTTTTAGGATAATTGTATTGGGCACAAACATTTTTGTAACTCTTATGAGTATATCTTATTGACAGAGTATAACTAATATTTTATTTGTACTCCATGGTTCCCTCCCCCCCCGCCCCTCAGAGAGAGACCACACACACACACACACACACACACACACACAAATGTACATCTGAATATTTGTAAATTAAACCTTACTTCTCAGATATACTGGAGAAGTATATGGACTTTTAGAAATGATTTTTTTGGTAGACCTTTTTTAAACTGAATCATCCTTTGACAAAATAAATTGCTGCCTACGATATATATATCAGAGCTTTTAAAATTTCAGCCCTTAATTGGTGTTATTAGAACCCTTTACTTTCCACATTTGTACATTAATTGGCATCCATAAGTAAATCATCATGGTGATAAATTAGTTGAATAGCAATCAAATAATTGATTGGACTGTGCAAATGTCATAGAAGAGGAGCTCGTGGGGAAGAGATAGAGTGCAGTCAAAGTCTAAATTTTGCATCACTTAGGTCACATCCTTGTCTCTTTGTTACTGTAAAAATAATATTAAAGATTTTTAAAGATTAAAAACAAGTTATTTTTGTCTAAGCAAGCTGGAATTTTTCTGAGGTCCCAGAGTCACAGGGATTGCTTCCAAAGCAAAAGAGAAATATCAGGTGATCTTGTTTTGTGTATTTTTTAAGGGTTATTTTAAGACTTCAAAATAAAATATAAATTAAAAATTGCTATTAGTGTATCATCTATGAATCTGCCCCAGATAGCAATGTGATTTTCAAGTCACATTAAATTTTAATTAGTTTATAGTTATGATATTTAGACTTCCTTTTCATCTTTTATCCATGGGTCTCACAGTTCTTTACTGACATTCATCCTCACAGCATATTTCTAATGGCATTTTTATTGTAAGCATATTTAGAGAGCAGATAAATTGAAGCTCTCAGACTTCCAAAGGTCAAGCTGTTTATTAAAGTCTATGCAGGGGACTATGCAAGGAACTCAATATTTTTTATTCTTGATTTACTTATTGCAGCCACTAACTACACTCTTTTCTTTGGCTACCTTGACTTTATCATTAAACAGTCTCAATTAAATTCCTGAAGGATTTGACTATGTTATAGTTTGGCTTGTTTTCTGGATAGTTTAAAATTTTCCTGTAACAGAATTTACCCCATGATCTCCTACCCAATCTATTTATGACTTTTCAATTTTAGACTTTAAGTAAAGATATTTAGAGTTAAATGAAGTGATTAATTTCTGATTCCAGATTAATTAATAGTTCAAGGAAAGTATCTTACAGCACCTTAGTTCTTTTGTAGGTTAAAGTTGAAAATTACATTATTTTTACTAATTTTTTTTTCTTTTAAAGTTAGCAGTTGTGTGCAGCAGAAATCTAAAAATACGTGTTTTTTTCCTCTAGTAACTAGGTATAACAATAGAATGCATTCTCCTTAAAGAAACATCATTATCATCTATTACATGATATTTCATATCCTCAAATCACATCATCCCTGAGTATGACTCACACATTCTGAGGCATTTTTATAATACAAATTTACTCTTAAAAATAATTTTTACTCAATTTTAATTGTGAGACAAACAGTATTTCTATTCTTTATGTAATTAACTTAAAGTTCCTTTAGAGAGGAATATAGTTGAAAGGGGTAATTTTATGCTGGCTCGAAATAAAAAATGATAGTAAAATACTTTTAAAACCACTTTCCCCTCACTCTATCTAGGCATGTTACTATCAAACTTGACACCAGTCATCATTCTGCTAAATGAAAGTGTTGGGAGAGGGGAAAATAGAAAGTGGAAGGAATGGGATAGGTGGGGTGAGGGGTATGAGAGGAAGGGAAGCTGCTCACAGGCTGCTGCAAAACCAAGAAATAACCAAGCAAATGTGTCTGAAGGTATTATGACATCATCAATACCACTTGTCTTCCATTGTAAAATACACTATATATTATAGAAGGCATCACAAAAATACCAATTTACTAGATCTGATTAAATTGCATACATAATTTTACAACTTAAAAAAAAACTTCCCTGACATGTGATGTGTCCATTGATTTCACTTATTGCCTTCTTCAACCATCTGTTTGGCCCTAACTGCTAAATACAAGCACCATCTGAGCACTGACATTAAAGCCTTCTCTGCCCTCTTGGAATTTCTAGCCTAGTCGGGGCGATGGACATTAAATGAACATTCTTACTAAAATCTGTTAAATTGCAGTGCTGTTAAGTACCATGGTGGAGAAGCACAGGCCAGCCTGGCCTGGAGCAAAGGGTCAAGGAAGGACCTGAAGAGGTGATTTTAGGGGAAGCTTAAAAGATGTACAGCACTTGGCAATGGGAAGAGAACCTATCACTAGGCTTCAGTACTTACACATGACAGCTCATTTTTAATTCAAATTTCACAAATCAAGTGCATCACTTAGAGGTCAGATCTAATGGCACAAGGACAGCCCTGGCCAGTTCAGCTCAGTGGTTAAAGAGTCAGCTGTCATGCAATAACTTACTATGACAATCATAACACATTAACATCTACCCAGTTCCCTCCACTTGATACCATGTTGCCCAGGGGACAGTAACCATTCCCCAATTGTGAAACAGCATCGGTGGGGCTAATTTATGAGGAATTGCATCTCTCTCAGGATTTTCTTCTCCGTCTTCTCTGCCCATGGCCAAGAAGTAAGAGTGCTATATAATCATTACTAACGTTTATTCAGCACTTACTAACGAAAGGCACTGTCCTAAATGTATGCATATTTGCTCACTTATGCCTCACAGCTGTCCTAGGAGGTGGGTACAGTATTATGTCTATTTTTTAATGAGGAAACTGAGGGGAGCACAGGAAGAACCAGTGCTTTGCCCGAGATCATCAGATATTTGTGGTAAGCTCAGCTTCAGAGCCAGGTCTGCCCCAGATTTAAGAGTGAGGATTTTATGCATGCATATTAGCATAACCAATCCACACAGACACTGGTGCATTGGGGCTTGCCCGGGGTGGGAATGGCTGTGGGGGAGAGGGGTGGCAGGGATTAAGCAGGGAAAAAGGAGACATATGGAAAACTTTAGACCATAAATAAATAAAAATAAAACAATGAGTATTTTAAATTCTGCCCCAGCTCACTTGTCACTATTTGTATGACCTTGGACAAGTCACTTACCTTCTCTGAGCCTTAGTTTCTCTGTTTGTGAAATGAGGATTATAACATTTACCTCAAAGTGTAATCAGAAAAATATAGAAATTAATAAATATAACTGTTTATTCAAATATAACATAAGTCCAGGCTATTTTTCCCTGTGAACTGGAGACAGTGATTAGCTGCTTCCACTGAGTTTCTTTTGTGGCAGCCCAGTCCCATGGAGAGTTGCAAAAAGCATGCATTGTCTATTTAGAAGAGATCTGTGTAGCCAGGGAGCTGACCACTGTGTTGTATGCGGTTTAACCCAGTCCTAGCAAACTCTCCCATTTCACATATGCCCCTTCATCCATTTTGACATTTTGTCTTTCTAAAACATCTTTTTGTTCTTCACCCTTTTTTTCCCCATGAGAATACTCACAGAGAACAATTTTTTCCTTGTATGCTGAAAAGACTGTCCTTTGTGGCATCATACGCTGGCCGGTTGGGGCCCACTTTTGCACCTTTCTTAAGTTAAGCAGGATGTACTGGATAGTGTTTCTCTTAGACCCCAGCACATGGTGCTCCTCGTCCAGCCACCCTTGTCCCCCTGATACGTGGGACTCGTCCCCATGGAGTGTGGGGTCTGTAAGGTCAAGGGGACATGCCTACTCATAGCCCAGTCTCCCCACTTCTAGATTATACGGGGTGCAGGAATTCCTCCATCATTGCCCTGACTCTGCTTCCAGTACCTGTAGTGGCCTTGTCCCCAAGTCCGTATTCCCAAGGGTGGACCGCACAGCCAGGATGTGTGCTCCTAAGCCTGTGGGTGGCCTTGGAGCAGCTATCAGTGGGATCTGCGGGCAGAACTCCCAGACTGCGCTCACACACAACCCCAAGGCTCTTCCTGGGGAACTGGAGAACTGGGGCTGGGAACAGGGAGGACATTAGCATTGTGGGGTGGATGGGGGCAGCCATGGACTCCTACCCAGACCTTTAAATTTTAGGGATGTGCTCAAGATAGATAATTCTCATTTATGTTAAATTTCATCCAAATAAGCTCAACCTAACTACTTTCTGTGACCCCTAAATTCTTACTATGTCTGCATTTGAATTTCTTTGTTCAAATTGTATTTGGTATATTTCCATCTCAGGAACAATACAAAAAACTAAAGAAAAAGAGCTAACCAGCAGACTTATTTCTGAAATAGTCCATACTGTAATATTATTGCTATAACTATCATGTTTTCTTATTTTACATTTTTAGACAGTGGTACGTTTAAAATAAAGGCATAATGAAGGCTTGATTATGAGGTTTAGTTTAGTTGTTACTTTAATCAGTTTAAGACCCATTTCAGTATATTATCTGAAATAAAATATTTTTATTAAGTTCCTGGCTGCTAGACCTGTCTACTTTCCTACTCATTAGTATTCATAGTTCCAATGTGGACGAAGAGACTCTAATTTTAGGGCTGGAGTTTGCTGATTAGAGGAACAAAACAAAGTCCTCTGAACGGGGGCAGAGCTCTGATGCATAACCAACCCTAATCGCCCAGGCCAGGGCCCTTCTGATTTTCCTTTCACCATATTACAAAGCCCCCTCCACCTCCAGGAAAGAAACAGAAAAAGAAGTAGGGATTGGGCATGCAAGTGGAAGCTTTTGCAAAACTGCTGAATTGCTCCACAGGAGAGAGAGTGAAGCTGAATTCCCAGAACTGTCAAGGAAGGGAGGGAGGGGGAGGGAGGGAGGGAGGGAGGGGGGAGGGAGGGAGGGAGGGAGGAGATGAGATGGGAAGGGGAGAAAGGAGCAGGCAGGAAGATGAAGAACGACTGCATGCTCTGTGACATGACAGCTTCCCGAGAACACCAGGTATTCGGTCCTGAGCTCGCAAAAGGTCTGGGGGGAGTGGGGTTCTCCAGGCCACTGGCTGACTGACATGTCGGAATTGGTCTGGGGCAAAACAGAGGGGACACCTGCAGATGTCGGAGAGCAGGTCTTGGACTTCCACAACCTGTGAAACCGGGACTTGAGCCAAGTTTAATCAGATGTCTGATGAATAAGAAGCCACCAGTGACATCTTTAGTCCAACAACAACAAATAATAATAATAGTGAAACTAAGTCTTAATTCTTTAGAGCCAGGAGAGAGGAAGCATTTAATTCACCCCCGCACACTGCATAGAAGAAAAACCAAGCTCCACAAAAGCTCAAACCATTGACTCTATGTCCCAGGACCAGAAGTGGCAAACATAGGACTGGAGCCACTCTCCTCGTTTATGCTAAAATTAAAGAGAAAAGAAGCATAAAAATGAATGGAATTTTTGGACACAAGTTGCTCAAATAGAAGGAACATGAGAAATCAAAGAGCCAGCTTCTAACCTCACATTTTCCTCTTTGCAGCGAGTTCCTCTGGGGAAGTTACTGCCCCTCTCTGAATGTGTTTCTTCATCTGTTAAGAATGAGGCTTGGTTCACCTAAAACATTTCACTATTTTGTATATGTTTCTGCTTAGGGAAAAGCAGATGTTAGTGTGAGTTCATGAGGTAAATGATGATGATACTTGGGTGAGTTCTAAAAGCATGTTTTGGAAACTTTAGATGACCTGTTAATTTATATAACCAATACTGCCCCGGCTACTGCTCACCCTTCCCCTGAGGCACATGGGGTGAGGGACAGAGCAGCTGGGAGAGGGGAGATAGCTGAGTATATGAACATGTTTATGGCGGCCCAGTCTCTGTACCTGCAGGCAGAATTATTGGATCCTTTAGTCCTGGGCAGCCACGCCCTGGAGGGGCTCAGAGGCTTTCTTGGGCTCATTCCTGGCATCCAGTCCTTAATGGGACTCCTCTCCACACTCACTCCCACCCTTCCCTCTTACCCCATGCGCTTTCTCTGCTCTTCAATCCTAATCTTCCAGATGGACCTGCATGATTGGAGGTGTCACTGCTGGGTTAAGGTATCTCCCATCTTTTACCTGGGTCCTGCTATAGCTGAGACAACCATCTGTTGTCACCATGGTTGTAGGGCTTTTCTACTTTCCCAATATTGAAAGGGTTCTAAGCGCTTCACATCTTTATGTAGGTTTAATGTATTTGCATCTCCTGTATTTACTCTTTCCTCCAATATGTATATTCTGAACAATTATTCTGTGTCAGGAACAGTTTCTAGTGAACAAATAGACAAAATTTCTATTCTAGTAGTGATGAGGGAATGGGGATGGCAGTTGCCAAATAAATACCCAGTTAAATTTGAACTTCAGGTAAACAATCCATAGTTTTTAATATGACTGTATCCCTTTTATTGCTTGGGATATATTGACCTAAAACAAATATTTGTTTTTTATCTAAAATTCAAACTTAACTGGGTGTTTTGTATTTTTATTTCCCAAATCTGGCATTCATAGTAAGGGAGACAAAACACCTTTTAAAATTATAGCTTAGGTGGTAATTGGTGCAATAGAGAAAATAAAGTGAGGCAATGGGCAGAGGGAGTGCTGGCAGTGGTGGAGATTCTGGGACCAACCCTGTAATAAGGGGACATTTATATATCTCCAATATACAAGTGGGCTGTGTTTAGATGTAAAATGGGTGTAGGTAACATACATAAAAGAACTGTTTCCAAGGATGAATAGTTCAGCAGATCACCCCTCACAAACTTACTAAAAAGATAGCGGAGTGAAGCTATATGTTATCAGTGTCAACTGGGTCTCCCTTAAGTCAAACTTCTTAAGCTGGGGGTGGGTATTCCTGGGAGTTCACACAAGTGTGCACAGATACAAAAAGAACAAGGATTCTCCTAGAGCACTGATAACACTTGAAGGTTAGAGCTAAGATTCTTATTTTGTACTAGAGGCTCGTTGCACAAAGATTTGTGCAATAGGCCTTCCTTCCCCTGGCTGCCGGCACCGGTTTTCCTCTGGCACCCAGGACCCAGGCCTTCGCTCTGGCCACTGCCTTCTGTCTTCACTCTGGCTGGAGCCTTCCATCTTCACTCCGGCCAGAGCCTTCAGTCTTTGCTCCGGCCAGAGCCTCCAATCTTCTCCTCTCTGACCAGAGTGCCACTCCTGTAGGTCCCTCCACCCCTGCCCTCCCCCTCATAGCAGGAGTCCCGCCTTGCTGCTCTGCGCCTGCATATGCAAATTAACCTGCCATCTTTGTTGGGTTAATTCGCATACTCACACCTGATTAGCTGGTGTGGCATTACGGAGGTATGGTCAATTTGCATATTTCTCTTTTATTAGTGTAGATGTTGTGTTGTGCTACATTTCTATAAATGTTAAGGTAAAATACATTGGTTATTTTGTACCTTCTATCTTCACTCAAATTCATGTTCATACTAATTTGCCATTAGGAGACTAGAATGAAAAACTAAATCAGAGAGAGAAAGAACACATATGAATGAAGAGCAGGAACCCCATTTTCCTACCTCTTCCCCAAATAGTTATATCTGAAGTCTGGGTTGGGTGCCTCACCTTCAAAGAATCCTCCTCTACCAAGTGTTGTTTATCCAATTGCTGCCAAAGCCTCCAAGGCCCTGAAGCCTAAAAAAGGGACAGCTACTCTCCACCGTGACTGCCCATAGGAGAAGAATGAGTCAAGGCCAGTCCTGCTCACTAGGCAAGCTACTGAGATCCTTCAGCATTCTGTCACTGCCAGGAAGAAAGGTCCCATACAGCCAGTGTTTTAAGAGGTATCTGTGGCCTCGCTGCCCACTTTTAGTCTTTATTTTATTGCACATATGCACCAATCCCACCAATTCCAACAATCTTAAGTCTGATGCCACATTCTGCTCAATATCACACTCCATCCACTGCTGGTCCATGTAGTTATTTTTCTCTTCTGTTTGGATGAGTTCTTGAAGAGAATGCAGTACATAACAGAAACAAATCTGTTTTTGACACATGAATGTAAAATTATATTATGCTAAAAATGTTAAGCTATGACTCATTCTCATTGCCAGGATGAAAAACAATTATGATTGAGTAATGGCGAGCGATATTGCTGCTAAATAACCTATCTCCCTTGAGCACTCAATTACATGAGAAAACTGCATTTCTTTCTATCTTTAAGTATTCTTTCAAGTTGTACCTGAAATAATAGTAAAAGCCCTGAATTATGTTTTACATTAGAGTTCTAAAGAGTGTTTGGTGTAAAAAAAAAGAAAAGAAAAGAAAGAAAGCCATCCTTCTTAAAAGTCAGCCCAACTTATTTTTAGCTTGAATATGCAAATTGTCCTTTGGGAATAGCCTTAGAATTTAAAGAGAAAACCCCATCAATCTGCCTATAATTAAGATGTTAGCTGATGTTTCTCTTTATTCAGTTTTTTTATTGTCCTTCGGAATGTGTGAATGTGAAATGCATTCAGAAAAAAATGGATGGATTACCCAACAAATGATACTCTCGCTCCACACACACAAAACCTAATTCTCTTTTCTTTGGTCTGTATTTTTTCTGATATATTTCTCTGCATATATACATTTTTACTACATCATGTAGCAATATGATATTATTATAACTTTATTTGAAGAAACCTCCTGATAATTATATTTTGTACTTATATATCATAAAATATGAACACCATATATAACATATGGCTCATTCTTCATTAAGACTTACCTTTGACTTATATTTATTGTGCCTCTTTACTTCATAAAGTATAAGAAAACTTTGCCTAAAAATATAGTCTATGGTCCAACAGGAATAGCTCAGCGGTTGAGCATCGACCCAGGAACCAAGAGGTTACCAGTTCGATTCCCGGTAAGAGCACATGCCAGGGTTGCAGGTTCGATCCCAGGTGGGGGTCATGCAGGAGGCAGCCAATTGATCGATGTTTCTATCTCTCTATTCCTCTTCCTTCCTCTCTCTCTAAAAAATCAATAAAAACACTTTAAAAAATAGTCTATGACTTCAATTAGGGGTCCCAAGCTATTTTTGTATATATTTTTTTCTCACTCAAAAATAATCTCTTTAGACACAGACATCTGCCACATCTATTTCATCTTTATATCCCATGAAAAAGCCCAAAGTAGAACATATAATAAATTTTCACTAAATTTAGTGTTAGTTGAATGAATTAATACCTTCCAGTACCCCATAACCTGACCTCGATATACAGAGTTGTACAGCATTTTATCTTTAACATTTCTTTCTCACAACCCAAGAAACTAAGTTTGTATAACAACAGAATACTCCAAAACCTCCTAATCTAAGTTCACATTTTTTAATATAATTTATTAAAAAGGTGAACTTTGTATAAGCCATTCTTTCCTTCTTCATTTTATTCTCTTTTAATTCACTTAGGAAAAGCCTATTCAATTTTTAGCTTTAAAATTTATGAAATATGTATTTAAATTATAAACACATGAAAAATATTTAACCTTACAAGTGATAAATGCAAAACTGAGCAACAGTAACTCTTTTGTACTTACTAAAATAGCGAAAAACTATTAAAATTGTGATGTCCAATGCTGATGAAATTGTGGAAAAGTAACACAGAATGGGTGCCTATACACGCAGATAAAACTCAGAACCTTTTTGGAAAGCAATTAAGAAATATTTGCAGGAGGAATCCAAGATGGTGGCGTAGGTAAACAACTAAACTGCTGCGTCTCACAACAATTTCAAAACTGCAACTAAAAGACAAAATGTCTATCACCCAGAACCACGGGAAAGCTGGCTGAGTGGAAGTTCTACAACTAGAAGGAAAGAGAAAAGAGCATTGAGATGTACACGAGCGCTGAAAAGCTGAAGTATGGAGGCGCATGATCGGGGCTGGCGGCAGGCGTTGCTTTTTTCAACCCAAAGGGGAGACAAGGCCCCGATTACTCTGAAATACAGTTTCTGGGGAGACGCAGGGAACCCAAACTCCTATGGGGAGAAGCTGGATTGTCTGCCACCGGGTCGGAAAGTGAGGGGGGCCTGCTTGCAGAGCTGCGCGCAAGAATAATTGTTTACTGTGCTGGGGCACAGGATGCAGTCGGAGACACAGAGCCGGCTAACTAGCAGCCATTGCTGTTTGCCACGCCCTAGCCTAGTGACGCCCTGAGACCCCGCCCCACACAACCTACAAACCCATCCAAGCTCCAAGCAGCAGTTTTAGATAAGAAAGGCCTGCCCTATCGCAGCTTAACCTAACAAACTTGCAGCCCGGATCAGACAGCTCCAAAACCTCCAAACCCCAAGCAAAGAGGAGAAAACTGTAGCTCTCGCTGTAGCTCCTGCTGGGTGGACTCAGACAATAGCTGACCTGCACCCCATTGGAGATCCAGAAGCCAGTATACCTAGTGGTCAGTGTAAGAAACCAGATTTCAACTCCTCACATCCATAAGTGACACATTCAAGAGGCAGACTCAGCGAGCACCAAAGCCCCACTGAAACAAGTCCTGCACCATAAGCGTGTCTCCAGCACAGCAGTTCTTATAGACACAGAGAGTCCTCACAGCCGATTGGCTTGGAGGTCAATTCCTCCCAGCGTACCAACAGCAATTAAGGCTTAACTACACCAAGACTTTGCACTCAGCCCACAAAGGGGTGTACCAAGAGCGTCCACATCAGGTGATTGGGGAGGCTGAGCTACTGCCCCCTATAGGTCACCTACCACACAAAGCCACTCCATCAACACAGGGAAGCAGCCAAAATGCGGAAACAAAGAAACATGTCACGAATGAAAAAAACGGAGGAA
The DNA here is from genome assembly GCA_026230045.1 of Corynorhinus townsendii. Lineage (NCBI taxonomy): Eukaryota > Metazoa > Chordata > Mammalia > Chiroptera > Vespertilionidae > Corynorhinus > Corynorhinus townsendii. The sequence continues at coordinate 77,726,107 of JAPDVU010000001.1, read as the reverse complement.
AGCAAACTACTGGACGACATAGAGTTCAGAACCACATTTATAAGGTTACTCAAAAATCTTCTAAAAACCGCCGAGAAACCTGATGACACTTCTGAGGAGCTTAGTGAGACCTTCAAGGACCTTAATGAGAATGCCAAAAAAATGGAAAAGGACCAGTCAGAAATGAAGCATACACTGTCTAAAATAAAGAATATACAGAAACTCAACTGTAGATCAACGTACCCCAAGAATCAAACCAAAGATCTGAAATATGTGGAAACAAAAAACACCCAACCAGAAAAACAAAAAGAAAAAAGAATCCAAAAATATGAAGATAGTGTAAGGAGCCTCTGGGACAACTTCAAGCATACCAACATCCGAATTTTTGGGGTGCCAGAAGAAGAGAGAGAGCAAAATACTGAAAACCTATTAGAAGAAATAATGACAGAAAACTTTCCCTACCTGGTGAAAGAAATAGACTTACAAGTCCAGGAAGCGCACAGAACCCCAAACAAAAGGAATCCAAAGAGGACCACACCAAGACACATCATAATTAAAATGCCAAGGGCAAAAGACAAAGAGAGAATCTTGAAAGCAGCAAGAGAAAAACGGCTAGTTACCTACAAGGGAGTACCCATACGACTGTCAGCTGATTTCTCAGCAGAAACTATGCAGGCCAGAAGGGAGTGGCAAGAAATATTCAAAGTGATGAACAGCAAGAACCTACAACCAAGATTACTCTACCCAGCAAAGCTATCATTCAGAGTTGAAGGTCAGATAAAGAGCTTCACAGACAAGAAAAAGCTAAAGGAGTTCATCGCCACCAAACCAGGATTACATGAAATGCTGAAGGGTATTCTTTAAGAAGAGGAAGAAGAAGAAAAAGGTAAAGATAAAAATTATGAACAACAAAATGACATCAAATACATACCTACCAACAAGTGAATCTAAAAATCAAGTGAATAAAAATCTGAAGAACAGAATGGACTGGTGAATATAATAGAATCAGGGACATAGAAAGGGAGTGGACTGATGACTCTCAGGGGAAGCAGGTGTGAGGGGTGTGGGAAGAGATTGGACAAAAATCTTACTCCTATGGATGAAGACAGTGGCAGGGGGTAAGGGCATGGGTGGGGTGGGGAATCAGGTGGAGGGGAGCTATAGGGGGAAAACAAAAAGAGGAACACCTGTAATCTGAACAATAAAGATTTATTTTTAAAAAAAAGAAATATTTGCAGAGGTGGTTATTTTTAATAGCAAAAATTTGGAAATTACCTAAGTATTCAACAATTTGCAACAGATTAAACAGGTTCAAACCTAACTTTGGTAGATGATAATTCAACTATTCACAAGACAGTCATGAATAGTGTGTGAAAACAAATGTGTGATATAAAATAATAATAATAAAAAGATCAGACTATGTAATCAGCTGACAATTGCTTAAAATATGTAAGCATACATAAAAAAAGACTAGAAAGAAACAGGACAAAATGAAAACAATTATTATAGGGTGAGGGGATTATGGGTGCAGTTTTTATTTGTTTTCTTTTATGTTAAAATATTACTTTTAAAATGTATAAAATTAAGAAAAAAGGGATCAAGTTTTAGTCCCTCAATGTCCATATATTAAGGTAGATGTTATGTAGATACCTAAGCAATGTTTCTCTTCCTTGCTTCAAAATCTCAGCATGTATTTTGTCCAGAATACCAGGACCAAAGGTTAGTACAAGTAAAACCAAGTAGAATCATTTGAGACATGCGTTTTCATGAAATTTAAACTATTATAATTTTTTAAATATCCCACTGGTTTTAGCTGGAAATAATATTTTGTCAAAAGTATAATATGCTACAATACAGAACTTTGTGACTAATGAATAAATTATGTTTGTGATTCTTGTTAGCATTACAAATGCAGGATATGATTGTCTAAAACCTATATTCTGGGACACTTAAATAACATGAGAACGTCCAAGTTTCAAATATGACTGGTCATTTGACACTTAACATGAGCATATTAAAATGTAGGCCATGTCCATACTGCCTAAATTTTACATACTATTTACACAACTTTCTAAAAATGCTGGGCTTACCCATTTGTTATTTTTATTGTTACTATGGTTATTCTTTGAAAGTCTAAATAAAGTTTGTATTGTTTTCTGGTAATATCTCATTTACATTCAACCATGAGTTCGGACATTAGCGCATCCTGTTGTAGTGTTTGAAGAAAACAGACTGGGTAGCTCTTTTTCTGGTTGCACAGTAAAATGATAGTCCTCTTTCGGGGTGGATTCTATTTCCAAGCTCTTACCCTTTTGATTTACAAATGGTCTATCAAAATTTTCCTATAATGGCCAGCGTAATTCCAAGTCAGCAGTTTGCCATTTTAGCAAGGAAAGTGCAAGAGTTATGATTATAGTATAACTTGATATAGGAAGCACTTTCTTCCAGGAAGTTAAGACTTTCACAATTATAATAATCCAGTATAATAGTAAAACATTTTTTCTTTTCTAGAAAGATACCATAACTTCACATTGCTTAGTTTAGCTGATAGATGTACATAAACCATCTCTGTAAGTAATATTTAATTCAGGTTTCTATACATCCTGAAAGGGCATTTATAAATGAGAAGTATAAACCGACTGATAATGGAGATAGAATTATCATCATCTACTCTCTCCCGACCTGTGGATGCACTCACTCATTCAGCAGTGCATCATATTGTTAAGAGCACAATCTCTTATGCCAGATCATGAGAGTTCAAACTTTGGCTGTAGTTGTGTAAATCTAAAAAAATTATTTAACCTTTCTGTGCTTTACTTTGTTCATCTGATAGGTAGAGATAAAGACAGTACTTACATCATAGAAATTTGTGATAATTAAGTTAGTGAATGTTAAGTTCCTGGCACTTAAATGTTACTATTATTATGATCATTAATGTACATATTTTCATACATGTACATGTTCATGTGTATTTTTGCTGAGAGCACCAATATTAAAATGACACAATCCCTGCCCCCCAGGTGTCTTAAAAAACATGCTTAAAAATAAACTAAATTTGCTGTGAAACTACAACTAATCTAAGGATGAAATCTGTGTGTGTTTTTTTAATTAACTAAGAAGAAATTTTACAACCCTCAGTGGAAGAAGAAAGTGGGCCAATCATTGGAGCACATAATCAAGGGCTTTGAAAATGTTTTTAAAAGAAAATGAAATTCTAGTTGCTCTAAGTTGGAGCCACATGGCAGCACTGAGAGCCAGGGTATCTCTCCTTTGCTTCAGGGCCTTTTCAAGGCACTTCTCCTCCTTGGTAAACATTTGCTGGCTCAGCATCTGAAAAGACTGGTATGCATCATCATCTTTCTGAAATGGAACGCTTTCTAGCATAATAGCCATCATCTTTTCCCCAAATTCCTATCATTCAATATGACGAGAGCCATAAGTCTGAATGTTTTACTCTAATTATTTTTACAGTGAAATTGGAAAGAGAAAGCCATTTTCACTTTTTACTTTTGTATCAAATGTGTCTAAATAAATTAAGTAGATGTGTCTGTTCTTCACTATTTAGATTTGGAAATGCTCATTTGATTAAGTCTAATTATATAATGATTTAGTCTATATTTTCCTGAACTGACTAATCACTTAAAAGTCTTATGTTTTCAGATGTCTTTTACTCATGCTACAAATACTTACTTGTTGCCTATAATGTACCCAGTACCATGGTAGATGCTCATTTCACATTGATAAGTTGCTTTTGCTTTCTTAAAGGAGAGAAGACTGAACAAAGGAAATTAGCCCATTTTATCCTTTATGCTTACCACATGGAATTTTGAACCAAATAAGCTAACTTGTATTTACACTGGTAGACACTTACTTTCTATCTACGCTTAGAGCATTGTTGGATGATCATATCTTCCAATGATCTACATAATGTGCTGATTTTGTCTATTTTATTTAGTAGTACCTATTTTTTATTTTGAGGGTGAGCCCGGGTTGCCTGGAGCAGTGGGACAGAATGGAATACCAGGGCCAAAGGTCAGTACAAATAAAACTTAAGTAAGATTATTTGAGACATGAGTTTTCATGAAATCGTAAATTATTACAATTTTTTAATATCCCCCTGGTTTTACCTATTTGTTATTGTTGTTTTTTGTCAATAGTATAATATGCTACAGTATAGAACTTTGTGATTAATGAATAAATTATGCTTGTGATTCTCCTTAGCATTACAAATGCAGGATATAGTCATCTAAAACCTATATTCTGGGACACTTAACATAAGAAAGTCTATGTTTCAAATATGACTGCTGTCACTTGCCACTTAATATGAGCATATTAAAACGTAGGCCATGTCCATACTGCCTAATATTTGCATACTATTTACACAACTTACTAAAGATGCTGCTCTCAGTGCTGCTGTGGCTTTTCCTCAAGATTTGGCGATCTCTAACACTTACACAGCACAACCAGTTAATCAAATAAAGAGCAGAATAAAGACGTGGCATGTTTAAAATTTAAAAATGGATGTAGTCAATTACTAAACAGGGAAAAAATGTAATGAAGATTATTTTTTTTTGGATTGCAAGTTTTCTTTGTTTCTTGAAGAACAAATGAATCTGTTAAATATAAAAAGATTGGTGACAGTTTAGTTTAAACCAAACAGGCAGACAAATCCCAAATCCTTTGATGAGTGTACATCCCTTGAAGTACAAAACTAACGTCTAATCCTGTCAGCTGTGCTGGTGTTTATCCATACTCACAGATGCCTGTCAGCTGATTTTACAGATCACATTGCTATTGACAGGCGCTTAGGATGGACCTAAAACCTGTAGACCTGTCCTTTGTCCTGTAAGAGAGGAAAGAAAATATTCCTTCTGGTTCTACAGCCATTCTCCTATCTGTTCCCTCTCTTGTTCTGTGATAAAGTGGCAAGTGATAGGAGTTAATGCTCAAGGCCTGTTCTCAGTGCTATTCTTCTGTTGCCTAGCAACCCTCGGATGGATGTTGAGGGCTGAAAGGTAGTCAGAAATTCAGAAAGCCAAAGGGTCAGGCTGACTTCCAGTGAGTGAAAATAATCTTGACTCCAAACTGACTTCTAGAGTGGGTTATAGTTTTTAAAAACACAATAATCACCTTAAGCCATTTCTGAAGCAGTTGATCTCATGGCAGCACTCACACTTTTTTGTAAAGGGAATATTCACCTAAAGTGTATAATTTACTTTAGAACTCTCCCACGCCATCCCTCGTCCCTTCCCAGGGAAAGGGAAAGTGAGATACTCTGCAGAGCATGGTTTTTCACTTTAATCCTCATAGTGACGGGGTCATCATTCTGAGTACTAGTAAAGACATTCTCCTAAACTCACTTTGATTCTGCCATTCTCGAGTTTTTCCTGAAGGTACCAGTGCCTCCCAAAGTACACCTGATTTGGAACATGCTGGTTACCAGTAGGGTAAAGGGAGTTCATGACATTGTGAAGGGGTCCAAGTTCAGGATTGTGTTTATGGTCATGATAGGAGAAGACGGAACTACATGGGGACTCTGAAACCCTGAAATAGTCCGTGTACCGATGGGCTCACCCACCTTACTGATTCTGAGTTCGGGCAGAATACAAAGTCCTAGACTAAAAAGCTGCCAAAGACATTAAATGGCCACCACACTGTTCTCCTTAGAGCCCAGTTTAAGGATGATAAGCGTAAATATTTTTCTTTAGTCCTCTAAAAGCGAAGAATTAAGATTTTATTTTATATTGATATCCATAGCCAGTTCTCCAGGAAACTCATTATTATCGTTTGTTTTCATGTAGCTACTATATATTGCCCCCAAAAAGGGTCACATATGATTTATTGACTATGTTCAATATGTGATTTTGTTTAGTATTGTTTAATTAGGTGTTTCACAATTTAATATGTCACTCAATCTTTGTTCTTTTGTTCTCCTCCAGGGAGAACCTGGAGAGCAAGGAGAAAAGGTGAGGTTTATTCTACCCACATTTATCTTTCTTCCCCTCCCCCCAAAGAGGTACCAAGCTGAACTGTATAAAGTATGGTCAGATGAATAGATTTAGATATAGATATATAGATGTATAGAAATAGATATAATGGCCACTGTTTTTTTCCATAATTAATTAGTGGAAGGAGAAAATTGTGTAATTCTTATGTATAGATAGAAATTTTTAAAGGGCTTAAAGAAATGGAGGGAAAGGGAGCAAACTTAAACATTCTAGGTCTGGATTTTAAATGACTTTCAGAAATCCCTGGGCCTGCAAAATTTCTTTTTTCCCTGCTCGCTAATGCCACCCCAGTGCTTTTCTGAGCATCCACATCTCTCTACTGCTTTAGTTCACTGAGTTAAAGGGATACAGATGTTTACCGCAGCAAATATACTGAGAGTTGCCCCGCAAAGAATTCCCATAAAAACCAAAAGGAGAAACAAAAGAAGAAGCGTGCCATATGTTAAATTTCTCTTTGCTGTCCTTCCTTACTACCTTTGGGCATACCCTGATCATTTTTAGACTCTCTGAGTATATTTTAAAGCTAACTTTCCTGGTTCTCGTGCTACTTCATAGTATTTGAGAAGTGAGCTGTCTGCGCAGGAAACTTCCAGATACTCCAGAATGCTCTTCATAAGTGATCTGATCTTTCTGACAAATCAGTATCATCACCTCCGCTCCCCAAAGAAGTACCTCTAAAGATCCAGCAAACTTTTGAATGTAACTGGAATTTGGGTATTGAGAAACAAAAATAACAAAGCCACTTATTTAAATGGAAGGAGAGCAAACCAGAGGGGACACTCAAACCCTCTGTCCCATGTCCACTCTGCGCCTGTTTTCCTAATAAAAAAGTTAGTTTCTTTGGTTTTGTTTTTTAATAAAGGGATTTCCAAGCAAATTTGTAAGTATTCTGCCTATTAAGGTCCCCCATAACAGATTATCAGTACATTTAGATGGCATCCAGCCAGTTCATGGTAATTAGCTTGAAGTTAATTAGTCACCCGGTGACTCTTTTGTGTGGACACTGAGGAGGAAAAAGGGGCAGAGCCAGCACCATCCCGGCTCCTCAGACAAAGCCGCTCAGGCTCCCAGGCTGCAGTGGGTATCCGTCACCAGAGACAAAGGCCTGAGCAGGTTAGTTTCATGCTTGTGAAACAAGAAAAGAAACTAGAGAGAAAGAAAATGTCTTCTTCCCTGGCCACCCCTCCTTCTCTCAGGGAAAGTCATCAATAGTTTCTCTCTTGTTTTAAGGACATTTTTAAGTGAGAGAAAAGTGACCTCTTCTGAAGTTAGACAGAGGGCTTATGGAGTGTAAGAACAATAATTCATTGTTGTTGCTAACAGCTATCATTAACAGCTTGTGTCACAGACTGTCCTAGTTGCTTTACACATGGTACATTGTTTATTTCTTACCACCCCATAAAGTTTTCTTGCCCTTATGTCACACGTGAAAAATACGATGCATAGAAAATTTCATTTTTCCAGTCAGTTTGGAGTTGGGCTAAGTCTCTCAGCTCCAAATCCATGATATTTCCACCATAACATGCTACAAGACACAAAGAAATCAGAATTTAAGGAAGCAAAGCATGGGTAATAAACAACTGACTTTTTTTCCCCAATGCATTGCTTTGTGGATAGAAAGGAGATGTTAGTGAGGAAATAGGCATAGGAAATCTCAAAAATAACCAATAAGACATAAACTTCCCCAAGTTTTGATTTAAAAAAGCAGTTTTGTAATAAAATAAAAAACATTTACTTCACAAATGCAACACATGTAAGTACAGATAAGTCAGATATTCAGGGCACAGGTCTTGAGGGCTGGCTCATGCACTTCGAGGCCCTGGAGATTTGAGATGGACTTCAAGGCAAGAGTAGATTTATACAGATCAAAGGGAAAGGAGGATCAGGGGTCCAGGTGGCAGGAGAAGGCACAGAGGTGGTGAGGCAGGTGGCATATTAAGGGAATAGTCAGGAGAAAGTCTGTTACAGTGGAGTTTTGAGCAGAGGAGAAAGAGATGGAGTGAAAGAAGCTTTTGGTGCCAGAATAAACTATTAGAAATCAGAGCAATTGCTGCTTTTCATTAATATCATAGAGTAATTTAAAACTGTTCAGCCATGTTCATTGTAAAAAAAAAAAAAATGTATCTAGACCAGTGATATCAGTCAACTGCTCAAGTAGAACATTTGCAACAGATTTTAATATATGGTGCTTTTGAAAAAAAAAAACTTAAAATAATGGAAAATACTCTTGTATAATGTCATCAATATATTATACATGTAACGCTTTTTTTCCCCCCTCTTAGGGAGATGCTGGCGAGAGTGGTCCCAAAGGTGATGCAGGCGAAAAGGTACAGTGTTGACAAATACAAAAAAGTATGTATATGAGCAAGAAATAGTATTCTGTATAAATGAAAATGGGAAATTTTTAAAAAGATATGTGAATGATAGTATCTTTGTTTCATAAGAAAATAGAAAATTCTACAAATTTAGAAAATCTTTAAATATTTAATGTATACAAGCTGATTATTCCTCAAGCTCCTAGCTATAAATTTAAATATTTTAGACATAAAATGGTATGTCACAGATTTTTAAAAATGTGTAGCTGGGTTTCCAGGCTTTCAAGGAATAAAAACACTTATTCATGTATAAATAGCACACTCCCTTTATATGCAGATATAAAAATATAATTTCTAAAGTGATTCTGTTTATCCCAGTGTTAGGAGAGAACAGGTCAGAGGATTGGAGTGAGATTTAAAAGTTTGAGAGTAAATGTCACTTGATTAGATTCTCTAATGGAGTCGAAGATTTGCCTCAACTTGAAATGTACTCAATCCGGATATTTTGTCAGCCTTTTGTCATTATTTTTGGTCCTTTAAACCACTCTTCATAGTACAGTGGTCTTGTGGCTTATCTTCCTACTCCCTCTCTTTTTCCCTCCAACAATCCACCTCAGTTCAGACTGGCAGACATCTCTGACATAAGGAGGATATTTTACTTCCCTTGTGCTATCTGTTAAAAATGAAGGAAAACATCTTTTTAAGAAACTGAAAATAGATATCAGTCATATTTTAATTTAAATCAACCTAAGTAGTTGAGTACTGAAAAAAAAAAGAACTGAATTATTTATTTAGGCATATAGTTCAGAATAAGAACATTCCACTTTGAAAATTATTACAATAGAGATAGGTAATGGTTACTCATAAAAACATACTCATAAAAATAAAGAGAAATTTACCTTCCTCATTCTTATAAATATTAATATAAATATGGCATGGTGGTAGGAATGAATTAATGTCACCAAGTAGCAGTCACGTTTGTATTCAAGGAGCAGCCTAGCCATTAGGGTAGACTCTCAGTTTCTTGGAGGTTGTGGTTTCCCAGCCTCAGCACAATTGACAAGACCAGATCATTGTTGTGGGGACTGTTGGGTGTTTATCATCATTCCTGGCTCTGCCCACTGCATGCCAGTAGCATCCTTGAGTTGTGATAATCAAGACCATCTCAAGACATTGCCAAATGTTCCCTAAAGACAAAATTACCCCTAGTTGAGAATAACTGATGTAGACCCATTCTATTTACCTGTCAAATTTAAGTATCATGCTGAAATCAGATATGACATGAATATATTTAATACTAATGAGAACGATGGTATACCTTGATTAGTCTCAAAGTAAAAGTTTCAAACCCTAGATATATAAACCTGTGTGTTATATTTAATTTTTCTTGTTTTGCTTAGAAGCAGAAGTTAAACTTTTCTTATAAAAGGCCAGAAAATAAATATTTAGGTTTTGTGGGCCAGATGACCTCTGTCACAACTACTCAACTCCATCATTGTAGTGTGCCAGCACCTGTAGACAATATATACACAAATGAGTATGGCGGTGCCATATAATTTTTATCTTTAGATGCTAAATCTTAATTTGTGAAATTTTCATGTGCTGAGAAGTGTTATTGTTGATTTTTAAAAGCTGTATAAAATATAAAATCCATTCTTAGCTCATGGGCTATACAGGAACAGGTGGGTAGCTGATTTGGCCCTTGGGCCATAGTTGCCACCTCAGTTTAAAGACAGGAAATCTAAACAGAGAGCAGTGTTTTCAAGTAAAGAAAAAAATTATGCCAAGTCTGAACTATGCCTATGTGAACTTATGTACAGAATTTTATGCTTCAGAAGATATACTTTTAAAGCTTCATTTTTGGAATATAGGCCAATAATTGTTTCTTTAATGACACATTTTTAAAATGTAATTTTCCAATAGTGAAGTAACGTTTTTTCTTTTACAAGACCATGTTCATCTCAAAGGAATACTGTTCTTACTTTTCATATTAATGCAAATCATTTGCCATACTGACTCACACATAGTAAACTCTCAATAAATGTTAGCTTTCTTACCACATGGAAATTGAAATCAACTAGATTGGTTGTTTTTCTTTTTTATCAAGAAGTTTTATTAGTCAACTGAAATTAAGTGCAAGAAATGCTTCAGTTAAAACGGAAATCATTTCTATAAACTTGCAATGGGTCTAAACAGGGAATTGTAAATAGGAATCTGTAACGTATAATATGTAATCTGACCTGCAGCATTCATCCCCGAGAATGCTGTAATTGGAATATAATTTTTGATGTGTTTTTTAAACATTTCCTGCTTCTGTCACATAATTTGTTTCCAGCATGTTGGAAACACTCTTCTCATGGCCTTTGGGTTTAGTATGTGAAACTAATTCATCATATACCAAGTTTGAAATGTAAAATCAAAAAATGCTTCGTTTCTGCCATTGATGTAGTAAAAATTACGTCATGGACGGATTCACTTTAATAGGATTTTTTTCCCTTTTGATCCAACTCGGTGCCTTTGGATGGTAAAGCAATCTAAGTCTTCCCAGACTGGTCATCTGGAAACACTGTGCAACTATAAAACCACTGGGCTGGGCGTCCCGTGGCCAGTGAGTGTGGTGCACTCCAGGTTTAAGAATGACTTGCCAGAGACTGGTTTCAGTCCTGTGTGGGGTCACTCTGGAAGGGCTGTGTTCTGCTCTGTGGAGTGTTGATCCCACCAACAAAAGTAGAAATGGGTTTCTGATCTGAAAGTAGAAGTCTGTGCAACGCACTGGATGGTTTCGGCGGTGCCACTCTTTTGTTTATAAGAGTATCTGTGGGTGCAGAAGCTCCGCCTTCATTTTCTTGGTATTACTTCCTATGCCTTCATTCTCTTTGCTCCCCCACCTCCATTCCCGTAAATACACTGCCTTCTTGGTGTATGGCTGCATAACATCTGTGATTTACATCCCTTGAGCGTCTGCAAAAGCCACACTCATATTTAGAACCACTAAGCACATTGTCTTCTTTTCTTAAAACCACAGGTGAAGGGCTATCTCAGGGGGTGCTCCCACCCCAGCCAATGCAGAGTCTTCTCTAACCTGGCACATCTGATTCCTATAGCGTAGGACACTCTTGCTCTGTCCACCTCCACCTCCAGCTCCTAATCCTATTCTTCAGGCTACTAAAATGTGAATTTGTGTCATTTCCCTGGAGCAGCCTTCCAGTCTTCTCTGAATTGGTTAGGTTACCTACTGCATGCTCCCATAGTCCTCCTTATGATCCCTTTCAGAATCTGTATCACAATTTATTTAATTCTTTGTTTAATTGGACATCCAGCTCCCTGAAAAAGAAACACAAACAATGAAAAAACTATGATACCAAATTGTTCTAGCACCAGTCCAAGTTCCTGGAAGAGAACAAATAGTTATTGAATGAATAATCTTTAAAAAAAGTTTTGTTGCTTTCAGCTGTTTCTTATTTTCACTGAATGGGAGAACTTCTTCCTGTGCTGTGCATTTGTATATCATGTCTTCTGTGTATTTACAGTGACACAGACTTTTCAAAACCTGAGATTCTCTTCCTATCCCAGATTTTTTTATTTAAATGAAAAGAAAGTATCTTTGATGCTTTCAATCAGTGATATTTTTGTACACATGTGTAAGTGAATGCGGGGATTGCAACTACTTAGTTCACTGTTGTCACCCAGCTCCTAGCATCCCTGCATCCAAAACATGGCTGGCACGTAATTGGTGCTCATTAGATATTTATTAAATGAATGACAGAAATATAGCCACATTCACTTTATATACCCACATAAACTTTATTAACACATACATATAATTATACACTGAGTTTTGTGTTTGAAAATAATTACAACTAAAAATAACTCTATGGGCTTGAATGAAAAATACTGAAGTCAAATTCATTTACCTCGAGTATGTTCTAAAAGTATTTTCCCCATTTATGACTTACCCCATGAAAACTTCTGTTTCCAAACCAACTGATTTATAAAGCTAAGAGTATACTTAAGGCACAGGTTTTTTTTCCCCTACTTTAATCCTGTATTCATTTTCACTGTTCATGGAATGAGGATTTCACTGGCTTTTATTCCCACTACTTGTGGCATTATCCTTTAAAATGTTTAACTTATGAATGTCTTCCAGCAGTTACCTTGCCACTTAAAAGATACAAAAATTCCTTGAGATTTCACAGTTGTAATTTTTTAAGAGAATTAAAATATCACTCATAGTTGTCCAACAAACGAAACTGCTCCAATTCCCACAAATAAATCAGTCTTTTGGAGAACTGTCCTTTTTCTTTTTCCATCCACTTTCTGAGAACTAAATCTAGTCTTTATTCTCATTAGCAGGTTATCTAGCCACTTTCTGTTAAAACACTGAAAAAATGTATTTAACCTACAGTTAATATAAGCAACTTTACTTACAGTTTACTATAACCTTTATGTCCTGTTGTCAAAATAAAATAAACCAATAATTCTCTTATGACAATAGAATTTAGGAAGTCCAAAATTCACATAGTCTCTAGTTGCTTCAATTTCCTCATCTGTTAAATGAATATAGTAATATCTGCCCTAAATCATGGGAGTTTTGTGAAGTCTAAATGAGATGAAAGAGGGGACTTAGCCAAGTCAGAATTGCTTTTATGAATACAAAGGTCTTGTGCAAAATCTTGCAAAATTGATTCATTTGTGTTGATAGCTTTTAGACTTGATTTAGTAGAAATATATATAAGTATTATTAGCTACATTTATTTCACTTCCCATTAGAACTCAATTGATTCTTAATGATTGGGAAGAAAAATCATTGTCATTCTATAATATTTGGGGTCTTCTTTGTTTCATCATGGTTTAATTTTTTTCCTTGGCTAATACTAATTATAGATGTCAAAGAAACTCACATATATATCAGTTTCTTCAATAAGCTAATTTATTATTTCCCTCTCCTTCCTAAGCTTTTTATTTTCCTTCCTAAAATGTTTTTCATTTTGGTTCTTGACTTCCGTTCTGCTTAAAATATTCTGTTTTGAGATTTGTTCATTCACCATATGTGTATCAAACATATACTATGGGCCAGCCACTGAATAAAAATAGACACTGAATCTGATTGTCTCATGGAGAGACACACAAAAACAGCAGAAACATAAATACTAATTATGAAGTGTGTTATGCTGCACGGTCTGATGTATGTGTGAGGGACATGTGTCTCAGTTGGTTGGTTGGTTGGTAAATGAAGGGTTATTTGTGGCAAAGCCACTTCAGCCAAGATACAAAGAAAGAGAAGGTGCCAGCCACAGGAAGAGGTGAGAGGGGGTAAGAATGAGAGAGGGGGACAAGTGCTCCGTCTGCACATGCAGAGGCCTGAGGCCTTATCTCTCTTTGAATGAGATTGGTGAGCAGCTTCCTAAATCTAGAACAAGGAAATAGACCACCAGAGCTCATTGAGCACTTGCACAGATAGAACAGCTGAGGAAATCCCAATATGTGCCTTTCTCCTTGTGGCTATTTCTATTTCCGTAATAGTCTCAAAAAACTAAGTTTTCTCCCTTTATGTTCATGGGACAGAAGGCTAGAAGGAGCTTGAAAATGCCAGTCCTTTGCTGGCCTCAGTTCAGAAAAAGCAGCATTCTCAGCTATCCTCCACGGTCATTTCCACTCATCCCTATCTGCTCATTTATAACATATTTGCTCTCAAAATGTAGACACCCTCTGTGAAATCCGGGTGGAATACAGTGCCTTTTAGAAAACCAGATTCTATCTCAACATTTTCTCTCAGATCTTCCATGTATCCCTGTCACCCACAAGCCATTCATCATCCTGTAACTTTCCGGTGACTGGGTTACAATGAAATAAGTGTAAAGCTGGAAAAAAACGTGCTGGTCCTAACTGAGACAGTGCTTCAAGGGGAGACAAGCTGACCTGCTGCGTGGCTTTTTCCAACACAGCATCATTAACCCTTGACTTCATCTGTTGAACCCTGACTTTCTGAAGAATGGAAGGGTCAGGGAACTCCCACTAAATGATAGCCATTGACATTAATAAATTCCAGAAACAGAGAAAACCAAAATTCCAGATCCCCAAAATTATAATTTATTGCTTTAGAATACAATTTTAGCAGTAGATCAAGGGAAAGGCCCTTATTTATATATTTATAATTTCCAAAAATATAATGGTCCCTATGTATTTTGCATTCAAAGTAAATCCATTTTTTTAGAAAGTACATTGTTTATCTTGGAAATTGTTGACATTTTAACAGCTGACAGATTGATACAAAGTCTTAGGGAGCCTAGTTAAGCGCATTAGTCATGGGGTTCCCTTGAGTGCCCCTGTCGATAATGGCTCTCTGTGTGTTTGTGTGTTTCCTGTTCCCATAATTTGTGGAATAATCTCTTGTGGGTTTCATTTTAGGGTGACCCTGGATCATCTGCTGCAGGAATTAAGGTAACGCTAACCTTGCAAGAGTGTGTACCCCAGGAGTTACAGTTTTGATTTTTATAAGCCTCTGCTTTTTCTTCTCTTTTACCACCATTGATGGTTATAACTCTGTTCCTATTCTTCTGCAATGATCAGCCTCCAAATACAACAGGAAGTATCTGCTGGAAATCTGATAAAGGTTTAATAAGAGGTCTGGCCTTCTCTTGCCTTTCTAAATGGTTTTTATGGAAATGTGGATTTGTATGTGAGCCTTAGGTATATTCACAGCAAAAAAACAGCGTTTCCTGTGTCTACTAAGATGTAGAGTAACAGAATAAAATATATGTGATCGAGGAGGCTGGGCCATCTCTGTGAGAGTGTCCAGAAGCATAAGCGTTTTGGAAAATTCTTGTAAGACTGTTCTTTTCACCTTTGGCTTTCTTTGGTCAGGGAGAACCTGGAGAATCTGGTCGTCCAGGGCAAAAGGTAATTAATATCATCTTTATTTTAGTGTGATCTTTGCACTGTCTCACCATTTTATATCTACTATTCGCTGTGTAGTATGAGAATGACTATTACAAAATGAGGTGTTTTTTGTGCTTTGCATGCTGAGTGTTGTTGATTGTTTTGCATTTTAAAAGGGATAATGCTGTCACAAAAGTGAAAACACACTGTGTACATGTAAAAGGATGCCTAATGAACTAAAGTCTGCATGTGCTGAGCTGTTTGAGACTGACAAAGACCAGTTGGGTTGTAATGCAACAACTTACCTTGCATGTTTAAAGACACTCTACTCTGCATGTTTCTATCTTTCATGAGAAGAAATGAATATTTACTAAATGGTTTCAATAAGGAAGGATGTACAGTTTCTTTTAAAATTATATTCCTTTTTCTCTCATTTCAAATACTACCCTACTGAAAATTTTTATGTGAATAATATCTATCTGTGCATTGACTGTTATATTATACAAAGAGGTTTGTTCATGAACTGAAATTTAATTACAGACACTAGCCAAACCACTTTAACCAATCTATAGATATAGACATAATTTTATGTTTATCATTTGTGCTTCACTTCAGTGATGAATGAGAGAACATGCAGTGAATGTGTTGAGATCCATATTCTCATTTGAGTCTGAGGCAGGAAACAACTGTTAGCAGTTTATTGTCACAGCATCTGGCCATCAGTGCCCAGTGCAGGCAGATTTGCGATAACAGATGTATTACAGCTAACAAGTAAATGTGAATTCCCCATTAGGTTAAATCTCTGAAGAGCATGACTCTGTCTTTGTCTAGCAGTAGCTGATGTGGGGGGGTAAATAAAAAGGACATGAATAAAAACATAGAACTTATCTCATTAGTGTAAAGGGAAAGAGAGAATCAATTCCCTTGTAGTAGTTTGGAACCTTAAAACATGATAAAATAATGTTCCCACATTCTTGAAGCTACTGAGAGGATCATTGCTTTGTTTTAAATAGGTGGGTTAAAGTAATTTTTGAGGTCTTTCACATTCTTTAGATGTTTCTCTACTTTAAAAATAGATTTTCCTCTAGAAACTGAGAGTCTAAGAGTAATGATTCATCAGGCCCAGTTTCAGGCAAAGTTGAGACTTTTCCAAAGAGCCCAGCAGAATGCTCAAAATTTTGCTATTCAGTCCCTAAGATTTCCTCCTGATTCTTTATTTGAGAAATTTGAAATTAGTGATGCCACCCTATTAGAGATCCATGGTCTGCTTTGGTTTGAAAAAAAAAACAACTAATCTTCTCTGATGATCTAATTTTAGGTCCCTCAGTAAAAATAAAGGCTAATTTTAAGCTGCTTTTCAATTCTGTGATATCTCTAAAAGAAATCTCTACAACCACTAATAGCTTTTTTTCACTCTTTAATTTTTTATTTTATTTTTTTCCCTTTTTATAGAATTTATTGGGAAGACACTGATTAACAAAATTATACAGGCTTCAGGTGCACAATTCCATGACACCTTATCTGTACACTGTATGGTGTTTTCACTACCCCAAGTCAAGTCTCCTCCCATCACCATTATCCTCCTAATACCCTTCTCCACCTCCCTCAGCCCCCCTCCATTCCCCTGCAATTACCACACTATTGTTTATGTTCATGAGTTTTTACTCTTTTGCTCAGTCCCTTCACACTCCCACCAAACCCCCTCCACCTAGCTAATGAAGGTCAAAATTGATTTTCAGTTGCTTGATAAAACATTGCCTTGTCATGAATATTTAGAAATATACTTTAGATTCATTTCTGGAAGTTTGTAGATTTGCATATGGAAACATTGAATTTCTTTTGTATTTCATCAAGCACCTGTTTTAAATTAGACTGAGGGAAGTTTTCAACCAGCCTGAATGAACATGTGCCCTGAAATGAGCAGCATCTTTTTCACTAATATTTAGGCCAGATTCTACCCTTTGACGCAATCTCACTTTCCCACAATATTTATGACTTCCTTTGTCTAATGTCTGGATTTAGCAATACTTACCCCAACATTAATTTAAAAGTAGAGTATTTCTATGCTTGCTTGCTTACTTAGATTAGAAAATGGCAAACAGAAGTGACTACAAAATCAATTCAAGAGATCTCTCATGGCCCTTTTCTCATCACTGCAAAACTGTGCTGTGGGTTCACTGGCACTGAAGCTCTTGTGTGAGGGACACTCCCAGAAAAATAGAGGATGAAAAGCCCCTTGATTAGTTTCCACTGTCTAGTATTTTTTTCTTTAGAGTGTGTGATTGATAGATGAGTTAGAGTGTGTATATATGTTTATGAAGTGTGTAGATATTGTGTTTCACCACATAATTCTTTCTTCCCAACTTCTCCATGTAAATAAGCATACTTGATCTCCCATTGGAAGGGACTCTCACAGTTAAATTCTATCAGGAAGGACAGTGGACCATCACAGGGACATAGGGTAAAGGCAGTGTTCTTACTTTGACAGTAGACAGAGACCTCCTAAGGTGTAGGGAAAAGAGTGAAAGGGAAAGGAAAGCAGAAGTATAATGCATCTGTGTGAATTTCAGTCTACGTAGACAAGTATTCTTTAAATGGAATAACAAACTAATTCTTAATTATGACCTAGATCTCACCTTGGGCAGTGTATGCCTAAGAACTCAACTCAGAGAAGCTTCTGAACTGGAGAGTAGGCAAGAATGGAGGAATTAACTAAATTACTCTCTCTTAATTTGAAGATAAGCCTTAATGGTATAAAAATAGAAATTTTATATAGGAAGAAATATCTTCCTAAGACTATTAAGAGATGTTCCACAAAGGATAACATTAAATATTTTATAATCTTTTCTTAGGCCATTTTTTAAGTAAACATAAATTTGGAAATGTCAAATTTATGAAAATACAAGACTATGAAATATTAATTTCTGAAACATTTGTTCATTAATATATACATTTATAACCTCTATACATACATACATACACATATAATGTAGGGAACAACTATATGCTCAAAGTCTCTAAGTATTCAATCTACATTACAAAATATTCCATAATGTCTTATAAGTCATTCTCATTGTTAGAAAACATGGGTGTGTGTCTATATATGCATGTGTATATAAATATCTTTCTTCAAATTAGTATACAATCCTTTTAATTTGGCCAGAGGGAAGGGTGTGGTGAGAACTGCTGGGAAACAGTGTTAAAACCTATACATTTTCACATATGTTTCAAATAGAATGTCCTGAGATTGAGGAGACTTTTCTAAAACAATACAGAACTAGATTTGTCACCAATAGATTTAATTTTTTGGTTGTATACTCTACTGCAATGTAGTATTTTCCAGGCCTTTTTTTTTTTAAGTAAAAGAGAATCACCCGGCCAGTGTGGCTCAGTAAATGAAAGTCAGCCTATGAACCAGAGGTCATGGTGCGATTCCCAATCAGGGCACTTGCTCAATCCCCATTGTGGGGCATGCAGGAGGCAGCCAATCAGTGATTCTCATCATTGATGTTTCTATCTCTCTCTCCCTCTCCCTTCCTCTCTGAAATCAATATTTTTTAAAAATAAAGTAAATGAGAATCTTCAGTAAAATATGGGTACCAGCCCCTTTTACTAAAATCTTCCTAAATTTATTGATTGAAGGAAAAAGGAGGAAGAAAAAAGGAAATCAAATGTATAATGTGGTATCTGTATGAACTATAATTTACTTGGACAGGTATTATTTGAATGAAATAGCAAATTCATAGTAATCATCCTTTCTTCTCTGGCTTAATCTCATCTTAGCGTTCTTGTTCACAATGCAAACTTCCATTTGTAGTTTCACACATAATAGCTTTTCTTTTGCATTCCTGAAGCACCTTTGACCTAAACCATCAGGAAAGTCATTGTCCTTCCTATGTCTAACCATACAGCTTAATCAACAGTAGATGAAGTCATTTAGTGATAATAATAGAGCAAATTATGACTTCATAATTTGAAAGTAATAATATTTAAAAAATGAAATATCTGATTGTTCTTAGTATATTTTCTTTGAAATGAAAGTTGTTAAGGCATTTAGATGAAAAGAAATACCTCCCTCTACCACTTTATTAGTTTGATACTCCTGTCTCTTAGTATAGTTATCTTCCCACTGACTGACCATCATGAAAATGTGTAACCCTTTTACTTTCCACAAATGGTCACCTCAATCCAGCACAAGATGGACTTTCATTTTCTCCAGCAATTCCATTATGCTCCTTTAGTGGAATTCAGGAGATTTTCTAAGCAATGTAACCTCTTGTCACTATACTTTGTACTTAAAATAATGTAGACCATTCTGTGAAAATGAGAAGGTTAATCATGACTCCAGTGTGCTCACCCCAAATCTGCCACTTAATCTCAGACCTGTACTCAGGAACAGCTGCATGGTACCATTAGCCCTAAATTGCTAGGCAGGGTTACCCAGACTCAACAATTGTCAGAAATATGGGCTGGAGTTAAGTATAATATTAACCATGCATTTATCTTCTCATCATTCAGGAATGGAAAAGAAACCTTACTATACTTTTAAGTGAGCACAACTTTTAATGTATATTGTGTTGATATAACCATCTGTTCACACAGCCAACTCTTGATTATCTGAGGTAAGAGAGCACTGGACTCGGAGGCGTTATTCAGATGCACGCATAATCCTCACTTCAGCAGAGCTTCCGCCTCCCTAGCAAACCATTTACCAGGAATTAGTAAAATGTGAGAGCTCGTTCTCCTTTTACTTCTCTTTCTTCCTTCTGGTAGAGATGCCAATGAACAGTGAACTGGCAGGGAAATCTGCAAAAGGGTCAACCAATTTCGAATCAAGAGTTGACTGAACTGTATAATCTCACCAAGTTCTTGAAACGAGACAGTGTATATGTAGATGGCAAGTATTCAGCGAGGAACATTTGCCATGCTTTTCTCCAGAGACTGTGACTGAGTGAATATTGTTCTATAATGTTGTGTGATTTTCCTATGTAGGGTGAACCAGGGCTTCCTGGGCTTCCTGGACTTCCGGGGATAAAGGTAAATACTGCACTGACAGTTTTGGCTTCATAGAACTGCAAACAAGTCACAAAAATTGCAGGAAGATAGGGAGGGGATGAAAACTAAAAACATAGTGTTGTTCTTTAAATACTCACCTCTCAACCACTTAAATTTTTTAATTAAAAATTAAGCATAGATATTTTTAAAGTTTCCCATCACTCTCTGGACTATATTTCCTGTTATGTAACATAATATGCCCCTAACTTAAATAAATGTAAAAGCCACTTTGTTTGAAATCATAGGAATTCTTTGAAGTCTAGAATGTCTACCTTCACATTTAGCTTTATTCTTAAGATCTTAACAGATTTTTTTTACCAGAATTATAGTGTTTACATCCCCATAAATCTAACACTTAGGCAGCTGTTTTTATGATTTGCTCAATATAACAATCCCTCTAAAATGTTTTGTGCTTCCACTTCCTGTCAATAATTCTCACTGAGAAGTACAAATCATTTTATTAAACAACTTTGATTCATACTAGTATACTGTTCCCATAAATTTTTTATGCATCTTTTGAAATAATTGCTTAAAGCTTAGTTTAAAATGTTGTTTACATATTTTTAAACCATCTAAAAATATTAAGAAATAGTTTTTAATTGTTCAAAAATTTTCACATGGCAATGGAGAAGACTTAAAAGTTCTACTGCTTTAGCTGTAGTTACTCCTTTAAAATCAGCTTCTTATTTTAAAGTTCTTGTTTTAAATTCCAGAGCTGTTTGATAGGAAAACACAATGCAAGTAGATTTTTCCTTACATTTTTCTCACTTTCTAGAGTTTTTTCTTTTTAAATATATTTTTATTGCTATCACCTTATAGAGTTTTAAATTAATCTCCAGTATGTTTTTTCTTTTTAAAATATATTTTTATTGCTATCACCTTATAGAGTTTTAAATTAATCTCCAGTATGTATTAGACCAGTGGTTGGCAAACTCCTTAGTCAACAGAGCCAAATATCAACAGTACAATGATTGAAATTTCTTTTGAGAGCCAAATTTTTTAAACTTAAACTTCTTCTAACGCCACTTTTTCAAAATAGACTTGCCCAGGCCGTAGTATTTTGTGGAAGAGCCACACTCAAGAGGCCAAAGAGCTGCATGTGGCTTACGAGCCGTGGTTTGCCGATCACTGTATTAGACCATTCTAAAATTAATATTCCTAGTTTCACTGTGTGGGTTGTGTATACTGTTTTATGAAGGTTGTATCTGAAGTGTGTTAGGTGAAATGATATGGTTGTAGACTAAATACGTTAAATTATTGAGCTCCCAGACATCATCTGGTATCATACATAGTATTTTATGGGTATATTTGGTGTAATTAACAGACGTGAAAGCTATGTCTTCCAGGTTGGCACTCAGAAACTTTGGTTCTGCTTTTTGTTTGATGGTTTCAGATTAGTTTATTGAAGTTCAGATGTGTGTTTTTAATGTATTATTAATCTTGGTTTCTTCCATGGAAAAAAGTATACTCTATGACAATAGTTTACTGAAAAGCCAAATTATTTCCTTATGATTTGATATTTAGCAAAAATAACTTAATAAATGAATATGTGATTTCATACTATAGAGTTAATTTATGGCAGTTCCTTAGTAGTTCTCACACATTTTTTAAAAAGGAGCTTTTTAAAAATGATTGGAAGGTCACAGATTTTTTAAAACAAACTTAAGAAAGTCATAGCATTAATTATAAAGAACCTTGTAGCAGTATAAGTAAAAGGAAGGCATTTAAAAGGAGCGTTTTGGAAGGAGCTGGGCAGGGCTTCCTGCAGCGCTTGCCGGTAGGTTAGAAGGGCCATGCTGCCAACACCAGGTCCACAGCAGGGACCTCCGTGCTGCCTTGAAATACAGTTGTTTCTTCTCCTGAGCATGAGGCACTTTCTGGTTGAGAGAGTATATAGGGTGACGGTTTTGAGTCTTTTTTCTTTAAAACAAACAATTTCAATTACTACTGTTTATTATCATTCCCTTGTAGTTCTTTTTTGTCCTAAAATATCCCCAGGTCATTTCTCTAGTCATCTGTGGACTAAGCTGAATGTTTCAAATTCTTTCAAATCGGGAAAGATGTTGGTGATTTGCCACCCCAGTAAATACTTTTATTCCTAGGGTCATATGCAACTGCCAGACAAATTCTGTCAAGATCATATAGTCGACATTTGTCTTTCCTTTTCCAATGTTGACTAGTGATTATAGTGACAAAAACCTTCACTGTATAATTACCACGGACTGTTGGGTAACTATCTAAAAGTTTATTTAAATCACAGATTCTATTTTTAGATGAATAAGCCTTGTCTTCTCACTCTGGTTCAGGATGTGAGTGACATGATTTCCTTATAATGTAGTAGGTTCTCGGTATAAATAAGTAATTTTGTAAAGGAGACAGTTTAAGAACATATCATAGTCATTAGTACTCATTGAATAGTCATAAATGTAGAGTTATAAGTTTGTAATTTTATGATGTAACTTCATTAAATTGTGATGTTATTATTTCTTGAATATACCTGCTTTTATTAGGTAGCTAACCACAGGAGAGTTCATCATGATTTCATAGTTTGAAAGATAACAATATTTAAAAGATGAAACCACTGTGTATGTATATAGAAAGTGTGGTAGCAAGAACATTAGTCAGAACCTCCCCAAACTTGTGTGTTTGTTTATGCTTTGGAAATACTTCCTGTTGCTATTCATCTCCTTCTTATTTGCTGGTACTACGGAGAGCATGCAAATGCCATCCCTTATTTCTAAGACATTGAGGAAACCAGCCATGACATACCAGGAAAGCTTTGATTTGCCACCTGTTGCACTCGGGGAATGGTTGGAAATTTAATGAGCATCCAAATGCCTTCCACACAGCTCTCAGGAAATGAGCAAAGTGCCTAAATACAGACAGCAGACTCATCTATCTATCACCTCAGGGTCCCACTCAGAGAAAAGTGCTACTACCTTAGGCATACATAATAAAAGTCACTAAGAACAGGCATAACTTAATTTCAAATTACTCTTCAGCTTCCTGCACAAGTATTGCAAAGTCCTCTCACCATGTGGAAGACATTTGGAATTCCTATTTCATGCATTCATGGTTCATATAGTGTCAAGATGTTCAACTGGGAAAATTAAATTATGCACAATGTACCATGCAGACATTGGTCTTCTGGAATAAGATTTGAACTCAGAAAATTATTTTTATAAACAAGCTTGCAAATATATTTTTCATGGGCAAAACTTATAACTAGCTTTTCTGGTATCCCATAAAAGCATAAGATTCAAAGTTCCTATTTTTAAAACCCTTTTCTCCCCATAGTTATTTTGAAAAAATGTAAATACATTACTTAGCCCTTTTATGATTATATGACCCTACTAATTAAGGAGTATAGAGCAGGGGTCAGGACCCCTGACTGCAGAGCCAGATCACCACTGTGCACATCTGGTCCTGCCCCTCACCAGTTCATGAATCTATATCATCACAGTTCTTTATAAAATGAGAATCTTCGCCCGGCTGGTGTGGCTCAGCAGTTGAGCGTAGACTCAGGAACCAAGAGGTCACAGGTTGGATTCCCAGTCAGGGCACATGCTGGAGTTGCGGGCTGGATCTCCAGTAGAGGACATGCAGGAGGCAGCCGATCGAAGGTTCTCATTGTTGATTCTTCTATCTCTCTATCAGTGTCCCTTCCTCTCTCTAAAAATCAGTAACCTAAGGAACATAAAGACATTTATACTCTACAGGTTCATATGTGTAAATTCTGAAAATTCATTTGCAGTAATAGGTAAATGTTACCTTTAAGAACAGTCAGATAACCTACTTTTTCTTGAAACATGGCTTCATACTATTCCTCTTTTCCTATCACTAGAGTATATTCCAAGAACAAAGGATGAGGGGATACAGTGTTCTGGGTGTGAGACATGGTGCTGTCAAAGTTCTCCTTCCTTATGCTGTTCACACAAAAGCAAAAGGAAACTTGACAAATTAATTAAGAAATTCTCTAGACCTCAGTCATGGTGTTGCCTAGCCCAAGACATTTTTTTTAATAAAGCATCACCCTAAGATTTTATGTCTCAATGGAGGTGACGTTAAGAAATGAGAAGCAGCATATTTATTTATTTATTTTGAGAGTTATTTTTTTCATTGATTTTTAGAGAGAGTGGAAGGGGGGAGAGACAGAGAGAGAGAAAATGAATGTGAGAGAGACACATCCATTGGTTGCCTCCCACACCTACCTCAACCAGGGCCAAGGATCGACCTGCCACTATGGTATGTAACCTTGACCGAAATCGGGAGCCTCCATTCTGAGGGCCGACACTCTGTCCCCTGAGCCAAACTGGGTAGGGCCCAAGACACTTTTTAAATATATTGATTTTTCAATGCTTGCTTTCTCCATTAAACATGGACCACCAGATTTTCTCATATTCAGAAAAGAAATTGAAAAAATGTACATGGTACAGTGAAATTAATACAATAGGGAGACATAAAACAGTAAAAATTACATCAAATCATTTAGATGGCAAAGAAATACTTATAGCATTTTCCCTCATAGCTTGATATTTTTGCTAGTGAAAATTTGACATTTAGAACAAGAACTTGAGGATCAGGAGGTTGTGAGACAGTAGCTCTTTGTACCTCATTATATGAAATCATCTTTGACACTAAATCATATAAAGACTAACTTTTAAAGGTGATGGGAACATATATTTTGGCATTCTTAGGATTAAGTAATCTAATAGAAACCTAAGTTTTAAATCCACTGGAGAGGAGGTTTCTTCCTCAGAAACATCAAATCACATTTTAAAAATAGCAGAGGAAACTTTTTGGAAGTAACATAGGATATGAAATGAATTCCTAAAAGAAAAAAAAGAAAGAAAGACATACCGGTTAAAAGGATAACATTGTTATTGTTACTTATAATTACTTCCTGCTTGCACCAAGTGTGTCTGAGCAGTTGAATAATGTTAAGAGTCCAATTAGGACACTCATACAACCAGAAATCAGAGATTTTTAGCAACCAGAATAAAACCTCCAATAAATACACCAAATGTGCTTTCATGATGTAATTCTATTAAGGAAAAAAAAATCAGAAAGATATGTTTTCTGGGGTTTAAATAAACCTGCTATGGTAGTTCATTTTCATCGTAATCACCAAGATGTTTTAATTTATACTCAAATTTGATCCTAAAGGGAAATAAATGTTTTTGGGATAAGCTCTACTTTCTCATTTTTTCCCCCTCAATAATTTTACAAATCAATCATTACCAAAACTGGCTGCCTGGAGGTTCTTATTACAACAAATGTTCTTGCTGTAATCCTCAAAAGCAGGTATCATGCTGACTTGAATTCTAATTAGCCTTTAAGCAAGAAGAATATTGTATGGCTAATGCGTTCAGTGTCAAGACACATTAATCAAAATTATTGGTGATGCTTTTAGCACCCACGCAAATCAGCACATATTTTTGACCCTGTGGTACTATTTTGGGGGGTAATGAAGATTGGATCTGCTTGGGGTAATAAATATATGGAAAACATGGCTTGGTTTAAGCAGGTATTAGAGGAGTCTTTTTAGACAGGTTAAAAATGATATCTTGTACTCCTTTAATTGATAATGACTTATAAAAATAAAACAAATGGTAATAAATGAAAAGCCAGAGATTTTTCTGTGGGCAAGAGCTAATCAGTTAGGACTTTCTGTCCACCCTTCTATTTAACAGATGTTGAGTTCTGGAAGTTTATAGGGAAACACCTGGTGTGCCATTTCTGTATGAAGGAAGCTGTCTGTCTCTTCCTTTTCCACCTTGACTAATAATCCCATTCCCATATTTGCTGACTCTTCTCATCTATATGAAGGACATCCTTTATGTCAATTTGATAAACTAGTGTTAGGCAAATTGTTCCAATGGTCATTTTAAAGTTAAAGTAAGGTTATCTGAACTACTTTCTTGCTATGTATCAAATACGAGTTCGAAGAAAAATTGGTCCGGATTTTCTATGGTCTTTGTTAGAGTTCAGAAAGGTCAAGTTCTTAAGGCATTTCCTAGACTTCACTGCCATTTTTGTACTACAGAAGGCCAGGTTTTGTTGCCTTCTAGGTTTGTAAAGATGGTAATTGTTTGCATTATTTGGGGGATTTACATTTTGTTTTGGAATTGTTTATTTACTTGCCAGAATACACAGAATTTAAGCTATCTCAGTAGGCTGTTTAAATTTTAAAAAAATAATAACAAATGAGTTGAGCAAAAGTGACTTCAGTCAAAATCTTAATTTTTGTGGTATCTTCACTTTACCTTATAGAGTGAATAGATCCCACCTTCCTATAGCTAAATCTCCTGGTAGTTTGCTTCATTTGTCTGTACATATCGCCAATTTATGAAAGAAAGTAAAGAGAGAGCATGCATGCTTTCTAATACTGACTCTCTAATCAATAAAGGAACTATTTGGTGGAAAAAAATAGGATAATTTTTCAAACATAGTACATATTAGTTACTGTGACATATTCATTGAGCTTCGCATTACAAGATCAAAGTTATGGCTGCCGAAACAGTTAGCTGTAGTTGGAAACATCAATGTGAAACTATCAGGCCCTTCAAAATTAGTCATGTGAAGATCCACCTTTCATCCCAGCTATATAGCTGAAATCCCTAGACTTGGTTTTGCATCTTTATGTGCCCTATGTGTTTAAATGAGCAACATGTGTGAGATTTTTCAGCTGCTGCCACTTCTAGCAGTTTACCACGAGGCCTCTATTTGGCTTCATCATGAGCTTATAACATTTCTGCTGCCAACCTGGGTCTCAGTGCAGTTGCCAAAACCACATCTTTCCCACCAACTCAACACAAGGAAATGTGTTCAGTCTTGGTATTGAAACCTGGATTATTTAATTCATTGGTGGTGAGCTGATTAATTAATGTTAAGAACAAAACTCATGAAATAACTCAGGAAGAAATCAGATGCAATATCCAGGACAAGGCCAGAAAATTAAACCAAAGGTTTCTTCATTTTGGAATTGGATGCTGTATTAGTGCCATATTATAATACCACTAACAGAGCTGAAATTTCTATTTCTCTGACAACCATTTAATCACTGGTTAGCAAGTGGCTTGGGTAGCAAAATATGATGCCAATTATTAATTGTGTTTTAGTGATTAACATTTTGGATTGTATTAGGATTCTGATAGTGTTGTATATATTTTATCTCCAGACTGTGGTTAAGTCATAACTCTGTATTTATTTTAAGACTTAAATATGATATTGTGTGTGTGTTGTTGTTGTTGTTTTTGGCCCAAGGATAGATCTAGTTGGACATTTCTAGAACCAAACCAAAAAAACACATAACAGATTAAACCTGGATTCAATTGTTTAGCCATGATAGAGGAATATAATATTTTGAGATGCTTTTTTCTCTCCATTCTTCCTCACCCCTCTTGTCTTCTTCCATCTTACTCCTGCCCCCTCCCTACATTCCTTCTTTATTCCTCTTCCCTTTTTCCTCTCCCTTCTTTTTACTTTTCTCTTCCCTGATTAGTACTTTGCAAGCAATTACATTTTAAGATCTTTCAATTGGCTGCCTTCACTCTTAATTCCCGTCCTCACACAGTCAGTGGCACCAATATGAATAGAATCCCAATTGACATTATTCTTAACAATAATAAAAGTAAAAACCTAAAATGCTACCTCCCTTGAGATGGTGAGTGAATAGAGAGACAGAGGAAAATTTTCAATAGCTGAAAGGAGGGGAAAAATGTATGTGACACTTGAGAGAAAAACAGATTAAAGTGCTCAGAAGTAATTAGTACTCTTATTTAGTTACTCCTCTGCTTTTCATTGGTTTGAAGACTTTGCCTTTCCCCCATTTTCTTTAGACATTTTTTGTTGTCATAAAAAAAAAAACACTAGGGAGAAACCAAGATGTCGGCAATAGGTAAACACCTGAACTGCTGCCTCACACAACAACTTCAAAACTACAAGTAAAAGCCAAAATGAACATCATCTAGAACCACAGGAAGGCTGGCTGAGTGGAAATTCTACGACTAGAAAGAAAGAGAAAAGCACACTGAGACTCAGAGGAGCTGCGGAAGTAAAGGCAGAGGTATGGAGGCGTGCGCACGGAGAGGGCTGACAACTGAGTATGCGGCTGGCTTTTTCAATCTGGAGGGAGACATAAACTCCCGACTGCTCTGAACTCCAGTTCCAGGTGAGACTCTGAGGACCCAGACTCATACGGGGAGAAACTGGACTGTCTGGCAGTGGGCAGAACTTGAGGGCAGCTTTCTCTCAGAGGTGCTTACAATGATTACCGAGGGACACTGAGACCCGGGGGCCTCTTAGGGCAGGGCTGACAGGAAGCCATTGCTGTTTGCTCTACCCTGAGACCCCAACCCATCCAAGCTGTGCACAAAGGCTTTTGCATATGAATGGCCTGGTCCTTTGAAATCTAAACTTACCTAACAAACTGTAGTTGAGTCAGTGAGACCCAGATCATCCAAAAGAAGGCCCAAGGCCCCACAGCAGCTTGCATTGCTTCACAGCTAGGCCTCATCTGGGCACCTCCAAAACCCAAACAAAGAAGAGGAATATGCAGATCTCTCCGCAGCTCCTGCTGGGTGGCCTCAGGCAGAGGCTAAATTAGCATCTCCTTGTAGATCCAAGAGCCAGTGTACCCAGGGGTCAGAGTAGGACCATCCAGATTACAACGCCTCAGATCCATAAGGGACACTCTCAGGGGCCAGACTCAGTGAGCACCAAAGCCCCAGTGAAGCAAGTCTTGCCTTATAAGGGTGTCTCCAGCACAGAAGTTCTCCCAGCATAGACACAGCTGATCCTCACAGCCAACTGGCCTGGAGGTAAATTACTCCCAGTGATACCAACAACAATCACGACTTAACTACAACAAGACTGTGCACACAGCCCACAAAGGGGTACACCAAGAGTGTCCACCTCAGGTAACTGAGGAGGCTGAGCCACTGCGCCCTATAGGACACCTAGCACACAAAGCCACTCTATCAACTCAGGGAAGCAGCCAAAATGTGGAGACAAAGAAACAGGTCACAAATGAAAGAAATGGAGGAAAACAAACCACTGGATATAGAATTCAAAACCATGGTTATAAGATTACTCAAGAATCTTCTAGAAAAGGCCAATAAATTTAGTGAGATCATCGAGGATATGAAAAAGGACCAACTAGAAATTAAGCATACACTGACAGGAATTAAAAATAATATACAGAGATCCAACAGCAGACTAGAGGATTGCAAGAATCAAGTCAAAGATTTGAAATACTAAGAAGCAAAAAAACACCCAACTGGAAAAGAAAAAGGAATCCAAAAATATGAAGATAGTGTAAGGAGCCTCTGGGACAACTTCAAGCATACCAACATCCGAATTATGGGGGTGCCAGAAGAAGAGAGAGAGCAAGATACTGAAAACCTATTTGAAGAAATAATGACAGAAAACTTCCCCTACCTGGTGAAGGAAATAGACTTACAAGTCCAGGAAGTTCAGAGAACCCCAAACGAAAGGAATCCAAAGAGGACCACACCAAGACACATCATAATTAAAATGCCAAGAGCAAAAGACAAAGAGAGAATATTAAAAGCAGTAAGAGAAAAGCAATTAGTTACCTACAAGGGAGCACCCATACGATTGTCAGCTGATTTCTCAACAGAAACTATGCAGGCCAGATGGGAGTGGCAAGAAATATTCAAAGTGATGAATAGCAAGAACCTACAACCAAGATTATTCTACCCAGCAAAGCTATCATTCAGAATTGAAGGTCAGATAAAGAGCTTCACAGATAAGAAAAAGCTAAAGGAGTTCATCACCGCCAAACCAGTATTATATGAAATGCTGAAAGGTATTCTTTAAGAAGAGGAAGAAGAAGAAAAAGGTAAAGATAAAAATTATGAACAACAATACATATCTATCAAATGAACCTAAAAATCAAGTGAATAAAAAATCTGATGAACAGAATAAACTGGTGAATATAATAGAATCAGGGGCATAGAAAGGGAGTGGACTGACAATCCTCGGGGGGAAAGGGTTGTGGGGGTTGGGGGAAGAGACTGGACAAAAATCATAAACCTATGGATGTGGACAGTGGGGGGGGGGCTTTTAAGGGCAGAGGGTGGAGTGGGAACCAGGTAGAAGGGAGATATAGGGGGGAAAAAGAGGAACAATTTTAATAATCTGAACAATAAAGATTTATTAAATTGAAAAAAGAACTAACACATCATAAACTGAAAAGATTAATATTATTTAAGAAAATGTCATATTTTATTGTTTTCACTTTAATTGTAAAGCTAGTTTACTTTCTGTTTACCTGTGCAAGTCTCTGTTTTCCTGATTATGGGGTCACCATCTGCCCTTTTCAAAGGCCCTCAGCCTTTTGTTTTTCATGTTATTCCTAAAATGACTCATTGAAATTATAATTGGGATTTTCTAATTCAGGTAATTGACTTGTAAAAAAAAGAAAAAGAAAAAAAGCTCTCTAGATTTAATTGTTACTTCATTAAAGTAATATAAGAGCTTAATTTCATAATAGTGCCAATTTTCTCTATTGCATCTCACTCCCACCTGTCTACTTAGACAAATATGTGTGAATAATTCCCAATTTAGCAGTCTCCTATTTCCCACTGACTAAATGAGATTAGATATGCAAACACAAGTCTGAGAATCACTTTATAGTCCAATATAATTAGTTACTCCCGCTGTTTATTGCCCTGGAAACTTACATAACCTCATTTTTGTGCAGTCTGCTTTACTCCAAAGGTGATTTCCCCAAACTGTTTTGTGTTTGAATCACATTTCAGCTGCTTTCCCTGTCTTCCCCTGATCCAGGCTCCTTCCTCTATGCTGGTTAACTAGCAAATGATAGTTAACCAGCATAGTTAACTATCACATTAAAGTATTCATAGACCTATAGGTTGGCATAGCCTCTCTACTAGGCTTTTTAGGAGATTCTAGAACCTTTAATCTCTACATCAGTCAAAGAGGCAAGACTTTTTTTAAAGGATTACATTTATTTAGGGAAATTCAATAGGTATGATCATTTTCTTTCTTTTTCTTACAAGATGAAAACTCATTCATAGTAAATCTGTCACTTCTCTACCTTACCCACTTTGGGTTTTGCAATTCTAAGTGCCCTAAAAGATGGA
The DNA here is from genome assembly GCA_026230045.1 of Corynorhinus townsendii. Taxonomy (NCBI): domain Eukaryota; kingdom Metazoa; phylum Chordata; class Mammalia; order Chiroptera; family Vespertilionidae; genus Corynorhinus; species Corynorhinus townsendii. The sequence continues at coordinate 77,694,739 of JAPDVU010000001.1, read as the reverse complement.
TATTGTGTCATAAAATGATATGTTCACACCAGAAAATTTATGGTTACTTCTTGAAATAAGTTGAAGAGGTATTGAGTACAGTCCCATCCAGGTTATAAAGAAACAACCGCTCACCTTGTCCATCACCAATTAGTTGGGGAACTATAATACTTTACTATTACTATTACTACTAATAATGATAGCCAGAATTGTTGAGCCAATAATAAGGGCAACAATAATAACAAACATTTATTGTTCACTTACCTCATTATAGAGACAGTACTGAGGGCTTTGATTACATTATCTTTATAATAAGTCTTAACTAAACCACCAGTAACACTGCCAGAATCTTCCAGTGTATGGCAGGTCAAGATGCCAGCTTGTAAAATCAGGCCTTAATCCAGTTCTTTGACTTTGTACCAATAGTCCTCAAACATTTTGGTCTCAAAACCCCTTTACACACTTACAAATTAGGATTAAAACAGTTTTTGTTTATGTAGACTCTATTTATATTTATGTACTAGAAATTAAAACCCAGAAATTTAAAAAACTGATTATGTGTTAATTAAAACTGGTTATGTGTTTTATGAAAGATAACTGAATCTTCAAAAAAAAAAAAGGAAGAGAAGTGACTTTTTTATTTTTTGCAAATATCTTTAATGTCTGGCTTAATAGAAAATAGCTGGATTCTCATATCTGCTTCTGCATTCTATCTGTTGCAATTTGTTGTTTTGGTTGAAGTATATAAAGGAGAACTAGCCATATGCAGATAGGTAAATGGACCAGGAAAGATTATTTTAATAAAGCCTTTTCATAAAATTGTGAGTATTCTTCTTTGATACTAACCCAAACTCTACAAGTGGTAGTTTCTTAAAGTTTAGGTGACATGTGGAATCTGAAATGTATCAATAATTTTTTTCCTATTCTGTACACTAATAAGGGTAAGTGAAAAGGTTCTGCTGTAAGTTTTGAAAGGTAAAAAATAGTCCAACCAGCCAAATCCTGAGTAGACATATTTATGCCTTATTTACTTCAATAATTATCCTTCAAACCTGAGACAAAGATGCCAATGATTACTTCCTTCCCATAGAGAGGATGTAGCTACCTCTGAAGTCACTGAGAGCTCCGGAATTAAATAAATATGTCTGTGGTCCTAAAGTTAAATATGCTCTCTTCCCCTTGAGTGCATTGAAATAAATAAGAATATGGATGTGGTGGGTGCTTTCTTAAATTTTTCCTCTGACCATTCTGTTTAAAGGAACTTTTTATATATTTACTCAGGATAAAATATGTTCTATTTTCTAAAAAACGAAGAAAGGGCCACTTTAGTCTGGTCACTGAGATCACAAAGCCTTATTTGTTTATTTGTGAACTATGAAACTGCATGCTTCATCTTTTTATAAACACTAACATGAATAAGAAATACATTTTTGCAACATTTGCTTTTTTTCTTCTCTTTTATTAGTATGCTTTAATGGTGCTTCTATTGCTTTGCTAAACAGTGAGATCATTTTATTTCTACTTAAAGATATTGCAAGAGTCTTGTCTACATGTAAACTTTCAACCTATTAACTTGCATTATGTTTCCATGCCAGTAAGTCATTCCTAATGATTCACATTGACTTTAATACAACTTCATTTCTTGAGGGTGGAGCGGGAATGTTTATATATATAATTTTATTGGGAGAAATATTTTACTTGTAAATAAATGTATTCCATATGATTTTTTTTGTTTAAAGTAACAAGTTAAACTCTTTTTCAAGAAGTAGAATAGTCATCATGATTTCTCTGAATATAGTTGATTTTCATTTTAGACCATTAAGAGATCCACCCAAAATATTTTGATCAGATTCTCCTTTCCAATGTGTGTAAGGGTATGGGAACAGGTAGAATAGAGTTATAGAAATTTCACAAAAGAATAAACTTAAAGCATTCATTCTCCTCCACCTTGTTTTGTTCTTAAACCAGTACCAGGCGCATCAGAGCCAGAGATAAATCCATTTGCGTTATACGCCAGTCTGATATATTTGTGGTGGTGATATCAGTTTGTTGCTTGCCCAAGACCCAAGATTTTATATCGTGTATTTTAAAAATGCAACTCCAAGTATCAAAAAACAAATATTGAAATATCACTACCTTAGGGAAAAAACAAATGCATCAACATTAGCAACTGCTCCAGAAACAATTCATTGTGGGGTGAGGGGGGTCGGGGGGGAGGGGGAGGGGAGGAGGAAATATGGGAACAAAGCCATTACATTTTTTTACTTTAAAACTTTATTATCGACTTCAGGAAGTTAGACTATCTTACATTTGAGCTCACATTTTTAAAAAGAAAATAAAATTTTATGGCTAGTCAAGAAAATATGAACACTAGCCTCAGGATCTCCTGACAGCAAATACGTAGTATCTTTTCCAACACCAATTATCCAACTCTGATTCTCTGATACCAACTGTCTTACAACTCAATCCTATTGTGACACTAACTACTCAGAGTTGTCATCAGATTCTTCCGGTTGAAGGGCTCGGTTCCACAAGACTTCCCTCACTTCAGACGTGAATCACAGGAACGGGGGCCCCTGGTTACCTGACTTCTGTCTGACTTAACTACAGATTTGAGGGTACTCACAACCTATTCTGACTCTAGTTTGATGATTTGCTAGAACAACTCAGAGAACTCAATAAAATGCCATTCTTAATATTACAGTTTACTATAAAAGATAAAAATGAACAGCCACACGAAGGGGTGCATGGGGCAAGGTCAGAAGGGTTTGGAGCACAGGAGCCTCTGTACCCATGGAATTGGGGTGCATCATCCGGCCAGCACATGGATGTGGTCACTAGCTTGGAAGTTCTCCAGTCCCCTTTGTTTAGGGGTTTTTATGGAGGTTCCATTGTAGGCACAATGGCTTAAATTATTGGCCATTGGTGATTGAACACAGTCTCCAGTCTTTCTCCCCTCTCTGGAGATGGTGAGGGGAGGGGAAGGGCTGAAAGTTTCCTCCTATCACAGCTCCATCCTGAAGTTATCTAGGGGCCTACCAAGAGTCACCTTATTACCATAAACTCAGGTAAGTTTGAAAGGAGCTTGTCAAGAATAACAAGATGCTCCTATTACTCTTTTTTTTTTCCCTTTGCTTTTTATTTTATTTTATTTTTTAATTTAATAAATCTTTATTGTTCAGATTATTACAATTGTTCCTCTTTTTTCCCCCATGGCTCCCCTCCACCCGGTTCCCACCCCACCCTCTACCCTTAACATCCCCACTGTCCTCATCCATAGGTGTATGATTTTTGTCCAGTCTCTTTCTGCACCCCCCACATCCTTTCCCCCTGAGAATTGTCAGTCCACTCCCTTTCTATGCCCCTGATTCTATTATATTCACCACTTTATTTATCAGATTTTTTTATTCACTTGATTTTTAGATTCACTTGTTGATAGATATGTATTTGTTGTTCATAATTTTTATCTTTACCTTTTTCTTCTTCTTCCTCTTCTTAAAGAATACCTTTCAGCATTTCATATAATCCGGGTTTGGTGGTGATGAACTCCTTTAGCTTTTTCTTATCTGTGAAGCTCTTTATCTGACCTTCAATTTTGAATGATAACTTTGCTGGGTAGAGTAATCTTGGTTGTAGGTTCTTGCTATTCATCACTTTGAATATTTCTTGCCACTCCCATCTGGCCTGCATAGTTTCTGTTGAGAAATCAGCTGACAGTCGTATGGGTGCTCCCTTGTAGGTAACTAACTGTTTTTCTCTTGCTGCTTTTTCCTATTACTCTTATCACTCTGGAAATTCAAAGGGTTGTAGGAGCTCTGTGCCATGGACCAGGAACAAGACCAAATAGAGTTTTTAGTATACCACAACTGGGTTTTCTCTAAGTTGAGAAGAGGTTATGGAAATAGGGCAAGGAGAGAAGTTTTCTCTGTCATGCTGAACATTCCTGAATCTCTTCCCTAGCCACATCTAACATTCAGGTATCTATTGCTGCATATCATTATTACCCTCCAAACTGGCTTTAAACAACAAACAATTATCTCACAATTTTGGAGAAACAGGAATCTGTGCACAGGTCAGCAGGGTGCTTCTGGATCAGTGTCTCCCATGAGGGTGCAGTCAATTAGGAAGGGCTCTGGTCTCACCCGCGTGGAGCATCCCCTCCCAAGCTCATACATGAGGTTATTGGCTGACCTCTGACCTCACCACTTGGATCTCTCCATAGGGCTATTCACAGTATGGCAGCTTGCTTTCCCCAAAGAAAGTGATCCAAGTGAGAGAGAACAAGAAAGACCCCCTGGAGATGGAAGCCACAGTCTTTTTATGACTTAGTCTCAGAAGTGATATCCCATTACTTCTACCAAATTCTGTTAATCAGACATGTCATTAACTCCAGTCTGCACTCAAGCAGAGGGCATTACACAAAGGCATGAATACCAAGAGGTGGGATTGCTTACACCTATCTTAAAAGCTACCACACTCACCCAGACATAATTAATTGGACTGGTAAATGGTAAGAACCACAGGACAACAGATGAGAAAGGAAATTATAAAGACACTAGAGGCCTGGTGCACGAAATTCATGCATGGGTAAGGTCCCTAGGTCTGGCCAGCAATCAGGGCCGATTGGGGCCTTCCTTCCCCTGGCTGCTGGCTGGGCCTTCCTTTGTTTCGTGCCACCCCCTGATGGTCAGCACATGTCATAGCGAGCGGTCAAACTCCCGGTCGGTCGAACTCCTGAGGGGACAATTTGCATATTAACCTTTCATTATATGGGATGGCCAGTGCGTGTCATGGCAGCTCCTGCATTGAGTGTCTGCCCCCTGGTGGTCAGTGCACATCATAGCTACCAGTCAGAGGGATACTTAGCCTTTTATATATAAATTGATCTGGGTAGTTTGCCACTTTTACTTTCTAAAGCTTCTCCAAAGCTTTGCTCAAAAACATTCTCATTGCTCAAAACCTATTTAATTTTATAGTCAGTGGCTGGATCTCATCAAGAAAGCTGTATGCTATAAAGGAGTAAAATTCCAATAGAAAGAAATCAGTTTAACTTTACTTACTTACTGTCAAGTGATAACATCTCACATGCCCATCTCTTTAAAGGGTGAACCAGGTTTCATTGGTCCTCAAGGAGAGCCAGGCTTACCAGGCTTACCAGGAACAAAGGTGAGTGGAATTTTCCCCTTGCTTTCTTTCTGAAATTTTCTGTCATAAAATTTTAGTCCATTCTGTTGAAAGAAATGTGGGGTAACTTTACTATTTAGGTGACCTTACATTTTTGCCTCATAAAGAACAAAAGCAGCCTATCACCCATTCTAACACTTCTAATGGGGGTTCCATATTAAATAGAGTAACAGGAAGCTAATGTTAGAAAGCCTTGGGCAAGACACCAGGAAGGTGGGATATATTAGTTGTTCCAGTTGTCCCCCAAATTGCTCCTGAATTGATGTGGTGCTATTAGCTTCCTGGCCATATGGAAAAGTGGGGGAATTCTGAGGAGGGGAGATAGAACTCATTAACTCCTCCTCCTTATTGCTGATTTTAGGACAGACTTGTAAATCAAGCATTATTATTATTCCCACATCACTCCCTAGATTTCAAGGAGTACTGATGTCATAGAGATTCCTAAGTGCCTCGTCCCAAAAGGATCCATCCTGAATAACGTTTGATCCTGTAATAAGATCCTGTAATGAAAACCATCTCAGGACCTTCCATTTGGCAACCCTAGAGAGGGCTCTAAAAGCACAGCCTATATGCCGCCAAATAAAAAATTATGTTGCTACAGATACAGTCAGGACTATCGTTCTCTTTTTATCTACCCAGTAAGACATTAAAATGTACAGCTCTGAGGAACTTTACTCATGACAGAGTCATGAATCAAAGGAGGGGCAAAATTAAGCCAAACTACATTTTTTATTTTTAACCCATAGCCGCCTTTGCCTCCACGTGTATTGCATTCGCCAGAAATAAACCAGGCTGATTTCCGGGAGCCAGAGAAATGTGTTCGTGGTCTGTTCTGACAGAGGCGTCCTCATTCCCACTGCTCAAGAGAAAATAACTCTAATCCCAGTAAACGGAAACTATGCGTGGCCCAAGGGGCACTGGGTCGAATGTATGCAAAATTACTGTTTTTTCAAGCAATTTCATTTTCACATAATGAGCTGTCCGGCTTATTAACAAAATATGAGGAATGCCTGTTTTAGCCTGAGCAGACTTACACAGAAACACACTTTTTGAGAGAGAGAGAGAGAGAGAGAGAGAGAGAGAGAGAGAGAGAGAGAGAGAGAGAATGAATGGGAATACTGAGCATTCTGTGTTCATATAAGAGCCAGTGTATGTATTCAGGCTTGAGCCTCAGAGAAGGAAGACAGCCTGGTTATAGGCTCAAACCTCTGCCTGGTGGGTGCTTCAGAGAACCAGGCTGGAGCTAACTCATCTCTAAATGTTGGTGGCATTTGGTTTGCTAAGCAAGGAAATATAGAAGAAACATGGGCCATAGAGAGGGGAGTTGGCTCTAAATATCTCTTCTTTAGCTCACCGACGTTAAGCTATTCCACAGTTTCAAAAAAGATCCAGATGCAGGGCCATAAAATCACCATTAATTACTGCTCATGAGGAGCCCAGCCTGATTTTACAGACCAGATCCTCTTATCACAGATACTACTCTGAACTCCCAATAAAAATGAAGAGTGTTCTGAACCTGTTTTGAATTTCTACAAGAAGGGATGTAGATAGTTTATTCATTTTATTAGCAATATTGTGAAGTTTATTTTTCAGCTAAATTGCCTATCATACATGAATTTGGTATCATAACGGAAAAGTCATGATTATTTAAAAATTTCCTCCAGCCAAACACTAGCTGTTGTTTTTTGTTTTTTGTTTTCCAGTTGTTTACGTAATCTGGTTTTGTCCCACTCAATTCAGATTAAAAATATAAACTAATCTGTGTTTTACCCCCCAATACCGTGAAAAGAAATCATAATGAAAGAAGGTGTGTGATGGCATTTAAAAATCTGTTTACGCATTGCTGTGTCTCAGCATCTATGTCAGTCCTGGGGGAGACCTCCAGCAGTCTGAAGAAATGGAGTGCTATTCTCAATAATTTAGAATACTTTGAGTGATATTGCTTATTCGTTAATTCAACAATTTTTTGCCAGACTTTTTTTTAGTATCTGAGAATAAAAACTAAATGCAGCAAAAATGGTCTCTATTCTCCTGAAGCTTACCTTCCAGTATGTGTGAGGAAGGATGGGAGGAGAGAAAGAAGTAAACAAATAAATAATGTAATTCCAGAAAGTGACAAGTAACCAGTTAGGGGCATTGTAATCTTTTAAAGTGATTCTAGGTAAAGATATAGCCACTCCACTCTTATGGTATATAACAGATAAATGATTTTCTGTTTTGCCCTAAAACAAGCTTATAGTTACTATTTTAGAATTCTTCTGTAAAATATTAAGAGAAATGTCAAATATGGTACTTTTAAAAAAAATCCATATATCAACCGAAGTGCTTCAGTCACTAATCCCTGGGAAAGCTCTCGGAGCATCTCTTCCATCTGCCGCATCCCCGCCTTTCTCCCACCTTCTCCCTGGCCCACTCTCGTTGGGTCATGCTGAGCAGCCGCCTGAGTCTTCTTTCATCCTTGCACTACTTTATCCCACCTCGCCTGCAAAACCATAACAGCTTCTCAGAGAGGGACTGATACAGATAAAGGTCTTGGAATGGAAAGCCCTGTATCACCCAGCTAACACTAGACTGAATTCAAAGCCTGTTTGAGTACTGAATGCTGCCCATCATCTATAACCCAAGGCAGCTGGTGATTTATCCAGTGGGATAAGGTAAGAGCATGGGAGTGAGCACCTGGATTCCCCAGCAGTGCAGGACTCTGCCAAAGAAGCCCATTTCTTTCTTGCTCCATCCAGAGTACTGAGTTGTGAGCTTCATGACTGGTGGGTGGGAAGGGGGCCGGAAGACAAGACACTCAGAGGGAATTAGAGGAATAAGGAGCCCACTAATATATCACAAACTTCATTAAGAAGCCTGCACACAAGCTGCTGGGGCTGCTTTGCCTATGGATGCCCCCCAAATGGCCCACAGACACTGCCAATGCTCTGGGTGCTTCACTTCCTCACACTCCATCCTGTGGCTAGATCTGTGTGTGTGCTCCTCATGGTGGTGAGAGAAAGCTTTGGGAGACAGCTTGTACAGAAAACTGGCCTAAATCAGCCAGCCAGGGAGATACCACAAACTTGAGCTTTAGCTTTACCCTTGGAAAAGCAAAAGGAAGGTTATCAGCACTGGGTCTGGGATGTGGCAGGATTGAGAGAAGGCATATAAGCTTATGAATTCTGCCACAAGATGGAGCAAGAAGTGTGGAGCAGGCATATCCATAAAACAGTGGTTCTCAACCTTTCTAATGCCGCAACCCTTTAATACAGTTCCTCGTGGTGACTCCCAACCATAAAATTATTTTCTTTTTTTTAAAATATATTTTATTGATTTTTTACAGAGAGGAAGGGAGAGAGATCAGGGAGTATAAAACGGTGGCGTCTTCCTGGAGGGTGATTTGGCAAACTTCTAATATGTTCATACTTTTTGACACAGCAATTCCCCGACTACAAATTTTTCCTTAGAAAATGACCAGAGATGTTCAAAGGATCACATACGAACATATTTCTACAGAAGTTGAAGATTGAGCACAGTTTTAAATTATAGCTCTTTCTTTTAAAAGCTTTGTGACTTTGAGAAAGTTACTTAACCTCTCTGAGCTTCAGTTGCCCCATCTATAAGACTGTGAATACTAACACCCTTCTCATCTGCCCTGTGGATTACATAGGATAATGCATGTAAAGTGTTTTGTGCAGTTCCTGCACTCATTAAGGGCATAGTCATAGCAGCAATACTTATAAAATACAGCCTACTCATCCTTCAGAACATGACTCGAGTCTCACCCTCAGGGGGCCAGTTTGGACCATTAAGAAGCCCATGGGTTTCTTCTTCTCTCATATGTGGCCTTATGCTCCTGAATTCTTGGCTGTTTTGTTATGTGGGCCTTGTCTAGGTGGATCACTGGCTCCTTGGGGGCAGTGGCCATATTCATACTTCACAGAGCTGTGGAGAAAGTGAAGCAGTAATACCTATGTGTCGTGTACTACATTTGTAAGTTATGAAGATCAGTACTGTAATTTTCCGTATTTTACAGAGGACACTGAGGCTTTGGGGACTTAACTAACTTCCCTCAAAACCTAGAACTGACAAATAACAGACCCAGGATGTGGGGTTACAAGAAGCCTGGCCACTATTAAGTGATGCATTATGGCCATTACAAAGCCTTAACCACTTTGCCATGCTGCATCCTGGTAGTAGTGAGAAAGTGCCAGCAGAATGAAACTGTGTCTGTTCCTGACTTGAGGTATCATCATGGCCCTTATCAGGTCCCTTTAAAGGTCTTCCATTTACTAACGTAGGTGTCTGACAGGCATGTGCCAATTCATGTCCTTATCTATCAAATGGAAGTGATAATACAATGGATTGAACAATCATTTGATTAAATTAGATAATTCATGCTGCGATTAATACAGTGCTGGGTACATGATAAATAAATGGCAATTATATGCTTTCTTTAATTTTATTCAGCTTACTTACTAATCTACACGTACCAGCTGGGGGTAGAGGGAGAGAGGGTTGCCATTTATGGTTTTGCATTTTGTGACAGGGTGAGCGAGGGGAGGCAGGGCCTCCTGGAAGAGGTGAGCGCGGGGAGCCTGGAACTCCTGGACCAAAGGTCAGTTGTTCTTACATTAGAAAATAACACTCTTTGGTTTGGAAATGTGTGCCTCTTGATTTAGAACATAAAATAAAATTTAAAATTCCTCAACAAATATTATTTTATTGAAGTGCACAAATAATTTATTGAAATACAAAACAATTGGTTCTTTTAAAAAAAGGAATTTTACAATTTAACTTTCCTAATTTTCTCTCTTTTCAATGAACAAACGTAATAACACATCCAAATGTAAAGGGGGAATTACTGTCGTTAACACATTATCACTCAATGGGTATTGAAACATATGAGAACATGTTGATATGTGTTGTATTTAGCTTTGATGCTCACTTGGTGATAACACCTTGAAATTTATTTGAATGTTCAATCTTTATTCCTCTAAACTTCCTGCAAACTAATATGGTAACACTTTATTTTAATAACCCAGCCTAGATACACAGGAAATGATTTACTCTTTGATGAAAAGGAAATTTATGCAAATGCTATTGAGAGTAATGAGAATCATTCACAGAGCTCTTCCCAGCCACTGGTGGGAGGGCAGGCTTCAGTTATAGTGGAATGAAGGTTGACAGGGAGACCAGGGAATGAAGCAGTGATACCGTGATGATACTTACGTTTAGTGTTTTAATAGCCAACGTTACATAGAGCCATATAGTATGGCAGTTAAAATAAAGTGTTTCCATTTTTATGTCACTGATCATTTCTTTTCTCTGTTCTTACTACTCTGTCTCTTTTCTCTTTTTCATCTTCGTATTCTCCTATAATAGGGGAAGCAAGGTGAATCAGGAACTAGAGGCCCAAAGGGGTCAAAGGTCAGTAACCAGACAATCATTTCAATGTTACATGAGGCCTTCAAGAGCTGTGCTTTTGGCCTCTTCCACAGAAAATCATGTTTCAAATTAAACTCTTCCAGTAATTTCATCCCTATGATGATATTTCAGAACAATTGGTTTGTTTCATCTTGTTTGTTTTTGTGTGTTTGTGACTATTCTTTAAGGGAAGTTTTATTTCCTGTTTCATAGAATAGTTTCTTTGGAAAAAATTAAGTACTGTACTTAATTTAACTTACGTATGGTATAATCTTATTTTTCATTTCCTGGCTATCTCTGTAATAAATATTCCAATTATACTTTGCTTTTAAAAAACATCCTCACCTGAGGGTATGTTTAGGGAGAGGAGGGGAGAGGAGGGGAGGGGAGGGGGGAGGAGGGGAGGGGAGGGGAGGGGGAGGGGAGGAGGGGAGGGGAGGAGAAGAGGGGAGGGGAGAGGGGAGGAGAGGGGAGGGGAGGGGAGGGGAGGGGAGGAGGGGAGGAGAGGGGAGAGGAGGGGAGGGGAGGGGAGGGGGGAGGGGAGAGGAGGGGAGGGGAGAGGAGGGGAGAGAGAAACATCGATGTGAGAGAGAAACATAGATCATTTGCCTCCTATATGCACCCCAACCAGGGATTGAACCTGCAGCCTAGGTGTGTGCCCTGATGGGGAATCGAACCCACAACTTTTTGATATATAGGATGATACCACAAACAATTTAGCCACCTGGCTGGGGCTACTATGATTTTAACTTAGTTGACTCCTTTCATTGCATTAAAATTTCACCATTAATTGAAATTCTTTTCTGTACCATGTTCTTTATATTTGCAGTTATCTATACATTATCAGCAGAATCATGTTATTTAAAATGCTATTAGTTAATAATATGGAAAATTGCTGCATAAATAAAGAAAACAGAGCAGAAATTATTCTCTGTTCTCTCAATTTAATTATTATGGGTCAATGTGGATGGATAAAAATTATAATCCCTTTTCTTGTTTCCCTTCATTGATCCTTACCCAGTTTATAGGAATATATAGAAAGATATATCAAAATGCTTTGAATTCCATTTAGACAAAGGTCTCTATAAATTTAAGGTTGTTTTAAAGAACCTTCAAATGTACACAGGTTCAAATCTCTTCTCCAATGTTTCTGTTTAGACTTCTGAGAATTTTGAGTGTTCTCAAAGTGATGTGGATGCAGTTTGAGACTTGGACTATTCCTTGTGTCTCTGCAGGTGGGGTAATAACACCATAAGTGGAACTTCAGAGATTTTTCATTTAGTATTTTAAAAAATGAGAGAACTGAGTTTGCCCTGCCCCTGACCTTCAGCACTGCCCACCAGTCCCAGCTAGCTGCTGTCCACTTCAGCACCTTCTGTGTTAAAATGCCTGTACCCACAGGAAACTCTTCCTCAAATCTCCATCATCAGAGGAAGGCCTAGCTGGTGACCTTTCTCTTCTGATTCTCCCAGTATGAGCTCTCTATTCCTTCCCTGTCTTGATTATTTACCATTACCTCTCAGAGGAAAGAAAACCAAAGTGGTTGGCTCTTTTTTACCTTTGCCCCAGTTTTCATATAAAGGCAAAAACATAGCTCAGTCTGAACGGTAACATTGTACACTGGGTGTCATGGAAACCACTTGCTTTGTTTTTGAAGATCCCTAGTGAAAGAGCTAACATATACATTGTTGTTCCAAGATACTCTCTTATCTGAAAGGGGAATTTTAATTCACCTGCAAGACGTATCTTAAAGAAGCATTTGCCATGTAGGTGGTTATTGTTCTTCTAGTTGTGATTTTGTACTTCAGAAGTTTGTAATAAGGGTGCTGCTGTATGGTATTAAACACATCCTTAGATCTGAGATATTTCTAGACTGTTGGCCCTCCTATTAATTAGTTTTTTTTCTCTTTTCACTGGTGAAAGGGTGACCGTGGAGACAAAGGAGACTCTGGAACCCTGGGACCAAGGGTGAGTGTGTCTCTCATCCCAGCTTTTGCCCCATATGCCCCCACAAACCTGGAATTAAAGTATATATCTATGTGGTTTTTCACAAGGCACCTCGACTAATAATACTCAATAATAGTACCAGAGGGAGACTAGTGTAATTATTATTGATACCCCCTTTCATATTATTTTCAATTTTACTCACAAGTAGCAATGAGTGGATAGATTCTATCACATAAAATGAGCTCAAGAGAAGAAGGTCTAAAGAACTCTCTTGATCTACTTTCCCTCTGCTAAACAAACAATAGCAAGTCCATAGTCATCCAGCTAGTAGAATTTTCCATTTTTTCTCAAAAAAAACAACCACCCCTATTTTCAGAGCCTTTTGTTAAAACACAGGCAAGGAATTAGGACATAACCAATGGAAATTCAGTGACAGAGCTAAGGCGTAGGGTAGAAATTTTAAAGATATATGTCTTCTTTGCATTCCCTCTTTGGTTTTATTTCAATAGAACGCTATTCCTGTTGGGAAAACCAGGGGTTTCCTAAGAACAGTGCTCTATCTTCTTAAAGAATGAGGAAGCAATCTTTGAGTTGTAAATGACTAGAAAAGGTTAGGGTTGCTTTAATAAACATGGATAAAGCCAAGGAATGTTTACAAGTTGAATCAGATTAGCCTACATTTTATAATTTTCAGAAAACAGTTTCAGAGATTGACTCGTACCTATTTTTTATTCATATTTCATATCTTTAACATGCACCGACAAGGAAGTTAGAAATAGTTCACCTCCTATGAAATAAGGACAAAATTCAAACATGACTATGTATTCTAAAGTATGGTTGTGCCTTAGCTGGGAATTGATGGTCAAAGAGCTGCAAGTTACTAATTCTGTTTTTGCCAAAGTCCCTTCTATATCCTAGCCCAGTGGTCGGCAAACTGCGGCTCATGAGCCACATGTGGTTCTTTGGCCCCTTGGGTGTGTCTCTTCCACAAAATACCACATGTGGGCGCACACATACAGTGTGATTGAAACTTCGTGGCCCATGCGCAGAAGTCGGTTTTGGGCTCTCAAAAGAAATTTCAATCGTTGTACTGTTGATATTTGGCTCTGTTGACTAATGAGTTTGCCGACCACTGTCCTAGCCTAAACCACATGATTTCCTGTTGGTTGTTTTTTCCATAGGGCCCACCTGGTCAAAAGGGGGATCAAGGAGCCACAGAGATCATAGACTATAATGGCAACCTCCACGAAGCCTTGCAGGCAAGTGACTGCTCCCTGCCACAGACAGTGACACTGATGAGTGTAAATATCAGCTTCCCTACCCCCCAGAGATTCCAGGGGGCTCCACTGCTCAAACCACACCCTCCTCCTATTCTGAACCCATCCGCTCTGCTTGCCCCAGTTTATCCTCTTTATTTCCTAGCATTTTCAAGCTTCCCTTTCCTTTGTACCTTCAGATATGTGTAAGTCTACCTGGTTTAAACCTTGTGTTTGTTTCACCAATCTTTGCCTCCTTGCTTGGAAAGCAAGCCAAGCAAAGCAATGAAGAGCCTTGTAGTTCTGGCATTGAAGATGCCTGGGTTCAAATCTCAACCCTTTTGCTTACTAAATGCATGACCTAGGCCTCAGTTTTCTCTAAAACGAGGACAGTTATAGTATTTACCTGATAGGGTTGTTGTGAGCTGTAAATGGCTAAATGCTTGGCATTGAATAACTCCTCTTTGGGTGTTTCTTATTACTGCTACCATTCGATTCTTTTTCTTCCATTAAGTGAAAACCATAGACTGTGTGGCATGTCTCCATCACTTTGCATCCTCTTCATCCTTTTCATGCTTAGACTCCTGCATTCTAGCCTCTATCACCAGTCTATTGTAACTTCTCCTATAAAGGTCACTAATAACCTCTAGGTCAAGCACATTGTACTTATCACCCTTGACTTTTCCGTGACATTTATAATAAACCACCTTCCTTTTCTGAAACTTTTTCTTCCTGGTTTCTCTGATCCTCTACTCTCATTTCTTCCAGTTTTCATCTATGATGGATCCACTCTATTTTTGTATTTCCAGTTTCTCTATCCATTCTCTAATTTTTGGTATCCTCAAGTCTCTGATCTTTTCTTGGCACATCACTCCATGTTCTTCTGTGTATGGCTGCTTCTAAATCTTTCACACCGTGTCTGATCTGCATATACTTCCAGCTGCCTAGGAATATTTCCTCAATGGATGCACAATTGATTATCAACTTCCACCAGGATATGAAGTTAAACTGGTTATCTTTTCCACCTACCAAATGATTCCCTTTCTTAACTTACCAGTTTCTGTTAATGATACCACAAGTTTTTTAATTTCTTGAGATAGAAACTTTAGAGTTACTTTTTAAACTATTCTTAGCCCTTCATCCATTATATCTTACCAGATGCTACTGTTTCTTTCTTTCAAGCTATCTGTCGAGGTTGTCCCATTCTATTCATTCCCAACTAAGTCCACATCCTGTTTATTTCAGGTCTAACACTGCAACAAGCCCTCAGCCAACTCCTCTGCCCTAGTGCCTCCTTACTCTTCTAATCCATCCTGTACATCACTTCAAGGTTAATTTTCATAATTTTTACTATTTTGATGGTTTCAGTCTTCTCAGAAACCAAAATGGACCCCCTCGCCTACTCTATCAAGCTCAAACTTCTCTACATCTCTACCTGACTTTTAAGGATCTATATTCCTCTGTTTCCTATACAGAATTTTCTATTTTTCCAGAACACATTTCCCCCTGAAGTCGGCCTATCGATCCTATCTATAAAAATCCTCCTCTTTTTGCCTGGTTCATCCCATCCTTCTTTTCTTTCTTTTATCCATCTAAGTCCTCTCCAACAATGCACTGCTGCCACCCAGGTGAGATCCTCCTCTTTTAAACATTAGCGGTCAGGGCCCAGTAGCTTAACATTTAATTATTCTTTAAGTCACATAAGTTATTTAATCTTGCTGCTTACCTGACTAGAAGTTATTTGGTGATGGAAAATCTGTCTTGTGCTTACTCTGCATCCCCCAACATGCCTGACACAGGTCTGGACATAAATATTAAATAAAGTCATTGGTTGAATGAGTGAGTATAGTTATCTCATATGTACAATCGATTTATTTGCTTGAAAGACTCAACAGTTGTCTTAAATATTTGCTGTTTTCTATTTGTTTGGGTTTTTTTTTCTATCCTCATGACTTCACTAACATTCTCTAATTATTGTAGGCCTTCATTCCTATGAGTCTTTTGCTACAACTACCATTTTTATAGGATCTATGTTCAGTTCAGCCTACTTTTTCTGTTCTTCTCATTGATCTGTGTAAAGAAAAAGAGAAACCAAACAAGAAGGTTAGTTAGATGCACCTACTGTGTTTTCAAAGTTCTTACTTATAAAATATAGGGACACGTTTTAAACTTAATTTATTAACACTGTTGTAAATTTCCCTTATACTGCTTCCCATCATTCTTACTATAATATTTAAGAGATATCCATTGTCTTACCTTCCAAGAACTGCTCCAATATTATTGGCTGTTTTTTAAAAAAGTTGTAAAAAAGAATTTTTAAAGTATCTTGTGCATGAACAGGGACTAGCATGGAGCAATTCCTATCTCAAGAAATTCGAAGACTTATGGTATCATTAACAGAAACTGGTTAGTTAAGAAAGGCAATTACTTAACCTAAAACTGAAATCTCTGTTTTGACCTCCCCTCTACTACTAATTAGCGAAGTCATTTTAGAGAAATCAATGTATCTATACTTCATTGATTGCATCTGGAAAATGAGGATTTGATTAAACAGATTTTTTTCTAAGAGTCTTTAGATTCTAACACTATACTTAGGATTATTTTCTGAGTTCCTGAACCCTTTCTGCTGGTGTGCCTAAACACACTGTATTTTATTAAAATTGTGACACCTGCATCTTGATATGAAAGAATATCTGTGCTCAGTTTCTTCTTCTCACCATGAGTTCTGTATGACTGTAAACAAGTCAATATTCATCATAATCAACTGGTTCATATTTATGTCTCAACCTCTAAAGATTTATTATTCTTATGGGTTTGTTAGGGCAACTATATGTTGTGCTTGTAAATAGTTTATAGTGTCATTGTTTTTCACTTCGAAACTATTTGTTTTCTTAATTATATACTCTAGTGCAGTGGTCGGCAAATTCATTGGTCAACAGAGCCAAATATCAACAGTACAATGATTGAAATTTCTTTTGAGAGCCAAATTTGTAAACTTAAACTTCTTCTAATGCCACTTCTTCAAAATAGACTCACCCAGGCCATGGTATTTTGTGGAAGAGCCATACTCAAGGGGCCAAAGAGCCGCATGTGGCTCGCGAGCCACGGTTTGCCGAACACTGCTCTAGTGGATAAGAGTCCCTTAAAAAATGAACTAAACTAAATAACCATTAGACTGAAAGGAAATAGCAGACATTTATTTTTCTAATTCTCTACCCAGTGATGGATTTTCACAGTTTTGTTTCATTTTACTACTGCCTCCTCTAAAAATTCTGCAAAAAAGTCTAGGATAATTTGATAAATATGAGTATTTTACAGTTATAAAAATATCACATTACAAATATTTTACTGTTGCCTCAATTGAAATTTGTTATTTATGTGAACATTTGCCATAAGCCATTTATTTTTATTTAAGGTGGTTGCATTTCCACAATTTGCAGTAAAACTTCCCCATTTCCTACTCAAGCTTTTAAAAGTCCTCAATAGCATTCAAACTAAACCTGGTCTCTGGTGTAAATCATGGGTGATTTTAAGTGTGCATCTTTGTCAGAAAAGAACCAAAATAACCTCTAATTCTAAAGTGATTTACATAAGTATCTTAGGGAATAAATCACTAAGCAGCCTGCAAATGTCAACCAATTTAGTCACTCTAGCTCATGCTTCCCATTTCCCATCATGCCTCATGAGAGAATGGCATGCCTTTCTTCTTCTCTACCAACAACATTCTTGCTTTCAAGTCATAACTGAACTTCAAGCAAGAATCCTGCTGAGCATATATACCTTTAACCTAGTGGAACCAGCTACAAGAAATCCAACATGAGCAAACATCTTTAGAATGTTTCTGTGTGTCTGCACATTAGTGCTTCAGGATGGCTGTAAAAACTCTGGTTTTGAAAACTTAGCTTAGTGTTTTGTAATTTGTTCTTCTATTAACTGGATGGAACCGCCCTGCCCTGTATAACTTTTAGGCCTCACAAATACAGTTATTTAACAAGATCATTTACATCCCATCTGTTAGATAGTTCAGTTACCATTAATAATATTCCTTTATTATGCACCTCATTATAAAACATGCTGTTATATTTAAATTTATAAAAGAACTAGTTTTGTGTTTAGATAAAAAAATGAATTATATGTGACACCTGTTGGAAAACCTTCAAGGGTTTAATTTTCAAGCTCATTTCCTTTTCTAAGGCCTTATGACTGTTTTCTAGTTAAAATTGCAATGTGTAATTGGAAGGCAATGATAAGAAAGTATTTTTACTCTAATTTTCTAGCAGATTTTTTAAGATGACTAATTTACCTATAGAAACAAAGAAGTAGCTTTCTCATAATCCTAAATTTGACTCTTGTTTAGGTGAATCCCATCTGAATAAAGTAAGTGGTATCTGTATTTGGATTCCGGTCTAGGGCATATACTTTGGTTGCAGGCTCCTCCCAAGCCCAAGCCTAGTTGAGGCACATGCAGGAGGCAACCAGTCAATGTGTTTCTCTCACATCAATATTTCTCTCTGTCTTTCCTTCTCTTCCACTCTCTCTAAAGATCAATGGAAAAATATACTCGGGTGAGGATTAAAAAAAAAAAGTACTGGTTGATTTTCTCCTACTATGTTTTCTCTGAAGCTGTAATGACCATAACAGATTTTATCATAGAGTACAAAATTGAATATTTATACATATGCATAATACATTGTTTTCTAAGGAATAATAACATCATGTCACTAGAGACACGAGTGTTTAAAGTATGATAGATAATGTTAAGATTCTTTTCTCACAACAACAATAATAAAAAACAGCAACAACTACCTACTAGTAAATCAGAAATTGGAATGGAGTATTAGTGGAAAACAAAGGGATGGTGCTAAACTGGTATTCACAAATTTACGTGTAATTGGATAATGTTTCTCTGTTGGGACTGGAGTACCCCATGGAGAATGTTTGCTCCTCTATGGTTGCACAAATTGGTTATAGGTCCTATAGAACATTTAGCACAAAACATAAATTAGAAAATATTAACACAAAAATGATCCTAGATTGGGGTCAAGTATTTTAAAGATTTATACTTTCAGAGAATATATTTTGTTACAGAACTCTAGCACTTCACATTAAGAAACTAGATGAATCCCATGTCGGCTTCTATCTTTAGACATGGCACAAACTAAAAGAGAAAAAAAAATACTACTTACACAATTAGATTGTTCAAGTTTTCTCTAATTGAAGTACTCTAGAAGATCTAGAGATTGTATGAATGATGAAGTTTCTCAGGTCACAGTTAACTGATAAACCTCTAGTGTGTAGTATTTTACTACATAATTTTTAAAAATCAGGTGAATTAGCCCTGGCAGGGTAGCTCAGTGGGTTAGGTTGCGGGTTCAATCTCCATTCAGGGCACATGTATGAGGCAACCAATAAGTACATAAATAAGTGAAATAACAAATGGATGTTTCTCTCTCTCTCTCTCTCTCTTCCTCTTTCTCTATAAAATCAATAAATTTTTAAAAATAAGTAACTAAAATGATGAAATCAAGTGAATTAAAATTTTGATATTTTTTATTTATCCACAGATTTTTTAAATATAATTCTAAAAATAATGTTTAAAGGAATCTTTATAATATACTAGTATTCTATTCATTTGAAGATAGGATTATATGCTCTCAAATTCTTGTCAATTCCTTATGAGTTATCAGTCTTGCCAAAACATATTCAAAACATTGATTATTTCAGAAATGTATTACTGTACTTTAGCACACAAAATAGGTAACTCTGTCTTTATCAATACATTTTCCCAACAGAGGATTACCACCTTAACTGTCACGGTAACTCCTATTGCATGATTTCTGTGGTGTGTGGCTTTATATTTGATGTTGATGCATGCTGCTCATAATGGTACTAATGTAGCAATTGTTTTTATATGAGATTTATTTTTTCTTATGTAAATAACCTTTTTCACATTTTCCCCAGTTTAACCACTTTGTCTGTTTAGTGAAAAAGTCAAGAAAAAAGCAGTTATTTTTCTTAAAAGTCTTTGGACTTAATTATATAGTTTTGTTTTTTAGTGTTTGGGAAAGCAAAGCCTTTTGGTGGGAAGGGGAGGAATGTGTCTAGAGGCACAGATAATATTAATAAGCTAATTCAACCCAAGAAGATGAATGTGAGACAGTAAGCAATTCTACATTGTCTTGCAGTTCAAGTCAAAAGCATCTTCAGTACTATTTTGGCCTAGTGTTGTTGATGTTTTTGCATATAAGTAGGTCTGCAACTGGTGAAATTTTTCTCCTTGCAAATCAATATTAAGAAATGTTTGATTATGATAGAAATTAAGAAAGTGTGTAATATACTTATTAAAGTATGAAATTTAATACATAGACTTTGTTCCCTTTCATAACTTTGTCTTTTCTGGATTTAGGGTCCCCCTGGACCACCTGGACCTCAAGGACTACAAGGGCCAAAGGTTATTCTTTATTTTACTTATTTCCATTTACCACATATGGTGCAGAGAATCCTATATTAAATATTTGTATCTTTGCAAATCAATCTTACAAAATGCTGGAGAGCTGATGAGATCAGCAATATTGCTTAAAGGAGTTAAGAATAGAAATTGAGGTTTAGGTTGAAGGAAAAAGGATCAGAAAAAAGAGAAATAAATAGGAATGGCATTCAATTTAGGAGGAGTACATTGAGGAAAAGAGAGAATATTAAATATGTGAAAAACAAGTTTTATATAAATTATAAATGTAAAAAAAAGCACTAAATGTGGTGTATGAAAGTGTTTAACTAAAGGAGAATTGAAGGAAAATGTACTCGGACACTAAAAAGGATCCTTCCCTTTAATTATTTTATAATAAAAAGAATAAGGGATGCATTCACAATGACAATATTAGAAATCATTTGAGTCATTTGTATAACATCCCGTTATTGTATATATTCAGACATTCTGCCATTTAAATCTTATCTAATGAAATATACGTGGTTATATCTAAAATTTGTTGCTTGCATTAGCTTTCTCCCTCCAAACTAAAGTGTTGTTATTCGATCAGTTAACACATGGCCAGTTACTCTGGCTTTTCAGAACTAAGCTATGTGTGTTGAAATATGACTTTCATCATTGGATTTTTGTGGGCAATTCAGGTAGTTTAGTAATCCATCTTTTGTTTATGCCTATTAAGGCAGTTTATTTGCTAAGTCTATCACACATACACAGACATGTACACGTACACACACACACACATCAGCTTTTGTACTTTTCCCTTTCAAGATACTTGAGAACAGAACACTAGCATATTTTTCAATTATTAAAAGAAATATAAAGTAAAATGTTACTGAGGTCCTTGGCTGTGGGAAATATATTTGAACATAGGTCTTAATTTCAAACAGATTTCCTGTATAACAGTGTACAGTTTAGGATTTTTAACTTTCTATTTCTCCACCACGTTCTGGTCCCTAAGAGATGTAACACAGCCATATATAGCCTTTGTTCCCAGTGAATAAGTCGGCCTAGATTCGTATTCTTTAATATGTCTGTGAGCTGGACTCCACAACCTGAAAAGAAATATGCAGATCTGTTTTCCTCCATGTGGAGTCAACCAAGGTCTGAATTCCTTGTTTCATCTCCTCACTTGACTGAGTCTCCAGAAACAAAATTGTGCCTGGTGCTAACTGTGCACCTCATTCCCTACAATCCTCCACAGCTTCTAGGACTTCATTTTTCTTTACAGCCCAAATACCTGCAAAAGCCCAAAGGGTGCCCATCCCTTGGCCCACAGGGGCAAAAAGGACCACCTCGCTGAGAGGGCGATATCATTAAAACCTTCATACCCTGGTTTCATAATCCAATTGCTATTCACTTATTAATTTAACTAGAAGCCTGGTGCACAGATTCCTGCACCCAGTGGGGTCCCTCGGCCTGGCCTGTGCCCTCTCGCAATCTGGGACCCCCTTCAGGGATGTTGAACTGCTGGTTTCGGCCCAATCCCCACAGGCCAGGCCGAGGGACCCCATCTGCGCATGAATCCGTGCACCAGGCCTCTAGTATGCATATAAGATCTTTCGTTAATCTCTTCCTGCCCTCTCCCCCACTTCCCTCTGAGATTCATCTGTCTGTTCCATGTTTCCACGCCTGTGAGTTGAGTGTCTGCCCCCTGGTGGTGATTGTGAGTCATAGGGAATGGTATAACAGTCTGATAGTCACTTAGGCTTTTATATATATAGATTATTCAATAAGTAATTTTTGAGCCTCTACTCTGTACTAAGCACTAATATCTAATCACAGTACTAAGGTATAGTATGGAGTTTCAACCAGGGGATTATATCCTGAGGAGGGAGATAGGCAGGTAATGGCACAATCATCTATATAAATAAAAGGCTAAGTGACTGTCCGACTGGCTAACCAGGCTATAGGTATGATGTGCACTGACCACCAGGGGGCAGATGCTCAATGCAGGAGCTGCCGAGCTGTGGTGACTTGGCAGCGTCAGTTCTCGGGTGACACATCCCGGAACCAGAGAGGAGGGAGCCCGATTCCTCACAGGGCTGCGCGATTCCACCTTTGGCCGTGGGTTATGTTGTTACCACCTTCTAATTAATTTCCTTTCAATGTGCACGAATCCATGCACTGGGCCACTAGTTTACAAATAAGAGTGAGTGCTTTGATCAAGATGCAAAATACGAAGGCTGTCTCAGCCTTGGGAGTCAAGATTACTTCAAGCTGAGACTGAGAAACAGGAAAATTGACCAAATGAATGTCTAGACAAGGGGAAGGGGAGGAGGCAGTTAGTCATACTCTCTCTTACCCCACCATTCTTCCCACTGTGCTGTCACTCTGCCCCACCCCTCACACCTCACAAGGATCTTGTGATTGAGGTCTTAGGTTAGTTGATATAGTCCTTTGTGTGTGCCATGATCTCTCCTTGAGAAGGTTGAGATAATTGAGGTGAGATGTGCCTATGACCAAGACTCAGCAAATACAGCCTGAGTCAAACATAAATCCCATTCTCACTCAGGACTCACAGCCTCAGACTGAATGGGGACTTTTTCAATTAGTATCACTCCTTCCTTTATCAAACATGGATTGTTTGACTTCTTACACATCAAATAACTCTTTACAAACCACTTTTAATCAGTGAAGGATAAATGAATAAGTCATGAATTATGTTTTTCTTTTAAATACTCATGGGTCACATTTTGAAAGTAAAAGTTTAGAAAAGCAATCATTATTGGACCAAGAGTGCTGACAAGTATTTAGACTGAATGAAACTAGGGCTTAGCCAGTTGCATCCAACCTCAGCAGGTTTTGTGACAAAATAAACTTTGCTGCTACCACAAAGAGCAGGAAATCTGGAAAGAAAAGCCCTTTTTCTCTTTCTTTCTTTTCTTTTTCTTTTTTTCATTTGTTTGCCGTGCCTTCTAAAACATTGGAAAGCTCAAATTTCATGCTGTGGCCAATAGCTGTTACAGTTTTTACCGGGGGAAAAGAGCTATAGCCATTTCAGTACTGTGGTTTATAACATCACCAAACAAGCCTTTCTAGAAAAATACAGTCTCAAGTCAGCTCCCTTGGAATCCTGTCTGTGAGGCAGGCCATTCAGCCCTCAAAAGAGCTGTTTTTACAAAGTTTCCACAATGTGGAAACAAGGGATATTTATAATGGGATTCAAATACATGATTCATTGATATAAAATAATATCTTGCCTTTCAAGGAATTTGTTCAGTACCTTTCCAACTGAAAGGTGATTGGACATTTGTTGTTCGAATAAGTCTCTAGCACATTGTTTAAATTTGTTTTTAATAGAACATCTTTAGTTAAGAAAAAATAAATCTATATATTTTGGGTTTGTCAAGGGTTCTAATAAATCATAATATAAATAGTAAATGTAGTGCATTCCTAGCATAGTATGGGAAATCGAATTGATCCAAAAGTAATTTAATGTGGATTAAGTTATTATCTGATTTATTACATCTTTCAGTGAGACTTATCTGGAAGTAGCACATTCACAATCATTATGAATTTTTGTTTATGGTTCAACCAGTGTCAGTTAAACTATTGTGAACTTATGTGGCTTTGCATTTTATTCTCTCTTAAGATAACGGTCATGTTTTTACTTATTTCTCAAATTGGAAAATAAGAGAAATCATACAGATTTTTTAGGAGAAAAAAAATTAACCGAGGCATATAGGTTGTTGCTATAGATTCATAGTATAGAATATGGTCAGCCATCAAATGACTTTTATCAGTTTCCTTTCATCAATTTTTGTTTAGCCTGCAACTCACATGAGGGAAAAATAAAAACACTGGATCTTAGCTACATATGAGTATTGTCATATATAATATTCAAGAAAATGCTATTTTACTTAGTTTAGATATGTGGTATGATGTAATGGAGTATTCTTGGGTTATGGTACATTTGCTGAAAGTCAAATTGTACCGTTACCAACTAGCAACATTTTTATATAGCTTAGTGTGCTACTAATGATAAATGGAAGGAAGCCATCAGTTTTTATCTTAACAGGGAGAGCCAGGATCGCCAGGAATCCCAGGAGTTGATGGAGAGCAGGTAATTTTCAAAGATACGTACTGTCATTTAAAGCATTGTTATTGATCATTACTTTTATTATAGGTTTGAAGCCAAGAAAAGCATGCGTGTTGATATGTGATATCCTCTCTTTCTGTTTTGTTTTTTCACCATCTGTTCTGGAGACTATGTTAACTCTAAAAAGTAATTGCTTTTATTTATTTATTTTATTTTATTTTCTCTTCCCATCACCATTTATCCCCTCTATGCCCTCTTACCCTCCACCCATCTCCCTCCCCCACCCAGTCACGACTCTGTTGTTCATGCCCATGAGTTCTTTCTTTTCCCCCTTTTTTGCTCAATCTCTCTAACCCCCCAACAGAACTGTCTGCTTGATTTCTCTATATGAGTCTATTGCTATTTTAAAAGGCAATTGGTTTTAAGTCAGTTTTCTTTGCAGAAACATATAAGCTGTATGATGCTTTAGTTTTATCTTAGTACTCTTTATCAATCTACCAGTGAGTCCTTTGTGAATTTTTAATAGACTTGTAAAATTATTACCTATTTAGTAAAAAAATCATGTAATGATTCAAGATTAAAATCAGTAAAAAATTAGATATTGCTTATATATGTTTTCTTTTTGCAAATATAGATTACACCTACTTGTTGAGATTATTAGAAAAGACAGAAACAGTCAGGGCTGTTGTAGCTTCGCAGAATATGGCAGTTTCTCCAAGGTTTCCCCTAAAACAGAGATTGGCAAACTTTATCTATAAAGGACCAGACAGTAAATGTTTTAGGCTTTACAGGCCACATACAGTTTCTGTTGCGTATCTTTTTTTTTTTTAACACCCCTTAAAATTTTTGTATAACATTCAGCCTTTACAAAACAAGTCCTGGGCTGGATTTGGTCCATAAGCCAAAAAGAATCTGCCAGTATTCCAATTCCAGAATCAAATCACAGGTTAGTTTCAAGCTATTTGATGTTTTCATTATTTACTCAAGAAGTGGCTAAAATCAAGTAGATCTTAAGAAATCAAGGGAATTCTTTATACAGTTAGTGAAATATACTTCTCAGGTGATAGTATAAGATAGGGAAATTAAGTTTGGATATTTTAATATCAGAGTTTATGTTGAAATTACATGATGTCACATTAAATAAATGTGGTAATTAAAAAAAAAGACTTTAAATGATTCACTATATTAGTCAGAGATCACATTAGAATTTTTTAATCTGGTTATATTTTTCCTTTCACACTATTAGTCATCCATATATATAAAAAGCCAGGGGCCCTCATGACTGAAACAACCAGATTGACAACTGAACAGGCTGTGTGAGGTGACAAGGCCAGCAAGGGGGTTAGTGAGAGATGACCAAATGACTGAACAGTAGGCTGCATGGGCTGACCAGGCCGGCAGGGGATTTAGTGAGGGATGACCAAATGACTGAACAGCAGCCTGCATGGGGCGACCAGGCCGGCGGGGGGTGGGGGGGGGGGAGGGGGAAGGCAGTGAGGGGCAACCAAATGACCGAACAGTAGGCTGGCAGGGGGGCAGTAAGGGGTGACCAAATGACCAAACAGCAGACTGTGTGGGGCAACCAGGCCACCGGGGAGGCAGTAAGGGGCAACCAGGCTGGCGGGGGGGGGGGGCAGTTGGGGGTGACCAGGCTGGTGGGTGGGAGCAGTTAGGGGTGACCAGGCCAGAAGGGGAGGCAGTTGGGGGCAACCAGGTCAGCAAAGGGTGGTAGTTAGGGACAACCAGGCCAGCAGTGGGGGCAGTCAGGGGTGACCAGGCTGGAAGTGGGGGGGGGCAGTTGGGGGCGACCAGGCTAGAAGGGGAGGCAGTTAGGGGCAACCAGGCCAGTGGGGGGGGGGGGCAGAGAGGGGTGACCAGGCCAGAAGGGGGGGCAGTTAGGGGCAACCAGGTCAGCAGTGGGGGCAGTTAGGGGTGACCAGACCAGCAGAGGGGGCCAGTTAGGGGTGACCAGGCCAGCAGTGGGGGCAGTTAAGGGTGATCAGACCAGCAAGCAGAGGTGGTTAGGGGTTATCAGGCTGGCAGGGTGGGGGCAGTTAGGGGCGATCAGGCAGGCAGGTGAGAGGTTAGGAGCCAGCCGTCCAGGATTGTGAGAGGGATGTCTGAGGGTTCCCGATTGGAGAGGGTGTAGGCTGGGCTGAGGGGACCCTTCCCCACTCCATGCATGAATTCTGTGCACTGGGCCTCTAGTTATAAATAAGTTGACATGCATAGCGGCATGCTTTATGGTCCGTACATATATAATAGCTGGGGGTTTTTCCTATAGACTTTACAAGGTTTTCTTCTGCTACTGTGTCCAGCAGATTGGCTATTCTGCTGCAATCACTACAGCCCTAAAACCAACCAGGGTCTGATTAACCAGTAAGATTTATCTAGTCATTCAGGCACCTATCCACCCACCCACCTAAAGGGTGATTCTGAAGTCAGTGCTATAAAATAAGTATAAATTACAAGAAAAGACACATTTCTGTCTACAAGTAGTTTTCAGTATAGAAAATACAAACAGGTTATGCAGCCTCAGCGTCCCTTATTGTAATGACTATGATTATCTCTGCTGAAGATGGGCCATCTGGTCATATTGCAGTGAGGAATGCAGTGTTGAGGAATGAGGAAATTATGCATTTCCTTCAGTGAAAATGCTTAACAACCTAATTTCAGTATTAGTATCATTAATTCAGAGTTGTTGGCTTTCAAAATACACATTTATGTATTTCCTCATAGTAAAAGGAGAATAAAAAGAAGACCCTGGATTACCTCACAGAGATGTGCTGAGAACAAAATAAGAACACTGTGGAAAAGTTGAAGTATTTCTAAGCATTGATTGAACATTAGTGTGCAGTGAGTGATTTTCCTGTATAGATTAGACCATTGAAAACTGGTGGTGATTGGAACTTCTGCCTGCATTTCAAGGGGATAATAGGAATATAGGGGGAGATGGAAGAAATTTATTCGGACCTTTATTATTAAACACTAAGTTCTGGTTCAGATGTGTACTTTGCTGTTGAGAATTAAAGTCATTAAATTGTTTTCAAGACCGGTGATATACAGTTAGCTGCCAGGTAAAAGTACGGAAGCAGGAGACGTGATGTCAACACCTAAGTCCTTATTTTTCCTACCTACATGGCCTAAATGATAGAGCTCAATGCCTTCTGCTACACAGGGAGATCGTGTTGATTGAATGTAGAAAGTTGCTACTAGAAATAACTCTACCTAAAAATGAAAATCAGAATCATCTTTACATAGGACCCACCCACTGACAAAATTGACCTGGAATTCTGTGTTCCCTTGGATGTCACTGTCAAGGGATAGTTTGGTTCTTACATGCAAACCGTATCATTTGTAGGGACTCAAAGGCTCAAAGGGAGACGTGGGGGACCCAGGTATGCCAGGTGAAAAAGGAGGAATCGGACTTCCTGGATTACCGGTATGTTTCTGTATTCCGATTAAGATAATAATCAGAAAATAATTATATTATTAGCTGCAGTCTCATCTAATCATTCATATCACCTTCTAATTTTAAATATTTGAGGTTTATTGGTTAATTACTGTAAGTGGGGCTCTACAACAAATTTTAAAGCATCCAAACAAATGAATTATGAAATAAACCTTCATGTTTCCCTGAATTCGTTTTACTAGAAAGTACTAAAATAAATAAAGTTGGTCACTTTAATTTAGTATGCATAAGATAGTGATAACTGACCATTTTAAAATAAATCATAATTTAAAAATAAACCAAAAAAATGTAAAACAAAAATAAATTACTCTGGAAATTCTTCTCTTTACATGTATGATATTATGGGATGGTGTTTTTATGGTTTTTCCCCCATAATTTTTATTAGAATTGGAAGGGAAATTGTAGACAAACATAGGGAAAAAATGCAGAAAACCTCATTTTTTTTTAAATAAGGAAGTGTATAAATAAATGTTAATGTTATAGTTAAAAGACTGAACTTTGCTTTTTAAAGTGAGCACTGCCATAAAAAATATATATAACACTCATAATATATGTTCAGCAATGTATAAGTTGAACCAATCAAGCCTAACGTGGTTTATATTTACATTGTTTTTTTTATTTCACATATCACCCACAGTCTAGGCATTTGGGGAAGCTAGAATGTAGGAGGATAAATCGTTCTTTTACATATCAGGTGTATAATATACAAATTTCAAAATGATGATGGGTTTGGGGAGAAAATTCAGTTGTTCCTTACACTTTGCAAATAACTTGACCAGCTTAACTCTCTTACTGTCATTTGTAGGGTGCCAATGGAATGAAAGGAGAGAAAGGAGACTCCGGATTGCCAGGTCCTCAGGGCCCTTCTGTAAGTCCGTGGTGGCTGAACTTCCATGGTTCCTGAAAAACTCAAAAGCGGGCCTATTATTCATCTAGTTCAACCTCTGCCAGATGGCTTATCAACAGTGGAAAAACCATGAACCTCTTGGTTTATCAAGCTGTAGAATAAATATCTGTTGGCCTTCTACAATGAGACAATTTTTCAGAGGACTGTCTAATCCTGGGACGGGGGAGGGGGGGCGCGGGGGGAGGGATGGGATCAATGGTTTTCTCACGACTCTTGTGGGTAGAGCTTTGTGGATATAGAACATACGTTCTTTTTTTTCTCCAGAGCCCTATTGTTGCCTAGTGAAATATTGGAGAGTTTAATAGTGGTTGTGGCATTATAGCATTTCTTGGAAATCAGTTGCTTCTTTTTCGTTTAATATACATTTGATTTATTCTGGCTTTTGTAAAAGAACTGTATTTCTTAAAGATTTTTTTGTTCTCATAAAGGAATTTCTAAACCTAGAGAATCAAACACATCATTTCTTCCAGTATTATTCTTTCTCTGCAACCATTAATGGCCTTAGCAGAATCCCAGCAAAAGATTCAAGCCAAACCGCCTTATCTAAATGAGGTAACCAAATCCATGTTTATTTTTTTGACATACAGATCATAGGCCCACCAGGCCCACCAGGTCCCCATGGTCCACCAGGCCCCATGGTAAGTCTCTCTTCTCTCCAAAATGTAGTCATTTATTTATGAGCATGCTACTAGAGAAAACATGAGCGCATTCCTCAAAACAGCCAGCTTGTATTTCCTACTACTCTCTGTGGAATGGACAGAAAATACGAGGTGCTTTGAGATGTACTGACTTTACAGTGTTGTCTTTCACTCCCCCAAACACGTCTGTTGGAAAGAGATAGAGTAGTTTTGTGATAGGAAAGTTGAAGACAGACAGATTTGGCAAGCTTTACTTCCAGCCTTACAACAGGAACATCAGAAAATCATTTTAAACACTGTTCTGGGCCACTGGTAGCAAAATAAGATTAATAATTGTAGCCATTAATGAATTTTTTAAACTAACTTTGAAGATTAAGACCCTTTAATGAAATGTTCAATGAGAACATTTATAAAGTAATGTGAAGATTGAAGCTCGCTTCCACAGGTGACAGACACTGTTGAATCCTTCCCTCTGCACGTCATGGTACTTTGATAGGTACAGTCCTTGCTGCAGGGACCCTCAGTGATCAGTGTGACAGGAACTTAGGTCCGGTGCAGAAGGCAGCCATTAAACCAGTGTAATTCTCCAAATGTCTGTCTAATGATGGTGTGTTAAGGGTAGAACATGGACGTCAGATGCTTCCAGTGCTTTCGGCCTGGGCAGGATGGGGACAAGTCCAGCAGCCTCTAAAATCACATTCACGCCTGAGGGGTCTCAATAATCACATGTCTTCAATCATGCAGATTAAGTACCAATCTAAGAAAGAGCTTCATTGGAATGATGCAAGCCACAGAGCATAGTCTAGACCCACTCATCTATTTCTTACTGCCTTTTCTATTTCACCCACAAAGCAATTATAAATAACCTTTTCTTAAAAACTAAACAGTTTTTTAAGAATTAAGCAAATGGCATATTTTGGTTGTTTATACGCCCTCCACTTTAAGTTAGAAGATTAAACAACACTACCACCTGTTCACTTCCTAAAATTAATTAGTTGAAAAGAATTTCAAATCATTACTAAAATGAGATGAGAATACTTGATAAAATATCAGACATTTCCTAAAAATGTTTATTCATAACTTATCTAAGGAGAAAATATTCTAATGTACATGTATGTAACAAACTTCAATGTATTGCTTGTTAAAAATTTTTCTACTGTCATATGATTTTACTGATGGGTACTTAAATACTCCTCTTTCCAATAGTTTATTTAAATTATTTGAAAACTTTAAAGCAATTCACAGTAACCTTTAGTTAATTTAAGTTGGCTAATTAGTCTCTATATTTAGATTTTGCACAAAATACAGGGGAAAGGCCCTGATGACTTCTTTATATTGCTAAACATTTGTTGCAAGAATCTTGAAGAATGCGTCTTTGTCAAAATAAGTACATTCTAAATAATACTTCCCACTACTGCATTAGATCCTTTCCTTATTCTTAAATTAAATAAATTATGCAACAGGGCTGCAGAATTGACTATCATCTTTGCATTTCCTTTATACCTTAGGGTCCCCAATACCTGGGTCTAGAGCAGTTAGCAATGGAAAAGGTCCCCTCTTCACTGGTATTTAAAGTCTGGGACTTTCCTTTGCTAAATTTTTGTCTTTTAAGACATCTACATTCCATATACATTCATACTGTATCTGACATTTGCCACCTATATGTTTAATGGGGATTTGAGAAATAGGAGCAGTGTGGATTCACAATACTTTCTTTCCCTATTTTTTTCTTTGCTATCATTCTCTTGGATTCCACCCTCCCCCTCTCAGGTATTTAGCATAAAGAATTGCTATGGTCATGCTTAAACACTGTGTGCCATGTTCTTTACTTGCCATGGCTCTGGCAAGAGTTTCTTTTAGAAAGAATACTACAAAATGACAGGGATTGTCATTATGTATCTCCCGGTGATGGAAATTACTATTGATATTTTTTCCTCCGTATTAGCTTTTGTAATGGCCATGAAACAATGGAATGATTGAGTAAACCATTATCTTTGTTGTTGTTGTTTAAAAAAAAAAAAAAAGAATTGCTATTAATAAGTTTCCTATGACAGAGCAATCCAGAACCTGGAAGGAACTTCCACTAGGTATTAACATCCACTGGCCTGCCTGGAGCTATAGCTCAAACAAAGAGATTCTTGTTTTACATCTCCTTTGTTACGTTATGTAATCACTTCTGCTGGGAAACAGTGAATCGGTTCTTAATTAAAAGCTGTGTTTTTCATTTTCAGGGACCCCATGGACTTCCTGGACCAAAGGTAATCTAACAAATCCCTTGATTATTTGATTTCTGTTTCCTTGTTAATCATGGAGAAGCATGACGGAAGCATGTCTGTCCTGTCTTATTTACTTGTCAAGAATGTTGATAATCTTTAAGCCTTTAAGTATCCAGATGTTTAACTCTCACAACACAGAATGACTTAGAACAAATTTAAGTGGTATCACCTGGCGATGAATTATTCCTCATTTTGCCTTTTTTCCTTGTTATTATGTAAGTTTCTGAAATCACTAATCATAATATACTCAAAATCAACCATTTAGAAGTAAATCTGATGAGATTCTCAGACTAGTCCAGATGCTTTCTTGTTATCGTATCTTTAGTTGTACATTTAGATGCTATTGATACTTCTTGCTTGTTATGTAGTAGTACCGCATCTAAACGCTTTGACTGTCCAGCATCTTAATTTTGTACTTCCCTGAGGCCACTGGCCTAGAATGGAGTGGGGTGTATCAGGTGTGCTATACTGAGAAGAATACATCACTACCTTGAGACACACACACATACTCTGGATTAACAAGAGAACAGTGGAGAATGGCCCCTCCTTTTTAGCATTGGTGCAGCCTGTATTGTGAAGATGGTCTCTCCGCCTGTTCTCTGCTTTCCTGTAAACCAAGAGGACACCTTGGATTAGAATGAGCCCTGAAAGACGATCTTCTTCTTCCAGGGGACATGTATGATGAGGAACTATGTTCTAATCTCAGCTCTGCCCTGACATGCTATGTTACCTTGGGCAGATTATTTACCCTCTCTGTTCCTTCATTTACTCAACTAGGTAACTTACCACAGAGTGTTGTTATGATTTAATAGCAAAATATCTGGTGCAGTTGTTGATAAGCACCCATAAGTGCCAGTTGTTTTTGTTATCTTCTGATTTGATGCTTTGTTCTGAACAGAAAAATTTAGCTAGTCCTCAAGGCTGTTTGAGAGAAGGTTCACGTACTCTTGAAAGCTCCTCAGTAATGAGTTGGTGCATTTTAATGGTGAGGGTGAGAGAACACATAATGCAATGTTGGCCTAGGAGTCAGAAAGGCAGCCCAGCCTCTCCTCTGGCTCACCCAGCCCTAGAAATGGCAGAGATATTGGTACGACTCCTGAAACCTGAGTTTCCTTTTCAAGGTGACTCACCCAAGCACAGGACGAGTGTATGCCTCTTTATTCTTTGTAGAATACCTTACCTTCTGGTGAGTGGTAGTGTCTCAGAATCACGGATTATCGTTTGAGGTCAGAGCATTGTTCTGGGGGTCAAAAGAGAGAGCCCATCTACCGGCTTTGTAATCTTAGTCGTTACCTTACTTCTCTGGGCCTCTTTTCCCACTCTTGGCTTCTCCTTGGATGTTAAGGCACCCCTAAAGACCAGCCCAACTATAATAACTCAGGCTAAAGCCATTAAGACTGTGTTTTTAATTCCTTGTGTGATTCAGATATCCCACAATTAGATTAATAGATGCCCAAGATTCTTTGGATATCTAAAATGCAATGATTTTTTTGCCTATACTTAACTGTAATTATACTTAAATCATAGACTTCAGAGAATTTTTATATAGTTTCAAAGACCTCATAGAATACCTATCCTAACTCCTTGATTTTATAAATGATAAACTATAGGCCCAGGAAATTTAGGTAATTTACCCCAAATTACACTAATTAAATGACAGATCTGGGACTAGAATTTAGGTCCAGCATTGAAATTTGGTCTTTTTGCCACTGAATTAGACTGTTTATAAACTCACTTTCTAGGTTAATGACCAGTCCTATCAATGCATGATTCCTCACCAAAAAAATTCACAGCCTACAAAGGCTTTCCTGCCTATCCATCATCTCAAGACCACTTGTTGAAAGACCTCACACACATGCAAAGCCGGGTATCTCAAGTTCAGACCAGTTAACTGAAGTAGACTATTGCACCTTGGTCTTGACCTCACATTAACTCTAGCTCTATGACATTCCCAGGATCATACTTTACCAACCATTTAGATTTCTTGTAGTGGCAGCACTGTGAACATCCCATCTTTAGAATCCCAAAATTTCATTAGGTTTTGCCCAAATGTGTTCATTCATTTGTGACCCCTTTGAAAGTTTAAATATGTAACATGGTACTAAGGATGATCTGTTTCCCAGCATTTCCTGATGAGAGGAATGACCTGGAAGGCTTATTAAAAATACACATTTCCTGCGCTACTGAGGTCTGCATGGGGCCCCAGGCTCTTTATGTTTAACTAGAGGCCTGGTGCATGAAATTTGTGCACAGGGTTGGGGGGGGGGCAAGGGGGGAGGGTGGTTGTCCCTCAACCCAGCCTGCACCCTCTCCAATCTGGGATCCCTCTCACAATCCAGGACTGCTGGCTCCCAACTGCTTGCCTGCCTGCCTTCCTGATTGCCCCTAACCGCTTCTGCCTGCCAGCCTGATCACACCCTAACCACTCCCCTGCCAGCCTGATTGATGCCTTACTGCTCCCCTACCAGCCTGTTTGCACCTAACTGTCCTCCCCTGCAGGCCTGGTTCCCCCCAACTGCTCTCCTCTGCTGACCTGGTCCCCCCAACTGCTCTCCCCTGCAAGCCTGGTCCCTCCCAACTGCCCTTCCCTACCGGCCTGGTCACCCCTAACTTCCCTCCCCTGCAGGCTTGATCACCCCCAACTGCTCTCCCTTGCAGGCCTGGTCCCTCCCAAATGCCCTCCCCTGCTGGCCATCTTGTGGTGGCTATCTTGTGTCCACATGGGGGCAGCCATCTTTGACCACATGGGAGCAGCCATATTGTGTGTTGGAGTGATGGTCAATCTGCATATTACTCTGTTATTAGATAGGACAAGCACCACACTGATTTCATCATCAGACAAATGGGGAAAATACCACACTCCTGCCATGTAGACATAGTCTTTCCTACCTCCCACCCCACCCAGAAAGACTCCATAGGGCTTGGAGACTGAAATAATCTTCAAGGCTTTCAAATTTTCTTGATGAAATTAATGTCTGTGCTTAGAAGTTAAAGAGTGAACCAGTTAAATTCCATTTCTAACATCCTGCTGCTGCTACTGATAGAACATAGGTGTACTGTATTCTTAGATTTAAAAAAAAAAACACAGAGTCAACAAAATTTATCACTTCTCATTGCTTTTGTAATGTAACCCTAAACTAAATTCAAACCTTCTTCATTCAAACATTGGGCAGACAAACTTACTACATGTAAGTTTTGTGATCTTCATGTTTTCTTCTGGCTATTTGCTGTCTACTCTATTGATTAATCCATGTAGGGACCTGACTTGGCAATGTCAGTGAACGAGGACTCACTAAATGGCATTACTTCAAACATCAGTGGCTATATTTTTAGCTCATCCCCCTGGGAAAAATGCTTAAAGGCTTAAAATGTCTGTGTATAACACTGTCCTGCATATTCCAGTTTTCCATTGCAGCAGAGTAGGTTTTTTATTACTGAGTCTCCTTCAGCATCCTCCACTGATTGTCTCCGATTTGCTTGGTCAGAACAATGTGGCACAACACCAATTTCCTTGATATACAACTGAAAATTTCAGGAACTCAGTTATATATATTTTGATTCTAAAGAGCATACTTTCTAGGGTGTTTTGTTTCCTAGAATATTATTTGTCCATTTCAGTTTATTAATTTTGTAATGTTTTAGAAATTAAGTTTGAACTGTTACAAGACAAATCTAGCCTGACTCAGCTGTTACCTAAAACTGGAATCTGCAACCATTTCCGAGACTGGCTCTCTTCTCTCATAGCTGAAACGCCCATGATAGCTACCAAAATTGGCATTTGCTTTTGCATTTAGGGTGAACCAGGGTTAAATGGTGTTAAAGGATTGAAGGGTGAACCAGGTCAAAAGGGTGACAGAGGACCCCTTGGTCTTCCAGTAAGTAAAGAAAACTTTCCATTTCAGTGCAAATCTCAGACTTTTCTTTCTACCTTAAGCAACTACTCTGGTTTGCTTGGCAACTACTAATAGTTGAGATTTCTGTAATTGGAGAACACATTGTGTTTGTTAGTGCAGAGCCCAGCCCATTTCTTTCCCTGATGTCTGCTCTTCTGTAAGAGGAAGACCCCATACACAATGCCAACACTGTTTTGTCCTTCGATTACATACATGCCAACCTTCCTCTGTTAAAGCTGACAGTTCTCCTCCCATCACCCTCTTCTTTACAAATGTACTGTGCTCATCATTTCTCCCAAACTTTTTTTATAATTTAGTGCAGTTTTAAATTCTCCTTCAATTTTTTTACTCCTTTGATACCCAAACTGTAGCCCTCTGTTGTTGGCAGGTGTGCAATTGGCCATTGCTGATGGCATGAGGTCAGTGCTGTGGCTCCTTACATTAATCAATCATATCGAGGTCTAAACGTTGTATGTTGTTAGTTTTGGAAATGCTCTCTTAAGAGATTAGTGTGGCAATAGTGGATAGGATGGGAGAAGCATTTTGCAATTGTTTAGAGATTTTTATTTTTAAGAAAAAAAAATGGATATTTACCTTTCCTGCACCTCATGCCAGTCTTCTTTCCACAGCTAAAAAGATATATTTTTTAAAAATGGTTATTGACTATGAGGTTGTAGTTTCAAGCTTTTACTATGCTGTCTATTCAGTGAATGCCAACAAAAGTCAATAAAGAACATTATAAATTATGTGATTAAAATGACATAAAATTGGTAATAGGAAATAATTTATACACATATTTTACACATAAAAAATTGATTATCAGTTATTTTATTTTCCCTGTGGGTACTATATCTAAAGTAGTAAGTATTCTACTTGATAACCAGTGCCTTACATAAATCAGGCATGTAGTAGATGCTTAATAGATATTCATTTAATGAATGAGTGATAGAGCATAGGTTAAATCATACCAGTTAGATCAATGGATGACCTCAGAATAAAACCTCTATAACATATGTGAGTCATTAATTCACATCCCAGGTGAATATATTATCAATGCAAAATTTTTACCATCTCCGTCTTTATTTTTAATTGTTATAATAATGGTGACTGAACAAAGTACCCAAAGGCAAAAAAAACTTTGGATTTCGGTTTCATTTAAATTTAGGACTAGTGATCATCTTTATACACTTAACAGAAAGCTCTGCATATGCTAGCATTAAACAAACAACACACTTTTTAAATTTTTCAATCATTGCTAGCTAAAGATGTTTTTGCACTGGTAATCCTCATAATAAAATTATACAGAATGAATTATAACATAAAATCTAAAATTACCCAAAATATATATGGTATAGCATCATTGGTAGAGTTTGCAGCTGGAATATACTTTTTTCTTTCATTTTGTATTATTAATTGCATCTGAAGCATAAAATGGGAAAATAGTTTTGCAACCTTGCCAAGAGAATTTACAGGGCTAGTGCCTTGTCTTTCCTGAATACTCCTTCATCTAATCAATTTTTAAAGGACTATAAATAAATATTTGAGTTTTGAGATACAAATGCCATATCAAAGAAGCAATTGTGCTTATTCTTGAAATAAGCTTTGAAAATGTCATCTTTTAATCATGCACTGGAGTCCAAGGTGAAGAAAAGCATGCGTTGCATTGGATTTTTAAAACATTTCCCATCCAGACTTTGCTGCGATGATTATTTGATTACTTCAAGTGAGTCAAGGAACAGTCTTGTTTGGGACAGTTATTTTTTGATTGGACTCATGAACTGTTTCTGGCTTTTTCCTGTTCCTAGAAGTCCCTCTAGTGGTGACTAATGTGAACACAGTAAGAACAACCCAGAAATCAATGACTGTTCATGTAAAAGCCACAGCCATCCGGCACGTTCAAGTTCTGCATTTGTTATTCATAAAGGCTATTTTAACAAGCAAGACTAGAGTTCTTTTCTTCTCCTCTGAAATGCTATCCTTGATTGATTATACAGTGGTCTGCAAACTGCGGCTTGCGAGCCACATGCGGCTTACGAGCCGTGCTTTGCCGCTCTGTTGACTAATGAGTTTGCCGACCACTGGGATAGGGGCTTAATCACAAGGAACAACAATAGCCTGTAATTATTGGAATCAAGAGTCTAGGTCAGTGGTCAGCAAACTCAGTCAACAGAGTGGTAAACCGCGGTGGCTCGCGAGACGCAGTTTGCTGACCACTGGATTATTATAATGAGCCCTTACTTAAGAGATCGGCCATTATTTTTCCTTCAGAACTTAAGAAAAATATTGTGAATAGTACAGTCTTTAGAAAACGAATTTCATATGGATATTAGCAGCCTGTGGCTGTTACTGTAACTACTTTAAAGCCCACTCTATGAACCTCATTACCTTGATTTCTAAATAGGAATTTGTCAAATGGAAATGTCATAAAAATGCCATCGTCTATGGGGGTGTTTATTGTCCTGTGTTTTGTTTTTTGTTTTTTTTTTAACTAACAATTTGTAGCAATGTGATATTCATCCCAGAACCCTGTAACTGGGTATTATGTTGTTTGAAGTGTTACACTTGTTCACTGGTACCTCATACTAATCTCTGTTCTTGTCATTCGTGTTACACCCACCAACCCTGCTACCAACCAAATCACACAGGGAGCATCTGGCTTAGACGGAAAGCCAGGAGCCCGGGTGAGTCAGTGCCTCGTCTTGCTCCAGCGCGTTTGTGGCTGTGAATTCTGTGCTTCCAGACAGACCCCTTTGGCTCATGTGTTCCCACTGAAAGATGAGGGTACCTAGGATTGGGGTAAAATGAGAAGGTGGACAAAGACAGTGGCAGAGAAGGGGAAAGTGGACGTAGCATGGGCTGCTGCTCTATGGGACGTACAGCCTTAACTGCAGAACATGTTTCTGAAACGGGAGCTCAGGTCTGGATTACCTGCTAGGTGACAAGAATAGCCAGTCTAATCGGCATCACTGTCTCAGAATGCTGGCAGATTTCTCCATAACCAATGACATTTCCTGTAATTCCAGGAGCGAGGACCTCTGATGGGATTAAAATAATGTGGATTTATTTTAAGTTGTTTTTCCTTTTATGTTTATGTTCATATTAGAAATGTAACTTCTTCATTGGACTAACTTTTAAATCTTTGTTCATCAAAATGAATTGTCTGTCTTCTGTTGTCTCTTTTCTTTGGCTCTTAACAGCTCCATCTCTTAAATGTCAGCTGCAGAGACTCAGTCTTTACAAGTTTTCTGAAGATGGACTTTGAGTTCAGGCAGTAAAAGATCAGTTTAAGATGGTGAGAATTCACCAACATTAGAATGAACTTAAAACCCTGAGTTACTTCATATCAAGGCTATAAGAGAATAAGCAAGAGCAGTAGAAGAGAAATAAAAACACTATAAAGATGTGTGCTGAATAGTTCCATTTGCAGATTTTATGACAAATTCTTTGCAAATCTAAGTATAGTCTTCCTGAAAATGAGCCAATATACTTGAAGTCCTTGCTACCATTTTAAGAATCAAAAAGAAATTTTAGCTCTTTGATTCTAAAAACCTTCCTCAGGCAGCCATGATTTCCCTTGGACCTCAGTGATCCTGCATTCGTTCAGATGTTATCTCGTGGGCCACAGAAATCCTGATCCTAAGCCAGGAGGCCAGAAGGCAATTATGCCGTTCAGTCATCGGCTGCCTGGTTTGTGCCTTGTACGGCCAGTGACTTCAGCCGCTGCAGCAGGGCCTGCAACAACAATTCCTCCCCTTGAAGCCCCCTGCTGCTCCGCGTGGAGCTCAGGAAAGTTTGGTTTGAACACTGTTCCCATTTAATTTTGTTCATTTGTGTAACTGTCCAAGCCTCCGAAGCAGCTGAAAACAAGGCTTTGGAGCATCGGTGGCCAAGGAAAGTAGGGCTGACATTGGGGGTGGAGAATGAATGTGAACAAGAGGTGATGTGAAGAGAAAACAACTGCGGGTTTTTTTAAGATTGGGGGAGGCAAGGTGAAGATGTCCCATTTAGTCAGGAAGGAAATGTGTAATTAAATATGATCTACAGCTTTTTGTGTGGGCCCTTCGTGAAACAGGCAGTTATGTAATTCATCCCGTTTGCACGAGATTCTTGAAAACCACTGGCCTGAAAGAATCAAGCATAAAGCACTTTGAAAGGAGATGAGTTTTCTTACTGACATTCTTGGGCGTCATTCACCCAGGAAAGCCCAGGATACATTAAAACTGCTTTTCTTGTAGCCCTGGGATATGTCTCATATTAACTTATTTTTTATCCCTTTTTAGGGTACAGACGGCCCTATGGGACCCCATGGCCCTGCAGGTCCCAAAGGAGAAAGAGTAAGTTGCTCCTGAGGTTACTAAGCTGTGACCTAAATGAGAAACTAACGTGTGAACTTCCCAGAAGAAACAAAGGGCCATCTACTATTAAATGAAAATAGATATGATCATAAGCTTTATTCAGAGTCTTCACTCTGAGAGAGAGAACATCAGAGTATAACATGGAATACGGCTGCCCTAATAGAAAACAGTGCATACATTTACATAGCTGACATGAATAGCTCAGAACCCGTAAGGAAGATATTTTTACTTAGCCTTAACCCAGTAAATAGAAGTCAATAGGGCTAGCATTTCCACGACTTCATGTTCTGGCTGATAATCTTTCATAGAAAGCAACTTTATTTCATTGAAAGTAAGTTATAACTTTGTAAAGAAGATGACAAAAATCTACATATTCTTTTCCACACAGTTATACATGCTGCTGTTTTAAAAAAAGAAAGAAAGAAAGAAAGAATAGACTGTCTTCCCTTAACCATACGGAAATAATTTCAGTGCATTATAAAACAAAAACCTTTCACTAACCTCGCTATTGCTAGGCCATGTGTCCATGTCCTTGGGAAGAAAACAAAGTCAGAGTGGAAGATAAATATCTGACACACAAAAATGTGCTGCCGCATCAGCAGCTGGTCAGGTGTCTGGAACTCCTCTCCCTCTTTCTCTGTTTCCTCCCCTTTTCCTTTTCCTCGCCTTGGAACACTTAGAAGTGTTTGTGTGTCTGAGTGGAATTGTGTCATCAGTTTCCCCACCATCCAGGGTGGGATGGAAAGAAAGCATCCTCACAGTGAGGGCTTCAAAATGTTGGAATAATTCATTTGTGGTCTTTTAAAACTAGATAGAGTTTCACCGATCTGGGATCATTTGTCCACATAGTGATTTCTTTGGCATACACCCCAATTCCATGTTCTATACATTGAATTCATTCATTCAATAAATACTTATCACATGTTACAATGTATAAAACACAGTGTACTTTCAGTATGAAATGGAAACACACTCCTCCTTTTTATGTAAAGTCTATTTTGCTCCAGTGAATTGAATGCCATTATAATTAATTCCTCATCCTATAATCGTTTACTAATACACTACATATATTTATTCAGTACTGTAAAGGAAACAGATATTTTCCCTCATCTAGAAGAGCTTACAATCTAATTGCAGAGGAAAAAAGACCTCTGAGAGAAATAACCAGGTAATGGGGCCACAGTGAATACAGATAGGCTCAGGCTGCCATACAGTGATGAGGGAAGCTGGCTTTGTCCAAGAATGCTTCTAGAAAGAGGTGACTCTTAAAGGCATAAATAATCTGAATCTGCAACTACCTTTATTTGATCTTATTTCTAAGATCAGGCCAATGACTTATGAAGCTCTTCTTAATTAAAAATATTTAAAAGCGAAGAGCCCCACTGCTGACCCACTCAAGCACTGTATCAAGAAATGCAGTACATGTACTAAAAATGGAGCAGCAAATCTCAAGTAGTCTTTTGGCAGGAGGCCCTGGGGCTCAAGAGGGTTTACCATTTGGTAAATCAGCTGCTACTTCCGATAGCTCCACACTGTCACAAGGGTATCAGGTCTCGGCCCTGGGGCAGGATTAACCAGGAGAGCAAATGAAATCTCTAAGAATTTCTGAAGGCATAGTTGAAGTCAAATGGTGTGCAGTGTAAAGTGTTACACTTGTATTTATTTACTCAGCACGTTAACTATCTTAACTGGGTCAGATATCAGTACTCCCTAAGTGCCCCTCACCCAAAGTGCTAAACTGGAGTGTGATTCTCAGTGTTAATTGATTGAGGCGCCATCTGGACTGTCTTGAAGAAGTTTCAAATTTTAAAGCGGGAGGAATCAGGAAAGGGGCCATTCTAGAATAATTTCTTAGTGTAGACATGCAAATTAGAGAGCCTGAATAAAATTAGACCAGCGTAAAGGAAGCCAGACATCTGACAGTGTTACTCAGAAACTGTCAAATGCGTGACTGGCAGCTCTTCAAGCTCCTGGAGGTTCCTGCCTTCAGCTGATTTCTTCGTCTGGCCTTGTAACTTTCTTAGGAACTCTGCAGAAGTTGTTAAATTGGAGAGGTGCAAGGCTTTCTCTTTTTTTGAATTATTTAATCCAGGAGAAGCTGCACATTCCAATCCCTGTGTTAATATTTCACTCCTGGAAGTTTTCAAACTGAGACCATTAGGATGCTTTTGACTCTAAATGACAGACCCCAACTCAAAAAACAATGAAGACCTTTGTTGTTTTATATAACAAAATGTTCAAGGAGGGACTCTCGGCTTTGCTTCTGTGCCCTTCCCACCTGCTGGCCTTGTCTTCTGAATACTGGCAAGCAGGTTCCCATGGTGCTGACCTCCCGGCCCTCCCATCCCCTCTCCCCCCACCCGCCCCCCACTTCCAGGAACCATGGGCAGAGAACACACAGAGACCTTCCCCTCTCATGCCTCTTTCCTTAGTGAGGAACGTGCCCCATAGCATCCCAGCTGACTTCCCCCACACCTCCTGTCCACTTCTGAAGCAGTCACTGCTGAGAGAAGTGGATTGCTATTAGCTTAAAGTAATTATTTGGGGAGGCCAATTCTATACGAGAAGTTCCACACACAAATGTTTGAGTGACAGCTTAATTCAAATAAGCCATGGTATATTCATTTCAAAAACAAAATAAAGCCGAAGTGCTCAATCAGAGGAGGAAGAAGGGAGTAGGTAAATCAAAATAATCTGTGGAGCCTTTACAAATGAAATCTACTCTACTCTGTTGAGTTTTTTTAAACTAGATCAACTCCAGGCTATGTGGATTCTCCTTTTAAACCCCTACCTCCCACTACACATACCCACACCACCACCACCACCACCACCATTTTAAAAATCAAAAATAACATGCCAGCTCAAAATGAAATACATTTATTTTGAATTAATTTGAGTTGCTCTTTGAGTTGCCGAGCCCTTTTTTTTTTAAATTAAAAGTAAGACTAATTGTATAATAATGATAGCTACTATTTATGGGACATATTATTTGACAACAGTGAATTTCATATTTTATAATCAGAAAAATTCTTGTAGAATATGTATTATTATTCTTATTTAACAGCCAATGAAACGCAGGCACAGAAAGGCTAAGAAAGTTACGTAAGCCCTGACGGCAGGGCGGGGGGGGGGGGGGGGGGTAGGGAGGGGGCCTCAGTTGGTTGGAGCATAGTCTACACCAAAAGGTTTTGAATTCAAAACCTGGTCAGGGCACAGACCTAAGTTGTTGGTTCGATCTCTGGTCAGGGTGCCTAGAGGGAGGCAACCAATCGATGTTTCTCTTTCTCATTGATCTTTCTCTTTCTCTTACTCTCTCTCTCTAAAATCAAGAAAAATATAACCTTGGGTGAGGATTTAAAAAAGGAAGTTACCTAAGGCCATACAGATAGTTAGTGACAGGACTGGAATTCAAATTTAAATGTGTTTTATTTCAAAGCCTGCCACTTTCCTGAAAGCAAATGCTGCTCTTTCAGTAATACTGAGTAAAAGTTCAAAAGCATTTATCGTCTTTATTTTCAGTGGCCTCCCTGTTCTTTGTGTGCTTCTGGGTGACAGTGCTAATTAGCTCCACCAATCCCTACGTTTAGATTAAAGAATGTTAACAGGGACTTTAAATGTGCTCAAATGGGAATCTGGAGTATAGACAAACACAGCAAAATACATGGATCTGCATTCACAGTTAGTAGCTGAACTTGGCACTTTACTCATGAGAAAGATTCGCTAACCTTTGAACTTCTTCAGAGGTGTGATAAAAGAAGGTAACATTTTCTGTCTGACCACTCATATAAACATCATCGTCACTCCTGAAGTTTTCACACTAAGTCCTGACAAACACATTAATTTTGGAGATGGTGCAGAGGGGGTTTCCTACTTGAAACGCAGGGTATCTTTTCCTCTGTCATTGCAATTATTTCATATTCATGGGACCACCTCCAATTACGCTTATTCTTTATAAGCATTCAAAATTATCATTTAAGCCTTGGCTGCTTTTTCTCAGTGGTTAGAGCATCAGCCCATACACCAAAGGGTCAAGGATTCGAGTCCCGGTCAAGGACACGTAACTGGGTTGCAGGTTCGATCCCCAGCCCTGGTGGGAAGCAACCAATCAATCTGTCTCACTTCTCTCTCTCCTCCCTCTCTCTCTCCCTCCCTCTCTCTCTCCCTCCCTCTCTCTCTCTTTCTCTCTCTCTCTCTCTTTCTCTCTCTCTCCCTCCCCAATACTCTCTCTAAAAATCAATGGAAAAAATATCCCTGGGTGAGGATTAACAATAATAAATAAATACATAAATAAACAGTAACTTAAAATAATTTGTAACAAATAAATGTTTCACATTAATGCCCAAGAAACCCGAATACAGCACCCTAGACATGCTGGTCCTTTGGCACAACCAGGCAGTGGAAGTCTTATGCTCTTTCTAAGGTGATTTAATAAAATCGTCTTACGTAGATTACTTTTACTGTATCATTGACAGCAATTCTGGAAGAGTCTGAATCTTTGGTATTTTGATAGAATTATAATTCAAATGGGAGTTTTACACACAGGCCATTAGGGCACAGGTGTGAATATTGGTATTCGTGTCTGATTTGAACTTTCTACCTTTCGTTTTAGGGTGAAAAAGGAGCTGTGGG
This sequence comes from Corynorhinus townsendii, assembly GCA_026230045.1. NCBI lineage: Eukaryota > Metazoa > Chordata > Mammalia > Chiroptera > Vespertilionidae > Corynorhinus > Corynorhinus townsendii. Next base: position 77,650,268 of record JAPDVU010000001.1, on the reverse strand, counting down.
AGAGCCCGGACCTAGAGGGCCCTATGGCCTGCCTGTGAGTTCTCTGTCTCGCATGCGGTCTCCACCTTCAGCATCCACAGATCACCTGTCACTGATACACGTAACCCCTCCCTTGTGGGACTAACTAATCATATTACAGGAGCAAAAACAGTCCACTCATTCTCTACAACCCCAGTATCACCATGTCCTCCAGAGATAGTCACATTCATGTCATCCTCCCACTCATGTACAGACACATGCCCTCACATGTCACAAGACAGAGGATCAGAGCTTGTCCATTGATGGACAGCACCAGCCTAAAGGTGGGACTCCCCCTGTCCAGTGACGCCTTGCCCACACCATCTGACGGGACGCCCATGACTGGCACTTCTTTGGAAGGCCACTGTACCAGAAGTGGGTGTAAGAGTTTTATTTAAAACAACTTCCTGCAGATTTTATCTGTTCCAATAGGTTACTTACTAAAACCACTCTTGCTAATTAGTTATTTCTCGAATTGATGTTTATGATGACTCGATGTCTCTGATCCCTCTGTTACTGTCATCACAGGGGATCTTGAACATAGGATGTGGATAAAATTTCTCAATGACGCAGACTTGAAATTGAGGCCACGGGTTTGCTTTAGAGCATTATCTTTGGGATCATCATAAAGGATCCCATGGGGTAGGGAAGGACTACAATAGAAGTGTATGCTTGTATTGAGTTTTTTAACCCCGATGCACTTCCACATACCAGGTACTTTCAGTTTTTATGAACTGAAATAATAAACTAAAACCATCATTACTTCAATGCTAAAAGAGAAGCTGGTTTTAAAATAGATTTAAAGGGAAGGCTGGTTTTTAAAATAGATTTCAGTTGATGAATCACAGCAGCCTCTCAGGAACTCCAGGTGGATCCCTTGTGAGACACAATAGGCCACTGCCCTGATCATCGGCACCATGGGAGTGCACTTATCATCCTTGCACACAGCCTTTTGGCTCCTTTTAGATTTGGGGATCATTCATTTACAGAGTTTACTTAAAAACAGTATTTTAAGTTGTAACCTTCACACCCTCAGTATTTATGGACGAGGTGCACTCTAGCCAAATCCAAACTATATTTAACAATAAAGTTTCCACATTTTTCACTCATGTCTGAGCTCACTACTCAGAGAATTAAAGCAGCATTGATTTCATACTGTATTCGTGCTGGTGTGTTTTTAAATCAGCTAAATGATTTTTGCTTTCAACTTAACTCCTGACTTGATAATTTGGATACCAACCATTCACCTTCAGCAAAAAAGCAAACTATTTAACCTGATATATAAGAAAACATTTTCATGACTCTTAACAACAACATTAACAGTCATTTCACTTGATTTAGTGAAAAAAATGTGTGATACTAATCAGTAGAGGATCTTTTTCACATTAGTGAAGTAGTTCTAATACTAGTGTTGCATGTCCAGGCAGCCTTAATGAAAACAATAACCTATTCATGAAACCTAAGAACACTAATATAGCTACTGTGGTTCTTTGGCAGGGGAAAGATGGAGAGCCTGGTCTTGATGTAAGTAATACATACAATGAACATCTTCCTATTATAATAAATGCTGATGGTCTCCATCATAATAACAGCAAGAATACTCCTTACTGTTTCTGTACACATAGATATGCATACATCAAAAATTGCTATGCATATAAATAGCCGCATAAAATACACCAAGAGTGTTTGCATAAGATAAACATAAAGGAGAAAAAGTAATTATCTGGTATAAAATTAATAATTGATAGTTGATAGTGCCACTTTAAAATACTTTCCCAAATTAGGGACACTCTCAATATTTGTATTTGAACCACTTATTTTAAAATATGCATAAAATTAAAGTATCTTTCACCTGCTACCCTTAGGTAATGGTGTATTGTATCTATCCTCAAAGCTCTTATGCCATAATTTTTTAGCTGAAAGTCCCTATTTATCTTACAATTCTATAAATATGGAGAATCTCAAAAGTAAATGCCTCTTGAAATGAACACTGCTCATCCTGTACTAAGTGAATAATAACAATAGCAAAAGTAATAGTAGTTACTATTCATTGAGCAACTTGTATGTGCAGACATAATCCTGGTACTTTATTTCATTGCATTTAATGCTCCCACCAACAGTTGTATAGTAGATATCATTAACCCCATTTTAGAGTCAAAGGACTAAAATGCCGAGGTAAGTGATTTGCACATGGCCACACAGAGCAGTGAACGCCCCAGGGTTCAAACTAGGACCCTGATATTCTCTCCACTGTACATTTCCTAGGAGAAAAAGCAAGAAACCTATAGTATGTAGACAATTGACATGTTAGTAAACTATTATTCCTAAGTGCTACTTTCTCTAAGTTTTGAGATTGTTGGCATGCCTTTTTCCTTTATATCTATGTTTCAGAAACATGCAATTTTAAATTTATTTTTTCAATTTGATTGTGTCACAGTTACATCAATAGATCTATTTGGTTTGCTTTTTGTCCTCTAGGGCTTCCCTGGTCCACGAGGCGAGAAGGGTGATCTAGGAGAAAAGGGAGAAAAGGTGACCTCTGCATCCCAGCATGTGCCTGCTTGACCTTTGTCATGCTGTCTGCTTTGCTTCACCTGTGAGGGTCTTTCCTACGTCTACCCCTTCTCCGTCCTGTGCTCCAAAAACATGCTGTTGCCCGATCTGAGGACTCAGCTCTTCACAGGGGAAGGAAGAAGGCTGCGCCACTAGAAATAAGAGCACTGTCTATTATGGAAGAAAACATTATAATCCCCAGATAGCCAGGCTACTATTTTTCAACTACCTGACACCAGTGTGTTGAAAGATGTAATGTTCAGGGATTCTTGAAAGTGAAAAAAAAAAGGATTACACATTAACGTAAACTGAAATAGGACAATTCCGTAGGTTTTCTGGCCAAGTTAGCCCAACCCAGTGAAGCTTTAGTTATCTTCACAGCATTCCCAGGGAAGGGACAGGAGATATGGTCTGTGCCTTGATTTTTTAACTGGAAAAATAGAAGACAAGCAGTGTGCCTGATAAACCCCAGTGAGTCCATTAGGCAGCTTTTAGGTGCTATAGATATTTTTAAGTGAAGATATTGGTGTATTTTCTGAGGTCATGTTTAGGTTCTATCTTAGGACCATCAGCTCCAGGGTACATAGGAGCCAAAATTAGGCAAAAGGGTTTTCTGTCTGAAAGTAAAATTTAGATTATGGATTTTTAAAATCACTTTTTTTCCTTTTCTCTCCCCTTTGCTTAGATCTTTGAAGAATAATTTTTTACAGTTCCAATGTAAATTGCCCTTTCACAGTTCAATTATATTTCTCAGAGTAAATCATGTCCTGATCTACTTAACAACACACTGTTTCAAAATCCTAGAAAAAAAAATTTTTTAACAGTGAAGTTCATAGCTTTTGAAAAGCAAGGCCAAGTGAGAGTTGTCAAAGAAAGAAAGGTATGAAGACTGCTCTGTATTCTACAGGCCTTAAGTATGACTTAGCTTCCCATTGGTAAGAGAGTTCATGTGAGTGGTTATGTAAAAAGCACCACCACCACCACCATAAATCTGATTACATTTATTGAGCACTTAAGTGTTTTCCCAAAAGTGATAGTCTTTTCAACCTCATAACAACCCTCTGAAGTTGGTGCTATTTTGTTCCCATTTCACAGGCAAGGAAGCTGAGGGAAAAAAAAAAAAAGTTCCTTTATTCTGAATTACAAATTCTAACTATAAAATATAAATATACTGGTACTTTAGCTCAAGGTATGTGTGCTTTAAAGATTATAGATTTTTTATTTACCTGATGGGTAGTATGAGTGCAAAATCTTACTCAAAAGTATGTCACTATTATGAGGATACTTACTTTAATGCTCTTTTAAACAAAGAAGAAAATACCAGCATTTTAACATATGAAAACACTAAGCTACAAATTTAATCCTCAGAGTAATGTTAATCACCCATACAAAATGTTTTCATATTTCAGATTCCATGCATAGAAGTTTTATCTATAGGAAAATTAGATTCTAAATGTGAACCCTTTATGTATAGCATTCTTTGACATGGGAGATAAATATTAGCAGGAACCCTTAATGTGCTCATACCCACATGGACAGATAGTTTTGTGTTATAAAACTATGTTGATTAATAATAACACTGATATATTGTTCTTTATACAGTCATGTCTGTGCCCTAGCTGGTTTGGCTCAGTGGATAGAGCGTCACCCTGCGACTGAAGGGTCCCAGGTTCAATTCCCGTCAAGGGCACGCACCTCGGTGCAGGCTCCTCCCCAGCCTGGCCCTGGTATGGGGCACGTGCGGGAGGCAACCAATTGATGTGTTTCTCTCTCATCGATATTTCTGTCTTTCCTCTCTTCCACTCTCCCTAAAAATCAATGGAAAAATTCCCTCAGGTGAGGATTAAAAAAAAAAAAAATTGTGTTTCTTTTTCATAACACTTGAAGTTTACAAAAATATTACTGAGAAGTTATTCCCAAAATCACAGTCAACATCAGTATGACAACACTTTTTGGTTGAGTTATTAATATGATTGATTTACCAAGCAATGAAGTGAATTCTAAATTATTAAGACCTAACATACCTGGTGTCAGTCACACCTATGTGAAGGAGAGTCCACTGCCTCCTGGGAGGAAAGAATTCACCTAAACAAGTTTACATCCATTTTATGTCATGGCACTGAAGTTATTTGCTGATGAAGTATGTTGATTCATTCCGCATGAGTGAGAAATCTACTCCCCAATGCTCCTCCCAGCTTACTTCCTGTCACACCTGCTCCCATTTCACCCTGGCTTCTCCGGGCTTTGTCTCTAATCATGATCAACTAAACCACACAGAATTTCACTCTTTCCCGAGTGTTACAGCAACCCGAGTGTTCTTGATTCTGAGCCTTCTGATGCAACCTTTTTGGCACACAGGACAGAAATGAGGAGCTTTCGCGCATGCAGTCAGAATGAATACATTAATTTGAATGCATATCTCATATTTCTGTTATGTGTATGTCTTTTTACCTTTGAATATTCATGTTGTTTGGCTTCTGAAATTATTCCATTTTATCGTAACTGCCATCCTGACTGCAGAATGAATACCCTAATTTAAGTATATGTTGTATTTTGTGTTCGCCAACTTCTTGTCTGTAAATATGCAGATATTTATGTTAATGTAAAACCGCTGAGGTGCCTTCCTTCCTTCTCCTCCTTTTGCCTCTTTTCCTAAATTCCGCCATCCCTCTGACCCACGCAGATTTCCACAACCTTTACCTTGATTCCTAAATACTAATTTCCATGGCTACCTCCCCACTATGTTATTATCCTGCCTACCTCATTTTTAGTGTTAGCTCAGCTAAGTCCAAACTGCTTTTCCTCTCCTGAACAGAATTTATTTTTAATTGTAAGTAAGCTGGAAACCCATTTACCATTGTGAGCATCTGGCATGAGATCAATAAGAGTGAATTACAGAAGATCCCTGTGATTATAAATAAGTCCGTTTTTCCCATTGGTATTGCTAAGAAGTATTAGCACTTTTTAACTTTATTTATCTGACTTAATAAGGAAATTATTTGCTCTTAGTTACCTGAAAACAAATATTAAAATAAATAGAAGCATATTTTCATACATTGAATATTTTTTAATGAAAGCTACAAAAAATAATGTCATAAAATTGTTTATATTTCAAAAAGATTGACACTGTTAATATTCTTTTCTCTGGCTCAATGTAGCTTTCACCTACTACAGGATTAGGGGGAGAACAAAAGTTGACAGGTATTGAAAATTGTGCGAAGTATCCATTATTCCTCTGAACCACACCTGCACTGGCTGGCTTCATGCAGTACAGTTGATATCACACACACACACACACACACACACACACACACACACACACAGCCCAGATCCATGGCAGAAACACCTCCTTCAAAGGGACCACTGCACCAGGCTCTGTTTCAGCACTGATCCTCCTTCATGATGGGTTGGCCTTTGGTCTCCTTCTATCAAATTATTGAGTATCGTAAATAAAATGCCACATATCGTTACCCAGAATCCATTGTCTGTTATTTTTATAATCTCTGTTATTTTTATAATATCATGCCTTACCTAAACCAGAAAACAATGGTAAATGCCCTTCCAAACTTCTATTGGCTAAGTAATCTTTTGAATCACCATTATTTACCCCCCCTCCAATAAAACCTGTCTTTTATTTAAACCCTTGTATCCACAGGGGGAAAAGGGAAAGAAAGGCAAAAAGGGGCCTAAAGGGGAGAAAGGAGAACAGGGTGCCCCTGGATTAGATGCACCTTGCCCGTTGGTATGTCTGACTCATGGAACTCTGACTCCAGATGTCATGTGTGAGGGGATAAGCTGGGAGAAGAGCAAGCTGGATGGACCTGTAAAAGCTGGGGTTCTGATGGGGTCACTTAACAGGGACTACAAGGTATTAGAACGAGCCCTCTGGGTAATCCCGTCATGTCCCACACCTTGTGTCTGGCCACCAGCTCTGCCTGGTTTCTTAATACTCAAGTGTTGATCCAACATGAATGGAGGCTCCAAAGAGGAGCCAGCATGGTTCTGTGCTTCTCAACAGAGGCCCGGTTCCCAGTCAAGCCCTCATGATGTGTGGAGTTTCGTCCAACTTCACCGCATGTTACTTAGCACTTCAGAGTTGCTCCTCTCCCAGCATCTTCTTATTGTGGTTATTTCTTTAGCAGAATTTGTGCATAAGTGATTTCTTGTTAGTAACGTTATGAGTTAATCTTTACAAACAGGGATTCCGTGGCATTAAGGGGGAAAAAGGGGAGCCAGGCCAGCCTGGCCTGGATGGGCTGGATGCCCCTTGCCAATTGGTACAGTATTTCTCTTTCCTACCACCCTGCATGCAGTTCCTTTGTTTATTACATATTCATCTCTATGGGTGTAAAGTGGTGCTTCTGGACCAAGCTTTACATGATAAACACACTACATGCATGTGCATGAATGGCTCCTTCCGTGACTCTGCAGAGTGAAGAGAGCAAGCATGCATGTCTACCAATGACTGGAAACTAATCTCCTAACGTTCTCACAACAGACATGAACCGGGACTGCCTTCTGGGGGATATTAATTTATTCAATAAATAGTTAAAGATTACATTAACATTATACGAAAGGCTTCTATGTAAAGGCACAGATGGCCCATAACTTTGGGTTTTACCCCTAAATTGAACTTTTTTTTTTCTTTTCCTCTAAAGGGAATAAAGGCATTTTTGCCTCTTCCACTAAATTTCTGTCCAGCTGTAAGGCCGAACCTTCAGAGTGAAGCCTCTGCAGTCAGGAGTAGCCATTTCTAGGGAATGCGGTTAAGAGACTGTAGGGAAGTAAACCACGCTTCTTTGAGCTTCTAAAGATAACAGTCTACAGCCCAAGCTCTCCTCTTTGTCACATAACCTTTTGATTTAATGGTCTCTCCTTTTGAAACTCACTTTCCTAAAGTAGTCAGAACCCCCTTATCTCCATTGGCATGAACCCAAAATCCTCCTTTTACTAAAATCTAAAATTCTACTGGGTGATCCTTCTCCTTGTACCAATCTGGCATTACCGAATTTTTCCCAAATATCTTAAAAAGCTATTTCAAAGCGAGGTTGTTGTTTTTTTTTATATTGTTTTAAAAAGTATATTCATATTTCCTGAGGTGTAAAGGAACACTTTATGATAGTATTGATGGTAATATTTGTCTGCATGTTCTTATATTGTTTTTTAATGCTAAGCATGTTTCTATAAAGATAACTTTGTTTCTCAAGCCTTTTAAGAGATTGCGTTTATAGAAAAAAATGTATTCAGTTCATAATTACAATTAGAAAATATCAATGTGAAGTGCCCAGTCTTTTATTTTGTTTGCTTGGTAATGATAATAAATAATAGTTTACAATCATTTCGTTGGGTGGAAACACAAGCATGCCTCATCACATCCCAACTCTCCCTGCTTTATTTATATCATTTGTATCTGAAGAGTGTTCACACTTCAAGTAAAAATAAATTCTGCAGCATTTAGGAATCCCAGGTTTATTCAGAATTTGTTAACCAGCTTCTAAAAATTTTTAATAGAAAAATTGATGAATTCTATGAATAACATTTTACTGTAAATATATAAATAGGCTGCCTATGTTTTAATGTGGTTGATTATTATATTCCAGTATATCTGCTTTCAATATAGAGAAGTGAAAAAAATAGCCTTTGAATAGCTATAAACTTCAGATAGAAATGGTTCATCATTGTTTATTCATCATTATCATGCATCCAACCATATACCATAGTGACCAAGAAGTGAAGTTATTTCAGTTTACTTAATAAAGATAATTGTGAAATATATGTAAATGAAATTAGGAGGAATAGTACAGATTTGTTATCCCAAGGTAGAACTGAGTAGACCACTATGCTTTGTAAATTGCTTTTTCAAACTTAGGTGTATTTTCTTATACTTTATGTATTTTCAAAATGTGTACTCTCCCTAAAAAAACATTTGAATTTTCTTCATTTTAATTAACATTAGGTATTATATTGGGAGTTTATTCTTAATAATCAAAAAAATATGCCTATGACTAAAGCTACTAATGAGTAGAAATCCATCTTTTAAGACACTGAGCATGTGAATCATGAAGTGTGATCACTTTTGTGGAACCTAAGGGATTCTTATTCTTCTCTTTAAAATAGGGTCCAGATGGATTACCCATGCCTGGCTGTTGGCAAAAGGTAGGGTTTATGGAATTATTTCTAAAAGAAGCACTCTCCCTTTCTTTCCACCTAGCCTAGCCTTTTCCATTTAGAGCAGACCTTTTGAATTTGACATTGCTAAAAGTTGTTTGGCTATTAAAAAGAAAAAGATACCACCTTCAGAATATCTTTCCATTATTATGTTTACTGCTGATTTCTTCCTGAACTGAGGAATGAAAACAGTTCCCAACAAACGTTGTGATTTGGGACCTTCCCTATCTAGTCCTTTCCTTGGATGGAAAGGGGCAGGCAGTGCATCTCTGTAATGGTTTGCTTGTCTCTCAATGACCTCCTTGTATTCTTCATATTTAAAACTACTCTTGACTGTGATTGTTTTTCTATTTATATTCAGTTACTTAAGTAAACATGCAAATACATGGTAGAACCCTGTCAATATTATTCACAAAGCTGAGAAAGCAGAAAATGTAAGCATGATCTTTTTTCTTCATTGATGTCTTGAGTTACTTAGGAGATTCTGGTTATATTTAAGTTGCTGTCCTTTGTACTAGTTTATTCTAGCCTCCTCATGTAGCTTCCTACAGCCATTGTGTAGGAAAAGAAACTTATCCTAACAGAGAGCCTTCTATGTAACAAGCCCTTTTATATGAGGGGTATCATTTTATTTAATTGTCACAATAACGCCCTAGGGGGTTATCCTCAATGATTCCGATGGGGAAGCTGGAATTCAGAGAGGTTAAGTAACTTCCAAGGCACAGAGCTAGTAAGTAACAGACCTAGAAGCAGGTGATGGGAAGCAGTGGACAAACCTTAAGCAGGGAAAAGCTGTGTCCCTTCTGTGCTGAGGAGTACCAAACCTTTACACAATAATGTGTGACCCTGTAAAGGACTGTGCATGCGTGCTACTGAAGGATGAAGGAACTCCACTGATGTGAGAATAAGCCAGGAGGAAGCATCCATGCTGCTTTGATCATTTTTATTTTTTTCCCTCTAAAACCTTGTGGTTTATTCAGTTATTTTTGACAGGCATGTTTCACCGGCAAAGTTATATAAAACTATGTAGGATTGCAGAAAGATGAAGAGAAATTTAACTTGCCTGGTTTTGTCTCAGCTCATCAACTGCGTTGGTGAGATCCTGTGTAACTTATTCTCTTGCTTGACCACTCTCGCCCCACTTGACCAGGGAAAGAAACACCTTCCTTCTTTCTCGGCAGCGTCATTTATTTAGGAGCTTCCCAAACTCCACTTTCAGCCTGTCAGGTAATTATCTCCATCACACCTGAGGTCAAGTGGTTCTCAGGAAGATGGGCCTAGCACCATATTCTTCTTCACCTGAGAAAAGTATCCTTTCACCCTCATAGCCCCTGTTCTCGGAATGTTGAATACATCCTGAGCTGGGATTACCATGTGCTCTTTGACCTGTAATCTAATATTATAATGTTTTTCTAATACATTGGCACAACTGATATGGTAGATGTGAAAGCCTTATTTTGCCAGCCTTCTAATACTACTCAGAACTTGGTTCATATAATTTTCAGCTGCTGCTAAATCATATCCTTTCTGTGCGGGCATAATAATGGCAACAAACAAAGCACTCATCATCTTTTAGTTCATAAAAAGGCCAATCCTAATAGTAAGATGTCTGGCATCAGAAAATCAGATATTTCCCTTTTAAGTACTCATTTTTCCACAGAATAGATACCATGGTCTCCATAAGATCAAGGTTTTCTTAAATCTCGCATCTTTTTATATAAAAAAGTAATAATTCAATGATAAAATTCAGTATTGCTTATCACACTCCCAACACACACAAAAACAAATCATTGGAATCAACCTCCCTCAACATCCTCCTCCCCAAAAAGTAGAAACAATTAGAAAAAATGGAATGTTTTAAAATCTCTTATGTGGTCAATTTAGCTATCTCAGTGGTCGGCAAACTGCGGCTCGCGGTTTGCCACTCTGTTGATTAATGAGTTTGCCGACCACTGAGCTATCTGAAATACACTTAGTCAAATCAAATTATTTTTTAAATATTTTTAAAAGAAGTCCAGTAGATTCCTTATTTAGTCCTGTTTTATGTGGCTCTTCCTTTTAAACATTATTGTTTATTAGCCTCCGGAGCATAGTGATAAATGTTTGAAAATTCAGATTGAGGTGGCCACGTAAATCACTATGATTAATGAGCAAGTCTCCTTGGTTATGGGGCTCCCTAATAATTTTTTTATGCAAAATGATTTGATCTTTGTTTAAATTACTTTTCCTATTAGGTACAGTTCAGTTTTCTGAATTTTGAAGAGTAATGATGTACCAGTTCACAGTGTAATTCATACAGTGAGTAAATGGCAGCATTTATGGTTAGGAAAATACTTACTGACTATTAAAGTTGTATCCATCCCCATCTGGAGATTACCCTAATCAGTTTGGTTCAGGGGATAGAGCGTGGGCCTGGGCACTGAAGGGTTCCAGGTTCGGTTCCGGTCAAGGGCATGTACCTTGGTTGCAGGCACATCCCCAGTAGGGGGTGTGCAGGAGGCAGCTGAATTGATGTTTCTCTCTCATTGATGTTTCTAACTCTCTATCTCTCTCCCTTCCTCTCTGTAAAAAATCAGTAAAATATATTTTTAAAAAAACTATTTAATCAGAAAAATACTTATAGCTTTCGTATTTTTTAACGTCTTACTAAACCTTATTTTTCCAGGTAAAGCTAACAAGTTTTTAGCAGAACCTTCCTAAAACAAGATGACAGATTTTATTTTTTTAATGTTTTTACTGATTTCAGAGAGGAAGGAAGAGGGAGAGAGAAATAGAAACATCAATGATGAGAATCATTGATGCCTCCTGCACGCCGTCTACTGGGGATGGAGCATGCAACCTGGGCATGTGCCCTGACTGGGAATCGAACCCTGACCTCCTGGTTCATGGGTCGATGCTCAACCACTGAGCCACACTGGCCATCTTCTCTGGCATGGACACAACATGCATAAACATGGAGTGAACTCCATCTCTAAAGATCACAAAGTTCCCAGCCTCTCTTAGGCACATCTAATGTAGCATCTATTTTTCTTGGAGAGAGAAAAACAAATGTTTTTCATTAACGAACTGGAAATTTTAGTTTTCTCACTGATTTTTATTTTTGAGTAAAAGTCACCATCTCCAAGATCTTCTGTATAAGTTTATACTTCAAAGATGATTGGCCCTCAGTTCTCTCAGACTTAACTTTAGTTCTAGGAAAACCTTAATAATTATGGCTGTTCAAAATGAGGAACCAGAGATTTATGGTATCTTAGATCACAATGGAACCTGTAATACAGCTTAAAGACCTGCTAGCAGGCTGGTGTACCTTGCCTATCATCCACAGCAGGGCAGGACTAACGAAAGGAAAGAGGAAACAGGAAGAGTCCAGTGTTGGTGAAGTAAGTAGTGCCACTGAGGTCAGAATCCTCAGCCTTTCCCACACTGTGTTTTAATGCTTGGAGAGGTTATGTAAGTTGTAAACAGGACATGTATTTTAACTATGGCACATATATGCTAAAAATCCTAACTTTCTGCTTTCCCAGAATAGTTACTGAAACAAACACTTCCAGAAACTTTTCTGCAGCAAAAGGAAAATGTGGGTTGAATCTAGGATGGAAATTTTGATGACACTGGAGTTTTAGGAAAGTAATGTGTAAGACCCATATTGATTGGCTCATTGATTGACAAACAACAACTCTATTCAGGGTTCTACCAGTTTTCTTAAAATAAATGTTAATTTGGAATTTTTACCCCAGACCACTAATTCTATATATTTGTCTTTTTTGTTGTTTGTTTTTCTGCAGTGATGAAACTAACCTTCCAAGCATGAAGTTGTGTATATAGTGGTCCCACTCTTTATATTTATAGTTGAAAATTGAATTGCAGATTTTACAAGTCTGAGATATGTTTACATATAGCTGCTTCTTCCTGTTTGCAGTAGTACAAGTGTCCATCTTTTCTTCGCTTACATCTAAAATTGGGCAACATGTGAAACTAGTGAGAAGCCTGCAGAAAACTATAGATCATTATCTCTTTATCTTATGTAAAGATGCCTATTTATATGGACATATCAGTGATAGAGAATGATTGTTCTTGTTATTTTCTTACTTTGGGCTTGCTACTTGCATGGACTAAAGGGGCCATGAAATAGTTTACATACAATTGTGACCAAATATGGACTCAAAACTATGAAAATGTACCATACTGACCGATGTTAGCGTTTATCATCACATCCCCACTCACCTTCACTATCAGCACTGAGTTCATACCACCCATTGAAACTGACTAAAAAAGCATGTCCCTGCCAGACCTGCCTGTTGTTGTGCACCTTCAGACGCTAGCATGCCTCTTGATGAGTCCTTCAATCACATCTGAGCTTTTCTTTCTTTTGTCATCTCAAGGGGGTTACACCATGGCTTATTGCCAAAAAGAGATAAAGTGGTGGAGAGCACACACACAAATGGTCTTGTATTTTGAGGGCGTTGCAGTCCCAACTGCTGATCTACAGCTTCCAGTATTGTGGGCTCACGTGACCACCTTGTTGAAATATCAAGGGGTTGAGCTGGTTGTGCCTCCAGTTTTCCTTGGGCTGCTCTTGGCAGTGAAGACCAGGAAAGAGGACTGGTTCAGTATCCTGTGCTGCCTCTCCTGTGACCAAGTAGGAAAGAGGTGTAGGAGTGCACGCACCCAGAACAGCAGACTTTTTCTTCTAATAAACTGAATTCAAGCAGGTGTTAGTATGGGTGCTTTTGGAAAATGACAGAGACATACAGCTCTTCTTTGGCGTAGAAGATTCTTGGAATGGCAGTCCCTGTTTCTTAGTAAAGGGTGTGTCCCTCCTGACAAAGCTCAGGTTGCTGAAGAAATCACACGTCCTGAAGGGGGCTCACTCCACAGTCTCTACTGAAGCTTCTGTGAGAGCCTCCGTTCTCTCCAAAATCAAACTCATTTCAAACATTTTCTACAAAGTTCTAGAAACAGAACATGTTCCCAACTCTTTTAAATACTTTTTCTTTTCTTTCTTTTTTTATTCCAAGGAATACTAAGCTGAAACTCTTTTGTCATATTTGTTTGAACTTTTTTTAAAAGAAAAGTCTTCAAATTCTAATAACGGAACCAATAATCAAGATGACGTTTTACTATCTTTCTTGTTATGAATAATTGAAGAGAATGTAAAAGAAGCTCCACTTTCACTTCAGTCATTGTAAAGTATCAAAGTTAAGAAATTTTTTCAGTACTTTTTGACATTTTTTTTCATATGATGACTATAACATACATAGTGATTATCACTTAAGATGAAGTCAAGATTTGGTCACATTTGATAGTATTAACTCATTTCTATTTTTTATAGTTCTACTTAGATATAAGTTTTGTTTATATTTAGATTTCTTTATCTTTTTTTACATTTCTTATGCACAGACCAAATCTGAGATCTCAGAAAGCTGTGAAACATAGTTGCCGTCTAGTTTCCATTAAGAGTATTTTTTCATCTTCTTGCTCATAAGTTATCTAGCTGTATGAGACTGAGCATTTCGTTGCACAGTAAAGTGTTGGTAGCATGTTTTGAACTGGCTTATTCTGCATGGAAGAGTTCCATTAGGAGGAACATCATCAATGAGGAATAGTCACTTTTAGCTCATGGGGCAATATAATTTTTCTCTGGACTCAACACCATTTTGTGGGAAATTTTCTAGTTTCATGCATAGGTTGTTACCACCAGAAGGGAAACTAATTTGTCATTGACTTGGGCTGACAGTAATTAATATATGATTATAAGACAAGGATCCTAAGGTCCTTATGATCTCTTTCATATTATATAACCAAATGCTCAATTATCACATTGCCTTATTTTTATTTCCATTAAGTTTTCAAGATTGGAAAGATGTTCAAACTATTACACCCATCTAATTGGTCACATTTCTAGTAACATTCCACACTCTGAAGCCAATTTGGCATTTTTAAAACAATAGAGGGCATTTTTCTAATGATCTCTTCTATGACATGGTTAGCATGAGGTATTATCGTTCAATGTCTGAAATGACTTGTCTTAAATAGATTGGAAAAATGAACTAAAGCGGGTAGAACTACAGTATTTTCAGGAAACCAAATAGTAGTGTCTTGAGAAAAATCTGGTGGCTATATTTCATTCTATGTATCTTTCTTACTCCTTTAGTATAAACAGGTATCAAGATGGATCACTATTTAAAACTTGCACAGCTTCTAAAGAGAATACCTCAAAAGATAATCATTTTATGTACAAACTTTTTTTAAATACAGCCCTTAAGAATATTGTTCTGTCCTATATGTATATTGGGTTTTTGCTCTGATTTTACAACATTGACTTTTATTCCATGATTAAGGAATAAAATTATTAACTTCCATTACATTTATTTCCTTTGGACAGACAAAGGGATGATAGCACTCCTCTTTGTTCAGTGGAATTACTAGGTCTTAACCACTATGGATAATCTTAAATTTTTGGTTCCTAAAATATTTCAACCATCCATTTGTCATCAAATAATTGCCAAATGAACTAATAAATTATGTTTGCTGATATATGTGTTGGCAGATACATATTTTTCTTAAAGATTTCTTTCTTTTAATTTATATTATTGAATAGAGGATTGAGATAAACCCCTGACAGACACAATGGAAATAAGTCAAAATCAGGTTCTATTTCTGATAAGCATCTTTTAAGGATACCAAATTGGTATGTGTTTTAGCTTTAAAATTGTTTTTCATTCATGTTGGTGCTGATGTATTTCTTTTATTTTTCTTTATGGACAGTGCATCTCTACCATGGATTTCATTTCTCAGTTTAATAGCATTCCTAAACTGTTAGTGTGTGGTTTTATTTTTTCATGTTCATGAATTTGTTGTAATTATGGTTCAATGACCAGTCTTTTTAAATGTAAAACAAAACAAAACAGTATAACCTGCAGATGATGTGTCCTTACTTGGATCATGGATCCTCTTATTACATGTTCTTGTCATATGCTGTATGCCTTTCATCAACTTTCATTCTCAGTTTTAACTGACATAATTTGATTAAGTGTGGCAAAACCAGAATTAAATGTCTGCATACATTCATAGCATACCTGACACACAAATATGCCTAAATTTTTCTTCTAGTTTTTATTTTCATTATGAAAAGAAGTCTTGGAGAGTTTTTCTTTTTTATTTGATTTTATATAAAAAATTGAGAATATCTTGAATTTCCATCTCCCAAAAAATGTCTGTTCTTGAATTTACTTCCTGTGCATCACGTTCTAAAGGGACAGCAAGAACTTACTGTCTATACACCTAGTAGTTCATCCTACATGTCCTTTCCTGGTTTGGAAAGTGGTCAGATCAGCATGTCAGTAGCTATGGAAAAATTGTCTTTGGTACCTTATATTTTTATCACTTGGAAAATGTGCTTAATTTTCCAAGGTTTAAATTTTTTAATGTTACTATTGTAGCAAAATATGTTAATACCATTTTTCATCTTTTCTGTTTTTGGCCCTATGTATGATTTTCTCAGAAGTCATTTATGTTTGCATGGTGAATGATGTTGTAATTATAGAAATATGCCAATATTGGCATCTTTCCTATTTCTTGATAATCAAGTAATATCAATAATTAACAGTACCAAAAGTGAACTTTTTCAAGTTATACCAAAACAAAACACAAAATCCATGTTATCTCTAGAAAGTCAAGACCATAGCAACGTATTCATATATTCTCATAAATAACAATTACCTGTGTTTGATTCTGGCTGTTAAAATTATTCATTCCTAATGGAATTAACATGATTGACCAATGATGATTTTGTCAGCCTTCAGTGTGTACTTCTACTTTTGTTGAATAACTTCACATTGACTAGATTTACTATATGCCATATCAGAGATACCCTTCCAACTTAAATTTTTAGTGGGTTTAATTTTCATTAATACAATACTGAAACATTTTAACGGCATGTCTGATTTTTTTCATGTATTTAAATGCATAAGATTTCCTGTGCTGCTTCTTGACCGAACCGTCCTTTTGGGAATAGGAAGACTTTTTCAACCTGACCAGTTATGACTTATTGATAACTTAATAAATTACAATCATTTCTCAAAATGCAATTGATAAATTGGATTCACAAAAGAATGTCTTATTATTGACATTTATGTGAATGTTCTTTATGCTGTTGTAAATGTTTCATGCAACTTAATAACATTTTTAAAAGATGTATGTATCTGATTTTCCTTTAGAAAATATTATATTTTTATTTGTATTTTTTACATTTTAAAGTTCATCTCTATGTGCAGCTATTTTTATATTGCCAAAAAAATCACATGAATACAAAATAAGAGGAAAATGCAGAAAACATATTTTGGCAAGCATTACACTGCATATTTTTCTTAATGTTTTGTGGGCCAGTCTCATGTAATTGATTATTCTAAGAATGTGTTATGTGTTATCACTGTAAATATGGCACAAACCTGTTTTTCTCAGCAGTGTAAATAATTGAAAGATTGAATTCTCTCTGTTTGATTTCTTATTTCAGTTTCATTTTAATTTCTCCTGCTGACATTGCTGAATCAAAAGAAGCATGTGGTTTTCAATTTGCAGTTTGAAGATAATTGCATTATGTTCAGTTTCTCATTTGTCTTTATTTGCTTTTGTAACTTGTTTACAGGGTTCCTAGTTTGTGAGAAGTTGATCTTCAAAATTATTTTTACACTATTTATGACTTATTTTCATAATGTACAAAGTGTGTAATTACTACAATATTAATCCAAACAATGGTAATGAATTGAACTATAATAAAGCTTTATTGATGTTCATGAATACCTTGACCTGTTTTCTCTGATTTAAACATAGTCCTTAAGTCATTTTATTCTACTTTTCTACAATATTGCAATACCATCATTCAACTTAGTGCACATACCTAGCTATGATGATTTTCTTAAAAAAAAAAAAATGTGCTCTCTGTTTCTGAGGTAGTAATGCTTCCAGGCTGAGCTTCCCCTCCAAACTCATCATTCTTCCATAATTATCCATCCTGATGGATTAAATTTCCTTGCACCCCATTAACTTATTTCCACCACATCAGATCAGTCATTATTACTCAACTAGAGGCCCGGTGCATGAAATTCATCCCAGCCTGCACCCTCTCCAATCTGGGACCCCTCAAGGGATGTCCGACTGCCCGTTTAGGCCCGATCCTCGTAGGACATCCCTCTCACAATCCAGGACTGCTGGCTCCCAACTGCTCGCCTGCCTGCCTTCCTGATTGCCCCTAACTGTTTCTGCCTGCCAGCCTGATCTCCCCCTAACCACTCCCCTGCCAGCCTGATTGATGCCTAACTGCAGCCCTGCCAGCCTGTTTGCCCCTATCTGTCCTCCCCTGCAGGCCTGGTCACCCCCAACTGCCCTCCCCTGCAGGCTTGATCGCCCCCAACTGCCCTCCCTTGCAGGCCTGGTCTCTCCCAACTGCCCTCCCCTGCTAGCCATCTTGTAGCGGCCATCTTGTGTCCACATGGGGGCAGCCATCTTGTGTGTTGGAGTGATGGTCAATTTGCATCTTAATCTTTTATTAGATAGGATAGAGGCCTGGTGCATGGGTGGGGGCCAGCTGGTTTGCCCTGAAGGGTGTCCTGGACCAGGGCAGGGGTTCCCTTGGGGCATGGGGCAGCCTGGGCGAGGGTCCTGTGGTAGTTTGCAGGCCGGCCATGCCCCCCCAGCAACCCAAGTGGAGGCCCTGGTATCTGGGATTTATTTATATTCTATAATTGAAACTTTGTAACCTGGAGTGGAGCCAAGCCTCCTGCTTGCTCTGTGGCTGTAGCCATTTTTGTTGGGATTTATTTATCTTCTATAATTGAAACTTTGTAGCCTTGAGTGGAGGCCTAGGTTGGCCATGGTGTGTGGAAAGCTTGGCTTCCTTCATTACCAGGGAAACCCAAGCCTCCTATTTGCTCCATGGCTGCAGCCATCTTGGTTTGGTTAATTTGCATACTCACTCCTGATTGGCTGGTGGGCATGGCTTGTGGGTGTAGCGGAGTGATGGTTAATTTGTGTATTACTCTTTTATTAGATAGGATTAGAATGTAGTACACAGTATTCACTAACATGTATTGGGGAATGAATGACTGAACATCTCCACTCAAGTCACCAACTATTTACAGGTCCTGACTAAAAGTACACACTATTCAGTTCTCATCTTTCTTGCTCTTAACTAGTAGCATTAGATGCATTTGACCATGGCCACCATCTTATACACTCTTTCCTTTAGTTCTCATTTCCCTATACTCTTGTTTTCTCATGCTTTCCTTTCTTGTTTTCCTTTGCCAACTCTTCCTCCTCTACCTGATCATTAGATAATGATCCTCAGGACTCTGACCTACATGCTTCTTTTGCTTTTGCTCTTCTCTGCCTCACTCACTCTCTCCAGGAAAGCACGTTCAGTCCCACAAAGACCAAGTTTCTACCTCCACTACAGATTTTCTTCGCACTTCCAGACCAGCTGTTATATGCACGTCCACCTGATTGTCTCACACCATCTTCACCTTCGTACCTGGTTCTTTTCCAGACTTCCATATTATAGTGAATATACCATCCGCACCTACCATCCAAGCCAAGACAAAAACGTCAGAATTGTTTTGGACACTGCCTCTCCTCACCCACCCATTCCCTCACACATGCACCATCTAGTTCATTACCAATTTCCTTCCATTCTACCTCCTAAACATCTCTCAGCTCCACCCCTTTCTCCTCATCTCCATTACTATTGCCTTAGTTTAGCCTCCCTCCTTTCTTTCTTGGACATTTAGAAGAGCCTTCTAACTGACCTCCCTGGCCTCTACTATCCACCTCCCCTCCACCTCATGCTGTATACCACCCTCAGGGGGAGGAGTCAAAGAGAGCAAATATGGTCATGTGTTATTTATTATGAATTTATCCTCACATTTCACTTCACATAGAATTTGAAGCAAATTAGAACACCTATAAAGAAATTAAAGCCCTAGCTGGTTTGGCTCGGATAGAGCATCTGCCTGCGTACTAAAGGATCCCAGGTTCGATTCTGGTCAAGGGCATGTACCTTAGTTGTGGGCACATCCCCAGTGGGGGGTGTGCAGGAGGCAGCTGATCGATGTTTCTCTCTCATTGATGTTTCTAACTCTCCCTCTCCCTTCCCCTCTGTAAAATAATCAATAAAATATATATAAAAAGAAATTAAAATATATAAATTTAAATATAATCAAGAAAACCATACATAAACAAAGTTGAAGACCACAAAGAAAGTTATAATGAAAATATATGACATAAAATTGTATGGCTCTGAGCCTCTTGGTGTCCATACCAAAAAGATAAATAAATCAATAACATGTTTACATCACCATAATGTGAAAGCATACTACTTCGTTAAAAGAATCAAAACTGATAGGTAAGAAATTTCTCATGAGATACTCTTATAGAGGGTATTGTTTTTTAGGGCAACCTCTACAATGAATATAACAGCAGGTTTTTAGAATATTCCTCAATGTAAGCCAAGTGCATGAGCCAAAACCTACTTCACCGAAAACAGTTCTTCAGAGAAATTTCATCATACTTTTCCCTTGCTTAAAATTCTCCAGTAGTCCCCCATTTTCATTGATATACTTAGGTATAAAGTACTAAGCGTTTTATGATCTCATTCTGCTTAAGGCTAACATCTGCCCCAAATGCCTCACCTCCATTTCATGGATCTTGCTCTGTTCCATCAATTTTTCTTCAGACTCCGTCCTAAACACATTTAAATACATTCAAGCATGTTCCATTTTCTCAATACCATGTGCCCCTTTAGTTGCCACCCTCTCTCTTTTCTGCCTCCCCTTCTAAGACAAGCTTCTAGGAAGTTGATTATATATTCACATTTCTTCACCTCCCATTAACTCCTCAATCCACTATTAAGCTCTGCCCCTATGCTCCACCAAACTACTCTCGCAAAGTGAACTTCTTCTAAAGTCTTATGAATTAAGTTACTGTCAGTATGCCCCTATCTCCTTCCAGACTCCAGTTTTGATTGCAATGATTGGATATGCAACAGGATCCTCAAACTCAGCATGCATAGAACTGAACTTGTCCTCTGCCCTTCGACCATGCGCTCCCTTTGTCAGGGAATGGTCTCACCATTCATATAGTTGGCAAAACGAAAACTTTCCCCTGATATCTGACTCAACCCTCCCCCTCATCATCTCAGTCACTCTCCAAGACCAGCTGCTTCTCCTGATTCTATATATTTTAGGCCTATCATCTTCATATCATTTCCATGGTGACAACCTTAACTTGTTTCTCTTCCCTGGATTACTCTAGTAGCAAGTCTCACAATAGTTGGTCCTAGCTTACACTGTAGCCAGAATGATATTTCCCTGCTTAAAACTCTTTAAATTTAAGTTTTTCATTTTTGTCAGGATAAACTTCAAATCCCTTCTTTTGGTTTACAAGATCCTTCTCTACTCAGTCCATAGCTACTAGTACTTCTCTATCCTTACCTCCCATCATTCTCTCCCTTGCACTTTATCTAGACAACCAGAACTTATTTCAGTTCCTCAAACAGGCTCTTTTCTAGCACTTCCAGACCTTCTCTCCATGACTTTTTTAATCTTTTATTTACCTAAAACACAGTTTACCTCCACAATTCCTACCTGTTTTTCAGATCTCAGTTTAAACATTGCTACCTCTGAGGAACCTTCTCTAAACCCTCAACTCTTAGTTAGATGCTACCTTTGCACCTTGCCTTTCATTTATCATAGTACTTTCTACATGACATTTCATGAGAGAGAGAGAGAAGTCTTATGTCCTTAATGTCCAGCGCAATGAAGCCTGGAATATAGTTGACACTCAATAAATATTTGTTCAATAAACAAATAAATGAAAGCAATTACCCAAAGGGATACAGAAAAAAAATCCATCCAAGGATAATACAAGCAACTGAGTGTAAGGATATACAATGCAACAGTAAGCATATAGTTCAAGTGAAAGTTTGCATGATTATTCTATTGACTCAGAACAAGTAATCCCTCAATATATGGGACATCATTCTATCAGCGTTTTCCTTTCTATTTTCTTACAAATTATAGTATCAACACCAAATAGTTACAGCAACCAAGACTTAAGGGATTATTCCTCACTCCTTTTGGACCAACTTGTGTTTTCCAGAAAACAAATGTCCTATGAAATAGGTATTTCACAAATTAAGGTAATCAAATATAAGAATATGAACTGAGCCCTGGCCAGTGTGGCTCAGTTGGTTGAGCATCGTTCCATGCACTGATAGGTCAAAGGACACATTCAGGTCAGGACACATGCCCAAGTTTCAGGCTCGATCCCCAGTAGGAGGCATGCAGGAGGCAGCTGGTTGATGTTTCTCTCTTCCTCTCCCTTCTGCTCCCCCCCCCACAAAAAAAAATATTTAAAATAATATGAACTGAAATGTCTATGATTCAGATGAAAGATACACAATTTGGAAAATGCTACTCCATGGTACTATGTGATCTAACTCTTTCCAAATCTGCCAGAGCTCAGGCATGCAGCAGTCAGTGTGTTTGTTGCTCAGTTGGCATTCCTATCACAGGAGTTATTCCAAGGAGTGACTCTATTCAAAGCTGTCTCCACTGGTAACACTTCACTCTTTGGCACGCCTTTAAATTCCCCCTTTTCATCTCCATTACTATCCTCAATCCCCTCTCATATCTCCACTCTAAATGTACTAGGGTTCACTTCTTAGCTTGAATTGGATCCTGATTTTAGTATTGACCCAAATCTATCATTCAAAGGCAATGAGAAGATCCAAGAGTAATAAAGTCCCATTTGGGAAATGTTTTTCAGCAGAGTGCATAATAGGCAGTCAACTAAAAACAAGCCTTTCTTACAAAATTATGAGTTGACTTGCAATTAAAGGGGAGGTTGGAATATGAGAACAAGGAAATAGGTGAGCCACATGTCTATTGAGTCAATATATCAAGGCACTGACTGAGAAGCTAGGAATACTGAAAAGGTAAGACTGTAGAAAAATAGTTGCTGATTTCACCTATGGCTAAAATGTTTGATAGATGGACAAAATATCAAATATCTTTACCATTCAGATATTGAACAACTGTGGAGTTTCCTAGACTATTCCATCTCCAGAAACTAAAAAACAAACTTAAAAGCAAGTGACAATGAAATATTTAAGTAAAGGTGTTTAACAAGATAATTTACCCTGAAATTATTTTAGTCACATATTTTGCACTACTTGCCATTTTTTCTCTACTACTTGCCATTTTAAACTTACTGTCCATATTTACTGCCATAATTAGCTATCACTTCTATTCTTAGTTCACCTGACAATTTCGGTGCTGCTCTGAAAATGCCACGGCACTAAAGGTATCTTGTCTACTCCTAGAGCTAAAGGATTCATTAATTTTGAAAGAGTATTTTTCTCACCCAGCTGGCATGGCTCAGTGGTTGAGCATCGACCTATAAAGTAGGAGGTCACAGTTCCATTCCCAGTCAGGGCACATGCCCAGGTTGTGGGCTCCATCCCCAGTGTGGGGTGTGCAGGAGGCAGCCAATCAATGATTCTCTCTCATCATTGGTGTTTCTACCTTTCTTTCCTCTCCCTTCCTCTCTGAAATCAATAAAAATATTTTTAAAAAAGAAAGAGTATTTTTTTCTCCCTGACTCATCACCTTTTCAAAAATATAAGGGAGGGGGAAGCCCAATTATGTCATGTTTTTAATTTTAAAAAGTAGCAAATATATAGCATAAGGAAGGGGAAATTAAGATACAGCATTTAATAAAATTCAATAGCTATTCTTGGCAAAAACTGAAATGGAATAGTGTTTCCTTAATATGATATAGGTGCGAATATGTTAAAAACCAACAGCAGCCCTGGCTTGCATTACTCAGTGGTTAGAGCACCAGAGTCACAGGTTGGGTTCCCAGTAAAGGGCACATACCTAGGTTGCAGATTGGATCCCCACCCCCAATTGACTGGGGAGCATGGGGAAGGCAACCTATTCACCAAAAGGTTGTTTGTTCGATTCCTGGTTAGAGCACATATTTCGTTGGAGGGTTCAATCCCTGATTGGGGAGGTACAGAAGGCAACTGATTGATGTTTCTCTCTCACATCAATGTGTGTGTGTGTGTGGTGTGTGTGTGCACACGCGCTTCCTCTAAGCATGTTCACAGGTAAGGATTAATAAAATAAATAGTCAAGAACAAAAAAAGAAAAAGAATATTTAATATATCTGTTCCTATTAAATACAGGTTTGGGCAAAAGTAGGTTTACAGTAGTGGGTACATGAAACACTAAATTTATTCTTGTATTATTATTTATTATATTATTTTCTATATGAACAACTGTAAACCTACTTTTGCCCAACCCTGTATTGTATTGAAAGTCTCAGCCAATGAATTAGAAAGGGGGGAAAGTAAAGTAAAAGGGCTGAAAAGAAACAAAATTGCCTGTATTAGTTGTCTATGGTGCTGTAACAAATTACTAAAATGTAGTGTCTTGAAACAACACAAATATATTATCCTATAGTTCCACAGTTCAAAAGATCTCATGGGGCTAAAATAGGGTGCTTGCAAGGCACCTCTCGGAGGCCCTTAGGGAGATTCTGTGTCCTTGCCTTTCCCAGCTTTTAGTGGCTGCCAGCATCCTTGGCTCCATCCTCCATCATCAAAGCCAGCAAATCAGGCCAAGTCCTTCTGATGCCACTGTCTTTCTGGCTCTCCCTCTTCTGCTTCTCTCTTCCTCTTGTAAGGATCCTGTGATTACATTGGGCCCACTCGGATAATCTAGGATGATCTCTCTATTTTAAGGTTAGCTAATTAGCAAACATCAATGATGGTAGAGAAACATCAATGATGAGAGAGAAACATCAATGATTTTTCTGCAATCTTCATTCCCTTTTGTCATGTAGCAGAACATGTTCACAGGTTCCTGGGATTGGAGATGGACATCTTTGGGGGTCATCATTTTGTCTCCCACACTGATGCTGTTCACATATAATTTGATTGTATATATAGATTGCGGGCTCAGTTCTCAGTGTAGGCATGCTCGAGGCAGCCAATCAATATTTTCCTCTCTGAAATCAATATAAATATATTTTTTTAAAAAACCAGCTAAATTGAGAAGCATTGAGACTGAGGCATTTGGCTACATTTTCACTCGTGTTGTTTGTACAATCTAGTCAAACTGCTGGACAAGAGAGAGCTCAAAGTGTCTTTCTCAAGCTGTTCATGTGCCAGAACATTCATATAACCCTGAACTTTCCTGATCCAAGCCTGGCACTACACGACATACTGTAATATTAACAAAGACCAAAAAAATTATTAACACCAAGATTAGGGCAATAGGCTTTTCATGAACTAGTCTCTTTCTGCTTAAGTTCAATAGCACAGAATTTTATGGACACTCAATAAAGATTAATTCATAAAAATATTATCACAGATAACTACAAACTCTTTCTTCTGTCATATAACCCCCTGGCAATTAAGTGTTTGGTTGTGTTCTCTTAAAGATATTTGCATTTGGGCTAAAATCTAGCTCACACTGAAGCACAGCAAAGCAGCTCTGGCTATGCTTCCTCTATGGAGATGAGGCCTCTCACTCGTATGCTTGAGCTGTTTTCTAATACTAATGATAGATTTCCAGTGAACAGAGAAAATGTTCTTGCTCAAGGTTCTTTAAGGCCAATGGTCCTCCCACATGTCCAAACCTAAGTGGTCCGTGGCTCTATATACCATGGGAACTATGACCAAATTCTAATCAATCAGTTCAGCTCAACTGTCTCAGAGGTCTGCTGCCAAGCTCTGTGAAAACGAGACAGACGAATTCATGATCTATACAGGTAAAGAGGTACTAGCAATACATGTCACTTAATGAGTGCTTATCACATACCATTATCATCTCATTCAATTCACACACCACCTGTGATTTACATACTTTGTTGTTCTCATTTTAAACGTTAGAAAACCGGAAGTCAGAAAGGTTAAGTATTTTCCCTAAGTTCACACTGCTAGAAAGTAGCAGAGCCAGAATTTGAGTTAGGGTACAATTGGCACAAAGGAGAAATATTTGACCAAACCAACTTCATTTCTCATTTTACGACTCAAAAAGGCTAAAAGGGGCTGTGGCTGGACTCGTGGAAGGAGGCTGCAGACCCAGCCAGGTCTCTCCAAATGTCTGTTGCCAACACCTGAAACTGGTTCATATGGGAGCTGGAGGGTAAACTTCCCCCTTCTCTCTGAGACTAGAACCAAAATTAAGAATCATGATACTTGCTAAAAATGTTTTCTGTCCCCTCTATCACACAGATCAAATCCAATAGTAAACTGGGTCACTATCTCAATGTTTCCCATTTCCAAAAGATTCAATATACCTCTCTTTTCATAAGTAATCGATTTCTTTGGGTAAATCGGAAAGCAGGAAGAAGTCAGCTATAATGGTTACGTTGACAGGAACTTCAAATGTAACTCTGGACCCAAACATCAAATACACGCATATGTGTAAATATTGTATGCAAATATACATTTGAATACAAATTACTATATTACATTAATTATTAATTACACTAAACATGTATAGATATTTCTGTGCTTCTGGGTCTCCGGACAGCAGAAAACACTGCAAGAATCAACCCTGTGTTGTGTACAAGCAGCTGATCTGTATTCCAAAACATATAAGGATAAAATTAAGATACAAAAAAAAAAAATGAAGAACAAGTCTCACTACATGATTAAAATACTGTTTTTGTATATTTACTATACTCTGAGAATATTCAACCATTTACACTAAAATCACGAAAGAGAGATGTGAATCAGATAATGAAAAGGGATGCCTAAGGAAAAAAACTGCTAAACAGAATAAATTTACTCAAGGCATAAAATCTTCTGAGTTAAAACATTTGATGGTGAGATGATCCTAAAATATCCTCAATTAATCAGCATTTTGACAATGAAGGAGAGAGGACTCAAAGGATGCACATAACTGCAATGTGTCATGTGAGCCTGGCAATTGTAATAACAGCTCCCATTTAGTTGCACTCCATGCTTCAGAACACTTTTCTGCACAGTGTCTCCGAAGAATAATTATATTTTGAATTCATATTGAACTTTCTTCTGAAGTGCTGAGGGCACCTTCACGTACAAAATTTAAGCAAGCAAAACCCTCTGGGGGAAAGCAACATAGAGTCAATGAAATATAAGGGGAAATCATTTGCGATGTATTCCAAGACTTTCTGAAAACCACAATCGGACTCATAGGGAAGTGGGAAAATGGGAGGTAAAAGATACGAATGTATGTTGAGGTGCATGCAGGGAACCACAGAGTAAACATACAGACAGAAAGCCAGCATCCTAATGGTTTCAATGGGTTCCTAGTTTCTGGCAGCCTCAGGTGTTCCTTGGCTGGTAGATGCCATTCTCCTTGTGTCTTCATATGGTCTTCCCTCTTATTTGTCAGTCTTTGTGACCAACTTTCCCCTTTTTATAAGGATTGTCATGTTAAGGATCAGGGTTCACCCTAATGACTCCATCTTAGCTTGATTATCTGTAAAGACCCTATTTTCAAATAAAATCACATTCACAGGTACAAGGGATTAGGACCGTAACCTCTTTGCAGGGATAGAATGTAATTCACAACCATGGTATGACAGGTACCAACCACTCGGGGAGCTTTGCTTTTCTACCCCAAATATCACTGTACTCAGAAAATTGCTGTGATGCTTGAGTAACCTTCTGGGAATGATGCTGATGCTCTAGAAATAAAAGGTTTGACATCTAGCAAGTTGTTTCTGCTGAATGCTTTTTAAAGAGAGAGCCTTTGTGCCCGGCTGTGGTGGCTCAGTGGTTGAGCATCAACCTATGAACCAGGAGATCGCATTTCGATTCCCTGTCAGAGCACATGCCCGGGTTGGGGCCTCAATCCCCAGTGAGGGGCGTGCAGGAGACAGCCAATCAAAGATCCTCTCTCCTCATCGATGCTTCCGTCTCGCTCTCCCTCAACCTTCCTCTCTGAAATCAATAAAAAAAAATATTTTAAAAAAACAACCAGAGGCTCTGTAATAAAGAAACATGGGTTTTGGTATTCTTTGAGGTTGCTTATTAAGAACAGGTTTTTATGTAGCTAACACAGAATTTACTTATACTTTAAACTGCACCGAAGTCTATGGGCCAAACAACTGGGACAAAGAGATGGACAACTGGCAACTTTGAATAGTATTTACCAAAAACAGTTTTGAAGTTATGAAAATGTCAATGGGTAAACCCCATTAAGTTCCAGAGTCCACTCATGTAGCATTTACTCCATAGAAGTAATATATTAAAATGAAATACTGCCATTTGGGACAACATGGATGGGCCTTGAGAATATTATGCTAAATGAAAAAAATGTATGTTTTCATCCCTCATATATAGGATATAAAACTGAAACTCATAGACACAGAAAACAGTATGGTGGTTACCAAAGGGAAGAAAGTGGGGGGTAGAGACCTAAGGGGCCAAATATTTGGCGATGGAAGATGATTTGATGTTGGGTGGTAGACACACAATGCAATATACAAGATCACATATCATAGAAATGTACACTTGAAATTTATATGACCCTGTTAACCAAAGTCACCCCAATAAATTTAATTTTTAAAACGTGTTTTCCTCTCACAAGACTTCTCCCATATATTAATTTTAATGAAAAAGAAAAGATAACATAAACGATTTAAAAGAATGCAAAACAGTATTTTGCTCTATTAATTTTATTTAATGATCCTATTAAGTTTTAATATTTAAATGATGTTATATTATAATTTTGTTTAATGATGTTATAATTTTATTTTAAATTAGAAACCCTTAAATTAGTGGTATTCTGCAATGAACTAAAAATGTTTGTGTCTCCAAGTATTTAGAGTCTGATTAGTAACTAACAAGAGCACTGGGTTTGCTATCAGGGAGAATCTGATAACAAAGAGTACCAAGACGTATTTGTGCACCCTAGCCAGTTAGGCTCAGCGGATAGAGCATCGGCCTTCGGACTGAAGGGTCCTGGGCTCTATTCCAGTCAAGGGCATATGCCCAGGCTGCGGGCTCAATCCCCAGTAGGAGGAGGTGTGCAAGAGGCAGCCTATCAATAATCTTCTCTCATCATTGATGTTTCAATCTCTCTCTCCCTCTTCCTTCCTCTCTGAAATCAGTAAATTTATAATATATGACATATTTATGTGAATTCAAATAGTGTACTAGGTACATGGAGAAAAATAGAGTGGATCTTATTGCTCCTTCAGTAAAGGTGTCCAATCCCTCATTTGATTCAAGATTTCAAAGTAAATATTCTTCTAAATGTGAAACTTAAAATGGCCCCTAATCTGTCTATTTTTCTTTAGCCTTCCCCCAATCTGTCTTCTTGCATATTACAAGTCCCAATCAAAGAAAAAATTGTAACTTGATTTTGAGTTTGTAAAACAAAGTTTTCTATCTTGTTCTTGCCAAACTTCCCATAAACACTATGCCTAATCAATAAAATTTATTTCAACCCAGCGCAGTATTCTAAGGGATAAAGGCATTTTTTGTAGCACATCTCGCCAACAGAGGGCAGACCCTGAATGCCCAGAAAAGTTAAGTGTCCTTAAATGCCCTTGGGCCCAGTTCCTCATAAGCTCATGTAGGATAAAGAATTACAGCTGCAAGCCCTTCAGGTTATTTCAGTGAGCCCAAGTCTAATTAACTTGTATGAACTGTATTTCCTTTGCATACACATCTTATCTCTCAAATAATGTCCTCTTATTTTAAGAAAACAGTATAAAAAAGCCAACAAATAAGCTAACCAAATATTTCTACAAGTCCAAATCCATATAACATAAGGATAAAAACAAAATTTGATATATACAACTAGCAGGTTTTCCCAGTAAATCCAAGGAAAGGTGTGTATTTGATAATATCCAGAAATCTGCATGAACATGAAGATTTATATTTCAATTAAGATAAATAAACTGCAAACAAAATAATGCCCCAGGAGGCCCACTTATGTGAAAACTGGCAGAAAGGATTTGCCCAAGTGCTCATGAGTTCCTGATTTTTAAAAATTAAGTAAATTATGTAAGTGCTTTTTAAAACAGTAATATTACATTTAGAAAGTCACCTTTATTGAATAGATAGCAAGTTCTAAAAATTTAATTAATACAAAATTATTTGATAATGTTCAAAAAGTGAAATTTGCTACTATTTTTTTCAATTTTTCTCGATCTATTTTCCCACCCCCACATTTTATTCAAGTCAAAACCAACTTATACAACAAAGATAACAAAAAGAGGCTCCTGCCCTAAAGGTGTTCGGAATCTATGTAAACAAAATCAACTCATTGAAGAGCTTGGGGAGCATAAAATTCCATAATGGTGACACCAAGAAAGTGGTGTGGCAAAGCAAGAAGAAATAATGAAGCAGTTCTTGAGGTCATGGATGGTAAACAGAAGAACCGTGCTTTTGTGTTACTGTCATGTTTGTCAGCACTGAATCAAGCTTTTCTCAGCAAGTGAGGACATTCTGACTGGAGTTTAGCAGAAGTTTTGGGACACTTGCAAATGAGTTTGTTTCTGCATATGAGCCTTTTATATAAAGATATTTTAGATGACAAAGGGCTAGAAATACATTATTGATGATGTTCCTGGCAAGACAACGAGAACTCAGTTCTTATCTTCTTGAAGGAAATATTTCAATCAAGAGACAAAATGCAGCAAAGCAAGAAAGAATTATTTTTTTTAATATGTTTTTATTGACTTGAGAGAGAGGAAGAAGGAGAGATAGAAACATCAATGAGAGAGAAACATCAACAGCAATTGACTGCCTCCGGCAACACCCTTCAAGCCCCGAGTTGAGCTGGAAATCAAACTGGTGAACCTCTTGGTGCATGGGTCAACATTCAACCACTGAGCAACACTGGCTGGGTGCAAGCAAGAATTTACTGGCTGCAGCAAAAACACATTCAGTTCAATGAAACAAGGAAGGGCATAGAAGAAGACACAGGAGAGCCTAGGCTGGGCTGCTTTGGCTCACTGGGAAGTCAGAGAATAGGAGGCCTTGAGGATAGATTCAGGGGATTAGCCTGGGCCAAGCTGCTGCTGCCCATTGCTCCCCTGGTTGCAAATCTCATGGGGATCCTTAGAGTTTAGGAGACTCATGCCTGTGAAGGGAGACGTGAAGGAAGAGGAAGGGGGAAGGAATGGCGGGGGCTGCTCCCCAGAGGGAGAGCAGGCACTGGGTCCTTTGTCTTGAGGCTTTTATCTCTCTCATGTAGGTGGGAATATTAGGGGAGGTCTCAGGGGAGGGTTTCAACAGAATATTCACCAGTTTTCTAGATGTGCTCCTTCAGGATTGTGGTCTTCATTGATTGGTCAGTGCCAGGGCAGGGGGTCATTAGCCATTGCAGCTTGTCCTGGAGTCACCCACCAGGTTTTGCTGCTTTTCTGGGTTTGGAGCTGAAATACAACTGAAGTCTAGATGTTATGTCTAGGGAGGTGATCTTCAGTATCTGCTGTAAATTGCTTTGTCCGTTTTTTAGCTATTTGTCTCAGTTTCCCTATTTCACTTGTCCTGGCTTACTGGCCTGTCTCATTATCACATTAAAAATCTGAATTTGGCCCAGCCGGTGTGGCTCAGTGGTTGAGCGAAAACCACTGAACCAAGAGGTCACTGGTTCGATTCCTGGTCAGGGCACATGCTCGGGTTGCTGGCACAATCCCCAGTAGGGGGTGTACAGGAGCCAACCAATCATTTCTACCTCTCTATCCCCCTCCTTTGTCTCTCTTTAAAACCAATAAAAACGTATTTTCTCATCTGAATTTGAATTCTTAAAGCAACAATAGGAAAACAAATTTTAATGTGAGAAAATTAAGGAACATTAAAAACAGTGTGTACTATCTGTAGAGAGAGCATGAACATTGGCAATTTCAAATAAAATATACTTATGTATCAATAGCATTTTTGATCCCTTTAGCCAAAGGTCTTTATGCAGGATAAAATGAGGAGAGGTAAGATTAAAGCTTCTAGGAACCTTCATAACTAATGAATGTGATTGATTGCCTTTCCTGGAGTCAATTCCTTTAGAAAAAAGAGGTATAAGTAGGATGGGAATCCTCAGATCTTTATTTCTATAAAATTAAACAGCAGAAGTTGTTAATTAATGTCCTACCAAGATCAGACATGTCAATATATTTTATATATATAGAGAGAGAGAGGCCCAGTGCATGAAATTCGTGCATGAGGCGGAGGGGTCCCTCAGCCCAGCCTGCACCCTCTCCAGTTTGGGATCCCTCTCACAATCCAGGACTGCTGGCTCCCAACTGCTCACCTGCCTGCCAGCCTGATCACCCCCTAACCACTCCCCTGCCAGCCTGATCGATGCCTAACTGTTCCCCTGCTAACCCAATTGCCCTTAACTGCCCTCCCTTGCAGGCCTGGTCACCCTAACTGCCCTCCCTTGCCAGCCTGGTTGCCCCTAACTGCTCTCCCCTGCAGGCCTGGTTGCCCCCAACTGCCCTCCCCTGCAACCCTGGTCCCCACCCTCCAATTGTCCTCCCCTGCTGGCCCGGTCACCCCTAACTGCCCTCCCTTGCCAGCCTGGTTGCCCCCATCTGCCCTCCCCTGCAGGTCTGGTCCCCCCCGCCAACTGCCCTCCTATGCCAGCCCGGTCACCCCTAACTGTCCTCCCCTGCAGGCCTGATCCTTCCCAACTGCCCTCCCCTGCCAGCCATCTTGTGGCAGCTATCTTGTGTCCACATGGGGAGGGGGGGGCCATCTTGTGTGTTGGAGTGATGGTCAATTTGCATATTACCTCTTTATTATATAGGATATTTATATATATATACACACACATACACATACATATAAAAACAACAATAATGGCTAACAGGAATTAAACCTTGATGTAATAATGCCAGGCACTGTTCTAAGTGCTTTATCATATCATGTCACTTGACCTTCCCAACAACCTACTATCTGCTCTATTTTCCATAAGAGGAGGTTGAATAACATCCCAAAATTATACAGCCAGCAAACTGTGGGGCCAGAACTTGAACCAAGCAGTCTGACTCCAGCACCTGAACTCTAACCCATGTATGACATGTCCCTTAACTTAAACCTCCCCATAATCCTGTGTCCTGTGAGTTCCTTTGTATGGCTCAGAAAACTGCATTCCAAATGAGTTAAGCAGTTGAAACACAGCTCAGTTTCAATTTCAGGTCAATTTGCCTACAGAACCCTATTCCTTCCACCACAGCCTCCCTACAAGGAAAGAGATGCCATAGGGAATATAGCCAATAATCTATATATATATATAAAAGCCTAAGTGTCCCTCCAACCATGCAACTGGTAGCTATTATGCTCACTGACCACCAGGGGGCAG
Source organism: Corynorhinus townsendii (assembly GCA_026230045.1). Classification (NCBI taxonomy): domain Eukaryota; kingdom Metazoa; phylum Chordata; class Mammalia; order Chiroptera; family Vespertilionidae; genus Corynorhinus; species Corynorhinus townsendii. The sequence goes on along the minus strand of JAPDVU010000001.1, from coordinate 77,617,158 downwards.
ACACTCAAGGCAAGAGCTGCCATGACACTCACTGGCCATTTAAAAAGAAGCAGCACTGTGGACCTGGCACTAACAAACCAATACTCAACTTCCCCCACGTGGGACACAGGCCCTGCCACCACCCTGGAGCGACACCCCACCAAATCATAGCTGATGCTGTCAAGACCCCATGGCACAAAATGGGTCCCACAGCCCAGCCCAACCCAGAAATGATTGCCGTGGGCACTGGGTAATGATGTCACATAGCAATGCCTGGCTTCCTCTCTCTAGGGACTAGCCTTCTTCAACCTAGGAACATGACTTGCTTTATAGCCAAGTGCAAACATTTTACAGTTTAACCAAATGTCTGTGAAGCATTTTCATGTGCCTCATCTCATTTTATCCTCACAGAAGTCCTGGAGTAGGTAGATAGGAGACTCAGTAGAATCCTATTTTCTTTTCATCAGCTGGAAAACGGAGATTTGGAAAATGTTGAAACTTGACCTGACTGAAAAGAAGTAAGAAATGGTGGAACTTGAAAATGACTTTTCACTGTGCAGAATGTAGTCAAACACTGCTGCAGTTTTGTTCTCCCTATATGATCTACAATAATAATCTGCTTCATGTTGATATTTACTGCTGTGTTGCTGACAATTATCTGAAAGAGAAGTTGGGGTGCTTCACAGGGCTGGAAAAAGTTTAGCTAAATCAGAAAGCAAGTCTAATTAAGCAAGTTTATTCTATATATATATAAAAGCTAAGTTGACTAGCACATGCACAATACATATAAAGCTCTTGCTGGCACCAATCACATGCGTGTGTTTTAATCTGTCATTGTCAATCGTGAATTTGGTTGACACTTCTATTATTGAGAAAGGATGAATAGTGATATTAAAATATTTCTCCTAATTAATTTCCTTTCAATGTGCACGAATCCATGCACCGGGCCTCTAGTCTACCTAATAAAAGAGTAACATGCTAATTGACCTTACCTTTGCAATGCCCACCAGCCAATCAGGAGTGAGTATGCAAATTAGCCCAATAAAGATGGTGGGTTAATTTGCATACACAGGCTCCGAGCAGCTGGGGGCAGGGCAGGACACTTGCATCATGGTGATGACTCAGGTGTTCTGTACCACCCCATCTGCTCTAGGCCTCTGGGCAGCCTGGGAAGGCAGAAAGGCAGCTCTGGCCAGAGTGAAGGTGCTGCCAGCAGTCAGGGGAAGGAAGGCCCATTCTTGCACGAATCTTCATGCATCAGGCCTCTAGTATTATAATAACTGTGTATGGTGTCAAATGGTTCCTAGACTTACCAGGGTGATCACTTTGTAATGTCTATAAATGTCTAATCGCTATGTTGTGCATCTGAAACTAATATAATATTGAATGTCAGTTGTAATTGAAACATAAATTTAAAAAAATAATAATAATAAGTGACTTAAAAAGATAAAGAGATGCCAAAGATGAAGACTAGAGGCAAGGAGACAAACTCTACAGATGCATCCCACATGCCAGCTGGGGCTTCCCTGCCCCTCAGCACCTAGGAAGTAGTGTCTACAAATAAACCCCTGTGTAGATTGTGGAAGAAGTCCCTAGGGTGGTTATGGTGTTATTTCCTTTGGGCCATCTCTGCTCCAGGCTCCTCCCTCTGCTGAATCCTAGTCCTCACTTTGCACTGTGGACTCAGTTTTGCAATCCCGTTCTATTCCCCTGGTGGCCACAGCAGTATCAGGATAAACACGGTATGTACGGGCCAGACATCCCTGTTCTGCTTGGCCTTTCCTTCCACACAAGCCCCAGTTTCCCCTTATGATGTTCATATCCCTCTTCCTGCTCTCTCTTCCTTCTGTCCTCTCCTTGAGCCCTTCGTCTCCGGCACAAGAATTCCTTCCCCTCTCTCGGGCAAAGCATCCAAGATTCTGCTCTGATGCCTACAGTTGCCGACTCGGAAAACTTTTTAAGCTATTTTGCTTTCCCAGGTAGCTCTCCTTCCCAGAGGAGGCTGGACTGACTGTTACAGTAGCAGTAGCCCAGGCCACAAAACCTGCTACAGAGCTGTAGAATCAGAAAACAATAGGCTGGGAGTCACTTCAAGGCTATACACACAGAATGGCATGAAAAGCTTAGTATACTTAGTTTTATAAACGTGTATAATATCAAACATAATATCAAATTAATAATTGCCTTACTTCCATTTAAAAAAAATTGATCGTACATATTATATAACTTTGGTTGCTACAGGCCTGCCTCTGTATCATCTCCAGTCTCAGGGGCAAGCCAGGAAGTAAAGGAATCTCACTAGCCAAGCACTGGGCGGCCACGTGGCTCCTGAGGCCTGCCAGTTCCCAGGGAGGCTGCTTCCTGGCAGCCTGCCCGGAGGCATTGGCACTCCCGTGTTCCATGTTTATTCGTGCAGAGTCGCCCATTGGTCCTGTACTTAGTCCCCTAAAGAGACTAACTGCATTTCTGGACTTTTTCACGTAAAAGGGAGTTAACATATCAGCTGAATGCTGCTGCATTGATGGCTTTAATTTGGGGGTGGAGGTGAGGGGAACGGGTGAGGAGCGGGAGGTGGTTTGACTGTGAAACCTCAAACTTTCCCCAGGAAAAGCAGCTGAGGCTCAGTCTCAGCCAAACCTGCAAGAAGCTGTCTTAACCCTATGTTAGCAGACACTGTCTTGGCAGTGTGAAGAAGAGAATAAACACAAAATTCCTAAGAAAGGAGATTTGAGAAGAGGGTAAGTAACTATGGCAGGTAGCCCAGATGTTGGGCAGAATAGAAGGTTCATGAACTTTAGATCTTGTCCTGACTCTACCCCAATGCAGCTCTGTGCCCTTGAGCAAATCATTTGACCTTCTGAGTCTCAATTTCCTAATCTGAAAATGGAGATAACAATGTCTGCCTCACTGGTATAAATATTGAAGAGATGTTAAGTGAAAGCACCCAGCATATGCCAACCCCATCCTGGGGAAGGGCAGCGCTTTGTAGCTGTGATTGCTATGCTGGCTACTAAATTTGAGATTTATTTATTTTTTAAATATTTTTTATTGATTTCAGAGAGGAAGTGGGAGAGAGAGAGAGACAGATCAATGATGGAAGAGAATAATTGATTGGCTGCTTCCTGCACTCCCACACTGGGGGTCAAACCCACAACCAGGGCATGTGCCCAAACTGTGGCCTCTTGGTTCTTAGGTCAACGCTCAATCACTGAGCCATGCTGCCCAGGCAATTTGATATTTATTTTTAAAACATGTATTGAGTAGCTACCATGTGCCAGGCTCTGGACTAGTCACTAGGGACAGAGTGGGGGAAAGGGCAGACCCAGTTTTCTGGCCCATTTTTCCTCTAGGGAGGAAAAATAAGCCTTAAACACATAATGACATAGTACATTTATTCATTAAATACAATTGTGACAAATGCCACAAAGGGCAAGTAGGGAATGTTATGAAAACCCTAAACAGAGAGGCTGGCTAGAACTGCTTTCCTAAGGCAGGTGGGGAGCTGCCATGAGATAGCATCATTGAAGCTTCCTGAAATAGGAGAGATGAGAGGAGGGTGAGTGCCAGGACAGCTTCAGGCTGCGGGCCTGGGTGAGGCAGCTCTGAGGGCCTGAAATAAGCAAGCAAGACAGAGAGAAGGCAAGAGGTGGGGCCGGAGGACACAGAGCTTGCAGGCCATGCTGAGGATCCTAGACTTTATTCCTGAGAAGACTGGGAAACCATTAAGAAGTATTCACAGGCAGGCCCGTAGTGCTATGAACTTCCCTCTCAGAATTGCTTTCACTGTAGCCCATAGCTATTGAGTGGTTGTGTTTTCATTGTCATTTATTTCCAGGATGTTTTTTATTTCTTCTTTGATCTCTTTTGTAACCCAGTCATTGTTTAATAGCATGCTATTTTGCTTCCAAGTGTTTAATAGTCAGTAATATTGTAACAACTATGCATGGTGCTAAATGGTAGGAGATTTCTTGGGATGATCACTCTGTAAATTATATAAATGTCCAATCACTGGGTTATGTACCTGAAACTATACTGTCCCTCAACTCTAATTGAAAATTTTTTTTAAATTATTAAAAAATAAAAGAAGTATTCCCAGAAGAGTGGATAATCCAGCTTTGTAGTAAATGTGTCACTAGCTACTCTGAGGATGACACAGGAGGGGACCTGAGAGAAAGCCTTGAGACCTGGAGCCATAATTAAGAGGCTGTTGGTATCATTCAGTCAAGAGATGGTGGTATTTTAGAAGAGGAATAGCAGAGATACGTTGAAAGGGTGCTGTGTGCCGTGGCTCTAGCCTATCTCCTATTACAATGTTTGTCAAACTCGCCTGATGATATAAATCTATGAAGTTTGTTAAAAATACAGGTTTCCAGGCTCCTCCTCTAGAAATTCCATTTCGGTGGGTCTGGGGCAGAGCCTGGGAATCTGTACTTTAAACAAGCTTCTCCGGTGATTGTTCTCATTAGTCAGGTTGGTCCAGTGCTACCCTGCAGAGTGCACTGGGAAGCACACCTTCGTTCCTCTTGTAAAGTAAATTGATCCTTAGAGATCGTGCTTCTCATGATCCCAACCAGAGAAAGATCCAGGTGTAAACTCTTAGTTCACCAAATGCTTTTCCTACTTAGAACTAAAAGCACTTCAGCTGTAACATTTCCAACATTCAAATTATTTTAAATTGGTGTTTTTTAAAAAGTGTGTTCCTTGAAGTCTGAGTTTTTTGGAACATTAATAGGTGTCTAGCTGTGTACAGCTGTCAGGGAGACAAGAAGCAGGCCCTCCGTGGCTGAGGACACTGCCAGGAGCAGCTGGAATGGAGAGCAATGGAATGGAGCGTCAGCCCACTTCTGCATTTTAGAAAATCCCTGCACAGCTCAGGGACACCTCTCCAGCCCATCAGTTGTTCAACTGGAGACTTTGTCACTGGGCCCCAACTTCTGCCGTGTCTCCAGAGGGAAATACAAAGACCTTACATGGATTCTGTCCTTGACCTGGTTGCATATTATCCAGTTGGAGTAGGAAGGAAGCTTCTTGCAGTCTATCTAGTCGTCCTCTCCATCCACTCGTCCATAGAGAGGCAGCAGAGCATGGTGGGGAACAGAATAAGTCTGAGAATCAAACTCCCACTGCTCAACTGCTGGCTCTTTTACTTATTAACTGGAGATGCTACTTCATCTTCTGGTTCTTCAGTTTTCACATCTGATAAAGGAAATAATAATGGTATATTAGTGTGCTGCGGCTTTCATAACAAAGTTTCACAGATTGGATGGCTTGGACAGCAGGAACTTATGTTCTCACAATTCTGGAGGCTCAAAGTCTGAGATCAAGGTGTTGGTAATGGTTGGTTTCTTCAGATGGTTGCTTTCTCACTGTGTCCGCACATGGTCTTTCCTCTGTGCATATCCCTGTCCTAATCTCCCCTTTCATAAGGACATCAGTCATATCGCATTAAGGCCCACTCTAATGATCTTACTTTAATTTTTTTAAAGACCCTATCCCCAAATACAATCACATTCTGAGGTATTAGAGGTGGGAACTTCAACATATAAATTTAGGGGGATAAAATTCAGCCCCCAACAAATGATATTCATACAGCAGGGTTATCATCAGGATTAAAAGACCTAATATATGTACCTGCCGTATAGTAAGTGCTCAATAAATGTCTGTTACTATCCACTCCTTCATAGAGTTTACCAGTGAAATGATGAGACCTCAGTTCGTATCTTCTTGAAGGAAAGTTCTCAAGCAAGAGTTAAAGTGTAGAAAAGCAAGCAAGAATTTATTGACCACAGCAATAAATTTATCTGACCCTTTTCACTTACTATGTCTTAGCATTCCTCAATGTCTTCATTTTTGTTTACATGTCTTGTCTGACCCTGCAGCAATGTAAGTTTCCCAAGGGCAGAGATCTTAAATCTTTTTTCTTCTTCTTTTTTCTAAAATTTTGTTTTTCACTGCATGCCCGGCACTTTGACCATAGTAGCTAACAGGTAACGGTTGTGCACCATTGTTATAGAAGAGCAAGAAACTAGGAAAATCCCAGGACAAGCAGAATAGGGAAACTAAGACAGATAGTTAAGCAGTAGTTTGCAGCCACCTAATAAGTCCTATCTTTCCTAAACCAGGGACACTTAAGAGTAAATGGTTTTCAGTTCTTCTCTCCAACCAGAGGGTAAATAGCTTAAATCACCCTACTCAGGGAGACTGATAATAGGAATACAATTAGTGCCATTTGCTAACCACCCAAGAACAGACAAATTAAGAGAATAAATCTCATTTTGGCACAAAAGCATAAAGCTGATGAATATTCTCTTGATCCTCCCCTAATACCTCCTCTAAACACTCAGCCTTTAAAATCCCTGAAAATCAAGATCCCAGAACACTCTCCCTTCAGGGAGCACACCCACGCCATTCCCTTCCCCCACAGGCATGCATCTCCTGAACTCCAAGTGACCCCATGAGATTTGCAACCAGGGGAACAGTAGGCAGTGGGCAGTGGCAGTTCATCCCAGGCTAATCCCCTGATCCTATCTCCTAGCCAAGGCCCCTCTTGCTCTGACTTCCCAGTGAGCCAAAGCAGCCCAGCCTAGGCTCTCCTGTTGCTTCTTCTGTGACTTTCCTTGTTTCACTGTCCTGAGTGTGTTTTGTCTGAGGTCAATAAATTCTTGCTTGCATTACGGTGGTATTTTGTCTCTTGATTGAAATTTTTCCCTCAAAAAGACAAGAACTAAGGTCTCCTTGCCTTGCAGGTAACAGTTCCAGTCAGAACTGAGATGAACCTAGGGTATTTAAAATATAACCTATTCCACCACCACAACACTCTCCCCCAAGCAGTCCCCCATTCCTATGCACCACCACACACAAACATAAATCTGGAAGACTCTTGTGGACGTAGTTTTTGGGGGAAATTCAGGATGGAGGGAGGAGAGCAGTAGGTACATACTATCCTAATGTCCATTGGTATACAGCAGGGATACATATCCACATATCATGTATAGTCGAATGGCTCCTTTAAAATGGTTTTGGACTCCTAGGGATGGGAAGGCCTGTCAGGCTCCTACTGATGTGAATGAGGAGCTGTGTGGATAGTTATATGCACAAGTGAGTGTAGACTCCTGAGGGAAGTTAGGATGTGTGATCTGCACTCTCATGTAAGGTCTGTCAGGGACAAAGGAGACCTTCTCTGGATATCGTGTATCATGTCAGCAAAGTATCACACCCAGCATTTTTCCCAGATGGTGTGTGATTTTCAGAACAGGCAAGTCCCCATGAGAGGTAGGGTAGGTCAGGGCAGGATAGGGTAACAGGAAATAGTGAGGAACTAATCAAATTCCCTCATTCTGTCTTGAATATTGTATAATGTGGGGGAGGAACATACTTTCCTCTACCCTCAAAGTTCTTTTGGCTGGTCTAATAATCAAATAGGCATGAGACAGATTAGCAAGAGAGCAGAACCAAGTTTAATACATACATATGTATGGGAACCCTGCAAACATATGAAAGAGTCAGAGACCCAGAGGAATCCAAGATGGTGGCGTAGGTAAACACCTAAACTGCTGCCTCACACAACAATTTAAACTGCAACTAAAAGACAAAACGTCCATCACCCAGAACCACGGGAAAGCTGGCTGAGTGGAAGTTCTACAACTAGAAGGAAAGAGAGAAGAGCACTGAGATGTGCACAAGCGCTGAAAAGCTGAGGTACGGAGGCGCGGGATCTGGGCTGGTGGCAGGTGTTGCTTTTTACAACCCAAAGGGGAGACAAGCCCCCGATTACTCTGAAATACAGTTTCTGGGGTGATGCGGGGGACCCAAACTCCTACAGGGAGAAGCAGGATTGTCTGCTACCGGGTAGGAAAGTGAGGGGGGCCTGCTTGTAGAGCTGCGCACAGGAATAATTGTTTATCTGCGCTGGGGCACAGGACGGGACGCAGTCGGAGACACAGAGCCAGCTAACTAGCAGCCATTGCTGTTTGCCACGCCCTAGCCTAGTGACGCCCTGAGACCCCGCCCCACACAACCTACAAACCCATCCAAGCTCCAAGCAGCAGTTTTAGATAAGAAAGGCCTGCCCTATCGCAGCTTAACCTAACAAACTTGCAGCCCGGATCAGACAGCTCCAAAACCTCCAAACTCCAAGCAAAGAGGAGAAAACTGTAGCTCTCGCTGTAGCTCCTGCTGGGTGGACTCAGACAATAGCTGACCTGCACCCCATTGGAGATCCAGAAGCCAGTATACCTAGTGGTCAGTGTGAGAAACCAGATTTCAACTCCTCACATTCATAAGTGACACATTCAAGAGGCAGACTCAGCGAGCACCAAAGCCCCACTGAAACAAGTCCTGCACCATAAGCGTGTCTCCAGCAGTTCTTATAGACACAGCGAGTCCTCACAGCCTATTGGCCTGGAGGTCAATTCCTCCCAGCGTACCAACAGCAATTAAGGCTTAACTACACCAAGACTTTGCACTCAGCCCACAAAGGGGTGTACCAAAAGCGTCCACATCAGGTGATTGGGGAGGCTGAGCTACTGCCCCTTATAGGTCACCTACCACACAAAGCCACTCCATCAACACAGGGAAGCAGCCAAAATGCGGCAAAAAAGAAACATGTCACGAATGAAAGAAACGGAGGAAAGCAAACTACTGGACGACATAGAGTTCAGAACCACATTTATAAAGTTACTCAAGAATCTTCTAAAAACCGCCGAGAAACCTGATGACACTTCTGAGGAGCTTAGTGAGACCTTCAGGGACCTTAATGAGAATGCCAAAGAAATGGAAAAGGACCAGTCAGAAATGAAGCATACACTGTCTAAAATAAAGAATATACAGAAACTCAACTGTAGATCAACGTACCCCAATAATCAAACCAAAGATCTGAAATATGAGAAAACAAAAAGCACCCATCCAGAAAAACAAAAAGAAAAAAGAATCCAAAAATATGAAGATAGTGTAAGGAGCCTCTGGGACAACTTCAAGCTACCAACATCCGAATTTTTGGGGTGTCAGAAGAAGAGAGAGAGCAAAATACTGAAAACCTATTAGAAGAAATAATGACAGAAAACTTTCCCTACCTGGTGAAAGAAATAGACTTACAAGTCCAGGAAGCGCACAGAACCCCAAACAAAAGGAATCCAAAGAGGACCACACCAAGACACATCATAATTAAAATGCCAAGGGCAAAAGACAAAGAGAGAATCTTGAAAGCAGCAAGAGAAAAACGGTTAGTTACCTACAAGGGAGTACCCATACGACTGTCAACTGATTTTTCAGCAGAAACTATGCAGGCCAGAAGGGAGTGGCAAGAAATATTCAAAGTGATGAACAGCAAGAACCTACAACCAAGATTACTCTACCCAGCAAAGCTATCATTCAGAGTTGAAGGTCAGATAAAGAGCTTCACAGACAAGGAAAAGCTAAAGGAGTTCATCGCCACCAAACCAGGATTACATGAAATGCTGAAGGGTATTCTTTAAGAAGAGGAAGAAGAAGAAAAAGGTAAAGATAAAAATTATGAACAACAAAATGACATCAAATACATACCTACCAACAAGTGAATCTAAAAATCAAGTGAATAAAAATCTGAAGAACAGAATGGACTGGTGAATATAATAGAATCAGGGACATAGAAAGGGAGTGGACTGACGACTCTCAGGGGAAGCAGGTGTGAGGGGTGTGGGAAGAGATTGGACAAAAATCTTACTCCTATGGATGAAGACAGTGGCAGGGGGTAAGGGCATGGGGTGGGGTGGGGAATCAGGTGGAGGGGAGCTACGGGGAAAAAGAAAAAGAGGAATACCTGTAATAATCTGAACAATAAAGATTTATTAAAAAAAAAAATTTACCCTAAAAAAAAAAAGTCAGAGACCCACATGCAGGAAAGGTTTGGAGATGAAAAGGTAACATGGGTATACAGGGTGGGGCAAAAGTAGCTTACAGTTGTTCATATGGAAAATAATACAATAAATAAATAAGAATAAACTCTGTTCCACATACTCACAACTGTAAACGTACCTTTGTCCACCCTGTATATGACCTCTTGGGATAAGGAAGAGATAAGATGTGTTGGAGACTTCAAAGGTCATTGCAGAATGAAAAGAAAGAGCATACCTTTAGGAAATAGAAGTTTGTCCTGCCATATAGGTAAGAGAAGAAGGTAATTGCTGATAATCTCTTATGAGAAAGGACTCTAATTCAAATTCTTCCAATCAATTAAGGGTGGGGGACAGAAGTTTCTCCTGAGCCTGTGGCTAAAGTTGCCTTTAGTTCAAAACAATCTGCATACCACAGATGCACACCTTGGGTGACTCATTCTGGACCCCACAATGATAACACTAGAGCATCTGTGTTGTTGGGACATACAGTTCACTCACCTTTGCATGTTTCTCACTGACAGGAAAACTAAACCTGCCATTCAGACTCTTCTCATGGGGCTATTGGTTGAAGTCTTATTGTCCCAAGCTAGTGTGGGCCATGCCGTTTCGTTTCAGTCATGCACAAGTATGGTCCATCTGGCCAAGCCCAGATCATTGAGAAATCTGTGACCTTCAGGTCAGAACAAAACTCAATAGGGTGAGCCAATCAATAGGGTCAGGAGCAAAACTGAGCGAACGTCAGCTTCTGGGGAGAAAAGGCCCTCCAGTGCCCACTCCTACCAAACAGTCATACAATGGAGAGGTTCATGAGAAAATGTACCAAAAATATGTTAGTTTTTGTATTTTACAAAGAATTGTATACAGTGACCTGTCAATTTTTATCCATCTTTATTTCCATGCTATTGTGTCTGTTCTTTGCTTAAAGACTGTCCTTGATACTTAGATAAAATTGTATGTTCCACGTTGTGAAATAAGTTAAACAATGGGAAATGAGCTTTTATGCAACAGTAACTTGCTTCCTCAGATAGTGAGTCAAGCATCTCTCTCTAAAAAAAATGGTTAAAAGGTAAGTTGGCAGTCATCATACAAGTAGAGGGAACAGTTTGAAGGGCTATATGGTTCATAAGAACTTTCGTCTTCAAAACAAGATATTAAGTCTTAGAATGTGTTTCCCCTTTCAGTCAGTCAGTCAACAACTATTTATCAATCTACCATATGCCAAGAGCTGTGCTGGGTACACTGATGAACAAGACAGATAAAGAGAGGATTAAGACAGAGGAACAGGGTAGGACTAGTTTGATTTTTAAAAATTTAATTGAGAACTATTGAGACAGAGTAGTCAAAAATGACCTTTCAGAGGTTGTCTGGAACAATTCAACTGAAAATGAAGCAAATACAAAGTCCTTGAAGTGACTGAGGACAAGGGAGAGCAGTGTGGTTATGTGTGTGCAGGCTGGGCTGGCGGGGAGGGGCCCAAAGTGAGCCGGAGACGGAAGCTGGAGGTCACTGGTGGGTTTTATGGATGGAGAGGACTTGATTGGGCTGCATAGGATGGGAGGGGGAAGCAAGGAAACAAGTTACGGAGTGTTTTGCGTAAGTCTTGGGTGAGAGGCAGGAGGCTTACATAGTGGTAGCAGATAGGGTAGTAAGCAGATAGATTTAAGATGTGTCTTGAAGTGGGGTACACTGGGCTTAAAAATAATTTGACATGAGGATGGAATTGAGAAAAAGGTCGGAATTCTCAGGACTCTTAGGTTTCTGACTTAGGATCATTTCCCTCAGTTTATTTCCTTCCAGGCTCCTACCACAATTAAAGCAACTTAAGCCATTATCTTGCTTATTTATTTGTTTACTTGGTTTTCTGTCCATCTACAATAATGCTGTCCAATAAAAAAGTAATGCAAACAACATATGTAATTTTAAATTTGCTAGCAGCCACATTAAAAGGGCAGTAAAATCAATTTTAATGATATATTTTACGTAATCCAATATTTTCAAAATATTATTTGGACAAATTATATAAAAATGAATAAAATATTTTATCTTTTTTTGTATGAGGTCTTCAAAATATTATGTGTATTTAACACTGACAGCACATCTCCATTCAGACTAGCCACATTTCAAGTCCTTAATAATCACCTGTGGCAGTGGCTATATACTGGGCAGTGCAGGTCTATTTGGTCTAGTTCATTGTTTTTCTCCAGCAATTGGAACATTCAGTGACATACAGTGAGTATTCAGTATGTTTTAAATGAGTGAATAATGCCCAGTGATGGGAAGCTTATTGGAGGCCATAGTTTTGGGGGTGGGATCAAAGCTTCCATTTTAGACTCAGTCAGTCTGAGGTGTTTATGAGACTTCTAAGTGGAGATGTCAAGAAAGGAAGTGGATGGGGAATCTGGAACTGAGAAGAAAGATGTAGGCGGAGATGTAAATTTGGCACTGTGATTGTTCTAAATCCGAAGGAATCATTGTGAATCACCTTGGGAAAAAGTGTAGAGAAATGAAAGGGTCCAGAACCTCACCTTCAGAGATACCAACATCTAAATATTGAGTGAGGGAAGAGGAAAAAAAAATGTGGTGCTCTCAAGAAATCAAGAGAAAATGTTTCAAGGGGAAAGAAGTGGTCAGCTCTGCTGAGAGGTCAGGTGAAAAAAAAATCTATATATATAAAAGCCTAAATGACTGTTACAACAGGTCAACCAGTTGCAACGATGTGCACTGACCACCAGGGGGCAGATGCTCATCGCAGCAGCTGCCCCCTAGTTGTCAGTGCACTCCCTCCCACAGCCAGCCAACCTCCCAAGGTCCCTCCCCTTTCCTCCTGCCCCGGCTCCCCGTCCCCTAGCAGGCCAGCCCCAATTGGTCCCAATCACTGGCCAGGCTGATGGACCCCACCTGTGCATGAATTTATGCACTGAGCCTCTAGTAAGTAAATAAAAGGACCAAGAAGACAGGAGCATTGAGGTCAAAATAATCCTGACACATTCCACAATCATCATCTCTTTTAAACCCTACTGGTAATGCTTTGAGTCAGAGAGTGATTGTGTGTGTGTGTGTGTGTTTTAAATACAAAGAAATTTGGCCTTCAAAGGTCAAGAAGCCCAGATAGTTTCTGGAAGAACCAGATCTAGAACCCAAGATGCATTGTCCAGCAATTATATAAAGAACATATGATAAAGCCATGGGAATGACAAAGGACTTTTGGAGGTTGATGGAGGAAGTGTGACTATCTGTGACTTCACCAGATCTAGGTGGTTTGAAAGTAGATGTAGATTTGGTGACATCTTTTAAGCATGCAAGTAGACCAAGATTATATGATTGGGATTACATGCAATTTCTTAAGTGCCTCCTGCCCTTCATTTATGACACCTAGAATTTTTAACATACTGCTCATCATAGGCCTCCATTTCTCAACCTGTCTTAGACAATGCAATTCTACTACTCCTGCAGTGTGTTAGTAAACTAACACTTTCATTCAAGAGAAAGGTCATTGAGTGGATAAAAATGTTGTGGTACATATATACAATGGAACATTACCCATCCATAGACAAGAATGAAATCTTATCATTTGTGACTGCATGGATAAACCTGGAGGGTGTTATGCTAAGTGAGATAAGTCACTCAGAGAAAGGCAAATAGCATATGATTTCATTTACATGTAGAATCTAAAGAACAAAATAAAGGAACAAAGTTGAAACAGACTCATACACACAGAACAAACTGGTGGTTGCCAGAAAGGAAAAGGGTTAAGGAGAATGGGTGAAAGAGGTGAAGGGATTAAGTACAAATAGGTAGTTACAAAATAGGCACAGGAATGTAAAGTACAGCCTAGAGAATACAGTAACTAATGTTGTGATAACTAAGTAGGGTGTCAGGTGGGTATTGGTAATATCTGGGGGAACACTTTGTAAAGTATATGATTGTCTAACCACTATACTGTACACATGAAACTAATACAAAATAACAATGAATGTAAACTATAAAAATAAATAAATAAAGAGGAAGGTCATTTTCAAACATTTATCAAGTGTGCTATTATAGGAAAATTAGGCTTTCTCTGTTGCTTTTCAAAACACAGGAAGAATGAAATGACCTAAATTCTATGGCTAAGTAGTTGTGTGAACTTGAATAAGACTTTACCTTTGCCTCGCTGTTCTTTAACTACAGAACAGAGTGGTTAGACCAGATTATCTCTGGTTCTCAAAATAATTTATGATTTAATGTTATAGTTAATTAGGGTTACTTCTGTCCACATATTTAACTTCAAACTTGATCAGTGGGCAAAGATCAACCTAAAAGGAGTCAAGAAACCTAGGAATAAATTCCAACTTCAGTGCCAGATTGACCGATAATCATAGAACAGGGAACAACCTCACTTTCCCCATATGCTAAATTGGGTGAAACCTCTTGGCATTGTTCCTCAGACTGAACCAGATAAATCACGGGAATATCTTGCAATCTGTTTGGTACTAGAAAAAGGAGAAGTGCCGTTGTTGTTAAAGTAGGTGTTTGAAATACTGTACTTTTCCCAGCAAATACCAGGCTGAGTCTGTCATTTATCTTTAGGGCATGCGACTTGTTACTTTTTCCCTACTATAAAGCATTGTCATTTTATTCAGGATATTGAAAAGGGTGCATTGTCATGTGAGGAACAGTGTGATAATATCTTTGCTCTTCAGCTGTGGTATTAATGCCTGAGGGAAGAAACTGTCTTTGCCCTGGCCAAGTGGCTCAGTTGGCTGCAGCGTACACCATAAGGTTGCCAGTTCAACTCCCAGTCAGAGTACATATCTAGGTTGCGGGTTCAATTCCCATTTGGGGCAACTGATCCTTTGTTCTCTCTCACATTTCTATTTCTCTCTTTTTCATCAATAAAAACATATCCTCAAGTGAGGATTTAAAAAACAAACAAACAAAGAAACTGTGACTATGAAGCTCTACAAGAATCATGAATTTCTTCATATCATGAATCTTCCAGTCTGTTGTAGGTGAGAGGGACTGGGTGGGTTAGGGGTCAAAGGTGGAGCACTGTCTATTTTTGGTGCTCCCATACCCCATACCTGGACTTGTTACTTTCCTTGAGTTCCCGTAGGTTATGGTAATGGAATACCCTCAATGTGAGAATGGAGACAACTGTTCAGTCTTTATATCTCCAAAGAGTGCCTATCTTTGAATATTTACAAGAAAATAATGAGAGCCTGGCCTAGTAGTTCAGCTGGTTAGAGCGATCTCCTGGTAAGCCAAGGTCAAGGTTCGATCCCTGGTCAGGAACAACAAATCAATGTTTCTCTCCCTCTCCCCCACAAAAAAAAAGAAAAGAAAAAAAAAAAAGAAAGAAAGAAAAGACAAGAGAAAATAATGAGACACACACACACACACACACACACACACACACACACACACACACACGAAAGCAGGAAGGAGGGGAATTCACAGGCAGAGGAGGAAGAAAGGCGAAGGCAAGGTTAGAGAAATAAAACGCGAGTCCGAAGAAGAAACAGGGATGGGGAGGGGAGGTGAGAATCAACAGGGCAGAAACTGGAGCCAGTTAGACTGCGGGAGGAGATGGGTGGCGAATGAGTGGATAGTCCAGTGACTTGCCAAGCAGGCACCAGGCGGAGCGGGGTGGGGCTTGGGGAAGGGTAAATGCAGGGCAAGACTTAAAAGGAGATGACCCTAGCTAGTTGAGGCCACCATTGACCTCCGAAGCCCAGGGCAAGGGGACCCAAGGCGGGGAACTGGAGGAAAGACCCGCCGGTGAGGCAGTCCGCTGACTTGCGAGGAGGCGTGCAGACGAGAGGGGAACCCCTGGGAGCGCCTGGCCGCCCGCCACCATGTGTGAGCTGTACAGCAAGCAGGACACTTTGGCGTTGAGGAGGAAACACATCGGGTAAGGGCTCCCCGGCCCCGAGGGACCGCGCAGAGAGGCGGAAATCATGAGTGCTGGGAGCCTGGCAGGGAGCGGGCGAGCCAGGAGCGCGCCCCAAGCTCCGCTCCGAGCCCGCCGCCGCGCACCTGCGCAGGGCACCCCCTCCTGCCCCGGCGCCTCCCGCCTCCCCGCGCAGCCCGGCTCCGGGAGCCGGGCGCGGGCAGCTGGCGGAGTTTCCCGGGGGAGGTGATGGCCCTAGATTCTAGGGCCTAGAACACCATTCCAAAGACGGGCGCTGGGAGGAAGGAGCGCACCTCTCCGCCACTCAACTCGAAAGGTTTCCAAAACTATGAACTCAGAAATATTTATTTTGATGACGATTATGAAAACAAACTAATCCTGACATCTTGTTTAAAGTGAACTTTTTCTTATTGCACCCTCGGTTCAGAGGTAGAGGGTTAACTCTGACAGGAGAAAACTTGGAAACGGCGTCCTAAGGCTAAGTGGCTACTTACAGTTCAGTTTAAAGCTGCGATGTTCTCTCCAGAGTGCGCTTGCGTCGCCGCGCTGCAAACCACTTGGTAATGTACCGGTGAACTTGGTCGGACCTGGGCTCTGATCCTAGAGGGTGTCCTGTTACCTGTGTGACCTCTGCCAAGTAATTTCCTCTTCTGTGCAGCGTAGGAATAACATTCTGCTGCACACGAGTGAGCAAATGATATTAAATAAGTGTGACCTGTTTTTGTTGTTATTTTTGTTTTTGTGACTGTTTTTTAAGGTACATGCAAAAACGAACGATGATTGCGGCTATTCGAAGCCCTAGATTCTGTAACATCAAGGGTCTGCAATAATTACAAGTAATTACCAAGCGCTGCAGCGGGCTGCCTGGAGAGAGGCCTGGGGACCCAGGAAAGAAAAGAATCAGAGCCCTCTTCTTCTGAGAAGCGCTAGGCAGTTTGTCATACTGAGGCCCCTGATATCAACCGGGAAGTTTCTGAATGATTTCGGAGGCCGTTTAGCCCCTCTGTACAATCAAAATAGATTCCTCCTTACCTGATCACCCCTTTCCCTTTTTCTAATCACCACTCCACTCTGTGAGTTTTCAGTCCTATATAGTTAGGTTCCAATGAAAACCTAATGATTTCTGACATGAGCAGAACAAATTCTGTGAAAAAGGGAGTTTATCCATGAACTGACTGGAGAATTTTACCCAAAGTCTGAGGGGCAAGGTGGAAAATACATTATAACACGGGAAGGTGAAGTCTGCAGTTTCCAGCTCTCATTCATAGCAAACGTTTTCTTTGGATTTTAACTCTTAGTATAAACTAACAGCTGCGCATGATCCAATAAGAAATTCACATTACATGTTAGTTTTACCTAGCTTAGGCAGTGTTAAAATTTCAGATGACCTATTCGCAATAGTGAAAATACTTTCTAAAGAGATGCATATCAAGTTAATATATAGGTATTTAAGTAGCCTGTAGACTACCTTTAATGTGTGTGTGTGTGGGGGGGGGGGGGGAGCTTGGCATGCAAAATCTCCAAAATAAAAATAATATATTCAGTTTGCATTTCTAAGTTCATAGATCCAAGGTCAGAAACCTGGTCTTGTTGCTATGTTGCTAAAATTTATACTCCAGACATTCCCAAATAACAAAAACTGTTGATGACTTTTTTATGCTTAAAAGAGTGGATTAAAGGGTTAAAATGATAATTGGATTCTATCATTTAAGAATGGAAAATCCATTGGGTACAGAACAAGCATTACTCAAAGTAATCTCCATAGTATTTAACACTAAGTTACTTGTATTTAGCCTTTAGTGCTATTTATTGTTCGAATAATTTAGGTTAGAAGGAGAGAGAAAGCAAGCAAGCACTAACGTGGGCTATGGCATAAGACAGTCTACGTACTTTCAAATTCTGATTTTCTCACTTACTAGCTGTATAACCTTGATCAAATGTCTTCATTTTCCTGTGCCCCAGTTTCCTCACCTATAAAAATGAGAATAGTAACCCCTATTTCATACAATTGTTGGGATGGTTAAGTGAGATAATATTTGTAATATCTGTCAGTCCCTGACTCATAATAAGCCTAAAAAAAAAAAGTTTGGTGGGTTTTTGTTTTTTTTCCTGGTAGAACAAAAATTCCCAAAGGAAAATTAGTTATTGGTTCGTGTAACTATTGATCTATGTGCCTTGAAACAGTATTGTCAACTCATGGCAAATTTAATATAACAATAAGAAATGTGAGCAGTGTCACGAATGCGGGATTAAGATAAAAGGTTCCAGGCTGATATGAAATATTTTTTTTTAAAGTATGTCACCCAGGTTGTGTTTTCAGTTTCTTGCTGTAATTGTAATTTTCCACTTATCATGACCTTCATTGAGAAGGAAAAACACTGAGCAGTCCTAGTAGACCAGAATGTTCCCTTTCATTACTTCTAGGCCCTCCTGCAAAATGTTCTTTGCTGCGGACCCCGTCAAAATAGTGCGAGCCCAGCGGCAGTACATGTTCGACGAGAAAGGTGAACGGTACCTGGACTGCATCAACAACGTCGCCCATGGTAACTGTCCGGCCTTGTTCTGTCTGGAGGGTACCTTTATGGAGTCAGGCAGACGTGGCACCATTAATATTTGCCCCAGGAATTCCAGAGGCTGCAGTTCCTTTGCTGAACGGGGCCAGCAGTCCCAGCAGAGAAAAGTTGCAGCAAAATGTGGAACAAGAAAGGAGTTCAACTTTTGCTCTGTTTTCTTGCTTCAGAATCCCCCTCACTGGCCAGGCATTTAGAATTGTAACTTATTTCTTTGGCTTTTGTCTCCTGAATTTTAGTGGGACACTGTCACCCAGAAGTGGTCAAAGCTGCCGTGAAGCAGATGGAACTGCTAAATACCAATTCTCGATTCCTCCACGACAACATAGTGGAGTACGCCAAGCGCCTTTGCGAGACTCTGCCGGAGAAGCTCTCCGTTTGCTATTTTACAAATTCAGGGTATGTCTGCAGGCTTCCTGGCCGTCCTGTTCCCAGCAATCTCTTTGTTTCCTCTCTCGCACACACCTTTCGTGGTGGAGCAGCGATATTTCAAGGTTCGCTGACATTCTTGCCATTTACTGAATGACCATACGCTGGGGACCTGACCAGTCTGGTTCCTGTGCTTTACTCCCCCAGCCCGGTCAGGGCGCATGCCCGGGTTTCTGGTTCAATCACCAGTTGGGTGCATGCAGGAGACAACCAATCGATGTTTCTCTATCACATCAATGTTCCTCTCCCTCTCTCTCTCTCTCTCTCTCCTCTCCCTCTCCCCCTGTCTGTTCCTCCCTCCCCCCCTCTCTCTCTCTCCTCTCCCTCTCCCCATGTCTGTTCCTCTCTCTCTCTAAAATCAATAAAACATTAAAAAAAAAAAAACACTGGAAAGGAATTAAGATAGGTTGTTTTAAAGCATTCTTGCTTTTAATAAGCTAAATATCATAATTGACTTTTACTGTCAAAGAATCCTATGCCATCAGAGAGGGATTAGCCCCAGAGAACACTGTCCTCCAAGAAGGCTGTTCCCGCCCTAGCCACTTTGGCTCAATGGATAGAGTGTTGGCTTGTGGACAAAAAGGGTCCCAGGTTTGATTCCGGTCAAGGGCACATGCCTGGTTTGTGGGCTTGATCCCCAGTAGGGGGAGTGCAGGAGTCAGCCATTCAATGATTCTGTATCATCATTGATGTTTCATCTTTCTCTCTCTCTCCCTCTCCCTTCCTCTCTAAAATCAATAAAAAAATATATATTTTTTTAAAAAAAGAAGAAGGAGGAGGCTGTCTCCAAAGACTGGAGGTGATAGAACCTAGGAGAGTACACAGAATAATCTTGAAGTTAAACAGGCTTCAGTCTGAAACCTGACTCTACTTCTTATTAGCTGTGAGAACTCATTCTGGTCACTTATGCTCTCTGGGGCTGTTTCCTCATTTATAAAAAGGAGATGACAATACTAGCCTGTTAGAATAGTTATGAGAATAAATACAAGCAAAACACACACCATGATGTCTGGCATAGAAAGCATTTACACAACTGATTATATTCTTCCCCTGTGTCTGAGTAGTATAGTTAGACTCCCTGAGTCATGTTGAAAAATTATGATCTTCATCTTATAGATAAGAAATTAATTAAATAGTGGGCCAGTACAATAGACTTTAGTAGCCAAGTTAATGGGCCCCCACACTCCTATTCCTCCCAGGGAGATCAGGCTTCTAAATGTCCTCAAAATTAATCACCTACTGATGTGGCTGAACTCTGCTAACGTGTGAAATGGGCAGCATGTCCCTCATTTGTACTGTTTCTTCTGTGTCTCATTCTTTATTAAAGACATCTGGGAACTTGTATTAGAAGGATGAGGTGATACTGTTGGATGGGCAGGATTACAGGTGAAGGAGAGGAGTTCAATTTATTTCTTAATACATTTCTGAATACAATGTTCCCCATCCCTTATTCAAGATTTCTCTTTTTGCGGTTTCAGTTACCCATGGCCAATCGTGGTCTGAAAATATGGGCCATTCTGAGTAGCATGATGAAACCTCAGGCCATCTGGCTCTGTCCTGCCTGGGACGTGAATCATTCCTTTTTCCAGTGTAACCACAGTGTACGCATCCCCCGCCCACTAGTCACTTAGTGCCCCCTCAGTGCTCAGATTGACTGTCTGATCCCCTCTACGGTGTCACATTGCTTGTGTTCAAGGGGCACTGATTCTACTGAATAATGGTCCCAAAGCACAAAGAGTGGTGCTGACAGTTTGGATATGCAAAGAGAAGCTGGAAAGTGTTTCCTTTGAGTTAAAAAAGGTGAGTTCCAGTAGAGAGAGATCGATCACATTCACAGAACTTTCATTACAGTATATTGTTATAATTGTTCTATTTGATTATTAGTTACTAGAGGCCCAGAGCATGATTGAAATCGCGCAAGGAGGCACTCCGCAGGGTGCCGGGACCCACGCCTGACTAGCAGTGTCTCCCGGCCCTCCTGCCTGTGTCTGCTCCGGGGCAGCCCAAGCCGCTGCACCAGCTCAGACAGGCCCCCCTGTCTCTGTCTCTGTCTCCGCTCCCAGGCCTCACCTGCGTGTGCAACCTTCTCCTGTCCGGTCGTGACCCGTTATGGCATCCCAGCCTAATTTGCAATATATATATATATATATAGTTGCTAATCTCTTACTGTGCCTAATTTATAAATTAAACTCTCATAGGTATGTGTGTATAGGAGGAAAATGGTATATGTGAGGTTTGGTACTATCCACAGTTTCATACATCTGCTGGGGGTCTTGGAACACATGCCCCTCAGATGATGAAAACTACTGTAATTAGAATCTTACAAATTTTTAGTTAAAATTTTGAAATATTTTAAAAAGAGTTTCTATGACATGGTTTCCTCTATGTTGTCTTACAGATCTGAAGCCAATGACTTAGCCTTACGCCTGGCTCGGCAGTTCAGGGGCCACCAAGATGTGATCACTCTTGACCAGTAAGTCTTGGATGCAAGATTTCTAAGCAAGAAGCTCCTTCAGAGACAAAATCATATTGACCCTATCCATACTGATACCATGAACACATGTAGAGGAGGGTGGGTGTGTGGCAGTGATTTTTACTTGTAATAGGGTACCAAGGCCAGTCCAGGCCTGCAGGAGACTTATTTCCTTCTAAGTACCGACAAACTGGAGGCTCTGCTGGGTGCTGTGCTTATGGTCTCATGGGCTTGCATGATTCTGGGCTTACTTTTCATACATTAACTATTTATTGGGCCACTTCATGTATAAATCTTTTTCAAAATAAAAATACAAGTAGTTTCTTAAAGTCCAAGCATTCACTTTACTATTGTGATTATGCGCTGTAATTAATTTAAAAAATAATGATTTAGAGCAAATTTTAAAGAAAACAAGGAGCCAAGTAAAAGTTAGTTTATGACTATTAATGATCACTACTTAATTTTACCTCTCAAATGTACATTTATTACATTTTAAACAAGCAATCCAACAACTTCAATCTTTACTAAGGAGATATTTTTCTTTTAAATTGTTTCCTACCTCTCCACCTCCCTCTTCGACACAGAGGGTTGAATTGCACATGCACCTTATTTCTTGCCCTCTGTAGGCTTCTCCCATTCTACCTGGTATGTGTTGGTTGGTGTATTGGTTTTCTATTGTTGCTGGAACAGATTACCACTAACTTGGTGGCTTAAGTAACACAAATATATTCTCTTACAGTTCTGTATGACAGAATTCCACATGGTTCTCACAGGGCAAAAATCAAGGCGTCAACAGGGCTGGATTCCTCTGGAGGCTTTAGGGGAGAGTCTGTTCCTTGCTTTGTGCAACTTCTAGGGGCTGCCTGCATTCCTTGGCTCATGGTCCCTTCCTTCATCTTCAGAGCCAGCCTTTGCATTACAGCAGCCTCTGCTTGCATCCTCACATCACCTCCCACGTTTCTGATCACCATCCCCCTGGTTCCTTTCACTTACAAAGATTTGTGATTACATTGGACCCTCCAGGATTATCTCTCCCTCATGATCCTTAATTCAACCACATCTGCAAAGTCCCCTTTGCCATGTAACATAGTCTTAGGATCTGAGGTTTAGGGCATGGGCATCTTGGGGGCAGGATAGCTACCACAGCTGATTTTTTGGTTCTATTTTATTCCCATTCTTCCCCACTTACAGACAACTATTCTAATACATCTAATGTATATCTTTTATTTTTGTAAAATATACATTATTTTATGTGCATCTGTTTTAATTTTGCAAACATTGCTGTAGATCTCTTTCTGTTTCTGACTTCTTTCCGTCAGCACTGTTTCAAGATTCCATGTTGATGGCTGTACATCTATTCTAATTCAGCGCTGTCCAATAGAAATATAATTTGGAATTTACATTTTCTATTATAATAGGGAATTTACAATTTTCTATTAGCCATTATACCCGACATATCATTTCAACATGTAATCATTATGAAAGACATTGAGCATTCTCTCTCTCACTCTCCCTTGGTATTGTCTTTAAAATCCAATGTGTGTCTTACACTTACAGCACGTGTCAATTCAGACTAGAGCATTCCAAGTGCTCAATAGCTGCATGTGAGTGTGGCTGTCATAGGGGACAGCACAGCTAGAACTGTTGCATATATCCTTCCCCCCTGAGATGGACACTGTGAATGCCCTTTACCCCCAGCTACCACAAACAGCGCTGCAGTGGGCATCCTTGTACATGTGCCCTACGGACCTTTCCAAGAATCTCTTAGGAATAAATACGCAGAAACAGGATTGCTAGACCACAGGGGTACTATAAACATTGCTGATTTACTAAATACTGCCAGATCCACCTCCAAAAATGGTTGCAACACTACACAGTGCATGAAATTTTCCATTTTTCCATAGCTTCAACAAAACCTATTCTGCTTTCTAATTTTTTCTGATGTTTGCCCATTTAATAGACTCCAATGTTGTTTTAATTTGCGATGTTCTAATTATGAGTTTAAGTGTCTCTTTACATACTTATGCATTTGTGAATTCTCTTCTGAAAATTACTGTTCATATTCTTTGCCCATTTTTTTAAATTGGGATTCCACCCTTTTCTTGTTGGTATGCAGTTGCTTATATGTCTAGATCAGAGGATCTAAATCTTGACTGTGTTTTAAACTTACCTGGGGATTTTTTTTTTTTTTTAATGCAAATGTCAGGCTCCATGCCGGACCAATGAAAGGGAACCTCTAGAGGCAGATTCTAGAAAACAGACCTGTTTTAAAATTCCCCAAGTGATCCTTGTATATGGGCAGAATTAATTTTGGGAATTAATCTGAGACATTAGTTTGAGACATTTCAGATATGTTTTTTCCTATCTATCATATGTCTTTTAATTTTGTCATTGGAATTCTTCCACAGAAATCTTTAATTTTGATCAAATAGATAAAATTTTCATCTTATGCTTTGTGTTTTCTTAGTTTTATTAATATCTCTTTCTCAACTCCCAGGTCACAAAGGTAATCTTTTTTGTTTTAATAATTACTCCTCATACTGAATCCCCCTGGAGTCCCAGTGTGACCATTTATGTGCGAATATATCTCCGAGGTCACCTGTCCTAGTCGTCTCTCTGGTCTTTTTCCAAGGCCATACTAATTGTATCACTACAGCTCTGTAGCAGGGTTTAAACTATCGTAAAGAAAGTGCTCCCTCTTTGCTTTATCTATTCATAGGCCTCTTAAAATTTCTTTTGCAGATCTCTTAATTATATCTCTGGGCAAGAAACAGAAAAGAGAATATCAGAGCCACCTGTATTTTAAGTGAAAGAAAGGAATTTCATAGCCACTTGATCACCTCTCAATCTTAGTTCTTCTGTTCCTTATCAACTTGTGTTTGCCTGATAAATGACTGGACATCCTTTGGAAATCATCCCAAACAGAAACACAGCCCATTACATGATATAGTCATTTTTAAAATTTACTGAAATGTAACTATCAAATACATTTAAGAAGTTGTTCATGAAGCTATCCTAGCTAATAAAAGAGTAGTATGCAAATTGACCATCACTCTAACACACAAGATGGCTGCCCCCATGTGGTCAAAGATGGCTGCCCCCATGGGGACACAGTATGGCCACCACAAGATGGCCAGCAGGGGAGGGCAGTTGAGAGGGACCAGGCCTGCAAGGGAGGGCAGTTGGGGGGCAATCAAGCCTGCAGGGGAGGGCAGTAGGGGTGATCAGGCAGGCAGAGGAGGGAAGTTGGGGGCAACTGGGCCTGCAGGGAAGGGCAGTTGGGGGGACTAGACCAGCAGGGGAGAGCAGTTGGGAGTGACCAGGCCTGCAGGGGAGGGCAGTTGGGGAGTGGTTATGGAGTGATCAGGCTGGCAGGCAGAAGCAGTTAGGGGCAATCAGGAAGGTAGGCAGGCAAGCCACTGGGAGCCAGCAGTTCTGGGTTGTGAGAGGGATGTCCGACTGCCTGTTTAGGCCCAATCCCGATCCTAAATGGGCAGTTGGACATCCCTCGAGGGGTCCCAGATTAGAGAAGGTGCAGGCTGGGCTGAGGAACACCCCCATGCACGAATTTTGTGCACCAGGCCTCTAGTAGAAAATAATATTTTTACATGTAAACTATCTAAGTTAACAGATATAATTTTAAAATATTAGAGAAGGTGCAGGCTGGGCTGAGGAACACCCCCATGCACGAATTTTGTGCACCAGGCCTCTAGTAGAAAATAATATTTTTACATGTAAACTATCTAAGTTAACAGATATAATTTTAAAATATTAAGTTCTTTTCTGGCTAAAAAGAAATTTTTTATGAGGATACGTATTTGGCTTTCCTTGTATTTTACTACATGAATAAAAAGAACTGGAAAAATTAAATGGTCAGTCTTGCCATGAAAAATTAGATCCCATACTGTTAAATCTGCCACCAATATTGAGATTCTCCCTGGATGAGATGTAATATTATTCTTCATATGCTAGATAAACAATCTTCTTTGAGCAATTTAGTTTACTGTTTTTTTCTTTTCAGTGCTTACCATGGTCACCTAACATCTTTAATTGAGATCAGTCCATATAAATTTAGAAAGGGCAAAGATGTCAAGAAAGAATTTGTGCATGTGGTAAGTATTTTAGAATCCAAGAATGAGAGTATTAGTAACTGGACAAATGCCTAGTGATAATCCAGTCGAACCCTTTTATTGAAATGAAACCATGAGAAGGAAACTAAGATCTAGAACAGTTAATGAGAGGATGTGGCTTAAAATCCATTGATGTGTACCACAATGGGCAAATTAGTATAGTGGTAGCGATAGTTGTTATTGACAGCGACCGGTTTATTTTTCTTGCCCCTTGGTCTTTAATTACTTTTTCACTGATGTCATCTTGAAATTCAAAGTTCAATTAAGTGTGTATGACTGTCTTAAAATTAAATTGCTCTGTGCTAAATTATTGCCTAGATTTATTAAGTAAAATAAAGCAACTAAATTGTTGAAACAGTAAATTTAATTTGGTTTAATTAAGGATCAGTAGACTTTCTCAAGAGAATCAATACCATCTTTCAAAATTTTAAGATCTGAAAGCAGTGCTAAGACACTTGAGTTTTCTGAATGATTAATGATTACAGTTTGCAATATAATTGGTAAATATTAGTTTATTTTCTAACTAAAATAGTTAATACAGTTTCTATTCATTGAAATTTTCCAATATTATAATCACACTGTTGATTTGAATTTTGTCCCTATGTGACTAGGTATGCAGTCATGATTTATAAAGGTCTAGGAGCTAATCCAAGCTCCCATTCACAATGAAAAGATTTCAGTACTCACTGAATTCAGAAATGTTGTGGGAAAAGAACAAAAGAACCTACAGTCACTTAAATCCACATGGTCACCTTCCAATATGCTTTTGTGGGAAAATGCAAATTTTAAAAGCTCATTTTGTGCAAGAAGCAAATCATTAGAAACTCTATTATTTGATGTTTTCAGGCACCAATTCCAGATACTTACCGAGGAAAATATAGAGAAGACCATGCAGACCCAGCCAGTGCTTATGCAGATGAAGTGCAGAAAATCATTGAAGAAGCTCATAAGAATGGAAGGAAGGTGTGTATTTACAGCTTTGGAAACATTTTAACATCTTTTATAAAAATGAATTTAAGTCATTGTGATACATTGGAGAGATGGAAAAGAATTAGATCTCAATTCCCTTTCTGTTCTTCTCTGGTTACATATTTCAAAAAGTGCATTGTTACAGTCATGCCTCTCAAACTATTTTTATTTATACTGGAAATGCAATCCCTGTGCCTGTCCCAAAGCTGATGGCCTAGCTCTGACCTTCTTAGTGGGAGGCAGGCTGTGGTCCCAACGGGCAGGGAAGAGAGGGTAAAGGAAGGTGATAGGCCAGGGACAGATTACCCCAGTGCAGAGCAGCAGGAGGGGCCAACACACGGTGACAGGAGGGAACAGGCAGAGCGTCCCTGGAGCATCAGACCCAGTGCAGACTCCAGACCCACAGGGAGCCTTGGTGCTTCCCTTGAACTGGTTCAACTTTCCTGAAGGCACGGAGCTTGGGTAAGTCACAGCAGAAATAGTTTCTTCCGATCTGGGGCTGGGCTTCTAAGACAGAGCCAGAGTCCTTCAGAGTAGGAAAAAGACTTTGTTTTCTGAGTCTTCACCCTCCCTTGATTCTCTTGACTTCGTATCTCAATAGTTCTATGCTTTCTCTTCTTTGCTCAGTGTTACCTACTTTTCTGCTCCTTTCTTAGCCTTTAGGACACTTTCTCTGTAGCTCCCACTGTGAATTGCCTAAGTCTGTGGAGTTAAGCCTGTTCAGGACAAGGACTAGAAACATAACACAGTAACTTGTGTGTGGTCTCAAGTCATCCTCCCATTTCATTAGTGCAAATTCCAGCCTCAGGTAGTCCCATTTCACCACCCTGGGGAATAGGCACCACAGTAATGTAGTTAGAACCTGGGTAATTTTTAAGAGATTCATATCAAGACAGAGCAAAACATCAGTCTTATTCCATTGGTCCTAATAAAAACAGTGTTTAAATTAGTTATTAAAAAATGGAAAGCTCCCTCTCCTCCGTTTCTCCTGGCAGTTGCATTGATACCCTAGGATTTCAAAAACAAAAGCTTCAGATCACTTGCTTTTTCATCATAGACATCTTTTCTTTTTAATGAAATGGCCTATTTGCCACTTGCCGCAGATGCATTCCCAGGCATTTTTTAAAAACCTGCTCTATAAGAAGTCCTCTTTTTCAGGTGGTATGAGGGGGACCTAATGAACTTTGACCCCGTCTTCTCTTTTGTAGATTGCTGCCTTTATTGCTGAATCCATGCAGAGTTGTGGCGGACAAGTAATCCCTCCAACAGGCTACTTCCAGAAAGTGGCAGAGTATGTACTTGACACGGGCATTCTTGGTCACACTGAGGACACCATGACAATTCTATAGGGCCACACTGGTTGTTAAAATATTGAAGTACTTCCAAACCAGCTAGTCAATAGCCACTTCGGAGTGCCTGCCATCCCAGGACTCCCAGGTTCCTTCAAATTCCCAAGATCCAGCAAATAAAGAGCTTACATGTGATCCGGCAGGGGGCCTCCAGGACTCTGCCTCGGCCTCTTGCCTGACATTCTCTCTGATTGGCCAGTGCCTAAGCCTTAACAGTTAGCAAAACTTTGAAGATTAATCTTGCTAAACATGACTTCTTGTTCACTTCTTAATTTTCCCACTTACAACACTGCCGTAACCTAGCCAGTTTGGCTGAGTTGATAGACCGTCAGCCTGAGACCAAAGGGTCCCAGGTTGATTGCGGTCAAGGGCATGTACCTCCTCCGTTGCAGGCTCCTCCCCGGCCCAGGCCCTGGTCAGGCGTGTGCAGGAGGCAACCAATCCATGTGCTTCTCTCACATCGCTTTCTCTGTCCTTCCCTCTCTCTCCCACTCTCTAAAAAAACAATGGGGAAATATCCTCAGGTGAGGATAAAAAGAAACAAAACAAACAAACAAAACTGCCATAGAGCTTACTTGAACACAAACCCAAATCTAAATATAGAATAGATATAATCTGGAGATGATGTGGTTATATTTCAGTCAGTGACAACATAGGTGTCATTGGGGGTTCTGAGCACTGGAATATTTTTAACGATTCCAGGCTTCCGATTAGCAACATTTTTTTTAAGTGCTCAATAATCTGCCTCTTTGTGGGTGGGGGTGGGGACTCGCGGCGACCCGAAGGCATTAGACTGTCCTTTTGCTTTTCAGATATGTACACGCAGCAGGGGGTGTGTTTATAGCTGATGAAGTTCAGGTAGGCTTTGGGCGAGTTGGGAAGCATTTCTGGAGTTTCCAAATGCATGGCGAAGACTTTGTTCCAGACATCGTCACAATGGGGAAACCAATGGGCAACGGCCACCCCGTGGCGTGCGTAGTAACCACCAAAGAAATCGCGGAAGCCTTCAGCAGCTCTGGAATGGAATATTTCAACACGGTATATCTTGGTCCCTGACTGTCATGCTAAGAGGTTAACATAATGCCTGTTCTTACACTTCTTGCCTATATAGTGAAAAATAACGCTCAGTATTGCCAGCTAACCACCCCAGAACCCTAGCTAAACTTTGATCTAACAGGGTTTCATTCTATCTGACATAATGCTTGTATTTTTCCTTCTGATTCTTTCCTCAAATGTTATTATTAGTTATTCCATTAATAGATGGCTGCCCTGCTAAACTCAAGATGTTATGATATTTCACTAGCAGATGATATTATTTCTTTGTTTTGTATCATATTTTAAGTTCCAAAACATCTCTGTTTAGATGATTTAGTACTATAAATGTTGTATGGCTCTTGTAGGAGATACTAAAATTTTATTCGGGAAATCTTGTTTCCTTGGTTTTACCCCCAAAAGTAATAACCTTTATACAGTATGGGTAATAGGATTTGGCTTAGCTAAAGGTAAGATTCAAATCTAACAACATAAATTATTTGGAGAAAATGCCATTGCTTAGCTGTTGTCACACAACTATTCAAGGGCAAAAATCCATATCCCCCTCACTGAACCACACTCTGAAATCCTTAATTCCCAACACATTGTCTATTTTTTTTTTGTTGTTTGGGTGAATCAATACATTCCCTGATTGTCCTTATGCAGCATGGAAAATATAATTTGGAATGAATTTCTCTTTAATACTGAATGAATAGAATCATGCTATGTTCTAAATTTATTAAATGAAATCACAAGAGAATTTTATTGAAATTATATCTTTACTTATGTATGAGACAAATTTCTCATAGATGAAGTAATACCGCTAATTTAACTATTATGTTTTCTCATCTTTTTTTTCTGAATGAAGTATGGAGGAAATCCAGTATCTTCTGCTGTTGCTTTGGCTGTCCTGGATGTAATTGAAAATGAAGACCTTCAAGGAAATGCCACAAGAGTAGGGAGTTATCTTACTGAGTTACTGAATAAACAGAAGGCTAAGCACACTTTGATAGGAGATGTCAGGTGTGTTTATCATGGTGCTGTTATGTACTTATTCATTTTTCCAAATGAAATAGCTTATGTTTATCTTATAAAATTTAAAATAAATTGCATAAAATTAAATCTAGAAAACTCTGAAAAACATAAAACACAAAGCTCATTCTTAATCTAGAGCCCAGATATTATCATTCCTGCTAACTTTTGGGTGTATTAATATATCTTTTATATATTTTAAAGATAAAGTTGGGGTGATTTCAGCACTGAAAAGATGAAAAGAAGGAACTTACAGTAACTTTAAATGTTCTATTCAAAACTATTTTAAATGATATCCAGGAAAACTTGGTATTTTGCATATATAGATATAAACATTTGTCATCATTAATGTCCTGAGAAACTAAATGATCTGAAGTGGTTGTTTTTAACCCTTTTACAAACAAGTGAGGGAGGGGTGGCATTGGATGACAAAAACTAACTTGTTTCAGAAACCAGAAGGAGGTGTGGACACTGGATTGGTGTCTTGGATTAGTCAGAATCAATTACAATGACCCTTAATGGGAGTCACAGTCACCTGAAGTGTGGGGACCCTGTTAACTTGTTGCAACAATGTAGGGTTTGGTAGAGTGTGTGTCGAGTTTTCTTTCTTCACCTCCCTCAGGGGTGTTGGCCTTTTTATTGGAATGGACTTAGTGAAGGACCATCAGAGAAGGACCCCCGCCACAGCCGAAGCGCAGCACATTATCTACAAGTAAATACACTCCCACCTGTTTGGTGTCTGGATTCTGGGATGCCCACCCTCTTGAAAGCTTCTTTTGCTTCTCCCCACCCTCCAAATAAGGAAAGTTTAAGACACACAATTTATAAGTGTGGGCTTCTTGCATGCAGAATATCATTCTTAAAGAACTTTACCATCATTTGTATGCACTCACACATGTTTCCTGCATCCTGATTAGGATGAAAGAAAAGCGAGTGCTGCTCAGCGCCGATGGACCTCATAGAAATGTGCTTAAAATAAAGCCACCTATGTGCTTCACTAAAGAAGATGCAAAGTTTTTGGTGGACCAACTTGATGGGATTCTAACAGGTGTGTTCACAGATTTTTCAGATTCCTCCTTGCCCCCCACACGCCATGCCCTCCACCCTTAACCGCGGCCTGGTCATACATGACTACATATTGTTATTCATGAAGGAAGTGAAGGAGGCAGAAATGAATGTTAACTTAGTATTTATAGAACTAGGAAAAGATAAGCTGAAGAATAACTACATCATGGACTCTGAGCCAAATCAAAATTTTCTGTTTGCACTCACACAACTCCAAACCTAAGCTTTTACTGCAATAGCACAATTCAACTTATATCATTTACTAGTGACCTGGTGTAAAAAATTCATGCACATTAAAAGGGAATTAATTAGAAGAAATACTTTAATATTGCTATTTGCCCTTTCTCTATCATAGAAGTGCCAGAGATGAAAGAAAATTAGTAAAATGTATATGAAAATCTTCCTCCTGTCAGAGTCTGGGGCACACCATGGGAACCAGAGTCAAGTCCTCGCCCACCCACCTGCACCTCAAAATTGTGTGAGACCCAGACCCAGCCAACCCCACCCCCATTGGGCTAGATCCAGATCCAGCCAGCCCCACCCCTGTCAAGTCCCACCGAATGGGGGGCGCACCCTGAGGTCCTCTGGCCTGGGCCAGGGGGAGTGGCCTGAGGTCCCTGCTGATTGCTCATTAGGGCTCATTATAGGAACTCAGCCTCCGCTGTGGGTACAGCCATCTTGTGTTACAGAATCCCTGCGTTCGCTGTGGGTGCAGCCATTTTTGTTATGGCATGACGGTCAATTTGCATATTCCCTCTTTATTAGATAGGATTTTCCCTTTTA
The DNA here is from genome assembly GCA_026230045.1 of Corynorhinus townsendii. Lineage (NCBI taxonomy): Eukaryota > Metazoa > Chordata > Mammalia > Chiroptera > Vespertilionidae > Corynorhinus > Corynorhinus townsendii. The sequence goes on along the minus strand of JAPDVU010000001.1, from coordinate 77,585,582 downwards.
AAGAAAAAATGCATGTCTACATTATGCCATGCACTACAAATGCTGCAGTGTATAGTATTTCAACATTGTACTGTGAAAATATGTAAAACAGTATTAACACAAATTATAGACTACAGGTTAACAATTATTTGTTATATGCTGAATCATTTGATTTTATGTATTACACTTATTGCAATATAATTTTTGAGGACTTTTGCTTGTCATTTATAATTATAGCCTATCATTGGAATTTATCTTTTGTTTACCTATATTATAGAATTAGGTTAATTTATTTTTCTATCATGAGCATAAATTGAGATTGGAAAGTAAGCCAGCAACATAAAGCCATGTTGAAAAACATAAAGCACTGTCAAATGTTAGTGTTTTTGTTGTTGCTTTAGTTGTAGTTTTAAGATTCAACTTCTCTGCTCCCTTCTCAGTCTTTCAGGGGTAAGACAAGGCTGAGAAGCCAGGAATCAATGTAGCATGCAAGATGGATAATGTTTGGCAACTTGTGGGTCAGCCCAAGTTCTTTGTAATAAGTCACTGCCTTTGGACCGAGAGTATGCTGACACCAAAACCTGACAAGCTTTCCTCACACAACTGCCTGTCCTCTGGTCCCGTGAAGGACCAGGCAATAGAAAGAGTAGAAGTTGGGGCAAGCCCATCGCTGTTACTTAAAATTCATCTCGGAGCTTAAGCATTATCAATGATGAGCTGAAGAATTTCTTTTGAATAAAGTGACCGAGGCATAGCTAACACCAGCTCAAGTGCCACTTGTAAATGATACTAATGAAACACCACAAGAAAAGCTTAGCCTTGACCGGTTTGGCTCAGTGGATAGAGCATCGGCCTGTGGGCTGAAAGGTCCCAGGTTCGATTCCGGTCAAGGGCATGTACCTGGGTTGCAGGCACATCCCCAGTAGAAGGTGTGCAGGAGGCAGCTGATTGATGTTTCTCTCTCATCAATGTTTCTAACTCTTTATCCCTCTCTCTTCCTCTCTGTAAAAAATCAATAAAATACATTTTTAAAAAAAGAAAAGCTTAAAAGCAGCCATTTGCATAGTGACACATTTTTTGAACACACTGACCTCTCTATTCTTAAGAGTATTCCTATAGATACCAAAAGGGTTTTTTTGAGGTCTTTACATTCTGTCTCCTCCATTATGCCCTCCTTGATGTAGTTTTAGAAGAAGCCATTGGAGCCAACTCTGAGGGTGTGACGATCTCTGAGAATACGCCATGCAGAACAAAGGTAAGAATCGGCTACTTTATTTTTGGGGGAAAGTGAAAAACTTTAGGAATTTATGAAAAAATATTGCAATCTTTTAAAAAATTGTACAATGACCTTTAGAATAAAACTCACCTTTGCTAGGGTGGGCTTATTACAGTTTTGAGTGCACGACTGAATTTCAAGTGTGTGTCAGGTCGCTTGAAAGGAATAAACCACAGAATCATTCCTCTAGGATTATTCCCATAACAACCACCAAAACCTCTCAGGTGCATAAAGAGGAGCCTTCAAGGTTTATAGAGATGATTACTCATCTTAAATGACTTCTTGTTGGCTCTGAGACCGCCTGATGCTGCCTCAGTTCCCCACACACCACTCTGTAAAATCAGAAGCACTCACAGCATGGCTCCAACATGCCAGAGTTTGGTCCAGAAGTGAACTAAAGTCGAAACTTCGAATGGCCTGCAGAGCCTGGGAACTGCCTGGCAGCCAGTGGCCTGATTTGTGCATTGGAGACACTTCCAGCAGAGGGCTTTTCCATTCCCTCCCTGAGCTGCCCGGGTCGGGGAAAGAGCTCCCGGGGCAGGTGGGCGGGCAACAGTAAGGCCAAAAACTTGAGAGGCTTTGTTGCATAATGTGTTTATGGCTTTGACAAATAAAGGAACAGTCAGTGCCTTGAGCCTGCCTGCACATCCAGTGGTCAGCAAAGTCCTTATCCTCAGTGAAAAGCATTAGGCCGTTTGAATGAAGCAAATGATTTGCTAATAGGATCTGCTTCTGCCTCCCGGTACAGCACAAACCAGCTCTAGAAATCAATGATTACCTGCGGTTCGAGAGTAGCTCATCTGTCTAGGACAGAAGAGTAGGTGTAAGTGCTCAGCGCGCACTGAAAAGGAGCTTCCATAAGGCGTTCACCATGGGAAATCCTCCTTCGGAGTTAGCAAAGTTAACACACATTCCTGAAATGTGGGCTTGGAATCCCAGATTTTATGTTGACATCCCATTTCAAATGTCTATGGAAAATACACACCAGGGGTAGGGAGGAGCAACCCGTGTTGTACTGTGTGTCATGTTGTGGTCTGTGTGTTGTGTTTGTCTGCCGGCCTGTGGGTCAGCCTTTGGGAGGCTGGGCTGGTTGGAGGTGGAGTGTCACTGGACTTTGCACACCTGTCTTGCAGAAGCCTAAGGAAGCACACTTGGAATTGCTCAGTGAAGGGGCCCCGGACCAGAAAGAAAATCCCAGCCAGAAGAGAAATGGATTGTGCACAGATAAGCATTCACTGCTCAGCAAGAGGCTCAAGACATGAAAGATTCATGTTTCAAAGAAGATAAATGTCCTGAGTTACAGAGAAGGAATGGAAGTGTCTTCTTAATAGCACTCTGTACTCTCTAAAGGTAGAATTTGCATTCCATATAGATTGGTCCATAAAAAAGGTCAATGAGTAGAAAGAATAAACCAAGTCATGATCAAACCATGTCAAGATGATTAGTTCAGCCTCTAGCCTGTTAATTCCTTACTTGAACCTCCTGAATATATTAATTTATTCCACTAAATTTAAGTTGAATATTATGTTGGCAGTTTTACTTCTGATGTTTTAATGTTTGAAATGAGAGAGAGAAGTACAATAGGTGCCTTAACTTTGGAGACTTCGTGCTTTAAAATATGAAATCTATAATGATTCCTTTGGTATGTATTTATGGACTATAATAAAATAAAAGATAATGTAAACCAAACATTTTTTACTAGCAAAGTGTTTATTCTTCTTTTGCAAAGACTATTAAGAGTTGGGGTGGTAAAATCAAAGTCATTTTGGGGGGAAAAATAACATACAGCAAATGTTAAATAGTGAATGAATAATCTGGACCTCCAGTGGGAACTAGGACTCAGTTAATCATGCTCCTGAGGACTCGGGGTCAGGGAACACGGAGCACAGCAGAGACACGCTCAGGAAGCACCGGAACAGCAGCAGGAGCCAAAACCCTGGCACAGCCAGGAGACTTTGTCTAGCCCGGTCGCGTCACCTTGGCAAGTGCCTTACCTGGCTGGTAAGAAATTAACTTTGAACCAAACATCCTTTTCTCACCACCAAGTTTGTCACACACACACACACACACACACACACACACACTTCTAACCAGACATGAAGAAACCGGGAGCCTCAAGAGACTCCAGTACATGCTGGTACTGTGACACATTCAATGTACTGACCTGGGAGAACTTTGAATTTTAGTATAGACTTCCCATTGTCTCGCTATTGCCTTCCTAATAGTTATTAAACTTTGTTTTCTTTGTTGCATAAAAAGGAGGTGATAAGTTTGTTATGGCAATTTTATGAAAACTGAAAGGGATGTCGGAAGGGAAATGAATTGTAAAATGCTTCCTTTCTGAGTTTGTCATAAATAAAAATGCTATAAGATCTCATTACTATTAATACTTTTTACTCCTAAAATTATAACTGATTCTGGACCCTGGCTGGATAATGCTGAGATTGGTTTCCAAAGCTGGCAAAGAGGAAAGGCTGTGTGGTTTGCTTCCAGTGAACAAGATAACTTGTGGGAGTGCCCCTTGTCGCCTCTTACTGGAGCTGATACAAGCGCTCAAGGAAGGAAGCAGAAAACCCATGCCTGTGTTAGTTTGCCAAGTATAAAATAACAGAAAAGTAAGAACTTACTCTTCAATACACTCAACTTTTCGTTACCTAAACATTAGGTTTTTATAATAAGGAAGAGATACAGAAATAGAGTCCCAAGGTAGATCTAACAGCAAGATAGAAGTGCGAGAGATCGATAGGGTGAACTCCTGTGAAAGATAAAGGAGCGAGGAAACAGTAGTGATAGGAACGGCCACCCCTGCACCCTTCAGATTTTTAAGAGTGGACTGAACTGTCAGCGCCCAGACGGTGATATCGTCTTTGCTGCACCATCTTGGTTGGAGAGGGTGAGAGCAGGTGTGCGGAAGGGCAGCGTCAGGCTTCCATGTGGCCCTCTCCACGTGATAGCTCTTACTCCACAGGCAGGAATCCCACAAGCGGGTTACTCCAATGGCCAAGTGCGTCCATCCCAGTGGCACATTTTGGAACTGGAACAACAGCCACAGGTGACCTTCACGAGTGAAGTCTTGAAGAGCAGTGAGCTTTCCTACCTACATTCTTCTAACAGAGCTTGGCACTCACCTGATACCTGCGAAAACCTCTTTGGGGGCAATATAGGCTAGCAGATACAGAAACTTTATTCGGAGCTCTTTATGAATAGGAGGTAGAGGGGTATTCCTCAAGGAGAGCAAGAAAAAAGGGGCTCTTTTCGTGATAAGACGTCAAGCTGAAACAGAAAGGAGGAAAATTTAAGACCTTCTCCTGGTTGTTCTAAAATAAAGACTATATGCCTTGATGGGACTGAGGTTCACTGTTTCTAGGAGGTTCTAGCAAACTTCCAAGTGATTCTGATGCTATGGGTACCAGACCATTTTTGGAGTAATAAGACTAGAGCATGAGGAAGTTTTTATAAAAATTGATCCCTACAAGCCCTAGCTGGTTTGACGCAGTGGAGAGAGAGCATCGGCCCTCAGCCCTCAGCCCTCGGCTCTCAGACCTGAAGTGTCTCAGGTTCGAGCTAGGTCAAGGGGACATACCTTGATTGCAGGCTCCTCAGGGCATGTGCGGGAGGCAACCAATTGATGTGTCTCTCTCACATTGATGTCTCTCTCTGTGTGTGTCTTTCCCCCTCTTCCACTCTTTCTCTTAAAAAAAAAAAAGATTCCTATGTTATATATGATTACGTAAAATTGTACTGCATATAATCGTAAATCCTGAAACTTCTTTTCCTATTTGTCTAAAATGGGTATTTTAGGTCTGTATTTTCTCAAAGTTTTCTTTGTTCTGTGTCCATAGTAGGAACATTTTTCAAGACAGATAATGTTAACTTGGCACTTTGAGCATACTTGAGATAACTAAATGGAATATTTATTAGAAAAAAATAATAGCATGGAGGGACCTGGAGAGCATTATTCTAAGCTAAATAAGCCAGTCAGAGAAAGACAAGTATCACATGATCTCACTTATATGTTGAATATGATGAACAAAATAAACTGATGAACAAAATAGATCCAGAGACATAGAAGCATGGAATAGACTGTGGAATCACAGAGGGAAGGTGGGGGAAGGTAGGTGAATGGGAAGAGATCAACCAAAGAACTTGTATGGGTATGCATAACCCATGGATACAGACAATAGGGTGGTGAAGGCCAGAGGGGTGGGAGTTGAGGGGGCAGGGGATGGAGGCAGGCTAGAAGAGGTCCGGGATGCGGGGGTGGGGGGGAGGGGGACATAGGTAATGCTTTCAACAATAAATATTGAAAAAATAAAAATAATAAAAATGTTGGAGACATGAAAAAGTAATCAATTAACATAGATGGTAGACTCTATTAGTGAAATGTTATAAAACCAGTTATTTTGATGAATTAGCTTTGGCCTACAGCAAGTGTAAGGGTTCAGAACAAGTCACCCCTAGATGTGCCTCTGTGGTATGCAGATGATTTGGAACTAAAGTCAACTAAGACCCTAGGGCAGTGGTCAGCAAACTGCGGCTCGCGAGCCACATGTGGCTCTTTGGTCCCTTGAGTGTGGCTTTTCCACAAAATACCAGGGCCTGGGTGAGTCTATTTTGAAGAAGTGGTGTTAAAAGAAGTTTAAGTTTATAAACTTTGGCTCTCAAAAGAAATTTCAGTCATTGTACTGTTGATATTTGGCTCTGTTGACTAATGAGTTTGCTGACCACTGCCCTAGGGTATCAAGAGAAACTACTGCCTCCCCTTTAACTACCGAGAAGAATTTGATTTAGGGGCCTTGCCCATAATAAGAGGTTATCAGAGATAACATTTTTCAACCTCTGTATATGGCAAGGCAAACTACTAATTCCTAAACATTTGCTCTTCTTATTGTCCTGCAATGACCTTCCTCCCCTCTGAAACCCCAAGACACCTTACGTTATCCTTTGCTCAGAATGCCATAGCTATCTCACCTTCTGTCTCTGAGCCTCTCATGTATGTGGGGCTCCCATGTGTCCATATGTAATTAAATGTGGTTATCTTCTCTAGTCTGCTTCACATAGGTTTAATTATTAGACCAGTCCAGTGAAAGAACGTAGGAGGGTAGAGGAAAGTTTCTTCCTATCCCACACAAGCAAAAGCAAAACAGTTATCAGTCGGTGACAGATACAAAAATATTAATAAGGAAAACTCTCTGAAGTGACAAACTAACAAATACACAATAATTCTACTGAGTAATATGACCTGATAATGAAACATTGGCTACCAAATGCTGACTTATGCATCCTTGCTCTTTTTATACCAATAACAATATCATCTGTGAATTAAAATAAATAGCTATGCTAAGGAAAGTTCAAAGGATATTTTCTTCATCTGGAGAGAAGAAAATCACAACAGTAACACAGTATTTGAAGTGAAAATAGGACTGTGGGAACAGAAAGTGCAGATTTAGAAAGCAAGAGTGATTTGCAGAGCGCCATAGTCCCTTCACATTGGTCCCTCAGAACACCTTGAGTCTGCCTGATTTTAACCATGCCCCCTCATGCCTTACATCGACTGTATGTTCTTTTTGGTGTGATAATAATTTTTAAAAGGGAGAAAGAGAAACTATTGAGAGATAGAACTAATCACTCAGTCCTTTCATATATTCACTAATTTGCTTTTAGTCTTCTATTCCCAAGGTATTGTTTTGTGATATTTCTGAGATTCCTAACCTCTGCTGTCTATTTGGGGATTTCAAATTTATTTCTTCTCTTTTTCCTTCTTCTTCCTGAACTACTTCTTTATTTAATTCCTCTTTCTAAAAGGTTTCCATTACAAAGATTGCTTTTCTAGAAACACCAATCTCCCCCTGATAGTCACATTCAATCACCCAGGCACTCCTGTCATAGTCCAATGGGGTTGTGAAAAAGTGTCCTTGGTAGCAGGGGTGGAGATCATGTATAGACTCAGCAATATGGACTTCTACTCACCACGGTCAGTCTGGCTACAGACACTGCTGAGTGCCCAGTCTGCCAACAGCAGCGACCAACACTGAACCTCCGGTAAGCCACCATTCCTCAGAGAGTCAGCCAGCTACCTGAGTCAGTTTGACTAAAGTATACTGCTTCTAGCATGGATGGGAGTAGTGTTTTTACTGGAGGAAATAGTTACTCCTGCTATGGATTTTTCTTTCCTTCCTGGAATGCTGATCTGTGGTCTGACAGAATAACTTCCCACTTCCATGACACTACACACGGTATCACTTCTGACCAAATAACTCCTTTCACAGCAAATTATGTGGAAAAGGGCCAGAACTCATAGAGTTCCCTGGTCTTCTCGTGCTCTCCATCACCCTGAAATAATTAGCTTACAAAAATGGTGGAATGGCCTTTTAAAGACTCAGTTATGGTGCCCGCATCTTACAAAGCTGAGAAACACCTTCCAGGATGCAGGATTCAGGAGATGGGAGGTAGAGGGGTAGAAACAAAAGTGATTCCTCTCGCTGCAAACGTCAGTGATCCACTAGAAAAACCTTCACTTCCTATCCACACAGCTCGAGGCTCTGATGGCCTAGAAGTCTTGGTTCCAGAGGGAATAATCCTTCCATGAGAGGACACAAAAATGAGTCCTCCTAGAAACTGAGACTGCACCTGGCCACTTTGAGCTCTTCATGCCACTGAATCAACAGGCAAAGAAGGTCGTTACTTTAACTCATTGAAGTGGTTGATCCTGAGCATCAAGAGAAAACAGGTATTGTCAGTATACAATAGGGGTAAGAAGAAGCATATTGGGAATTCAAAAGAAAAACACCATCCCAATTTTTAAGAAAGGGAGAGGGGACTTTGTATTCTCTTTTGGGAAAAGGGATAAATGTTTTGGGTTGTATCTAGTACAGGTAGATCATGTCTGGTAGAAACGTGGGTTTGATGTTGTCTTTATTTGGAGATCAAGTATGGTTTAAGGCAGTGGTCGGCAAATCGGGGCTCGCGAGCCACATGCGGCTCTTTGGCCCCTTGAGTGTGGCTCTTCCACAAAATACCATGGCCTGGGCGAGTCTATTTTGAAGAAGTGGTGTTAGAAGAAGTTTAAGTTTAAAAAATTTGGCTCTCAAAAGAAATTTCAATCGTTGTACTGTTGATATTTGGCTCTGTTGACTAATGAGTTTGCTGACCACTGGTAAGGAGATGTGCATAGGTTCCAAGTTGATGAAGGAAGAACTGTGGTGGCTTTGTAATGTGTCACCTTACCAAGGCTGAACAATATTTCTCTGAATTTCCTTTCCTGTATGTTTCTGGTAAGGGTGGACCACAAGAGAGGCTTTGGAATGAGATTTTGAGGAGAGGAAGCGAAGCAGCAGTCACTTTGTAGCTAACACACACTGTCATTGATGTGCTAACTGAACCTTTTGGAAGTGAGTCAACGATGGGGCTACAGCTGTCCCACCTTTCCCAGGGACCCCCTTAGCTGCTCCTATTCCTATACCTGAGGTACGGGTTGAGTTCCATGACAAAGGGCCCAGCAATGCAGGACACCCACACCACTGGGGCCAGAGGCAACAAAGCTGACATAGGTTCAGCCTATTCTCATGGGCTTCTTCTTTGGATTCCAGCTTCTTGCTCTGCCCCCTTAGATTAATCTTCCCCTTCCTAAAGCTTGTCCTGCCTTACAGAGATCTATAATGGGTCTGGGAGAGTAGGGGTAGAAAATCTCTTACTTTTACAGAGATGTTCAGAGATTCTCTGCCTATAATCAACCTATAATGGGTAACTGTGAGGCTCAATTCTTCGTGTGGGCAACAAAAGAGCTGGGTGTTTCTTTACTGCTATTCAGGTCAAAAGGTGTTAGGTTGAGACTCCACATTACCCATGAATCAAGAGTCAAAATTCCATTCTTCAGAAAAATCAAGGCCTTCCCAGCTCTTGTAGTCCAGTGAGATGCATGACAATTGGAAGTTAATTTAATCTGCTTTAACCACTCAAGTTCTGATGCACCTGCTTTAAAAGGAGGGTCCAAGATAATAAATTTTCGCTGATAGTTAAAGTCATAAAAAGAAAAGTCAAGATGGCGCTGATACCTTAGAATAGCAATTTTCAACCAGTGTGCTGCAAGGATTTTTAAAGCATGCAATACTGGACTATTTAATCAGGGGCACTGACGTTTTCCTTTAGATTGTCAAATTAAAAAATGACAACAGCCAATACCATAGCTGTCCAGAGTGAACACATCAAAATTATACCTATTTTTTGCCATATTGGCAAAAAGTATTTTTTGGTACGCCGCGGATTTTAGTAAGTAGTCTATGTGAGCCACGAGATGAAAAAGTTGAAAATCGCTGCTTTAGACTAAAGAATAAAGCCTCTGCGGTCCTTTAGATGTAGTTTGCCTTCCCATGAAATGTGAAAAGTTAAGTTATTGCTTTGGAATCCTCAAGAGATTCACTCTGCATATCCAATAGGAAAAACTTCCAGTAAAGAATACAAATTTTTGCACCAAATAACATTATTAATAATTAAATAAGAAGTCTACCACCTTGAAAAGGACACCTAAGAATTTCTCAAAAATCATCTAACATAACGGGCTCCAACTATTAAGATAATTTGAATAAATAAGCTTTGCTCCAAAAATGCATGAAATCTTTTCATTGTGATTGTTTCCATGTGTCTTTTTGAAAGTTTCACAGGTCAAGTCCAAGACTGATAGAAAACAGTCTTTGCTTTAATGGCATGTTTGCATTAGATAGTCCTACATTAGCGTTCTATCTGATCTGGCTTCATGCTGGGTGTTATAATTTGGGAGTGCAGACTGACATTGTCCTTGGAGGGGGAGCTGCTGCCCGTCCAGGGGAAGAGAAGCAGAGTATCTCGTCCTCTCCATTACCAGATGAAGAGGACAGTCAGTGAAAGTTCAAAATGAAAGGGCAGAAAAATGCTCTTATCTCCATCCTCATAATGAAGTCATAAAAGTCATGACTTTCCCTAAGGAGTCACCATGTGGTTTTAAACAATGCCTTAGTTTGAGTTTTCCTAAAAGCAAACCCTGAGACAAGGGGCTGGGGCAGATGTTTGCTTTGGAGATAATCCCAGGAAGCAGAAGTGAGGAAGTGGGAAATGGAGACTGGAAAGGGAGGAAAGCAATAGTGAGTGAATATCCACTGGGGGCTGGAGGAGTGGGGGGGCGGCGGGGAGAAGAGAGTGTTTCAATGTACTTTGAAATCATTAGTTAAATGCTAAATACAGGGTGGGGCAAAAATAGGTTTACAGTTGTTTGTATGGAAAATAATAAAAAAATAATACACGAGTACACTCTGTGTTTCACATACTCACAACTGTAAACCTACTTTTGTCCCAGCCTGTATTAACTTCAATTGACTTTCCATGATTTCAAACTCTTGCCTATCTTTCCTACTGAAAATAGTCCCCTGCTGTATTGTGTTCCTATGCACCAGGGTTACTTACACTCAAATCAAGAGCATCCATTGGCCATGCCTGTCTTAGAGCATTTTCTCTGGCTGGAAAACCTAGGGCTGAGATGTAGGTCTGTTTGGTAAATGCCAACCCAGAGAATCACTCTAAAGCCCATCTGCACTGTACTAGAGGAGGAATGGTGAAAGGGTATGACCCGCTGGAGACCTGGAGGCAGGATGAAATCATCCCTGCCTTGGGCAAATATTTTTTGGACTCTTTCAGTGTCCCTGCCTAGGGTCAGCCCCTGCTAAGAACGTAAACAGAGCAATGTCAACAGAAGATGGTATGTGATGCGTATCACCAAGATAGACAAGAACTTTGAAAAGGGAACAATCAACTCTATCCAGAAAAGTTCTGGAGTCTTCATAGTTCAGAAGATGTTGAAAGAAAATAATTTACCAGACAGGGCAGGGTAGACACCCCCTTACAGACAGAGGAACAGCATGTGCAAAAACCCAGAGTCTAGAGTGAAAAGAACACACGCAAAAAGGGAAAGGTGAAGACAGGAGGAAGAGAGCTAAGGGTTGTGAAAGGAGAAAAAATAAAATTTGTATAAGAATTTGAACATTAGCCACTAGAATCTCAGGGGTCTGTGAAGAGCTTTAAGCAAACAAATTTGTGTTACATAGAGACCTCTCTAAAGTAGTTACATAGTAGCTGCAAGTAGAGAGCCAAGAAGTGAGTCTGGAAGCAGAGGAAGAGCTGGTGTGATTGTGTTATTTTTCTTTGCTGCTGTAACAGATTAACACAAATTGAGTGGCTTAAAACAATACAAATTCATTTTCTTAGCGTTCTGGACATCAGAAGTTCAAAATGAATCCCAGGGAGGCTACAGGGGAGATTCCGATTCCTTGTCTTTGCCAGCTTTTAGAGACCACCTGCGTTGCTTGGCTCCTGGTCCACCTCCTCCACCTTCAAAGTGTATCACTTCAATTTCTGTATCTGTTGTCCCGCCTCCTCCTTTTTTTATTGTCTTCCCTCCCTTTTATAAGGACCCTTATGATTACATCAGACCCAGTAGGATAATCCAGGATAATCACCCCATCTCAAATTCCTTCATTTAGTCACATTTGCAGAGTCCCTTTTGATATGAGTAATATTCATCGTTCCAGGGATATGTACAGGGTACCTCTGGGGGCCGTTATTCATTCTACCACGATGAAAGTTTCCAAGTGAGAGACAAGTTAAATGAACTTGTAAAATACATGAGGATATCTTAAAATAAGGGAACTCTAGGAAGGAAGGATATGTCTCATTTTCTTTCCCCACTGCAGGATGAGGAACTTATTACAAGCAAACAGACAAGTAACAGATATACTAGTACTCACATAAAAGAAATTAATATCTTGGCTGCTCTAGCCCTTTTTCTCTTCTTTTCCAATTCTTTGTTTACTTTTTTTGTGTGCATGTTAGTTTGTCTTCATTGTGTAAGAGCTGTGATTCCAGGGCGACAAAGCCCGCAGAGTCATACTAAAAGTAACTGTTCTCTCCCCTGAGGCTTTGATCACACCGGATGGTAATATGGTAGTAAAAGTACATCATTGTGTAGGTATTTGGGGACTATACCTATTTCAACTATTCCCTTTGAGATCCTTGAGAGCATTAGCAGCTGTCATTCATATTTTTATTTTCTACAAAGTGGAGCACAGGTTCTCCACTACACATTGTTGTCTGTGGACCCAGTATTCCTTCCTCCCTCCCTCATCTTAACAGTGCTAGATTTTCAAATAGATATACAACACACATGTGCACATGCATACACACACACTGGTGAAGTCAATCAGCATTGCCGTGCCTTGGGTCCCAGTGCATGGACCATTGGCCTAAGCCAGTGGTCAGCAAACTGTGGCTCGCGAGTCACATGCGGCTTGCGAGCCGCGGTTTGCCGCTCTGTTGACTAATGAGTTTGCCGACCACTGGCCTAAGCTGTTCCCAGCACAGTGAATGCTGGAACGGAAGAGCTCTTCTGGCATGAGGATGCAAATCTGGAACTTCTGCAGACACTTAGCCAGCATGAGGATAAAGTACTATCTCTATGAACTGAAGCATACTGTTGAACGCGTAAAACAAACAAACAAAACATAAAGCTATAAACCCTTTTGTTCATATTTTTGCAAGCTAATATTTCCTAACAGGTATATACTTATTTCGAATGAATGTGAATAAATAAATGAGTAACAACAAAACCCTTTCATTACAAGATTTTTTTTTAATGCTTTTCAGGATATTTTTAGTATTGATCTCATTAAAATAGCTGCTTTTCCCAAGGCCTTTGGTATAATAGGAAACTATAGTTACATAATTTTTGAATTATATATAATCAAATAAAGATATTTAGAAGTAGTTTTCTAGATGAGGGTTTGAGAGGCAGCAATCTCAGTAAGATGGATGGAAATTAGGATATGTCCTGATCTTGGAGAAGCTTTGGTAAGGTAAGCACCTAGTTTAACTCAGCCTATGTAAATTTGGGGGTTGGCTCTGGGGGACTGATAGAGATTATGAGGGTGTGAAGGTCACTCATTGCTGGCTTTACTGGCTCAAAGGTTGCTCCTTACTCCTTTTCCAGAAATAATTTCCTGTAAAATAGAAAATAAGGATATGGTAAAATCAATTAGAGAACTAAAAAGCAATCAAGTTCCCATATTACTTATAATTATGTTTAAAAGGGAGCTAAAAAAATAAATAAATAAAGGAAGAGAAAAAAAAGGGGGAGAGAACCAATATGGCTGGCAGTGTAGGTAAACACCAGTACTTGCTGCCTCCCACAACCACATCAAAATTACAATTAAAACACAAAACAATCATCATTCAGAATCACCTGTGCCTTTTTTTTTTAATCATCAGGGAAATCATCTCTGTAGAGGCCTCTCATGAAGAACTAGGGGTCAGTGCCACACGAAACCCCCAGCCAGAGCTGGGAAGAGAAGTCCCCACAACTAAAGCCTATAAAAACTAGTGGCGATTGTGGCTGAGTGACACAGAAGCTTCTAGAGCCCCAAGTGTTCCAGCGCATGAACTTACTTGGACTCCTAGCACTGGGCAGCTTCAGGGGACCCAGACACATATGGGGAGAAACTGGATTGTCTGGCATAGGGGCAGGAATTCGGGGGTGGCTTTCTCCCAGATGAGGGTGCTCACAGGGCTCATTGTTCCTGTTGTGGGACCTCCCCTGTCTCAGGGCTGACTAGCAACCTTATATGAGTCTCCATCAGCCTGGAGCATACTGTTTACTCTACCCTTGTGATTTCCTGAGACCCTGCCCCATCCAATTTGAAGCCTCGCCCAAGCTGTTGGCAACCGCTTTTCCATATGAATGGCCAGTCCTGGCTCAGGCTTCATACTTTACTAAAATCTCTTCAATAAGCAACAGCTGGAGTCAGCATACCCCAAACCTATCAATAAAAGGCCCAAGACCCAGAGCTAGCACCAACCTGCCTTGCCTCATAGCTGGGCATCACCTGGACACTTCCTACGCCAATATAAATAATAACCATCTGCAGATCTCCCTGTAGCTCCTGCCAGGTGGCCCCAGGCAGTGGCTGACTTTGCACCTCCCAGGAGGCCTCAGAGCCAGAGGCCCGGTGGACAGCTTCAGGCCATACCAGATTACAACTCTATACATCCACAAGCAACACAATAAAGGGGTAGAATCAGTGAGCAACAAAGCCCCACTAAAGCAAGCCTGGCTCCTTACGGATGTCTACTACATAGCAGCTCTTCCATTGTAGATGCAGCTGGTCATCACAGCCAGTTAGCCTGGAGGCCAATTACTCCCAGTAACACCAATTCCTCCTAGTGATGCCAATCAAGGCTTAACTACAATAAGACTGTGCACACAGCCCACACAGGGGCAACCTCCCAGCTCAGATGACTGGGCAGGCTGAGCCACTGGAAACATAACAGCTCTACCTAATACATAGAAACATACACAGCTAAGCAGCCAATATGTGGAGACAAAGAAACATGTCACAAATGAAAGAAATGGAAGCAAGCAAGCTACTGGATACAGAGTTCAAAACAATGGTTATAAAAATACTCAGGGATCTTAATGAGAGCTTCAAGGAACTTAGTGAGACTTTCAAGGATCTTAGTGAGAATGTCAAAGACAAAAAAAAAAAAAGATCAGTCAGAAATTAAGCATACATTAACTGAAATAAAGAATAATTTACAGGGTTTCAACAATAGAGTAGAAGATTCAGGAATCAAATCAATGATTTGGCATATGAGGAATCAAAAAACACCCAATCAGAAGAGCAAAAAGAAAAAGAATTCAAAAATATGTAAGGATCCTCTGGGAAAACTTCAAGTGAACCAATATTCCCATCATGGGGGTGCCAGAGGAGAGGAGAAAGAGCAAGATACCAAAAACCTATTTGAAGAAATAATGACAGAAAACTTGCCCCACCTGGTGAAAGAAATAGAATTACAAGTCCAGGAAGCACAGAATCCCAAACAACAAGAACCCAAAGAGGCCCACACCAAGACACATCATAATTAAAACATCAAGGGTTAAAGACAAAGAGAGACTCTTAAAAGCAGCAAGAGGAAAGCAGTTAGTTACCTATAAGGGAGTGTCCATATGACTGTCAGCTGATTTCTCAACAGAAATGATGCAGGCCAGAAGGGAGTGGCAAGAAATATTCAAAGTGATGAAGAGCAAGGACCTACAACCAAGATTACTCTACCCAGCAAAGCTATCATTTAGAATTGAAGGTCAGATAAAGAACTTCACAGACAAGAAAAATCTAAATGAGTTAATTACCATCATACCAGTATTACATGAAATGTTGAAGGGAATTCTTTAAGAAGAGGAAGAAGGGAAAAAAATTAAAAATATGAACAATAACATGGCAATGAATACATACCTATCAACAATTGAATCTAAAAATCAAAATAAACAAGAAATCTAATGAACAAATTAAGCTAGTTAATGAAGTAGAATCAGAGGCATGGAAACATGGAACAGACTAACAAATCTCAGAGGAGGGGTGGGGATGAGAAGAGATTAACCAAAGATCTTATATGCACATATGCATTACCTGTGGACACAGACAATAGGGTGGTGAAGGCATAGGGTGGGGCAGGAACTGGGTGGAGGAGGGAAATGGAGGGAGAAAAGAGAGACATCTGTAATATTATCAACAATAAATATTTAAAATAAAATTAAAATTTTAAGATTATTTTCTTGAAAAACTGGGGAAAAAAGGCAGTTAAGGAAAAATAAAAGGAAGGAGACTGTAAAGCAGGGGTTGGGAGCTTTTTTTCTGCCAAGGGTCATTTGGATATTTTTAACATCATTTGCATAATATAATTCACTTAATATAAATTTATGTTGCTATGAAAAAATCTCTTAGATTTATTGAATTTCAAGTCCCACCTGTGATTGCCTTTGCAGGGCCAAACCAAATGATTTTGCAAACCAGACTTCCCCACCCCTCCTGGAAAGGGTAGAGTTTTCCACCCTCTTACCTCAACTCCTTCTCACATCACCAGTTCAGTTTAATTCCTTCCTTTTCTAGAACACCCATGTGAGGCAGAGAACAGCATTTTGGGTCCCTTCAAAAAAAAACCCCACAAAAACAAATTAGCCTAAGCGACCAAAGAAGCCCTTACAAAATCGCCTCCCTCCAGCATTTGTCCTGATTCTGCCTTTTTCCTCTTACTCTACTGACTCTCAGAAGGAAGTGAAAAATATAGCATTTTAGAGGTTTAAAATTCCTGCTGACTTTTCATATATGCTAACCACTGCCTCTGCTGTCTTAAATATGTTAATTAAATATTACTATTCCATCCTGGTATCTCATTGCATTTTCTTGCCAAGGGCACAATGCTATAACTATATAGGTATCTAAGCACATTGAACACATTTTTTACATGGGTAGTTCATGTAACATATATGTAAACCTGGTTTTTACTCTCACATTGCAATAATATAAAATACCACTGGCAAAACACATGCAAAAACTCACAAACTATGGACACCACACATCTGGTCTTTAAACTGTTCATAATTGGTGGGATTTATATATTTTTTAATTTTGTTTCTATTGATTTGAGAGAGAGAGAGGGATTGATTGGTTACCTCCTGCATGCACCCGATCGAGGCAGGGATTGAACCTGCCACCCAAGTAGGTGCCCTTGACTAGGAATCGAACCCGTACCCTTCGGTGTGTGGGCCAACACTGTAACCACTGAACAATACTGGCCAGGGCAGTGGATTACTTCCTAATGGTGTTGGGGAAACTAGGCAGCCTCCTGGAGATAAAAGAAGATAGGAACATAAAGTCCCTTAGGTAAGAGATTTGTATTAAACATAAACAAACTAAAAAAATCCATGGGAGAAATTTCAAAAATAAAATCCTGAAGTACAGAAAGCCTTTCTAAGTGTGTTTCACAATTCAGAAACCAAAAAAGAAAATATTGAGAATTTTTTTCTAGCATGTCAAAACCCACTTGTAAAATCTCTTTTTTTTATTTTTTTATTTTCTAAAGTTTTACATATGTCTCCTTTTCCTGCAATTAATCCCCTCCCCCAGCCATTCCCACCCTGGGCAAGACCCTATCACCCCAGAATCTGTGTCCATTGGTTATGCTAATATGCATGCATACAAGTTTCTTTATTATCCATAAATGAGTGAAAGCATGTGGTATTTATCTTTCACTGACTGGTTTATTTCACTTAGCATAATGTTCTCCAGATCCATTTATGCTGTTGCAAATGGTGAGAATTCCTTCTTTTTTACAGCAGCGTAGTATTCCATTGTGTAGATGTACCACAGTTTTCTAATCCATTCATCTGCTGATGGGCACTTAGGTTGTTTCCCAATCTTAGCTATTGTAAATTGTGCTGCTATGAACATAGGGGTACATATATCCTCTCTGACTGGTGTTTCTGTTTTCTTAGGTATATTCTTAGAAGTGGGATCACTGGGTCAAATGGGAGCTCCCTTTTTAACTTTTTGAGGAAACTCCATATTGTTTTCCACAGTGGCTGCACCAGGCTGCAATCCCACCAGCAGTGCATGAGGGTTCCTTTTTCTCCACATCCTTGCCAGCACTTGTCATTTGTTGATTTGTTGATGATAGCCATTCTGACAGGTGTGAGATGGTACCTCATTGTTGTTTTGATTTGCATCTCTCGGATGATTAGTGACTTTGAGCATGTTTTCATATGTCTCTGGGCCTACTGTATGTCCTCTTTCAACAAGTGTCTATTTAGGTCCTTTGCCCATTTTTTGGTTGGATCATTTAACTTCCTTTTGTTAAGTTGTATGAGTTCTCTGTAAATTTTGGAAATTAAACCCTTATCAGAAATATCATTGTCAAATATGTTCTCCCATGCAGTGGGCTTTCTTGTTTTGTTGATGGCTGCCTTTGCTGTGCAGAAGCTTTTTATTTTGATGTAGTCCCATTTATTTATTTTCTCCTTAGTCTCCATTGCCCTAGGAGTTGTGTCTGTAAAGATATTGCTGCGACATATGTCTGATTTTTTGCTGCCTGTGGAGTCTTGTAGGATTTTTTATGGTTTCCAGTCTTACATTCAAGTCCTTTAGCCATTTTGAGTTTGTTTTTTGTGTATGGTGTAAGTTGGTGATCTAGTTTCATTTTTTTGCATTATTTGTCCAAATTTCCCAACACCATTTATTAAAGTGACTGTTTTGACTCCATTGTATTCTCTTGCCTCCTTTATCAAATATTAATTAAGCATAATGGCTTGGGTTGATTTCTGAGTTCTCAGTTCTATTCCATTGGTCTATATATCTGTTCTTGTGCCAGTACCAGGCAGTTTTGAGAACCATGGCTTGGTAAAATCGCTTGACATCTAGTAATGTGATCCCTCCAACTTTGTTCTTCTTTCTCAGAATTGCTGTGGCTATTCAGGACCTTTTTTTGTTCCAGATGAATTTTTGGAGAGTTTGTTCTAGATCTTTGAAATATGCCATTGTTTTTTAATGGGGATCACATTGAATCTGTAGATTGCTTTGGGTAGTATGGACATTTTAATGATGTTGATTCTACGAATCCATGAACATATGTTTTTCCATTTGTTTATGTCTTCCTCTATCTCTTTTTTCAATATCCTGTAGTTTTCAGAGTATAGGTCTTTTATGTCCTTAGTTAAGTTTATTCCTAGGTATCTTAATTTTTTTGGTGCAATGGTAAATGGGGTTGTTTTTTTAATTTCTCTTTCTGTGAGTTCATTATTGGTGTATAAAAAGGCCATAGATTTCTGGTTGTTAATTTTGTATCCTGCTACATTGCCAAATTCATTTATTAGGTCTAATAGTTTTTGATGGAGTCTTTGGAGTTTTCTATGTACAGTATCATGTCATTGGTGAATAAGGACAGTTTTACTTCTTTTCCAATTTGGATGCCTTTTATTTCTTCTTCTTGTCTGATCACTATGGCTAGCACTATATCAAACAGGAGTGGTGAAAGTGGGCATACCTGTCTTGTTCCTGTTCTTAGGGAAAATGAGTTTTGGTTTTTCCCATTGAGTATGATGTTGGCTGTAGGTTTGTCCTATAAGGCTTCTATTATGTTGAGATATGATCCCTCTATTCCCACTTTGTTGAGAGTTTTAATCAAGAAAGGGTGTCAGGTTTTGTCAAATGCTTTTTCTGCATCAATTGATATGATTTTGTGGTTTTTGTCTCTCTGTTTATGATGTATCACATTTACTGATTTGCAGATATTGTACCAAACTTGCATTTCCAGAATAAATCCCACTTGATCATGGTGTATGATCTTTCTAATGTAATGCTGAATCTGATTTGCTAGAATTTTGTTGAGGATTTTAGCATCTATGTTCATCAAGCATATTGGCCTATAGTTCTTTTTTTGTGGTGTCTTTATCTGGTTTTGGGATTAGGGTAATGCTGACTTCATAGAAAGAGCTTGGAAGTGTGCCTTCCTCTTGAATTTTTTGGAATAGTCTGAGGAGGATAGATTTTAGTTCTTTGAATGCTTGGTAGAACTCGCCTATAAAGCCATCTGGACCAGGGGTTTTGTTTGCTGGAAGATTTTTGATCACTGCTTCAATTTCTTCAGTAGTTATAGGCCTATTCAGGTTCTTTTATTCTTCTTGATTGAGTTTTGGGAGCTTGTATTTTTCTAATATGTCCATTTCATCTAGGTTGTCCATTTTGTTGGAATAGAGTTGTTCGTAGTATTTTTTTTTCATAGTCCTTTGTATTTCTGTGGGATAGGTTGTTACTTCACCTCTTTCATTTCTGATTTTGTTTATTTGGGTCCTCTCTCTTTGCTTCTTGGTGAGCCTGGCATGGTCTCTGCGGCACAGCCGGCTGCTCCAGGAGAGATTTCAGCAGCAGTAGAGGCTGCCCGGCTAGGGGAGCCCGGTCCGCCAGTCCCCAACAGTCCCATGGAATATAGCTGTCACTCTAACACAAATACATGCACATCCACACACTCTCCTTTCGTTCTCTCACTCACACACTATCTGGCAGTCTGCTGTCCCATTGGCAGCCATCTTGGATCTTGAAGAAAGAATCTGTAAAATATTTTAATTAAATTTTGTTAAAATTTGGAAATGGCTATGTAGAGAAGTATTAGCAAGCTGTAGTTAGAACAATGTAATTTGCACATTAATTATTCTATGTGTATAAATATACATCTGTATAGTGTGTATATGTAGGGTGTGTGTGGAATAGTACAGTCTCAGAGCAACTTCCCAGGCACCCCAGAGTCTGTATCCTCACACATTATTGGAGAGACTGTTTTCTTCCTTCTCTGTCCTTGTTTGCGCTGAGAGGTGGAGAAACCAGGAAATGGCAGAGAAGCAAAAGACTGCTGGGCTGACTAGTAACAGGGAATGAGTCAAGTTGAAAGCTCACTGCTGTGAGAATCTTGAGGATCTGCAGCCCCAACTGTAACCCCAACCCAATCACCACCTGTGAGGCCTTGAACAAGGTCTTTTCACAAGGGTTGTTTGAAAAAAAAAATGGAAGCAGAAAAGTGTGTGGACATAGGATGTGCTTTACAGATGTGGCGTTATTATTATTATTGTTGACAACAGTTGCAATGACATGAGACTTGCAAATTGGATATATTTCCAGTTACATGCATGCCAGGGTGGAATCTTTGACTGTCCCAAGGCCCAGGGATTCTGGGGAAAATAATGGGACACAGCAATGTTAACTTTCTGTGCAGAAGGTTGGCAGTGGTTGTACTTCTGAAATAATTCCGCTAGTACAACAGCTGTGGCTGCTAGAGGTGGGAGGAGCCTGGGATGACACCCAGAACTCAGGGTGGGTGGGGCCATCTTGGGGAGTGGGAGGAACTGCTTTCTGAAACAACAAATGCTGGCAAGGATGTGGAGAAAAGGGAACCCTCGTACACTGCTGGTGGGAATGCAGACTGGTGCAGCCACTGTGGAGAACAATATGGAGTTTCCTCAAAATATTAAAAATGGAACTTGTGATCCCACTTCTGGGAATATGTCCTAAAAAACTTGAAACACCATTAGAAAGAATATATGCACTCCTATGTTCATAGCAGTGTTACTTACAATAGCTAAGATTTGGAAACAGCCCAATTGCCCATCATTAGATGAATGGATAAAAAAGCTGTGGGACATTTACATGATGGACTACTATGCAGCTGTAAAAAAGAGGGATCTCTTACCCTTTGGGACAGCATGAATAGACTTAGAGACTATTATACTAAGTGAAATAAGCCAATTTGAGAAAGAGAAATATCACATTATCTCACTTATTTGTAGAATCTAATGAACAAAATGAATTGACCAACAAAATAAGACCTGGAGCAAGGAAGCATGGAACAGATTGATATACCTTGATATGAAGATGGGGTACGAGAAGAGATAAACCGAAGAACTTATATACTTACTAGAGAGAGGCCTGGTGCATGAAATTCATGCATGGGGGGGGGAGGGGGGAGGGGTGTTTCTCAGCCCAGCTGCACCCTCTCCAATCTGGGAACCCTCGAGGGATGTCTGACTGCCAGTTTAGGCCCAATCTGGATGGGATTGGGCCTGAAGGGACAGTCGGACATCCCTCTCACAATCCAATACTGCTTGCTCCCAACCGCTCACTTGCCTGCCTGCCTGATTGCCCCTAACTGCTTCTGCCTGCCAGCCTGTTCACCCCCTAGCCACTCCCCTGCCAGCCCGATTGCCCCACTGCCCTCCCCTGCCAGCCTGATCACCCCCAACTGCCGTCCCCTGCAGGCCTGGTCGCTCCCAACTGCCCTCCCCTGCTGGCCTGATCACCCACAACTGCCCTCCCCTGCTGGCCATCTTGTGTCCACAAGGGGCGGTCATCTTTGACCACATGGGGGTGGCCATCTTGTGTGTTTGAGTGATGGTCGATTTGCATATTACCTCTTTATTATATAGGCTATGCATAGTCCATGGACACAGCAATAGAGTGGTATAGAACTGGGTTGGGGGGTTGGGGCTGAGAAGAAGGGGGATAAAGAAGGGGGGGAATGGGAGACATCTGTAATAGTATCTATAATAATAAAGGCATAATATGCTAATTAGACTGGACATCCTTCTGGATGACCTTCCAGACAAAGCTGGGGCTGCAAGGGAAGCCCAGGTACCGGTGCCAGAGGAAGGAAGGCCTACTCTTGCATGAATTTTGTGCATCAGGCCTCTAGTCAACTAAAAAAGCTTAGAATTTGGAACCAATCAGTCTAGTTCTAATGGTGCTTTCGTGTCTTAAAAATCCTTCCCAACCTGGCCAGGTAGATCAGTTGATTAGAACATCGTGCCAATACGCCAAGGTTCCATCTGAGGTCTGGACACATACAAGAATCAACCAATGAATGCATAAATGAGTGGTGCAACAAATGTTTCTCTCTCTCTAAAAATCAATCAATAAATAAAAACTTTAAGAAATCCTTCCCAATTGTGATGTCATGAACATATATTCCAGTGTATTTTGTAAAGTCTATTTATAGCCTTTCACATTTAAATATTTAACCCATTTAGAATTGACTTTTGTATATAGGTTTGGTTTTTTTTATTTTTCCATATGGATACCCAATTGTCCGCTGAACTATATTGTCACCTTATTACCTGTCAAGTGCCCATGTGGGTGTAAGTCTGTTCCTGGCTCTATTCTGTTCTAGTGTAGCCACACCATATTGTCTTAATAAGTATGGCTTATAAATTTTTATATCTGGTAGAGCAGGTTTCCCTACATTGTTATTTTTCTTCTAAACTGCCTCTTCAATTCTTGGCCCGTTGTATTTTTGTAGACATTATAGAATCAGCTTGTCAAAGCAGTTGCTGAAATTTTAATTGAGATTGCTTAATCCAGTGGTCGGCAAACTGCTGCTCGTGAGCCACATGCAGCTCTTTGGCCCCTTGAGTGTGGCTCTTCCACAAAATACCACGGCCTGGGTGAGTCTATTTTGAAGAAGTGGTGTTAGAAGAATTTAAGTTTAAAAAATTTGGCTCTCAAAAGAAGTTTCAATCGTTGTACTGTTGATATTTGGCTCTGTTGACTAAGGCGTTTGCCAACCCCTGGCTTAATCCATTAATCAATTTAAGAAGAATTGGCATACATATAGTATGCTTCGTTTATATAAAATTAAAAACTAAGAAAAGTTAATCTATAGTGTTTAGAGATTGATAAATTTTCAATATAGCAAGGGATTGATCATCACAAAAGTCAGTGAAATGGTTACCTCTAAGAGGGAAGTTAGGGGCCATGATTTGAAAAGAATACCTAAGGATCCTTTGTTTTATTTTTTTATCTGATTGTGGTTATTTATTAAAAACTATATTTATGATTTACTTAATTTTATATGTATATTTTATAATAAAATATTTTTTAAATCCTAGCCCTGCCCCTTGCTAATTGTTACACTTGTCTTTATTACATTAGTCTCTCTCTCTTACTCAGCCCCAGTTTCTATTTGTAAAATGGAGCTAATACCTGCATCACAGATTTGTCTCTTCTTACTACATTGCAAACAACACATAGTACAGTGCTTAGCTCATTATTAGTACATAATAATAAAAATGCTGATCTCATTTCCTCACTGCCCCCAGCATTCTCTAGTAGAATCAGTCAGGTAGAGATGAGAGGACAATCTCTATGAGAATGCAGAATTACGTACTTAGGAGTTCGCTGCCTTGGACTTACTCTCTGTCCTGTACAAAAGGAATGTTGACTGGGCAGTGAGGTTATCTCCTGTTCTTTCTAGAACTCATGACATCTGTTAGTTTCATCACCTCAGGTGTAGGGCAAAGTGAGGCTTGTTGAAAAATGCTTATCTGTAAACAAGCCTTCTGCCAGAGTCATCAATTGGCCATGGACATCTCCCCACCTCTTACACTCTGTCCTTGGCTCTAGAGAAAGTGAACCTGTAGCCTTTGACCCTTCCTGGTAAACACTACCTGGTTGTAACAAATGGTGGTCATTTTTTAAGTTAACTCTTACATTGTCACCTTATCACATGTCGATGTAAGAGGTCCCTTTAAAATATTGCTATGGAGTGCCTGTGATATATGTCCTTCAGAGAGAGGTACCAAGGTTAGTCCCTTAATAATAAAAATTAGAACAATAAGGGTTAAGATATTTTAAGTGGTGTTAAATATGCCAAGCATTTTGCTTAGCATAATGCATTTCAAATGTATTATTTTATTTAATCCTCGCTTGATAATGTGTTCTTTTTATCCCTTATTTTGTAATGAGTAAACTAGGTCTCAGAGAAGTTGTGACATGGCCAATGCCCCACTAGCAATAAATTGGGGAGGCCTTTGCTGTATATCTAAGTTGGTGTAATGACAAGTTATAGACTGAAGTGGTGGATACCCACATACACTCCTGCATACACACTGGCTCAGATGCCATGCCTTCTATTTCTGCAAAGAATGACTCACAATAATGATGCTCTCCCAACTGTGTGCCATTTCTCTATGACTGATGGCCGCATATCAGCACACTAACAAATAATCATGACGGCCCTCCTGCTCAGACTGCACAATGAGTATAATCGATTGTGGTAACAATGAGATGATGGAGGAAGAGAACACACACCTTATAACCCCAGTGGTCACAAGTACATTTGAGGGCCAAATTGTTCCACATCTGCAGGAAATACAATTGCACACAAAATTAGCTGCTGGCTGGGTCTTAGAGAAAGTAATTGTCTGTGGTCACAAGAAATACCTGACCCAAGACCAATAAGACCCTCTACTACAAAATTTGGCATTGGGACAAAGACCCATCAGTCTCTTTGTTTAGCCAAAAATGTAACACACAAAGTCAGGAGCTGTGAGGGAGTAACGTGCCCTGTGCCCAGAGGTGCAGAGAAACAGTGGTGCAAAAAGAAGTGGGAAAAAAGTTAAGACCCCTGAGGCATGGTGGCTCCCATTCCAGCCACTCCTGGGCTCGCTGCACACCAGTCCTGGAGTCCCTGAAACGTCCCATTACCCCTTTAATTCAGACCTATGTTGGTTAGTCAGTTGGTTGGTTTCTGTCGTAAAGTAGTTTGAGTGTGAACGAGGGATTAAAAGGGAATGCCCCCCTTTGCCTACAGTGCAGCTTAGAGAATTTTGTTTCGCTGATCCCTCCAGCAGAGCCTCTGAGCTTCCCTCGCTGTCTGTCCCTGTCATGGTTCTTCATGCTTTTGTCCAACCTCCCCTTTCAAGCCCCACCGGTGTTTTTGAATGCATGATGCCCATTTGCACAATGAATAAGATAGACCTTCCCCCTTTAAAAACAACCACAAAAGTACAACCATCTAAATTGCTAGAGGTAGCAAGTCACAGCACTGGCTATTTTCCAAAAAGGAACTAGAGGGCTCATGTATGTTCTTGGAGACAAAGAAAGGGTAGAGACTGAAGGGAGTGTAGACCGAATGTACACTGGAAACACCTGGGGAATTTTTAAGCCATGATGCCAGGCTTCCGCCCCCAGAGACTGCGATGGAATTGGTCTGGCCCATGGCACCAGGATATTAGCAACGCCTTGGCGCCCAGCTGGTGTGTGTGGCTCAGTGATTTAGCATCGACTTATGAACCAGCAGGTCATGGTTCCATTTCTGGTCAGGCCACATGCCTGGGTAGGGGTCGTGCAGGAGGCAGTGATCAAGGATTCTCTCTCTCATCATTGCTCTCTCATCTCTCCCTCTCCCTTCCTTTCTGAAATCAATAAAAATATATTATAAATAAATAAATAAATAAAATGCCTGGGCATCCCAGGGGATTCCAACTCTGAGAACCACTAATGTGGAGGAGAAACATTACTATCAGGAAGTTAGGCAGGTTTAGGAAAAGATAATTATGTTGACTAAACTTTTTGTTCTCCGCGGCATCTAGTTTTAAGTAATGACTATCTATTAAGCACCCGCTGTGTGCCAGAAACCATGCTTTATATTAATTACCTCCATTCATCAGAGCGACCCAGGGGTTTTTCTAGCTGAGGAAGCTGAAACTCAGGAGGTCAAGTGTCTCCACTAAGGACAAACTCCTCAATCTCAGAGTTTCTGGGAACTCTGGCAAGGGAGGGCAGTGCCTTTCCCAAGACACCACTCAGTCTGACCTTACTGAGCAGCAGGGTCATCGGGGGCACTTGCTAACAATGCATTCCTTGGTCCTATCTCACAGGTATCAAGTAGGTTTAAACAGGGTCCAGTCTTTCCCCCACGCATCCCAGATTAGTCTTATGCACATGTGCATGGTTCATGGACAACTTTGGAGAGTTTCCCTAGTATACTGTTTCCTCAATGCCCCCAACATAGTAGATGCTCAAGAAAACATTACAGGAGGGAAGGAGAGAGTTAAGGAAGGAGGGAGGAAGGGATAGACTTGGGACATTAATAATAATTGAGTGATAATGCTTTAGTAATAATTATTGAGTAATTAGAGGCCCAGTACATGAAATCATGCACAGGGGGCTGGATGTCCCTCAACCCAGCCTGCACCCTCTGCAATTTGGGACACCTTGAGGGATGTCTGACTGCCGTTTAGGCCTGATCCCACTGGGACCAAGCCTGAATGGGCAGTTGGACATCCCTCTCACAATCCAGGACTGCTGGCTCCCAACCACTTGCCTGCCTGCCAGCCTGATCACCCCTAACCACTCCCCTGCCAGCCTGATTGATGCCTAACTGCTCCCCTGCTGGCCTGATTGCCCCTAGCTGCCCTCCTCTGCCAGCCTCATCACCCCTAACTGCCCTCCCCTACTGGCCTGGTCACCCCCAACTGTCCTCCCCTGCTGGCCTGGTGACCCCTAACTGCCCTCCCTTGCTGGCCTGGTCACCCCCAACTGCCCTCCCCTGCTGACCCAGTCACCCCCTAACTGCCCTCCCTTGCCAGCCTGGTTCCCCTCAACTGCCCTCCCCTGCTAGCCTGATCACCCCCAACTTCCCTCCCTTGCAGGCCTGGTCCCTCCCAACTGTCCTCCCCTGCTGGCCATCTTGTGGCGGCCATCTTGTGTCCACATGGGGGCAGCCATCTTGTGTCTTGGAGTGATGGTCAATTTGCATATTACCCTTTTATTAGATAGAATAATTGAGATGACTGTGCACACAAATATCAAGGGATACACTTCACATATCTGTAGGGCTTGTTTGTCAGTCTTTCTCTCTATCTGATGTCAAAAAGGTAAAATGAGCCCTAGCTGGTTTGGCTCAGTGGATAGAGCGTTGGCCTGCGGACTGAAAAGTCTCGGGTTTGTTTCTCGTCAAGGGCACATGCCCGGGTTGCAGGCTCAATCCTCAGTGGGGGTATGCAGGAGGCAGCTGATCAATGATTCTCTATCATCATTGATGTTTCTATCTCTCTTCCTCTCCCTTCCTCTCTGAAATCAATAAACATATATTAAAAAAAAAAAAGGTAAAATGAGAAACCCTAAAGGTCAGGTGTTTAGAGACAGGGAAGGGGCACAGGATGCAGTGGGAAGTAGATGGGGCAGGTATGTCCTTCTGTAGAGCCACCAAAGTGGCCCAGATACCAGCAACAGAGGCATCCAGTTCCAAAGACAGGTCTCTGAGCACAGAGGTATTTACACCTATTCCATTGAACTTGGTTTTTACACCCATGAATATAACATTCATTAACACATAAAATTACAGAGAGTTGAGCTGCAATTCCAGCTGGCATTTCAGGTCTGCTTAAAAATACAGTGCCATTCGGCAAGGATTCAATATTTAAAGAAAAGGTCTTAAGCAGAGAGGCAAGAACAAAATAGATTTGGAGATTATCTGACTCCCTACACAAACAGGACAAAAATCACTAACTTAACCATCACCCCCAAATTTTCTGTAAAGTATTGAAAAAGTAATAATTACCAAGCCCCAGTGGCACATGATATTTTATCTAACCACATTGTGGCCAATAAAGGAATCTGGACAGTCCTTCAGAGTCTGTCCACTGCCAGTGGCAGAGCTATATTGTAATATTGACAAAAAGCCAAGCCACCATCTCTGCTTGCCTCTCCTTCCTCCTCAGTTCTCTACCACCACCATAAATTGCCTGTCAAACCCAGTGAAAACAGCTGGGCAGGAACCTGGAGATATAACTTCGGTGAACATTTCCCACCAAACATTTGGACACAACTGGCATATGAAGAACTTTCAATATGTGTTTGTTGAATGAGTGAATACGTGAAAGGATTAATTAACCTACAAACAGCCTGGGGATCAATGTAAACAATGTTATATAACAGGAAAAAGTCAAATGCTTGGCATTCACTCAGAAATTTTGTAGTAGTTGCTCAATAAATGAGTGTTAAATGACAGGGAAGAAAGTGTTCGTGGAGACACTGACCCAGGTGAAGTATATTTTTTCCAAACCCCAGGGCCATGTTTCAAAACTTCACCCAATACTGAGAAGCATCTGGTGTTTTTATTAAGAATACAAATTCCCCAGTCTCCTGCCATATAGATTCTATTTCTACAGATCTCCTGCAAGGTCTGGAAATCTGTATTTGCAAAATTCCCAAATACTCTGGGGCCAAGGTATTAAGGCAATTTGCTATTTTTCTTCAATTTAATGGAGTCTAGTGTATTCATTCATTCAGCTAACATTTATTGAGTTTCTACTGTGTAGCAAGCACAAAGTTAGGCACAGTGCATTCAGCAAGACCAGATCCCTGTCCTTAAGGGGTTACTCTGAGGGAGATTTGAAGCTCATTAGATGGAATGAAATAACATCTCAAGAGCATCTGAGACCAGCACAAACACTTTGTAAAGCTCATTAGGTGGGATGAGATAACATCTCAAGAGCATCTAAGACCAGCACAAATCACTTTGTAAAGTCCCTGGTCAGTGAATAAGAAAGAGGAGAGGGTAAATAGAAAGAAACCTCTCTAAAAAGGATTGAAATTCAAATTTCAGGAAGCTGATGGAATTTACTTGATTCCTATTTTCTTTTCTTTTTTATTTATAAACAACAGAAATTTATTTCTCACAGTTTTGCATACTGAACCAGAGTGATCATTTCTGGTGAAAACCCTCTTCCAGGCTGCAGTGTGCTGACTTCTCACTGTGTCCCCAGTTGCATGAATAAAAAACAATTCATGGGCTAGGGTTGATGCCTATTTTCTTACCCTCACTGCACCCGGGTGGTGTGGCCTGAAAAGGGAAGTGTCCCAGTGGTTTGCTCGGGGTCACTGCAGTGACAAGAAGTAACAATGGGGCTCAGGCTAATGCTGCTGCTGGCCTCCAGAACAGGAATGTGTCTCTTGCTGGGGCCTGTGGGACTTGACTTAGAAGAGTTTCCAGAAAATAAATGTTGTAATTACTGCAACAGATGAGTGAAGCTTTCATGGCTTTCTGAAGAGCATTTGCTGTGAAGGTCTCCTCAGGGAGGTGATGGAGAGTCTGGGGCCAGGAGTGTTTCCATCTTTATCACAAGTAGAAGGTACATGGGTTACCCGGCTGAAGTTCAAAACAGCACCAGTTTTGGAGTTAGAGAGAACAAATTGAAATTCTGGTTTCTCAACTTATTTATTGTGTTAATCAAGGTAAGTCCTTGAGGTTTTCTTGTCCCTTGGGGTCTTTGTGAGCATTATATGACAGAATATATATGAATGCTTAGCAGAATTCCTGGGACATAGTAGGCAATCAACAAACCATTGCTATTATTTTTTTTCATAGATGTGCAAAAAATGATAGCAAAGAACTATCTATACTAATAATAGAGGAATATGCTGGGATGCCGTCACAGTAATAGTAATGACCGAACAGCAGACTGCATGAGGCAACCAGGCCAGCAGGGGGTGGGAAGTTGGGGGCAACCAGGCTGGTGGTGGGGAGGGTAGTTGGGGTGACCAGGCTGGCAGGGGGGCAGCTGAGGGCAATCAGGCTGATGGGGGGTGCAGTAAGGGGTGACCAGTCCAGCAAGGGGGGCAGTTAGGGGCAACCAGGCCAGCAGGGGCGGGGGGGGGCTGTTGGGGGCAACCAGGCCAGCAGGCAGAGGCTGTTAAGGGTGATCAGGCTGGTGGCGGGGGGGCAGTTAAGTTTGATCAGGCAGGCAGCCAGGTGAGCAGTTAGGAGCCAGTGGTCCCAGATTGTGAGAGGAACGTCCGACTACCGGTTTAGGACCAATCCTCATGAATTTCGTGCACCAGGCCACTAGTATATCTATAAATGTTATTGTTTGTGGTTGCCATCTTGATACGTTCCCTACCTTTGGAAGCATGGAGTTTCCACACTTATCTACCAGGTTTTCCATATACAAGATATTCATTAAGCTTTTCTCATTCGAAGGGTGTGTAAGCATGCTGACCTAGTGGGTTTAACACCCTCAGAGGAGGGTCCCAGGAAAAACCTAGCTGAAGACATGTTTCTGGGGCCTCTACTTTTGCCTTTGATTCCTGCCAAGTGAGAATTGTTGCTGGTGGGCAAATTTGGACAGTGGGTGTTAAGGATTAAATCATGAACAATATTGATTTTTAACTAAGGAGAGAATATAGAATGTTGAAAGTGTTGGTGGATCAGAAAACTTGAACTTTGAGAAGAAGATCGTTTCAGTAGGTAAGGGAAATACCTGAAGAGCTTGGGACAGGATGGAAGCAATGGAGAGCAAAGGTAAGGAGAGTCCAAGGTAAGGAGAGTCCCAAGGAGGAAAAGATGGTCAAAGAATGGTCAGAATACCTCACCTGGGACCTTGGATACTTTGAATATTGCCTGAGTTTCACCTGGCATTCAGCCCTACCAGGTCCTATGTTCACTGGTTCATTCATTCATTCAACAGTATTTATTATGGATATAAAATAGCAGGTACTTAATAAATTCGTGAACTGAATTAGCAGGCTGCTTCATGCAATGACTGCTTTGGGGCAGGTTATTTTACCTCCATGTTTAATTCGGTAAAATAAGTATAATAGTTGTACTATTATATGTGACAAGGATTAAATTAATACATGTAAAGTGCTAAGAAAACTGCCTTGAAAATGGTAAATTCTCAATAAATGTTAGCTGCTGCTTATTATCTTAATGTGTGTTTTTAAATTGATTTTAGAGAGAAAGGATGGAGAGACAGAAACATGGATGAAAGAGAAACGTCATTGATCAGCTACCTCTTGCATGCCCTCTCCTGGAGATAAAGCCCACAACCAGGCATGCGCCCTGACTGGGAATCGAACTGTAACTTCCTTGTTCATAAGTCAGTGCTCAACCACTGAGCCACACTGGCCTGTACCTGCTGCTTATTATTAACAGAAGGCCATTTGGGTGTCACATGAAGAATACTATTTTGGGGAGACTTGATTCTTTCACCCCATTCTCCACTATACACACACTCTTCAGTTCAAGATGGATGACTTTATAGTCAGCTCAGCCTTCCCTAATTTCAAAATGTCAGAGCTTTTTCCTTTCCTTCCATTATATGCTTCATATAAGAGTCTTCTGTTTCACCTCATTCCCATTTCTGTCTCTCATTTTAGCAACTTTAGAATTCCTGTTTTTGTTCAGAGTATTCATTTTATTCTCATACTTCTTGCTCTCTCTAATGAGTCCTTGCTTCTCTTACATCTAGAACTGAAGACAGGTTAAAAGACCCAAATAGAAAGTGTTCGATAAATTTTCCTTTTCTTTGTTCTCATGATTTCTTCTAACATGACTTTCTATTCTTGGGATCTATGATACAAGTTTTAAGTGACTGGTGATTAATAGAGTTTAATTCATTCATATGCCCCTCCACTGATGACTCTCTCAGGACTCAATACAGGATTTACTTATATTTGAGCTCTGTCTACAATTTTTTTTTTCAAATCTCCCTGTCCCCATTAGTTCACCATAGAGAATGGAAATCTCATCAAATTCCTGCCGACCCCACAAGAGTATTATAAAGGTTAATGAGGCAATTTTCCAGCAGTTCTTTGAATGCTCAGAGTGTACGAATATTATTATTGCAAGATTATTGAAGACTTTCAGTGCTTATAAAATAGCAGATATTTCCCTCAGGCTACTAGATAAGAATTCTTTATTTTAAATTTCAGATTTTAGTGCATTCAGTTTTCATCTTTAGAGCTTGTTAAGCATTTTATTGACATTTGATGAGATGGAATTCTGAAAGTCTTATGTAAATTAGAATGTATCTGTGTATATACAAATACTTATATGTATTTATATATGTGTGTAAATGTTTGTATTTCTATACCACATCAGTAATCTTATATATAATACTAAAAAAAAAACAACAACAACCTTTCAGACACAAGTTTCTGAAAATATAAATATTAAAGACTTGAGAAAGGCTTATTTAACCAGCACTACATCCTCAATCTAATACTTACATTACCCCTAAGACATCACTGACTAATGTCATCCTATCTATGCTTAAGTCTCCCCATTGACAACTAGTTCCATTTACTATAAACTTGCTAATATGTAGAGAATTCTTCCTTTTGCCAGGAAAGGGCTGTTTCATATTGTCTCCTCTCCCCTGGAATCTCCAGCTCTTCCTCCTTCCTCATCCAATGAACCATCTTGCTACCAGCTTTACTGAGCAAACTGACGCAGAGAGAACTTCCACAATCTCCCATCGCCATACGTTCTGCCTTCTCTCTGCTTTCTGTGGATGGATGCACTGTCTGTGTTCACAGCTAAGGCTGTCCTCCATCGCCTACTTTGGAACATCTGACCACCATTTTCTTTTCTGTCATTTACATCATCCATTTTTCTCTTCCTACTGAATTATTCCCCACATCAGCCTCCAAGTATATTGCTAATTTTCCCATATTAAAATAACTTGTCCCTTTGACTAACACTCATTTTGTTTCTCCACCCTTTTTTGGCAAAAAAATCCTTGAAAGTCTTGGATGTACCCACTAGTCCAATCTCTGTTCTCCTATCCATCACCAACACCCTCACCACCTCTCTGAAACTGCTCTTCTCGAAGCCGCCAGTGAGCTCCACATTGCTAGTAAACCTACTGATTATTTCTCAGCCCTCATCTCACTTGACCTAGCAGGATATATGACACAGTTAATCACTCTCTCCTCCCTGAAATACTTTCTGCACTTGGTTTTCAGGACATCCCCCCTTGCCTGGCTTTTCTCCTTCTTTTCTAGTTGCTCATTCTCAGTCTCCTCTGTCAGTTCCGCTTTTGACATGTATTACTTCTAGTCCCATCCTGGCTGTCTCAAGCCTTGTCCACACTACTATCATCTCTCACCTATATTATTGCAATTCTCCTCATAACTGGTCTCCCTGCAACTGCTCTTACGAGATAATTCTCAACACAGCAGCCAAACTCATCCTGTTAAATATGTCAAGTTGAGTCATTCTTCTGTTCAGAGCATTCCGTTGGCCTCTCATCCCATCTGAACTAAAAGCAAAGTCTCTACTATGTCCTACCAGGCCTAGCATGATCCTATGTTGTCTTTCTAACCTTTTCACTCCCACTACTCTGCTCATGCATCTCCAGTCACAGGGCCCCCTTACAAACTCCTTGAACTTGACCTCATGGTCTTTTTACTTGCTCTTCCTACTCTTGCCCAAATCATCAGACAGCTCACTTCCTCACTTCATTTCCTTACTCAAGAGTTACTTTCTCAGAAAGCCCTTCATTGACCATCCTAAGCAACCCTAAAAATTTATATCCCCTCTTCTGCTTTTTTTCCTGCTTAGCATTTCTTATTTCACTCACTTGTTTATTATCTGTCTTCCGCACTAGAATGTAAGCTCCCTGAGGATTAAGATTTTTTGGTCTGTTTTGTTTACTGTTTTATCAGTGCCTAGATGGATGTCTGAAAAATAATATGAATTCAATATAAATATTTGCTAAATAAATTATAAATAAAACAGATAAGTCAGTTTGTTGTAATTGGTAAATTATCAAAAAAATAAAATTCAAATGTTGGTATGAAAGCATCTTTGCTGTGGATTAGGTTATGCATGTGCCCTGTCAGTCTCTGGTGTGGATGGTGCACCACTGGATGACCCTCGCCTCAGCCCCTCAGCAGCATGGGCTGCCAGCAGACTTCCTGCAGAAGCTGGTACCTGCTCAGGGAGGACTGGCTCTCCACCTGAAGGAGTTTGCCAAGTTTATCGCTGTTAACTAATCAACAGAGGCCAATAGGATTTTGTGCTTTTTCAATATTCTACTAGGTTATCAGGTCTCAATCTTCTTGGCTTTTGCCTCTTAGTTTTGTTCCCAAATCCAATTGAGGAAGATTTCTATTCAGACTTAATTAAACTCTTAAGGAACTGGCTGTATTATGATTTCCTGCTCCTATAGTTTGTCTCTCCATGTCAGAAGAGCATAAACATTTAAGTAAGATATCATTCATCATTTGACAACATTGATAGAGCTATACGATTCCAAGTACAATAATGGATGCAAAAATAAATAAGGCTCAGACCTTGCTTTTGAGGAGATCAAAGTCTAGAGGGGGAGAGAGACTTATGTACTAATTCAATATACTGTTATAAGCCCAGTAATGGTCAAAGGGTTGTAGGAACACTGAGCAGAGAGCAATGAAGTCTGCATGAAGATGTGAGCTTTGAAGGAAGAGAAGGTGCTTGCTGAAAGGGGAAACTGCAGGACATTCTGTTACCCACAATAATCCCTTGCTTCATTCAATACTACACAAAACAAGTCACCTTCAGCTAGGCTTGAGGCTGAACAGTGACACTCTTAAAATTAACTTGATTTTTTTTAATTGTATGTTTCATATTCATGTCATTTGACCCATCCCCAGGAATAAAATACCATAGGATAAAGTCACCCAACGTGCCTGTTGGATAGATTTTCTACCTTAGACTCATAGACTATTAGAGAAGAGAAGAGACTAGCTTTGCCCAAACTTGATTCCCTCCACCACTGAGGAAACCAAGGCCCTGAAAGAATTACTGTCCTCCCCAAGTGAGCATGGTGAGTTAGGCTTCCCTGTCTCTCAATAGGACTTGATTTGAATACATATCAAGGGAATGAATCAATTCTTGCAACTCATTTTCTGCATTTTCCAAGCCATTTTTACTGCTCCCCAGACCTGAAATAGGTAACACTGCTCTGACCCACTCTCCCTCCCCATTCATCATTTTGGTTGCAAAGGGCCTATATAGCCAAGAGAAGCCAGTACCAGGAGGTCTGACCTGACCACTTTCTCAAATCTGAAACAGTCCATATGCTGCCCCAAGCTTTGCCTTTAAAGAGGTTCTGGAGTGGCTTTTATGGGCTGGGACTCAAATTCCAAACTTAAGTCTTTGTAGGGGTATTAAAACCTATCACATCTTGCCCTGGCTGGCATGACTCAGTGGTTAGAATTTCAACCTGCACAGTGAAGGGTCATGGGTTTGATTCCTAGTCAAGGGTATGTGCCTGGGTTTTGCGTTCCATCCCCAGCCTTGGTCAGCACATATGTGAGAGGCAACCAATCAATGTGTCTCTCTCACATCGATGTTTCTCTCTCTCTCGCCTTCTCTCCTTGCCTTCCTTCCTTCCTCCTTTCTTTCCTTCCTTCCTTCCTACCTTCCTTCCTTCCTTCCACTCTCTAAAAAATCAATGGAAAAAAATCCGTGGGTGAGAATTAACAAAAACAAAACAACAAAAACCCTACTACATTTTGGCATTGAAGATTTTTTTTTTTTAGATTCTGCAGGGCTTTCGTCATTACACCTGATTCCCTAGGTTTGTCCTGAGCAGGAATGACAAAGGGGATGGGAAGAAAGATTCCCCCTTTTCAGAACCTTGTCTTCCATACCTGGTCATAGCTCTATAGAGCAAAGGTTGGCAGCTGTGTGTAGATCAGCATCATCTAGTGGGCATTTGGCTCTTGTAGCTTCAGTTAATAGGGAGTTATTTTAAAGTACCAAAGGGAAACAAAGCCAGGAAGCCTTGTAGCAGTTAAATGATCAGTCTTTGCAGTCACTCAGAATACATGGTAGACTGGCCATCCAACAGTTCTCAAGTCCTGGTAATCAAGTCATCTTGACTCTGCTACCTCTACTATTACCCTCCCTTCTGCCTGCTTCTGCAGCTTTTATTAAGATTCTAGTGCCTCTCTTGCTGTTGCCAACTACCATTAAAAATATCCGATTACAGACAGTCCTCGGGTTACGTTGGACTCGACGTACATCGTTTCGTGGTTATGTTGCCATCTCCCATTTATTTATTTTTTTAAAAAAAAAAGTTCTGCCCTAACCGGTTTGGCTCAGTGGATAGAGCGTCGGCCTGCGGACTCAAGGGTCCCAGGTTTGATTCTGGTCAAGGGCATGTACCTTGGTTGCGGGCACATACCCAGTAGGGGGTGTGCAGGAGGCAGCTGATTGAAGTTTCTCTCATAGATGTTTCTAACTCTCTATCCCTCTCTCTCCTTCTCTGTAAAAAAATCAATAAAATATATATTTTTAAAAAGGTCCGTCATTTCGACGTATGTACATATGTGCTTTATGTTTTTTATTGTTTATTTACCACAAGTAAAGGTCAGAAATTATCTTTCTTTTAAATTTTTTTTTACCATTTCACTTCATTACTGCTCTGTATGTGCTCCATGTGAGTGATGTAGGTGTTTATGTAGGTGGGTTCAAAGGACCTACTGTATTAAGTTTTCATGTATGTAGTCATGATTTGACTTGAATGATTATTCTCATTCTCTGAAGCACACATACACTCATGCATGGAGAGTCTTTAAATAAGCTTGATTCCTCTTCAACTAAGCCATAGGTTGCTCCTTTGGACCTAGATTACAGGAAGCAGTAATAATACCTACTGTTTGTTCAGAGCTTTACCTGCATTAACTCCTTTAATCTCCATAAACTTACTCTGATTCATAATATTTGTCTACCTGACATTCTGTAGTTGTCTACTTGACATTCTATGTTTATTTGTTTGGGTATGTCTCCTCCTCTAGAATATAATCTCCATGAGGGCAAGATCTTTATGTTTTGTTTTGTTTTCTTTTTGTTCATCCTCACCTGAGGATATTTTCCTATTGATTTTTTTTTTAAGCGAGAGTGGAAGGGAGGGGGAGAGACAGAGAAATAGAAACATCAATGTGAGAGAGACACATCCACTGGTTGCCTCCTGCATGCGCCCCCACCAGGGCCAAGGATTGAGCCTGCAACCAAGATATGCGCCATTGACCAGAATCGAACCTGGGACCCTTCCGTCCATGGGCCAACACTCTATCCACTAAGCCAAACCAGTTAGGGCAATCTTTATGTTTTTTTAATGTCATATCACTGGTATCTAGAAGAATTCTTGACAATTACTAGGAGTAGTGTTCTTTAAATATCTGTTGAACAAATAAATTTAACACCCTGACAACCTATGATATAGGTGCTATAATAACATCTTGCTTCAGGTAACAAGAGGTTATCATAGCACTACTTACTGTGTGATCATGGCACTGAGAAGTCAAGTAGAATGCCACGGCCACACAGTAAGTAGGTGGTGGAGGCCATATTAAAACCCAGCTGACCCCAGCACCTTGTGCTCTGCCACTGTGCTGTACTGTCCCTTGGCACGCTGCCTGGGAGCCCTGGGAAGAAAGCCTTCCTTTCAGCCTCTGCTTATTTGAATCAGAGTCAGACCCAGACTGAGTTTAAAATAAATGAAATAATTGTTCCCTTTGGAACTGATGCTATTTGTGATCACCAGCAGCACAACTTTTACCCCCACTAGAGGGGGGAATAATATGGTAAACCACTGCATCCTGAATGGTCAGGGGCCATTGCCAGGTCCAGAGAACCAAACTGACAATACAGCCCTGGAATCTTGGTGAATGGATGAAATGCCAGTATCTCAGAAAGTTAAAGCAGGTGAGTCCACATGGAGTTTGCCCAATGGGGCTATAATCTGAACAATTATACAACTGTCAGTTGATTCATGTTTTTCCAAAAGATGAACAATCAACTCCTCATAAATAATAAGGAAAACTATGCCCCACGTTGATATCCATCGGGTTTGCTTCACTTGCAGCCCATTGGAACCGTCACACCAAGATTGCCTCAGAGGAAAAACCTTCAGGTATTATTCAGTCAACAGAAGCCCTTCAAACAACCCAAGAGGCTGAGGTCAAACATGATATAGCTGGGCGGTAATACTTTCGTCACAGGTAAGCATGTCAAGAGAAGAATAGTGATGGAATTTAAATAGGATCGGGATTACAGTATTTGAGCTATATTTACATATCTCAAGTAGTATGACTTGCCTTTCATAACAATTTGGGAAATGTGACTGATATTTATGGAATCTCAAATGAATATTGTAGTTCTGGTCTGACAGCTCTATTCTAATACATTTATATATTTAAAAAGATTTATTTACTGGTAAATATATTTCTCATCAGGGATTCACTTCGAATTAATTCAGAATGGGAGTAGGGCAGCAGCAGGGGGCATCCATGTGACAAGCGTGGCCATGAGTTCATAATAGGTGAAGCTAAACAATGGGTGAAGAAAGGTTTATTACTCCACTCACTCTTTTTTTTTGTCTGTGTTTAAAAGTTCCATAATAAAAGTGAAAAGCCCTGCCTGATGTTGCTCAGTGCTTAGAGCATCAGCCACAGTATCAAAGGGTCTCAGGTTTGATTCCCGGTCAAGGGCCGGGTTTGATTCCCGGTCAAGGGCCGGGTTGCAGGTTCGATCACTGATCCCAGTAGGGGCATGTGAAGGAAGCAAACATCTTATATCGATGTTTGTCTCTCTCTCTCTCTCTATCTCTCTCCCTCCCTTCCTTCCACTCTTTCTAAAAATCAATGGAGAAAATATCTTCCAGTGAGGATTAGAAAGAAAAGAAAGGATAGCAAAGAAGATGGCGGCGTAGGTAAACACCTAAACTGCTGCCTCCCACAAAAATTTAAACTGCAACTAAAAGACAAAACGTCTATCACCTAGAACCATGGGAAAGCTGGCTGAGTGGAAGTTCTACAACTAGAAGGAAAGAGAAAAGAGCTTTGAGACGTGCACGAGCGCTGAAAAGCTGAGGTACAGAGGCGCGTGATCCGGGCTGGCTGCGGGCGACTGGGTGCGTTGCTTTTTCCAACCCGAACGGAGACAAGCCCCCAATTACTCTGAAATCCAGTCTCTGGGGAGACGCGGGGGACCCAAACTCCTACGGGGAGAAGCTGGACTGTCTGCCAGCGAGGGTGGCTTGCTTGCAGAGCTGCGCGCAGGAATAATTGTTTACTGCACTGGGGCACAGGACTCGCGGATGCCTTTGGGGACACAGAGCCGGCTAACTAGCAGCCATTGCTGTTTGCCACGCCCTAACCTAGTGACACCCTGAGGCCCCGCCCTGCACAACCTACAAACCCACCCAAGCTCCAAGCAACCCAGTTAGCATAAGAAAAGCCTGCCCTATCGCAGCTTAACCTAGCAAACTTGCAGCCTGGGTCAGACAGTTCCAAAACCTCCAAACCCCAAGCAAAGAGGAGAAAACTGCAGCTCTCACTGTAGCTCCTGCTGAGTGGCCTCAGACAGTAGCTGACCTGCACCCCATTGGAGATCCAGAAGCCAGTGTACCTAGTGGTCAGTGTGAGACACCAGATTTCAACTCCTCACATCCATAAGTGACACATTCAAGAGGCAGACTCAGCGAGCACCGAAGCCCCACTGAAACAAGTCCTGCGTGTCTTCAGCACAGCAGTTCTTCCATTATAGACACAGGGAGTGCTCACAGCTAATTGGCCTGGAGGTCAATTCCTCCCAGCGTACCAACAGCAATTCAGGCTTAACTACACCAAGACTTTGCACTCAGCCCACAAAGGGGTGTACCAAGAGCGTCCACATCAGGTGATTGGGGAGGCTGAGCTACTGCCCCCTATAGGTCACCTACCACACAAAGCCACTCCATCAACACAGGGAAGCAGCCAAAATGCAGAAACAAAGAAACATGTCACGAATGAAAGAAACGGAGGAAAGCAAACTACTGGATGACATAGAGTTCAGAACCACATGTATAAGGTTACTCAAGAATCTTCTAAAAACCGCTGAGAAACTTGATGACACTTCTGAGGAGCTTAGTAAGACCTTCAAGGACCTTAATGAGAATGCCAAAAAAATGGAAAAGGATCAGTCAGAAATGAAGCATACACTGTCTGAAATAAAAAATATACAGAAACTCAACTGTAGATCAACATACCCCAAGAATCAAACCAAAGATCTGAAATATGTGGAAAGAAAAAACATCCAACCAGAAAAACAAAAAGAAAAAAGAATCCAAAAATATGAAGATAGTGTAAGGAGCCTCTGAGACAACTTCAAGCGAACCAACATCCGAATTTTTGGGGTGCCAGAAGAAGGGAGAGAGCAAAATATTGAAAACCTATTAGATGAAATAATGACAGAAAACTTTCCCTACCTGGTGAAAGAAATAGACTTACAAGTTCAGGAAGCGCACAGAACCCCATACAAGAGGAACCCAAAGAGGACCACACCAAGACACATCATAATTAAAATGCCAAGGGCAAAAGACAAAGAGAGAATATTAAAAGCAGCAAGACAAAAACAGTTAATTACCTACAAGGGAGTACCCATACGACTGTCAGCTGATTTCTCAACAGAAACTATGCAGGCCAGAAGGGAGTGGCAAGAAATATTCAAAGTGATGAACAGCAAGAACCTACAACCAAGATTACTCTACCCAGCAAAGCTATCATTCAGAGTTGAAGGTCAGATAAAGAGCTTCACAGACAAGAAAAAGCTAAAGGAGTTCATCGCCACCAAACCAGGATTACATGAAATGCTGAAGGGTATTCTTTAAGAAGAGGAAGAAGAAGAAAAAAGTAAAGATAAAAATTATGAACAACAAAATGACATCAAATACATACCTACCAACAAGTGAATCTAAAAATCAAGTGAATAAAAAATCTGAAGAACAGAATGGACTGGTGAATATAATAGAATCAGGGACATAGAAAGGGACTGGACTGACGATTCTCAGGGGAAGCAAGTGTGAGGGGTGCAGGAAGAGATTGGACAAAAATCTTACTCCTATGGATGAAGACAGTGGCGGGGGGTAAGGGCATGGGGTGGGGTGGGGAATCAGGTGGAGGGGAGCTATGGGGGGGGAAAAAGTGGAACACCTGTAATAATCTGAACAATAAAGATTTATAAGAAAAAAAAAGAAAAGAAAAATGTGAGAAGATAAGCAAATAATAAAAATAACCTTTATCCTTTGGTGTGCACAGCGCTATGCCATGTACAGTAGAGAGAGCATGACAGGTTCCTACTCAAGGAGCTTAAAGTGCTAGCAGAGAAAACATGCATACACATATTCTGAATTCCACCAAATTAAAGCAATTTATTAAGTATCTGTAATTAATTTAAAAAGTGGAGTGATTTGTGTGTACTTTGTAAAGTTTAAAGCATTTCCCCAAAGTTATTTCTACCAAGTCCCCAAACATAAATCAAGCTCCTATTATATGCTAAATTCTGTGCCTGTTTCTCAGATGCAATGGATGAGATAAAATGTAGTAAGCCTGTGACTAGAGCTATGGTGCAGAGAATTTTGTAAAGAAGTAAATAAGAAACAGAATCAGACCCTGAACTAAAAACAATTTTCAATCTAGTTGATTCTTTTTTATAAATAATAAAAGGCTGTTATTTCATTGAGGTGAAATAAAGATGTGTTCTGGAATTCTCCATCGTGGTTAAGAGCAGAGGCTCTGGATGCAGACCATAGGTCAATCACCTTGTATCTGTGCAAACTTTGGCAAGTGACCACCTCTCTGAGCGTCAGTTTCCTTATCTACAAACGTCATGGCATTGTTCGGAGAATGCAGTGAGATGGTAGATGAAGTGTTCTGGGAACGATGCCTGGCACACAGTATGCTGTCAA
Organism: Corynorhinus townsendii; assembly: GCA_026230045.1. NCBI lineage: Eukaryota > Metazoa > Chordata > Mammalia > Chiroptera > Vespertilionidae > Corynorhinus > Corynorhinus townsendii. The sequence goes on along the minus strand of JAPDVU010000001.1, from coordinate 77,543,649 downwards.
TAAACACTAGCTGTTTTGCTTGTTTGTTTGTTTAATATGTATTTATTGATTTCAGAGAGAAGAAGGGAGAGGGATAGAGAGATAAGATAGAAACATTGGTTGGCTACCTCCTGCACACCCCCTACTGGGGACCAAGCCTACCACCCAGGATGTGCCCTGACAGGGAATGCAACCATGACCTCCTGGTTCATGGGTCAATGACCAACCACTGAGCAATACCAACCAGGCCATTAGCTGTTTTTAATGCCTATATTTCCATAAACAACAAAACTTCTACAGTGAAAGAAAATACTCTGGCCCTTGCTGGTTTGGCTCAGTGGATAGGGCATTGGCCTGCGGACTGAAGGGTCTCGGGTTCGATTCCTGTCAAGGGCACACGCCCGGGTTGCAGGCTCTGTCCACAGCGGGGGGTGTGCAGGAAAAAGCCGATCAATGATTCTCTCTCATCATTGATGTTTCTATCTCTCTCTCCCTCTCCCTTCCCCTCTCTGAAATCAATAAAAAATATATATATATATATTTTTTTTTAAATAAAGAAAATCTGGAGGGCACTAATCAGGAACCTAAGGGGTTAAACGTCCTAGAGAACGGAGTGCTGTGCTAGGCTAGTGATTCAGCATGTGTCCTTATTTGTTCCCTGTCCATTCAGAAATACTGATTAACATGCTCAGAGGAAGAGGCCCAAGATGAATTTGAATGACAGGGAAAACAACAAGCTTTCTTGATGTAGAGGCAATTTCCTCATAAAGTTTTACAAACAGGTTATGTGACACATGGGGGGTTGCAAGGGAAGAAGGAGGGAAAGAAAAGGCAGATCTTCCTGTGCCAGACCCAAAAGACCCAGAGATAGTCGGTCTTCAGCTTTTTCTGGTACATCTGTCTGCCCTTCTCAAAGTGCTGACCAGGCATGGCCCAGGGCAGAGGCCACCAACCGCATGGTCCAGACACGTGATGAGCTTGTTGTGAAGACCTGGACAGGTTACTCGACCTTCAGTACCTCTGAGAAGAGGCTTACCCCGAGGAGGATGTGACCTTTCAGGAGGACGCATGTCCAAGCTTAGTAAATGAAAGAACTGGTAGCTTGTGCTGGTCTGCCTTGGAGAGGTGCTTGAAAGACTTGGCCAATCTTTGATTTGATTGTGGAAGCAGAGGGAAGTGGCAACACCAGCTGACGTGCACTCCTGTCTCTGACATCTCTTACTTAACAATGTGCATGTACAACATATCCACCAGCCTACAATGGAACAGGGATGTTTATAAAACAATAATAAATGATCCTAGGAAAGTCCTAAGAAAACATTGAGAAAAACAAAGAGAAAATGAAATTTCAGGAACACCTGGATTTTTCTGCCTCCTGCTTTGAAGCACTATTTAGTTGGTATCTAGGGGAACACATTGATGGCATTAGTATTAGTATCCATTATAGATAAAATATTAAGTATTTTTTCCTTTTTATTGAATTTATTGGGATGGCACTGGTTAAGGAAATTATACAGGTTTCAGGTACACAATTCAATAACACATCATCTGTACACTCTATTGTGTGTTCATTACCCCAAGTTAAGTCTTTGTCTATCACCATTTATTCCCCCTATACTCTCCTAGGATATTAAGTATTAACATTTATTTATAAACTAGTAGCCCTGCCCACGAATCCCTGTGCCAGTAGGTTGCTGCTGACCTCCTATAGCTCTCCGCCCGCTGCCCCGCCCTCCTGTAGTCCCCCCCCCCCCCCCGCCCCACCACTCCCCCTCATAGCTTGCTGCCCTGCCCCCTCCTGTAGGTCTCTGCCACCCACTTGTAGTTCGCTGCCCCACCCTCCTACAGATCCATGATCTGGTCATTATGTGGTTGGTCATTATGCCTCAGGGCATAAAGGATAATTAGTATATTCCTCTCTTATTATATAGGATTGAACATTTTCTCAAACTCCCCATGGCTTGTCCTATTGATGATCACAATAGCCTTAATAAGATGCATTTCCTAGCTTCTGAGTTCCTGGAAGGTATTCGCAGGCCACAGAAGATCAGGCCTATCAGTTCCTTCACAAAGGAGTTGGGAACACTAAGGTCACTTAACTCTGAGCGTCAAATTGTGGCATTTCAGCTTCAGAAGATGGCTCAGTAATCACTGGGTCCAGTTTTAGACATGGAGAGGTTTCTTCTTGGTAAAATAAGTTTTTCTTTGAGACCTTTACCATATGTAAGAACAATAATCTGAGATAGGCCTAAGAACAGAATTATATAGATTTGAAGCAGCAACAACAGGATTGTACCTGAGCACATGGCAGGCACTCAATAAATACCTCTTCCTATTCAATTGTCAAGAGCTCCATCTGCTGGTCAAATGGAATTCTGTTGTAGCCCTGTAGTTACTAATTAGAAAAACCATGTATCAGAAAATTAGAAAAGATAAAAGGAGTATCAGAGGTGAAAGATTACAGATCATCTGACCCACTTGTTTTATAAATGAAGAAGCTTATTATACTACTAGAGGCCCAGTGCATGGATTTGTGCACATCAAAAGGAAATTAATTAAAAGGTGACCGGCAGGGTGGGACTGGGTGAGATGGGCTGGACAGGCCCTGGAGCCAACCTCCTGTGGTCCCTCCCCAGCTGGTGCACATGAGGCAGTGCCGGGGCTTGAAGGGCATCTGCAAAGTTAGTGGGGTCATCCAGTAGGTGGGGTCTCCTGGCCTGGCCTTCAAGGACCGGGTCAAAACCAGCAGTCCAACATCCCCCGAGGGGTCCTTGAGTGCGAGAAGGCACTCTGCAAAGTTGCTGTCGTTTGGCAGCTCCTGCATTGGTCATCTGCCCCCCCTGGTGGTCATTGTGCATCATAGCTACTGGCCAGGCAGCCAGTCCCTTAGGCTTTTATATATATAGATGGCATATTCCTAAGTAGAAGAAATGGAGAAAGTAAAACAATTTGTCAAAATTATAGTTCACTTATAGTGAGTCTGAAAAAAATTGACTGTGACAGACAAGCATGAAATTTTATAAGATAAAAATAATCTACATACTGAAGATGCTTTCTGATTTAAAATTGCTACCTGCTCTTCTCAGGGAAAATGGTAAATTGTGAGTTTGGACTTGAAGTCAAACTAATGTTTGACTAGAGATTCCAACCCTGCTAGCTGCTTCTTGGTTGAGATAGCTACATCTCTGGCTTAATATCCTTTATCCTAAATTGTGAGTCATAATACCCTGCTATGAGGGTGAGTGATCATATATCTAAGCCATAACAGGAGTCACATGGCAGGAACCCCATACTTGGAGGAGAAGGAGGAAGGATGACTGTGGTTGTTGCTATTAATAATATTGTGGACCAACCATAGCCTACAGTGAGGTTATCAGGAGAACTGAGGTGACGTATACGCAAGTTCTTTGTAAAATGAAAATGTGCAATACATCTAAAAGTTAGAATTGTGAGTTAGTCACAGATTACAACAAAATCTTTTCAAAAGAATAAATTAGGAACATTTCTTGGATAAACTGTGTGTTACATATACCAGCTTTCGTTTACTACCTGAAAGACTTCTCAGCCCTATTTCTCTAAACTTAGAGGAGCAATTCCTTCTTTGGTTCATCTCTCTTTGCACATTTCATTATCTGCAGTTAGAAGAACCCAGTTCATACTTCTGCCTGGAAACCTCCCTAGTCCAATCCATGCGTCCTGAGGTGCCCTTTCTATTTCTCACATTACTGCAGACAGCAAGGCTGGCAAACTTACGGCCTTTATATAACAAGGGTCCCTTTCTTCAGCCTCCAAGGTCATTTCCTCACTGTCTCCAAGCTCACCAGCACGTCCCTGAGGACCTGTGGGCTCTCACTGTGGTCTTGACGCCCTTCTAGCTTGCATTCCAGACCCTGTTAATTTCCATGTACCCCTCAGTCCCAAAGCCAGCATCCCATTTCCGTCCCAGTTACCTACTGCTGCATAAAAAACCTAGCGCCTACAAACAAGTTTATCAACATTTCCCTTCTCTTGATAGCAGGTAGTAATTTAAATGCATATGTTAAAAAATATTGTTGCCCTGGCTGGGTTGGCTCAGTGGATAGAGCGTCTTCCTATGGACTGAAGGGTCCCAGGTTCTGTTCTCACCAAAGGGCACATGCCCAGGTTGCGGGCTCAATCTCCAGTAGGGGTGTGCAGGAGGCAGCCAATCAATGGTTCTATCTCATCATTGATGTTTCTATCTCCCTCTCCCTCTCCCTTCCTCTCTGAAATGAATTTTTAAAAAAATTTTTTAAGTATTGTTACCAAAAAAAGTATTGCTTATATCCCTTTTATGGCAATAAATCAGACTTTATGTGATAAAAATAAAATGTCCAAACCTTTCTGAGCTCAGCGGGCAGTTGTCCTCTGGGGTGTCTCACACAGGGATGTCAGATGGCAGCTGGGGCTGGATGTCCACCAGACCTCACTCACAGGACTAGTGGCTGATGGTGGCGCCAGCTCAGAGCTCAGCTGGTGTTGGAAGGAGCAGCCACTCCCACTCGTGGTTTCTCTAGGTGGCTTGGGTTTCTCACAACCTTCCAGCGGGGTTCCAAGAGCCAGCATACTAAGAGGCAGGAGACCAAAGCTGAAAAACTATGCCCAGCACTGGTACAGGGTGGCTTCTGCCTTCTTCTCTCAAAGCAGTCACAGGGCCTGCCAAGCTGCAAGGGCTAGAGAATTAGTCTCCACTTCTTGATGGGGAGTGGCAAGGTCACTCTACATAAAACAAGTTAGACAAGAGATACTGTTGCAGCCACCTTTGGAAACTACAACATGTCACTTAAGGATTTAAAAAAATCCTATCAACCCAAAAAGGGGGCGAGAGAATGAAAAAAAAGCATTAAAAAGTGAGACAAGTAGTACAAGGTGGGGAGATATAGGAAAGTCTAAATATGTAATAATCACAATTCCTGAAAATAGACTAAACTCATTAAAAGACAAAGATTGTCAGAGTAAAACACAAATAAACAAAGCTTCATGATATACATGAGAGACAGCCCTAAAACCTAAGGAAAAAAGACTGCAAGTTTGAGTGTAATGTTCTATAAATTATTGGTTAGGTTAAGTTGGTTGTCAGTATTGTCTAAGTCTCTGTTATTTTTATTTCTGATCTACCTTATTCTATGTTGAGAAAGTTATATTGAAACCTGTGTTTTGTGGGTTTGTCTGTTTCCCCTTTCATTGATCAGTTTTTGTTTCGTGTATGTTATAGCTGTCTTTGGGTCAGCTTTAAATGTAGTATTATGTCTTCAGAATGATTACTATTATAAAATTACTTTTATCCCTGGTAATATTATTTGCCCTTAAATCTACTTTGTCTGGTATAAATATAGCCACTTCTGATTTTTTTTCATTAGTGTTTGGATGGTATATCTTTTCCCGTTATTTTACACACTTTTCCCAAGTGCATGTGAAATATATTTCAAACAGACCATATTCTGGTCCATAAAGCAAGTATCAATAAATTTTAAAAATTTAAGTTATACAAGGCATGTTCTTTGATGATAATGAAATTAAAGATCAATAGTAGAAAGATATAAGAAAAATTCTCCAAAATTTGGAATCAAAATAAGATACTTCTAAATAATGCCAAAGGAGATATCATGGTAAATGAGAAAGCATTTTAAACTGAATGAAAATGAAAACACAACATTTCAAAATGTCTGGGCTTCAGCAAAAGCAGTGCTTAGAGAGAAATTCATAGCACTAAAAATGCATATATTATTAGGAAAAAAATGAAAGGATGGTTTCCAGATGGGAGGGAAGCAGGACTAGAGAGATGGGTGAAAAAGGTGAAGGGATTAAGAAGTACAGATTGGCCCGGCCAGTGTGGCTCAGTGATTGAGCATCAGTCCATTAACCAGGAGGTCACAGTTCTATTCCCAGTCAGGGCACATGCCCAGGTTGTAGGCACGGATCCCTAGTAGGGGGCAGGTAGGAGGCAGCTGACCTGATGTTTCTCTCTCATTGATGTTTCTGTCTTTCTCTTCCTTCCTCTCTCTAAAATCAATATATATCCTATATAATAAAGAGGTGACATGCAAATTGACAGTCACTCCAACACACAAGATGGCCGCCCCCATGTGTCAAAGATGGCTGCCCCCATATGGACATAAGATGGCTGTCACAAGATGGCCAGCAGGGGAGAGCAGCTGTGGGCGATCAGGCCAGCAGGGGAGGGCAGTTGGGGGCAACCAGTTCTGCAGGGGAGGACAGTTAAGGGCAATCAGGCCAGCAGGAGAGGGCAGTTGGGGGCAACCAGTTCTGCAGGGGAGGACAGTTAAGGGCGATCAGGCCAGCAGGGGAGGGCATTTGGGGGCGACCAGGCCGGCAGGGGAGGGCAGTTAGGGATGACCAGGCCTGCAGGGGAGGGCATTTGGGGGTACCAGGCCAGCAGGGGAGGGCAGTTAGGGGCAACCAGGCTGGCAAGGGAGTGGTTAGGGGGTGATCAGGCTGGCAGGCAGAAGTGGTTAGGGGCAATCAAGCAGGCAGACAAGTGGTTGGGAGCCAGCAGTCTTGGATTGTGAGAGGGATGTCCCACTGCCCATTTAGGCCTAAACAGGCAGTGGGACATCCCTTGAGGGGTCCTAGATTGGAGAGGGTGCAGGCTGGGCTGAGGGACACACACCCTCCACACCCCATGCACGAATTTCATGCAACGGGCCTCTAGTATACACACACACACACATACACTAGAGGCCTGATGCACAAAATTTGTGCAAGGGGCTCAGACCGGGCCACTGCGGCTTCATCTGAAAGGTTGTCCAGAAGGTCGTCCGATCTAATTAGCATATTATGCTTTCATATATAGGGTATTTTAAGTACAGATGGGTAATTACAAATTAGTCATCAAGATGTAAAGCACAGCATAAGGAATACAGTCAATAATTTTGTAATTATTATGTATGGTCCACGTGAAGGGGGAAAAAAAAGCTGCAAGAAAATGATAGAGCCCTGGCCTGGTAGCTCAGTTGGTTAGAGCATTGTCCTGATGCACAAAGGTTTTGGGTTCCATTCCTGGTCAGGGCACATGCAAGAATCAACCAATGAATGGAACAAAATCAATGTCTCTATCTATCTCTTTCTCTACCTAAGATCCACCCAAAAGAAAAAAAAAGAAAAGAAACATGGCTCATTCTAACCTGCAGAGGACTGAGTTAGCTACATTAACCTGTGATACATAGACTTTGAGACAAAAAAAATCACTGTCAAATATGAAGAGGGTCATTACATAATGATGAAAACTTCAATTCAGTAGAAATGGCAATCAAATTTTATAAAACTGAAAATACATATATTTTAAAGTATAAAGGTATTTTTATGTGTAACATAGGCAAAATTATTTAAAATTAATAATGATTATTTAAGGAATTTCACATGTTGTGATTCTTTCCATTGCCTTAGTTTCTCCTGAGTTTGAGTCTTAATCTTCAAGATAGTCCTTTTAAAAAGAAATTTTGTTCAATCCATAGTTCTCATGTCCACCAATCCATAGTTCTTTTAGTTGGACTTCTTTGATCTTCTCTTGACTATGGACATACTTCAAAACTTCCCCACCCCTGTAGGGTCAGAGTAGGTGGTTCTGCCTGGTTCTCAATTTTAGACACCCTCTAAACATAAATAAGTTGAAATCATATTCACTCGTAAGCAATCACACCCTGGAACAGTACAGATCATTGGGATAAAACTATATATATAGTTTTCTCTCTCTCTCAATATATATATATGTATATACGTATATATATATATATATGTATATATATATGTATATACGTATATATATATATATACGTATATACATATATATATATTGAGAGAGAGAAAGAGAGAGAGAGGTAATATGCAAATTAGCCAGGATGCCATGATAGTCACGACCGCTCAGGAGGAGGCTGCGTGTGCAGGTGGGCAGAAGGGGACTGCTGTGCAATGAGGCAAGCCACGGATGTTGCAGGCCCACAGGGAGCAGGGTGGAGCAGGCTCACAGAGAGCAGGGAGCAGGGCTGCCCACAGAGAACAGGGCCTACCAGCCGGGGCGCAACAGCAGTCCTGTCTCTGTGAGCTGCAGAAGAAACACCTTTTCTGACCCCGCATTGGCTAAACTCCCGGTACACCACTCGCAGTGTTCTTGGTAACTTGCATAAGAATCCAAGAAGGTGATCTAGGGTTTTTCCACCTCTCTCCTGGAGGAAAAAATGAATGTCTGCTGCTGGAGGGGCTAAGAAATGTCATATCTTGCCCTAGCCAGTTTGGCTCAGTGGATAATGCCTCAGCCTGCCAACTCTAGGGTATGGGTTCAATTCTGATCAAGGGCACGTACCTAGGTTGCAGGCTCCTCCCTGGCTGGGGCCCAGGTCAGGGCTCATGCAGGAGGCAACCAAAGTGTTCCTCTCACATTGATGTTTCTATCTTTCCCTCTCTCTTCCACACTCTCTAAAAATCAATGGAAAAATATCCTCAGGTGAGGATAAAAAAAAAGAAATGTCATGTCCTATGAAAGAGACATCTTGAAAATGCCTAAAGTTGTCATTTTTTCATGGTGACGGGACTGGATTCCGTGTTGATGAAATCACTTTGGCAGCTGCGGTGGCCAGCAGTGGCAGCAGTGGGGTAATGGGGGCAGCACCTTCCCCTGATCAGCCTGGTTGCCTCCTACAGAAGGAGGCAAGACTGCAGCTTAGGCCTAAGCCATCAGTAGGACATCCCCTGAGGGCTCCCGGATTGGAGAGGGTGCAGGTCGAGCTGAGGGACTGCCCCCCCACCAGTGCAAGAATTTTGTGCACTGGGCCTCTAGCACCTAAGATTTAAAAAAATGTTTTCGACTGTTAGTTCTTTCATAGTTTGAGCAGCTTTTCCTTGTAGTTCCTCCCCACAGATCTAACACATATTTTCTCTATGAGGCATTTCCAACAATGTAGGTTTACAGAAAACGCCCAACAAGATAGACCTCAACGGAAAATATTTTTTTTAATTATGATAACAATCTCTAGGTCCAATACCATATGATTTAACTTATATGTGGAATCTAATGAACAAAATAAACTGATGAATAAAATAGAAAGAGGCATGGATACATGGAACAGACTGACAAATGCTAGAGGGGTGGGAGAAAGGGAGGACTGAATGAAAGAAGGTGAAGGGGTTAGCCAAAGAGCACACAGGCATAACCCATAGACACAGACAACAGTGTGATAATGGCCAGAGGGAAGCCAGGGCTGGGTGAAAGTGGGCAAAGTTGGTGGGGCGGAAAATGGGAACATATGTAATAATGTCAACAATCCTATATAATAAAAGAGTAATATGCAAATTGACCGTCACTCCAACACACAACATGGCTGCCCCCATGTGGACACAAGATGGCCACCACAAGATGGCCAGCAGGGGAGGGCAGTTGGGAGGGACCAGACTTGCAAGGGAGGGCAGTTGGGGGCAATCAAGCCTGCAGGGGAGGGCAGTTAGGGGTGACCAGGCCTGTAGAGGAGCGCAGTTGGGAGGGACCAGGCTTGCAGGGGAGGGCAGTTGGGGGGTTCCCAGGCCTGCAGAGGAGGACAGTTGGGGGGGGGGTGACCAGGCCTGCAGGGGAGGGCAGTTGGGGGAGACCCTAGGGGAGGGCAGTTGGAGGGGACCCAGGCCTGCAGAGGACAGTTGGGGGGGTGACCAGGCCTGCAGGAGAGGGCAGTTGGGGGTGACCAGGCTGGCAAGGGAGGGCAGTTAGGGGTTACTGGGCCAGCAGGTGAGGGCAGTTAGGGAGAACCAGGCATGTAGGGGAGCGCAGTTGAGGGGGACCAGGCTTGCAGGGGAGGGCAGTTGCGGGGGTGACCAGGCCTGCAGGGGAGGGCAGTTGGGAGCGACCAGGCTAGCAAGGGAGGGCAGTTAGGGGTTACTGGGCCAGCAGGGGAGGGCAGTTAGGGGCAATTGGGCCAGCAGGGGAGCAGTTAGTTGTCGATCAGGCTGGCAGGGGAGTGGTTTGGGGGCAATCAGGTAGGTGAGCGGTTGGGAACCAGCAGTCCTGGATTGTGAGAGGGATGTCCGACTGCCCGTTTAGGCCCGATCCTGGTGGGATCCTGGTGGGATCGGGCCTAAACGGGCAGTCAGACATCCCTTGAGGGGGAGCCCAGATTGGAGAGGGTGCAGGCTGGGCTGAGGCACACACACACACACACACACACACACACCCGTGTGTGAATTTCGTGCACCGGGCCTCTAGTAAAATATAAGAAATAAGAAAAAAATAAATATTATGATCATAAAGATACCATACACAATTTTAAATTACCAATGTGTTAAGCAGTAACTCAAAAGCAAGTAAAGACTAAACGATATATTATTTAATAGTCATACAAATATGGTAACACTATTTTCTTTAAAAAGAGGCCTAGACTGTGTTGTTGTGAGGTATGAAAATAACATGTATCAAATACCCAGCATGGCGCCCCCTCCTGGATTCAGCCTATTTCTTCTTATGACACTAAGAGACCTAATGACAGATGGGGTCCTTGTCAGGGTTAAACGAGATAATAGATGTGAAGGCACTTTTAAACGTTGAAATGGGTTCTTATATAAATATAAAATGTCATATGAAAAGATACAGAATATTTTCTCTATGGGCTTAAAATTGTTAGGTTATTTTTTGTCCTATCAGTTAAGATAGTTATGCAGTTTGGGGACTCTGAATTACAGCTGTTCCAACCTAGTAACCTGGTCACACTTCAAGTGCTCTGTGGTTAGACTGGTGCCCACACTCTGCTGTCAAGAGAAAACTTCTTCTGAGGTGGAGTCACTGCCAACATAAGCACTTACGGCCCCTGTGGTGGTTCATCCTTAACGGGAGCATCTGAAGAAATGGACTGTTATGAAGAGGAGATGTCACCCATTAACCAAAGGCAGCTCCTCGGCCTTCTGTCCAGGGGAGGCGTCATGCTGCAAGCTGCACAGAAACTGCTTTTACCTTGCAGTGGATGCAACTTGAGTTATAAAACTTTTTCAGTAGGACATAAAAATAAAAGCAGCCCCCGACCGACGTGGCTCAGCGATTGAGCATCAACCAGGCTCAATTCCTGGTCAGGGCCCATGCCCAGGTTGCTGCCTCGATCCTCAGTGAGGGCGTGCAAGAGACAGCCAATCAGATGATCCTCTGTCATCATTGATATTTCTATCTCTCCCTCTCTGAAATCAATAAACAAGTTCTGAAAATAAATAATAAATAAAAATAAAAGTATATATTCTATGTTCCAACTACATTTATCACAACACAAACCGTGTGGCATTTCCACCACATCCATCCCCAGAGGAGACCGTATACTTACGCATTAAATAAAACTACAGAGTGTGAAGGGAAAGATACTGCAGATAAGTTTAGAGCTAACATTTCTGGAGCACCTAATATGTTCTAAAGGTTGAGTACCATCTCATTTAATTCTCAGAATATCCCTATGAGATAGGAATTGTTAGCTTCATTTTACTAAGAGGAAAACAAGGCTCAAAGAATCTAAATGACTTGTCCATGGTGACACAGCTAGTAATTGCCAGAGCTGGAACATGAACCCAAATCTGACTGATCCCAAGTGTGAGCTCCTACTAACTCATGGTACTGTCCATCTAGATGTGTAGACACCATTGCTAACACCCTGATAATTAGCATTGCTTGTGAGAAGTATGGAGCCACCAAAATGGCTACATCAGCTGCAGTATAAGCATCCCAGAAATAATCTTTTGGGAAACTTATTTTGAAGGAATATAGACAATGAGTGCAGTGAAAGAAGAATGATCATAAAGATACCAGACCACATGCTTGAGCCTGAAAAGCTAGAAATGGTAAGCCTGGTAAAATGGGGCTCCCCGAAAGGGTTTTAATACTTGCAATGCTGTGATTACATTGTAATGACCTAAAGCAAAACAGGAATATAGCTTTTCAAAAGACAGAGATCTGCAGATGGAATGAGTGGGTTGCTCTGAGAGGTAAAAAGATTCCCACCACTGGTAGGTTCAACAGAAGTTAGAGGACACCTCACCATGGATAATGAAATTAAGATGTGAATCGTCTCACATATATGAACTAAATTTCATAAACTTGCTAACAACTGAACTTTGGGTAATCTTGCAAAGACGTAGCTAGACAACTAGAAGCAGCAGGGCTGAGGAGGGGATTAGGGAAGGCTAGCCGAAGATGAGGTAAAGGGTAGGAGTTTCCATTCAAGGAGGTACCATTACAAAATGATTGAACAAGGTAATTTCCTCTAGAGTGGCTGAAGCTGTCAAATGTCATGATCAAGACAGGCTGGCAGCCCAACCTGTGTGGCTCAGTGGTTTAGCATTGGACTATGAATCAGGTGGTCATGGTTCAATTCCTGGTCAAGGCACAGGCCGGGGTTGCGGGCTCAGTCCCCGGTGCGGGGCATGCAGGAGGCAGCCAATCAATGATTCTTATCATTGATGTTTCTCTCTCTCTCCCCCTCTTTCTTCCTCTCTGAAATCAATAAAAATATATTTTAAAAAAAGACAGGCTGATGGCCATGATTCTTACTACTCTGACCTAGAGTAATAAAAGTGAGCAGTTTTACAAAAAGAAAAGCATGAAGCAGACCCATAGAATATGTCAGAAATAAAGAATAGAATTCTTATCATGCCATGTTAATTCTGGTACTCCTAATGCCCAGCAGCATCCCTGTCTTGAGTACCGTAATACTCCAATCTATAATAATAAAACCATAATATGCTAATTAGACAGGATAGGCAAATGACCTTCCGGACGACCTTCCAGATGAAGCCGAGGCTGCGGGGCAGAGCCCCTTGCACAAATTTCGTGCATCGGGCCTCTAATATCCTAATAATCTTTGTTGCTTAAGATAGCTTGCGTTTCTCTCATTTGTAATTAAGAGACTTAGGACATGAGTAACACAAGGAGATTTTGAGGGGAAAGTGTACTTATACTTGAAAACTTTTGGGTAGATGAGTAGCCCAGTATTCCCAAGACAAATTAAAGCCTTCTCTCTTCCCAAATCTGGGTTCAGTGCTCCTGCCATGAGCTCCGATAGCAGAGAACTGGCCTGGTTGTGTAGGTTCACTAAATTATAAATTACCCATGGACAGAAGTTGTGCTTTTCTTGCTCACTGATATAACCCAGCACTTGGCATTGCCTTTTACAAGTTAATGTATGTTTCTTATTACTACATTCAGAGTGATCTTCTATCCCAAGAAATAACAGCACATGATGGAAACAATTGGTCTGCTATGCAGAAGACCTGGATTTTACTTCAAGCCCTATAGCAAACACATTTCAATTCACTTACCAGCAAAACAGGAAGATTACCTTTATTCCATTTACTTCCATGTACCATTTACTTCCCAACTCAAACATTAACGACAATCATAGTCCAATCTTTCTTTTATAAGCAAGGTATATAGGTTTCCTCACTTTAATCCTGTAAAGAGGATGTCTTCTTTACAAATCTGTGACACAGATGAATGGCTCAGATCTCCTGTCTGGCTATGAGTGGGGCCAGCGGACAGCCTCGTTGCTAGCTTTGTCAGGATTCACCTGCTTTGCAGCCAAGGTCATGCTAACCTCAGGGTGGCCAAAGCCCTGACAAAGCAATGGTGTGAGCGTCTAGCCTAGTGGTTCTCAACCTTTCCAATGCCGCGACCCTTTAATACCGTTCCTCATGTTGTGGTGACCCCCAACCATAAAATTATTTTCGTTGCTACTTCATAACTGTAATTTTGCTACTGTTAATGAATTGTAATGTAAATATCTGTATTTTCCAATGGTGTTAGGCTCTACAGCAGTTCTCAACCTGTGGGTCGTGACATTACGATTCATAACAGTAGCAAAATTAGTTATGAAGTAGCGACGAAAATAATTTTATGGTTGGGGGTCACCACAACATGAGGAACTGTATTAAAGGGTCACGGCATTAGAAAGGTTGAGAACCACTAGTCTAGCCACTTCCATCCAACATACTACTCCTCTGATAGGCAGGTTTTGCTGCTCTGGAGCTAACCATTGGGTAACACAGTGATTTTCAGTTGGTATGCAGTAAGAATTTTTAAAATATGCAATATCTATTTACTAGTAATCAGGGGCACTGACCTCTTTACCATTAGATTGTCAAATAAAAAATGACAACAGCCAACACAACAGCCATCTGGTATGAATGAATCAAAATTACACCTATTTTTTTGTCAGATTGGCAAAAAAAAATTTTTTTCACATGCCATAGAATTTTACTTAATTTTAAAAATTATTATTTTTTAAGTGTTTTTATTTATTTTAGAGAGAACAGAAGAGGGATGGATAGAAACATTGAAGAGACATACTAGGGACCGAGCCCACAACCCAGAAATGTGCCATGACTGGGCCTAGAACCAGGGACTTCTTGGTTCATGGGTGGGAGCTCAACCACTGAGCTACACTGGCCAGGCTACAGAATTTTAGCAATTACTTTATGTGTGCCATAAGATCAAAAAGATTAAAAATCGCTGGGCTAACAGCAATTCTGTCAGCTTGGCATCACAGAATAACAGCTTCCCCCGGCTAATGTTGCATTCTTCCTTTACTTCTTTCTGCTATTTCTCTCACATTGCACTTCGGACTCCATTGTAGCACCTATTTCCTGGAGAATCCTGTAATAAAATCACAGACTTTCTTGCATCTGATCTAGTCTATTTTTTTTTCTTTTCTAGTCTATTTTTTAGCAGCTTCTTAAAAATGTTTTTATTAAAGGCCCAGTGCATGAAAAGTCATGCACTGGAGGGGAGGTCCCTCAGCCCGGCCTGCCCCTCTCACAGTCCGGGAGCCCTCAGGGGTGGGAGGTGACCCGGCGATCAGGGGAAGGCGACGCCCCCATCACACCTCTGCTGCTGCCACTGCCAGCAGCACAAGCCTCAGCCGGCCCTGGTTACCTGAGCCTTGGGCGGCCCTGGGCGGCTAGGCGGCCCTGGGCGGCTAGGCAGCCGCCATCCGAGGCTTGCCTACACCTCGGGCCAGCGCTGGGCAGCTGGGGACTGAAGGGAGTGGAAGCCACCATCTTTGAGGGCATGGCAGTCAATTAGCATATTCCCTCTTTATTGGCTGTGGGCACCACCATCTTTGAGGGGAGGGCAGTCAATTAGCATATCCCCTCCTTATTGGCTGTGGGTGCTGCCATTTTTGATGGTGTGAGGATCAATTAGCATACTCCCTCTTTATTAGATAGGATTAGTTTCAGAAGGAGAGGGAATCTTGATTGGCTGCCTCCTGCACACCCCCTACTTGGGATCAAGCCTAAAACCAGGGCATGCCATAACCTTCTGGTTAATGAGTCGATGCTCAACCATTGAGCCACACTGGCTGGGCCCAATCTAATCTATTAATTTACTCTCTCTCATTCACTACACCTCTTGGAGGCTTTCTGTCAGGATGTGCCATTTTACTTTAGTATCCCCAAAAACATTTTAACTCCAGTACAAGGTACAATTACTTTCTTCCCAAAAAATATTGCAATTTTACAAGAAAAAAATATTTAAATATATTTCATTGTATTTAGTAAATTTTCTATTTTATTAAAAACATCAAAACCAAAACTTTTAAGAGCTGGTTAACACAGAAAAATACACCAAAGCTTAACGGCACCATCTGGTGGTCCTTAACAGGACTGTTCAGTACTCAATCATTTAGAAAAAGACCTTTTGAAGATAACACTTTTAGATTATCTTCTATCCATCTAGCTTAGTTTTAAAATATGGCCAAATATGCCCTGGTTGGTGTGGGTCAGTTGGTTGGAATGTTGTTCAGTACACTGAAAGTTGTGGGTTTGGTTCCCTACATAGATCGCAGATTCAATACCTGGTCAGGGCACGTACTGGAGGCAAATGACTGATGTCGCTCTCTCACATCAATGTTTCTCTCTCTCACATTCACACAAAAACACACTTCCCTTCTCTCTAAAATCAGTAAGCATGTCCTTGGGTGAGAATTACAAAAATAATAAAAATTAAAAATTTTTTGAAATTGGTCAAAAAGTGTAATTAAAGTTAAACCAAGTCTTTAAAGTTGGTGAGTACCTATAGGTCTTGTTTTCCATTTCAGAGCTTTGGAGCATAGCAACCTCTTCCCACATCTCTCAACACTACAGTACAAACTATTAACTTAACCTTGCTTGATTTTTGTAGCATTTATCAGTATCTGACATTTTATAAACATTTTTATCTTTTGATTATTTGGCTTCCCTGTAAGACTTTATCTTCTCTTCCCTCTATCAGGAGAGAGCCTTTGTCTTATTGAGTCCAATAATCCTCAGTGTTGGCTGGCATATAATAGATATTCAAAACATTTTTTGAATAAATGAATCCTTTCTTAATTTAATGAACAGCTACTTTTACATCAGTCTTGGAATTAGAAGAAAAAGAAATTTACCTGAAAGAAAACTTTCCTGTAATCTTAAAGATTTTAGGATAAGAATGAGCCACTAGATAAGTTCATGGCCAGTCGGAGAGAACTAAGGCCTGGCTAGGAGAAAGACCACATTGGTCTAGAGATGATTCTCAGATGTGCTCAAATGTGTGTTAGTAAAAATGAAAGGCTGAAGGGAATGTTCATCTAACGCATCACATTTCCAACAATTCTGATACAGACATGCAGTCCAGCTTGAATATGTATAGGAATGTGAAGCTGCTATCTCATAGGGCATCCTGCCAACCATATTTTGAGACTTTAAACCACCATCAGTAGCTAAAATCACACAATGGGACTGAATAATTATAGTCCAAAAGGTTAATATCATCAATTAAAAAACAAATATAAAAGGTGTTAATTTAAAAAATTCTTTATTTCTGCTCTTTTCATACACCTTATTGTTCAGGAAACAGTCTTACATACACATCTGAAATAATGTGCTGCTATCACACACTCTGTTTAAAGGCAAAGCACCACAGGTAAAACTGGTCAGCTGTCCAGAGTTCCCAGCTTATGGGATCTCACTTCCTGAATATACATTCATTTCTGAAAGTCAGAAATGTCATCTCCAAAATAATGTTAAGATGGTTGTAAAAAATAATTATTCTATTCAATATTATAGGTGTAGAAATGAAGTATATTTTCTTTAAATTAAAAACTGAGAAGAAAATGCCTCTTAACCTTGGTATGTCAGTGTAGGTCAGCAGGAAAAAAACACTGTATAAGCTTGTCTCTTTGATATCAAGAAGATATTCTAGTCCGAGCTTTAATATGTTTCCATGTTTCCTACTAGATGCTTCTTTTCTGCTGCTTTTTATTCTTTTCTATATTTCATAGCAGAGTTTTGGTACCACCTTTAAAACTTCATTATCAGGAACAAATCCAGTATCCACAGATTTCTTCTCAGAAGGCACGCTAACCCATCAGATAGCCCCTACAGAAACAAAATTTATAAACACAAAAAGTGAAAAGGGAGCAACATTTCAAAATGCCCTAATAATTTTTATGATGAATCAAATGAATAATATGAAAATACTAGAGGTCTGGTGCACAAAATTCGTGCACAGGTAGGGTCCCTAGCCCTGGCCAGCAATCAGGGCCGATCGAGGTCTTCCAGCCAGGGCCTCCCTTTGTTCCGCGCTGTCCCCTGGTGGTCAGCACACATCATAGCGAGTGATTGGACTCCCGAGGGAACAATTTGCATATTAGGCTTTTATATATATATATAATCGTGTGATTCCTTTTTATGGTTTTTAGTTCATTATTTGCCCCCCTTCCCCCAATATTTTACTGGGCCTCAGTTCCATTACTCTTCCTCCTCAAAGGATAAAGTTACAAACCAAGATGCTAAACAACACAAAATGGGAGGCGGGAGGGGAGAGAGTAAATAAAAGAAAATGTTATGTAAAAATTAAAGAATCAGGATCAATTTTCTTTGGACTTTCTTAAAGTGTAACAAAATCATAAACCTTTTAATGGAAAGAAGCTGGTTTTGATTTTCTAAAAATCCTAATATTACCAAAGGAGATGGCAGGAGGATCACGAGCTACTCACACCTGGGAAGTGAGCCCTGAACCCTGGAGAAACAGTGCGGAAGTGTGGGCCTGCACCTCTGCTCCGAGGGAAATGTCTGGACAGCAGGGAAGGGCCTAAGCTGTTGAGCAGGTTGAACTTCATGTGGATCAAACAGGAGATCCTTTTACTAAATGTACAACTTAGGCCCTGGAATCCCTTTTAAATTTAAGCATTAAGTTTGGTTTTCTAACGTTCCGAACTTTTCCCTTTGCAATTAATCTTTGCAACCTATTAGTAAGGACCTGCAAGATTGAGGAAGGGGCGAAGGGGGGAGACTAGATAAAGCTAGCCACATTAGGAAAGGATTTAATAGACCCTGTCTTCACTGATGTCTTCAGAACTTCTCTCCTTTGGACCCTATAACACTCCTATAGCAAATACTACTCATGTAATTAAGTTCTTGATGATGTTAGCTATTATTAGTTCAGAATTAAATTTCTTTATCTATAAGGTAAGGGATGAAAACCCTTCATAGGATTGAGATCCACTACAATGCCTGGCACATAATAGATACTCAGAATGTGATTTTCCTCTATTCCAGCTTCTGGACTCTCTTAGCCTAGATCTACGTGCAGCCAATGTGATCTCCCTAGAACTCATTTTCATTACCTTTCCTGCTGTATCAGTCTGGCCAATCCAAACTCAGAGTATAGAGAGAACTTTTATCTCACACACACAACCACCTTTGCAACAACTCCAATACAACCCAATACTACTCACCCACACCCCCCACCAAGAAAAAAAAACTAAAATAAAAAATAAAAAGACTTTTAGGATATACGTATATTAATATTGAGGACTCAACACTGCTACTATAATGCCTGATACTTCACAGTAAGTATACTATATATAAGACCTAAACTTCACAAGAAAGAAGTGTTCAAGATTATAAGGAAGTATGCACTAATATCTGCACCAGCAGAGGTTACTCAACAGCTAGCCTACACTTGGCAGTCCTGACATACTGAGGACTCTTTAGGGATAGCTGCCTGTCATCTGCACATACTGACAGGTGAACACACACTTTTGGACATCGATCTCTTGATACAGTTATATGTTGTGGCATTCTTCCTTGTAACTAGTGTGTGACCTATGCTTATGCATTATAAATCCATGGATTATTTTCAACCCAAATTCAGATGGAAAAGAGTACTTAGCCCAACTGGTATGGCTCAGTGGTTGAGCATCGACCTATGAACCAGGAGGTCAGGGTTCAATTCCCAGTCAGGGCACATGCCCAGGTTGTGGGCTTGATCCCCAGTGTGGAGCATGCAGGAGGCAGCCGATCCATGATTCTCTCTCATCATTGATGTTTCTCTCTCTCTCTCCCTCTCCCTTCCTCTCTGAAATAAAAGTATATTTAAAAAAAAAAAAAAAAAGAGTACTTAAATGGACAAATCCTTGTTTAAGCTGCCAAAAATATATAGTCCAACCCAAGAATATGTTTGTATGTTTTGTTTTGTTTTTATTACTGATTTTATAGAGAGAGAGAGGGCAGGGAGGGGAGAGAGAGACATATAGGATTAAATTTCACTAATATGGAAGAATCATATATATGCATCATCCTAGTTCCTAAATGATGTTAATTTAAGTAAAATATTATTACACTAGAGGCCTGGTGCATGAAATTCATGCACGGGGTGGGGGGAGGTTGTGCCTCAGGCCGACCTGCACCCTCTCACAATCTGGGACCCCTCAGGGGATGTCTGGACTGCCGGACATCATCCCTCTCGCAATTCGGGACCGCTGGCTCCTAACCACTCACCTGCCTGCCTGCCTGATTGCCCCTAACTGCTCTCCTGCCTGCCTCATCACCAACCACTAGCCTGCCTGCATGATCTAACCACTCTGCCTGCCTGATCGCCCCTAACCACTCTCCTGCCTGCCTCATTGCCTCTAACTACTCACCTGCCTGCCTGATCACCCATAATGACTTGTCTGCCTGTTTGATCACTCCTAACTGCTTGCCTGCCTGCCTGCCTGATTGCCCCTAACCGCCTCTGCCGCAGCTTCATCCAGAAGGACGTCTGGAAGGCCGTTCAGCTGTCTGGTCTAATTAGCATATTACGCTTTTATTATTATAGATTGTTATTTTTCAAGTCCCCGCCTCGTCCATTTTCTGCCTTTAGAAGAATTTCTTTTCTGAACTGATCCCATGATCTTAAGATTTACTCAGGGATCCCTAGCTTTTCTCATCAGGCTTAATAAACACTAGTTCAAATTACTAAAATGGCAATTTTTACCAGTCTGAACAAAGCAGGCCCTTTGTCTTCAATCATAAAATAGTATCTATTTAGTCTATTTTATACAGCTTTACAATACTTATAAAAGCATTTTAGTAAGCAGTCAATAGCTCTATTATTCTAAAAGTCAAAAGCCTGAGCTAAAAGAAAAACACACTCATCTTAAGGAGAGGACCTAAAACCATAAGGAAGAATGGGAGGCATAGGTAGGATGAGAACAAGTCTGGTTCTATGGGCAGCAGCCTACTTTTGTTCTGCTGTGTCTCCACAGGTTCCTTCTGTTTTGGTTGTTAATTTTTAATAGTCTCCTTATACTCTCTGGAAGCCTCCTTTTTTCTTGTTTTGCTCTGGAAAACACAAGCCTCTTCCATATATCTTCCAGTACACCTTTTCCAATAGGGACAGAAAAAAGAGGAGCAAAAAGAAGAGGCTTAAGCACCTACTAGTAAATCTTCATACAATTTAGCCAATGGCCAAAATTGTTTCCCTTGGATAGAAACAGGAGCCACTGGCAGAGGAGTCTGAGGGAGTTATATGGCCATACCGACATTCAGCTGTCAAAGAACACTGCTCTCTTTTCCCATCCTAAAAGGCTAAGATGGGAACACCAATGCAGGATAAGTACCTCTAACTTTCTCAGGGAAAGTCTGTCCATTCTCCCCCAGATGTGCTACAGTTAATGCACAGGTTAAGCCAGAGAATACGTAAACTTGTGAAATTCAAACACATTCCTAACCCTTTATTATCTCTTATAATAAAATAAGGAGAGCCCTGGCCAGGTGGCTAAGTTTGTTGGAAGATCATCCCACGCATCAAAAGGCTGCAAGTTCAATTCCTAGTCAGGGCACATACCGAGGTTGCAGGTTGGGTGCATATGGGAGGCAACTGACCGATGTTTCTCTCACATCGATGTGTCTCTCCCTCTCCCTTCCTCTCTCTCTAAAAAAATCAATAAACTATTCTTTAGGAAAAATAAATAAGGGGATATCAGTTCTAAGAAATCAGTATAGGTGAAACTTGAAAAGTTCCATAGGTGAAATGAAATATAGGGAAATATGATTATACTTGTCCACATCTCAAATTAGTGATCTCAAATGGAATTATCAAAGTTGCCATAAAACAAATTTATCTTTATTCTAAGTTTTCTGAATGAAAATGATATATACTAGGATATGAGTAAAATCCTTTTCCCATCTTTTTACAGAGGCAACTCCCCTTTCCTAGCTAAGGCTTAATGAGTTTTCCTCATACTAATACTAAAAAGCAGCAGAAATTAATGTCTTGAAAATATTCCCTACTATCACCATACTACTAAAATCCCATATGTTATAAACTAACCCAAAAGCACTTTAGAGAAACAGTGGTCAGTGGTGCTACAGCAAAATAACTAAATTTTCTCATGAACATGCATGAAGATAGCAATCAGGAAGACCTATTCGTCTCAATTTTGCTATTAACTATAGCTATAACCTTGAGAAAGTTACATTTTTTTATTCTCAGAATTTTCATGTTAAAATGGGTTAAATCTACAATTTTATGTGATCTAGGTAATTATTTTACCAATTTACAGCATAAGTTAAGTTGCTGATTACACAAAGTACTTAATAACTTACGGCAGTTTCATTCTCATGAACACTCTAGCCATGAAAAAACTCAATAGGACACAGACGAATCCAATGAATAGAAGAAGAAATCTATTGAGTTTTGGAATGTTTGGAGCATTGGATCGGTCTAGGATTATGAAACCTAAACCTCCCATTGTAAACAGGAAGCTGGATGCGAGTCCTTCCATAATATATTGTCCATTTACTCTGAAAAAGAAAGACCACAGCAAAATTTGAAAATTCCCAGAAAAACAATTTTTTTTCCTTAAACTGAAATTCTCGTTTCTGCTAAAACTTTTTTGTGATTTTTTATTTTTACCCTTACAACTATTTTACTACATTTCTGGATATGCATTTCAACAAATACTTATTAAGACCCTATTATGTATCAAGTACTATTCTAGATTCTTGGGCTATAACAATGAATAAAACAGACAAAATGCTGTCTTCATGGAACGTATGTCCAAAGAGTTTTAGAACCTCAACTAACACAACTGTCTATGAAAATCAGTACTCACATTTTAATTATTAGCTTAAAAAGCCAATTATATGTATATGAATCCTTTACCCAAAACTTTAGCTTTTAAAAGTTACAATATTTAAATTTCTATTGATTTCAAATTAATTTTGAACTGGTTAGAAATGTGTCTTAAAAAGTTTTATAATAATTAATATACCTTTAGTTTCAAAGGGAAAAACTTAAAAACAGGTGTTCTTAACTAAGACTCCATGAACCCCACATGTATTCCCAGTGATCTATAAATCCCTATAATTATATGCAAATTTTTGTATATTATCTGTATCTGCTTTTTTTGGGTTCATGGACCCCCAAAAGCAAATTTCTCTGTTAAAGGGATGATTTCTACATGGAATATGCAAGGAAGGTACATATTTTTTGTTAACTAATTGCTTTAATTGAAAACGCAATACATGCACCAGGTTCAAAATTCAAATAGCACAAATGAAGACACTGTGAAACGTTTCCCTACCAAGATCGCCTGTCATCTGGATCCCCTCCCCAGAGAACCATAATCATCTTTCCAAGAATATCCTATGCAAAGAATACCATTTGTAAGGTATAAATACAAATATATAGCTATGTTTAAGTAGACAATTAACAAGTGGATTATAAAAAGCAATACCATAAGCATTGCTCAAGTGAACCAAACCACACTAGAACGGTGTTTCATTGCTGAAAAGGAACTCCCAGGTCTCAAAAATTGTGTTTCTTATTTAGTAATATATATTTAAGTGGTCAGATAGTACAGTACAGGCCATATGGTTTGTGCCACACTTACCACTGTAGTTTGAAAGGAGCCACAGATGGTAGACAAACAAATGGGCACACCTAGTTCCAATAAAGCTTTACTTACATTACTTACAAACTGGTTTGCTGATTCCCAGAACAGTCTACAAATGTATTTTAAACTGATATCTTTTAAATAAGTGATCATATCATTGTTATGTTATTGATATTGTTATTAATAAGTGAATAGGTAATATACTTCTCTTGTTCCTGCTCACTTCCTGCCATTTCTAAATTTAGCATTTTAAAACAGCTAATGTCTAAATACAAATGGATTCCATAGGTTTCACTATTATTTTTAAATAAGCAGGCATGGCCCAGCAACCAAATCATTCAAAAAGGTATCTCTTACCTGTATGCCAAGAAAGCTACTGGTCTTTGATGCCCATGTTCATCAGTCATAGAGCCAACACTTGGAGGTTCAACAATAACATCATAAATTATTCCTATACGAAAGGCAATAGTATAGATTAGAGAATTCCTCATTTTTAAAATAGGATTAGTTCTCGTCTGTCTCTAAAGCTTAATTTATATGTACATAGGACTGTCTTGATATATACTATTATAATCAAACTAGTGGCCCGGTGCACGAAATTCGTGCACATAAAAAGGGGGACCCAGAGTCAAGTCCCTGCCCAACCACATGCACCTCAAAATCGCGTGAGACCCGGACCCAGTCACCCCTCGCCCCCCATTGGGCTAGATCCAGACCC
Source organism: Corynorhinus townsendii (assembly GCA_026230045.1). Classification (NCBI taxonomy): domain Eukaryota; kingdom Metazoa; phylum Chordata; class Mammalia; order Chiroptera; family Vespertilionidae; genus Corynorhinus; species Corynorhinus townsendii. The sequence continues at coordinate 77,519,778 of JAPDVU010000001.1, read as the reverse complement.
AGCCAGTCCCACCCTTGTCAAGCCCTGCCGGGCAGAGGGTGTAGCCTCAGGTCCCCTGGCCCAGTGCCAGGAGGGGGGCATGGCTTGAGGTCCCCCAGATGGGGCGGGGGGCATGCTTTGAGGTCTCCCGTCAAGCCCCGCCAGGCAGGGAGGCACAGCCTCAGGTCCCCTGGCCCAGTGTTGGGGTGGAGGGTGCAGCCTGAGGTCCCCTGGCCTGGTGCTGGGGTGGGGGGCGCAGCCTGAAGTCCCGTCAAGCCCCACGTGGTAGGGGGTGCAGCCTGAGGTCCCCCGGCCTGGCACTGGGGCAGGGGGAGCAGCCTGAGGTCCCCTAGCCCAGCACCAGCACGGGAAGTGCACCTTGGGGTCCTCCATCAAGCCCTGCCGGGGGGGGGGGGGGGGGGGGGGCGGGGAGAAGGCGGCAGGTCCCCTGGCCTGGTGCCAAAGCAGGAGGTGCAGCTTGAGGTCCCCCAGCCTGACACCAGGGCGGGGGGCACAGCCTGAGGTCCCCTGTCAAGCCCCACAGGGGTGAGTGAGAGCACAGCCTCAGGTCCCTGCTGATTGCTTGTTAAGGTTTTTTAAGGGAACTTAGCTTCAGCTGTGGGTGCAGCCATCTTTGTGATGGAGTAATGGTCAATTTGCACATTCCCTCTTTATTATAAAGGATGAGGCCCAGCTAATCTCCTAAACTTCAGATAAAACTATTCAGAAATTCAACTCAATACTTTAGAATGACTTGTAAAACAATATTATCTTTAAGAGTTATTTCATAAAAGAAATTCATTCAGCAACTGTTTCTAATACTCAAGTATGACTCCACAATAAGAGATTTAACATTAAAGATTATATTTTAGTTCAAGAAAATGTTCCACATAAACTTGTATTTGTTTCTATAAATTGAGAGCTACTAGAGAAATTTTCTTGCTTAAATATAAAACAAGGAAACATTTTTAATCACACCATTAGCATTAAAGACTCATGATCATTAACTTTAATTTCTATCAACATTTTAAGTTTTCCGAATCTCGCAGTCAACATCTGTTTTTCTCCATGATTCTCCAGCATCCTCACTCCCAGCTTTTCTTAAGCACAGACTGTCTCCCTCCCTACTAACAAAACGATCATAGTGGAATTCCCTAATCCCTCCTCCCCCAACTACAAACTGGTACCCACATCTATCCTCACCTCTTTCCCTCTAGCTCAGATCAAGGAAGAATCCCTTCTCCAATTAGCAGAAGTCCATCCCTCTTGCCTTCTCAGATTTGGTTCCTTTGAATATTTCTTCTCTCCCCTATATTTTCAACCTGTCTATCCCTACATCAACCTTTCCTTGACTCCAGACCATCCTAGCTAACATAACATTTATGTGTTATTTCTTTTTTCAAAGGGAGTCGGGCTTTCTTCTGGAAAAAAAAAAAAAAGTGTGGGGGGGGCAATTTTGCTATCTCCCCTTCCTCACTTACCCTTCATTTTTTTTAAAAAAATACTTTTATTGATTTCAGAGAGGAAGAGAGAGGGGGAGAGAGATAGAAACATCAATGATGAGAGAGAACCATTGATCAGCTGCCTCCTGCACACCCCCACTGGGGATCGAATCCACAACCCAGTCATGTGCCCTTGACCAGAATCAAACCCAGGATCCTTCAGTCCGCAGGCTGATGCTCTATCCACTAAGCCAAATCAGCTAGGGCTACCCTTCATTCTTCAACTCACTCCAATCCAGCTTCTGTCATCACTTGTATCACTCTAAGGCTGCCATGACCTCCATGTTGCTTAATTCAACGGCCACTTTTCAGTTCTCATCTTAGGAGGTTTCCCAGCAGCACTCAATCCCGTTTTCTAAATCCATTTTCTTGGAAGGAAAAATGTTACAAAAGTTACAATGACTTTTGTAACCCTCTTGTCCATGATTTCTTGCTACCTCTCTATCTAAGCCTCCTCTTCTATAAAACCTGTAAGTGTTGGAAGTTCTTCAGGGCTTGATCCACTGTCCTCTTTTTCTACGTTCTCTCCAAAATTGAACTCATCTCTTGCCAGGGCTTTCAATTCCACGTGCTAATGACTCTCAATGTGCCAACACATATCAAATAATGTTAGCACCGTTGGAATTAGATGTAAGTTCCCCAAGAATAGGGACTTGGGAGTTCAGACAACATTTCCTATTGCCCAACTTCAACACAGACCTCTTTTCTCAGTGCTACGCATACCTGTAAATGCACACATCCAACTAATTATAGTTGGTGATGCCCAACTAGTATATATCCCAAAGTGAGCTCTGGTTCATCATTCTCCACCAAAAAAGACTTCATTTGTTCGATCTCAAAAAATGATACTTTCATCTACTCAAGATACTCAAACCAGACACCAATAAGATTCCTTCACACTTCATTCTCCCCATACATCCAATTACTCCAAGACCTACTGAATCTACTTCCAAAATATCTTGCATTATATTTTCCTCCATCTCCACTGCCCACCAACCTAGTCTGGTCTAAGTGAACTACAAGACCCACGTAATTGGTCTCTCGTCCCCATATCTGTTCATATTCTTCCCTCTGCTCAGCATACATACCCTTTCCTCCAATTCATCAGATTTTGGCTAACATGCCATTTCCTCGGGAACCACACTCCAAAGTAAATATTCCCAACTCGCATTATTTTTTCATAACCTCTTGATCTTTTCCTTCAATGCATTTATGACATTTTTGCAATGAAAAAAAATAATGTAAAAAAATGTACGTGATTATTTAACATATCTCAACCATGACATTATAACCTTCAGGAGGGTAGGGTCCTTGTTTGTTTTACATTCACTGTTGTCCCCAGTTCCTGGTGCCTGGAATTTAATTGGGACTCGATACATTACTTGCTGAATATTTCTCTTCAATAAATATTGTTTATTTATAAAGGTACACTCAGTTGTTTGAAGAGACTCCTGTCCAGTGGCAACACCGACTCCTTGTATGAGACATTTCCTGACCTTTCCCCCAGGGGTAGGGGCAGAGAATCTCCCCATTACAACAATCAACATGGAAAAGGTAGCCAGAATGAAAACTGTGAGGAGTTAAGCACAGGCTCTGGCTCCAAGGGAGGAAGGGTTACAGGTAAAAGAGTAGCAAATAAAAGCCCAGGAAGACTCTATAACTTAAAAAAAAAAAAAAAGCCACATGCATATTAAGTTTCATTTCGATACACAGTACCTATTAAAGTGCTGAGGAATGTTAATGCTAATACAATGCTAGGATAAGTAAACTGTCAGTACTCTGGGGGGAGGAGAGGTTGTAATTCAAAGATATATTCAGCTAAGCCCTCATAGTTGCAGATTCTTCCCTCTTCCGTACAACTATTCTTACAAAACATCTATGAAAATGAAGCTGTCTCTGGCCATTCACTTAAGAAGAGAATCACTTTCACTGTCCCTAACCTGTAGGACTTGAATTTTATCATTTCCAAATTAAGTACCCCAATTCCCAAAATCTAACAGCAGCACAGTCGAGTAAATCTCGGAATGGTGGCTTGAAAGGGTGGGTGGTGGCTCTGGAAAGGCTGTAGCGGGACTGCCAACTCACCACTACACAAAGCAACGCCCCTTTTGCAACTTTCTAGATTTGAAAAGAACACGATATAACAATTCACAAGTTTTTAATAGTAATACTATCTTCCTTATTCTTTATAGCCTCAACTTCTGCTCTATTAAATACAAATCTATCTCCAATCTCAAATATTTACAAACCGTGGCTTTAGAAAACTGCACTCACATTCATTTTTGAACTGGACAAAAAAAGCAACACTGAACCCTTAGGTCTGAACTAACAAACTTAAGAATTCTCAAGTCTCTTCCAAGGTTCCAGAGACCGAAGACAAAGAATAAAAGTCCCACTCTCTCGATCAACAATGGCAGTAAAATGCGCCAGACTAGACTTTCCTAGTCTAGACTTGGTCAAACAACCTAGGGCCATCAGTAAAGAGCAACAACCTGGCCTTGAAAAATATATTCGATTTGGATGGATCCCTAGGCTAAGAGGCTAGGAGAAAAGCAATGGGAGTGAAAACACCAGTGCGTCAGGATAAAGGACCGGGCCTGAGGGCAAATAAACCTTTGGGCTGTTAATACCTGGAAACCCAGAACTTCCCTCCACCCTCCACAAAGGTCCAGAGCGAAGCGAAGCTGGCCCCGAACTGAGAGTCAGCCGATTAGACGCCTCCGGGGCGGGGAGGTGCTCCACGCCCCGGCCAGCCCGAGTTACCTCCGGTGATGAGGAAGTAAGACACCACCACCAGAGCGTACACCGTCATGGCCGAGGGCATGTGCACCCAGGGCGGCTTCTTCAACTTCAGGTTGGGGCATTCCAGCACTAAGAATGGGACTCGGTACAAACTCTCCATGTTGGTGGTGGCGAGAGCAGCTCTCGCCTCAAAACCCACACGCCACCCGGAAACGAACCAGTCCTTCCTTTGCCCGGCGCGTGCGCGGAAGAGGAAACGGCAGGTCCGCAACACTCGCAGGCAGTTTATATATTCACAAAAGAAAATAAGAAACTTCAAAAAAAACAGAAATCAAGGTATTTAAACCTAAGTGGAATTGAATATTTTTAAACAAAAATGTGAGTCATATTCTCAATTCATTGGAAATAATGAATTAACATGTAACTTATGTACCTTCAAGGACCTGTACGGTTTCTGACGTGGCTCAGCCAGAGAAGCGGAGGAACCCAATCCACCTGACCCGCCCACTCGCTGACTCTAAGGATCCGGGAGCTGATTGGACCAGGGCGTTCCAGGTTCCCAGAGCTGGAGGATGAATGGGAATGTTTGGGAAGTTCTGCCATTTTTATGGGCGTTTTTTTTTTTTTCCCCCAAGAGCTTGAGAAAACTAGGTGGCTGAGCTTTTACTTCCCAGTGTATTAGTGGTGATAGTAATAATAATAATAATTGTTATTAATAATTGCTAAAATAATAATATCTTTTCAATAATTGTAAAGTATCCAATCCAAATCTATCACAAATGTCAAGAGGACATCTCTACAGGGACGCCTAAGACTGATACCTTGACGCGACCAAAATACCATTTTAAGTAATCCATGTCGTCTACCCTACTTTGCCATCCCTATCTCGTAAGTGCTAAAATCTTTCAGACAGAAAATCTTGAAATCAGCCTAGTTGCCCTCCACACCCAAAATATCAGTGGGTGTTTTTGTCTTTACTACCAAAATTATCTTTAATTCATCCACTTCTCCATTCCATTGCTACCACCGCTAGTGGCAGCTATTTTGCCTGGGCTACATTCGCAATCCAAGTGATGAAAATATATGATGAAGACTTAGTCTTTGAGGATGGACTAGATGGCCTAAAAAGTTTTTTATTTTGTTTTCTTTTTTATAGACTCTCTTAAGATTCTACTCATGTCAATTTTTAAGAGTTAAAAGTGACTGATTATGTAAATCCAGAACAAGTTGATAATTCTATTGAGCCAATGTTTTCATGTTTTTTGTTGGTTGGTTTGTTACTGAGCCCCTGGTTTTTCACAGGATGTCATGAATTGGGTCTGCACGTTTAATTAATGGCTTATTGTTGAGAAATTGTTTGAATACCATAATAATGAAAATATTTATAAAACTTTGTAATACAGCCTGGCCGGCGTGGCTCCGTGGTTGAATGTCAACCTATGAACCAGGAGGTCAAGGTTTGATTCCAGGTCAGGGCACATCCCCAGTAGGAGGCATGCAGGGGGCAGCCCTATTAATGATTCTCTCTCATCATTGATGTTTCTATCTCTCTCTCCCTCTATCTCCCTCACTGAAATACAATAAAAAAATATATTTTTAAAAATCAGTGATCAACAAATGATGCTATTTCTCTTGGAACCAGGATTCACAAGTCCAGGAATCAAATGTAGAAAATGGGAATGGTTCTTCTCATTGTTACTTCTATTGATCTACTAGTAAAATTTTTTCCCTACAACTTTGGATTCTACTAATGTAGAATTTTTATCCTCAAGGGAGGACTATTTCAACTGAGGGGCACATCACTCATTCCATTAAACTGAGAGATGAGACTGTCCCCTCGACACTTCACTGTTCTCATGCCAGTGAATCAAAAAGCAAGTAAGGGTTACCATATTGACTATGGGGATTGGTGCTAAGGATCAAGGGAAAATTAGATTGCCACTACAAAATGGCAGTAAAGAGGAGTACATCTAGAATATAGAAGGATTCCTTGAGGTGTCTCTTAGTACTCCCACATTCTGTGATAAAAGTCCATAGACAACTACAATGGTCCAAAAGGGGCAGTATTGTAAATGGCTCAAACTTTTCAGGAATTCAGGCATAGGTCACTCCAGCAGGGAAGGAACCACAACCAGCTGAGATTTTTGCTGAGGGCGAAGGGAATAGTGAATACATAGTGGAAGAATGTAGTTACTGGTATAAATAACAATGATGATCATGTGAGCAAAGTTACTGGGTATCAAAGGAATGTGACTTATCTAGAATAGGAATGATTATTACCTAAAAGTGGATAATAGGACTTTGTTTTCTCGTTGGCGAGGGTATGTTACAGTTATATGAGGAATAGCTGCTTTGTGTTAGTGGAAGCAAGCTGTTGCTATTGACCTTATTTTTAAATTATGTTAAATATGGTTAAAAAGTTATGTATGGATACCAAGTTTACAAGGGATAGATTGTGGTGGATTTGTATTTGTATTGTGTCAACTTAGCTAAACTAGAACTATAGTTCCCAAAATCCCTTCATGTGTAGTTCTGAATTAGTGTGTGCCCCAAGAAACATTATTTTTAAGAGACATTTTTTAAACTAGTGAAACAAATTTCCACCTGATCACCACTTATTTCTGAAATATTGAAAATAGGGGATTAATTAAATGAATTGAATCAATATAGTAAATGCTATGCAACCATTAAAAATGATAGAGTCAACTTTTATTTTCTGGAAAGGACAAATGTTCACAATAGGTTTAAAATGATAAAAATCAGTCAATAAAATTATATGTAGGGTATTGGTCCATTTGTTATTGTATGCATTTCTTAGGCATTGTGCGTTGAAAAAGTCTAAAGGGACATAAAGGTGATTAATATCTATATGATGAGATAGCAAATTATTTTCCTTTCTTTAAAACTGCATGTATCTCCTAATTTTTCTTTAGTAAGCACATTACTTTTGTAATTAAAATAAAATTTAAAAACAGTACTTTTTTGGAACACAGCAGGTATCTTCTTTCTGGTATCATATCAGTATATCTGTCTCTCCAGATATTGTTTGTTCACTGCTGAATTCTGTAAGGAATGAGTAATAATGCTTTCCAAATTTGTTTCCACCACTATGCACCACCAGACAGCTGACTATGGTATCAGAAACTCTATGGTATTGAATGTTTCTCATCACTGAATTCCCTGCACCTCTCATACTGCTGGCATATAGTCATATGCATTAAGTATTTACTGAAAAAAATCAATGAACAAACCCTTGAATCTTCCATCTCTTTGACCCTTCAATGTGTCATCTTAACAACTGCACTTCCTTAGTGTCTTTTTAGTTTGTTCCCTCTGCTCCATCTCCAGCACCACCTAGCTATTAGTCCAGACCCACAGCATCTCCTGCCCCATACTCTCCACATTGCAACTGGGGTGCTAAAAAACTGAACAGATCTCATTCTGTCCATCAAGAACCCATCTCTACTACAAAGAAGTAAGTTGCTGGATAAGAAGTAAAATGTATTGTTTTTTATTCATTACTATCTTCTTTCTTCTGCCTCACAGCTCCTTTCTATAGTTTAATGCCTGTTTTGTGGAAATTGTGGTGTACTTGAAACTATAGAAAGCACCTGCCTAATCTCACACACTTCTCTCCATTCCTCAGAAGAAATGGGGACCAGTGAGGGCAGGCAGTAGTGCTGGTGATGATAACGTTCATTCATTTCTCCCTTCGTTCACCAAGAATGTATGGAGAATGGAGCAGAGACAAGTCCTGTTCTAAGCGCTGGAGGATGTGGTATGGGAAGGGGCAAGATAAGTGGAGCCTGATTCACAGAAACTATCATTCTAATCAGGGGAGAAACACCTACACACACACACACACACACACACACACACACACACACACACACACTCAATGTCAGCTGTTTGGGAGGTTCATGCTTATTGAAGGTTTGGACCAATTGCCTTAAGAGTTCTGAGACATGACTGATTCATTTTCACAGGCAGAAAAAGGAAGGTTTACAGAAGAGTTCACCTCTGAGCTGAGCATTAAAGGAGGAGTTGGGTTCCTTAAGGGCTGGGGAAAGGTTTTACAGGCATGAGGACCAGCCTGAGCAAAGGCAGAGATGTGGGGAATTGCAAGGGAAGACAGTGGTTGTGTATGACAGGAGAGTAAAGAAAGAAAGGCCGGGGATAGGACTCAAAAAGGATAGGGCATGATGGTATGGAGGTCTTTCAATGTCATGATACAGTTGTATTTCATATAAATTGTTAGGTTTATAACATTGAAAGTTTTTTTAATGGAAGTAATCAGTTATGTGTTTGAGAGGTGGATGGATAGCAGAAAGACATGAGGCAGAGACACCTTTTTAGGAACTGAATGTGGAAGTCCAATTGAGAGATGATGAGTGCCTGCAGTACTGTGGTGATGAGGAGAACAGGGAGGTTGGTGGTAGCAGAAAGATAAGAGCTCTCTCGTGCATAGAGTCAGTTATATTGAATCCACTGGTGGATATGAGGCTTGGTCATTCTGGAAAGAGTGGACTATGATGAAAGTGTACTGTGTAATAATGGCCCTGGGCAGCTCTGCAGCTGGGTCCCAGAGCAAGACCAAAGAAGAAGACTGCTTCTGGAGCCAGAGGAGAAGACTGGGAACTACCAGGGCCAAGTAGTGCTCCCATGGATAGCAAGAGCCAGGCTGGAGCAGGGCTGCTTCTCCCCGGAGAGTCTGATCACATGTGCTCACCCTGCTCATCTCCCCCCACCCACACCAGGCCTCTCAGAGGGAGGTGCAAGGGGTGAGAGGCTTCAGTCCTGCCATCTGCTGCTGAGAACTACTGTTCTAGAAGGACCCTCCAGGAGGGGATCTTAGTGAGATTGGGAAAGAGGCTCGAGTTAGAGACCCAAGAGTCAGCAGTCTCTGGGTGACAGTGGGAGTCATGTCAGTGGATAAACGTGCTGAAACACGAGATGGAGCAGGCAAAGGTTTTGTTTGAAGGGGTCATGGATCTCCTTGTGGAGCTGATTAAAACTAGGAGCTTGCTTCCCAGAAAAATGTTCACACATACTCACTGTAATTATAGGAGGTTCACAGACTAACATTAAAAAGTAAGAGGGAAGCCCGGGCCAGTGTGGCTGAATTGGTTGGAGCATCATACAGTGCATCAAAAGGTGTAGGGTTCAATTCCAGGTCAGATCACATACCCAGATTGCAGGTTCCCCGGTTGGGACACATAAGGGAGCAACCGATCCATGGTTCTCTCTCTCTCTCTGTCTCCTTTCCTCTCTTTAAAAATCAATAAACATATGAAAAATAAAACAGTGAGACCAAAGAGAGCTGAAGATGATGCCCAGAGAATCACCTACAGGACTATGAGGACACTCCAAAGTGGCTACAGCAAGATCAAAGGTGCAGAAGAGCCATGGGAGAGCAGCAGCAGAGAAGACTCTGAAGGGGTGGTTTCCAGCAAGTCAGACAGAGTGAAACTGATCAGAAGCCACTGGGCACAGCCCAAAAACATGGCATCGTGGTCAACACTCATAATGTTTGGTAAATTAATTCATTAATTTCAGTAGCATGGTGTCAGGAGAAGCCAGATTACAGAGGGGATGAAGTCGATGGGAATTTTTAAAATAATACTAGTCTCCCTCCCAACTGGGTGTGAAAGGAATCTTTGGTAATATATATATATATATACACTAGAGGCCTGATGTACGAAGATTCGTGCAAGAATGGGCCTTCCTTCCCCTGGCTCTGGCACCGCTTTTGCTCCAGCCTGGGAGCCACCTTTCCACCTTCCCACGCTGCCCAGAGGCAGTGTGGAACACCTGCATCATCGCCATGGCAACAACACAAGCGTCCCACCCAGCACCTGTGTATGCAAATTAACCCACCATCTTTGTTGGGTTAATTTGCATGCTCACTCCTGATTGGCTGGTGGGCATTGTGAAGGTACAGTCAACTTGCATCTTTCTCTTTTATTAGTGTAGATATTATATATATATATATATATATATATATATATATATTCATGTATTTTCTTTTTTTTAAATATACTTTATTGATTTTTTGCAGAGAGGAAGGGAGAGGGATAGAGAGTTAGAAACATCAATGAGAGAGAAACATCGATCAGCTGCCTCCTGCACACTCCCCACTGGGGATATGCCTGCAACCAAGGTACATGCCCTTGACCGGAATCGAACCTGGGACCCTTGAGTCCACAGGCCGATGCTCTATCTAATGAGCCAAACCGGTTAGGGCATTGGTCGGCAAACTCATTAGTCAACAGAGCCAAGTATCAACAGTACAACGATTGAAATTTCTTTTGAGAGCCAAATTTTTTAAACTTAAACTTCTTCTAACGCCACTTCTTCAAAATAGACTTGCCCAAGCAGTGGTATTTTGTGGAAGAGCCACACTCAAGGGGCCAAAGAGCCGCATGTGGCTCATGAGCTGCAGTTTGCCAACCACTGGGTTAGGGCAATCATGTATTTTCTTATATATATATTAAATTAATTTCAGAGAGGAAGGGAGAGGGAGAGAGAGATCGAAACATCAATGACGAGAGAGTGTCATTGATCGGCTGCCTCCTGCACACCCTCTGCTGGGGATCAAGCCTGCAGCCCAGGCATGTGTCCTGACCGGGAATCAAACCGTGACCTCCTGGTTCATAGGTTGACACTCAACCACTGAACCACATCGGCTGGGCTCATGTATTTTCTTTAGTTTTATTTTATTTTTTCTTTTAACAGACTCATGTATTTTCCATTAAAAAATTTTAAAGGAAAATAAATGTAATCTGCATATTTTTTTTACCTTTTCTGAAAAGTTGATGCAATTCAATTAAGTGTTTTTCCTAACCACCCACATGTAATTCCTTTCTGTGGCCACAGTGGGGCAGGAGTTCTCTTTCATAGGAATCAGTCCTGTACAATTTTAACTTCACCAAAATGTATTTTTGATACCTTGAGATTTATAAACTATATTAGCAAGCATAATTTAAAAGAAGCTCGTCTCAATGCTGTGATGAAATAAGTGCAATGAAACATTACACCAATGGAAAAGCCTGCTTCCCCTGCAGTCAAGTCTATCTTTAAAATGTGGATGATTTACTCTTAAAGAAAAATCTTTGTAAGCAATATTTTCAGATGAATAAAATATCAATGAATAAAATAGTTTATTTTACATTTAGATGCCTTACAAATTATATAGACTTACAAAAGCAAAAAGAAAGAATAAAAGGAAGGAAGGAAGGAAGGAAAAAGGAAAAAAAAGAGAGAGAGAGAAAAGAAAGAAAGAAAGAAAGAAAGAAAGAAAGAAAGAAAGAAAGAAAGAAAGAAAGAAAGAAAGAAAGAAAGGTTTATTTGTCTGGCACTTTTTGGTTATTAAAACTTAAAAAAAGGGGGGTGGGGGGCAATGATGGGATAAGGTATTACACATATGTAATACCTTAATCAATAAAGAAAAAAAAACTTTAAAAACGGAAAATTTTCTAGTGAAGCTTTCTTTTGAGTGCATTAAATTTTATTAGTATTTTTGCTAATGTAACAAAAGTTTTATACTTTATTCAAAAGAATAAAATGGTAATATAATTTAAGAGAATAATTTAAGAATACTGTGGTCTATTTACATTCCTCTCTAGTGAAGCTTTTTAAAGCAAACTTATTAGATTTCATTTTTCAATACAGAAATTTATAGAGTCAATAATAAAAGTGACCTACAACACCATCATACAGATTATTCCTGTTCTTTTAAAAAAATAAGATGACATGTTCAGTTATAACACTCAGAGTAGAAGTGATAAAAATATGCAAATTAAATGCCACTTCCTCTTAACATCATTTCCCTTTCCCGTTCCTTCTCCCTTGAAAGTAGCCACTATTAATAGATTCTTGTGATGAAGAATATTTTCCATGGAATGTTTCCCCCCAAGATTGGGAATGGCATTTAAAACAACAGACTTTAATCTTTTTAAAGGAATTTGAACCAGAACCCAGATTGCAATTTGGTTGCACATGTGAAATGTGGCAATGGCCTCAGAACCAAAGCCTTGTGTGAATGGCCAACCATCCCACCAGCAGCCTCCACTGACACCTTTCAGAGGGAATAAGAAATCAAAGAGCCTTCTCACCTCCAGAAATGATCTTTCCAGAGGTAAGGTATTTGGGGTGCGTTTGAACGGCAGCTGCTCCTGCTGGCTGCCAGAAGCGCAGAGAAAAGACCACTGTCTCCCCGGCTGTCAATCGTGCCCTTTCATACACACTTATGTCGACTTCACAAAACAAAACAAAGCAATTCTAGCTTAGAAATGACAAGAGACCCCTTAAGACATCGAATTCTCCATATTTGCACACATTAAAGTGAAAAGTATGTTTTTTATACATACTGCATAAAATATCTAACTTTTTAAGAATGTTGTAAAATATTTCCATATGTACATTATATCAAAGTACTTTTCCCCAAAGTTCGGTTGAAAGGAAATACCCAGAGCATTAGGCCCATCAGAATAGATGTCTCCAGTTGTGGTTTTCAGATGCCCTAATGTGCTTCTGCCCAGAACTAATCAAATACAGCTTGGCACTTCCAGGGGTGTGTGTGTGTGTGTCTGTGTGTGTGTGTCTGTGTGTGTGTGTGTTTCTTTACAAAGAGAAAAAATCATTTTGGGTAAAACATGATATAGAAGGATAAGGTATCAGTTGATGTTTTGGTTTATTTCCAACATTATCACTTGTCTTTAATCATCCAAAATGAGGAGATTCCATTGTGACCATCTTGTTGCACTTTGTTTCTTCATAAGTATACAATAGGGCAGGTCTTATACTGGAAGCAGCATAGGGTCATCCATTCTGTGGTGCAGATAACACAGGATATTTCTAAACTCCTAGAACCTCTGATGTTATATTATCTTCATTTTACAGGTGAGGTGACTAAGAGTTACAGAGGGTAAGAAACGTGCTCAAATCCACCTATTTGGTTAATGCCCAATCAAAGATTTAAACCCATAGTTATCTAACACCAAATCACATATGCCTTCTACCATATCTTTTTTATTGAATTTATTGGGGTTACATTGGTTAATAAAATTATATAGTTTGAAGTGTACAGTTCTAGAATACATCATCTTTATATTGTGTACCATATCTTGTGAAAGGGCAGTCCAGGGTCCATTTCAGCTAGGAGATCTTGTTAAAATGCAAGTTTTTCTGCCCAACTTCCAAGAGATTCTAATTGAGAAAGTCTTAGATGGGGCTCAGGAATCTGCACTGTAACCATCTCCCTAGCAGATTCTTAAGTGGCTCTAAAGCATGAGAACCATTACCTGTATCGTAATGCTCAGATTTTTAAAACAGTCAGGGAAATTCCATATGATAAACCTTATTTGAGCCCCTGATGATTATTTGTAAAGAGGTGGTAATCCAAGTGTGCTCTACACCATTGAGCATGTCCTTGGCATTACCTATTAAGCTTTGTATTTATATTTGATAGAGCAATCCTTGACTCCCAGAAGACTGAATTATCACCTTCATCTGCTAGAAATTCCTTTAGCAGAAGTTGGTCTTTCAATCCATCTTCAGTAATTATAAAATGGAAAGGTACACATCCCACAGGAAACACACTGATTCAGGTTCACACAATGGCTGATGGCACATGTGTTCTGAGATAAGGTTTTGAGGGGAGATGGAGAGAGACTCAGAACTAGCATTTATGAAGTACCTACCAGGTGCCAGACACACTCAATCTTTGTAACAATCCTGGAAGATAGATATTTTCATAACCATTTGGGGGTTCATAAAACAGAGACTTAGGGAATTTAAGTAACTTTCCAAGGTCACCTAATGAGTAAATAGTGGAGCTTATGCTTTGTCCTCTATGCCAAGCCACATACTTGTGTGTGTGGAAAGAGAGGCAAGGAAGAAAGACTGGGGAGATGGGAGAGTGGGTAAACTCCAGGAATTCTCTCCAAGGTTAGTGACAGCATAGTGCCTGGTATACACCCAACACACCGTTAATGTTTGTTGAATTAGTTGCTGTGAAGTCTTCATACCGGTTAAGTCATCTTTCTAAATGCTAATGTACTTAATACTCCTTTGTGTCTCCCAATTGCCCATAGTAATGGTTCTTTAACTTGTTCAGAAAGCAAAACATTTAGAAATCATGTTTCTCTTTACAGAACACAATAGATTTATATATCATGTCACAATTTAATGTATTGTTCATTAGATTTTTGTGCAAACAATGTTCAGCACCAAAGATTTAAGAAAAAAAAAAGTAAATCAACACATCCACTCATACGTGGATATGTTTTCTAAGCTCTAAAGTTTTTTCTAAAAATTGGGACTTGGATTACCTTGCAGAAGTTCAAAGTTTTATGGTTTGCTATTTCTTTTTTCCAAAATGTTGAATTTCTCCAGATAATGTTCAGAAGAAAAATATAATCTCTTGGTTTTAGACAGTGCATTCCTGGAAAATTCAGTATTTATTAAAACCACACAAAAATACTTTTTGTTTATAGTTAAATGGAGTTTACCAAGGCTTAGATAATAAAAAACAGGTTTCCCACCTACGTAAAAATCTGATTGGATATTGGAAAGTAATGTAGGACTTGGACGATGTAACACATTACAGAATATGTTGCATCATGCCCCAACAAATTTCCAAAATGCCACATAGGTGCCATTCATTGGCTTGGACCATTGATTTAAACTAATCTATCAAAGAGCATACATGGCTGAATGAAACAGCTAGATGGTGAGCTCCTGAAAGGACCTGGTGGTATTGTATTCACCTTCAGGGCCCCATCCTGAAGCACAGCAGATGCTTAGTTCATTACCAGGACAAATATAATGAATCAATAAACTCAGTAATCTAATCTTCTAGAGCAGGTAAGTGAGTAAACCAAGATAACAGAAGTAGTGGCAGAACCTGAACTATATATATATATATATATATATATTTTAGAGGCCCAGTGCACGAAATTCAAGCACTGGGGGGTGGGGGGTTCCCTCAGCCCGGCCTGCACCCTCTCAGTCTGGGACCCCTCAGGGGATGTAGCAGTGTGCTAAGTGGCAGGCAGCCAGGGGGAAGCCTGAATCAGGGCCGAGCACTGCTCATGCTCATCCCAGCCCACGCACCTGCTGCCGCAGAGTCGAGAGAGGCTACCGCCACCACTGCTGCTCTCGCCATCCATGAACCTGGCTTCTGGCTAAGCAGTGCTATCCCTGTGGGAGCACACTGACCACCAAGGGGCAGCCCCTGGTGGTCAGTGCACATCATAGTGACCAGTCATTCCAGTCATTCTGCCATAATGGTTGCTTAGACTTTTGTTATATAAGCTAGAGGTCTGGTGCATGAATTCGTGCACCAATGGGGTCCCTTGGACTGGCCTGCAGGATCATGCCAAAATTGGCTCTCCAATATCTCCCAAGGGGTCCTAGATTGGCCAGCTGGGGAGGGACTGCAGGAGGGCTCTAGGACATGTCCAGCCCATCTTGCTCAGTCCCGATTGGCTGGACCCCAGCAGCAAGCTAACTTACCAGTCAGAGCATCTGCCCCCTGGTGGTCAGTGCACATCATAGTGAGCGGTTGAGTAGCCTTAGCATGTCGTTAGCATATTACACTTTGGTTGAACAGCCGACTGGTTGATCAGACACTTAGCATATTAGGCTTTTATTATATAGGACTAGGGGCCCAGTACATGAATTTGTGCAC
The DNA here is from genome assembly GCA_026230045.1 of Corynorhinus townsendii. NCBI lineage: Eukaryota > Metazoa > Chordata > Mammalia > Chiroptera > Vespertilionidae > Corynorhinus > Corynorhinus townsendii. The sequence continues at coordinate 77,503,863 of JAPDVU010000001.1, read as the reverse complement.
CTTGAAAGGAACTGTAGGCTGCAAGGCTGCGGTGGGCACAGGAGCGGGTCTCGGCCCATCCTCTGTGCCCCTGCCTGGCCCCTCCCACTGCTGTCTGCTGGTAGCCCTCTCCTGCCACCTCTGCTCCCACACACTGACAGTGCCGGCCCCGCTTATACCCACTGATGGCATGGAGCAATTGGGGCTGGCACCAGGAGCGGGTGCAAACAGCCACTGCTGCCCTGACCACTCCTCAGGAACAGGGAGAGGTGGAGAAGCCCTCAGGGGTGACTGGGGCTGGCAGCCACCGCTCACACCCACTGACAGTGCCAAGCAATCGGGGCCGGTGCTGGCATCAGGTACAAGTGCTGGGTGGGACCGCAGCATGCGGAAGCAAAGAATTTTCAGTAACCACCAAAGGCTCACCCCAATGACAGCAACTGGCGCCCCGTCTTGGTCTGGCGCCCCTGCTCACCTCCACCATCCTGCCGTGGCTGATGCCCACCATGTTCCACACTCTGCTGCCTGTTGCCTATGCCTGCCATGTTCCATGCGTGCCCCCTGGTGGTCAGCGCATGTCATAGTGACTGGTTGTTCAGTTGTCCCGCCATTCAGTCTATTTGCATATTATATATATATATATATATATATATATATATATATATTTTTTTTTTTTTTCTAAGCCTCAAGGCTTCTAGTATAAATGCTCTTTCTACTAAATCAGGGATCTTCAAATTTGGTACCCCCTACCTTCAATCTCCAGGGTTACCTGAAGACATCCCAAGGGCTGCTGGGGCATTGTTAATTTTAAGGAATGCAAATTTCTAGATTATCAGCTTCCGTATGTACTTTTTCTTAAAACTGATATCCCATCCTCCCCTTTTACAATCATTTTTCTCCCATTTTACAAAAGAAAGGGAACCTCAAAGCCAGTTGTTGTTCCATGATATAGTGACTGGATGCATATAAAATTTGAGGGCAGGAAATGGACCACTTTAAATACCGGTGTAAGCTTCCTTCAAACAAAGCATCTTTGATGACTGCCTATCCATTCAAAAGCCAGTGACCTGTCCTTAACACTGTGGGGGACTCAGCACAAGAGTACAAATAGATGTCTAATATGTCAAATAGCATGTCAAGTATCATGTCTAATAAATCAAGCTAACAAATGGTTCAGTAAGATAAGTTCTAGCCTCCCACTTTGACAGACATACCTCCCAAAGGTCTTGAAGGCTGGGTTCAACATTAGAGTTGTAGGGCTCTTCAGAGTTCTCTGTCGAAGGTGACGGCCACACAGAAGTAGCACTTTGTGCTGGACTCTTGGCTCTGCTTCCTACCTAAGGTGCCTCTTTGTGCAGGTAAGTGGATAGCTCAGCTCACATGTCCAAGCTTATCTCACAGCTTCTGTATACACCCTTGGGCTTTAGGTGAGCATCTCAGGAGCTCAGTTCTCCCTGAAAGATGTGCCAGGGAGAAGGACTTGGGCATAGGGAGGGAATTTGGGGGGCCCTGGGCAGGTGTTTCTATGGCCTTGTGTACCGACACCCCATGTGAGGGAGTAGAAGGGGAGTATATGTTCAGGGTCAGCCTGCCCCTCAGTCTCCTGGACTCTTTGCTTATGAGATGGGATATTGACAGGAGGGACCCAGAGCAGGGCACAGGTGTCTCTTGCCCAGATCTAAGGCCCGGAGTAGTCCAAACAAAGAATCATAAGAACCTCACAACCTGGTACCCTGTTTACTCCGACCTCATCTCCCCCTCCAGTCCAGCCACCTTCCTGCCTTCAGACTAATCTCTACTCCGAATGCTCTTTCCCTGTTACACTCATGGTCTCTCATGGCCTTTAGGTCTCTGTTTAAATGTCCCCTTCTTAGGGCCACTTTCCCTCACACCACTATTTAAATTGTTAACACCCTGCTCTCTCCTGCATTCTATTCCCTTCCCCTGCTTTATTTCTCTCTATAGCATAAATCAACAATACCATATTATTTCACATATTCATTCATTCGTTTATATTTGTATTCATCATCTGTCTCCTCTCATTGGAATGTAATCTCCAATAAGGCAGTGATTTTTGTCTATTTTGCTTATCCCAGTGCCTAGAACAGTTCTTTATAAATAGTAAATAAATTATAAATAATGCTTGATGACTGATTGTAAAGAAATAAATAGTGTCTTTTGGGCTTTGTGTCTTTCCCCATTTTACACATAAGGGAGATATTAGACACTGGAGTAGGATATCTTGGCCCACATTTGAATGACCTAAATTCAGATATAATGTAGAATGAGGTGGGAGGGAATGATGACAATTTTCATTTAACATTCTCACCTCTTTCATCTTGCCCAAATTGTCAAAGAATGGATTACTTCGGAGAGAAGCTCCTTCAGAGTGAAGCAAAGAGAACACAGATGAAAAGGCAGTGATGCCTTATTTTGTCCGGAGGACAAATGGGTGGCAAGACTCCATGCCTCCCTCTTTTGCTTTTTCTCTTAGAAATAGAATTGCGGGAATTACCAATCAGAGAAATACTTTTAATATAAAACTTCCAACTGTTAAAAGAGCAGATTCCTGTCTTCATTCTTCTTTTTTTAATGGCTGCTATGTAGCTTCTATTTGATGTATTTTAAAAGTGATAGAGCAGGTTTTTTTTAATTATTCATATCTTTATTGTGCTGGAAATTACATCTTTTGCAACAATTTAAATTTATAAGAAAAAGTTTTAGGTGACAATCTAAAAATGTGCAACTATTTTAGTCTACACAACTATTTAAATTCTTTAAAGGATATGCAATAAAAAAATATTTAGAGACCATTATACTGTACTACTGTTTTAGTGGTATATTGCTATGTAACAAGCCACCTCAAAATTTAGTGCAACAAAACAAGAATTTTATTTTTTTCTCACTATCCTCTGGGTTGACTAGACTCAACACGGCAGTTTTCTGCTGGTCTTGCTTGAGGTTTCTCATGCAGTTGCAGCTGGATGGCAGCTGGCGCTGGAAGCAGGGTCATCCAGAACAGGAAGGTCCACAAACTACAATCTGCAGGCCAAATCTGAGCCCACATCAGTTTTCATAAGTAAAGCCTTATTGGTATACAGCCCTGATCATTTATTTAGGTATTGTCTGTGGCTGCTTCCACGCTATATCCCTAGAGTGAGTAATTGCAACAGACTATCTATATTATAAAACCCTAAGCAACGGGTCAACCATTTGACAGGTCGACCATTTGACCAGTCGCTATGATGTGCACTGACCACCAGGGGGTAGACGCTCAATGACAGAGCTGCCCCTTGGTGGTCAGTGAGCTCCCACAGCGGGAGCACTGCTCAGCGAGTTTACTGAGTGGCAGCGGCAGCAGGCGCAGTGGGGCCAGGATGAGTGGAGCAGTGCAGGCTCCTCCCCCGGCTGCCTGTGGCTTCACATACTGCTACATCCCTGGGACATGTCCGACTGCCAGTTCTGAGGGCTCCCGGATTGCGAGAGGGTGCAGGCCAGGCTGAAGGACCCCACCAGTGCACGAATCCATGCACCGGGCCTCTAGTATAGCTTATAGTCTTTGTGCAATTTACACTGATGCAGTACACATCTGTATTTTCTTCAGGACTACTTGTTCTTTAGGCATGTCAAGCTGTAAGCTTATTTCTAACAAAAGAGATGTAGGAAAGGGGGGAGGGCATAGCCCTCAGGCTATTTGCACAGGCCAAGAAATATAGAAGCTGAATGAATATCTGGGGAATTCAGTCAATAATTTTGATCTTTTCCTCCTTAATAGGAGGTTGATGTCTAAAGTATCTAGGGGGTTGCATAATTAAAATATCCCCTAATGCAGAGTACTGTGTCTCTGTTCCTAGAATAAGTTTCGGAAAGCTTTTCCTTCATTGGTCTTCCTTAGGAAGAAGGTGGCACAGATCTTTTGGAGCCTCGTAGGTGACTAAAAACTATTTGCTAATAGGAATGTTCCTTCTTAGTGAGTAACAATTTGTTCACATATATCAGACTTCTTGGTTTCTAAATATTAAGAGTGAATTGGGCTGCATGAGTTACTTGTTTAAAAATATAAGCTATTTCTTGATTTAAGACATTTGCACTTGGTTCTTGTGTCTGGAATGTTCTCTCTACTTTGCACCTAGCTAACATCTACTTGTTCTTGCTCTGAGCTTAAACATCACTTTCTCAGAAAAGTCTATCTTCCCTTCCCAGGAGATTCCATTCTTACACTGTTTAATAGCACTGAGTACTTTCCCTTTATGATTCTTATCCCAATGTGTGCAATTAAAAATGTATCTGTATCCTCACTTAACATAATCTCCCTTATGTATCAGGAGAGCAGGGAAGAGTCTGCTCTGTTGACAATTGTATTAATATATACCCAGAAGCAGTTTCTGGGAACACAGTAGTTTCTAATACATATTTATTGAGTTAATGAATGAAAGCTAAAGCAAACCAGAATGTAAATGTATGGCAAAGAACATTTATGTAATCAAATTACCCAGAAACATTTAAGATTTACTCAGAAATATTGAGTAGCTGATATATTAGAAATCAGAAAGCACCTTTTGATCTAGAAATGTTGTGAATCTTATCCTCTAGAAAGAAAACTCTTGAAGATAGTCTGCTGATTTCCTGTGTAAATATTTCCAATTTCAAGGTACTAACCTGGCATCACTCAACACAGAGCTAGAGACACAATTGGCTCTGACAGCCAGGTTGAGCTGGCTCCACACACCACCGGGTTTATTGGTAACAGCTAATAGTTATAGACCTTTAACCCAGCACTAAGTAATCTGACTCAGAAAAAAATAATCATGTTCAGTCCTGCTTCACAATCTTACTCTAAAGACTGGTAGAGGTGTATGTCGTTTTATTGCAATTCACTTTTTTGTTTTCTATAAATACTGCTTTTTCTTTCTGTGTGTGTGTGTTTTTAAACAAATTGAAGACTACACCAGCAAAAGGATTAGGACTTGCTGAAATCTCAGATGATGGTTAGCAATAAAGTATTTTTAAGGTATTACTTTTTTAGACACAATGCTATTGTACACTTAACAGAGTATAGTAGAACATCGTTTATATACACTGGGAAATCAAAAAGTTCATGTGACTCATTTTATTGTGCTATTTGCTTTGTTGTGGTGGTTGGGAACCAAACCCCCAATATCTCCAAGATATGCCTGTATGTGATTTCAGTTGGTATGATAAAATAGTTTGTAGTTAGAGCTGGATACAGCCCTATCAAGATTCTGGGAGCCCAAGCCCTAAATCATTAGGGTAAAAAGTGTATGCACTGCTGAAAATAAATTTGATTTACTTAAATATATGGATGTTTTCTGCTTTTAAGGGTGAAAGACTGCCCCTCTCCCCTCCCCCCCCGCATCCTTCTAATGAAATTATAAGCAATTCAGTGGAAGGAGAAACCACTGACTACATTCACTTATCTTCTTAGGAACCTGTCAAAAATACTTTGTCATACACAGAACTGGACTCAATAAAAACTGTTTCTTTACATCAAAACCTAGCGCAGTGCAGAATCCATTTTGGCCACTTGGACAGAGTTGGCACTATGTTCACACTAGTCTGTGATCTTCTATATCTATGCACCACAACACAAGTGAGGTGGAGAGGAATTAGCAGAGGGAGGAATGGAGAAGTGCGGCCTGTGGTCAATAACTAAGTGGCTAAACTAACACAGGTGAAGAAATGGTCACCAATCAGACATATTTCACATCCTTAGTGTTATGGACATGAAACGTAGCAGTGCTGTTTGTGTTTCTCCAAAATTCATATATTGGAACCTTAATCCCCAATGTATTAGTAAGTGGTGGCCTTTGGGAGGTTGGAACCCTCATCAGGTTTTAGTGCCCTTTTAAGAGCAGAGACAAGAGAGCTTGCTTTTAGTCTGGCTAGTCTGCTCAGTGGTTAGACGGTCAGCCCATGGACTGAAGGTCTTGGGTTTGATTCTGGTCAAGGGCCCAAGCCTGGGTTGCGGGCTCAATCCCCAGTAGGGGGGGTGCAGGAGGCAGCCTATCAATGATTCTCTCTCATCATTGATGTTTCCATCTCTTCTTCTCCCTTCCTAAAAGCAATAAAAATATATTTTAAAAATGCTCACAAGTGTTCAAATGGAGAAAAATTAGAAATAATCCAGCCTAGCGTGCCTCAGTGGTTGAGCATCCATCTATGAACCAGGTCGTTTGTGGGTTTGATCCCCTGTGGGGCATGCAGGAGGCAGCCAATCAATGGTTCTCTCTCATCATTGACGTTCTAGCTCTCTCCCCCTCTCTGAAGTCAATAAAAAAATAACTCATTTATTCAAAGGGGAATATTTAAATTATGGTACATTCATTTGATGACATACTCGGTTATAGTTTTCCAAAAGAAACATGTTTACAGAGGTTAAGGGTGGAGAGAGGGTTCAAAGTTTATATATAAAGTATGCTTCCAATTTTGACTTAAAAATAATTATCTGCATACTCAAATTAAAGAGGATTTTTTTCATTCTAATTTTCCTATTTTCCAAATTGTCTACAAACATGTTAAGTGAAAACATTTCAAATTTGGAAAAGGTTCAACCATTTAATACGTGAAGAATTCTTTTAAAAGTATGTGACTTCAACGCTTTAGTTTTCTCAAATTTCTAAGTTAACCCACTTATTTTGTTGAAACTTGATAGTCCTCACATTACAGCCTGTGTTGTCAAGTTGCTCTACAGAACTTTGTGTCCTAAGAGCCCTGACATGCAAATGGAGGTTTTTCCTTCACAGCTATTACTTAAGATGACATCTCAAACCTAGAAAAAATTAGTTTACAAAGCAATTAACTGAATTTAAATTTTAAGGCATTGTTTTGAGTGTTATTTTTAAAGAATCCATTTTTAGATTCTTATAACACACTAGATGATCATAAAACAGGTCCATGCAGTATCTGTCAGCATCAGTCATGGAGAAATGAGATGCTACTCTACTTCAGAATCCAATGCTTTTCAATTATATACCTATCAAAAACATTACCCAAAAATAATTGTATTGTTCTGGCTGCTTAACAATTCGATTGGAAGACATTTGGGGAAAACTTGGATTGCAATTATATGAGATGTTAATAGGGACCTCAGCTATCATCTCTTGTGAAGTATTTATTGGGAGTACATTCAATCTCAGCTCCCTAAATACATGTGCAATTCTAATGGATAGTGTTACACAACTTGTGTGCCCCAGTGCTCTCATTTATAAAATGGGGATAATAAAGGTGTCACAGGGTTGTTGGGAAGACTAAATGAAGTGCTTTGAAGTGTCAGGCACAGGGCAAATAGGTGTTAGGTATCACTATGGAGGTGCTATCAAGTTCAAATGACAGCCTAGCCAACTTAATTCTATTCTGCAAAATGCTGATTAAAAATCATGTCTACCAAAGAAATTAGCTGGCAGTGGTTCAAGGCCAGATTTCTGCCTTTTGCCTTCTTTAGGAAAGGGCACTGACCAACTGGTGTGGTTGACCTGTGACCAGGTCCTGACTCGTCAGGGCACTTGGCAGGGTTGTGGGCTCAATCCCCAGTAGGGGGCATGCAGGAGGCAGTTGAATGATGATTCTCATTGTTTATGTTTCCATCTCCCTCCCACTCTACAATCAGTAAAAATATTTTTTAAGGGAATTGTCTATTACAAAAAGGAAATGTTTCTCTACACAAGACATCAGGCTGTAATTGCAATGTCTAGAGGAAAGGGGTCAAAATGCACAGAATTCTCTAGCTACCAAGTTTCTAGATTTCTTGGCTTGTGCAATTGCGTAGGATTGGAAGCTTGACATGACCTGAAAAAAATGGTCTTGGAGGACAATTCAAAGTTTATACTTGAATGGATTATCTGGTAGTCTCAGCACTGTAAGAATGAACTATTAAAATCTACATTTTTGCATTATTGAGTTGTTTGAAACAGTATTACATAGTTAAGAAAATATAGGGTGAGACAAAAGTAGGTTTACAGTTGTGAGCACATGAGTTTTCTTGTATTACTTTCAGTAGGAACAAATCTGTATACTAGGGTCTATTTATTTTAATGTTCTGATCTGGATTATAACATAAATCTGAATTTGAATTTCACTAGACCCATGACATTAAGTTTTGTACACAGGAGCTCATTTTTTGCTGATATAGTTTCCAGTTCTCCAAAACAGATCAGTTTGAAAGTAAACTAAGAAAATAAGAGGGTGTAATGATATAAGAATGGTTCCATTCGAAATAACTTTAAACACTGTGGTTTCTGCTCTATGAATTCTGATGAAGGAGCTACTATGAAAATGATCCAAGTGGTCTTCAAAGAAACATTCAGATATAAGGGCCACTCTTCTCAAACAGCCTTGTCTCGAGTTACCATAAAAAAATTCTAGCGACCATTAATTTCCCACTACTGTCATTTAGAAAAAGCAGAAATCTAGATAGCACAGGGTGCCCAGATAACACACAGAAACAAAACCTATATATTAACAAATTACAAGATAAATAACAGAATGAGACTTTTGTTTTTATTACTCAAAAAAGCTTCATTTTTAAATTTATTTAGCTTTCTGACTCTGTGCTTGTGCCTTCAACACTTTCACAACGATTTTCTGCTCCTCAATAAGGAAAGCACGCTTGATCCTAAAAAGGAAAATGTTAAATGAATACAGTTATACCCAAATAGCATTGACTTAACAAAGGCAAGAAAAAAGTACCTAAAAAGACTTAAAGCTATGAGGGAAGATATTCAAGAAAGAAAATAAAACCCACAAGTACAAATTAAAAACTGGTATTATATGGACAGACCCTTTCGGCCTACGGTCTCCTTCCCAGAGTAGTACTACCCTCATCTTTGGAGTCATGATAAACTGTAAAATCACCCACAGGAGCCGGCTCTCTACCACTATGTTAGCTTTCATTTAACAGCATTTCATTAGGATCCAGGACTAACGACATTACTTGGTTTGTAAAACATCTTAGAATGTCTTAACCACAATACTGAAAATTTCCAGTAAAAGCACAGAAAGGAGTAATGTGCTAGGAACCAAAATGAAGGGGTACAAGATATTAGCTAGAGATCCTTTATCAAGAGCAAAGATTCTGGACTAGAGCCTGACTGAAGCCAATGCCACCATTTACTAGCTGTGTGATCTTGGGCAAGTTACCTTCTGTTGTAAAGCTCAGGAATAATTTCATACCTATTTCACAGAGTTTTTATAAAGGTTAAATTTGGAAGGACTTGCAATTTCTGTACTTAGAACCCCCATTTAGAGTCTAAGTAAATTAAAAAAATATATAAATACATATATATAATTTCAGAGAGAAAGGGAGGGTAGAGAAACAATGATGAGAATCATTGATCGTCTGCGTTCCTTGCCTGCAATAATGCCCTTTGAACCCCTTGTTCAACTTACTCATCAATCAGGTTCCACCTTAAATTCTATTCTCAGATTGCCAGCCACTTGAAAGTAATTTCTCCTCTAAACTTCAGTAACTCCTCCTGCATTTCATGGAAGTTTTATTTATCATGTGTTTGTATTCCTCTACCGTGTCCTACCATCCCCTTAAAACTAACTCCTAAAAGGCAAAATGAACTTGCAAAAGGTTTGGTGTCAAGGGTTTAGAAATTTGACTACACCACTTTACAGAACTATCTGAATTAAACTGGAGGCAAACTATTCTTCTGAACCAAGTTCTTCACTTGTGAAGACCCATCACCTCTACCACTTAAGTCTTTGGAAACAATTTAATGCTAACACAGTCAGTGGGGTTAAGGGTAAGGGTCTCAATAAAGCCTGGAAGAAATGCTGGTGTTGCCTCTTATCAGCTATGTGAATTAAGCAATAAGTCTTGGTTCCTTCGCAAAAAGATGGTAACAGAAACACTTCCCGGATGAACTAGCAACAGTCTTTATCATAAAAATGCTGCGTAAAAGTTACCATCATAAACTCCACTGCGTCCACTGCTGTCTACGCCACTTTCACGCATCCGAAAGACCTAGCCTTCTACCTAAAACCCTTTCCCACCCAGCCTTCTGGTCTTAGAAGAGGTGCCATTTCATTAGCCTTCACACAGCAGGGAGACTGTTGTAAGCGTCCACCTCTTGCTGATTGATTTCGTTATCCATCCTGCTGCAGCATTCGTTTCTAGCACACCAAAGGGTTTCCCTGCCCTCCTCAAACCCCACCAATCCCCACATTTTTAAGGAGCAAGTTAGAAACCGTCCTTCCTGATTTCTGACTTTTCTTGTCTACCACCTCCCACTATTCTCTGCCCCAGCCACATCAGAAGCATATACATGTATTTTGTTCCTACTTTTTAAAAAATCCTCACCCAACAATATATTTATTGACTTGAGAAACAACACTTTCTACTCTCCATCTATCTTAATGTCAAAAGTTTTTTTCCTTCCTCCCCTACAAAACCAAAGTCATTTTAATTTCTACATCTAGCATAAAGATAATCCTAAATTATTTTGAACTAGTATCATTTATTATTTTGTACTTCCCCAATTATCCTTAGTCTAGGAAGGATCCTAACAAGTAGGCAACTTTCGTTTAAATAAGTTATTTTTTTCACCAGTCTTCTAGTAATGATCAGCATGCAGTATAATGGACAGACCCACACACTTGTTTAAGAAAGCCCATTTAAGAGTTGTATTTACCTGTCACGGACACATTTAGCACACATGGATCCACCATAGGCCCTGCTGACGTGTTTTTTCGTTTTAGACAACCTCATTAGAACTTTAGGCCTTACAGCACGAACCTGCATAAAGAAAATGTTGAGGTTATTTCATGATGGGTCTACAGGAACAGAAATTGTGCTAGATTTTTCTTAATAGGTTGTAAGTGCAAACATTAAACTAGGTTACACAGGGAAATGGTGTACTGATTTATGTAAGTGAATAGCATTTCAGTGTATCTGTCAATGGCTTTAAAAGAAAATCTTCATTCTTGACAGACATGGATTATGGATGTTTAGAAATTCTCACCACTCCTAGTGGTGTCCTCTCCTTCACCGTTCCCATAGTGAGAAATTAATGCTCAAAACTCCAGCCTGTTAACTTATTCGTAACAAAAGGCTCACTTACTCCTCGAAGTCGGCCTGGGCACACACCACATGCAGATTTTGGTGCTTTTCCAACCTTCTTGGTGTAAAGGTAAACAATTCTATTACCAGGGGTTCGGGACCTACAAAGTGAGAGAATAGACCACGGCTCAGCATTTAGCAGAGTAAATGACAACATGTATTTTAAATTTTAGAAATACTTACAGTCTAGTTTTGTTAGAGGCTGTATTGTATGACAGCCTCCGACGGTATGTCAAACGCTGGACCATGGTGAATAGCTAAACTAAGAAGAGTGGAATAAAATTGTATTGTAGAGATTAAGTCACACCTTAAAAAAAAAAAAAAAGCGGCATCGCATAATTTATACATTATCCGTATTTATTCATATACATAGCATCCTTAATTAAGGTACCTTATGAAAGGAGCCCACTTTAAAAAGCTACTTATATTAGCTTGGCACATAGATGCTCAGGGTTCAGTGTTTTGCCTCAAAGCTAAGTGCCATTTAACACTAATTTTGGCATTATAAGGAAATCGCTTACACAGTTATGATGTACATGAATGACAATTTTTCAGTGAACATGAAAGCATAAGCAAGGCTTAAATCAACCTCATTTTTTTATCCCAAACTTTGTAACCACTTCTCCGCAGCCATGTTATCTGAAAACTGCCTGCAGTTATTACTCCACGCTCCTTTCTGACATCTCTCTAAACCACAGCTGGCAAGACTCCAAAACCGACACTGAAGGCCAATGAGAGTGTCCCATCTCATTAGCCACTATTCGCGTTTGCACTTCCGTAACCAACATAGAAAACGTCCCTATTAACACGTTTTTCTCTTTCTTGCTATAGGCCTTGGGAAAGAAAATACTTTGAAACGACGACATGCCGGTCGTCCGCCCTCCCAAAGCCTGAGAACACAGCAGGAGCGATGTTAAAAATGTCGGCGCAAGATTCGAAGATGCTCCGCTGTTTCCCAGAGTCTCAACTAGCGGGAATACACCTCGTCTACCTCCAAACGCCGGCCTTCAAAAGCGGCAAGTACCGGCCGGTGAACTCCAACCACTCCCGGCTCCGGACGAGAGGTCCGGATCAAGGGGTGTCTGGAGCTAAACGCCAGGGACATGCTCACCACCAACCAGCCTTCCTCCGGGACCCTTACCCCCACGACAGCTCAAAACACTGCGACTGACAGACCCCGGATCCCGCAACTCCCTGGATGGCGGCCGATTGTAAAGGGAGTAACCACAGGGAGAACGAAAAAGCACCCATACCTGAAGTCACCGTCCCCGGAAGAGGAAAAGGAAAGTGCTTGCGAGTTCAAAGGTCAAATCGACTGCGCAGGACAGGAAGTTACGAGAGTGACGCTCAGTTGTACGGATATTATGCAGCTTCCCTACGTAGGCGGAGACGCAAAGCGCCGCCACGTTGTACGGCAACCGACTTGTCTCGCCTCCGTGGACGGGGGTGTGCGCTAAAGCTGTTCCCCAACACCGCCACGCAAAGATCTTTGGGAATTGTTGTAGAAACGACGACAGAAGAGCTGCGAAGGGCAAAAGTGGCACAAAATTAACATTTTTCGTTCCTAAGGGCGCTGCCACACAGTTAATCTAAAGAGGGCCAGCTTTGGACCTAGACCTGGGTTCGAATTCCAATTCTGACACTACTTACTAGGTGGCTTTTGAGGAGTTACTATCTTTTTATTTTAAATTTATCTTTAATCCTCAGCTGAAGATATGGTTTTCATTTTTTCTAGAGAGAGAAAGAGAGAGGGAGAGAGAGAAACATGTGAGAGGGAAACACCACCTGTTGCCTCACGCACGCATATCCACAGGGATCCAACCGGCAACTGGGTATCCAACCCCGGACCCTTCCGTGCACAGGATGGTGGCCCAACCACTGAGCGTACGGCCAGGGCAAGGAGTCACTATCTTTAACTCTCCCTTCTCTTTCCTTGCCATTCAAAGCACAAGCTTCACAAATTGTAATTTTAACCCAGTATCTGCTAATTATTAGCTGTGTTACTTTGGGCAAGTTCTTAAGTCTCTAAAAGATACTAGTAATTACCTTGTAGAGTTATGTCATGACCAAAGGCATCATGAAGTCAAAGTAGTATCTTCACCAAAACACATGCTTTATAATGTTCATGGAAGCACTATGAGCCAAAACTTGGAAACTACCCAGTGTCCCTCAAGAGAATAGTAGTATGCTTGCTCCTCGGAAATTTACATAGCAGTAAGAATAAAAAATAATATAGATGAATCTTACAAACATAAGGTTGAGCAAATAAAACCATGTGCAAATATTTTTCATTTATATAAAGAAGAAAATTTGACAAAATGTAGCTATGGGTAAAAGAATAGTAGTTAACCTTGGAAAAAGGGAAAGGGACCGAAGGAGGCATAAAGAGGACATACTTGGAGGGCTGATACAATTATCTTGACCTAGGTGTGTTCAATCTGTGAAAATTTATTGAGGTGTATATGTATTCCATATGTGAAATTTTATGTCACTGCTTCAAATAAATATTAGAAAATCCAAGAGAATCTTCACACAAATTACTAAAAATAATAGAAAAATTTATCAAGATGGCTAAAAGTAAAATTAATATACAATTGCATTTCTATATATCAGCAAAAAAATACTAGAATATATAATTTTAAAGTATAAATAAAAATATATAGTTTAAATACCATTCACAATAGAATCAGAAAATGTGAAGTACCTAGATATTAATCTAACAAAATGCATGCAAATCCCAAAGAAAAATTATAAAATTTTATTAAGTATTAAAGAAATCTTATATTCATATTTATAAAAATTTCATATGATGAGAATGTCAGTTCTCCTCTAAATGACCCATACATCCAAGGCAAATGCAAACAAAACTCAGAATAGCTGACTTTAAAATGTATCTGGAAGAGAAAAAGGTCAAGAATTTCCCTTCTAAAAGAAGGAAAGAGTGTGTATTTGCCCTTCCATCATTTAAGATTTGCTAAAGAATTCCGATTGTAGAACTGATAAAGAAAAGACAGTGGAATAGAACAGAGAACCACATACAGACCCATACATGTATGGGATTGAGTACATATCCAATTGGCAGGGGAAGGAGAGATTATATAGTGAATGAAGTTGGAAAAACGATTATGCAAATGGAAAGAAAGAAAATTTATCCCTAACTCACTCTATACATAAAAATCAACCCTAAATGAGTCAATAAGGAGACTTTAAATAATTAGAAAATATAGATGAATACCTTATAGACTTTAGAGCAGGAAAGGATTTTTTCAAATGAGATGCAAGAAGCACAACTTAGAAAAGATAAATTTGACAACATTAAAATTAATAACTTTTATGAAAATCCCTTAAATAAATGAATTTTAAACCTCAAAGCTTCCCAGTTCAAGCCAGAAAAACTTGTGAGGTAGGTTCATCTGATTTCAATTTTATAAAAGTTTGTAAAATATTTAGTAAGTGTACACAGAAGTTAATGAACAGAGAACTGAAAGAGAGAAAGATTAATAAAAACAAGCGAGGTTCTTTGAAATGTTTAATGAGATCACCACATCTCTAGCAGGACAGATCAAGAAAAAATGCAAATACAGATAGAAAGAGAAGAAAAATCACATTTCAGAACTGGGTTAAGTATAATAATGGCAAACTGTGATAGTGAGACCACTGTTCTTATCTTCTGGAGTAGAGGGGAACACAGAAAGATAGGTAAACTAAGTTAGAGTGTACTAAGGGCTTCCATCTCCTGTTGTATTCATCTACCCAGCAAAGTCTCTCCAGAAATAGAGAATATATTGCAAGTAAATGCATTCTTTTGTTCATTCATTCAAAAACCACATTTGGCCCTGGCCAGTGTAGCTCAGTTGGTTGTGTGGCTCAGTTGGTTGGGCATTGTCCCATGCACTAAGTTGCTGGCTCGATTCTGGTCAGGGTACATGCCCGGGTTGCAGGCTCAATCACCCGTAGGAGTCGTGTAGGAGGCAGCTGATAGATAGTACACTCTCACATTGATGCTTTTCTCTTCTCCCTGCCTCCCTCTCTAAAAATCAAACTATTCTTTAAAAAAACAATGATAAACAAACAAACAAACAAACAAAAATGCATTTGACTCTCTAACCCAGCCTCCATCTCAATGCCTGGTACAGAGATGAAAGGAATTCCAGAGGACAAAAAGTGAAGGATTGTGAAGGAGGGAAGTAACTCATGACTTGGTCAAGAGAGAAGCAGCTATTTGAGAGTCAGCAAAGGCAAGGATATAACCAGAGCCTTCCATCTGGTGTGGTGACAAAGATGACAGGGAGGTGAAGCATGATGGCATTAACAGGCTGCATTGGTGTCTACCCTCACTCACTTGCCTACTTTCCCACAACAGTGGCACTGGAAAACCGGGAAGGAAACTTCAGTGACTACAGGGATGCTCTATTCAAATCCTCGCTGTGGGTCAGTGTGGCTGGCTCACAGCTGCCTTCCACACTGGACATTGCCATGGAATGTCTGATGTGGGAGCACAAATGCCTGCTCCTTTGCCTATTTGGGACAACTATGAAGAACCATCCTAAATCCAGACCTCCCTGTTGGAAAAGCTGAAGCCTCAGCGGCAAACACATTGTGGGTCCACTGATCCTACCTTCCTCACTTCCTTACAGGTGTATTTTTTAAAAGCATTCCCCAATACACCACCGTGCAACTCTCAGTATCCAGGGAGCCTATCTAAAAGCTTAAAGGACCTTTTTAGCATTCCTCCATAGAGCCCGGGCAGTGTTCCTCACTTATTTGGGGGCCATGAGCCCCTTTGACAATACAATGAAAGCTAAACACCCTCTTCTAAGAAAAATATACACAGGCACTTACTGTAAACTTTGACATACCATTTTAGAGGATATTTTTCTTCCTCTCATCTTTAAGACCCAGTTCAAACTTTACCACCCATATGAAGCCTCAAGTAGTTCTTTGTATATAAGCATAAGATTAGCCACCATTTACTGAGCACTTACTTTCTACAGGACGTGTGCTAGGTACTAGTAATGTAGGCATTTCAGTTGGATATACAGGTATACATAGAAGTGGAATTGATGGGTGATAGAGTATAGTTGGTAGGCAGAAGGCAACAAATTTTAAGATGGCCCCCATGACTTCTGTCCCATGGGGCTACTCTCATAATTATGTTATATGGCAAATGGGATTTTGAAGATGTAAGTCAGGTTACCAATCAATTGACCACAAATGAAGCCAAAATTAAAATTAGGCTGAAGGACTGTGATGTGGACACCTACAGTTTCTACTGTGCTAAATATAAAATTCAAGGTTGGTGGTTATTTTTTTTCTTTCAATAATTTGAGAAAATACCACTTTGTTGTATTTTGACTTCTGTTGAGAAGTTAAATTATTTTCATTTTTACTCCTTTAAAAGGGAACTTGTCTTTTTTTTCTGGCTGTCTTTTGCAACATTTTCTCTTTAGGTTTGGTTTCCATTAATTTAACTATGATGTATTTAGGAGTTTTTATCTTTTTATTTATTATATGGAGTTAATAGGGTCTTACATATCTGTATCTTGATATTTTTCAGAAGTTTTAGAAAATTGTCAGCCATTACCTGTTTAAATATTACTTCTGTCTGATTCTCTTCTCTTCTTCTGGGACTCTAGTTACATGCTATATTATTATGATATCTCTAAGTCTCTTCTGGTTATCAGTTGCTGTATAACAAATCATCTGAAAGTTAGTGGCATAAAATAACAACCATTTTATTATGCTCATGGGTTCCATGGGTAAAGAATTTTTACAGAGCATAGTGGGAGTCATTTGTAGTTGCCACATGATGACTAGTGCCTCAACTGGCGGGTGACTTGAACAGCTAGAGACAGGAATCATCTGAAAGCATTTTTATTCTTAGTGCCTGGGTTGTAATACCTTGAAGGCTAGGCTCAGTCTGAGACTGTTAAACAGAGCATCCATACATGGCATCTCCATGGGGCTTGGACGTCTCACACATGGCAGCTGGGTTCTGAGAGGGAGTTACTCAAAAGGAAGCATCCAGAAAACAAGTATTGTAAGAGAACCAGCAAAAGCATCACGGCCTTTTATGATCTAGCCTTGGAAGTTACATGGCATCATTTCTACCATATTCTCTTAGTCAAAGCTGTCACAAGCCCACCTAGATTCAAAGGCAGTGGACATATTGCCTCACCTCTTGTTGGATAGAGTGTCAGTGATTTTAGGATTATATTTTAAAGCCACCACACTTCCTGCTCTTTCTTTAATATTTTCCATCCTTTTGTTTTTCCATGCTTTATTTTGTTTTCTGACCTGTCTTCTAGTTCATTAATTCTCTCTTCAGCATATTTAATGTGCTATTATAAACATCCAGTGAATTAACATCAATTATTCTAAGATTTCATTTTTTTTACCTTTCCCCATTCTATGCTGAAATTTTCTGTCTTGACTTTTATTTACTTGAGTGCTTGAGTATATTTAGCATAAATACTTTCAAGATTTTGTGACAAATAACTCCATTATCTAAAAAGTAAGTCTTCCTATTGTCTGATATATCTCCTAGTTTTTATTGTTTCCTCACATGCCTGCTTTTTATAGATTTTAGGGTATTTGTATGAAAAGTTAACAGATCATTTTAGAACTTTCATATCTACTCTTATACAAGTTTTAGATTCAGCTTGTTTATTTCCAGACAAAAAATTGTTGGCATTTTTATTGTGTTAAATTTATATATTAACTTGAGGACAGTTGACTTCTTCAAGATGCTGAGTCATCCTGCCCAAGAACATGCAATATCTTTCTACTTATTCATCTCCATTTAAATTTATATAAGTTTTGTATATTTCTTATAAGTTTAGTTTTATGTGTTTTATCCATTTGATTTCTAATATAAATAACTTCTTTTCTGTTGCTCCATTTAATTGTGCTCTTTTTACTGAAAGCTATGAATTTTTGTTTATTAATTTATATATTGCTACCTTACTGAATTTTCTTGTTATTGATATTTAATTTTTTATTTATTTAGGGGGAGTTTCCAGATATAGTAACCAGGTATATTACCTCTTTCTTTGTATTTCCTATGCCTTTTGTCAAATTCCATTGGTTGATACTTCAATCACAATCTAATACTAATAAAAGGGTAATATGCTAATTAGACCTGATAGACTGATCTAATTAGCATATTCTGGACATCCTTCTGAACAAAGCCACGATGGTGAGGGCTAAAGCAGAGTGTTTAGGGGTGGTCAGGCTGGCAGGGGAGCAGTTAGGGACATCACACAGGTAGGCAGAGGCAGTTAGGGGTGATCAGGCAGGTAGGCAGAGGCAGTTAGGGGTGATCAGGTAGGCAGGTAGAGGTGGTTAGGAGCCAGCAGTCCCTGATTGTGAGAGGGATATCTGACTGCTGATAGTCAGACATCCTCCAAGGGGTTCTGGATTGTAGAGGGTTCAGGCTGGGCTGAGGGACCCCCACTCCCCGATGCACAAATTTCATGCACTGGGCCTCTAGTATTAAATAACATTATAGACTCAGGGCCCAGTGCATGAACTTGTGCACCTTGAAAGGAACTGTGGGCTACGAGGCTGCGGTTAGCACAGGGGTGAGTCTAGGCCCATTCTCCGTGCCCCCACCCAGCCCCTCCTGCTGCAGCCCCAGGTCCCCTGTCTGCTGGCAACCCCACTCCTGCTGCTGCACTCCCACACGCTGACGTTGCCAGCCCCTCTTGCACCAGCTGACAGTGCAGAGTGATTGGTGCCTGCACCAGCAGTGGGTGTGAGCAGTGGCTGCTGCCCTAATTGCCCCTAAGGAACAGGAGGAGGTGGAGATGCCCTGAGGGGCAATTGGGGCTGGCAGTCGCCATTTGCACCTGCAGATGGTGCTGAGTGATCAGGGCTGGTGCTGGGCACTGGCAGCAAGTATGAGAATTGGGCGGGACTCTGGTGTGCGGGAGCAAAGAATTTTCAGTAACCACCAGAGGCTTGTTCCGATGATAGCGACTGGCACCCTACCTTGGTCTGGCACCCCCACTCACCTGCTCCCCCATCCCACCATGGCCGACACCTGCCATGTTCCATGCTCTGCCGCCTTCTGCCAACACCTGCCATGTTCCGTGCGTGTCCCGTGGTGGTCAGTGCATGTCATAGCAACTGGTTGTTCGGTTGTTCCACTGTTTGGTCTATTTGCATATTAGGGTTTTATATATTTAGATAATGGGCATTTCTGCCTTGTTCTTGACTAGCAAGAAAGCATCCAGTGTTCCTCCACTAAGCCATATGCTAAGGAAATGGCTAGTGGTACAATGAAAACTATAAGACATTGATTAAAGAAATTAAAGAAGGGGAGAATCCAAGATGGCGGCATAGGTAAACACCTAAACGGCTGCCTCCCACAACAATTTAAACTGCAACTAAAAGACAAAACGTCTATCACCCAGAACCACGGGAAAGTTGGCTGAGTGAAAGTTCTACAACCAGAAGGAAAGAGAAAAGAGCATTGAGACGTGCATGAACGCTGAAAAGCTGTGGTATGGAGGCGCGTGATCCGGGCTGGCTGCGGGCGACTGGGTGCATTGCTTTTTTCAACCTGAACGGAGACAAGCCCCCGATTACTCTGAAATACAGTCTCTGGGGAGACGCGGGGGACCCAAACTCCTACGGGGAGAAGCTGGACTGTCTGCCAGTGAGGGTGGCTTGCTTGCAGAGCTGCACGCAGGAATAATTGTTTACTGCACTGGGGCACGGGACTCGCGGATGCCTTTGGGGACACAGAGCCGGCTAACTAGCAGCCATTGCTGTTTGCCACGCCCTAACCTAGTGACACCCTGAGGCCCCGCCCTGCACAATCTACAAACCCACCCAAGCTCCAAGCAGCCGAGTTAGCATAAGAAAAGCCTGCCCTATCGCAGCTTAACCTAGCAAAATTGCAGCCTGGGTCAGACAGCTCCAAAACCTCCAAACCCCAAGCAAGGAGGAGAAAACTGCAGCTCTCACTGTAGCTCCTGCTGAGTGGCCTCAGACAGTAGCTGACCTGCACCCCATTGGAGATCCAGAAGCCAGTGTACCTAGTGGTCAGTGTGAGACACCAGATTTCAACTCCTCACATCCATAAGTGACACATTCAAGAGGCAGACTCAGTGAGCACCAAAGCCCCACTGAAATAAGTCCTGCCCCATAAGCGTGTCTTCAGCGCAGCAGTTCTTCCATTATAGACACAGGGAGTGCTCACAGCTAATTGGCCTGGAGGTCAATTCCTCCCAGCATACCAACAGCAATTCAGGCTTAACTACACCAAGACTTTGCACTCAGCCCACAAAGGGGTGTACCAAGAGCGTCCACATCAGGTGATTGGGGAGGCTGAGCTACTGCCCCCTATAGGTCACCTACCACACAAAGCCACTCCATCAACACAGGGAAGCAGCCAAAATGCAGAAACAAAGAAACATGTCACAAATGAAAGAAACGGAGGAAAGCAAACTACTGGATGACATAGAGTTCAGAACCACATGTATAAGGTTACTCAAGAATCTTCTTAAAACTGCTGAGAAACTTGATGAGACCTTCAAGGAGCTTAATGAGAATGCCAAAAAAATGGAAAAGGATCAGTCAGAAATGAAGCATACACTGTCTGAATTAAAGAACATACAGAAACTCAACTGTAGATCAACGTACCCCAAGAATCAAACCAAAGATCTGAAATATGTGGAAACAAAAAACATCCAACCAGAAAAACAAAAAGAAAAAAGAATCCAAAAATATGAAGATAGTGTGAGGAGCCTCTGGGACAACTTTAAGCGAAACAACATCCGAATTTTTGGGGTGCCAGAAGAAGGGAGAGAGCAAAATATTGAAAACCTATTAGAAGAAATAATGACAGAAAACTTTCCCTACCTGGTGAAAGAAATAGACTTACAAGTCCAGGAAGTGCACAGAACCCCATACAAGAGGAATCCAAAGAGGACCACACCAAGACACATCATAATTAAAATGCCAAGGGCAAAAGACAAAGAGAGAATATTAAAAGCAGCAAGAGAAAAACAGTTAATTACCTACAAGGGAGTACCCATACGACTGTCAGCTGATTTCTCAACAGAAACTATGCAGGCCAGAAGGGAATGGCAAGAAATATTCAAAGTGATGAATAGCAAGAACCTACAACCAAGATTACTCTACCCAGCAAAGCTATCATTCAGAGTTGAAGGTCAGATAAAGAGCTTCACAGACAAGAAAAAGCTAAAGGAGTTCATCGCCACCAAACCAGGATTACATGAAATGCTGAAGGGTATTCTTTAAGAAGAAGAAGAAGAAGAAGAAGAAGAAGAAGAAGAAGAAGAAGAAGAAGAAGAAGAAGAAGAAGAAGGAGAAGAAGAAGAAGAAGAAGAAGGAGAAGAAGAGGAGGAAGAAGAAGAAGAAGAAGAAGAAAAAGGTAAAGATAAAAATTATGAACAACAAAATGACATCAAATACATACCTACCAACAAGTGAATCTAAAAATCAAGTGAATAAAAAATCTGAAGAACAGAATGGACTGGTGAATATAATAGAATCAGGGACATAGAAAGGGAGTGGACTGATGATTCTCAGGGGAAGCAAGTGTGAGGGGTGTGGGAAGAGATTGGACAAAAATCTTACTCCTATGGATGAAGACAGTGGCGGGGGGTAAGGGCATGGGGTGGGGTGGGGAATCAGGTGGAGGGGAGCTATGGGGGAAAAAAAAGGAACACCTGTAATAATCTGAACAATAAAGATTTATAAAAAAAAAATCATTAGGATGAAGAAATAAAATTTGCAACAATCAGCCAAAAAAAAAAAAAAAAAGAAAGAAATTAAAGAAGATATAAGTAATGAAAAGATAGTCCATGTTATGGGTTAGAAGAATAAATATTGTTAAAATGTCCCATAACCAAAGCAATTTACAGGTTCAATGCAACCCGTATTAAATTTGCAATGGCATTTTTCACAAAAATAGAACAAACTTTTCTAAATTTTGTATGAAACCACAAAAGACCCCAAATAGCCAAAGCTATCTTGAGAAATATCAGTAAAAACAAACCTGGGGGCACCACAGTCCCTGATTTTAAACTATATTACGAAGCTATAGTAATCAAACAGTATGATATTAGCATAAAATAGACACCGAGATCAATGAAATAGAATAGAGAGCCCTGAATAAGCCTAGGAATGTATGGTCAATTAATTTACTACAAAGGAGCCAAGAATATAGAATGGGGAAAGGACAGTCTCTTCAGTAAATAGTATTGGGAAAACTGGACAACAGCATGCAAAAGAATGAAATTGTACCACTATCTTACACCATGCACAAAAATTAACTCTAAATGGATTAGAGACTTCATATAAGATGAGGGTTCATAAAAGTTCTAGAAGAAAACATAGGCAGTTAGCTCCTAGACATCAATTTTGGCAATAATTGTTTGGATTTTACACCAAAGCAAAGGCAGTAAAAGCAAAATAAACAAGTGGAACTACATCATGCTAAAGCTTCTGCACAGCAAAGGAGACCATCAACAAAAGATAAGGCCAGTTACTGAATGGAAGAAAATACTTGTAAATCATATATCTGATAAAAGGTTAATATCCAAAATAAATAAAAGAACTCATACAACTCAATAGCAAGCAAACAAACAAAAACCAACAGACCAATCAAAAAATGTGCAGGGGATCTGAATAGACATTTTTCTAAAGACATATAGCTCAGCTGGAATGGCTCAGTAATTGAGGGTTTGATTCCTGGTCAGGGCAAATCATCTCTCTCTCTCTCTCTCTCTCTCTCTCTCTCTCTCTCTCTCTCTCTCTCTCTCTCTCTCTCCCCCCCCCCTCTTTTTCTTCCTCCCTTCCTCTCTGAAATCAATAAAAAGTATTTTTTAAAAAGAAGATATACCAAATTTTTCCAAAGAAGACATACAGATAGCATACAGGCTTATGAAAAGATAATCAGGGATATGCAAATCAAAACGACAGTGAGATATCACCCTGTATCTGTTAGAATGGCTATTATAAAGACTAGAGGTCTGGTGCATGAAAATTCATGCACTGGAATGGGGGGTCCCTCAGCCCGGCCTGCCCCCTCTCACAGTCTGAGCGCCTTCAGGGGCAGGAGGTGACCCGGTGATCAGGGGAAGGCAACGCCCCCGTCACACCTCTGTTGCTGCCACTGCTGGCAGCACAAGCCTCAGCTGGACCTGGTTACCTGAGCCTCGGGTGGCTGGGCAGCTGCCATCCAAGGCTTGCCTGCGCCTCAGGCTGGCCCTGCGCTGAAGGGACTTGGGGGCTCTGGAGGTAGGTGCGGGTGGGTCCAGCTGAAGGGACTTGAGGACTCTAGAGGTAGGTGTGGGCAGATAGGTGCGGGTGAGTCCTGGGGGTGGGTCCGGCTATGTTGCACACCTGCCACTCTGGTGGGGCTGAGGGGACTGGGTGCTGCCATCTTGTGGCTGTGGGTGCCACCATCTTTGAGGGTGTGGCAGTCAATTAGCATATTCCCTCTTTATTAGATAGGACAAGGAACAACAAGTGTTGGTGAGGATGTGGAAAATGAAGGCTTTGTGAACTTTTGGTGGGAAAGTAAATTGGTTCACCCACTATAAAAAACAGTATGGAGGTTTCTCAAAACTTAAAAATAGAACTACCATGTGATCCAGTAATTCCACTTCTGTCATCACTTAATGTCATTAATAGGTTCTTGGAACTGCAGCTTCTCATCAATGTTATAACAAAACAATGTTGTATGAAATGACCTGCTATGATTATTCAAAGAAAATGAAAAAAAATGTGAAAAGATATGTGTACCCCCATATTCATGCAACATTGTGAACATGGGGTTACATATATCCATTTTGAACATACTGTATATTTATTATGTTCATTATATGTTGTCTGTCTCCATTAGAAGTATTCTCCACATAGGGAATTCTGTTCTTTTAAAAAGTTACTTTGACTGATATATTTTCAATGTCTGTAGCAGAGCCTAGCACATAGAAACACTAAAAAACATCTCTTTTAAGTGAATGGTTGAGATGGGAGCCTATCAAGGAATGGTGAGAGGGAGCATTTTCACTGGAGCCACCTCTCCAAAAACATCTTGAAGTTCAGGATTTTAACATTATTTCTAGATGAGGTTGTGTTTGCAGTCATTGAGACACAGGGCAATGATTGAAAGACTGTCACTATAGAACCTGTACCCTCTGTTCCAGTAGTGGGTGTCACAGGCTGTGGTGCTCCATGAAGCAAAGCATTTTGTTAATCCGGTGATTATTTGTGACTAGCTCGATGATAGTACACTGCATTTTGTGTGTTAAAAGCATTACTTGGTTCAATATAAACATTTAAAATATGTCTCCATTTTTAAGTTTATACAGACCCCTCCAGAAAAGTAGCAGGAGTGGCCCACCCTTTTGCAGCCTCTGAGAGGCCTGATGGAGACTGACTGCTCACCTTCCACTGCAGCTCCGGGTCTCCTCCTGAACCACCATGTGAGCCCTTTTCTCCACGGGTCACCTGCATCTTTAATAGATTTGCCAGCTTGAGCTGAAATTTGGAGATAATTTTTGCTACAGAGACTTAAAATACCAGAGCACTTTAACCATTTTAAAATTTAGAAATAGGAATTTGAGACAAATTAGATTTCTCTAATAGAAATGATCTGAGCCTAAAGCCCTGAAGCGGAGTATGGAAACCAATTAACTTGAATTTAAATAATCATGTCTTAAATAGCAAATGAACCAAGTTCTATTGTTAAAGATCAACTGTATTAAATCCCTGAAAGGTTAGCTTGCAGTGGTTTCATGTCTTACTAATGAAATAAGTTTCTCTTGGTCACTATGACCTCTGTTTTTTGTCTTACTGGGCATTATTGTTGAGAATAGAGGAGGGGAAATTTGAGAGATCAAAGATGGAATAATTGTGTGAAATTCCCATTGATGTTTCTATTGTTAGTAACTTTTTTTTAAAAGCAACAAACAAAAAATTTTATTCCTAGGAAAAAATAGTACAAGAAAATGTGAGAAAAGTTTATTTTCTTTTTTTTTTGTTGTTTTGTATTGTTTTGTTTTTTAAATAAATCTTTATTGTTCAGATTATTACAGGTGTTCCTCTTTTTAACCCCATAGCTCCCCTCCACCCGATTCCCCACCCCACCCTATGCCCTTACCCCCTGCCACTGTCTTCATCCATAGGAGTAAGATTTTTGTCCAATCTCTTCCCACATCCCTCACACCTGCTTCCCCTGAGAATCATCAGTCCACTCCCTTTCTATGTCCCTGATTCTATTATATTCACCAGTCCATTCTGTTCTTCAGATTTTTTATTCACTTGGTTTTTAGATTCACTTGTTGGTAGGTATGTATTTGATGTCATTTTGTTGTTCATAATTTTTATCTTTACCTTTTTCTTCTTCTTCCTCTTCTTAAAGAATACCCTTCAGCATTTCATGTAATCCTGGTTTGGTGGTGATGAACTCCTTTAGCTTTTTCTTGTCTGTGAAGCTCTTTATCTGACCTTCAACTCTGAATGATAGCTTTGCTGGGCAGAGTAATCTTGGTTGTAGGTTCTTGCTATTCATCACTTTGAATATTTCTTGCCACTCCCTTCTGGCCTGCATAGTTTCTGTTGAGAAATCAGCTGACAGTCGTATGGGTACTCCCTTGTAGGTAATTAACTGTTTTTCTCTTGCTGCTTTTAATATTCTCTCTTTGTCTTTTGCCCTTGGCATTTTAATTATGATGTGTCTTGGTGTGGTCCTCTTTGGATTCCTCTTGTATGGGGTTCTGTGCACTTCCTGAACTTGTACATCTATTTCTTTCACCAGGTAGGGAAAGTTTTCTGTCATTATTTCTTCTAATAGGTTTTCAATATTTTGCTCTCTCCCTTCTTCTGGCACCCCAAAAATTCGGATGTTGGTTTGCTTAAAGTTGTCCCAGAGGCTCCTCACACTATCTTCATATTTTTGGATTATTTTTTCTTTTTGTTTTTCTGGTTGGATGTTTTTTGTTTCCACATATTTCAGGTCTTTGGTTTGATTCTTGGGGTATGTTGATCTACAGTTGAGTTTCTGTATATTCTTTATTTCAGACAGTGTATGCTTCATTTCTGAGTGATCCTTTTCCATTTTTTTGGCATTCTCATTAAGATCCTTAAAGGTCTCATCAAGTTTCTCAGCGGTTTTTAGAAGATTCTTGAGTAACCTTATACATGTGGTTCTGAACTCTATGTCATCCAGTAGTTTGCTTTCCTCCGTTTCTTTCATTCGTGACATGTTTCTTTGTTTCTGCATTTTGGCTGCTTCCCTGTGTTGATGGAGTAGCTTTGTGTGGTAGGTGATCTATAGGGGGCAGTAGCTCAGCCTCCTCAATCACATGAGGTGGATGCTCTTGGTACACTCCTTTGTGGGCTGAGTGCAAAGTCTTGGTGTAGTTAAGCCTTGATTGCTGTTGGTATGCTGGGAGGAATTGACCTCCAGGCCAATTAGCTGTGAGCACTCGCTGTGTCTATAAGAACTGCTATACTGGAGACAAGCTCATGGTGCAGGACTTGTTTCAGTGGGGGTTTGGTGCTCGCTGAGTCTGCCTCTTGAATGTGTCACTTATGGATGTGAGGAGTTGAAATCTGGTGTCTCACACTGACCACTAGGTACACTGGCTTCGGATCTCCAATAGGGTGCAGGTCAGCTACTGTCTGAGGCTACCCAGCAGGGGCTACAGTGAAAGCTACAGTTTTCTCCTCTTTGCTTGGGGTTTGGAGGTTTTGGAGCTGTCTGACCCGGGCTGCAAGTTTGCTAGGTTAAGCTGTGATAGGGCAGGGCTTTCTTATGCTTGGAGCTTGGGTGGGTTTGTAGGTTGTGTAGGGCGGGGCCTCAGGGTGTCACTAGGCTAGGGCGTGGCAAACAGCAATGGCTGCTAGTTAGCCAGCTCTGAGTCCCTGTCAGTAGTCCCGTGCCCCAGTGCCGTAAACAATTATTCCTGCGTGCAGCTCTGCAAGCAAGTCACCCTCACTGGCAGACAGTCCAGGTTCTCCCCGTAGGAGTTTGGGTCCCCCGCGTCTCCCTAGAAACTGTATTTCAGAGAAATCGGGGGCTTGTCTCCCTTTGGGTTGAAAAAAGCAATGCCCGCCGCCAGCCCGGATCACGCGCCTCCGTACCTCAGCTTTTCAGCGCTTGTGCACGTCTCAATGCTCTTTTCTCTTTCCTTCTAGTTGTAGAACTTCCACTCAGCCAGCTTTCCCGTGGTTCTGGGTGATAGACGTTTTATCTTTTAGCTGTATTTTTGAAATTGTTGCGTGAGGCTGCAGTTTAGATGTTTACCTACGCTGCCATCTTGGGTTCTCTAAAAAGTTTATTTTCTTATTCTAAAATTTGTATGCAGTATATAATGTGATTTTTCTGTTTGTACTTGCTATTTAAAAATAATGTATTTATGATGACTGAGATTATTATTTATAACTACAATGACTATATTTCAGCCAAAGTCTATAAATGTTAAGGCAACCATCAACAATGTATTAATAAGGTATAAATTGTGCTAAAATTAGGCACTGGGTTAAAGCCTGGAGATGTACTTTGGTTGAGTTTATGTAATAGAGTAGAAGAAACATGAGTTTGGCAAACAGTTTAAATCCAGATCATGGAAGGCTTTAAATGCTATACTCAGCCCTGGCTGGTTTTTCAGTGGTTAGAGCATTGACCCTCGGACCGAAGGGTTGTGTGTTCGATTCCTGGTCAAGGGCACATATCTTGGTTGCATGTTCAATTCCCGGTCCCTGTAGGGGTGCGTGTGGGAGGCACCTTATTGATGTGCCTCTCTCACATCGATGCTTCTCTCTCTCTTCCATTCTGTCTGAAAAACAATGGAAAAAATATCCTCAGGTGAGGGTTGATATATAAATAAATAAACAAATAATAAATAAATAAAATAAATACTATACTCAAAGGCTTAAACCCTTCTACTCATGCCTTTTCTATGTCTTTGTCCTCATGTGGTACCTTAGTGACCTTAGGAAAGCAAGTTAACTTTGCTGAGATTGTCTCCTTGTCTATAATATGGGGATAATAATACAGCTATGCTGGGAGAAATAACAGAGGTAAAGCTTGTGACTGAGGCTGGCACTCAGTGGAAGCTTAATAACCGTTGGCCTTAGTATTGTTTTCTAGAAATGAAACGCTGATTTCTGCTCTCCCTTCTTAACCAGTTTTGTACATCATTGTCACATCTTGTGCTTACTAATTGATAATTTGCTGTGTTCGAGGGAAAACCTTTTTTATTTCCTTGTGATATATTTTGCAAGAAGTCTAATAAAACCATAGAATTCATCAAAATGGAAAATAGCATGGGTTGACAGAAAAGGGTAGAAAGAGTTAAAAGGGTTAATACATCAAAGCCATGACTTTCAGGAGATACTTTTTTCTTCAAAACATAGCTACTGCCTTTGCCATGTGACCTGTGCCTTGTTCCAATTATTTATACAAACCAAGACAGCTTTTTTCCTGTGAGGGACTTGGTGAAATGATGCTGTAGAAAAATCCACTGCATTTCCATATTGCTTGATGAACCGCTATACTATTTCGCAGCAAGAGGAAAAGAATTTTGCAGATTGCTCCTCCACTCCCACAGAGAAAGTATATGCTATCAGGTTTGTATTGAAACTTTTTCTCCCACCATATCATAACCCCATACGAAAGAGAATTAAAATCCCGTTATTTTAATTTCCATCTAGCCACGAGATAAGTAAAGTTATCGTTGCAATTCTAATTAAGTGGGATGATTGACTAAGGTAGCACATCAAAGAAGAGG
Organism: Corynorhinus townsendii; assembly: GCA_026230045.1. Classification (NCBI taxonomy): domain Eukaryota; kingdom Metazoa; phylum Chordata; class Mammalia; order Chiroptera; family Vespertilionidae; genus Corynorhinus; species Corynorhinus townsendii. The sequence goes on along the minus strand of JAPDVU010000001.1, from coordinate 77,475,024 downwards.
AGTGAATATGGTAAGTCAAAGACTTATTAATTAGTCTGCGTGGAAGAAATTCCAGGGATGTCAAGCTGAGCCTGCTGCAAGGAGAAAAAAAGCAGACAAGAAAACGTTTGCTTCTTTGAAGTTAGGAACTGAGATAGTGATGGAGGTAATTGTGTCTGACTGGATCCAGTAATGAAGAGCTGTAAATCAGACCTCAACATCGAAGGAAAGATTCAAGTAATGAATGTGGCTACCCCCCTCCCCACTGTGAAGAAACAGAATGCAGAGCGCACTAATTGACCCAGCCTATTTCCCAGTAGTTCTCTGTTATTACTTATTAATTTTTAATTTCTGAATTATTTACATCCTGGGAAATTATTCTTGACAGCCTGTTAGGTGTGCCCAAGTTAATGGAGGATGAAAGGACCGGTACCAGAATTCGCAGGGATGTAGTCACAGGCTACTGGATTTAATGATTTTGGAAAGAAAAATTGATTTCACACAGTGTGTCACTTTATACTACTTTAGAGATACACCAGCTATTTGATTAATTGAGGACTAACCAATTCAAAGTATATTTGAAGTGTAAATGAGTCGCACGGCTCAGCTGTTTATTTTTCCCCTTTTCTGAGAGATCTGAGTTTTCTGGAAGCTGATGTTTAAAAGCTGATGGAGACACACTTGCAGGCTTTGAGTGCACACCTGTTTGATTTGTATTAAACTCAGAAGGGAGGAAAAGCCTGAATTACAGGAGAGGATATTTCCACTTTTCTCCTTTATAATCTCATTATGTGATTTCTCTCCTCAGGCATGTGGCCCAGCAGTAGTTAGAATCTGCAACCCTGAAGGACAATGCTTGAGAAAAATTTCCATTTGTTTGTGGCCTGTGAGCACAAGCAGAAAGAAGCAGCGCTTGCTAATGATTAGAAGGGGCGGGGGGTGGGGAGAAAAATACATTTAAAAAGAAAATCAATGACTTTAATCAGGGCAGAGGATTAATCTATTGGGAGAATGAGTGAGGCAGGACTATGCCGTCACCATCCGGCCTGAAAGCTCTGTGTCGCTGTGACCGCTCCCTTTCTGACCACCCTCATTAGCCTTGCTGTATCAACTGCTGCCATCTCAGTTCACATCGCTTTGGCCTGGCCGTCCAACCGGTCTCAAGTCAAATGTCCCTCTTCCATCTATTCTACACTGGGTTTCTCTGAGGATAATGGGCAAACAGATCCCCTGGGGGCTCTTGCTGCTCTGAGGGTTTAGGTTCAGTGAGTCAGGGAGGGGAGAGGGGCTGAAATTCTTCATTTCTAACAGGCTCCCAGGTGAAATTCATGCTGCCGGGCCTCAGCCAGTCTTTGAGCAGCAAGGTCCTACAAATCTCTGACAAACGCATCTTTAAAACACTGCTTTGACCATGAAATGCTCTCGTTCAGAAACACTAAGAGATTTCCAGTACCTACAATTAAACACAGATTCCTTAGCTTGGCATTCAAGGCCTTCCTAAAAAGGTCACAACCTGCCCTCTGGGCACATGACACATTTCCCAGCTCCGTACTGCTGTTCATGCGATTCATTCTTCCTGAAATGCTTCTGTCTTTGGAAATCCCACCAGTGCCTTAAGCCATATTTTAAATACCACATCCCTAACGTTGGCTCTTCTACCCTTCTCCCACTCCCCGAGACACGAGTTCTCCTTCAAATTCTTTCTCTCATACTTTAGTTTTAGTTCTTTCTTGCCATGTGATATCTTCCATCCTGTATTATGGCCATAATGTACTTATTTCTCCATATGCACTGACAGGATTGTGAGTAATATAAGGTTGGGGATTGTGCCTTATCTTTGTCTCCTCCCCAAGTACAGGGGCAGCACAGAGTGTGTATCTGACAAATATTTAGTTAAACTGAACTATGTCAGAGCATTCTCTCCATGATCATTCCTAAAGAAAATGCATTGTATTTATCTTTGAAACTCCAATGTCCTAGGTTGGTAACATCCCTGGAATTCTTTAGAATAGCCCACAAATTCTGATATTTGCTACTTCATTTACTCATTCTTCCACTCACCTGTTTACTCATTTGAATGTTCTCTTTGTGCCAGGTGCAGTGCCAGGGACTGCAAATAAAACAATGTGGGGGGGGGCGGGAAGGGGAGAGAGGGAGATATTTGTAATACTATCAACAATAAAAAAAATTAAACAGTCCTTACCCGATAAGATTCTCCACACAGACTTGTATGTTCTGCTTCACCACTTTTATATTTCCTTACTCCAATCCCAAATATAACCTATCTAAGCAATAGTTATTCACCTTAATATAAAAAAAGCAAAACTCTTCTTGATAATTCTTGTAGCTGTTATAGGCCCAAGCATCATGATCTCAGAACAGGGACTGCCAGGAACCCTGAGGAATTTTCTGCTTTGTCTAGACTTTGCATGCATTCATTCTCGTCTCCAAAGGACTTACAAATTCTTAAAGCCTCATCCATTCAACTGCAATACCCACCCTATTCTCCATTCCCTATACCCACTTTTCAGCATTGCACCAGTTCTCAAACCATTGCTTCTACCTGCCCTAGACTCCAAAGGTAAGGCTCTACAATGCATTTAACAAGCTTACCCCAACACCAAAATGGTTCCCAGTTTTTTCCCCTTCTCTCCTCTTTTTTCCCTTTGTGAATCTCATACCCTGCCATAATTTCATCCTTAATCCCTTACCCTGCCATAATTTCATCCTTAATCCCTTACCCTGCCATAATTTTCATCCTTAAACCCTTACCCTGCCATAATTTCATCCTTAATCCCTTACTTTGCCATAATTTCATCCTTAATCCCTTACTTTGCCATAATTTCATCCTTAATCCCTTATCCTGCCATAATTTCATCCTTAATCCCTTACCCTGCTATAATTTTCATCCTTAATCCCTTACCCTGCCATAATTTCATCCTTAACTACTATACCCTACCAAATGGAGAGGAAAAAAACATTAAAAAGAAAAATCTCCTAACTTCATAGCTACTGTAAGCATTCAAACAAAAATAAGCCACAGAAAGCAATTTATTTTTCAATCCCCAGATCAAACGTGATACTTTTATTTCTTCCCTTCATGTATTAATTGTTCCTTACTTTGTTAGAGATATCTGTATTGTAATATTTTTACTTTGTATTATGGTAATAGTTTTGACATATGTTTTCCTTCCAAGATGGTGAAATTCTCAAGGGGAAGCTTACTTTATTTACTTTATCTTCCTTAAGATCTCGCTGCAGAAAGAAGCATGGTATAGATGTATAAATAAAATGCATTGTATTTATCTTAGAAACTCCAGTGTCCAATATAAAAGATTCTCTATAAGGAATTACTGAGCCCTGGCTGCTCCATCCCTCAGAGTAGTCTAGCAGTGAAGGAAATAATGCTGAATTTACTCGTTCGTCATGGACTGTTTTCACTGACCTTTGGAGCCACAGTTTCAAACAGCTGGTAGTCACATCACTTGGAGCAGTGGAGCCTGGAGGCTGTCCCTGGACACCCACAGCCATTCATTATTGGTCAACCCCAATACAAGTCTTATACTGAGAAGACTATTTAACTGGGTTTCTGGTTATGTGGTTTATATATTATCCAGTCTATTCAGCTCAGGAGACCAGATAATTCTGTCTAAAATTAACAGGCAGATTTTCACTTTAAAACAGTTCTAAAAGACTCACCAATGTTAATATTTTTGAATCTTTCCTCCCAGGTTGGTTACATTTAGCAGAAAAGAATCTTCCAGTCTCTTGCCTATAGGGAAATGGTGAGGTTGCTGGTATTCTGGAAGCCACATCAGAAAAAAGAGATAACCTTTTTAGCACTTAGCAACATTCACTATGCATTTAGGCACTCAATCTCTCTGTGTTTGGTATGATAACAGTACACACACCTTCAATTATACCTGATGTCCCACATTTCAGAGGCCTTCTGCCATACCTACTCCTGAGAATGAACTGTTATATTCAGTTGAGGAAAGGACAGTTGCTCCTCAATGTGCAGTGGGAGTGGGGATATAGAGATCTAAGCCTGTGAAACACCTTTTCCCCAACCCCCTTGTAGCCACCTTGATATTTCAGCCCCTTCTTTATATGGTGCTGCCAGTTGTCAATCTGCTTTGCAGATTGTAAAATTTTATTGCTCTTGTGTCCTCTTTCATGTGGGTTTATGCCTTTTAGACAAGATCTCTTTTCTCAAGTTTTAGTGGAATTTTGCAGAGGAGCAAAATTAGATTTGTGGTTCGGTCTACCATCTTAAGTAAAAAAAAACCATTCAGACTTACTATTTCTCCTTTAAAAATATGCAAGGAGGCAGAAGTTTCAGGATATTGAGATAAAATGTCGACAGCAGACTGAGATGAGCTATGCTCGTCAAGTTATAGCTGTGGAAAGTTTAGCACAATCTCCCGTATTCTCTATTCATGACAATGTGAAACACTATTTACATTGAACAAGTGTTCATTTAAGTCCTCTGTTTTTTGAGAAGAATAATTTCAAAAGTTTGAACAGTCTCAGCAACCACATTTTGGTTCTGAAAGCCGACACAGAGGGGTTTTTCCACAACTCATGTCCTGGCTTCATGCACAGAGTGGCGGTCACTTAGAGAACACAGGAGAGCTTCTTGCCTCTCCTGGGATAGATGTGAACGCTTCCCCGAGAGCAACTCAATCTATTCTTTCTCGTTCGAGGGAAGTTCAATGTCCAAGTTACCCCCAATAAACACGTTAAACAGCAAGCAAGCTTAACTTCTGAACAAGATTTTTTCCTTGTTTTACTTAATACACAATTACATGTGTTAATTATTGAAATATGGATAAGTTGTCTCTTGGGGGGGTGCACTTGTGACTTTAGTATGAAGCACAATAAATAAAAAAATAAGAAGATATTAATTCCATTTGTTTCCCATAAAATTGAGACAATGAAATTATTAATTGTATAATAACTATTATGGATACTCCAGGAATATAAAATGGGAGTTTTACCAAGGGTTTCTCAGACTGAGAATTAATTAATTCTCATCCTTAATTAATATTCATCCTTCTTTCCTTTCTTCCTTCCTTCCTTCAAACATGTTTTTGGCTTGGTTGGTGTTGCTCAGTGGTTGAGCGTCAACCTATGATCCAGAAGGTCATAGTTCAATTCCCATCAGGGCACATGCCTGGGTTGCAAGCTTGATCCCCCCAATAGGGGCTGTGCAGGAGGCAGCTGATTAATGATTCTCTCCATGTTTCTCTCTCTCCTTCTCCCGTCCTCTCTCTGAAATCAATAAAAACATATTTAAAAAACAAACAAACAAATGTTTTCTATTCTCACTATGCGCAAGGCTCTGAACTTACTTACTGGGGCTGTAGCTGTGAACAAGGCAGACACGGTCCCTGCCTTCTAGTAACTATATCCTAGCAGGAAGGACAAGCGTGAAACAAATAATTACAACATGATTAACTGAGATAAGAATATAAAAGAGGAAGGCTTCCCCCAATCTCAGGAGAGCAGGTGAGCTGCGATCTGAAAGGAGTAGAAGATGTTGATAGGCAAAGGGCAGATCTAGGGGGCTTGGGAAAACATACCAGACCTAAGTAACAGTGAGTGTCAACGCCCAGAAATGCATTTAAACCCTAGGCCCAGAGACAGAGGCAGGTTAGAGACAGATTAGTGCCCACATCATGCTCGGTCATAACATTCCCTCCTCAAAGAAAGAAAATAACTCCTCAGAGTAGAAACATCAGGCAGTAAATTTATTTGCTCAACAGCTTAAATGGTCATTGTGTTTCAATATGACAATACATTTATTTCTTTTCTTGTTTGTTTTTCTTCTTTTATTAGGATTTATTTCATGCTGAATTTACTCCTGGCCATAAATTTTTGTTTCTTCAGTTTCTTCTATGCAACCTCTTCTGATTTAGGAACAATCTGCTCTTTTTTGGTGAAACTCATCTCAGGCAGCGCATGTGGGTTAGTCTGCCCGTGAGCTCTGTAAGTTCTGCACCTCATCTTCGGAGCTCTGTTCACCTGGTTGTGCTCAACGACCAGAGAATCTTCATTTAAACGCTTAACTTCAACATGACTCTGCATTTTTAAGCACGTGCAACAAAATTCAGCACTCTTTTTGGGCCACAGACCCTGCATCCAGCCCCACTGTTTGGCCTGTCCACACTTACCAACTCCACCATTGTAATGATGAGATGATGGAATGGCACACATTGCTTCTCTAAAGTGACATCCTTCAGATACTTGGTGGCTTTTCTAATATGCATACCCTTGATGGCCTGGGCAGTTTCATGAGTGTTCTTAAAGTGAACACGAAGATTTGAACTTCTTGATTTGCATGATTTTGTGGGGTTTTCTGGGTCAAGTGAATAGCATACTATTTCCAGAGATCACCTCTGGCCACTTTTCAATTATAACAATGATAAACAAATGTTAATTATAATTATATACTATTATAATTAATTGCATGTAATTAATTATATTATCTATATTAATATATGATAATATATAAATGGTTTAGCTTTTATTATAATACAAAATGGTCTATTAACCAGTGTACAAGAACAGGATCTATTAAGAGTACTCAACACCATCTATTGTATTATTTGCTAACATATCTACCTTCCAATGTTTTTGGTTTGTTTTGTTTTAATCACAATTAAAGTGTTTAAAGATAAAGCTTTTTAATATTCAATATTGCTCAATAGCTAAATGTATGAGCTGTCCTAGATCATGAGGTTAGTGATGCTTATTTTAATATTAAATAAAAAGATTCATTTTCATTGAAGCAAGCAGGGAATTAAGCTTACAACTTCAATTACCAATAATTAATTCCCCATACTGCAAGCCATGCCATTTGCATTTAAACTCCCAATGCTCAACGGATAACAAAAATCTATTTTGATCACTTTTTATTTTCATCATTTAAGGAGTACATCTTATTTCAATTAGGCACATGTATTTCTAGATTATAAGAGAGAACAAATACCCCTTCTAAAGAACTAGGCAATTGGAGTGGGGGAGGCTTTGAAGCATGACAAAGACATTCTGGGGTCTTTTCATTTCTCTTGCTTTAATTGAAGGAGTGCCTAATATTGTGTAGAATTAGCTACCTCGTATACACTAACCTATTATTTGTAAGCAGATGGATAATTCCTTTGAATTTGTTTTTCCTTATGCATTAAGCTATTCTTTGGTGGCTTTTCATTATCTGAGAAAGTAATTGAGCACATGATTTAAAATGAGGCAAAATTAAGTCCTGCTCCAAACTCAACCTCAGACAGCAGGCCTGAGGATCAGAAGAACTCTTCAGAGAGAGAGGCTTGACCCAGAGAGGCATCCCAGAGGCTGAGCTCATCGGGATGGTCCACTTTTTTTTTTTTTTTACAGTTCTGAACAGAAAAAAGCCACCAGGGTATCACCAAAGCAAAGACACAATCAGAGCCAAGTTCTTAGACATAAAAAGAGATGCTTGGAATTAGGTTTGACTGAAAACAGGCAGACCTGGGTGGCATGCAGAAACTAAGTTCTAAGCAATTTTATTTTTCAACTTTTAAAGACATTTGCCCCACATAAATTTCATAATTCCTAATAGAACTGACCATGTTATACTAAAATCTCATTTAAGCGGAACTCAATGAGATGACACCATAAATTACTTGGAATGAGCTTTTACATTTGACTTTCAGGAAAAACAATGCAATACCAATCATTTAATAAAAAGTAATAGCTACAGTGGCAAGGTCTAAGGTTAGTACATATCTATTTCAATCTTCAATTTATGACTGTTGAATGTCTAATCATGTCCAGAGTCTTGACTTGTATACCCTACGAGATCCTTCACATTGTAGTAACACAGGAAAAACACACACATTTAATTCAGTGCATTAGACTTCCCATTTTAAGAAAACAAATCAGAATATATATATATTCTGTGCGTTGCCCTGTGCATTGAAAGTTTGCCAGTTCCATTCCTAGTCACAGCGTATACCCAGGCTGTGGGCTCCATCCCTGCTAGGGAGTATGCAGGAGGCAGCTGATGGATGTTTTGCTTTCACATTGATGTTTTTCTCTATCTCCCCCTCCCTCTTCCCCTCTCTCTAAAAATTAATTTATAAATCTCTCACTGTATGGGAGAACATATTTGACAATGATATATCAGATAAAGGGTTAATATCAAAAATATATAAGGAACGCATACAACTTAACAAAAGGAAGATGAACAATTCAATTAAAAAAATGGGCAAAGGACTTAAATAGACACTTCTCCAAAGAGGACATACAGATGGCCAAGAGACATATGAAAAAATGCTCAAAGTCACTAATCACCTCGAGAGATGCAAATCAAAACAACAGTGAGGTACCATCTCACACCTGTCAGAATGGCTATCATCAACAAATCAACAAACGACAAGTGCTGGAGAGGATGTGGAGAAAAGGGAACCCTAATGCACTGCTGGTGGGAATGCAGACTGGTGCAACCATTATGGAAAACAGTATAGAGTTTCCTCAAAAAAATTAAATATGGAACTGCTATTTGACCCAGTGATCCCACTTCTAGGAATATATCCTAAGAAAACCGAAGCACCAATCAGAAAGAATGTATGCACCCCTATGTTCATAGCAGCACAATCTACAATAGCTAAGACATGGAAACAGCCCAAGTGCTCATCAGGAGATGAGTGGATGAAAAAGGTGTGGTACATTTACACCATGGAATACTATGCAGCAGTAAAATAGAAGAATCTCTTACCCTTTGAGACAGCATGGAGGGACCTGGAGAGTATCATGCCAAGTGAAATAACTCAGTCAGAGAAAAACAAGTATCACATGATCACACTCATATGTGGAATCTAAGTAACAAAATAAACTGATGAACAGAGTGGATCCAGAGACATGAAAGCATGGAACAGAGTTCGGAATCTCAGAGGGAAGGTGGGGGAGGGTGGGTGGGTGGAAGGTAATCAGTCAAAGGCCTTGTATGTTTATATGCATAACCCATGGATACAGACAATAGGGTGCTGAAGGCCTGGGGCTGGAGGGGATAGGAGGGGGGACTGTAGGGGGTCACTGGAGGAAAAAAAGGTACATATGTTATATTTTCAACAATAAAGAATTATTTTTAAAAAAGAAAAGGAATAGAGGAGAAGATTTGTTTTGCTTAGGAATGAGGAACAACTTTGTGACATCCTTTGTTGGTGTCTGGCTTCAGGATATTTTCAAGGTCATTCCTTCAACAATAAAGGTAAGTCACTCAGACTCTTTGTTACCTTCCTGCTCAACACTATCTGTTAGGCACAACCTCTCTCTCACTTCAGTAGGGCTTTGCCTCTTTCCTAATGTTCCACTGATGTTTTTAGCACAGACAAGCAAATTCAACCCAGGAGCTTAATTTTGGTTTCCTATGAATGTAAGTTTCTAAGCACAATGGATTTTATTAGTCCAAAATATCCCTCCTGGACCACACAGCTCTGAGACCCACCCCTTATTCATAGATAGCCTCAGGGAGCAAAGAGAAGAGAGAAGCCTTAAATTTGTTTGGAAACATCAGCCAGCCCTGGAGGTCTGGGATGAGGAGCAGCTGAACGTCTAACAGATTTGCTGTGACACAGCTTTTCTCCCCTGGAAGAGGAGCATGGGACACTTATTCCACTTTCCAAGATCCTGTAAATGACAAACTTCTGAAGGCAGCAGCATAGCACTGGCTGAAAACATCTGGGTAACTCTCTGCCAGAACTCAAAACAGACTAACTAGATCCGAAAGGGCAGCAAGATCTTTGTTGTTTCCCAGTTGGAACCAGAGGCTGTCTCAAAGTTAGCCGTCAGCCCCAGCTTGGAGATGTGCTGCTGTTCACCAGTCAGATAGGCAGTGTTCATGCCATTGTCTGTTGCTCAAGCGTTTTGAGTTGTTTTTTTCCCACTAGTGATGATGATCTCCTGCTCTGCTGCTCTATGTTCCTGTTACTAAATTACTCTTTTTGAGGTGAATACCAAGATGGGGTGCAGACTTTGGCACTGCAATAACTCTTATTGCTCAGAAGTCCAGAGAGTCCTAGTGGCTGAAAACTCACCAAGGTCATAAAACTACCTAATAACTCAATGCAGTCTTTAAAAAAATTTTTTTTATTGATTGATTTTAAAGAGTGAGAGAGGGAGGGAGAGGAAGGGAGAGAGAGAAGAAAAAAAAAAAGAGAGAGAGAGAGACAGACAGAGAGAAACATCAATTTGTTGTTCCACTTGTTTATGCATTCATTGGTTGATTCTTGTATGTGTCCTGACTGGAGATGGAACCTGCAACCTTGTTGTATCGGGACAAAGCTCTCACCAACTGATCTATCTAGCCAGTGCCCCAAACAAATGCAGTCCTGAACCCAAATCTCTTGTCTGCTGATTCCAGAATTCTTCTGAATATATAAATCATTCTAGTGTTTAAGATAGATTCTCACTTTACCAAATTAATTTTCATTTGTAATGCTAACAGCAAGACAGCCATTAAAAACACACATGGTGTCTAAATAAGACAAAGAAAAATTGTTTGAACAAAAATAAAAAGGATCCCAAATCAATTATATAGAAAAGATTCCTTTATTAACTTGTGGTCAAAAATATATTTGTATATTTTTAGAAGGTGGATTCCTGCAACAGAGAGGAATTGACAGGTGTGCTCCAACCACGAAGACAAGAGGAAAAAACAGTCCAGAGATGGAAGACGCTGACAACGCCTTGCCACATGAGCAGTCAGCAGCTGTGCACCGCTGCAGGTTACCTAGGACCAAACCAGAGAGGGTCGGACCTGCATTGCCACCGTGTGCCCACCATCCAGATATCATTGCTGACATGTACACATAAGGAACTGTTAGACATTGAAACGGGGACTCAGAACTATTGGACATTGAAATTGGGACTCAAACATTTTTTTGTTTTGTTTTGTTTTGTTTTGTTTTGTTATTATATGTTTATTTCTAGTCTGCAAAGGCAAAACTTTTTAAAGGAAAGAAATGGTGGGAAAAAGATACAGAGGCAAAGAAGCATTGAACAGACTGTCAAACTACATTGGGAAGGCAGGGGAGGTTGGGCAAGGGGGGCTGTAAGAGACCAACCGAAGGACTTGTACGCATGCATATAAGCACAACCAATGGATACAAGACACTGGGGCGGGGGGAGGGCGGGCAGGTGAAGGCATGTACTGGGGGGTAGGGGAGGTTGGGGGGAGGTCAATGGGGGGAAAAAAAGGAGACATATGTACTACTATATGTAATACTTAAAACAATAAAAACAAAGGAAAAAAAAAGATAGATTCTCTTTTTCTTCACTGTGATAAGTGGAGCAATGTCTTCCTCTTCCCAACCAAATGTTTACATCCTAAACTCTGGAGCCAGTGAATATGCTTTGTTCCATGGCAAAGAGGAATTATTGTGCAGGTGGGATTAAGGTTGCTGAGTCAGAGAAGTGTGATCATGTGATACTTGTTTTTCTCTGACTCCGGTTTAGGATCAACTGACCCTAAAATAGGGAGGTTTCCTGGATTATCAGGGTGGATTCCAATGTCAGTATTCACAGAGGTCTTGTAATGTGGAAGAAAGCAGAAGAGTCAGTGTCAGAGCAATGTCATGTGAAAAGGACAGGATTGGATATTTATGGAGGAAAGACTGTTCCACGATGTGGCCCTGCAAGCTGGAGCTGGGCCAGAATGCAGGCTGCTTACCACAAATCCCCCTACAGACTGGTCATAATCAGTGTTCATTCTGACATAAGTCAGCACCCCTCCCCTGCCTCCCACTATGTGCTTGCTGTTCCTGGAGCAGGCCATTGTCCTGACCTGGTCAAGCATGGAAAGTAATTTTCCCTACCTGGTTTCATTCACATACTAGTACCCATGACAATCCCCTTGCCCTAAAATTCATTGGCACCCCAATCAGCACGGGGATCCCATTTGGTCTTGCAGCTGCCCAAGATGGGCCGCCTCATATGTAAATTTTCCTTAATAAATTCTTAATTACCAGACTGGAGTGGCCAGCCTCTTTTCCCATCTTTCCCTGCCCTCTGCTTGTGAAGGTAGATTTTCAGTTCTGGGGCCTTTCCCTGGGCCTGCGTGCACTAACATTACTGGCTTTAACAATGGAAGGGGCCACCAGCTAAGGAATATGAGCAGCTGCTAGAAATGAAAAAGGCAAGAGAGCCGTGTTGGCCAATAACGTGATTTTAGCCCAGTGATACTCATTTTGGACTTTTGACCTCTAGTATTGTAAAATAATAAATCTCGGTTAAGTCACTAAATTTGTGGAAATTTGTTACAGCAACAATAGAAAACTAGTATACTCTCTGAAGCATCTAAAACACACGATAACAAATCTCAATAATACATCCTACTAGTCTTAAAAAGTACCTATCATTCCTTTGAGATTTGATCTTAGCTAATTGTAGCAATTAAGAATAACAGCAAATATGCAAGTAGAATAACTATTGTGTGTCAAGAACCGTTCTTGATGTTAGATGTGTTAACTCATTTAAACCTTTTCGGAACATGATGAGGCAGATTCTAGTATCAGTCACCCTTTGCAGAGAAGAGAATGAGGCACAGAGAAGTTGTGCAACTTGTCCAAGGTCACCAAGCCAGGAAGCTGCAGAACAGGGCTTGCACCCGGAGAGGCTGGCTTTAGATTCTGTCCACTGCTATGGCCTTCTGCTTCTCTCAGTGGTAGTGGCCCAGAAGCATCCTTACCCAGAGTCTTTTATCCAAGAGTGAAACAAAATTCTCATGGAGACACATTTTTTCTAGTGCATAGAGTTTTTTTTCTTTGAAATATTTTTAGCTTTCTACTGTAGGCTTTCCTTATGGCTATTCAACATTTCTCTCTCCTTCGCACTGATATACAATAACTTTACCTCAACTTAAATCCTGAAATTTCATAGTCTTGCAGATATGGATTATTCAAGAACCAATCAACATGTCTGTGCTTTCCCAGCTTGGTCGCTCTGTTCCTTCTTGCTTCTTGTCCTCTTCAGATACATTACCACACCTACTAGTCTACACACAGTGAAGGGAGGAGGTGAAAAGAGAATCTGCAGACATAGTGACTTGTTAAAAAGCTCTGACAAAAGAGGAGGTTTGCCCATAATTACCTACCATGGATCCTTTTTTCTATTTGTTTTCAAATGAAACTTAAGCTTCTTGTGTTCTTGTGACGTTTTTAATTTAGACATCATTTTCTTTCAAGTCTTCATTCCTAACAGAAGCTTTTGAGATTTGCTAATTCGATTCATTCCCACTATGCCATCTTCTCCATTATCACAGATGGTCAGGAATTGGCTTTAATCATAGTTTGTTTGTCTCCTCTCTCCCCACCCTCGCCTTTTCCTGTCTCTAGACACAGAAAACCAAAACAAGAAGTCAACATGGTTTTTTACTCCTTCAAGTCTTCTTTCCCAGTTTAAATATGCTTCACTCTATGCGATAACCCAGGAATGGAAATAGATTAGTGGTGGCCAACAGGTCAGTGGGGACTGTCCAACGTATTCTTGGAAAGGATTTGTAGAAAAGTCTGGGGTCTATGGATCTATTCGCAGATGGAGATGTTCATTGGTAAATGTAGCAGTGTATTTTGGAGGTGAGCTGGGTATTGCAACCGCCATACATTCACTGTGCCTGCTGTATGTAATGAAAACTGCATTACTCTCACAAGTTAACTTGGATTTGAATTGAAATCTCAAAATCTATACTCTCTATTGCCATAGCACACAACAACAAAAGAACTAGTTGAAAATTCAGCCAGTTGATTATTGTGTTATTTGTTATATCCAATAATTGGTTTGTCTAATATGTAAATAAAACTAACAAGTATTTAAATTCAATAGGCTAATTGTTTTGTTGATAGAAAAATGTTAAAGTATCATTTCTCATTTATGTTAAGAACTTGAAACTTGTATTTTTTAAACTGTTTTTAACCATAGTTAAATGAACAGAACTTCTTTTCTTTTTAAACCTTCAGTTTACCTGAAGGCATTTGAATACTCAACTTAAAATAACAACATTTAATTTATTTTAAGAGTTTCTCAATGATACTTTACCACTTTAGTTTGTGCACTTGATCTTTTGTTTTCTAGAGAAATGTCCAAGAGAGTATATTTTTGGGGGGAATCGATAGGGAGTATGATATAAAACAGTGAATTTTTTTATTATAACATTCATTATTAGACTATCCTATGAAAAACAAAGGAGTAACAGAACAACAAAAACGTTATAAACAATGTGCTTTCAAATAATCATAAGATGTAAGAGGAGAAAAAATGGACTTTAAAAAATTAATCTCAGTGGTAGAACTTGGATGCCTTTGGGAACACAGATTGGAAGCTACTTATTAAACAAGGGTAATTTATTCTGAGTCCACACCACAAAATGGCTTCAAAGGTTTTGAAAGTAGGTCGTTTGGATACTCTAAAATGTTTAGCGGGTTGTAACTTTCCTTAGCATGTTCATATGAGAGGTAAGGTGCATCCCAATAGTATCCTTGGGATTTCTGACCATATCAAAGCAAACTGAACTATATTATCAAGGAACTCTAATGAGCCAGTTTGTTTAATTGAAATGCTTTAAATTACCAGGTAGTACAGCATGAAAAAATCATTATTTTCATTAGCTGAACTATTTCTGTTAATCCCAAACTAAAAGTTCTAATATTGAAGCATGATATAATAAATGCATTGCAAAACATGTTAAACAGCAGGTTGCAAAGAGGAATTTAAATGAAAGAATTCATTTAAAAATACCAAGATTTTGCCTTAAACATTACTCTTAGGCATCTATATCCTATTCCCAACTTTGCCAAACTACTAATTGTGGCATCACCATTTAGTTATCCTCTTTGTCTTTATAGACAGTACTGCTCTCATATCAACACACAGGCAAACTGGGTTGCTTTATCCACCATCCGTTTAAGAGATTTTCTTCACCGAAACCGGTTTGGCTCAGTGGATAGAGTGGACTGAAGGGTCCCGGGTTCGATTCTGGTCAAGGGCATGTACCTTGGTTGCGGGCACATCCCCAGTAGGGGGTGTGCAGGAGGCAGCTGATCGATGTTTCTCTCTCATTGATGTTTCTAGCTCTCTATCCCTCTTCCTTCCTCTCTGCAAAAAATCAATAAAATAATAAAAAAAGAGATTTTCTTCATTTTTATCCCTGAAGATGAGCTTATTTTGACTGAAGAAGAACCCATGTAAAGTTAAGTGGGGGAAATTCATATAGCATTTGTTATGATTATCTTTCCATTGAAAGAACTGACTGTCTAATAGTGGAAAGCAGAATAAAATTTCCTATTTGTTTGAAATATAATCTATTTCAACATGAGCAACGACAAGTAGCCTAAGAATTGTGCCCCTCACTCAACTGATCTTTATCAGGAGCTAGATCAAGAGGGTCCCTTGGGAATGGATGGAGTGTGAAAGATGTGTAACAGCAGGGGGAGGAGTCTCCTCTGTAGGCTACCTAACATCACCTAAGGGTATATTTTGCTTTAATATATTAGTTATAATTTAAGAGAAAAAAAGAACAAGTCTCAACTCTGAGTTGTGACTTCAGATGAAATTTAAAAATGAGATGCAGGTTATTACCAATAGAAAAGACGGTCTTTAGTTTTTGAGTAATAATGAAGGTTGAATTACTTACTATTGATTTGTGCAAAGGAATCATTATAATGGGAAAAATGTCTTTTTCATAGCTTAAATACATAGAGGTAATTTGAAGAATTAAAAAAATGTTTTCTCTAATTTTGTGGGATGTTAATTTGAGTCTGTTGTGTTTTCTGATTAAATGTTTTAGATGCTATTTTGCTAATAATCTTCCCAATAATCAAATTCAAAAAATGTCTCCAGTTTCATATGAATTGCTATGGACAAAGAGAACTGGACCCAGGAATCTTCGTTTCATCAATTTTCTTACGCTTCTGACATTTGGTGTACAATACATATATAATTTTAAAGATTCTCTTTTAGGGACCCTGGAGGAATTCCTCCCACAGAAAAAGTATTAGTATATTAATAAACTATGTCAGTTTTTTTTTTTCTGTCAATTTGTAAACTAGAAAGTTGAATTTTCCAGCTTCTAAAAAAAGTTGACTGTTTTGATCATTAGTCCCTTGAGTCCTGTACTCAGCTGAAGTTTTATTTTCCCATCCCTGGTGCCGCCTGAAGCTCTTTGTCTGCGATTCAATCTCTATGGCTTTAATCATTTTGGATTGTACCAATGACTTCTCAGTAATAGAAGAAATGGGGAGCCAGACTTGGCATGGGACAAGTCCTTTTAGCTGGAGTACATTATATAATGCCATACACACAAAAAGGGCCCACAGTCAGATTAAATTAATGAGCGGCATGTTTTTAATCATTAAGGTAACAGCAACATGTGGATTCTTTGCCTCTGTTTTAATCCTTTTTATGTTTTTACCAGCTATATCATGAAATGATTTTTGAGAAGTCTTCCCATTTCATTGCAGAGAATAGCATCTATGTGGGGCAGAAATAAATGCTTCAGAGTCCTAAGAAACACTAAATGGCTTTATACATCAGGGTTCAGTGAAATGTATAGCTACCTTTTTGTCCTTCAGTGATGGAATGTGGAGGGACAGGGCTGTGGCCACCATTAGCAAATGGAACCAGCATGTGTTCTAAATTGCAAAGAGGTGAATTGTAAGTCTCAGCAGCTGAGGCTGAAATGGATTATTTTCTGGACCATGCTTAGCATTTAGACCAGATGAGTTGGAAGATATACTGCTGACTAGGCCAGCGGGGGCTCTGAATGCTTTGCCTCAGCTGGAAATTGCTTTATGCAAACTTTCAACTCACTGGCTGGTACCTGCTTGGCAAATGTTGGCAAGAGGACTTGCTATTCTCAGGAAGGTCTTGGTGAGCAGATCAGGACACACAGCTCCTAGACCTGATAGACTAGATAAAGCATGTTTCATAAAAGGATGCATATCTACACTAATAAAAGAGTAACATGCAAATTGACCATTCTTCGTGACACCCACCAGCCAATCAGGAGTGAGTATGCAAATTAACCCAACAAAGATGGTAGGTTAATTTGCATATGCAGGCACCGAGTGGCCGGGGGAGGGGTGGGACGCTTGTGTTGTCGCCATGGTGATGATGCAGGTGTTCCACACTGCCCTAGCCACTCCGGGCCTCTGGGCAACGTGGGAAGGTGGAAAGGCGGCTCTGGCCGGAGAGAAGGCGGTGCCAGCAGCCAGGTGTAGGAAGGACCATTCTTGCATGAATCTTCGTGCACCAGGCCTCTAGTATATATATATATTTTCCTCAGCTACTTATCCTATGACCACGTGAAACCTTAGAACATAGGTTCAAAATGAGAAAAAAAAAATCCAATACACTAGTTATTTTGTATGTGAGTGCCAAACACATGGTTAAAGTGATTTTTCACTGAATTTGACAAACTAAAACACTCATTCTGTGAACTCAGTGAAACTATTGCACTGTCCTCTGTGTTCCCACAGTGGTTATTCATAGTGTGAACATAGCTTGCTCTCGATGTGTTATAGTGAATTACATCATTCAACTGTAAGCTGGCCAGTCTCATAGTTGTCTTTGTGTCTTCAGGTCTTCGCAGAGTTGATGCTTCATATGCAATTGTAGGACAGCACTGATGGTGTAGGGATAAACAGAGTTCCTGCTTTCCTTTCTGGAAGTCTGGGGAAACTAAGGAGCGTGGGAGGAGAGTTTAAAAAGAAAGATAAAATTATAGATTAGAAGGGATCTCAAAGATCATGTAGTTCAACACTCTTATTTTACAGATGAGGAAAGTTAAGTCCAGAGAGGTCAATGATGTGATCTAGGTCACTTAGTTGGTGGCAGAACCAGGATAGAGATGATACTAGAACTAGAATTTTTCAGAAACTGCTATAGGCTGGGAATGTATTAGACTTCTGCTGCCCAATATGTTGGTATATTAGAGTTCTCCAGAGAAATAATATATTTGAGGGTTTATTATGAGGGAATTGGCTTACATGTTTATGGAGACTGAGAAGTCCCAAGATATGCCACCTATAAACTGGACACCCAGGGAAGTTGGTGGTGTAGCTCACTCCGAGTCAAAAGGCCTGAGAACCAGGGAAGCTGATAGGTTAAATCCCAGTCTAAGGACCGAAACAATGAGATGACATGTCCCTTCCAGAAGCGAGGCAGGAAAAAGGTGTGGATTTCTCCTCCTGCCTTTTGTTTGATTCCAGCCCTCAGCAGATTGGATGCTATCCATCCGCACTGGGGAGGGCCACCTGCTTTATTGAGGACACCAGTTCAAATGCTCACATTTTCCAGAAGCATCCTCACAGACACACCCAGAAATAGTGTTCAATATGGACACCCAGTGGCAGTCAAGTTGACACATAAATTAACTATCACAGTTAGCTACTTACTAGCTTTGCAGGGAAAGTGAGCACTTGAACTGTGACCAGAGAGATTGTGGTACTGACTCTCAAATTTTACTTAACTTTAAAAATTGAAGCAGTGTCACCTGACCGGCATGGCTCAGTGGTTGAGCACTGACCTATGAACCAGGAGGTCACTGTTCGATTCCAGGTCAGGGCACATGCCCAGGTTGGGGGCTTGATCCCCACCGTGCGGTGTGCAGGAGGCAGCCAATCAATGATTCTCTCTCATCATTGATGTCTCTATCTCTCCCTCTCCCTTCCTCTCTGAAATAAATAAAAATATATTTAAAAAAAAGTGAAGGAGTGTAAAATAATTTTTCATTAAAGACAAGTTTATTGCTTTGTAGACCCACATCTCACATTAACTATTAACAATTTAGTGTCTAGACTGAGATGTGTGGTTGGTATAAAATACACACTAAATTTCTATGATTTCGTATGAAAAAAAGAGGGTAAAATACCTTACTAATTTTTTTTATAATGATTACATGTTGCAATGATAATATTGATATATATTGGATTAGATAAAATTTAATATTAAAATGACACTCACTTGTTTCTTCTTACCGTTTTTGCATGGCTGCTAGACAGTTTAAAGTGACACATGGCTTGCATTATAATTCCACTGGGTAGTGCTGTGCTAGACACGTGACATACGTTGTTTCATTTAATCCTTAAAACAGCTATCAGCACGTTACTCTCTCTCTCCAGTGCTCAGATCAGAAAACTGAGAATGAGAGGAGTCAAAGTATTTGCAAAAAGTCAAACCACAAAGGAATGACAGACTCAAGATGATACCAGGTTTGGCTGACTTGGCAGCCAATGCTTTCTCTAAGGATTCTTGCCTTCCAGATACTGCCTCGGCATCCAATTGTACTTCTGATATACAGAACTGAGCTGTAGATTCTAATATAGTGATTCATCATCCTTTCCTTTATCTCCACTGGCTACTTCACAGGAAAAAATGGGAGAGTTCTCTTGACTCACCACTGGAGAATTTAAAGTGGCCAACTTTAAGGTTCTTAGGTTCTGTTCTACATGTGTCTCCTAAAAATTCTGAAAAACAAAGACATACAATTAATTTATTTCAGGGAATTTTATCATATTTTTGTTTGTTTCAATTTTCAATACTTTAAAAAATGTTTATAACCCAATAATTGTGCTTCTGATTAAAATCATATACAAAATTGAGGTATCCTTTTACACTGATTTATCCATTTTTACATGAAAAGTGGGTCATATGTTTGTAAAAGAACTAACATTATTTTTGAGCTACAGTAATTTCAAATATGGAAATATTTAAATAAGTGTTATATTTTATTTTATTTTTAAGTGTTATATTTTAATATTGGTTTTGTTCTTGTTTCCAGTAAAAGTCTGTTTTTTGCTCAGGCAAGAAAAACAAAAAGATAATCTGGCTGCTCTGTGTAGAGTATATTTTCTGCAGGAACAAGATGATTCTTTCTTACTGCTATTTAAAAGACTTGGAAATTCTATCACAATTTTATTCAGAGTTCTAACATTGGCCTAGTGCAGAAGCCTGAGATGTGACAAAAATGTTTGTGTAGCCTAAATCCATAAATGCAGCTTTTCATTAAAGAGTTGTCAGATTTTCCCAAAGACTGTAAATTCACCTAGAATCTAAACTGGTAGCAATACTTGAAAATACCTTCCTCTTAGCTAGAAAACTTGGTATAATTTTACTGCAATTCAGTTTACTGTCAATAGAGGGCGCCAAAGGATGAAAAAGTAACTATGGATGGCTTTTTGGTTTATTTCCCCAGCTAAAAACACGATGAAAAAAATCAATTAATTGAAACCTTTGAAAAATCATCTTTTCACCTTGAGAAGGGGGAGATTTGGTATTGCTATCCATATGTGTAATGTCATCTCTGCTTATCCAAGCATGCATGGTCTAGCTCAGTGGTTCTCAACCTTGCTAATGCCGCGACCCTTTAATACAGTTCCTCATGTTGTGGTGACCCCCAACCATAAAATTATTTTCGTTGCTACTTCATAACTGTAATGTTGCTACTGTTATGAATCGTAATGTAACTATCTGTGTTTTCCCATGGTCTTAGGCTCTACAGCGAACCGCTAGCAGGGTCTCCTAAGACCATGGGAAAACACATAGTTAGCAAGGTTGAACATAGCACAACCTGGAGCTGGGGTGGGTTGGCGCATGGGTGGTCTCTGAAGGACAGAGAAAACTCCTACTTTTGACTCTTTTACCAGAAAACAAGGTCCAGCAGCTTCACTTGAAATAGTCTTTTAATTGTGAGCAAATTAAGCTCCTTCACTGGGCAGTAAATTGACTCAGCAAATATTCCAGTTCCAGCCAGATGGCAGGCACTTGGTTAGTTTCTGGGGAAACCAGGTACTAAAACAGCCC
Source organism: Corynorhinus townsendii (assembly GCA_026230045.1). Lineage (NCBI taxonomy): Eukaryota > Metazoa > Chordata > Mammalia > Chiroptera > Vespertilionidae > Corynorhinus > Corynorhinus townsendii. The sequence goes on along the minus strand of JAPDVU010000001.1, from coordinate 77,454,210 downwards.
TGGCTTCATGTGGTCTACAGTCTACTGGGCAACAGAGACCTTAACCAAACAATCTCACAGACGTACAGTAAAAAATTATTGTGACAAAGTGGTGTTTGAGCTGGTTTGTGAAGACTGAATAACCAGATGAAGTAGGGAGTTGAGGAAAAAGATCCCAGGCAGAGAGAACAGCAGGGCCCCCTTCTCTGAGTCAGGAGGGAACATGGGCACTTCAGGAATTGAAAGCCAAGTGTTTCGAGCCTGAGAAATGAGAGTGGCTGAGGCCAGACAGGGAGGCAAAGGAGTATCATGTAAGAACTGATGGCAACATCGTGTGAGGATTTTGTTGTATATCCAATGCAAAGGCTTTGATAAGTGGATGATAGGATTATGTGACCACTCCAGCTGTTTTGTGGAGAATAGGTGAAAAGAGGGCAGGATCATAAGGAGCCTGCTGTACTGCAGTTCAGATGGGAGGTTTCAATGACTTGGACTAAGGCAGTGATGATGAAGATGGAGAGACATGATCAAGGAAGGATATCAAGTTGGTTGGACATAGTTGTGGATAATCAAACTCTGTAGCGAGGGATAGGATATTGTTAAGGATAACTTCTAGGTTTCTGGCTTGAAAAATCCTTACAGGTTAGTTTTTTCACACTTAAAAAACACAGCTGGCAATGTTTAGAAAGCGTTATCATTACCGCTTGTGAGGTGGAGATCAGAAATTTCAACATTAGACAGTCACTTGTTGGGCAAACTTAGTCTAGGCTGTTGGTCTTTCCATCAAGTTTCCAAACCTCTCTGTCATTAAATGAACATTTCAAGAACTTGGAATGACCAACAAAATTTTGAATGTGATATCTAAAAATATAGCCAATACCAATAAACACTTATGTATGGCATAGAAAGACATCTGGAAGAATATAATTAAACTATTACTGTTGTTATTTTTGGAGGGGGGAGATGACAGGAAGCGTCAATTTCAAGTCTAGATGCTACTGTGTTATCTGAAAAAAATTAAAATAAACCTTAATTGGCTTCCTAATTAGCAACACCCATAAAATCACCGTCATTACCAATAAAAAACTCTTTAGCTAGGAAATGTAAAGCCCTTTGTGGAACCCCGATAATCTCCCCTCTCCATTAAATTTCTATCCTGGAATCTAGAGGCTCTTACCTTGTAGCCCCAGAGAGCATAGATTTGTCTTGCTCCAGCTTTTTAGAGATACTTGAAATGAAGGAGAGGACTAGTAGCTGCAGAAGCCATCCCAGCACCCTTTGATCTTTACAGTAGCAAATGTGTCATTGGTAGCACAACAGTCCTATTCTTGTGTGAGGCTAAAATAGATCCACTCAAAGATGCTTTTGAGAGTCCCTGAACTCCAACTAACTACCAATCTTTCTCCCAATTCATGTATAAGTTCTGCCATTTCCCTGGGGAAGTCATTTCCACTTGCTTGGTAAATAATTAGCCTAGCTGCCTTTGGCTATAGAAAGGATTATAAATATTTTAAGCATCGCAAGTGATTGAAACCATCTCTATTTGATTTCATCTACACCTCCAAATGCTTCGGGTGAAAACTCATCTCTAAGCACAAAACACCCTTGGGCAGATAAATTTTCTAGGTATTTGAAGAATGGGCATTGTTTAAGCTGCTCTGGTCAGTGGGTATTCAGAAACAGGCTACCTAGGAAGCCAGTAGTTTAAACTTTTCTAATTTTAGCTCACACCAGTTAATTTTTCTCCCAATGAGAGAAATAAGACATTTCCCAAGAAGATCCCAGGGAATTAAAAAAAAAAAAGGCTTTATTTTTTAGAGCAGTTTAAGGTTCACAGCAAAATTGAGTAAAATGACAGAGTTCTGCTGTGGAGCGAGCATGAGTGAACGACCACTGGAGTCCAGACCAAATTAAAATTTAGGGAGCCTTTAATAGCCGGCCAACGACTGCTCTCTCTCCAAGCAGGGAATCCAGAGAGCAGCCCCTACCCTTTGTGCAGGACCACTTTTAAGCACATTAACCACATCCTGTTTTTGCAGAGCAAGTAACCCAAGACAAAACAGTTTTTCCCAAGCAACGTCAGGATCATGCCATTGATGACCATGTTATTCACAGGGTCATCCTGTTCTTCAGAAAGCTGACAGTGTTCTATGAAAGAAGGCCTAAGTGCTGGGAAGGGGCCATGAGACCGTATCTCAAGGCCTGGCCTGATGTCAGCACTGACAGTTCTATCTGGGGCATAGTCCACAGCCTCTCTGGAATGGTAGTAGTAAGCATGCTCAAAAATCCCCACTCTCTAACAGTTCCCATCAGTCTCTTATCTCTACACAGTACAACTTTCTCTCAACATCCCCCACCAGTGACACATTTGTGACCATTGATGAACGTACACTGATGCATCCTTGTCAGGCAAAGTCCAGACTTCACTTCAGGGCTCACTCTGGTTGTTGCACATTCTAGAGGTTTGAACAATGACGTGTCTCCACCATTGTTTCACTGCCCTGAAAATCCTTTGTGCTAGGCCTAGTCATCCCTCCCCCACCCTAACTCCCACAACCACTATCTCCATAGTTTTGCCTTTTCCAGAATGTCATAAAATTGGAATCCTTATAGCAATTTAAAAATTATTCCTCTAATGGTAAGTTAAAAATATAAAAGTTTCCATTAACATAATTGTTTTTAATCTTTGCAGTGAATTTTTTGTGGTTGCTATGTGTCCTACATAGATGATGTCTGTATCTGGCCAGTGGTACAGGGACAACTGGGTGAGAACCACAGCCTCACCTGCAGCAGATGGGAGTCAGGAGGGGAAGGCTGGGGTGGGGGGACCCATCCAACACCCTGCAGGGTATTTGTTCTCAGCTCTTTCAGCGTGACTTCTGATGAAAATAGTAACATGTGCCCACTGATTTACAAAATTAAACACTACAATTGTACACAGAGTAGATGTTGCCCACACGTTTATCCTCCCGAGATAACCATTATAATCTTCCTATCTGTCTGTCTTTACCATTGAGGGCAATCTTTCTCAGATACTTCTCGCCTCTTCCAAGGCTTGCTCTCTCATGTAGCTGGTCAAAATTCCGTTGTAGGTCCATACCTCCACAGTCATTGGCAAGAGGAATGAGAACACCTTGACTTACCTAAAGGAATATTGATTCCCCCCTATGGCCAGGGCTGAGGGCTCCCCTCCCTGCAGTGCATGGCTGGTGGAGGACATCAGCAATGTTTGCTGGACATTATGTTTAGGGGAGCAATGGGAGATTACATGGGACAGGATTGGAGAGACCTGGGTTGCTGGTTCGGAGGGACTTGTGGAGAGCTATCACAGAGTGAAAGAGCAGTTAGAAAGCCACTCAGAGTTTACATAAACGATGGTTAAAGTCAGCATTTACTGGGGCCCCACTCTGTGCCAGATAATGTCCTAAGTGGTTGGGGATACAGAGAGCAGACTTTATGGACATTACAGTCCAGCAACTTGACTTCAGGAATTTATGATTCCATTGTATCAATAGACATCAAAATAATAATAATGGGTAATAGCTACTGAGAGTTTACTGCAGCTGGGCATTGTTTTACATATATTAACTTACTTTATCCCCACAATAACTTTAGGAATCAGCTACTACTATCATCCCTGTTTTGAAGGTGAGGAAAATGAAGCACAGAGGTGACCTAGAGGTGAACCTGCCCTAGGTCAAAAGGCCAGTAACAGGGGAGACTGGAGGTAAGCCCAGGCCATGGGACCTCAGAGTCCATGCTCTTAGCCATTCACTACGTTGCCCATGAAACCCACATGGAGTTAGATTGTTAGTGATATGAACAGTGGGCTGGAGTGGAAGCAATGGGAATCAAAGAGGGAATAGCTATGATTGTATTCATAACTACGAATCACTGTTTACCATCAAACAGGAACTGTGTTAAATGTTAGTTATACATGATCTCACAGAATTCTCACAACTCTGTGAAATAGCTATGACTCTATTCCATTAATGAGGAAACTGAGGCTTTGAGATGTTGAGTCATTTGTGAAAGCTCAGTATTGTATTTGAACTTGGGTCTTTAAGACTCCAAAGCTTGTGAATTAGTTAATTCTACTATATGAAGATAAAATATATTTTCCAACTAGAAAACAGGAAATTATATATATATATATATATATATATATATATATATATATATATATATATATATATCATGGTCCTGATCAGACATGCTCCTTTGCGAATTATTTTTAATTTTTATACTAAACCAGCCAGATTGCAGCTGGCTATGCTCACAAACCAAGAGCTGCCCCCTCCCCTGCACTCAACCATGCTGGGCTCTTCACTGAGGGAGTGACCATTACCTAGAGGGGTTTTCTTTTTCTTTTCTATTACATGTTTTAGTGTGTATATATATATACACACTAAAACATGTAAAGGTGTGCTAATGAATCCTTTAATTGAAGAACCTTAAAAAATTATATTAAAGCCTACTATTAGAACTTGGCCTTCTCATAGGCCATGGTCCTGATCAGACATGCTCCTTTGGGATACCTCAAATTATTGTTTTTCTTGAAGGAATCTAAATCCAGAATACAGACTTTCCCCAAACTTTGTTTCATGAAAAAAGACATGTATATTAAAATTTTACAATGCATTCATAGTCTTTCACTAATACTTTTATGTATATAACTAGAGGCCCGGTGCACAAAATTCATGCACTGGGGGGGCAGGGGGGGCATGTCCCTCAGCCTAGTCTGTACCCTCTCCAATCTGGGATCAGGCTCTGTGGGATCGGGCTTAAACTGGCAGTCGGACATCCCTCTCACAATCTGGGACTGTTGGGGTCCCAACCACTCGTCTGCCTGCCAGCCTGATCACTCCTAACCACTCCCATGCCAGCCTAATCAACACCTAACTATTCCCCTGCCGACCTGATTACCCCCAACTGCCCTTCCCTGCCAGCCTGGCCGCCCCTTAACTGCCCTCCCCTGCAGGCCTGGTCACCCCTAACTGCCCTCATCTGCAGGCCTGGTCACCCCCAACTGACCTCCTCTGCAGGCTATCTTGTGGCAGCCATCTTTGACCACATGGGGTGGCCATCTTGTGTGAGGGCGTGAGGGTCAATTTGCATATTACTGCTTTATTATATAGGATAGGCACCTTTTATTTTTTTAGATAACTGTAAATTAATCTAAAATTAAAATGTCCAGGTGAATGCGAATTATTTTTAATTTTTATACTAAACCAGCCAGATTGCAGCTGGCTATGCTCACAAACCAAGAGCTGCCCCCTCCCCTGCACTCAACCATGCTGGGCTCTTCACTGAGGGAGTGACCATTACCTAGAGGGGTTTTCTTTTTCTTTTCTGTTCCCAGGGAGATTCCTTCAAGGCCTCGTCCAGATGTGAATGTGGCATATGTGGTACTGGGGTCTTCTCAAATCTTCTTTTTGTTAGTAGAATGACTGGGCGGAGCAAAGGAAATCGTTAAGGGGCATAATGATTTCTTTCTCTTCTCAGCTGAGTTGAATCCTGCCAACATCATCAGTGACCAAAGTCACTGCCATCTGTCAGTTGGGGGTGGCCCAAACCAGGGGTCTCCTGCTGCTCCCAAAGGACAGGTAACTCGCATCCAGAAAACCAACGCATCACATCTGGAACTTCTTGGCAGACTCAAAAGGAAAATCCCTGAATGAAATCAGTCACAGAGATAGAACACTCTGCTTTTTCTTGGAGCTGGTGTCTGCTGGGTTCAGGCTTGTGGCATATGGGGAGAACAACTCTGGAAAGTTTTCCAAAGGTATAGGCCAACTGAACATACTTTTCTGAAGCACCACCTTCTACCAAAATTGAAAAGGGAGAAAAAAAGGCCCAAACCAAACACACCCAAACCAGCTCACTCCTTTGGTGTGCCACATAAAATAAAACCGCCTGTCATGAAGACATTTGAATTTAAATTGTTGCCAGTTCTAAGGAAGAGGTAGGGGTAGCTGCTAGGGGGATAATCAGCATTCTAACCAAGTACCCAGGCCTAGCACTATAATTAGTAAGCACAGGTGGTACCACTTCTTGTTTCCTCTTCCTTAGCTATATTAGAGATTACCGGGGGAAAGAATGACAGGATGGGGGAAAAAATAGAAAAATGTAAGGAAGTAACTGTATAAATAGTCAGAACATAGTATAGTTTTGCCTTAGAATGATAAAAATAGACAAAAAATCTCTTCAAAAATTATTTTGTTTTGCAATATTTTGTATACATGGTTATCTCATTTTATTCATCACAACGTTAGTATTTACATAGCATTGTCCCCAATAAACACTTCAGATAGCAAATTATACTCACTTTCAAATATAAACCATGGCTGCTACTATAAAAATACTATAAAAAATTTGGGTGAGTGAAAAAAAGGGGAAAACTGTATTTGAAAAGTATTCTGACAGATTCCTAGAGAGTCTGGCCAGGCAGGAGCTGTTAAAGGAGTATTTGTCCCGCAGCTGGCCAGGGGCTGCTAGTTATATACATATGTACACTTTTCTCTGGCGCTTTGAGCCTAGAGTGGAGTGTGTATGGTGTAGGGGAAAACCCACGAGCGCTGACCTCAGATACACCTGGATTTAACTCCTGGCTCTGCTGCCCACTGGCTGTATGACTTAGGGCAAGAGCCTTATATTCACTGAGCTTTAGATCCTCATCTATGAAATAGGCACTGTTAGCGCCTTCCTGGCAAGCTATTTGTGAGGACTAAAGGAGGTCATGTATTAAGCACATAGGGCATGGCGATGCTTTGCCTTTGGTTGTCCTTTCCTCTCCTGTCCCTCAGGGTAGTGATCACTGTTCTCCATGTTGACCTCTGGCTTCTCAGGCACGAGGGTGGCTCTGGTGGAGTGGCATCTGGTCTCTTCTGCCTTGCACTCCTTTTCTCTTCCTTTCCCCTTCTAATGACAGTACGGTTGCAAAGTCCTCATGGAAGAGCTGATTCATTTTCTATGCTGTTTTCCCTCAGCCTAAGAGTAAAGCCTGAAGAATGCCCCTCTGGTGAAGAAACCTTTCCTAATTGCTAGGAGAAATTCACAAGCCACAGGGCTTGATTTCTCCCCCTCCATCAGAGTGTGGAGGGGAAAAGAGTAAGGGAGCTTGCCTTGAAGTGATAGGAGGTAAATTAGGAATTATGCTTGTCTGTCTTTAAGCTTTGGTCCTTGTCTATCCCAAGGTGATTCAGAGCACCCTAACTGCCTCCAAATTAACCATTGTGTTTGTCAGGATTAGGACAATGGCATTTCCTTCCAGGGTAAACATTGTGCCATTATGGACTGCTCCACAGGAGTTTTATAGGGATGGCCGAGTCTACTTGTTTTACACCTTTCACAGTGCCAGCTACACATTTGGGCCTCCAGGAAGCAGTTGATAAATTCTGAATGAGCAAGGGAATGAATTAATGAATTAATGCCTTTAGAAAAATATTTTCTCACTTTTTGAAACCTATGCCATCTTTTGATTAATACCTCCCAGCCTCCAAATGTGATACTCTTCAAAAGGGTCCTCCTCAAAGACAATGAACTATATTTTCTACATATCGCACCAGTTAAATTAAAATATATATATATGTTTTTATTGCTTTCAGAGAGGAAGGGAGAGAGAAAAACATCAATGATGAGAGAGAATCATTGATCAGCTGCTTCCTGTACACCCCCTACTGGGGATCGAGCCTGCAACCCAGGCATGTGCCCTGACTGGGAATTGAACTGTGACCCCTGGTTCATGGGTCAATGCTCAACCACTGAGCCACACTGGTCGGGCTCACAAGTTAAATTTTTGTGGTGCTTCACTTTGTCTATTTTTTTCCTCCCCCAAATTATACATTGTTTTAAGAAAGCACTATTGGATCTGCCTTCTCTTGCCCAAAGGTTCTGATTTATAGCCCATTTTCCTAAAGATATCAGTACCATTTTTTATCAGAGACTTCAGAAAGACAAGAACATGCCTATTCAAACATCTGCCATGCATAAGATATGGTAGGCACTAAATAAGTGCTTTTGATAATGACACAAATGACAGCTCTGGGGAAGCTTCAGTGCTTCATCATCACCGATTACATGGAACAGTTCAAAACCGGATTTAAATGCAGACCTCCCAAGAAGGGTCCCAGTAGCCCTGTCTAAGATGAAATGCAGGATTTCTTTAACTCTCTTTCTTAAAAATCTGTCCAGCTTATGCTTTTTCATGTGTTTTAGAAGTAGAAAAGAATTATGTCTTCTACCAAAATTTTTCCTGACTCAGGCATTTAATATTATGAATGAAGTCCAAATGGCTACAGTTTAAATTTTTTTTTTTTAATGCTTTCAACGTGACCTACAGGATTACAGGAGCTGACTGTTTGACCTATAGTAGCTAGAGGCCTGCCTATATTTTTGGTGAGCGTGAGTATAAAATGAAAAACTAGCATGTAATTTTATAGCAACCAAACACATTGTTTCCCTTCTCCTTTGGGATGAAAATTCCTTCCTGTAGAAACTGAGGTTATGCCCCTACTTGTGAACCCAAGGAGGGACACTTTGATGTGAAAGAGGATCCTGGTGGCGTAAGGGATGCAGAAACCAGTGTGGGAATAGGAGGAGCCTCCAGAAACAGGAAAAGGCATTGTCCTAAGGAGGGGTTATTTCATCCCTCTCTGTCGTCATTCGGGCTGTCTGGTTCATTTCCTCCCCCAGGTTGGTATGAGTTGGATGGAGAGCCCTTTGTCAAAGAGGTCAAGAACAAGACTGCCCATTTTGCATGGTGGTTAGGGCTGAACTTTTATATTTCAGATTTTATGAAAGGTGACCAAGAACAAAATTAATTTGGGCTTCATCTAAGCGACTGGGTAGGAAGTGAAACTCCAGTTAACTGGTGTGGCTAAGCAACATCAAACATCTTGGCTGGATCGATTTTCCAAGGAAATGCTTCAGTTGGCCAACAGTTCAGGCATTGTGTAGGTATGTACTAGTATAAGACTGAAAATTTGCCCACAGCTAGTTTCCCTGACACCAAAAATTTGTTAAAATAAAAAGAGTTTTATTTTAAGAGTTTCATATCACAAGTGAATAGCTGCTGGTCAGAAGCACAGAGCAATGCCTGAGCTGGGAACAATCGTGAACTGGTTTTCTGGGATGGCGTTGGCAATGCCCCTGTGTGGGTCCCGTCTTCCTCAGGGGCTTTCTCAGCACACACCCACCAGGGTGGACCCTGAGGCTCCCTCTGGAAACACTGATTTGTGGGTCCTGGCAGAATCTCAGCCAAATCGTCGTCATCTGGGAGCAGTATGGGAGAGTGGCCAGGGCCGGTTCCAGCTGGCACAGGTCTGAGGCCTCTGGCCACATTCTTTTCACTATATTTAGCACTGAGCCCTTTCAGAGTGCTTGAGAATGCTTTGTATTTATTAGTTTTCACACCACTACATGGTGTAGAGCAACTTTAGTATTAGACTTCTTATTTTAGAGACCAATGAGCTGATGATCAAGAGGCTTAAGGGATCTGCACTTCATAACTCAGAAGATGAGTGTCAGAGCCAGGATTTGGCTGCACAGAGAATGCACGAGGCCCCAATGGTGGTGTGGTCCACAGAGAGCACCGGCCCTGCTCTCAGAACCACAGGGAATCGGTTTGCACCTCAAGGACCCTATAGGAACCTCTCTCCTCCCAGGGCCCAGTGAAGCCCAGGCAACCATACTTCAGGACATGAACTTGGTATGAACTGCTGGAGGCACTCTCTGAGCTGAGTTGGGCTCAACCCAGCTCTTTGTTCCCGGTCATACCCAAAGACCCATGAGAGTTTGAGATGAGCAGGATTTTTGTCTAATCTGGAATATTAGTACATGAAAACAAAACCAAAGTGCCTTAGGGAGCATATGCTGAATAATAGGCCAAGGCTGATCTTTTTTTAAAAAATACATTTTTAAATTGATTTCAGAGAGGAAGGGGGAGGGAGAGAGAGATAGAAAGACCAGTGATAAGAGAGAATCATTGATCCGCTGCCTCTTGCATGCCCCACACTGGGGATTGAGCCCACAACCCAGCATATGCCCTGATGGGGAATTGAACTGTGACCTCCTAGTTCATAGGCTGACGCTCAACCATTGAGCAATGCTGTCCAGGTAAGGCTGATCTTCTAAGGCCCTTCATTATAATACAGCAAAGGCACGAGACACCTTCCGTGCGCAAGACCCAAAGATAAATAAAAGTAGTCCTGACTTCCAGTACACAGCCTTCTGAGGCAGACAAACAGTTACACACCCATCCACACCATAAGACAGCCTGTATAATGGCTACAGTGGAAAAAGAAACAAAAGTTAGGGGTGTTCAGAAGAGGAAGGAGACATTGATTCTGATCAGAGATGTTAAAATGTGGGGAAAATGTATATCTCAGAACCACTGAAACACAGTATTCTCAAGGAAAAATAGGACTGTGATAGACTATCACTGGGAATCGTTTCATAAGCATGGACTCTGATGAGATACATATTAGCTTAGACCTGAAGAATAAAGAGGAATTGTTCCTACTAGTCCAACCCAAGAAAGCATATTCCAGGCAGCAGGCACAGCCTCAGGCCACAGAGGCAGGAAGCACAAGGCAGGTGTGAGGTGCCTGAATTCTACATCATAGGTTTGGTAGCAATTGTCTTGGGGTTTCCCCACTGAACGGTGCTATAGAATTCTAAACCATTGAGGCATCTCCCTTACCACATGGCCTTCAGCGGTTATAGTTTTCCTGCTGTTGTTAAGTGTTCCACTTCCACAGCTGCTCGCCATTCGTCTCCTCCCACTGCTACTGGCTGTGTGGGGCTGACTCTCTGCTCTCTCCCCCACCACCAGCCCATGGCCTGCTCCCCAATGGAGGAGCCAGCCTCTCAATCAAAGTGAATGCCACTCTTTGGAAATCTGGGGTGGTCTCTGACCTGATATTTTAGTTTAGTGGCCACAGATATTTTAGGCCCTCAAGAGGTAGCCTTGCTCTTTCAATTTTACTGGCCCCACTGTTTTAAGGAACTTGGACCAGTTTCCCGCGGGACTGGTCTGGAGGTGCCGTTGAATAACACCACAGTGTTTTCCTTCCTCCCCACAAAGGCCCAGCTGGTGCCTCAGACCAGCAGCAACCTTTTGGCGCCCTACTAATGCTGAGTGAGAATGCCGCTTTCCTCCAGCGTTCCTACCCTTCCAGGTCAGGCAAAACCTTTTCTTCCTTTGTTGCTTAGGACTTAGAATCTTGATGCTGCCTCTGAGTTGCTTTTTCTTTCCCAGGAGAATTCAATGCCCTTGGGCTTTGGCGTTATAAGACCCATAGTCTGGATTTTCAGGCTAAGTCTCATTTCCCTGTGCTTCCCTCCGCAAAAAGAGAGGTAGAGAAAGGATCTAGGGCTTAAAAACAGCATTGTAACTCGCTTAGCTGTCCACAGCCTGTGTAACAGCATGTTGGCGCAGTTTTCATAAGCTCTTGGCACAGCTTTTCCGAGATGCTTCTCTGAGGAAGTACCTGTCAATCCCTTTAGTTATACAGGGAGGAAACAGTCATCTGCAAGATAATTTTATGATGCATTTGAGACAAATATACTCAGGAAAGGATTTTTTAAAGCAATATTAAATGTCCGTGCACTGGTGAATGGATTAAAGCTGTGGTATAGCCATACAATGGAATGCTATTTAGTGACTAAAAGGAACTTTCTAGAACATGGAATAACTTCAAAGATGCTATGTTAAGTGAAAGAAGCCAGGTATAAAAGATTATGTGTTTTATCATTCTGTTTAAATAAAATGTCCAAAAAAAAAAAAAGCCAAATCTATAGAGATAGAAAGTAGATTAGTAGTTGTCTTGGGTTGCAATAAATATGATTTCAAACGAGTCTGGGGGTTTTTCACAGGGTGGTGGAAATGTTCTAGTATTGTATGTGTTTATGGTTATACAACTCTGCATACTTACTAAAAGATCATTGAATTATAAATTTAAATGGGTGAGTTTTATGGTTTATAAATTATACCTCAAAACAGATGTTAGAAAAAAAGAAAAAAGAAGCATAATGTATGACATCCATTGTGACATCAACCAGTCAGTTCTAACTCCATTAGTGCTCATGGCCTGTGTACCATAAGGCATTTCACCAACTTAACTAGATTCCAGATATCAAAATTTAATAAGACCTGAGTATGTGCCAGTTATCATGTTCAGATATATCCCTTTATATAATTACTAGCGGCCCGGTGCATGAAATTCATGCACTGGGGGGCAGAGTGGGGGGGGGGGTTGGAGGGGGTCCCTCAGCCAGGCCTGTGCCCTCTTGCAGTCTGGGAGCCCTTAGGGGATGTCTGACTGATGGCTTAGTCCCACTCCCCTTGCAGCCCTGGCTTTGTCTAGACAGTCGTTCTGCTGTTCGGTCTAATTAGCATATTAGCTCTTTATTATATAGGATTACAAAAATAAATTTGACTTGAAGTGGAGTAGGAACAGAGTCTCATTTTAGATGATACTATTTGCCCTTTTGTGTGTGTGTTTATATGAGCCAAACTGAGGACAATATCGGGAAGGAAGATCTCAAATGCTCTGATATGATACTACTAGTATATGTCTTTAAAATTGAAAATCAATCAAGGTAAAAGAAAAAATTAGACGTAAAGGAAAAGGAGAAAGTATACCAAGCCACAATAAACCGAGTATGACTGCCTTATCCTTTTTGCACCATTTATATTCAAACTAAAGGAACTGTGTATGGATTCATGCACTGGTGGGGTCCCTTGGCCTGGCCTGCAGGGATCGGGCCGAAACCAGCTCTCCAACATCCCCTGAGGAGTCCTGGATTGCATGAGGGCACAGGTCAGGCTGAGGGACCCCATCTGTACATGAATCTGTGCACCAAGACTCTAGTATGCATATAAGATCTTTGCTTAATCTCTTCCTGCCCGCCCCCCCCCCCCCCCCCCAATTCCCTCTGAAATTCATCAGTCTGTTCCATGTTCCCATGCCTGTAGTTTCTGCTCCTGCATTGAGCATCTGCTCCCTGGTGGTCAGTGCATGTCCTAGCTATCAGCTGGTCACTTAGGCTTTTCTATATATAGATAATGCATCAGTAATACAACATCTGGAAGGAAAACACACATCCCTCCACAGCCCCAGCCTCTGCTTCTTTGTCCATCAGGTATCCTTGAGTTTATGATAAAAACTTTAGGAGTAGCTCCGGTTTGTTCTATGTGTGCTGACTATAGTGGAGGGCTGTTGTCCTGGGGAATTGCCTCCAAGAGCAGAAACTGGGCTAAGTGCTTTCTCTCCAGTAATCTGACTTTTGAAGAATAGGCTGATTTATTTCCTACTGCCAAGCTCAATGAAAAGGGGTCCCAGCCCAAGTAGCTAAGGGTAGAACTCTTTCCCAGGCTGCTTAGCAATCTGCAGGTGAAGCTAAGGGTTTAATTTTGTTAATTACCACTGGGCTGGTGGTAGCAGAGACCTGCTGCCATGGAATTGCTGATTGGGTTCCTCTGGCTATTCCTAAATGTTAAGTAAGGACCAGGACAGGTAAGACTGTCTTGGCTGTGACTAGGACTAAGGCAGTAGAGATAAGCTTTTCTCATGCACAGCAATTTTTCAAAGGAAATTTATTTTTTCTTGGGTTATGACCAGACACAAAAGAATTTCCAGCCAGAATCTGGCCAATCCCTTAATGTTACAGTTCTCAGCAACCAGGTCTTTTTGCTTCATGCTCATATCATTTAGGTGGGTGCGAGGTAAATCCAGATTGGACAGATCAGGATACATTCAGCTTTCTTCTATTCATACCCAGAAGTATCATAACTTACCTTCTGTCTCAGTGCCAGGGCTAGACACTGGTCTATCTCACTCCTCCTACAATAACTTTTGGATCGAGTCACCATAAATCCTCTGGATGTATTTTCCTAATTCCATACCTCTTAGAAAAAGAGCAAGAGTTATTGAATCCTTTTTTCCTAAGAGAATCCTGGCTCCTTAACTCCACCCACTTCTTAAAATCATGTTTTCTAACCCCTCACATCCTTATTCCTCCTTAATCCACTCTACCATAGCTTCCATTCTCACCAAAATTTATAGTGATACCAGCTAGCCAAATTCAATGGCCAAACATTTTTTATGGCATCATCTTACTGACCAAGCAGTATATAGTCTCTCATTCTTTTTTTGTTTATTTAGAGAATACTTTATTAGTTTCTGTAATCAAACCAATGTAGATTAAGACCTTACATATGTAATACAGTGCATTACCCCTGTACCAATGGAAAAAAATTATGCCAAATATTTCTAGACCAAGATGGCTGTTAATTTCTGTACAATGCCAACCCAACACAGTGCAACTGGGATCGTTTTTCCAAAGTCTGCAGTACAGCTACGGTTTCCCAAATTATATATATGTATATACATATTTATATACATATCTGTATATATTTATTTATATAAAAAGACCAATAGCAGTATGTTATGCATCAATAAGAACAACAGCCTTTCCAGGTTCTGCAGCCATCTGAACAAAATTAGAGACATCCAGTATACTCCATTAAAAAAAAGGTAAAAAACAAATCCTCAGCAAATAGCAAAGTTCAGTTACTGTTGTGGTACCTGGCACCACTTTTTTATTAGCTTCTCCATCATCATCATCATCTGGGAAGAAAACATTCTAGAACAATGTCATTAAAATAGCTATGAAAAAGCACGGTCACTTATTACATATCATAAAGCAGGTACGAGATATTTTACATTCACAGAGGTATGACACTGCCCTACATGTGTAATAATAGAGATATGATTAAAAAGGCCTTGTTTGAGACTTGATTCTGTTTTCCCAGCAGAGGGCCCCAGGGGTAGAACGACAACTGTGGGAAGAAATGCTCCTTCTCAGACAGTCTTTCCTTTCGTTAATGGCACAGTTCTAGGTACTGACTGCTCTTCATGAATACCACCTGCAAACCGTTTAAGAAAGACTGAAACTAACAAACAAAAGCAAAATAACCCACCACACCCCACTGGATTCATACAAAGATGACCAAGTGGAGGCAGGCAAGACTCACCCCAATCAGGATTCAACAAACCTGCTGTATGTGAGTGGTCAGGGTTCCCAGAAAACAGAAGCCCAGCAACACTTCAAAGCTTTGGGCCACAACCTAAAGACAGCATCATTTCAAATAGAGGCAGTAGCCAGACACTGCCCACTGGGGCACAGTCAGGATGCTGACATCACCATTACACCACCTCCCACTCATCCAGGAAGAAGGGAGATCAGTTACCATACTTTGTGTTCAACTCAATTACCATGTTATAAAAACAGCAGGCTGCCTGGCCAGGCATAAGCTCCTCTGTGCCACCCCAGTTCTCGTCAGGTCCTCACCCCGGCCCCACCAATGCCATCACCGACCACTCTCCTTCTTAAAACACTCTTGGCTTCCTGGACACTATGTTCTGGTTTTTCTCCAATACACTGGGCAGCTTTTGTTTTCTTCCTTTAAGATGTTCTTTCTCTGCTCAACTCCTAGATTTTTGAGCATTCCAAAGGCCTGGTCTTAGTTTCTCTATTTTTTTCTGTCTCTTTCCTCTAATAGGCAATCTCATCTATTCCCATGGTTTAACAAACCACCCAAATGATGACGTTTTTCAAACCAATTAAATCAGATACATTGAGCTCCCAATTTACATATGCAACCTCCTCAATGCTACAAAACTTGATAACTAATAATCATTTTAAACCAGAAATAAGAAAAAATTGTATTGATTTCAGAGAGAAAGGAAGAGAGGGAGAGAGATAGAAACATCAGTGATGAAAGGGAATCATTGATTGGCTGCCTCCTGCACGCCCCACACTGTGGATTGAGCCAGCAACCCAGGCATGTGCCCTAACAGGGAATGGAACCATTACCTCCTGGTTCATAGGTCGACACTCAGCCACTGAGCCATGCCAGCTGAGTTTAAACCAGAATTTTTGATTCCCTTTACAAATCTTTTCCTCTCTTTACCAGTTCAGTGAATGACACCAATATGTATATAGCTGTTCAAGCTAAAAAAAACCCTACAAATCATCCTCAATTCCATTTCTCTTATTCTTATATCCTGTCCATTAGCAAATCTATTCAGCTCACACTCTGATGATGTAAGAAATGTACAAACCTGTCACGAATTTTTTTTTAAATATTTATTGTTCAGATTATTACAGTTTTTCCTCTTTTTTCCCCCATAGCTCCCCTCCACCCGGTTCCCACCCTACCCCATGCCTTTACCACCTCCCGACTGTCCTGATCCATAGGAGTAAGGTTTTTGTCCAGTCTCTTCCCTCTCCCCCCACACCCCTTTCCCCCAGAGGATTGTCAGTCCACTCCCTTTCTATGCCCCTGATTCTACTATATTCACCAGATTATTCTGTTCATCAGATTTTTTATTCACTTGATTTTTAGATTCACTTGTTGATAGATATGTATTTGTTGTTCATAATTTTTATCTTTACTTTTTCCTTCTTCCTCTTCTTAAAGAATACCTTTCAGCATTTCATATAATACTGGTTTTGTGGTGATGAACTCCTTTAGCTTTTTCTTATCTGTGAAGCTCTTTATCTGCCCTTCAATTCTGAATGATAGCTTTGCTGGGTAGAGTAATCTTAGTTGTAGGTCCTTGCTATTCATCACTTTGAATATTTCTTGCCACTCCCATCTGGCCTGCATAGTTTCTGTTGAGAAATCAGCTGACAGTCCTATGGGTGCTCCCTTGTAGGTAACAAACTGCTTTTCTCTTGCTGCTTTTAAGATTCTCTCTTTGTCTTTTGCTCTTGGCATTTTAATTATGATGTGTCTTGGTGTGGTCTTCTTTGGATTCCTTTTGTTTGGGGTTCTGTGCATGTCCTGGACTTCTAAATCTATTTCTTTGACCAGGTAGGGGAAGTTTTCTGTCATTATTTCTTCAAATAGGTTTTCAATATCTTGCTCTCTCTCTTCTTCTGGCACCCCCATAATTCTGATGTTGGTATGCTTGAAGTTGTCCCAGAGGCTCCTTACACTATCTTCATATTTTTGGATTCTTTTTTCTTTTTGCTTTTCTGGTTGGGTGTGTTTTACTTCTTTGTATTTCAAATCTTTGACTTGATTCTTGTGATCCTCTAGTCTGCTGTTGGATCACTGTATATTATTTTTAATTTCAGTCAGTGTATGTTTAATTTCTAGTTGGTCCTTTTTCATATCCTCGAGGGTCTCACTGAATTTATTGGCCTTTTCTAGAAAATTCTTGAAAAACCTTATAACCGTGATTTTGAACTCTATATCCAGTAGTTTGCTTTCCTCCATTTCTTTCATTTGTGACCTGTTTCTTTGTCTGCATTTTGGCTGCTTCCCTGAGTTGATAGAGTGGTTTTGTGTGCTAGGTGTCCTATAGGGCCCAGTGGCTCAGCCTCCCCAGTTACCTGAGGTGGACACTCTTGGTGCACCCCTTTGTGGGCTGTGTGTACAGTCTTGTAGTAGTTAAGCCTTAATTGTTGTTGGTATCACTGGGAGGAATTGACCACCAGGCCAATTGGCTGTGAGGATCAGCTGTGTCTACGATGGGAGAACTTCTGTGCTGGAGACACCCTTCTGAGGCAAGACTTGCTTCGGTGAGACTTTGGTGCTCACTGAGTCTGCCCCTCAAGTATGTCCCTTATGGATCTGAGGAGTTGTAATCTGGATGGTCCTACTCTGACCCCTGGGTACACTGGCTCTTGGATCTCCAAGGAGGTGCTAATTTAGCCTTTGCCTGAGGCCACCCAGCAGAAGCTATGGAGAAATCTGCAGATTCCTCTTCTTTGTTTGGGTTTTGGAGGTGCCCAGATGAGGCAAGCTGCTGTGGGGCCTTGGGCCTTCTCTTGGATGTTCTGGGTCTCTCTGACTCAGCTGCAGTTTGTGAGGTAAGTTTAGATTTCAAAGGACCAGGCCATTCTTATGCAAAAGCCTCTGTGCACAACTTGCATGGGGCAGAGTCTCAGGGTGGAGCAAACAGCAATGGCTTCCCGTCAGCCCTGCCCTAAGAGGCCCCTGTGTCTCAGTGTCCCGTGGTGGTAATCGCTGCAAGCACCTCTGAGAGAAAGCTGCCTTCGAGTTCTGCCCACTGCCAGATAATCCAGCTTCTCCCTGTATGAGTCTGGGTCCCCAGAGTCTCGCCCGGAAATGGAGTTCAGAGCAGTCGGGAGCTTGTGTCTCCCGCATATTAAAAAAGTCAGCCGTGTACTCAGTTGCCAGCCCTCTCTGCGCATGCGCATGTGCGCATACCTCTGTACCTCTGTCTTTACTTCTGTAGCTCCTCTGAGTCTCAGTGTGCTTTTCTCTTCCCTTCTAGTTGTAGAATTTCCACTCAGCCAGCCTTCCTGTGGTTCTGGATGATGTCTGTTTTGTCTTTTAGTTATAGTTTTGAAGTGGTTGTGCTAGGCAGCAAGTTCAGGTGTTTACCTATGCCGCCATCTTAGTTTCTCTCCCCTGTCATGAATTTTAATAAGAGTTTATTTGAGCCAAACCAATGACATTGACAGGAAGCAAGATCTCAAATGCTATAGAGAATAACAGTTTTGCAATTTACTTTATACATGTGGATTTAAGGAGGGAACATAAAGAAGATTACATGAATGTGGGAGAAATAGAAGCAGGGAAATGTCTATGATTGGATTGCAGGGCAGTTAATGAGATTGTGTGTTCTTTTGAAGGTGGTTATGTTTCCCAGGGATCTGAAAAGGAGGCATTTCAAAGGCGTGTTAACCTAGATGCACAAAAACAAGGCATAGGGCATGATTAAGGCAAAGATAAACCTTTTACTAAAGAAGTTGTATGCCAGTGGTATGACTACCCACCATGACCTCCCCAGTTTAAAATCTATGATCAAATCACCCTGTGAGGTTACTTTCAGTCACTGGACTTGTCAGACTTATTATAGAGCCTCTTTTTCATTCACATCTCCAAAATCTATCTCAAATCTGTTCATTTATCTTATTCCCTACCTTTATTCTCTTAGTCCAATAACCATCTAACTGATCTCCCTGCTTCCATGCTTGCCCCTCACAAGTCATTCTCTACACAGTCAGGAATTTTTAAAAGTGCATTTCAGAATATGTCCCTTCTCTGTCATTTCTAATAAACAAAACTCAAATCCCACCCTCTCCCCCCTGGTGTCTGTGTCCATTGGTTAGGCTTATATGCATGAGGTCACGAGGGGGGTGAGGGGGGGACAATGAGGGGAGTTAGGACATATATGTAATACCTTAATCAATAAAGAAAAAACAAAATAAAACAAAAACCTCAAATTCCCTTAGCTGATATGATTTGGTCTTGTCAAACAAGCTTCACCCATTTGGTTTCCTTTTTAAAGATTTTTAAAAATTGATTTTTAGAGAGAAAAGGGTGAGGGAGAGAGAAATCTTGAGATGAGAGCAAAACAGATTGGCTGCCTCCTACACATCCCTCACCAGAGACTGAGCCCGAAACCCGGGCATGTGCCCTAACCCAGAATTGAACCAGCAACATTCTGGCGCATGCACAATGCCCAACCAACTGAGCCAGGGCATTTGGTTTCTTTATATCAGGTGTGGAGGTATAGATCTTTTTATTGTTTCATGTAGATCCTTTTATTCTTCAACTCAATCCCAATCTTGCAGGCAATTGAATACTTCTTTTGAACTGGTTTAGTGTGTTGAAAGAGGGTATATTTTTCTTTCTTTGATTCTGGACTGGCCTGTGATTTCTTTGGTTAATAGAGGATGAGAGTTCTAGTTCTGGCCTTTGAGAGGAATGGCAGCTTTTGTCTTGGAGCTATGTAAGAAATCCAACTAATTTGAAGTTGTCCTGCTACGAGGAAGCCCAAGCTAAAAAAGTTGAAAGACTATCTAGGCAGAGAGAAAAGTGCCTGGCCAGACCCCAGCTGTTTAAATGATCCCACCTGAGATCTCAGACATTGAGGAGCAGAGACAATCTGCCCCCCTGTGTCTGTTCAAATTCTTAGAAACATGAGATATACTTGTTTTAAGCCACTAAGTGTTGAGGTTGTTTGTTATATAGAAATATAAACCTGGAACTTATGGAAAGTAATTTGAGACCTTGAATGTGTTGGAAATGTCTCCATTCTATTTATTAGTTATTTAATAGTTTGTCTGGGTATAGAATTCTCAGTTGGGAAAATTTCATTTAGAACTTTAAAGGTATTGCTGTATTGTCTTTGAGCTTCAAGTGCTGCTGTTGAGAAGTTTGATGTCATTCTAATTCACATATCCTTGAATGTGATCTGGTTTTTTTTTCCTTCCGTGTAAGTTTTAAGTTTTCTTCTCTGACCCCAGTGTTGTTAAACAAATTGATATGTTTTGTTGTGGGTCTTAGATTTCAGTTTCCTCTAAGTTCACTAAGTTCATGTCATCCATGAACTTAGTTTTCACTAGTTTTCTTGTTTTACTTCTCTACCACTACCATGTTTTGTGGGGTTATGCCTTTCTAAGTCATGCACTGTAATATTGACAGAATTTGAGGAAACAGTGGCTATAATAGTGTGTGCAGGCCCTCAGAATTTCTGTTTTGTAACTATCTATTATTTTATAATTATTTTTTCACATTCTTTTCCCTACAAAATTGTAAACTCCCTGACAGTTGGGGCCACTCTCTCTTGTTCAGTTCTTATCCTCATCTTCTAGTCCAGTGCCTGACACATAGTTGTTATTTATAATCACCTTTTGAATGGAATATATGGGAAGTAATTTGAGACCTTGAATAAAGAAATGCCTGAGGCAGGGGGCAGGAAAGGTGACAGGAACAGACACAACCAAAAGCAAACATCATAATCTGTATCATCATTTTATCCAGAAGAGGGATTTTTAAACAAGGGTGATTTTGTCCCCCACAGAATATTTGGCAATACTTGGAGTCATTTTTGATGATCACAGCTGGGAGAGGAGTTATTCACTACTGGCATCTAGTGAGTAGAGACTAGGAATGCTGCTGAACATCCTACAAAGCACACACATCTGCCTCCAACCAAAAATTATCCAGTTCAAAATGTCAATAAGGCTGAGGTCAAGAAACACTCAAATAGATCACAGTCAGATACAGCTAATATATATAGCTTGATCTCTCTTACATACATAGCCCATTTTTAAAATACCACACACAGGTGTCAAAACTTCCAACTGTATGCCCTCCTCAGTGTATAGGCACAATGAAATACTAAGTTTGGATGTCCTGTGGCTCATCCTATATAGCAGTCTTTTAAAATTATTATTATTATTGCCCAAGGATATTTTTGCCATTGATTTTTTTAGGGAGAGTGGAGGGCAGGGAGGAAGGGATAGAGAGAGAGAGAAACATCGATGTCAGAGAGACACATTGACTGGTTGTCTCCCATAAGTGCCCCACCTGAGGCTGTGGACTGAGGAGATGACTTTGATGGGGAATCCATGGGCCAATGCTCCAACCACTGAGCAAAACCGGCCAGGGCAAGCAGTTTTTACTTTGTACTTAATATATTTATTTGATTTTTTTGAATGCTGGGATTACTGGATAAAGAATGGATTAGAAAAGAAATTCACAGAATTCACAGAATCCCCACTAATGTGTTATTTTTTTCCCCAACATCCAACAGTAAGTGGATCTAATGATGTGTTACATTTTTTTCTCAGCTGCTCTTCCACTTTTCGCAGAGGAAAGTGTCTACTTGGCTCTTTGCAAGAACCTAATAGTGTAATAATAGCTCTCTAAGGCTAGAAGGGGCCTCATTTTAAGGAAAAGTAATTGTGCCTGAATATAGCTAGCTCAGTACAGAAGTAAAATAGGAATCGAGGTCTGTTCTAAAATGTAGCTGTATTCTGTTGTAGCATGTTCATTGAATTTAGAAAAAAACTCCACCTTGACTACACAGATTCACTTTCAACACCACAATAAATAAAATGCTTACCCTCATCTACTTTCACCAAAACTGAAATCACCTAAGGTAATCTTTCCATGTCATCCAACCATACCAATTGCTACACTACAGACACAGTTGTTTATGATCTTGCAGACAAAGCATGGATTTGTAGTTATATGTTGTGACATGCAGCCCATTCAGGAGCCTTGCATAAGCTACATTTTGATGTCAGTTATGTTTGCAGAGTGAATTCATTCAGGCAAAACTTAGCCATTAGTCATGGTTGGTTATTTAATGCTCTATCATCCCTGAGCTCCACCTCTTTCTTCCAACCCCACCATTTAAGCCCAAACTAAGGCTGGCACAAAATGGACTGTGCTTTCTCCTCTGCAATCCTGGTGTGTGATATATTTAAAGTTAACCATTTTGCTTTTGTTACTCTCTGTAGAAACCAGATAGTGGCTCTCTTCATTTTCTTCTCAAATTTCTGAAACTCAATAACACAACAAAAGTTCTTCAGATAAATGAAAGCCTTCCACCAAATTCATGGAGCCTGCCTGCTTGTCCCTTCACAGCTCTGTGGGATGGGAATTCCTTCCTTCTTTTTCTTCCTTCCTTCCTTCCTTCCTTCCTTCCTTCCTTCCTTCCTTCCTTCCTTCCTTCTTTCCTTCCTTCCTCTGAAGATATTTTCCCATTGATTTTTAGAGAGAGTGTAAGAGAGAAAGACAGAGAGATATATCAATATGAGAGAAATATGTTGATTGTTTGTCTCCTGCACATGCCCAACTAGGGCCCGGGCCGGGGAGGAGCCTGCAACCGAGGTATAAGCCCTTGACCGGAATCAAAACCGGGACCTTTCAGTCCCCAGGTTGATGCTCTATCCACTGAACCAAACTGGCTAGTTCAGTCATTCCTTGCTTTTCCCGCCTGGCTGATAGGTGCCCTGTTCCTCCCTGCAGGACTTCTCTGAGTCCTAATGTTTAACCACCTCTGGGCTCGGTTTTAACAGAAGTCACCAAACCTTCTCAACAGGCCACAGACCAGAAGAGATAATCCATCACAATCAGTGACCATAGCATAGATCTAAAACACCTTTAATCACCAAGGAGATGGATACCAGCTACTTCTCTATCAATCCCAATTTAGCACTTCCTTCTTCCTTATTTATGTTCATTTTCTTGTATCATTTATATACATGACTTTTTTCCACAAAACTTTAGTTCCTTAAGAGTAGAGTCCTATCTTTTAAAAAATAATTTATATTGATAATATACTGCCTCATCCCCCTGTCCATCCCAACTCTGTGATTTGGCACTAATGAGTTTACGGTGGTAGGTGAAGCTATACGTGATGTCCTCATTTACCTATTTACTTTATTTACCTGGCGACTTCCTTATTTGGGAAGCTAGACCAGATGACATCCATTTCTCTGGGAGTAGTCAGTGATGAAATCATAAGGGGAAAAATGCAAATTATTAGATTTTATTATCAAAATATTTGTCCTGCATGATGGAAAACGGTGTAAAGGATAAGCAATAGGTAGATTCGTTTTTTTTCTCCTCCATTTCACCCTTCTCACCAGCAACTAAGTGATGAGGAAGAGTATGGGAAGAACAAGAGAGCTTCAGAAACTGGTCTGTCTCTGGGCCTTGCCTCCTGCCCAAACCCTAGAACTTCCGGGTATCCCTGACTTGAGTTCACTTGGTTTTGCTGATCCCATCTGAAACTCATTTTTGTCAGAAAGAAAGACCATAAAGATGGCTGTGAAGGGTGGAAGGAGCAGAGTGAGGGCCAAGGACAGTTCAAGGTTCTTTGGGAGCCCTGGGACTGAAGAAGATGGACCTTCCTGTGGTTCTATCACAACAGTCCTGGAAGTTAGGGGGAGAGAGAGGTAAGGAGAGGAGGGAGAGGAGAGGAGAGGAGAGGAGAGGAGAGGAGAGGAGAGGAGAGGAGAGGAGAGGAGAGGAGGGGAGAGGAGGGGAAGAGAGGAGAGGAGGGGAAGAGAGGAGAGGAGAGGAAAGGAGAAGAGGGAGAGGAAAGGAGAGGAGAGGAGAGGAGAGGAGGGGAGAGGAGGGAGAGGAGAAGAGAGGAGAGGAGAGGAGAGGAGAGGAGAGGAGAGAAGAGGAGAGGAGGGAGAAGAGAGGAGAGGAGAGGAGGGAGAGGAGAGGAGAGGAGAGGAGAGGAGAGGAGAGAAGAGGAGAGGAGGGAGAAGAGAGGAGAGGAGAGGAAGGAGAGGAGAGGAGAGGAGAGGAGAGGGAAGAGAGGAGAGGAGAGGAGGGAGAGGAGAAGAGAGGAGAGGAGAGGAGAGGAGAGGAGAGAAGAGGAGAGGAGGGAGAAGAGAGGAGAGGAGAGGAAGGAGAGGAGAGGAGAGGAGAGGGAAGAGAGGAGAGGAGAGGAGGGAGAGGAGAGGAGAGGAGAGGAGAGGAGAGGAGAGGAGGGAGAAGAGAGGAGAGGAGAGGAAGGAGAGGAGAGGAGAGGAGAGGGAAGAGAGGAGAGGAGAGGAGGGAGAGGAGAGGAGAGGAAAGGATAGGATAGGAGAGTAGAGGAGAGGAGAGGAGGGAAAGGAGAGGAGGGAAAGGAGAGGAGGGAAAGGAGAGGAGAGGAGAGGAAAGGAGAGGAGGGAGAGTAAAGGATAGGAAAGGAGAGGAGAGGAGAGGAGGGGAGGGAAGGGGAGTGGAGGGGAAGGGAGAGAGGAGAGGAGAGGAAAGGAGAGGAAAGGATAGGAGAGGAGAGGAGGGAGAAGAGAGGAGGGAGAAGAGAGGAGGGAAAGGAGAGGAGAGGAGAGGAGAGGAGAGGAGAGGAGAGGAGAGGAGGGAGAGGAAAGGATAGAAGCAGAGAGGAGAGGAGAGGAGAGGAGAAGAGAGGAGAGGAGATAGAGGAGAGAGAGGAGAGGAGGGGAGAGAAAGGGAAAGGAGAGGAGAGGAGAAGAGAGGAGAGGTTAAAAAAGAAGGGGAGAAAGAAAAAGGGAGGGAGCGGAAACAGGAAGGAGGGATGGAAAGAAAGGACCACTTCTCTATCTTCTCTGCCTGTCTGGCTTCAGCTGAGATTTTCTGCACACCAGCAAAGAGTCCTCTGAGAAATAGGTATTGGGACAAACCACTTTTTGCTTTTTTATTTTTTATTTTTTAAATAAACCTTTATTGTTCAGATTATTACAGGTGTTCCTCTTTTTTTCCCCCCCAAAGCTCCCCTCCACCTGATTCCCCACCCCACCCCATGCCCTTACCCCCCGCCACTGTCTTCATCCATAGGAGTGAGATTTTTGTCCAATCTCTTCCCGCACCCCTCACACCTGCTTCCCCTGAGAGTTGTTAGTCCACTCCCTTTCTATGTCCCTGATTCTATTATATTCACCAGTCCATTCTGTTCTTCAGATTTTTATTCACTTGATTTTTAGATTCACTTGTTGGTAGGTATATATTTGATGTCATTTTGTTGTTCATAATTTTTATCTTTACCTTTTTCTTCTTCTTCCTCTTCTTAACGAATACCCTTCAGCATTTCATGTAATCCTGGTTTGGTGGCAATGAAGTCCTTTAGCTTTTTCTTGTCTGTGAAGCTCTTTATCTGACCTTCAACTCTGAATGATAGCTTTGCTGGGTAGAGTAATCTTGGTTGTAGGTTCTTGCTGTTCATCACTTTGAATATTTCTTGCCACTCCCTTCTGGCCTGCATAGTTTCTGCTGAGAAATCAGCTGACAGTCGTATGGGTACTCCCTTGTAGGTAACTAACCGTTTTTCTCTTGCTGCTTTCAAGATTCTCTCTTTGTCTTTTGCCCTTGGCATTTTAATTATGATGTGTCTTGGTGTGGTCCTCTTTGGATTCCTTTTGTTTGGGGTTCTGTGCGCTTCCTGGACTTGTAAGTCTATTTCTTTCACCAGGTAGGGAAAGTTTTCTGTCATTATTTCTTCTAATAGGTTTTCAGTATTTTGCTCTCTCTCCTCTTCTGGCACCCCAAAAATTCGGATGTTGGTATGCTTGAAGTTGTCCCAGAGGCTCCTTACACTATCTTCATATTTTTGGATTATTTTTTCTTTTTGTTTTTCTGGTTGGGTGTTTTTTGTTTCCTCATATTTCAGATCTTTGGTTTGATTCTTGGGGTACATTGATCTACAGTTGGGTTTCTGTATATTCTTTATTTTAGACAGTGTATGCTTCATTTCTGACTGGTCCTTTTCCATTTTTTTGGCATTCTCATTAAGGTCCTTGAAGGTCTCACTAAGCTCCTCAGAAGTGTCATCAAGTTTCTCGGCGGTTTTTAGAAGATTCTTGAGTAACCTTATAAATGTGGTTCTGAACTCTATGTCATCCAGTAGTTTGCTTTCCTCCGTTTCTTTCATTCGTGACATGTTTCTTTTTTGCCGCATTTTGGCTGCTTCCCTGTGTTGATGGAGTGGCTTTGTGTGGTAGGTGACCTATAGGGGGCAGTAGCTCAGCCTCCCCAATCACCTGATGTGGACGCTCTTGGTACACCCCTTTGTGGGCTGAGTGCAAAGTCTTGGTGTAGTTAAACCTTAATTGCTGTTGGTACGCTGGGAAGAATTGACCTCCAGGCCAATCGGCTGTGAGGACTCGCTGTGTCTATAAGAAATGCTGTGCTGGAGACACGCTTATGGTGCAGGACTTGTTTCAGTGGGGCTTTGGTGCTCACTGAGTCTGCCTCTTGAATGTGTCACTTATGGATGTGAGGAGTTGAAATCTGGTTTCTTACACTGACCACTAGGTATACTGGCTTCTGGATCTCCAATGGGGTGCAGGTCAGCTATTGTCTGAGTCCACCCAGCAGGAGCTACAGCGAGAGCTACAGTTTTTTCCTCTTTGCTTGGGGTTTGGAGGTTTTGGAGCTGTCTGATCCGGGCTGCAAGTTTGTTAGCTTAAGCTGCGATAGGGCAGTCCATTCATATGCAAAAGCCGCTGCTTGGAGTTTGGGTGGGTTTGTAGTTTTTGTGGGGCGGGGTCTCAGGATGTCACTAGGCTAGGGCGTGGCAAACAGCAATGGCTGCTAGTTAGCCGGCTCTGTGTCTCGGACTGAGTCCCGTCCCGTGCCCCAGCGCAGATAAACAATTATTCCTGTGCACAGCTCTGCAAGCAGGCCCCCCTCACTTTCTGACCCGGTAGCAGACAATCCAGCTTCTCCCCGTAGGAGTTTGGGACCCCTGCGTCTCCCCAGAAACTGTATTTCAGAGTAATCGGGGGCTTGTTTCCCTTTGGGTTGAAAAAAGCAACGCCTGCCACCAGCCCAGATCCCGCGCCTCCATACCTCAGCTTTTCAGCGCTTCTGCACGTCTCAGTGCTCTTTTCTCTTTCCTTCTTGTTGTAGAACTTCCACTCAGCCAGCTTTCCCGTGGTTCTGGGTGATAGACGTTTTGTCTTTTAGTTGCAGTTTAAATTGTTGTGCGAGGCAACAGTTTAGGTGTTTACCTATGCCACCACCTTGGATTCCTCCTGCTTTTTGCTTTTTAATTTTACTAAGGTAAGAACTCGTGACGTGAGATGTGCCCTCTGAAGAGAAGTTTGCATGCACAGTGCAGGGATTCTTACCTACAGGCAGTGGTTTGTGCAGCAGATCTCCGGACTTACCCTCTTGCAGAACTGACACCTTGTGCCCATTGACCAACCCCTGTGTGGTAGGCTTAGAACACTTGGTCATTAGCAATTTCATATAATTTATCCTAATACAACAGACAGAACCACACTATGACTTTTGAGAGCATAAGGCACTTCCTACTTTAAAGAAATTAAAAATTGTATTGTACGGCCCAACCAGCATAGCTCAGTGGTTGAGTGTCACCCTGTGAACCAGGAGGTCACAGTTCGATACCCAGTCAGGGCACTTGCTCAGGTTGCCGGCTTGATCCAGGAGGCAGCCAATCAATGATTCTCTCTCATCATTGATGTTTACATCTCTCTCTCCCTCTCCCTTCCTCTCTGAAATCAATAAAAATATATTTAAAAAATTGTATTGTATGACTCTGTTGGAATAAAGACAAACATATTAATATTATATATTAAAATGTATCCTTTAACCTAAAAGTTTATTCTTCTGATTTCTAAAGAAATAAAACATATTTGTGGGCCCCTAAAAGTGTTGTGTTCCCTACGCTCGGTGCCCACTGTGCCTGCGGAGATGCTGGCCCTGAGGAAGGGGCAGAAAGGGGTGCGGCCTGGAGCTCCCCGTGCCTCCCAGAGGGATTCAGCCCTCTCTTATTTCTGAATTTTGTAGATTTCTTTCTTCTCAGGAAGGCTGGGCTTCTCTTGCCTTGGCCTTGTACAGGTGAATAAATCCCTCTAATCTCCAACCCCTGTCAAAAAGTCCTGCTCATGTAATTAGTAAGGCTATTTCCATTTCAGCTGGGAACTCCTTGTGAATGCAGGATTTTGTGCTGCTATGTAAATTGGCCTGGTTATCAGATTGAGAGCTGCACACTATAATCCTAAAGACAAACAAACCAACCAACCCCCAAAGCATGGCCCCCACCATATAGACACTAAGCGCCTGACCACCATCCACATTGTCCCTGGTGACCAGGGAAGTGAGCTAACAACTGATCTTTGTAGCGGGTACAATTACACATTGGCAAGGTTTCAGACTTCCCCGCCCCTCTCCCCCTTCACTAATTGCCCTTCTAAGATTGTGGCAGAAAACACACTAGCTCCTACTTTGGAGACCACAGGGGCTTGTGTGAGTGAATGGCATTTTATTACTCTGCCCTTTAGAAATTGGCCTCAGTATTGTCAGGCCCACCATGGAACTTTCCCGCACTTGTTCAGATGTCAACCACCCAAATTTCAAACAACCCTGGAGAATGATGCCACCAGGATGGCTTGACTGTATGAACATCAGAGCTGCCTGTGGGAACGTGGGGCCCAAGGCTTTGTGGCTGGAAGGAAGTGGGGATTCACAGAGAACTTGGAACAACATTTCTGCTCAAAGATGCATCAATTAATTAGTAACACACACACACACACACACACACACACACACACACCCCTAGTTTTATGAGAATTGCTCTTTAGTTGATGTGGGTAGAGATTTGACCCAACTGAGTAAATCTTAGCTTTGGAGTTCAACACCCAGTCTCCTCATTCTTACCCTACATTGCATGCCCATATTTTTAAATCAGAGAGAATTAAATTTTATTTTCTTTCATTTATTATTTTGACAACTTTAAGATACCTTTTTGAAACTATTTGCAGCATGCCAGACTTTTTCAAAACTAAGACTGGAACTAATTTGTCTAGCTACCTGTCCCATCTCTGAGTTAAGAACTCATGTCTTTGAATTTCAACACAACAGTTGATTTCAAAACCATATGGACACTTCAGGTTAATTAAACATTTCTGTAATTATTATAGAATATTTCTGAGAGTAAAACTCTGCTGAACTCAGTATTTCCTTGATGATTAGGAAGATGTTTTCTTATAGCAAAAATATGAAAATCAGTT
Organism: Corynorhinus townsendii; assembly: GCA_026230045.1. NCBI lineage: Eukaryota > Metazoa > Chordata > Mammalia > Chiroptera > Vespertilionidae > Corynorhinus > Corynorhinus townsendii. The sequence goes on along the minus strand of JAPDVU010000001.1, from coordinate 77,424,930 downwards.
TCCATTGTGATACTAATGTGAGTAATTTCTAAGTCAATGGAGAAGTCTGGAGACAGAATTATAGATAAAGTAAACCTATGTTTCACTTGGGAAACTAAAACACCTTAATATTATACACATATATATCATTGTTGACGTAAGAAATGTCCAAACCTCTAGAAAAGTTTTATGACTATATTTGAGCTAAACTGACGACAATTGCTGGGGAGAAAAAAATCTCAATGGATTGAGAAAATGCTCCAGAAAATGGCAGTTTTACCACTTATTTTATACATCAGAGTCAAAGGGGAAGATGTAAGGGGGTTACATGAAATTCATTGGTGATATATTAGGGAGAAGGAGAAAGCAAAGTGGGGAAATCTCTGGGATTGGATATAAAGTAAAAAGAATAGACACATACTTCTCTTACATTGGTGGGTACAGGATAGTTAATACTTAACAATTAACATGATAATAATGACAATGACGGGATTTGTGGTCTCTGCTTTGGTGGGTGGTTGTGCTTCGAGGGGGTCTGGTTAAAGGAAATTAATATTCCACAAGTATTATGAAATAAACAGGCTCAGTTAAGGTAAAGATTGATATTTGTTAGGGAAAAATACCGGCCTAAGACATGACTGCTTTTAGTTAGAAAGTTTTAATTTTAGACCATCCTATGTGGTTACTTTAGGTCTTTGAGTTCGTAAGTCCCATCATATAGACCTCCCCTCAGCTTGTCAGGTTCAGTATGGGCCCCATTTTTTGTCCACACTGTTAAATGAGATAATGTGTACCAATGAACCAAGCACCAACTTGGCACATAGTGTATTTTCATAGAGTAGAATTTGAAATTATTTTTTATTGCTTGTATTTCCTTTTTATGTATGTATAAGAGGGATATGATGCATTTTAATTAAATAATTCTCTTATGCTATAGAAAAATATCTAAGTAATAAGAAAGCAAAATGTCATGGTTTTGACTAGCAATTATGCCACAATTTGGGGGAGGGTTTTTTTTTCCTGTTTTTCAATGGCATGTAAAATAGTGATAAATCTCACCATCAATGGTGCCTTAGATTTCATGAATTTTAAGTATCTGCCAGACATTGAACTAGGCTTTACAGATACAATGAATTATGTAAATATTTATTGAATGACTACTATGTGCCCCAAACTTGCTGTGAGCTATGTATGGGCCAGAAAAACTCTCATGGAAGTTTCCCTGGTTGGGAAGTCAGGCATTATACCATGTTTCCAGAGATGGATAAATACTCCAGAGGAGGCAGAATGTGGAATGTGCTATGAAGTATATTGGAATCAACTTAAACACCGGTGTCTAAAACACAATCCCTGTTCTCAAGGAATTTACAATCTAGTGTCAAAGTTGGAAGGAAATTTCAAAATGGTGAGTAAATGCCATGAACTCCTGAAAAGTCTGGAACAAGTAATAAACTGCCCTGAAGAGCAGGAGAAGAGCATGCCAAACAGAAGGACTGTCATGTTTGAAAGCCAGGTAAGAGGGAGGCTAGTGAATTCCTTCAACTGGAAGGAGTTCAGGAGGCAGTGTACAGTGCAGGGACGAGAGATGAGTCTAGGAAGCAGGCAGGGTTTCTGGCCAGGGTGAGTCTTTTAGTCTCTCTACCAAGAGCTGTGGGGTTTTGTGCAGGGTATAGGCATGACAGAATTTGTATTTTAGAAATATCGCTCTTGTGTGTGGAAAGTAGATTAATTTTCTATCTTCCCCTTCCCCCAAAGGAAAGAAGCCGACTGTTGCAGGAATTTAGGAAGTTGACAATGGTGACCATGTTAAGTTTCTCAATTTTCCCAGCTTCACTGGATGTTTACCCCACTTGTGTGTGGGCTTTGTAATAAGATGTTGACTTCAGAACCTATGAACACCGCCCAAGGGGAGCCCCGTTGCACACACTACAATGATTTTTAAATGAAACCCTGTCAAATTATTTGACTAGATAAGCAGATTGATAAACCCATTGATCTAGTGAGCAACTGATCAATAAAAATGCCACCTCAATTACATGAAATAGTAAAATATCCAAGTGTATGGTTGCTCTCCTGAGCTTCTGAGGGACTGAAGAAAGCCCTCTGAGATTTATCAAAGGCTCTTGAAAATCAAAGAATGGTTTTGAAGAAACTCAATTGATTTTGTGTTTCAGCCAGAACTCACAGTTTTCTACAGGTCACAGCCTGTCAGGTGTAAAAAAAAAAAAAAAAGAAAAAGAAAAAAAAAAATCAGAATGTTACTAGGCTTCCTTCCATGGTTTAGAAGGCCTTCGGCCCCTTAAGCACAGGGCTGATAAATGCAGGCGATGTGTCCACCAGAAAGCATATGTCCATGAAGATGCTGAAAAGCTCAGGTTCAAAGAGCGGACTCTGTACCTGAGAAATGTCGTTTTATGGAATCCCCACCTCTTTGGAGAAGCACTTGGCTAAAAGGTGTCTTTAGCACGGCTGCAAAGACAGTGTCAGTCCTTTCGTGCCTCTCCAGGCAGCACGACCACCGACCACGGAGCTTTCTTCTCTGAAGGCCCTGAGAGGCCCGGACACTCAAAGAGATGGGCTGCTACCTGGAAGGCTTCAGATCGAGGAGCGTGCCCATGGCTGTTCCTCAGTTGGGAATGCCTTTTTTTTTGGGGGGGGGGGGGGGATGGTGGTGGTGGTATCTTTTTTATTTTTTATTTTGTGCATGACTTTTTGAAAGTAGTTGCATTTTCTAAGCAGCCTCTTGCAAGGAAATAAAAATGGGCCAAACAAGTCATCTCTAGACATTTTATGCTCATGTGCTTCTGTGTTTTTAGGTGTGCACAGATTTATCCCTGCAGGAAACCATTTAAAGAATGTAGATAATACCTACCAGTGTTGTGAGTCACCCTGTCAAGAGAGTAACGTACAACCCGCATCCTTGTAAGTTATTTATTATACCCTGAGGCTTGATGGAATACAGTTTCCTTGATGAAGAGATAAAAAGGAGCAACATAAAAGTGAGGTAAAAGAAGAACACTTCATTAAAACTGAATCTACCTTCTGGTCTTAGCTTTTTAAAAAATATTTTTTATTAGTATTACTGAAATTTATCATCCCCAAATTTACTTTGTAGAAACTCTCTTCAGAAAATAAAGAGAACAGTGAGAGAGGGAATAAGGCTGGAAAGGGACAGAAATACAGAGAGACAGAGAAATCCTGAGAGACAAAGAAAAGCAAGGAGAGGAGAGAGAGAGCGCGAAAATGAGAGCGGGAGCGAGAGAGAGAATAAAGAAACTAACTTCTGTAGAACTGGAATACTGAAAATACCATTAAAAAGAACACTCTCCCAGAAGGAAAAGGACAGCTCTGAAAAAGCAATAGCTTTTTGCTGTTGAAATAAGTGGGAGGAGTTGACAGAGAAGAGCATCCCCATCCACACCTTACACCCAAGGGAGGGTGTAAGACCAGGCTGTAGGGAACAGGATTAGTCATCTGGAGCAATGGATTCTAACTTGAGCAAACAAGTACTTCCACCTTATACCATGCGGGGGAAGAAGCAAAGGTTTCTGAGGGCCTTACAGCTTCGGATTCTGGGGTGGGTGGGGTAGCCGCTGAGAGGTAGTGGGCTTGGGTCCAAGAAAGGGTGGCGAAAGAAGATAATTGGTGTTTTATCCTGTGTTGAAATTTAGTTCAATTCTAGTGTGTTTACCCTCCCTCTCGCATTGCTGTACTAGAACAGAACCACAGGAGTAAATAAGTCTCAGGAAGAACAGCTGATTTTCAGGGCCATTAGCTTAAAGATAGCAATGCAAAGAATAAGTGCTTTAATCTCGTAATACTGTTTCTGTTTAAAATGACTTAAATTTGAACTATATCAATACTACATGGGTACTTTTTTGTAAAAGATAAAAATATTACATATGAGCCTACATTGCCATTTCACCATTATTCCTAATCCCAGATCTTCCCCAGCATCTCCCAAGGGAATCTTTTATTAGTTTATCATGCTTCCTTTATAGTTCTTCTTCTTGGTAGAAACTATACAGCATGAGTTTTTGGGGTGTGTGTTTTTAATATGAATAATATGGGTTTATAATAATTTTATGGAATAAAATTGACATGTAAAAATCTGTATAAATTTAAGGTGTATAGCATGTCACTTTGGAAGATTTATAAAATGTTTTGATTGACAACACAGTGATATTTATCACATTACATAATGAAAGTAGTATTTCTGACTATATTCATTATAATGTGCATTAGATCACTATGGCTTATTTATTACTTGTTGCAAGTTTGTACCCTTAAACATCATCACTTTTATCCCCTCCTCACAGCCTCCCATCCTCTGGTAACCACCATTTTATTCTGTGGGCATTTGAGGGGCAAATGATGTGCATTTGTGTTGTTTCCACATCTTGGCTCTTGTAAATAATGCTACAATAAACATGGGAGTGCACATATCTCATTTAAATCCGGTTTTCATTTCCTTTGGATATGTTGCTAGATCCTAGGGTAGATCTATTTTTAAGTTTTTGAGGAAATTCCATATATTTTTCCATTGTGTGGACCAAGTTACATTTCCAACAATAATGTATAAAGGTTCAGTATGAGATTTGTATACTTCTATGTCTTAAAGAGGTGTCCTTATTGGTAGGTAATTTCCACCTCATTCTTTTAAATGGTCTTGTAGTGTTCTGTGGCACAGATAAGTTATAGTTTATTTAACCAATCCCCTATTATTTACAAGGATGTGTTTTCCAGGTTGTTGGTTGTTTCTTTATAATTCCTGAAAACAAATGCTGCACAGAGCATCCTTATACATGCCCCCTTGTGCACCTATATGATAGTTTGTTTCTGTAAGGTGGAAATAATTAGTTTCTAGCTCTGGATCTCCAGGTCTCATAAAGGCAGCTTGCTGCAGCTACATGCCACAGAGGTTCTGAAAAATTGCCTCAAAATTGGAGGGAAGGGAAAAGTTACTCTTTAATCTTAGCAAAACATCAGCCCATTTCCCAGCTGCATAAAACAAGTATTAGTTTTCCAGTCTTGATGATTAACTATTGATTAAGAATGTTACATCTGGCATCACAGCCTCCCAACACTTTAATATCTTTTCTTTCTTTTGTAGCTTGCCTGTTAAATATAAAAAAATAGTAGCCACTTTGTATTTACATGAAAACATGCAAAAAACAAGACTTTCATCATTAACAAAGAGCCATCCTATAAGAATATCATCTTTTTAAGAAAACCAAAACTAAAAACTAAATGGAGGTAATAAGTACATGAGATGGGAAAGAAAGAAAAAGGAGTGATGTCAAGATTGGAAAGCATAGTCATTACAGAGTCTATACTGGCAGTGTCCTCTGAGCAGCTGCTTGTATGCCATCGACTAATGAAACTCTCTGAGTGCTCTGTTATCAATATGATGCGGGGAGGGGGAATAAAGAAAGAGAGTGGGCCAAAGGAGACACATCCTAAAGAAAGACTCTCTTTCCCCAGCCACTTGTGGAAATCCATTTAGGTCGACTGGGACCAATTGTGAGTTCTGGCCTTGGGCAAAATTCCTTTTTGCAGTCAATAAATTAGTGGGTGACACCTTGAAATGGGCTGCACTTTAACTGAATCAATGTCTAATGTGGCAATCTATCCTCAGGCCAAATTCCCACTGAAGTTCCCAGGTTGGGGCTGACTGAAGATATGGACAGATTCATAGGACTTTCTTCTTCTTCTTTTTTTTAAAAAAGCACTACTTCTGAAAGCAGAGTGTAGTGTTCTGGCGCTAGCATTCTTACTTTCCTATTCTTGTCCATCCTCTCTGTAATTGGCATGGAAGAACTCTTGATCTTACAGATTTCATTTATACAGGACTCTATAATGGACTGGGTTCTTTATCTGGCTGATTCTAGTTCAATCTGTTTCCTCTAAGAAAGCTGCCCACGAGGCCAAAGAGGGAGCTGTTTCTTCACAGTAGCTCCTTTTGAAACCTTCAGGCAGCAGGAGAGAGAAGGCTGCTGTGTTGGTTCAGCTGGCGTTTACAGCTGAAGATAACATGGACCTCAAATCTGTTGACGTTGGTGTTTTCTTGGGGGGGGGGGGGGCGCGGGGAAGAATTCAGGGAGCAAAATAAAGAGAAGTTTAAGTTTAATATTTCATAACTGGGTGCTGTTTCCAGGTTTTACTCCTGTAATAGCCTCTGTGTGTGGCCAGGGCCTTCATAACACAGCCCTTTTGAAAAAGGAGAGGGGAGAGGAAAAGGAGGAAGGGTGGAGGTGGGATTTGGGGGAACAAAGACCACTGCTTTTCAGTACTAACTGTGACCTTAACTGGACAGTCAGAGCCTCGCAGAATTGGGTTGGTCATTCAATTCTGAAAATAGGATAGAGAGCAAGAGTGGGGATGGCATTTGTTGTGAGGCCAGAAGAGAGAAGTGACCCGTTTAGAATATTCTCTGAGAAGAGTGGGTTCCTGAGGCATCAGAAAGCTGATGTACTAGGAGCTTTCCTTTCCCTGAGAGTGTACTGGGTAATGACTGGGAAAAAATAAAATAAAAATCAGAGGAACAAAAATGGTTGAAACATTGGAGCAAATTCTTTTGCATTTTGGAGTCATTTTGTGGAACTAAAACATAGGAGAAACAATTTTAAATCTCTAGAGAAGGAACAAGCAATGGCGAGTCCACATTCTGTGTGCAACACTGCTTCTGCCATCAGACTGGGAGCCGCACAGGTTTAGCTGCTGAGGAGAAGCATATTCTATTTTCAGGTTGGCCACACTATTTCCTGCCTTCGGAGCAAAATCCAGTGCAGCAACTCTACCCTGACGATATTTTTTTCTATTTGAATATCATAACCTTTTAAATAACAAGCATGCTGCTCTTTCAAGGGCTCCGAAAACATGGATGGAGAAATACAACAGCACCGTTTCATCCCTTCCCTCCAGAAGAACAGCCCTTTTCGAGGTCTATACACCACTGCTGGGGGTTCTGCATGTAAATGTAGAAGATGACAGTCATTTTGATGTCTAGAGAGTGAGAAAACATAACCAAAACACACACTAGAGATCAAGTCACACAGCCTTGAAAAGAGGCAATGAAAACAGGACCAGTTATACTGTCTGGGCTGGGTGGGGCCTGTGAAACAGCTGGGTGTGCGTGGCAGGGCCGAGAAAGAGTAGGAGGTAGTGGTGCCACCTAGGGAAGGGTCATGAGTGGTGAACAATGACAAATGGCAGTCCACGCTCATTGACAAACGTTTCTTCAGTGCATAATCCTAGAGCTAAAAAGACCTTAGATTTCATGTAATACAGTGCCCTCATTTTACCAAATGACTGGCTAGAGCGACTGGCCCAGTCAAGTCAAGATTCGGGGCTCTCGTCTGCCAGGTTGGTATTTTCCATTGCTTTGAGTTGGGTATTTTACCATTCAGGTTGAAACACACAGTCTCTGTCTTCTAGTGGCTTACAATTTAAAACGACTGTTTCCCAGAAAAAGGAGTCGTTTGGGGAATGAATTAGCACTGAGAGGACCAAAGAAGAGACCTGCTTCAAAGCCTGTGTCAGTGAGTGACCCTAGAAACCACTGAGCATGTCTGCACTTGTGAGAGAACCCAACGGAAAGGGGGGCCTAGGGCGGCTTCTTTAGCATTTGAAGAGTTAGTGGTTCTGTATTAAACCGATGTAGACTCTTGATTGTGCCATGAGGGGCTGGGGAGTGGTCAGATGTAAGGTTAGATTTCTCATTAGAAAGTAGGGCATCGGCATCATAGTCCTACCCATCCTGTTGCTATATCAAAGGTCAACGTGGGCTCTCAGAGTGACATAAAGTGCCCTGGATCTGTACTCCTTTCTTTACAAACAGGCACCACAGGTCAGCTTCCCGAGGGACTTCTGGGAAATCCTCCTCCAGTGATTCCTGGCATTCACCTCACAGAGGGGTAAACTGCCTTTCACAGACCGAGGGCTACACACAGAGGAGAGAGACTACAAAGGAGGCTGTTGTTACTTTTTTTATACCAACTGGCAGAAGAGTGCCAAAGGGAGAAAAATGCTGCAGTGTAATTTTGGAAATCTGGCTTCATAAGAAAATTTACTAGGTTTTTATTCCATTTTTTCCTCTCTCCTCTCAACCCACCTAAACCATCGTTTAAAATGTCCTTGTTCAGATAAGAAAGCCTATTTATGCTGCCGCAGTCTATGTTGAAACGTGGGAGCAAAAGGTTGGAGTGGAGGAGGCACGGATGGTAGTTAGTGATGTAGACCCATGGGATTCCCAGCCTGGGACCCAGAAGGGATGGGGGACAGAGAGGTTCCCTGTCGGGCTGCCTTCAACCCACACATTAGCAGGCCTGGGAGAAGAATATGATGGAGTTACAAGGGAGCTCTCATTCCTTTGCCTCAGCTACCTCTTTCTGAGAACTAAGACGAAGAGAACAGTCATATCCATCAATGACTCTGAGAATTCCTGGAAAAAGGCAGCAGGGTATAGTAAGCCTACATTGTTGGAGACCAGGAAGAACCTAGGGACCACAGGCTGGGTTAGCTAATATTTATGTGGGAAACTGCAAAGATTTGGGTCTTAACCCCACCAGAATACTGTGCTGAACAGTATTACACCTTGCAGCCTTTTCCTGATGTAATTTTTCAGAGGTGGAATACATGTAATGAATTGATGTCTAGGGAAAAAACAGTATGAGCTGCTGGAAACTTGCATGCTATTACCTCAGGATAGACAGACAAGCTGATATAGTGCATGTTTAAACAGCCCAGAAGGAGGCCATATTAACAATATTTATTTTGGTACCCAAAGTAGGTGTTGACATTTATATGAAGGGTATGCAGACCCACCCGTCCTTCTTTACATTGCCATGCTATTTAAAGGGCCAACCATCTCTTGAGAGTCAACCTGTTTTATTTACTAAAAGTAAAACTTTCTTGGGTTCCATATGCGGGGGGTGGATGGGTGGGGTGTAAAAATAATTTGTTAGCTGTCGAGATAGCCAAGCAGAAGGAAAAATGGCTTTTTCCCTCCTTTATAATCTGCTTTGATGGCATGGTAACTAAAATAAGCAAGCTGTGCACATGTACTCAAAATACATTGATCCAGAGGCTCTAGGGCAGGGCCAAGCCTTCAGCACTTTCTAAAGCTCCTCAGACAATTCTATTGTGCAGGCAGGGCCGAGAAACCACTTGTCTGAAGTCTCACTAGTTGGAACTGGTATTAATTGGTAGGTAACTTAGAAAAGGAAGACTAAGAAAGGCAAACATGTAAATGAGCTATGAAATATAAATGTGCTGCCTGATGAATTGCTTCATCAAATTAAGGACATGAAAAGAACTTTGAGAGTTCGATTATTTCATTCATGGGCATCCAGATAGGAACATTCTCCAATAATTGATATAAATAATAATACATATACATGTATATATACATATACCCGTCTATATTTAATCCTCACCTGAGGATATGTTTTGCTGTTTTTTAAAAAAATGATTTTATGGAGAGAGGAAAGGAGAGGGAGAGAAACATACCTGTGAGAGGAATATCGATTGGTTGCCTCCCATACATACCCCAATCCAATTGGGGATCGAACCTGCAATCTAGGTATGTTCCCTGACCGGGAATTGAACCCACAATCCTTTGGTATATAGGATGATACTCTTAACCAACTGAGCCACCAAGCCAGGGCCACTAACTAGTTTTTTTAGTGGCTTTCAGTGGTGAGTATTCAGGTATCTTTCTGTAATTTATTCCAAAACACTGGAATGGATGCAAAAGCAAGTAAATAGACTGGTAGTAAAAAGTTATCTAGAAAGAGCCTAGTTTTATAGAAAATAAAATGGAAGTAAAAGCTCAAGTTAGGATTGCTTTGCAACTATGCACCATGGGTAAATTTTCATATATGTATATTACATATAAAACTGATTTCCCAAAAACGAATTTATTACCCTCTTACAACTCTCTACCAAAACTTTCTTCTTAGCTAACTACAGAGAGAGTGTTTCAGCCATTTCTCTGATCCTTGTAAAGGTACTGGCCTGATTAGATTTATAGGTAATTCCAGGTTGTAACAGCAATAACTAATAGCTTACCCTATTTAAAAGTTGTAATTATTGAAGGAGAAAATTAAAGGTAAACCTTTCACCTTCATTGAGATGCAAGAGGATAGAAAAAGCTTTATAAAAGGAAAGCCCAAAACCAGTCATATAAATGTTGAGTTTGAAAATATAAAGTCTGTTTTCTTAATTAAAGGAATTTGACCATACGTAATAGTAACGACTATTTTCTTTTAACAGTTGAAGAGTCAGTCAGGTAGGCTGAGCTCCAAGTCTGATGGTCCTTTTGGTTCCTTTAGGGTAATTTCCTTTTGCTTCCTTTAGGGTAATTTCCTTTTGCTTTTTTCTTACTCTACCTAGGAGGCAGTGGAGATACTTAATTAAAGAAGGTGCAGGGGGCTCTGTCTCAAGTCCTGAAGGAGGGATTCCATTCAGTTGATAACAGGTCATCCTTGGGTGAAGTGGGATTCTGAACTCATTTGGGAAAGTGCTAAGCCCAAAAAAGGAAAGCTGTCACTGAACAATGACAAATGGGATCTAATGGGAGATACAAATCAAAAAGGAGGGAACAATTCCTTAGTTGTCCCACTTTATGAAATAGTGAGACTTTTCCAGCTCTGCTTGGATTCTGCTTAGACTTTTCCCAGGATCACATTAGGATTTTCATGGGCCTTAGGAACTTTTGCCTTTGTGGGTTCCTTTATTTATCTATTTATTAATTTTTCTTTTAAATAGACTTTACATTTTATTGATTTTTAGAGAGAGGAAGGGAGAGAGAGAAGCATCAATGAGAGAGAGAAACATCAATTGGTTGCTTCCCACATGTACCCCTACTAGGGATCAAATGTGAAACCTGGGTATGTGCCCTGACCAGGAATCGAACCTGCCTCCTTTTGGTGTACAGAATGATACTCCAACCTCTGAGCCACACCAGCCATGGTGGTTCCTTCTTTTATTAAAAAAAAATACTAAAAATTGTATTTAATGGCTGTGTTGGTATAAAGACAAAAAGACGGTGTAGAGTAAAAGTAGGTTTACAGTTCGCATGGAAAATACTACAATAATTAACAAAATTAATAAATAACAATACAAAAATAAATTCTGTGTTTTGCATACTCACAACTGTAAACCTACTTTTTGCCCCTATCCTGTATTAATAGTATATGTTAAAATACTGTCTTTAACTCAAACTTATTTTTTCTCCTGTTTATAAAAGAAATTAAAAATTTTGTCTTAAAAGTTTTGTGATGCTTTGGGACTGTGTCTGCTGTCTAATGGATAAGTCACCCCCCACTTGAGTTGGGTAAGTGGTGAGGGGACTAGCAGAATAAGGATGGTATCAGGGAAACAAAGCTCAGAGGACTTCCTAGGTTATATACAGTGGTAAGAATGTTAGATTTTTTTTCATGAGTGAGATGGGATGTTCTTGAGAGTTATAGACAGAGAGGTGATATGATTTGACTTACATTTTAAAAGCATAGTTCCCTTTGTGGAGAATATACCATAGAAGGTAAAAAAGAACACCAGAGAGACCAGTTAGAGGGCCATTCTGAAATTCTAGAAAAGAGATGATGCGGCTTGCCCTAAGGTGGTGGTGGAGGTGGTAAGAAGTGGTTAGAGCCTTGGCCAGGGGGACTCGGTTGGGTGTCATCCTGTGCACCAAAAGATTGCTGGTTCAATTCCTGGTAAGGGGGCGGGGGTGCAGGAGGCAACTAATTGATATTATATTCTCACATCAAAGTTTTCCTCTTCTCCTTTCCTGTCTGTCTAAAAATAAATAAAATAGTCTTTAAAAAAAGGGAAGTGGTTAGATTATGAATAGATATTAAATGTAGAAGCAAAAAGAACTTGCTGATGGACTAGATGTTGAATGTGATAAAGAACATTCAAGATGACTCCAAGCTTTTTCTTGAACTAGAAAATTGAATTGTTCATTTATTGAGATGGGAAATTATAGGGAAAGCACACTTATGAAGGAAAATCAAGAGTTCCGTTTTGGACATGTTATGTTTTGGATGTGTATTAGACATCTAAGAGGAGATATCTGGAGTTTAGAAGGTGGTTCAGGGTAGAAACAAATTTGGGGACATCTGCTTTCAGGTAGTATTTAGAGTCAGAGGAGAAGTTGAGATCAGAGAGGGAATATTGTGAGGATACAGTTCAGAAGATACCCAAGGGCTAAAGTCTCAGGTCCTTGGATATTAGAGGTTGGGAACATGAAGAGGAACCAGCAAAGGAGACTTTTTAGGAGTGGCCGGTAGAGTAGGAAGAGATCCAAGAGAGTGTCCTGGAGAAGAAGTGAAGATGCAGCAGGTCTGTATGAGCAGGTGCTTTAAAACTCTGTCCATCTCTGACACCACATGAAATGATGGTAGACCCACAAGCTTCCTCTCTGATGGGGAAGGAAGCTAAGTTCCCACAGCCAAAAATGTGATGGAAAACCAACCTAACGACCATTCCCTTACTCCCTTGTGTAACCTGCCACAAATAAAGTAATTTAAATAATCTCTCTGGTTCAGTTAAGACACAAATACCCCTGAGAAGGAAGAATAAGCCCAGGGTATAATCTTTCCTCACGGTGGGAAAGTGCTTTCAGCAGGCAGGTGACCTCTCTGGTCACATGTGAAGAGGCTTTTCCTCCCTTAGAGCTCCAGCAGGATTCTGGACGTTAGAGAAGGACATGGTGAGAACTATGCAAAGATGGCAGTGGTGAGGAATCCACTAAGGAATCCTGTCCCTGAGAGCATGGTGGACACACAGCCTTGAGGGAGAAGCTCAGAAAAAGGAAGCCTGGCTCAGACCTAGAAAAAAGAAAAAAAGTAAAAAAAAAAAAGAAAAGGAAATCAAATGCAATCAGGAAAAACAAAATGAAAGAAGACAAACCATTTTCTTTGCTCCAAATAAAATCTTATACAACACACAAAAGTTACATTGAAATATGATGGTCACAGATTTAGTCAGACATTGACTCTAAGTCAGCACCAGCCCCCAAGGCTTTTAGGATAGGGTTTCAAAAGATTTTTAGAGGACAATAGAAAAAAGTCTTGGGTCACATTTTATACTGGTATATAACCTTAATTTTTGAAAGAAGTGTAGGAGAAGGAAACAAATTGTCATTATTAAGAAATGGGTGAGAAGCGATGTCTGAAGTTTCTGAGTAATCCTGTATAATAAAAGCCTAATATGCTAAGTATCTGACTGTTCGTTGGACCGTTTGACCAGTCCCTATGATGCGCACTGAGTACCAGAGGGCAGACACTCTGACCAGTAGGTTAGCTTGCTGCTGGGGTTCTGCCGACTGAGACTGGGCGAGATGGGCCAGACACGCCCTGGAGCCCTCCTGCAGTCCCTCTCCAGCCCTGATCATGCACTGGTGGGGTCCCTCGGCCTGGCCTGTGCCCTCTCACAATCTGGGATCCCTCAGGGGATGTCAGAGAGCCGGTTTTGGCCCGATCCCTGCAGACCAGGTCGAGGGACCCCACACACAGGGCCTCTAGTTTAGAAATAAAATCTTTTTTAAAAAACTGCCTGCTTCTGAGAGTACATTCAGAATATAAAAATTGTGTTCTGTTCAGTGGGGTTAAATTATACAGAGACAAAGAGATAAATGATGAGATTATGCTGTATATATGTTTATTATATATATATCTTATAATCTTATTTCTCTCCTTGCCTCTTTAATATATATATATATTATATATATATATATAGAATAAAGTAGCATAATCACATTATAATACTTTGAAAAAGAAAAAAAAATCACTCTACCTCAAACCACCCAACACAACCATCATTTTGGAATATTCCTTTTATTTATTTATTTACTTCTTTTTTTTAAAAAAATATATTTTTATTGATTTTTTACAGAGGAGAAGGGAGAGAGATAGAGAGTTAGAAACATCAATGAGAGAGGAACATCAATCAGCTGCCTCCTGCACGCCTCCTACTGGGGGTGTGCCCGAAACCCAGGTACATGCCCTTGACCGGAATCGAAACTGGGACCTTTCAGTCTGCAGGCTGATGCTCTATCCACTGAGCCAAACTGGTTTCAGCTGGAATATTCCTTTTAAATCTTCTTTCTAGGCATCCATTGTCCCAGATTAAAGGAATTAATCTGGCTACTCATATTGCTTTAACAAGCTAAAGCTGCTGTAGAACCAATTGCTTCTATTTCATTGTGTGCCCCCACTGATTCAAGAGCCTTAGCTTAATGTGCGGATTTACTCCCATCTCACTTTCTGCTCAGGTGATCTGCGTAGGGCTTTGTACCCAGCCACAGGAGTGGACCATATGACTGTCCTGAGCCAATCACCACACTTCATTTCTTTGATCATAGGGATTGATTCAAGGATGATCATGTGACCCAAGTAGATTCAATCAGAACCTACCACGCTAAATATGCTAAGAATGTTGGAAGAAAAATATTTGCTCTTTTCTTCTGAATTAGAAGTTGACACCCCCAGAAGTGGTTGGAAACCTTATTCTGATTACTTGGATTCTAAGAAAGGAGTAAGCAACAGAAATATGAAGCTTGGTTAAATTAAGCCATTTCAGTTATGTGAGCAAATAAATCTTTGTTTGTTTAAACCAATTTGACCTGTATCTCTGTTGTTTGCAACCAACAGAATCCTAACAGAGATAGAAAAAATAAAGAAAAAGAAAAAAAAAACTGCTTTTTTTCCCTAAACGATGATATATCACAGGTCAAATTCTATGAAGAACTTGGTGATTTGAAGAATCCTATTTTTTTAAGTTTCTATGTACCTTGCCTCAAAATAATTTGTTTTGGGGCAAGGTACATCTATACTAATAAATGGGTAATATGCTAATTAGACTGTATAGACTGGATGTCTTCTGGACGTCCTTCCAGACAAAACCACGGTGGCAGGGACCGAGACAGAGGCGGTTAGGGCGATCAGGGAGGCAGGCAGAGAGGTTAGGGGTGATCAAGCTGACAGGGGAGAGCAGTTAGGGGCAGTCAGGCAGGCAGACAGGTGAGCAGTTAGGAGTCAGCCAGCAGTCCTGGATTGTGAAAGGGATGTCCAACTGCCGGTTTAGGCCCACAGGGATCGGGCCTAAACTGGCAGTTGGATCCTGAGGGGTCCCAGATTGGAGAGGGTGCAGGCTGGGCTGAGGGATCCCCCCCCCACCCCTGTGCATGAATTTTGTGCACTGTGCCTCTAGTAGTAATAATAAGCAAAAAATAAAGGGTTACATTCTTAAAAATTAGATATAAGTGAATACAATTATCAAAGGCTATGCTGGGGAGCTCTTTCTCTCTTTTTTAAGATATATTTTTTATTGCTTTCATAGAGGAAGGGAGAGGGAGAGAGAGATAGAAACATCAATGATGAGAAGGAATCATTGATTGGCTGCCTCCTGCACACCCCCTACTAGGGTTCGAGCTCAAAACCTGGGCATGTGCCCTGACAGGGGGTCAACTTGTGACCTCCTGGTTCATGGATCAACACTCAATCACTGAGCCACACTGGCTGGGTTGGGGATCTCTTTTACACACACACAAACACGCCTTCAGTTGCATGGAAAATTTTTGCATAACAGTGATTTGGTGGAAAGCAAATGAGAAACAAAATCATATACAAGGCAATTCCTCTCTGGCAAATCCACTGAAAACTACTTTTAAAGCAACTTGCTTTAAAAATCCACTTTCAATGCATCACAACAGCAACTGAATACTGGAAATGAAGAATAAAATTCTAGCCCTGGCCAGTGTTTCTCAGTGGATAGAGCATTGGCCTATGCATGGAAGGGTCATGGGTTCAATTTCTGGTCAAGGGCACCTGTCTGGTTTGTAGGTTTGATGCTGGCCCTGGTTAGGGTACATGCAGGAGGCAACCAATTGATGTGTCTCTCTTACATCTATGTTTCTTTCTCTCTCTCCCTCTCCTTCCCGCCTTCTACACTCTGTAAAAATTAATGAAAAAGGTATCCTCAGGTAAGGATTAACAACACAAAAATTTCTACATTAAGTAATATTCTCTAGGCTGTAAAACTGTTCTGATCTAGACTGAATCTGGCCTAGGGATTGAAGGAATTAATCTGGCACTCTGCTTTAGCAAGCTAAAGCTGCTGTAGAGCCAATTGCCTCTATTTCATTATGTGTCTTGCTGATTCAGCCTAATCCTGGCTTATCTGTTGCATCATTTGTCACCCCATATGGAAACCTATTGACCCCATAAACAATGATCAAGTCTTTGGTCCAGACACTTCAAGTCGGAAATGTATTTTCATCCCTGACAGAGCTAACACACCAGATTTCAGTTTACTGTTATAAGATCAAACCAAAAAGCTCAGAAAACATCTAGCCTCATGGTGGAGGATTCTAAATATAGGGTGTAGTGTGGCCAACAGTAACCAACCCACAAAGAAACAGGCCTCATTTTTAGGATTCTGTGGAACAGTTGGGTGAAATTTCTTCCAATAAATGCTCTAAGAACAGACACAGTCCTGTAGAGCATTAAAAGGTAAGTGTTTTTGGATGATAACTTTCATAGCTGTGTAGCAGATGGGCTAAGTGGGGAGAGCTGTTGGAATGGATTACCTTGTAGAGAGCTGAGGTAATGGGTATGGAAACCTAAGGCTTATGGAAGAGCCTCAACTCTCAGTGCCCACTGTGTGCTCCTTGAAGGCACATTTTTGTCCATCTTGCTGGTTATTTGTTGAATAAATGCATTAACGAATGGGTGACTTATTAGACTGTAAGCTCCACAGAGGCTAGAATCATGCCTATCTTATTCATTGCTGCACCTAATAAACATATTGAATGAACATCACTCAATAAATCTTATTTCATATTAGTAAATCTTCCTATCACCATTTCACATATGAGGAGCTCACCAGGAAGCTAATGTGACTTATTCAAGTTAATAAGATGCATGTTGGAATATGTTATATACATGGACACTTCCAAAGTAGACTATTTCTGAGAAATGCTCCAAAAGTTAATTTTTTTAATTTCTAGGCCATTTTCATTATTCTTCTGGTCACTTACAGATAGATACAATTTTAAAGATATATTGAATACAAGAAATCACATCCATGCACACACATACACATCTGCCTGTGCACCACTTTTTGTTAAACAATCTGTACATCAAAACCTCTCTCAGGGTGTTGAGCAATAAATGGGAAAGCCCAACAAGATAATATCTTTTAAAAATATATATATTTTATTGATTTTTTACAGAGAGGAAGGGAGAGGGATAGAGAGTTAGAAACATCGATGAGAGAGAAACATCAGTCAGCTGCCTCCTGTACACCCCCTACTGGGGATGTGCCTGCAACCAAGATACATGCCCTTGACAGGAATCAAACCTGGGACTTTTCAGTCCACAAGCTGATGCTCTATCCACTGAGCCAAACTGGTTAGGGCTCAACAAGATAATATCTTGACCTAACATTAGCTCTTAAGGGAAATAAAACTATGATAAAAAACAAAATCCAATATAAAAACTTCATACTCCCAACCAAATAAGAATAATAAAAGTGATAATGATAATGATTGCTAACTCATATCAAGTGCCAGAATGTGTCAGCTGTGCAAAAGCATGCCATTTACTCTCATTCAAGCCCCATAGCAAAGGTATGTGGTAGACCCAATTAATATTTCCATTCCATAGATAAGTAAACTACCTGGAGAGGTTAATGATTTTCCTAAAGTCACACTGAGAGTGAGTGACAAAACTCAGACCCAAACACGATGTGTCTACTACCCAAGCCTGCCCTAGAGAGAGAACAAAACACGAAGCCCTGGGCACTGCCTCACACTCAAAGACCTTCAAAGAACAACTGAGAGTGAAAACTACCCTCAGAGCACGAGAAATTTAGCGATTTCCAGGTATGTTGACTTGACTTTAACATTGTTGATCTAAAGCGTCTTTTTAAACCTTTTTTTGAGATTCGGAAGCATGACTAAACAAGTCTTTAAATCCATCATTTTTGTGGCAGTGAAGCTGGTTTAAAATAAAGGTATTTCTTCTTCACCAATAACGAATTGTTTCACTTTTTCTCTCTCACCTCACCTCTAAGGTACCAATAGTTACTCACTCTGATGGCATCTGCCATCAGAGTGAGTAACTATTGGTACAAATGTGGTCTGGTAGTTCCCAGTCTTGACTGTGGGTCAGCATTACTCGGGGAGTTCTTTTGTTTTCTGTACTATTAATATTTTAGGCAAAACAATTCAGAAGCAAAGCAAAACAATAACAAAACATGCACCGCATTCAGTATGTGACATTAGCTTTCTTCTTTAATCCCACCAACCACGTTATGAGTTAGATATTAGTAAACTGCAGTGCAGGGAGAATGTTACTTGCCAAAGTCACATGGCCATAAGCGGCCCATACTCCTACTAGTAAACATTGAGCTACAGTGCCTCCTTTTATTGAAGACAACAAAACCATTTCCAGAATAACTCCAACTGGGTCATCCCGTGTTAACTGATATTCTCTTGGTTGACTCCTTCAGATGGCAAAGCTTATCCACATTTCCATTCACAGATGACATCCTTATTCTCATTGTGTCTAAATTTTTGCCACACCAAGAGCTCCTATGCTTTTAAGAAGACTGAAGTATATGTCATTGTTCTTACAGAAAATCAAACAACAAAATTGTTGTTCAAAGAGGCAAAGAGTATGCCTTCTAGCTAAAAGTAGAAAAAATATACAAGTGTCAGATGATCTATATATAAAACCCTAATATGCAAATAGATTGAATGGCGGAACAACCGAACAACTGGTCACTGTCATCGGGGTGAGCCTCTGGTGGTTACTGAAAATTCTTTGCTCCTGCATGCTGCGGTCCCACCCAGAGCTCGCATCTGCTGACCAGGGAAACCTTGCCAACTTGGCATATCGGGTTGATGCTCTAACCAATGGAGCTAATGGCTAGGGCCTGTGTTCTATTTCTTAAAGAGAACTCTCCAATTGGTGTAAGCATTAGATCTCACAGAACAGGACTGCCTGGGAGGAGATTCACATTCATGATCTTGGCCTCTTAACATCATTTTTAAACCAAGGTTCTAATCTATAAGTGAGATAACATATAACTATTACCACTTTCTAGGGGCCTACTTGCCATCCCCAAACTGGATTAGAATGCCATACTATATAATAAAAGCCTAATATGCAAATTGTTCGACCGGTAGTGCACTGACTACCAGGGGGCAGCGCGAAACATGGCGGGTGTCAGTGATGTGGCGTTGGCAGCAGGCAGCAGTGGAGGCACTGCCAACCCCAATGGGCCCTGATGAGAGTGGGACCATGGCGGGATGGTAGAGCAGGTGAGTGGGCAGTGCCAGGCCAAGGTGAATGTGAGTGGGGGCCTGATCATCCTGATTGATGACTCCACAGATGGCGACCAGCAGCCAGCAGGCTCTGATCACCAGATTGGGGCTAGGCCCTGGGCTGGGATGGAACTGGGTGTGGGTGGTGGCGACCAACCTCCCACGGTGCCTGGGCGGGGGGGGGGGGGGGGGGGGGGGGGGGGGGAGGTGCTGCGACTTCTTGCCGGCTACCTGGGGGAGGGAGTGACAGGGATGGAGGTATGATGAGAAATGTGGGGTGTCCGCCGACTCTTGCTCAGGTGCCGAGTGCCTACAAGGAGCCTGCCCCGCACCCACATGGCCTCTTCTGGGTGAGCCGGGCCGCAGCTGCGGGGACCGCAGGGGCTGGTCGAGCTCCCTGTGGGTTTGCACAGGAGCCAGTCTGTGAGGCCGGCCAGGAGAAAGCACGCTGTGCACCTAGCTTCCATGCAGGCGCCGCTGGGCGGCCCAGAGGCCCATGTTGCACCCCAGCCTGTGGCATCTGGCAGCATTCACCGCATCTTCGCGTGGGGACTTGGGCACCGTGACTCAGGCAGAGGGGGGCATGAGGAGGCCCAGGTGCTGCCCAGGGCCCGGAGTTCAGCTGGGACTGCCCTTCCACGCCAGACGCTCACATTGGATCATCACCAGGCCTAGGGACCTCACCTGTGCAAGACTTTCGTGCACCAGGCCTCCAGTGGATAATAAACTATCTTCTTAGCTTGTATCAATGGCCATACTGTCTTATCAAAAGGAATCTGAGACTGAGTAGAAAGTAAAAAAATGTCCAGTTACCTCTGTTTTATCGCTGCTTCGTTTCAAAAGGAAAAGTTAAAAAATTAGTCATGAAATGAAATTGACATGACTCAGGACTATTGGGAGCATCTAATAGGGTGTTTCCTTAGATTGTTGTACCAGTTGAATTGGGCCTTCATGTTTTTTATGTAAACATATACTTTGGTAGATATCCCTTAAACAATAGTATACCAAAGTCTATTGCACTTAACTTATATGCAGGTAATTTATTCAGTTTTTGGGAAGGCACTTGATAGCTCAAGATAAAGTAGAAAAAAACAGTCAAAAGTGTTATCCCAAATCCCATTAGTTAAAAAAGGTGCATTTTACCCACAGATGAGCTATAGAGAATCTCACTCTTGGTTTAGACATGATTCTACTAAATTTAGTTATATAATTGCCCACAATTAGGTTTGAAATAAGTAAACAATTTAAAAAACATGGCTATAGGAAGGTTGAACTACTGTGGATGTAAGTAAGAAGAAGAAAAGCTATGGAAAAGAGGACACAAGAACGTAACAGGAATGGGGGCATTTTATGTGGGGGCAGACAGTCCCACATATCACAATCGTTCCTGAGGACTTTGTATAGCCCATGATGTTCATAATAAACAACTCTGAGTTTAGTTTCCTTTTGTATTCCTCTAAAAATGATATAAAAACGTACGATGCTTAACTTATCAATTGCCTAGAATATTTCTATACCAGTGTACTTTACCATAACGTGGCTTTAAAGATAATAAAACCATAATAAAGAGCCCCATTAGAACAGCGTTCCATGGAATGTTCTCTGATTTCTCCAGGCACAGCTTGCTTTGATTATGTTATTTGCATTCCCTGCCCGCACATCAAAAGAGAGTTAAGGAGTTCATCTTAAGTTAGAGACAATGTGAGATTAAGTATTTGTTGTGTGTGAGTCAAAATGTGCATAATGCACACAAAGTGAACAGTGAGTGACTGGCTGCTGTCATGTGCACGGATGACATAGACCCTCTTTCTTCTTCTTCGCCTGTGGGACCATGCTGAGCTTTCTCAGGCCTCACGTCGCAATGGAATCCCCCACTAGATGGTGCTGAACAAGCAGGGAGGACTGGCTGGAAAGCCTTGCTCTCTGGGCCCCTTCCCCCTTTCTGACCCTCGCCTCTTCTTCCCTGTGATTGATGTTCCGAGAAAGCGCGATTGTTCAGGAATGTCTAAGGATAATAAAACCCCTTTCAAACATTAGACAAACACAAGCCGAGGTGGGTAAACATCATTAGTAGACTCCTCCTTTGTTACTAAAAGGAGTGAAGCCTAGTAGCCCCACATGCAAGCTGGTATGCTTCCAGTTATCCTCTCAATAGCAAGGCCCCTTTTGAAATACATGGCTTATCTGCTTGGGGTAGAAGGCAGTCAGGGGGAGGTGCGGTGGAGAGGGATATGTAAGAAGTGAGTGTGTTGCCGGGAGAGAAATTCGCCTTTGACAGCAAAATGAAAGAGTTGGACACAAGGAGCCTCCAGTCAGATACCCTTGTGTTGGAAACTGCACATTTTATAGTGAAAAAAAAAATCCCTGAGAAGTTATTTATACAAGGCTGAAAGTATCATGCAGTTACATGGATGGATCCTTGTAACAATACATGACACGTGTGTCAAGACAAGAAATCAACTTTTTTTTTTCCTTTTTCTTCTTTTCTGATTCAGACCTTTCAACTTAATGGAGAGAGAATGCTTCCGGCTGCCTTAAATACATCCTGCTAACACACAAGTCTGCACTTAATCGCTCCTTGTTAGAACACGAGTCTGATTTCAGACCAGGCAAGAGCATGGGTGTGTGTGGGGGGGAGAGGGGGGACCTCTGGGAATAAAGTAACCTTTGTTTCCACTTGTGTACTGGAAAAAAGGATGAGGCGTTTGATTAATGTTGATACTTAGGTGTTCGTTTTAGAGCAACTTGGGGGATCCAGTGAGTTGAAACTAACTTCTTACCTTATAAATCTTAAAGAACTTTAAGTTGAAGGAATTTAACTGAAAATAATGGTGTCAAAAAGGAAGTTAAGCATTATTACTCTACTGTTATTCCTGCCCAACCAACTAGAGCAGAATTTCTTGACCAAGGCCACGAATCTGCAGTAGTTCTTTATACAGTTGACCAGGACTGCCGTAACGCTTTCCCCCAATGCTTCTTGGGCGTGGGGGCACGGTTGGAGCTGCAGAGAAGTGCATTGAAATATTCCCTCCAGAGCACTATGTGCCAAGAAATGTAGGGGGTTTGGATGGTAGGACTTTATTTGGGGAGGCCAAAAGGAATGAGATGTATAGATAATATCAGAGGTGGAGTGAGATCATAATCAGAGGCAAGTGTAGCTGTGGGTCTGGGGACATTGTAGGCAGGTGTGAGAAATGTCTGGGGGAGAAGGAGAACTCAGTCAGGAGTGGAAATTGGCATGGACGTATGTGTGTTTCTAAGCAGCCCTGTTTTTGAAGGTGAACTTTGTTTTAGGATGGAGGCTGAGGAGAGTAAAAACAGGTTCAGGAGAAGGGTAGGAACAAGCCAAATGTCATGCTAAGGTCAAAGAACACAGAAAATTGTCCTGGTGCATTTTCACCAAGTGCCTTGATCCGTAACCACCAGCAAGGCATCAATGTTGTGGGTGGTACATAGCTCCCAGGCAGCTGGGCTGTGGGATATTTCGTGCAGGCACTGATATACCCCTCTGGGTGCCTGCCTAGTATGAGGACCATCATAACAGCATGTTATCTATGGTCACTGTGACCTCACCTTGAAAATGAGAGCCTTGCAGCACTCACAAATGGCTTGGAGCTGCTGGGAAAGTTCACCATTGACAGGTGGTCTTGGTGAGGTCATGGTGAGGAGTAGGGTGGCCCAGTGTTATAGTGTGTTATGTATTTTTTGCTGGATTAAAATTACCTCAAAATTTCACAACTAAAAACAAGAAACACTTATTATATCATTCAATCTCTCTGGGTCAAAATTTGGGAGTGACTTAGCAGATTGGT
This sequence comes from Corynorhinus townsendii, assembly GCA_026230045.1. Lineage (NCBI taxonomy): Eukaryota > Metazoa > Chordata > Mammalia > Chiroptera > Vespertilionidae > Corynorhinus > Corynorhinus townsendii. Next base: position 77,401,800 of record JAPDVU010000001.1, on the reverse strand, counting down.
TCTGGCTCAGAGTTTTCATGAGGTTGCAGTCAAGATGTTGGTAGGGGCTGCTGCCGTCATCTGAAGGTTTGACTGGGTTGGATGATCTTTTTCCAAGGTGGTTCACTAACATACCTGGCAAGTGTCTATTGGCTGTTGGCATTCAAAGGCCTGCATTCTTCATCCTGTAAACCTCTCCACAGAGCTGCTCGAGTGCTCTTACAACATGGTGGCTGGCTTCTCCCATGATAGGGAATTCGGGGAATTAAGCTCCACCTCTTCAAGAGGAGTATCAGTTTTCAGACATATTTTAAAACAACCTCTAACAGGGAAGATGGTTAGATGGTTGTCTCCCAGATGGCTGGGGCAGAGCCTTAGTGGACTCTGTGTCTCTTATGGAACAGCTACATATTGTCTCACTTGAGAGTTTGTTTTTTGTAAACCTCACCCAAGGATATGTTTTCATTGATTTTTAAAGAGAGGGGAAAGGAGAGAGAGAGAGAGAGAGAGAGAGAGAGACAGACATCAGTGTGAAAGAAACACATCTGTTGCCTCCTGCATGCACCCTGACTGGGGTGGGAATCAAACATGCAACCTAAATATGTACCCTGACAAGGAATCAAACCCATATGACCTTTCAGTGCATAGGACAATGCTCCAACCAACTGAACCACACTGGCCAGGGCTATATTACTTTTTTTATTAGACTGCATTTTATGACTATATTCTCATGGCACTTTATTTTTGGTTGGATATGTAAAAATTCATGAAAATGTGTAGTCTTACTGATGATCATTTATCATTAAAAATGTTACATTAAACACATATGGACAATAAAAGAAGTTGGGGGGAAGGGTAAGCCTGGCTTCAATAGCTAATACCCCTGGGTATGTTAAGAGTGAAGGAGAGCTTGAGCAAAATTCATGGATCTTAATATTCCATGGATGAGGGTATTTAATACGAAACAAGGCATTATCCATTTCTAGACATCCAAAAGTATTGCTAGGAGCCAGGAATTCCACGGGGGGGCAGTTAAAATACTCTGCCAAGAGCTGAATTAACAAAGGCATTCAAAGTTCTAGGTCAAAGTCATCAGCAAAGAATTAGACTGATTCCAAACAGAGTAGCAATCAAGAATGCATCCAGCAAATAGCACAGCTGGCTTGTTCTCCCAGCTGTGGCTATCTGGACCCAGAGTTCAGATGGAACCATTTGGGGGTATTGATAACACTTATAAGTGGTGGAATGGCAGGTGGGGGCATCCACACAACTTCCACTTCCCTCAGAAAGAAAACAAACTCTAGGTGTTAGGAGTAGAATAAAGACAGCAATTCTATGCTGGCAGCTCTTAGGAAGTAGTTCATATTCCCAATTTTGAAGATTTTAAGTTATAAAGCCCTCAAAGCAAATATTTCCTAGTGGCACGATGCTGAGCAAGTCACTTCAACTCTCAAACTTAGTTCTCTCATTTGAAAAATAAGGAGTATAGCATTTGGTTAGTAGAGCTTTAGGAAGAATAAAACAAGATAATCCATGCAAAGAGCTTAGGACAGGACCTGGCATATAGAAAACACTCCATACCCAGTAACTACTATTATTATTTGAAAGGAAGCTAGGAAAGAAGAAGAACTTATCAAATCTAAATAGTGTTTCACATAAGACCAATATATTCACTGGTATATCAAAGTCAAAGATTGTACTGTAGGAGGAAAAATTGGCCCATGATTTAGTGGGAACAGATTCCCACCAAATCCTGATTAAAACAATGTTCAGCTTCAAAAACACAATACAAAACTTAAGCAGACATCAGATAGGGTGATGAAAGTTGTTGCTCAGAGACAATAGTTTACCTCCCACGTGGATTCCATTCAGCTTGTTAAGTGCTAAAAGTCAGATCACAGTCAGGTACTGTACCTTATTTTCCGTCCCTGAGGGCATGGTAACCAACCAGGGCACCTGGCCACGAGTCAATGATCCATGTTTAACGGCAGCTCTGACAATGCACATCCATGGCATCTCTCCAGGGATGAACCACGCTTTTTCATTTCCTGTTGAGTTTCACATGGGTGGTGATTATTTATGGAGTAGCAGGAGGTAACATTTTTTTTTCTTTTTTTTTCGGTTGAGCCACCCATTATGGGTTTTGAGGTTCATTTTCTAAATAACAACAAAACTAATCATCTGATTAGGTTACTCCCTCCACATTTTCTGTGCGGCCACTGAGGTCAGTGTCATTACACTTGGCATTGGGGCATGTCACAAACATAGCTCCCAATGTATCCTGGGACTCTTCATAGCATTCCATGTGATGCTTCCAATTTCACTGGTATTTCCCCCCTCCCCCCCCCCCCCCAAGACATTTCCTGCAGTTTCTCTATCTTTTCTGCCTGGTCATTGGCTTGTTTATGGTCTGCCACCACTCTCTAGTTCCATCACCCTTCTGCATTTTTCTAGTTCCCGTTTTCCTAGCTCCCAACTACCTCCAACCCCCAGATCAGGCTTTTCTCTGCAGGGCTACTGACTTAAGGCTGGACAAAACAGAGAATTCGCAGTTGGTCCTGGTCCAATGCGGCGTGAGGGCCAATGCCCAATTCCTGTCTTTCTAAAAAAAAAAGTGTTATAGAGATTCCAATGAAATCTCCTCTGTAGTTTCTAGAGTCAGTGCCCAGTCAAGTGTTCCTTACTCACTATAAGAAATATATATATATATACCAGTGGCCCGGTGCACAAAATTCCTGCACATTAAAAGGGGATTAATTAGAGGAAATAATTTAATATTGCTATTTGCCCTTCCTCTATAATAGAAGTGTCAGAGATGAAAGAAAATTAGTAAAATGTCTATGAAAACTTTCCTCCTGTCAGAGTCTGGGGCATACCACGGGACCCAGAGTCAACTCCCCACCCACCCACATGCCCCTCAAAATCTCATGAGGCCCAGACCTGGCCACTCCCCTCCCCCCCAATTGGGCTAGATCCAGACCCAGCCAGTCCCACCCTTGTCAAGCCCTGCCAGGCAGGGGGTGTAGCCTCAGGTCCCCTGGCCCAGTGCCAGGATGGGGGGCGTGGCCTGAGGTCCCCCCAACCCAGACCGGGGTGGGGGGGCATACCTTGAGGTCCCCCATCAAGCCCCACCAGGTGGGGGACACAGACTGAGATCCCCTATCAAGCCCTGCTGGGTGGGGGAATGGCCTGAGGTGCCCTGTCAGGTGGGGGGGGGGGGTGCAGCCTCAGGTCCCCTGGCCTGGTGCCGGGGTGGGGGGCATGGCCTGAAGTCCCCTGTCAAGCCCCACCTGGTGGAGGGGGCAGAGCCTGAGGTCCCCTGCTTGGCGCTGGGGCAGGGGGCGTGGCCTCAGGTCCTCTGGCCTGGCACTGGGGCAGGGTCACCGCCTGAGGTCCCGCAGCCCAGACCAGGACGGGGGCATGCCTTGAGGTCCCCTGTCAAGCCCCGCTGGGTGGGGGGCATGGCCTGAGGTCCCCCATCAACCCCCACCAGCAGGGGGGCACAGCCTCAGGTTCCCCATCAAGCCCCGCTGGGTGGGGGGTGCAGCCTGAGGTCCCCTGTCAAGCAAGCACCACGGGGGCCAGGGAGGGCATAGCTTCAGGTCCCTGCTGATTGCTCCTTAAGGCTCCTTATGGGAACTTGGCTTCAGCTGTGGGTGCAGTCATCTTTGTGATGGAGTGATGGTCAATTTGCATATTCTCTCTTTATTATATAGGAGGATACACACACACACACACACACACACACATATATTACACACATACATATGAAAAATGTGGATAAAGAAAATATCAGCAGAGTAACTATAAAGCTTTGGGATCTAACTATCAATAGATATTCCTATGGAATATTCAATTTGATTAAGGGAATTTCAGTGCAATGCAGGTATATGGAACAGGGAATAGGTGTGAATATAACTGTGTCACCTACTGTCTCTAATTTGTCACACTTGGTCAGTAGTGTATCCTGGCACTGAATCTGCATTCCACAGTCTTCACCCAGGAGGCTTCCCAGTTGAGTGGGGCTGAGGGAATGATACTCCACAGCATACAAGGACTCTGGGTTCATGCAGAGGGAATTGACCTGAAAGGTCTTTATTTTTTGCCTGGAACCAGTATGTAAGGGGTACACATTGGGAAGCTGACACATATTTGCACAAGTATATTACCATTTGCATCTTGGTTCACTGACTAACTTGGTGAGAACAACAAACTATAAAATCAGTGTAAATAGAGGAGTGAAAGAAATGTAAGAGGAAATGGGTGGAGGATGAATTTTATATCTTATCAAGATGCTAGCTAGCCTTGCAAAATTTTTACAAAAAGATATATATTCCAAAAGCAGTGGAGATAGACTAATTAGTTGGGTTAGCCTAGATCAGTGGTCGGCAAACTGTGGCTCATGAGCCACATGCGGCTCTTTGGCCCCTTGAGTGTGATTCTTCCACAAAATACCACATGCGGGCGCGCACATACAGTGCAATTGAAACTTTGTGGCCCATGTGCAGAATTTGGTTTTAGGCTCTCAAAAGAAATTTCAATCGTTGTACTGTTGACATTTGGCTCTGTTGACTGAGTTTGCCGACCACTGGCCTAGATGATGCTGTGGCAACAAATGAACCCACAAATCTCAGGGGCTCAGCACAATGCAAGCTTGTTGCTCACACCAAGTCCAATGCCAACTGGCAGGGACTCATCTCCTGCCAGAGACTCAAGAACCCAGGTTCTTGCCACTTCATGATTCTGTTCTCTCCACACTTGGCTTCCAAGGTTGCTAGGTAAGAGGGATGGAGAAGACACTCTAGTTTTTAAGTGCCCTGGATATGACAAATGCTATTTCTGTTCACAGACATATTGTAAAAACACAATTCTGGAGAGAATCTGGGAAAGAGAGAAGAGCACATGAATAATCAGCAAACACGAACTGAATTCACCACAGACATTAAAAGAAATGACAGAAAATGGGTGAGTAAAGGAAAGGACAAATAAATGCATGAGACTGTTGAGAAATATAAAGAGATAACAGAGCAGGAGGCCACACCCTAGCCTCTCCCTCATGGCATTAATGGGTGATTTAGGGTTGACTTTTACTTTATAAACAATTTTTTTCTTAATTAAAGTAATACATGTGGACAGGTAGAAAAAATTTAAAAGATTATATGTATAATTCACCCCCAGCCCCTCCAATTATAACATGTTTTTATATTTTCTTTTTCTTTCTTTTTTTGAAGAATCCATTAAATGGCCCCTCCTACACAAAATTCCTTATTCTTCCCACTGGGAACATACTGGCCCTTTTTCTATAGAGCACTTATCACATGGTTGACCCCAACTCCTGTCTGTCTCCCCTATTGGACCCTTGCTTCCCAGAGTCTGGCACGGATCTGGGATAGAGTTGAATAAATGAATGATGCTTTCAGGTGAAAGGAGTGAATAAATGAATGGATGGTTCTTGCTCTTTAAATTTTGTGTTAGAATTAGATATTTTCATGCCCCCTCCTCTGAATTCTGTAGTAAAACTTAACTCTTACTTCTTCAGAAGACTTCAGGGACCCAGACTGGCAGGAAGCTGGGATGTGTGTAGGTCTAAGTTTGTAAAGGCTGTGAGATACACCACATTTCCAGGGCATGCCAGGCAGGATGGGGTCCTTGGATGCATATACCTGGAAATAATTCATACAAATGGAAATAGGGGCCAGCTGCTAATGCAAGGGGTAAAGATGAAAATGGAGCTTTTCAAAGGACCATGAGATAAGAAAAAGAGTAAACAGAGTGACCTGGGAAGACCTACTATGACAAGACTGAGATGGAATTCATTAGCGATAACTAGGCTATTCTGAATCCAAAGAAACGAGAGACTGGGGGGCAAATTTCAGAAGGAAGATTCAGGGTCCAAGAGGTCTTCCAAAAGAAGGGTTTGCTCTGAAGCTAAGTGGACTGACATAACATGCCCTTGTGTTTCCAGGAAACAAAAACACAGCCTTGGATGAAACACTAAAATCCTTAGCAAGAATAAAGACTGGATAGTGAATACAAAGGACTGGGGTTTGGGATGGGAGGGAGGGACAAGTGGGAGAAGGAAACAGAGAGCAAGGGCTATTTATTTGTTGAGTGAAACCAAAAGCTTTCAACATGTGCCAAACTAATTGAGTAACATGAGGCTTTGTGCTTGTACCTCACCTAGTCTCTGAGTCACCTGTACTTTGAGATTCCCTTGCCTGACTGATGGTGTGCTCTAAGTGAGAGAGGCTTCAGGATGACAGACACATGACTGAAAGAGAGAATGGGGGGGAGGCCAGAACTCCAGGAGCACCCTGCTTAAAGAAAGCAGTACTGATTATCCAGGGTGATATCAAGAGAAATATTTAGAGAAACGATAGAGCTCAGAAGGCCATGCTCTCTGCCCGAGAGTTGTTTCAGAGGTATTCACAGCACCTGCTCTTCTTGTTGGGGCACTCCCTGTTCAGAGGAAATGGCTTGATCCTGCTTTGGCTACATAGACTCAGCTTTTGGCTTTTCCAAGCTGCTGGGGTGAATCACTGGCAGTACCTACATTATTCTAAAGCGGCAGGGAGAAAGACTGCTAGTCCCTGCAACCGCCATGAAACTTTGGATGATCTCCAAACACTTAGAATATCTTTGAAGCTATCAAGGGAAAGTAGCCAACTGAAATGTATTCTTCCAAAGGAATTTCGATCCTCATCAAGAATCTGGGCAAGATGAGAGATTCAGCAAAAGTATTGTCAGTTCAAATTTGATAAGGTGGGTTCAAGACCCCATGGAAGTGGGAATAGGAGTGGGTAGGGTAACTTTGGCCTGTAAAAAAAAGTTCACCAACAAGTAACTGAAAGCAAAAAGTTCATGACCAGAAACTCTAATATCTGGAAATCAAATACTCTAAATCCACATTGCACAGTGTAGAGAAACATTCCTTATGAACTCGAGACAATTATAATAATACTATTAATAATGGGCTGGCATTCAATTTACAGCATATCTAACCCAATAATTGAGAAAACTGAGGACTAAGAAAGTGGTGATTTGCTCAAGGTCACACCATTATTTAACAGGTGACACAGCATGTTAAGATATGCAAATGATCCATCAATATGCTGTCAGGGGACCCCTGCCCTTCAACCCCAAACATCTCTCTCCTGAAAACAAGTTATCCTTCTCCTAAACTAACAAACACAAATAGGACCCATCACATACAAGTAGCAACCACCAAAAACATATCACAAAACAAAACTCCTATAGCCCTAAGCTGAATTTTAGAAAAAGAGGTTTTATGACATAGATATTGGCCAAAATTTATGGGAGGGAGAGAATTTGCCTTTCTGGTTTTGAACCATGCAAATCTTCCAACTTGACCACGGCCACATATAAACAGTGATTTGTTGTTTAGTGTCTACTCATCCAGGGACACAGTCTTAGGTAGAACCTAGAATGGAGCCAAAAAAAAAAAAAAGTGAGGGACTTCCTAATTCTTCCCCTTCCCTTATTGTGTCCTCACTATGTGCTGGGTCCTTGACATTCATTATCCCACTTACTCTTCACAATAGCCTTGTAAGATACCTCATCCACTTTACAGCTGAAATTACCAAGGCTCAGAAACATCAAGAAACTGTTCATTCACTTAGCCAGTAAATGCTCAAGCTGAGACTTGAACCCAGATCATTTTCCTTCCACTAAAGTCTTGACTTTGCTCGCAGCTACAGAATCTAGGACACACCTGAGTTTCAACTCAGCTATTTAAGTCCTCAGGTCACCCACAGGGGTGAAAAAGGCCCACTTGTGGGAATCATTCTCTACATTGTGGTGGCTTTTTTCTCTGGATAAAAGCAAGGGAGGATGCCACTCACTATGGATCTCCCAGTTTAGCGATAGATCTGCCCAGAGAAATGACCTTGTTTACTTCAAACGGCATATGGCCTCATGATGCAGTTGGTTCAGACCCGTCAGCTGCCAGCTCAATGGCCCCAGCTCTCATCACATCAGACTGACCAGCCATCCAGCGGCTCTCCTGCGAGCCTCTTTGCCTCTTAGGAAATGATTTTGTTCCTAAGCAGCAGGGAAGGGGTGAAGGAGAGAGCGCACCTGGAAAAGAAAGATCATGCTTGGTACCAGAGAGTCTTCCTGTTAAGTAGGCCCTCCTTTCTGGCCACCTTCCGAGACAGTACACACAGTAGTTAAGTAGGGATTCCAGTCACTTGCCTGTTCTGACCATTTCCTATTCACATTGTTGGTGAAGGTGAGATCTTCGGCTCTAAATAGTACAAGGTGGCTGAATACATGACACCCAACACTGGACAGGTGAAATGGACAGCAGTTATTGGGAGCAGAATGAATCAGAAGGGGCTATGGGAGGCAGGCTTTATAAAAACAAGAGAGTGTGGTGACTCCTGACTCCTGTAGGAGGATGTGATTGGCTTGTTTGAATAATTTCACAAGCAGGAAGGGTGGTAAAACCCATTAGGTTGAGGACCAGGTGAGTGCAGCCAGGTGAGAAGCCTTTCTTACTGGGGTGGGACATATCTGATAAGAGAGGGGATATCATGGTTAGGCCTCTAGGGGTAGAGGCTCAGAGATGCTAATGCAGCTCTTGAAATCTGAGGACTACAGTGCATCCCCTAAGATCTGAAGTCTCTGCTTCACCTTGTCCTGGCTGTATGACCTTAGGCTAATTCTCTCCAAGCTTGTACTCCTTGAAAAAATACTGTATAGTACTTATCCCCATAAGGCTGCTATGAGAATAAGTGTAAAGTGCTGAGCACATTGCCTGGCACATATGAGTACTGAGTAAATGTTAGTTCCTGTCATCCTCATCATTGGAAATAGTAACAGTAGTGGATGGTTTCTTCCAATTTTGTTCTTAGTTGAGCAGGTCTTCGAGTGAGATTTTTGCTTTCAGGTTACTTGGGTCACTTAGTGACGTCAGCACTCACGTGGATAATGCAGACTTTACTGTGCTCCCATCACTGCCTTGACTTGCCTTTGGGAGCAATGCTCACCCAGGACCATCAGACAGATGTGGAAGGACTCAATAAGTGGAGACACAACTCTAGCCAAGGCCTTTCTATTAAGCTGAAGATTTAGACTGTTTATAAGTTCTTTCCTTTTGCTGCCTAAACAAATTTATTTTGATCAGAAATGGAAACAAAGGGATTAAGGGAATCAGAAGGGTGATTTGTAATTGGTCTCCAGACTGCACTCCTGTTTCCATTTGTCAAGAGCAAGCTAGTGAATACGACTGCATAAGAGGACTTTATTAGCAGTAGCTTTCCTCCTGCAGCCTGGGATTAGAGGAATCCTTTAACCTTGACACACTCGTTTTATGATCACAAAGCCCTTTGTCTATCCATCTATTTTCTGCTTTTCATATTGCCCTGATCCTGGTAGAAGCTCTTAAAATTACCAGAGAATGATTTTGCATTTCTTTCCCTCTGTCCACCCCCCTCCTTCCCTCCTCGTCTTTCTCTAAATGCACACACCTATCTTTACAAAGACAAAGAAAAACAAACCCTCAAGGATATGCATCTGACAGATTTTTACACCTAATCTAGAAGGCTGCCAAAAAGCACAAATGTGACTCTATTCGTGTCTCGAAGAAGAGCCAATACACATAGTATTGATTTCCAAAAAGAAATTTATTAAAATTAACAGAGTTCCAGGGAAAGCATAAAAGAGAATGTAGGAAAAATATGAAATATATTCAGCTATCAACTCATCTGCAAGGAACAAAGGGAACCAGGAAGCAGTATTCAGAAAAGGGTATATGATTATGAAAAGGATATATAATTTTGTTTTAAGAATCCATTTGAAATTATTGTGGGGTGGGTGCCACTGATGTGCATAAATCTCTGAGGTTCAAGTGTACGATTGCTTGTATATTTGCTAATGTGAGGTCTTTATTCTGAGTTAAAGGTTAATTATAAAACACTTGACCAGTATCCCCAAGACACAACTATCTTTGTTTGTTTGATAGTTGGAGACATCTACCCACCATACACCAATTTATTATAATTATGGAGTTTTACTTTACTTTTTTCTTTATCCAGCAAGATTTTTGACTTGTTTTAGATTAAAGCATAAGTCTTGTTAATTATGGCATTTACTCCTCAGCTTGTAATTGGTATCTGGTGCTTCTGCCTCAGAGAGCTCTGTGTCATTTCAGGGGCCTAATGAATTTGCCTGAGGTGAACGAAAATGGAAAATACTGATTTTCTTCAATATTTTCAATTATTTCTTGTTGCTTCCGCAGTTTAAGATAGTTTCAGTGTAGGGGGTAGGAGTGGTGCAAGGTAGGTAGTATATCTGATTATCTCCCAGTCACAGGGATGGAGATAGGGGCTCTGTATTACTGGCAGGCCATGTGCCAAAATGTAATCAAATAGGAAACTGGGTGCCAATGGTAATTTTTTGAAATGTGCTTTTATGACATCCTCCTCAAAGATGAAAGCAGTGTTCCCTAAAACAAACAAACAGCACCGGACTCGGGCTCAGGCTCTGATAGGAAATTTATTTATGTTTCACCAAACCTGACTTGAAAGGCAGTGTACATGATTTGGAACTTTTAATTGTTCTTGTTTCTCCCTGCAAATAAGGAAATCCTGGCTTTCTGTGAAAATCTCTAGATCCTGACTCTTGGTTTCTTTTCAAGGTTCTGCCACACTAATTTCTTTCTGTTTGATTCCGTGCCCTTCTGAAATTGAAGGCTGCCTCCAGGCAGGAGAAAAGCTGTGGTGGTGACTTGTGGGTTTGGGGACTGGGGTAACCCACAGCTGTGGCTGCAAGCCAGTCTCATTATCACTCGGCTCGATGGGGCAGGCCAGGGGGCCCGTTTTACTGCTTCAGATCTGAGCCTGCGACTGGAAAGGGTAGAATCTCGAAGCTTTCTCTGCATTATTTATCATTTCTGACTGATAACAACACCAATTTCTTCTACGAACCAAACTCTGGTCATTATGGTTTGGTTTTAATGTGGTATTTGGTGTTGTATTTCACTGTTCTTCAACCACAGATTTGCAAACGGGAAATATATTCAGGGGTATGTGTTTCATAGGAAATAGACATTTCACTTCTTTTCAGCAATAATGTGACTTTATTGCTTCTACACCAAAATATCTCTGATATTGTTATATGATTGCTTCCCCTTTAAATCTGTCCAAACTGTAGTGGTGAAATTTGGAGTGACTCTATTGGTGTCTGAGAACATGTATGTGTTCAATAAAGTCAGAAACAATCTCATCAGTTGTGTGACCCAATGGCTTTATAACGCAAAGTATCTATCTATCTATCTATCTATCTATCTATATATATATATATATATAAAGCCAGCAACCAGAACGCCGTAAGGACCAGAACAACTGGTTGCTATGATGCCTACTGTGGCCAGCAAACTGGCTTGATCCAGCCTGCCCCTGATGAGCCTCTCCCACCCCATCAAGGGCGGGGCAGCTGGCAAACCGCCCCCTGCAGCCCACCTCTGATCAGCCCGAAGCCCTCCCCCTGACTGGCCCTGCCCCTGATCCCCCCCTCCTATTCCAATAGGGGGCAGGGCAGGCCGGCCAACCTCCTGCAGCCCCTCCCCCCACCTGGCCCCACCCCAGATCGGCCCCCCCACCCAGATTAGGGGCAGGGCCAGCCGGCCAAATGCCTTCGGCCCCTCTCCTTGGCTGGCCCTGCCCCCAATCACCCCCACATACCAATCAGGGGTGGGGCTGGCTGGCTCCCACAACCCCTTCCCCAGCTGCTGACCCCCGATTGGCCCCCGACCCCATTCAGGGGTGGGGTTGGCCAGCCTACTGCCCACAGTCCCTTCCCATGGCTGGTCCCACCCCCAATCAGTGCCTCCCACCCCAACGGGAGTGTGACCGACCAGCCAATCACCCATTGCCCCTCCCTCCAGCCAGCCTGATCAGGCCCTGATCATGGTGGGCCAGCTGGCCAACCTCCCGCCCTCTCCTCCTCCCAATAGGCCCAGCCCTGATCCACCCCAATTGGGGCTGGGCTGGCAGGACCCCACCCATGCATGAATTTGTGCACCGGGCCTCTAGTAAGTAAATAAATGGCGCAGTAAGCCAGAAAGGTTGACCCTGTGGGGGATATAGGCATCCTTGCTGAATGAAAACTTTACAGCCCTGGCCAGTGGCTCAGTGGGTTGGAGCATCCTCCCCTGTACCAAAAGGTTTCAGGTTTGATTCCAAGTCACACACACACCTAGGTTGCGAGTTTGATTTCTTTTCAGTTGTGGAGCAACCAACTGATGTTTCTCTCTCTTTCTTTCCATTTCTCTCTCTAAAACCAAGGAACTTATCCTCAGGTGAGGATGAAAAAGAAAACTTTACAAAAAGTGATAATTAGCAGGGAAAGCTGTGGGTCAGACTCCCTAGGTTCAAATCCCAGCCCTGTCACTCACCAGCAAGGAAGCTCCATTCTCTTTGCTTCAGTTTCTCACAGGTCACCTGAGAGTTTAACGGTATCTGGGACTTAGGATTGTTAACACATTTTAGGGTGTTTAGATCAGCACTGGGCACTTTGTGGGGGCTCAATAAATGGCAACTACTGTTATTTTCCTAAAATGTGCTAGCACTTTAAAAAATTTGCCCATTAAACATAATGTGGCCTTTTCCTGCACTCTGAGTCATTGTTGAGGACTTCAGTGATACCAAAGGGACACCCTCCTGGGCTTCTAGGCCATCTAACCTCCAGCCCTCTTGGTGGCGCTACTGTAGCCTGGGGTCATTAGCCCCTCTCTACCTGCTCCTCCCCACTGCCTGCCCATCACTTTGTGATCCAGTGAGGGTTTTTACTTGTCTTCGCCATTACACTGAAGCACATGTCCCCGTTTCCCTTTCATTTTCCTCACAATGATCTGAGTGAGTCTTTTCCCTCCTTGAGTCCAGAGGCCTCAGCCTGTCTTGTCCATGCTCTTCCCTAGGGCTCCTGCACAGGGTTCCTGAGAGCTGCACGCTTGGTGCCTGCTCCACTTACAAGCACGTGCTCCAGAGGCCAAATCCCTGGGTTCAAATTCTGGTTTTACAGTTTGCTGGCCTGAGTGAGGGTGTGAAGGTTACTCAAACTCTTAAGATTAAGGCTTTAGAGACCTCATTAATAAAAAGGTGACAATAGTACTCACTTCTCAGGATTGTTGTGGAGATTAGATGAAGTGAGCTAAGTGGAAAGACTAGCATATAATAAGTACTCAATAAAAGTGAGCAGTAATAATTATAACTGTGGCTAAGCTAAGAAAGTAATCAATAGCCCTCATCAATGCACCTGCCCCATCCTCTGTTGTAGAGGTGGTGGGAAATGTTACGTGAAACTCAACATGATCCAGAGAAAGGAGTTTTAAAGAGAATAGGAGTTTTCAGTATAATGTTGTCCTATTATTACAAATAGGACAAAACAGGGAAATGAAATAACTTTTATTTATTCAAATTAAAGCTAAATATAATTCTTTCCCTCTTGAAGCAGCATGTTCCACTTTCTAAAGGGCATCAGCTATCTCATTTTATCATTATTTTAAACCTCTTCAGTGAGTTATCTGAACTATGTGTCTACATGGCCCAAATTCGTTAGAAAGTTGCAAGTATAGACCTAATGGTTCCAAGCACCATTCTGTCTGTAACTTTAAATAAAACTATTCCCTCTGTTCTTTTTGCATACTGATATGATCTAAGCAGAGGCCACCCTGGTCATGACCATTCTACACTGGGTCATAGACTGACAAGCCCCAGATCTGGAAGGAGCCTTAGAAACCACCTAGTTCAACCCCACCATGTACACAGATGAGGATGAAAAGGCCTAAAGAAGTTAAGTCACTTGGTTAAGGCCATAGAGCTAATTATCAATGTGATGCCAGAGGACTCCTGTCACCTGTTGGTTGCTGTGCTAAGACTTGTGATAGCACAGGTCCTTTGAGCATGCTTTCCAGTTTGGTTTTAAAAAGATTTTACAAAAAGGGCACTAGGCCAGAGATCAGGAAGCCTGGCTCCTTTGACTCTATCACTTATAAACTTGGGCAAGAACACTTATTCCTCAGTTTTCATTTACAACAAGGGGAGCAGCATGCCTGCCCTGCTGGGTTGCTGTAGGATCAAATGAACCAATAAAGGAGAAAGTGTTTTGAAAGGAAGACCAAGTGGACATTCATAAAACCAGGGTTTTGGGTCAAAACATACAGGTCATGAACCCTCGCTCTGCCATATACCACTCACATACCCTTGGTCAATGCAGTTCATAAATGTGAATGAAGCTTTTCATTTTATTAAATCTGCTTGAAGAGTTAATGAAATGGTATATAAAGCACCTGACACAAGGTAGACTCTCAGGAAATGGTAGCTATTATCAAATTATTAAAATACTTTCCCTAAACAACTTTGTGTTGTAGGAATGTGTAAGGTAACCCCGTCCAATGCTACCTCATCTTAGTAGATTTCACTGCCTGTGATCTCTGTAAATCTTCCACCCCTAGAACTGAATCACTGCTAGACATACATGATGCATTCTTGTTGAACTGAGTAAACCCAAAGTATGTTTATACTGATAAAAATGGCTTGGTAGAAACTTTAACTACCAAATTAAAGTAGTTATGAAGAAAAAAATGGCTGCTTTGAAAATCAGTTCTGAACTTACTTTTTTCAAAACAATGAACTCTTCCATTTATCCAAATTAAAAATCTAATAAGCACTACACAGTGGAAATCTATGTGAAATTCATTACATGTTCTTGCATTTCAATGTAAAGAATGTATCTTCTATTTTTCAAAGAACCAAACTGTTTTGTAAGACTTATTGTGAAGGGAAGAAAAGAATTTAGGAGGCAGAAACCTTCAAATCTCAGCACAAAGCACTACTCAGGGAGATAAGGTCCAAATCACAGACCAGCAGGGCCTCTGCACCTCCTACTGGCCTTGGGCCAGATTGTCCTCTCCATACACAGCATATGTGTATATGTAAGAGCTCAGAGAACCATGTGGAGGTTACCAAAAAGGCCTCCGTAGCAGGAGTGCACAGAGCCCAGGCTTACTGGGAGAGTGGGAACTCCATGTGCAAACACTTCCTCACACAGGAAGCCTGACGGGCACCCCAAGGCTCTGTACCTTACTTCAGTTTTACTTCTCCATTTATGGAGAAGAAGAGGGATTGGAAAATCAAGCTGATGCATAGTGTACGCATAAATTCATGAAGTCCTCATTAGAAAGCAAAACCACAGGGTGCGAGTGATCAAAATAAATTGTATTGTCATAAAGCAATTAAGAGAAAATCAGGCAATCATAAGGTGATAAAAGCCTATTAGTTAAAGGGCCTGAAAAACATAGCAGGTTGTACAAGATTAAATTCTCACACATAGAAAAAATGCCAATACATGCCATTGTCTCACTATGGCAAAGAGTCAGATTACTGGTGTGTGTGAAGAGTTCAAATAGAAGCCTTAAAAAATGAGAAGTGCAATTTTATTTCTCACTTGTGCTGAGATTTGAAGATTTCTATCTTCTAAATTATTTTCTTTTCTTCACAATAAATCTTAAAAAACAGTTTTGTTCTTCAAAAATAAGATAAAGCCTTTAAATTGGAATGCAAGAGCGAGTAATGAGTTTCACATAAGATTTCCACTTTTCAACTCATTGGAACCATTCTGGAATTATAGTATTTAGATGTCAAGAAAAAAAATTGTATTCCAATGCCATTATTAGAAATGAAGAAACTGGGGCCTGAGGAAGTTAAAGGCAAGTTTGCATATGGCTAGTGGGTTAGTTAATGGGAGCATATCTGGTTCTAGAGACCAGATTGGTTCCCTGTTTACCAGCTCAGAGCTTTTTCCACGAGGCTACCTTGCTTTTCTGCTATGATGTTAGTTCTTGCAAACTTTTCATATAACAGGACAGAAAGTAAATATCTTGGGCTTTGCAGGCCACAGGCTCTTCCCTGCAACTGTTCTTTCTTGCTTGTTGTAGTGTGAA
Organism: Corynorhinus townsendii; assembly: GCA_026230045.1. Lineage (NCBI taxonomy): Eukaryota > Metazoa > Chordata > Mammalia > Chiroptera > Vespertilionidae > Corynorhinus > Corynorhinus townsendii. Next base: position 77,385,857 of record JAPDVU010000001.1, on the reverse strand, counting down.
AGCAGCTGTGGACAGTACTTAAACAAGCGAGCACACCTGCATCCCAGTGAACTTATTTACAAAAACAGGCCAAGGGCCCTATTTGACCAGCAGGGGGTAGTTTGGTGACCCCTGGTCTATATCATCCTATCTAATAAAGAGGGAATATGCTAACTGACCATCACACCCTCACAAAGAGGGCAGCACCCATAGCCAATAAGGAGGGAATATGCTAATTGACTGCCATGCCCTCAAAGATGGTGGCACCCATAGCCACAAGATGGTAGCGCCCAGTCCCCTCAGCCCTGCTAGGGCGCCTGCCTCCAGAGTCCCGCAGTCCCCATAGCCCCCCAGCTACCCAGGGCTGGCCTGAGACGCAGGCAAGCCTCGGATGTTGGCTGCCCAGACTCCCAGGGCAGGCCCGAGGCACAGGAAAGCCTCAGATGGTGGCTGCCCAGCCACCCAGGGCCGCCAGAGGCTCAGGTAATCAGGGCTGGCCGAGGCTTGCACTGCTGGCAGTGGCAGCAGCAGAGGTGTGATGGGGGCATCACCTTCTCCTGATTGCTGGGTCGCCTCCCACCCCTGAGGGCTCCCAGACTGTGAGAGGGGGCAGGCCGGGCTGAGGGGACCCCCCCTCCAGTGCATGAATTTTCATGCACTGGGCCTCTAGTTTCTTCAGTAATCATTAAGGAGGCCTTGCAATAACCTGAACCAAGATTTCTAATAATATAAGCATGTTTCTAATGGGAAGATTGATCAATTCCCTTAGTTAGGTGAGTATTTTTTCTGAGCATTATTCTAAGTTCTCTGTGGCCTTCCTCAATGAGCCCAGTCCTTGGTACTAGAAGTGGCAGAGGCCCTAATCTTGGATTAGTCTTACCTGTTTCAGTAGCAGGTGCTCACATAGTGCAGACTGGTGTCGGTATGCAATGACCTCGCAGTTGTCCGAGACAGGCCTCTCTGACCACCATGGCCCATCTGAGCTTCAGGCAGGGATCTAACTACTTTTCTGCAACTGGATAAGCAATTGTCCTAACACTTCAAGTAATCTGTCTTTTTGGCACTGATTAAAAATGCCACATTTATTATTCATGAACTTTCCATATGCACATGAGTCTGTTTCTGGATTTTCACTTGTTTCATTAATCTATTCATCTATTTCTCCATGGATCTTTGAAATATTATTATAGCTTCTCCACCAGGAAAGTCTTTATCCAGATTTTCTCCCGTGTCTTTTAATAAAAATTTATAGTTATCTTATATTTTCATCATGGTTTTTACATAAGCTATAGTTCACTGATTTCTAAAGCAGCAAACGGGAACCTAAGTGGATGAAGCCAATGTAGTGAAAGCAAACACAATTACGAATGGATCCTGGTAGTGCTCTGTGATTTCTGTAACCTCTTTGGTACTGGAAAGGACTGGCCAGTGTGCACCAAAACAAGAAGACAGAGTGGACTAAGAACCTGGCAACATTATAAAGGCCCTGGACCCAGCCAGGAACACAGTGGCCTTAGCTGCTGTTGGTGAAATGTCTCATCAGCACGCTCAGGAAGAAGGACCCCAAGCTGTCCCTGGGGGCAAGGACTGCAGAGACCCAGAGGTATGCAGCACCCTCCTGCCAGGCTGCACAAGCTATTGGGTTTTAGTTGGATGAAACTAAACATTTCCCTTTGTCCACAAAGAGCTTCCTCCTTCCAGTTCACCCCAGCCCCCATTCTGGCTAACTGGCCCCAATTCTTGCTTTGTACCTACAAAAGTTCAGCTCAGCCTGCCTTAGTTTAGTTACTTGATGGTCATTCTTGCATTCCCTTTTGTGCCTGTGTTTATTGAACTGATTTATTGGGCATTTTGTGCATTTACTACCTGATACTAGTCTCTTGACTTCTATTATGTTGCTATGAGAATGATCTTCCTTTGGCCATTTTGTTTTCTGGTTTTCCATTTTGGGGTAATCCCCCTGCTGCTCTGGCAACCACTTATTCCCCGGAAACATCTGTTTCTCAGAGGCTATTGGCCTCCTGGGCAAGACTCCAAGCCAACCCAATACCTCTATCTTCCCCACAACTAGTTAATACTGGTAGCGAATTTAAATTATTCTTCTGTGTGTGTTTTTACATTAACTAGATACCAAGAGATATCAAATGCATTCCACAGAGTTGGGTCATTTCTAACTAAACCTCCTGTCTATTTTATAAAGTCCTGTGTTAAATGAAGTGCCACAGGTATTATGAGGAGGCTTATCTAAACCAGGTGGATCTAATCAACGTGAGTCACCCTCCTGGGGTGCATACTGGGTAAATCAGGTGACTAGTGCCGCTTAGACTCAGGTGGACACCACCTGAATTGTTGGTTTTGACACTCCCAGTGGCAGTTAACATAGTATTTGATGTACATTTTCATGTATAAACATTTTTAGTGATACACATCTATACTAGGATGTGATGAGTAGTCATAGTAATATCATCAAAGATGTCCAGCTTGTACGTATGACTTGAATTCGCACTAATGTGGAGGTTCTCCACCATGGTCTTAGATTAGTTTGGCAAGCTTTTAAAAGAAACAGATGCCTAGGCCCCAACCCAGACCAACTGAAACAAAATTCCTAAGCGTGGGGCCCAGGCATTGGTATTTTAAAAATTTTCTAGATGATTATAATGTGCAACCAAGGTTAAAAACCACTGTTTTAACACAACTTTTGGAGGAACTAGATGACCTTCCACATACCCTGTTGTTATCAGACCTCACTCTCTTAAACTTGCAGAAAACTTAGGGGAACTGAGATTGTGATTTAGGTCATGCTACCTAACTTAGTATTCAACTAACTTCTACCTAACTTCTATTTGGCCTTTCTCTGTTTTGTTAATCTTCCAAATCCAGGAAGAGATGTATCAGAGAGAAGTATGTATAATTTTTAAGAGGGCCACATCAGTGCCCAGAGCCATGGGTTTGTCTCCACAGGGAAATGGTTGTGATATCTTTGAACAGTCTGGAAGAAATTCCAATAGAATGAGAAGTTCCATAAGTATTAGTGGAACCAAAGCAAGTTCCACCGTGGAATACTATTGTCGAAACAACACTGTATCAGTCAACCTTTCCAAATGTAAAAAGAACACACTATAATCTATGCAGAAAAATCATTTATGAAGGCATACGGTAAAGGTGAAGGAGTGCCAAGTCCTGCCATGTGATTGCCTCTATGAAGCCCATGCTGCCGTCATTGGAGGACCAGATAGGGCAGTTCACACTAGGACCCGTGGAAGTTCTGTTAGCACCTGTGTCCACCCCCCAAGGATGCCTTCACCACTAACTTTGTTAAATGATGTCCTCTCTCTAGGTGCTCTTTTCTGGGTGGAAATCTGGACTCTGTGCCAGATTATGCTCACTGCAGGCATTGCTGGAAAACTGAGTGACAATAATTGAGAAGAAAGATATTATAGGAAATCCCTAAAACATAGGAAGCATGGCCAAGAGATACATAGTAGGCTTAAAGAATGCCAAAATGTTAGGTTGGGGGGATGAGAAGAGATAAACTAAAGAACTTATATGCATAGCCGATGGACATGGGCAATAGGGTAGTGAAGACCTGCGGGCGGGGGGTGGGTGGGTGGAGTGTATGGCCTGGGAGGAGGAGGGATGGGGGAGGAAATGGGAGGTATCTGTAATACTATAAACAATTAAAATTTGAAAAATGAGAAAAGAATGACAAACACCCTTCCTATGCTTTTTCCCTTTCCTTATCAGAGGTACCCTTGTATGCTATCACTCCTAATAGAGACTACCTGGAAAAGCCCTGACGTCCATCATCCTTACATCCAGGTGAATTCAAAACTCTGGCATTATCTCTCCCTGGAGCACTTGTACTTTATCTCATCTCTAATAATGGAGTGGAAGAAAAGCTTTATTCTCTGCTAAAGACATTCTTGTTTTCAGGAGTGTTGGAGGGGAAAGAGTTGTAAGTAGGTGTATAAAGAGAATGAAAAGAACCTCCCTCTTAACTCTGTCCAAAAAAATCAACCCTGGAGGAGTTTCCCATTACCCCACATACTTTCATTTGCACACAGGGTGCCCCAGAAGTGCAGTTGGACTTTACGCTTAAGAAAGTTTACTGAATACTTGAAACAAATTTTGAAAGAGCTACATTAAAATACTAATAAAAAATTGGAGCTAGGAGGAAATGTTGGTAAAAGAATGCTGAGAACATATGAAGAAAAAAATTAAAAATACCATAGAGTTTATGGAGAAAGTGGTACTCTTTCTATTGGAGAAAAGGAAAAAATTTTATTATAGAATAACAGGAGGGGTTTTATTTAGACCAAAGGAACAATTTCCCCACAATGTTGCCCTCGGGACACTCATTGATTCCCCTGGCCCTTCAGCACAGGCAATTCTCATTTAACACAGATGGCTTCCAGGAGGACTTGCCTACAGGCAATATAATGACCCAAATAATCTCCTCAGGTCTTTTGCAGGTTTTGATGCTGTGAAAAAGCTTTTTCCCAGTCCTCCATTGGAAACCAAATTAGTGTCTTCAAGCACACTGGTGGGGTTTATACAGGCAAATGAAGCCTCTGGGTAGTTGGTGGGATAAGTAGGCACAGCTGAGACCCTGCCTGCCCGCCAATCTAGCCTCACCCTCTCCTCATAGAAGGAGCAGTTTGCATTTATCTGGTCCCCTGTCCTCTTACCCAGGGTGGACTTTTGCTTCTTGTAAAGAAGCAAGAAGTCTGAAACACAAACTTCAAAGACAGAGGGAATTATATTTTAACATTTTTATTTCATTCAACTGGGACCAATGATGAGAGGTCATCAGTAAAGAACAAACAAGATAACCATTGGTCTGGACATCTTTATCTGGAGACTTTTTTTGGCTGACCTTGGAGCCTATTTGGCTCCCGCAGCAGGTCCAAAGTACCCATGCATGTGGGATCCACTTTCCCACTAAGCAGTTGTCAACCGGTGATTAGAGGAGCAGGGGTATTTAAACCCCAGTTCCTTCTTTCTTCAGGTAGGATCATTCTAAGGCATGTATTCTATACTGACTCGAGTTCCACAGCAAGAATTAGCTTTAGTGATCCAGTCGGGACATGCCGGATAACAAAGGAAGTCTCTTTATCACTTCCCCACTTTCCTAGGTGTTTCCCAGCGTCGCTATCCAAATAAACCACTTGCATTTGTATCCTTGTCTCAGGATCAGTTTCCAGAGGAACTCAAACTAAGGCAGTTGTATGTGTTGCTTGCCACTCATAAATGGAGTTTGGGGCTGAGGTAACTGTGATGGTTTGATGTCAAAAATAGTCCCCATTCTCCCCACCCCCCGCGCCGGCCTCTGATGTTTGCTACCTTCATATAAACAAGTCTAGGCTGGTATGTGCTGGAGGATAAGAAAACACATGAAGCAGAGCTCCTTAGAGGCGAAAGCTATTCAAGAGCAGCTAGCCCTTAGCTGACTCACCAGCTGACCACAGATAACACATGAGTGAATCCAGCCACCCTCAGCCAAGTCTAGCCCACATCAGTAAAACTGCTGAGCAGAGGCATTGGGGCAAAAATTAATATTTATTGTTGTAAGCCACTGCTCATTGCTATGCAGCACTTTTGTGGCAATAGATAACTTACACGGCTATTGCAAGCTCTTCTAATTTCTGCTCTTTCCACTTCCTTCTTTTCACTATGCTTTTAAAAAATATTTTTATTGATTTCAGAGAGGAAGGGAGAGGGAGAGAGAGAGATAGAAACATCAATGATGAGAGAGAATCATTGACTGGTGGGTGTGGCTGGGCCTTTTACTATACTTATATTGTATACATTCACTTTCTCTATTTCTCTCTCCTAGTGTTTATAAATATATTAATATTTCCTCTGATCATTTATCAAGCTGGAATTGCTTAGCAATGTGTAGTGGATTGTGCCATTGATTTAACTGTAACCTAAAATCTTTTAGACCTGTCCTTCAGTTACTCTGTTTTTTACAGGTTCAGTAGTTAGGATATTTTCTATTTCACATGATCATAATATAAAGGAATTATCTAAAGAGGGGGAGGAGAGCTAAGAGAACATAGAGGCCCTTGGAGGATGTGGGAACCCCTTTCACGTCCCACGTGGTTCAGGGTTCCAGTTCAGGGTTCGGGTTCTGGAGAAGGCCGCACACAAATGAAAAGAGACTAGAAAAGTATTAATTTGGGAATATTGGGGGCCAGACAGGAACCAACCTCTAGTGGGAAGACTGCCACCGGCTCTGGCTTTGCTATCCCTTTTATTAAGGTTATGGGATACACTCATTGCCCTTAGGTAGGTAATTCCAATAACAGGCAGATTATCTTATCAGTAAGGATTTACATGATTATTTGGTGGGGAAGTTGCTTCAGCTACCATTGTCTCAATTAGATAGGGAGTGGTTGGCTCTGACCTTTCAGGGCTTCAAGGTTGACCACCTTCCGGGTTCCTTGTCTACACCTTTCTAATTAGTGAGACAATGATCGGTTTCCGGCAGAGGACACAAAAGGAAAGGAAAATTCTCTCCCAGAACATTTTTTAAAAATCAAAGAGAAAAGATGGGAAACAAGACAATATCATCATTTCTTCATTCTGTAAATAATTGAGCTCCAACTATATGCCACGTACTGCTAGGTTCTAAGAATGCAAGAACCTTGAAGAACTAAGATTCTAATGGAGGATTATACTATAGAAAAAACAAAAGTTAGGTAGTTCTCCATGTTCTGGAGGCTTGAGAGAGGATTGGTAAACATGTATTTCTTAGGTGGGGATGAAGTTTAGACAAGCAAGAGGATTACTATGAGGCTGGTGGCTTCCCAGAGGCAGCTTGAAGGAGATCAAAAGCTGAAGGACCCAGGGGGTGGGAATAGTACTAGTGGAGAGGAGGGAAGGTTTGACAGAGAACAAGTGAAAGGACTTCACCACCACTACCAGGCTTTATGACGTGTAGTGAAGTCCTGAGAACCTGGGAGGCTGACGATGGGGAAGTGCACCCCAAGGGCTCTCTTGCCCGCTCAGGACAAGCTAAAGCTCCTAGGATTGCTGAGGGGAATGGGTTTTAAACCACTTGGTAGTTCACAGATTTACATGTACTCTACTTACTTAATAGCAGTCAATGTCATTTGGTATTTGTACTAATTAAACTTTTTAATAAAACTTTGGGTTAAGACTGCTTATCTCATATTTCAGACATTCCCAGGAGTGTTTAGAAAGGGGGCTCTGAATAGGAAAAATATGCCATTTGGCACTGTTCCATGAAATTAATTACCATAAAGAAGTTGTGAAAATTTGCACAGAAGGGCTTGGTACAAATATCTGAGTCAATTCAGAAGATAAGTTACCTCAGTTTTGCCAATCCTTATGTCCCATATGGAAGCTTGCAAGTGATTAAATCTCATTGCCTTCCCAAGATTCCAACAGTATGAACTTAACCCTTAAAATCTGGCTTCCCTTTTAGACCCCATGGAAGTCTAGATGCTAACACCATGAAATAAGAAAATATGTTTTTCTTTGCTCTTTAGAACAGAGTTACCAGCATAAAATATTCCACTGACGTTTTGAATCTCACCTCTCATTCTATTGAAGGTCACAATTCAAGCACAAGCTCTGTGTCATCTTCTGAGACATAGAAAATAATACCACTTGAGTGTAAGCTCCTTAAGGGCAAGGATTTTACCAGATTAGCTTAGCTCATTATATTTCGAATACCCAGTGTATTTATTCAATAAAGAGTGTAAGGAATATATACAGTATTACACCAAAGAATAACAAAGCCAATTAAAAAAAAATGAACACTGAAATAAAAAGAGCACCTTTTCTTTAGGGAACTGAATAAGTAATGCATTTTTCAATATGTGAATTATAGGTACCTATACAGAAAGTATATCTATGTGGCCCAGGGGATAAAAAGGCCTTAGAACAGGTCAGGATAAATGCCCCAGGTCTCATAATTTGAAAGTCTCTGGGTAGCTTCCTGTACCCTTGTCTGAACCACATTCTGCCTATCTGTCCATATTCAGAAGAAACACATATGACCTGTGTTGGTGATAAGAGGGGTAGTCCGCTCTCTCTGCTAGGCCTGAGTCTGAGGGATTTTGAGTAACAAAAGACTCGTAGGTGGTGCATTGAGAAAGAAAACACTGGTTATAGTTAAAAAAGATGGGTCATAGCTTTCTTTTTCTTGTGGTCTTCAGTCTTGGTTCTTTGATTCCACAAACAAATGATCATAAAATATTAACGTTATTTTTGTTTGTTCTTCAGATTTAGTTTGGCTCTAGGTGTCTGTCTATGGAAGATTTGGGACTTGCTGCTTTACAAGTGATGCCTGGTGAAATATTCAGTGAGGCCCATAGAAGTACCAAGTTTGTGACTCCACCTACTTATAAAGTCCCAATTGTCAGCCATGCATTTACACAAGAAGAAAAGTCATTTTTGATTCCTGTTACTATAGGTATAATTTTATGAGTTTCTTCTATAGAAGACAATCATCCATCTCTGGAATTTGATAAATACCAAACACATTTGGCTTAATTTTAACTTTGTTCTCATAGGCTTCCTTTGAGATCAATAAAGCATGCTTGAATTGAATTGAATTGTAGTACTCAGTACTGTGGGAATATAGCTCATGCTTTGCTGGAAGAAAGAACAGCATCAGGGGTCATCAGCAAATGTGATCCCAAGTCTCCTAGATGAGAGTCTCAGAGTTGGAAAGCACCCTGAGAGTTTTAGAATCTCATGACTCATTCTATTCTTGCATTTCCACGGTGACATGTTGCCCATCTTTCCTCACCTCCCCCAAGATGTCCATCCCACAGAACAGATATGGAAAACTGGCAGCCCACAGGAGTGTTTTGTTTGGCTTGCCTGGTGTTTAAGTGTTGTTGTTTTTTAATTTAGCATGTACTATTTAAAAATTGGAGAAAAGCAATTAACTATATTGGTGCTGTGTTCCTACCAGCATCCACAGCCTGGAGTGTGGTAGCCACTCCCCCATTTAGACAAAGCACATGCTTCCCAGCTCACCCCCATTTCCATCTAGACTGCTGCCCATTCACTATGCTGCCCTTGTATGCCTTGAAGTTTCTAACTTCTCTCCAAGTCCCTATCTGCTGACTTGACATCATGAGGAACCAAATCTAATCAAATAAACCTCCATGTTTTTAAAAAAGGAGAACTCACCTGACCAGCATAGCTCAGTGGTTGAGCGTTGACCTATGAACCATGAGGTCATGGTTCAATTCCTGGTCAGGGCACTCAATCCCCAGTGTGAGGCCTGCAGGAGGCAGCCAATCAACAATTCTCGCTCATCATTGATGTTTCTATCTCTCTCTTCCTCTCTGAAATCAATTAAAAAATATATTTTTAAAAAAGGAGAACTCACCTTCACTTCTTCAGTTACGGTCTTCTGCTAAGGTTCATGTTTTCTTCATTCTTCTAATTTGTGTCTCCACAATCTACTGATATTTTAGTTCATTTGAGTCAAATATTGTTTGCATTCTCACAGGGTCTATATTTTTAAAGAAATAGATGTGGGGAAGCACGGGATTTGGTTGGAATGTCTGTAAGGAGGATTCTCAGATAGGTCAGGGGCCTCTGAGGGGACTTTGCCAAAGGCAGCAGCCCCTACCTTAACTTTTCCAAACAAGTCCGATCCCCTGGGGTGTTTTGCTAGAATCTTTAAAGACCTGACCTTGTAGAAGCATATATTTTCTCAAGGATACTTCTAAAGGTTAATTTGAGTTCAAGCTGTTGTTACAATAAAAGGCCAACGAGGCAGGTGAACAGGACTGCTTTTACTACTAAAGTAAAACAGTCCCTTAGCCCTCTCTTTCACAGAAACGTGTGTCAGAGCAATCTGTTTATCCGTCGCTCAGGGCCTGCTGGTCAGCCCCAGCAAATAGGTCCTATGTAGTTGGGGCAGGAACAAGGAAAGAATATGGTCTCTACACAGAAGTTAATAGCTCATTTGGGCAAAGTGAGAAAGTAGATAGTTGAGGCAGATTAGTGTACATGAGGTGTTAAATACATCAGGATGAACACTCTCACCCACTGTGGGAAGATTCATCTTATTTGCCATTGATCAGCCAGTTCTGCCTGTCTTGAGAGGATAACTGAGGACCTTTCTAACTTTCTGTGCTGTTAGACCCGACTTGGGAGAAGAATATGTAATTGTTCATATGGGAACAAAGTCTGATATCTTTGATAGTTAATATAAAAGTAAATTTCTTAAACCTCCTATGATTTTTCTGGACTCACTTGTTGTTTATTGTGCTTAGCTCAAATCATGGGAAAGCTAACATTTACTTTACATTAATATTCAAAATATATTGGCATTATGGTTGCTTTTGGGTGGTCTACATGCTTCCTCAAACTTGGACAGGGCTATTCAACTGTTAGGAAAGAGATTACCTTACTTCTAAATGATCAGATTTCCACTTACAGATTAACATAGGACTTCCTTCAACATTACCTCTCAGGAAATTTAAATTTCATGAAATTATATATATATATATATATATATATATATATATATATAATATGTGTATATATGTATATATTATACACACACATATATACACACACACTCCCATGTACATGTACAAAGAGAAACAAATGGAGATATATAAAAGTAGAAATGATTACATTATACTATTTTTTGTTGCTTTTTGCTTTGCCTTGTGTTTTCTTTCTTTTTTTGTTTCTTTGGTGTTTTTTGTGTTTTTTTTTTTTTACATTAAACTATTTGAAATGGGCGTTTGTCTATTCCTGTCACAAGCAGACAGTAGTGAGAATGCACTTGGCCAACTTCCTGAGCATTTCCATGAAGTAGAAGAAGTGGGTCTTTCTCACTGGGCCGCACAGGCTCCCCAGCTGTTTCAGATTAACAGACAATGGCATGAAACACCTAGAGTTACTGAGAAAATCCATTATTAGTTGCAGGAAGGGAAATCATTTCAAGCAAAATAAAGGACAACACAAATCTCAAACTCTACTCCAATTTCTGGAAGTCTAATCTATTTAGTTAACATTTCAAACTGTGGCTTTAAAGAACCGAACCATATTAAAGAGTAATTTAGGACTGGCAACAAAACTATCATATCACACAAAAGGATTTTTTTCCAGTGCTATTTCTAGCCTGTTTGGAAACTGGGAGCTTTAGAAATCTACCAAGACTATCTAATTTTGCTACATGATTTTTGTCCAGTATTGAGGCCTGTGGGTTTGGATATATTGTAAGTTAGAGAAGTCTGTGGTAACATCTCAAAACATAAATTTTCATGTAAAAATATTATGAGGAAAAGAGAGAATGGGGGTCCAAATGTATTAAAGCAAAAAAGAAAAGGTGATTTTAGTCTTTTATTAATTCAAATGGTTTTAGTTCTTGTCCAAGGTAACATTGCAATCTAAAGTAAAACAATTCAGTTTGCCTTCGGCATGTTATGTGAGAAGTCCCTCAAATACAATCTGTGTAGCCAAGGGATAGACACTCATTGTGGTCATTCAGAGGAGTCTCAAGAATGGCAAGGTTATGGAGAACACCCAGGACGGTGGATCTTGGAAGAGAGGCTTGGAAAATTTATCCCAAAAATCACTGAATCACTCCTTGAATTGGTGCAGGCTTTCACAGGAAGCAGAGAAGAGAAATCAAAATGAGAAAGACCAAGCCCTAGAGACAGGACTCAATACTGGAATTCAGATAGAGCCTCTACTAGTAGAATAAAAACCCCTTGTGCTGAGTGAGCATTGGTGCCCTTCACCTCACAGTAAGAGCTTACGCTAAGAACTGATATGTAACTGAAATTTGGGGAAAGAATCTTTTATGGTTATTTTGCAGAGATACCTTTGTGAAACAAGTGTTCATTTATTAATTTGGTTATTTTGTAAGCTTAAATTTTCTTATGATGAAATTTCAAAAAGAGGGCACCACGGTTGTTTATGTATATGAACTAGAGGCTCAGTGTATGAAAATTCATGCACTGGAGGGGAGGTCCCTCAGCCCAGCCTGCCCTCTCAACAGTCCAGGAGCCCTCAGGGGTGGGAGGCGACCTGGCAATCAGGGGAAGGCAACACCCCATTACACCTCTGCTGCTGACACTGCCAGCAGTGCAAGCCTCAGCTGGCCCTGGTTACCTGAGCCTCAGGCAGCCCTGGGCGGCTGGGCAGCCACCATCTGAGGCTTGCCTGTGCCTCGGGCTGGCCCTGGGCAGCTGGGGGGCTGAAGGGATTGGGGGACTCCAGAGGCAGGCACATGCGGAGCAGCCAGGCCCACCTGGACCAGGCCTTGCCACGTGCCTGCCACCCTGGCAGGGCTGAGGGGACTGGGCACTGACATCTTGTGGCTATGGGCGCCACCATCTTTGAGGGCATGGCAGTCAATTAGCATATTTCCTCCTTATTGGCTGTGGGTGCCACCATCTTTGAGGGTGGGGCAGTCAATTAGCATATTCCCTCCTTATTGGCTGTGGGTGTCACCATCTTTGTGACAGTGTGAGGGTCAATTAGCATATTCCCTCTTTATTAGATAGGATGGGGCACTTGAAGAGCAAAGTTTATGTCTTGGTTCATTTATTGTTATTTATCTGGTTTGTGAAGATGTTCTTTCTACTCTATTTATAAAACCCAGTGAAGAGCTTGCTATTCATTTGGAATCATAGCTATTGTGTAAATAAGTTTTTTTATTTTTAAACATTTTCTTTGTGGAGCATGGCCTGGAGATAAGAGAACAAACACTAAATTAGCCCTCCCTCCCATCCCTGAGTTCCTGGGGAGAAGTGTGTGGGTGTTCTCTGATCTGAATAGAAAGCATGGAGTGGGGGCGGGAGGAGCTGGTAAAGCATGGGCATGATTAACAAACAGGCTGTAAGAATTTGTGACAGACAAATCCTGCCTTTTGAGGAATACATGTGAAACCCACTTCTCTAAGCATTGCCTTTGGAATCATACCATAGGGGTATCTTTTCATCTGCTGTTAGCCATAGCTCTTCACTCAAGGAGATGGTGTCAACCATTGTGTTTCTTACTGCAAAGCTCATTTGGCTTCAGAGTCATCTTTCAGGACTGAGCACTGGAAGATGGACGTAGAAGAGAGGAAGCTGGAGAGTGCAGACAGACAGGCAGACATTGAGAAGGCAGCCTTCCCAAGGCCAGGTGCTTTAGGATTCAGGAGCAGGCCCCAGTCTGTTCGTCCCAAGGCTGTGCTATAGCTCAGCCACAGCACGGCTGCCACCTCATCCATCCCAAATGAGACCTAGGGGGTGCCTTCAGGCGAGTGACTGGAACGGCTCATTTGTTTAGTTCAGCTCACCCTCCCTGAACTGACAGAATGAATATGAGCAAGAAATACACTGGAGGCGGAGGTGGGGAGGCAATGCTCTATTTAGAAGTATTTATTTTTCTCCGTCAATGGTCTCATTTATAAGGTGCTGACAATATTATTCATCATAAATGATACCAGAAGAGTAAATGAAAATAATGTGTACATAAAAGCCAGCTGAGGCTTTGCAGACGCCGCCACTCCGAAGCCGCCCGTGGTCAGCCATGGTGAACCCTACCGTGTTCTTCGACATCGCCGTCGATGGCGAGCCCTTGGGCCGCGTCTCCTTCGAGTTGTTTGCAGACAAAGTTCCAAAGACAGCAGAAAACTTCCGTGCTCTGAGCACCGGGGAGAAAGGATTTGGCTACAAAGGCTCCTGCTTCCACAGGATCATCCCGGGTTTCATGTGCCAGGGCGGTGACTTCACACGCCACAACGGCACCGGCGGCAAGTCCATCTACGGGGAGAAGTTTGAGGACGAGAACTTCATCCTGAAGCACACGGGCCCTGGCATCCTGTCCATGGCGAACGCTGGCCCCAACACAAACGGTTCGCAGTTTTTCATCTGCACCGCCAAGACCGAGTGGTTGGATGGCAAGCATGTGGTCTTCGGCCAGGTGAAAGAAGGCATGGATATTGTGACGGCCATGGAGCGCTTTGGGTCCAGGAATGGCAAGACCAGCAAGAAGATCACCATTGCTGACTGTGGACAACTCTAATAAATGTGACTTGTGCTCTATCTTCATCACCAGACCATTCCTTCTGTAGCTCAGGAGAGCACCCCTTCACCCCAGTTTGCTTGGAATGTTCCATAATCTTTGTGCTCTTGCCAGTTCATTGGGCTCCATAATTTCCTTGCCCCTTCCCAGTCTAGCTGGATTGCAGAGTTAAGTTTATGATTATGAAATAAAACAAACTGTTGTCTGTTAAAAAAAAAAAAAAAAAAAAAAAGCCAGCTGAAGCTCTGGCACAGAAGACACACAATCTACTGGTGTGACTCTGAACCTCATTCCTGGTGGGAGTGCTAAGCCCAGGCTGTGGTGGGAGGGCATCTCCAAAGCATGATGAGAAGTCCATCATCACTTCCAACAGCCACAAGTATGATCCTGTGCCCAAATTGGACATTCTGTTGAATCTAGTGTGCTAGTTACTAACCTATTGCCTCTCAGCTTCAAATCCATCCTTCTATAATCCACACTGCGGCTCTGGAAATTACATTTTCCCTTTGTCAGCTAATTCCCTGTGAAATCAGCCAGTAGGGAAGACTAGAGAAGACTGGAAGGCAGGAAGAGGGGAGCTGGCAGCGCAATTGGTTCCCATTTCCAGTGAGTACCTGCCTTGGTGTCCCCAGCGTGTCTCTCCCAGAAACAGCAGCATGAGTCATGTTGAGCCCTTCTCAGAGGTCAAGTCCTAGGTCCTTGAAAGCCTCCTCAGGTTTCTAGGTTCTGATAAACCCAGTGTCTCCCCTGTGTTTTCCTAACCTTAGAAGTAACAAGCACTTGCCTGGCTGTGATGGCTCAGTGGATTGAGCATCATCCCATGGACCAAGAGGTCCCAGGCTCCATTCCCAGTCAGGGCACATGTCCGGGTTGTGGGCTCGATTCCCAGTAGAGGGCATGCAGAAGGCAGCCAGTCACTGTATCTCTCTCACCATTGATGTTTCTCTCTCTCTCTCCCACGCCCTTCCTCTCTGAAATCAATAAAAATATTTATTTTAAAAAAAGAAGTGGCAGACACTTTTTGCAGTCCATATTCTTGCGTTATCTTGGTGTGCCCTTTTGACTCTTTTGTTCTTGAATAACTTTTCTCTTATTCCTACATTTTAACAAAGCTTAGAGTACTATACACACCCTGATATACCTTGCTTTTTCTATGTCACAATATATCTTGTAGATATTTGTGTATAGACATCTTTCCCATTTTTTTATGGTAGCTGCATAGTATTCCATAAGGTTGATTTACCATAATTTATCTTGTCTCTTATTATTTGACATTGGGCTGATTTCAATATTTTGGCAACTTAAACAATATTTCAGTGAATGACATGGGAAAATTGCATTTACCACACATCATTTTGCATATGTGCATGTATATCTGTGAAACAAATTTTCTGAGTCACCTGGCCTGGATCCTACTCATCTAGATATTGCCATACCAATTTGCATTCATGCTAACAATGTATGAGAATGTCTGCGTCCCCACAGCTTTACCAGCAGAGTGTTATAGCCCTCTTCTGAAGTTGATAAAATCATTCTTTCATTGAACTTACAAAGTCATAGCTGTGATAGTTCAAAGACACTTTTATAGGCCTTAAAAGTCCAGAATACTATGTTGCTGATCCATAAATGACCTCTTTCTCCAGGCAGAGGTTCCACAGGGAGTGTTCTACTTTTTGTTGGGCCCATCTTCTTGCTCTCCCAGCACAGGTGATGCCTGGAGTGAGGCAGCTTAGGGATCAGACACTAGCTTTAAAATAAAAAAAATCTGAGGGCATCTCTGGATGTCAATTTGACCTCCTCCACATCCTCACTTCCAATTTCTTTTCAGTGTTATTCTTCCATATTTTTATTTCTTGGAATTTGATCTTATTTTGCAGGCATGGGATCTGTAGAAAAGTTTCATCAGGGAAATGAGTGGGGTGAATGGACTGCTTGAGGAGAGCCTTGAGCCCAGGTGATTAATGATTGAGGCCTGTGGAGGGCAGTGCAGCAGCAATGAGTGGCGAAGGGGGTGGGTTGGTCTCCAGAGATGGAGAAATGAAGACCAACTGATAGGATGGAGGGAGACAGGAGCTCTAAGGAAGAAGGGAGAAATTACCCAAAATACCATGTTAGCTTCATGTACTTGATGAACAGTGTACAGAAAAGAAGGAGTAAGTGGGAGACTGAATAAGTTTCAATTTATATGTATATATTTTTCTAAAATTTTAAACATGCACAAATGTTGAATGAAGGCATATGGAACACTCGTAAATGTATTATATAAGTTAAAAAGTTATTAATACTTTGGCATCTTTGACTTGTAAACCTACACTATACACAGAGAGATTTTTTTTTTTTTTTTGCAGAAACATTTGAAAGTAAATTGAAGACATCACAAAAATTCATCCTTAAATAATTCAGCATGCATCTCCCAAGGATAGGACATTCTCTTTCATAAACGCAATACCATTACCACATTTAAGGAAATTTACACTATTTCTCTAATAGTACCTAATTAAAGTCCATGTTCAAATTTTTCATAATGTACCCAAAGTATCTTTTATGGCTGGTTGTTTCAAAGCAGGATCCAATCAAGTTCCATGCATTGCATTCAGTTATCTCTTTTCAGTTCTTTCATTCTAAAAACCATCATTTCATTAAAGATATTGACTTTTATTATTTATTGTCTTTCCAAAGAGACCAGGCCAGTTGTTTTATAGAGGTCTCACACTCTGGATTTGCCTGATTGTTACTTTGTGGTGTCATTTAACTTGTTCCTCTAGCCCCAGTGTTTTATGTAACAGGAAGTTGGGTCTAAAGACTTGACTACATTCAGGTTAAACATTTTTAACAAGAATAATTTACAGGTAATGCTCATACTTTGTATTTTATCTCATCAACAGGTATACAATATCAGGATGTTCCACAATTAGTAATACCACAGTTGGTGGCCATTGTATTTCTTCACTGTAAAGAATCATTTTCTCATTTGCAATTAGAAAGTGGTTTGTGGTGATGTTTTGATGCCTTTTCAAAGGATAGAAGAATTCTGCCCTTCATTGTAACTTTAATTTGAAAACTGACCTGTGGAGTTGTCCAATGGAAACTCTTGGAGGTTAGGGAGTTGAGGTTCAGAGATAGGAATGGGAATCACTGGTGTCAGAATGATGGCTGAGATCACCCAGAATGAGCACTCAGAGAAGAGGACTGGGCATGTGCAGTTGAAGCAGAAGAGATCAGAAAAAAAAAAAAATCCTGAACAAGAATATGAACACACAGGTTCTGGCTGGGTAGCTGAATTGGTTAGAGCAGTGGTCGGCAAACTGCGGCTCGTGAGCCACATGCGGCTCGCGAGCCACAGTTTGCCGCTCTGTTGACTAATGAGTTTGCTGACCACTGGGTTAGAGTATCATCCCCATACACCAAGATTGCAGGTTCAATCCTCGGTCAGGGTACATGCAAGAAGCAACCAATGAAAGCATAAATAGGTAGAACAACAAATAGATGTTTCTCTGGAAGGAAGGAAGGAAGGAAGGAAGGAAGGAAGGAAGGAAGGAAGGATGGGAGGGAGGCAGGGAGGGAGGGAGGGAGGGAGGGAGGGAGGGAGGGAGGGAGGGAAGAAGGAAACACAAGCCTGGGAAAGGAAGGTTTCAAGTGGTAGGTAGAGGGGCAACAACATCCAGCCCTGCAGAGAGTCTCATAAGATGAGGCCTGAAAGGAGGTAATGGGATGTGAAAAACCACCAGAAGGTTCTGAATAGATTGTTGAGGACAGAATCAGCTTGATAGTTAAGGGCAAGGTCTGAGTCAGACAAAGGCCACCTTTTTTCCAAAAGCTGGATGTGGGACACAGAGAGAGTAAAAAATACATCTTCAGAAATAAGGGAGAGTAGTCATGGAGAAGATTTTATTTTGGTTGCTTGTTCATTTGTAGAATGCAGTACTTTTTATCTTATTTTAGGAACAAAAGTAGGGAACCAGGGGAGAGGGAGAGAACCAAAGAGGTAAAGGGATAATTTACAGGTCATGATGTTAGAGGAGAGGGGAAGGGACATGATCAAGGACACAGGTGTTCGCCTTTGGAAAGAACTGTCCCTTTCAAGATAAAAGTAGTCAGTACGGATGGAGGGAAAATGTTTGAATATGTTGGGGCGAGAAGATGGAGGAGTTCTTGCCTGATGATCTCGATTTCCTCAAAGAGGGAGTAGGTTCTCTCACCTTCCAAGATAGCAGTTGTGGGGGTTCAGGGCCCGGAAAAAGAGTGGAGAGTTTTGAATAGCTGCTGTGGAAAATGGGAAAGGGAGCCTCCCTCCCATGCCCATGTGATAGCAGGGAAGGAAGAAGATTGTGAAAAGGCCACCAAAAAATGCAAATGAAAGATCTGGTCCTTACACATCTGTAGCTCATTAAGGAGATCATAGCTTCCTGAAAGGTCCTCATGTGATGGCATCTGCCTCTGCTAGAGGTCAAAGAGTGCTGTCAGTGTGCCTGGAAGTCAGCATTCCCACCCTGTCTGACAAGCGCTGCTCAGATAGACAGCCGCTACCCCGCACACAGGGCCAGGGAGATGCTTCAGAAGTCAGACTCACAGAGACCCATTGTGGCATGTCAGAACCCACAGAAAATGTTCCTCCTGTGCATTATTTATGACTTTCCTGCATTTATATAATATCCAGCTTCCTGAAAGTAATTTGTTTTGGATTGTGTAGAGCTGGGCAGCACATCAAAGGTATGCTAAGCAGTGGTAATAAAACATTGAGGTTTATGGTCACTGAGGTATTAAATATCGCTCATAAATTACAGGGTGAGTATTTTAAATGAGCTATGGCTCAGAGAACAGTAGGTGCCCATCTCTGCACATATTAATTGCTACTGCCTGCCTTATTAATTATCAATAGTTCCAAAGGCTTTGTTGCCGTTGTTTTCTTAAGAAATCACTCTATGTCCTTTCTAGGGTTCTGTGAGTGCGTGTGCGATTGGATGTGTTGTGTGCCTAGGCTGACATTAAGCATAACAAAAACGTGAGGATACTTTAGAATACTGCAGAGTCTGATAGCCTTTCATTAAAATCAAACATCTCTCCACCTTAACCACTGGCACTCTGGGTGCTGTCTCCTGAGAGGGGTTTCAGTTTGCTGCTTTGGATTCTAAGCAGCAAGGTCAGGACAGTATAAGACTGTTTCACTTCAGGTTCTAAACAGTGTGATTTTCTGAAGCTCCGTCCAGAGATTCCCACCCTTTTCGGCCAAATCCCACCTCAGTGGCATCTAGCTAAACTGCACAGGCCCCTTTCTGGGTTAATTTCCCGATGTCCTGTCTGCACCCGCCTCCTGCATTGCTTCATCATCCTAGTCTTCAAGCTGCTCCTTCTCTTCTCTGCGAGCCTCTGCGTGTTTCTTCTCAGATGAGTTCCTTTAGATTTTTGTGTTTAATTATTCAATCTAGAGATTACCAAGGAGTCCCAGGGACACCCAAGCCCCAATCTTAGAAAGGGGCAGGTGTTTTGGTAGAACTGAGTTGCTCATACTTTGGGAACTTAATAATTTAAAAGTGTACGAAACCTTGGGGGACTCTCCCAGCTTTGCATGTGGGAGCTGTTGAGAGGTTTAAGAAGGAGGTGGCTGAACATATAAATCAGGCTGTACTCGTGTCATTCAGTGGCCTTGACCCTTGCTGGTCAACACAACTTTTACTGCAGGTGACTCTGTATGGCTACATTTGTCCAGAAAGGCCAGTCTAGACTTGCTTAGTTTTATTTCTATCATATAAAAAGAGGAATCCCAGAGAGGAAAGGTAGGTGAAAATAGTTTCTTAGTACCACAGGTTAGAATGGCTATGTGCAATATGGAAGCCAAGAGCCATATGTGGCTCGCAAGTTCTTGAAGTGAGGCGAGACTAAAGAATGGAATTTGATATTTTATTTAATTTCAATTAACTAAAACATAAATTAAAAACCAATACTAGATTTAGTTAGAAAACTTTTATGTACGTTTGGAACTATTTGGGTATGTGACTCTACCTTTGCAATTCTAAATTTTATGAAATCTAAATGCAGAGCAAGTATTTCTAAATTTTGCATCCAAATAGGTACACTCTAAGTGTAAAATGCACACCAAGTTTTAAAGAGTTATCGTAAAAACATTAAAAATATCTTATTAAAGTTTTTGATTCCATATGGAATATTTTAAATATGTTTAGTTAAATAAAATTTATTACCAAAATTAATTTCACCTGTTCATTTTTATTTGTTTTAATGTGGCTACCAGATTACATATGTGGCTCTCATGTTTCTATTGGACAGCTCTAGGATAGAACAAATATTTCTTAAAGGGGTATGGGGACACTTGGAGCCCATTCCTATGAATTCTAAAGAAATTTTGATTCTATCAATTACTTGGCACTAATGGGGCAAAATTTTCAAGAAAGTGCTGAAATACTTACCTAAAGGAAACTGCTAAGACTGGAAATTCAGCCTCTATGCGCAGAATACGTGTTTTAATTTCTCTATAATAATAAGCACCAGTCATCTTCTTCTGAATATTTTTCAATTTTATGTAAATGATATTTTTTTCTGTATGCTTCCATAGACTTGATTTTTGTCCTGAAAGTTGCATTTTTTTAGACTTATCAATGGAAATACAGTGTGATACTGTAGCTCTAGTTAATTCAATTTACTGCTGTCTAGTACATAGTATTCCATTATATGACTGCATCACAGTTTATTTAATAACCTCTTTTTGATGGACACTTAGATTGCTCCTATCACTTAGTTTGTTTCTCACCATTACAAACAAATGTGCTACGAGTTGTCTTGTTCACATTCCCATGTTCACATGTACAAGAGTTTCTCTGGAGTGTAAGTCTGGAACTGAAATGTTGAGCCTTGGTGTGTACACATCTTCAACTTTACCAGATAGAATTAAACTATTCTCCAAGGGTCGTATAGACTTACACTGAGTGGCCAGGTTATTATGATCTCTGAACGCATTATAATCTGGCCACTCAGTGTATAACCTATATAATAAAGGGCTAATATGCAAATTGTCCCCTCTCCCAGGAGTTCAACCAGCAGGCAGGCTGGCCAACTGCCCATGTTCCCTTCCCCTGGCCAGGCTGACCGGACCCCACCCATGCATGAATTCATGCACCGGGCCTCTAATATATATACACACACACTGAGTGGCCAGATTATTATGACCACCTGACGTTTGTAGGCAAATTAGCTGTACACTGCATCATATGAGATATGGAAGCTGAAGGCCTGTTTGAACACCTTTGCTGTCTGCAGTTACCAAGATAAAACGACTCCAATTCACACAGGAACACAAGTATTGGACAGTCGAGCATTGGAAAAAAAATCATGTGGTCCGACGAATCACATTTCCAGTTGCATCATGCAGACAGCAGAGTGAGAATTTGGCGGAAACAACATGAAAACATGCACCCCACATGCATGAGTACAACCCTTCAAGCTGGTGGGGGCAGTGTTATGGTTTGGGGCATGTTTTCCTGGCATGATTTGGGCCCTTTAATTCATGTGGAACAATGTCTGAATAGCACAACATACCCAAGTATCATTGCTGATCAAGTTCATCCTACCATGTTGATGGCATATCCCACTGGAGATGGCTTCTTCCAACAAGACAATGCGCCATGCCACGGTGCTCGTATTGTGCAGGAGTGGTTTCAAGAACATGAGGGAGACTTTACCTTGCTTAGGTGGCCCCCACAATCACCAGATCTCAATCCCATTGAGCATTTGTGGGACGAAGTTAAAAGAGCCATCAGACAGCTGGTTCCACAACCATCAAATCTCACAGAACTGGACAGTGCTATTCATCAGGCATGGTGTCAGATTCCTTGCATCACCTTTCAACATCTCGTGGAGTCAATGCCAAGAAGAATCGCCGCATTATTGAAGGCAAAAGGTGGCCCAACGAAGTACTGATGGGGTGGTCATAATAATCTGGCCACTCAGTGTGTGTGTGTGTGTACCGAGTGACCAGATTATTATCCATTCAGAGATCATAATAATCTGGCCACTCAGTGTATATTTCCAATAGCAGTGTAACTTCACTCTCTTCTCCACATGTGGTGTTTTTTTAACTAAAAAGGTTTTGCAACCTAAAGTGTGAAGCAGTGTCTCTATACTGCTTAATTTGCATTTCTGTGAGAATTTTTTCACATTTACTTATCAGTCAGTCTTCTTTTTTTACATGTCTGTTCATAACTATCACTCATTTTTCTATCAGGCAATTTGCTTTTTCATAGGAAGCACTCTTCCACCTTGAAGCAGACACCTGAGCTGTTCAGTAGCTCATCAGTGCTCCTTTTTCTATATTTGTTTTTCCTTTTCTTTAAATGATTATTTTTAAAGTTTGCCCTATGAGATCAAAGAAGGACTTCCCCCTTTCCACTCCCCAGATAGAATTAAACTATTCTCCAAGGGTCGTATAGACTTACACTGAGTGGCCAGGTTATTATGATCTCTGAACGCATTATAATCTGGCCACTCAGTGTATAACCTATATAATAAAGGGCTAATATGCAAATTGTCCCCTCTCCCAGGAGTTCAACCAGCAGGCAGGCTGGCCAACTGCCCATGTTCCCTTCCCCTGGCCAGGCTGACCGGACCCCACCCATGCATGAATTCATGCACCGGGCCTCTAATATATATACACACACACTGAGTGGCCAGATTATTATGACCACCTGATGTTTGTAGGCAAATTAGCTGTACACTGCATCGTATGGAATATGGAAGCTGAAGGCCTGTTCGAACACCTTTGCTGTCTGCAGTTACCAAGATAAAACGACTCCAGTTCACACAGGAACACAAGTATTGGACAGTCGAGCATTGGAAAAAAAATCACACTTTAGGTTGCAAAACCCACTTCCACTGTTTTGAGTAAGTACAAGGAGCAGAGTGAGATTCGGGAAGCTGCAGCAGTGAGCCCTGGACACTAGAGGACAAAGCAAGGCGATCTCTATGTCTTCACCGTGGTTGACAGCAGTCGTAGGTATCCTTCCTGTATTAAAGACAACAGCTGCTGTTTGCAAGAGAAAAAAAAGACAAACATTACCCTATTTAGTATAACTATTCAGAAGGTTCTGATGGGGAAAAAGACATTTTTGGGGGGCTAGTAATCTGAATCTAGGCACTGCTCCTTTAATTGTCTGGTCCTGCAAGACCTATTTACTCCATTTTAGAGAGGCCATAAACCTTCCCCAGATGAAGTTATCAGCGCTGGCACCAAGCCAGGCCTTTGGTTGAGGTCTCAAAGCCCCAGTACATAGGGCTCTTTAAGAACTTGCAAAGGGGACCGGAAAACCTCATATTTGGGAGACAAAGGAATGAAAAAGATATAAAAAGGGACAACTTCCTCCATGTTGCTGCTCAGAATTTGAAAGATATTTTTTATTCTGGGCCCATGCTTAATAAAGTGTAACTCCATTTCTCTAGGCGTTGCTTGGTTTTTCTCTAGTCTTCTGTAACAGTTCCACTGAGACTATAATTAGATAAAGAAAAATAAAAGATTTTGAGAATTCCAATACTGCCACTAGTTTAAGGTAGTGAGGAAAACTATTTTGAAAATAGCTAAGTGCTTTAGAAAGCATCTCTTTTTAAAAATATATATTTTATTGGTTTTTACAGAGAGGAAGGGAGAAGGATAGTCAGAAACATCGATCAGCTGCCTCCTGAACACCTCCTACTGGGGATGTGCCTGCAACCAAGGCATATGCCCTTGATTGGAATTGAACCTGGGACCTTTCAGTCCGCAAGCCGACGCTCTATCCACTGAGCCAAACCAGTTAGGGCTAGAAAGCATCTCTTGAATCTATAGTTAAATATCAGGTTGAATCCATGGGACTACAATGTTTAAGCTCACTATAAGACATAAAGCTCTCTTGATAATTCTAACTTAGGTCTTCATAGACACTTGTGAATCAGTCTTTGGAAGCTTTTCTTTAGCCTGCAACAACTTTTGTTTCTTCGGACACTTGGTATCATAAGTATAGATACGGTTATTAAATATTAATAATGATACCTAGTACTTATACAACACCTTTCATCCAAGGACCTCAAAGAACTGAGCAATCATTAACTCACTAATTCCCATAAGAGCCATGAGGCAAGAGTTATTATTTTCATTTTACTGCTGAAGGAGCTGAGGTGCAGAGAGCACTTAGTAACTTAACTTACTGAAGCTCACATGGGACATTAAAATTTTAGCTGAGAATAGGTCTAGACCTCATGATCTCTGTTCATGTTTATCTAAAAATTTATCTACTTGTTTTCAAAGACATGTTTCCCTCCCCCCCATTTCCTCTTAGTGAGTTGTGTTAAATAAACAATTATGGAAAGGGACTTTTTTTAATTCTTAAAAGCAAAATTCCAGAGAGCTGCACAATGTCATATAATTTTGGAGACATGTTTATTGAACAAAAGAATAAAGGTGAGTGGCAGAAGAGGACAAAAGGATCATGCAAGATGTACTATTGGTTTCTGATTAAAAACACACCCACAAATCATTCCCTAAAAAGAAGTTGAGAGCATTTCTTTAAAATTGATTAAGAAAATTCTACCATCTGAACTGGTAGTTGCATACATTCTTTCTGCTTGATGAATCCTGGGGATTCTTATTCGTTCCCTGAAGCTCATTTTAGTAGATTCTGAATGACTTTTTATACTGAGCTGACACTGGCCTCATTGGTCTCAGCCTGCCCTTTGGCAGGATACAGAACAAGCCTGACTCCTCTTCAACATGATAGCCCTTCATAGCTCATAGATCTTTTGTGTCCTTCAACAACCAGAGTTTGTCAACTGTAACTCCCATGTTGCTGTGTGTAGGTACATACCATCATGTTCACCCCTACCTGACACACTCCAGTAAATCAATTTAAGTAAATCTTAAGTTTTTTTCTTAATCAACTGTTAGACTGTAACTTTAGTAAATGTGTCTGGAAATTTGGGTGTGCATTTAATATTTGTCATGCAGGTTGTATGCTAAATTACAACAGTGGGATTTATTGTTTATTTTTATAATAAAAATTGTGTGTGTGTGTGTATGTGTTTCTGACTACAAAAGAAATGAAGTTTAACACAGCAACTAATAACCCAAATTCTGGAATCATATATACAGGGGTTGAATAGTTGGTCAAATTTATTTAAACTCCTTAAACTTTAGTTTCTTCATGAGCAAAGTAAGGATATTAACCGGATCTCTCTTGTAGGATTATTGAAAAGATGTTATGTAATAATGAGCATAAAAAACTTCGCACAGAACCTGACATACAGAAAGCACTCAACAAATATAAACTATTTTTATTGTGGAAATATTTAGAACATACAGAAAGGAGGACAAAAGAAAAGTCACTTGTAATATCCAGCTTCTTCCAGAAATATGTAGAATATATTCCTCAACATTTTTCTATACTTTTGCTACTCCTGAGGAAAAGGAGTTCTTCCAGAATAAATAAGGTTGTGAGAATTAGCAGTGACATTTCTTATGCATCATGACAAGCACCAAAAGGACAAGAACATCAATACTGTGAGACTTCACTTAGAACTATAAGAAATACACTTATAAATTGTAATGCCATCATTATTAGAAGTTGCTTAAAATCATACAGAATGGATAAACTCTTTTGTTTTTTATAAAAGTAAATCAGAATTATTGATGTGGTTAAGGAAAGGCTCTCAGAGCATTCACACATATACACCAGTCTCTGACCAGGTAAATGTATATGTCAAGACCAAAGAGCCTCAGGTAAATTGTGGTTCTCAGAACATTCTGTGATCTTATATAACCAACGTATAGCTCTACCAAGTTTTGGTGAAGTAGTACTTTGAAACCAAAGATTTAAATTCCAACAGTAGTTGATTCAAATTTACTTACCAAATATACTTATGGGATGTATCTTATTGATAAATAGATTTAAACTTGCATTAACTTTCTTTCTCCTAACATTTCGTTTCCATAATGTGGCCTCTACTCCGGGGGGAAAGGGTCTATGGTGTCCAAAGCAATATTATTTTTGGCTTCTCTGCTGCACCGGAGTGAGAGAGGGTCATCAGATGTGAGACCACACTTCCTGAGCCTCCACTTTCATTTCACACCCCCTTCTCACAGCCTCCTCCACTGCTAATTATATCAGGCCATTACCCTGCAGGGCTGGATTCTTGCCAGAGTGGGCAACTCCCAGGACCAGGACCCTGAGGCAGCCTGCACCAGCCCTGTCTCACCCCCCCTGAGCCACACCATTCCCAGGTAATAAAACTTCCAAGCCTGTGCTGAAGCCCTATTCCACTCCTCAGACACAGGCTGGGCCCACATCTCAAAGGCAGAACACCCGCCAGACAGTCCTGGGAGCGGCCTCCTGAGGCTTGACTGGGTGCCAGGCCAGAAGAAAGTGGGGCCGGTGGGGCACGGGGAGGGGAGCAGAGCTTGAGACACCCGCCGTGTTTTATGGCACAAGGGTATCAGCACAGAAGCAGATGGCGTGGAGGTTGTTTGAAGAGCAACCTGTGACAGACCTTGAGGGTGTACTCTGTGAGTCACACCGACAGGTGCCTTATTATTGTAGTGATGTCAGGGGTAGGGGTGGGGGTCTGGAATGTAACTTAAAAGGCAGTAATGAGACATTATCCATAAACATTAACTGCTTCAAGTGACACGGCACTGAAAAAGGAGGGCCAGAAGTGATTCCTTATGGAATCTCCGCTCTCGGCTTTCTGGCCACGAATGAGCAAATGTAAGTGATGTGTAAGCAGAATAAGTAAGAAAAAATAGCAGGGAGCCACTTCTTTCTGGAGCAAGCCACACATTTCTGAATCTACATTTCTCCCCTGCCCCATTAACCCAACATAATTCCCCTGAGTATATAAATAGACCTTCCATATTGGTATACTGTTAGTTCTTAAGGATATCTTACCCTTTGCTGTTATCCTGACCTAGGACAGAAAACCTAGCTTCCTCCCTTCCTCCCACCCTTCCTCCCTCCCTCCCTCCCTTCCTTCCTTCCTTCCCCCTTCCTTCCCCCTTCCTTCCTTCCTTCTTTCCTTCCTTCCTTCCTTCCTTCCTTCCTTCCTTCCTTCCTTCCTTCCTTCCTTCCTTCCAATGATGTCTCAGAAGGTATTTTTCTTTCTTTTTAAAAAATATATTTTTATTGATTTCAGAGAGGAAAGGAGAGGGAGAGGGAGAGAGAGATAGAAACATCAATGATGAGAGAGGATCATTGATCAGTTGTCTTCTGTATGCTCCCTACTGGGGATCGAGCCACAATCCGGGAGCCCCTGACTGGAATTGAACCTGGGACCCTTTAGTCCATAGGGTGGACACTCTATCCACTGAGCTAAACCAGCTAGGGCCCTAACTCTTTCTTGAAATACCAGAGGCCCGGTGCACAAAATTCATGCACCGGTAGGGTCCCTAGGCCTGGCTGGTGATCAGGGCCGATCTGTTGGGTGACAGGTGGAGCAATTGGGGCCCCCGCTCACACCTGCCTTGGCCTGGCACTGTCCGCTCACCGATCGTCCACCCAGTCACCCCACAGATGGCAACCAGCAGGGCAATTGCCCCCGCCCCCCCTCCCCACTCACACTCGCCTTGGCCTGGCACCGCCTGCTCACCTACTCTACCACCATGTTCTGCACTGCCCCCTGGTGGTCAGCACACGTCATAGAGAGCAGTCGAACTCCAGGTCGATCACCAGCCCAAGAGGACAATTTGTATATTAGGCTTTTATTATATAGGATAAAGGGTAACTAAGAAGCACATCTAACTTACTAGGGTAAGGTCAGTGCTAACAAAGGATTTTTTATGGTTACATAACTTAAATACTTCAGTTTACATTTTCTAAATAATTCACCTATACTTCTTATCTGTTGTTAAACTAAAGATTCTGAGATTTTATTAACTAAATCATTTCTGCTGCCAGGTAATAGCCATTTCTGAACAGGTGATGTAAATGTGGACAAATTTATGCAAATGCTAACTACCACATCGTCTACACTTCTGCCACAATAGAAATTGGCAAAAACTTAAATCTACCAAGTATGGATTTTAGATTTATAAAATTAGCTGAAAATTAAGTTCAAGCTGTAGAGGATCACTGCCAGCAGCCCTTGACCTATGAAGTGGGCATCTGTTGTTTGTGGCCTTGGACAGATTATTAGACCTCTCTGCACACTTGGAGAATGGAACCAGATACTTACTACGGACCCTTGCATTTCAAACCTCCATGATTCTATGGTTCACAGCAAGGTCATAGACTAAGATCCCACTCTTGCTTTTCTATGTAACTGTTGTTTTAGGGTTCCCAGAACCCCTTTCTAATTTGAGTAACAGCACCTGCCTCTCCTCTTGCTTTGGTGAACTGCCTCTCTTTCCTCACCATTCTCACAACTGCTTGTCTTGTAACTCTGGTGTAGCAGCCACTTGGCACACGCCACCCACCTGATCACAGGGATGAGCCAGTGGTAGAGATGGGACCCCAGTAGGGCAAACCCAAACCTTTCCTTGTGGTTTTTAATATAACATCGGGCAGGGATATTTATCATTTTCCTTTGGAATTCTAACCATAAGGATGTAGCCCCAGAGCTGCCTGTCCTTATATCCCCTAACATATGAAGGAGCTGATGAGCAAGAGGCCAGGCCTGAGGCAGAAGCCAAGATGAGAGAAGCGGGGAAGAAAACAGATTCCTGATGGTTTCCAAGTCCCTCGATCTGGATGACACTGAGGTCCGCTCTATAGTTACCTTCCTATGATTTGGTTATGGGAATCTATAATGACCACTACTTGGCTTAAGTGGTCATTATAAATTTGGAACCTCTGTCACTTACAATCAAAAGAACCCTTAGCAGTACAATTTTCTACCTTCCTCCAAATGCCAACATTCTATATTCCAAGTTAATTAAATTTAGTGTAAATGGTGTTTACAACTCTGACAGCTCACTACTCACCATTCACTTATGTAGATGCTGTAAAACACTATGATTTCAACAGATGAGCATTAAGATTTAAGAGATGTATACCTTTAATCATGAACCAAAGAAGTCTTTTCCTCCATAAGAATATCTGAGACCTTTTTCAGCATCCTGATTGTTTAAAAAAGAGGAAATCGAACAAGAAAATGTCAACATATTAAGTCACTGGATAGAACTTCTGGAATGAAATTCAGGGGTGGAAAGGTCCTCTGTTGTGTAGGATTTGACTCTAGATCAAGTGGTAATAGGACCTTCTCCAGTGGTAAATGCAGTAGAGTGGGGAGAGGAGGGAGAAGCAACAATGTCAGACACTGCTGATCAACCCTGGAGAGATCCCTGGGCAGGGCATGCTATGTGAACACCCAGATCCAGCCCAGCACAGCCTCATCTCCCTGAAACTGGGAATGCTTGTCCGGGGGGAGTAGTTCACACCTCCAGCAAGTACAGTCATGCACTGCATAAGTTGTTTTGGTCAACAACCAAACCACATACACAACAATAGTCCTCTAAGATTATCATGGAACTCAAAATTTCCTACTGCCTAGTGACGTCGCAGCCATCCCAGCATCATAGTGCAGCAGTGCATTATTCACATGTTCATGCTGGTAATGCTGGTGAAGACAAACCTACTGCTCTGCCAGTCATATGAAAGTATAGCCCTTATAATCGTGTGCAGTACATAACTGATAAGGATAATAAACAACTATGTGGCTGGTTTTTATACCTACTATATGATGTTCTGCTTTTTATCATTATTTTAGAGTGCATTCCTTCTACTTATAAAAAATGCTGTAAAACAGCCTGCCATATTATGCTGGCAAAAAGCCTCATAATCTTACTGCATTTGTTGATTGCATCATTTCCTCTTGTGCTTGATTTAATCTCGAGTTGTTTTGTTCATCATGGGTCCTAAGCCTACAAAATCCACTGCTAATGTTGCCAGTAAGAGGACACATCAAGTGATTGACCTGGAAACAAAATTAAAGACTATGAAGGGGGAAATCAGTGATGACTATTTCTTGCCAGTCAGGCATGTCTCATTCCACCACAGCTAAGATCTTGAAGAACAAGAACAAAGTGATGGAAGCTTTTAAAGAATCTGCTTCATTGAAGGCAATAGACTAACAAAAATTTGAGAAAGGCCTATATCAGACAGAGAGAAAGGTCTAATGGCCTGGACTGAAGACCAGACACAGGAGCATATCCTTTTGAGAACCACAAAATCACAGTCAAAGCAAAAATTCCACAAAGTTGAAATAAAAGATTGGATCTAAGTATGATATTGCATTTACTGCTAGCTCTGGATGCTTTAAATGACCTAAGAATGGTTATTCATGACATGTTGTAATGTGAATAGTAAGTCTGGGAGTGCTGATGAGAAGGCAGCTGAAGAATTTTTGGAAACTCTAGATAAGCTGATTGTGGAGGAATATTACTTGCCAGAGCAAAAGGTTTTCATTAATAAAGAAGAATGCTCATGGTGCATTATCTGCTTACAAGCAAATCTATGATGAAAAAAAGAAACAAACCAAGCAAACCATCACAGACATATTTCTGAAAAGACTAAAACCTCCTCAACAAGAGCCTCTGGTGGGTCCTCCAGGAGGTATTCTAGAAGAAGACATTATCAAGAAGATAGGACAGTTCCATGTGTGTTATTAAGACCTCCTAGTGGGACAAGATGTCAAGGTGGATAGTAACAGCAATGATCCTGACCCTGTGTAGGCCTAAGTGAATGTGTGTGTGTGCTTGTGTCTCATTTTGTTGTTGTTGTTGTTTAATATGTTTTTATTTTATTTTATTGAATTCAAAGAGATGGAGAGGGAGAGAGAGATAGAAACTTCAATGATGAGAGATAATCATTGATCAGCTGCCTCCTGCAAGCCCCTTACTGGGAATCCACCCTGAAACCAGGGCATGTGCCCTAACTGGGGATCAAATTGTGACCTGGTTCAGGGGTCAATGCTCAACCACTGAGCCACACTGACAGGGCAATGTGTCTCAGTTTTTAACAAAAGAGGTTTACGAGTAAGAAAAACTATTTAATTTTAAAAATAGGAGAAAGCTTATAGAATAAGGACATAAAGAAAGAAAATATTTTTATAATTGTACAATGTGTCTTTTATGCTGCTTTTATTTCAAAAGAGTAAAAAAGTTTTTAAAAATTAAAACATTTATAAAATCAGAAAGTTAGAGTAAGCTAAGGTTAATTTATTATTGAATAAAGAAAAAGAAACATTTTTAAATAAATTTTGTGTAGCCCAAGTGAATGGTGCTTAAAAAGTCGACAGCAGTGGACAATGATGGGCTAGGCCTTCACAGTCACTCACCACTCAATCACTGACTCACCCAGAGCAACTTGCAGTCCTACAAGCTCCATTCATGATAAGTGTCCTATACAAGTGAACCATTCTTTATCTTTTATACTGTATTTTTTGTACCTTTCTCTGTCTTGTTATGTTTAGACACACAAATATCATTGTGTTACAATTGCCTGTAGTACTCAGTATAGTAACATGTTGTACAGGTTTGTAGCCTGGGAACAATAGACTGTACCATGGAGCCTGAGTGTGTAGCAGGCTACACCATCTAGGTTTTGTAAGTGTATGCTATGATATTTGCACAATGATGAAATCACCTAACAATGCATTTCTTAGTCATTACACAATGCAAGACTGTATAGAGAATATATAGGAACACTTAGTCTAATAGCAAGAGAAGAAAACCACATACAAAACTCCAATCTATGGCTCACATGTAGGCTGGAAAAAGAGGCCTTTCTGCCTCACTAGTAAGAACAACTCTAGAAAACCCAAAGGAAACCGCCAAGCTTGTGTGTGGTGCATGGCAGAACTTGTGAAAGACACAAAAGTCCCTGAGTGGCTGAGAGCACAGACCAACTCTATAGATGGGGGGAGATAGCTCCTGAGAGAGAAAACCAACTAGAGCTACTCTGCACCACAGATATTCAAAGATAAACAAGGTTGTTTTCCATTTTAAGTACAACTTATTTGCTTTATACACTGCAAAATGACATGTATAAATCTCACGGCTTCAAATGCCTGTTCCCTTCTCATACCATTTCCAAAGCAAGAACAGTGCGTAGTCTCATAATTAGGAATTGAATCATACAAGTATAATTTTCATTGCAACATACTAATAATCATTTAGGAATTAAAGCTTTAACACAGCCACAAATGATTGTATGGTAAGTTACTCTAAGCACCACAGTTTGAGTTATTGTAAATTCAACTCTAACTGGTTTATAGGATTGAGCACTCCATATATATTATTTGTGTCTTATTCTTTTCTCCATTGCCTTAAGTATTTGTAAAGTTACATATTGGTGCAATGGGGTACCATTGAAATGATCTGGCCTAATCTCCTTGTCTTTTTAAAAAATTTTATGGAATTTATTGGGGTGGCATTGGGTTATAAAATTATATAGGTCTCAGGTGTACAATTTTATAACACATTATCTGTATATTGTATTTTGTGTTCACCACCCAAAGTCAAGTCTCCTAACCTTCTTGTCTGTTGAAGGCCAGGACACTAAGGCTCAAATATTATGACATAACTTGCTCAGGGTCACCCAGGTTGCTAATGGCAGGGCCTGAGTTAGAAGCCAAGTCTCTGGAATAACAGGTTCTGACTCAAGACATGGCTCCATGAGCTGCTCTATGGAAGACAGGCATCATGACAGGAGAGTTTATAAGAGAAAGTAAAGGGGACAAGCACACCAGCTCAAGCTGACCAGAATGAATTTGAATGAGCAGGTCAAAACTATGATAAGATGAAAACAAATGATGTTCACTCAAGTGAACATGACCAGGGACGTTGAGAGTAGTTAAACTTTTCATAATATCTATTATCTGTAAAGTCTGAAAAGACTGGAAAACTAGTATAATTAGCTCAAATGTATAGATGAGGAAACCGAGGCACGTCATGGAATTGCAAACTCTCCCAAAGTCATACAGAGGAACAAGAGTCAAACTTAACCTATCTATGACTTTGCTGTGAGCCATGGGGTCATGGAGATTTAAAACATGAGTCCATAGTAATTGTTTTGTTCTACCCTGTGTGTGGAAACCAAGATGCAGAAAGATTTAATGATCTGCCCAAGGTCACAAAGCTAGTTAGTAAGTGACCTGAAATAAAACCTAGGCCCCCGGAATCCCAGTGCTGGGCTTTTTCCTTGTTTACTAGTACATGGCCTGCATATGTCCTGCTCAGGCAGAAGTGAAGAGCCCCCTAAGGGACTTCCTACTAAAGCCTTCAAGCTTTCTGGCTGCAAGGTCATGCTTCTTCCCTCATTCTCCCCCAAGGGATGATCAGCTCAAAGAAATGACCTGTCCTTCCTGGCTCTGAAAATCCAATATGAGACCCAGAGTGAGAATAACACACTGATTAAGGAAGCTGCCCAACAGTCCTCATTTCAACTGACGAGTGGTGTCTCCCAGACTCCTCAGCTGTATGCACTGTCTCAGAGGTTGCTAGTCACCAAACTGGAGGTCCAGCAGTAGCCAAAATGCCTGGCAGTGGGTTATGGACTAGATTTATTGGTTCCATTAGATGCTTAATGATATCTTCTTCTTCAACTTGAAAACACTTAGGATTGTACCCCTTGCAGGACATCTCTAAGCAAAGAACACCATCTTATTTTTCCTTTAAATATTATCTGGGACAACCAGAAGAGATGGCAACTCTGCTTCAGTTGAAAAGTCTGCCCTACATCAAAGCCACCCTTTCTTTTCATCAGACTCACAGAACTCTTAATTCCCAAACCTACTAAGTTCTCCAAACACCACCAGTGTTTACATTTTTGTCCAGCCTACACATCTTTTCCTGCTTAAGAACCACATGCCCTATCACTTTAGTCATGTGGCTAACACACCCTGCTTCCTTCCTTTCCTCTGGCTCTTCTGGCCTCTGACTCAGTTACACCCATCCTGGCTGGTGCTACAGTAGGGAACATTTAAAAAATGTTAGTTCTCGCCAATGCCCTCTGACATGGTTCCCTTGTTCCAGACTAAAAATACTCCAGCCACTCAGTCACCCAAGAGCCACGAGGGTTCCTCACTGCTGATGCCTTTGTGCCAAGTACTTCAATAAATGTTCTCTGATGGTGGCCAAGGTAGACTTTGTCTTATCTGAAGTCTACATTTACTGCTCTTGCCCCAGTGAACAAGAGTCAGGAAGTAAGGTGGTGATTATTGGGTTTGACAAGAAGGCAAAAACCAAAGAGTTTGTCATTCATGTCTTGCTTCAAAGTAAAGATAGAAACCCTGGTCTACCTAATGACACTGGGTGGGAAAAATTCAATAGCCTTCATTGGGGTAGAAAAGCCATTAATAGTCTCCTTCTCAGATCCTTTTAAACTATGAAGGAGTGAATTTTCCAGAGAATTCTTCATTCTTTCATAGGGAAAAACAAAACAGACAAAAAAATCAAGTCGTGCCATTTTAGATTGTGGCTGGATTCAATTCAGTCATTCAACAAATACTTACTGACTATGAACCATGGCTGGAGACTGTGCTAAGTTCAGGAGATAGTAAGTAGAACACATATGGCACCTACCCCAGGGACTTACAGCCCAGCAGGAGACTGTGAATTGGATGCCCTCCTCACCCAACTAGGTCTACTTGGTCAGTTGACACTTTTGTAAATTAAATATCTATGGAGTACAGAGTATTACATAGTATATCGACTGTTTTGTTGTTGAGACATTTAGTAAGAAGCCCTGTTAAATCTGAAAACTGCAAAACTTTCTACCATTGGGTAGGCTGCCTCGCCAGCAGAGGGCACCATTATGCACTTGACCAGAGGTAGAATCCACAGCCTTGTGGGTACTCTCTAGGAATGGGGTGGGCTAAAGGAGACTTCTCCCCTGCTTGTGAGCTAAGGAGCACTCCAAGTGGGCCCAGTACTCTATGTTATATACATAACTACCCTGTCAAGTAGGTTTTGTTGTTTCCAGTTTATGGAGAAACTGAAATTTAGGGACTAAAATTATTTGTTCAAGGTCAAGAGCTAATATTGGGCCTGAGTTTTAGATCTGTTGATTCATAAGTTCTTGCTTTTCTCACTCAGGACACACTATCTCTCAAAGCATAGAAACTAAGGTCTACAATGCAATAAGTTAAGACTTAAAATTTGCCAGAGTTATCATTTGTGTAATAGAGGAGCTGTCCTTTTATAAATAAGCTGTTTGACTGTTAGTTAGAACCATAAGGTTGGGGGTTCCTTCACATCTCCTTTACTTATCTGGGGGTTTCTACAGAAAAGCTCAGGCCCTTAGGATAAATGTGTGTGTGTGTGTGTGTGTGTGTGTGTGTATATATATATATATATATATATCACTTTCAAAAGATATATTTCACATGTGGATCCACTATTTCATTTTTTGTCTCATTCTAGACCACAATAAAAACACCAACACAAAAACATGAATAAGAGGGAAATGCAGGATCATTCACAGGGGAAATGTTATTTAGAAATCATGTCCCTGAGCTCCACTTGCTCTGTCCCTCTGATCCAGTTTATTCCCAGTTCTCAAGACAATGTAATAGTTTGTCATACCCTGAAGGGGAACCAAAAAAACCCAAAAACTGTACTTCAAAGCACAGCACAGAAACGCCTTACTAACTTAAAAGAAATGATCAAGCAATTTAATATGAAAATGAGCCAAACTTATTAAAAAACAAACATAATTGGAGGCCTATTGAATGAAGCAAAAGAAATAAGTTTTTTTTTAAGCAGATTGTTTTGGAAGAAAATTAGGCTTTTCTAAGAAACCTTATGCTTGTTGAATGTGGTTGCAACATGGGCGTGGAAATGTAGAATTCATGGCCTTCTTCTCCAAATTGTGAATGTCTAATGGACTCTAAGTCTCTAGAAAATTTGTTTATTAACTCTGTGCTGTTGTTTGGCTGTCTACAACATCAGCATGACTATGATAATATTATTTTTGAAGTATAGATCCTCATAAGATTGTAGGAATTTATAGCACAAATGGAATCATCCTTCCATGATATGGGCTGGCTGGTGGAAGGGCACTTGCTATATGACAAAAATAGTGACCAGGAGACACCAGTGAAAAGAATGTGTGTTTATGTCAATGTCCATGGGAACTCACATAAAATGGGTCACTAATGGGCACACAACCCAGAAAACCATCATGGCATAAGGTCAATTTTGGAAGGAGCTAAGCAGAGAGGCATGGGAAAGAGCTACGTATTATATCGAGTTTGAGCTGTGAGCTGAGCTGCGGGAGGCATACAAAGCTTGTGTTGGAAAGATGGGCTTCTATGAAAGGGGAGCAATGAGGAGACCAACATGAACAGTAGGGTTTGGGAAAACCCTCCATACTAATGAGGGTAATGTTGCATTATTATTGACTTATGAGCATAAATCTTACACACTCATTTTTGAGCTAAGGGCCTCCCTCCAATTCATGGCTTGTTAAACTGATATCAGTGTTGGAGTCTCCACGAATACTTGCCCACATGGGAAGGAGTAGAACTGCAGCTGGCATCGGGCACATTTCACAGAAATACTGAGAACCTAATGAAGTGCAGACAGACAAGAGCTAGGGAAAAACCCACCAGGAGCTAGGGAAAAACACCCTAGCTAAAGCGGTAGTGTGTCCCAATTAAGCAGAGTTACTAGTCCAATTAAGCAACTGTCATGGCCATTAGGAAACTCAACTGAGTTTGCTTGGTGATGGCCTAATGAAGTGCATTTGCTGATTTAGTGCACCATAGTGGTTATTAATAATCCTCAACTCTGGGAATTACCATTTGCATGGATCCTTGAATGAATGGTGATAATACTGCAAGCGAAAAAGATATCACCCTCAAGGGGAGACACTTGGATGGCCAAAATAGGTCTTGTTGAAACTGCTAATCCAACTGCCTAAGCTTTTCTTGGAGTTCTGGGCCATTCCTTCTCTCTGGCCAGCTTGTCTTGTGATCTAACCAGCTCTCAGGGGCTCTTTGGTCAAGCACTTTGGCCCTGTTTCCTCCTTTTGCTTGGCTGGCAACTCTCACATGGACTTCAATGGCAAAAAGCTGTCAACAGTTCATAAAAGGATCAAACACCTTAAGACATTGTATACAAGTCCCAGGGATGTTTTTAAATACACTTCCTCTCCTAGTTCCTCATAGATAACCTTTGGCAGGCAGTGAAGTAATTTGGAGGGTGGATAGCCAGTCATGATCTGGGGGGAATTTTTCCATCCACTAGTTGTCATCATACAGGGTTTGGTTGGGGAGACATTTCATCAATGGAACCTCGTGATATTCCTGGTAGCAACCTTTCTCTTCCTAGGGAACAGAGGTCAAGGAAAGGTTTTTAAAGGAGGCCAATTGTAAAAGCCTGGGCTCACTTTCATGTCTGCCATCACAGCTCTTAACTGTTCCTTCCCAAAGAGAAGCAAAAGAAAACAGCTTTCCATGAAGCCTGCTCCTTTTACGCCAGCCTAGTTCCCAGCAAATTCAGCTTCCAAATGAAGTAGAGGTTGCAGGGTTGTTGTTTTTTAAATCTCCAACTCTGAGGCTACATGTTGTTGGGAGTGTTTAAAGGGGACTCGGAAGGTAAAGAACAAGGGTATTTTTCTGGTCTCATATCCATGGCTAGGGGGGCTTTCTTGCTTTCTGGAGCAGAAGGCAGTGAATGGATGATCTGGCAAGGGTAAGGCCAGACTGACCCATCCATTATTCAGAGAATCACAATCTCTGGTCAGGCCTCGGAGAAACTTTTCCTAAGGCCTTTTTTGCAAGCCTGCAGCTTTTTCGCATCAGGGTTTTTCCCGTGAACCACAAAACAGAAACTGATCTGAGTGACTATTTTCTCAGTTCTCTCAAGGATGGCAAAGAGCTAGTGCCATTCTGGAAGATACACAGAAGAGAAGTTAACTCAATCTATAGAGTGGATCACTTACAGCAGTTGTAGTTTAACTCCATCTCTCAATTGGTTGATGAAAGCTGTTAGAGAAACACCACACCTGAAGGCTGAGCCTGCAGCCAAAAGGCATCGATAGACATAACTTGCCTCTCCAAGCAGCACGGATGAGTCCGTGGTGTAAAAATAAATGCATGGACTTGACATTTAACTTTCACATAGTCACAAAGCTTAGAGAAAATTCTTTCCGATGGATCTAAGAAAAGTTCCAAAAGTCTTTTAAAAGTTTAGAAGGGAGGCTCACAACAAAAAGAAACGGGATCTCTCCACTTGAGATTCAAACGACCAAGACAAGCACATTTCCCACAATATTAACTCTGTAGCAATTCATTCATTTCTCCTTTCCAACAACAAACAACAATTATTTTGTTGGGCACTATCTGGGCGATGGGCATTAGAGGCCCATTAAGTGTTTCAGTTATAAATTAGACACTGTCTGCTGTCCAGGAGGCATAGTCAGAGCAGGGAGGAGGGCAGGCCTGTATGATAGCCCTGGGATGCGAGAGACATTAAAGAAATCAAATCTTTATGAGTTGGTAATCAGCTGTATTTGTAGGTTGAAGGAAGGGCCTAATTTCATTGCTTGGCTTTTCTAGGCCTTAAATGGAAACTACATGAGGTACGATTGAGTTGCTGTGGTTGTGGCTGTTATTGTTATGTGGGTGTGGGGGAGACAGAGACACAGCACTTAGTGTTGGAAGAATCTGAGGATCCAGTAAGGCATCCAGGCGAAGGTATACCGTGAAAAGCTGGGCACAGGTCTGGATTTCAGGAGAGAGAGCTCACCTGGAGATGCAAATCTGAGAGTCATTAAAGGTTTTAGAATATGTTTTTCTCATCCATGTATTTACTGAGGAGAGGAAAGTTCTTTATTTTTGATAACTTGAGGAGTAAGAGCTATATTTTTTGGTAGCACAGTCTCTGTCCTGTATATTCAAAAGGTAATATAAATGCAGTCATCGGCAAAACTCTTGGCCTTGACATGAACCCAAGGAAACCTTTGCAAGCTTGCTGCTTTAGGCACCAAACTTAACTGCTTTAGCATTGTTCTCTTGGACACAATTCCTTTTCTCCCTTTCAAATACTATAATTCTCTAGTTTCCCCTAAGCACTTGACTTCCCTGAGAGAGATCAAAAACCCATCTGTGCTTCAATATGTCTTCTTTGGAAATCCGTTTGATTATGCTGCTCATTGTAGAAGGGGATTAAGTAGGAATATTAACTAACAGATTTTAATATAATTAGTATCCAAGTTATGCCATATTTCTAATATATATATACATATATATATATATATATATATATATATTCATCCTATATAATAAATAAAAGGCTAATATGCAAATTGTCCCCTCGGGAGTTCTACTGACTGGGAGTTTGACCACTTGCTATGATGTGCACTTACCACCAGGGGGCGGTGTGGAATGAAGGAAGGCCCTCGCCAGCAGCCAGCAGCCAGCAGCCAGCAGCCGGGGGAAGGAAGGCCCCAATCGGCCCTGATCACTAGCCAGGCTTAGGGACCCTACCTGTGCATGAATTTCGTGCACAGGGCCTCTACTATATATATGTTCTTATGACAAAAGAGACATGTATGATGACATGATATCCTAAACACTGACCTGACTAGAAACTATTATGTATAAAAAAGTATATATGACAATATTGAAATATTGCATTTACTAAAAACAATCAAGAAAGTTATATAATTTGAAAGTAAAATTTAGCACAAAGTGAAAATGAGAAATCATAATATAGTTACCTTCACCTAAGTAAATGAAAAAATTATTAGTAATAATATTCAAAATTATATGTAATGATCTTTTAATACAGAAAAATCAATGTCATGTAGATTAAAATAGCAATTATTTCTAAATAAAATAAAATCATTAACTGTGATATCTTCATAAATGTACTGCACCTCAGAAATGCTGGGCTCCCTAGTGCTGAGCTGGAACCCACTATAGTGCTGTCCATGGCAGACAAGAAGCTGAGTTTTTACGTTTCGTGGTTAAGAAGGTGGGCTAAGGAGTCAGACTGACTAGTTGGATTCAGATCTTGGGCAAATTACTTAACTTCTCCAAGTCCCTATTTTCTCATCTGCAAAATGGGAATAACATTAATACTTTTGGTTAGGCCAATATAAAGAGCAAATGAGAGTCTGGTATGTAGTAAATATTCAATAAATATCACGAGGCTGTGATGATGATAATGACTAAGTAGGGTTTTGAATTGAAGATGTGAATCAAAATCATGCCTTATTAAAATAGGACCTTAAGCAACACTGTAAGATACAGTGTTTTTACACAGATGGAGAGTCAGGGCTAGTGTATATGGCTGCACAGTCTGTGCACTGAACAATTCCAGGGGCTCTGCATGTTACAGAAGGTAACATGCACAGGGCCTGCTGGACTGATGCTAGTACTAGAATGTCTCTATTCTTCCCTCCTTGAATTAAAAAAAAGGTTACTTTTTACTCATTTAATCTCAGAATTCCTAACCCATATGAAATTCTTTATTTCTGCTTCTTTACCTAAATCAGGAATCCAAATGAATGCCTCCAGGACCAACCAGTTAAAGAAACATGTGAACTGAGGTAACTGTAGACAAAACAGAGAAGATGCCTGGTCTGAAGGTATTCATACTCACATGGTTTTGAAACACTGCATAGCACAAATAAGACACATCTGGAGGCTGAGCAAGCTAACCAACTGTGCTTGAGTCACTTCATCTGCTTTCTTAATGCAGACAAGTGAAAGATGAGACCTTTCTCTCATTGTGACTCAAGGAATGATGGCCACGGAGACTCAGGCTTCTCAGTCTAACCCCAGACAATATTATCTCCTGAGTCAGACTATAGATGCTGATCTGAAAAAGAACAGCCTGACCCCCAGGAGTGGCCCATCTCCCTGCTCTCACTGTTCTCTTTTATGGTCTCCTATTTATTTGACTATAGCTTTTTAAGCTACTTAATATCTTTTTGTTGTAAAGTACAGCATTTGAAAATTACAGGAAAGCAGAAAGGAGAAATGTCACATCTCTGAGTACACACACACAATTTTGGTTTTCTTCTGGTATGCACTCACATCCTGTATAATAAAAGCCTAATATGCTAAGTGTCCAGCTGTCCGGTGACCGGTCTACTGTTCAGCCAATCAAAGCATAATATGCTAATGACATGTGAAGGGCGCTCAACTGCTCACTATGATGCGCACTGACCACCAGGGGGCAGACGCTCTGACCAATAGGTTAGCTTGCTGATGGGGTCTGGCCAATCGGGACTGAGTGAGATGGTCTGGACGCACCCTGGAGCCCTCCTGCAGTCCCTCCCTAGACTATCGTGTACCGGTGGAGTCCTTCTTGCATCTGGCCTGCACCTTCTTGCAATCCAGGACCCCTTGGGGGATGTCAGAGAGCCAATTTCTCTCAGGCCACTCACCTTGGGAGGGTGCCAGATGCAGGGCTCATGGCTGGGAAGTGCTGCTGTGGCAGCACGAGCCTCTTCTGATCTAGACTGATTGGTTGCGAACCCATGGCAGGTATAGTGGGGCTGGGATGAGCAGGAGCAGCAGGTAAGAGCTGCAGGTGGCATTGGACTGTGGGTTTCAGCCCAATTCCTGCAGGCTACCCAGAGGGGCCCCACCCATGCACAAATTCATGCACCGGGCCTCTAGTATTAATTATATGAAGTAAGGATCATTCTGCACATGCTCTTTTATAATATACTAGAGGCCTAGTGCATGAATTCCATGCACAGGGGTGGGGTCTCTCAGCCCAGCCTGTACCCTCTCATAATCCAGGACCCCTCAGGGGGATGTCTGACTGCCGGATTAGGTCCGATCCTGCAGGGCCTAAACTGGCAGTCGGACATCACTCTCGCAATCTGGGACTGCTGGCTCCTAACTGCTCGCCTGCCTGATGGCCCCTAACCATTCTGCCTGCCTGAATCATAGCCCCTAACCACTTGCCTGCCTGCCTGATCACCCTTAATAGCTGGCCTGCCTGCCTCATCACCCCTAACCACTTACCTGCCTGCCTGATCACCCCTAACCACTCTGCCTGCTTGATCGACTCTAACTGCCTCTACCTCGGCCTCCACTGCCCCAGCTTTATCTGGAAGGATGTCTGGAATGATGTCTGGAAAGTCTTCAGCTGTCTGGTCTAATTAGCATATTACACTTTTATTATTATAGACTAGAGGCCCAATGCACGAAATTCATGCAAGAGTAGGCCTTCCTTCCCTCAGCTGCTGGCACCCAGGACCCGGGCTTCCCTTGCAGAGGGAGGCCCCTTTCACTTGCTGCAGCCTGCCGGTCAGTGGCCGGGGCCTCCCTCTGAGGGGCAATCATGGGGCAATGATCAGGCCCCCTACCAATTGCATCACACCTGCCTTGGCTGGCCTGGCACAAGTGGGTGTCGTAGTGTGGTCCCAGATGGTTGTCTGAATGGTCATCCAGATGGTCGTTCTGCTGTTTGGCTGTTCGGTCAATTTACATATTACGCTTATATTTATATAGGAGCCTATGTGATTAGTATTTTTCTTCAACATGTTTTTAAAATTTAAGTAAATGGGTTGGCTAGTATTGCTCAGTGGTTGAGCATTAACTCATGCACAAAGAGGAGGCCAATGTGATTCCCCCTTCAGGGCACATGCTGGTGTTGCATGCTCCATCTCCAGTAGGGGGCATGCAGGAGGCAGCCAATTAGTGTTTCTCTCTCATCAGTGGTTCTATCTCTCTCTCCCTCTCCCCTCCTCTCTAAAATCAATAAAACTATATTTTAAAAAAATAAATAAGAATAAAATTTAAGTAAATGTTTCACTTTAGAATAGGCTACAAAAAAGTTGCAAAGATTATACAAAGAATTTCCCTATACCAGACACCCATTTCCTCTATTGCTTGCAACTTATATTACTATTATTACTATTAGAGGCCCGGTGCATGGATTCATGCACCAGTAGGGTCCCTCGGTGTGGCCTGCAGGGATCGGGCCAAAACCAGCAGTCCAACGCCACCTGCTGCTCCTTCCTGCCACTCCTGCTCATCCCCACCCCAC
Organism: Corynorhinus townsendii; assembly: GCA_026230045.1. Classification (NCBI taxonomy): domain Eukaryota; kingdom Metazoa; phylum Chordata; class Mammalia; order Chiroptera; family Vespertilionidae; genus Corynorhinus; species Corynorhinus townsendii. The sequence goes on along the minus strand of JAPDVU010000001.1, from coordinate 77,342,866 downwards.
TGTGCCTGCTGCCACCGCTGCTCGGTAGGCTCTCTGTCTCTCTGCTATGGTCTCTGGGCTGTGGCGGCAGTCTAGCACCCCTTGGTCAGCTGAGCGGCGCTCCCGCTGTGGGAGTGAACTGACCAACAGGGGGCAGCTCCTGCATTGAGCATCTGTTCCCAGCTGAATGGTTGCTTAGGCTTTTATATATAGACTAATAACCCTGCACATGAATCCATGCACCAGTAGCTCACTGCTGCCCTCCAGTAGCTCTCTGCCCGCTGCCCTGCCCTCCTGTAGCTCCCTCCACCTCCCCCCTCATAGCTTACTGCCCCCTCCTATAGCTCTCCGCCACCCGCTTGTAGCTTGCTGCCCCACCCTCCTGCTGATCCATGATCCGGTCGTATGTGGTCGGTTGCTTCACAGCATAACGACCATTTGCATATTATATCTTTATTATATAGGATGGTACATTTGTTGCAACTAACAACCAACATTGATACATTATATTAACTAAACACACTTAATTCATATTTCACTAATTTTTCTCTAATGTCCCAGAAAATCAAGGGAGCATTGGTCAGGTATCTTGCAGAATTCCCTGAAACTTAGATTTGTCTGTTTTTTGTTTTGTTTTTAATCATAATTAGGCCAGGATTGTGGGTTTTAGGGTGGAAGACCACAGAGGTTAAGTTCCATTTTCACATACCATATCAGGAGCGCATGCCATCAACATGACTTATCTCTGATGATGGTTACTTTGATCACCTCCTTAAAGAAGTATTTGCTAGGTTTCTTCATTGTACAGCTGCTTTTTCATATGCTACTCTTTCAAAGCAAGTTGCAAAGCCCAGCCCACTCAAGGTGTATGGAAGTAAGCTCCACCATCTTAAGGAAGGAGAATATACATAAATTATTGAGAATTTTTCTGTATGGGACATTTGTTTCTTCTTCATTATTTACTTGTTCTGTCATTTATTTATGTCAATACAGATTCATGGCTACTTATTTTAAACTTTGTGTTTTAACCCAATACTAGGTATTAATTTTGTTGCTAAAATTGTTGCCGTTTTGGCTATCGGGAACTCTTTCAGGCTGGCTCCTGTGTCCCTTTGTCCATGCTTTGGTGTTTTGAGTGTTTCCTTACTTCCTGGCACTTAGAGCTGATTCAGGCTCATCTTGCATATTTTCTGTCCCATCACTGGAACCATCCATTTCTCCTGGGTCCTGGGTCCTTTTGAGGAGAACAGTATTAGAAACCAAGATCTGAGTGAAATGTACGCTCATTGCTACTGTGGTGCCACTGCTTCTAATCCTCTTCATTAGATAGAGAAAGGAAATATATGATTACATACTAAGCAATGTGTGCACACAGATCTATACTACTTCTGTACATATTCAATGGTACCTATATTGAGCTAAACATGAGTTTGTGTCAATGTTTCTAATCCTAATACATTACTACATGGTTCATTCTATCCTTCCCCTTTAGTTACCTGTTAACTCTTTCTCTAACCACAAGGAATCTGTCATCTACTATCTGTTATCCACTTACTTATTCATTCAATTCCAGTAAACATGTACGGCAATTTTAGAATTATTAAACCAAGCCCCATGATAAACAATTTTGCCAACTAGAATATAGTGCTTACGTTCAGCTCCTTTTGTTGTGTGACTTGCTGTTTCCAGTTGGGACACCTTTTCCCAAAGTTTTTTAGGCAAACACCTTTTTCTCTCCTCTCCCTCACCTGCTTCAGTGAGGTTAGTGATATATTTGTAATACAGTTATATTCTTTTGTCCTGAAATCTCCTAACCTCTCAATGTTTCCAATTTGCATATATTAAGGTTCATTATGTGCTGCAAAGCTGTCTGGGTTTTGACAAATGCATCAAGCTAGGTACATATCACCACAGCACCACACAGATTCATTCCATCACCCTAAAAAAGTTCCCAGTCCTTCCCCTAGTCAAACACTTCCTCTCCCTTATATTCTTAACAACCACTGTTTTGTACTTGATCCCTATAATTTTGGTCTTTTCCAGAATATCATATGAATTGAATTATATGTTATGTAGCCTTTATGGTCTGACTTTATTAATTTGTAAAACACATTTATGATTCATTCATGTTGGTGTGTGAAATAATAGCTCATTCCTTTTTATTGCTAAATGGTATTGCATTGTATGGACATACCACAGTTCATTTGTCCATTCACTTATTGAAGGACACCTTAGTTACTTCCAGTTTTTGACAATTATGAATAAAGTTGCTATAAACATTTACATGAAAGTTTCGTATTGACGTAAGTTTCAAATCAGTTAGGTAAATGACTAGGAGAGTGATTGCTGAGTCATATGGTAAGTCTATGTTTAATTTTATAAGAAACTGCAAACTGTCTTCTTAAGTGGTATACCATCTTTCATTCTCATCAGTAATAAATGAAAGTTCCTGTTGCTCTACATTCCTTACCAGCATTTGGCATTGCCAATAGACATATAGTGGTATCTCTTTTATGAATTTGCATTTCCCTAAGGACAAATGATATCGAACATTTTTTCATAAGCTTGTTTGCCATTTGTGTATCTTCTTCAGTTAGGTATTTATGTACTTCATTTCTTTTCTTATTGTTGAGTTTTAAGAGTTTTTTATATATTACTAGAGGCCCAATGCACAAAATTTGTGCAAGAGTAGGCCTTCCTTCCCCCAGCTGCTGGCACCAGCTTCCCTCTGGCACCCAGGACCTGGGTTTCCCTCCAGCACCCGGGACCCAGGCTTCTCTCACAGCCCCGGCTTCATCCAGAAGGTCATCTAGAAGGAAGTCCAGTCTAATTAGCATATTATGCTTTTATTATTATAGACTAGAGGCCCAGTGCACAAAATTTGTGCACAGGGGCTGGGGGTCCCTCAGCCCGACCTGCACCTTCTCTAATCTGGGACATCCCTCTTGCAATCTGGGACCACTGGCTCTTAACTGCTCACCTGCCTGCCTGCCTGCCTAATCGCCCCTAACCCCTCTGCCTGCCTGCCTGATCTCCCCTAACTGCTCCCCTGCTTGCCTGATCATCCCTAATCACCTCTACTTCCCTGCCTGATCACCCCTAACTGCCTCTGCCTGCCTGCCTGATTGTCCTAACTGCTCCCTTGTTAGCCTGATCACCCCTAACCACTCTCCCCTGCTGGCCTGATTGCCCCTAACTGCTCTGCCTGCCTGCCTGATTGCCTCTAACCACCTCTTCCTCAGCCCCTACCACCATGGCTTTGTCCAGAAGGATGTCTGGAAGATGTCCAGGCTATCTGGTCTAATTAGCATATTATCCTTTTATTAGTATAGATAGCTACAAGACCTTGATAGAAAGGTTACTTGCAAATATTTTCTCCCTGTGTGTGGCTTGTCTTTTTACTTTGTTAAAAGTGTTTTTCTAGAGCAAAACTTTCAAATTTTGATTAAATTCAATTTACCAATTTTTCCTTTGTGAATTGTGCTTTTGATGTCATAGGTAAAAACTCTTTGCCCATCTCAAAGTCACACATATGTTCTCATATTTTTTTCTAGAAGTTTTATATTTTTATATTTAGGTGTATGATACGTTTTGTATTAATTTTTATATAATGTGTAAGGAATAGGTCAAGGTTCATTTTGTTGCACAAGAATGCCAAATTACCACCATTTGTTGAAAAGACTATCCTTTCTCCATTGAATTGCTTTTGCACCTTTGTAAAATAAGTCAATTATATTTATGTGGATTAACTATTTCTAGGTTCTCTTTTCTGTTCATTTGTTCTACATGTCTATCATTTCTCTAATTCCATATTGTCTTAATTACTGTGGCTTTATAGTTCATCTTGAAATTGGGCAATGAGAGTCCTCCAACTTTGTTCATCTTTTTTAAAATTTGTTTTGGTTAATCTAAGTCCTTTGCCTTTTCGTGTGTGTGTGTGTGTGTGTGTGTGTGTGTGTGTGTGTGAGCTTTTTGATATCTTAAAAAAATCTCTTCTGGGATTTTGAATCTGTAGATTGAATTGGGGAGAATTGACAACTTCACAATATGTTTTCCAATCTTGAAGTAGTATATCACTCCATTTATGTAGATCTTCATAGATTTCTTTCATAATGGTTTCGACGTTTTCAACATACAGGTCCTGCATATATTTTGAAAGATTTATAACTACTTTTTGCTGCTATACATATTTTTAAATTTTGAAGTTTAATTCTTCCTTGCTAGTATATTGAAATATAATTCATTTTTTTATATTGACCTTGTATTCTACAACCTTTGTTGAACTCAACAGCAACAACAACAACGAACCCTCACTGACTCTAGGAGCTATTTTGTAGATTCTTTTTTTTTTTTTTTTACATAAACATCTGCAAATAGAGACAATGTTATTCTTTCTTTCCTAATGGTATGCATTTTATTTCTTTTTCTTGCTTTATTGTGCTGGCTGGAACGCCCATCTGATATTGAAGAGGAGTGGTGGAAGAGGACAGTCTGGTCTTCTCTCTGATGTTAGAGATCTTCCCTAGTGCTCCTGGTCTCTCTCAGCTGTCACTCTGGGCCCAGAGCTAGGAAATGGTTCATACCTCCACAAAACCATGACGAGGAAGGCTGTTGGAATCTTAGTGTTTTCAAGGTGAAAGGGGCCTTAAAGATCTTTAATACTCTTATTTTGAGAATGAGGCAACTAAGATCCAGTGCCCAGTGTCACTTAGACATGCACACAAGATATGCACAAATAATTTTAGCTATTGGTGAATATTTGCATAATTTTAGGAAGTTTTATAAGCATGAAACCAAAGTACAAAAATCAAAAGAAAAAATCATAATGGAAAAGATTTATGAATATGACTATACAAAATTTAAACATTTTTCTTCTTAAGTAAAAATAAAATGTAACACCATAGACAAAGTTATAAATTAAAAGAACAAATTGGAAAAATATTTGGAAAATACATACCTGACAAAGGTGTAATGTCTTCAGTTTCTAAAAACCTCTAACAAATTTATGATAATAATAAAATGAACTTCCCATTTGAAAAAAAATGGGCTTAGGATAGGAACAGGAAATTCAAATCAGAAAAAAATATATAGCCAGTAAGCTATACGTCCCACTCCTTTATTTCTTGCAGAGCAAGAAGCAGAACTCAGGTTTGTTTACTTTTAGTCCAGTGCAGCTTCTATAGTTCTATGGATGCTATTTGATGAGACAGAACAGACAGACCTCAGCAGAGAGTGAGATTCACTTTCTGATGATTCCTGTTTATAATGTGCTTGCCTATACTGTAAAGGTTGACCTCCAAACCCATCTTCCTCCTGGTATGGAACCCCAAAAGACTTCCTGGAAGCCAGTTTCAGTGTGGTCATAAGAACAGTCTTACCTTCCACATAACCTATTCCCTGAGATCTCTACAACATGGCCTCATCCCCTTCCAGGCCTCTGAGCAGGTCCTCTGAGTTCAAGGAAAAGAGAAGGGTAGTAGGGAAAAAGTGAAGTAGGTAAATAATAAAGTACACATCACACCAGGGGAGAATGTCTATGACTATCCCAAAGACACAGGAAGTTAAAAAACATGTTCTGAGCAAGGATAGCCAAGTAGATGTTAATTTGAGACTTCTTATAAAGCCTATTGAAAGGATTGCACATATTTGGGTGTTTATAGTCTGGCATGCTACATTACAAAATGATTCTTATTACTTTATAGTCACACGTCATAGTCAATCTTTTATAATGACAAATAAAAGGGAAATAGTAACACCTGTGTTTGTATACTACTTTACAGCTTACCAAGCACTATTACAATCATGATCTCATTTGATCCTTACAGTGATGCTGTGAAGTAGCTATGGAGGGCTGTTATTAACCCCATTATACAGATGAGGAAACTGAGGTTTAGAGAAATTAAATGACTTGCTCCAGATCACAGAGCTGGGAAATAGGATCCAAGACAGGAATCCAGCGTTGGGGACAGAGTAGTGCTCCGTGAGGGACTGTGGAAGCACTAAGCATGGAAAAGGTAGGGAAATTTTCTATTTCATGGATTTAAGATTAAAAGTAAGTCTCAAGTTTCGGTACTGAAAGAGTCCTTGAAGGCATATTGAAGTGGAGCAACATGTGGAGGAATCAGGAGGTGAAAATCTTCTGCAAATAGGGAACAGGTTGTGTGGCTTTAAAATAGGTATAATTTTTATAAGAGCATTGCTATAAAAAGGAAGGAGTGAGTACTAATGACATGGAAGCCCAAGAAAGTCTTAGAAAGGTCACAGATAGCCAAATAACTTGAACTCCGTTTTTGCTTACTCAGGAAAAAAAAATCAGAAAGAAAAATAAAAATGAGGGGAAAATAGCAACACAAACAGATATTCCCGTGACTCTGTTTACCCAAATTAACCGGTATTTCTCATCTCCCCACAAGACATACACAAATAATTTTAGCTATTGGTGAATATTTGCATAATATTAGGAAGTTTTATAAGTATGAAACCAAAGCATGAAAATCAAAGGCAAAAATCATAATGGAAGACTAATAATATGACTATACAAAATTTAAATATTTCTCTTCATAAGTAAAAATAAAATGAAATACCATAGACCAAGTTATAAATTAAAAGAACAAATTGGAAAAATATTTGGAAAATATATACCGGACAAAGGGTTAATGTCTTCAGTTTCTAAAAATCTCTAACAAATTTATGATAATAATAAAATGAATTGCCCATTTGAGAAAATGAGCTTAGTATAGAAACAGGAAATTCAAATCAGAAAAAAAATATATAGTTAGTAAGCTATGTGTCCAACCCTGATTTGTAAACATATCAATCCACACTGAAATACATTTATTTTATTGATGTGGGAAAATGTTATAAGTGTATAAAAGAGGTTACAAAACCTTATGTTCAGTATTGTTTTATTTTTTACATACATCTAAGTTTTGAAAGAACAGAGGGACTGAGACATAAATAGTGGTTACCTATAGATAGCAGCATTGTGGATACATTAATTGTCAAGTATCTTTTCTTATTTAATTTTAAAAACAATGAACACGAATTACTTTTGTAATAAAAGAAATTGGCCATTATACCTGTAAGCAGGTTCATAACTTCCCATTACACAATGGTTTCTATTTAAAAATCACACTTGACTTATAGCATTATGTTTTTCACCCCAATTTCAAGATCACAATCTCCCATGAAATCTGCCATATACTTTGTATACTATTTGAGCTGTATTTATGCAAATGATTTGGTTGGCTTGTTCCCCACTTGGTGTTCCTGCCCTTCAGGGTAATCGTTTAGTCACCTCCTGGCTTTTTACATATAATTATTCTACTAGGAAAAGAGGTGCCTAAATTATTATATAAACAAACAGCATAATCATAAATGGTATCTTCTGGAATTTGGGATGTTGCCTACTTTTCTTTCATAGCAAAATTACCCTTCTATATATTTTGTACGTGCTACATTGGAAACTTAGAACATGGGAAACATCCTCTAGAGTGGTCAGATGTAGACTTTGATGCAACGAATTATTCCTCCAATTCAGACCCTTCTCTCTTTGGTAATCTTGCCCCAGGCACACTGCCCCCCCCCCCCCCCCCCGCACTCAGCCCCATTAACAAGCACAACCTGCTGCACACATCATCTTTTAACCAGATACAGATCAAGAGAATGAGAACACATCCTCACAATCAGCCAAAGGGACAAAGCCAGAATCCAAATAAAAGGCAATTTGAGAAAACTTTATCTTCGGCCTCTAAGTATTCCAAGAATCCGATCACACTCATTGGAGAAGAGGGATAAGCTCATGTGTTTTTAGGAGACTTTGAGATCCTAAGAGTGTTCTTATTCTCCATGGCCCCTCACAGAAGGCCGTTTGGCAGGGCTGTTATGTTTCTCGTACCACAGGGATGGAGACAAAAGTTCTCCTTAAGAAGGCATCATTACCATCTGTGTTGTGCATCATGACCACATGGCTGAGTGGAAATATCTGGCTCTGCTCCAGCTTAATCATATGCATAATAGACTACTTTGTCTACTGGTCACTGCCCCTCCTCACCACCAAATCCCTTGACTACTGTTGCCCCAAAAGTAGGAAGAACCCTTTCCTAGATGAAAATAGTTTCTTTTGCTCTCCATCTCCAGATATTCCACTGTGTGTGTGCGCATGCACACCCGTGCATGGGGGCAGGTTCTGAGGGTCTCATTTGGAAGCCATGCTGAAATGCTCTCTTGAATCTGGCAGAACCTGGCCAGTAGCAGGGGAAGATATTTCATCATAATGATGATGCCACTCACACTTTTCATCTTCAAAGCACTTTCCAAACAGTAATTAATTCCCATAATACTCATGAGGTAAGTAAGTAAACACCATTATCCCCACTTTATAGATAGAGAAACTGAGGTGAAGTAGCTAAGCCAATGGCCAGAGGCCAAAAGGAGACAGTGTCAGAGCAGGGATCAAAGGGAAGAAGCTCCCATTCCGTATCTGCTGATCCCATCCAGCTCGCACAACCCCACGCCGCCTGGCCGGGGAAAAGTCTCAGTGGAGCTGCAGGTAGCCAGAGGCTGAAGGAGGGCAGGATCTCCCAGCAGGCCCGGCTCTGGCCTCACTGCCCTGGCAAATGAATGCTGCTATTCATCCCGTGGGCAGTTTGTGGGCATTCACTTCAAGATCCTTGCAAAATAACAACAAAAACCCTATTGAGGCTCCTTTCTCCTCGGACCACGTATTTCCTGAGTTTTTCCTTGAAATCAGGGGATGCCTGGTACATACACGCCCTCAGGAAGCAGGATTATTCAGCCCACCCTACAATTCTTGGGAGGCTACATTCAGAAATGTGGCCACAGACCAGGCCGCACTGCGGGAACCTTCTCCTCCGGGTTTCTGGCCAAGCTCCCTCACAAGACATTTAAGAGCATCTGGCTGGCTTCACACTGGAACACTCATCTGGCCACGGCCTCCCCATGGCCCCCCAACTCCCAGAATTTGAGATGGACACATCTCAAGGAGCTAGCAATTACACTGAAACCTTATATTAATGCTACAGGGGCAGGCCAGGGGAAACTATGAATTGAAATGAAATGAACAAGGCTTACCAAGGAGGGATCCTGTCCTAGGGAAGTGAAAACCTGAGACCAAACTCCCCGCCCCCCGCCACCCTGCTAGATGGGAATCGCATCAGCCCCTCATTGCCCCCATGGACAGATCAAACACTGCTCTCCGATGCGTCTCACCTGTCAAAAATGCTGCTCCTTATCCCCTTCCCCAAACCTCTCCTCTCACCACCTCAGATTTCTTTCAACAGCCTCAAGGCTGCCATGACCACCCACTTCACCTGTGTGGCAAATTTAGAAGCAGCTGCTTTAGGCATTATCTAGATCTCGGTGGTGTCATGCCTTGGCCCCCAGTGAAAGCTCAGAGCCTTTGAAGTGCTGAGCCTAACGGGGCAAACAGTTACACCTTGCAGCTGGGTGCTGCACTCGGCTCCACATGTTGCCTCGCATTTGGCAGCGTGCACCCTACAGAGCCGCCTCCCTGCTGCTGCAGGGGAACCAGACTGGGAAGCTTGGAAGGCCTCTCGGAGAAGTTTTGGCTCAGCGAGCACAGTGAGGGCACCCAGGAAAAGTGACGCCGATGCCCTGTCTATGTGGGACACACCTGGCAGAGGCCTTTGTATGGGGCCTCCTGTGGCATCTCACTGCTGGCCGCAGGTGACAGCGTGTGTCCCGCCCCTCGTTCATTTCTAGCCTGCTGTCCAGGCAGGTGGGTTTCTAGAGCATGGCTTTGTACAGGGCCTTCCAAGGAGGCGGCGGACCTGTTGGGGAGGAAGTCCCCAACGCTGAATAAGGACCATCTCGTGAGTATGTAGATGATATTCATCAGTCAAGACATCTCCGTGACCAGGGGTAGCCTTCCTGGTCCACATAACTGCCAAAATGAAACAATCCTAAAACTAACCAATAAGCCTGAACAGCGTGGTTCCAATAAGGCCTTGCCCTTGGCTTCCTGGACAGGCACTCCCTTCTCCGCATCTGACCAAACAGTACGTGAAGTCTCCGGGAAGAATTCTTTTCTGTGGGCCCTGAATGGACTCCGTGCCCCCCTCCCATCCTGACTCCCCACCAGCCCGTGGCTGAGCGAGTCCCAGACTCTGGCATTGCACATTCGTTTGTTGCCTCCGCAGTGACACACTCCAGGTGAACTGAATGCTGGAGAGGAGGCAGAGCAGGGCGCATAGCTTCTCACCACATAAAAGGCAGGACCCGGCTCCCTGCCAGGCGCCGGCTGCACAGTGACAAAGGGTGTCAGACCTTGGATTTTGAAGTTCATAAATAGATCCACGATGTTGATACTTCAGGGGGATGATGGGTGAGGGTTGGATTTCTGTTTCTCCAACTCTGTAATTAATTTATCCAGCAACAAGGCTATAATGATGCCAGGAAAAGAAAAAGAACCCCGGGGGCTGTCTGTGGCTATTCCTCAGAATGACTGGGTTCTGCTGGGTTGGGGCTGCAGCCTAGAAATGTGCGAGCTCAAAACTGTGTGTGTGTGTGTGTGTGTGTGGTGTGCACGCCCGCATTTGTAGGTCTGTGTATGGCACATATGTTCTGTGGTGAAGGGGCATGTGTATGATTTGTGTGCTGTGCATTTGAATATGTGTGATGTGTGTAAGTGGTGCTGTGTCTATGTGATTTGGTTGATGTGTGTATCTATCTATGCTATGTGTGTGGTGCATATGCATGTGTTATGTGCTTATGTGCAATACAAGAGTGTGAGGTATGGTGTCTGTGCTATAGTGTGTGCAGTATGTCATGTTTATGTCTGATGTGTATAATGTGGTGTGTGTAGTACGTATATATGCGTGAAGCATATGTGTGTGTTGTGTGAGCATGTGTGATGTAAGAGTATGAATGTGCTGTAGTGTGTGTTGCATGTATTATTATGTGTAATATGTATGCGTGTGTGGCGTGTGTTATGTGTGGGGAGTTTGAGTGTGTGTGGAGTGTAGCTGTGTGTGGACATGTGTGCAGTTCGGCGGCCAGCACTTGTGCAGACAGGCCCGGCCCTTACCTCTTTGATGTAAGCGGGAAACATCCTAGAGCAGCTGGCTCCGTGTCCCGAGGCTCCTGCTGGGAGAGCCAGATCTCAGGGGAGGGAAAGGAAAGTGCTGCCCAAGCACCACACCCAGGGAAGGCTTAGAAGGTGAGATCCCAGCCAGCAGAGTCCGGGCCTTGCTGGTGAGTTCAGAGAGTGCAGGAGGGGAGGCGACCCTGGTGCCATCTGCAGGGTGCTCTGCGGGATGCCAGCCCCGGTTCAAGCCTCAGCCTCAACCCTTCCCAGTGCTGTGGCCCAGTGAGTTCAGCTCCAGTTCTGACAGCGATAAAACATACGTAACATTGTGTTCCTCCTGGTGGCGAGTTTCCTAACCTAACGCTGCACATGATTGCGTTTCCCCCTTGTCTTCCACGGCGCTGTGAGCTGGCTCAGGAAATGGGATTCTCTGGCTTTCTTTTGGCTTCAGAAGTTTGAGTCCTCATCTCATACCCTGAGAACACTCATCTCTGAAGCTGAGAACTCATTGGCAAATAATATGGCTGATGGCTTTTCTTTCCTCATTTTCTATTTCTAGTGCCAGCGGACAGTGCCAGCAGGCCTGGGGACAGTAACTCAGCTCCTTGCTCTGAGAGTGGGAAGTGGGGGAACATAAGTTCACTGAGGCTCTAATTCAAATCCGGCATCAGGGCCAGCGCTCTGCCATGGCAGGGAGGGGATATTCAAGTGCTTTAATGGTAAGGGGCATGGGCTTTCACATTTCGGCATGTCAAACTCTGTGTGACCTTGAAAAAATTACGTAACATCTCTGAGCCTCAGTGTTTTCCAGTCTCTAAATCAGAGTTTAAAATAGTGCCTCGTGCACAGGATTATTTGAGGATTAAGTGGAACAATGGTTCATAAACTCTAGCACAGTGCCTAGCACATAGGAAGTGGCAAAAAATACGCCTCACAAGACGATTCTCCGACTCCCCTGTGTAGCTATTGAACCCATACAGGAGGCTCAGACAGGTAAAGCAATTTGCCCCAAATCACACGGCTAATAAGTGTTTTGTTAGCACACTGCTTGGCCACACTCTTTGCCTTCTATTTCTACCCCCTCATGCTGCCTGCCCTTGCAGCCTTCGGGACACCAGGGGCTGGAGCCTAGAAAACGCCTCCTGCAGGGTCAGTGCCCCCAGCAGGGAGCTGCACCTGGGCAGGAGGGGATGGATCTGAAGGTAAACAGAATCGGTCCATGCACATTTTCTAGCACTGATACCTTTGGGTAATGAATGGGATTAGGTGCGACTTCTATTTTGCTTTATTGTATTTTCTAATGACATTGCACTTTGTGGGAGGAGGGCTGCTGCAGAGAGACTTCGAGGCCAGGCCCAGAAAGGGCTGAAGGGTGCAAGCCCAAGTCATGTAAGTTCACTGGTTTCAGGACAGGGCCGTGGATTGGTTATCTGTTGCTTCATAATGAATAACCACAGATTTAATGATGTAAAACAATACACATTTCACTTTTGTTTTTCAGAGAGGAAGGAAGAGGGAGAGAGAGAGAAACATCAATGATAAGAGAGAATCATTGATCGGCTGCCTCCTGCACTCCTCCTACTGGGGCTCAAGCCCGAAACCCGGGCATGTGCCCTGACCAGGAATTGAACCGTGACCTCCTGGTTCATAGGTTGATGCTCAACCACTGAGCCACATGGGCTGGGCACAATACACGTTTCTTGTCTCCAGTTCCTGCGCCAGGAGTCAGGGCCTGAGTTCCCCGTCAGGGTCCCATGGGGCTTCAGGCAGGGTGTCAATCTAGCTACATCTTCATCAGGGGGAAAACCCGCCTGAAAGCTCATTCAGGCTGTTGGCAGAACCCTCTTCCTTGTGGCTGTAGGACTGAGGGCTCTGCTTCTGGCTGGTGGTCAGCTGGAGGCCATGCTCAGGCCCTAGAGCTTCTCCCAGTTCCCAGCTACAACGTCTTCTCCAAACTGGCCACCAACTGACTTTATTAAGCCCACAGGGAGTGTCCCGTATCACATTCTTTAATCACATGCACCATGCTCCATCACCTTTGCCATATTCTATTTTTAGGAGACGGTCCCAAAGCCAGGCCTGCACTCCAGCGGAGGGGTTCCCACAAAGGTGTGAACACTAGAGGCCGGGATGGGGGCACCTGGGTTCTGTCAGCCACAGTACCTCTCACTGTGTAGCTTTGTGTACCTTCGTTCTGACTTTCTTCTCCTGCAGATTTGAACTTTTACTCACTAGAGAGTAAAACGATAGGAACAGTCTTGTGAATGTTTTATCATCTGGCTCAGAAAATTAGCATTAAAATCCACAAACATTGCAATTAGTGAAGCTCTGATATACCATAAAAACTTGCTGAATCAAATTGCATGCCAAATTAATCTTAACTTTTAATTTGGACTATCCAAATTCATCGTTAAAGCTTTAATATTTTGCACATCTTTTCACCAAGAAATTCCAGTTCTAGAAATTTATTCAAAGAAAACTGTCATGAAGATGTGCAAATATTTAGCTACAAAGATGTTAACCACAGCACTGCTTAGAACTGGGAAGAAAAACAAAACACACACACACCACACAAACAAACCCAAAAAACAAACCCTATACTGCAAACAACCTTTTTTTTTTTTTTTTTACACAACAGAGTATTGTCCAGATAAAGTTACAATGCATTCAAGCAATAGAATAAGATTATCTGTTTTAACATGATGTAGAAGATACTGAAGTACATGGGAAAATGTTTGCTATATAATGCTAAAAATGGGGGGAAATCTTTAAAAAGCACATAGACCATGATCCCATTTTGTCTTTGCTTTGTTTTAGCATCTATAGATTAAATAAGTGATTGCACAGATTTGCACAAAATTGTAACAGTTGATATCTTTGGGAAATGAGATTAGAGGTGATTTTTATTAAATTTTCTATCATAAATAAGAAAAATGTTTATAATAAGAAAAATGTTAATTTTAAAAATCTAAGTTTTCATAATCAAATATTAGGAACAAAGAGGATAGTAAAAGCAATCTCAAAAATTGCTAACTTTGGTTTGTGTTTCTCCTATTTGGTAGTTCTTTTACCATAAGCAAATCACTTAATCTCATTAACTATGGTTGAGTCATTTGTAAAAGAAAATACAATTTCCTTTAGCTAATAGCAGTGTCTACTGTAACAATTAAGATGATATGTAAGAAAGTGTTTGCTAATTGCAAAGCATGAATAAGGTATTTTTCCCTTTCACATTCAAATTAAATAAGATCATCATACAGAGAGGGGTATGAGGAAGGATCCAGCAGTTAAAGTTGTCATTCTATGAAGGAATTTCTCTGCAACATTACACTCAATTATAACCTCATTTGGTGTTTGGGCTCACTGTGTCTGCATATACGTCTTATGTCTTGTTTTTCATTCTCAAGCTGCCTCATCTTGAGGAATTAGTTCCCTCTCTGACTTGAGTTTCCTACCAAAATCTTGGAAAGTAACCATTGTATTAGGTTTCAAGCTTTCCTACCAGGCCTGTTTCTACCAAGAAACTGATGGTTTCAAGGGCTTTTCCAGCTCTAATATTCTATGTTTCTGGGAGAGTATGTTTTTTCATGGATAGAGCATAGTCAAAGGAGATGCATCAAAATGGAGAAAAATAGGAGTCAGGGTTTTTCACTTTGAGGAGATTGCAACCCAGGCTGGTGATATTCCTAGGTAAGAAAAGTCTGAAAGACATCAGTGACATATCAGTGATATAATAGAAAGCCTCCCAAAGCCCTGCTGCGTTGGTGTGAGTGGTGGCGTTGTTGTGAGTAGTGGCACTGGTGTGAGTGGTGGCGTTGGTGTGAGTGGTGGCGTTGTTGTGAGTAGTGGCACTGGTGTGAGTGGTGGTGTTGGTGTGAGTGGTGGTGTTGGTGTGAGTGGTGGCATTGGTGCGAGTGGTGGCACTGGTGGGAGTGGTGGCACTGGTGGGAGTGGTGGTGTTGGTGTGAGCGGTGGCACTGGTGTGAGCGGTGGCACTGGTGTGAGTGGTGGTGTTGGTGTGAGTGGTGGCATTGGTGTGAGTGGTGGCGTTGTTGTGAGTAGTGGCACTGGTGTGAGTGGTAGTGTTGGTGTGAGTGGTGGCGTTGGTGAGAGTGGTGGCACTGGTGGGAGTGGTGGCACTGGAAAATACAAACATTGTGGCATCAGATTGCTTCAAATCCTGCTTTGTTCCAACCACCTGTGTGATCTTGGCAAGTTGTTTCATCTTTCTGAGCCTTGGTTTCCAACCCTCATATGACTCTTACCTTATGTGGTTTTGGCAGAGTTAGAAACTAGTACAGTGCCTACTACATAGACATTCAGTTAACCAGAAACTATTATTTGGAGTTCATTGGAATAAAGCAATCAAAAATATTCTTGACTTAATCTAGTTCTTTATTTCTCCTGGTCAAAAGGATGACACAGCCATCTAAGATGTGCCCATGTCATGGTTCAGTATCCTTTGGCGATGCCCAAGTTTTCCAGGGTCAGCTTTTTAGTCACTAGCTGCACTCAAGTATTCCACCATTAAATTCCAAATTGTGGATAAGAGTCATGTTAAAATATCATGAGGCTTTAAGCAGTTCCAATAGATGAGAGTTTGTTCCTGTCTACTTAAAGGTATTTTCTTGAGCTTCCCAACAATAGTCCCATTTCAGCTTTCTCATAAATATTCAGATGTAGAATTCTCATACTGCTGCCATGAACATTAAATGATGTGTCAAACTCTGCACTCATTCCTTGGCCCAACACTGTAAGTCAAGTGGAGATGCTGGAGAGACAGTTGTACTTAGTGGCCTAATGTGTAAAGATAGAATATGATGTGACTTCTATTGGGAAATGAAGTTGTTGTAAGTTTTACCATGTCACCTACACCCAAAAGGGGGTGGCCTTCCAGGGGGCAGGACCAGTTCTCTTAATAGGAAAACAGTCCATGTCCTCTGGTCACCTGGGACCAGGATGACTGCCTATTTCCTTTCCTGTCCCTCAGCCAGGCTCTTCTCAATGGGTAGGATTTTTTCAGGGACAGCTAGGCACCCAGTCCCTTGGCACTTCAATATGTGGAAATCTGAGTGTGCTGTTTGTCCATTCCAACTGTCATTAATGAACAAGAGAGGAAGGACCCTGACAGATAATAAATCACCTTTAACAATATCTGTCAGAGATTGTGTTGAAATATCTGAGAAGCACTTGTAGAATAAAATTATATTCCATAAATGGGTGGACCTTGTGAGCTGCAGATTTGGAGTGAGCTTCTCTTTAGAGGGTGTAAATTAAAGATTTTTCCTTCTATAAAAGGCTGAACTTAATGTTTCCTAAAAGTTTCTGCCAAAAATTTTTTAATAAAAAGTGCAGAAAATATCTTTTTAAACTAATAATAAGTGAATGTGGCTTATTCTTTTAATTTATTAACTTGTTTCCTTTTATTATAAAAATAACATACCTTAACATGCACACATTAAGAAATTTATTTTACATGATTCATAAGGGAATACAATGGAAAGAGCCTCTCTTTAACCCCACCTGAAACTCAGAGTAACTCATCCACCACCCCAGAGGTAATCTCTGTTAAAACTAGTTATGTAGCCCACCAGAATTTGGGGGCTTTTATATACCACGTATATATGATACAATATATTTGGATTTTTAAGTAAACTTTTTATTTGAGATCATTGTAGTTTCACATGTAGCTATAGGAAATAATACTGAGAGAGCCTGTGCCCCCAATGGAAGCATCTTGCAAAACTATAGGATGAAATCACAACCAGGATATTGATGTTACTACAGTTCTGTCAAGCCATAGAACATTTATTTCCTCCTCCTTAGCATGTGTATCCAGGGGATGACTATCCAGGGGCAGATGGGTGCTGTAGACAACTCAGCTCCATTCATGCAATGGAACAAGAAGGTATTAGGAAACATCAAATATGGTTGTTGAAAATCACCCATACAGAGGGGAGGCAGTTGAGAGAGTTTGGGTCTAATAGAAGTAACATTCTCTATTGATGAGGATGAGCAAGGTGTTGGGATGGTGGCTTATATGGATGGAAACAAAGATGACATTTTTAAGAAAAGAGAACATTTCCATATCCATACGTGGCCCTTTTATAGCTATAGCTACTGCCCTTCCACACCCCCTTTGTTAACCTTTGGCAGCCACTGTGTTCTCTACTTGTATAATTTTGCAAAATGTCATATTTTTTTACTCAACATAATTCCCTGGAAATTCATTTAGGTCAGCGATTTTCAACCCGGGTGCCACGGCACACTGTACCACAAGAATTTTTAAAACGTGCAATACCTGACTATTTAGTCAGGGGCACTGACATCTTTTCCCTTAGATTGTCAAATAAAAAATGACAACAGCCAATGCAACAATAGCTGTCCAGTGTGAATCAATCAAAATTTTACCTATTTTTTTTGTCAGATTGGCAAAATATTTTTGGTGTGATGCAGAATTTTAGTAATTAGTTTATGTCTGCCAAGAGATTAAAAATGTTGAAAATCGCTGATCTAGGTTGTTGTGTAAATCAATCGGTTGTTCCTTTTCTGTTTCTGAGTGGTATTTCATGGTATGATTATGCCATAGTTGGTTAAACTATTTACCTGTTGAAGGACATTTGAGTTACTCATAGTTTGGGGCTTTTACAAAGCAAGTTGATATCAACATCCATGTACAGGTTTTTATGTAAATATAAGTTTTCATTTCTCTAGGATAAATGCCTAGAAATGCAATTCCTGGACCAGATGGTAGTTACATGTTGAGGTGTGTGTTTTTTTAAACTGCCAAATTATTTTCAGAATGGCTGTACCATTTTACATTCCCATTAGTCGTATATGAGTGATCCAGTTTCTCTACATCCTCATTGGCATCTGGTGTTGTCAGTATTTTTCAGTTTCTTCATTCTGATAGGTGTGTAGTAATATCTCATTGTGGTCTTAATTTGCATTTCCCTAGTGGCAAGTGAGGTGTAACACCTTTTTCTGCGCTTGTTTACCATCTGTAGATCCTCTTCAGGAAAGTGTTTCTTCACATCTTTTGCTCACTTTCTAGTTGTTTATTTTTTTACTGTTGAGTTTTGAAAGTTCATGATATAATCTAGATGCTGTTTATTATTGTTATTGTTGTTGTTGAATGTATACTTTGCAGATATTTTTCACCCAGTCTTTAGTTTGTCTTCTTAACAGGTTTTTTAAAGAGCAAAATTTTTAATGAAATCCAATAAACCAATTTTTTTGTGTTCTGACTCTAAAGATTTTCTCCTATTCTAAAAGTTTTATAATTTTTTGTGTGATAGTAAACTAATTTTAGCACATTTTAAAACATTCTTTGACATTCAATATTATTATTATTTTTGTTGTTAATTTTCACCAGCAGATATTTTTCCACTGATTTTTAGAAAGAGTGGAAAAGAGAAGAGAGAGAAACATCGATGTGAGAGCTACACATTGATTGGTTCCCGAATTCTCCCCAACCAGGGCTGGGGATCGGGCCTGAAACAGAGGTACATGCCCTTGATCAGAATCGAACCTAGGATCCTTCAGTCTGTAGGCTGATGCTACATCCACTAGGCTAAACCAGCAAGGGAGACATTCAATATTATTGTATATTAGAGGCTCAGTGCAAAAAATTCGTGCACTCAGGGGGTCCTTCAGTCCAGCCTGTGCCCTCTCGGAGCCCTCAGGGGATGTCCAACTGATGGCTTAAGCCTGCTCCCTACACAGTCAGTCATCTTTAGTGCTGCCGTGGAGGCAGAAGAGGCTCCCACCACTGCCGCTGCGCTTGCCAGCCATAAGCCCAGTTTCTGGCTGAGTGGTGCTCCCCCTGGGAGTGCACTGACCACCTGGGGGCAGCTCCTTCATTGAGTGTCTGCCCCCTGGTGGTCAGTGCACATCATAGTGACCAGTCACTCTGCAGTTCGGTCTATTTGCATATTAGCTTTTTATTATGTAGGATTAGTTTCCAGTATACAACATAGTGATTAGACAATCATATACTTTACAACATATTCCCCCTGACATTTCTAGTACCCACTTGGAACCATACATAGTTACAATATTCCCTATGCTGTACTTTACATTCCCCATGACTATTTTATGACTACCAATTTTTATTATTTACTAGGGGTCCGGTGCACAAAATTTGTGCACTGGAGGGGGGTCCCTCAGCCCAACCTGCTACCTATCACAGACTGGGAGCCCTCTGTGGGAGGCGACCAGGTTGATCAGGGGAAGTTGCCAACCCCATCACCTCACTGTTGCAGCTGCTGCCAGTCACCACAGCCGCCAAGGGACTGAATCAACACAGACTCCAGTCCCTTCACCATGAAAAAATGACAACTTTCTTTAGGCATTTTCAAGATGTGTCTGTCATAGGATATGACCTTTCTTTCTGGCACACCCTGCCCCCCCCCACCCCATCTCCTGGCCCCACTCAAGCCTCTGCTGTGGCTTGGACAGGGCCCCCTGTCTTTGATCAAGCCTCTGTCACAGCTTGGGCAGGGCCCCTGGCTCCACTCAGGCCCCGATCAAGCCTCTGCTGCCCGCCCCGGGCCTATCTGCACCAAGGCCCATAGGCTAGGAGTGGCCGGGGGCTTCTGGGACCCAGCAGCTCAGGGCCTATGCTGGGGCCTACGGGCTTCTAGCAGCCTGGGTCCCAAGGATGTTCCCAGGACCCAGGCCACTGGCTGCCTGCATATGCAAATTAACCCACCATCTTAGGTTAATTTGCATACTCACTCCTGATTGGCTGGTGGGTGTAGCGGAAGTATGGTCAATTTGCATCTTTCTCTTTTATTAATGTAGATTATTTACTTTTAGAAGAGCAAGAAATAATTTACTGGCTGCAGCAAAAACACACTCAGGACAGTGAAGCAAGGAAGGTGTATAGAAGAAGCAACTAGGGAGCCTTGGCTGGGCTGCTTTGGCTCACTGGAAAGTCAGAGAAAGAGGACCTTGGAGACAGGTTCAGGGGATTAGCCTGAGATGAGCTGCAGCTGCCCATTGCTCCCCTGGTTGCAAGTCTCATGGGGTTCTGTGGAGGTTAGGAGCTACTACCTGTTGGGGGAGAAGAGAGAAGAATGGTGAGGGAATGGCACAGGCATGCCCCCTGGAGGGAAAGCTAGCCTGTGACTACCAATTTGTACTTTCTAATCCCTTCACCTTTTTCACCCAGTCCTCCAATCTTCTTCCCCTCTGAGAACCATCAGTTTGTTTTCTGTATCCATGTGTCTATTTCTGTTTTATTTGTTCATTTATTTTGTTCTTAAGATTCAACATATAATGGAAATCATATGGTATTTGTCTTTTTCTGTCCAACTTATTTCACTTAGTATAATACTCTGTTATTGCAAATGTTGAGATTTCATTTTTTTTTATGACTGAGTAATATTCCATTGCATGTGTCTACCACTTCTTTTTTATCCACTTGGCAACCAGTGGAAACTTAGGCTGCTTCCATATCTTGGCTATTATAGAAAACTAGTGGCCCGGTGCATGAAATTCATGTACATTAAAAGGGAATTAATTAGAGGAAATAATTTAATATTGCTTTTTGCCCTTTATAATAGAAGTGTCAGAGATGAAAGAAAACTAGTAAAATGTATATGAAAACCTTCCTCCTGTCAGAGTCTGGGGCACACCACGGGACTCAGAGTCAAGTCCCCGCCCACCCACATGCACCTCAAAATCGCATAAGACCCAGACCCAGCCAGCATCCCCCCCTTATTGGGCTAGATCCAGACCAGGCCAGTCCCACCCTTCTCAAGCCCTGCCAGGCAGGGGGCATAGCCTTAGGTCCCCTGGCCCAGCACCAGGATGGGGGGCATGGCCTGAGATCCCTCAGCCCAGACTGGGGCAGGGGGTGTGCCTTGAGGTCCTCCATCAAGCCCCACCAGGTGGGGGGCATGGCCTGAGGTCCCCATCAAGCTCCTCCAGGTGGGGGTGGGGATAGCACAGCCTCAGGTTCCCTGGCCCAGCCCTGGGAGGGGGGCGCAGCCTCAGGTCCCCCGTTAAGCCCCGCTGGGCAGAGGTGCGGCCTGAGTTCCCCCGACCCAGCACTGGGGGTGCTCCTTGAGGTCCCCATCAAGCCCCACTGGGTGGGGGGCATGGTCTGAGGTCCCCTGTCAAGCCCAGCCAGGCAGGGGGCCACAGCCTCAGGTCCCTGCCCATTGCTGGGGCATGGTGCATGGCCTGAGGTCTCCTGTCAAGCCCTGCTGGGCAGGGGTTGGGGTCTGAGATCCCCCGGCCTGGTGCTGGGGTGGGAGGAGCAGCTTGAGGTCCCCTAGCCCAGAACTAGGATGGGAAGTGCACCTTGAGGTCCCCTGTCAAGCCCTGCCAGGTGGGGATAGTGGCCTCAGGTCCCCTAGCCTGGCACTGGGCTGGGGGGCACGGCCTGAGGTCTCTTATCAAGCCCCACAGGGGCAGGGGAGGGCATAGCCTCAGGTCCCTGCTGATTGCTTGTTAAGGCTCCTTATGGGAACTTGGCCTCAGCTGTGGGTGCAGCCATCTTTGTGACAGAGTGATGGTCAATTAGCATATTCCCTCTTTATTAGATAGGATGCTGCAACAAACATAGGGGTGCATATATCTTTCTGAATTAATGTTTTGGATTTCTTCAGATAAATATCCAAAAGTGAAATTGCTGGGTCATAAGGTAGTTGTATTTTTAATCTTTTGAGGAACTGCCATACTGTTTTCCATAGGGGTTGCACCAATTTGCAATCCCACCAACAATACACAAGGGTTCCTTTTTCTCCATCTCTTCATTATTAGTCTGTTTATTTATATTTTCACTGAGTCTCTTCGTAGGTAGCATTTGTATTGGTCTTGTTTTCTTATCCATTCAGTTATCCTATGTCTTTGCTTGGAGCATTTAATCCATTTACATTAAAAGTGATTTTTAATAGGTATGTAGTTATTGCTTTTGTATTCTTCTTCTTCTTAATGAAGTCCATTTGACATTTCTTATATTACTGGTTTGGTGGTGATGAACAATTTAGTTTTTTTCTTATCTGGGAAGCTCTTTATCTTTCCTTCAATTTTAAATGCTATCCTCACTAAGTGGAGTGGTCTTGGTTATAGGCTCTTACTTTTCATCACTTTGAATATTTTGTGCCAATCCTTTCTGGCCTACAAAGTTTCTTTTGAGAAATCAGCTGACAGTCTTATGGGAGCTCCCCTGCATATAAATGCATTTCTCTTGCTGCTTTTAAAATTCCTTCTTTGTTTTTAACCTTTGGCATTTTAATAATGATGTACCTTCATTTGGGCCTCTTTGGGCTCATCTTGTTTGGGACTCTGTGCTTCCTGGTCTTGTATGTCTATTTCCTTCACCAGGTTAAGGAATTTTTCATCATTATTTTTTTTCAAATAGGTTTTCAATTTCTTTCTCTCTCTCTTTTCCTTCTGGCACCCCCATGATCCAAATGTTAGTACACTTGAAGTTGTCCCAGAGGCTCCTTACACTATTCTTTTTGTCCTCTTTTCTTTTTGCTCTTTTTATTGGGTATTTTCTGCTTCCTTATCTTCAAAATCACTGATTTAATCCTCTGTTTTATCTAATTTGCTATTGATTCCTTCTAGGGCAGTGGTCGGCAAACTCATTAGTCAACAGAGCCAAATATCAACAGTACAACGATTGAAATTTCTTTTGAGAGCCAAAATTTTTAAACTTAAACTTCTGCTAACGCCACTTTTTCAAAATGGACTCTCCCAGGCCGTGTTATTTTGTGGAAGAGCCACACTCAAGGGGCCAAAGAGCCACATGTGGATCGCGAGCCACAGTTAGCCAACCACGGTTCTAGGATATTCTTCATTTCAGTGATTGTATTCTTCATTTCTAACTGGTCCTTTTGTATGCTTACTCTCTTTTTGTTAAAGTTCTTCTAAGTTCCTTGAGCATCCTTTTAACCAGTATTTTGAATGCTGTACCTGATAGATTGCTTGTCTCCATTTTGTTTAGACCTTTTTATGGAGTTTTGTCCTTTTCTTACATTTAGAACATATTTCTTTGTCTTCTCATTTTGGCTGCTTCTCTGTGCTTGTTTCTATGGATTAGCTAGATCTGCCATGTTTCTCAGTCTTGGCAGGTAGCTTTATGTTGTAGATGTCCTGTGGGGCCCAGTTGTGCAGTCTCCCTGATCACCTAAGATGGGTGCTCCAGTAGTGTTCTTTCTGTGGATTGTGTGTGCCCTCCTGTTGTAGTTGAGTCTTGATTGCTGTTGGTCCATTAGTTGGTGGGTTTGCTCCTCAGGCTGAATGGCTGTGAAGATTGGTTATAACATAGTGTATGAGCTTGCTATGCAGGGCTAACCCCACAGAATGGGATTTGCCCCAGCAGGCTCTGGTGCCTGCCAAGACCACCCTTTGAGTGTGCCACTTGTAGAGCTAATTGGATGGTGCTCTGCTGTTGTCTGAAGCTGGCCACCAGATGTGTCAGCTCTGAGGCCTCTTGGGAGAATCTCCTGAACAGGCCAAGATCAGTCACTGCCTATGACCAGCCTGAAGCTGTCTTGTAGGAGCTACAAAGCAATCCATGGTTGGCAGCTGCCTGTGCTGTACCTGAATGCATATGGGAGAGGCCATACTGAGAACTGAGGCTGGCCGCTAACAGTATGGGGCCTGGGCAGCTCAGCAAAATGCAAAGGTCACCCTGAAGCATGCCACTGCTTGCCCCTTGCCCATAATGCTCAGCCCATGAAAGAACCTCTGGCAGTGTGAAAGCTGGGTAGGTCAGGGTCTCAGGGAGTCATCAGGGTGGAGGGTCCCACCTGTTGGTGGTGTGGGAAGAGGGCTTGTCCTGAAGCCCACAACTCCATTTCTTTCTACATTTATCTGAAGCCTCCTGAGCCTCTGTCCCTCTGCCAGAGCCCAGGTGAGTGCCTGCAAGTGAGCAATTCTGTGCATAGGCCTTTCAAGAGGATGTTTGGGTTTCCAGCAGCCTTCTGACTCACCCAGGCAGACAGATGGAAGCCCTGGTGATTTTCACAACTAGAAGTTTTGTGGGCTCCTCTTCGCTGCACTGGTACTTTGAGCTGGGAAGCCTGGTGTGGGCGCCTGCTGATTCTCAACCTCCAGATATGGGCATGGGGCCAACCTGTTTTGCATTTTCTTCCCTCCTACCTGTCTCCATGTGGCCAGACTTCTATTCAGCCATTCCTCAAATGGGTCTCCAGGTTTATCATTCTATAATTTAATTGTAATTGTGAATTGATCACGGGAAGAGATGCACACAGCATTTACCAACTCCACCATTTTAACCAGAACCCCTTTTAATATATTTTTATATATATGACTGTGGCTTCATGTTGAGTAATTAATTTTTGTAAGCAGTTTGAAACTTAAATTAAGGCTCATTCCCCCCCCCCCCGCCCCCCGCCCCCTTCATTGGGTTTGGCTGTTGTTGCTGTTAGTTATTGTATTTTTCATTTCTAAATTTCCACTTGTTTCTTTAAAATTTTTTTTCTTTCTATTTTTCAAAGCATGTTCCTATTTGCTCATTGAAGCATTTTTATGATGGCTCCTTAATAATCTTATCATGCAAGTCTAACATGCCTGCCATCTCAGTGTTGTCATATGTTGTCTTTTATCATTCAATTTAAAATCTTCCTGCTTTTTGATACGAGTAATTTCTTTTTTAATCCTCACCCAAGGATATGATTTTCATTGATTCTTGGGGGAGAGGAAGAGAGAAGGAGAGAGAGAGAGAAAAGGAAACATCAATGTGAGAGAGAAACATCAATCAGTTGCCTTCTGTATGTGCCCTGACCAGGGATCGAAGCCACAAGCCTTCAATGCGATATGATGCATTATCTAACCAACCGAGGCACACTGGCTAGGGCTACAATGAGTACTTCTTTTAAATTAAAACTTAGACTTTCAGGGGTAGTATGCTATGAGGCTCTGGATCTTATTTAAACTTCTATTTTACCTACCTATGACACCACCCTAGCAGTTGAAGAGGGAACATTGCCTTATTAACAGGTGGAGTAGATATCCAGCTTCCCCTTCTGGCCTCTCTTGACACCTAAGATAGGGGTGCTTCTCATTACCGCTGGGCAGAGGTGGGAATTCTGCCCCCCACTAGGCTCCCACTGATTCCTGGCTGGGAAGAGTAGAAGTGCCTCCTTACTGCGTTTCAAGCAGCCTCCACTGACACCACTAGAGATAGTGGCCTTGTTACCTCTGGGCTGTGGTGAAAATCCTGACTCCCTATTTTACCTTCTCTGGCACCATTCTGCACAGGGGGTGGGACACCTCATTACAGGCTAGTGAGAGTGGACATCTAGGTCTCCATTCAACTTAGACTTCTGTGGGTGGGAGTAGGGCCACAACTTGTTTTCCTATGGTTTTGGGCCACAGTAGAGGAGTTATTGTCTGAAAGTTTTCTGTTTTGCTACATTGCCCCATCTTTGGTTCACTGGTTCGATAGCTAACTTTTGTTGGGACAGTTTTGTTTATTTGTCTGTGCCATTGATGTTTCCAGTTGCCAACTTCTTTGGCTGTAGGACATATGAGCCAAAAAGACAACCCAGGGAATGCACCACTGTATTGTTTCTAAGGTGTCTAATTCCTTAGCTGGCCTGTCCTCTGTCTTCACCTTTCAAAGTCTTCTTATATTTGCTTTATATATAATGTCCAAGATTTTTAGCTGGTTTAGTGGGGGGACTAGGGAGAAGTGTGTGTACTCTGTTTTCCTGGAGGAGGAAGCCATGGTTTACTTTTAACAGGGACTCAAATAGTACAAGTTTTCCCTTGAGCTCTAAAGTACGCAGTTCTAGCAACTACAAAGAACTAATGGAAGGCTACCATTAAGGAAATCTGTAATATTTAAATTACCTAAATAAAATCATTTTATGTATAACAGGAGAAACTGAATAATGCCTGTGTATTATAGGCCCAGAGTTGTGGAGTCAGAGAGGTTAATTAATATTTTAAACCAAGTGTGCATATAGAAATGTCTGATGAGCTACCAGGACTATCAAAATAAAATTAAGGACCCAGAATGCTCACAATGTATATTTTATTGTGTAGAATCACCATTCTTTCCTCTACTCTTTTCTTCTCCTCTCTCTCCCTCCCCATCCCTTCTTTCCTTTCTCTCTTCTTCCTTCCTCCCTTCTTTCCTTTCCTTTGTTCCTTTTTTGCTTCTGTTCTTTCACTTTTTATTTTAAGACTTTGATTTTGGGGGTGCTTATAGTTAGTCCTACACTGTTGCTTCCTACATTTATTTCTGATTATGCCATTAGACCCAACTTACTAGAAAAAATGTCATAAATCTATGGATTATTGTGGACTAATCAGGAAATTTTAACCCAGGACAACTCTATGGACTTTCTCTGAATGGTGACTTTGGAATAGCACTCCACAGCATTTTGCGTTCAGACTTTTTTATAAACCCTGTTTAGAACAGTATTTTCCAAACTTTATTTACATTCCACCCTCACAAATTGGGCCAAATTTTTATTCTACATGTTCTAAGTTGTTCTTTAAATTTTTCTTAAATAAATTTTTTAACACCTGGATTGGGAAAGAAATTGTAAAAAGAGAGAGAATTGTATTGGAGAGTTCTACCTTTAAAAAAAGAAAAAGGTACCACAGTCTCCTACAGTAAGCAAGTTCACAGCTTGAAATTTTAGAGCAGGAAGTTCTCCATGCTGTACAGTCTGCCTCCCCAACCCTGACTGCACTTTAAATTCAGTGTTTGGTTGTATGAACATAAATCTCACAATGCACTGAATACATGACCCATGGTAGAAGAACAAAACTTAACTGTATTTATTGTCTCTCCTTTAAATGTCTATCTCCTTTAATCTGATCTCCTTTAAAACGTATTTCTCTGCCACTTGATGAAAACATGCAGGCCTCATGGCTTTTCTGCTAATTGTTGGATAACAAACCATCCTAAATAAAATCTCAAATCAGTAAAGATTTATTAGTCAAAACTGAAAATCAATTCTTTAGTTTTAAATTGAAAAACAGACTGCTGCCCGCTCCCCCACCCTCACCCTTCCCCACCCCATTTCTCCTTGAGGCCTATGGTTGGAGGCTGCTTGCCTGGGGGAGGGGGAGACGGGAATGTGGGCGGCTCCTACTCACTTCCCTGACCACAGTCTCCCCTACTCCTAGCTACTTATGCCAACCCTGACAAAGTGACAGAGGAGCAAGATGAGCCAGGAAAGTGGTGTAACAGTCCTTCTTTGGTCACTGGCTTCGTGCTCTCTGGCACTAGCAGATGACTGAGACTCCCCCTTCCCAAAAGTCCCATCCTTGGGGACCTCCTCTTGCAACCCCTCTGGCAGCCTTCCCCCATGGGCCTGCAGTGCAGTCCTCTTGCTCTCCCAGCCTCTTGTGCAGGATTTGAGAATGCTACACTCCTCCTCTCAAATTTGGTCACACAGTCTCTGGGAAACATTCATGTATCATGAGGAGAAATCAAGTGTTATGGACATCTATGATGATTGCAGGGGGCAGAGAGGAGGTGGGGAAAGGTGGAAGAGGGCATAGAGGGGATAAATGGTGATGGGGGAAAAAACTACTTGGTACAGTAAAATTGTATTAACCAGAAAAAGAAGAAAGGAAGAAATCAGATGTGAAAGCCTTTCCCAACTCAGGATCACACTACCAAGTCAAAGCCATTCACAGCCCTTTCCTGTCCTCACATCTCCCCAAGGGCCAGACCCAAGCTCATCCTGTCACACGCTCTGACCAGTCCCCTGGAAAACCCTCCTGTAACCCAGTGGTGGAAGGAGCACCCCTGCTCTGGAGTGAGTGGGGTCGCAGTGCACCAACAGTTCTCTTGAAGGGACAAATGCTTCAATCTGGCTGAAGGGGTCCAAGATCGTACAGCCAATTCTACTTTGTTTGTGCTTTTCTTTGGAAACTCTACAAGTGATAATCCGGTAACTCGTTATATGTTTCTCATTTAAAACTGTAATGTTAACACCCAGCACAGGAGAATGGCAACGTTTTGTGCCCCCAACTTGCTTACTGATTATTATGTTCAGCTGGAGCATCATATCTGTATTTCAGGGCTGTTACTAGTCTTCCTCTGGCTTATTCTTCCAGAAATGTAATGATCCAATTCTTAGAGCTATGTCCCTCAAGTCCTTTAATCTTTTTGCTTTCTTGCCTCTAAGTTCTCTAGTTTTACCACATTTCAAATAATTTCTACATCAGAAATAAACACACAGATATTCATATGATTTTTGTGGTTTTTGTTTTATTTTTATTTCACATATTATCTTGGGTAGGTAATATTTTCATATATTTAAAAATTCAGAACTTTACAAAAGGGTATACAAGGATAGTTTTTTTTTTATTCTTGTCCCAAAACTGTCCCAGTACCATCCTCCACCCTCAGGAATGAGCATAAACAATTCCTTGGGAATCTTTCCAGCGAAACTCTGTGTACGCACAAGCAATTGTATATTTATATTCTGTGCCCACTCACCCTCACACTTCCCTCTTCTTCACATTCTTTTCCCCTTGCTTTTTTCCCTTCTAAGAATAACTTTGAGATTCTCCATATCAGAAAAGAACTTCATCCTCTTACGTAGCTGGAACTACTTGATAGTCCTTTGGCAGAATGCCCCACAGTTAATTTAACCAGTTCCTTATTCTTGAATATTCCAACCTCTGTCATAAATAATGCTGCAACGAGCGATCTAAATACATCATTTAGCTCATGTGAGAATATACCCACAGGATAAAGCCCTGGAAATGGAATCGGTTGTCAAAGCATGTGTGTCATGATAATTCTAATGATATTGCCAAATTGCTTTCCATGGGGGTTGTACTAATTCATTCTTTGGGCAATATAGAAGTATCTGTTTCCTCACACCCTGCCCATGCAGCACTATCAAACTTTTGAATTTTTGACCATCAGGTTGGTGACATTTTATTTCAGTTAAGTGAGGCTGAGCAAATAATGTTCATACATGTCAGCCACTTGTATTTTTCTTATTTTGTGAATTGTCTCGCACATTATATTTCAATGCTTCCTTGGACAGGTCTGAAAATAGTGGGAGGATTACTTCAATGGCCCCATAGGTGAATGGTAGGAGATCCTGTCACAGAGAAGAGGCCAGGGTTTAACATGTGAAGCGTCAGGAGTCCCCATGGCAGCAAGCATGGACTATTTGCTAGAGCACAATGCAAACTTGGATAGTGGTGAACTTGAGCCAGGTGCAAAGACGGTTCTTAGGTTATGTCCCCCATGCAGGGAAATTCCTAGATGGGTAATAGTTTCAAAGAGAGACTTCCTAGCAGATATTATGCTCCAGCTGAGCACAGTAATCAGGAAATTGCAAAACAAGCAAAAAAAAAAAAATCTTGAAAATATTTGATGCCTCCTCCCCCTCCTTTCACTCCTCCATGGGTTGCAATTTATAATCTATTGGCAATGAATAAATTTGGCCTTGCAATTATGGAGTCTAGGAAGGGAAATATTGTAGGCAGTTAGGTAGACAAATATAGATAAGGCTATGTGACATATATAGTACATAGTATATTTAACATATAATAAGATATGCAATGTATAAGTATTCAAGTATTTTGCATCTTTATAACAGTAAAATAGTTTGTCCTAAGAGCTCAACATTGATTGTTTAATAGTAGAATTTTTATCAACAATTTTAAAAATTATACACAACAAACAGCTAGGAAAAGGAAACAAATAAGAAAAATATTTCTGCCAGGTTGTATTGTGTGTGTGTGTGTGTGTGTGTGTGTGTGTGTGTGTGTGTGTGTGTGTTAAGGGTGGGGTGCTCTTTTACTATAAGAAGCATTTGCTTGTACATGTAGAAAAGTCACTGGTTGGAGTTCTTAAGCAGTGAGCAAATTTATTTAAACTTTTTATGAAAATAAAAAGTTAGACTTTCACCTTTTCATTTACTCAAATAGGTAGGCAATACGTGCAAGGCTTTGAAATTAGACATGCAGAGAGATTTCTTTCCAAGTCCTGTTAGCTCCTTTCACTCATCTTCGGGCAAGCCGACTCTTGAATAACCTGAAGTCCCTTCAGCTGCGATTGCCCCACACAGATGGGCAGTGATAACCTCAGAGCTGTTACCATTGGCAGATGTAGCACCTTGGAGGCCTGAAGACCCTAGGGCCAGTCGAAGCTGCAGGGCGCTTTTTAAGTGCTTTGGCATGTGGTATGAGGCTACAAGAGGGCAACACCTGAAAATATGGGAGCCGTGGGTCCAGAAGAGAGAGGGAGTCTGGGAACCATGTGCATCCGGTTAGGAAAAGAAATAAGCACCAAACAATATTAACTTTAGAAATGAGATGAAAGCCCATGTGTGCTAGCTTTCACACAGAAGAGGAGACCCAGTGACCCTCCCACCCCCTTCAGCAGTGCTTTTAGATGGAAATGATCTCGTTGAATACTGACACAAAGGGAAGATACAAACACAGTGGAGAGCCTTGGCAAAGAACAATTACATGCAAGTAGGTTACATGAACATAGAGTCTCAAGTGTGTGATATCTTGTGAATATTAATTAAGGAAATTATTCTCAGAGCAGCTAGTGTTTAAAACAAGATCTAATCTCTGCTGAGTGGGCCCGCCATCCTCTCTCTCAATGTTGAACTTCAAAGGGCTTTGGAGTTGGAGCAAATGAGATTATTATTACTTCAATCTAGAGAGGAAACCTTTTCTAACCAATCTGAGAGTAAATTCTAGAATTACATACAGCAGTTAATACAAAGAAGGGCAAAAATATTCCACACTCACAAATGTCTATGTGCTAAAATGTTTCTTGACCTTTTCCATCTGATCTACTCTGTCCCTGCAAAAAATGCACATTTCAGAGAGAGCCGAAGGAGGGGTATGGGCCAGCTGAAGATACAATTTTTTAAACTGTTCCTTTATTTGACTCAGGACCATTATGAATCATAACATTACTATTATCAAATAGCTAACACATATCCACATCTGTGTGTCTGGTACTGTTTTCCTTACCTCTGCTCACTTACACTTTATAAAAGCCCTGTGAGGTTTGCATGCTAAACAGATATCGAGAGGTGTATGTATTCATTTGCCACAACAAAGTGCCACAGACTGGGGGGAGGCTTAAACAACAGACAGTTATTTTCTCACGGTTCTGGAGGCTCAAAGAGCGAGATCAAGAACAAGATCACGGTGAGAGCAGGGTTAGCTTCTCCTAACACCTTTCCTCGAATTGCAGATGGCCACCATCGCTCCGTGTCCTCACGAGATCCTTCCCCTGTGTGGGCACACCCCTGTGTGTACCCAAATGTCCTCCCTTATAAGGACACCAGTCAGATTGGATTAGGGCCTACCCTGCTGGTCTCATTTTAACAGAATCACCTCTTTAGAGGCCCTATCTCCAAATACAGTCACATTTGTAAGTACTGGGCATTAGAGCTTCAGCACATGGACTTGCATGAGAGGAAGAGGGAATGCAACTCAACCCCTAGCAGTAAAGTAGCCCACCTGTGTCCTCCCAACAGGTCAGATGCAGAGCCGGGATCCCAGCCCTAGCGCAGAGGCAGGTGCTCAACCATCATGAAAACATGACCATCATGTCATGCTGCCCTGTAGTGACAGCCGGTGTGAATCAGGCATTACCTGTCTGTCAATCAGGACAATGATCTGATGCCCCGTACAACTGAGGGCAGGAGGACAAAGGCAAGGCACTGAAAAACAAAACATAAAAAAGGCAAACATCTTATTAGGTAGCTTGGGGTATTGAGGGTGTCCATGTGAATTTGGCAGATGGATATTTAAGAAATGGTGGAGGGAAGATAAGCCATTACCTCCTATTAGGATTCCAGCTGCTGGTGGAATCAGTGCTGCTGCCATTCAGCTCTCTTACACAACTGTCAGCAGATGCTGGGCACGGTTGGGTACTGAAGTGCCCCGATGCTGAATGGATACAGTTACAATGGGACGAGAAATGCAGATGGTGAATAGAGACAGAATGGCTGCAGATGTGGGCTGAATTTGAATCAAGGTGGGCCTGTCCATGTGGGTTCTCCACAGACTCTAGCTGCCACGGTGGCACAGTGAGTATCGGAGGTAAGCGGCAGTGAGCTCCGCCATTTGGAGGTCAACCTGAGACGCAGAAAAGTCAGGCCGCACAGTCAGAGCCGGCCTCATCACCTGCCATCCACCCTGCACACTAGCCTGGCAAGCACACTCCCGGTTTACCACATGTGCTATGCAGGGTCCCTCCCCTCCGCGTGCCTTTGGTAATGCTGGTCCCTCTGCCACCAATGCCCTCACCCCTGCCTCCTCCTCCCCCTCCCTGCCTCATGGCTCAGCAGGCAAGACCCTCCTCATGATTTCTGACTACCCCTACCTGCATATTGAGAGAGTCTCTTCTTTTACTAGCCTGCTGATTTTTACCATTTTGCTCGATTCCAGTACTTTCTGTTTTCATACCAGTTTCTGTCTCTCTCCTTCACCTAACAAAATATTTAAAAACATGAGCCATTTTTTTTTTTTGCATTTTTATATCTATCTGCTGGCTCCTGACATGGTGCCAGGCATATTTTACGTACTCGCCATATAACTGGAATAAATGTTCATCTCAGAGAAATCTGAAGTCCTGAAGATGTGTTTTCTTTGGTCTGCACCCCACTTAAAAAATAATAATAAGTATGTTCATGTTTATGATTTCAGAGATCTCACCAAGTAAAAAATGAATTATTGGCTTCTTTTTAAAAATCAATAGATCTGGCCACACTAGGTTTGAGTTCCCACAGGACAGCGAGTTGCAACTGGGTAGTGGCTGTCCCCTGTGGGCAAGATGCTCACTTTGCAGTTGGCCCCAGTCTCTGCCCTTCCCTAATTATTTTTGCCTCACACCCTGCACTTTTCACTCATTTATGAAACCCACGTCACCATTTTTTGGCATTTGCACGTCTTGGGTCCATGAAACCAAGATCCTCATCTACTCTGGGTTGTCATTCCCAGCTCACATACTGGAGTGGTTTTCCATCATCCAGCTTTTGCCATAGCCACGTCTCACTACTTCCACCCCCCCCCACCACCCCACTGCCCCCTCACCCCGCCCCGTCCATTTCAAACGTGTGAAGGAGGTGGGAGAAGGAGGCTTCCTTGGGTCCCTGGAAAAGGAGCCAAAGGAAGGATCTGTCTTCCTCTGGCATATCAGGTGTTGGCTCTGGGGAGCGGCAGGATGCTAGCCAGGGTGGGCGAACAAGGCAGCTGGGAATGGCAGCTCCTATAATTCAGCCAGCAAAAGCCTTTTCAAAGCCTACTTTGCATAAGACGGTTTCGCCGACCACATTAGAGTCACAGGGAATAGTTACCTCTGGAACTTCCTTTCTGCAACAGTAGCACCCTGTGTAAGGGAGCCGAGGATGGAATATGATCGGCTCATATATATGCTGCCATGAGGTTTCAGACGACCGTACTGGCATGAGCTTTCAACATTGAAAAAATAAATGAAAGCTCTCTGGAAATAATAGGAGTACTGTGTCCTGGGACCCCAAGAATAATAATCCCAGGCCATCAGTCATCCACGCTGAAAACAGTTTCTTCCTCTCTCTCGGCTGTGCCTGGGATGACACGGCACAGACCCTTAGAGCAGGCGTGATCTGAACCGTGGCCAGGGACAGCAAAGAGCTGCTCCCGCTTTCTGGTGAAATGCCGTGAGAGAGGGGGGACTTCTCCTTCACAAGGGGTGAGGGTCACTTTGTGTGTGAATATGAAACATAGTTTGGGAGACAGATTATAATTCATGAGCCCCAAATATCTAGAGGATTCACAAAAATATGAACCCTGAATAGAGAATTTACATACTCAGAGCTCACTAGCTTTTCTCCCTGGGTGGCCTCCCAGCAGTCTGAAGCAGCAGACACAGTCCTTACACCCATTTTACAGATGGCAACGCTGCAGCTAAGCAGGACAAGCAAGGCCACCAAGCTCATGAACAGCGGGTTACAATTTGAACCCAGGTCTGTCTGTCTGACCCCAAAGCCCTGGCCTTAGCTTCCAGTCTCCTACATACCCGTCCATTTGCTTCACAAACACCTATTTATTGAGAACATACTATGAGCGAGGCACTGTTCTAGGTGCCTGGGATACAACAATGGGCAAATCAGGGCAGAGGCCCTCCCAGAAGCCACATTCCACCCAGTGTACCCTCAGTGCAGTCCAGTTCACACTGCCCAGGTGGGAAGACTGTTCCCAGGTAGGCCTCACTTCCAAAGTCCCTGGTAACTGTGTGAATTTGTGGAGAGGTATGAGTTGAACTGCTGCATATGCATTTTCAAAGTAAATTGAAGGGGCTAAAAAACCATTCCTGCTGAACTTGAAAATGTGGTTGGGTATGTTCTATCACTTTTTCCTGGAGGGGGAAAAAAATCCCCCAATTTTAATTCCCTTCTGAACTCAGCCACATGTTGAGATAAGGAGGGTGGGGTTATAAATCAACTCAGCTCCCTTGGGAGAAAAATTATAGTAATAAGCTTTTTTAAAAAGATGATAATAATAAGCTATATGATTTCAAAGTGACTCACCACCACTCCCTCCCCCTCCTTTATTTTATTTTATTTTTTTTGACAACTGAAATTAATTTTGAAAGGCAAGGCTGTGGAGATTTTTGCAGAATACAATCCAGACGTTCTAAATCTAAACCCTCTCACCAAAGAGACTGCAGATCTGGGAGCCTGGGCTCTGTTGATAATGCCCTACTCTGTGCCGACATACTATACCCACCACCACATGTCAGTCAACGTGCTGGAGAGCTCCTAGATGAAGGAAATAAAGATGGAATGATATTAAGACTGAAATCAATACAGCTTTCTTTTACATTTCCCAATAGTCTCGATAACTTCAAAGAAGCAGATATGAATATAATTAATGAGTAGAACAAACACCAAGTGAAAAATAAATCTGGCCCTTGTTTTATGAGCACTGCTAGAATGATGGATTTGGAATCGCAGACATGTTTGTCGGCAAAGCTGACTGCTCACTCACTTCCAAATGGTACAGCATTTGAGAGCAATTGAAGCTGCACCAGCCTGGGTGCCCCTCAGGAAAAATGTATCGCTGGAACTAATTGGTACCCAAGGATACAGAGCCGTTGTACTGCCTCTGCAAGCTAACCCTGCTTCAGAATATGTATATTCTTAGGAAACGGACCAACCTGAATATCAACAGTGCTCAGAGGAAATTCACACTTCTATTTGGAAAAGAAATAAGAGCTCTCGCTAGGGAATGGGCTCAAAGGCTACGAGAGAACATGGCTTTGGCTGTGGTTCTGTCTCTTATTGTGTGGGCTCGTTATGGAAATTCCTCAAAAGTTTTGAGCCTCGGTTTCCTCATCAATGTAGTAGTAGTGGTAATAAGAATAGAAGCATATTTATTGGGTGTTCTGATGTGTGAAATTGACCCTGCTCACAACAGCCCTATGAGGTGGTTCTGTTATGCCCCTTTTTACAGATGAGGAAACTGAGACTTGGAGAGGTACAGTGACTAGCTCACACTTTTACATACATGAAAGCCAGCATTTTAAGGGAAGCAGCTGCTCTGGGCCTCCATTCTCAAGCACTATTTTCTTAGGGCTGGCAGGCAGGGAGTCTCAGATATGGATTTATTTTTCAACCCTGGCTAAGTTGATTTACTCTGGGTTCCAGCTTCCAGGTCTCTAGACTGATAGTAATAATACTTGCCCACCTCATGTCCTGGACTTTGTATATTTGCCATGTAAAAGTCAAAAGCAGAGGAGGAAATGAATGACAAATTGCAATAGTCTCTTTATAAGTGATAGAACCAGAAGCAACTGGTAAAAACAAAAAATTGTCCTACTTGCTTATAGCCTACTTACAGCCCTGTAACATACCAAGGCCTGGGTACAGTGGTCCCTTTGCTCCAAAACCTTCTTAGCCCTTTGTGACCAATTTAACAGGCATAGTGTAACAGGGCTATACAACAAGAGTGGAAGAGTTCAGGAATATAAATTGTATGGGATCAAACAAAGGCATTCAGGCTTTGGAGTGACTGTTAAAAAGCTAACTTATTAAAAGGCTTTATATTTGGGGTCAAATGCAC
Organism: Corynorhinus townsendii; assembly: GCA_026230045.1. Classification (NCBI taxonomy): domain Eukaryota; kingdom Metazoa; phylum Chordata; class Mammalia; order Chiroptera; family Vespertilionidae; genus Corynorhinus; species Corynorhinus townsendii. The sequence goes on along the minus strand of JAPDVU010000001.1, from coordinate 77,306,772 downwards.
CAGTTTGTGCTCTAGAGTATTGGGCTGTTATTTGGCCCCAGAGACAACCCTATTTCTAAGACATCTGTCCAAAAAGGACCACAGACACATGACTCTAGCCAGTGGTTCTCAACCTTTCTAATGCCGCAACCCTTTAATACAGTTCCTCATGTTGTGGTGACCCCCAACCATAAAATTATTTTCGTTGCTACTTCATAACTGTAATTTTGCTACTGTTATGAATCGTAATGTAAGTATCTGTGTTTTCCGATGGTCTTAGGCTACCCTGCTAGCCGTTCTCAACCTGTGGGACATGACCCACAGGTTGAGAACCGCTGCTGTAGAGCCTAAGACCATTGGAAAATGCAGATACTTACATTACGATTCATAACAGCCTAAGACCATTGGAAAACACAGATACTTAGATTACGATTCATAACAGCCTAAGACCATTGGAAAACGCAGATACTTACATTACGATTCATAACAGTAGCAAAATTACAGTTATGAAGTAGCAACAAAAATAATTTTATGGTTGGGGGTCACCACAACATGAGGAACTGTATTAAAGGATCGCGGCATTAGAAAAGTTGAGAACTACTGTTCTAGACAGACGATGCCCGGCAAGTGAAACATGCTCACTGCAAGATTGACACAGACGAAAGAGAAGTAACAGTTTATCCTAGGGATTGTCATGAAAGATACACAAATGTCTGGACATCTTTTCTTTTAAATGAGTTGTAGAAAGGGACATTGTACCCTTAAATTAGAGTCAGATAAAGATGTATGTAATCTTGACCCAACAGGCTGCTCAGTCTTCACGAGGCAGGAGGCGAGAGCAAACTCTGAAGAGGTGAGGGCCACATCTGCGAGGGACAAGTGACCACGGACCGGCTCCAGGCAGAAGCCGCATCCTGGGTGCCCTGCGTCTGCTCCAATGACGAAACCACAGAGGCGCTTGGTTATGAGCCCAGCAAAATTGAAAACATTGGGCTGAGCCAAATGGGCTGGGGCTGGGGGGCGGCTGAGGGCAGGGGGAAGGACAGCTCACATGAGCCAACCCTTACTGGTTTTTATGTGGTAAGGAGACCTAAGATCTATCTAATCAGTAGCCTTAATTGAAAGGCTCAGTGAGGGGGATCTTGCAGCTCCTCTTCCTGCCATTAATTTTAATTTTAGCCCTCTTGGGCATATTGAGGGGCATGAAGGTGATGTGTGGGGACAAGACCATTGGAAAACGCAGATACTTACATTACGATTCATAACAGCCATGTTTCACGTCCTGAATCATGTGGCTGTGGAAAGAGAAGGAAGCTGCATTGAAATCTGCAAAACCCTGAGGAGCAGGTGCACTGGGGGTGTGGCAGGTACACAGAGCCCATCCCCCCGAAACTGTCCTTTTCAAGAGCCATAGTTTTCTACCTCTGCACACTGCACACAGCCCCAGAAGGGAGACCTGGCCCATCGCACTGCACTGTTTCTCAGCCATCTTTCATGAAGGCCACATGCATAAAGCATGGGGAGATGCCAGGGGTGGCCAGGGGGACCTGGATGGGGAATGGGGGTCCAGAAGATTGGGAGGTAGGGAGAAAGTGAACCAATAAAGCAGCAGCAAGGAGTGCTGTATAGGAGCTTTAAAGGGACACTACCTGCTCTTCATCCTCCTTTATGTTTGCAATGTTGTTGAGCGCTCCTATTAAATGATAGGTTAAAATTTGCGGTCATGCTAATTGAGCCCCTACTTTGGTGCACACTGCTTGCTGCTATACAGGATGAGCTCCCCTTTGCGGGAATTAAGACTTTAATAGTGTCTCCTTTGTGCTTTCACCAGTTTAAAGCCAGCACAAAACATAATTACGGCAAAGGCTGTTAATGGATCAGATGGTGGCTTTTGCGGCCTTACTGTGTGCCAGACTTTTCCTCCGTTTGGCCATGCTGGCTCCTCTCATCTTCTAATTACCTGTTCCTCTTTTTGCCTGGCAGCTTTAGACGCTACAAGGATATTGTCAGAACCTAAATTCAATTTGTTTTTTCTATAATAGAAATGAAAAAAGAAAAAGAAAAAGGAGTAGGTTCTTCTTAGGAGTGGCACACATCACTCCAGACAAACCAAACGGGAAAGACATGTCAACACATCTATGGTTTTCAAAATCTATGTCAGCCAAATCGACCCCTGACCCACTCAAGCCCTGCCCTGGGTGCAGTGGGCACAGTCAGTCTCTTCGCCACCTGAGGGTTTCCACCTGAGAAACATGAAATAATCGCACTCACTCATCTCAGAATGGCAACTGCTGGATTTAACAGCGCCCTGAAAATGAGATTCCTGGGTTTAATGAAGCGTTTCATTCAAAGGTTCATCTGGCTAATAAAACCCCGGTGTTTCACTTGTGTTGGAAGCCCGTCTATTATTCTCTCGCGTGTGGTTGGAACCAGTTCTCTGTGAGCTGTGGCTGCTCTGCGGACGGATGTGAATAGCACTTACTAGGAAGGGAAGAGCTCTTGAATTCAGATCGTCCTTAGTGCTGAAATGAGCTGTAATGAAGGCCTGAGATCAAAGTGCTCCGGAGCCACGCCGAGGAGCCGCCCCGCGCTGGCTGCAGAAGAGGATTAGGGAACTCCGCTCCAGGAGCCGGGAAGGGGTCCGCAGGCCAGCCGGCTCTGCATTGAATTCGCGGAGGAAAGACACTGTCACCAGAGAGACAAATAGTCTCCCCCCGAGAGGACGGGGGTTATCAGATATTTTCCGCAGGGGAGAGACAGGCTTTGAATGAGTAGCGAGAACAGAAGCAAGGCTGTTCTTAACGCCTAGGGAGGGGGTGCGGGGAGGAGCGGGGAAGAACAGTCCTGAGAAAGAGGGGAGACGGGGAAAGGAGGAAGGAGGAGCAATCCTGGACACCTCATGCCACCTTCGCTTAGCCCTTTGAATAAGCATAGACCCTCCTCCCGGGGAGACGCACACCCCTCTTTTCCTAAATTCGAAATGAATACGAAGCAAAACAGAAAACAGAGAGCCTGACCTGCGGCCGGATCCCTCCCAGCCATGTGTTTGGGCATCGAGAGGCGGGGCAGGAGGGGGTCGGGTGGGGGTGGGGAGATGGGAAGCAGATGCGGCGGCCTCAGCACTCCAGTTCACTCTCCTCCTTGAAAAGATGCCCAGGGTTGTCCGTGTCATCTCCCTGGAAAAGGCAGAGATATTCTCTTAGAATGAAAGATGAGTACAAAGAGTTAATTTGAAACCCCTCAAGCGCCGTGTGTGTCTGCTGCTGCAGAATTCCTGCTATTTTAACGACGAGTTCACTTTCAAAGCGGTGCCGACTCTGTCGCGGGGAATTCCACCTCTCCCAGCTGCCCGCGTGCCCCGCAGTGCTGAGCTCTCTCGCCCACCTGCTCTTTGTGAAGCGGCCTGGGCTTCCCAGAGCGGAGCGCGCGCCCAGCGGGCCGAGCCGCCCGCCCGGGGGCCACCCTCAGCCTGCAGCCACCTGGGTGTCCGTGATCGCACCGCAAACCCCTGCAAAACCCGCAGGGCAGCTCGTGGAGCCTCACAACCACGCGGCAAAGCCACAGGCTCCCTCTCGCCTTGCGGAGGACCCTCTTGAATTTTCTATGGTCGATCTGTTAACCTAACTTGGCTTCTTCAACTGCCCTGTTCAAAAGCAATGGCCTTGAAAATATTATTGGCCAAAGAATTTAAAAACATCACACCTGGAAAACGCTAAACAACATTCCCATTTCGTATTCCAAGTACAACCCCCAAAGAGACCAGAGGATTCTATCTACTTTAACTGGAACAGCACTGAAGTGTTTGTTTTGAAATCGCACCTAGCCATAGCTTTAAACGCGCCACTTAATAACTTTTGGTTCCCGTTTTCAAAAAAAAAAAAAAAAATCCTTTATTCAAATACATCTCGTTGTAATGTTCTGGAACTTAAATGTGGTTGCTGTGCATTTGGTTGTCAACCAAGAATTTCTGAATTAGTGCAGATTCACATTGGTAGGGCAGAGTGCTGTCCCCTCATTCCTTTGAGGGCACCCACAGTGCTTTTAACTAGGAGGACCAGGAGATCTGACCCTTGGTGGCAAAATGCACCCTGTGCCCCTCTGTAAAAAGAACCTTCCAACTCCTTGAGTTACTGAGTGTTATGGCAAACAGAGTAAAATGGAAACCGTGTATCAAATTACCTTTTTATAATTATGATTCACTGGGAAAATGCACAATTTATTATTATTATTATCTTAAATATATTTCTTTATTGATTTCAGAGAGGAAGGGAGGAGGAGAAAGAGATAGAAACATCAATGATGAGAGAGAATCATTGATTGGCTGCCTCCTGCACGCCCCCCACTGGGGATCGAGCCTGCAACCCAGGCATATGCCCTTGGCTGGAATCGAACCTGGGACCCTTCAGTCTGCAGGCCAACGCTCTATCCACTGAGCCAAGCCGGCTAGGGCTGCACAATTTATTCTAAATTAAGTTTAATGACATATAAATGGCATAACCTTTATTTATTTATTTATTTATTGCTCACAACACAGAGTAGAACTTTTATTTGGGTTTCCAAGTGGTTTCTCCTTTCCCTGCATTAGTCTTATCCTGAACAGGATGAGTTCATTGTTTATCGTCCTTTAAATTGCACTGATTCTGCTTCCAAAGAAAGGAGGCCTGGACCAGGTTCTATGAGAATGATGTTGTCTTCCTCCTCCTGGAAGTGGGCCTTGCATTCTGTGGAAAAGAACCTGCAGATGTTCACTGAGGCACAACTGGAATCCTGGAGTGTCCCTTTCCTGTGGAAATAGTATTTGGAAAAGTTTGTACCTTTCCCTGAAAATCTGGGGATTGCAGGAGTTGACCTAAAGGCTTGAGTTTTGCACTAACCGATTTGACTCAGTGGATAGAGCGTCTGCCCTTGGAGTGAAGGGTCCCGGATTCAATACCAGTCAAGGGCAGGTACCTCATACCGGTTGCAGGCTCAATCCCCAGCCCTGGTTGGGGCGTGTATGGGAGGCAACCAATCGATGTGTCTCTCTCTGTCTCTCCCTCTCCCTTCCACTGTCTCTAAAAATCAATGGGAAAATATCCTTGGGTGAGGATTAACAAGAAAATAAAATAAAGAAAGGCTTGAGGTAAATATTGTTGGTGCAATTAGCCGAGGGAATGAGATGAGTCTCCAGCTCAGCTGTGTGTTGTGTGGCTCGGTGTGTCCCTTCCTGAGGGTCCCATTCTGCAATCAGAGCCTGGCACCTCTCATTGCATCGTTGCACAATGTAAGAGATGTCCATCTGATCCAGATCCTGTGATTGGTGTTTTCTGTGGTCAGGATGAGGCTGAGAATAGTCCTGCAACCGTAGTACTCCTGTGGCAGTCTGTTCTTTGTGATTCTGGCATTTTTCTTGGTTTTGGAGCCAGAAAGGATTGTGAGCACTGGAGAGGCCCCCTTCTGGAGTCAGCGGTATTGGCAGGTAGTTTGTAAGTGTCCAAGTGAGGGACGGTTCTCTCCTACCTGCCCAGCCTGCATGGGCTGCACCATCATGACACTTGGTCCTTGGTTCACAGAAGGGACAGAAGACACATGGGATAGGAGTAGAGCAGGTAGAGATGTTTGGTTATTGCTGAAAACATTGGAGGAAGGAAAATGAGACCAGCATGGGAGCATCAGGTTGATTTGGTGCTGCTGAACTATCAGATCCGGTGTCCCATTTGGGCCCTCTACCAAGGAATTCATAGGCTTACTTCTGCTCTGCCCTGGGTATGGAGATCTTTGGTTTTGAATTCTTGATTCCTGAATGCCTGTTTGTTCAGCCAATATTTTCCTGGTTGCAGTATTAGGTAATCAGTTCCTGTCAAAGGCTTGAACTAGGATGTTTGATTGAGAGCTTGTGATGGATATCTGGCCTTTTCTGGCAGCTTCTAGGACAGTTTCACATTTGATCTGGAAACTTGAGTCCAAGGCTGATGCTGGTACTGCTCCTGGGTGTGGTCTTTTCCTGAGGACGTTTCAGTTCCCAATGTTCTCAGTTTTGTTCTGTGGTTTTTAAACCAAGTCAGAATCTTTTTCTCCGGAATGCCAATCTCCCTGGCCAACTGTTCCTTAGTAGCTGTATCAAGGTAGGGGTTTTGTTTACACTGTTTTAGAAGGATATCCCTTTTGACTCTGGTTGGAAATAACCTTGCCTTGCCAGGTTCTTTTCTGTAGTTTGCCACTTGCAGTGCTGGTCAAACCCATCTTGGGAAGAAGTGTCTGGATTCCGCAGAGAGGAGAGGGGAACTCACCTTTATTCTTTTCTTTCAACTTTAAACCTACTTTTTAAAATATATTTTTATTGATTTCAAAGAGGAAGTGAGAGGGAGAGAAAGACAGAAACATCAATAATGAAAGAGAATCATTGATTGGCTGCCTCCTGAAGGCCCCCCTGGAGACCAAGCCTGCAGCCAAGTTATTAAGTGGCATGTGGTCTGACCTGTAATCAAACCGTGACCTCCTGATTCATAGGTTGATGCTCAATCACTGAGCAACACTGGCTGGGCACTTAAACCTAATTTTATCCACCTTTATAGTTCTCTCAAAGTTGAACAAGAATATCAAAATGAGGTGATAGACAAATTGTGCATCATGGCAGGGATAGTAATAAATAATAGTAATGCTGGACTAAAGGCAGGGGACTGAATTTTATTGAACTCCATTGAATAAGTTTTGATATTATTACCCTAGAATAGCAAGCTTCATGTGCTTTTTTGCTATCACTCCTTGCTGTGAATAAGACAAAGACCACTGTTTATGCTATAGCATCATATAATTTAGAAATCTGTAAAATGCAGTTCGCTAGTGTTACTTAGACAGCAATTTAAAGATTTTTGGGATACAGCATGCTTCGGTGAAGTATACAATTTATTCCTCTTGCACAGATAGAACTTACATACCTCCCAGGTTCTTGTGAGGAACAGAATTTTCAGGATGCCTCCTTTAGCTCTCTCATCCTGACTTTCAGCCTTAAAGTCACAGTGGCATTCCTAGTGACTGTCCTGCCACATGTGCAGGCTGCCAGGCCAACAGACTGTGCAGACACACCTGTTACAGAGGAATTTTCCGGCAGTTGGGGAAATGGCCTTCTGTTCTCCCCCACTCTCCCTTTCCAAGACTTGGGTCTAGCATACAAGGCAATCACCTGGATCAATTCTTTAGTTCAATTTACCTAAATATTTAAATATATTCTTTCCATTATGGAGCTTAATTGCTTCCAACTGAAACTCTAAAACAGAATCAAATAGGAAGCTTGTAAATCCTCATAGTGAACCTACCAGTTGTGCTTCCTCTAATTATGGGTCTCAGACCAAGATCTACTTATTGGGGGTGTAAGTCAACAAGCCTTCTGACTCCTGATGCAATTCCTCTACTGTGTGCCATAGGCTAGGACAGTGGTCGGCAAACTCATTAGTCAACAGAGCCAAATATCAACAGTACAATGATTGAAATTTCTTTTGAGAGCCAAATTTTTTAAACTTAAACTATATAGGTAGGTACATAGTTATTAACTTAATTAGGGTACTCCTAAGCTGGCCTTTGCTAAAAACATCCTCAATCTGATTGAGGTACGTTCGCTGAGGTCGACCCCTTCCAACTCTCCCATCCACACTCGTCTTGTATACTTGTTTCGTCTATCTCCTTTTGTTCATCCTCTCTGTATGTCCAGACCATCTCAACATACCTTTCTCAATCCTCGACACTACATCTTCTTTCACTCCACAACGTTCCCTAAAATTAACTTAATAAACTTGAAGTTTTAAGTTTTGTTAAACTATAGGTACGTTGAATAAAACTTGATATCGTACTTAATAACGATATTATTTATTGATAAAATTAAATCCCTTACAATTTACCTTACAATATCCATAAAATTAAATCATAACAATGACTGACAAACACTAATGTGAACAATGGCCTTGACTCTCCTTGGAAAGTTTGGGTAAGTCAGGTTTGTATGTTGTTGTTTTTAATTTTAGGCATGATTCCAGGTTCTTATCAATAAGACGACTTCTCAGTTTACTCTTAATAATGCTTGAAAATGATTGTTCGCATAAATGTGTAGACCTGAATAAGGAAAGAACAGCAAACGCTAGTTTTTTCAGTTGATTATATGAGTCAGGAATACTATTTCAGGTGTTAAAAATATCTTCCTTCTCCACGTCTTTCAAAGCAGACCCCTTGTGCTGTGAACTAAGTTCACATTTGTTTTTCTCCAAAATTTTTATATCAGCACAAAGATGTTCAAATTTCGAGCTCCACAATTCTTTGTTTTTTAAATCCAGCAATTGCATTTCAAAGTTGCCAATGTCAATATCAAAGGGAGAAAATTTAAATTCTGTTACAGTAGCATTAAGAGGTTTTATAACAAAGGCTAACGTCTCTTTGCTGTTTCTGAATTTCTGAAACCTGTTGAGAAAAACTTCCCTCATGTTTAAAAGTGTTGTTTTGAAATAGCAAATGTCAATATCAGAATTATTTTCTTGGCGAAGTTTCAACAGGCTTGGAAAGTGAATCAAAGTTTCTCTTTCAAAATCTTGAGCAAAAAGATATAATATGTTTTCAAATGAAATAACTACTTCTAACATCGAAAAAATTGTGTTTCCTTTCCCCTGTAGTTTACGATTAAGCTGATTTAGATGAGCCATAATGTCTACCATGAAATAAAATTTTGGGATCCACTGATCGTTCGTTATTTCTGGATAGTGAACACCCTTTTCAAGGAGAAATGCTTTAATTTCTGTTAATAAGGAAGAGAAACGTTTCAAAACATTTCCTCTTGATAACCAATGTACCTTGTTATGCAGCAGAAGATCTGCGTACTCACTCTCCATTTCAACTAAAAATTCGTTAAATTGGTGATGATTAAGAGCTTTAGCTATAATGGAGTTGATAATGTTAATCACCAACTCCATAACTTCGCAAATTTCTTCTGGAAATGTCTGCGCTCAAAGCGCTTCTTGATGAATGATGCAATGGTAAGTAAGTATCTCGTGATTAATTTTTTCTTTCAAAATAGCAACAAACCACTTTTCGCCCCATCTGTTGAAATTGAGACAATTTTATCGAGTGAAATATGATGTTTTTCAATGCATTCAATTACAGCATTTGCTATATCCTCTCCACGTGTTTGACCTTTGAGTGGCAATAATCCTAAAAGTTCTTCTTTAGGACCTGTAGATGAAATAAATCGTACAAAAAGTGAAACTTGCGCTGTGTCATTTATGTCACAAGACTCGTCAACTGCTATTGATAAAGCTGAAACCAATTTAAGGTCTTCGACTTGCTGATCGGTTATATTCGAAGACATTTTGACTGTTCTAGCTTTCACTGTTTTAGCAGACAATGGTAACTCATTAAATTTTTTTTTTAAGAATATCTGTTTTGTTCTTAAAATCCCGAAATAGCTTTTTGGATGCATTTATAAAACAACTTTTTATGTATTCGCCATCTGTATATGGTTTTCCTCTCTTAGCAATCTCTTGACTAACCACAAAACTTGCAATATTAACATTGTTGGAAGATTGCATCCAGTAATTAAATACAGAACTTGATTTTTCTTGACTCTTCTGAAGTTCCTCAACTGCTTTCTTCCTTGCATCACCGATAGGATATTTAGTACTAAATGACACGTGTTTAGTTGTAAAGTGTCTCTCCAAATTTGATTTCTTGTTATGAGCCAATTTTTCCTGACAAATAAGACAGGTCAGAAGGCCATTTAAGTTTTGAATAAACGCGAAAGTCTCGGGCCATTCAACTTTAAATTCACGGTTTTCATCTTCCATTTTTCTTTGCTTCTTCTTTGACATGGCTATGTCAAACAGCGCACCTAAAAAAAAGTTTCATTTTATAATAACAAAGCCAACACAAAATAATTACAATTCTTAAATTGATGACAAAAATACCTGTAGGATTTGCAGCTGTTTGGAAAAATACCGGTAACTTTATGCTTCGAGTAGGTACTTTTGTCACCCGCGCGCAACTTGAGGACGTGGCTCACTCAACTCGTGCATGAATCACGTGCCTGCGCTCCCGTCGCCCGACCGACAGCCCCACTTCTTCTAGCCACTTCTTCAAATTAGACTTGCCCAGGCCAAAACCGACTTCTGCGTATGGGCCACGAAGTTTCAATCACACTGTACGTGCGTGCCCGCATGTGGTATTTTGTGGATGAGCCACACTCAAGGGGCCAAAGAACCGCATGTGGCTCGCGAGCCACGGTTTGCCGACCACTGGGCTAGGACATTATTCTAGAAATTCTGGAGCAACAGTTTGGAGTTTATCCACACTTCATATTTTAGAATCTCAAAGTTGCCCTGTCCTGTTCTGTTCAATGGTTAGAGAGTCGGCCCTCAGACCAAAGGATCCCCGGTTCGATTCCCAGTCAAGGGCACGTGCCTCAGTTGCAGGTTCGATCCCTGGGCCCAGTTGGGGTGTGTGTAGGAGCCAACCAATGTATGTGTCTCCCTCACGTCGATGTTTCTCTCTCCCCCTTCCTCCCTTCTGCTCTGTCTAAAAATCAATGGAAAAAAATATACTCAGATTAAGAGTATATTTAAAATATATATATATATATTTTTTATATATAAAAAAAGAATCTCAAACTTGTAATATGATTGTTTTTTTTTAATTTTATTTTATTTTTATTGTTTTAAGTATTACAAATAGTAGTACATATGTCTCCTTTTTTTTCCCCCTTTGATCTCCCCCCGACCTCCCCTACCCCCCAGGACATGCCTTCACCTGCCCACGCTCCCCCCCCACCCCAGTGTCTTATATCCATTGGTTATGCTTATATGCATGCGTACAAGTCCTTCGGTTGGTCTCTTACAGCCCTCCTCGCCCAACCACCCCTGTCTTCCCAATGTAGTTTGACAGTCTGTTCAATGCTTCTTTGCCTATGTATCTTTTTCCCACCATTTCTTTCCTTTAAAAAGTTTTGCCTTTGCAGACTGGAAATAAACATATAATAACAAAACAAGACAAAACAAAAAAATGTTTGAGTCCCAATTTCAATGTCCAACAGTTCCTTATGTGTACATGTCAGCAGTGATATCTGGATGGTGGGCACATGGTGGCAATGCAGGTCCGACCCTCTCTGGTTTGGTCCTAGGCAACCTGCAGCAGTGCACAGCTGCTGACTGCTCCCATGGCAAGGCGTTGTCAGCGTCTTCCATCTCTGGACTGTTTTTGCCTCTTGTCTTCGTGGTTGGAGCACTCCTGTCAATTCCTCTCTGTTGCAGGAATCCATCTGGTCTTGGGGTTGTTTTCTGAAAATATACAAATATATTCTCGACCACAAGTTAATAAAGGAATCTTTTCTATATAATTGATTTGGGATCCTTTTTATTTTTGTTCAAACGATTTTCCTTTGTCTTATTTAGACACCATGTGTGTTTTTAATGGCTGTCTTGCTGTTAGCATTGCAAATGAACCTTAATTTGGTAAAGTAAAAATTTTCTAGATGTAATTTACTTATAGGATATTTTTCCTTACATGATATTGCCCTACTATGTAATATGATTGTTTTAAAGATCTGCTTACAGGTATTTGGCTAGACTGGATGGTTCTCAGTGGTATCCTCACAGCAGAGCACAGTCTATGGCACGCGGGAGGATGAAGCAGAATTGATTGCTTCAGCATCCATTCCACCTCTCCTCCATCAGGTAGCAGGTGTGTAGTTCATATGGGATTATCTGTCCTTTCTCCAAATCCAGGTGTGGGCCCTACATAAGGTAGACTAATCAGTAGAATCCCAATTTTCTATCCACAGTGATTGGTTTAGAGAAGGCACATGATCCAATTTAGTCCTACAGGAATGAAGCCCAGAACATTGCTGATTTGTGAAGAAATCCTTTCTCGCTCTGGACAGAGTAGTGTGCAGACATGAGCCATAAAGTAAAACAGCTATTTTTTACCTAGGAGGAAAAAAGTCTGAGAATGAAGGTAGTACCCAGAGGAGAACCAAGGATGAGAGGAGAGTAAAGAAACAGAGCTCTAATCAGACCATTCCTGAAGCTTGAAATCCCCTGGACTTTTCCAGTATGTAATCCAAGAAAATCTTCATTGCTTAAGCTATCTCAAGTTTCCATTATTTGCAATCAAAAGCTTCCAAATTGGGGGTTGGGGAGGGTAATGCGGACATCTGTAATAGTGTCAACAATAAAAAAAAAAAGCTTCCAAATTAACACAAAATGGTCCAATAAATATTGAACAATTGCATAATTATATATATTTTAATTTAGTCCATGTAATAACATAACATTGTTAATCACCACATCTCTGTTACTAAATTCTCTATCATCAGCAAGCTCTAAGAAAAGATTTGATCATTGCAAAGTACTATATTTTTTTATCCATGGTAAAAGACCATTGCCTGAGAGTGAATGGACAGAAAAAGATGCTATCAGTTCCTGAAAGATTTTTATGTTTTTATAGAAATGAACAATGTTACATATTCTCACTACACAAATTGAAATGAGTCACAAAGTTTTAAATTGTTAAAGTAAAATGTTTTAAACAAATACCCTAATGTTTCACCATGAGGAAAACAAAGATCATCTCAAAATGGCGATTTGTTCTAAGGCTTAGAATCTAAGCCATCCATTTTCTCACCTGGTCTTCCAATGCCCAATGGCCCACAGATGTGATGCAGATGACCAGGGCACAGACTGGCTCTAAGCCCTGCAAAGGCCATCTCTCTGCTAAGTTAACTGGTCCTTCCACAGATCCTAGAATATGACCTATAAGGGCAGGAACTGAACTTATTCTCCACTGTGTCCCCACACCTCGTAAGTGACATATGGTATGTGCCTGCATGTGTGCAGTTTGTGACACACAGTAGGCTCTCAATTGTTGTGTGTGGAATAAAAGAATGATGACCATTTGTGACTTGAGTCTCATTTGCACGATTCTTATTCTGAGCTTCATATAAGAAGTAGGAGGAAGTGAAAGACATAATTTAGTTAATTTGCCCCCCCCACCCCCACCCCCTAAACTGTTCTTGACACTCACCAGGTTCTTGCATCCTTCTAAACTCTCTTCAGGATGCCCTCACACACCATTAAGGCATTTTTCTCAACAGAAAATATGCAAAGTCAGCCTAGAGAGAGAGCCAAATCAAGTGACCCCTTAACCTAAAGAAAAGGGTATGTGACCTTTTCTGGGTAATGGTGAGATCTTCGGAAAGTCATTTTACCCTCTCTGGGGTTGGATTTCCTCACCCCTAAACTAGAAGGAGAGTTGAACTAAATGAGTAGCTCTTTGAACTATGTTTTATAGAGCTCAGGGTATTTTGCAAAGCAGACAGGGGATGGGGGTGGAAGGTGGGATAAGGCCAGGACCTAGGGTCCTCTACTCTCACGTAAGCATAGGAAGGTTCTGAAGTTGACCCCTTAGGTTCAAGTCACAGCCTACTCTTTACCAGCTGCATGATCTTGGGCAAATGACTTGACTTTTCTGTATCTTAATTTTCTCACCTGTACATAAGATAACAATAATATTTCTTTATAGAGTGGTATGAGGATTAAATAAATCAATATATAAAACCTGGTACCTACTAGTAAAAAGTGCTGTATAAATTGTAGATATTATCTGTTTTATTTATTAGACTTCCCCATAATGTTTAAAAGGTCTTCTGTTGCCAACAAAACAAAAATACTTACATTTATAAAAATGCTCAGAGTCTTTAATCAGATTGTAATAGGAAATACTAATTACAAAGGATCTGGTGGGCTGACATTCCTTCTCCAGCCAGTCATTAATAACCAACATTGTCATTAATTCTACACCTCCCTGCCACCAGCCAGGTTCCCTCCAGTGTTTAACTTGACCCAATGGGCTCCTGCCACCTGAGAGCTTGCTGCTGCTTCTAAAGATTATTCTGCAGTTCCATTTAAATGTCCTCTGCAGAGCTGGGCAACTGGTGCCTGGCGCTAGACAGAGAAGGCTCCGTGGCTAATTGCCTACATTCCTGTGAAGACTGAAGGAAAAGATCAATTTCCTTAACAGTCAACACTTCAGGGAAGGCATTTTCTTAACAGAAAATGGTGACTATCTGTACAGGTAGAAACAGCAGGCAGTTTAAAACTTGCAAGGAAGGACTGTCTGGCAGTTCAAATGCTTTAACCTTCCTTTTCTGAATCTAAATAAAACTTGAATGATTATGGTAATTATCTCCACTAATAATCTTGCTAAGAAACCTCTTTCCCTGTGGTTTTACTTCCAGAACATCCTAAGGACTTCGAGGAAGAGAGTTGAGTTATGTTGAGTTATGCGAGTAGCTCTTTGAGCTGTGTTTTATAGAGCCCAGTGTATTTTGCAGAGCAGAGAGAGAGAAGGGAATAAGGCCAGGATCCTGGGTTCTCTACTTCCATGTAAACATAGGAAAGTTCTGAAGCTGACTTCAAAATCTTCTTACCAAGGGAAGAAGGTGAAAGTTCATTGATATCATGGTCTAATCTATTTTTGGACTCACCCAATCTCTTCCATCCCAACCTGAGTGCAGATACCAAGCCCCATTTCCCTAGCTTGCTCCCCCAATGTTGAGCAATATTTGGCCTGCATATAAATTGTTTTGATATTTGTTTTCCCTCTTTCTCTCTCCCCTCTTTTATTTCTCCCTCCCTTCTCTCTCTTTCTCTCCTTGAGCCCACTAAGCATAAATTTTTCAAAATGCTTCTGCCTATTTCTCAGGACTAAGGTTGGACAGGGGCATCTCTGTCCCAGAAATATGCCAGGATTAATCCAATTTGCAAGGGCATGTAGGAGCTGTAAATATTTATGGGCCACAGAGAAGAAACTGAGCCAAGCACACAAAGTTAAGGAGCTGGGCAGAGGAATGGCCAAACAGCAGTGACCCCAGATGTCACTCCCTGGGCTCCAGGTGTAATTAGTCACATTGCCTCCCTTTTGGGGTGAGAAGCAACAGGAGATAGGAAGTCTGTTTGGGTGTCAAGAGCAGTAGAAGCATTCTACTCCCTTTTCTCAACCCGGGCCCATTTCTAATTACTGGTCTGCTGGAGGTTTTAGGGACCAGTTTAGTAATCGGAGAAAACAGATGCTCACTATCTGCTCTCCCACCCTCTATCCTCTAAATGTTAGAAAAGGTCAAGGGATCATAGATATTTTTCCCCACACTTGTACCCAAGCACATGTGAATTATTTCAAGGTTTGGGTTTAAAGGTGGACATGTCAAAATCCACAGAGAGTTTCTAGATTATTCTCCTTCTTGGTTCCAATGTAGATAGAATAATTTAGAACTAAATACATTGGTTTATTACTAGATGCTTTATTACTAGACATGTATTATTACAGAGGAAACCTCCACCAAATGGTCACCAGCCCCTTCTTGCATTCTGCCAGGAATGGGGAACTCAGTATCATTAAAGGCAACTCAATCATGTTTACCCAGTTTTGTTCATTAGAAACACATTTTAAGTAAATTAATATCTGCTTCCCAACTAAACATACCTTTTGCCCCTTTTCCTCCCACTTAGGGTTTTAGACAAGTCATCATGTAAGAGGCAGTTTGATAGACATGAGCAGAGCAAGGACGATGGGCCAGGTACAGAAGGTCATCAGGGCAGAAAGCCCCAGGTGCCTGGCAATGGGCAAAACCAGGAAAACAAGGACCTCGCCCCAAGGGTAACCTTTCCTCCCCTAACATATCACTGGTCATGGGGTTTGGACACTCTGGCCTTTTCCTCCCTAAGGATAACATCTAGGTCTTAGTTGTAGTTCAGCTCCAGGCCCAGAAAAGCAACAAAACCAGACAAGTGATGCCATGGCTGCCTCAGGACCAGCTGCATTGACTAATGACCCCCTGCCCTGGTGCCAACAAAACATTAGAGACCATGACCCTGAAAGGACACGCCTGGAAAGCTTCCCTACCTACAAGAGAGATAAATACCCTCAACACAAAAGGAGCCACCCGTGTCATTCCCTCCTTTTTCTTTCCCCCAAAGGCACACATCTCCTAAACTCTAAAGGACCCCAAGGGATTTGCAAACCAGGGGAGCAATGGGCAACAGCAGCTTGTCCTGGGCTAACCCCCTGAACCTGTCTCCAAGGCTCTCTTTTTTCTGACTTCCCAGTGAGCCACAGCAGCCCAGCCTGAGCTCTCCTGTTGCTTCTTCTATGTTAAGTCCTTCCTTGTGTCACTCTCCTGAGTGGGCATTTGCTATAGCCAATAAATTCTTACTTGCTTTGCTGCACTTTGTCTCTTGACTGAAATCTTTCCTTCAAGAAGACAAGCATCCTCATCTCTCCAGTAACAATCACACACTGCTACTTTGTAGTGTACATTTGCTGGGTTTGCTTTTTTACTTATTCACTAGTGGCCTGATGCATGAAGATTCATGCAAGAACGGGCCTTCCTTCCCTTGGCTGTTGGCACTGCCTTCTTGCTCCAGCCCTGAGCCACCATTCCGCCTTCCCATGCTGCCCAGAGGCCCAGAGCGGCTGGGGTGGTGTGGAACGCCCGATCATGCAAGCATCCCACCCTGGGCTGCTTGGAGCCTGCGTATGTAAATTAACCCACCATCTTTGTTGGGTTAATTAGCATACCCACTCCTGATTGTCTGATGGGTGTCGTGAAGGTACGGTCAATTTGCATCTTCCTCTTTTATTAGTATAGATGTCTGTCTAGGACCCCTAAGTCTTCTTCTTTTGGAGTTACTCTCAACAGTGTGAGTCTTAGGGGAAGTCAGAGCCCTGCCTCCCACCATGGAAACTGAAGCAGACCAGGCATTCCTTCTAGGCTTCCCCAGGCAGTCAGCCACATGGTCACGTAGCCAGTTGGAAGCTCTGAGCAGGATTTTTTTTTTTTAAATCTTCACTGAGGGTATTTTTCCATCAATTTTCAGAGTGGAACAGAAAGAGGGAAAGACAGAAACATCAATGTGAGAGAAACACATCGATTGGTTGCTTCCTGCACACACTCTGACCAGGGCCTGGGTCGGGGAGGAACCTGCAATCATGGTACATGCTCTTGACTGAAATCAAACCCGGGACCCTTTAGTCCTCAGGCCAACACTCTATCCACTGAGCCCAACTGACTAGGACAGGATTATAATTTTTTAAATCCTCACCTGAGGATATGTTTCCATTAATTTTAGATAGAGAAGAAGGGAGGGAAAGAGAGAAACATCTATGTGAGAAAAACATTGGTTGCCTCCCACAGGCACTCTGACTGAGGATCAAACCTGAATCTAGATATGTGCCTTGACCAGGAATTGAACCCACAACCTTTTGTCATACGTGACAATGGTCCAACCAACTGAGCCATCCAGCCAGGGCCTGAGCAGGATTTTTAATATGCGAGAGGAGAGAAGGAGCAGGCACATCCACGGCTATCCAAGGAAGCAGAGAAGGGTCCAGCAGCAGTGGCCACAGTGTGCAGTGGAGGTGATGCAACCTAGCTAGGTGGTTCTTGAGGCATAGCCACGGTCTGTGCTCTGCTGCCAGCCTCTCTTGGCTCTTGATTGTTTCCCCATCAGGCTCTCCAGTCTTCTGATGACCCTGGAAGTCACACTTCCTCCAACACTTTTCAAGATGGTTCAGCTTGCCGTCCTCTCCCACCCTCGTTGCTCACCTGAAGATGTGTCCAGCCCTCTCTGCACACACTGATGAAGCAGAACTAGCAGGGCTCTACTCTATCCTTCTAGATCTAGATAGATAATTCTAGTAATGCTAATGCTACTGAGGGTTTATAACCACATCACACTGTTGACTTGCACGAAGTCAAGTTAAAGCCCCAATTCTTTTCTCTATATACGATAGCTAAGCCATGTCTCCCTTATTCTAGTGTGTGTGTGTATGTGTGTGTGTGTGTGTGTGTGTGTGTGTGTGTATGTGCATGCGCGCGTGTGTTTTAATTCAAAATCCCAAGTCATTAACAGGATCAGAATTTCTGTCTTGCGGTGAACCTCATACTCCCTAGTACTGAGTCCAAATTGTATAGCTCACCATCCTCATGGAAGGCCCCTGCTGGCACAGCCACCCCCAAGTCCCTTGTTCAGGCCCTGCCTGCTTCAACACACATGCTGATGTTCAGCCCCGGAGGCTATTGGGTGGCTTTAGGCATAAAGTCCATTCTAGTTTTCACAGACTGACTTCTAATTCCTCTTGACCTCCAGGTTTATATCTCAGATAACTAAACCCCATATTTTAGTGACTTTTCTGAATTGATCTTGGACATGAGGAAATGGGGATTAAAAGGATGAGATTACAACTGTTGGGTGCTTGTTATATACCAACAATGGTGCTAAGACACCTTATATCTTTTATCTAATTTATCTTAGTCACCAGATCTCTATTACAAATATGATTGTTCCACTTTGAGAGATCAGGCAACTTCGTCTCAGAAAGGATAAACAGTATCCATCAAATGGCAAATCTAGAATTCGAACCCAGATTTTCTCTGGACTCTCCTGGCCCGATTCTGACCTAACCATTATGAAATAACTAATGAAACTGAAGTATGTGGATGAGAGATTGGAGCATAGAGCCCACTTTGAAGCCTGACACAGCCTTCTGAATTCACTTTACCAGTCAATAAAGAGTGTGAGTCTTGAGGTGACCCACGGTCTTCATGTCATTCCCAAGAAATAATCTTGTTGCCAGCTCAACCCTTCTATGAAAAATGGGGTCAACATGCTCAGACAGGTGTTTATCCTGGGTGGTCTTCATCTTAAAATACCTCTTAACAACGAAGGTTACTTCACCAAGACTGTGATGGGCTTTGGGCGAGGGGTCCCTCATGCTGCCCAGAGTTTTGACAGAGAATATACGACCCCATTCTGAGGACGAAAAATGCTAAAATAAGAGCAGGCTTAACCTTCTTCTTAGCCTCATAGTGGCCTGTGCTGAAAGGAGTGGGAATTCCTGGGACCCGCTTAGCCAATCCTTTTTGATACCTCTCAGACTTCTCTCCAAGAGGACACAGCCATTTACAGGCACACACCGCCTGAAACTTAATTATGATCAATAGCTTGAATCATGTCTGCAACCAAACCTTTCCTATAAAGTGCTTATAAATAGAAAAAATGTCCGGTTCAAATTTTGTTTTATTGATTCTGCCCAATAGGAAGGGAAGAATAAAGGTCTGGGTAATCCACAAACTAGGAAATTGGTGTCTGATGAGGGCTGCTGGTATCTTCTTGGAGGTAATAATGCAATGCCAACAGCGTCGGCCTACTTTCATTTTGAAACTTCCCATCCCGAAACCACAATTGCTACCACTTTGGTGGCAGAAGGAAGATGTTTATCCTTCACAAAGACTGTGAGCTTCCCATCCTTTATGTCATCTCCCAGGCCACCAAGGGGCCAGCCACGTGGTGTCTGCAGATGCACAGAGAGGCCGACAAATCTCACACTAGGAATTCCTCCACTGTCCTTCCAGCGTGGATAACAGGTCTCCTCCCTCCAGGTCTCTTCGCTTCCTTCCAGCCCAGAGAACCCAAGGCTCCGTTACTGTCTGCCAACTTGCTACGCAGACCTGACAGCAGTTTGTAACTCAGCTGGTGCAGACTCTCCCGCTGTCTGCATTTCTGTTTGTAAAATGCGCAATCTGCTCTGGGTCGCCTGGCTCCTCTGTGAAGCCAGCCGCAAGGGCGGCTCACCCAGGGGGACAGCTGGTCAGTGAAAGCAGAAGCCACGGGGCTCCTGTGCGTTGTTTTGTCACACGGAGTTGCTTGCAGAAGCCAAGCGCCAGCTCTCCGTGTGTGGCATTTGCAGCGACAGAGAAATCCACCCAGAAGGAAGCACTGTTGAGGAGATGTTTGGGAGATCTGGGCAAACGCAGTGCCCTCTGGGCAGCCACCTTCCTTTGAAAGACCGTCTTCTTCTTTTGAGAGAGAGGCCTGGGAATGGGGAAAGGAGGTGACAAAAATTTGTCCTAGCTCACACTCCAGGGGTGAAATAAACCAACGCACTTGTCAAGCGATAAAAACGTGGTGAGGAAATACAAAACCACAGCCGATGCTCATTGCCTCAACGGCTGCAGCATTATCTCACCACTCATTTAGAACATATGTTCAACAGCAGAAGCGTGAGGATTTGGGTCTCCACTGTGCTCTGAACACGGAGGGGAAGAGGTGAGAAATATGGCGTGGGAAAGGCCATGTGACAAATCCTCCAGAAATTCTGAGACCCGCTTATCCCCCCCACCCCCCTTTTCCTCCCAATGCCATCACATCGTCTCTACCACATGCAAACTATTTTGTCATCTAGAACCAAAATAAACACATGTGGCTACCTGTGCTCGACATTTGCAAAAAGGGGATAATGCTACCTTACCTTCCTTCCTCAGCCCCTCCCCCACCTCCTCTGTCAAGGGGAAAAGGTGCAGACTCACACTCTTATCAAGCATTCAAACGATTTCATGGGAACACCACACTTTGTTCTATTCTGGCTTCCCTCACAAGGGGTGGGGGGCGGCACATCTTCAAACGCCTTCTGGCTTAAATGGTGACAGCTGCATGCATCAGGGCTTGCTTACAGGCCGCCTGGTGCAATGAGAGATAACTGCAGGGTAGGACTTCAAAGACAGACCCTCTGCAGTCATTCCAACAGCCTGGGGCTGCCGCCTCCAGTTGGTGGCTCCCTGCATGCAACAAGGGAGCCAAGGGAAGCTAAGAAATTAGACCTTTCCCATCCGCACTGTGAGCTATGATGCAAGAAGGCAAGAATGAGCCAAGAGAAGTGTTTAGGGCTTTCTGCAAAGTCCTAAACACATTTGTCCCAGACAAATGTTTGTGTCTTAAGTAGATATGAGGAGAACCAGCTCATCATAACATGTCAGTTTGATCAACTCATTTTTATAACAGATTATGAATAACATTTTAAAAGATGGAAATAAGCTGAAAACATTATTTATGTGTGTGTATGTGTGTATTTCCCTGATGTCACCTAAATTACCCATCTTTGCGGAAGTCATTTATTAAAAGTTGGCTCTGTGTTAAAATGTCTGGTGGCCTTTGATCTTCGACTAAGGAGCCGTTATGGGGGAAACTGTCACACAGAAGATTCAAGAGCTGACTTGAAATCCTCGGTTCCTTGCAATGGGTAGCACAGATGGCTGTTTAAGGAACCACATTAAAGAGTCCCCATGAAAGGTAGTTATTTCCTGTCGTCTCCATCTGGCAGGTCCTAAGGAAATGCAACCCAAGGAGCAGACTGGCTGTGGCACTGTGTAGATGTATGTGGCTACTGATGCTTTGGGTGAGGCTATTCATTTTGGTAAATTGCCCCCCTCTGCCCCACCATACAATGCAGCCCCCATTCCTCCTTGCCGAGTGTGAAAATCCTAATTGAACATGGGCAAATTTACATAACCTCTAAGCCTTGGTTTTCTTGTCTGTGAAATGGGAATGAAAATATCTTTTCATAACTGTAACGAGTTTGCTTTGCTCCAATTAGGTTGAGTCGGTTCAGCAACTTAAAAGAAGCCTAATTAATAAATAAATTATGAGGTATTCAGATGATGGAATTCAAATGGTGGAACTGTATAATAATAAAAGCATAATATGCTAATTAGACCGGATGACTGACCGGACGACCTCCTGGACAAAGCAGGGCCTGTGAGGGAAGCCCAGGTCCTGGGTGCCAGAGGGAAGCCGGTGCTGGTAGCTGGAGGAAGGAAGCTGGGTGCTGGTAGCCGGAGGAAGGAAGGCCTACTCTTGCACGAATTTCATGCATTGGGCCTCTAGTAAGATAACCAAAAATGTCTTAAAACACAGGAAAACTATTACACTGTGATTGTTAAGTGAAAAAAGCAAAGGTTTTGAAAAATAAATGAGACAATCCACGTAAAATGACTAGTACAGTGTTTCACATGGTCAGCATGTAAGACATTTAAGTCATTACCACTTTTATTTCTCCCATGTCCCCAGATCAAATACCATCTCCCTTATGAGGCCTTACCCAGTTGTCTCATCCAGAGAGTCTCCGCTTCTGGTGCCATATTCAACCTGCCTTTGGCACTTACCACTGTATACCTTGAATTATACTCATTTATGTCATGTATTGTGTCACAAATATTCCCCTTCTTGTTTTACTTCAATTAACTTGAGTTGGCCCTGCAACTTGAAAGGGAGCTTAACTAATAAAGTATGGTGCATTCCTATGATGGAATATAATAGAATAAAAAATGTCTTAGGACATACGGAGAATGTTATAACTGTTAAGTGAAAAAAGTGACATGGAAAACTGTTAATGCAGTATGTTTACAAGCAATAAAAGAGACCCCCCAAAAAATTTTTTTTGAAAAAGCATTGCTAGAAAATATACTGAGTAATAACTGGATATTACTTGGGCTTGAGTTTGTAGCTGGTTTTTAAATTGCTTCCCTTCATATGTATATATTTTTTATTTCCCCATTTCTAGTAATCAGGAAAACAAAAAGTAAATTGCTCTTTTTAAAGGGAAAATTATGAGGTATGAATATGGGATAAAAAAATAAAGTAAGAGGTTAGGGAGGTTTTCATGAGTTTCCAATTGTATCTGTTCATCCAACAAACATTTTTGGAAGTACTATAAGTATGAGGCTTTGATAAATATTATAGGAGAAACATATTTAAGACAGATTGTGACCTCAAGAGTTTAAAAATTTAGTTGGGGAGATGAGACATACAAATGGGAGTAAGAGTACAGGTAGCATCCGAGAAAGAGACAAGGTGAGTGATCTTGACAACAAGAGCTGCCTGTGGGAGTTCTGGTGTGTTCATTGTGCTGGTGTTAGTGGAGAAATTAGGGGTCTAATTTCCTCTACATTAGTAGGCATGGGGTGGCTCTTGCAATAGCTTCAGAAAAAGAATTTTCTAAGATTTGCACAGGAGAATGGTTTTTATTGGTGCAGAGTTACATTCCTTGGGTTGTAAAGTCCAATGGCCCTCAACCCAGTTCTGTAAAATGTACAGCTGGGGTTTCAGTAGAGCCAAAAGGAGGACCAGTGTCCTGAGCTCCCACTCCATATTAAAGGCTGGGTCCAGTTCAGCATTCAGGCTAATTAAAGTCCATCAGTCCATTGTGTGCATCCCACATGGCTGTGAGCCACAGGGATGAATGCAGGGGAGCACAGGCAAGCAGGAGAAGCAAGAGCCAAGAGCCAAGAGAGGGAACTTCCTTTGTTCAGAAGTTTAAATACTGTAATCAGGTTTTGAGCCCTTGCAGTGGACATGCCTATGCTGGCCAATTATCTGTTCCCAGGTGTGATTGACAGACAGGTAAGTCCCTTCCCATGTCATTTAGACCTTACTGGGCATGTGTTCAAACTGCCTTTGTTCAGTCCCTTCCCCCATCAATCTGCAGAGAACAGACCGGCAGAGTGTTAAATGAGCAAAGCTGTATAAACAGCTTGCCTACATTACCTAGTCTTTCCTTTACTACTTTCCTGTTAAGTAATAACCAGATTATTACAATGGTATCGTCGGGAGTGGCTTCACAAAAAATCAGTCTTAAAGAGTCCTTACGTCCGGACAGGCTCCATGGGCATCCCTAATGATTAAAGAAGTCAGAGATGGAATGGTTAAATTAAGTCCATATACCAAACTGTTTATATGTTTATTTAAATCATTGATTTCAAACGTCTTCCCACTAATTTTTTCCAGAGTGACTAGCAAGTAGCAAAATAGCACGATTGTGAATTCCACCAACTTTTGGTTGACCTAGAGTGAAATGCCAAAAAGGCAAGTAGCAGAAGGAGAAAAGGAAGCAGATCTAAACATCCTCCACCAGGTTTTTCCCCTCACAGGCCATTCAGAGTTATAAAATTTGATTTTTATAATGCTAAAATATTTGCAATTCTGGATACATTTTATGAAAATTATCTTTTCCTGTAATATTTCTGAAGAGAACATTTTTAGAAGTAATTTGATCCTCTACTTTGTTTTAGCCAAAAATTTCTACAGCCTCTGCAAAGCATCTTAGTGGAATTTAGCATCAAGATATCCAAATTTATATCTTATCTACAGGTGAAAAAGCAACAGTTTTACTTTGATGGAAATTATATTCATGTCCAAAGTTTCTAAGATTCTCCATTCTACTAACAAATGGAAAAGTTGATCATCTCAAACCATGGCAAGTCCAAATAGTTGGATATTCCTTTGCATCACATGTAGGAAGGGCGATGAGAAAGAGGAGAGGTGCCCTAATGGTCCTTTTAAAAGAAGCAATCGTATCAGTGCTGTAAGAGGTGGTCCCAGGGAGGCAGGACAAATACGCAGGTTGGTCAGAAACCTTACCTAACACAACCAGCTTCACCAAGTTCATCTTAAGTGACATTTAGGACAGAACTTCACGTTCAAGAAAAGTAAGAGGCTTCTTTTGGCAAGACCAGAACTTTTTGATACTTCCCACTAAACTCTCAACACAGACATTTGGGCTTTCTGATGCTTTCAGAGGCTCTCCACATCAAAACGTTCACTAAGGAAATACACATTTCTGGGTTCTGGAGAAAACCCAATGCCAATGCTTAATTGGAGATGTTGATGTCACCGTAAGCAACAGCTTTTATCAGGTTCTTAGATGCAGTATCCGAAGGCAGGCACTCTTGAGGAATTCTCATCTATGGATAGCCAGGGGTTAACAATGACATTCTGATGCTTAATTCATCCCAGCCTTCAGGACCAAACGGCCTCTGAACAGAAGCAGTCGGTGGTGGCCAGTGCCCGTAGCAGCTGAATCCTGGCCACAGTCCAGAACTCGGTCCAGCCCTCCTTCCTTCTCTGGGGTTTCCCAAAAATTTCTGTTTCAAAGACAAGGCCAGAGGCTGCCTTGCACTCAGCCAGAAGTTTGGTCAGATGCTGGAGGTATCTCAGCACAAGAGAGCGTGGATTTACACAGCTTAATCTTATCACCTCTCGGTTTACAGAACTGAAACCAGAGCCTCCAAGGCAGTTTTCTGAAAACATTTTTTTTCAAGTCATTAAAAATATGCATAATATTATCAGTTACCATTTATAGCTTCTGTATTTCTAGTAACTGGCACTGTTGTTACTTCAGGCAAGCCAGAAAATAAGCATGCCAGGAACTGACATGGTGTGTTATGTCACCAAAACAAAAGTGCTCACACTGATAAATGTCAGGTTGGCTTCTTTGTGGGTTTCCCCCTTCCTTCTGCAAGTGAGAGCTTTTGTCTCCTTTTCCATTCTCCTTAGGGGGGACAGTGTTGAGCAATACAAGAAGCTGGAGTCTCTTTCAAAGGTATCTGCGTTCTGAAAGCAGGAGGTTTATGAAATGGCCACAGCTTCAGCAGATTCAAGAACTGGAACCATTTCCTTTGCCTTAGATCTAGTAATCTAATAATGTTTTTAAATGATTGATATTCCTGGGAATCATGCTCATCTGGCATATTCATGATGTAGAGAGGAAAAGGCATGATCTTTTCTTGCCATGAAAGTCCTGGGTGGTCAGGGCTGCTTGAAGGAAGGGAAGACAGGAGGACTTTCTCAAGTGGCCATGGACAAACAGAAGTAGGTGTGAGGAGGAAATGTGAGAGCCGAGGGAGGGTGGTGATAGAACTCTGAAAGATAAGGCTGCAGAAGGCCTCTGTCTTTGGTTTCCCAAAGCCAGAAACTCTTGGCATCTATTTCTTTTACTGGCCAATTTAGTGCCATTACAGACAAAATAGGAAAAAGGGATCTCTGCTGGGGCCATTTTCATTGGTTTTTGTCTTCCCTAAACCTAACATGCATTACTGCTTCTGTAGAAGAGGACCTAGTAGTATTCTTGGCTTTACATATGTGTGTGTGTGATTTGTTAATACTTATTTCTGCTCCGGGTAGACGTCCACACGCCGCCTGAAGTGTAAACCAAGTGTGCACACATATTAGACACGAACAACTACCCGTGGTGGTAAAGGCTGCTATACCTAATTTCCCCCAATTTCTTTCCTTTTTTTCCTGGACACACAGCTAGAAACACTTTGAAGAAAAGCCACTCTGACCAGGAGCACTCACTATGGACTCTTTCATGAACAAGAAATTAACTGCTATTGTGTTTAAACCATAATACATTTTTGGTTCTACTTGTGATATCAATTTACCCTACCTTACAAATATACTCACAGTCACATCTTATATAAACATACACACACACACACACACACACACACACACACACCCATCACATAAGCACAGTTAACTTCAAAGATCTTTTGAAAGTTAGAAAAACATTTAGCGTTCTAAGAATATATTACATCTGAAGACTATTTCCCAGTTGTCAAAGCACTTTCATGTATTCATGAAAGTATTCACTCATATAATCTTTCTAGCAATTTTGCAAGGCAGATAATTACAATTTACAGGTGAGAACTCTTGGCTAAAATAGTGAAGTGGCTCTCAGAACGTCACACAGGCAGTAAGAGAAAGAGTTTTTGGTTGGGCCTCGATCCAGAAGGCTCTCCCTGGAAAGCCCTTTCCCCTGTTCTACCCGTCCACCCGTTAGAATTGTCTATTCTTGTAGGTACACCCCCTAAGGTACTTCCCACGTTGTATTATAGTTATTCATTTACATGGGGTGCCAAGTGAAGAAAGCAGTTCTCATTACTTCTCAGACCTACCACAGAATCTGACTCCAAGTCAACCACCAGTCCACCAAAATGGTAACTTACATGGCTCCAAAAGTATGAGAACAATTTGAAAGGAGCCTTATAATTGTGCAAAGCAATGTTTCCTTTGATAGAATTTAAACATGATTAACAAGCCCCACAAATTTTTCAGAAGTTACATATGAATCAACGAAGCCTTCCTAACTTTGAAAGCTAGCTGGAACACAGATGACTCTCGTTTAGGCAAAGAGTGCTTTAGTCTGTTTATGCTAAATCTGTCTTGACAATGGGAATGATATGAAATAGTCTGAAAAAATTTCAAAATGCAACTCTGTAAATGAGCGTTAACATAAATACACACACAAACACATCTAGCCACATATTAATGAGAGGGAAAAAGACAGTATTGTCTCCATTTTTAAAAAACTCACTTTTTTTAATATGTTTATTTTGGGTAAAGGAATGCTTCACATGGCCTCACACCTGCGATAATCTGGAGCAATGATGTGAGCCTAGTGTCCACTTGATTATAAGTAAGGCACTTTGGGGTAGAGACTCGTTACATCTCCACGAGCCATGCAAACAGTCAGACTCCAATCTTGTAGGCTTCAATCCTGGCAGCAAAATTCTCAGGAAGAACTCTCACCTCCTTCTACCAGACATCTAAGACTTTGCAGAAATGCTCCAGCTTTATGAATGCAGATAAAGACCGAGGAAGGACACTTGTGTGCCGAAACGACGTGGGAAATTTTAAAAGACTCACCAATTGTCATCCCAGAAATAAAACTGGGAAGGATGAACACAGCTCTCGCCAATGTTAGTTTTCCAGAACATGCCTTGGGCATAGTTAGTGAGGAAGAAAGGGGAGAGGGGGAGGGGAATCAAGTGGTGAGCATGCCTGGCTGAAAGACAAGATTCCAATAAGCTGTTTAGCCTTTGGTTTCAGCGTTCCCAAACATCATAAAGATTTCAGCTCTTGTAAAAGGGGAGCCAGTTGTTTACAATAGACTCTTCTGGAGGGAGTGGGTGTGTCTCATGAGGCAAACATTTGCCCATTGGAGGTAATAAAATCGAATTAAACTCTTACCCCACTGCTGTACATAGTCATCAATGTGACTAACTCAAGTCTATTTTCGGATCCCATCAGGTACAAACATCGACAAGAACCTGGCATTTCTCCTTAAAAAAAAAAAAAAAGAAAAGAAAAGAAAGAATATATAATTGACCTTTCAAGTCTGTAATCTCGTTTATCAGAGCGGATGGCAGGGGTTATGCAGAATAGTTTGCATACCTCTTTGATTTCAGCCCCCTGAGAACCCAAACATGCATCCCACCCAATCCTGTTTTATTTTCGCCATATCCTGTGTTGTTGAATGGGCCTCTTGTAAAAATATTCAATGTAACCCTCCCCACCTCCAGTTTTTTTCTGATGTTCTAAACAAATCTTACATCAGTTTTGTAAAATGTGCAGTTCTCTTACATTCCTGAGTCAAACTTGAAAGGTCACCGTCCTAAAGAGTTGGGGAAATTGGTTTGTGTGGACTAGGAACCATACGGGTGAAAGCGAGAAAGCCCTCTAACAGATAAGCAAGCATTACAGGCAAACTTGCACTCCAGAAAATATTGGATAGAGGTGGGTGGGAGTGTACAGATCTGAGTTTTCTTAGTCATTCACCCTCTACTTAAGTTATATTTTAATTAAACTTTTAGGCAAAAAAAAAAAAAATTTCTGACCAACAGCACTCTTTTTCATTACAGCCACAGTGAAATGGAAGCAGAGAACTTGTCCAGGAGGAACCAAAGGACCGTGGAAGAGCTAGAAAATGAAACAGGATCAGGGTCTGCTTGCCCCATCAGAGCTAAATCCAGCCGTTAAACTTCCCTTAGCATTTTCAATTGTGTGCTTCAACTGTTGAGCTCAACCCAGTACCTCCAAGCATCATCATGTGAAATTATTTTCTCCTTTCATAAACATTTATAAAACCATGTTTCTCATACCCATCCATGCTTTACCTCTAAATTATCTTTCATGTCAGTTCAGGTGCTAACAAGAATCCAAACCCTTCTTTGTATGGGTCTGAGTGATGCACATAATCCAAAGACAGACACCAAAGAAGCCCTCAGCTCTGTTGCTATAAAACTAATAAATAGTGCAGAAAACCCTCCAGAGACAGCCTGTGCTCCGGGGTGTAGATGCATGACTCAAAGCAGCAGCTCCCAATATCAAGAGTAGTTGGAAGATTGGGGTGTGAGACTAGGAAAGGGATTACATGTCATAAGAAAAGGGAAATTATGTTGAGAATGATTCCTGGAATCACTGCCAGCAACATCAGCCAATTTGCCTGCAGCTTCATCAAAATATGCCAAATGTAGGTCCAATGCTGTCAGGAGTAAGAATACTCTCCACACAGATCAAAAGAAGACCCTCAGAATCACTTTTTTTATTCAATACAAATATTGTCCCCCAAGTAAGCGATTCCCCAGACTCCTAGACATAACATATATTAGAACAATTTCCCAGGTTACTGTTTTAATAGGAACCTGGGGCTAATCCTTCATACCACTGGAGATTCATTTGTTCATTCATCTATTGTATTGGCTGGGCACTGACAGTATGCAATGTATTTTGCTGTTTCTGTACAGGATCCAAAGTCGGCAAAGGTGAGAGGCAGGGTAGCAACACACTTAAAAATGTAAGCTCTGGTAGAGTTCAAACCTCTGGCTGGTCACTTAGCAGATGTATTATTTAAGCCATACCCACCTCATAGGGTCACTGTAAAGATGAAATGATAAGGCATGTAAAACACTTAGCTGAGCCCCTGTCACCCAGAAATACCTAGTCCATGTTAGTCATGATTTTATACCAAAATTTCTGGAGCATAGGGAAAGTTTCTGAAGAAGAAAAAATATAGGATGGGGGGGTCATCCAGATCCTAATACCCAAACGTATTCCCTCTTCACACACACACACAATACTCATAGACTCTCAGACTTTCTCTAAGTAAATATTTACAATTAAGTTTATTTACTCATTTGTGCTCTGTTTTTTTTGTTTGGTTTGGTTGTTGTTTTTCATTAACCATCTGGGAAAAAAGTGAGCAGGGTGGGAGGTTGTGTGGGGCCCACTGTGGACTGGCAGTTGAGCCCCAACAAATACCATATCATCTGTGCCAAAAAGAAACTACTTCTGGTATCTTCAAAGAGTATTTACTCGCCTCTAAATTATGCCATTGTCCATCTGAGGAGAAAGTCCATCAGCTATGGGGCAGAGGGGGGGAAGGGGGGGAGACAGAGGACAGAGGACAAAAAGAAATAGTCTTGTGTTACAGCAGAGACAGTCCCTACATGCTTCTGGTGTCCTGAGACAAATAGGAGCCGTGGGTCTCTCTAGTAATGAGTTTGCTCAGCAAAGCTTTGGACTCTGAGCGGTATCTCCGTAGAGCTACCTGCAAAGCCTTTTCCTGGAGTGATGGACTTGTCTTTTGCAACCAGTTAGCACCTGCTCTCAAAACTTGATCCCTCCCTGATTTGTTTCAAGTAGAGCCAGGGGATCAGGACTTAATTAGCAGTGATATATCTCCTACCAATCAGTTCCATCCCGCTTCCCCTGGGGCCCCAGATTTGTCTCTATTTGGAATTCCCGTGCTCCTTGGGCGGCTGGTGTTTGCAGCTCTCCCGCAGACGGTCGGCGCCCCCCGGGTGGCCAAGCACAGGACCCAGGGCCTCCCCAGAGCTGCCACCGACCCAGCGAAGGGCCACTGACGCCTCCTGGATGGGAAGGTGACCGACCAGAAGGGCAGGCGCTGGAGCAAGCTCGGTGGAGGCCTGAACCCTTTGTGTTTGCAAATAGCCCTGGGGCTGATGAAGGAGGATTTTCTTTTCTTTTCTTTTCTTTTTTTTCACGAAGGGAAAACGCCTCCTGCTCTGTACCAGCTTGAAGCCAAAATAACATGTTTTGGCAACCGTTATTTGGCAATTAGGGCCTCAGCTTACTGAAAGCATTCTTCCATGCAAAATATGCCTTGGAAAGAAAACCCTAAACCACATCTGAGTGGAAATATAGGAAGTGAACAAAGGGGTGACAGAGCAGTGACAGTCAGAGAGGGAGGAGGGGTGCGGGGTGGGCACCTTAAGCAGAGGCTCTGCAAAGACTCAGGTCTGGATGTGTCCACAGCCCTGGTTCCGACTCTGGCCGGGCCCAGGGAGAGGCCAGAGGCCACCCACAGGAGTCCTGTGTATCTCCTTTTCACTGTCCCTCCGAGGGCACAGGAGTCCTGTGTGTCTCCTTTTCATGGTCCCTCTGATGGGTCATGAGCACAAATTAAGCAAAGGCCAACTGGAGTGGTGGGGCGTTGCCTGGGATGGTGCTGTCCCAGGGTGCACACCCCGTGTCACCTCCCACAGGGTGTGCACAGGCACCAGCAGGGCCGGCTGGGCTGGGGCGCTCCCAGACTGACACAAACTCCGGTGCTGTTAGCTTCTTTCTCCTTTAGGCCAGTTGTCACCCGTTTTGAGGAGAGGATATGGCAGAAAAAGGGAGACTTCTCTTCCCACCAGCCCAGGGCACCCACCTTCTTCGTTGAAGAGCGAGCTTACAATCAAGCGGGATATACTCCTTCATGGTGCAATTTGTTGGGTTTTTTGTTTTGTTTGTGTGCTTTTTAAAAATATGTTTTATTGACTTTTTACAGAGAAGAAGGGAAAGGGATAGAGAGCTAGAAACATCATAGAGAAACATCGATCAGCTGCCTTCTGCACACCTCCTACTTGGGGATGTGCCCGCAACCAAGGTACATGCCCCTGACAGGAATTGAACCTGGGACCCTTCAGTCTGCAGGCCGACGCTCTATCCACTGAGCCAAACTGGTTAGGGCTCATGGTGCAATTTGACTGAAATAAAGGGGGGGCTGTGACATATGGCTCAGTGTCCCCGATATACCTGCAGTGGTTTCCTGCTCAGTAATTGAAACCTCGCATGCTACAGTCTTCTCTCTTAGAGGGAGCGCCTTCTTTCCTCCCTCACCCTGCCCAACTCCCCCGTTGGTTTGTTTGTCTGTTTGTTTGGTGAAAAACCTAGGGAAAGATTTAAAGGCAGGAAACCATACCCAGCTAATGCACAGTAACACGGCTGACAGTGCACTAAACAAATCCCCATCCTCAAGTGCAGCGGCAGGAGAGGGTAAGGAGAGAGGGCCAAGATGCTGGTCTCACCTCCCTTATAACCCAAAGTGCCATCTGAAATCACACCAAAAGGAGAGTAAGTGGATTTCATTGTTGATCTGATGTTACCAAAGAGGTTATTTATTACCCCTACCAATGTGCACATTTCCCATGAACGCTGTTTGGTTTAATTTTACAACTGTAAACTACTTTTCCCTCACGATTAGGATAATTTTCTGAGAATTTTTCTAATAATACTGAATGTTAGCATAGAAACTTGCTAGTCTTGGGTTGCTTATGCATAGCCATAGGATGAACAATTTTTAGCTTAATCAGAGATTTGCCCATTTCTATGATCTACTTCTAAATAACCATCCATTCTATAAACATGATTTAGTCATTTTGATGGCATTTCTGAATTCAGCTTTCATAATATAGATTTAATGTTGGCATTTTAAAATCAAATTATTTTGATTAGCATAACAAATGTAAAGTTTCTAGTGGTCATAAACTAAGATATTTAAATTAGATGTGAATCATATCTGGCATACCATTTTATAAATCTAATGTGATCTATAATTTTGCACAGATAATATCCTCACCTATATTTAAATGAATGAAATCAGAATGTTACCAACATTTCTCCATTTGCATTCAACATTTCTCCTCCTAACTTACATATAGGTTGGCAAGGTAAACCAGACCATGAAGACTTGGAAGAAAAGTCTAGTTAGCTTGGCATTGGTCTTGCCAACTCTCTGTCCCTCCTTTTCTGTGTCTTTATGCCCACAATCTGGAAAAGTTAGAGAGGCTTGGTGGTATGCCTGCACATTTTGGCTTGTCTTTCTTTTGAAACTTTTAGAAAGAGTTCTGCCTACAACTGAGTTTGGACCCTGAAAAAAATAAAGTACATAACATTTCCCTCTGGGCACTTATTAGAAAAATATTAATCTCTTCTATTGAGGTCTCAAGGTTCTAAAAGGGTTAGTGTCTTTCAAAGGAGGTTATGAGGTCTCCATCCCTGACTAAGCCAGTGGCCTGCACTCATGTGGGTGTATCCTACTCACAGAGGTGCAGTTGACTCTTGGAGAGTAACGTGTATCTACAGCCAGGAGTAATAGGTATGGCACATGATAAGAGCTCTAGGAATTTACATACATGTTTTCATATAAATTTCTGTCTCCTTTAGAGATGGCAGCTAGAATATTATGGCAGAATGCTACCCTTGGAATTGAAGGTATTTCTACCCCAGCAAAAAAAAAAAACAAGTAAGCTTGTTTGGCAATATTTGAAAGGCTCATGGGAATAGAAGGCGTAGATTTCTTTCAGAATAAATTTTTGAAATCAGTTACTCTTTGGAACATCAAAAGCCATGTAAATTCATATTGCGTATTGTAGGAACTAAAGAAACAATTGTTAAATGAATAGATGAATATTAGAATCTGATAGACCTCACATACATACCTTCTAAACCAACTTTGGAGGTTCTAGATTTTTGCAGGTACATGAATCTCACTGTATCACTGAATGACATTCTAGTGTATTCACCCCTAAATAACTCAATACGTGGGTTAGAAGAAAAATGCCCCTAAGCTGATTCTCCTTATTAATTGGCTTAAATGCAGTCAGGTTTGTACTTTCCTAAGTACAAACTGCCTTTTCCTTAACACGCTTGTTGGCAGGTTACCTGAGAGGGTTTCCTTTTTGTCCACACCTCACCATTAAGAACATTATTATAATCACACAGAGCACAGATGTCACTTGTTAGCACTCATCCTGCCTTCTCCTTCTTCCTTGCCTGAAATCACTTCACTTCCGGATGACACTGTCTACCACTTTGCTAATAAATTATTATAGTTTATATTAGCTTAGTGAAAAGCTGCAACAGTTGTAAAAATTAAGCCAAAGGAAGAAATGAAGGAAGAATGTCAGCTCTGGAGGCATGTTGGGGAAGTGGGCATGGTGGGGAAGTGGGCAGGCATTGTCATCTTGGAAAACTGTCTGAAATGCAATCAAGCAGCTCAGCAAAAAGAAGAAGCTGACTCAGGAAAGTGCCTCATTAGAGCTGTGATGGAATTTAACTCCCAAGATGGGGAACTGAATTCTCCATAGGAAGGGCTCCCAGAACAACATAAGCATTGGTGTGGATCTCTTGAAAAATTGTAACCATTTTCCTTTGCCCTGGGAGACGCAGATTTTGCTGAAGTTGGGTAAATCATTTAACCTCTGTGGTTGGGTGTCTGAACTATAAAGAATAACAATTTTGTAACACTCTCCAGAGACCTGTGAGTGATAAGTGTGTTGTCCTTAAAAGGCCTGCAGTGCCACCGGAGAGAGCTTCCACGTGAAGTTACTTGTTTGATTGGAAGGAGAGACTGTTATTTCTTTGATTGGAATTCCTATATGTGAAACAACAAAACTACACACTGGTGTTGTTCTTAATTCAAAAAAGTTGGTGAACTGAGTGTGCTGGAGGATCATTTTATGTTCTTAATTCACTGAAAATAACTCCTTTCATAGTGACCCCATAGTGTCTTTGTGCACTACCCAAACTGGTCAGAAGCTAGGCGGCCTCCAGCTCCTAAAAACAAGAGTTTGTCTCTGTCTGCATGTGGGAACAGAAGCATTTTAATTCTCTGCACAGAGCTTGAGAGTTGTCTCCTTTATTTCCTGTTGACTCAGCTATCTTCTTCCCACATTTTGGGGTTTGTGGTAAATGAAGAATTTGTATTTGGCCACTGGAAACAAGGCTTTTGAATAAGCAGAGAATCATGTGGGCCCTGTGATTTTTTTCTTCTAAATGATTTGAAATTCTCCTTTTCTCATAGATTCATCAACAGTAATAAGAATTATGTGTGCATTTGCTAGAAGTGGGACCACAGTGATAGGGGAAGGCTTAACGAAATACTGTATAAAATACAGCTTTAAGATTCCTCACTTCCTTGGAATTCTTTCAAAAACAAATCAGCCCTTGTGAATGATGCACAAAGCCTTGTTTTGTTTCTCCAACTTTCCTCCCTCTCGACAGGCCATAGGCCTCCACCAAAGGAAGAAATACTTAAATTCATAACGCTAAAAATAGAAGTGGTCTATGCAAATGCAAGTGTACACTGCAAAAGAAGTTGATGTACATTAGACCAACTTGGTTTAATAATTGTGAAGTATTTTACAAATCTTCTCTATTTCTCATTCTAATTTCCATTTCTGTTTCCTTATTCCTTATACAGTTACCAAAAATAAAACAAATCTTTAAAGTTATGCTAATGTTTGCTATTTTCATTTTAAAATCCTCAATTGAAAGAATGAACTCATTTTAATCATTTGCCATATTTTATGTTTTAAAATATTTTAACAAAGTTTTAAGTGTCTAGTTCAGTGTTGTGCAATGGTCACCACCATCCATCTCCAGAATACCATTTTCTTTTAAATATCAAAGTTTAAAACTCTCACCCCAAAGAATTGTTCTCACTCCCAGTACAAGATTAGGAGGCTTGTTTGGGACTGGGGCTGGTTTGGGGTGATTGGAGTTTGGGCTCCACTGAAGAGGCCTGTCTTGGGCAGAAGAAAGAGGCAAACATGTGGGCAGACACAGCCAGGTCTCCACATAGCAGATGAATAAAATGTATTAAATCTGAGGACACAGGGAACTCTAACAGGAGAATAAATAAAAAGTGGCAAAAAACCCCTAGAGAGATAGAGAACAATGTAGGAGGTGACAGAACAAGGAAGGAGGTGCAGGAGGATCAGGAAGTTGGGAAAGTAGATCTTAAGTGATCAAGTGTCCGTGAGTCCCTCTGATGCTCATAGGGTGATGCTTCCTAATTTATTTTTCTTCTTCACTCTTCTGACCCCATACTTACTAGGGAAGACATTCCCTCCTTTCCCACTAATCACGATTCTACATTTCATCCTATTCAAAGTATTTTGGAACAGACCATGTGGAGTTGGAAGGACTGGAATCTCAATTCTGCTCACGAAGACAGTACTCTTCATTCTTCCTTCTCTCCCTCACCCCATTAAACTGATCTTTTTGCTCCTGATATTATACACTGGAGTTTCATGGTTGCTGTTGTTGTTTGATAACTAAAAAAGTAGACAGAAATTTTGGTGAAGGCTTGGTAGAAGAGTGTGAAGGGGATGGTGGAGTGTGTGTTTCCAGACCTTTTCCATGAAAAGGATAGTCAGAAGCTTACAAAACTGTGAAGCCATAGGCTTAGGAGCTCAGTGATCAAACATGGCCCAGAATTATAGAGAAAGCTATTCTCTCTACCTTTGCACAGGTGCTAGTATTACATTGATATCCCAAAGGTGGAAATTTCCACGGCTTTGTCATGGCATTGCTTTTCTCATCCTGGGTGGTGGCAGAAACACTCTTCAAAGCGGCTTCCTGCCCAGCAGATGCAGATACTTTGGGACCAAAAGCAGAGAAGAGTGGGTTGGGTCTCATGTGGTGGCAATACCTGACAGCTCTATTTGTGTGCACAAGTAAGACACCCCCTAGGGATTTCCACAAGTAACCTATGGACACTTGGAGGAAGGTCTAGAGACCTACTATCACTGGGGTGGAAGCTTTGTGCTAACTGATGCATTATATGACTCAAAAGTCTTCACAGTATTCCTAAATTTCCTCTGCCAAGTGACAGACACACTAATTATTGTCTAAAATAGGGAATGTAATGTCCTATGGCACAATCATATCTCAATAAAGGTACTGAGATACTTCCAGTACCTTTATTGAGATATCTGGAAAGTTTGCAAGCCAAAGATATCTTATATAATAAAAGGCTAATATGCAAATTGACTGAACAGCAGAAGGACCAGCTCCTATGATGCGCTCTGACCACCAGAGGGCAGACGCTCAATGCAGGAGCTGCCCCTTGGTGGTCAGTGCTCTCCCACAGGAGGAGCGCTGCTCATTCAGAAGCCCTAAGCCAGGCTCATTGCTGGCTGGTGAGAGCCTCTCCCACCTCTATGGCAGTGCTACTGATGTCCCACTGACAGCTTAGGCAGGCCAAGCTGCCAGTTATACATTGCCTGAGGGCTTCTGGACTGCAAGAGGGTGCAGGCCAGGCTGAGGGACGCCCCCCCCCCACCCCCCTGAGTGCACGGATTTCTTGCACTAGGCTTCTAGTGACACTATATTATTTTAAAGTAGCAAAAATGCTACAAAATTTCAATTCAGTGCAGGACCCACAAAAGTTAATTCATTGGACTGAAACATATTCTGAGATCTAATTATGAGCTAGGCTCTAGGGGTAAGACTGTGAAGGAGTTTTCAACTCAGAGACACAAATTTGAGAATTACCTGTGTAAGAGAGGAGACCTGGAGAAAACATCGGCATTCAAAGACTGGGCAGAAGAGGAGTCCCCACAGGGATACAAGAGTGTCCTTCCCATCCTGGCTCCAGGTCCCCTCTGCACTTCACCTTCCCAGTGAAGGCATCTGGGGTGTCGAAATATCTTCCATGCATGGGAAGGACCTAGCCTATATCAGGGTTTCCTTCTATTTAAATATGGCATTTTTTTCTTGACTGTGGCCACCCTGCACAACCAGGACCACTGTACCAGTTAACAGCCTTCCTTCAGAATCCCGATTGAGAAGGGTTACACAAATTCTTTCAGCTCCAGGATTCCCAAATCTCCCTGAGAGATCTCCATTCTTTCTCTCTCACCCTGTATCCCTACTTTACAATTTCAATCCACAGTCATGTCTCAATTCCCTGGTGTTCCTCTGCCTTTCTCATCAGGTTGTACCTCCAGCCCAGGACAGGTTTCTGTCTTGCTTTGCCTTGATCCCCTGGTATGACAGGAAACGGCCACACATCACGGTGTATCATTCATCTTCCCTACTCAGTGGTTATCTCTATCCACTCTGCTCTAGTTCTCTGTTTTGTGTCCTTGGAACCCACACATCCTCTCTTCTCTCAACAAAGCCTGGCTCTTGCAAATGGAAATCTTGGCTTTCACATCTATTTTCCCTAAAATGAGCTTCAACAGCCTATTTTGGAGAAGTTCAACACTGACTCCTTTGTTTTTGGTGGGTTTCTACTGCCTTCCCACTCAAGCAAGGGACGCTCTTGCCTTCGGTGGATGGGAGTGGGAATTACTGGGGAGGGAAAATACATCCAATAAAATTTTCAAATATTGCCCTGTTATAGAAGAACATCAGGCAACAGCACTAAATTTGTAGAAGCACTAATCTCACTATTGCATGAATTTCTCTGGCAGCACTCAGTAGACTGAATTTCAGCAGAGAGTTGGGCAGATCCAGGCTGGGTGTTAAGGAGCAAGTTCTTTGAAAAGACCAGGGACAAATAAGTTGATGCTATTGACAAGACAACGATCCCTAGATAATGAAAAAGCAAAGTGAGAAAGGGGCTGGAGGAAACATAAAGATCAGGAAACTAGACGTTTCTGAATATTTGAAGTTGATTGGGAAGTGACTGAGCGGGAGTGAGTGATATTCTTAAATTTATGAATTTAGTGATCAAATAGTTTACAGAAGTGCAACTCAGATGGGGTCATGCCCAAGTGTGTGGAAACATAACTTGCCACTCTCCAAATTAGGTTGTGAATACTAGGGTCGCCTAAAACTTGGTGAATTATTCCTGTCACATTCCCATCAGAATTCCTCTGTAAACCACCCTGGGTGGTTCCCGCCAACAGGAAAGGCTGTACCACAGGCTTCCCAGTTTCCGGCCTTCTCAGCACACCCCACGGGAACACCTTGTCCTCACTGTGGGGAGGGCTCTTTAAAACAAAGCCAGGGGAAGAGTGAAATGTTGGCAACAATGATGTCAGCCCTTGTGGGTCTTACACACACTTCTTCACGGAAAACAATTTAAAGGTATAAGTAATAATGAGTATTTACAGGTATTTTATAATTTACAAAATAGTTTTATTTATGTGGTTTATTAACACCCGTCATTTTTATGCCTATTTTACAGATGAGGGAAATGGAGGTTCTGTGAGGTCAGTCTAAGTTCACAAAGCTTGTTTGTCCACTTTACCCC
Organism: Corynorhinus townsendii; assembly: GCA_026230045.1. Taxonomy (NCBI): domain Eukaryota; kingdom Metazoa; phylum Chordata; class Mammalia; order Chiroptera; family Vespertilionidae; genus Corynorhinus; species Corynorhinus townsendii. The sequence continues at coordinate 77,268,054 of JAPDVU010000001.1, read as the reverse complement.
TCATTCCTGGCCCAGGGACCATGTCCTACTTGGACTCTCCTCCCCATCCTTTCAACTCATCTTGTTCCTGAGCTACCTCTCGACCTGTACATACTCTCAACACGCCTCTTTCTTTTTGACTTACAAAAGGCACTCTAATGTGATGTCATAACTCGCCCGTGTGTGCTCTATGCAAGGCTATTACAGAAGGCCCAGCACCTAGCAGAGTAGGGCTCCTTACAAGTCCTGATGAGTGGTTCTTCGGTGAACAAGTGGACATCGGAAGGAAGATATCTCCAATGAGAAGGCGGTAGGGGATGGCTTAATTGCCAGCAACCTAGAAATACACAACCCAATGTATTTCCAGACTCTTCTTCTAAAGCGCCAGCAGCCTCCACCAGGCCAGTTAGCCACTCACTAAAGAAACATTTACCAAAACTGCTTTGCCGAACACCATGCCAGGAGCCAGGAAATACAGCCCTTGACCCAGAGGACTTCATACAGCACCTGATCACCAGCGAAGTTTGCAAATAATCTAAACAGGCAAACAAACACCTGTGCCACACTGTGCTGAGTACAGGATAGAAGTGTGAACAAAGAGCAAAGGGATCACAGAGGGGAGACTGACTACTTTTGCCTGGGGAGATTAAAAAAGACTTTAATTGAAACTGTTACTTCATCACAAGACTTAGAGGGCTGGCATTAGCGAAGTTCTGGATTAATGCTTTGAATGAAACTGTTAAGTGAGGACAAGCTGTCCCTCCACAGTGCTGTGCTTTCATAATCTTACAGGATTATCGTACAGAATTAGTTACCCACCCCCCCACTCTGCCAGCAATGGAAATGAACTATGCAGAGAGTTGCCATAATCCCTAATATTTACTTGGTACTCACCATTTTTTAGCTAGCATTGTTACATAAATTATTCATTTAATTCTCACATCTCACATCAGTAAAAAATATGTTTATCCCCATTTTACAGATGAAGGAGTTCGCAGGGATTAAATAGCTTGTCCAACAGTTCACACTGAGACAAATTACTGTTACTTTGAGAACAGTCCCAACTTTGAATTAATGAGTGCAATTAGTTGTTTTGTTCACATGTATACTGAGTTACACAAGTTCACATTCATTTCTGTGGTGCAAAAATTGACAACATTCATTTAATTAAATAAAATTAACATTGATCTTTCATGTAAAATATTTCCTTCTCTCTTGACAATACCTCCCCTCCAAATCCTCTGAATATAAATGGAGGCAAAATAACTACTTGCATGTCATATTATGGGCTATGTAATTGACACATGGACAACGGTCCCACAAGTTCAGGACACCTTTCATATAAGCATTAATGGTGAGTTATACTTAAAGAGGCAGCAATTTTTTAAAGCTTCAGCTCAAAATCTCCTTGACTGGGTGTGTTAAACCAAAGCTCCTAATTAGAGATGACTTAGAGTAATACTTTTCTTTGTCATTTAATCCTCTAACCACAAAAATCAAGAGGTTTTTACCTGTACTACAGAAACCTCACTTCCAAGGGCAGATCACTCTCTAGGCTTTCAGACTCTTGAACTCAGACAACGGGAGCTTCAGGATTCACCCCCACTCTTCCCACTGTGGAAAATTCCTGATTACCTCCCTCTTCCAGCAGACTTACATAGAATCCCACAACAGATATCCATTTAAAGAAAAGTGACTGTTGACCAATTAATTATTCATGTAGCCGTCAGTATAGAGTGAGTATTGATGGTACTTAAATGCTCAACTTTTAGGCTCAAAATGCCTGGTTTGAATCCCATTGCCTCTCCTGAATAATTATACAATATTGAGAGAGCTATTGAAACTTGCTAAATGTAACTTGTCTGGTTGGTAAAATGCAGATGATAACTGGTAGAGACTGCAACTTGCCAAAGACCAGATGGGTTTAGTTCAGTTAAGATTTCAAAGAAGCCCGAACATCTATAAATGGAATACCAGTGCTAGTGCTGGGTTGGAGACCCTTGCTCCTCCTTTCCCACAGTCCTGGAATAATAGCTGAGTACATAACTGCTCAGTGAGACTACATTTCCTTGTCTCCCTCGGAAGGAGGTGTAGCCATGACTAAATTATCCCTCATGGAATATAATTCAATATTAGTCACTTCTAGGTTAGGGCATAGGGATACATAGAGCACTCCTTCATGCACTCTTTCCCCTTCCTCCTGCCAGAAATGGTAACAATTGCAGCAATCATGAGGCACTACCCACCATCCTGGGTCCCTGGATGACTGTATGGAACAGAGGCAGCTATCTGCTGGATTTATGGGAAAAATAGGCTTCTATCCTATTTAAGTGATTATATTTTGAGAGTTTATACAATAACAGTATCTAAATCATAAAATAATTATAAGGATTGAGAAGGATAATGCATGTGCTCTTGCCTATAACATTACTATGCATCAGCTAGTCATGTAAGAGGTTAGTGTAGTGGCTGTGTTTCCTAAGAACCTGTTTAAACTGAGAGATGTTTTGTCATAGGGAGAGGGGGAAAATGAGAAGTCTCCTTCCTATTCAGGATCCATCTGAAAAACCCTAAGGGCAAAGCTAGGAATTCTTTGCAATATCACCACGATACCAGTTCCTTTTTTCAGGGAAAGCAAGAGGTTTCAGAGCTCTAAGTCCAATGACTCAGAAGCCCTCATTTTACCCAGAAAACCTGCAGCCAGATTATAGAAAGCACAAGGTCAAATAGATAAGAATCTAAAAGCCAAACAGAAGTCTCTAATTAATGCCAACAGTCTGCCCTTTACAGCTTCAATTTGGTCACTAGTTGATAGTCAAATTAACTATAGTTCATTTCCTAGTACAATCAACTTATAATTAGGCATAATAATGAAGGGAAGTAATGGCACTTGTGATTGAAAACAGCAAGTACTACAAAAATCATTGTCTTTGGCGTTGGAATTGTGTGTATGTGGAATGTACATATATATTCACCACGGTATCATGTACACAGGGATCTGCCCCTTCTCAAAAGAATTGGGAACAATTGGTCCGTATCTCTTCTTTATTGATTTTCTATTCCCAAGATTAACTTTACACAGGTCTAAAATAAAATCATTTGCTTCTTTACTAGTGTAATTATGCAAAATCATTTCTGGACTAATATTTTATTTAAAGTTCAGCCATATTTTAAATCTTAACTAATGTATCATGTTTCTGGAAAAGATTAAATGCATCCCCTTCAGCATCATAATAAGCTCTGCAGTTACTGAGGCTGAAGTACAGAGCCCAGGATGTTGTCGTCCACTTACTCCTCTCTATTCCCTGTCCCCTCTGTACACGTGCCCTCTTGTAAAAAGGAGCATCAGTCTGGAGACCTGAAATTCTTTGATGAACCATTTTCAGTTTGGTTGTTTCATTTGTAGGAGCTTCATTTTAGTGGGATTCTTCAGGGAAAAGAGTATTTAAGAACTACAAGAGACTACTTGTTTCTAACCTTTGACCCATGTTGAGTGTCTGGTTTCTCCAGGCACATTCTATTATCAACAATGGTCTATGCCAGGACCACAGTATCAAAGGGTTAATTAGACCTGGGGGGAAACAAAAATAAACAAAACAAAAACAGAAACAAAACCCTCTCGTTCCATAGCCACTGATAAGAAAGCAATAGCATCACCTCCTGAATCAGTTTCTGGAAACTCAAAGAAAGTTGGGTTAGTAAACATTTATTTAATATATTTATTTCCTTCCATTTAAATGCCTCACCAAACCCTCATATTCTGTTAAAGCAATTTGACAATATCCAATAAAGATTAAAATGTACATCCCTCAGAACCTAACAATTCCACTCTTAGATATACACCTAAACATGCGCATATACGCACAAGAACGTGTACAGATGTATGTTCATTGCAGAATTCTTCAAGAAGGGAAAACTGGAAATAGCTTAAATGTCTACCAACAAGAGAATGGAAAAACAAATTCATGCAATAAATTTGCACTGCAGTGAAAATCTATCCATTTTGATTTACAAAGATGTATGAGTATGAATAAATATAAAAACATAATATTGAAGAAAGTCAGTGGCAGACATATAAAAATACGTACAAAAAATTAAGTGTTTTGTATGGATATATGTGGAGCATTTGCTATAACTATATATAAATTTTAAAATGTCTTAGAATAAATTAAACTCAAAGTCAGGATAGTGGTTATCTCAGAGCAGAGATGGGATGGTAGGAAAAAGAATGGGCTCAGGGAAGGCACCAACTAACTCAGCCAAACACCTAATCTTTTATTTATTACAGAAAGATCTGAGCAACTCTGGCTTTATATTAAACTGTGTCAAAGCTCTGTGGAGCATCCAGGAGGATACATGGTATTATTTTCTAGATTTTCCTTATGACTGAAATACAGGACTTTCTCAAGAGGTCTTTTGATGCATGTGAGTGGATGGTATCACATCCTTTATGTTCACAACAGGAAATATTGGTCATGGCTTTTCCAGACAGCAATAGCTCAAACTAAGCCAGCATGTGGTGGAGGCAAGGTTCCCTTAACTGCCACAAAACTGCAAGCAGTACCTAACATTATATATCAAACATGTATTATGCTTCACAGGCACTATCTCCTGTACTCCTTGCAGCAATTCCACAAAGAAGACACAATTATTATACCCATTTTATAGATGAAGAAACTGAGCTGTATAGAGCAGTGATGTCCAACCTTTTTCATTTCATGGCTCACATTAACAAATGACTAAACCTCTGTAGCTGACCAAAACATAGTATTTTGCTGATCTAACAACAACAAAAAGGTATAATTTAGAATCATTCATACCAGATGGCTATTGTTGTAGTGGCTGTTGTCATTTTTTCATTTTACAATCTAAGGGAAAAGAGGTCAGCTGCAGAGGTCTAAATAGTCAGGTATTGCATGTTTTAAAAACTCTTGCAGCACACTGGTTGAAAATTGCTGGCTTAGAGTCATCTGGCCCAGGCCCCATGGGGAGTGGAGAAGACAAGCATCATTCCAGGCCCTCTGGGACTCTTACCACCACTCTCTACTTCCTCCTCATGACTGGTGTCCATTGTCTTTACAAATACATGTTTTCCAGAATTTTCAGGTTTAAGAGTTCACTGATGTTCTCAGTAGAGGAGGCGTGGGAATCACTGTAGCCATCCTCTGACACGGGCAGCATCCCTGCTGTACACCTGCCTAGCTCAGCTCTCACTGCATGCTGGGAACAGCATCTCAGTGAACCTGAAAGCTGTCCTATCAATAAGATCTTGACTTGGGAGCCAGGTCGCTGGGGCCCCTCATGACAGCTCTGGAGGCAGCGATGTTCGTTCACAGTTCAGATCTGCTCAGCAGCAGGCCTGAAACAGAGACGTCATGAATTCCATCAAAATCTCCTCCATGATGTGACATGCACTTTGTTAGAACAGAATAAAGGGGTTTGGCTCTGTTGGACCAAATCAAGTTGGTCTATGTGGAATATCACATTTTAGATTCAAATCCTCCTTAAACCCTCTGCTTAGGTTCGCGGTTAACAATATTTTTCTATCTGTCTGCAGAGATGACAGGCAGCCCAGCACTGGAGCGGGCCCAGCAGCCTCTGCGCGGCTGCTTTGCCAGGCAGACTCCATAGATGAAAGGCAGAAATCCCACCAGCCCAGTGTCTCCTGATTAGCCTGGAGAAAAGCTGAATGACAAACATGTTTCCAGTCTGCATGGCCCACGCAGGGAAATGGGGCAATCTGGCCTGAAAAGGGATTTAGACTTTTGTTGTGTGCAAGGGAGGGGGGATGGAGAATAAAGGCTGATTTAAATCCGTCCACAATGCTTTCCCTCTTGGTGATCTCTCAGATAAGAAACAGCCGGGCTGTGGTTCAGACCCCTACGATGCCCGCGCGTCTTCCCTCTGCCCTCCTCACCACTAGGTAAGCTGGGCCCTCTCAATGTCAGACCCTGTGCAGATTAGGGAACTGGTTGTTTCAGAACACTCGCTCTTTTGGCCAGAATCTTATGATATGCTTGTTGATTAATAAAATTAGTCTACAGTAAAATTCTCTATAGAACTTGTAGCTTAAAATAAGCCTCAGTACAGTGTATACATTACCTAGTTAGCTACTCAGTTAGTTACACTAATCACTTTACCCTATACTAGTTTCAAGTCATATAAAATGCTTCGTAAAATGATCACAAGGCTCATGTCGCAAATGCTGAGTGTTAAATATGTGATTTATTTATTGGAGACACGGCGTTAAGACAAAATATTTTCCTTCTCTCTTCCCAATAGAGAGAAGAGCCCCACAGATATTGAAAGTATACACAGTTAGTTATATAAGTCAATACATCATCACTTTTTATTACATAATTGTGTGCTAAGGTAGGCAGGACTTCGTGCTAAATATTTCTGAAAAATCCACAAGCCACAGAGATGCCAAGTCTGTCCTCTATGTCCTCTAAGTGGACACGCTCTGGCTTCAATGCATGCACGTGGGTATCGCCAGTATTATGCTGAGGGAATGGAGGGCAGGTTCAGGGAAATCCATTCACCACGAGTCCCTTTGCTTGGATGTGGATGTGAGAAGAGCAGCTACAAGGCAGCAGGGGCTGCCTGCTGCAGGCCCTGGCCGCGGTCAGCCCAGGACGGCTTGCTCTGCTGGCCTCGGTACAGTGCTTCTTCAAGCACAATTATCAAGACAGTCTTCAGCGACCTCTTATTGCTGCCGTATTTGAGGAAATGCATTCAGATGCAGATTGCCCTAAATCCTATCAACCCATTCAACCATGTATGTGAGTGTGCATGTCTGTGTGTGCGCCTACACACTTGTGAACACACAGCACGCATGTATTTGCACTTACACAAATTCTCCCTAGAGCATTTAAATGCCCAACATAAAATTTCCAAATGAGGAGAAATGCTTATGTTTCCAGGCAACTTGATCAATTGCTCTTGTGCTCTTCTTATAAATATTTCACAGAAAATATTTAACATGACTCCCTCCAATCCGATCGGCTTTGAAATGCTCCTCAAAGTGAATTCTCCCCTAACAATAGCTTGATGCAAAAGCTTTTTTTCTCCCCTTAAGCACATGGTCTGCTGCCATAGCAGCAGGAACAGTTCTTATTTAATGGAAAAGAAAAGATACTTTACATTGATTCAGTAGTGGCCAAAGGCGAGGGGGCGGGGGGGGGGGAGGGGGGTGGTGGTGGAAGGCGCTGCACATGCGCACCTAGCACCTCCAGCCCACCTTGACCTCCCCTCCCCCCAGCACGCCTGAGATTATTACCCAGTCTGCATTGGAACTGTAATAGGAAGTGACAAGTTTATGTAAATGATCCACATACGGATTTTGCTCTTGTAAAACAGAGCAGTTACTTTTGGGCTTTCTAATTATTTCATGCCTTGTGGTTCTCTGATGGGGCAGAAATGACTATAGTTGGAAAGTACCCTGTGATTGACAGACTTCTGTCCCCCTGGAGCTCATTAGGGCTCAGGCTTTGGAAGATGGGAAATAACCCTACTAGGCACCAAAAAAAAGAAATTCACTTTAGCACCAGTGATTCCATAGATTCATTTGTTCAGATTTGTGTTTCATTGGGGAAACAGTGTTATCAGGAAAGGGCACTATTGCCTCCCTGATGCAAACAGACTCTCTGCTTCAGTGCTTTTTATTTTTAAAACCTGAATTTAAAGTCACACCAACTGTATGATGTAGAACTTGCAGGGTATGAAATGCCAATAGGATTTTTCACAAGGAAGTGAGGAAGAGAGTCAGGTGAAAGGAGCAATATGCCATATGGAGCAACTCCAGACTCTAACCAGACACTAACCACTGTTGTCAATTTTCAGACTCAAAAGGATCTCTTCCTATGTCAAATGGCCAGAGAAAGCAATGAAGGTAGCAAATAAAATGAAATCATTGGTTAGGAAAGTCTGCCTGTCCCCTCAGTTTAAATACACCCTTGTGAGAAAGAGAAGTGCTGATATAGGGTAAGACTGTGAGGGGGAAATCCATAAAGCTGGAAAGACTGTAAGGTTCACTGATTTCAGTCTTTCCATTTTATGGATTAGAAAAGTAAGAGACAGAACAGTCACATAGCCAGCTGGCGGTGCAGCCAAAACTAGAACTGAGCCTGCAGCTTCCTATCCAATACCCACTTCTCTGGGGTTAGAACCAGAAAAGGAGTAGAATTGGGGAAAACCATGTGACATGAGGTCTGCTAGAGGGTGAGGTTTCATGAGGAGGAAGTCCAAATATAGTGGGTTCAGATTTTTATCCACTTCACTGAAATGTGTACAAACTGGAGCATTCTTCATGTTTTCATAACAGATCTTTTAAACATTCTAATTAAAGTAAGTTCAGCATTTCTCCATTTAAAAGTTTCTGTCAGCTTGATTTATTTTCTTTTGGATAAATGTTCAGTCAAGTTCAATGTCCAAACTTCCTACCAGGGCCATTGGTCTTCTTTCAAAAGTTCCCCAATCCGTGCCTGCTTCCCCAGGAAGGCTTCCGGGTATGTTGTGTGCCTTTCTGAGTGACAAGAGAAACTGACTGGTTTATGTTCAGGTGTGTGGGCTGTGCTTGGGTTCTTTGATGTCTCTTCAACCATATCCACTGGCAAGTAGATGCACGTGCAGACAAGCCTGCTTTCTTTCCCCTCACTATCATGAATACAAGTAAGTTTCCCTTGGAACCTAAGAAGAAGAGGGGAAGATATTTCTTCAAAATGAGATTTATTAAATTATGACATACTTAGATATTTAGTTTAAAATAGATATTTAGATACATAGTTTAAAATATGTTCAACATTAGGCAAATTTAAGCACAACATCATGATTTTATAATGCCCTTCCCCACCTCTATCATTGACAAGGAAGGCTGAGTCAGTAATAAAAAATAAAAGTTACCATTAATTGCACGTCTGAGCCAAACAGTGTAAATTTTGACCCTCTGCTATATGTTAGCCAGAAACAAAAGCACAAACCATGGACTAGAGATGAGGTGGTAACTTAAGTGCCAGAGAAGCAAGTAAACCAAACCAGGTAGAAGTAGATGGATAAAAATGGAAAGGAAACGAAGGTTAGCCTGCAACAGAGGCATACTGCAAAACCTCCAAGTTTAAGAAAATACAAGAAAGTCCAACTCATTTTAGGAGGCTAATAAAACATTGTTCTAAAATCAGTATGGTCAGCATAAGGAAAAAAGTGCAGGCAGGCCAACTTACCCTATGAATACAGAAGGGAAAATTCTATATAAGTTATTACTTAAGTGAATCAATGTGCTAAAAAAACAACCACAGCCCTGCCTGTGTGGCTCAGTGATTGAGCATCGACCTATGAACCAGGAGGTCACGTTTGATTCCTGGTCAGGGCATATGCCTGGGTTGCAAGCTCAATCCCCAGTAGAGGACATGCAGGAGGCAGGCAATAAATAATTTTCTTTCATCATTGTTGTTTCTATCTTTCTCTCCCTCTCCCTTCCTCTCTGAAATCAATAAAAATTTTTAAAAAACACACAAGTGAAGTTTATCTCAGGGATACAACAATGGATTAATATCAGAAAACCTATCTTAAAATAGAAAACATAAGAAGAGAAAAAAAATCTATAAATGCAAATAGATTTCATGAAGTTTAATGTTTACTTATCCTACATAATAAAGAGGTAATATGCAGATGGCTGTCCCCACATTGTCACAAGATGGCCGCCCCCATGTCATCACAGATGGCTGTCCCCATGTTGTCACAAGATGGGCACCTCCATGTCATCACAAGATGGCCACCACAAGATGGCCACCCCCACATTGTCACAAGATGGCTGGCAGGGGAAGGCAGTTGGGGGCAACCGGGCATACAGGGTAGGGCAGTTGGGGGTGATCAGGCCAGCAGGGGAGGGAAGTTGGAAGCAACCAGGCTTGCAGGGGAGGGCAGTTGGGGATGACCAGGCCTGCAGGGGAGCAGTTAGATGTCAATCAAACCAGCAGGGGAGCAGTTAGGTGTCAATCAGGCCGGCAGGTAGAAGCAGTTAGGAGCAGTCAGGCAGCCAGGCAGGTGAGTGGTTAGGAGCCAGCAGTCCTAGATTGTGAGAGGGATATCCAACTGCCGGTTTAGGGATCGGGCCTAAACCAGCAGTCAGACATCCCCTGAGGGGTCCCAGATTGGAGAGGGTGCAGGCTGGGCTGAGGGACACCCCCCCTCCCCAGTGCACAAATTTTGTGCACTGGGCCTCTAGTGATAAAAATAATAGTCTTAGTGGTTAGGAACAGAAGGGAACTGCTTTAATCTGATATAGACTTTATACCAAAAATCTAAAGTCAACATGATAGATGATGGAGAAAACACAAAACTTCTAATTTCACAATCCCTGCCGCTATTTAACTTATTACTGAATTTCTTCACCAATAAAAAATTTAAGACAAGAAGAAAAAATATTATAAGATGTAGTAGTTTAAAATATGTTCATAAAGCCCTGACCAGGTAACTCAGTTGCTTAGAGTGCCATCCCAATACGCCAAGGTTGCAGGCTTAATTTCCCATCAGGACACACACAAGAATCAACCAATGAATGTATCAATGAGTGGAACAACAAATTGATATGTTTCTCTGTCTCTCTCTCTTTCTCCCTCCCTCCCTCTTTCCCTTCTTCCCTCCCTCTCTCTTTCTAAAAATTGATAATAAAATAAAATAAAATATGTTCACCAATTCTCCAACTGTCTCTTCAAAAAGTGGAGCCTAATTTTTCTCCCCTTGAGTTTGAGCTAGACTTAGAGAATAGCTTCTAACAATAGAATAAGGTGAAGTAATGCTGTGTAATTTCTGACACCAGGTTAGATTCCTGAATTTCAGATCTCAGAGATTGTGTGGTAATAATTACCTATTGTTTTAAACTGCTAAGTTTTGAGATAATTTGTTTGTACCAATTGATAACTGATACACAAACACTGGAATAAAGAATATTGAATTGTCATTAATTGCTGGCAATATGTTCACCTACATAGAAAATCCAACAGCATCAATAAACTATTAAAACTATGAGAGTTCAGCAAATTTGCCTTAATGCAAGATCAACTTACAAAAATCATTAGTCTTTTTCTATCCCAGCAATAATCAACTAGAAAATAAAGTATCATTCTCAATAGTACAAGAACTATAATGTATATGGGAGTCAATCTTACAATGACTGTACAATACATTTTTATGGAAAAATATTAAAACTGCACTGAAAATAAAAAAAAAAAAGACTGAATAAATGGAAACATACCAAATTCCTGATTTCTGACTTAGTATTATATGTTTCAAAATTCTTCCTCAATAATCTATATATAAATATATATATATGTATATATATATACACACATATATATATACACATATATATATATATATATAGAGAGAGAGAGAGAGAGAGAGAGAGTGCCAGGGTTGTAACATTCAAAATGACTGAAGGCTCAGCCGAACGCCAGGCTGTGTGTGCAGCAGGTGAGCAGGCTGAATAGCTGACCTCTGGGAGAGAGAGAGAAGTGGGGATGATCAGCAGCGGCAATGGCTGCTGGTGAGGCCCAGAGAGAGAAGCAGGGTGATCGCCAACAGGCAAGCCTCTCTCTCTCTCTCTTTTTCTCTCTCTCTCTCCCCCCCCCCCGACCTCCCCCCAGAGGTCAGCAGTTCAGCCCGCTCGTCAGCAGCCTGGGATGCGAGATGCCAATGGCTGCCTAGGAGGCAGAGCTTTTGACACTGACTGGCATAGAAACTGACCAGTCAGAACCTACTCTGGGTGAACTGTGGAGGCATAACCTAAGGTGAGGGCTGGGGGGGCGGGGGTTAAGGGCAACAGCTGTTTGGTGTAAGGTGTAAGAAAGTGATTCAATTTTTTAATGACTGGTTTGGCAGTATAGTGCATATGGCTGGCTTTCAGTCCAGATATAGGGATTATGTGTTTTTGTCTGCCAAGAGCATCTCCTCCTGCTGAAAAAGGCTCACCACCCCCTGCCATTTAAGCAATCCTATTCTATATAATCTATCTATACTAATAAAAGGGTAATATGCTAATTAGACCAGCCATCTTCCAGATGTCTGACTTCCTCTGGACAAAGCCATGGTGATGGGGGCCATGGCAGAGGCAGTTAGGGGTGATCAGGCCAGCAGGGGAGGGCAGTTGGAGGTGAACAGGCCGGCAGGGGAGGGCAATTAGGGGCCATCAGGCAGGTAGGCAGAGGCAGTTAGGGGCAATCAGGCAGGCAGGCAGAGAGGTTAGGGGCAAGCAGGCAGGCAGGGGGCAAAGTAGGGGCAATCAGGCCAGCAGGGGAGCAAGGTAGGGGCGATCAGGCCAGCAGGGGGGCAAGGTAGGGGTGATCAGGCCAGCAGGGGGGCAAGGATGAGGCAATCAGGCTGGCAGGGAGGCAAGGTAGGGGCGATCAGGCCAGCAGGGGGGCAAGGTAGGGGTGATCAGGCCAGCAGGGGGGCAAGGTAGGGGCGATCAGGCTGGCAGGCAGAGGGGTTCGGGGTAATCAGGCAGGCAGGCAGAGGAGTGGTTAGGAGCCAGTCGTCCCAGATTGTGAGAGGGATGTCCGACTGCCAGTTTAAGCCTGATTCCACAGGGATCCCCTGAGGGGTCCCAGATTGGAGAAGGTGCAGGCCAGGCTGAGGAACTCGCTCCCCCCCGCCCCACACACGAATTTCATGCACCAGGTCTCTAGTGTATAATAAAGACAATAAAAATTCCAGCCAGATTTCTCACCTGCCTGGATGGCTTACCATCATCCATCACTGTGCCTTCTAAATACCAGACTCTACCTTTACCACTGGAGTTCCTCCGGTTGCCTTCAGCTGGGTCTATATCAAGGGCCTGTTTCAACCCTGCAGCCATGTCTCTTTTCCAAGTTTCAGCTCCCACCATGTGCTCTGGCTCACCTTGTTATTTACTGAGCTCCATGCCTCTGTTGTGGCTTGGGCTATGATAAGAGAAGAAAGGCTGGGGAAAAGAGGAAGGAGGAGGAGGTTTAGGAGGAAGAAGGAAGAGGGCAGAACAACATTAATAATAACATTTGGATTCTGTGAAGATAGGACCCCTTTGAAGGCAGCTTCATTATGAAACCAAAGACCAAAAGATGTGGGAGGCTGATTATCAATTCATTTGAGTGAACCCATGGGGCATATTTATTTGCATTAATAAAAACTGCTAAAGTGAAGACTTTTATGCAAAGTTTAGAAAACATTAGAAGAGACGATGCCAGAACTGTGTGGTTATTCTAGTCAACAGACCAATGAAAACAACATTTTCGTTGTCTTTGTGAATGAAGAAATAGGTTAAAAATTAAACTAGTTTAGATTTGATGTGGAGGAGGGGAAAGATAAATAAGAAACAGGACTCTATCAAAAAATACATAGGATCACCTAACCTGAAGTTCTTTTCATTCATTAGCCAAGAAAGGCTAGAGTTGAGATGAGAAATGCAATAAAAAAAAGATATCCTGTAGCAATGCTTTAAGGCATCATCTGAGTGCACTGAATAATCAAATAATTCAGCTATGAAGGATTTGACTCAATGCTAACACAAATATTGGGTCCTCCCCTATAATATGTACTCCCTCTAACATAATCATACCCTACTTCTCCTGACTTATTCCTAATTATGCTTTAAAACTCAACTCTGATGTTAACAGTTGTGCAATGCTTTCCTTTCTACCTTTTCATTGCACCTCAGTTTCCACTAATTGCCCCTCTTTAATTCACCCTATATTGCCCCTTTATAGATTTGTTACTCAAATGGGATTTGTTTATTCATCTTTTTCCCTGCTAGACTTTTAGCTTGTAAAGGGCAGGAACTATGTTTTTAATTTCTGTTTCTAAAGACCCAATTCAGCACCTTCCAGATAGTAGAGTCTCAATAATATTCGCTCAATGAATGAATGAGTAAATTATGGTCATTGCTCCCTACAGATAGAGAATTAGATGTAATCTCTACAAAGCTAAAGCCAGATGTGAAGGACCAGTAAAAAGAATGAAATAATGGAGGGAAGTCTTCAGAAACTGGAAGAGATGGTGAGTAGGAATTTAAAAATAATCAACAGACCCTTTGCTGAATCTACTACTAGAATGAAGACCATTCTCAGCAATCAGACTGTCAACATCCCAGAAAACATGGACATCACTCTGAAGGGACGCACAGTTACTGTGAAGGGCCCAGAGGCACCCTGCAGGGGAACTCCAACCACATCAATGTAGAACTCAATATCCTTGGAAAGAAAAAGAAGAGGCTCTGGGTTGATAAATGGTGGGGAAATAGAAAGGAACTGACCACGGTTCGCACTATCTGCAGTCATACACAGAACATGATCAAGGGTGTCACACTGGACTTCTGTTACAAGATGAGGTCTGTGTACACTCATTTCCCCATCAGCATTGTTATTCAGGAGAAGGGTTCTCTTGTTGAAATCAGAAATTTCTTGAGCGAAAAATGCATCTGCAGAGTTTGAATGAGGTCAGGCATTGCTTGTTTAGTATCTCAAGCCCAGAAAGATGAATTGCTTCTTGAAAGAAATGACATTGAACTTTTATCAAATTCAGCTGCTTTGATTCAGCAAGCCACAACAATTACAAACAAGTATATCAGGAAAATTTTGGATGGTATCTATGTTTCTGAAAAAGGACAAGTTTAGCAGACTGATGAATAAGATCTAAGTTGTCCATTTATAGAAACAGCAAGATGCCAAATGATTTGTCACTCTTATTTGTGATATTTTAAAGATGCAATAAAAGCCATGTACTGATTTGGGGGTGGGGAAATAAACAGAGAAAAATAAAGAACATATATTTCAGGCTGAAATAGAGGGAAAGGCCAAAAAAAAGAATTGCACAGTACAGATAGTGAGAAAATGTTAAAGTCTGTCTCTGAGCTCTGAGGAAAGAACTTAAGTGGTGGGAAAGCCCAATAGGGAATGTCTTTTTTATGCATTGGAGTCTGATAATCTCTCCATAAGAAGACACAAACTTATTGAGATTTAAAGAAGGCAGTACAAGCTAAAAGCAAACTCCTGTGTCTCTACATGGGACCTCAATTTCATAAGGAAGTGGGCATTCTCTACATGGTAAAATGGGGAGAAGAATTTAAGTTTGGGGGGGGGAAATTTATGTTTTGGGGGAGGAGGAGGGAATGAGTAGTCAAGGATATAACTCTAAGGAAAGAGGACTAGAGGAAAAAATAGTTCACCAGGCAAGAGAGGAGCATGAGCGAAATGGTGAACTGAAATGTCTAATTGGGTTTATGAAGTGTTGCTGTGGGGTTCATTTAGAATTAGAGCTAGAGACCTCTATACAATTTTCAGCAAAAGCAATGAAAAATAAATTTTAACATTCTGAAATGGTTGGACTTCTTATATGAAATGTTGAAGGATGCCAGGTCAGAATATGATTTTATATGGAGTCAAACAGTCTATTTGACAAGAGAAGAGCTAAAGCTGAATTGCATGTATAATAATACTTTTAAAACAAATTCATGAGGCATCACATACACCTGAAAAACTAAAGGCTTTATGCATGTGTCAGCAAATTGCACTACTTGGAATGTATCTTATGGAAATAATATACATGAAGATTTGTCTGTCATTATTTCATTGGAGAAAAGATAAAGGAAAATGAACTGCCCAACAATGTGACTGGTTAAATAAATGATGATGCATACTTATAATTGAATACTACCCACCCACAAAAAATTACCTTGTAGAATCATTCATTCATTTGGCAAATATTTGTTGATATGGCCTTCAATGTGGCCAGTGCTTCCCTAGGCACTGATGACTCAGCTGAGAACAAGTACATGTTTCTGCCCTCCTGGAATTTATATTCTAGCAGAAGAGAAAGACAATGCGCAAGTAAATAAATAAATAAGCAATATTATTTAGATGGTAATAAGTGTTGTGCAGAATAAAGAAGAAAGAAGGATAAAGATTGACTCAAGTGTAGAAGTTATGGCTATTTTATAAGGGTGTTCAAGGAAAAGTCTCAGTGAGCATAGAATCAGTTACCTGACAGAACAAATGTATCCTCTGGCCAGAAATATTCTTCTTTTGGGAACCAGGATCTTTATACCTGAACAGCTTGGAGTTGGAAGGACATAAAGCACAAAATCCCCAGTGTGTAACTGTGAGTGATGGTGAGCAGGACTACTCTTATTTTCACCTGTTGGGTCCTAGATTCATGTATTGAGACACTCAACATGCAAGTATGTTGATTTAAAGGGAGCACTACGTTTTCAAGGATAGTCCCCATCCTCAAAAGCACCCCCAAGGAGACACTTCAACTGTAACTTCAACTTGTTCCATTATTCTATCAGGCTGGCAACTTCTGGGTGGTGCAATATGTAATATGACTGTGGATACCATGGGTCTGTAGAGTGGATTCCTTGGTCTGATGTGATGTTATTGGGGATGCTATAGAGTCAGATCAAACACATTATAAAGCTTTCACATTATAAGCTTCTGGCTGAGATCCTGAAGGCAAACCCCTATTTCTACCACTTGGCTCTCCCAATCAAGATGAATGCTACTCTTTCTAGTGTAGAAGGTACAAGGGGTCAACTTGCCATGGGTGGCTGTTACAGATAGCTTGGGCATTCAGCAACAGGTGCTATATTGTCTTTGGTTGGTGAGATCATGTGGGGATCCCTAACCCTAACACAGGTCCACAGCAAAACACAATAAATTTCAGTTTCTTTCAATTCAGTTCACTAGACATTTAAGTTCTAACATCTCTCTAGGGCTGCTTTCTTAGCTGGGGAAATTTCTTCCCCAGCCCTCTCTCTGTGGAGCCATATTCTTGCTTGCTCACTCGTCCTTTGCACTCTTAGCTTCCATCCCTGTCTCAATGGCTACTATGTTCATGCATTCATTGTGCCAGCACCAGGGTGATGACAGAAGATGATTGGTAATAATTGGTCAAGTCATTCTGCCTATTTTTCCATGGTGCATGCTCTCTGCTGGGCATTCATTAACATGTGATCCCAAGGTCTTTTCACTGCATGTTCATCCCCATGCTGACCCACATGCCTTTACTGCTTGTCTCCTCTCTCCCAATCTTTCTTCCTCTAGTATCCTGACCAGCTGGCTAAGGCATTTGCCACTGGCTATGAGTCTGTGTGTATTCTAATATCAGGCCACTCTCTTTCCACACAAAGTAGGTGACCAGATACTCCACCCTAATCTCTGTCATTGGAAGAATTTTCGGCCACCCCTGAGTGCATGGTAGTTCAACTACCATCCCTTTTCAGTTGGCACACACATATCATGCTGACACATTCATGATCCAAAGAGGGCTTTTTTTTCTCCTGTCGGTTTGTCATAAGGAGCCATATATGAGCTGAGGGAGAAAGATGTGGAAGAGAACACGAGTGGGTGACATGGGTATGAGCCACCTTGTACAGCTTGCTTATGCTCTCTGGCCCTATTCATGCTTGATCCTGAATGTGCTACTTGCATCATGCAGTGGTTGTGCTGGACCCACATCACCTTATGACTTATTGGTCTGACAGGGCCCAGCTCAATATGAGCTGTTCTGGTGGCTTGGTCACTTAGTGTCTTATGGCCAAGCACTCTCAGGGCACAAGGTTGGAGCTGTTTTTTTAAGAGGTATATAATTCTCCACTAGTAGATGGCATAATATTAAGAAACCCAGGGCCTTGTGTTGTGACTCTTCCACTGGGGTCTGTCATAAACTCCAAATGGTGTCCTTTCCCACCATGACATCTCTAAAACCATAGGGTCTGCTAGATTGTAAAGCCTAAGAGGCAGGGCTGGACCATAGCCTTGGTCTTCCTGCTACAGAACTTGTTCTTAATTTCACTCTAAGCCAGTAGCCTTTGTGTCATCTGATATGTGGATCAGAGCCATATGCACAGGTATATAATATGCTGCCTCCAGAACCCAGAGGCCTGTGGGGTATTATGCTTTATTCTTTGTGGGAGATGCAAAATACAACAATTTGTTTTTAATTTTGACGGGAACTGTACTCTCAAACACTTCACCAAGTGGTCTGAAACTTTGTGAGGTTTATCGCTCACTCTCTGGAGGGCATGGGCCTGACCAGAAGATCAGCCACTTCTTGCTCCTTGATCTGATAAGCATTATGTCATCACTCTAGTGTATCATGTGATGCTTGGCAGAAAGTCCAGCCATTCAAGATTTTTCAGACTATCTTGTGATAGAGGATATGAGCATTAATGTACCCTAGGTCAAGATTATAAATGTAATCTGTTGTCCATTTTAAATGTTGTGTTTGATCCCCTTTTCTTAGAGAGATGGAAAAGAACATATGTGCCATATCAATGGCCACATATCACGTACTCCAGGCCTTGTTAATCTGCTGTAGTAAAAATACCACATTTGGCATAGCAGCTGCAATTGTGGCTACTACACAGTTGAGTTTGTAGTCCCCTGTGTCCTCCAGCACCCATCTGTTTTTTTCAGGGGGCAGATATGATGGGGCCCACCACTGCAGCATCATTTAGTCTATAAAGCTGGCTGAGATGTAATTTTGTCCTTGATTTATTATTTTGGCTGGGAGTGGATTGCATGGTTCATAGCTTCTGCTTGGCCTTTCCACTATGACAGATCTTATTCCAAAGGCAAAGGAGCCAATATGAGGACTTTGCCAAATACAAAGTATAGCTTTTCCCATTGTACATTTAGGGATAAGAAAATGACCACTGAGGGGGGTCCAGTGGACCCATGATGAGTCAGAGTTGGGCCAGGATTCTGTTTCTTACTTGGCCTCCTTATGCCCTCATATGATACTTCAGGTCTCTGAGGTTCAATGTTAAGTTAGGACCCTATGCTTAGGTATTCCCCTTTTCTAGTATATGCTCACCAAAGTGGCCATAGGTCTCTTTGGAGAAGGACTGGGGAACAATTACCATGTATTTGTCATGACAATGCACAATCCTTCATCCTGAGAATGGTACCTCCTTCAGTTGGAGATTTCTCTGGGCCAGAAAAGCAGGCAAGAGATGATAACTATTTATTAAGGTGACTTCCCTCAGCATCCTGATCATTAATCCTTGATTTCTTTTGATTAAACATCTTGAGTAGCACCCTGTTGGCTCCCTGTCTATTTTGTCCCCAAGGATACTATGTTCTATTACCCAACTATGTAACTTTCTGAGAGGAAGGTCCCCCTGACTGCACTCTGACCTTGGCCTCTGATGGTTAAGTACTTAACCTCATCCTCATTGCTTTCAGTGAGTCCAGTTTGAAAAGCATCTCCTACCATGAACTCTCAGCTGGATGAACTTCTTAGGGGTGATGGTGGCCTCTTACTACCATGTTTATTGCTTTAGTAAATGGTGAAGCCTCTGAACTAGGGGTCCTCAAACTTTTTAAACAGGGGGCCAGTTCACTGTCCCTCAGACTGTTGGAGGGCCGGACTATAGTTAAAAAAAAAAACAAACAAACAAACTATGAACAAATTCCTATGCGCACTGCGGGCCCGGGACGAGTCGGCTGCTAAGCAGGACAGGCAGAGGCACCCAGCGGGCCGGATAAATGTCTTCGGCGGGCCGCATGTGGCCCGCGGGGCATAGTTTGAGGACCCCTGCGAACTCTCCCATGAAACATAGTCATCTTATATAGTAGACACGCTGTAGCATGCCTAACTCTCTGGGCCTTTTCATTTCTCCTTCTACCATCTGCTATGGCAATTCTGCCATTTCTGTCTCACTTAGTGTGGACCATTTCTTTTCCATGTTTCTAGGTGTCATCCTGACAGCACATTTGCACCATGATTCAGTGTCCCTGCCAGAGCGTCGAATCCTGTATCCTAGGAAAGTATTCTCAAATCAATAAACATGCCCTAATCCAACTTCGTTTAATGACTCCACCTTGTGCTTTGCCCCACCCCGATCCAGCATGCCTGGAAACCAGTTTCTTGCATACTCTCCTAGGTTCCGATGGTACATGTTAGCTCCTTTGGGGTACAATCTCTTTCCTTCCTTACAAGACACAGAATGTTCCCATTCAGATTACACTGTGACTTAATCACCAGGAATTGGGGACAGACTTTAAGGAAGGAGCATGTTCTCTTGCAGGAGGAAAGTCTCTGAAGCATTTTAAAAATATATATTTTTGTTGATCTCAGAGAGGGAGAGGGAGATAGAATCATCAATGATGAGAGAGAATCATGGATCAGTTGCTTCCTGCATGCTCCCTACTGGAGATCCACCCCAAAACTCAGGCATGTGCCCTGAATCAAAACATGAGTTCCTGACTCATGGGTCAATGTTTGACCATTGGCTGAGCTTTGGAGCATCTTCAAGCAAGGAGGCAGTGCTCACCTGGAAGAGGGAAGAGTAAACCACTTCTGCTAGTTAGGAGTTCAGAGGAATCTGAGATACAACATTGTAGGGGGGCAGAGTGGTTATCAACCTAGATGTTTGCATCCCACATGTCAGGGACTCATTCTTTCTTGGTAACTGCCTCAATTGAGAATTAAACTTTCTTTAGAGCTCTGTGAATTTAATGACTAAGTCCCGGTCTTTGTCCTTAGCTTTCTATAGCCTCTAGCTACAGAAGATCATGTTATAGGCTACCAAGGAAGTCCTGCGGCTATCACTCTTATCATTTAACTGTCAGATAATCACTTCAGCCTTTATTAGCTTCTCCTGAAGTGTTAGTTGAGTTTAGCAATGGTCACTCAATTCCACTAGCCTTTATGTTATTTCTCCCATATTTATTGACACCTGAGATGTCTCACTAGCTGGTGCATTTTCTTCTACCATTATCCCATCCCAGTTCACTATCCGTGAAAACCTTAACAGTGCTCTGCTTCCTACGCTCCACCACCACTGCTTTCTCAGGCCATTCCCAATACCAACTGTTATAGGTAGGGTTCCCCAGAAAAAAACTCTGAGACGAAGAATTTTTGAGGCTGATATGGAAGTATTCTTGGGATCATGTCTCTGGAAGGGAAGTAATGGGTTGGGTAGGACTAGAGGGAGAAGTGAGGTTGTGATGCAGTCCCAAATGAAGGTCTCAACCTACCCCACAGGGAATTCTGAAGCTGGAATAACCCTTCAGCCATGTCTAGACTCAGGGCTAGGGAGGCTGGCCTTTATTTCCCAGCATCTTTCAGTATTTGGAAGCCAAACTAATGGAAAGGAGTGTGCCCTTGGGCAAGGCAAATACCTTCATCCAACAGCTCTAAAGAGAGCTGAGGGCTAAGGGCTATCTGCCAGTAGCTGACATTTGGGTAAATACGGCTTTTAGTCCTGAAGGGGAATCTGGGTGGTACATCACAGCATCTGCTACAATTACTTTGTATGAACTAGAAAGATATTCAAAATAGATTAATACATGAAAAGAAACATCAGGTTATAAAAGAATATGTCTCAATGATCCCATCTGGAAGGACGTATCCAAGGTATTGACAATGGTCCTACTTGATGGTGACAGGATTCTGAATTGTTTTTCTCTTATTTATCTACAGTTTCTAATATTCCTTTAATTGATTACTTATAAAACAAGAGGTTACTTTTAACTTGAAACATTTGTGAGGATAAAATTGGACACTATATAATAAATTAAAAATAAATATTTTAAATTTCCCTTATTATTTTAAGCTATTGCATTAAGAAGATTTAAGTTGTGGCCTTTGTTTATCTAAGTAAGTGAAAGTATAAAAGTGAGCTAAGTAAAATATATTGGATTTCATAATTAGAAAAGACACCCTTGGTTGATGATTTGGAATCCCATTTTGTCATTATTCAGCTGTCCTTTCTCCGAGCAAAGTTTAGGTCCAGGGCATTCAATACCCAACTCACTTGTTCTAAAATGGCCCTTTAATGACCAGTACTCATTAACTTTATGTGTCATTATTAGAGAAAGGAGGTGGGAAGGGAAGTGGGAGATGTAAAGGAAACAGGAAGTAATAAATTAATTTCTAACCAAGGTCAGCTGTTCCCCAGAACACAAAGCAATGAATGGATTACTCTAGGGATTTATATTGGGAAAAAGTTATTTTAACAAAGTTCTTAGGATGTGGACAGAAAATTCTGTCAAACATAGAAAATATTCATCAGCTAAAAACTATGGTAGAAAAAGATTTGAGTTTAAATGTTTTCCTACAAGTTCTTTCTTCTACAAGTCTATTCTTTACAGAATAGGTTGAAACTAAAGGAACCTATAGGTAAATAGAATCAGATGGTCTTAATAAAAGGAATCAGGAAGAGAGAGAGATGAGAGAGAGGATGAATGAATGGGAATCTCCAAGCATTCTTTTAGTTTGCCAGGCAGTTTAGACAGGCCTTTCAATTACTTTTATTTTTTTTTTAATAATTTTTTTATTGTCTAAAGTTTTACATATGTCTCCTTTTTCCCCAATTGAACCCCTCCCCCCGCAACCATTCCCACCCCGGGCAAGTCCCCACTACTCCAGTATCTATGTCCATTGGTTATGCTAATATGCATGCATACAAGTCCTTTGGTTGCTCTCTACCCGCTCCGGCCTCCCCTGCCATTTGTTTCTGAATCTATTCTTGTTCATCAAATTATGTTGATCGTTATATGAGTGAGATCATGTGATATTTATCTTTCTCTGGCTGGCTTATTCACTTAGCACAATGCTTTCCAGTTCCATCCATGCTGCTGCAAATAGTAAAAGTTCCTTCTATTTTTATAGCAGCATAGTATTCCATTGTGTAGATGTACCACAGTTTTTTTAATCCACTCATCTGCTGATGGCCACTTAGATTGTTTCCAAATCTTAGCTATTGCAAATTGTGATGCTATGAACACAGGGGTGCATATATCCTTTCTGATTGGTGTTTCTGGTTTCTTGGGATATATTCCTAGAAGTGGGATTGATTACTGGGTCAAATGCGAGTTCCATTTTTAGTTTTTTGAGGAAATTCCATACTGTTCCCCACAGTGGCTGCACCAGTCTGCATTCCCACCAGCAGTGCACGAGGGTTCCTTTTTCTCTGCATCCTCGCCAGCACTTGTCATTTGTTGATTTGTTGATGATTGACATTCTGACAAGTGTGAGATGGTACCGAATTGTCGTTTTGATTTGCATCTCTCAGATAATTAGTGACTTTGAGCATGTTTTCATATGTCTCTTGGCCTTCCTTCTGTCCTCTTTCCAAAAATGTCTGTTTAGGTCCGTTGACCATTTTTTTTATTGGATCACTTATCTTCCTTTTATTGAGTTGTATGAGTTCCCTGTAAATGTTGGAGATTAAAACTTTATCAGTGATAACATTTGTAAATATGTTCTCCCATACAGTGGGCTTTCTTGCTCTTTTGTTGATGGTTTCTTTTGCTGTGAAAAAGCTTTTTATTTTGATGTAGTCCCATTTGTTTATTTTCTCTTTAGCTTCCATTGCCCTAGGAACAGTATCGGTAAAGAAATTGCTTCGGTATATGTCTGAGATTTCGCTGCCTGTAGATTCCTCTAGTATTTTTATGGTTTCCTCTCTTATGTTTAAGTCCTTTATCCATTTTGAGTTTATTTTTGTGTATTGTGTAAGTTGGTGGTCTAGTTTCATTTTTTTGCATGTATCTGTCCAATTTTCTCAACACCATTTATTGAAGAAACTGTCTTGACTCCATTGTATGTTCATGCCTCCTTTGTCAAATATTAATTGAGCATAGTGGTTTGGGTCAATATCTGGGTTATCTATTCTATTCCATTGGTCTATATGCCTGTTCTTGAGTCAGTACCAGGCTGTTTTGAGAATAGTGGCTTTGTAATACAGCTTGAAATCTGATATTGAGATCCCTCCTACTTTATTATTCTTTCTCAGGATTGCTGTGGCTATTCAGGTCTTTTTTTTATTCAAGATGAATTTTTGGAGAGTTTTTTCTAGGTCTGTGAAATATGCTGTTGGTATTTTTAATGGGAAGTACATTAAATCTATAGATTGCTTTGGGTAGTATGGACATTTTAATGATGTTGATTCTACCAATCCATGAACACGGTATGTTCTTCCATCTGTGTACGTCTTCCTCTATCTCTTTTTTCAGTGTCCTGTAGTTTTCCATGTATAGGTCTTTTACCTCTTTAGTTAAGTTTATTCCTAGGTATCTTAATTTTTTTAGTGCGATGGTAAATGGGATTGCTTTTTTAGTCTCTCTTTCTGTAAGTTCACTATTGATGTATAGATTTCTTGGCATTAAGTTTGTATCCTGCTACATTGCCGAATTCATTTATTAAGTCTTATAGTTTTTTGGTGGAGTCTTTAGGGTTTTTAATGTGCAATATCATGTCATCTGCGTATAAGGACAGTTTTATGTCTTCTTTTTCAATTTGGATGCCTTTTATTTCTTCTTCTTGTCTAATTGCAATGGCTAATACTTCCAGCACTATGTTGAACAGGAATGGTGAGAGTGGGCATCCCTGTCTTGTTCCTTTCTTAGGGGAAATGGTTTTAGTTTTTGCCCATTGAGTATGATGTTGGCTGTGGGTTTGTCATATATGGCTTTCATTATGTTGAGGTATGATCCTTCTATTCCCACCTTGCTGAGAGTTTTTATCAAAAATGGGTGTTGGATTTTGTCAAATGATTTTTCTGCATCAATTGATATGACTATGTGATTTTTATCTCTCAGTTTGTTTATATTATGTATCATGTTTATTGATTTACGGATATTGTACCATCCTAGCATCCCTGTGATAAATCCTTCTTGGTCATGGTGTAAGATCTTTCTAATGTACTGCTGGATCCGATTTGCTAGAATTTTGTTGAGGATCTTGACATCTATGTTCATGAGGGATATTGGCCTGTAATTCTCTTTCATTGTGTTGTCTTTATCTGGCTTAGGTATTAGGGTGATGCTGGCTTCATAGAATGAGCTTGGAAGTGTTCCTTCCTCTTGAATTTTTTGGAATAGTCTGAGGAGGATAGGTTTTAGTTCTTCCTTGAATGTTTGGTAAAACTCCCCTGTGAAACCGTCTGGCCCCAGGCTTTTATTTGCTGGAAGCTTCTGGATGACTTCTTCCATTTCTTCCATAGTTATTGGCCTATTGAGATTTTTAGATTCTTCCTGATTGAGTTTTGGAAGGTTGTATTTTTCTAGGAATATGTCCATTTCCTCCAGGTTGTGCATTTGTTGGAATAGAGTTGTTCATAGTATTTTTAAACAATCTTTTGTATTTCTATGGGTTCTGTTGTTATTTCTCCTCTTTCATTTCAGATTTTGTTTATTTGGGTCCTCTCTCTTTGCTTCTTGGTGAGCCTGGCTAGAGGTTAATCAATCTTGTTTATCCTTTCAAAGAACCAGCTCTTGGTTTTGTTGATTTTTTTTTTTTTTTTTTTGGTCTTTATGTCGTTTATCTCCACTCTGATCTTAATTATTTCCTTCCTTCTGCTTACACTGGGCTTTTCTTGTTGCTCTCTTTCTAACTCTTTGAGTTGTAGGGTTAGGTAATTTATTACCATTGTTTCTTGTTTTTTGCAGTAGGCTTGTAGAGCTATGAACTTCCCTCTCAAGACTGCTTTCGCTATGTCCCATAGATTTTGGGTTGTTGTGTTTTCATTGTCATTTGTTGCCATGATGTTTTTTATTTCTTCTTTGATCTCTCTGGTAACCCAGTCATTGTTTAATAGCATGCTGTTTAGTCTCCATGTGTTTGATTTTTTTGGATTGTTTTTATTGTAGTTGATTTCCAGTTTTATGCCACTGTGATCTGAGAAGATGCTTGATATGATTTCTATCTTCTTGAATTTGAAGAGACTTTGCCTGTGACCCAATATATGGTCTATCTTTGAAAATGACCCATGTGCACTTGTGAAGAATGTATATTCTGTGGCTTTGGGGTGAAATGTTCTGAAAATGTCAATTAATTCCATCTGGTCTAGTGAGTAATTTAGGATTGATGTTTCTTTGTTGATTTCTTGTTTAGAGGATTTGCCCAGTGGTGATATGGGAGTATTAAAGTCCCCCACTATGATTGTATTGCAGTCAATTTCTCCCTTGATATCCTCCAAAAGTTTTTTTTATGTATTTGGGTGCTCCTATATTGGGTGTATATATGTTTACCAGAATTATTTCTTCTTGTTGGATTGCTCCCTTTAGTATTATGAAGTGGCCTTCCTTATCTCTTGTTATGTTCTTCACTTTGAGATCTAATTTTTCAGATATAAGTATTGTTACCCCAGCTTTCTTTTCATTTCCATTTGCCTGAAAAACCTTTTGCCATCCCTTCACCATCAGTCTGTGTGCGTCTTTTTTTCTGAGATGGGTTTCCTCAGATATATGGGTCATATTTTCTTATCCACTCAGTTACCCTATGTCTTTTGTTTGGGGCATTTAATCCATTTACATTTAAAGTTATTATTGATAGTTACTTGTTTTTCACCATTTTTATTCTTTACCCCTGTGTTCCTTCTTCACTTCCTATTTCTTCTTTTCATAGCAGACCCTTTAGCATTTCTTGCATTGCTGGTTTGGTGGTAATAAACTCCCTTAGTCCTTTTTTGTCTGTGAAGCTCCTGATTTCATCCTCAATTTTGATTGATAGCCTTCATGGGTACAGTATTCTTGGATTCAGACCCTTCCTTTGCATGGCTTTGTATATTTCATTCCATTCCCTTCTTGTCTGATGTGTTTCTGTTGAGAAATCAGTCGCTAGTCTGATGGGGGATCCTTTGTAGGTAACTTTCTGTCTCTCTCTGGCTGCTTTTAAGATTCTTACTTTGTTGTTGGAGTTTGCCAGTTTAATTATGATGTGCCTTGGCATCGGTCTTTTGGGGTTCATTTTGTTTGGGACTCTGTGAGCTTCTTGGATTTGTATGAGTTTTTTCTTCCCTATATCAGGGAAGTTTTCTGTCATTATTTCTTCAAACAGGGTTTCTATTCCTTGCTTGGTTTCCTCTCCTTCTGGCACCCCTATTATGCAGATGTTGTTTTGTTTCGTGTTGTCCCAAAGTTCCCTTAGGCTCTCCTCCTGCTTTTTAATTTTTTTTTCTAGAAGCTGCTCTACTTGGATATTTTTTTCTTACCTTGTCTTCTAGCTCACTGATGTGATCCTCTGCTTCTTCTAGTCTACTGTTGATGCTTTCTATTTAGTTCTTTATAATAGCAATGTCATTTTTCATTTTTCTTGGTTCTTCTTCATTTCCTCTTGGTTCTTACACATATTGTTAAATTTGTCTTCCATTCTTTTCATCCACCTTATGACCAGTTTTCTGAATTCTTTTTCTGACAGGTTATTTGCCTCCATTTCGTTTACTTCCTTTTCTGGTGATGCCTGCTTTTCTTTCATATGTGGGCTGTTTCTTTGTCTCCCCATGACCTCTCTTCTCTGGGTGTTTGGTTATATAGTTCTCTCTCTCCTTTTCCCAGGTGAAATCTGACCTTTCCGTGATGAGGCGCAGAGCTCCTCCTTGTCCATGTGCTCACACCACTTGGGAACCAGTGTTCCAGGGTTCACCACTGTTCACTGGGTGCTGGTGTTGTAGATTCTTGGGGTTTTTCAGGCTTCCGACAACATTCACTTTTGCCTTCAAGATGGCGCAGTCTCCGCGTCAGAGCTGGTCGCTCTAGGAGTGATCCCAGCAACAGTGGAGGCTGCCCATTCAGGAGAACCCCGTCCGGCTGTCCCCCACATTCCCCTGGTGTATAGCTGTCCCTCATCTCACAAACAAACACTTCCCGTGCGACCACACACTCTTTCTTTGTTCTCTCACTCACACACTATCTTGCAGTCTGCCTTCCCGTCGGCAGCCATCTTCCTTCTCCCCGTTTTTCTTGAAAGTAACTGGAACCTAATCCTACTGGGAAACTACAAATAAATATAAAACTGGTCAATTTTATTTTGAACAATATTTTTAGAGCATGCTTTAAGTGGTTACTTTAGAAGATCACAAATATATATCTTTGAAAAGACTGAGGAAAAAACTATTATTTAATGAACAGGTGCCCATGGCTTATACTAAATTAATAATGACAGCACAAATCCTGAATTTAAAAACTGACAGAAGACAATGTACTCTGAAAACTGTACTTGAAGAATTGAAAGATGGCTCCATGAAGAAAATGACACTAATGTCAGTTGTTCATGAAGAATCTGAATAAAACTGTTTCATGAAACGTGTGAGTGGAAAAAAACAATCTTTCTAAATGAATATTTATGCATGTAATTTTAAATATGCATGTTATCTAAATTTTAAGTAGGCAATTGCCTGCTTTTATTATATCTCAAAAGTGTATATATTCAAATTGGCCAAAAATCTGGTTTAAAAGTTTATATGTTCAAAGCAGCTAAAAATATTAGATCCATTTGTATTTGGGGCCACCTTCTACTCAAGTGTGTATAGGAGATGATGTTTAATAGTTCTCAAAGCACTGTGACTGCCTCTCTCTTTGCTGAAAGAAACAGCCTTTACACAACTAAGTACAGATCAGACATAATGTCTGATAAAGTTGAATTTGAAAATGACTAAATTTTTAAGGGAAAACTACATTAAAAGGTCATCTCATGGTAAAATTCCTGAATATGCAATGAACCTAAAGCAGTCATATTTTGGGGCAAAAAAAAAAATTTAAAGTTAAAGTTATCAAGACTGCATTATAAAATTTACAAAAACCTCCATTAATAAAAAAAAAAAAAAAGGAGGGGGGATAGCAGGGTAATGTCATGTAAGGAAAAATATCCTATAAGTAAATTACACCTAGAAAATTTTTACTTTACAAAATTAATTTTCATTTGTAATGCTAACAGCAAGATGGCCATGAAAAACACACATGGTATCTAAATAAGACAAAGGAAAATCGTTTAGGCAAAAATAAAAAGGATCCCAAATCAATTATATAGAAAAGATTCTTTTATTAACTTGTGGTTGAGAATATGTTTGTATATTTTTAGAAAACAACTCCAAGACCATGTGGATTCCTGCAACAGAGAGGAATTGACAGGTGTGCTCCAACCACGAAGACAAGAGGAAAAACAGTCCAGAGATGGAAGACACTGACAATGCCTTGCCACGTGAGCAGTCAGCAACTGTGCACCGCTGTAGGTTGCCTAGGACCAAACCAGAGAGGGTCGGACCTGCATTGCCACCATGTGCCCACCATCCAGATATCATTGCTGACATGTACGCATAAGGAACTGTTAGACATTGAAACGGGGACTCAGAACTGTTTGACATTGAAATTGGGACTCAAACATTTTTTTTGTTATTATATGTTTATTTCTAGTCTACAGAAGCAAAATTTTTTAAAGGAAAGAAATGGGGGGAAAATAGATACAGAGGCAAAGAAGCATTGAACAGACTGTGAAACTACATTGGGAAGACAGGGGAGGTTGGGTGAGGGGGGCTGTAAGAGACCAACCGAAGGACTTGTACGCATGCATATAAGCACAACCAATGGATACAAGACACTGGAGGGTGGGGGAGGGCGGGCAGGTGAAGGCATGTACTGGGGGGTAGGGGAGGTCGGGGGGAGGTCAATGGGGGGGAAAAAAAGGAGACATATGTATTACTATTTGTAGTACTTAAAACAGTAAAAAAAAATTTTTAAAAAGAAAGATCAGAAGTCAAAGAAAAGCTGTCACCTCTAAGCCAAAAAAAAAAAAAAAAAAAAAAAAAAAGGTCACATGCCAGGCCTTAGGAGTCCGACTATGACAGTATCACAAGATAATTCTTCTGTGGGCACAGAACATCATTATCCTAACCATGCAATTATACAATGAGTAGAGTGGTGGAGTGGTGGTGGTCCTGGACAGAAATAGGTCCAGTGTGTGGGAGGCCACATCACAAGCCTCCAGGCACCACTGGCCTGGATGGGGCACAGGGAAAGATCAGTTACACAGCCGGGTCCTTTTATTCTTCAGGAGCTGATTAACCTCTGAAACAGGTGCAGACAGAGGTTGCAGAGTGTGCTGCAGACCAAAACAAAATAAAAAAACACACACACAACAATATGTTTGGTTCAATAAATAAGTTTTGAGTGCCAGCTGTATAGCAGGGCTTTTGTTAAAGGCAATGCATTTAAGGTTAACAGGTTGTGGTCACAGAGAGAGATGATGATGATGATGATGTCAGCAATTTCACCGAGCACTGACTATGTGCCAGGCACATTCCTAAGCAGTTTGTGTGAATTAAGTCAAGTAATTCTCACAGCAATCCTCACCACGGCCTGTGAAGCCCTATGTGATCTGGTCTGAGGCTCCCTCTGACTTCATTTCCTAGCACTCTGCTATCCGCATTGGCCAGTCCTCTGTAGCCACACTGGTTTTGGGTTCCCTGACCACATCAAGGACATTCCATCTTCAGAGCTTTAGCACTTCTTGGTCCCTCTGTCTAGTATTCTCTTTCCCAAGGCATTTGCAAGACTCAATTACCAGTTCCTCGGGCCTCTCTTCAAGTGAGACTGTATCAGAGAAAGCTTCCCTCATCACTGTATATAGAACAGCACATCCCTTCCCACCTGCAGTGGGCACAGTGATGCACTGCACTCATCCCCTTCAGGACCAAAGCACCGATTCAGGTGCTGGAAGTGATGGCAATTGACTACCTGTTTACAGTTCTCTCTAGGAATTACCTCGGCTGAAGAGGTGGTTTTTAAAATTTAATCAGCTTCCTAAAGGTATGTCCCCTGGCCAATGAAAGCAGGATATAAGGGTCCAATACCCTTGCCCCAATTGGGGTCAATCCTTAAAGGTCCTCTCAGCTTCAGAGCTTCCCATGGTGTCACTGAGGCCTCTACCCTCCTGTGCCTTTCTGATTCCACCGGTGTTCATTGTGAGAGCACTCTCTAAGGCAGTGGTTCTCAACCTTTTTAATGCCGCACCCTTTAATACAGTTCCTCATGTTGTGGTGACCCCCAACCATAAAATTATGTTCGTTGCTACTTCATAACTATAATTTTGCTACTGTTATGAATTGTAATGTAAATATCTGTGTTTTCCGATGGTCTTAGGAGTCTATCCCAGAATCTGCTTCCTGAGAAACCAACCTACCACTCCCCATCATTCTCCTTCTTCCCTACTCTGCTTCATTCTTCTATAGTAACTTAGCACATCTGAACATATTGCACACTGATTTGCATATGTTTCTCTAGCCCCCCTCTGTATGCTAACTCCGTGAAGGCTAGGATTTATGTTGTTCACTGCTGTATGCTTCAAGTACATGGAGTAGCATTTAGCACATAGTAGGAGCTCAAGAAATATTTGTTGAATAAATGAATGGATAGATAAATTAACAAACACCACTAGGATGTAGATATTGTTGTTGTTGGCATTCTACAGAGAAGGAAGCCAAAGTTCAGAAAGGTTAAGTAACTTATCCAAAGTCACACAGCTAATGATTGGTAAAGTCAGTAGAAAGACTTATAAATGAATGTAGACAGTAAGACATTGCAAGTTGTGCTAAGGAAACTAGAGGCAAGCCCAATAAAGAGACACATTGTAGGACATAGTTAAGAGAGAAATAGGGAAAGTATTTTTTTTTTGCATCAAAATTTGGAAAGATGTGAAACTTATTTTTAAAAAATTAAGAAAGCAAAAAAGAAGCATTTCACTATCCTGATGAATGGCTAAATTTTCTGGACTCTGAGTAAGAACAATCAATGCTCAACCTAACCCTTTATTCAGACCCAAAACCATCCGACATTACGTGTTTCCACTAAATTTTCTTTTTTTTCTAAACCATCAGTTACTTACCATTTAGCTAAGAATTGGATTGAAACAGATTAATAACCACATGTGTGTAACTGCCTATGTTTATGGCTGTTCCAAGGTAGCAGGGACACAGTGGGGATAAGCAAGGAGAAGTCTCTTGTCATACTCACTGAGAATTTAATGATATCAACAGGTAATAGCTGACAAGGTTGTTAAAAGTAGATCATTTTGATAATAAAATTGTATCTTTAGACAACTGAATAGTTGATTAGAAAAATACTATTTCTTTATATTTTTTTTCTTGTAAGAACAAAAGATTTATAAAAGGAAACCAAAAACATGCCCTAAGTCTCTGTCACACAGAAAAGTAGTAGAAAGTCACTCTATTTTTGGAAGCAAAACAAGGAACAATAAGGACCTGAGTGAATAAAATGTTGAGGATGGAGGTGGGATGGGGGGGTGGTTTAAAGAAAGTTGGGTGTCCTACAGACAAGAGAATATCTTGACTTTCTTCTTCTCAACAAAGAAACAAGTAGCTGTCACTTTGACCTTGTAGGAATATTTCAAAGATCATAAGTGAAAAAATTACTATAAAGGAATGTGAAACCATAGAAGAAAATCAAAGAAGAGCACATGACTTTTGGTGGCTTGCAAAAGAAAAGATAAAGGAAGCAAGGAGACAAAAATAAGCTACACCAGAGAGTTAGAAAAAATATAATGCTTTTACAAGCCTATCAAAGGGAATAAAGCCATGAAAGGGAAGTGTACTACTAAATAAGAGAGAAAGAGATGAGATGACAATCCAATTAAAACACATGACAGACCACACTGCAAACTGAAAACTCTTGTGCTCATTAGAAATGTCTACCACCGTATATGTTTCTATAATTATTGAAATCTCAGGGTTGGTCATCAGGGAACTGAATTCAATGTAATTAAACTTTGCTCCTCCACTGTGTCTCTTCACCAAAGGCTAGTTTGAAGCTGAGATAGTTTCTGATTAGAGACATTGGGCATGTGAGTCTGGGAAACACACCAAAGCTGGAAACCAAAAGGCACCCAGCTTTGTCCCAGTCCCTTCCAGGGGCTACCTCCCACCTCCAAGGAGCCCCCACCTCCCTACACACATATTCTCAGGCAGGATGACCCTGGGCCTCTTCCTTATTCTTCCATTTCATACTGCTTATTGAGTGCCTTCCTGCTAAGTGCCCTGCACTGTGCTAGTCCTTGAACCTGCAAAAGTGAACAAAACAAACAACGTTGCTGCCTAATCTGGAATCATATGGAAATAGACATTAATTAGATAATCATACAAAGATTATATTAGAAATCATCATGAGGGAGAAATCAAGATGGCGGCATAGGTAAACACCTAAACTGCTGCCTTGCACAACAATATCAAAACTACAACTAAAAGACAAAACGGACACCATCCAGAACCACAGGAAAGCTGGCTGAGTGGAAATTCTACAACAAGAAGAAAAGAGGAAAGCACATTGAGACTCAGAGGAGCTATAAAAGGCTGAGGTATGGAGACTCGCACACAGAGAGGACGGGCAGCTGTGTGCACAGGCGGCTGAGTGCGTGGCTGGCTTTCTAAAGTGGGAGGGAGAAGGAAACTCCTGACTGCACTGAATTCCAGTCCTGTGCGAGAAGCTGGGAAACCAGACTCATTCGGGGGGGAATCTAGACTGTCAGGAAAAAGAAAGCATACTAAGACTTGGGAGCTGCGGAAGGCAGAGGTCTGGAGGTGCGCATGTGCAGAGAAGACTGACTGCTGAACGCATGGGAGGCTGAGTACATGGCTGGCTTTCTAAAGCGGGAGGGAGACAGAAGCTCCCAACTGCATTGAACTCCAGTTCTGGGCAAGTTTCTGGGAACCCCTACTCATTCGGGGAGAAACTGGACTGTCTGGCAGTGGGCGAAACTCAAGGGCAGCTTTCTCTCAGAGGTGCTTGCAGCGATTACTGAGGGACACTGAGACCCAGGGGCCTTATAGGGCAGGGCTGATGGGAAACCAAGGCTGTCTGCTCCACCCTGAAACTCCGCCCCATCCACGCTGGGCACAGAGGCTTTTGCAATTTTGCAAGTCTTGTCTCATAAGATTGCCTCCAGCACAGAAGTTCTCCCAGCATAGACACAGCTGATCCTCACAGCCAATTGGTCTGGAGGTCAATTCCTCCCAGTGATACCAACAACAATCAAGACTTAACTACAACAAGACTGTGCACACAGCCCACAAAGGGGTGCACCAAGAGTGTCCACCTCAGGTAACTGGGGAGGCTGAGCCACTGGGCCCTATAGGACACCTACCACACAAAGCCACTCCATCAACTCAGGGAAGCAGCCAAAATGCAGAGACAAAGAAACAGGTCACAAATGAAAGAAATGGAGGAACACAAATGACTGGATATAGAATTCAAAACCATGGTTATAAGATTTTTCAAGAATTTACTAGAAAAGGCCAATAAGTTTAGTGAGATCCTCGAGGATATGAAAAAGGACCAACTAGAAATTAAATATACACTGACTGAAATAAAAAATATTATACAGAGACCTAACAGCAGACTCGAGGACCGCAAGAATCAAGTCAAAGAGTTGAAATACAAAAAACACTCAAGCGGAAAAGCAAAAAGAAAAAAAGAATCCAAAAATTTGGAGATAGTGTAAAGAGCCTCTGGGACAACCTCAAGCATACCAGCATCCTAATTATGGGGGTGCCAGAAGAAGAGAGAGAGCAAGATACTGAAAAACTATTTGAAGAAATAATGAACAAAAACTTCCCCTACCTGGTGAAAGAAATAGACTTACAAGTCCAGGAAGTGCACAGAACCCCAAACAAAAGGAATCCAAAGAGCACCACACCAAGAGACATCACAATTAAAATGCCAAGAGCAAAAGACAAAGAGAGAATCTTAAAAGCAGCAAGAGAAAAATAGTTAATTACCTACAAGGGAGCACCCACACGACTGTCAGTTGATTTCTCAACAGAAACTATGCAGGCCAGATGGGAGTGGCAGGAAATATTCAAAGTGATGAATAGCAAGAACCTACAACCAAGATTACTCTACCCAGCAAAGCTATCATTCAGAATTGAAGGGCAGATAAAGAGCTTCACAGATAAGAAAAAGCTAAAGGAGTTCATCACCACCAAATCAGTATTATATGAAATGTTGGAAGGTATTATTTAAGAAGAGGAAGAAGAAGAAAAAGGTAAAGATAAAAATTATGAACAAATACATGTCTTATCAACAAGTGAATCTGAAAATCAAATGAATAAAAAATCTGAGGAACAGAATAAACCGGTGAATATAATAGAATCAGGGGCATAGAAAGGGAGTGGACTGACAATTCTCGGGGGGGGTGGGTGTGGGGGTACAGGAGGAGGCTGGAGGTAAGGGCAGAGGGTGGGGTGGGAACCAGGTGGAGGGGAGCTATGGGGGGAAAAAAGAGGAACAATTGTAATAATCTGAACAATAAAGATTTATTAAATTTTAAAAAAAGAAAATCTTAGGTTTTATCAACATTGATATAAATTTTTTCTAACTTTACCTGAAATAGTTTCAAAATAAGTAAAACTCAGTGAAGTTGGAAAAAAAAAAGAAATCATCATGAATACTAAAGGAGAACTGTGAGAATGTGCCATGTGGGCTCAATCCAGCCTGGCAGGTCAGGGGAATTAAGGTCTGCACTTAGAACTGAAGGACAAGCAGTAAGAGCCAGAGTTGAGGGGGTGTGGCTTGGAAAAGAATATTCCAGGCAGAAGAAACAGCCATTGCGAAGGCCCAGAAGCAGATGGGATGTAGTACAATTGAGACTACAAGAAGGCCAGAGTGCAATAGCTAGAAGGAAAGTGCCACAATAGAGGCGTGGAAAGGTAAATGGGGGTGCAGGATTTTGCGGCTATTTTAAGAAATTGTGTCTACTCCAAGAATGATCGGCAAGGGTTTTTAAAGGGGTCGGAGAGTTTGACATGCCAGATATTTTTATCTATTCTGTTAAGTAGAGCCAGGACCAAACTGGGACTCAGTGCAAAATGAAAACGAGGGTCCCCTTGTTAAAAAATTGTTAAGAACTTTAAGGCTGTGATAGCAGAGCATTAAACCAAGCATGGGGCCCTGCTAAGGCAGCCCAGGCTGGAACAGCCCCTGAGTGCCTAGGATCGTTTTGGTCTTGGATGAGTCAAGATGGCTCTGTGACGGGTCCTCAGCCTTTGGTTAGGTCAACTCTGAGCTCTATGAGAAAGCAAAGTGGTCCCCTCACCATGCATTTTAAAATACCACTCTAACCAGTAAAAAGAAAGAGAAGTTTAGCTGAGTAAACATATGAGAAGCCCAATCAAGCTGTAGAAACCTGGTTGTGAGGTTTCTAAGGCTAATACAATTCATTCATCTGTCTTTAGAGCATAGAATAGGGGGAGGTAAGTGAGGCTCCCAAGGTGCAAAATTTAAAGGAAGCACTTATCCTCCAGGTCGTATAAGTGCAGGGCAAGCACCTGAGATTGGATGCCTCCTTAAAGCTTGTGCCCTCAGTCTGGCTTGCCTCACCCTACTCCCAGGGCCATTCAGCAGAATGTGTGTGAATCTGCAGACTCTTTCTAAGACCAGCTGGCAGCAAGATACCCCATTCCAGGAATGAGTAAAGGCCTGAAGGTTAGGTAGGAGACGAGGCCATCTTTAGGCTGTAACTTTCTCAAATTCAGTGATGTGAACTCTTCTCCTGCCAACTATGCACAAGTAAGCTTGAGCCAGTGAATGACCTGGGACCCCACAGGTACCTCTGTCATGTTGCACTCTGCACCCTGCAGTGACCTGTGTGGGCTCTGGTCAGTTAGGAACAGTTCGGCTGACATACTTGTCTAGGAATTCAGACAGTCAATTGCTGATATGAAAACAGCCCCACCTGTGTTAACTCAGCCTTGTCTCAACAACACTACATTCATTTTAACCGTTACATTCATTTCAACCAAATCTCAACAACACACAGGCTCCCACTATTTTATGTGAAGAGAAATGAAATGGTGATTCTGTTCAACCCATCTTCCTTTCTTTTTTCATGGCCTGCCATCTCACCACTCATCTTCTCCAACCTTCCTCTTACTTCCTCTTCCAGTCCCCTAACGTAAGCTGTTTCACTCCACAGCAGTGACCATTGCAAAACAATGACGGTGGTTTTGTTTGTGGCCAGGTCAAAGCCCTGCAGGTCCCGTCAGAGGCTGGCTGGGTACAATGATCACTCTTCTGCAAAGGATAGGCTATCTTCATAGAGCAGTGTGACCCTGGAACCTTGTCTGATTTTGTCTTTCTTTTGTCTATCGCTTTGTCTAAATTTTTGGTCCCCTTCCGCCTTGAAAAGTGCAATTATCCCACAGTGCCTGATTTCCCTGGTAGAGAATGGAGCGGCCGTTATTAATTTGTCCTCACGTTAATATACTTCATTTCCTTTCATCTTTATTACCCATCTAGATCTTCCTCAGAGGTCTTGTTTACATAAAACAGGACTCTTGGATGTAGAAAGTGCTTAATGAGTCTCAGCCTAACCACTACAGAGCAAACACCGTGCACTCCCCCTTTATAATTATGAATCATTTGACAGTATTAAAAAAACGTCTTCAGCAAATGGTGCCAGGTAGCTTTTTTCTACATTTTTTTTTATTACTATAAAGATCAGCCATAAACTAAATTATGAGCTTGGTCCATGACATTTTGGCATTAAGCTCTAACAGTAATATGAACTGTGCTCATATTACAGGCTTGAACAATTTGGCTGTTCTTACTCTCACACGTCCCTTCCTCCCTCCCTTCCTTTCTTATTTTCCTTCTGCCCTTCCTCCCTCCCTCCCTCTCTCTTTCCTCCTTTCCTTCTCTTCTTCCCTCCTTCCTTCTTGTTTTAACCATTTGCACACACTCAGAGCACTACACAGAGAAATAAGGCTTCAGAGGCATCAGCCCCCTCAATCCTACTCAGCCTATTTCCTCACCAAAGGATCTCTGCTTCAGTAAATTAATGGCAGAGCCTGAGTTGCTGACCAGTGAATCGCCCTCTAACTGAGACTGTATCCTGAACAAAGCGCTTGGAGCAAGTAGTTCAGTTTGAATAATTAGTCATTGAGCACCTGTCATTGTTTTAAGTGTTAATGAAAACCAGGCAGTGGGAGCAATTAATTTTGTCTTGGTGAATTGAGAAAGCTTATGGAGTTCAGCGATATTTAATCTGGACTTTGAAGGATGACTAGGAGTTTGCTAGCTAGATAAGGAGAAAGGATATGTCAGAAAGAAAGTCCAGGATAATAAAGACATGGAAGTGGTTTATTACCCACACCAGGGTTTGGGTAAGGCTGCTACAGCCTGCTGTGATTGGTTTCCAGGGATTCTAGGAAGGCATGACTGAATTGGAAGATAAAACTGAGAGGGATATAGATGGCTTGTGAAGGGACTTAAGTATATATAGTAATAAGTTGCTGAGTCACATTGAAGTGATCTCCCTTAGTCTTTGTGAATCATAAGCATAATTCACTGCAAAATTCAAAGGTGAATAATGCGGGACAATTCATTCTGTCACACATACTTTTTCTTTTTCTTCTTTTCTTTTATTTTTTCTATCTCCATTTATCCCCCCATGCTCTCTTCCACCTCCAACCACTCCCTGTAATCACCATACTGCTGTCCATGTTTATTAGTTTTCCCTCTTTTTCCCCCCGTTTTTGCTCAATCCCTCCACCACCACCCCACCTACTCCCACACACACACAAACCGCAGAGCTGCCTGCCTGGTATCTGTGAGTCTGTCTCTATTTTGCTTGGTAGTTCAGTTTGTTAATTAAATCCCACGTATGAATGAAGTCATATGGCACGCAGACATATTTTAAATGCCTTCAACATGCATGGCATTAGCTAGGCACTAGAGTAGAATTGAAAAATGTGGTTCTTGCTCTGCAGGGGCCCTCAATCTACCTGTGAATAAAAAGATACATAAATAACAACCGCTCAAGGGAAAATGAGATAAGGCAATGATAGGAAATGCATACAGAAAGCATATGGGTGGAGCAATGAGTGCCACCTGGGAAGGCTTCAGGAAGAGTTGACCGGGGGTATAAGAAATGACATAAAACAAGGACAAGAGCATTCCAGGCAAAGGGAATGACCTGAGCAAAATGAAAAGTATGTGAGAAATGAGTCTGTGTTTAGGAAAAAGTAGAGAACAGAGGCTAGCTTTGAGGAAGAGTGTGGTCATAGAAAGATGGGCCGGGATGAGTTTAGGAAAAGCCTTGAATGCCATAACAAGAAGCCAAGGCTTTATTCAGAGAAAATGGAGATCAATAAAAGGTTACTTAACAGTGATATCACATCAAAGTCATAGTCTAGGCCAGTGGTCGGCAAACTCATTAGTCAACAGAGCCAAATATCAACAGTACAACGATTGAAATTTCTTTTGAGAGCCAAATTTTTTAAACTTAAACTTCTTCTAATGCCACTTCTTCAAAATAGACTCACCCAGGCCGTGGTATTTTGTGGAAGAGCCACACTCAAGGAGCCAAAGAGCTGCATGTGCCTCACGAGCTGCAGTTTGCCAACCACGGGTCTAGGCAAATGTTTCATCTTGAGAATCTCCTTTTTTTTTAATTATTGGAGATTCTCAAGATGAAATGGCTGCTGGGAATATTGTCTTGAGAAGGATTCTGAGCTCAGTGAGAAAAAAATGGATTCATTTATCCATTCAATTGATAAAAAGTACTTCTATTTGAATCGTAAAAAACCCCTGGGAAAACAATGGTTTGATTGTCCTTGGGCATATCTCCCTTTTATTTACTTCAATAAGGTCTCCGGAATAGTGGAGCAGCACTCATCAGAGACTTTTATAAGAAAGCAGACCTACCATAATCAACTCAACTGCAGAAATGAGACATCATTAGTTAATAATACTGGCCAAGTCCTTTTAAGTTCAAACGTACCATAAACACACTACAAATTGTTATTAGCAACCAATGAAGGGGAGACATCTTTCCAGCACCCAACCTAAAAGGCTCTACAGGTGGCACTCCCTCCTTCTCCCCACCCACTACAACTTCTCATGACATTGGTTTTGCTGATCTTAAGGGCAGCTCTGCTTTTTCTGAATATCAGGAAACCTTATGAATAAGCAGGGTCAGCTGGCTGCAGAAAACACTGATCTTAATGGACAGAAACAAAGAGAAAAACAATGCAGATCAGCTGGGAAAACTTGGGAAGACAGTAATGGGACAGAGCAGCAGCATCTTTGAGATGGGGAATTGGACTGATTCTATTCTAGGGTGTAGGTAAGGGGTCCTTCATCAATATCCATAGAATGCCCCTCTCTGCAAAGGCTTCTATGGATGAAATGTGAGAAGATAAAAATAATTTACATCTTGGAGAATCCAAGATGGCGGCGTAGGTAAACACCTAAACTGCTGCCTCCCACAACAATTTAAACTGCAACTAAAAGACAAAACGTCTATCACCCAGAACCACAGGAAAGCTGGCTGAGTGGAAGTTCTACAACCAGAAGGAAAGAGAAAAGAGCTTTGAGACGTGCACGAGCGCTGAAAAGCTGAGGTACGGAGGCGCGTGATCCGGGCTGGCTGCGGGCGACTGGGTGCGTTGCTTTTTTCAACCCGAACGGAGACAAGCCCCCAATTACTCTGAAATCCAGTCTCTGGGGAGACGCGAGGGACCCAAACTCCTATGGGGAGAAGCTGGACTGTCTGCCAGCGAGGGTGGCTTGCTTGCAGAGCTGTGTGCAGGAATAATTGTTTACTGAACTGGGGCACGGGACTCGCGGATGCCTTTGGGGACACAGAGCCGGCTAACTAGCAGCCATTGCTGTTTGCCACGCCCTGACCTAGTGACACCCTGAGGCCCCGCCCTGCACAACCTTCAAACCCACCCAAGCTCCAAGCAACCGAGTTAGCATAAGAAAAGCCTGCCCTATCGCAGCTTAACCTAGCAAACTTGCAGCCCGGGTCAGACAGTTCCAAAACCTCCAAACCCCAGCAAAGAGGAGAAAACTGCAGCTCTCACTGTAGCTCCTGCTGAGTGGCCTCAGACAGTAGCTGACCTGCACCACATTGGAGATCCAGAAGCCAGTGTACCTAGTGGTCAGTGTGAGACACCAGATTTTAATTCCTCACATCCATAAGTGACACATTCAAGAGGCAAACTCAGTGAGCACCGAAGCCCCACTGAAACAAGTCCTGCGTGTCTTCAGCACAGCAGTTCTTCCATTATAGACACAGGGAGTGCTCACAGCTAATTGGCCTGGAGGTCAATTCCTCCCAGAGTACCAACAGCAATTCAGGCTTAACTACACCAAGACTTTGCACTCAGCCCACAAAGGGGTGTACCAAGAGCATCCACATCAGGTGATTGGGGAGGCTGAGCTACTGCCCCCTATAGGTCACCTACCACACAAAGCCACTCCATCAACACAGGGAAGCAGCCAAAATGCAGAAACAAAGAAACATGTCACGAATGAAAGAAACGGAGGAAAGCAAACTACTGGATGACATAGAGTTCAGAACCACATGTATAAAGTTACTCAAGAATCTTCTAAAAACCGCCGAGAAACTTGATGACACTTCTGATGAGCTTAGTAAGACCTTCAAGGACCTTAATGAGAATGCCAAAAAAATGGAAAAGGATCAGTCAGAAATGAAGCATACACTGTCTGAAATAAAAAATTATACAGAAACTCAACTGTAGATCAACGTACCCCAAGAATCAAACCAAAGATCTGAAATATGTGGAAACAAAAAACATCCAACCAGAAAAACAAAAAGAAAAAAGAATCCAAAAATATGAAGATAGTGTAAGGAGCCTCTGGGACAACTTCAAGCGAACCAACATCCGAATTTTTGGGGTGCCAGAAGAAGGGAGAGAGCAAAATATTGAAAACCTATTAGAAGAAATAATGACAAAAAACCTTCCCTACCTGGTGAAAGAAATAGACTTACAAGTTCAGGAAGCGCACAGAACCCCATACAAGAGGAACCCAAAGAGGACCACACCAAGACACATCATAATTAAAATGCCAAGGGCAAAAGACAAAGAGAGAATATTAAAAGCAGCAAGAGAAAAACAGTTAATTACCTACAAGGGAGTACCCATACGACTGTCAGCTGATTTCTCAACAGAAACTATGCAGGCCAGAAGGGAGTGGCAAGAAATATTCAAAGTGATGAACAGCAAGAACCTACAACCAAGATTACTCTACCCAGCAAAGCTATCATTCAGAGTTGAAGGTCAGATAAAGAGCTTCACAGACAAAAAAAGCTAAAGGAGTTCATCGCCACCAAACCAGGATTACATGAAATGCTGAAGGGTATTCTTTAAGAAGAGGAAGAAGAAGAAAAAAGTAAAGATAAAAATTATGAACAACAAAATGACATCAAATACATACCTACCAACAA
This sequence comes from Corynorhinus townsendii, assembly GCA_026230045.1. NCBI lineage: Eukaryota > Metazoa > Chordata > Mammalia > Chiroptera > Vespertilionidae > Corynorhinus > Corynorhinus townsendii. The sequence continues at coordinate 77,226,054 of JAPDVU010000001.1, read as the reverse complement.
GTGAATCTAAAAATCAAGTGAATAAAAAATCTGAAGAACAGAATGGACTGGTGAATATAATAGAATCAGGGACATAGAAAGGGAGTGGACTAACGATTCTCAGGGGAAGAAAGTGTGAGGGGTGTGGGAAGAGATTGGACAAAAATCTTACTCCTATGGATGAAGACAGTGGCGGGGGGTAAGGGCATGGGGTGGGGTGGGGAATCAGGTGGAGGGGAGCTATGGGGGGGGGGAAGTGGAACACCTGTAATAATCTGAACAATAAAGATTTATAAAAAAATAAAATAAAATAATAAACACGTTAAAAAAATAATAATTTACATCTTTATTTTCAATGGCCTGTCATTGAAATTTAGCACTTCCTTTCATTACAAACGTACTAAACAAACCATAGCAGCATTAGCAGTACCTGTGATTTATTTTTTCACTTATAGAAATCAGAGTGGTTTTTGTGTCCTATTACAGTAGTTGAAGATATCTTGAAATATTATTTACTAGAGGCCCAGTGCACGGATTCGTGCACCAGTGGGGTCCCTCAGCCTGGCCTGCACCCTCTCACAATCCGGGACCCCTCAGGGGATGTCAGATAGACGGTTTCGGCCCAGTCCCCACAGGCCTGATCCAGAAAGAAAGGAACCCAATCCTGTGCATTGAGTGTCTGTCCCCTGGTGGTCAGTGCATGTCATAGCAACTGGTCGACCAGTTGTTCAGTCATTTGGTTGCTTAGGCTTTTATATCTATATATATATATATAGATAGATATATATAGATATAGATGGTCATGACTACCTTGAATTGTAGTAGGTATTAGATTCAGTGATAGATCTAGATCCTGTTACGTGTTAATAAAGAAGTGCCTATATTATTATATGACAAATATAGTTTTTTAAAATATATAGGCTATTTTTAGAGCAGTTTTAGATTCACAGAGAAATTGAACAGAAAGTACAGAGTTCCCATATACCCCTGCTCCTCCTTGCACATACACAGCCTCTCTAATATCAACATCCCCAACTAGAGTGGTACATTTTTCATACTTGAACCAACATAATACACATCATTATCACCTAAAGTCCATAGTTGACACTCTGAGTTTTGATAAATGTATGCTGACATGTATCCACCATTACAATATCATACAGAGTAGTTCTACTGCCCTAAAAATCCCCTGAGCACCTCCACTTCAACCCTCCCCCTCTCAAATATATTTGTAGTTTTAAAAAATATTTTTAAACTAATTTACTATCAGTATTTTCTCTTTTTTTTTAATCCTATGAATGTTATATCTTTAAAAATTCTAAGAAAGGAGTCACTGACTTTTCTAGACTCCCAAAGAGTCTAAGGCAGAAATAAGTTTTCCTTCTCCCTTTTGTCACAGCATCTGGATGGGGGTCCCCTCTCTTTCTCCTCCAGCAGGCAGGCTTTCTCCTTCCTTCTTCCCCTTCTTCTCCCATAGCTCCTTTATTATGTAGAGCAATTTGATTTTGTCTCAGTCTCTCAAGCTCAACTTTCATACGTAATATTTTATACTAAGATTGTGGAACTCATTTGGGATTAGCAACCCATAGAGGCTCTAGTTACCAAGACCCACCTTCCTTAACAGCAATGGGGATTTTAAGTAACAATTTTTTTTCTTGTTATATGTTCAAATTAAAGACTAGAGATTTATTATATGTCCAGTACAGGGATCAGACCATTTTACATTTCACCAATTCTATAATGAGTAATGTGGGGAAACAGCAATTAAATGGCACCATTTTTCTACTGTTTTTCCAGAGGTATTTTTGTATCCTTTGTAGGAAGGCACCTGGGAACTGGTGGCTTGTCCATAATTCAGTTCTGCCTCCAACTGAAGCACTGCTTTCCCATTCCCCTGGCTCGTCCATCCATCTCTTAAGTGACATCTCTTCTAAAAGGTGTTTGTTCCCTAACCTTCCAGGCACCATCTTCTCTCTATGGACGTAACAAATTATATCGTGTTTAAATTGTTTGCTTATTAATTATAGCTAAGACTTATTAAGTATCTACTGGGAACATTTTTTCCATCATCTTGCAATAGTTTATTAACTGTTTAACATGTGCTGCATTGTAAAAGGACTTTATAAATTTGAAGTTCAAAACCTAATGATATTACAATCACCTTTAGTTCACAGATGAGGAATTTGTGACCCAAAAAGGTCACACCATATTTCAAAGGTCCTACAAACTTGATCAGCTTGACTATAAACTCTGCCTTCAAATCTAAAATTTGAACATTGAGTATTTTAGGTATGATAATGGTATTATTATTATTATTATTATTATATTTTAAAAGTCCTTTTCTTTTAGAGATACTTTCAGAAATATTTACTAATAAAAATCAAATAAAACCCAAGTCGGTAAATGATACCAGGCCTAAAGTAGTCCATCAGCACACATCCTGGGATCACTGTAGTTTAGAAGGACCCAAGGCCAGTGGCAAGAGCAGGATTTTTCCCCAACAAGCTTTGTGACTTTGGATGAGTCACTTTATCCTTTTATCCTTTAAGTTATAAAGATGATCCTCAAACAAGATGATGGTTATTTACTTCTGTCTTGCAGGACAGTTTCATAGTTAATGGTGGTTCTTTATTACAGTGCAGTCTGTAGCCAGATTTAATCCACTCTGCCTGGGTTTAGACATAATCTTAAGAAAATATTCTCTTATTCTATGCCAAAAGTCTCAATAGTCAAACTTCTTACTTCATTTGTGTTTATTTGTACAGTCAGTAGAACCTTCCTTCAAATGAAACATTATATAGATACCTAATTTATAAGCCCTTTAAAGAGAGTTGCTCTGGTTTAAATGAGGGCTGAGAATAGCACCTTATAAAACCTCAGTTGTCGCCCTGGCCAGTTTGGCTCATTGGATAGAGCATCAGTTTGTTGACTAAAGGGTCCTAGGTTCCATTCTGGTCAAGGGCACATGCCAGGTTGTGGGCTCAATTCCCAGAAGGGGGTGTGCAGGAGGCAGCCAATCAATGATTCTCTCTCATCATTGATGTTTCTATCTCTCCCTCTCCCTTTCTCTCTGAAAATCAATAAAAAATATTTTTAAAAAAACAACAAAAACCTCAGTTGCCCATATCACCCAGAAACTGTTTCAATGATTGTATTTATTAACTTTTTAAATTCTCATATCATCCAAATAAGATGGATGCCATTTGAAGATGAGGAAACTGAGGCACAGAGAGGTTAAGAAAGTTGTCCAGTGTCATAAATATAGGAAGTACCTGCACTGGGCAACCTGGTTCTAGAACCTGTACTCTTAGCTGCTCTACTACATCCCTTTCATGTGGTTCCACATTTATCTTTCATTAAACTGTAAGGTCCTTGGGAAAGAGCAGGGATATGTGACTTTATATTCCTAGTTCCCAGCCCAGTGTATAGTCAAGCACAGGAGGTATTCAGTAAACATGTGTAGAATGAACTTTATTGGACACTTTTCAGAAGCAAAATTAAAGCTCATCAAACTTCATGGATAGGAATAGGTTGTAGAGATCAAGCTAAGCCCCTCATTTTAAAGATGAGAAAACTGAGGCCCTGAAACATAACATGATTTGCCTAAGACCAGCCAGTTAGCAGAACCAGAACTAAAGCCTTGGTCTCTTCACTGGTAAATCACTGAAAGAAGCAAAATCATAAAGGGATTGGATTAACAAATGCTTACACCCCTCTCTATCTGGAAGCTGTTCCTTTTCTAGTCATGGGATGCTCGCTGATGATTAGGGAAGTGGTGAAGCTTTGTCCTGGTCACAGTAGAGCTGGAGGGGACCCTAGAGGGGGCTTTAGAAGAGGTTCTTTGGCATCCAAATGCCCTTAAGTGTCACCAGTTGGCAAACCACAAAGTAACCACTAGCCAACATTATCACTAATAATACTGCCTAATTCCGTCAAGTTATTGCTTTCCTTCCTAGAGCTTGAATGAGGTGTCTACAAACTACAGCCTCAGCTCCATTCTAGGCCCAAGAACAAATGGGAAATAATTAAAGAGTCCGAATTCCATATTCATATGGCTTATGTCACCATGTCTGTCTAGTCCTTTTCTAACCTGTTTGTAGAAACTGGCTTCTTTCTTGTTTTTGAGACCAAGTCCTCCTATATAACCCAATTCTGATTAGACTCCCCCCCAGGACCCCACCCCACCCCACTGGGCCTAAGATACAATCTTGAAATTTGGCTTAGAGGCAAAATGCAGAAATGGAAAACACCTGGTTCACTGCTCCCACTCTACCCCTCACCTCCACTTCTGCAGATATCACTCATTGATCGCAACCCTCTTTCCTGCATAGCCTAGAAGGGGCTTCAGAATCTTTCTCTAGGAAGCCACTGCACTCAACAGGCAACCTACTGGCCACAGGTTTATTTCTTTAAGGATCTGTCACTTGCTCCATCCTGGATTTTCTCTCCTAAAGGAACTAGTGTTCTATCCATTCACAGGTCTTGCTGCCTGTCAGATGTCTTTCTAATGCTGAGCCCTGCCTGCATACAGAAGACACAGGCTGTTCTCCCTTTCCTGAGGGAGGGGCTTAGTAGAGGTCATTAGGGATCAAAACCAGAGAATGTATGTCTTGCTCAGAATTCGAGGAAAGTTAGAGTTGTAGATGGACTATAAGGAAAAGAAAAGAAAAAAGTATGATGTTTATAAAGGCAGAAAATGGAATTTGAGGAAAACCATAAGCAGAAATTGGGGGTCAGCATGCAGAGAAAGGGAACTGGAAAGCAGAGGAGACAAGACTATGATGTAACACAGCAATTTTCAACTGGTGTGCTGCAAGAATTTTTAAAGCATGCAATACCTGACTATTTAGTCAGGGCCACTGATCTCTTTTCCCTTGAATTGTAAAAAAAAAAAAAAAAAAAAAAATGACAGCAGCCAACACAGTAATAGCCATCTGGTGTGAATGAATCAAAATTATACCTATTTTTTTTGTCCAATCAGTAAAAAATATATTTTTTGATGAATTGCAGAATTTTAGTAATTAGATTATGTGTGCTATGAGATGAAAAAGGTGACAAACGCTGATGTAACTGATCAAGTGAGTAGATAATGGGTGAGAAGTCAGAGAGAATTATATAATCCATCATATTTTTCTTATTGTGAGGAAGCTCAGCATCAAATTTACTATCTGATAACAGTAACTATATTAGCTCTCACCTTCCTTAGCAATGGTTCTCAACCTTTCTAAAGCTGCGACCCTTTAATACAGTTCCTCATGTTGTGGTGACCCCCAACCATAAAATTATTTTTGTTGCCACTTCATAACTGTAATGTTGATACTGCTATGAATGGTAATGTAAATATCTGTGTTTTCCGATGCTCGTAGGCGACCCTGCTAGCCGTTCTCAACCTGTGGGTCGCAACATTACAGTTATGAAGTAGCGACAAACATAATTTTATGGATGGAGGTCACCACAACATGAGGAACTGTATTAAAGGGTTGCGGCATTAGAAAGGTTGAGAACCACTGCTTTAGAGGCTTAATTTTTTTGTTTGAAAAATATGAGGTATGTTTAAATATATGTACATTGCATATAATTAAGTTTTGCTATTTCCATTTACAATAAGAATGAATCAGTCCAAATTTGAAAACCCTGGCTGAAAGAACGACCATGGGACCTTAGACATCCATCTGGAAGTAGAAGTTTAGAAAGTACCAAAAAAATGAGAAATCTGTTGAACTTCCTCTCTCAATACAGCTCAACATGTCTTTGTTGGATATTGAATACATTTTGTGCTCTGAACCAGATGCTGTGAAAGATATAAAATTAAGAGGTGACCCATGACCTTTAGGAGATTATCATCTTCTTGGGGAGACTGACTCTACAGTCAGCTCAAGTGAGGATGGCCTACTCACCCTGAAAGAGGTGAATTCTAAGAACAAAAATGACCACAATTATTAACCATTTCCTGTGTCATTAGCTGATTCGCTATCCCCTAATCCCTCCACCATCCAAACAAAAAACAAAAACCTGCAAAGGAGACAAAATTATCATTACCAGCTTACAGAGGAAAACATGGAAGCTGAGAGCAGCCAAGTACCTTTCCTAAGTTCCCACAGTTTCAAACGATAGTCAAATTTGAACCCAAATCTGTCTGACCCCAGAGCGTGCCCCTTCACCAATCACCTTCATTAAAGGTGTGAGCTGTTTTGTGAGTACTCGAGAACACAGAGGCCCAAGTAGTAATGAAACCCCCTCATATTTCCCATCCTACTGCCCATTTGCAGGGTGTCACTTCATCATTATGCTTTCAGCATTTTGGGTGATAGGTTTTTTGTTTTGTTTTGTTTTGTTTTGTTTTGTTTTGTTTTGTTTTGCATGATAAATGAGAGATTCTGCTACTTGCCACCCAGTTACCTGTGAGCTGGAATGAACTGAAGTATGTAAAACTTTAGAGAACTAAGGATGAAAAGTGTTATAAATAGTATTATTACAAGTAGCAATAAATCAGGTGAAGAATGTAATGTACAAGTTGGAACGTAAACTGGAATTAAGCCTCATAAATATAAAAGAACCCAAGGCATGCGGTTCTTTGAATCTAACAGTAAAATGCTTAACCTAAATTTTAAATTCACCAAGCACCCAAACAGCCACCTCCGGAAAGCATGATTTGAGAAGGTTGGGGCAGGGTAATCACCAGGAACATTTTGAAAAGGTGGCTAATCTGATGTATATCCCTAATGTTTTTTAGGAAAAATGATAGTAGTAAAATTGGTCAGTCTACTTATGTACCAGGGACAATATCTACGCTCTTTCCGTTCTTAACTTACTTACCCTTCACAGCAATCCTGCGAGGTAAGTCATATCATTATCCCCTGTTTGACAGATGGATTTTTAAACTGAGGGACAGAGTTCACATATGTTTTTACCTGAGGAATAGGGTTCACACGGCCTTTTAAGCTGAAGAGCAGACATCATCTAACTGATAAGTGGCAAAGCCAGAATAAAAATTTAGGCAGTTTAGCTGCAGAGTGTACAGTCCTAACTGCAGTTTTTGGACTAGTACTTACATGCTGATAAATTTCTATTTTTTAACTTTCTTCCTATCCTCTCATTAGCATGTTCTGCTTATCCTTCTTCTCTGTCTTTTTAACCATTGTTACCTCTGGCTGAGCACCGAACTCTAGCAATAGGTCAATGATGGTTGCAATGAAATAAAACAAAACACCACCACAATGACCATGACCTTTTTTTATGCTTTACCAGTGACACTGTCTAGACAAGAATGTTAGTAAGAAAGTTTATGTCAAGGAACCTCAAAACAACAAGTGAGTATTTGGCCCTGACACATAGTGCAACAAAAGGAACAGAGTATATATGCCTGCAAATTCCTCATACTCAGACATAACCCTTGCTCTTTGCAGTCTCACATGCTTCCTTCCTTGGGCAATTCTCACTTGATTTTTCTTATCTAAAAACTCTGCCCCAAATTGATGCCTTCCAGATAAGTTTCTCAATGTAATTCAATTTCAGAGTGTTTCACAGTTGGTCAAATTCTTAGAAATCAAATAAGTTCATCCCATGAAGCCCCTAGAAGTAAGCAACTTGCCCAGAGTAACTCGTGGGTTAGTGCACAACAGGTTCTGAACCACGACCTGCCTGGGCCTGGTTTCCCTAAGTCGGAACATGAAGTTGAAACCTGGGCTCTGCTCTCCAGCAATCCTTACTGCCAGTCCCCATTTCACCACTTACCAGAAGTGTGAGCCTAAGAATTATTTAATCAGACACTACTATCAGAAAGAGATCAGAATACAGTGCAAAGGGTATATGACTATATACTAAGAAAAACCAAAGAAGTTTGTTAAAAACTTATTTATGTTCCTAGTCTTTTTTCCTCTCCTGATACATGATAAATATACAACAATTAATAATATTTCTGTTTACCAATAATAATTCATTGTAATGTGTAATTCATTTCTTCTCAGATAGCTACCAAAAAATACAAGTGATGTATTTTTGAGAGCTAATTTAATTGGTTTGGCAGAAGGAGAAACATTTCTACTTTCAAATGAAAAAATTACATATATAAAGGATGCATGATTCTTCATATTCTTTACATTTGTTAATGCAAATCCAACAAAAATTTTACTAATATTCTGCAAAATTAAAATAAAATTCATTTGAAGAAAACAAATGGGTGAGCTATAAGTAATATTTTGAAAGAAATGAATAAGGATAAAAGACTATTTTAATCAGATATTAAAGTAGAGTATAAAGAAATCAGAAAATTGTGTTAGTTCTAATGCAAAACTAGACATACACACTAATGGACCTATATAGGAAGTGTGTTATGTGTAAGAATGTAATATATGATGTGGAAATTTAAAATGTTTATATAAATGATGTTATACTCTGTCATTAAAAATTGGGGAAGAGAAGTAAACTAAGTCTATATATACCTTTCACAGTACCCAAATGAAAATCAAAGAAAAAAATAAAAACAAAAATTATCACAAAAGATAATCTGACATTAATAAAAAACTGAGAGGAATAATAACTTCATAAGTTTGAGGAGGAAATTTAAACTATAAACATTAAAACAAAAAGGCAAATAGACTAAGAAAAACAATTTTAGTAAAAATGAAAAATTTTCATTTTTATATCATCTTTGTAATATAAAAAACCTATTCAACTTTTGAATAATGTTAAAATGATACTAAAATAAATTATATAAACAGCTCCCACACATGAACAAAACAATAATAAGACCCTAACAGACAAATAGGCAAAGGACAAATCACAGACAATTCATACTAAGAGAAATAAAATTAATAAACAAGTTTATGGAAAAAATATTAACATTACTACTAATCAAAGAAATGCAAACTAAAGCAAAAATGGGGCACCATTTTCTAACTGCAATTTACAACATTGTTTTTCTTTGTTGGTGATGAACGGTACACTCATATATTTCTGGTATGAGAGCACAAATACTTAAGCCATAAAAATGGACTTCAACTGTGTAAAAAAATGTTTTTAATGGAAAAACTCTAAGTACACAGGTGTTTATAGCAGTGTTATACTTTTTGATAAAAATTGTGAGGATTATCTAAATGTCTCAGCATAGAAATACTCTACAAATGTCTTTAGCAAGCTTTGCCTTACTTCCTGGCCTGCTGCTTCCTCACCTTCAGGCACCTCAGTGTTTCTCTCAATGAATGTTCCTACCCTTTGGTACAGGGCCTGGCACATACTAGGGGTTTAGTCATCATTGAGTGAATGAATGAATGAGTGAGTTAATGAATGAGTGAATGAAATGAATGGAATGCATGTTAAACAGTAGCAGATTACATTAGTATGGCTCTTGATGAAATGTGAAACTATTAATCTGCTGATTATGAAAATTATGTTACAACTTGGAAAAGACTTCAGGATAGCAGTACAAAATGGGGAGAAAACAGAATACATACTTGCACATATATTATGATGGTAACCGGACAATAGTTGTAGGCACATGGACAAACCCTGCAAGACAATATATAAATTTAATTATTTTTGTTGGACTCATGGGATTATGAATGTTTCAATCTTTTTAAAAAAGCATATTAATTTTTCTCTTTTTACAATTATGAAAAGGTAAGGGGAAACATTCACAAGCCTTGAGTCAGAATACTTGGGCACCAGTCTTAACTCTACTATTTAATAGCTTTCTGATCTTGGACAAGTTACTGGAACTCTTTGAGCCTCAGTTTCCTCTTCTATTAAATGGGGACTATAATAGCTACCTCTCAGAGCTGTTGTGAGATGTAAATGGCCCAATGCATGTGAAAGAATTTTATAAACTATAAAGTGCTCTATGAATGTGATGTCATTATTATTAAAGTAGCCTTTGTTTCCTAAGGGATATAAGCTTTTTATTTATTCCAAATGTTTACATGTAGTCATTTACATACAATGCAAAAATCATTCCAAAGTCCTTGAAATGCACACCATATGTGTTTCATGAGCTGACACTACTAGTAAACCAGCCCCAAGCCCAGCCCATCAGGCAGTAATGGGTTTCCAGCTGGGTAAGAAGGACCTATGAGAGGCTGGGAATGCATGGGAAAGGAGCCCAAAGTGAAGCAGTTTCCCAAGGTAATCAAATAAGGACAGTCAGAAAATCTACCACCTACTTCTAAATGTTAATTATTTAATTTTTAAAACCATAAGAGAGAGGTCCCCTTCCATTCCTGTCCCTGGGCAACTTGCCATTCCTCTGCCTCCCAAATGGTGACTATTGTTGCTTTATTATGTTCCTTTAGGATATTTTATGCATATGTAAGCAAACATAAATGTGTTATTTTTTTCATTTTCAAATAATTGAACTATGCATTTGGTGCTATTTACCTATGAATACATAAAAAGTTTCCTTATGCCTTTTTTTTTTTTTGCAGTGATATTCCATTTCATTGAATGGATGTGCTTTTGTTTATTTATGTTTCAGGCCCATTTGAAAGAACATCCAGGTCATTTCGAATCATTTGCTCTGCCTCCTGAGGAAGGAAGGTCTCATCCTGCCTTAATCAGTGACAAGGAGGCACACAGGAGATGGGGCCAGAGCCCATTGCTTGCTTCTCTGCCAAACAATCAATTAGGCCTTTAGTATCTACTCACTTATTTTTCTTGTCCTGGACCAAGACCACATGGTTGGGAGAATCTATTTGAGATAGCCCTTTTCTTAAAGGTCAATATAATCTGTAGTTAAGAGTCTGAAACCAGGCTACCTGTTTCATGTGCTGGTACTTCCCACTTTCTCAAATTATCTCTTCCTCAAAATGGGTATAATAGCAGTATACACCTCCCAGGGTTTTATAAGGCTTAAGTGAGTTAATATATGAATTAGTGACACTTCTTCTGTCCAGCATCTTTCAGAGGATAATTGAGAAGGAGCAACCAAAACAATTAAAGGTGTTTTTACCTTTACAAAATTATTCCCTAAATCAGTGGTTCTCAAATATGGCCTGGGGACCAACAGTATCACCTGGAAACTTGTGAGATGCAAACCTACTGAATCAGAAACTCTGAGGGTGGGACCCAGCAATCTGGGTTTTAACAATCCCTCTAGGTAATTCTGAAGCATGCTATGGTTTAAGAACTCTTGTTCTAAAATGTAGGGTTTGGCAGAGAGGGTGATATTAAAACATATTCAGATCATGGAACACCTGAAAATCATGTTTGTGGGACATCATGAATTGGTAACACAGAATTTTATTAGTGGAAAAATATGCCCGTATTATTTTGTATGCTGTTTTCTGCATCTCTCAAATATAAGAAGGGTTGTTGTCTTTTTCAATCACATTTCCAGTTTTCTCTTAACATTTGTTTGCTGATAGGTGAAGAGTAGCAGTTGTCAATATTTTAATTAAAAATATAGAGGAGAAAAGTCAAAATTGAACAATTCTAACTCATAAACTCAATCTGAAACTTCAATAATGGAATTTAACCATTATGATTTAACTTTAGTCATTTATTTCATTTGTTTATGCAGCAGATGTTCTCTGAGCATTGACTACATTGTCAAAACTAGGCTGAACACTTGGAATTGTAGTGAATGAAACAGGCAAGAGATGAGTTGTCCACTGATTTATCATAGGAGCTACCCACAGAAAATCACAGTCCAACTTATGCTACAATACCCATGTCTCCATGCCATTGGGCAGAGTTTGCAAACAGGAAAAGCCATTACTCCTATTCTCCCTGGACCCAGCACAATGGTTCCCCCAATGAAAAAAAATGAACCTACTTTGTAGCATAAACAAGGTCAATTTCAGCCAGTTGGTGGGGCCTGCCTGGAGATAATTTTGAGAAAGATTCAGAGACAATATTCTGGCTGGGCAGGAAAGAGCACCATGCATAAGAAAGAAGGGAGTCCCAACGTAAGGGTTCTTTTTATTTGCAACTCTTGGAGAGTGTAACCTTCCTTTCCCCTTGGAATTCTCAGAATTTCTTGAAATATAAAATCATACCTTTTGCCTTGTCTCCTCCTGAGGCCACTAATATTGTTGGCCTTGTCCTTTCCCCTGGAACTTCCTTTCTCCAGAATCATTGGGAATGGCCCAGCCAAATTCAGAGTCAGTGAAGAGTGGTTTCCTGATGTCAAATAAATTAGCATGAAATGATTTTCTCTGTGGTGTTTGGGCGGAGGCCCAAGTGCCCAACCCTGTTGCTTTCTTCCATTGGCTTCAGGCACCTGGCTTGCTCCTAAGCGTGAAGCAGCTGGATTTGTTTTCCCCCGAATGAGAGAGCCCACAGTGTCCTCCTTGCTACGCAGTTGGTATTATACAGATGTGAACAAATGGCCCTTCACCTTCCACTTCCATGCCAACCAACCTCTTGGAGTAAACGGAAAGATTCCCACTGTAAGTTTGTGCAAGAGAACACAAGAGGAGACACATTGGGCATTACAGTCAAAAATCGACTGGTTGGGCTGGTTTTCCATTTGCTCTACAATTAAAAAGGTGTGTATGGCATTTCAGGATTGCTCTTTATTTGCTTCTATGCCTCCCTTACAAGGTAATCATGAGTCCCTATTTAGGATCCATTAGGCTCATAGCTCTAGGGAAGTTTGAACCAGATCAATCTGGTTCATATGGTCAACTAACACTTTAGTAATTTGGAATGTGTGGTGCAGAAAAGCCGTTTCGTGCTTTAAGACATAAAAAAGACCTTGAACTCCAAAGAATTTTTTCCAACCAATTTTGTTAAAGAAAAGCCAAAATAGAAACACTCCCAAGAGATTTTTAAATTAGCTCTATTAGAATACATAGAGGTTATATTTATCTTGATTTGCTAAAGACATTAGAAACCATTTTTCTCTCCCCACAAGAATGCTACTTTTTCCTTCTTATTTTCTCCTATTTGCCTCTTTATTCAAATCCAAACAAGTTTTCGATATTTGCTCATCACTTACTTGTTTTCAGATATTATTTGGATCTCCTTTTATTGACCTCCTTTCTAAATATTTGTTTACTTCAGATGCCTAAAATATATTGCTGTAAGCTCTTTTTGTTTCTTTCTACTCATGAAAAGGTGCATATACATGTTATGGGATTATCTAAGTCTAAATTTCACCAAAAAAATGCTGCTTTACAATTCTGTAAGTTGTAAACTTGGAATCAAGTCAGTGTTGCCCACAAAATAATAACTTGTAAAACAATTAAGTCTTCACCGGATTTATTCTAATTTTATACCACTGTGACATTTGATTAAAAGATGGCCAACTCTCAATTAATCCTAATAATAATGGATAGAAAGAATACTGTATGTTAAATTAAGTCATAGATTAGTATTTTTATAATATCAATCCTATCTCCACCATCAGAAGTGACACTGAAGGGTAAAATTATCTGGCTTACTCTTTTGTTGTTTTTCTTCCTGTTTTCTTTTTGGAAAACAATAAGCAATGATTGTTTGGGGGTGGGACGCTAGAAGATGACTATCCAGAGATAGGAAAATGCCATGAACTATCCCTAGAGAGTAAAAAAGTTGGCTTTTGTTGGAACTTTCAAGATTGTGGACATAATACGCCATGTCCATTCACTGGCTGTAAGTAAAGTTTTTACAGCCAGTCATAAAATGGAAAGTAAAGGTTCATTGTGAAATAGTTGGCACATATTTAACAAAGGTAAGACAAGCTGGCACCACTATAATTTATACCCATTAGCATGGGGCTCAGTGGTGATCCTGTGGTAGAGGGCACAGTTAATAAAGAACTTCAAAAGAAGAGAGAACAAATTATGAAATGTAGATTAGTGTAAGCAGTTTACATTTTCAACTCTGGTGAAACTAAATTTAACTTGCAAAGATTAGCAAATATCACCATTAGTTCATATAAATGACTCAGCAATTCTATAAATGGACACAGATTTTATACAAGTTTTGCCATAAAAAAAGACCCAGTTAGCCTATCTAAAATCTATACTACTTAACTTTTTAAAGAAATAAAATGATAGCTCTTGAAAGCACTTAAGAGAGGTTATCTGTCAAATCTATACTTGTAAAGATTTTCCTTGTGAAGACAGAGAATAACTGGATCCCTTTGTCTTGTAATAACCCTCCATATTTCTAAAAATGGGAACTGACTCCTTACTCCCTGATTTTACAGGGAAAACAGTTCCATCCCCATCAGCTTTCCTTGGTTATTTGGTTACTTTTCTCTGGATCTTTCTCCCCACTCCCACTTTTAAAATAAAAAGTCAGGTCTCAGGAAAGATTCTTCCAAACCTCACCCAGAAGAATTACCCACTTTTTCTAACCCTGTGTTCTTTTCTTTAGTTTGGGCAGTTCCATCAAAAACATAACCAGACACTTTTGAATTCCTAAGAAAGGAGATTTGAACACAAATCAAAGATGACAACAAAACCTCTAAAATCACAATAGCACTGATCCCTCTATTAGCAGATGGAGGGTCTGCAAACCACATGCACTCACGCTGGAGACCAGAGCCTTCACCTGGGAACCAGCTTTACAGTCAGAAGCTCTCTGCCCGACTCGGGTCTTGCTGAATTGCCCAGTTTTTCATGCAGAGTCTCTTCCTTCCGCTGTTTGTTGTTTCTGATTGGTATGCTGTTGTTATTATTTTTCTATTGAGTCTGCTGATGGCAACTTTGGAATACTAGACTGTTCAGAACACGTCTTTCTAGCCTGTCCTATTAAGCTTCTTTTTTTTCTCTTTCCCTCATAATATAGACTTCAGAATTAGCAGTTTGACCCTGATAGGCACTGTTTTGGAAAGTCTTAATACATTTGAAACACATAAAATAGTTCCTTTTAAATTTGACCATAACCCAGTATTTGAATGAATAAAATTAGAAGTAAGAGGTCTATTACCTGGTCGGGACCCAGGTAACAGACAAGAGACTTGGCCGACAGCAGTTGCCCTATATCTAAATTCAGCTGAGCATTTGGAATGCTCAGGGCCCACTCAAGAATGCAAATAATCCTTCCCACTAATATTTACAGGGTAAACTAAGATTGTTGGTAGAGTATTAAATTTGACAGTAAAATAGTAATCGAGTTTTCAGATTAATTTAAATAGGCTAATTGAAATAAGTGAATATTCAAGTACTGGACAAAAAGCTATTCTTAAAGTAATAACTAAAATTTCTATTGGTAGTTCATCTCATGGTAAAATTCCTGAATATGCAATGAACCTAAAGCAGTCATATGTGTGGGGGGGAAAAAAAATTTTTTTTAAATTTAAAGTTATCAAGACTGCATTATAAAATTTACAAAAACCTCCATTAAAAAAAAGGGGGGGGATAGTAGGGCAATATCATGTAAGGAAAAATATCCTATAAGTAAATTACATCTAGAAAATTTTTACTTTACCAAATTAAGGTTCATTTGCAATGCTAACAGCAAGACGGCCATTAAAAACACACATGGTGTCTAAATAAGACAAAGGAAAATCGTTTGAACAAAAATAAAAAGGATCCCAAATCAATTATATAGAAAAGATTCCTTTATTAACTTGTGGTCGAGAATATATTTGTATATTTTCAGAAAACAACCCCAAGACCAGGTGGATTCCTGCAACAGAGAGGAATTGACAGGTCTGCTCCAACCAAGAAGACAAGAGGAAAAAACAGTCCAAAGATGGAAGATGCTGACAAGGCCTTGCCACGCGAGCAGTCAGCAGCTGTGCACTGCTGCAGGTTACCTAGGACCAAACCAGAGAGGGTCGGACCTGCATTGCCACCATGTGCCCACCATCCAGATATCACTGCTGACATGTACACATAAGGAACTGTTGGACATTGAAATTGGGACTCAAACATTTTTTTGTTTTGTCTTGTTTTGTTATTATATGTTTATTTCTAGTCTGCAAAGGCAAAACTTTTTAAAGGAAAGAAATGGTGGGAAAAAGATACAGAGGCAAAGAAGCATTGAACAGACTGTCAAACTACATTGGGAAGACAGGGGAGTTTGGGCGAGGAGGGCTGTAAGAGACCAACCGAAGGACTTGTACGCATGCATATAAGCACAACCAATGGATATAAGACACTGGGGCGGGGGGAGGGGGGCGGGGGGAGGGTGGGCAGGTGAAGGCATGTCCTGGGGGTTAGGGGAGGTCGGGGGGAGATCAAAGGGGAAAAAAAAAGGAGACATATGTACTACTATTTGTAATACTTAAAACAATAAAAATTAAAAAAAATGAAATAAAAAAAAATAGAAGTAAGAGGTCTAGTACACAATTTTTTTTTCTTTTTATCCCAATAACCATTTCCATTTTCATGGTCACATTGACAATATATTTTTGTACTAATTTTAAAACTTATTTCAGTTGGATTTTAACTTATATGTAATTTGAAACCTATAATGTGGCTATTATTTGCAAAAAGTGAGCCATATATATGTATCTTTCCTTAAAGATGGAAGCAGACAAGGAGGGACCACATTTGGGGATTACACAACAAGTTAGCTCTGTGGTAGCCACTGTAATATCTGGGAAAGCAGAGAAAGCACGAAGATGAGAGAATGACCCCTGAAGAAGGAACTGAATATCATCTTCCTATCACTTTCTATGGATTGAGGCCAGTCCTAAAGAAACTTTTAAGACTATGCCCATCCTACTTGGCTGAACAGGGCTCAGTTGCCACCAGTGATTATGGGAACAGATTCAGGAAAGTGTAATTAGATTTCTGACACAAGGCCTGGATGTATTCAACATTACACACCCATGTACGCACATACTAGAAAACTTATCAATTATTGCAACATACAGGCAGTCAACTTAGTATAAGTAAGACGGCACTGCCAGTCCTAGAGCTCCACGTCCTGCATCTCAGTCCTAGAATTGTTGTAGTTTCTCCATCCCCTCTTGGTTCTCTAGATCCATCTAAGAATGGTGCTAACTATCCAGGAAAGCTGGGTGTCTCAGAATTACATCCACTGCGACAAGGCAGCAGAAACCATCTCATCACTCACCAGTCACCTTTGGAGTTCTCGGGTCTATCCTCTCAACTCTTTACACTTTAGTTTTTTAAGCACAATCATCTTTTTGTTTTTCATTATTCATGAGCAAAGTTTCTTCTTCTCTAATAGTTCTAATTCCTGATTCCAAAGAGGTGGCTTCCAGTCTCCTAACTTGTGCTTAGATCAGGGTGGCATCCTCCTCCTACAAAAGTTTACAACTTTAGAGAGCTACCTCTATTAAAACTATGATTTTTTTTCAAATGGGAGAAATAGTTTATGAATAGAGAGCAAAATGACTGTGTTCTTTTCACTATATCCTTCCAGCTGCCCTACTTCTCACAATAGGAACTGCCTTATCCAATTTCAAGTTTTGTTTGAATATGTTAAGTCACTGGAATGTAGAAAGTACACTTCTGATCACATATCCCTGTTTCTTCAACATATGTGTATTTATATTTCTAAAATATCCCATACAGGATAAATTCATGCAGAAGAATTGGGCATTGACTAAAATCCTCCCCACATTGATCTCTTTGGTTTAAATTTCTAGTGTAGAAGGGAGGGAGGGTGAGCAGAATGCTGTGATGAGAATATGTACCTCAGTGGTTTTTACTACATTATTTTGTGAGAAATCTGGACAAGTCAAGCTCTTTCTGAGACCCCAGAGATCAAAGAGAATTCAGTGAAAGTTCAATCGTTTGAAGAGCAACAACTATAGTATTCTTTACCAGAAGTTCCATGAAAGGCACACATTTCTGTAATTCTTCTGCACACATCAATGACAAGAAAACCTGTTAAAAAATGTATATTTGGCCATTTAAAACTTATAGGGCCCGTCATTTTTGTTTCATGACAGCAGACTGCACCATGGTGCAAATTGAAGGTATTTATTGATGTCATTTACTAGTATTACAATGGTCACATCAGGCATGTCTCTCAAAAGTTATGGGGTAAAGACACACAACTATGAAATGCTTGGTAGTCAGAGTCTTTATTTTGTTTAACTAGAGGGACTATATTATAGAACTGAAAGGAGTGCTTTAAGTCCAAAAATCTTAAACCCCTATTTACTTACCACAAGTCCGGTCATACATTACTACTCAAAGCGTGGGTTCCATCCTAGCAGCACTGGCATCGCTTGGGAGCTTGTTAGAAATGCAAAATCTCTGGCTCAGCCTCACATTATTAAATCTGTACAAGCTTTCCAAGAGATCTATATGCACACTAAAGTGTAAGGAACACTGTTTAATAGAAAACTTTTTTAAAAAAAACGTTAGCTGTAAAATAATTTTATCTAGTGTCTTCACTATAAAGTTAAAAACACTAATTGAACAAAAATATAGCAATTACAACTCTCTCGTAAGGCCATCAGCAAATGTCCTCCATTTTAGACTCATAGGATGGCCTATTTCACCTAAGCACTAAGGCCAGGAGGGAAAAAAGGAGTTAAAAGATAGCTCTTGGCAAAACATCAGATTTATTCCCTTCTGTGTCTTACCTTGTCTAGTGAGGAATCTCCCTAGAATTAGCTTCTTTATTTCATACAATTTTCTACCATTTAGAGTCTAGAAAAACTTCAAAGGAGGGCCAGGTGCTTTGAGATTAACAGCTGTTTATTATTTTCATTAATTAACTGAAAGAGTTTAGTTTCATAGAAGTCCTGAGGAGATTCTCAGCACAACAGGAAGAGCAAGCAGCCTATATGCCTGCTCACCACAAATCAACTCAATCTGACAACTCACAGCAAGTGCACCTTAAAAGGGTTGGGGGAGAGGAGGAGATTCTATTCACAAAAGTTCTTGGAAGGTCTCTCGCCTGTCCCAGTTAGCACAAGGAAAGAACCATAGGGATCTAACTGAGGGTGGATTGCCTTTCTTTGAAATGCTTCATCACTTTCAAACAAGCGTTGGTTCAGTTTTCCATGTCAGGCACTGGGCAGAACCTCTGTGGATAGAGCATTTTGGGAGTATAGTCGTGAGTTCTGATGGAAAAGGGCAGATATCTGAAGACTAGCTTTCAAAGGAGATGGGAAATAATTTCTCACAATTCTGACTGATTTTCACTGGGGACAAAACAGCAATTAGTGGCCATTCTTGTTAATTCCCCAACCTGTCCCTTTCCAGAGAGTACTTAAGAAATTTCAGGCATGTTAAGGAATCATTTGTGAATGGGCTTTTAAATTTCTCCTTTGTTGTTTTTCTGCCTAGCCTATACCAGTATTGTGCAGCAGTATCTGCAGAGAATAGTCTGATGACAAGTACATGATTCCTTAAAGTAGTTCTTCCTGAAAAGTGGACTAGGGCTCACCAGTATGGGATATTCTGGAGTGCTTGTTAAGGTGATCCCACGAGTCTCCAGATTTACTGAATCAGAATCCATGGGACTCACATCTTAGAATGTACATTTTAAATAAGTTCCTGGGTAGTTTTTACGCATGTAAACTACTGCTTACAGTTTAATGTCGGTTGAATTTTGGACTATGAGCACAATCCAGCCTGCCTCGTATTTCATAACTACCTCCAACATTTAGGTAGGACTATGAATGAGCCTGAGGTATCTTACCATTTTGGGCAACCCCAAATCAGCCTAGGTGTTCTTCTCCTTATAGAAGTGTTAGGGAAAGCAAAGTATTATCAGTGGATACCCCGATCCTGAAATGCTTCCCTAGTGATTTACATTGTAGCTTCATGGATCTCCAGGCCAGATCCTCTCATCCCAGCTAAAAGATGTTTCCACAGCCAACGAGCTCCCAGCAGGTTCTTTCAAACTGTGGGATTGGAATACTCAATGCAGATAAGAAGTGGTATGTCAGCTAGATTCACCTAGACTATCTAGGAACTCACAGCATTCCAATTAGGTCTCTAGTTGGTCCATGCCTGAACTCACCTTGCAACAGATTGATCATATCTCGGGTTGTTTTAGAATTTGCAATGCCACCAGAATTATGCCCCCATTTCTTAATTTCTATATTGAAAAAAAGATTAGTTAGGTGCAAATTTTCCATTAGGATGAGTAGCAGACAGCTCTGATTGAGCATGTCTATTCACCAATATCTAAATTCACTGTGTTCTTATCACATTATTGGTGTTTCTTTTGTCTTTCCATGGTAGAAAAGGAACATTTATAGGAATCTATATATATAAAAGCCTAATATGCAAATTGTCCCCTCGGGAGTTCAACCGGGAATTCAATCACTCACTATGATATATGCTGACCACCAGGGGGTGGTGCGGAACATGGTGGGTGTTGGCGATGCAGTGCTGGCAGCAAGCGGCAGTGGAGGCGCTGCCAGCCCTGATGGGCCCCAACGAGAGCAGGACCATGGCAGGACAGTAGAACAGGTGAGTGGGCAGTGCCAGGCCAAGGTGGGTTGCCAGGCAGGGCTGCAGGGCTGCGAGGCTGGGGGCATGAGCTGGGGCTATGAGGCTGGGAGTACCAGCTGGGGCTGCAAGGCTGGGGACGCAAGTGGGGGCTGCCAGGGTGAGATGGGGCCGATACTCCCTGGTGCCCTCCTGCAGTCCCTTCCAGGCAGGCCAGCCACAATCGTACCTCTGTAGCCAAAAGAAGCCGGTGTCGTCAACAGAATATGTCTGAAGACCAACTTTTGGCACAAGTACCTCTGCAGCCGAAAGAAAGCAGTGTCGTTGACAGACTATGTCTGAAAAACTGTCATCAACAAGTACTACCAATACTGGTAGGAACTGCCTTCACAGCAAAAATGAAGTAAATGAGGATGCAATTATCGAACATAGTTGTGGTGGAATGACTGTTACATGTCAAATTTGCCTATCATTAAATTTCTCCAATGAAAAACCATCTGATGGAAAATTTACTCAATGTTGCAGCAAAAGTAAAGTTTGTCCAAATGATATAAATTTTCTGGAATACCTGGCATATTTTTTTAAATTAATGATAAATGACGATTCTGACAGTAAAAATTTCACAGAAAATATTCATTGTTATATCATGTTGTCATCGTTTATTTATTAATCAATTTACATATTATTTTCATGTACATTTTATTAATTTTCTTTCATCTCTGACACTTCTATTATAGAGAAAGGACGAATAGCGATAGTAAAATATTTCTTCTAATTAATTTCCTTTCAATGTGCACAAATTCATGCACCAGGCCACTAGTAGTAGAATAAAAAGGTGGTCCAGAAAGAGAATCATTACAACATTTGATGTTTATAAGTGAGTATTAATACACATTTTAATTTAAGTTTCAAAGACAACAAATCAACTAGTACACATTTTTAAACCACTTATATAATAAAAGAGTCCTCTTTAAATTCTATTTCTTATCAACATAAGTTTAGTCTTCCATTGAAATCAGTAATAATGTAACATATTTCTGGCAAGGCTTTCCCTCCAATAACCCAGCCCAGATTCTCAAGCCATCATCTGGACACCTACATCACCTACATATTATGATCATCAATAGTTAACCTGTCTCATGTTTCACTTAATGTGAGACTTTCACTTTGAGGTCCCACATTTTTAAAACATACACAAAGAATTAAGTTTCACTTCAAAGGAATAATAAAAAGAATGTTATGCTGGGCCCAGGAACTAAATGATTTCCATCCTCATGGAAAGCAGTCAGCCACAGGTATATGACCAGGCTTCTAATAGGTAACCATAAATTCTTTTTCCCTAGAATGACTGCCTTTTGCCCCTAAAACTACTCAGAACTAACTGTACTCTGAATGAGGTAAGCTTGGCATTTGCATGACAGGAAGTGAACATATAAACTCTCACATTTTAACCCTTGTTCTTTGTGCTCTCAACATCATTGATATGTAAACAAAGATTTATTCTGGACGCCTCAAGAAAAACTTTAGTCACCCCAATTGTCTAAATATTCAGTGTCTACTGGGTGTTTCTGGATCTGAAATGTCCAGATAATTGGTCAATTCATTTAGAATGTTTTAACACAACTTTGCGTTCAAGTGACGAAAGGCTAAATGATGTGTGATAGTTATTTAGAGGTAGGAAAGAAACGGCTCTTTTCAATATAGGCTTTGTGCGGCACACATGCATGGTCAGATGGGAGTGAAAGTGTTGCTGCCTGAGCATTCATGAAAATACATGGGGTCAAGGTGAGTGCTTACTCCAGGTTCACGTTGCTCCCAGCAGAGCTGTGCAGTTCTCAGTGATCACCAGTTTACAAGACAGCGCAGGGCTTGTTTGCCCTGAATTTCCTAGAGAATTGTAGGAAATAAAATAAAAGGTTACCACTATTTAATAGATCAAAAATAAAAACCTTTTCAAATAAGTTGAATGAGTTGCCTCAGGTTATGTAATAATTCCACGCTAAGCCTAGAACTAACACTCGGAATACAGAGAAGCCCTGGAAGAGAGCATAGAGTGTGTCCTCTGGGCTCATACTTTATTATCAACAGAACTTCATATCATTCTTATGAAAATCCTATGAGGTCAGTTTTCTCCTACCCCTTTTACAGATGAGGAAATAGGAACTTAGCTACTTTCACACACCATTGAAAAATATCAGAGCACCCAGCCGGCATAGCTCAGTGGTTGAGCGTCAACCTATGAACCAGGAGGTCATGGTCAATTCCCAGTCAGAGCAGAGCACATGCCTGGGTTGTGGGCTCAATAACCAGTGTGGGGCATGCAAGAGGCAGCCAATCAATGATTATCTCTGATCACTGATGTTTCTCTCTCTCTCTCTCTCTCTCTCTCCCCCCCTCCTTTTCTCTCTGAGATCAATAAAAATATATTTTAAAAAAAGAAAGAAAATACCAGAGCCAAGAACCAACACAAGCCTTCTTTCTTCAAAGCCTGTGCACATTAAGTTCTAAATCAAATGTTTCCCAAAGTGTGATGTGCACACCACTCCTTTAGGTGGTATGTGGAAGACAACTTTACTGGTGCAGTGTTTTCAAACGTTACTCGTTAACCTGCAGAACCCCATGGCCTCCCCAAGACCTCTGAGTCAGCACCACCCAGGGGGTGCCCTGATGGTCTCACCATGAGAAACAAACTGGGGTTGAAAATGTAATTACCACTATGAACCCACTTCACAGGCATTTCCATTTTTAAATAAACTTTAAAGTAAAAGCGTGGGGGTGCGGGTTGTAAATCCACACACATCACTTTTTAAATTTCACTTTATGGAAGAAGAAAACATTAAGGAAATGATAGTAGAAGTGGTAGGTAGCAAGTCTGTGAAAGACTGTAGAGGGTCCTCTTAAGACTGATATCTGGAAACCCAGGGACTCACTGTTCTAAGATGGAAAGAGAGGGACAGGCCTCTCTTTGCCCAGATACAGTCACAAGCTGAAAGCAAAGACCTGTCTGGAGCTCAGGGACCCTCTGCTCCTTCCATGGCCCAATCCTACTACTGGGGACGAGGGGGGATGAGGACACAGATCGGTCATTGGGGTCCAGAAAGTGGGACCTTCTCCCCAGGTGGCTGAAGACACAAGGAAGCATTCTCTATCACGGCAGTGGACCAGCAGCAGGGGGGACATAACGGCTTCTCTGGGTGCTCTTGTCAAGGACTCCTGACCATTTGAGGCCCAAACCACTTTGATAATTGATAAAAGCATTTCATCCTTTCCCCAGGAAAATTCTCATATATGCACACAAAAATGTGTCATACTATTTCAGGGGCTTCTCAGGCACCTTGCAGCTCATTCACAGACTCCAAATGTAAGAACTCCCTCTTTATGTGAAAACAAAGAGAGCCTTTCAGCTCACGATAATTTTGTCTGAATTCAACTTATACTTCCTCTGAGAAAAACATATTTTAAACAGGAGTTCTTCATCTGGATTTCATGGTTCTCAGTGGGGTAGGGCTAGGGAGACGGTGCCAGAACTGTACATAGGTCCCCTGACTCTACAAGAAGTATTCAGATGTTGGTACATTTTTCTGGGGAGTACTTTCATCAGAATGCTCAAGGACCTCAAAATCAGGAACAGTTCTTTAGAAACACCTTTTAAAAGACTTAATTTTAAAAAAATCCTTTATAGATGTAAGATAAAACACAAATAACAGAAAAACCCCACAAAACAAAAGGAAGGTGTAGTGGGTTATTATCAGGTGGAGAGCATGTGACCACCACTCAGGTCAAGAAATAGAACTTTGCCAGCCACCCAGCAGGCCCTGTGGAGGCCTCAGCCCATCACAGCCCCTTCCTCCCTCCAGAAATAACCACTATCCTGAGATTAAGAGCAATCATTTCCTTGTGATTCTTTCTGATTTTATGAAAGACATTGTCATTTAATTTTGCTCATCTTTAAAATCTGATATATATTTTCAATCTCTTTTAATCTACCCATTATCCTCTATGCCTTAATTTTTTTCTTATAATTTATCTTAAAAAAACAAACAAACAAATAAAAAAACAACAACCACAAACATCAGGCTATTTAACCATAGTTTCTCACAGGCTGGATTTTGCTGACTGCATACCCTTGGTGCCTGCAGCTCATTATGTTCCTCCATCCCTGGTATTTCCTGCAAATGGGCCAGCGGGTCCAGAAACTGGATCAAACTCTGTTTGGCAAAGTTCTGGATGGTGTTGTGTTTTTCCATCAAGAAGCATATAGCATCTGGTTTTTCACTCTTTTTCGAGGTAAGCAAGCCACTGATTTAATGCCTGGATCTATTCATTCATTAGGAGTTACAAAATTGTGACATTTGAACTGTATAATTTTATAGGGTTTTTGTTGTCGTTGTTAGCTATGATTTTATAAGGAGATGCCTAGTGGTGTGGTTCACAAAGGCAGGGTTCATAAATGCTCAATTCCTCCCCTTTTAATTGCTCATTTTTTAAAGCAATGAATTGGTGCCTCTTATCTTCAAAAGGTGACCAACTAGTGTAATATTTAAGTACACATATATAATTATGAACTCACAGATTTAAATATATTTGATGGATGTCAAACCTTTGCAATTCTTATCCATTTTAAAGCTCAAATTGGTCAGTGGAAACGTTGTCTTCAAGAGTCGGGTTTACATGGCCCTAATGGTCTTAGATAACTTCTTTGCTATCTGGTATTATAAGACACTCCAGACCCATCTTGTATGTCTCCTGCCCCAGACTTGGGATCAGCCCTTTTCCAATAAATCCTGATTTCTTTTAGAGATGCATGATATTTCAAGAGCACATCTGGGTCCTAAGAATATCCATCGTTTCTGAATTGGTTATTATTTCTAGGCCTTTTCAGTGAACAGAGCTAGGGAATTCCACCAGAGATGCATATATATATATATATATATATATATATATATATATATATATATATAAAAATACCACACCTCATAAGTTCTTACTGGTATTCCAATACAAATCTAGGACAATGAGCTTTCTACAGGGCTCATGGGTCAATATTTAAAGTCATTCCATGTTGATTCCAAGTTTTGTGCCTTTTTATTTGAAAGTCAGCTTTGCTAGATACAAAATCTTGGCACACATTTTCTTTCCTTGAGTGTCTGAAGTATTTTATACCATTTTCTTCTTTAGGGACTCATCTTATCTGCATATTTTCTTTTCTTTGCCTATTTTTAAATATCTCTCTCATTGTCTTGAATCTTTTTTCTTTCTTTCATTATTTCTTTTTGAACTGTAATTTTTTTTTCTCTTTTTCACCTCCTATTTCTCTTAAGGAATTATATGTTAATTCACTCTTTCATTTTTTTTTTTAAATTTAGCCTTTGTTTTTCTTTTATTTTTAAACTAGAGGCCCAGTGCACAAAATTCGTACTTGGAAATGGGGTGTCCCTCAGCCTGGCCTGCACCCTCTCACAATCTGGGACCGCTGGCTCCTAACCATCACCTGCCTGCCTGCTGATCGCCCCTAACCATTTGCGTGCCTGCCTGATTGCCCCTAAATGCTTGCCTACCTGCCTGATTGCCCCTAACTGCTTCTGCATGATCACCCCTAGCCACCTCTGTCTAGGCCCCAGTGCCCAGGACCCAGGCTTCCCTCCTCTGGCTGGCTGCAGGCAACCTGGACCTGGGCTTCCCTCCCTCTGGCCAGCTGCAGGCACTCGGGACCCAGGCCAGCCGCAGGCACCTGGGACCCCAAGCGGTGCCACCTGGGCCAGCTGCAGGCACCTGGGACCTGGAAAGCACCATCCAGGGCCCGGCTTTGTCAGGAAGGACATCCAGAATGACGTCTGGAATATGTCCAGTCTATCAGGTCTAATTAGCATATTACCCTGGCATTAGTATAGATTATTTTTGATGCCTGTTCCCTGATTTCTGAGTTTTTCAAATTGTTGCTTTTGTTGTTTCTTCATGTCTTGAATAATTATCTTAAAATATTTTGCTTTTCTAAAAAAAATAGTACATAATAGTTTTATCATTTTTGCACATGTCTTTCTGGTATATTTTATTGCCTAGATCAGTTCTCGACCATCTTTTTTCTTAAAGTAACTTTATATAGAATTTGACCTCAAAAATTTTCTGTTGCCAATTTTTTTATGTAAAATTAGTTTTCCTGAACTTTTAAGAAGAATCTTGGGTCACAAGACTTTTCTAATTTCACAGAGATCCGCCTCTGTTGTTTTTGTAGATTGTTTAAAGATATATATGGCAGCTACAAATACCTGACAAGCACTCCTCAACACTGCAAAGGTCATCAAAAAACAAGGAAGGTCTGAGACGCTGTTACAGCCAAGAGGAGCCCAAGGAGACGTGCACCGGTGTTCTTCTCTGAGGACTCCTCTTATCTGCACATTTTCTTTTCTTTGCCTATTTTCAAATATCTCTCTCATTGTCTTGAATCATTTTATTTCTTTCATTGTTTCTTTTTGAACTTTAATTTTTTTCTTTTTTTCACCTCCTATTTCTCTTAAGGAATTAATTGTAATGTGGTGTCCTAGATGGGCCTTGGAACACAAAAAGAAATTAGGTAAAAACTAAGGAAATCTGAAGGAGACATATGTACTACTATTTGTAATACTTAAAACAATAAAAAAAATTTTTTTAAAAACAAAAACAAAAAAAAACTAAGGAAATCGGAATAAAGTCTGGACATAAGTCACTAATAACGTATTAATATCGATTCATTAATTATAACTACTGTATTATACTAATACAGATTTAAAGAAGTTAATAATAGGGGAAACTGCGTGAGGAATATATGGGAACTCTGTACTGTGTTCTTTTGTGTGTGTGTGTGTGTGTATGCGTGTGTGTGTGTGTTTCAATTAATTAATTAATTTTTTTATTGCTTAATGTATTACAAATAGTAGTACATATGTCCCCCTTTTTCCCCCCATTGACCCTCCCCCCAGCCTCCCCTACCTCCCAGTACATGCCTTCACCTGCCCGCCCTCCCCCCTGCCCCAGTGTCTTGTATCCATTGGTTGTGCTTATATGCATGTGTACAAGTTCTTCAGTTGATCTCTTACAGCCCCCCTCGTCCAACTTCCCCTGCCTTCCCAATGTTGTTTGACAGTCTGTTCAATGCTTCTTTGCCTCTGTATCTATTTTCCCCCCATTTCTTTCCTTTAAAAAATTTTGTCTCTGCAGACTAGAAATAAACATATAATAACACACACACAAAAAAATGTTTGAGTCCCAATTTCAATGTCAAACAGTTCTGAGTCCCTGTTTCAATGTCTAACAGTTCCTTATGTGTACATGTCAGCAATGATATCTGGATGGTGGGCACATGGTGGCAATGCAGGCCCGACCCTCTCTGGATTGATCCTAGGCAACGTGCAGCGGTGCACAGCTGCTGACTGCTGGCATGGCAAGGCGTTGTCAGCATCTTCCATCTCTTAATTTTTCTGTAAAAGTAAAACTGTTCTGGGTGGGGCGGGGCAATGGAAGGATAAGGACACATATGTAATACCTTAATCAATAAAGAAAATCAATAAAAAAATAAAACTGTTCTAAAAAGAAAATCTGCTACACACACCACACCAGCAGCTTTCTCTCTAATATTTCCTGGCTCTGTTTTTCCCACCCATCCACTTTTATCTGAACCTTCTCTTTTCTTCATCTCCTCAGTGTGACATTCTACGCTGTAAGAGAGCCCTGGTGGGTCAGTTTCAAGAGCTCCCAGAGGTTATACTGATCCAGTCACTTTAAGCCTCAACACTGGGAAACTTGTATCACCAGCAATTGAGGTAGGCAAACACCTGACCATTTCAGCTGTTGTTATCAAATTGACCTGCTTTAGTTCCCAGTTTCATCTACAATGGGTTCTTCCATTCTCATATTTATCAAATCCAGCCCCGTTGCATCCTTCTGTTTTCTCTTACACAGGTGCCAGAAAAGTATTGGTCTTCTGGCTCATATTTAGGGTTCACTGGTTTACCTTGTCCCCTTGTTTTTAAATACATGTTATCCATGGATATTTGGTTTACGATCTAGTTGCTCTGGGTTTTTCCCTATAGTTTAGAATCCTGAGCTTTCTAATATATATATTTTTTTTTCTGACACATATATTTTTTACAGATTTATTGAAATATAATTTATAGAGGGGAGGAATCCAAGATGGTGGCGTAGGTAAACACCTAAACTGCTGCCTCACACAACAATTTAAACTGCAACTAAAAGACAAAACGTCTATCACCCAGAACCACGGGAAAGCTGGCTGAGTGGAAGTTCTACAACTAGAAGGAAAGAGAAAAGAGCATTGAGACGTGCACGAGTGCTGAAAAGCTGAGGTACGGAGGCGCGGGATCTGGGCTGGCGGCAGGCGTTGCTTTTTTCAACCCAAAGGGGAGACAAGCCCCCGATTACTCTGAAATACAGTTTCTGGGGAGATGCGGGGGACCCAAACTCCTACGGGGAGAAGCTGGATTGTCTGCTACCGGGTCAGAAAGTGAGGGGGGCCTGCTTGTAGAGCTGCGCACAGGAATAATTGTTTATCTGCGCTGGGGCACGGGATGGGACGCAGTCGGAGACACAGAGCCGGCTAACTAGCAGCCATTGCTGTTGCCACGCCCTAGCCTAGTGACGCCCTGAAATCCCGCCCCACACAACCTACATACCCACCCAAGCTCCAAGCAGCAGTGTTAGCATAAGAAAGGCCTGCCCTATGGCAGCTTAACCTAACAAACTTGCAGCCCGGATCAGACAGCTCCAAAACCTCCAAACCCCAAGCAAAGAGGAGAAAACTGTAGCTCTCGCTGTAGCTCCTGCTGGGTGGACTCAGACAATAGCTGACCTGCACCCCATTGGAGATCCAGAAGCTAGTATACCTAGTGGTCAGTGTGAGAAACCAGATTTAAACTCCTCACATCCATAAGTGACACATTCAAGAGGCAGACTCAGCGAGCACCAAAGCCCCACTGAAACAAGTCCTGCACCATAAGCGTGTCTCCAGCACAGCAGTTTTTATAGACACAGCGAGTCCTCACAGCCTATTGGCCTGGAGGTCAATTCCTCCCAGCGTACCAACAGCAATTAAGGCTTAACTACACCAAGACTTTGCACTCAGCCCACAAAGGGGTGTACCAAGAGCATCCACATCAGGTGATTGGGGAGGCTGAGCTACTGCCCCCTATAGGTCACCTTCCACACAAAGCCACTCCATCAACACAGGGAAGCAGCCAAAATGTGGAAACAAAGAAACATGTCACGAATGAAAGAAATGGAGGAAAGCAAACTACTGGACGACATAGAGTTCAGAACCACTTTTATAAGGTTACTCAAGAATCTTCTAAAAACCGCCGAGAAACTTGATGACACTTCTGAGGAGTTTAGTGAGACCTTCAAGGACCTTAATAAGAATGCCAAAAAAATGGAAAAGGACCAGTCAGAAATGAAGCATACACTGTCTAAAATAAAGAATATACAGAAACTCAACTGTAGATCAAAATACCCCAAGAATCAAACCAAAGATCTGAAAAATGAGGAAACAAAAAACACCCAACCAGAAAAACAAAAAGAAAAAAGAATCCAAAAATATGAAGATAGTGTAAAGAGCCTCTGGGACAACTTCAAGCGTACCAACATCCGAATTTTTGGGGTGCCAGAAGAAGAGGGAGAGCAAAATACTGAAAACCTATTAGAAGAAATAATGACAGAAAACTTTCCCTACCTGGTGAAAGAAATAGACTTACAAGTCCAGGAAGCGCACAGAACCCCAAACAAAAGGAATCCAAAGAGGACCACACCAAGACACATCATAATTAAAATGCCAAGGGCAAAAGACAAAGAGGGAATCTTGAAAGCAGCAAGAGAAAAACGGTTAGTTACCTACAAGGGAGTACCCATACGACTGTCAGCTGATTTCTCAGCAGAAACTATGCAGGCCAGAAGGGAGTGGCAAGAAATATTCAAAGTGATGAACAGCAAGAACCTACAACCAAGATTACTCTACCCAGCAAAGCTATCATTCAGAATTGAAGGTCAGATAAAGAGCTTCACAGACAAGAAAAAGCTAAAGGAGTTCATCGCCACCAAACCAGGATTACATGAAATGCTGAAGGGTATTCTTTAAGAAAAGGAAGAAGAAGAAAAAGGTAAAGATAAAAATTATGAACAACAAAATGACATCAAATACATATCTACCAACAAGTGAATCTAAAAATCAAGTGAACAGAAATCTGAAGAACAGAATGGACTGGTGAATATAATAGAATCAGGGACATAGAAAGGGAGTGGACTGACGACTCTCAGGGGAAGCAGGTGTGAGGGGTGCGGGAAGAGATTGGACAAAAATCTTACTCCTATGGATGAAGACAGTGGCAGGGGGTAAGGGCATGGGGTGGGGTGGGGAATCAGGTGGAGGGGAGCTATGGGGGGGAAAAAAAGTGGAACACCTGTAATAATCTGAACAATGAAGATTTATTTAAAAAAAAAAATAAAATAAATAAATATAATTTATATACAATTCACTCCATGGTTTTTTTTGCAGGGAAGTTAGGAAAACCCCAAAATCATACTACCACCATTTGCCAGCATCAACATTACAGACTATTTAGAGTATGAGGATTTTATTAGGATAGAAGATGCGTCATCTCATAGACAGGATAGCATGGGATGTAGGTGGCAGAGATATGGTGCTGTACTTTTCCGTGGGTTTGAAAGCAGAAATTCAAGGGCTTCCTGTCAGGTGTGGTCTATAACCAGTTCACAGTTATTAACCGTGCTATGACGGCAGCATTGGCAAGGACATTTGAAATCCAGCAAACATCCCAAAAATCTCATTAATTTTACTTTCTTTCTGGCCTGATTTTCTCTGAGTTGCTCAGTCTTTACAGAGTAAAAAGAAAATCCCAAATATACGCAAGTGCCATTTCACTGTCTTCTGCCAAGGCATGCGTACTTGCGTGGAATTTTCCTTCTTTTATCTAAGAAACACTGGTCTGCACTGGAGGAGGTCTCAATGACACACACCCAGGTGACATTAGAACAATAGATGCTGTGAAACAATTCACCTTATTTCCATTTTTTAAAAATCTGAAAAGAAAAAACTCAAACTCTCAAGGCCTCAGCTAAAGTTCCTTCTAGCTTTTGTGACTGGGGGACACACAGACACTGCAGTATCATTTCGAAGAGTGTTTTCTAGGCCTAGCTAATAAGAAGGCTGTGTGTTTGGCCAAGGCCCTAGGAACCTTATTCTACTGCTAACTCTGATAGATACTTTCAGCATGGCCAGCTCATACAACAACCTGTAAAGCGCTAACTATACAAAATGAAACTTGTTAAAAAGATTCTACTCAGCCTCAACAATTTCTTCCCCAAGGTGTTAATAACTCTAACACGAACTTATACAAATTTCATATCTTCTGTCTGTCCTTGACCATTCTTTAGACAAAGTGCTAACAGGCAGCCAAGGAAAGGAAGTAACAAGGACCCCCACATAATCCATAGCTTGAATAATCAAGCCCTAAATAAGGGCTAATGGGCTTCATAATGTCTTGTGGTAAAGCTACAACTAGACCTTGTTGGATTTAGACAGCGGCTCTTTCTCCCCAGAACATTCTAAGGATGAGAGGCCACCCTCAGAATGCCACCCCAACACAAACTAATCCCCATACACACCACTAGTCATGGTTTGTTTTCTTAAACAGCAAAAGTTTATTTTATTTCACTGCTCCATCAAAATTATTTATCTCATTTATCATACAGTTCCTGCCTCATGTTTTTTGCCAGAACTAACATGCATGAAAATTATGTTAATGGGCCTTGGACTGGTTTTAATGTACTTCATATAATCAAGAAACTAAACAAACAGAAAGGGCTCTGAAAGGTGCTCATTCTACTCTTGCCCTTGTAAGACACGTTTCTGAGGAGAGTAACTGCCAAGGATCAAACCACCAGCAGCGCCCTTAGAAAAGACCTGTTTATTCAAAAGAGAAAATAGACAGAGGGAGTTATCATTGTATCTCACTCCACCAAGTACCCTAGGTTTCCATGAACCAGTGGCAGTTTCATGGAGAGAAACTGGAAAGTGATTTGGAAAGGATTCTTAACACGTAAACCGACCGAGAGGAAAAATAAATTTTGATTTTTGAGAAGCCAGTCTGGTGAAAATAACCCATTGCTTGAGGAAATCAATGTGTGTGTGTGCACAGGGATGCCACTATGATGCTGACCTGGTGGTCTCCTTCCAAGGCACACTGACGCAGGGAAGAGCTGTACTATAAAGAAGTCTTTCTGCTTCCATTAAGAATGACTATCCTAGGATTTCGTACAAGATGGGCCCACATTATCATAAATTTCCCTTCATAAATAGGCCTCATGGAAAAACTCCATTAAACTTGCTAAAGAACTAAAATTTTGAGCAGCAGTTTTATATAGCTTTGTGATATTGCTCTGAATATTTTTATTTACATGCTATTTTTTTATAAACAACTGCAAAATTTTTCTGGAGAACCAGGAATTGGGCTAGTCTATGGGATATAACAACCACAAAAAAACAGACAGACATAAAACCCTTATTAGCAATATCAAAAGAATGCTAAAACCAGAGAGAATCTATATGTCTGACATGAAAATAAAGGCACTGATGTACTATTTTCCATCATTTAAATGATCGTATCAGATGGATTGATTGACTGATCAAACCTATGAAGTTGAACTTAGTGGTTAAAATGACCCAAATATGTGATCTCAAAGGGATTGCAATATGTAAAATATGTAACCTTCATTCTCATCTCAGATAATATTTGAGACATTGGCATCATCTCTGGCCCAGTGACAGGAGGACCTTGTGCATTTCACAGGAGAAATGAAGCTGGCTTTCAAGTTTTTGTTTTTTTCTAATCTGTCCTCCACTGAGAACAAGAAGTATTTCTGCTTCTTTAAGAAAAAGTAGGCAAAACACAACTGGATGTCACCAGCTCAGAAAAGCAGGCTGTGAGTGTGAGAGTAGGTGTGGGGCAGGCTGTTGGAGGCTGCAGGATGGCAAAGAGTCTACAAACAAAGTAGGGGCCTGAAACATCATTTCAAGAAAGCACCTTCCCAATATGGTTCAACAACAGCTAAAACTCCACAACTGGAACTTTTGTTCTTTGACTCAAAGTAAACAAGTCTTTATCTATAGATATGAAAACATACACTCCTGAAGAGAGGTGTCCCCCACCCCAAAAATGTATACACACTTTAACAGCTGATAGCTCAATTTTTAAAATAAAATGTATTTTCATAAACACTGCCTTTATAATTACTCAAAGTATGTGTATTCATATTTTTGGGACACCCTATATAAGAGTCAAATTATTTTCTTTCTCTTTTTTTTTATTAATTTCTTTATTGATTAAGGTATCACATATTTGTCCTCATCCCCCCATTCCCATCCCAAACCCCTCCCCATGCATGCCCCCACCTCCCTGTTGTCCATGACTACTGGTTAGGCTTATATGCATGCATACAAGTCCTTTGGTTGATCTCTCCCCCTTACCCTCACCCTCCCCTACCTTCCCTCTGAGGTTTGACATACCCTCCCCTACCTTCCCTCTGAGGTTTGACAGTCTGATCGATGCTTACTGTTTGTTGTAATAAGGAGCAGCTTGGGGGCTGGGGGTGGCGTGGAGGTGCATAGAGGCAAAACAGTGGTTAGGTAGAGAGAGAAGGGGACAAAGAGTAAGAGGACCCTGGGGTGAAAAAAAAAAACCCTGAAGGGGTGGAATAATGAAAATAGAAGTATAAATAAAAATAGAAATGGAAGCCAAATCTTTTTATGAGCGAGATGAAGGGAGAGGGAGAAAGAAAAACATCAATGTGAGAGCAAAACATTGATCTGCTGCCTCCTGCATGCCCTCTACTGGGGATCAAGCCTGAAACCTGGGCATGTGCCCTGACTGTATTCGAATGGGCACTCTTTTGGTACATGGGACAACGCTCAACCAACTGAGCCACACTGGCCAGGGTGGAAGCCACATCTTCCCCATATATGTACTCCTTCAGCATTTCACTTATAGCCAGTCCTGAAGGTAGAACAGGATAATAATCCCTCTCTGCTCTGTTCAATCTTGTATGCTACTGGTTTATGGGTATGCTACTTTTTAAAAAAAGATGAGCATGCTACTTTTTTAAAAAGATGTTGACTAACTGTTGTATTCCAGAAGATTATGACTAGAAAGATGAAAATCATGCAGGATCTTTGAAGAGACTAAGAATGTTTAGCTAGAGAAGATTTGGCAGAAGCATGATAATTAACTCAGAGTCTGTGAAGGGCAAGAAGGCATATAAAGATACAAGTGTTGCCCTTGATAACACATAGAGGATCAATGAGAAGAGATAAATTTGGGTCTGTGTAAAACTTTCTAACATTCAGAATCATCAAAAAATCATTTTGTGAATTGCATCACAAAATAGTGAGGGCTCTATCTAGATGCATTCAAAAGTTGGCTGCTGAGTTTCATTAGAGTTATTATAGAAAGAAACATTAGTGAGAGCTCTCAATTGCAAGTGACAGAAACTAATTTAAATGACTTAACAAAAAAGGAAATAAAATGTCTCAGTGTAATTATAGATTCAGCATAGATGGATCCAGAAACACAAATGATATCATTAGGAATCTCTATTACTCAGTTCTGCCTGCCTTGGTGTTGGCTTCATACTCGGGCAGGTTATCCTGAGATGGTAGCAAAGATGGCAACATAGAGCTTTAGTCCTGCACTACACCAACTAAGCAACAGAAGTGGAAAGTTTCCTTCTTCTTGATAGTACTAGCAATTGCTAGACTTCACTGTTCCTTGGGTCAAATGCCTCCCCGAACCAATTGGTATGTTCATTGGGAATGCCACAATCCCATTAGCCAGAACTAAGTCACATACTCACCTCTGCACAAATTGTGGTGGTCATAGGCACTCTCTCTAGTCAAGTCAGGATCATATGCACATCCTGAGAGCAGGAGAGGGGAGTGGACGCGGAGTCAACAATCCCTCCCTCTTAAGCCATGTGGATTAAGAGTTGCCAAGGGAAAAATCAAGATGCTATTATCAGAAAAAGAGGGAAGAGTTTCAGGGTAGACAAAAATAATAGGTATCCTCTAGTAGGGGTTCCTCATAGGGTAGGAGACAGGCTTATAAAAATTTTATTGCCTTTTCCAGTTAAAATTTTATTGCTGAGTTACACTTGCTAAGTCAAGAACTAGGTACTAATTCTATAATTAAAGACAAACTGTTGAATTTAGTTACTTAAGCCTTTAGATATTTAGTAATATTGACACAGAAAGTGAATTATTCAAGTAGTAGCCTGCTATTCACCTCCCTTTGTAAGATGTATGTAGCTGGAAACCAGTGGTGTGCTGGTAAAATGGCATCTGGAAAATAAAGCCCTGATTGATGTATAGTATTTGCCAATTTCCATTGTGTAAATACTCTCCTAATGGCCAATTTCAAGCTATCAGCATGAGGTCACTAAGCACACATTTGGGAAGAGATGTGCACATTCATGACTCCTGAGTTGGTGTCATCCAGTTCCAGCATACCACTTGACAAGACTTAATAAATGCTCCAAGTCTGTGACCAATGATTTCGGATGATGGAGCCCAGTTCTTTTTTTTTTTTTTCATTTGAAGATACAGTAAGAGACTATGGATTTAAAATATAACCTAAAATATTTAAATTAAGTATATCAATTTCCTTACAGTGAATGCTATCAACTATTACACTGGTTTTTTTGCAACGTGATATGGAATTTCTGAGTGAGGTCTTCATAAAATAGTTCTCATTTCTTAATGGCCGGATTTGAATGATCTTCAAAGAAAATAGAGGCATTGCTAGTTAGTGGCTTATCATGATACATCCAGACTCTAAGACCCCTCTCTACCTTACAAAATTGGTCTAGAGTTTGACAAAAAGAACCAAACCTAATGGGAGATAAAAATATGTCTATAATAGTTTATCAATGACTTGACTTGTTTTGTGATAAATGAAAAAAAAAATCCCACAAAAACAAGTACAACTGTGTCTGAATGTCACATGGCAAGCATTTGGTGAAAAGTGAAGAGACTGAAGAAATGCACAGAAATGCGATAGGAGACTGTGTTTGAACACCTGCTAGCTACCTCTAGCAAAGCTTCTTATTGTGGTTCCTGGCAAAAGGTCGCAGTTCAACCTTCAAGCATCTCATATCCCAGACAGCAATGACAACTTTTTAAAAGGAATTGCTTATAATTGAATCTTTTCAAATATTGTAAAATAGAGTATAGCTAAATATGTATTCTTCAGTTTGTTTATAGTATCTTGTTAGAATTTTAAAAACTAATTTTGTCCTTACTGTCAACAGCCTCAACTACTTAACCATCCTTAAACTATGAGAAAAGGCTATTTCAACTCAACACTTAGAATTATCAATAGTTAACAATTATTTTGCCCCAGGTTCTGCTCTCTTTAATATAGGCCCTATGGTGCATTCATTCAACAAACAGCATTGCACTGGACTGAGGCCGGCAGGTTATAAGAGGCCATCCAGATAAGTAAGGCCCAGGCAGGGATCAGGAGCTGAAGCCAAAGCCAAGGGATGTACAGAATGACAAGGCCACGGGAGCGGGAGGCCACCCAGGGAGGCCAGAGACAGGGTCTCTCCTTGCTTGTTCCACTTATCATGTCACAGACAGAGCACCTTATTGGAAAATTAGAAATCCAAATTTTAAAATGGGTATATTTTAAAAATTTCTGAGGGAAGGTCTTTTAAAGGAAACTATAAAACCTAGAAACAAGAAAACACTGGCCTATTAAATTTGTCTCAAAATTTAAAACTTTGGTAGGAAACAATACCAAAAATAAAGTAAAAAGGCGCTTGAATAAAACATTTGCAATACATACTGCTTAGATGCAATACATACAAAAAGATCTCTTATAAATCAGTAGAAAGAGAGAAAGAAAAAGGGAGGGAGGGAGGGAGAGAAGGAGGAAGGGAAGAAGTAAAATAGAAAAAAAAAAAAGAACAAACAGGAAAAACTTACAATTTTATAAACATCACTCAACTTAAAAATACAAATTAACACAACAATGAAGTATCCTTTCTTAAAAATATTTTTTTGTTGATTTCAGAGAGGAAGGGTTAGGGAGAGAGCCATAGAAACATCAATGATAAGAGAGAATCACTGATCAGCTGCCTCTTGCACATGCCACACTGGGGATCAAGCCTGCAACTCGGGCACATGCCCTGACCTGGAATCAAACCATAACCTCTTGGTTCAGAGTAGATGATCAACCACTGAACCACACCAGCCAGGCTGAAGTATCCTTTTTTTTAAAATTTATTTACTTTAATATATTTTATTGATTTTTTTTTTTTTTTTTTACAGAGAGGAAGGGAGAGAGATAGAGAGTTAGAAACATCGATCAGCTGCCTCCTGCATGCCCCCTACTGGGGATGTGCCCGCAACCCAGGTACATGCCTTTGACCGGAATCAAACCTGGGACCTTTCAGTCTACAGGCTGACATTCTATCCACTGAGCCAAACTGGTTTCGGCTGAAGTATCCTTTTTAACTTACGCATCAAAAATTACAGCAAGCAAGTCATCAAGTGTATGGTGGGAGATATTATGCAACTTTTCTCAAGGACAACTTGGCAAAATATCAAAATTTAAAATGCACATAGCCTTTGACTTTGTAATTTTATCTAAATCCATAATCAAGAATTATAAATGAAATTAGGATTTTGACTAATGAAGAAGCAAGCCACCTAAAAATGAACACTATTGTTCCCAGATGACTGATGATATAATTTACAATATGAGAGAATGTGAGCTTTCTTAGATTGGACTGATGGATAGCAGGAAGAATATTTATGAGCAGAACTAATAACAAATTCTGAGCCTACTTTGATCTGTGACTTGCTTGAATTGGTTTTGCCTTTGCCCTCTCCCAGACTGATCATCCCATAGAAAGCCAGGCTATTCCACACCCAGTGTATCACATAGATTAGCTATGAGCAGCACTGTGCCCGGGGCTGGGGAGGAGAGAGTGTCTGAGTCAGGGTAACAGAAAAACCAAATACTCTGTGACTGCATGGGTGAAAATGGCTTTATAGAAGATGTCACCTGAAATGGTAACAAGAGTAAATTAAAAAGCTGCAGAGGATTGGAAAGGG
Organism: Corynorhinus townsendii; assembly: GCA_026230045.1. Classification (NCBI taxonomy): domain Eukaryota; kingdom Metazoa; phylum Chordata; class Mammalia; order Chiroptera; family Vespertilionidae; genus Corynorhinus; species Corynorhinus townsendii. The sequence continues at coordinate 77,187,639 of JAPDVU010000001.1, read as the reverse complement.
CATTCCAAGGGTAGGAAAGAACAAGACCAGGACTAAAGAATGGGCAGGAACATTTGAGACGTAAAGACAAACCTAGAAGATATCGAAATAGCAATACAAATCTTGGCACTTATCTACAACCATCTATAAACCAAGGAAAACAGAGCCTCTGGGTATCACAATGTCTTATATTGGTGCATCCCAAACTTCATGCATTTATGACTCTCCCTCAAAAGTCTTGCCATATCGAACTATAGACCTATTTACTCTAATTTTTCCTTCAAGTCTACTTTTGTCTTCGGCCTCAACTTAAGGAATAATACTCATGAAATAACAGGTTTGGTAGGCTGAAATAGATTCCTGTAATATACATTAAGTAAATATACAGCTAATAAAATGTTTTTTAAAGGCCATTGTATACCACCTAACAATGTACATATGTGAACCAACCAAAGGATACATATCCCACCTTGAGAAACGTCAGTCTTCAGAAATAGTCACTTCAAACTGACACCATGAAAGGTGTCATTTGTTCATGTTTACATCTCATATGCAACCTAGGCCAAACATGAAGTGTGAATTTGAGGATGCCAGATGGCATTTTTAAAAAGTGCGAAAGCACAGACTAGCATACAATAGAGTGAGAAACTAACATTTGGGGGACAACTATTATGTGCAGTCTGTGTGCTGGTTATTTAAATTTTTCTTATGAATGGACGTGGAATTTGCACAAAATCAAATAATGTAACTAGCAAGTAACTTCCTAATGCAGATTCCTTCATATTCCAAAACCTTGACAACCTGATATTAAATATCATTTCAAAGTAGTTTTGGCTCAGTTTTGAATTCCAACCTTTGAGGAAGGTTGTTGGATCCCACTTAAAAGGATGACTATCCTCTAAGGAGGAAGACCACAATACCACAAGAAAGAAGAAAAACACACACACACACACAACCATCAATTATCTTACAACATTTACTGAAGGCAGGAGAGGTTTCAAAACAGTGCGGCAGCCCGTTGCAGTCATGGTATGGTTTCTCCTTTATCTGTTTATTTGCTTACGGTACATGCATTCACGTCTCCTATGAGCATACTTTCCCAGGTGACCAAGGGTGATTTTTAACTACGATTATAATTGTGTTAGTGTGGATCTCCCCTTCTGCAAAACCAAGCAACTCACCTTGCACAGAAAGGCATCAGGGAATCATGACTGCCTTGCTCTCCTGGCTAAATGGGCTACGGCTGTGGGGATTCTAGCAGAGTCTGTTTCTAGTCCCCTGATTATCCCTAAACCATAACAAGAACCCCCTTCTTCATTAGCCGGTGAGGCTGAACTGGGATAGGGCGGAAGGTACTAGGTGAAGCATTTTCTGGGGCACTTGGAAAGAACAACCAAAATGGTAAAATGTTTGGGAAACAGTCCTCACAAGGAAAGACAAAAGAATTTAGATATATTGTATCTCAAGAGAAGAAAGCTGAGGGCAGGAATGTGACTCTGTTCTTAAAAGAAAGGGATGGCTATAGACAAGCAAGTGACAAGGACCTGTCAACCATGTGCATGCGAGTGGAACAACACTGGACTTGACAGGAGATGTTTCCTGTGAGCTACAGTTCCCTGAGTGCCTTCTAGAATACTGACACGCCGTGCAAGCACACAGGCTCTGGAGCCAGAATCGGAGCCTTGGTTGGTTTCCTTTGCCTGTAAATAACAGCACTAACAGTACCTACCTCATTAAGTTTCTGTAAGGATTATATTTGTTCACGTCGTAAGTTCTGTGTGTTTGCTATTGCTGTGATTGTTTTGTTAGTATTACATTAACTGTAAGCACTTGCTCCATTAAGCAAGTAATCCATCAAGACTAAGAAGTTTTGGGATTAAAGTGCATAAAAATGAGGTGGGATGTTGAGTAGAATAAAATGGGCTACTAAGGGGGAGTGGATATTTTATCCTTTGGGGTTGGCCTATTTTTGTATTTTGAGGCAGCATTTCTGAGTTGGTGTGAACATTGTCCTTCCTAGAGGATACAAGATGACCTGTTAGTTCTTTGAGGCCAACTGATCAATGATGTAAATCGCACCAGCTCTGGATAGAGAAAATTTTCCCAAACACATCTCACAAGAAGCATCTTCTGTCAAGGTCTGTGTTGTTTTACTTGCATGCATATGGCCTACAGATCTTTGGATCTACCAGTCGATAAACATGTGTGATGGCGTCTCTTCCTATGGCAGGAGGGGGAGTGGAGAAGTGTCTCTGAATCTCAACTTTACAAAGGATATGAGCAGTCTCTGTGTGTCTCTGCCATCCATGTCAGTCAATAAAATTAGATCCTTACATCTCCTTTTTCTTGAAGGTATTTAATGAGTTACATATTCTTTGTTTTAAGAAGCACACTCTAGTAACAATACAGCTTGTGAGCAGAAAAGAAAAAAAAGCTACTCAGGCTAGGTTCTGATGCCGTAAAAATGTGGTGATAGGAAGTAACCCCAAACACTGGTGAAATCTTCTGAACGAAGTGGGAGTCTGCCCGCTGAAGGACTGCAGGACCCCATCCGAGGGGGAGCTGCTTCGTGGTAGGCAGATGTGGCTCAGTGGGTGTTTAAATCCTGGAAATCCTTGACATTTGCAGATCATCTATTCATAGCAGACCATGGGGGAGCCACCTCAATGGTCTCTGCCATATGGTTTGTAATTCTGCAGCCAGGCTGGAGTTCTTAACAGGCACAATACGCTGGTGATGGGACATGGTGGACTAGGGCAATCCACCATACCGTCAGAATTGGGACAACTGATTTACTTTCATAGTGCAACAACTTTTGAGAGTAAAAGGGGATGCTATTAATAATTACAACAGGACAACAGGCATACACTGAGTCTGTCCTGGGCAAATAGAAACCTATGGTCACCTCACTCAATGTCCGGATTTAGAATCCTCTATTAGTGTAAGCCTCATTTCTGTTTAATTACTTTTTAAAAAAATTATTTCTTTATTTAAATGGCCATAAAGTGCCTGGCCAGCATGGCTCAGTGGTTGAGCATCGACCTATGATCCAGGAAGTCATGGTTCAGTTTCCAATTAGGCACATACCGTGGTTGCTAGCTCGATCCCCAGTGTGGGGGCATGAAGGAGGCAGCCAATCAATGATTCTCTTTCCATCATTGATATTTCTGTCTCTCTCTCCCTCTCCCTTCCTCTCTGAAATCAATAAAAATATATAAAAAATAAATTAGATTCACTTGTTGATAGTGTATTTGTTGTCACTTTGCTGTTCATAATGTTTTATCTTTACCTTTTTTCTTCTTCCTCAAATAAATAAAAAAACTGATGAACAGAATAAACTGGTGAACAGAATAGAATCGGGGCATGGAAATGGGATTCTCCGAGGGAAGGGTGTGTGGGAGGGTGCGGGAAGAGAATAGACAAAGATCTTATATGCATTACCTATGGACACAGACAATAGGGTGGCGAGGGCCTGGGGTAGGGTGGGAACTGGGTGGAGGGGAGTTATGGGGGGGCGGGGAAGAGGGGCTTCTGTAATAATCTCAACAATAAAGATTGAAAAATAAATAAATTAAACTAAATGGCCATAAAGGGGGAATACATTTTTAATTCGGGTTGGTTAACGTGTATGAAGGTTTACAGAGAAAGCTGGGGAGCCATAAAATGTGTCCGTTTGGGAGATTCATCAAAGTCTTGCCTTAGAATACTTGTGGGTCTCCCCAGACTTTATCAAATTGTCAAACAGAGCATTACTCTGAAGACTGTAGGTCCTAACCGTATTTCTATCAAATGGGGTCAGGATGCTTATGTAAGGAGATACCCCCACACACACCCCAAGCAAAATTCCAACCCCCACAACCAGGGCCTGTTATTCACATCACTGCAGTAAGTGGTCACATGGGTCACCGGTGATATTGATGTCTTGTAAGGCACTTACTGACAGCTGAAATTGATTACTTAACTTGGAAAATTCTTGAATTAGGATCATCATATAAAAACAATCCTGCTGAGGCTTCTGGATAAGAGGAAATACACAAATAACATGTGCTGTACACTCAGAATATGCCAGGCTCTTTGCTAGATTCTCTATGTATGTGCTCTGATTTCATCTTCACAACTATTTAGCAGTTAAAGAAATCAGAAAGCTTGTGTATTTGCTCAAAGAAAGTCACTTAGTAAATGTTTTACACAATCAGGGTCAGGATGCCTGCTTAAAGTTGGCTGCAAAAAGTCAGCTTTCATCTCTGTTCACCTGGGAAGGGGAAGAGAAATTAATTCTTTGCTGCCTCCAAGAAACTATGAGTGAATCTATCATGCAGGACAAACTCTAGAGACTAAGTAGACTCAGCAGACAGACTAACTTGTCTGAGTGTTGGCTGTGATCTTGTTGCTCCATGCAATTCCCAGGACATCTGGAGGAATTCTGGGGCAGCCCAAGTAACCAAAACAGGGCAGTGATTTACAAATATTTTACTATCAATAGTAAGAAAGCCCATTGTGGGTAACTTCTTTCCATCTTTAATCCAACATCTGTGTTGAGTCATTAAAATGAAGAGGGAGAAATTGTCATTAAAGGGTGTACTGGGAAAAGACAGCCACTACAAACTATGTCCAAGAAGTGACTGAAAGGCATTTTGTTATAAATGCAATGATAAAAAGAAAAAAAGTGAGGAGAGCACCAGTCTGTTTAAAAACGAGGCACCAAGCTGAAGTACACGCCTCCCAGATGAACTCGCTGTAGGTGAGAGGGTGAACAGACTGAGGCTTTACACTGTAGTAATTACCTATAATTAGCATTTTGGATTTTTTTACATAAAAGGAAGCAGGTTATAGTTTGCTACAATCATCCACTTCTGCACAGTTTTTGTCACTTCTCTCTATGATGGGAGGTGGGAGGGTGTTGGGAAGAACACTCTCCAGTCAAAGCTTGAAATGAAAATGTGTTTCGTGTCACCACAAGTCAGGTAAATGCAATGATCTGGGATTTTTAATGCATAAATGAAACACTGGAAGCCTGGCAGATTTCAAAGGTAAAAGAACAATTCCATTAACCTAGCAAAGATCTCCTGGACCTGTGTATTCAACAGGGCAGTGTGTTCACAGATAAAAAACTGTTTGGCCTTTCTCCAGGACATACCTTCCCTCTGGAAAACTCCTTTGATGGAAACAGTCTTCCAACTCCTCCCATGCCCCCTGGCAAACTCCTGCTCCTCATTCAGGATGCATCCCAAACCTGACCTCTGGTGAAGTCTTCCCCTGACCCCTCTGTGATCCCTTAGAGACTCCTTTGGTCTCCTGTACAGACATATCTTTCCCACGTTCCTTGCACACCACGTTAGCACCCAAGAGTGATCCGTCTCCAGCACGTCAAGCCTCCAACCCCAGGGCTGACTGAATGACCTGAAGGATCAGACATAGGATCTCCTCCACATTCAATATCCAAGAAGATGATGTGCAAGGCTTCTGTACAGTTCAGGGCAAAGAGGTAGCTTGCAAGTGTTGATTCGTGTGTGTGTGTGTGTGTGTGTTGTCCACTTGGCTATAAGTTCCCTGGGCCCAGGTATTTGGTCTTACTATTCTTTTATAATCTGTACTGATATAGTACAGATTATATGTGCCTCATACTTCAATGCATGTCCATGCAAAAACTGCAATCAAAATAATGTAATCACTTGCCTCTTCTAAAAAATGTCATTTCCCAAGTTTTTATTTTCTAGGATCCATCTAGATTTTTAAATGATATTATTTTTACTGTAACTGAGACAGCCTCAAATTTGTAAAGGAATCCACATTTGTATTTCCAGCCCTGAGCTCCAGACACATATAAGCGACTCCTGACTTGCCTCACCACTTGTATATCTAACAGGCATCTCAAGATTTTCGTGACCAAAACAGAACTGTGGATTTTACCCTCACCCCATCCTTGGAAGTAACACCTCACTCTGCCCATCTCCTCATCATCAATAAGTATTTTGTCTCTTTAGTCTCAAATCTAACCACTGCTATCACCCTGGTCTGAGCCATTGTCATCTCACCTGAATGACTTCCATCTAGTCACCTGCTCCCATTCTTGACACCCTATACCCAGCAACAGCTATACTGCTCCCCTTAAAATATTCATCACACCATGTTATTCCTGCACTCGAAAGTCTCTAATGGTTTCTCAGGATGCTTAGCACAAGATCCAAACTCCTTCTTAGGGGCCTCCAATGTTCCACACAATCTGTACCCTGCCTGCTCTCTGGTCTCATTTCCTCCCTCCTTCCACCATGTTCATGGACCCACACTCCGTTCTGCTGCAGGAGCCCACCAGCTTGTCTTAAGACTCATGTGCTCTCTTTGCACACAATGCACTGCCAGGTCTTCGTCTGGTCACTCCTGTCTCAGCCTGAGCACTGGCTCCTCAAGAGGAGCCTTCCCCCACCAACCCTCTACAGCAGACCTCCGAGCACCTGCTAGAACACCCCCTTGTTTTGTTTGCTTTGAAAATTACCTCCCCACTAGATTGCAAACTCCTTGAGAACAGAGAACTTGCCTATCTCAGTCGCTGCTGTATCCCCAGCTCCTAGAACAGGACAGGTGCTCACTTGTGGGGAAAAGAGGAGAAATTCTGAGAAACAGAAACACAAAACATGATGTCAAAGAGAAATTTGAATTTTCGTGCAGTCACCAGGAAGTGGTTGCTCTGAAGGCACGTGACGCTTTCTTTGTTGTCATCCATAGGAAGCAGTGAGGACTGCACACAAAGAACAATCTAGTGACAAATGTGCAGCCGTCTGTTCTGTGACGACATCCCCCACATGGGGGTTTGTCAGTGTGCTGGAAGAACAGATGTTATCCAAATTGCCTGAAGGGCCAGCACAGCTGTGTTGTACTTGTGGCCTGCTCAAAAGAGAGTAGGCAGGATTCTCAGCTCATAGAATGATTCTCACTGACTGAAAGCACTGTGACAGATCCAAAACACACTGTAGCAAACAAACAACCCAACCTTTCAGTACAGTAGAAGGAGGCTGAAGACAGGATCTATTTTATAAATTACAAATATTGATTCTACTCTGACCCAAAGCCGGGTCACTGTGACAAATTAGCTCCTATTTTGGAACCTGTATTGCCTCTGGTCTCTCTAATTATGACCTCCTTATACCAATCTCACACCCTGAACCCCCTTGTCACACAGCTAAAATTGTATACCCCAGAGACCACCCCACAGTGAACTTCATTACTTTTGGTCATTTTAATGGCCAATATGACATATAGCATAACCTGTGTGATGACTATGTGATAACTGCTCATCCCTGTGGAGTTATCAGAGCCACCAGCATGGTACTAACCATATGGACATTAATGTGGTTGGGACTCTACAGATTCCTCCAGCCTCCTCTGTACTCCTCCCCTAGAATCTAGAAAACTCACCATTTTCCCTCCATTACCACCCATCACCCCATCTAAAGATACCTCAGTTTTGCTTTCTAGTCAGATTTACGGGAACCAAGAGTCCTTATCTCCTTCTAGTTGAGTCCTTACTTTCATGCGGTGTGGAGAATATGGGCTTTGACATGACGCACATTGTGCAGCCTGGGCAAATCAGTGAACTTCTGGCATCAGGAGTTCCTCCAATGTTTAATGTCCCTGGGTTAGGCCCTTTCATAATCAGCAAGTCACAGTTTGGCCATCACCTATCACAAGCAGGAAATGCTGCCTGTCTCAAGAAATACTTCTCTGTGAAGTTCCTAGTGTCCCACGACTTATCTGCTGACAGCTGCTACGGTGGAGAGGATCCACCTCAGAATTCAGATTATTAAACAAGAGGAATGGGGGGTCTGGCCCATTTCTTTAGTGGCTGGGAACACAGTGGACAACCTCCAACAGAGCTGAGTTTTGATGAGATAGTTAGGAATTTAAGCTCTGGAATAAAAAATATCAGATTCTGCCACTTTCTGGCTCTGTGATATCAGATGGCTAACAACCTCTTTAGCCTCCGTTTCTGAAAATGAAGGGAAAAAATGCAGCACCTATCTTGCAGGCTGCTGAAAGGATTAAACTAAGTTGCATCTTTAATTATACTTATTGTTTGATGACTTCGTTGGAAGGGTTCCGGCAAGAAAGTCAGAGGCTCTCCCAGCCCTGTATTTCCCATATTCCTGGGAGGGCTGGCAGAGGGTGGGAGTGTGCCAGCACAGGCATTATTCCACAAAACCGACTACCTGGGGGTCTAATGCACAGGTGCCCTGGCATGGGGACTATACGAAAAATACCCACTTCATAGGACAATGGTGAGAATGAAGTGAGATAAATTATGTGAAACTACCTGGAGTCTAAGAAGTCATTTTCTTTTCCTCTTCCTTATGCATGGTTTGGAGATTATTTAAAGTCTTTATTTAGTAACTTAGAAAAATTTTAAGCTACAATCTAAAGAAACCCTCTCTTTCCATAGTAAGTTTTTGGAATACTGTGTGTTTATTATACTTTTTTATCTAAAACTCTTCCTTCCTTCCACCATTTGAGCCTCTCTTTCCCTTGCTGTGCCTCCATTTCCACATCATTTCATTTACATTCTGTTGCAGAATCCTCGTACAAGAGCTTTACTGTGGCACCAATCACATATTGACTTTTTTCAATGGTCAGTTCTATAGAAAAAAGTAGAATCCTAGCAGGATGCATCCTGCCACACTCTGATAGATTTTTTTTTTCTGAATTAAAAAAAAAAATGGCCCTTTCCCTATTTTATGCAAATGGACTTTGACTGTAAGTTGGAAACACATTCAGCTGCCTCCTCAAGCAAAGATGTCTTTTCAATGTCAAAATTCTTGAAAGTGCTTGAATAAAAATTCACTTCCCTCTAGAGTCGTAATGATGTATTTTTAATATTGCTATTTTTCTTTTATTGTTGCATAGAAATGCATTCTAATTGTATTTGTAGTTTATAATAAAAAAGAACAGAGGGGAAAAACTAGTAAGAGTCTATTGAAAGAGTTAAATAATTTCCCTACAGCTTTTCTAAGCGGAACTGATAGTCTTAGTCTGACTTAGAGAGCTAGAAGAGAAAGGCTGCCAACATCTGTTTTGGTCAGAGACAGATAAAAGAGACCAACTCATAGCGGGAATAACCCATGTATTGCATTCTGTATTTCATTACTCTTTTCACACAAAAAATCCATGATATAGATAGACAGATATATTTCTACCTGAACTTTTCTACAGTGGAAATAAAAGAAAGGTAAAAGGCTCAAAAGACTTATTGTTGATTTATTTACCTGGAATGAAGCCAGAAGGCATAGCACATCAACATCACCACCTTGCAAGGGTGGGTCTCATCAACTTGACAGAACTGGTCTTAAACTTAAAAGTACAGAAATAAAAATAACATTTCACATACCCATGTAAACATGGGTTAGGGCTGGCATAACCAACTGAAATGCAAGCAAACAGTAAAATCCTCATTTTATCCATTAGTTTCAACCTTCTCTCCATTAATACTAATTCAAAAACTGCTAATGTGTAGCCAAATGAACTAGATTGAAACTCTCTTTTCTCATTATTGGCAAAGATGCTAACAGGTTGGCAAGAGAGATAGTAAGCTGTCTGGATAATTGATCAAACAAGTAAGCCACACAGAAATATCAGGACATAGCTGCATCTAGAATACACACACACACACACACACTCACACACACACACACAAATGTTCTGCATTTGGCAGGGGTGCAGCTGTGAAGGAGAGAGGGAGATTTGTTTTTTTGGTTAGTCAGCTGGTTGGCTGGCTGGGAATGAAGGCTGTCAGTTGCACTTCTTACCTAAAAACACACAAAAGGCCTCCAACACCCAGGGTCATCAAGAAACTCATTTAACTCTGAATTATGTCAGACGAGTAGCTCAGACTTAAAACCTTTTGGACACCCATTTTTGCATAATTGAAACAGTGTTGTGATAGGAAGAGGGTTTTATGATATACTTTTGACAATGACCAAGAAACATTTGAGTCAAAGCAGCCAATGCATGAACTACATGCCACAGTTTTGACACCCAGAACGTATGATTCCCACGGGAAGAAAAGCTCTAGCTTCCATACCCTGAAATCTTGTTGTCCTTGATATTTGAATTCTTGTCTCCTCACTTAAAAATTAAGCACAAGTTCTTCATAATTAATCCTACTATTTTGCTCTTCTAGATCATTCCTTCTTTCTTTTCTTCTTGGTTATCTCTCTCACCCTCTTTTTCTCTTCCGTTGCCTTGGAGGTTGGTCCCATGTTATCTACCTGAATACTGGGAGCTCACTGGGGGCTGAGACTTTACAATGAGGACCAAGAGAAGGTGCTAAAATACACACTTTTAATTAATAATTGAATAAAACCAGGACACCTCAAGGTCCCACACTGAGGAAGGAGTGCCTGCACAGGGAGGGTCGAGTTGATGTGGCATGCTGTTCCTTACATCTCAGAATCTGAAAACATTTGCTTATGAGCAACTGTCTTATAAATAACAACTGTAGCCTTTGATACTCAGAACACAGTACAAATGTTTTATGTTTCTGGATTCTTTAAACATCTTAGAGCCTTCATTAACCATAACTCAATGAAATGGAGCACTACCACCACCTCCCCACCCCAAAGATATTAAGCCCAACTTTTTGTCATTCCACTTTTATGAGAAAGATCGAAACCTTAAGTGACTCACTGAGACCACAGGTATAATTGATAAAGATGTCTCCATGTACACCTAGGAGAGTGTATGTTCAGGCCAATCTCTTAAATCTTCTACAGTATGCTCTGCATACTATTCTGAATGCATAATGGTCACTCATATTCAGAATCTTAATCTTGAAGCAGAGCAGAACCATAAAGGAAGAAATATTGTTATGTTCCCTGTTCTTACTAAAGCAAGAGAAACTGCTACTGCCCTTCAGAAAGATTTTCAACAAGAGAGAATATTCTTTTTTCTTTGCATTCCAGATAATTGAATTTCTTTTTTCATCTGCCAAAGAATGTCAGTGCTCTGATCCTTGTAAGAAATCTGGGAGTTGTAGCCTGGAATTATTTATGATTTATGCCTACTGTCATAATGGATTTGAGGTCTGGGATTCAAAGAATTGATATGACCAATATGCTATATGCTGTCCTTGACATTCTGACCAACGATGTGTGCGTCCTCTGCTCTAACCATAACACAAAGAACTGTAAGCCATAGGATGACAGAGTGAGATGGGACTTGCACTAGATCATTATATAGAGACCCACGTCCCAGAGAAGCAAAATAACCTGTCCAAGGCCAAAGGACTCTCAGTAGCAGAACTGGGAGTAGAACAGGTCTCCTGACTCCAAATCATTTCCCACTGGCCCAGAAAGTCTCCCCTCGCAGGAGTTGTTAGTAGGACACTACTATTGGCATAAGACCATTCTGTAAAGTGTGTGAATTTTGGAGTATGCCCTGGAAGAACAAGATATTAAGTCCAGTTTCCCTCTAAACACCAAGTTCCACACTGATATTTAGACTAACCCAAGGATCACAAACTAGCCTCTCAGCTACCACACCACCACCACCATGTTCCTCCTTTCCCTGAGACTATTCCTGGGGTTACTGCCCTTGGCAAAGCCACTGATCAAATGGAGTCCAAGAAGCTCCTCTGAAATCCCCAATGCCCACCACTAGGCTTCCAGACTGTCTTCCAGGATGATGGAAGTGAGGAGTGATGGGCTGGGCAGTGGGACACATAAAGGAAGCCTGAAGCACGTATTGGGAGGTGAAGCAGTTCGAGTGAATAATAATCTTTCGTTCTTCACATGTAGTTTTTGTTGTTGTTGTTGTTGTTTTGGGGGGTGGGGGGGGGGTTGCTGTTTTTTATGAATCAGGTCCACATTTAGGGCCTGAAGAGGGATGACTAGAAAGACTGCCTATGTCTTCTTTTTTGGCAAAGCTGTAGTTGGTTTTGTGGGGGTCCCAACAGCTATCTCCAGCCGTCCAAGTACTTTCATCCCTCACCTGGGCCATAGCTCCTTCTCCAGTTTCTAGCACAGCGGAGCCTTTGATTCTGGGAAAACAGAGGTCAAGTCCAAGCAGGAGCCTTTGATTCTGGGAAAACAGAGGTCAAGTCCAAGCAGGAGTAGGACACTCAACTTTGTTAATGGGTACTGGTGCTCTAGTAAAAGTTTAACAATCAGCTCTACAGGGGGAAAATGTATGCATAAGTTTAACATATATTTTACTGACAGAAAGAAGGCGTGGCTATAATTTATAAATATAATGAAGTATACAAACCTCTGTATTATAATAAATTCTATATAGCCAACTGATTTCCTCACAGAATGTTTTTTATCTAATTCTTGTATCCTTAGCTAATCTATGGTTGCAATTATCAAACCATTGTAATTCCCATATTTACATTGGTTAATATTTTTATTTATGTTAAAGAGTAATAAACAAAATCACATATGTCAGAAAAACACGTGTTCATTAATGACAGAAGCAGCTTCTTGGTGAATCAGATCATAGCTTTCGAAGATAGAAAAATATTTCCTCAATTTTGAAGGCTATTCACAATGTGATGACTATAAACAATACACATTTAAATTTAATATGCCTCATCAACATTTTCTCCATCACTTTCTTAAGTCTAGATGTTCAACAACATGCTAAATCAAGCCCTGATTTGAGGCCGATTTCTGTGGTGTAAATATTCCCATCATGCTGATTTCAAACTACCAATATGATGTCATCAGGGATAGGGTTGTGGAGAGACTCACCATTGTACAATCTGTCCACTGAGCTGGCACAATAGATGTAAACCACCTCAAGAGCATAGATCACATGAAAATGTAACAAAATAGAGAGTGATTCATTTGCCATAGTTTTTAACCTTTGTTTTTAATATAAAATGTAATTGTAGGTTTATAGAATTTAATTTTTAATCATGGTTGCATTTAACAACTGGCTCACAAAATTCCTAAGAGCTTACCAATCAGCACTCCTAAGCTGGTGTAAGCTAGCTCCAGCACTCCAGTAGGGGAGAAAAGGTATTCTTTTAAAAGTAAAGTATCAGGGAAAATGCATAATTTTTTAATATGTGTTCATATTAAGTTATAAAGCCATTTGTTAAGAAATGGAATTTTTAAAATCCTTGTCAAGTCAGTAGAGTTGGCATTTCTGTCCAAGTGTGTGGGGGGTTAGATTCCCTCACTTCCCCCACATTAACCACCCCTACCGCCTCTTCCACAGACACCCACTGCACAGAAGGGATTCATTTCACACACCTCATGAGAGCTTCACCTTGTCCCATCCAAAATAACTCTTTCTGGAGCCAATTTTTTAGTGTAATTTATTCCAAACCTTTCATGGGGAAACTTGTACTCTTGAAGCTGTTCAGATGTACAGCCAGCGGGGAGCTCCTGGACCACATTGGCTTCTACAGCTACAGATGCTGTGGCCAACCCCGGCACCCAGGGACACCACGGGGATTTATAACATTCCTGGAGGGATAGCGGACCCACAGCCTATAAATGAATGCATTATGCTTATTCACATACATGTTTTTCATCTGTGACAGGTATTTTATGGATTGGAGCCTTCATTTAAATGTTACATAATCCTCCCTTAATAAATAATGTGAATATTCAATGTCATTGAAACAAGAAAGACTGCCTTTGTTTCGCCATAACTGGTTCAAAAATAACAAGACTCGCCACAGACTAGAGACTGATCATCAAAAAGATCCGTTACATTAGAAGGTATGGCCCCATGTCTATCACTTTCATCACAATGAAAGAAGTTTAAATGATATAAAGATTTTTGCCTTTTTATATTGTCATCTTGAATTCATACACAAGAAGCTAGAAAAATGCATCATTTGGTCAAATTAAGTAATTTGACTTAACTAAAAGTAAAGCCAGGATTAATCAATTAAAAATGCTAAGTTAAAAATATTATTTACAAAATACTTTGTAAAGGATTGGACTGCATTATTCTGTGGTATGAGACATAACTGAAATGCCTATCCATATTATCAAGGAGAGTTCTTACTTCAACAGCTTTAATGTGTAGGAGGTTGATGTTAACTTGGGAATCTGTAACCTCATCTTCAAGAGTCTGTACCTGTAGCATTTAGCACAATGCCTGGCTAACCACGAGGAATTTCTAGAATGAACGAATGAATGAATGAATGTCTTAATGATTGAAGACAGTTTATTGACACTTATTTTTAAAAGTTTCTTCAGTTATATAGACTAAAAATATGTTTGTAATTTTACTTACAACACTAATTTTTTAAATCAACATTTTCTCTATTAATATTATTAAAATTTAGGCTTTTCCTAAATGATCATGTTTTAGATTATGGTTATTGATAACTAAGAAGTTATATAGATTCTCAGTTGTTTGGTCCTGTCCGGGATCCATTTCCCTTTCTGCCATTAATAGCACCCCAATTTTTTCCTGGGAAATCATCACTGTCCTTCTCAAAGTCCATCAGGATACACTTAAATTGACCCCAAACCTGGTCCACAGATGGGTATATGATCCAACCTGGCTAGTCAGAGCATTCCATCCCACTCTCCACAGCAACTGGATTGTGGCTCGGCATGTGACCCACTCTGGCCCAATAAAATCCACTCCCAAAAGTTCTGCTAGAACTGTTCTGAGGGAGATGCTCCTTTCTGCTGGTATGCCATTCTGGTGGGGGGTGAGCCAGGTGTTGGTGGTAACTATGTTGAGCTTAAGGAAAGAGCCAGACTAGGAATGATGCCAGGGCAGGAGAATGCAGAGCTGAGAGTTAAGGAATGATCGGTCCTGATGGATGATATTATCTGCATGTCTGTGCAGTGACTAAAGGCTGCTTTAGTCTTGGATTTTTCAATTTCATTAGCCTGTAATTGAGTTGGGTTTCTGTCATTAACAACTAGATGAGTCTATTCTACAAGTTTCTTCTATTGTCCAAGCATGCTCTCATTGGTAATATATAAATATATTTTTTAATCATTACCCCAAGGACATTTTCACATATTTTTAGAGAGAGGGAAAGGGAAAGAGAGAGAGAGAGAAACATCGATATGAGAGGGATATATCAATGGGTTGATTCCTGTATGTGCCCTGACCAGGAATCCAACCCGAGACCTTTTGGTGTAGAGGACAACACTACGACCAACTGAGTCACACCAGCCAGGCCTATTTGGTTATATTTTAAATCTCAGTGAAAGTATATAAATTTCTTCAGCTGGCCATATGCATAATTTAAAATCTTGCTAAATTTTCCAAACATTATAATCAAGGACTTCAGTAATTCAGAAAGCCAGGAGTTGTTTTCATAGACTCTATGAAGAAAAATTTATTCTGTGCACCAAGCACAGCATGAGTGCTAGAAAAGATGGGCAGGCAAAGGGCTATCTCAGGGGCAAGCAAGCAGTGATTAAACCCATTGAACCATAAAAAAATGGATATTTCCTCCAAATTTCAAAATGGCTTGGGTTTTAACAGATGCTATGAAGAATCCTTACAAGAAAAAAATATATATGTAGAAAAGCACTGAGCAGTGAAAATGCATACAGGATGAGTTTTATTCTGCAAGCAGTAATGAATTATTGCAGTTTTTAATTAATGAGCTACAAAACCAAGCTAAAACATAGGAAGAAAACTCAAGCATCAGTGTGAATGATTTACTGAATAGGAGAAAGTATATTGGCAGCTAAAAAAAACAGGGAGTGCTGAAATTTACCCAGGCAAGGGATGCTAGAACCTGAATTGTAAAAGTGCTGATGAGCATGAAAATGAAGGAAGATATTTTAGAGACTTCTGCATATAGACTAAAAATAGTGCTTGATAAAAAAATGGATATGGGGAATAAAGGAAAGTGCCAGTACTTATTGATAGAATGACTGGGAAGTTAATGATAATATTAATCAAGTGGGAAATTCAAGTAGAGGAACATGGTTGGAAAATGAAGGTGTATTGCATACTTTTGGAGTTTGAGGTGATGGTAACACACTTTGAGAGATAATGAAAGCCAACTGGAAATGAAGATATCCAGTCAGGATGAAGGTAAGAGCTAAATCTAGAGATTTAGACATCATGAAACCTCCCCCAAGGAGAGACTGTTGAATGGTTAAGGGGGTTGTGTGTGAAAAGAAGAGCCAGGAGTGACTCAGCTCTCAGAAGGGAAGGGATGGGGAGTTTTAAGAAGGGCATGGTCCTTTCATAATATGCTGCACAAAGAAGGAAGATGAAGAACAGCATTTGCCCATTCCAAGTTCAATTTGACTTTAACTGAAAGCTTGCAATTAAAAAAAATTATATCTTATATATACAAATATTATAAAGGTTTTTCCCACCCCCCAGGACCAGGGTTAATTAACACACTAGTTGTAAAACTAGATATTATAGCAAGGTGGTTTAAGCAAGAATAATCATTTACATTTCTTAAATCCCAAGTATATTTTCCTGATTTTTCTTTCCCCAAATTACTCTTTTTTTTTCTTTTTCTTTTCCAAAACAAAGGAAAAAGTAACATTAGGGATTTGGGTGATTTTTTTATTTTATTTTTAGTTTTACACTTTTAAATGTTTTTCTGTTTTAAAAAATATTTTAACCAACTTTATTTACAAAATACTAACTAGGGATTATAATTCTACAAAGTATTCATTTGAAAAAAATATACAATCAGATAATGATAGATCATTCAAATTTAGAAGAGGCAAAAGGGCCCTTGGTTTCTATTTCTAGAAGCTCAGCAATGAGAGGGAATCCAACCTAAGAGGAGGAAAATGGGAACTCCCTGGTGGAGAGATATACATTTTGATAGAAGGGTGTTGCAGAGTAGAAAAATTGCTAAGCAAACTTTTGGTGGTGGTCCATACCAGCTTTCTGGGGAGGCAAGAGGATTATGTCCCCTTGGATCATCACAGAAACTTAATTGGAGCTAGAGTTCAAGGAGTAAAACCACAGTGAGAATCTCAGAGGAGGGAAAGGAAAAGGTGTTCTCTCTGGTCAGGGCCGACCCTTGGGGAGGACATGCCAGACGATGCTCAGCCTGGGGCTCTACTGGGAGAAGAAGCCACTGGTGATTTCATAGACTTCATTTTTGTCCTAGTGACTCTACATTCCCAGAAATAACAGTCTTCAATGTATATAGATCTGTGTATATTTCTTTGCTTAGTTATTTTTCTACAAAATCTGTTTCATGCTGAAGGACAAGAATTGGTTAAATGGAAAAGTTAAATGAAATTAACTTTCACCAGTCACCTCCTTTCTAGATGTTCCTGATCACTTATAGTTAAGGCTGACATCTTTTTAGGATAACTCGAGGCTACTAAATGTTCATGTAAGTTTAAACATCTCAAACATTTTGCATTTTCTTTCAAGGACTTTGGATAGCAAAATGTTTCTCCCTTTCTCTATGCAGTTGCAAAACAAAATGTTTCTATGCAGTTGATTTTTAACTGAGTGGAAAGGAAACTTTTTGCTCTAAAAAATAAAAGAGAATTATCCAAAATTCAAGGATTGCTGCCCATGCCATCATTGCACATCTGCTATAATGAGGACCTGGACTCAAGTTTTCACTGACACAGTCTAGAAGCTCAAGGCACAAATCCAAGGCAGTCCCAGTCTCTGTGTGGTTCTGATGGTCAACATAGAATTGCTGCCAGCTGTCAGTGTCCCAGGAGCCACAACAAACCAAGCAGAACACCCCACAGATCCAACCCTGCCCCTGGTAAATGGGAAAGCCCCATTAAGTCAATAACAATGCTTCCTCTTCTTTCTTCTTCCTCTCCTTTCTCCTCCTCCTCCTCCTCCTCCTCCTCCTCCTCCTCCTCCGTCTTCTTCTCCTTCTCTTTCTCCTTCTCCTCCTCCTTCTTCTTTTTTTCTTCTTCTTCACCCTCTCCCTTCCTCCCTTTTCTTCCTCCCTCTCTTCCTTCTTCCACCCTTCTCTTTTACCAACTTTATGGAAGTATAATTGACATACAATAATCTGCCCATAGCCTTGGCTGGTGTTGTTCAGTTGGTTGGAGCATCATCCCACACACCAAAGGTAAAGGGTTCAATTCCCAATCACAGCACATCCCCAGGCTATGGGTTTGATTCCTGTCAAAGCTAGCGTGGGAGGCAACCGACTGATCTTTCTCTTTGTCATTCTCTCTCTCTCCCTTTTTCTCTCTAAAATCAATAAAATAAAACAATCAGCCTATATTTAAAGCATACAATTTGATGAGCTTTGACCCATAAAACCATCACTACAATCAAGATAACAGACATTTCAATCACCCCAAAAAGTTTCCTTGTGGTCCTTTGTAATCCATCCTTCCCTCCACCCCTAACCCCAGACAACCACTGACCTACTTTCTGCCACTATAGATTTGTTTGCACTTTCTAGAGTTTTATGTAAATGGAACTCATGCAATATATATTCCTTTTTGTCTATCTTAAAGCATGATTTTGAGATTCATTCATGTTTTTCTGTGCATCAGCACTTTGTTCCTTTAATTATAGTATTCTATTACCTAGATATCCCATAATTCATTTAACTCTTCATTTATTGATGAGCCCATGGATTGTTTCCAGTTTTATGAGTAGAATTACTATAAACATTTGTATATGAGTATTTGTGCAAAAATATGCTTTCCTTTCTCTTGGGTAAATACCCAGGAGTAAAATGATTGGTCATATGGTAGGCATATGTTTAACTTTTCAATAAATTGCCAAATTGTTTGGGTAGCATTAGTATTATTTCTTCCTTAAATGTGTGGTAGGATTTACAAATAAACCTAGAATTTTCTTTGTGAGAAAAATTTGTAACTACTAATTCAATATCTTTAATAAGTATAGAATTACTTAATGTTGTCCCAAGGCTTAGTAATGCTCTCTTTTGGTCTTTTTTTCTCTTTTTTCTTTTCTGTTTGTTTTTTGCAGCCTTTTCTGTTTCTGTTTCATTTTGGATAGTTTATTTTGGTATGCCTTCAAATGCACTATTCTTTTCTCCTGTAGTGTTTAATCTACTAGTAATCCCATCTGTTGTATATTTTATCTTAAGCATTGACTTTTCACCTCTATAAGTTTGATTTAGGTCTTTTTTACCTTTTCCATTTCTCTCCTCATGCTCATGTTTTCCTCTATTTTTTTAATATGTAAAGTATATTTTAAATAGCTATTTTAATGTCCTTACTATTAATCTTACGATTCATGTCATATTTGGGTCCGATTCTATTGATTGACTTTGCTCCTCAAAATATTATATATTTTCCCGTTTCTTTGGATGCCTAGTCATTATTTTATTAGATGGAATCTTGGATTCTTATTCCTGTGTTCTTTATATATTCTTGAACATTATTCTGGGAAAGTTAATTTGCTTATAAATAGGCTGATCCTTTCAAGGCTTGCTGTTAATCTTTGTCAGGCAGGTCCACAATAACACTTGTGTAGGGCTTGACCCCACAACTAAGGAAACACCTTTCTGAGCCACTCTACTAAATGTCCTATGTGTCAAGAGGTCTTTTCACTTTGAATGGCGGGAAGGTGAACTATTCTTGGCTCTGTGAGAGCTCCGGGGATTGTTCTATCTACTTCTTCCCATTGCCCAAGAATGTTCCTCACATACTTGCACTGATCAGTATTCAGTCAAGACTTGAGGGTACCCTCTGCAGATCTCCAGATCTCTTTTCTTCCTGTCTTTCTCTCTCCCTATAGTTCTCTGCTTTCTGGTACTCTGCCCTGTGAATTCTATCCACCTTTGCCTTCTCAAGCTACAAACTCTTGCTCCTCAACTCAGGGAGGATTGCACTGCAGTCTGGAAACATTCATGAGGAAGTGAGCTGGGCCAATCATAGGGCTCACTTCATTTGTTTCCCTTTTCTCAGAGTTCATTGTCCAGTACTGTCTCTTTTAAGCCCGGCTGGCATGGCTCAGTGGTTGAGCATCAACCTATGAACCGGGAGGTCACCATTCAATTCCCAATCAGGGCACATTGATTTTTCTATCTCTCCCTCCTCCCTTCTTCTCTGAAATCAATAAAAATATTTTTAAATAAATAAAAATGGAATAACTAAACACTATTGTTTTACATACTTTTGCCCATTTTCCTTTAGTTGTTTAAGACAGAAGGATAAACACAGTGCCTGTTACTCATCATAGCACAATGTGTAACTCGGATTCAGGGGATTTAATAGCAGGTTTAGAGCTCTGAACTATAAATTCCAAGGGTTACTGTCAAACAATTTTTACAAATTTCTCAGTTTGACCCACTGCCATCTAACACATATGAAAGAGATTCAGTGTTCCTGATAAGAATCCTATCTTCATTTTCATAAATTAAGATTCCAAGTATTAGTATGTGTTTCTTTACATTTTCAACTCCTAGCCCAATGATTTGGAGATATTTTTTTCTCTAGCTCTGTGCATCTATATTGGGGGGGGGGAGTAAGAGGTGTTCCTGCAAGCACACATGCATATATATTTTGTTTCCAGTGAATTCTACTTTGCTATTTGTGAATTCATTCATTAGAATCCTGTTTATGAAATTATTGTGAAGGATAATCCTTTGTTCACATGAGATCTTGCTGTCAGTATGAAAAATATGGAGTGAGGTCCTGTTAAGGAATCACCTTGGAAGTTCATTGCATAGTCAGCCAGTTTCACTCAAGAGCCCTCTGTACTTCCCATGTCCTAAGACTGGGTCTTACTCTCAAAGGAGTAAGCTCTTGACTGGAATAGGGCATAAGAATTAGTTGCAAATTCACCTGCCCCATATCCCTTCCTCTAAATCTATTCCTAGAGCCTCCTTGGCTGTCTGCCCAGGCACTTAACTTCTTCTCAAATTTGGATCCATTTTGTTTTCCATGCCTGGCTGAACTCAAGGCCATCTACCTTTCCTTGACCTTTGGTATAAACTTTCTAGGCTCCTGTCTGCCTGTCCACCTGGCCATTGCTTGGCCCAATGCCCAGTATGTGTTAAAAGCAAAAGGCAGGATATAGGAATCTGCTTGTTTCCTCTGAACTATGGAAAGGCAACCAGCGGTCAAGAGAGATGGATATGGTACACATTTATAAGGTTAAATGAACCAAGGATGTGCCTACAATATTAATACAATTCAACAAAACATACCTTAAGCCAGGCACTGTGCAAACATCTGGAATACAAGCTGAATAAAACATTGGTCCTGATGATGGGGGCTCACCTTCCAGTTTGGGAGATTGCAATACAGCCTGTGAAAGAACCACAGGCTCCTTGCCTGTCTATTTTCAAACTCTCTCCTTGTACTTATATGTATGTTCAGACAACACACTGTACATAATACTACTAGATGACTGACAGCATGTCCAGACTGATTTCCGAAAACAGTTTATATGTATGTTTTTGCGACTAAATTACAAATTCCCGAAGGATAGGGGCCATGTCTTATTCCTCTCTTGGCACAGTTCCTAACATAAGTTGTCCTTAAATTAAAATACATGCAATTCATACGTATAAGGGTCAACTGTATAATAATACATTACTTATACAAGCGATATATATTAAACTAAAGCATACCTTCTGATACATAGTAACCATTCTAATTAAGAAAATAGAGAGGGTTCCAATTCACAATGGGAAGTTAATCAGTTAACTAAATGGTTCAAAGATTAATATAAGTGTATTATGGTTGTTCATTGTCCATTCACCTTACCCCAAGTGATATCTTTAACATATGTGTGTCGTAAGATTATATCCACATATAAACCACAATGGCATTGTCAGCACTAAGCATTTGGGTGATTGATGAGAGGGCAGCTAAAACACATACTTTCAAACAAGGAAAGAAATGTAGATCCTGCAATTGTTATCCTTTTTTATTGTCTTTTAGCCACTACTTCATCTACCATACTTCCACTCCATATAAAGTTACCTAGAAGAAAGAAGATAACCCCAGGTAGTTTAGTGCCTCAGAAGAGGGAGGTAGTGAGGATTTAGCAAGAGCAGCCAAGGAGGGGCAAGAAGTGGGGAGGGGGTTCCGCTGACTCTATTGGTTAGGAATCTTCTAAACAGCAAAAAGCCAAACTCAAGCTGCTATAACAGTAAATAAATAATAAAGGGAACGTGTTTATGCTTCAGGTACCGCTAGGTCCAGGGCTTACGCCATATCACCATAACCCACATCTCTACCCCACACAGTCTGCTCTCTGTGTCAGCATCATTCTCAGCCCTCGTTCTGCTCACTGAACAATTCTGCTTTTGATGGAAGCTGACTGCATTGACATATTTTCTATAAATTTAACATTGTACTTGATCATGAATAAAGGATGAGCGATATTGTTTAACCACTCTCTGCTTTGATACATTGCAATGTCAAGCTCACTGACAAAAGTACTGAAATATGATCTAACCAGGAGAGGGGGTAGCACCTTCCATTTTGGCAGTTCCTAAACTTACAGGCATCTTCAGTCCCCCCCCCCCCCCCCACACACACACACACACACTGTGTTTCACAAAATGAAAGATACACAATTCTGTGGCTCTGTTGAAAGAAACAAACCTTAATAAGCAGTACGCATTCAGTTTATCTCTCAAAGACCATGATGTGTTTTATAATCCAGTTTTTAATTGCCTTTTATGTTCTCAGTTACCCTTTGTTGTGGTAAAATAATATCATTTCATTCTAGCCTTTGTCTCTGCATTGGACTGATTTAGCACATATAATTTTGCAAAAGCAGATTGTGTTTTATTCAAGTATTTATCCCCAGCAGAGGAATCGGTCCAAGGTAGGTGGGTACCAAGTACATTATAAATGAATGGACTTCATCTTCAACAGTCGCAGTCTTGTGTTTTGCTGACTTTGTCAGCACCTGTGTGCCAGCTTGTTAACTCATCCAACTAGTGCACACCTGTAGTGATCATAGGCCGTGTGTGTGTGTGTGTGTTCTAACTCACATATAGTACAATGCAGCGATCTCAAGTGCTCAAGTACACAACTTGGTGAATTTTCACCAAGTGAACAGACGTGTGTGACCATCAACCAGCTCAATAAAGAAAGCATTTCTGGAAGGCTCCTTATGCCCCTTCCAGTCAGTACCCACCAAAGATAACTGCTATTCTGACCTCTGTCTCTATAGATTATTAGCCTTTTTTTGAACGTCATATAAATTAAATCATACACTGTATCAGTTACATTCACTATAACATTCTTTTTAAAATATTTTTATTGATTTCAGAGAGATAGAAACATCAATAATGGGAGAGAATCATTGATTGGCTGCCTCCTGCTGGGGATTGAGCTTACAACCCCAGCATGTGTCCCTGACTGGAATCAAACCCAGGACCTTTCAGTATGCAGGTCGACGCTCTATCCACTGAGCCAAGCCATCTAGGGCATCAGTTAACTTCACTTTATAACAAAGCACCCCAAAATGTAGTTGTCCCTGATTACAGGGTGGGGTGGGGTGGAGATAGAAGAGGGCATAGAGGGGATAAATGGTGATGGAAAAAATTAATAATAAAATTTAAATAAATAAATAAAAATAAATCAACAACCATTTTCTTTGCTCACAATTTGGCCCGAGCTCAGTTCTTCCGTTTGTCTCATCTTGGGTCACACATGCGGCTTCAGTCATCTGGCAACTTGATTTGGTGCTTCATGACCTAAAACTGTCCAAATAAATCTCTGGTGGTTTTTGCTATTGGGCTATATGTGTCCAGCAGGGCGGTCCGGACTTTATCATATGACATTCGTGTCCCAAGAGAGTGAGAGCCACAAGCCTCTGAGGCTCAGTCTGAGAAGTCACACTGTATTATTTCATCTACATACTGTTGGTCAAAGCAAGTTATCACAGTATCTGATATTCACAGAAGTAATACATAGACTGTCTTGTATTGGGAGTACTTACAAAAAAATATGTGGCCCTTATTAATTCACCACACACAACAAGTACCATTTTATGTCTGATTTCTTTCACTCATAAGATTCATGCATAAGGTTGTGTGTATTATAAGTTTGTTCCAATAAACATTTTTCCAAGTAGTAATTGCAAAGCATTGTGATCTAGAAGTTTCACAGTGGCTTGGAAGACTATTTCAACACCACTATCCATGTGTCTTCTTGGGTTCTCAAACAAAACTTTGGATTTTTTTTCTCTGTCATGTACTCTAGTTATTCCTTTAATGCTAAAAAAAATTTACACAGCCATTTATGAATTAATTTAATCTAAACAAATTAATCAAAATTCCAATCAAAATATCAATACTTTTTTCTGAATGGTCTAGAGATATAATGCAAATCAAGTATGTCTAATGAAGGGTATGCCACAGCTGAGTCAAACAAACATGATCAGAATCACACCAACACCAAGGTGGGAGAGAAGGGAAAGGGGGAGGGGAAGGCATGTAATGTTTATTGGACACCTACTGCGTGAAAAGCACTGTGCTATGCACTCTGTCTAAGGAACCTCAGTGATATTGTGAAGTAGGCTTGATTATTCCCATTTTACAGATGAGTGTGTGAGACTCATCTACCTACCCACGTCATTTGCCTGCTAAGTGGCAGAGTCTAGATATAGATTTTCATGTGTGCTACCTAGCATTGTATCAAATAATTGTGAAATAAATGTCTTCAAGGTGAGCAAGATCTACGAATTACAGCAGATCAGATGAAAACTAATTTCTTGCACTTGCGTATATTGAGGCTCAGAGAAAGTCACGATGACAGGTATTGCAAACTCCTCGACATGTCCTCAAAACACAAACTAAAATGTCTGAGTTTTTTGTGAATCATTTTTCAAATCAGATTCCCGACCTGCTTCAAGTATCAGAGGGTAAAACAGCACTCTCCCCACGCCCAGGAATGAAGGAAGCCCACTGTGTGGCTAAAATAAGCCAGGTATAAGAAAAGCATTCCCAAGCCCACATTCATGTATTCCACTTCCTGATAGTATTCTCCCATTCTAAATTCCTCTGTGCCCCTAGATAACAGCCTTCTGAGCTCCCTGATAAAGTGCTCAGTGCCCTACTGGAGTCTCTGTTTCCACCTTCCCTGTGCAACCCTGACTCTCTCTGCCTGAATGACACTGGCCAAATCTATGTCTTGTGCACACCAGATACCAACCCCATAGGCCCTTCTGTCTTTGCTCAACCATCTCACTGGGCACAGAATAATCCATTCAAACTAAGGCATGATTTACACTTTAAGAGTGCAGTGGTCCCTCGGTATCCATGGGGCATTGGTTCCAGGATCCTTCTTGAATACCCAAATCCACAGATGCTAAAGTAATTTAGTTGGCCCTCCATATCCACAGGGTCTGCAACCATGGATACAGAGGGCTGACTGTACATAGTCGGTGCTTCCTACAGTTCTGCTGCAGAGGAAAACACTTGGTTCTATATCTCATGCTATCAAAACAACGTACCTCCACACAACTGTTAATTCTCCCATTCTTCAACACACATGTGTGCATACACACAAATGCACACACGTACCCCATAACACAAGCTCTTCATGGAAGTTACTCAATGCCCCTGTCTTTTTCAGTCTGTTACTAAACAAGGCATTTTTCTCTTCTGTCAAAGCTAAATATTTTCCATAATTATCTAGGCCTTTTTAAGAAATAAAATAAAATGCAGTCAATACTCTATACAGGCTGCAATTGTCAGCCTTTGAGGTGCTTTCCCAGAGCTGGGATTCACTGGAGTTTTTGAGATCACCTACTTGAGTCTAAACAAAATGAATGTCCTGCTTCTGATTATAGCCTGAAAGAACACAGGCCTAAACTCTCCTGCATTCTCAGAACTTCACCCCAGGTGACACATGGGACGTGGCTATGAAAAGGCAACACTAATTGCTGGCACTGGTGGGGTGGTGGGGGGGTGGGGGTCTATTTTGGAGGCTGGGTGTGTAATGATTTAGTGAACAGGCTCTGAAGGTAAGTCTCAGACCTGCTCCTGGCCCACAGTGGGAGACTACTACACCTTCTGAGAATAGAAATGGTATTACTGTCTCATATTACTGCTGTGAGACTCAGTGACATAACTTATGGAAAGTGCTTAGTACAGGACCAAGCATAAAATAAAGCCTGGGTGAATTTCGCTATTATTATTGCAACAAACTGTCAGTATCACGGTTGCATCTGCAGCCTGACTCCCAATCTCCTTCCTCCTTCCTGTTACTGGAACATTGCCCTAGAGGGAAACTCCCCTGTTCTATCATCACTTGCCACACTCCCATTCCTATCTGGCTCAACCCCATCCCTCCCAACCCCAGGCTCTTCCATACCCCCTAGGGTACCTGTCTTAAGGTAAACACACACCCTATTTGTCCTTTCCCCTCAATGCTGTCTTGTCTTTAAAGATACAATTGTCCTTATAACCCTTTCTGAGGTAACCTGAAGCCCATCACCTCTGAGATAAGCATACTCCAATCACAAACTTAGGCCTTCAGTCCTCTTCCAACATCTGCTTCCCCTGCATTAAAAATCACCATATAGGTACACTTTCTCCCTTTATGTTGCTGCCATATTTCTTTTGTTGTTGCTTTTTCATAAATTGTACTTGGTTTTGGTTGTTTAGACTCGTGTATTTATCAATTATAGTGCACTAATAGATGCCTGAAACCCTGTATCAAGCACTGGAAATAAAAAGGTAAAAATAAACTGACACAATAGATCCAGAGACATGGATTCAGGGAACAGACTGACAGATCTCAGAGGGAAGTGGGGAGGAGGTGAGGGGAGCAGAAAGAGATTAACTAAAGAATTTACATGCATACATGCATAGCCCATGGACACAGACAATAGTGCAGGGAAGGCCTGTGGTGGGGCAGGAACTGGGGGAAGAGAGGTAAAGGGGGGAAGAGAGGGATATCTGTATTACTGACAACAATAAAAAATAAATTAAAAAACACTACTGAATTTCTGTGAATTAACAGTCTGCTGGAAAGTCAGACATATACTAACAAGAGGATGGAGCAATGAGTGCTACTAAGGAGGTAAGTACCGGTGCAGTGGAAGCTCAAACCCAGTAGCACCTCTGCTTCCATTATGACAACGCTTCTAAGTCCTGTCTCCGTCAGGACCTGATCACCTCCACTTTTCTACTTGTCCTGCCCAGAAACAGACCCCCACTTCAGATCCAATTATCCATAATTCAGAATTGTTCACCTCCTGGTTATCCATAATTCAGAATTGCTCACTTCCAAGATCTTAATTTCCTTCCAATTCCTACTAAACTTGCTCTCTGCTTCATTTTCCTTCAGTTCTTAAAATTTCCTATCCTCACCTCTCATTGGTCCCTTTTAGACTGTTTTACAATCTCCATCTAATACCACTAATTCTATCAACCCATGTTGCCAGTCTTACCCTACTTTACAAATCCCTAACCTGGGTCTTCAAACCATCCACATCACATTTTCTCCTCCCAAGGTATTAACTATTCCTGGAAACATTAAACATAAAAATAATTTAAAACTGTCATTCTTTCATTCAGTGAAACCCAATCACATTCCTTACAAAGCCAATTCTACATCATTCCCGTTCTCAAATCCTCCTACCATGTTGCCTCAGCTGAGGCTATGGGTCCATTGGTCCTCAAAAAATCTTTAAATTTTTATGCAGTTTTTCAATTTTCCTTTCCAGCAAAGAGTAAAATTCCCTGCTCTCCAAGGCTAACCACTATACTTGTGACCTTGATCTTACCCATGTCCCCCTCCTTAAGCAGCCATATGTGTGGTCCTTCCTACTCAGTCTATAAGCAAGCTAAAAATCTCTCTTCCTATCCTAAAAGAGCATTCCCTTAATATACTACCCCATAGACTCTCATCCATTCTCTTCTTCTCCTTAAGCCAACCTTTGGAAAGAAACCTATACTCACTGATTTCCTCTCCCTGACCACTCACTCAATCTTATGCCTGTGAAATCTGGCTCCCAGCCATGCAGCTCTTTAATAATATTGCTTTAGCACAGATCGCCAAGGAAAATGCAGGATACTACAGAAATCACTTGAAACCAAGGTTAAAATAGAATAGAGTTTGGGCTTTTTCAGTGAAATTCTCACAAGAATTCAACACCACCCAATTCTCACAGTTGTGTGTTGTTGATTTAAAAGGGAAAAAAAAATGTCCCTAATTGTTTTTCTGAAAGAGGAAGAAACTTCAGGATGTAAATTACAAGTCATGGGAGCTCTTTTTCCTCTTTCCTAAAATACTCTAATTTTTAGAGCATAATGACAATATATGGTGTTTCAGATAACCATCTTGATTTATAATGTATAATTTTTCCATTTTTGCACTAAATGATTTATATCAGGTATTATGGCTTATACAGTACTCTTTATTTATAAAAGTAGTTTCTGGGAATTAGCAATGAACTAATTTAACTAAATCTTCCATTATTCTGAAGACAGGAAAGAAAAGGAATAAAAGTTTGAGGAAAACATACATAGAATGAATATTTAATATGTCTAATCTCTTGTCCATGCCATCAAAGGTCATAATACACACACTTCTAAATATGGGAGAATAAAATTCAATATTAACATGTTTTCATGAGTTTCAGGAGGTTTCTTCAAGTTGCCAGTTCTGTCCACACCTTTACTGTGACTCACTTTCACTGGGATTCTGCTGACACTCTGTTCTGATGCATTATTGCCTCACAAAGTGTATCATTACTTCTGCCTTGAAAAATATCTGTATTAGCACCATCAGTGAACCCCATGCTTGCCAGTCTCACAATATAAATCCTTTCCAATTAGTATTATAACATTCGATCATACTGTAAGAATCAACTGAGCCTTCAGATAACTGAGGGTGTGGCTTCTCTAACTGGGCTCCCCAGGTTCCAGACCACTAAGGATGCTTCTATTCTGCTTTTTGCTTTGCATCTCAGGCTATGGCAGGTGATTTTTGCGGTTATCTATAGTGTGTAAGTCATTTTATTGTTTTAATCAAATAAAAAACTGTTCAGGTTTAATTCTTTTAGAAGAAAAGTGGGAGGAAAGTGTGATTTGGAGAGCGTTAGACTTGTTGGTTCCTAGATCTTATTTCTCAGCGTGTTCCTTAATGGGTGTATTCTTAAGTAGAAGGGCCTCCCTACCATGACTCTTCACCATCACAGAGCTAAGCAGGAAAGAGCTGAATGCTATTTGCAAGTAACTAGAAAATGCCAGGAACAGGTATCTAAGTTGCATGGAGGTTATCCTGCAAAATCGCAAAAGCTCGCCAAGCGTGGATGGCCAGGGCTATCTTTTTGTTTTAATGATCTAAAAACACAGAGTTGAGAAATTACCTTTCACTTACATTTCACCAAGAGTATTATATTCAGTTAAGAATCTTAACTCTGTTAACTCTAAAACAATAACGCGCCTTCCCATAACAATTTCCTGACAAGTGAAGTAAGAAGCCTAGAGTAAAACTCCTCTATACCATAATTAAGACTGGAATACATCTTGTCCTCTCTCCAACGTGGCTTACTTACCCGGCATTATTCACACACCAGAGGGAATTCTAGTTACCAGGAAAACAAGCCACAGGGACACTATAGACATTTCCCACAATTATTTGTTCCAAAGTAAATACGTTTCCTTTGATTTTGACAAAACCATAAAACACAGAAGTGTATTGTGAGGCTGTGTTTAGCTGTGTGTTTACCAATACCCTGGAGGCTTTACTCTTTGAAACGCAAGATTACATCATGCTGTTTCATCTGTCATTGCTTGGCATGCCTGTATGTTGTACCTCACAATCAGATGTCAGCAGGAAAAAACAATGCACTAATTCATGAATCAGGATTGAGTTTTATATTCCATTTGTGAAGGATTATCATGACTTAGCTTAAATAAGATGCTATGCCTGGATTACAAGCTTCAAAACATGAAAGTGTTGACTGAGCCTAGGCCCTGATATAACACATAAAACACAAAATATTCATACTTTCTTTGTGTTAATTCATGTACCATATAGGAAAAGCAACAGAGTATACAGAAGATTGTCATTTCTCAATTTGATTGCTGCTCTTCTCCAGCATAATAATGACTTTTTCATTGAACTTTCTTCTTGCTCCAATCAAAAAGGCCTTTAAATGTTTGTGCCTTCACAACTCTACTCTGCAAAAATCAGATCATCACTTCAAGGGGGCACTTTGTTTTCATTTCAAATAAGACACTTCTTTTGCTCTCTTTATTTGTGCCTTCACAACTCTACTCTGCAAAAATCAGATCATCACTTCAAGGGGGCACTTTGTTTTCATTTCAGATAAGACACTTCTTTTGCTCTCTTTATTTCATTAGCTTATGGGTAAAGCAGGATTGCAAAAGAGTGATAAATGCTCACAAGCTATAAAGAAGTCCCATTACTTTATAGCTTCCCTTTGTGGCTATCCTTTCATTCATCCATTAATTCAAGAAATATTGAGCATCTAAAACATGCTAGGCATTCACTTTCCAAGAAACACTACAGACGGTCTTAGAGCTCTGTGACCTCCTTCATTCTGGTTTGTTCACATCCATTCCCATGCCACAACTTAGCCTTATCACCACCTAGAACTGGGTCACTCTGAATCATAAACATAAACCACATCTTCCTATCTATACCCTTCTCCAGCTTTTTTACTCTTTTAAAAATTGTTATTTGATATTACTGACACCTTTAGTTTCTCTTCACCTGGAGTTCTCCAAACATATCTGAATTCATATACTTGCTTACCTGGAGCCCACAGTTAGTCTTTCTAATAACACTCTAGCCAGAACCCTTCCTTCTAGCCTCCCTTATGCTCTCACTGCCTTCACCATGCCCACCTCCAGCTCAGTTCAATCCAACTAAACCACAGAAGGCTTGGTGGGATGGCATGGCCCCAGACAAATCTCTGGCCTTTGGAGCCAGTCTGCAGTTTCCATATGCTTCTGCCTATTGCCAGCTTAGCCTTCTTATACCTCAGTGTCTCTATATTATGTTGGAAATAATGACATCTACACCATAGGCTTTGTTATGAGGAATAGAGAGTGGGCACCCTAACCATACAGCATTGATCCTGGCACATAGTAGGTATGAATAAATAACAACTAGTATTATTTTGTCTGTTTTTAGTGCATGTCTGCTAAGCCCTTCTGGGGAAAATTGCATATTCATGCTGCTGGGCTCTATTATAAATTTATGAGCTCCAACCTCATTGGGGGCCTCAAAGATTTCTCATCTGCTCTCCCAAACAGTTATTCTGAATCTTACCACTTTCCTCAAGGGTTCTACCAGCTCTCTGCCTCCATTGCTCTAAGCAGATGCCCAAACCTCCTCCCTCGCTGAGAAAACAGGTGCCTGTAAGCAAACACAACTTCTGCTTCTGTCCTGACCTCCAGTAAGCTTTCCATCACACCTCCTCTCCCTCTTCACTGCTATCTCAGGGAAAGAGGAATCCTTGTTCATGCAATCATTACCACAATACCAGGAAGTATTTATTGAATGCCGACCAACTGTGTGTCAGACCCTGTTCTGGCTGTCAACTTGCCCTCATACAGTTCTAGCTTCATGGAGGAGTCAGACCTATAAACAAACAAGACCCAAACCATGAGATCTGTGCTACAACAGATGCAAAGACAGGTATTGGCCAACACTTGCAAGCAACTAGAACAGCTTTCCATCAGAAGTTACATCTGAGCTGAAAATTGAAGAAGGAATTGAAATAGCCACGTTGGGGGCAGGGAAGAGGGCTTTCAGGCAAAAAAGCAGGATGTGAGAGGAAACCAAGATGGTGGCATAGATAAACACCTGAACTTGCTGCCTCGCACAACCACTTCAAAACTACAACTGAAAGACAAAACAGATATCATCCAGAACCACGAGAAGGCTGGCTGAATGGAAATTATACAACTAGAAGGAAAGAGAAAAGCACACTGAGACTCGGAGGAGGTGCTGAGGTACAGAAGTGAAGTGTGGAGGTACAGAGGCTCTTGCGGAAAGGGGCTGGCAACTGAGTACGCTGTTGTCTTTTTCAGTCGGGAGGGAGACACAAGCTCCTGACTGCTCTGAACTCCAGTTCTGGGTGAGACTCTGGGGACCCAGACTCATACAGGGAGAAACTGGACTGTCTGGCATTGGATTGGGACATGAGGGTGGCTTTCTCTCAGAGGTGCTTACAGTGATCATTATTCCTGCACAGTGCCATGGGACACAGACCCAGGGACCTCTTCAGGGCAGGGCTGACAGTCAGCCATTGCTGTTTGCTCCACCCTGGTGATTCCCTGAGACCCCACCCCACCCAATTTACAACCCCACCCAAGAGTACACAGAGGCTTTTGCCTATGAATGGCCTGGCCCTTTGCAATCTGAAACCTAACATACTGCAGCTGGGTCAGAGATCCCCAGAGCCTTCAAAAGAAGGCCCAAGGCTCAACAGCAGCTTGCATTGCTTCACAGCTGGGCCTCATCTGGGCACCTCCAAACCCTAAACAAAGAGGAGGAATCTGCAGATCTCTCTGTAGCTCCTGCTGTGTGGCCTCAGGCAGTGGCTGACTTTGCACCTCCTTGGAGATCCAAGAGCCAGTGTACCCAGTAGTCAGAGAGAGACCATCCAGATTACAACTCCTCAGATCCATAAGAGACACACTCAGAGGGCAGACTCAGTGAGCACCAAAGCCCCACTGAAGCAAGTCTTGCCCCACAGGGTGTCTCCAGCACAGAAGTTCTCCCATAGTAGACACAACTGATCCTTACAGCCAATTGGCCTGGAGGTCAATTCCTCCCAGTGATACCAACAACAATCAAGACTTAACTATAACAAGACTGTGCACACAGGCCACAAAGGGTGCACCAAGAGTGTCCACCTCAGGTAACTGGGGAGGCTGAGCCACTGGGCCCTATAGGACACCTAGCACACAAAGCCACTCTATCAACACAGGGAAGCAGCCAAAATGCGGAGACAAAGAAACAGTCACAAATGACAGAAATGGAGGAAAGCACACTACCGGATATAGAGTCCAAAACCATGGTTATAAGGTTACTCAAGAATCTTCTAGAAACCTTCGATAAATTTAGTGAGACCCTCAAGAATATGAAAAAGAACCAATCAGAAATTAAGCATACACTGACTGAAATAAAGAATAATATACAGAGATCTAAAAACAGAGTAGAGGATCGCAAGAATCAAGTCAAAGATTTGAAATACGAAGAAACAAAAAACACCCAACTGGAAAAGAAAAAAGAATCCAAAAATATGAAGATAGTATAAGGAGCCTCTGGGACAACTTCAAGCATACCAACATCCGAATTATGGGGGTGCCAGAAGAAGAGAGAGAGCAAGATATTGAAAACCTATTTGAAAAAATAATGACAGAAAACTTCCCCTACCTGATGAAAGAAATAGACTTACAAGTCCAGGAAGCACAGAGAACCCCAAACAAAAGGAATCCAAAGAGGACCACACCAAGACACATCATAATTAAAATGCCAAGAGCAAAAGACAGAGAGAGAATATTAAAAACAGCAAGAGAAAAACGGTTAGTTACCTACAAGGGAGCACCCATACGACTGTCAGCAGATTTCTCAACAGAAACTATGCAGGTCAGACAGGAGTGGCAAAAAATATTCAAAGTGATGAATAGCAAGAACCTACAACCAAGATGACTCTACCCAGCAAAGCTATCATTTAGAATTGAAGGTCAGATAAAGAGCTTCACAGATAAGAAAAAGCTAAAGGAGTTCATCACCGCCAAAGCAATATTATATGAAATGCTGAAGGGTATTCTTTAAGAAGAGGAATATAAGAAAAAGGTAAAGATAAAAATTATGAACAACAAAATGACAACAAATACATATCTATTAACAAGTGAATCTAAAAATCAAGTGAATAAAAAGTCTGATGAACAGAATAAACTGGTGAATATAATAGAATCAGGGGCATAGAAAGGGAGTGGACTGACAATTCTCTGGGAGAAGAGGTGTGGGGGGTGCGGGAAGAGACTGGACAAAAATTGTACACCTATGGATGAGGACGGGGGCGGGGGGTGGGTAAGGGCAGAGGGTGGGGTGGGAACCGGATGGAAGGGAACTATGGGGGGGGAAAGAGGAACAACTATAATAATCTGAACAATAAAGATTTATTTTAAAAAGAAAGAAAGAAAGCAGGATGTGCAAATCATGGAAAATAGAAGGCCCAGGTGCTGGGCCTAGATTTCATTACAGATGTAAAAATCCAGGAGCAGCACAGTTGCTGGATCCAGCAGCTGGGCTAGAGACTTGGTTTGTGGCACTAAGTGGGTAGGAATAGAGAAGCCAGGCAGACCCCTGCCTTGCTCAAAGTCAAAGTATCCTGTGTTACAGAGAATGATCGGGAAAACTGCAAAGTGGGGATGACACTGTTGGAATGGCTTTACCTACATATGACTCAGATGAGATCAAAAGGCTATGACCACAGTCCTTAAAAAAGATGGACTTGTATGCATGCATATAAGCATAACTAATGGACACAGAGAGTAGGGGGGTGAGGACCTGTGCTGGGGGCAGGAATGGGCAGGGAGAGGTCAATGGGGGAAAAAGGAGATATATGTAATACTTTCAACAATAAAGAATTCAAAAAAAAGAAAAAAGGAAGAAGATGGACCAAAGTTACTGCTCCATTTTCTGTGTGCAGGGCATTGTAGTTAGAACCATATTTGTTTACAAACCCTGTTTGCTTCCTTTTTTATTTTTTCATAAACAGGTTAGAGAGAAACTTGGCCTTTTATATCCCCAATAAGGGAAAAGGACATTTTAGGTACCTTTCAAAATGTGAGCCCCCGGTTTCTCCTCTGGAAAGCATAATAAAGATTGGAGACCTTCACAGTTTACTAGAAAGATATCCTGGGCAACCTTCAGTGACCTTGCCAGGGCTATGCCACCCTCTGCCATCCCCCCTACGCTCAGGTCTGAAACCTTGCAGATAGCTGCAGATTCTCATCTTCAGGCAGAGTGCTTAAGCCCTCGGGTGTCATAACCAAGTGTTGTTTAGATGCTACTTTTGAAAGGATATGAAATTATTTGACTGGTTCCTGTCCTTGATACATGGAACTTTGTCTCTATGCTTAAAAGAAGTGAAGTCACTCATCCCCTTGGTGGTTGTCTCATGGCTTTAATAGTAACTATATTCCAATAGCTCATATGATACTGTGACTTATAATAAGAAATATATATTAGTTTGTAGTTACGGAGCTCGTAAAACCCTTGGGAGTTTTTAAGTGATGAGAGATAGAGGAATCTTTATTGATGTCTTTCTAATTAATTTATAAGAATTTTGTAAGTTTTGTCCTGCCATATGGGCTGCAAAGACTTCAATCAAGGAAGCATTTTTCAGTGCATAAAGGTTACATGTTCTTGATGGATTTTACCTTTTATTAATATCACAATAGACCCCTCTCTGTCTTCAATGTATTTTATCTTAATTTCTTCTTTTCTCTTATAAATATTTCTCTCCCTGCCCTCAGCGGTTTTGCTCAGTGGATAGAGTGTCAGCCTGCAGACTGAAAGGTCCCAGGTTCGATTCTGGTCAAGGGCATGTACCTTGGTTGCGGGCACACCCCCAATAGAAGGTGTGCAGGAGGCAACTGATCGATGTTTCTCTCTCATCGATGTTTCTAGTTCTCTATCCCTCTCCCTTCCTCTCTGTAAAAAAATCAATAAAATATATTAAAAAATAAATAAATAAATAAATAAATATTTCTCTTGATAATTTTTTTGCATTTGCATTTACCTTATGTGTCTTTTAAAAACAATTCTTTGTCACTTACTTTTAAGTATGTCTCTTATGAATAAAACATAAGCGGTCTTGCTTTTTCACCCAATTAGAAAGCTTTTGCTTGTTGTTGAGTGGTATAGGGAAGAGAACTAACTCATTCACATTTCTTTTAACCACTGATATGTTGCTACTGATTTAGTCTTATTCCTGCCATCTTAATTTGTATTTCGATTTGTTATACTTGGAATTTGCTCTTTGCTTCATTTCTTCTTTATTATATTTGGTCCATTTTACTCTAACAAAAATAACTGAACCTATAGATCATGATAAAGTCAAGAATTATTTAGAATCTATAATCTATCTTCACACAACACTCAAGATCAGATCTTCAGCAGAATTTTAATTCCTCTCCCCATTCTTAGGTTTCATTGAAGTAAACTGAAAGTTTAGCTACAGATTGTTTTATTGTTATCATTTATTTATTTTTTTCTTATATAAAAATCCTTAAAACTTGCACTAAACTTTACAGCTACATCATTGGTTAGTTACTATAAAGTTTATATTCACCGTTGCATCTTGTCTACCTTAGCTTTTCTTCCTGACTTCTTTATTCTGATTTATTTTTTCATTTGGCTGGAGTACTTCCTTGAGTGACTATTTTTATTAAAGGTAAAGGTAGCATAGTTTCTGTCTTTTTTCATATCTTCATAATTGAATGATAGCTGAGCTGTGTGTGGAATTCTGAGGCCATGATCTTTTTTTTTTTTTGGAGAATCCATCTTCTGTTAGCATATAGTGTTTGCCTATGGAAAGTCAGAGTCCTTTCCCCCCTGTTTTTTTCTTTCTGCCTAGAAGCAACAGATTAAGAAGTTTCAAAGAACATGAAGTAAAAATTACTCAAAAAGAAAACATTAATGTCTGTCCTGAAGATTTAATGATTTCATAAAAGTGATTTAAAAATAATTTATATTCTACTAGAAGAATAATGACTAATTTTTACCAAAGGCATAATAATTAGTTTTTAAATGAGTAGCAAAAGAGCAAATGTGATTTATCTCTATGATTAAAAAAAATAGGTTATGCAGAATGAATTACTTTTGGAAAGGTTTATAAAGTTAAGTATAGCAAAATTCCCTCTGGGAGGGAATTCCGGGTTCAATCACATAGCATTCAGCAATGGGAGAGGATGTGTCAGGCACTTTACCTACACTATTCTCAGAACTAGTTCTTAAAGGACTTAAATACTTACTCAAACCCCCAACACTAGTAAATAAGTGGCAGAACTAGAATTTGAACCCAGGATTCTATGCCTTCTCTAACATCATCTTTGGAGTACACCACATCTTCTGGAGTGCCCATGTGTTCAGGGGAACAGGCTAGGCGCTGTGAGTGAATGCAAAAGTGAATGCCAAGCATCCCACCTTCAAGTTATTACCTGAGTAGACCCTATTCAGTGTGCTTAGCATTTTTCTTGTTGTTATTAAAAATTAGGCCATGGATCTGTGATTCAGAAGAAAAATGTCCTTCTCCAGGTGCATTTTTATACATTAGCATTTAGGGCAAATTGCC
Organism: Corynorhinus townsendii; assembly: GCA_026230045.1. NCBI lineage: Eukaryota > Metazoa > Chordata > Mammalia > Chiroptera > Vespertilionidae > Corynorhinus > Corynorhinus townsendii. The sequence continues at coordinate 77,150,469 of JAPDVU010000001.1, read as the reverse complement.
CAGAACTCCAATACTAATTTACCTCCAGGATCTCAACCCATAGTTACTGTTGGAATTTTTGGCAAGTAGATTTCCCTGAGGGTAATAGTCAAATTAAGAAGTCTTCTTAAAGAAAAGGTGTTAGTCTTAGGCAATAATTCAAAGCCTGGTGTTCAGAGGTAGGAGGCATTTAGTGGCCTGGTGGTAAGGGAGGTGAGAGATTGCCTGTTTCCCTCCTCTATGCCCTGCTTGCAGGCTCCGTGGTTGGGTTTGATGTGCAGCGGCAACCTTTACTTTGCACTCAGAATTATAGTGGACCATATTTTAATTTCTCACTCAAAGTTATCATAGCCTCTTTGGGAGGTGAACAATTCCAGGATCACACTTGCACTCTCCTCAGGTACGAAAAGGCAATGTGAGTTTTGCAGTCCTGATAGGTCCTTCCCACACCTCTGCCACTCTCTTACAGCAGAACCCACACTGATGAGTTTGTCCCCATTGAACTGAGAGTTCCATTAGATTATATTTTCCCAACTGGGAAAATATAACAATCGCTAACTTTATTGACCATTTGCTATGTGATATGTACTATTCTAAGGGCTTTACCATTCATTTAGTCCTCACAACAGCTCTGTAAACTGGTATGCCTATTCTATTAGATGAGAAAACTGAGACCCAGTGAGATTAAGTGATTTGCTAAAGATTGTAAAACTAGCAAATGGCAGATTCAGGTCTTGAACCCACATAGACTGGCCCCTGAGCATACATAATTAACCATTGACATTTATAAGGTTTTGTGTGGTCATATCTAACCCTTAGAGAAAATTTTTTTTTATCCACTTGAACCAACCTGGCTAGGCTGAGTGCAAGTTTGACTGAGAAAATTGATTTGCTATAGGACTAACTCCTACGCTTTGCAGACTCCAAAGGGATCTAGAAGAAAGAATGTCAAGAAATGTAAACATCAAGATGGGATGGGTGGAAATCAGTGGTAATACAATATTAGGGCAGGTCAGTATTCATCCCTAAACACAGTATGTGACAACAGATTAAGTCATGCCCTACTATCTGGTAAGCCAAAGGTACTAAACCTGCTCACTGTCCTGATCAGAAGTGATTTAAGAATTGGGTATGATTTATCTGAAGAAGTCCAAAATACTAATTCAAAAAGATGTATGCATCCCTATGTTCACTGCAGCATTATTTACAATAGCCAAACTATGGAAGCAACCTAAATGTCCATCAATAGATGACTGGATAAAGAAGATGTGGTACATATATACAATGAAATATTACTGAGTCATAAAAAGAATGAAATCTTGCCATTTATCACAACATGGATAGACCTAGGTATTATGCTAAGTGAAATAAGTCAGAAAGACAAACACCATAGAATTTCATTTATATGTGGAATCTAAAGAACAAAAATAAGTGAAACAGAAACAGACTCATAGATACAGCGAACAAACTGATTGTTGCCAGATGGAAAGGGGGATTAGGTGCTGAATGGAAAAGGTGAAGGAATTAAGAAGTACAAATTGACCCAGCTGGCGTGGCTCAGTGGTTGAGCACCAACCTATGAACCAGGAGGTCATGGTTTGATTGCCGGTTGGGGCACATGCCCAGTTGCAGGCTCTATCCTCAGTGTGGGGTGTACAGCCTATTAATGATTCTCTCCCAACATTGATGTTTCCATTGCTCTCCTCCCTTCCTCTATGAAATCAATAAAAATATATTTTTTAAAAAAGAAGTAAAAATTGGTAGTTACAAAATAGTCATGGGATATAAAGTACAGCATAAGAAATATAGTCAATAATATTATAATAACGATGTATGGTGCCAGGTGGATACTAGACTTATTGGAGGGATCACTTGGTAGATTATATAAATGTCTAATCACTATTCTGTATACCTGAAACTAATATAAAATAATATTGAATGTCAACTGTAATTTTTTTAAAAAAATTTTGGTGTATGGCTGAGCAAAATGGAAGGCATTATTGGGGAGGGGCTGAGAAGGCAGAGGGTGGAAACTAGAATTGACATAAAAGGAACAATTTTCAGGTTCATGTCCAATTCCAACTTGGGAAAACATTTACCTATAATTTCCCAGGTTGAATTAAATTTCTATTATCTAATATATCTGACCTACCTTAATGTCCATTTTTCATATGCATTGCATAAAAGGAATGTTCAATGCAAGTTTGTTGACTGATGTCAAGTGTGAGGTAGAAGGAAGGACTGCCCTTCACATTCTCCCTGTCTCCTAGTGATCTTCTTGGAGAACCACCTGCTCCGTTTTGCTAGTAAGCACCTCCCCAATATACGACACCTACTCTTGAAAACCTGAAGCTGTACCACAGCTGGGAGCTGGCTAGTTAAGTCCCAGCTGGCCCAGATGAGCTTGACCCATAAGAAGATAGTGGGTGTGGCAAACCAAGGAATCAACAGACCTGCATAAGACAGTCCATAGAGCTTTTTTGAAAGACCCACAAGAGTGTCTCAAATTAACTAAAATTCCTTTTCAGTGAAGTAGGAACCTAGAGATAAGAACCTTAGATATGGGCTTTCCTGGCTGGCTTTTTAATTTTATATTTCTGTGAAAGACGTGAGCTTTTTGTTACTCGCATCTTCTCACATTCAAGGTTTTCAGTCAAGGATGTCTCTGACTATCGGGAAACTATTGGCAGCTGGAAAGAGAGACTGGCTACCTTTTATTTCCATCAACCTCAGAGGCATTACTTTTTGCCAAGTGCCCACCCCATGTGAAAGGATTCTCTTCCTTCTGGTTTTGATCTCGTTTTCTGGCAAGACAAATGTGCTTTTTCTTAGCACTTCCAATCCTCTGGTCAAGGCACAGACTGTTAGTACACAAGGTCCTATTTCTACAGTCTTTTAACCTACAGGAAACGTGCACCAGGGTTGATAGTGGGTCTGTTGGTGTCCCATTCGGAATAGATAAGGAAGCAGAGGGTCCTTCCTCATGGGATACATGTCTAGGAACAGATATAAGCTCCATGAGATGGGGGTCTGTGTCAGTCTTATCCTGCCCATGTTCCCAACACTGATCATAAAGTCTGGCACATAATGGGGATTCAATCAATATGGTGGGCATTCAATAACATCTTCTGTGGGAATTTCTGAGTAAACTTACTTTTGCATAGAATCCAGTGGTGCTAAATGGTAGTCTATAGGATAAACTGAAATACATTTTAGCACATCTGTATTCTGAGTGGCCAACACTATAGATTATAACATCCTTTTCCATGTGTTTCATGGAACACTAGACTCAAAAGGTGCTCAGCAAAAATTGATTTTGTGATCAAGTAAGCCACTTGGGGTCCCAATTCATATTCATCTACCAAAGAGACCTTTCGGTTTTTCTGTAAAGAAGCATGTTTAATTTTAACCCAGAATTTTTTTTTTTAACTAGGGAATCTTCACCTTGCACCCATTGCTTACTATCCCATGGAACTAGTGCTCCTTGGAACTCACCTTGAAATTATATGTGGAAGCACTGTTATATCACGATTAGCCCTCTATTGCTCCCAGTCACCTTTCAAATGGATATTCTAAACTTTTCTCTGAACTTATTTATTATGTGAGACTGACAAACTGTAATTTCCAAATCATCCTGTATGAAAATAGGAATAAAAGGTCCCGTTTTTCTCCCTATGAAGAGAGGTTAACACTCTCTGAGTAGTTAGCTAAGGGCAGCTCTGAATCAGAAATCTTGTGCATTGCCTGGTATGGAGCTTAGGGTGCTCAGGCACCTGGTTGTGACTGCCTGTGATTTGTCAGCTTGGCTGAGCTAATGCACCTAGTTGCAAGATTACACGCCAATCTGGGTGCTGTTGTGAGGGGATTTTGTAGATGTGGCTCACATCTACAATCAGTTGACTTTGAGTAAAGGAGATTATCTTCAATAATCAGTGTGGGCCTCTTCCAATCAGTTGAAAGGTCTTAAACAGATTTTTCTTGAGGAAGAAAAAATCCTACCTGAGCGTCCCCAGTGTCCTGCTGGTTCTGGTTCTCAGGTAGAACCCTGGTTTGTGCTAACACACTTTTCAAGCAGAGTAAGGAAGGAGGAACATAGCATCTTCCCCTCGGGCTGCATGAAGGCCATGGGGAATATTAGAATCCAGTGACAAAGAAGGCTGGAAAGAAGAGAAAAAAGGGCCTTTGCCCTCTCCCCTGGGGGTGCACGTCCTCCCATCACTGTGCATCTCTTTCACAGTTGCTGCCCAGCAGTGGGGCCGCAAGGAATTGCTCAACAACCAGGTGCATTAGTGCAAAGAAATGCCTGCCTTCAATTTAATTAATTTTGCACAGTTTAACAGTATCTCAGGGCACTTGTTCTTCATCTTAAAGATGAAGAGCATAGATTTGTATATATTATGGAAATAGACATGTAGTTATCATTTTGATAAGGAATGTGAAAGCCCAGCCTATTCGCCAGCATGACTTGAGGGAGAGATGGGACGCGTCTATGCGCTTACATGGATGTTCTTTTCACAGTGTAGAAGGAGGACTTCAATTTTCATAATATATGCTTAAAACATTAACATGTGCATGCTCAGCAATTCCAGGTCTAAGAATTTATCCTGAGGATATGTGTAAAGTAATAACATAAAAAACTTCATCTCAATTGTAAAAAAATTAGAAGCCACTTAAATATCCAACATAAGAGGTTAGTAAACGGTGGCATATCACTAAACAACAGAATAAATTAAAAATAGCTACCATTCACTGAATAGTGTGCCAAGCACTGTTCTATATGGATTTCATATGCATTAACTCAGTTCTCACAACAAAACTACAAGGCAGGTTCTATCATCTTCTTTTACAGATGAGCAAACGAAGGCACCAAGTGAGTGACAGGGTAAACTGCACACGGTCACACGGCTGGTGGATGGACCCAAGGCCCAGCCTGCGCGTCGCACTCTGTGTCTATGCTGTGCCTCCCTCTCCAGAAGGAGGATGTCATTTCAAACATCCATATGCCCACATATGTATGTATATACAAAGCACAGTAACCGCAAAAATGGAAAGTTCTACACTTGAAAATCAGTGAGCATCCTTTTCATTGCTCATCTGTATTTACTAAATATTCTACAATAAATACCTAATAGTTTATAGTTTAAAAATAAAAACAAAAAATTTATGTTATTATTTCTGTTGGGAACCAAACTCCTAATTTTTCTCATCAGAGACAGAGTTAGCTGGATGCAGACTGATGTTCAGGGTGGCTACTCAAGCTAATACGTTCCAGAAGAACACAAAGCAGGCAACATGGGGAAGGCTCCCTAGTCACACACACCACCAGTGAGTTCTGCTAACAATAGAGCTAATCAAAGAACATCTCCTGGGCCTTCCTTTAGCTAGTTTCCAAACCTCAGTTCTTTCAGCCCAGCCAAGTGTTATGGTTACCAAGAGTGACCATGAGTTTCAAGTTCATAATCTTTTGAAAAGTCGGGAAATAAAAGAAGTAATGCATGTTGTGAGTTGGACTTCACAGAACTCTATGGGTATGCTTGTGTACACATTAAATGATATGGGAAAGAATCTAAAATGTAAAGTTTAGCACCAGATGGACTCTTAGAGATATAACCCAAGTATCTTCATTTGACAAAGATCCCACAGCTCAGAAGAAATAACTTGTGCTGTTACCTAGATGCCAAATGCCAAACTAGAATTAAAAAACAAATTTTTAGTGTCTAGTCCAGCAATCTTTCATTTGGCCATGCTGAATGGGTCTTGGAATCAAATGAAAGGAAGGAAGGAAATATTGGTATAAAAACAATAAATATTTTATGAAAACCATTTTCTATTCACTCTTATTACATTAGCAATGTACATAAAATAGAAGGTTATAGAGTAAATCATGGTCCCCCTCCACACACCACAATTCCCTAAGAGTTCATTACTGTAGTCAATAATTTGGGGTGTGGCCTTCCAAATCCCTTTCCGCAATGTCATACATGTGTATACCAGCGTGCTGATACAGTTCGTTCTGGTTCTTGAGAGCCAACTTAAATTTTCAGGAGAGTGTGAGCTGCTTGTTAAACACAGTCATTATTAAAGGTTATAATAAGTACCCCAAACTCATTGCTTCCTTTGTTTTTACTACATTTTACTACTGTCTACCTTCCTGGGGTTATTTATGTTTATTGTATCTGTGTGGCGGAAAGACAACTGGTGTTTTACTGGGCACCTCTTTCCAGTTTCACATTCAGTGACATCACATTGGTAGAATCTGCCCTAGTGGGAGTATTTACACCAAGGAAATTGACAAACACTACAAATCAGGGCCGCCTCTCCCTTCTCCTCCCCGAGACAGCCAATTTTTAAGCACGTACTAGCATACCATAAGAGATATTTTTTCAAGTATTTTTTTTTCCTTATATAAAGAAAGAGACTGTTGAAAACTTTTAGAAGTCTGTCAAATGAATTTCTTTTCCTTGGTGGAAATAGAGAAGAAGCACTCACTGAAACATGTAAAATATCTTTACCATCAAGCTATCTTTTAAACTGTTATTCATCTTTTCTTCCTTGCTCCCTTCATAATCTAACCTTTTATTTTAACTAAATCCCAGTTCCTTTTAACTTTCCTCTTCAAATTTAACTGCCTCTTCCCCCTGCCCCCTCAACTTACCCCCACACCTTTCAAGCCTTCTGAAAGAGAGAAGAAGCATTTTTAATGGTAAAGGTGAACTTTTTCAAAGGTAATTACTTAATAAGCAACCAAACAAGAATGGCTGGGTTTGCTTTGCCTGGTGAGCACTAGATCCTGTTAGCCGCTCCTTGGATACTCCTAGGCTGTTGAGTGTCAGAGGGAAAGCAATATACTAAATCCCTTTTGTTTACTCACCAAAAGATTAGGTTTCCTTAAATTCCGAAGGAATTTCAGAAGATTAACTTTCAGATAGGAAACTTCATAGGCTGAGCAGGCTGAGAAAAGAAAAAAGAAAAAAATCATGTCACCCTCAAGCAGTTCCATCAAGGGATGAAATTTTAAATCACATCATGTCTCACACCCATTTCTCAGTGCAAAATAAATCACTTGAACAGAGTGCAAGCCAATTTTTACTTTAAAAATGTTGTGTCCTAAGGCTGTCTTCTTGAACTTCAAAAGCACACTTTGTAATTACTCTACCTATCAAAGGAAACTCAACATTTCACCCCCAATCTTCTTCAGCTTGTGTTATCACTTTTAATTGTTAATAAACCACATTCATTTTAAACTGATTATTCTGTTTGGAAATTCTACACTGAATTATATATATAATGCATTTATTTATGTACAAGGTAAAGTTAAGTGGATGTTTTTCTCTGCCATTCATTGGTTTTGTTGGTAGTAATTTCTGCCATTCTGGAGACACAGCAATTCATGTCCCTTGTTTCTTAAAAGAATAGTGTGTGGGAATGACAGGATAAAAAGAAGTCTGGGATTTCATAAGGGTTTGTGCCTAGCATTGACATCATTTGATGTGGGTTGTAAGCTTGATTACAACTTGTTTAATTTGGTTGTTTGTTTTAAGGAAAGTGAAAAGCTACAAAATAATTTGCTAAACTCAGGTCACACTATTAACCTGTATAACTCATTCAGTTTTGTTTAAACCCTTCATTTTCTTAACAATCTGGAATTAACTAGCCAAGTGCTTATCATCAGACCTCCTTGCCACTGTAGGCACTGATCATGTCTACTTGAGGAAAGCATTTGTTCAAAAACCAGCCTGGCCAATTTTCTCTCATGAGTACAAAAAAATGTGCTTGCAATGGAAATATGCCCTATTTGTTTCCACTTTGACACCAGGCTCAGGTTTCAGGAGTGAGGAGCAGGTCCTGCCTGAGGAAAAAGTCCTCAGGACATCCTTCTCTGCACCCTAGCTGTAGCCGTAGGGCTAACCTCTCCACCTGGAGGGAGCGCCCTCTCCTCCGCCAAGCAAGACCAAGTCTGCAGCATCCCCCGCCCAACCTCCTGGATGAAACTGGCAGGCCTTTCTCTTGCTCCCACCAGGGAGCACCTATCACCACCCCTCCCCCAGCTCCACTATCATCATCATCATCATCCTCTATTAAGGGTTTTCTGTGGTACCAATCACTGTTCTACATGTGTTACTTAAGCATGTTTTACATGTGTTACTCACCACTACCCTATTGTAAGTGCCATTATTGTTCCCACTTTATATATACGGACATTGAGGCACTGAGCGGTTGGTGCCTGAAGCTACTCAGCTGGCAGATGACAGGGCAGGACAGCTGCAGAGACTGCGCGCTCAGCACTCTATCAGACCTCCCTACTACATCGAGCAAGTTAGCTACATAGTTGTTTCTCCACTGGCCCACACATCTCAGAGGCCAGGGACCATCTCTTATCCATTCCTGCATCACCCAGAGCGCCTGCTATAGTGCTTAGTGGGTGGTAGGGGCTCTTTAAGTGTAAATGGAATGAATGAATGCATTTTTTCTACTGTTTCCAGGTATGTGAATTGGGAGATATCTCCACAAAAAGCTGGCCTGTGGTGGCACCAAGCTGGTGGCTCTGGACTTACATGGCCTGAAGCCAAGATCTGCCTTCTCCTGGCCTATATAAAGTTAGCAACATAACTGACTTTGCCATCAGTTAAACACTAAAAAGTTATGGCAAGTACTACACATCGTACTTGACATGCTGTAAGTCAGTGATTGAGGTCGGTATAAGCAGCAGGGCTGACCCTGGGTTCGTGGTAAAATTGGGAAAGTTGCCATTAGCACATTTTTCTGATTCTTTTAGCATTCCACTAGCAAAATTATAATTTAAATTTATTCAATTATTATTTTACTAAAGGCCCAGTGCACGAATTCATGCACGGGTGGGGTCCCTTGGCATGCCCCAGCTTGTGCCCCTAGCCTCACAGCCCTGAAGCCCTGCCTGCCATCCCACCTTGGCTTGGTGCCGCCCCCTCACCTGCTCCACCATCCCGCCTATGGAGCGATCGATAGGGGCCCGGAGGAGCCCCCCCCCCCACCCTGGCCCACTCTCTCAGTGCCTAGAAGCCAGGCAGCAGCCCTACTCCCCACTGCTGCTACTGGTAGATGGGCGGGGCAATGGGCGGGGCAATTGGGCCCACTCATACCCGCCTTGGCCTAGCACCTCCTGCTCACCTGCTCCACCATCCTGTGTGGTCCCACTCTTGTCAGTGGTCCCACTCTTGTCAGAGCCCATCAGGGCTGGCAGCACCTCCACTGCTGCCCACTGCCAGCACCACATTGGCAACGTCCACCATGTTCCGCACCACCTCCTGGTGGTCAGCACACATCATAGCAAGTGGTCAAACTCCCATTGAACAATTTGCATATTAGGCTTTTATTATATAGGATTTTTAAAAATCTTCACTCGAGGATATGGTTTTCTTGGTTTTAGACAGAGAGGAAGGGATAGGGCAAGAGAGAGAAACATCAACATGAGAGAGAAACATCGAATCGGTTGCCTCCCATATGCACCCTGACAAGGATCAAACCCACAACCTTGATATGTGTTCTGAGTGGGAATCAAATCCAAGACCTTTCAGTGTATAGGTCAATGCTCCAACCAACTGAGCCACAGTGGCCAGGGAAAATTTATTCAGTTATTTATACATAGCTTATCTTTCCCTCCAAATGCTTTATACATTCAGAAGATTTATAAATTGGAAGTGGAAAGAAATAAGAAAACAAAAACAGGGACAATAAATGGAACTTAGGGACAATAAATGGAATAAGGCTAATACAAAAATATGCTATGATAGAGTCATTAAATAATTGTTATGGCTGGGCAAAAGATTGAAATGTATACAGTACTTTATACTATACATTCACAAAGATTTGCATATTGGATCTTCAATGCAGCTATTCCCTAGAGCTAATTTTATCATATTTAGGTTACAGAGGAGGAACTTGAGGCTCAAAGAAATCCAGAAACTTGACTGAGTTCACAGAGATAATAAGTGTAACCATGGGTGAAACAACTCTTTGAGGTAAGAAACTAGAGTTGACCTTTGAATAACATGGGTCTGAACTGCATGGATCTGAACTACACACTGATTTCACTGATTTTTTTTTCAATAAATAGTGTAAATGTATTTTCTCTTCCTTGTGATTTTCTTAATAGCATTTTATTTTCTCTAGCTTTCTTAATTTTAAGAATACAGTATATAATACATATAACATGCAAAAGATGTGTTAATCCATTGTTTATGTTCTCAGTAAGGCTTCTGGTCAACGATAGGGTATTCATAGTTAAAATTTGGGGGAGTCAAAGTCAGACTGGATTTTTGACTGTGCAGGTGGTAGGTGCCCCTAACCCCCACGTTGTTCTGGGAGAGTCGAATATCCAAGGAAGGAACCATGTCTTACTAGTCTCGGTGGATTCTCCTCCCTCCTCCTTCTCTGCCACTCCACGCTCCCCCCTGCCCCCACCACCAACTGCCTTAAGACAGTTCCCCCCTGAGCAATCCTAAGGAAGGTGCTTCAGACACTGCGTTCCAGAAATGTGTTTCTGAGCCTCTGCTGCTGCCTTTTACAGAAGGCCCCACTGCGGGGTGCACCCGTGAACACAGTGAAGAAACCTCCTTCTACACACTTAGACGTGGGATTAGTGGCAGCCAGGCACACTGAGGAACAAGCATTCCTTAGCCTCCTGCCAACTTGCAGTGTGAGGGACAGGTCCAGCTGGTGTGCTCGCAATCTTCCCCAAACAATAAGACAATCGAAACTTTTCTGTTCGGAGATCCAATCACCACTAACGGGGTCTTACAAATGACACAAACCCCCTGCTGTCCCACCTTTCTTGACTTTTCTAACATGGCCCCTGTCTGGCTGTGATAATGTACCAGCATGCATAAATGCAGATATTTCTTTCAGAAAACTAATCACAGCTCAGGGTAGGGGGAACCCAATGTCATCTGGAGTCTGCCTGGACTGCTGTGACTTTGTTTAGTTCTAAAACCATCTATCACCAACACACTGAATTTAAAAAATAATGCTTGTGGGGGAACATGAAATAAAATCCAAAGATGCCTCAAAAAAAGAAAAGGGATTTTAGGAAACAGTTTAATCATCTTTCTAGTCAAAATACTCTGGCAAGACAAGCACAAAGTAGCAGATGACTCCTTTACTGGAACAAACTTTGAAGATAATGTAGCACACCTTAACTTTACGGATGGGGAAATGAGGCTTAAAGAAGTTAAATGCATCTTAGTTAAATGGTCTTAGGTGACCCTTAGTTAAATGTTCTTAGGCGACCCTGCTAGCGTTTCTCAACCTGTGGGTCACGACCCACAGGTTGAGAACCGCTGCTGTAGAGCCTAAGACCAGCAGAAAACACAGATATTTACATTACGATTCATTAACAGTAGCAAAATTACAGTTATGAAGTGGCAACGAAAATAATTTTATGTTTGGGGGTCACCACAACATGAGGAACTGTATTAAAGGGTCGCGGCATTAGAAAGATTGAGAACCACTGATAGAGGCACCACAGCCTGCTGTCTCCTGCTGGTCTCAATGGGAATCAAGATTCCTTCCCCAATGCCATTCTCTCTGCTCACACCCCTCCATCCACCCTGGAGTGGGTGCCATTTTACTTTTACATCTGAGGACCATGTCACAGACTATAAGACACAGAATAGAGGACAGAAGTTAATTGAGCCCCTACCTACACTCAGTGGGTCCACTTTCCACCCCAGGCTTGGGCAAGGGAGGAGAATAGTACAGGAACAGCAGCAGTTGCTTTATTTATCGCTATTTATATGTGACCCCCACCCCAAACAACTTGTTGCAAAAATATTTTGATGAATTTTGTTAAAGGCCTAAGCATCAGAAGCATAGGACCTTTAGTGTTTTTGAAAATGCTACGATGAAAAATGAGTTCAGAATGCCATCATCCTATTGCAAGTGGATAGCTGAAATACCCTCTTGAACTTGGTTACAAAAATAAGTTAAAGAGAAACTGGAAAGTAGACTACAGAAAATGTTAGAGTTTTAGGTTTTAAAAAATCAATGTTATCACTTAAGAACTAGCTCCTCTCCCCCCGCCCCCATAGTCTAGTGCTGCAGCCTAAAGTACCATTTGGCCCTTGATGACTGTACTCTATGGAAGCCACGTCCCCTTGGAGGCTCAGGACCAAGGCTGGAGGCTTCCAGGGAGTCCTGAAAACTGGATTCTAATTTATTCACTGTTGACTTATTTACACAATGTTCTTTCTAAACTCCTCCTTTGTGATGTTTAAAAATACATAAAGTTAAGGTTTACCATATAAATAAAAACAATCACCACTGGCAGCTGTAGCAAAGATAACTGCTCAGCTGTAGATCTGCAAAGAGGGGGAGTGTTCAGAGCCTGGATATGCAAACCAGCATCTCACACTGCATGTAACTGAACACATCTGGGAAAAAAAACCCACCGCCGCTTAAAATACCTACTCTATTCTCCAGCACATCTGTGATGCAATTAAAGAACCCAGTGCACAATAAAAATTCAGGTCAGCACACAGCAACAATGGGGCTCTTTGATGTGAGGTCAGTTTTGGTCATTCTCACAGACTCATTAAACAGGTTAATCAACTTAGTGCAGGATATAGGACAGGAGTAACCCCAAATCTAATTACCATTACTGTGAAAGCATCAGCAGAAAGATCTGTTTTATTTGTGTGACATAGCAACTGCTGCTTCGTTGTCAGTGCATGCTGGAGCCAAAGGCATCATTTCTGGAACTGTGTGCTTCCCCCCAGCTTATGAAATGTAGATATTATGCAAATATTTTTGTATTTATTATTAATTAATATATTACAAAAACAGATGGTCTGATGTGTGCCTTTCTTTTTCTCTCCTGCACATTTCTTTTTCCTGTTTAAAGTAACAAACCATGGGTCAAATTTGTGGCATCTTTCTCATGCTCTTTACATTTGTTTGTCTTCCCCTGAGTCAAGAAAGTGCGAACCTAACACATTCAGTTCAGGTGAGTAAACCTGGTTCGAATTCTCATAATGTGCTTTACACAGTGCCCACAGGGAAGAGCAGTTAATACGGGCAAGTCATGTCCATTACAAATGCCTTAGTAGAAAGACCTGGATGTTAGGTCAAATAGACTTGGATTTGAATTCAGCTCCCAGATCTGCATATGCTCATTTGTGAATTGAAGATAATAACCTACTTTGCGGGATTGTTGTAAGGATACAATAAAATAACGTATATAAAGTACTTAGTGCAGTGCTTGGCATGTGATAGATGATAATGGTGACTATTTTTATCAGTAAGAAAATGCTTTCTTAAGTCAGTGAAGAATTGATAACATCATTAATCAGGGTACAATTTTCTTTTCCTCCCTTAAAGATGGTATTCAGTGCTTCTTAAGACAAAACACTGTTGTGTTTTTTAATGATGAAACAACATTCAATATAATGTTAAAGTAAATAATGAAAATCATTCACTAGACTTTTAAATAACAGCGCTAAGTGACCTCAAAATGAAGGCCCTTTGAGTGAGTGTCACAGGCATCCAAAAGCTTCCTGTGCCCAAATAAGATTCAGGGAATCTCATTTATGGGGGAGCAGGAGGTGACATGGGAATATTCAAGGATAAAAATCACAAGTAGCCCCAATAACCCTGGAATATCCCTTAAGAAAGAACACTTAACTTGGTTCTCATTATTCATGGTAGTTAATGTTCTATAAAATCACTACAAACACGGAATACTGAACCATTATTCCTAGAGGAAATAGAGGATTAGGTTCCTGTGAACCTCTAGACACAACATTTTTGTCAACGGATTGGCACATAACCTGTTTTCCGTTTATTTCTGTTCAAAAACACTGTATTTAATATACATTGTTGAGTCATTAACATTGAACTCGTGGCCAAGAGCACTTCAGCTCGGGCCTGAAGGAAGCTTATCTAACATACATATTTTCTCCAACAGGCACGTCACAGCCCTCTTACACACAGAAACACCAGATCACACTGTGCTCGGGGCCATTTTTAAACAGTAAAATCACCAATAAAAGGCACACAATAACACAAAAAACAAACAAACATGGCACTAAATTGACCACACAAAGGACACCTGTTTATAGTATGAGAGCAGAGCAAGAAAACAAAGTGCTTCATAGTTTGACTTCAGCTGGGAAGCTAGTGCATTAGGCAACTCAGAGTTCTGTGCACAGACATTCTGTGCATGTCTGTGAATGAGTGGGAAAGCACCAATATTAATTTTGGGGGTACATATAAATGTGAACAAGTAGGTGAATTCATAGATGCAGAATCCATGAATAATGAAGATCAACTAGGTCAGCATGAAGATTGACATACCACCTCTCAGTAAGTCCAACACAGCCAGTCTTCCCTTCAGTGTTTGAATGAAAGCTGCTTCTGTGAGTAAGCACCAGATGAAGTTGCTGACTTGCATTTAGGGTCCGATGGTCTTAGGCTCTAAAGCAGCGGTTCTCAACCTGTGGGTCATGACCCACAGGTTGAGAACCACTAGCAGGGTCGCCTAAGACCATCGGAAAACACAGATATTTACATTATGATTCATAACAGTAGCTAAATTACAGTTATGAAGTAGCAACGAAAATAATTTTATGGTTGGGGGTCACCACAACATGAGGAACTGTATTAAAGAGTCATGGCATTAGAAAGGTTGAGAACCACTGCTCTAGTCTGCTGTTAGATCTCTGTATATTTTTTATTTCAGTCAGTGTATGCTTAATTTCTAGTAGGTCCTTTTTCATATCGTTGAGGGTCTTGCTAAATTTATTGGCCTTTTCTAGAAAATTCTTGAAAAACCTTATAACCTTGGTTTTCAACTCTATATCCAGTCATTTGCTTTCCTCCATTTCTGTCATTTGTGATCTTTTTCTTTGTCTCCGCATTTTTACTGCTTCCCTGAGTTGATAGAGTAGCTTTGTGTGGTAGGTGTCCTATAGGGCCCAGTGGCTCAGCCTCCCCAGTTACCTGAGGTGGACACTCTTGGTGCACCCCTTTGTGGGCTGTGTGCACAGTCTTGTTGTAGTTAAGCCTTGATTGTTGTTGGTATCACTTGGAGGAATTGACCTCCAGGCCAATTGGCTATGAGAATCAGCTGTGTCTATGCTGGGAGAACTGTGCTGGAGACAGCCTTATGAGATAAGACTTGCAAAAACCTCTATGCTCAGCTTGGATGGGGCGGAGTCTCAGGGCAGAGCAGACAGCATTGTTTTCCCGTAGGCCCTGCCCTAATAGGCCCCTGTGTCTCAGTGTCCCGTGATAATCCCTGCAAGTACCTCTGAGAGAAAGCCACCTTCAAGTTCTGCCTACTGCCAGGCAGTCCAGTTTCACACCATATGAGTCGGGGTTCCCAGAAACTTGCCCAGAACTGGAGTTCAGTGCAGTCTGAACTTTTGTCTCCCTCTCACTTGAGAAAGCCAGCAACGCACTCAGTTGCCAGTCCTCTCCACGCACACATCTCAATAGCTCTGCCTACGCAGTTCCTCTGAGTCTCAGTGTGCTTTTCTCTTTCCTTCTCGTTGTAGAATTTCCATTCAGCCAGCCTTCCTGTGGTTCTGGATGATGTCCGTTTTGTCTTTTAGTTGTAGTTTTGAAATTGTTGTGTGAGGCAGCAGTTTAGTTTTTACCTATGCTGCCATCTTAGTTTCTCTAGGACAACATTTTAAATGTTACAGCAAAACTCTAGAGAGTCTCAGAGTGAGGCGATTCTAACTCTATGAGAAACAAGAGTAAACTGAGACCAAATAAAAGACCAGTAAATTCATGTCTCCCATCACCCACTTATTATGGAATAGTAAATAAAAGAATAACAACAACAACAAAACGATAGCTAATAATTATGCAGTGTTTATTATGTACCAGGCACAGGTCTAAGTTTAATGTATCAGTTAAATATATAACACAAAGTAATTTGTAAATACTGTTACTGCTATTACTTAAGGTTTGCTGTTTTCCTCTCTTTTCTTCTTTAAAAATCGTTGGTTTGGGTGCCCCGGCAAGGAAGCCCCTGGTGGTTAAAAGCAGCAAGGTGTTCTGGTAGGAAGACTAGAAGCCATGGCTTTCTAGACATGTTTCCTTGCCCTCATCCCTTATGTAAGAGCATCTATTGATTTGTGCAGAAAGCAACCAGAACTAGTTTCAACAAGCCAGCCAAATGGGATCTTCTTCAGAGAGCTAGATAATTCTTATGGTGATAAAATGTTAGACCTGGATGAGAGATTTACGGTCACCTAATTGAACCCCTTCTTTCTCAGAGGAGAAAAATGAAGCTTGCAGATGTTAAGTGACAGCTAATTAATAATATAGATATGACTTGATCAGTTAGAAAAACTATATGATCATAACAATAACTGTTGATAGTAAATTGATGGAATCCATGCCTTAATTTAAGAGAAATGAAAATAAATAAGTAAATAGATAGACAGATAGATAGATAGATAGATAGATATGAGATAGGTGCTTGCCCTATTGCAATTAAAATATGTTATAAAAGCACATCATTTTAAAATATGTGGCACTAAGAAGAATTAGATAGACCAGTGGCATGGGATATATACACCACCAACAAATCATAGTGTGTTAATATGGATGTAAAGGTAGGTAATCATCTATAGCATCACTTGGAATTATTCACCAAAGTAAGATATGGGTAGATTAAAGAGCTAAATATTTTTATGAACTAGAAAATATAGATAAAATATAGGTTGATATTAATCAGATCTCCATTTAAGAAGGGCATTTTAATTTTACAATAGTAGAAGAAATAACCAAAAAAAATCTACTATTTAAATTTGGTAATCTTCCATTTAAGAAAAATAACTGAATGTTACAGTAAACAAAATGACAAATATATTTTAGCAGCCTGATGGTTGTCTACCCAATATCCATTCTCTCCTTTTTACTTACTAACAGAGCCCCAATTTTGTCATAGTACCAATGTATCCAATTTAAAATTCTGTGTTAGACATATTTGCAGCAAGGGGTGGCTACGTGATAAGTTGAGATTGAAGGAACACATTGGAGCTTGCTAAACGGGAACCCAGAGAAGCTTCAGAACAGAGACAAACTGCAGCGAACACGAAGCGCTCTGCCCAGACCCCCTCGGAAACCCTGTATCAGCTCTGTGCGCCCTGTGGGTCTGCTCCTCAGGGCTGGCCCCTGTGACTTCTTTAGGCAGCTTCCCATGGCTGCTGGAGCCTCCCTGCCTGCTGTCAGAGGTCTGATGCTCACACTCCCATCCCTCCTCCACTGACTCTGCACACGGAACTACTTTGCTTCAAAACGACACAGACCTGTGTGATTTATGCTCATAGTTCCCCTTGAGATTAAGGTGAAGCATTTCCTTGCTTGGCTGCTGCTTTTCCTCTCTGCTGCTTCCTTCTCTCCATTTACTAATAGAAATGCTTCCTAGTATGTCAGTAACACATGAGCAGGGACTGCTCCTGGGGAATCGGACCTAAGACATATTCTCAGCCAGCGTGCCCTTCCGTCTTTTGCTCCTTTGCCCTTCACCCTGCTTCTCCCAACTTAACTCAGACCGGAATTCAAGCCTCATAAAACACGTCTGATTGGTAGACCCCCGCTCACGTCCACAGCTCTGGCGGTAAGGGCATCTAGGAACAACAGGCTCCGCACTACAGGAAGAAGCACGAGAGTAAAGTTACCATGGTCTAATTCATGGTATCACCACATCCTCCTGCCTCAGTGTGTCTTTCCTGACTGCCTTGCACAGTCCTGGCCCGTACCTGCCATTACCCAGGCTCCGCCGCTCTATTCTCTGGCTTGCAGCGTCCTGGCCAGTATCCCACCTTCCCCCTGGGCCCTTCCCTGCCCACACTGGCCCATGTTGGTCTCTGCACAGTGCCTTTTAGCAATCTCCTCCCAAACTCCACAGCTGGCATTAGATGAAAGGGAATCTCCAGTCTCTCTCACTATGCACCTGCCCCCCTTCCTGCCCACTGCACTCTGGTCTTTATTCCGCTGCCCATCCCATCTTCCCCTTGTCCTGGAAACTGACCACTTAGCATCATCTTTTTGCCTAACTTTAAATCCCTAAGATCCTTCGTTCGGATCAAAACAATTCCGTCCTCTTCTGATTTTTTCCTCACTGTGTCACTTATTTGGAAATAGGACTGACTTACCCATTGGGCACCACATAATACCTAGGGGCCCACAAAAATGCTTTCATGTTAATTTCTTTTCAAATAAAAATAAAATAATAATAATGAAGCGAGTCTGGTTTATATTCATCTTTGTATCCTCACCACCTAACACAGTCAGTCCCTGGCTCATACGATCTCTCAACACCTACTAGCATTTGTTGACTGAAAGAATGAATGAATAAGTGAAAGAATAAGGTCCTCAGCTCAAAACCAAAAATAAGTCTCAATGCTGAGAATGTGTCTGCATCCACTGAAACAACGCAGGGCTGGGGCCAGAGAATAAGAGTGGTACATGGGTAACCCCTCTGTGCCTCAGTTTCCTCACCTGTAAATTGGAGATACTTGAAAGCCTGTCTTACAGGGCTGCTGTGCGGTTGGAGTTAATAGAAATAAACACTTAGAACAGGATGTGACATATGCTGGCCTTGTATGTGGTTATTTAGAGACAGTGTCTTTTATTCACATGGTCCTTTTCCCTAGCTAGTGCCCCTCTTTCCACACAGTGAACACTGGGCAATGTACAGGGGCAAGCATGTGCAGGAAGAGACGTTTATGGCCTGGCGATGTCCAGTGCCCATCCTAGAGGGACAGAGGGCAGAAATGGCTGAGGCTGCTCCTCCTTGGAGAATCCTGTTATCTACAACACGGTACAGATTGGAAAGTGATGAGCCTGCTCTGTGGAAATACACATAATGCACTGCTGCATTTTCAGCCCATCCGGAGAGCTGGGGCCAATGAGCATTCCATCTTTATCCTCCCAAGTCCCCAAGAATAACACATCAAAGAGCATGTTTGCATCCCTACAACAGATAACAGCACTGCCATAAGCTTCAGGGGCTGCACATGCTACAGATAGAATAAATTAATAATTTCACATATTTATAAAATATAAATTAACCCGAGAAATATATCACTTCAAGTAAAATTCCTGCTCTTTAAAACTGAGTGGAAAAAGACACTTTGATAAATGGACGGCTGATCAATTTTTATTATATGGCATCACCAAACTGGCATTTATCACATTGAATAAATCAGTTCCTTCTGATACATAGATGTTGACACATCAGAAGCATCAGGCTATTTGGGTGCCAGGAGAGGGGGTGGGATCCAGACAACTGACTTTTTAAAATTACGTTTGATTATTGGGATTTTTTTTTAACAATAGAAAAGCAAGTAATATGATCAGTAAGAATTCTAGAGGCTCTAGTGCATTTATATAAGCACAGCAAATTACTCGTAAAAACCATGAAGCATTTACCTCTGCCTTTGTGTATAATATACCATGTCTGTGTGGAACCCAGTTTGCTTTGATGGTAAACAGCTATTCTTCCTGAAATCCTGTCTTCTCTTACTCTGCTCCATGTTGAGAGGTCACCGTAATAGCTGCACTGGTTTTCCTGGAATAAAAAAGAAAGCAGTGTGAGTAATGTATCAGACTTTTTTCTGCTCTATAACACTGTAGGGATAATTTACATTCATATGCAAAGATGTAAAAATCCATATTCCAGCTTTGTGGAGAAGCAGTAAAAATGTAAAGCAATATCCTGTATTAAATACACCCAGGCAGAGAAAAAAATGTGTCAGTCTATTCTGCAAGGACATAATATACTGAAAATCAACCTTTCCTCTTCTCACATCTCTGACCCTGAAACAGAACAGAAAGTGTATCTGCAAGAATGTCATAGGCATGTCGATTATTTATCACTGCGTTTCGGGATTATTTTGTTGCTAAATATGCTTTAGGGAGGCTATGTATTATTATCTATGAGATATTTCCAAACATTATTAAGGACACATCATTAGAAAAGAGAGCAACTTTATAACTTAAGGTTCTATTTTTCTAGTAAAGAAATTTTCCACTTAGAACCTGAAATTATATTTGTGTGTGTGTGTGTGTACACATATATTTATGTCAGGATTTTATAACCACGATAGAAAAAATAAAATTAAAAAAAGAAGATGTAAAAGAAGATGTGAGCTGTAATGGAGGCCTTTATATGTAAAGCCAAGAATACTTATTTCCATATTGCAAAATGTGTCAAGTTTTGCAGAGATAATAACGTTGACTGAAAAAATGTGAATTACAATAAATATCCCAGAAAGACCCTGGGCTAGAATCTCTCCCTGTGGCTCGAGATATTCTGTGGAGCAGACCAAGGAGATTGCCCCTGCCCTCCTCCTGTTCTCTGGCCTTTTCTGAATGCCTCAGTGAACAAGAACATTTCTCTTTGGCAGCAGAGCCTGGAAGTGGTATCCAGAGGACCCAAAGTGACCCTTAGCGGAAGCACTTGAAGGGGCCCCTAAGCCACAGCCAGCCCGAGATTCACCCAGGATCAGGCCCAGGAACTCCACCCAGCCTGGGCCACCCGGCTTCTTGGCAATGCCCATCTGGGCAGACACTCGAGCACTGCAGCCACACACACAGAACCACCTGAGAGGAGGAAAGAGATTCTCCCTGCTCCACACTTCCCCACTCTCCATGTGTATCTGAGCCACTTCTCTCCTTCTCACTAGCAACCCACGCTGAGTACAGGATAAAGCAGCAATGCATAGAAAGAGGAGAGACTGGAATCTGTACTTGGCATAACCCTTAGCACTGAACCTTCTTCCCACACATGCTCCTTTGGAGCATAACAATGATGTTGCTAAATTCTGAGGGATGTTTTGATTATAAAGTTTATTTGAGAATAGGGAAGGTGGGAGATGGCCAATGTATGAAAACTACCTTTTATTAGAAGTTTGTATTGTACTACGGTCTCTGCAGGCATTATCTCTAGAAGTTTCTATGATCAGATGATTCATTTTACAGAAGATGAAACTGAAGCTCAGAGACATGAAGTAACCTACCCAAGAAGATACAGACAGTGTCTTGAGTAAGTGTCTGAGGTTTGAACCCAGATGTCTAAGAGCCCGTGCTTTTAACCACTGAGCCAAACCATACTGCTTATCTTTGTAGATTAGGCAGATGTGGACAATATGAAAAAGAACCCATTTATTGATTTAACTAGCAATGGTTTCATCAAAATATGTATGTCAACCTTATCAGTAGCATTTGAAAGACCAACATTGCAGAGGCATAAAGAAATGTTGATTTGTCTTTATATTACACGCTGGCGCGCACACACACACACACTTAGGTTAAGTTAATGGAATGCTGCCAATACAGAAAGGAACATGTAGGGTAGGAAGGCTGCATCGCGGGATTGAATGATCAGATTCTGTGGTCATAGGGTTTCCCTCCAGCCATAGGACAAGAGTCTACATGGTTAACCCCAGAAGCCGGGAAGAGCAAGGCTGCTGCCTCCTCTGCAGGTTAATCAGAGAGCAGTACTACCAAGTGCCAGGTGGTTTCCTGACTGGATCCTGGAACAGAAAAATGACATGCATGAAAAAGCTAGTGAGACCTGAATAAAGTCTGGAGTTCAGTTAAAAGTAATGTACCAATGTTAATTTCTCAGTTTTAACAAATGCTCTACAGTTATTTAAAATATTAACATTAGGGCAAATGGGGTGAAGGGAGAATAGGAACATTTTCTGAAATCTAAGTGTTTCGAAACTTTCTGTAAATTTAACATTATTCCAAAAGAAAACATTTGGTTTAAAAAGTTAAGTAAAATCATATATAATAAAAGTCCATCCAATGAACGGTGGAACAACCAGAACTGGTCAACCAGTTGTTATGATGTGCACTCACCACCAGGGGGCAGACACTCAATGCAGGAGCAGCTGCTTAGAGGGCAAACGATCCCTGCAGGCCATGCCCTCTACCAGTGCACAAATCCTGTGCACCGGGTCTCTAGTTTATATATATAAATGAGAGAGAGAAAAAGAAAGAGAGAGAGAGAGAGAGACCACGACGCTACAGGCCAAAAAGTCATCTTGCTGGACTCCATCATATCCAAAGGGATAAACCAGGCAGAATAATTTTGCAGATGTTATTTATATGTTACTAATATGGTCATACAGATGAAAAACCATTGACTGTGTATGTTTAAATAAAGAGAAAGATGATTCTCAAAGATTAGAATCTACATTTGTTAAGCTAGAATCTAGCTTTGTCTGGCTAGCTCTTGGGGGAGCTTATCCTCCTGCCAGCACCTCATTAGAGGGATTCTCCTTCCTGGAGCGAACATTAAAAGAATCTGCTACCAGGCACAAAAGCAGACTTGAAAAGAATAGCAAAAAAAATACCATGCTCTTGGATAAAGACTTAACATCTTAAAATTCAATTTTTCCTATATCATTCTATAAACTTCTCATGTCTCCAACAAAAAGGCTATTTCTGTGGGGGTACTACACAAGCTGACTTCAATGTCCATAAGCAAGCAAGAATAGCCATGAAAACTTGGGAGGTGGGAGAGTAATAGGAGAGAACAAGCTCTTCCAGATTTCATGATGCAGACATAAAACTAGTTTTACAAACAGCATGGTACCAGTGCATGATTTGACAAACCGGTGTGTGGAATGGAATAATGTCCATAAATAGACCTAAATTCATGAGGTAATTTAATATATAGTAGTAATTTTTCAAAACATTAATGAAAAGATGTATTATTCAACAAAAATGGTATTGGGCCCTATCTGATTTTGCTCAGTGGGTAGAGCATTGGCCCGTGGACCGAAGGTTCATGGGTTTGATTTCCATCAAGGGCACATATCTTGGTTGCAGACTCAATTCCCAGCCCTGGTGGGGGCACCTGTGGGAGGCAACCAATCGATGTGTCTCTCTGTCTCTCCCCGTCCCTTCTACTCTCTCTAAAAATCAATGGAAAAAAATCCTTAGGTGAGGATTAACAAACATAAAGAAAAAAATGAATGAAAAATGGTGTTGAGGCAAGCAGATGGCAATTTGGAAAATACCAGTAAGCCTGGTTTTTTACCTTATACCTTCCACCAAAATAAATTCCAGATGCATCAAATATAAATTCACAGGCAAATAGACAAAAACATGGAAGGATTTTAAAAAATACCTATTTTGGGCAGATCATCTTTAAGTTTAATATAGAACCCTCAAGTTGAAAAGATAAAGATCTGGATATTTGATTACATAAAAATAAAAATATTCTGCATGGTGGTAGAGGGTGACTAAATAAAAAGAAACTCAAAGAGCAAACTGGTAAATACGTTTGTGATTCATATTTCAGGAAAAAAAAAACTAGCATCATTAGTATGTAAAAAGTTATAACAAATCAATAAGAAAAAATAACAATAGAAAAATCAGCAAAGGATATAAACAAAGAGTTCACAGAATAAGAAATACAAAGAGTTCTTTCAAGTTAGGCAAAGATGTTCATCCTTACTTATAAGAGAAGTACACATTATTGAACTATACTGAGGCACTATTTTCACCTTCCAGATGGCAAAGATCCAGAAGTCTGCTGTCACACTGTGTTATCAAGGATATGAGGAAACAGGCACACTCTCATAGGGCTGGTGGGAGAATGAATTGATATAATCTTTATGGAAAGCAAGGCAATACAATTTCCATGAAAAACACCAATGCTCATACCTCCCAACCCAGCAATTCCAATTCTAAGTTATTTATCCTCCAGGCACACTCTCACAGTTGCAAAATCCCACAACTACAGGTATATAGTGTGGTATGAATTGCCACACTGTTGGTAATAGCAAGAGATTAGAAAATACCTAAATATCTATCAACAGAGGACAGGTTAAATACACTAGGGAACATCCATATAATGGAACTAGAGGCCCGGTGCATGAAATTCGTGCACGGGGCGGGAGCGGGGGGGGTCTCTCAGTCCAGCCTGCACCCTCTCCAATCTGGGACATCCCTCTCCAATCTGGGACATCCCTCTCACAATCCAGGACTGCTGGCTCCCAACTGCTCACCTGCCTGCCTTCCTGATTGCCCCTAACCACTTCTGCCTGCCAGCCTGATCACCCCCTAACCACTCCCCTGCCAGCCTGATTGATGCCTAACTGCTCCCCTGCCAGGCTGTTTGCCCCTAACTGCCCTCCCTTGCAGGCCTGGTATCCCCCAACTGCTCTCCCCTGCAGGCCTGGGTCCCCCCAACTGCCCTTCTCTGCAGGCTTGATCACCCCCAACTGCCCTCCCTTGCATGCCTGGTCCCTTCCAACTGCCCTCCCCTGCTGGCCATCTTGTGGTGGCCATCTTGTGTCCACATGGGGGCAGGATCTTTGACCACATGGGGCAGCCATCTTGTGTGTTGGTGTGATGGTCAATCTGCATATTACTCTTTTATTAGATAGGATAGAGGTCTGGTGCATGGGTGGGGGCCAGCTGGTTTGCCCTGAAGGGTGTCCTGGATCAGGGTGGGGGTTCCCTTGGGGCATGGGGCGGCCTGGGCGAGGGGCCTGTGGTGGTTTGCAGGCCAGCCATGCCCGCCCCCCACTCCCCCTACCCCCCACTCCCCCCCCACCCCCCACGTGTGACCCAAGTGGAGGCCCTGGTATCTGGGATTTATTTATCTTCTACAATTGAAACTTGAGCAGACCCAAGGCTCCTGCTCCCTCTGTGGAGGCAGCCATTTCTGTTGGGATTTATTTATCTTCTATAATTGAAACTTTGTAGCCTTAAGCTGAGGCCAAGGCAGGCCAGGGTGTCTGGAAAGCTTGGCTTCCTCCATTGGCAGGGAAACCCAAGCCTCCCTCCTGCTCTCTGTGGCTGCAGCCATCTTGGCTGGGTTTATTTGCATATTCCCTCCGGATTGGCTAGTGGGTGTGGCTCGTGGGCGTGGCTTGTAGTGTAGCAGAGGTATGGTCAATTTGCATATTACTTTTTTATTAGATAGGATATTATGCTACAGATAAAAAGAATGAAACTGTTCTATAGGGACTAAGAGTGAAAGGCCTCCAGAATATACTAAGTAAAAAAAAATAATAATAAATTTAAAAAAGGAAACAATGTACAACATGCTGTTGTTTTGGGGTGTGGAGTTTATGAACGGATGTAAAAATCTATGTAGGGGCGTAGTTGGCTAGGGGGACAAATTTAAGAAGAGACTTAGTGACAGAACTTGGTAGGTTTTCTCTTTTGCCTCTCTAATTATTCCATAATGAACATTAATTCCATTTTAAGCAAGGAAAATCAACAGATACTTTTACAAGAAGCTCAATCAAATGGTCTGTAACTCCTCCTCCACCGCATTTCTGAGAAGAAAGTGAAAACAAACAAAGCCACCTGGTTCTGCAGGCCCCTCTGGGTCCTCAGCAGCCCCCACCTCTCCCTAGGAAAACAATGTCCTGTTAAGCCCTCAAAGCCGCCCAGCTCAGTTGTTAAGGTAATGGTGTTTACTCGCTTCCAAACAAAGTAATTTGAATCAGAAAAGTAAATGTGCCCAGTCTTCAGGTTCTTTGATGTCATCTCCCTCCTTGCCCTGCAGCTTGAGATGCGCCCAGGGCGCTGCTGCCCAGAGACTGACACACGGATTCTGCAAGCATCGCCATAGCTACAGCATTCTGCTTGTGATCATGACGTAAAACAAACAAGAAAAACTGAATCCGTAATAAAACAAGAGGCCCTGAAAAACACAAGCAGTGGTGGGGTTTTGTTTTTGTTTTTTCTGCCTTTTGGACACTGGTGGAAGATTATGAAACTTGGGAGTATTTTAAAATTTGGGAACAATTTTTAGTGTGGCAAAGTCCCAGAGACAACACTGCTTTCTTTCCTGAAAATAACAAGTGATCACGGCAAACAGCATGTTTGAAAGAGTAAGAGCCAGCGTCCGTACCTCCAGAGCCTGTCAGACGCTTTCCCTCTACATGACCCTGTTAAACAGCTCAGCAGCTCTAAATGTGATTTTAGGGTCTCGGGTTCCTAAGACTCCGGAGCTGGTGGCCATTTAGTCATGCAAACTGGATTTCCGTGGGCAGAGGACGGAGCAGTCTGTGCTGTGTGGCATTAGATGAACCACCACGCGGGTCACGCCAGTAAAAGCCTCTGGTCTGTGGGACACCTACCGTCTCCTCTGCCCTAAACCGCCCGCGGCCCATTAGTCCTTTCTCCTCACTTTGTGGGGTCCTGGGTCTACTCGCACAAAGCTTAGGCTGTTTTTGCTGTTTCCCTTCTCTGACAATTTCCCTCTTTTCCGTGTAACAACAAATATGAAGTTGGAAAGTTTTTAAAAAGAAAAAAATAGAAAAAGATTTTTAAAATATGCTAGAATTTCCTTTGCTCTTTTAACACCCTGGGGTTAAGCATCTTCAATGGCATTTAAATCCTTGGTGGGGTTTTTTTGTTGTTTTTTTTTTCTCATTACTTTATGTATTGCAATAAAAACATTCCTTTAGACTTTAGAAATTCTAAATAAAACAAGAACAAAAGAGTGTCCCTTTTTTTCAACTTTCCACCCAAATGTTACCATTGTAAATCAAGGTAAGAAAGTAAATTAACTACTGGCATTTAAATGTTTGCTGTCCCAAATATTTATTCCTTCCCTCTCCCCCAAATTTGTTTTATACAAAACAATGCTCATAAAAACAATAAATATTCATTTGTTATCCACTAAAAAGTTTAGATCAAAGTGCTGTGTGGCCCAAATGCTGAATAACACAAAGTGACTCTGTCTGTTACGCCGAAGCCCTCCGCCTCCCAGCAGCAACCTGACCACGTTTGGTTTCCATTTTCTCCGAGTGCTGGCAGTGTCACCGTGTAGACAAAAATAGAATGATCGCTCTGCGTTCGCACACCGCACTTTGCAAATCGTTTCACTTACCCCTTCGGCCCATGGTGTGCCGCAGTGGAGCACATTCTGGCCTCCGACCCGGTTTGAATCCAGGTGCTGTCACTTACCTAGCAGCACGCGCCAGCAGCTGGGGTCAGTTGGTGTGGATAAGACCAGAGGATGTGTCCACTTCGCTGGATGCTGTGATTACTGAATGAGGTAACTGTCCACCGCTGCCGTGGACATATTGTGCATACCACGTGCATACCACACTTGGTGTTTGTGTAGTATGTTTGCCTCCTGCTATTAAAATGTGAACTCCTCTAAGGAGGAATTAGGTCTCCTCTAGCTTTGAAACTAACTTAAGCATACAATATTGCACTTTATTTTATCCTTTCCTTGGGCTCACAAAACTGCTATAGTATCCCCCACCTATACCCCCAACAAGAGGAAGCTACATTCCTGCCACATGCCTACTTCTTCTCCAGCCCCATTCAGGCTGAATGTTTGCAGGAGCAGTGAGAGCCCCCCGAGAAAAGGTTCTGCCACACACCCAGCTTCGAACCAGGTTAAGTGGGCACCCCCATCCTTGCCAGTCTGACTTGCACAGAGCCTCACTGCCTTCCATCAGCTGTGCTTCACCTGTGCCCACACCCAGGCACACGTGTGTGCACACACAGAGGCACGTGTGCATGTGCACACAACTCCCAGGCTCAGTGTGCTGGGCAGCCCATGGCTTCCATCCAGAGCTGGGGGCTGGCCAGGGCATTCAAACCTTTCTGTGGGCCCCCTTCCTTCAGCTCAGCAGGAGGGACAGCTCTGTGCTTCCCACCCCCAGAGCCTTTGTCCATGTTTGTGCATTATCCCGTGACAAAGTTGTTGTAATGAACTTGACAAACAACTTTAAAATGACTACCAATACTCCACTCCAGGGCAGATTCCCCAAGGGCTGATACTCACTGCCTGCCCCCTGCAAACTGCTTTGGACACCTCTTTTAGAGAGCACATGGAGAAAGGATGAGGCTAATTCATAAACCTGGTAAATACACTTTGGTGAGATGGACTACTATCCTCCTAAATTATTCAGTGACATTTATTTATTTATTTATCTAATATATAAAAAATACCCTTGGGTCCATCACTACCGGAAGCTCAACCAACTGGCAGTCCTGCATTCAGTGCTGGGTTGCTGTGGCTACCCAGCACTGACTGCTGAGGGGGCTGCAAATCAGGCCCAGAGAGAGGCCTGAAGAGAGAAGCAGGGTCTGATCTGTAGCCTCTGTGGCAGCTGTTGATCAGCACTTGCCTCTCTCTTTCTTTCCAGCAGTCAGGCCTCCATTTCTCTCCAGGCCTCTACCAGGGCTGCTGATTAGCACCGCCTTTCTGATCAAGCCCCATTGATAGGGCCAGAGATGCTGACTGGCATAGAAACTGACCAATCAGAACCAAATCTGGGTGAACTGTGAGGAGCCAATGGCTGCCTAGGAGGCGGAGCTTTTGACACTGACTGGCATAGAAACTGGCCAATCAGAACCAAATTGGCCAGCAGAGGAGGGCAGTTGGGGACAGATCAGGCTGTCAGGGTAGGGCAGTTGGGGGCGAGATCAGGCCAGCAGGGGAGGACATTTGGGAACAACCAGGCCAGCAGGGGAGGGCAGTTGGGGGGAACCAGGCTTGCAGGGGAGGGCAGTTGGGGGTTACAAGGTCAGCAGGAGAGGGCAGTTGGGGGCAATCGGGTTGGCAGGGGAGCAGTTAGCTGTTAATCAGGCCAGCAGGAGAGCAGTTAGGGGGTGATTAGGCTGGCAGACAGAAGCAGTTAGGGGCAATCAGGCAGTCAGGCAGGCAAGCAGTTAGGAGCCAGCAGTCCTGGATTGTGACAGGGATGTCCCACTGCTGGTTTAGGCCTGATTCCACAGGGATCCCAGATTGGAGAGGGTGCAGGCTGGGCAAGGGACACACACCCCCACCCCCAGTACACGAATTTCATGCACTGGGCCTCTAGTTTTAATATATTTTTATTGATTTCAGAGAGGAAGGGAGAGGAGAGAGATAGAAACATCAATGATGAGAGAGAATCATTGATTGGTTGCCTCCTGCACACCCCTTACTGGGATTGAGCCTGAAACCTGGGCATGTGCCCTTTACTGGCAAACCTGAGACCCTTCAGTCCTCAGGCCGATGCTCTATCCACTGAGCCAAACCAGCTAGGGCAGTGACATATATATATATATATATATATATATATATATATATATATATATGGACTATTGAGCCATCATTGTGCCCATTGTCATGAGTGAGATACTGTAAGACATGGTCCCCACATTAAGTGCCCTCCAGTAGAGGTGGCTGTGCCATCAATCTCCCGGGTGACCCTTAGCCTAGCTCTGAGCCTCAGCGTTCCTTCTGTGAAATCAAGATACTCTGCTTTGCAGGCTGTTTACTGAAGGAGAGTGGGCATACAGCCCAGGGTAGAGGTTCAGTAATGACAGATATTGTTTGGTTGTTTTGGAGGGCTTCCTGAGAGGCACAGGCCATGCTGTCAAGAGACTTATGGTCATAGGGGGAGAGGCAAATAAGTAAGCAAACCCTCTGGGCACTGGAGTGGACTTCTCCATAGGTTCCAGGGTAGTGAACAAAGGATGTGTGACCATCCTGGGGTGGGGAAGTCCTTCATGGAAGAGGTGACGTGACGTATGTCGTGGAGGATGTTTAAGTACAGGACAAGTGGTGAAGATTGGAATGGCATTGTAGATGGAGGGAACAGCATGAGCAAAGGCCTGAAAAACTGCACATCGTTCAGAATTCCTGGAGCCTGGACCACGTGGCATACGACTGTAGTGGAGAAGGAAGCCTCAGGGAGAATCAGTGGTAGAATATAAGGAATTTTTAGCCTCCTGCTTGTAGACACAGGGGGTGTTCATTGAATTGTATTTCCTCTTGAAAATCTTTATCTCTATTCATTTTAATTGGAAAATTAATTTATGCTCATTGTTAAAAAAAAAAAGTAATAGAAAAGTGTTTAGCATAAAAAGCAAATGGTTCTGCTCCATTCCCTAGAGGAAATAGTTTAGTGCTTATCCTTCTGGATTTTGAAGAGTGTTTGAAGCAAGAAAGTGTCATGAACAGAGTTTGTATTTTAAAAAGATCACTTTGGGCATAAGGTTGGGGGGTGGAGGGGAGAGACTGAAGCAGGTGATGGGTGCAGTTCATTCAGAGACGTCAAAAACCTAATGGAGGTAATGCAGTGGGGAGGGGCAGTATAGTAGGGGCAGTGGGGTGGGAGGGCAGTGCAATGGTGGGGGCAGGAAGGTAACAGAAACTATGAATCAAGGATGACTCCTTGATTTGGGCTAAAATTAGTAAAATTGGAATACAGAAGAAATACAGGTTTGTGGGGAAATATTGTCAGTATAATTTTGAATGTGATGAATTGGATGTGGCCACAACACATGCAGAAAATGTTGTCCTAGGTGTCTGGGGCTGAAGAGTGACATCCAGGTTAAAGAAGCAGACATGGCCCTGGCTGGGTGGCTCAGTTGGTTGGAGCGTCATCCTGCACATCAAAAGGCTGTGGATTTGATTCCCAGTCAGGGCACATACCTAGGTTGCAGGGTTAATCCCCAGTGGGGGCACAACTCATTCCTCTCTCTCTCTCTCTCTCTCTCTCTGTCTCCCCAATAAAAACATATCCCCAGGTGAGGATTTTTTTTTTTAAATGTAGACATGGAGTAGATTTCATGTCATGGTGAGATTGCTCAGGGAGAACCAGAGGAAGGCCTAGACTTAAGAAAGGAGCAGAGACAGGAGATATTTATAAGGAGATGGCGAAGGAGCCAGCCCAGGAGGGGGAGTCCAGTGTGGCAATCAGTAGGCAGGACTGAACTTCAAGAAGGATCAGCAGCATTGAATACTAGAGGGAACAAGTAAGTTGACGCGAGCTGGGCCCTCACTGGAGAAGAAACCCGAGTTCCCCGAGATATGTGATCAGCACCGGGACCCTGCCAGCAGGCCAGGGGTTCCCAAGGCAGGTGCTGGGTGTGGAGGCCACGGGGTCATAGGCTACCAAGGAGACAGAACTGAACCTCACAGCACCCTGCTTGGCCCCGGAGGATGGCTGGTTAGCCAGAGACGGGTAAGATTCCTCAAGGAAGGAACAACCTAAGACAGGCACAGTCGCAGAGGGGCCATCAGGAGAGAACTTGGGGGGGCAACAGAAGTGGGGCACAGACCCTCACCCCCCCCAACATTGCAGGGGCTTGAACCCCCACCCCCTTCTAAAGGAGGTCTCCTACCCCCATGGCTGCTTCGCGCTTCCCACACCCAGCTCAGATCGGGACCCAGGCAACAGAAAGAGACCCGGCCCAGCTCACATCGAGATACAGGTGACAGACAGAGACTTGGCCCAGCTCAGATCGGGACCCAGGTAACAGACAAGAGACTTGGCCGACAGCAGTTGCCCTATATCTAAATTCAGCTGAGCATTTGGAATGCTCAGGGCCCACTCAAGAATGCAAATAATCCTTCCCACTAATATTTACAGGGTAAACTAAGATTGTTGGTAGAGTATTAAATTTGACAGTAAAATAGTAATCGAGTTTTCAGATTAATTTAAATAGGCTAATTGAAATAAGTGAATATTCAAGTACTGGACAAAAAGCTATTCTTAAAGTAATAACTAAAATTTCTATTGGTAGTTCATCTCATGGTAAAAATTCCTGAATATGCAATGAACCTAAAGCAGTCATATGTGTGGGGGAAAAAAAGTTTTTTTTTAATTTAAAGTTATCAAGACTGCATTATAAAATTTACAAAAACCTCCATTAAAAAAAAAGGGGGGGGATAGTAGGGCAATATCATGTAAGGAAAAATATCCTATAAGTAAATTACATCTAGAAAATTTTTACTTTACCAAATTAAGGTTCATTTGCAATGCTAACAGCAAGATGGCCATTAAAAACACACATGGTGTCTAAATAAGACAAAGAAAAATCGTTTGAACAAAAATAAAAAGGATCCCAAATCAATTATATAGAAAAGATTCCTTTATTAACTTGTGGTCGAGAATATATTTGTATATTTTCAGAAAACAACCCCAAGACC
This sequence comes from Corynorhinus townsendii, assembly GCA_026230045.1. Taxonomy (NCBI): domain Eukaryota; kingdom Metazoa; phylum Chordata; class Mammalia; order Chiroptera; family Vespertilionidae; genus Corynorhinus; species Corynorhinus townsendii. Next base: position 77,118,572 of record JAPDVU010000001.1, on the reverse strand, counting down.
AGATGGATTCCTGCAACAGAGAGGAATTGACAGGAGTGCTCCAACCACGGAGACAAGAGGAAAAAACAGTCCAGAGATGGAAGACGCTGACAACGCCTTGCCATGGGAGCAGTCAGCAGCTGTGCACCGCTGCAGGTTACCTAGGACCAAACCAGAGAGGGTCGGACCTGCATTGCCACCATGTGCCCACCATCCAGATATCACTGCTGACATGTACACATAAGGAACTGTTGGACATTGAAATTGGGACTCAAACATTTTTTTGTTTTGTCTTGTTTTGTTATTATATGTTTATTTCCAGTCTGCAAAGGCAAAACTTTTTAAAGGAAAGAAATGGTGGGAAAAAGATACAGAGGCAAAGAAGCATTGAACAGACTGTCAAACTACATTGGGAAGACAGGGGTGGTTGGGCGAGGAGGGCTGTAAGAGACCAACCGAAGGACTTGTACGCATGCATATAAGCACAACCAATGGATATAAGACACTGGGGTGGGGGGGGAGGGTGGGCAGGTGAAGGCATGTCCTGGGGGGTAGGGGTGGTCGGGGGGAGATCAAAGGGGAAAAAAAAAAGGAGACATATGTACTACTATTTGTAATACTTAAAACAATAAAAATAAAATTAAATTAAAAAATAAAATAAAATTTAAAAAAAAAAAAAAGTAAGTTGACGCAAGTGAAAATGAGCATTGCTCATCAAGGAACTTTACTGGAATGGGTTTGGCACATCATTTATGTAGATCATTAGAAAAAAACAGGAAGGAAGTATAACATAATGTCAACAGTAATTATTTCTGTTGAGATTATGGGTGATTGCTATTGCCTTCTCTTCTGAGAAAAGAGATGAGGGGTAAGGGAGGAAAAAGAAGGTACAATATTCCAAAAGGAAACATTTACAAATTACACAGATGAAGCAAATTTATTCAACAAGCTCAAGCATTTACATTCATAAGGGAAGATACCAACTTTATGGGGAACATGGCATAAAATAATATTGCTGTTACACCTCACTTGCTGTTTTGTAAATGTGCCACATGGAGCATGATGGGTAATCCTTTGGTTTCCCCAGAGACCTGGCTAAGCCAGCTCAGGAACCATAGCTGGATATTCCCCAAACTTCAGGCATTTAAGTCCATGATTTTTGTCAAATCCCTTTACCACCAGTCCTATCCTATATATTCTATATAATAAAAGGTTAATATGCAAATTGTCCCCAGGTGGGAGTTCGACCGACTGGGAGTTAGATGTGTGTTGACCACCATGGGTTGGCACAGAACATGGGGGGCGTTGGCAATGTGGCACTGGCAGCAGGAAGCAGTGGAGGTGCTGCTGGCCCTGATGAGCCCTGATGAGAGCGGGACCATGGTGGGGGCAGGGCTGATGAGCAGGCGGGGCTGATGGGTGCCAAGGTGGGTGCAAGCGGGGGTCCCGCCCCACAGATCGGCCTGATTGCTGGCCAGGCCTACCCTACCCGTGCATGAATTTCATGCACTAGGTCTCTAGTTATTTAATAAACATTGTATTTACACCAACTCACTTTTAAACATAAATGGATCTGTTTATATCACAATAGTAAATAGAAAATCATTATCAAAATAAATAGGTCACTGAAAAATAAGAATAATAGAAACAAAACTACTAATAATTCTAGCAAGAAGCTCTTAACCACCCAAGGTTTCCAGACTGAGTCCTGAGCTCTCCAGTAAAACAGATGCTCAGCCAGCACTACAGGTGGTAAAAAGCCTTCCTGGTACTGCTTTAGCTTGATTTCTTCAGAAGCAAACCCTTTGACAAGAATTCAGTTGCAAGTACTTTACTTGAAAGGTGAAGGAAATGTGAAACACAAATAAGGGAGTTGGGATGTGAGATAGAAAAGGGAAGGAAGTCAAGAAATGATGTTATCAGGCCATCTTAGTCCCCCTGGGGAAACCGTGGGAGCCAGTGCAGAACTCACCTCGGAATCCGCCCTCACCCAGGGTGAGAGAGCTGGTATTTATACTCCAACTGCGGTCCAACACTGATTCATTCGGGGGGACATTAATTGCCCAGCATTCCTGGGCTGCCTCATGGGCAGCAAAGCAGGCCCCAGAGGCAAGAGAAGACCTCAGGCAAAAAGGTCTGTAGTTGGAAGTCTGGCGAGTCCACTGACTTGATAAAGGTGAGAGCTATGGACTCAGAGGCTGCCAGATACTAAACCGAGATTGAAAGATAATAAAAAAGGAAATAGCTTTCCCATTCTTTACGTCAAAGGAACTTATGCTGGACCCATTACTCACTCAGAATCCTCTCTCATACCACCAGGCTGAGGTTTCCCTACACTGGTAAGGCCTGAAGCAGCTGTGGGGGGACCGAGCCCAGCCCAGCTACTGTCCTGAAGGGCCTGGCCGAATCTTATCCAGACCGGGCCACTGAGAAACAGACCCTTTACAATACTTTTAAATTTCAATTTACTGTCCTCCCTATCAATTAGAAACAGCCTCATCAGAGCTATCTGCCCAGTAGAGTTGTCAAAGAGATTTTTCTTGATGAAAGCAACTCATTAGAATGAAAATCTATATTGACAACATAGACAAATGAGAATGAGTGATCATTTTTAAAAGGAATTTTATCCTTATAAAAAGACCATCAAATTCCTTCAAGTAATAACATCCCTGATCCATTTCAAATGATTTATTTACCAATATCAAGCTCACAACCATAACAAGGGATAAAGCATACAGGCACCAAGTACTACCAAACTGTGTGTACATGTTTTTTTAATATATTATTTCATATATTGAAATATGAACAGCAAATATGAATAGCAAACATATATTGAACTCTTCCTACATACCAAGAACTGTTCTAGGTGCCTGGAGACACAGCAATGAAGGAAACACAAACAACTCTTTCCTCCAGTGAACTACATCCTAGTGGGGAAGATGGTCAATGAAGAAATAAATCATATATCGAGGATGGTAGCTGCCAACAAGTGCTACAAATAAGGCAGGAAAAGGGGATGGGGAGTCCCAGTGGCTGGAGAGGGGTTATAACTTTAGGGTGATCAGAGATTTTGCTGACAAGGTACATTTGGAAAGACCCAAAGGAGGCGAGGGAGAACACTAGGTGAAGATTTGGAGAAAGATTACTACAAAGAAAGGAAATAGCCTGTGCAAAGATCCTGGGGCAAGGACATGCCTGTGATTTGAGAAACAGCAAGAATCCTGGTGAGGCTGGTGCAGAGTAAACAAAGGGAAGGAAAAGCAGGAGGAGATGAGACCACTAGGAGAAAAGTCAGGGGACAGAGTAGATAATATAGGGTCTTATAAACCATTGAAATGGTAAACATCTGGATAGTTCTGAGCAGAGGAAAGACCTGGACTGACTTGGGTGTACAGGATTGCTCTGGTGGCCGTGCAGACAGCAGGCAGGTGTGGCAAGGGCAGAAAGAGATTTGTTAGAAGGCTGCTGTCGAAATCCAGATGAAAGATGATAGCAGATAGCAGATTGGTCCAGGGCTGTCAGGTATCATTGATTCTGGTTACATTTAGCAGGTAAAAGACTTGTAGCTAGATAAGATATGGGGAGTAAGAGAAAGAGAAGAGTAATGGCTCTAAGGTGTTTGCTTGAGAAGCAGAACAGACCTGTCATTTCCGGAGAGAGAGAAGACTGTGGAAGATCAGATCTGGGGAAAGATGGGTTAGATTTTGAACATGTCAAACTTCAGATACCTACTAGACATCCAAATGGAGAGGTCTGTAGACAGTTGGACATGGAAGTCTGTAAGTCAGAGGCTAGGTCTAGGCCAAAGATGTAACTCTGAGAGTTGCTAGCATCTACATTGCATCTAAAAGCATGAGACTGGATGAGGTCACCAGGGGAATGAATAGGTAGAAGGTTGGCTTAGAGGCTGGGCCACAGGAGCACTCTGCCAACTACAGGTGAGGGAGAAGACAGATAACAAGCCAAGGAGACTGAGGGTGGCCCAAGAGACCAGGAAAGAACCAGAAGCTGATGGCATCCCAGAAGCTAGAGAGAAAGTGAAGAAAGAGTGATCAAGTGTGGTCTAGCTCGGTGAGGCTCAGTGGTTGACCTTTGACCTATGAACCAGGAGGTCACAGTTTGATTCCTGGTCAGGGAACGTAACTGGGTTGCAGGCTTGATTCCCAGTGTGGGGCGTGCAGGAGGCAATCCTATATAATAAAAGGCTAATATGCAAATTGACTGAACCGTGGAACTACCCATCGCTGTGACACGCACTGACAATCAGGGGGCAGATGCTCAATGCAGGATCTGCCCCCTGGTGGTCAGTGTGCTCCCACAGGGGGAGTGCCACTCAGCCAAAAGCCCGGAGCCAGACTCACAGCTGGCAAGTGCAGCAGCGGTGGCAGAAGCCTCTCCCGCCTCCACAGCAGCACTAAAGGATGTCTGACTGATGTTAGTCCCGTGGGGAGCAGGCCTAAGCCGTCAGTCAGACATCCTCTGAGGGCTCCTGGACTTCGAGAGGGTGCAGGCCTGGCTGAAGGACCTCCCCCGCCTCCCCGAGTGCACGAATTTCATGCACCGGGCCTCTAGTCAATTAATAATTCTCTATCATCACTGAAATTTCTCTCTCTCTCTCCCTCTCCCTTCATCTCTGAAATAAAAATACATTTAAGAAAAAAAAAAGAGTGATCAACTGTGTCAAATGCTGATTATGAGGAAAAGAAGAATTGACCATCAGATTTAGCAGCAGAGAGCTAGGACCAAAAGCATGTCTGGAGTATGTTCAAGAGAGAATGGGTGAAGAGGCGTGTACTTACACCTGCTGCCCTCTTTGTGCCAGTGTTTTTAGCACTGTTTGGAACCTAAAAAGAGGTCCAATTTTTTTTCCCTGACAAAATAAAGTATAATTGAACATTAGATTAAATAGATTAATTGAGGTTAACAAAACAGCCTTTTCTTCAACAGTAGGGTGTTTTGTCTAAAACAATTGGTTTCATTTTCAGATTTACTTTTTTCATGAACAAAAATATTGGCTACAGACTATAATGCCTGTAGCATATATGATGGATATTCTGCATATGTAGTCACTGTAGTAAGTGACTTGTAGAATCTAAGTCAATAATTAAGTTTCTCTCCTTCTCTCCTTCTTCCTTCTGGTGAAGCACCAATGATCTGGAAGATGAGAAAAAGGAGACAGTAGGATGAAAAAGAGGAGCCAGCAATACTTCTACATTATCTCCAACCTGAGGATGGAGTTAGGTCCATTTATCCAGGAGCAACACAATGGGTGAACACAAAGTCACATTCATCAGTAATCACAGTGAGGGTGGTAGCACATGCACAATGGAAACTGGGTTACCAAAAGAAAAAAAAAATCGCCTCTGCTTTCCTTTTAAATGAAATCTTGTGTCATGTTGATCAGAATACAATCCTGAGTTTTTAACTGTATAAATTAGTTGTAATGTCTGCAGTATCATCTTTATTTGAGTGTGAATTCCTCTTTCATCTTCCACAAGAAGAAACTAGGAGGAAATAGGATATCACTCACCCACTGATTAACAAAAGTGAGGGCGGTTTCATTCAAAGGATCATAGTATTAGGCTAGAAATATAATTATTATTTTATTTATTTTTCTTTTTCGTCTTCTTCTTGTTTTTTCTTTCAACAACAAAGGAGCAGAAAGAGACAGTGCAGCTGTAATAGAGTTACTTCCATGAAATGTTTCTTCCAAGGTGCTGGGAACGCTGAGATAACAGTGCTGTATTCAAACCTGAGAAGCAGAAAATGTCATTTACTTGAAGCATTACATGAAACAGAATAGGTTTAAAAAAAATCAACCACAGTAAAGTGAAATACTCACAGAAACTAATGGACAATGTCCATTTGATTTTCAATCTTTTTTCACTTTAGGAATAAAAAAATAGAGATAATGATGATTGTCACTTAAAGATCAGTTTTGCTATTGCTATTGCTGCTCTAGTGACTATAATTAATCATAGAGCATTAACTCCTGCATGGAAGCAAGCAAACAAGTAAATACTCACCTTGGCTTACAAGCCAATGAGACAAAAGAAAATATTTAGCTATTACGTAAACTCCCTCCCTTGCTTCTTTTTCACAGATTGTAACTTAACTTTTATTACTGCTCTTTTTTGAACTGTCTTTCTCACAGAAATGGATCTTTGTTATTATCTTAATTTTCCACTCACTTAATCATTTCTTACCTACGTAGTGACTGCACAAAGGTGTTTCTTACGCAGGTGATTCTTTCTGGAGACCAATTTACCACCTTGCACACCAAGTCATCCATCGTTCTTAATTCTCTTCATTTTCAGGGGTCAAACTATGAAATTCTCATAACTCACCAGTGGGAACCATTTATCAGGTGATTTCACACCCCGCATGCTGCAGGGCCCATGAAGAAAGGAGCCAGATGAAAGGCAATGAGGAGCAAGACTGGCTCTGCAGCGTGCTGCAGTCCGTCCTGGGAGTAAATCCTGAATGTTGTTTCCACATTACTGTGTTTATTCCCCTCAGAGCATGCCATGTCTTTTTGGACTACCAGGATGGTCATCCAAGAGGTTCTGACACTTGGCTAAGAAATTATCTGACCTGAACCACACTGTAATCCATTCCATAGGCAGTTGGACAATTCTGACTGTTTACTGGTCAGACTGTTCTGGCATGGGCATTTGAACCCATGGTTAAGTTGATTAAATTTTCTTCCCCTTCCTGGAAGCCCAGGTTTATTTTCACATAGGAGAGAAAAAGCAAGCGAGAGAGAGAGAGAGAGAGAGAGAGAGAGAGAGAGAGAGAGAGAGAGGGAGGGAGAGAGGCTGAGAGATACTGAGAGAGAGAGAAGACAAGAATGTCAACTATTTCACAATAAGGGGGAAAAGCATCAGACTACATCCTGTCTGTATTTTTTACCACTTCCCATAAGAGAAATCCAGGAAATACACCCCTCCTTTTTTTTTTTTTTTTTTAAACAATGAGTACAATTTCGTGCCACAGCCCAAAGACCCTCCTGTGAGTTGTGCTCAACTGCATGTACACAATGGACTGGACCAGACAGAGGCCAGAGGAGCACTCAGCTCAGGAGGCCTGCGCTGAGGACATGCACATGCCCTCGGTGCTGCTCTCCTGTGCTCCGACACCCACCAAAGAGCCCCGCATTCCCAGGTCTCTGGGATGCAAGTGCCTCCGGAAATCACCCCATCACTTCCTTCTCAACTGACCTGCCCATCTTCTCCCCCAAGCATCCATGTCGGGAGCACCCAAGACCTCCTCTGACTGTTGTATCTGTTGGGACCACAGCCATCATTTCATCTATGACACTGAAAAACAATTTGTAATACAACTATTTCACTTAATTTTTGTAACTATATAGCATTTGCCTACATCTAAGGCTAATGGCCTTACTAAGATACCTTGTTTGAAAACTCCAGGCACAGCACAGAGATTTACTATCTGGCCCATGTATGGCCCAGGAGCAGTTGAGGGAGGATAGCTAAGAATTTATCTGGTGGGAGTGGGAGCTCTCCATGCTATATATTTCTTGAGAAACCTTTGATCCTAGATGACTTGTAGAGAACTTAGCAGTTTTGCAGGGGAGGAGCAAGTCATTTTAGAAAATAGGGTACAGGAAATCTTCACGTTACATATTTCCTAAAGTTCAATGGTAAATCTATTAAGAATGTAGTGAAACATTTAAAGAAACAATTCAACAACATACTTGAACCACAACTATTCAGGGAGCCCCTAGAATGTGCAAAGCACTATTATAACGTATGTAAGACGATTATTATAATTTCAAGCTAGTACACAAACTTATTTCACCCTGCAATGAAGTTGAAAGTAAATTTATATTTGCCAAGAAAGATAGTATATAACAACATATTATAATACTCTTTGACATGTTTTTTTTTTTTAAGGTGATATAAGGCTTGTATTTTAGCTGGAGTTCAAACAAATAATCTTGTAACGATGAGGCTAAAGCTGTTTTGCTTAATTTTAAATTTTGAAAAACCCACTGCTTTTAAAAAATAAAGAATTTGCTTTTGCTAAAGCTAGATCATTAGTGTGAGAATGAGGCAGCCGATAGTTTCTTTTTGGAGGATCTCAGGAAACGGACAGTTTTTTTGGTTAGTATTATGAAATAAAAACTGCAGGTCAGATGGGGCTTCTGGAAGACATTCCCTTCCATGGCACAGGGAAGGAGGGGTTTAGAAATACCACTCACTTTACACTTGTCTCTTCCCATTGTTTCAGCATTCTGATGAATAAGATTGCCAAAAGGAACGTGGCTCTGTGCCCCCGCCCCGTCCACTTCCTGGCCCCGGGAAGGATGGCACAGTGATTGTTGCATCTACAACTTTAGTGTGAAGCATCTGTACACAAGACTGTTCTCTAAGTCATGCGTGTGCAGGGGCCACGTCCACATGTGACGGCATGACTGTCCTCAAAGCGCTCCATGTCCTCCTGCAGGTGCTGTTGCTCCCTTGTGCAGTGGCTGTCGTGGCAATGAGGGCATGCCTGCACTTGCTCCATGGCCGGCAAAGCTGCTTTAGGCTTAGAAGGGCGCGTGATCGGGCAGGGGCTTGTCGCCACTCTCAGTCGAGGAGGGAAAGCTGTCACTGTTATTCTCTTTGCCACCCACCACCTTAGACTTTATGGTCCCAACTCGGTCTTCAAGTGACTTGAAGGTGGCAGAATTCCTCATGGCTGGCATACTTATTGAGTGGCGGATGGAGTAGCTGAGGTCCGACTGGATCATTCTCTCATTCCACTCGCCACGTTTCTCAAGTTTTCACATAGGCGCTCGAGACCTGCACATGGCGCCAGCTCCTGGACAGGCTCTGCCTCAGGCCTTCCGAAGCAGAGGGGCCCAGCTTCCTCCTCAGCTCTCCGCAGAGCCTCTCCTTGGCCGCCAGGACCTGGCGCAGGGTGACAATTTCCTCTTCTACCTTCATGAGCTCGGCCCTCAGCTCCTCCTCAGCTTCCGTCAGACCCTCAACAGCAGGAGTCTGGGCAGCCACTGCCGTGCCAACAGGGACATCCGTCATGGAGTCGGACAACAGACCTTTGTTAGGAGAATTCAGGTTGATATCTTGGCCAGCAGAGTCCATGATCAGACGGCGGCCCAGCCACAGCTGGAGTCGCGGCGGGGTCTCGGATGTAGGAGCCGAGCGGGCCGCACTGGGAATTGTTCGCCGCCTCTTTGACATGTTTTTGATGACTGTTTTTAAGAGAATTGTTCAAAGCACTATTGTCACAAGGGGCCTGCAAAGATGAATAAGACAAAAACTTATCATTGAAGAGTGGACCCACTACAGCTGTACTGTCTAATACAGTAGCCTTCAGCCACATGTGCTGCTGAGCGGCAGAAATTTGGCTATGTGAACTGAGAGTGCTATCAGTAAACCATACACCAAATTCAAAAACTGAGTATGAAAAAAAGAATGTAAAATCTTTCATTAATAAGTTTTTATAGTGATTGTGCATTGAAATGGTAATATTTTGGATACTGGGGTAACAATTATATTATTAAAATTAATTTAACCTGTTTCTTTATAGCTTTTTAATTTAAAAATACATGTGTGACTTATGTCCTATTTCTATTGGCAGTGTTACCTACCCCATTATAGTTACTACCTATATTCAGTGTTTATACTATGTTCCAGGTAATTTTTAAAAAATATATTTTATTGATTTTTTTACAGAAAGGAAGGGAGAGGGATAGAGAGTTAGAAACATCGACAAGAGAGAAACATTGATCAATTGCCTCCTGCACACCCCCCACCGGGGATGTGCCCACAACCAAAGTACATGCCCTTGACTGGAATCGATCCTGGGACCCTTCAGTCTGCAGGCTAATGCTCTATCCACTGAGCCAAACTGGTTAGGGCTGTGCCAGGTAATTTTATATCAGATATCTGTAATCTTCCACAAGGGAGGTATTGCAGATGAGGAAACTGAGGGGGCAAAGGCTGTATTAATCCATTATTCAACACACATCTCATATATTTTCTGTGCACCAAGGGCTGCTGTAGGCAGTAGAGAGTTCCCTACTCTTGTAGAACTTACGTTATAGTGGGAGAGAAAAGTAATAAATCAATAAACAAGTATAAAAAATATGTCAGGCTCAGCCAGTGTGGCGCAGCGGTTGAGTATTGACCTATGAACTAGGAGGTCATGATTCAATTCCTGGTCAGGGCACATGCCCAGGTTGCGGGCTCAATTCCCAGTGTAGGGCATGCAGGAGGCAGCCGATCAATGATCCCCTTGCATCATTGATGTTTCTATCGCTCTCTCTCTTTCTCTCCCTTCCTCTCTGAAATCAATAAAAATATATTTAAAAAAAAATACATCAGGCAGTGACAATGAAGAAAAATGAAGCCTATAAATGAATGCAGAGTGCCTTTGGGAGAGATGGGAGTAGGCTATCTTTTAGGTAACAAGATCTGAGAAGGAACTGTCATCTGATCAGAGACATGAAGGAGTGAGTCCTGAGACTTTCTCCCTGGCTGGGATCTTCTGGGCAGAGGCAACAATAAGTAAAGGACTAGGGAGTGTGTGTGTGTGTGTGTGTGTGTGTGTGTGTGTGTGTGTATGCTTTACACACTGGAGGGACAACAAGAGAACCACTGGTGCTGGAGAGCACTGGACAAGGAGTAGAAAGAGAGGAAGCCAGAAGCATATTCCCATAGCAACTTGGAAGTCACCCCTACTAGGAAATGTTCAAGGATGACTTTGGCTGCTCTATGACGCATGGACTGTTGTGGGCATGCATGGAACCCAGCAAGAGCGGAAGCCGGAGACCAGTCAGGAGGCTGCTGCAGAAATGCAAGGTCTGTCTGACTCAGCCGCTGGAGATTTGCTGTTCCTGCAATACAAAGGAAAATAATCTAAAAATTATCCAGAGAATTGGAACAGCAAAGGTCAAATAACTGGATAATTTAAGCTTCAAAATATATTTGGGAGTCTATAAAGTTATTCAAGCTGGCAGTTAAAAAAAATCACTGTCTAACTTCATAGGATAGTAATTTGTCTCTGTCCCTTGCTCTCTGCCAATTTAACCTAAGGGAAGTGGACTTGAGATCTGTAATTGGCAGAGCAGGATTTCAGGACATTTAAGTCAAATTCAGATCAGTCAAATTAGCTTTATTTTTGCCAAAGAAAATTACTTAGTTGAAGCAGATAACAGTTCTGTAGCCTAAACTATTTGCATTGGTTGTCTACCTTCCAAATTGCTCCCATAATTGCTAATTCTGAGATTGAATTTAGTTGTACGTGCAAGATAGTTAAAAAAAGAACTAGAATCTGTGTCTTGGATAAATGTATAAATTAGTCGATAACTCCATTCAATAAGTCTGTTTTAATGGACAGAAGTACTTTTAAAAAGAAAGCATCCTCAAGGTCAGATGTTATGTAGGCCAAGTCCCTCCCTTAAGAGATAAATTAAGGTTTAAAGTAGGTACCTGGTTTCAAATGGAAACAAATACAAAGCATTCACAAGGACCCCTAAAAGTCTTGTCATGATAAAAAAAAAAAGAAGGCTCAATCTTGACCCTCCAGGTGGTTTATTTACTTTGATGGAATTCACTGGAAAATTGTTCAACTCCATGTTTCACTGTGACTGGGCATTGGATGTAGTTCCTATCATTCAGGCAGTTTCTCCCAGCGCTAACATGTACAGATTACACATATCAAAAGCCTGCTGCAACCATTGCAGCTGAAATTTACACAAATCTGTGCTCTGAGTAACTGGATAAACAATGAGACTAATGACCTCGTTCTGCACTAATCTCCATATGGCTCTGTTGGTACTGCTCTTGCCTTCAGGCAAGAAGGTTGTTGCTTTGGCTTCTTGCCTCAAACCAGGGGTTAGGGGATGGCCCATAGCTGACAAAGCTGAGGGCTCTGCTCTTAGAGCCCAGGCAGCCTGAGAGGACTACAGAGGATGCCCGTCTCAGGAGGTGCATTTGCCGCCATTCAAGAAACACCTCCATTATCATAGCCGCTGAGGAAACAGATTTATAAAAAGTAAGAAAACCCTTGCCTGGCCAGTGTGGCTCAGGGGTTGAGCATCTACCCATGCACCAAGAGGTCACTGGTTTGATTCCCCATGGGAGCACATTCCCAGGTTTTGGTTTCGTGCAGGAGGTAGCCAATCGATGTTCCCCTCTCACATTGATGTTTTTCTCTCTCTCCCTCTCCTTTCTTCTCTCTCTGAAATCAATAAAAACATATTTAAAAAATTAAGAAAACCCCTTAGCCATGAGTCCCTCTTCTGAGAGCTTATTTTCTTCAAGAGAGGGCCCAGGCTTTCCTTGGGTATTTTCAGGGCCTCCACACAGATGCCCCCACTCCCTCAAAAAAGACAGAACTCTCAGTGCCTTGGTCCATGTTCCTCTTTCCACCAAGAATGAATTTTAAAATGGCTACATCTGTAAAGAGTGAAAGGGAGGACTGAAGTGGACCAGTGCACTTGATCAGCATTTACTTCTAATCTGGGATATTTGGGGAAAGATGTGTTTAAAAAGGTGTCTCTTAGGTGTTCCCGCCCCCCCTCCCCCCCAATTGCTACAGAGTCCCTTCAACACTAATTGGACAGTCTGAGTGTTGCTGCCAAAGGAGATGGAGCACCTCTGATGCTTCTGTACTGGAGTAGCTTTGGCCTTGGTAGAAGGAGAACGGAACACTGGGAACCAGCCCCTATTCCAGCTTCATCATCTGGTACACAGGTCACACAGCAAAGTTTATCCTGGGAGGTGGAGCCAAGGCAATGGCTCTATCGGTGGGGTTACCTTAGGTCAGAAAGGATAACACACGAAACATACTGAGCTAAATGCCCTAAGTGCTACACATGTGATACCCCTGCCACTTCACATCCAGCCCTAGCCATAATCTTTACTGCCTTGTGAACTTGAGATGCCTCAGTCTGAGATATGGAATCACATTCTATTCTGAAACCTAAGTTCTGGTGGGATTTACAGTCCCAAGAAACACCTCATATACACCTTTCTGCTCACTCCCTCCTCCCCCCCACCCCCGCTGCATCTGTATGGCTTTTGTTGTTTCAAATACTTGATCCATGTAGACATTATCCCTTTCATAGGCCATCACACCACTAAGGCTGTTCTCAATTATTGTGAGCTGGGTCAAATGCCTCACAAAAATGTATTCTATGTTCAGTGTTATTTTTCTTCATCTATTTGTCAATTCATTAAAAGCCCATCATAAACATGAGGCAGAGGCAAGGCACATTCCCTCTCTTCCTGGAATATTCTTCCTCTCATCACTCTCACTCTGGGTAACAAACGCTAAGGTGACTTTGGTGCCTTTGTAATACGATTGTCACAGATGGTCACAGCAGCCGATGTGTGAGCTTGACACCATCCCCCTTGCTCCTGTGGTAAAGGTTCCTAGTGTTTTAGAAGTTTTCTGGTTTACAACTTACAGGTCTCCTCAATAATCATCTTTGCTTCACAGACTAATAATATCTTACATTTGTACATACTTTCACATGCATTATCTCGCTGAATCCTTAAAACAATCTTATCATGTAAGCAATTATTACACCCATTCTGCAGAAAGGAAACTGAATCCAGAAGTTAAAAGCCTTGCCTAAGGTCACCACAGCATGAGAGGGAGTGGCAGAGCCCATATCCAAACCAGAATTTCTCAGTCTTTTCATTACATTATTTGGAAGCTGTCTCTTTGTATTGGTTACTTCTAAAACAAGAGAATGCTGCTCAAGAAGCATTTCAAGAGGGGCCTTACAGTTTAACCATCTAACTTTCTGTTTAATCACTTTCTGGCTGTAGGAGAAGATTTCTGAAATCTACCAATACAAGGATTTCAAATCAGAGACCATTAAGATAGTGAGTGGGTTGATAAAAATAATATTAACCTTGGTTCTCCAGAATCTAACTTGTGTGGAAGGAAACTATATGGTGCAGTGTACTGTGTTAGAAAAAGCAGTATTATGCACAATGAATACGTGCACACGGGTTGTGTCAGCATTCTCTTCCCAAATGTGGCTGCAGAAGAGAGTGCGAAGCATACCAAAATGAGACAATATTTATGGCTGAAGAAATTCGGCTCCACATAACGGTAATTATGAACAAGATATTTTCCTTAATAAAATTACTGCAAAACAAAATCTGGAGGAATTAAGTGTTTCCCTATGTCCTCCCTGTTTTATTCCATGTGCTCAAGAATGATTGCGGGAAAGAAAGGGAGCGAGTACAGGGAGCAGAGGGAGAAAGAGAGACATAGCCAGACGGCCTCTGCTGAGGGTTGGTTTTGCTTTAGAAACTGGAATGTGTCCAGGCTTGATTTTTATTTTCAATTCACATTTCAGATCCAGCTCCCCAAACTCTTTGATCTTTCTCCCTGTCTCCTTACCCGGAAGAGAACCCTTGGCCTTCTCAGCTGGGAGCTGGGAGCACACGTGGAAAGACTGGCTCGGATCCATATTCCTGCCAAATTTAGTCACACAAAGGGGCCTGCAAGGGAAAAAAAAAGGATGAAAGCGGCAGCCGCCAGGACTTCAAAGGCCGCGCCGCCGCGCCGGGCCCTGCGCAGGCGCCGCCCTCCGCAGATATAAGGCGCAACTGGCGCGCGTCCGCCCGCGCGCGTCCCCGGCCCGAGGGTGGGTGGAGGGGTCCCGCGGCGCAAGGCGGGGTAGGGGGGGGTGATGCCGCGCCCGCGCCACCCGCCGCCTGCCCGAAGCCGATCCTCAGCCAAGTGAAGGCGCCTGAGAAAAGTTTTCAGAAAGGAGGAGAAAGAATGTCAAGTCCAGCGCACTGGGCGAGTTGCACTGCGGTCCGCCAATTTATTCCAGCTCCCACCACACTCCCTTTGGGGATCCCCCTTCCAGACAAAACGCCCGCTCCTCTGTGCGGGAGCTCGGGCCCTGCGGGGGCTTCCTGTCGCGGAGCCCAGCAGTGAGGGCGCGTGGCGGGACTAACTGGCCCGGACCGCTCCCTCGAGCCCGTGCCGCACCCCCTCATTCTGGTCGGCGACCTCCCAGCTTGACTTCTCTCTCTCGGCCGCCTCGGGACTTGGGCCCTTAACCCCCCCACCCCCCCACCCCCCCACCCCCAGTTAGCAGGAGGTCTGCTGGCCGAGCCCACACTTGGTGGAGGGGGATGTGGCCCTCTGTCATGGCCGTGGGAGGACCCGGGCCCTGGACTGGCGGTCCTGGGGCCCCACCCCAGTGGGACGCCGACGCCAAGCTCGGCCCGCAACCGCACCCGCACCCGCGTGGGGGTAGAAGCCGCCTGGGAGCTGAAGCGGCGGCGGCGGACGTGGGCTCCGTGGGCGGACCCGCCAGGCAGCGCTGGCCCCGAGGAAGCCGGGTGTCCGCAGGCGGCCGGATTTGGGAAGGACGTTTTTACGGTCCCACGAGTTCTCTTGTTACCCCGGCGGGTGGGGCGTTGAGTTTGTTTGTCTTAGGAGGAGGCGAGGGGAGGCGGAAGAACCCCTGGGACACAAACTGCCATTTCCCTCGCCCTCCCTCCTGCCTTTCCCCTTAGTCCGTTAAACTGAAGATGCACAGCTTTTAGTCTCTGCTGAGGCTGGACTGGGAAATCGGAGGTGCCGAAGTTCCGTCTCTGTCATCACATTCTTGGTCTTTTTGGTCCTTCACTCTCGCATCCTTTTCCGTAGGTCCCCGCCACCCCCTTCCTTTTGGGATCCCACCAAAGTCGTAGCTGGGAGTGAGTCCAGGCCACACAAAGGGGAAGACCCGGAGCTTGGAAGGGGGGCAGGACAGAGGGGGCGGAGAGGGCTCTGAAGGGCACCGCGCTTTTTCTCTCCTCCCTGTAATTAAGGACTACTTGAGTGTCTGTAGCTGACTCCTCTTGGCAGCAAAATCGCCGGGGGGTAGGCAGGGGGCGAGGTGTGTGTGTGGGGGTCATTCTCCCAGTCCTTCTGCAGGCGCTCAGCGGGGTCTGTGCCCGGTTTGCCCTGTAGACTTCGGGGCGCATCTCCAGTCCCCACTCCTCTGTTCGCGCCGGGTGGGCGCCTCGCCCCCCACGTGCAGTCGGACCGGCGGCGCCCGGCGCAGAAGGAAGTGTTGATATAAAACAAGTCACTGTTCGCTCCCAAACTAAACCCCAACCAACCAAAGCCACCAAGAGGGGGAAAACCAACAGCAATCCAGCCAGCCCCTAGCAATTGTTTCACGGTCGGAATTCAATCACATCAAAACGCCCCCTGAAACCCACATCCTGAAGGAGTGAACCTGCAACAGCCAACCTCCAGTCCTTCGCTCGAGTTCACACGAACCACCCGCCTCTGCATCCGAGCGAAGGGGGCGGCGGGCGGCGGAGTTTCTCCCGCGTCGCACCCACTACATCCCGGACCGTGCACCCCAAGAGGGGGCTGCTATTAACATATGCAGCCCCCACACGAATTAGAGACCTCCGGGCGATAGCAATGCCTTTGCCCGGATCTTCACTTAACCTGTAGGGAGGAAGGATGCTCTTCCCAGAGTAATTTCGCCCCTCTTGTGTCGCTCCCTTATCTGAAGAGACGGACTTCATGTGGAAATGTCAGTCTCCTTCCCAGACAAAAAGCTTTAAAAAACCTAGGTGAATGTTTTCTTGTAACGTTTCTTTAAAGAATATTTGCAACAATGATAAGGACAATTGGCCAACACCCCTCAAGCCACGGGGAGGGAAATCAGTCAGGCAAACAGTCTGACATTGGGTGATTTTGTTGGAAACAATGTTTCCAAAGGAGAGGGTTATGGCCAAGTACTAAAGGCAGACACCTACCCTTGGCCCTTCTAGTAAACAGTTCCCACTAGTTATTGTTCCCAAAACTCACATCTTCTGGAGTGCCTAATCTCCAGGACACCTGGAGTTGAGCTTCAAATGACTCAAGGAGTTCAGGTAATTAACATAAAGGAGAAAATGGAATTCGACTAAGTTGCAACACTTAAATGGGGATGTAGGAGTCCTTATTTAATCTTTCTCTGGCTTCCAGAAACTACCTTCTGGCCATGCTGTGTGCCCCCACCCCCTCCTCGAGTTTGATGAAAGGAGCTTCTACTCTGGCTGCTTTGGTGAAACTGCATTTTCCAGTTCTTTTCCTGTCGCAAATTGGCGCATTTGTGGGAGGGCTTTTGACTTTGTTTCCCCGTATTTCTTTTAGAACAGAGGCTATAAATGTCTAACATAGCTACAAGTCCACATTTCTAGGACACTACACTCGCACTGGTGTGTAACTTCAAGGGAAGTTGCATATGGCCACCAACCAAAAATATTAAAATTGTTTTTTATCCAACCTTTTTAGTATTGCTGTATAGACATATTGCAGTAGAATATTCTTTTTATTTTTCTTCTCTAAGGCGTAGCATAATTACATATGTAAAGTGGACTTAATGTTTTACGCTTCCTGGCTCCCTTCACCAGCCCCAGATAGAATTTACCTGTGACTACTGGCCATGTTCTGTGTGACTTACTGAACCCTTTAAATGATAGCTTTCAAAATTGCTTCCTAGAAAATTCTCACCTCTGGGAAGTAGTTATCAGTAGGCGAGGTTTTAGGTGTTCATTTAGATCATTGTTGAGGTCTTTACTTATCAGTGTCCAGCAGCATGCAATTCCCCCTTAGGAAAAGAAGGCTCTTTGCCTGATTGTTGCTGTATTATAGAGCTAAAGTCTGATTCTGTAGTGCTTTCCTTATTTTCAATTTAAGGGTGATGGAGACACATTTCTTCCTGCTCCTTGTTTACTGTTCTGAGGTTTTACAGATGGTTACTGTATTGGGTATAATAATTTTGCCTGGATTTTTAACTGAGGGGGTTTGAGAGCCAAGGAACAACATGTAATGTGTTTTTAAACTTCAACTTAGCTTATACTATAATGTTCACAAAACATCTTAAGTCCTGTCGTCTAAAATGCATCAAAGAGACGGATGGAGGCTGGGGAATTTTTGAGGTTGGATTCAGATTTGCATCCTCAAGGGTCCCTTTGAGCCAGTGGTCCGAGGTGCCCAAGACTGCCGGGTTCTCTCTCCCTCTACTGGCCTCGCTCTCTTGGGGTCCCTTTGCCTTCTCTTCCTCCTCCTTGGGTTGTTTTTGCATCCTCCTCAAGAGGTTCCCATACATTGTGGCGTGTATCTCCGAAAATCCATGAAAGATCTAGCGTAACTCTCTAGGTGCATCGCATGGTGAGGCTGTAATGGAAGAGATCTTGTTTAAAAAGCGATATTGCAGGTCCTCTTCGGTTTTTTTCTTCCTGGTCCTATTATTCTCCGTAAGTATGTGCTTCCTAGTCCTTCGACATTATATTTAGGAAAGCCACAACTCTCTTGTCCTTCTTGTTTCCATTCTCTCTTATTAGTTGAGCAATGTCTGTTATATTTTCCTTCTCCTCTGTCCCGGATTCCCGCCTCATCCGCTCGGTCAGAGCATCTATCAATGTGGTGTCGATCACAGCTGCAGCGGCTTCACTTTCATCTTCCTCCCCTTGCAGGGCGGTGGGGGGGTGGGGGTGGGGAAGCGGGTAGGCGGAAAGGAGGTGGGGGTGAGACTGGCAGAGGAAGGGGGGGGTAGATGAGAGAAGAGATACTTAAGATGATGAAGTTAAACCATTCGGGCAGTTTCTTGTCAATTTCACGCGGGCAAAGCGTGCCTCTCAGTGGGTTTTAAGAAGCGCCCGGTCCCTCCTTCCCTCGCCAAATTGCCTGATCCTTCCCTCCAGGAGCGCGCGCGCACACACATACACACGCACACACATACACCCCAAAACTAGGACTGGTCCTACAGGCTCTGGGAAAAGGAAAAAAAAAAAGTCCTCAATCACCACCTCCAACTCGCGGTCCCCCTCCTCCCGCCCAGCGGGCAGCCAAGGAGAGCTGGAGGCGGGGGAAGAGGGGGAGGAGAAGCGACGCAAATGGGTAGCTTTTCAGCGCCGGCGAGGCGCGGGAGGAGGAGAAGCGGTGGGGAGGCGCAGCCGCTCACCTGCGGGGCAGGGCGCGGAGGAGGAACCCAGGCTGTACGCACTCGGGACGAAGAGCCGGGACGCGCCGAAGCCTCGCACGCGGTCAAGCTCGGGGGTTCCCCTCCCCTTGGCCGGGAGAACCCGAGGGGTGCAGCTCCTTCCTTTGACAGAGCTGCCCGGAGGAGGCGTGGAGAGCGGCGAGCGAGACCGCCAGCAAGCCAGGCTGAGAAATTCGAGCCGGGAACAAAGAGGGGTCGGGCTCTGCGTATGTGTGTCGGCTCCAGCTTTGGGCAGAAGCATTTGGGTTCGAGGACCCTGCTGTGACTTTCCGAGACCCCGCCGTGCCCTCCACTGCCGACTCCCAGCGCTCGCCGCACAAACTTTATTCTTGGCAAACTTCTTTCTTTTCCTCTTATCCTCCCCCCCCCCTCCTCCTCCTTCCCCTCCTCCTCCAGCAGATTAAACACGCCTGGAAAGGAAAATTCAAGCGAAAGAGAAGGAAATTAGAAGCTCTAAAGCGGACATCTCCAACCCGGCTGGCTCTTTATTTTTACTTTTTTAACCCTCCAGGAAGTGGATATTTCGTTATTTTCTGATTCTCCTGGCACCTTCTCCGCTGAGGCAAACGGAGCCTTTTTGCCTAGCTCTCTTCTTTTCTCGGAAAACCAACTCCCAATTCGGCATCCGGGAAAGCTAGAGTGGAGAGGTTTGCGTGTAGACGCGCTCGACGGACCCTGCTCCGCACTTTGGAGAGTCGTGCCTCCTCCAGAACCGGCGTCCTCAGCGCGCGTCAGCTGGGGGCGTGGGGTGGCCGCCCCGGCAGCCGAGCCTAGAGCGCGCCGCCGCCCCCAGAGGCGCCAGCGGCGGCGGCCCTCGCTGCCCGGTGCTCATCGGCCTCCGGCGTGCACCGACGTCGGTCTCGGTGGAGCGGAAAGGCGCGGGCGGCCGCGGGACTCGGGCGCCGCCGCAGCTGCTCCGGCTGCGGGCCTCCGGCCCCGTGTTTGCTGGCCCCGCTTCCGCCCACTCTCTTACCTCAGGCATCCTTCCAGTCCCCCCCCCCCCTTTCGTTGACCCCCTCTCTTCCTGCTGTCGCCTCGGGTGCTCCCCCAGCAGAGCGGAGATTACAGAGTGGTCGGGATGCCCCAACTCTCCGGGGCCGGCGGCGGGGGGGACCCGGAACTCTGCGCCACGGACGAGATGATCCCCTTCAAGGACGAGGGCGATCCCCAGAAGGAGAAGATCTTCGCCGAGATCAGTCACCCCGAAGAGGAAGGCGACTTAGCCGATATCAAGTCCTCCTTGGTTAATGAGTCCGAAATCATCCCGGCCAGCAATGGACACGAGGTCAGTGGGCCGCCGCCTGAGCGCCTAGAGAGGCGTGGCGGGTCCCGGGATAGAGTGGAGAGCGAGGGCGGCGGGGCAGGCGCCGGCAGCCCCGGAGACGGTCCCTCCTTGGTCCCTCGTGTTTGCTGGAGGCTGGGTGAGCCCCCGGCCAGCCTTCTTCCTTTGTGTATGTGTGCGTGCGCGCGCGTGTCGGGTGGGAGGTGGAGGTCTGTGCAGGGAAACTTATTCCAGGTGGATCCGTTGGGGTTCGGTGGCTAAACCGTTGGTTTGCGGGAGGAGAAGTTGGCCTTGAGCACGTTCGTTTGGCCTTCGGACTTTGCATTGGCATTGCGAGGGTGCGATGCTTTAGGATGTCTGAACTCAGAATTCTTCGTAGGACGGAAAACAAAGTGCACCCGTTATCTCGGTAGATATCTCTGCACAAGTGCCTAAAACCACGAAAGGCTTAAGTAGAGACGAGCGGAGCCACAGGCGGAGAGGAAGGGGAGGCGGGCGTGGGCCTGGGACTGGGGACTGGGGGGTGGGGGCGGCGGCCCAACTGCCGCTGAGTTGGGCTCGCGCGGAGCCCCCGGGCGGGTGGCGGGTGGCGGGGGCGGTGCGGGCTGGGTCCCTGCGGCCTCGGGAGCCCAGCGCAGGGCCTGTTGCCCCGAGCCCTCAGCGCGCTGAACCGAGCCATCCCTTGCAGTACCTCCCGCAACACCGGTTTTCTCCAGCCCCCGTCACTTGAAAAACAAAAATCCAAGACGCCTATATTTGGGGTTAGTTTGGGCCCGGATCAGGCGTTAAAGCTACACAGAAGACAGGCGAGTGAGAGTGGAGATGCAGCGGAAGCCAGGGCACCCACTCAGGGGATGGTGGAAAGCGCTTTATCAGATCTCCAGGCCAGTGGCGGGCGATTGCTGCTGGTAACTCGAGTAGAGTAAATAGAGCCACGTGGGTGCCTGCGGGAGAAAGCCCGGAGCAGGGACCCCGCGGAAGGGCTATTTCAGGCCGCGCCAAAGCTTCAGCTGGGGGGTGGGGTGGGCGGATGGACCCTGACACCCGACACTCCACTGGCCACCCTAGTTCAACAGCTGGGAAACGCTTTGGAGGAAATCCGGTAGAAAAGTTCTGACACTCAGATGATTTCATCAACGATTTTTCCCTCCACAGAAACTTGGAGGTTATACCCTTTTCCCTTAAATGGCATCCTTCTGCCCCCAAAAAGAAAGCGTGTGGTTTTGGGGGCGGGGGCATTTTGGGTTTTAAACACGCGTTTAAGAACACCTCAGAGTTACCTTCTTTATCCCAATGGCAGGGGTGAGTACTCATTTTGAAGGCTGGGGGCCTGAGTTCTAAGGAGAATATATTAGGTATTCTTTATCCTCTGAATATTTCATCCCATTATGCCAATTTGAAGGGGACGTCGTGGTGGAGGGAGGGAGTTAGGGTGCACCCAACCCCATTTAAATGGTTTGTGACTGTGTGTGTATTGAAGGGTAATAAGTCATTGGTGGGGGATACATGTCCAAAGAACCAAATAACACCTAAAACACTCAGGCTAAACTCTCATATCGTAGAATAGCCTCTGTTTCTTCCTACCCATTTTGCTGTCCTTCCTTTTTCCATAAACAAATTTGCCACCATTTCACATTTTCTGCTGCATTTGAAGCTCAGAATCCAGGTTTAGGGGCTCTGTCAGTGTTTGTCTGGTGGTAAATGGGCATGGGGCAGTCCCAAGGAAGATGGTGAAGGGGGTAATACCACTGATTTGCACGTGGTTGAGCCTGGGTGGATGGTGGTTACCAGAACTGATATTAGCTGGGCTCCCTTTTAGATGTCTATAACCCGACTCTCAAATCTTCCTTTCTTTAACCACAGAGTAGTTCACTTTTCTCTGGTGAGCTTGCACTCAGCCGGCCATGGTAGGTTATGTGGAGTGGAGCTCCTGCTGGCACTGGCTTGGGACAATGGCCTTAAGCCCCCATCTGTGAGAGGTTGACTTGCTTTTATTTCAGATGTCATTTTCAGCTGTAAAGTGACATTTCAGCAAGCTTTTAATCAGCTCTGATTGAAGTGAACAGTGGTTGAAGAAGCTATCAAAACGATCAACCCCATTAACTCACTTTTATCATATTAGGCATCCCAGCAGCCTTGATGCATTTTAGCAAACATCAGTCAGAACAGCATGTGGATCTTTCCCACATTTACTATATTGTTATTATTTTCCTCTTATTACTTATGCTCTTTGTGGTCCTCAGTAGATAATAATGATTCAGAAGTACATGTTGAAAAGAAAAAGGTTTCCCAGTACTAGACCCCAGCCTCCACCTCTTAGATGGATAAAACAGGTGATTGAGTTGCACCAGTGAACGCACACTTATGTCAGTATTGTCACAAACTCTAAGGTGATTTTTCTTTCTTTTGGGGATGGGGATTCATGCTGTTAGGTGGCCAGACAAGCACAAACCTCGCAGGAATCCTACCATGACAAGGCCAGAGAACACCCGGATGATGGTAAGACCTAAATCTACTTCTTTCGACTTTATCATTTAACAAGTGCAGTTTGTGAATGTAGGTACATTTTGCTATTTTGAGTTAAAAAAACAAAACAACAACCCAGGATCAGATGTGATAAGACTATGCCCACTATTTTAACAAAATGGGAAAGAAAACCCAGGAAACTTAATGCTTCTCTCTAATGTATATTTATGGAATTTTAAAACTGCCTTTGAATGAGTTAGGGCACTTGGGATTTCATTTGGCTTCCAAATTCATTGTGGAAGAGGAAATAATGAGTTTGCCTCTTTTCTTCATTTTACCTAAAGTTGTAATTGGCTTAGACCTTTAGCATTCCCCCCCCCCCCCCGCAATTGTTATAGTGACAGTCTAAACTAATTTATTTACCAACATGAATAGTTTCAAATGGATTTTCATTTGTTAAATTGCTGTTTCTATGTACAGTGAGAAGGCAGGCAGAGAATGCATGGACTAAATATGGCTTAGTGAAGCAGAATCTAACTTGTAAAAATATAAAACTTTTATTTGTAAAATTAGGAACTATGCCTATGAAACATGATAGTCAGGCTTCCTCCCCATTTCTGATTCTTGCTCAAAACTTAAAAATTGTATATATTTTTTAGATTTAAGGAGAACTCCATGTGACTTTAAAAGAATCAAGGCATCTATAAGGTTTCCTTGTTGGACAGTCGGCTTTTCTGTTCTCCTTTAATTATTTACAATTGGCCTGACCAGAACGAAGTGTTTGTATGTATAATATGTCAACCCAGAGAAGAAGGGAAGAGAACTATAATATCAGGCTTCCTTCTGAGCTACAACGTAGTTACACAGATTAAAGAGAAGAAATGTATATACTGAACACATGCAAATTACTTTGGTAAAATGATGTAAGTATAGCACATAAAATTAAGTTTCCTGGAGTTAATCCTTCATAAATTTGGGTTGTTGTTCATATACTAGTTACAACTCTCTCCTTCCATAAAACCGAGAAATTTTCTAGAAATCTTGAAGCACAGGTAGGATTTACAAGTTTGCATATAAGATGGACCATAACTTTAACTGTATAAATGTATATGCGTGTGAATGGCTAAATGGCCTAATATGTTCATATTGCAGCTTTAGGTTTGTGTGTGTTCTTTCATGTGTTTCTATTTCTTAGTCCAGTTTGTTAGTATTAGAACAAATTAAGTTAGATGGATAACACTTATTTTTGTAAAAACACCCGTCAGTAGTGAAAATAAATTGAACCACATGTTTTTTAAAACATCTGGTTCACTGCTAATTTCATTAAAGAGAATAAATACTGTCAATCTAAAATAGAGCATAATAATTCAGTTACAATATTTTGTAAACAACTCTTATGTAAGGTCCCATTTGTCATAGAACTAGTTGATTTTTCAGATAAAAGACAGTGATATGTAAAAAAGGAAGCCAGTGCATCATCAATTGTTCTTTGGATTCTCTCAGGAAAGCATCCAGACGGAGGCCTCTATAACAAGGGACCCTCGTACTCGAGTTATTCCGGGTACATAATGATGCCAAATATGAATAATGACCCATACATGTCCAATGGATCTCTCTCTCCACCCATTCCGAGAACAGTGAGTAACATGCTGATGTTACAAATTATTTTCAGAAGAGCACATTAATTTGTATTTTGGAAAAAAATGTTTTTTAAAAACACATTAGAGATGCATTCATTATATATGACGAGTCATTTCTAAATAAGACCTGTTATGAAGAATGGCTGCCTTAAAAGAGTGCTAATTTTGATGTCTTGTGTTTGGAATTTTAGCTTTTTATTGGTTAAGATTAATAACAGATTACCAATTGTCATGAAATCAAGTGAGGTCAACAAACTTATAATTTATGAGTATTGTGTTTTCTGTGCTGATGAGAAGAAAAAATTGATTTACTCTTTCAGTTACCTACATGCTGTATCTACATTGCCCTTAAGCTATGTAGAATCAGAACACTTTGGCTCATTGAAGCTGAACATTCAAAATCTTTAGCTTTTAAAAGAGTCCTCTTTTTATTGTTTTAGCTAATGTTTCTTTTAAAATCGGTTGCACAAGCTGTTTTTACTTTACTGTCCATTGTTGCAAATGTATAGCACCATGAAGAAGTCCAGATCTGTACTTGACAGTATTTCTCTGTTGCTGAGGAGGGGAAACCTCCCTCATCTCTATATTAAGAGAGCATGAAAAGGGTAACTTGTGTAGTATGTGAATGTGAGCTGTGCTGGTGATTGTGGTCCCTGGGAACTAGCCCTGTGGCTTGGGGATTGATGTTTAGTGCTCCATCAATATATTTACCTTCATTCCATCTCCTTCTCCCTCTCCCACCTAAAAGTGTATGAAAAGCATGTATGCCTGGGCCTTGGGGATTAGAGTTTCAGTCTACCTGTCCCTCCTCAGAGTCAGATCTTGATCATGAAAAGGAACCTATGATTTTTGCCTTATTAGCCCAGTTCTTCCACTAAGTGAAAAAAATCAGTCACAGACATTTGGGGAAAGTACTGTTATTAACCCCTCAGTGAGCAGAATCTGGGGTTGAAAAGATTCACCAAAATAGCAGAGAGGAATGACTCAGAGTCAAGAGTATGAGTATTTATTTTGATTATCCACGGCACTCAATTGTTTACATGATAGGTATGTGAAACAGAACTATTTTATGTGGGCACTGTGATTTAGAAGTTAATTGTCATTATTTTTCCACAGATTTCAAAAACATACTTGACCTTTCGAGTAGGGATTAAGATTTTTCTAATTTTTATATCGCGGCTAAAATTTTGACCTTGGGGATCTTGTGATGGTTGAAATAGCAATTTCACATTTTATTTTAAAAGGCTTTTTAAATATTTAATGATAGAGATTCCTGTGTGGTAAATATGAATCTCCTACCTAAAAAGTGAATGAACACGTAAAAACAAATACAGTTTAATATTTAGAGACCACTGCCAAATAAATGCTTCTCTAAGTTTAAAAATTTGTAGGAGACTTTATATTTATTGAACTGAACATACAAACATATCAGATATTTCTTTTATAGTTGGGATATTTTGTTTTGTTTGGTTTTTATGAAGGGATGGCGAATATGATTTAGATAAGGAATAATTGCAGATTTCTGTTGAAAGGCTTTTTAGAACAGCAAATAATCTTTCTCACAAATCTAGATTACAGTTTCTGACTTGTTAAACAATAGAAAATAGCCGACAAAACAATCTTATACTTTTCAGCTATGCAGTTAATGCTTAATAAGTATTTGTGGGATTTGTTCCATAGTTTAGCTACTTCTCCTTTCAAAATAATTTTTAAAGTCAGTATGAGAAAAAAATCTATTGGTATTTATAAATGATCCCTACTAATATTGAAAAGTAAACTTCTCTTCCTCTTTCATTCAGAATTTTCTGCCTTCACCATTTCTCTCCAGCTGTTGCTCCCCCCTCCATATTGATCATTTTGAAATTTTGATAGAAAATGGACGGTATTTATTGTTAGTGTATGTATTCAAATTTTGAGGTCAGTAAGTTGAACAGCCATTCATTGTTTAGGAAAGATTTGTGGCCAGAATAAATGTTGGTTGGTGTAGAGTGGAAGAGAGGGGTGTGGTCAGGAAGCAGTTACTTTACCCTGTTATCTGCTGCTTTGCTTTTATTCTGTTACATTTTAGGACATATTATTTTAGGCACATTTTCTTGCAGATATTCTGCAGTTTGCACAGTTCTAGAAGCTTTTCGGTTTTAACCACAAGGCTATGTCCAATTTTTTTGTTTAAGGTTCAACTGAAGTGAGTTGCAATCTTGGGTTTTAATACCTAACAGCTGTTTTTAACGTGTCTGAGACCCAAAACACTTTAACCGGAAGGCAGCCTCTCTCCTTCACCCTTAACCACACTTCTGCCTTCTTGCTAACTCAGTCCTTAGCAGAGCGAGCTATCCAGCTTTTGTGTAACTGACATCCACAGTGATAGGTTTTTATCTGGGGTGTGGAGGAGCAGGGTGACCATTTGTGTTTGGGCTTAAGGTGGGGAGCAGCCTGGAGGAATCCCAGTTACTTGAATTTGCATTATAAACAACTGCTTGTTTACTGCACTTTAGGTCTGCAGGTGTTAGGACTAGAAACACATCTGGGGGTGGGGGAAGGCCCATACTGCCCCTTTCCCCACACAGAATCTTCCATTTGTAGTAGCTGCAGGTAATCCGGAGAATAGCATTTGAAGGCCACTGGCACGCACAGAGAAGAAATGCATATACTGAAATGTATTTCTGCTGGTAGCTCATTCTAACAATTCTGTATCCTTTTCCTCTTTTTTTCCACAAACACTGACACCGTGTATGATTGCAGAGCTTTTATGTATGACCTGAGTGTAGTGTTATCTGTTCAGGAGAACCACCTTCTCCAATCCAACTTTTTTTCTTTTCCTTCAGAAGGAAAATTTTCATGGGCTAATTATATCCTTCCAAAACTAGAATTCTTAGAGGTGTGTCTATACCACAAAACCTACAAATGGGTGTCTCACAAAATTTTAAATAAGAGTTCTTACTTCAGACAAAATGGACCTAATGAGAAAGTACCTGTGCTGACAACACATTTGGTGTCAGTGTGAGTTCTGGAAGCACAGTAAACCTTGGCCGCCTTCGTAGAGAGGGAGAGGATGCAGAAGCCTGTTAAATATGTCCTAGCAAAGAGCCTGCCTGGTGAGTGTATTAAAAGCATCCCCCCAAACCATCCTTTCTCTGAGTCTTATTTATGAAAATCCCTGTCGGCAAATGGTAAAGGTTAATATTAAAAGAAAAACAATAGTTTTGTTTCCTCCTCTGTTGGGGTCCCTGCCCTCATGTGCCTGAATACCCTGTGAGCAGCGCGCCTGGCTGGCTTTAAACACAGTGAAAGTTCCCATTGGCCCTAGAGCACTGTGGTTATTCATCTTAGGTGTCAGGCTTCCATTTGTCCCTCACACAGCCCAAATGTTTAACACCTTTGAAGAGAAACATCTCATTTCTCTTCAGCTGCTCAGGGGAGGGAAAAGCAGCCGGCTTAGTGCAGGAAACGACAAATGTTGCAGCTGGGTTCTACCAACCACAGTGCACCTGGTCAGCCTGGCTGCTGGCTGCTGGCTGCTGGCTGCTGGCTGCTGGCTGCTGGCTGCATGTGTTTCTTTGTGATCTTCCTGAGGACAGACTTTAAGGTGGGAAAGGAAGATGTTTGCACTACATTTTTCTTATTTCTATTATTAGACATTGCTATTAAAATGTTTCAGGGGTTCTGTTTTTTCCTTATTTCAAACAACTCATTAGGCTTTGAGTTCTAGTGTATGGTTTTCCCTTCCAGGGAATCAACATTTGGATTTCTGATGGACAGAATTATACCTATTATACCTATCTCCTCCCATGTTTGTATTTGCTTACAAACAGCTACAATTTGATTCTTTTTTATCATTGCTGACATCTGAAATTAAGGAACTAAGGTGAAAATGTCTAATCAGTAAGCTTTCACTTAAATCACTGTACATCACATGCCTATGTAGCTTTGAAAACAATCACAGAAATAATAATTAATTCAAGGGTAGAGGAGACTATGGCTTGTATTTTGAGCAAGATTTTTAAGGCAGTGTGTGTTTTCACTTTAGAGCAAGGAGCTACTTAGTGTGATTTACTGACAAATTACTTTAAATTTTCTAATCTAAGTTGTACACTTTTTGAAGCTAAGTGTCATAAATTTTCCTCTTTACCTCAAGCGCAGGAAAAGTCAACTTTTAGGAAGCACATTCTACCTCAGATCTGAATGTGGATGTCAGAAGAAATCATGGGAAAATTCCATAGAGCCCCCAGATTCTTCTGTTGGATTCATTCTTAATTGTACTGCTACAAAGTTGGGAAAGGATCACAATAAGAATAAATGGACGCTGTTGCCGTCCTCCCTTCAGATAGCTTAGGTCTCTTATGACCGTCCTCCCTTCAGATAGCTTAGGTCTCTTATGACTAATAGCTTACTTATTCCAATGGCCCAGGGAGCCATACTGCAGGGCCCTTCAGGAGCTGGTGTTCTTGCATGACTGGTACAAGTGTATGGACCTTATGCAGATGTGTTTTTTTGAAATGATGCTAGATATTTCTTGTTCATAAAAACTTGAGAACAACCCAGTTTCACTAAGACAAGGCCACTGAGCCAACCTACAGAAAATCTTGCTCTTTGAAATAATCCTCTCCCATCCCCTAAGCTGGCCCTGGACTTGCTCTCATCAACCCCATTATTTTCATCCATTCAGTCTCTCTTATGGACAAAGACTCCTGTGTGATTTAATAAGACAAGAGATAGAGCCTCCCAAATGGGTTTGTCTGGACTTGAACTTGTAGCCTCACAAGTATTCTTCCATAATATCAACTGAGAAAAATTTGCAGCTTTTGAGTCTCTCTCTCTCTCTCTCTCTCTCTCTCTCTCTCTCTCTCTCTCTCTCTCTCTCTCTCTTAAATCCTGTTAGTTTGTTAGACAGAAATGTTTTTGGTTTATGTGACTGGCATTTTATAAAAGCAATTGGATCATTCCATTCCTCTCTGACTCCTTTTGTTTCTCATGTGTATATTCTAGATATATGATTAGAACTTTATAAAACTGGTTTCCCTTTGATTTCGAGGTAAACTTGGAATTTAAGGCCATAATATGCCAGCAGTGTCTGTGGGCCAGCAGAAAAGCACATCTGTTTTATTTCTGGGCAGAGTAGAGCTCAGTGTTACATAGGTGCTGCTGTCATGGGAATAAGGTTTAGAAAAAGAGGATATTCATGTAACACTTGCATCTTTAAAGTTATTACCTAAGTGGTTAGGCCAAACTGAGACAGCCTGTGGAAAGCTAATACTGTGGCATCTAGAGACTTAGTACTGCTTTGTACTGTCCCGACAGGTCCTTACTCATTTGAAAAAGGCAACCATTGGATCTTATTTAAATAATTTAAAAAAATATGTTTTATATTCATGATCACTTTTTTAATATTAATTGTAACCTATGAAGTCACAGTCTAGGAACTGTAGGCTCTGCTATAAGCTCTTAAGTCATTTTAGGCAAATAAATGATTCAGTCTCTAGGATTTAGAGGCATAAAGCCAGGAAGTGACCTAAAGACCAACAACAAAGACTGAGGGTTAAGGTTTGAACTGCACCAAAGGGGGAGATTGGGAGTTGAAAACTAACAGTGAACAGGGATTGCTAACTCCAGAGATTTTGATAATGTAGCTAATCTAGCCTGGGCTATTTATAGACTAAAAGCAGAGGCTGTTCAGAGGAATATAGTCTCTGTAAAGTAGTATATTTGCACACAATACCCATTGTATCTAAACTTATAAACCTGCTGCAGTTATCTACTTGCTATGTATAGACTACTTACAAAGCTCACTGAGGAATGGTTCTCACCTGCCTCCCCCGTGTAGTGGGAAATTTGGAAGGGCATTGCAGAGCCAACAAGAGTTTTGGTTACCTGTCTTCTGTCTCCCATCTGACTGAGAAATACAACCGGCAGAGATGCAGCATCACAGAAGGTCTAGAAATGTATCTTATTTTTGCAGCTAATGAGGGGCAAGTGAACTCTGAAAAACATTTGATTATTAACAGTTGTTTCTAGCTATGCCCACAAGTAATATATTGTTAATGTTATGTTCACTTTATAAAAGGGGGCCTATTGCTATTTTACTCAACATAGAGAAAGGTTGAATGAGGGCTGGGTGGAGGGAAGGCTCTACAATGTAAAAAGAGGAGTGTCTCTAATGTTCTTTATTGTCAGCTTCTCAGTGAAACAATTACCAAAACAAAAAATTGAAAGCTTTAAAGCTGACATACTAAAAGCTGACATAGTAAAATATTTTTGCAAGTCCTTATATTTTTATTTTGCAGTGAAACTATCAACTGTTGATGATAGTTGATTATCTGATCAATTGATCTGAGACTAATGATGAATTATGAGATAGTTATATTCAGCCTAGTACAGAGTAGGCACTTCAGTAGATTTGCTGAATAAAGAAATTTTCATGTAGGTTTTTGGGATATTTCCAAAAGATTTTTCTGTAACCAAATGCTATGTGAAAAGCAAAATCCAAATGTATCTGCTACATAATCCTTAGCATTTTATTATTGTCCTTTTTCTTTGATTTTGTTGCATCAATGAAAAGAGCATTAAATCAGTGTCTTCCAGCTCCTCACAGAATGTTAAGTTTCCAAGTAAGAGTTGAAAGCTGCCAGCCTCTGAGCTTGCTGCTTGTGTAAGAAGAATGGGAGTGGGCCCTCCTATGAGAACTGATCATAAGAAGTGCTTATCTCTTACTTAGGT
This sequence comes from Corynorhinus townsendii, assembly GCA_026230045.1. Lineage (NCBI taxonomy): Eukaryota > Metazoa > Chordata > Mammalia > Chiroptera > Vespertilionidae > Corynorhinus > Corynorhinus townsendii. The sequence goes on along the minus strand of JAPDVU010000001.1, from coordinate 77,087,488 downwards.
CCAGAAACCTCATTGAAGAAGAGGAGGTGATAGAAATGCTTTTTTGCAGAAGGGTGCTTGAGATGGAAATAGAATAAAGAGAAAACAATCTTCAATTATATTTTAGTATCATATGGTTAATGCTTTTCACTTCATTTTTATTCTTCCCCAGATAGAAAGGACTTGTTTTTTGAGTAACACTTGAGATGTTCTCTGATGTTAAAAATTCTTTGTGCTACACCGGTCTGGCTCAGTGGTTGAGCATTGACCTGTGAACCAGGAGGTCACGGTTTGATTCCTCCTCAGGGTACATGCCCAGGTTGCAAGCTTGATCCCCAGTAGGGGGCGTGCAGGAGGCAGCCAATCAGTGATTCTCTCTCATCACTGATGTTTTTCTCTCTTCCTATTTGAAACCAATAAAATATATATGTGAGAAAAAAGTATTTGTGTTCTTTCTAAATGCATGTGGCAGCATCCGTGCTGACTTCCCTAGGCCAGTGTGTGCTGTAAATTGATTATGTCCTTCTGCAATGGGGAAGCAAAAATGTTGTCTTTATTAGGTGAAAGCTGAGCCTGGTCCCAAGTGTATTACTCTTTCCCAAGAGCCTGGAGAAGTTATTTAACCTCTGTCCATCTTTGTTTCCTTATTCACAAAATGGCATATTAATATCTGGCTTGTCCACCTTGTATGGTTGATGTGAAATTCATATAAAGCCTGGAAAAGCACTCAGTTTTCCAGGTAAGGGAGCAAAGGTGGAGTCTCAGGTGGTGTTATCCAGTGCCCTGGTTCCCACCTGCTGGGAATTCTGCAGCCAGGAGAGGTTTTGGCTGTACCCAGGAAGCAACTGAGAAAGGGAGGAGACTTTTGGTTCTTGCTATGCCATCTTGCTGACCTGGAATTTGAACACTGAGTGAAGGCCCTACATCAACCTTTAAAAAGTATTTGCATAAATAAAAGTTTTGGGACTTGTCATCACGTCCCTTACAAAGGTGGCTTTTCCCCTCCTAATTGTTAGGAGAACACCTGATTTTTCTTTTCAGCATCATAGTCTTCTAGTAAGGGAATGAGGAGCATGAGGGATCAGATTCCTAAATTTCATATTTGTTATTAATCGCATATCCTTCTAATATTTGGAAATTGCCAGATAACTCCTAACTCCTTGGATGGGAGTAAGAATATATTTTGGTTAGGCTACTTCCCTTCCTTAATCCTTTAGGAACTGGGTTCTTCTCCCCACTGCAAAAATTAGAGAGAGAGGAGATCTCTATAATTGTGAATGTAGAGGACAACAGCAAGTTATTTTTTTCCCCTCTGAATTTTCTTTTAACTGGAATCTTTCTAGCTTTCCTGGCACCTTAAAGGATCAGGTCCAAGGGGATATGTTGGCTAGGCAGCAAAGAGAAATCAATGCTCTTCTAGCCTCATGGAAAATTCCAGCTTCCTTTCAAGACTTCTTTTTCTCTCAGTGAAACCCAATTAATGTTAAATATCTTTAAACATGGTGCCAGCTTTCTTGGCACAGAACTCTGCCATCTTAAACACTACATATTATCTCTCTATATAAAACCCTAATATGCAAATAGACTGAACGGTGGAATAACCGAACAACTGGTCGCTATGATGTGCACTGACCACCAGGGGGTATGCATGGAACATGGCTGGTGTTGGCCTCGGTGGGATGGTGGAGCAGGCGAGCGGGATCGTCAGACCAAGGTGGGGTGCTGGTCGCTGTCATCGGGGTGAGCCTCTGGTGGTTACTGAAAATTCCTTGCTCCTATGCGCCGTGGTCCCATCTGGCGCTCGCACCTGCTGCTGGCCCAGCCCACACCTGCTGCTGGCACCAGACTGCTGGTTGCACCTGGTGCTGGCACCTGGTGCCGGCCCCAATCACTCGGTGCCCTCAGCAGGTGCGAGCAGTGGCTGCCGGCCCCGATCACACCACAGGGCTTCTCCATCTCCCCCTGCTCCTGAGGGGTGCTTGGGACCAGCAGCCACCTCTTGCACCCGCAGCCAGCACTGGCCCCGATCGCACTGCACCATCAGCGGATGCGAGCGGGGCCATCAGCACATGGCAGCGGAGGTGGGAGCGGGGCTGCTGGCAGATGGGACCCATGAGCCGCTGTGGAAGGGGCCAGGCAGGGGCGTGGAGGATGGGCTGAGACCCGCCTCTGTGCCACTGCAGCCTCACAGCCCACAGTTCCTTTCAAGGTGCACAAATTCGTGTACTGGGCCCCCCTAGTATCTTATAATAATGGTGATCGCACATATCCTCTTGGTGCACTAGTTAAGATGACTGGGTAAAGAGAAAAGATACTATAACCTTATCTCAGGTGTGTTAGACTTTGTCTTGACTCCTAACACATATATTTTTTTAAAGTCAGAAACAAACCCATAAAAGACTGAAGTAAAAATATGTTTACTATAGTTGGGTTCACCAGTTAGCTAGCTAGCAAGGTTAGGAAAAGAATTAAGACTCCCAAACGCTGCTTGAATCATCTTTTTGTTCATTTTTTATGTATACATTAAAATCCTAAATTGAAACTGAAGTTTGTTTTTGTTTTTGAGAGGGAAAACAATTACCTTTTTAATTTTTTTAAACTACTACCTTGTGCCAGATACTGTGCTAGGCAGTTTATATGGTTATTTTGTTTAATTTCATCTTAACTGAAAACTGTGGGTGGATGTTATCATCTCCACATTAAGATAAGGGCCCATCTTCAGAGAGAGCAGTAATCTGCCTCAATTTAGTTGTAGAGTCTGTGCCTTTCCTTAAGGTCTAAAAACTTACTTATTTTCATTAAAAATAACCATAGTTGCCTTCCAGAACATAAAATACTTACTAATGAATCATAATTAAATGTAAAACAGGAAAGCAATTATTATGTTGATGATTTTGTTGGAAAGTTCTTTTCATTAATGCTTAACTATATTTAATAAAAACAAGAAATGATTCATTAAAAATTGATATATGTTCACTAGAAAAAATAGAAAACTCAGATGAGCAACAGGAATAATGAATATTAAATTCCCTGGATCCCACTGTCAGAGGTGAACACTCTTAAAATTCACTCGTGGCCTTTAGAGTTATTTCTATGCATATGTAGAAATAATACATAAACATACACCCTACATATTAGACACTCATGCAATGAGAGCATAATATGCCATTTTGTAACTTGCTTTTCCCCCACTGATATAGTACAGTGCTGCGGTCGCCAAATGGTCCACAGACCACTGGTGTTCCGTGAGGTCTGAAAGGTTGGCGACTGCTGATACAGTGGATATCATTTTTACTCGTCTATAATGTCATTTTTAAAGATTGCCTAATCGTCTTTGGGTACATATTCAGATGACATTACTTTTTCCCTGTATGTTGGGCAACATTGTACTAAAGTACATAATTTTTTAACTAAAGTAAATCTTTGCACTCATTTTATTTCTTTGTAATAAATTGCTAGAAGTAGAATTGTAGGGTCAAAGGCAATGCGCCCTTTTAAGTTGTGTGAACCCAGCATTGCAAGTTAACCTTAAACACACTTACTTATGGTCAGTATTTAAAAGTATGTACTTGATTATGTTCAAGTTTTGAGGCTGATAATTTTTAAGCCTTCTTCCAGTCAAGACTAAGTCCAGCAGCAGGCAAGATGCTGGAGAGATGGAGAGCAGAATGTCAGCTTACTTAATAAAAGGCTAAATTGGAGTCTGTGGCTTGAACTATGACATGAATTTGGATTTCCTTTGACTTTCCTTAATTGAACACACCCCCTTCAGCAGAAGCAGCAGTTTACCTGCCAGAGAATTGGAAATGAGAACAAAACTGTGCCTTGGAAATGAGAACATCCCAGCCCCAGAACAGAACACCAGGAGTCAGTCTGTCCTTGCCCAGTTTCTTCACCATAGATGGGTAGGTCTCCCTTGTGAAAAGTGAATGAGGGAGTGGGAGAGAAGAAAGTTACCACCACCGCCCGAGCGCAGAAATCCCTACTTTATTGGCCACGCTACCGAGGAGGGGAGAAGGAGAGGGTGGTTGGCTCCTTCGTTCTAATCATTGATCAGATGGATCAGACTGGGCCATCAGCAGGGGTGGTAACACACCTTCTCACATGTGATGGGCGTTGCAGCGAGCACTGCAGTTGGAGTCAGATCTAGATCCCAGTACTCAGCTGCTGACCAGCTTTGTGTTCTTCAGCAGTGACTTCATTTCTCCGAACCTTGGTTTCTTCACCTGTGACATCGAGCGCCACCTTTCCTACTTGTAAAAGTACACAGTACTCTGTTTTAGTAGTAGGGTTTCTGGGAGGGGCACCAACTGCAACAAAATCACTGGTGTTCTCCTTTAAAAGGCAGAAATGGGGGTTCCTGTGCAAATGTCCTGAACCAGACACTACAGCCAGGCCATGTGTACACACTTTCGACAAGTTACTTTATTGATTGTTACCTGAAGTAACGTTGAAGAAGCACTGGCCCAGGAGTTGGTCAAAATGTCACGGAGGTTCAGAAAACCTAAGTGACTCACACAAGGTCTCACACCAAGAAGGCAGTGGGACTTGGACTCAAAGACCAACGCTTTAGTCCCACCCCGAGCTCACTTTCTCTCCACTCAGCTCTGTCCAGCCCCGTCCTTCATTGAGACTCCTGGCCCTCTGTTCACTTCTAGTCATACCTCAGGAGGTTTCTTCCCCAAAGGTTCTCCTCCACGGACCACAGAATAAAACCCATGTTCTTTAGCATTCTTTTCAAAGCTTTCCACAATCTGGACCATATACCTTTCAAGACCTGCCTCTTCACTGCCCTACCCTGCAGCTTATGATTCGGCTACATTTCCAGACCTGCACCCTGAGCCGTCTCCCAAATCTCTGGCTCCCTGAGATGCCTCGCCAGCACCACACAATCTCGTTTATCCTTAAAGGCCCAGGCTAAATGGTATGTCCTCCGGGAAGCTGCTCCTGATTACGCCACCAGTCCTGTGGGTTCCCATAGGACCTTCTTCATGACTCTGTTCCCATGTCTTAGATAATGGGTGGTTGTCTCCGTGTCTGTATTTCTCACTAGCTGCCAGTTCCTTTAGGATAGGGAGCATGTCTTACTCATCTCTATGGCCCAGAACCCATTATCCCATTATACTACCCTGCATAGAGCAGGTTACTCCCCAGGTGTTTGGGGAATAAATATAGCAGAAATGTTAAAACTTTACTAATGCAGGGCAATAAGACCAGATGTCAGTCCATGTTTAAATAAAGTCTTAAAAATATATCAATTCATGCAAAATCCCAAAGCTGACAAAGAAATTACCTGAGCATTAAATACAGAGTCCCTGGACTAGACGTTAGCTATTAGTTTTGAGTATTTAGTTCATGCCAGGATCTGTTCTGAGCCCTTTATACTAGTATGTATTAGCTAATTTAATCCTCACAGTAACCTGACGATATCCCTATTATCCCTATTTTACAGATGAGGAGACTGAGGCATAAAGAGGGTTGAGAAGCTGAGTCATAGGGGGTATAGAAAGGGAACAGACCATGAAATGGAAGGTCGAATGAAGTAGGTCATTTGCTCAGATCACACCTCTGGTAAGAAGTGGTACCGTAATTGGGGCCCAGACCTTGGCTCTTACTGCAGGTGCTTTCTGCAACCTCAGTTTGTGTTGCCATCACTGCCACTGGCACACAGAAGATGCTAGATGATTGTTGAATCAAAGACTTTCTCATCAGTGAGAATTGATTGTTCACTTACGGGACTTTGTGAGTATAAAATGAGGTATTATATGAAATATACATTTCTTTAATGTAATTTTTGGTAGTAATAACTGTTGTGCTGGTGGAGAAATGGAGTCAAAAGCGCCCAGTGAGATGTGGAGGGTGGGGGTGGGGGATGTTTGGAGATGGTTAAGGTTCCAGCCTGATTATGAGGGAGCAGTATTAATGGAAGTAATAAATCTAGAAAGAGGGGCAAGTTTTAGGACAGCCATTGGTGAGTTTTGCTTAAGGATTATCCTAAATTTTCTCTTTCATGGTAAGAAAACAAAAAATTAACCAATACCTGGAACCAAACATTTTATATCATGGACATCATTTTGGTCCCTGATTCATTTAAGTGCCTCAAAAGATCACCTAACTTTCCTGACCAGCAGCCTCTGTATGATTTTGGGAAATAGAACTGGGCATTGCCAGAGTGGTAGTATTAATAATAAAGTAGAATATATCTAATGGATGAACTTCAATGTTTTTTTTCTTATTAAATACTCACTATAGCACTGTGAAGTGAATACTACTTATCTTTCCATGTTTCCAGTAAAGACACCGAGGCACAGAGAGGCTATTTGATTGCTATAGTCCCAGAGTTCAGTAAGTGGTAGAATTTGGATTCAAAGCCAGATATCCCTGATCCAGGAGCTGGGGTCCAATTCATGAACTGGTTTCTCCTCGAAAGGGGGTTGAGAAGAATCCTTTAGTCAATGTCGATATAACTGCTTTGAGGATTATACCAGTATCTGTATGTTTCTGTTTTATTCAACGATATGGATAGGTTAGCTTTAGTGGTGGCTTAGTAACAGGTTCTAAGAATACTTAAATATTGTCTTCTGGTTCACTCAATACACAGCCATGTGATTGCTTAATGTGTTCGTGAAAATTCCCCAGAAATATTTGTTCCTTGGGTCTATCACTAATCAGACACATGTTGATAAATGTCTGCTTTTTATGGGAATTCCATTGCTTACTTCTACAGGCCAGTGTCCCCAAGTCTAACCAAATAGAGGATAACCAAGTAGCTGTGTGGTCAAAGGTTTTGTGATTCTTGAATTCTCTTTGGTAAATGATGTTGCCTCCTTATTCCATGACTAGAGGCCTAGTGCACGAAATTCATGCATGGGTGGGGTCCCTCAGGGTGGCCTGTGGAGATCGGGCCTGAGCTTGTGCCCCAGCCTTGCACCCCCAGCTTGCACCCCCAGCCTCACAGCCCCAGCTTGCGCACCCAGCCTTGCAGTCCCAGCTTGCACCTCCAGCCTCGCAACCCCTCAGCCCTGCCTGGCATCCTGCCTTGGCTTGGTGCCACCTACTCGCCGGCCCCACCCTCCCACAGCCACTGCCGGTCGTTGCCTGCAGGGTGTTCTATCGTGGCAATCGGGGCCCCCTGCTAGTACCTGCCGGCTGGCACCAGCAGCGGGTGCGAGCAGTGGCTGCTGCCCCAATCGTCCTTCAGGAGCAGGCTGCGAGCAGGGCCGTCGCCAGCAGTGGATGCAAGAGGTAGCTGCCATCCCAGATCGCCCCTCAGGAGCAGGGGGAGGTGGAGAAGCCGAGAGGCTATTGGGGCCAGCAGACGCCTTTCACACCTGCTGATAGCACCAAGCGATTGGGACTGGCACCAGGTGCCGGCAGCGGGTGTGAGCACCTGGTGGGACTACAGCATGCGGGAGCAAAGAATTTTCAGTAACCACCAGAGGCTCACCCCGATGACAGCGACCAGCGTCCCACCTTGGTCTGGCACCCCCACTCACCTGCTCCACCATCCTGCCATGGCCGATGCCCGCCATGTTCTGCACATGCTCCCTGGTGGTCAGCACAAGTCATAGCAACCTGTTGTTCAGTTGTTCTGCCTTTTGGTCTATTTGCATATTAGGGTTTTATATATATATAGATAATTGAGCATCGACAGGCATAAATCTGCTGCAGAGGGTGTCCTTTGCACAATAAGCAACTAAAATGTGGTATGTGCTTTGTTTTTTAGAGCTTTAGTGGTGATGTTTGTGTTTCATGATGTTACGTTAAGAGAAATTAGTTTAGAATTATCTGGAATTGTGATCATTCCTGAGAAGTTACAACAGTAGGTTTCCTTCAAAAAGTGAAAAAACTTCTTGTTAAGGAGATTTTATTAGGAATACAGTAGGTCCTCGGCTATGTCGGAGATCTGTTCCTACAGCACGATGTAACACAATTTTTGCCGTAAGTCAGAACCCACCTACAGAAGCACCTACAACACTCACATGGAACATATACACAGCAGTAATTAAGTGAAACAGTAAAAAAGATTTAAAAGAAAGATAACAATTCCTGACCTTTACTTGTGGTCAATAACTAATAAAAAGCATGTACTTACGTCCAGGTGACAGAACTTTTTTTTTTTAATAAATAAATGGGAGATGGCGACATAACCACGAAACGGCATATGTGGAGTCCGACGTAACCCGAGGGCTGCCTGTAATCTTTTTGTCTTTCTCTAAAGGAAATGTCTTTTTTTTTTGGTTGGTTCGTTTTTAAAAATGAATAAGTTTTTTAAAAGCCAGGGGAAAACTCATTAAACAGGAAAAAAGTACCTATATGTATTTCTATTATTCAGATATAAATGTTTCATTTATACACTGTCAGATGTTCCTACAATACAAGCATTTTTATAAATGGGTATATTAGGTTAGTGGTTTACTGTAATTTTTTCATTTCAAACTATATGTGTGCTCATATTTTCATGTGAATAAATATAGGTCTATATCATGTAATGGCTGGCTACTATCCAGTCATAAGAATATTTAAATTTATTGATTTTTATCCTCAATATTGGATGTTAAAGTTTTTGTTGTTTGTTTTAAGCAATGCTAAAATGAAACTCTGTTAAAATACATATTTACCTATAGTCTTTTTTATAGGCTATATAAATTTTTACAGAAGTCTTCTAATTTCTAATAGAAATTGATTTAAATAGATTATACACTGAGTGTCCAGATTATTATAATCTCTGAATGCATAATAATCTGGCCACTCAGTGTATATCCTATATAATAAAGGCTAATATGCAAATTGTCCCCTCGACCAGGAGTTCGACCAGCAGGCAGGCTGGCCAACCGCCCATGTCCTCTCCCCCTGGCCAGGCTGGCCGGACCCCACCCATGCACGAATTCATGCACCAGGCCTCTAACACACACACACACACACACACACACACACACACACACACACACACACACACACACTCTCACTGAGTGGCCAGATTATTATGCATTCAGAGATCATAATAATATGGCCACTCAGTGTAGATACGTATTTTTACATTTTTTTGTTTGTTTTACATATTTATGTTTATCTGAATTGCTTGTTCATATCTTTCTTGATTTATGAGAGCTTTTTATAAAGCATATTAACCATTTTGATCAACTACTCTTGAAATAATAATAGTTCAAAACTATTCTACACCTATATTGTGATTATTTTTCTCTGTTTCTTTACGACACAGTTTAGATCTGCTGGTTATTGTGTAAACAACTAGCTGCTTGTTACAAGAAAATGCTTTTCAGCATTAGCTTGGCTCATTATTCATATTTTATTTCAGGAGGGAAGATGCTAGTACAGCTTTTTGGATCCTTGTTGGACGGTACAGGAACCAGAAAGGACATTTTATTTCATCTCACTAATCAGAAGAACTTTTCTTTTGTGCCCATCTCTGAGCTAACTCTGTTTAAGGTTGAACAACTTTCCTGGTAGAATGAAGTCTAACACCAGAGAATGTTCATTTCAGGAATGATTTAATAATTCGTCCCATAAGTATTTGAAGGTTCTTATTTTCAAAGTCATTGTGGGTATAGGACAATGAAGACAGAGTCAGCACTCTCAGGAGCTTACAGCTTAGGAAGGGAGAGGCACTGCTCAGCACAGAGTGAGCAGGAGCCCCCTCATCAGAACTGATCCAGGTCCAGTGGTCAGAGACCAGCCAGGTCTTCCTGGAGCTGTGCAGCTGTTACCACAGTCGCCAGGCTGTCATCGTGTAATGTGGCGCTCTTCCTGTACCTGCTTTCAGTTCAGTGTGGCCCATTGGAAGTATGGTAGAGAGTATTAGGGTTACTTACTTAAAAATGGTTGTGTAGAAAGCTCTGTTTGGTTGGGCCAAGAAAATTGCCTAATAAATAACTTATTAAATTAAAAGGTCATGCATATTAAGCAACCTAAGACTATTGAAGAAAAGAACTCAGAACTATTTATAGAGCAATTTATTTATTTTAAAAATAGAGTTAGTTAATACATTCATCATAGAACTTTTTTTCTGGTTAGTTTTCTTTTAAAAAAAACCTTTATTGTTGAAAGTATTACATATATCCCCTTTTTTCTCCCATTGACCCCTTATAGCTCGCCCCTGCCCCCTGCCCTAGGCCTCGACCACCCACCCCACTCTCCGAGTTCATGAGTTATGCATATATGCATAAAAGTTCTTTAGTTGCCCTCTCCCCTCAACCTCCTACTTCCCTCTGAGATTCGACAGTCTGCTCCATGCTTCTACCTCATAAAACATTTCAAATGAACAAATTTATAAACATTGGTGCCAAGTGAACTGGTGGTTGGTAAGAATGAAGACTAGGAGTTACTATCCTCTCTTTTATGTTGTTGGGACTGTGTCATTATTTCCTGAACACAACCGCCAGAAACCTTGGCCTGTAATAGAGGCTTGCTCTGTGTACTCGGTGACCATGTTTCCGAGAGCTGTCAGACTTGACTACCATTAGAATTGAGCAAACAGAACCTCATGCAGGTAGATAGTTTCCACTTATATGGTACAGTGGCGGAGAACACATAGGCTGGATCATGACTGCCGGAGCCCGGGTCCAGGACCAGCCATTTGCTAGGTGTTCTCATGGAAAAATTACTGTTACCTTTCTGTTTCTGTTTCTTTAGTCACAGTTTGAACATTTTTGTGAGAGTTGGAAACACAGCAGGTAATGACTGCTTTGAAAATCACGTGGCTTAGTTAACATCTCTAGGAAATACTTGGTCATATCCATGGCAGGGGATCACTGCCTGTGAGGAATAAAGTGCCAGGGTAGATCTGTGAGTTGCAGGCCTGAGGATGTTTGCTTTCATGTCTTACATACCATTTATCAAAGAATTCTAAGCTAAAAACAAAGTTAAGTAAAGCAAGATCATATTAACTAGATTTTATGAGGATTTCTTATATAGCTAATTAGTCAGAGATTACATTTTTCAAAAAGAAATGTTTCCTCCCAAGATGGCTGGTTATCAGGAAAGAACAGAAGTCTCTGTGTGGTTGCAAGAGAAATGTGACTTATAACTTGCAAATGAGAAAACAGTTCATAATTCAGGGACATCTCAGATGTTTATTTATTTAAATATATTTTATTGACTTTTTACAGAGAAGAAGGGTGAGGGATAGAGAGTTAGAAACATTTGTGAGAGAGAAAAATCAATCAGCTGCCTCCTGCACACCCCCTACTGGGGATGTGCCTGCAACCAAGGTACATGCCCTTTGACCGGAATCAAACCTGGGACCTTTCTGTCTGCAGGCCGATGCTCTGTCCACTGAGCCAAACCGGTTAGGGCTCAGATGTTTATTTTTCATTATTTTAATAATTTTTGTGTGAATTCAATAATGTGTGTATGCAATGTGAAGTTTGAAAATACTTGACTACCTGAAAAAAAACATTTTATGTTTTAAGTTCTATTGTTGCTAATTTAATGGTGGGGAAAACACTGACATGGAGTTAGGCAAGTCATTCATTAGCACTGTGTCTTTGAACAAGTCCCTGGCTTCTGCAGCCTCCGTTTTCTTATCTAGAACCTGGTAAAAACAAATGGTTATTCCGTGAACTGCAGGGAGCACTGGCATGGCCATGTGCTTGTCTAAAGGCCCTGGGTGTCTGGTGCCAGCCCTCAGAGCTGGATCAGAGAGGGAAACAGCCCCACCTCTCCCAGTGCTGCGAGCATTAGAATTGACCTCAGTGCTTTGGCAAAGGAGGTTTTTCTGTCCTGCGAGCAAACAAGGCAGAAAATTGACACAATACTGCTTTAGCCTGCTCTGAGAGGGCATCTTGTGCATTAGTAACTTTCTGGGGGCACCAGAAGTGTAGACTTGCATCAAGGAAGGTCTGGCCATCTAACTATAGCTTCCCTTACCATAAAAGTCTGCCTTCAGAGGACCAGCCCATCCCTAGTATCAGTTCTTCTTTACTCACAACCCATGTCTGGTCCTAGAATTCCTTGTCCACGATTCTCATCCAGGTGCTGTGTTTTCATGAGTAAACATTCTGTTGTTTTAAAGTTATGAGGTAGCTCCCTGGACAAGGAGTAAGCCACCCAGTAGGTATACTCAGGGAAATCACATCCAGGAGGGTCCCCTCTGGCTCTTTTTAATTTTATTTGGGTGGGAGGAGGAATTCATTCACATATTTACTCAACATTTATTCATTAGTTACTTGTTTTTTAAATAACTTAATTGAGACATAATTCACATGCCATACAGTTCATTAAACTATACAGATTAATGGGTTTTTGTATTTTCATAGATGTGTGCGACCATCATCACAGTCAATTTTAGGACATTTTCATCACCTCTGACAGTAACCCCATACCCTTCAGCGATCATCCCTTGTCTCCCAATGCCCTCATCTCCCATCCCAGAAACCCAAGAAACCACTAATCTATTTTTGTCTCATATAGTTTTCTGTTTGAGACATTTTATAAGAATGGGATTATGATATGTGGTCAATTGTGACTGCTTCTTTCACCTAGCATGATATTTCAAGTTTCATTCATGTTGTAACATGTATTAGTACTTCATTTCTTTTTCCCTCTGACTCTTCATAGCTGTTTCTTGCTTCCAAAGCTTATATCATGTTCCTGACACAAATATGAGCATTAATACAGTAAGAAAAGGAGTTGCTTTAGTTTATTTTGGGAGGAAGTAAAATAAAAATCAATTGATCTCTTCAGATATATAAATCAGTGGTGAGAAATTTTTTGATTTCAGGTTCCTATCAGTTAGAAATTTTGACCATTGTATAATTATTTAAGAATTATATGCCTGAATTACATAGTTATCTAATAACACAGATCACAGTATACACTTACGGCAATGTTTACAGTCATTGATGGAAGCTGCAAATTCTTATTTCAAATGAAATTGATAATTTCTTATTTTTTCAGATTTTATTATAGAATTTAGCTCTAATGCAAAGCTCTTCAAGAGTTGATATTAGAAGTAGGATAACTATGAGCTTTGTCATTTTCTGGATGTTTGCTTGTGATTGCATTATTAGCATTTTATTCGATCCACTTGGCATTTTTGCCCATCTGACATCCAGAGCAAGTGGGGGCCCCGATGAGGATGTATATTAAATATTCTTATAAAGCTTAAAATTCTTAATATAAAGATGCATTTTGACACTGTAGTATTTTCTTACTGAACCCAGTGGATGATGCTGGATACTTTCTATTTAGTGTGCATTATAACCAACTACTATAGATTGATGGGGAAAGTGGAGGGGAGCTATATTCCTGTCTGTTCCAATGACATGCTTCTGACAGTCTGGCTGCTGCGTGTTTCACACGAAGGGTTTTTAGGAGGCCAGCAGATTGTGCAGCACTCCTGGAAATACTTCTCTTTGGGGCTGGTTGTGCCGGCTCTGCTATATAGGTTACCTGCAGATTGCTCAGAATCACCTGGGTTTGCTGACTGTGTATGTGACCGTGGAGTGGCTCAGCTAAATTACATCATTTGAGGCTGTGCTTCACACTGACCTTGAGGTTTCTCCTGCCCTGCCCTCCGCAGCTGTGTGGGAATCCTGCTGCCTCCCTCCCTAGATTAGAATGTCTGTGCCAGGGTGTTGGCTATTTTAAACCAAAAAGGTCGTACTGGGTGTGCAAGTGATGAAATCGCTTGACAAGAAAGCCCTGTGCTATCTGAGACAGTTCTCGGTCTTTCCTGAGCATGTTGAAAATTGGGCACTGTCCAAATCTTGACATAGTTTGTGGCTCTTGATGGGGGAACTCTTCGCTAGTCTTCAGTGGGACCTGCCTGATAGAAGCTGTCATTTGATTTGGAGGCTAGTTTGAAATCATCTCTAAAGTAAGACTGTTTCTTTCATGCCAGTTTGTGACCAGCTTTGTTCTTCCCTGAAGACAAATCCAAAGGAAATGGGTTTAAATTGTTGAAAGAATTTAGGTTAGAAGAATTACTTCCAAGGGATGGATTAATAAACACTGGAATGGTTTATCAGAGGAAAGCATGGAATCTGGTTCTTTAAAGGTTTTGAGAATGAATGTCTATTTGTGTGAAGCGATTTAAATGCCTCACCTGGAGGGATTCCCAGATTGTGGGCCGCACAGGGTTGTGAGCCCCGTTCCTCACCCAGCCTCTCTCACTCTTCACCTCTGAGCCAGTTTGATTTTCTTTTCAGTAAACAGCGTAAAATCCTCCAGGTCCTCCAGAGATTATATTCCATCCTGAAGGGAAAAATAAATAGGCCAGCATACAGATTATGCTGCATAACGAGTCTCCCGTGTATTACCACAGTGTTGTCACCTCAGTTCTCAATGATGGCAGCTTTTGCTGAGGGGCAGTCTTAGGAGTGTGTGGAGCCCAAGGCAGCCGAAGCTGCTGAGGTTCCCTGAGTATGTCTCTGCTCAGCCGCCTGGTGTCTCTCTCAAGGTTGGTGGCTGAGTATACCGCATGTGCTATTCAGGCGACTAAAATCCTAAACTCCAGCTTCTCAGAGGAGAGCCTTCAAGGGCGTTGGATGCACTGGGAAGAGTCTCGGAAGGGTCTGACATGTTGGTGCGGCAGCCTGTGTCCACTGTTCTTCAGGTGTGAATGATAAGCCCGGCATGTTTCCAGTAGCTATTTTGCTTGTTACTTTAATGGTGAAGGCCAGTGATAGAATCATAAAATAAATGTATTTTTGCCTGATAATCTGAATAAATTGGGGCCTTAGGATGTAGAAAATGTGATAAGCTTACTAGTAATGGAACCTAGAAAAAAATAAGTTGATCACTGGAACTTATTTCTGGCATTTTCTGAAAATGGTAAAATTAAGAAAAGAGCATTTTAAATATATATATGTGTGTATATATATATATATATATATTTTTTTTCAGAGAGGAAGGCAGAGGGAGAAAGAGATAGAACATTAATGATGAGAGAGAATTATTGATTGGCTGCCTCCTGCACACCCCCTACTGGAGATGGAGTCCACAACCCAGGCATGTGCCCTGACTGGGAATTGAACTGTGACCTCCTGTTTCATAGGTGGATGCTCAACCACTGAGCCATACTGGCTGGGCAGGAAAGAGCACTTTGCAAGAGAAAAAGATCTAGACTTTGACATGTTATAATTCATATTTTCCTGCATGATTTTGCTGTTGCAATTCTGAATTAATGTAGTTTGCACACCTTCCTCCAGGACAAATAAAAAATCCAACTCCAAATAACACAAACATCAAAGCTCTGGAACCCAGTAAACTGAGGTAGACAGACTGCTAAAAGAAAGGGTTTTCTAGATCAGCACCATTTCAGACAAACTTTTCCAAGAAAATTTATAGTTGGGGCCTTACAACCAGGCCTGTTGATTCAAAATCCTATCAAATAGACAAAGGCAGCTTTTGTTCACCAGTCACTTGGTATTTCAGAACTGAGAGATTTTGTACAAAATGAAAAGAGGCAAGTTATTTTATAGTAATTTCTTCTATGTCAATAAGTTTCAGAACCTCATAGACTTGCAAAAGTAAAAGGATAGTTCATTGATTAATATCTACATAAACAATATTAAATCTTTGCTAAGAAAGGGCTTTAATAAATGAGATGCATTCAATTTTGTAAATTCTTCAAAATTCTTCTGCTTTCCCACTCTCTCCTAAATCATTGTCATTTATTACATATGGAATTTCTGTATAAAACTATATAATAATTGGGGCAGACATTTTCAAAAATAGCAATTTAAGTATTAGAATTGGAATATCAGAGGGTTTTGTGATAGCGAGGCAATGGACATTACTGGACATATATAGTACCATGTGTAACCTAAAATGTGTAGCAGGATGATTTATGGTTGACCTGCTTGTTTTCTGTGTTGATTTTAAATGCAATAATGGATTACCAAGATGCCTTAATGTTTTCAAAAATCAGGAATACCTTCGCTCTTTTTAGCTATTTTAAGAAAGAGTGGGATGCCAGTGTTGATTTGATTATTGTACCTGTAAGAACTGTTCTGCCTTGTTCAGTGGCTTCAGGTTTTGAGTCAGGTGTCGAGGTGTAACCATAGCACACATACTTGTGCCGGTGTATCTGGAACCAGAATCGAAAACCTCCTCTGACTTTTCTGTTCTTTTTCTCTGTTAATAAGGAATTGTGCATTTACAGTTTCCTAAATAACCTGTGATTTATTACAAATTCAAATTTCACCTTCCTTTAATTGATTGGAAAGGGAGCAGGTGAGGAGGTGGGGCTGTTCGTGAGCAGCTGTGCTGGTTCACCTTGCATCAGGTGTCGGTTGGCAGAGCCCTCAGAGCGGATGAAGGCATGTTAGAGTCCCTTTCCCAATTGGAATCACTTACCCCATCGTTTTCATTTTACCCTCTAGGCTTAAAAAAGTGTGTATTTAGCCATCAGTTCATTTTGTGTGGTCTGAGTTATAAAAATGCCCCTGCCGGTTTTTCCATAAGAAAAACATGTTTTTCATTTGTGGAAACTTATATAATTTCTTTTTTTTTGCTGGCTTTCTTTTGTGCTGCTTTAAATTAAAAGCAAATGTACTCCCCTCCCCTTCATTCTTGCTTCCCCACCCCCATCTTTGCATGTTCCAATTACAGAGTTGTGAAAATAAGTCATCTTTCGGCTTTTGTTACTTTAAAACAGCTATCGGTGATGTCAGAGTCAATACTAAAAGCATTAAGAATGCTGGCAGAATGTAATGCAGCTGCAATCCAACATGATGCTGGAAATGGGGTTGAGAGCATAAAGGCTTTCCATATTCCCAGGGCGCACAACTGCTTGCGGCCTTGGCTTTGATCTCTTCAAAGGCTGCTGCCTCCTCCTAGATGGAGAGACTTGGCTGCCACTCGCTTGCATTGAAAAAAGGCAGAGGTCTCTATTCAGGCAGAAATCAATCACTGTGCAGAAACAATTATGTGTAATTCAACCATCATGAAAACAGGACAAGATTACGGGTTTGTTACCTGAGTGACTGTGTGGAGACAGGGAGCAGAGAACACTGGAGTCCTGCTGACATGCCACATCTCGGTGACAATTACAGACATATGAATGATGTGGCGGGCAGGGGAGTCACAATGACAAATGTTGGTCATGCTGTCCAGCAGAGCAGAAAATGAGGTTACAATTGGGAGATAATGTTTGCGTATGTAGCCATATTTCAGCAAGCTGAGCAACTTCAGGGAACAGACCCTCAAAACCTCTTGTGGGTATTTGGGTGTATGTATACTAGCATATGATTGTGATATTAGCTGAATTAAGGCACAAGTAGTCCTAATAATTTGATAATTACCCTGGAAGAAAGACAGTGAAGTTCCAGTTATCACACTTGCTTATTTGGAATGTATACTCCTGACATCAGAGTATATGTATATTCCTACAAACACAACCAAGTTTCTAACCTATATAAGTGTGTCTGTCTTGGAACAGCTTCTGGTTCAAGAGTAACATTTTTATTTGAATTTGTTAGCCTTTAAAAAGCATTACGGTGTTTTGTTTTTCATCTTTACTGAAGCCCTTTGGGGAAATGGTTTTGTCAGTCGTACTATCTTCCCGTGTTTTCAAATGTTGTTTTTCTAAAGCAACCTTCTGAAATGTGTTGAAGTTTCCTTTCATTGTGGCTAAAAGCAGGGCCTTTTTCTAGGTAGGAAATAACTTTCTGCTCTAAGTAGAAGTATATTTAATCTCAGAGCCCTGGCACGCAAAGCTGTCGAGGCATTTATTTTTATTTTAACTTGCTCTTGTCACCTAACAAAGGCGTAGGAGTAACCACACTCTGCCAGCTAGCCTGGTAAGGGTTGGGGGTTGGGAGGGGGCAAAATAAGATGAAAACCTAGATGGCTGATTATAAAATGGTATTGCTGCCGCTCAGCTTGCTACCCAGGCCCGGGTTTACCTTTTATGCTGCTCCAGCTTAGACATCAGAGGCGTGAGAGCTGCTTTGAGTTACAGATCTTCAAACAATAAGTCAAA
The DNA here is from genome assembly GCA_026230045.1 of Corynorhinus townsendii. Taxonomy (NCBI): domain Eukaryota; kingdom Metazoa; phylum Chordata; class Mammalia; order Chiroptera; family Vespertilionidae; genus Corynorhinus; species Corynorhinus townsendii. The sequence continues at coordinate 77,069,559 of JAPDVU010000001.1, read as the reverse complement.
ACAAAAAATCAATCCCCTCTGGTCCCTGGGTGCAGTTATCGAAAGATAAAAGAGAAAAATAAAGTTATGCTAAAGCAGATAGAGGAAGGGAGCCGATATGCCAAGGAAACTCGGAGGACAAGTGCAGAGTTGAAGTGGGCCTCGTGTGAGCCGACATCAATGGATTTTTATCTTATCAAAAAGTTTTAGGGTTGCCAGTTCTTTTCAAACTGGATCCAGTCAGCTTCAGGGCTGCCTGGAGCATTGGCTTAATAAAGTTGCCCCCCCCCCCCCCGCCAATCCCCTAAACATAACCACATAGGAATTAGATTGCATTTCACTGAAGGTATAAAACTTGCCACAGACTTCAACACAAATTAGGGGTTTCAATAATCCCTTGATATTTTGAATATAAATTGAGGGGAGTTTTTATATGTTTATTGAAAGCTGTAGATTTACATGAAAAGCAAGGCAAAGCTCTATAGTGTGTATGCTTTCTTCAAGCCAGATTTCTAAGGAGAGCTGGAAAGCCCCATGAATTCTTTTTGAGGTAAGAGATCTGTGTTTTTCCTCTGTTGTGTGTGGGTAATGTCAGATATTTTTGGAGATTAAGTATCTATCTGTGAAACATTTTGGCCAACATTTTGATATATGAGCCAGTATGTATTTTTGTGAATCCCAAGCTACAGTAAAAAAAAAAAAAAAAAGCTTATATTTTTAGATATTCTTACAGAATAGTGAACCTGTTGCTCACTAATTTTATAGTCGTAAACATTTCTGAGATTATCCAATATAGAGTTCCTTTCCTAGCTTTCCTGATGGTCTTCCATCAGACGGCAGCACACATTTCACTCTCCATCGCCCCCGCCCCCCCCCCCCCCCCCCCACACACACACCTTGGTCTCTCTTCAGTTTCCTCACCTGATAGAGGAGTGTACCTGAGCCTCTGCCTGGAGCCCGCTCTGCATCTTCTCCCAGGCCACTGGGAGCTCAGGCTGCCCCTTGCTAGGTCATCAGTTTCCAGATTTTAAGGGAGAAGAGGATAGTTTGCTTAGCTAGTTAGAGAACTAGATGTTCTTCTATTTAAAGAAACATGTTCTATATATAAACTATATTTAGTCATTTGAGTAAAACCATCATAGCTTTCATTTGCATAGTTCAGATGACTCACTGTTTTGAAAATTAAATAAACTCAAATGGAAAACAACCACACACTTTGGGTTGCAACTTCTATTTCCTAGTCTAGAGTTAATGAGCAGAAAAATGCCTGAGCCCTTTCCAAACACCGAAGGCGTAAATGTTTTTTCTGAACCATTAATGAATGTACTCTATTATAAACACTGAAGCTTAGAGTATGTGCTGCAGGCCCTGAGAGAAGAACTGGAGTGCAGATTCTTCCTCATTTCTTATCATTAAACGATGGTAGGGAATCACAGTCTGTATTTTTAGGCCTTTGTCCTCTGACTCTCCTTCAGGCTGGGTTCAGCTAACATTCTCAGTCTCTCTCTTACCATTTCCTATCCTTAATCCCATCTTGTCATCCTTCCAGGCTACTTAGAGGATGTTGTTACAAGTGGCTTCAAGTTCACATGCAAGGAAGGAAAGAAGACAGAAGAGGGAAATGGGGCAGGGTGGAGTATGCCACCCATGGTACTATGCCCCAGCACGCTCCATTCTGGTCCAGGTGGAAGACCTGTGAATTCCTGACATCCCAGCCATAAATTCTGAACTCTTACTCTCATGCAGGCAGCGTTGGCTCCAGGCAGTTGGTTGGGAAGGGGGGGTTTCTGGGTGCTAGCCTCCATAATCTCTGGCAATATCCTCACCCCCAAATAAACTTCTGTGTGGAGTGAAAACATTCTTCAAGATAGACTCTCTAATCCCTTTTCCCAACCAGATTGCTGTTTCTAAGCGCCTGTTATATAGAAATGTCTATGCTAGGTTAACTGTCAGCATAGTCACCTGTGTGTGTGTGTGTGTGTATGTACACATGTGTATGTACATGTAATACAGTGTTTAAAGCTCATGAATCAGATTGGCTGTGCATGAATCCGAGCTCCACCACTTAATGGCTGCGTGAGATCTTAAGCAAGTTACTTGAGTATTTTAATCCTTATTTCCTTATCTGTATAATGGGAATAATAGTAGTAGCCACCCAATGCTTTGTGTAAAGGCAGTGTAAATGCGAAGCATACTTGACATTTAGGTGCTAATAAGTATTAGCTGTTATTGTTGTAAGGAAAGAACACCTCTTCTGTGCCTTCATTTAAAACATGATTTGCATTTTGTTACTGTTTGAGATGTACTATCTTATCTGCTTGTGCATTTGTTGATATTTGAGTTTCCTCATGAGTAGAGCCCAGGCTGTGGAGGGAAGTGGAGAGTCCAGCCTGTCTTAGCTAAGCCTGAATTTCGATCGAAGGTGCAAAATTAGGAGATTTTGTTGTTGCGGTCCTAAAGGTGGTATAATCATGGGAAAAAATATGCGGTTAGAAATTCCTTAAACTCTTAGGTTGTAGTAATTTGGAATTTAGGGAAAAACCATAGTTCATATTTTTTCTTAGCCTTTTTAATATTCTACAGGAAATAGCTTATCTCTTTCACAGGAAAAATAAACTTTAATTACATGACTGTTACCTAGTATATTTAGGCATTTTATATGTAGTTGGGTGTATTCCAGAGGACAATCTTAAGTCCTAATTATAGAGTACATACATGTGTAATTCACTAATATTAGAAATGGTAAAAAAAAAAAAGCCATATTTCAAAATAAAATATGGGTTATAGATCTAAAATTTATATTCAGGGCAATGGTGGATGAGACCAGCAAGGTTCAGGTTACAGGACGATTATGGTCCTTCAGCGTCAAGGCAGGCCCTGGGCAGCACAGTCTCTGGTGTCTGTCCTTTCTGTGCTCAGACGGATCCCCTGGCCTGCAGCACACACGGCCTCTGACCCTTCCCTCCTCGGTCCCTGAGGGCAGCGTTTGTCCTCTCGTACAAACTCCAAATGGAAATCTTAAGTTGCAATGTGAAGGCAATTTTATGATATTCAAAATATTACTTGAAACTTCTTTTTAAAAGGAAATCTCTTACTTTGATGATTGTGTTATTGTAAAAAAATTTTTGAAAGGAACTTATTTAACAGTTTTGCTCCTTTTAGCTTCAAAATTGTGTAATTGGAAGAATATTTCTTTGGGGAGGGGCTCTAAAATGTGTTTTAATTAGTGTTAATTAACATCAATTTTAAAGTATTTAAAATAAAAACACTGACTTTATAATAAGCCGAAAGAAACTTATTCTGAGTTAAATAGCTTTATCCTTAGCAGAAATGTCCAGAGAACCTCTTACTTAAATTCCCCCTCCACCCCCCAGCTTTATTGAGGTATAATTAACAAATGAGTGGTGCTTTGGTCAACCTCAGAATTTTAAAGTAACACTCAGAGCTCTTATTTATAGCTGTAATTTTCAGTGTCTACATACCTACATAATAGCTTCATAAAAAGTTTTGGACACTATCTCCCATTCAACTCTTGGCTATTTGGAGTTAGAACATTACTTCAGAATATAACAAGTATAGCAGAGTAAATAATCACAAACATTTATGCTTTTGAAAGAAAATACAAATCTTATCAGAGGGCACATGACCCTTAATTTGACCCTTTAGGTACTCTTAAGAATTTACTATCACTCTGTATAAGACATGTAAATCATGACTAGTTCTGCAGCTGTAAGAATCCTAACTGGCAACTTTTGGGCATTTGATCCTAAGTATTGTTAGCTTTCAGATTTGAATGGGATAGCCAAACCTGGAATGTTAGTATGTGGCATAACTATCTAAAGTTGGTTTTTGTTTTTTTTAAGGAAATTTAAGGAGATGTGCATTATTTCATTAGAAGTATTCGAACTGGCAATTTAGCACACACATGCTTCTATAAACATTAACCCTTTTAGAATATTTGGTTGAATAGACAGTGCAACTAAAGTATTGAGGGTGTGGGAGAATTTTTATAGTAGAGGGACAAAGCAGAAATGGTAGAGATGTATAATTTATAAATGCTAAACCAACACCACATGGAAATTTGAAAGGTAAGAGTTCTTTGGAGAACTTGTAGTGTGCTTGTGCATCTCGGCAAAAAATGAGCTTGTGTTTTATAATTTTTAAGTTTTAAATATGATAATCTTCTGGAAATTTTCCTTCGCTTGTCTACCATGTTTGTTTGTTTTTTCTACTTGAATTGTAACTCCACATCATCACCTTCCTATAAGAAGTTACACTGCTTCCAGGTGAAATGAGATCAGTTGTTGTTCAGTTGGCCTGTTTGTCCACTAATTTTGTACTTTTTCTTTATGGATGGGTAAGAAAGAAGTCAGACTAAGGAATTTTAAAGGGATGTATTTAATCACAAAAACTGTTTGATGTACATTTGGGCAGGGTGGGGAAGAAGGATATATGTATGATGAAGCCAGAAAGAAGATATTCCTCGGTCCATGTGTATTTGAGCCTCTGCCAATGGGATGAGCCGGAGAAGGGCAAAAGGAATGGCAGGCTCCGGTGGGTTAACCTCTGGAGGATTCAGAGTGGATAATTACCTACCCGGTAGGGCTTGAGGAGAGCTACATGTCTCTGCTTGCCTGAAAATCTCTCCCCTGCTGGCAGTCTATTGAAATGTCACTCAGCCAGCCTACTTGCTCCCAATTCCCACTGTTAGAGGTCCTCAAGGGACAAAGCCATTGCTGCCTGCAGGCTGTTGAATGCCCCAGAACTGAACCTAAAGAATGGGAGAGGCTTTAAACGTGGCCTGGCCAAACATCCCATCCGGCTGATGGACACAGTGCTATCTCTCCCCCGGTGAGGCCAAACCTCTTCAGGAGTAACTCCCTCACCTCTCACTCGCCCCCACCCCCCACCCCACCCCAGGAGCGACCCTGCATTTCAGGGCCATCACTGACAAGACAAGGAATCACTGGTCCGTATATATTTGAGGCTGTCATTTGCTTTCCTCCCACTTTTTTTTAACTCTTCAGATGAAACAGACATTCTTGGTTCTTCCAAGCCTCTGGTTCTGGAACTTTTGCTGTTCTGTATACCTCCCTCCTCATATGTGCTTGATTCAATAAAAGTTTGAGGTTTGAACTACCCAGTACTTCAGATTGGGTCTGACCACTACAGCATAGGGCTGATCTGAGGCCTCCCTCCTTCTGAGTATCATAGGTCTACTAGCATTAATGTAGCTGGAGGATTTAGTTTTAATCACCTCTTGATACCTAGGCTCAGAGTTAATTTTATGCAACTGAAATTTCTGTTTTCCTTCAACCTGTTGGTGTATGGAACCATCAACTTGTAAAGTTTTACATTCATCCATATTAAATTGCCCCTTCTCAATGTCACTTGGTCACTTTTAACCATTTTGGTTTATTTGGATCCAGTGATAAAATATTTTTTAATTCCCATTTTCTTGTCCTCTTGGATTTTGAAAAGTGGGCATCTCTTTAAAGGCATTGATTAACATGTGTGTAGAGGCTGGCCAAGAACGATTCACTGAGCCATTCATCAGTAGCCTTTGGGTATATTGGAAGGATCTCTCATAGACTTTGGGATAAGAAAAGAATCCTGGTTTTGCCTTTGGCTTGTTGTGTGACTTTTTCTCATGTAGGAAATGATGACACCTCCTGCTGCGCAGGGTAGTTGTAAGGATTGAGGTCACGTATGTAAATAATCAAACACAGTACCTGGCACATAGTAGTGGTCAACAAGGATTAGTTCTCCTCTTTTTACTGTTTTAGAATCACAGAAAGCGTCATTCTTCACCCGTGCCTTGGATTAATTAAACCACTGTCTCGCCCATCAGCTTCACAGGCCTCTTTTCTAAGGTTGAGTGCTACTTCCTTTGACGGCTCCTCCCGTGCTCTTACATTTCTGCACTTTTGAACCTTAAATAATGAAATAAGGTTGCTCCGGGTGAGTAGTTGACCTTTTTCCTAGTCCTCTTTCATTACACTGGATTACTTTATCAGTTGATAATTTAGAAGAATGGTGACATATAGGAAGAGGCATAGTGGTTGAGGGAGAGGGGTGTGATAGAGTTGGACTGCTAGTGTGGAATCACAGAGGACAAAGTCATACAGGCCCACAATCCTTTACTCATAAATTTGGAATTGAAAAATATCTGTAAATTTGGTGTCAAAATCTGACCCTAAGTAATGTGAAGTTGTTTATGGTCTTTATTTCACTAAGCATGAATATTTATATGCCTCATTGCAAAACTGAAAATGTGTTTGATTATAGACTACTGCCTTTGGACCCGACTGAGGGCAATGCATAATATACAGTATGTGTGCCAAAATATTACTTTCCTTTCCCCCCCCAAATATTACTTTTCTAAAATCTGAAAAATTAATTTATAAAACATATGGTCCCAAGGGTTTCAGTTAAGAAGTTATGGGGCCTATACTAATGGGTAAGTAGAAGTCTTGGAAAGAAAAATACCAGCCTAGTTTAAGGAAGACTTTCCATACTTCCCAATAAATGGATTATTTTCCAACACGATGACATCTCAAACACCAAAATCCCTCTTGGTGGGGGTGGGGAGGTGCTCTGAACCACCTCGTAAGGATATTGTCAAAAGAGTTTATTGAGTAGGAGACTAAACCTCTAGAATCTCTCCCCCGCCCCAGAGTTATTAATGTCAAAGATAGTTTTTCAGCCCTAGATGGATGAGCTCCAGCGGAGGTTTCTCTGGGAGCATGAGTCCCAGCCCATTCCAAGAATTAATTAGGACACAAAATAAACAGGAGGTACCATGCCAGCCAGTGCAGGACATAATGATAGAGGAGTCTGTAATTGCTTTATATTGATTACTTATGTCTCAACAATTACATAGAATGCTAGCATCATTGTAAAGTTTAAATTGTAGATAAAGGTTGTATGATAAACTTCCGTTTCGTGAGGTCGATCTAACCCTCGGTTCTCAGAGTTTGGTCTCCAGATCAGTAACATCAGCATCACCTGGGAACTTCTTAGAAATTCTCATTTCTACTCCCATCCCAAGTCTACCGAGAACTCTGTGGGTGAGGTCCAGAAACCTGTTTTTGATTAAGCCCTCCAGGAGATTCTGATGCATGCTGATTCATTAACCATTATAGAGTACTTTTTGTAAAACACACACACACACACACACTCTCTCTCTCTCTCTCCCTCTCTCTCTCTCTCTCTCTCTCTCTCTCTCTCTCTCTCTCTCTCTCTCTCTCTCTCTCTCTCTCTCTTAGCATGGCCCATGATGCTTGCCCTCTAGGCCTCAAAGCAGAGTTTGAGATAGGCCTAGTTTACTCTATGCCAAGGTGCTGTTTTGAAAAGGCTGTAAATGAAACTCAAAATGCAGGAGAATTGGGAGGAGTAAGAGGATTCTAACTGGGACTGTGAGAAAGGCTCATTGGGAAGTGTGTGCTTTAAGACACCAGTAAGACTTTGGGGTACAGAATGGGGTAGCATTCTGGCCTCAGGGGAGGACAGTTAACCTCTCCATTGGGGACTCAGTTGTCTCTAGAATGTCAAGGTCATATAGCACTAATAACGGAGAACTAAGACAGTACTATTAGCCAGACTACTGCAGTACATATTTCACATACTTTGGATATGAGATCAATTCTTTGGGGGCCCCATTGCCTTACCTTATTTTGTCTTACTTGAGTAGCACATCAGTCTAATCCTGTAATGTTTTGGATTCCTGAATCTCTTACCCCATTGCCTAATTAGATCCTCATTCAAGTCATCGAAAACACTGAACTTGCATTTGAAATTTCCCTCCTGTTTGACCTAAATCCAAACCTCAGTTTAGTGTACTTGCTGAACTAGAAAGAAATAATCCTGAATATTTTGTGTGTGGTTTGTAAAAACAATCTCATTGTTCTGTCATTATACCCTGTATTACACACTCCTCACTTCTTTTACTGGGAATGTTTTACATTTTAAGCTTTTTACTCAAGATATTGTTTATACTACATGGCAAGCTGCACAAGAGCAGGGTTTTGCCTGATTTTCAGAAGTCTGCCAGAAATTTTAAAAATGTATTTATGATCCCAAAGGGGCTTTGCCTCACAGAAGCATAACTGTCACTAGTCCCATATAGTGGCTTGTGCAAGGACACCACCCAAAACAAAGGCTCATGGGTTGGTCCCTGTGACCTCTTTGGACAATTTAGGTAATTCATGGAGATTGACTTGGATCTGTTGCTGGAGAGTTCAGTGTTTCCAAATGTCTTTCTTTGGACTAAAATTGTTCTAATGACACATGGAACTGTGTGTTTTTGTTTGATTGTTGTTAATACTCACCTAAGGATATATTTTCCATTGATTTTTAGAGAGAGTGGAAGCAGAACAGAGGAAGGGAGGGGCGGGGGAGAAAGAGAGAGAGAGAAAGAGAGAGAGAGAGAGAGAGAGAGAGAGAGAGAGAGAGAGAGAGAGAGAGAGACAGACATTGATTTGAAAGAGAAACATCCATTGGTTGCTTCCTGCATGTGCCCTGACCAGGGCTGGGGATTGAACCTGCAACCAAGGTGTGTGCCCTTGACTGGGAATTGAACCCAGGACCCTTTGGTGGGATGACTGATGCTCTTAAGCATTAGACACACATGCCAGGGGGGAAGTGTGTTTTTATAATGGCCTCTTGCATAATTGTGTTGGCATTGCTTTAAGTACTTTTACGTGGTTTAAATTAGAGAAAACTAAGTTTATGTAGCACCACCATTACCATGTAATAATTTAATATTGTTTAAGACAAAAAAAAAAAAAAAAGGAGTATACCTTACCAATTTTTCTTCTTTGTGGTTAGGGACAAGCCTAAGTTCCAGGAAATAATTTGGGGAGGGTGAGGAAGGAAACATGTTATATTTGCTTTATAGCAAATTAACTGGAGAGCCTTTTAATAAACTATAAACAGTTAATAATCATAGGCTGATAACACACCGTCATAGGACTGTGTATTCTGGTGCCTTTAAGGATCTTATCTGTCAAGCTCTTAATCACTTCATTTAAAGAGAATCATATAAGCGGTCTTAGTAATTGGTTTGGGTCACCTGTGTGAAAGGCTAGTCTTCCTTTTTTTTTTTTTTTAACCTAAATTCCAGCTGCTGTTCTAAAATCCTTGTATAAAGGGAGAAGTTTGAAAGACTATTTTAACTCATCCTTAAACTCAAAGGGAAGTATATGAAATACCATTTTTCTGTAAGTGACCATTGGGCCAATAATGTTAATGGAAGAAAAGAAATGAAAAATGGATCACTATTGAATACCTTGGTGAGTATTCACACTGTAAACAGCATTGCTGCCCACAAAAGGACCTTGTTTCTTTCCTGATTAGATGCTGTTTGTTATTGGTACTTCAGAGAGGCTAAGAGAATTGTTCAGAGAATGCATACACCTGCGGTTCTTAGGCTTACGCCTTACATAAGCACCCACCCAAGATTGATACCACATTGTTTTTGTGCCTGCAGTTGTGCCTAACGTAAGATAAACTAAGTATATTGCTGACTTTATTAAACAATTAGAATGCTGAGATGTGAGCTGAATTTATTGGGAATACTCTGTTGTTGGAGAGACTTAAGGAGAACTACTGCCAACAGTTTTTGTTGTTGTTTTGTTTGTTTTTTAAGTAGAATGCCCAGAGCAGACTTTTTGTCCTGTATCTGGAATTTTCTCAGAATCCAGAAAAGTGTTCTTTTACTTTGTTCTCTTTCCTTCTGCTTCTCCCATTATTCATGAAGAGCCATGTTTTTTAGAGCAAAGCATTCAAAATTCATGCAGTCCATACATGGTTTGAGCTTCTAACTACCCCTTACCAAAAACATTATGACTCTGAGGCTTTGAGAAACTATGATTCAGAGATATTTTTTTCTCCTAAAATTATAATTTTCTTTGGAATTTGAGTGCTCTTAGAATGTTCGAGACCAAGAGAGTATTCAAATTGATGACTGGTTTGGGGGTAAAGTTTTGTATTTTTCTAGTTCTTTCTAGTGAGTTGGTTGACCAGTGGTCACTAACCTTTCAGACCTCATGGACTACCGATTGCCAACCGCTGGACTAAACAATTTAGAACTGAGAAGACTTCTGTATAATCAAGAAAGACTTTGAAATGAATGGCTAGACTTCTGAAAAGGTGTTCAAGGGAACTTGATTTTCTGTCTTCCTTTCTTCTTCCCTTGGGAGCAGCGGGTTTGGTAATGCTGGGAATTGGAGAAAGAATGGAAGCCAAGAAATGCATTGATTCAGCCTAGAGGGTCGTGGAAAGAGGTTCCACCCGGCCTTATTTCCCAAAGTGAAAGTGTTGCCTATGATTTAATAGTTTGGGAAGTGCTTATTGATTTTATCTGTGATAGTATTTATGTGACTGCTACCAATAACCATTTCTGATAGGCATTTTTATGGGTTATTTTCCTCTTTTTTATTTGAATATGTATTAAAGCTAGCAACAAAGGAAATGAGCCAATTCATACATAGCCTCACCACACTAATAACTCTTTTCATTATTCACGACCTTTTCTAGTCCTTGACCATGTACATGTACGTTTTGTATTTTTGTAACCCTATCTGTGTACATATATGTATATGTGTGTGTGTATGTGTATATATGTGTATATATATACATATATATATATATATGCGCTAGTATTTATCCTTTCAATAAATATGGGTGCTATATCTTAAGTATATATTTATTTTCTATTAAAATGAACATATTTCACAATTTAGAAAAGGAGTCCTTTAGAGCAGGAGTGGGGAATGTCTGCCCAGCAGGCCATATAAGGCCCGTGAAATTATGTGGTCTGGCCCTGCCAAGGCCTTAGGGGGAGTTAATTAAATGTTTGATCAAATATAGCAGGCTACTTTTTAAAAAAATATCTTCACCCAAGGATATATTTTCCATTGCTTTTCAGATAGAGAGAATGGAAAGGACGAATGAAGGGGAGAAAGAGACAGAGAAACATTGACATGAGGGAAACACATTGATTGGTTGCCTCCTACATGGGTCCCTACTGGGGCTGGGGAACCTGGAACTGAGATACATGCCCTTGACCTGGAATCAAACCCACAACCCTTTGATCTGAGAGCCAACACTCTAATGACTGAGCCAAACCGGTCAGGGCTAGCAGGCTAATTTTTAAGAATGATGTTATAAATGGCCCCTGGCAGAAAAATGGTTCCGCACCCCTGCTTTAGAGTCAGGATGGAGAGCTTCAGAAAGAGGGACACAAGGACAGACACCCAGTCCTGGACCTACTTCTCTTTGCCTGGCCCCAAACACTTGCAACCTTAAATTCCTATTTCTCACAGTCCAGCCTTTACTGTTGCACAAGTTATACTCGCTACATCCGTACGTTCTCTGTGACTTCCATTTCCCACTATTAATATTCCTAACATCTCTGGATCCTTGCAGTGGCACAAGGGCTACAGTATGTTTTCTGCTTAACGAGGTGAGATGTGGCCACAGCACATACTCGGCCCAAGGAAGTGAGACGTGCTGTCAAACCAGAGAGGACCTGTTACTCGTCGGGGTAGTTCGACAGGTGGTTTTCAAAGACACGGAGAGAAGGAGAGAGAACATAAAATTTATGACCACACAATAGTAATTTTAATAACTTTTTATCATCACCAAACCCCAGGGCTTGCTTCTCTCTAGCCACCATGCTCTCCAGCTCTCTCCAGCCTCTCTTTGGAAGTTCACGTGAGAGTCAGCCTCATTTATATAGCAGTCTTCAAACTCAGCATTCCCTCAGGTTCACAACTTTATAAATGAAATCGGTCATTTTCAGATTTCTTTTATTTCTTTAATAGTCACCCCAACTTAGACAGCTTTGAAGTAACATAAGGAGTCCTCCTGAAGTATAGCCCAGGAATTGACTAGTCAGACAAGAAGTGCCCAGTGCCGTCTCCCGCCTCCCCCTGGTGTCAGGGCGCTGTCCCAGCCTCTGGGCCTTTGCCTCTGCTGTTCTTTCTGCCAAAATGTCGCCCCCTCCCTCCACAGGCAAACTTGTACTCAGCCACTGACCCAGCTCACAGGCCCTCTCCCCGGAATTACTCCTGTGTGGCCTTAATTACTCCTGTAGTATTTGATCATGCCTCACTTGGAGCATTTTTCACATTGTATTGAAAGTGATTAATTCACATCTCATTCCTCTCCCTCATTAGACAGTGTACAGATTCTTCAGGACCGGGACCTCTTTTATATGATTAGCCCCTAAAATAGAGCCACATATACACACATTCACAAATAATAGAGTAAATGAGCAGCACTTTCACCTCATTTTTTTTAAAGGATAAACAACCAGGAGATGAGAACGTTGAGAAGCTATTACATTACAGTCCTGATTAATTATTCCAATTGTGATTTATTCTAACTCTAATCCTTTTACCCACTTTTCCTTTGTCTCCTCATACCTCTGTGTATATACCAAAGACACAGGAAGATCAAAGTCAAACTAATCTTGTTTAAGTCCTGGTAAGGGACTTAGATGAAAAATTTTGATTGGGGAAATTGAAATAATTGACTAAAATAACTTCTGAACACTTAAAAAAATATCCATGATATCTTTTTCATTATTATAAAAAATCTAGAATTGGCTTTTTATATGCATGTATATATAAACTTTATTTCTAAATTAAAGAAACTTATAATTGGCACGTTAAGTCCTCCGTGGAAAACAAGAGTTTCAAAACATAATTAAAATCACTGGGCCCAGCCAGGTGGCTTAGTGGTTGAGCTAAGGTCAACCTAGGAATCAAGAGGTCACAGTTCGATTCCCAGTCAGGGCACATACTGGGTTGTAGCCCCATCCCTAGTAGGGACTGTGCAGGAGGCAGCCGATCAATGACGTTTCTTTCTCGTTAATGTCTCTCTCTTTCTCTCTCTCTCTCCCTCCCTCCCTCCCTCCCTCTCCCTCTCTTCCCCCCTTCCCTTCTCTCTAAAAATCAATAAACATATTTAAAACAACAATCACTGAACTGTAACAGGACTATTTCCTGAAACAAACAAAAAGCTACCCCAATCCAGTAAAAGTGGTCTCATGTCCATCTAAGTACTTAAACATTTAAAATTGGCAGATAATTGGGAAGTTTTTATGGGTTTTAGTAGTAAATATGAGTAGTTCATACTGGTATGATTAGTAACTTTTTAAATTTAGAGATATAAATAATACAACACAATACATTTGGGATTACCTCATAGGTAAATCACAATGGCTTAATCACCTTTGCGGATTACATGAAATTGAAGTCCCAGGCGAGCCCTAGCTTCTGTTCTCTGATGGTAGGACTGTACACCCAGACTGCTGCATTAAACCATCTGTTGTGGGCCAGTTGTTTCCAAAATTGGACTATTAAATTATTTCGCAAACTCATGTGCTTAAAAAAAAAAGATTCTAAGGTGGTGTGGTATTACACAGCAAACAAGTGGTTTTTCTGGAAGGCCCATACGGTGCAAAATTCTACTAATATAAACTATCAATAATATGTACATATCTGCTGAACTTCCATAAATTTTCACTAGTTTATTCTAAAACACGGAATATTTCACCTGTAACAGTGGGAAATTTAAAAATGATAATGTGTGGCCCTGGCTGGGTGGCTTAGTTGGTTGGAGTATTGTCCTGTACACCATAAGGTTGCAGGTTTGATTTCTGGAGAGGGTACATACAATGCATACTAGTAAGCTCAGTGCATTAGTCCAGAGAAAAATAACTGCTAGTTTATGATGGAAAAACACATTGGTGTATGAGAATCCTAAGTTGGGAAGTGCTACATTCTACATGACTAGAGAATTCATGTCAGTAGAGAATTCATTTCAGATTTAACAAGTCAAAAAGTTTCCCATAGCTTGGTACCATTGGGACTACATTAAAGTATATAGGACAGATCTGGTGATGCCTAGAAAGGAGTGTTGTAGAAAACCAGTTTTAGTCCCAGGTCCAAGTTGGACTCTGGACAGATTGCTTGTGGATAAAAGAATGTGGAAATCCAAAAAAAGCTCTGAAATCTGAAACTGTTTTCAGAGCTTATTTGGTGGCCAGTTATTGATGTGCGACTTTACATAGCCTTTATTCACCGCAGTGATGTGCCTGCTGTTGAGTTTTGCTGAAATAACACTCATGTATCTGATTAAGGGGTGCTGCCCTAGACTCTGGGGGGTTACATATTACATAGTATATATCCTGTATTACTGCCCATACATGTGGAAAATTCTGTAAACTGGGAAACATTTGGCCCCACGGGTTTCATTCATATAACATGTATGTTGTGGACTAGAACCTCAGTTACTGCATGTAAATTAGAGTAATGATACTATACTATTTTACTAAGTGTCAGGCAAATCTGTGTTTGAATCTTCCTTTGCCTGTTACTTTGAAAGGATAAATTGAGTGTATAGGGTTCTTTGTTTTCAGAGTTTCTAAAATAGTGTTTGGTAAGTGTTAAGTCAATATACTTCCTAAATTGTAGCTTTGATTATTAATTTTAGATTTAAAACTGATATTAGGCACCAGACAGTTGATGTGGTCTTCAAATTCTGGCATCAAGCTTGATGAAATATTCTAACCAGCCCTTCTGCTGAAATAAGCTAAAATTACAGATACATACTTTACTTACATAAACACTCACATATACTCATATGTACACATTCATAATACAGGGTGGGCCAACAGTAGGTTTACAGTTGTTTGTATGGAAAATAATACAAAATTAAGAAAGAAATAGTAATACAAGAATAAACTTATTTCATGTACTCAAAACTGGAAACCTACTTTTGAACCACCCTGTATAGATACATAAACATACACATACATATCTAACCTGTAAACAAAACCTTTTTTTTCTTTCAAAATAAGTATTTTAAATGCATTCATGAACTGACTAGAAAGTATGGGCTAGTCAGAGCCAGTCAGCAGTAAAAGTGGGAATCCAGTGATGAAAATAGCCCACGGAAGCTGGCTTTTATTGAATGCAGTGAATCAAGCTTCAGTTTATATCTTACAGGGTGCACGGGACAAAGAATAAAATCTAATAGGAGAAAAACCCCAACCCCAGCAGGAAGCTGGGTCGCAAAAGCTGAAGAACCTTCAGTGTAAAGGTGAACTAGAAATAAACTCGCTTTCCCAGGGAAATTGGCACTGACTAGAGAAGGAAAAACACTCTCCTAAGAATTGAAATGGCAGCTTTCTTTCCCTCAGGTTTGCATCCCCCTTCCACACCATCCAGGTGGACACAAAGACTCAGACTGAGGGTTTTCTTTAAGAGAGTCCTAGTTTGGCAGTGCTTCTCAGCATATGGCAGAAGCGAAGCAGATCCCCTCTGGAAGCACTTAATTTCAATATAGACCTCAAAGAATTTCCATTTATAAACTTACAAGGGATGAGCAGTCATAATAAAGCAAAAAAGAAAGAAAGAAAATCACACACAAAAGGAAACATGATCCCATGAGCCACTGTCAGCAGATTCAGTAGAGTCAGACACCCGAGCCTTTACATCACTGTTACCATTTGTATTATCCAATGTACTACCTGCATGTGCTTCTTGAGCACTTCCCTGGTGCACCTGAGAAACTGAATTTTAATTTTATTTAAGTTTAAGTACCTTATAGTTAGTGACTACTATATTAGATTGTACAGTTGTAGAAAATAGAATTATTACACATTTAATTTAATGTTTAAGAAATAGAAAAGGGAATTGAAAAATATGAGTAAACATAAAGAACCTATTTGAAGATGATGACACACATCAAGGAATTCTGTGGTACTGAATATTGTGTGGTATTTAAATAAGTGGGTCCTCTGGTGGGGTGCAGAAATAACATTAAACCTTTTCACTGGAATAGTAAGAAAATGACACAGTTTTGAAAAAGAAAAGGAAAACACTTCAGCAGATTGGAGTTAGCTGAAGGAGGTATTAATGAAAGGGAGGAAAGATCTGAAGAAACTTTCCTGAAAACATACGGAGAGACCAAAATAAAGGAAAATTGTGAAAGTTAAAGTATGAAAGAGAGACTATATGTAAAGATCAACTCAAAATAAGCTGATGGAACTATGATAATATCAGACAAAGGAAAATACCATTCTAAACTGTTATCCTGATAATAATATAGCTTCAAAGTTTATAAGGGGAAAATTGACAGAACCACAGCAAATATAGACAATCTCCCTTGTATCTAGTAAGAGTTCAACATATCTTACTAATTGATAATTCACTATATACTCCCCCTCTCACTCTAAAATAACTATGCTATAGGATATTTGAACAACACAGATTAACAAGGTTGATCAAATGGATTATGTGGGTTGCTGTTTCCAACAACTCTAAGATGGAAAATATTGGGCTAGGAGTCAAGCATAACAAACTTAAGTGCATTTAGTTATTATATGACTACTAGAGGCCCGTTGCACGAAGATTTGTGCAATAGGCCTTCCTTCCCTTGGCTGCCGGCACCAGTTTTCCTCCGGCATCTGGACCCAGGCCACAGTGGAGCCAAGCTTTCAGTCTTCAGTCTTTGCTCCGTGCCTGCGTATGCAAATCAACCCACCATTTTGTTGGGTTAATTTGCATACTCACTCCTGATTGACTGGTGGGCGTTGCGGAGGTACAATCAATTTGCATCTTTCTCTTTTATTAGTGTAGATTCTCTGATCACAAAGCCATTGACTTAGAAGAAGACAGCTATATCTTATCAATAAAGAAAACTCTTCTGAAGGTCTCCAAGGTTGAAGAAAATATTTGGGACTAAATGGTAATAAAACATTTACATGTCAAAACCAGTCATTTGAAGCCAAAAGGATACTTAGAGAGAAATTTATAGCCTTAAATGCTAATAATAGCAAACAAGGAAGATTAAAGGTGCAGTAAACATGTGGTGGATCAAGGAGAATGACGGAGGCATGAGGAATGATTGTAGCACAGTGCAGGCAGGGGGCTATCCTCCTTTGCTGCTAGCAGTCATCAGCTCCTATATTTTGGAGGAGCATTTTTAACTTTATTAGAAGTCAGTCTTTCAGGATGTTGGCTAGAAAATGTTATCCAGGTTATTGGGAACAGCTGGTTCAGAGGGTGAGCAAAGGGAAATGGTTACCTTGTAATGCTCAAACTACTAGGGCATGCGTGGATTGTGCTTTCATATCTCTGTTCTGCACCCAGAGCAAAATTAAACCAGCTCCTTTAGTTGAGTGGGTCAGTATCAGTTGGTTTGGTTTAGTAGCTAGGTTCTCAAAGTATACTTTTGGAACCCCTGGATCCCCGAGACACTTTAGGGAGGCTCCATGAGATCAAAACTGTTTTCATGATAATATTAAATCTTTTTTTTTTTTTGCCATTTCACAATGTTGATATTTGTGTTGGTGGTATGAAAGCAATGGTGAATAACAGCACAAAACAAGGTAGTGTCACCAACTGTACTATTAGTCATTTTTATTTGTGCTGGATTGAAAGATGCTAGTTACTTGAAAGAGGTGATTATAACTTGGTAAAAGTTATTAATTTTGTTAAAAGTAGGCTTTTGAGTACATCTTTTTTTTTCTGGTGGTGAAATGAGAAGTACTTTGCTGTGTAGTGAATTGCCATGGCTGTTTCAAGGAAAACACTTGTATGATTAAGTTTTTACTTTACAGAAAGAGTGACGGATCATATATGGCTATTCAGAATTGGTTATTTGGTAGACCTTTTATCAAAACTACAAAGTGAGCCTGTCATTTTAAGGAAAACAATTATATTTGTTACCAATGATAAAATTCAGACTTACAAGCAAAATTTAGATTTTAGGAAATCTTGTATCCTTCACCATAAGCTTGAACTTGAATCCTAAAAGACTCTTCTGATGAGAGCTTTGGTGATTCTGACAAATGCGATTTTGGTTTTGTATAATGAAATGTGTCAATATTTGGGAGATCTGCATAACTCAGTAAGCCAACATTCTCCAAATGATCAGTTACAAAATCATACATAGGTGAAAGGATTATTCAGGATGCAAGGCAGACTAATGGATTTTAATGTAACAGAATAGGAAAAGTTCACTGGTATGGTTTCAAATTCCATACTGCAGCTAACCTTTAAGAAACCATCATTTGTCCAGTGTTGTATTAAAGGAGAATATTCACAATGATCTAAAAAGGCTATTAAAGTAATACTTTTCCAACTACATATCTGTATGAGGCTAGATTTCCTACATATACTTGAACCAAAACAACATATCACCACAGATTTTATACAGAAGCAGATATGAGAAATGAAGCTGTTTTCTATTAAGCCAGATGTTAAAGGGATTTTAAAAAATGTAGAACAGTGCCACTTATTTCCATAAAAATGTGTTATTTATGTTCACATGTGATGTGTTTACTATTGCTTTTATAGACAAATTAATATTTTTAAATGTTCTCAGTTTTAATTTCTAATACAGTAAATATCGATAGACAAAATCCTCATAAATAAAAGCTCTTTGGGGTTCTCAATAATTTTTAAGAGTAAAGGTATCTTGAAACCAAAAATGTCTGAGAACTATTAGTTTAGTAAGTCAAACTTTTAGGCTCTTTTATAGGAAAGATTCGAAGCTGCCAAGAGCACAAATACATGCATCGTTTTTTACTTGTGATGAAAGCTACTGTCGAATGAACCAACACCATTCATCATAATCCCAAATAGGCCACATTGAAAGGACTTTAAGACCTTTTATTGAGAATTTGAACTTTTTTTTTTTTTTTTTTTGCATTACAGGGGAATTTTTTTCTTAAGTGTGGGTAATTCTCACTGTCATTTTGAACATGACTGGAATATTCTTAAATGACATTTTGAGCAATATAAATCTGAACCCTATCATATATTTAAAGGAGACTCAAATTTCCTGAGTGAAAATAGATAAGAATCAGTCGTGTCCTTAGCTCTTAATTAAAACAAAACTTCAGTCTTTGCATTCAAAGGAGATCAAGAATAGAAATAAAATCTCTAAACGAAAGGAAAGAAAAGTTCCCCATTTTAACAGAAACAAAGACAAATGATTTAGAAACCCAGAGACTTGCTTTTCTCCGCAGTATGTGATTTTCGGTAACCTGGTGCTTGGGCTTTCATCTGAATGTGGGAGTTTGCCTTCACCTCCACACACAGGGTTGTGATCACAGCCTTTCCCCTTGGCCTTTAGACCTCAAAATTCCACAGGCACAGTTAAGAGAGATGGGAGCAGGAAAGAGAAGAATCATCTTACCATGTATCCATACAGTATTCCAGAAGGTGAAAGCAATAAACCAGCAAGACTGGGGAGCCCACCTTTCTGCATCGTTTGCATCTATAATCTACATAGTTGACATACTGAGAAGGCAGAGACATTGAGTAATGAAATCCTCTTTTTTCAATTTTATTTTTGTTTCCTTTGGTTATTTGAATGCATTTGATTCAAACCACATGACATAAAGTATGGCTTTTCTCACATGCTTGAAAAATAACAGAGTTTTTGCTTCAATCAAAAAGAAGCTTAAGAGCAGATTAGACTGAAATAGCAAGTGTATGTAAAAAAAAACCCCAAAAGAACAGAAAACAGGTCAGTAGATGTTGTTATACTGTCTCATTAAAGAAAATGAGTCCAGATTGATCTAATTAACTCACACAGATTCAGCACATTTACCCACTAAAGCAGGCAGCAGTGGCCATCTCCTGACACAGCTTTTTAAATTGCTCACATGAGTCATTCTGAGAAGAGACTCTGCCTTGAAGAAAATAAGTAAACAATTTGAAAAAAGTGTCTTCTACCTGATAATCATCTAAGAGAAACATTGTAATTATGTACTTGGGAGAGTCCTTGGCCTGAGGCATTTCCAAACCTGAGGTGGCCTCCCAGAGAAATTTAGAAGGTCACTTGTCATTCCATTTATTAGAGGCACAGTGTCTTATCAAGTGTCACCTTCTTGCTAGTTCAGCTACAGTATAGCATTGTGGGTAACAGTGCATGTTAAGCCTAAACTTTACACTCAGGCCGTATCAAAATCATTCTCATGTTAAATATGTGGAGGTTGACTACCAGTAAATTGATCTGTTCAGTATTTTTATGTCATTGTTTAGCAAATGCAGAAATGTAGTTTTGTAAAAAGATGACTAGAGAGAAGAAAGTATGAATTCTTTGCCACCTTCTAAATTAGAAGTGAGTGCCAATAAGCTCATCTTTTAAAAAACAATGCAATGGAAATAAAAATAATCAGGCACTCTTACAATATGCTTGTTCCGGGTCAAACAGATCTGGATTTGATTCCTGCCCCTATCTTTCTAGCTATGGGATCTTGGGCAGCTCATTTAGTCTTTCTCAGCCTCATCCTAAAATGGGGATAATTATAGCAATCTCTCAAGGTTGTTGCTGGGATCAAACATTTGTTTAGCATAGTACTTGTTGCACAGTAAATGTTCCAACTGGTAGTGATGGTAATTGTGGCTGTTATCATTGCTAATATTAAGTTGTATTTCACAAGTACTAATTAAGTCCTGTTATCTTCCTGAATCTTAACTTGCCTCTAAAATGGGGAGTTGGTAGGTGAGTCTAAGACTCTCTCAGCTGGCCTTCGGAGTGGTGCAGGAGGTTGGCACACTGCCCAAGGAGCTGGGTCCTTCATGCCAGCTCACCCCCCAGTACCTCAGCCCTTTGCAGCTGGCATGGAGGGTCCTTCATGCCAGCTCACCCTCCCCTCCCCCCAGCTCTTCTGCAGCCGCCCTGGACAGTTAGCGCCAGGCTGGAGGAGGCTGCCAGATCAAAGCCCTGAGGAAGGTCAGGCATTCCTGAAGCTGGGAAGCTGCGCTGGCCTGGCCACAGTAGCTGCCTTTCCCTAATCTTCTACCCAGACCCTCCATGGAGAGGCTTTTCTAGAAGCCCCTTTCTGAGCATTGGGCTCGGCTGAACTGGGGAGCAATTTAAGGGAGAAAACCTGTTTGCAGGCAGAGGAGGGGAGGGGGGTGAGTCGCCATCAAAAACTTTAATTGTAATGCTTTTGTGTTGGGGGGATATGTAAAAGGTGAGAATAGGACGGCAGAGGTCAAGTCTTATCAAAATATGCTAAAAAGTGGTAAATGAAATTACAGTATACCAAACAGTGCAACCATTAAAAATGATGTCATAAAGCATAATCAATAAGAGAAAATATTCACAGTATAATGAGTGAAAACTAGGAGATGAAACATCACAGGTTTGTGGTTTTCTTGAAAAAAATAAATGAATTAGGAAGAAAATGATCTCTGTTAAAGTTTTCTGGGTGGTAATATCAGATAATTTTTGTGTAACTTGTTTTTATATTATTATTTTTTAATATTTTATATTTAGTTAACTTATATTTTTATTTTCTAAATGTTTGACATGAGTTAAGATTTCTAATAAGGAAAAAAACAAAGCTTTTTTTTTTTAAAGAAGAAACCGAATTGTCTTTCGGATGGAAAGCTTAACCTTTTCAGAGAAAAAGAGGATGTGCGCGTGTGAGTTGTGTGCAGTGGTGCCTCGCAGTGACTACACCGGGTGCTCACGTGTAGCCATCTCCCAGGCTGTGGACTTGAAGCTGTGGAGGTGACCAGTGCCTTAGTTTGTGAAACACAGTGCTTACCTCGTGCCTAGCTCTGCTCTTAGCACTCTAGATGGAGTCACTTTGTGAAGAAGACCTTTGTGGGAAACTGAGGCACAGGGGAGGTTAGCACCGTCAGTGAGGAGGCAAGCTAAGGCGCAGACCCAGAGCCCATGTTCCAACCACACACTGTCCTGGGCTGCCCTGAGGCCAGCCGTTTCCAAGGTGGAGTCTATATGTGCTTCCCGGTGAGGTGAACGGGGTGCTGTGGCACACTCAGTTCTGAGTGGATGCAAAGGGCTCTTTGGACCCTTTCTCTCCCTTCTTGAGTCTCTGTCCTGTCAGCTAAGTCCAGCCTCCCTGGGTCTCAGTCCTACTCCCTCAACAACCTTGGGTACTTCTTTTACGCGAGAGTAAAAGTCTTACTGGGTATGAGTGTAGCAGTGAGTCTGTAGTGTCACCGGAATTGAAGCCACCATTTCTCTTCCTTGTCAGTCAGTGGCTCCACTTCTCCCTACAAATACAGCTTTTCCATAGCTGCTTCTCAAACGAGGGAGAAAAGCAAGGCAAAGAGGCCAGATGCTCCAACGCCGTGTGTGTGTGTGTGTGTGTGTGTGTGTGTGTGTGTGTGTGTGTGTGTGGTGGGCACACCTCTTCACCCCCCTGGGCCTCAGTTCCCTCATTGGAGCAAAGCAAGGACAGAATTAAATGAATGTCAAGGTCTCTCACTGCTCTGATTCTTTGAAAAGCTTCACGCCATCTTCCAACATTTTCTGTCACAGGTTGTTTTTCTATATATTTCTGTATGTTTCAGAAGCAGAGAGAAGTGAGAGTGTTACCGTGTATTTGTACACCAGCCACTAAACTCTGTTTCATGTTAACCTCTTCCAGTCTGGTGAGTCCCTCACTGTGCCCTGTTGTTTTGAGAGCTGTTATCTGCACTGTGGCATCAGTTACTAGCTTCCTTTTGGTTGAGGGCTCAGAGTTACCAGTTCTTGGATCAGCAAAATAATGGGTTTCTAGAAAGACCCATTGTCTCTTCAAAGCAAATCACCTTAAAGTAACTTTTAAATAGACACCTTCTCAGTGTTCTAAAGCAGAGGAATGACATGGGCTCGCCATGGCCACTGAGAGAGGAGGCGACTTCCCACCATTAAACCACATTACGGCTGACTGACTCCTCTCCATCAGGTTTCCGGACTGTTTCCACTTATGCCTGTTCTCGCCCTCAGGTGGACATGCACATTACGTGGTGCCTGTTGGTCTGATGGATCAGGACAGATCATTCTCAGTGGATGAAGTTGGGCCTTTGCATGGCCAGTAGAGCACATATGTATACAATGGTGTAACTGGTATGTACCAGCAGAGGAACATACCAGTTACACCATTGTGTACATATGTATCTGTATAAAGGGGACCTTTAGTTAATGCTTACCATCTAAAAAGGTTAACAAATGGAGAGAAACCAAGATGGCGGCATAGGTAAGCACCTAAACTGCTGCCTCGCACAACAATTTCAAAACTACAACTGAAAGACAGAACGGACACCATCCAGAACCACAGGAAGGCTGGCTGAGTGGAAATTCTACAACTAGAAGGAAAGAGAAAAGCTCACGGAGAATCAGAGGAGCTGCAAAGGGCTGAGGTACTGAGACATGTGTGCAGAGAGGAAGGGTGGCTGAGTGCCTGGCTGGCTTTCTCTGGTGGGAGGGAGAAGGAAGCCCCCGACTGCACTGAAACCCAGTTCCAACTACACTGAACCCCAGTTCTGGGCAAGACCCTGTGGACCCAGGCTCATACGGGGGGAGTCTGGACTATCAGGTAGAGAAAAGGCACACAGAGACTCGGGGGAGCCACAGAGGGCAGGGATCTGGAGGCGCGGGCCCGAGTGTGCACAGAGAGGACTGACTGCTGAGGTTGCTGCTGGCTCTCCCTAGCGGGAGTCAGAAGCTCCCAACTTCACTGAACCCCAGTTCCAGGTGAGCTTCTGGGGACCCAGGCCCTTATGGGGGGAATCTGGACTGTCAAGCGGAAACTCAGGGGAGATGCGAAAGGCAGAGGTCTGGAGGCATGTGTGCAAGTGTGTGCAGAAAGAACTGACTGCTGAGTGTGCCACTGGCCTTCTCTAGCTGGAGGGAACTGGAAGTCCCCGCCTATGTTGAACTGCAGTTCCTGGCAAGAATCTAGGAATCCAGATTCATTGGGGGAGAAACTGGACTGTCTGGCAGCGGGCAAAACTCGAGGGTGGCTTTCTCTCAGATGTGTTTGCAGCGATTACCAAGGGACACTGAGACCCAGGGGTCATAGGACAGGTCTGACGGGAAGCCAAGACTGTCTCCTCAGCCCTGAGACTCCACCCCATCCAAGCTGAGCACAGAGGCTTTTGCAATTTTGCAAGTCTTGTCTCATAAGGCTGTCTTCCAGTGTAGACACAGCTGATCCTCATAGCCAACTGGAATGGAGGTCAATTCCTCCCAGTGATACCAACAACAATTAAGACTTAACTACAACAAGGCTGTAACACACAGTCCACAAAGGGGTACACCAACAGTGTCCACCTCAGGTAACTGGAGAGGCCGACCCACTGGGCTATATAGGACAACTAGCACACAAAGCTACCCTACCAACTCAGGGAAGCAGCGAAAATGTGGAGGCAAAGAAATAGATCACAAACGAAAGAAATGGAGAAAAACAAACTACTGGATATAGAGTTCAAAACCATGGTTATAAGGTTTTTCAAGAATTTTCTAGAAAAGGCCGATAAATTTAACGAGACCCTTGAGGATATGAAAAAGGACCAACTAGAAATTAAGCATACACTGACTGAAGTAAAAAATATTATACAGAGACCCAACAGCAGACTAGAGGAATGCAAGAATCAAGTCAAAGATTTGAAATACAAAGAAGCAAAAAACACTCAACCGGAAAAGCAAAAAGAAAAAAGAATCCAAAAATTTGAAGATAGTATAAGAAGCCTCTGGGACAACTTCAAGCGTACCAACATCAGAATTATGGGGGTGCCAGAAGAAGAGAGAGAGCAAGATACTATTTGAAGAAATAATGAATGAAAACTTCCCCCACCTGGTGAAAGAAATAGACTTACAAGTCCAGGAAGTGCAGAAAACCCCAAACAAAAGGAATCCAAAGAGGACCACACCAAGACACATCGTAATTAAAATGCCAAGAGCAAAAGACAGAGAGAATATTAAAAGCAGCAAGAGAAAAACAGTTAATTACCTATAAGGGAGCACCCATGCGATTGTCAGCTGATTCTCAAAGAAACTATGTTGGCCAGATGGGAGTGGCAAGAAATATTCAAAGTGATGAATAGCAAGAACCTACAACCAAGATTACTCTACCCAGCAAAGTTATCATTCAAAATTGAAGGTCAGATAAAGAGCTTCACAGATAAGGAAAAGCTAAAGGAGTTCATCACCACCAAACCAGTATTATATGAAATGCTGAAAGGTTTAAGAAGAGGAAGAAGAAGAAAAAAGTAAAGATAAAAATTATGAACAACAAATACATATCAATCAACAAGTGAACCTAAAAATCAAGTGAATTAAAAATCTGAGGAACAGAATAGACTGGTGAATATAATAGAATCAGGGGTATAGAAAGGGGGAGTGGACTGATAATTCTCAGGGGGAAAGGGATGTGGTGGGTACGGGAAGAGACTGGACAAAAATTGTACACCTATGGATGAGGACAGTGAGGGGGAGGTAAGAGCAGAGGGTGGGGTAGGAACCAGGTGGAGGGGAGCTATGGAGGGGGGGGGGGGGAGGAGAAACAATTGTAATAATCTGAACAATAAAGATTTATTAAATTTTAAAAAAAGAAAGAAATAAAAAGGATAACAAATGAAGTGCTTTAAATTTAACCTCTTGGACTAAGGTTGTTCACCACAAGCCAGTGGAACACAGTTCAAGTGCCATTCTCTCCTCCCCTTTCTTACAGGCAGGCAAAGCCCACCCTCACCAACCTGAGGTTCTGTTCACAGGGAAGGTGACAGTTCTGTTGAGACTACGGACAACAGTTCTCTCCGACATTGCAGATCTGCTTCCATCTGTTGCACCTTGATAGTGACAAGCTGTGGTCACACGTGACATGTGCCTCCGAGATTGGTCCTCACTGCCCAGTATGGAAGCTGTTGTCCTTGTCCTGTGGTCGCTGCTCATTCATAGTCAGTGTTCTCTCCCTAACCATTAAATCTGTTTCTTCAATTCATGGAGCTTGTTTGCTTAGAGGCACCAACATTATCTCTACATTTCCCAGAGAACACTAGTTTTCATGTCACGTTGGGCTGTTTGCCCACACTGCATAACTTTTCACTTTTGTGCCTTTGCTGTCATCTTCAACTTGTCCTTTCCCCTTAATCACAGGGCCTGTGGGGTGGTGGTGGTGATGGAGGCCTTCTTTCTGGAAAGGCCCCATTGGTATATCTTACCATCCTACCATATTGATTGACAGCAGTGGTGGTGGTGGTGGTGGTGATGATGATGATGATGCTGATAATGATGATGGTTACCACCTGTATGGCTCTTTGCATACAAAATGCCTTTTTCTCTATCATTTAGGCAGCTTGGTAGTTCTCCCAGGTTTTTTCTTACACATTCCTTCATGTGACTCTGACAATAGTTTAATTTGCTTACCAAATAGGTTAACTGTAAAGGAGAGAGAAAAATCTCCAAAGGACAATTTTTTGTTTCTTGTTTTGCTTCCATACTAAATACTCGACTACACAGAGGCACAAAGTTTGAATGCTTGCAACTACTGAGCTGACTAGGTCTGCAATGGGAAAACGGGTTTTTAGTAACTTAATAAAACAGGTAAAAAATATTTGAGTAATTTTCAACTCCCTGAAATTTCCCTGACATTCTTGTCTTTTAAAACAAACAAGAAAAGAGATCATTTGCTTTAAACTTACTTGATGCCTTTTTTATTCTTTGTCTTCACATAGTGGTTTTTAATGACTTTAGTGTCCAGAGCTGAACCATCTACAGCTGAAAGTAAAACAAACCAACTTTTAACTTGAATCTGTCTTGTCTTTTATTCAGAGTGCTTATTGTAAGCAGTGGTGACAGTGGGTAGCCACATGGTAGAATTAGCCACATACTGCTTCGTCCTGCCTGCCCTCACTTCTCTCTAAACATAGATCCTACAACTTGCTTGTGGCCCAACCTCCCAACACAGCTACTGCTGTTTTGCAGTTGTCCTCTCTGCCATTCTAAGTGCCAGGGAAATCCTGTTGAATTCTTTGCAGAGCAGATTTATAGGTGTCTATGTTTTGATACTTTGACAGCACTAGGTGCATACTTGGGTTCAAGGTGCTTGTGATCTTTGGCAAAAACAGGATGTTTTAGGTGAGCCTGACTGTACAGGTGGTAGGCTTGTGGCAGGGTGGGTACTCCCTGCTCTGGTCCCTATTTCCCCGGCACACCCACAACAATCCGATGCCTTTGTGTGCAGGTTAGCATCATGACTTGTCAAGGGACAGTCAGTCGTTCAGTAGGTGTGCCCTTCTCCCTTTCACACAGCTCCCCGATCTCCCACCCAAACCCAAGCAGCTCCCTGTACCCCCCTCTCCCCTGCACTCGGTCTCAGCAGCACCCAGCCCTGTGGCCCAGCTCCAACTGTCCCCTCTCTGCCTTCACCTAAATGTCTTCTGTCTCATGTGCTTTCGCTCTGATTTCCTAATGGAAAAGTCTCGTTGGTGCATTTGCTGGCTGTGTAGTTCTTCTTCTTTGGTGAGTGACATCACATAAAGAGGATGGTCTCCATCGGTATCAATCCTCTAACGCATGGTGTGTTTTTCACATGAGTAACATCTCACCTTTGGAGATGCGTGGCAGCCCCAGGCTCTCATTCCCAGCTCCTGCCTCTCCTAGTGTTCCCTTTTCCAAATGGGCGATTTTTTACTTGGCCTAACAGTGTATTTTATTGGTCTCTGTGTTTCTTAAGGCAGAACATTTTATTTTGTGGTGTTAGACCCTGGCTTGCTTCTGCCTTTTCTGAGAGGGCTGCTTCTATAAAAGGGTTTAGGTTTAGAATGAGGAGCCCAAGCTAACGGTATTCGTGCTAAGCCATTCCTACTGGGTACAAAGGACATTTGGTCACTGTGCAGCAGATGTTGATTTGTTTTCATATTTTATCTATTTAACAAACATTATTATGAGCAAGGAACTGATTTGGACACTTAATAATAGTAGTAGCTCACTTAATCCTTAACAACCTTGTGAACAAGGTATTGTTATTGTGACCCTTATTCTCAGATGAGGCACAGAAGGAACAAGTAAGTTACCCAAGACCATACAGTGAGTGGCAGGCAGTCGGGCTCCAGCCATCTGCTCTACCACCGCCCCATGGCTGTGTCCTAAATGCGGTAGGGCAGCCAAACACAGTCTTGGGTACCATTTCAAGAGACCATTATCTTTGCCTGTGGGAAAGCAGCATGAGAATTCTCTATTCAGGGCACTGAGCACACAGTGAAAACCTGACCCTCTGGCCTAAGAACTGTGTGTCCCAGCGGTTTTTCTTGGCCTTTTCTAATGGAGGCAGTTCCTCAGGTTCTCCTCTGATGACACCAAAACCATCCTAGGCTCACAGAACGAATTCCAGCTGCTATACGGCATGCACCTGTTCTGACATGGCAGTGTGGCCCGGGTGGCTGGTGCCGCCTGTCCAACATTCCAGCCCTTTGCCTACTCCGACCACTAGCTGCTGACCCAGGGGGGCAGATAGGGCAGGGCTTGACCTCATGGCAGATGTTGGGCCAGTAGTCCACCTCTATCCATCTGCCACTGCTTTGTACTCCAGCACTTTCTCTCTCATCTTGTCTTCCTCTACCTCATCCTTCCTTCACCCTTCCTCTCATTAAACAAGGTGACGGGGATAAATGACAGTCAGGGCTAGGAATGGCTGTGGGGTCGCAGAAGGGAAAGGATCTCTTTTTGGAGCCATCCTTATTTTTCTCTTCTCTCTTCCCCTCCAGCAGGAGTGTGGGCTCTGCAGCACGGCCTGGTCGCCGAAGGGTGACTTGACTGATAGTGCCGACCATTGGCTGGGTCCCCCGAGGTACACTGAGCAGGCGGTGCTTTCAACATTAGCTATAGGCCAGTATTCTGGGAATCAAGATTAAAATACAGCTTTTGTGAAGTCATCAAAGCTTTAGCTATAGTTAGAAAAAAAAGGAAATGGAAGGAAAGTAGAGAGTCAAGTCTAAATGGTTGCACCGCACCGGTAGGTGGGTGTTCTTCATTGACCGTCACAGGGTTCTATACACAAATCATCATCATGAACAATCTCTTCTTCCTTTTTTGTTACATGTGTTCTTTGGTGTGTTTTATGGAAATAGTGGGGCAGGGAAAGACAAGGTGTCCATTAGCCCTATATCCTGCTTAGGAAGAAATTACAAGAAATAATTTGTCCAATTGCTAGGAACTTCAGCATATAGAAATATGACCCATCTTTCTCCCAATTTTAGTAGATGCTCAGTCTGGACAGATTTCAGAGACGTTATAGTTGTAGGACCATCCAGGGTTTGAAATAATATGAATTGTTACCATGTACTTTTTGAGCAGCTACTAACTCTATATTTTTTCTTATTCCTTATCAGAGCATTGTGTGGTGGATATTAACATTTCCATTTTATAGTGGAAGACAAAAAGAGGCTAAGTCACTAGACAAGGGTTATGAAGGGTGGCAAGTCAAGATTTGAACCCAGATCCTGTCGGTCTTGCACCGCACCAGGAGGCCGGCATAGAGTACCGGTGCCCAGGCAGAGGCATAAATGAGCTGGGCCAGTTTCCTCAGAGAAGTGGAGAGAAGAGCATTCTTAGAAGGGTGAAGAAATAAAGAACTTTGATATGTCTGTCTCTTTTGTGTAAAATAACCTCCTTTGTGTGTTTTTTTATTATTATTAAATGTCAGTAGCAGAAGTTCAGTCTCAAAGACAATTAATTCATCCTATTAGCAACATTCTAGGCAACAGACAAATGGTTGTATCACCAGGGACAGACTGAAGCTATTAAGTTGTAGAGCTCGGAGGTGTCCATACTGTATGATGTGCGTGAGAAATTCTGACTTCAGAGGAATGAGAATAAAATAATGGAAAGTGTTAATTTTAGAAAGTGAAAACATGCCCCATAAGGAAATGATGATAATACTTAGTGACCCCTGTTGCTGTACTCAAAAAAGCAGACAGAAAAATGTGACAATTAAGCATTGTTTGGAAGATATTAATTTTCTGCCTGAAAACCTGTTTAGCCAACATTGCCACCTGCTTTTCTCCCCACTTTTCCTCCCCATTGGAGGTGCCTCACCTTGGCTGCACATACTAGGTGTACTGGTTAATAATGGCAGATTTTGTAATCAAAGAAAACACGATAATTTCAAGAGAAACATCAAAAGTGTTTTATTCAAAGTATTGTCCATCGCTAGCTACACATTTCCCCCATCTTTCAGGTAATTTGGGGATACCGTTCCAATAGAACTTTTCTTGTTTTGAGGCAAACCGTTCAGAGACCCATTTCTCCACTTCGTACGTTTTGAAGTGCTGCTCAGAAAATGTGTGTGCCATCGATCGCAACAAGCAGTAATCTGAAGGAGCAAGGTCTGGTGAATATGGCGAGTGGGTTAATACTTCCCAGGCAAGACCTTTCAATGTGTCTTTAACTGTTTTTGAAGTGTGTGATGGTGCGTTATCATGAAGCAAAATTACTTTGCCATGTCTTCTGGACCATTCTGGTCGTTTCATGATCGAACCATTTGTGTGGTTCAGATTGATTACTTGTTGTCAGTAGGGGTCAGTATTAATGGTTTCACCTGCTTTTAGAAGCTCATAATACACCACACCTTCCTGATCCCACCAAATGCAGATCATTGTCTCCCTTCCAAAGCATTTTGGCCTTGCAGTCGATGTTGATGGTTGACCTGGATCAACCCATGATTTTGTGCATTTGGGATTCTCAAAATAAATCCACTTTTCATCACCAGTCACAATTCAATGCAAAAAAGACTTTCTTTCGTACCATTGAAGCAACATTTTACTGATGACTTTTCGGTTTTCCATTTGTCTTTTGTTCAGTTAATGTGCACCCATTTTCCTTCCTTTAAAATCTTTCCCATTGCTTGTAAACGACCGGAAATTGTTTGCTGAGCAATGTTTAATCTTTCTGCAAGTTGTTTTTGAGTTTGACACGCATTTTCACCCAATAATGCTTGTAATTGTTGGTCTTCAAACTTTTTCGGTTGTCCTGGATGTTCTTTGTCTTTCCCATCGAAATCATCACTTTTAAAGCATTTAAACCAGTGTTCACAAGTATCTTGACATGGAGTATGTTCACCCTAAGCTTCCTGAATTATACGATAACTTTTTCTTCAAAATAAAGTAATGAACTAAAACTTCCCGCAAATGCTCTCTTTTGGGCACGAAATTAGACATTTTTAAGTGTAAAAATATCTGATATTTATACCTTCAGCAAATTTGACATAGGAAGTTTTGAAGCTTGCTGTCAATACAACAAAATAGCGTACATATCAAATCGCATATAAACATATGTGTGACTCCATCTATTGAAAAATATTTGCATTATTAACTGGTACACCTAGCACACAGTGGGAAGGAAAGGCAGTTCTAATTCAAACCCTCATTACTTCCTTTCACACCCCTCCCCCAGCAGACTTTAAAAGTGATAATTGCTTGAAATACTGGGAGAAAGTAATTTGTATTGGTAAAGCTCTGATGAACTTCAAACAAATCTGTGTGCCGTAAGGGTGACTTCTTTTAATCAAGGGGCTGGGCAGATGGGTGTTTCTGTGGACCTGCTGCGCCTGACCGCCCCCCAACCCCGACCTCCACTCCAGAGCTTGGGACTTGATGATGGAAAAATCACTTGTCTGAATTTTTTAAAATTTGTGTACAGCAGGAGGTCATTATTTAGAGCCTCAGGGAATGCCTTAGTATTTATGACCCTGAATGTTTTGGCCTCTGTTTTCTAGATTAAATTTTACATTAGACTGTAGTCATATCTAATGGCCACAGGTCTAAGCACTGCACAAACATTTATTTTTGTTTAACACTTACACAGCACTTACCATGTGCCAGGCAGTTCTGAGTGGGTTACAAATCTGAATGCACGTACTCCTTGTACCATGCTTCTGTGCTTGTCCCCATTTTCCAAAATGAGGGGCACATGGAGATGGAGTGACTCACTAGAGTCACCCAGCTGGTAGGTGGCAGAAGTGACATTCAAACCCAGGCAACCCAGGCAGGCTGGCCCCGGAGGTCATGCCTAATTGCCTTCCTGTCCTGGAAGACTGTCTCCTCTTCGTTTCCAGGGGCAGTTCGCAGTCCTCAGCGAGTGAACAGCATTTAGCTTCGTCTGTTAACCATTGAAACAAACTGAGCACTGAGGAAGCGCTCAAGCTCACACGCTAAGGAGGAACTGCTCACCGCCTTACAAAGGATCGGGGATCTCTTCTTTCCTCCAATTTAATTAGTTCTTCCACACAGGTGCTAACTCAGCTCTGCCTAAAGACCGAATGCCTCCAGCAGATAAGCAGCTTTTAGCAGATTCAACAAATTATCTTTTGTCTGCCAAGCCCCTTTGTTATCAGAACGACATCCCTGGGTGAAATGTAAGTTCTTACACTTCAAAGTTTGCCTGCTAAGCTGGGGCTCCCACAGGAGGGACCTATTGAATTTGATACTTGGTCTGGGTCCAATCCTGTATTTCTGGTTGTAGATAGAAAATGAAAAACACACATAAGTCAACTCTAATTATTAGTAAGATCTTCACTTCAGATCCTTTTAATGTAATTAAGAGGGTTAAAAGGGGCAGGAGTGGGAGGGAGGAGAGAAACTTGCAGCTCAACTGGAAGGGCTTGTTTGCTTGTTTTCTGTTTGTTTTCAAAGCTAATATTTGACTGTTAACCCTAACCCCTTGTTGAGTACACCTTATAAATAAAGAAACGAAGAGGTGTGATTTGTGGGGGTTTCCTGGGTGATCTTGTCTGCCTCTCGGGGAAGACCGGGTCAGATGAAGTGGGACACTCAGGTTCCTCTTGGCCACATGGCTGTTCTCATTTGGATGGAAGTGTCTCCAGTTTGAAGACCACGAGGCCTCTCCCATGTTTTAAAATGAGTTCGTATACACATTCAGAAGGAAAATTCCAGTGTTCATGGGTGCCACTGCTTTAATTTGGGTAGGAAGAACCGAGGCCAGCAAAGCATCAGCGCTGCACCTCTGAGCCAGGGCAGGTTGCAAGGAGAAAGGGTGAGTGAGTCAAACCCAGAAGAAGCTGAAAGTAAGAAAGGTGCTATGACAAATTGATCGCAGATAAGATGACGATAAACTGAGACCTTTTCGTTACCAGCACTGTGCACGGCTGGTTACACAACTGTCATCTCTTGCACAGCACCTGAGGCTGCTGTGGAAAATCTGAGCCACTTGGAGAGGAAACCTCATGGCGTGAAGCACTCTGTGATGAAGCCACGTGTAGGGGCCGCAGTCCAGTGCAGCTACACCACTGGCCAGAATGAGTGAATCCAGATGGTCAGGTCTTACTGATGCTCCATCTCTCTCTTGAATTCATGATTTTCTTGGTCTTACGGGTCCCTGTGCAGGTGACCCATCCCTTCACAGCCAGCTCAGCGCTGTGGGTATCTGGCTTTGAATCATCAGAGCTGTGCTTTCTGAGGATATCCTGGCTCCCACTGAAGGCCTTCATGTGGTAACTGCCCCACGAGTTGTGTGCTTAATCACAGGGGGCCTGGCAGTGAGAGGCAGGGGAGTGGGAGAGGGCGAGGAGGGCAAGTGGACTTGGGCTTCATGATAGTCAGAGGACATAGTGCCCAGTTTGTTTTCCTTTGATGGACCTAACGTGTGTGCACGGGCGTATAATAGAGAGAGAAAGAGACAGAGAGGGGAGGTAATCAGTTACTTGACTGAAACATAGGGGGACATTTTGGGAGAAAACTAAATATTTACACGTGAGGCTGACTTCAGTGGCTACCCAAAGTAAAATTCATAGTATGATTTCTTTTACAAAAAAAAAAGCTCAAGTAGCACAAAAATGCCCTTCTTTTGTAAAATAAAACTGTTTTTCTTTTATTATAATGCAAATGCATAATATTCTTGGTAACGCCAGAGACAAAAATCACCTCTAGTCTCACAAGTTAACATTGTGATTACCGTTCCATTACATATATTTCTAGCCTTTTTGCTATTTGTATACATTATACAAAATTTCGTTTTTCCTAGAACTAAGGCTGCTAAGTCTGTGTGCTCTATCTTTTAAAGAAAACACTCTTTTCCCTCTCTCTGCCCATGAATTCCATCATATTTGCCTGCAGAGGTCACTGACCTCTGCCCTTTTCCCTGGAGTTAGTCTGTATGTTTGTGCAGAATAAAAATGATGGGGGACAGACTGTAGACTTCTTAAAGGCCCAGTCAGCCTTTCCACAATGACCATGTGGGGTGTGGGGTTGGGTTTTTTGTTTTGTTTTTAATATATTTTTATTGATTTCAGAGAGGAAGGGAGGGGGGGAGAGAGGTAGAAACATCAATGATGAGAAAGAATCATTGATCAGCTGCCTCTTGCATGCCCCCCACTGGGGATGAGCCCACAATCTGGGCATGTGCCCTTGACTGGAATCAAACCTGGGACCCTTCAGTCTGCAGGCCGACACTCTATCCACTGAGCCAAACCAGCTAGGGCTGAGATTGGGTTTTTAAATGTTTTCTAGTCAAGCTCAAGTTACCAGCCCTCTCTTGGACTCTGGCCTAGTGTTGCTTTGAATGCTCCATGGTATAGTTCCTTGCATACATGTCCGTACCTCCTTGAGCAGATACTAAGTTTCTGGTGAGATGAGATGTTTTTTATCTTTGTCCCCTTTGTCTTGCTTCCTTGTCTGGCCCTGCTCCTTACATGGTAGACGCTCAATTTAAAATTGATTGATTGGATCGTTTGCCCTCTCTGAGCCATGTCTGGGCTGACCTCTGAGCGTCTGGGCTGACCTGGTAGAGGCGTGGTGTCCCAGGGGGAGTGCTGGACTTGAGGTGGGAGGTCTGGAGCCTGACTGCAGACAACCCGCCCCTGGTTTCCCTGGAGGGCACTCTCCTCACGGCCCACTGAGGGTAGTCACACTCCTGAGCCCGCAGGCCCCTTTCAGCTCTCGAATTTCATTTTAATAAACTGCTTTGCACTTGATCACTTTGAAGTGGCGGTTTTCCTCCTCTTGGATGAGATAAAATGAATATTTTGTCTCAGGCCCAGCAGCCATTTTGCACAGACCTCTGAGAGGAGGCTAATGAAAGCCCTGACACAGACCTGACACTTTTAGAGGCGGGATGGTTCCGTCACTCTGTCCTAAGATTTTACCAGATCCTCTATGAGAAATGCCATGGAAGCCTTACAGATTTCATTCATAACAAGTAAAAATCATGACTTGGAACATTATGGAAGTTAATTTTAAAACCATTTAGGGAAATGGAGATACTTGATGTGAAAACAATTTTTTAAATTCTAAGCGAGTGGCCATTAATGTTTTTGGGGTGGATATTACATTGAAGTGGATTCTTCACACACTTCTAAGTTAAAAAACATTTGCTGCATTTTTAAATATAGGAAAAACAAAATCCATAGTACTTAGCACCCCAGGTTAAAATGTTTAGTCTGTGGGTTATTGAGGACTGTAAGCCTGGCTTGGTGGCTGGGCCCTCGGAACCCTTCAGCGCCTGCCTGGTTCAGAGCCTACAGGGCGTGCTCCCTCAGCTCTCAACCTGAGAGCAGGCTGGGACGACAGTGCCAGTTCCCAGGAGGTCTGCACACATCCTACTCATCCTCTGGCAGGTTGGAGAATACCTGCAAAGGTACGCCTGTTCCTAACTGTCAGTTCCTCGGAAGTGCCCCCAGCGAGTCAGACTGATGCCATCTATGGACCCGCTCCAGAGAGAGGCCCTGGAAGGGGCAGGGCTAAGGGCTAATGGCAGCCCTCCTGCCATCCCTGTGAGCTAGGCCCAGGAATTGTGTCTGGGGGGGAAGAGAGGAGGCTAGCTCCCACACATGCCTTTCATATGATAATGTGGTATCATCTGTGTCCCTAACCGTGTACAGTTCGTCATACTTTTGCTGTGGACGGTGCTTTGATTATATATAATTCCAAGTTTAGCCTTCTGAGATTCCTCTGTCATCACTGGTGTAAAATTACATGGTTCAGAGATACCATAGACACAAGTAAAATTTTACTTCAATTTGCCTTACATATAAAGTATAAAATTAGCCTTCATTCAGTTCAAATCTCTTCTTGTGCCCTTTGTTTATTTTTTAAAAATTGAGATGTAATGCCCTAACTGGTTTGGCTCAGTGGATAGAGCACCGGCTTGCGGACTGAAAGGTCCCAGGTTCGATTCCGGTCAAGGGCGTGTACCTTGGTTCCGGGCACATCCCCAGTAGGGGGTGTGCAGGAAGCAGCTGATCCATGTTTCTCTCTCATCGAAGTTTCTAACTCTCTATCCCTCTCTGTAAAAAATCAATAAAAATATTTAAACAAAAATTGAGATGTAATTCACATAACATGAAATTCACCATTTAAACTGTATACCTCGGTGATTTTTAATATTCACTAAGTGGTGGGACTATCAGTGCTGTCTAATTCCAGTCATCACTCCAAAAAGAAACCATTTACCTATTAACAGTCTGTCCCAATTTTCCCCTCCCCTCAGCCCCTGGCAACCACTCATCAACTTTGTCTCTAGAATTTGCCTATTCTGGGCATAGCATGTAAGTGGAATCATATACTATATGATCTTTTGTTTATTCCTAGTTTATTTCGCTTAGCATAGTTTTAAAGATTCATCCATGTTCTAGCATATATCAGAACTTTATTTTTCTTATGGTTGAATATTATTTCGTTGTATTTCATTGCACCTCGGAGATACTATGGTTTGGTAACAGCATGGCAATAAAGCGAGTGTTGCAATAGAGTGAGTCAATCTTTTTGCTGATAGAGGGTCTTGCCTTCAATTTGTAAAAAAATGTAACATCTGTGAAGTGCAATAAAGCAAAATGCAATAAAACGAGGTACGCCTTACCACAATTTACCCATTCATCAGTTAATAGACATTTGGGTTGCTTCCACTTTTTGGCTATTATGAACAAATGCTGCCATGAACATTTGTGTATGAGTGTTTATGTGAACATATGCTTTCAGTTCTCTTGGGTATATACCTAAAAGTGGAATTTCTAGATCATATGATAATTCTATGTTTAACTTTTTGAGGAACTGAAAAGTTATTTTTCTATTTCTTTTAAATATTTTTAAATCCCTAATATCACCTAATTTAAAAACTTTTAAAAGGAGGTAGGGGTTCAAACAAGACGACATACTTAGTTAGAGAAAACACAGCTAAATTAATAAGTTGAGGAAAATTTCAGGTTATGGTAAACAAAAGAAAATGTGTTACAATGATTTATGTTATCTCCACATTTACACACTAAAATGGGCTTAAGTAGGGTTGGTGAAGAGAATGAATTCCCACAGATTTTTTAAAAGACAATTAAAGTCTGGTAAAGTAAAGTTTATTTTTAAGAATTACCAGCAGTGGCCAAGGTTGAGAAGATATCCAGAACATTGCTGATTAGCTGGAAGAGTGGAGAGCCTGAAGAAATGACCATTATTAATGAAAACTGGGAAATTAAAGGAAAAGTGAAAAACTTTCCTTTAATTTCCCAGTTTTAGGAGATGATTATTCTTTGTTCTATGGACAGTAATTTTCTAAATAGAATGTAGCTTATGTTCCTTTTAGACCTTAAATTCTTCAGCTTAGCTTGGGAATCACAGACTTGTGAATAATTTATTGAGTGATTATACTGTCCTCTAGCATGCTATTAAGATGTTATTGCATAACCATTTCTAAAACATACACAAAGGTGTTGATAGCAGCGATCCCGTGTGAAGAGGAAGGGAAGGTTCTGTGGTGGTATCTTGTTTGGTTATACATTTACAGCTTGACATTACTCAAGCCTGCCTCCAAGGTCTCTGGTGGCCATCCCAGGTCAATTTTTGAGACCACCTTAGTGAACGGAGGGGCTGCTGGCCGCTGGGCAAGCAGAAAATGGTTTGGTGAAAGAAAACAGGATTGAGTCCAGCTTGTTTTACTTACTGTGTGATGTTGTTTTTTTCTGAGCATTTTTTCCCTTAATACGTGGGGATATTAATAATCCGTTCCTTACAGACTGAGGGTGAGATCCAAATGAGATAAGGAACATGAAAACACTTCATAAATGAATGTCAACTTGGTTGTGTTTGTTATAGTTCAATCTGGCTCTTCCCTCCCCTCCCCACCCCTAAGACATCAGCCTTTCCTTGGAGTGGCTTTTTTACAGCTAGACACGCTAAGTTGTTCTTCAGAGAGAATTTATGCTGTGTTTCCTGACGGAACGCACTGCAAAAACAACAGCCTCTCATCTCCTTTGTAATCTCCAGCCCAATGCCAGGTCCTGTGCAGTTGGCTGGCATAATTGCACCCTGACACACTGCCTTCCTATTAGAAGCCATTCTTTAATGCACAGATGGCAGTTACTTGCTTTTCTGTGTAAAATTCATTTGTTATGGATAACTTTCAAAAATAATTACATTATTTTATATATTTTAATTCTCACCCAAGGATATTTTCTTCCATTGACTTTTAGAGAGAGTGGAAAGGAGGGAGGGAGGGAGGGAGAGAGAGAGGAACATTAATATGAAACACACTGTTTGGTTGCACACGAACCACCGTTGGTGCTACGGATCAAACCTGTAACCCAGGTACGCGCCCTTTAACGGGAATTGAACTGACCCTTTGGTCTGCAGGCTGATGCTCTAACCATTGAGAATACCAGCCAAATCAAGCATTTTACACTTTTTTTGTTGTTTAAAAAAAACTACATTTGCCCTAGCTGGTTTGGCTCAGCGGATAGAGCATTGGCCTGTGGACTAAAGGGTCCCGGGTTTGATTCCAGTCAAGGGCACATGCCCAGGTTGCAGACTCAATCCCCAGTAGGGGACATGCAGGAGGCAGCCAGTCAATGATTCTCTCTCATCATCATTCTCTCTCTCTCTCCCTCTCCCTTCCTCTCTGGAACCAAATATATATATATATATATATATATATATATATATATATATATATATATATATATATATATTTGTGTATCTATATACACAAATATATATATACAAATCTACACTAATAAAAGAGAAAGATGCAAATTAACCATCACTCCGCTATGCCCTCCAGCCAATCGGGAGGAATATGCAAATTACAAGGAAGTGGGGTGGGGTCAGGCGAAGGGATCTGCAGGAGCGGAGGGCCGCAGTGAAGACGAAGACTGCACACTCCGGAATCTGCAGTGAAGAGGAAGATGGCATACTCCAGCCTGAGTCTGCAGTGAACACACAGGAGGCGGACTCTGGCCAAAGTGAAGGCCTGGGTCCTGGGTGCCAGAGGAAAACCAGTGCTGGAAGCCAAGGAAAGGAAAGCCTATTGCATGAATCTCTTTGTGCAACGGGCCTCTAGTATATATATAATGTGTATATGTGTGTGTGTGTGTGTGTGTGTGTGTGTGTGTGTGTGTGTAACCAGGCCTGGTCCCCCCAAACTGCCCTCCCCTGCAGGCCTGGTCACCCCTAACTGCCCTCCCCTTCAGGCCTGGTCCCACCCAACTTCCCTCCTCTGCCAACCTGGTCACCCTTAACTGCCCTCCCCTTCAGGCCTGGTCCCACCCAACTTCCCTCCCCTGCAGGCCTGGTTATACACGCGTGCGCGTGCGTGCGTGCGTGTGTGTGTGTGTGTGTGTGTGTGTGTGTATATATATATATATATATATTAGAAGCCCAATGCATGAAATTCATGCATGGGGAGGGGGTGGTGCCCCTCAGCCCAGCCTGCCCCCTCTCCAATCTAGGACCCCTCAAGGAATGTCCGACTGCCTGTGGTTGGACATCCTTCTCACAATCCAGGACTGCTGTCTCCCAACTGCTCACCTGCTTGCCTTCCTGATTGCCCCTAACTGCTTCTGCCTGCCATCTCCTAACCACTCCCCTGCCGACTCAGTCACCCCCACTTCCCTCCCCTGCAAGCCTGGTTACCCCTAACTTCCCTCTCCTGCAGGCCTGGTCCCCCCCAACTGCCCTCCCCTACAGGCTTGATAGCCCCCAACTACCCTCCCTTGCAGGCCTGGTCACTCCCAACTGCGCTCCCCTGCTGGCCATCTTGTGGCGGCCATCTTGTGTCCACATGGGGGCAGCCGTCTTGTGTGTTGGAGTGACAGTCAATTTGCATATTACTCTTTTATTAGGATATGTAAAAAAAACCTACATTAACTATTACTTTGAAATGGGGGAAGAGTATGCTCATGGATCTTCTACACATCTCTTCTCATTGCTGTGCAGTGGAACTCATCCTATCCAGTGACTCAACCCAGGGTGTTCAGGCCTAGAGACAAGGAACAAGGCAGAGAATTAGTGACTGATGGCTGCATATTCCTCCAGTGTTAGCGGGACCTGGGGCATAGATCAGGTCATCCTAGATCATGTGAAATAATGATCTTTGAAATTTGGTACTCTGGAATGGTTTCAGACAAAGTTCAAGATTACATTCCTGATGCTTGTCAAAGAGCAGTAAGCAAAGAAAAGTTTGTTTCTTCTAACGATTTAGCAAGGGATTCAGTATTTGCCAGTGGTGTGTTGGTGTGTGTTCAATAACCAGCTTGGGGGAAAGTAGCACTGGCTTTTCATATTTGCCCATTTCCATGGTGCAAATAATCCCACCATGGCCAATTTCGAGCTACCAACATAATATAAACAGGCTCTCAACATTCCTGGACAGTTTTTAATCAGCTTTGGAGAGCCAGTACAAGCTAGCTCCAGCTCAATTCTGGAAATTAAGGTCAACCTAAGTTGTTTTGGGGAAAGACTTATAGATCAGGAATTCAGTATCTACTTTGATTTCATGGACATATTCTCACCAAAAAGATGCAAAATGAAATTTAGGAATATAATTTTCCATTCACAATAAATGATACAAAATGGAATTTATCTTTGATTTTAGGTTCACTGAAGTATCCTTTTTCACTAGCAGAGAATAGCTGTTGTCATCTGTGCTATTAAATTTTTATAACTGGCTGTATAACTTTTTCTATATTAAGAGTCTTTTAAAAGGTCTTTACATTTTGCCTCCTCTTTTTATACCATTGAATCAAATGTTTTTAAGGAAAATTTTCAATTCTAGTTTGACTTATTTGGTGGCTTTAAAAAGGTGAATTAAAATGTGCAAAATGTCCTTGCCAGTGTTTCTAAGTGGTTAGAGGATCGGTCTACGGACAAAGGGTTGAGGGTTCGATTCCTGGTCAAAGGTACGTACCTGGGTTGCAGTTTTGATCCCCATCCCGGTCTGGGCATGTGTGAGAGGCAACCAATCGATGTGTCTCTCTCACATGGGTGTTTGTCTCTCCCTCCTCTCTCTCTCTTTCCCCTTAGCCTCTCCCTTCCACTCTCTCTAAAAATCAATGGCAAAATATCCTCACTGTTTGGGCGAGGATTAAAAAAATAAAAAGTGCAAACTTACATAAAACAATTTTTTGTAATCTTTTTTGTTTGTCATTTAAATTTTCTGCTTTAATTTTCAACTCATTTCAGGATTTTGCTTTTAAATCTAAGACAAAAGGTTCTTTTTCTTTGACTCATCTAAGTATATCCTATGAATAGTGATGTCTGCAGCATCATTTTCACTCAAGATAAGCTCTGGTTATTTTTCAGGTAATAAGCTCTGATGTGAGATGGAAACAATGGTTACCCATCAAAGAATGAGTTAATCATTAGTTCTTTGGGGTTTTTTTATTTTAAGAGTTCATTCTTATTTTTTTAAAATATGTTTTTATTGATTTCAGAGAGGAAGGGAGAGGGAGAGAGAGAGAGAAAATCAATGATGGGAGAGAATCATTGATCGGCTACCTCCTGCACACCCCTAACTGGGGATTGAGCTTGCAACCTGGCATGTGCCCTGACCAGGAATTGAACCAGTGACCTCTTGATCCCTGGGTCGATACTCAACTGCTGAGCCACACAGGCTGGGCAACAGGAGCAATCTTACCTATAGATTTTCCATTGTAAAGTCAAGCTGCCTGACAAATTAATACAAATCATAAATGCAAGCTATATGTTAATTTTAAATTTTTTAGTAGCCACATAAAAAAATAAAAACAGGTAAAATTTACTTCAATAATAACCCCACTTAATGCAGTATAGCCAAGATGTTATTTCTTTTTTTAAAATGTGTTTTTATTGTTTTTTAGAGAGAAAGGAAGGAAGAGGGAGGTGAGGAGGGGAGAGAGAAAAACATCAATGAGAGAAACATTGATCGGGCTGCCTCCTGCATGTCCCCCACTGGGGATTTACCCCGCAATCCGGGCATGTGCTCTTATCAGGAATCAAATTGGTGACTTTTTGGTCCATGATTCAACACTCAAACACACCTGCCAGGGTGCCAAGATGTTATTTTAACATGTAATCAATGTTAAATATCATTGAAATACCTTATGTTCTCTTTCTTACATTAAGTGTTTGAAATTAGTGTATATTTTACACTTAAAGCACGTCTCCATTTGGACAGTGCAGCTCTATAGAAGGTTTAATGCTTATCTTACATGTAAATATCGTATTTATACCTTCATAGAAATTATTTGAATTTCTTAATAAACTTTAGCTCTCAACTAAAGTTTTAGTCTTAGTAGTTGAATGCAAAATAATTTGTTGCTTTTCTTTTGATTTCTGACTCTTCAGCAAATTTTATAGAAAAATAAGGATCCCCACAGACTTAAATGTTGTTCTTTTCACTTTTTAAAAACAGAGTCTTAAGCAAATAATATCTTACACATATGGCACTTATTAAAATCTTAGACGTCTTGGTGGGACAAAATTGGTACATAATCCTTTTTATTCAACTGTTTTGTAAATGGTTCATACCGGATCTTAAAAATCAGTTTTATTTAAAATGAGGCAGATGCACTTCATAGTTCCTTTAAGTGTGATGGGTCCCCTTTCAATAGGAAATTATTAGGTTTAAGTCTCTTGTCTTTGTCCCTATGGAATTTTGCCCCATGAATTTACAGCTTGAACATATAAATGACTCCTCCACACTCGCCATCTGGGTAGCTGTTGTATTTCCCTGGCCTTGACCCCATGAAGGCTCCAGCCACCATGCTTCACCCCCCTGGAGAGCTAGAGCTTCATGGAGCCCCAAACAATCTTCCTTTCCCACTGGTATTCTGAGTGCCGTGGAGAGGAGATCTTCCCCCTCTCTGAAACTATCTGGGTAACAGAGGAGTGCTGCTGTGGTGGAAGACTTCCCTTCCCTTCAAAATTGCACCCCTGGGCAGTGGTGGACAGTGGGAGAGAGCTTCTTTAACCAACATGTGCCCACATCATCAGTCTGCTCAGGCCTGATGGCTGACAAGGTTCAGGGAGAAGTGGAATTTGCTCACCCCACAGCAGCACCCTCTCTCGGGTTCTGGAGATCCAGGAGTTGCCGCCTCCTGTCCATCCTGTTGCGTGTTGTCATTCTACAGCCCGGCCCCTGGGCCTGCTGCCTCTGCGCTGAGCTCTCTGGCTCCTGGCGTGTCACTCACCTTCACTGCCTTATTTACCTTCTTTCCTAGGGACCTACACAAGTAGTACTTTCGAGAAGCTGACTAAATGCTCGGGCCTTAATAATAATGAAAGATTATGCAGTGATGGCCAAGCACTTCTCTCTTGGAACAGGGCAGCAGTTTTTAATCTAATGTCCCTCTTCTCCCCTGTGAACACCACCGCCGCCACCCCTATCCACCGATGTGTGGTTGTATTTGTGTATAAAAACATTTGTGCACAACTTTGATCAGATCACAGTGCCTGTAATCTGGAAAAGGTGAGGGACCACTGGGATCTTGTTCTACCCCATGTCCTTCCCACTACAGTTTTACAAACACATGCACCCCGTGGAACCCTGTGCTTCTGCAGCCAGGAGTCCAGCAGGCTCCTGGTCCTTCCTGCCTCCTTAGAGTCTGGCCACTCCTCCCACCCCCCCTCCACCCCCCCCCCCCAATTGGCTTTCACCTATGGCCCATCCCTTCACTGGACTTTCTGGACTTGTAATATTTTCCCA
This sequence comes from Corynorhinus townsendii, assembly GCA_026230045.1. Classification (NCBI taxonomy): domain Eukaryota; kingdom Metazoa; phylum Chordata; class Mammalia; order Chiroptera; family Vespertilionidae; genus Corynorhinus; species Corynorhinus townsendii. Next base: position 77,025,849 of record JAPDVU010000001.1, on the reverse strand, counting down.
CTAGCACTTGTTTTGTGCTTTGGTTTGTTTATCTTGAATGACTTCAGTTCTTTCTTTTAATTTTCAAAGAACAGTCTTAACTCGGACAAAAGAATCTTTAATATGAAAAGAAAATGCAGCATCCGGAGGATTAGGGGTGGTTGGTAAAGTGTTGTGAGATCAATGAGATAATAGGATCGAGTATTGTTACACAATTAGAAGTCATTCTCCCTTTTACTCTGATCTTCTCTCAGCTTCAACCTTAACCCCAGTTCCTCTATTTATAGACTTCAGTTACTGGAAAGTGGGGGGTCCCTTTTGGTCCCAGATTGAGTTATGCCCCTTTGTAGCCATTCTTTTCAACAGTTCACAGTGAAAAGTTCATCTCTGAGATAAAACAGATCTGTATTTAACCCAAGTTCAACCATTTATAGGCTAGCCTGTATGACCTGGGACAACACTTAACCTTTCTAAGTCCCAATTTGTTTCCTTATTTGAAAATGGGGGAATAAATTCGATCACAAATATGAAAGCATCATTTGTTCTTAGAATATAGTAAGTGTTCAGAGAATTGTCTCTTGTCTTTCTCACTCAAGTATCCAGGTTCCAGGTTTTTTGTTTTTGAATATATTTTTATTGATTTTTTTTTTTTTTTAAGAAAGAAAAGGAGAGGGAGAGAAAAATAGAAACATCAATGATGAGAGAGAATCATTGATCGGCTGCCTCCTGCACACCACCACTAGGGTTTGAGCCCACAACCCGGGCATGTGCCCTGATCGGCAATCAAACCATGACCTCCGGTTTACAGGTCGACACTCAACCATTGAGCCACACTGGCCGGGCCAGGTTCCAGATTTTAACTATTGTGACCTGTACTTCCACTCTTTTCAATTAATTACCTTTCTTTGATTTATTTCCCTTTTACCATATTTACTTCCTACAGCATTTAGTGCATTATTAATGATGAATGAATATTAAGACAATTATATGACTCTTTAGTTACCTTCAAGGATCAGATAATGAAGTTAAAACTTAAGGTTAGGCATAATGATTTTTCTAAAATTTTTCTTGAAAGGCAAATGATTGGCCATAATCTAACATGTTGGTTGTTAATGCTGGAAAGAAAGCCAAAGCTTTTTAAAAATTTTCCTCAAAATAAATTGAGTTGGACCCTTTAACTCTGTTTACAGATTGCCCTTCCGATTTCTTCAGCCATGACCTGCAGTTAACTCAGAACTTTCCCTGCGTGCCTGCATACTTAGTAGCTCTCCCCATGTCCTTGAAGGGGGCGGTGGGGAGGGGGGAGATGTGTTAATCCTGACTCTTCCCTTCCCCTCTAACCTGCAAGTAACTCCTGTCAACTCTGATATATGAGGAGCACACTCCTGACTTTGTAGCCCCTGGATAAAAGGAAGAAAGAAAACACAAAAATTAGCTTCAGAACTTTATAGTATAATCAGAATAACTATAACACCAAATACTAATGTCCACAATGGCACTTCATTTTTATCTGCTAGAGATAAGTTGGTTTATCTTTTGTAAGGCAGAGGAAAAAAATACGAGAAAGGTAAGTGGGTTATCTTTGTCCTAACAGATGGTGGTAGGCCTGGCAGCCTCCCGAGCTTATCATAGCTGCCCTCTCTCCCGCTCACTGTTGACTTTTGCAATGGGAGATTATAGGGTAGGCCTGACGCCGTCACATGAGCCCTTAAACAGCAGAGAGGCTTCTCCACTGGTCATAGAAGAGCAAGTCAGAGATTCTGAACAGGAAGCATTCAAAACCAGCACCATTGCTGCTGTGAGATGGAGGCGGCTACTTGTCAGGGAATATGAGTGGCCCCACCTCATAACCAGCAAGGAAACGGGGACAAATCAACAGGGGCTACAAAATCAAGAGTGTGTTCCTCACATATTCTACTAACACCAGAGTGAGCCTGCAGAGCCTCCGGCAAGAACCCAGCCGGCCGGTACCTTGCAATAGACACCCTGAACAGAGGATCCGATCACACCAAATGGTGCTGGAATCCTGCTCACAGCATCTGTGAGATAGTAAACTGTGATGTATGAAGCTGATAATAAGTGTGTGGTCATTTTTATGCAGCTATAGAAAATACAAGAACCAATCCCTGTTTTTCTGATAAGGGTATGAATTCTTTCTTGAAAGGAATTGACTTCTTAGTGTTGAAAGCCTCATTCGGGCAATTAATCCTAAGCAATAGATATTAAATATCTCATTTTGCCCTGCCCTGCCCTAGATGCTTGGGGATAGTTACCAAGGCATGACCTCTATCTGATGGGAAAAAACAGAGGCACAAACAGATAGTAACAGCACAGTGTGCTCAGTGCATAAAGTCGTGTCCAAGGGGCTGTGGGTATAGGGCAGATGGTGAGTGGACAGGAGGAGTGAGCATTGAAGGGTGCAGATCCATATTCCTGGCTACTGTATGCAAGAATCCTTTGGAAGAAAATAATTCAAACTCTAATGAAAGAACCCAAGTCCGGGGTTCACACTGAGTTAAATTAAAGGAGTTTCAAAAATTTTAAATATCATTTAAAAATATGTGGTATGTATTTTTCTTTGCTTTTCAAATTTCTCTTGATTTGTACATTTAGAATACTAAGAAATAAGGTGTGTGAGGGAAATAATAGCTTAGTATATCACAAAAACATTTCATTTTTGTAACCCATAAATCAATTTCTCTCTAAATTCAACATAACTGAAATAATACTTTTCACTTTATTAGCTTGAATCATCTGCAATCAACAACCATTTATGTTCTATTACTTTATTATGGGCATCAGTTCTTAAGAGTATGGCTGTGGACCCCTGGAGCTCCCTGAAGTAGGGGGTCCACAAGGTCAGACTAGTCTCATGGTAACACTAACAGTTACTTGCTTTTCACTGTATTGACATTTGCAGTGCTGGTGCCTTGGCTCCAGATGGTACTAGTAGTCACTCAATTCTGCACCACAACACCCTCCCAGGAAAAAGAACATGCCAGTGTCACTTCAGAATATCCTTGATGAAGCAGTAAAAATTATTAGTATTATTGAATTGTGACCTTTGAATGCATAACTGACAAACTATGGTTTCATAGTTTGTTACTTGGCAGATATTTTCTTACAAATGAGCAGATTCTCTTTTCAATGAAAACAGCAATTGGCAGCATTTGATGCTAGTGATAAAATTTGAGCTTTCAAGGAAAAATTAGAATTTTAGAAATTTGTGTCTACTGCTTGATAGCTTCTTAAATTCTTAAATCTTTTCTGATTAGATCAGTGATGATATGAATATAAATGCGATTTCTATAATGTATAATGAAATATGTCAACTCACTGAGCCAATATTTCCAAATAACTAATGCATAATGTTACAAATGATACATGAGTAAATTCATAGTGCAAGATCAATGGATGTTAATGTAAGAGTAGGAAAAGTATATTGATATGGTTTTTGGCTCTACATGGCACTGAAAAACAACTATTAAAATAATTTTTTTCTTTCCAACAAAATATCTGTGTGAGGTCAGACTTTTTTCCATATACTCCAACCAAAATAACATCAAAGCAGAGACTTGAATTCACATGAAAGCAGATTCAAGAACCCTGTTGTCTTCATTAAACCAGATGCTAAAAAGATTTGTGAAAACTGTAAAGCTAAATGCCACTTTTCTCCTTTAATGCTTTTGTTTCAAAATGATCATTTTTCATAGAAATATTTTTGTGTTAACATGTAATGGGCTTGTAATTTTTAAATAATTTAATAAATACTTTAAAAATTTTTATTTTTATGTTGTGTAGGGAGCAGGGTGGGGCAGGACGAGTGGGGATGTGGTGCTTATCATTTGAATGTGGTAAGTATTTATAAATAAATAAGCCAACACAAACAAAAGCTCATTGGGATCCTCAAAGATTTTTTAAGAGTATTAAGGTGTTCTGAGAATAAAAAAGTTTGAGAATTGCTGCCGTAAGAGATATTTTTTAAATGAATAAACATAGATTGTATTATTGATTAAATTATAATCTAGCAGAAGAAGTAAAGCAAGCACATAGAAAACCTATGTACATATGAATCCATAGCAAGTTCTAACCCAGAAAGTTGTGTGTGGTTTAAGATTTCAAGTGTGCCACTTGTGACGAATCTCAAAGGGTGGGAAGGATTTCTACAAGCAGTGATGAGAGGAAGGTATTGACTTTAGACTAGAAGTACATTGGCGGAATAAGGAAGGGAGAGTTTGGTGGGGAATTCACCTGAAAGAAAGCATATTTCTAATTCTAAAACTTACTTTGTCTTAGAGATGAGTGGTTTGAATTTTGGGGGATAAGGCAATTTATTTATTGGCTCTATTTTTCTTTTCTCTTTCCTTTATTCATTCCACAAGTACTTATTGAGCATATTATGTGCTAGGACCTGAGTAAGAGGTTTTATTTGCATTGCTCATTAATCTTCAATTTAATCCTGTGAAGTATTATGTCACCCATTTTATGTATGAGGAAACTGAAATTCTGAAAATTCAGTGAATTACCTAGAAACTAGACATTTAAATGTTTGGGATTTGAACTGTACCTCCAGTGTCCATGTACTTAAATATTAAATGACTAGAGGCTCAGGGCATGAATTCATGCACAGATGGAGTCCAGCTGGCCCGCCCCAATCAGGGCTGATCAGGGCCGGCCAGGGGGAAGGGCCGCAGGAGGTTGGCCGGCCAGCCCCACCCCTGCTCGGGCGCGTTGGCTGGCCACAGTGTGCATGATAGAGACCGGTTGTTCCAGTTGTTCTGGTCATTCCAGTCATTCTGGTCGTTCTGGTCACTTGGCTTTTATAGATAGATTTTATTACTCTCTCTCCCACTTGGATGCTAGGAATACCTGTTTTTAATTCTATAGGAGTATAAGCTATGGATTTCAGTGTCACCAACTTGAGTCAAATCCTATCTATGCTACTTAACATCCTGTATGATCTTGTATAAATTATTTATGTCTCAGAACCTTGGTTTTCTTCTCTATAAAACAGAAATCTTAATACCTAGCTTATGGGTGATTTCATGATTAAGTGAGATACTGTATGGAGATCATCACTTTATAGAGAACTGGGAAAATTGTGGGTGGGCCACACCCTTTCTTCTTAGCAGCTTTTCCAGCAGTCTGTCTGTAGTCCTGCTAATGACATCAGTCTTTCCCAAGTGGTCAGTTGTTCTGTCCAGATGCTTTCTGGCAGCGGAGCCCATGGCAGGCCACACTTGCTGGCAGGGTGGTTTGGAACAGAGGTGGAGAGAGGAGTTGTGTAGGGAGCAGTGTGGGGCAGGACGAACAGGGACTTGGTACCAAACCATGCCAGCACAAGTCCTCTGTCGACTAGTTATTACTGAGCTGTGTGTCCAAAAGGACTCAGCCTTCTCACCTATAAATACAGTGACACTGCCCACTTAATGTGGACAAGTGCCAGAGGGTGCAAAGTCACGGCCATTAGGACGGGCACTTACTGTGTATCCATCCACATTCCTCCCTTTCCCTGTGACATGTTCCTCCCCTCTTAGGAGAGCATCCCAGGTGTCCGATGATGGAACACCTTTGCCTCCAGGGTTGGACTCATGGAATATTTGTCCCTTGTGAACCTTGCAATTTTACCAGTTCCTGCTCAGGAAGTCTTCCGAGCCCAGTGCCCCACCGTTATCTGAAAAGAGGTACAGCATTTCAAACAGTAGTGATCTTCAATTCGAAAGCCACATCAGATCCGAATCAGGTGTTTAGCTTTGGTGGGTCTTAGGAAAGGCTTCCAGCACTAAACGTTACTTTTGAGGTTTAGTTGGTGCAAGGATCGTCACATCCTTTCGGAGTAAATCAGATCTGCTCCTCTTTGTGGGAAGGCTTAAGAAGCCCAGATTCTCATAGGAGGAGGGAAGGCACGATGTGAAATTTCAGGGCTTCTACTGTACCAGTACCAGACTTTCTAAGAGTGTAATAAAATGTTGAATACCACCGTAACGACTGAGGCCAGATGAAATTCCTCATTTCAACAGGTTGGTGGAGTGTTAAAATGCCCCTGGATTCGGTGATTGCCAGGAGGACTCTGGATGAAATGCATCATTTAAGGCCCTGTTGAAATGATACTCAGGGCCTTATGCACAGTTGGATCCTGTGCTGTGGGTTTAGTTGAAACCTGGAAATGTGCGAAATGAAATGGGGACTAGCCAGCAGGCCCGCAGGTTTCTCCCCAATTACTCCACTTACCAGCAGGCCCATGCCTTCGCCAGGAGGGAGCTGAACCACTTTTTAGTCCTTTCCAGAAAGAACCACATCCTCAGAGGCCGAGAGCTTTCATGCCAGTAGGGGAGTGGTCACTTCTGGGAATGCTGCTGAGGGTGACTCTCAGGATCCCCAAGTGGCACTCACTTCGTGTGGGTATTTTGGCTGTGATGCCAAAGAGGCCAATACCTGCAGGGAGCAGCCTGGGTGGCAACCACACAGCGTCCGGGAATGCTTTCCAGTTGTGGAGAGAGTGTGGCAGTGGCGTCTCTGCAGGCCTAACCGCTTCTGCTGAGGTGCCTCTTGGTCCGAGGTGATTCCTGCGCCTGGGACAGAGACCACACAGTCATGTCTTGGATGTGCATCCTGTTAGGTATGGCCCAGATGGTCAGTGCAGTGCCCGAGGTTTTATGAACTTGGCTCTCCCGGGAGGCCGCATGCGCTGTACTGGTAGTGAATGTGGCCCTTGGGAAAGTTGCTGACCTTCTATGCCTCAGTTTACCTGTTTCCAAGGTATGGTGTTAGTTGCTATAATAATGATGTGCTTTGTGGGTAGGATGGCCTGATGGTGGTTTTTTGAGTTTGGGAAGGGATTGTGGGCTTCCTGTTGAATGATTGGGGCTGAGTAGGTGGGAGAGCTATCTTCTGGAGTCTGCCTTTGGTGTTCTGTGCCCCTTTCCTCCCAGTATCCACTCTCTCCATCTTTTTTTTTTTCCTTTGCACACCCAACCGATCACCTGCTTGAGATAAAAGAATGTGTAGTCTAGATGGAATCAAAAGATCAGGGTGTGTGGCCTGACTGAGCCGCTTACTGCCATGTGAGCTTAGACCTGAGTGCTTCCACCTCTAAGCAGCCGCAGCGTTTGGGGGATGACACAGGCTCCTGGCGATCTCATAAAGGTGGGGTAATGGTGCCTGCTGTCACCTGGGAAAGGAAACAGGACAAACATTGGGAGCTCCTGGTGCTTCTCCACTGGAAGCTAAGACTCACCTGACTGTACCTGTGAGTGAAAAAGAAAGCCGTTTGTCCTCTCTCCCTTCCTCATAGGGAGATGTGTGGGAGTCAGGGGCCGGGGGGTCTATTGAGTGAGATCTTAGGGCCGCAGAGTAGGAGCTAAAAGGATGGCCCCCTCTGTCTTGAGTGACTAGGGTTTCCACTCGCATGGTATCCCCAGTGACCCTGTGTTACTGGAGTGGTGTAGTGAGCAGCTCTGGGTTGTCGTAAGTGCTGAAAGCAGTCATGGCTTGCTCACCCATTCCCTGGTGACCTCTGTTTCCTGTTTTAGAAAATAGAATCTTAGACTATTTGGTTTTAAACTGTTGGTTTCTTATAGTGTTAACATAATACAAAGGCATATAATTACTATACTCTCTTATTAGCAGGATTCTTTTAATCTTAGTATTCGATGTCATCCTCTGAGATTTTACTCGTCGTCTTGTTTACGTATTTGTCTGTTGTCTCCAGTCCCCATGCCCCCACTTCCAGGCCCCTAGAAAGGAGGCTGCACAAGAACAGCAGCCTCATCTGTGTTGGCCATCAGTGCGCATATCGTGCTTGGCACATTTCAGGTGCTTAAATACACGCATAGGCCCACATACACGGTGCAACCACACATTATAATGTAATTACATAAAGTTGTCTGTAAAGACTAGGTAGTCACTTGGTTATTCCTCCTCCTTTCCCTTTGCCCCACCCAAGATGAACCACATTGTGATTTGGAGATCTGAGGCTAGAATTAAGAATAGTTATATTATCTTCAAAACTTACTCAGAGCGGCCATCCCTGGGTGCTTGCCTGCCTTGTGCGTGCACATAGTGTCAAAGGACAGTCCCTCGTGCTCTCAGGGGAAGCCCACTGTTCAGGGCCAAGGACACTTGACCATGACGGTGATGTGTAGTGTAGTTTGGTCCTGTTCATGTGCTCAGTGGAGGTGGTTGGCAGGAGCCAAATATAAAACTTGAGAATTGTGTTCACACCTATTATTGAGATTTCATATTGCTTTCATGATTTGGCCACAAAAATGTACATAAGCCTTGTTGGCTATAACACACTACTAGTACGCTATCCATCTTGCAAAATATAAGACAAGGCCAGAGCTTAAATTAAAATCCCTGGCTTCTTATCTCTTTCCCACAGGAAAGCAAATCTGTGTTGAAAACCGTAAAATTAAGAGGAGAGCAAGGATAGCATAATTTAGCAAAAATTCATGGCACCGAATTCTGAGCTATATGACTGGAGGGATAGGTCAGATGTTAAGGAGATGCTGCCTGCTAATGCAAGTTCCTTAAGATGGTGCTATGGAAATAAAGGCATGCAAAATACATATGTGTTTTCAGGAGATTTCTGCAATGTTTATTCTTTTTAACTACCCTAAGAAAATGCCTTTGTGGATTGTTTGGCAACTATACTTATGAGACTTTTGAAATGAAAATCAAAGCTCTTATTCTAAAGTATCATTGAAATATATTCATTTTAGCATTTGGGTGTTGAGATTTTTGTTTCCATTTGAAAAAGGGTTTATAACAATATCCCCCTATCTCTGCACCCACCCTCCCATCATCCCCTACCTCCTCTAAATTCTAAATTCCTTGTATTTAAGAAGCTCATCGTTGTATTTGGCAGACTGAATCATTAACACTTGAAAAGCATTGGAACATTTTTTTTAACCTTTTACACATTTATATGCATAGATATCTGTGCTGAGGTATGTAGAGAAAAGGCATGTGGCTTTGATAATGGTGCTCTATTTAATAAATGCCAAGGGCTATACGAGCAAAGCGAGTTCTGCCATTAGAGAGGAGCTGATAATTATAAAACAGGGAAAATCATATCATTGTCTGAAAAAGGGTGATTTCCCCCCTTGCGTTTTTTTCATTCATAAGTTTCTTTTGGGTGGAGGTTATAATGATAGGGTATAGAGAATTACTATCACTGGCTGTAAAGAGAATTTAGTGTTACTAGGATAATTGCTCCTAATTTTCCTGAGGGTAGACCTTCTTGCTGGAGCCACTTACTTTTTATACCTAATTTGTAAAAAAACATCAAACACGAAATGATGCATATCATAGTGCTACCACCATACACAGGTCTGTTACAGGGCCCGAAACCAGTCAGAGATAGACCTACATTATAGGCAGTTTATACTGTGCAGGGCAGTTTTCAGGCACTTCCCCAAATTTTTAAATACAGATATTTGTTTTTGGAGAAACGGATTTCAGATGCCTTTTAGTTTGTAGTACAGTAAAAATCTCATGAATTCAAACTATTGATGGTGAAGGCATGTCTGAAGTAGTGAATTAGTTAGTAGTCAAGATTCATTATATCTTACTCCTCTTAAATTCACAAGTTACTCATTACTGTAATGTTTGCAAATAGAGATCTTTGTGATACTGGTTTAATTAGTCTATGTGTTTAAAATCAGAAACATTTTGTATGTATATAGTTATGTCAAGTTTATTGTCTTTTGGGGGGAGGAGGTGTAAAGTTTCTGAAAAATCTATCTCCTTAAGTAGGTTAAACTGCCTGGGTCTTGCTTATATTACTGATTTACTTAGTGCACTTTCTTGAGGGGGCAAGGAGTTTATTCGACTATAAGCAAACAAAAGGATCCCTTGCCGAAACCGGTTTGGCTCAGTGGATAGAGCGTCGGCCTGCGGACTGAAGGGTCCCAGGTTCAATTCCGGTCGAGGGCATGTACCTTGGTTGCAGGCACATCCCCAGTGGGGGGTGTGCAGGAGGCAGCTGATTGATGTTTCTCTCTCATCAATGTTTCTAGTTCTCTATCCCTCTTCCTTCCTCTCTATAAAAAATCAATAAAATATATTTTAAAAAAAAAAGGATCCCAGATTTCAAACTGATGAAGTCCAAATAAATAACCTGTACCTTAAAAAAAAATGTATGTAGCTTTTGTCTTCTGATTTAAATAAATTTATTTTTAAACAAATACAAGATAGAATACATAAGTTGTTAACAATTTAAAGTGATTTTTACAAGCTATATTTCACATTATGCATTTAAACGCAAGATTGGAAACTCCTTTTATTAATTAAGACTTCTAGAAACTAGAGATCATGAAGATGAACTGAGTTAGGCCTAAAGCATAATGGGTGGCAGGTTTGATTGACAAAGCTATAAAATGGTATAACATGATTCTTAGAGATATATAATTATAGAATCATAAGTTATATAAACCAATGGAATATCAGTACAGCAAATTTATATTTATTGGGTTGTTTGAAAATTTGCCCTTCAAATTGGCAGTATTTATTTATTTATTTGTTCATTGAATAATTTTTTATTGAGTGCCTTTTTCTTGCTAGACAGATGTAATGAATAAAGAGCTTATAAAGCATTCGTAACTTTTGCTCCAATAACTCTTTGTTGAAATCAATCTGAAGAGATCATGTAAACAGGTATGTACAGGATTCATGTCATATGGAATAATAGCACTCAAACCAAATCTCCATAGGGGAGTTGGTTAAATAACTGATAGTCTCCTAATGGGCTAGTCAGACATGAGGAATATTTAGCATGGACAGATTCTGAAGGTCTAAATGGGTACAGCAGTTGATTTCCGCTGTCCAGGTCTGGAGAGGATTATTCGGTTATGCTGATGCCCAGTTGCTGCTAGTGTGTGGTTTTTTCTCTGGGAGAGGAGACAGGAGCCCGGCATCCATTGTTAACTGTTGACCTTGTGGTTACTTTGCAGTCGAATAAAGTGCCCGTGGTGCAGCCATCCCATGCGGTTCATCCTCTCACCCCCCTCATAACTTACAGCGACGAGCACTTTTCTCCAGGATCACACCCGTCACACATCCCATCAGATGTCAACTCCAAACAAGGTGAGAGCCCTGCCCTCCCAGGTCTGTTCAATAGGGAGGAGCCGTGCTACGGCAGCCTGGGGGACCTTACCCGGGCCTTTGCCCCCTGTCACTGGGTGGATCAAAATGGATTGTTAGGAGACAAGAATAATTTTTTTTGATAGCCGTTTTTAAAAACCCAAAAGAATTTGTTGTTGCTGAAGAACCTAGAAGGGTTATTTTCAAAGTGACAGCTCTGAAAATCTAGGGTCCACAATATAGACCAATATGTTATACAAATATACTAAAAATCCAGGCCTCGAGTCCTCCTGTAGTTACTCATTATTTCAGCATGTACTAGGAGTTGATGGTAGTGTTAAAAGAAAAGTTAGAGCCCTAACCAGTTTGGCTCAGTGGACAGAGCATTGGCCTGCGGACTGAAGGGTCCCGAGTTTGATTCTGGTCAAGGGCACATGCCCGGGTTGTGGGCTCGATCCCAAGTAGAGGGCATTCAGGAGGCAGCCTATCAATGATTCTCTCTCATCACTGATGTTTCTCTCTCTCTCTCTCTCTCTTTCTCTCTTGCCTTTCCTCTCTGAAATCAATAAAATATATATATTTTTAAAAAGTTAGAAAAGGGACAAAGTAGGAGATTTGTACTTTCAAATATTATCTTTTTGAGCCATTAGTGGTTTCTTTTAGTTTCAGTTATATACCTGTTAGGTTTTATCCTCTTTTTATTATTTACAGCACCAACTTAGACATGAATAATAAAGTACAAAACTGTAACATGAATCTTACTTCTCTACATTATTGCCAAGCTCCCCTTCTGTATCACTTACAGAAAAGCACACAGCATAGAGGTCTGAGAAATGGAAATGCCAGTGGGGGTGGGGTACTTGGCTGTGGACACAGAGCGCAGGGTCTCCCAGCCTGCGGGTCTCATGGTTTGAGAGCAAACTTTGAGGTTAAATTTGTTCCTGGGTAGCCTGTGCTCTTTCCATGTACATCCACACTTGCACCTCAACAGAATCTTTAGGGGTTCAAAATAAAAGATCCCACATACCTGAAAGTAATATAATATTGGACATCAACTGTAATTGAAGAGAGAGAAATAAATATTCTGTAAAACCAAGTGAAGGGAGAGAATAGACAGATGAAAATTTTACCATCTTTAGCACCTCGCCCTTTTGTCCAGCCCTCTGTTTGACCTGTAGTGGAAACGACATTAAGTTTGTAAAAGAGTGTTTCAGGGGCTGGGAGTCTTGGTGTCGTTGTTTTTCACCACTGTGAGTACTTCTAGGGTAAATACGCAGCACCTTCATTTCCTTCCCTGGTTAAAATAGGCAGCTTATTTGAGGACTTAGTTACTATTGGACTTTGACTTGAGTGGAGCCCGTACCTTCACTTAAAGAAGGTAAGAATCACCCATGCAGAGGTGTCCAGGTTTGCCTCTGTTTTAGTCATTTCCAGTCCTTTCTCTTCTTCCTGTTACCAGGGACCTCCAAAGAATAAGAAACAGCAAGGACAGGTCTATGGATTTATGGAAGAAGGCATTTTAGGAAGAAAGCCAAGTTTCAGAGGGAAGATCAGAAATATGACCTAGGTTTGAAATAATCTAAAGGGAGACACGAGGTAGGCAATTTAAACATCCCGGTCCTAGGGCAGGGCCTGAGCCAGAGACACACACCTGGGAACCACAAAGATGTAGGTGACAGTTAAAGGCAGTTGTAAAAACTCAAACAAGCTATTAACAGAAAGAACCCAACAGTGGGTTTTATTAAGTTTTTAACTATTTATTTAGTTAACAGTTGCTTCCTAGGTCCTAGCTCCTGGTCTAAGCACTTCAAAATGAACTTATTTAAAGGAATAATATTTATCAGTTTAGTAGCTTTTCTCTTTAAGAATTCTAGGACAGTTCAATTTTTTAAAAAGACAAGTTTATAAACAGCTATCAATTACATTTCTATTTTATCTTCTGTTCCCATCACTTACTGCTACCCTATCTTGTTTTGCCTTACTAATTATAATTATAGCTTTGCTTCTCAAACTTTTCTCTTTTTAACAAACTCCAGAACTAGAGAAGGCCCTTTTGGGCACGACCAAAAGTTGTCTGCTTGCAGTTTCTTTGAAAAGTTGCGTTACTTTCACGTTCTACTCCATACATTCTTTGTGTTGCTTTTAATGTAAAGATCCTCTTTCTGATTACTTTTTGTCCTGGGTTCCATGCATCTCAGGGGATGTGTAAACTTTGGTTTGAAAAGAATGGATTTACATGGTTTTGAATTACAGTATTCATTTGAGAGTTCATTCTTTCTAGATTCTTGCTTTTCGTTCTTTTCTCTCCTCCTGTCTGCCTTTTGGCTTTATCATGTAGCTCAGCTAGTTAGAATATGGTGCTGTGGCCAGAGTCACTGATTTCAAAGTCCCCAGGAAGCTGGTTAGCTTTATTAAATAAATTTTAAAAAAAGAACAACAACTAAAAACCAAAAGAGTGTCATGTGCATATTCTAACACTAGATATAACCACCCAATAAATTCACCTGTTCTCAGAAGAACCATTCTCATTCATAAAAAATAACTTAGGTTAAGGTTAATTTCCTACTAGGAAGCACATTAGTTTTTACCTTTCTGTCAGTGTGTTGGTGTGTGTAGTTGTGTGCAGGTGTAGAAACAGGAAAGGAAGATAATACCAATCATTTTGTTCTACTCATTATTTCTGGTAAAAATATTAAAAGGAAAGAGCTTTTAGGAAATGCTGGGTTTATTTATACCTACTTATATCTTTCTATTCATTGTATCCTATTAAATAACAACAAAAACATATCACTTATACTGTGTGCCAGGTGTTTTATGTATTGCATATATTAATGCATTTATTCTTCACAACAACCCCTATTCTATTTTTATTCTGATTTTACAGAATAATGAATCACTTCCTCAAATATATGTAGTTGAGTGGCAAAATTAATATATCCATATAGTCTACCCCCAAAATAATTTGATCTATATTTATTAAAGTTACTTGTAAAAACTTAAAAATGTTTAAGGCCATGATGTGTATAGCTTGCAGCACACAGTAAGTGTTCAGTAAATACCAGTTAAATGCATGATATGAAGTCAGCAGTTGGTAGAGGGTCACACACTTCTAGGAATCTTTGGAAGCAGGTTCTTAAAACAATAATAACCTATTTAGAAAACACAGATCCATTTTCTGCTCATGTAGTGACCTAAGCCCCATCATGTACTTATGTACCTGCAAAAACGGTTGATTATGTTGACCCATGGGGAATGGGTCTGTTTAAACACTTTTTTTCACTTGTTCATTTGTTCAGTCACTCAAAAGTATTTATTGAGAACCTCCTGTGGAGACAAACCTGGTTTGATACATTGATTGGCAAAACATGGTTTCTCTTTTCCCAAGCTCTATTTAAACTCATGCAGGAAATCATTTGCACAAACTAACTATAAAAGAAAATGAAGAACATCTTTAGTACCATGTTAAAAGTACAAATAAAACCTTGTAGATTCAAAGAAGAAAGAGCTTTTTCAGAGCTGTAAAAGTTAGAGAATATTCCATGGGAGAGGGGTATTTGAAATATGAGTAGAATTTTAATAGAAACAGTCAAAAGACTAGCATCGAAAGTGGCATATAGCAGGTGCTAAGTAAATGTTAAGTTTTCTCCTTCCTCCTTCAGAGCAATAAAACGAAGTCCAACTAGTTTGTATATTGTTCTGCTGAACCACACCTACGCAAAATCACTGATGTGTTCTCCACACACTCAGAACATGGACTAGCATGGCAGCAGTTTTAAGCTTGTCTGCTGAGAGGCATGTGATTACAAGCAAGTTACTTCTCTGTGTCCCGGTCAAAAGAGCCCAGGACAAGCCATTATTTTGTGTGTGCCCGAACAGTCAGTTCAACTCCCTAACAAAGGGTTTTAACTATTACTTAAAGTAGATGATTCAGTAGTCTCTCACCTCTAACCCTGAATTTCAAGTTCATATTTTCACAGAGTTCCCAAAGTCCTTCTTGATTGGTCTGGTTTTTCTTTTCAAAACTGAGCAATCCCCCTGCAGACCCTGAGGATTGGGGAGATATGTGAATCTCAGGTGAGGGTGGAGGCCAGTGGAGAAACTCCCATGATTCTGATATGCCTTAGGATCACCCCAGCTGCTCACACTTATCCAAACCCAAGAAGAAAATCCAGAGTATGAAATTGGGGGTGTACTGTGACCAAAAGAAGCAGTACCTCTAGCCAAAAAAAAAAGGAGATTTGAAGAACATTCTTTCAAAAACAGCAAAACATCAGATGATCATGTAAAAGCATGTAAGCTCTCTTTTGAGGGAGAGATTAAAGACCTTTCTCCATCCACCTACTTTCTGAAGAATTAAGAAATAGTTTGTCCTAACTTCAAAGTCAAATTAATATCAACTATGAAGGCAACACTTCTTAAGTTATTCCCGTATGTTTAAGGCCTTTAGCATCTTTTAAAATTCAAATGAAATTCCTAATCAATTTAAACAGTAAAAATGTAGAATATGTAAAGAGCATCTCCTTGTGCTCACCCAGCTCCACATTCTGGCCAGTCAATATATTTACAACCACTGAGTGCATCCTCTTAAGTCTTCAGCCTGGGAATGAGGGTTTTTATATGGAAATGACCTTATATAGTCAGACTAGCTATATAAGAAAGCAGTTGTGGTCTTTTTCTATTCAGAATCACTCATTTTCCCCCAAATACATTGAATCTAAGTTTAAAATATTTTGCATTTTTATGAATGTGTCTTACCCCTTCTTTTCTGTACCCAAGGTAAGATATAAACAAAGAAATGTCATTTGGGACTGGGATTAGGTATAATCTTTAGGCGGTTTTTACAGTTATAGGCCAATATGAGCTCCAGGGAGTCCGAGCTCAAGAAACAATTTGGTGGCACTCTCATTTTCTATGGGACTAACTAATCCCGAGCAGCTTGACCTTGGAGCCCAGAGGACTCAACTTGATGAAGAGCTTAGTTGGAGCTGAAGTGGCAGAGACCAAGTGAATCATATCAAGTGTGACCATTATGGGGCTGCAGATGACTCCTAATTAATCTTTGATTCTCTGAGGTATCACATTTCCCGAATCTGTGTGTCCATAAGGGAGCCAATAAAAATATGAAATTGGCAATTTACCTAATCCTTGAGCACCAGGCAAGCCATCTACTTATGAAGGCCTGTCATTTTCCATTCTACACAAAAATAATTGTCTACCATTTTCTTAACCAACGTGAAATAATGTGGGCAAACTAAATAATTTAAATGTCTTATTTTGATGGCTTTTATTTAGCAGTATATTTACTATTTCAGGAATCCCTCAAGATGAACTATCTTATTTTTTTTAATATATTTTTATTGATTTCAGAGAGGAAAGGAGAGGGATAGAGAGAGATAGAAACATCTTCTATATATATAAAAGGCTAATATGCAAAGTGTCCCTTTGGGAGTTCGACTGGGAGACCAGGAGTTTGCTCGCTATGATGTGCGCTGACCACCAGGGGGTGGTGCAGAAAAAAGGAAGGCCCCATCCAGCAGCTGGCAGCCAGGGAAGGAAGGTCCCAGCCAGCAGCTGGAAGGCCCCAATAGGCCCTGATCGCTGGCCAGGCCTAGGGACCCTACCCTTGCATGAATTTCGTGCACCGGGCCTTTAGTCAATGATGATAGAGAATCATCACAAGCTGCCTTCTGTATGTCCCCCACTGGGGATGGAGCCCAAAACCTGGGCATGTGCCCCTGACTAGGAATCTACGATCTGGTTCATAGGTCGACGTTCAACCACAGAGCCAAGCCAGACAGACAAGTACTATTTTAAAACCTGTTGTCTCACATGTTGAAATCTTGAGAAGAGATACCAAACTGACTTCTGTTAAGAAGTAATGGCATAAAGCATTTTATTGCCTTTCCGTTGCCGTAAGAGTCAAATGTCCTACAAATCTGAACACTCTACCTCTCCATTCTTTTTAATAGGCATGTCCAGACACCCTCCTGCTCCTGAGATCCCTACCTTTTACCCGCTGTCTCCGGGTGGAGTTGGACAGATTACCCCACCGCTCGGCTGGTAAGAGCCTTCCTGCACACTTCAGCCAGGCATTTGAACATGTTCTCCTGCTTCCCACTCATGGCCGTTAGCTTGATGAATGGTAATACCTGTGGAGTTGAGGAAATTTTAAAACAACAAGCAAGGTGCTAGCTTTATTTCATTTCATTTTAAAAGACTGAAAAAACATACAGGCATTGAAATCAATTGAACCCATTTGCTTATATGTATAGAAAATGACTGTAGCATTTGCTTTGAAGCCTATAGTTTTATGGATTCAATTTGTGGTTTGGGGCATGTGCTATGCCTGTACAAAGTGCTCAGTGTGGTTTTCTTTTCTGGTTTTTTATGAAAACATATATTTAGAGGAAACAGACACATTGAATATCTACGTTCTATCTTTGCTTATAAATGGCAAGTGAGGTAAATGACAAATAGGGAGAAATTTAAAAATACAAAAACATCTTTTGAATTTTAATGTAAGTTTCAGCTTGAGTTCAGAAAAGCAAAAAACAAAACAAAAAAACACTAATGTTTGGGCTTTTTATTTTCCATAATTCAATTGGTCTTTGTTATTTATAAAAAAAAATCCTTAACCTGCTGCCTTGAAAGTTTTCTAAATTGTAAAGGTAAAGGAAAGAAAACATATCTTAGGAAGAAGGAATTTTTTTCTATAGTGTAGCTTATATTTATCATTTCATTGTGAGTACACAACTTTCCCTGCTCCCACTCCATGCCTCTCCATTCCTGCCCTCCCCACAGCACTCCATGGAAACAGTGCTCCAACTTTGGCAAAAGTTTCTCTCCTTTCTTCAGCGGGTTCTCTATCCTTACGGCCCCAGGTCATTCATTGCCCATCTCACTACCTTGACATCCTTACATTATCTCTTCTTCAGCAAGAAGGGGTTATCCTGCCATGGAAATTTCTACTTACTCTGTAGTATTAGCCCTCTTGTCAATAACTGTTTGCATTTACTAGTGATTGATTATGTGTACATGTTCAGTCCTACACAGTAATTCTGTCTGAACTTAGCTACTTAGGGGCAATAATCCTGTGCTGCCTTGTGTCAGTGGCAGCTGGAAATAAAGACTGTGTAAGTGAAAAATGGGAGATGTGGGAAAACTGGGAGAGATGGACTTGTCAGAGAGCAGGAAGATAATTCCAGTGAATTTGCTCTCCTGTGGGGGGGGGGGGAGGGAGTGCAGTGTCTTTAAAATACTTATTCATTTTTATATAAATATGAAGTTGTATTTCTTTCTTCTTTTTCCTAAAGTTGTCAAGGATTCTGATAGAGAATCCACTAGTCTCCTCTGAAAGGATTATTTCACCATTCCCAGGGTTCTATTATAGTTAATAAACATTTGTCAGATGCCTACTTTGTTCAAAGCATTTAATGGGGTTGGGAGAGGGGAAGGGATAAAAGACGGGTGATTCATGGACTAGTTTGTTTTTCATGTTGAAGGTGGGAGCTTTTCTTCAAGGCAAAAGGTACTTTGATTGGGTGGAGGGTTAGGAAGGGAAGCAGTTGGATAACTGAAGAAATGCACTGGTCTGTAATAAAAATCCTATTTGAATACCTCCCTCTTCTCCCCTCATCAAACTCTGACTGCTGGTTGGTTACTCATGTTTTGTCATTGATGGGTTCCTTTCTTCTGTGACCTCAGGCAAGGTCAGCCTGTATATCCCATCACGGGAGGATTCAGGCAACCCTACCCATCCTCACTGTCAGTCGACACTTCCATGTCCAGGTAGGTAGAGGTGAAAACGGGCACCCAGGACGAGCTGCTCTTCCTGCGCTTGCATCTTGTGTGCCTCTGCTTGCCTCTCGGTCGGTCGGTCGGTCGGCTAGGAGGGTGCGTAGCTCAGCCCCGCGTCTGTCTGTGCAGTGTGCCTGGCTCCCACACTAGGTGTCCTAGAGATTCCTGGGTAGGAGCCTTACTCTGCGCCCCAACAGCAAACACCAGCCACACCCGGCCGGGGGAGGCACTCGGCCATGCGGGAGACTGTGCCTCCAGAAGACCCCGATGCCACCCGGCAGCAGGATGTGAAATGTCCCAAAAGTGGACAACCTAAGAGCTTGTCTTACTCAAAATACACTGGGGGTATCGAAAGGGGTGGCGGGGGGAGATAAAGACTGGTTTGGTTAAAGTTCTATCCTTGACTTTCTCTGAGGAAAGTTGTACCATTTAATGTGACAGTGTTTGCAAATGCCCAGATAGTCCAGACCCTTCCTGGACCAAGGCTGTCAGAAGAGCCCTCAGCCTTGTGGGGGTCGTGTCCTAGTGTGTGAATCAGGCCCTGTGGGGATGCAGTGCCAGCACAGCTCTGGGCATCTGCACCCCCTGCTCTGTGGGACGCTTGCTTCTGGACAGGATGGCTTCTGTGCCTGTGCTTGATGTACACACGTGTGGTGTGGCATCTGTGTTCCATGTCGCTTTCCCCAGGAGCATTGTTGTGCCGGAAGTCAAGCTTTTGGGCCTGTCACTGGTTGTGGATCTTTACTTTTTATGTAGGTATGAAATTCGCAGTTTGTGTGGTGAATTTCAGCTTTTTGAAAAAACATTATTTTTACAAACAAATTGTAAATTCAACACGTTGGAAGGGGATAAAATTAATATCCTTCCCCCAAAATATATTTTTACACTTTTTTAACACTGTAAGAACTATCTGATGACAGGAGTTTTTCCCAGGCATCATGTATTCTTGCAAATGGTGCATTTAGCAACGCATTATTATTTGGTCAATTACCATGCTGCTTTAATTTTTTAAAAATTAGTTTCTGAAATGTTACATATCCAAGCAGAGTTCCTTCTTTCCTTCCCAGATGAAGGGGTACATTGTACCGGCTGTGATGAAAGACCTGGAATGTTGTTCTTGCTGAATTGTTTACTTTAAAACAGTTTAAAAAGCAAAGATTTCTAAAGCACACGCAAATTTATCCAACGTTCTTGTTGAAAGTAGCCTTTGTTTGTTTTATTTGCCTTGCATGGCAGTTTCCCTCCTTTGTGTTGGATGGTGGTGGGTATTTTAAGATGTTTTTATGCTCTGCAAGCATACTTGGGGAAAAGCCTTTGTGTAGCGTGTGTAGTTTTTGCCTTGATGTAGAACTCTACGTGTTCTTCCCTTTGATTAAACGCTTCCCTCCATTATGTTACCAGTTTTCCATAAGGCGAGATCTCTTAAGCATTCTTTCTGTGTAGAAAATTACTCTGGGTGATACGGGCAACCTTGTTAAATTGGGGCCTGGAAAATACCTTCCTGCCTCTTATTTTCTCAGTTGTTCTCTCCTAGTGTTAGTGAAGAAGCCAACGATGCAGGAAGACTCTTACTTACTGTGGTGGTTTGATTGGGAACATTAGCACAGTTTTTTAAATGTGATTTCTTTAGCTTTTATTTAAAAATCTTTGAAAAGCTAAATCTTGTTTTATTTCCAACCTAATTGTTCTTAATGAAATTATTTGAGAACTGCTTTGCATGTAAAATGACTCAATTTCTTTTAATCCTATGGCCTAGAGCCGTCCCAGGAAAAATGCCAGATTCTACTATTAGTTTTTTTGGGGGGAAAGTTGCTATACAGGGAATAATTATAAATATTTTCCACCTGAACACAGAAAGGAAAGGAATTCTCAGCCTATTCCAGTGTCGGCAATCTCATTAGTCAACAGAGCGGCAAACCGTGGCCCGCGAGCCGCATGAGGCTCGCGAGCCACAGTTTGCCGACCACTGGCCTATTCCAATGTATAGTTAATTATCCTGTGTATAACTGCCAGTAGCAGTGAGTGGATTGTTGCAATTGCCATCTAGCTTTTGCTGCAGTGGCCACTACTGAGTATTGTTTCTTCTCTTTCCTTCCTTTAGGTTTTCCCATCACATGATTCCTGGTCCTCCGGGTCCCCACACAACTGGCATCCCTCATCCAGCTATTGTAACGCCTCAGGTCAAGCAGGAGCACCCCCACACTGACGGGGACCTGATGCACGTGTAAGTGGCCTGTGGGCTCCCTGGGAGTGCCTGAAGGTGCTGCCATGTAAACTGTTTCCTCCTCCCTGTTGAACCTGCCCCTCTCTTTATGATGGAAATCAGTGAGCTCAGCTTCCTGTGGACTTTTAGCGGGCTTGATTCTCACTGCCAACTAACTGTGATTCTGGGATTGGAAAGGAGCACAGACCTCAGTAGATCAAGGGAACCTCACCAAAATGGAGTAGTCTTCCGAGCACGGGCACTGGATAAGCTTGAGCTATACAGCCCCTTTCTGCCCAATTTCAATTGGTTTTGATTGTTGGGGAGCCAGCCCCCGATGGTACCTGAAGAGGACTGGGAGTCCAGTGCCCGCCCAGGATGCAGGCTTTAAAAGCATAGAAGTCCAGGGAAAGGGGACAGCCATACCCAGGATTGTATCAGGCTGTTATAGCAAATTTCCTTGAAGAGAATAGGAATTGAGTTTCTTAATGCAGGGGGTTTGCAGACTGGGAGGATGGGGTGGTAGGAAGCACGAGATAGTCCATAAATGCCCTGCAAATGTGGGCAAAACCAACAAGCATTTGTTTGGGGGAGAGAGGCTGAAGTTTCATTAGCATCTCAAAGTGGCTCTTCCCACCTCCCATCCCCCAAAGTTAAGAACCTGACTTCTGAAAGAGGAATGACCACTTACAATGTAGGTTCAGCTTTCCTGAGGTGACCAAGGAGATCGGCCTCAGGGCCCTAACTGGAGCAGCCGTACATACCCATTTCCATTTGGTGTTAACACTTCTATTGCTCCCAGAGAACATTCTCAAACCTAAGGGTACTCACTCACAAAGGGTTGCTCTTCTAAGCTGATGGTGTTCCAGGCTTGTAGAGAGCCTCAGGGTTGTCCCAGCCTGAGTTTGCTGTGTAATCAGATGCTCTGCTACTGTCCACCCATCTCTTCCTTCTTCTGCCCACCACCCTCCCTCAACACCACGTCCCCCTTTCAGGAAGCCTCAGCACGAACAGAGAAAGGAGCAGGAGCCCAAGAGACCTCACATTAAGAAGCCTCTGAATGCTTTTATGTTATACATGAAAGAAATGAGAGCAAATGTGGTGGCCGAGTGTACTCTGAAAGAAAGTGCAGCTATCAACCAGATTCTAGGCAGAAGGGTAAGTAGTGGGCTGGTAAGTCCGTGTTTGTGGGATGCGTGGGGCTGCTTCATTAGAACCTGCCCACATGCACTTGCATATGAGGTAGTCATCAGATGCATAGGGGTCATCACCAGCCTCTCTGGGAAGTAATCAAGAGAACAAGCTTTGGCGATAGCTTTTCCGAGGATTAAATGCTATAATGCATTGTCAGTTGTTCCTGTTATCACTTAAAACAAGTACTTGTTGTCTTTTGTGTGCAAGGCACTATAGTTAGGCAATGAGATAATAATTGCAGAATAAAATAGATATGGTTGTCTTCATGGAGTTTAAAGTTTTATGACAGGATACAGATATTAGGCAGTTAATTACCTGATAAATGTATAATTAAAATTGTGACAAATACTGTGACTATAAAGAATAAGCTTCTATGAGAAAGAATAATGGGGCTAGGAGAAGGGCCCCCCTGAGAAAATAGTATTTAAGCTGAGACCTGAGGGATGCATAGGGGTTAATCACGTGTGTGTGAAGTCCTGTCTGAAACAGGAGAGCATTGAGCCCACTTGGGGAGCAACAGAAAGGCCTGGACAACCCGCAGATACTGGCCACTTTTTCCAAGGTAGAAGCAGATCTGTGCTACTCAGAAGCTTTGAGTGGAAGAACTTATATGGGCCAGAGAAATCTTTATTCTAGAAAAATCTTTTTTCATCATTCTGTCACCTATGCTAAGGTACTTTTCTGAGAACATATTGTATACCAGGCATTAGGCTGCAACTAGGACAGATACTGAGATTTTTATGTTCAACCACCAGCCAAAAGGCCAGTCAGTTTTTCCAGGGTTTTTCTCTGGATTGAAATGCTTTTAATTAGGTATCTGAAGAGTGGTGGGAGAAAATTGAATTTTTAAATTCAAATCACATTTTCTCTGTAATTGCATTATAATTTTAGAAGATGCTTCATCATAGTTGATGCTCTTCATAGATGTGTGGTGGCTTCTTAACTATGCAGGTGTATATTTGTTTTTGAAACCTCTCAAGAAATTCGTGATTTGCAAATGAGCATTCGATGATGGGGGTCCAGCAACCTTTGTAAAACTTAGAGGACCACGTTTTATCTGTTACTGATCATTTTTACCATGTTTACTACAAACCTAATACATTTTAGCATTCACAATAGAAAGCATTCAGGAGATTTTAGGCAGAAGGGAGCAGGCTTTCTTGCATTATTGATTCCTGTTGGATGGCAAAAAATGCAGCTATTTCCAATCTGCAAGACACCAGGTTTCAGGGTCAGGGTGCAGTGACAGATTATAGCTTTTTGTGCCCTGCGTACAGTACTCTATGTCCTGTGGATCCTTAAACACTTAATGACAGTAATTACAATGATTTCCCAAGCCGATGAGTGATTTCCATCGTCTTTGAAGAACTCCACCTTAAAAGCTTAAAGTCTGATGACCATTTCCCCTGACCCTTTAAAAGAAGAAATCAGAGGAAAAGAAGAGTTGTTCTTTCAGCTTCTGTAAAACTGTTTGGTTGTGTGTTTTTGTTTTCCTTTTTTGAGTTAAAAGTTCTCTGTCCTTCCAGCAGGGATTCTTTTCCTCCTCAGGAGATGAGGGAAGGCTATGCTGTGGCAGCATGCTTCCTATTTTTCATGCACGTTTCCCACAATTGCTACTTTCTCAGCTCCCTTAACCATCCCCAGATCAGAGCATGTGTCTTAAAGGATGGTTCTCATTTGGGGTCTCTCTCTGTGTTTGATTTGGACACCTGTTTCTATTTATAGTTTCTGAGATCTCTGATTAAGATCAGGTTTTCTCTCCTTTCATGGCTCCCCTCTGCCAGAGTCATCCCTGCTCCTTCTTAAAGTCCCTGGCTTTACCATCATGACGTTTTACACTGGGATGATTATAATTCTTTAAAGGGAGCTAAATTCTGAGCATTTTATCTTTGATTTTTATGCATCTTTATTGTCTCTCTAAAGTAGAAATGTTTATGCATAGGAATTAACCCATTTTCTTGTTATTATTGTAAATAACACAAATCTAACTTTAAGATAAGCTTTTTTTTTTTTTTTTTAGACCTTCCAGGCTATTAAAGGGAAGTCCATTTATTGCAAATGTACTGACAGGATTTTAAAATCGTGGAACTGTATAAATTTCTTCAAGTTAAGGGGATATTTTCTCAACAACTTAGTGAAATCTTGACAATGAAATTTAATATTTTAAAAAATTAACTCAGTTTTTCAGTAAGCAAAAACAACAGAAAAGCATTTCTATCAGGTGTGTTTCACAAATTCCTGTAAAGAAAGATCATCTTTCTACTTTGTATTAGACTTTATTTTTGTTTCAGCGCAAAACTTTAAAACCATTATTTGATCTACTGCTTTTCTCTGGTGAATGATCTTTCATTGTGAGTAGATTTTGAGCATTAGAAATATCAGGAAACTAAAAGGAACTGAAAAACTCAAGTAAATGGTTTAATTTGTGACCTGCTTTTTCTTCTTGCAGTTTGCTCAGTTTTGTTAGCTTGGGTTTTTTGTCAACCCTAAGTTTTCAACTTGAACTGAAAAATACCTGGTTGCTTGGGTAGAAGACCCAACTTCTCAAACTTGGGGAAATAGTTTTGTAAACTATTTCAGGCTTTCTCAGCAAGTTATAAAGCTGCCATAAGTTATGTAAAATTATCTTGATATATTATGGTAGCATTAGAGAGAGATTATTTGTCAAATGAATAAATTTACAAGGTAAGACTTCTTTCGTAACTTTAGTCCCTTTTTGCCTCCTTTTGTGTTCTTCTTTGGTAACACTTTGCCTCCTGTGAGTCACATTTACTTCATACCAGAAGTGTAAATATTAATTATTAGTCTTTTCTTAAAAAGCAAACAATCACAGCACAGAAAAAAACAATCAAGGCTGCCCTCTTCTCTTGTGCTCAGTTAGTTTGCTTCTCCCTGTGGAGGGCTCTCCCCAGGCCAGGTAGTGTCTCGGGTTTGGGAACACTGCCCCTTGGCAGAAGCCACGTGACTTTTCTTGCCTGGTTTAAGCTGCCAGGGCTGACCAGACAGGCCTCTTCCTAGGTGCCACTTGGCTCAGCGGGTTTACTCTGCTAGTACAATGAACTGGGCCTCAGGTAGCTTTCAGGTGTTCGTTTGTTTGCTTGTTTCCTTCTGTGCCCTCCCCCAATTCTTTTTTAAGAAAAGCATATCACCTGATTTAGGTTCAGGCCAAGTCCTGCTGTGTGTCCTGCTTCTTAACTTTACACTCTACACTTCTATAGCAATTAAAAAATAAACCATCTACCTTGTCCAACACAGCAGCCCTGTGGCTTTTAAGGGGCTTCTTCCCAAGGACATGGACTTAGTTGACCTGCTGGAGGCTGGGGTGGGTGGGATGTGGCAGAAGGGGCATCAGTGCTCCTTCTGAGATGGGCTTCTCTGGACAGACAAGAGCAGTGGCTGTTTCTGTTTTCCCCAGGATAGCTTCCTAGCCTGCCTTCAGACCCGTCCCGTGCTGAGGGCGGACTGAGACACCACTTCCTCCTGAGGACTTTCTCATCCACCTTTCTCGCTCGCTCTCCCCAATCCAGTCACACCTGTCTTTTCTTTTTCTTTGTTTTGTCATTAATAAAGAACAGGGGAATTAAAAATCAATATTCAGGGTGGACATGGATGAGAAAGACTGGCCTAGCCTTGCATGGAAGGAGTGAACTGGGAAGTTCCCTACCCCGAGCTGGGAGAGCATGAGTGGAGGCTGGGCTGATGCAGAGTGGCCATGCCTGGGTATGCACGTGGACTTAGGTCTGCTCCTGCAGCTGCCGCCTCTGTGCCATCACCTCAGGCCAGTGGGGGTCCCCCAACGCTCAGTCAGTATCCTGGAAGGTTCTGCTGACAGATCCGGGCACTGAGGAAGTAGGGAATATATTTGAAACTTGTCTACTGGGGACCTGGGGCAAGTTGTGGGCAAATATATGCAGAGCAGTGTGCAAATATAAGCTACTTAAAATCCCAAATGGATGCCTTGCCCTACATAAGCTATTTTGCCATATACATATATATGTGTGTGTGTGTATGTGTGTGTGTGTATATATATATATATATATATATATATATATATATATATATATATATATATCAGTGATGTGAAAGGTAAATGGGAAGTTTGCAGGGTATCAGCCACTGTATTCTCCAAAGTAGGTACTGTTGCCTCAAATTCTCTAGATGGCAACGTAAACTTCGATAATGCTCCTTGCCTTCCATCAGAAGGAAGCGAAAACCCAGCACCATGAAGTGTACGTGTACAATGTGATCAGTGTTCTCCCTGGAGACTATTAGCGTTCATGTAAGTGTGAGGAGAGGGTGAAGAGGCTGGGACAGACTGACTTTTGATGTCTTGCTTTATGGACAGGATCATATGATGAAGGTCTCAGGCTCTTCATATGACAGTGGGAGAGTGTCCATGCGAAGTGAGGATGTATCTGTGGGAAAGACATCTGGAAGTTATCACATTTTGCATAAATAAGTGGTACTTAGGCTCAGATATCAGAATATGCTACAAACTATGGAAAGGGCTAAATTGGGCGTTGAGGTTCAGCAGTGAAAGTTCTTTTTAATTTGTATTGGGAAAGAGAAAGGGTGGGGGACAGATCCTGTTACTTTGGGTACTTGGGTTGGCTTTGATGTGTTTGCTGTGATATCAGAGAATGGAACAGAGAGACCAAGGTTGGAGTTTGTCTCCCACCACCAGACTCCAGCGGGATGTCTGCAGCTCTCAGTCTTCTGACATTTACAAATAAATGGATGTTGAAGTGCTTAATGTTTTCGTTCTTTGGTGTTAAAAACATGAACTGGATACTACTGTGTCTATTTGCTCACTTCTGTTTGTCTCTACCTCCCCCTCCCCTCTGTTTCAGTGGCACGCCCTCTCCCGCGAAGAGCAGGCTAAGTATTATGAACTAGCGCGGAAGGAAAGGCAGCTTCATATGCAACTCTATCCAGGCTGGTCTGCAAGAGACAATTATGTAAGGCCACCATGCACCCACAGCTCTCTGCTGTCCCCCATCCTTTCTTCCCATGGCTTTCATGGAGGAAGTGTGTTTCACTGTGTGTCTAATGCTGGTGCTATGTCCTATTTTTGGAAATTAAGAGACTTCATAATATATCATCACATTTTGAAAGCTTTGAGCTGTCACAATTTTTTTTGGCTATAAGTGCTAATAAATTTTTTAAATGAAACTTTTTAAATAAATAAGAAAACACCTTATGTTTTCTTTTCATACAAAAATAATTAAAAGACCTTATCATTGAAATGTTGGCAAAAATGATTTTTTAAGCCCATAAACTCATCAGGCCTAGTCTCCCAGCACCTCCCTAAGAAGACTGCTTGAGTTGAAGAGTTTTCTCCCTTGCCCTGGGCTTCTGTTCCCAGGGCAGTAATTATAATTAGCATCTTCTGGGCAGAGCCTTTGCCATGCCCTCTCAGTGGGAATCAGCTTCCTGCCCAATGGGTTTCAGAAGTGTCCTCTTCTCACCCAGCGCTGCCTCTCTCAGGGATGCGGTTTGCCTGGGAGGGGGCAGCTGGCCTTCCCTCTCTGGCCCAGGGGAGGTCTGTGCTGTGCTATGAATCTGTATAGATTGAATGAGCATTGCATCTTGAATGTCTTTGAAGTTTCTGGTTCTAACCCTTAAGTAGAGAAGTGAGTTTTTACTTTTTAGAAGAGAGAAAAGAAACATTCTCTCCATCTTGCTCTCTCTCCTGTCCATATGGAGAGATGGGAAGAAAGTTTTCAGCTAGTGTCATATGAATTTACCTTGAAAGATTTTCCTCAGCACAGTTTTTAAAGGAAATTGTTTAGCAAAACCTGATTTTAGGATTGTCCTGAATGAATGGGAAACCCAGCTTTGTTACATACAACTTTTATCATAAATCAAAATAAGCCTATTAATTACTAAGGCAAACAGAAGTCAATCAAGTGATAGCACTTTAGCTAAAGGTATTCTTAAAATAACAGTATAAGAATAGTCTAAGCAGGACTATCCTTATTGTAGCTTAGCTTTTAGTGTCAGAATGCTAGTCTGATCCTCACTGAGATCATATTAAATATAGCTCAATGATTTACTATTAAAATGCCCTATTATTCTATGGCATTTTAGATTTTACAACTTCAATTTGTTTATATAGCTTTTATAACTGAGGTTTTCATAAATCAACAACAGTGCACATATTTTCTTAGGTGAGATCAGCCAAATATTTATTAGAGCTTTTAAATTTAGTGCTTAATAACCTCAGTATTAGATATAATTTTATGAAAAATATTTTTATGCTTACCATCCATGAATTTTGTATTTTTGCATAGGTTGACATTAAGGCATCCAAACGATGTAGCTCTTTTTGTTTGCTATAGCTGCAGGTTCTCTTGAAACACCTGCTTGTCCTTGAAATGTAGTCTAGGTCAATGGTCGCCAACCTGCGGTCCATGAGGTCTGAAAGGTTGGCGACCGCTGGTCTAGGTTATTTCACAAAGGCTGCAGTCACATGTTCTAGGTGTGTGCTGGGTGGCAGAGAAGTGCTGACTCGGGCGGTGTTCTGGTGAGAGGAGCTGTGCGGGGAGGGACTGGGGGACAGCCCAGCGCAGCACCTGTGGTGAGTTAGGTATGGCGGTGACCTCCGGCTGAGGGAGGGGTGGGGAGCGTGAGAAGCAGTTCCTGGAAGAGATGACACTTGAGATGAGTGTTAAAGGACAAATGGGAGGGAGGAGGAGAAAGTGAGGAAGTCAGTTCCGGACATGAAACAACCTCACCGCACCTTGTGAAAACGATTTGAAAAGGCGGTGGGGGTGCCAGTGAGAAGCATGCTCTCCCACTGTCCGCTCCCCTCCCAGAGCACTCAGTGTTTGTGAGGATAGTTCAGCCAACTTTCCAAAGTCTTATGGCCTCAGTAGTCAGGCCCTGTGACATGAAGAAAAACTACCTTGATGTGTATAAACACATGCTTTCATGTATTCATACAATATATTCAAGATGGTCTTATAGTTTTATTTTTTATTGTTAATGTGATTTTATACATATTTTCTCTTCACCCAGGATATGTTTATTGTTTTGAGAGAGGGCGGGGGCCGGGGAATAGAGAAAATGAGAATGAATGAATATGAGTCATCTGTATGTCTTTGTTGACTGCCCATCTGTATTATTGTATCCCATTCACCCATGTGTTCTCAGTACAGTTTATAACATGACACTGTGCCTGTCTTCCTCCAGGGTAAGAAAAAGAAGAGGAAGAGGGAGAAACTACAGGAATCCACATCAGGTAGGCACCCTGTGACTTTTAGTAAATCCTCACGCTTCTGGCAAACACCTTTAAAGTAGTTTGCATCTTTCTACATGCACACACTGCTTTATTCGGCACCTGTATCTTGTGATACCTCCACTTTGCTTTTCCTCCTGAAATTCTTTAAAATGTTTTAAGAGACCTTTCTTTTCCACGTGACTTTGTGTGCAGGTACATCTAAAAACTCCCTTCCCCAACCCTGTCACCTGGAATCCTGGTTAACTGTGGTTGTTTGTTTTGCTTTGTTTTTGCTTCTGTTGTCTATGTTATCTTTGCTTTATTAATACTTCTATTCTTCTATTTGCAGAACTCTTTACAGTAAAAATTTTTATGATGATTCTATAATAGGCTACCTTATATCCCCTTGAGAATCTTTTTTGTGGTTTAGGTTATTTAAAAATATAAAACATGGTGTTAGGGTTTATCTTTCCTACACATTAATTCAAGGCATCAATCAGTGGGGTCCTATTTATTTCCCCTTTTTCTTTCATTAAAAGTAAGGTCACTTGTACTATACAAATAAAAACGGCTGGTATAAGAACCATAAAAAGTAAAGCAAACAGGTCCACATGATGTTGTAGCTACTACATATTTGGAATGTTCAAAAACCTCTTCAATAAAAATTTGTTAAAGACACAATTTTCTGCAGGTACAGGTCCAAGAATGACAGCTGCCTACATCTGAAACATGGTAAGAACGACTCTCTGGTCCTACTGCTGACATTCGTTATACAGAGGCACTTGCTTGCGAACCTCCTTGCTCACTCAGCATTGCTCCCTTAAAGAGGAAACTCCACCAAAATCAAATTAGCATTTTTTAAAAAATCTGATGGTTTTTATACCGGCTATGTATTTGCAATATAGTGTGCGTTCATGTCTCCCCTTCTTCCTGCTTTGCCCTTTTAATCTTTCTCCATTCCCTTTTCCCTTACTCTCTTCTCAGCCATTCCTTACTCCGAGTGGCAAATCTGCCTCCTTAAAAAACAAACAACACAAACCAGCAAGCAAAAAGCGGTCTTCCTCCATGCCTGGGGCTGGGTGAGGAACCCAGGCCATTCTGTCTCAGCTTGGCACCGTGTGCCTTCTAGGGACTTCCTTTCAATAGGGATGACACACAGATACTTAAAAGTAATTCACTTGTTTCTAGCGAGAAAGATGTGCTTTATTTATTTATTTATTTATTTATTTATTAAACCTGGCATGGGGACTACTTACTTGATTAATGTATTCTGTTACCAAGATTTTTCTTTATTGGTAACCATTGCTAGATCTCCCTCTACTATTTGCAAGTAACATTTATTTCACTTCTTTTTGCTCTGATATTATTTTTGATCACATAACCACCAGCCCAGGGAACCTGCCTTGTACATTGATTTGGTCTTGGCTAAGTTTTGAGTCTTCAAAACGTAGTGCGTCTGCATTTTCTCCCAGTGACAATTCTTCCCGAAGGAGCCACTTTGGATTCTGCTGTCTGTCTAGCAGCCACATCCAGGTGCTGTCCGTTCTGTCTCTTGGGTCTGTCTGGCTTTCCTTTCTCACTCGCCACTGCCACAGCCCAGCTCAGGAGCACAAACTTTCCATCAGATTATTGCAGTAGCCTTTGGGTATATTCCTGCCAGTTCCCAGAGGAATTGGCTCAAACACAGACTGATTATGTCACTTCCCGCCTAAAACAGTCAGTGCTTTTCACCGCCCATAGGATCAAGAGCAATCCACTTAGTGTTGCCCCACCTCCCCCCCCTCCTCAGAGTTCAGCCTTCAGTCTGTCGCTCTCCGCCCCTCCTGCCCTCCTGCCTGTCCTTATGAGTCCTGTGATCAGTCCAGGCAGAATTTCTAGCAGTACCCTGTGGGTGGAGGCTGCTGCACGCACTGCCTTGTGCTTGGAGGGCTGGGGTCCTGAGTGGAGCGCTGGCCTGCACACCATTTGGCTCTTGACTAGAACCAGGTGATTCCTACTTAGTCTTTAGAACTACATTTTGGTGCTGAAATGTCAGTGGAGTTTCCCAAAGGAGCCAGCAGAGGTTTGGGTACTAAATAGACCTGAATTTTAAATCCACCGTTTGCCTGGGCAGTCTATTTCAGCTTTTTTTTTTAAATCCTCACCAAAGGATATGTTTTTGTTGACTTTAGAGAGAGAGGAAGGGAGAGAGAGACAGACACATCAATGCGAGAGAGAAATATTGGTTGGCTGCCTCCCGAACGTGCCCTGACTGGGGACTGAACCTGAAACCTATATATGTGCCCTGAGCAGGAATTGAACCTGCAATCTTTCGGTGCATGGGATGATGCTCCAACCAGCTGAGCCACCTGGCCAGGCCTCTACTTCAGCTTTTTCATCTCCGTTCTCCTCATCTATGAAATGGGGACGATAACGGCACCTGCAGTTGTTTCTGTGCCACATATGCCTGCCTTCCTCCTCTACCCTCACTGAGACCCGACTCAGGTGCTCTCTCCACTGTGCAACTCCCTGATCTCACTCAGATTCCCAGGTTCTTCAGAATCCCATCACCGTAGTTCTGTGATATCAAAACGCTTCTAGCCCTGGTCAGGTAGCTCAGTTGGTTAGAGCATTGCCCCCATATAGCAAGGTTGTGGGTTCAATCCCCAGGCAGGGGATTTATGAAAATCAACCAATGAATGCATAAATGAATAGAACAACAAATATCTCTCAATCTCTCTCTCAAAATTATTTAAAACACAACTCTTCTAAACTAATCCAGAGAGGCAGGCTTTTCTCTGAGTGAAAAAAGGGTCATTCCTTTATCTAGGTGTCCAAACAAAGAATCCAAAAATGTCACAGATGCTCATCCTTAATTCAGCCTAACAGCTATGATCCTAAGACCTATTCTGAGGCCTCCCCGCTTGGTGATTAGGAGCAAGGAGCAGAAAGATGACTTAATCACCTGCCTCCGGAAGCTAATGACATCATAATAGAAGTAATTCCAGTAACCATCACACACACAAGCTTGTGTGGGATTTTTTGCACTCCTTTTTTTTTTGGAAAGAATGTTGTCCTTTTAAGTGCTGATGCAGGTCTGGACAGCAGTCTCTCCTTCTGTGCTCTTCCCCCCAAAGGGAAGATCCTCCAAGTGCAGTGCGCTGAGGACTGATATTCACAGACTCGCTCCACCTTCTATTTGCATCAAAACTTCTAATGCTGTTTCTATTAAAAACCATGAAGCCCTGACCAGTTTGGCTCAGTGGATAGAGCATCAGCCTGCGGACTGAATAGTCCTAGGTTTGATTCTGGTCAAGGGCATGTACCTTGGTTGCAGGCACATCCCCAGTAGGGGGTGTGCAGGAGGCAGCTGATTGATGTTTCTCTCATCCATGTTTCTAACTCTCTATCCCTCTCCCTTCCTCCCTGTAAAAAAATCAATAAAATATATTTTAAAAAACAAAAACAAAAAAACACCATGAAAATGTATTACTATATTTCAGAGTGTGTATTTGGTTTTGTGTCCTTATTAACATCACCTAGTATTTTCCATTAGAAAATTAAGCAGAGTATATTTTTGTCCTAGAGTGAGTGTATCCCAAACAACTTTTTTAAAAAAAATAAGTCATAACTATCATTGTGCTTCCTTGTCATTTACTTCTTTCTAAAGTTAAGGTGTCCTCTCTAATCTGTCCCAGAAGAAAACAAAATAAAGTGGCCCCCACCCTCCTCCAGCAAAAAAAATTCCCACCAGCTGCCTGTGGGGCTCCAGATGGTGGGGCTCTCCTGGCTGCTGGGTCGTCCTTCAGCCTTTGAAGTCACTGTCCTGCTTCCGAGAGCTGCACTGGTGGTCCCTTGATAAGAATTACTGAGCAGCCCTAGCTGGTTTGGCTCAGTGGATAGAACATCGGCCTGTGGACTGAAGGGTCCCAGGTTCGGTTCCAGTCAAGGGCACATGCCTGGGTTGTGGGCTCGATCCTGAGTAGGGGGCGTACAGGAGGCAGCCGATCAATGATTCTCTCATCATTGATGTTTTTCTCTCTCTCCTTCTCTCTTCCTTTCTGAAATCAAATACATATATATATATATATATATATATATATATATATGAATTACTGAGCAGAGAGGAGCTGACTTGCATTCATAAAGATTTCAGTAAATTATGAATGATGATATCTCTACTCTTCTCCCACCTTCTCTTGTGTTAGAAATTCAGAAACTTTGATATGTATAGTAGTTGACTTGTCTCGGCATCATTCAGCATGTATTGGGCCCAGTGGAAGCCGGGCTGTGTGAGACCTGGATTAGAGTGGTGGAGGCACAGGAGCTCCCTGCTCTCATGGTGCTTGTACCCCGGGGTGGCGGTGGTTGATGAAGAATGAGTGGGAAAGTATATGTGCTGTAATCAAAATGAAACGGGGCTTGGGCTTGGCGTCTGCCTTAGGCTGGCTGGTCAGAAAGGGCCTTTCTGAGGATATAACACTTGGGGACACCCAGTTGTTACCTCTGAGAAATGGAGGGTGTTGTGTGTATGGTTCTGAAACAGCAGTGGCAAAGCAAGGAAAGTCAAAGGAGAGAGAGCCTTGTGTTGTAGAAGGAGCTTGGACTAGGAGTGAGGCTCCGGCCCCTCGCGCTACCCCTGAGTAAGCTGTGGGGCCTGGGGCAGGTCATTTCCAATCAGTGTGCCTCTGGTTCCTCACGGGGCAGGACTGAGAGCACTCCGACCAGCTTCCTAGTCTGCTTTGCTCCCCGTGGTCTGCACTGCCGCCCAGTGTTAGCAGAGAAACTCGGGTCTCTTTACTATTCACTAGTCTGCAGTCTTCATCTGTGCCTGTGTGGTTTGTAACTGTTACACACCTGTGTGATTTTGGATGCCTTGTACCCATGGTGGTTGTGTTCTGTTCCTGCATAGGTCGCCCTGCCTGCCCCCTTCCCCCCAGGTCAGGGCCTGGATGCTCTGCCTCTATGGGTTTGATTCTCCGCTGACATGATCAAGCGGCTCCATTTGACAGACTGAGTCGTGCTAGTGCTGGGGTCACCTTGGATACAAACAGAAGACGATAAAACACGTGATCAGAATCAGTCATGCGGGTGGTGCGACGTGAAAGCTCCCACGGCTGGTTTTCAGTTCTGAAGGGACGTAACGGAGTGTTAGCTAAGTCCTGCTGCTCCTCTCCGTAGTCAGGCAAAGCTGATGGAGCACAGGGCCCAGGCAAGGGAGACGTCTGACTCCAACAGGAAGAGTTGTTTTCGTTTTTGTTTGTTTTTAAATTGATTTCAAATAGGAAAGGAGAGGGAAAAATAGAAACATCAATAAGTGAGAATCATTGATTGGCTGCCTCCTACATACCCCCCTACTGGGGATTGAGCCTGCAACCCCGGCATGCACCCAGCCTGGAATTGAACCCTCACCTCCTCGCTCATAGGTCAGTGCTCAACCACTGAGCCACACCGGCTGGGCTGGAAGATATTTTTTTGAGATGGTTTATTTCTCTTATGTACACAGTGAAATGTAACACTGTTTTGGTGTCCTTAAAGGAAATCTTTCATCCATGTCTTTTGCTCAAACGCTAGACTCTCATTCATTACTCTGAACGAGTACGGAACCATCAACTCAAATGAATATGCCCTGCTAACAAGGAAAAGACTCTCCTCGGCGAACCAAAAGCCCTCTGGAGACTTTTGTTTCTACTCTTTAAAAGATAGAAGTTTCATTTAAAGCTTTCCCTTTTTTTGATGGGAAATGCCACTGCAGTTGCCTCATGCAGACCAAGATAAAAATTGGCCGATAAAGCAGTTCCTTATACACCCAGCTGTGTCCCTGTTCCCCGTGTGTTTCCACTTCTGGGTCTTATGAGAAGAGTATTACTCTGGTGAAATCATGCTGAAACAAAGAATTGGCACTCACCCAGTCTCTATACCTTGCAACCACTTCTAGGACAATTAGAAATGGGATCTGTAAAAAGACATTCTTCTAGGTTGGAGGTGATTCCCAAGCTGTGTGTCTTTCACAAAAGCCAAGTTCATCCTTAGCTTTTGGGCTGTGGGAATGCTGGGAGCACAGGGCCACAGGGGATGAGACTGCACACATTCTCCTCAGGTCCAACTGGAAAGCCAGTATCATGAATGCCAATCATTAGTGTTTTTTCCCTTTTTTAAATATATTTTTATTGATTTCAGAAAGGAAGGGGGAGAGAGAGAGAGAGAGAGAAACATCAACAATGAGAGAGAATTATTGATCGGCTGCCTCCTGCACATCCAACACTAGGGATCTAGCCTGCAACCCGGGCATGTACCCTGACTGGGAATCAAACCGTGACCTTCTGGTTCATAGGTCGACACTCAACCATTGAGCCACACCAGCCGGGCTAATCGTTTGTTTATTCTCTGCAAATATACAGTGAGGACGACTGCTGCAAGTAAAGAATGCAGTCGGCAGCGGGGGTGCTTGCTAACTGGGCCCTGTCCCTTCCTGGCATGCTCCCAGTTTAAGAAGATACAGATGTACATATGGGTAATTAGAATAATATGCTTTGTGCTAGGAAGGAGGCGCATGCAGTGCATGATGTAAGTATAAAGAGAACAGGAAGTACGTAAATCAGAGTGACATCAGGGAAGGCTTCCTAGAGTAGGCAGCACTTGAGCTGCTCTGCCACGAGGGAATTCTTGGGTGTGATAGAACAGGGATCAAGTTGCTGTGAGCTTCCAGCATTTTGGTACATGTTTGATTTGGAACACGCAACATCTCAAGGGTTTGTCATAAGTCAGAGATTATCATCAAAGACTGAATTTCCTTTCCTGAGTTAATCAAGATTCATAAGGAAGTAAAGAAGCAAAGAATTAGAATTTTTTTTAGAGAGGATTATAATTCTGAGTTTACTGGTTTAAAAATGTAACTTTACAACTTGGTTAGTAACTTTAGCAGAACCAATACAAAAAAAAAAGCCCACCATCTTCAAATTATATAGATTGAGAAGATATTCTAGTGATATTTTAATGTATTTTCTTTGATTATATAACCTCAAAGAACTAGTTTAAAAGTAGAAACATGCTATCTCTAAAAAAGCAAAAAAACTCCGGTTCAATGCAGACACAGATGCACACAGGTGCTCGGTACAGACACACCTGCTTTCGGCTTTATCGTGTATACTTGCTAACCTGAGAAATTAAGGTGTTTTTACTTTAACCTTTATTTTTCTGGAGCCAAGAGGTATGTAGGGGAGGTAATTTCTAGTACAATATAGAATGCAATAGCTATTTGTGTAGTGCTTGGATTTATATGTTTAAAAAAACTGTTCTAGCTTTCTGTTTGATGGTGGTGTTTGTGAGCCTGGCAAGGTGGTTAGGGATGGGGAACCTGGAGTCCCTGGGTCCTGTGAGGGCTCCCTACAGAGCAGCCTGACTACAGAGTGGGACGGAGACCTCTTCAGGGCGGGTGATAGGACTGCGAACCTGGGTCTCTCAGGACCCTGGCCTGAAGCTGGGAAGTACCCTGCCCTGGAATCAGGGAGTGGACTAAATATTTTCAGTGGTCTTGTTGAGAAAAACGTTTATTTCAGACTAGTGACCCAGTGCACGGATTTGTGCACATTGAAAGGAAATTAATTAGAAGAACTATTTTAATATACACTTAGGCACTGAGTGTGTCAGGCACTGAGCAGGGGACACGGGTGTTGGGGGCTTTTGGAAAGGGAAGCCCAGGGGTGGACACAGCAGCCCTGGCAGTGGTGCTGCGCGGCTCCCGTGGGCCCGAGTCAGTGTGTCCTGGGAAAACGTGCGCACCTGCGCCACCTGACTGGTCCTTTGAATGGAGGCCTTGCCCAGGGACACCTCTGCCATTTCCACAGCGGTTGGATCCTGGTAGCCTGTCATTCGCCCTGTGAAGGATCGACGGTTTACTCTGAGCAGGAAGTGGAGGTCTTGGTGGCAGGAGAGGCTCACCCAAAGCCCCTGCCCTGGGCATGCTCCTGCCTGAGATTGTGGCCTGCCTGTATCTTCCCTCCTCTTATGTTTGCCCACAAATCCCTGCTAAACTTGTCACAGCTGACACTTGACTACAATGTTCCTTACTAGGGACTCCATGGTGAGAACATTCAATAAGGAATGTGACATTGGCAAGTAAGGGCAGGCCTGGTCACTCCATCTTAAATAGAGATGGCTGCCTGGGGCCACTGTGTGGCTGGACCATGCTGTATGCGGGCTGTGGGTGTTCAGATCCTGCCTGTTCTGCAGGATGCCTTCTGCACACTGCTGACGGGGCCTCGAGGTCACAAGGAGCAGAAAGAACCCATGCTAGCGTAAGCAGGGCAGGAAATCTATTTTAGGATATAGGAGCATCTAGTGGAAGCCAGACAGTTGGGCTAAGGAGAGTACTAGAGGGTGGGTGGCCTGGGAAAGCTGTCCAAATGTTCTTCCTGCCTCTTACGTCCACCCCTCCCTGACAATTGCTTCATCCTCCCTCCTGCAGATTGACTTCCTGAGTTCTTTGATCCTCAGTCCAGAAGTCCCAAGCTCAGGTGTTGTTACAATCTCAGTCTCCCAAAGAGATGGTGATTCTTTCCAATCCCAGAGAAGGGGCTCTGGTTGGCCCCATTCGGTCAGACAGACTTCTACCCGATCCATTATCAGCTGTGGCCAGAGGAGGTGGTCACGCTGTACAGGTGGCTTTCAGGGCTCACTGCTCTAGCCCGGGGTGTGAGGAGTGGGGATGAGAGGAGTGCTAGGCAGCAACCCACAGGTGTGCACTGCAGCTCTGCAGTCAGCTGTGGCCCGGCCTGTTAGCTTAGCAGATAGGGTGGTTCTATCTAGACAGCTATGCATTAGTGAAGACATGGGGAGGGGGTTGCCCACATGGGGAAAGCTTTTGAAATCTCTGCCGTGCTGCAGTGTCCTTGCCATCAATTCCTCTTCCTTCTTTCCTGGTCAAAAGAGATAGAATTGTTTGTAAGTTGCCTTGGGTAACAAATGGGGAACCAGACCCTTGGCTCTCAATGTTAATCACGTGCCATTAAAATATAGGAGGGAGAAAAGTATGAGGCTCGTTCAACCCTCTTAAGATACATAATATTTGGTATTGTTCATGAAATTGAATAAAGATCAATGCACAGAATAGTTGACAGAAAAAAAAAAGTATTTTGGACACTTTTAAAAATCAGAACATTCTGATTCTCACTGAGTCATCTGGATTTATAAAGGAAATCAGCCCTTCTGAATAAGAGGGTTTCCCAGAGAACTCTAGATTTGCCTTTTTATTTAAGTTAACAAAGCATGTAATATTTAACTCTTTTGGGTGTAGCTCATCTTCTTCAACAGAATATGTGGAAATTAAATATTTCTTAATACCTCCTGTCATTATTCCACAGTGCACATATGTGACATATATAGTACATGCTAATGAGGAATTGGTGCTGTTGGCCAATATTCTTAATGACCCCTCTCATTTGGATTTTTAAAACTCTACTCTTGCCCTGGCTGGGTGGCTCAGTTGGCTGGGGTGTCTTCTGGTTTGATCTCTGTCAGGGCACATACCTAGGTTGCAGGTTCGATCCCCAGTCAGGGTGCATGCAGGAAGCAACCGATCCAGGTTTCTCTCTCACATCCATGTCTCTCTCTATCACCTTCTTCCTCTCTCTCTCAAAATTAATATAAAAACAAACAGATCCTTGGGTGAGGGTTAAGAAAAAAATGGTTTAAAATCTGATTTTGACAATATTTTGTGCATTCCTTTTCTGTATGCGACTCTACCCCTCTTGGACAGTAATATGCGCCTTCTGACATGATATGGAGCTGGAAAGAGAAGACGAGGCTTATTTAAATAATATATAAATGGAAAGTACAGGGGGCCCCAGTTGGCGTGTGGCGGTTGCTCTGACGAGGAAGGGGAGTATGTGCTATTTGTGTGAGGGAACTTGCTAGCACTGGGATAGCTTGAGGCTCTGCCACTTTCTCGTCTTCAGCTGTGTTCTTCAGAACTGAAGCTGCCAGGTTGACTGACAGACAGGTGATCGGGCGGTTCTGCCAAAGCTGCCCGTGCACTGCAGTGAGCTGTTTGTTCTTTTGACAGAGAGAAAGGTGTGGTGGAGAGAACACATGCTCAGGGCTCAAACGCTAATCTTGCCGCCCGCCCGTGGGGGCGGTGACCTCAGGCATGTTGTTTAACCTCACTCAGCCCCCATTTCCTTATCTGTAAGTGACGACTACATGACGCTGTACATGTCAAGTACTTGCCAGTGCCTGGCACACCCATGCTTGGTGGACATTGCTTTTCCTTCCCCCTCACCAGCTTCTTGCAGACAAGGCCTCCTTGGAATCAACAAGGCTGTGACCTACAGGGAGCCAGGAGGCCTGGGTACTCTCGGGGGTCACCTGGGATCCGCCCCTTGATGACCGTATGCCTCGGCCTCCTCTTAAACCACGGCCGGACTAGCTCTGTCATGTTTGCTTCCTGCTCTAGAAGGAGGCACTTCTCGCCTGACATACATGACATTGCGCAAGGCGGGAGTTCACGCCCTGAAATCACAGGATTTTGTCAGTTTGCCCTGCGGCAGACTGAACACTTCGACAGTTGGCGTGAGGTGTGCAGTGCGCTGCTGTGAGGCAAACTTTGCAATTAAAACCTGCCTCTGTTCACCTCACAGGTACCTCTCCTCAGATTTCATGCTAGTCACATTTGGGTGGAGGATGAAGGAAGGATTTTTTATTCTGATCTTTGAACCTTCTTCACCGATTCTGAGCAAGGACATGATACTACATGACACCAAGGGGCTGGGGGTCATCTTCCCATATTCCCACAGCCCCGCTCTGCTGCCCCACGGAGGAGAGCGTCCCTCCACATGCTGACACCACCCCCCCTCGCCCCCCCCCAGGAAAGGGCCGGGCTGCAGAACCCGCAGGTGTGGGCTGGCAAAGCACCAGCTTCATAGAATCTCCTGTTAGAGCTGATGGAGCAGGAATGCCCCCTTTCTCTTCTTCACTTTTGAGTCAAACCTAGAAAGCTCTAATGCCTCAGAGTCAGTGCTGGTTCTCGCTCCAAAACAGGCCCATCTTGAAACCCTTGGGCTTCTGGTTCCATCTAGTTAGTGGGATATTTTGTCAAGACTGGAGTTTGATCCAGGAGAGAGAGCATCATGGGTTGCAGCTGGGGAAGGCGGTCCCCTTGTGTCTCCTGGGAATCCACTGTCCAGAAGGCCCACCCTTGGGAGTGACTCCGGCGGAGGAGCCTGAGCTCTGACACACACACAGGGCTCCCTGCTCCTTTTGAAGTGGGAGCCTAATTGCGGCTTTGATTGCACCGGCTTCACTGGTGGGTTGGGCTGCGCCGGGGCTCGCCTGGCATGGCCCAGCCTCGCCACAGTCCCCAGTGGAGCCTCAGATGTGGGAAGTCTCTAGTCTCCCAGCGTCATGCCTGTGGTTTCTTGAAAAGACTCTTGATTTGACCAGTTTTATATCTGTGAGCAACCCTGCCAGCCCCCATTGGTCCCACTTGGAGGTAAGACTTGGTCTGCCCTGACAAGCCTGTGTGTATAGAAGCAGCGAGATTCGGACCGCCATACCTGATAGCGAGGCAGTCTCTTTGCCCATGTATTTAAATATTACTGCCACTGTTAGGAATGTGTCCCGGTGGGGTGAGCTGCTTTTTGTCCCTTGTACAGAGGATTCCGAAGCCAGCTTTTCCAGAGGAATTGAGAGAGGACACATAATGAAATGGTGGTGGGGGAGTGTGTGGCTACCTGGGAAAGAAATGGCTTTGCTAGATGCCGAGATTTTTGGGGGAAGTGCACGTTATCTCTGGTGAACGACCCCAGACAGCAAGCTTGTTCTGACACTTGTGTTAGTGCTGTGCTCAGCTCAGGAAGAGAGGAGGCAGCCCATTGGGGTGAGGTCGGATGGGAAAGGGCGCCTCGGAGAGTGGAAGTGAGGATGCTACAGACTATGTCAGGTGTCCAGCCCTGCTCAAGGAGTAGGGCCACAACAGGGCCTTGAAGGTCTTGACCTCATGACCTCATAGTCAAACTGTGGCTGGGATGAGGGACGGATCCCAACAGAGGGGCTGTGTGTCTCCTTCAGCCTGCAGACTATCTGAGGCCCGGCTCATCTCCCGCTGCATGAACCTGGCCCAGGGCTGCAGGCCGTCCGCATCCCTTAGAAAACCACGAGGCTGCCGTGTCCTCCTGTCACACGGGAAAGGGGCATTATTGTGCAGGAGGACAGGCATTGACATTGTCCTCAGTGGACAGTAATCTGTGGCTAACTGCCCTCTGTTTGGGCGTTGCTTTATCTTTTCAGTAACTACCCAGATACACAGATAGTTTCTGTGCAGTTTTCAATGAGTCCTTTTGAGGCCAGTCATGCCAGTAGCAGCTAGTGTGCCCCGGGCTCACCGTGCACCAGGCTCACAGGCACCAACGCCTTCTCTGCACCTCAGGCGCTGCCTTGCCTGCCCTCGCGGTCCCCACCCCACAGAGCACTCTCCTTCCATGAACAGCACTTGACAGACTACAGCCTCCCACCCAAGTTCAGTTTGCATTATGAAACTATTTCAAAGCTTCCTTCTATTTCTCCTCTAAGTCTCTCTCCACTCAAAAAGCATAAAGAAATGCACTATTAGAATTAATTTTTTAAAGAAAACTCCTGCTGGCAACAAGGACAGCACAAACACGAATACTGGGATTCACCTGAGATGGCCAGGGACCCAGGTCGTCTGACCAGGGCGGCCTCCCCAGGTTCCTTCCTGGGTGAAGGAACCAAACTTCAGGATGCTTTCACTTTCCCTTCATCTTGGTCTCATCCTGGTACAGCGTTATTTTATTTTTAGTTGCTTTAGAAAATCTCAGCTCATTTTAGGATTTGGGGATCCTTTGTGAAAGTCATCATCAGCATATCAAACAACAGTTACTCAAACACTTGTCAAGTGTACATACCAAGGCTAACATTAGAGATCTTAGTGATTGGGAAAGAAAAAAACAAGAGGACTGTAAAGTCTTACGTGAGACTAGAGAGGCCTACGCGCAGTGGACTGAGTGGTGGATGGAGCACATGCCGGTCGGTCGGTCGGTCGGTCGCAGGGGCTGGCGGTGGGCGTGTGCCTGCATGGGCTGATGGGAGTAGGGGTTAGTCCTGTGTAGGGAAATCACACAGCGGATCCCCACAGTGCACAGAATACCCAGACACTTTAGAGAACAACTCTTCCCCTGATGTGACCATTGCCTGCCATTACAGTTCATGTTTGTCCGTGATCCAAAGTATTAAATGGATTTTTTTAAAAGTGTATTTCACATCATAACCTATACATGTATATATGTACGTGGAACCAAAATAAACATTTCAATAAAATACACTGACCTCTCATGTAGTCTGGGGAGATGGGCCTACCATGGGGCAGTTTGTGTAGCCATCATCAAATCAGCAAAGTGGATTCATTCCAGGCAGAGACCTTAAGTCACGTACTGTATTCAGTAGAGGTGAAAATCTTGTCAAGGCCTTAGACAGAGTCCCATTAACAGCATCTCCTGTGTTCCTTCCTGAGGTGGAAAACGAAGCTCATTCCCAGCGTGCAAAGCCAAGACGGCAGCCCCGGGACCTCTCCTGGAGATGGAAGCTTGTTGAAACCCAGACTGTCTCCACGGCCTGCCCAGTCGACCCCAGAGGAGAACTGGCACCACCTTCACCCTGAGGTCACTGCTAGAGACACTGATCCACAAAGACAATCACTGCCGAACCCCCTTTCATCTACTGCAAAAGCCAAGGTCCAAAATAAAGCGTAAAAGGTTTTTTAAAAGAAAATTCAGCAGCACATGAGAATGCCAGCAGGCCCTGGGTCAGCTGAGCCGCTTTCCTCCCCGTGTGTCCGCCATGCGCTTCCCAGAGCATCTTGCATCCATACCTGTAACCTCTTGGCAAGGATGATGACTTGGCTGCCCCCACGGGTCTCGAGCACCTGGAGCCAGCAGCCAGCCGTCCATCGGCATCCCCGCAGGAACGTGTGGCCGAGTTCCCTCTACATCTCCGTCTTCGCTTTTCTTTCTCTGCCTTTCTCCTGAAGCTTTTATTTAACAGTGCAGAAGGATCAAGTTTGCTTCCTTTTTTTTAAACTTGAATATTTTTTTTAATTTACACTTTTTAGTTTTAATTTTCTTGTATATTTTGCTAGCTCTGAGCTTTTAAGTAAAATTCAAAGATCTGGAAAAGTTTGAAATAAAAAGGAACTGAAAAGGAGCCACTGTTTTTTGAGCAACATCTTGTCCAGTAAGTGGCCACGTCCACTCTGCTGGTCGCAGTCGGCAGTACAATTCCATTTTATTTTTCTTCGGATCTCCTTTTTGTTTTTGTTTTTTTTTAATGGTAAACCTTAACAGATACTTTTGGTAGTCCAGTTTGCAGTGAATTTTCATTCTTTCCTTCTCACCCCTTCCTGTAAAAAGCCCAGCACTTGAATTGTTATTACTTTAAATGTTCTGTATTTGTATTTGTTTTTATTAGCCAATTAGTGGGATTTTATGCCAGTTGTTAAAATGATCATTGATGTACCCTTTTTTAAAAAAAAATAGCAAGGCACAGCCTTTGCCCCAAACTGTCATCTAACGTTTGTCATTCCAGTTTGCGTTAACGTGCTGAGCATTTTTTAAAAGAAGCTTTGTAATAAAATTTTTTTAAAGTGTAACTTTTTTTAAAGTGTGAAGTTCCTGATCATCTGGAGTTGGTGATGATGAACTAACTCCACGGGCCAGGCCACAGCTGCTCTGTCCTCGACTGAGGGGCACTGCTGGTGCAGCTTTAAAGGTACGCCTCCAAGGAACTTGTACGGAGTGGGCCCCTCCACCTCCTTCCCAGGTGTAGACGAAGTCAGGGCCAACGGGGAGAAGAGTGTCCCCAGGATTCGGATGGAACTGATTCCCTTCTCGAGCCCCTCAGACATCCCCATGGGCTCCACCCTCAGCTTGCCGCCGTGTCTGCAGGTGTGCCGCGTTTTCCACTTCATAGCTCATTGCTTCTCAAACTGGGTCCCCCGGTCAAGGTGTCCCTGTGCCGAAGGAAGGTTTTAACTCCCTCTCGTCTCCCCAAAGTCAACATGTCCCCAGTATTGAGTTTGTATTCTAGAATTCTCCCTTAAGCTTTGTTACACTACTAGCATATAGGTTGGTATCTGACTTAGCCAATACACATTTGCTCTTCAAACATCAGTATTTCATGATTTTCCACGACGGTTTCCCGTTCATTGAGATAGCATGAGGACCATTCATACCACTGGTCTAACTTAAGTCTCTAGCTGAAATCCTATCTCTTTTTTTCAACTTTCAATACAGCTGGGGAACAGCTGGCTACCATACTTGTAATAACCCTCCACATACTGTACTTGAAGATTGCCATTAAATCACCCCTCAAATTCCTCTTCTCCAGGCTAAGTAATCCCAACTCCTTGAACCTTTCATCATCAGTCCTTTAAT
Organism: Corynorhinus townsendii; assembly: GCA_026230045.1. NCBI lineage: Eukaryota > Metazoa > Chordata > Mammalia > Chiroptera > Vespertilionidae > Corynorhinus > Corynorhinus townsendii. The sequence continues at coordinate 76,980,947 of JAPDVU010000001.1, read as the reverse complement.
CATTTTTATTACTATCCTCTGGAACCTCTCCAATTCCTCTTCATTTAGTTCTAACTTGAACCAGGGAAAAATGTCTATTTTATGTTCAGGGACCTACTTTTTATAAAGGTTTCATATTTATTTGAAAATTATCTGAGCTTTTTTAATATACATCAACCAAGTAGTTATACCTGAAGCCCCACCATGCTTTTTTCAGGAGTTGACTAGAAAATCCAACAAAATGATGTAAAAGGTGACATTAAGTGTTACTTTTATTGGGGGAAGGGTTGTAGCAACATATTAATCAGCTTTTCTGGATCTTAGAAATAAATCCATGAATAATAAAAGCCTGCATATTAAGTAGACAGCAAGGACACAGAGCTGAGAATCAAGCCTTGCCCAAGCCTACTACAGTCCTCTCCATGGGTTCCCCCTCCACAATTTTCACACACAAAAAATAACAATGTTGAAAGAAATGGGTTGTTTGCATCCTCTCTGAGCCAGTGGTTCCTTCCCCAAACCCAGGCCCCTCTTCTTGTTTTTCCATTGAGGATATTTTTCCATTGGTTTTTTGGGAGAGTGGAAGGGAGAGGGAGACACAGAGAAACATCGATATGAGAGAGACACATCGATTGGTTACCTCCCCCACAACCCCTGAGTCCGCAACCAAGCCACATGCCCTTGACTGGAATAGAACCTGTGACCCTTCAGTCCCCAGGCCAACCTTCTATCCACTGAGCCAAACCGGCTAGGGCCCCTCTTCATTTTTTATTTTGCTTTCAGGATAACTTTTCCCAGAGAACTTTGCTGTGGATGCACAGTGCTCAAGCCTGGCCCATTCAGCCCAAATCCTGCTTTCTGCCACAGAGGGTTCCAGGGAAGGAGAGTCAAGAGCCCCTGGAGGCACAGACCAAGGGAAGCTATCCTGGGCGGCTGGACAGAGGGGCTCCTCCAGCCACTGCTCCTGCTGGTCTTGGATGACTTGGCTTTCTTCCCTGCAGCAGGAGGACTATGGCCCGCCTTTTTTCCTGGGAACCAGCCTTTCTCTGAGGCCACAGTTGGCACACGGGCCCTTCGAAGGGGTCTTTTCTCCTGGTTTAATTTGTTTGGTTGCTAGGGTTGCTGGCAACGACCTGTTTAGCTGGAAGGAGCCTTTGAACAGGTTCTTGACTACAGATATCCCAAGTACAATATTTTTTTTCCTCTATAGTTTGGTCTAAGGCTGCAACAACATGAAAACCTCTACTCAGGGCCCAGGAGCAATAACGAGATGTCTGTGTGGCTTTCCTTTTAAAGGAGAAAAATCACGAGGGAGCAACGCATGTTCTGACAAAAAAAAGGAAGCATATTCCACATGACAGTAGTTGTACAAACTACATTTCCCATGGAATGTTATCTTTCATACAGAGAATTTTAGGAGCTGCCTTAACTTCCAGGGATAAAAATAGACATAAACACAAAATTTTGAACTGCTTTTTACTAGGGTAGTTTGCAATTAAGCATCTTAATACGAATAGAATGATGTGATTCTAAATGCTTGCTTAAGTGTATTAGGGGGGAAATAAGATCATTGATTTTGTTGGCTCTCACTTAGTGGACACCATTTTGGAAGTTGCTAAACTCCCGCACCTCTCTCATGGGAAAACCTATATTCTCCTCCTCTGCTGCCAGGAGTGGTGGTGAGGGAGGCTAGGGAAGGACGTGCAAGAGCAGCTATTGAAAACAAACATTACTAGACAACCCAAGTTAAACTTTATACATATTAGGTAATATAGAATTAGTAATTTATGGTAAAACTTGAAGAACTCAATTGAACATTGGCTATTCACTTAATTGCCCCGTTTGAGAAACAATCTAATGTTGTCTATTATAGGCAACGCTGGGGGCCACAGCAACTGGTGTAAGAGAAATGCCCCGCAACCTCATTCAGTACATATCACTGAGCACCTGCCAATGAATGGGCTATGCTGAAATAGTGGTGCGCCAGAAAAATGTTTGCACTGTTTACAAGCTTACTCGCCATCTCATGTATAAGAATGTACAAGCATTCTGTTGCTGATAGTAATTTGGACTTTAAAAACCAGCTCTATGTTAGGAAGGAGGTGGTGCAGCAGGGAAGGCCCGGTTTGGAGTCACAGAGCCGGACAACACCCACTCCCACCACTGCTGGGTGCCAAGCACCTACCCCTCTGGGCATACCTCCCTGTGGGCTAAATGAAGAGACCACTGACCTCTACAAAGGAGAGATGCCTGCCAGATAAGAAATAACTAATAAATGAATTTCCCCTTGAATTGCTTTGTAATTTGTTATTAAACACTTTCTTTGCTTAGTGTAAAAAAAATTGTGTTTGTACTGCCTATAGCCACAGAACATGTGAACATGTTTCTTCTGTCCATGGAAGCAATTGGTAACCAAGCCTAACCAATCTGTCTGGACCAAAGATCAAGGAAATACAGAAAATGGGTAAGGTTTGGATTGTATTGGGTCATCTACACTAATGTGTTCACTAAGTATTTTTCCTAATCTGTAATAGCTTGAGATGTTACCAGCTAAATTACTTAAAAATGTTTATTTCCCTTAAATAAATGGGAGAACTTGATAGGAAATGTATGATTTGCCAGATAGAATAACAATGCTTAACTGAATAGGCAATCACACTGCTTAACTGTTTGACTTTGCAGTCCAGTGGAATTAGTAAATTAGTCACTTCCTCTTTTCCATCTCTAACTTATGAGCCCACCAAAGTAGAATGGAGCCCTACCAACCAGCCTGTTTGTTGTTACAGATTCTACCAAAGTTAGGTCAGATGCCTGCCGCTCGACTGCAGAAAGGTTTTAAAGTCCGTCTTGCCCTCCACACCAGCTTGAGTCACCCTTAGCACTCACAGAGCAAGGCCTGCAGTGCTCCTGGGGCTACCTGCGACAGTCTCATCCGTCACAGGCTGTGCCTACCCTGGTTCTAAGGTTCCAGTCAGCTGGGCTGTTCTTTCCTGGGTGTCCGGTCCCAGAGAACTGGAACCCATCCAGCAGCCCTCACAAAAACTAGCCCGTTTTCATGAGCTTTATTTTTCCTTTAAAAAATATATTTTAAAATATATTTTTATTGATTTCAGAGAGGAAGGGAGAGATAGAAACATCAATGATGAGAGAGAATCATTGATCCCCTACTTCCTGCATGCCCCCTATTGAGGATGGAGCCTGCAACCCAGGCATATGCCCTGACCGAGAATTGAACTGTGACCTCCTGGTTTATAGGTGGACGCTCAACCACTGAGCCATGCTGGCTGGGCTCATGAGCTTTCAAGGCCAATGCAACCCTCTTCGTATGTGGCCACTCCAACTTTTACTGAAGCTTTTGGATGACTGTCTCTATTCTCCTCTTCAATCTTTCCCCCTGGCACCTTACGGAAGGGGAATTTCAAGTGGTGATCAGAAACCCTGGAGTGCACAGTCCCAACAAGGCTGTGGTCCCCGGGGAGGGATGGGCTGCAAACCGCAGGTCAGGGAGTGAAATGTGCTGTTCCTCCCTGACTGTCCAGCATTGGACAGAGCTGTAATTTTAGTAAAAGGATGCTATAAACTAGTTCTCTCCTAGTAAGAGAACCCCCGACACACAGGAGACTGAACAAGAAAGGCAGGCCAGCCGAGAAAAATCAAAACATAAGCATTAATAACTACCATAGGCCTAGGACTGAAGAACGTCATGCCAGCTATTGGCAGAGGCCACAAGAGATGGAGTGCTGAAGGGGCAGTTGGTCCCAGACCAGGATGCGCTTGGGTAACTCAGCTCCTGACCACTTCCCTACCCGTGTGCCACCTTTCACCTGACATCAGTTAACAAGAGCTGCTCACCTGGGAGCAGTCTGAGGGCAGCTGTCTCTCCCTGGTACTCAAACCAGATTGCCGACGCAGCAGAGCAAGAGAGCGGTGGTCCCACCACCAATCCATGTGGTGGTTCCATCCCCCTCCCTCAACTGGACCATTGAGGCTCAAAAGCTCTAGTAACCTGCCTTCCCAAATGTGCCTCCAAACCTGCACACGGCCCCAGAATGAGGCATTTAGGTGTCAGTCCTTCAAACTACCCCAAACAGAAACCTTAGTTCAAGCATGTCTTCCTCCCCACGCTGGTTCTGGCTCCACAGTTACCCGCCTTCTGAACCCAGGGGAGTCAACAGCTGCTATTCCAGAGGTTTCCCTTATAGCCCCTGTCGCCTAAACACCGACTGCATTTTCCTGGTGGGGTATCCCAGGTAGGGCTGAGGCATCTTGCTGAGGCTTGGAGACCCCCATTCAGACACCCAGCGGCGCCAGCAAGGAGGCCTGCATCATCCCACCGCCACGCAAAGGGCTTTTCTTCACTGACTACATGATGATGGGATGAAAGCCTAATTTTTCTTCTGTTCATATTCCATCACTTCCCCAACTACCACGTTGTAAAATCTTGGGACCTTCTCTCCTCCACACTTGCTGTTCTCCTGGGATCTTAAATCATCCACAGTCTACCATCCATTCACAAAATGTGACTTACCCAAGTGACAGCCACCCCGGCAGCTCACTGGGAGCTTTCCTATGTGCACTTCCCTCCTGGTAGCCAAGCAGCCTGACCAGCTTCCCAGGGAGCTCGGAAAGACCTTCTGGAGCGGCTGTGGGGATGGCGCTACATCACTTATCTTCTTACCAGGCGGCCCTGCAGCTTCACTTCTAAGACTCTCTTTTAAAAGACTCATGGGCCCTTCCCAATAGTCAGCACACTCCCCCCACGTGTGAAATGTCCAGGCCTTTGTAAGACTGCGGGTGGTGAAGAACTCTGGCATCCTTCCAAACTGGGCAGAGGAGGGAGGTGGTCACAATTAGCCTGCCCGGCAGCACCACCTCAGCCTGTACAGTCATCATTTTGTTTGGTCTTCAATAGCCCTGTGGGCGAGGGACCATTGTCTTGCCCACTCTGCCAGATGCACCCAGCAGACAATCCCCGAGGTTGCACAGGTTGCATGGGCTGAGCATTAGAATCCAAGCTCTTTTTCCCCCCATAGCTCCCCTCCACCCGGTTCCCATCCCATCCTCTGCCCTTACCCCCCTCCCCACTGTCCTCATCCATAGGTGTACGATTTTTGTTCTGTCTCTTCCCGCACCCCCCACACCCCTTTCACCCCGAGAACTGTCAGTCCACTCCCTTTCTATGCCCCTGGTTCTATTATATTCACCAGTTTACTCTGTTCATCAGGTTTTTTATTCACTTGATTTTTAGATTCACTTGTTGATGGATATGTATTTGTTGTTCACAATTTTTTCTTCTTCTTCCTCTTCTTAAAGAATACCTTTCAGCATTTCATATAATACTGGTTTGGTGGTGATGAACTCTTTTAGCTTTTTCTTATCTGTGAAGCTCTTTATCTGACCTTCAATTCTGAATGATAGCTTTGCTGGGTAATCTTGGTTGTAGGTTCTTGCTATTCATCACTTTGAATATTTCTTGCCACTCCTGTCTGGCCTGCATAGTTTCTGTTGAGAAATCAGCTGACAGTCATATGGATGCTCCCTTGTAGGTAACTGTTTTTCTCTTGCTGCTTTTAATTCTCTGTCTTTTGCTCTTGGCATTTTAATGATGATGTGTCTTGGTGTGGTCCTCTTTGGATTCCTTTTGTTTGGGGTTCTGTGTGCTTCCTGGACTTGTAAGTCTATTTCTTTCACCAGGTGGGGTAAGTTTTCTGTCATTATTTCTTCAAATAGGTTTTCAGTATCTTGCTCTCTCTCTTCTTCTGGCACCCCCATAATTCTGATGTTGGTACACTTGAAGTTGTTCCAGAGGTTCCTTACACTATCTTCATATTTTTGGATTCTTTTTTCTTTTTGCTTTTCTGGTTGGGTGTGTTTTGCTTCTTTGTATTTCAAATCTTTGACTTGATTATTGCAGTCCTCTAGTCTGCTGTTGTATATTATTTTTTATTTCAGCCAGTGTATGCTTAATTTCTAGTTGGTCCTTTTTCATATCCTCGAGGGTCTCACTAAATTAATTGGCCTTTTCTAGGAAATTCTTGAAAAACCTTATCTGTGATTTTGAACTCTATATCCAGTCGTTTGCTTTCATCCATTTCTTTCATTTGTTGTGCGAGGCAGTTTAGATGTTTCCTTGTCTCTGCATTTTGGCTGCTTCCATGAGTTGATAGAGTGGCTTTGTGTGCTAGGTGTCCTGTAGGGCCCAGTGGGTCGGCCTCCCCAGTTACCTGAGGTGGATACTCTTGGTGCACCCCTTTGTGGACTGTGTGTACAGTCTTGTTGTAGTTAAGCCTTGATTGTTGTTGGTATCACTGGGAAGAACTGACCTCCAGGCCAATTGGCTGTGAGGATCAGCTGTATCTACACTGGGAGAACTTCTGTGCTGGAGACAGCCTTATGAGACAAGACTTGCAAAAGCCTCTGTGCTCAGCTTGGATGGAGCGGAATCTCAGGGCGGAGCAGACAGCATTGGTTTCCCGTCAGCCCTGCCCTAATAGGCCCCTGTGTCTCAGTGTCCCGTGGTAATCACTGCAAGTACCTCTGAGAGAAAGCTGCCCTCAAGTTCCGCCTGCTGCCAGACAGTCCAGTTTCTCCCTGAATGAGTCTGGGTCCCCAGAGTCTCACCCGGAACTGGAGTTCAGCGCAGTTGAGAGCTTTTGTCTCCCGCCTGCTTGAGAAAGTCAGCAGCACACTCAGTTGCCAGTCCTCTCCATGCGCATCCCAGTACCTCTGCCTCCTGCAGCTCCTGAGTCTCAGTGTGCTTTTCTCTTTCCTTCTAGTTGTAGAATTTCCACTCAGCCAGCCTTCCTGTGGTTCTGGATGATGTCTGTTTTGTCTTTTAGTTGTAGTTTTGAAATTGTTGTGCGAGGCAGTTTAGATGTTTACCTATGCCGCCATCTTGGTTTCTCTCCGCAGATGGTGATTTTAAATAAAACATTGAATTCATGTCAATGATGGGATTTTTCTGTCTTTTAGGAGTTAACATTCCTGCTGTAGAAATAAAAACTGTGATTAAAAATATTAAGGCTGATTTTAAAAATATAATTTACACAAACAAATGGGTTGAAAACAGCAATGCTCCCATTGCTCAAAGCACATTTTAGGTTACTATTCATGTATCATCAGTGCCTGTTTATAAGAAAATTGGTCCCACAAAATTAGCCACACCTTGTACTTTTGGTAGACTTAACTGGTTAGTTACTGAAGTTGAAATGTTAAAGGAATTAAAATCAAGGTGGGACAAGACAAAAACTTGTTTCAAATGTGTGAAAAGTGTAATGTGAAAACGACGAGAGAAAACAGAGTATGTTGTGTAAGCCATGACTAACATATGAGTTCTATCCTCTCTGCCAATTAGTGGTTGAGTCTGAAATGAGCTTCTGAAAGTTGGCATGTTAACGAGTCAGAAAACTTACTCTACAACACCCAGTGGGGAATCCCATTTTATACCCCCAATTGTATACGTTTGCAGTTCCAGGACCTGGTTATACCTTGCCCCACGCTGCACCATGTAACAGGCCCCGAACTGGAAACATACCTTACCATTGATGTCAAAAGCTAGCCAACCATTTCCCTGAGAAACTGTTAATAGTGAATCTTATGAACATTAAAGGGCCGCAGTTTTTATTTTACAAAGACATCTTCATAAGCATTAAAACAATTCTTCAGAGAATGCCATCTTGCTAAGCCTAACTTATTAGACTGAGTGATGACTATGCTCAGGGGCTCCTGGAAATTTTTTCACAAGCCATGTCATCAATTGTGTGGTTCTTCCTCATATCAAAGTTTCATCTATTATAGGAACATAATCACTAAGAAGCGAGCATAGGAGACTGGGGAAGGGGGGAAGCAGGAGTACCCTCTTTCCAGATCTGATGGAAGAGCCTGGTGGCTGTTGGGAGCAGAGTTTGGGGAGGTGAGAAGCTGTGGTGATGAAGTCAGACTCGCAGATCTACCTGGACAAGCCACTGAGTGCAGTGGAGGCCAGCCTGGCCCTCTGGTTCCTCCTTAGTCCAGTTTGCAGCGTAGACCTCAGCAAAGGGCAGCAGCTCTCGGTGGGACTGAGGACCCCACATCAATGCCCCTTTGTACAAGAATGTTCAACATTCCTTCCTGGTCCCAAACATGATGCATGGAAAGTTTTTTGAAAATGATAAAAATGCTCAGAGGCCAGGCCAGCCTTTTGGACTGGCTGAAAGTGCATATAAAAACCTCAGCCAGAAAAGGATGGCTGTGGCCCTATCCTCACATCCTGGCAGGCTGATGGTCCCATTGCCGTCTTCTCTCTTCCCTGAATTGAGGGGTCAAGAAAGAGCCCTGCCATTTTCAGGACAAAGACCCACATCCTGTAGGCACTCCGGTCAGTGAGAGGAAATGAAGCCCTGCCGGAGGCCAGACGCAGGTCAAAGGCCAAGAGCTAGCCTGAGAGCACAGGGCAGGCACGAGGGTGACCCTTAGTGATGGAAATGTGGTGGCGCCGCAGGTGCTTCCTTTTTCTCGTTAGGAAATGTTTTACAAGAATAACCTAAAAGCTTCCTAAACGAGGGTCTCTGTGTGGTAAGAAATGCATGTACCTATTTATGTTCCTATGATGCTATAGTTAGATTCAAGAAAAAATGTTACTAAGCCCCCTTTTATCATGAAGTGGGGGGTTGGGGTGGCAATCTCTCAACCATTAGACTTATGCCCCAGGACACCAAACAAGGATGCCCATTTTGGGGACAGTCCTGTTTGCAAGTGTGGATTTGAAATTCCCAAATGTGCTAGTTTGTATTTATCTTATCATCAAAACTAGTTCTAATCCTGGCTCTGCTACAAAACTTCTGGTGACCTTGGGCACATAACTCAGGGTCTTTGTTAATGAGGTCAATGGACCTCAGGGTTTCTGATGTCCTTCCAGCTTCAAAATTCTATCTTGGAAGACACTTTCTCAAGCCAATGATTAAAGAAGCTTATATTACATTATTTCCCTTTGCTGGCAAAGCAGCAGATGTTCCTTAAAAATTGTTTTCTGTGCTCTTAGCATACTTAACAACCATAGTTTTATTGGCAAGAAATTTGGAGTGATGGCTACAGTCAGGTCCCCACAAACATCTCCACAAGAACACCTCCTCCTCCTTACCACTGCCGCTTTAAAATAGCAATGGACCAAAGGAGGTGGGACACAGCTCTTGGCTAAATTACCAACCTTTACTTTTGTAATCATTTAAGCATGTTACCATTTAAAGTTATACATGTTTATTTCAATTCAAATTTTTTACAGATTAAAAGACTGTATCTTATTAGAGTCAATTTGTAGGCAGTTTGCAGTAATGATTTCTCATGAAAAAGTGAAAGAGAGAGAGACCATACTCATCCAGATTTCAGATGTGAATGAAACCTCTTCCTGCAAACCAAGCGTGTGGCGATGTTCCTGCCAGTCAAGCAGATGATAAGTGGGATAGATAGGACACTGTGTCGTACCCAGGATGTGGGGAGAGGTCAAAGCTGCAGGTAGCAGACCTTCTCACAAAGGTGAGATGCAACGCTGCTCCCTACAGCGCTTCACAGACACATCACGGTCGCACCAACACCCAGGACCCTCCCGTGTGGCAGTGAGGACCCCTGCACACTCGCAGAGGAAGTGCTTTCCCTTACCAGTGTGCGAGTTCAGGCAATGCTTTATCAAAGTGATGAGGTTCAAAAGAAAGGTTTGCTCCAAGGCACTGAGGGTGTAAAGCTTTTTAGAAAATACACAGAAATAAACAGACTAAAAAAAGGAATTTGTTCTCAATGGAGAACCCTGCTACATGTAAATGATTATTTCAGACAGATTACAATCAAATGCACATCGCATAGACTGTGCTGGGTGGGAGCAGGTCAACCCCAGGGCATTCCCACGGGCACTTGGGGCGGCTGCTAGTAGAGCTTGCAGGGCTCTTCCCAGAGCCGGAGCAACTGCGCATCATTTGTATTTATAAAACCCTTCTCCAGTCTTCTTGCCAAGCTTTTTCTCTGCTACCATCTTGTTCACGGACTGGCTGGGCTGAAACAGGGGGTTCTGTGTATCCATCTCATGCCACCCTATTGAGAGGAGGGAAGAGGGCTCAGATGAAGTGCTGGGTTTAGTTTCACATCTCAGCATTCCCAGGGCAAGACTAAAGGTCCCACTTTGATGTGGGAGAGCCCCTTGGGCGTGGTGCCCCTCAGGCCAACACAACAGAGAAAGGCTGAGCTGGTGCAGCCCCAGGGACCCAAAGGAGGTGAGCTGCCTGCCTTCCCCCCACCCCATGCTGCTTGAGGCCTGGCTCCTGTTTATCCAAACCCTTCCTGAAATCACTGGTTCAACTGCTTTTGAACCCTTCACAGTCAAACAACTTTCAGAACATGTGATAAATCCGAACTTGCTGCTGCTGGTATTTTACATCCTCTTAAAATCCCAAAGTTCATGCTTCAAGTAGAACCTTCCTCACTCCTCCAAAACACCTACGTATTCTTTGTGAAACCTGGTAGTATGAGCTACCAGGTAGTAGTCCCGTTTTAATAATGATTTTTACCCCGTTTCAGAGCCTTCACAGGAAAGTGGACACATTACAGAAAATGGCCGGGTATCTTCACTGCAGGGCAGTCACACAAATCAGAGTGTATGCGAGGAGGACACAATGCGTCAGTGCTGGTTTCCTGGTTTCACACTGTGCTGTGGCTTGTGATGGAACTGTGGGTGATGCTGGGAAAGGGGTAAATAGGACTGTCTGTTTTATATTTGAAACTTCCTGTGAATCTATAATTATTTCAAAGTGAAAAGTTAAAAATAAAAAAGGTACCCTGTGAAGAGATGCTAGACAGCCACATTTTTCCTTCCTCTACCACCTAATAACTTGAGTTGTAAAGCTGTGTGGGCAGGATGTCGGGAAGTCTCCTAAGACACCTTAGAATTTCAGTTTTAAACAGGCCTGTAAGTCACAATTGAGAGAGACTACCTCAACTCAATGAAGAAAGACAACAGAGAATCCCAAGTCGTACCGTCCATGATGAACTTCGTTGTGTCCAGCCCAACATAATCGAGAAGCTCAAACGGACCCATGGGGTACCCAGCTCCCAGCTTCATAGCGATGTCGATGTCTTCCTTGGACGCGTCACCTAGGGAGAAGGGAGCCCTGAGTTACTCCTTCCCACAGTTCTCCTTGTCAGGTCGCTAGTTCCAGAATTGCTAGAGTTTTGCATATTTGCACATTCAAAAAATATCAGGAGTCAGGATTTCTGGCTTAAGTAAGATTTTGTGTCAGAGGTACATGCTAAACAGGTCCTAAGACTTTCAAAGCTGTTTTGTAGGTGAATTCTGCCCATGAAGAGAGAAAGCCCCTGTGACCCTGATTCCAACATTAGTTCCTTTCTAATGGGTTGGAAATTTCCAAGTCTGGAATAATGGACTAAAATAACATTTAGATATTTTAGAATCTAAAGCAGATTTTTGATTGATAAATATATTTTTTTATATAAAAAGAACTAAGTTTTCCCTGATGGGTTTGGCTCGGTGGATCCAGCGTTGGCCTGTGGACTGTAGGGTCCCAGGTTCGATTCCAGTCAAGGGCATGTACCTTGGTTGTGGGCACATCCCTGGTGGGGGGTGTGCAGGAGGCAGCTGATTGATGTTTCTCCTCTCATCGATGTTTCTAACTCTCTATCCCTCTCCCTTCCTCTCTGTAAAAAAAATCAATAAAGTATATATTTTTAAAAAAAGAACTAAGATTTATGCTTTTTTATTTATTGTATATATATTTTTCTTTTCCAGCTTTCTTGGTTTTGCAAGTAATGAGTATTCCTCTAGAATCACAGTCACATAAACACTTCAGTCAAAATAACGTTTGAAGAAAAGTCCAAACCTGCTTTAGAACAGCCATGAAAGCCTGAAAATGTGCTGAGAAGTCTAAGACAAGGGTCAATGTGCTTCTTCCTAGGAATTTCATCCTTAGCATCCTGTCCTTGGCCACAGGAGGCCTTTACAGTGAACAGCCTGTCCTTTTCTCCGAAATCGGGAACAGGAAGAATCTATAGTATGTGTCTCTCTAGAATTTTGTTCCAAAGCATAAAGAAAGGGACAATTATACCAAAATGTTACAAATACTCAGAGAAGATTTCATAGCGAAATATTTTGGACTTTTGGGCATGAGAAACAGGAACTATTTAAAGATCTATAAAGACAATTTTAAAAAGCAAATTAAGTACTGAAGTAATGCCAAGGATTTCAAGGCAGTCCAAGGCGATTAAAATATCAGCCAATTATTTCATAAGAGTGACATTATTAGTACTCCACTAATTAATTAACCAGAGGGTCCTGAGAATCATGGTTTGAATTTCTGGTCATAAGAAAGCAAAGAGAGCAAAATGAGCATACACACTAGCCTTACCAGGTGTCCTCATTCATTCATTCAACTTGCATTCATATCTGTCATGTATCAGGCACCCAGACTTAGAATGAGACAAAGAAAATCAAGAAGAGCACTTGAGTATGAGTACTCAAGATATAATGGGAGAAGTCAGATATGTAAACCAAAAATTTCATCTTTGTGTGGGCAAAGATGGAGAGGTTTACTCATACTACCATGACTTCACCAAAACCACCATCAGGCCCAGGTCCTAAATGTCCTGATGAGAAAGAGAAGATCAGGCAGCGAAGGACATTCCAGGCAGCAGGAACAGCATGTGCAAAGGCAGGAATGAGAAAGAATATGGCAGCTGAAAGGTGGATTCTGCTCAAAGAATTTCATTAAACCCCAAGGCTTCTATGCTGTCAGAGCCGGAATGCTCGAATGACAGCCTTGCACATTCCTCTGGCTCAGCACCTGCCGTTCCCTGTGCTGGGTGCCCAATGTCCTCAGACTTCTGACATCTGTAGGCCTCTGCTCACTGCCATCCCTCTCTATGCATGTAAACTAAGGACTCGAGGCTGGGACTCCTGCCATCCTCTTACTTTATCTTTCTCAGAGGTTACTGGTTACAACCTAACATGTTGGTTATTTACTAGGGGCTCTCTCATCTCATAAGAATATAGGTTCCCTGAGGGCAGAAATCTCCTGGCATAATGGTTCCAACTCACCTCATGCCATTCAATCAAATCTATATTCAAGGACAGGCAATGAACCCTAGAGGCAAGACTGTAATTCCAGATTCAGAGACTCACTTATTTCAAAAAATAATATGAAGACAGCATATTACAAAACAAAACAAAACCCAAAGTTTTACAGCACAACTCTAAAAGTTCTATTCTGAGTTAATACAGAGCCAAAGACGCAAAAAAGAGAGAGCTGAATAAAACACACACATATAGATTGGTGTGCCATGTGGGAGTTAAATGTGGTGGGGTGTTTTAGATTAATAATTCCTAACTTACTTTATAGTGAAGCACTTCACGGAGAAGCTGATGCCCTCTACAAAGAAAATGTACATACATGTAAAATTCTGCATTAACCTTAGGAGGTTCTTGGAACACTCTTCCCCAGATAAGAGTCCTTAACTCTAGACAACCAGGAAAAGCCTCCTCAGTGAACTCTCAGATCCTGCAGCCTTGCGAACCTGGGATTGCCCCAACCTGGGGTTGCTGGCTCATCAGCACCACCTACCAGCCACGCTTTGGCATTAACAACACCCAGGGTCACAGCCACAAGGAGCAGAACCTCTGCAAGCCACCGCTCCTTTATTCAGCCAACAGCGACCTCAATGCCTGTCCTGTACCGGCACACTGAGGATATGAAGATAAGACCCGGATACCGCCACAGGGAAGAGTAGGGAAGGAGAAAGACACCTGCCCTGCCTCAGGAACTGAATGGCAACAGTCCCACGGACAGCCAGAGCGTAAAGACACTGGTAACACAGATCAGGTCCGGCCTGCAGCCCTGAGGACACATGGTGGAGTTGTGAGAAAGGTAGGCCAAGATATGTGGTGACAAAGGCAGGGGCAGAGGGTGAGGGAAAAGGCCCATGGCAAGGACACTGTCCTTGAGGACGACAGAACCTCTGCATATGTCCTGAGCAAGGAGTGACAGTGTGAGCAGAACATCACAGTGACTGGAGGTCAGGCTCATGGCGCTCCCAGGTGTCAGCTGTGGCCCCATCACCCTGCCACAGCCCACTGTGGCCTGTCAGAGTGGCACCTGATGGGGCAGCTGTCTGCTACTGGGCACCAGCCTGCTCAAAGATGTGGAGAGTGAGCTCTGACCCACAGGAATGAGGGTGAATGACTCCACCCATCAGACCTTAACAGAAGTGGGAATGAATGAGAGTGACAGAAAGAGGACAGAAGCTGAAGGACACAGAGACGCCCGAGGCTCAGAGGCAGAGAGAGTGGTAGAGTGCCCGGATACCATGGGGAGATGGTGCAAGTTCTGGTGCAGCCTATGGCTTTCTACAAGGTGTTCAGCTGCCAGGAGGCCTGAGTGGATGATGACTGGGATGACGCCCTGCTGTAATGCCCCAGCCCCCGCCTGCTGAGCCTGCACCTCAAAGCAGCAGTGTGCCAGCCCATGTGTGTGGAGCACTCACACCACAGGTGTATCTGCAGTATTTGTATGGACTGAATGTTTGTGTCCCCCAATTCCTATGTTGAAACCCTACCTCCCCAATGAAATGGTATAAAAAGGCAGGGCCTTTGGGAAGTGATCAGGATCACTAGAGGTCATAAGGGTAGAGCCCCCATGAGTGGGATTAGAGACCCTCGAAGAGCTTGTTTCCTCTCTGCAATCTCCACATGAGGACACAGTGTGAGGACACAGTGAGAAGTCAGCAGCCTGCAGCAGGCCCTCACCAGAACCCAACCTTGCCGTCACCTTGGCCTCGGATTTCTAGCCTCCAGAACTGTCATATATAAACTAACATTGTTAGTTACAGGCTACCCAGTCTGTGGTATTCTTGTTACAGCAGCCCGAGCTGCCCAAGGCAGTGTTGTACTGAGTTTTCCTCAAGAGTTCAGAAAAGGCCAGGTGAAAGAGTCAGTGTACGTCTTCACTGTACGACTCTGCTGCAGGGCCCTGGGCTCCCCCTGGCATGGGGCAGACACAGCACGCACTGTGTCCGCACCCCCCAGGACAGCATGAGACTGTCTGCAAACATGGCAGAGACCAGTTAGGAAAAGATGCGAAGCGGCGTGAACGCCTTTTGCTGCCTAAAGGGGCCCCGCTGAGGCAGGCTGACTTGCACAGGGGAGCTGGGATGACAGGGAGGAATCAACAGTGACAAATGAACAGCTGTGACAGGCAACAGAGGATCCAAAATGGGTTCAGGTTTCCAAGTAGAATGGATGCAGGCACGTTAGCACAGACCATGGGAATGGGTGGCAGGTGTGCGTCTCACCTCTGTGTTGGCTGAAGGAGGGCAGAACCTTGAGGCAGCAGCAGGGACATGGTAAGGAGTCTGAGGTGTGACATGAGGAGTCCAGACCACAGTGGGCTTGCTGGGAGAAAGCCCCGCCCCCAACATGATCCCCAGCTGTTCTAGAAGAACAGGCTCCGGCTCCCAGGCCCTGAGAAGCAGTTGGCGGAGGCAAAGGGACAGCAATGACAGGTGCTGAGGAAAGCTTCAAAGGCAAACTAAGAGCATCTCCCCCAGGGGTCAGACCCCCCTTCCAGCTTCACCTCACCAGCCACTGGTGATGTTGAGGCTCAAAGGGAATGCATCTGTTCAGAAAGAGACCACTACCGGGAACTGGGGACAGAAGGCAAGAAAATGACTTTCGACTTACAATCAGATACACGGTCCCTCTGCAAATATGTCAAAGTGACAGTATGTTGCAGTGAGAAAAACACCATCAGGAGGTGAATCACCCACATGCTCTATTCTAACACATTACATTACAAAAACCAACACTGCCTTGCAAGGTTGGGCAAAACATTTCACGCTTCCTCTGAGGTGTAATTAGGCGTATTTGTTGATAGATAAACACAGAAGTGTTGGTTTGATCTTGGAGCAAAAGTGAGGCAAATGCTCTCCTGAAACACAGAGAAAAGTTTTAATATTTAAAGCAGATTTTGAGGAAGCAAATGTGCTTTCATCTCTCTGGAAGAGCTGGTAGAAACGTTTTGTTTCGAAATGACATGCTCAGGAGCAAGCATTTGTGAAGTAATTGAAAACAATTACACTTGCTTTTTATCCATCCTATTAAGGCTCTTTGCCTTTGAAGCTGACATGATAGTTACCTTTCCAGAAAAGTGGTGGGGAAGGTAGGCAGGAGAATACATGACATTTTATAATCTGGACCGGGTCCCAGGTCTTATATATGTCTATCAACAAGTACTGAGGAGACATTTTAGACTATTCTTAAGGTTAAAAACCCAACTGCACCATGGCATCATCAGCAAGGCTGGACAAAGGCTGTCAGAAGTGCTCCTCAGTGCATGCCAGCCTTGTTACTTACTTCCGATCACAGTCACAATTTAAAGCTTTAAGGAAAACTGAAGGTTTCCTAGCCCAGTGATTTTCACATTACTACTATTATTTTAAGCAATAAACCCTTTAACCAAAAGCAGAGATCCAGGATATAAAGCCGTGCTGGGCGTGCAATTACTCTGGCCAGGACTACAGTGGAGCGTCCCAGAGCCACACCTCAGAGGCCTCACAAGGAACCTAGGGGGCCCTGGCAACACACTGACAGAGGTACCAGGGCCCAGGGTGAGGCCAACTCACCAGGCTAGAAATGGATGCTCCTTCCCTGCTCTGTAGGGCCCGCCCTTCCTGCAGCCCCTGCCTGAGGACATCCAGCCTGTGGCTCCCGCCTGGCCCAGGGCAGCTACCTCGTTCGTACCTCGTTCGTACAGCCGGACTGCTTCCATGAGGTAGGGTACCAGCAGGCGGTTCACAATAAACCCAGGCGTGTCCTGTTTTACGAGATAGAAAAAGACACATGAATTTTCACTGAACTTTATCTTTTGTGAAGTCACCAGGCTGCCCCTTCTCACCCTTGATTATGTTACCCACATTTATGAAGCTATACATTTTCAAAACTTCTATTATAGTAGCAGCACAGCCTTACTTCCACTTTACATGACAATTTATCCAACAACTACAGCACTTAACAAAACCCCAGATGCCCCCACTGCATGATCCTGAAATAAAGGCAGGTCAAGGAAGGGGGCATCAGAAGGGCCTGGCTTTGGGGGCAGGCAGGTTGGGCTCAAATTCTAACACTCTGACCTTGCGTCATCCTGAAGTCCAGTTTTATGATCTGTGAAATGGAGTCATCGTTTCTATGTGACAAGTTGTGCAGACACATCAGAAAACAGTTTTGCTGTGCACACTGCCCTGCACTCAGTGGCAGCCCCTCTGTTCCTCTCCTTTCCTCTCCTCTCCCAAGCGCCTTTCAGGGATGTAGAAAAAGCAACACTCCAACTCAAACCCCCACAGGAGCACATCTCCTGGGCTCTTCAGAGCCATTCCTGGGCCACTCAGGATTTTCTCTTGCCTTCCCGCTACAACAGCAGGATTCGAGCTGGGAACAGGTTCCGGGACAATCGACCTGAGGTCGACCGCTGGCCTTTCACACACACCACTTAGGACCCACCACTCTGGATAACTTCTTCCACTCTTTCCCTCGCATCGAAACCTTCCTCATCTCCCCTGGAGACCTAGTGTGGGATGTGGATTCACCTACTGATCTCTTTTGGGGGCTAGTGGGGCGGTAATTTTTGGTGATATTCATGTGAAGCTGATTCTGTTAAGTAAATAGGCCCCCTCTTTGAAAAAAGGCTGTGATCTCCCTGCAGGCAGAATTCTCACCCTGGCCTTGGGTTCCATTTCCAACACACTAGGCAATCCGTACACACTGAATTAAAGATGACCCAGCCTGCACTACTCTTACAGCTAGCCTGACTGCATGGTACACACTGAGCAGCCAAGCCACAGGGCTTATACCTACCTCCTTTCAAACATTCCCTACCCTTAGCTCCCAGGAATACAGACATACACACAAGAACTGTATACATTTAGCCAAGATTGTATTAATGATATGATGATGACTTTATAACCAGGGAGAAAATGCTTTTCAAATTTAAAAGGTTCATTAAAGAAACTCAAATGAGGCACACCATATACAAGGTTAGAAGTCAGAAAGCAACTGGGGAAAAATATCTGCTCTACTTACAATATACAGCATTCTAAAATAGAGTTTACACTGTCTACATAAAGAGCCTGAAAAGAGTGCTAAAACTCACAAAATATTTAAACAAGATACTAATCAAAAACTTTTCATTGGAACAAAACTGGCATTTGCCAGTAAGATTACTGGGAACAGGTTTTTTCCCATTAAAATATTCAGTGTTGTTGAGGATGCTGAGACAGATACTCTCATAATGTTAGTGGGACGTTAAAGAGACATCGTCCTTGAATAAAGCAATTTAATTTTATGAAATCGTACAGCTTACATTGTTCATGCTTTCTTATCAATTTATTAAATATACTTTATTGTACTTACTATGTGACTGGTATTGTTCTAAGTACTTTACAAACATTAATTCACGCCCTGGTCGGGTGGCTCAGTTGGTTGAAGTACTGTCCCATACACCAAAAAAGGTTGCAGGTTCCATTCCTGGTCAGGGCACATACCTAGATTATGGGTTTGATTGGGGCCTCTTGACTGCACCGTACACACTGGGCAGCCAAGCCAATGTACAGGAGGCAGCCAATTGTTGTTTCTCTCACACATCAATGTTTATCTCTCTCTCTCTTTCCCTTCCTCACCCCTCCCTCTGAAAATCAATAAAAACATATCCTCAGTTGAGGATTACAAATATATATATATTTAACCCTGTGAGATAAGTACTATTATTACCGCTTTGTAAGGTAAAGACACTGAGGCACAGAAAGATTAAGTAACTTGCCCAAGGTTACACAGCTAATAAGTGCCAGAGGCAAGAGGTGAACCCAGTCTGGCTGGCTCCAGAGATCATGGCCGTAACCTTTTTACCTCATACTCTCCTTCCCTGTGAAGTCTCACTATGAAAAGACACACTGCAGGCACATGAATGCCACTCTTCTATGTCAGGTGTTGGCAATTACCAATACAATCCTATAGTCCAAATCCAGCCCCCAGTCCGTTTTTAAATAAAGTTTACTGGCACACAGCCACATTCATCTCAGCATGTGCTGTCTCTGCTGCCTTCCCGCTACAACAGCAGGATTGAGAAGCTGCAGCAGAAACCACATGCCCTAAAATACTTACTCTGGCCCTTTCCATGAGAGCGTGCAGACCCCTGTACTATGTGGGGGCCTTATATTGTCAGGATGCCTCTCCAAGAGCCTGAATAACTGACCCAGAAAGACTCCCAGGAAGCACTACGGTCTAGTCTGAAGAAAATGTTCTGGATGATATAACAGGTACTTTTATGAGACCAAGAGTTCCCATCCCTGCGTCTGGCGTGGCTCCCCCCGTGGAAGAACAGACCCTTGCTTTCAGGAAGTATTGATTACGCTGTGAGCTTGACCAGTGGCTCGGCCCTGCACCCCCACTTTTACAGCCAGTCTTTGATTTGTTACACACTGTTCTTTCTAGCCTCTTACTAATACCTGCCACTAACACAGCATAAACTGGTAAGAAAGTCCAATCATAACATCTGGTTAGTAACGAGATTTTTAAAAAGCCCAGACAATTTAAAACCACAAAACTAAACAAATAAAGAGTGAGTGTTAGAAAAGTGAGACTCCACTCCTGGGCTGGGGGATTGGTATACACTGCTCTGCTCTTTCTGGTGCCTGGGGTCCACATCAAAAGGCGACTGACTCGGCTGATTCGTGAACAACCTGAGTCTTCATGGGCCAATACAATACTGTGAGTTCAAACTCAAGAAACTTTTAGAAAGCAAAAGTAGGCTATGCAAAGAACAACAATGATATAGAAAATTAAGGTAAAAAAAAAAAAAGGTGAAATAATTATAAAAATTCGTAACAGCGTTTTGTGACACAACTGCCCCTTTAGAAAAGCTGCCAAGTCATGCAGAAGTGTAGCCCTTAAATTTCAGGAGAACTAATGAGTAACTAAACAAATGGAGAGACTGAGGTAATCAACATGAAGCAGTGGGGAGCCAGGGGTGACTTTACAGCTCATAACTAGGGATCCTAAGGGGAAAGGTCGAGGCATGCTTTCCATTTGACCGCACTTCTCACTGAAAACAAAACACACAAACCACAACGCAGCATTCCACTGAGAAGCAGCTTTCCTAGCATGACCTGGGGCAGGGCGAGCTGCTCTTCTCTCATCACCTCCTGACCATGTGTGCTGCTCCTGCCAACAGCGAAGCCCCAGTGTTCTGTTTGGGATGCACATGTCCATCAGGCTGTGTCAGACACCCAGGGTGGTTCTGGCTCCTGAGGCCGAGAAGTTAAAGCTGATGGGGTAACAAAATCCATTTATGGAAACACAGCCACTCATCAACAGTCTGCTGGGCCCATTTGGATCTCAGACTCCCCATGATGGCCCTGGCGAGCTAGAAAGGAGGCATGGCTCACCCTTCCTAACCTGTGGACAGGCCTGCAGAACAAGTGCCCCATCTCCCGCATCATTCTCCTATGCAAGAATTCCACCTGGAGCAAGTCAGGTTCCCGGGAAAATCACCCCTTCCCATGCTACTCATACTCTACCTTGCAAGTAACAGGATGCTTTCCCAAGGCTTTGCTGAAGTCTAGTAGAGATTCAAACGTCTTCTGACTGGTCATTGGCGTTTTAATGACCTGGAAATGCAAAGTGGAGAAGAATTATGACCAAGAGTAAGCACATAATTTTAACAGAACAGTTTAAGAAACATTGAACAAAAGCACCCACACAGGCAGCAAAATTAGCTTTTGTTTCAGAATAGAAGGATCTCAGCCAGAAACAAAATGTTTACCAAAATGCCCACTTTAAGACAGTGAAGTACTGCAGAATATACAAAATCAAGGCCTAAAATATAAAGGTGAGGGTTCGTGTAGGAGAGTTTTACAGACTTTGTTGGGAGACAGATCTGGGTTCAAATCCCAACTGCACCACCTCCTGGCCCACAACTGGGCATGTTTTTAGAGACTGAAACAACACTGAAATCACTCTACTTGTCTCAAGGAATTGAGGCGAGACTGTGAGGTAAGGCAAGATCGCAGCCCTAGCAGGCAGGAACTGCTCCCTAAGTGCCAGCTTTGGCTGGTGTTTTACCTGCTCCTGTTCACTACTCCAGGGAGGTAACTAGAGGAGCCAAAAGGCTCTCTTCGCTTCTGAACAGGCCAATCACAGAGGAAGGCTTTAATTTCCTGCAAACAGGGGCCCAGGGCTGGGGCTGGCCTGCCAGGCACCTTGGGAAGGTGCCCCAGTACTCGGACCTCCTACGAGGTGCAGTGCAAGGGTCTAGTGGGCCACTGGAATCCACAGGCAATGGCACAAGCACCACACCTGGCAGTCAGCCCTTAGGAAACATTCACTGTACCTGTCAATAGTTAAGATTCTGGCAAATGGAGAGAGAGCCAGGTGAATTCATACTTAAACACACACACACACACACACACACACACACACAATGTAAATGCCACTTAAAGAACTTCACTGAAAGTCAAAGCAAACAGGCTGGGCTTCTCCATCAGACCTGTCTATGAGCTTAGGCAGGCCAGGCCAACCCTGCGTGCCTCTCTCCCGTGAAATGGGATGAGGACACCTGATACGTCCACATTACTTGAGGGCACAGTGTGCCTTAATGAGCTAGTACCTGTGCAAGATGAAAGGTGCATCTAAGTGAAGAGATCCTCATTCGTGTTTTAATGTGAGCACAGCTTGGGGTGTGGTGGGGTGCCAGGACACTAAGGAAAGTTAGTAAGTGGAAGCAGAGAGAAGCACCACGGAGATGGGGACGAGGCTGGGAAGAACCAGGCCAGACACTGCTCTGCAGCATCACCCATCGAAGAGCAACCTGAGAGCTGATCTAAGGAGGTGCCACATGTCCCACCGGTGCTACAAAGATGGAGTAGGGCACAGGCCACTCAGTAGTGAGTTTTAAAAATAATGTGTTAAAAAAGTCAACAGTAAAGGCTTTTAATGGGAGGGCTGCATATTCATTCACTCAACAAACAGCTACATGCTACAGATAATCTGCTTAGAGCTCCAGCAGGGTCTGAAAAGAACACACATATATATATCTCCAGCTCCAAGTAAAAGGCAAGAGCCACTCAGCCACATGTGAGAGCTAAAGAATAAACACTGAATAGAGAAGAGCTCTTTTTAGAAAAGATTTTCTGGAGAATGCTAACATTTGCTAATAAGTATTAGCTGTTAACAACCAATGTGCAA
Organism: Corynorhinus townsendii; assembly: GCA_026230045.1. Classification (NCBI taxonomy): domain Eukaryota; kingdom Metazoa; phylum Chordata; class Mammalia; order Chiroptera; family Vespertilionidae; genus Corynorhinus; species Corynorhinus townsendii. The sequence goes on along the minus strand of JAPDVU010000001.1, from coordinate 76,958,707 downwards.
CTTTTTCAAAGACACAGATGGACACTATCCGATAAATGCAGTTGAAAACATTATTAGAGTTTGAAGTAAATCTATAAAATGTGTCTTTATCTCCAAAACACATATGCACATGATATGTGTTTTACACAAGAAAGTAATTAGTTGCTAAGTACAGAAATGTTAAAAATTCCGTTCCACTTGTTTGCTCTTTTCTGCATAAAAGAGGGTAAATGTGGTTTTCTCTCTCCCCTCTTTATTTAACTTCTTCAAACACCGCCTTTGGGAATGGGATAAATTGGAAGAAGCTGAGGAGCAATGTTAGTAGAACAGACAGATTCCTATCGCTGGTCAGAGCTGTCACTCGACAGAAAACTACAGGAAAGCAGTCCTCATTAACCTAACGCTCATGCTGCTGCGGGGTGGGGAGGGCGAGGAGGGCAGGGATAAAAGAAGGAACGAGGCCTGGAGAAGGCAGCAGTAGGGAAAACAGATCCCGAAACACTCTGGCTCCATGTCCCCCACACTTTGCACGGCAATAAATCTCCAACCTCACAACAAATACTACTTTAATAGCAGCTGCTCCTCACACCCCGTAATTAGTCCACTGTAAAAGGCAAGTTGCCACATTTCAGGTACCAATTGTCTATTGTGACTCCATCTTCCTCATCCCCAAGTCTCCAAGCAAATAGAAGCAGCTAAGAGGAAGGCTGAGGCACCCTCCCAGGCCACTCCCTTCCACCTGCAGGTTTATGGTCAGGAAGTTCAAGGTTATCAGGAGCTCTTTAAATAGCTCTGATCACAACACCCAAAAGATGTGCCTCAATCTGGGGAAAATACTGAGGCCCTACTAAATGGGGCCAAATTCACCCCAGGAGCAGTGGACGAGGTAGTGATAGTGGCTCTTAGGTAAAACCAGGCTGTCTAATAAGAATTCCATCTACAGCGTGGAGCAAACTGGCCTCAATGAGACCAACTGAACACGTGTGGCTCTCCCTTGAGTCGCATCAAGCCCGTGATCTTTAGTGCTGCCTCCCAGTCAGATGCCTCTCTCTGCACTGCCCACCAGCTATGGAACAAACAAGTAACTAACATTCCACAAAGTTAACTGCCCTCCTGGACATCACGGGTCAGAACACAGGGCTGTGGAGAAATGAAGCACAGGGGCCTCCCTTTGGCTCTGAAAGGACAGACTATGGCCAAAAAAATCACAGTACAAGGACAAGCTACCCCCCATTAGAATCCTTCCAGTGCAATGCCCCCTGGCAGGGCAGGTGGGAATCGGAGAAGCAGGACGGAGCTGCAAAGCAAGTAGACACGCACACAGGGGCCCACTGACCTCCACGAGCTTCATCATGGGCACTGGGTTGAAGAAGTGGAGCCCGGCGAAGCGGTCCTGCCTGGTGGTGGCATTGGCTATGCTCGTGATCTGCAAAGAGGAAGTGTTGCTGGCAAAGATTGTGTGTCTGTGGAGAGAAAGATGGTAGATTATCAGAATGAATCCCATCTTTGGGAACAGTCGGGACTAGTATCAGATGCGATGCACGAGGCAATACTTCCTGCCCAGATTTGCTGTCCTGACCCCCAGAGGAAGTCAGAGAAAAGACTTCTTCACATAAGAAGCTGAAATCAAGTGACCTGGTGCACTTAATTTTAAAATGTTATACTAAGTAATTTAAAAGTTATCTGTTCCAAAGGCGTACTTAATCTTTGCCAATCGTTTCTTAATTTTAGGGAGCAAAATTTCTCCTTTCTACTTGTATTAATTTTCATGGTATGAGGGGAAAAAGGAGGCAGCTACTTAACCAACCTCAGCCACAAAATAGAACGCTATCAAAGACCAATGTAAGAAAGGATGCATCCAGATACTCAAACAAAAATTTATAAAGAAACACCTGGATTCTCAACTAGAACCATCAGATAAGAAACATGAACGAAGATCTTTTCCCCTCAGTGAAAAGCTTTACTTCTCCACTGAATGGGAATTCAAATGAAAAGAGAAAACCACCTGGTCCAAAAGCAGTTTTAAGGTTCCACAAGTAGAACTGGAAAAGAAAAGATACATGTATATACATGATAAATGTAGTTCAAAGTATTGTGCTCCTAAAAAGGCAGTACCATCTTCTTTTGTGTATATACAATATTGTTAAATTTAAAAAAAAAAAACCCGACTTAAATCAAATTTAATTTTTAAGAACACAATAAAGTGGGGCGCCAAATGAACAGGCAAATCTTTAACTAGGCAAGCCTTCCAAGCTTTCCTATGGCACCACCTTGTGGATGAGTAGATACAAAACAGCCTAATGAGAATTAGAACCTCGAAGACCTGGTCTCAATAAAACAGGAAGGAGAGCAGTCCTTTACTGATCGGATTTGGGGTTCCTGCTTACCAAAAAATCAGGGGCAAGTGGGAGGAGGGGCAGAAGGCCAAGAGGAGAAACAAGTGGGTCTGGAAAGAGGAGAGAAGAGTGAGGTGAAAGGAGAAGCCAGTGTGGCTGGTGGCTGGTCAAGCACCTTGGGGAAGATCCTCCGGGTCTTTTACTCAGGAGAGCACTCACTTTTAAGGCACCACAGCACCCAGCTTTCTCAATAACTTCCAAGTTAGCCAATTTAAAAGCCAGGTAGAGGGGCTTTTGCCTTTTTTGTTTTTTTTAATTTTCAAGTTTTAAAATTCTAGTTTTCAAAGCTGCTTGCTTTTTAGTCAGTGGAGGAAATAGGATAAACTACTGCCCACTACAGAAGGTAATGAGAAAAGATCCTCTGCCATAACCACAAGTGTGGTTGCCACAAACCACACACCTTGAGCCATAGCAGCAGGGCATTTACAGGACATCTGAAGGGCAAACCACTTGCAAAAAGGGGAAATGAAGATGCGTTGATTGCAGAGCATGTTTTGTGAAAGGATGAAGTCACAACAGAGCCCAGTCCCAAGTGTCCCCAACCTAGGGCACTCCCAGCACACGTTTTACCAGAAGAGGAAATGTCTCCTTCCACTGCTCCTACCAGCACCTCACGTCTTCTTCCAACACAAACACAATGTGCTGCATAATAAATAAATATACAAGGTTGTCCTATCTTTCACAAAAGTACGCCTTCACATTTTCCCTTTCTTGGACCATCTTTTTTCCCCTTTCTGACAGGTACAAAAAAAACCTATTTTTCTCTTAAATGTAGTATGAAAAAATCAACAGTGCAAGCCTAATGATCATTGGCAATGCCTGCAGGCCTGAGTGTGGAGAAGACAAGAGAGGGTGGTGGGGACTGCGGTGGGTCAGAGTCCATGAGTGTCGACAAGGGAGAGCCAGGACTCAGCTGACTAGGGACCTTAGCCAAGCTTTCATCTGCAGTTCTTACACAAGGGAAGTTATGTCCTCCTCCAGGGCTTCCATCTGAATGCTATCACTGAAACATATTTTCATCTCCTGTTATAGGATCTAACTGTAAAGCACTGCAGTAAAGTATATCTCAATCAAGCTACTTAAAATGAAAATAAGTGTGAAGAGAAGGACAGCCAATGGCCAGAAGCAAAGTCACATCTGCGGTGGGCACCACTCCCCCTATTTTACAGATTACTAGGGAAGTTAGTCTTAGAGTTAGAACTGGGATCATCTTGGAAATTATTTACCCCTAACCCAACTCAAATTACAGATGATACAATTGAGAGCCAGAAAGATTTGCTGGCAGTCCACAACCAGAGGGAAGTGGTGGGGCTGGCCCCAGAACCCCTCACTTTCCCTACAATCCTCCCATTACTGTATGCTGACATAGAGGGCAGTCAGACCTGTCACTGTCACTAGGGAATGACCAACATTGCAATACTAGAAGCCTGGTGCACAAAATTCGTTCACTCGGGGGAGGGGGGTGGTCCCTCAGTCCGGCCTGTGCCCTCTCGGGGGATGTCCGACTGACAGCTTAGGAGTGGGCCTAAGCTAGCAGTCAGACATCCTTAGCACTGCCGTGGAGGGGGGAGAAGCTCCCGCCACCGCTGCTGCACTTGACAGCCATGAGCCCAGCTTCTGGCTGAGTGGCACTTCCCCTCTGGGAGCACAATGACCACCAGGGCATTGAGCTTCTGCCCCCTGGTGGTTGGTGTATGTCATAGCGACTGTTCATTCTGCCGTTTGGTCAATTTGCATATTAGCCTTTCATTCTATAGGATAGGCCAAACTACTGGGTTATACTCCCTTTCCTGGGGCAAGTGTCTGCTTATCTTAGAGGGCTTCCTGCCCACTTTGGAGCCAACACCCCTACCAAGAGAATCCTTGGTTTCTGCAGCCCCTACATGCCATTGTACAGAGCATGAGCATGCAGACTGGCAGTGATAGACAGGTGACAGAAAGATAAGTCTCTTCTCTTTGCTGGGGCAGGGCTTCTTCTGACACCAGGCCATAGAGCTCTGAGGGTTGACATTCTAGCAGGCTGGTATGCAAGGGTCTCTCTGTAGCCACTGCTCACTTGTGGCTGCCTAAGAATTACTTGTGTCATATAATCTTACTCTGACCAAGACGGGTGAGTGCAGCCAAACAAAACAGAAGGAGACCATGAATGAGTCAGTCAGGTGTCACTGTCACCAAAAGCCAGAGTCAAGCACAACAGAAGGCTCCAGACTCTGAGAACATAAGCTGCACGTACACAAGCGTGCTGACCGTGCGCAGCCCTGAGTCCCAGGCACTTGCATGCCTGACCTTTATGGGGCTGGCTGTCCTCTCCACCCTTTGCCAGAGCCTGGTCAGAACCTAATGCTCCTTTAATGCTCACAAGACTGTTATGATTTAATCCAGATAAAGTTTAGAACAGGAGAGTCCTGGGAAAACATTATGTAAAGATAGGCACCGCCTTCTCTTACACCATTCTGTTAGTTCCACCCAAATAAGGGGACATAGGAAACTGCTCTGAAGGTCCTCAACAGACATCGAAGGACATGCCCTCTGGCCTGCGAGGGCCCATGACCCAGATGCTGCGAGAGGCAGAGGCCTGGCCCAGATGGGCCCTCCATTTACCATGGGAAATTCCACCCTTGTTTGGGGACCAGGATCAGATCAGGGCAACTGGATCCATAGGAAGAAAACTGGGAATGGCGAATGGAAAACAAGGGAACTAGCTGTGGGCTACAGAAGGGGAAGTGGGCTTACAGCCAGAAGAGAAAGCCCTCAGACCCAACAAGGACATGAGGGTCCACATACTCGGAGGCAAACTTGTCCAGCCTCTTGAAGAGCTCGTTCTTCACCTTCAGGTTCTCCACGATGGCCTCCACCACCAGGTCCATGCTGTGGACTACAGACGCCGCGTCCGTGTTGGTTGATACGTTGCTCAGGGTCTTCTCCACAAACTCACTGCCTGCCTATTGACAGGAAAGGAAGAAGACATTCACTGAGATCACTGGAAAATGGGGTGTGATTGACTGCTAAGGTGAAGGAAAGAGGAGGGTGAGACTAGGCCCACACACCTGACACAACTTGAATGTACCCCGAGATTCTGAGAAATACAACTCCCTATGTTCCTGCTTAGGGACAGCAGCATCTCCATGTATGTTAGATACCAAGGCAAGAATTCGGCCTGTGAACAAGCCCAACTGCTGGTCAACTATCACTGTCAGCTAGAGGTTGTAATCTTCCAAGCTTCTGGCCAGCTCTGCTCCGGTTACTAAACTGTCCGGTTACTAAACTGTCCGTTTACAGCGCCTGTACTGGCCTGCTGATATCTGTCCCCAGAGTGACAGGCTGCCAGGTTCTGGTCCAGGAAGTTTATAATTTGTCCTTCCAGAGAAGGGTGAAAGCTTAGCTCAGGACCATCCATCAGTCTGGGAGGTGGTGCTGACTATTGCCCTCTCACAGGAGGTAGGGAAGAGCTGAGTAAGGGCAACCAGAGAGGGTAAGAAAGCCAAACTCAGCATTCACCAGATAATAATCGCCCAGCACAGGCCAGCAACTGGTGTTTCAAAAACATGCCAGACACAGCCTCTGATCTCAAGAGCTTCAAGTCCCATCTTCCTCATCATGACTCCAGGTCTCCACAAACAGACCTCAGGGCAGGAACAGACAGTTCTGCCATTTGGTTTCAAGATGGTTCATGGACATCGAAATGGTCATAATTAACCAAGGCTCCCAACTCATCACTGAACAGCCAACTATCAGAGCTGTTCAAAAGATGCATAAAGTAAGAGGACAGGTCACTTATAAATTTCTATTGGCTGCATGCTAAAAAGTGAAAACAGTTAAAATTTTTATTGAACCCAATATATCAAAGATATCATTTCAAAATTAATCAATATTACAAAATTTTAGACGCTTGATATTCTTTTCTTTTATCAAGTCTTTGAATTCTGGTGTCTGTTTTACATTTTCAGCATAACTCAGCCACATGTCAATTGAGCTAGTGCTACTGTACTGGTCAGCACAGAGCTAGGTTAATACAGTATGTCAACCAGACAGGCTGAAGATGACACGTCCCTCTCAGAGGATGTCTCTGGCAGAGGTGAGCAATGTCAGGAGACTGGATTCCTAAGGAGTGAATCTTTGGGAGCTCAGCTACCTGGGCACAGGGGCATTTATTTACACGCAGGACGGGGCTGCATCTCTGCCCACTGGGGACAGTCTGCAGAGTAAACAAGTAAAAAATGCAGGTTATCTGGGTTCAAACTTACTCTGAAAACTAGATCCACCCTACTCCTCTGATTTTTAAAAGGTGATTAGATATTAAGAAAATGCAAACCCAAAACACGAGATACCACTTTCACACCTCCTATGATGGCTTTTATGAGGAAAAAAAAATAACAAGTGTTGGCCAGGATGTAGAGTATCTGAAACTTTCGTACACTGTTGGTAGGAATGTAAAACAGTGCAGCCACTATGGAAACCAGATTGGTGATTCCTAAAAAAAACAACAGGATTGCCATATAACCCAGCAATTCCATTTCTAGGTACATAACCGAAAGAACTGAAAGAGGGACTTGAACAGATAGTATACTGATGTTTAGTGTAGCATTATTCATAATAGCCGAAAGGTAAAAAAACAATCAAGTATCCACTCACAAGTGAAAGGATAAACAAAATGTGGTATACACGCACAATGGAATATTATTCAGTCATAAAAAGGAATGAAGTTCATGGATGGGCCTTGAAGAATTATACTAAATGAAAGACAAATTCAGTATGATTTCACTTATTGAGACAGACAGAAAGGCAAATTCAGACAGACAGAAAGACTAGAGGTTAAGAGAGACTGGGGAAGAGGCAATGGGGAATTATTGTTTAATGAGTACAGTTTTTGATTGGAGAGATGAAAAAGTTTTACAAACTGTGGTAATGGTTGTATAACAATGTGAATTAATTCAAGTCACTGAGTTAAAATGGCAAATTGTTTTTTATATGTATTTTATCACAATAAAAATTTTTTTCTTTTAATGCTCACCCAAGGATTTTTTTTTTATTATTTGAGAGAAAGAGAGAGAGAGAAATATGGACGTGAGACATAAATATTTATCCGTTGCCTCCCAACCAAAGATCGAGCCTGCAACCTAGGTATGTGCCCTGACTAGAAATCAAACCCACTACCTTTTTTGGTGTATGTATGGGATGACGCTCCAACCAATTGAGCCACCTGGCCAGGGCAATAAAAAGATTTTTAAAGGGACCTAGACACATCCTTGTGGATACCTCAGATGAAAAAGAACAAAATCCCCACCTGCACTCTTCTCTGCCAGTATATGGAGAATTTATATTCAAGACTCAAAAGAAATCAATCCTAAGCAAATTTAACAAGGTGACAAAGATAAGCAAAGATGCACTGGGGTGACTTTTGTAGTACTTGTAATTACTTGTGAAGGTCCATTGAAAAGGAGTCAATGAACCTCGGCCCCGACCTTCCAGGCCTTCCTCAAGTTCTCACACCTCTGCTGCTGCTGGAAGTGACAATGATTCTGTATTTTCCTCTCTCACAAGTACATCAATAACAGGCATACCTAAACAACCGAAAGTTTCTATCGAAACACCGTGTTTATAGTCTCATTCTCTTTTTAACTTACAAGTACGAGAATTATCTTCCTGTTTTTCTCTCCTGCATCCTTATAACAAAATAGATGTCATTCAATCCTAAACTCTCACTGGAAAGAATGAGTTCACCACCTGCAGAACTTTCTCCTCAACCTCAAATCCCACCCAACAATGTGGTTATTTACTTCTCCTGTTTTTTAACCAGTCTCCCCTGTATGTTTAGTGATTATGCGATTACATTGATCTAAAGTTATGGAGAAATGTGTTTTACATAAACAAACTGAAAAAGTAAGCAAAGACCAGCACCTCACCCTTCCTCCAAGAATGTGAAGTGTTCAGAGGATTGGTCTTGAGGATGCTGAGAATAAGAAATTACCTGGGGGTTTTCTGCAAACTTCTTCTTGGCTATTTTCTTAAGGCTTTCCTCAATTCCCTTTTTGGATTTTGCCAGGATGTCCTCTGCCTGGTCCACCAACACTACTGTGTGGCCAGTTGCTGCAGCAACCTAAAGCAAAAAATTAATAATAATTTTGTTTAGAAAAGAAAATATAAAAGCTAAATAGTTTCATATTCCACATGAACTCTACCACCATTCTAGTCAAAATACTAAGTCACGACCTAACAGTTTGGCTCAGTGGATAGAGCATCAGCCTGCAGACTCAAGGGTCCCAGGTTCGATTCCAGTCAAGGGCATGTACCTTGGTTGTGGGCACATCCCCAGTAGGGGGGCAGTGCAGAAGGCAGCTGATCGATGTTTCTCTCTCATCGATGTTTCTAACTCTCTGTCCCTTCCTCTCTGTAAAAAATCAATAAAATATATTTTAAAAAATACTAAGTGAGCATAATAAGGCCAACACTATCTAGACACACAATTTTTGCTTAAAAACACAGCTCTCACCAGGCACTGTTCTAAACCCTTTATGTGAATGATGACAAATTCTCAAAGCCCGTGGTCTAAACCAAAGGCCACACTACAATTACCTCCTGTACAACACCAAAGCCACGAGCGACATGTAGCTACTGAAATTAATTAAAATTAAGTAAATTAAAGATATAATTTTTCTGTAAAGTATATAATTGTCTAACTACTATGCTATACATCTGAAACTTGAAACTAATACGAAACAATGAATGTAAACTGTAATTGAAAAAAATGTATTTTAGTTTCAGTTCCTCAGCTGCACTAGCCATATTCTAACGCTCAATGGTCCCCATATCCATCCTCAGAGCCGGCATATCCTACACAGCTCTACACCTCTGCTCTGCTCTTCTGCAGTCCTTACATCACCAAGAGGTAAGACTTAAACTCTAGTAATGGTGCAAACAGACTCTTGTCCCCAAGGGTTATTTAGTGACATGACTCCCATTTAGGAGGGCAATTCCCCTCCCTTCCCCATGCCCACTGCAGCCAAATCCTTAGGGCACTTTAGTAAAACTACCACAAGTTTGAAAGCAACAGCTTCGTTTAGCCACAGGCCCTATGTCATCACAGTTTGCCCATAGCTTTGGCTAAGGCTGTGGAATGGTTGGAGTGGCTAAAAACAGATCTGGTCACATTAGAGGCAGATGTTGTAAGTGAATGAGTTCAAGCCATAGGTAACTGGGCACATGTGACCTGATGCACACATAAATGACACAAGAGGCCAGACACTGAGATGCCCTCTCTGTGTGTGAGAAGCCTTGCAGAGCCATTGCTTGGGAACTTCTGAGGCACCAAGGCTGTGTAGGAGAGGGGCAGGCCAGCGAGAATGAACCTGTCCGGAGATGACAGAAAAGAGAACAGCTGACCCTTGAACAACATGGGTTTAAACTTCACTGGTCCACTTATGCATGGATTTTCTCCCATAAATACTGCAAATGTATTTTCTCTTCCTTTTGGTTTTCTTAATAACATTTTCTTTTCTCTATTTATTGCAAGACCACAGTGTATAACACATATAACATATAAAACATGTGTTAATCAACTGTGTATGTTATTGGTAAGGCTGCCAATGGGCTATTAAGTTAAGATTTGGGGAGTCACCATCCAGATATCATTGCTGACATCTACACATAAGGAACTGTTAGAGATTGAAACGGGGACTTAGAACTGTTGGACATTGAAATTGGGACTCAAACATTTTTTACCATTATTATTTTTTTTGTTATTATATGTTCATTTCTAGTCTGCAGAGGCAAAATTTTTTAAAGGAAAGAACTGGGGGGGAAATAGATATAGAGGCAAAGAAGTATTGAACAGACTGTCAAACTACATTGGGAAGGCAGGGGAGGTTGGGCGAGGGGGGCTGTAAGAGATCAACCAAAGGACTTATACGCATGCATATAAGCATAACCAATGGATACAAGACACTGGGTGGGGGGGGCGGAGAGAGGGCGGGCAGGTGAAGGCATGTGCTGGGGGGTGGGGGAGGCTGGGGGGAGGTTAATGGGGAAAAAAAGGAGACATATGTACTACTATTTGTAATACTTCAAACAATAAAAAATAAAAAAAATTTTAAAAAAAAGTTATACATGAATCTTTGACTGCACTTCTAACGCCCACATTGTACAAGGGTCAACTGTATGCAATTCTAAACCACCGTCAGATAGGAGATTTGTGAAACCAGGCAGCTAAAATTCAAAGGAATAAAAAAAAGAAACCGAAGAACAAAACTCAAAGGCAAAGAGGTGCAAATCCCAAAGAGAGATTTCCAAAGAATACTTTTTAAAATGGTAAGATAGGTTTTAAATGGACATTAATTACAATTCTCCTCCACCCACACTTCTCCCCGCAAAGCTGCAAGCCTGTGCCTGTGGAGCCTGGAGACAGTATCCAAGCCCACCTAGGAATCAAGGGAAGGAAGTCTGCCAGGGCCAGACAGTCTTATAAGGCCAGCAGGGCAAAGGGGTGAAGGGGGAATGAATGAGTCATCTTGATAAAAGGGCAGAGGCAGTCAGTCAACTTGCCTGCTGGGCAGAAGCCCAGGCTGCAAGCAGGCAGGCAGCACCATCAAAGTAAAACCATGTCCAGAAAGCAAAACACCCACTGACCCAGACAATAGTTCCCCCTAAGCAATGACAGACCAAGGCCCATCTAGCCAATACCTCAATCACTGGACACAATGTGGAAGTCCAATTCAATAAATTAAAAGTAAAAAGTAAGAGCAACTTTAGAAACTGTATAAAGACCATGTAGCAGGCCTGAGACTGCTTTCGCCCTTGGCTGACACCAGGAAACTCAGACTCAGGGAGGGTTCCCAACATTCGCTGGTAAGAATGGCTTGCTGCACCTGGACTCTGTGCAACGTGGTTTATGATGAACACCTGCTATCCTTCTGAGCTAGGAATTCTAGTACTTGCTAGGTAGAGGATGCGTCTGTGACCAGCCCCAATAAAAACCCAGGGCTCTGGGTCTGTAATGAGTATGCCTGGTAGACAGCACTTCATACATGCTATCACAACTTGTTGCTGGAGAAATTGTGTCCTATGTGACTCCACTGGAAGAGGACTCTGGAAGCTTGGGAATGGTCACTCCAGACTTTACTGCATTAGCCTTTCCCCTTGCTGATTTTGCTTTATATCCTCTTGCCCTAACAAATTATATCCATGAGACTATAGTCATCCCTACATCTCCAGTATCCATGAGAGGATTCGTTACAGGACCCGCTGTGGCTGCCAAAATCCACAGATGTTCAAGTCCCTTATTAAAATGATGTAGCATTTGCATAGAACCCATGCACACCCTACAGTGTACTTTAAATCAGTGGTCACCAACCTTTCAGACCTCACAGATCACCCGTGGTCACCGTTTGGCGACTGCTGCTTTAAACGATCTCTAGATAACTTATAAGGCCTAATGCAATGTAAATGCTATGTAAATAGTTGTTATACTGTATTGTTTAGGGATCAGCTTTCTGGAAATTTTTTTCTGAATATTTTTTATCTGAGGTTGGTTAAATCTGAGGATGCATAACCAGTAGATATGGAGGGTGGGCTATGAGCCCTTCTAGTAAATAGCCAAATCTGGGGAGGCGGGGGGGGGGGGGGGGGGGGAGTGGCGCACAAAGGGGTGTTGGTGGTGAACCCTGACATAGAAACTAAGAAAATAAATCTCAAATTCCAGATGGAGCTAGTGATGAAATCAACCTGCTTTGAGACAGGCACCCCTGGGAAGCAGCTGAAGGGAGGCGGGGTAACTTCTGAATGTACACCCTCTGCAAGGCTACAGCAAGCAGGGTGCTGGCTGGCGAACCTCCTACTTTTGTTTTGGCTCCTGTGTTCTGACAGTCCCTCTGGAATGACACAAGTGACGTTCACTTTGTTCCTTTTAACCTCTAACCTAGATCATCCTAGCTAGGCCAGACATTAGTTCCTCAGCTTCCCAGCTGCCTGGTCCCAGCCCACTACCCCGCCAGCAGGCATCACTCAGGCGTTTTTGCTCCTCAAGGTATTGGGGAATAGGGGGAATTCAAGCTCATTTGGCACAAGATGAAGCCAACACTGAAGGAAACAGAGGGGCGGGGGGGGGGGGGGGAATGAGGGCAGAGTCCTTTTATTTAGAGACATTGTGATTTCACTTAGAAAATACGAAAATCAAACTATATATGGTTCCATACATGGATTGTCAAAATAAAATAAAAACTGCCGTGGTGAGAATCCCACCAGGCAGCAGACGGCAGAAGGTTGGGTAAGAGGAGTACACCTGGAACAGGCCAGTTCCAGGAACAAGCAAGAGAGGTGACATCGCACCGTTTTTCTAGAAAGACACTTTCAAAGTTATCATCATCCTGTTTGATGTGATCATCACAGGACATTTTGTTGTTGTTGTTGCAGATGAGCCATAATGCTAGCCTTATGGTTCCTGGTTTTAAAGGTGTAAGCAGAACCAAACCTGGAGAGTAAGCACCCTCAAATATTCAAGTAAACCAACAGACGTTATAGAAACAATAAAATTCAACCAGGAAAAACCATGGCCGAAAAACATTTCAGCCTAAATGCTGACTTTCCACTCCTATCCGAAGTCCTCTGAGAAACTGCCCCCACCTCCCCACGATAAGACTGGGCCATTCATTCACTACCTGGCTTCACCCGGGGTCTGAATGAGCACACTACAGACAACACACATAGAAAGACACTGGCCAAAAAACAACTATTAATTCAAGGTGACCTTCAAGAGAGCCAAGTGCACATGTCAAATGACCATGTGAAACATTTGTTAATATTCCCCTCTCACCCAGAAGAGGTGAAAGCAGGGGCCAAACCTAACAGAGAGGAGGCGGCAGGTTTTCTTTCTCCGTTTCTGCAAACTTCCCGGGGCCGCACGCACAGTGGAAGAAGCTGCTCTCATGGAACTCAGCTCAATGCTTCTCCCTACCTCAAATCACTGGAGCACTTTCTACAGTTTTGGACTCTCCAAAATGTCTAAACTGGTATTTCTGGTCTAGTGAGAAAGCAACACTTGTATGCGTTAAATATTATCCCTGGAAGGTTTTTACATTTTTTGTAAACCTTTTCTACTTTAGCTTTTCTTTCCTTGGTTTAGGAAAATACAAAGGAAATCTTATGATGTAGTTATTCCAAGACACTGAGAAAAAGGACAACCCAGTTTCAACCGAAAGTGGATATGGTTGGTCTGAATGAAGAAAATACAGGAGAAAAAGAGATTTTTTTTTTTTGGGGGGGGGGGAGGGGAAAGAGGTGAAGGGAGGTACAAGAAGGTATCAGGGGATAAATGGTGATGATATAAGGAGATTTGAATTGGGGTGATGATCACACAATACAATATGCAGATGATGTATTACAGAATTGTACACCTGAAACCTATATAATTTTATTAACCAATGTCACTCCAATAAATTCAATAAAAAATAAAAAGAGAAAATTTAACTCTCCATCATTTTACGATGAAGCGCTGTTGTGCAGACCACAATTTACTGCATAGCAATAAACTACCATAACAGCATAACTCAAAGTGATTTCAAGTTAGAGTAGCATTTTCATTCCACCCACCTGCAGAGAGGAGCCCAAGCTAATGCTCAAGTTCCTTGCAATCATTTCTTGCAGTCATATCCTAGGGACACAAGGTTAGCAATACCCTGAGGCAACTTCATCCTTGCAAACCCCAGTGCCAGCCCACAGTGAGCACCCAATGCACAGTTGCTGAATGAATCAGTGATGAATGAAGCATATCTAGCTCACTGCCTTGTACACATTAGATGCTTAATAAAATATCCATAGGACTATGAGGTTCAATGTTGGGATTGGTATTCCTCTCCTACGGTGTGTCTAAATGGCCTATCACAGGATGTACTCAGAATGCAAGCAATCTGTCTCTTCCCCCCACACAATCCATGTCAACCCTGAAAGCTGTGTGACTCTTGCCTCAGATTGGCTCAAACAACTGAGGCAGCCTTAAGCATGGCTAGGCAGCCACAGGCCACTTAGAGGCCATCTCATTTCTGAAATTTTAATACAGTTTTGTTTCTCCCCAAGAGCTGGGAGGACTTATAGAGGCAACAGTCTCTACCTACCCTCAACTAACAGAAAGAACATAAGCCTTTAAAAAGAAAAAAAGCCAGCCCTGGCCAGCATTGCTTAGTGGTTAGATCATCGGCCCGTGCACTGAAGGGTCACAGGTTGACTTCCAGGTCAAGGGCACTACCTGGATTGTAGGTTCAATCTCCAGCCTGCCTGGCAACCAATAGATGTCTCTCTCTCACACAGATATTTCTCTCTCTCTTTTGCTCTCTCTCTTCCCCCACCCCTTCTGCTCTCTGAAAATCAATGGAAAAAAATATCCACAGGTGAAGATTAACACAACAAGAAAAGAAAAAAGAAAAAAAGCTAAATAAAAAATAAGGTGTCCTGTACTGAGGACCTACTATGGGGCTGAGCACATAGTTTTATGTTCCAAGACTATTTCTGATCAATCCAATAACTCTGTTGAAAAGACATCATCCTCATTTTACAAAAGAAGAAAGAGAATTGGAGAGGTGGGGTCACTTGCCCAAGGTCACTCAGTTGTGAGGCTGTGCAGCCAGGTTCCAAGAACCTGGCTCCAGAACTTGTCTTCTTATAACCTAGTTAGCAGTACAAGGACTGCTACCTGATTTGTCAAGACAACCAAATTTCAATAGACAATAATAATAAAATGCTACCTTATAGAAATGTCATGGAACTGATTTTTTGGTGTCCTTTTCCCCGCTTTACTTAGTAACTATGATAGACTCGGTGATAATAACAATAAAAATTCCTCCTTACTAACCACATGTCTGTTCCTCCCTAAACTAAAGTCCTAACTAATACACCTTTGCAGTGCTTATGAAACTGGCATCATGTTCCATTTTATAGATGAGGAAACTGGGCCTTGAAGAGGTTAAATAACATTTCCAAAGTCCCACGGCTGGTAACACATAAGCAGATTTCAGTTCAATCAAATCACAGTCCTATCCACAGCAAAAATGACCTGACAAATAAGAACACCTATACAGACAAATGACAGTTTCCATGTAAGCATTAAAGACTCAAAAGAGCCCCTCAACACCTATGGCTCTACGATAGGGGTTCCCAATGTGAGTCCTGGACCAGCAGCATCACCACCACCTGGGAACTTGTTAGAAATGCATATTCTTGCCCTGCAGGCGTGGCTCAGTGGTTGAGTGTGGTGAGTGTCCATGTAGCCTTTGGGGGAGGCATTGTCACAGCAAACTGAAAGTCTGGACCTGAAGCTAGGGCTGCTTGCATCCAGAGCCCTCCCATGCTGGCTGTTCCTGACCCCAAAAAGCGTAGCTGGATCTAAGGGAACAGTCTGAGGCACTTCCGAGTTGGGAAAGGGCTGGACTCTGGAGCCTATCTGCTGCCTGTGAAACAGGAAACACTCCTTAACCTCTGTGGGCTGTCTTATCTGTAAAAATGAAGTGATAGCTGTTGGGAGGATTAAATGAGTTAATACATGTTAAATACCCAGAAAGGTGTTTGATGTATCACAACAGCTGGTTATTTTTATTCTAGGCAGTCCCCTTCCTCCTGCGAGAATCTGAGGCCTAACACTGGATCCAGGTACAGCCTTCTAAAATAATTTATTTTATTTTGTTTTTGAGCGTACACCTTTCTGATCCCAAGACATGTTCTCTTTCTGGTTTCCACTTTCAGGTTTTCCCTTCTATGACCTTCCACTTTTACAAACAGGCTTGGATCTCTCTTCATTTGAAAAAGAAAGAAAAAGGGAGTGGGGGAAGCACAGACATCCTTAGCCACCTGAAACTGGCCTCGCTTTCTGACCAAAGTCCTTCGATTCCTGAGTGGCACATGGTGTGGAGCACAAGTTCCAGAACCAGACTTCCTAGGCTTAACCCAGGGCTTAGCTACTTACTACAAGACCTTGAGCAAATGATGCAGCCTCTCTATATACTAGTAGAGTTTCCTGATCCCATCTCACAGGTTTGTTGTGAGGATTAAAGTGCTCAGACCAGTGCTGGGCACATGGAAGGTGCACAATGCTTGTTAGCTGATGCTCTCCTCACTACATCAGGTGCTCCACTCTCTCCTGAGTCAAGCAATTCACACACTCTAGCAACATGGTTCCTCCACCACCACCACTGGATGAGATCACTGGTACTTATCAATGATCTTCTGATTGCTAAAGCCAATGCTTGTTTTTGGCTCCACCTTGTGCAGCCTGCACACTGCCAACTAGGGCTTCTTTTCTGAAAAGCTCTTCAATGTCTTATCTCTATCTCTTATCTCTGTCTATTCATTTGAAATATATTAAGTGACTTTTCTTAATCTTCTCAGCCTCTAAACAAAGGTATCTTTTAAGTTTCTGCTTTCAATATTATTTTCATCTGTCTCTACATGTTTTCCTTCTGGAATCATCCTCATAATTCCAACTGTGCTGAAACCAACTTCTGTCCTAAGCTACAGTCATCATCTCGGTCCTGAAACCAGTTCTTCTTGACCCTCATTAATGGTACCACTTTTCTGAGGGGCACAGTCTGACTGAACAAAAACGTTTCCTTTAGCTTCACCCTTACTGTCCAAAGAAACTCTATTCATTATTCAAGGCCCATTTCAAATGCTACATGCTCCAATGAAGCTTTCCCCCCAATGAATGTACTCTTTCCTCTTTTTGATACCTCAGAACTAGATTTTTTTTGCTCTTACTATGCTACTTTATACCAAAGTAAACTGTCATTTCGATCTTTGTGTAACAACTTCTGCTCTTAGGTTTAAAATCCTGCAATGGCAGAAATTGATTTGGTCTTTGTAGCCCCTAATATGTATCACATGCCTTGCACATGATGGTTGACTAATAAATAACTACTACCTACCTAACGCTGCAGAGTAGTAACCTGAGCCTGTACTCTTCTCCAGCCATACCAGGCTTCCCCTTCCCTGCTAGTTCGTGGCTCCAGGCCCCTGCCTAAGCGACTCCCACCACCAGGAGATGCCTGGGAGACTCCAACTCATCCTTCATAAGCCAACGCAGGCTATCTCTGCTTTAGTGAAACCTCTCTTAACTTCTGGGAGAGGTGGTCACTTCCTCTTGTGCTTCCACTGATTTACAGATATAGCAGATCTTTCATAAAGATTTCAAATACTGAAAGAAAATAAATAACAAAGTGTGAAGCTGATGTGAGCCACCAAAGGCCACTCAGTTATGTAATAATGGTGGCCCAACCCCCCAGGATGGTAACACAAAAACTATTTTATGAAAAATCTCACATATCTGCCCTGGCCGGTTTTCTCAGTGGTTAAAGCATTGGCCCATGGACCAAAGGGTCACAGATTCGATTCCTGGTCAAGGGCAAGTGCCTTGGTTGCAGGTTCAATCCCTGGCCCAGTCAGTGGGAGCAGGAGGCAACCAACTGATGTGTCTCTTTCACGTCAATGTTTTTCTCTCTCCCTCCTCCCTCCCTTCAATCTTTCTAGAAAGTCAATGGGAAAAATATCCTCTGGTGAGGATTAAAAAAAAAATCTCACACATCTCAGCAAAGAGGTCACTAACCAACCAGTATGTAGGAGAAATTTCAGGTATTAAAGAAGAAAGATGGAAAAGTTTACCAACATCAACTTTTGATGATGAACTCAAGATATTACCTGGAAACATTTCTAAAACAGCTGCTGCATCATCCACTTCAGAGTCTGAAGTTGCTGTTGCCACAAACACCAAGGTAGTGTGGTTCTGGCACAACCCTAGCTGCAGCCCACCAGAATTTCCAGTAAATATAAGTGTCATATACATATATATAGTAAAATACATACATATGTCTTTTTTTACATATACTTTTAAAATATATATATTTTTATTGATTTCAGAGAGGAAGGGAGGGAGAAATAGAAACATCATCTCCTGCATGCCCTCTACTGGGGACCAAGCCCACAACTCAGGCATGTGCCCTGACCAGGAATTAACCCAACTGTGCCTGATTCATAGGTTGATGCTCAAACTCTGAGCCACGCCGGCTGGGCTACATATACTTTTTAATGTCCCATTTTCCTTACCATAAGAAGATATATCCTATATGTCATAAGTGTTTAAAAGCCTTACCTTAAGGTATTTAAACCACCAAAACTTTCATCTGTATCATGTGACACACCAGATGTGATAGGTAGGCAGCCTGTGCCTTTATTACAGTTGATTGTCCATATTTATATTTCTTTCTCTGAACAGTGAGCTCCTCAGGAACAGCAATCACATTTTACCTTTCACACACTCCAGTGTCTAGCACATGGGAGACACTTAATATTCATGAAAAGAATGCATGAATAATAGACCTATTTTTTTAAAAAATGTGTAAATTACTTTAGGAGTAAGTACTTAAGGAATCATGACTGGTTTTATTGCTCAAAACTCTAACAAATTTTACATACCCTTCAGGTTAGTTTTTTAAATAAAATATTACTTATTTTTTTATTTATTAGTTTTATCATTTTTTAATTAGAGCTGACATACATTATTATATTACTTACAGGTGTATACCCCATGATTAGAATTTAATGATCATCCTAATAAATCACCACCAATCTGACACCATAAATAATTATTAGAATATTATTGACTATATTCCCTATGCTGTACTTTACATCTCTATGACTATTCTGTAACAACCAATTTTTCTTCTTAATCCCTTCACTTTTTTCACACATTTCCCCAACTCCTCCCTCATCTGGCAACTGTCCAAATGTTCTTTGTATCTGTAAGCCTGTTTCTATTCTGCTTGTCTGTTTATTTTGTTTTGTATATTCAATTTTTTAAAATAAATCCTTACTGTTCAGATTATTACAATTGTTCCTCTTTCTTCCCCCCATAGCTCCCCTCCACCCGGTTCCCATCCACTCTCTGCCCTTAACCCCCCCACCACTGTCCTCAACCATAGGTGTACAATTTTTCTCCAGTCTCTTCCCGCACCCCCCCACCCCTTTCCCCCCGAGAATTGTCAGTCCACTCCCTTTCTATGCCCCTGATCCTATTATATTCATCAGTTTATTCTGTTCCTCAGATTTTTTATTCACTTGAGTTTTAGATTCACTTGTTGATAGATATGTATTTGTTGTTCACAATTTTTATCTTTACCTTTTTCTTCTTCCTCTTCTTAAAGAATACCTTTCAGCATTTCATATAATACTAGTTTGATGGTGATGAACTCCTTTAGCTTTTTCTTATCTGTGAAGCTCTGTATCTGACCTTCAATTCTGAATGATAGCTTTGCTGGGTAATCTTGGTTGTAGGTTCTTGCTGTTCATCACTTTGAATATTTCTTGCCACTCCCATCTGGCCTGCATAGTTTCTGTTGAGAAATCAGCTGACAGTCGTATGGATGCTCCCTTGTAGGTAACTGTTTTTCTCTTGCTGTTTTTAATAATCTCTCTTTGTCTTTTGCTCTTGGCATTTTAGTTATGATGTGTCTTGGTGTGGTCCTCTTTGGATTCCTTTTGTTTGGGGTTCTCTGCGCTTCCTGGACTTGTAGGTCTGTTTCTTTCACCAGGTGGGGGAAGTTTTCGGTCGTTACTTCTTCAAATAGGTTTTCAATATCTTGTTCTCTCTCTTCTTCTGGCACCCCCATAATTCTGATGTTGGTACGCTTGAAGTTGTCCCAGAGGCTCCTTACACTATCTTCATATTTTTGGATTCTTTTTTCTTTTTTCTTTCCCAGTTGGGTGTTTTTTGCTTCTTTGTATTTCAAATCTTTGACTTGATTCTTGCGATCCTCTAGTCTGCTTTTGGATCTCTGTATATTATTTTTTATTTCAGTCAGTGTATGCTTAATTTCTAGTTGGTCCTATTTCATATCATTGAGGGTCTCACTAAATTTATTGGCCTTTTCTAGAAAATTCTTGAAAAACCTTATAACCGTGGTTTTGAAGTCCATATCCAGTTTGCTTTCTTCCATTTCTTTCAATTGTGATCTGTTTGTCTCCGCATTTTGGCTGCTTCCCTGTGTTGATAGAGTGGCTTTGTGTGCTAGGTGTCCTATAGGGCCCAGTGGCTCAGCCTCCCCAGTTACCTGAGGTGAACACTCTTGGTGCACCCCTTTGTGGGCTGTGTGCACAGTCTTGTTGTAGTTAAGCCTTGAGTGTTGTTGGTACCACTGGGGGGAATTGACCTCCAGGCCAATTGGCTGTGAGGATCAGCTGTGTCTATGATGGGAGAACTTCTGTGCTGGAGATACCCTTATGAGACAAGACTTGCTTCAGTGGTGCTTTGGTGCTCACTGAGTCTGCCCCCTGAGTGTGTCCCTTATGGATCTGAGGAGTTGTAATCTGGATGGTCCCACTCTGACCCCTGGGTACACTGGCTCTTGGATCTCCAAGGAGGTGCTAATTTAGCCTCTGCATGAGGCCACCCAGCAGGAGCTATGGAGAGATCTGCAGATTCCTCTTCTTTGTGTTTTGGGGGTGCCCAGATGAGGCCCAGCTGTGAAGCAATGCAAGCTGCTGTTGAGCCTTGGGCCTTCTTTTGGATGTTCTGGGTCTCACTGATCCAGCTGCAGTTTGTTAGGTAAGTTTATATTTCAAAGGGCCAGGCCATTCATATGCAAAAGCCTCTGCACTCAGCTTGGATGGGGCGGAGTCTCAGGGCGGAGCAATCAGCAACGGCTTCGTGGGGCGGGCTCTCAGGGCGGAGCAAACAACGATGGATTCCCATCAGCCCTGCCCTAAGAGGCCCCTGGGTCTCAGTGTCCTGCGGTAATCGCTGCAAGCACCTCTGAGAGAAAGCCACCCTCGAGTTTCGTCCACTGCCAGACAGTTCAGTTTCTCCTCATATGAGTCTGGGTCCCCAGAGGCCCGCCCAGAACTGGAGTTCAGAGCAGTCGGGAGCTTTTGTCTTCCTCCCAGTTGAGAAAGCCAGCTGCGTATTCAGTTGCCAGCCCTCTCCGCACACGCGCCTTCTTACCTCTGCCTTCCGCAGCTCCTGTAAGTCTCAATGTGCTTTTCTCTTTCCTTCTGGTTATAGAATTTCCACTCAGCCAGCTTTCCTATGGTTCTGGATGATGTCCGTTTTGTCTTTTAGTTGTAGTTTTGAAATTGTTGGGCGAGGCAACAGTTTAGGTATTTACCTATGCCGCCATCTTGGTTTCTTTTTTCCTTTCAAGTTATTTTAGATTTATGAAAAATCATATTATTAGTTTAAAAGGAAAGAAAAAAAAGTTAATAACCAAAGTCTTTAATCAATTATAAAGTGGGGAAAAAATGGTACAAAAGTCTCTGTTATTTTGGTGAGCAGATTAACTGATTTTTGGCCCAGTTGGTTGAGATGCCAGGCAAAGGGGAAACCGGAGCCAACTACTGAGCAGTATGACCACCCCTGTCTTCAAAACCGGACTAATGCTTAGTTCCCTCCAGCATGAGAATATGTCCCAAACCTTTTATCAAAGGGGCTGTGGGCAAGGCCAGAGGCATGTTGACCCTGTGTTTGTGTCCCTCTCGGAGGGCACATGTGTGAAGCAGGTCAAGGAGTAGCCACAGACACATAAGTTTACTCCCTCCAACATAGCTTCTTCTCTCTCACACTGAGGAAACTGAGGCACCTTTGTTTTTCAACTACTGCAATGTCAGAGATGGGCAAAAGCATTTATTGTTCATGTTTATTAGTTACAGTTCATCAAAACCATTGACTTTTCGAGCAGGAAGATACCTAGAGATCATTCATTGTGGTGGCTTTCCAAACTTTTGTAGCTAGAAAATCCTCTTCGTAGGAATGCAAACAGAAAACAACATATAAAACAGAGATCAGGGAAGAGGAGTTTGGAAACCACCAAGGAAATTCATGGAATCCCTAAAGTCCATTAGAGCACAGTATAAAAACCTCTGATCTATTCACACCCACTAGGATGGCTATTATAAAAAAATAGGAAATAAGTGTTAGCAAGGACGTGGAAAAATCAAAACCTTTGTGCACTGCTGATAGAAATGTAAAATGGTGCAGCCACTATGGAATGCAGTATAACAATTCCTCAAAAAATTAAAAATAATTACCATACAATTCATCAATCCCACTTCTGGGTAGTATATACCCCAAAGAATGAAAAGTAAGGCCCCTCTAATAGGTATTTGTACACCCATGTTCATAGCAGCATTATTCACAACACCCAAAAGGTACAAGCAACCCAAGTGTCCATCAATGATGAATGGCTAAATAAAATGTGGTATATACATGCAATAAAATATCATTTCATTAAAAATATTCCAATGGAATATTATACCCTAAAAAAGGAAGAAAGAGCCCAGTTGGCAGCATTGACCCATGCACCAAGAGGTTTGATTCCTGGTCAGGGCACATACCCAGGTTGTGGGCTCAATTCTTATTGAGGGTGTACAGGAGGCAGCCAATCAATGATTCTCTTTCATCACTGATGTTTCTCTCCCTCCCTCTCCCTTCCTTTCTCTCTAAAATCAATAAAAAAAAATTTTTTTTTTTTAAGTAAGAAAAAGCATCTATAAAGTTTCAGGATACAAGTCAATATACAAAAATGCTACATTCTAATACACTAATAACAAACTAGCAGAAAGAGACACTAAGAAAAAAAATTCTATTTATAATTGCATCAAAAAGATAAAATGCCACCCTAGCCAGTTTGGCTCAGTGGTTAGAGTGTAGGCCTGAGGACTGAAAGGTCGCAGGTTCAATTCTGGTCAAGGGCATGTACCTTGGTTGCAGGCACATTCCCAGTAGCGGGTGTGCAGGAGGCAGCTGATGGATGTTTCTCTCTCATCGATGTTTCTAACTCTCTACCCCTCTCCCTTCCTCTCTGTAAAAAAAATAAAATGCCTAGGAATAAACTTAACCAAGGAGGTAAAAGACCTGTACACTATAAAACATTTTATAAGAAAATTATAAGACACTGATGAGAGAAACTGAAGAAGACACAAATAAGTGGAAATATATTCTCATGGACTGAAAGAGTTAATACTGTTAAAATATCCATACTACCCATAGTAATCTACAGGTTCAAGCAATCCCCATAAAAATTCCAATGGAATTTTTTACAGAAATAGAACAAACAATGCTAAAATTTGGATGAAACCATGAAAGACCTCAAAAAGCCAAAGCAATTTTGAGAAAGAACAAAGCTGGAGACATCATGTGCCCTGATTTCAAACTATATTACTATAGTAATCAAAACAGTATGCTACTGGAAGAAAAACAGAGACAAAGGTCAATGGAACAGATATAGAGCCCAAAAATAAACCCACATATATATGGTCAATTAATTTATGATAAAGCAGCCAAGAATATACAATGGGGAAAGAACAGTCTCTTCAACAAATGGTGTCCAGGAAACTAGACAGTCATGTACAAAAGAATGCAACTAGACCATTATGTTACACTGTACACAAAAATTAACTCAAAATAGATAAAAATTTTGAATATAAGACCTGAAGTCACTAAACTCCTAGAAAAAAAACAGGAGACAAGCTCCTTGACATAGGTCTTAGTGATGATTTTTTGGATTTGACACCAAAAGCAAAGGCAACAAAAACTAAAATAAACAAGTGGGACTTTATCAAACTAAAACACTTCTGCACAGCCAAGGAAAACATCAACAAAATAAAAAGGTAACATACTGAATGGGAGAAAATATTTGCAAATCATATATCTGATAAGAGGTTAATATCCAAGACATAAAAAGACTGATACAACTCAACAGCAAGAATAAGTAAATAAATAAATCTAATTTAAAAATGGGCAGAGGAACTAAATAGTTATTTTTCCAAGTAAGACATACAGGTGGCTAAGAGGTACAAGAAAAGGTGCTCAATATCACTAACCATTAGGGAAATGCAAATCCAAACCACAATGAGATAGCACCTCACACCTGTTAAAATGGCTATTATCAAAGAGCCAAAAAATAAGTGTCGAAGAGGATGTGGAGGAAAGAGAACCCTTAATCACTGGTGAAAGGAATGCAGATTGGTGCAGCTACCATGAAAAATAGTATGACAGTTTCTCAAAAAATTAAAAATAGAACTACTATATGATCCAGCAATTCCACTTAAAAAAAAAAAAAATGAGAGCACTAACTTACAAAGATACATGTATTTCTCTATGTTCATTCATTGCAGCACTATTTACAATAGCCAAGATACGGAAGCTATGGAAGCAACCTCAGTATCCATTGATGGCTGAATGGATAAATGAAATGTGGTGTATATGTATGTACACACACAAACACAAACACACACACACAGAGAGAGAGAGAGAGAGAGAGAGAGAGAGAGAGAGAGAGGGAGGGGGGAGGAAGAGAGAGGAATATTATTCAGACATAAAAGAGGAGTAAATCTTGCCACTGTAACACTGATGGACCTTGACGGCTTCATTTATACTAAGTGAAATAAGTCAGATAAAGAAAGACAAATACCATATGATCTCACTTATATGTGAACAAACTGAGCTCATGGATACAAAGAACTGATTGGTGGATGCCAGAGACAAGGGAGTGGGCAACGAAGAGGTTTAAAAAGTACAAACTCCCAGCTATATAGTTAATAATAATATATTGTATATTTGAAAGTTGCTAAGAGAGTGGATTTTAAAAGATTTCATCACAAGAAAAAAATTATAACTATGTATGGTGAGAGATATTAACTAGACTTATTATGGTGATCAATTCTCAATATATACAAATATGGAATCATTATGTTGAACATCTGTAACTAATATGTTATATTGGCAATTATATCTAAATTTTTAAAAAGGAAGGAAATTATTGACACATGCTACAACACAGATGAACCGTGAATATATTATGTTAGGTGAAATAGGTCAGTTAGAAAATACTGTATGATTCCACTTACGTGAAGTACCCAGAATAGACAAATTCAGAGACAAAGGGTGAAGCAGTTTTGCCAGGGACTGCGGAGAGGAGAGATAGGGAGTTGTTTAATGAGTATGAAGTTTTGGTTTTGCAAAATGAAGAGTGCTCTGGAGATGGATGATCATGATGGCTTTCCAAGAATGTGCACGTACTTAAATGCCACTTAACTGTATATTTTTAAATGGTTACAATGATAAATTTTATATTATGTATGTATTTTTTACCATAATCAAAAAACAAAGACTGTTGATCTGATTTAACACAATACCTTCATTTTACTAGGAAAAAACAAACAAACTAAAGCAGAAAAATTATTAACCTAAGATCACATGCAGGCACTAGTGTGCCACCTAAATGTAATTCTGTAAAAGGTAGTTCTGTCTAGATTGCTTACTCCATCAAACTCTTCAAAGGCTCCCTGTGATCACAGAATAAAACTTAAGTTCCTACACCTGGCATGCAAGGCCCTCTAGGATGGGGATCCACCTCCTCTCCAGATACAGTATTCACTGTTGCCTGGCACTCCACCACCACAAGGCCTGTAGCTCCTTGCCTCTGCTACACCTCTCACCTCCAGGCCTTTGCTCTGTCCACACCTTCTCCCCAACTTCACTTCATTAAATATGCCTGAGTATCACCCTATTATACTAAGCATCCTTACTCCAAGATCCTGTCAACCCCAGGCTATGTGTGCCTCATGCTCCTATAATACCCCCACACCACCTTACCACTGCACCCATCATAATGTGTATGATTACTTGCTTAAGTGCCATCTCCCCTACTCTTTTACTGCAGGCTCCTGACTAAACGTCATTCATCTTGGTCTGCTGAGTACCTAGACCACACCTGGTGGTGATGGGCCCTCAGGAAATGGTGACAACAAATATATCTGG
Organism: Corynorhinus townsendii; assembly: GCA_026230045.1. Lineage (NCBI taxonomy): Eukaryota > Metazoa > Chordata > Mammalia > Chiroptera > Vespertilionidae > Corynorhinus > Corynorhinus townsendii. Next base: position 76,932,550 of record JAPDVU010000001.1, on the reverse strand, counting down.
CAGAAAAGCCAAGGTGAGACTAGATCTTTTGACGGTCCAGAGCTGTTTTCATTAGGGTAACTGAGGACCTCCCCTCACAATGTGAACATAATTATTTTCTTGAGGGTTCTTACTTAGGAATGAATTTCATGTGCCTTGGATGCAAGGATTCCGTACTCATTCCTGAATTATGCAACAGTACCACCCAATTTATTCCAACTTTCTGAGAATGAGATGGCAGTGGAAGAGAAGACCACAGAAAGTAACAGGACTCTTTTCCTGGTCCCATAAACATCTGTTATTTTTACAATAAATAAGGAAGACTCTTGCTGGCACTTTGAGTGACCATAATTTAATCAATCCATTGAGAACTCTTGTTCTCTATGACAGTGATCTACACACTGTAAGACCTTGAGGACAAGCAATCCTGCAATGGAAACAATTTTATTTGAAGGTTATGTCCTCAGCTCCATGACTTCTCTAGCCTTGGTGGAAGACAGGCTTAGCCAGAGAGAAATATTTTTAGACAAGGGTGCTTCAGAGCTGTAAAAATAGGCCCAGTGAATAGCACACTTGTCAAAGCCAGAGTACTCTAGCCACAGGGCCAAGTAAACATGCCCAGCAGAAGCAAACATATCACCAGATTGGAAGCATTTTCTCTGAAGCATAGCTTGAATGGTGAATTTAAAAAATATATATATTTTTATTGATTTCAGAGAGTAAGGGAGAGGGAGAGAAAGACAGAAACATCAATGATGTCAGAAAATCATTGATTGGCTGCCTCTTGCACGTCCCACACTGGGAATGGAGCCTGCAACCCAGGCATGTACTGATTGGGAATCAAACCATGACCTCCTGGGTCACAGGTCAACACTCAACCACTGAGCCACATGGGCCAGGCTGAATGGTGAATTTGTAAGAACTATGTCCACTGTTCAGTGAGGTGTCCCATAGGCCCTAGCACTATAGGAGGGCTGCGTTTCATCAACATCACATTCTCTTGGAAAAATTGCAAACCTGCACAAACTATCTGCCACAGTGGAGTTCCGACTGCCTCCTGATCCCCAGAATAAGTGCATGTAATCAGTGCCTCCCACACTGACTGTGCCCGAGGCTCCAATGCCTTGCTAACAAGGCCTGGCTTTGGGTTCTCATGATTTGATCTAGGAAGAGAAGCCACAAATCAGTTACATCTCAGAGCTGGCAATTCTGGGTTTATAATTATCCGTGTCTGTGTAATACCATGAACTCTGCCATCATCATGAGTTGTCTTCACTAACTTGAACAATCAGAAAAAGGCATTCTGTTGAGGCTTTCAACCACCACTCACCACTAGAGTCAGCTAGCTTATTCTTAAAATAGTTGAATTCATTGGCTGGCCTATTTATAAAAACTTAGATTTTTCTATTTCACAAAGTATTTTTAAAAAAACCAAGATAATGTGCCCTGACTGACCGGAACTGGGGAATGTGCAACTCAGGAACATGTCCTTGACCAGGAATCGAACCTATGACCCTTCAGTGCACAGGTCGATGCTCCAACCGCTGAGCCAAACCGGCCCGGGCTAAACACATACTTTTTCAAAAAATTCAATAAGCATTTGGGTTCGGTAATGTAGAGAAAATAACTTCTCTTCCAGGACTCTCCCACAAATTCTGAAAAAAAGGGATAACAGGACATGTTGATGGCATCAATCAAGTCTTAGTTATATTTAAGAATATCTGAAAGATGTTGCCATGATGGACACTTTCTAGGTAGAGACGACAGCTATGAATACAAACTGCTCTCTAGGAAGATTAATATGCAATGTCTGTTAGGATGAGTGGAGTTTTAGTGAAAGGACTAATTAAGAGGCTCCCACAAGAATCCAGGTAACAATGCCTGGTACAGGAATCACAAAGGAAAGCACAGGGGAGAACCTCCTCATGGAGGAGAGACTCACAATCTTTTTCAGTGTGGGTTATAGGTCAATGCTCAACCCTATCTGACCATGACCCTATCTTCAGAGTGCATGTGGCTGGAATAACAACAATGGTAATAATAAGAGGAAACTCTCTGGATAAGTTAAAGAGAACATGATGAATTGAGTTTTGGTAAGTGATTTGGAGTCTACTGGCAGAAAGATGGCAGCAGAGCATCCAAATGGAGATGATCTAACTTTGAGTCTAGCTGGTATCTGTTGATTCTAGATAGCCACAAAGGATCCCTTGTTCATAGAGGCCACATCAGAGACCAGAGGTGCAGGCACAGCTATGGTTATCTCAGACTCTGGGATCTCTAGCCAGCAGAACAGGAGTTGAGAGACCAGAGTCCCAGCCCCAGCTCTGCCTCTGACCCTTGAGCCCAATATCATCTCTGCAGGAGTGATTGTTATAATGGTCACATTACTTTGAATGGAATAAAGTGTTACATTTGTAGAATTTTTAAAGTGCCAAGCTCTGTTGTAAATGCTTTTATGAAGTCACTGTAATACCCAAAAATGTCTATATGGAACACTAAGATTTTTTCTCAACAATCCACATAGTCTTAAAAATCTTTAGAATTGTTTGATCTCCCCATATCTCCCTATCAAATATCTTCCAAGATAGTTAAAATAATCTAAAATAAGAGAAGTCAACAGCAGATTAGATCTGAGGGAGCTATATAAAAGCATTTATTGAACAATTACCATTGAACACACTAGTATGACTCTAAGCACTTAGCTCATTTACCTGTCATAACATTGTGAAAGCAAGTATATGAATTCCCAGGGAAGGGATAGAGGCAGAGAGGGGTTAAATGACTTGCCTAAGGTGCCCAGAGCCAAAGAGGAAGGGCTGGGATCCAACTCCAGCAGGCACCTCACAGCCTGCTGCTTCAAGCACTGGACCACCACTCACCAGAAACTATCCCACCACATCCTTAGCATAACCCAGGGGAGACACAGAACAAAGAGCAGCAGCATTATCTTCCAGGAGAGCTGGGCAGTGAGGGGTGTGCCTTAGGCAGATAAGGGGAGAGGAGAGAAGGGGGAGGAAAGGTAATTAGAAACTCAAGCAGGGGACAAATAATAGTGAGGCTGTATCTACCACACCGCAGAGAATACCCTAAACCTGACTGAGGTGTCATTTCTGCTCTACAATGTCCAAAGGTATTCCAAGGCATTCTTTTTATGCTGGTCAGCCCCTCCCCAAGTCCAAGAACTAATATGCTGACAGAAGCTGGTTTACTGTTCCAATATGTCACAAAGAGCAGAGAACAACCCAATGAAGACGTGAGCAACAATATAGGAGGCGAGGGAAGAATGTCATGACAAACATATCCCATACCCTTGAGGAGGAAGTTAACACCTGGGAATAAAAATATTCCCTCCATAAGAACACTCACAAGAAGAGATTGTGTCAGTCTCCTGTGATCCCAAAACCTCTCCCAGGCCACTGCACTTTCAAGCAAATTTCAACAGAGATGAACTCACTGCAAAACAGAATACAGAACAACTCTGATCCCTCTTCTGTTTGGCACCAGAAAATTCAGAGCTGGGGGAGAGAAGAGAATGGTGAACAAATTCAGTGGCTGGGAGAAGCTTTTGGGTCCACCTGAGTCCTCAACAAGCATCACAAATGTCAGGAAAATGTTCCTCTGTAGCTGAGAATGTTGCCCCCTCCCTTCTTTTGTTTAACAGCCTAAGGAGCTCTCCGCAGAAGAAATGTGCACTTTTTGCTTTTTAAGAGGGACCAAAAACAAAAGCAAAGCAAAGTCTTGGGTGAAAAGAACCTAGATCCAACCCCCTTCAAGATGCAAACTTTCTCACTTCCTCCAAGAAGTGTAGAGCACTAAAAGGAAGTTTGTACTGGAGCCTTGAGAAATCCAGCCTCAGAAATTCCATGCCCAGGGAACTCACTGACTCCTTACCAACAACTTAATGAAAGCTACAAGCTCTCTGGGCTCCTTATATGAAAAAAGGCAATGTACAAGAAAACCTTATAAAGAACTCATTCTATAAACTGAAGAAAAGCACAGCTAGTACCTTTCTTCCCTTTTTTCCTCCTTTAAAAAGCAAAAAACAACCTGATCCCCACTCAAGGGTCATTTGATGCTGTAAGCTTTGCCAGCCCAAGTATCCAGCTGAAGATAAATTGGCAATCAGAACCAAGTCAGAAGTGTATAATGGGCAAACAAAAATCACAAGTTAACCCGACTTAAATATTAACCTGCAGCCTAAGCAAATTTTTAAAATTTAAAACAAACAAAACAAATGACAGGCAAAGTAGACACCCTTGGAGAATACATATGTACAAATGACCTGTGCACTGATCAATTGTAATTAAGCATAGACCTCACTTGTCTTAAATTGCTTAACTGTTCAAGAAATGTGTCAGGCTCCCACAAAAGCTGTTTAATTTTTTCCATGCTACTCAGCATAAACTGGAATATAGCAAAAATGATAAATAAAAAAATATTATGGACACAGACAACAGTGTGGTGATTGCTGGAGGGAAGGGGGATGGGGGAGGTGGAGGAGGTTATAGAAGGGATAAATGGTGAATGGAGACTTGACTTGGGGTGGTGAACACATAATACATTGTACAGATGATGTGTTATAGAATTGTGCACCTGAAACTTGTGTAATTTTGTTAACCAGTATCATCCCAATAAATTCAATAAAAAGGAAACAAAAAAGATTGTAAACAGAACTACACCTTGATTAAAATTAAAGCTACTTCAGAAAGAGTTCAGGGGAGTGAAGCTAAATGTGATTTAATAGCTTTCCTTAGATGCTAGTTTGTGCTTGTGTTTTTGTTTGTTTTTATTGATTTTAGAGAGGAAGGGAGAGGGAGAGACAGAAACATCGATGGTGAGAGAGAATCATTCAGCATCATCCCATGCACCCAAAGGTTGCTGGTTGGATTCCTGGTTGGGGCACATATGTAAGGCAACAGTGTTTTTCTCTCATACAATGGTGTTTCTCTCTCTCTCTCTCTCTTTTCCCCTCTCTCTAAGCATGTCCTTAGGTGAGAATTAAAAAGAAAAACAAAGCTGTATGAGGATTAACAATACAATAGGGGAGGACAAAAAGTGCCTTCCCTCTTTTCAGAGGTCCCTGGACAACTGGCATTTGTTGTCAAGATTAAGTGAGATGCAACAGATTCACAACTAATATTCTCCATCTTAGCAGCAATGACCTGAGATGGTATGAGGGGAGAAGGACAAAAGGACAAGCAATGAAGATAATAATCATAAAGGCAGTTAAGCCTTTGTGAGCTCTTACTAGGTGCCAGACACTGTGCTAAGAGCCTGACTTGTGCTAGTTCATTCAATCCTCTAGATTCTCCTATGAGGCTAGTGCTAGTATTAGTCCTAGTTTAGAGATTAGTAGGCACAGAGGTTAAGTAACTTTCCCATGTTAAGACAGCCAACGTGAGGCAGAGCCAGCATATAGGCCATCCAATTCCCCATACTGAACTGGAGCCAATCTCCAGTCAAACACATCAACTACTTTTTTGTGGCACTTAATAAGCAGAACAGATCACCCTCTACCAAAAGCTGTAGGTCAAGGAGCATGAAGAATAATGCTTAGAACTGCAAGCCTGAAGGTGAAGTGCAAAATGGATCAGCTAAACTGCTGAAACCAACCACAGAGCAGCACAGAGATGTTCTCCAGGAAAGCGTGGTTCCCTCCACAGGATTAGTTTTCATCTAAAGTGACTGAGGCTCTTGTAAACCTTGTTCTGTAAGAATGCAACTACTTACCCTATGACTGTCCACTATTTTAACTTTTGAAATGGCAGTCCATTGTATTTCCAACCTGTGGGATAAACAGCTCCCCCCAACCCTCCCCCCCTAAATTTCAAAAGGCACTCACTCCCCTGGTCCAACTATTCAAGTCTGTGTTACGATCAATGTCAACCTCCTCCCCGCTTTCTGAGATGGAGGCTCCAATACTATATCCATAATTTTAGGTGCCACCTCTGGACATAATTGTGCAGCATAACACCCTTTTCTGGACAATAATGGATACAGCATTCTAAGAGCTGAACAACCTGAAACAATGCTTTCTACTTAGTTTCTAATCCTCTTCCACTGATGTCTTCAAGTCACAATTAACAACAGTTTCTGGACCCGTTTTTTCCTATATTGGTACTAGAGGCCTGATGCACAGGTGGGTCCCTTGGTCTGACTGGCAATCAGGGTGAATCGGGGCCGTGTTGCCCAGTCCCCATTGGGGCGGATCAGGGCTGGCCAGCCTTGGGGAGGGAGGGGGGAGGGGCTTCTGGAGGTTGGCTGGACTTCGGGAGATTGGCTAGCCACGGGAGGTAAGCTGTGGGAGCGCACTGACCACCAGGGGGCAGCTCCTGCATTGAGCGACGTCACAGAGAGGGTCAAAGAGGTCAACTGATGGTAATGGTCACTTAGGCTTTTATATATATATATATATATATATATATATATATATATATATATATATGGTAGGCTTAAGGCCCTAATATCTTGTTTTTAAACAAATACATTATTTTATACCTTCCCACAACAAATCTCACACTCACAGCTGTGGGAGATTTTTGGTGGAGCAGGGGAATACAAGTGTTCTCAAGCTTGAATATCCTATAATACAGTATAATATTTGTAACATTTAGGTTAAAGGGACTTACTCCTCACATCTCATGTAGAACATAGATTAAGGGGACACCATAACCTAGCAGCCAAGGCATCCACACAATAAAAAGGAAAATGTATGTCCAAACACATTATCTCGGAAGAGAAACGGAAAACTATAAGAAGTTAGAAGGATAAAATGTTAATGAAATACAGATTTTAGCAGACAATGCAATCAAACTAATATGTTGCAAAACATTTGCAGGGAGAGGAAAATTAAGATACATAATAATAGTCAATGATTTTTAAAAGAGTAAGCATGGAAATGTGGACTTGACTGGAAGGACACTGAAAAATAAACTCTTTCATGACTGTAGCCACTGCATTTGAGTACTCCGCTAAGAAAAATTAGATAATGGTCTCCACTTCAACAATACAAGGTGCAAAGGCTGAAATGATAAGAATATTGTCAACTAAGACACCGGAATCAAGGTTCTCCAATATGAGCAGGAATTTGCGGGGATGAGGGGTGGAGAAGCAGCAAATATCACAGTATCCAGGTAATCAATTGCACAACTGACCTTGAGCCACAGTTAGGCTGGAACATGGCAGTCTTGAAGATGGACATTGAGACTGGAGGCCCTCAGCCCCTTTGTCTTCCCCACTTTCTCCAAGCCCCTAAAATTTGCAGTTCTCAGCACAGAGGGCACTAGGTCAAAGGTCAAAGTTGCCTTGCATTGGCGGACTAACAGGGCCTCCCAAGCTCTTACTAGATAACTTTACAAATTGCTACAAAAGCGATGACTATTATTATTCTTTGTAACCCAGAAAGCAAAGCAAACACACGGGAGGTTGGAAGGAGATCCTTTAGGAGAGCAGAAAACTGCTCTTACAAAGACCTTATAATTCTAAAAAGTTCCAGGTCTCTGGAAGCAATTCGGGTGTAAGCCAAGCAGCAAGCAAGCTATGTCTCAACCTGGCACACATACAATAGTATCTTCTCTCAGCAGGACCCAGTTCCAAGCGCATTCGCTAGCACCTACACCCAGCCCTGGGCCCGGCTGGAATTTAGAGACGAGGAAACTGAGGCTCGGCCCCAAGACACTGTATCTTTGGGGAATGACCACGCACAGGCCCAGAGGCAAGACGTTTCAATTACACGGGGAAGGAGCATGGTGGAAATTCCCGGGTCTCCCGTGGACCCCGGCCTCTCCGCGGATCACCCCGCCGAGTCGCGGCCCGCAAGCGCTCTCAGTTCCGGTGGGCAGCCAAGCGAGCAGGGTGCGCTGCCAGGGGGCGGCTCACCTGGGCAATGCCGGCGCCCATCAGCCCACCGCCGATGACCGCCACGTGCTTGATAACGATTTTCTTCGCCGTGGCTGAGGCTGTGGAGGAAGAGGACACACTACGCACAAACTGCCTGGTTACGAAAGCCATGGCGCTGCGGGCAAACGGAGGCAGCTACGGCGTCCAGACTGGGGAAGAAGGCACGACTACGACGCACAGCCAGCCAGCGGACCTCTAGGGGCGGAGACCAGGCGGACCCGCCTCCCGGCGCTCTCCGAGCGTTACCGTGACGTCATCGGAGAAGGGGCGGGGACTCGCAGCCCGCTCAGCTCATTGGCGGAGGCCGTGGAGGCGACTTTCCGGCTTCCGAGCGCGGAGTCCACGTGGGGTGGCGCGGGCTGCTGCCTTCTGCCCCGTAGCTGGGGGCTCTCAGCGGCGGTGCCTGGAGTCGGACCCCGGGTCGCAGCGGGGCAGGGCGGTTAGCGTGCAGACCATTCCTCGGAAAGCCACAGAAGCCTGGTAAGATGGAGGCATAGTGTTGACTTCTTACAACATCGCCTCTGATGCTCGTGCAAACCTCAGCGCTGAGTTTATACGTGATCTTTGGTAGTGGTGGTGATAAAGGGACCCAAAATGAGCAGCCTTGAATCACGTCACCTAGTAACCAGCTCTAGGGGTTATTTTATTTCTGTGGATAATGAGTGTTTTCTGCTAAAACAGAAATAAACTAACTGCTCAACAATCGAAAAAATGTCTAACGGCCCTAACCGGTTTGACTCAGTGGATAGAGCGTCGGCCTGCGGACTGAAGGGTCCCGGGTTCGATTCAGGTCAAGGGCATGTACCTTGGTTGCGGGCACATCCCCAGTAGGGGGTGTGCAGGAGGCAGCTGATGGATGTTTCTCTCTCATCGATGTTTCTGACTATCCTCCCTTCCTCTCTGTAAAAAATCAATAAAATATATATTTAAAAAAAAAGAAAAAGAAAAAATGTCTAACGGCCCATGAGTCCCAATGTAAAGATCACTCCCAGGGCGTTAGTTACCCTTTTCAGTGTTAGACATCTGATGGTTTAAGGTCAAAGGGCAACCTTTGTAGAGTAATTGATACCCACTAGGCTAATCTCCCTCGTGTGAGTAATTTCGAATTACTATAACTTAGTAATAAAGAACTTTATTCACTTATTTTTAAATATGTAATAAGAACTCACAAACTCACCATAGAATCAAAAGTAGGCCTCCTCCTATGGGACGTAGCTATCATAAGGAATTCTGTGGTTCACCATTTCTTTGCTTTGATCTCATCTAATCCTGTAAAAATATGGGAGAAGCACTTTTGCTGAGGACTGTTGGGCTTAGGAGAGATAAGGTCACATCCAAATAGTAAAGTCCATTAAGTGCTAGAATGTAGCAAATGCAAAACGCCATGGAATCAGAAATGGAAAAGGAAAACTACACAGAGAAACCTGGTAATTTGAAGAATAAGTGTATTAGAAAACAAAAGTTTCAAGCCAGAGGAAGCAGCACGTGCAAAGGTAGAAACAAGAAAATATTGCCACAGGAGAAGAGGAATTCGATGTGATGAGAGCAGAGATGATAAATTAGGAGGATGCATGGATGATCCCTAGATGGATTTTAACCTTTCACTCTGAGTTACAAGTTGTGTCTAATGCAAGGCCAAATATGTTCTAATGACAGTGTTGTCACTATATTTTTTAACTTATTATTTGTTATTCCTCACCCGAGGATATTTTTTCCATTGATTTTTAGAGAGAGTGAAGGGGGGGGGGGGGGAGGAGGGAGAGAAACTTCAATGTGAGAGAGACACATTGATTGGTTGCCAACCTGACCTAGGAGCCTTGGATCAAGCCTGCAACCGAGGTACTTGCCCTTGACCCTGAATCAAACCTGAGACTCTACGGTCCACGGCCGATGCTATAACCAGCGAGCCAAACTGGCCAGGGCATCACAATATATATTCTTTAATTGTGTGTAATGTTAAACAATGCCAAGAATGATGCATTTGCATATCCATGATTTGTTTTCCTCAGGAAAAAGAGAATAACCAGTGCCGTATTTTTGAGTGACTCTCAAGTCTGAGGCTATCTGTATTATGTAGACGTGATGTTGAGAAAGGACCACTGAGTGAGAGGAGCCCTGACTTAGTCCCTGGTGGGCAGTATGACCATCTGCAGACACCTCCTAGGCTCCAGTGTCTTTGTCTATCAAAGGAAACATTTGGACAGATAACTTTGCAGCTGTTTTATACTGAAAGTCTAACTCCCATTTACAGTCTTCTGAAGCAAGGGCCACCCTGCCCCAACTCCTGCACAATCCTGGTCAGATGACAGTTACAATAGATTCATTCTCCTTTTGCCAGGACTGCTAGTCTTTTCCCAAGTGTGGCCTTGGGCTTTCGGGTGCCCAGTAACGACTTCTATGGTCCTTGCCTTGCACATTCACCCTGTTCTTGGGGTCATGCTTCCTTTCTGCAGAATGGAGTGCTGGGAAGCGTGACCTTGGTCACTGAACCAACTCAGAGACAGCAAAGGTCTGGCACAGAGAATGGAGTAAGTAATGACTACTTTGTTTTGTCCTATAAATGGCTAATTGTAATATTTAAAAAACTGATATCAAAGAAGCATTATTTTATTTTATTTTTTTAATATATTTTTATTGATTTTTTACAGAAAGGAAGGGAGAAGGATAGTTAGAAACATTGATGAGAGAGAAACATCGATCAGCTGCCTCCTGCACAACCCCTACTGGGGATGTGCCCACAACCAAGGTACATGCCCTTGACTGGAATCTCAGTCTGCAAGCCGACACTCTATCCACTGAGCCAAACTGGTTAGGGGAAGAAGCATTATTTTAAAATATACATGGTGGTGGGCTCTTAGAGTGGCAGAAGCAGGAAGTGCAATTGGCCCTTTCCTTCCAACAAATTGGCAGTATACAAAAAGTATCAAAGCCTTCCAGTCATCCTGCTTTGTGAGGTAGGCAGGCAGAGTGGAACTGACACTGTCTTCACACTGTCGTGTGATAGATACAGTGACCCAGAGACAGTGTGTGTTAATCAGGAACACTAATGGGGGAGGATTCACTGGGTATATTGGAATTTTCCTTCTATTTGTGGGAAAGTAATGATTTCTGGCTTACTGGGGAAACAGTGTTTTGTTGAGTGCTTTTTAGATTTCATATGGCAGAAAACCAGATTTCATATGACTACTCAGGTTGGCCCGAGAGCAAAGCCCAGAAAGTTCAACCAAAAGCTAACCTACTGCAAAATTAATGAGGGTTGACATTGCCACACTTGTCAGCAGAGTTTTCAAGGAAATTAGTCATATGATAAGCATAAAATATATGCTTAGCTTGAGAAGGGCAGTCATGTATTGCTGTATCCCACTGAAAGATATTCTCTTATAAAACACACTAGAGGCCCGGTGCACAAATTCATGCACCAGTGGAGTCCTTTGGCCTGGCCTGCAGGATCTGGCTGAAACTGGCTATCTGACATCCGCCGAGGGGTCCCAGATTACGAGAGGGTGCAGGCCAGGCCAGGGGACCCCACCAGTGCATGATCAGGGCTGGAGAGGGACATGGGAGGTTGGCCAGCCCAGGAAGGACCGCAGGAGGGATCCAGGGCATGTCTGGCCCATCTCACTCAACCACTATTGGCTGGACCCCAGCAGCAAGCTAGCCTACTGGTCGGAGAGTCTGCCCCCTGGTGGTCAGTGCATGTCATAGCAGTGGTTGAGCAGCTTTAGCATATCATTAGCATATTACGCTTAGATTGGTTGAACAGAAGACCAGACACTTAGCATATTAGGCTTTTATTATATAGGATTATATAGGATAAGGCAAAATCTCTAATAACACTGAACAATTTTACAAATAATTTCATCTTCTTTAGCTTTTAGAAAAAATATATCCTGGCAAACTTTAAGCTTTGATCATGTTAGCAGATATTCTCTACTTTTATATTTTCCTCTACTGAGAAAATTCATTAAATCCTCACAATAACCCTATTTGATAGGTACTAAAGGTACCCCTCTTTTACATGTAAGGAAACAGTTCCAGAGAGGTTCAGAAACTTGGTCAAGGTCACACAGCTAACCAATGGCACAGGCAGAATTCAAATCCAGAACAGTCTGTTTTCAGGGCTTGTGTTCTTAACCATTATGCTGTTTTGTCTCTCTTCATAACAACCCAAAGGCTACCACTGCTATTCTCCTCTGAAGGTGAAGAAATCAAGGTTCCAAACAATTAAATCATTTATTAAATGTAACCTACCTAATACCTGGCCAGGCTCAGATTTTAACCCACTCTTACCTCAAGGCTCCCACTCATTTCATACTTTCATACTCCTTAGAAAGTTGCTTGCTGTTAGACGAAAAAAAAAAAAGGAGGGGTGGTTTCCAGTAAATGTTATAAATGTCTGAATTTAGAACTTAATTGTTTTACTAATATTATAAAGGTTAAACAGATTAATTTACTTAGTCATTCTTACTAAGAAACCCCAGAACTGCAACTTTCACACAATGATTCCCAATGTTTACATCTATAGACTCTACAAGAGCCATGGGTGGGTTTTTGTTTTTTTTTAATTACAGTTGACATACAATATTAGTTTCAGGTGTACAACCCCATGATTATACCTTTATATAACATACTAAGTAATCATGCCAATAAATCTAGCACCATATATAGTTATTGTAATACTAGAGGCCCAGTACACAAAATTCGTGCACGAGGAAGAGGTTCCCTCAGTCTGGCCTGCACCCTCTCGCAATCTGGGAACCCACAAGCAGGCAGGCAGGAAGAGTGGTTAGGGACGATCAGGCAGGCAGGCTCCCTCCTCCCAACAGTGGATTCTGCGAGGAATGGGGTTCCCTCCTCCCTCTTGTCACAGTCCAGCTTGAAGGCCAGCCACACCCCCGAAAGCGCGAGACCCAGAGTTCCACAGTGCCCTGGCAGTCCGGGACTCACAGACCCTTCTCGCCACAGTGGCCCAGAGCCCATAGACCCTTCTTGCTTCCATGCCTTGGTGGCCCGGGGTTGAAGACCCTTTTCGCCACCACTGCATCTCGGAGGCCCAGGGCTCAAAGACCATTCTTGCCACAGCCACGCCCCAGCGGCCCAGAACCCACAGATCTCTCCTGCCACCACACCCCAGAAGCCCAGAGCCCACAGACCCTTCCCGCCTGCATGCTGCGGTGGCCTGGGACCCACAGATCTCTCCCACCGCCACACCCCAGAGGCCCAGAGCCCCCAGACCCTTCCCTCCTGTGTGCCTTGGTGGCCCGGGGTTAAAGATCCTTCTCACCGCCAATGCCACTGCGCCTCAGATGCCCAGGGCTCACAGACCCTTGTCGCCGCCGCTGCACCTCAGAGGTCCAGAGCCCACAGACCCTTCCCGCCTGCATGCCTCAGCGGCCTGGGGCCCACAGATCTCTCCCACCCGCCACACCCCAGAGGCCCAGAGCCCACAGACCCTTCCCACGTGCATGCCTCAGTGGCCCAGAGCCCACAGATCTCTCCTGCCCGCCACACCCCAGAGCCCACAGACCCTTCCTGCATGCCTTGGTGGCCAGGGGCCCACTGTTCAGTCATCCGTCCTGGTCATGATGGCCCTAGGCTATTATGAGTATAGATTATTGACCATATTCCCTATGCAGTATTTTACATTCTCATGAATATTCTGTAACTACTAATTTTATTTCAAAATCTTTTTCACCCGACCTCCCAATCCCTCTCCCATCTGGCAACTGTCAAAATGTTATCTGAGTCTGTTTCTATTCTGCTTGTTTGTTTATTTTGTTTTTTAGAGTCCACATATAAGTGAAATCATTATTGGCATTTGTCTTTCTCTAACTTATTTCACTTAACATAATACTGTCTAGGTCCATCCATGTTGTTGCAGATTTCATTCTTTTTTATGGTTGACTGATATTCCATTATATATATGCACAACTTCTTTATCCATTCATTTCTTTTTTTTTTTAATATTTATTGTTCAGATTATTACAGGTGTTCCTCTTTTTTCCCCTCCCATTGCTCCCTTCCACCTGATTCCCCACCCCAACTCATGCCCTTACCCCCCACCACTGTCTTCATCCATAGGTGTAAGATTTTTGTCCAGTCTCTTCCCGCACCCCTCACACCCTCTTCCCCCTGAGAATTGTCAGTCCACTCCCTTTCTATGTCCCTGATTCTATTATATTTATCAGTCCATTCTGACCATCAGATTTTTTATTCACTTGATTTTTAGATTCACTTGTTGATAGATAAGTATTTGTTGTTCACAATTTTTATCTTTACCTTTTTCTTCTTCTTCCTCTTAAAGAATACCCTTCAGCATTTCATATAATCCTGGTTTGGTGGTGATGAACTCCTTTAGCTTTTCCTTGTCTGTGAAGCTCTTTATCTGACCTTCAACTCTGAATGATAGCTTTGCTGGGTAGAGTAATCTTGGTTGTAGGTTCTTGCTGTTCATCACTTTGAATATTTCTTGCCACTCCCTTCTGGCCTGCATAGTTTCTGTTGAGAAATCAGCTGACAGTCATATGGGTACTCCCTTGTAGGTAACTGTTTTTCTCTTGCTGCTTTCAAGATTCTCTCTTTGTCTTTTGCCCTTGGCATTTTAATTATGATGTGTCTTGGTGTGATCCTCTTTGGATTCCTTTTGTTTGGGGTTCTCTGTGCTTCCTGGACTTGTAGGTCTATTTCTTTCACCAGGTAGGGAAAGTTTTCTGTCATTATTTCTTCAAATACGTTTTTAATATTTTGCTCTCTCTCTTCTTCTGACACCCCAATAATTCGGATGTTGGTACGCTTAAAGTTGTCCCAGAGGCTCCTTACACTATCTTCATATTTTTGGATTCTTTTTTCTTTTTGTTTTTCTGGTTGGGTGATTTTTGTTTCCTCATATTTCAGATCTTTGGTTTGATTCTTGGGGTCCTTTGATCTACAGTTGAATTTCTGTTTCAGACATTATATGCTTAATTTCTGACTGGTCGTTTTCCATTTTTTTGGCATTCTCATTAAGATCCTTAAAGGTCTCACTAAGTTCCTCAAAGGTTTTTAGAAGATTCTTGAGTAACCTTATAAATGTGGTTTTGAACTCTATGTCCAGGAGTTTGCTTTCCTCCATTTCTTTCATTCGTGACATGCTTCTTTGTCTCTGCATTTTGCTGCTTCCCTGTGCTGATGGAGTGGTTTTCTGTGGTAGGTGACCAGTGGTTCAGCCTGTCACCTGAGGTGGACACTCTTGGTGCACCCCTTTGTGGGCTGAGTGCAAAGTCTTGGTGTAGTTAAGCCTTGATTGCTGCTGGTACACTGGGAGGAATTGACCTCCAGGCCAAGGCCAATTGGCTGTGAGGACCCGCTGTGTCTATAATGGAAGAACTGCTGTGCTGGAGACACACTTATGGGGCAGGACTTGCTTCAGTGGGGCTTTGGTGCTCACTGAGTCTGCGTCTTGAATGTGTCATTTATGGATATGAGTAGTTGAAATCTGTTGTCGTCTTACACTGACCACTAGATACACTAGCTTCTGGATCTTCAATGGGGTGCAGGTCAGCTACTGTCTGAGGCCACCCAGCAGGAGCTACAGCGAGAACTGCAGTTTTCTCCTCTTTGCTTGGGGTTTGGAGGTTTTGGAGCTGTCTCACCAGAGCTGCAGTTTGTTAGGTTAAGCTGCGATAGGGCAGACCATTTATATGCAAAAGCTGCTGCGTGGAGTTTGGGTGGGTTTGTAGATTGTGCAGGGCGGGGTCTCAGGGAGTCACTCGGCTAGGGCATGGCAAACAGCAATGCCTGCCAGTCAGCCGTCTCTGCTTCTCCACATTTCCAAGTCCCCGCGTCCCGTGCCCCAGCACAGTAAACTGATTGCTTACGCGCACCTCTGCAAGAAAGCCGCCCTCACTTTCCGACCCGATGGCAGACAGTCCAGCTTCTCCCTGTAGGATTTTGGGTCCCCAGTGTCTCCCCAGAAACTGGAGTTCAGAGTAATCAGGAGCTTGTCTCCCTTTGGATTGAAAAAAGCAGTGCACCCAGTCGCCCGCCACCAGCCCAATTCGCGCACCTCCATACCTCAGCTTTTCAGCGCTTGTGCACATTTCAATGCTCTTTTCTCTTTCCTTCTAGTTGTAGAACTTCCACTCAGCCAGCTTTCCTGTGCTTCTGGGTGATAGACGTTTTGTCTTTTAGTTGTAGTTTTGAAATTGTTGTGTGAGGCAGCAGTTTAGGTGTTCACCTATGCCGCCATCTTGGTTTGCCCCCATCCATTCATTTCTTGACGGATACTTAGGTTGCTTCCAAATCTTAGCCATCTGTACATATAAAGAGGTAATATGCTAATTGGCCATTACGGTGTCCCAGTAACGACCAATTTGCATATTGACAGACCAGCAAATGTGCACACAGCGTGGGTACTTGCATGAGGCTCACTTCCCTGCCCCCAGCGCCAGAGTCCTCTTTTTCTCCCGGGTGCACGCATCCGACAAACACCCCGTGACACTGCGCCCCATCCAAGAGCACTCTGCCCAGGGACGCCACCAACACACCCTCCCCAAGGTGGGGGGGACTGAGGAGCGACACCCGCATGGCAGAAGGCCAGTTCTTGGGGCGCAACTGGGGGGTATGCGCATTGGCGGTGACCTACAGGAGGGGTCACGCACGCAAATCAAGAGGGTGTGGACCCAACACCACAGAGAGTGCACAGGCGACCCTCATACCACAGGGAAGCCGCCGCGGCTTTCTCCAGCCATCCATTCATTCATCTGCCCAATCCAACCCAGATGGGAGCTCGCATCCTGGATAGAAAGCCCCCTGCCCCCAGGACAAGCCGGCCTGACCGTGCCTGTGCAAGCACACCCGTTGCCTGCAAATTCCAGAGGGGAGTGGACGGAGAGCTGCTCGAGGTGTGGGAGTGGGCACGCCAGGGGGGTTGGAAAGGCCTCCTCACACACCTCCCCCCCTCCCCTGCTTTAGCACTCAATGGGAGAAAAGCCTCACACACGCACATGAATACACACACATGCACATAATGCAGCAGTCCCTGTGATGGACACTGGCCTGGTCGGCTGGACCCTCCCCCAACTTGGAGCGGGGGAGGCATGGGCCACAGTAGGCAAGACATAGCTGCATTGCCGAAACTGGTTTGGCTCAGTGGATAGAGCATCGGCCTGCGGACTGAAGGGTCCTGAGTTCGATTCCGGTCAAGGGCATGTGCCTTGGTTGCGGGCACATCCCCAGTGGGGGGTGTGCAGGAGGCAGCTGATCGATGTTTCTCTCTCAATGATGTTTCTGGCTCTCTATACCTCTTCCTTCCTCTCTGTAAAGGATCAATAAAATACATTTAAAAAAAAAGACATAGCTGCATTGTCACTTGGCCCCTCAAAGCTGGTGCAAGAGGGGCCGAGTGCCCAAACAGAGGCAGCTACAGGTCCCAGAGAGGAAAGCAGTCAGTATTAAGGACGAAAAGCATAGAATTTTTAATTAGCCTGGAAAAAGAGTAAAAGAATGAGGGAGGAGGGGGAAGATGGGAAAGAAGGGAAGGTGGTAGGGAAGAACTTTATAAAGTAGTCAGTGGAGAAGAGTTAAAGAAGGAAAGAGGATTTATGAGTGAACGGTAGGAGCTATAATGAAAATCAAGTATAGTTGTGTACTGGAGACATTTTAAAAGTAGGAGTCAGAAAAAAAAAAGATAAATGTTAGTGAATAATTAGGCAGGTAGGTAGATAGATATTAAAACAGTGGAAGTAAGTAGAGAAGAGTGTATGGGAAAGGTAGGATGAGAGAGAAAGAGTGAGGGAAGAAAAGTTTTAAAGGGGAGCCAGTAGAGCTTAAAAGGAGAATGGGAAGAAGGAAGAAATGGGGCAGGGAGCAAAGCAGGTCCAAGGTAAGAAGTGAAGAAAAAAATTAAGGTGGGAAGGAAAGAAAAGGGGAGGGAGAGGAGGGGTAAAGATAAAGGAAAGAAGGAATGTAGGGAGGGAGGGAGGGAGGGAGGGTAGGAGAAAGATGAGAAAAAGGATGATGGAGCAGAAGTAGGAAGTAAGGAGGAAAGAAAAGTTTATAAATGATGAGTCAGTAGGAAACAGTTATACAAAGGAGAGAGAAAAATTGTGTGAGAGGGAGAAGCCAATAAGGAAGCCAAATACAATTGTGTGTAGGGGATAAGATTTAAAAAAATAGTTAATAGGGGTGACCAGGCCGGCAGGGAAGGGCAGTTAGGGGTGACCAGGCCAGCGTGGGAGGGTAATTAGAGGGATCAGGCTGGCAGGGGAGAGTAGTTAGGGCAGGCAGGCAGGTGAGCAGTTAGGAGCCAGAGATCCGGGATTGTGAGAGGGATGTCCAACTGCCAGTCTAGGCCCAATCCCTGTGGGCTTCCACATTGGATAGGGTACAGGTTGGGCTGAGGGACTGCCCCCCGTCCCCCCCCCCCCGTGCATGAATTTCGTGCACCGGGCCTCTAGTCCTATATAATAAAAGGCTAATATGCAAATTGTTCCCATGGCAGGAGTTCGACTGACCAGGAGTTAGATGTGCACTGACCACCAGGGGGTGGCACGGAACATGGTGGGTGTCAGCGATGCGATGCTGGCAGCGGGCAGCAGTAGAGGCACTGCCAGCCCCGATGGACCCTAATGAAAGCGGGACCAAGGCGGGATGGTGGAGCAGGTGAGCAGGCGGTGCCAGGCTAAGGCGGGTGCAAGCGGAGGTCCCAATCGCCCCACTGGTCACCCCACAGATCGGCCCTGTTTGCTGGCCTAGGGACCCTACCTGTGCACGAATTATGTGCACTGGGCCTCTAGTTGTAAATAATGCTGCATTAAACATGTGGGTATATATGTCTTTTCAATTTAATGTTCTGGGTTTCTTCAGATAAATACCCAGAAGTGGAGTTACTGGGTCCTTCTTTGTCTCTTATTATAGCCTGTGTTTTAAAGTCTATTTTATCTGTTATAGGTATAGCTACCCTAGCTTTTTCACTTGTTTTATTTTCATTTTCATGAAATATCTTTTTCCACCCCTTTATTTTTGTCTGTGTGTGTCTTTCAATCTGAATTGAGTCTCTTGTAGACAGCATATATAAGGATCTTGTTTTGTTATTCATTCAGCCACAATATATCTTGATTGGAGCATTTAACCCATTTGCATTTATTTATCTATTTTTTTTTTAAATAAATCTTTATTGTTCAGATTACAGGTGTTCCTCTTTTTGTTTTCCCCCTATAGCTCCCCTCCACCTGATTCCCCAACCCACCCTACCCCATGCCCTCACCCCCTGCCACTGTCTTCATCCATAGCAATAAGATTTTTGTCCAATCTCTTCCTGCACCACCACACTCCTTTTCTCCCAAGAATTGTCAGTCTGCTCCCTTTCTATGCCCCTGATTCTATTATATTCACCAGTCCATTCTGTTCTTCAGATTTTTTATTTACTTGATTTTTAGATTCACTTGTTGGTAGGTATGTATTTGATGTCATTTTGTTGTTCATAATTTTTATCTTTACCTTTTTCTTCTTCTTCCTCTTCTTAAAGAATACCCTTCAGCATTTCATGTAATCCTGGTTTGGTGGCGATGAACTCCTTTAGCTTTTTCTTGTCTGTGAAGCTCTTTATCTGACCTTCAACTCTGAATGATAGCTTTGCTGGGTAGAGTAATCTTGGTTGTAGGTTCTTGCTGTTCATCACTTTGAATATTTCTTGCCACTCTCTTCTGGGCTGCATAGTTTCTGCTGAGAAATCAGCTGACAGTCGTATGGGTACTTCCTTGTAGGTAACTAACCGTTTTTCTCTTGCTGCTTTCAAGATTCTCTCTTTGTCTTTTGCCCTTGGCATTTTAATTATGATGTGTCTTGGTGTGGTCCTCTTTGGATTCCTCTTGTTTGGGGTTCTGTGCGCTTCCTGGACTTGTAAGTCTATTTCTTTCACCAGGTAGGGAAAGTTTTTTGTCATTATTTCTTCTAATAGGTTTTCAGTATTTTGCTCTCTCTCTTCTTCGGGCACCCCAAAAATTCGGATGTTGGTTCGCTTGAAGTTGTCCCAGAGGCTCCTTACACTATCTTCATATTTTTGGATTCTTTTTTCCTTTTGTTTTTCTGGTTGGGTGTTTTTTGTTTCCCCATATTTCAGATCTTTGGTTTGATTCTTGGAATACGTTGATCTACAATTGAGTTTCTGTATATTCTTTATTTCAGACAGTGTATGCTTCATTTCTGACTGATCCTTTTCCATTTTTTTGGCATTCTCATTAAGGTCCTTGAAGGTCTCACTAAGCTCCTCAGAAGTGTCATCAAGTTTCTTGGCGGTATTTAAAATATTCTTGAGTAACCTTATAAATGTGGTTCTGAACTCTATGTCGTCCAGTAGTTTGCTTTCCTCCGTTTCTTTCATTCGTGACATGTTTCTTTGTCTCCGCATTTTGGCTGCTTCCCTGTGTTGATGGAGTGGCTTTGTGTGGTAGGTGACCTATAGGGGGCAGTAGTTTAGCCTCCCCAATCACCTGATGTGGATGCTCTTGGTACACCCCTTTGTGGGCTGAGTGCAAAGTCTTGGTGTAGTTAAGCCTTAATTGCTGTTGGTACGCTGGGAGGAATTGACCTCCAGGCCAATTAGCTGTGAGGACTCGCTGTGTCTATAAGAACTGCTGTGTTGGAGACACGCTTATGGTGCAGGACTTGTTTCAGTGGGGCTTTGGTGCTCGCTGAGTCTGCCTCTTGAATGTGTCACTTATGGATGTGAGGAGTTGAAATCTGGTTTCTCACACTGACCACTAGGTATACTGGCTTCTGGATCTCCAATGGGGTGCAGGTCAGCTATTGTCTGAGTCCACCCAGCAGGAGCTACAGCGAGAGCTACAGTTTTCTCCTCTTTGCTTGGGGTTTGGAGGTTTTGGAGCTGTCTGATCCGGTCTGCAAGTTTGTTAAGTTTAGCTGCGATAGGGCAGGCCTTTCTTATGCTAAAATTGCTGCTTGGAGCTTGGGTGGGTTTGTAGGTTGTGTGGGGCGGGGTCTCAGGGCGTCACTAGGCTAGGGCGTGGCAAACAGCGATGGCTGCTAGTTACCCAGCTCTGTGTCTCAGACTGCGTCCCGTGCCCCGGCGCAGTAAACAATTATTCTTGCGTGCAGCTCTGCAAGCAGGCCCCCCTCACTTTCCGACCCGGTGGCAGACAATCCAGCTTCTCCCTGTAGGAGTTTGGGTCCCCTGTGTCTCCCCAGAAACTGTATTTCAGAGTAATTGGGGGCTTGTCTCCCCTTTGGGTTGAAAAAAGCAACGCCGGCCGCCAGCCCATATCCCACGCCCCCGTACCTCAGCTTTTCAGCGCTTGTCCAGGTCTCAATGCTCTTTTCTCTTTCCTTCTAGTTGTAGAACTTCCACTCAGCCAGCTTTCCCATGGTTCTGGGTGACAGACGTTTTGTCTTTTAGTTGTAGTTTTGAAATTGTTGTGCGAGGCATCAGTTTAGGTGTTTACCTACGCTACCATCTTGGATTCTCTCCCATTTGCATTTAAAGTAATTGTTGATAGATATGGATTTATTGCCAGTCTGTTTATTATTC
This sequence comes from Corynorhinus townsendii, assembly GCA_026230045.1. Classification (NCBI taxonomy): domain Eukaryota; kingdom Metazoa; phylum Chordata; class Mammalia; order Chiroptera; family Vespertilionidae; genus Corynorhinus; species Corynorhinus townsendii. Next base: position 76,911,147 of record JAPDVU010000001.1, on the reverse strand, counting down.
ATATTTTTTATCTTTTTCTTCTCTTCTTTATTTTTTTAAAATATATTTTATTGATTTCAGAATGGAAGGGAGAGGGAGAAAGAGACTGAAACATCAATGATGAGAGAATCATTGATTGGCTGCCTACTGCACACCCCTACTGGGGATCATTTCTTGTAATATGGTTTGGTGGTAATGAACTTCTTGTCTGGGAAGCTCTTTATAAGTCTTTCAATTCTAAATGAAGGCTTTGCCAGATGGAGTAATCATGGTTTTATGTCCTTGCATTTCATTACTTTGAATATTTCTTGCCAATTCCTTCTGACCTGCAAAGTTTCTGTTGAGAAATCAGCTAACAGCCTTATGGGAGCTCCCTTGTAGATGACTATCTGCTTTTTTTTTTTTTTTTTTTTTTTTTGCTGTTTTTAAGATTCTTTGTCTTTATTAACCTTTGGCATTTTAATTATGATGTGTTTTAATGTGGGCCTTTTTGGGTTCATCTCGTTTGGGACTCTGCTTCCTGGACTTGTATGTCTATTTCCTTCACCAGGTTAGAATATTTTTCCATTGTTGTTTTTTCAAATACGTTTTCAATTTCTTGCTCTCTCACTTCTCTGACACCCCCATGATGCAAATGTTACTATGAATGAAGTTGTCCCAGAGGCTCCTAACAACTATCCTCATTGTTTTGGATGCTTTTTTTCTTTTTGCTGTTCTGATTGAATGTTTTCTGCTTTCTTATATTTCGAATTGCTGATTTGATTCTCAACTTCATCTACTCCGCTGTTGATTTCCCATCTACTCCATTTCAGTTAGTGGATCCCTCATTTCTGTCTGGTTCTTTTTTATGGTTTTTGTGTCTTTTTTTTTTTTTTATGCTGTTGAAATTCTCACTAAGTTTCTTGAGCATGTTTATAACCATTGTTTTCAACTCTGTATCTGATAATTTGCTTGCTCCATTTCATTTAGTTCTTTTTTCTGGAGATTCGTCTGGCTCTTTTATTTGAGACCTATTTCTTTGTCTCCTCATTTTGACTTCTTCCCTGTGCTTGTCTCTATGTATTAGGTTGAGCTGCCACGTCTCCCAGACTTGATAGAGTGGCCTTGTATAGTAGGTGTCCTGTAGAACCCAATGGCACCGCCTCCCCAATCACCTAAGCTGGGCACTCCAGGTGTGCCTCTATGTGAGCTGTGTGCACTGTCCTGTTGTAGTTGAGCCTTGATTGCTATTGGTATCATCAGGAAGTATTGATTCCTAGGCTTATCGGCTCCAAAGACCAGCTCTGAGTAAAGTGGAGGAGCTGCTAGGGGACACCTGATGGAGTAGGATTTGTGTCAGCAGGGCATTGGTGTCCACCAAATCTGCCCCTGAAGTTGTCCATTGGGTGCACTGGTTTTGGGGCCTCCCAAAAGGTGCAAAGTCAGCCACCACCTGTGCCTTGCCTAGGACCATCCAGCATGCGGTAAAGAGCAATCTGTAGCTGGCTACTTTTGTGCTGGGCTTGGAGGTGCCTAGGAGAGTCCAAGCTGTGAACCAAGGCTGGCTGCCTCTACTGTCAGGTCTAGGGCCACTTTGCAAGAGGTATGGGGTATATAGAGACCAGATGCTGCTTGTTTGAGAGATTTTAGTAAAAGTATGAAGCATGCGCCAAGACAGGCTATTCTTATGGAAAAGCCTCTAGAAACTGCTTGGGTAGGCCCTCGAATTTGGTGGAGTGAAGATCTCAGGGAATCACCAGGGCAGAGTAAACAGTGATAGATACGGCACCATCCTGCCAGCTCTGTTGTAGGAGGGCTCATCAAAAGAACAATGGCCTCTGCCAGCACTTTTGTCTGGGAAAAGCTGCCCCCCCCCCCAGCTCTCACCCTGATTCCAGACAATTCAATTCCTCCTCAGATGTCCCTGGTGCCTTTTCAGCTGCTACCCCAGTGCTGGAGCTCAGAGAGTGTGAATCAAATTAAGTTTGTGTGCAAGCCCTTTAAGAAGAATTGCCTGGGACTCCAGCAGCCTCCACCCTACTCAGCCTCATCCCCCGCTGGTTTTTACAGCCAGCAATTAGGAGAACTCTTTCCAGCACTGGAACCCTGGGACTGGGGGCCTGGTGGTTGGCTGATATCCCTCACTCCTCTGAAGCCAAGTTATCCCTCCCAATTTTTATCTGTCACACATGGGTGTTCCACATCTCTGCCCCTCCTACCAGTCTCGTTGTAGCTTCTTTAAATCCCTAGTTGTAGGACTTCCATTCAGCTAAATTTTAGGCAGTTCTGAATGATGGTTGTTCTGTAGTTTAGTTGTAATTTTGATATGGTTGTGGGAAGATGTGAGTGCCATGTTTATCTATGCCACCATCTTGACTGGAAGTTTCAGCATTTCTTACTAGTATAAGGCAGGTCTTGTAGTAAAGTCTCTCAACTTCTGTATATCTGGAAAAGTCTTTATTTCTCCCTCATATCTAAAGCATTACTTTACTGGATATATTATTACTGGATGATGATTCCTCTCAATAATTTGAATATTTGATTCCATGGTCTCCTAGTTTGTAGGGTCTCTGCTAGAAAAATTGATGATGATCTAATGGGGTTTCCTTTATATGTTCTCATCTTCAATTCCTTGGCCTTGAGAATTCTTGCTTTGTCATTAATTTTGACAGTTTTAATATATTATGCCTTGGAGAAGGCCTTTATGGATTTAAATAATTAGGTGTTCTATTAGCTTTTTTGGATTTGAGGATCCAGTTCTTTCCATAGATTTGGGAAGTTTCTATTGATTATTTATTTGAATAGACTCTTTTATTCTTAGCATTTTGTTGAATTTATTTGGGGTAAGATTGGTTAATAACATTTAATAGGTTCTTAGTTCCCTTCTCCCACTCTTTTCCTTCTGGTATATCCATTATTCTTATATTGCTCTATCTAATGGAGTCAGATAGTTCTTGTAGAGTGCTTTCTTTTTACTTATTTACCTTTTTACTCTCTTATTCCACCTGGGTCATTTCTAAATTTCTGTCTTCTATACCACTAATTCTTTCCTCCATCTGGTCTGCTCAATTTCATAAGCTCGCTAGCTCATTCTTTTTTTTTTTTTTTAATTTTTTTTTATTGTTTTAAGTATTACAAGTAGTAGTACATATGTCTCCTTTTTTTCCCCCATTGATCTCCCCCCGACCTCCCCTACCCCCCAGTACATGCCTTCACCTGCCCGCCCTCCCCCCCCCCCGCCCCAGTGTCTTGTATCCTCATTCTTGATTTCATTTTTTTTTTTTTTGAGTTCTTTAGCTCCAGAATTTCTGTTTAGTTCTTTTTTTTTTAGTTTTAGTCTCTTTGGTGAAATATTTTTTTTGTCCATTGATTTTATTTTAGAGCGTGTTGAATTATTTTTCTGAGTTTTCTTGTACCTCACTGAGGGTTGTTTTTTTTTTAAACCTCAATCTTGAATTTTCTGTCACTTAAGTCACAGTATTCAATGCCTTTATTTTCTGGAAAATTTTGTTTCTAAATGCCTTTGTTAACTTGGTTATTCATTGTGCTTTGTGGATTACTTCTCTGCCTGAGGATTTGTGGGAATGGAAACTTAAAAAAAAAAATTACTTGCCACTTCAGTGTTTGCAAGTTGTTAAGTAGAGGTTTTTCTTTTATTTTCCAGTAGGTGGTGCTAAAGGACCTACTATTTTTATTCTGGAATCCCTGGGGTGGTGTATCTCAGCCATGAAAAACGCTCCATATTTCCTAAGGAGGTGGGCATCCCCTTTACATTGGGTTGTCTCTATCTCATTCTTTCTGTCACTGGATATGGCAGGCTATAGGTCTTCTGTATGTTCCTGATGCTGCCTTCCTGTAGCCAAAAGCCACCAGCCAGAGCTGCTCAGCCTGGGTGGACCCAGCTGCCTCTACCAGGCTATGCTGCTATGGGTGGGGAAAGGTGGGCAGGGGCAAACTGGTTCACATATCTGGGACTCTGTTTCTCTTCAGTGGATTTAGATACAAGGGTACAGACCATCACATCACCATGCTGTTCACAGACGACATAAGCTGAAAAGTTTTTTCCAGTTCCTTTTTTCAGCCAAGTAAGGATTTTACGGCCAGATTAGGCCACAGTTGGGTGGGGTGGGCTGGTTCCCAGCTCTGCTAAATCCTCTGTCTGGTGCTAGTGAGATAAGGAATGCTGGAACCCTTTATACTGCTACTCTGCTTCTTGGCCCAGCCTCAATGTGTGCCAGCCACCCAGGCCCAATTACTGCCTCTGCCCCTCTAGTTTGCCTCGTGGAGGTTACAACCCAACTGATCACTGCTATCCTGTCTGCTGGGGCCAGAGTAGGCACCAGACTGCACAAGGCTTCTGTCTCTATCTTCCCCTCACCCCCTGTCCTGTCTCTGCCATTTGCTCAGATATGCCCACATTCAGATGTCTCAATGAGCGTCAGCAGGGAATCCTTTGTAGAATTATAGTTGTCCAACGTGTAACTTCAAGAGGAGAGACCTGGAGGTCCTTCACATCACCATGCTGTTCACTGTCCTACAATGATTTTTGACTTACAGAAAATATGCAGAGATGGTATAGAGAGTTCACATATTCCCCTCACCCAGCTTCCCTTGATTTTGACATCTTACATAACCATGGTACCTTTGCCAAAAAATAAGAAATTAAATTGGTACAATACTATTAACTAAACTCCAGGCTTTATTGGAATTCTCTATTGTTGTTTTTCCCTTAATATAGTATTTTGTTCCAGGATCAAGTCTGGTATACCATTCATTTAGAAACAGATACTTTAAGGACCTTTGTGCTTATACTTAAGTGTTACCCAGAAATGTAGTTCCAGTCTATATTGCCACCAATAGTATATGAATGCATCTCACTTATCAATTATTTTCCTCTGTAAAATTACCTTTAAATTCCAATGGATAAAATAATAGTATCTTACTGTTTAGTTGCATTTTTGAAGAATTTAAATATTATTTCACATATTGGTCATTTGTATTTTCAATTTATTTTTTGTATCTTGTGCTTATTTTTAAAAGTAGGATATTCTACTAATCAAATTATTAACACTTTGTACATTAAGGATATTAAAGTTTTGCCAAAGATGATACAATAATTTTTTTATGGTTTGCCAATTATTTTTTGGCAATAGTTTTTTATTTTTACACCATTAAATCTATTTTGCTTTATTTTTATGATTGAGCAACTACTTTTTTATGCTTAGAAAAGTAGCTCCCCATTCTTATATCAAAAGTCTCATACATAGATATATACAGATACATCATTATTACTTTTTAGACCTTTGGGGTTTAATTTTGATGTGTGGAAAGTGGGGAAAATGTTACTTGAATTCTATAAATTAACCAGTTACTAGCTCTGTTTTTTAAATATTGTTTTCTGTTCCTTCATAGTGTGATGCCACATTTATACACTAGAATATATAAGTCTGTGCTTTCTGTTTTATTTCATTTGTTCATTCTGCTGTTAGTACAAAACAGTTTTATGATTCATGATTCATTATTCTAAAAGATAGTGTTTATCAAGTTGCATATATGGCAGATCATTTTCAACAAGGGTACTAAGACCATTCAATGGGGAAAAGACAGTTTTTTCAACAAATGGTACTGGGAAAACTGTATCCACATGTAAAAGAATGAAGTTCGATCCTTACCTCATGCCATGTACAAAAATGAACTCAAAATGGATAAAAAAAACTTTATATAAAAGCTAAAACTATAAATCTCTTAGAAGAAAACAGATGGAAAGCTTCATGACATCACTAATCATCAAAGAAATGCAAATTAAAACTATAATGAGGTATCACCTTACACCTGTCAGAATGGCTATCATCAATAAATCAACAAACAGTGTTGGTGAGGATGTGGAGGAAAGGGAACTTTTGTGCATTGCTGGCGTTGTACATTGGTGCAGTCACTATGAAAAACAGTATTAAGTTCCTCAAAAAACTAAAAATATAACCACCATGTGACCCAGCAATTCCACTTCCGGGTATTTATCTGAAGAAATCCAAAACATGAATTCAAAAAGATACATACACCCCTATGTTTATTGCAGCGTTATTTACAGTAGCCAAGATCTAGAGGCAACCTAAGTGTCCATCGATAGATGAGTAGATAAAGAAGATGTGGTACATAAATAGAATGGAATATCACTCAACTATAAAAAAGAATGAAATCTTGCCATTTGCAACTACATGGATGGACCTAAAGCATAGTATGCTGACTGAAATAGGTCAGACGAAGAAAGACTAATACCATACAATTTTATTTACATGTGAAATCTAAAAAGCAAACTAAACAAAACAGAAACTAACTCATGGATAAAGATAAATTGATAGTCATCAGATGGGAGAGGGATTGGGGCGATGAGTGAAAAAGGTAAAAGGGTTTAAGAAGTACAAATTGTCACTTATAAAAATAGTCACAGGAATGTAAAATTCAGCTTAGGGAAGATAGTCAATAATACTGTAACTATATATAGTGCCATATGGGTACTAGATTTATCGGAGTGATTACATCATAAGGTATATGAATTACTAGGCACTGTTGTATATCTGAAACTAGTATAATATTGTATATCAACTGTAATTGAAAAATAAATTTAAACAAATTTTTAAAAAATACTTTGCCATAAGAGCTTGTTTAGGTTCATCCTTTCCTTAAATAATGCTGGACTTTGACTTGGCAAATAAGAAACTCGGGCTGTGATACAGTTGTGAGAGTAAGTGTATTACCCAACTGTCTACATGCTTATATAATACTGTGGCTATCTCTTCCTTTTTGGAGGTTTACTCCCTCTTCCATTTCCTAACTTGACATCTGGTAAAACAGAATTTGGGTTAGCAGTTAAAATAAAACAAGAAACAACAACAACAAACACATGACACTATCAAAGGTAAACTAAAATGTTTAATAAAAGCATAAAAATTATGCTAAAGATGAAGACTAAAAATTAGATATTAGGCAAATTTATAAAACAGTGCTACAGTTTTTACATTTCAACAAATCATAAAGTATAAAATCGTAAAATGTCAACATGATCAAGGAAAGCATTAATAGCCTTTTTGGTGACTAGCCATGTAAAGCTGTTTTTAAAGTGCTACACTGTGAGATATTTAATATTTAAGAGTTTAATAAACATCTGTTTTCAACATAGTCACACATAAAACAGTTTTTTTCCTCAAGTAAGCTATGAACTGATTTGTTAGGAAAGTTGAAATTAAGCATGTATAAAATTAAGGAGTAATAAACTTGTTAATCCCAAATTACTAGTGCAATTCAAAAGCCTATGAATCCAGAGCAGGAACAAACTGTCCTGCTCAGGGTGCACTTTAATCCACACATGTATCTTATCTAAAATCCATATTACAGCCTCTCCATTTACTTACAGTTTGTTCCTGGGCATTTAGTTTCGTAGTTGTGTTTTCTTTATTAATTAACAAAAATCCTCAAGGCACCTAAAGATTAGCCTGTGTTTCATTTGTCCATATTGAAAATGCAGAGGGGTAGGTAGACTGCTAGGGATCAAGTGATGGCAGTACGGAGAAGTGGTTTAGAGAGAACTCTCCAGGCACAAAGACTGGTAAATTTGAAATGAACCTTTTCATTAGGTACCTAAAACATCTAAGTTTTAGCTTAATCAGCTACAAAATGGCATCCTCTTAATAATATGTAAGGATCATATATGCCTACAAGTAAAGCATTGAATATGGTACCAGCAGAAGGAAAAGCTAAAAAATATAGTTGTTTATATTATTATCATGATTACTTCTATATAAGGAAGGAGTACTATGGATGAATAAAGGAAAAGGCTCGTCATTCTTTGGACTGTGTTCTCATTGGGAGCAATACTGGCATACTGGGCAGGACAGTTCTTATACAGAATTGCTCAGACATTTGGCATCCGGGCCTTAAGGCAGCAAAAGGCCAGTAGCACCTCCATCATTATGATAACCAAAAATACACCCATACATTTCCAAACACCCCCTGAAAGAGATCGTTACCTTTCTTGAGAACTCTTCTTGAGGGGCCTTCTTTATTAAGAAACAATCTAGTTATTTTAATACGAATAATAATTTCTTACTGTCTTTGTTAGTATTTAAGGATGCAATACATTAGGCCTGGTGGCAGGGAGAATAGACAAGAATTCACTACAATCTGAATCCTAGTATCAAAATTCCCAAGCTCACTATTTAGTGCTCAAGTCAAAAGGTAGAGCTATATCTTCGCAAGTAAACTCAGCAGAAAGGAATTTTGCCATGAAGATACCTTCCATTTCAACGACGTGACAGTATGACTGTCACGTCGTTGAAATGGAAGGTAGACATATAAATTCAGACTATGACCTTTCCTCAACATTACTGGACCAGGGTCCACTTCCTCCCATGTCTACAAAAAGTAAAAACCTAAAATCATAAAAAGATTAACAAGAACAACCCTCACCCCACCCCCCAACTGGCATAGGATCTGTGACAAGAAAAGCTCTAACTCAGTCTAAATTCACATCCTCTTCTGACAAAGTATTCAAGTCTGAGCTTCACTTTCATCTTGTCACAGGTCTGAAACAGGTCGGTCTTCCTTCTATTCCTGAATGTGTTCTTCAGAACTTAACAGTGTTTTGGTGATGCTAGGAAAGATATAGGACATTTGACCTTCGTTAATGCTGAGAGAGAGAAGGCAAGTTCTGTTACCACATGAAATGACTAAGGCACTAAGATGAGAAGAAATGCTCATTGGTAGAAGCTACTGGGAATAAAATCCAGATATCCTGCTTCCCAATCCAGTCCTCTAGCCCCATTCCCTAAGTCACAGACAGGCATTACTAAAATGGCTGAGGAGCCCGGAGATGAAAGCTCCCATATGTTCTACCCTCTTTTTAGTCTCCAACCTGAGCCTACCCTGGATCCACGAAGTTGCTGGATCCGCTGTCAAGTGTAGAAAGAAGAATGTGTTTAGAAAGACATGTATTTACATCCTGTTCACCATCTCCTTTCAGAGATGTTCTTTATCTCTTTGAAATGATTATATTAAATGGATGCGGGGCTAAAGTTAGACCATATTTTCCAGTCAGAATGGGCTTCTGAGAATCCTTAGGTAAAGCGAATGTGAAACTCTGCATCAGGCTCACAAACGTCAGGAATAGTTCCATCTTTGCCAGCTGCTCTCCCATACACACCCGCTTCCCTAAAATAAGAGCAGAAAAAAAATTAAGCATTATAATACCACCTCTTTTCCTGTCTCTAAAAGGATACATTTATATGAAATATCTAAATTGCTTTAAATACAGATATAGAGTTTTAAAATAAAATTGCCACATAAGCCACATGACCTCCCACAGTAATGCTGATTAGAATTTTTACATATGAAGCTCACATTTTAACTCCTACTCATAAAAATCTATTTTCATCCTAGACAGGAAGTAGAGACAGATCTGATTCTTATCTCCTCCTACTTATATACCTACTTATTTCTTTCCTGTGCTCTTACCTGAATGGTTAGGGAGAAAATAAATCAGATTAAGACTCTCTGGAGTATTCCTTCTCTAGGAACCTAAAGGAGCGGCTGCTGAGAATAGAGAACCCTTCTCACCCACAAGCCATCAGACAATCAAAAGCTGCTCTGAACTCCAACAGTTCCCTGGCACTCAAACAATCACCAGAGCAGTTCAGAGATGAAGATTCCTAGGCATATTTAAAGATTTAAAACAAAATTGCTTTCCTTTAGTTTTGAAAATCTGAAATGAACATAATGGAGATGTATTATCTAAATGATTTATCTCTTATATTAGCTTGCCTGGAAAGAAACATTTTTAAAACAGTATTATGAAATAATAAAACATTCTTTTGGTTCTACTTCATTTTTAATTATGCCATTAAGAAAATAAAGTAAACTGACCTATCCCAAAAGGAATAAACGTTTCTCTTTTAATAAGTTGTCCTTGATCATCCAGAAATCGATTAGGGTTGAAATCATCAGGTTTCTCCCAAATGGCTGGGTCTCTGTGCACTGCCCACAAGTTGGGTAGTATCACTGTGCCTTTAGGAATAGTATAGCCTTGGAGCACTAAAACAAACAAACAAAAACCAGTGTCATTCAGTATGCTCTTTACTAATAGTTCTTTAAACATTGCTATCTAAAAAATACCTAGTGACATACCAAGCTCTTAATTTGCTGAGACTAAACCTTGAGGTATTTGCAGGCAGGGGCAAGACCTTACCAATTGGCATCTCTTTCTCCATACTACCCCAGGATCCAGCTTGAGAGTTGTCTCAACGGATGTTGAATTAATGCATTAGATCAGACCATAAAACATTATAATGAAAAGAAAACACATAGAAATCACAGGGCATACCAGGTAAACTTTCCCAAATTCCTAATCCTATATAATAAAAGGCTAATATGCAAATTGTCCCTTCCACCAGGAGTTCAACCTGGAGCTCAGCCAGGGGGCAGAGCTGGCCCACCAACTGCTCTTGACACCTCCCCCTTAACCATCCCCCCTCTAGTCGCCCGCCCACCCCAATCAGGGGTGGGGCTGGCCTGCCAACCACCAGCAGCCTCTTCTTCTGCTGGGGCAGGCCAGCTGAACCCCACCCATGCACAAATTCATGCACCAGGCCTCTAGTACTTGTATAAAGCTTTGTATTTTACAGTCTTTTATGTATACACAATAATGAGAAAGGTAACTAAGGTAAAGGGATGTACAGGAAAGTCAGCATTGCCTCTTAATTGGCTGAAAAATTTGTATGCACTTTACGAGATGCCCAAAAGATACTGCACACACAGTGAATTTAATTTGTACCAAAGAAATTGTTAAATGCTCTAATGCCATTTATAAATGATTGCCTCCTACAACAGTCTCAGAACTAATTTAAGCCTCTACATCATGATCTGTCTCCCAGGAGGTCAATTCCTTGTTACAAGTGAATCTGAGTGCCTATGCAGGGTGGGCAATAGCAGGTTTAGAGTTGGAGTTCATGAAACATAGTTTATTCTTGTATTATTGTTTATTAATTGTTGTATTATTTTTCATATGGACAACTGTAAACCTACATTTTCCCCAGCCTGTATGTCAAGGGCATAACCAAAAGGACACATTTCACTGTGAGAGGTTGAAACAGGTACCCTTGGAATAAAAAGGATTCTTCTAACTCTTTAATATTTATGCTTCCGTTGCAGAATTGTAACAACTGAAGTGAGATAATTCTGAGTTAACATCTTGCTGGCCAGCTATTTGGAGCCAGAACTTGCTCGTGTAGCCAGCTACTTTTAGTAGTTTTGGCAACCCATGGCTCTCCCTTATTGTTCCACAAACCAGTGTTTTGTTCTTCAATAATAGTTCAGCTAAAGACATGCTATTGTAGTAATTATTTTGGTAAATATGATGCCAAGAACCAAGAAAAGGCCATAAGATGGATAATCTGTTGTATTTTTTGCCTTCACCCATATATATCTTGAAGTTGCGAATATAGCCACTCTCACTTTCACAAAGCATCCTTACTAAAATTCCACATTTTATTATTTTTGCTGGATAATACATCTTAAATGTGATACATCCTCTCCATGAAATTGTTGCTTCATTGAGTGATAACTGCTGTTTTGGTACATATAAAGATTTAAGTTTCAAGATAAAGTGATCTGTGAAGACAGTCTATATTACACGTTGTTTCTGAATTATTGTTCAGATAAAAGAATGTAAGTATTTACTCGAACCTCCTTCTATAAACATAGTTTTTTGGAACTATGGGTGATTCAAGTAAAGGATCGGTTGAACAGTAATCTTTTCATTCTGGCTTCTTTGTTAGTCCTATCAATATAATTAAACCGAGGAGAACCAAGATAGGGACATAGGTAAACACCTATACTTGCTGCCTCTCACAACCACATCAAAATTACAACTAAAAGGCAGAACAACTACCACCCAGAACCGCGGGAAAGCTGGCTGAGAGGAAGTTCCACAACTAGAGAGGTGAAGAAGGTGCATTGAGACTGGTAAGAGGTGTGGAGGTGTAGAAAGTGCTGGCACCTGGATGTGCTGCTCTTTTAATCAGGAGGGAGATACAAGCTCCCGCTTGCTCTGAGCTCCAATTCTAGGTGAGACCCTGGGGGACCCAGACACATTTGGGGAGAAACTGGACTGTCTGACATTGGAATAGGAACGCGAGGGCGGCTTTCTCTCAGAGGTGCTTGCAGCGATCATTGTTCCTGCACGGGGACACAGGACATGGAGACCTGAGGACCTCTCCGGTGCAGGGCTGACTGGTAGCCACTGATGTTTGCTCCACCCTGGTGATTCCCAGAGACCCCACCCCACCCAATTTACAACTCCACCCAAGCTGTGCACAGCAGCTTTTGCATATGAATGGCCTGTCCTTTCTCCACCTAAAACCTGTCAAACTGTAGCTGGGTCAGAGAGCCCCAGAGCTTCCAAAAGAAGGCCCACGGCCCAGCAACAGCAGCCTGCCTTGCTTCACAGCTGGGCCTCGTCTGGGCACGTCCAAACCCCATATAAAGAGGAGGAAACTGCAGATGTGTCTGTAGCTCCTGCTGGGTGGCCCCAGACAGTGGCTGACCTTGCACCTCCTTGGAGATCCAAGAACCAGTGTACCCAGTGGTCAGAGTGGGACCATACCAGATTAGAACTCTTCACATCCATAAGAGACACACTCAAGGGGCAGGCTCAGTGAGCACCAAAGCCCCACTGAAGCAAGTCCTGCCCCATAAGGGTGTCTCCTGCACAACAGTTCTTCCAGTGTAGACACAGCTAGTCATCACAGCCAGTTGGCCTGGAGGTCAATTCCTCCCAGTGATACCAACAGCTAACTACAACAAGACTGTTCACACAGCCCACAAAGGGGTGTACCAAGAGTGTCCACCTCAGGTGATTAGGGAAACTGAGCCACTGGGCCCTATAGGACACCTACCACACAAGCCCACTCTATCAACTCAAGGAGACTTAGCAGCTACCCAGTACATAGTAACAAACACAGGGAAGCAGGCAAAATGCAGAGACAAAGAAATAAGTCACAAATGAAAGAAATGGATGAAAGCAAAATACTGGATATAGAGTTCAAAACCACAGTAATAAGATTACTCAAGAACCTTCTAGAAACCTCTGAGAAATTTAGTGAGACCCTCAAGGACATGAAAAAGGACCAATCAGAAATTAAGCACACACTGACTGAAATAAAGAATAATATACAGAGATCTAACAGCAGACTAGAGGATCCCAAGAATTAAGTCAAAGATTTGAAATACTAAGAAGCAAAAAACACCCAACTGGAAAAGCAAAAAGAATCCAAAAATATGAAGATAGTGTAAGGAGCCTCTGGGACAACTTCAAGTGTACCAACATCCAAATTATAGGGGTGCCAGAAGAAGAGAGAGAGCAAGATATTGAAAACCTTTTTGAAGAAATAATGACAGAAAACTTCCCCTACCTAGTAAAAGAACTAGACTTACAAGTCCAGGAAGTGCAGAGAACCCCAAACAAGAGGAATCTTAAAGTGGACCACACCAAGACACATCATAATTAAAATGCCAAGGGCAAAAGACAAAGAGAGAATATTAAAAGCAGCAAGAGGAAAACAGTTAGTTACCTATGAGAGAGTACCCATACGACTGTCAGCTGATTTCTCAACAGAAACTATGCAGGCCAGAAGGGGATGGCAAGAAATATACAAAGTGATGAATAGCAAGAACCTACAACCAAGATTACTCTACCCAGCAAAGCTATCATTTAGAATTGAAGGCCAGATAAAGAGCTTCACAGACAAGGAAAAGCTAAAGGAGTTCATCACCACCAAACCAGTATTCTCTAAGAAGAAGAAGGGTATTCTCTAAGAAGAGGAAGAAGAAGAAAAAGGTAAAGATAAAAAATTATGAACAACAAAGTGACAACAAATATATATCTATCAACAAGTGAACCTAAAAATCAAATGAATAAAAAACCTGGTGAACAGAACAGACTGGTGAATGTAATAGAATCAGGGGCATGGAAATGGAGCAGATTGACAATTCTTGGGGGTGCAGGAAGAGATTGGACAAAGAACTTACACCTATGGATGAGGTCAGTGTGTGGAGTGCGGGGGAGGCCTGGAGTGGGGTGGGAACTGGGTGGAGGGGAGCTATGGGGGGGGAAAAAGAGGAACATCTGTAATAATCTGAACAATAAAGATTTTTTAAAGTATATAATTAAACCAAGAAACTTCTTTATATCCATATAAGTAACATCCATCTATGGTGAAGTTTTAGCAGAGGTTTTGTGGTATTTTTCCATGTGCTAATGTATAAATTGGTTTAAGAAGTAATGAGATTGAAAAAATTCTTATAAAAAAATAAATTGGAAAGATACAGAGGCAAAGAAGCATTGAACAGAAGACTGTCAAACTACATTGGGAAGACAGGGGAGGTTGGGCGAGGGGAGCTGTAAGAGACCAACCGAAGGACTTGTACGCATGCATATAAGCGCAACCAATGGATACAAGACACTGGGGCAGGGGGGAGGGGGGCAGGTGAATGCATGTACTGGGGGGTAGGGGAGGTCGGGGGGAGGTCAATGGGGGGGAAAAAAGGGAGACATATATACTACTATTTGTAATACTTAAAACAATAAAATAAATTTAAAAAATAATAATAAAATTAAAAAACCCACAAATTAAAAAATAAGTAAATAAATAAATTGGTTACTTCACTTATACGTTATGGGTCTTCAGATTGAAGAGTTATGCCTGAAATCTACACTAATAAAAGAGAAAGATGAAAATTGACCATATCTTCGTCGCACCCACCAGCCAATTAGGAGTATGCAAATTAACCCGACAAAGATGGTGGATTAATTTGCATATGCAGGTGCCTAGCAGCTAGGGACGGGATGCTTGCATCATCGCCATGGTGATGACACAGGCATTCCGCACTGCCCTAGCCACTCCAGGCCTCTGGGCAGCATGGAAAGGCGACTCTGGGCCAGAGCAAAAGCAAAAAGGCGGCTCCGGCCTGAGCAAAGGCGGTGCTGGCAGCCAGGGGAAGGAAGGCCCATTCTTGCATGAATATTCGTGCATTGGGCCTCTAGTGTTTGTATAATCCTCCAGGTAAAATGTGTTTTTCTGCCCGTTCTTCTTCAGAATCACTTTCACTGTTGGATACTATCATGTTTTTCTTGCCTTCTTGATAGTCTAATGTCAAACTCATTACTATCTTCTGACAAGGTACTATCTTCCAGCTGACTACCAAAGTCACTCTGTCAATCAGACTCGGTGTCTGCATATAATTCACTCTAACGTTCTTCTCTGCCATGACACATCTTTTTTAAAACTTTTGCCATAACAAAAGATGGATGGAAAGAATTCGATGTATTTCTTGTCACAACTGATGAGAAAAAGACACGCATAGCAAAGAGGAAAAGTGGGGACAGCTGAAATAAATGCTGAGCAGTGAAGTGGCTTGTATCTCGCACCTCTTATAATATGAGCCTAAACAAACATCACTAAGAAAACAGTCTAGAGTGCTCTTTTAAAATTCTACATTGCTTTAAGACCTTAAAATTACTTAATGTGAGTGGAAACACAAGTATACTCGTGACCGGTACAAAAGGTGTTAAAGGCCTTAATTCCATATTTAGACTAGCTCTTCTGGCCCCTAAGAAGAGGATGGAGAGGTGGGTGCCTTTGTCAGTGCTAGAGTTTCTTCTGTCAAGGCAGCCACCGCAGATGGCAGCTTAATTTTTTTGACCATTGTGAGCATCTCTGCTCTGAAGAGCAAGCCATTTACAAAACAAGCTGTGTAGAATGCCAGTACAACAAATAATGGACAACTGTCTGCTGAAGCATCCCCTGGACATTTGATTATCCATGATACAGTGCTAAACTGTTGGAAGGATCAAGGTGAGTAACAGTCACCATACCCTCACCTCAACTTCCCTGGACTGGGTTTCCCATTCAAAGGTGGAAGTTCTAGACTTGCCTGTTTTTGCCGAGGTCATATGTGGAATGGAAAGCGGCACTACCATAGTCAGCCTCTGCACCTCCATGATGGTGGCTTCTGTGTAGGGCATCTGGGCCTTGTCAGTGAAGGAAGGGACTCGGTCAGCACCAATGACCCTTTCAATTTCCTCGTGAACCTTTACTGTACAAAAAGAGAATAAACCAGAAGATCAGTCACTAGTAAGTTGAGACTTCCCTCCTACACCACTTACCATCACCTTGTACACACAACCAGCAATGTGACAGTACAGGCCTGACTCAGCCTGAATGAAGTGAAGCACTGATCAGATATTCCAAGTAGAGCCAGCTAGCCCCTGTATTCAGGAGTACTCTGAATTATTCTCTCATGCGAACACTAGACTGACTAAGCTTTTACTGGTATATGTGACAATATATGGTAGCCCCACAAGGCTGCCAGTGATCTCTGTGCCACTTGGTTTACACATTCATTTTTTAAATTGATTTTTAGAGAGAGAGAAACATTGATGTGAGAGCAAAACATCTATTGGTTGCCTCTTGCACATCCCCTACCGAGGATGGAGCCCGAAACCTGGGCTTGTACCCTGACCTGGAATCAAACCAGCACCCTTTTGGTGCATGGGACAATGCCCAACTAACTGAGCCACACTGGCCAAAGCTTGGTTTACACATTCTTATGCAGTCCCCTCCCACATTGTACTAAGTTGGTCTAAGTTCCTAACAGAGTAAGGGAGAAGTTGGCATGTTAGTTCTGAACTTAGGTTATAAAAGACACTGGCTTCTGTCTTGGCCATTCACTCTCTCTAGGGTCAAGTCAAGATCCCTATGGGAAGGTCCAAGTGGTAAGGTCTGCAAGCAATAGTCAAGTGGATGAGCCATCTTGGAAGTGGATCCTTCGGTCCCATTCAAGTTTATAGATGACTGCAACCCCAGCCAGATTTGACTATTACATCATGAGAAATCTTAAGCCAGACCATCCAGGCTAAGCCACTCCTGGATTCCTGATTTTCAGAAACTTTGTGAGATATTATTTTAAGATGCTAAATTTTGGGATAATGTGTTACTCAGCAATAGATTAACTAATACAGGTAGGCACAATCCAATCTGTAGTAGGCAAAAAAAAAAAAAAGCGCCCCTCAAAGATGTCCACAAGCTAATCCCCTGAAACTTGTGAACATTCTGCCTTACCTGGCAAAAGAGACTGCAGATGTGATTAAACTAAAGACCAGGAGATTATCCTGGATTTTCTGAGAATGTCCAATCTAATTACCTGGTTTTTTTAATTGGAGAACTCTTCCCAGTTGAATTTAGAGTCAGAGGAAATGGGACTACAAATGAGTGGTCAGAGAGATACAATATTTCTGGCTTTGAAGATGGAGAAAGAGGGCCATGAGCCAAGGAACCTAGAAATGGATTCTCGTCTAGAGCCTCCAAGAAGGAATGCAGCCCTATCAACCTCTTGCTTTTAGCCCAGTGAGACATGTGTCAGACTTCTAATGTGCAGAACTAGAAGATAAACTCGTGATGTTTTAAGTTACTAAGTATATAGTTATTCATTATAGGAACAACAGAAATGAATACACTATCTCCCCCTGTGTTCTTCCACTATGAACTGCCACTGGCATTCACTGCTTATTGGTATTGATATAGTGGAACTAGCTGTGTGAGCTTGTGAAAGTCACATAACTTCTCTGGACCTCTGTTCTCCATTTTAAAAACAAGATGAATGGGTTTGGATGATCATTATGATTCCCATCAGCTCTAAATTGTTATTCCTCTCTCAAGTTCTTTCTTCATCACAGTTTCCACAGAGAATCCGACCTGTAGAGATTTAAAGCAGGGGCAAGCAAGTATGGCATGTTCTAGAAACGTGGAGTTTCAATAATACCTCTTCATTGCTTAGTGCTAGGAGCCACAGGATCACCAAAGTTGCTGATCCTAATTTATATAACCTAATTTTGCCATGAATAAAGGAAACACCTATTAATTACCTTGTATGTCAGGGTTCAGTGACATATACAGAAGGCACCAAAGCAAAGAGTTAGTTGTGGTATCAGTCCCAGCAATGAAGAGATCACTGATGATATAAAGTAAGTAATCTTCATTAAAACTACTATTGCTATTGTTTTTCTTCTCTTCATCCACATGGAGAAGGTACATGTCTATGAAATCCCGAGGGTTCTCAGCGTCCAGAGATTCTCGATGTTCCTTGATGATTCTTCTAAGGAAACCCATAATATCATGTTCAATTTGTCTGAATTCCTTAAATGGTCCAAAGGGAAGGTAATAAAGCCAGGAACATATGTTGACCAGTTGGAGCTGGCTGTTCAGACAGATTTCTAACCCTCGTGACATAAAATTAAGCATTTTCGTAAACTCACTATTGGTGTAATCAAAGCGCTGGCCAAAGCACATGAGGCAAATGATGTTAGAGACAGCATTGTGGACAATGGGGGAAGGATTGAAGGGGTTTCCTCCATGTTTTTGCATTTCCTCCTTCACATATTTGAACTCCTTAATAATCTTGGGCTCCAAGCTAAGCTTTCCTAATCCAAAATGACGAAGAGTTGAATGAGAGAACTTCCTCTGTTGTCTCCAGACTGGACCATAACGTGCGAATACAACCCCTGCAAAAGGACACACGAGAAAAGACGTTGAGAGATAGCAATACTTAATAATACTCACCAGGACATACCAGGAATGTATTCTGTATTTCTCAAGTCACTTGTGCAAAGTTTAAATACATATAAAGATTACCAGCCAAGACAAATGATTAGCAAAATGTAGTTATCATTATATGTTTCTAAGAACAAAAATCATATGCAGTTTGATTAGGAAAAAAATTTGGTATATAGCTTATCATTATAGATTCTAACTCCTGGTAAAATGAAAAACAGTGAATTTCCATTTCTAGAGTTAGTGTAAATTTCAAAAAACTTCCTATCTAATAAAAGCAATATGCAAATTAACCATCACTCCGCTACACCCACCAGCCAATCAGGAGTGAGTATGCAAATTAACCCCAACCAAGATGGCTGTGGCCCCAGAGCAAGCAGGAGGCTTGGGTTTCCCCAGCAATGGAGGAAGCCAAGATTTCCACACACCCTGGAGGGCCCAAGCCTCCACTCAAGGCTACAAAGTTTCAATTATAGAGGATAAATAAATCCCAACAAAAATGGCTGCGGCCACAGAGCAAGCAGCAGCCTTGAGTTGCTCCCAGCGATGGAGGAAGCCAAGCTTTCCACACACCCTGGAGGGCCCAGGCCTCCACTCAAGGCTACAGAGTTTCAATTATAGAAGATAAATAAATCCCAACAAAATTGGTGGCAGCCCAGGGAGCAAGCAGGAGGCTTGGCTCTGCTCCAGGCTACAAAGTTTCAATTATGGAAAATAAATAAATCCCAGATACCAGGGCCTCCACTTGGGTCACTGGGAGGCGTGGCTAGCCTGCAAACCACCACAGGCCCCTCGCCCCAAGGAAACCCCCAACCTGATCCGGGACACCCTTAAGGGCAAACCAGCTGGCCCCCCACCTGTGCACCAGGCCTCTATCCTATCTAATAAGAGTAATATGCAAATTGACTCACTCCAACACAAGATGGCTGCCCCTATGTGGTCAAAGATCCTGCCCCCATGTTGTCACACGATGCCACCACAAGATGGCCAGCAGGGGAGGGCAGTTGGGAGGGACCAGGCCTGCAAGGGAGGGCAGTTGGGGGCGATCAAGCCTGCAGGGGAGGGCAGTTAGGGGTGACCAGGCCGACAGAGGAGGGAAGTTGGGGGCGACCGGGCCTGCAGGGAAGGGCAGTTGGGGGGGATCCAGGCCTGTAGGGGAGAGCAGTTGGGGGGGACCAGGCCTGCAGGGGAGGGCAGTTAGGGGCAAACAGGCTGGCAGGGGAACAGTTAGGCATCAATCAGGCTGGCAGGGGAGTGGTTAGGGGGTGATCAGGCTGGCAGGCAGAATCGGTTAGGGGCAATCAGGAAGGCAGGCAGGCGAGCAGTTGGGAGCCAGCAGTCCTGGATTGTGAGAGGGATGTCCGACTGCCCATTTAGGTCCAATCCTACCAGGACCGGGCCTAAATGGGCAGTCGGACATCCCTCAAGGGGTCCAGATTGGAGAGGGTGCAGGCTGGGCTGAGGGATACCCCCTCCCCCCGTGCATGAATTTCATGCACCGCGCCCTCTAGTGTTTTCATAAGAGTGAATCCAGGCTTTGAAAATATTTCATGCTGGATACACCCTTTTCTAAACATTCTGAACAGAGGGATTAGCATGGTATCAGACTGCAGAGAAGGGCAGGGATGATATCTGATTGTGCTCACCGTTAAAATCCCAGCTTTTGGTATAGTGCTGTGTACAAAGGAGGAGCTTGTTAAATATGAGCTGAATAAATCAATAGCACAACTGTATTAGAACATTGGCCATTATAGTTTGAAATCAAGTAACTGGCAGGTAATCTAAAATGTCTATTGTTGGCAACTGCCCTAATTTAAAAACATCTGAATTTAAGGTCATCCACAACTATATCTTATTTGACTCACTTAGGTTACAAATCTTCCACCCAGAGCCAACAGAATTGCTCTGATGTTCCTTGTTTCTTGTCATCTTTTTCATCCTCCTACCTTCATGGTGTGTTTTATTGTTTCAGCCAGTTCTCTTCCTTTCTCACTTCTAATCTACTTTATTTCTGCTACCTTCAAAGGCATGCTTCATTCACTAACAGATATTTCTGAATGCCTATGTGCCAGGAACTGGGATGTAGAACAGTAAAAATAACTAATGTTAATTTATAAGTTATATAGAAAGTTTATAATTAATCTAATATCTAATGGAGAAGTTCCCCTCTCCCCCACCACCACCTTGTTCTTTTGGAAATTGTTTTTCATTATCCGTGGCTCTTTACTATTTTATAAAACTTAAACATCTGGTCAAGTTCTATTTTTTTAAAGTGCCTTTGGGGTTTTGATTGGATTTAATTTGTAGATTAATTTGAACATTGACTTCTTTTTGATCATTGGACTTGCTTGCAGTCCAAGAATAAATACTACTTCAGTTATTTTTTATGCTTTTTTTCAAAACATTGTTGGACTTTGTTTTCTAATTTTTTAAATTCATTCATAAATGAAAATACCTGTAAATTTTATTTTTTATAATGTACTTGTCTGGATATACTGGCCTCCTAAAATGAGCCAGGGTGTGTTCTCCCTCTTTGAAAGAATTTGCCTAAAATTATGACATGTTTATCTTTTTTCCTTTGAGTTTATTCTTTTCTTTTTTGGATATAAAAAGTTGGTCTTCTAACTCATTACATTTCAGACCTTTATCCTAAAAAGTGAGTGCAATTGGCCTCTGGGTATCATGTTAGCTATAGTTCATAAGAACTGTATGCATGGCATATATTTTCATTACAGTTTAATTTTTTTTTCTATTATTATTCTCTTTACCACCTAGCTCAATTTGTCTCATACTGATTTTTGACAATGATGAGTTTGCTTTTTAGCCTGGTATGTGATCAATTTTAATAAAACTTCCAAATAGTTAAGAGGAATTTGTGTTTAAGCTATTGTTGGAGATAGGGTTCTCTATATGTCCAAAAGAGAAGGTTTGATAACTGCTGAAATCAAATCTTCTGTATACTTACCAAATTTTTATCTACCTGATGTCTCAATTACTCAAATACATATGTCAAAATATCCTGCTATAATGGTATGTTTTCAATTTCTTTTTGCTGTTCTATAATTTTTTGTTACATATATCATAGCTAGTAAATATTTATATCTGCACTTAGTGGCCAGATTATTATGATCTCTAAGCACATAATAATCTGGCCACTCAGTGTGTGTGTGTGTGTGTGTGTGTGTGTGTGTGTATGGGGCCCTGTGCATGAATTTGTGCGTGGGTGGGGTCCGGCCAGCCTGGCCAGGGGAGGGGACATGGGTAGTTGACCAGCCTGCCTGCTGGTCAAACTCCTGGTTGAGGGGACAATTTGCATATTAGCCTTTTGTTATATAGGATATACACTGAGTGGCCAGATTATTATGCCTGCAGAGATCATAATAATCTGGCCACTCAGTGTACATCTTTGTGTCTGTATATGTTGTTAGGTACATATATATACTAGACAATATTTCTAGGTACATTCAAATTTAGAATTATTATATCTTGTTAAACTGGCCAGCATGGCCCAGTGGTTGTGCATCAACCTATGAACCAGGAAGTCATGGTTCAATTCCATGTGTTCTTTGTCTAATACACTCAGAGTTAAGCTCTTTAAGAATTTTATCTTTATCTAGAGGTGACTTTTCATCCTGTGTGGTACAAGGCCATATCTCTCTGCCCTTGCTTCCCCAGCACTGCATCCCTGACTGACCAAGAGCTCAGTAAAACCCAATGTTCTCCAGAACATCTGTTTTCTATTTTCTGCAGGGGTGGGGTGGTGATAAGGCCTAACAATTACACCTTATAGGCATTTCAAGCAATCGCTCTTTTTAGCCCACTGTTTCACCCCTGTACCTCCAATTCCTGAGCCTTTTGGAAGTTCTACAGAGTAAACTGTCTCACAGTACTCTCCTCTGTAGACACCTAAAGGTTGTCTTCCTTCACTCTATGAACTCATTTGCTAATCCCGTGTCCACTTTTTGTCCTCAGATGTTGTGGTGCAGAACTATAAATACATTTCAACATAGGTGGAGTATAAGCTTCTGTTAAAAGTCCCTCTGGTTTGGTATGTGATTGTCAAGACAAGGATGGAATGGAAATGTTTCAATTATTCCCCCAGACAGAACTCTGCCTTTGTTTAATAAAGTTCCATAAACTACTTCCTAGACAAACACAGCTTAGTCACTCTTCCTGTCTTTAACTAGGGCCAAGTCTTTTGCTGCAGTCAGCATTTACTAAATATTGTTGGGCCTCCTTTCCTTTTCATGGAAAAATATGGTCTCTCCACTTCAGGATTTGATACTAATTCTTATCATTTAAGATATTACATATCTCATCATTTAAGATGTTACATATCTCATCATTTGAGATATTACATATGAGATTTCTGCTTTGTTCTCTTACTCAAGGAATTTTATTCTCCTTTGTTAGGTCCTCAGTCTGTATCATCTACTCACCATCTTTTAAATTACACACCTGTATTTCAGAATATCTAGCAAAAAGGTTAATTAGGATGTGGAACCAAAAAACAGGAAGGGCTGAGTGTCACCACCTCATGAGACACAAATGTCACAGAACTTTTTTTTTACTGCACCCAAGTTTTCACTTCCTTCTGTCTAACTGACTGTTTTCATACTGCAGACTGGCTTTTACAAGAATATTAGCTCTCTTAAGATGTCTATTCTCCCATTTTCACCGCCAGAGAGAAAAGCCCTCTATTCTCCAGGACCAATCTCAAAAATGCTGGGGAAGGATTTAAATGCTTCAGGTATGCCATAGTGATACCAATTTGGGACACCTTAAGTTCATTCTGTGGCTTCAGGTTTCCAAACTATGCCACAAGTATAAAATCTTACCCCAAAACCATGTGAGGATAGGTCTCTCATTATGAATTCTTGAGTTCTGTGCCCAGCCCACAAAGTAATCAGTGTTACAAAGAACTGAGATATTCTGATCAATCCACCTTTGATCAGGGGTCTATCCCTCAACTAGTCATTGTGACCAGGGAAGAGAGTTCTTACAAAGATATGGCATCATTTGGCCCAGCCACAGTTAATGTCTACAAAAGAATGGTGGGGACAAAGGGGGCGCTCTTTTCAAAGGAATAGATTCTAGATAGTTGAAACAAAAATCCACCTCAAACCAAATAAAGGTCAGGCTAAACTGACTGTAATACATCCTCACAAAAGAATACTGTACAACACTTAAGAACTTTGCAGGAGAACATATTTTTTTAAATTTTCCCCTTTTTATTGAATTTATTGGGGTGACACTGATTAACAAAAAATTATACAGACTTCAGGTGCACAATTCCACAACACATCATCTGTACATTGTATTGTGTGTTCATCACCCAAGTTTAGTTTCCATCCATCGCCATTTACTAGTATCCCCTCTATACCTTCCTCCACCTCCATACTAACTGTCCATGTCCATGAGTACTTTCTCTTTTGTTTTCTTTTTTGCTCAATCCCTCCACCACCTTCCTATCCAGCTCTCCTCCTGACAGGTGTCAGCCTGCTCTCTGTCTATGAGTCCGTCACTACTTTGTTAGTTCATTAGATTCCATATGTGAGTGAAATCATATAGTACTTATCTCTGACTGGCTTATTTTACTTAGCATAATGCTCTCCAGGTCCATCCATGCTGGCGTAAGGATAAGATTTTCTTCTTTTTTACAGCTGAGAAGTATTCCATTGAGTAAATGTACCACAGCTTTTTTATCCACTTATCAACTATCCACTTATTATGGAAGTCCACAGGGTCATAGAAGTGTTCCTCTTAGTACGAATTCATGCTCTCTTACATAACTATTTTAAATAACTATTCTACTGCATTTACTATAAGATTCAAGTTATCTTGTTTTTCTCACTCATTTTCAAATTCCCCAGATGAACTTCCATTTCTATCTTCAGTTTTTAACTTCATTTTGCGTCTTCTTCCCCTTCAAGGTAACCAGTGCTGACAATCTATCCCATACTTTTAAACTTCTTCATAATTTTCTTTGCCTTCCATTTGTATGGCTTTGGCATTTGCCTAGACCAGTGGTCGGCAAACTCGGTCAACAGAGCCAAATATCAACAGTACAACGATTGAAATTTCTTTGGAGAGTCAAATTTTTTAAACTTAAACTTCTTCTAATGTCACTTCTTCAAAATAGACTCGCCCAGGCCGTGGTATTTTGTGGAAGAGCCACACTCAAGGGGCCAAAGAGCCGCATGTGGCTCGCGAGCCGCGGTTTGTCGACCACTGGCCTAGACTCTTGCTCCAAGTCTCTAGCAATGTTTCACAATTAGAAATTATCTAATTTCTATCAACAGGGAAATAAATAACAAAAGCTAGAAATAAAATACTTTAAATGTATGATATGTAAGTTTTAAACATATTTACCAAATAAAGTTATGTACTGTTTATGAATCTGAAGCAAATCTGAGTGATGGATAAATTAGTTTATAATGCTCTCTGAATCTTCCATTTGAAATATTTTATAATAAAAATAGAGTGCAAAAACCTTTTAGAAGAAATGGGCCACACTTAAACCACTTCTTTGGTAGCCTTGCTTCTGAGTTTGTAATTTTATTTTCTATTCCTGCTCAGGAAAAAATCATATGGATTAATGAGTGTGGTGGGTATAGCTGATGTAGTACATCTAATAGCTTATCTAGCTTATTGTAGTATTTATGGGCTTAAAAAGAGCACCAATCTAAGTATGATATATTGAAAAACTCAAATATAATAAGTAACCTTCCCACACTCTAGATTGTTTTGGCAATGTGTTAACTATTTCCAGCCTCTCTATGCATATCACGGTTTATGAAACATTCCCTGTCTGCTAGTCTTTAGCAGCAAAATTATTTTTAAATATCTTGTGACAAATATTTAATAATGTTACTGGCCCCTAATTCATAATATCATTTCTTTCCCCTAAACGTATGCACATGTTGTATCTGAACAGTTTCACATATTACAATTTTGCCATTGGAAATCTTTAGCCAAAGTTGGCTTGGGCACGCCTCAAGTCTTGGTCAGCTGAGCCGCTCAGCCTTTTAGGTTTAGTGGCCTTGCTTCTTCATGTTGGTCATGCTGTCCATTTCTTGACCTGTGAACTCTACTCAGAACTCATCTGCTCTTTCATTCTTTGATAAGCATCTTGAAATAAACTCACATTCTCTCCTTTAATTCTACACTCTTGAAAAAGTTCCAATAAAAAAAATTCCTCAACTGTCTAAATTTTCCTATCCAGATGATCTGTTCTCTATTCCAAGTTAAGTTCACAAGCATTTTCTTTGTGACATGTGGTTCTTCCTCTACTTTTTATAGTCAATCACGTTCACCAGCTACAGAAATTTTTCTCAATTCTTTCACATCCACCAGAATAAGAGCTGCACTGCCTAACACATCCTGTCTCTTACAGCAGGGGTGAGGAACCTTTTTTCTGCCAAGGGCCATTTGGATATTTATAACATCATTCACGGGCCATATAAAATTATCAACTTAAAAATTAGCCTGCTACATTTGGTCAAACCTTTAACTCACCCCTAATGCCTGGGCAAAGGTCAGACCAAATGATTTCTGGGGCCTTACATAGCCTTCTGGATGGATGTTCCCCACCCTATCTTAGAGGAATGCATGCTATAGTTGAGATGCTGAAGCACCAAGTTTCCCCAAGCTCCCAGTGCTTCTTAAATAAAGAGGGATCTCATAATCTGTGGTCCAACTAATACTTAGAAACTGACTCATTATAAAGTCTTTACCAAACTATATATCCACCAAAAAGGACCTCAAAGAAAAAACCTAATTCCTACCTTTAAAAATCTAGAGGAAAAGACAGGCATGCAACACAAAAAATATGATGTGATAAGTCCACCAACAAATGCTTGTATGCATGCATTCATTAATTTCTTGATTACCTCCTCTGTGCCAATTAGTGGGGACACTGGTTACCAAGATGAACAAAATCTTTGCCCTCACAGAGCTCACATTCCAGTAGTAGACAGACTTGGTGATAAGCTAAATACTTTCAAAGTGTTTATCAAATGAAGTAAGCATGTGATAAAATAAGTTGTGGTACTGGACAGTGTCTAAAATAGGACTAAAAGGCAACATTTGGCCTGAGAGATGACAAGGAGTCAGTCAAGTGAAAAGTTATTCTGGGCCCAAGGCAAACCCAGTGGCCTGAGGCAGTCACAGCCTTGGCAGGAATTGGCTTGGTGTGCTTAGAGCAGGTTGAAATGTACAAATAAAAGGGGAGTGGAAAGAGGTAAAATCAGAAAGGCAGGCAGGGTCCAGATTCTTCAGGACACAGTAGGTCAAGTATGGAGCTGGAGGCAACTGGTTTCAGCTAGGAAGTGACATGGTTAAATACATGATTTTTAAAAAGAAATCCCTTTGGCTGACACAGAGATAAAAGACTGATGCAGAAGCAAGTGGGCTAGTTATGAGGCTTCTGAGTATCAGAGAAGATATGATGGCAGTTTGGATGAGAATGCTAACAATCAATATGGAAAGCAGTGGGTAGATGTAGAGCACATAAATGCAGTAGGAACTGACAAGAGGTCAAGTGACTGGTAGGGGGTGGGGTGGGGGTTAAAATGAAACAGTGATACCTACCATCATAGAGAATAGGAAAGAGCACCTCTACCTGGGAGTAGAGAAGTATCTCAGGGACCAGTTTCTCAAAGAGTTGACATTTAAGCAGGTGTGGAAAAACAAAATAAGTGTCGGTAAGGATGTGGAGAAAACGAACCTGTCATTGCTGATGGGAATGTAAAATGGTGCAACCACTATGGAAAGCCATCAGGGCACCTACTCAAAAAATTAAACAGATTTAAACTATGATCAGGCAATTCCACTTTTGGGTATATATCCAAAGAATTAAAAGCAGGGACTTGAACAAATATATATTTTTTCAACTGAGTATTTATTGAGGATCTGCTTAGTGGCACATCAGCAAAAAGACACATTGGAAACACATTTCAGTCATCAAATGCCCATTTCATGAAAGAGACTGTACAAGGGTGGGGAAACAAAGATGGTTAAGAAAAATCACTAGGCCAGTGGTCAGCAAACTCATTAGTCAACAGAGCCAAATATCAACAGTACAACGATTGAAATTTCTTTTGAGAGCCAAATTTTTTAAACTTAAACTTCTTCTAACGTCACTTCTTCAAAATAGACTCACCCAGGCCGTGGTATTTTGTGGAAGAGCTACAGTCAAGGGGCCAAAGAGCTGCATGTGGTTTGCAAGCTGCAGTTTGCCGACCACTGCACTAGGCCGATGATCCTGGTCTGATGAAGGAGACTGGACAAGGGGTTTGGCCACATGGTGGGCCTGGCTGTGCACGGAGGTGCACCAAGCACTCTATTCACATCTGGTTACTTGGGAATGGGTGTGGTATGCTCCAGGGATGGTAAACAATGAGGCCACCAAACAAGATTGTCTGCTGAGACTCCGAAAGATCTATCACAAGTTTGATTCAGCTATAAGACTAATCACCAGGATAGTCTGGATTTGAGCTGATAATAAAGACTTTTTGCAGTTTTGAGCAGAGGAGACATATTGATTGAGGGCATATATTTTGACGCCACACAATCAGGAAGTGGCTGGTAAAGCTAATTATAATTATAATTTTGAGGGTGAAATACCGTTATTCCTGGTTTACATAAAAATTTAAGAAGCTTGCCTAAGTTCACGCAGCTAACGAGTGACAAAGGCAGGATCTGAACCCAGTTCTAAATCCAAACCCAGAGATTTTGAGCATTTTACTGCGGTCTCAGAATCTCTAGGCAGTCCACCATCTAGTTATTTTTTTTAACAGATTTGACATCCTGCACCAGCTCATTTCTATACTTTAAGCCCGTGGTCAGCAAACTGCGGCTCGCGAGCCACATGCGGCTCTTTGGCCTCTTGAGTGTGGCTCTTCCACAAAATACCACGGCCTGGGTGAGTCTGTTTTGAAGAAGTGGCATTAGAAGAAGTTTAAGTTTAAAAAATTTGGCTCTCAAAAGAAATTTCAATCGTTGTACTGTTGATATTTGGCTCTGGTGACTAATGAGTTTGCCGACCACTGCTTTAAGCTATTTAAAAATGAAAAAC
Source organism: Corynorhinus townsendii (assembly GCA_026230045.1). NCBI lineage: Eukaryota > Metazoa > Chordata > Mammalia > Chiroptera > Vespertilionidae > Corynorhinus > Corynorhinus townsendii. Next base: position 76,882,455 of record JAPDVU010000001.1, on the reverse strand, counting down.
TGGTAAACAGTGGTGGTTTTTGCAATGCCATTGGCGAAAGAAGGTTTGAAAAGGGATTTTTCAATAGGTAATACATATAGTAAAATTCAAAAAACACAAGCAAAGAGGGAAGTTTCCCCCAAACTCTATTCCCTTATGTAAAGGCAAACACTATCAACCATTTATTGTGTACAATAAGGATTTTCTATAAATATATAAGCATGTGTGTGTGCTTGTGAATTAAAGATGACCACAAATTCTTATCTCCTGTCCACTCTTCTCATGGACAGTGGAATCTGTCTCTACCTGCATCTGGAAGAGCTTTTAACCTATAGACTGCAGAAGTGACTTTTAATACCTCCTTCCATCCACTTGAAACCCACCTGCCGTGCTGTGAGAACCCCAACCCATATGAAAAGACCACATTAAAAGAACCAAGGTGCTTCACAACAGCCCCAGCAGAGCTCCCAGGTGACACCAGCGCCAACTGCTAGGCAGAGGAAAGCCCCAGATGGCTGTGGCCCCAGTCCAAGCCATGTGGAACAAAAGCACAAGCTGAGCCCAACCAACCACAGCATTTAGCACTTGTTTGAACTAAGTTTTAAGGCCGTTAAGTTACATAGTGGTACACTAAACAATGTGTTATTTAAAAAAAAAAGATTATCCATTGTTCTTATTTTACCTACTTTCTTGGATATTTTACAATAAGGCCATTACATGGATGGTACAAAATTTTTTCAATGTCTTTCAATGAAATTTTGGTATTTGCCTATTTTCTACTTGTCTAAGTTCACGCAGCTAAAGAGTGACAAAGGCAGGATACAAAAAAATTCATGGACGTATTGTTCCATACATGTAAAAGTATATGTTTATTTTAAAATTAGCCTCTTGTTTTCTAGAGCTACACTGTCTGCTGTCTAATAGCCATAAGATGCACTCACTTTCTCAATCTTACTATCTACATTTAGCTAGTGGGCAGCATAGAGTATATTTCTGTCATTGCAGAAATTTTTATACATTACTGTTCTAGTGCAGGGGTCAGGCAAAATTCCTAAAGACGACTAAATGATATTTTAGGTTTATGGGCCATATAGTCTCTGAGAGAAATACTCTACAATTATAGTGCAAAAGCAGTCACAGACAAATGGTTGGAAAATGAGCATGATTGTATTCCAATAAACATTAAAACTGCAATTTTATATAATTTTCATGTCACAAAATATTCTTTTGATTGCATTGAAATTGCTTAGAGTATGTGCATTTTTAATTTTAAAACCAGATTGCCACCTGACCGGTGTGTTTCCGTGATTGAACCAGGAGGTCTCAGTTCGATCCCCAGTAGGGGGCGTGCAGGAGGGAGCAGATCAATGATTCTCTCTCATCATTGATGTTTCTATCTCTCTCCCTCTTCCTTCCTCCCTGAAATCAATAAAAATATATTAAAAAACAATAATAAACAAAATTAGATTGCCTTCTTAAGAGCATTTTGAAATACCACTTCCTGGCATGTTGTCAGTTGTCGCAAATAAACTCCAATAAACTTTCATAATTTCGACAGGTTTGAACCTTCTTACATCAACACCAAGCATGCAAGCAGATTACATGAAATAAATCTCTGTGTGTGTCTGTATATACATAATAAATTAGTTTCTCTGAAGGAAAAAAAATTAAAATTAAAAAATAAAAACTATATTGCCCTCTTGAGAGCATTTTGAAATCTTGCTTCCTGGCATATCATCAGTTGCCTCAAATAAACTCTAATAAACTTTCATAATAAGCTTCTACAGGCTTGAACCTTATATCAACACCAGCCTCCACAAGCATGTAAGCTGATTGCATGAAATAAATCTGTGTGTGTGTGTGTGTGTGTGTGTGTGTGTGTGTGTGTGTGTGTTAGAGGCCAAGTGCATGAATTCATGCATGGGTGGGGTTCAGCCAGCCTGGCCAGGGGAAGGGGACATGGGCAGTTGGCCAGCCTGCCTGCTGGTCGTACTCCTGGTCAAGGAGACAATTTGCATATTAGCCTTTTATTATATAGGATATATAATAATGGTGGCCAGATTATTATGTGTTCAGAGATCATAATAATCTGGCCACTCAGTGTGTGTGTGTATGTGTATAGTAAATTCATCTGTTTTTCTGGAGGAAAAAAAATAAAAACTAGATTGTCCTTTTTCAGGATTATATTACTCTGGACATGTAAGTGCCTGTTTCCCCATTCCTTTAATACCTGGTATCAAATATATTTGAAAATCTGACTGCTAGAAAATGAAATCTCAACTATGAATTTTATTTGCACTAACCAAGGTTAAATCATCATCTTTTAACTTTATATGATTTATCATCTTTTTAACTATTCATATTGGGTTGTTGGGCTTTTATGCTTTGATTTATTGGAACTTAGTAGATAGAAAGAAAAATTAACCTTGGCCAACATCTTTTACCAGTTTTGTTTGGGTTTTTCCTTAACAGATATTTGTACCATGTTCATAGCAGCTTTTTTTCCATAGGAGCCAAAAGGAGGAAGCACCCAACTGTCAGGGGATGAATGGATAAACAAAATGTAATACATACTGACAATGGAATATTAGTTAGTCTTAAAAAGGAAGGCCGTTCTCACACATGCTACAATATGGATGAACCTTAAGACATTATGCTAAGTGAAATATGTCAGTCACAGAAGGACAAATACTATATGATTACTAAATTCATAGAGGCAAAAAAAAAAAAAAAAAAAAAAGGTGGTTGCCAGGGACTGGAAAAAGAGAATTGGGGTTAATATTTGTTTAATGCTCACAAGACTTGTTTGGCAAGCCAAAGGGAGTTTTGGAGATGATGGTTTTTACAACAATGTAAATAACCTAATGCCAATGAACTATAAGATTTTAAATTATTGAACTGGCAAATTTTATGTGTATTTCATCACAATCTAAAAAAAAAGAAAAGCAGGCAGCCATGAGATTGAGAGAGAATTCCAGGGAGAAGCAGTTGCCTATGTAAGGCATGGAGAGGGTGAGGTATGAACTGTGACTTCAGTTTTTCAGTGAGATGTTTAGAATATTATGATCATCACTAGATCACTAGAGTCCCAGTGCATGAAATTCATGCACTTGGCGGGGGTGGGGGGAGGTCCCTCAGCACGGCCTGGGCCCTCCCGCAGTCTGGGAGCCCCCTTGGGGGAGGCAGCTCCTGTGTTGAGCGTCTGCCCCCTGGTGGTCAGTGCGCATCATAGTGACTGGTTGTTCTGCTGTTCAGTCGATTTGCATATTAGCCTTTTATTACATAGGATTATATAGGATTACTACTATTCATTTAGAATCCTGATGCAAAACTCTGGCTTATTCAGATTCTAAAAAACCTGGGTCTCTTTATGCCACATTCCAGAGACAGTAAGTAGCAATTCACTTAATAAATACTTATTGAGATTTACTATGTGCCAGGCACATAGGAATTACCCTGTCCTCCTGGGTGTCAGTCTAGTGGTGAAGACCCACATCCTGGCCCCAGGTTACAAAATTATGTAGCCTCAGTTTTGGTAAATGCAGTGAAGGAAAAATACTTGTACAATGAAATTGTTCTAATAATGAGCTTAATTTTTGGAGAAGCAGTGAGGGAAAAAAAAAAAAAAAAAGCCTCCCTGAGGCAGACATTTAATATCTGCAAAGGAGTGGCTCAGAAAAAAAAAAGTCTGGGACCTATGTTAGCCAATAGGACAAAGAAAGGGAAGACTGATGAAGGGAAATGAATAAGTAAACAGGTGAAACACTGTATTTCGTTTCCTAACCCAGAAATATTGCCCAAACTAGACTCCAGTAGGCAGGAATCACAGTGGCTATAAACTCGGTGAATTAAGTTTGCCAATAGGCTCCTAAGGTGTTTTCTGGACTATTTTATGGGAAAATAAATATCTTAAACTCTTGCACGCAAAACTCAGAAAGTGAAAAGGATCCAAGTGTCTTCCCGGGAGTGAGGCTTGGTTCTGGGAAGGAGAGAATACCCCTGCAGAGATGCAGCCAAGGCTTCACACTTTGTTGTCACCCCCTTCCCTCCCATTACCCTTCCTCCTGATCTTGAAATATGAACAAGTAATCCATCAGCTACAGTTGAATGGCATCTTAAAGGCTATGGAAAAGGGAGGCATCGCCGCCAACCCTCCTTCCCCCCCGACTGAGATGCAGGAGTGCCTTGGCGGGGTGCGTGCGGCTGGAGGGGCACAGGTCCGCAGCCTCGCGGGTTCACAAGTCCCCGGACACCCGAGGCTCCCGATCCCAGCTCACCCTTCTCCTTGGTCACTTGGGAGACTAGCGGCATCCGTGGACGGTCGCTGAAGGCCTCGGCCTGCTGCACCAGCGCCTCGCGCACGCTGTGGAAGTCATTGAGGACGACCACCAGGAAGGGGCCCATGAAGAAGCTATAGATGTTGCCATACACTTGGGCCAGACTGGTCAGCAGCACCTGCGAGGCTGGCATGTAGGGGTCCATGTTTGCGATATTCGTCCCGAAATTTAACAAGGGCTTCCCGCGGAGGAAGGGCGGCAGCAGCACGAAACCGAAGTTGCCCACCACCGGCCAGGGTGTGGGCCCGGGAGGGATGCCCGGCGGCCGGCACCGCCTCACCCAGCTCCAACCGAGCAGCGCGGTTAGGCCGAGCAGCAGCAGCGCGCCGCCGGTGGGGTCCAGCCTCAGCAGCCCCAGAGGCGCGGGCAGGAGACTCAGAGGCCAGGGTAAGCCCTCGGGGGGCTGTGTCGGCGCGGGGGTGGCCATGGCCAGTGCACGGGCGGCCTTCGTGTTCACCCTGCAGTCCCAAGGAGAGTGCTCTCGCTAATGCCCGCTGGGAGCTGCGGCCTTAACCAGGAGCCGGGGGAGGGAGGGGCGTCGGGGCGCGCCGGGATTGGCCGGGCCTCTTGCTTTCTCCCACCTCCTAAAAGGGGACGCGCCCGCTACACTGCAGAAGAGGTCTGCGGACGAGGTGGGGCAAGCAGTCTGCAAGTTTGGTCTCTAATGGCCGTAGCACCCCTCCTTTCAGTCCGGCTTGGCTGTGGCAGCTCCTGAAAACAAAGATGCTGGCTGTGCATTCTTGCGCTCTGGTTGGCTGCTGGACTTCTTTAAGTCATTTGTTTGTATATTGAGTGTATAAATCTTGTGGGGACAATAGGCCCCTAATGTGACACAGCCTCCACGCCAGCAGCTCCACCCTGAGCTGTAAGGGGGAGTTTCCGCCCCACGCTTGGTAGCCAAAAGACTGGGCTACTACTCTATCCAGATCGGGATTTGCAGTCAAAAAGACCCTTTCCTCTTCCCAGAGACTGGAGGATGACGACATAAACGCAATGTGTTAAATTTGTAGGTGTAGATGGCCAAGCTACGGGAAAGATGGGTGGGGGTGGGGGTGGTGTGATGGAGTCAAGTTCTTAGAAATTGCCAGGGTCAGGGCAACCTCTTTCTTTATGCGGAGAGTGAACGCACAGAGTTCGTTTTAGCCCCTGGCCTGGGTAAAGCAGACGACTTATTTTAGGAACTTGCTGGGAGGATTTAAGAAACTAATGATATAAAGAGAAAATTAATAGGGTAAGGAAGGGTGACGATATTATTATTGATATGGGGTTTAGACATTATATAAGAATTGTGTAATAATTTTAAGACAAAAGTCCATCTAATCTTTCATCATAATGGCTTCTAGGTACTTCCCTTTTACCTCTTCTACAGGCTAAATCCTCCAGTTTTATTTTATCTATTGAAAGGTCAGTTTCATATGAATCATCTTATTTGATCATCATGAACAAATCTGTTTCCCTATTTCTGATTATTTTGTATGCTGCACACACTAAAACACCGAACACCATGCTGTACTTAAAAAAGTGTGACCAAAGCATAGTGAGCCTTCTTATTTGTTCTGAGATCCTTTCTGTTTTCTATAAATAAGTGATGCCAGGAAGCTATGCTAACTTTAAAGTCTACTCTGTTCTAATATTATTTTTGCCATGTTCTTCATAAGTAATTTTAAGCTGATAAAAAAACACACCTCATACCTTCTATAATTAACCTTTAATTTTAGATTACTTTTCTCCGTGTTTAATTTAGAGAATTGTTAATATTTAAACTACTGTACTTGTTTGCAGATATGAACTTCAACATGTCATCTGATTCTCTTGATGGCCTTGCTCTCTAAAATAGCAGTCAATAACGTCTTTCCTTACAAGCAACTTAAATTCACAAATGATTTTAAAATAGTTGAAGATTTGACTAATTTTCATCCCTAACAGACACCCTCTTGTTATAATTGCATTGACAGCTTTTTCCTAAATATTCTCTTATTTTGTTAGATCTGTCATGCAGTTAGGAAGTGTTATAGACTGAATTGTGTGCCCCCCAAAAATTTATATGTGGAAGTCCTAAACCCCCAGGACCTCAGAATGTGACTGTGTTTGGAAACAGGGTCCTTAGAGAGCTCATTAAGGTAAAATGAGGTCATATGAGTGGACTTTAATTCAATATAATTGTTGTTCCTATAACAAGGGATGAGGACATGTGTTCACAAAAGGAAGGCCATTTGCAAGCCAAGAAGAGGCCTCAGAAGAGACCAACCCTGCCAGCACCTTGATCTTAGACTTCAGTCTCCAGACAGTGAAGACATTACTTTCTTTTTAAGCCACCAACTCTATAATACTTTGTCATGGCAGCCCTAGCAAACTAATATAGAAAGCTATATTGTTCATAATGCTGTTTTAAACATGAAGCCACATGGCTCATACAGTGCTCCTTAAGGATGAATTTCTCCAAATTATATTCAGGGCTTTCTTATCAGAAAAAAGAATACTTTCTTCTCCGTTATTCCTGTTTGTTTGTTTGTTGTTAATCCTCACATGATATTTTTTCCATTAATTTTTAGAGAAAGTGGAGGGGGGGAGAGAGAGAGAGAGAGAGAGAGAAACATTGATGTGAGAGAGACACATCGATGGGCTACCTCCCAAACGTGTTCCAACAGGCCAAAGATCGAATCTGCAGCACAGGTACATGATCTTGACCAGGAATCAAACCTGAGACCTTCAATGTGCAGGTGCAGGCTGGCACTCTAACCACTGTACAACACCCACAGGGCCATCCTTCCTATTTTAAATAGGGCAATAATATAATTAATAGCAGTAAAGGAAAAGAATACTAAACAATCTTTGGGGTGGATAGAGAGGGGAAAGAAGAAAGGAAAGCATTAAGGAAAACAATAATTTTTTATTGAATTCCCAAAGATCATTTTTAAGCCGCTCACTTTTCCACTGAAATTCTTTCTTGGTGTACATGGATTTTGGCCAGAATTTTTGGTAACAGTATATCCACAATATCAAAGTACTTATTATTTTGTCGTGAGGAGTGGTGTTAAATTACTCCATTTGTAAAACTACAATTGTCCAGCTGGTTTATTCCCTGGGAGGTAAATGTCACACACTACACCCATCCAGAGTCAGTGAGCATGAACAGAGAGGGCTTATGGCTTAAGAAGAGTTCGCAAAATGCTAATGAAAAGAGAAAGTAAAAATGCTATTTATACTATTTAGTTGCACCACTAGTCATTTAAAAACTAACCCCTTCAATTCCTTTAAATCCCTATGATTTATGCTCCTTTGAATGTCCTCTTTATATAATGTTTATGTACTTTTTTATGTACCCTCTGAATGTCCATATGCTCTACCTGAAGTTGGGATAATAAATGTGTCACATCTAGCATAAGGATTAAATGAAATCATTAGCACAATGTCTAATGTTAAGAGTCAATAAGAACAAGTATAATTATAATTATCATTGGGGCCCTGATAATGCCTTAAGTCCCCCCCCCTTTTTTTCACCCCTTGCAGCTTTACCTGCCCTTTGCAAAATTAGACTGTGAGACTGGCCAAGATATTAACTTGTTTTCTGTATTCAGCCTTTATGCTTGTGTGATGAACATGAATATATAAACGTGTCCATCTTCAATATTACCCACTTGAATTCCTCTGCATTTGCATGTATATACTATGATTTTCCTGGAGAAAAGAGCAAGGGAGGGAGGCCTCTGAGAAAAATCTAAATATTAGTGGGAGGCAGACTGAAAAGTAACAAAATCCAAATCCCGAAACTTCTTTTTATTTGGACAAAATGGTGCCAGGATTGGGACCAACTTTTTGTTTAATGCCCAGACGGGAAACAGTCCAGGTCTCCTTTAACAAAAGGGGGTGGGGGATGAAACTGCTGTGTATTTGTAAGATAGACTACTGCTCAGCAATAAAATAAAATAAAAAGGAGTATGTTGTACTACCCTCTCCCCTACACACACACAGCATAGTGATTCTCAAAAAATATGCTGAGTGAGAAAGCCAGGCACTAAAAATTATATACTGAATAACGGCAGTTATAAGTGCTAGAAAGGGACAACTAACCTATGGTGATAGAAATCAAGATAGAGGGTGAGATTGACTGAGAAGGGACATAAGACATTTTTCTGAGGTGGTGGAAATGTTCTATATGCTGATCAGAGTGTTGGTTACCTGGGTATATACAATTGTCAAAACTGTGCATTTCAGCTAGGTAAATTATATCTCAGTAGAACAAATTGCTTAAAATATATTTTTATTGATTTCAGAGAGGAAGGGAGAGGGAGAGGGAAAGAGAGATAGAAACATCAATGATGAGAGAGAATAATTGATTGGCTGCCTCTTGCATTTCCTCCACTGGGGACTGAGTCCACAACCTGGGCATGTTCCCTGTCCGGGAATCAAACCGTGGACTCCTGGTTCATAGATTGACACTCCACCACTGAGCCACCATGGCTGGGCTCAGTAGAACAAAATTTTAAAATTAACAAAATCCAATATTTTGGAAGAAAAAGACATGGTGAAGTAAGAAGACTTAACTGTTATGAAGTGAGTGCCCGTAGTAGCAGTTACATAATATCTTATATAATAAAAGCCTACTATGCTAAGTGTCCAACCATTTGTTCAACTGTTTGACCAGTTGCTATGATGCACACTGACCACCAGTAGGTTAGCTTGCTGCTGGAGTCCTGCTGATTAGGACAGAGCAGATGGGCCAGGCATGCCCTGGAGTCTTCCTGTGATCCCTCCCTGGTCCCAATTGTGCACAGTGGGGTCCCTCGGCCTGGCCTGCTCCCTCTTGCAATCCAGGACACCTCAGGGGATGTCTAAGAGCCAGTTTTGGCCCAATCTGCACAGGCCAGACCAAGGGACCCCACTGGTGCACGAATCCGTGCACTGGGCTCTAGTATCCTATATAATCCTATATAATAAAAGGCTAATATGCAAATAGATCAAAAGGTGGAACAAATGAACAACTGGTCGCTATGACATGCGCTGACCACCAGGGGGTGTGTGCGGAACATGGTGGGCATTTTCCATGGTGGGATGGTGGAGCAGGTGAGTGGTGGCACCAGACCAAGGCGGGGTGCCGGTCGCTGTCATCGGAGCGAGCCTCTGGTGGTTACTGAAAAATCTTTGCTCCTGTGCACTGTGGTCCTGCCTGGCACTTGCACCTGCTGCCAGTGCTGGCCCCACCCTCATCCGCTGCCGGTGCCGGAGCTGCCGCTCACACCCACTGCCAGTGCCCCCAGTGCTGGCCCCCATCGCTCAGCGCTCTCAGCAGGTGCAAGTGGCAGCTGCCGGCCCTAATCACCCCTCAGGGATTCTCCACCTTCCCCTGCTCCTGATGGGAGATTGGGGCCAGCAGCCGCCTCTCACACCCATTGCAGGCAACTGCCCTGCTCACACTCATTGCCAGTGCCAGAGCCGCTGCTCGCACCCAGTACCAGTGCCAACCCCTCTAGCACCTGCAGCTGGTGCCGGCGCTGTTGCTTGCACCCACTGCCAGTGCCCAGCGCCGGTCCTGATCACTTGGCACCATCAGCAGGTGTGAGCAGCGGCTGCTGACCCTGATCGCCCATGAGTACTTCTCCACCTCCCCCTGCTCCTGAGGGGAGATCGGGGCAGCAGCTGCCACTCGCACCCACTGCTGGCGCTGGCCCAAATCACTTCGCGCCTTGAGCGGGTGCCAGCGGGGCCAGTGCCATCAGTGCATGGGAGCAGTGGTGGTGGGAGTGGGGCTGCTGGCAGACAGGGTACCGGGGGCCATAGGGGAGGAGCCGGGTGGGGGCACAGAGGATGGGCTGAGACCCGACCCTGTGTCTACCGCAGCCTCACAGCCCACAGTTTCTTTCAAGGTGCACAAATGTGTGCACTGGTCCCCTAGTTGTTATAATAACAACAATGACTAGTAGTCCAGTATGTAAGTAAAGAGGATCAGAAGAGAAAATAAAGAGTAACATTCCTCTTAAAAGTAAACGTACTCTTACTTTAGTTAGCCTGCCCATAATTGTTGCCGACCCCTAACCTTTGATCTTGATGTGAGCTGAAGCCTTTCTGAAATCCCTGTTCCTCTCTTCTGCCTCATTGACTCCATTTATTATGCAGAAGTCAGCATGGAAACCACGCAGGAGCTCTGCCCAAATCTACCTGGGTTGCCTTGGGCAAGCTGTAAACCTTTCTTTTCCTAAAAATGTTTTTTTTAATTAATTAAAAGTATGCATGCATATAAGCCTAACCAGTGGTCACAGACTACAGCGGGGTGGAGGCATGCGTGGGGAGGGGTTTGGGATGGGAATGAGGAGATGAGGACAAATATGTGATACCTTAATCAATAAAAAAAATTAAAAATTTTTTCTTTCTCTTTTAAAATTAAATTTACTGGGGTGACATTGATTAATAAGATCATATAGGTTTCAAGTGTACATTATTGCATTGTGTGCCCTCCACCCCGAAGTCAGATCATCTTCTATCACCATGTACTTGGTCCCCTTCATTCTTTACTATTCCCCTACCTTCCCTCTGGTAACACAGAAAGAGAGATGAACAAACTGGTTCTAAGTGGAGGCAGCCAGGGATTGAGAAATAAAAGAAAGAAAGAGACCAGACACGACGATAGAAACAAAGCTGGGAGCCAGGTGGGACGCCATCCTCTCTGATGGAGAGGCAGGGACCTCGAGCCCACGCAGCAAGTTTATTTTATACCCCCAAATACCAGGAAGTATCACCAAAACTTAGGATCAAAGAAGCTTATTTGCATTCTTGAGTAGGCCCTAGCATTCCTGGTGCTTGTCTGGATTTACATATCAAAGCCCGCTAGGCTGACACCTGGACAAAGGTAAAAAGTCAGTACTGATAACACCCCCACCTTCTTGGGGAGGGTGTAACCAAGACGTGGCTCTGCCAATCGCCTCGGGCTCAGCTGACAACAATTTAAAGAAATGCCCATGTGCCTTCCCAGGCAGCCCTCTACACCCAGGACCATTATTAAAGAGGCTTTCTTTTCTTCATTGTGTGTTTTTGGCTCTTTTGTCGAAAATTATTTGCCCATATGCACATGGTTTCATTTTTGGGCTCTTAATTTATCTAACCCATATCCTGTTGTTGACACATAGGCTAATTTCTTCCTTCCTGTCTTTTTCTCTTTCTTTCTGTCTTTTTTTTTTTTTTTTTTTGCCTTTTCTTTTCTATTATGAACACTGCTGTGAAACAGGACTTTGTCTGTTTTTCTGTCAGTGCCATGCTGATTATTGTAGCTCTGTAGCATAACTTGAAGTCAGGTAGTGTGATACCCCCAGCTTCATTCTTTTTCCTCAGGATTGCTTTGGCTATTCAGGGTCTTTTGTGGTTCCATAGAAATCTGATTTTTTGTTTGTTTCTTTAAAAGATTTCTTTTTTGGACTTAGATGGGGATTGCACTAAATCTGTATATTGCTTTGTGGCCATTTTAACTATGTTAATTCTTCTAATCCACAAACATGGAATATCTTTCATTTCATTGTGCTTTTTTCAATCTTTTAAAATAACACTTTGTAGTTTTCAGAACCTATAGGTCCTTCACATCCTTTGTTAAGATTATTCCTAGGTATTTTATTCTTTTTGTTGCAATTGCAAAAGGAATTGTTTTTTACATTTTTTTTTCTGAAGTTTCATTGTTAGTATATAGTTACTTTTTTTTTTCTGAAGTTTCAGTGTATTTTTGTACAGTGATTTTGTATCCTGCAACTATACTGTCTTTATAGTTTTTTGGTGTTTATAGTTTAGGGTTTTCTGTATACAGAATCATAATCATTTGCAAAAAAGTGACACTTTTACTTTTCATTCCCAATTTGGATGCCTTTTATTTATTTTTCTTGCCTGATTGCTCTGGCTGGGACTTTTAAAACTATATTGAATGAGGGTGGTGAGAGTGGGCATCCTTGTCTTATTCCTTATTTTAGGGGAAAAGCTTTTAGTTTTTCACCATTGAGTATGATGTTGGCTGAGGGCTTGTATATATGTATATTTGGCCTTTATCATATTGAGGTACTTTCCTTCTATACCCATTTTACTTTTTTATTAAAAAAGAATCCAAGGGACTTTATATTCCCTTTTTCTTAAATTTTTATTGATTTCAGAGAGGAAGGGAGATGGGGAGAGAGATAGAAACATCAATGATGAGAGACACTGGGGATTGAGCCTGCAACCCAGGCATATGCCATTACTGGGAATCAAGCCTTGACTTCCTGGTTCATAGGTTGATGCTCAACCACTGAGCTACACCGGCTGGGCATATAAAACCATTTTATTGAGTGTTTTAATCATAAGTGGATGTTGTAGCTTATCAAATGCTTTTTCTGCATGTATTGATATGGTCACGTGATTTTTATCTTTTGTTAATGTGGTGTTTACATTGATCTATTTGCACATGTTGAACCATCCTTGTGCCCCTGGAATGAACCTCACTTGACTGTGATTTATGTTTATTTTTTTCTGTATTGTTTTATTCAACTTGCTAGTCTTTTGTTTAGGATTCTTGTGTCTGTATTCATTGGAGATACTGGTTTGTAGTTTTCTTTCTGTGTGCTTTATACAGCCAATTTTGGTATCAGGGTTATATTGGCCTTATAAAATGTGTTTAGGCAGTATTGCCGCCTCCTCAGATTTTTAGAAAAGTTTGAGGAGGATGGGTATCAAATTTTCTTTGAATGCTTGGTAGAACTTACTAGTGAAGCCATCTGGTCCTAGACTTTTATTTTTTGGGAGGTTTGTGATGGTTGTTTAAATTCCCTCACTGCTGATTTTCCAGTTCTTCATAACCCAGTCTAGGAAGGTTATATATTTCTAGGGACTTACTCATTTATTCTAGGTTATTGAATTTGGTGGCATATAGTCTTTCATAGTATTCTAGTATGATCCTTTGTATATCTGTGATGTCTATGGTAACTTCTCTTTAATTTCTGACTTTGCTTATATGAGTCTTTTCTCTTTTTCCTTAATGAGTCTAGTCAGGAGTTTGTCAATTTTATTAAATCTTTTAAAAGAACCAGCTATTTGTTGTATTCATTTTTTGTATAGTCTTTCTGTTTTTATTTCATTCAGTTATGCTCTAACTTTTATTATTTCCTTTCTTCTGTTGACTTAGGGTTGCTTTGTGTTTTTTCCTCATTCGTTAAGATGCAATGTTAGGTTGTTTATTGGGGTTTCTCTTGGGAAGAGCAGTCTAGGAAACCCTTCTGCCTCTTGTTGTCTCAGGTGGTAAAATGAGAGAGCCGTAACCCAAGGACTGTAATATTCCTCCAACCCCTATACTCACCCTCTTAAGTGGATTGTGAGGACTTTGAACTTGGGCCCTGATTAATAACATTCTTAGTCAACAGAATATGGGAAAAAAAGTACTTTTACAAAGTAAAGTATAAGCCAGTTACCTAAACAAAACTAATAGGGTTGTTGCTTCTCATTCAAGTAGGAATGCTTGGCCCTTTGCCTAATAAGGAAACCTCATTTCTAAGTCTCAGAAGAATCACATTATAGGAAGGACATTGAAAGTTTACCTATTCTTTCTTTTAAGCAAGAACAGACTCAAAGCAAACCAGGCATTAAGAAGTCAATTTTTCACTTAGATTTTAAAGATAGTAAATAATACATAGTGTTTATAGAAAATTTGAAAATGCAGGAAATTGTAAAGGAGGAAATAATCACCTTTTTACTTTTTCCACTCAGAGGTAATTTGTAACATTGCCGTATGTATCATTCCACTCTTTAAAAAAAAAACCTATATAAATAATATTCTAAGCGTTATATTTCTATCTATAACATTCACATCTCTATATGTAAAAGCCTGAGTGACCATCACAGCCGAACGGATGACTGAACGGGCTGCTTGGGGCAATTAGGCCAGCAGGGAGTGACCAAAGGACTGAGCAGCAGGCTGTGTGGGATGACCAGGCCAGCAGGGGGCCAGTTAGGGGCGACCATGCCAGGGGGAGGGGGGGGCAGTTAGGGGCGACCAGGCTGGCAGGGGGACAGGTGGGAGTGACCAGGCCAGCAAGGGGGCAGTTAGGGGCAATCAGGCAGGCAGGCAGGTGAGCATTTAGGAGCCAGTGGTCCCGGATTGTGAGAGGGATGTCCAACTGCCGGTTTAGGCCTGATCCTGAGACATCCCCCGAGGGGTCCCAGATTAGAGAGGGTGCAGGCTGGGCTGAGGGAACCCCCCATGCACAAATTTCATGCACTGGGCCTCTAGTATTTAATAAGTATGCGAATCTATACTAATAAAAGAGTAATATGCTAATTAGACCGGGAGACCTTCTGGAGACCTTCCGGACAAAGCTGGGGGCTTGGCCAGTCTGCAAACCACCCCCAATGGCCCTCAGCCCCTGGTCCAGGCTGGACACGCCCCCCAGCGGGGACCTTTATCCTGATGGGGGCATGGCCAGCCTGGAAACTGCCCCAGCCCCTTGCCCAGGCCAGCACTGCCCCCAGTGGGCACCCCCACCCCAATGGGCATGTGGCTGGCCTGCAAACTGCCCCAAGCCCCTCGCCCAGGCCGGCCCCATCCCCCAAGGGGACCCCCGCCCTGCTCTGGGACCCCTTTTTGGGCAGACCAGCCGGCCCCCAACCATGTACCAGGCCTCTATCTATACTAATAAAAAGGTAATCTATACTAATAAAAGAGTAATATGCTAATTAGACTGGAAGACCTTTCAGGAGACCTTCCAGACAAAGCCATGGAGGTGGGGTTGAGGCAGAGGCAGTTAAGGGTGATCAGGCTAGCGGTGGGGGGGGGGGGGGGGGGGGGAAGGGGGGCAGTTGGGGGCGAGCAGGCCGGCAGGCAGGTGAGCAGTTAGGAGCCAGTGGTCCAGGATTGCAAGAGGGATGTCCCAGATTGGAGAAGGTGCAGGCTGCGCTGAGGGACACCCGCTTCCCCCGTGTACGAATTTCATGTATCAGGCCACTAGTAAATATATAATTAACATTTTCCATATTGTTCTCTACAAGTCATTTTTAATTACTTTATTCTAGTCCAGGGGTTCAGCAACCTTTTCTGTAAAAAGCCAAATAGTAAGTATTTCAGACTTTGCAGACCACTTCGTCTTTATCACAACCATACAGCTTTACCATGGAAGTTGGAAAGGAGCCATAAACAATGTATCTAAATGGGCATGGCTATATCCTATATAATAAAGAGGGAATATGCTAATTGACCATCACTCCATCACAAAGATGGCTGCACCCACAGCTGAAGCCAAGTTCCCTTAAGGAGCATCAATGAGCAATCAGCAGGGACCTGAGGCTACACCCTCCCCTACCCCCATAGGGCTTGGCAGGGGACCTCAGGCCGTGCCCCCTGCCCTACGGGGCTTGACGGGGGACCTCAAGGTGTGCTTCCCATCCTGATGCTGGGCTAGGGGACCTCAGGCTGCTTCCCCTGCCCCAGCACCAGGCTGGGGGACCTCAGGCCGCACCCCCCACCAGGTGGGGCTTGACAGGGGACTTCAGGCCACACTCCCCACCCCAGCACCTGGCCGGGGGGCCTCAGACCACAGCCCCTGCCCCAGCATCAGTTCAGGGGACCTGAGGCTATGTCCCCTGCCTGGTGAGGCTTGACAAGGGTGGGACTGTCTGGGTCTGGATCTAGCCCAATGGGGGTGGGGGGCGGCCGGGGGACCTCAGGCTGTGCTCCCCACTAGGTGGGGCTTGACAGGGGACTTCAGGCCGTGCCCCCCCACCCTGGCACCAGGCCGGGGGAACTCAGACCGCACCCCCCACCCCAGCACTGGGCCAGGGGACCTGAGGCTGGCTCCCCTGTCTGGCGGGGCTTGAGAGGGGACCTCAGGCCATGCTCCCCACCCAGCGGTGATTGACAGGGGACCTCAAGGTGCACCACCAGTGCTGGGTCAGGGAAACTCATGCTGCGCCCCCTGTCCAGTGGGGCTTGATTGGGGACCTGAGGCCGCACCCCCCTGCCTGTGGGGCTTGACGGGGGACCTGAGGCTGGGCCCCCTGACCTGGTGAGGCTTGACAGAGCACCTCAAGGCACACCCCCGCCTCTGTCTGGGCTGGAGGACCTCAGACCATGACCCCCATCCTGACACCAGGCTAAGGGACCTGAGACTACGTCTCCTGCCCTGCAGGGCTTGACAAGGGTGGGACTGGCCAGGTCTGGATCTATCCCAATGAGGGCGGGGGTGGGCGGCCGGGTCTGGGTCTCACGAGATTTTGAGGCACATGTGGGTGGGCGGGGACTTGACTCTGGGTCCCATGGTGCGCCCCAGACTCTGACAGGAGGAAGGTTTTCATATACATTTTACTAATTTTCTTTCATCTCTGACACTTCTATTACAGAGAAAGGGCAAATAGCAATATTAAATTATTTCCTCTAATTAATCCCCTTTTAATGTGCACAAATTTCATGCCCCAGGCCACTAGTCCTATATAATAAAGAGGGAATATGCTAATTGACCATCACTCTGTCACAAAGATGGCTGCACCCACAGCTGAGGCCAAGTTCCCATAAGGAGCCTTAAATGAGCAATCAGCAGGGACCTGAGGCTACCCCCTCCCCTGCCCCCATGGGGCTTGACAGGGGACCTCAGGCCGTGCCCCACACCTGGCAGGGCTTGACAGGGAACCTCAGACCGCACCCCCCGCCCCAGCACTGGGCCACGGGACCTGAGGCTGCGCCCCCCTGCCTGGCTGGGCCTGACAGGGGACTTCAGGCCGTGCCCCCCACCCAGTGGGGCTTGATAGGGAACCTGAGCCTGCGTCCCACTCCTGGTGCTGGGCCAGGGGACCTGAGGCTGCGCCTCCTGGCCTGGCGGGGCTTGACGGGGGGCCTCAGGCCATGCCCCCCACACAGTGGGGCTTGACAGGGAACCTGAGCCTGCGTCCCACTCCTGGTGCTGGGCCAGGGGACCTGAGGCTGCGCCTCCTGGCCTGGCGGGGCTTGACGGGGGGCCTCAGGCCATGCCCCTCACACAGTGGGGCTTGACAGGGGAATCTCAGGCCATGTTCCCCACCTGGTGTGGCTTGACAGAGGACCTCAAGGCACACCCCCTACCCCAGTCTGGGCTGGGGGACCTCAGGCCACGCCCCCATCCTCGTATGGGGCTAGGGGACCTGAGGCACTCCCCTTGCCCTGCAGGGCTTGACAAGGGTGGGACTGGCCAGGTCTGGATCTAGCCCAATGGGGGTGGGGGGAGCAGCCGGGTCTGGGTCTCATGCGATTTTGAGGCGCATGTGGGTTGGTGGGGACTTGACTCTGGGTCCCGTGGTAAGCCCCAAACTCTGAAAGGAGGAAAGTTTTCATATACATTTTACTAATTTTCATCTCTGACACTTCTATTACAGAGAAAGGACAAATAGCAATATTAAATTATTTCCTCTAATTAATCCCTTTTTAATGTGCACGAATTTCGTGCACCAGGTCACTAGTATTTAAATAAAATTTTATTTATGAAACGAACACAGCAGCAATTAGACTTAGCATGCAGGCCATTATTTGCTGACTTCTGGGTTTTAAAAAATCTTGTCCATTGTTTAGGAATATTTCAAAATTTACCTAACCAATATCCTGTTGTTGACACATAGGCTAATTTCTTCCTTTCTTTTTTTCTTTCTATCTTTTTTCACCTTTTCTTTTCTATTATGAACAATGCTGTGATATATATGTTCTTATTATTCCATCAGAATAAATTACAACATAGAAATTTGGTATTAAGGCTATTACTACATCAAAGTACACAGACATACTCACCCACTCACACAAACAGGCATGCACCTGCTTTTTTTTTTTTTTTTTAATAAATCTTTATTGTTCAGATTATTACAGGTGTTCCTCTATTTTTTCCCCCATAGCTCCCCTCCACCTGATTCCCCACCCCACCCCATGCCCTTACCCCCGTCACTGTCTTCATCCATAGGAGTAAGATTTTTGTCCAAGCTCTTCCCGCACCCCTCACACCTGCTTCCCCTGAGAATCGTCAGTTCACTCCCTTTCTATGTCCCTGATTCTATTATATTCACCAGTCCATTCTGTTCTTCAGATTTTTTATTCACTTGATTTTTAGATTCACTTGTTGGTAGGTATGTATTTGATGTCATTTTGTTGTTCATAATTTTTATCTTTACCTTTTTCTTCTTCTTCCTCTCCTTAAAGAATACCCTTCAGCATTTCATGTAATCCTGGTTTGGTGGTGATGAACTCCTTTAGCTTTTTCTTGTCTGTGAAGCTCTTTATCTGACCTTCAACTCTGAATGATAGCTTTGCTGGGTAGAGTAATCTTGGTTGTAGGTTCTTGCTGTTCATCACTTTGAATATTTCTTGCCACTCCCTTCTGGCCTGCATAGTTTCTGTTGAGAAATCAGCTGACAGTCGTATGGGTACTCCCTTGTAGGTAATTAACTGTTTTTCTCTTGCTGCTTTTAATATTCTCTCTTTGTCTTTTGCCCTTGGCATTTTAATTATGATGTGTCTTGGTGTGGTCCTCTTTGGATTCCTCTTGTATGGGGTTCTGTGCGCTTCCTGGACTTGTACATCTATTTCTTTCACCAGGCAGGGAAAGTTTTCTGTCATTATTTCTTCTAATAGGTTTTCAATATTTTGCTCTCTTCCTTCTTCTGGCACCCCAAAAATTCGGATGTTGGTTAGCTTAAAGTTGTCCCAGAGGCTCCTTACACTATCTTCATATTTTTGGATTCTTTTTTCTTTTTGTTTTTCTGGTTGGATGTTTTTTGTTTCCACATATTTCAGATCTTTGGTTTGATTCTTGGGGTACGTTGATCTACAGTTGAGTTTCTGTATATTCTTTATTTCAGACAGTGTATGCTTCATTTCTGACTGATCCTTTTCCATTTTTTTGGCATTCTCATTAAGCTCCTTGAAGGTCTCATCAAGCTTCTCAGCGGTTTTAAGAAGATTCTTGAGTAACCTTATAAATGTGGTTCTGAACTCTATGTCATCCAGTAGTTTGCTTTCCTCCGTTTCTTTCATTCATGACATGTTTCTTTGTCTCCTCATTTTGGCTGCTTCCCTGTGTTGATGGAGTAGCTTTGTGTGGTAGGTGACCTATAGGGGGCAGTAGCTCAGCCTCCCCAATCACCTGATGTGGACACTCTTGGTACACCCCTTTGTGGGCTGAGTGCAAAGACTTGGTGCAGTTAAAGCCTTAATTGCTGTTGGTATACTGGGAGGAATTGACCTCCAGGCCAATTAGCTGTGAGCACTCGCTGTGTCTATAATGGAAGAACTGCTGCGCTGAAGACACGCTTATGGGGCAGGACTTGTTTCAGTGGGGCTTTGGTGCTCACTGAGTCTGCCTTTGAATGTGTCACTTATGGATGTGAGGAGTTGAAATCTGGTGTCTCACTCTGACCGCTAGGTACACTGGCTTCTGTATCTCCAATGGGGTGCAGGTCAGCTATTGTCTGAGGCCATCCAGCAGGAGCTACAGTGAGAGCTGCAGTTTTCTCCTCTTTGCTTGGGGTTTGGAGGTTTTGGAGCTGTCTGACCCAGGCTGCAAGTTTGCTAGGTTAAGCTGCGATAGGGCGGGGCTTTCTTCTGCTAACGCTGCTGCTTGGAGCTTGGGTGGGTTTGTAGGTTGTGCAGGGCGGGGTCTCAGGGTGTCACTAGGTTAGGGCGTGGCAAACAGCAATGGCTGCTAGTTAGCCAGCTCTGTGTCCCCAAGGGCGTCCCTGAGTCCCGTGCCCCAGTGCTGTAAACAATTATTCCTGCGCGCAGCTCTGTAAGTAAGCCCCCCTCACTGGCAGACAGTCCAGCTTCTCCCCGTAGGAGTTTGGGTCCCCCGCGTCTCCCCAGAAACTGGATTTCAGAGTAGTTGGGGGCTTGTCTCCCTTTGGGTTGAAAAAAGCAACGCCCGCCGCCAGCCCGGATCACGCGCCTCCGTACCTCAGCTTTTCAGCGCTCGTGCACGTCTCGATGCTCTTTTCTCTTTCCTTCTAGTTGTAGAACTTCCACTCAGCCAGCTTTCCCGTGGTTCTGGGTGATAGACGTTTTGTCTTTTAGTTGAATTTTTGAAATTGTTGCGCGAGGCAGCAGTTTAGGTGTTTACCTACGCCGCCATCTTGGATTCTCTCTGCACCTGCTTTTATACCTCAGAGATAGCCTCTATTTAAAAGTATGTTGTAGCTCTGGCTGGTGTTGCTCAGAGGTTAGAGTGTCAGCCCACACACTAAAGAGTTATGGGTATGATTCCCAGTCAAGGGCACCTACATGGGTTGCAGATTCGTTCCCTGGCCCTGATTGGGACACATCCATGTTTCTTTCTGTCTCTCTCCCCCTCTCCCCTTCTACTCTCTCTAAAAATCAATGGGAAAATATCCTCAGGTGAGGATTAACAACAAAAAGTATGATATCTATCCTCTCAGATTTCTTTTTTTCTTATATTTTATTGATTTTTTTACAGAGAGGAAAGGAGAGAGATAGTTAGAAACATTGATGAGAAACATCGATCAGCTGCCTCCTGCACGCCCTCCACTGGGGACGTGTCTGCAACTCAGGTACATGCCCTTGGCCAGAATTGAACCCAGGACCCTTCAGTCCACAAGCCGACGCTCTATCCACTGAGCCAAACCAGTTTCGGCATCCTCTCATATTTCTTAATGCTGACATAGATTCCCTCCCTCCCCCACCTGACCCTTGTTCCCGCCAATGACATCATGCTTTTAGTTCACTAACCTGCTCTTTTCAGAATCTCGCCTTGTGACTGAGTATTGATCTGCCTCGCTCATCCTGTTTAAACATTTGTCTGGTGTTTCATTAAAATTGATTGTCTGAAATCATTCAATAAATATTTACTGAGTGTAATGCGTTGTTCTTGGCACTAAGAATATTATGTGAACATAATAACCCTCCTTGAAGTGCATAACAAAGTACTAGTACTTCAAGGAGCTTATTCTCTAGTGAGAGAAGACAGATACCAGATGAACAAATGTATACTGTACCGGTTAGTGATACAGTGATAAGTACTAGGAAGGAAATAAGTCACATAAAGAGGGCAGCAGAGATTGCTCTCTGTGTGTGTGTGTGTGTGTGTGTGTGTTGGGGTGTGCTGTCATATAAGGTATTCAGGGAAGGCTTGTCTTGAATAGATGGATGATCACCTGATGGAAAGCTTGCAGATACCGGGGTGGGGGGGGGGGGGGGTGGGGGGAGGAGCAGTCTAGACAGAGGAAACAGCAAGTGCAGAGGCCCTGAGGCTGAGTCATGCTGAGTTCTCCAGGAACAAGGCTTCAGTGAAGAAGGCAAGGCGAGGGGAAGAAAGAGATGAAATCAAAGAGGGCTCTGGAGAGAACATGGCTTTTACTCAGAGGAGGATAGTGAACCATAGAAGGGTTTCTGAGAAGGAATACCAACATCTGCCTTATGTGGTGTGTTTTTTTCAAAAGTCATATTTTTTTTCCAAAAGTCATATATTTTTTTAAAAGTCTTTTTTTTTTTTTCAAAAGTCATATATATATATATATATTTTGCCTCATGTTTTAATAGAATCATTTTGGCTGCTTTGTAAAGGGGCAGAGGTGAAACCAAGATCATTAAGGAATCCATGTAAGTATGTCACAATTTATTAGCAACATCTTCTGTTAATAATATCTAGGTTACTACCGGTTTCTTTCTATTACAAATAGTGCTGAAATAAATATAGGTAGAGCTACTACATCTCTCAGGATTGGGAGTGTGGCCTAATGTAGTAGGTGTCCTTAAGGTCTAGTGCAAACATATCAAACTCTAAGTCTATGGGCCACATGTGGCCCACGATGAATATTTTTGTGAGAGCAAGAATTGCTTCAGTAGAGTTCTGGTACCCGCTGAGTCTGCACTTGAGTATGTCACTTGAGGAGGTGGTTGGGTGGTGCTTTGATGTGGTCTAAAGCTGTCTACTAGGTGCACTGGCTCTGGGGCCTCCTAGGAGATGCCTGTCAAGGTCAGCCACTGCCTCTGTTCTGCTCCAGGGCCACCAGGCATAAACTACAAAGTGATTTGCAGATGGCTGCTTCTTGTGTTGGGCTTGTAGGTGCCTAGGTGGGACCAAGCTGTGAACCAAGGCTAGCTGCTGCTAGTGTCAGGCCTGGGGCCACTTACCTAGAGGTACTGGGCTCACCGAGGACAGATGCGCAATGTCCTCTGCATGCTGAGAGATTTTAGGAAGATCGGAAGCATGAGTCAAGACAGGCCATTCCTATGGTAAAGCCACTGGAAATAGCTTAGGTGGGCCAGAAAGTTGGGTGGAGTGGGGATCTCAGGGAATCACCAGGGGCAGGCAAACAGTGATAGCCAAGTTGATGGAGACTCAGATATGATGCCTGTCTGCTGGCTCTGTAGGGAAAGAGCTCATCAAAGAAACATTGGCCTTTGCCAGTACTTCTGTCGGGGGGAAAAAGCTGCCCCTGCAGCTCTCACCCTGATGCCAAATAATTCAGTTCCTGCACCTACCTCTCTGGAGCCTCTCAAGCTGTTGTCCCTGTGCTCAGAGGGAGTGAGTCTGAGTAAGTCCATACATGGGCTCTTTAAGAGGAATTGCCCAGTACTCCAGCAGCCAAAGCCTCCCTCAGCCTCAATTCTCACTGGTTTTTATAGCCAGAAGTTAAAGGGACTTCTCTTCCTAGGACTGGAACCCTGAGCTAGGGGCCTAGAGTGGGACTGGGACCCCCTCACTCCTCAGGGGGTCCTCCAGAGCCAAGGTATCCCTTCTGATTTTTATCCACCACATGTGGGTGTGGGACCAGCCCTTTCTGCACTTCTGCCCCTCCTGCCAATCTCAATGTGGCTTCTTTTATAATTTTGTAGTTGTAGGACTTCTATTCAGCTGATTTCAGGCAATTCTGAATGATGGGTTAGTTGTAATTTTGTAGCTTACTTGTAATTTTAATGTGGTTATGGGAGGAGGTAAGTACCACATTTACCTGTGCCACCATCTTGGTAAACCAAATTGTTTTATAAATTTCCTTTTCATTGTTTGTTGTTAGTATATAGAAATATGAACCATATTTGTGTGATGTTGTATCCTACAACTTTTGCTGAATTAATTTATTTGCATTAACAGATATTTGTGTGTGTGGAATCTTTAGTGTTTTTATACACAAGATCATCATCTGTGAACAGTTAATTTTACTTCTTTCTTTCCAATTTGGATGCCTTTTCTTTCTTTTTCTTGTCTAATTGTTCTGGCTAGAACTTCAATTCCTATGTTGAATGGGAATAGCAAAAGCTTGCATTCTGTTGTCTTCCTGCTCTTAGAGGCTAAGCATTGAGTAGTGATGCTAGCTATGGGTTTTTCATATAAAACTTTTATTATGTTGAAGCAGTTTCTTTTTATTTCTAGCTTATTGAGTATTTTTATTATGAAAGGGTGTGGAATTTTGTCAAATGCGTTTGTTTTTTTTAACATATATTTTTTATTTATTTCAGAGAGGAAGGGAGAGGAAAGAGAGTTAGAAACATCAATGATAAGAGAGAATCATTGATGGGTTGCCTCCTGCATGCCCCTTACTGGGGATTGAGCCCACAACCAGGGCATGTGCCCTTAACCAGAATGGAACCCAGAACCCTTTAGTATGCAGGCTGATGCTCTATTCACTAAGCCAAACCAGTTAAGGCTCAGATGTTTTTTCTGCATCAATTAAAATGATCATGTTTCCCCCCTGCTTCATTTTGTTAACGTAGTGTATTATATTGATTGATTTTCACTTGTTGAACCACCCTTGCATTCCAGGAATAAATCAACTTGGTCAGTCATGTCACATAATCCTTTTAATATGCTGGTGAATTGGGTTTTGCCAATGTTTGTAGAAGATTTTTATGACAATATACATAAGGGATATTGGTCTTAAGTTTTCTTTTAATGTCTTTGTTTGGTTTTGGATTCATAGAATATGTTAGGAAATATTCCCTTCTCTTCAGTTTTCTGGAATAATTTGAGAGAGACTGGTGTTGGTTCTACTTTAAATATTTGGTAGAATTCACCAGTCTAGTGTTCTAGTCCAGGGTTTTTCTTTGTTGTGAGGTTTTTGATTACTAATTCAATTCTTCTGTTACAGGTTTGTTCAGATTTTATATTTCTTCATGATTCAGTACTGTTTGGTTTTGTGTTTCTAGGAATTTGTCCATTTTATATGTTATCCAATTTGCTTGCATACAATTATTCATAATACTGATTTTTTTTTATTTCTATAAAAACAGTAGGAATGTACCCGCAATTTGAACCTTTTCTTTTTTCTTTTTCTTTCTTTCTTTCTTCTTTTCTTTCTTTTTTAAAAAGTCAATCTAGTTAAAGGTTTATCAATTGTGTTGCTCTTTTCAAAGAACCAACTTTATGTTTCATTGATTTCTATTGTTTTTCTATTCATTTTTCTTCACTCTTTTATTATTATTTTTCATATGCTAGCTTTCAGTTTAGTTTGCTCTTCTTTTTCTAGACAGTTAGGTTATTGATTTGAGATCTTTCTTCTGTCTTAATGTATGTCTGTATAGTTATAAATTTCCCTCTTGATACTGCTTTCACTGTATCCCATGTTTTGTCCTGCTATTTGTCATCGTCATTTGTCTCAAGGTGTTTTCAAATTTGCCTTGGGATTTCTCCTTTGACCCACTGGTTAAAAGTGTGTTGGTTAAATTTCCATATATTTGTGAAATTTTCTGTTTAGGCAGTTTCATTTTTAAAAGCTTCAGAAGATTTCTCATCACTTCTCTTGGGAAGGCTGCTCTATAACAAAACAGTCCTTACCAACTTTTCCTGCTTTTGAGCTCAACTCTCTTTGATACTTAATCTCAGAACCCTTTTGGGCTTGCCCAGCCTCTGGTGCTTCCTTGGGGAGATTGGCAGGTCATTCAGAAGTCAGCTAATTAGAGTAGTTACTGGTACAATCTAGTAACTTGGCTGATGGTACAATATTGGGACAGGCATGACCCCACTGTGATAGACCAGCTGTAGTACTTATGATTGGGATCAAATGATCACTCTTAATCCCAAGATCATGGATGGCAGGGCCAGGGTTTACCTTATTAAATGAACTGTCTTTTTTTTTAAGAAAAAATATTTCCACACTAGTAATTCATTACTCACTTTTCTGGATATTTTTGGAGATACAGTAAAATAATTAATGTACCTAATTAGCATGCAAGATGTGGGGAAGGTATTCAGGGGAAGGCATGTGGGGCTTTTGGAAACGTGAGCTTAAACACTTAACATTGTTATCAACTGATACCCAGAAACTTGTACAACAGGACAAATATTTGTATCTTGTATTTTAAAAATATGCTTCATTTAAAAACCATTAAATTCTTACAATTTAAAAACTCTTACATTGCTTAAAAGGCAGATTAGGCTTTATTAAGTATTAATGAGTCAGGAAGTATCCACTTCTTTCCTATACATTATCTCTGATCATCATCATGACATTAGGAGTTGGTTTCTTCACTCTCACTTTATAGAGGGGACGTAATGACTCAGATTAGTAAAGTAACCTGCCCAAGGCTGAATGGCTGGAAAGCAACTGCTTAGAAATTAAACGTAGGGGCTGAGTCCACAGTCTTTGAATTTTCCACTTCAGACTTTTTCAATCTATATTTTTTATCAAAACACATATTATGTGGTAGCTACTGAAACATTTTCAAGTTATAAACATACGATGGCTTGATATATGCTTCAATTATTTTAAAGCAAACTATTTGGTGGCATAATGGACAATTTGCTTTCCATTGAATCTTCATAAATTCTGTTAATAACCCAAATACACAAGTCATTTTAAAATATTCATTCAGTAAATAGTTGCTGAATAACCTTTTATGTGGTAAGAACTTTAAATTTCTTTGTTGATTAAGGTATTACATATGTGTCCTTATCCCCCCATTACTCCCCCAACCCCCCAACTCATGCCTTCACCCCCATTGTCTGTGTCCATTGGTTAGGCATATATGCATGCATACAAATCCTTTGGTTGATAAGAACTTTTTATTAGACACTGAAATGAACACTAAGACAACCCTCTTTAAAGAAATTTTAATTTGGTATGGAAACAGGGATATATTTTTTAAATCTTAAAGTAGTGATTGTATCTCACCTTTTGGCAATTGTATGTGTCTTTTAGGGAGGAATTCAGAGAAGGTAAAGCTTTCAGGAGATAAGACTTTAGCTGAACTCTCAGGACAGGCAAGATTTGGATATTAGTAATTTCAGGGCTAGAACCATGATACTAAAGTTTTTGTTAACTGAACTTGGCCAACACTTATTGAATGTGTGTCTTGTAACAACATCTTTCATTTAGTCCTTCTAACAACTCTATGGGACGCAGACTATTATTATTTCTATCTTCCAGATAAAGAAGCCGAGGCACAGAGAAGTTAGGCAACTTTTTAAGGTCTTCTTTAAAAAGTAGAAGAACTGGAAGAACTGAGATTCAAACCCAGAAAGCACAGGGCCACCGTGTTGTCTCTTGGTGAGACAGGTGACATTCTGGATGGGGAAGCACATCACAGGACAGGACTGATCACTGCAGAACAGAGGACAGAGACAGAGCAGCCTGACCCGGGCAGAGGGTGCTATTGGTTGAGAGCAGTGGGAAGTGCCTTGCATAGGTAGGGCTCTGATTAGAAAGAACCATGAAACCCAAGAGATTGAGACTGCACTACAAGCAGTGCACTTCAAAAAGATGTGCTTATATAAAATTAAAAAGCCCAGGTGTTTGTGTGCCCCCAAAATCCTTATGTGAAACCCTAACTGCGGGGAACCATCCATTGTCAACACTGCTATGAAAGTGCAACAAGGAACTCAGAAGGCTGATGAACCTTGAGTTTTAGCAGGGCTAAAAACTATGCACCGATTGTTCTGTTGAGATAGTGGTGGCTCAAAGCAATTTCCTGACCTAATAACCTCAAAGTAAATCTTTACTGATCTTTTACTGACATTTTGAGATAGTCTGTCTGCTACTGGATTGCCATGCCTAACTGAGGGCAAGATGTGTATCTAAAATTGAATGAAAGCTAACAGGTCCAGGGTTTCAGAGAGCTTCTCCACTAGAGGGAAGTTTCTGCCTGGCCCCATGCCTTCTAAATTCATATTCTTGTTTAGTGTTTTCATTTGTGCGTGGCCCCTTCTTCAGATCCCGAACCCTTGCTGCAAATGGATGCCGCACCTAACCCCTAATAGGATGGTATTAGAAGATGTGATCTTTGGGATGTAATTAAGTTTAGGTGAAGTCATGAGGATAGAGGCCCATGATGAGATTGTGTCCTTTATAAGAGCAAGAGTATAGAGATCTCTCCCCCAGGTGTGAGGAAGTCTGGAAGGCCCCTCTGCAGAGCCTGGCCATGCTGGCACCCTGGTCTCAGGCTCCCCTGCCACCAGGACTGAGAGAAATAAATGCTCATTGTTTAAGAACGTGCCATTTCCCAAAGACATCAGGGGATGTCTTTTTCCCAGTGTCAGAAACATTGTCTTCAAGCCATGAACTAGGAAACTGACCAGATAAAAAATACGTTCACAAGTGCCATCTCCCAGCAAAGATCTCATTCCTGGAGACGTTGGGTGTGTGCTCTGGGAGTTTGTTTAGTTGCCCCTGGGCTCAGCATCCCTCTGCCATCCTCTGCCATGGCCTCAGGCAGCTATGTGATGAATGAAGGGAACACCAGTTTTGCCTCACTCATCATACATCAATTACAAGGCATGAGAATATAAAGAGGAAAAGCACGTATTTATGGGTGATAGGACTGGAGTTCATGTGGAAACAGGAATTCTGCTACATGTGGAAACAGGAATTCTGCTACGTGTGGGTCACAGGATCTCAGAGGGCTCAGTGGCCAGCACCCCTTAGCCTTGCTCTCAACACAAAACCTGGTGGCCAAGACTTCCAGAGGAGGTACGTCTTCTTTGTATGCATTCCTTGCACCTGGGTGACTCTTCTGTCACACCGTGCAATGAGAAAACGATGCGCTTGGGCGTTCTTGGGATCAGCATCTGTGTGCTCCTTGCCCAGCATTTACCTCTCTGTTGGAGTTCGCTCACCTGTGAATGGAGCTTATGAGACTCACCTGGCAGGGCTGCTGTACGTGTTAGGTAAGGGGAAACTATTAGCAGTGCCTCGTGTATGGCAGCTTCTTTTCCTTTTACCCAAATAAATACCTCGTTTAAGGAACTTAGAAAGAAAAGGAGATTAGTGCTTGGATCTAGCAACTGAAGTAATGTGTGCCTGTGCCCTGAAACTTTGCCAGAAGCAAGCACACATATGGGTTGGCCAGAGTTTTAGCACAGAAAACTCGCCAGTTCATGCCAGGATCAAACAATCCTATGGCTTCACTTTGGTCCTTTGGGGAGCCCAGAATCGATCAGGACTATACTGACTCCCAGTTCCATGCCATTCCCTCAGAGCCGTGCTGTCCTTTGAAAGCAGGGCATCCATCTCTCCTTTTTGACATCCCCTTGGGAATAAGTCCTGAGAGTCATTTAGAGATAAAGCCTATGCACTTTTATGCTCCCCGTTTAACCTGTGCCAGGGTAAGTGCACAACTGTGTCTATGCTTGCGTGATACTTGCAATTCGAACAAACTTGTGAGTCCAACACTGGGGGTCCTTTTGCCTTCAATGCTGTTTTGCACCAGAAACATTGACTTTCCTCCCCTGTGAAATGTAAACTCTATTTAAATGTAAACTGCAACTGTAAGAAAAATCAGTAGCCTTTGACAAAGAACTTGTTCCAAGGACCAGTCTCCCTCTTAAACAAAGTAACTGGTTGAAAGGGAATCAACTCCCCTAACAAACAAACAACAGCAGCACCTTTAACAAACTTGGGTGGCAACCCCAGTAATTATGACAGGGAGGCCGCCAGACGGAGAAAACAGAGCTCAGGCTCCAAGCTCTGACAGTAGGAACTCTTTCATCTCACAGAAGGGGATCACCGATTCTTCTTTGCCTGACTTGAAGGCTTTGTGAAGATTAAAGAATGTAGGTGGAGCATAAAAACTGTAAAATGCCCGGCCTCATCACACGGGCGATGTATGGAGTAAAACGCCCAGCCTCGTCACACGGGCGATGTATGGAGTAATGTGTGCACCATGTAGACACAGTGCATAAGCCGTGCCGTTCCAACTTGTATCAGTGAATGATCTAGTGTCACGCTCCTGATATTCTCGTGTATTTTACTAGAAGAAAATGAAATGTTAGATGTCACGGTTTGTGCAGCAGCACATCAGCTCCTTGTGTAATGCACTCTGGATAAGGACGCTCTTTGGGCTCTAGTCAACAAAATTGGCATGCTAACGTCTCAAAAGGGAGGATGGGACTAGCTTTTCACCTGAGGCCTGGGCGCAGGTGGCAAAAGACTCTTCTGATCTCTACTCTTATCGTTTCCAGATAATCCAAAGTAACCTGGACTATATCCAACAACTTAGCCTTTGAACTCTAATTATCTTACCCTAGTCCCTTCATTCTACTGAATTTGTTTTTGGACATCACACCTTCCTCTTTCATCAGAGAGTCCAAAGACAAGTCATCAACCCACTGTTGCAATAACTATCCTGTCAGGGTTTAGTCGAGGACATTACCCTGGCGCCCCCTCTGTGAAGGGATGAAGATGACATTTCTTTCTGACTGACAGGAAGGGCTCTGCATAATTTTGTCTCTTTGTGAACAATGAGAATTAGAATCATGCAGCTGGGAACTGACTTTTCCTCTCCATGAGTGACCTCCTGTTGTTATGAATTATTATTTTTTAATTCTCACCCGATGATAAGTTTATTGATTTTTAGAGAAAGGACAGGGGAAGAGAGAGAGGGGAAAAAAGCATCGACCAGCTGCCTCTCATACACACCCCGACCAGAGATCGAACCCACAACCTTTTGGTGCACGGACCAACACTCCAACTAACTGAGCTACCTGGCCAGGGCTGAATTGTTTTTCCCACCTTAAATCCAAGGGCAGGAAAAATAACAGTTTAAGTTATCAGCTCATTTTAAAAATAGTACTTGAAAAAAATAATCCACTTGTGGTTTTAGTAAGTATGTAAGACTAAATTTTTTAAATCTTTAAAGAAAACAACAATTTTTTTAATTGAAAGAAAATAGTAGTACTGATTTTGAAAATACTGTTGTTGTCACGGTGGTTTATTGGGTAAATAGGAAGTAGAGGCTCTTGCTTTTTTTTTTTTTTTTTTTTTTAAGCAAAGCCAAAGAGATTAGAAACCAAGTACACATATGTCTTTAGAATAAAAACATAATTAGTTTTAACTAACAATTAGGCACTTAAAATGTAAATGTAAAATGGCATTTTGAAGTACAAACTATAGTTACACTTCTAAATTCCTCCTGAAATGTTTTTACAAATACAAAAGCACAAGCATGGAAAACATACTTCTAAACAAAGATAATTTCCTCTTTAAAAAAAAGACCTGAATTCAAATCCCATATGATAGACCGATTAAGGTACTGGTGGGTAGGAGAAAAGAGCTTCTGAAATTCACATATTTGATTAAAACATAAGCATTTAATAAAACTATTATAATAACATACAGTATATATCATAATGAAAAATATGTCAGGAAAATAATGCATTCTAGGCTTAAAATTTTACTTTACAACAAGGCACTTAACACATTGAAACAGTACAGTAAGTTTCTGAAAGAAGACAATAGGCTACACCTCTCAAACTTCGTAATAATATTCCTTTTGCGAACATACCATAGCATAACCATACATTTTGCAGCATTAATCATTGCATAGGAGGTAAATTAAATAATGAATCCCAACTTGGCAACTAGATTAGCTTATATTTATAGCTTCCTCTTATTCTTTTAAAGGACAATTTTAAATAATTCCAGAATAAAAAACTAGTCTCATTCATGATTCATTTAGAACACAGCATAGTTAAATTAATGAATAACAAAACAAATCCCAACTTATAAGGTGTAAATCTATCGAAAAACTTATCTTTGGGCACCTTAGACACAATTTTCAGTGTTTAGGTATTGAAGTCAAGAGCACTTCTTCATAGACAAAATATTTTTAGCAAGTAAGTCAAATGAGTTAAATTATTGCAACACAATGACATTAAACAAAAATGCTAGGAATCTTTATACATACAAACAGAAAAACCTTCAACACATGGCATATTACTTTTAATATGCTTGATTTAAACATGCAAACACATTTAATTCCTTCTTACACTTCCTGACACTACAGAAGTGTGCTAAGACCGGCTTAAATTTTTAATCGGTTTTACAGTGCAAAACAAAAATAAACAATAAAAAAATAATTCAAAAAATGTTCAAAATATTCAAGGAACAAATGTGAACTTTCAATAAAAAAAGAAACTGCATGAGTTCTATCTAACATGTAAAATAAAAAAGGCAGCCAACTTGGTGTTTCAAAGTAAACAAAGTGTCGGTAGTTATAAAGGGAGACATTAATGATTGTGACGGTGAGAGGTAAAAATGGTCTGCAAATTTTCTTTAATCAAATGGATAAAAGATTATAATTGCAACTCCCTGTGATCTAAGTACATTTTTCCTTTGGGAAAAGTTTAAAATACCTTTAACGTAACTCCTTTTGCATTATGCTTTCAAGATTATTGGCAAAAAAATAAATAAAAAACATATGCCTTTTAAAAACTTGAAAATACACTAAAAAGTGGCAGATTTGTGTTCAAAGTCATATAACATATTTCCACTAGGGGGCGCTGGTACACAGCCAAGAACCTAATGCAAAGTCATCCACAAAGCAGACTAGAGACTTGTCCTTACTCAAAACAGCTTTCCTTCCACAGCAAAACTTGTTTTCCAAGATGCCAGTAATTTAAATTAAAAATTCCAAATTACTTCCATTGGACTTGAGGAAGAATGCTTTATTTCCAGAGCTAGTGGAGGAGCTCCAAAATTATAATGAGAGGAATTCATTTCCATTTCAAAGAATTTAGGAAAAAAGTGGTATAATTTAAAGGAATTATATGTTATAGATACTGCACAAAGGACTAAATTATAGGAAAAGCTTCCAAGAGGAGCACTCGTTCACAAAAACAACAATTGGTAAGATGTTATATCTTGATTAGCAAGGAAAAGGAGCTCCAAAAGTTTATTGTTCCAAAGAGAAGATCGAAATTTTTAAAAACAGATATAAGGGACGTCTTAGTTTCAGGTTTACAACATAATGATTTGCTATTTCTATATACTGTGAAATGATCACCACCCTAAGTCTAGTAATTGTTCATATTCCAAAGTGGCATGTTGGGCTAGATCTCAAGTTTGCTTTCCTAAATGTAAATGAGATTCACTATTCTCACCTTCCCACCTTGAAATGTGATATTTCTCCTTCACCCTTATTCTGGTACCACATGCTTCCGCAGCGTCTATGAGACAGCTACAGCACACACTATAAGGAACATGGGGGCAGCAGTGTCCACAGGTGGAGTAAGAAGTTTTTTTAGAAGTTCTTTAAAAGGTGATGGCATTATTTAAAAACAAAACTAGTTACTTGGCTAAAATGCAAGGTTTACTATTTCGAGGGCCTCCAGCAATCAATGCACCAGGATTTTAAAAGCTTAAATACGTTCCCTAATTTAATTTGATGAAGGGTGGGCTCTACGATGTAGGAATAAGGCTCTCAGATATACCAGGTTGTCTCATTTAAATCAGAGGCTCAATGGAACAGTGTTAGGAGAGCAAAGCCCAGGCTTCCGAGTCAGATGTTTTTCCTCACAATCAGACAACAGGAATTTAACCTCAGTGTCTTCACACAGAACACCTTGTTTTTTCACAAGTGCCCATATTTAGTAGGCGAAAATGGTGTGGAATTCTAGCTAAACATCTGGTAAGGTATGGTTATGTTTCTTATTGGCTTAATGATAAATACCAGAAAAACTTCTTGCATTTCAAAACCTGTCAAGAAGGTTTAGGGTTTTGTTTCTTGTTTTAAATACCAGATTAGAAAATCTTTCTTCCTGGTGTTGAATTCAACTACGTGTCCTTTAGTGATTCTTCTAGTACACAGAGCAGGAGCTACACTGGAAGCACAGAGAATTTTAGCACCAAAGGATAATGACCCTTACTGAACACATTTAAGTTTGTACTGTGCTTCACTCAAGTAATTTAAAGGTCCATTTTGTATATCAAATCAGGGCTGACTAGTTCATGACACGTTCAGGGGTGGTCTGTTGTTTGTTTTTTGTTTTCATTCTAAGTGGTGGGAAATTTTTACCTTCAATGTAAATATAACCGCCTTCCCTCAGAGTTGGCCTCTCTCTTCTCTGTGTTGATGACTGTGTAACTTTAGATCTTTTCCTAAGGTCCTAGAAGTTGTAAGAAATTAAGAATTGTCCACAGTCCCAACAGCATGAAACAATGCACTAACTCTGACAGCATTAAATCTGATCAAGTCCATCTTTTTTTTGCATCCTGAAAGAACTTTAGAAACGACGAGCCCCCTTTATCGACTAGCTGCACTGTCTAACAGCTGGATTCCAACAGCAGGTTCGAGTGCAGCACCGTGGTGTAATTTCAGGGTCAGAGTAAAATGACTTCATTCTGGTATGTCTCCTTGGTCCTTCCTTCCTATAAACACTCCATTTACAAGAAGCTGGGCCTCTTGCAAAAAGGCAAGGATGCATTCATTAAACTTTTGGACTCCGTCTTGCTTTTTCCATAAAGCAGAATGTAACTAGAAAGAAGTGGGTTTAGTGAAATGTGACCAATTGCATTTCTGAGTTCCAATGAGCAGCTCTGAAACAGACCTCACCCAGGGGGTCCTAGGCAAGAAATGCAGGCTTGTTCCCCATGTGGCACGAGCAACAGTTCACACACGTGTTTTTCAGCCTGTGCTCGGCAGTCGACTGCCCTGGGGTACCAGGTGCATATGTACCAGGCAGACAGCAGGCAAGGGTGCAAACAAGGACCACTGTGAGCAGAAACAGCCTGTTCCCTGTGCATCTGTCACAGAGATCTTAAAATTAAATATTTACACCCAAGTAAAATCTGTGGTGTGTGTCAAATATTTTCATATTTACTTAGATCACGTTTCTTTAATGTTTTAAATAAAATTATCAGTCTAAAAAAATAAAGTGAAAGTGACACATAGTATCTTGGGTGGTAGCAGCAGTACGTGTTCGCAGACCTGACCCTGACCTTCCTCAGGACAGGGATAATAAGTTCACCCGAAGTTTACTCACAGCCCCTGCGTCTCCCCTCGCTAAGAGGCCCAACGCTCAAATCCACTCTCAACATTAGGTTATTCTAGTTACACAGCAGTTGTATCCGTCCAGATAGTTTATTGAAAACATTGGCAAATTCTTCTGACCTTGGAGGAAAAGAAATCCAGAAAAATGCTTTAGTGGAGAAAGACTAAGGAAAGGCGGACGTGTTCTTTGGCACCTCTTTACAAGCTCGTCAGGAAATCCCGGTGGAGGGAGGGCTTGTCTCCATGGAGGAGGAGCCACAGGAGAATACGACTTTCTCAGGAGGCATAAAAAACCAGTTCATCTTTCTAATCATTTACACAAAATTTGGTCCACTTCTTCATTTACCAGTCAGTTCTCCTAAAATAAAAAAACAAAACTATACCTTTGGTTACAGCGATACCTCTTTTGGTGTAAGAGCTGAAGCCTTCGTTTTGCTCCTCAGGTAGATTTCTCATTGTCTTCCCCAATCTTCTGAACCCGGGAGTACTTCTTGCACGAAGACTTAAAGCAGCCAGGAGGCCAGGAGAGCGGCCAGGAGAAGCAGCAAGGAATCGAGCCTTGTACGTTTTTCTCAAAAAAATAAAAGATGGGGAACCACCACGCACGAGATAAGAAATTAGTCTGTGAAGAGACTTTCAGGTTCTGTAAAAGGCAGGGGAAAAGTAAAATGAGACATATTTTTCATGCATCCTGATTTTCCCATTAATTAAACTGTCACTTGCTGAAACCGCAGAGGATCAGCAGCACAGAGGATCAGCAGCATCCGATCCCAAGGCATACTGTCCGAGCCTCTTCCTGACTCGGATGTGACCTGGTCCCACCCTCCCCGACCCTCTGTCTTCCCTCTTGTGGCTTATGCCAATCGCCTGCCTGCAATCCCAGTGACAATGGAGACTGAGGAATGCAGGTGGCAGTTTCCCAGGAGGAACAATTTTCAGGAACTGAGTGGTCAGATTTGTGGGTCAGGGAAGACGGCAGAGTGACAGGAGAGCTCACAAGGTTGAGCTCTTTTAAGAGGAAAGATGCAAGTTTGGTTCTGTGGTGTCAGCTGACAGCTAAATGGAAGATGCCAACAGGAGACTACAAAACAGGAAACAGAGCTACAAGACAGATCCATAGAGAGGGCCTTTGTTAGTGGGCACCACTACATGAGAATTGGACTTAGCGCCTTTGGGAAGGACACATTTCAATCTCTCCCAAACCCTCTAAACTCTGCATACAACAGACAAAATGGCAAGACGACCCCAAGGTAGGTCATGGCACACAGACTAATTGTTGGACACGCACTAAGGCTAGGAGAGCACAGGGAGGGGAGGAACAATCCATCTCGGGACTAGAGGCAGCGAGCAGAGCCCGGGAAGGCTTCCCGGAAGAGGTGGCATTAGAGCTAGCTCTCTCAGAATGTGTGGGAGAAGAAAGACGTGCATCTGGAAACAGCACGCAGCAGAGATCAGAATAAGAAAGAAGCCAGAGCGTACCACATCACCAAAAGATGCCCTAAATCCGCTTATTCATAGGGACTTATTGTCTGGCTTCCAAAAATAGTTGCCAAGTTGTTCTCAAACTTAAGTTCTCTGAAGGCAGGGGCGTTACCTAGCTGCACCTCAGTGGTGCTACAGAGAAGGTGCCTGCATTTTCATTTAGCATATGTTCTTCTTTAATTCTCATATAAATTACAGAAGTTGAATTAGTATAACACTGTGCTCTGTAATCATACATTTTTATCCTTAAATGTTATTTATACTTGTGATGCTCTTTATTTTTTAAAAAATATTTTATTGATTTTTTTACAGAGAGGAAGGAAGAGGGATAGAGAGCTAGAAACATCGATGAGAGAGAAACATCGATCAGCTGCCTCCTGCACACCCCCCACTGGGGATGTGCCCGCAACCAAGGTACATGCCCTTGACCGGAATCGAACCCAGGACTCTTCAGTCCGCAGGCCGATGCTCTATCCACTGAGCCAAATCGGTTTCGGCTTGTGATGCTCTTTATTTTAAAA
This sequence comes from Corynorhinus townsendii, assembly GCA_026230045.1. Lineage (NCBI taxonomy): Eukaryota > Metazoa > Chordata > Mammalia > Chiroptera > Vespertilionidae > Corynorhinus > Corynorhinus townsendii. Next base: position 76,845,979 of record JAPDVU010000001.1, on the reverse strand, counting down.
TGCAGTAATGGATATAAGTGCAAGAACTGAACTGAGCTAACCACACACTTGGGCAGCAACAGCAGTCATTCCCACTAAGCCACCAAAACCCCACTGTACGAAAGGGCTACCCTGCATGTAAAGAGGTTATCCAAGGGTCGTGTCGGCGCTCTCACCTTTTCATTGGCCATTGAATGGTACCACCAGAACAGCCGTGTGGTGATGTAGTAGGCAACGATGACGTCGACCGTGTAGTGCTCGTGAGCTACGAGAATGCAGATGATCCCAGCGGCGCTCAGCAGCCAGCAGACTAAGTGATACCACCAGAAGTGACGAGGCGAGTCTGCACGGGAGAAAACTGGAGTAAGAAGGTTCCCGGAGAGGAGCTTAATGACTGGTCTCTCCTACTGGCCTTCATCAGAATAGTCTGAGTCAACAAGTCTCCAGAGGCAAAAACTGATAACCCAAAACGAGTGGCTGCGAACAGCCCAGGGCTCGTTCAGGTAGGAAGGAAGGGGGAGGGGACGCCACAGGTAGCAAGTCTAAAAGTTGATGACACAAATATTATTAACGCCACTGTCTGTGGGATCCTAGCCCAGTTGTCAATGAATAGAGACAATGGACTTGGTGTGGTAGCAAGGTTAAAAAAATGTCTTCTCGACCAGCAAGACACAGAGTACCAGGAGCCAGGCTGATTGTATAGGAACCCAGGCCCGATGATACTATCGGCACAGTGGGGTGAAGCCCTCTGTTGTTAACCTCAAAGTGGTCCTGCTCCCACGTTTTCGTCTGCTTGCATGACTGAATTCAAATCCACTCATGGCAACGGGACAAATGAGGAGAGAGTCCAAATTGGTCAAAAGGCGGGAAAGCAAAAAATACATACATGATGCATCTAATCCCAGAAGCAGGCTGTTCAAAGCGACCACTGGAACCACTGCTTACTCAGGACAACAGCACACATATAATTTAGAGAGTACTGTTTTCCCAATGGCATAGGAAACGGGCATAGACATGGAGTGCCCTGTTTATGTGGAGAGCTGCCTTTACAGTTGAGTTGTATTAAGATAACAGATTTGCCATTTTACTACCCATCAAAGACTGGACCAAGGAGAATGTAATTCTTTCCTTGCTGTATATAAACTTAACACAATTTAAAAAACCTCAAGCCAGCCCTGGCCAGGTAGCTTTCAACTGGTTAGCGCGTCATCCCACCAGAGTTGTGGGTTTGACCCCCAGGCAGGGCACACACAAGAAACACAAGAAGCAACCAATGAATGCATCCATAATTGGAACAACAAGTCTTTCTCTCTCTCTCTCTCTCACACACACACACACACACACACACACACACACACACCTCTATCAATTCTAATAGAATAAGGGCTCCCACCGGTCCCAGGGCCTAGCGACCCCCCCACTACAACAACCCATCAAGTGGAAATGAGTTGCTTACATTCTTTGATGAACAGGTAAGTTAGTGTCAGCACAACCGTGTGACCGCTGAAGAGGAAGTCTCCGCACAAGATGTGCGATCCTGTTATGGACAATCCTCCACCGGAAATCAACCGCAGGATCCGCTGCACTTTTGCCTGAGAGTCTCCGTTGAGCTGAATGACCCAAGAAGATAAGGAGGAAAATTTACAAGCTGATAAAATTGTGTTTCAGCCTAATTTATGTGATACTTGGAAAGGTCACCAGGTTGTGACTTTTCTTTTCAACTTAGAAAGTCAAAAAGAATCCCAGGGGGAAGTTCCCCAAACTAGCGTTTTATTCATTATATTGACCAGTTTTAGTGACAGGTTTTAAATTATTCAATACGTTACTAATAATACATTTTGGCGACGTCGTATCCTTGAGCAAAGCTTTTAAGAATATTAATAACAATGACCTCACCACAGCTATGTACTAAAAAAGACCAAAGCTACGTTCTTCCCTCTTTGCTGGGAGGTATCATGGTTTCAATGGTTAATATGTGATTTAGCTGAATAGCACCTTACTAATATTGAACAGTGTGTTCATACCTTGTGTGAAGTGGGCAGCCCGAGTGTATAGATAGCTGTATTAAGATTTGATCAAACACAGTTAAAAAGGGAAGCTGCAACACTTTAAGTTTGGAAATAATGGAATAGCAATGTATTGACAGCTTTAAAAAATGAGTAGCCCTGATCAGGCAAAATATCCCCAAAGACATAACCTGTGGTCGGGAAAGAGCTCCCTTAGGCAAGGACACAGAAGCAAGCCCTGATGGTATGGGAAACAGTGATGGGCCGGCAGGAGTTTGAGGCAACAGTCAAGCTTCTCTCCATTAAAATGTAAGCCTACGAGGAGGTGGAGTGCGCCGAGTTGCTCAATATGGTGGGTGTGGAAAAGTGGAATACATTCTGGGAGGCCAGAGGGAGGAGTTAAGATCAATTTAGAATAAACTGACTCTGTTTAGAAAAATAAAGGGTGGTACTCAGAAATGAGACTGAGAAACAGCACCTGAGAAGAGAATTATAGACAGAGCGTTAGTGCCTATTTTGGGGACCTGGGGAATAGCTGAATGACAGGCGGCCCTTTATACTCAAGCTGACCCTCTGGGCAGCCGTCCCCACAGCACGGCCAGCTCAGCCACGACGGCAGTTCAGCTGTGTGGTGGTGAGGACAGGGAAGTCTAGTCTAGGGATGTATGGTGGTGAAGGAGCGGAGACGTGAGAGATGGATGGGAAGAGAGTCTAGGAGCAGGGAAACGAAGGTAGCCTCAGCACATGGAAACCCATCCCACCCAGGACAGCAGGAATTGGGGCAGGAGTGCTGGCCTCAGACACCCACAATGGGCGCCTAAACCTTTCCCCAGGGATAGCAGCCTGATGGGTCTGGGAGCTTTCCGGCGTTCGGTGCATCTTGTGAAAAAGCCCACACCACAACTCGTCAGCAGTTGAGAAAAAGATGTCAACCAGGATCACAGGGCAGGCTGGAGACTGGGGTTTTGCAGAAATTTAACCTTCTTCACAAGTTTGCTTAGGGCAAATGCAGGTGACTAATAAAACCAAGAGAACTTGCGTATTTTCATCAAGAGTTGACAATTCTTAAAGCAAACATGCCATAGGTGGTCCTGCCTTGAACAGACAGGCTGGAGAAGGCGGCAAAGGGCCCAAACCGAGGAAGGCCGGGACGGCTGAGAGTTCAGGACTCGGTTCAGGTGCAGCTCCGAGACGTGCCACCAAACACACGCCACTCTATGGAGGGCACGATCCGGCGTGTGCCTCATCGGATGAACCACAGCCCTTGAGGAATTTGTCGTACAACTGGTACAAACAGCTGTCAACACTGAGATCAAATAAGGTGCATACGCTCTGCTCCCAGTTCAAAAGGACACATTATTCTTTATTTCAAAACCTAATAATTTTTTTTAATTTACTCACTCATCCCAACTCAATACTCTAGTTTTCTAAGAGCAGAAACACCTGGAGCCATGCCGGGCTAGACGACCCAAGGTACACACAAACTAGGAGCCAAAATAAGCAGACACTCTCTTCTCCCTTTCTTTCAGCCACGCTGGTGAATGGAGCTCAAGAGCACCTGACTCAATACGCCTCCACAGGACAGAGGGGGCACTCCCTCCTCGACGTCTTCTCTCAGGTCTTCATCCCTCAGTGTGTCACCCCTAGATGTCAGATCACACCCAGAATAAAGGGAATCTCAAAGCAAAAAGTAAAAAAAAAAAAAAGAGTGAAGAAAGAATATTGGGAAATACTGGGTTGTTTCCTCGTTCTGTTCTAGTTCTCTTCTGGTTCCCTGGAACCCCCGTGGCACACCACGTAAGAACCCAGTTCCCATTACTTTCCTCTTTTTCAGACACTATTCTATGCCATTACTGCAGGGGCGGGGAACCTTTTTTCTGCCAAGGACCATTTGGAGATTTATACCATCATTGGCGGGCCATATAACATTATCAACTTAAGCATTAGCCTGCTATATTTGGTCACTTAATTAACTCCCCCCTAATACCTTGGCAGGGCCAGACCAAACGATCTTGGCCTGCTGGCCAGACGTTCTCCACCCCTGCATCACTGAATATGGAATTAAAGATGTAGAAAGCTGAGAGGAGAAGCATCAATCATAATAGCCAAAGCAGACGGGCTCAATGATCTTAAGGACTCCTCAAACTGTGACCACCACACCCCATTTTCCACAAAAATAAATAAGGTTCAAGAGAGCCCAGCCTGGCGACTGCCAAACGGGAAACCGTCCCCTCCACACGTCCCTTCAGCAAAGAGAAGCGCTGCGGCCTCTGCAGCCAGGGTGACCGGGGCTTCTCAGGGAAGGGGCTGTATCTGTGCCAGCCCAGCATTCTTGTAGGTGGCCACATAGGCTTAACGAGCTACATAATTTCATGCACAATTTATTTAAACACACTTTTCAGAACAAAGATTTTGTGACTGCCAACAAAAGCTTGGGTTGGTGGCTTAAAGCAAATCATAAACAGAGGACTTAAGGGAAACCAGAGGGTAGATACGGGGCAAGGCAGCTGGAAGACTGTGAGCCACAATTTCACCAGGGACCCATAGCTGTGACGGCTGCTGGGGCGGCCACATCCGGCGAGGAGCAAGCTGTGTTAGGCCTCAGCGAGGGGACCTGACATCCTCCCATAGCAAGTGGTTTCAGTACACACAGCTCTGTCATTGCCTACAGTCACGAAGGGTGTTCTATAGAGTCAGCAACAAAGGAGGCAGGCAGATTACCTACTAGGAGCAGGGAAACGAAGATCATTGAGCCCGTCTGCTTTGGCTGTTAGTAGCCCGGGAACCACAACCTACGGAGCACTGGAAACCACATTCAGAACGCAATTCTGATTCCTGTTCTAACACAACGATCACTTCTATCGAACAAGTGACCATGTTTGCCTCACTGAGTCACAAGTCGGGCAATGAGAGCCTGCTCATACTTCAGGAACGTGGGGGCTGATCAGTGAGGATGCCGCCAGAGCTCCCACTGTATTTGTAGCTGGGTTATCCAGGGCGATGTTTACTAATGTGGCTTCTGAAAATTGCCGCTCCTCCACCGAGGATACTTTCTGTCCGAAATCATAGCGTTTCACCCCTGCAAACCTCATCCATTACTAGGATGCTTGCCTTTTCTCCTGCGGCCATTTCTTCATTTGACAGGTTGCAATAACCCCTTAGAAATGTTTATTATGTTTCTGACCTTCTCCTGTGCCTTAATTTAGCTTCGCTAAAAAAATCAGCCAATGTTTAGATTCAATATGTACCCTGTTTAATCACAGACACTTTCTGCTTTGATGGCTTTGGGAAATTACAGCGTCTCCAAACCACACCTATATTTGGGGAGGGAGACTGTTGACTACTTCACAACAACTCTATTTTTCCTTCCACCTGGGACATCTGCTTCGTGTTCGGTGAAATATGATGTTAGACTTCATTCCCTTGTCCAGGGAGCACAGACAGGATTTGTAAGTCTCCTTTGTTATAAACCAGGGTACACTGGGGTCCAGGATGATTAAAATCTTTCTCGAGAAACGACTCTCCCTAGAGAAGCTGTAAATCCTACTTAAGACAGTTTCAGTGTCTCACGCTGTCTCAGCAAAAGGCCACTCTGCCTTTTCAATTCTAAACACTGGGGTCATCCTTGACTTCTTTCTCTTAAACCCGTATCTACCTTATTAGCACAACCAGCTGGCCCCACCTTCAAAATGTCCCAAAGGGAACGACTCCTCATTTCTTACTCACTTGCCACGACCATGGTTCAAGTTCCTACGATGGCCACAAGGCCCCATGGGATCTGTGGCTGCACCACCTTGACCTACACAGCTCCACCAGCCGCACTGTGACTTGAGCTATTTCCTTGGCCTGGGGCTCTCACCCCATCCACAGGCTCCCTCCCTCATGTGATTGCTGCCCAGATGCTTTCTCATTAAAGAAGCTTTCTGACCCCTCTGTAAACTAATACCTACCTTCACAGTTCCTTTCACTCGGACTCAGGTTTACCATGCATCTGATAGCCGCCTGGCTTATCACCATGTGACAAGTTATACAGTTCTTTTTAGAAATATGTTTTTATTGATTTTATATATAGAGAGAAAGGTAGAAGGATAGAGAGACAGAAACATTGACGAGAGAGAATCTGCTGCCTCCTGCATACACCCACTGGGGATCAAGCCTGAAACCCAGGCATGTCCTCTGACCGGAATCAAACTGCAATTCTTTGGTGCATAGGGTGACGCTCAATCACTGAGCCACACTGGCCGGGCACAAGTTATACATTTATCAGTTGTCATCCCTCAATAGAATGTAAGCTGTAAGGGAAGAACTGTTTTAGTCACTGCTGTTACACAGTGCCTGGAACATAACAGGAGCGTAGCACTTGCAGAATGAACGCATAGGCAAGTAAGTAAAGGTACAACAGTGGAGTCAAATTCCCAATAGCAACTGTGAGGTAGCAGAAAATGAATTTTTTATGTACAAAGATATACATTTTATGAACACATTTTAATTTTCTTTGATTAGTAAGAAAATTAGTAAGACTGATTTTCTTACTAATCAGTCTTATAAACTGATTAGTCTACCCTTATTCAATCTTGACCCAAAAAAGGCAAAAAAACAAACCCCAAAACAAAAGCACCACAAGTCCATTTTCACTTTATAATTTTTGGTGGAGATTGTTGAAAAGGAAAACAGAAAATATCCTATATAATAAAAGCCTAATATGCTAAGTGCCCAGTCGTCCGTTCAATCAATCAAAGCTTAATATGCTAATGATATGCTAAGGCTGCTCAACTGCTTGCTATGATGTTCACTGACCACCAGGGGGCAGACGCTCTGACCGGTAGATTAGCTTGCTTCTGGGGTCTGGCTGATCGGGACTGAATGAGACGGCCCAGACATGCCCTGGAGCCCTCCTGCGGTCCCTCCCCGGCTGGCCAACCTCCCGCGTCCCTCACTCTAGCCTGTGCCCTCTTGCAATCCAGGACCCTTCCAGGGATGTTGGAGAGCTGGTTTAGGCCAGATCCCACAGGCCAGAGCAAGGGACCCCACTGGTGCATGAATTCATGCACCAGGCCTCTACTCCTATATAATATTTCAGTTAACACGTGAAAGTGTTTTGAAGACCATAACAGAGAGCAGATGTTTAATAAGCGTTGCTTACCTTTGGAGCGCACTGGAAATGCATGCCAGGCACAGGCAGCGTAGTGACGTACATGGTAACACAGCGGTACAGGTATAATGTTCCGATGATAAAAAAGAACCTGCGCCCCACTATTGACCTGAGGGAATAAGTGGGATGGGGGGGGGGGAACAAGGTTACTCGCTGTTTCTGGTCCTAATGTTATATAAAAGAGTGTTTAACAGAATAAAAAGTAACACAGAATGGCATTAACAGACATAGTTTCACAGCTCATTTCTGAGCTGCCCCTCCCTACAATTCCACAGAGACACTGCACGCAGTCTTCACATGCTGTAATCAGTCTAGGTGGGCTGGGCCCAAAAGGAGTTGAGTTTGTGGGGAGTGAGGGTTCTAGAAAACCACCTCTCTGGAAAAAGTCACTCTTTGAGAGAAAATTCAATGAGCCTCTCTGTTTTCAGTCAACTCAGTGCATTAATAAAACCCTCTCGAGAACATATCAAAGGTATAAGCAACCCACAGCCACTGAGGAATTAACTAATGAGCTCAGGTCATGCCACATAATTGGACACACAGGGAAATGGGACAACTCACTAAACCTGTTATATAAGAAACAAGGTTTATTTGGGGACCATCCAAAATTATTTTGACAACCTGGGCATTAACTATTTTGTCTATGACTACACTTCAGATTTTCTGAGAATATGCTGAAGATGTTCAGAGTATCCTTGTGCATTTAAGAATATTTAATAATAATGAAGTTATAAGCTGATTAGTCTACTCTTATTCAATCTTGACCAAAAAAGGCACAAAAACAAACCCCAAAACAAAAGCACCACAAGTCCATTTTCACTTTATAATGTTTGGTGGAGATTGTTGTCTTGACTGACATTAGCCCATCCTACACCATCCATGTCCTTGGTCTAAAGCAGTGGTTCCCAGCGGTTGACCTTGAGTGTGAGCGCACTGTAACACTGCCGCAAAGGGACTGAATGGGCATCGAGGGCTCTGAGTATCCTCACTTGCAGGTGAAGACGGAAGCTCCTCTTCTGTTGTGTAGTTCGGGGTCGGTCTACAAACTCTGGGCTCTGCGGATTAAGAGACCAGTGGGATCCCTAGAATTACTAGTTGGAACTTCCCTAGTACACACACTGTGTTATTCCAGGTCTCCCATTTTCAGAGCTCTCAAACTTCCAAAGCTGGTAATGGTCAAAGACTTCTGGACAAACAGGCAGATTCATGCATGTGGCATATTTTTATGTATGTATGTGTATTTTAATCCTAACCCGAGGACAGACATGCTTATTGGTGTGTGTGTGTGTGTGTGTGTGTGTGTGTGTGTGTGTGTGAGAGAGAGAGAGAGAGAGAGAGAGAAAGAGGGAGGGGGGAGGGGGAGAGGGAGAGAAACATTGGCCAACATAGTTGCATGGGCCAGGGCACATATTTTAAGTTTCTACAAAACTGGGGTCTGAAATATATCAGGTAACTGCTGGGACTTCTCATTTAAAGAATCATGTATAAATATAATTTTAGATGCTTATTTCCAGTACCTATTTTAAGAATATTCTAGGGTTTCTGGGGTCAAAATAGAGGAACACCACCTCGAGGAGTTGATGAAAGTATGTATTTATTGCAAGGCTCTGCTTTCAAAGGCTTGCTATTCAGGCTCTGCCTTTTTTAGCACTGAAAAGGGACAGGGGATAGACACTGCTGAGTCTCTCCATTTGGTTGAGTGAAAGATGATTCACGTTTTGATTCAACCCCAGGCCCCAAAGAGGTCTGAGCTGTGCTCCATGTGCTAGACAAGGGGAAGTGATAAGCAGGAATTACATGAGTCAATTATACTCATTCCACTGTTCTGAGTTCAGCTGTAGAGAAAACTAAGAAGGTGAAGCATGCACTCTGCAGCCTTGTTGAGGAAAAGAGCTACTACCAATGACGTTTCCCATAACTAGGAAGGAGCTTGAGAGAGAGAAAGAGAGATTTCTCATTCAGCCGGGGTGCTCAAAACAGGTTATAAAAATTACTCCACTAGTTCCTAAAACATACGATCCAATTCTACCTCAAAAATGAAAAGGAAAATTAGTGTGATTTCCCCAGCACCTTTCTGATGATGGGTTGTGACCAAAGCAGTAGATATGACTAAACTATGTGGCCAGCTGTGTGACCACAAGTTTTGACATGGTAAAATCTCAGGTAATAATGGAGAGGTAGTCAGCACAATCAGGTGAAGATTCAAACAAATTAAGATCCTCAGGTTGGCAGCTAGAAATTTCTTTTCACACATATATGAAGAAACTTGGCTCTGAATTAAAGGAGAAAGCACGTCTTTGGCCCAAGCAGTCTCTCTTCGATTCAGAGTAAATTCCAGACACAGAAAAGAAAAAAGCTAAAGCTCAGTGCTGTGAAGGCCTGGGAGGGGTGGGGGCCACAGGAGGGCCGGGTAGAAGGAGTCAATGGGGCTAAAAAGGGAGACATCTACAATACTGTCAACAATAAAGATACATTAAAAAAACACTAAAGTTCAACAAGTGTAGTTTACTTTCAGCATGAGCAGGACATTACTGACAACGTTAGCAGCAAAAAAAATCTAAGTAAAAGAAAATGGACAGCCATTTTACTTCCACATATTGGGAAACACACTAAGAGAGACACTTTAAGGAAAACGCTTAGGAAAGACTTGTTGGTGGACTAAGTCTTTGAAACTGCAAACTTGCACGCAGGAGGCTGTTGAGCAAAATAGATTTGAGATTCTTCTAATCTCAAAGCAACAACCAATTGAAAAAACAATATAGCATAAATTCCCTCTTCTAAAAGTGATCTTGTGGCATCAGTATTGAAATCCTACTGAACTCTGAAATTTTTTGAATGGTACTGATTAAATCAGCATACATTACATTTTCAAAGGCCTCAGTGTGTGTCTAATGCTTTGATCAAACTTTTATTTTAGTGGTTTCATTACTAGCATCTTATTAGAGAACATATATCTGAATACAAATAAGGTGAGAAGGGAAAGAGAAGGGCTTTATTTTTTATGGAATTAACAGGAAAGAAACAACCACTTGAGAGCTATGTCCTATTTTCAAGTGTCTTCAAAGCAAAAGTACCTGGCTTAGTACTTCCTGCTTCTGCTATTCCCAAACGGGGAGACTGAAACCGGGAACTAAAAGCTCCTTTGTGGTGCCCTGGAAACCAGACGTTTGCTTTAGAAATCTAAAACCAAAACCTCATGGCCCACTTCTAAATCCAGTTTCTGAAACGGATTCTTGGGACTGGATTGCCAACAGGCCCAAGGAAAAGAAGTGCAAAATGTGAGAACTCCTGAACAGAAGCAAACCTCAAAGCATGCTCCCGTCTATAGTCATAATAGGCATCGCACTGTGAGTAATGGGGAGAAAAGTTCCCAGCACTCCCCTTGCCCCACCTGTCAAGAGCCTGAAATAACTCAGGCGTGATGAAGTGAATGTTCTTACTCCCCACGACTCTTGATTTATCATGCAAATACCATAGTGCCAAGCTGCCTGAAATCAGAACTGCACCTTAAATTCACAAACTCTGAGTCACCCACCACAGCCCCTCTGTTCTTTCCTCTACAACTGTCACTTTCAGGCACAGCTGAACCATAATGCTTATTGAATAGTGACTGATTACCCAATGTGGCAGACCTTTCTAGTAATTCCTTTCATCAAATGCCTGGCTAAGACTGAATTTATGACAAAACCAAGAAAGATAATTCCAAGTACACATCTACTCACATAAGTACAAGCTAATGGCTCATTCCCCCCAACTTCCCCAACACTCCCCCAAAACCCCCAAATGTGTTAGACCTACTTACTTGTATCTCAGAAAAAGCCACTGGGTGATCCATAATCCAACTAATATAATCCCATTTATTTCTGATACAGAAAATGCCCACTTCACCCGATCAATGTAATCAAAAAACTTGTCTGGGAGTGGGGGGCTGAGCTCCTTGGGAGGCACCCTCTCGTGCACGACTGTGATCATGACGGTCGTCAGGACGAGGTTGAAAAGAGCATACACAAACGCGATGCCCGTTTTCCACCACTCCAGGGGAAATTTGCTCCTGGAGTCCGTGGGCATGGAGATTTGGATATAGTCCGGGTACTTTTTGGTGCCCTTCCGCAGCCCGTTGGATAAGCTCTTGGGTTTACCGTTGCCATTTTTCTCTTCTTCTTCGGCAGGTTCCGCAGGCCTTGGGTACGTGTTGGCCGGATCGTTGGTTTGATTTTCCATGTGTTCTTCAAGTTTTGCTGTCTCTATGACATCCATTGTCGCCCAGTCTTCAGATCCTAAAGGAGATGGTAATGTTCTTAGTAGAAACGTTTTTTAATCCTTCTATTTCCAAGATAAACATGGGCTCTCCAACCGACTCTGTTTCCTGGTGTAAAACGTAGGCAGTAGCCACCAGATGACTGGGCCTCCCATGCAGCTCTCCACTGTGCACCCGCCGCTTTCAGGGACAGGGACGCAGGCCAATTTTCTTTCCCCAGAGACTTCACTACGGCTCCTGTGAAAACAAGGCAAAACCAAGATCAGAAATCGTGCCCTCCAACTGTCAACCATCCAAAAGAGAACATGATCAAAATATGGAAACAAATACCAAAGCCATTTGCTTTATAAATGTATCGTCAGAACATAGTTATAGCTGCCAAGATGAATTTATAAAATACTAAATTGTTTTATCTCAGAATTCTTCTCTTTTTGAGCTGATGTCAGTATAAATAGGAACATTTTAATAATCAATTCCTTTTAAATTTCTTTAAAAAGAAGCCAGGACCCAACACTGCAACCACTTCATCAGCCACTGATACCTGTTGCTAACCATGAAGTCACAATAAGCTAGAACCTCCCCAGATCACATCACTCCTTCCTAAGACTGCATCTTTTCCAGGAACCTTACAGGATAAAAATTTGTGATGACTGCCCCGCCGGTGTGGCCCAGTGGTGGAGCGTCGGCCCTTGAACCAGGAGGTCGCCAGTTCCATTCTGAGTCAGGGCACATGCCTGGGTTGCATGCAGGAGGCAGCTGATTGATGTTTCTCTCTCATCAATGTTTCTATCTTTCTGTCCCTCTCCCTTTCTCTCTCTCTAAAAAAATTAACCTGGTTGGTGTTGCTCAGTGGTCATGGTTTGATTCCCGGTCAGGGCACATGCCCAGGTTGGGGTGTGCAGGAGGCAGCCTATCAATGATTCTCTCTCATCATTGATGTTTCTATCTTTTTCTCCCTCTCCTTTTCTCTCTCAAATCAATAAAAACATATTTTAAAAAAAACAAAACACTGTGATGATTACATGCTCTGAATAATTGTTACCCTCTGCATTTGTCAAAAAGTCAACTTTCTATTTTCTTTTTAAAATTCTGGAATCTTGTCCTGGCTGGGTGGCTAAGTTGGTTCTCAAAAGAGAACCAACCCATGCACCAAAAGGTTGTGGGTTCGATTCCCAGTTAGAGCACATACCTAGTAGGTTTGCAGGTTCAATCCCTGGTCGGGGCTCACATGGGAGGCAACCAATCAACCTTCCTTCCTTCTCTTCTTTTCCTTCCTTCCCTTCCTTCCCTCCCTCCCTCCCTTTCTTCTTTTCTTCCTCCCTGCCTCCCTCCCTCCCTCCCTCTCTAAAAAATAAATACACATATCCTCAGGTGAGGATTTTATAAAAACACACAAAAAACCTGTAATCTTTTTAAGTGACCACTCCTCAGAATATTCGAGAACTAAATGACACTGCCTCAGTTTACCCTTTTACAGTCAGAGATGCACACCGTACAGGAAAGCGGACAGCCTTCGAAATAACACAAAGCCTTAGAGACACAAAGCTTGAGCTACATCTCATTGAGGTAACAAACTCTACTCGTTTCCTGAAGGATAAAAGAACACACTACAACTGGCATGGCCAATTAGTAACATTTTGACGCAGCCACCACAATTCCTGGCAAACAACAGAAACAGGCACCGAAAGGGCCAGCGCGGGCACTTACCCACCGCGACCCCAGTGAGGAAAGGGTGCCTTCAGCAGAAGCTCCACGGGCTCCAAAGAGCAAAGACTTCTTCCCAGCCTAGAGCACCAGCACCCACTCTTTATACTTGCTGGCCACACGGCCCCAGCTGTTCTCAATTTAGGAAAGCAGCATTTAGCCAGACTGCAGATCCCGGCCACCTGAAGAGGCTTCCAAGCCTTCTAATTAGTCCTCGGCTTGAGCACACTGTACAATTTAAGCATAATCCTTGGCATTTTAAAGGCCTCTCTTTCAGGGTAACTTCAGGGAAAAATTAAGGAGGAGGGAAAAACTCAAAGTGGTGACAGCTAAGCCTTCATTTGCCGAAAGAAAAAAAAAGTTGTTAAAATGACACAGTTAATAAGTACAGGCCATGTTTGTTGGGAGTTGTGGACGTAAACAGAGCAACCACAAGTGTTTACTGTGCACCCAAATGCCCCAGTGATGAGGGGTACCAGGGGCAATTAAAAGGAATTAAAAAAAAACCAACAAAATGACACCGACCTGAATATTCACCCAAAGGGCTCTTAGTCTAACCGAAGCAGCAGAACTGAAGTGACCAGACTATTTGAGAAGACTGAATGGCACGTTGTACAAGGAAGGAGTGGCCCCTTGACAAGGCAGCTTTACTTTATCCCTGCTCCCCTGACGAGATGTGTCCACAGAGAGGCACAGGCCATCTCGGAGGAAGCAGACGCAGGAGCAACATTAGCCTGGCAGAGACAGGAGGATGGCGCAGGGACGGAGATACATGCCCGCTGAGGGAGGACTAAGCATTTCAGACATCTCACTCTTGTCCCTGTGAACACCCCAGCTGCTAACACACTAGAGTCGGATGAGAAAGAAGCAGGGTCCCTCTGTAAAACGGGGTTCCCTGATATTCTCTGTGGTAACCTGGCACAAGGTTGTGGGAAGAGTAAACATAACGAAGAGGTGCCTCAGTAAGGCAGTGTCAAAAACAAACCTTCTACACGATGGGTGACTATTCCTAATGGAGGTAGCAAAGCACTAACTCAGCCATTACCTGTCTCGTTTTACCAACTCTAGGCTATCCCACTCATTGCATCTTGCCAAATGCCACCCAAATTTCCCCCCACTTTCCTAATCCACATGCTGTGAGCCTGGCATTTGTATGGGAAAGAAGCCTGTGATTTTAAAACCCAGGTCCACCAATGGACACACAGATGGTCTTTAGAAGGTGGCTACCCAGTTCTAGAACACGGAATGTAGAACAGAAGAAAATCCAATTAGTCACCTTTTTTTTTTTAAAGAGGAAGTGCTCTGCCACTCACCTCATGGGACAACCGTGAGGATGACTGAAATAATTAATCTTGAAGGGCTCGGTACTCCTGGGAGTAAGAGCACTCTGTGGGTGCAAAACCCATTTATCGTCATTAGTGGCTCGATTGGTATTTTCCTTGGGATTTCATTAAGAAGAATCAATATACTAACCACAATCAGCAAGTGTCAACCAATCCTGGGCGCACTGTTTGTCATCAAGATGATGATTACAACATACTCATTCCTGTGGTGACCCTGCCCCACCAGTAAGTATCTGGGGAAGTGACAAAGGCCACAGTAGTTCCTCTCCATGGATGGCAATCCCATTAGCTCATTTGCTTAGGGTGCTATACCTGAGCACAGAGCAGATGGAGGGCTTTCAAGGCCTCTTACATTGCAAAGTACTAGAAGTTAACCTAGATAATTAAAGAGCTAAAGATCTCTATAGACTAATCTTCCTTTGGAAGGCAAATGCAAAACTCTGAAACTTTCTGTACACCAATATTATTTTGTTAAGGTTTTTTTTTGTGTTTTTTTTTTTTTTTTTTTAAGAAATAGGTATGATTTACTCCAGAAATGCAAGGAAGGTTTCAAATTAATAAATGATTGTAATAAAATATATGTAAAAAGAAATGATCATCTTGAGTGAAGTCAAAAAGGCATTTGATAAAAAAACTTTTGGGAAAGTTTTCAGTAGTAGAAATAGCAGTATACACTGACTGGCCAGATTATTATGATCTCTGAATGCATAATAATCTGGCCACTCAGTGTATATCCTATATAATAAAAGGCTAATATGCAAATTGTCCCCTCGACCAGCAGGCAGGCCGGCTAACTGCCCATGTCCCCTCCCCCTGGCCAGGCTAGCCAGACCCCACCCAGCACGAATTCATGTACAGGGCCTCTAATATATACACACACACACACACACACACACACACAGAGTGGCCAGATTATTATGAGTTCAGAGATCATAATAATCTGGCCACTCAGTGTATATAGCTATGCTCCTTCGATGCCCACATCACAGTTTTAGCTATGTAGTATGTGTTCTAGCAGCTGGTGAAAGAAGACTTCCACAGCTGCGCCTCTTTTCAGCCCTAAGAAAACTTAAGTTTTTTTGTGAAATTACAAGAAAACACGTCATTTTGCTTCTATGTTTTATTTCTGTCACCTCTATTATACCATAGAGGGCTTGATATTACCATATTAATATACATCAGTAGTCATTTTCTCTTAATCTCAATAGGATTGTTCCTTAATTTGACAAACTAAGTCTCAGCTTCAGCAGAAAGCAGATGAAAGCATCAGTGGAAGGTTTGCACTGGTAGATATTAGACTGTTTATGTAAGTATATTGGGGTAATGGCTCCAAGTTAGTCTGTTTTGTGGGTTATCCAAAGGAGACAAGGATGTACAAAAAATATCTCTACAAGAATGCTTGAAAATTGGAAATAGCATAATATCCAAAGACAGGGTATTAGTTAAATAAATTATGGTTATCTTATTATAAAATCTATGTTTTGATATAGTACCTATGAAACTGTGAGACAAGTATATAAATCTACACTAATAAAAGAAAAGATGCAAATTGACCATACCTTCGCAACACCCACCAGCCAATCAGGAGTGAGTATGCAAATTAACCCAACAAAGATGGTGGGTTAATTTGCAAACACAGGTGCCCAGCGGCCGGGGGTGGGATGTCGCCATGGTGATGACACAGGCATTTTGCACCGCCCCAGCCGCTCTGGGTTTCTGGGCAGCATGGTAAGGCGGAAAGGCGGCTCCGGGTAGAGTGAAGGCAGAAAGGCGGCTCCGGGCCAGAGCAAAGGCTGCGCCAGCAGTTAGGGTAAGGAAGGCCCATTCTGTACGAATCTTTGTGCATCGGGCGTCTAGTAGTATATAAGAAGGGTACTGTATTGAATTAAGTAGAAATATAGATCTGAATAGATGTAGAACCTCATTAATTCATTTCAGAGATTATGGATCAAAAAAGGAAGCGGGCCATGTGACACATACTCAAGGCTTTAAGAAGAGGTACAAGTTTGAAACTGGAGACACGGCTCCCCCAGCAGTTCTGACCCAAGGCTCTCTAACAGCAGACACAAGTTCCGGTTGTAGGGCTTAGAAATTCTTTGCTGCTAGATTTGTATGTCTGCCTAGTTATATATTTGAAGTGGTTAAGACGATAATGTATTAAATGTGTAAATATCATTTAAAAATTCAGGAAACCTCTAAGCTTATATATGGGTTTTAATGTGATCTGTTACTTCTATGTAATCCACTGAAGATAGAAGTTAAACACTGATCAAAGAAAATGTGTTTGTAACATTTACAAATTGGAAAATAAAAGAGATTTATACCTTGAACTTAAAGGTTTAAAAAAAAACTAGGTCTTGAAACAAAATTTATTGAATTGAATATCAATGAAAACAAATAACCAGTGATTTTATTAGCAGACACAAAAGCTTTCTCAGGCCTTAAAGAACTCAGTTTTCCACCATTAAGGCATTAAAAAGTCAAGTTATAGAGTAAAACAGCCACAAAGTAACATTTTCCAGTACCTTACTCACGTGCCATTAGCAAATGTAACTTATGTGTACTTACTGTGCTTTGTGTATTATCTACTTAATCCTCATACCAACCCTAGGAAATATTGTAAAGAAAAGAAATTGAGATAAAGTGAGATGCTCAAGGTCAGACAAGTGGGAATGGCAGAGCCCAGACTTGAACCAGAAATCTGACCTCGGGGGGTCCTGTTCTAATGGCACACCACCACCTCCATGCCATTTATTACATGTCAGAGGTCTACAAGAGTCATTGGAAAAGATCTTAAGGTCCCCACCCCCCAAAAGAGGTATGTAAATACACAGCAAAGTCCTCTAGATAATATTGCAGGTATTTTTAAATCTTTGTAATTTTGCAAAAATTAATATATACCAAGAAAAATTTTAATATATAATTCAACCCTCTTGTGGGAGGTAGGGGAAAAGAAATCTGATAAGTATTTCCCTGTTATGCATATGTGTAACTGTTACTAGTAAACCACCATACTAAATTTATAATACAGGTGTATCACTTCATGTTAACAGGATCCAGTTTAGCTAAGAAATTTTATGCCCATGAAGTTTTTTCTGAGACCAAGACACCTTAGCTTTTCCTTATTAACATTCTTAGAGCTTAACGTGTTTATAAAAATTTTCCCACCTAAAATCATTAAGTACCAACAAGCTTATGGATACAAGGGCACCTGCCTTAGGAGTCATGGGATTCTATTGCAGAAGCACCCACAAAATTTGTCAAATATTTTTACTAGAGTGTTTTTGAAACCTGAAAAGAAGACACATGCTTACTAAAAAATTATGTATATACTAGTATGTGTGTGAAATACTTTCCCAAGAAAAGTAACATGGAAAAGAGCCCTTGAAAGATCAGTAGACCCCACACTTGTATAGGTAATTGATAGATTTAAATGAGGGAAATGGTCGGGCTTGTAAGGTAGCTTGGTGACACTATTCTGAGAATAGATTAGGGAAAATATTTTTTTAATGTCAAAAACATAATTGAAAAGTCAGTTACTGCCTTTCTGAACTTTGGGAGAGATATGCTTGGGTAAAGGATAGACTAAAAATATCCCATATGAAGGTAGATTGGACAATATTAGTTCTCTATCCAGTTGTTGCAAGAGAAAGATACACCTATCAATAGTGGTTACCTAGGACGGCAGGTGGGAATGAAGAGCAAATAGGCTGGCAGTTTCTTTTCGGGGTGATGGAAATGTTCTAAAATTAGTGACGATGGCTGCACAATTCAGTAAATTTACTAAAAATCATTGCATCATGCCCTTTTAAAACAAATGAATTTTATAGTAAGTTATAATTCATTTAAGCTGTTAAAAGGAAGATAGAGCTCATGGAGATAAATGGTTCCTGAAGAATTAGAAAATCAAGGACTATCCCATATTCTATTACAATCCAGGCTCACGTATCCCTTTAAAGTGTTGTACTTACCAGCTGAGCACTTCTTCAGCAGTGATTCTGAAATAACACACACTTCTATAGACAAGACCAAGGCCAATGAAAAGCAGACTGTTTAACAAGATTTGTGTAAACTGTGCTCCAAAAATAAATTTGTAACTAAATAATATAAAGTGACAAAAAACCAGGTGAGTTTTCTAATAGAACTCAAAATTTACTAGGAGTTGAATTAAAACGAAAAGATGATCTGTCTTATTTCTCACTAAAAAGAATTGCTCACTTTAACAGGCAAGGTAGGCAATTTAATACTTGCTGAAATGAATGCGTGTTTACATAGAGCAAATATTAGCTGTGCAAATTTGAAAACAATGCCTTGAGAGATTGGAAGTCTCTGGCAAGAAGGGGTATTTGTAGGAGCCCAACGTATTGAGGGGGCGGAGCAGTCCTCAGCCACGTCAACTGTTGCTGATTTCTAAGTTTGAGTCAATAAAGGACCATCGCCAAAATGTGACTTGAAAAATGTTCCACAGGATGTTTTAAAATGTGGCTTCTATTTTCTAGCTGTTACTCTTTTTACTGGTGGCTGGAGAATTCCCACGATCAGATCTGACCACGTACTTTGGAAAGACAACACTGCAGCCTGGGCCTGAGGGAAGGGGAGCCCTGCAGTCTGGGGAGAGGAACCTTACAGAGCAGTGGAGTCACAGGGAAAGACAATTTACGAATAAACAAATGAATGAATACATGAGTGAGTAGGGAAGACAGGATAAATAGATTAGAATTACAGAGTGGATGGATTAGGTAGGTAAGGTGGACAGACAGGCAGGCTGACTGGGACCCTAAAGATAGAAGAGGGCTATAAAAGGAGGTCAAAGGTTAGGGACTATTTAAAATAATCCTTTCAATGTCTTCTGGGATACACTGTAAATTACAAGTTCTCAGAATTAAGGGGTATAGTGGGGACACATCATGCTCTTTTCCCAAAAACTGGCCTATGCTTGCCCCTGCCCCTTTCCCCAGCCCCATTCCTGGTCTGTCTAGGACAGTAGTCGGCAAACTCATTAGTCAAGAGCCAAATATCAACAGTACAAAGATTGAAATTTCTTTTGAGAGCCAAATTTTTTAAACTTAAACTTCTTCTAACGCCACTTCTTCAAAATACTCGCCCAGGCCATGGTATTTTGTGGAAGAGCCACACTCAAGGGGCCAAAGAGCCGCATGTGGCTCACGAGCCGCAGTTTGCCGACCACTGGTCTAGGAGACCTTAGAGAATGTCTGGAGGGTGGGAGTGGGGAGAATACAGGTGGTTTCTTCCTTTCAGTGTTGAGGAAAAAGAACTAGGCTGGAATTCTCTACTTCCCACCATTTCTAATGTACCCATGGCCTCAGAGAATAAGCTGGGTTGCAGGCTTATCTTTGAGTTTAAATGCTTATCTACTTTAGCAGGTGGGCCAAAGACATCCTCTATAATTTGAACAGACATTTGTACGTTAAATAATCTTCAGGGTAGGTGTCACTACAATCATTCCACACAACTGGCATGACCGGCTCCGTGTTTCATGGTCAAACAAAGGCAGCCAGCACTTGTATAGCATAAACACGTGGAGGCTTTATCAGAAATGCTAAATCTGACAGTCAACTGAACGACAGTGATAACTACCTGCTTCTACATTCCTCTTCTTCCTTATATGCACCAAAGACTTACGTACCTGGAAGTTGATTCCTGTAGGTTTGAATACTTACTTCTCTGGGATAGGTATCTATGTATATTACCCATTAAAGTGAGAAGTTTCTGGTAACTATAAAAAACATTCCATTTAATATTTTTAGAAGAGATTTAAGTCTGATATTGGAGCTTGTATGTTCTCTTAAGAACAGTGGCTGGTCTAAGAAAGACAGAAGCAGAAGCTGGATCTAACAGTTTAATATTATACTCCCCTAACCACACTTTTTCTAAATGATGTTAGAGAGCTCATTCTAAGTAAATAAACAGATCACCACCAGAGTCAACAGTGTATCTCCTTGTTGTCAACAACAACAAAAATCTTTTCAAGTTTGGAAGCATAGTATCTTATTACAGGAAAACCATACTAAGAAAAAAGAAGAAAAAAAAATAGTTCCTTAAAAATAATTTCATAATTGTCTACTTTTACAGATAAAGCTCCTTTATTCTATGCCGTTCAGATTACTTAGAAATATACCTATTGGATTCTCTGACTACCACATGGTGACGAAACTGTGTGTATATTTTATATGATTTCAAAAAAGTTTTCACTGAATAATATGAACGGGCTACTTAAATGGATATTTTAAAACAGCATCGTGAAACACTGCTTGCTATTTACTAGTGCATTAGAGTGAGACTGAAACGAAATTACCTTTAAGCAAGAATCCAGAGCAAGGAGGTCAATAATCCTGCTCTAGTGTGGAGGCAAAAGCAGAGACTTAAGGGGAAACATTTAACCAGGCGCCTGTGGGCGGTACATGTCGTGGTTACGCAGAGAGCAGATATCTAAGAGCAGGACGCTTACTCAGTCCCAGTGCTGCTGTGCAAATGACACAAGCTACACAATTTCCTTGTAGAGTTCTGCAGTCTAGAATTAGATATCAATGGGCTATTGGTTATCACACTTCTGCTTAGTGCTCTGTGCCAACAACACAAATGCAAGAAGTATCTTAATGCAGCCTGAGAGATGTAGGGGAGCACTACCTGATACCCAGAATTAATACTGAAAAATTAAGGAGCAGGAAAGTTCTAGAATGTGCACCTTTGGCAGGTTAGCCCCATCTGCTTGTGGCCATTTTGGTGTGCTTCCACAGGGCCTGGTAGAGGGCAGTAGGGGGCATGAGGAAGGCTGGATGGCCCTGTTGAGTAGGGGGCATGAGGAAGGCTGGATGGCCCTGTTGAGTAGGGGGCACGAGGAAGGCTGGATGGCCCTGAGATTCTGAAAGTCCTGTGTTTCAGGCCACCTGGATCCTCCAGGAAAAGAAAAAACATGAAAGGAAAGGTAGACCCAGAAAGCCCTGTAAAAGCCTACCTTTCTCATTCACGTCTGCCAATCACAAAAATGTTCTACAAATAAAGTAACAGAGAATGTATTCTACTCATAGACGGTATATGCTATTTTCAGCTTCCATAAAAAACACAGGGCTGTGTATTCTAGAGTTGCTTTCGCATGACTTGCAGAATGAGCCATTGCTCTCAAATGGTATCTCTATCTATCTATCTATCTATCTATCTATCTATCTACCTACCTACCTACCTACCTACCTATCTACCTATCTATAAATAAAAGCCCAGCAACCAAATGGCGAACGACCAGAATGACTGGTCGACCAGTCGCTATGATGCACACTGACCACCAGGGGGCAGACACTCAATGCAGGAGCTGCCCCCTGGTGGTCACAACTGACCGGGATGAGCAGCTGCTCCTGCAGCGGAAGCAGCCACTAACAGGCCTAGGGTGAGGCCGAGTCTCTGCACCTATCAAATACCTGAGACAATCCAGACTCTGGCCTGACCCCACCAGCTGATGCAGACCTTCTAAGGTGTGTTCTAGAAAGAGTGCAGAGAGCTGGCATAATGGATGGCAAGAGGGGACATGACTGTGGATCCCCCCAGGGAGGCTGTCCTGATGGCTGAGGATCCTAGAGCACGGCTTCCCTGAACATCCCCAATGTCACCGACCTGCATCACACATCAAGGACATTCACTGAGCAGCTTTGGGGTGCAAAGCTCTCCACCAGTTTCCTCCAGGACACAGAACACACCTTTACCCAAGACATTACCCCAAAATATCAGCTCAGACTAATTTCTTCATTCAGCAGCCACTCAGAGGGCGGGTCCACAGCCACTTGGCTGACTGGGATGAGTGGTGCTCCCACAGTGGGCCAATCCCCTCAGGCCACAACTCCCACAAGTGCACAGATCCGTGCACCAGGCCTCTAGTCCTATATAATAAAAGAGTAATATGCAAATTTACTGTACCTCTGCTACACCACAAGCCATGCCCACCAGCCAATCAAGAGCAAGTATGCAAATTAACCCAACCAAGATGGCTGCAGCCACGGAGTGAACAGGAGGCTTGGGCTTCCCTGGCAATGGAGGAAGCCAAGCTTCCTGCACACCCTGGCCAGCCCAGGCCTCTGCTCAAGGCCACAAAGTTTCAATTATAGAAGATAAATAAATCCCAACAAAAATGGCTGCAGCCACAGAGCGAGCAGGAGGCTTGAGTTTCCCTGGCAATGGAGGAAGCCAAGCTTCCTGCACACCCTGGCCGGCCCAGGCCTCCGCTCAAGGCTACAAAGTTTCAATTATAGAAGATAAATAAATCCCAGATACCATGGCCTCTGCTTGCGTCGCTGGGGGGCGTGGCTGGCCTGCAAACCACCACAGGCCCCTCGCCCAGGCTGCCCCACGCCCCAAGGGAACCCCCACCCTGATCTGGGACACCCTTCAGCACAAACCAGCTGGCTCCCACCCATGTACCAGGCCTCTATCCTATCTAATAAGAGTAATATGCAGATTTATCATCACTCCAACACACAAGATGGCTGCCCCCATGTGGTCAAAGATCCTGCCCCCATGTGGACACAAGATGGCCGCCACAAGATGGCCAGCAGGGAGGGCAGTTGTGGGCGATCAAGCCTGCAGGGGAGGGCAGTTAGGGGTGATCAAACCTGCAGGGGAGGGCAATTAGGGGTGACTAGGCCAGCAGAGGAGAAAAGTTGGGGACGACCGGGCCTGCAGGGGAGGGCAGTTGGGAGGGACCCAGGCCTGCAGGGGAGGGCAGTTAGGGGTGACCAGGCCTGCTGTGGAGGACAGTTAGGGGCAATCAGGCTGGCAGGGGCCAGTTAGGCATCTATCAGGCTGTCAGGGGAGTGGTTAGGGGGTGATCAGACTGGCAGGCAGAAGCAGTTAGGGGCAATCAGGAAGGCAGGCAGGCGAGCAGTTGGGAGACAGCAGTCCTGGGTTGTGAGAGGGATGCCCTATAGGATCGGGCCTAAACGGGCAGTTGGGCATCCCTCGAGGAGGTCCCAGATTGGAGAGGGTGCAGGCTGGGCTGAGGAACAGACACCCCCTGCCCCCGTGCATGAATTTCATGCACCAGGCCTTTAGTGAGAATATAAAAAGCAACTCCAGAGCAATTGAGGTAAGTGTATTTGCCTCCAATTTCTCCCGGAATTTAAACTGCTATGTTATATTTAAATAAATTATTTCTCTCAAAAGCACTAATTTGACCAATGTTTCCAATCTGGGCTTTGGTTTCTGCAAATAACTCAGAAACGGTGAATTGTGTTTCCTAAGTTTAGGTCTATGAATGGGGACCCCAACTTCCCAACCCAATCCAACACGAGGAACAATACCCTTGGAAAGAAGCAGCAAAATACCTTAAAAGGTTAAACTCCTGAGTCTAACAGGATGCCACTTCAGCAATATAGGACAGTCAGAATGCCTGCTAACTGACAGAGGGGCTTCTATGGGAACATGGCATTTTGTAAAAGTCAGTCTTGATCTCTTTAGCAAGAACAAATGATCCAGGAACCTTCAGCTGTGTCACTGTGTTTTCATGCCTGTGTCTCTTAAAACATGAAGAACAGTTCACTCAAGACTTTTTCCAACTGTGCTGGTTCACAAAGCTGCAAAGCAACGTTTCTAATCCTACATAATAAAAGCCTAATATGCTAAGCGACTGTTTGACCAGTCGCTATGACGCGCACTGACCACCAGGGGGCAGACACTCTGACCGGTAGGTTAGCTTGCTACTGGGGTATGGCTGATCAGGACTGGGCAAGATGGGCTGAACACGCCCTGGAGCTCTCTCATGGTCCCGCCCAGCCCCGATTGTGCATGGGTGGGGTCTCTCGTGATGAGGTCCCTCGGCCTGGCCTGCACCCTCTCTCAATCCGGGACCCCTCGGGGGGTGTCGGAGAGCGGGTTTCGGCCTGATCTGGTCAGGCCAGGCCAAGGGACCCCACCCGTGTACCATGCCTCTAGTAATTAAATAAAAGTGTCTTTCGTTGCCGACTCTCCTCAACTTCCCCTGCCTGGAACTTGAACACTCTACCCCACAGTATAGGCAGCTGTTGGTATAAAGATTGTGAAAGAATGTTTGCATACCACTGATTACGTAGTGATTCTTAGCCAATGCCCATTGCCCTTAAGCAAAATAATGTAGAACAGGATACACAGTTACCCTTTTGTATTTCTTTTAGGAATATCATAACATGAGGAATTTAGTTCCAATATACCCAAGCCATCCCTCCAGGAGATAATTAGAAAAAGAAGAAAAAGAGTTTGGAAAAGAAAGGAGAACAAGTAAGAGTTTTTACAGTGAAGCCTTGAAAAAGAAAGAAAATATAGAAAAGTAAAAATAGGCATGATTGTTGGCTCTCAGGGGCCCAAAGTAAGACATGCTGTAAAAGGCCAGCTTACAGCCTGGGAAGCGCAGAGGCAATGGAGCTGAGCATCAGTCTCTGTCATCAAAACCAGGACAGCCCTGCCCTGCCGGTGAGGCTCAGTGGCTGAGCATCGACTCATGCACCAAGAGTCCTGGTCTGAGCAGGTGCAATTCCTGGTCTGAGCACACGCTGGAGTTATGGGCTTCATCCCCAGTAGGGGGGATGCAGGAGGCAGCCGATTAATGTTTCTCTCTCATTGATGTTTCTCTCTATCCCTCTCCCTCTTTCTCTAAAGTCAATTAAAAAACAACATCAAAAAACCGAAAACAAAAAAAGCGGGACAGCCCTGAATATTTGGAGGGAAAACCAAACTGGGGTAGGGGTTAGAGGTAGGTGCAGCAACACAGTCTTGAAAATCTGGGACAACCTACACTGTCATTTATAGCTTAGCAATTGTAAACACAACTACAACTGAAATTAAGTTTGCATGTCACAAGAGTCAGTCTATTTAGCAGAAACTGTTAGTTATCATATATAAATAATCAAAGAGACATAATTAAAACATGAATATAAGTAAATTCTACACAAAATATACAAAAATATATTACAGCTATGATTATTTATTTACTCAAGACTTTCCCTTGGAGCCCTGGCTCTCATCTTTCTTGGCACATTAAGTCAGCTTTTCATTCTCACACTCCTTGCAGTGAAGGCCAGTGATTCCAGGAACCTAACCTGGAAGCCACCCTCATACACCCCATTGCGAGCACATGGGAAGAGACGGAGGCAGAGAGAATATCCATGCAGTGAGTGGGGAATGTGTGGGCAAGAAGGCAGAAGAAGGGGGTAACATTGCCGGGGCCCAGTCTCAGAGCCAGAACTCATTTCTTTGCTTTCTACTTGGGGTTGATTTCCCCTAATCCTCTGCTGACAAATCCTAGGCCACAAAGCTCCTATGACTAAATATTTCCCAATATTTATAACAAAAACTTCCTCTAGAATGTCATACTGACAAATTAACACACAAGCTTCTACCCATAATAATCCATGGATAGGAACACTGGAAGGTGACCTTGATACAAATCCCATTAAATGCCATGTAAGCTGTAATTGGAAAACAGCCTGAAAACTGAAATGAATTGCTGGTGGGATCATAAGTTGGTAACAATTCTTTTGAAGATATGTCTCTCTCTCTTTAAACATATGCTGAGTTTTGTTTGTTTGTTTTCTAAAGCTAATATCTCTTGACAAAGCTAATAACTCTACGACTGAGAATTTTGGAACATGTCTTAATTATAGAAAAAAACATTATCCAACAATGTACTCAGTGAAACAATCTAAATCCAAGTAGGAGAGTAAAGTATTCATACAATATATTAAATTTATTGTTTTAAAAACAGCCCTGTATTCTTATTTTCATAAAAATGTAAAAATATGCACTAAAAAAAGACCAAGTTAATAAATATACCAAAAGAATATCAGATGTTAATGCTGGTGGTAGAGTTTAGAAGTTATTTTTATTTTCTTTTGTACTTTACTATTTTCTCCAAATTTTCTGTGATAAAAGTATTCATCCTTGCATATGCTTATAAAAGCATTTTAAAATAGTTTCTAAAAATTATGCTTACGATTTAATGACGAGGAAACGGCAGTAATAATTTCAGTGATGCAAAGATGTATATTACATATATAAAAAAGACTGAAAAAATATAGCAAATATTAACACTACTTGATGAATTTATGGGCAGTTTTATTTTTTATCTATTCTCAAGTGCATTTCCTCATTTTCCACATTAAACATTCTTATAATCAGGAAAATACTAATGGCTATCTTAACTATACAAGTACTGACAGAGTTCACCGGGAGAATGTGCTTTGGTTTTAAAAAGGTCTTGTGTTTTGTACAATTTGAAGTATGTAAAAAATGCATGCACAGAAAAGTCCGCACAGTTCACAAAAATATTAAGAATGGCTGCCGAAGTGGTGGGAGGGTGAGATTTTTTTCCTTCCTACATTTGTGTATTGTCCATATTTTTGAAATGTTCATTGTAAATGTGTTAATTTATAGCTAAAAGTATCAGAAGCCAGGTATAGTTATTACTATGCTGCCACAGAAGTATCTATTAACTGAAATCTCTATTTCATGTTTTCAACTCAGCCTCAATGAACTGCAATAAAAAATGTATGTTTTGATTGTTGTGTTTTTGGGAAAGTCTGCATTGTTGCTGCTGCTGGAGGAAGCCCGATAAACTAATAACTATTTGGATGTGTCAGCCCTAATCGGAAGTTCATGTATTCAATTATTTAGTGCCAACTTCCAAGAAGAGACTTAATTGTGCAAAAGAGTGATGTCTTTTCTGCAGGGTTTATGAGCAAGAAAGGAGTGAGCACTGCTTTATAATGAACCATTTTCATACAATGGATGTCACTCAGTACGTCACAAACTGAAAACCAGTCAGTTATTTGGTGGTGTTCTCCTGAAGAAAACCAGCTGTCAAATAGAGAATCAGGCTGAACTGGGTTTGATTGAAAAGAGGATTCAGTAAAAAATGCAAATCCCTAAGCTAGCTTTTATAAATATTGGTAATCTTTGTGCACCAAGGATATTTTAATAAGTTTGTGCATTTGAGCATTTTTAAAAACATTTTTCCTGATACTTGGTGGATTCTTGCCTTATTGTACTCATTCATTATCAGCTAACAGTTTCTGGCCTCTATTACCAAATGATTAGTTAAATCAAGTACAGCATTCAAGAGTATGGACCCTATTTATTGAAATCATTTTAACAAATTTAAAGAACGACTGGAAACATTAACTTAATCCAGTTTGCAAAAATCCATTACAATATTACTGAGTTACAATCCCAAGTATTCCAAAATTCTAATTTTGTGTCTTTTAAAAAAATTAGTATTGTTGCCCTAGCTGGTTTGGCTTAGTGAATAGAGTGTCAGTCTGCGGACTGAAGGGTCCCAGGTTCCATTCAGGTCAAGGGCACATGCCCTAGTTGTGGGATCATTCCCTAGTAGGGAGTGTGCAGGAGGCAGTCAATCAATGGTTCTCTCTCATCACTGATGTTTCTCTCTCTCTCTCCCTCTCCATTCCTCTCTAAAATCAATAAAAAAAATAAACTTAAGAAAACTAGTATTGTTCCCCCTAATTTCAAAAGCTATTTGTTGCCTACTTTGAATCACTTCTAGGAATGTATGTTAAAGATACTGCATAAGTATGAAAAGATTGTTTTCCAAATTCACTAATCAGACTTTTTTGGAAAAGATGCATTTAAAAATTCACAACTTTGGATTTCAGAAAGATTGTAGGTACATATACCATATATTAGATATATTGGGTCACATAGCTCATACTGGATTTGGGAAACACCAAATAACCAAACATTAATATATCTGAATGAGACACAGGGATATATTCACATTAAGTTGGATGAATAAAGACTATAAAGAAATTTTGGTCAGTTCAAGAAGGGTGTTAACAACAAAGGTTATCAAAGGAAGGAGGGAAGAAAGGAAGGAAAGAAAGAAGGAAGGGAGGAAGGGAAGGGAGGGAGGGGAGGCAGGAGGGGGGTAGGAAGAAAGGGAGGAGAGAGAAGGAGGAAGGGACAGGAGGGAGGAAGGGAGGGGGGAGGAAGGGAGGGGGGAGGAAGGGAGGGGGGAGAAAGGGGAGGGAGGGAGGGGAGGCTGGAAGGGGGGAGGGAGGAAGGGAGGAGAGGAGAGGGAGGGAGGGAGGGAAGAAGGGAGGGGAGGGAGGAAGGGAGGGAGGGAGGGAGGAAGGAAGGGAGGGGAGGGAGGAAGGGAGGGGAGGGAGGAAGGGAGGGGAGGGAGGGGAGGGAGGAGGAGCCTTTTGTTTTTAGAGTTTAGATTTTGAAATTACAGATAAATGATTCTGGACCTATTAAGACTAAAACCATACTGTCCACCATGATGGATTTGAGTTTCCGTTTTACTTTTACTTCTATCTGGTGTATGGTTTTACTAAACTTCAAATATTTTTTCAGGCACTTCTCTAAAACTTGTTACAAAAGTTTTTTTCATTGCTCATTGTTTTTTTGTTTGTTACATTACAAATACGTTTTATTTGTACAATAAAATAACATCACACAATGTTGGGTGAGGAAATGAAGTTGCAAAATAGTGAGGAAACACTGTGTTATGTATAAATACATTACATGGTTGCTGGAAAGGGGCTACTACATGGCACAGTTACTTTACCTTTTTTGTACTGGAAAATAAAATAGCAGCACGCTCTGAGTTTAACTGCCTAAAAAGCCAGACAATTATTCACTCAACAATACTTAGGAAGTACCTTCTCTGTACTGGGCACTGTTGTAAGGATACAACAGTTTTTATAAAGTCACTTCCCTCATGCTTACATCCTGTTAACATATAACAGGAACAATAATAATAAAAAGACTAAGTGCCATGAGGAAAAATAAAGCAGGATGGGGCAACAAAAAACAGGAGGGCTTTCAAACTAGCCTTATGAGGTAACATTCCATATCAACATTTTAAATGAATACTCATTATCCTGGGAAAAATCAAAGTACCATCAAGTCAAAGGACTATCAAGAACATCTATATTCCAACCTGCTGAGACCCAAGTACAGTAAACAGCTTCTAAAACCTGTATAAATATGGCTTTCTAAAACTAAAAAGGGATTCTACTGAAAATGCTCCCATACTTAGTCAATTACCGATTTTTGTCTTTCAGTTCCTTTCCATTCCTAATAGATCAAAATAATGTACATCTGTGTATATATATTCTAATTATATTGGTCATAATGGACTTTTATTTCATTGATCACCCCAGTGCTGTCTTCTAAGGAATGTTTAACCCACATGAGGTTTTTAAGAAAAGGTTAAAGATGCAATCTTATGAAGACAGGACAAATAAAAACAAAGACATTACGTAGGGACAGAAAAGCTGAAGCTATCAAATATCTAATTAGGTGTCAGGATTCAATTTCAATGCAGAAATTTATAATTTTACCTTAAATAGGTGGGATAGAAGCTAGCAATATAGAAAACTTTAAAAACCACAGGAGGTTCATGAAACGACCAAACCCAAGATAAGCAGTCCTTGAGGGTAAGTATGTAGCAACTGTGCTACCGCGGGAAAGCCTGGGCGGGAAGGCAGAGGAGCGCACAGCTTGTTGGGAGGTTGTTGGGAGACAACCTTTTCTGGCTTCTGTCCTGGGCAGAGTGGGCTTGAGTGCGAAGCAAGGAAGGTAACAGAAACGAAGGCTGGCTCCTATCCTCAAGGGAGTTTTGACTAAGTAACTTTCCCATTTTCCAAAGAGAAGTCACTTAAAAACAAAAAAACAATGAGCAATGAAAACAACTTTTGTAACAACTTTTAGAGAAGTGCCTGAAAAAGTATTTGAAGTTTAGTAAAACCATACACCAGATAGAGGTAAAAGCAAAAAGAAAACTCAAATAATGAATATAAAATGGGAAAAAAAAAGTCTGGTTATGTATCATTTAGGAAGTTTATAAATCTAGGGTATACAGGTGAATTTTTTTTTTTTTTAAGAGAGAGAGAGGGAGAGAGAGAAACATTAATGTGACAGAGAAACATGGATCAGTAGCCTCCTGTACACACCCTGACTGGGGAACCAACCCGCAGCCTTAGGCATGTGTCCTGACCAGCAATTGAACACAACTTTTTGGTGCACAGGACAACGCTCCAACCAACTGAGCCACCTGGCCAGGGCTGAAAACAAAAATTTAAAACTAAGAGTACTCATTTATTAGGTCTAGTAGTTTTTTGATGGAGTCTTTTCAACGTACAATATCATGTCATCTGCAAATAATGACAGTTTTACTTCTTCTTTTCCAATTTGGATGCCTTTTATTTCTTCTTCTTATCTGATCGCAATGGCTAGTACTTCTAGTACTGTGTCAAAGAGGAGTGGTGAGAGTGGGCATCCCTGTCTTGTTCCTGTTCTTAGGGGAAATGGCTTTAGTTTTTGCCCATTGAGTATGATGTTGGCTGTAGGTATGTCATATAGGCTTT
This sequence comes from Corynorhinus townsendii, assembly GCA_026230045.1. Classification (NCBI taxonomy): domain Eukaryota; kingdom Metazoa; phylum Chordata; class Mammalia; order Chiroptera; family Vespertilionidae; genus Corynorhinus; species Corynorhinus townsendii. The sequence continues at coordinate 76,815,170 of JAPDVU010000001.1, read as the reverse complement.
CATTATGTTGAGGTATAAAAAAGAAGAAACTTTTACCATTTGCAACAGCATGAATGGACCTGGAGAGCATTATGCTAAGTGAAATAAGCCAGTCGGAGAAAGGTAAATATATGACCTCACTCATTTATGGAATATAATGATCAACATAAACTGATGAACAAATATAGATCCAGAGACAAAGAAACACCGAACAGACCATCCAACCTCAGAGGGAAGGTAGGGGAGGGTGTGTGTGTGTGTGTGTGTGTGTGTGTGTGTGTGGTGTGGGAGTAAGAGATCAACCAAAGGACTTGTATGCATGCATATTAGCATAACCAATGGACACAGACACAGGGGAGGCAGGGGCTTGTCCTGGAGGGTAGGAGTGGCCGGGAAGGGGTCAACTGGGGAAGAAGAAGACATGTAATACTTTAAACAATTAAAAAAAACAACAGCTAAGAGTAGCCTTTATTTTTTAAAGAGCCTTTAAAAACGTCAAGCTCCAAAACTCAGCAGTGAACAGAAAAGCAGTGAAGTAGTTACCTATTCAGGTTAGCACTGGTCTGTTCTTGGGAGCCAGCTACAGTCGGAGCTGTTTTCTATGGAGTGAGGCAGATCTAGAACAAGGCAGGATGATTAAAAGCACTGTGAGGAGGGAGTCAGGAAACACTTGGAACTTGATGTCCAATTAGTGCCAGGAAGCTAAAAGATGTAATTCCATATTTAATCTTATTCCATGCAATCTAATTTTCATTGATGACCCTATACAAATAAAAGTATTTGACTATAAATAATCACTTGAAACTGGTTTGTAAACATAGATATGTTATAAAAAAAACAAACCCATTGTTTAAAAAACTAAAAGTAACAGCCTAGAAAATGAGAGGTTATTTATTTTCTGTGGGTTTTTTGGGGGGGAGGGGGGTGGGGGCTTGTTTTTGCTTCTAAAATAGCTGTATTAGTAGATTGGGGCCCAAAGCTTGTACTGAAAAAGATCAAAAGTGATATTCTGATTAACATGTATCTGCACTTTAGGGGCACATCTTCAGAATGCCAAGGATTATGGGTTGATGGGGGTGGGAGTATCTTTAAAGAGTAAATTTCATTGCAAGCATGTCAAACTCGTGGTGGGCGGGCGGGCTGCATGTGGCCTGCCTGCCCCGAGTTTGATATGCTTGAGAAGGGTTCGTGGCCCTAACAACAGAAAAAGCAGATGCTCACAACTCATGTCCCCAACAGCAACCGTCCTTTCCCTCCACCAGGTGGGCGCCTCCTCTTTTGTCCCTTATCTCTGCAAACTGTCCCACCATCCCCCCTGCTACGCAGGGTAAATAAAATCACAGCTATCATCTCAGGTTCACACTCCCCGTCTGCTCCCGGGACAATCACCCCAGGTCCTGTCCATTCTAATCGCCCATCTAGTACTTGCTCCCTTGAGCTGAACGAGTTCAGTTCACAAACACCTCTTACTTGCAGAGGACAGGAATTAGTCCAAACACATATCAATAGCCACAACAAATCAAATCCATCCACCGAAAAAGACACATTAACATTATTTATTTAACAAAAAGAAAGCCCACATAGTCCTAGGACTATCAGGCACTGCCAGTATGTTGCACTGCTAGAGTGCAAAGTGACCGTGTTAAGAGAAAATGGGTAATAGCAAACAGTCTACTAAGAAGACAACTTCATGAGCATTCCTGCACAAGAGAAACTGAAGCGCCACAATCTGTGAGGAAAGGAGGGACTGCTTAGGTATTTAACCAGCACTCCCTCCCTCCTTCTCTGGGTTTGTTCCCAGTCCATTTTCTGCTTTATTGACTTACTTAAAGCCCTTAAATATCTCCCCATGGTAAAAAATCCATTGCTTATTTTGACTTAAAAAAACAAAACCTTATAATAGAAGATTTCAAACATATTATCTTGAAAGTAGAGAGAATAGGGCAGTGAACAACCTCATCAGGTACAATTATCATGGAAAAATCTTTTTAATTTCTCCTCTACCCTGGATTTCCTTTTGAAGCAATCCCAGATATCATATTTCATCTGGAAATATTTCAGTATGCCTCTTTACGATAAAGGCTCTCTTTAAAAACAAAACAAACAAACAAACAAAAAAACCCTTAATGCCATTGTTACATCCGGACAAAATTAACATAAATTTCACCATAACAAATATCCTGCCAGCTCGCCTTTCCCGATTATCTTATTTTTTCTCCAGACTGCTTCGTGGTGGTGTGGCCTTCTGGCATTACTTACAAGGACCTTCATGGTCTGGCCTCTGCCTTCCTTTCAGGCTCAGTTTTTGTGTTTCCAGCCATATTTAATTAATTTCTGTTCCCTTTTATTAGGTCTTTACATATTAGGCTTCATGCCCAACATTTTCAAAGTCTGGTTACTAATTTATATGTTTGCCATTTGACCTATATATTCATGCACAATTATTATACACATCCCTTATAGATGGTGTTCTATAGGTGCAAATCAGACATTAGTTCAGAGGTTGTCAAGAGTAAGCAAATCCACCGAATTAAACAGTACATTTAATAATCATAAAGCCTTTCAAATTTGCATTAGATATTTGGCTAATATGTGGGTGTGATACAGACAGGGACCACAGAGCTAGCCGGAACTCTAAAGCAGGCTCTGGAATCCTATTGTTACAGAACAGAAAACCACTTCATCTTATTCTGAAAGTGGCACTGACTCCTAAAAATAAAAATGGACCCATCAAGGATGTTACTGTTACTGTTTTTCAACAGATAACTGACAGCTAAACAGACGTTCTCTCCGGAGATGTTCACTCAAGTACAATCAGACACCTATATTTGAAGATCAACTACCAAATAATTTTTTAGAAAATGTTGGTTGACTCCTTTGTGTAACTTGCCTTATCTATAACACCAGATCATGAATAATAACCAGGTAAAAGTAATAATTTCTCTGGGGCCTTAAGTCTAATTTATATTGTGAAGTGTAGGGAGCGGCTATAGGGTTAAGCCTGGGACTGACCTGCTGGCAAAGCCACAAACAAGTCCCAGCTTAGAGGGCACAGCCCTCTTAGCATAATTAAGCTTGACCTTATGATGCCCCCTAGATCCTATCTGGGTAGCTAATGGGCTGTGAGAGGTGCAGCAAGTGCTGCCAAAACAAGTGAAACTCACAAGAACATTGTAACTATGGTGACCACGACCTTGTTTACCTCTGACTATAAAATAAAGGCTCAGCTTGCCATCTGGATCTTTCTCTGTGGTCTCAGCCAGGCACAGGAGATCCACCTAGACCCAGCTTATTCTCTTTGTCTGTCTTTTCTTCAATCCTTCACTGCCCTCCCTCAGGCTCACCGAACCCTTGGCTGAGCTGGCACGGCACAGTGAAGCTAATTGATTATTATATTTCTGGCTTTGTAATTACTTTAAGAAAGCTTTTGTTTAAAAAAGTACTTATAAACACATACACTTTAAATACTACATTGGAATAATTAAGTGTTTAAAAAATGTTGACTTTGTATCCCATTATTGATTTATATTTACATGGTCTAAACTTAAGAATAAGAGCTATAGTTAACACTGACATAGTATTTATTATTGCCCAAACTCTATTCTAAATACTTTATCTTATTTAAGCTTCACCACAACTCTGTGAGGTAGAGATCATTATTATCACATTTTACAGATAAGCAGAGAGGTTAAGTGAATTGCCTTAGATCACCAGCTAGTAAGTAGTAGGGCCAGCATTCAGTACTTTGGTCATTTCTGACTCAGAATGTCCTTCTACCACTTTTTAGGGAAAGCATCTACAAATAAGCATACAGCTTCAGGGCAAATTCTCACAGTAAATACAGAGAAAAGGAGTAGGGCAGCCCTCCTAAGTCAGAAGAACCAACCTCCTGTAGTTTCCTGAGTACAGGTCTTTTACCTCCTCGGTTGATTCCTAAGTATCCTAATTTTTTGTTGTTGCAATAATAAATGGGATTTTTTTTTAGTTTCTCTTTCTGAGAGTTCATTATTGGTGTATAAAAAAGCCATACATTCTGGGTGTTAATCTTGTATCCTACTATGTTGCTAAATTCATTTATTCAATTTAGTAGTTTTTTGGTGGAGTCTTTTAGGGTTTCTATGTACAATAGCATGTCATCTGTGAATAATGATGACATGATATTGAAAAAAGTTTTACTTCCTCCTTTCCAGTTTGGATGCCTTTTATTTTTTCTTATCTGATCACTGAAGCTAGTACTTCCAGTACTATCTATACTAATAATAGTGGGATATGCAAATTTTCTGGGATGCCGTCACATAACAACCATTCAGCAGGCTGTGTCCCTGCCCTCTGCTCAGTCAGCTGCAAGGCCCGGTGGTAGGACAGGATATGATAGGAGGGGATAAGAACGGAGAGGGAGAGGAAGGCAGGACTGCATGCAGGAGAAGCAGAAATACAGAAAGGGAACAAGAAAAAGACGCAGGAATGGAAAAGGGAAGGAAATGCGGGGCTGCACACGGGTGAGGGTGGCGACCACAGGGGGGAGAGGACGGGGGGGGGGGGGAGGGGGGGAGCAGCTGCACCTGGCAAGGGGTAGGGCGCAGGTGGCTCTGAGCGGGGAGCCCCGCCTAGATGCGGGAGGATGGCAGTGGTCCCCAGCATGGGCTGTTGGGACGGAGTGGTGGACAGCTGGAGGCCTTCCGGGGCAGAGGAGCTCCTGCTCCACGGCAGCAGCACCCGGGCCACATGGGCCTCGGCAACCTTCGCTGGGCCAGGCACCCTGCACTGGGAGGGAAGGCACAGCTTGGCTGGGGTGGAGTCCGACACTAAAGAGGGGACCACTTTCGTCCCTGAGGGCCGGACCCCAAAGACACTGGCCAGGGTTAGGTTGGTGATGCATTAAGTGTACTTTGTTGACTAGAAGTTGGAGCATCCCAGGCAGGGAATGGGAGGAGGATGGCGGCGAGGAGGCCGGGGAAGGGGGGGCAGTGAAGTCCTGGCTGGGGCTGGGCATTAACACCCCCAGAATGGAAGCTTTAATATCAAAGTGCGCCCAGGCAGGTCTGGAAGCTGGTCCCAGAGAGGAAAGGGGAAGGTTTCAAAGAGAAACCAGTGAACATGGCAGGGTTGGGGGGTGATAATAGGAAAGGAGGGAGGGTTCAGGTTCACAACGGAAAGGCGAATGGGGGGAGTAAGAAGGAGACAGACATAGGGAATGAAGGGAGAGAAGGGAGGCCGGAGGGAGGGAGTGGAGACGCAGGAGGTTCAAAGGGAGGGAGGGAAAGAAAGCGGGAAGGAGAAGGATGCTAAAATGGGGTGAGGCCAGGAAAATAGTTAAATAAAAAGAAGAAACAGAATGGGAGAGTGAGGGGAGTTTAAAAGGAGGAGTTAGTAAGAAAACTAAGTACAGGGTGATTTTTTAAAAATGTAGTCAGACATCCCCTGAGGGCTCCCAGACTGTGAAAGGGCACAGGCTTGGCTGAGGGCCCCCCGAAACCACACCCGCCCCCGTGCACAAATTTCATGCACCAGGCCTCTAGTATTGAATAACAGTGGTAAAAGCAGACATCTCTGTCTTGTTCCTGTTCTTAGGGGAAATGGTTTTAGTTTTTGCCCACTGAGTATGATGTTGACTATAGGTTTGTCATATATGTGGCCTTTATTACATTGAGGTGTGACCCCTCACAGTTTGCTGAGAGTTTTCATCAAAAAAGGGTGTTAGATTTTGTGGGATGCTTTTTCTGCGTCAGTTGATACACTCAATGTGATTTTTGTCTTCCAATTTGTTTATAAGATGTGTCACGTTTATTGATTTGCGACTACTGTACCAGCCTTGCATCCCTGGGATAAAGCTCACTGCCCTGGTGTATGAGCTGTTGAAGTGCTGCTGGATGCAATTTGCTAATATTTTGTTGAGGATTTTAGCACCTACGTTCATCAGGCATATTGGCCTGTAACTGTCTTTCTCTGTAGTGCCTTTATCTGATTTTGGAATTAGGCTAAGCTAGCCACGTAAAAAGAGCTTAGAAATAAATGTTCCTTCCTCTTGGATTTTCTGGAATAGTTTGAAGAAGATAGGTGTTAGTTCTTTGCATGTTTGGTAAAACTCCCCTGTGATGCCATCTGGACCAGAGCTTTTGTTTGCTGGAATTTTTTTTTAAATTACTGCTTAAATTTCATTAGTAGTTATGGGCCTATTCAAGTTTTCTGATCCTTCCTGATTGAGTTTTTGAAGACTGTATTTTTCTAGGACTATGTCCATTTCACCCATGCTGTCCAGCTTGTTGAAATATAATTGTTCATAGTTTTGTTTTCTAAACAATCCTTTGTATTTCTGTGGGGTCAGTGTTACTTCACCTCTTGTTTCTGATTTTGTTTATTTGGGTCCTCTCTCTTTGTTTCTTAATGATTCTGGCTAAAGGCTCATCAATTTTGTTTATTTTTTATATTGGTTTTTTTTTTTTATTTATTTAGTCTCTACACCATTTATTTCTGCTCTGATCTTTATTTCTTCCTTCTACTTACCCTGGGCTTTTCTTGTTCTCTTTCCAATTCTTTAAGTTGTAGGGTTAAATAGTTTGTTATTAATTTTTCTTATTTTTTGAGGTAGGCCAGAACTTTGCTCTCAGGAGTACTTTCACTTGTGTCCCACAGACTTTGGATTGTTGTGTGTTCATTTTCTTTTGTTTCCAGGAAATTATTTTTCTCTCTTAATCTCTTTGGCAACCCATTCATTGTTTAATAACATGTTCTTTACCCTCCATATATTTGAATGTTTTTAAGTTTTTTTATTATAGTTGATTTCTAGTTTCATGCAAGTGTGATCCAAGAAGATGTCTGATATAATTTCAACCTTCTTGAACTTTTAGAAACTTAGTTTGTATCCTAACATGTGGTCTATCTTTGCAAATGTTCCGTGTCACTTGAGAAGAATGTATAATCTGTATCTTCGGGTGAAATGTTCTGTAAATGTCTATTAATCCCATCTCATCTAGTGTGTCATTTAGGATTTCTGTTTGTTGATTTTTTTGTCTAGAAGATCTATCCAGTGATGTTAGTGGGGTGGTGAAGTCCCATACTATGATTGCATTATTGTTAATCTCTCCTTTAAAGTCCTCCAGAAGTTTTTTTATATATTTGGATGCTCCTGTATTAGGTGCATATATGTTTACCAGAATTAGATCCACGTATTGTATCGATCCCTTTAGAGTTATGAAGTAACCTTCATTGTCTCTTGTTATGGCCTTCACTGTGAAGTCTATTTTGTCAGATATGAGTATTGTTATCCCAGCTTTTTTTTCATTTCCATATGCCTGGAAAATTTTTTTCTATCCCTTCATTTTCATTCTGTGTGAGTCGTTTGTTCTTTTTTTTTTTTTAATAAATCTTTATTGTTCAGATTATTACAGGTGTTCCTCTTTTTTTTCCCCCATAGCTCCCCTCCACCTGATTCCCCACCCCACCCCATGCCCTTACCCCCTGCCACTGTCTTCATCCATAGGAGTAAGATTTTTGTCCAATCTCTTCCCGCACCCCTCACACCTGCTTCCCCTGAGAATCGTCAGTCCACTCCCTTTCTATGTCCCTGATTCTATTATATTCACCAGTCCATTCTGTTCTTCAGATTTTTTATTCACTTGATTTTTAGATTCACTTGTTGGTAGGTATGTATTTGATGTCATTTTGTTGTTCATAATTTTTATCTTTACCTTTTTCTTCTTCTTCCTCTTCTTAAAGAATACCCTTCAGCATTTCATGTAATCCTGGTTTGGTGGTGATGAACTCCTTTAGCTTTCTCTTGTCTGTGAAGCTCTTTATCTGACCTTCAACTCTGAATGATAGCTTTGCTGGGTAGAGTAATCTTGGTTGTAGGTTCTTGCTGTTCATCACTTTGAATATTTCTTACCACTCCCTTCTGGCCTGCATAGTTTCTGTTGAGAAATCAGCTGACAGTCGTATGGGTACCCCCTTGTAGGTAATTAACTGTTTTTCTCTTGCTGCTTTTAATATTCTCTCTTTGCCTTTTGCCCTTGGCATTTTAATTATGATGTGTCTTGGTGTGGTCCTCTTTGGATTCCTCTTGTATGGGGTTCTGTGTGCTTCCTGGACTTGTACGTCTATTTCTTTCACCAGGTAGGGAAAGTTTTCTGTCATTATTTCTTCTAATAGGTTTTCAGTATTTTGCTCTCTCCCTTCTTCGGGCACCCCAAAAATTCGGATGTTGGTTCGCTTAAAGTTGTCCCAGAGGCTCCTTACACTATCTTCATATTTTTGGATTCTTTTTCTTTTTGTTTTTCTGGTTGGATGTTTTTTGTTTCCACATATTTCAGATCTTTGGTTTGATCCTTGGGGTACGTTGATCTACAGTTGAGTTTCTGTATATTCTTTATTTCAGACAGTGTATGCTTCATTTCTGACTGATCCTTTTCCATTTTTTTTTTGGCATTCTCATTAATATCCTTAAAGGTCTCATCAAGTTTCTCGGCGGTTTTAAGAAGATTCTTGAGTAACCTTATAAATGTGGTTCTGAACTCTATGTCATCCAGTAGTTTGCTTTCCTCCGTTTCTTTCATTCGTGACCTGTTTCTTTGTCTCTACATTTTGGCTGCTTCCCTGTGTTGATGGAGTAGCTTTGTGTGGTAGGTGATCTATAGGGGGCAGTAGCTCAGCCTCCTCAATCACATGAGGTGGATGCTCTTGGTACACCCCTTTGTGGGCTGAGTGCAAAGTCTTGGTGTAGTTAAGCCTTAATTGCTGTTGGTACACTGGGAGGAATTGACCTCCAGGCCAATTAGCTGTGAGCACTCGCTGTGTCTATAATGGAAGAACTGCTGCGCTGAAGACACACTTATGGGGCAGGACTTGTTTCAGTGGGGCTTTGGTGCTCACTGAGTCTGCCTCTTGAATGTGTCACTTATGGATGTGAGGAGTTGAAATCTGGTGTCTCACACTGACCACTAGGTATACTGGCTTCTGGATCTCCAATGGGGTGCAGATCAGCTACTGTCTGAGGCCACCTAGCAGGAGCTACAGTGAGAGCTACAGTTTTCTCCTCTTTGCTTGGGGTTTGGAGGTTTTGGAGCTGTCTGACCCAGGCTGCAAGTTTGCTAGGTTAAGCTGCGATAGGGCAGGGCTTTCTTATGCTAAAGCCGCTGCTTGGAGCTTGGGTGGGTTTGTAGGTTGTGCAGGGCGGGGTCTCAGGGTGTCACTAGGCTAGGGCGTGGTAAACAGCAATGGCTGCTAGTTAGCCGGCTCTGCATCCCCGTTGGCATCCCCGAGTCCCGTGCCCCAGTGCAGTAAACAATTATTCCTGTGCGCAGCTCTACAAGCAAGCCACCCTCACTGGCAGACAGTCCAGCTTCTCCCCGTAGGAGTTTGGGTCCCCCGCCTCTCCCCAGAAACTGTATTTCAGAGTAATCGGGGGCTTGTCTCCCTTTGGGTTGAAAAAAGCAACGCCCGCCGCCAGCCCGATCACGCGCCTCCATACCTCAGCTTTTCAGCGCTTGTGCGCGTCTCAATGCTCTTTTCTCTTTCCTTCTAGTTGTAGAACTCTCCACTCAGCCAGCTTTCCCTGGGTTATAGATGTTTTATCTTTTAGTTGTAGTTTTGAGATTGTTGCGCGAGGCAGCAGTTTAGGTGTTTACCTACGCCGCCATCTTGGATTCTCCTCGTTTGTTCTGAGGTAAGTTTCTTGTAGACATCGTATCTATGGGTCATGTTTTCTTATTCAACTACTCTATGCCTTTTAATTGGATTATTTAATCCATTTATATTTAAGGTTATTATTTATAGGTACTTATTTGTTGCCATTCTTACTCTTTATGCCTGTGTTCTTCTCTCTCCATTTCTTTTTATTTTATTTTATTTTATTTTATTTTATTTTATTTTATTTATTGATTAAGGTATCACATATTTGTCCTCATCCCCTCATTCCCATCCCAAACCGCTGCCCACGCATGCCCCCACCCTCCTGTTGTCCGTGACCACTGGTTAGGCTTATATACATGCATACAAGTCCTTTGGTTGATCTCTCCCCCTTAGAGAAAGATATAAACAAGTGGAAGAAACTACTGTGTCCATAGATTGGTAGAATCAACATCATTAAAATGTCCATACTCTCCAAAGCCATCTATACATTCAATGCAATCCCAATGTCATATTTCACCGATCTAGAACAAACACTCCAAAAATTTATATGGAACCAAAGAAGATACCAAATAGCTGCAGCAATCTTGAGAAAGAACAAAGTTGGAGGGATCATAATACCATATATCAAGTTATACTACAAAGCAACTGCATCAAAGCAGCCTGGTTTTGTGCATCAAAACAGCACAAGAACAGGAATATAGATCAATGGAAGAGAACAGAAACCCCAGAAATTAACACAAACCATTATGTTCAATTAATATTGACAAAGACAAGAGCATACAATGGAGTCAAGACAGTCTCCTTCAATAAATGGTGTTGGGAAAACTGGATAGGTACATGCAAAAAATTAAACTAGACCATCAACTTATACCATACACAAGGATAAACTCGAAATGGATAAAAAGACCTAAATATAAATCATGAAACCATAAACATCTTAGAAGAAACCATAGGCAGTAAAATCTCAAACATCTCTCATAGCAGTATGTTTACTGATACATCTCCTAGGGCAGAGGAAACTAAGGAGAAAATAAATAAATGGGACTACATCAAAATAACAAATTTATTCAGAACAAAAGAAACCATCAACAAAGTGAAAAGAGAGCCCAATGCATGGGAGAACATATTGGCCAATGATACATCCAATAAAGTGTTTTTTTCCAAAATATATAAGGTACTCAAACAATGTAACAAAAGAAAGACAAACAATCCAATTTAAAAATGGGCAAAAGACCTAAAGTGGATATACAGAAGGTCGAGAGACATATGAAAAAATTCTCTAAGTCACTAATCATTCAAGAGATGCAAATTAAAATGACAATGAGGTATCCTCTTGCACCTGTCAGAATGGCTATCATCAAAAATTCAACAAAAGACGAGTGTTGGTGCAGATGTGGAAAAAAGGGTGGGTATGCAGACTGGGAAAACAGTATGGAGTTTCCTCAAAAAATTAAAAATAGAACTCCCATTTGACCCAGTAGTCCCACTTCTAGGAATATATCCTAAGAAATCTGAAACATCAAACAGAAAGAATATATGCACCCTATGTTCATAGCAGCACAATTTACCATAGCTAAGATTTGGAAACAGTCTAAGTGCCCATCAGCAGATGAGTGGATACAAAAACTGTAGTACATTTACACAATGGAATACTAAACGGTGGCAAAAAAGAAGGAACTCTTACCATGTGCAACAGCATGAATGGACCTGGAGAGCATTATGCTAAGCGAAATAAGCCAGTCAGAGAAAGGTAAGTATCATGTGATCTCACTCATATGTGGAAGCTACTGAACAAAATAAACTGATGAACAAAATAGATCCAGAGACATAGAATCATGAATAGACTGATGAATCTCAGAGGGAAGGTAGGGGTGATTGATTATCAGAGAACTTATATGCATAGCCCATGGACACAGACAATAGTGTGGCAAAGGCTTGGGAGGGATGGCTGCAGGAAGAGGGGGTAAATGGGAAAAAACAACAATAACAACAACAAAACCCAATGTGGACATCTGTAATACTTTCAACAATAAAGATAAATTTTTTAAAAAGAACCAACCTTGGAGACCAGTAGATTCTCACAGCCAGAGTGGCCCCTGCCGCTTCCTCTGGACACACAGTAAAAACGTTCTGAGACACCTGGGAACACCTGGCATTTCCTTTATAGCTGTGACTCCCAGTCTGAGTCAGCTCACCTCCCGCAGCTTTTCCATTTATGTTCACTTTCAGATATGGGTGAGGGACAGGGGGTGTGGAAGAATGCTCAAGAGAAATAGAACAAGACCAGGGTATGTTGGGCCTGAGGGGTGGGAGAAGGGCCACACCCTTTCCCTGTGTTGTGATAAGAAGTCCATTACAGTGACGTGTCTCAGGAAGACCACATGGACATGTCTCCAGGCCTCATCTTGCTTCAACTAGAAGAGCTCTACTTTGCTTTCTATTTTTACCCAAAATCTCAGCTGAAATCTGGGTTCCATGGCAAAAAGTTTAAAAACAAATGATGTCAATGCAAGGCCTGGAAGCGGAAGTTAACAGACCACCATCCTTATCTATACTGAGTGGCCAGATTATTATGATCTCTGAACGCATAATAATCTGGCCACTCTGTGCGTGTGTCTGTGTGTGTGTGTGTGTGTGTGTGTGTGTGTGTGTGTGTATTAGAGTCCCGGTGCATGAATTCGTGCATGGGTGGGGTCCGGCCAGCCTGGCCAGGGGGAGGGGACATGGGCAGTTGGCCGGCCTGCCTGCTGGTTGAACTCCTGGTTGAGGAGACAATTTGCATATTAGCCTTTTATTATATAGGATATAAACTGAGTGGCCAGATTATTATGCATTCAGAAATCATAATAATCTGGCCATTCAGTGTATATTTGGCCACAGAGAAGCCATGACTAACCCTCAGGTTCCAGTTTCCTCACTAACACAACCCTGTTATAAGATGGCTTTCTAATACATTTTGTCATATTCAAATATATACAGGGTAGGGCCAAGTAGGTTTACAGTTGTGAGTACATGAAACACAGAGTTTATTCTTATTATTAATTAGTGTGTTATTTTCCATATGAACAACTGTAAAGCTACATATGCCCCACCCTGTACATGCATATAATTCTATAAAAAGAAAGCAAAGATATGTTAGTGATCGCACCAAAGACAGTTAAAGAAAGCAAATAAAAATCCCATTTCTCACAGAAAGAAAGGAAGTAGGGTGAGGTAGCTTATTGATGAGTGTACTACAACCATCAGAAGTTCTAGGTATTTCCTCTTAGTGCTCAAAACACTACCATGTGATTGTTTCTAGGATGTGAGAAATCGATTCCCTCAAAGATTTAAAAATTTGGGGCATTTTAATTTAGCTTGATGTAGGTAATTGATGGGCAACAGCCCCATATGGGTTTATTAAAACACAGGCTCTAACACTGACTTTATCACTTGATGAAAATCAAAGCAATCTGTATATTGTATTGTGTACCCACTACCCAAAGTCAAACCTTCTTCCATCACCATATATTTATCATAGAATTGCACACCTGAAACCTATATAATCTTATTAACCATTGTCACCCCAATAAATTTAATTTTTTTTAAAAGGGGAAAAAAAAACTCAATCTCCTTTGACCTCAGTTTCTTTTGCCTTTCCCACAATTCTCAAATAAGAGACTATGTTAAATGATTGTTCACTTGCATATTACAATAAGAAAACATCGTTTATCTTATATCTTTATTTCTCATGGTCAGAAATCACGTTGTGGAATAGGCCACATGAAAAGGGAAATAAATTCATGGGAGAATCATCCATTAGGTTCCATTCACTATTTAGGCATCTGAATGGAGTACACTATTACATGGAATCTGATGCAGAACCTCCTTTCCACCAGGACTGAGCCAATTAAATAACATATCAATGAATAGCTCCTGATCTCAGACTTAAAAAAAAGAGATTAAAACTAAAAAAAAAAAAAAAAAATTTAATAAGGTGGAAGGGGAAAGGTCATATCTCCTAGAATAAGAGATAGCTAATTAGATGCAAGGTAACTGACAGAAAGTTACTGGGTGAGCTCAGAGGTCAACACCAAAGACTATAAAAGAATAAAGTATTATGTTTTATTATACCAATTGACCATTATATGAATGCAGGTTCAAAATTAGATAATAATACGACACAGATTAAACATACACTATATTTAAAATATTTGATGTTTAAAAAGGTCTTTTCTGAAATATTTAAGATTGAAGAAAAAATTCCCAAATGATCTGAAATTTTATATCTTGATTTAGAGTTAATCTATTCTGCTAGCATTAATGTTTCAAGACAGACAATTTACACTATCAAACAAGACTAGACGTCTCTGGTAACGGGTCAGCAATCCTACATTTAAATTTATTTTTTTTCTGGGTAACAGGCTATTCAAGGTTTAATCCCAGACATGACACATACTCCTGAGCTATATAACTTCTGAAAAGCAGCTGGTCATATGTTAGAACTCTGAGGCGTTATTTATGGTTTCTTCCGTTTTTGAATAGAAGTTGTCTGTTCATTATGATTAATACAGCTTTTCATCAAGTACAATAAAGATTTCCAATGAAAGACTGAGAATCTAAATAAAAAAAAACACCTCTAGGTTCTCTATAAAACAAGCCAAACTTGAAAGTATTTCTCCTAAAGTGACATTCTAAACTCATAGAAAGTTATTCAAGGTATAAGACGGCATATACAGCACGGATTCTACCTTCAATGCCAAATTCAGTGGAGCACTATGTATTGTGGCTTCAAGGAATGTCAGAAAATTTTAAGAGTTCAACTGGGTTTTTTTCTTACTTTTTACAGAGATCCAAAAGTTAACCTTAAGTCATGAGGCTATTATTTTGGCAATAAAGAAATCTCGATGGTATCATGTACTTATTTTTTTTACCACTGACCAGGGCTTTTAGTAATTTTGAAATTAACTGTAGTACACAATGCTGAAAACTTTTGGAGAGGTTTCTTAAATGATGCTATAATTACAGCTCTCAAAATCATAAAAGAATAGACAAATAGTTTAAAAGTTCTTACCTGTCTTTGGGTTTTCTTTCATTCCCTCACAATTCTGCCCCTACCACTTAGAGAGTTATCTAGTGCCTTTTGATTTTCCCTGGAGGATATGAGGCCACTGCCCCAAGGCTTCAGATAAGAGACTGGTCTTCCCAAATACTGACTTTAATACATACAATCACTTTATGGGGTAGGTACCCTTATCAGCACCATTTGAGGTATGAGGAAGTGAAACTTAGAAATTCAAGTCCAGCACTCAAGTTCTTAGCTACTATGCTATGATTGATTTTCCAAGATTTTGGTCTACTTTACAATTAGAAATGTACTAATTCTTTTTCTACTAAGAGCAATGAATTTCTCTTCCCCATGAGTCCTTCTGGGGAGAGATTCCAGCCTGGCCCCCTCCAACCTTCCTCCCCAAAGTTACCAAGCAGGTTACAGTCTCAGCTTGCCCTTCCTTCCAAACATTAGCCAGCCCCACCTTCTAACACTTGGTTACCAGTTCTGGCTCATCTGATGCCTTCAGTGGCTGAGAGAATGTTTATCCCACTTTCCAGTGACTTATAAGAGGGGCATTTCCTGGAAATATTGCAGGTGGACATTTCACTGCAATGAGATGTTTAGTGTCTGAATCAGTCCTGTTGCCTAGAAACCTCTTTGTGTTTGGCAGGAGGAAGATGACTAAGGCACAGGTACAGTCAGACATAAAGCGGATACTTATTAAACATGACCTGCTCCCAGCCCTTGACTGTTGATTTCATGCTTAACCTTGACACTGTCCCTTCCCATAGCACTCACTGCTAAGAGAGGCTCCTTCATTTCTTTTTAAGACACGGAAATCCAAAAGGCACTATAGCTGAAATATATGCTATATTATTGTACTTAGGAATTCTGAAGAAAAGCTTTAAGACAAAAGATCATTACTTGACTTACATATGAAGAGAACAAAAATTATGTGGTGTCATAGAAGTAACCTGCCTATAAAACTCGGTTCTCTCTCATAAATTCAGTTAATATAATACATTCTCAAACAGCACTGAGTCACTACTTTTGACCTCATAGTCAAGAAAGAACATTTTCAGGCAACTAGGGGGCTGACTCATTTGGCAGGCCACATTCAGGCCAGAAAAACTATTATACACATACCTGTCTCTCTCTCTCTCTTTTTTATTTGAGGGTGGGGAATAACAAGAAGTAATTGATGATCACATCTAAGTAGCTTCAGAATGGAGGGATTTCACAATCAAATACCATAATATATACACTGAGTGGCCAGATTATTACGATCTCTGAAGGCATAATAAAACATGGCTCAATAAACGTTTTATTATTTATCCTATGTAATAATAGGCTAATATGCAAATTGTCCCTTCAACAAGCAGGCAGGCCAGCCAACCGCCCATGTCCCCACCCCCTGGCCAGGCTGGCCGGACCCCACCCATGCACAAATTCATGCACCAGGCCTCTAATCTCACCTAATAATAGACAAACATGTAAAATGACTGTACTTCCACTACACCCACAGCTAATCAGAGTGAGTATGCAAATTAGAAGGCCAAAGATGGGGGCCGCCCAGCTGCTCCAGGCATGGAGTGGCCAGGCGGGGCAGGACACCTGCTATGAGAGGGAGGGTGGGGGGCGAAGGGATCTACAGGAGCAGAATGCCACAGCGAAGACAAGACTGCAGACTCCGGAGTCTGCAGCAAAGATAAAATGGCAGACTCCAGTTGGAGTCTGCAGCGAAGACGAAGAAGGCAGACTCTGGCCTGAGTCTGCAGCAAAGACGAAGAAGGCAGGCTCTGGCCGGAGCGAAGGCCTGGGTCCCGGGTGCCGGAGGAAAACCGGTGCTGGAAGCCAAGGGAAGGAAGGCCTATTGCATGAATCTCTTCGTGCAACGGGCCTCTAGAGTGTGTGTGTGTATGTGTGTGTGTACTGAGTGGCCAGATTATTATGCGTTCAGAGATCATAATAATCTGGCCACTCAGTGTATAAACAACATATTGCAGCTGGCCAAAGGTCATTTTTGTTTTAGAAGCCAAAAACATCTAAAACAAAACACTCTAGAATTTTTTAAAAAATGGCTTGCATTCCATATAAATTCTCCACCAGTTATTGCTATTCCCCTAACATTTTGGGGCTCCACTATTTTTCTTAGTCATTTCTATGCATTAAATATTCAAAGGAGGAAAATTGGTTTAAACAAAAGTGAGCACATACACACATATCAGATGCTGGAGTTTTCTCTTTGTCCTCCTTTTCACCCGTGCCTGCTAAAGACAAAAAAGTAAGAACTAAGGGTGCGCCTAAATGTTACCTTATCTTAGAGGGAAAGCCCTACATCCTAAATTTATGTAATACTTATAGACTGAAGGATACAAAGTAATTTAGAAAATTTTTTTCTTCCCCTCATGAAACACTATCCATCCTAACACAAGGGTTCCAGTATGCCTGTATTAAATACTACTAAAAGTCTAATAGATGAACACTTCCAGTCAAGATGGTGGAGTAGGTCAATGCTGTACTCACCTCTTCCCATCACCACATCAAAATTATAACTAAATTGTGGAACAACTATCAGAGAATCACCTGAAGTCTAACAGAAGTCCTTTAAAGATACTAGATGTACCAGTTAATAATGCGGAGATGGAGTTACACATATGTTGATATATATGCGATTTGATATGTATGCAATTTTGTTGTACTGACAGCAAGCTTCAAATTTTCATATGTCAAATTTGTTGAAGGTATTAACGTCACAGATATTTTTATGCTTAAAAACGTCGAATGCCAAAAAAAGAGCATTTGCAGGAAGTTTTAATTCATTACTTTATTTTGAAGAAAAAATTATCACATACTTCAGGAAGCTTATGGTGAACATGCCCCATCTCAAGATACTTGTGAATGCTGGTTTAAATGCTTTAAAAGTGATGATTTCCATGTGAAAGACAAAGGATGTCCAGGTCAACCGAAAATTTGCAGACAATTATAAGCATTATTGGATGAAGATGCGTGTCAAACTCAAAAACAACTTGCAGAAAGATTAAACGTTGCTCAGCAAACAATTTCCGATCATTTACAAGCAATGGGAAAGACTTTAAAGGAAGGAAAATGGGTGCCACATCAACTGAACGAAAGACAAATGGAAAGCCGAAAAGTCATCAGTAAAATGTAGCTTCAACAGCACGAAAGGAAGTCTTTTTTGCATCGAATTGTGACTGGTGATAAAAGTGGATTTTGAGAATCCCAAATGCACAAAATCATGGGTTGATCCAGGTCAAGCAAAAACATCGACTGCAAGGCCAAATCGTTTCAGGAAGAAGACAATGCTCTGCGTTTGGTGGGATCAGGAAGGTGTGGTGTATTATGAGTTCCAAAACCAGGTGAAATCGTTAATACTGATCACTACCGATAACAAATAATCAATTTGAACCATGCTTTGATCGTGAAATGACCAGAATGTGCCAGAAGACACAGCCAAGTAATTTTGCTTCATGATGATGCACCATCATACACTTCAAAACCAGTTAAAGACACGTTAAAATATCTTGCCTGGGAAGTATTAACCCACCCGCTGTATTCACCAGACCTTGCTCCTTCAGATTACCACTTGTTCTGATCAATGGCACACGCACTTTCTGAGCAGCACTTCAAAACGTACGAAGAAGTGGAAAATTTGGTCTCTGAATGGTTTGCCTCAAAACAAGAAAAGTTCTATTGGGATGGTATCCACAAATTACCTGAAAGATGGGGGAAATGTGTAGCTAGCAATGGACATTAGTTTGAATAAAGCACTTTTGATGTTTCTCTTGAAATTATTGTGTTTTCTTTGATTACAAAATCCGCCATTATTAAACAGTATACCTAGTATATAGAAGCAGCAGCATCAAGACTTGTAGGAGGGGCACTGGTAGGATGGGTGGAGACATGGAACAAGCTAGTCTCACACCAGTGTGTAGTGGTAGCAAAGACTCCCAGGCCCATACCAGGCTCTTCAGCCCAGGGTTTCAGTGCCAGGAAGAGAAGTCCTCAACGGAGATTGTGGTTTAGTGAGACAAAGGACTGATGGAGTCCCAGGCATTCCTCTTAAAGGGTCCCTAACTCGCTGAGAGACTCACTCCCTCTGAGCTCCAGCACTGGGGCAGCAGCTTGAAAGGCTCCAGGGACATATGAAAAGGAGCTGAATTGTCTGGCATCAGGGCAAAGGCTGAAGGGGCAGCTTTCTCCCAGACAGAAGGTCAGCAGGCAACATATCTGAGTCTCCATCAACCTGGCTAATACTGTTTATCCCACCCTGATGATTCCCTGAGATCCCAGCCCCATCCAACTTGTGGGCCTACCCAAAGTTTTTCCAGCTGCTTTTCCACACCAATGGCCAGTCTTGGTTCATTAGGAAATATAAAAAAGAACTAATCAGGAATGACGAATATAATTGAAATGAAGAACACATGACAGGGAATCAATAGTAGAATAGGTGAAGCAGAGGATCAAATCAGCAATTTGGACAATAAGGAAGCAGAAAACACCCAATATGAACCACAAAAAGAAAAGAGAACCCAAAAAATAATATGGATAGCTTAAGGAGCCTCAGGGACAACTTCAAGTGAACCAACATTTGCATCAAGGAGTTGCAGGAAGAAGACACAAAGCAAGAAATTGAAAACCTATCTGAAAAAATAATGATGGAAAATTACCTAAGCTGATGGAGGAAATAGACATATAAGTCCAGAGAATCTGAGAGGAATCCAGAGAGGCCCACATCAAGACACATCATAATTAAAAAGCCAAAAGTTAAAGAAAAAGATAGAATCTTAAAAACAGCAAGAAAAAAGCAGTTAGTTACCTACTAGAAAGCTCCCATAAGACTGTCAGCTGATTTCTCAACAGAAACTTTGCAGGTGAGAAAGGACTGGCAAAAAATACTCAAAGTAATGAAAAGGAAGGACCTACAACCAAGACTACTCTACCCAGCAAAGATCTATCATTTAGAATCAAAGGATAGAACAAATCTTCCCAGACAAGAAAAAGCTAAAGAAATTCATCACCACCAAACGAATATTGAATGAAATGTTAAAGGGTCTTCTTTAAGAAGAAGTAAAGAAAAAGATAAAAAGTATGCATAATAAAATGGCAATAAACACATATCTATCAACAATTACTTTAAATGGATTAAATGCTCCAATCAAAAGACACACCATAACTGAATGGATAACAAAATGAGAGCCTTATTACATACCAGAGGCCCGATGCATGAAATTTGTGCAAGAGTAGGCCTTCCTTCCCCCAGCTGCCTGCACTGGCTTCCCTCTGGCACCCGGGACCCAGGCTTCCCTCGCAGCCCCAGTTACGTCTGGAAGGTGATTTGGAAAGACATCCAGAAGGATGTCTGGTCTAATTAGCATATTATGCTTTTATTATTATACTAGTAGATGCTGTCCATAAGAGACTCATTTCAGATCAAAAGACACATGACTGAAATTAAAGAGATGGAAAAAAATATTTCATGAAAATGGAAACAAAACAAAAACATCTGGAATAGCAATATTTATACCAGACAAAATAGACTTTAAAACAAAGGCTATAACAAGAGATAAGGAAGGACCCAGCAATTCCACTTCTGGGCATTTACCTAAGAAACTCAAAACACTAAATCAGAAAGACATATACAGCCATATATTCATTGCAGCATTATTTACAATAGCCAAGATATGGAAGCAACTTAAGTATCCATCAATAGATGAATGGATAAGGAAAAACTGGTGTGTATATATATACAAAGGAATATGACTTAGCCTTAAAAAAGAATGAAATCTTGTCATCTGCAACAACATGAATGGATCTAGAGCATATTATGCTAAGTGAAATAAGTCAAAGACATATAACATATGATTTTACTTATATGTGGAATCTAAGAAACCAAATATACGAATGAACAAAATTGAAACAGACTCATAGATACAGAGAACAAACTGATGGTTGCCGGATAGCATGGGGGTTGGGAGGATGGGTGAAAAAGGGGAAGGGATTGAGAGGTAAAAAATAGTCATGGGGATGTTAAGTACATAGGGAAAATAGTCAATGATATTTGATAACAATGTTTAGTGTCAAGACAGGTACTAGATTTACTAATAAAATATTATATGTCAACTGCAATTGAAAAAATAAAAAATAATTTTTATTTTGTTGTTGTTGTTAATCCTCACCTAATAATTTTTTTCCATTGCTTTTTCAGAGAGAGTGGAAAGGAGGGAAGAAGGAAAAGAGGGAAGGAGGGAAGGAGGGAGAGAGGGAGAGAGGGAGGGAGGGAGGAAGAAGGGAGAGAGAGAGAGAGAAACATCGATTTGAGAGAGACACAAATTAGTTGCTTCCCGCACGTGCCATGACTGGGGGTGGGGAGTGAACTGGCAACCCAGGTACATGCCCTGGACCAGGAAACAAACCCGTGACACTTTTGTGTTCAAGCTGATGCTCTAACCACTGAACACCAGAGCTAAAATTATTTTTTTTTAATCTAATAGATTATATAATTTTACTTTGTCCTTGACGGCTATAAAAAGGGTATGTATATAAGTTTACCTAGCAAAGATTTTCATCTTCAACTAATACGTTAAAACTTTATTGTCTTCAAAATGTTTTCTTTTTGAAAGGCATGTCATGGGGTGGGGGGCGGAATAGTTCCATGTCTATAAAAATCCTGAAATTTAGCCCTAGCTGGCTTGGCTCAGTGAATAGAGCATCGGCCTGGGAACTGAAGGGTCACAGGTTCGATTCCGGTCAAGGGCATATGCCTGGGTTGTGGGCGTGATCCGCATGCAGGAGGCAGCCAATCAATGATTCTCTCTCATCATTGATGTTTCTATCTCTTTCTCCCTTTCCCTTCCTCTCTGAAATCAATAAAAATAAAAAATAAAAATGAAAAAATCCTGAAATCCACCAAATTCTATAATAGCTTTAAGAAAGGGGTATTCTGATTGTTTAGAACTGGTTTATTGTTGGTTACCATTAGTATTGGCAAGTAATATGGGGATCAATTGTTCTCCAAAATATTTTAAAGTCTTTCACCATGTCTAAAGATGGTTCTCCCAATTTGGGGTTCATAACTGATAAGTGGATCTCCTTCATTCAATCCTGTGAAATGTTTGGACTTGTGCATGTAACTGGGGATAGAAAACTGTTTTTCAGATTTTCAAAATAGAGTTTAATCTTGGGAAATGAAACTGCCAGTAGAAAGCTTAGTTATTAAGTTCATGAATCTGTTGCTGGCTACCTGCATAATGCAAGTGGCAGTAACAAAAGAATATTTGTTCCCATGCTCTATTAAAGATTTCTGACCATTATATAGGAGTAAAGCCTCCTCTGTGGTGGCCAGCACAGTTTCCTGCATTCCTGTACTCTGAGATCTAAATTACCAGGAATACTGTCTCATCTTTTGAAACCTTATTTAACCTTCATTTCGATATCTGAACGTGTGCTATGGCCAGGTGAACCAGACAGACCTGATCCCTACCTTCTCAGAGCTTGAAGTCTAGTTGGGGAAATAGTTGTAACACAAGGAAAAACCTGTAAGCATGAAGAACCAGTGCACTGGACCACAATGAACATTTTAAATAGAAATGGTTCTCTTTAGATGCCATCTAATTTCTTTAGGGAAAGCAGCTTAAATGAATAAATCTTTATGTTTAATACATTTGTCAGTTTTCTATTTGAGTATTTACAAATTTTAAATAAGGTGTTAACACACAATTATACAAAATAAAATTGTTTCAAAATCTTTGGGCCTTATGTCCTATCCTATCTAATAAAAGAGTAATATGCAAATTGACCATACCTCCGCTACACCCACAAGCCATGCCCAACAGTCAATCAGGAGCGAGTATGCAAATTAACCCAACCAAGATGGCTGCAGCCACAGAGAGAGCAGGAGGCTTGGGTTTCCCTGGCAATGA
Organism: Corynorhinus townsendii; assembly: GCA_026230045.1. Lineage (NCBI taxonomy): Eukaryota > Metazoa > Chordata > Mammalia > Chiroptera > Vespertilionidae > Corynorhinus > Corynorhinus townsendii. Next base: position 76,792,589 of record JAPDVU010000001.1, on the reverse strand, counting down.
TGGAAGCCAAGCTTTCCACCTTCCCTGGCTAGCCCAGGCTCTGCTCAAGGCTACAAAGTTTCAATTATAGAAGATAAATAAATCCCAACAAAAATGGCAGCAGCCATGGAGCTAGAGAGAGCAGGAGGCTTGAGTTGCCCCAGCAACGGAGGAAGCCAAGCTTCCACAGCCCTGGCCTGCCTTGGCCTCCGCTCAAGGCTACAGAGTTTCAATTACAGAAGATAAATAAATCCCAGACACCAGGGCCTCCACTTGGGTCTCCAGGGGGCATGGCTGGCTTGCACACCACCACAGACCTCTCACCCAGGCTGCTCAACGCCCCAAGGGAATCCCCACCCTGATCTGGGACACCCTTCCGGGCAAACCAGCCGGTCCCCACCCGTGCACCAGGCCTCTATCCTATCTAATCCTATCTAATAAAAGAGTAATATGCAAATTGACTGTCACTCCAACACACAAGATGGCTGCCCCCATGTGGACACAAGATGGCCGCCATAAGATGGCCACCATAAGATGGCCAGCGGGGGAGGGCAGTTGTGGAAGATCAGGCCAGCAGGGGAGAGCAGTTGGGGGGATCCAGGCATGCAGGGGAGAGCAGTTCGGGGGGACCAGACCTGCAGGGGAGGGCAGTTAGGGATGACCAGGCCTGCAGGGGAGGGCAGTTAGGGGCAAACAGACTAGCAGGGGAGCAATTAGACATCAATCAGGGGCAGGGGAGTGGTTAGGGGGTGATCAGGCTGGTAGGCAGAAGTGGTTAGGGGCAATCAGGAAGGCAGGCAGGCGAGCAGTTGGGAGCCAGCAGTCCTGGATTGTGAGAGGGATGTCGGACTGCCCGTTTAGGCCCGATCCTATCTGGATCGGGCCTAAACGGGCAGTCCGACATCCCTTGAGGGGTTCCAGATTGGAGAGGGTTCAGGCTGGGCTGAGGGACACACCCCTGCATGCACAAATTTCATGCACCGGGCCTCTAGTCTATATATATAAAAGGCTAATAAGCTAAATGTCCGTCTGGGTAATAACATCACATAGCAATGCCTGGCTTCCTCTCCCTAGCGACTAAACTCCTTGCAGTTTCTTCAGCCCAGGAACACGACTTGCTATATAGCCAGATGGAAACATCTCATACTTTAACCAAATGTCTGTGAAGTATTTTTCCCTGCCTCATCTCACTTGATCCTCACAGAAGTTCTGGAATAGATAGAGAATCGATGGACTCCTTTTTTCTTTTTATTGGCCGGAAAATGGAGATTTAGAAAGTTTAGAAACTTGACCCGACTGAAAAGAAGTAAGAAATGGTGGATCTTGAAAATGACTTTAGGTTTTCTCACTGCGCAGAATATAGTCAAACACTGCTGCAGTTAAATATTTTACCCTTTGTTCTCCCTGGGTGATCTACAATAATAATCTGCTTCATGTTGATATTTACTGCCATGTTACTGACAATTACCTGAAAGAGAAGTTGAGGTGCTTCACTGGGCTGGAAAACGTTTAGCTAAATCAGAAAGCGGGTCTAATTAAGCAAGTTTGTTCTATATAATAAAAGGCTAACTTGACTTGCGCATGTGTGATACATATAAAGCTCTCACTGGTGCCAATCGCAAGTGTGTGTTTCGATCTGTCATTGTCAGTCGTGAATTTGGTTGACACTTCTATTATAGAAAAAGGGCTAACAGCAATATTAAAATATTTCTTCTAATTAATTTCCTTTTAATGTGCACGAATCTGTGCACTGGGCCACTAGTTTATACAGAAAGATCTGCTATCCTGAGTGAAGTTTCTAGGATTATTTATTTGCAGTTAAGTTTTAGAAACAGAGCAGAATTAGAAATTAGACTGCCTAACTAAAATCCTGTGGCTACAAATCCAAAGAAATTTGAGTAAATGCATTTATCCAATCATCAGATTATAGAAAATTAAAGCAAGAAACTTTTAAGCCTGAATATGAACATTGGGAAGATCAAAGGACCAGTTGTGGACTTGGCACTAAATATAAAACCCTTCAATACCTGGCAGCCTTCTTCTTGCCTGCATTTGTAAATGTAAATGCTAAATCACTGCTCAGAAACCTGAGGGATTACACATTTTACAATAGAACACAGACTACAAGTCAAGATATAATGCCAAAGGTCCGTTAATTGCATGCTTAAATTTTTTGTGTCACTCACCACTATCACTGCAGACAGAGAGAATATTAAATCTTTGCAACACTGACTGAGTCGGGGTTCCCAAGACCACTTCCAGTTCAGTGATTCACTAGGAATACTCAGAGGACCAGCATTTGGTTGCATTCATGGCTATTTGTTATAGCAAAAGGACACAAAGCAACATCAGCAAAGGAAAAAGGCACATGGAGCAATGTCCGGAGAAGACCAGTTACGAGCTTCCAAGGGCCTTTTCCCAGTGGAATCCCATAGGTCAGACTCAATTCCCACTCAATTCCCCAACAGCTGTGACAACACCTGTGAAATGCTATCTGCCAGGGAGGCTCATTAGTGAATCAGTGCCTGGGGTTTTTATTGGACTGGCCACATAGGCACCTGCCAGGCATTTACCCCAACTCCTCCCTAAAGACAAGCAGATATTAAACATAAATATTCAATATAAATATTATTGTCGGAGAAACCAAGATGGTGGCATAGGTAAACACCTGAACTGCTGCCTCGCACAACAACTTCAAAACTACAACTAAAAGACAAAACGGACATCATCCAGAACCACAGGAAGGCTGGCTGCGTGGAAATTCTACAACTAGAAGGAAAGAGAAAAGCACACTGAGACTCAGAGGAGCTGTGGAAGTAAAGGCAGAGGTACGGAGGCACGTGCGTGGAGAGGGCTGGCAACTGAGTATGCGGCTGGCTTTTTCAAGCGAGAGGGAGACAAAAGCTCCCGACTGCTGTGAACTTCAGTTCTGGGCGAGACTCTGGGGACCCAGACTCATATGAAGAGAAAGTGAACTGTCTGGCAGCGGACGGAACTCAAGGGCGGCTTTCTCTCAGAGATGCTTGCAGCGATTACCGTGGGACACTGAGACTCAGGGGCCTCTTAAGGCATGGCTGACAGGAAGCCATTGCTGTTTGCTCCGCCCTGAGATTCCGCCCCATCCAAGCTGTGCACAGAGGCTTTTGCAAATGAATGGCCTGGTTCCTTGAAATTTAAAATTACCTATCAAACTGCAGCTGAGTCAGTGAGACCTAGAACATCCAAAAGAAGGCCCAAATACCTGCAGCAGCTTGCACTGCTTCACAGCTGGGCCTCATCTGGGCACCCCCAAAACACAAACAAAGAAGAGGAATCTGCAGATCTCTCTGTAGCTCCTGCTGGGTGGCCTCAGACAGAGGCTAAATTAGCACCTCCTTGGAGATCCAAGAGTCAGTGTACCCAGGGGTCAGAGTAGGACCATCCAGATTACAACTCCTCAGATCCATAAGGGACACACTCAGGGGGCAGACTCAGTGAGCACCAAAGCCCCACTGAAGCAAGTCTTGCCTCATAAGGGTGTCTCCAGCACAGAAGTTCTCCCATCATAGACACAGCTGATCCTCACAGCCAATTGGCCTGGAGGTCAATTTCCCCCAGTGATACCAACAACACTCAAGGCTTAACTACAACAAGACTGTGCACATAGCCCACAAAGGGGTGCACCAAGAATGTCCACCTCAGATAACTGGGGAGGCTCAGCCACTGGGCCCAATAGGACACCTACCGCACAAAGCCACTCTATCAACTCATGGAAGCAGCCAAAATGCAGAGACAAAGAAACAGGGCACAAATGAAAGAAATGGAGGAACGCAAACGACTGGATATAGAGTTCAAAACCATGGTTATAAGGTTTTTCAAGAATTTTCTAGAAAAGGCTGATAAATTTAGTGAGACCCTCAAGGATATGAAAAAGGAACAACTAGGAATTAAGCATACACTGACTGAAATAAAAAATAATATACAGAGATCCAACAGCAGACTGGAGGATTGCAAGAATCAAGTCAAAGATTTGAAATACAAAGAAGCAAGAAAAACCCAACTAGAAGAGCAAAAAGAAAAAGAATTCAAAACTATGAAGATAGTGTAAGGAGCCTCTGGGACAACTTCAAGCATACCAACATCAGAATTATGGGGGTGCCAGAAGAAGAGCGAGAGTAAGATACTGAAAACCTATTTGAAGAAATAATGACCAAAAACTTCCCCCACCTGGTGAAAGAAATAGCCTTAGAAGTCCAGGAAGTGCACAGAACCCCAAACAAAAGGAATCCAAAGAGGACCACACCAAGACACATCATAATTAAAATGCCAAGAGCAAAAGACAAAGAGAATATTAAAAGCAGCAAGAGAAAAACAGTTAGTTACCTACAAGGGAGCACCCATACGACTGTCAGCTGATTTCTCAACAGAAACTATGCAGGCCAGACAGGAGTGGCAAAAAATATTCAAAGTGATGAATAGCAAAAACCTACAACCAAGATTACTCTACCCAGCAAAGCTATCATTCAGAATTGAAGGGCAGATAAAGAGCTTCACAGATAAGAAAAAGCTAAAGGAGTTCATCACCGCCAAACCAGTATTATATGAAATGCTGAAAGGTATTCTTTAAGAAGAGGAAGAAGAAAAAGGTAAAGATAAAAATTATGAACAACAAATACATATCTATCAACAAGTGAATCTAAAAATCAAGTGAATAAAAAATCTGATGAACAGAATAAACTGGTGAATATAATAGAATCAGGTGCATAGAAGGGGAGTGGACTGACAATCCTTGGGAGGAAAGGGGTGTGGGGGTGTAGCAAGAGACTGGAAAAAAATCGTACACCTATGGATGAGGACGGGGGGGGGGGGGAGGGTAAGGGCAGAGGAGGGGGTGGGAACCAGGTGGAGGGGAGCTATGGGGAGAAAAAAGCAGAACTGTAATAATCTGAACAATAAAGATTTATTAAAAAAATATTATTGTCTCCACAAACAGTTCAGGCACAGAGATATTATGGTGGAAAGCCTCCTCGAATCTAAATTCCCAGATGCTAGCCAAGGGCCAACCTTACAAGCAGGCCTGTCTAACTAAGGACAGCAGTCTCAGGCCTGCTGTGATAGCTCATTGTTTACACTATCTTATTTCAATTCTCTATATAATATAGGATGAAACTACAGAAGAAAGGGCTTTCTCCTAGCAGGTCACCTAGGTACATCATGAGCCTGAGAAGCAGTTTTATCCTGTGTTTTCAGAATTTAAAATGGAGCATTTTTAACATGAACAAGCATTATTTTAAATTACATAACAGAAGATGTAAGATGGCCTTTAGTAGTCCACCTGTACAATAAAAACAGCCGAATTCTAGTCCTGTTTAGTTTTCTGTGCATTTTCTTCTTTAAAAAAAAGACGGACCACTGAAAACTCTAACAAATAGTATTCCTATATTGAAACTCCTGAGACACCATTTTAACCTACCAGACTGGCAAAAATCCAGACCCTGGACAGTTCCTCTTACACATTCCTATCAGTGCTGAGAATAAGAAAAACTCCCTCTGGGAGGCAATTTGATATCTATCAAAAGTATACACAAACCTTATGACTTGTGATTCTACTTTGAAAATTTACACAGATATCATTGCATACATGCAGAATAACCTATGTGCAAAGTTATTTACTGCAGCATTGTTTAAGAGCAAAATTGGCCACAACCCAAATGACTATCAATAGGTCACTATTTAAATTGTGGTATATCCATACAATGGACTACTCTGTAACTGTTGAGAAAAACAAAAAAAGAATGAGGAAGCTCTCTTAGTAGTAATGATAAATGCTCCTACATACACTAGAAGAAAGACATATATTGCAGAGTGGTATGGTTTATCTTTGCCTTGATGAAGAGGACCAATATGAATTCATAGTCACATTTGCTTGTCTATGCATGGAGAAACTGGCAGGATGCATTAGACACTGACAATGGGAGCTGAAGGGGAGGGTAGAGGCAGAATTTGGGCAGAATCTGCAAATCTGAAAAAATGTATTAAAATAGTATACTTGAAAAGTAATTCCTCTTTTTTTCCTAAGCCCAACCTGGCATCTTTTTATTTGTTGTTTTAATAGGCTTCTATATATTTGCAATGATTAATCTAGAGCATAAGGTTGCATTTATCTTGTTTTCCAAATCAGGTTCTAATAATCTTTTCATCTTGGGTACAGATGCCATCTTGAAGGGGGATCCCCAAGGCACCTGGGAGTGAGCCAAGTTCTCTGCACCTCCCTTCTCCCATGTGTTTGCAGAGAACATTCGGGAGCTTCTTTAAAACTCCATGAAAGCAGGGAGTTTGTTTTGTTCACTGCCTTGTTCTCAACACTGAAAAAAGTGCCCGGCACAGAAACCGTTCAGTATGTATCTGTAGGAAAAATGAATTCTTTTCTTTGCCCATCTTCAATGGGACAGACACTACCAGACAAAGGGAGAGATATCATTGGGGTCAAACATTTAGAAATGGTTGTCATTCCTAGTATGGGCCTGATATAGGAATTCGAATCCCAGCAACATTCCTAGAATTGTTTTGAATTTTACAGAAGACAAATAAGCCTATATAAAAAATGTTGTGCTGAACAGTGACTCTTAAATGTTCATAAAAATTTCTTTTTCTTTAACCTGGGATTATAAGGCCCTGGGATCCATCTTAGGACTGAAGTCTTTTTCACCACACTAATTAGTAATGATGAAAAAGAATGGCTATCATAAGACTCAAATGAGCCCCAGTCATAAGGGGCTTATACTAATATATGTAGAGGAGAGAAAATATTTTGCATTAAAAATACAACTGATATTTTTATTTTTAAGAATAAAATTATCATTGAAATTAAATCCAAATTGGTATAGACAGTGAACTGACTTGCAAATGTCAATCACAAAAGAGAAAACCTCCTTCCTCCTTAATTGACATAGAATGGATGTAATTACCACTCTGTTTTAACCTTAGTTTAAATAACTATAAAGCAGAATAATTTTGCTAGTAATAATTGCAGTAAAGTTGCTGAATAGGTGCAGAGCTGATTGATGCTTCTTTGAAGATTTTTAGTACCACAAACTTTTCTTTATTTTTTTAAATAAATTTTTACTTATTTCAGAGAGGAAGGGAGAGGGAGGGAGAGATAGAAACATCAATGATGAGAATCACTGATCAGCTGTCTCCTGCACACCCCCTACTGGGAACCAAGCCTAAAACTGGGGAATATGCCCTGACCGGGAATCGAACCATGACCTCCTGGTTCATAGGTTGATGCTCAACCACTGAGCCATATGGCCAAGCATGACAAACTTTTCTTAATGCACAGCTGAGGCAGTTACTGAGGGAATGTCACTTAAGAGGATAATAATTGGGGGGCGGTGGGGGGGGGGCCTTAATCCATGGAAGAATAGCACTCCAGGCTAAGGAGGAGCTGGTTCGAAGGCCCTGAGCAAGAATGAGCCAGGTAGGTGTAAAAGAATAGAAAAGCAATATGATCACGGAATAAAGAAAGACAGGGCAGAGGGCAGGCCACCCAGGGCTTTGCACAGAGGCAGAGGGACCAGCTGCATACAGGGCAAACAGGAGACTACCTGTATACAATCTGTCGCCTTCAAACCAAATGGTGGAAGATTCCCTTAGAAATACTTACAGCTGCTGTGATCTTTTAGTGGGTTCTTAAAGTAGACTTTGTTTTTTAGAGCCATTTCAGATCCATAGCAACACTGAGCGGAAAGCACAGAGATTTCTCATAGTTCCCCTGCCCCCACACATGTACAGCCCCCTCCATTATCAACATCCCCCACAGAGTGGTATATTTGTTACAACTGAGGAAGCTACACGGACACAGCATTATTACCCAGTATCACAGAGCTTACTGTACATTCGGGCTCACTCTTAGTGTGTACTTTCTACCAGGTTGGGCAAATTTACAATGACATGTACCAATCATTATGGCATCATACGAAGTAGTTTCACTGTCCTAAAAATCCTACGTGCTCTTGTCTATTCACCGCTCCCTCTCCTCTTTTAATGGATTTTAAGTAACTAAAATCTGGCTTGTGGGTGGAAGTAAACATATGCTGCCAAAGTCCAGGTCTACAGTTCCTAGAACCACAATATGAATATTCTAAGAGCACAGCCTGAGATCAACACACACACACACACACACACACAACTGATAGTTGATCAATGTATCTTTTAACCACCTTACAAATTTTGTTAAAATCTATGTTTAACAATCCTAGGATAGATACCTATCTGCAACCAGAAACTGATTTTCTATTGAGATACCACTTTCACCAAAAACATTCAACTGCTGCAAGAGACTCATGAATGAACGTGTCACACTTAGGAATATACCCATGGAAAATGAAAAGTCGTCCACACAGAAACCTGTACGAAAATGTTCACTGCAGCATCATTCCCAATAGCCAAGAAGTGGAAACAATCCAAGTGCACCAACTGACAAGCAGATAAACAAAATGTGGTGCATCTTATCCATGAAAACTGTTTGGCCATGAAAAGGAATGAAGGGGCGCTCCATGCTTCAATGTAGGTGAACCCTGACAACATTATGCTAAATGAAAGAAGCCAGTTTCAAAAGACCACACTTATGGGAAAGGTGTAGAATAGGTAAATCCACAGCAACAGAAAGTAGATTGCTGGTTGCCAGGGGCTGGGGGTAGCGGGAAACAGGGAGTGAATGCTAATGGGCTTCTTTTTGGGGGATGCATATATTCTAAAACCAGTGGCGGTGATGGTGACTCAACTCTGTAAAACCACGGAATTATCCTCTTTAATAAACTTCTACTGATCAAAAATGCCATGTGCCAGTAAGGCCCACCACAAGAGGTCAGCCGCTTAGCTTCCTATTTCACACACTGTACAACCCTCTCAGTGGGACCTGTCTAACCCTTTGGAAGGACCACCCACTCTTGGAAGATGTTTTTCTCATTTCACTTGGAACGTTAACTCCAGCCATTTACTCCTCTCTCTCTCTCGACTTCACTCCCATCCCCACGAACCTGAGCCTGCTCCCAGCCACTGTCATGTTTCCCCTGGATTACAGCCGTCTCTTCCTTGCCCCACCCCCAAATTTCCACATCAGTCTTTCTAAAACTCTACTCTCCTCCTTCAAGCCCTTCAGAGGTTCCCTATAATTAAGACATTTCTACAGCACTGAGATTCTATTAGGGAAAAATAATGCATATTCAGTCAGGTAAGTAAATGAACCAAAGGGGTCATGTGGCCCTTAATATAGAAGGTGCTTACACAATATTTTTGGTGTGACACAGAATGCTAGTAATGTGTGCCAGGAGAAGGAAAAGCTTGAAAATCACTGGCTTAGAGAAATACCTGATAAAGTAAGAACTGGACTAACAAAGAGATCTCTCAAGGAGATACATCCCCAAGGGCCATGCTTTTTGGATACCTACACACACGGCCATATATAGAAACAAGCCCAGAGCGTCAAACTGGGAGAAGCTGAAGTCAAAAGTAGCTCAGAAAACAGTAACGTTTTGTTCCTTAGGTAGGAAGCACAACCCAAATAAAAGAGCAGATAGCAGATCTTGGGCCATAACTTAAGTCTGTGGACGATTATAATTTTTTATGACATAGTATTAATTACACTAATAATGTCAGCTCACAGATTTTATTCAATTACATGGCTAAATGTGACTTTCATCTAGTCATATTTAAAATATGCACCCTTGCCTGGCTGGTGTGGCTCCATGGTTGAGCATCAACCCATGAACAAAGAGGTTGCCGGTTTCGATTCCCACTCAGGGCACATGCCCGGTTGCAGGCTCGATCCCCAGTAAGGGGTGGTTCAGGAGGTGGCTGATTAATGATTCTCTCTCATCATTGATGCTTCTGTCTCTCTCTTCCTCTCCCTTCCTCTCTGAAATCAATAAAAATATATTTTAAAAAGTCTTTTTAGAGAATATAAAAGGGGGTGCGTGATAGAACGCAAATTTGTGCTTACTAGTCCAAAGATTCTTTTTGAGTGTATTCTAATGTTGTGTCATGTTTAAAAAGGCCCCATTTTTTAAAGTGTCACAGACATTCATGATTTATATTAATTTTATGTACCATGCATAACTTCAGAAAAGAATAAAGTAAATTGTATAACTTACGAAATACGACCGTGAGAACAATGCAGAGTCAGAGAGTCAGAAATAGAGGCCAGGGGTTCTTGACCACAGACGGCCAGAAAGAGGGCTGGTATTTCTGTGACTGGAGGCTGCCCCACCTGCTCCTGGGACGGAATCCCTGCCGAGGCAGCAAAGCTCAGGGGCTGGGAGCAAGGATTCTGAAACCCAGCATCACACTCAGCTCCTGTGGGACTCTGGCACAATACCCTGTGCCTCAGTTTCCTCACCTATACGTAGGGAAAACAACAGCACTAACTTCAGAGGGTCTTTGAGAGCCCTGAAGGAGTTAGTTAGTACATATAAAAAGCTTAGAAACAACACCTGGCATACAGTACGCATTATCCATGTGCGTTAGCTAACTAAAACAGAGACCAGACCGGGGGTAACAGAGTGTACTAGTTAAGTCTTACAAAATGACTCTCGGGCTCCCAACTCCTCTTTCCAGACTCTGAGAAAAAGTGTGTGCGTGTCCATCCCTGTGCGTGTTGGGAGGAAGCAGGAGGAACAAGCTTTTCTTCACGTAGCTCTAATACGGTCCCTTCAGGTCTGTACACAAGAGACAGTGAGCAACAGCACAGACCAGGTAGACTCCCATAAGACATTACATGATAGTTCATTGTGCCCCTCAATAAATTCCAAAGCATAAGTTTCTAGAGTCTCTTTGGGCAGAAGCCAAGGCAATGGGATACGCATAAGCAGCTCTAATGGCAGGGAAACAAGGGCTCCAGAGTCCCACCCCCTACTTCCATTTCCCCAGCCCTGCTTCCAATAGGCTGAAGAGAGGCAGTTCCAAATTGGTGGGATAGGTTCTCTAACGTCAGGAAGTGGCTAAAGTACAGCCACATACCAAGTAAACCGGATGCATTGAAAAGCAATTTCCCCCACAAGGATGGGTTTAAGTCTAAAGAACTTAAGAGTCACTGTCTGGCGAAGGAACAGCCATAATATCTCAGCGGAAAAAACAGCTCAGAAAAATATTCCCATTTGTCATAGTTACCTCAGGTTCTATCTAACAGTTAAACGTGGAGCTTCCAAATTACGCAAACTATTGTGGTTAAGGCACATTCTACTGTAAGTTGGAAAACAGATAATTTTTTCTTAAAAGACTAGTTATTAGAGAACAAATCTTAGCTAAAAAGGGACCTTTGTTCCTTCGGATGTCCCCGGACTGCACGTGGGAGGCACGAGGCAGCTGAACTTCCGTGGCTAGTCCACATGGCTGTGGATAAGCTGATGTCCCAGCGATGTGTCCACCTTTCTCATTCCCTCAGCCAAAGTATGCTGCACTCAAGGCTAATTTTTAAAATAACTTTTCTTCAGATGAAATAGTGTTCATCTTAAAGTTGTTAATCAACTGTAGCTACGTATTTTCATTTGAATACTTGCGGGGTATCGCTAAAGCCACCAAAGAAAGAAGAAATAGGTATCTTCACGCGCAGTTCACAGGCACCTGCCTGTAGCACTCTGCAAGGAAGAAGAGTGAGAGATGCACGTAAGATGAACCCTATGCACCCAGGACAAACACCACCTCCTAAGAGAAGACACTCTCTCGATTCTCTCACACTGGATTAGAGCCCCTTCCTCAGCTCCACGTGGTTCCACACTTTTTCTCCATCATCACAGTTTGCTACTTGTAATTATTTAATCAAGTACTGGTAAAGCTTCACCTGTCTCTTCTGTCAGACTGCAAACTCCATGAGGGAAGCGGCCACATCTGTTAGTTTTTCTGCTGTCTTCCTGGCACACAGCTGCCTGTGCACTAGCTTCCTCTTTATAAGACAGCCAGCTGTGTTCCTGAGAAGTCCCAGGTAAGCACCTTGCAAGGAAGAGAACGACACTGAAGTGATCTTACAAAGGAGGGGAAAGGGAAAGACTTTACTACTACAAAACCCATGGATGCCTTGAAGGTTTTCAGAAGCAGATCTGAGAGAGGAGGAGGGAGAAAACGGAGCGGGAGGAATGACCCACTAATTTAGATGGATGATTTCAGGATAAAATAGTATCATGAGAACTCAAACAGTGTTTTCTAATTATAGACTTTTAAATTTAAAATATTCTGAAAGTTCACTCTGTACTTTCCTCTGCCTAATACAGGTTGCATTCAAAACATCCCAGAAATAGGATTTTTTTTTTTTTAAGCCCAGATAGTAAGGTGGAACAACAGATCAAAATGCCCTGTATCTGGCAACCTCTGCTTTCTACAGTTTTTCTGTTGGGTCTTCCATGAAGAAACAACTGCCAATCTAATTCTTTCTTTCTCGACACGAAGTTGTTATTGCTATGCCTGGACTCCTAAAACTCCTTAGAGTGACATGAAGGTCATGTACTATCATAACAGTGAAACTTAAATAATTATTTGACTTAATGAAATGCTTTCAGACCTTCCGAAAGAAAAAAAATAACCTCTTTATATCTTTACACTGAAAGTGCGAAAGTGTTTACTCTTGTTGGTGAACAAAGAAACACAAATCAAAAAAGGGAGATACTATGTTTTGCATATTAAATTGGCACCCCAAAAAATCATCAAGCTGCTGCTCTCCAGGACTATTGTAAAATACATTTCTAATATTTTATAAGTACACTAAGAATGTGAACAAACATTAAGCTCTGAGCCTCTGACACTGTTAATAACAGTGAAAAACTGGAAATGACAAAGTGTCCAACAACAGGGGACTGCTTAAATAAATGGTGGTGGATGGATACAATGGAATATGAAACTACTTCTTTACTCTGTCTAGCGAAAGGGACAAGTTCATGACATAGTCAGATGTACAAAGCAATATATGTATGATCCTATTCTGTTTTTTAATGTTTTAAAATATATTTTTATTGAGTTCAGAGAGAAAGGAAGAGGGGGAGAGAGAGAGAAATATCAATGATGACAAGAGAATCATTGATATGCTGCCTCCTGTACACCCCACACTGGGGATTGAGCCTGCAACCCCTAGCATGTGGCCTAACCAGGAATCGAACCATGACCTCCTGGTTCATAGGTCGACCTCAACCACTGAGACACACTGGCCAGGGGCTATTCTGTTTGTTTTGTGTGTGTTTTTTGTGATTTTTTTTTTTTAAAGCTGTATGTGTAAGCATAAACATGCTGGAAAGATAATGTAAAATGAAAATGTTAACAGATGATAGATACATAGATGACTTAAATTTTCCTTTTGCTTATCCAGGTTTAAAATTTTCTAAAATGAACGTGAGTTATTATTATCACCAATAAGTAAAAGAAAAGATGAGTTGAGAACTCCCAACACAAATTTTCAAGTATCAACTACCATATTAACAGGCTCTAAAAAAAGTTTATTGCAATAAGTACACAGTCTATTTAATATCATTATGTACTAAGGATAAAAATAGTAAACCTCGTTTTTCATTTTGGTCACTATGTGTGGGGCGAGCAAATAAAAATACTCTGTCCTGAAAACTTAAAAGTGTTCTTTTTAGCACGATGCCATATGTGGTGATGTAGCACCAGGTAGCTGAATGATTAGCCTCTCCGGGTAAAAATAGCATAATTATATAGTTCATAAAATTAAAATGTACATATTTACTATGATTATTACTCTTGCTCAAATAAAATTCTCTCTTTGAAAATAAAAATGAAACTAGACATGGATAAATACGAACTAAGATAGAAACAAATTTGGGAGGTGGAGAATATTAGAAATAGGGCTTCCAGAGAGAGTTCACCTCTGGTCAGGGAGAGGGGATATTTGGTAAGAAACAGGGTAACTCCTCAGGATATACATAAGTATTGGAAAATTTCAAGGACCCTGTAGTGTACACACCAGAGCAGGTTAACAGAATGAGCAGACTAGCTTATACCTGAGTAACTGAGTGAGAACTGAACTTATGCTCACGCTTCAGCTCTTGCTTAGAAGTCTCTTGTAGATTCCCAGCTGTTCAGGTCTCTTGGTTCTGTCATCCATTTCCTCAGTTTTTTATTTTTTCTCTCCTAATCTTTTGTTGTCTTAAGATTTCTAAGAGGCTGTTTACTTGAACCTCCTCACTATTTATCAGCAGTTTGCTTCCATTGTGAGAAACTTGTTTCAGAAAAGGAATAATCTGTACTTAATTATAAAAACTTTATTTGGTTTACCTTATCCATTATTACCCACATCAGACACCCTCACCAAACAGGTTTCCAACATTCCTTCTAAGCAATCTCAAATAAATTACATACAGCTTATTTGCATAACTCTCTATATCACAAAGCAGCAACTTTTAATTGAGGTCTTCTTTTAAGTCTTGGAGGAAGGATCATGTTTAGAGAACAAAATGAGAATCAAGAAAGTTAACTTTCAGGATTCCCTAGAGCTATTTAGTGTCCAAATAAAAAACATTAAAGTACCAAGAATAACTGGAAAAGAGGAAGAAGAAAGAAGGAAGTGAAATGAGGGGCACACTAGAGGTTTGTGCAACTGAACCTTGAGCAAAACAAAGAAGGATGAAGCAAAGTGCCCAAAGGCTTGAAATGAACACATTTCAGGGACAGGGGTCAGAGGTGAGCAGCAAGACTCAAACCAGAGCTCCTGCTGGTGGAGCCCAAGGCATCTTTAAGGGTCTAATGGACCATCACAAAATGGATGATGATGGTGACCAAATGAACAGGCAGCCACGTGCTTTCATTCTGAGCTTTTAAGCCATGTGTGGTCAGAGGCTGTACCTCAGAACAGTTTAAGGAGTAAGCATTATGAATGCCATTATTAATAACCATAGTACTCTCTTGCATTCAGAGTACAACCCACAGGCCTTTGATAGCTACCATATCTCAGAATATGGCACCTTTAAGAGAAGGGGTGAGCTTTAGCAGCACATGGAAAAAGAACCCCGAGGTCCTCCCCCAACTCCCTAAAGTGTCTAAAGCTTGCTATAGGGGAAATTAAGGTAGAATTCTTATTCATCCTTGTAGAAAGGTTTACAGATAGTAAATAATCCCAGTTTTCCATCACATTTCTAAACTAACAGACACAAATGTATAAAGGAAATGCAAAATGTGTACTCTCTCCAGTGAGGATATACACATTCATGTTTCACTTTTCATGGTACTTCATTTTTTTATTGTATTAACTTTTGGGGGGGGTGGTGAGAGAAGGAGAGAGAGAGGCATTGATTTGTTGCTCCACTTATGTAAGCATTCATTGGCTGATTCTTGTGTATGCCCTGACCGGAGACCAACCCCATAACCTTCACAATATCAGGACCACACTAACCAAATGAGCTCCACGGCCAGGGCTAAACAGTCACTTTAACAGACCCAGCAAGCGGAAAGTCAGTAGGAACACAGGAGAACTCACCAACACAATCAATCAACTGGATTGAACTCACATCTATATACTACTTCATCCAAAACAGCAGATCACACATTCTTCTCAAGCTTACAAGAAATTTCACTATGATAGACCACATTCGGAGCCATAAAACACACCTTAATACATTTAAAAGAATGGAAATCATGTAATGTCTCCTCTGAGACCTCAGCAGAATTAAACTAGAAATCAGATAGCTGGAAAAGTCCAAAATACCTGGAGATTACACACTCCTAATTAATACATTGATCAATGAAGAAATCTCAAGATAAATTTAAAAACAATTTGAACCAAATACAAATTGAAAATGCAACTTATCAAAATTTATGGATGCAGGAAAAGCAGTGCTTGAGGGCAATTTATAGCAGTGAGTGCATATATTAGAAAAGAAAATCTAAAATCAATAATCTAAGTATATACCTTAGGAAACTAAAAAAATAAAAGCAAATTAAACGCAAAGTAAGTAGGAGAAAAATAATAATACAAAATTAGAGCACAAACCAATGAAATTGAAAACAGGAAACCAACAGAGAAAAGTCAATGAAACCAAATGCTGGCTCTTAGAAAAGGTCAATAAAATCAATAGGCAAGCTAACTAAGAAAAAAAGAAAGAACACACAAACTACTAATATCAGAAATGAAAGAGAGGACATCACTACAGATCCCATGGATGAAAAAAGGCTAGTAAAGGAATACTATGAACATCTCTATGCCCACAAAATTGAAAATATAGATGAAATAGACCAATTCCTTCAAAGACACAATCTGTCAAAACTCACACAAGAAACAAACCATGTGAATAGGCCTATAGCTATTAAAGAAATTGAATCAATCCTATATAATAAAAGCCTAACATGCTAAGTGTCCAAACGTTTGACCAGTCACTATGACGTGCACTGATCACCAGCGGGCAGACGCACTGACCGATAGGTTAGCTTGCTGCTGTGGTCTGGCCTATTGGGATTGGGCGAAATGGGCCAGACACGCCCTGGAGCCCTTCTGATTGTACACCAGTGGGGTCCCTCAGCCTGGCCTGTACCCTCTCACAATCTGGGACCCCCTCGGGGGATGTCTGGGACCCCTCGGGGGATGTCCGGGACCCCTCAGCAGTCCAGGCCAAGGGACCCCACCAGTGCACAAATCTGTGCACCGGGCCTCTAGTAATTAATAAACTTCCAAAATAGAAAGCACCGGGCCCAGATGGGTTCACTGGTGAATTCTACTAAACATTTAAGGAAGAAATTATACCAGTTCTCTACAATCTTTCAAAAGATAGAAACAGGGAGACTACTTCCTAATTTACTCCATGAAGTCGCCTTACCCTAATATTAAACCAGAAAAAAAAATTACAAGAAAACTACAGACCAATATCTCTCATGAACACAAGATACAAAAATCCTCAACAAAATATCAACAAACTCAATCCAACAATGTATGAAAAGAATTATACACCATGACTAAGTGAGATTTATACCAGATATGCAAGGCTGATTAAACACTTAAATCCACTTTTTTAATCTATCACATCAACAGGCTAAGGGAGAAAACTCACATGATCATATCAATAGATGCAGAAAAAGCATTTGATAAAATTCAGCATCCACTCATGACAAAAATTATTAGTAAACTAGAAAAAGGGTGGGGATTGCCTCAACTTGATAAAAAAAAATCTACAAAAAAACCTACAGCTATTATCAGACAAAACGGTGAGAAGCTCACCAGAGATATACAGATGGCAAATAAGCTTATGAAAACATGCTTGACATCATATGTCACAGGGAAATGCAAATTGAAAGAACAATGAGCTACTAGTGCACCTATTACAATGGCCAAAATCTGGAAAAGTGACAATGAGCTACCAGTACACCTATTACAACGGCCAAAATCTGGAAAAGTGACACCACCAAATGCCGGTGAGGCTGTGAACAACAGGAACTCTGGTGGAAATTCACTGCTGGTGGAAATGCAGAATGAGACAGCCAATGGCATAAAATCACTGCCTGTACTTTCTGCTCAATTTTTCTATAAACCTAATACTGCTCCAAAAAATAAGGCCTATTAATGCACAAAAAAGTACTTCTCATAATTACCTAGAAACACGTTCATAGTTAAGATGGCAATCATTTTTTTCAAAAATAAAAATGAGAAATACTCCAAGTATTATGATGTAAGCTGTAAAGCAACACTCAAACATTAATGGCAAAACAGTGCTCAGTTATGTCCTTTAAGAACAAATGACAATGGCCCTGACCAGGGTTGCTCAGTGGTTAGAGCATCGGCATGTAATCTAGAGGATCTCAGGATCACACAAACCCTCACCGGTGTGTGTGGGAGGCAACCAATCAATGTCTCTCTCACATCAATGTTTCTCTCTCTCTCCCCCTCCCCCCCCCACTCTCTCTAAAAATCAATGGAAAAATAAAAATAGCCTCACTCTATAGGTGAGGATTAAAACACACACACACACACACACACACACACACACACACACACGCGCGCGCGCGCGCGACAATTTGCTCAAGCACAACCATTGATCTAAATTCGCCTTGTAATTCAAAAGCACTTAAGGCTTCTAAATGTAGAGAGCATGCTAAGCACTGCTTAATGTTGATAAAACACCATCTATGGTTAAGGCAGCACTCCTCTTTGTGCTGTGACATGTTCAGATCTGTAATTCCATCACTGCCCCCACAGGTTTTCATATTCTATGTACAAATTCATTCCAGAGGACATGAAGGTGATGCTTTGTATACCAGATGGCAGGGCACATCCTGTGCCTGCTGAACTTAAAGGCTTTATTCAGCATGCAGCACAAGCACATACAGGGTGGGGCACCCAATCTATAATGTGCCATCTGCAAAACTGTACCCTCATGAAACTACACGTAAGATCTGCTTTGCTTCCAAGATGACATCTTTACAACATCCCTTAAGAGTATTCTCATAGCCAAAGACTCCCTTTCATGGAGCCCCCTATCTTTCCCAAGCCTGTGCCTCAAGGAACCAAGAGCCTTGCTATCAGCTAAGAAGATGAAGCTAACATGAAATGTATCTGCCAATAAGACAGAAATCTGACTAAAGACACAATGGCCGGGTCCCAAAAGATATTTTTCTGCCATTTGCAAAGTTCCATGTAAGTTTTATGCTGTGATTTTAAATTAAAACATCTCAATTTCAAACAGCCTTCTGAGGGCTTCTGAGGATTTTATCTGTAGTTCATAATTACATGTGGAAACTGGCTGGTCACCCTGAACGCCTTTTGCAAAGTAGCACTCCACTGCAAAATAATTTTACTCTTCAGTCCTAACCCAGAGGGCATAGGGTGTTTGAGTGTTTTCCTGTGAAAGCAGCCTTAGAAAGGATGTGGACCAAGGACTAGCTCTCAGAGCTCCACCTCCAGTTTCCCCCTTGCAGTCACACCCTCAGCTTATTCTGCTTCTCACTGACAACGGTGTCCATGGCAATTCACTGCTGACACTACACTACTTCCACAACTTCCATTTTCAGACACAATATTTAGAAACTACGAGTAATACTCCTGGCTTATAAACAAATAGTTAATAATGAAGCTGGCTCATCAGAGAGCTGTATTTATTAAATTCTGGTTATGTTTAAAGAGTCAACCCAAATTCTCTTTAGAATATAATCTAATCTCATTCAAATAAATAAAAAATTTTTTGAGGACAAGTGATTCAAAAAAAGCATTTTGTCACCTGGCCAGTGTGGCTCAGTGGTTGAGCATTGACCTATGAACCAGGAGGTCACAGTTTGATTCCAGGTCAGGGCACATGCCCGGGTTGTGGGCTTGACCCCAATAGGGGCATGCAGAAGGCAGCAGACCAGTGATTCTCATCATTGATGTTTCTATCTCTCTCTCCCTCTCCCTTTCTCTCTGAAATCAATAATAATACATTTTTTAAAAAAGCATTTTGTCACCCTAGCTGGTTGGCTCAATGGATAGAGCGTTAGCCTGCGGACTGAGGAGTCCCGGTTTCAATTCCGGTCAAGGGTTGTGGGCTCGATCCCCAGTAGAGGCCGTGCAAGAGGCAGCCAATCAATGATTCTCTCCCATCATTGATGTTTCTTTCTTTCTCTCTCTCTCTCTGTCTCTCTCCCCCCACCACCCCTTGCTCACTTCCTCTCTGAAATCAATAAAAATATATATTTTTAAAAAGCATTTTGTCAATGTTTCCTTCTTTTTCAGTTTTATGTCAGAAGGTATCAAAGGAATCTTAGAATTAAAAAATACCCAATTAATTACTTATATAAAAAAGTATGTACGCAACCCTAAGATGGTTTTACAAATAGCATTTTAGAAATGTTTCAAGTACATCATTTAAAACAAAACAAAACAAAATCTAGCCTCATTTCCTTAATGATGATGGCAGAGTAGGGCAGGGGCTCAACTGCTTGTGCAAATGGGGCAAAAAGTGAACAGAAATGAGCCCCAGCCAGTGTGGCTCAGTTGGTTGGAACATTGTCCCATGCACCAAAGGATTGTGGGTTCGATTCCTGGTCTAGTGGGGGTGAGTGTGGGAGGCAATCTCTCTCTCCCCCCCTTCCTCCCCGACTCTCTTTAAAAAAAAAAAAATAACAGAAATGAAATTTAGGGACTAACATCATATATTACTTTATTTTGTCTTTTCTATTAAACCAGTTAGAAAGGACTTTTATAAATCTGGCTGCTGTTTCATAATTTTTCTGCTCCATGCTTGCCTACTAAAGGCAATTGATTTGTTAAGAAGGAAAACAATACAACAAAAAAGAAAGATTAAAAGAAAGAGGGAAATGTAGTTTACATTACACCACTGGATATGTGACTAATGATCGATAAAGAAACAATAAAAGTAAGCAATCACTGTAAAATTTATAAGTCTGTTTGACAGATTGGGCCTACCTCTAAAATTTATCGATGCACAATTGAAAATTAAAAGACAGTTCATTAAGGTAAGTACTCTTTACTACAGTTTCCGTCACTGTTTGCCAAATAACCAGAACTAGCTTCATCTAAATTCTCTCACACACATACTAACACACAGAGAGAAATATAGAGAAAAAGATTCAGAATATAGCTTCCTTCAAATATATTCCTGCATTCCTCCCAACCTAAAATATATAACATGAATTATCCTTAATAAACCCATGGCCTTTAGACATGTGTAATCTCCACCTTAATGATAGTAGAATCTCAGCAATAAAGAACCATTTTATCACCCCCCTAATTTCCTTCTCCTAAAAGTTACTAGTATTCTATATCTTTCGTTTACTTTTCTTCTTGGTTCCTACAGTTATCTTTGCAAATAAATGTTGTGCTGCTTCTGAAATAAAGAAACCATTATTAGTCAGATTTTTCCTTTTTATCCCTTGTCACAATTGTCATCGCGCTTTAGAAATGTATGGGATGAGTCTGCCAAATTAACCTTCCTAAGATTACAACTTTGCACACAGCCACATCTTTCAGGACATCCAATACGCCCTGAACTCCTCCTCCTGACAATCACTGCCTTTCTGAATCTGGTCCTTTCCGGAGTGTCCTGGAAATGGCACCAAACTGGATTAAAGACACTGATGAATCTCCACCTTCCAAGTAATCTTAGTTTCTAAATATAAAATTAGACTAACTACACTATTTAAGGATTTTTCATGCTTTACTTTTATTCCACCCCTCCCAACCTAATGGCTGATTAAAGAAAAAAAGTGCCATATAAGTGGCATCATCTATTACTACTGTTGTCCCTACTAGAGATGGATGGCCTCCAGGAACTTAAAATCCAGTTGAAGATCCAAGGACACTAGATTAAAGCCAACAAAAGTCTATTTCTGATTGTCCCCAAACAAGTCCCACAGATAATAACTGGTAGAGTGTGCATTCTCAATGGTGAAAATTGGTGCTCTAAGGTTGAAAAAAAAGGTTTGTGATCTTCCAAAAGAGACTATAATTTACTAGAGGCCCGTTGCACCAAGATTCATGCAAGAATAGGCCTTCCTTCCCCTGGCTTCGCTCCCAGCTGCTCCCAGCCGCTCCCAGCCTGTAGTCTTCACTCCTGGGTGGCCGGAAGCAAAGACTTGCCCGCTGCTGTAGCTCCCTCCGCCCCCCACCCTCCCCTTCATAGCCGGCGTCCCTCCCTGCCCGGCTGCTCCGGCCTGTGTATGCAAATTAACCCACCATCTGTTTGGTTAATTTGCATACTCACTCCTGATTGGCTGATGGGCATCAAGGAGGTACAGTCAACTTGCATATTTCTCTTTTATTAGTGTAGGTGGGGACAGAGCGGGAGGGGATAGGAAAACCTGTCTAAAAAGACAACAGTGAAAACAAAATGGTGAGAATCAAAATGTTGAGAAACACTGACAGAGGCATCCACAGTGTACTTTGTATTTGCTACTAATTGGCTAAATTACCCAAATTACCTAACCTAGTCTCACCTGATATACCACCAATAGCATGGGTTTTTTTGGTTGGATTCCAACTATATCTTTTATCCTTCTCAAGCTTAATGTTCCTTCCTCAAAGAGGTCCTTTCCTGACCACTGTCTAACATAGGTCTCCCCCATCTTTTGCTCTCTCAGATCTGATCCACGTTCACAAGTTGTGGTTCTGTGCCGGTTTCCTTTTTTAACTGGCTATCTCCCACATGGGGCAGTGGACTCCATGAAGGGGAGGACCATGTCTGTTTGTGTACAAGAGTACACCCAGCCTGACACAGAATAGGTGCTCGCTGGTTCTTGCCAAGCCCTTCCTCTTAACCAACTTTTCCCCTCCTGATGTACTAAAGGATGGGCCGGGACCCTTTTCCAGACATTAATCCCAAGAGATGGTCTCCAATCCTAGCAATTCATTAACTCTTACTTTCATTTAAAACCACTTCAAGGTCCCTTGCGTCCCACAGCATAACCTGTTAGAATTTTCTCCAAAATATATGATCAACTATAAAAATTTTAGTAGGATTTTTAGATTTGTACAATAACAACCTTGATATTAAGAGGAATGAGATGGGGAAAGAATATTTTTTACATATAAGATTGAATATCAAAATGACATATTTTTTACATAATAAGATTGACTGTCAAAATGACATTTTTTACTCACAAAGTCCAAGAGTTTAAAAGACCTTTCCTTTCTTAATCCCAGTGGCTGCTGTTCCTCCTTTCAGGTGTGTCAATAACTGAGCTGCTAATTGAGAGAAGAGGCCATGGAACACTCTAGGACAGTGGTTGGCAAACTGCGGCTCGCGAGCCACATGCGGCTCCTTGGCCCCTTGAGTGTGGCTCTTCCACAAAATACCACGTGTGGGCACACACGTACAGTGCGATTAAAACTTCGTGGCCCATGCACAGAAGTCGGTTTTCGGCTCTCAAAAGAAATTTCAGTCGTTGTACTGTTGACATTTGGCTCTGTTGACTAATGAGTTTGCCGACCACTGGCCTACAACAACTATGTGTCTTTCTACAGCATCAAGATATTTGGCAAGTTCTAAACTATGTTTAGTTGGAAAAAATATATACACAAATATATACACATATATGTATATAATTCGCTAATATCCACATGTCCATATATAAAAGTTATGTGGATTAAAATAAAAAATACTTCATTCCCTCAGTACTCTATTAAATGTGGTCTTTTTTAAAAAGTTAGTTAGATCTTGGTTTTTTTTTTTTATTCATTTTAGAGAGAGGGTTAGGGGAAGAAAAAGAGGAAGGAGAAAAGAGAGAGGAAGGGGGAGAGGAAGAGAGAGAAACATCGATGGGAATCAAGCTTGCAACCCGAGCATGTGCCCTTCCCAGGAATCAAACCGGCAATTTAGATGCACCAGATGATGCTCAACCAACTGAACCACACCAGCCAGGGCAGTAAAGATTTTTTTTTTTAAAAAGTTTTAAAGAATGAATTTTAAAAGATGAAATCTACAAAACATTTTGTCCCTATGAGGCAAACAAAGGATATTAAAAGATAGTACATGATTAAAATGTGAAATTAATCTCTAATAGGACCAGAAGCTTAAGTAAATATTTTCTTTAAGAAAAGCAATCCTTTCTAAAAACATCAGCGGACCCCATATAGACATTTCTGCACCACAGTCTCTAGTACCACTTAGTTATTTTTGCTACTAGGAAACATTTGCACAAAAACAAAATTAAAATCCTCCTCTTGCTTCTATTCTTCCACCTAAAGGAATACTCGTAAGCTCCATTATTAGCAATACACTTAATAGCTCCACAGCAACTGGTATAATTAAGGTGTTGCAACAGGAGGATAACAAAGTGGAAAACAAAGCGATATTAGCGTAGGAGAAAAAACACACAACACTTCCACACAGCCTTGCTGGGAAAATAACTACCAAGGGGGGAGGGGAAGAAGGAGAACTTGCTAAAGAGAACCCTTTATATTAGCTAAGGACAGTTGCTACGAGGCCTTCAAGATATTTAAGTATGCAACGGAGCAAATCAAGTTTTGAAAATGGTGAAATGTATGAAGTAACTGCAGTGACTTCACCAAAAGAATGCAGGGGTGGGAAGAGATGAGGTTTCTGAAACACAAAAGTGATTTTCTTAAGTTTTCACATGTGACTTCCAAGAAGGTACGGGTTCTGAGAGGAACAGAGCTAAGCGGACCTTCCAAATCAAGCACTGACAACTTGTGAAGTGAAGGAGGAGAGGTAAAAGACGGAAGGGAGGGGCACAACTCTAGCCCTGATATTCTTGGCCCAGGGCCAGGCTACAGAAGGCAGAGGGCAGCATTCGGGAATCAGGAAAACCTGCTCTTCATTGGCTTCTGCCTGATAGATACAACACAGGTGTAACTCATACAAGCCAAACAGTAGTATTTGAGAGTACTCAGCTAATTGATTCAGAAACATGTCTGCATCATGCTAGGAAATACCAAAAAAACCCACGAAACACACACACGTATATATATATATATATATATATATATATATATATATATATATATACGTGTGTGTGTATATATATGTATATGTACATATATATATCATAATTTCAACAGAAAAATCATATTATAGTATAGACTCCAGTGACAGAGAAAGGCCTAAGGACTCTGGAACAAAGAGGGGACACCTCCCCACACAGGTGAAGTGGAGAAGGGAGTGAGGAAAGTTCCCCACAGGGGATGCTGGAGGTCACTTGGTCTTGTGCTTTAAATCACTCCTCTAAGTATTAGTGTGACCGGACAAGATCACCATTTAAAGAAATTCTCCACATTGCAAAACCCAACGGACACTGTGTTCTCATCTTACTCAACTCCTCATGATCTTACAACAGAAATGATTACTCCACCTTGCTTTAAACACATGATAATGTTGGCATTTGTAACACGGCTCTTTGGTCTTCCTCCTACTTAGTGGTTACCCCATGTTCTTCGACTTGATCTATAACTCTGTTATTCCTCTGGGCCTGATCTCTATCTCTCCGCTCTGCCTACAAAATCTCCCTGGGTGACTCTAGATTTCCCATAACCTTATATACCACTTCTATGCTGGCACAACTCTGGTCCTGATCTTGTCCCTAAATGTAGGTCTCTCAGTCACCACTGGCCATTGGACATCCACCTCCATTAAGATGACTAATAGGCAACTCAACTAACCACTGACCAAAACAGAACTCTATTCCCTACAACCCCGTCACCCACCAAAACACAAGGAGTTCCACTTGATTTCTGCTATTCTCTCATGTCACCCATCCAAACCTATCTCCGTAAGTCTTGATTCTATCTCCAAACCTCTCAAATCCATCCACTGCTCTCCACCTCCAATACCACCCCTATACACCAGACCACACCACTTCTCGTGTGGAATGCTGCCAAGAGCTTCATAATTGTTCTCCTTGCTTCTCCTCGTATCCCTTTCTACAACCCCCAGCAGCAGCTAAACTAGACGTTACAAATGTAACACAGATCATGTCCCTCTCCTCCTTGGATCAATTCGCAATGCCATCTCATTGCATTTGGAATGAGACTCACACTCCTTACAAAGTCTGCAAGCCCTTCCCAACCTGGTCCTGCCTGCCTCGCCACCTCCTCTCTCACCCCTCTCCTGCCCAGACCCTGCAGCCAGACTGGCCTCCCTCCCTCTCCCTGTGGGACCAGGCACTTTCCCTCCCCAGGCAGATGCACATGCTCTTCCCTCTGCTGGGTCTACTTATCCTTTGCATTTAGTGCAAGTCTGACCTCTTCCAACAGACCTTTCCTGACCGTGTATTACAGGTTCCCCACTCTCTACTTCATGATGCATCACCCTTTCCTTTATAGAAGTCCAAATCTGCACTTATCTTGTGTTTATTGGTTTTACTCACTTATCATCTGCTCAACCTCTCTTTTCAACACCCTTTTCTCTCTCAACACATAAACTCAATCTCCATTAAGGTAGAAACCTTGACTGAATCCCTAGAATCAAAAATAATGTCTACCATAAAACAAGTGCTCAAAAAACTGTGTTGAATGAATTAATCAATTTCAGAAAGATTTAAGGATGGCTTGGACCCTGTTTTAGCCATCTGTGCAGTGCAGGTATTTTAAAAAGTCAATCCCTTTGTGAAATCCAAGGCAACTATCTTGAGAAGTTTGTGAGAACGGTGGCTTGCCCAGTGGCTAAGGAAATTCTTTTGGTATGAAATCCACTGCTATGAGTTCTTAGAGGATGGTTACATTCTGGGGGCAGGTCAGCAACTGCTCCAGGGCCGGGTCTTTGTAAGCTCAGAAACTATTTTATCAGTTCACTCAGGAGAGATAAGCTCTGGATATCTGCTTTGTACTAACCAGGATGCAACAAAAAACATGAATCTATTAATTTATCAAGATTGCTGGAAAAAGAAGGAATTCTTACCATTTGCAGCATCATGGATGGAACTGGAAAGCATTATGCTAAGCGAAATAAGCCAGTCAGAGAAAGATAAATATCACATGACCTCACTCACTGGTGGAATATAATGAACAACATAAACTGATGAACAAAAACAGATCCAGAGACAAAGAATCAAACCTCAGAGGGAAGGTAGGGGAGGGTGGGGGTCCGGGGGAAAGATCAATCAAAGGACTTGTATGCACGCATATAAGCCTAACCAATGGACACAGACACCAGGGGGGTGAGGGCATGAGTGGGGGGTGGAGGGCAATGGGGGGATAAGGACACATATGTAATACCTTAATCAATAAAGAAAAAAATTTTTAAAAAGATTGCTGGGAGATTACTGGTGAAGGAAGTTACTTGCTTGATCATGTACATAGCCAAGACACCTTCATTCTGCTATGGAATATTGACAGGGAAAAATAATTTATTAACCAATAATTGCTTGATGAGGATAAAATGAAAGCAAATGAGTCAGTCATGAAGGGCATTACACCACAAAGCCATGTCTTGAGAACTTTCTAGACAAGAGAGGTAAGAGACTAGAAACTACATCATGAGATTAGGCAGCCCTTTCCCAGGGCTGGCATAAGGAACAAATCGAAACACAGACTGTCCTAGTAACCCCCTGTATTCATTTCCTGTTACTCCTGTAACAACTTACTACAAATTTAGTGGCTTAAAACAAAACAAATATATCTTTTTACAGTTCTGGAGGTCAGAAGTACGAAACAGGCCTCACTGAGCTAACACAGAGCTGCATTCTTTCTGGAACCCAGGGGAGAACATTTTCTCGCCTTTTCCAGCTTCTAGAGACTATAAGCCTTGGCTCATGCCCCCCCCCCCCCGCCCCCACTTCCATCTTCAAAGCCAGCAATGGCTGTTTGAGTTTTTCTAGTGATGCCAACTCTCTGGTTCTGACTCTTCTGCTTTCCTTTTCCACTTCCAAGGACGCTTGTGATTTCATTGGATCCACCCAGAAAACCCCTGAGTCTCCAATCTTAGCATCATCTGGTTAGCAACCTAATTCCATCTGCCACTTTACTTCCCCCTTGCCATGTGCTAGAGACTAAGGTGTGACCATCTCTGGGGACCATTATTCTGCCTACCATTGTCTTCTGTCTTCCATCGTAATGAAAAAACAGCCATATAAACTTCACAGGTACAAGCTACTCTCCTCAAATAAAGACATTTAACTACTTTAATTTATAATAGGTGAAAGCACTAAAACTAAAAAAATTAAATACTGCTAGAATAGCAGGTGTAATTTGCAGCTCTTCTTGCTGAGCTGAGTGTGCTGAACAGTGGAATGGGAGAATACATCGCTCCTTTCCCACACCACCACCAGGCCTGATAGGGCACTCAGAAGCTTTTAGACAGAAATGTTTGCTAATACCATATTGAAAATATAGTGTTGGTATCTTTCAATAACGAGAGCGAAATAACAGTGGTGTTCATGGTACAATACTCCTCAGAAGGCTGAGCTCTGCAAGGATAGTAGCATTTGTGCTACACTATTTCGCTCTCGTTATTGAAAGATACCTAGTTGTCTTTCAATAAGGAGCGAAAGATACCTAGTTGTAATCCTCCACACAGTAAATCAAAGGAGTTTGACAATCATAAGGAGTTTAAACAGGTGTGATTTTTCCTTTGCTAAAGCTACAAATTTAAAGGGCCCAACCTGTGAGATACATACTAGATTCCATGGCCAACAGTGTAGTGGTTAGACTCTGAAAGCCAAACAGTCTGCTTTAGAACCTAAGTCATCTGTGTGACCACAGGCAAGTGATTTAACCTCTGTTTCAAAAAGGGACCCGAAAATGGGTGTAGTATCTGCTCCACAGTGACTTAGGAGGAGTAAATAACTAACAGTTCTAAGTGCTCAAAACCAATCCTCACACATAGTAAGCTCTGTAAGTATTTGTTAAGTACAATTTTAAATGTTCCTGTTTGCTGCTCATAACTTGCCAATCAAGCTATATTCTAAGGGAATGTATTTCTCAGAACTAACTAGTCTATCATAGAGGATATGATATTTTATATATATGTGCGTGTGTGTGTATATGTATACACACACACACACACACATATATAATTTAACATAAACAATGCCCTTTGTTGCTATTAAAGTTTGGTAGCAACTAATGGGGTAGCAATAACTGGATGATTAAGCAACTCCCTTAACAAATGCAAATCTCAGAAAACAGAAGCAGCTGCAGCTGTGTTACATACACCGTCTCAGGGCCTCCTAAAGAAAGACGCAGAGCATTGGGAAGGACAGTAGGGTCTGTGATTCTTAACTGCCCCGGCATTTTCTGGGACAGTGGTGTTCATGGTACAATACTCCTCAGAAGGCTGAGCTCTGCAAGGATAGTAGCATTTGTGCTACACTAGCAAGCATCTGCTGAGAAGCCCCACATATTGTGATTGCAGCTCTGACAGCGTTTCAGAATTCACAGTGATCTCATAAACTTCTTATAAAAGTTCTTGAATTCAACGGCAGTGTACAATCAACTTCAATATTTTCATTTTAACCCGGAAGGAAAGGAGGAAGGGAGCATGGAGTAGGATCTGGACCCTACCAGTACAAGGCAAGATGTGACAAATAGATATTCTAATCCTAAAATATGAAGCCACCTTAATGAGAAATACTGTAATAATTTGATTTTTTAGGTATTAAGATTGACCCCTTTGTTTTCAAAGTTAGAAGTGCAGCTTAGTGTGCAAAAAATAAAAATAACAATAGCTAAGCAACTCCATATTAATATGAATTAGGCATTATTCTCAATGTTTTAGCCACAGAAAGTCATATCATCCATACATTCATCTTATGAAGTAAATACTATTTTATTTCCATTTTACAGCCAGGAAATGGAGATTCACCTGGGAAAGCTGCCCCAGATCACCTAGCGGTAAGTAGTGGCGGTGTTAGGGCTCAAGTCCATGCTGGCCTAAGGAAGCCGGCAGGCATTTATCTTTGTGGCATTACTTAATGACCTTTAGGCAGCACAGACCGGAGAAACATTCTAGGAAATGGGGTGGAGACATACAATCCCGTGTAAAAAATATATCCCAACGAACCTGCCATACCTCGGAAACCAGTGGAGACCTTACGGAAAGCTATGAAGGATCTTGTGCATTAGAATCCGCTGGCTCTGACTTCAAATCCTGCTCCACCTCCTACCAGCTCTGCAGCCTTGAGTACACTAACCTTTCTACACTGTTGCTACCTCCACAGTGGAGAGAACACAATTCCTACTTTGCATGTCTGAAGATGAAGACAGCATTTCATGGGATCTCCACTAGCTCCTATCTCAGAGGCCCTACCATTATTTAACCATCACCATTTTACTTCGCTGCCTCCAGCCCTGTGTTTGAGGAAGCTTGGAGAACCAACTTGAGTGTCTGGCTTCTCTATTTGGCCCCTGTTTCAAAGGCTTACCTTCACTTCCAACTACTGTTGCCAGTCTTTTTCTGAAAGGTCTCCACAACTCTTTGGAGATGGGGTGCTATCTAAAGGTATCCCCTCCATGGCACCCCAATGAGTTAAGCAGTCCATGACCCAAAACCGCTTACTCTTTGATCCTCTTCCCTACCCCTAAATAAAAAAGCTCATTCCTACACAGTTTTTCTAGGTATAGACCAGACTACCTAATGAAAATAGTTCCCAGATAAGGAGAAGTATCCTTCACCCATGTAGGTGGGGTGCGTGTGAAGAGGTGGCTTCCCTGGATTGTCATTGGCAGAGCAGCTGAGAGACAGCCCTGACACCCCTGCCAGGCCCTCGAGCATCATACAACATGGCTCTGGTTCCAACCGGAGGAGCCAGTTCCCAGGCCTTGGGAGGACACGCACCCCTCGAGGAATCTGCACTAAGCATTGCCCCATCTCTCTTTCTGCAGTTCTTTTCCCACCTCTGGGCCACACCTCCCTTCAGTCCCTCCAATTTGTAGAAAAAAATCTATTTGAAAGTTTATTTCTTATCATATATTTTGCATTTCTAATCATCTTAATTCAAAGAGGTGGTTAAAGTACAGGGATGGATGCTTATTCCCCAATTTTCCATAAATATGATACTTCCAGTTCCACAGTTTCAATTGGGCAGTAATTTGCCTTGATTCAGATAATCATGGAGCCCTTCTTGGTGTGGGCAAGTATGCTGGGTAAACTTAGAGTCGGGGATGGTTAAGGTGGGTATTTCAGCTCCTGTTCAATTTTGCCTGAGGCGGGCTCTGACATCGAGGCATCTCCCTTTCCGCAGCTGAAATGTAACCCTCACATCCTCCGCCCAGGCCTACCAGGCAGAGAAGTGGGACATACCTGAAGGGCCCTTATGTAGTTCCACCCGACATGACTTTTAGTAGTTGGCTGTCTTTTCTGCCTCTTAGGCCTTGAATTTGTTACCTTTCATTCCCCTCCCATTTAAAAATTTTACTATGTGATTTTATTTAAATGTTTTAAACAGTACAAAGGGTTATACTGAAAGAAAAGATGCACATACACCTGGCTGCGTGGCTCAGTGGTTGAGCATTAACCGACCTATGAACCAGGAGGTCATGGCTCGATTCCAGTTAGGGCACACGCCGAGTTGTGGGCTCAATCCCCAATAGGGGGGCGTGCAGGAGGCAGCCCATCAATGGTTCTCTCTCATCATTGATGCTTCTATCTCTCCCTCCCCCTTCCTCTCTGAAATGAATAAAATATATATCTTTTAAAAAGATGCACATACAAGCACCTCAATCCAGTTAATGCTTCTTCTTCTTTTTTAAAAAAAAAAATCTAAGAATGTGCACAAGCTTGGTTTGAAAGTTTTAAGCAACTCTCAAACTAAGACACAGATTTGTAAGGTTGAATTTTGAATTGTAAGCAAGTAATCAAATTAGTGTTTGGCAGTAGGGAAAAACCACTCAGCAGATAAGGGATTATGCTATTTACACATTAATACTATTAACTGTTTCTCTAAATTCTACTTCCAATTACAAGTCATTATTAGAAATTAATAAATTGAACTGATTATAGTTTCTGTATGAAGAGGCTGAATTGGACACCACTCATATTCCAGTGTCCTTTATCAAAACCATCAGGATAAAGTAACTAGGACTGGAAATGGAAAAATAAACCCAAAGCAAAATTAAAATTTTTGACTCAGAGTAGCAAAGAGGGTATGATATTATAGTAAAACTTGAGAATATTTATTTTATTATTTTTTTAAATCCTCACCTGAGGACATTTTCCATTGATTTTTGAGAGAGTGGAAGAGAAAGACAGAGAGAAACATCAATGTGAGAGAAACACATTGATTGGCCAGGGAGGAGCCTGCAACCAAGGTATGTGCCCATGACCGAAATTGAACCCAGGACGCTCTAGCCACGGAGCCAAACCAGCTAGGGCAAACTTGAGAATATTTAAATGAAGACATGCTTTATACCTAAAATGAAAATTAGCTAATTATTTCATTAAATCAACCCAAAATGTCTTACTAATAGTATACTTTTTAAGAGATCAAACCACAAATGTGTAGTTTTTTCTTTTTAAAGAAAAAAGGTGACCTATTTAAAATTTATGGGCTTTATTTTAAACCTAGTGATAAATCTGCTAAATGCAATATCTGAAAATTTGAACTTGTCTATCTTACTGGGTACCTAAGGAAGCAAACTGAAGAAGTAGTTTTTATTTTAGAGAGCTGCTTGGCACTATTAGCACTGCTCTATAGGGCTAATAACAATAATACAAACACAAACAGTTCTTTAAGAAAGCCTGTGTGTTCCGTTTTCATCAGATAAATCCCTTGTGTAATGAGCTATTGACCTATTGTGCACAGAGAATGTTGATCCTATTGCTGAAATCTTATTAGAAACACTAAAGAGACACAGAAATTAAAACTCTTAAATTTTAAAAAGAAAGGAGAAAGCTTTCTAATTCTGAATATGGTTTTTAAAAGGGCAGCTAAACTAAACATTATAAGTCACTTTTAAAAATGCAACATGACTAAAATAATCATGGATGTGTCCGGAGATATAGGTAGAAGGATATTTAATACAGAGTTGCTAAATATAGTGAAAACTGCCCTGGCCAGGTAGCTCACTTGGTTAGAGCGCCGTCCTGACGCAGGTGGATCCCGGTGAAGGCACACAAGAATGAACCAATGAATGCATAAATAAGTGGAATAACAAATCGATGTTTCTCTCTCTCTCCCTCTCTCTCTCTGTCTGTCCCCCACTTTTCTCTCTCCCTCCTTCCCTCACTCCCTCCCTTTCTCTCTCTAAAAATTAAATAAAATTTAAAAAACTGAATTAGTGAAAACTGGAAACAAATGAACTGTCAAGATGCAGATATATAATAGAAAACTGTAAGTGATGTTGTAGGAGTATTTTGGTAATATAAAGATGTCCATATTTGGGTGGGGAAAAAAGTAAGTTACAAAGTAGTATGTAGAGAATGAACCCAGTTTTGTAGAGAATAACTTTCTAGCTGTGTAACTTCAGCAAAGTTACTCAATTTCTCTAAATAAGTTTTCTCTTCAATAAAAAAGAGATAATCATAGTATCTATACCTCACAGAGCTAGAGTGAGGATTACAGGAGATTCTGGTGTATAAAGCAACTGGCACATGGCCTGGCTAATAGTAAGCTCAATACATGCTAGCTCTTTGTGTTATATGTTCATTGGGTAAAAAAGAATTTGAGGATATAGCGGTAAGTGATTTTCTGGGTGGTGGCTAATTTGTTTAACTTGTACTTTAAAGCTTCTATAAGTATCATACTAATAATATGGGGAAATACTAATGAATTGGAATATTCACATACAGTGATTATTCTTTTAAAAATCTACCATAGTGCTTTGCTCACAATAAATAAATCTTGGTTGAGTAGAATTTACTCTTCAGAATTCATTTAAAGAAGTTTGCCATTGAATGTTAAAAATTATTTAACTGAAGAGCTAAACTTGCTTATAATAAACTGGGTAAAGCAAGGCATACTTACACTGTTCAGACCCTTAAATAATTTAAGAGCCCCACTTCAAGACCCATTAGAATGCCACTAGAACTTTCATTATCAAGTGGGAAAAAGCCCAAGATAAGGTAATCACTTCTAGTTTCCTCCCAACTCCACCCCTCTCCTCCTTCTTGACACTTTCTTTTCCTTTCCATAATCAAAGCCTAAGGGTTCTCTCTAGTAGACTGTAACTCCCAAGGACAGAAAGTGCACTTAGCATCAATAGTACTTAGCATAGTGACTGGAATGGTGGTTGCTCACTAAATGTTCACCAACTGGATGAATTGAATAAACGTCCAATGACAGCAGTAGTTCGGGATAGAGGCTTCAATTCCCCCATATGAGAATTGGATAAAGATAGGTAGACTTGACCAGCCAGTGTGGCTCAGTGATTGTCAGCCTATGAACCAGTTAGATTCCTGGTCAGGGCCCTTGCCCTCCTTGAGGCTTCAATCACCAATGGGGGGAGTACAGAAGACAACTTATCCATGATTCTCTCTCATCATTGATGTTTCTATCTCTTTCTCCCTCTCCCTTCTTCCTCTCTGAAAATATATTTTTAAAAAAGGATAGGCAGACTATCTTTAGTTTGAAACTGTCTAGAATTCTTAGTAATTCTTCCTTAAACACACACACACACACACACACACACACACAGAAAACATCTCACTTCAAAGTATCACTTCTTTAAAAAGGAAAAGTTCTTACTTGTATTCCATTGTCTATTTTAATGGATATAAGTTTATTTCCATTTTTCCCTGTACAATTTTTTTAAAGTCCCACAAGAATCCCAGAGAGTTTGAGTAACTCATTCAAAGTAATTCAGCAAGTAAGTTACCACCTAGTTAACCTCAGGTTTCTGGATGCCACTACTCAAGATCTCTACAAGGCCACCTGTGACCTTTGACCCTAAAAGTTGTAGATACCGGAAGAACAAATGTTTTCAATAACCTGAGCAAGTGCTGAAGCTTCTTCCAAATATTTCCCAGGGCTTTTATGAGATTCTACAAGAAGAGAAACTAAGGACAGGAGATCTCCAGGTTCCTATGTCAACCAGCTTTACTTAAAAAACAAAACGAAAGAAACCAAATTAAATATTAACTCATGAAAAAATACTTCAACCAGAAGACTATTGGGAAGCAAGGCTAACACCAAACCAAAGGAAGGGCTATAAAAAGGAAATTTTGCACAGCTTATATTTTTTTAAAGGTGAAGGATAAAGTTTGAGTGTTTTCCACACATGCAGCCTTCCTCCGAATTCCAGGTTTTCACTTCCAGCCACTGCTCTGACTTTGTTTAAATACTAAATGGCAGTTCCCTTAACACGAGTGGGACCCAAACACCTTTCAGGTATTTACACCGAAATGCTGACCGTCTTGGTATACACACTCAAAATGCAGACGTCCTAGGAACCTGCCAAAGGATTGCACATACAAAACCTCAGTCTACCAGCTTTATAAGTAGAAAATTTTGTGGAAATTAATTGGTTATTACCTGAGCCCACTGGAACATCCTCTTATTTATACATAAACAGTAATTTGTTGAGGTCTCCTTTGTGCCAGACATTATAGCTCCTTTGCACTATAGTCCTCAAGTGCTCGGAAGTCCTTATAGTCCCATTTTACTAGATCAGAGTGTTTAAGTAACTGAGAACCCACGATTAACAGATGGGAGGAGGCGTGAACCAAGGATTTGAAAAGTTAAGTTTAAATTCAAAATGCACACCTAACCTAGAAACACTAAACAGATCTCTAGGCCAATTTAAAATGCATGTCAAAATGATTTTAAGGTCATATCAGAGCAGGCACGATAAAATAGAATGACAAAGATCGATAAATAAAAGATTACAGGACTTGACATCAGTTATTTCAAGACGTAGCCGCGGGTTATTAACAATTATCCATATCTCAGAAAGATAGACAGTTCCCTTCCACCTATTTGCGCTGAGAAACCAAATCTTTCCTTAAGGGGACCTCCAAACGTTGAAAGGTTTCCGCGTGGGCTGCCCAGAGCAGGGTCATTACTGTCCACATATCATCAGCAAGTGGGTCTCAAAAATAAAAAGAGTCAGTCCCTCCTTCACCATCTGAATTCAGCCTTGACCTCCGGAGTGTCTCTGGACAACCTATGGTTTAAGTGTCCTTTCAACGCCAGGACCGAGTTACCCGAAATGATTGCAAATGAATGAGTTGAATGCTCAAAGCAAAGAAACAAGCCACACATCCATTCTCTAGCTGGCAAAATCAAGAAAGGATGCCCTGGGGTGGCGCGCGTGGGGGCCGAATTGGAACCACGTCTCTGGTTAGTCCACCTCACTGCTCCTCGCGCTTCGCAGGGCGCGCGGCTCCCCACCCCATCCTCCTCCCCAGCCCCTCCGGGCGCTCCTTACCTGCTCCCCGCCAAAGGCTCAAGCGCCCCGCGGAGGATCTGCTAGCGGACGAAGCCCGCTGTCGCAGCCACCCCCAAGCCGAAGCCGCTAGAAAGTTTGCTCCGCGTCTCGCCCTCTCGCGCCGCGGTCCCGCGAGGGAAGCTGTTCTCCGGTCCCTCCCACGGCCGCCGCCCCCAGGCCGCTCCCGGCTGCGCTGCAGCACCACCGGGGCTCGGGCGGCTCCGTGCGCGTTGGGCGGGGAATCCCCGCCCCACTGGGCCCCGCGCGGCGCTGGCTGTTTACCGCGGCCGCGGCCCGCTCTCCCCGCCCGCCGCCTTGCGCGCTCCTGACATCATTCATTCTCTCACACCCGCGCCCGCCCCCTCATTTCCAAATAGTGACTCACCGCGGCCGCGGGCGGCGGTGCAGGCTCCCGCATTTGTGGCTAGAGGCGCTGAGCAGAGCTCGACAAACCGGTGCGACTTCTTAAGAAGAGAACCCAGGCCGACCCTCCCCTTTCCCAGCCATTAAAGGTGCAGGGGAGGAGGGGCTTGGCTGGAAGAGCCGATTGGCTCTGCGCGGAGTGGCTGAGCGCCCAGAGCGGACCTCCTTGACCAGCGACTGAGATCAATCTGGGAAAGTTGTTTGCTTAGGTGTCACTCCCAGTAACTTTCAAGGGTGAGGCTGGGAAGGGATCCCCCACCCCCGCACCTCGCCTAATTCAGGAACTGCTTCCGGACGTGGAAGGGAGTGGGCTTGCGGGCACCAGCGGTTGGCCTAAGTCTCAGAGGTGAGTGTCCAAAACTCGCAGTGTTGCCTGGCAGGATTAGTCATCAGTCCGTACAGTGGCAACTCTAGGTGCGAGCTGGAAGGGTGCTCCGGGTTAATGAAGCTAATAATACTTTCCCTTCAGTGACTAACCACATTGTCATTTGTCCTGCTAATTGATTCACTTCTCCTTAAAGATAAGAAACCGTAACCAAAATAAACAGTGAAAGAGTCTTTCTTTGCTCAACTGAACACTGCACTTCCCCGCAGCTTTGGGGGCACAAGGCCATCATGTGTGGTTTCTTTGATGAGCTCAGAAATTATGGTTTTAGAAGGGGTGTTGCCTTCTTAAAAAATGGTCAGGGCTCTACACTTCTTGGTGTTGCTATTCATACACCTGCTGGGCAGTTTTCAAAGTAAAGGATGGCAGCCTCAGAAATTCTAACTACGATGAATCAGAGGGAATTTGGCCAAATCTTTATTCAATTTAATTGACAGAAAATGTTTTTAGTTAATTTCTACCTGGGGACAGGGTAATTATGTTTAGGATTACACTGGCTTATGGGTGATTCCATATCATCAACAAAAACAATCCCACGGCATCTCTGGATGCCTCGTGCAGAAGTAATATGGGTAAACAATCATTTCTCTATGGCAATTAAACACAATGGCAGCAGAATAAAAACATACAGGGCAGTCCTGAAACAGACAAAGGTGAGATGTTACTAGAGCAGTCTCCCCCAAATGAAAATGCTCCTGAAATTAACCAAAGGTTCCATATCATTGTTGTGGAGAATGCACTCAATAAAGAACACCAACAATTGTTATTTATTTTCCTTGCGTCTATTTTCTTTTCAATAGTTCATTTTTAATTTTACAAAGCCCAGGCATTTTGCCCAGAAGGCAATAGCAAATGGATTGGTTTGCTAGGATGCAAAGTAAATGGAAATTTGAACCAACAATTTTTACAGACAATCATAGATCTAAGCAGAAGCTTGGGTGTCCTGTCTATACCACCCAGGAACTAGATTCGAATGTGCAGACACAGAAAATTGTGGGTGAACATTCCACATACTTCCTACTTTATGGCCCAAAATTTGGACATTATGTCTGAATAAGATTTTCTACAGATCTTTAAAAATAATGTTGTGGGCTTTGGGCCTAAGTACATGGATGGAATAAAAAAAGATCAAAGCAAAACCTGCCGTCCTGTTTGCATTATTGCATTCTGTAAATCCCCTAGCTCTCTCATAGGAAGGTCTCTGTTTGTTTGGAAGACTTTGTGGGTAGTTTTGATTTTGTGGTTACTTTTGGGCCCCAGTTTACATATCCTATCTAGTAAAAGAGTAATATGCAAATTAATCATCACTCCACTATACCCACAAGCCACGCCCACCAGCCAATCAGGAGTAAGTATGCAAATTAACCCAACCAAGATGGCTGCAGCCATGGAGAAAGCAGGAGGGAGGAACCCCTCCTGCTTTCTCCCAAGTTTCCCCAGCAATGGAGGAAGCCAAGCTTTCCCCACACCCTGGCCAGCCCAGGCGTCCACTCAAGGCTACAAAGTTTCAATTACAGAAGATAAATAAATCCCAACAAAAATGGCTGCCACCACTGAGGGAGCAGGAGGCTTGGCTCCGCTCCAGGCTACAAAGTTTCAATTATAGAAGATAAATAAATCCCAGATGCCAGAGCCTCCACTTGGGTCGCCGGGGGGTATGGCTGGCCTGCAAACAACCACAGGTCCCTCGCCCAGGCTGCCCCACGCCCCAAGGGAATCCCCACTCTGATCCGGGACACCCTTCAGGGCAAACCAGCTGGCCCCTACCCATGCACCAGACCTTTATCCTATCTAAAAAAAGAGTAATATACAGATTGACCATCACTCCAACACACAAGATGTCTGCCCCCATGTGGTCAAAGATCCTGCCCCCATGTGGACACAAGATGGCCACCATGAGATGGCCAGCAGGGGAGGGCAGTTGGTAGGGACCAGGCCTGCAAAGGAGGGCAGTTGTGGGTGATCAGGCTAGCAGGGGAGGGCAGTTGGGAGGGACCAGGAGTGCAAGGGAGGGCAGTTGTGGGTGATCAGGCTAGCAGGGGAGGGCAGTTGGGAGGGACCAGGCCTGCAAGGGAGGGCAGTTGGGGGTGATCAAGCCTGCTGGGAAGGGCAGTTAGGGGTGACCAGGCTGGCAGAGGAGGGAAGTTGGGGGTGACTGGGCCTGCAGGGAAGGGCAGTTAGGGGTGACCAGGCCTGCAGGGGAGGGCAGTTAGGGGCAAACAGGCTGGCAGGGGAGCAGTTTGGCACCAATCATGCTGGCAGGGGAGTGGTTAGGGGTGATCAGGCTGGCAGGCAGAAGCAGTTAGGGGCAATCAGGAAGGCAGGCAGGTGAGTAGTTGGGAGGGATTGTGAGAGGGATGTCTGACTGTCCCACTGGGATCGGGCCTAAACAGGCAGTCATACATCCCTTGAGGGGTCCCAGATTGGAGAGGGTGCAGGCTGGGCTGAGGGACACACACACACACACACACACACACACACCCATGCACGAATTTCGTACACTGGGCCTCTAGTCCTATATAATAAAGAAGTAATATGCAAATTGACCATCACTCCAACACATAAGATGACCGCCGCCCATCTGGTCAAAGATAGCCGCCCCCATGTAGACACAAGATGGCTGCCACAAGATGGCTGGCAGGGGAGGGCAGTTGGGGGGGACCAGGCTGGCAGGGCAGGGCAGTTAGGGGTGACCAGGCCTGCAGAGGATGGCAGTTAGGGGTAATTGGACCAGCAGGGGAGCAGTTAGGCGTCGATCAGGCTGGCAGGGGAGTGGTTGGGGGTGATCAGGCTGGCATGCAGAAGTGGTTAGGGACAATCAAGCAGGCAGGCAAGTGAGCAGTTGGGAACCAATAGTCCTGGATTGTGAGTCCCAGAGGGATAAGGCCTAATGGGCAGTCAGACATCCCTCAAGGGATCCCAGATTGGAGAGGGTGCAGGCTGGGCTGAGTGACATCCCCCACTCCTGCATGAATTTCGTGCACTGGGCCTCTAGTTGTAAAATAAATAATTAGGTCATTTTATTATAGCACTTAAATATCCTCCAATAAATATCTATATATGTAAAAGGCTAATATGCCAAGTGTCCAACCGTCCGACCAGTCGCTATGATGCACACTGACCACCAGGGGGCAGATGCTCAACACAGGACCTGCCAAGCTGCAATGAATTGGCAGTGATGGGCCTCGGGTGACGCACCCCGAAACCACAGAGGAGGGAGCCTGATTCCTCACAGGGCTGCGTGATTCCACCTTTGGCCTTGGGTTATGTTGTTGCTGGGGCACCATCAGCCCCGAATCTGGTTTAACGCACACTTGCATTTGCATTCCACACCCTGTACAACAGCAACTTTGCAGAGTGTCCTCTCTCACTCCAGGACCCCTTGGGGGATGTCGGAGAGCCGGTTTTGGCCTGATCCCAACAGGCCAGGTCAAGGGATCCCACCTGTGGAAGGGACCCCACTCATTCCACAGAAGCCAGGGAGGGACTGTGGAAGGTTGGCTCTAGGGCATGTCTGGCCATCTTGCCCAGTTTCTACCTGCCAGCCACCTTCTAATTAATTTTCTTTCAATGTGCACAAATCCATACTCCGGGTCACTAGTAAGACTATAAATTGTGATTGTGTTGTGTGAAGTTTTTCCATTTTACTCATTATCAACATATGAGAAAATAAATTATTCATCTTAATTTCTATTTTGAAAAATAGTGATTTTTCCATTGCACAGAGAGAGGTAATTTCTTTCCTCTTCTTTTTAACTGCACCTTCTTGTCCTTACAATGCATTGAAGTTTACTAAGTTCCTGATTAGTCACCTTCCAAAAATAATAATGCTGAATGCTCTAAGGGAGAGAAAGGGTTGTCATGTGTGTTCTTGTCATTTTTCACCACTATATTATTGCATACTGTAAATTAAGTTTTATGGATAGTCATTTAGTTTGATAAAACATACTAAGTTAGGAAATACATATATGTATACATATATAATAAATATACACATATAAATATATATTATATATATAGTCTCTATCTCCTTTTATAATAACTCCTACTATGGATGTACCTAAGTCATTCACTCAGACAACAAATATTGTGCCCACATTGTTTATCTAAGAATCACAATGTACATCTTCTAAACATATGTCTCAGCAATGGGAAAGTTTGCTTTTAAAA
The DNA here is from genome assembly GCA_026230045.1 of Corynorhinus townsendii. Taxonomy (NCBI): domain Eukaryota; kingdom Metazoa; phylum Chordata; class Mammalia; order Chiroptera; family Vespertilionidae; genus Corynorhinus; species Corynorhinus townsendii. The sequence goes on along the minus strand of JAPDVU010000001.1, from coordinate 76,751,919 downwards.
AAAAATTGCATAACGATTTTATTGCAGCATTATTTATCATTTCCCCAGGGTTTAGCATGATGCCTGGCATGTAATTACTGAGTGAAATAAACACATGAACAAGCCTTAAAGAACAAACCAATGGTGAAGTAACTCCATGTTATAGGATTCTCTGTAGGCAATTTAAAGAAAAGAATAAAATAGTTCCATAGGCTCTGACTTAGAAAACTGTCTTCGTTAAGTGAAAAAATATAAGCAGAAAGAAAACACACACACACACACACACACACACACACACACACACACACACACACACCGTTTTTGTGACACAAACACCACTCCCCTCTGAAAAATACATAACCAAACTATGTAGTACCTCTTGGCATGAAATATAAAAGGGCTGAGTGTGAGGAGGAAACCTGTATTTCTTGACTACTTTTCAATGAGCCTGCACTACTTTAATAATAAAAAACACAACCCAAGCAATAATGGAACTTAGAAGGTAGCAAAACGGTGAGTACATGCCATAGGTGTGCTTACTGTCTAGATGGAGAGACAACACCCAGAACAACTAGAGATTAAGGCTGCTCACCTTGTGGATTCAGGGTTTCAGATATTTGCCCTGTGCCAGGCCCATCTGATGAGCCAAGATATACCCTTTAGTGAGTACTTTGTGTATACCAGGGACTATGCCAAATGATTTCCCCTATTTTATCTCATTTAATCCTTTCAGTGACCTTCTGAGGTAGGTACCCCATAATGCCCTCCTCTACGTATGAGATAACCAAAGATAAGAGTTTGCCAATACCCTGAGGTCACACTCAAGTAAGGGGCATTGCCAAGGTATAAAATCAGGACTTTCTGGTCCCAGAGTTCATACTTTTGACCATCATTCCTTAAATTGTATCATCTACACTGATGTAATAATAATCTTACTTTTTCAGTTTAAAAAACTTTTTTATTATTTATCAAAATGATAAGGTAATAGTACCATATTGTAGAGCAATTGGAAAATAAGTTGTGGGGGGGACCACTGTTAACATTTTGTTGTCTCTTCTGCATTCTTTAGATTTCTACTGGTTAACATAATTTCAACATCATACATATGATTCTTATTCTGATTTTTAAACATTTTTATTGATTGATTTGGGGGGGGAAGGGGGAGAGATAGAAAGAGACAATGATTTGTTGTTTCACTTATTTATACATTCATTGGTTGCTTCTTATGTGTGCCCTGACTGGGGATTGAACCTATAATCTTGGTGTATTGGGATGACACTCCAACCAACTAAGCTACCCAGCCAGGGCTTCTGGTTCTTTTTTGTTTTGTTTTTAATTAACACAATATCATGTACTCTTTCCTCGCAATTATTATATTAGTGGCTCCATGGTGTGCCAAAAAAATGTATGTGCCTGTGCATCTGTGTGTAATAGAACATAATCTGAAATCTGGTAGCCCAATTATTAATTTGGGAGCATGTTAGTATAATATTTTTATATTTTATTAATGGAAACTCTTGGGCTATCTTTTTTATAGTTAGTACTACTACACTATGTATACAGATGCTCTAATTAAATAAAAAGTGTTGGGGGTATTCAGGAAAGTAAACTGTATGACACATTTTATGTTATTATTGCCCATACTTCTGTACTAGAGCAAGATGGGGAGGGCGTAGGGAGAGTAACAGGTAGCTCTGCAGCAGTCCAGGTACAAGATGGCAGTGGTCTAGGTTAGGAGAGTGGTGATGGGAAAAGTAAGAAGCAGAGTATAATGTGACTGTAATTCTTGTGAGTTGGTCTCTAGGCCAGTCACCTTGCCATTCTAGCACAGTTGAATGTTAAGCCTACCAAATAAACTAGAGGCCAGAGTTCACACACTGGTGTCCACACCAGGAAAGGGACTCCCCTATAGGACACATCTGGACAGCCTGCTAGTGTCCCAGGCTGTACTCACTTGCTGCATTGGCTTCCTCTCCAATTGTTTCCCCTGGTTCATTCCAATTCCAATGTGCGCACACACACATCCTCTGCCACACAATTTATTAGGGCACTGTAGGTGATTATATCCCCTTACTCAAACTGGCCCTTCTTAAAAGGATGTGGCTTGAATTGAAAATTAAAACAGACTATTTTTTTCTAATCTAAAATGTGAAGAAGGATGATATTGTAGGAAGACATGCTAACTTTATGCAGTCCTGACTTTTCAGCCATTAGTTCAAACAAGAAAGGTACAAAGTCTGCCTGTTGACCCATGCTGTTTTTATAATGAAATGAAGGTAATAATTGTACAGTGTTATGCTTTCTATATGAAAGTATCCAGTCAACAGCATCAAACATGTAATAAATACTACAGCAATCATCCCTACAGCTTCCTGGTAGTTAAATATAGTCAGGGATGAAGAGACATAGGAGATAAGTAGTAATAGACGAAAACCTTTGACTTCTCAGTTTCTTTAACCCTTCTCATCTTAGGTGTGTTTTCAGACAGTGGCCATTAAAGTATATATTATATAGCCAATCTACAAATTCAACATAAATAACTCCTAGCTTTTATACTAATGTTGCTACTGAAAAGAATCCACAGCACTTTCATATATCATTAGCTCATTACTATTTTTACAACTTCCTCTTAAATTAAATTTAAATGACTCCTTAGTCTGCATTCAGTATTTAATATCAAATGTCTTAAGATTCAGCAGAAAGTGTTTGCCTATAATAATTTTTAAAATCATTTTCTATTTTCTTTTGTGCTTTTAGGATTCATTGTCTTCTAGATAACTTCTTGACATCACCCCCCAACATGCACTCACCCAACCTGACATTCTTCATTCTCTTGCTCTTGACCTTTTTTATCCATCCTATCTAATAAAGAGGGAATATGCTAATTGACCATCACTCCATCACAAAGATGGCTGTACCCACAGCTGAAGCCAAGTCCCCATAAGGAGCCTTAATGAGCAATCAGCAGGGACCTGAGGCTGTACCCTCCCCCTCCCCCATAGGGCTTGACAGGGGACCTGAGGCCATGCCCCCCGCCTGGCGGGGCTTGACGGGGGACCTCAAGGTGCGCTTCCCATTCTGATGCTGGGCTAGGGGAGCTCAAGCTGCTCCCCCTGCCCCAGCACCAGGCCGGGGGACCTCAGACCCCACCCCCCGCCCATCAGGGCTTGATGGGGGACCTCAGGCCACGCCCCCCACCCTAGCATCAGGCTAGGGGGCCTGAGGCTGCTCCCCCCTTCCTGGTTGGGCTTGACGGGGGACTGTAGGTCGTGCCCCCCATACAGTGGGGCTTGACAGAGGACCTCAAGGTGCACCCCCAGTGCTGCATCAGGGGAACTCAGGCCACGCCCCCTGCCGTAGCACCAGGTCGGGAACCTCAGGCTGTGCCCCCCACCAGGTGGAGCTTGACAAGGGACTTCAGGCTGCACCCCCCACCCCAGCACCAGGTTGGGGGACCTCAGGCCGAACCCCCTGCCCCAGGACCAGGCCAGGGGACCTGAGGCTGTACCCCCCTGCCTGATGGGTCTTGACAGGGGACCTCAGGCTGTGGTCCCCACCCAGCGGGGATTGACGGGGGACCTCAAGGTGCACCCCCAGTGCTGGGTCGGGGGAACTCAGGCCGCAACCTCTACCCAGCAGGGCTTGACAGGGGATCTGAGGCTGCACACTCCCGCCTGGCAGGGCTAGACAGGGGACCTCAAGGCATGCCCCCCCCATCCCAGTCTGGGCTTGGGGGACCTCGGGCCATGGTCCCCGTCCTGGTGCCGGGCCAGGGGACCTGAGGCTATGTCCCCTGCCCAGCAGGGCTTGACAAGGGTGGGACTGGCCAGATCTGGATCTAGCCTAATGGGGGCAGAGGCCAGCTGGGTCTGGGTCTCATGCAGCTTTGAGGCACATGTGGGTGGGCGGGGACTTGACTCTGGGTCCTGTGGTACACCCCAGACTCTGACAGGAGGAAGGTTTTCATATACATTTTACTAATTTTCTTTCATTTCTGACACTTCAAGGGCAAATAGCAATATTAAATTATTTCCTCTAATTAATCCCCTTTTAATGTGCACGAATTCATGCATGGGTGGGGTCCCTCAGCCTGGCCGGTGATCAGGGCTGTCTCCCCAAGTCCAGGGGGAGGGACTGTGGGAGGTTGGCCAGCCTTGGGAGGTTGGCTACAGGAGTGCACTTACCACCAGGGGGCAGCTTCTGTGTTGAGCATCTTCCCCCAGTGTACATCAAGTGACTGGTCGTAGGGGTTGCTTAGGCTTTTATATATATACTAGAGGCCTGGTGCACAAAATTTGTGCACGGGGCGGGGGGAGGGTTGTCCCTCAGCCCAGCCTGCACCCTCTCCAATCTAAGAACCCTTGAGGGATGTCCGACGGCCCGTTTAGGGCCCAAACGGGCTGTTGGGCATCCCTCTCACAATCCAGGACTGCTAGCTCCCAACTGCTCGCCTGCCTGCCTTCCTGATTGCCCCTAACCGTTTCTATCTGCCAGCCTGATCACCCCCTAACCACTCCCCTGCCAGCCTGATTGATGCCTAACTGTTCCCCTTCCAGCCTAATTGCCCCTAACTGCCCTCCCCTGCTGGCCTGGTCACCCCTAACTGCCCTCCCCTGCAGGTCTGGTCCCCCCACAACTGTTCTCCCCTGCAGGCCTGGGTCCCCCCCAACTGCCCTTCCCTGCAGGCCCAGTTGCCCCAACTTCCCTCCTCTGCCAGCCTGGTCACCCTTAACTGCCCTCCCCTGCAGGCTTGATTGTCCCCAACTGCCCTCCCTTGCAGGCCTGGTCCTTCCCAACTGCCCTCCCCTGCCGGCCATCTTGTGGTGGCCATCTTGTGTCTACATGGGGGCAGCCATCTTTGACCACATGGGGGCAGACATCTTGTGTGTTCAATTTGCATATTACTCTTTTATTAGATAGGATAGAGGCCTGGTGCATGGGTGGGGGCTGGCTGGTTTGCCCTGAAGGGTGTCCCAGATCAGGGTGGGGGTTCCCTTGAGGCATGGGGCAGCCTGGGTGAGAGGCTTGTGGTGGTTTGCAGGCCAGCCACACCCGCTGGAGACCCAAGCAGAGGCTCTGGTATCTTCTATATATTGAAACTATATTTATAGTTTCTTCTATAAATTTATTTATCTTCTATAATTGAAACTTTGTGGCCTTGAGCAGAGGCCAGGGCAGGCCAGGGTGTTCAGAAAGCTTGGCTTCCTCCATCTCTGGGGGCAACCCAAGCCTCCTGCTCTCTCCAGCTCTGTGTCTGCTGCCATATATTTGTTGGGTTAATTTGCATACTTGCTCCTGATTGGCTGGTGGGCTTGGCTTGTGGGTGTAGCGGAGGTACAGTCAATTTGCATGTTTCTCTTTTATTAGATAGGACAGACTAGAGGCCCGGTTCACAAAATTTGTGCACTCTGGGGGGCGGGGTCTAAGCCGGCAGTCAGACATACTTAGCGCTGATGCGGAGGTGGGAGAAGCTTCCACCACTGCTGTTGCGCTTGCCAGCCTAGAGCCAGGCTTCTGGCTGAGCAGCGCTTCCCCTGTGGGAGTGCACTGACCACCAGGGGGCAGCTTCTGCATTGAGCATCTGCTCCCTGGTGGTCAGCGCATGTCATAGCGACCGGTCATTCCACCATTTGGTAGATTTGCATATTAGCCTTTTATTATATAGGATGGTCTTTAGTTAATTACCTCCCACCCATGATTGGGGCTGGGGAGGTATGCGGGATGTTAGCCAGCTAGGGAGGGACTATGGGAGGGCTCCAGGGATATCCAGCCTATCCCTCTCAGTCCCGATCGGCCAGATCCCTGCAGCAAGCTAACCTACTGGTCAGAGCATCTTCCTCTGGTAGTCAGTGCACATCATAGCAACTAATCGACCTGTCAACTGTCTGCTCCTTGGTGGTCAGTGCATGTCATAGCGAACGGTTGAGCAGCCTTAGCATATCATTAGGATATTACATTTTGCTTGGTTGAATGGACGACTGGACACTTAGCATATTAGGCTTTTATTATATAGGATTAATCTTGTCCTTTTAACCCTCTCTTCCTCTGGTATGGTTTCATTTGTTATATTTACTTTCTTCTCATTACAGTTGAAGGAAAGAATTTATCTTATGTTTATTGTATACATTCTAGTTTTTTCCACTTATCAACATGGTGCTAACTGAATTTGATTAATTGTACTTTTCACCCATATTAAGTCCTTCTATCCTTTAAACTTTCTCAAGTGCTACCTACTTTGTGCTGAATTTTATAAGGAAGACAAAGAGGTAGCATATAGCCCTGTCTTCAAAGTATTCTTAATACAGTCGGGAAAATATAATAAAGGCATTACAATTATACTCTCATAATGTGATCATATTTCACCTGGAATTAACTTAAAACATAATGTACTTATTTTACATTTGTTTTCAAAGGTTTTCAATCCAACTAATGGACAATATGCCAATCTGCTTAGAAGCCACTTTAACTGAATCTATCAGTGTCAATGGGTTGGCTTCCTCCCACTGCCCCTTTATCCCTAGGATAACACCCTTTGAAACATGCTAGATAATGTAAGTTGTTAGATCACTAAATAAATGGAAAAAGTTAAGAGGAAAACAGAGAATTATAATAGAATTATTTTTGCTGAAATGTTGGACCATAAGCATATGGCTATACATTCATTTATTCATATAGATAAGGTCTTAGCAAGGAAAAGATGGCATACCCAGAGATGTGTGTGTGTGTGTGTTTTGTTGTTGTTGTTGTTAAGATCTAATTGGTTTTCTTAAGCGATTCATGAATTGGACAGCATCCCATCTACAACTAGAAGGATCCTCCCTCAGAGTTTAACTAAAAAGAGTTCAATGAAGGGACTACTTATAAAGAGTCTAGTCAGAGAGGCTAGTACAAGATGCAACAAGAATGGTGAACAGCATACAATGATGCGATAACTATCAGATAACTCCCCCAACACACACACACACACACACACACACACACACACAAGAATGGTGAAGCACCCAGGGATACTGGGAAGCCATTTCTACCTCTAGGCCTGAAGGGGGAAGGGAAAAAAGAAAGATGTTTCCAGGGCCAGATGGGAACTAGCACTATGGAAAAGAAGCTGCCAGAAAGGAACCGTGGCCTTCGGTGGAGGAATGCAGCAAGAGGGGAGAGAGTGAGAAGAACAATGATTCTGACCTCTCTCTTCCTGCCCTCAGATTTCCTGCTGATGACTGACCCTAACTCAAAGCTGATGGGGGAAGGAAGCCCAGATGATAGCAGAGCTAACGATTCAGTGTCCTACAGAACAGGGCTGAGTAGGGTAAGAATGGACCTAGAATGGCAAATGGAGAATAGCCATCCCATCCCCAGAGTTTTGGGAGTCCATTACAGGTGGGTTTATGATAAGGTATTTCTAAGGCAGTGAACATCAGCATCTGCAGCTCAGTTGGAAATAATGATAATAAGGCAAATTGAAGAGATGAGTGACCTCAAAATTTAGCTTAACCAGTCACTCTCTCAAACCCCCTCCAAACCACTATACAGCTTAAATGTAGGCATGTTGTTAACATTCATTCCCTCTTATTTTGGTGGGAAAAAATGCTCTTTTTGTCAGGCCAAACCTCACCTTTTAGTATGTGCCAACTAGGAGAAAAAGAGAAGCCAACATGAAGGGAAGGGAAGCAGTTATGAGGTTTGCCTTGGACAATCCCAAGTTAAACCACACACAGGACAAAAACCATCCTAAGGTTTGTACTGCAAACAACTCTCTAAATGGCCTCTCCTCAGAAAAATGCAGATGATCCATGTCTAGGATTTTATTTAGAATTAATTTATGAAAACATTATAGGGGATAAATACACAAAATGATCCTTAAGTATTACAATTTACCAACTGCTTAGTCAGTTAAGACTCTGGGGCTCTTTGCATGTAGCAAATGACCTTCTCTGGCCACCTCATCTCACCATGGATCCCAAACATTGCCTATTGATGGCAGAGTTCTCTCACTAATAAACAACTGGGCCTTAATAAAGCAGACAGTGAACGGAAAGTAGCCTGCTCTTCTTATCTCCACCTACTTCCTGGCTGCCAAATGGCACATTACTTTGAACAAACTGTGATCATTTTAAATAAAGAAGCCCCATGATCAATAAACTCTGATATAGAACGGATGAGGACAGAGAAGTAAACACTGCATTTGTCATTGAGGTCACTGGTGTCCTTAGCCAGAGCAGTTTTGGTGGAGCAGAGCTTCCCACCTAGCTTGCCAAGGTAGATGGTGAGCCATGAATGATTGCAGGTGAGCTGAAGAATAAGCCCCTTAAGTTCCTGACATGTCAGGAGGGGTTAGCAGGGGTCCTCAAACTACGGTCCGCAGGCCACATGCGGCCCGCCGAGGACATTTATCTGGCCCGCCGGGTGCCACTGCCTGTCCTGCTTTGCAGCCGACTCGTCCTGGGCCCGCAGTGCGCACAGGAATTTGTTCATAGTTATTTTTTTTAAACTGTTGTCCAGCCCTCCAACCGTCTGAGGGACAGTGAACTGGCCCCCTGTTTAAAAAGTTTGAGGACCCCTGGCATTAGAATGACCTTGATTGCTGTCCACAGGGTGCCAAATAAATATAATAATTTTTTCTGGTTGCCATGGCATGGAAAATTTGGAAAGCACAGCTGTAGAGTGATAGCAGTAGAAATCAAATCGAAATTCAGAAAGACTAAGTGGAGAAATGGATGTGGAGGCTGCAAGTGTAGAGAATTCTTTTAAAATACATGTCAGTGAAAGAAAGAAGACAAAATAGACAATTCTAAGCAGGTTTAGTAGGCAGATGCTTGAGCACATTTATAGAGAGTAGAGGAGGATCTGGCCATAAAGAGAAATTAAAGATATAAGGGAGAGAATAGATATTTAATGTTAAGGTGGAAAGAAGGAGTGCTAAGGTTGTTCACTACTGTGACTACTGTTTTCATTGTTAAATTAGAGGTTGAGTTATCAGCTGAGAGTGAGAGAGGCAGGATCTTGATAGAGAGTATTAAGAGAGGGAAAAACTCTGTTCTCAGAGATATCTGATATCAGAAATGAGAAAGGAGGCCTGCAAAAGATAAGTAACACTGTGCCAATGATGAGAGCCATGCTGAGAATGAAGCTCATAAATTTATAATGAAACTAATCAGCAGAGTTCTATGTCTAATATAGCTGTGCCAGGACCTCTGGGTGCTTGAGAAGAGACAGTGGTTAAATGGTTTCATCTAGAAGCAAGACCTGGAAGAGCAAATATAGTAGAAGGATCATCTGACAAGAGAATCCACAGAGCTGGTAATAAGAGGAGGGATTGAATTTGAATTTGTTCTAATATGAGCACTGACTTATTTATCTTGTTCATTTCTGTACCTCCAGTGTCTGGAGCAGTGATCCTTAACCTTATCTGTGGATTAGAATCACCTGGAGAGCTTCTGAAATCCCTGATGCCTAAAATGCACTGTAAACCAATTAAATTAGGATCTCTGTGTGGGTACCAGGCACAGTATTTCTTAAAGGTCTCTGGCCCTGGACAGTGTGGCTCAGTTCATTGAGCACCATCCCATGCACCCACGGAGAGGTCCACCATTTTTTTCCCAGTCAGGGCACATGCCAGGGTTGTGGGCTCCAGTAGGGGGCGTGTAGGAGGCAGCTGATTCATGTTTCTTTCTCTCGCTCTCCTTTTCTCTCTCTCACTCAAAAAACTCAATGAAAACATTAAAAAAATAAAAAATAAAGGTCTCTGAATGATTCCTGTATATACAACCAAGGAAGAGAATGACTGGTCTGGAACAATGTCTAGCATAAAGTAGAAACCTAGTAAATTTAGTTCAATAAATGAGAGAATGGCATTCAAGTTAGATTAGAGAGGCCCTAAAACTAGGAATGGCTGAGATTGAGAAAAGAGGTAGAGACTGAAGTCTCTGTGAACTTGAAGTGTAGGTTTGAGATTTGGGTATTTGTATTGTTTTCCCAGACAGAGATGTTTAAGTTTATTATTTTGGAGTTGGCACAGTTTTGAATGATCTGATTTAATTCAATTTTGGCAAAGGGATTTTTGCATAAATACCATGGGGTTGAAGCTTGCTACAGTAGTGGCTGGTAAAGATCTGAAGTCAGGTGGTTGGAAGGTTTGTGAAGTTAAATGGTAAAGTTGAATAGGGTGTGTCCAGAGGGGAGGAGGGAAGGAAGTTAATGGCTCTCAGATTGGACATTGATCTCAACTGAACGGGTTCTGGCTTGCACTTCTTCCTGTTAATTTCATGATCCTAAATTCATGTTTTTCAGCAAGTCCCTTGAACCCTCTGAATCTGAGATCACATTTGCTTCCCTGGGACTAGGTCCACCTTACCCTAAAACACACACACTACTGGTAAAGTATTATTGTGATTTAGCTTACTCATTTTCTTGCTTTCAAGAGACTATTAGGTGAAGGCGTTGAAGACTGGAAATACAAAGAGTAGTGAAATGTGGAAAATGTTGTCTAAATTCACCTTGTTTACTTACATTTTTGTTTGAGGCTATTCTGATCAGGGCCTCTATTGAGCAAAAAATGACAATAGAAAAATCCACAAAACTCCTTTCACCCCACATACCATAAGGGCTTAGGAGAAAAACAGAGAGGCCAGTGAAATGGCATTTCTAAAATGGCATTTCTTTTTTTATTTGAATAAGACACTTATTGCTCATTTATTTTATCACAACCTACAACCTCAATATTGGATTATGAGTCACACTGGACTCTGATGGTAATTAGGTGATGAGGGTGGGTTGGGCTCCATGAAAGAGTTTATGTACACCCTCCCCGCTGACCAACAGCCAAGTCCTTTCCAAGGAATACTTGGGTCAAGTATGGTCAGGTGGTAAAGAAGCTTGTCACTCATTGTTTTATTTTATGAAGAAGTACTTGTGTTCTTTCTCCCAGTGAAGTAAACATTAACTTCTAGATGGGAACTGCCGTCCTTGACGTCTCAGAGGCACTGGATTACAAGACATATCTGGGGGCAGCTCCAGATGGCAGCATGTAAAACAAATGGTACAATCCTCAAGCAATATTTGATTAAGAATTGTGCTCTCTGTGGGTGACAATAAGCCCTCAAACCAGCAAACAATAGTGAACTCTCCCCCAGCCCTGGGCAGGATGTTTGGGGAAGTTTCAGGAGGACAAGTAATACCCCTTGCTACTGTAGGCGAGAGGAGGTGAGCCAAAGAAATGGTCACATTGGCATCTGAATGGGAAGAAAGAAGACTCCAAAGTGAAGACATGAAGTCCTCATCAAAGCAGCAGAACTGAGGAAGGCCGCCAGTTCTCTCCATCGCCTTGTCATGACTCTGTCCGGGTCACCACCTTCCAGCCCTCGTTTAGAACCTAGAACCAGCAGCAGAGTCCTGCATCCAGCCTTGGCCCCCTCCATTCCAGTTCAAGTTCTGCAGCCATTGGGCCCTTTCTAAAATGCCATTCTGGTTTTATCATTCCCCTGCTGAAGTCCATTACATGACTTTCCATTTCTCCCATTTCTCACAATCAAGTACAGCTCTGAGCAACTACAGCTGAAAAGGTCTACTATAACTCAATTTCTGCCTACCACTCCATTTTTAAATTTTGCCATTTCCAGATTCCATTCTTAACTACATTAAACTTCTAGTTTGTTTAAACCAGTGAAGCTCTTTGGTTTCCTCTTCTGGGAATTCTCTTCCCCTTCTTCTTTTTCTGGCCAGCTCCTCCTTATTTATCATGACTCAATTTAGATAGCCTAGGCCCTAGTGGGTACTCCTACAGCACCCTAAACTTCTCTGGTCAAAATGGGTACATCCCTTAAGCTGTTTCCTTACCTTCCTGTCTTTCTGGACAACATTAGCTCACATGGAGTGTTTAATATTCATCATACCCTATTTAAGTAATTTTCTTGTCATAGCTTACGTGATTCCCATAAGGAGCCTGTGAGACAGACATTTGATGACAAATAACCAAGGCTTATGTTGAATGATTTGCTTAAGTCCTGCAGCTAGAAGGCTCTCCAGGGCAGGATGGTGTCAGTCTTGATACCTGGCAATAATTGTATACCTAGCTCTTAGATGTAGCTAGCACTTACATTGTACTTAGAATGTGCTGGGCATATCTCAATCTTATATCAATAGGATGGTGAAACTGAGAAATAAAGGTCACACAGCTAAGAAGTAGTCAGGCTGGGATTTCAACCTAAGCAGCTGGCTTTCGAACTGCTACACTCTTAATCACTGTAATGTTCTTCTCTTGCATGAGCAAAAATTGCAGAAATGTTAAGGAAACAAATAAAACAGTCAATAAAATAAAGCAAATTGAAATACCATTTAATAAGGCAATTTGTCAGTTCTTCAGACTGCCTCCTATGAACTCTTCCACAGTACAGACGACAGAAGGATGGATGCATAGTTCCCGCCAAATGAAAATATGTCTGAATCATTCTTTATCTGGGAGCATTCCAACTTCACTGAGTAGTAATCAGTGATTTAAAAAAAATGTAACGAAAATTTCCTTTTGGCACTGAAATATGTACTCAATGTACATTCTTTAGATAATAAGGGGGGGAGAAATCCAATGGGATTACAGTGAAAAGTTTAAGAAAACCAGCTATAATAGAAGAGGACTGCTGTGGTTTCGGGGGAAAAAAGAATGGAAAAATCCTTGCAGTTCCAAACAAGGCAAAAAAGTTTAGTTTGGCGTTGTCAAGTTCAAATAGAACTTGGGTGGCAGAAAGAAAAAAGCAGAGGAATGCTTTCATAGTTGTGTTTTTCTCCCTTCCCCAAATGGAAAAACTTATTGCTATTTCTTCTGATTTCTGTATTGTTCTGGTGGTTTCTTCCATAATGAATTATTTTAAAAGATCATCTCAGCATTTGTTCTTTTCATAAAATAGAAGAAATTTGAATAATTAATGGAATTTTTTTTAACTTTTTGGAGAATAGATGGAGGATAATGACCTGGGGGATTCAAAGAAAGAGGATCTCTACCTAAGTGAGTGAGGGACACTTCCCCAGTCATGAGAAGACATGTGCCTATAGCTTTGGTGGTTCCAGTGTAGGAGACCCTAATAATTGTCACAAATGCCAGAAGCTTATTTGACTTGGCTGCTACCTTTTGTTGTTGACCGGAAATGATCGCTTGGAGATGGAATGGAGCTCACAGATTAGGGATGGGATTTGTGTGGATTTAGGGAGAAGCAGATGATAGAAAAGAAGGAAACTCATAGATGGCTAGCCTTAGTTTCTGGGTAGAGCCAATCATTGAAGCAAGAAAGTCTTTGGGGAAGAATAGGTGAAAGGGAGAAAATTTAAAAGTTTAATTTTTCACATGTTAAGTTTGAAATTTCTGTACAAGGGTCCCACCTGATCTCCCTTGTTTTACCCATGCATTACAGTATCTATTCAGTATGTAACAGCAAAAGGATCCCTTTAAATTATAACTCTAAGTCATCTAATGACTCCACATTTCACTTCAAGTAGAAGCCAAAGGCATCACCTTATTTCTACATGCCTCCTTGCTCATTCTGTTCCAGCTGCACTGGCCTCCCTGCTGTCTCTTGACCATGCCAGGTACACTCCCACCTCAGGACCTTTTTCCTGGAGTGCTCTTCCTACAGATATCTTAGATGTACTCCTGACCTCACCTCCTTCAAACCTTTGCCCAAGTTTCAGCATCTCCGTGAGGTTGGGCTGACCTCCCTACTTAAAAGCACAATTACTCTTCCATCTCCAGCACTCTATTCTTCCTCTTTCTTCCTCTCTCCCTCCCTCCCTTCTTTCCTCCCTCCCTCCCTTCCTGTCTTTCTTTCATCATCTTCCATTATATTATGACTGTTTTATAAGGTCAATTGTTAACCTCTGTCTCCTCTCACAGAATATGAGCATTATGAAGGAGAGAGATTTGATACTAATATATCTCTAGAACCTAGACTATTTCATGGCATGTAGGAAATACCCAATAAATATTGATTGAATAAAAATAATGACTGACAGATATTAATAAAAAAGGTCCTGTCTTAGTCTCTAACAAAATACCACAGACAAAATTCCAGACATTTATTTCTCACAATGTGCAGGCAGGGAAGTGTACAATCCAGGTGCTGACAGGTATACTGTCTGATGAGAGCCCTCTCCTGACTTTCAGACAGCTGTTTTTCTATTGTGTCCTCGCATGATGGAGATCTCTCTCTCTCTCTTTCTCTCTCTCTCTCTCTCTCTCTCTTCCTCTTCTTTTTTTTTTCTTAATTAAATCTTTATTGTTCAGATTATTACAGGTGTTCCACTTTTTTCCCCCTATAGCTCCCCTCCACCTGATTCCCCACCCCACCCCATGCCCTTACCCCCCGCCCCTGTCTTCATCCATAGGAGTAAGATTTTTGTCCAATCTCTTCCCGCACCCCTCACCGTTGCTTCCCCTGAGAATCGTCAGTCCACTCCCTTTCTATGTCCCTGATTCTATTATATTCACCAGTCCATTCTGTTCTTCAGATTTTTTATTCACTTGATTTTTAGATTCACTTGTTGGTAGGTATGTATTTGATGTCATTTTGTTGTTCATAATTTTTATCTTTACCTTTTTCTTCTTCTTCTTCTTCTTAAAGAATACCCTTCAGCATTTCATGTAATCCTGGTTTGGTGGTGATGAACTCCTTTAGCTTTTTCTTGTCTGTGAAGCTCTTTATCTGACCTTCAACTCTGAATGATAGCTTTGCTGGGTAGAGTAATCTTGGTTGTAGGTTCTTGCTGTTCATCACTTTGAATATTTCTTGCCACTCCCTTCTGGCCTGCATAGTTTCTGCCGAGAAATCAGCTGACAGTCGTATGGGTACTCCCTTGTAGGTAATTAACTGTTTTTCTCTTGCTGCTTTTAATATTCTCTCTTTGTCTTTTGCCCTTGGCATTTTAATTATGATGTGTCTTGGTGTGGTCCTCTTTGGGTTCCTCTTGTATGGGGTTCTGTGCGCTTCCTGAACTTGTAAGTCTATTTCTTTCACCAGGTAGGGAAAGTTTTCTGTCATTATTTCTTCTAATAGGTTTTCAATATTTTGCTCTCTCCCTTCTTCTGGCACCCCAAAAATTCGGATGTTGTTTCGCTTAAAGTTGTCCCAGAGGCTCCTTACATTATCTTCATATTTTTGGATTCTTTTTTCTTTTTGTTTTTCTGGTTGGATGTTTTTTGTTTCCACATATTTCAGATCTTTGGTTTGATTCTTGGGGTATGTTGATCTACAGTTGAGTTTCTGTATATTCTTTATTTCAGACAGTGTATGCTTCATTTCTGACTGATCCTTTTCCATTTTTTTGGCATTCTCATTAAGGTCCTTGAAGGTCTCACTAAGCTCCTCAGAAGTGTCATCAAGTTTCTCGGCGGTTTTTAGAAAATTCTTGAGTAACCTTATAAATGTGATTCTGAACTCTATGTCATCCAGTAATTTGCTTTCCTCCGTTTCTTTCATTCGTGACATGTTTCTTTGTTTCTGCATTTTGGCTGCTTCCCTGTGTTGATGGAGTGGCTTTGTGTGGTAGGTGACCTATAGGGGGCAGTAGCTCAGCCTCCCCAATCACCTGATGTGGATGCTCTTGGTACACCCCTTTGTGGGCTGAGTGCAAAGTCTTGGTGTAGTTAAGCCTGAATTGCTGTTGGTACGCTGGGGGGAATTGACCTCCAGGCCAATTAGCTGTGAGCACTCCCTGTGTCTATAATGGAAGAAGTGCTGCACTGAAGACACGCTTATGGTGCAGGACTTGTTTCAGTGGGGCTTTGGTGCTCACTGAGTCTGCCTCTTGAATGTGTCACTTATGGATGTGAGGAGTTGAAATCTGGTGTCTCACACTGACGACTAGGTACACTGGCTTCTGGATCTCCAATGGGGTGCAGGTCAGCTACTGTCTGAGGCCACTCAGCAGGAACTACAGTGAGAGCTGCAGTTTTCTCCTCTTTGCTTGGGGTTTGGAGGTTTTGGAGCTGTCTGACCCAGGCTGCAAGTTTTCTAGGTTAAGCTGCGATAGGGCAGGCTTTCTTATGCTAATTGAGCTGCTTGGAGCTTGGGTGGGTTTGTAAGTTGTGTGGGGCGGGGTCTCAGGGCGTCACTAGGTTAGGGCGTGGCAAACAGCAATGGCTGCTAGTAAGCCGGCTCTGTGTCCCAGACTGCGTCCTGGAGTCCTGTGCCCCAGTGCCGTAAACAATTATTCCTGCGCGCAGCTCTGCAAGCAAGCCACTCTCACTGGCAGACAGTCCAGCTTCTCCCCGTAGGAGTTTGGGACCCCCATGTCTCCCCAGAGACTGGATTTCAGAGTAATCAGGGGCTTGTCTCCATTCAGGTTGAAAAAAGCAACGCACCCAGTCGCCCGCTGCCAGCCCGGATCACGCGCCTCCGTACCTCAGCTTTTCAGCGCTCGTGCACGTCTCAATGCTCTTTTCTCTTTCCTTCTAGTTGTAGAACTTCCACTCAGCCAGCTTTCCCGTGGTTCTGGGTGATAGACGTTTTGTCTTTTAGTTGCAGTTTAAATTGTTGTGGGAGGCAGCAGTTTAGGTGTTTACCTACGCCGCCATCTTGGATTCCCCCCCTCTTCCTCTTCTTATAAGGCCACCAATCCTGTTATATTAAGGCCCACCCTTATGACCTTATTTAATCTTAATTACCTCCTAAAGCCCTGTCTCCTAATATAGTCACATTGAGGTTAGAGCTTCAACATTTGAATGTAGAGGGACAAACAATTCAATCCAGAGCAGTAATCAAGAAATAAATATCGACTGTGTTTTTTTATGCATTTGGGAATCTGTTTACAACCCAGTTATTCCACCTTGATTAACACAAGGGGCTGTGACAAAGCAGAATAGTGCTGAGAGAGCCAGACACCAGGCCTCTCCAGAGGGCAACCAGCCTCTCCCACCTGGAACAGAAGATAGCTGCTGTCTTCAAGTGGTTGGGAAAAATTGGTAAAGGTTCAGCAGATCTACTGGAACATGCAGAAAAAAATTAATGGTAGACACATGGGAAGTTAAGCAAAGGCAGTTTCAATTCCAGGAAAAACAAAATGTTACATGAAGAGGAAATATTCCTAACACACAACTTGGGTTGAACAATGAGTATTCACTGGTCATAGTCATATAAGTGACTGCTGACTCAGCCGAAAGTTAAAACAAGGCTATGAAGAGGACCAAAGTTTTTCCACCCCAAAATATGCCATTTGCTATATTGATTTCAAGCCGGTTATTAAGAAACAAAAGATTTAAAAGAATCTTTGACCCTTCCCCCTAACCTGAATACAAGAATTCAGATAGAAAAACCTGCTTAAAGGAAGGGAACATCACGCAACATCATAGTAGAACCTAATTGTAGCAGACAGGGAGAAGTCTAGCAAATCCGGGTTCCTTCTGTGTTCCATTGCTTCTGGGTGGCCCAGGTAATAATTTGTTTATCACATGTTTGTCCTTCTCATCTACCTGTAAATTGCCTTCTTTCCCTTTGAAATCCTAGAACCGTGTCAGGATGCTATCTAATAAAGAGGCAATATGCTAATTGACTGTCACACCCACACAAAGATGGTGGCACCAAAAGCCAATAAGGAGGGAATATGCTAATTAACTGCCACACCCTCAAAGATGGCGGCACCCACAACCACAAGATGGTGGTGTCCAGTCCCCTCAGCCCCACTGGGGTGGCAGGCGCATGGCATGGCTGGGCCCACCCGCAGGATGGAGTCCTCCAGTCCCTTCAGCCCCCCAGCTCCCCAGGGCCAGCCCGAGGTGTAGGCAAGCCTAGGATGGTGGCTGCCCAGCCACCCAGGGCTGCCCAAGGCACAGGTAACCAGGGCCGGCTGAGGCTTGTGCTGCCGGCAGTGGCAGCAGAGAGGTGTGATGGGGACGTCGCCTCCCCCTGATTGCCAGGTCACCTCCCGCCCCCGAAGGCTCCCAGACTGTGAGAGGGGGCAGGCTGGGCTGAGGGACCACCTCCTCCAGTGCATGAATTTTCATGCACCAGGCCTCTAATGGCCTATAAGCATCAGCTGCCCAATGCCTCATTGGGTCTAATATTCTAATGGAACCCCCGCACATACATCCATAATACATTTGGGGCATTTACCCTTGTTGCTGTCTCTGCTAACTAGATTATTAGCTCAGCCAGAAGAATTTAGAAAGGTGAGAAGAAAAATTATTTTTTGGCCCCCACAGTTATATTGAGAGGATGAAGAAGGAAGGGGAAGTGGTGTGGGTGTGTGTGTATGCGTGCGCGCGTGCCCATGTGTTTGTGAGATGATATGTTTTAAATTTTATAATAGGGGGTGCATAGAAAACGTTTAAATTTTATCAAGAAATAGCAGTATAATTCTATAATTTAATAATATGTAAGTAATCACTAGTGGACAGTATTAAAATTGAAAGTGGTTTCCCCTGGGAGTGGGGTAGGGGAGCAGGATTGTAAACTGGGCAGGGGAGTTTAGTTTTCACTAAAGCCTTTTACTAGTCAAATATTTAAACATTATATGCATATCCTATCGAATAAAGAGGGAATATGCAAATTGACCGTCATACCATCACAAAAATGTCATCGCCCACATCAGAGGCAGGGATTTCTATAACATAAGATGGCTATGCCCACAGCAGAGGCTAAGTTCCCGTAACAAGCCTTAACAAGCAATCAGCAGGGACCTGAGGCTGTGCCCCCCACCCGGTGGGGCTTGACAGGGGACCTCAGGCCACACCCCCCACCCCTGCACCAGGCCAGGGGACCTCAGGTTGTGCCCCCCGCCTGGTAGGGCTTCACGGGGACCTCAGGCCACACCCCCCACCTACTGGGGCTTGATGGGGACCTGAGGCTGCGCCCCCCACCTGGCGCCAGGCCAGGGGACCTGAGGTTGCACCCCCTGCCCGATGGGGCTTGACAAGGGTGGGGCTGGCTGGGTCTGGGTCTCAAGAAATTTTGAGGTGCCGCAGGTAGGTCCCACGGCACACCCCAGACTATGACAGGAGAAAGATTTTCATATACATTTTACTAATTTTTTTAATCTCTGACACTTCTATTATAGAGAAAGGGCAAATAGCAATATTAAAATATTTCCTCTAATTAATTCCCTTTTAATGTGCACGAATTTTGTGTACCAGGCCACTAGTATTAGATAAAAATCAGTTACACATTATACCTTATTTAAATATATAGGGTGTCCCCAAAAAATGTATGCACACACTTTCAATAATTATAAAGTCAGCATTTATTAAAATACATTTCAGTTTCTAAATTGAGCTGTCAGCTGTTAAAGTGTGTGTATATTTTTGAGGGGACATCCTGTATTGTACAGGAGATGAAAAAGAGGAGACAGGATATGTGGACAGCTCTTTCAGGAAATCTTTGCCTGCAGGGTGGGGACAGCAGCTCAAACATTCAATGGTGAACTTCAATATTTTTTTAAAATTAAAGTAGTAATACCTAGTTAACAAATAAAATAGTGCTGAGTTTATAATGAAAGAAAAAACAAAAAACAGGAGAATCCAAGATGGCGGCGTAGGTAAACACCTAAACTGCTGCCTCCCACAACAATTTAAACTGCAACTAAAAGACAAAACGTCTATCACCCAGAACCACAGGAAAGCTGGCTGAGTGGAAGTTCTACAACTAGAAGGAAAGAGAAAAGAGCTTTGAGACGTGCACGAGCGCTGAAAAGCTGAGGTATGGAGGCGCGTGATCCGGGCTGGCTGCGGGCGACTGGGTGCGTTGCTTTTTTCAACCCGAACGGAGACAAGCCACCGATTACTCTGAAATCCAGTCTCTGGGGAGACGTGGGGGACCCAAACTCCTACGGGGAGAAGCTGGACTGTCTGCCAGCGAGGGTGGCTTGCTTGCAGAGCTGCGTGCAGGAATAATTGTTTACTGCACTGGGGCACGGGACTCGGGGATGCCTTTGGGGACACAGAGCCGGCTAACTAGCAGCCATTGCTGTTTGCCACGCCCTAACCTAGTGACACTCTGAGGCCCCGCCCTGCACAACCTACAAACCCACCCAAGCTCCAAGCAACCGAGTTAGCATAAGAAAAGCCTGCCCTATCGCAGCTTAACCTAGCAAACTTGCAGCCCGGGTCAGACAGTTCCAAAACCTCCAAACCCCAGCAAAGAGGAGAAAACTGCAGCTCTCACTGTAGCTCCTGCTGAGTGGCCTCAGACAGTAGCTGACCTGCACCCCATTGGAGATCCAGAAGCCAGTGTACCTAGTGGTCAGTGTGAGACACCAGATTTCAACTCCTCACATCCATAAGTGACACATTCAAGAGGCAAACTCAGTGAGCACCGAAGCCCCACTGAAACAAGTCCTGCGTGTCTTCAGCGCAGCAGTTCTTCCATTATAGACACAGGGAGTGCTCACAGCTAATTGGCCTGGAGGTCAATTCCTCCCAGCGTACCAACAGCAATTCAGGCTTAACTACACCAAGACTTTGCACTCAGCCCACAAAGGGGTGTACCAAGAGCATCCACATCAGGTGATTGGGGAGGCTGAGCTACTGCCCCCTATAGGTCACCTACCACACAAAGCCACTCCATCAACACAGGGAAGCAGCCAAAATGCAGAAACAAAGAAACATGTCACGAATGAAAGAAACGGAGGAAAGCAAACTACTGGATGACATAGAGTTCAGAACCCCATGTATAAGGTTACTCAAGAATCTTCTAAAAACCGCTGAGAAACTTGATGACACTTCTGAGGAGCTTAGTAAGACCTTCAAGGACCTTAATGAGAATGCCAAAAAAATGGAAAAGGATCAGTCAGAAATGAAGCATACACTGTCTGAAATAAAAAATATACAGAAACTCAACTGTAGATCAACATACCCCAAGAATCAAACCAAAGATCTGAAATATGTGGAAACAAAAAACATCCAACCATAAAAACAGAAAGAAAAAAGAATCCAAAAATATGAAGATAGTGTAAGGAGCCTCTGGGACAACTTCAAGCGAACCAACATCCGAATTTTTGGGGTGCCAGAAGAAGGGAGAGAGCAAAATATTGAAAACCTATTAGAAGAAATAATGACAGAAAACTTTCCCTACCTGGTGAAAGAAATAGACTTACAAGTTCAGGAAGCACACAGAACCCCATACAAGAGGAACCCAAAGAGGACCACACCAAGACACATCATAATTAAAATGCCAAGGGCAAAAGACAAAGAGAGAATATTAAAAGCAGCAAGACAAAAACAGCTAATAACCTACAAGGGAGTACCCATACGACTGTCAGCTGATTTCTCAACAGAAACTATGCAGGCCAGAAGGGAGTGGCAAGAAATATTCAAAGTGATGAACAGCAAGAACCTACAACCAAGATTACTCTACCCAGCAAAGCTATCATTCAGAGTTGAAGGTCAGATAAAGAGCTTCACAGACAAGAAAAAGCTAAAGGAGTTCATCACCACCAAACCAGGATTACATGAAATGCTGAAGGGTATTCTTTAAGAAGAGGAAGAAGAAGAAAAAAATAAAGATAAAAATTATGAACAACAAAATGACATCAAATACATACCTACCAACAAGTGAATCTAAAAATCAAGTGAATAAAAAATCTGAAGAACAGAATGGACTGGTGAATATAATAGAATCAGGGACATAGAAAGGGGTTGGACTGACGATTCTCAGGGGAAACAAGTGTGAGGGGTGCGGGAAGAGATTGGACAAAAATCTTACTCTTATGGATGAAGACAGTGGCGGGGGGTAAGGGCATGGGGTGGGGTGGGGAATCAGGTGGAAGGGAGCTATGGGGGGGGGGAAAGTGGAACACCTGTAATAATCTGAACAATAAAGATTTATAAGAAAGAAAACAAACAAACAAACAAACAAACAAAAAACCCCAGAATTTTCTGCCCCACCCTTTCCAACTCATAGCTTTCCATTCATGGGTAAACATTTAAAGGTATGACTTCTCCCCCACAGTAGAGGTGAGCACAGTTTCCTGCTCTGAGGAGGAAGGCACATTCAGGATTCTGTAAAGGGAGAGGGTGCTGCACTTCCTTGAGAGATGGCCATCTGACTGGCACAGTGCTCTGCCCAGGTCTTACCCCCAGCAGCCCTTTCAGAAGGAGGACTGCCTAGAGAGGAAGCTAGGAAGGTACAGTTAGGGCATTTCTGTGGCCCTGTTCTGCAGAAACCTATGATCTCTCAGAATCCCAGAGTCCTCACTGTGCTTAGAAAAATGCTGGTGCAACCAGCTGTGTTCACTGCACAGCTTAAAGCTGCAAGGCCTGAATTCAACTGGAGGAGTAAAGAGAGCGATATCCTATCTCCGCACTCTTTGAGAAGGGAAGGTGAGAAGAGAGTTACAAAGCTTTCTATTATCTTTGTCCAGACCCTGTGTCACCATAATTATAAAGAAGTAAACAATAGTTCTTGTGGTCACAACTCTACTAAGCTTTGTAGGTAGGGATGCATTTTATTGCACTCAAGTGCGTATAACAATAATGATATATTATAAACATACTTTGAAAGTCAGCCTACAGTGTTTACTTTCTGAACATTAATGAAACAACATTATTAGTTCAGAAAAACAACTAAAACGATGAAAAATTTCAAAGCAAAAAAAAAAAAAAAACCCTAAGGAAAATGACTTAGCTGGCTTACAGATCATTATTTAATAATTTTTAAAGATTACATTTTAAATTATGTGGTAACCTACTTTCTCCTTTTCCCAGCATAAGTAAGAGAATGACAGATCTGCCAAGTGTGATGTAGTATAACCCATTATAAATATTACTGAACTCGAATGCTGTAGGCAGAGCTAGTGCACAAACATAGCCACTGCCCAGGAATGGGAATTCATTTTGGAGGGAGGTCATGGTAACTAACTTGGGGCGAATCATCCAGTCATTTCCAGAGGGATATTTCCTAAGTGTTCGCCAACCTAACTCCCTGTTATTTCCCTGTTACTGTCCTCCGTGGTACTGAAATGTTGATAGGGGAGTCAAGCCACCACATCTTTTATTAGTAGCGGTGTCAGGTGGTTACAGTAGCCTAGAAGGAGAAACTCATGTGCCTTCAGGGACCAGACAGGTAAGTAAAATGGGAGTAATGGTGGGACCCCAGAGTGCATGGGTTGAATTAAACTTACACTTATGCGTGCACATGTACATGTACACACCAGCCACACTCTTCTGGCCAAATAAGAGTCCGCTGAGCACATCCTCCCTGGGAGCGACCAGTTTGTGATCTCTGCTTAGCTACAGGGATACTATCTCTAGGATCATAACCGACCTCTAGACTCTCTAGGGTTTCTGACCCCATTCTGGAGCAGAATGAATTTAGGCCAAAAGTAGTTAATTCAAAATGATTGTCTGAAGTTCCACCTATCCTTCAAGGCCTGCTCCAACCCCCTGCTCTGTTACAGCAATCCCACATTGCATGGGTATGTGTCAGCTTCAGCCCCTGGATCCCAGGGCCCAGCCTCATCTATGCATAGCTATATAACTCCATAAAACCTAAATAAGATGTGAGCTGGGCCCTCACTGGAGAAGAAACCCGAGTTCCCCGAGATATGTGATCAGTACCGGGACCCTGCCAGCAGGCCAGGGGTTCCCAAGGCAGGTGCTGGGTGTGGAGGCCACGGGGGCATAGGCTACCGAGGAGACAGAACTGAACCTCACACCACCCTGCTTGGCCCTGGAGGATGGCTGGTTAGCCAGAGACGGGTAAGATTCCTCAAGGAAGGAACAACCTAAGACAGGCACAGTCGCAGAGGGGCCATCAGGAGAGAACTTGGGGGGGCAACAGAAGTGGGGCACAGACCCTCACCCCCCCCAACATTGCAGGGGCTTGAACCCTCACCCCTTCTGAAGGAGGTCTCCTGCCCCCATGGCTGCTTCGCGCTTCCCACACCCAGCTCAGAACGGGACCCAGGCAACAGAAAGAGACCCGGCCCAGCTCACATCGAGATACAGGTGACAGACAGAGACTTGGCCCAGCTCAGATCGGGACCCAGGTAACAGATAAGAGACTTGGCCAACAGCAGTTGCCCTATATCTAAATTCAGCCTAGCATCTGGAATGCTCAGGGCCCACTCAAGAATGCAAATAATCCTTCCCACTAATATTTACAGGGTAAACTAAGATTGTTGGTAGAGTATTAAATTTTACAGTGAAATAGTAATCGAGTTTTCAGATTAATTTAAATAAGCTAATTGAAATAAGTGAATATTCAAGTAAAGTTAATTGTACTGGACAAAAAGCTGTTCTTAAAGTAATAACTAAAATTTCTATTGGTAGTTCATCTCATGGTAAAATTCCTGAATATGCAATGAACCTAAAGCAGTCATATGTGTGGGGAAAAAATTAAATTTAAAGTTATCAAGACTGCATTATAAAATTTACAAAAACCTCCATTAATAAAAAAAAAAGGGGGGGATAGTAGGGCAATATCATGTAAGGAAAAATATCCTATAAGTAAATTACATCTAGAAAATTTTTACTTCACCAAATTAAGTTCATTTGCAATGCTAACAGCAAGATGGCCATTAAAAACACACATGGTGTCTAAATAAGACAAAAGAAAATCGTTTGAACAAAAATAAAAAGGATCCCAAATCAATTATATAGAAAAGATTCCTTTATTAACTTGTGGTTGAGAATATATTTGTATGTTTTCAGAAAACAACTCCAAGACCAGATGGATTCCTGCAACAGAGAAGAATTGACAGGTGTGCTCCAACCACGAGGACAAGAGGAAAAAACAGTCCAGAGATGGAAGACGCTGACAACACCTTGCCACACGAGCAGTCAGCAGCTGTACACCGCTGCAGGTTACCTAGGACCAAACCAGAGAGGGTCGGACCTGCATTGCCAACATGTGCCCACCATCCAGATATCATTGCTGACATGTACACATAAGGAACTGTTAGACATTGAAACGGGGACTCAGAACTGTTGGACATTGAAATTGGGACTCAAACATTTTTTTGTTTTGTCTTGTTTTGTTATTATATGTTTATTTCTAGTCTGCAAAGGCAAAACTTTTTAAAGGAAAGAAATGGTGGGAAAAAGATACAGAGGCAAAGAAGCATTGAACAGACTGTCAAACTACATTGGGAAGACAGGGGAGGTTGGGCGAGGGAGGCTGTAAGAGACCAACCGAAGGACTTGTACGCATGCATAAAAGCACAACCAATGGATATAAGACACTGGGGCGGGGGGGAGGGTGGGCAGGTGAAGGCATGTACTGGGGGGTAGGGGAGGTTGGGGGGAGATCAATGGGGAAAAAAAGGAGACATGTACTACTATTTGTAATACTTAAAACAATAAAAAAATTAAAAAAAAACCTAAATAAGAAATTTCTGAGTATTTTGATTGGCATATAGAAATTATAAAAAAAAATCCTAGAACTACGTTCAAACAAAAGAGTATCTCCCACCCAAAGTATTTTCTTCATGTTTCCCAAACTGGTGTTCCTTAGAACACCAGTCCCAAGAGATGCTCCCTGAAAAGTGCTCTTTGGTCAAATGCTGCACTCCATCTTCTAGAGACAGAGGCACCTTGGAATTGTAAAGGCCCTGAAAAGATCAGGAGAGATGAAAGAAAAGTTTACTTTCTTTTACCAAGAGTTCTCTTCACACAGTAGACCATGGTCCTACATTAACTAAGCAATTATCACATTGTAGTGTTAAACTACCAAATACATATAATCTAGTCAACGACTTCAATAAATACCCAAAAGTGACTTGCATGGTAGTAATATAGTTAGATTTGCTGGTTGGAAAAATTTCCCCACATAATTTACACACCATACATTCTTAAATACATTGAAATGTCCACTGTGCTATAGTGCTGCTGAGTTCTAACTCCGCTTTAAATGATTCATCCTAAGTTATAAGTCTCAGGGTAGAGTGTTGTTCCTCAACACTAACATTTCATTCAGCTGTGTCTCAACCTGAGCCAAACAACTGACAGGAGAAGGACATCAACTTTCTAGTTACCTCTGTGAAAAGAATCGCATGGCATCGCACAGTTGCTGTGGGGATGTTTATACAGCTGGGTGTGTTTATATCCTTATTGATTTCTCATGGACCGTTTAAAAATAGGAGCCATAAATTATGTATGGCCAAAACCTATTAGGAACTGCAAGGGAACCACACTTAAAGCAAATGGCCCAAGAACTGTAAAGTCAGCTGGCTTAGAGCAAGAATTTCTAACAATCATTTATTTGTAACTGCCTAACAGGCGTCTCTGGCATGGCTACAGGTCAGATGCCAGCTGTGCACAGGTCAGATGCCAGCTGTGCACAGGTCAGATGCCAGCTGTGGAGAGGGCATACATGACCCGGTGCTTGCCTAGCACCAGGGGTTATTGTTACAAGTGGCTCCAGGTCTATGCTCATCTCCACAGATGATGCCCCCAGAGGGCCACCGAGTTCTCCCATGAGGCTGTGTCCTTTATAACTGAGCAGCATTCCCCTCGTGTCATGCTGTGGGCAGAACGTACAGAAGAGTGTGAGGGGCTGCCTGTGTTCAGTCTCAGGGCCAGTGACACTGCTAGTCTGAAAATGCTTCAGCAATGGTCCGTCCCATAGCTGCCTCAGGAGGTCTTGAGGCAACACCTGTGCTGCCACAAGGTAGTGGCAAGCACATTAAAGTCTCCTAGTTAGAGAACTCGTAGATAAAAGATTGGACTTAGCGCTTAGATAAAGGATGTGGTCTCCTTGGAGTTCAGGCTAACCGACATGTGACAATCCGACAGACAGTTATCGATAGGAGTGCTTTCATACCTTCTAACTGCAAGCAGAAGTTGATGTCTAGAAAAAACTAGGGAAAGTAGACAATCTATGTGGAGAACATAGAAAAGCATACAAATAGTTTCTGGCTATTATGCACAGGGACTTTGTGGCCACCTGTACCTCTCCTTCTCCTGCGAGAACCAGGCAGAGAAGGAGCTAGTTGTTCTTCTGAAGGATGGTTGAGTGACCAGGGCTGGTTAGCAATCTCTGGACATGAGCCAGCTCCGTGACAAAAGGCACATCCTGGTTCTGTTCAAAAGCTTCACCC
Source organism: Corynorhinus townsendii (assembly GCA_026230045.1). Lineage (NCBI taxonomy): Eukaryota > Metazoa > Chordata > Mammalia > Chiroptera > Vespertilionidae > Corynorhinus > Corynorhinus townsendii. The sequence continues at coordinate 76,724,931 of JAPDVU010000001.1, read as the reverse complement.
TTGGGCAGGGACCTAGAATCTGGAAAATGGCTGGCCAGTGTTCTGAGACCTTTCTTCCTGGCAAGTAGTGTGGAAGTGAAGTTTATTTTTGGAACTAATATTTATTTACTGAGTGTGAGCTATATGCTAGTTGTCAGGACTACTGTGGTGAGAGACCCTGACTACCTTAATGGAGTTTGTCATTAGCCTAGTGAGGGGAAAAAACTTTAAAACCAAGCCACAAAAATAAATATGCATTTTCAAATAATGATATGAAAGAGAAATACAGGATAATATGAGACATTGTAAATGATATTAAGCTGAGAGCTGAAGGCTGGAGTTAGGGAGGGAGGAAGAGAGGGAGAGAATGAGGGAGAGAGAAAGAGAGAGAGAGGGTGGGGGAGACAGAGAGAGAGAAGGGACAGTGTGTGTGTGTGTGTGTGTGTGTGTGTGTGTGTGTGTGTGTGTGTGTGCACGTGCGCACCTCTATGTGTGAGAGTGGGAGTTGAGAGCTGGGGAGAGGGGAAATATCCTGAGCTGAAGGAACAGCAAAGGTCTTGTGTGTGGGGTGGGGGGTGGGGGGCGCTTGACCCTTTTGAGGAACTGAAACAAAGCCATGTGGTTGTCATGTGTGCCTGAGGCAGAGATGAATCTGAGCTGAAGTTGGAGGTAGGCAGGGGTCCTCCAGCTCAGGGCGTTGTAGGCCATGATGAGCATTTGTGATTAGATTCTAAGGACATAATCTGTTGCTGACCTGCCGTGAGCAGACAGATTGATGTGCATACCCCAGCACATGATAGCGCTACTCAGCAGTGGTTCTTTAAAGTGAACAGGGATTGGGGTGTGACCTTGGGTGCAATGCCAGAGAAACTGGATCACATTTCATTACACATTTTGTAGGTTATCAATGTTGGTGATAATGCTTTATCAAGGTTGTGAGAAAGGCATATAGTCATGCAGGAAAACACTTCATGTTGATTGGATAACTCTGAAGCCTCTAATGCCATGATCACATGTGCAAACATCTAGGAAGGCAGAGCCAGTGGACAGAGAGGGTCCCTGCTGAAAAGAGAATCTGGAGGCAACTGTTCACCCAACCTCCTGCCCTAATAGAACATCTTGTAAGCAGCTCCCTACTACACCTCAGCTCAAGAAATAGGAGGGGACTTCAAATACCTCACTCACTGGACCCTTATCCTAAACTTAAATTTTTTTTTCTGAATGATTTTTAGAAAACGAAAAATACGAAACCGCAAAATCTTTAACATTCCAAAGAATGCCTGTTGCACTGCCCACATGTGCAAAGCCTGGGCTAGGATCTTTAAACATTAAAATCCTAATAATAATCCCAAGGAGAACAGTATGTAATTCAACTTGTTTTGTATTTCATCTGAAAAGTGACTCCATTTTCTTATATATTTGGTGTGTGGGAAGCACATGTGCAATTATGTGTCAAAACCTTCAGCTCCAATGAACCAGGGGAAACCTTAGAGATTAGTAGAGGAAAGAGCTACCATTTCAAGTTATATTTTTATGAGTTTAACTATCAAATATTTTTTTAAAGTTGTTGGGTAAAAGCATTATTTATAGACTACCAGATGGATTATATGACCTACTGTTTACAGATGTATTAAGTCAGAAGAGTAATGCATTCTTGGCTTAAAGTAAATGCTGCAGATCACAATCATGACGGCAGCGGAATGAATCTGAATGGGCGAAGAGGCAAGGACTAATTGTTTCAGGACATTGAGAATGAGAACAAAAATGTGCTAGAAAAGCACAGCATGTATGAACTGCGCATACTGCTCAATATGACCCACAGCCTCCTGTCCTAAGGCAGTAAATCTGAAATAATATTTTGCTGTTATGTGCTTTACTTCATAGAACAATAACTCCCCTCTGTCTCATTTGTATAATCTTAAGAAAAGTGGCAAAATGATACAGCAATAACCTACTTGACAGAAGTATGGCTACAAAGAAAAAATGATTGTGAAGTCATTGGCAGATGGGGGCTAGATCCATAGAACTGAACAATCTGAGGGTTGAACAAATACTTCTCAATTTCTATTTGCCACAGGATTGTGAAGTTGGCCTCTAGAGAGCATAGCCAGACCTTTATCTCCATAGTCTTGGACCATGGAGAATGGATATAGCCAGCTAGACTAGACAGTTTAAACATAAGATGTTATATAAACAAAACCACTATAGACTCAGTGTTACACAAATACTCATTACTATTTTGTTGTTATTGATTGTTGTTAATCGTCACCTGAAGATATTTTTTCCATTGATTTTTTTAGAGAGTGGGGGGGGGGGGTGTGGAATAGAGACAGAGAGGGACAGAGAGAAAAACATCAATGTGAGAGAGACACATGGATCAGTTGCTTCCCGCATGTGACTTGACAGGGAATCTAATCTGTGACCCTTTGATTTTGGGGCCGGTGCTCTAACCACTGAAAACATACCAGACAGGGCAATACTTCATTACTATCACTATTATAGTATTGATTCTTGATTGCCTATTGAGGCCAATTTTATTTTATTTTTAAATTTTTATTTATTAGAGAGAGAGAGAGGTTGATTTGTTGTCCCACTTATGCATTCATTGGTTGCTTCTTATATGTTCCCTGATTGGGGATTGAACCTGAAACTTTGGTGAATTGGGATGATGCTCTAACCAACTGAGCTACCCAGCCAGGGCTTGGGTCGATTTAAAAAATCCAGGTGATTCCATCCTAGAGTACAAGGAAAAGGGGCATTTCACAGCTATGAAATGTCATGTTCCTACCAGCTGCCTTTATCTGAACACCCTTCATGGGACACAGTGAAAACTGGAGGAAAGGATGTTGACTTGCAATTGTTTCTTTGGATACTTTGGCAGAGGAACAAACTCACTGCCAGAAAACGTCGTAAGTTCTTTCAGTGAAACAATAATAAACCTTTTTGCTATAAACCATGATTATTTTCAGGTACTTAATACTTTTTATTTGCTGAAAGGGTAGGCCTCATTAAATGCTTTTTTTGTGTTAAGTTTATATCCTGAAGCATAAGAACATAAACTCTATCTGCTAAATGTGGGAATTAACTTCGATTTATTAATTTTACGGGACTTAAATTTAAGATTTTTTAAAACTTTAGATAAAGCACAGTAATGTGATTTCTAGTCTACTGATTAATTTCAATACTTGAGATTATGTTTCCTGCAAAGCTCTATGCTTGGACTTTGGATTATAGATTTTCCACGCCCCATACTTCTACATCATCCAGTTCTCTGGAGGTCATTTCATAGATTGCTAGACTCTGTTAGAAGGATAAAAGTTAATTCATTCTTTCATTTCAGGAGTTCTAATAATTGAGGAAATAAGAATAGAAAATTGAGAAATAAAGTTTATTTTATTTTACTATCTCTGCAGTTTTAACCCACACTTCTTTTTTCCCTTCATTTTCAATATTATTTTTGCACAACTTTTTCAGTTTCCATTAAGCAATAAAAGTGTAAAGATATGGTCCACGTGTTCCAGGGAGTGTCTGTATAAAGCAATTAGTAAGAATAACTGGGACTTGGCAGAGCCTTCAAATGGGATTTGCCTCAGCCATACTTTAATGAGCAAACTGGTCTCAGTGGTTTATATAATACTCTTGGGTTTTCACACTATTGAACAGGTCTATCTTCAGCCTGTAATTTACTTCTGGGACTCCAAAGTGGGTTGAGTTGCATTCTGGATAAAATAAGCTGTGTTAATAATAGGTAAGGTGGAGGCTGCTAGCTGTTTACCAAATTCGGTTTCATCCTTCTTCTAAATTATAACGTTGTAGGTGGGCCCATGGCTTACAAGCTGGGAGTGCCATTTTCAAACTCCTTACAGTTAGACATGGCTATGTTTCTAAGTTCTCCTTAACAGAGTATAAATAGAAGTGATGTGAAGCCATTTGCAGGTTCAGACCCTGAAACACTATATGTACACTCCTTTGTGCTCTTTCCGACTTTGGGGTGCTAAACATGGGCCATTCTGAGACCAAGTCTCAACCATGTAGATAATAAAAACACCCTAAACAGTAGAGGAGAGACAAGATGCATTCATTCTTGCAACTAATATTTACTGAGAATCCACTCCATGCCAGCATCATTCTAAATGTTGGGATACACCAGTGAACAGACAGACCAAAATCCCTGCCCCTCTTGAGCGCATATGGGTGATAACAATGGCAAATAAATATAATGCATAGTTTGTTAGAAATAATAAATGCTAAAGACAAAAATAAGGCCGGAAGGGAGATTGGAAATGTTGATTGGGTCTTATGCCATTATAGGAAACTAAATGAGACCAAACACTGGTCTAGACAAATAATAGAACAAGTGGCTGTTACATTCTGGATGTATGTTGAAAGTGGAGAGCCAAGAGGATTTGCTGAGAGACTGGATATGGGGGGTGACAGAGAATAAAAAAGAGTCAAGAAAAACAAGATTTTGTCACAGCTAATTGGCCTGGAGGTCAATTCCTCCCAGTGTACCAACAGCAATTAAGGCTTAACTACACCAAGACTTTGTACTCAGCCCACAAAGGGGTGTACCAAGAGCATCCACCTCATGTGATTGAGGAGGCTGAGCTACTGCCCCCTATAGATCACCTACCACACAAAGCTACTCCATCAACACAGGGAAGCAGCCAAAATTTGGAGATAAAGAAACAGGTCACGAATGAAAGAAACAGAGGAAAGCAAACTACTGGATGACATAGAGTTCAGAACCACATTTATAAGGTTACTCAAGAATCTTCTTAAAACCGCTGAGAAACTTGATGAGACCTTTAAGGATATTAATGAGAATGCCAAAAAAATGGAAAAGGATCAGTCAGAAATGAAGCATACACTGTCTGAAATAAAGAATATACAGAAACTCAACTGTAGATCAACGTACCCCAAGAATCAAACCAAAGATCTGAAATATGTGGAAATAAAAAACATCCAACCAGAAAAACAAAAAGAAAAAAGAATCCAAAAATATGAAGATAGTGTAAGGAGCCTCTGAGACAACTTTAAGAGAACCAACATCCGAATTTTTGGGGTGCCAGAAGAAGGGAGAGAGCAAAATATTGAAAACCTATTAGAAGAAATAATGACAGAAAACTTTCCCTACCTGGTGAAAGAAATAGACTTACAAGTCCAGGAAGCGCACAGAACCCCATACAAGAGGAATCCAAAGAGGACCACACCAAGACACATCATAATTAAAATGCCAAGGGCAAAAGGCAAAGAGAGAATATTAAAAGCAGCAAGAGAAAAACAGTTAATTACCTACAAGGGAGTACCCATACGACTGTCAGCTGATTTCTCAACAGAAACTATGCAGGCCAGAAGGGAGTGGCAAGAAATATTCAAAGTGATGAACAGCAAGAACCTACAACCAAGATTACTCTACCCAGCAAAGCTATCATTCAGAGTTGAAGGTCAGATAAAGAGCTTCACAGACAAGAAAAAGCTAAAGGAGTTCATCACCACCAAACCAGGATTACATGAAATGCTGAAGGGTATTCTTTAAGAAGAGGAAGAAGAAGAAAAAAATAAAGATAAAAATTATGAACAACAAAATGACATCAAATACATACCTACCAACAAGTGAATCTAAAAATCAAGTGAATAAAAAATCTGAAGAACAGAATGGACTGGTGAATATAATAGAATCAGGGACATAGAAAGGGAGTGGACTGACGATTCTCAGGGGAAGCAGGTGTGAGGGGTGTGGGAAGAGATTGGACAAAAATCTTACTCCTATGGATGAAGACAGTGGCGGGGGGTAAGGGCATGGGGTGGGGTGGGGAATCAGGTGGAGGGGAGCTATGGGGGAAAAAAAAGAGGAACACCTGTAATAATCTGAACAATAAAGATTTATTTAAAAAGAAAAAAGAAAAACAAGATTTTGGTTTGAGGAACTTGAAAATGGGGTTGCTGTTAATTTATACTGGGAAGACTGTAGGGGAGTTTGAAGGGAAATATCTGTAACTCAGTTTTGGACACAGTTGTAATGACCATTACATTCAATTGAAGTGTTAAATGACCAGTAAAAATATGTGTCTGAAGGTCAGAAAGGGAATCCAGATTAAGAGTACTCATTTATAAGTCATCAATGTGGACGTTATTTAACCCATAGGAATGGTTGAGATCACCTAGAGCAGTGGTCGGCAAACTCATTAGTCAACAGAACCAAATGTCAACAGTACAACGATTGAAATTTCTTTTGAGAGCCAAATTTTTTAAACTTAAACTTTTTCTAATGTCACTTCTTCAAAATAGACTCGCTCAGGCCATGGTATTTTGTGGAAGAGCCACACTCAAGGGGCCAAAGAGCCGCATGTGGCTCGCGAGCCACGGTTTGCCAACCACTGACCTAGAGAGTGAGTGATGCAGAGAAAAGAAACAATCCAAGGACTGAACCTTGCCCCCTAACTGTTAGAGGTGATATAGATGAGAGAGAACTAGCCCTCCCCAAACTGAGGAGTGGCAAAAAGGACAGGAGGTATACCAGGTGTGATGTTCTGAAAGACAAATGAAGTAAGTTAGAAAAATGAAGAGTATGCCAATCCCTGAATGACTGTGGAGTAGAGCAGCCCATTTATTCACTCTATGGCAGTGGTCGGCAAACTGCGGCTCATGAGCCACATGTGGCTCTTTGGCCCCTTGAGTGTGGCTCTTCCACAAAATACCACAGCCTGGGTGCGTCTGTTTTGAAGAAGTGGCATTAGAAGAAGTTTAAGTTTAAAAAATTTGGCTCTCAAAAGAAATTTCAATCGTTGTACTGTTGATATTAGGCTCTGTTGACTAATGAGTTTGCCGACCACTGCCCTATGGGATTGTTAAATGACAGAAAAATAGACTTCATTATTTTTAATTCACTGAAGTGTTGTTTCTTTGAAACAAAATTAAAACTTTTACTCTAATATCAGGTAGCTAGCAAATAGTATCAGCATATAAATTTTCAACAATAACAACAACAAAATTAACATTTATAAAAAATTCTCAAATATTAACTTAGAAATGTGATGTGTGTGTGTGTGTGCGCACACGCAAGTGTATGTACATGCTCATGTGTATGTGTTAGGAAGAGTTTGGATATTTTTTAATAGGTATGTTTTTATTGATTTGAGGGAGAGGAAGGATAGAGAGATAGAAACAATGAGAGAGAAACATCATCTATCGGCTGCCTCCTGAACGCCCTCTACTGGGGATCAAGCCCACAACCCTGCCTAGGAATTGAACTGATGCCTTCATGGATTGATGCTCAAGCACTGAGCCACACCAGCTGGGTGAGTTTGAATATTTTAATAATTTAAAAACACACACACATAACTTGGAGTTGACTCTATTACTACTTTTTTGGTCATAGCCTTAGAGGATTTATTTCTGGGTAAATAGAGTCTACTTATATATACCTAATAAACACTTCTAGCTTTATTTTCTTAAGAACTATCCAGCCGAAACTGGTTTGGCTCAGTGGATAGAGCGTCAGCCTGCGGACTGAAGGGTCCCGGGTTCGATTGTGGTCAAAGGCATGTACCTGGGTTGCAGGCACATCCCCAGTGGGGGGCGTGCAGGAGGCAGCTGATTGATGTTTCTAACTATCTCTCTCCCTACCTCTCTGTAAAAAAATCAGTAAAATATACTTTAAAAAAAAAAAAAAAGAACTATCCAAAGAGGAAATTGAGATAGTAAGAAATAACTTATGTGACGAGACCTTTTTGTGATCTTTGACCTTAGCTTTCCTATGGTTTTGTTATATTAATTCTCTTGACTTTTAAGGGCCAAGAGGTCTACCTCCTCAACCAACTTCTACTAATAGTTCTGCTTGAAGGAAATGAACAAAGAAAGATAAACTCATTTTGATGCTCATGAATTTGTTATGTAGTAGCTTTCAAATTTTGTTTCTGTGAGTAGGTATTTTACAATGGGCATATATTCACAAGCCAATGACTAAATATTACATGAGGAAACCTTTCTAAGATTTATATTTGCTGTTATGCCTTTCCTCCCACATCCTGTTATCATCTTTTAACCTATAGATTATGCGGATCTTTGCCACTATTTTATAGCAGTGTTGATTCTGTACCCCCATAATCTTCTCTTTTGCCAAATAATTTCTAGCATGGTTCAAGTGTTTGTTTGTTTTTTTGTGTGTGGTTTTTTTTTTCAGGATATAAATGCTATAAAATGACAGAGAACAATAAAAAGAGCAAAATAGAGTGAAGTTGCAAATGCAAAGCTGACTTCATCAAGTGTATAGTAGGCAAACCTTGGAAAGGGGCCACACACTTAGATCTGGCTCAAAGGGAAATATCTTCACACAGAGAAATGAAGAGGAGAGTAAAATACTCTGAGTAGTAGATTGCCAAATTTCTTTAGCCTTCTGTCCAAGAACTGCAACACTCTAGAGTTTAAATGACATCATATATCATGAATCAGAAGACCTGGGTTCTAGGATCAGCTTCAACACACGCCAGCTCTGCCTCTCAGGCTTTGGGGAAACACCAACATTAAGGGAGTAAGCAAAACTGAAGGCCATGGCAATGGCCCACTCAGTATTCAGAAAAGTGTATCTATTCAGATTTCTAAGATTGAGAAGCCAGAAGCATTTCTCAGAGCTCATCTTGTGTAACCAGAGAGTCAGGAAAAGAGACCAAGCGCAGTAGTTGAGTGTGGTCAAGAAGGAGAGAACAGCCTAGGGAGGGGGGCACAGAGTGGAGGGGGTCACTGGGGAAAAAGGGGGACATCTGTAATACTTTTAACAATAAAGAAACGTTTTCTTAAAAATGGAGAGAACATTCCAGTAGAATTGTCTGGAATAACTGTTTGCCAGTGACCATTATGGAGCAGCTGTCGGATGATCCTTGGGTGGGTATACTCTTTTCATGTGAGACAATAAACCTGTCCCACTTGCACTGACTCTTCATTCACTTGTACATTTATTCCTTCACTCACTCAACAAACACTTTGATGTGAAAGACACAGAACGAAGCAGTGGACATAAAATGGTAAGCAGCATAGACACGATTTCCTCTTAGCCTCGTGGAATTTACAATCTAGTAGAGACCACTGATTTCAATCAATGAATACACTTAAAAGTTTTTTTACGTTTTCCAAATCATTCTGTGTACTGGGGCTGAGAACCACTTATGCAGGTCAATTTGTTTTTTGAAATTTCTTTTAACTTTACCTGATTATGTGTTTTTTTTTTAATTTTGCAGTCATTACATAAATATTTAATATTCTAGGTTTCCTATAAGACTTAATGTAAGCATTTACCAATCTTTTATAAGCACCCCCCTTCAAAGTAAGTTTCTCTCCCTTTTCTTCCTTTCTACTTTTATTTAGCACATTTTGAAATTCAACATGAGAAAGACAGAGATCTTGAAGATAATGGAGTTTGCTCTCTTAGCCTTTGTTCTACCCACTGGGTTTATTATAACCTTATGCTTTGGTCCCTAGTACAGAAATCGGCTCTAGTAATGGTAGTTGGCAAGTACATGTACAATGCATAGTTAGTGAGGGGCTTCTCTTACAAATGCTGTTTGGAATCCAACAAATAGTGGCTTTGGGACTTGAAAAATTCAATGAAAGAGTAGAGTGAAGTTTTAAAAGCTATTTAAAGTTCAAGGAGTCTCTGCCTTCAAAGGCAAAGCAAAGTCAAATTAGGGGTTTAGAATCATAGTTCTGAGTGTGATATTTTCAAAAAGACATACTTTTGTAACTAGTTTAGGATATACTTTTGCCTAAGATTATATACACTACCTTCTAATCTTTTTTCTTCCATAATCCTAGCCTGTGTTTTTGTTTTGTTTTGTTTTTAACTCATGGGTAAGGGCTACCAGAATTAAAGACATTTTTGGTATTCTTTTGTAGTAAAACACTGTATTCGTTCCATGATAAATAAACAGCCACAAAAATTATGATCCCACTTGTTAGATAAATACATGGATAATTAGAGTGGTTTCAAAATGAACCATCCCACATAAGAATATAAACAAGAAAATGTTAATTTAGTGAATAAAAATATTCTATCAGTAGAACACAGAATTTTGAGACAATATTTGAAAAATATTTTTAGAAAATATTTGTTCCATAGGAATTCACATTACTGGAATATCATGAAAAATATCTCATTTCAAAGTATAAACAAATATCTTTGTAATAAGTTTCTCAGATACAAATAAGTTTCTCAGAGAAAATTTGACTATTTAACTAAGGGAAAATCAAGTCAGCCAAACTAGATTATTTAGACCACCCAAACTTATATTAATTGGATTTAGTTATCAAAATAATTACCAGTTTTAAATTTATTTTTATATTTTATTACATTATCATTTTTATTACTAATTATAAATTTACTATCCAGTAAATAATCTATTCCAAAATTTAAAAGTATATCTTAAATGAAATAGTCTTGTTTCTTGTTAAAATTATAAAACTTCTAAATTAACAAATTAAACTATCAAATTGTTTGGTCAATACTTATCCATGGAAATGCTTTGAGGTAAATGAATCGAGAAGCTAAACTTTGAATTAGCCTATGTACATGAATTTATGCTTCATTCTATATTTTTCCTCATACTTTCAATGTTTATGTGAACTAAATGAACTAAATTTAGCTTTAAATTTTGGGGAAGTTAACCAGAAGCATGTCTGTAATGTATTCCAACTGTTGTGACTATACATATACCGATATATCAAAAGTACTAAATAAGTAGATTTAGAAAAAGAACTATCACATTACCTGTGAAATTAAAAGGCGAGTTCTACTGCTTCGGCATGTTATTATTGGTTTTCTATTTCTGACTGTAAGTTTCAGTTTTATTCCTTTTCTTTTATTTCCTTAGCTTATCCCCTCTCCCCCGCTTCTTCCCTTCTTTCCCTTCCTCCATCCTCCACTTTCCTTTCCTTCCTCCCCTCTCTCTCTTCTTCCATAAAACTAGTAGTGAGTCCATGCTACGCACTGAAGAGTGTGCTAGGTGTGGGGACATGAGCAAGACAGACCTAATCCTTGCTTAAAGGCAAGTTTATATTCTAAGTTGGAAGACTTAGATGAGAAATTACTATGTTTACTATGCAGTGCTAAACATTTTACTTGTATTTTCTAATTAATCTTGCTTAACAATAACCCTATGAAACTAGTAGTATTGCTTCTCCTGTTTTATTGAAGGTGTAATTGAGGCCCTGAGAAAGTTAAATAACTTGGCCCAGTGCAGAGTAGTAAGTTGTGGGAAGTGCAATTTAAATTCAGGAAGTCTGACTCCAGAACCTATAGTCTCAACCACTAGACTGCCCCACATACTAGAGAAATTCTTTAATTGAAGAAAAGGGAGGAAATTAAACAGTTTGGTTGGTTTATTTTGACCATAAAAATAAGAGAAAAAATTTTCTGTGCTCTTTATATAAATATAATTTTAACCTAGCTGAGCAGTGAACCTTTCATCTTGATTATGTGATTATTATGGGTTGTTTTACTAAGGTTTAGTTCACAGTTATCTTTTTATATATAGGATCCAGTTTGGGTTGAAAATATGCTCCAAATTTTGACTGCAGAACTGGAAGGTGGCTTGCCTGAAAACTAGATTGATCAACTACACCTTCTGAACAAATGGCTTTTCAAATGGGTTTGGCAAAGGATTATGTGTATAGTGAAGATAAATGTCATGTCTAAGCATTGGCTGTGTGTTTCCTTAGGAAAGATTGTTAATGTTGAACAACTAGCATTTCCCACTCCAATTTTGAGATAAATAAGGGAATCTTTCAGTTTGGGAACTAATGTGCTATCTATAGTTATATCCAATAGCTCATGTTTCAGATGCTAAAGATAGATGCTTAACTGTGTGTGTGTGTGTGTGTGTGTGTGTGTGTGTGTGTGTGTGTGTGTGTGTGATAGACGTATCAAATCATTTTCTAAGTTTTTTCACATATACTAGTAAATGTGCCAAAACCCTAGAGGAAAAAAGAATTATTTGTATATTTTGTATACTATCCTTTATCAGATGTGCCTTTTGCAAATATTTTCTCTGAATATGTTGACTGTCTTCTCATTGCCTTTCACAGAGCACACATTTTTAATTTTCGTGACATCCAGCTTATCATTTACTTCTTTCATAGATAGTATCTTTGGTGTTGTGTCTAAAAAGTCATCTCCAGACCCAGGGTCAATTAGGTTTTCTTCTATCTTATCTTCTAGGAGTTTCATAGTTTTGCATTTTACATTTAAGTCTATGATCTATTTTTAGTTAATTTTGGTGACAGTTGTAAGGTCTGTGTCTGATTCATTTTTGCATGTGGATGACCAGTTGTCCAGCACTGTTCGTTAAAAATACTACCTTTGCTCCATTGTCAAAGATCAGTTACCTTTATTGAAACTTGGAATGTTCTTATGCATAAATATGGGATATCTCTTCATTTATTTAGTTACTAGAGGCCCGATGCACGAAGTTTGTGCAAGGGGCTCGGCCCCTGCTGCCGTGGTGGCTGCCTGTGCCTCGGCCCCCACTGCTGCAGCTTTGTCCAGAAGGTTGTCCAGAAGGACGTCTGGTCTAATTAGCATATTATGCTTTTATTATTATAGACTAGAAGCCCGGTGCACAAAAATTCGAGCACTTGGTGGCGGGGAGGCCTTAGCCTGGCCTGCACCCTCTCACAATCTGGGACCCCTCGGGTAGGGTCCTTAGGCCTGACCTGAGATCAGGGCTTATCGGGGCTTTCCTTCCCTGGGCTGCAGGCAGCTGGCCTCACTCCCACCGCTGCCACTGCTTGCCATCTGTGCAGCACTGCCCCCCCTCTCCTGCCACTGGTGGCCTCCCTCTGCAGGCGACAGACTAGGGTGCAATGGCTTGGCAGGCCTGGGCCTCCTTCTTTCTTTGCTGGGGGGTAGGGCCAGCCCTGCGAGGGGCCGTCTGCCTACCTGATCACTTCTAACTGTTCGCCTACCTACCTGATCACCCCTAACCACTCTGCCTGCCTGCCTGATTGCCCCTAACCTCTTGCTTGGGGGTGGGGCCAGCCCTGGGAGGGGCCATCTGCCTATCTGATTGCCTCTAACTGTTCGCCTACCTACCTGATCACCCCTAACCACTCTGCCTGCCTGCCTGATTGCCCCTTACTGTTTGCTTGGAGGTGGGGCCAGCACTGACTTCTGATTTGTCAGCCTCCGGTGGTTATTGGTCGTTAGGACTCAGGGTTTTTATATATTAGGATTCTTTGATATTGTCTATCAGAGTTTTGTGGTTTTCCTTATATAGATCTTGTACATATTTTATTGATGTATATGTAGTGCATATTTTAGTTAATAAATACTAAAACGTTTTTATTTAAAATTCCACTTGTTCATTGCTGTATATAGGAGAGCAATTGACTTTAGCATGTTAACTTTGTATTCTACAACCTTGTTATACTAGTAACTGCTTACTAGTACAAGGATTTTTCCCCGATTCTTTCAGACCTTTTACATAGATAATCATGTCATCCCAGCACTGGTTCCCTTGGGAACCTTCCTTTAGAGGTGTCTGCTCTGGTAAATTGTGATTCTCTCTGCCTGTCTGCCTCTCCAACTTTTGGTGCAGTGGTTTGCTCTGTGACTTCATTTCTTTGAAGAATCTAAGAACTATTGACTTTTCAGTTTATTCAGCTTCTTAGCTGTTAGGACAGAGGTGTGACTTCTAGGCTCCTTACATACTGGAGCAGAAATCTAAGTTTTGTCCATATTATCTTTTTTAAAATGTATTGAATTTATTGGGGTTACATTAGTTAAGAAAATTACATGGGTTTCAGGTGTACAGTTCTAGACTGTATCATATGTATATTGTATTGTGTTCACCAACCCATGTCAAGTCTCTTACCATCACCATTTATCCCTCCATATACCCTCTTTTCCCTCCCCTCATCCCCCTTTTCCTCTGGAAATCACCATACTGTTGACCTTGTCTATGAGTTTTGGGTTTTTTGTTTAATCCCTTCATCTATTTCACCCAGCTTCCCAACCCTCCTCCCCTATGACAGCTGTCATTCTGTTCTCTGTATCTGAATCTGTTTCTATTTTGTTTGTTAGTTTATTCTGTTAATTAGATTCCACATATAAGTGAAATCATATGATACTTGCCTTTCTCTGACTAGCTTATTTCCCTTAGCAATATACTCTCCAGGTCCATCCACGCTGTCACAAAGGGTAAGGTTTCCTTCTTTTTTTATAGCTAAGTAGGATTCCATTGTGTAAATGTACCACAGCTTTTTTTATCCACCCATACACTGATGGACACATGGGCTGCTTCCACATATTGGCTATTGTATGGTATTGCTATGAACATAGAGGTGCTTATATTCTTTCTGATTGGTGTTTTGGGATTCTTTAGATAAATGCCCAGAAGTGGAATTTCTGGGTCATAAGGCAGGCAGTTCCATTTTTAATTCTTTGAAGTAATTCCACACTGCTTTCCACAGTGGCTGCACCAGTCTGCATTCCCACCCTCAATACCTATTATCCTTTAAGTAGAGGCCCGGTGCATGAAAATTCATGCACTGGAGGGGGAATCCCTCAGCTCAGCCTGCCCCCTTTCGCAGTCTGGGATGCCTCAGGGGTGGGAGGCAACACCTCCATCACACCTCTGCTGCTGCCACTGCTGGCAGCGCAAGCCTCAGCTGGCCCTGGTTACCTGAGCCTTGGGGGGCCCTGGGCAGCTGGGGGGCTGAGGGGACTGGGAGACTTCGGAGGCAGGTGTGCGGAGCGGCCGGACTCGCCTGGGGGTGGGCTGGGCCATGCCACATGCCTGCTGCCCTGGCGGGGCTGAGGGGACTGGGCGCCACCATCTTGTGGCTGTGGGCGCTGCCATCTTTGAGGGCATGGAAGTCAATTAGTATATTCCCTCTTTATTAGATAGGATAGTTGATTCTTTTCCATATTTCACTGTAGTGGGCTTTCAGTTATAAAATTTCTCAAATCAATGCATTCCTGTCACTAGTAAAATGACATGTTTTAATAAACTGCTGCCATTACTTATTAAATTCTTGCCTCTCCGCTGTTAGAGTGATTTTTTAGCACAGACATGTATGCTGGTGAGACATACTTATATTCAAATGTAAGTACAAAATCACATTGTAAGGCCACACATTACTTTGAAGAATCTGCCACTTTGCCTTCTAATTTCTATGAACTTTGAATTTACTATAAAATAAAATGTTTAACCAATAAGGTCAGATAAAGTTGTAATTATTCTGTAGTGACTGAAAATGAATGAAGCTTCTCTGTATTTTTTCTCCTACCCCCAGGGATAAAACAAAGGCAGCACTTTTATATTACTTGGTAATCTAGTAACCACAGATTTTGATTACTGAGCAGCAAAGGAAACATGCTACTCAGACATTCAATCATGTTCATACAACCTTTTTAAACTAACTTATCTTTTTAAATGCTTGCATAGATAATAGTAGAAAAATTGAAAAATCTTCAAAGAGCATCCAGTGTAAACTATGTTTTCCCCAACCTCCAGCCACACCTTTGCTCAGTGGAAATCACTTTCACCAGTTTTCTTACATGTTTTTCCAAAGATAATCTCTGAATATTACATTTTCATAAAGGAGGTTAATGATGATTATCACAAATGACAACATTTATGCAAAATACTGTTCTAAGCATTTTACATAAATCTATTTAGTCCTCACACTAGCTATATGCTATATACTAGCCCTATGATAGGACCTTTTAGAAATAAAGAAATGGAGGAACAGAGAGATTAAGTAACTTTTCCAAGGTCCCATCTTTTGGTTGATTTGGTTAAGCTCTTCTGTTACTTGGAATGATAACACATCAAAACCTGAAGCTGACTTTCATTTACTTAATGAACATGCTGGTGATCCAGAATGAGTTTAACTCTAGAGAACATTGGGGTCTCCTCACTCCCCCTCAGGAAGAGACTGGTCAAGTGGCTGAGTCTCCTGATCCTTCTGGAGCAGTTTTAAAAGCTGCAAAGTGGGCCATCTGTGAAGATAAAGTAATAATTCCCTAGTGAGTTTTCCTTGGATAATTTATGTTTTTGTTTATTCAAAAATAACAAAAGTAATACATGTTTATGATAATTCAAATACTGAAGGATATAAGGAGGAAAAGTTTCTCTTATTGCCTGACATAATTCTGCTTCCTAAGGATAATCACTACGAAGAGTTTGTTATAGAGTCTGCTAGATCTGTTTCTTACGTATATACAAACATCTATGCATATCCTATATAATAAAAGCCTAATATGCAAATCAACCAAACTGTAGAACAACTGGTGGACCGATCAGTTGCTATGACGCACACTGACCACCAGGGGGCAGACACTCAAAGCAGGAGCTGCCCCCAGCCCGCAGGCTCCAGGCCAACCAATGTGGGGTGCCAGTGGGGCCCCCGATCGCCCCACCAGTCGCCCCATAGATTGGTCCTGATCACTGGCCAGGCCTAGGGACCCTACTCATGTGCGAATTTCATGCATCGGGCCTCTAGTATTTATTATAAATACACACATATAGTATTTTCCCCACAACAATGAGCTCTATCTACTTATCTAAAACTTAATTCCCACTCCCACCAGTGATTCATTGGTTTATCATGGATATCCTTCAAGTCAACCCAACCAGTTCTAACTCATTATTTTTTCTTCTATTTGTTTTTTTCTAACTCATTATTTTTAATGACCATATAATATGTTATATACAGGTATACCAAAATTTATTCAGCCACTATTACCCTGTCACTGATAATTTGAGGGAACTCTTATTTTTACTGTTTGATAATACAGCAAATAGTACATATATGTTTAAACATTTCCATAATTACCTCTCAAGGATAGATACCAAGAGATGAATTTACTAGGTCAGAGGGTATATGCATTTTAAATTTGCCAAGTATTGTCAGTGCATAAGAGTGCCTATTTTCCCATGGCCTACTAAAAAAGTTGGAAAAAACAAATGATTAATGACAGAGGCAAATAATTATGGTACTGTGATAGATTAATTATTATACAGATATTAATAGATAGCTTATGATATAATATGAAAATGATAACTATAAAGGAAGTTTTTACAACATGAAATGTTTATAGCATACTACCAAGGATAAAACGTAGAATGCTTTGCATGTAAAATTATGTATGTATACGGATGAGAAACAAAAGAATACATGGAAGGGTAGAAAACAGTTTGGATGGTGGAAGTAGAGATAACTTTTTTTTCCTTTTTTTGTTCTCTGCTATTATTATTTATGTTGTTTGTGCAATTAAAAAATGGTAACCTTTAAATAATAAAAAAGAAAGATCAATACAAAAATAAATACTGATGAGATTTATTGGCTTGTCCCAATCTAGCCTTGACTTGCTATTTGTCCATCAAATAGACAATGACAAATTATATGTCTGATGGAATATTATCCAGCTGTAAAAAAGAAGGAAATCTTACCTTTTGCAACAGCATGGAGGTGACTGGACAACATTATGCTAAGTCAAATAAGACAGTCAGAGAAAGACAAGTACCATATGATCTCACTTATATGTGGAATCTAATGAACAAAATAACTTTTTTTTTTGTTCTGAAACCCAGGATTGAACCAGAGACTGAACAAAATAATTTAACAAACAAAACAGAAACAGAAGCATAGATACATAGAACAGCCTGATAGCCGTCAGAGGGTAGCGGGGTTGGAGGTCTGGGAAAAAAGATGAAGAGATTAAGAATATATATAAAACAAATAGACACAGACAACAGTATGGTGATAGCCAGAGGAGGTGGGGAGGTGAAAGAGGGGATAAGTGGGGATGAAGAGAGACTTTACTCTGGACAATGAGCACATGATGCAGCATGCAGATAATGTTCTGTTGAGTTCTATACTTGAAACCTGTATGGTTTTGTTAGCTAATGTCACCCCAATGAACTGAGTAAACTCAATAAAAACAAAACAAATTATATGTGTTCATGTTGTTGGGACTAAATGCTGTAAAAAGATGAAACTTCTTTAATAGAGAGTGCCATCATGCTCACAAAAACCCCTGGCAGATCACATTGTAAAAATTACTACTGATGCCAACATAGTCTCTTGAATTTGAACAGATGTTCATGTTTAAATTTTTCTTTTGCCTAATGAGATCATAAAGGGTGTCTTTTATTTTTTCCTCCTTCAGTAGTTTTAAGTTTTAATAATAAAAAAGTTCCAAAGATGATAAAATAGAATTGTGATAAGAAATGTATTTGCCATTCCTGAAGCAGATTTTGAAGGACAAGAAGGCGTTGGCCATGTACAGAGGAGATGGGCCCAGGTATTAAGATAAAAGCAGCCATGGCCCAGCATATGTGTGGTTCTAGGAAATCCATCTAAGTTGAGCAGAGGGTGCCTGTTGTGATGGGAAATAAGGTTAGATAGGCAGAGGTCAGGTACAGCAGGGCAGGCATTGAAAACCAGGCAGAAAAGAATTGGGATTGAATGCATTCAACTGGATTAAATGAAATAGGGGACACTCTAAGATTATCAGGCATGAATTGAGAAAAAGTGAATGTTGTTATCTTTAGCAGGATGGGGAGGTGTGTTCTTTTCTAATTCTGGGGTGAGGGAAGAGGGGGCCATGTTCAGCTTGAAAACAAAGCAGCATTTTGTCTTACTGCTTTAAATTTTTTTCAATCACAAGGTCTCCTTTATTCCAATCTACACTAATAAAAGAGACATGCAAATTGACTGTACCTCTGCTATGCCCATAAGCCATGCCCACCAGCCAATCAGGAGTGAGTATGCAAATTAACCTTACCAAGATGGCTGCAGCCACGGAGCGAGCAGGAGGCTTGGGTTTCTCCGGCAATGGAGGAAGCCAAGCTTCTCGCCTGCTTTGGCCGGCCCTGGCCTCCGCTCAAGGCTACAAAGTTTCAATTATAGAAGATAAATAAACCCCAGATACCAGGGCCTCCGCTTGGGTCACTGGGGGCATGGCTGGCCTGCAAACCACCACAGGCCCCTCGCCCAAGCCGCTCCATGCCCCAAGGGAACCCCCACCCTGATCCAGGACACCCTTCAGGGTAAACCAGCCGGCCCCCACCTGTGCACCAGGCCTCTAGCCTATCTAATAAAAGAGTAATATGTAAATTGACTGTCACTCCAACACACGAGATGGCTGCCCCCATGTGGACACAAGATGGCTGCCACAAGATGGCCAGCAAGGGAGGGCAGTTGGGAGGGACCAGGCCTGCAAGGGAGGCAAGTTGGGGGTGACTGGGCCTGCAGGGAAGAGCAGTTGGAGGGGGACCCAGGACTGCAGGGGAGGGCAGTTAGGGGTGACCAGACCTGGAGGGGAAGGCAGTTAGGGGCAATCAGGCTATCAGGGGAGCAGGTAGGCATCAATCAGGCTGGCAGGGAAGTGGTTAGGGGGTGATCAGGCTGGCAGGCAGAAGCGGTTAGGGGCAATCAGGAAGGCAGGCAGGTGAGCAGTTGGGAGCCAGCAGTCCTGGATTGTGAGAGGGATGTCCCAGATTGGAGAGGGTGCAGGCTGGGCTGAGGGACACACCCACCCTGTGCATGAATTTTGTGCACTGGGCTTCTTGTCTTCAAATAATATTAAAAGAATACCTGGGATTTTTTTTTGTTTTGTTTATCAAATGCAGTCATGGGTTAAAAATTGTTGAGAAATACAGACTATAAGCTAATTTAATTACAATAATGGGATAATTACAATAATAGAACAGTTATAATTTTTAAAAAATGAGCTACTTTCTCTGTGCCCAGTCTCACCCCTCAATTTCTAACTCCGTGTCTTCTGGTATTTATATTTATATATAAGAATTATGTGTTTATGCTACTATATCTTGATATATCCATTTTATACATGATCTATTGACTTTTCACACTGGTAAATGAGCATTCAGTTGTCTGCTTCCCCTCCCTCCAACTTCCAAATATAATTAAGTCACAGATTTGTCTAAGCTTTATTCTGTATATACATGATTTTGACTGCCTGCATATATTTCCTTGCTGAAGCTAGTAGTATACTGTGACTTTGCTTCCTTTCTCTTTTCTTGGAGTTATTGCGTCAAATTATTCACTTAGTAGTCTTCTAAATACGTTTTCACATGACCCACTACTTGCCAGATAATGAGTTCCTTTTAAATTTCTTTTCAGAAACCTTTGCTCTCCTGTTCCTATCTGGACTGGTTTCTTTCTAGCCCTGTGTCATGATTTGTCATTCTGTCGATTTCCTTTGCTATTATCCTGGGAAATCCCCTCACTCTCTCTGTTGTTCTCAAATCATGGTTTACCCCCAGTCTGAGACTTTGCGTGCCTGAAAATGGCTTTGAATCTGCAGAGTAGTCTCAGGACTCATTCAGTTTCTACACAGAAAGACATGCAAGTCTTGTGCCTGGCTACAGGTAGGTGTTTGAGGACTTGGTTAGAGAAAGAGGGCTGATGAAGGTTGGGGGTGTGTTTGTCTGATAAATATATAGAATTCCATTTAATTCCCCTGTTTTCATCCCATCAGCTGCCCTTGAGCTTTTCTGTACTTGCTGTCCTTAAGCCCAGGATCTTTTTGATTCATGTTTGCAAGAAATCAATCCGAAGTCTGAGAATTAGTTAGGGGATGTCACCAGCTCTTTGAAGTCTTTCTCTTATGCAGATTCTCTTAATTCCAGAGCTCTGCCTTACAATCCTTTTCTGCAAAACCCAATTCTTGAGCCTTTGCAGAACCTCCCTCATTCTGAAGAAACTGAGGTTCAGCTTCCTCTACTTTCCTGAGTCATCAGCTTTCTATCCTCCAAAATATGTTATTTCTATCCCCTGTGTCCCTTTTCTGATTGCTGTTGTGTGTATGTGTCATATATATATAAAAGGGTAATATGCTAATTAGGCCAGACATCCTTCCGGGCATCATTCCGGATGTCCTTCCAGATGAAGCCAGGGCCAGAGTGAAGTCTGGGTCTCAGGTGCCTGCCTGAGGTCGGAGGGAAGCAGCCCAGGTCCTGGGTGCCAGAGGGAAGCTGGTGCTAGCAGCCAGGGGAAGGAAGGCCTACTCTTG
The DNA here is from genome assembly GCA_026230045.1 of Corynorhinus townsendii. Lineage (NCBI taxonomy): Eukaryota > Metazoa > Chordata > Mammalia > Chiroptera > Vespertilionidae > Corynorhinus > Corynorhinus townsendii. The sequence continues at coordinate 76,703,912 of JAPDVU010000001.1, read as the reverse complement.
CACAAATTTTCATGCATCAGGTCTCTAGTCCTATATAATAAAAGGCTAATATGCAAATTGACTGAATGGCAGAATAACTGATCACTATTATGTGCACTGACCACCAGGGGACAGACACTCAACACAGGAGCTGCCCCCTGGTGGTCAGTGTGCTCCCATGGGGGAGCACTACTTAGCCAGAAGCCGGGCTCATGGTTGGTGAGCATAGCAGTGGTGGTGGGAGCCTCTCTTGCCTCCATAGCAGCACTAAGACCCCTCAGGGGATGTCCTCCTGCCAGGGCCTAAGCCGGCAGACAGACATCCCCTAAGGGGTCCCAGACTGTGAGAGGATACAGGCCGGGCTTAGGGGAGCCCCCCACTCCCCCAGTGCATGAATGTCATGCTCTGGGCCTCTAGTATATATATATATATATATATATATATATATATATATATATATATATATATACACACACACACACACACTAGATATATATATATATACTAGATATATATATATAGTATACATATATATATGACTGAATTTATACAATACATCATTTGTATACTGTATCTTCTACCTTTCCCCCACTCCCCAACCCCACTTCCCTCTGGCAGTCACCATACTGTTGTCTGTGTTTATGAGTCGTTAGGTCTATATATTTTAAATATTATTATTGTCATTTTAATAGGCATTCAGGAGAGAATGGAAGTTATACTTCTATTCAAATTCACCATATTGAATCAGAAATCCCTATTTCTATTTAAAATCTTGTGGTAGTAGTGTATTTTTAAAAATATTTCATTATGGAATTTGTTCTTCAAAGATACTTTGGTAGAACTGTAAGTAATGAATTGAGTCATCCTTCTTTGTTTTAACATGGGAATTATAAAAAGAGTAGCATGATCATTCTTTGAACTGCCTTTGAAAATGTGATTTTTAGTTTGTCACAAGTTATTTTTTATCTTTTTCTTGAAAATCTTTTCCTTTTACTATGCCTCCTCATAATCAATTTGTTATATTGATTCAAATACAACATTCCTATGTCTCTGTAAGTATCCTCTCCAAATCCTCAAATTCCTTTAAAATTGCATTTTTTAGAAAATTTACTAGCTATTATAATTCCTCTATACAACTATATATCTGGAGAACACAGTGGCTGAGGTAAAGCTCTTGAAGTAACAAGTAAAAACAACCCATGGGTTAGATTACCAGTTCTTGTACATATCACTATAAGAATTTTATAGACTATCATCGTGTGTGATGGGCTTAAATGAGCTGCTGTGTGTACACTAATAAAGCTGTTAACACTGAAAAATTAAAGCTTTCATCAATCATGGATTGGCTTATAACAGCTCCTCCAATATCTCTTAGAGATTTTTTTTTTTTTATTCCTCACCCAAGGATATTCTTTCCATTGATTTTTAGAGAAAGTAGAAGGGAGAGAGGGAGGGAGGGAGGCAGGGAAAGAAGGAGGGAGAAAGAGAGAGAGAGAGAAGGGGGCAGGGAGGGAGGGAGAGAGAGAGAGAGAGAGAGAGAGAGAGAGAGAGAGAGAGAGAGAGGAGAGAGGTTAGAGAGTGTGGGCCTACGCTCTGCCATTGAGCAGCACTTGCCAGTGCACAGGGCACAGTAGAGCTATTCTTGAGTGAAGTGTCTATTCAATACATATTTGCTTGTGGTTTTTGTTGTTGTTGTTACTTTATTGTGTGTGGTTTTGTTTGCTTTTATAATTTGCTTAGGCTTTTGGTATATAAAAAGTAGGTAAACTATAAGGAAATTTGCCCAAAATTAAGAGTACATATGTGTTTTTGCCTCCCTGACAAAGTTTATATAAAGCTACAAAAAGAAATTGACAGCCAGTTTGAAATGGAATTGCCAGGGCCTAGGGCAAAGAATATCCTTACATGATATTATTCTACAATCTCATTATAATCTTAGATATTTTACAACAGCATACTTTACAATTATCCCAAACAAACTTACAAACTAATTCTTTGAATGGTGGGCAGCAATTTAAAAAAAGGGACATGAAAGGATTTAATCCCTTGCAGAAGGAATTAAGGCACTGGGAAGGCACTTGAGCATCCTATATTGGCCCCTCTTGCCCTTTGTGCCAAGAGGGACCCTCTTCTCACAATCCAATTGCCCTCAGCTGTTACCTGAGCTTTCTGTTCATGCTGAGCTTGAAGCCTCGTGGGGGCTGGTACCAGGGATCTGTCTCACATCCAATTGTGTGAGCTGGGCCCTCACTGGAGAAGAAACCCGAGTTCCCCGAGATATGTGATCAGCACCAGGACCCTGCCAGCAGGCCAGGGGTTCCCAAGGCAGGTGCTGGGTGTGGAGGCCACGGGGTCATAGGCTACCAAGGAGACAGAACTGAACCTCACAGCACCCTGCTTGGCCCCGAAGGATGGCTGGTTAGCCAGAGACAGGTAAGATTCCTCAAGGAAGGAACAACCTAAGACAGGCACAGTCGCAGAGGGGCCATCAGGAGAGAACTTGGGGGGGCAACAGAAGTGGGGCACAGACCCTCACCCCCCCAACATTGCAGGGGCTTGAACCCTCACCCCCTTCTAAAGGAGGTCTCCTACCCCCATGGCTGCTTCGCGCTTCCCACACCCAGCTCAGATCGGGACCCAGGCAACAGAAAGAGACCCGGCCCAGCTCACATTGAGATACAGGTGACAGACAGAGACTTGGCCCAGCTCAGATCGGGACCCAGGTAACAGACAAGAGACTTGGCCGACAGCAGTTGCCCTATATCTAAATTCAGCTGAGCATTTGGAATGCTCAGGGCCCACTCAAGAATGCAAATAATCCTTCCCACTAATATTTACAGGGTAAACTAAGATTGTTGGTAGAGTATTAAATTTGACAGTAAAATAGTAATCGAGTTTTCAGATTAAATTAAATAGGCTAATTGAAATAAGTGAATATTCAAGTACTGGACAAAAAGCTATTCTTAAAGTAATAACTAAAATTTCTATTGGTAGTTCATCTCATGGTAAAATTCCTGAATATGCAATGAACCTAAAGCAGTCATATGTGTGGGGGAAAAAATAATTTTTTTTTAATTTAAAGTTATCAAGACTGCATTATACAATTTACAAAAACCTCCATTAAAAAAAAAAAAGGGGGGGATAGTAGGGCAATATCACGTAAGGAAAAATATCCTATAAGTAAATTACATCTAGAAAATTTTTACTTTACCAAATTAAGGTTCATTTGCAATGCTAACAGCAAGACAGCCATTAAAAACACACATGGTGTCTAAATAAGACAAAGGAAAATCGTTTGAACAAAAATAAAAAGGATCCCAAATCAATTATATAGAAAAGATTCCTTTATTAACTTGTGGTCGAGAATATATTTGTATATTTTCAGAAAACAACCCCAAGACCAGATGGATTCCTGCAACAGAGAGGAATTGACAGGAGTGCTCCAACCACGAAGACAAGAGGAAAAAACAGTCCAGAGATGGAAGACGCTGACAACGCCTTGCCATGGGAGCAGTCAGCAGCTGTGCACCGCTGCAGGTTGCCTAGGACCAAACCAGAGAGGGTCGGACCTGCATTGCCACCATGTGCCCACCATCCAGATATCAATGCTGACATGTACACATAAGGAACTGTTGGACATTGAAATTGGGACTCAAACATTTTTTTGTTTTGTCTTGTTTTGTTATTATATGTTTATTTCCAGTCTGCAAAGGCAAAACTTTTTAAAGGAAAGAAATGGTGGGAAAAAGATACAGAGGCAAAGAAGCATTGAACAGACTGTCAAACTACATTGGGAAGACAGGGGAGGTTGGGCGAGGGGGGCTGTAAGAGACCAACCAAAGGACTTGTACGCATGCATATAAGCACAACCAACGGATATAAGACACTGGGGCGGGGGGGGCAGGGTGGGCAGGTGAAGGCATGTCCTGGGGGGTAGGGGAGGTCGGCGGGAGATCAAGGGGGGAAAAAAAGGAGACATATGTACTACTATTTGTAATACTTAAAACAATAAAAATAAAATAAAATAAAAAAAAAAGAGTACATATGTCATGTAATAATTATTTTTTATTTGATGCAAAGGAAGGTAGGAAAGGATTTCCTTATTTGGTACTCAGAAATCATTACTCTGCTACTTGTGCTTTTATATTCAGTCTCTAGTCAATCTAGTAAATTATCAGCTCACTTTATACCTTTCACTTACTATCAAATCCTTCCCCCACCCCAAGTCTTACTTCCTGACTGTGGAATGCAGATTGGAAACAATACACAAAGCTCATTGTATCTATAACTATTTGATGATTTCTAACATTAGCTCAGTTTTACTCCCTAGATAATTTCCTTACCAACTGACCACAGAGACTATTCTGAACTTCTGTCACTTTTATCAACTCTACCACTATAGATATACTCCCCTTATCTCTGCCCTATTAGAGAAAAACAACAACGGCAGTTGCCACTTAATAAGCACTTATTGCCCAGCCCTTTACAACAAAATTGCACCGTAGATCTTTTATTCCATTTTTGTAGGTGAGGAAAGTAAACCTCAGAGAGGAAAATACACATACTCAAGGGCACACAGCTCATACATACACATGGCTCACCACCAGAAACACCTGACTCATGCCTTATCTTTTTCCTTTGTTTTTCCATTTATTATAATCTAAAATATAATATTTGATATGTACAAAATATGCATATAATGTTTATATACTTGTTACAGTTAAGTAATAAAATGAATGTCCACCATTCCATCATCTAATTTAGGAAACAGAACATAATCGGTACTATGTTTTCTTCCCTCTCTCATCCTTTGACCTCTCCTCACTCCCAGAGGTAACCACTGTTTTAAGTTATCATTCCCTTGCTATTTTTTAATTTTTAATTTCAAAATATTTTAAAGCACAAAAATTCTTAAAGAATATTACAAAAATTTTCTGTATGTCCCTCATCAGATTCAACAACTGTTATCATTTTGCCACATTTGTTTTCTTGTTCTTTTTCTCTATGCATGTTGTTATTATTATTTCTGAGCCATTTGAGACTAAGTTGCAGATATCATCCCCCTTGCCTCTAAATACATGAGTGCATATTTTCTAAAAACAAGGACATTCAATTATCAAAATCAGAAAAGTTAACACTGATACATTATTATATCTAATCTATAGTCCATTTCAAATTTCACCAGTTGTCCTACTAAAATATCCTTTATTGCCAACCTACTACACACCTCAACACCCCACCCTCTAACCCCCTACAGGATCTAATCCAGGATTCCGTATTACATTTAATTGTCTCTTCACTCTCCCTTAATCTGGAACAGTTCCTCAGTTTATCACTGTGTTTCTTGACCTTGACATTTTTTTAACATATCTGGCCAATTCTTTTGTCAAATTTCCCTCAGTGGGACTTTATGATTTTCTTCATGGATGCTTCTTCATAATTGGATTAAAGTGACACATTTTTGACAAATTATATTATACTAGAGGCCTGATGCATGAAATTCGTGCAAGGGGCTCGGGCCTCACAGCCCCAGCTTCTTCCTGAAGGACATCTGGTCTAATTAACATATTATGCTTTTATTATTATAGATAAGTGAGGTTGTGACCTTTTTAATGCAATACTCAAGAAACATATTATGGTGATGTCAACTTCGATTATTTGGTTAAGATGATGCCTTTCAGTTTAATCCACTCTAAAAGTACTATTTTCCCCTTTATAATTAGTAAGTAATTTGTGGAGAGATGCTTTGAGACGATGTAACTATCTTGTTCTTCATCAAATTTCAACCCGATAGTGTTGACATCCATTGACAATTTTGTCTGGTTCAACTATTACTATGATGGTTGCTAAATGGTGATTTTCTACTCCATCATTCCTTCTACATGAGATTCTACTGTAAGAAAGAATTTTTCCTTCTTCCCTATTTATTTATTAATTATCAGTAGAAACTCATCTATTTATTTAATCTCAGGATGTACTTTCCTTACTGATCAACATAGTCACCTCTGCCATATATCAAGTTTCCATATGTTCTTAGATCTTTCTGGGCTCTCTCACTCATTTGGTCACTTGGCTTTCTCTGTGCGGAAACAACACTATTTCAATTATTATGGCTTCATATTAGTTTCAATGTCTAGTTGGCCAAGTCCCTTTTTATATTGAGGAGTTCCTTGGATATTCTTGCTTTTCCATAAAAGTAACAGTATCAGCAGTCACAAAACCTCTGTTGTTAGTTTGATTGAATTATATTAGCTCTGTAGGTTAATTTGGGGAGAATTCACTTAGAAAAATAACATATTCTCTATTTACTTAGGTCTTCTGAGTATCTGTTTCTATTAACAGATGAGAGAGAATTATGGAGACTGCCTCCTGCATGCCTGCAACTGGGGACTGAGCCTGCAATCTGGGCATATCAAACCGTGACCTCCTGGTTCATAGGTCGATGCTCAACCACTAAGTATCTTTTATACTATTATAGTTTTGTCTATATCAGCTTTATACATATTTTATTAAATTTGATTTTAGATATCTTATTTTTGAGCTATTGAAATGAAATCTCTTTTCAAATTATGTTTTCTATATGCTTGTTGTTATAGAAATTGTTTTCTGAGTATGTAGATTTTACAAAAATGCAACTAAATTCTGCATATTGATCTTATGGCAAACTCACTATTTCTAATAACTTAGATTTTTTTATAGACGATCATCATTTGTGAAATAATGAAGTCCTTTTTCTTCCTTTCCAAACTTTTGTCTTTGGTTTTATTTTTCTTACCTTTCAGTATGAGATAAATACATTGAGTAGGAGAGCCTGCACAGTCACGGGGCTGTTGCTTCATTATCCGAACCCATCCGGGTCCCCACTAGAGTTTGGCACCATCTGGTGGTAATTGTCCACTCCAGCTTACATATTGATGGGAAAAATTTAGGGTCTGTAGTTTATTGGACATCAATCATGCCAGGAAATTCCTATCTAGACAGCACCAGTTTTGTTGGGTCAGTTTGGGAATGTTGAATTGGGAAATTATTGAGCAAGCAGTATTCAGACTCCACTTCCCCTCTGGGTTTTGTGCTATTTTCCTCTCTGCTGCGTCCTATTTCTTTCCTCAACCTCAGGAGGTAAGAACTTTATCCTCCCCACCTCTGCTCCATTTCTGGGGCTGGGTGGTATATGGCAGTAATTCATCAATTTTATAATCTCAGAGTTCATGACATTTTGGGTGATTTTATTGTATTTTTGTATATTTTTTCTCTTCTTTTATTATAACCTAAACTTCGAAAGCTTGAAATCTTTATGTTCCATTCACAGCCAATGAGTAGAAGAGTTCCTAGTATGAGAGCACTCAAACATATTTATTGAATAAAATGAGTAGATCAATATCAAAATCTTCCTTTATATGTTAATGTCTTCCTGTAATTCTATCAACTATTGCTTTATATATTATTATTATTCACTTTACATATTTGAGGCTCTTTTATCAGATGTGTACAAAATTAAAATTGTTATAATCTCTTGATGAACTCTATCTCCCTTAACAATATTTTGGGGTTTTGTTTGGTCATGAAACCTATTTCAATACTAACATGCCATCAAGCTTTTTTTCAGTTACCATCTGCCAAATATATTTTTTCGCCTTCACTTTTAACCTTTATATGTACTTTTGTTTTATTCCCCTCTCTTTTAAATAGTATTTAGTTGTATTTTTAAAATAACAATTGTACAATTTGTCATTTAATTGGTGAGTTTAGTTAATTTATATTTATGTATCAAGTTTATTTCTATATACCTTCAAAATTTATTTAATCTGGTTATTGTTTTAAAATTGTTAAGGCATTTATACATTCCTAGAAAATCCTTTTACTTCTAATTCCTCTTAGTCTTGTGTTGCCTGCTGATCTTTAATTCCATTGTAATTTGAATAATTCCATTGTTTAATTCCATAAGTATTCTATTCCTAATCCTCCATTAACAGTTATAACAGTTATACTAGGTAACATTTATATAATGCTAATGTAACTGTTAATTACATTAGATAAACACATATATGCAAGGCACTCTTTAAAAATATATATTTTATTTAAACTATCATTTCAATGGGAACTCTTTTAGGAAATTTACTTGTGTTAACTAATTTAACCCTCATTTTACAAGTTAGGGAACTACAGCAGTGAAAGGTAAAAAATTTGACCAAGGGCACATATTCAGGTAGATTTCTGAATGGGATTTGAAATCAAGCTGTTACTACACTTTCTCTAATACTCAATATGGGAATGGGGTGTGGGGAATGAGGAAACAAACATTGTTTTTGGCAAAAGATAATTTTATTTTTGCTTTAAAATGTTAGTGACTTTTAACCTTATTCACATAGCTTTTGCTTTTTCTTTAGTTTATTATTTATATTCATTGTCCGTTTTTGCCTTGGAGAACTAAATAATCTTTTGTATTAAAAGCTCTTTGCTTTGAAGTACAATAAAGTGTATTTTTATTTAATAAAATTTTGCATTTTACCATATATGAAATCCCAGTTAACATTTTAATTTTCTAAGGAAAATTAGACAGAAGTTTTATACAACATTTCCTGTTTCAAAGAAAATATAGCTCTGCTCTTCCTCATCCTTACTACCAGGAAATTCTCAGCTATTATTTTCTAGTTCCTGAGCTCAAATGTCCATAAGGAAAACATATAAAGAAAGAAAAAAATGTATGCATCTTTTTGTTATGTATATCATGTTAAATATTATTTCTGGGGTCTGTGTGAAATTAAATACAAATTTATTAGTTGCACCAAATAACTACTTCTATTTAAAATGCCACAAATATAATTTTACATAATTCCAAAATAGACACAATTTGTATTTCATGTTTTTAGGAAACAAACAAAATTAAAAATTTTTTGAAAAGGTAAAAGATTAGCAATTATGCAAAGTATAAAAAGTTATCCTTTATTTTCAAGAATGATTCACTATAGAGTTTCTTTATGGAGAGATCCAAAGGCTTATCTGATTTTTAATACTAAAATAAAAAATACATATTCAAGAAACTAAAGAGGCATAGACTTCCATTTTGAAGCTCTCAGCAATTGCCATGACAGGACCAAGTCTTGGGAAAACAGCACAATTTAGGAATGTTGCCATCTAGTGGTCCCCTTTAGTACTGGCCCCATAAATTAGTATAATCTAAACAAATTACTTGAAAATTTAAAGATCCTGACTTCTTGAAATTGGAACCAGAGACCAAAAGAGAGTTTCCTGAGGTAACCGAGCAGTTTTTAAAATTATGTAAAGAAAGGAGGAAGCTACTAACAATATATGTGTATGTACATGTGGGAACAGCCATGAATGAGGATAGACAGTAGAAAGAGAAAATGGTAAATACAGTACTCAGTATCCTTTACAGTGATTAAAGACCATGACGAAAAGGTTGACTCTTTAAAGTAGTAGTGCCATTGTTCATTGAAATGTATTGGATCGGAATTATTTTTTTTTATGGTGGAGTATCAAAATATTTCCACTTTATTTCTGCATCATACATTTGCAATTTTAACAACTTTGATTGTTAGCTAATACAGTAATACAAAAATTAGGGAGAAAAAGATGTTAGTATTCATTTTCATAAAGTGCAGAATTAGTTTTAAATTGTTTGCCTTAGTAAACAAAACCTCATTTCAGGTCTACCCTTACGCATGGAGGAAGAGAAAGGGTTATTTTAAACTTTTTACTTAATGAATGAAAGATCCAATAAAGACAAGATTTTTTGCAAACATTTTTTCTGGGTAAGCTTTCTAAGGACAACTGATTGTAAAATAACCTTTCATAGTTAATATGAACCTATATAGTAAAATAACAAGTACATAACTTAGACCTCCATGCTTATTTTGCAATGTTTAGGTCTCCAATTATAAGAAAGGAACACAACTGAACAGTAACAGTTACTTTTTAAAAAATATATATATTTTTGGATTGATTTCAGAGAGGAAGGGAGAGGGAGAGAGAGATAGAAACATCAATGATGAGAGAGAATCATTGATTGACTGCCTCTTGCACACCCCCACTGGGGATCGAGCCCGCAACCTGGGCATATGCCCTGACCAGGAATTGAACCGGTGACCTCTTGGTTCCTGGGTTGGTGCTCAACCACTGAGCTACACCCGGCTGGGCAGGAACAGTTACTTTTACTGGAGTTACTTGAAGACATTCTCTGGTTTTGGCCCTTGTAGGAAGTTAATTTTTACATTCCCTTACCAATTATAAAAATACTAGGGGCCAAGTGCATGAATTCATGCGCCTTAAAAGGAATTGTGAGCCATGAGGCTGTGGTGGGCACAGGGGTGGGTCTCAGCCCATCTTCCGTGCCCCCACCCGGCCACTCCGCTGCAGCCCCTAGTCCCGTCTGCCAGCAGCCCCACTCCCACCTCTGCCACTCTCACACGCTAACAGTGCCAGCTCCGCTCGCACCCACTGACTGTGTGGAGCGATTGGGGCCGGCGCCAGCAGTGGGTGTGAGCAGTGGCTGCCACCCCGACCACCCCTCAGGAGCAGGGGAAGGAGGAGAAGCCCTCAGGGGTGATCAGGGCTAGCAGCTGCTGCTCATACCCACTGACGGTGCCAAGCGATCAGGGCCAGTGCTGGGCACTGGCAGCGGGTGAGAGCGGTGGCTTCAGCCTTGGCAGCAGGTGTGAGTGGGGCTGGCGCCAGCAGCAGGTGCAAGCACCTGGTAGGACACGGAGCACAGGAGCAAAGAATTTTTAGGAACCACCAGAGGCTCACCCTGATGACAGCGACAGATACCCTGCCTTGGCCTAGTGGCCCCACTCATCTGCTCCACCATCCCACCACAGCCAATGCCCACCATGTTTTGCACTCTGCTGCCTGCTGCCGATGCCTGTCATGTTCTGCACACATCCCTTGTTGGTTAGCACATGTCAGAGCGACCGGCTGTTTAGTTGTTTGGTTGTTCTGCCATTTGGTCTATTTGCATATTAGGGTTTTATATATATAGACTAGAGGCCCAGTGCACAAAATTCATGCCCAGAGTGGGGGATCCCTTAGCCCAGCCTGCACCCTCTTGCAATCCAGGACAACTGGCTCCTAACCACTCACCTGCCTGCCTACCTGATTGCCCCTAAGCACTCTGCCTGCCTGCCTGATCATCCCTACCCCTCTGCTTTCCTGCCTGATTGCTCTTAACCACCTCTGCCTACCTGCCTGATTGCCCCTAATCACCTTTGCCTGCCTGATCACCCCTTACTGCTTCTGCCTACCCTAACCACCTCTGCCTGCCTGCTTGATCACCCCTAACTGCTCCCCTGCCAGCCTGATTGCCCCCTAACTGCTCTACTGCCTGCCTGATTGCCCCTAACCGCTTCTGCCTCAGCCTCTGCCACCATGGCTTTGTCCGGAAGGACATCCAGAAGGTTGTTCAGTTTAATTAGCATATTATGCTTTTATTAGTATAGATAATGTATTGGACATTCACAACTTCTGAAGGATTTTTGTTTTGGATAATAAAAGCTAACATTTGTTGAGTGCATAGTGAGTGTTGGATAATATGCTTTAGTGACTGTTAGATAATGCTTTTCCTGTAATATACTAGTATATTTGACTTCTATAATCACTCTGTTAGTTACCTCCATTTAAAGTTCAGAAAATTGAGGTATGAAAAGGCTACAAAGTTGGTAAGTAGCAAAACTAATTTGTCTAAACCAAGAGGCAGGCTGCAATATCTGTGCTCTTAACCCATGTGATATACTTCCTTCTCGATTAAGTACAGAACTTAGGTTGTATATATAACATTAGATAGAAAGTTTAGTCAATTACCCAAATAATTTTGACCAAATTTTATTATTTTTATTATCTGGATCTGGTGTTTGCACTGATCAACTCATCCAACAATTATTTCATTTTCCTTTCACATCTTACTATATTCTGGATAAACTCTAGTATGCAATTTGTCTTTTATATAAGAATATTATAGTGCTCAGATTTCATTTATAACTTCTTTATTAGCAGTGAAGGTAAGATTCTCTCTTCAACTCTTGGTCATCTTCCTGGATCACCAGCACAACTGTGGTCATGATTATGGGTTGACTTGTGTACCCTACCTTTCAATTTCATATATTGCAGTCCTAACCCCCAGTACCTCAGAATGTGACTGTACTTGGAGATAGGACCTTAAAAGGGTAATTAAGTTATTATGAAGTCATTGGGGTGTGCCCTTATAAGAAGAGAAAATTTGGACACAGTTATGGAGGGAAGACTGTGTGAAGATACAGGGAAAAGACAGCCATCTTTAAGTCAAGGAGAGAGGCCTCAGAAGAAACCATCCCTGTTGACACCCTCATCTCAGACTTCTAGCTTCCATAACTTTGAGAAAATAAATTTTTGTTGTTTAAGTAACCCAGTCTGTATTACTTTGTTACGGCAGCCCTAGCAAATTAATATAGTCACCGTATCAACTGGGGTCTTAGTTTACCAAAAAACTAAATCAAAACAAACTGAAAACCCAAAATGAAAGAACCCCACTCTTGCTAGTTTAAGCAGAAAAAAGACATTTCTTAAGGAATATTAGACAGCTCAGAGAATCTTTGGAGGACCAAAGAGCCAGGTTGGGAGGCCATGCAGTGAGCAATAATGCCCAAACCATGTGTGAGATTGTGCTAGTGGACATAAGATGCCAGCCTTTATAACTTCCGATTATGAAAGATAACATTTGAGCTGCTACATTTTCAATAAGGAAAGAAAGGGGGGAGGTGAGAGAGAGAGAGAGAGAGAGAGAGAGAGAGAGAGAGAGAGAGAGAGAGAGAGAGAAAGAGAGCGTGAAAGGGAAAGAAAGAAAAGAAGGAAGGAAGAAAGAGGTTTTCTGTAGTTCCTGTCTTGTCATATAGCATATTTGTGGTTTGGCATCTCACATGGTGTGATAGGGGGAACCTAGGTTCCTTGCCTACAGAACTAGCATGAGCATGGGGGTGTGAGTGTTCTGGCTTCTGCTTTGGGGAGGTGGATCAAAAGGCAGGAAATTGCCTAGACAGGGAAAGGGTGCTTGAAGGGTGGTGTTACCACAGTAGTCTGATTCTTTGACCAGTTGCTCTGACGGTACATTTCTCTGAGGCCTGGTTGTCATTTCCACAGTCCTTAAGCTTTTCTTAAGTCTATTTTTATTTTCACTGGATAAAACTCTCCCTGGTCTAGAATTCAAATAACTATCAAGAAAAAACAGTTGAACGCCTCACCCCACCTTATTGTGTACCATTTTTTAAAATTTTAGTTTGTGAGTACTTTCACTAAAGTTGGGGTTAGTGAAACTAGGAAGGACTTAGGATAGAAGAAGCAACAGGAGAAAGTCCGGGCAGGGCTGCTGTCAGCTCTCTAAAGTCAGAGAGAGGGTGGTTTTGGAGACATGTTCAGGAGGTAAGCCCAGGATGAGCTGCTGCTGCCCATTGCTCCTGGTTGCAAGTCTCATGGGGACCCTCAGAGTTTAAGAGATGCATGCCTAAGGGAAGAAAGGCAGGCATGCTGTGAGGGAGAGTGTGCTTATCGTGTACCTTTTAAAGAAAGAAATTAATCAGCTTACTAGGAAGATGTTGCTTGCCAAGTATTCTTTTCTCCTTGTGCTAGGAAAGTTTCCTCATAGCTCCCACCCCCACTCCCCCACCTGTTTTTCCCTGTGGTTTGTGTGGGTAACATCCTGTACTCTATTACTCCTGTCCAAGTTCCAGACTCATGGTTCCACTTGGCCAATTAGAACATATACACACGATCCCTCCTCCCCAGCCCTGTGATTAGCTCTAGAATAGGTAGTCACATTGTCTAGGACACACTAATGAGACTGGGTCCAGGACACATCCTAGCACAACAGACTTGCATCTCTTGGGCTCCTCGATTTCTGCTGTGGGTTGCTAGGCTAGGAGTTGCTGCTGCCTGAATTAATACCCCTGATGAGAACTTTCCCAAGAGCAAAGCCAACACAGAGGAAAGTAGAGACAAGAGAGAGATAGACACAGCATCCTACCTCTTATCTCTCGAGCAGCTTTGCTTAAAGCTTGTGTTGCATCTGGATTTCTGTTTCCTGTGCCATAAAGTCACTTTCAGCTTAAATCCATTGGATTGATTTTAGTCACTTGCTGTAGGAAGCCACCCATTGTCTTCACTATCAGAGAAGTGAAAACAAGGAGCCTGGAACGCTAGTGAACCTTGAGCCCTGGCAAGGGCCAGAGCTATGAACCGAATGTTTAGTCCAGACAATGGTGGCTCAAGCAATTTCCTGAACATATGGTCTCAGAGTAAATCTTTACTAATATTTACTGACCTTTAGGATAGTCTGTCTGTTACCGGAATTGCCTGCCTGACTAAGGGCTATATGTGTATCCAAAATTGAACAAAAGGTTGGCAAGGACTTCTACTGGTGCCCCTTAAGCTGGGCTTCCCGCCTGGCCCCCAATCTTTCCAAATTATTATTTCTTGTCTCATCTCTGTCATTTGCACGTGGCTGTTCTCCAGATCCTGAACCCTGAACCACATAGGACGTGGCTCTCACAACTTGCCACCAAAGACTCTTGACTAATTTAATTTAATTTTTCCATCATCATTTAACCCCCTTATATAATTTTATTGTTTAAATAAAATAAGTAAAGATGTCCCCTAATAATTTTGCTTTAACAAACATTAATAGTACCTCTAACTTGATGTTCAACTGAAAAAAACTTCTGGTCTCTGCCCTGATCAGGGCTGAGGCCTAAACTCTGTGACTTGCTCTAAAAACCAAGTATTAGAACCTCCATCTCCCTCTTTTTATTTTATTATTATTACTATAACTAACATCCTTGCAATAGAATACAGTTTATACTTGGAGTTAAGAAAAAGAAGAGAAAAAATACTAGGCCCTGGCCGGGTAGCTCAGTTGGTTAGATACACCAAGTTTGCAGGTTCAATCTTTAGTCAGGGCATATATAAGAATCAGCCAATGAATGCATAAATAAGTGAAACAACAAATCTATGATTCTCTCTCTCTTCCTCTCTCAAATCAATAAATTAAAAAAAAAATTGGTCTTGTTTTTATATGTGTATATACCACATACACACAGATACAAAGTAAAAATGGAGTGAATGCCTCAAAGTTTTTACTCATCTTGATTTCTTTCTCTTTAGATTAAATTACTTTATTAGGACCTGATGAGCAATAATACATACTTTTATGTATTTCTCCATATTTTTTGCTTTATCCAGGTTTACTCTTGAATATAACAAAGAATTATTTTGCTGTTTCTTATATCCAAGTGTCTGGAGGTCAGCATAGGGTTAACTGTTTTATTTTGTTCTTTTTAACTTGTGTGGCTTCTCTCTCTTCAGGTTTGACCTTTTGATTTCATTCTTACATCTGACTATTCCTGGTCAAATGCTGAGGTGTAAACACACATTTAATAGAGGAGTATTATAATTTCAGACTGGTTTGCATCTCTCTGTCTCCTGTAAGAAATTTATGAGCTCTATCAAGTAACATAGTATCCTACTTCATTGTGTTTCATCTTCTAGTTTGCAGTGCCCAGTTGTTTTGTTTTTAATCCTCACTGGAGGATATGGTCATTAATTTTCAGAGAGAGAGGAAGGGGGAGAGAGAGAGTAGGAGAAACATTGATCAGTTGTCTCCCATATACAACCCAACTAGGGATCAGCAGCAGTTTTAACTTACCTTTGTCTTCTCATCATAAATCAGATCCTCCTATATCAATCTTTTTTTTAAAATATATTTTTATTGATTTCAAAGAGGAAGTAAGAGGGAGAGATAGAAACATCAATGATGAGAAAGAATCATTGATTGGCTGCCTTTTTTCTGCATGCCCCCCACTAGGGATCGAGCCCGAAACCCAGGCATGTGCCCTTGACTGGAATCGAAACCAGGACCTTTCAGTCCACAGGTGCACGCTCTATCCACTGAGCCAAACCAGCTAGGGCTCCTATACCAATCTTAGAGCAACTGTTGTATCAAAGGAAACAGATCACTATCACAAATTTAAATTTAAACCTATTTTGGTGAAAATATTTAATTAAAGGTACTGTACCTGAATATATCAAGATTCTAATTCTCAAGTTGTGTTTCTGTATAAATTAGGAACTGACTGAGACATAAATGAGTGCCCTGGGGACAACTATAGACATAATCACTGTCTTAGTTTTTCAGGCTGCTATAACAAGATACCACAGACTAGGTAGCTTATGAATGATAGGTTTATTTTTCTCAATTCAGGAGGTTGGGAAGCTTAAGATCAAGATGCTTGGTTGTCTTCGGCTAAGGGCCATCTTCCTGGTTCATAGATGATGTCTTCTCTTTGTGCCCTCATGTAAATGGAAAGTGCTGGGAATCTCTGTGGGTTCTCTCTTATAAGGGCACTAATCCCATTAATGAGGGCTCCACCCTCATAAGCCGGTCACCTCTCAAAGACTTCACATCTAAATACCATCAACTTTGTGAGCAAGGATTCTGCATATGAATTTTGGAGAGGACGTAAACATTCAGAACACGGCAAGTACTATGACTCATTGGCTTGAAGAGTGGAAGTTTTGTCTCTGATGTTCCACAATGCCTTCCTTTTAGTTTTTCCTTTAACAACATTAACTGTGTTTTCTTGGACAGAATGTAATTTCATGTGTCTTTTCATATTATCTTGAAATGTGTTTCTATAATTTCAAAATAAAAACTTACTCAAATATTTAAATTCTTATTCTACAACTCTGCTTCAGTGAATTTCATTTACTAAAGATTCTATATGGAATAATTTCCCAGTGAATATCTGGAAGTTGTGTCAATAAAGTTAATCAAGAATACAGCTTTTAAGTAAGGAGTGAAGAGCTGTGATTTAGGATTCTGTGCCTCTTACGTTGCTAGATTATTCAATCTAGAAATGGGGAAATATTAAAATCGGGACGATTTCTCCCTATTACAACACAGTGATACAACATTTGGGCTTCTGACTGGCTTGGGGTTTGCAGAACCCTACCTCACAAAAACTCATACCAGTGTGACCTACTTAATTCTCTGGACATCCAGGGAGAAAGGATTAGGGGTAAGGGGAAGGCTGGGCAGGAGGGAAGGAGAAAGCTGGAGAACAAGAGAAAGAAAACTGTTTAACTGGTGCATTTTACCTTCGGTGTGGTAAATAATAAGAATCTCCAAGGTTGTAAATAACTGGATAATGTTCTCTGACTAAAATTAGGAACTTGTTTTTATGTTAGTCATTTATAATTTCCTAATTGTATTGATATTTATTGCAGTCCAAATGAGCAGATGTGCTTTTAAATTAGATTTTTCTATTATAAACAAATGGATGCCTCAAGTTTACTCCAATTTTTTTCTTAATTCCTTATTGTATGGAAATATTTTAATTTTGTTGAATGCAAGAAATATGTACAATTAAATGGGCCTTTCTGTGATTAAATATTTTAAAACTTTATTTGATTGTTAATTTTCACTGATAATGTGGTTATTTTAAAAAATAAATGAAGGCAAATGATTGTAGTAAATAGTGATAATATTTAAGTATTTGTAAATAAATGCTTGTGGGTGAAAAAGGGGTTCTATGGGAAGTAGCCTCACAGGGTGATCTGATCATAAATTCCTAACTGGACAGGTCATAGTGTGTTCTCATGCCCCAGGCATATAACTTTTTTTTTTTTTTTTTTTTTTAGCAAAAGGCTTATCTTTTCCTTAACCAGTTAACTGCCACACGTCCAAAAGGAAACCATCCCCACATGCCACGATACTGTGAATTTAATTATGCCGCTGGCGTCTATAGACACTTATGGCGTATAAAGGGTTAAGCAAGCCCTGTCCATTGTTTCTGGGCATCTAGTTTAACACACCTTTGAAATGTCTCTTTTCAGAAGCCTAACAACCCTCCAGAGAGCACATAGTCTTATCAACTGATCTATCTTCCATTTCCTGCTTGCTTTCTCCCACCTCCACGTAATCTTCCTTATGCTTCCCCCTTAATTCAGAATGCATAAAAGAAGCTGCAAACTGCCATTCTGAGAAGCATTTTTCTCAATCTGTTGCACCTTGCTTTCAGGCATATCATGAGTTTAGCTCAAATAAAATCTTATAAATATTCTTTACATCAGGGGTGGGGAACATCCGGGGCCCACGGGCCATATAAGGCCTGCGACATCATTTAGTCTGGCCTTGCCAAGGCAACTTCAGTCAGGACTCAAAATTCAATAAATCTAGGAGCTTTTTTTATAGCAACATAAATTTATACTAAGTGAATTTTATTAAATGAGTGATGTTATAAATATCCAAATGGTCCTTCTCAGAAAAGAAGGTTCCCGACCCCTGCTCTAAAAAGATTTATTTCTGAAACAGACATATGTATTTATAAATAGATTTTAGGCACAATATATTAAATTTATGCAATAATTTTTCCAAAACAGTTCATCTATTTTTTTGTTTACCTATTGATGCCTAACAAGCTACTTGAAAACTTAGTGGCTTAAAATAACAACTACTTGCCCTGGCCATGTAGTTCTTTGACAAGGTAGCCAGGCTTCTTAAGTTGTCAGTCTTCCTTCTGCCACATTCTGTTGGCTAAAATAAGTCACAGTGTCCGCCTAGATTCAGTGTGAAGAGGACTACACAAGGGTGGGAATACCAGGAGGGTGAACCTGTGGAGACTAGTTACTACAGTATGTGTCTCTTGACAACTTCACTTTCTGGATCCTAAATTGTAAAATCCAGTATTTTTCAAGATATATCTTTTCTGTAATCTGAGGCTTAAGAATGCTTTTCAGCCTGGCTGGTGTGGCTCACCAGGAGGTCATAGTTCGATTCCCAGTCAAGGCACAGGCCCTGGTTGTGGGTTTGATCCCCACTAGGGGGCATGTAGGAGGCAGTTGATTGATGATTCTCTCTCATTACTGATATTTCTATCTCTTCTCCCTTCCTCTCTCTGAAATCAATAAAAACATATTTAAAATATCCTATCTAATAAAAAGGTAATATGCAAATTGACCGTCACTCCAACACACAAGATGGCCACCCCATGTGGTCAAAGATGGCTGCCCTCATGTGGACACAAGATGGCTGCCACAAGATGGCCAGCAGGGGAGGGCAGTTGTGGGCAATCAGGCCAGCAGGGAAGGGAAGTTAGGAGAGACCAGGCCTGCAGGGGAGGGCAGTTAGGGGTGACCAGGCCTGCAGGGGAGGGCAGTTAAGGGTGACCAGGCCAGCAGGGGAGGGCAGTTAGGATGCAATCTGGCTGGCAGGGGAGCAGTTAGGCATTGATCAGGCCGGCAGGGGAGCAGTTAGGGGGTGATCAGGCTGGCAGGCAGAAGTGGTTAGGGGCAATCAGGAAAAAGGCTAGCAGGCAAGTGGTTGGGAGCCAGCAGTCCTGGATTGTGAGAGGGATGTCCGACTGCCCGTTTAGGCCCGATCCCACTAGGATCGGGCCTAAACAGGCAGTCAGGCATCACTCAAGGGGTCCCAGATTGGAGATGGTGCAGGCTGAGCTGAGGGATACCCCCCTCCCCATGCATGAATTTTGTGCACCAGGCCTCTAGTATATATATATATTTAAAAAATGCTTTGCAGAAAAAGAGCACTGGTTTAATAAATTTGGGAGACAGTGCAAACTAGAGCCTTTCTCTTGAGCTAAAAACAGTGAGGATTTTGCAGTATAAAAATCTATTTTCTTTGCTTACCCAGCATTTCCCAAACATTTAAGTGTATAGAACTGTGCCTGGTACTTCCCTTGTAAATATTTGTTGAGTGAAACTTATCACAGGACCACTTTTTTTCACAAAATACCCATTGACAGTACAAAAAATTGATGTTTCCAATGGAAGGAATTTGGGGAAAACAGGTCTACTGTGTAAGAAAGGAGTGTGCAATTTTTGTGGCTTCCTGACCTTCAAACCCCATCTTGGTACTTCCTAATGAATTAATTGTTGTATTTTAGATGATGTGACCCCATTTCCTGGTCCCAGGTGATTAGACTCCAGATAAGCACATGATCCAAAGGCAGCTATCTATAGGCTGGCCAGCTACTTAAAATATATTCTATTACTAAAGCTTTTGGGGGGAGCCTAAATTGGACTGTGACAGGCAGACCAAATTAGGACCTGTCCCTTGGATAGTTGGAATGTGAGAAAACCATTCAGTTAGTCCAGTGGTCGGCAAACTCATTAGTCAACAGAGCCAAATATCAACAGTACAACAATTGAAATTTCTTTTGAGAGCCACATTTTTTTAAACTTAAACTTCTTCTAACGCCACCTCTTCAAAATAGACTCACCCAGGCCGTGGTATTTTGTGGAAGAGCCACACTCAAGGGGCCAAAGAGCTGCATGTGGCTCATGAGCCGTGGTTTGCTGACCACTGAGTTAGTTGATAGGGGTAGAAATAGAAATAGAAGCAGAAATCAATGAATTTCCATTCTATGGAGCCCTCTTGTAGCTAGTTCTTCATTATCCTGTTGTGTGGCTGCTGGAAACACTTCTCTGTCCCTTTCTCATACCAACTTTAGAAGAAAACCCCATTAAGTGAGGTAGCCCATCTACGCCTCCATTTCTCACTATCTGAAAGAGTCTATTACATGAAGTCAGGAAGAGAGGCCTATGCTCTGTTATTCAGAGTGAGGAAACCTTCTACTCACTTGTCTAGTCCGGGAAGAAGTGCCTCTGTGGCATGTCCTTCACAAGCATGCAAAGCCGGTGGGAGTTCAACAGCAGGTAGGACAGGGGAGGGGAGGCTGGCAAACCAACTGCTCAGGCAGTGTTTTCAACTGTCGTAGGAAACTCTTTGTCAAAAAATGCAGAAGAAACTGGATATAGATGAGAATTTTGTCTTTAAAAAACAACAACTTGAAAATATATGCTGAAAGTTCTAGTTCTGGGCATGTTATTCCCTCCCCCCTCCTCACTGACTAACAGAAAGGAATAAGGAGAAAGTTAATGGTAGAAGAAAGGTGACAAGTAGAAGGAAAGAGCATATGGACAGCAGTGAAGCTGAAGCTGTTGTGCAAAATTTAGCTAATTACTAAAGTGAAGCTGGTCTAGGAAATAATGGACAACCAGGAGAAGGTAGCACAGTCACTAGTCCAAGTCTATGGAGGAGTCAAAATGGAATCATTCCCTAGGTATTTATTAGGAGACGGTTTTGAGGAGTGGAGAACACCACCCAGAAAATCCCACTTAAGTCCACAGACATGCCAGGTCAAGAATGTCAGTGAGAAGAGAGAGAACACTGACATTGGGACTACTAAGTCAATCAGTGGGTTTAGCTGCAATTTTCATGAGGTAGAAGAAATTACAAATAGAAATGCCAAGAGCAACAGGACTTGTCTGTTGTTTTTGTGCAGACAGCCTCACTGCAGGCCAAGCATTTCGGGAGTTATCACAAGAAAGAAACATGCCTGCTTTGGGGTGTCAGGATTCTATTTTAAAAGTAGTCTTCATTTTTTAGGACAGTTTTATATTTACAGAAAAATTGAGCAGATTCAGAAGTACATTAAGATGGTACAGAGAGTTCCCATATACCACCATACTCAATTTCCCCTATTGTTAGCCTTTTACCTTAGTATTATTACATTTAATGAACCAATACTGATACATTAATATTAATGAGAGTTCAGTTTATTCAGATTTCCTTAGTTTTTGCCCAATCTCTTTTTGTGTTCCAGGGCCCATTCAGGACACCACATTACATTTAGTCCTCATGTCTTCTTAGGCTCCTCGTGACCCTGCCCATTCCTCAGACTTCCCTTGTTTTCGACAACCTTGACAATTTTGAGGAGTACTGGCCAGGTATTTTGTGGGTTATATCTCTATTGGAATTTGCCTGATGTTTTCGTCACAATTCACCTGAGGTTATGGGTTTTTGGAGGAAGATCCAGAGAGATAAAGTGTCATTTTCATCATGACGTCACATCAAGACTACATGTTATCAACATGATTTATCACTGTTGATGTCGATCATGATTACCTGGGCTGAGACAGTGTTTGCCGAGTTTCTTCACCATGAAGTTACTCTTCTTCTCTCCATTTCCTTAGTACTATTTGGAAGGAAGTATGCTCAGTCCATATTTCGAGAGTGGAGATTTATGCTCCCTCTCCTTGAGAGTCAAATACCTACATAAATTAGTTGTGATTCTTCTGCATGGGAAATAGTTTCTTTTCCCTACTTATTTTTCAATCATTTATGTATATTGATATGGACTCATTTATTTTATATTTGTGATAATCCAATAATGCTTTATTAATTTTGTTGCTCAAAGCATTACAGCTTTGGCCATTGGAAGCTCCTTCATTTGGCTCCTGAGTTCCGTTGTCAGATTCTCATGAATGTGGTGTTTTGTTGTTTTTTGTTGTTTTTCCTTTTTGTACTTCCTTACTTTCTGACACTCAAGTAGTAAGATATTCCAGGCTCATCTTGTATGCTTCTTTGCTAATCCTGAAATCAGCCATTTCTCCAAGAAACCCTGGTTCCTTTTATTATAAATGGTATTAGAAACCAACACCCTGGGCATACAGGAAAGTGTAACTCATTGCTACTGGGGTGTCAGTTCTTTTGAGCTCTCTCATCTGATAGAGCAAAGACATATACTAGTACATGTATATAATACACACACACCTATAAATATTCCTATATGTAGTCATCAGTACCTATATTAGACTAAACATGAGTTCTTACTAATGTTTCCAATTCAAATCCAGTACCAAATGAATTATTCTAGCCTCCTTTCCGTTTCATACCACTTCCTTACCTGAATCTCACTGCACCAGTTGAGAAACTTGGCTCTCACTTTGTGCCATCCATTTACTTACCTATTTGGTTACATTATACATGTATAGCAGCATCAGAATCATGAACTCTGTCATCAATCAGAGCACGATGCTTATGTGCAGTTCCTTTTGCCTTCGGTTTTACAGACTCCACTCATTTCCATATCACTCATGTCAGCACCCCACTCCCCTTTGTTGACACTGTAAGGAAATTAAAAGATGGAGGAGTAAATTTACACATTAAAATAGTTTTAAAGACATGTCATACATTTTAATTTGTTAATACTAAATTATACTGTCTGAGGATATACATTTAAATGGCGAAACTCTAAAAAAAAAAAAGCAAAGAAGTTATTACTATAGAAGTAACCTCATAAGAAAGCAACTTCTACTTTTGGGCAGAAAAAATATCAGTGACTGGATGTACTCTCCCACTTGAAACAACTAACAGAAACTCAATAACAT
This sequence comes from Corynorhinus townsendii, assembly GCA_026230045.1. Taxonomy (NCBI): domain Eukaryota; kingdom Metazoa; phylum Chordata; class Mammalia; order Chiroptera; family Vespertilionidae; genus Corynorhinus; species Corynorhinus townsendii. Next base: position 76,680,701 of record JAPDVU010000001.1, on the reverse strand, counting down.
AATACACAAAACAGTGGTTTTCAGACATTGGATACCAGGCATACTTGACAATGATTCCTGAAAATGGGGAAACAAATAAGATAAACCCTATAATTGCCTTAGCTTACTACCTGGAGGGAGTTTCCAGGCTACAAAGCAGGGTTGGGGAACCCAGGCAGAGACCAGTGGTCCCCTGAGTTAAGAAGTTGGAGCTGGGAGTCTGGGAGATCAGGTAGAGTACAGTTAGAGAGGAGAAAGTAGAGTAGAGAAGAGAGAGCTGCCACAGAGCAAGCTCCAGAGATGGCAGGAAGTCCAACTGGCAAAAGGCAGTGGGGAAACTAATGGAGGACAGAGAAACATACACAAAAGGAGCAGAGGGAAAATGCCTGGAGCTCACAACCAGCAGAAAATAGACTGTGCTCCCACCAGCCAGTGGAGAACCTTGGTCATGGGCAAAGCACTCAAAATGGTGTTCTGAGTGGTGGGACACAATTAGTCATAGATGAATGGTTATTCTGATGCCACCGAATGATGCTAAAATCAAACCTTGAAAGGATTAAACTGTTTCCAAGTAACTTGACTGTGATCCAGAATAAAGTTCAAGAATATTTATAGAAATATAAAACTATGCAGCATTCAACAAAGTAAAATTCATAATATCAGGGATCTGGTAAAGAGGAGGAGGAAGAAGGGAAGATATGTCTCATAATGGAAATAAAAAGGAATCAGTGCAAAGAGAGGTAAACACAGGTAATAGAATTAGTAGATAAAGACATTGAAAGAGTTTTGTTCCATATATTCAAACAGGTAGGGGAAAGATTTCATGTTAAATGGAGGCATAGAATATACACATATGTTTTGTTAATCCTCACCTGAGGATATTTTCCCATTGATTTTTAGAGAGAGTGAAAGGGAGGGTGAGAGACAGAAAGAGAAAGAGAGAGAGAAACATCGATTGGTTGCTTCCCACATGTGCCCAGACTGGGGCCGTGGATCGAGCCTGCAACCAAAGTATGGGAAGTTGACTGGAATCAAACCTGGGACACATTGGTCCATGGGCCAACGCTATATCCACTGAGCCAAACCGGCTAGGGCAAGATATATCTATATATTTAAAAGATCCATATTGACCTTCTAGAGATGAAAAATAAAATGTTTGACAGGGACTATATAAAGAATTTTAAAACTCAGGAATAGGAGAACAAAACAACTCAATTAGAAAACGGACAAAAGTTCTGATCAGACACTTAAAGAAGATACATAGGAGCCAAAAGGCACATGAAAAGGTGTTAGCATTATAGTCATTAGGGAAGAACAAATTAAAACCATAATGAGGGCCCGGCTGGTGTGACTCAGTGGTTGAGTGTCAACCCGTGAACCAGGAGGTCATGGTTCAATTTCTGGTCAGGGTGATGTCTGGGTTTCAGGCTTAATCCTCAGTAGGGGGCTTGCAGGAGGCAGCCACCAATGATTCTGTCTCATCTGTTTCTATCCCTCTCTTCTCTCCCTTTGAAATCAATTAAATAAACCACACACACACACACACACACACACACACACACACACACACAACATAATGTGGTACCACTGCATACTACTACAGTGACTAAAATGAAAAAGACCAACCATACCAAGTGTTGGAAAGGATATGGAACAACTACAATTCTCGTGCACTACTAGCAGGAATATAAAATTGTAAAACCATTTTGGAAAATGGTTTTGGCAGTTTTCAAAAAGTTAAACATATGCCTGCCATAAGGCCCAGTCTTTCCCCTCCTAGGTAATTACCCCAGGGAAAGGAAAGCATATGTCCACACAAAGACTTAGATATGCTAGTAAATGTTCATGGCAACTTTATTTGCAATAGCTCCAAACTGAAATCACCCAAATATCCTCCAACAGATGAATAAACAAATCCTGGTATATCTATGTGTTGAGTTTGGCTAAGCTACTCAATGATATTGCTGCTTCAGCATCCATTTTGTTTGGCCAAGTGCCTGTGGGAGCCTTAAGCTGACATTAGCCTCCTTATGCAATTGTACACTTTAGACCAGAGATTTTCAACCAGTGTGCCTCAAGAATTTTTAAAACACGCAATACCTGACTATTTAGATAGGGGCACTGATCTCTTTTCCCTTAGATTAAAAAAAAAAAAAAAAAGACAATGGTCATCCATTATAAATGAATCAAATTATTTATTTTTTTTTGTCAGATTGGCAAAAAATACTTTTTTTGGTGAACCACAGAGTTTTTAGTAATTAGGTTTTGTGTGCCATGAGATGAAAAAGGTTGAAAATCGCTGTTCTAGATAATAGCTTGCTGAGTCACAAGCAAATACAAATTCTGGTTATGACTTCCTCGACAGTTCTGGTGATCAACAGTCTCCCCTGCCTCCAAGACTTTCCCTTTGCATGCATTTTAGGTGAGATCCCCATGGCGCTTCTCAAAACTCTGCTCTTGTTAGCTTGACTTGAGCAATTTGTCCCTAGCTTGGGAAACCCAGAGCATTCCATTAATGGAGCCTAATAAAGGCATATGCTTCAGGTCTATCACTCTCTCTGTCTGCGCCCTGCCTTGACCTCCCAGGTAGCTCCTGAAGGTGTGCTGTGTTGTGAATAATAAACTTCTGTATTTCAATTTCTCTTGTGGTCCCTCGTTGAATAGCAACTCACTATCCAGCATCCTGTGTTCTACTTAACAGATGTTAATTTAACAAAAGCATGACATGGTACAATGGAATACTAATCATCAATAAAATGGAATGAACTATTGATATGCACAGCAACATAGATAAATCTCATCATAATTATGCTGAAAGAATCTAAGGAAATGAATACACACTGTGTTTGGTGCTGCTTCCCATTAGTCACTACTCATTTATTTTAACATATCAAAACTTTTAATACAATGTTTTACATATAGTGAGGTACTTAAAGATAATGTTTGTCTTTGATTAAATTGTCTGAAGCTTGGAATGCTTTTCCAAGCTCATTGCTACCATTGGCAGAATTCAGAATTATACTGAGATTCAATTCTGCGTACAGATCCTTGATTAAGAATCCTGTAGAAATAGCTATAGGAAACCACAGACATTTTAAATGGTCTAGTAACAAGACCAAATTTCACTTTTAGAAATATCACTCTGACAGAAGTTTTAAGAACGTTGTGAGTGGCAGAGAGCTGCACCGGTGGGAGGATGTGCAGTTAAGGGGCTTAGTTGTGATTCAGGTTGGATACTGGAAAGGCCTAATTTGAGATAGTAGCAGTCTAGTAAATAAAGAGGGGACTTATTTGCTATCAAGAGGTAGCAGCTTCAGGTTTTAGAGATTGGGGTGTGTGTATCGAGGGAAGAGGGTATTGGGTTTGGGGGAGCAGAGCTTCACATAACTATTTGGTGCCAGGGCAAGCAGTGGGGAAGCACTAAGAGTAATGGCGATGGGAGAGGAGATAACTCATGGAGGAAGCTCCCCCATACCCTCTAGCTCATCCTATGAACTAGCCCTGCAATAACTGGGTGAATTTGAAAATGTTCTCCACAGGCGGGCATTCTATCTGCTGGTAACATGCAGCCCTCTTAAGCCTGAATTTCAGTCCTCTAAGGATTTCCTGAGAAGCTAATAATACAGAGGTATGTTTTCAGCCTAGTCAGTGAGAAGTACTGGACAGAAATCTCCTGATGTGAAGAGAGGTTTCCAAGTGGGTGTTAACCAAAGAAGAGGTTCAGACTGTAACAACAACAAACAAAAGCATTTATTTTTTGGAATCTGAGAGACGTAGATTAAGGGAGCACCCCAAACTGCTCTGGAGAGAACAAAGAAAGGCAAGGTTTATAAAGGCAAAAACCACAGCGTAATTTTTCCATGAAAAGGAAAGATAGGTTAACAGGGATGGTTAGTTCCAGTATGCAAATGAGGGAGGGAAAAACTACAAGGAGAGTCCATGCATTTCCATGCAGCAGTTGCTCTAGAATGTTTATGGCTCAGCCTTGAGCAGAGGTTAGTGACTTATGGCAGCTCTGAGAACTGAGGCACAATGTTCATAGGCCCCACTTCCGTTATAGCCTCCTGCCTGTTTGACTCTCTTAGCAGCTTATTCCATTATATTTTCTCCGTTATAGTGGGGAAGGAGGACACTTTGCAAATAACCTCTAAGCCCAGTCTAGATATTAATTATGGATGTCCAGAGATGGCGCATCAATTTTGTAAACTTAATCATGCGTTGAGCAGAAGGAGGAACTTGTGGAAAGTAAGTTCAGTGAATCAATCCTTCCCTTTGCAAGAATGGAAAATCCATTTTTAAATGTGCCTTGGCTAACAAGGGCACAGACTTGGTGGACACGAGGCTGGTAGCCTGGTGTATGGAGGAAAAGCCAGAAGGGCAGAATTTCACATCAGTGTCTTCTCCCAAGAGCCAGTAGCCATTCCCCAGGAGGCCGGCTCCCTGGACCCAGCCGACCGCCGCGCAGGCGCAGCACAAGGCAGACCGGAGAGGCCTGGGCGTCCCGTGGTTCTTTTCCCAGGCCCTGTCCCTTCCTGAGAATGAAGAGGGAGGAGCCTCGTGGGCGCTCGAAGCCCCGCCCCCAATCTTCCCTTGGTCCCGCCTTCCGCTTCGCCCCGCCCCACATACCTCTGCCCTGGACCTGTAGGAGCGGCAGCTGACACGCGTGCGGGCGGTAGGAGTCGCGAGCACGAGCGGACGTCGGCGCGCGCGGGCGCCGGCGCCAGGTGACCCCGCCTCCCGCTCCGCCCCGGCACCCCCCACCCCCCGGCTCTCCCCCCACCCCCCGGCCCTTTCCCCACCCCCCGGCCCTCCCTGCTCCTGTCGGCCTCCGGGCTCTAAGAATCCCGGCACCCGCGCGCGCTCTGCGGCCATGGAGGTGCCCGGGAGCCTGTACAAGAAAGTCAAGCTGAGCAACAACGTGCAGAACTGGGTGAGTGGAGACCGAGGAGGCTGGAAGCCTCCGGCTGCCGCTGGTTCCGGAGCCCCTGTCTGCCTTCCGCCTCCTTTGCATCCTCCCCGGAGCGCCGGGGATGGGTACCAGAGGCCGCGGCGCCTTCCAGCTGGGGTGGTGGGTGGTGGGTGGTGCGGGGCGAAGTGGCCGCGGCGCGGGTCGGGGGCTGCGTGCGTCCGATCCACCCTCAGTGGGAAGAACGTCCTCTTCCTTGGTTCCTCGGCTCAGATGAGACCTCGAATTAAAGTCTTTGCTGAGAGAGTCGGCGGCTGCTGAAACCTGCACCTTTGAAGGGGAGCTGGTTGCATCCCCTGGAGTGGCGTGAAGGTCTGCAGAGGAGGCGGAGGCGGGCGTCTTTGGGTGTGCTGCTGGTTTTTCTTGGCTCTGCCAGCGCAGTTACCCAGGGTTGTGTCCATTTCCAAGTCTTTCCATTTCTGCGCTTCAGTGTGAAGAGAGAGTGCCCAACAATGTATCCATTCATGAGTTGAGAATTCACTGAACTGAGGTTCTTTGTGGCTCGGTGTTAAATTGGAATGGCTAACATTACATGGAGTTTTAAGACTCAATTCCTGGAGACAGTAAGGTGTGAGAAGACTAATGGTTTATAAGGTTTAGCAGCGACAGCCAGTTGGCTTTGATGGTCGGATAGTGTGTCCTCATTTAGGTTGCTTCCTTCCTTATTTTTGGTAAGAAACAGCCTTAATTCAAACTCATTAGTGCCCTTCTGGGTGGGGTGGGGAGGTGGCGTCCAATTTGGCGCTTTGAAAAGGCGCTGGTTTTAGGTTTAGGTGGACATTTTTATTTCACAGTACAACAAAATCACGAGGTTTAAATGCAACCTTTGCAAATCATTTCAGGCAAATGTTCATTTGCAGCCAGTCATTTTCCCTATCTGTTGTTGCCCAGGATGCTCACCTGTTTCCTTTCTCTTTTTAGTTATTATCTTTTCCTTAGGCTTTAAGGGAAGGCGAGTTAGAACATGGGAAAGAGCACTACTTACTGGACTACTGGCCTGGTCTCTGGTACTAGCTTTGCTATTTACTAGTGTGTTATCTTGAGGAAAATAACTTTACTTCTTTAAACCTCAGCTGACTAAAGAAGGTTATGGTAGTGTGTACTTCACAGGGTTATTTTGAAGAGTAAAGAAGATAATGCATTTGAAAGTACAATGAAGTGTCATGAAACTGTCGACTCTGCTCCTGTTATCTTGAGTATTTCCTGGTTAGGGAAATAGGGGACTCCATTAAAGTATTTAAAGGTAATTTCAGTTACACCATTTGTTGCTCATTTATTTACTATTCCATTTGCCAAATAAGTGAATATTTTTGTAGAGACCTGTGCCAGACATAGAAAAAAATGAAAAAATGAGGGACTCACTGTTTGCATTCTGGTTGCTCATGGCCTGATTGGGGTTGTAAATGACTTTGCCAGGTGATGAGTTTGTCATTTGGACCACAGTCGTGGTGTAAGACAAATGTTTTTTTTGTTTGTTTTTTTTTTTCAATTTGGAGGAGAGATTAATTTAGCCTGGGTGTTTTGGGGAGGGTTTACAAAAGAGAAATGTGCTCAAATTTCTGAGGCAGAGGGGAGCTGTGTGAATAAGGGCTGGGAATAAGAAATATTTTTTATTCCAAGAACAACTAAGAGTTTACTCTGGAGAGTTTTTGTTGAGGAGTGGAGATAAAATTTGATAAGCTGGGACTACGTTATGCCGTTGTTTTTGTTAATCCTCACCCAAAGATATTTTTCCATTGATTTTTAGGGAGAGTGGAAGAGAGAGGGAAAGACAGAGAGAAACATGGATGTGAGAGAAACACATCGATTGGTTGCCTCCTGCATACATCCCAACCAGGGCCCAGGTCAGGGAGGAGCCTGCAACCAAGGTACATGCCCTTGACCAGAATCGAACCTGGGACCCTTTGGTCCGCAGGCCGATGCTCTATCCACTTATCCAAACTGGCTAGGACTAGGTTATGCAATTGTTAATGTTTGCTCCCAGTGTTAAGACTTGATTCTGTGGGAGATTTTTTAAAAATATATTTTTATTTTATTATTACATTTTTTCAAAAATATATTTTTATTGTTATCAGAGAGGAAGGGAGGGAGAGAGAAAGAGATAGGGATATCAATGATGAGAAAGAATTAGCGATTGGGTTGCCTCCTGCATGCCCCATACTATGGATCCCAGGCATGTGCCCTGACCGGAAATGGAACCGTGACCTGGTTCATAGGTTGATGCTCAGCTGCTGAGCTACACTGGCCTGGCATTCTGTGGGAGATTTTTGATGAGGCTAGAATTTTTAATTTTCTGGGCCTTGTAAGTCTTTTTTGCCCCAGTTGGGAACACCCACCATGGTTCCAGGATTGAGATTGACACAAATTTGAAGAACTCATACACCTTTAATGTTCCTATTACATGATAAAACTGGTGTTCCAGGAAGACCGGGTGATGGAGAAATTAGACATTATTCCAGATGTGGAAGCCCTGGAAAACAGACAGGGTTATAATGAGATTTAAATGAATTACAGGCATACCTCATTTTATTGCACGTCACAGATACTGTGTTTTCATCAACATTGAGGTAAGACCTTCCTTCAGCAAAAAGATTATCACTCACTGAAGACTCAGTTGATGGTTACCATTTTTAGCAATAATGTATTTCTAAATTAGTTGTGTAGGTTCTTTTTTAGACATAATGCTATTGCACACTAAATAGCCTGCATTGTAGTGTAAAGATAATTTTTATGTACATTGCGAAACCAAACATTTCTGTTACTGGTTTTATTGTGGTAGCCTGGAACCAAACCCGAGACATCTCTGAGGTATGCATGGGACATGCCTGGGACATGCCTGGGACATGCCTTGTTCCACATGTTGGGGATGCAGTGGTAAAACAACAGAAAGGGGTTCTGCTGTCATGGGTATTACATTCTACTTGAGAGACAGTTAATTAAAAAGCAACAAATAAATGAATGAGATAATTTTCATTGTTACTAGTTCTACCTTTTCTGAACATTTTGCCCCTTATACTGCTAGATGCCTTTCACAGAAGGCCAGCTGCCCATTCTGGATTTTGGGGGAGACTGAAGTAGTACAAAAATGAGACAAGAGTGCAGAAATGGAACACACAGCATAGGGAAGGCCAACCGGGAGGCCTGTATAGTCATTCTTTGGAGCATGGGCCTGGCTCTTGTCAGGGGCAGATATTGATCTTCCCATCCTAGAAGCCAGGGAGATATTGTAGGAATAATTGCCCAAAGAGGAAAAGCTAGACTTTTTACCAAGAACGTACTCTTTTTTCTGATGATATTTTTTCTATTGATTTTTAGAGAGAGTGGCAGGGAAAGAGAGAGACAGACACACCGATGTGAGAGAGACACATCGATTGGTTGCTTCTTGCATGCCCCCTACCAGGGCCGGGAGCCTCTAACCAAGATACGTGCCCTTGACCAGAATCGAACCTGGCCTTCATTCCATAGGCTGACGCTCTATCCATTGAGCCAAACTGCCTAGGGCACCAAGAATGTACTCTTTAATGCTGACTAACAACAACAGTAAGAAGAATGATAGCAAGGTCTAGCTCTGTATGGTACAATCTGGTAGCCACTAGACACCTGTGGTAAGTTAAATTTAGCCAAAGGTAAATAAAACAAAAAATTCTGTTTCTTAGTTTCTCCAGCCACATTTCAAGTGCAGTGTTGCCTCATGTATTTCAAGTGCTGCATTGCCTCATGTAGCTACCGACCACTGTATTGGACATGTAGTATAGACCATTTTCATCATCTCAGAACAACAGGGCAGGTCTAGATAGTCACTTGGGGATGGATGCCAACATTTTTTCTACTTACTTATGTATACTTGTATTTGTGGTCTTATCTTTACTTTCTTACCAGAGCAAGGACTTTTCAAGAGGTAGTGGCTACTATCAAGATTTTAGGCAATTCTGAGCTCTGGCTCCTCGCAGGGTACCCAGCACTGTTAGCCACCCCCCTTAGCACAGTTGCTTCTCTAAATTTGAAATGTGAAATAAACTTCCCCAGCCTGGCTTTGTCATATAGAATTTTGAGGATTAGGTCTTTACCAGTGGTTCTCAACCAGATAAAATTTTGCCACTCCCCGGGGACATTTTGCAATATCTGGAGACATATTTGGTGGTTACACTTTGTGTGTGTGTGCGTATGTGTGTGCGCGTGCATGCGTGCGTGTGTGTGTGTGTGTGTGTGTGTGTGTGTGTGTGTGTGTGTATACCCCTGGCATCTGGCGAGTAGAGGCTAGGGATGCTGCTAAACATTCTACATGCACATGATAGCTCCAACAGTAGATTATCTGGGCCAGAAAGTTATTATTTATGAAGTTGAGAAAGTCTGCTTTACTCTTGGCTTTGACTTAGCAAAAGGGGAAAATGTTATGTAAAACTTAAATGCAAAAGTAGTACTTTAAAATAAAATCCAATTGATACTAGAATTCTCTTTTCCACCCACTTGGAAGTTACCATCTCTTGCTCTGAGATGGATCAATTACTCATAGCATACCAACAATAAAACTCCAACCCTGAATTGTTTAAAAAACACATTACTAAGTAATTAGTTCAAATGAAGAGTATAATACTTCTTTTTGTTACTCACCTAAGAGGTAAACATTTTAGTGAAATATCCTTTCCTAAGGACACAGTTCTTTACCAAGTAAGTTTTAAGTGAGTAAAACTAGTGAAATATTAGACATTATTTTATAGAAGTTCATTTTCTAACTTCAGAAGAATGTCGCCATTAGGTTGCTTTCTCTTATTCTCTCTACTTTCTTTGATGTTTGCATCCCTTCCCTTTGTCTTTATCTCTCTTTTGTGTTAAGTGTACAATTCATTGTGTCTTTGTATATTCACAGAGTTGTGCAACCATCACCAATATATAATTTGAGAATATTTTCATCACCCCTAACAGAAACCCTATATCCATTAGTAATCATTCCCTACCTTCCTGCTTCCCCCACCTCCAGCCCCTGACATCCAATAATACACTTTGTGTCTTTGGATTCCCTTGTTCTAGACTCCTATAAATGGAATAATACAGTATGTAGCCTTTTGTGTGTGTTTTCTTTCACTTAACATGGTGTTTTCAAGGTTAATTCACGTTGTAGTATGTATCAGTAGTTCACCCCTTTACATATGACTATTCCATTATGTGGATAATACCACCTTTTGTTCATTTGAGTTATTTCTACCTTTGGCTGTTACAAATAATGCTGCTGTGAGCAATTGTGTAGAAGTTTTTCTGTGCACTCATGGTTGTAATGGTTAATTTCAACCTTTCCAGTAGAAGTTAGTGAGCTTTTGGCTGCCAGCCTCTGAACTCCCTTCATGTGTGTGGGGACTGTCCTGCTGTCATCATGGTTGAGGCAAGGGTCTGTCACCGTGTCATGAATTCTCTATCTGTTTGTAGTCGGTGTCCTTCCCTGAAATGTATGTTCTCTTTTATCCCTAGTATCTAGAAGGGATCAAGCAACAATACTGAATGAATGAACTGGTAGTTCCAGACTCATTTCTGACTTCTAGGAATCTTTTAGGGCTGGGCTCCCCACCTGGAGGTTGTCCAGGGGCCCTTCCGTGGAAGGTATTGATATAAAAAAAAAACTATTAAGTAAATATTTACATATTTTAAATCTTTAAAACAAAATAGTTGTGGAGACAAAATATATAGGCAGAGCATGCATGACAGTTGGTGGTGATCAGATAAGCATGCTGGTCATTTGGTTCTCATTCAGGAGGTTTGGGGTAGGGCCCGAGATCGCTTCCTGCCATGCGATCCGTGTTGCTACTCTTGCATGTATTCGCAAAGCTTAGGTGTAGCCTTCCCAAGTTTTCTCAGCCTTCAGGAATGTATGATCTTCACTTGTGCTGTTTGGCTTGGTATCGTTCAAACACTAATTTCAGTTAGCAGTACCTGAACTAAAGGTTTCAGTCATCAATAACTCTGTGAGCTAAGGGTTTCTGCTTATTGTATATTACTGTCTCCTCAGTGTTATCCAAATTATGTCTTGGCACTTAAAAGGAATGTGCCTGTTACCATTGCCGGAATTCTCTTTGGAGAGAGACATTGTTTAGCAGTCAGTTTAAGGTAGATTGTGGGATGGGTGAGAGAAGTGCAAGTCTTGAATTATTCTTGATATTTGGTATATGCTTTGTGCCTTTACAAATTTCACTTAAAATGTGGAGTTCTTTATTAAACCATAATAAAGTCACAAAGCATGAAATTCTCTAAATGCCTTGGTAGGAAACTTAATTTGCCCCATAGGGAGGGGCTAAAATAACAAAACAGCTCACGTGGAAATTACAGTGGGTCAGGAAGGAGCACAGGGCCACTTGTGTGTGTGATGAGGACAGCCGTTTGTAGAATGTGTGACTTTGTCTAGCCTAGCAACAGGACTGATAGTCATTTAGTTGTGAATTCTTTTGAAACGAATTGCCCAGTTCTGCTAGATTTAAGATTTCTGAATGATAGTCATTATTTCTTTGCATGTTATGCAGAGAAAACAAATCATGCTGTAAAATAAATGCCTTGTATCTAACTTTTACTGAACACTGGCTAGGCACGAGAAGAGAGACTGGGCATTGTGGAAAAAAACAAAGGACGGTATGCCACTCAGAGTGCTTGATCTGTCTCCCCAAGCGAGTCACAATATATATGCACAAAAAGACACCTAAAAGTATTAAAGGGTCTATAAATAACAAATAATGATATGGGTAGTACATTTTACAGGGTCTATAGCATGTAACTAAGCCATTGAAGACAAAGACCAGGAATGTAGAGTCAGAAGGAAATACTAACTTAACTCACTCTTGGTCCTTAGTGAGTCACTCATGTTATGTTTTCCTGTTAGAATTATAGGAAGGATTTATTTAGATTGGGTGGAGAAGGAAAAGAAAGGGGGAGGGGAGTGAGAAGAAGACTGCATATGGAAGTAGCCTTTAGGTGCTTTATGAAGTTCAGGCATATTCCCAGCACCTTGCAATTTCAGTAGTTTTAAAAAGTGCTTTTTGACTTATTCTAAAAAACCAGTAGGGAGGAGAATGTGGTACATCCTTTTTTTAAAGTTTATTTTTTTTATTGAAAAGTATCAAACATACATAAACAATAAGCCTCCTCAAACCCAGACTGCCATATTTGCTGCCTGAATTTTTTTTTTTAAATGTAGGAGCATTCTTTTCTAGTGATTAAAGCAAAAGATCTCTGCTTATCTATATTTTTCTCTCAGCCATATCTTCAGTAGATGATTGCTTGTCAGATATTTTTTATGCGTTCTACTCAGTTTACTAAGGAAAGCAGAAGACATGGTATAGGGCTAAAATGAATTAAAATTCATCCAGATACATGTTTCTTTTTGCCCCAAAGCAAAGTAGCTTGGAAAAATATCCCCAAACAGAATGACCCAGTCAAATCTGTTGTGCAAGTGTAGGAAGCTAACTTGTAGGCACCCTCCTTGTTACTTCCCCCATTTCCTGTCTTCTCCTCCTCAGGCAGCCTGCCTGGGAGCTAAAACAGGAGGAGGTGCCTCTGCTTCCAAGAGATGCAGATGTCTGTGTTTGAAACCCTGTTATTTTGTTTAAGATATTGGAAGTGCAGAGCTAGAAAGTTATGTTTGCTTCATCAACTTATTGGAAAGAAATGGGTTGGGAGACCCATATTATAATTTTTATAAGTGATTATTGAACATATAAATATACTAGAGGCCCGGTGTATGAATTCGTGCACAGGTGGGGTCCCTCTGGGTGGCCTGCAGGGATTGGGCCAAAACCTGCAGTCAATACCGTCTGCAGCTCCTACCTGCCACTCCCGCTCATCCTGGCCCCACTGTGCCTGCCTTGGGCTTGTGCCCAATCAGTCCTGATCAATTGGGAGAGGCTGTGGCCTCCAGCCATGAGTCCTGCGTCTGTGGCCCTCTCAAGGGGAGTGGCCTGTAGGATCGGGCTGAAACCAGCTCTCTGACATCCCCTAGGGATCCCGGATTTCGAGAGGGTGCAGGCCAGGTTGAAGGACCCTACCCGTGCACAATTGGGCTGGGAGGGACTGCGGGAGGACATCCAGGACCCATCTCCCTCATTTGGAGCATCTGCCCCCTGGTGATCAGTGCATGTCATAGCAAGCATTTGAGCAACCATAGCATATCATTAGCATATTGTACTTTGATTGGTTGTTCGGTTGTTCTGCTGTTCAGTCTATTTGCATATTACCCTTTTATTATATAGGATATTATAAATACATCTATTAATGAGGTGATCAGTGGGGATGGGTGGGGGTGGTTTTTGTGGTGTGCCTATTAAAAGAATTGTCCAACTGTGTGTGCGGGCAATGAGTTATAGCAAGACTCAGATGGGCAGAGATGCCTTCTCCTCCTGTATACTGCAGGGTACTGGGAAGGGGGAGCTGTGGAAAGAAATCTTGAACCTTAGGCACCTCTCAGGCAGATTTTAGAAAAGACTATCTCTGGAAGTTGAAGAGCTGGATGGAAAGGTGTTCCTTTATAAAGTCCATATGTTTATCTTTTAAAAGATTCAAGTGAACAAGAATTCTTTCTTTTTTTCCCTTTTTCCAGGGGATGCAGAGAGCAACTAATGTCACCTATCAAGCTCATCATGTCAGTAGGAATAAGAGAGGCCAGGTGGTGGGGACCAGAGGTGGCTTTCGTGGTTGCACAGTTTGGCTAACAGGTATAGTCAAATAAACCAGCTTATTTCAAAAGCAGTGTTATAAACAACCTTGAGTTAGGAGTAAGCATATTTAAATTTTGAGCTCAGTTCTTCTATCTGGAGTGTGATAACATGTAACTGACAAAAGTTGCTTAATAACCCATTTCCTTTGGGTAATTTTTTCCCCCTATAGAATTGCTAAAATAAATAGATGCATCTTAAAACTACCTTGTAATTGATAATTACATTACATTCTATAGACTTTTGCATGAAAATAAGATCTGGATTCTTCTTTCAAGAAGCCAATAATCCCTCCTTTTATAGGCACCCGCACTCCTGGATGTTATGAGGTGGTATGTAGCATGAACACTTTGTAATATTGATTGATTAAATGTAAGACAATTCATCAAAAATAAAAAAAATAAGAAGCTAATAATGTAAACCATATTAAGAGAAAGAATGAGTGATAGAGATAACTTATTCCTGTCATTCAGCTTTTGTCTCTGATTGGTTCTTGTGTTGGTTTTCCCAGAGTCTTTGGGCTTAGCCGTAGCAGGCTGGGGAGAAGGCAAATTCATGCAGATTTTGGAGATAGATTAGGAATTGTGTATTTAATAAATGTGTATTCAAAATTTATATACATCTCACCAAATTGCCTACTTAGATTTTATACTTATTTACTCTCCCACTAACAGTGTGAGAAGAGGGTCCATTTTCCAGTGACTTTGTCAGCATTAGATACTACCAACCCTGAACATTTTTGCTAATTGTTAAAAACAACGTTTCCATTTTGATTTCAATGTTAGACAATTCTGTTTGTTTTTGTCTGGAAGAATTCAACACTTGCACATCTTCCCATCTCCTCATTCTTAAGACTGGATTGTTGTTAAATTGCTACTTTTTCATAGCCCATGTTTGAACACTTAACATCCTGTTCTCAAATCTTAAATTTCTGTAATTGTATTTTAATTCAGTAAGTAAATTAATTCAGTGCTTATCTCACCATCAGTTCTTTTATCATTACATACTCACTCATGAACTCTTTCTCTGAGTCAGGTTTCAATTTTCTGTATTTCATTGTTAAGTAATTTTGGTAAGATGGTTTTCTGCTAGGTTCTGGGTTCCCTGAATTTTAATTTTCGAGGATGTCTGTCTATTATGACAGCTTGTCTTACAAAATATATATTTGTGTATTTTTTTTTGTTAATTCTCACCTGTGGATATTTTTTCATTGATCTTTTAGAGAGAGTGGAAGAGAGAGGGAAAGACAGAGAAAAACATTGATGTGAGAGAAACACATCTATTGGTTTGCCTCCTGCATGTGCCCTGCCTAGAGCCTAGGCCGGGGAGGAGCCTGCAACCAAGGTATGGGTCCTTGACTGGAATCAAACCAGGGATCCTTTGGTCTATCCACTGAGCCATACCAGCTGGGGCACAAAATATATATATGGTTCATACTCTCTTTGTCCAGAATTCTGAAAGCATTACTCCATTGTCTTCTGATATTAAAAGTTGTGTGAGACAAATATGATCTCCCCCCTCCACCCCTTATTTTTAGGAGCTTTCCTTTTTCATCTGGATGCCTGAAGAATTAGGTCTTTCCCTGTATTTTCTTTGACAAGTTTTTTTTCTTTTTCACTTAGGCCCTTGATCCTTCTGCAGTGGATTGTTGTGTGTAGTGTGAGGGAGGGATCCATTTTTTTCCATATGGATAATCAGTTGTCCCAAGGGCATATGCATATATTGATGAGGGTATCTGATCTGCAGTGCCAGCCATCATCAGTTTCTACTTATGTATGGACTTGTTTCTGGGCTCTCTGATCTGTTCCATTGGTATAGTTGTTGATTCTCCTATTATTACCACACTGTCTTAATTATATTTTTATAAATCTTGAAATCTAGTGGGATAAGTCCTCTTATCTTATTCTTTTAAAAAAATTTATTGATTTTTTTAGAGAGAGGGAGGAAGGGGGAGAAAGAGTGAGAACAAAAAGGAGGGGGGAGGGAATGAGGGGGAGAAAGAGAGAAAGAGAGAGAAAGAGAAAGATCAATTTGTTGTTCCACTTATTTATGCATTCATTGGTTGCTTCTTGTATGTGCCCTGACTGGGGATCGAACCTGCAATCTTGGGGTATCGGGATGATGCTCTGATCAACTGAGCTACCTGGCCAGGGCTTACCTTATTCATTAGGAATAAGAAGATTTTTTTTTTTGTCTCTGCATTATTGTATAAAATTTTTTATCAGTTTACCCAATTTCCCCTAAACCCTTTTGGGATTTAATTTGGGATTACATTATATGTAAAGCTCAATTTGGCAGAAAATTGATCTTTAGAATATTGGATATTGGGTATTTTTTATTTTTTTAAATATATTTTTATTGATTTTAGAGAGGAAGGGAGAGGGAGAGAGTGATAGAAACATAAAAAATGAGAGAGTGCCCAGACAGGGAATCGAACTGTGACCTCCTGGTTCATAGGTTCATGCTCAGCCACTGAGCCATGGTGGGTACTCCTTTTTTTGAACATGGAATATTTTACTTATTTTACCACTAATGATGCTTATAAATACTGTTGATCAGATCTTTAAAAATATGTTCTTATTGATTTTTAGAGAGAGAGGAAGGGAGAAGGGTAGAGAGAGAGAAACATCAGTGAGAGAGAAACATTATTGATTGTCTGCCTCCTGCATGAGCCCCTTCTGGGGATCGAGCCACAACCTGGGCATGTGCCCTGACAGGGAATGGAACCTTAATCTCTTGATTCTTGGGTTGACACTCCCCCATAGAGCCACATTAGCTGGGCTATCAGATTTTTTGGTACTTGCTTTATTGAAGCATAATAATCTCTATTTTGTAAAATTACTGT
The DNA here is from genome assembly GCA_026230045.1 of Corynorhinus townsendii. Classification (NCBI taxonomy): domain Eukaryota; kingdom Metazoa; phylum Chordata; class Mammalia; order Chiroptera; family Vespertilionidae; genus Corynorhinus; species Corynorhinus townsendii. Next base: position 76,664,224 of record JAPDVU010000001.1, on the reverse strand, counting down.
TTAAAATCCTCTGCTGTTTTTAAATGGTCCCTTGTTCTATGTAGTTATTTTTTAGACAGTCCCTTATTCTGTAAATTAACATTACTTTTTAGCTTAAATGAATAATAGGGAAGATAAAGTTAGCTGTCTGACCTTGCAGGCTAGCCATCTGACGTAAGGGGCTGATACTACTCCCTATTAGTTATGTACTATACTCAAGGTTATAAACTTACACAAAGCTCTTTATAAAGTCTGCAGAAGGTCTGGAACCCCCATATTTGGGAGGCAAAGAACTGGAAGCATATAAATAGGGAAAGCTCCCTCCATGTTTTTGCTCAGAATTTGACAAGAGATATTCTGCTCTGAACCCGAGAGTAATAAAGACTCCTAACTAATTGGCTCATTAAGGTGTCCTATGTTCCACTCGCTGATTTACAATACAACATTATATGTATTAAGTTTTCATAAATGTATATTTGAAAAGAACATATAGTTTTCTGATGTGTGAATATATTCATCAGATCAGGCTTGATAGTTATGCTGTTAAATCTTCTATAGCTTTCATTGATTTTTTTTTCTTTTTCTTTTTTTTAATGTTGGAAATGGAGGCCCAGATTGCTTTCTTTTCTTGCAGTTCAGCAGCTTAACTGGGATCTGTCAAGGTATTAGGTGGTTTGTTGGCCATTCTCTTGGAGCATGGTTTGCTTTTCCTCAGATTTTATTTCAGATAAATTTTCTCTTTTTGTGTTTTTACATTGGTTGGTTTAATAGTATCCCAGGACTGCTGGAGCAAATCACTACAAAGTCGGTGGCTTCTAACAACAGAAACTTATCCTCTTGTAGTTCTGGAGGCTGAGAGTCTGAGGTCAAGGTGTCGACAGGGTTGGCTCCTTCTGTATGCTCTGTTCTATGCTTCTCTCCTTGCTTATGGAGGTTGCTGGCAACCCTTGGAGTTCTTTGGCTAGTAGATGTATTATTTTATTTATTTACTTTTACAAGCAAAAATTTATTTAGAAAGTTACAGAGGTAGAAGAATTGAGCCATGGAAGAGGTGAGCCAGCTGGGCTGCATGGGCTTGGGAAACAAGTTACAGAGGCAAAAGAAGGGCCCTTGGAGCTTAGAAGAAAGAAAGCAAAGAAAACTCGCCTGGGGGAATAAGGCGGGGGGAGTAAGGGAGCAGGAGAGAGAGAGAGAGATTGATTGCCTGTCTTCACAATACCTTCTTTTCTGTATGTCTTCATGTACCTGTCATATACGGGCACCAAATATTAGATTTAGGGTCCACCCTAATCCTGTACAATTTCATTTTAATTTAACTAATTACATCCACAAATACTCTATTTCCAATTAGGGTCACATTCTGAGGTTCCTTGTAGACATGAATTTTGGGAGGACACTATTCAACCCAGTACAGCTGGTTTCTCTTCTTTAGGTATACCATACCTTAGAGTTGGGTTGCCTATCTTGTTTTATTGTTCTTCTGTAACTGCTTTAATATCTTCACATCATTTTTTTCCATGTTCACTGCAATCATCTCAATGAAACCTTCTGTGTCAGTAATTCAGTATTCAGCAGTGTCAATTCTTATTTTGTTTCAAATTAAATATATACATAAAAATATATAGATATATGTGTGGATAGACTTTCATTGTAATTTAGGTTGTCTTTATGGTATAACAAGTTTAGATTTTCAGGTTTCGGTTTTTTTGTTTTTGAAACTTGTCACTTAACTGGTAGTGAAAAACAACAAAAACTGTAAATAACCCATTCATCTCTTTGTTCCAGTATTATTGCTGTCTAACAATATATTCAAAACCCAGTGGTGTAAAAAACAATTTTAATTTTCTCACCATTTTGTGGGTAAGGAATTCAGAAGGGCTCAGCAGAGCAGGTAGGTCTTGCTTGGTTGAGGTCACGCTGGTGTGGGCTGCAGTCTTCTTAGGGCTCAACTGGGCTGGGTGTGTGTGATGATTCAGCTGACGATGCTTGTCAGCTGGGATTTTAGCTGGCAGAGGCAATCGCCTGGAACACCTGCTTGTGATCTCAGGGTACTGAATAGCTGGCTTTTCTCAAATTAAGTGTCCAAAGAGAAGCTGCATAGTCTTTTCTAGTCCAGCCTTGGAAGTCACACACTGTCATTTTCAGTACCTTCTTTTTGTAAATTCTGGGATGTAAAGCTCTTCTTAATTTTAGTTGACATACAATTTTATATTAATTGCAGGTATACAACATCGAGTTGACATTTATATACCTTATGAAGTGATCACCATGAGAAGTCTAGTAACTGTGATGACTGTATAAAGTTATTATGACATTATTTATTGTGTTTTCTGTGTTGTACTTTGTATCTCCTTGACTTATTTATGTTATAAGTTTGTACCTCCTAATCCCCTTCACCTTTTTTCCCACACCTCTACCACCCAACCCTCTGGCAACTATCAGTTCTCCGTACCTATGAGTCTCTTTTGTTTGTTTACTTTAAAGTTCATTCAGTTTACATAAACATTCTGACAGGTGTGAGGTGATATCTCATTGTTTCACTACATTCTTTTGGCCACAAGTGAGTCCTATGGCCAGTCTAGATTTAGGGCAGTGATGTGATAGTGGCAATGTCACATTGTAGACAACTTTTCAGGATGGGAAATAGCTGTTGTGGCCATCTTTGGAAAATACAACTGCTATACTCATATGAGTTTTTATTTTAATTAATTAATTATTATTTTTTAATCTTTATTGTTAAGATTATTACAGATGTCCCTCTTTTTCCCCCCCATTACCCCCCTGCACCTGGTTCCCGCCCCATCCCAGGCCTTCACCACCCTATTGTCTGTGTCCATAGATTATGCATATATGCATATAAGATCTTTGTTTAATCTCTTTCCACCTCCCCCACGCCCCTTCCCTCTGAGAATCATCAGTCTGTTCCATTTTCATGCCTTTGATTCTGTTTTATTCACCAGTTTTTGTTGATTAGATTTCTTATTCATTTATTTTGATTTTTAGATTCAATTGTTGATAAGTATGTATTTGCTGCCATTTTGTTCATATTTTTTATCTTTTTCTTTTTCTTCTTCCTCTTTTTAAAGAATACCTTCAATATTTCATATAATACTGGTTTGGTGGTGATGAAATCCTTTAGCTTTTTCTTGTCTGTGAAGCTCTTTATCTGACCTTCAATACTAAATGATAGCTTTGCTGGGTTTTAGGTCCTTGCTATTCATCACTTTGAATATTTCTTGTCACTCCCATCTGATATGTATAGTTTCTGTTGAGAAATCAGCGGACAGTCGAATGGGCATTCCCTTGTAGATACTAACTGCTTTTCTCTTGCTGCTTTTAAGAGTCTGTCTTTAACCCTTGGCATTTAAATTATGATGTGTCTTGGTATGGTCCTCTTTTGGTTCCTCTTGTTTGGCACTCTCTGTGCTTCCTGGACTTGTAAGTCTGTTTCTTTCACCAGGTAGGGGAAGTTTTCTGTCATTATTTCTTCAAATAGATTTTCAATATCTTGCTCTCTCTCTTTTTCTCCTGGCACCCCCATAATGTGAATGTTGTTATGCTTAAAGTTGTCCCAGCGATTCCTTACATTATCTTCATATTTTTGGATTCTTTTTTCTTTTTGCTCTTCTGGTTGGGTGTTTTTTGCTTCCTCATATTTCAAATCATTGATTTGATACTCAGAATCCTCTATTCTACTTTTTAATCCCTGTATATTATTCTTTATTTCAGTCAGTGTAATTGTTAATTTATGACTGGTCCTTTTCTATTTTTTTTTTTTTGGGAGTTTTCTAGAAGATTCTTGAGTAATCTTATAACCATGGTTTTGGATTCTATATCCAGTAGTTTGCTTTCTTTCATTTCTTTCATTTGTGACATGATTCTTTGTCTCCACATGTTGGCTGCTTCCCTGTGTTTGTCTCTATGTATTGGGTAGAGCTGCTATGTCTCCTTGAGTTGGTAGAGTGGCCTTGTGTAGTAGGTGTTCTACAGGGCCCAGTGGCTCAGCTGGGAGCTCTACGTGCAACCCTTTGTGGCCTGTGAGCACAGTCTTGTTGTAGTTGAGACTTGATTGCTATTGGTTTCACTGGGAGGAATTGACCTCCAGGCCAATTGGCTGTGAGGACCAGCTGTGCCTATAGTGGGAGAGCTGCTGTGCAGGAGGCACCCCTATGAGCAGGACTTCAGTGGGGTTCTGGTGCTCACTGAGTCTGTGCTTTGAGTGTGTTGCTTATGGATGTGAAGAGTTGTAATCTGGTATGGCCTGACACTGACCATTGGGTACACTGGCTCTTGGATCTCCAGGGAGGTGCAAAGTCAGCCGCTGCCTGGCGCTACCAGGCTGGAGCTACAGAGAGATCTGCAGGTTCCTCCTCTTTGTATCAGATTTGGGAAGTTCCCAGATGAGCCCCAGCTATGAAGCAAGGCAGACTGGTGCTGGTGCCAAGTCTTGGGCCTTTTATTGATAGGTTTGGGGCTCCCTGACCCAGTTGCAGCTTGTTTGAGAGATTTTAGCCTGAGCAAGGACAGGCCATTCATATGCAAAAGCCACTGCACACAGCTTGGGCAGGGTTGTAAATTGGATGAGGCAGGGTCTTAGGGAATCACCAGGGTGGAGCAAACAGAAATGGCTGCCAGTCAGCCCTGTACCAGGGAGGTCCCAGCATAGGAACAATGATCCCTGCAAGCACCTCCATCTGGGAGAAAGCCACCCCGAGTTCCTGCCCAGATGCCAAACAATCCAGTTCCTCCTCGCATGTGTCTGTGTTCCCCAGAGCCTCGCCCTAGTGCTGGAGCTCAGAGGAAGTGGGACCTTGTAAGTTCAGTTCGTGGTGCTGGCCTTTTAAGAGGAAAAGCTGGGTCTCCAGCAGCCTCTGTGTCACTGAGCCCCAATCTGCACTGGTTTTTACAGCTCATAATTCTTACTGCCCATAGGCACTTCTTTTCCCAGCTCTGGAACCCCGGGCTAGGGGTCTGGTGTGGGGCTGGGACCCCTTGCGCCTCTGGGCAGCCTCTGCAGAGATGATATCCCTCCCGATTAAAAACGCCGCCCATGTGGGTGCTGGACTGGCCCATTACGGGCCTCCACACCTCTAGCAGTCTCAGTGTGCTTTCTTCTTTACTTCTGTAGTTGTGGGACTTCCATTCAGCCAGCTTTCCAGCAGTTCTGGATGATGGTTGTTCTGTATTTCAGTTGTAATTTTGATGTGACTCTTCATATAAGCTTTTAATGTATAAAGCAATTAGCGTTGTATTAATCCTCTCAACATACCTTTTTTTCTTTCAGTTAGTCTTCCATACTACCACGACTTCTTTCCAGAATGTCAGTACATTAGTCTTCAATATTCTGTCTCTTGCCTCATAGCTACCTTAGTTATGAATTCTGCAGTTACACATTCCCCAAGGTGGCAAGTATGAGTGTATAAATGTGCTCTTGCATCCGTTTCTTCTTGTTGGTTAGTGAAGCAACATCATTGGTAGTGGCAAGTGGGTTGAAATGGGGATATTCTTTCAAGGTTAATTATGTTATAAATTGGATTCCTAGATACTTTTATCTATCAGAGGTGATAATCCTGGGATATAGACGTAACAATAATATTTCACTTACTTTTGTCTTTTTCTTCTCTTGTCAGAAGTAATTTGGGCATACAGAAGTAATTTGGGCAGCTTTATAATAGTGACAAAGGGAATACCTACCCAACCTTGTCTAATATTAAAATTGGTTAAGCTCTTTGAAGTCCATCAGTGATTTCTAGGATACCTTTGGGCATAGATAGGAGTTATTAAAAACATAAATGCTTATTATATTTAAATTACAGATGTTTTTCTAGCTTATAGGTAAATCTTATAGAGAAATATTTGTAAGATTGTTACCGAGAGATTGCTATGAATAATAAATGTAATTAAGTCTGTATTAAAATACTTTATTACTAACTCGTCCTTCTGATTTGATGTATGGCATCTGTATGTACTGTGTAATTTTAGGCTTATCTGGAGCAGGGAAGACCACCGTGAGCATGGCTTTGGAGGAGTACTTAGTTTGCCATGGTATTCCATGCTATACTTTGGATGGTGACAACATTCGTCAAGGCCTCAATAAAAATCTTGGCTTTAGCCCTGAAGACAGAGAAGAGAATGTGCGACGCATTGCAGAAGTCGCTAAGTTGTTTGCAGATGCTGGCTTAGTATGCATCACAAGTTTCATATCGCCTTATACTCAGGTATGTGACTTGGGCTAATTACATGTATTGGGAACATGGCAAATAGTTTCAGCATTAACATTTGCTTTGAGGCTAAATCCAAATTAAAAAGAATTAACCTACAACGTTTTTGTGCCGTGACTTTTCTGAGTAAACACATTTTTTATAAAACCTGCTATAAACTCTCTCCCCGCAAAGTGTAACCAAAGTCATTGACCTTAAGCCAAGCTGACTTTTTAATTCAGTATGCCTGTAGAAAATACTCAGCGGGTATCAGACACCAGGAGAAACCTTGTTTCTGAACATGTGTCCTACTGTGTTAGCTTCTTTGCTCAAAATTCTCAAGTCCCATCTCTCATCATATTCCTCTTACTTCAGAGACCATGGCAACATTGGTTCACTTTTTGGTGTTTCTATGAAAATCCTTTTTTTTCTCACCGCAAGATTTTTGTTTCCCCCATCTGAAAAGCACTCTTCTCCTTCCTGCTATCCCCCTCTTCTCAGCATCATCCAGTCCTGTTCATGCTTTGAGACTCAGATATCTCCTCCTCCTGAATACCTCTCTTTTCTCAGAACCCCAGGCTTTGTTGGGTGCCTCTCTGTGGTGTCCTCATTATTGTACTTTAACACATTGTTAGTTATAAATACCAGTTCCTTGGTTGGTGGTGATTGTGGCAGCAACAGCAGCGGTAGTGGAAGTAGAAGCAAAAATATTAGTGATAATAGCAGCTAACGTTCATTGAACTGTTGCTTTGTACTAGTAACTGTTTTAAAATGCTTTTATGTGAATTAACTCATTTAGTACTTGTCACCCAGTAAGGAAGGTAGAGGTGAGGAAACAGAGGTGTAAATTACCAAGGCCACACTCTACCTGTGGTGGAGCAGGGATTTGCATCCACACATGCTCTTGCCTGCCGTTCTTTGCTGACTCTTGGGGGCTGGGACTACATCTTATTTATCTTTGTAATCTTGATGCCATGCCCTGCTCCTGGAACACAGTAGATATTTAATGTTTGTTAAATGATAACATAGCCCCTTAGGAAGCCCAGATATCAAAGAACAGGCAAGTTAGTTTAGTGATTAATGGCAGGGACTTTGGAAACAGACATAGTGGGCTGAAATGTCAGCTCTTTCTATTACGGTTATGACCCTGTTCAGTTTACTTAACCTTCCTAAGCTCTGACAATGCTTGCTCTGAAGATTGCATTCAAAGCTCTTAGCAAAAATGTTGTTGCTCTCATCTCTCAGAGCGTTAAGGATGAGGTTTGCTAAAATAAACCTGATCATTCCTGTTAAGGAGTTGGTATGCTAGGTAATCTGGGAGGAACATACAGATGTGAAGAGTCATAATATCTTGAGGCAAGTGAAGAGGTAAATATATATAAGAGGTGCTGGGGAAGAGTCATAGAGGAGGCGCTGCAAATGAGTCACAAAGGATGAATCAGAGTATACCAGTTAGACTGGAGGGCGAAAGCTGTTTCAGACAGGGCTTACAAAGGCATGGGAATGTGAGGGCATTGGGTCTTTGGAGGACTCTGGGTAGTTTGGTGAAACTGCTGTGCAGGGTGAATGTGAGGGGAGATAGAAGCTAGAGCAATTTGCAGACCCTTGGGGTAGTTAACAGTTCAAGAATGCTGGGGAATATTGTCATTGAGTTTGCATCTTAGTGAGGACACCTTTGAAGCCTGGATGAGAATGGCCTGGAGGTGGAAGACTGGTTAGGAGGCTTTTGGGAATGGACATATTGAAGGGCTGGTGAGTCAGTAGCAATAGCAGACTTGGTGCCTGGTTAATTATAACTTCTTTTTTTGTGGGGAGAGGAGCTAGGGAGTGAAGGATGGTGCTTTCTGAATAAAGATGGTATTATTAAGTTAGAAAATACAGGATAGAAAGGGAGAGGTTGAGTATTCACTTCAGGTGGATTAAATTTGAAGTGCTAATGGAGATGATCATAGGAACATTGGTTCTGGAGCTCAGGAAAGTAGAATTAAGATGCAGATTTAGGAATCATTCACTTCATTAGTTGAAAGTGCTAGATAAAGTTGAGTATACAGAAGAGTGTATAGAATGAGAGGAGGGCTGCTGATGGAAACTCGGAGCGCCTTCTTTGAAAGGACAGCTGGAGCAGTAAGATCACAACTTAGTAATCACTCTGCCAGACACTATGGCTATAAAGCTAGTGAAATGGTTTTAATATATCAGAATAAGATCTATGACAGAGTTACCTGATGGGTACATCTGGGAAGCCAGAGAGAGCAAGGACCCTCAGTCTGGACATGCACGGGAGGCCTCCTGGAGGATGCCACCTTGGAGATGTGCTGTGAGGGAGCAACTTGCTTTAGCCAGAAGAGTGGGTGTGTGGGGAGGTGTTCCTGCCAGGGAGGTGGCAAGAGCATACGCCCAAACATCCAGATAGAGATGAGGGGTTTGCATCTGGCAAGTGAATAAACTAGCCTCAGACTTCTGAATGGCCCTTGTGTAGGCTGAGGTTGGATACAGGGAGAGTCCTGTATTCAAGCTGGGCTCTGGCTCAGGTTTTTCATAAAATCAAATGAAAGTTTTTATGGGGCATCTGTTACTTTTCCCTCCTGGAATTCCCCCAATATCTCTGATTTTAAGAATTGTTATGAAGGATGGGTGAGTTAACCTGATTACTTTTTAGATTTTTTTGTTTACATTTAAAAATATATAAATTAAATTTTATCCAATGTATTTTTTTTTCTCATCCTTCATATTCACATAGTACCTTTGATTTGTATACGCACTTTTTATTGTTCTGTACCCATCTTTTTTCTAAGGATCGCAACAATGCGAGGCAGATTCATGAGGGTGCAAGTTTACCTTTCTTTGAAGTATTTGTTGATGCTCCTCTGCATGTTTGTGAACAGAGGGACGTCAAAGGACTCTATAAAAAAGCACGGGCTGGAGAAATTAAAGGTAAGTAACGTTTTTTCCCCAGTTTCTCCTCGCTTAGATCTTTTATCTTACCATATTAGTTTCATATCTTTTCTAAGAGATTGGGGATATTCAGATGACTTGGAGCTTCTTGAGAGAGAAAGTGGGTCTTAATACACGGTTGTAGCTCTCAGGCCTAGCAGAGGTGCCTGGCACTCATATTCACATTGACTATCCCTGATCTGGTTGGAATCCTAATCAGAAGACAGAATTTCAGAGTGTTGGGACTTTGGGGGCTGGTGGAAACTCCTTGATATGATTAGCTGCCTGGCATTCGATGGGATATCAAAGGCTAGCTGCTGCTATTACAGCTGTTTGTTCCACTGATAATGTAGGACATTTCAGAGCCAGTGGTAAAAATGCCTGGATTTTAAGCATCTTGAGAGCAAGAACAATGTCTTGTTCTTGTTTATAGCCTAGTGCTTGGAATGATCGCTGATTCATTCTGTGTACAATTGTTGAATTGGATTGAATTAACATATCACTGTTTCCATCAAAATATATACACCTTGCTTTTTAGGTTTTATGGTCTGCTCCAAGAGTTTCAACTGTGATGAGCATTTGGACATAGAAGGAGACATTTAGAACTCGTCTGCTGTGGCCTTTGATACCAATTATATTATTTATCTTCTAGACAATCTTGACATTAGTCCTGTTCTAACAGGAATAGAGCACATGCAGTGTTAAAAAAAAATCAAAAGTAGATTACACAGTCAGCCTTATTTAGGAATCAGTGATTCATGCAGGTAGCTTTTGTTTACCTTCCTAACAGGGAGTGAGATCGCCTGGGACTTTCGCAGGAGTTCCAGGAGCTCTGTGAATTATAGATGTTGGCATTCAGCTTCTGGCCCTGAAAAGGAAAAGGTGGAATGGGAAGGAAAATGCTTGTCATTCTGGGCTGTTCTGTATTTTGGACATGGGAAATCTTTAGCGGTTGGGTCAAAATCCACCTGTTGTGGGAAATCTGGGTTCTTGAGCCAGGTTGGTGTCCAGTCCTGCCCCATGGAGACTCAGTTTCACTTGGTAAGCCGTCACTTGCTTGACTCAGAAAGCACAGGATAATGTATGATAAAGGGAGGGAAACCAGTTTCACCCCTTAACTTCTATATCACCCTCTCTCTGTTGATGGGCAGTTTTCACTTCAGTTTGTTGTAATAGAGTTTTGGCGAAGAGAAGCAAAATGATGTGTCCAGGATCCTGAAGTCTACATTTTTTACTTATTTTAATTGTAGTTGGTTTTGTTTTGCAAAGATGTATCATTGAAGGAGGTAGATGTGTCTGCTGGGCCGAAGTTAGCGACTTGTGAGCAGGGACAACACCTTGTGCATTTTCATAATGTTAGAGTTTAGCACAGTGGCCCAAAGCATAATGCCTGGCAAACACATAGTAAATGCTTTTCAGGTGGATTAGAAGGGGGAGTGGAAATCAGATGACAGCACCCATTTATCAACCCTTACTATTTGCTTTTGGCAAGGAATATATTTGGTTTTTGGGATGCAATGATGAATAAGACTTCATCCAAAGTACCTTGCATCACTTTCAGTTTGCATTCTACGTCTGGGAGTGTGTTTGTATTAGCTTAGTTTTCTATGTGTTACTTGTTTAATTTCCTGTTCTCAATTCTTTTGTGTACACATTGACAAGATGTTCCTCAGGTTAAAATATGTATGTGTGTGTACATGTGTACCCACATTTATTTTAGGTTTGCTATGGTGCTGGAGTACTGATTGTTCAGTTGTTTGTTTTTAAGAATTTCTTGTTAGATGACACTTAAAAAGTTCCCTATCAGTGTTGTTTTGGGGCCTTGATGATATACATTCAAGGACAGATGAGATTGCATACATTCAGCAGATCTCAGGATTTTATAGGTCATTAGGCTTTTATTAAACTGTAAATATATCTCTCTATCAGCAATTCTAATGCCTAGATTATTTTCATGATTACTGCTCATGTAGTTAACTACTGAAGTATAAATGTTTTTCATACAGTGTTAGTATATTATCCTCATTTACAGGATAGATTAGCTTGGAAGAGAATTCCTTGACTTGTAAAATATTAAGCCAGGTTTTCTAATATACTGATTGTCAAGCTTTGCTGCTTGACAATTAGCATTACCTGTAGGAATTTTTAAAACTCCAGTGCCAATGCTGTCCCTAAACTCATGAAATCAGAATCTCGTGGGAATAGGACCCAGTGATTCTAGTGTGTAGCCATATTGGAGAATCAGAGCTTAAGAACTAGTGTTTTAACCGGAATTATTCCGCCCTCCTCCCCCCGGCTGTTTTATTGTGACTCACCACTAAATACTGCTGGAAATGTTAGTAAAGCAGAAATTTATTCCTGGGTTTAAGACTTCATGTGATACTTAGAAATATTAAATAGGAAAAAAGTGAAATAAGAGGACACTATAGACTTGTAGCGTATATTTAGAACACTTTTGAGAACTGTACCTCTTAATAGTAATGATGTTAAATTCATGTTCATCCTTCTAATCCAAGGATGACCTAAGCATTCCAAGGCAGGCAGGCCTTGAATGACTTACGCATGGGTGATGCAGAAGTGGAAGACAGGGAGAGCATATCTTCAGCTCAGCTAGCCCATTCTGGGGAAACATCGTGTGTTCTTTATTTTCTTGGCAGTCACATGGGAAAATCTTAAGTAGTGGTTAATAGCTAAATTTGATTATGCGATACTTTTTGTGATAGAACAGGATTACCTTCCTGATTTATGTTTTGTTTAACCTAAGAGTGGTTAATTTGTCTTGCCTGAACAGTTAAGCTGGTGGCAAGGGGGAGCCTGCAAGGCTTCAGTGTGGCCTTAAATAATCTCTGTGGACAGACTGATCAGGTGTCCGTTTCTGCATTGAGAGGAAAAAACCTTGTCAATCTTAGTTTTATGCCCAGGGTTTAGATACTATATTCTGTATTTCTGTGGAGAGATGAGGTGCTCCTATCACTTGGTGCTAATTCCTGTGTCTTCACAGGCAGTTTAGACATTTAAAAGGAAAAAAAGCAGAAGTATAGTTGATCCTCATTAATTGAAGAGTCCATATTTGCGGGGTGGCTTACTCACTAAAATTTATTTGTAACCCTCACATGTGTATTGACGGCACTTTAGCAGTCATTTGTGGACATGCACAGAGTGGCAAAAATTTTAGTCATCCGGAGCACACATTCCTAATTGAAGTTGAACAAGGTGACATTTGGCCTTTGTTTCCCCTATCATCCTGTAAAGAAGCGTCCTTTTTGTGGCTTATTTAGTACCATGGTTTTTGCATTTCTGGGGTGCTTTTTGTTGATGATTTTGCTGTTTAAAGTGGCCCCAGGCCTAGTGCTGAATTGCGGTCTAGTAAGTTCAGGAAGGCTGCCATGTGCCTTACGAAGAAATGGGTTTTAGATACACTTCATTCCTGCAAGCATGAGTTAGAATGCTGTTGGTCATGAGTTCAGTGTTAATGAATGAACAGTATACACTGAGTGGCCAGATTATTATGATCTGTGAACGCATAATAATCTGGCCACTCATTGTGTGTGTGTGTGTGTGTGTGTGTGTGTGTGTGTGTGTGTGTATTCGAGGCCCGGTGCATGAATTCGTGCATGGGTGGGGTCCGGCCAGCCTGGCCAGGGGGCAGGGACATGGGCAGTTGTCCAGCCAGCCTGCTGGTCAAACTCCTGGCCGAGGGGACAATTTGCATATTAGCCTTTTATTATATAGGATATACACTGAGTGGCCAGATTATTATGTGTTCAGAGATCATAATAATCTGGCCATTCAAGTGTATATTAAGTAAGGTGCTTTAGACAGAAACGCACATAAAACAGAGTTATATATTAATCAGTTAACAAAAGTTCTGTTGCCAGAAGCTCACAGGAGTCTAATCCCAAGTCTCCCCTACGAACAGTGCTTCAGTATTCACTGATTTAGTGTTTACAGCACACAACTGTGATGATGACAATCGACTGTATGTGGATAAAGAAGCAACAAACATTTAATTAGAAATCTTCTCCCAAGAAGAAGTTTTATTACTCTAACCTTGTACCTTAGAGGGGCAGCATAAATACTAACATCAACATAGCAGAGACTTGCACTGATGAAATGAAGGTAATTTATTTTTAATTTCTGCCTTTCTTTATTATCTGGTACCTTTTATAGGTTTCACTGGGATTGATTCTGAGTATGAAAAGCCAGAGGCCCCTGAGTTGGTGCTGAAGACAGACTCCTGTGATGTGAATGACTGTGTCCAGCAAGTTGTGGAACTTCTGCAGGAGCGGGTAAGAGGAGGTCAGAGCGGGAATCACCAGAGACTGTTTCTATTTATTGCATACCCATGACCTCCAAAAAAAGGTGGAGGTAATGTGGAGGAATGTCTGTATTTTTAAATTCTTTATAGTGCCAACGGTTTTCTGTATGTGTAGGTGGCTGTGTTAGGTATTGGGAGGAGGGGATACACTGTGTATGCACTACATATGAAATTCCCATCAGTGTAACCTACAGGAGGCCTGAGAACCAGTAATCTTTTATTTTACCACAGAAGTACCTAACAGGGAAAACTCAGCCTCAACTTATTCAGCTTTACAACTTGGCATTATTATATATCTTTTTCAGTTAAGATACATACGGTCATACCACAGTAGCCAGCTTATACTTTGAACCTGGGAGGCCTTGGAGGGGGAGGTTTCTGTGTCCTCATATGCATTAGCAGATCCTGGGCCAAGAGCTCCTCCAGCTCCCTCCCTCTGGCACCATATTTGCTTCTTACCCCTTCCCCACACAGAGTGGATCCTGGGAGGCTTTCCTGCCCTTCCCTGTCAGCTTACAGCCTGTGTTTGGTGAGCCAAGGGTGCAGGGAGATAGGAGAGTTTGATGCCTGTGCACCACTGAGGAGCGCTCGCTCTCAAGTCTCCAGACTTGCTCCTGATCTTTCTTCCGAGCAGCTGTTGTAGGCCTGACTGAGTGAGTTCTGAACCCTTTGTGTCAGGGCTGCCAGTCACACTGGTCCTTGCTCAGCCTTTCGTGTTTTAAAAGCATTTTAGCTGTTTCCTCCTTTCTGCCTTTATTGTAGTTTTTTTCTTGCTCCCATGCTCTACTAAAGGGAGCAGGTCATGTGTCTTGTCTTCTCTTGGTGGGACTTGTCACTCTTCAGGAGCAGTTCACGCCACTGAAATAGGACCTCTGCTCTGTGACAGCCTCAGGGAAGGTTAGGATTTCATAGATTAGCTGGCCTTTCCTCTTCTAGCAGCTGCTCTACTTGGGTATTTTTTCATACCTTGTCTTCTAGCTCATTGATGCTGTCCTCTGCTTCTTCTAGTTTACTCTTGATGCTTTCTATTGAGTTCTTTACAGCAGCGATATAATTTTTCATTTATTCTTGGTTCTTCTTCATTTCCTCTTGGTTCTTACACATATTGTCGAATTTGTCTTCCATTATTTTCATCCACCTTATGACCATTTCTCTTAATTCTTTCTCTGACAGGTTGCTTGCCTCCATTTCGTTTACTTCCTTTTCTGGTGATGCCTGCTTTTCTTTCATATGCGGGCTGTTTCTTTGTCTCCCCATGGTCTCTCTTCTCCAGGTGTCTGGTTATGTAGTTCTCTCTCTCCTTATCCCAGGTGAAATCTGACCTTTCTGTGGTGGAGTGTAGAGCTCCTCTGAATCTGCATGCTTGCGCCACTTGGGGACCGGTGTTCTCGGGTTCGCAGCTGTTCAGTGGGTGCCGTAGTTGTAGATTCCCCGGGCTTTCAGGTTTCCGATAGCATCCACTTTCCCCTTCAAGATGGCATGGTCTCCACGTCTGAGCTAGTCACTGCGGGAGGGAACCCAGCAGCAGTGGGGGCTGCCCGGTCAGGGAAGCCCCGTCCAGCAGTCCCCCACAGTCTCCTGGAGTATAGCTGTCCCTCAACTCACCAACAAACACTCCCCGTGCAACCACACACTCTCCCTTTGTTTTCTCACTCACGCTATCTTGCAGTCTGCCTTCCCATTGGCAGCCATCTTCTTTCCTGGCCTTTCCTCTTGTTACATGTTCTGTTGCAGAACCTCTGTTCCTTTTTCAGCACATTGTCTATTATTCTACCTTTTGTTGTTGGGGTTGTTTATAGTTTTTAAAAATAAATTTGTTTGAAAACCATAAATATTAATTCCATGTCATGTTTGTTGCAACTGTTTTCAGTATTTTTCTTTTTCTTTTGATTGTATTTTTGTTTGCATTTTTTGTACATCCAACCTATCTTTTTTACTTGGATTTGTCATTATCAGTGTTAGAAAGTTATACATGATTTTATTTTCTGTTACTTTAGATGATTTTTTTTTATATTTAATTAGTGATTCTGAAGTGTTTTTCTTTAATAAAACCTCAGAAACTTACTCATAAATACTAATATATAATTGTAGGGGGGTCATGAGTCCCTAAAGCCATTTTATAGACTACAGATAATTGCAGATAGTTCAGACATTTATAAATGATAATTCTTACTGTGTTATGGTACCACAGGTCTCTCTCTCCTCTTCTGCCCTCCTGCAATTCCTAGATTCTTCTTTGGGCCCTATTTACAATACAACCTTTTTTTGGGGGGGGAGGGGGACAAATTTTTTATTCTTAAAAAAATGTTATTTTGATAAAATTTTGCAATTCTTTGTAAGTCTAAAAATAGCACAGATAATTCCCATGTTTCCTTCACCCAGTTTCCTATTGTTACCATATTATGTGACCATAGATCATTTCTGAAGATTAAGAAATTAACCTTGGGTATGATACTAGAAACTACAACTATGGACTTTATAAGTTTTTCCACTAAAGTGTTTTCCTGTTCCAGGATTCAGAATCTCATATTGTATGTAGAGTTAAATTGTTTTTTGACCATGATTCTATAAAATCAAAATACAGACTTGTGGTATCTATAATGCATAAGACTGCAAGATTTTTTTCCTTATGATTAAAAACTGATAGTAAACTGCCACTGTACAATTTTAGGCTCCTACTACTCGTATTCTCTCTAACTGGTCACCCAATGTCCAATTTTGTATGCCTTTTATTCCATCCTGTATTGTTCGTAGAATTATCTTTCTAAAGTGTAGTCTAATTTTTTGTTTTTACTCTAAAACATATATTGATTTTTTTCCCATTGTTTATAGAATTAAGGTGATTCATGCTCAGTCTAGTATCAAGCTACATATTTTATTATTGTCCTTATGTATTTCACCATGGTATTCCCTCCCTCCCCCTCCATCCAACAATCCTTCCCTCCCTCCCTCCCTCCGTCCGTCCCTCCCTCCTATGCCATTGCTTACCTAAGTCTCTTTTCTGTAGTCTTAATTAATGCCTCACTCCTAATTAATGATTATACTAATTTCCTTTACTTTTATACAGATCTTAGTCTATATTATGCCTGCTAGATGATCTGATGATTGTCATTCAAGGTTGGAAAATAGGGACAGATATGAAACTAGAAGTTACTGATTATGTATTATAATGGACATATATGCAAGACTTTGTGTCTTAAAATTTTCTTTTAAAATTGATTTTTAGAGAGAGAGAGAAAGGGAGGGAGGGAGAGAAGAAGAGAGAGAGAGAGAGAGAAAGAGAGAGATAGACATCGATTTGTTGTTTCACTTACTTATGCATTCACTGGTTGATTCTTGTATGTGGCCTGATGGGATCAAACCCACTACCTTGGCATATGTGAACAGTGCTCTAACCATATGAGCTACCTGACCGAGGAAAGGCTTTGTGTCTTTTAAAATATTTGTTTTAATTGTTAGACTCTGAGGGAAAATGGCCTTTCTCCTAGTTTAGCTTGTATATCAGGTCCTGAATAAAGACATTTTGTTCAACATTGCTTTGTTATAATGCTGATGTGATGCTGTAAGAACCTATCTTAATTGTATCAATTAGCCTGTGATAAAATTGGTTTCCTTATACAGTCTTTTGCTTAAAGTCGCAGAGCCTAAGGAGGATGTTAAGTGATGGATCACGAGAGTTCTCGCTTCATATTACACAGGGTTTTGCAAAATATTATACTTTAAAAAGATATTAGCTTATAAGAACATGTAATAAATAACTTCAAAATGCAATGGGTGTTTAATTTTAAAGCATGCCTTTAACATTTATGTAAAACATTTTTGTGTACTCTTTCAATAGAAACTTACCTGGCCACTGGGTAAAGCTACTGGTCGCAATGTGTTAAGTGAGGACTTACTGTAAGAACAAATCACCTGTTGTTTATTTATTCACACAGTAAGCCTATGAAGTATTTCACAGATATTAAGTAACTTGCTCATCAGCATGTGGGGGATGCATTTTCATATACCATTGGCTTTTGCTTTCAAGAATGTTTTTATTCTGCCTTAAGTGCAATGTAATTAAATCTGCAACCAGAAAGGGATTCTGGTTATATTCATTGATGAGAGACATTTTCTTTTGAAAAGTTATTTATTTTTATATTAAAGCTGGGTGATGACAAAAGAAGAAATTCAAACGCTTCCTTAATGCAGTTGTATTCTTTTGGTACCACCCTCCTTGGGGGGAAAGATTTCAATTATGTACTTTACTAAGTAAATGACCTCATTCCCATTGAAAGCATGCATTTCTGTATTGTACATGGCTCACACTGTTAATTTAACAGGTATTTAGTGCTGTACACACTGGGCAATACTGTAAATACTGGGGTTTATGGCACTGAATTAAAAAGAGTAAAAATTCCATTCTCATGGGCCTTATTTTTTAGTTTTTAACCACCATTATTTACAGTCACAGATGAGAATGACAATATATAAATTCATTAAGTTTTTTTGTAACATGATGTGGAATTTAAAAATACCATTGAATGGTAATTGTTGGGAGGGAGAGAGGAGGTGGAAGAGAGTATAGTGGGAGTAAATGCTGATGGGAAAAAAATAAAGAAAATAATTACTATTGAAGGAAGACTACACACACACACACACACACACACACACACACACACACACGACTAACTTCTGTTCTGGAGTGCATCCTCCATTGATTTTTCTTAACAAGCTGAAACTTAAATGAAACCTGTGAACACCGGACATTCAGCTCATAGTTTATGGTTCGTTGGTGATCAAGGAGTACATTTACCTGCTGCACCCTTAATGCAAGGCGACTTTCCATTCAGACTTCTCCATGGCGACCAGGGTGGCAAATGCAGCTCAGCTTCATTATCATCACAAAAGCATTTGTTAGCTTTTCCAAAGGTGGGTTATGTGAGCTCACATGGGAGGAGAAGAGGTTGAATGTGTAGAGTGAAGTGGTGTTTTAAAGCAAGGAAGAAGAACAAATCATCATAGCCTTATAGTGTGTGCTTTGAATGGGGATATGGAGATAAGAGCCTCTACATTGCTACCTGTTGATTGTAAGAGTATAATTGCGGGTGCTCAAAGGCAGATGTCATCCGCGGAGATGGAAACCATCAACAATAACTCCCAGTAGTTGCATTCTTACCATACACAAGGCACTGCACTAGGCACTTCAATAGCACTGTTGTGTTTAATTTGTATTAAAACTGGAAAGTAGTCATAATTATCTTCATTTTACTGATAAGGAAACAGATGGAGGGTGGTGAAGTTGTTTGTCCCAGGGTAGTTCAGTCAGGTAGAGCAGGATTTGAACACAGTCGGAGGGATTCTGCAGCCTACATCCTGGTCTTTCTACTACACTGCCTTCCCTAATATCTAGATGCTTTCGGTTTCTAGTTTATTTCTGAAATATGCATCTTTTCTTTAACTGTCTTTCACATTCCCTGGCCAGTTGTTCCCTAAGTGTTGTTGGGATTAAGAAATTGAGAGGAATGGACATTTCTTGACTTAATATTTTTGGAGTACTTTTAAAATACTTCCGAGCAGATCAAAGAACACTGGGCTGGAGAAAATGTTTACTATGTAAAGAACTAAGCGGCCATGCCTGTCCTTGGTTAGTGTGGAATGTTTGTTCTGTGTAGTGTGAAATAAGAAAAGTGTGTGTAAGTCATTTGATTTACCTTGGGAAGCC
Source organism: Corynorhinus townsendii (assembly GCA_026230045.1). Lineage (NCBI taxonomy): Eukaryota > Metazoa > Chordata > Mammalia > Chiroptera > Vespertilionidae > Corynorhinus > Corynorhinus townsendii. Next base: position 76,645,089 of record JAPDVU010000001.1, on the reverse strand, counting down.
GCTGGATGAGTCATGATTTACTTAGGTCCTAAACCCACATATAAGTGGGAAATAAGTTGACTGGGCTTTTATGCCATCTGTAACAAAAACTCCCATTTCTGAAACAGCCACCTAATTACATTTTATTTCCTCTTCAGATTCAGTTTGTTAGACTTGGAGAATTTTTTCTTACACCAACCAGTTCTCTGTTTCTCTGACACCAACTGGGTGTCCAATCATTCAATTCAGTCCTGACACTAACTATCCAGAGTTAGCTCAGACCCCACAGGTTAAGGGCTTTCTCTCAAGACTGCCTCTACTTCAAATGTAAGCTGCAAATAGGGTGCTCAGGCTGCCTGCATGTCTGCCCAGCTAATTGCACATTCAAGGGTTCCCAGGATGCCCAGCTGGACTCCAATAATTCCACTCATAGAACTTGGGAAAGCACTTTCATTGCTATTGCCAGGTGGTTATAAAGGATACAGTGCAGGAACTGCCAAATGGAAGACACGCATGGGGCAAGGTACGGGGCGGGGAGAGATGTGGAACTTCCATGCTACCCTCAATGCGCTCACCAACCCAGCTCTTTGCACCCCTCCATTAGGGGTTTTTATGGAGGGTTCATCATGCAGCGACGATTGATTAAATCTTTGGCCACTGATGTTTAAACTCAATTTCCAGTCCCCCACCCACAACTGTCTAGGGGTGGAGCTGCAAATTCCAGCCCTCTAATGCCTTGTTTTATGGGGACTGAGCCCCGCAGGCTGGAGCAGCGGTTTTCAACCTTTTTCATCTCACTGCTCACATAAACTAACTACTAAAATTCTGCGGCACACCAAAAAAATTTTTTTTTGCTGATCTGACAAAAAATATAGGTATAATTTTGGTTCATTCACACTGGATGGCTGTTGTTGTTTTGGTTATTGCCATTTTTATAATTTGACATTCTGAGGGAAAAGAGGTCAGTGCCTCTGACTAAATAGTCAGGTATTGCATGTGTTAAAAATTTGTGCAGCACACTGGTTGAAAATTGCTGGCCTAAATGGTGATGGAAGGAGACTTGACTTGGGGTGGTAAACACACAATACCGATGATGTATCATAGAATTGTATACCTGAAACCTATATAATGTTACTAACCAATGTCACCCCAATAAATTCAGTTAAAAAAAGAAAGAATATTGCTGGCCTAGAGTTACCTCATTGTTGTACCAAAGACACTCTTACCACTCAGGAGATGCCCAGGGTTTTAAAGGCTCTATGTCAGGAAGTGGGGACAAAGACCAAATAGACATTTCCCATCGTACCACAACTTTTTAATAAGAGCAAAGAGAGTAGTGTGTTTTGGAACTTCTGGAGAATGCAGGTGTTTGAGAAATGCTGTCTCCATGGTAACAAATGGACGTTTTTCTGCCTGGTGTTCGGTGTTTGGAGAGACTCTTCTGAAATGAATTCTATCAAGAATCGTTTTGTTAATCTTTACTCTGAGTGGCATTGGTTTCACTGATCAAGAAAAATGTGCTTTGAGCGTGCAGCACGATGGGTATGTTAGGAGGACTTCAGTTAGCACAGTACCCTCTGTCATCTGTGTTCTCTTACTTGTCTTTCATTCTGGCCTGTGTAATATAATGGGATAGGTTAATGCAGTCATTTATATAAAGACTGAATTTCTCAGTATTTTGTCAGAGCGTGTTTATTTCTTATTGTGCTTCAGGTGGCATATATTTAATAAAAAATGTAGAAAACACTGAAAAAGATTGAGGGTTTTGAATTAAAATTTTTCCCCTAACCCTGGAATGGTCACTAGATGGCCTGCTGGTATTGCATTTTAACTTGGTGTGTTCTGACATAAGGAAGTAGGCTTCTTGCTGCTGGTTTTAATCTAAAGAGATATTTTAAATAATGTTTTAAAATCTACAGGAACTCTAGATTTACTACTGCTATAAATTATTTAAAGGTATGTCTCTTTGTGGAATGGTGGCGTAGTGCTCTTAAGTAGATTTTATACTGTACATAAAAACCAGACTTCGCAGCTCAGTTTTAAAGTATTGCCAGAATGTTGTTTGGTGTTCATGCTTTGGAGGCATGTAGTTTAGATAATAGACATTTAATATTTACATAAAAATACGAATGTGTGCTCTAATGTTCAAATCTGTTGAGCAGACTTGGCTCAAGAAAAAAGTACAGAAAATTTACTTAAAGGAGAAGCTAAGAGCTACTATGTATTTTCAGGTAGTGAAGACAGTGGATATTGTTTTTCTGTCTTCCAGTTTCCGGTTAAAAAGAAACAGTTGTCTCTTTGAACAAAGATATGGATACAGTGCATGTTTGATCTGAGAGTGCATGTAATCAGTCAAGCAAACAATCTCTTGAATACTCACGTTACATTTTAAAATAAATATTTAAACATTCATACTCTCTAAACCTATCTCATTGGTAGCATGTGAATCGTGTCCTGACCCCTTTAGTTAGGGGGACTCTTAGGGACACCCCTGAGCATTCTTTACCCTGAAATGCTGCGGAGCTCTGAAGATTAGATGAGGGATTTAGGTGTGCAAACACTTGCTTCTTGGCCTGGCTTATGATGTTTTTTGTGTTAAAAAGTAAATTCCCTGAAAGCAAGGGTCTTAGATGTACCATTTGAAGGACACATTGTTTTCTAATGGCTGACTGTATCTCTGGAAATCCTGATGAATCCCAAATAAAATAGGAAGCTTGTGTGGCAGGGACATCCTTCTGTTGTCCAGACCCCTTGTCTACTTGGAGGTGGTTTTGCTCCTATTAGAAGTTTAGCCGTGGTTTTGGAGACTAAAAAGACTTATTGTCACTAGAATGTGCTAGGAACTGGCTGTCTGCATTTGAAAATTCTTTCAGTATTCCTGATAGTTCTCTGTATGCTTAGTCTACATAGAACTTGCTTCTTGTAAGCAAATGTTCCATGTTCGTCTTCATTCATGCTGTGACATTGGTGTTAATTGCAAAAAATGTTCACTTTATGAACTTTTCTGAGGAGGGGAAATAGTAGCAACCTTTTGAACTTTTACTTTGGCATTGGTTAGGCATCAGAAGAATTTTGTGTCTAAGTTGTGAGGGTAAAAATCATTTAAAAATATTGCTGGATGTTAATTTTGAAAAGGAGAATTTTGTGAAATGCTTGTAATGAAAAGATTATTTTGACTCAAAAATAGGAAAACATTTTCTCTTTATTGAAAACAAAGTGATTATAGCATCTATGTTTATACATATAAAGCAGGACATTACTAAACCTGTTTCCATGCCAAAACTATGCTTTATTCATGTACAAAACACTAACAAATTAATTTGGTTGGATTAATAGTATAAGTGCTACCTTTTCATGTTCAAAGTAATTCTCTTGGAGAGACTTAGATTTGCTCACAAATTATTTATACCTTTGCTTTTTAACTCTGGCTATGGTTGGAAGGAAACAAGACAGGACTGTGTATAAATTTGTTAGTTCTCAGTTCCTACTTTGAACATCTCTTCAGAGGGAATTGATTCACATGCTTGGTGGGCCTTCCCAAGTTGTGGCGTTCTGGAGAGGGCTGATTCCAGGGTGGAGGCTGTGAGTACAGACCCAGGCACGAGGGGCATCACATAGAGCACCATGTATGCTGCTCTTCATCAGTATTTGTGACCTGAATCTAGTGATGCCGATTTAGGAAACCAGCCAGAAATGTCCTGTGGCGTCCAACGAAGATCAAAAGATTAGTCTGTCGGATGCTGTTCTGTTCTCTGACCCCCTAAGATTGTTGACAGTTATCAGTGGTAGATGTGGAGGAGAGGGAGAGTAGGCAATCCCCAGCACAACATCAAAAAGGTATTCCAGCCTTACAGTAATACAGGATTCAGAGATGGCAACGGAAGCTTTCTGCAGAGTTGTCGTATCATTGACGTTGAGAATGAAATGCTTCTCTTCCCTGGAGGCCCTGCGTCATTTGTTCCCAGGCATGATTAGGGTTTCAAATTTCTAAGGGGACTAGAGTGGTTGGAATGGAGGTTTTCATTTTATTTACAATGATGGGATTTGAAAAAGCTGGTTGGAAATCATTCACATAGAAATGTTTAGGCCTAACTGAAATGTTGAAAGATCTTTACTTTTTGTCAAGAACTTTATTAACACAAATATCACATGCTGACCAGAAACCCTGGGAATTATAAATGAACTCATGAAAATAAATCAAGAACACCTTGTGAGAGAAAATGTTTTATTATTTAGTTTTTACAGGAGAAACAGTAATGGGTTTTTGTTTGTTTTGGACTTTTTTTTTGGAGGAGAATAGTACTGGGACCTCAGTTCCAACACTTACCAATTAACTGTACACCTCGGATAATAACTTCCTTTCTATAGTTTTAATTCTCTGTTCTGTAAATGGAAACAATAAGAGCGCCTGCCTGTCTCAGAATTGTACTGATGATTCTATGAGCTAATATGTGTCCAGTGCTTAGGACTGTGTCTGGCATGTAGCAAACAAACTACAATAACTATTTATTGAGTATTTATTGCGTGTTAACTGCAGTGGAAGACAATATAGCAGGAATTTGTGAGCTTCAGTGTCCCCATCTGTAAAAATGTAGAATAGCGATAGTTTCTTCTACTGTCATAGGTAGAAGTGTATGGAGATTAAATGCATTAATTCATATGAAGCTCCTAGGACAACACTGCTATTATAGAATGCATTCAGTAAATATTAACCCTGCAGTTCCAATACTTTAGTCATTTAATTGTCAAAATGGCCCTGAAAGAAAGAAATCAATAAATATTTTTAAACCACTGAGAAGGAGGCAGGTTCGAGATGTTAGGTAACCTGTTCAAGGTTGCACTGTTAGAATCTGAACTCAGATCTTAGATACAAACATCAGGAATAACTGGCCTGCAGACTCCTATGGCTTTCTTGAATCTCTTTTTAGTTTTGAAGATGGTGTGTCCCTAATGTTTTGTGATTAATGTAAATATTTAAGTTTAATTCCGTTTTGCCATCCTCTTCCTCATAAAAGTCCTAATGAATGTCAGACTTTTATATGTAACTTAAGTAAATTTTAGCATTTGTTTGTAGTCTGGAGGATATTAGTTCTTTGTTTTGCAGCTGGGAAAATGTGTATGTCTCATGACATCTATGAGAGCTTTACAGGTCCAAAAAGCTAATTGAACATACAGGGTGTGTGTGCAGTTCACTTAATGCATGTTACATTATCCTTCCAGGAAAAGTTGATTCTGAATTTTTATTTTGTAGTTGATGAAGTAATAGGCTTTGTACAGACTGCTGAAACTATTAATTGTCCTGTAATGTGCCTATGGGCAAAAACAGTTGGAAGGGAATATGTAGAAATGATAATGATAACCATGTACAAGGTAATGTGTTTTTCTCATTTCCAATTTTTTACTGCTATTTTTTACTTAAAAATGTATTAAGTGCATTAAAGTGCATGTATTAATATATTATATTTAATAAACTTATTAAAATGATTCCTGGAGTTAGAAGCACAGAATGGACTAGATTAAGTTAATCTGTTTCTCTTGTTAGATAGAAGGAAGAGTCTTTCCTATATGTAATTTTCTCTTCGGGTGCACACTGAAGTGACACCCTCAGCAAAACCTAAAACATGTCCTCTTTACCTTGGTTCATTGGAAATGATATGTCTCATTCATCCAAAGTTGTATGGTATTTATATCTACAAAGAGAAGATAGCGGCAGCTGATGGAAGCTTTCTTCCTTCTCCAGTGTTCTTTAATGCCCTGACATAGACTTACCATCAGTAGAGATAATAAACACCTTCAGCTGTGGGTACCTGCTGGATGCTTAATTGCAAAAGAGGCTCTAGAGAACAGGCATAGGGAATGTCCCATCCTTGGGACACATAAGGCCCAGGAAATAATTTGGTCTGGCCCTGCCAAGGCATTAGGGGTGGGTTAAATGAATATTTGACCAAATACAGTAGGCTAATTTTTAAGTTGATAATTTTGTATGGCCCATGAGTGATATAAATGTCTAAATGTCCTTTGGCAGAAAAATGGTTCCCCAGCCCTCGTCTAGAAGGTTAACGAAGTGTCCTGTGCTGTGCAGGGTTTCTCTCTCTCTCTCTCTCTCTCTCTATCTCTCTCTCTCTCTCTCTCTATCTCTATCTCTATCTATCTATCTCCCTCTCTCCCTCTCCCTCCCCCTTTTCCCTTTTCACCTTCCCTCCCTCCCTCCCTCCCTCCCTCCCTTCCTCCCCCTTTCCCTCCCTCCCTTCCTCTCTCCTTCTCTCTCTCTCACACACACACACACACACACACACACACACCCACACACCCACACCCACACCCACACCCACACCCACACCCACATACAGACACCCACATTTCCACTTTCCTCCTGTTAGCTGTGGGGCGGGCATTCAAGTGACTTAAGCAGCCTCTAGAAAGTGCCCTTCATGTCTACACTCGAGGAGCAATCTATTGACTGAATTTGGTATGGCAGCAAACAGTGTTTCCTTATTTCTTCTCTTTTAATTTTATTCTTTCTTTTTTTCCCCCTTCATGTTTATTCTTCTTATTTAATCTTGGGTTTATGATGAGAAACACCAGAATTTACCCAGAGGAGTGGCCTGATTTTGGCACATGATTTAGCCAGAGTTGAACTATATCATAGAATAGTTGTTTCTAGATTCTCAGAACCCTCAGGGATTGCTTGAGTAATGGCACCCATACCTTTCATGAGGTTATCTAGCTTTGATATGCAGATCTGACCCTGCTTTTTTCTCTACATAGATATTAATGTAAGTCCAAATATAAGTTGAAGTTTCTTCTCGAACGTATTCCTTAGGAAAAATAGTAGGGAGTGTCTTTAAAAATCCTGTCTTTCCATTAATATTTATTTTGAATAACTTTTTGTTAATTTTTTTTTAATGGACTTTAAAGTGCAGTTATAGATTCACAGCAAAATTGAGTGGAAAGTACAGAGTATGAATTCCCATACGCCCCTGCTTCCCTCCCACCATGCATGCCTCCTGCTGTCAACATCCCTCACCAGAGTGGTACATTTGTTACAGTTGATGAACCCCATTGACACATCATTGTCACCCATAACTTACAGTTTACATTAGGGTTGTACATCCTGTGGGTTTTGACAAATATATGATGACATGTATTCGCCATGGTAGTATCATACAGAATCATTTCACTGCCCTAGAAAATCCTCAGTGCTCTGCCTATTCATCTTGCCCTCCACTCTCCCCCTGTCCCCAACCCTGGTAACCACTGGTCTTTTTTACTACCTTCAGAGTTTTGCCTTTTCCAGAATGTCACATAGTTAGAAGTATACAGTATGTAGCCTTTTTAGATTATCTTCTTTTACTCAGTAACCAGTGACCCTGCACACACGAGTAGCTTGCTACTGTTTGCCTCAGCTGGCTGCCCACCACTGTAGCTCTTCCCCGCTTGTAGCTCCCTGCCCTGCCCTCCTGATGATCGGTCGTTATGCCGTTATGGGTCACGGTGTAATGACCATTTGCATGTTACCTGTTTATTATATAGGATATGCATTTAAGTTTCCAGCATGTTTTTTCACGGCTGCCTAGCTCATTGCTTCTTAATGCTGAGTAATATTCCATTGTCTGGATGTATCACAGTTTATTCATTCATCTGTTGAAGGACTTCTCCGTTTGTTTCAAGTGTTGACAATTATGAAAAAGGCTGCTATCAACATTTGTGTGCATGTTTTTGTGTGGACATAAGTTTTCAACTTACTTTGGTAAATACCAAGGAGCACAATTGCTGGATTGTATGATAAGAGTAATTTAGTTTTGTAAGGAACCACCAAGTTGTCTTCCACCGGATCTATCATTTGGCATTCCTATCAGCAATGACAGTTTCTGTTGGTCTGTATTCTCACTAGTTTTTAGTATTGTCAGTGTTTTGGATTTTGGCCATTCTAATATGTCTGTAGTGGTATCTCATTGTTTTAAATTTAATTTGCCTGATGACATATAATGTAGAGTATTGTTTCAAATGCTTCTTTGTTAGTGTATATCTTGTTTGGTGAGGTGTCTGTTCTGATATTTGGCCCAGTTTTTTTGAATGGGTTTTCTTATTGTTCAGTTTTAAGAGTTCTTTGTATATTTTGTATAACATTTTGCAGATACTTTCTCCTTGCCAATGGCTTGTCTTATCATTCTCTTGAGAATTACCTAGTTTCTTTTCAATAACAAAGTATTGCTCGGATGATATAAATGTATGAAAAGCTTTTAATCAATGCTAGTTTTATATGCTTATCAATGTTACTTGATAGATTTGGCTTAAAAAATGTAAAGTAATTACATACATTTAGTAATTATTCCCAGGAGTATGACAAATGTGACCAAGCCTTGTAATGATCACCTGTGAACAGCATATGAGTGTCTATGTCAGGGGTCCTCAAACTTTTTAAACAGGGGCCAGTTCACTGTCCCTCAGACCGTTGGAGGGCCGGACTATAGTTTAAAAAAAGACTATGAACAAATTCCTATGTGCACTGCGGGCCCGGGACGAGTCGGCTGCTAAGTAGGACAGGCAGTGGCACCCGGTGGGCCGGATAAATGTCCTCGGCGGGCCGTAGTTTGAGGACCCCTGGCTATGTTGTAGTAATTACACATGTGTTCTTGCAGGATAAATGAGGCTAAAGACCATCCCAATCCTATCCTATATAATAAAAGGGTAGTATGCAAATTGTCCCCTTGACTGGGAGTTGTCCAGGAGTTTGACCAGGGGGCAGGGCTGTCCAGGGAAGGGAGGGAGTACCCATCTGCAGCTGGCAACTGCTAGGGACCCTACCAGTGCACGAATTTTGTGCACTGGGCCTCTAGTGTTATATAAATGAGTACCTGGAGTTTACATAAAGTTTCCAGACTACATTTCATATGGGATCGAAAGTGCTGTTTCTCAACCCTAAAGTGTTGGAGCACTGTGTCATATTACTGAAAAGGTGGCTTATGTGGCATGTTCTCATGACATGTTAAGGATAATAATGGTTATGTTTAAGTGGATTTTTTTGGTTTGTTTCCAAATTCTTTTTATCATTACCTCTTTGAGGTCATGTCTTCTATGCAGTTGCCTGATTTTGAAGGTATATGGTATGTTCTAGGAATTTCTTTCTCACTAGATAATGGGACATTATGCATAGTGACTTCTTGTATGGGGGATTTTATCTGCTTGAGGGTGGACCAACTGACATTTGGAAAATTGACTGGGGAGGGACAGCATTCAAAGCCCTCTTTTATACCTTTTTAAAAGTCTTATTTTGAAATTTTAATTTTTCTTCATTAAGGTAACCTTGAAGAACGCTAAAATTCAACTGTTTATTGTACATTTGTTTTTGTATAGGATATTGTACCTGTAGATGCCTCTTATGAAGTAAAAGAACTGTATGTGCCAGAAAATAAACTTCATTTGGCAAAAACAGATGCAGAGACACTACCAGCGTTGAAAATTAGTAAAGTAAGTACTTTGTTACTTTTCATACCAAGTACTATGGCCTTATGTGTAGTCAGTAGTCTGTAAAATTTGTGGTTTTATGGTTGTGTTTGAGGGCATGGTTAGTTGTGGTGTGTATCACAATTTCCAGGGTGGGAAATGTGCTTAATTTTAATTTGTAAAGCCACATCCCTAAATTATCATGGCTTTGATTTTCTTTTAGTCATAATATTTATTTATTTTTAAATATCAAAGAACAAAGATTATATCAGAACTGGGTTCTAAAAGGTTAAGAAACACTAATCCGCAATAACTAATTTAAAGTTAATAATTCATTAATTTAACAAATGAACACTGTTTTCTTTAAACATGTCTCCCAATCCCCTGCCAAAACTCTGAGTCTCCCTTTCTTATATTATTAAGAGTATTTCTGTTGTATATCTTAACTCTAATGATATCATTGGGTATTTTCCCAATTAAAAAAACGCCTTATTTAAACTAGATATGGTGACAGTGGAAATTATAATTTACTAGAGGCCCAGTGCATGAATTCATGCACGGGTGGGGTCCCTCAACCTGACTGGCGATTGAGACCTATTGGGGGGCCAGACAGCTGAGGGGAGAGATCGCGGAGGTTGGCCGGCCTGGGGGAGGGGCTGCGGGACGTTGGCTGCCCTGGAAGAGGGGTCATGGGAGGTTGGCCAGCCAGGGGGAGGGGCCACAGGAGGTTGGCTGTGGGAGTGCACTGACCACCAGGAGGCAGCTCCTGCATTGAGTGTCTGCCCCCTGGTGGTCAGTACATGTTATAGCGATTGGACATTTTGGTCATTTGGTCATAGGGTTGCTTAGGCTTTTATGTATAAACTAGAGGCCCAGTGCATGAAATTTGTGCATGGGGGGGGGGCTCCCCTCAGCCCAGCCTGCACCTTCTCCAATCCAGGACCCCTTGAGGGATGTCCAACTGCCGGTTTAGGCCCAATCAGGATCGGGCCTAAACCGGCAGTTGGACATCCCTCTCACAATCCTGGACCACTGGCTCCTAACTGCTCACCTGCCTGCCTAACTGATTGCCCCCAACTGCCCCCCCTGCTGGCCAGGTTGCCCCGAACTGCCCCCCCTGCTGGCCTGGTCGCCCCATGCCGCCTGCTGCTCAGTCATTTGGTTGTCTCTCACCAACCCCCTGACGTCCTAGTCGCCCCATTCGATCGTCCGTTTGGTTGTGATGGTCGCTTAGGCTTTTATTATTATAGGTAGATCAGTTTCAAATTTTAGAGAATTTAAGTCTTACCTTTAGGTATACCATAAAAACAGAGATTAAGGAATAAGAACCTGGACTAGAAGTAGAATTTCCCAGTCTTTCGTTTAGTATGGTAAAAATTTGACACACCCAGCAAAGTGCCAAATCTGAAAGTAAGGAGAAAGAGGAGAAACCAAACTTCTGAGCTTGGAGAAAGACTTTCCAAGTACATAGTTTTTCAAATCACTGATGGGAGTAGATGATCCAATGTGCCTTGCATGATTGGGTCTCTGACCAGAAGCCAAGGCATGCTGGGAGTACAAACTTTCGGAGTCGGAGAGCAGAGCCACTTAAGAAGCTGACAAAACACACTGTAAAGGAACTGATGACTTTGCACAGAATGAACACATGCACATGTGCGTGTGCCACATGTGCGCACGCACACACACACATGAAGAATGACAGTGAATGGACATGAATCCAGGTCAGTGAAACTTGACAACCCAGAAGGACAGTGGCCTTTTCTGAATGTAAACTTTTCTTCAATACAGTGGTTTGTTTTCTGCACATCAGTATGAAAAATAATTAATTAAAAACTTCATGCTAAGTCAGATAGTGTATTAGCTTGGTCTGCCCTAACAAATACGATAGACCGAATAGCTTAAACAGCAGGAAAGTCCAAGATCTAGGCCCTGGCTTATTTATTCCTGGTGAGGCTCTCTTCATGGCTCAAGGACAACTGCCTTCTCGCCTTGTCCTCAAAGGGTAGAGAGAGGAAACTCTGGTTTCTTCTTCTTATTAGGGCTGGTCACCTATTGGATTAAGACCCACCCTTATAACCTTATTTGACCATTGTCACGACCTCAGAGGCCCTATCTCCATGTCTACTCCCTTCGGGGAGTTAGGGCTTTGACATGATTTTCAGGGGGCACATTCAGTGCCTAACAGATACCTTTTAGAATTGGATTCTACTATAGACAAAGAGTGGCCTTGGTCAAAGATGTAGGGAAAACTAATAACATGAAAACTCGAAATTAATTTGGTGCATGCATATAATTTTTCCTTTGAGTTGAAGAAGAGGAATTTGATTTTTCAGTGGGACACATTGGCCAACCTACTTTGGAAATAAATGGTAAGCAACATTTTACTTGGCCAGGTGCTTCATCTTGTCTCATTTGAGAACCACGGTTATATGTATACAGCACCAGTTAAAAATGAGCATACCCAGCTTACTTTAGTGATACAAAGATGATCATTTCTTTAATGTTCTAATGGGATATACTAGAAATCTCTGTAAAATGAAGGGTGCTCTCTTACTGTGGAAGGACTATTTTTATCTGAAGTTTTAGTTTAGGACAGTGGTTGTTAGATTGTAGTTTTTAGACATCATTGTCAACATTTTCTGGGAAACTGTTAAAAATACAAATTCTTGGGCCTACAGCAAACTGACTGAATCGGAAACTGAGGGGTGGAGCCATCTTCATTTTAACAAGCCTTCCCGTAGTTTCTCATATATGTTAACATTTGAGAACCACTTTAGGAGATGCTTTACTTATTGGAAATGTTTGCAAGTCTAATGTTATTTAAACTTACTTGGGAAAATGCATATTTTTCTAGTGCCCTTCATTATTAGATTTGTATAATCTGTAATCATTCTTGATATATTTGTTTCCATCACTTTCAAAATTAAATTCCTAAAGGCCATTGCTGCTTTTGTTCACAAGTACATGATACAGAAAATTTTCCTTTCTCATTTACTAGGTGGACATGCAGTGGGTGCAGGTTTTGGCAGAAGGTTGGGCCACCCCACTGAATGGCTTTATGCGAGAGAGGGAGTACTTGCAATGTCTTCATTTTGATTGTCTTCTGGATGGTAAGACATTTTGCATTCTGTAGTACATAGAGTGTGGAAGAGATAGTGCACAGTTATAGGGATGCATCACTATTTCTAGGAAGTAGTGGTACCACCTTAACGAAGGTAGTGTTTTAAGACTAAGTTATATCAGTACTAGACATTTTAAGTGGATAGTGAGATCTGTTTTCCATTTTTGTTTCACCGATTGTGATTTATTGCATGGGGAGAAGGAAAACCTGAGGATTAGGGATGAAAAGAATTTCAAAAGCAAATAGTTTCCCTGTGCCATAGCCACCTGATCATTTTTGTGCACTCACTCAGTTTTGCTATATGGAAGCCTGTGCTTACTTAAGCCAGGCCTTCTAGTAGGAAGCCAGGGAGTTCAAGTTTAGGAGTCCTGAAATAAGTGGGTGAAAGGATGGTTCTTCCTATGCTTTTAAGACACTCAAAGAAATTGTTGTTCAGTATATTGTAATAATAATTCAGCTACCTTAAACGTTGTATACTGCTGGCAAGATTAATTTGCCACCTCAAAGAAAATACTGTTGTTCCATGTCACAGAACCTCCTCAATTGCTACCACGCCCTTCTGTATTATGACTTTTTTTAACTGGGGAGTGAAATAGATATTAGGAAATGTAATTTCTAATTGTTCTTCCAGATAAATTTTATCACAAGAACATAAGGATTAAATATTGCTCTTTGATTTTCTTCCTTGGAACTAACAGTAAAGTCTTTGTGGACTGTGTCTTGAGTATTGATTTAGTCTTGGGTTTGGTGCAACATTTTGCACTGTACGTAGTGGTGGTAATTTTAAAACAGCCAAACAGTTATCAAAGAAGTTATGCCATGGTTTCCCAGAAAAGTATGGTTTCTATTTGGTGTGTAAATAAGATCCACATAGCAATTTGAGAGTGCATTTTATTTTTCTAATCTGTGCATGATGAGTAGGAAAGAAACCATTTGGAGCTTGAAAGGTTGGGAACTGAGAATGTGCCTTTGGTCTCAGTGGGACACATTTTGAGTTAAAAGGAGCACTGATTACCTACTGCCTTTGTGTCTTGGCCAGTGATAGCTGACATGGGTTCAATTCTGATTAAAAACCAAGTAACAAAAACCTTCTTGGGTGTTTTTGTCTTTCTGTCTCAAGGATACCCATGTACATTCAAGTATTCTTAACCAACTTGCCACTCAAAAGGCAGTTATCAGCACGAATTTAAAATTTTTTTAAGAAGGCCCTGAACCATACTGTTTTATCTTATTCATATATTGGAGGTGTTAAGTATATTGTTGGTGATGTTAAACTTAACCAGCTGAGTTTTACTTGTTAAACAGTTTCTTTTACTTCTGTGATTGTATCCCATAGTTTCACCCCAAAAGACAGTTTTGTGAATTGTTGTGAGTATTGCTACACACACTGTTGATTTTCTTAATTTTTGCTGTTTTTTAGCCTCTGTTGCTTATTCCGTCTCCTGATTTTCTGTGCCAGGCACCAGTTCAACATTATTAGTGTCCACCGATGCGAGATGTGGATACGTGAGGCCTGTTGAGTAATCCAAGCTGTGTGTTCCTTTGTGCCCTGCAGGGGGTGTCATTAACTTGTCAGTGCCTATAGTTCTGTCAGCTACTCATGAAGATAAAGAGAGGCTGGATGGCTGTACGGCATTTGCTCTCATGTACGAGGGCCGCCGTGTGGCTATTCTTCGCAATCCAGAGTTTTTTGAGCACAGGAAGGAGGAGCGTTGTGCCCGCCAGTGGGGAACGACATGCAAGAACCACCCCTACATCAAGGTCCTGTACAAACTTTGCTGCATTTTATCTTGATTTATTACAAATGTTTGTGCTGAAAATGTGGGCATTACCTGTATATTGGTGGTTCCGTTGAAATTGTTAATATTTTGCAGAAGCGAGACTGGATCTTAGATTAGTGTGATGAGCATATAGTCTTGTCACTTGGTCCAGATAAATATTTGTTCAGTAACTATTTAAGCATCTACTGTACATGAGGCACTGAGCTAGATGCTGGTGCTGGACACACAAGCATAGTCTGTACACTCAGGGCTCCTTACTTTTGGTGCTGGGACAGATGTTAATCATGTCCTTACAGGTAGGACGGGAGGTCAGGATGGGTTTGTCTTGTCTGGGTTTTTAATTGAACATTGCGTTTCCGGTACGGAAGCAGTGAAATATAATTACTCTCCCCAAAGTGCCTTGTGTACTTTATATGTGAACTATTTTCATTGAAGTAAAACCTCTGTTACTTGTTAGGTGTTTTAAAATATACTTTGAGCATTAAAAGAAACAAAGTGAATTGTAGTAACTTTATCTAGAAAATTTCTGTAACATCTATTTAGATATTGGAAATGTGCTAAATCTTATTGTCTCATGAAGGACAAAAAGTGGTAACTTTTTAAAAATGGGATATATTTTCTTAGAAAATAAGGAGGTTGAACTAGCGATGGTGTCAGGCATTCCTTCAAAATTAAATTTTACAGTTAATAGTAACAAGTGACATGACTTACAACACATGCTCATGTAAATTCTTTGAGTCACATAGCAAACCTGTAGGATGGTGGCATGTCCTTTGGACATATGGACAAAGTGAGACTTATAGGGGATACATGTCTTGACCAAAAGTAATAGGTGGGATGAGGGTCTGATTTTAGTCTAGATCACTTTGAGTGTCAAAGCGATCTTCCATAATCATAGCAGATCGTGGTTATTGGTATGTGAGCTTCACATACTATGTAGCCTGTATCACTAGAGGGTACTTTTTTTTAATGTCTCATTTTTTTGATTTATTACAAAATGAATATGTAACAACAATCTAGGTCCAGAAACCCCCTTTAATCCCTCTTGGTCATTGTCCTGCACCTCCAGTACCCTGTTTTAAATATAATCACATTTTTGTATTAATTTGTAGTTTTTACTCCATACAAGCTTCTCTGAATACTACAATTTGGTTTCATGTGTATTTGGAAATTTATGTAACTGGAATTATACTGTATGTACTCCTCTTATAAAATCTCAGTTTTTATTTTTTTAAAATTTATTTTTATTGATTTCAGAGAGGAAGGGAGAGGGAGTGAGAGATAGAAACATCAATGATGAGAGAGAACCATGGATCGGTTGCCTCCTGCATGCCCCCTACTGGGGATCGAGCCCACAACCCAGGCATGTGGCCATGACCAGAATCGAACCATGGACCTTCAGTCCGCAGGCCATTGCTCTATCCATTGAGCCAAACCAACTAGGGTTCTACTGGGTACTTTTTATATGAATGTGATGGAAGAGACATTTATTTATTTATTTTTTTGTTAATCCTCACCTGAGGATATTTAGATTTTTATAAAAAGTGGGAGGGAGTGGAGAGATGGACACAGAGAGACACATTGATTGGTTGCCTCCGCAAGGCCCCCAACAAGGGCCGGGGACCGAGCCTGCAACTGAGATATGTGTCCATGATCGGAATGCAACCCAGGACCCTTCAGACCAAGGTTGTATCCACTGAGCCAAACTGGGTAGGGCAACATTTGTTTTTTAATCACTCAACAAATCTGAGTACTGTTTATATTTTGTACATTTTTTAAGAAAGATCTGTAAGACTTCTTGGTATTAGTTGGTACCTGGTCTGCAGCCTTCAGGCACCAGTAGGGTTTGGATAGGAGGGGACTGTGCGAGCTGTGGCCCTCCGGGCTTGTGGAGCAGAGACTCAGTGTTTAAGAACTAGCTGGTGTCCAGTGGGAGAGAGGACCTTGGGAAGACAGAGGGCTTACCATTCTACCCTGACATGTTAAGACTTTGTTCAGTCATAATAACAATTTACATGTAGTTATGCTTCTCAAACACATTTCTGTTAGTTGGTCCTTTCAGTGACCCTCAGAGGTAGACAGTGTTTTTCTTTACCTGAAGAACCTTGGAGTGGGCTCTGCTTGCCCAGAGCTGCAGAGGCAGCAGTCCTGAGTCAGGGTTAGGTCTGTCCTGGGTCTTTTGTGTTCTTTTTATTACTCTGCATGCTTACTACAAATGAAGAGGTTGCAGGCAGGTTTGGGCATGAGAGGACCACCAGGTAGTGCTGTGAGGAACTTAGCCCGGCAGTCTTGTGCAGGATGTCCCATCCCAGCTCCACTCCCACTGGTACTGCCCGAGTTATCCAGTTTCTAGGGTAGACTGGTGCTCGTCACCTGGATGGAGACTTGCCTCCTCTCATACCCACTACCTTCCATTCTCCTCAAGCAGCCAGAGTGTAGAGTGTGTCTTCTCAAAATGTAAATCCTTTAAAAGTCGTCAGTAAACTGCTTCTTATCCTATCTAATAAAAGAGCAATATCTAAATTAACCACCACTCTGCTACACCCACAAACCACGCCCACCAGCCAATCAGGAGCGAGTATGCAAATTAACCCAACCAAGATGGCTGCAGCCATGGAGCGAGCAGGAGGCTTGGGTTTCCCCAGCAATGGAGGAAGCCAAGCTTCCCACACACCCTGGCTGGCCCAGGCCTCCACTCCAGGCTGCAAAGTTTCAATTATAGAAGATAAGTAAATCCCAACAAAAATGGTGGCAGCCACGGAGCTGGAGAGAGCAGGAGGCTTGAGTTACCCCAGGTGGAAGCCAAGCTTTCTGCACACCCTGGCTGGCCCAGGCCTCCACTCAAGGCTACAAAGTTTCAATTATAGAAGGTAAATAAATCCCAACAAAAATGGCTGGGGCCACAGAGCAAGCAGGAGGCTTGGCTCTGCTCCAGGCTACAAAGTTTCAATTGTAGAAGATAAATAAATCCCAGATACCAGGGCCTCCACTTGGGTCGCTGGGGGGCGTGGCTGGCCTGCAAACCACTGGGGCCCCTCGTCCAGGCTGCCCCACACCCCATGGGAACCCCCACCCTGATTCAGGACACCCTTCAGGGCAAATCAGCCGGCCCCCACCCGTGCACCAGGCCTCTATCCTACTTAATTAAAAAGTAATATGCAAATTGACTGTCACTCCAACACACAAGATGGCTGCCCCCATGTGGTCAAAGATCCTGCCCCCATGTGGACACAAGATGGCCACTACAAGATGGCCAGCAGGGGAGGGCAGTTGTGGGCGATCAGGCCAGCAGCAGAAGGCAGTTGGGGGGGGACCCAGGCCTGCAGGGGAGAGCAGTTAAGGGTGACCAGGCCTGCAGGGGAGGGCAGTTAGGGGTGACCAGGCCTGCAGGGAGGGCAGTTAAGGGCAAACAGGCTGGCAGGGGAGCAGTTAGGCATCAATCAGGCTGGCAGAGGAATGGTTAGGGGGTGATCAGGCTGGCAGGCAGAAGCAGTTAGGGGCAATCTGGAAGGCAGGCAGTTGAGCAGTTGGGAGCCAGCAGTCCTGGATTGTGAGAGGGTGCAGGTTTAAGCCTGGTAGGATTGGGCCTAAACAGGCAGTCGGACATCCCTCGAGGGGTTCCAGATTGAAGAAGGTGCAGGCTGGGCTGAGGGACACCCCCCCCCCCCATGCATGAATTTCGTGTACCGGGTCTCTAGTAATTACAATAAAACCCAAGTGCCTCTCTCCCTCTCTCTTTCTCTCTCTCTCTCTCTCTCTCTGGTTTTCTGCTGTATTTCCCAATGCCTGGTGGAAGCCCTGGCACACACCAGTTACTCAGTAAATGTTTATTGAATGAGTGGTCTGATGGGAGGGGATGGACCTTCTAGTGGGGAAGACCAGGTAGGAAGGGGCTGCAGCAGTTCAGGAACATCGTTAGCACATAAACCACAGTCGTGGGAGAAAGGCCAGCTTGAGCTGCTCTGTGAGAGGGACACATCCTAGGCAATAGCATCTCCTCTTCCAGATGCAGGGAAAGAGGACAAGAGAAGATAAGAAATTTGAGGTGGTATGAAGATTGGAAGGCATGATTCTGTGCCCATCTCTATCATCATTACTTTAATTGCTCAAAAGTTTAGGATTGGAGAGCACAAAATAGGGGCTAATCCAGGATTACAAATTTTTGTTAATCAACATACAACAACAATGAAAAGAATATTTTTATTACTTAAAAGTCATAATTATTCATGTTGGTTTTGTTTGCCATTTCTTTTTAAATGGAATAGTTGTTTCAAAAGTCCTTTGAGAAATTATAGAATGCTAGAGGTCCAGTGCACAAATTTGTGCATTGGTGGGGTCCCTTGGGGTGGCCTGCAGGGATTGGGCCCCAGCTCGCACCCGCAGCCTCGCAGCCCCTCAGCCCTGCCTGGCACCCCTCTGTGGCCTGGCGCCGCCCCTTCACCTGCTCCCCCATCCTGCCTGTGGGACAATTGGTTGGGACTGGTCGCAGTCTGCAGGGCAATCAGTGGGGTGATCGGGCCCCTGCTTGCACCTGCCTTGGCCTGGCACTGCCTGCTCCACCACCCTGCCACTGTCCTACTCTCATTGGGGCCCATCGGGGCTGCAGTGCCTCCACTGCCACCCTCTGCCAGCACTGCATCCCCCACGCCTGCCATGTTCCGCACTGCCCCTTGGTGGTCAGCACACGACATAGCGAGCAGTTGAACTCCTGGCTGAACAATATGCATATTAGGATTTTATTATATAGGAAACTCTAATTCTGTAGCATTTTCAATCTCAATTCTGTTGTTAAACTAAATGGATTTACCATTGACCTTGAGATGAAAGTAAAAGTTTATAACCATAGTTAGCTTGTATGAGAGAAATGTTCGTATTTTTCTCTTGGTTTCTATTTAAAACAATTGTTTTCTCTTTCTTCCCATTAGATGGTTATGGAACAAGGAGATTGGCTGATTGGAGGAGATCTTCAAGTCTTGGACCGAATTTATTGGAATGATGGTCTTGATCAGTATCGTCTTACTCCTACTGAACTAAAGCAGAAGTTTAAAGATATGAATGCTGGTACGACATGGACCTAAATACCTAATATGGGGCTACTTAGGGGTTTTTGCTTGATGGGAAAAGTTTAGAAGATTTTTCCCCCAATATTTAATAACTAGAGGCCTGGTGCATGAATTCGTGCATAGGTGGGGTCCCTCAGCTTGGCCGACGATTGGGGCTGATCGGGGCCACGGGAGGTTGGTCGGCAGGGGGAGGGGCCACAAGAGGTTGGCTGGCTGTGGGGGCAGGGCCGTAGGAGGTTGGCTGCCCTGATCGGGGCCATTGGGCCAGCTGGGGGAGTGGGGGGTGCTGGGCTGTGGAAGGTTGGCCAGCCAGGGGGAGGGGCTGCAGGAGGTTGGCTGTGGGAGTGCACTGACCACAAGGGGGCAGCTTCTGCATTGAGCATATGCCCCCGGTGGTCAGTGTGCGTCATTGCTGCTGGTCGTTCAGTGGGTCGGTCCCTTAGGCTTTTATGTATATAGATGTAACACAGAATGATGAGTAAAGGTAAATGTAGCAATTGGAATATGTAAGGAAAAGTATCATTGGATCTAACATTATTTTGTATGCTATGAGGAAGATGAATGCTATTAACAAATTGATCTTTTAATTGTTTATTATGAAACTCTCCTGCTAAAGCTGAACAGAACTATGGAAATTTTTTGAAGAGCTCATTCATATCAATGTGCTTTATATCTCAGAATGTCTTATATGAGTGGACTGTGTCACTGCAGGAAGTAATAGGAAAACAGAACTTTTATCATGTTTGTTATTCAGTCAACAAATGTTTGTTGTTTATCACCAAGTACGGAGATCCATAAATAAATGACAGGAGCTTACAGTGGGAAAGAGAGCGACATTAAACAAATAGCAGAAAAGGTTGTTGAAAAGTAGGTTAATAATGATTTTAAATTTCTGGATTAGGATGGAGTGGAGCAGTCAGAGTAGAGAGCCTATAGATTACATATTATAAAAACTCCAGGAGAGGCTTTTTTTTGTTTTATATCAGATACCTGCTGCTTATAGGTCTTTTACAGAGAGGTAGATAAATGGTGTATTTACACTGGTGTGCCCATACTCTTTCTCTCCCTACACTCACAAGTCCACGGTGCCATGTGAGGCAAAAGCATTCATTGGAGTTGGGAGGCTTTTTTAAGATCTGACGAATTTTGAAGCATCTTACAAACATGTTACTTATTAATTCTCACTCCACAGAAATGTTTAAGCTCTGAGCGTTAGTGCTGTTTTGTGCGTTTTAAAAAAATATTTTCTGTGTAGAAATCAGGCAGAGATGGCTGAGAAAAATCAGGTGGACATGGCTGCTTTTTAAGGAAATAGCTGGCCATCAAGCTGTATTTGTTCTCTCCCAAGTGACTGTAGGAATCAGGGCAAGAGCACTCATTTCATCAGCTGTGTTCAGCCTCTTTGACCCCTAGATCCCAGCAAGTCATTTGCAGTCTTGTGTACAATGCCCCTGCTTCACCACCTAGTAGTTATGTGGTTGTGGGAAAATACATTCATTTCTAAGGCTCAGTTCCCTCTGTTGTAAGAGTAAGGACGATGATGGTACTAATGCATAGGATTTTATTTTAAAGAGTGAAATGCGATAAGATGTCTAAGGCACTGTAAACAATACCTGGCACATGGTAAGCGGTTCAGGTCATAATTTGTTATGTGAGGGAAGCTAGCCTTATCTGTATTTGTGTGAAGGTTAGAAAAAGAATGTCTGTTTATTTTTAAGCTTTACTATAGTTTGCTAATACTTGAAAATAAGATCAAGAACTGGAGGCCACACACACCCTCTTCAGAGCCCCACAGTTCCCGCCCAGCCTGCCTCCTTCATCACAGCTCCTGCTTGGTTCCCGTAGGGTACTGAGTGTAGGATTGCTCACCCCACGCCCTTCCAAACTTGATTTTTCCCCCCTCTGAATTTGAAGCTAATATTTGGCTTAAACAACTTGTGCTCAAATAGTCTCTGAAATACACTTACTGCTTGCCTGTACAATAGCTTATTTATCTTATTTGTTGCTAACATTCTTTTGGGCCCAGTCACGGGGAATAATATCTTTATGTAAGTCAGTGATGGCACCTCACTCTCTTGTCAGTATGTGATTAAGGGTCAGTGATTTGAGTCCATCTGCCCACTGAGAGGTAAGGTTTTCATTCCTGACAAGAAACTGGCTTACAAAGTCATCTTCTCCCGTCCTTCCCTTCCAAGCAGGAAGTGCTTAGGTTGCTGCCGTGTGAAGGTGCACTGTTGGGAGCTCTGGCAGTCATTTGCACTGAGGATCTGTGATAATCTTAACTGTTTGAGTTTGTGATCCAACCCTGGATTCCTCTATCTCTGGATTTCTTACTCAAAGTTCTAATGCATGTTTGAATTATTTCAGGCACTTCTAATTGGGTCTTATTTTATTTGCAACCAGAAGCATCTGATAGTTTTTGTTTTGGTATTTAATGTGCATATTTCTCTCCTTTTTTTTTTTTTTGGTGAATGAATGGGGACATGTTAATGGAGGACTTGCTGAGACAACCTCATTTACTTTAATTTTTTGCCAAAATTTGAATTCATATTTAAAATTCGCCTTAGTAAATTAATTGTTGGCATGGTTGAGGAGTCTTATCAAGGAATTATCATTCATAATTAGAGACTTTAATATGACATCTGTTTTACACTCTTTAGTGAGCCAAACATTTTAAATTAGTTAGAGAATTTATTGCATAATGAGTGATTGCAACTTTGTTTAGAGTAGCTAAGAGCCAGTTATTAGCCTTGTATTAGACAACAAAGATGGTGGAGTGTTACTTTGTTTACTTTTCCATTTTGGGACTAAGGCAAATAAGCAACAGGCTAAGGAGATTCCTTTGTAGTTCTTGTTCACTGTTAGGAAACCAAGAATAAGTCATCTGCTGATGGGTATGAAATGTAGTTCAAGGGAGAGAAAACAAGGAATATTTGTTTTTTCTCTTACCTGTGGATATTTTCTTACCTCTCTCTTTCTCCTTCCCTAGTGTTGGAAGAACTTTGATCGCCCCTTTTGGGCTGTCATCTCGTGCACATTGATGTGATTGGTTTTGCTGTTCTGACCATCCTGTAGCTGGAAGGGTTGAGAGGCCTTTAACACCCACACAGTGGTTGCAAGGTGACTTGATTCCAGATGGCAGGTTCTTTGAACCACTGGTGCTTGATCTCTATCTTGGAAAGAAAGAATGAATTTCACTTAAGCCAAGTAAGAGCCAGTTAGTATTTATTACACATAGAACACTGGTGTCCTGCCAGGTTACAAAGTAAAAAGTTGACATAATTTCCTTCAGGCTAGTATGTGCTAGCACAGGGTTGAATAAATCTAAGAAAGCTTAGAGCTGTTGAACTAAAAAATCTATTTTAAATGAATGGGTAGGGACATTAGATGGATATCTAGGCCACGTTGGGAATGATGAATGAGAGCTGAGGCTGCGCAGGTGGTCTGTCTATGAGGGCACTAGGCTTTCTTGACCTTGAATAGCAGTGAGTTGGAGAGAGTGTGGCCTGAGGTTGGGTAAGAAGAGACTCAGTCAAGTCAGAGCACACTCAGAGGAGGCTCTGAACATAATTTAACAAAGCAAGTGTTTAAAGAAGGATGGTCAGGGTTAAGGGAACCCATAGGAATGTTTTAGCATCCAGGGAACACAGTTTAGGGTAGTGTTACCACTCCTGAGGGGGCACGGGAAGGAAACTGTTTCCAAGCCTGGTAAGAGGAGCTGTAGCTGTGAGGAGGGGCTGTGGGGCAGAAGCTAGTTGTAGGGGATGTGGGCACAGCCGGAATCACAGCACTGAGGCAGCATGCTAATGGTGCAAGAGCACTTGCAAAGTTTGTCTCCCTCCATCTTCTGGTTGCCTGCCAATGTTTCCCATTTTGGAGGCATGTGCGCACATGTGCACACACAGTGCACACATGCACATGCATTTACACACATACATGCACACATATGCACACAAAACACACATGCAAGCACAGGACAGAGAATTGATGGGAAGCAGCACAGAGCCCAGTTACCAAAAGGTTTATATTCCACATTGATTTTTATTTTTATTTGAAAATATTTCTAGTCTTAATGAAAAACATTATATGGCTGCATACTTTGGATGTAAGAGTACCTGTTTGTGAAGAATTCTAATTAGTGTTTATATTTACTCAAGTGGCCTATGTCTTACTGATTTTTCCCCCCTCAGAAGCAGTTTAAGTAAAATAAATACTAGTAATTTATGACAGTCTGGAGAGAGGCAAGGGAGATCAAAGCTTTCTTTCCAATTCTCTTCAAAAACCCTCCACAAAACCACACTTTAAATGTCATATGCACACACACACACACACACACACACACACACACACACACACCCCTCTCTAACAACTTGACAATTATCATCAATACTTTTGTTTAGCTACTTTATTGATTCAGGGAAAACAGAAGTGCCTGTTTTGAGAGCTTTGGGGTAAATAATGTGGTAGATATTAAAGCTTGAGTAGGACTGGGAGAGGAAACTTATTAATTATCCTGTTTGTAGGACAATTTCACACAGAAGTTGAAAGCGGGGAAGCAGGAAGATGTTGTAATCATGGGCTTAGTGGTTGGGATGCATACCAGGGTCCTGCTGGGGAAGCACAGTTCTGAGGAATTGGGAGGAAGGGTGACGAGCTAGAAGCACTTTCTTGCTCATCACCTTATTTGTTGCTCAAAACAGTCCTGCGTGGAGCGCTGAAGTTGTCCATGGGCAGGCACTGAGCTGAGAAATTGCAGAGCTGGGGTCCAAGCCAGGTTCTTTGCACGGTGCCCCAGGGTTTGATGCCCTGGCGTTCGACTAGCCAGTGGTCGGCAAACTCATTAGTCAACAGAGCCAAATATCAACAGTACAACGATTGAAATTTCTTTGGAGAGCCAAATTTTTTAAACTTAAGCTTCTTCTAACGCCACT
Organism: Corynorhinus townsendii; assembly: GCA_026230045.1. Taxonomy (NCBI): domain Eukaryota; kingdom Metazoa; phylum Chordata; class Mammalia; order Chiroptera; family Vespertilionidae; genus Corynorhinus; species Corynorhinus townsendii. The sequence goes on along the minus strand of JAPDVU010000001.1, from coordinate 76,620,767 downwards.
TCTTTAAAATAGACTCGCCCAGGTCGTGGTATTTTGTGGAAGAGCCACACTCAAGGGACCAAAGAGCCGCATGTGGCTTGCGAGCCGCAGTTTGCTGACCACGGGACTAGGCGACCCGTGTTCTGCACTCTCCAGGAGTCAGTGCTGGCCCTCTTCCCACCATCAGGAAATGCTCATGGCCGCTGTTTGCTTGCCTGCCACACATCAACACTTGCTCAGAAGTACCTCCTCCACTTCCTTCTTCTCTTTCCACTGCTAGAAGGAAATGGCCAGATCGTGCTTGTTTCCATGATGTGCTGGTTCCTCGGCAGATGGTGATTAAGCTGAGGAAGAGGGGACACCTGTACTACTGGCTGTTCCTCTATGTAGACATGAAATACAGCCAAAGGAATTGGTTTTGGGGACTAGACCTGCGTCTGGCTTGTGATGTGACAGTAATAGTGAAGGTGGAAGAAACGAGGGGATGCAGGGCAGTAATGAGCAATATATCTTGAAATGGTTTCAGTGATATCTCTAAACTGCTGAATTGGAAGGTCAGGACTCAGAGATGCAACTAACAGAAGCCATCTGTGCTCAGAGTAATTGGGTCCAGGTGGAGGGTCAGTTTCTTGAAAAGTGTGTAGAGAAAGCATTTCATCGGTCGCAGCAGTGGGCCCTGTTGCTCTGAGAGGTCCTTGTTGCTCTAAGATGTCATAAACAGGTGATTACACCAGAATGGCCAAGCAGAATATAAAATGCCATGCACATCTGATGAGGACTGTGTAAAGATGCATGGGTAAGGGAAGCAACTAGGAAAGTGGTTTTTGTTGTTTTTTTATGTCGGAAGCAGCGGAGAGGCCAGGAGCATTGAAAACAGGAACGTATCCTTTGGATTTGGCAGGAGCTTCATATCACGTGACGGAGCAGGAAGGAATTGGTTGAATGAATGAATCCAGTCCTGTTCTTCCATTTATCCTTCACACAGTCACCAGACTGATCCTCTGAAAACAAAGACCTAATTATGTCTGTTGCCGTTGAAGGAAGTGTATTATTCCTTTGCGCGTGGGCTTAGTTTCTGGTTGGTGAATGTCGGCTTCTCCTCCTCTGACCAGATTGTACGCTCCTGGGGGCAGGGCCAGTTTCACTGCTGCCTCAGGACAGCATCTCTAAGGTGGCATTTTCATCTTGCCCCCGATTGTCTCCTCCCTGCCCTGCCTGCTGTTGCAAGGGTGCGGAGGCTGGACTCGGGGAGGAAGGCCAGGTTGTGGACACGTCTTGTGAAGAGGTGGTGCAGGTCTGCTGTTGCATGGGTAGTGAGGGAAGTAGAGCTTCTGATGAGATCCAGGGCACACGTGCTTCATCGCCCGTGGAGGGTGAGGACGAGGAAGGGATAAGGGATCTGAGTCTCTGAGAGGAGTGACGGGACTGTGCTTCCAGAGGCTATGGAGGCGGACCAGCGATGCACAGAAGGCTGTGAGGAATCCATCCTACGGTGTACACGGGGCAGTAAGAGGTAGTGGTGAGATGATCTGGGGCGTAGCGGCGGATTCTACTAGTTGCTAACACAGAGCCCTGCTCAGAGGCCTCAGGCTGCTGGGAGCAGGATGGGGAGAGTGCTGGGGGCAGGGCATCGCCTGTCTTCGCTGTTGTCACAGCGTGACCCCATTCACCAGTGTGTAGGTTGTGGTCTGCCAGAGGAGCCTGTCCATGTCCTGGGGGAGGAATAGATTGAGTGGGTGGAGAGAATGGGAGAGTTGGTGGAAGTCTTACTTTATATGGAAATGTGGGAACATGTTCCTCAGCAATAATCACCTTCTCATTTTGCTGTCTCTTCACTCTACCCACTTACTCTCTGCCCTGCCCATCAGTCTTGCACAGCGCCATTAGACTAGTTTTCTGTAAGACACTACTGGTTAACTCACAACCCCTTTTGGTCCCATTGTGTCCTTCCTAACCTGGCATTTGATATTCTACACGATCATCTTGTGTCAGCTTTTATATCCATCTGTGGCAGAATGGATGACCTGTGTTCCTCACACACATATCTATCTCAGCTTTTCTGCATCCACAGTTTGGCTCACATCAGCTGGTTTGGTTAGAATACTGATTTTACTTCTATCAGCCACATTTCATTTAGCAAAGTATAGCATACAGACCAAGTCTGGCCCACTGCGGTTCTTTGTAAATAAAGTTTTATTGGAAAATTGCCACATTCATTTGTTTATGCATTGTCTGTGGCTTTTTTTGGCACCACTATAGCAGGCTGAATAGTTGCTGCAGAAACCCCATAGCCTGCAAAGCCTAAAGTACTCACTCTGGCTCTTTAAGGAAAAAGTGTGCTTTTATTCATGGTGTCAGCAGCTTTGCAGTGTACTTTCTATAAGTCAAGATTATGGAATACCTGGTCCTTCACCAGGAACAGGTATAGAGGGCTAGAAAGAAATGGACATACTAAGTGTTAATATTAAATTTCAGTCATCTTGTAGATCACCACCTATTTTCAAACATGATCTTAGGTAAAGCAGTCTGAAACTAAGCCATAAGGAATTATAAGTGAGAAGGCAAATGTTTTATACTGTTATGGTGTGATAATCAGGGAAATCACTGTTTTTTAGAAAATGGCAATTAGAATGTGAGACATAATGAAAGTTGTTGTAAGTAGTAATGGCCCCAGGTTCACAGTGGCCCATTATTCTTTTATTTTTGATGGAAAATTGATGAAAGAAAATTTAATAGTGATGCATATTGGGCTATGTTCATTGGGACAGCACCCTGGGAGTATAGCTCCCAATGGATCAGATGCTCTGAATACAATGTTCATTCACCGAAGTTCTTTAGTGGAGAGACCAAAAGGTCGGGGTGAAAATACAGCCTGGAACTACAGACGGTTAAAGCTATTTGTATAATTCAGTGATATATAGTGATGAGGAATTGAAAAGACCAGAAATTTAAGAAAGACCTGGTCCTGTTGGCAAGAAAAAAATGGGCAGACAGATCATTGTGGTCATTGGATTTCTTAGTGCAACTGATAGTAAGGAAAGAATTCTACCTGGAAGAAATTTTGGCAACAAAATCCTTTGTATGTTTCTAATGTGAACTTTTAATAAGTCATCCATCTTAACTTTATCTGTTAAATGTCCAGTGTGGACCTAGATTAATTCTTTTTGGAAAGAAAGCCTAGGTAGATAAATTATTAGAATCTGTGAAATACGTTTATGTGAGACAGAATTTATTTTTTATGTTTCCTTTTGCACATCCTGTCATATAAATAACCCTGCTAAAGGGCGATTTTACAAAATCAGATTTGACCTGATTGAAGTCTAGGCATGTAGTCATCATACACCTGAGATGCATTAACCAAGGGTCATGTTCAAAGATAGACTCCTGTTTGTGATTAAAGAGGACACAGGCTGACTATCCAGCACTGAGCTAGCACTCCCTCACCTTGGAAACACTCGCTGGGAGTAGAGTTCGTGCTTCATATTGGGTGGCTCACAGTTTTTATTCGTTCTGTTATAGATGAGGTTCACCTTTTTTAAAGTTAGTTTTTATCACTTAAGATTGTGTTTGCCAGTTTTTTTCTGCTATAAAGTTAGCAAATTATTTTGTACTTACTAACAAGTATTTTGGGGGAGAGATTTTTAGACCATAAATATTCTGTTGTCATCAAACTTTTACCTGCTAGTTTTAGCACAATACAAATACTGTCAGATAGTGAATTTCTAATCCCTTCATTTCTTTTACATTTATTAGTTGACTTTCTACCATAAGGTAGAATTTCCACTTCTCCCCCATTGGTTATTCATTTATTTTATTCTTAGGGACTCACAGATTCTTGTTTTACTCAGTTGGGTATAATCCATTACTATTACTTACTTTGATGTTTAGCTTGTTCTAGGTTCACCAGACTGGTTGCTTTGTCCTTTTGACGTGCCCCTGTCATTCTTTGAGCACTTTCTTCATGACACAAAGGATGTTTCAGCTCATGTTGAGCAGCAGGTCTTGGAATAACTTCATTGTCATTTATTTATATAAAAGGCTAATATGCAAAGTATCCCCGTGGGAGTTTGACCGGGAGTTTGATCACTTGCTATGATGTGCGCTGACCACCAGGGGGCGGCGCGGAACAAAGGAAGGCCCCTGCCGGCAGCTGGAAGGCTCCAATAGGCCCTGATCGCTGGCCAGGCCTAGGGATCCTACCTGTGCATGAATGTTGTGCACCAGGCCTCTAGTTTCATTATAATGATGAGATGTCCTAGGAACTTAACTCTTCTTAAAATCAGTTAGCCTGTGGTAAAATTAGTTTCATGATACATCATTGGATGACGTTGAGGACTTACTATACTTTTCCTTGCCTTAGCCTCAGAATCAGTCATTTTGCCCAGGAGCGCTGATTTGTTTAAGTGGGTAATGGTAAAAACCATTTTAAAGAGAATGCAAAATTTGGGCTTTAGTTTTGCTTATTGTCAACTCGCTGCAGAGTTGTCGCTTATAGGACCTTTTAGTTGACAGAACTAAGAAATACACATTTGCACATATTATACATAAACTCACACACATTTATATCTGTCCCTATATCTGCCTATCTAAATAGCTGAAAACCGTGAAGTCACCCTACTCTCCTTTATAACCCAATTCCACATGGTCTGTTCTAGCCTTTCTCCTTTCTGTGTTTATACCTTCTCCTATGGTATGAATCTTGGCTCCCATTATCCTCAACGTATTTACTTATTTGCTGTACCTCCCTGTCTGTAAGCAGTGCCCCAATCAAACGGTCTGTCTCCTAGGCCCTGAACCATGCAGGTGTCTCCTTGGTCCTGGTGCTGCAGGCTCGTGCTGGGCCAGAGTCTCCTTTCCTCCCCATGGGACCGCCCCACCTCTCCCCCACCCCAAACCTTCCCATCAGTGCAGTGACTCACAGTACAGCGACTCCTACCTGGAGTAGGATTCATTAGTGCTTAGTAAGTGTCTCTGTTATGATTCAAGGCAGTTTATAAAGAATGGGCAGCATAAAGTGAAGGGAGGAGAGGAAGAGATCTGAGCTGAGTAAGTGATGAGATTTAGGCCAGAATCAGTATGGCAGGTTATTCAGGCAGTAGTCCCCGAAATGGAGGAATATTCGTGTTCATATTAATGTCAGGAGAATGTCATCCTTCATCTCTCCTTTTTTGAAGAACTGGAGTACAGCTGGGTCCCAAAGTAAAATTGCTTCTTGGTCTTGGGAGAGGGAGTTCCAGAGTTCTACTTGGTGGTCAGAAGGAATGTTTTGGAATCTTTTTATATTATAAAGAAAACAAAAATGGAAGTGAATTCAGAAGGACAGAAAAAATTTCAGGTCTGTACCCCTCCTCCTATCTCCTAAAAACAGAATGGTTTTAAATGCTCATTTATTTGTATCAAGACTTTCTTGTCCTTTGTACTTAATGTAGTATCAGTTATTTCTTGGTTGAAAACCAGCCTTGTTCTTGTATAAAAGGTAACTTCAGGAACTTCAAAGCATAATGCTGTAAATCTTAGAATATCAGAGGTTGCGCCCAAAAAACCCTAGTTAAATAGGTGCCACAGTTTCCCTCCTGGGATTTTGTCATGGGATAGAAATGGGTTAGAATTGAGAACAGATCGGAGAAGACGTTGATGTTGTACTGCTTGGCTTAACATTATCAGGGGAGGGGAGGACGTGCCTCTCTCTGAGTCAGGCTTGGATGAACACGGCGCTGTGCCAGGTATTATGAAGGCAGTATCATGCAGAGCACCTCTGACGGGTTGTCGCTCTCTTCTGTGAGATTGCTCTGTGACCCTGAAGAACTATGTCTTCTCAGAAAGGCCTCCTAATAGGAAGCCCCATGTAGGGATAAAGCCAGGGTTGTAAGCCCGAGATACAGAGTTAATCAGTCTAATGAATCTAGCAGTTCCTATTGTTTGGGTAATAGCAATGGCCCTTGTAAGGGATATTGGTGTTGCTCAGCTGTAATCCAAAATCCCAACCTGGCATCACAAAGCCAGATAGGGTTCCAGTCAAGCAAAGTAATCAGTATAAATACACATATTTGGATAGCAAGTAAATATTTTGAATTATAAATGTTTCCACCTTACTGTATTCTTTTAATAAAGAAGTGTCTTAGGTCTTAGGGAGCAGCGGTCACCAACCTGTGGTCCACGGACCACTACTGGTCCGTGAGGTCTGAAAGTTTGGCAACCACTGCTATGGAGGGATTGGCCTAGTCGTTAAGGCAAAGACCAAGAATTTATACCCACGTAAGCAGCTGAACCAGGATGTCAGGACCCGAGAGTATGATTGTTATTCTCAAGTTTCCCATGAATGCAGAAAGTAATTGTTATAAACCCATCAATGTTATGACACATCCTCAAACATGTGAGACTTGTAAAGTAAAAATGCAGTAGAAGTGCAGGTCATGTTGGTGTGGTCAGAGCAATACATGTTTTTCACCAGTTTTTGATTCCGAGAATGCATGTTTGCTATTCCTAAGCATCGAGCTTCAAGAATTGTTTATCTTTTGCAAGGTCATCTGTTAGAAACATGCTCCTCTTAACTCTGAAAATTCTCTTTTCAGATGCTGTCTTTGCATTTCAATTACGCAACCCAGTGCACAACGGACATGCTTTATTAATGCAGGACACCCATAAACAACTTCTAGTGAGGGGCTACCGGCGCCCTGTTCTCCTCCTGCACCCTCTGGGTGGCTGGACCAAGGATGACGATGTTCCTTTGATGTGGCGAATGAAGCAGCATGCTGCTGTGCTGGAGGAAGGTGTCCTGAATCCCGAAACAACGGTGGTGGCCATCTTCCCATCTCCCATGATGTATGCTGGACCAACCGAGGTAGACTGCTTTTCAGGTTTTCATGCAGCAGTGTGGAAACCACTCTCGTGAACATAGCTAGTGTCAGCCACAGACCCGTCTGATCTGTGTGTCTGTTGCAACATTGAGTGTGCCCGGAGTTCTCTCCTGCTCTGTCAGGGATGTTCTCTAGGGGTGGAGAAGGGCGGCCAGGGAGGAGCATGCTCCTCTTGCTCTTGCTGCAGTCCTTGGTCCCAGTTGTGGAACAAGTTCTCTGTAGACGAAGGGCTTGGTGAGCTCAGAAAGGTGTGACACAGGCACCTCTTGTAACTGCTGGCCACGTTACAGACACAGCTCAGATAGCACCTATCTCATCCCTTTGACTAAGTCCTGAGTCACTCTTCCCAGGAAAAAATCAGTCACTCTTCTGATTTTTTTCTTCTTCTGAATTTTGGAAGGGCCAAAGGTAATTTAGTTGGAAGAATGTCTGAAAAACAGTTAAGGGTCATTCTTCATCTGTTCTTTTGTGAAGGACTGGCGCATAATAGAGTAGGGTGTAAAATTGCTTCTTGATTTGGGTGGGTGAGGGTTCTAGCATTTTACTAAGGGGTGAGAAGGGATAGTTTTGAGATATTTTTATATCTCTACATAAGGAGGACTTAAATAGATTTTTGCTGGAAGTAGAGTAGACTTTCAAAAAATATTTGTTGAATGAATGAATGACCTAAAAAACAGTGGGAAATTCCTAGCCAGCTTCTTGTTGAGTGTTCAAGCTAAAGAGTGGAAGGCACGTTCTTATGTATTCTTTTTCAACTCTTGGTCAGATTTATCTGGGAGACAAACACTTTTAGAAAGGGTTAAATAATTTAGTTGTATATACTCCCCTGTGATGTCTTCTTCCAAAAAGCGAAAGAAAGAAAAAAAAGCTTAAAAGGAAATCCAAGCATGTTTAGCTGTTTTTTGGGATCAAGCCCAAAAAATTTGGTTGGAGCTTAGTAGTGGGGTTGTATGCTCTGTTACCTCTTTCCAAGAAAAACAGGCAAACAAAAATCAACAGTCACAACACGCTGAAAGATTAACTCTTCTCTTGGATCCAGCCAAAGTAATGCAGGTAAAACTCTCACATTCTTCCCTCTTTGTTGTTACACAATGCTCATGAATATTGGGTAGTGATAGACCTTTGAGTTTCCTAGAGATCACTCACAACCTTTAGTTTTTACATCTCAAAGAAGAACTAAAATTGTTTTGGAAATAAAGTAACAATTTTGTTGCAATAGTTCCTCAATCTCTTCTTTGGTCCTATCTCCATCATTAGCATCATCATCATCATTGTCATCATCTAAAGGGAATCATTTGTTCTGAAGTTCTCCAAAATTATAGGGTGAATGGTTTTCAATGAGGAAATGACCCAAGTGAGTTTAGCATCAGAAATGGGTATATGATAAAAACATCATTAAGAGCCAGATAGGAAAGTGAAGGAATTTATCTTCCCTATTCAGGGCATATTTTTCCTCTTTATGTTTCTTATTCTCTGAAAGGAGAAGAGATAGGACATTTTATTAACTAAATGAACTAAAAACTGCTTTTTAGAAGGTGGGAGTGAGGGGATAGGTAAATAATAAATGCAGCCAGCTGTAATGAATCCTTTCTTGAGAGTCAGGCATGCTGTTTTATCTACATTAGGAAGATTTTCATGTCTTCTGATTTCAGAGCAGGGTATGTTTCTACAGGAAGACTCAAAGGTGGAGACCCCTAAGGTACCTTTGGGTGCTTGCATTTTGGCTCACCGGATAATCTTCTTCCTTGCAAGGCAAAATGCCTGGTTGGCAGGCTGGTTGCAGGAGGCCTCAGATTTGACTCCCGTTGTTGCCCATGAAAACATGGTCTGGAAAAAGCAGTATAAGCCTGTTGTCTAGGAGGTCAGGCACGGATGTGGACCTGGTTTGCCACTAGCTGGTTTTCGATCTTGGGTTAGCCATCTCTGGGCTGTGCTAAGTTCCCAGTAAATGGTTATTTAAGGGGTGCACAGAGGGACTGAATGTTCTTTAAGGTTCTGCTCCATTCTGATCATTTTCTAGTTTTTGTTTTATTTTCTTTTTATTTCATATTAAAGTATAATTATAATACATCAGAAAAGTCACATTTACAATACAATGAATTTCCTCCATTTGGTCACATTCATACAACCAGCACCCAGATTTTTAAAAAAGACTCCTACAACACCCCAGAAGTTCTTCCTTCTCCCTCCTCTACATTACCTGCCCTTCCCCAGTAGTCATCACTGTCCTCACTCTCACATTGTGGATCCAATTTGCTTGGTTGTAGTTTGGATACTCTGAGAAACAGACTCTGAGAGAGAGATTAGGGTTCAGGACATTTATTAGGGAAGAGTGCCTAGGGTCAGTGATTATGGAAGGGAAGGGAAAGAAAGAGAGCAGGGTTGGGCAGTGGGAAAGCTGATTTGTGATTCAGTCTTAGTGAAAGCCTAGTTGGTCCCCTGTGGAGTGCTGGAAAGGCCTTCAGAGATGTTCCAAGTTGCATAAGAAATAGTTGGTTATACCCCCTTGTTCACCAGTGATTGGCTGCTCGGGAAGGGGCGGGCCTTTGGGCTGCTGCTCTTTGAGAGGCAGCTTCTGAAGAGGGTGGACAGCTGCCTGGTGTGTGTGCTGGCAGAGCTCCTAGCAGCTGGGGATGATCTTTCCTTCCCAAGGAGGGCATGGGCGGCATATCCCAGCATCCAGTCCCGCCTGTTCTAACACCTTTTATAGCTAGAATTCTATACTCTCTCGTGTCTGGCTTCTTTCACTTTGCATTTTGTTTGTGAAACTTGCCCTTATTGTTGTGCGTAGTCATTTGGAGGTTAGTCATTCTCAGAACTGTGGAGTGTTCCCTGTGATAGGCTTTTGGTCAATTTCCAATTTTTTGCTGTTAAGAGTAGTGCTGGTATGAAAGTTTTAGTGCACATTTCTGTTGGTGTACCTGGGAGTAGCATTGCTGGGTCATCGGTTTATATTTGTTCAGCTTCAGTGCATGCTGTCAGTCAGTTTTCCAGTGGGTGGTACTATTTTACACTTCCATCTGCAGTGTATTTCTTTACCTGTACTTTTTCATTTTAGCCATTTCTGTCCTTTAGCTTAGACTATTTGGCCAAACACTTTGTAATACTTTTACTACTTCTAAAGCAATTGCAAAAATGTTTTCATTGAACCTGAAGAGGAAATGGAGCATGGTAAATGAGTTGTCCAATACAGTGATTGAGAAATGGAGGATAATAAGCCCACTTTTATTGTACTCTTACTGTATTTGTCAGGCATATTTCAGGTTTTTTACATGTATTAGCCAACTTAACTCTTAAAACAACACTGAGGGGAGGTCCTATTACTGTTCTCAATTTAAAGGTGAGGAAACGGAGACTCAAAAAGTAGTTCAAGGTCACATAGTAGTCTATAGACTGTCTGGCCGCAGGGCCATGTATTTAACTTCCACAGCATGTTTTTACTACTAGAGGCCTAGTGCATGAAATTCGTGCACTTGGGGGGAGAGGAGGGAAAGAGGGTCCCTCAACCTGGCTTGCGCCCTCTCACAATCCGGAAACCCTCAGGGGATGTCTGACTGATGGCTTAGGCCTGCTCCTTGCAGTTGGACATCCTTAGTTTTATTGCACTTTACTATGCTTCGCAGATATTATGGTTGGTGGTTGTTGTGTGTGTGTGTGTGTGTGTGTGTGTGTGTTTTCACGAATTGAAGGTGTGTGTGTGTGTGTGTGTGTGTGTGTTTTCACGAATTGGACATCCTTAGTTTTATTGAACTTTACTATGCTTCGCAGATATTATGGGTGATTGTTGTTGTTGTTGTGTGTGTGTGTGTGTTTTCACGAATTGAAGGTCTATGGCAACCCTATGTTGAGCAAGTCTATCAGCGCCATTTTCCAATAAGATCAGATAATGGTTAGCATTTTTAGCAATAAAGTACTTTTTAATTTAGTTATGTATAGTGGGGTTTTTTAAGACATAATGCTATTGTACATTTAATAAACTACAGTATAGTGCAAACATAACTTTTCTGTATAGTGGAAAACAAAAATATTCATGTGACTATTTATTGTGATATTAAATTGTGGTGGTCTCGCAATTATCTCTGAGGTAGGCCTGTACAGATTATATAAAGAATATTTTAACCCACAGCCACCGCCGCTGCACTCACCAGTCATGAGGTGAGTGATGCTCACCAGAGGGCAGCTCCTGCCTTGAGTGTCTGCCCTCTGGTGGTCAGTGCGCATCATAGTGACCGGTCGTTCCGCCATTTGGTCGATTTGCATATTAGCCTTTTATTATATAGGATATAATAGTACTGCATTTAAAAAATATGTGGTCATATATTCTTTGAAAATAGTCTGGGAACAAATTCTTAAAATCTCCTATAGATATTCCAAAATAGTGATTTAGGAAGGCCCCACTGACATTCATTAGAGGGGGAATCTCTGGTATAGTGGCTCTGACTTATTTTTTGATTATCATAGCCTAGAGCTGTGGGTTAAAATATTCTTTATATAATCTGTACAGGCATACCTCAGAGATAATTGTGAGACCACCACAATTTAATATCACAATAAAGAGTCACATGAATATTTTTGTTTTCCACTATACAGAAAAGTTATGTTTGCACTATACTGTAGTTTATTAAATGTACAATAGCATTATGTCTAAAAAAACCCCACAGTACATAACTAAATTAAAAAGTACTTTATTGCTAAAAATGCTAACCATTATCTGATCTTATTGGAAAATGGTGCTGATAGACTTGCTCAACATACGGTTGCCATAGACCTTCAGTTCATGAAAATACACACACACACACACACACACACACACACACACAACAACAACAACAACCACCCATAATATCTGCGAAGCATAGTAAAGTGCAATAAAACGAGGTGTGCCTGTATTCTTGCTTTTTGTACTCTTACGATATCTACTACTGTTCTTGTGTTGTGAGGAGTGAATGGGATAATGTACATCAGTTAGCACATTGCGTAGCTTGTGATAGTACATGGTAATTAACATCAGCTGCCTTAAAAACACCCACAAAGTACTTTTGCTGTAAGTTCTCAATATCCCTAGGATTCTGTCCCCACACCAAGGGGGCTGCCTACACCTCAAAGCTGCCTGTCAGTCAGTGTGAAGCCCTAGAATTTTGGTTTGGACAGAGAGCCTGGAATGACCTCCTCCCTAACAAACTTCATATCAGAGCATATATTCTCTGATTTGGAATGCTCTTTGGTGTTTGATAGGACATAAAAATATGAGAATCAATAATAAATAAAAGGAAAATGAAATAACTCCTTTTTGAGTGCCTGTTAATGTGTCACACATCGAACAGATTCTTTGCATCCATTGTATAACCTCCTCCGCACAGCAGCTCTATGAGATGGGTTTTAGTCCCATTGAATGATGAGGTTAGTGAAGCTCCGAGCAGGTTAGTGGTTATAACATTAATGATGAGAGAGAATCATTGATCGGCTGCCTCCTACATGCCCCCTACTGGGGATCAGGCTCGCAACCTGGGCATGTGCCCTTGACTGGAATCAAACCCAGGACCCTTCAGTTCGCAGGCCAACACTCTATCCATTGAGCTAAACCAGCTAGGGCAAGGAAAGTAGATTTTATTCGGGAACTATTACCATAGAGGAAAAGAGACCTCAGGATAGAATGGGGCTCAGTTCTAAATATGGCATGGACAGACCGGTGGGGGGAATAATAGCCAGAGAGGGAGTGGGGGTTGTGGATGGAAAACTACTAAGAGGCAACATTGGAAATAACAATGAAGGGATGATTCTGGTTAAACAGACCAAGCTGGATTCTTGCTGAAAGCGGGCCAGTCAGACCAAGTATCACGTCGGGGGTGGGGTTAGGGGATGAAGGACTGGATCAGATATGGTGGATGAGGAATTCCAGTTAGCAAGACTTTTGCTTCAGCTGGGCATTTCAGGCCTGACAAGGATGCACACTGAAGGTCAAGGCCTGGAGGGCTTTGAAGAGCCTGACTAGAGTTAGGTCAGGGAGAGAGTGTCAGATCCTGCATCCAGCAAGATGCAGAAGGGGTTGGCCTGTGCTCCTTGCTCTGTGGAAGCCCCTAAGGGGTCTGTGCCTTGGCAGTCTGTGGAAAGGCATGGAGTCTCGGTGCCTGCACAGAGCTCGCAGGGCTTAGAGAGCTATAAAGGCACCTCGAGTTGTATCTGGCAGGCGATGCCTGTCCGGAGTGCCAGGTATAGGCTCAGAGGTGCAGTTCTTGTCAGGAAGCATCAGATCTGGTGCGTGAGTAAAAGGAACTTTTAAAGAGCAGAGTGTAGGCATACTAGTAAACATCTTCATATTTTAAACCACTAAAGTGTTTTAATGTTTATGACCTGGCAGGATTTAAACTCTGAGATTGAGCGTCTTATGAAAACTATCCATTTCTTTTTCTCAACTGCCTCACTTGTTTGACTTATTTGGCTTATTCACAGCCTAAGTGAATGTGTTTTTTTGGTAACAAACTAAAAGGACACCACTCATTTTTTTGTAGCTTTTCCAGTGACATCAGGAGAGAGTCTGCCAGTAATGCTTCTTTGCTAACTAGTAATAATAATAAAAAGAAAAACAGTGACTCTTCCTTTAACCATTTTCTGTAGGTCATTTAGAAGGCATTGGTACCAGATTTGTTTCCCTCGCGCAAATGCTTTTCAGAACAATGAGCAGCTGTCAAGCCTGTTTGGTTATCACCAGGATGTCCCTGACTTTCCAGTCTGTAAAGATTTAAGGGCTTGATTCTTAAGTTCCATTTTAGGAATTGGGTGGGTGAGGGCAGCATGGGGAGGGAGAGCTGCTTTTCTAATGCTAAAAAGGTGTTATGTTTATATTTCTGTGAGGTATTAATTGCCTGTAGAAGTCGTGTTTGTCCCTTCCACCATATTACTAAATCTATTTTTGTAAAGGATGAGAATGCTTTCTAAGACCTGTCACGTGAAAGTTAGATGTATTTTGGAATGTGGATATGTACAACTAACAGCTATAATCTGGTTTAAGACCTTCAGATGAGAACTGCCATTTGAATTTGGAGAAAACACATTGTTGTGGGGAGGAACTTTTCTTTGCCATGAAAGCTACCCATGCCTTGTTAAATGACTCCTTGATAGAGACTGATTCTGTGTAAGTGAGCAGGTGCCCTTAAACAGGGATGGTAGGAACATACAGTAGTCCTCTTTTATCTTCAAGGGATGGCCCCAGTGGATGCCTGAAATAATGAATAGGGCTGAGCCCTATATATACTAACTATAGGCTCTGTGCACGAGATTCATGCACAGTGGTGGGGGGTGGTCCCTTAGCCTGGCCTGCACCCTCTTGTAGTCTGGGAGCCCTCGGGGAATGTCCAACTGATAGATTAAGCCTAAGCTGTCAGTCCGACATCTTTAGCACTTCCGTGGAGGTGGGAGAGGCTCCTGTGCTTGCCAGCTGTGAGCCCAGCTTCTGGCTGAGTGGCGCTTCCCCTGTGGGAGTGCACTGACCACCAGGGGGCAGCTCCTGCATTGAGCGTCTGCCCCCTGGTGGTCAGTGCGCATCATAACTACCAGCCGGTTTGCCGTTCAGTCGATTTGCATATTAGCCTTTTATTATATAGGATAGGATTTTTTTCCTATACCTATATACGGTTCCACTTAAAGGAAGTGTTATCAGTGGGGTGTCCTCTGTCCCCACTGGTTGCCAGTGGAAGTGGGCTTCTTGGGGTGCCACTAGAATAAGAATTTCTGGAGGCCCCCATGGGAGGATGAGGCATCATGGAAAGTTTTATTTCTGTGGAATCAAACCCCTGACTTTCCAAGTTCCTATCTCCCTCTCTCTTGCCAAGGAAGAAGTCCAGCTGTGTCTTCATCAGGGCTGGGATTAAAGCCATTGCCCAGAGTTTCCGTTCCATGTTTGCACAGTCGAGTCCAGTATCTGGCTAGGTTAGCTTGTGTTCACAGCTGTAGTCCATTGGCTGTGGGGTGCATGGCCATGGGCTATGCGGCTCTTGGGGCCACATGACTATGGAGGGAACAGAGGTGAGTACAAGGAAGCAGGAACAAAGCCACAGAACAAGAGAGAAATAAGAGATTCTAGAGATAATTTCTTGCCTGTGCATTTTAACCTTCTAAGATTTTTGTGTGCTTGCAGTAGCTCCACCCCTTCTAGCCAGTTATCTTTTTCCAGCTTAGACTGACAGGCAGACATCTTCAGTCCATCTGAAGATGTCTGCCTGTCCAACAATGAGGAAGATGTGTCCATCTTCCTCATTGTTGGACCCCTTTCCCCAATGATTTGCAGGGAATAGATTGGTGCTTCCCTGGGGAGTGTGATGTTGTAGCTTCCTGGTAAAGCTGCCCAGATGACCATGTTTATAATGTCTGGCCTTTCCTTTGCTACTTTGCTATTATTAACATTAACAACTAGCTCATTACATTGTTAGCAGAAGCACCTTCTCTTTGGCATATCCAATTTGCCAGCATCACTACTGTTGCAACTTGGGGCCCTCATTAATTAAAATACATAAATTTTACTTAGCTACTTGAACACAAGCAGTGTAATACTATGACAGCTGATCTGATAACTGAGATGGTTAGTAAGTGGCTAACGGGCAGGGAGCCTGTACAGCATGGAGATTCTGGACAAAGGGGTTTATGTTCTGGGTGGGATGGCGTGGAGAGCATGAGGTTTCATCACACTGGTCAGAACGGAATGGAGCACCAAACCATTTATTTCTGGAATTTTCCACTTAATATTTTCAGACTGTGGTGGACTGCAAGTAACTGAAACCACAGAAAACAAAGCCTCACTACGGTGGGGCACTAGGTGTTAGACCGCTAGAGTCAGACTGTACCTCAGGTCAGCAACCTTGGTACTTGAATTCTGGCTAAAAAAGAATTCAGAGCCAAGACTCAAACTATAAGAGAAAGTTTATTTAGAAAGTCACAGAGGTAGAAGAAGTGAGCTGTAGAAGAAATGGGCTCAGGAAACAACTTACAGAGGCAACAGAAGGGCCCTTGGAGCTTACGAGAGAGAGAGACAAGGAAAATACTGCTGGGGGAAGAGAGTGGGAAAGGCATGGCGTGCTCCATAGATGGGTCCTCCATTTTAAGGGCTGTTAAGGGTGGTGATTTTAGGGGATTTCCCAGGGAAGGATCTCAATAGAATATTCATCAGCTTTCCAAGTGTGTCCTTTCAGGGTTGTGGTCTCCACTGATTGGTCAGCACCAGGGCAGGGGTCACTAGTTATTGCAGCTGGTCCTGATGTCAGCCATGGTATTGCTTGTCTGGTTTCGTTGCTTTTCTGTGCCTGGAGCTGAAAGACAGCTGAAGCCTAGATGTTTTCCTTAGGGGTTAATGCTTAAGGGAGTGGTTGTGCAAGGGTGCACATGGGAGTCGCATGAGGCCACTCTTCCACCCCTTGTTCCTCCTCCAAAGGGGTTTTACCACATGACTAGCGACATGCCAGGGGAGGAAAGGTCGGGAGGGTCGGAACTGGGTCAGGGGAGGGTCTGAACTAAACGACCAGCTATCTGAGAGGTTGCCCTGGTGACCTTCTATACCTGGCGGCCCATCATGCTTGCTCTGCTCATGTCTATCTAACTGCCGACCACAGAACTACTGTGTTGCCACCCGGATGCCCGTATAGTCAGTTAATTAGTTCATGCTTTCATCCAGTATCTGTCTGGCGCAGTAATATGTGTTAGGTTAGAAATCTGTTCCTACCTATAAATACTTGCAAGAGTTCTGATAACTTAAAGGGACATTATTCTTGAGATCTGAGCCTAATTATGGGAGCCATAGATTCTCAAGTTTTCCTTCCTTCCTCCCTCCCTCCCTCCCTCCCTCCCTCCCTCCCTCCCTCCCTCCCTCCCTCCCTCCCTCCCTCCCTCCCTCCCTCCCTCTCTCCCTCCTTCCCTCCCTCCCTTCCTTCCTTTCTATTATTTTAAAGTGTTACATATATCTCCTTTTTTTTCCCTATTGACCTTCCCCCAGCTTCCCCTATCCCCTATCGCATGCCCTCATTCCACACCCCCCAGTGTCTTGTGTCCATTGGCCGTGCTTATATGCATGCATACAAGTTCTTTGGTTGATCTCTTTCACCCCCTCCCAGACACTCCCCAGCCTTCCTGCTGTAATTTGACAGTCTGTTTGGTGCTTTACTGCCTCTGTATCTATCTTTTTGTTCATCAGGTTATAATGTTCTTTATTTTCCATAAATGAGTGAGATTATGTGGTATTTTTCTTTCATTGCCTGGCTTATTTCACTTAACATAATGCTCTCCAGGTCCATCCATGCTGCTGCAAATGGGAAGAATTCCTTCTCTTTTATAGCAGCGTAGTATTCCATTGTGTAGATGTACCATAGTTTTCTAATCCACTCATCTGCTGATGGGCATTTAGGCTGTCTCCAAATCTTAGCTATGGGGAATTGTGCTGCTATGAACATAGGGGTGCATGTATCCTTTCTGATTGGTGTTTCTGGTTTCTTGGGATATATTCCTAGAAGTGGGATTACTAGTCAAATGGGAGTTCCATTTTTAGTTTTTTGAGGAAACTCCATACTGTTCTCCACAGTAGCTGCACCAATCTGCATTCCCACCAGCAGTGCACGAGGGTTCATTCTTCTCCACATCCTTGTCAGCACTTGTCGTTTGTTGATTTGTTGATGATTGCCATTCTGACAGGTGTGAGATGGTATCGCATTGTCATTTTGATTTGCATCTCTCAGATAATTAGTGACTTTGAGCATGTTTTCATGTGTCTCTTGGCATTCCTTCTGTCTTCTTTGGAAAAGATTCTATTTAGGTCTGTTGTCTATTTTTTTATTGGATCATTTATCTTATTAAGTTGTATAAGTTTCCTGTAGATGTTGGAGATTAAACCTTTATCAGTGATAACATTTGTAAATATGTTCTCCCATACAGTGGGCTTTCTTGTTGTTTTGTTGATGGTTTCTTTTGCTGTGCAAAAGCTTTTTATTTTGATGTAGTCCCATTTGTTTATTTTCTCTTTAGCTTCCATTGCCCTAGGAGCAGTATTGGTGAAGAAATTGCTTCGGCATATGTCTGATATTTCTCTACCTGTGGATTGCTCTAGTATTTTTATTGTCTCCTGTCTTATGTTTAAGTCCTTTATCCATTTTGAGTTTATTTTTGTGTATGGTGTAAGTTGGGTGTCTAGTTTCATTTTTTTGCATGTATCTGTCCAATTTTCCCAACACCAATTACTGAAGAGACTGTCTTGATTCCATTGTATATTCATGCCTTTTTTGTCAAATAGTAATTGAGCATAGTGGTTTGGGTTGATATCGGGGTTCTCTATTCTATTCCATTGGTTATATGTCTGTTCTTGTGCCAGTACCAGGCTGTTTTGAGAACAGGTGGCTTTGTAATACAGCTTGACATCTGGTATTGAGATCCCACCTACTTTGTTCTTCTTTCTCAGGATTGCTGCAGCTATTTGGGGTCTTTTTTTATTCCAGATGAATTTTTGGAGAGTTCTTTCTAGGTCTGTGAAATATGCCATTGGTATTTTAATGGGGACTACATTGAATCTATAGATTGCTTTGGGTAGTATGGATATTTTAATGATGTTGATTTTACCAATCTATGAACATGGTATGTTCTTCCATCTGTTTATGTCTTCCTCTTTCTCTTTTTTCAGTGTCCTGTAGTTTTCCGCGTATAGGTCTTTTACCTCCTTAGTTAAGTTTATTCCTAGGTATTTTAATTTTTATGGTGCGATGGTAAATGGATTTCTTTTTTAGTCTCTCTTTCTGTAAGTTCACTATTGGTGTAAAGAAATGCCATAGATTTCTTGGTGTTAATTTTGTATCCTGCTACATTGCCGAATTCATTTATTAAGTCTATTAGTTTTTTGACGGAGTCTTTTGGGTTTTTTATGTACAATATCATGTCATCTGAAAAATAAGGACAGCTTTACTTCTTCTTTTCCAATTTGGATGCCTTTTATTTCTTCTTCTTGTCTAATTGCAATGGCTAATCCTTCCAGTACTATGTCAAACAGCAGTGGTGAGAGTGGGCATCCCTGTCTTGTTCCTGTTCTTAGGGGAAATGGATTTAGTTTTTACCCATTAAGTATGATGTTGGCTGTGGGTTTATCATATATGGCTTTTATTATGTTGAGGTATGATCCTTCTATGCCCACCTTGCTGAGAGTTTTAATAAAAAATGGGTGTTGGATTTTGTCAAATGCTTTTTCTGCATCAATTGATATGACTATGTGGTTTTTATATATCAATTTGCTTATTTGATATATCACGTTTATTAATTTGCAGATATTGTACCATCCTTGCATTTCTGGGGTAAATCCTACTTGGTCATGGTGTATGATCTTTCTAATGTACTGCTGGATCCGATTTGCTAGAATTTTGTTGAGGATTTTGGCATCTCTGTTCATGAGGGATATTGGCCTGTAATTCTCTTTCATTGTGTTGTCTTTATCTGGTTTTGATATTAGGGTGATGCTGGCTTCATAGAAGGAACTTGGAAGTGTTCCTTCCTCTTGAATTTTTTGCAGTAGTCTGAGGAGGATAGGTTGTAGTTCTTCCTTGAATGTTTGGTAAAACTCCCCTGTGAAGCCGTCTTTTGTTTGCTGGAAGCTTTTTGATGACTACTTCAATTTCTCGTATAGTTATTGGCCTATTGAGATGTTTGGATTCTTCCTGATTGAGTTTTGGAAGGTTATATTTTTCTAGGAATATGTCCATTTCCTCCAGGTTGTCCAGTTTGTTGGAATAGAGTTGTTCATAGTATTTTTTAACAGTCCTTTGTATTTTGGAGGGGGGGGGGGTGTCTGTTGTTATTTCACCTCTTTCATTTCTGATTTTGTTTATATGGGTCCTCTCTCTTTGTTTCTTGGTGAGCCTGGCTACAGGTTCATCAATCTTGTTTATCCTTTCAAAGAATCAGCTCTTGGTTTTGTTGATCTTTTGTGTTTTTTTTTTTGTTGTTGTTTCTATGTCGTTTATCTCCACTCTGATCTTTATTATTTCCTTCCTTCTGCTTACACTGGGCTTTTCTTGTTGCTCTCTTTCTAATTCTTTGAGTTGTAGGGTTAGGTAATTCATTACCATTGTTTCTTGTTTTTTGCAGTAGGCTTGTAGAGCTATGAACTTCCCTCTCAAGATTGCTTTTGCTGTGTCCCATAGATTTTGGATTGTTGTGTTTTCATTGTCATTTGTTGCCATGATGTTTTTTATTTTTTCTTTGATCTCTCTGATAAACCAGTCATTGTTTAATAGCATGCTATTTAGTCTCCATGTGTTTAACTTTTTTGGATTGTTTTATTGTGGTTGATTTCCAGTTTTATGCCATTGTGATCTGAGAAGATGCTTGATATGATTTCTATCTTCTTGAATTTGAAGAGACTTTGTCTGTGTCCTAATATGTGGTGTATCCTTGAAAATGTTTCGTGTGCACTGGAGAAGAGTGTATATTCTGTAGCTTTGGGGTGAAATGTTCTAAAGATGTCAATTAAGTCCATCTGATCTAGTGTGTCATTTAGTATTGCTGTTTCTCTGCTGATTTTTTGTTTAGTTGATTTATCCAGTGGTGTCAGTGGGGTATTAAAGTCCCCTACTATGATGGTATTGCTATCAATTTCTCCCTTGATATCTTCCAGAAGTTGTTTTATGTATTTGGGTGCTCTTATATTGGGTGCATATATGTTTACCAGAGTTATATCTTCTTGTTGAATTGCTCCCTTTAGTATTATGTAGTGGCCTTCCTTATCTCTTGTTATGACCTTTGCTTTGAGGTCTATTTTATTGGATATAAGTATCGCACCTCCAGCTTTTTTCTCATTTCCATTTGCCTGAAAAATATTTTTCCATCCCTTCACTCTCAGTCTGTGTGAATCCTTTGTTCTGAGGTGGGTCTCTTGCAGACAGCATATATATGGATCATGTTTTCTTATCCTTCAGCTACCCTATGTCTTTTGATTGGTGCATTTAATCCATTTATGTTTAATGTTATTATTGATAAGTACAAGTTTGTTGTCGTATTTTTTCTTATTATTTGTTTTTCTTTTTGCCTTTCTCTTTCTTCTTTTTACAGCAATCCCTTTAGCATTTCTTGCATTGCTGGCATGGTAGTGATAAACTCTCTTAGCCCTTTTTGTCTGTGAAACTCCTGATTCCACCTTCAATTTTGAATGATAGCCTTGCTGGGTATAGTATTCTTGGGTTCAGTCCCTTGCTTTGCATCACTTTGTAAATTTCATTTCATTCTCTCCTGACCTGGAGTGTTTCTGTTGAGAAATCCATTGATATTCTAATAGGAGAACCATTGTAGGTAACTTTCTGTCTCTCTCTGGCAGCCTTTAAGATTCTTACTTTGTCGTTGGTGTTTGCCAATTTAATTATGATGTGTCTTAGTGTCAGTCTTTTAGGGTTCATCTTGTTTGGGATTCTATATGTTTCTTGGACTTGCATGGTTTTTTTCTTGCCAATATCAGTAAAGTTTTCTATCATTATTTCTTCAAACAGGTTTTCTATTCCTTTCTTCTCTTCCTCTCCTTCTGGCACCCCTATGCAAATGTTGTTTTGTTTTGTGTTGTCCCAAAGCTCCCTTAGGCTCTCCTCTTGCTTTTTAAGTCTTCTTTCCAGTTGCTGCTGTGTTTGTGTGTTTTTCCCTACCTTGTCTTCTAATTTACTGATGCAGTCTTCAGCCTCTTCTAGTCTACTGTTTAAGTCTTCCATTGTGTTCTTTATTGCAGCTATGTCATTCTTCATCTCCTCTTGGTTCCTTTTCATGTTGACGACATTCTCATTCAGCTCTTTATAATTCTCATTGAGTTGTGTGTATTTGTCATCCAGCCATTTGAGCATCCTTAGAACCATTACTCTGAATTCTTTCTCTGGTATGTTGCTAGCCTCAATTTCATTTAACTCCCTTTCTGGTGATTCCTCTTTTTCTTTCCTTTGGGGATTGCCTTTTTGTCTTCCCATGTTTTGCTGTAACGTTTTAATTATAGATCCAGTTGCTTTGCTACCCAGGTTCTTTTGGGGATGGAGCTACCAGTGTAATCTCTCAGTTCTTCTAGGCTTGGTAATCTAGTGTAGCTCCCTACTTAAGCTATTTGGGTTCTCTTGATGTAGGCCTGTGAGCTGGAGAGGCACAACTGTGGTGTCTAGAAGTCAGCAGCCGTGGAGGGGGGTGTCCCAATTTTTGCTATCTTGCACCCTTGATTGAAATCACATGTGCCCAGTAGGGACTCACAGTAGCACTCAGGAACCATCTGTTGGGGTGATGGGGCTAAGGGGGGCTGTGCTCTGGAAAGTAGTGACTGTCGTGTCCAGAGTTCTGTAGTTGTGGGATGGGCAGACTTAGCTTTTGCTGTTGCACCTGTGGTTGATAGACGCTCGCTCCCAGTGGAGGCTCACAGGGGCACCCTCGAGGCACCCTGAAACACTCTGAAGGGCCCTGACAGTGTAGCCGCATAATTGAGGAGTCTGTGGGCAGGTATCCAGGATGAGTGAATTCAGAATTTCTACTGCGGGGTGGGGGGGGGGGGGGACGTGGAGTGGGGTGGGGGAGCGTGCCCCTGTTTGCCCAAGATCACACTCAGGGAGAGCTCACAGTGACGCCCACAAGCGCCCTGTGGATAGATGGGCTCAGGGTGCCTGCCTGTTGGAAATGCGCATCTGTGGAGGTGCTTTTGCTGGTGCAGAGCTCTGAAGGACTCTGAGGGTCCCTGGCACTGAGGTTGAGCAGCTGGGATGGCTGTGGGCAGTTATTCAGGAAGAGGGAATTCAGAATTTCTACTGCGGGGCAGCACGCCTTTGTGCAGAATCACACCCAGGAGAGTCTCACAGCTGCTCCCTGGTGCTGCCTGCGGAGTGGTGTGCCCTGGATGCCTGTGCACTGGAAACGCTGAATGTGGTGTCCAGAGTTCTGCTGCTGGGGAGGGGGAAGTTGCACTTACTGCTGCTGAGTGGTGCATCTTTGGAGGTGGAGGTCCCAGGGTCCACGGGTCTGCGGGTGTGGCAGTAGTTCCAAGGCCCTTCTGGTTGGTGGTGTTGATGAATTCCTAAAAAAGGCCATTCTCCCCTTCAAGATGGCGTGGGCTCCATGCCGGAGTCCCGCAGACTGGGGAGTGCCCGCAGCAGTAGTAGTCTCTTCCTGTCCAAAAGAGCCTGGTCTGCCAGCCCCTGCTGCTCCTGCAAGATTTAACTGCCCCTCACTCACTCATACACTCACCACACACATCCACACACTCACCTTTCATCCCCTCACTCACTCACTTCCTCTCCCTCACCTCCGTCCTGCCAGCCACCATCTTCCTCCTCTTGAGAGGATATTCTTAAAATACTAATTACCACTGGTTTTGATTATTTTTAAAATGTTAACTCACTGGTCACTTTTGATTTTTCCTTGTTTTCTTTTAATTTGGCTAATAAAAACAGGTTCTAGGAAGTGGGAAATATGTAGAGAAAAGTAGTCCTTTTTTCTTTCACCTATCTCCTTTAATTAGTCTACTTTTAAATGAATACAATGTTAGACTAAATAAGTCACTGATTTCAGATATTGGATAAAGATCTTCTTGCCTTTTTGTCTAATGACAAAAAGAGAATAATTTCAGTGAAGATGTTTCCCTTTTAATTTGGCTTATATTAAGTTGTATTCAAAAGAGTGAAGATCAGCAATTATATACCATATTAATACTTGGGGCTAAAATACCGTCTACAGGTCTTTTTTTCTTGTCAAGTTTTTATTTCACTTTTTATTTTTGACAGTTGTCTTTTAGGGAGCATATTATCTTTTTCAGACAATGAATGAGTTTCCTTAGTCAAGAAACTGTAGCCCTAACCGGTTTGGCTCAGTGGCTAAAGCATCAGCCTGCTGACTGAAAGGTCCCAGGTTTGATTCTGGTCAAGGTCATGTACCTTGGTTGCGGGCACATCCCCAGTAGGAGGTGTGCAGGAGGCAGCTGATCGATGTTTCTAGCTCTCTATCCCTCTCCCTTCCTCTCTGTAAAAAAAATCAATAAAATATATATTAAAAAAAAGACGATAACTTACAAAAGTCTTTCCTGTTAAAGAGCTGTATTCATGTTTTAGTTAAGCACAATAAAATATAAAAGGGCAGAAAAAAACAATTTTAAGCAAAACTTTAAAAATATAGTCAGTGTTGTGGAAATCTTGGATCTTGTGAAATATTTTTGTGAAGTTTAGACATCCTTTAATTTTCTTCCAGCTTGTGTAATGAATACAAAATCTTGTGGTTTGTGTAATTTGAAACATATTTAAGCAGTGTGAGGTAGGAACCCCTTGAACCATAGTAGGTAAAATTTGAGCTACATTTTAAGAAATGTGTTTTCTTTTTTAGGTTTATTTTAAATGCTGTGTTGACACCCTATCTACTTTAAGTTTGTTGGGAACTAGGAACCTTAATAAAGTTTTCCTCCATTTACTTTGAAAAAGTAAAACATGGTGGGAGCATAAATCAATATTGCTTTGTAAAACAAACTTGCATGGACCTCAGATGCACAGAGTTAGATTAATCATAATTTGTGGTATATGGTGTATGCGTGCACTGTCATCATTGGTCCATGAGTTGGTTTATTAAGTTGTGATTATATATTTGTTACCTTTGAAAATTATTGAGTAAACAACTGTGAATTGCCTCTGACCTGAGAAATATAACTTGCATCTCCCAGCTTCTCCTATCAATCTCATCCGGAATTGGAATTGCTTAGGTTTTTGACATTTGCCAACATGCCTGTCAGAAATTTTATACCATTTTTCATTCACATAAGCAGATTGATCGTTACGCACTTCAGTGTCTGCTTTGTCACTGACTTTGAATCTACGGAACCACAAAAGGTCTGTGACTGACATGATAAACAGAGAAGCATATTTATTGAGCCACGTTTTTTCTTTGTTGAGTCAAAGTCTTAAGTCCTATAAACACCATAGTTTCTAAAATAACTCTCCTGCCATTCTCCTCCCTCTCCACATCATCACAGTCTTGAATTTTATACTTTTTATTTCCTTACCTTTACACACATACATACACATTTTTATCACATGTACACATGATCACATGATATATTATTTAGCTTTACTTATTTTCCAACCCTGCTTTAGATGCCTCTATGCTGATGATACTCAAATATCTATCTGTAATTCACATCTCTTTTCTGAACTCCAAACCCCTATATCCTGCCACCTTGAATCTCTAACATACAGCTCAAAGTTAACATGCCTGAAATGTTAATTGCCTCGTTTTAGCCCTCCAAATCTACTTTATCCGTAGCTTCCTTCATCTCAGTGGATCCCAGTTCCTTCAGAGATCTTGGGATCATCATTTTCTCTCCTAACCCATGTCTGTTTGTCCACAAAAAATATGTTCCTTATCACTTTCAAAATACATCTAGACTTTTGCTTCTGGTCATAACGGGGTAATGGATACTGGACTTGTCCTCTTGCTGAAAACAACTGTAAAATTGATTAAGTATGTGAAACACTTGTGTGAAGGCGGCAGTGTGCAGAATCCTGAGAGATGGGGAGCATACACAGTGAACCCCCTGTTTAGCCTGGTCTGGGGCCTGGGGTAGTTTCCAGACCACAGCACGGCTGTGGGAATCCAAGTGGAACACGTTGGTCCTGTTGCGCTGAGGAGGCAGAGTCTGGATTTGGGGGCTGCTGGACCTGCCGAGACCTGCAGCGTGCTTACCGGAAAGGAGGGCACAGCACAGAGCTGAGGCACCAGATGCTCATCAGAGGATGTTCCCCCATCTTCCTCGGACTGCATTTGTGCAGGGCGAGACTCTGCGAGGCCTGATGCAGCGGCTGCGGTAATCTAGAGCGGAGAGAGGATGTTAGAGGTTGGGTTACACAGTGTGGGAAGATGACGTCCCAGCCCAGCTCAAATGGAGAGACCTTGTTAACATTCCAGGCATTGAACTGAGACACCAGAAAGACATGCCTTAAGAGCAAAGACCACCCTTCATACCCAAGACAGTATTTGTCTGGGTCCCATTAGGAGGTGGAAATGGCACAGAATTTGAATAGGGAAAATTTAAAGAATCATTAAACTTCAGTAGTGGAATAACAGTAAAAATGTCAAGTGAACTCGAAAGGGTACCCTAACGTTGAAGGAGATAACTAAAGGAAGAACAAACTTGTAAAAGGGATCCCTTCCCTAAGAGTTGGCCCCAGAGACCTCATTGAAAAAGCTATGGTTTTATCCCAGTGGATGGAGGAAAAATTCAGTGGACTGTCTGGGCCACACCTGGTTCACAGGAGCCAGAAAGCAGGAAACAATGCTGGTGCACAGGCTAACTGAGGCTGACAGACAGGTGCCCAGAGGGTGTTTGGGAGCCCACTGCTGCCAGAGAGATGCACAGTGTGTCATGCTGGTGTGCAGAGGGATGCAGGAAACAATCCTCTGGGCACAGGTGAGCCCAGGCTGGTGGGTGGGGTATAGAAGGGAGTCAGGGAGCCCATGGTGCTGGGAGGCTTGGGGTGCAACAGTGTCTGCATTAGGAGGGCGGCAGCGAGATGGTCACTGGGTTCAGGCTAGGGCTTTGAGGTTATGAAGGGTTATGCACTTTGGGTTTGCTCATGGACCAGAATGCCACCAGTTATCTACATACACAGGCACCACTGATACCCCCTTCCTCCTACAACGTTCCTATGATGCCCTCTCCTGGTGAAATTCAACATTGTGCTTGCTGATAGAGAAATGCGTAGGTTCAGTCCATTATCTTAAATAATTTGGGTGAATTTGGAGTTGAGAGGCAGTAGATTGATAAAAAGCTAGACCTGCCCTGGCCAGTGTGGCTCAGTTGATTGGGGCATTGTCCCACACACTGAAAAGTGGTAGGTTCTGTTCCTGATCAGGTCACATACCCAGATTATGTTTGATCCCTGGCTGGGGCTCATGCGGAAGGCAACCGATGGATGTTTCTCTCATCTCATCTCTCTCTCTCTCATCTCTCATTCCCCCCCTCCCCCATGTCTCTCTCCCTCTCTCTTTCTCCTTCTCTTTATCTCTGCCTCTCTCTAAATAAAGAAAAAAAACATATTCCTGGGTGAGGGTTTTAAAAAGGGCAAAAAAAGAAAAGCTAGACTTGCTCAACAAGGCTTACAATCAAGCCGCAGAAAGATAAAAAGAGGTGCCAATTACCTCCTTAAAACAAATCTTCCACAGGTCCAACATACAATAACAAATTACTGGAAATAGGAAGGACCAGGAAAATGTGATTTACAATGCAGAATGAAAGCTCTTTGTTGTTACTAGAAACAGACCTAGAGATGATGCTGATGTTAGAATTACCAAATAATAGTATTAAAGCTTTTTAAAGGAAAATATGGTCCTTGGATGGGGAATCTCAGAAAAAAAATGGAAACAAAGCAAAAGCAAATGGAAAGTCAAGGACTAAAAAAGCATAGTATCTGAATTGAAATAACTTATTGGATGGACTTAAAATCAGACAACATTTGGCAGAAGAACTGGTCAATGAGCTAGGAATCAGATTAATTGAAATACTTTGGAAAAAAGAAAGAAAATGCATGGGGAGAATGAGCAGAGCCTCAGTAATTGTGGACAGTATCATGCTATCTAACATATATGTAATTGGAGTTCTGAGAGAGGGAGACAGAACAATGTCTCACAAAAAGTTTTTGAAAAAATGATGGTGAAAGCTTTTTAAAATTGGTGAAAAACATCATTCTAAGAATTCAAGAAACCTCTAATCTTGGAAAAAAATAAATTCAAAGAAAACAACACTTAAGCACATAGTACTCACACTGATGAAAATTAATGATGTAAAGAGGAGCCTTGGAAGTAGAGTGATGGGGAGGGAGAGATGAAGCGGAAACCTTAGGGAAATAATAGGACTGATGCTGCCTGGCCTGTGTGGCTCAATGGTTGAACATTGACCTATGAACCAGAAGGTCACGGTTTGATTCCCGATCAGGGCACATGTCCAGATTTCGGGCTCCATCCCCAGTGGGGGATGTACAGGAGTCAGCCAATTAATGATTCTCTCTCATCGATGTTTCAATCTCTCTCTCCCTTTCCCTTCCTCTCTGAAAGCAATAAAAATATATTTTAAAAAGTAGGAATGATGCCTAACTTCTCAGGAGCAATGCGAACTGGAAGCAATGGGTTAGCTAGCATCATTAAGAAAAACCAGCAAAAAAAAAAAAAAAAAAAAAAAGCTTGATAATCTAGAGTTCTGTTTTCTCACAAAAATAAAAATAAAGGTAAAGACATTTCCAATAAATGAGAGTTGAGAATTTTGTTAGGGAAGAAAAGCTTTTCATAGATCTTGCAGCAGACTTCCCCAGAGGCCCCATTTTTGCTCAACTATAGGCTGCGTGGCTAGGAAGACTGGGACCTGGCATCTCATCCTCTGGAATAAAATTCCTGTCATCAGGGTAGAGAGAACTCAGTTGTGTAGGCATCCAGCAGTGTTTGTTACGTACAAAATAAATTATTTGTATAATCAGGAAAAAGTGACAAAGCTCTTTGTTATTTGGTACATAGGTGCAAGAAAAGCAAAAAATAAGTCATTTGTTGTTAGCTTGACCATCAGCCTTAGAAGGCTTTATAGAAAGCCTTTGGACATGGCTTTGTATTCTTCCGTATGCATTCAGTATTCAGACATCGTGCTGGCCACTGGGCATAACGAGATAAATAATACATCTTGACTTCAGTCTGCTGGAAAGATAAACAGACAGCTCTTACTTGTTGTCAGTGGACCACCTTCTAGGCAGTGTGCCATCTTTTTCATAGAGCAAATGGATTTTCCTTTAGAAACACAGGTTAGGAAGCAGTTAATTCAACTGGGATTGTCAGGGAATGTTTTACAGAATAACAGTAACAGCAGCAATGTTTGTCCTTTATTGAGGGCCAGGTGCTGTCCTGAGTGCCTTCCATCAGTCTTAATGTATTAAGAGTTATCCTTGTTTTTATAAATTTGGAAACTGAGGCTTATATAAGGAAATTGCCTGAGGGCATCCAATTAGTAGGGGGCAAAGTCAGGATGTAAATCTAGGACAGCCTGACTCCACAGCCTGTGTGCTTAACCAGATGCAGCAAGGGCTCTGGACTGACTCGCAGTCTCTTGATTAAAGCATATCACCTTTTCAGTATAAGTTAACTCACACCAAGTATTCTTGGAAGAGTTATGTGTTTTGCTTATTCATGTCTGTTATAGTTTTACAAGTATTCTCATGGGGAAACCACTCACTAAATTGTAAATTAAAATAATTCAGGTCACCTGCAGGAGAACGTTGACTCCTTGTTTGGTGTCTTTACCTTTAATTTACTCATGTAACCTCTAGAAGTCCAAGTGCAATTTAATTGACTGGTAATTTTACAAGACAAAATTAGAACTGGCCACTGCCACCAACCACATGCTCTGTGACCCAATAAGGTGCTAAGTTTTCTGGGCTTCATCTTCCTCTTATTTTAAGAGGATGGAGCTGGTTGGATTAAATGATCTGAGCTTTCTTAAATATTAAAATTAAGCCATACATTCTCTGTTTGGGGACCTTTTGGTGTTTGAATGATTTAAATGCCTAGACATACATACTTAATGAGCAAAGTGAGTTTACCTAAATTCAGAGAACTTAGACTGCCCTTTTAGTTTAATGCTGTGCAAGCAGCCATTCATTTAATGCAGCAGAAAAGATTTTTCATTTAAGTAGAGTTGCAAAGTAGTTAATTATTGATAAAATTCTGACCTCGATAAAAATTCTGAGTCTGAACTAGCAAAGGTCTTTTGTGTGACTACGGTGAAGGGGCAGAGGGGAGTGGGCAGATTTTTCTTTATTTTTTATTTTATTGTGGCTCCATGAACATAGAATTAATACTATAGCAGAAAAAGGTATAGTTATAGGACATTGGGGTCTTCTCTATTCAGCTTCCAAATGGGGAGAGAAGAACTAAGATAGCACTCAGGAGGCTTGTTAGCATTCCTCAGCTGGAAGTGGCACACATCACTTTGGCTCTCATTCCTTTGGCCAGAACTCGGCCACATGGTCACACTGCAAGGGAGGCTGGGAATTGTATTTCACTGTGTTCTCAGGAGGAAGGGTAGTACCGGGTACACAGACACAGAGGTAGGTATATGAAAAGCTAAATGAGTGGAAAAAATCAAGACAGTTATTAACTCCAGGAAAAACAAACAGTTGTACAAGGAGGGGAATAAAATAAAGACCATAATAACAGCTAACATTTGTTGTGTACTTACTCTGTACTAGGTTCTGTTTGTTCTAACTGCTCACATGTTTCATATATTAGTTTACTTAAAACATTTATTTTTACAGGTGAATGTTGATTTCATCAAAAATGTATCACTGTATTTATTGGATAAATGGGATAGGGAATGAGAGTGGAGTAAAAACCAAACATCATCTTTTATAATAGGAAAAATAATGTGGGAATAATGTCTACATTTTATAGTATCTGAAACTAAACAGTCAAGACATGACAGGTGATGAATGTCATTTGGAAATAAAGAGGTGGATATCAGTAGTAACAACTGAAAAAGCAAACTCTGCAGGGTGAGCAGGTCAGGTGTGGGGTGATTGCCCTCGTGCTATTGTGCTCTCTAGGCATGTTGATAAATATACAAGTACTTGTTATAAGAGAAACCGTCAAGAGAGAGAAAATGAAAATGATGTGTAGTGTTCATTATGTGTACCTTATTTTCATGCAGAACAGAGATGGTTTTGTAAAAATCACTAAGTAATGGAGCCTTACATGGAAAGAAAGGGAGCTAAAAACACATTTCTAGACCTGGGTTTGTGCCATACTTTATTGGCCAAGTCAAACTTTGGATTTACTTCAAATTTTAATGAGAATGATGATCTCTTACAGTTACTTTAACTTATAAATTCTAGGTGTTAGACTGATTTTTGTTTTTAAACTATGACTTAATGTGAAAGTATGGGCTTCAAAGCTATTTTGCATGCAGCCAAATGCCTTGTTTAATTCTTGCCTGATATCCTGGGTCATAGTCACTTAGCTACATGTTTTCTCAGTACCAGTTTATATAAGTAGTCAAATTAGTTTTGTTTTCTTTTTTTGGTTTGTTTTAAGCCTTTTTATTTTTTTATTATTATTTTTTTTAGTTATACATTGCTTTATAATTTTATTTATTTATTTATTTTTATTTTATTTATTTTTATTGTTTTAAGTATTACAAATAGCAGTACATATGTCTCCTTTTTTTACCCCCATTGACCTCCCCTACCCCCCAGTACATGCCTTCACCTGCCCGCCCTCCCCCCCCGCCCCAGTGGCTTGTATCCATTGGTTATGCTTATATGCATGCGTACAAGTCCTTCGGTTGGTCTCTTACAGCCCCCCTTGCCCAACCTCCCGTCTTCCCAATGTAGTTTGACAGTCTGTTCAATGCTTCTTTGCCTCTGTATCTTTTTCCCACCATTTCTTTCCTTTAAAAAGTTTTGCCTTTGCAGAGTAGTCAAATTAGTTTAATCATTTGCATCCAGTAGTTTTTTTAACCAATGAAAGTATAACAGAGAAAGTACAGAAGTCACAGTGCACATACAGCTTAATGAACTTCTATAGTGAGCACAGCCTGGTTGCTAGTCCTCGGCTCGGATCCAGAAACAGAGCATTACTAGGCACGTCTAGAACTGACATCAACGTGGACTAAAGTTGCAAAGTGATTAATTGATGATAAAATTCTTTGTAGTATTAAGAATGAATTTATCTCCCTTTGACTGATGAAATTGTGTTAATTTCTGTTATTTCCAAAATTGGTCAAAGGTTACGAACTTTCAGTTATAAAATGAATAAATTCTGAGGATCTAATATACAGCAGGGTGACTATCGTTAATGATACTGTATATATACTTGGAATTTGCTCAGATCTTAAATATTCTCACCACACACAGGTAACTATGTGAGGTAATGACTGTGTTAATTTGATTGTGGTAAATATTTCATAGCATATACATCTATCAAGTCACACATGTTGCATACTTCAAATATGTACAATTTAATTTGTCAGCTTATCTGTCAAAAAAATGGCAAGAAAACAGCAGAACATTACCGTTATCCCTGAGGCCCCTTCCAGCGCTTCCATGAAAGGATCAATCTCTACCTGACTTCTAACCTCCTGGATTAGATTTTGAACTATAAACAAATGATATCTAGCAGTTGTGTAAAATCATACATGTAGACACATGTACTCACATATTTCCTTTAAGTAAAAAAATATAAATATGTATACATAAACACGTACACATTTATACTCTTAGAATTTTTTTTTTTTTTTGAGGGAGAGGGGTTGCCAGTTCTGTTTATGGCTTCCCGAGGTTATACATTTAAATTTGGATCATATGAAAAGTATATTTATTTATTATTCCTTTACTATTTCTTAGGACTCGTCATAAAGGCATGATGATCTAATAGGAAAACTATTATTCCAGGTCCAATGGCACTGCAGAGCAAGGATGGTGGCAGGAGCCAATTTCTACATTGTTGGACGAGATCCCGCTGGCATGCCTCATCCAGAAACGGGGAAGGACCTTTACGAGCCAACTCACGGCGCCAAAGTGCTGACAATGGCCCCTGGCCTAATCACTCTGGAAATAGTTCCCTTTCGTGTTGCAGCTTACAACAAAAAAAAGAAGCATATGGATTACTATGACTCTGAACAGTAAGTTTTACATCCTCTGCACATTATCTGTGAAATACCTGTATTCTCAGCTGCCCCCAGGGCTTTCACGTGCTATCTCATCTTTACAGCTTCACTGATGACAAGCTTCGTCGTACCTAATTCAGAAAAAGGCAGACCAAGGAAACTCATTTCTCAATATCCCAGGAGTTAGAAATAAAAAATTGAATCTGGTTTTATGATTACAGGAATTTTGTCTTGACGTATTTAAAGGCAGAATTGACATTTCTGTGTCCGCCATATCTACTGTACCTTAGCATACAGAAGTCCTCCAAGGACTTAATGATGAACGTTGCTCTGCTAAGCCTACATCATTTATGTAGTGAGAAAGCTTAATATTCTTGCAATCACTATGTGACAGGCACTATCCTAATTATTGTACAGATGTTAATTATTCCCTACAGCAATCTTGTGAAGTAGGTGTTGATATTATTCCCAGTATATAGATTAGTAGTAAGCTGAGGCCTACAAAGGTCAAATAACTGTAAAAGGTCACATAATCAGTAAATGTCAGTCCAACAATTGAACCTAAGCATGGTGGCTCCACTGTTGGTGCTCCTGACCAGTAAGAGTGCAGCTTCTTTCTTCCGAGATCTTAGGGGGAGCAACAAACTAGCAGGCTTTTAGGACAAATTATTGGTAGTCTTAAGAATGAATTTATTGATTGATGAAATTGTATTAATTTCTATCTGTAGATGCTATCAGTAGGTACTACTCTCCATGATTTAGAGTGGCAACGTGAGGCTTTAGAATCAGAAATCATGGGTTCTAGCCCATTCTTGCTGTGTGACTCGAGAGTCCTATGTGCTCTGTGGCCTTGTTCTTCATCTTAAGAATGATGGCCGTGGACAAGGTGATTCCTGCCTTGCTCAAAATCTATAGTTCTTTCCATGTTCTGTTGCACCTACTTATTTTTATGTCTTTTTAAAAATATATAGATTTTATTGATTTTTTTAGAGAGGAATAGAGAGTTAGAAACATCGATGAGAGAGAAACATATCGATCAGCTGCCTCTTGCACACTTCCCACTGGGGATGTGCCCGCAATCAAGATACATGCCCTTGACCGGAATTGAACCTGGGACCCTTGAGTCCACAGGCCGACACTCTCTCCACTGAGCCAAACCAGTTAGGGCTATTTTTATGTTTTAGTACAGTGGTCCCCAAACCGCGGCTTGCGAGCCACATGCGGCTCTTTGGCCCCTTGAGTGTGGCTCTTCCACTACCACAGCCTGGGCGAGTCTATTTTGAAGAAGTGGCATTAGAAGAAGTTTAAGTTTAAAAAATTTGGCTCTCAAAAGAAATTTCAGTCATACTGTTGATATTTGGCTCTGTTGACTAATGAATTTGCTAACCACTGTCTTAGTAAATGCTTGTACATATGGATTGTTTTCTTGATTGCTGCTTATTTAGTATAATTACATCTGCTTATTTAGTATACCTGCTTTTTTAGTACAAGTTACAGTTTATGTTCAGTAAATAGAACCGATAATTATTTTTTACTTATTTTTTATCAGTGTCACCTCTACTGATGGGTACTAATTGAAAATTGACTGTAGTAACCTTCGATCTGAGAGCTCTCATTCTTTTTTCCATGGTTGTTTACAGTTGACCTATGTTCAGAAGTGATCTTGACCTGACCCTGACCCTGTATCTTCAATTGGTGTGGCCCATTTTGTAACACTAGGAACAAGAAAGGAAAAGAAACCTTTTTAAAAATAAAAACATTCTCTTGTTTCTAAGAGGGCCATAAATGTGTCATTTAATTTCTTTGAGATAAGTGATAAGTTGTCTGAATAAAGAAAGACTAGTATCAGAGGAGTTTGTTGGTTTCTCATTTAATAACATAAATAATTCTGGAGAAAATGCACAATTTTAGGTAATAGGCTTTCTGAGTTACGAATTGTAGTTAAACTACAGGAAAATCTTGAATCAATGAAGAGAAAAGGTTTACATAACTTGTATGGGCAAGCACAAAAGCACAAAGTGTTCCTATGGCCTAGTTGTGTAGTTAAAGACCAGAGCAATTCTAGAGTATTATTTTCTGAACACCTGAAATGTGGCCCAGATTCTAGTATACTTGTGAACCACACCATGAGAAACATTTACAAAGGCAGAACATTTTTACCCTTGTACAAAATCAGGGTTTGCCAACACCTAGAAATAGTTCCAAATTGTGGCAGGTTTAGTTTTATTTTATTACAGTATACTAGTATTGTTCTATTTTATTATTAGTTGTTGTTAATCTCTTGCTGAGCCTAATTTATAAGTTAAACTTTATCATAGGTATATATGAATAGGAAAAAAACATGGTATATATAGGGTTCAGTACGGGGTTCCAGGCATCCACTGGGGAGGATCTTGGAATGTACACCCCTCAGATAAGGGTAGAACTACTGTAGTTATTCTAGGGAGAAGCCTACTTTGGAAATTCTTTTGGAAGCTCCCCAGCATTGCCTTTCTACAAGTTTATAAAACATAGAGTGTCAGAGATGGAGTGCTGGGCCAGGAAACTTTGCTTCTCACCCAGCATGCAATGTATTGGTTTAATTGTGTACGAGATGTTTTGAAAGTAATGATCAGTCACTTACAGAGAGAGGAGAGAAAAATAGAATCGTTCAACTAGTGGCCAAATGCATAAAACTCAGGTGCATTTACATCATTATGAGTTCAGGAGACAAAACTAAAGAGAGATAGAGCTTTTCTTTTACATGATCCTTATGCCGCTGTTTCAGTACTGTGGCTTTTTTGCATGATCAGCTGATTTAATCACATGCAGGACCCTAGAACTCATCTGTATGTAGTTAGTTGACTAATGGGCTGGGAGGCCCTTGATAACTTTCATGTTCCTGGGTAATATTGCTTTAAGTCTCTCTTTTAATCATTCAAAAGCTAAATAATTACATCAGTTCTCATAAGATTTTCCAATGATGAATTCTGTATTAGTTGCATGAGCAGCTCATTTTCTTGGAATTTTTTTTGAGTTAGCAAATCTTAATAAATTGTAACTTGGGAGGCTTTAAAACTGCCTTAGTTTTCTAAATTTTTACATTGTGTTCACATATAATTAATGTTGATGGGAATATGTTGGAAAGTGATTAAAATTTTGTGGAAAGACAATAGTCTTTGATGTAGTGAGAAAACAGTTATTAATTATGTGCCTATGATGTTGGCTTAGATTTGATTAATGGACATTGTTCAATGCCAACTTTTATGTAATTAATGATTCTATAGCTTTTGATTTGACTAAATACCAGTGTAAGACAAGGTTTAGGGAGAAAAAACCATAAAAAAATCATAAAAATTTTAGGCAAGATACTATTGATAGGAATTATGATAAAAATCATCTGTTTATACTTTGGAAGTTAAGTAGGTCCATATTAGCTATAATAGAGACTCAAGGAAATTTAGTTTTAGGGCTGTAAGATTAAAGTCCCTTCTTTCAGATATTACAAACTTTTAGGAATACTTTTTTGGGGGGTAACTTTTTTCTCCTTTATGCAGTAAATCTTTGTATTTGGGTAAATGTAAGATTATGATTCATGTGATTGAAATAGCAGCTAACAAAAAGAGAGCACACATGAGTGAATGTGCCTTTTGGAAATGGGTAAATGAAGGGACAGGTGGATGTAAATGTTTGCTGTTCAGTTATTTCCACATTATCAATAGAGTATTTTTTTCAGATTTTTAAAATACTGGAGTATACTCAAAATCATATAGTATTAGTGTCATTAAAAAAAGTACACATTCTGGGTGGGGATGGGATAGAAGGAGGCCAATGAGGAAAAAACGGGGACATATGTAATACTTCCAACAATAAAGATTTAATTTAAAAAAACACATTCTAATTGTAGGTGTCCTTCAAGGCCTTTTCATATATTCTTCCCTTCTTTTGTGTACTTTCCACAGGAAAGCTCATTTATTCTAGCAGTTTCTTTATGGTAACTCTTTTTTTTTTTTTTTTAAATATATTTTTATTGATTTCAGAGAGGAAGGGAGAGGGAGAAAGAGATAGAAACATAAATGATGAGAGAGAATCATTGATTGGCCCCCCACTGGGGATTGAGCCCGCAACCCTGGGCATATGCTCTGACCAGGAATCGAATTGGTGACCTCTTGGTTCCTGGGTCGATGCTCAACTGCTGACCTACACCCAGCTGGGCTATGGTAACTCTTAAAGCTATATATATGTCACTGTTTCCAGTTGCTGTGTCAGCTTTCTGTTGCTGGCCACACATTATCACAAATGTAGTGGCTTTAAAACAGTATTCATTTATTACCTCACAGTTCTTTAGGTCAGAAGTCTGGGTGGGCTAGACTACATTCTGGCCAGGCTGGGCTCTTATCGGAAGGTTCTAAAAAGAATCCACTTTCAAGATGACCCTTGTTTGCAGAATTCAGTTTGTTACAGTTTTAGGACTTAGGTCCCTGTCTTCTTACTGACTGTTGTCTGGGGATTGCTCTCTGCTCCTAGAAGCCACTTTGAGGTCCTTCGCTGTGGGCCCTTCCATCTCAGCCTAGAGCCTCCGTCATGGCGAATATGTCTCATGCTTCAGCTCTCCCTGACTTCCCTTCTTCCATCAGCCAAGAAAATCTTCACTTTTAAAGGGCTTGAATCATTAGGATAGACTGACTCAGATAATTTCACTATTTTAGGTCAGTACTTTAGAAACTAATTGTGTCTGCAAGGTCCTTTTGCCATATGATGACGTATCATGGTAGTGATGCCATAGGGTGAAGGTCATGAGGGCCATCATAAAATTCTGTCTACCCCACTAATGGGCATTTCTGCTTAGATTTCTTGATATTACTTAAAGTACCCAGAAACAACATTCCCTTCCCCTCCACCTATTTTCAAATCCTAAATTTCCTTAGTTGCTTGTTCTTCCCATTATATAGTCTTTAAGTCCTTTTTCACCTCACTCTACACATCTAAGTTTTGTCACGTTGACCACTGAAATACTGCTTCTGTGAATTCTTTTCTTTCCCTTTTTGCCATGTAGTCTTTTTAATACACAAGAATTTTTTGTCAGAGTAGAGAGGAACTTTCTTTTTCATTAACTCATAAAATAAAATACTTTGCTTTCATTAATTTTGAGGTTTCTTCTGAAAACTTTTAGAAGTTTTTACTGTAATTGCATGAATTTACTGAGCATTGTCCTGTGTTTGTAAATTTTTGCATGTTCAAGGGGTGTTATGGCATGACTATTAATAGATAGGATCTAATTTCCAGTCTATTGTATTCTCTTCATTTGACTGTACATTTGAATCATAATTAGGGATGTACTAGTATTTGTATCGTTGAAAATAAAGTTATCCTATCTAATAAAAGAGCAATATGCAAATTAACCATCACTCTGCTACACCCACAAGCCACACCCTCCAGCCATGCCCACCAGCCAATCAGGAGTGAGTATGCAAATTAACCCAACCAAGATGGCTGCATCTACAGAGCCAGCAGGAGGCATGGGTTTCCCAGTCGATGGAGGAAGCCAAGCTTTCCACACACCCTGGCAGGCCCAGGCCTCCACTCAAGACTACAAAGTTTCAATTACAGAAGATAAATTAATCCCAACAAAAATGGCAGTGGCCATGGAGCTGGAGAGAGCAGGAGGCTAGGATTGCCCCCAGTGATGGAGGAAGCCAAGCTTCTGCAGTCCTGGCGTGTCTTGGCCGCTGCTTAAGGCTACAAAGTTTCAATTATAGAAGATAAATAAATCCCAACAGAAATGGCTGCCACACAGAGCGAGCAGGAGGCTTGGCTCTGCTCCAGGCTACAAAGTTTCAATTATAGAAGATAAATAAATCCCAGATACCTGGGCCTCTGCTTGGGTCACCGAGGGGCGTGGCCAGCCTGCAAACCACCATAGGCCCCTCACCAGGCCGCCCACACCCCAAGTGAACCCCCACCCTGATCCAGGACACCCTTCAGGGCAAACCAGCTGGCCCCCACTTGTGCACCAGGCCTCTATCCTATCTAATAAAAGAGTAATATGCAGATTGACCATCACTCCAACACACAAGATGGCTGCCCCCATGTGGTCAAAGATCCTGCCTCCATGTGGACACAAGATGGCCACCACAAGATGGCTAGCAGGGGAGGTTAGTTGGGAGGGACCAGGCCTACAAATGAGGGCAGTTGAGGGTGACCAGGCCGTCAGAGTAGGGAAGTTGGGGGTGACCGGGCCTGCAGGGAAGGGCAGTTGGGGGGGACCCAGACCTGCAGGGGAGAGCAGTTGGGGGTGACTGGGCCTAAAGGGAAGGGCATTTGGGGGGGACCCAGGCCTGCAGGGGAGAGCAGTTGGGGGTGACCAGGCCTGCAGGGGAGGGCAGTTAGGGGTGACCAGGCCTGCAGGGGAGGGCAGTTAGGGGCAAACAGGCTGGCAGGGGAGCAGTTTGGCACCAATCAGGCTGGCAGGGGAGTGGTTAGGGGGTGATCAGGCTGGCAGGCAGAAGCGGTTAGGGGCAATCAGGAAGGCAGGCAGGCGAGCAGTTGGGAGCCAGCAGTCCTGGATTGTGAGAGGGATCTCCAACTGCCTGTTTAGGCCCGATCCTGGTCAGGCCTAAACGGGCAGTCGGACAACCCTTGAGGGGTCCAAGATTGGAGAGGGTGCCGGCTGGGCTGAGGGACCTCCCCCACCCCCATGCACAAATTTCGTGCACTGGGCCTCTAGTGTATTATATTTGTATATAATAGTCTTATTTTAAAGTCAACAGATATTAACATTAGGACAAAACTTTCTAGCTTTGCTAGGCTTTATTCATTCATAAACTATTTATTGAATCTGTACTACATACATGCAATTGCTAGGTATAGGCCCAGTAATTGGAAATAGGCAGATATTGTTGCCCTTATGGGACTTATATTCTAGAGAAGATGATAGGCGGTAAACCAGTAACAACAGTTAATTAAGGTTCATAAATGCTTTGCAGAAGACTTATAGGAAGCTCTGCTAGCACTTATCTCACCACCTCTGGGTTATCAGGGATGGGTTCCTGGAGCAAGTGACATTTGGGATGAGCTCCAAAAGATAGTAGGCATTTCCTTGATAAAGAAGGAGGTAATAGCATTCTGGACAAAGGGATAAACAAGTGCAAAGATCCTGAGGTGAAAGGATTTATGGAATATTTGAAAAGAAGGCTAGGTGGGGTAAAACAGAGAGTGAAAGGAGGAGGATGATATAGACAGGGACCAGATAAGGCAGTTCTATGAAAAGTAGGAAACTGGAATAGATTGTTTGTTTGTTTTGCTTTGTTTTGTTTTTTAAATTTATATCAGAGAGGAAGGATATAAGAGAGAGAGATAGAAACATCAATGATGAGAGAGAATCATTGATTGGCTGCCTCCTGCACACCTCCTACTGGGGATTAAGCCCGCAACCTGGGCATGTGCCCTTGACTGGAAACGAACCGGGACCCTTCAGTCTGCCGGCCGATGCTCTATCCACTGAGCCAAACCGGCTAGGGCTATTTATTTATTTTTATTAACATTTTTTTCAATTATAGTTTACATTCAATATTATTTTGTATTAGTTTCAGGTGTACTAAGCAGTGGTTAGATAATCATCTAACCACTTTACAAAGTGTTCTCTCTGTATTTTCAGTACCGGACTGATACCATACATTGTTATTACAATATTGATTTTTAAAAGATAGAGTTGGTAATAGTATGCATTAGATATTATGATGTTCAGGTTTTTGGTAATTAGGTTACATTACACAGATTGATTCTCCTAAGAAATTAACTAAAAATTCTGGATAAAAGAAGACATTTTCATCAAAGTATTGATAAGATAATAATGATAAGATGATTATAAGAACTGTAAGGCCAAACTCTTAAGTGAAGGCTGGAGTCCAGGGAAGCTGAGCACTGAAGCTGCTCTCATCCTGGTGGACCTAGCACACTTGAGTATTGATTATCGTGGTCCTATCTTAGGTCACAGTCCAGCAGGAGACAATCCTGTTAAGCTGGGACTCCTTCCCACCTAAGTGTAAGGAGGAACCTGAAGTGAACCCAGTCCACTCCCCTGGGAGAAGGTGAGCAGAGCACTGAGCTTATATCCCGGAGCCCAAACTTTTCTCCAATGGACCAAGCACATATTATCTGGGTGGCATTAAAACAAAACAGTAAACAGCCAGAAAGTCTTCATTTCACACAGTGGTTTTAGATGGTTCTTGACCAGATGTGCCTCAAAGTATTCAGTAAAGCAAACAAGTCCTCCTGGGGCGTTAACACCTTTGCTTTAGGACTCATCTTATTCCAGTAAATAATTACACAAGCTGACTGAACAATTTCAGCCAAAAATTAGAAAGTACACAAGGAAACGGAGCACCAAAGTCAGAAAAAGTGGAAACTACAGTCAGCAGAACAGACCTGCACGGACTTTGCGCAATAGAATTACCAAATAATAGATTGCAGAAATAGCTATGCTTGCATTGTTTACAAGAACGAAGATAAGTTTGAAACTATCTACATGGCACATAATCATAAAGAAATAACCTAGCAATACAGGCAAGAGAAAATTGGGAGGAGAGGTCATTGTTATCAACACATTTCCAAGACCCTGGAATTTAAATCAAGAGGTTTATTCTCAAAAGCATGGATTGCAAGCCCAGGAGACACAGCTTCCAGTACAAACAAAGCGAATTCTGAAGAGGGAGAGGTAGGGCAGGGCATTTAAGGACAAAACCATAGGAGGCTGACCTTTAAGGGGATTGATTGCTAAGGGAAGCAGAGCTGTGAGTATGCACTCTACATTTTCTGGGTGGTGAGGCAACCGGGCTTTCCAATGTTTGCTAATTTAGGACCAGCAGGTGGAATCATGAGATATGACCAACGGTCAGTATCATAATGTCAGCAGAATTGTCACAAGACACTGGCTACTGCCTGGGTGTTCCTTGGAGCTTGCAAGACAAAGCTGTAAAACAAGCAATTTTTAAACAGTATAGGGAGTGCAGTTGGTCACAGTTCAGACTGCAAAGCTGCTTAGTCACTCAAGCAGAGCCAGAGACCAAATTGCAAAAAAGAACCAGATATTTGGTCCCAAAACTGTGATATTAAAATCCTCAGTGTTAAGGTGTGTATTTGTGCCAGCAGGAGTTAATGGGAGCTTAGGTTTGCCTAGATTGTGACAGGAATTGGGAGATATGGATTGACTCAAAACATTTTTAGGAGACACAGTCATTAGGATTTAAAGTATAATTGCTATATTAAATGAAGGCTGATTTTTTTCTTACTAATACATAAAATCTAATATCTTCTCTCATCCTCCCCTCTCCTTCTGGATTTCAAAACAAACACCACCACCAACAACAAAACATTTTAGTTCAGTGTTCTCTGGAATTCCAGAGGTGACAGGCAGGGGTTTTTAATGGAAAGAATTGGTAGGTATAAAAATACAATGGAATTAGTGTAGTGACAACATCATTATTTTATACAAGGTACATGTTATGCTTTCTACAATAATACTGTGATTCTGAAAGTGTTCTGATGGCAAGATTCTGACTACATTTTATAAAACAGTTAATAAACAAAATACTTTTTTGCATTTTGCTCCCTTAATTAAGAGACATTTATTAACCAATATACTGAAAATTTTCTCCCTAATTTTTATGGAATACTTCCTTTGATCAGCAATGAAATAGATTATATGGAAATGTACATTATTTGTCTTTATCCCTTCATAGACCACTCTAGAGAACATTCTAGAGAAGTAGAGAAGCTTTTGTTTTCTAGAAAAAAAATAAAAGTAATCTTTTTCTTTTTGATGGTTAACATTAGGAATGAATGATACTTAAGGAGATTTCATAGTATTTTCTTTTTAAAAAAAATATTTTTATTGATTTCAGAGAGGAAGGGAGAGGGAGAGATAGAAACATCAATGATGAGAGAGACTCATTGATTGGCTGCCTCCTGCACGCCCCCTACTAGGGATCAAGCCCGTAACCCCGGGCATGTGCCCTTGACAGGAATCAAACCCAGGACCCTTTGGTCTGCAGGCTGACGCTCTATCCACTGAGCCAAACCAGCTAGGGCCATAGTATTTTCATTATAAAACCCAGTACTACCCATGTGCTGCTTTTCATCAGTCATAACATTTATAAGAGAGAAGGTGGTTGTGGGCACAGGGACATGCACTGAGAAGTAGCCAACAGCGGAAGCCCCGATTAGAACTCTAGTGAGCTGGCGTAGATGGAAGATTTGTTGTTTTAGTGCCAGTTAGACCAAGGTAGCCTTGGATTAGTGCAGGTCAAAGGTCTTCTCTTTCTCTCTTTATTTCAAAACCCTGACCAGGTTTGACTCCCCTGGGAGGATGAGTGGACACACCTGTCCGTACTAGAGGAAAAGTGGAAGAAGCAATGAGACAGTTCCCAGGGAAATGTTTCCCTTAGTGTCAGTGCTAAGAGTAGAGTGATCTGAGGCTCCCAGCAGAGCATTACAGGGTATTCCTAATACTCCAGCTGGTGGAAGGGAAATAGGTCTCAGTGATGTTCCTAGGGGGGCAGTTCCTCCTTCATGGTGAGTGGGATACCTGATTTGATAAATTCTCAGGTGAATAAAGGATGAATGGAATGAGTTTTCCCAGTGGTCAACCAATAAATACGTTTTTAATAAAATTATGAAAGTATTTAAAAGGAGAAAAAGAGCACTCATGTCACCACCCATTATTTTATGTGCTTTGCTTATAGTTTTCTGTGCATTCATTTAACATAGCTGAACACAATTGAGTGTATAATATAGTAGAACTTTGTTCTTGCTTTTTATTATTTACTTTTCATGAGCATCTTTCCATGCTGTTAGAAGTTCTCTGTGCACATCTCAAGGCTCCTTATTGTCAGTTCTGGTACTGTACTGTGCCATGAGTCCTGATGGGGTGTGTGCAGTGAATGATGACAGGGGTGAATGGTGACAGGGATGAATGATCACACTGTGTAGACCCCTCTGTGCTTCAGAATGAGACTGGCGGGAAGGACTTCTGCTCATGTCCTTAGGTATCACTGAGGGATGGTGGTATCTGCCTGTCCCACCTAGTCCCA
Organism: Corynorhinus townsendii; assembly: GCA_026230045.1. NCBI lineage: Eukaryota > Metazoa > Chordata > Mammalia > Chiroptera > Vespertilionidae > Corynorhinus > Corynorhinus townsendii. Next base: position 76,577,220 of record JAPDVU010000001.1, on the reverse strand, counting down.
CCCTTTCCCCTTACAAATATGGGTTATCGTTTTCTATACCTGTGCCTTAAAATGCTGCACTACTTATTGAGATCAGGCTGTGATCTCCCTTGAGTGTAGAGCTGTGCCGTATCCAGTCACTGATCTGGTAAAGAGGTCCAGGAGGAAATAGCTATAAATCATATGTTCCATGAATTGATTTTTCCCCTTCTATTGTGCCAGTTAGCAGGCTTTCTCAACTCAGCCCTGTTGACACTTGGAGCCACATAATTCATTGTTGTGGGCGCCTGTCCTATTTGTTGTAAAATGTTGGCCCTGGGGAGGAGGAGATAAGGTAGCAACCAATAGTTTGTAACAATATTGGCATATTTGGGTATCTTATGCTCTTCTTTAAAAAAAAATATTTTTATTGATTTCAGAGAGGAAGGGAGAGGGTGAGAGAAATGGAAACATCAATGATGAGAGAGAATCATTGCTAGGTTGCCTCTTGCATGCCTCCCACTGGGGATGGAGCCCACAACTGGGCATGTGCCCTTGACCAGAATCGAACCAGGGACCCTTTAGTTCACAGGCCAATGCTCTATCCACTGAGCCAAACCAGCTAGGGCCCTTATGCTCTTCTTACTTATTTCATCATTGACAAATGAAAAAGAAGCATTCCTTTTTCCCTCAGAGACTTCTTCCTACTTTGATATTTGGAGCTGATCTATGAGTTTTCAGAGTACTAGAAATCCTGGTTTCTAAATACATGAAGATAGTCACATATGCCACAATAGTAGAAAGCAGATAACAAAAACATTTAAGAAATCTTGTGACAAATAGAAAGGAAATTGTTTAACATAGTTAGACCAATGTCCTTGTTACCTAGAACTCAGTACTTGGGTTCACTTAATTTTTATGGTTAGCTTGTAAATAATTAAGCTCTTTGGGCTACTACTTTTTAAAAACGCTTTGAAAATCATTTCTGTCTGTATAACCTCCTGCCTTAGTTGGAGGCCTTGTACAAAGGCTCAGCGTCCAAGCATGTCAGCGGTCTGCTTAGAACAGCCCTGGGCAGCCTGCTGAGGGGAGCTCAGCCAGATGCCTCAGCCCAGGCAGTTTTATGTGGTGATGGGCATCTAAGAGCTTCCAGGATTAGTTTCCTGAAAATTGAGCCATTCTTGAGTAATCGGAGGCTTTTTTTTTTCAGAAGCAGATGAAAAGTGATGTAACTTTTTCTAATTGAGGGAGCACAGAAACCCAGAATTTTGCCCAGCAGGATATTTGTGGATCCTTTTGAAACCTGTTCATTGGCACTCAGTTAAAAACCCCTGTTCTCAAGCTCAGAGATACAGAGAAAAGATGGGTGGTTGCCAGAGGTGGGAGGGAATGGGTGAAGTTTGTCAAAAGCTACAAACTTCTAGTCATGGGGATGTAATGTCTGGCATGATGACTAGACCTAATAATATTGTATTGCACAATAGTAGAAAGCAGATAACAAAAACATTTAAGAAATCTTGTGACAAATAGAAAGGAAATTGTTTAACATAGTTAGACCAATGTCCTTGAAAGTTGCTAAGCAAGTAGATCTTAAAAGTTCTCATCAGAAGACAAAATGTTTGTTTTTGGTAACTGTGTATGACAATGGATGTTAACTAGGCTTATTGTGGTGATAATTTCCCAATACAGATATCCAACCATTATGTTGTTCACCTGACATTAATACAATGTGATATGCTAATTATACCTCAGTAAAGAAAATGAAAAGCCACCAAAAACCCCCGCTCTTCTTCACTGTTAATAGATTACAGATTTTGTGACCCATTATGGTACAGAAAATTGAGTTGACTGCGGTGACTTCAGGAAACCCTGGCAATTTGATATTTGACTGATTGTCTGATAAAAGCAGTTTTCTAACTTTTATTCGTAAGACTGAGATGGTGGGAGGAAAACATGATGATTTAAGGATTGGGTTCATTAAGTTATAAATGTTTTGCATATTTCAATTGGTCTTGGTTTGGAAATAAATGTTTTGAAATTTGTCATGTATGATGTCATCCACTGCTTTTTAGTTCCTAGAAAGAAAGACAAAAAGCTATATATCTGGTTGTGAAAAGATGATTTTTTTTTTTTACCTCATTCCTAAGAATTCTTAGTCGTTGGTGTGTATGTACTGTATCCTATCTAATAAAAGAGTAATATGCAAATTAACATCACTCTGCTACATCCCAAAGCCACGCCCACCAGCCAATCAGGAGTGAGTATACAAATTAACCAAACCAAGATGGTTGTGGCCATGGAGAGAGCAGGAGGCTTGGGTTTCCCCAGCAATGATGGAAGCCAAGCTTTCCACACACCCTGGCCAGCCTAGACCTACACTCAAGGTTACAAAGTTTCAATTATAGAAGATAAATAAATCCCAACAAAAATTGTGGTAGCCACAGACCTGGAGAGAGCAGGAGGCTTGAGTTGCCCCCGGCGATGGAAGAAGCCAAGCTTCAGCAGCCCTGGCCTGCCTTGGCCTCCTCCGCTCAAGGCTACAAAGCTTCAATTATAGAAGATAAATAAATCCCAGATACCAGGGCCTCCGCTTGGGTCACAGGGGGGCGTGGCTGGCCTGCAAACCACCACAGGTCCCTCACCCAGGCCACCCCACACCCCAGGGGAACCCCCACCCTGATCCAAGACACCCTTCAGGGCAAACCAGCTGGCCCTCACCCATGCACCAGGCCTCTATCCTATCTAATAAAAGAGTAATATGCAAATTGACCATCACTCCAACACACAAGATGGCTGCCCCCATGTGGTCAAAGATGGATGCCCCCATGTGGATACAAGATGGCTGCCACAAAATGGCCAGCAGGGGAGGGCAGTTGGGAAGGACCAGGCCTGCAAGGGAGGGCAGTTGTGGGCGATCAAGCCAGCAGGGGAGGGCAGTTGGGAGGAACCAGGCCTGCAGGGGAGAGCAGTTGGGGGCAATCAAGCCTGCAGGGGAGGGCTGTTAGGGGTGACCAGGCCTGCAGGGGAGGGCAGTTAGGGGCAAACAGGCTGGCAGGGTAGCAGTTAGGCATCAATCAGGCTGGCAGGGGAGTGGTTAGGGGGTGATCAGGCTGGCAGGCAGAAGCACTTAGGGGCAATCAGGAAGGCAGGCAGGTGAGCAGTTGGGAGCCAGCAGTCCTGGATTGTGAGAGGGATGTCCCACTGCCCGTTTAGGCCCGATCCTACTGGCAGTCGGACATCCCTCGAGGGGTCCCAGATTGGAGAGGGTGCAGGCTGGGCTTAGGGACACACACCCCCATGCACGAATTTCGTGCATCAGGCCTCTAGTTATATATAAGCATCATTCAAGCTGGATGAAAAGTTAAATAGACCCCAAGTAGTTTATTAGATTCACTTATAAGTGACCATCATTAATTTTAGTTATATTAGAAAATAAATTCTTCTTTGCTTCTCTGATCACTTACCGTCTAGTTAGCATTTTATAAAAGCTGGCCTAAAGGAATATGAACAGTCAGAAGATGCACTTGAAGAGCTATCTACTGTCCCCAGCCCTTGTCCATGTAAATAGCTTGTGCTAGTGGCTCTGATGGCCACATATGTGGACTGAAAGACTGCAGATGGTTGTAAAGATGTAAAATCTCCAACAGTTATTGTACGTCGGAGTTAGTTAAGATGCTGGCCACATGTGGTTAGTGTATCCCATGTGGGAGAAGATGCTGGTCCCACAGGGCCCCACGTAGTCTACTTGATCGTCTGGTTTCCCCCTTCCTGCTGTGTAAATGCACTCCCCCTTTTTTAAGAGCAGGAGTTCTGTCAGCTGTGGATTATAAGAATCTATGACCAAGTGGTTTTGAGAAGAAAAAACCAAAACATACTTGTGTTTCTTTTCTAGGTTCCATGGAAGATTGGTAACTAGTACAATTAGATAGCCGAATTAGAGTTGCTTTGTAGTCAAAGCCTTACGTCTTTTATTCAGTAGCCTTTTCTGCTTCAGCGGATTCCTGATTACTCACAGGTGAAGGTCAGAGCTAATTTTAGATCATTCCTGGGAATGCCTCAATTTCTGCTTGATTTAATTATTTCTGTAAAATAATGTTCATTTAAATATATGATTGTAAACACTGTGATTCGATTACAGATGGTGACTCTCGTGTCCAGGCCCTGCATTGGCCTTCTGATGAAAAACAGAATCCGTATGTGACCGATAGAAGTACAGTTATGAGGCAGAGGGAAACAAATGTGTTTTTCGTAGCCAGGGTGGAGTGCAACCACCACCATGTGGAAGCAGCAACTCCAGTTCCATGTGATGAAGAAATGCCTGTGGCATGCGGGGCAGATGGAGTGTGAAATAGCGTCAGGAAGAGAGGTACCCAGGGACCTTGGTTTTAAAATGCAATTTCAAAAGGAATGCAAGCAAACTTCTGGATTTTAGACAGCGTGGCATTCTGGGGAAAGAAAAGGCTTTAATTGGTCTGGCCTTTTTTCCTTTAATCAAAAAGGCAAGACAGAATCATCCAGCAGCTGCTGTGCTCTTGTGTCTTTCTCATTGCCATCAACAACCAAAGACTGCTTTATGCATGTGACAGAATTTTCTTTTTCGAAATCAGAATTTTAAATTTACCTGGCCAGAAAGTGCTCGGGTCATCATTTTCCTCAATGAAGCTTAGTTAGGGAGCTGGTAAGGGAACCTTCTAAGGAACTGAAACATTCAGTCTGAGATTTTGTCAAATGGTTCTCAGCTAAACTAACCAAGTTTACATCAGGCTGGAGCTATCTGGATTTTGAGAAGCTATCTGGACCCACCAGCCCCCTCGACTTTGTGCCTAGGCTTAGCTTTGTCCTCTCAGGTGTAACCTGAAGATGAGGTGGAGATCAGTTGACTGAGTTGATGGATTCTATTACCAGTTTATTCCCATACAGCTTCTGGTTACCCTCAGAAGTCAGCCTTACGTCTTTGTGGAAACATTAATTGCCTCACCTTCTTCTAACTTCAAATCATCACTATTCTTTTCTTCATTCTTGACCTTCCTCCTTGTCAAAGCTCCTTTCTCTGTGTTCTTTATGTCAGACCTTTTCCGTCTTCCTGTTTCCTCCCTCCTGGTTTTCATCCTGCTCCTAAATTAGCTCTGAGCTTCATTCTTGCCATTTATTTTGTTCTGCCTGTGTACTTACTCTTTTCTTGAAAAAAAAAAAAAAATCGCATCTTTTCTCTGCGTCTCTGCAATTTTACCATTCCATCTGTTTTCTTCATCACCCACTAAAACTCTTCCATTAAAGAAAATTTAAATTCTGGTTTGCCAATCCAGTGTTTTGTGTGGTTTTTTTTTTCCTTCCTTCATGGCCATCTTCCTTAAACTTTTAAAATTTCCCTTCTTCCATGACTTTTTAAAAAAAATTTCTTTATTGATTAAGGTATCACATATTTGTCCTCATCCCCCCATTCCCATCCCAAACCCCTCCCCACTCATGCCCCCACCCCCCTGTTGTCCGTGACCACTGGTTAGGCTTATATGCATGCATATAAGTCCTTTGGTTGATCTCTCCCCCTTACCCCCACCCTCCCCTACCTTCCCTCTGAGATTTGACTTGCATGATTTCCTATAATTATCTTGGTTTTCTTCCTATTCCTTTGACAAATACTTTCTCTTTTGCTGAGCTTATCTGTTTATTCAAATTCAGTTTTCATTACAGTGTTGACAATTTACAAATTATGTTCCTAACCCCAACCTTTTCTGATTTTTAAAAAATATAGTCTTGCTTCTAGGCCTAGCTCACATGAGGTAAATTTCTTTCTTCTCACCTTAAATTGTACTCATTAATGGAAGAGAAAGATGATCACTCCCTGGCTGTTGTGGTTCAGTTGGTTGAGCACCGTCCCGTGCACCAAAGCGTCTTGGGTTCAATTCCAAGTTAGGGCATATACCCAGGTTGCAAGTTTGATCCCGGTCAATGCGGGAGGCAGCCCATTGATGTTCTCTCTTACCTTTATGTTTCTTTCTCTCTCCCTCTCCATTCCGCTCTCTCTAAAAATCAATTAAAAAAAAAGAGGAAAATGGTTGCTTACTTCATGTATCAACTGTGATCATCATTTCATCTGCGCGGGCCAGTCTAGTATTGTAGCTCTGACTTTTCTGCATATTGCATAGATGACAGAAGTGGGAGATACCTTCTAGATTTAAACTGTTTGAATCCAGCATGCTTTGAGGCATTATCCATTACCCTTTCCTTCTCATCGCCACCTTTGAAAATTTGTAGAGACATTTAAAAGGTATTTCACCTGAGAAGAAGAGGGCTATTGAAATACTGAGTATCTGTGTGTCTTTTTGTTTCTCTGGTAGTGCAGGGAGTAGGAAGAGCAGACAGGGCGACTAGGAGGAGATGTCACATGTCTGAATGAAAGAAGTAGTGCCTTCTGCTTGGTAGCAATGTCACTGCGGTGGGACCAGAACAGGGAGCATATGCTACAGCAGCATCCTGTTCACCTCACATTGGGGTGGCATTCCAAATGATGGAGGTTTCAGTCTAATGAAAGGAATTTAAATTATTATACATCACTTTGGATAGAGATTTTTAAAATAAGCTTTTACTCATAATTGTTTTTGATATTTTATTTGATTTTGATACAAATCATTATTGTAGAAAATTGCAGAACACATGTTGAACCAAAGTAAAAGCACCTGTGACACCACTTTGTAGAAATAACCTATTAACGCTTCAGGCTTCAGTGTATTTCTTTACAGCCTGCCCTCTCCCCCCCCCCCCCCCCCCCCACACACACACACACATCCTGTCCCTTGTATTTTAACAAAATTGCAGTGGTATTATGTATAAAGTTTTCTGTTCTGATTATTTCACGTATTAATTACATCATGAACATCTTTCCCTACCCTAGCTGTACCTTAATAACTATGTAATTCTCCTCAGGGCTATACCATCGGTTATTTAGAACCGTCACCTTTTAGGTTATTTACAATATTTGATTATCATAAAACCACTTTCATAATAGGTATCTTTCTACATAATATTTGTTTGCATCTCTGACTATTTCCTTCATGTAGATTCCTGGAAATGTGATTATTAAAACGTACCTAGCATGCCTCTAGAAGGAAGGGCCACTTGGCAGTTTATGATTTCAGGTTAACTCCAGGGATAATGAAGTGGGGAGGTAACATAGAGCTTCTAATAGGGAGTAAATGTGGTCTGATTTGGTGACTTGAGTGACCCAGAACTCATGCTGGGTCCTGGTCTGCTTTCTAGTTGGTCCCATTGTTCGAGGGAAGAGGATGAAGTTACCAGTAGACAATATGTGTAACAGCTGTAGGTGCCACATGCTTATTGGTGCATTTTGTATGTATGAAGATGAGAAGGGCTAGCACTGCCTTTGTAGTAGCTTATCAATGGAATAATGGCAATTATTGCTACCTACTCTCTGTTGCTATTATGAAATTCCAGTTTTTCTCTTAATGTTCCAATATGCATTTAGCCTTTCAGATTCAACCTTCCTAAAAGTTTTTCATCTGTGCTAGCTAAATTATATTTAATTCTCTTTTTTAAGTTCCTAGTTCTAAACTAGTAGTTGCCAGGGGCTGGGGAGCAGAGGGTGAGATGAGTATGGCTATAAAAGAGCAACCTGAGGGATCATTCTGGTTTTGGAACTGTCCTGTACCTTAACTGTGGTGCCTAAATGAACCTGCACGAGTGATAACATTGCACAGAACTAAATAAACGCCCTGGGAAATGAGCATGAATAACACTAGGGAGATTTGAGTAGGATGGTAGATGGTTTCTGTGCTGATGCCCTGATTGTGCTGTTATGCTGTAGTTTTGTAAGATGTTACCATTGGGGGAAACTGGCTAAACGGATACATGGGATCTTGCTGTCTTAATTCTTATAATTGCATGTGCATCTACAATGATCTCAATAAAAATGTCAATTAAAATAGGTTTGCCATTTCTGAAATTGGATGATTTTCAATAATGTGGTATTTTTACTCAGTGATAACTTTGAAATCAGCTTGATATTCACAAGTACATGCTATCCATTTTTTTTAGTAAGTTTGGCTACTGTGAACAGAAGGAACAATTGCTTCTTAATATTTTCCTATGACTAAGTTTTTTAAGGTGTGACATAATTTTCTTTCAGCCATGAAGACTTTGAATTTATTTCGGGAACACGAATGCGCAAACTTGCTCGAGATGGCCAGAAGCCTCCTGAGGGTTTCATGGCTCCCAAGGCCTGGACTGTGCTGGTGGAATACTACAAATCCCTGGAGAAAGCTTAAGCTGCTAACCAGTCCCTCCACCTTTGACACTTCACTGAGTAAACAGAGGGGACCACATAGTTAGTGTTGGTATTTCTTTGTGGTGGTGTCTGTCTGGACACCCTTCCTAAAAACAGACCACTGTCCTTAACTCGCATCAGTTTTGGTCTGCCTTATGAGCTGTTTTGAACTAGTGTAATACAGTGCTGATTTTAATGTATCTTTTCCACTTATTATAGTTAATATTCCTATAATACAATTTTAAAATCTTGTCTTTTTATATTATATTTATGCTTCTGTCTCATGATTTTTTTCAAGCTGTTATACTAATTGTAACCAATAATATACACATTGAATCTCATTTTCATCCTTGAAAAAGGAAAAAAAATCCACTAAACAATAAATGTGGCTAGACCTCCTTTTGGGAATTTTACAAGACATATGTAGCAATTAGATTTTTTTCTACATTGAAAATATAAACTGCTTTCTTTATTCCTTCCTTCCAATCAGCTATTGATTTATAATCTCTTATAATCTAAAGTATTACTATGATATGTATAAGCCCTGAATAAGCTTTCTTTATTCAATAAAATTAAACCTTTGACTTTATTTGTGTGATACTTTTTATTTTTATTTATTTCAGAGAGGAAGAGAGAGGGAGATTAGAAGCATCAGTGATGAGAGAGAATCATCAATCTGCTGCCTCTTGTACTCCCTCCACTGGGGACCAAGCCCACAACCTGGGCATGTGCCCAGACCAGAAATTGAATTCTGTGACCTCCTGGTTCATAGGTCAGTGCTCAACCACTAAGCCACATGGGCTGAACTTGTGTGATACTTCTAGTTTTGTTTACACATATGCTCTCCGTTTTGTGAAGTTTTTGATGGAGGAGAGAAGATGCAGGTATCTTTTATTACTGGAATCTAATAATTACTTCCTAATGTATTTCATAGTGAATTTGTAGGTGGGAAAATAATAATGTATTCTTAGCCTTTCCAAAAACTGAACATGTTTCCCCAATATTCTTAAAACACCTCAGAGCGTGGTTCCAGTAGTAGAGAATGATACAGGGAGTAGCGGGATGTCAATTAGTCCCTTTTTGGGGGAGGGAAGGCAACACACCAAGTTTGCTTTTGTAAAATATTCTCAAGTTGAATATTTACTTGAAGATGCTTTTTTTAGGAGCTGAATATGCACTTTCGGTTGAGATTCCAGCTTTTTTGATTTGCAATCATGCTTTGTATTGTGAAAGAATCTTGCATGGTTTGGCCTTAAAAATTCAGCATTTTAAAGAGACAGAGGTTATACATGGATATAGTGTATTGTCATTAAGGTGGAAGGGCATAAGATATTATTCAGAAAAGAAATAGAAGGAAAAGTATTTTTAAAAAAAAGGTAAAAATGGTTGTATGATGGAACCAATTAGTGAGAAAGCTGATAAATAGAAAAGAAGTTGAAATTATGAGTAGATAATTTCTAGAGGATAGATACATTCACTGTGGAAAGTATTAGCAGGTGATTTAGAGGATACATGGATGGATATTGGATGGAGAAAATCAGACATGATCATTTATTAATTTCTTGGCACCACACTATCTAGATGTCTTTATTTAGGGATAACTCCTTTATATAAGTCTACAAAGGTTGAAGGGCACCATAGACTCCCCCTTGGCAACCATAGACAGCTGTGTGACAGCACCTTGACTCAGCTAATTTCAGAAACTCCCACCTGACAGGTTGCACATATAGGAAGTGATGCAGAGATGTAGAGACAGAATAAATCATGGTTTCATGGTGGCAGTGGTAGAGTCAAGATCCTGGGGGCAGTGAGCGTCCAGTGGAGGTGGCACCCATGGCAATTGGGTCTCCTATGCAGAAGTAGTATCCTATCTAGAATATTCCAGTGTCATGCTCTTGGCTGATTCCTCTGCCATCAACCTCCTTTCATTCCTGAGTCTTTTCTAAGCCTCATTCTATTGCATTTTCCATCAGATCTGTAAGGTACCCACCAACCTTCCCATTAATTCCTTTGTAATCTAAATTATCTGGAGTTTCTATTGTTTGCTATCAAGTACCCTGATCCTAACAGGTGGGATGTGAAAAAAAAAAATGTATTTCACAAAAATATCATGCCTCTGCTAAATTTCAAGTCAGCAGCATTAAATGTTTAAAATGTAGAAAATAAACATTTTTAAAAGCCTGGCACTCAGAAAACTTAGTATCCTTTCAAAACTATAAAAACTTACTCATGAAATCAAGATTAACAGTATTCAGGTGAGATGCGGTCTAAGAAGTAATTCTGTGTCCATTGTGTAATTGTCCTTTTTGAGTCTAGTGCCCCCTGTGTCCCCTGCTCTCCAACCTACCAGAGAGAGATGTGATGGAAACATGATTTTAGGCCCCTGTGCCCTTGGGGTTGGCCACCCACTTGTGTGTTCCAGAGAGATGGGAAGCAAATGCAAACACCAATGACTTCCACCAGCTCAGTTAGCGTGCGTGTCTTTAATCTGCAAATCTGATATGCAGAAATAGTTTTTCCTCTTCCCAGTTCATAAAAATGAGCCCAAGCTAATCTTTAAAACGTCCAACCCTTACACCAACCCTGCCAAGTGGGGTTGGAAATCTCAGTGCCATTGTAATCTATCCATCAGCTGGAAAAGTGGATGGAAAATAATAATATTGTTTTTGAAGGAAGGAAGAAAAGAAAGTGTAATCGTCTTGGCAGAAATATAACGTTTTAAATCTGTCAAATCTCTATTCCACTATGATGATCAAGACCACATATTTGCATTTCATTTGCCATCCAAGAGCGGAACAGTTGGGTCTATGTCTTGGAAGTCGGCATTCAATTACTTTATCAAGAAAAATTCGGAAGTCATGCTTCTTACATATGGTATATTTTTATTAGCATGTATGTATCCATGGGTGGGTTGGCTTACAAAGTAAACTATTTGCCCACTGGGACTCTTACATGTGGGGTACATTTTTTTGAGGGCCTACAATCCTCTTTGGTTATATTCCTGCTGGATTCCATCCCCTACTCCACACAGTCTTGTCCTGAATGTAATTATAAGTTGTGCCAAAAACATCCTGCCCACCTAAGTCCCGGTCTTTTCTGGACTGAGATAAAAGCTGGCCTCACTTCACTATAACTGAGCAGGGTGTGTGAAGATCGAAGCCTCCTTTTCCTGACGTCCTGCTTCCCCAGATTCCCAAGGTAAATGGCACCAGAATTTAGGGCATTAATTTGAGGAACTGAAATAGGAAACATGGACAATTTTGTCATGGATCTCTGGACCTGTGCCAGCACTGAGCATCCCTAATGATCTGCCTTTGTTAAGAAAAGGAAAACACCTTTGTTAAGAAAAGGAAAACACCTCCACTGAAATGAACTAGAAGGCTGACCCCTCTTAGCTTTCTCCCAATAGCCCTCCCTGGCTTAATCTCCTAACTTTGGAGAGTACAAGTGTTTGTACTCTCCAAAGCTTGATTACTCCTGTTTCCCAAGAAAGCTTAGTTATCTGTTAAAAGCAAACATACAGAGACATGGAAGCATGGAACAGATTGGGGGTGGGTGGGTATGTAGAGAGAGATTAATGGGGAAATTTATATGGACATATGCACAGCCCATGGGCATAGACAATAGTGCAGTGAAGGCCTGGAAGGGGCAGGAGCATTATATTAACCATTTTTCTTTGCATTTACTTTTCTTTTAAAGAATGAGAACAAAAGGAAAATTTTAATCCCCCAATCTCTCAGAGCAATCACCATATACCACATAATAAGTACATTGGGGGCCTTAAGTTTTTTATGATTTTTAATCTTTGGAATAATAGGGAAGGGATTTGATTCCTTTTATTCATATCTCTAATGGATTAAAAGTATTATGCCCCAAGTTTGCATAAAATTTTTTCTCTTACTGCCAGAAATAAACAAAAGAAGCAAAGAACCTCAATAAAGAAAAGAAAATATAGTGTAGCTAAGAGACGAACTTGCAAACTCAGTTTTGAGTGATTAAAATTACGTTGAATGGAAACTTTAAAAGGCAATCTTTTTAGAAAAGGATCTGGAGTGATGACTTCTACCGCAATAAGTCTGAAAGAGATCATAGGTCATATGCTAAAAGCAAAGAGCTCTATTTACTCGGGAGTGGAGGGTATTACGTTAAGTGGGAATTTAAAAAAATGTGAAAGCATTTGTGCCAGAACTTTCCATATAATAGATATTCAGCATATGTTTGCTTCCTTCCCTTTCAAAGTAGCAGTGTGTTGTCTAATCTTCATTCCACCTTTTTCATGGACAGGATCCTCACTGTGTTGAGGTTGTCAGTGTGCCAACCTTTCGGGGCTGGATCCTGAAGCTCTTAGGCCGATCATGAGTCTGTTCCCAGCTTTCCCAGCCTCCCTTGTAGCTATCACTGGTCATTGAACCAATTTGGGCCAAGAGGGAGGTTTTGCTTTCCTCCTAATAGAGAAGGGACACAGCTAGTCACATGATAGTTCCTTTTGGCTTTTGACTGGTAGGCAAAAGAATGCTTCCTTGATAAGCTCTGTAACAAGATATAATGAATGGTATTTAGAAATCTTCTTTTGTTTTTTAAAAAGTCTAAAGAAATGTTTTCAAACTGTGGTCTTGACCCATCTGTATTAAAGACACCTGGTTGCTATCTCTGGGTTGAAGCCAGGAATATGCATTTTAAATATGTGCTTCATGCCATTCTTATGCATCCTAAAATTTGATATCTAGTGGCAAAAAAAAAAAGCCGAGATGGATAGTTCTTTTGAATAGGTTTGTTTAAAAAGTTATAATATGTTTTGATTTGGCTATGCATTCCAATTAAAGACTTTAATAAACTTTGACCTGACTATCTGCTTTTTTGGACATTTTGAGACATATTTTAGTTGAGAGTAACTGCCATATTTTCAGCTAAATCCAGAGAAGAAACACAGATGGTCCTCTCCTGAACTGGCTTTTATAAGTCTTTGCTCCTTTGCTAAAATGTTAAAACACATTTTCTTTCCCATAAATAATTCTTAGAGATTCCTGAAATACTGAAAGTCCATATAATCATTTAAGGAACAAAACAAGACCACCACTAATAATAATAGTAGAACATTAAATTTTTTTTTTTTATGCTAGGTTACCATTTCAGGTGTTTTCAGTTCATCTCCAGGAATTGACAAATGCTCTCTAGATAGCCCAGGCCCCAGGCTCCTTAGCTGAAAGGCTTATAATTAATTAAATGGGATTTTAACTTTAAAAAGGAAAAGTTAACAGGCATTTTGGGGTATCTATAGACATCTCCAGATTTCCCCAATAGTGCCATTAGAAGACCTTAGAAGACCCTCCAACACCAGGGAGATAAGGTGATGCAGCCCCACATGGTGCAATGCTTCCCGCTGTTCTCAGTTAAGGTGTTGGGGACACAGCACAGTTTCTTTTCAGGGCCAAGCCTCAGTATTTCCATCTCTCTTTCTCCATGGCAACCCTACCACAATGGAAAGATTATAAAACATGAGAAGGAACACTTTAGTCTCAAAAAAATGCTCAGTACCAGAAGCTCTAGGCAAGTTTCTCCATGTTTACAGTGTTTTGTTTTAGTTTTTCTTCAGTTTTCTTCATGCTCAGAGTAATGACAGTCAACTTTGTCACATTTTATGGAGCCTAGGCATTGCTCACCACTAGAGACAGCTCATTGCCTCTTTGGCTGCCAGGAATCACTTGTGGAGATCCCACCCTCCAATCTTGAAGTAAGCCACAGGACATGATTATGGGAGCTCAGAATTCAGAATCTATCCAAGCAAGTGACTATACTAATAAAAGAGTAATATGCTAATTAGACCAGGAGACGTTCCGGAGACCTTCTGGACATCCTTCCACACAAAGCTGGGGGCTTGGCCAGCCTGCAAACGACCCTCAGCCTCTTGACTAGGCCAGCCATGCCCCCCAGCAGGGACCCCCCACCCCGATGGGGGCATGGTCAGCCTGCAAACAGCCATCAGCCCCTCACCCAGGCTGGCCACACACCCCTGAGGGGACCCCCACACCGATGGGGGTGTGGCCAGCCTGCAAACCATCCCAGGCCACTTGCCCAGGCTGGCCCCACCCTTCAAGGGGACCCCCACCCTGATCTGGGACCCCCTTCAGGGCAGACCAGCAGGCCCCCACCCGTGCACCAGGCCTCTATCTGTACTAATAAAAGGGTAATATGCTAACTAGACCAGACGTCCTTCTGGACAAAGCCATGGTGGCAGGGGCAAGGCAGAGGCAGTTAGCAATGATCAGGCCGGCAGGCAGGTGAGCAGTTAGGAGCCAGCAGTCCCAGATTGCGAGAGGGATGTTTGACTGCCGGTTTAGGCCCTTTCCAGGGAGGGGAGAGCGGTTAGGGGGATCAGGCCGGCAGGCAGGTGAACAGTTAGGAGCCAGCGGTCCTGGATTGCAAGAGGAATGTCCAACTGTCAGTTTAGTCCTGATCCAGGTAGGGGAGAGCAGTTAGGGGGATCAGGCTGGCAGGCAGGTGAACGGTTAGGAGCCAGTGGTCCCAGATTGCGAAAGGGATGTCCAGGGGGTCCCATATTAGAAAGGGTGCAGGCTGGACTGAGGGACACCCCCCTCCCATGCACAAATTTCATGCACTGGGCCTCTAGTTCTTTATAATAAAAGTCTAATATGCAAATTATACCCTGGGGCGGTCGTTGGACCGGGAGTGCAACCACTCGCTATGACTTGTGCTGACCACCAGGGGGTGGCGTGGAACATGGCAGGCATCGGTGATGTGGCGCTGACAGCGGGTGGCAATGGAGGGCTGCCAGCCCTGATGGACCCTGACCGTGGTGGGATGGTGGAGCAGGTGATCGGGCGGCACCAGGTCAAGGTAGGTGCCAGTGGGGGCCCAATCACCCTGCCGATCACCCTGTAGATGGCGACCAGGTGCTGAGTGAGCCGGATGGGGGACCCAGCCCTGATAGTCCCTGATCGGTTGCCCTGCAGGCAGGATGGTGGAGCAGATAAGGGAGTGGCACCAGGCCAAGATGGGGTGCCAGGCGGAGCTGTGGGGTTGCGAGGCTGGGGGCACAAGCTGGGGCTGTGAGGCTGGGGGCATGATTTGGGTCCCAATCTTGGCAGGTCACCCTGAGGGATCCCACCAGTGCAGGAGTTTGTGCACCGGGCCTCTAGTTTATGATAACCAGGGTTTCTGGTTCTGGGAGCTGATTTAAAAATGAAAGAAATTTCAAAGTGTTAGGGGAAACTTTGTCACAAAAAATAAGAATAAGCTATAACCAGTGAAAATAGCAAAAATTGGAAAATGTCTAGCTCTACCAATTTATTATTATTACAAATTAAACAACTTGAAGGGTCTTGTTTTATTTTGGCTAGAATGCAATGAAATTAGACATAAGGCATGATGGTGTGGGCAAATTTTGGTGATTCCATGCTGTCTAACTTGGGCTATCAGAATGTTCAGGAGAACGTCACTTAATGAGAGGAAGTTCGTTTGTATGGAGGGGTAAAGCCTACTATGTGAAGTAAGAATGAACCATTTACATTCAATTCAATGGGAGTAGCCCCTGGAGGTTTTTATCTAGGAGTGAGGCAAGCAGGATTTTAGGTAAGTAACTTTGGCCATGGTGTGCTAGGTGAAGAGAGAAACTGAAGAGTGAGACCCAGAGGGACCAGTTAAAAGGGCTACCCTTTTTCAGGCAGGGGGCTAGGAGGGCCTGGCTTGGGCATTGAAAGAGGTAGTGGAGAGGGGAGATTGCTTTTACCATCTTCCTAAATGAACATCCTGGGCCTCGTCGCCCTGACCTGTTCTTTGGTGGCCACGTAAGCTTTAGCTTCATTGTTTACATCCAGGTGAGTTTTTGACAGTGTAAGTCCCGCAAAACCAAATTTGTTCCTCTCCTGTCTGCTTATACCTGTTTCATAGATGCAAAAACTGAGATAAAGTCTCATGGTCACACACTAGTAAGTGATGGACAGGGTCCAAGGTGTGACTGATTCCAGAGCCTGGCTATGTGTGAGAGTTTCCATTAAGGAACTTAGAGGTGTTCAGAAATGTAAATTAGCCCTTTGAGAAGAGTAAGTACTTAAATATAACCATATAATAATAAGAGAAGTATAATAAATAGTTGAAGATCTACTGTATACCAGGTTCTGTATTAAGTGCTTTTTATAACTTACTTCATTTCATTCTTGCCACAGACTTAAGAGCTAGGTAAAATTTCCTTATAATAAATAGGAAAACTGGAGCTCAGAGAGGTTAGGGGAATTATCCAAGATCACAAAGCTAGGAAAATGCAAAGTCAGGACTAGATTCAAACTTAGGAATTCTGCAAAGGTTGCCCACACTTTAGGCTATAAGTGAACACTAGTTCATATATGTTTTATGATTCTTACAATATGCTTGGAGTTGAGGCTGCTCCATAATCTAGACTCACAGTGTTTTCTGAAATGTTATCTGTGATCTCCTGAATCAGAATTGCTTCTGACTCTGGATAAAAGTGTAGATCCCTGGACCCAGTGACTCAGAATCTCTGGGAGGAGAAGCCCAGGGATCTGTATGTCTGAGAAGTCTCCATTTGATCACCCGGTGGCCGAGTTCCAAGAGCAAGAGCAGATGCAAGCAGTGTCTAGAGGCCCAAACTTGAAACTCGAACCACGATGGCTCTGCCACTCTCCATTGGCCAAAAGAAGTCACAAGGTGGCCCAAATTCAAGAGCAGGGGGCGTATTTTCCATCTCATGATGGAAGGAGCTGTGAAGTTACATTGCAAAAAGTAGAAGGAGCGAGATATCTTGTGGTCATTTTTGTACTTTATTACAGGTGATAGGCTTGATGGTTCCTCCTCATTCATTTACTGTAATCCTATCCTGAAGTGTTGCCTTTCCCGTGACACAGAGCTTCTCAAAAGAAAAAGCCAAATACATGGAACCAGAAATGTGTATCATATTAGGGGTCCTGCCAGAAACTGAAACATGCCTGGGGCTTACTGATCTGTAAGTTGTATAAGTCTTTTACTAGAGTTTCAAACATTATTTTTTCCTACCTCTTATTTGCCAGGCTCGAAGAGTAGATAATACTGATTTTCTTAGCACATAATGAGGACAAGCAATGCTAACTGCTATAACAATAACCTCAAACTTTTAATGATAATACAAAAATAATTTATTTCTTGCATTTGTCAGTCTGCAGGTAGTTGTAGATGATATTCCATTTTTTTTGACACAGCTACTTTCAGTCCGTGGCATCCTTGATCACTTTGGAAGAGAGAGAAGGACTGCTCATGCAAAGGTGCCTGAAAGTGGCCTTTATTGATTCCTAGCCACATGCCATTGGCCAGGATGGTCACATGACTCCAAACTAATTGCAAGGAAGTCTGGGAAACATAGTTTCCCTGAATTCTTAAGACATGTTAAAGAGATTGAGCATTTAGCTGGTGTCTAAAACAATTCTTGATTATTTTTCCAAAATTTTAGACGTATTATGAGGATAGATATGAGAAAGCATAAAATAATAACTGAATAAGAAAATGAGGACAATGAGAAAATGAGAGTCAGAGATACCTTGTACTAAGCATTTGTGTTTTATAAACTGGAAATCCTTTTCTTATTTATTACAGAAGCAAATTCGCTATCCATTCCCTCATTGTGCCAGCTCAGAATTCATAATCCAAATCAATTTCCATGTGCCTGAGCCAAACAAGGCATTGAAATGGAAATTCTTTTTAATTAGTCTCACCCACATAATTTATGTTTGCTCTTGATATAAGCCTAGGAAATGAGAAAGTCTGATATTATCTTTCCCATTTTATATAAAACAGAAGCATAGAGACCTTATATAAGACTGTCATGCAATCAATTGTCCTATTGCTTAAGTTCCTAAGACTGATGGAAGGTGAGTCTGGGAGGGACCCATTAGCAAAGTACTGTTGAGTATTACCTTGATTTTATCAAAGTATGATCTTGATGTTTAAACGCTTAAACTGACAGTGTCCTTGATTGCATGCCATGGCTGGTTATGGTTAGACAGCTTATTTCAATAAGACTGAGCCAAGAGTCAAGGCCAGCGTGTCCTTGGGAAAGTCACCTCATTTCTCTGAGCTTCAGTTTTGTCACCTATAAAATGAGGATCTCAGAGGATTTGGGGTTTGGTAGGATATGTGAAAGCATTTGGTACATAGGAAGGGATACATAAATGATAATCCTGAATTTTATCATGATCCTCCTGTATAGTCTCATCAGAGCTTCCATCTCTCTAATGTAGCCCTGGAGTGGGCAATGGGATACAGATCATGGCCAGAGGGAACAAAGGCCTGTTTCAGCACTACAACCTGGTCTCCCAACTCTGTGAGCACATGGTAGTCAGCTCATTCTGTGATGTGGGATTCCAGATATTTATATTTACAACCTTAAATATTGCCAAATTTTAGGTGAGCTTTTCTGTCTTAAGGAAGTGGGGTGGTGGGGAGGGGATAATATAAATAGACTTAGAGTCATAATCTAATGAGTATGTTTTGGGATAAGGACCTAAGATGAGAGAATATGGCCCAACATGTATGAATGCTGATCTGGCCCTGTGTAGTGGGCTGCGAGCTTCCTGGCAAGTGTGGTGTGGAGCACGTCAGGGTTCTGAGGTTCTCCTTTGTTCTCTCCTTCAAGTATCTCAGATCCACTTGCCAGGGAAGATCTGAGCAAGAGAGGTTGGTCTCATGCCTAGAGCTGTCTCATCAGCTTTGTTTTACCATATTTCTATTTTCATCCATCTGGGTCCAGAACTGTGCACAGGGAAGAAGTAATTGTAAAGAAAGCCTTCAGTTTCTCTTTTACACAATATAGAGGGGTAGGAGGGAACAGTTGTCAACCATTGGGACTGCTTCTACTGTCTTTGTTGTGGAATTTTATTAACGCTTGAGGAGAAAAGAAAGTTTGTTCTAACGCCTTTCTACTTAATTAAATTGCCTTTCCCCAGCCATTCAGAGAATTGAATCCTAGCCTATTGCTCTCTGGAAGTCATGCTCATGTAGGCAGGGTTTAAAACCAGGGGGGATACAGGTAGGTGTCACAGATTTCATGAACCCCCTGAAATTATATGGGAAAAAATTGCACATGTGTGCCTTTTCCTGGTTTTCGGAAGATTCTTATAGGCATCTGTATCCTCCCCATAAAATGTTGAGAATCACTGGTTCCCATGATATCCACTCAGTAAGTCTGGGTCTCACTATGGTACATTGCTGCTATATATTTTAGAGAAAAATAGAAAAGTCAGGTAAAACATGAAGAAGAAAAGAAATCAACTCTAACCACACTCTCCAAAGTCACTTTTAATATTTTACTATATGTCTTTTAAGTTTTGCTTCTATGGATTGAACTTTTAAAAAACATAGTTGTAAATATGCTATTTTTGTAATTAGAAAACACAATTTCTTTCAGCCATTTCCCTTATTGTTGGATTTTGGGTTATATTAATTTCCAAAGTATTAATAAATTTATAGTGAATGTCATCAGGAATAAGACAATTTAAAGTGATTACGGCTATAATGTAGACTTCCAAAGGTGGAATTTGAGTGCCAGAGATTATCAGTTTTTTTTTAATGTTCTTGCTATGTAATTGAATCCACAAATTATTTTCCCAACTTTTCATTATGCAAGTGCACACACCCATAAGCACAGTTCATTTCTCATCTATTTATTACAAAGCAAACACCAGTTTACTTACACTGCTAATGTTTTAGAAATGCCCTTCATGTCCCTCTTAGTCACTTATTCCTTTTTCCACAAAGGAAACCACAATCTTTTTTTGGGAACTCACTTCCTTCCTTTTATTTATAGTTTTATAACTGAAGCAAATGTCCCTAAATCCTAGAATTTGGTTTTGCCTGTTTTTCAAACTTCATATATACGCTGTCACACAGTATGTAGTCTTTTGTCTGGGTTCTGATGCTCAGTTTTAGGTTTGTGAGATTCATTCCTGTTGTAGCATGCCACCAGTAAGTTAATTTTCATTGCCATAAAGTTTCCCCTTCTGTAACAATTATGAGCTGTGATCTAGCATCACATTACAATACCTGAAGGGATTGTATATTTTTATATATTTTAAAAAAGTATATTTTATTGATTGTTTTACAGAGAGGAAGGGAGAGGGATCGAGAGTTAGAAACATCGATGAGAGAGAAACATCGATCAGCTGCCTCCTGCAAACCTCCTACTGGGGATGTGCCGCAACCAAGGTACATGCCCTTGACCGGAATTGAACCTGGGATCCTTCAGTCCACAGGCTGACACTCTATCCACTGAGCCAAACTGATTAGGGGTTTATATTTCTTTATAAAGAAAAGAAGGAAACAAAACTTTGAATATCTATTTTAGTTTAGACACCACAAACCTGAATGTTGTGTATACAGATATATTTCAGTTTTTATATGTGGCATGTTCAATGAGGGAAATAACTAATATATAACATATGAAAGATAATCTATATTCTAAAAACTTGCACCTTAGTTTGAAAACACAGAATCATATAGGTGTGTGTGTGTGTGTTTGCTTGTGTATCTAGGAAACATTTTAAAGTGTGATGAATGTTTCTATATTTACTAGTAGATGCCTTGATGTGCTGATTGGACACATGTAGAAATTCACTTTGTTTTTTTGTTGCAAACTGAGATCAACAGTTATAATCTTTCCTTCCCACAAACAGAGATAATGGAAGGTAAGATTATTGATAAAATCCATGACATTATATATATATATTTGATTTAGAAACAGAGAATCACAAACTTTTTCATTTATAAAGTACAGAGATTTTGAAGCAGATGTCTTCCTTATCCTCTACATGTCTTAAGCAAATCCAACTTTATGTTGTGATCCATTTAAAAATAGACTTTCCTTCAGCTCACATGTTTCCAAATGATGGGTTTTTAAGAAATAGTAGCTCCTCTACTGTCATTCTCTTTATCTATGAAGAATGATTTTTTTTTTTTTTTGTATCTTTGACAGCATCAGGTCTAGATTAGAAGTGTCACCAAACAACATCCCAGCAATTTTGACCACATATTTGGGCTCAAAGTTCACAAAAGTGAACTATTCATTCACAAAGTGGTGATTATGCCTTTTGTGGTGAAACAGAAGGTCTCGCAGACTGTCAGGCACTTCCTCCCTTCTGAAAGCTGCCCTAGGAGGTGTCCATGTTTGTGTGTCCATTTCTGACTCCAAGGGAAGACGAATCAGGACGTTCTGCTTATTAATGGTATTTACACAGTTAACACAACCTCCGTACTTGCCTGACATGCAGTAAATACTTGGAAGTTGTTACTCTAGACTACTGAAAGCCAGCATCTGAGCAAACATTTCTTTTACGGCATTTACAATCTTCCATAGGTGTTTTGGCAACATTATAAAGGCCCGCTTGCCACCATGGTGCTTGCTGACACCGAAAGGAAAAATTGGCAGTCTTTTAACTTTATCCATTGACGCTTATGATTCCAATGAAATCAAGTCCCTCAAACGAGGAAGCAATTAAAATGTGCTAATTTCCAGGGTGTAAGAAAAGAAATGGATACTTTATTTGTATTCCATAAGACAGGGTGATCAGTAAATCCTCACTGCCACCTGAATTATTGAAACAAAATTGCACATAACCTTCTAAACACCCCAAATTCATTGCTGAAGCTCAGATTTCTATGCAATACATGCCTATTTGGAGCTCATTCCCCATTACTTTAAATAAGAAATAAGTGGGATATTGTAGGGGAAGAAAACTTTTTTCTTCTCTTGTAGTTTTTTTTTTTTTTTAACTTGTCTAATGATTAAATTGACATAAAATATTAACAGGAGAAAAATAAATTTAATTTTGAATGTATAGGAACTCATAAAAATATGAGACTCAAAAAGAAGTGACCAAAGCATGCAGCTTTTATATTTTTTTAAACAAAGAAACAATAAATATGTGAAGAATTGACACGACAAAGGGTTTTGGGCTTGGGGTATGGTAAACAGTGAAGGATTAACAAGGTTTGTTTATACTCCATTCTTGGCCTTGAATTCCCTGTCTTTGGTGATGAGGATGACTTCTGCCCTCCTGGTACAGGAGGAGCACCTTTTACATGGGATGTTTATCTCTGTTTTCAGGGGGACAAAGGAGGCTCCCTGTGTCCTTGCAACAGCTGTTTCTTAAGTAACTTCAGTTCAAAGTAACCAATATGTTATCAGTGAGGTGTTCCCTGTGTCCTCACCTGTTTCTGGTAGAAATGGAGCTCTTGGGGTGCTGCAGTAACTAGAATTTCCCGCGGCCCCTACGGGAAGATGAGGTATTGTGAAAAGCTTTATTGATGATGTAACATTAAGGGCGTTTCCCTCCAAGGTCCCATCACCCTCCATCCCACCATGGGGAAAGTCCCATTTTGTCTCCAGCAGGGCTAAGATCAAAGCCACGACCCAGAGTCTTTGTTCCCTATGAAATCTGGCTAGCTTAGCTTGTATTCCCAGTTGCAGCTCATGGCATTTGGAGTCCACATGGCCCTGGGCCATGTGGCTTCTAGGGTCATGGCAGGCTAGCTTGGGTCATGGAACATACAAGTGCAAGGAAGCAGGAGCCAAACAAGAGGAACAAGAGAGAGACAAAAACCTTTGTCTGGGGATATAACCAGGACCTTAATTTATCAACCCTTCAGGATTTCATGTGCTTGCAGTGGCTCCACTCCTCTGGCCAATTCATGGTTCCCCAGGCTGGACTGACAGACAGGGACTGTTGGGAAGCATGAGACTTGGTTGGAAAGTTGTAAGAAGGACATTCTGATAAAAGGGAAGTGTGTACACCTGCCCTGTTTATGAGAATTCTGACTTAGGGGGGACTTAGGTGAGCGTTGAAGGTGGTGCCCCTAATTATTCCTTGACCTTTCCAAACAAGTCTGTGCACATGCAAACCCCCGGGTGTTTACTGGAATCCTTATGCCTAATCCCTGGATGCCCTTGCCTAGAGGACAATGTAAACACATGTGTCCTCCCAAGATTACTCACCTCACTGATTGTATCTAAAGATAAAAATTCCAACAAAAGCCTAACGAGGCAGGCAATCCAGGCTGCCTGGTCACTTGGGCCAGGCCATCCCTTAGCCTCTCTTTCACAGCAAATGCTGTGTCAGACTAATCCATTCATCCACCACTCAGGGTCTGCTGGTCCGCCCCCGCAAAGTACCTTCCCTAGGTCATCTCGACTTCACTGTGCCTGCACCTATCTTCCCCTTTGTTTGGTCCCTTCCCCCAGTGATCTGCAGGACATGGATTGGTGGTTCCCTGGGGAGTATAAAGTTGCAGCTTTCTGGTGAAGCTGCCTAGATGACCATTCTTATAATGTCTAGCCTTCCCTTTGCTCCTTTCCTATTATTAATATTAATAACTAGCTTATTATAATGGTAAAAAAATATGCCAAAGTGGGTATGTTCTGCTCTCTTTCCATATATCACTCCCTCCCCACCAGTTTTCTTAAATGGAACTAAAGCAGTAATTATGTATACTACTTATGTGCATAAGTAATAGATTGTAAAATGCCTACAATATTGCTTCCTGATTGCCAAACAGTAAGAGTAGTGGTAAATAAATAGTTGCTTTGCACACAGTAACACATTGCACTTCCCCTTTGTTAGAACCCTTTAGTTTTAAAAAAGTCTGTGCAGAGTCTGACATTTTAACAATTGTATTTGCAATTGTAAAATTTCCCTATATGTCATTTTGTTTACTATATTGTAATGAGTGTGATGTTAATTTTATGTGTCAATTTGACTGGGCTAAAGGATTCCCAGATAGCTGGTAAAACATTATTTCTCGGTTTGTCTGTGAGCTTGTTTCTGGAATAGATTAGCATTTCAGTTGATAGACTGAGTAAAGAAGATCGGCCTCACCAATCCAAGTGAGCATTATCCAATCCCAGAGGCCTTGAATAGAACAAAAAGGCAGAGGAAAGGCGAATTTGCTCTGTTTGAGTTGAGACATCCATCTTCTCCTGCCCTCTGACATCAGCATTCTTGTTATCTGGCCTTGAACTCTGGTCAGAGCTTATACCATTGGCTTCCCAATTCTTGAGCCTACGATTTCCATCATTAGTTCCCCTGACACTCAACCTTCAGATTCCGAATGAATACAATAAGCTTTCCCGGGTCTCCAGCAAGTAGAGAGCAGATCATGGGACTCTTCGGATTCATAATCACATGAGACAATTCTTTCTCTCTCTCTCTCTCTAAAGTCAGAGATCTGAGCATTTTAAGGGTAGGTACTTTTGATGTAGAGGGACTTAGCATTTCTTGATAGACTCTGCTGAATTCTTTGGGGCCAAAAATTCTCATATCATGTTTGCAACTTCAGAGACTGATGACAATGCCTGGTGTATAGAATCAATCTCCTAAATCTTTAAAAAGCTAATAAAAGATCTAGGGGAGTAGGGATCACCAGGCCAATGGTGTTTGATAGACCTCGAATCTCATTTTATCTAAGGTAGATGCAGCTACCTACCCAGTGAAAACTTGGCCTTCAAATCAAAATAAAAAATGTGGTCCCTAGATTCAAATGGGGCTGTTATAATAAAACTGCATATTTGGGAGGAATGGAAAGGGGAACTTTGAATTGTGAAAAGTTGTTATTATAAAATGTGGACCTGAGAGGAGAATCCAAGATGGTGGTGTAGGTAAACACCTAAACTGCTGCCTCACACGACAATTTCAAAACTACAACTAAAAGACAAAACGTCTATCACCCAGAACCACGGGAAAGCTGGCTGAGTGGAAGTTCTACAACTGGAAGGAAAGAGAAAAGAGCATTGAGACGTGCACAAGCACTGAAAAGCTGAGGTACGGAGGTGTGGGATCTGGGCTGGCGGCAGGTGTTGCTTTTTTCAACCCAAAGGGGAGACAAGCCACCGATTACTCTGAAATACAGTTTCTGGGGAGACACGGGGGACCCAAACTCCTACGGGGAGAAGCTGGATTGTCTGCCACCGGGTCAGAAAGTGAGGGGGGCCGGCTTGCAGAGCTGCACGCAAGAATAATTGTTTACTGCACTGGGGCACGGGATGCAGTCAAAGACACAGAGCCAGCTAACTAGCAGCCATCACTGTTTGCCACGCCCTAGCCTAGTGACG
The DNA here is from genome assembly GCA_026230045.1 of Corynorhinus townsendii. Taxonomy (NCBI): domain Eukaryota; kingdom Metazoa; phylum Chordata; class Mammalia; order Chiroptera; family Vespertilionidae; genus Corynorhinus; species Corynorhinus townsendii. The sequence continues at coordinate 76,551,877 of JAPDVU010000001.1, read as the reverse complement.
CCCTGAGACCCTGCCCCATACAACCTACAAACCCACCCAAGCTCCAAGCAGCAGCTTTAGCATAAGAAAGGCCTGTCCTATCTCAGCTTAACCTAGCAAACTTGCAGCCTGGGTCAGACAGCTCCAAAACCTCCAAACCCCAAGCAAAGAGGAGAAAACTGTAGCTCTCGCTATAGCTCCTGCTGGGTGGACTCAGACAGTAGCTGACCTGCACCCCATTGGAGATCCAGAAGCCAGTATACCTAGTGGTCAGTGTGAGAAACCAGATTTCAAATCCTCACATCCATAAGTGACACATTCAAGAGGCAGACTCAGTGAGCACCAAAGCCCCACTGAAACAAGTCCTGCCCCATAAGCGTGTCTTCAGTGCAGCAGTTCTTCCATTATAGACACAGTGAGTGCTCACAGCTAATTGGCCTGGAGGTCAATTCCTCCCAGTGTACCAACAGCAATTAAGGCTTAACTACACCAAGACTTTGCACTCAGCCCACAAAGGGGTTTACCAAGAGCGTCCACATCAGGTGATTGGGGAGGCTGAGCTACTGCCCCCTATAGGTCACCTACCACACAAAGCCACTCCAGCAACACAGGGAAGCAGCCAAAGTGCGGAAACAAAGAAACAAGTCACGAATGAAAGAAACGGAGGAAAGCAAACTACTGGACGACATAGAGTTCAGAACCACATTTATAAGGTTACTCAAGAATCTTCTAAAAACTGCCGAGAAACTTGATGACACTTCTGAGGAGCTTAGTGAGACCTTCAAGGACCTTAATGAGAATGCCAAAAAAATGGAAAAGGATCAGTCAGAAATGAAGCATACACTGTCTAAAATAAAGAATATACAGAAACCCAACTGTAGATCAACGTACCCCAAGAATCAAAGCAAAGATCTGAAATGTGTGGAAACAAAAAACACCCAACCAGAAGAACAAAAAGAAAAAAGAATCCAAAAATATGAAGATAGTGTAAGGAGCCTCTGGGACAACTTCAAGCATACCAACATCCGAATTTTTGGGGTGCCAGAAGAAGAGAGAGAGCAAAATACTGAAAACCTATTAGAAGAAATAATGACAGAAAACTTTCCCTACCTGGTGAAAGAAATAGACTTACAAGTCCAGGAAGCGCACAGAACCCCAAACAAAAGGAATCCAAAGAGGACCACACCAAGACACATCATAATTAAAATGCCAAGGGCAAAAGACAAAGAAAGAATCTTGAAAGCAGCAAGAGAGAAACGGTTAGTTACCTACAAGGGAGCACCTGTACGACTGTCAGCTGATTTCTCAGCAGAAACTATGCAGGCCAGAAGGGAGTGGCAAGAAATATTCAAAGTGATGAACAGCAAGAACCTACAACCAAGATTACTCTACCCAGCAAAGCTATCATTCAGAGCTGAAGGTCAGATAAAGAGCTTCACAGACAAGAAAAAGCTAAAGGAGTTCATTGCCACCAAACCAGGATTACATGAAATGCTGAAGGGTATTCTTTAAGAAGAGGAAGAAGAAGAAAAAGGTAAAGATAAAAATTATGAAAAACAAAATGACATCAAATACATACCTACCAACAAGTGAATCCAAAAATCAAGTAAATAAAAAAATCTAAAGAACAGAATGGACTGGTGAATATAATAAAATCAGGGACATAGAAAGAGAGTGGACTGACAATTCTCAGGGGGAAGCGGGTGTCAGTGGTGCAGGAAGAGATTGGCAGGGGGTAAGGGCATGGGGTAGGGTGGGGTGGGGAATCAGGTGGAAGGGAGCTATAGGGGGAAAACAAAAAGAGGAACACCTGTAATCTGAACAATAAAGATTTATTAAAAAAAATAAAAATAAAATGTGGACCTGAGAAAGAAAATACCTACTAAGATGGGCTCCTGGTGGCTAACTGGGCTCAGATTTTTAAAACAGAATCTAACAGCCATTTCTCACACAAACTGCATTTCAGGGAGAAACCTGCACTGAACTCCTTTCCTCTGCCCTGGACTGCCTGCCTGCACTGTGTTTCCAGCATCTGAGTCAGCCCTTGTAAAGGTTTCCTGGAATCCTATTTCAACCAATAGGACTGAGGCTTTCCCATCTAATCAGAGCTGCACATCCCCCCCCCCCCCCACCACCACCCTGCCTCTGCATCAACATCTTCACTGACCAATCAGAACAGCTCATTTCTGACCCAAGGACAGTGTCTTTTGGACCAATCAAACTGCAAGAATTTGGACTCCTCATTTGCATGATGATGGATCAATCAGGGAACAGGAGCAGGGACTTCTGTCTGTATAAGCCAGCTCCCCTTTGGCTTGGGGACCCCACTTTCCCTTTCCACTCAAGGCTGTTGTTTCCCTGGCTGAGCTGAAGATATATTGCCAGAGCAGAGTGAAGCAGACCAGTGCAAGCCAGAGCAGATTGGCACAGAATGGAGCAGACCAGAGCAGAGTAGATCAGTGCAGCACAATGTAGAGCAGACCAGTGAGGATAGGAGCATGGCTGTCTAGCACCTGGTCACCTGGCCCAAGGGCTGCCTCACAGCTGTGGTGTTTTCACAGCCATGCGGTCTCACAATTGAAATGTTTTGCACTGAATAAAGTTTCTTTCTTCACTGCACTCCAAGTTGGGGATTCCTGTTCGTGTTGAATTGACACCAACAACCATTGGCTGACAAGAATGATCCAAGGAATGAGTTTTTCTTACCTTCAAGAATAACATAGGTTAGGAAGCATCCCCAGCCCTGGCTTTTGTCTCATGTGGAGCTCCTTGCTTATAGGTGTTGCAGTGGAACTCAGGAAATTTAGTCTGTCTTTGTTCTCTCTCAGCTCTGCTTCCTTTTCTGCAGCTTTCTGGTTCTAGCCCTCAAATATTGATGTTTTCTTTCCTCTGGGAGACATTTCCATTTTTAGTGGCTTTGGTTTTAGCTAGATGCTCATGGATACTCTCTGGCCAAACTTGGTCGATTTTTAAAAAGAAGAGGAAGATCCACAAAGTGTGAGCAAAAGGGGACTCTGGAATAAGCCCCATGGTTTGGAAGACCCTGTTTATCACAAATTGAGACACACCAAGTAGATATATTAGAGTGAACGGACATCTCTGCCCCTCACGTTGTGGAGCTCAGTACAATGTTTCTTTACATCTCTTGCCTTCTGTCCTCGAAACAAAACACCCCCAACCACGCCTGTGTGCTATCTCGCTTGTGCTGCTAACATTATCAGAGATATTAACTATTTCAGTCTGCAGAAAGGATTTGAACGGTAAAAATGCAAAGGTAAGAGAAAAGACATTAACTCATGTTTTTTAGGAGGCTTCTTTTGAGAGTCCATTTTCTCCTCTTCATGTTTCAATTTATGAATCCAGAGATACTTATGAAATTAACAAGGCATTTCTGACAGTTTGTACATGGTTGCTTAATAATCTCTATCACGTACATTTTATATACATAGATCTAGATGTAATATTGGTGTAATATAGATATAATTTTGTACATTGGCAACTAAATGGACTCTGAATGTTAGAATTGCAAAATAAATTTCTATACTAATAATAGCCTAGGTGGTCCTCACTCCCTGACTCCGTGATGCCCTGACGCTGTCACAAGAAGGCTGCATGCACAGTGGAGGTGGGGCTGGCGGCTGCTCCGCGCAGCAAGGCCTGGGTATCCTTGAGCTCCATGGGGCGCAGAGGAGGCAGGTCATGGAGTCTCCACCGCCTCACATGCAGAGGAGGCAGGTCACAGCAGCAAGTCCCCGCTGCCTTGCACAGAGGAGGTGGGTCCCGTGGCTCTGTGCACTGCGGAGGTGGGACCCCTGGCTCCAGCCTACCCCTTTGGGGCAATTCATCAAGATCGTGGGACTCATGCACTGTGAGAGGGCACAGGCCAGGCTTGGGGAACTCTCCCCCCTGCCCTGAGTGCACAAATTTTGTGCACTGGGCTTCTAGTGTTTAATAAGATTCATTATATTTTATTTTATATTATACTATAAAATATTATATTTTTAAAATATTAAATTAAAATGTATCTTTATGTAATTTCTATTTGATATTTTGACATACAGTAATGATAATTTTTATTTTGCCCTTTGATTTCTGTAGTAATTTTGAATATATTAGAATATCACTGTTTTTAAAAAAAAATCCAAATAATTTTAATTAAAAACTTTTATTCCCTATTTTCAATGAAGATATATACACTTTTTATATATTTTGAATGTCATTACATTTTATTTTAAATGTATTAAATTATTGTTGGTAGAACATTAATTATGTAAAAGTTTTCACTCTAACAGTATAATTAGCAATTCTTGCCTAAAATGTAGGCAAGAAACTTTTATGAAATAAATACGCAATAATTTATGAACCATATAGGTCTTTTATTAGTCACAGAAATGTCACTGTCTCATTAATAGGACATTCAGATATGCAGAATAGTGGTTAAATTGTCTTTTAAAATATAATGCCAAATTTCAGTCCTATAAAAACTATAGTTTTACACAATCTTTTCAGTTTTGTTATTATGACTGTATTTGTCAAGGTAAGAGGATGAAACATACTTAATTCAACAGTTAGGTTGATTTTTAACTTTTAAATACTCCAATAAGTGATATACGGGCCTTTTCTGTTATGAGAAAGAGAAAAGCAGCCCAGGCATGTGAGAGCTGGCTGCGGGTGGCTAGGAGCTGACCTCGTCCTTACAGCAAGGCAGTGGTGTCCTCAGTGGAACATAGACAATGCCGCCCAACACCACCATCAGACAAGGTCCCTCAGAGAGACCATGATGGAACGAGACAGAAACGGATCACTAGGGAATCGTTCTGCCAACAAGAACATTTTCCAAACTGAAAAATAACCAAACATCTCCCTCTCTTAGTTATTCTGAGAGACTGCTAATTACTTATTGATACACCTTACTTTTTACTCTCTTCGCATTTCCTATACTGTAAGGATTATTAAGAATCCCAAAGATAACACACTTGTTTCCTGAGAGCATCCAATTCTGAGCAAAGTCCCACTTTCTTTTCTTTTTTAAATTTTTTTTAACATTTTAGCCCTAACTGGTTTGGCTCAGTGGATTGAGCGTCAGCCTGTGGACTGAAGGATCCCAGGTTCGATTCCGGTCAAGAGCATGTACCTCGGTTTTGGGTACATCCCCAGTGGGGGGTGTGCAGGAGGCAGCTGATCGATGTTTCTCTCTCATTGATGTTTCTAACTCTCTATCCTTCTCCCTTCCTCTCTGTTAAAAACAGTCAATAAAATATATTAAAAAAATTTTTAAATTGATTTCAGAGAGGAAGGGAGAGGGAGAGAGATAGAAACATCAATGATGAGAGAGAATCATTGATTGGCTGCCTCCTGTATGCCTCATACTGGTGATTGAGTCCACAATCCAGGCATGTGCCCTGACCAGGAATCGAACTGTGACCTTCTGGTTCATAGGTTGACGCGCAACCACTGAGCCATGCCAGCCAGGTTAGTCCCACTTTCTTAAACTCTTCTCAAAATCATTTAACACAAGATCAAGTCCTGTAAGTTCCATCTCATACCCTCTTAATGAGAAAGCCCATGTTCCCCATGGTGAATATGCTCCGTTATTAAAATGAGTCAATAATGCCAACACACTACAGATACCTTTGTGCTGGCTTTTGGCTGGAGGGCTTTGCCAGCACTTTTGCTCTAGGGCCAGCAAATATTAAGGGAGATCCTTCCTGCCTGGAATGTGGATTCTGATTCTAGTTCAGCTTCCTCTCTAGCTAGAGTTGCTGCTTCCTCACTAGTTACCAAGGACCAAACCCATCGCCAAGGTCATTACTGATTCTCCCCAGAGAGCACCAGAGGAAAGGAAATTCCTTCCGTTAAAATAACTTCAATCCTGAGGCTAATTATATATAGGGAAGCATGTGCCTATGTGACCAGAAGGTTGTAAACTTCATCTTGGGTTCCTTGGTTCTGAGGTGTTCCATCTACATGGTGGTGGTTTTTGATTTGAGAGAGAATGTGGGCATGTGGGGGTACTTACAGAGGAAGGACAACCAGAGCCACATCTGGCTTCTCTAGCCTTTGCTGTGAGACAGCCTTTGCCTGAAATGGATGTTCTTACTTAAATATTTTGCTATATTGTGTTCTTTCCCTGCAATAAACTGCAGATTTGTTATCATAAAACTTCAGCCCTGTTTCTTGTGAAATGATAAAGCTGGTGGTTTAATTGTTCATGGAAGAATTCAATAAATATTTATTAAGAACCAGTTATGTGCTAGTCACTATTATAGTTGCTGAGAACATAAGCAGTGAATAAATGGGCAAAAATCCCGGGTTCATGGCACTTACACGCTATGGAGCATTATGACTCCTTGCTGAGCTTGGTTTATGTTAATGGAGTCTTTATGTTAGATGCAAATGGCTCTTTCTTAGTCATTTTGGATGGGTAACACCAACTGAATGAAGAGCTTTTTGATGACCAGTCTTATTCCACTCCACCCCTCTGTGCCCATCCTCTTTCTGAAGATGGGAAGGAGGGTTTAAGTTTTAAAACACGCAAAGTCTAGGGCTAAATTCTCTAAATGTTGGTCTCTTTTAAGTAGTTTAGAGATATTTGTTATCAGCATTATGTACCTGTACACAACTTATTTATTAAATTAAAAAAAATGGTTTCAGATTAAATATGGCTATATTTACTTCTAACATCTTGGTGGCACTACTTAAGGAAATCAGAAATTTTCTTTGTAGCTACAAAGGAAATCTTAATTCTTGCACTAGTAGGTTTATCATAAAATCTAAAATAATAAAATCCAAATTTAATTAAATGTCAAACTAGTCTGAAGAGGCAAAAATTTTTAAAGGAAAGAAATGGGGGGTGGAAATAGATACAGAGGCAAAGAAGCATTGAATAGACTGTCAGACTACAGCGGGAAGGCAGGGGAGGCTGGGCAAGGGGGGGCTGTAAGAGATCAACCGAAGGACTTGTACGCATGCATATAAGCACAACCAATGGATACAAGACACTGGGGGGGGGGGAGGGGGGAGGTGGGGACGGGCAGGTGAAGTCATGTACTGGGGGGGTAGGGGAGGCCGGGGGGAGGTCAATGGGGGGAAAAAAAGGAGACATATGTACTACTATTTGTAATACTTCAAACAATAAAAAAAATTTGTATTGAATACCTTCTATGGGAAAAGATAGTATCTTTCTCTTATGAAGGTTAAAAGGCAAACATTAAACATTAGTGGACATTTTCAAGATAATGCCTAGATTTGATCAATAAATTGCTGGTATATATATCTTACTATATAGAAAGCAACATTTTTAGTAATGACTCATATAGAATAGTGTCTGCAATGTGGTTTCCATTAAAACTCTAGTCCTCATCAGCTAGTAACTTTCTCCAAATTTAATCTTTTGGGTTGAAATTTTCCATGCCTGGTTTAAGCTCAAAGACGTTTAAAAATTATTATTTTTTAAGTTGCAAGGCAATTCCTTTGGCTATCATATATGCCTCTTCTAATTTCAATGCAGGCAAGAGAAAGAAAGAAAAAAGGAAGATTTGAGTATATCAGTATGGTATTTGCGTGTTCAACTAGAACCATGAAAGGCCTGATAGCCTAGATGTAAGATCATTTTATTAAGCTTGTTTCCTTAGGTAACTGAAGCAGGCTCACTGTTACCTGGTATGCCTTTGTGTTTGCAGGAACTATTTCTTTACCTTATCCTTAGAAATTAGGTTCCCATGATATTTGAATAGCTATGTGTAGCTGATTCTTGTGATAATTGCACACAATGCCTTTTCTCTGAAGCTCTTGGGATAGGAGTTCAGGCCTTCATCATGTCCTTTCCCCTGTTCCATGCTCCATGTAGCAAATACGTTATTTAGGAAACTAAAGTGGCTTCTTACCACAAAATATGGATGATTAAATCTTTGGGGAGCTACATTGAAAAGCTGTCTCTGGTTTGTCACATTGCCAAATGTGGAACTGTTCTGCTGACAATATTTTTGTCATAGGATATCTATAAATGAAGCTATAAGTACACCTTCTCCCCATTCAGAAAGAAAAAAATACACATTTAGCCCTCACAGAGATGGTTGGTGGTTGAGACTTATTGGTGTATGAGGCTAAACAGCATTCTTGAGGACAAAAAAATGAGGGGGAGCACAGGCAGGAATTCCTCTCGGGCCAACACAAAATAAAATGAAATGCCCTGTTTCTTATAGTTTCATGTGTCTTGGATCTTCACCTCACACTTGATTTAAACTTTATTCTCATCTTAAATGTCATTAGAAAGTCATCACTTTTGAAATTGTGTAGCTTGATTTTTACCTAAAAAAACCCAAACAAAACAAACAAACAAACAAACAAAAAAACGCATCAAATTGCCCCAAAGGCATTTAAAAAGATGCCATCCTAATTATCCTCTTTCTAAAGCCGTGCCCGTGGATGTATATACAATAACTGGTTTACATGCCTGTCTATTCTCTCTCTCATGTAGACATATACATATACATTCGTGTAGATTCAAAATTTTCCACCAGGAACAAAAGGACTCTCATAATGAAAAGCAACATTTTTTCTGGATTCATGCCAAGGCACTGGATCCTTGTTCTTTTCCAGTTGATTTATCTTAATGATGCTCTGTCAGGCAAAAGCCTTTATGAATTCTGCATAATGTCCTATTCAATTACAGCGGCATGCTTGCCTCAGCTTTGCAAGGCTAAGCTTGAGATGATTTTCCCCTCTAAGAATCTCTCCTATAGTCCGTGATAAAATAAGACCAGTTTTTGCTGGAAGAAAGCAATTAATGAGAAGTTTCTTTCTTTCTTTCTTTCTTTCTTTCTTTCTTTCTTTCTTTCTTTCTTTCTTTCTTTCTTTCGATTCGTGCTTAAAAAGATTAAATCTGGACGCCTTTTACCAACACTGTTTTTTTATTTAGTTTTTCATTTCTTTCTATAGTTCAGCTAGATATAGGTCTTAGAACTATGCTTTGTATTAGGTTTATGTATAAGACAACAGAATTAATTGTTCAAATGTTCCCTCTCAGCCTCCCCCATCTATAGGGAAGCATGGAAAGGGCTCAGGGTTGCTCTGTAATAGTGCTCTCTGATAGAACTTTGTGATAATGGAAATGTTTTATAACCTGCTCTGTGAAATATGGTAGCCACCAGCCACTTGTGACTGTTGAGCATTGAAAATGTGGCTAGTGTTACTGAGAAACTGAATTTTAAATATTATTTAAATTTAATTAACTCAAATTTAAGTAGCTACTTATGGCTATCGGGTACTCATACAACACAGGTCAATAGAATTTAATTATAGAAAACTGCACTGAGGTTTGGCAAAAACCTATTCTTATAACAAACTACTCCAAATATAGGCCTTGAAACAATATGTATTATCTCTCATGATTCAGTGAGTTGACTGCTCAGCTAGACAATTCTCAAGGGAGGTTTCTCATGTGGTTTCAGTCAGGTATCAGTGGGGGCTAGAGTCATCTGAAGGCTCAACTGGACTAATGTTTAAGATCGCTTCTCACTCCATACCGGGTGGCCGGGACTAGTTTGTTTGGAAGAGCGGGGGACTGCCAGGCATCTCTCTTTCCATGGAGCCTCTTCACGTGGCAAGCTTGGGTCTTTTCACAGCATGACAGTCTCAGGGAATTGAACTTCTTACATGGTGTCTGGCTTCCCCCAGGGTGGGTAGATGAAGAAACAGGAATTAGGTGCTGCCATGTTCTTCCAGATTGGAAACTGGCCCACCCTTACTTCTTCTATGATCTATTGCTCAGAGCAATCACAGAGCCTGGCCAGATTTAAGAGGAGGTGGCCTAGACCTTCCTCTGGGTGGGAAGCAGGTAAAAAATAATGTGAGCATTTTTAGTTATTTACAACTATTCTGGAGAATGGTATATTTTCTCCTACATTCATCCAATAGAAATATGAAGGCTAATGCCTCTTCTTTTCTTCTCTACTTGACCAAATAAAGTAATTTCAATCGTGTAACTTGAGGCCAAAATATGACCAGAGCAAAGAATTTTGTGCTTATGATGGAATTTTGATTATGTTTAAACTGAACTGGGGACCTAAAATGTGAGGAGAACTTAGTGATTTTACTTTAACTCAGGACTCAGCTTCATGTGAGGAGCAAACACCATTGACTACAGTCATTTTCATAGTTCTGAGATGATTGAGAACATCAAATTCTGGCTAAAAGTCCTCTTCACACTGTATCCATGTAAGTGCTGTCTTTATCTGTGAAAATATAATGACTAGAGGCCTGGTGCATGAGATTTGCGCATTCCGGAGGTCCCTCAGCCTGGCCTGTGCCCTCTTGCAGTCCAGGAGCCCTCAGAGGATATCTGACTGACAGCTTAGGCCCACTCCCAGCGCGGGAAGTGGGCCTAAGCCATCAGTATGACATCCTTAGCACTGCTGCAGAGGCGGGAGAGGCTCCTGCCATCGCTGCTGCGCTTGCCAGCTGTGAGTCCTACTTCTGGCTTAGCTGCGCTCCCCCAGTGTGCATCATAGCGACCAGTCGTTCCACAGTTGGGTCAATTTGCATATTAGCCTTTTATTATATAGGATTGTTTTAATATTTTTGTTTTGTGAATGCAGCTTTAGTGGTTGGAGTTTTCTTTTTATTAAACCTTTTTTTCCCCTGCCACATTCAGCATCAAGTTGATCTTTTCTTAAAAAAATTAATAATTCTATCTAACAAAAATTCATTGGCTTCTGTAAGTGCATAAGCTTGGTGTGTTTTTGGATTTCTCATGTTGCTCTACAGACAAGTTGGCTCATTTGATTTGTGTTTCATGATACATTCAAAACCATTTCTTCAGTTTAACATAAACTTTCTTCAACTTTAAAACATCTGCATGGATATCCTGCTGTCAGCTTCCACCTGTTTTGTCCAAGAAAATTAAGGTGAATGTTACTTTTTTCCTTAAAGGTTGACTGTATTCCAGGACTGCTGTTAATAATTTGAACTTGCCATTGAGCATTAGTCAATAATGTCCACAGGACACTGGGCGATGACCTGGGTCTAGGTCTCTGAGTCATGCGGAGGGTCAGCAATTCCATCACATGTAAAGCCTTCGGTTTAGTCTTGGGGTCACTCTCATACCTAGCTGCCACACAGTCAGATGCCTTCCAGCAGCTCTTCTGGTACTGCTTTTGCTTTGTTTCCTGCTCTTTGTTGCTTAGATCTTCATGGCAGAGAGTGTGTCTTGGGTAATTGAATTCAGCAAGACTTTAAGATCTGTATTGCAGAAGGAAGTCTGGCCGGGTAGGACTTCCTTGGTGCACATAGCACTGATCAAGGGGGTGTGCTTCTCAGCACTGTTTGGGGCCAGGTTAAGGAGTGATTGTGATTCTTTGTTCCATCCACTGCTTTCTTTCCCCCTGCTGTCATCTCCATTCTGATCCCACAGGAGGTTCCATAACCCTATTCCATCAGGTTTGCATTGGTGTGCTTCAGTTCCATTTGCTCTGGCAGCTGTATCTGAGGCTCTGGCCCTCATCATTATTAAAAGCCATGGCTTCTGGTACCTGGCAGGGTCTTCTTAGCACAGAGAGAATGGGATGAATAATGCGTGTAGTTTGGGACAGGAGATGTTTGGTGGAATGGGGAAATCAGTACCTAGGAACTAAAATGCAATTTATCATTCCCATACCACAGAATTGCAATGTCTCTCCATCCTCAAAACCACCCTCTAGTCCAGACCATCAGCAACTTATCTACTCGTCTCCCTTCCCCAGCTACTTCCACAGTGATCATTTGAAACTGTGTATCTGATCACACCACTCTTCTGCTCCCATTACTTCCCATTGCCTTTGGCATAAAGTCAAATGTCCTCACCCTGATCAGAAAAGCGTCTGCGTGTCCAGACTCATTGCTCACCATCCCTCAGCTCCAGCCACATTAAAGATTTGCAAGTAGCTCGAACAGACATTATCTTTGCTACTCATGGCTTCTGCTCATGTACATGTTGCCTTTTCCAGGAAAACTCTTCTCCCACTCCTTTAGCTAACCCCAATGCTTGTCTCGGGAAGTCTTGGTTTAGAGATCGCTTCCTCCAGGGTATCTTCGTTTGTGTCTCCGCAGACCAAGTTCGGCCCACTGTTGTATACACCTTTCCGTTTTCTTCATCAGGCTCATGGCATGCACATCTTTGACTCTGCATGTGCTTTCCCCTAGGGTTGACGACGTAGGAACACTTATTCACTTCAGTGTCCTCAGAACATAATGTAGTGTCTGGACCAGAATAAGCAGTCAATAGTTACCGAAAAATGAAATAAATTCCACATAGTAGAAACAGCTCTCATAAAACCTTATTGTTGAGCATGACTTTCAAATAAGAATTGTAGTGTGAATAACTGTCAACCTGAAAACAACTCTGGAATGAGAGATTTTATTTGTGTTGAAAGAGTTATCATACCTCCTGCCTTTGGGTTCAATGCTTGCAATAAGGAATAATCTTTGCAACACACTTTAAAAATTCACAGTGGTAACACTGCCTGAGATATGTTTAGATAGCTTCGGTAACTAGGTATAAAGAAGAGCACAAGTCAAAAGTGACAGAAAGAAAGGAACTCTTCTCTTGTAGGAAGCCTTGATCCTCCTTTCACTCTGCTGGACCCCGCTGTGTGCACATCGTGCCTGGCCAAACCCCAGCTTTACATGAAAGGGCTTCATCGGCTTTTAACAAACCATATGGTAAAAACATCTACACGTACACATATTTCTCCTGATACCTTCAGGCGCTGCTAAGCAGCTGGTATTAATGAATAAGAATGGCCATTGACATCATGGTATGTTGTTGCTAGGAAGGAACAGTTTATAGCCAGGAGAATTATAGATTACTAGGCAAGAACACACAGAAATAGAAGGGATGTGTGATTTCTGCATTTCATCTAGATTTGGCCACCTGTACTGCTGAAGGCAATGCAATGCTGGGATGATTAGCAAGTGTTAATTCTATTCCTACTGATGGTGGTCCTGGAAGATGGGACCCATACCTTCAATACTTATAACGTTATTTAGGGCCATTGTCCCTAGCTGAAGCCACTGAGGGAACTATGAAAAGATTCCCTGCTAAATAACAACATTTTGTAATGTTGTTTCTAGTTTTTCCATCTTTTCTTAGGAAAAAAAGTATTTGTTTCCTCCCACTATATGCATTAAAATTTTTATTTAAATCCTTCTCTAACCTTTTAAGAGACTCAATTCCTACCATAGCCCAGATGTAGGAATTTCCTCCTGTCTTCATGGGATCCATTTCAGCTTCATACAGACTTTGGTGCAAAACTCAACCCTTTCACAAGGTTCCACAAAAAATAAAAACAAACAAAAAAATCCAAACTTTTTGATAGTTTTTGAGTTATTTTGCATTTGACTTTGCAACAACATGGTTAACATAGCTCCAATGCTTCCTTCAGTGCCCTGGCCTGTAGCTTCATCTTCTGCCTCATCCTTTGCCCAATGCTGTGCTCAGTTCCTAGGACCCTTCTTGTTCTCTCCTACATTATTCACAGCAGGGCCCCCTTTTAGCAGGAAACCTTGCTGACTTTGACCCATAGGCTTTACGAAAAGTTTTTACAGCACTGATTGCTGACCAACAATAGATATGACACTAGTAAAATGTCTCTCATCTTTGCACTGTAATATGCTAGAACTGGTGCCTCCTCTTCCTTCTTTGTCTCCATTTTGTTTCCTTCTACCTCCTATTTGCTGCCAATTTGTTTTTATTTATTATTTGGCTTGAATGATTTCTTTTCAGTTTTCAGAAATAAAATAAATTCCCTGAGAAGAGTTTGAGTGTGAAGCTTCTCCTTCTTAGTATAATTATTTTTGCATAGTTGGCAAAATTATAGTATAAAACAATTATACTCAAAGTGCTTAAGCTGGTCCTATACACATATGTGTGTGGGAGTGTTCCACCTTCCCCCCAGGCACATAGTTGGCAAGAGTTTCACCTTATACTTCAGAACTTAAACTGTTCTAGGATATTGTAAAAAGATTATCTAAATAGACAGAAAAGATAGGAACCAAACCCATTCTCAGAGTTTGGTCAGATATACGTAAATTCTGCAGGGCAGCTTTTAAGCTAAGTCCTGAGTGTCACTGCAGGGAACTTGTTATCAGAAGTGGATGTAAAGGGTAGCTATCTTGGCTTTCCTTCTTTATTGATTTCAGAACAAGCAAGGGAGGGATGGAGAGCTAGAAACATCAATGATGAGAGAGAATCACCAATTGCCTGCCTCCTGCAGAGCCCCTACTGGGGGGTAAGCCTGGAATCCAGGCAAGTGCCCTAACCTGGAATTGAACTGTGATCTCCTGGTTCATGGGTCAACACTCAACCACTGAGCAACACCAGCTAGTTATCTTGACTTTTAAATGGAGGCTACTAAGAGTGCTATGCATGTTTTAGTTTTTGTTATTTCTGTTAATATAAAATCCAATAAAGGAATCTTTGGACACACAACCAAGCCAGAGTCTAAAAGAGTTTCCAGAAAGTTAGAGGGGTGTGTGGAAGCTGAAATCAAATTGGATGACGGAGTTATGGAAAATAGATCTAGGTCTAAATGGCTGAAGGTTGGGATTTTGATGTTTGCAGAGGAAGAGAGGCCTAGGCTGAAGATCCTATGGGAATGAGAGCTAGAGTTGAGTACCCTTAATACATAATAAAAACAGCCAAAATTTAATGAGTATCAACTATGCATCAGGACACTGTCTTAAGCACTATAACCTTTTAAAAATCTTAATACTTTAGAGTACATACCTATGAAGTATGAAGTATATAAATTATTCTCTTTTAAAGCCAGGAGTCATGAAAGTATAATTAGAGAAAAACATTCTCCATGGGGGAGTTAAATATCAGACTAGACACACTTGAAAGGGAGAACTAGTTACAAAATTTATTTGAGAATATTATATAGCAGAGACAAAAAAAAGAAAAAAAAAGTGAAAAAATGTAAATTAAAAATTATATAAATACAAATAAAAAATAAGAGACATGGATGCCAGTATGAGATAGACTAATACACATGTAATATGGGTTCCAAAAATTCAATGAGCTTAATGGAGAATTTTGTTTGGCTCTAGAATAATGATGACCACCAAATCCAGACCTCTCTATAAACTTTTCTCCAAAACTGTAAAATAAAAAGAAAGAAAACAAGGGAGCCATACATGCTCCATGCCTCGATATTACTAAGAAACAGAATATCACAAGCTTCAAATTACCTGTAAGTAGAGAAATAAGTACCAATTCAAACAGGGCTGACAATGGAGTTCTGACTGCCACTGCTTGTCTGTGGGTACCCAAAGAGGGAGAGACAAGCTCCATGGGCATAGATGTAGCACAGAGGCAAAATTTCCCCTGAAAAAAGAAAAGACCAACATTGAGGGCTAAATGTTGAACCAAGGTCCGAGATTTAGTTCACAGCAGCAGTTACAAAGAATGGGCTTGAATATGCGTGAAACTGGAGGTAACCGTCATGTAGAAGCATCGCTTCTGGGGGAAAAGAGGTAAATAGAGGAAAGGAGACCATGAGAAAGTGGAAGAAAAGGAAAAGGAGGAAGTAAGAGAAAAGAATTAAGAACCTTACAGAAATTAAAGGAAAAAGAAAAAAAAGCCAAGCCAACTCTTCCCTTTAATCCAACCAATGTCATCTATTAAAGAAACTGCACTTCATTCTACTGACTGAAGAGGGTAATTTTGAACTAGAAATTCTAATGCTTTACAGAGGAAAACCAAGACAATCTCCACATGAAGGTGCTGTAAAGAGAAAATAAAAAGTGAAATTAAAACTATTTCAACTGATGAAAATTCCTCCCAAAGAATTAACAAGTAGAAGAAAACTATTATGCAATACTTCACACTAAATTTAATATCAAACAATCATTTGGAGTTATTAAAAAAACCAACAGAATAAAAATTCAATTAATAGAAACAGTATTATAAAAATATAAAAAATGTAAAGAGCGTTGTTTGAAATTGGGAAAGACATTAAAGGAAAAGTAAACAATCTCAGAATTGAAGATTAACTTACAAGGTACCCAATGGAGAATAGACTTAAATGACAATTTAATGAGAGTCATTTTGTTTTAATCCTCACCTGAGGACATTTTCCCATTGATTTTTAGAGAGATTGGAAGAGAGAGGAAAGACAGAGAGAAATATCCATGTGAGAGAGACACATCAATTGGTTGTCTCCTGCATGGCCCTGATTAGAGCCCAGGCCGGGGAAGAGCTTGCAACCCAGGTACCTGTCCTTGACCGGAATCAAACCTGGGACCCTTCGGCCCTCACGCTGATGCTCTATCCACTGAGCCAAACTGGCTAGGGCAAGAGGCATTTTTATTTTTTAAAGAGAAGAAAACAAGAAAAAATAATATAAAGAAAGAAATACAAGGGCCAAGAAAGGTGATTAGATTAGAAGACAATGAAAATTCAAATAAATTACAATTGAAGTCAGGTAAAATATAAAACATAATAATGAAACAAAACTAATATTTAAAACTATAATCCAAGCAAACTTACAGAAATGAGAGAGAAGCCAAAATCTAAATACTGAAAGGGCCCATGGTGAATCTGAGAACATTGATTTGAAACAATAAAGTCTGTGACTTATTCTAGTAAAATTATAAGACTCTACAGACAAATTAAACATCTTTAGGTGTGAATTATTTATAAGCATAAGAAAATTAAATTGACTTCAGATTTATCAAAATAAATCAAAGTATAGTTCAGTAGCATTTTTAAAAAAACTCAAGAGAAGAAAATAAGATACAACTATTTTCTATTCAGCTAGTTATATGTGAAGTGCTGTATTAGTTTTTATAGATGTCTTAATAAGTTATTGCCAACTTGGTAACTTAAAGTAACAGAAATGCATTCTCCCACAGTCCTGGAGGCCAGAGTCTGAAATCAAGGTGTTGTGGACCATGCTCCCTCTGAAAGCTGTAGAGACGTGTTCTTCCCACCTCTTCCTAGCTTCTGATGGCTCTTGGCAATCCTTGGGATTTGTTGGTTCACAGCTACATCATTTCAATCTCTGCTCCTGTCTTCACATGACCTTCTTTTCTCTGTGTCTATCTGTGTATCTGCCATTTCTCTTATGAAACCACGAGTTACTGGATTTAGAATGCATCTTAAATCCAGGATGATTTCACCTGAAAAATTCTTGATTAATTATATCTGTAAAGATCCTATTTCATATGTAAAGAGGGTTAGGATTTGAACATATCTTTTCCAGAGGACGTTATTCATCCCACTACAAGTGCCAAGGCAAAAAAAAAAAAAAAAAATTAGACATTTCAATAAATCACTCACAACACAAAATAGATCAAGTGGACTAAAAACGGTAAGTATAAAAGGGTGGAAAAAAGGACATTTAAAGTTTGAGTATGTGAAACAGAGTTTATTCTCATATTATTATTTATTATTGTATTATTATTTATTCTTGTATTATATATTTTTTCACATGAACAACTATAAATCTACTTTTGCCAACCCCTATATAGAAGAGCTAAAGAACATAATCAATGAGGCAAATCTTTGGGATATATATTGACATTACACACTGATAATAGAGTGTAATTAAATTTACCAAAATTGATCCCAGTAGAAAAAGAAAGTATAAATAGACAAATATTTATAGGGG
Source organism: Corynorhinus townsendii (assembly GCA_026230045.1). Taxonomy (NCBI): domain Eukaryota; kingdom Metazoa; phylum Chordata; class Mammalia; order Chiroptera; family Vespertilionidae; genus Corynorhinus; species Corynorhinus townsendii. The sequence continues at coordinate 76,534,247 of JAPDVU010000001.1, read as the reverse complement.
AAATCATGTTATCATATAACTAACAAATAAGAAAATACCAGGCCCAGAAGTTTTCACAGGGGCAACGTGCCAAAACCTTGAAGGTCAGATAAACCCTATGCTACATAATTGTTTTACAGTATAGAAAATTTTAAAAAATGAGAAAAGACATCTGTTTTCTTTAAATTAGGTGGTACCTAATCATGATAAAGATGATGATATATCACTTGTGAATATTGATGCAAAAATCCTTAATAAAATACTAATAAATAACCCCGGCATGGCTCAGTGGTTGAGCATTGACCTATGAACCAGGAGGTCATGATTCCATTCCCAGTGAGGGCATGTGACCGAGTTGCAGGCTCAGTCGCCAATATGGGGTATGTAGGAAGCAGCCAATCAATGGTTCTCTCTCATCATTGACGTTTCTATCTCTCTCTCCATCTCCCTTCCTCTCTAAAATCAATAAAAATACATTAAAAAAATACTAATGAATAGACTCCACCATCACATTAAGGAAACAATAAGCCATGACCATGATAAAAAGTATGATTTTTATCAAGAATATAAAAATGATTCAATATTAGAAAAATCTATTAATATGATTCATTATATAATAGGTCTCAGGAGAAAAAAAAATCACACGAATATTTCTGTATCTGCTAAAAATAGCCATTGACAAAATTCTGTCCTAATAAAAACACTCGGAAAAATTGGAATAAATGGATTCTTCCTTAATAACTACATAGAAAAAATTAATGATATGGTTAACAAACTTAATTTAGATACAACTGAGCTCCAAAACTAGAGAACATTTTTTTCCCCAATAACAACTATGGAACATATTTAAAAATTGCCCAACTAATTGATTTCATAGGTACCACATTCCCTGTACAAAATGCCCTTAATTATAAATCAACAATAAAAAATTTAAAAACAATACTTATATATTTTGAATCTAGCAAACATAATTCTAGATAACTAAGAAACAGAAATTGAATTTTGAAATATAATGAATAACAGTACAACTCGTGCATGTGAAAATTAGTGAGATGCAACTATAGTAGCACTCAGAGGGAGATTTATAGCCTAAGATGTATTTCTTTATAAAATTAATGTAAAAATATTAAACCTTAAACTCATAAGTTTAGGGAAAGAATACAGAAGAAACACAAAAATGGTAGAAGAAAGGAAATAATAAAAATGACACAAAAAGCAAGCAAACATACAAAACCACCAGAGATGATCATTAAAACTGAAATCTGGTTCTTTGAAACGTTTAATAACACATTACTTTAATAACATAGACAAGTTTCTGGAAAGACTGACCATGGGAAATAAGCAGAAGGAATCAATCAGTACTGTTGAGAACACCAGAAGAAGGGCTCTGACTGCTATGCTAGAGGGAATGATGATGTGGTGATATAGAGCAGAGGTCATGTTCAGCTTTCTCTCAAGTGCAGCCCAGATGCTGACTCAACTTTCATAATGGGTCCTGCATTTCTGTCTCTATGTCTTTTAGGTCCAGCCTCTTATCCTGGCCACTCTTTTCACTATTTACATTCTTCCATTTCCTTCCCCACAGCCATAGAAACTCACCTGTTCAAACCTTTTTATTTGTTTCTTGGTTCTCTTGAATTCATTGTTTTTGAAACACAAAGCCAAGTAGATCCTCCCTTTGAATTTCTTCAGCAGTGCCTTATCTTTTCACTCTGCAATTAGCACAGGACAGCACTGTTTTAGACTGTGCTTTGGGAGGGGAAAAAGTAAACCTCTAAGAGAGCAAATATTAATTAAGACCTAAAAATATTCTTTACCACATATATTTTATATATACAAATGATTCATTAATGATAATAAATAGTCATCTTAGGTGTTGAGTCTCAGTGATTGTCAGAAGGCAAAATAGTATCGAATCTATACTAATAAAAGGGTAATATGCTAATTAGAGTGGGAGACCTTCTGGATGTTCTTTCGGACAAAGCCATGGTGGTGGGGCCGAAGTAGAGGCAGTTAGGGGCCAAGAGGGGAGGGTAGTTGTGGGTGATCAGGCCAGTGGGGGGGCTGTTAGGGGTGATCGGGCCGGTGGGGAGGGGCAGTTGGGGGTGAGCAGGCTGGCAGGGGTGCCAGTTGGGGCTTAGCAGGCCAGCAGGGAGGGCAGGTGGGGGCAAGCAGGCTCAGGCCAGCAGGGGGGGCAGTGGGGTTGAGCAGGTCGGCAGGGGGGAAGGCAGTTGGGGGCGAGCAGGCTGACAGGAGGGACAGTTGGGGGTGATCAGGCTGGCGAGGGGGGCAGTTGGGGGTGAGCAGGCTAGCAAGCAGAGTGGTTAGGGCCAATCAAGCAGGCAGGCAGGTGAGCGGTTAAGAGCCAGCAGTCCTGGATTATGAGAGGGATGTCTGACTGAGGGATTGGGCCTAAACCAGCAGTCCGACATGCCTCAAGGGGTCCCAGATTGGAGAGGGTGCAGGCTGCGCTGAGGGACACCCCCAAATTTCTTGCACTGGGCCACTAGTTGTATTTATAAGTATGCGTTGGGGGGTTACCTTAAACTGGAATACTTTGAGGGAATACATTAGATCTTTAGCAGAAATAATCATTTCAGATACTTAATGGTGATGCTCAAATTCTTAACCTATTGATATTAACATATAGGCTTTTTATTCCTCCAGTTAGCATAAAGTCAGCTTATTTTTCTCTATCCTGTGACTTTTTCTTTCAAGCACATGAATTTGGTAAACTCTCAGTGTATCTCTTTAAACACTTTTGCCTGTAATTTTTTAAAAACATGTGTGACTTAATACATATGCTTTTCATTCATTTACAATCAAATCATCAAAATACAGCCTTTAAAGAGCTATTTGATTTCAAAGAACATTTTTTAATAAGCATTTAAAACCCTTTGAGAATAAAAACGGGATGCCACATTTTTCCAAGAGTAAACACAGCACAACCCAAAACACAGTCATGCCCAAAGAAATCCAAGCTTCTGAATTTTAATTCTTTTCCATTCTTGACTAAATGAGCCATCCCCTATCTTCGTTTAACTCCTGGTGAAGCGTGAAGTATTTTGAGATGAGGAAGTAGTATTTTTCAAATTACTATTTAAAAATCTATTTAACTACCATTCGAGAAGCATCTGTTAATACCTGCTTTAATTTAATTTGCCATTGTCATTCTACAGCAGAGGTTTTGTTTTTTTAAAGGTTAATTTTGTTTTTTTTTCATTTTATTGTTGTAAATATTACATATGTCCCCCTTTTCCCCCATGGACCCCTTCTAGCCTGCCCCTGTCCCCTGCCCCAGGCCTTTACCTCTCTCTCTCTTTAAAAGATATGTATTTATTGATTTCAGAAAGAGGAAGGGAGAGGGAGAAAGAGATAGAAACATCTATGATGAGAGAGAATAATTGATCGGCTGCCTCCTGCGTGCCCCCTACTGGGGATGGAGCCCTCAACCCTGGCATGTGCCCTGACCCAGAATTGAACTGTGACCTCCTGGTTCATAGGTTGATGCCCAACCACTTAGCCACACTGGCTAGGCTACAGTAGAGGTTTTTAAAGTGTGGTCCAGAGACCAGCAACACCATCAACATTTAGGTACTCTCTGGAAATGCAAATTCTCTAGTCCCATGGCAGAATGAACTGATTCAGTAATGGGGTACAGGTGCTTCTGGTAGGTACTCAAGTGAGAACCACTGTTCTAGGGCCTTAGTTCACTCTTCCATTTCAAAAACATGCTTTCAGGAAAGGTTATGATCTCTGTCATTCACATCTTAGTTTGTATATATATAAAGAGCTAATATGCTAATTAGACTGAACACCTTCCTGATGACCTTCTGGATGACCTCCTGGACTAAGTTGGAGCACATATATATATATATATATATATATATATATATATATATATATATCCTCTTTTGAAGCTATATTAAGGATTAAAGAAATTTTAGATATCATGAGGAGAAAATATATTTTTTTAAAGTAAATAATCTTTCTACTGCCTCTGAGACTCAGGCACTTGGAATGATATCTCTTCCTTTAAAATCAGAAACATCCTTGAAGATTTTTTGGCCAAGAAATCAGAAATAGCCCAGCTGGTGTGGCTCAGTGGTTGAGCACCAACCTATAAGAACCAGGAGGTCATGGTTTAATTCCGGGTCAGGGCACATGCCCAAGTTGCAGGCTGGATCCCCAGTGTGGGGTGTGCAGGAGGCAACCAATCAATGATTCTCTCTCATCATTGATGTTTCTCCCTCTCTCTCCCTCTCCCTTCTTCTCTGAAATCAATAAAATATATTATACAAAAAGAAGTCAGGAACTACAAGTTTTTGTGTTAAATTAGGACCTACATACAGCTTATGGTTAGATGTAAATTTATGTTGTATTTTGAACATTTAAAAAATGCCATTTTCTGGCTAGCACCTTTTTAGTGATAGACAATTAAGATGATAAGAAATTATGAAAAGTGAAGTATGATGTTATAAGTTTGACTAGGTAGTTGTTCCTTATAGTAGACCTACCTAATTGTAGACAGAGGTTGTTTTGGAATCAGAAATGTCTGGGTTCAAATTTCACCTTTGCAACTTACTAACCACTAACCGCAAACTTGGGCAAGTGCTTAATCCCTCTAAAATTCAGTTTCGATGTTCCTTGTCTACAAAACAAAGGGAAAAATATATACTTCTGGGTGTATTGTGAGATGTATATGATATAAAAGTTGGGAAGAATAATTCAGGTCATGGGGCTGATCATTCAGTACTTAAAAAAAAAGAGAAATAGGATTTTGTTTAGAAAGCAACTTGCTGGGAAGTCATTTTGCTCAAAATCACCAGCTTCCTTCAGATGATAGTACGTTTCTATTTCCTTTAACAAAGCAATTCCTAGTATAGCTCCTGACATAAATTTTCATTCCTCATACTCTATCTCCCTACCTTCAAGAAAGGATATCAACGAAACTGGCAGGCCAATTGATTGACTTAGTGTGTGTTTACAAAGCTAGCTGCCTGAAAACCTGAGACCTTACAGGATTATAAACAAAGAAATCCCTTCCCTCAGCTTCCTTACAGATGCTTTTGTAAGGCTTCTTGGCCCTTTGGTCTCCTGCTGGATGGAAGTAAGTTTTAAACCCCTCCGTGGTTATTATTACATAATTAATAATAACAGTGATTGACTTAATTGCCAAGCATTTGGTTGAATTAGTGGTTAAATTTAGTCATTGTATATAGGCAGAAAGTTCAGAGAGTTTATCAGGGAGTTAAAATAAAAAATAAAAATGATACACCTGTTTTGAGTTTTTGTTGGAGAAGAAAATAGCTTTGGTTGGGTTTCTTCCAGATTGAGCATTTGTTGTCTCCCAGCCATTTTTTTTGATCGTTACATCTGGGGCTCTCTGAGAAGAAGGCCCTAAATTGGCTAATCTGTTCACCTCTCCCTGAGGGCCTGCCTGCCTGTGGGAAACCAACCGCACTGTCATTAGTTGTCTTAAATGCCAAGCTGGCCTTCAGAATACTGCGCAGCCCCACACTGTAAAAGAGGTAGTTAATTAAAGGAAAATTCTTCAAACATGAAAGGCAAGAGCAATGCAACAGAATTATGATTCTGGGACTATTTTGGCAAGGAACTGGCTGACTTGAGTACCCTTGTTACAGGCTTCACAGTTTAGCTTATTTTGTCTTTCAACTTGTTTCAAGGGGTAGTGCCAAAATATTTAAAAAATAATTTAAAAAATCTTATGGCTCATAATGATCTTTCAAAAACTTGGGAATTCTCTTTGTACCAGTTTTGTGATTTTCAATTTGGCAAAAAGTCATTTGTGTGTTTCTGATGGAAATTTTAATTATAGTTTTTAAAAAGAATATATTAAAAATCTCAATGGTAATAGGAACCTAGCTTTCAGTTCAGTGCTTATTTGATACTTACTGAGAACATTTCAATCCACTTTGCTTGTACTTAATTGACAATTTTTTCTAATGGAGACCCATAGTGAAGAGGTTTGTGGTACTGATAAAAAAGCCTGTTCTACTAAGATGTTCTAAAAAATGAGGGAGAATGGGTAAGCTTGAGGCCAACTCCCAAATTAAAAACTTTGATCTTGAGAAGGAATGTCTAAAACAAAAAATTAAATAACCCTTCGGGCTACTTGGAGAGAAAGCAGATTGTGAAGGTTTTTGAGGGTATATAATCAAAATTTAGTCTTTGCCTCATACAGATGTACAAAAAAGTTCACTGACATTGAGAACTTCATTGGGTCTGCTGTCATTTGTGCCTTGGAATTTTCAGATACTTTTTAAGTCAACTTCCAATAGAAAGTCCCATATAATATCGATGAGAGGTAGATGCCATTGTATTGGAGGAGAGGAGAGATTGTATCAAGGCCAGTTGGTAGAATTGGGATGTACTAAAATAGCAGTATAAGGATTATAATCACACTGGGATGTGGTAAAAGATCTTATAAGAGACACTGAGAGCTGAGTTCTTAATTTTAGTTTCATGTCAAATTAACAATAATAAAGTACATTGGGCTGAGGATTTTTCTTGGAAGTGTCTTTAGCAATGAGATAAATCTGGCCAATCAGATAGAGAGGAAGGGCTCTGCCTTGTTTCTGGATGCTTGTTCCATAGGAATAGGGTGAGTTATGTGGGGTTCAACCAAGGCAACTCCAGGTTTCTGCAAGACTTAACTGTGCAGGCACTACTCTGAGGTGTCTTAGTAAGAGGCCATTTTCCTTATGTTAGTCATGTTATGAAAAGGCAATTCTTACATAAATTAATAGTTAGAAAATATGTGAAAACTGATTGGGTTAGCTCCATCTTGGGGGAAATTTGGCAAAGGCAACTCAGAGAGATTTATGTAGTGGAGGAAGATGAGTACTCATAGGGGATAGACCTGGGCTGTGTGTTCAAGGATTTATTGGGTCTGTGTGCTCAAATGCTTCTGGGTTCTGAGCCTGCTGCTTGTCTCACCCGCGGCTGAGTTGCAACCAGCACAATTAACCAAGAGTTTGCAAGTCTATGTTGCCTCACTTGTTCTAGCTATTTTCATTGTTCCCTGGAAGGGGATTCCACCCAAGAAGACAGAGTACATTTTCCTGGTGGCCTGTGTAAATTAGCATGTGATTGAAACTGTTATGGCTGCCTACTGCTTAGATTGAATTGCCTATCCCTTTCAATTCCCCAGGAAGGTTGAACCTAGATAGAAGTCTTGGGAGGAGAAGCTAGTATCTGACTGAAAGAAGCCTACACCTATAAAATGAGTGTTAGAAAAAGAAATCTGATTAGAGCCTAGTTCTGGCTTTTTTAACCTTGGGCAAGTTAATTTACCAAACCTAACTGCCTCACCTATAAACTGATAATAATATCTAATACTTAAATACACTTGCTGTCATTATATTAAGAACTGGCCAAATATTATTGCTATAAAGTAATGATCATTGTTAACCCCTTTTACAGGCGAGGAAGAAAATATTGGAGATGTTAAATAAGTTGTGCTTGGTCATGACACTAGTAGATGTTAGAGCTCACAGCCTGGATTTGAACCCAGGTGTGTGGACTCTGATGTGTGTTCTCTTGACCACCACAGTATACTTCAGGGGATTGTTTGTGGTTTACAAGTTTGTCTTAAAATGTATAGACATGCAAACAGTGTAAGTCCAATGTATAGTATGTAAACATGCAATAAATATTAGCCATTATTACAATTGCCCACCAGAGCAATATATATTTTAATGTACACAGCCTTTATCCCAAATTTAGAATTATCATATAAGGAAGAAGGGAATCATATAGGATAAGTTTATGTAGCTGGTAAGAGGCAGATCTGTGATTTAAACCAGGATGTTCTAACTCCAGAGACCATGGCCCTTCTCCTTTGCCAATAGTTCATGGAATATAGTGTGAGGATTTCTGGAGGGCCCAGATTTAGAAAGAAGACTCTATAAATCCATGGCTGTGCTAAGCTTGTTTGTATATTGAATATGTGATATATTTCACACATATATGTACTATTTTCAGATGTATGCTATAATTAACATACATAAACCTACTCATAATTAGGAAAGCATAAGAGTTCATTAGGTTCATTAACAATGCCTTCTTTCCATTATGTGTTTTCTCAATGTTCCAATACAAAAAGTGCAATTACTCTCAAGTGGAAATCCATGAATATTTTTGAAGGTAAAAGGGCTTCCACATTTAAAATGTTTTGGACATAATAAATAAATTGATTTCATAAGCTTCTGTGATTTAGTAGGACTAGGCTTATTCTACATGAATTTACTAGTGTACATTTCCTGTACCATGTAGAAGATTATTAAAGTGAAGAAACTGTAGTGCTCTGGACAGACATAGTGGTAAGAGAAAAGATGCTCTATGGAGTTTCCTGTTCATGGATATGCACCACAAACCGTTTTCATGGATGAAAAAACACCCAGAGGATAGTAAGGCAACAGCTTTGGCTATGGAAATGTGAATACCTAAATTGTTTAAACTTGCAGTGGTTCTCAACCTTTCCTAATGCCGTGACCCTTTAATACAGTTCCTCATGTTGTGGTGACCCCCAAACATAAAATTATTTTTGTTGCTACTTCATAACTGTAATTTTGCTACTGTTATGAATCATAATATAAATATCTGAGTTTTCCGATGGTCTTGGGCTCTACAGCAATGGGCTTGGGTCACCTAAGGCTTAAAGCCTTTTGTTGGGTTTGAGGAGTACGATTTCCATTAAGCGATGGGAATTATGTGGTCCTCACCCTAAGAAAATGTGTGAGAATTTTCTTCCTCAAGGTACAGTTGAGTAATGAGTATTTGAAAGAAGGACATTTAGAGTTAATTTTCCAATTCACTATTATCCTTGGACTCCTGAAGAGGAAACAAATCCCATTACTGTAGGTGACAGTGAGCAAGAAATAAAGCAAAGCAAGTTTTTACTTCTGTCTTCAATGATGTGGTGTCATAAACAATTTGACATAACTATCAACTTCCTTCTCAATGATGCTCATGAAATTTTAAGCATCATTCAACTTGGATTATGCATTGTGCTTGGAATTTAATTTTCTGTCTGGTTTTAATGATTAAATAAAATTTGGTGAGTTGTAGAATTATAGTGAAAAATACTTGTAGTGAGGGAATCACTGCAGCCTTAACTCTTCATTTAGGGCAGAATTTCAAATTCTTTCAGCTCAAGACCATTTCTTCAAATGGAATCTAATGCAGAGTCCAGTGTATACACAGATGAGGGTGGATCTACTCTGATTAAAGCAGAATGAACCCCACCTACTCCCAAACATCGTTTCTACAGTCCCACCTCCCTTGTGGCCTTTGAGGCACCGTTGAAGAGCGCTAGCCTTTCAAGCATTACAAGGAAAATTTTCTATACAATTATTTTCCAAACAGACTTGCCCTCTGGTAGAAAGTTTAATGTGCAAATCTTTTCTGCCTTCTTTTTGAAGGCATGATTAGTGATCACCTGAGATAATAGCTTTCTCACTCTCTACCAGCTCCAACTGATTGTAGGGAACTAGCTCCTAAGGATTGAATGCCTCACTGTACATCATTATGCTTCTGTGCAATAAAATAATATTGAGAGAAGGTAGAAAATTATGGTAATATGTCACAACATTCCTATTGAACTGATAATAAAAATCAATGCTCCCATTTACTGAGCACATTGTATATATGCCACACACTCTACTTACAATTTTTACTCATTTATTATAACTACTCTATGAGCTGGACATGATTACCTCCACTGTACAAAGGAAGGAACTGAGGCTCAGGGAGTCATCCAAATAACTGGAAGAGCTGGGATACCAGCCTAATTCCCTTTCCACACAGGCACATGATTTTATATATGTGTTGATTTATATATTCTGCCAATATCCTCCAGAATACTGCTCAGAGTAAAAATGTTAGATTAGAATCCAAGATGGCGGCATAGGTAAACACCTAAACTGCTGCCTCCGACAACAATTTAAACTGCAACTAAAAGATAAAACGTCTATCACCCAGAACCACGGGAAAGCTGGCTGAGTGGAAGTTCTACAACTAGAAGGAAAGAGAAAAGAGCATTGAGACGTGCACGAGCGCTGAAAAGCTGAGGTACGGAGGCGCGGGATCCCGGCTGGCGGCGGGCGACTGGGTGCGTTGCTTTTTTCAACCCGAAGGGAGACAAGCCCCCGATTACTCTGAAATCCAGTCTCTGGGGAGACGCGGGGGACCCAAACTCCTACGGGGAGAAGCTGGACTGTCTGCCAGTGAGAGTGGCTTGCTAGCAGAGCTGCGCGCAGGAATAACTGTTTACGGCACTGGGGCACAGGACTCCAGGACACGGTGGGGACACAGAGCGGGCTTACTAGCAGCCATTGCTGTTTGCCACGCCCTAACCTAGTGACGCCCTGAGACCCCGCCCCACACAACCTACAAACCCACCCAAGCTCCAAGCAGCTCAATTAGCATAAGAAAGCCTGCCCTATTGCAGCTTAACCTAGAAAACTTGCAGCCCAGGTCAGACAGCTCCAAAACCTCCAAACCCCAAGCAAAGAGGAGAAAACTGCAGCTCTCACTGTAGCTCCTGCTGAGTGGCCTCAGACAGTAAGCTGACCTGCACCCCATTGGAGATCCAGAAGCCAGTGTACCTAGTGGTCAGTGTGAGACAACAGATTTCAACTCCTCACATCCATAAGTGACACATTCAAGAGGCAGACTCAGTGAGCACCAAAGCCCCACTGAAACAATTCCTGCACCATAAGCGTGTCTCCAGCACAGCACTTCTTCCATTATAGACACAGGGAGTGCTCACAGTTAATTGGCCTGGAGGTCAATTCCCCCCAGCGTACCAACAGCAATTCAGGCTTAACTACACCAAGACTTTGCACTCAGCCCACAAAGGGGTGTACCAAGAGCATCCACATCAGGTGATTGGGGAGGCTGAGCTACTGCCCCCTATAGGTCACCTACCACACAAAGCCACTCCATCAACACAGGGAAGAAGCCAAAATGCAGAAACAAAGAAACATGTCACGAATGAAAGAAACAGAGGAAAGCAAACTACTGGATGACATAGAGTTCAGAATCACATTTATAAGGTTACTCAAGAATCTTCTAAAAACTGCCGAGAAACTTGATGACACTTCTGAGGAGCTTAGTGAGACCTTCAAGGACCTTAATGAGAATGCCAAAAAAATGGAAAAGGACCAGTCAGAAATGAAGCATACACTGTCTGAAATAAAGAATATACAGAAACTCAACTGTAGATCAACATACCCCAAGAATCAAACCAAAGATCTGAAATATGTGGAAACAAAAAACATCCAACCAGAAAAACAAAAAGAAAAAAGAATCCAAAAATATGAAGATAATGTAAGGAGCCTCTGGGACAACTTTAAGCGAAACAACATCCGAATTTTTGGGGTGCCAGAAGAAGGGAGAGAGCAAAATATTGAAAACCTATTAGAAGAAATAATGACAGAAAACTTTCCCTACCTGGTGAAAGAAATAGACTTACAAGTTCAGGAAGCGCACAGAACCCCATACAAGAGGAACCCAAAGAGGACCACACCAAGACACATCATAATTAAAATCCCAAGGGCAAAAGACAAAGAGAGAATATTAAAAGCAGCAAGAGAAAAACAGTTAATTACCTACAAGGGAGTACCCATACGACTGTCAGCTGATTTCTCGGCAGAAACTATGCAGGCCAGAAGGGAGTGGCAAGAAATATTCAAAGTGATGAACAGCAAGAACCTACAACCAAGATTACTCTACCCAGCAAAGCTATCATTCAGAGTTGAAGGTCAGATAAAGAGCTTCACAGACAAGAAAAAGCTAAAGGAGTTCATTGCCACCAAACCAGGATTACATGAAATGCTGAAGGGTATTCTTTAAGAAGAAGAAGAAGAAGAAAAAGGTAAAGATAAAAATTATGAACAACAAAATGACATCAAATACATACCTACCAACAAGTGAATCTAAAAATCAAGTGAATAAAAAATCTGAAGAACAGAATGGACTGGTGAATATAATAGAATCAGGGACATAGAAAGGGAGTGGACTGACGATTCTCAGGGGAAGCAAGTGTGAGGGTTGCGGGAAGAGATTGGACAAAAATCTTACTCCTATGGATGAAGACAGTGGCGGGGGGTAAGGGCATGGGGTGGGGTGGGGAATCAGGTGGAGGGGAGCTATGGGGGGAAAAAAAGTGGAACACCTGTAATAATCTGAACAATAAAGATTTAATTAAGAAAAAAAAATGTTAGATTAACATTGACTATACTCTGATAGAATCTCAGCTTATAACAGTGAACAATCATATGCAATTTGTGACTGAAATTATAAGCTTAAAGTTATTTTGATGTGTTGCTCAATATGGCATTTTTGAGTAAGTCTATAATAACTTATTGTTAGTGCATTTTTGAACTGATAATAAAAATCAATGCTCCCATTTACTGAGCACATTGTGTATATATATTATGTATATATATATATATACAATATATATATATATTGTATATATATATAATATATATTATATATATATACATCAATGCTCCCATTTACTGAGCACATTGTATATATATTATATATATATATAATATATAATATATAATATATATACAATATATATATTATATATATATAATATATAATATATATTATATATATATACAATGGTATCTCTGGGAAGCAAAATAGCTCAGTAAGTAGGGTATAAAGACAAATCTTGATAGGAAGTTGAAGATCTGACTTAGCATTCCAGAACAAGTCAGTGTTTGGGAATTGTTTGTGTGATATTTGCATACTAATCCACACAGTGCAAGTTTTACCTTTGTCATTGTTTAACTTGCATTGGCCATTTATTACATTACCACGTCCCTCATCTTGGAAAAAACACCTCTCTTGATCTGCTTTCTAGTAAAGAAAAACTCTTGGAAAGTATCTCCACTCCTCTATAGAAAGAACTCCAGATTGCAAAATTCTATGGCTAGTTCTCAGTCTTCATTTTACCAGTTTCTTGGCATCATTTGACACAGTGCATTACTTCTTCCTTCTGGAAACCCTTCTCTTGGCTTCCTTGCTGCCCCGGTCTCCTACTTCAGTACTGCTCTTCCCTTGTTGCTGCTTCCTCTTCCGGAGAGGACAGCATCCAGTTCTTGCCTGATTCTTCTATCTCATTAATAACCTCTTTCTCCTGCTCTCCTCCAACCACCCTAGCCTTGTGGATTCTTGAGTACACCATGCTTTTCCTGCCTTACATCTTCTGTAGTTGCTTTCCCCTCCATCTGATACTTACCCCTCATACAACTACATGGTTGATTCACTTCATTTAGGTCTTTCATCAAATATTGTTACTCTATCCATCACCCTTAGAGTCATTCTGAATTTCCTCACTCTGCTTTATTTTTCTTTAAAGAAATATCATGATCTGAAATATAATTATTATTTCTTTACCTATTTTGTCTGTCTATTCTGTTAGACTAGAAGCTTCCTGAAGGCAGGGACTTGGTCCATCTTGTGCATTACTGTATCACTAATATTAGAACATTGCCTGGCATTTAGGAAGGGCTCAAAGATATTTAATGAGGTTATACATTTATGGGCAAAGCAGTTCCATGTGAAATGACAATGCTTTGAAGTAATTATACCATACATATTATTTACACTCTTGATTTTCTAAATTTCATTTTGTCAACTCTGCAGTGGCTACTTTAGAGCTAATATATGGAATTTGTATTTCAATCTTGATTTTCTTACCTGTGCATGGTTTCTGCAGGTTTCAGTTTCTTCCTATTCCTGTGTGTATGTACTTTAATGCAACAGTTTTACTTTGAAGTAATGTGGATGTATATTCATACATATACGAATCCACAATGATATGTTTGGGCAATTATGTATTGCCCAAGCACAAGAACATACACACATGTTCACTGGGGCATGAAGCCCATGAAAAAATGGAAACCAGATGATATATAAAGAACTCAAACATAAAGCACCAAATCCTTCATTCAGGAGAAATAGTTTCCGTACTGAGCCATCACTACATATTGGCTCCCATAGTAGTTCAAAGATCGATTTTGCTGTTCTAAATGACAGCTAGAATCCATTTACTCACTAACAGTGTTTACAATTAGGCAATGAACCAAATTAGCATTATCTCTTTAATTAGCAATACTTCACAAGGTAGTCCTAACGAATTTGATAGGTAATTCCTTTGTAACATAGTGAGCAACTTGTAGACCTTTCTTTCTAGTAAGATAGCTAAAGTCAACCACCAGAGCTTTTCTTAGAGCAAGGTCATAATTTATTGATTTACCATCATTGGAGACATCAATTGAATAAAAGCAATTGGATAAAAAATGCCAAAGGGGGTATAAGGGAGCAAGATGCATCTTTGCTTCTTTGGAGAAGAGGACATAAGTGTGACCATATGTTGGCATTTTTCCAAATCAGACATGTTGATGCAGCTTTTCTAAAATAGCTGCTTTCAAACAGTCCTTTGCTCTCATGACCTTTGACACGATGGTGTTAGCATTTCTCTTTTAGATTTTAGATCACTTGTTACAGTGTATGGGTGCAACAGATTCCCCAGCCACCCTTGATTCCTTTCCTTTTCTCTTTTTATTTTATCGAATCCTGGAAATTCTTTAAGTATGCATTATTATTATTGTTGCTGTTGTTTAATATGGTTTTTTATTGATTTCAGAGAGAGGAAGGGAGAGGGAGAGAAAATAGAAACATCAATGATGAGAGAGAATCATTGATTGGTGCCTTCTGCGCACCCCCTATTGGGGATCGAGCCCACATCCGAGGCATGCGCACTAACAGGTAATTGAACCATGAACCTCCTAGTTTGTGGGTCTATGCTCAACCACTGAGCAACACCGGCAGGGCTAAGTATGCATTCCTTTTGTATATAGAAAAAAAGTGTCATTGCGGAGTGAGAGAACTGCTAGAAAACAAGAAAAAATGTTTTCTGTATAGAAATCATATTGTAGTTTAAGTATCTTCCCCCATTTCAGTGCAATATACATCCTGTCAGATCAAATTTTCATAATTAAGAAACCTGCAAGCAGGAGTATCCACAATCGAGTTCTCTAAATGTTCAAATGTAAAACAGGTGAAGTAACATTTTTACACAGACAATTCTGTTTATTCATGAATGTAAGGGAGTATGCCCATTGTAAGTTTAGCAGACTGTTTAAGATATGAGCGAATTCTCAGAGAATGAGCAAGCCCTTTGCTAAAAATGATGGATGGCCCTCTCTGAGATGAGTAAGTGTGGTAAACATATAACTTCTGGTCACATATAGTTTGTCTGCCAGATGATGCCTAACCTCACCCCATCCCTCATCCTCAACCCATCTCTGACCCCACCTCATTCCAGACACCCACTTAATCCCTGACTTCTGTCCCAGGGGGTGGGGATCTACAACAGGATGAAGTTCAAGGCTGTGGAGAGATTTTAGAATGGAAAGAAAATGTCTGTTTCACACATTACTTGTTAATAGAAACAGCTGAAAGTTTAATGGTGTGTTTTTTGGGTTGGATTTTAAAATCTGCATAAAAACAGCTGCATCAGCGCACAGCTGTGTCAAAACAGCCTTGTCTGAAATGTCATATACACACTTACTTTTTTCACCCCAAGCTATTTGGACACATCATACTATTCTATGTATATCTTTTCTCCACAGGTATACAGCTATGTATATTTTATAGCATATGCCTGGTAAACACATTTATAAAGTGTAAGGATAAACATCTGATGCACACTTGTTATATTACTGTACAAATTAAATTGTATTATCACTTTTTGAGACTCTGTCCACCTGGGAAATTCCAGCCCACAGTCTGTTTCTGAGCTTTATGGATGTAATATTTAGAATGTAATATGAAAATTTGAAAAGAATTAGCTTTCCCTTAAAAGAAAATCCCTTTAATGAGCTTAGGAGATAAGAGAGCAAATGCATACATCTGAGAAAAATGAAAATAAAAATTAAGTTTCATTTTAAATGTAACCATAAATTCAATAACCAATAACTACCATCTCCCAACCATTTGCAATATGATAAAATTTTAAAACTTTTATTGATTTCTCTTTAATGTTTTACATTATAAAATGAGCACACTGCATTTTAATCTTTGTTATGTTTTACAGTTTGAGTGAAAGGAGTCAGGTGAAACGTTCCGCTATGTATCAGATTTTTTGAGAATTGGTCTTGGACATGATTTAGGCACTTATGGAATTTGGAAGTTTATGTTTAATGTTACTTCTAAATTTTTGAATGTACACAAAGCTCCATGAGCACTTAATAATTGTGTGACCTTGGATGAGAGTCACTTAACCTTTCTGAGGTCAATCTTCCTCCTCTTCAAAATGTACTTGCCACTCCCTAGTGGGGAGGATTAAACTTGGAATACATGGAAAGTATCCAATCTAGGGTAAATACTCAACCCTCGATGCTACCCAATTCACCAACCCTGAAGGCCCCTGAGGCCCCACCTCTCTCATTCATGGCCTGGAGCTGAGACTTCCCGTGTACTTTTCCCCATGCTTAGTAGCTTGCAGTCTTTATCCCTGGTTTGTACTGGAGTGAGATGATTGCCATAGGGGCAGATTAAAAGAGAGGCCCATGGCCTCCCATGCTCCTAGCCCCAGCTGATAAGCAGGGTTGGGAAGAAGCCAACTGCAACCAGCTCCACTTAACTCTGGGAAAGCTCAGGCTGTTACTTCAGCCCTTACTCCTCTAGGCATTTCCCCAAGTCCATTAGAACAGGCCTCACTTGAGACCTTGCTGGAAGTACAAACTGCATCCCACCATCACAGCCCCTTGTACATCCAGGCACCAACCCAGATTCCATTTGTAAATACATTGGAAGAGAGCTGATAGTAACACAATTAAAAATCAAAGCTTATGCCCGGCTGGCGTGGCTCAGTGGTTGAGTGTGGACCTATGAACCAGGAGTTCATGGTTCCATTCCTGGTCATGGCACATGCCTGGGTTGCAGGATCAATCCCCAGTGTGGGGCATGCAGGAGGCAGCCAATCAATGACTCTCTCACACCTCATTGATGTTTATCTCTCTCTCTCTCTCTCTTCCACTCTGAAATCAGTGAAAAAAAAAAAAGCCTAAAATGAAGTTTAGGTAGCAAACATATTGATGTGAATGAGATATAGAGTGAAAACAAACAAAAATTCAGAATTCAGCCTGTGCCCTTCCAGAGGGAGTGTGGCTGGGGTTGATTGGGACGGGAAGGTGGCATCTGAATTGATTTGGAAAAAGTCAAGAAACAGAAGAGACTGGAAATCCTTTATAACTTCTATCACTTTACCTTGAATAGCCCCATTTATCATCGACTAGAATATAGCCTGTGAAAGGGAGCTATTTCAAATGGAAATTGGCTTGCTTACCCTCTATACTTGGATATCTTTATAGCACATACTAAAGGCCCAGTGCATGCAAATTTGTGCCCTGGGGGTGGGAGTCCCTCAGCCTGTCCTATGCCCTCTTGCAGTCTGGGACTCCTTGGGGGAATGTCTGACTGACGGCTTAAGCCACCGTCCGACATCCTTAATGCTGCTGCAGAGGCAGGAGAGGCTCCCGCCACAGCCGTTGTGCTCGCAGCCATCAGCCAGGCTTGTGGTTGAGCGGAACTCCCCTGTGGAAGCGCACTGACCACCAGGGGGCAGCTCCTACGCTGAGCATCTGTCCCCTGGTGGTCAGTGCGTGTCATAGCGCCTGTTCGTTCCTCATTGTTCTGCTGTTAGGGTCAATTTGCTTATTACCCTTTTATTATATAGGATATTTCACACTAAATATTCTAGAATTTTTCTTAGTACATAACTTAATGAAGCGTCTCACTGGAAGATTTATGGTTATTTTGTTTGATACATGGAATTTATGACTACACTTGAGTTGAATAAACTTCCTAATTCTTGATGGCTTCTATATCAGATGAGCCTATACCAGTATTTTCAACTTTGCCCATTGGGGAGCTTTAAAAAAACCACTGATGCTTGGGTCTCAAATTCAGAGATTCTAATTTAATTGGTCCAAGTCATGGCTTAAGGAGCAAGAGTTTTAAATTTTCTCAGGTGATTCTAATATTTAAGCAAGGTTTAGAACCACTGGTCTAGATTAAGAATTAAAATGCTCGAGCTAAGCCTATAATTTATATAACCTGATAAAAATCTCTTTTGCATGTAATTCAGTGAAGACTTAGTGAGAAGCCTCTCTTCAAGGCCCTTTTCTTTTAGCCCCGAGTTTGCTGTCTTATGACCAAAACACTGACATATTATTGAAAAGAAGAAGAATATTATAATTTTATTATTTGAAGTGTGGTTATAAGCAATTTCAACCAAATATATTATTCTACAGAGAAGTACCAGTTGGTGAGAAAAATAAAAATGTTAGTGCAAATTAACCTTTAAAGCTGGAGATAAAGAAAGGAGAGAGAGAGAGAGAGATTGGGGAAATTTCCTTAGTTGGTTTACATAGCATTTTTTAAAATGTGGTAAAAAAACACACAACATAAATTTGCTATCTTAACTATTTTTGAGTGTACTGTATACTAGTGTTAACTATACTGTACACTAGTGTTAACTATATGCACATTATATCTCTGGAATTTTTTCATGTGTCATAACTGAAAATCTAAACCCATTGAACAATAACTTTCCATTTCTCCTTCTTCGAACCCCTGGCAACCACCACTCCAATTTCTATTTCTGAGTCTGATTACTTTAAGTAACACATATCAGTGGAATCATGCAGTATTTGTCTTTTTGTGATTGGCTTATTTCATTTATCATAATGCCCTCAAAGTCCATCTATGCTGTTGCATATGACAAAATTTTCTTCTTTTTAAAGTTCTCACACTCTATATCTCCCTCCTGTGTAAAAAAATGCCACATGTGGGTGTTGGACCAGTCCTTCCATGCCTCCTCCCCTTCTACTAGTCTCCAGGTGCTTTCTTCTTTACTTCTCTAGTTGTAGGACTCCCATTCAGCCAGATTTTAGGTGGTTCTGAATGATGGTTGTTCTGTATTTCAGTTGTAATTTTAACGTGGTTGTGGGAGACAGCGAGTACTGAGTTTACCTACACTGCCATCTTGGTTCTTTTGAGTAGATAGCATTTTGTGTTTATTAAACGATGAGACATGCTAAGCACATAACTAATAAATTTTTCCTAAGCAGGATAACTTGAACTCAAGATAACATGCAAATGAAAAGCAATGTGGTACCACTTGTTAATTTAGAAGGCATATGAAGAAACTCAGAATTTGGCTCATTTCTCTACTTTTCTCTAAGATGTGTTGTAAGTTTTCTTTTTAAAATGTAACTTGTTTTGTTTAATGATTCATTATTTTTTCTTTGTTAAAAAACAACCTTTTATACAAATCCACAACGTTAGAAATCAGAGGGGGAATGAGTACAGATAAAGAGGAAATTGAAATAATTTTAAGATAACTTATTTGAACCCTTTAAAGTTGAAAATCTATAAGAAATAAGTAGGTTTCTAGGAAAATAAAAATTTTCAATATAGTTCAGAAAGACATAACAGTTAAATAGACCATTTATCATGGAATATCATTTCAAAAATCAGCTTCCCTTAGCTTCCCCAGATGGTTTTACAGGTTCATTTTAGCATACTTTCAAGGAACTTTTAATTCCAATTCTATTAAATTACTCTGAGTCCAGAGAGTAGGTATGGTTTTAAATTCTTTTTTAAAAAAAAAAGTATTTTATTGAATTTTTTACAGAGAGAAAGGGAGAGGGATAGAGAGTTAGAAACATCAATGAGAGAGAAACATCAAACAGCTGCCTCCTGCATAGTTCCTACTGGGTATGTACCTGTAACCAAGGTACATGCCCTTGACCAGAATCAAACCTGGGACCCTTCAGTCCACAGGCTAACGCTTTATCCACTGAGTCAAAATGGTTAGGGCTAAATTCTCTTTTTTTTAATAAGTGCTGCCAAAACTATACAAAGATGGTACATCAAAGGAAATTAGGGATGAGTCTGCTTTATAATGCTATAATAGTTTATTAAATAATATGTTAGTGTGATAGGAGACTTTTTCAAATATTTGAACTTATTTAATTTAAAAAAGTTTAATTACCCCCCCTCCTCTTTTTATTTCCCTCTTTGCAAAGAGAGTAAGTAGCCAGCTTGAGACTTCCTTGCTTCAAGAAAAGTTTGTGGCAATATAGAAAGCCAGGTAGAGATTCTGAAAGTGAGACCCATTGAGGAAATACGTTAGAGGTCTTAGAGGGAGAAGAGGAAGGAAGAATCTCTGAGAGGAACTCAGGGATGGAAGGCCTTTCCCGCAGATGAGCATTAAGGCAAGGTTGGGGCCTGGGAAGGGGAAAGGAGAGTATGTGGGTTCCAGGAGCAGCCTCAGGTCTGTCCCGCTCCTGGCTCTGTTGAGAGCCTGGGTAGTGGCTGGTCTTGCCATTGTTCTACACATTAAATATGGTAGCAGAGCAGCGGGGAGTATGTGAAGTACATCATGGTGCCTTAGTGAAACAGTAAAGAATGCTAGTCGATTCTTAACCAGCCTTCCTCAAAGCCATGGTCTTCAGTACGAGTCCTAACCCTCTACAGTACTTAGTGGTGGGTTCTGTGGTTATGGCTGAGACGGGAAGTAAAAATTATGTAGATTTAAAGAAAGTAAGTAAATGAGGTTCTTATTATTCTCCTCAGTGTCACCGTTATATTAGCAAATAAGTCTTTACCATAAATAACAATTTTTCCAATGGTATAGTTTATTTCAATAATGTGATAATTTTAAGATTTGAAAATGCACTGATATAATTAACTATATAAATTAAAGATGAGATATCATTAATTATCCCCAGTAATGATAAGAAGGCATATGGCAAAAATAAATGCCCAGAACTGCTTAATACATGCATGTCATTTTATTAAAAACAATGTTGCAATGAATGATCGTGAACATATATTTTTAAAACTTTCTTCCTGATGTACTTCCTTGAAATTTGGCACAAATGCCATTTCTTTATCACACACATCTTTTGACTTGTTATTTTAGAATTAGAATTTTATTTTATGTAAATATATTCAAGTATGTAGGTTTAAACAACTTAGACCCGACACATACACATATCTTAGGCCCATGTTTATCAATTATGTTGCTTCTCTTATTATCTCTACTAGAGGCCCAGTGCACGAAATTCATGCACGGGGGGGGGGGGGGGCTGGTGTGTGTGTCCCTCAGTCCAGCCTGCACCCTCTCCAATCTGGGACCCCTTGAGGGATGTCCAACTACCCATTTAGGCCCTGGGATCAGGCCTAAATGGGCAGTCGGACATCCCTCTCACAATCCAGAAATGCTGGCTCCAACTGCTCGCCTGCCTGCCTGCCTGATTGCCCCCAACTACTTCTGCCCTCCCCTGCTAGCCCAGTCACCCCTAACTGCCCTCCCCTGCTGGCCTGGTCACCCCTAACTGCCCTCCCCTGCTGGCCTGGCTGCCCCCAACTGCTCTCCCCTGACAGCCTGGTCACCTCTAACTGTCCTCCCCTGTAGGCCTGGTTGCCTCCAATTGCCCTCCCCTGCTGGTCTGGTCACTCCTAACTGTCCTCCCCTGCAGGCCTGGTCCCTCGCAACTGCCTTCCCCTGCAGGTCTGGTCCCCCCTAGCTGCCCTCCCCTGCAGGCCTGGTCACCCCCAACTGCCCTCCCCTGCTGGCCATCTTGTGGTGGCCATTTTGTGTCCACATGGGGGCAGCCATCTTTGACCACATGGGGACAGCCATCTTGTGTGTTGGAGTGATGGTCAATTTGCATATTAGGCTTTTATTATATAGGTTAACTTGATAGGACAATTTGCATAGTTTAGTTTACCTATAAAAATATCTTCAAGCCACAGGGACAAGGTATGATGCTTTGATATTAGTTCTCTTTCTATGCAATTGGAAATTTCTAGGCTATTCTGTAGGAACTAAGGCAAACTAAGTCAACAAATACCAGCATAACTTGTTGGTGGATAGTTTTCTCATAAAGTAGCAATCTTAACCTTTTATCTTTCTAAGATGCACCCAGGTTTTTTATGTAGAGAATCAATTGAAATAAGCAGCTATTGATTTTTGGATCACTAATTAAGAAGCACAAATCATACATTAAAAATGTAATACAGAAAATTCTGACTTCTTAAGATTTCTAATAGAATGTGTGTAAGTATTGATTGCCGACACCATGTAGATGCCATATAAATAGTTTCTCACTGTGAATAGCAAATTATTTAATATGTTAGGGATTGCTAGCTGTTAAAAAAGGCTTTCAAATGTGTTTTTCTGGGTGTCAAGGGATAGAACACATCTTTGGTACAAACCAGTAGAATTTCATGTTTGAGACATATATCACGATTTCTTAAGCACATAAGTCACATGTAATTAATGTTTAGGGGGGGGCAGCATAATTAACCAGCATCTAATTTAAAATTTTTATGTATAATGAGGACTTGACTTCTTTGGATAATTCAATTTGCTCTATAGCTATTTTTTAAAAAAAGTATTTGTTCATAATTTCTTCTTGGCTCTAAAAGTTATTGAGTCCATGGGTTATACAAATATGGACTAGATAACATTTTAAAACACTTTAAATAATTTGGTCTTTATCCAGGGTTAT
Source organism: Corynorhinus townsendii (assembly GCA_026230045.1). NCBI lineage: Eukaryota > Metazoa > Chordata > Mammalia > Chiroptera > Vespertilionidae > Corynorhinus > Corynorhinus townsendii. The sequence goes on along the minus strand of JAPDVU010000001.1, from coordinate 76,511,628 downwards.
ATTTGTAAATCAAACAAATCAAGTACATTTTCCTATATTTTATTGCCCATATTGAACCAATTTATTTTGTAGAATTCAGAGTAATTGATTCAGAGATCTAGAATCACATTCTAAATAAAATTAACCTGATTTATATAGTACTTAAGGTTTTTACAGGAGAGCAACTTTTGTAAAATGGACATCAGTAGTCAAATAGCCAAATTTATTGTATGATTAAAACAGTGTGTGTAGTATGATTTTTAAAAGTTCTATTACTCTAAGGGTTATTTGTAATCTTGAAATCAATGTTGAAGTAAGGATGGGCAAGTTAATCATTTTCATGTTTTTTCAACAATAGCAATTTAAAAATTCTTCACTGTGAGCTTTTACATTTCTAGGCCATGTTCCAGAATTCTACCTTTATAGCCAGTAGACTATGTAGCAGTCTAGCTGGTAAAACTGCATTTCTGAAGGCCACAGAATATAATCTCCTCCGCTCATAATGACAGATAGCTTTAGTAATAGAATTTCCTTTTGATGTTAATACATGTATTATGCATTTTCTTTTCAACCTTTTCTTTTATTCCGTATGTCTTTAAGGTGTTATTTTCCTGAGTCCAGATTAAAATTTCTTAGAAGTTCAGTATTTGGTGTGTGTGTGTGTGTGGGGAGTGGATATATAAAAAGGGTTATATAGCTAGAAATCAAGCTGAAGTTTCCTCCTCTCTGAGTAGCATTTCTTTGAAGTACTTTTGTCTGGGGTGGGGGGGAGGGGGAGAGGGCGGGGGACGGGGAATCACCATACTGCACTTCATGTTGAACATGACCTTGTGTGGCTGCAAGTTGGACTATTGGGAAGCATCAGGACCAAGAAAGTCTGGGCTGATTTTACCTTGTGTGTCTTAACAACTTTCACATGAGGAGAGAACCTCACATTAGACAAAGGATGATTAAAGGCAAAAGTTGAGCAGAGTGGATTAAGCTAATGCCCTCCAGAATGTGGCAGAGAGGGTTTGAGGGTTGCTTTTTTTTCCTAAATTCTTTTTGGTTTAGCTTGTATTTTCCTTTCTTTTTACTTCTTCAAATTGAGATGTATGCAGTAAATTTTGTCTAGGGGAAAGGACACTCATCTGTGTATGGTGGTGTCATGGAAAGAAACTTGAACTGGAAGCCTGGTTTTAGGATTAACCTAGGGAATTTTCCACTTTCTTTAGACCGGGTAAAATAGTACACAGAAATAATATATATAAAAGAGAAAATGGAAATATTATTAACATTGAGCTAAGAAATACATTATGTGAAACACAAGCATGAGCTCATACTGGTAGAAAGGCAGAAAACAAGATGTTAAGGATCCTGATTGTTGGTCACATCCCGGGGACTGAGCAGATGAAGGGAGAAAGAAGTAGAACCGCAGTGCCTGCTGACCCAAATCTGCAACAAGATGGGCTTCAAAGCCCTGCTGTGTGTTTCATTTTGGCCCAGGAATGGGTAAATTCTTGAAATAGTGTATTAAATTTCACCTTCGTTTTTCTGGACAATGTAGGTGGTTTTCTTTGCCTGCTTGCTTAAAAAAAATGAAACCCAAGACTTTGTATAGAATGTTTGCAATCAGGACAACTCAGGAAGCAGGGTTTTGGATCCATCAGAATGATTTTTTGTTGTACATAATAGAAAATTCAGCTTTAACTAGATGAATACATAAAGAGATTTATCAGCTCATGTTATTGAAAAAGTCCAGAGGTAGGACAGTCTGAAGGGGAAGTCTGGTCTGGGCTCTTGTTTTGTTCTGCTGTGATTTACTCGATTTGTCCTCATGTCACTCAGCTTTGTTCACATAGTGCCTTTGTCCTCATTCTCTCTTTCTTCCTGGCCACAAGATTGTAGACATCATATCCTCACAGCACATTTTTTTTTTTTCATAGTAGGAGAGAATATCTGTTAGGACCACTCCGGAGGGGTACAGTTCACATGGCATTTAATGTGGCTCTCAGAGCGGTGGCAAGTGTCCCAGAATGCCTAGCAAAACTTAATTATCCCCCTGTGTTTGCTCCAGTGTAGGCCCCCTATCCACCCATGAACCAAACACTGTGTGAGGGGAATAGAACGCCTTGCTGAGTTTAGCCAACCCTGTAGAAAAATGGAGCAAGATTCATTGGAACCACATGGATTTCTAAAAGAGATTTGGGATGATTTTTAAGGGATAAGTGCAGAAAGGTAGTTGCAGAGAAAATCAAAAGTATATTGCTTTAGATGTTTTGGGTGAGAACTGTCCCTTTTGCCCCATGAGAGCTACTTTGAGCACTCATCCTCTCTGATACTTTTTAAAGTCCCTGCCTCTCCTCTTTCATTTCACTCTCCAAACTATTCCATTTGATTTCTGCCTCCACTGAGGAAGAATAGAGATCTGAGTCTGGGACCCCAAGGTCATGAGATGGCCAGAAGGAATGCCGAATGCAAAAATGTCACCACTCCTCCATTCCCTACTCAGAAATGCAGAGGTAGCTCATTTTATCTCCCTTCTAACTGCTTAAACTCCCGACCTGCATGCACATTTGATCAAGGTTTGTCCTCACAGCACAAGTGTGAACATAGTTACAGGCAACACAGCTGGGAAAGGAAGGCACCCCACCCTGAAATGGAAAATTCCACAAGCTGCTTTTTTCAGCTTGTTAAAGCAGCCAGGCAGAGCCAGCCCCCAAGCCTGTTCAGAGAACCTTCCTTTCCTCTGTGCTGCCTCCCTTGGGCTCCAGAATAATCTTAACCTGTTAAGAAAATCTGTCTGGAATTTTCTCTGGGGTTTCCTCTTGATTTCTATCAAGAACTTCAACACTGGTAACACCACCATTCTACTTAAATAGCTCTTACCTTGCCATTTCTTTCTTTCTTTTTTTTTAATTGTATTTATTTATTTATTTTTATTGTTTAAATTATTACAAATAGTAGTACATATATCTCCTTCTTCCCCCATTGACCCCCCCGCTCCCACCTCCCCTACCTCTGGGCACATGCCCACCCCTTCTCCCCCCAGTGTCTGTGTCCATTGGTTATACTTATACTAGAGGCCCGGTGCATGAAATTTGTGCACGGGGTGTATATGTGTGTATGTGTGTGTGTGTGTGTGTGTGTGTGTATGTGTCCCTCAACCCAGCCTGCACCCTCTCCAATTTGGGACCCCTTGAGGGATGTCCGACTGCCCACCAGGATTGGGCTTAAATAGGCAGTTGGACATCCCTCTCACAATTCAGGACTGCTGGCTCCCAACCACTCACCTTCCTGCCTGCCTGATTGCCCCTAACCGTCTTCTGCCTGCCAGCCTGATCACCCCCTAACCACTCACTCCCCTGCCAGCCTGATTGACACCTAACTTTTTCCCTGCTGGCCTGATTGCCCCTAACTGCCCTCCCCTGAAGGCCTGATTGCCCCCAACTGCCCTCCTCTGCCAGCCTGGTCCCTCCCAACTGCCCTCCCTGCTGGCCCAGTCACCCCTAACTTCCCTCCCTTGCCAACCTGGTCACCCCTAACTGCCCTCCCCTGCAGGCCTGGTCTCCTCAACTGCTCTCCCCTGCTGGCCTGATTGCCCCCAACTGCTCTCCCCTGCTGGCCCGGTCACCCCTACTTCCCTCTCTTGCCGGCCTGGTCACCCCTAACTCTCTTCTCCTGCAGGCCTGGTCATCCCAAACTGCACTCCCTTGCCAGCCTGGTCAGCCCTAACTGCCCTCCCCTGCTGGCCTGGTTTCCCCTAACTGTCCTCCCCTGCAGGCCTGATTGCCCACAACTGCCCTCTCCTGCTGGCCATCTTGTGGCAGCCATCTTGTGTCCACATGGGGGCAGCCATCTTTGACCACATGGGGACGGTCATCTTGTGTGTTGGAGTGATGGTCAATTTGCATATTACCTCTTTATTATATAGCATGCATGCACAGAAGTCCTACGGTTGATCTCTTACCCTCCCCCAACCCTCCCCTGCCTTCCCTCTATAGTTTGACAGTCTGTTTGATGCTTCTTTGCCTCTTTCTATTTTCTTCATCAGTTTATAATGTTCGTTATATTTCACAAATGAGTGAGATCATGTGATATTTATCTTTCTCTGACTGGCTTATTTCACTTAACATAATGTTCTCCAGCTCCATCCATGCTGTTGCAAATGGTAAAAATTCTTTCTTTTTTACCACAGTGTAGTATTCCATTGTGTAGATGTGCCACAGTTTTTTAATCCACTCATCTGCTGATGGGCCCTAAGGCTATTTCCAAATCTCAGCTATGGTGAGTTGTGCTGCTATGAACATAGGGTGCATATAGCCTTTCTGATTGGTGTGTCTGTTTTATTTGATATATTCCTAGAAGTGGGATTACTGGGTCAAATGGGAGTTCCATTTTTAATTTTTTGAGGAAATGCAATACTGTTTTCCACAGTGGCTGCTCCAGTCTGCATTCCCACCAGCAGTGCAAGTGGGTTCCTTTTTCTCCGCATCCTCTCCACCACTTGTCATTTATTGATTTGTTGATGATAGCCATCCTGACAGGTGTGAGATGATACCTCATTGTTGTTTTGATTTGCATCTCTTGGATGATTGGTGACTTTGAGCATGTTTTCATGTCTCCTGGCCTTCTGTGTGTCCTCTTTCAAAAAGTGTCTATGTGCTTTGCCCATTTTTGATTGGATTATTTATCTTCCTTTTGTTAAGTTGTATGAATTCCCTATAAATTTTGGAGATTAAATCCTTATTGGAGATAACATTGGCAAATATGTTCTCCCATGCAGTGGGTTTTCTTGTTGTTTTGTTGATGGTTTCTTTTGCTGTGCAGAAGCTTGTTATTTTGATGTAGTCCCATTTGTTTATTTTCTCCTTAGTTTCCATTGCCCTAGGAGCTGTATCGGCAAAGATATTGGTATGACAAATATCTGCTATTTTGCTGCCTATGAAGTCTTTTAAGATTTTTATGGTTTCCCGTCTTACGTTTAAGTCCTTTCTCCATTTTGAGTTTATTTTTTGTGTATGGTGTAAGTTGGTGGTCTAGTTTCATTTTTCTGCATGTATCTGTCCAATTTTCCCAACACCATTTATTGAAGAGACTGTCTTGACTCCATTGTATGTTCTTGCCTCCTTTGTCAAATATTAATTGAGCATAGTGGTTTGGGTGGATATATGGGTTCTCTGTTGTTTCCACTGGTCTATATATCTGTTCTTGTGCCAGTATCAGGCAGTTTTGAGAACAGTTTGCCTTGCCATTTCCAATGGAAACCTCTAAGTCTTGATATTCTTGACTTCTGTAGTACCTGATTATTTGATTATGTTTTATTTTCCCTTAACTTTCTCTTCCCTTGACTTTTTTGACATCATTGCTAGTCATCATCCACACTAATGACTCCCAGTGAGACAGCCATGATTATCTGAATGCTTAAAATGGACTTGAGGTCATAATATTATTTTATATTATTGCCCATTCCTTTCAGTTTTTAAATAAAAATTGTTTTCCTCCCATAATATGCAATTATTATAGAATACAGTTATATATCATATAGTACAATGATATAATGCTTTATAATATCTTATGGATGATTTGCAAAGTCCAGAAAGACAAGGAAGAAAATGTGCATCTATTATCTTATAACCCGGACATAAACATTATTATCATAACAGCCTATTTAATATATGTATTCAGAAATATGTGATTAAATAATTTTGTACAAAATTCTTTATGCTATTTGAAAAAGTTTATATATACCAGGGTCATGGTAGAAAAATTGAACAATACAGAAATAAAATTTATGCCCCAGAGACAGCCACCGTTAGCATGTTTGTGTTTCCTCACTGTTAGGCAATGGCACGAAGGGGTGATTGGGAAGTTAACACCTGCAGCAGGAGTCCTGTTAATCTTTCCCATTGGAAAAAATCCCTACAATTTAGTGTGGACAATGTGGGTTTTAATGTTACAGAAAATCATCATTCAAGTTCCTTTGCAATGGAAGTAGTCATTACATTGCCCTATGCAGTTCTTTGTTGGAGGATAAATAGATTTTATTTATTCTCTCAGCACAATGTCTAATTATTTAAATATTTTCTTTGTTAGTTGCAAGGCACTAACAGTCTAGGATCAGTTTTGTTTGATGAGCTATCATCTGGAGTGTGGCACAAGGTAAACTTCCTGATCTGGGGATGAAGAGGAAGAAGCAGGTAGAAGTAGGAGGAAGCAGAGTCAAGCTTTCCTCCCCAGGCTGCAGAGTCCATTGATGGCACATCATCCAACTATACTTCTGAGTCAGAAGAACATAGAAATCCTCCTTAACGGTGATTATCTCTTATTTTGATTCATTTATATTTGCTGAAGAAATCTCTAGGTGACACTTTCCAAAACTGTCTTTGAATAGTGTGTTTTCTAAGCTCTTGTGTCCTTGAGAATGTAATTGTTGCCTTTACACACTGGCTGAGTGTAAAAGTTTTGGGTAATTTGAGTAATTGAGAGATGCCTCTTCTTAAACCTGCCTTTCCATTTCCATGTTCAACCCCTTATTACCTATTGCCTGAACTGTTGTGGTAATTTGTTAACTGGCTTCCCTGACTTCAATAGAGCTTCTATCCTGTATTGGAGTTATTCCTGGGTAACTTGAGTAATTGAGAGATACCAGATTTCAATTCTTCCTAGCCCACATGCATGATTTGACCCAATTTAGCACTCATTACTCTAGGTATTTATTTAAAGATGGAAAAGAGACCTATTTGTTGGATTCAGGAAAACATAAATGGGAAAACATTGAATCTATATTACTCATCCTCTTCCTGTAGCACTCCCATGTTTTCACTTGTGATGCCAGGTTAAGTGCTTTTGGGTATACGCATTCTTCCCCACAGAATTGCTTATAGCAGGGATGAGTTTAAAGACTCCTTCCAGTTCATGGGTTCATTGTGTGGGTTCCCATGTTTACTGACCAGGGAAAGCAAGAGGAGTGGGCTTGAGAATGAGACTATCACCCAGCAGGTTGGCAGTATGTCCTTCACATGAGTCCTATAGTCTCAACAGGGTTTAGCTTTCAGAGATCTAAAGATCGATCCCCAGCTTTAGCACCATTCTAGCATTCCAAGACTTGCTTCTTACTGGATTGTCTATTTGGAAGCTGCATAGTAGAAGAGAGTGCCTTCATTTTCATTGTCTTATTAGGGGATAGTTATTTTCATCTCATGATTAATCTGACTTAGGAAAATAACTTTAGTGATGGATGATATAAAAACATTTCTTCAGCTAGGTCATGTTGACCAGTATAAATAATTTCCAATCATCTATCTATTATTAACCCCAAACATATTTCCTGTCTGAGTCTCAACAGGTCATTTTGACTTTGCTTTATCATCTGGGCAGGAGGAGAAAATAATATAATATCCTTTATAGAAAATACGCAGTCCAACATCTGCCTCATACTTTTATTTCAGTCCCCCACATTTTTATGACTAAGACTTTAAGAAATACCCGTTGCATTACATGGCTAAATTGAAAATCTGATTGTTAAAGCTCACAACCAATATTTGTTAAGTAATTTCTTTGAGCCAGGCACTGGTCTAAACATCAACTCACACAGATGTTATAGGCATCAACTCACACAGATATTAGCAACAACCCTATAAGATGGGTGCTATTATTATCCACACTCTACAGATGAAGAAACTGAGGCACAGAATGGTAAAATATTTTTCCTAAATGAACCAAATGCTAAATGAGAGAGCCAGGATTTGGCCTGGGCAGCCTGGCTTGAGAGACCATGCTCTCACCCACTCTGCTAACCTGCTTAAACCCTACAGTAAGTCCCATCAGAGGCAGGATAAAGTCCATGTTCCTTAGTATAGAACACATTCCTCTCTAGCTCCTCACATGTCAGATTTATCAGTCCCAAACAGCTATTGCTACCTGCATATATCATGATAATACATACCTACAGGTCTCCACGCATTCCCTCTTCCAGGGTCTCCCTCCTCTTCTCTCTGTTATCCAGCAGGTTATCTATTCACCTCCCTCCCCCAGCCCCCACAAATTATTTCTATTCTGGGTTACTTCTTTTGCTTCTATGTCTATTGTCTTTCCAACCCCTTCATCTATTTCTAATGAAAAGAAGTAAAATATTATCTCAGGGGTGTGTGGACTTTCAAAGTGAAGATTGTGTTCAATATTAAAAAGTGAGAAGTGACTTATAACTGTGATTCAACCCAATCCCCTTGAATTATCCTTGAACAATCTTCTCCAACTGTCCTGGAATGTGCTTTTTTTTCTTTTTAAAGTCACTTATTGACTGGAGATAGATAGATAGATAGATAGATAGATAGATAGATAGATAGATAGATGATAGAAACATCAACGTGAGAGAGAACATGGATTTGTTGTCTTGCATACACACTCGAACTGGGGATGGAACCTGAAACCTAGGTATGTGCCCTGACTGGGAACCCGTATACCAATCGGGGGGAGGATGATACCCCAACGGACTGAGCCACATCAGCCAGGGCTTGAATGTGCTTTTCATTTTTAGAACCCAAATGATCCTTGGAATTATCTAATTATTATTTCAAGTATGAGGCAACTCAACCCCAGGAAACTGACTTGGCCAAGGTCAAACAGTTATTTAGTGACGAATTCCAGATTAAGTCCAGGTTGTCTGACTCAGAAGAACAATCTCTCCTCTGTACCCTTTAAGCCTAGTTTGATAAGGGAGAGAAAATGGAAAATATGTTTGCTTTACTTCCTGTTCCATATTTTCCCTCATGTCAGCAACCCATTATTTTCCTCTGGCTTAAGTTGAAAATATATAAGTGTCTGCCTCTCTTCTTTGAGAGGGTGCCAGGCAGATTTCCTTAGCTCTCCTCTCCCCCGCCCCCCTCCGGCCCCGCCCCTTAGCTTCCCCTCAGGCTAACCCTTTCTCTTGCCCTGTCTCAAATTCATGCCTCTGATTGCTCATGAGAAAACATTATGTACACCATTGTCTTTATTAATTCCTGGGTTATTTGCTCTAACAGTACTAGTGCAGACATGCAGAAATCACGTGCTTGTCATATGGATGGCATGTGTACTTTCATTGCCCATCATTAAAAAGAAAATATTACTTTAAGCTTTTATTTGTGTGGTGTGCGTGCAGCAAATAAAACAACTTGACTCTTGGAGAAAATAACAACGTAGATTCTGCTAACAGTCGATATTATGGCTATGCATCCTTTTCCATTAAGATGAAGCAGTAAACTCATCTAACAAGGACCGTATGTATGGACCAGAGCACACAGATATGTACAAGAATGTGTGGCCTCAGTGAGAGGTACTACAGGTAAAGGTCATAGAAAGAAAGCAGCCTCACAGACATCAAGGAAATCACCACTATTTACAGACAGCCAGACATTTCAAATAATAGTATGGATTCCAGAACCCCTTCAAAGGGAACTGGTCAGGAAATAGACAAGTCATGAATGTGAATAGTTCTGAGATTCCGGAAATTCAAAAGCAGAGCCTTCAAATATTTGCATTAAGGTAGATCATGAGCAATTACTTCATTTCTGGAAATTGCTCAAAGCCTTTTGTGGAAACAGAAGACTAAGACCATTTTCTGTCCTTGAATGATGCCTGTGAATCGTTAGAAACTTGGGGCATGTTTAAATAAATAAGGCCTGAAATCATGAAAAATGTATTTTGTGCCTCAAACATAAGATTTTTTTTTTCTTTTGTAAAGCAGCACTCGATGAATTACTTCTACTACCAGGTAATTGAAAATTGATCTTTGAGATGTTTCTCAAGGTGATTGTACTATTTTAACTTGCAGAAGTGCATCTGATGTTTTTAGGAGAATACATAGGCAGGGAGCAATCACTAATTTCAGTAACTATGTTGACTTATTGATCATTGTAATTAAATGTTTAAAAAGCTAAGTTAAAATGTTGTTTGGTACATAGCAAATGAAGAACTTCCTTCTGTGATTCTGATTTTTAGGGACATTGATCTTAGGGTCATATATTCCTAATAAGTAAATTAAACAATTAAGACTTCTAAGTATACTTATTCAAAGTAGTAAAAACAAAACAATTAGACTATGGTTATTTCATTTCTTAGTCTTGTTGACATTTGCAAAGATCATTCCCAGGACCACTTATTTTTAAGTGAACAAAAATCCATAAAAGTGGACATCAGCCTTTCAGAAAACAAATTCCCTTCTGGCACCATTCCTGGATTAGAATTTGGGAGTGGACTTCTGGTATAAATGAATCTAACTACAACCACTTTACAATTGTGTAAAATTGGACTTGCTTTTCTTTTGGCATATCCTTTCCCAGAAAACCTCCCACAGGGAGGCAGTGTGGTCTAGAGAATAAAACACCCATTTGCCCTTTCTTTGAGCTTTGCCACTGACTTCTATAGAATCACCTCCAAAGTTTTCATTAATTTTTTTAGTCTCCTTTTGCTATTTTAGTCACAAAAGCACCCCTTTCTTCTATGTAAAACTCATATCTATTGGGGTTTACTAGATCTGTCTTTTAATTAAAGAGATGCTTGTATGAGAGATGAGGGAAACATCCCTTATCCAGATATGGGTAACTGGAAGAACTTCAATTAGAAACGTGCACTCTCAAGTAGCAATGACTCTTTGCTCCAGCCACCTTATGACCTTTCAAACATGTCAGAGCTCCTAATGTCAAAGGCTTGGTATAGGTGGGTAAAGAAACTTTGGGCACATTTATTTGTTTGTTCAAATTCTTAAAAAAGCCTATCAGATTCCAAGCACTGTTCTAGATGCTGTGGAATACAGAAGTGAAAGACATTGTTCTGATTTCAAGGAGTTCACAATCTAAAAGGGCAAGAAAGAGAGCTCAAGGAAAACAGTACAGCATGATAAACGTGACTCTAGTACTGGCTAATATGCCTAAGTTGGTTGGGATCCTTTCATGCACTGAAAGGTTGCTGATTCGATTCCTGGTCAGGGCACATGCCCAGGTCAAGGGCTTGATCCCTGGTAGAAGGTGTGTAGGAGGCAGCCAATGGCTGTTTCTCATTCACATCAATGTTTCTCTCTCTTTCCCTCTCCCTTACTCTTTCTCTATTGGTAAAAACCAGTAAGTAAGACTATAAAACTATGGAGGCACAGAGAAGGGACAACTTGGAAAGGTGAGGAGGAAGAGAAGATAGAGTTTTCTGGAGGCATCCAAAAGGCACACACAGAAGCACTGTGGTCTGAGTGTTACATACTTGAGGAAATGTGTACAGGTCTGTGTTGGTGCTGTGTAAGATGTATAAGAGGGACTGGCAGGAAATGAGTTTGGACTTATGGTGAGGATAACATCCTATCTAATAAAAGAGTAATATGCAAATTGAACATCACTCCAACACACAAGATGGCTGCCCCCATGTGGTCAAAGATGGCTGTCCCCATATGGACACAAGATGGCCACCACAGGATGGCCAGCAGGGAAGAGCAGTTGGGAGGGACCAGGCCTGCAAGGGAGGGCAGTTGGGGGCGATCAAGCCTGCAGGGGAGGGCAATTAGGGGTGACCAGACCTGGAGGGGAGGGCAGTTAGGGGCAATCAGGCTGGCAGGGGAGTGGTTAGGGGTGATTAGGCTGGCAGGCAGAAGCGGTTAGGGGCAATCAGGAAGGCAGGCAGGTGAGCAGTTGGGAGCCAGCAGTCCTGGATTGTGAGAGGGATGTCTGACTGTCCTACCTGGATCAGGCCTAAATAGGCAGTCAGACATCCCTTGAGGGGTCCCAGAATGGAGAGGGTACAGGCTGGGCTGAAGGACACCCTGCTCCATGCACGAATTTCGTGCACTGGGCCTCTAGTTAGAAGATATTAAGCAAGGGAAGGACATGATTATATTGGAATTTTTGATAACTTTGCTTGCTGAAGCTAAGATGAGAGGAAGGGTGGAGATCTGAGGTTGCTACATAAATCCATTGGTAAAAATGATAAGGGCCTGAACTATTGCAGTGGAAGAGAAGATATAGAAAAAGGACCATATTAAAAAGAAAGTTTTGAAGCAGAATCTAAAATGTCTTCTAACTAGTTGAATGTATGTCATGAGAGTGAGGAATCTAGGTTGCCTCTTCAGTTTCTGGTTTCAGTGGTTGGGGGGAAGGTGGGGCCATGCAAAGCATGAAGCATATGTAAGAAGAGGTAGAGTTTTTGGGGGTGATGAAAGATAGTGAGCTAAGTCTGAGGTGTTGGAGCTTTGTAGATGCTCCACAAATGTTAGTTCATTCTTTTCTTCTGTTTCTTTTTCCTGTAGAATATTTATAGATGCCTAGTAGGCATTAGACATATGAGTCTGGGCTGGAAATAAGTCTGCAACTAATCAATATTTAGATGGCAGTTTTAGCTATGGAAATGAATAAAATTGCCTAGAGACATGTATGCATAGAGAAAAAAAGAGGTGGCAAAGGATTGAACTCTGGAGCAAATCAATATCAAAAAGACAGAGGACTGTAGAATTATTAAAAAATGTTTTCTATTGTTCCATTTCTCACCACATATTTCAGGTGGATAGAAGATTGGATGTTTAGAATTGGGCTTGAAAAGTCTGCCACCAGTTTTGTGAAAACAACTGTTTTACTCAGTGCAGTCCAGTAGTAACATAATTTTGAAATAATTTTTTGTAGCAATACAAGGAAGAATATTGGTTCTAAAAGTGTACCTCGTGTTTAACCCAAATTCTGAATTAATGCAACTTAAGGAGTTGGTTATGAGCTCTGTGGCAGAGAATATACTTACTTGATCTACCTTGAATATTTAGATGGATTTCTCTGTTGTATCTAAAAAGCTTACATCATGTTTTTATAATTGTTCTTCTATGGTTGTTGTTATTTTAAAAAGATATATTTTTATTGATTTTTAGAGAGAGAGGAAGGGAGAGGAAGGAAGAGGAATATATATTTTTATTGATTTGAGAGAGAGAGAGAGAGAGAGAGACAGAGAGACCAATGTTAGAAACATTGGTCGGTTTCCTCTGGCACACCTTATATTGGGGATCCAGCCCAAAACCAGCATGTGACCTGACAGGGAATTACATCAACAACCGTTTGGTGCACTGGATGATGTTCAACCAACTGAGCCACATGGGCCAGGGCATTGTTATCCTTTTTGGATTATTTGTTCAAGTTAGTTATCTACTTGAACTATTTACTCTTAAGAACTTTTCCCCCTCTTCTGGTTGTCTTCAGTTTCAAAACAAGAAGGTCATCTCCTGCTAACTTTATCTCTGAGAGGCTTCCTTTTCTTTTACCCAAATAAAAAAGTATGGTCCTAAATACACTGGAAGGAATTAATGATGCCTACTCGTTTGCTTAAAAGGTATTATAATGGTGGGCAATGGTACTCTGTGTAGCCATGATTTAGGCAGACTGGGGCCCCATAGAGGAAGAGATAGAGAAAGAAGAGGCCTAGAAGTGGCAGCTGGATGGTAAGAAAGGTTCACTGATGTAAGTTAAATTGGAAATGGCATTTAAATTAGGATGTAGCTAAAAAAATATAGATATTTTCTATTAGTTTTGAAAAATGCAAATGGAAGAGAAATTTATGTTTAAATCTTCTCTCTCTTTATTTTTATTTTGAATGTCCACTGCAGAGTTTAAGTCTTTAGGAAACTCAATGTCATTTGCAGCCTGCTGTGTACATACTTGGGTTCTCATGCTGTCCTCATGCTGCTTTCTGAGCTGCCAGGATTAGACTAGGTGGAAATCCCATGATGAGTTCAGCTCATATGAAGACAACTATCTGGCTTTTCCTCTTCTGCTTTCCCCTCAGAACACTGTTGTATTGTTGCTGATCCTCCTTACTCCCAGTTCTACTCCCAAGCCATAACTGACCTGATAAATGAATCTATGCTAATATGTAAGTGGTTAAGAACTAGAACTCTGGGGTTCTCTATGCATACCAAGAGAACAAGTTACTAGAGATAGTAGCTATTGAGATACAATGAACTTTTCTGTCTCTCTCACTCAATAAAATGGCTTTATAGGTAGAGATGTCAGGAAGAGGTAAAACTATGATAGTAGGGATTATGTAGATGGATAGTTGATAAGTTTGTCTCAGCAAAAACTTGTATCTTTCTCAAGTGACCCTTCTATTTAGAAAATTAAATGAGAATTTCACAGAGCAAGCCCACTATGGGTCGAAACACAGGAAATTAAATTTAACCTATAAATGCATGAGGAGGAACTAAAGCTTATGGAATGAGCAGAGAAATACTCATAGTTGTATGCTCACTCATCTTGATTCAGATACACTGGCTTCATTTTCTTCCTGTGTAAAACACACACACTTTTTTCCTCAAAACTTTCCACTCACTGTGCCATCAGCCTGGAGGCTCTCTCTTTAGATACCTACATGGTTTTCCCCCCTCCTTCCTTCACTCCTCAGATCTGACCATGCTATCCACTAGTAAAATAGTATCACTCCCATCACTCTTTATCCCCAACTCTGTTTTTCTTCAGAGCACTTACATATTACTGAACAATATGTATTTATTTGTTTACTTATCATAGTTAATAAATACATTTTGAATGAATTAATAGTGGAGTTGAACATAGAACCCAGGTCTTGAAGCCATAATTCACAGAAGAGAAGTGAGGGGGTGAGGGGAGGATGTAGACAATTTGAATGATAGTATGTTGGCATATATGTCTCAACACAACGTCGGGGGTCAAAGCAGGGGTGGGGCTCATTCTCAGGTTGTTAGAAAAAAGTCCCCCTCAAGCCTGGAGATGCTTTGAAGTTCAGCTCCACTGAATAAAGAATGGAGAGTTTTTTTGAGATTCATAGTCACTTTGGGGGCATATTTCTAAGCTTGTGATGGCCATTTAACTGCGAGAGAAGACTAGGAGACTGCATAGAGGGGGCAATAAGAGAGGCAGTGGTTATAAAAACTTCCAAATCCATGGCCATTTATCTGGGAAGGGCATGACTTTTCAGGAATGCAGGTAAATAGCAGGCTTCAAAGAAAGTGGGGCTTTGGTACCAACCTCTTAAGGTATTTTGGTAGATCAAGTGAGATTCTGTGTGTAAGACACTTAGCAAAGTATATGGAAAAAATCATCACAATAAATACTATTATTATTAATACATGTGGGTATGATTAGCAGGTCATCTCCATGCTTCATTCTACCTCATAAATTTCCCAAATTTGTCCAGCCTATGATGTGGAAGAAAAGTTCTGCTCAACACACATGAAGTATGTTGAACTCTTCAGGAATAAAATGAGCGAGTATTACATAAATGAGAGGAGAAAAAAAAAAAAAGCTCTTACATATAATGGCACACTCATTTTTATAGCCATTGTCACTTAAGAGTTCATTGTGAACTTCCATTTTCCTAAAGACTTAAACTCAATGAAGTCCAAAATATATTTGGCCAAGTGCCTTATTACTTCATTTTTGAAGCTGTGTGCTCAGAAGACTTATCTACATGTTATTATCTCTATATGTAAAAGCCTAAATGACTGGCTGACTGTTCCACCATTTGACCATTTGACTAGTAGCTATAATGTGTTCTGACCACCAGGGGCCCAACCCTCAATGCACAGGCATGGACACATGGACCAGACTGATGAATCTCAGAGGGAAGGGGGCTGGGGGGAGGGCATGAAGAGATTAACCAAAGATCTTATATGCATACTAGAGGCCTGGTGCACAGATTTGTGCACTGGTGGGGTGATAGGATGTCTCGACCTGGACTGCACCCTCTTGCAATCCAGGCCCCCTTGGGGGATGTTGTTGAGCTGGTTTCAGCCTGATCCCCACAGGCCAGGCCGAGGGACCCCACCAATGCAAGAATCCGTGCACTGGGACTCTAGTTTATACATAATTAAGGATTTCTAATCAGTTAAAAAGCATTTCCAAGATTTACTTTTCCTTTAGAAATTGAAGTTGCCTTTGGTTTCATTTTGTACTGGAAACACTGGCCATATCAGCTCTATTCAGGCAGGAACAACACAAAGTTTTTTTAAAAAAATGTTTGTTTACCTATATATTCCCACTAACTAGCACAAGGCCTGGTAAATAATACTTATTGGATGAATGAACCATAAGTGACTCAAATTTTGTGACCCTAGTATTTACATTCAAGTCTCCTGACTTGAGTGTTTCCTTTCTAAAAAAGCTCTGTGTAATTATAATGGGTTTATTAGTTTCCCAAGGCTGCTTACCGCAAAACAGGTGGCTTAAAATAATCTATTCTCTCACAGTCTGGAGAGACTTAAGGTGTTGGCAAGCCTGTCTTCCTTTTGAAGGTTCTAAGAGAATTTTTTCTTACCTTTTCCAGCTTTTAGTAACTCCAGGTGTTCCTTGGCTTGTGGTTGGTTGCCTAGCTCTGATTTCTGCCTCTTTGCTCACATGATCTTTTTCTCTATTATCTCTCTCTCTTTAAAAAAAATTTTTTTGTATATTGATTTTTAGACTGAGACAAAGGGAGAGGGAGAGAGAGATAGAACCATTGATGAGAGAGAAACATCTATTGGCTACCTCCTGCATGCCTCCTACTAGGGATCGAGTCCACATCCGGGCACGTACCCTGAATGGGAATTGAACCAGGGACCTCTTGGTGCATGGGTCCAGGGTCAACACTCAAATTCTGAGCCACACCAGCCAGGCATCTTATAAAACACTTGCCATTGACTTTAGGGCCCACCTGAGTCATCTTGATGATTTCATCTTGAAATCCTTAATTTGGTTACATCAGCAAGGTCATTTTCACAAAGGAAATCAAATTCATAGTTTATGGGATGTGGACATATCTTTAAGAGGGCTACCATTCAACAAGTTCATGGAAATTTTCAACATCTGCAGTGAGATTATCTTTCCCTTCACCAGATTTTCTCACTACATCACTGTACTCATATTTTTTTGAAGTTTTTGTAGCTGAGAAGGTTTGAGGACCAGGTTTGTGTTTTTCAATCTAAGTTAGGTTAGAAGATGGGGGTGAAAATGAACATTTTATCTGCAGATGGGAAAAATACGGCAAATGTTGAAAACTGGTGGGTGGAGAGCGGAAGTTAAGTAAGTGCTCAGGCAGCATTGTTACACCCCACCCACCGATGTCTGCATGATATATGAGGGATGGGCATTTGAAACATCGTGATTGGAGTGATGACAAATGCAAACAGATAGTGGTTTTGATGGTATAAAGAGGGCCATTTTGTAATAATCTCTGTGTTTCACCCTTGGAGAGGGAAAAGTGGTTTGTATAGAGAACTGATAAGCCATAAAGACCTGACCAGAAACTCCAGGGATCAACAGTTTGAAATGAACACTCCAGAAAGAATACTGATTAGGAAAGAGACCTGGGGTAGACTGTGGAACTATACTGAAACCATCTGCATTTGATTTGGCAGTAGTAAAGTGCAGTCTTAGAATGTATAAATATCAAAAGGAATAGTACATCAGCAGTAAATTATTCCAGCATTAAATAAGGAGCCAGTGAGGATACTTTCAGAATTATTGTAATTCTGGTCAGCATTTTTATTGAGAGGAAATTGTGAAAATTGAAATGTTCAACAGGTGACAATGGCAGTAAGTTTTTTGTTTTGTTTTGTTTTTTGCCAAGTGAAGATAAAAATTTTGCTGAAAAGGTGAGCCAATATTACGTAAATGAGAGGATTCTTGGAGAGAAGGGAGAAATCATGAAATAAAAAAATATCCTGAAAGAGAAAGAACACACTGAATAGGTTGGAAATGGAACTTGAACACCCCAGGGAAACCTTGATGTGCTAGTGAAGAACCCAGTAGTAACTGGAATAGAGTTTCTTTTGTTCTAAGGCTTAATCGTTGAAATGGGATTTTAATGCACAGTATTTAAAAATGCAATAACTAAAATTTATTTATAACATCCAGTGGTAGACAAGTCATACAAAAATGTATTTGTAAAAGTGGAAAGCACCTGCACCTTTGGAAGTTAAGAAAAAATGAATTTATATTTGGGATCTCAAGGGAAATTGTAAATATATGTTTTCCTGACACTGGAAATTTCTTTTGGTGAATTCATTATCAAACTCAGACAGTTGAAATTGAATAGTAAGAATACTATTGAAGATATGGGGATTTATGCAGAAATGAAGGTAAATATTTGCCATGTGAATGTCCTTGCTTATATGGTACACAAGTAAAACAAATTCCTGCCATTTAATTTATGTCCTTTTCCAAATGGCTGAGATGATATTGTCCCTAGAGCTTCATTTTCTGCTTATGCCATTCAGATTCCCTTATTTTCCTTTTTGTCTTGTGTAACCATCATTCTCTCTCCCCATTTTCTGGATATGCAGGGTTTTCCAGCCTTTCTTTTCATTCTGACAGCATCTAAATTATCAGTCAAATTGTCCTAACATTTATTTTTTTCTAGGTTTGTTTGGAATTTAATATATAAAAAATACTAAAATTCAAGAATCTATCTTTGATTGCTAAAAAATATAATCATCTCATTAACTACATAACTTTTTAAAGTCTTATTTTATAGTGTGAGAATGAGTTTCTGATGATGTCCCCATAGGGGGAATATCAACCCATTCCTTGAATTTTATTTATTATTTCAAATACCCTGCCACTTATTCTATGATGTATTTTATGATTTTTAAATATTTATTTACGAATCTTCAAACCCCCAGAGCAATGGTCCACTACTAGGACATCACAGAACTTTAGAAGAGTGTAAGGTAATTAATTGAGGAACAACAAAAGGAATATAATGTATATTTGTAAGTATCCTAATATATAAAAACCCTGGGTTGTAACAACCCGTAACGACTGAGGCTCAACCAACTGGTAGCAGTCACTGAATGCTTCCACTGCAGGTGTGGTGCCCCAGCACTGACTGCTGAGGGGGCTGCAAATCAGGGCCAGAGAGAGGCCTGAATAGAGAAGCAGGGACTGATCTGTTGCCTCTGTGGCAGCTTTTGATCAGCACTTTCCTCTCTCTTTCTCTCCCAGTCTGGCTAACAGCCATGCCTCCATTTCTCTCCAGGACTCCACTGGGGCTGCTGATCAGCCCTGCCTTTCTGATCAGGCCCCATTGATAGGCCCAGAGATGCTGACTGGCATAGAAACCGACCAATCAGAACCAAATCTGGCTGAACTGTGAGGAGCCAACGGATGCTTAGGAGGCAGAGCTTTTGACACTGACTGGCATAGAAACTGACAAATCAGAACCAAATTGGCTGGCAGAGGAGGGCAGTTGGGGTGAGATCAGGTCAGCAAGGGAGGGCGGTTAGGGGTGATCAGGCAGACAGAGGCAGTTAGGGGTGATCAGCCAGACAGGCAGAGAGGTTAGGGGTGATCAGGCAGGGAGACAGAGGGGTTAAGGGGCAATCAGACAGCCAGGCAGGTTAGTGGTTTGGAGCCCGCAGTCCCAGATTGTGAGAGGGGTGTCCAACCACCAGTTTAGGCCCGATCACACAGGGAAGGCCTAAACTGGCAGTCGGACATCCCCCGAGGGGTCCCTGATTGGAGTGGGTGCAGGGTGGGCTGAGAGAACCCCCCTCCATGCACAAATTTCATGCACCAGGCCTCTAGTATACATATACTATGTATGCATTTAAAAAATCCCATTGGTGTTTTAAAATGTATTTTCTCTCTATATTTTCATATCTATAAACTTTAGGCTTGAAAATAACTTTTAAAAATAAGTAACATTCAATAAGACCTCAGAATTTTGAAATTAGGTTTTTCCCACATATAGTTTTCTTTTTGCAAGTTTTCCCTTTCTGACATATATGTAGACCCACATTTCTGGCTCTCCACAATTCTTTGTCAGAATTTCTCCTTGCTGAGGTCCTGGGGCGGGGAACAGGAGCACCTGGAAGTCTTCTGAAGAGACCACTGAAATATTGCTGGGCACTATCAGAAACTAACAATGCCTGGTTATTATGACTACATCTGTTTTGAAGATTTGATCTATTGTATTCCTTTCTCCTCCTTTATGTTTTACTAGAGGCCTGGTGCATGAAATTCGTGTACAGGGGTGGGGGGATGGGATGCCCACAGCCCAGCCTGCACTGTCTCCAATCCAGAACCCCTTCAGGGGATGTCTGACTGCTGGTTTAGGCCCGATCCCCGGGGATTAGGCCTAAACCGGCAGTCGGACATCCCTCTCACAATCTGGGACCACTGGCTTCTAACTGCTCACCTGCCTGCCTGCCTCATCACCCCTAACTGCCCACCCTTCCAGCCTAATCACCCCTAACTGCCTCTGCCTGCCAGTCTGATCACCCCTAACTGCCACCTCTGCTGGCCTGGTTGCCCCCAACTGCCCCCCTCTGCCAGCCTGGTTGCCCCTCACTGGCCCCACTGCCAGCCTGATCACCCCCAAATCCCCCTCCACCCCCCACCATCCCACTGTCATCCTGGTCTCCCTATGCAGCCTGCTGTTTGGTCATTACTATGAGGCAGTCCTGACCAATTTGCATATTACCCTTTTATTAGTATACATTTTTTTCCTGCCTATTAATGCACACAATCACCTGAATCTTTTAACACACAATCACCTGAAGTTTCCTTTTTGAGTACTATGGTCCAGCTTAGTTCAAACCCAGTAACTTGACAAATTTTAATGTTAGCAGAGATTCCAATCGTGTGGAATTTTTGAAGGGTTTCTAGCACCAAAGGTAAAATGTATGACTAGATTAGCTTCAAATAAATAGGGATATTTCCTCCTGGTAATCTCACTGATATTTCTATTATTGTGGTTTGTCTTTCTGCAACAGTTT
Organism: Corynorhinus townsendii; assembly: GCA_026230045.1. Classification (NCBI taxonomy): domain Eukaryota; kingdom Metazoa; phylum Chordata; class Mammalia; order Chiroptera; family Vespertilionidae; genus Corynorhinus; species Corynorhinus townsendii. The sequence goes on along the minus strand of JAPDVU010000001.1, from coordinate 76,490,942 downwards.
GTCAGTCTCTGCTGATAACATAATATTTAGACCTTAGCCTCCATAAAATAAGATGTTTATTAGTTATCAATAAGATGATGATGTTATCCCAGTGTTAGAATTGTTTTTTAAATTTTTTTCCATCACCATTTACTCCCCTATACCTCTTCCGCCCCCACTCCCACCCTCCAACCACCATGCTGTTGTCCATGTCCATGAGTTCTTTCTCTTTTATTTTCTTTTTTGCTCATTCCCTCCACCATGCTTACACCCCCAGCCCCCACCAGAGCTGTTTGCCTGCTCTCTCTATCCGTTTGTTCATTAAATTCTACATACGAGTGAAATCATATGGTACTTACCTTTCTCTGACTGGCTTATTTCACTTAGCATAATGTTCTCCATGTCTATCCCTAATGTCACAAAGGATAAAATTGTCTTCCTTTTAATGGCTAAGTAGTGTTCCATTGTGTAAATGTACCATAGCTGTTTTATCCACTCATCTATTGATGGGTACATGGCTGCTTCCAAATCTTCAGATTAATTTGAGTGATGACAAATGCTAAAGGATAGTGGTTTTTTACCTATTTTAAATAATGCTGCAATGAACATAGAAGTGCATATATTCTTTCAAATCAGTGTTTCAGGTTTCTTTGGATAAATCCCAGAAGTGGAATTGCTGGGTCATAAAGCAGTTCCATTTCTAATTAAATTAATTTTAATTTTTTCAGGTATCACATATATATTTAAGAAAAATTATTTTAAATATAATAATGTTACATGTAATAAGCTAATATTTCAAGAAAAACAATTTTCAATATAACAATGTTACATGCAGTAAACATTAATATTTCAAGAAAAATGATTTTAAATATAATATTGTTACAAGAATAAACAATATTTCAAGAAAAATGATTTTAAATATACATGCAATCAACATTAATATCTTAAAAATAATATTTTATCTATACTAAAAGGGTAATATGCAAATTGGTCATGATGTTCTCACAGTAACAACCTAACAGCAGGCTGAGTTGGGCAACAAGGCTGTCAGGGGGGTTAACGAGGGACGACCACATGACTGAGCAGCAGGCTGCGTGGTGTGACCAGGCCAGTAAGGGGGGCAGTTGGGGGCGAGCAGGCCAGCAGAGGGGGGCAATTGGGGGCAACTAGGCCAGTAGAGGAGGGCACTAAGGGGTGACCAGGCCCGCAGGGGAGACAGTTGGGGGCGACCAGGCCGGAGAGGGGGCATTTAGGGGCGATCAGGCTGGCAGGCAGAGGTGGTTAGGGGTGATCATGCTGGCAGAGGGGGCAGTTAGGGCGATGAGGCAGGCAGTCAGGTGAGCAGTTAGGAGCTAGCGGTCCTGGATTGTGAGAGGGATGTCCAACTACTGGTTTTGGCCTGATCCCTGGGATTGGGCTGAAACCAGCAGTGGACATTCCCCAAGGGGTCCCGGATTGGAGAGGGTGTAGGCTGGGCTGACAGGACCCTCTCCCCCTGTGCACGAATTTTGTGCACCGGGCCTCTAGTATATAATAATATTATATGCAACAAACAGTAATATTTCAAGAAAAAATATTTTAAATATAATAACATTACCAAAACTGTACTAACATAGTATAATATCATGAAAGTTGTAAGAAATATTAAAAATCTGCAAATAACAAGATTACTTCTATTATATTCTAAACTTTTTTTCCTCTGGCTCTATATTTGTTTATCAGTTTATGTTGTTCATTATATTCCACAAATGAATGCGATTGTGTAATATTTATCTTTCTTTCCTGGCTTATTGCATTTAGCATAATGCTCTCCAGGTCCACCCATGCTGTTGCAAATGGTAAGAGTTCCTTCTTTTTTATAGCAGCATAGTATTCCATTGTGTAGATGTACCACAGTTTTTTAATCCACTCATCTGCTGATGGGCATTTAGGCTGTTTCCAAATCTTAGCTATTGTAAATTGTGCTGCTATGAACATAGGGATGCATATATTCCTTCTGATTGTTGTTTCTGATTTCTTGGGATATATTCCTAGAAGTGAGATTACTAGGTCAAATGGGAGTTCTACTTCTAATTTTCTGAGGTAACTCCATACTGCTTTCCACAGTGGCTGCACCAGTCTGCATTCCCACCAATGGTATACAAGGGTTCCCATTTCTCTACAAGCTGGCCAACACCTGTTGTTTGTTGATTTATAATTCTTTCTACCCATGAGCATGGAATATATTTTCATTTATTTGTATCTTCTTCAATTTCTTTATCAATGTCTGATAGTTTTCAGTTTAACCACCCTTTTTTTTGGTTAAATTTACTCCAAGGTTTGCTATTCTTTTTGATGTAACAGTAAATTGGATTATTTCCTTAATTTTATCCCTAATAGTTCATTATTAGTGTGTAGAAAAAAACCATATTTCTGTATATTGATGAGAATGCCATTTTGAAAAAAGCATTTTTATAGTTATATTTCCAGTGGAATACATCCAAGGTTTCTGTTCCCCATGTCTCTTATCCTGTGTCAGTCCATATACTCCTGCTTTCATAGTTCATACAAGCCAGACCAAGATAAAGAAGGTACAAAACATTGCTTCCTGTGGTTTTTTAAAAATTATTTGTATCCAAATTAAAAGTGGGATCATGTTTAGATTATTCTAAAGCATTTTTTTGTGTGGGTATAGTTAGTTGTTTTCGGTTGGAGTGTGGAATCTTTTGGCTATTTTTCTTTACAGTTGTGATTCAAAAGTTTAATTTACCCAGTTTCTTTTTATCCATTGTCATGGGCCAAGTACAACAATAAATAGGAGGTGATTTGGATGTGAAAGTCCTAGATATGATCGTGATATTTAGCAAACCGATAAAAAGTTAACATTTGCTTGTTTCTGGAACTACATAAAGTTTACAATTAAACCTAATGTGAAATAAATGTTTTGCAGATATTAAGATGTGTAATAATCTTCTTGTAATTAGCTTATGTAATCAATTTGGATGCTTCGACAGCTCTCAAAACATAATTTTTTCATTTTAACTAATTTTATATGCACAAACATGTGGATGTGCATGCACATGTGTCTTTGTATGACTAAATGTATCTGTGTAGAATCTTGGATCTATAATCTATCACATCTGAGATACAGGAAAAACATCAGAAATGCTTGATTTCTGGATGCATAGATTATCTTACTAAAAATAGTTCTTTTTTTGATATTTTTGCAAGTAAAAAAAAATGAATTAGGTAATCCTAATCATGAACTTGTCTGTTGTAATTTATCTTCCTTATGGAACACTCATATTTTCAATATGTTTAACAACTATAGGACAAAATAATTCTACTGGTTATAGATAACTGAAAAAAATATGAAAAAGCAGAGTCAGAGAAAGTGAAAGAGTAGTATCAGAACCAGGAATAGAATTTAGAGCTTTTTATTTAGTTTGTGCTTAATTTTTAGGGCCAGGTTGCTTTTCTTAACCACAAAAAAGCTGGGCAATACTATAGAAATTTGGTTACAAAGTATTAGGGAAATAATCCCTCAAGAAATTTTCAGTGAGACAACTTTGCAAACTCTCTTAATTAGATTGATTAAGGATATCATTTTCATAACTATGTCCTATGGGTTCTTTCCAATTGGAAAGGAGAAAGTAAAATTGACATTATTTGCAGATGACATGATATTGTACACAGAAAGCCCTGAAGACTCCACCAAAAAGTTACTAGATCTGATTAAATGAATTTGGCAAAGTAGCACAAAATTAATATTCAGGAATCAGTGACACTTCTATACACCAATGATGAACTATCAGAAAGAGAAACTAAGAAAACAATTCCAGTTACTATTGCAACAAAAACTAAAGTATATAGGAATAAATTTAACCAATGAGGTAAAAGACCTATACTCAGAAAACTATAAAACATTGAAGAAAGAAATTAAGGAAGATCTAAATAAGTGGAAGCATATACCACATTCAGGGAATGGAAGAATTAACATTATTAAAATGTACATACTACCCAAACCAATGTATAGATTCAACCCAATTCCTATTAAAATGCCAGTGGCATATTTCACAGATCTAGAACAAATATTCCAACAACTTATATGGAACCAAAAAAAAGACCCCGAATAGCCTCAGCAATCTTGAGAAAGAAGGACAAAGTTAGAGGTATCACAATACCAGATATCAAAGTATACTACACAGCCATTGTAATCAAAACAGCCTACTACTAGCATAAGAACATATAGATCAATGGAGCAGAACAGAGAGCCAGAAATAAACCCACATCTTTATGGTTAATTAGTATTTGATAAAGGAGGCAAAGACATATAATGGAGTCAAGCAGTCTCCTCAATAAATGGTGTTGGGAAAATTGGACAGCTACATGCAAAAAAAAAAAAAAAAAAAAAAAAAGGAAAAAAGAAAGAAGAAACTTACACCATACACAAGAATAAACTCAAAATGGATAAAAGAATTAAAAGTAAGTCACAAAACCATAACAATTTTAGAAGAAAACATAGACAGTAAAATCTTGGACAACTCTTGTAGCATCATTTTGCTGATATATCTCCTAAGGCAAGGGAAACAAAGGAAAAATAAGTAAATTGGACTATGTCAAAGTAAAAAGCCTCTGCACAGCAAAGAAAACCATCAACAAAATGTAAAGCAAACCAATGTATGGGACAGCATATTTTCCAATGCTACATCTGATAAGGGGTTAATTTATTTTTTTCTCTCTTTTTATTTTCCCAAGGGGTTAATTTCCAAAATCTATAAAGAACTTATACAACACAACATCAGGAAGACAAACAGTTCAATTAAAAAAATGGGCAAAGGGCCTGAATAGACACTTCTCTAAAGAGGACAAACAGATGGCCAATAGACATACGAAAAAATGCTCAACATCACTAACCATCAGAGGAATGCAAATTAAAACCACAATGAGATGTTGCCTCACACCTGTGAGAATGGCTATTAATAAATCAACAAACAACAAGTGTTGGCCAGGTTGTAGAGAAAAGGGAACCCTTGTGCACTGCTGGTGGGAATGCTGACTGGTGCAGCCACAAAAAGCAGTATGGAGTTTCCTCAAAAATTAAAAATGGCTTGTCTTTTGCCACAGTGATCCTACCTCTGGGGATATATCCTAAGAACTCCAAAACACCAATCAGAAAGAATACATACACCTCTCTTTTCATAGTAGTGTTATTTACAATAGCCAAGATCTGGAAATAGTCCAAGTGCCCATCAGTAGATGAGAGGATTAAAAACGGGTGGTATATTTACACAATGGAATACTATACAGCTGTAAAAAGAAGAAATTCTTACCTTTTTCAACAGCATGGATGGCACCAGGAGATTATTATGTAAGTGAAATAATCCAGTCAGATAAAGACAAATACTAAATGCTCTCACTTATATGCGGAAACTAATGAACAAAACAAACTGATGTACAATATAGAACCAGAGGCATGAGTACATGGGACAGACTGACAAGGATCAGAAGGGAGGCACTGGATGAAAGAAAATAAAGAGATTAGCCAAAGAATATATATGCAGGACAAAAGCAGAGGAAATGCAGGACATCTGTTACCGTGACAACAATAAATAAAAAAAGAAAATCATGGAAACTGAAAAAAAAAAATAAAAGGAACTATTCCATTACATGAAATGCAGTAGATTTTTTTTTACTGTAGGACTTTTCTTGGAATCTTTCCAGTTTTAATGTACCTCATAATCAGCTAATGGGGAAAAATGGTAAGTTGAATTTTTCTAATTTATTTGATCCAAGAACTGTTTTTTTGAGGAATCCCTATTTACATTTACAGATTACAGTTTAGAAATTATTTATCTAGGCTCTTGTGTGACTTTCCATTTGATAGAATAATTGGTATACCTGAGAGTTACGTTAGAATATAAGGGTAGGAAGGTGTCATACCTGAGTGAAGATTCTAGACAGCATATAGAGAAAAGAGACATCCAACTAAAGAGATTTTCTTTGAGTGCCTTTGTTATGGACTAAATATATGTGCTACCTCCATATGTTGAATCCATGAACTCCAGTGTGGATGTATTTGGACTAAGGAAGCAATTAATGTTAAATGGGGTCATAATGGTGGCACCCTTATCCTATTCCTCTCTTCTACTCCACATTCCCATGTCAGGTAAAAGGCCATTTGAGGAATCCAGCAAGAAGGCAGCCTTCTATCAGTCAGGAAGAGAGCTCTTGCTAGAAACTAAACCCTGCCAAAATTTAATTTTGGATTTTTTCACCTTCAGAATGGAGAGAAAATAAATTGCTGTTGTTTAAGCCACCTGGTTTATGACATTATGTTATGGCATTCTGAGAAGACTAAGACAGTGTTTAAGGCTGAATAATCACCAGATTTTTAAAAAAGAAAATAGGGATAGATACTCTTTTGCTGCAATAACTGCCTGATGAGGTGTTTTTTGAGGTAACCTGAAAGGAGACAAATGAAGGTGCCCTCAGATATGGAAGAAATAAAAAAGTGAAGGGAAACATGGAAAACCTCATAGAAAACTTCATACTTTTGCCCTGAGATATATTCCACTTACCTTTATTATCAAGTCATTGAGTATCAATGATTAAGTGGAAAGGTGGTGATGGAGGAGCAGTGATGACAGAGTGCCAATGAGAAGCATGAAGGCAGCATGTACTGAACATGGAGCTGTCCCTTCACATTGAGGTAGTGTTTGGTGAGCACTTTTCTCTGATCATTGAAAATCAGTCCTAGACCTTGGACTCAACTTTATTAAATCCCACTTCTTAAATGGTTATGGTAATGGTTGAGCTCTCTTAATTTTCACACTGACTGAGGCCCTGCTCAGCACCAGCTTGCATCTGCTTCTCCTTTCTGAGATGATCAGGAATGACTAAGAAAGTAGTTCCAAAGTTCGTTTCTCTCCTTTCTTTGGGAATTTAACAACATATGTGGGAGAGATTTTACAACCACTCACATTGTAGAAGCCCTGCTTAGAAAACTTAGAATAGAACCATAGTCATTATATTACTTTCCAAAGGCAAATGTGTGTATGTGTGTGTGTGTGTGTGTGTGTGTGTGTGTGTGTGTGTGTATAAGAGAGAGCACTTATACTGATATTAAATATGTGATTCAATTGTAGAGATTTATTTTTTAAACATATTTTTTATTGTTGATAGCATTACAGATATGTTCCATTTTCTCCCCCTTTTCCCAGCTCCCTCCCCCTGCCCCCTGGTCTTCACTACCCTATTGCCTGTGTCCATGGGCCATGCATATAAGCATATAAGTTCTTTGGTTTATCTCTTCCTGACCCCCCCCAACTTCACATTGAGGCATGTCAGTCTGTTCCATGCCTCCCTGATTTGGGTCTTATTTTGTTGGTTCAATTCATTTTGTTCATTAGATTCCACAAATAAGTGAGATCATGTGATATTTGTCTTTCTCGGTTTGGCAAATTTCACTTAGCATAGTATTTTCCAGGTCCATCCATGCTGTTCCAAAGGGTAAGAGATAAATCTTATGCTTTTAGATTTTTAAATTTATGAAACATCAAAATATTTAATAGAAACTTGTGGCTTAAAAATATTCATCATCAATTCAAACATAGAAGCATAAAATATCATTTGGCTTCCAATTTGATATAGCACATGATTTTTCCAGGTGGACAATAATGGACATTTGATTGAGACTCAGAAGGGGCCAGAGTCTGGGAAGAATCACTGTGACTATCTCACACAGCACATTGGAGATCTAAAACAGTGCATGAAAGCAGAGACCAAGGTGCTGACCACACCTGTGAACCCAGCCCACTGTGTTTGTACTGCTCACAGTGATCTCCTTTTCTGCAAGGTCAAATTGCAAATGGACACTGAGAGCAGCACTTTGGAAATCAACAAGTGCTGCTCTCCAGGTAATGCTGTTTTCCTTCCAGATATTAGCTTGTTGCATTTCATGAGGGCATTTCAATAGTGGCTGAGAGACATTTGGAGTTCTTCTTCCATCAGTGTCCTGACTTGTGCACTTAGATAGAAACCTGCAAACAAAAGCAACCTAGGTAAAGCAATTAAATGTGCACTGCACTTTAGGAAATTCTTCTAACAGTCACATTTTGGTGATTCCATCTGATGTTACTTTTATAAGTCACCATTTTATATATCTTGGGAAACATGACTTTAGCCTGGAATCTTCTTAAGATCTGCATTGAAATCAGAAGCATCCAAATAAGATGAGCATGAACAAGGGAACCCCATTTAGAGATGATAGCTTCACTCTAACACATCCTATCTAATAAAAGAGTAATATGCAAATTAACCATCACTCTGTTACACCCACAAGCTATGCCCACCGGCCAAGCCCACCAGCCAATCAGGAGCGAGTATGTAAATTAACCCAATCAAGATGGCTGCGGCCACAGAGAGAGCAGGAGGGATGGGTTTCCCAGGCGATGGAGGAAGCCAAGCTTTCAGCACACCTTGGCCGGCCCAGGCCTCTACTCCAGGCTACAAAGTTTCAATTATAGAAGATACATAAATCCCAACAGAAATAGCTGCCACCACAGAGCGAGCAAAAGGCTTGGCTCCTCTCCAGGCTACAAAGTTTCAATTATAGAAGATAAATAAATCCCAGATACTAGGGCCTCTGCTTGGATCACTGGGGAGCATGGCCAGCCTGCAAACCACCACAGGCCCCTCGCCCAGGCTGCCCCTCGCCCCAAGGGAACCCCCACCCTGATCCAGGACACCCTTCAGGGCAAACCAGCTGGCCCCCACCCATGTACCAGGTCTCTATCCTATCTAATAAAAGAGTAATATGCAGATTGACCATCACTCTAACACACAAGATGGCTGCCCCCATGTGGTCAAAGATCCTGCCCCCATGTGGACACAAGATGGCCACCACAAGATGGCCAGCAGGGGAGGACAGTTGGGAGGAGCCAGGCCTGCAGGGGAGGGCAGTTAGGGGTGACCAGGCCTGCAGGGGAGGGCAGTTAGGGGCAAACAGGCTGGCAGGGGAGTGGTTAGGGGGTGATCAGGCTGGCAGGCAGAAGTGGTTAGGGGCAAACAGGCTGGCAGGGGAGTGGTTAGGGGGTGATCAGGCTGGCAGGCAGAAGTGGTTAGGGGCAATCAGGAAGGCAGGCAGGCGAGCAGTTTGGATCCAGCAGTCCTGGATTGTGAGAGGGATCCCAGATTGGAGAGGGTGCAGGCTGGGCTAAGGGACAGCTCCCCCCTCCATGCACGAATTTTGTGCACCAGGCCTCTAGTATATTATAAAAGTGGAAAGGAGTTACTTCACATAAACACAGTCAAGAAAGTACACTAGATTTGATTACCTGGACAAATTACCATGAGAAAGAGAACCTTTGGATGTTGATGAAGCTGCTGCTCTGAAGCAACAAAACTGAAGATCAGTAAAAGGTTGGTGCCAGTGGAGAGATTCTATCTACCTGCTAAATATGCTATTCCATCATGGTGAGTTAAGAAACCAAGAATGTCCTTAAAATCTGCTTTGGAAATTTTTTGCTTTCAAATCTTCTTAGCAACTGACATTTATTGCTGACTTATAGTACAATGGGATTACAATAAAAACATTCATGTAACCAGGTGAGAGACTGTAATAGCAGTTCAGTCCTATAGAACACTATCATATGAAGCTCAGGAGAGACAGAGAACGTGGGGAGGACCTCACCGGGCTTTCTGTGGAAGGCACAAGGTGCTCCTACTCTACCTCTCCTTATTATTTTCATTAAGAGTTGTTCAATGAGAAGTAGAGGTAACTGGACTTAATGTTGGTGGGAACCTGCACATGGAAAGCTCTCTCTGGCAGGAGAAAGAGCCAACTGCAATTGGCTTTCATTCTTGCAATAAAATGCAGCAACACAATACATACATGGTTTAGTGAACTGAAGAGGCTGTGATAGTAATCTCCTTGAGTACTTTTCCAAACATTCTTAGCTCCTTCAGGTAGATTCCTCCCCTCTTCTTTAAAAATTTTTTAAAAAATTAAATGTATTGGGGCTGATACTGGTTAATAAGATTACATAGGTTTCAAGTACACAATTCACAATCTGTACATTGCACTGTGTGTTCACCATCCAAAGTCAAGCCGCCTTCTGTCACCACATATTTGATCCCCTTTACCCTCTTCTCCCTCCCCCATCTCTCCTCCCCTCTGGTAACCACCATGCTGTTGTCTGTGTCTAGGAGTCTTTGTTTGTGTGTCTGTCTTATTTGTTCATTTTTTGCTTTCTGTTTTCTCTCCCACATGTGAGTGAAATTATATGATTCTTGACTTTTCTTCATCTGACTTATTTCACTTAGCTACCCTCCTTCATTTGTTTTTATTTTGGTAATCTCACAGGAAACCAGTCTTAGGGTATTTTTCTAGAGGCCAAATTGGGATTTTAACAGGGTGGGATAGAATCTCACCTACCAGGGTAAAAACATTTTCCTTACATGTTCAGGTCTATTCAGTAGAGACCTGAACATTGGATAGCATGGAGCAGCAGACTCATCTAGCCAGGATTTGCCCACTTGCAGAAGTCGGTAAAGCAATGCCATTTTTAAAAACATTTATCTTTATTGTTGAAAGTACTACAGATGTCCCTTTCCCCCCATTGGCCCATTCCTCCCCACACCTGCCTCCTCCCCAGGCCTTGACAGCATTATTGTCTATGTCCATATAAGTTATTGGGTTAAGCTCTTCCTGACTCTCCTCCTCTTTGAGATTCACCACTTTTAATTAGGCTATTCCAATGTACACTAAAAATGCTAACACATGAATCTTCACACCACCTTACCTAGATAAACAGAATTATCTTTTTCCATACATAAGCAGAGTAATCACCAATATATAGGGCTTATGTGTTTGCATGGTATTTCAAAAAATGTTTAAGTGTGAAATATGGGCCCCAAACGAAAATTAAAAAATAAGCGTTCTTTCAAATCTCCACATCACCCCATTTTACTCCTCCCAACTGAGCCACCCACAAGTCTACCTACCAATCTTCTTACAGCTATAACTTCAGATGTTTGGGTAATAGGCTTATGAATACAGACATCTCTATCAGAGGTGGAATAAAGGATCAAGACAAAAACTCTAACTGTGCCTCAGTCTTTGAGAAGTTTGAAGATGCAAACATAAACTGCTGGACTGAATGTAAAAATATCACCTGGGTTGGGGAGCAGTGACCTGGTGACTGGGAACAAAGAGTCTGACAAGGAAGGAGTGGTGGGTAGGAGATTCTTTTTTCTCTTCAGGATGCTTCTAGACAAGAGGAGATGGAGGACAGAGCCCAGGGAGAGGGCTCTTGCAGGAGGGTGGAGTGGTGAAGATGTTAGGAATAGGGAGAATTTTAATGCAGCAGTGGTGTGGGCTGGTGGTGGCAGTGATGGCTGCAATGAAGGAGTAGAAGGACCATGAAGGTGAGGCAATGTATGTTAACTGCTTTTACAGTGCTGGGCACAGAAGCTTGCCAGATTGTTTGTACCATGAGGACAAGCAAAAGTAAATCTGAGGCTTATGTTGTATAAACAAGTTACAGGGTCAAAGTTCTCTACTGTCATATTTGTAAGTGGAAGAAGATATATTCCTAGCTTTTGGGAAAATCTCTTGGTAGAGCCAAAGAGGGGTAATTGATAAAGAGTACTCTGAACCAAGTAAGGAATAAGAATTTGAAAAATATCCCCTCCCTCTTGACTTCCCCCCTATTAGATTCAATGTGTTATTTGAATTTCATTGCATAATTAACTCTACCTTGTCACATATTCTTATTGAATTCTCATTAAAAATCCTGTGACATACGTTTATTATTATTTCTATTTTATACATGAAGAAAATGAGATTCAGAAAAGTGGAAGTGAACTACTAAAGGTCAGCAGGTACCAGAATCAGACTGAAATTCAGTCCCTCTGGCACCCTGCTGTATGTCAGAGTCCTGTTGACTACCCTACTACCTTTCTTCCACTACCGCATCATCCTCTATTGTCGTCGCAAGGTTAGAACTGTTTTCTTAGCTGCCTTGGTACTCTGAGCATTATTCTAAGCTTAGATGACAAATGACTAAGATTTGTTTAATTAACATGACAGAGTTTTGAATAAAGTCATATTAAAAACTCAGCAAACAGTATTCTTGCTTGGTGATTTTGTAGTAATACATATTGCACCTTTAAATGCAATTAAGAGAAGCTGGGTTGCTGAAATGTAAGGGGTGTGCATAGTGGACTTAATTTCTTATGGAATATAGTACCACATGGATATTGTTTTAGAGAAAGCAAGAGGTAAGTAAGAAGAAAAGAAAAGAAACAAGGGCAGGTTCAATGAAACACATTTTAACTTGTGAAATAGATTCCCTTAAATGAATACAGCTTTCAAATTCTACGGTATTTGGCAACATTTGGAACTTTTAAGTCTTTTATAGAAAATGACTCTAAGTAAATGGCTCTTTAAATTTACGGAGAGGCAGCCGTCCTATGTTAGCAGACACTCAGGAAAGCACGTTCCCTCCTGCTGGTGGGCGTGTTTCCTATGCCCCGGTCTTTGCTCTGCACAGCACTCGCTTTTCCCAGAGCAAAGCAGTGTATCACATGGGCCTGACTCCACCACAATTTCAGCCTGCCAGGCTGGGCACTGGTGAGATCCTGACCATATGTTCCAAAATAAAAAAAAGATCAAAGAGCTAATAAGCGGTGGTCAGCATGCCTGTAGTCAGTACAAAAGAAGAAACAAAACAGGGCAGCCGCTTTCATTTCAGCCACCGTGCTAGAACGGCCCCAAATCACTACCACACCAGTAACTGGGAGCTGAGTCTATAAAACATGCAGTAGGTCTGTTTCAAAGCACCCAAAGCAAAAACCAAGCCAACAAAAACCCCACCCTAAAAAAAAAATCCATCTTCGCAGGCATGCCAGGTAGCGACACCTCATTCTGCAGCTTTTATACTAAGCTTAAAAAGCTTCCACAGCTCGGTTATTTTGAACCTATGTAAATGGGGAAAATCACTGAAGCTTTAAGACCTAGAGCATCACAGGACTTGTTTCATAGGAGCAGAAGCAGTGTCGACAATTAAGCACACTATTTTATTTCTTGGGTCTCTCTCTCTTAACATCTGCCTGGGTCTGCCACCTGTAAAGAGGTGAACAGCTGCTCTGTGCTGCTCTATCATTCCCTCATAAGCTGGCTGCCAGGGGGGCGATGGTTGATGCCAAAGAATAGCCTCTCCAAACCCATGATTGTCTTGGTCTCTCTTGCTGCATTTTTCCAGAGTACAGCTGGGAGTGAATGATTACAAAAGAGCCCCACAACGACGTAATAACAGATGCGGCAAAGAACTGGAAATTAGTGGAAAGCTTAAATAGAACAGACTATGATTTGGGCAGAATGCAAAGCTGCATTAAATTACTCTGATTCAGAATCCCCAGCTGCCGATCTTAGAGGACCGATGTGAAAAACAAACAGCCCAAAGTGTGATTTGGGAGATATTGGCGAAAAGGAGAGAGGGCAATTGTGTGCCCAGATTTGAATGCCTACTACGCAGATGCTGGAGTCAACCTGGCAGGCAGAAGAGGTGGCAAATGCCACAGTTCTCTGCCCACCCATCTTGATCTGGGAGGGCAGTCAGGGACCTCTAGGGCTTCTTGAAGTTTCTCAGGTGCCCTTGGAGAGAATAGTTCTGTTAGGAATAGTGGCTTGTTGCACATATGTGCTTCCATCCTACAAGTGTCCATCATGGCAGAAAGGACCATAACATACTCACACCAAGTTGCCGCTGCACCCAGTCATTCATTTGGTAATTTCTTCTACTTTTATTCATCATTTAATCATGAAGACACCCAGTCTAGTGTTGGGAGGACAAAAAAGACAGCTAAGACACATTCCTGACCTTGCCTGTTAGACAGTGTCCTTGCTCCCCTAGGTAGTGTCTGCCTGAGGCCATCTGATCAACCGGAGGTTGTGATACACTCCCAGTTCTTTCTAACTAGCTCCTGGAAGATGCTGGAGTTTTTCCATGCACCTCCCTCCATCGTGTGGATTCTTAATTTCCTGATAAAATGAGAAAATAAGGCCTTCTAGGTGCTAGTTCAGTCATACCACCAGGTTTCAAAAAACAAATTTGTATCCCAAGAAACTCTGAGGATTCACAAGAAGCAATCAGATGAGGGGAAGGGCATCTATTAGAGAGGCCTCTGAATTTGAGGCCTAGATGCAACTACTTTTTTTTTTTCCATAAAGATGGTGACTTTGGGAACAAATCTACTCTGGGGGTTTTTAAGTCCATAAAAGAGAGATCACTGGCCTCTGAATTAGAAAGGTCACAAATTCCTCCCCCAAATAGCAAAATGACAGATTTTGAGGGGCTCAAATTCACTGACGGTGATAAACGGAATGTTCATTCCACCTTTAGAAATGAAATTTATTTCAGAAAACCATGCGTACACACTAGGTTATCTGGCTAAAGATTTGCACGATGTCGGTGCAAAACCTCACTATTCTCATTAGTGTATCCTAAGTCTAGTCCATCTCTTCACTTTCCCAGCCCCTGTCACCTGTCCTCTTTCTGCATCTCCCCTCACTGCTCCCACAGGACAGTTCTCCAAGGCCCCTTTACTAGATGCAAATTGATCTTTTCTCCTCTCTGAGCTTCTGGAACTATGCTGCCCAATGTGGCAGCCACTGGCCACAGGTGGTTACTGAGTATTTAGAATATGGACCGCCACGTTGCGATATGCTCTAAGTGTAAATGCACATTGGAATTTGGAGCATTAGCATAAAAAAAACATAAAATGTCTAATTGAAAAAAAAAGGTTGCATGTTAAAATGGTATTTTGAATCTATTGGCCTAAATTATATTCTTAAATTAATTTCACATGTTTCTTCTTACTTTTTAAAATGTTGCTACTAAAAAAGTTAAAATTACATATGGGGCTTACACTGTCCTTAGAGTACTCTGAGTCTGAAATGATTTACCATTAAGTTATTTTTTTGGTTAGGAGTCAGGATCCTTGTGTTGTCAGGAATAAAAACCACTCACGTTTTATCATGCCAAAATAAGGGATTGCTGTGGAAACATGGAGATATAAGAATGAATCACAGTCAGCCTCTGAGAACAGAAGCAAAACAGGAAAACATCAGGCTGTGTTTTCTTTCTCTCTCCGCTCTTCCCTCTCTGGGTTTTCATCTCTGCTTCTCTCTGCATGTCTGCTCTATGCACAAACTTGTTCATTGATTGTCTTTCTTCATTATTCCAGTTTGCGTGGGGCTTTTGCCAGTGTTGGTGCAACCTTTGGCTCTGATCCGCTGTGATCCTTTAGCTCAGCTTTCCACAGCTGTCTCATCCACATCTCAGGTCACAAGTTGCAGGGGAATTGAATTGACCCAGTTTTGTTCAGATTCCTCTGTGACTCTTGGGAGACATGGTCACTTGGAAAAGGATATTGCATTCTGGGACCATGAGTAACGCTAAACTAGAAGTGGTTGGGTGAAGTTAGTAAGTTGAAATATTGGGCAGTTATCTCTTCACTGGCATTGTTTGTTTATTCCTTGGTTATCTTCCATTTCACCCATATCTTCCATTGTTCTCTGTCTACTCGATCCTTTCCATTAGCAAAGCAGCCTGTTCTAACCCCTTCTATTTTCTTTAACCAACTAGTCTTGTCATTGTCCTTTTCATGCCACTGCAACTAACGCAGACGAGGACCTTATCTTCTAATAACTGTTGTTTGATTCAATTCAAGAAATATTTATTACATATCTACTGGTTGAAAGGCATTGTGTGAGGGTGCTGGGGTTATCCGAGGATACTAGAACCAAGCAGAGGGGAGCCATTCAGGAGCGCTCTGACTGTAAATGCACATTCCCTTCCTCACTTGCTGCAGGAAGTTCTGGAGACTTTCCAATAAGCCCATTTCATTTTAATAGTCTTGAAGGATTTTGCACACTGCATACTTTTAAGAAAAAAAATTTAAAAAGAAAAAAGGAAGCTAAAGTTTTTCTAGTGTTTATCATCTTCTAGGATCTGTATACAGTAGGTAGGTCTGGCTCCCTTATGAAACTTAAGTTTCATATTAATGGGGAATTTTATTGCCATTGTATCTCCTGCAACTAAGCAATAATGCCAGAGGCCTAGTAAGTATTCAGTAAATATTTATTAAATAATTTAATAACAGGGGTGTGATTTATTCATTACTCTGAAAAAAGAAAAAGAAAAAGGCTGAGCCTCACTCACATAGTTTATCTTTCAAACAGTTCTGGGCATAGGAACCACACTCAATAAATATTGGTTGAAGGAAGAGTAACTGATGATTTATTTTCTGTTCCACTTTGTCAATTACTTCTTTTCTAGACCTCTCCTTATATACTTCCTTTGTTAAACTTAATTTTTAGATACAGCCCGCACAAACTTAATATGATTATTTACAAGTTACCTAAAAACATTTGCTGTTGGGAAAGAGTATATTTGTGTTTAAATTTTTATAGGGTAAAAGGCAAGACAAAGCTGGGTACAGTGGCTAAAAGCACACAGACATTCCATGTTTGGTCTTTTCAATAAATATCCTTTTAAAAGTTTATAGTATGTTAGTGACTAGAATGATAATCCCCAAGAAACTCAAAATGTTAAAATGGTTGAATTCTCCCCCATCTCTCCTCTCATGATTTAAATTATTTCAGTTGGGTTTGAGATTATAAAATAACATGATTTTTGCTTGTACTCTGAAGCCTTTAAGTCTTTTGATCAGAATTTTCCTGAAACTCTCCTAATATATATATATATATATATATATATATATATATATATATATATATATTATTATTGAATATATATATATTATTGATTTCAGAGAGAGGAAGGGAGAGGAGAGAGAAATATCAATGATGAAAAAGAATCATCGAATTGTGGCTTCCTGCATGCCCTCTACTGGGGATTGAGCCCTAAAGCTGGGCATGTGCCCTAACTGGGAATTAAACTGTGGGTCAATGCTCAACCATTGAGTCACACTGGCTGGACTCTCCTAATATTTGTATATTAGGGAAACTGATTTTATATGGGAATCAGATAAGGAACAATGTAAAACTATGTTATTTTCCAGAAACATCTTGTATGAAAATTGGTATAGTCTGTGTCATTTTCAATCATCATAGTGGTACTATGAAAGATCGTAAGTTCTGAAGGATGGTTTTAGTGAGAGTCTGCCTGCTAACTGTGCCTGCCATTTTGCTAAAAATGTTTAACCCATCGATGTGCAGAGAATCTTCTCTCATCTTTGAGTATCTTTCGTTAAACTTTGATTATTACATTATTAGTTTATTAATCACAAAACACTTTTAATTTAAAACTAAATCAGGCATTTTTTTTGTTTTTGTTTATTTAAGGGATTATAGATGTTGACAAATATTAATTCTTCTGGCTTTCAATAGGTAAACCACTATAACTGCAGAATTAACTATTGATATTGATTGTTCATTTCTCATTTTCACATACATGTTTTTTAAGTTTAAAATTTAAATGCACACCTAAAATTTAAGTATATCCAAACTTACTGCTTTTAATTTTTCCAAAAAAAAAAGATCTCCCAAATTTTTGGTCTTTTGATAATATTTTGAAAAATTTGAAATAACCTTCTGGCTTTTAACACAACTGTAACCAAACAAACCCAGGTTCAGCTGCCTGTGCAATGAAAGCCAAACTTGTGAGACAGGTGCTAGTGAAAAAGGAGAGGTTTATTTCAGCGCTGGCATCTTGAGAAGAAGTCCTCAAAAATCCCTCTTAAGGTTTCAGTGCAGGTGGAGGTTTTTATAAGGATAGAGAAGGAAAGCAAAACAAAGAGATCGGGGGGCGGGGCTGTGGATGTGCAGCCAGTGGCCTTCCCAGTCCCTGTATTGGTTCCCATGGTCAGTGTCCCTGAGTTGGCCATCTGGTTGAATTCCTGTGTCTGGCAGTTGGTGTTAGCCAGGGCCTAGAAGATCAGGCTGCTCTTTAGGTTCAAACTCCTGAATTGTAAAGTATATTAAAAAAACCCCTTTTAACATGCAAGCTCTAGTTTTGAAAGAAAAATCAGGTTAAAGTAACAAGCTAGGTTTAACATTTACTAAGATTAATATGGATAGCTTTATATAAGTATAGTGCATTCATTTCCCATTACATGACAGCTGTTGAAAGATACAAGGGTAGAAATTTTAATTGCTTTAATGACACATCTTTCATTTTAGAAATTGTAATTGCCTCTGCATGTAGTTTGTCCATTTTAAAATTGGCTGATATTTTTTTTATTGATTTGGGGAAGCTTTTAAAAATTATGGATAGTTAAGTCTCTGTATTTGAGTTGCAATTATTTTTTTCTCATTAAGTGTCTTGCCATTCAATTTTGCTTATGTTTTCTCTTTCCCTGGAAAAGTTAAGTCAGTCAACTCTATCTTTCCCTAATGACTTATATTTTGTTTTGTTTATATATCTAATTCTTGTATAGACATGGATTCTTTTTTATGATTTATATTCTGTTACACTGAATTCAATGCACTGTATTTGGAGTATGTTATCTAAAGCAACCTCTCATCTGCTTTGTAATTATTTCTTCTTAGTTATTCTTATTTAATTCCCTTTTTACATAATTTTAGAACCAGTTTTTAAGTCTCATAAAATATCACAATACTATTTTGATTGAGATCTTTAATATTATTATGTTAGAAAGAATTGTCATTTTAAAAATTATTGAGTTTCTCTAGGAGCACGATGTAGCAGATATTCAACTCTTCTCTAAATGACTTTACAGACTTCTGTAAAATGTTACTTTTTACTGTTGTTTTTTTTTTTTTCATAAGTATTGCAAACTTTAAAAAAAGTTTTCCTTAGATATTCTGGAGTTTTTGGTTGCTGTTGTGAACAAACTTTTCTTCATTTAATTTTAAGATTGGTTATTGTTGGCTTACAAGAAAGTGATTGATTGGGGGTGGGAGGGGCTGGGGGGGTCAACTGGGGAAAAAGGAGACATATGTAAAACTTTAGGAAAAAAAAAAGAAGACATTTAACTGAAAAAAAGAATAAAAGAAAGTGATTGACATTTGTATTTTGATCTTATATTTAGCCATCTTATATTATCTATACTTATAGTTTGTCTTTTCATTTCAAATATTTATAACATTATTTTTGTGTTTTTTTATTCCATTGGTAATATAGTTGTCATGGACTTAAATGTTAGTGTAGCATGAATATCTTTGCCTTTGTTCTGTTTTTATTGAAGAGTTTGTTATAGGCTATGGGTAAATATCATTTACAAAATTGAGAGTTGTTCCCTTTTGCTGTAGTTGTGAATTATCCTATATAATAAAAGGCTAATATGCAAATCAACTGAACAGGAGAATGATTGGTTGCTATGACATGCATTGACCACTAGGGGGCAGACACTCAATGCAGGAACTGCTCCCTGGTGGTCAGTGCGCTCCCACAGGGGGAACACCACTCAGCCAGAAGCCAGGCTCATGGCTGGCTAACGCAGCTGTGGTGGGAGCCTCTCCAGCTTCCACGGCAGCACTAAGCCCTCAGTTGGACATCCCCTTAGGGCTCCTGGACTGTGAGAGGGTGCAGGCTGGGCTGAGGGTCTCCTCCCCGCCCCTCCCACCCATTGCATGAATTTCATGCACTGGGCCTCTAGTATAAATATACTTTCCTATGAATGTTCTTTATTTTATTGTACTAAAACTAACTTCTTCAGGATGTATTATTCCTTTCAATTGGTTAATATATTTGTTATTTTGTATCTAGGCTTATAAATGAAATTTGACTTAATTTTCATTTTTGGTGCTGGTTTTACTTTACATATTACAGACACAATAAGTTTGAGCACATGTCTATGTAAGGTAAGTGAAGTGTGCATTAGGGAATAATGTGGTGAGTGTGTGGGTGTGCGTGTGTGCATGTGTGTGTAAGTGTACATCTTTCTCTTTCCAGGGGGAATGAGTTTGTGAGAGACAGTAGAGTTTTCTTGAAAATGAGGTTGGGAGAAAGTTTGGAACTTGTATTCTGGAGGGGCTTGAACATTTAACGTTTGTTCTTTGTTCCGTAGGAAGCTGTTAGAGTTTAAGTATAACAGAGGCATAATTTGGTTTATGCTTTGAAAACTGGATTTGAAAAAGCATTGCCTCAAGCAAAGACATTGAATATGAAAATACAAAAAAAGAGCAATTGTATTTAGAGGCAATGGATATAATGACCTTTAAGAAAGCATTATAGGAGAGTTTCATGGGCATGAGAATGAATAAAACAGCTATTAGGTCATTAGGGAGTTTTGAAAATAACCTTCATAAAACATGCCTCAGGACACTGCAAAAGCAATAGCCACTTCAGATGCTGATGCAAATTTAGTGATGAAGAGAATTGAGGAGTGTCAGGCAGAGCTGTATGTAATGATAAAGTGATACCATGAAGTAAGAGGCTGTGCAGTAAAAGGTAATTTAAATATAATTTATCAAATTTTATCACACAGAAAGAAAGATAACTTACTCTATAAGTATATTTTATGCACTTGTGACTTATCACTAGAGTATGAGCCTAAGAATATAACCCCACAGACATGGACTAAAGAGAAGTAGACCCTTCATTTTCTCTAGGCTGGTTTTTTTGATTGTTCTGCAAACTGCATTCCTTAAAAACCCCTTTTTCCCATTAAATATGACACATATATAGACAAGCATATGAAACAAATGCGTAGCTCAATTAAGTATCACAAAATGTAAACTGTGTAACCATCATTTTGGACAAGAAATAGAACATTGTCAGTACCTCTATCCAATTACTACCATGTTTCTGCCACAAAGGGAACCACTCACTATCCTTACTTTGATAGTAATTGTCTCTTTGAGTTTCTTTTAGAGTGTATGTAATAATGCATCTCTAAATGATATAGTTAATTTTCTCTTCTTTGACCTTTATATAAGTAGAATTATATCTTACACTACAGGCCCAGTGTACAAATTCATGCATGGGTTGGGTCCAACCGGCCCACCCTGATCTGGGCCAATGGGACCAGGCCAGCCAGGGGAGGGGCCATGGGAGGTGGGGAGGGGGTGATCGGGGGCGGGGCTGATGGAGGGGGCGGGGCTGGAGAAGACCCACTGAACTGGAGCTGAGCATGGGGCCCAGGCTTCCCAGGGAGGATGGCCTCAGCAGGAAACAGAAACAACCAGAAGGCTCTGCAAACAGGCCCTGAGATCCCTTTGGCCAGGCGGACTCAGAGCTGGTGTCTCTGAGTGTACATTAGACACAGCCCGGCACTCACCTTTGTCTGCTGGTCAAATTCATTGCATCAAAAAACTTGTTCCCCTTCTTCTCTTTGGACCCTTACAACAAGTACAGGCCAATTGGAAGATGCCGGCCCCAGTGGCAGAGCCAGGCCCGCAATCACCCGGAATTTAGGCCTAAGTCAACTGGGTAGCAATCTCCACAGAACAGAATACACTGTTTTAGAGTCTTAATTCTCCCCTAAAATGTGCCCAGCTGCTCCTCTTTAGCCCAGATAGACTGAACTAAGGAACCAAAGACCGAGGTTCCTTTGAGGGGATCCATTGGAAGCCAGTTGGCGGCAAGGCCCCTCACAGGTGGCTGCCTTACCCCCAAGCTTGGTGTGCTCTGAGCTGGTCCATTTCTGGCAGCGCCAGGAACTGGGCTGCTGGTTGGGTGGCAGGTCCACAGGGTTTCTTCTCACTGCCTTCCTGGCTTCCGAGCAGTACCCTCCAGCGGGGTGCACCAGGCCACTGTCGCTGGAGCCAGGAGTTGGAAAATGAAGGAGCTGGCCCACAGGTGGCCAGCCTGCACCCCCCGCCCCCCACACTGCTTCTTAGTCTTGCTCGCATGAATGGGGTCAAAGCCCGCTGCCCGAGACTGGCGCCATGTGGGGAGGGTCTCAGTGGGGAGGGGCCCCTGACCTGCCAGCCTTGGTGACGATCATCTTGGTTCCCAGCTGATTGAATTCATCCCACAGAGCCTTCATCTCAAGCTGCACGCTCACACTGGCCACCTTCGCATTCTTCTTTTCCGGTGCCTTGGTAGCAGCTGCTCAACTGGTCCCAGGGCCCTCGGGCTTGACAGTGACACTTGACTGGTCATTCTGCTAAAATGGTCGCTGGGCTTTTATTATATAGATATTATTTGATATCTGGTTTCTTTAACTAAACATTATATTTTTATGATTGCTCCACGTTGTTGAATGTAGTTGTAGGTGTTCATTTGATAAATATACCATAACTAGAGGCCTGGTGCAAGAAATTCACACTCTCGTGGCGGGGGGTTCCTCAGCCCGGATTGTGAGAGGGCACAAGCCGGGCCGAGGAATCCCACTGGTGCATGATCAGTGCCTGGGAGGGATGCGGGAAGTTGGCCAGCTGGGGAAGGACCATGGGAGGGCTCCAGGGCATGTCTGGCCCATCTCACTCAGTCCCGATCGGCTAGACCCCAGCAGCAAACTAACCTACCGGTCAGAACATCTGCCCCCGGGTGGTCAGTGCATGTCATAGCTATTGGTTGAGCATCCTTAGCATATCATTAGCATATTATGCTTTGATTGGTTGAATGGGCGACCGTTCAATCAGACACTTAGCATATTAGGCTTTTATTATATAAGATATTTTGTTCATTCTATATTTCATAAACATAGTGAGCTATCAATATTATATACACTGAGTGGCCAGATTGTTATGATCTCTGAATGCATAATAATCTGGCCACTCAGTGGAGATATATATATATATATATATATATATATATATATATATATATATATATATTTGAGGCCTGGTGCATTAATTTGTGCATGGGTGGGTCTGGACAGCCTGGCAAGGGGGAGGGGACATGGGCAGTTGGCCGGCCTCTCTGCTGGTCAAAATCCTGGTCGAGGGGACAATTTGCATATTAGCCTTTTATTATATAGGATATACACTGAGTGGCCAGATTATTATGCATTCAGAGATCATAATAATCTGGCCACTCAGTGTATGTCTCTTGGATTACATATGTATGCATTTCCGTTAGGTAGGAGTGCATTTGGGTCATGAAAAAGGCATATTTTCAATTGTAGTAGATAATAAATGATTTTCCAAAGATGCTGAACCATACTTCCAAGAACACCATTAAAGAGTTCCTGTTGATCTGTAGACTTGCCAAAACTTGGAATTGTCAAACATCTAAATTTTAGACATGTGGAGGCTATTCTATGACTGTTCATGTCACTTTAGTTTCCATACTCCTGATTATAATGATGTTGTGCACCTGTTTACATGTTTATTGACCATTTGGATATCCTCCTTCCAAAAATATTTTTCTCCTGCTTATTTTTCTATTAGGTTGTCTGTTTTTATCTTTTTCTCATTGATTTCAAGGAGTTTCTTATATATTATCCTATGAGCCCTTTGACTAGTGTATATGTTAAAACTATTTTTTCTTATTCTATCATTTGCCTTTTAATTCCTTAGAGTTGTATTTTAATAAAGATATTCTTAATTTTAATGTTAATATGGGCCCATTCATCATACCACTTTATCTTTATAATTAGTGCTGTTTCCATTTTTGTTCTTTTTATTTTATTTACCATTTTTATTTTTCCAGTTTAATGGAGATGTACTTGAAATCCTTTCTTATTTTGTGGTGAGAACGTTTAAGATCTACTCTCTTAGCAACATTTAACTGTATAATATAGTGTCACTAGCTTATAATCACTACGCTATACATTAAACCCCAGAACTTGTTAAATTAGTGCTTTTTCTGTTATTAATCTTTCCCTTACTTTAGGTCACGAAGTTACATTCCTATTTTAAGTGTTTTATAATTTTCCCTCCTTCTCTGAATTTTGCCCCCTGTCTTTCACTTCTGTGCACTGAAACCACACAATAGTTTTTGCCTCAACTCTGTTTTCTGGGGAAATCAGGCAAAGACAATGTGTTTTGTACTGAACATACAGATACGTTTTTTATTCTAGTCTGATTATTTCTGTTTTTAATTGATGCTTTAGGCCTTCTATACTTAATGTAATTACTGATATATTTAGGTGGTTTTTTTCCTGTCCTATGTCTTTTTTATTTTCTTATTGGTTTATATTGTATAACAATTTAGTTTGAAAGATAAACATTCTTTTGTTAAATTTTTAGTGATCCTTTTAGAAATTGTAACATGCACCCTTGACTTACTAAAGTCTAATGTTGATTGGTAGTTTACCAACCATTTTCTTATACAAAGTTAAAATCATAGAACATTTCATTTGTCAATCCACTGAATTTTATGCTATTATTGCTGTGTATTTTATTTTAACTTATACAAGACATAATTATTATTGTTTGAACAATCAAATTGTCTTAGCTTGTATTATTTCAAAAGTAGACTTTAGCCCTAACTGATTTGGCTCAGTGGATAGAGCGTCAGCCTGAGGACTGAAGGGTCCCAGGTTCGATTCCGGTCAAGGGCATGCATGTACCTTGGTTGCGAACACATCCTCAGTAGGGGGTGTGCAGGAGGCAGCTGATCAATGTTTCTCTTTCATCGATGTTTCTAAACCTCTATCCCTCTTCCTTCCTCTCTATAAAAAATCAATAAAATATATTTTAAAAAAGTAGGCTTTAGACAGAATTTGGGGATAGATTGTGTGTAGGGGAGGTGATCTCAGGAAGAATGATAGGAAATAAGAAGAGGAAGAGAAGTTAATGAAGTATGCATCAATGAGTATATTACTATAGTGGGCAACTATAGATCAATATTGTTCTACAAAGAAACCATGTGAAACATATCTCAGAATCATCCCATGAATGATGGGGACTCTGGGCTACTTAGCAACCAGCAACCATCCTTTATTGTTTGAGAGTTGTCCCTGGGGTATTGATTCTCCCATACTTCCAGGTTATCTGCTTGTAGCTGAGTAAGCTTTCAAGGCGCTAGAGAAAGGCTTTATGTAGAGAAAAAAAGAGAACAAGGGACTTGCAAAGGGAATTTTTCAGCATGTTGGAAATTGTCTTCCATTGCTGTTGCTATGGGGAAATAGACTGGAGAATCAACAGTGTCTCTTACAAAGCATCCATTATGTTACCAGATACATTCACTCTCCATGTGTTATTTTCCACTGTATTTTTCATGCTTCAGGGTGGTGGCTGGCCACAATTAGAAAAACAAAACAAAATTTGCTTTCAACACTCTTTCAAGGGCGTGTTAGTGGAATAAGTCACAGTTCCCACTGTTGATCGATATCCAAGGAGATGAACCCATGTGTTGTCTCCATCCCTGATACCATGGTCACTCTATTTGTAAGCCAATTGTGCTAGAACTAGGGTGGCTAAGGACAAAGGCTGGTTTACCTCTACTGGTCGATTTAGCTTGTTCTTCAGGATATTCAAGGACTCCTCTACTATAGATGCTCTCTGGTGATCATGAATGTGAGGCAAAAATCTGCACAATTTGTCCCTGCTTTCATAAATCTTCCCACTGGCTTCTTCCAGAAACATCCTTGTCTTTCACCCTCTAAAGGTCTACAATGATCTATATTTTATTTTCCTTTCTCTTTTGTAATGACTATACCAGTTCTTTGAATGGAGACATGACAGGGAGCAATATTTCTACATCATTTGAGTCTAAGGCTAACAGCAATATCTAAAATTTCAAATAAAATGTGGTATGGCATTTGATTTACTATATTGGCTATTGGGTAAAGTATCATGGGCTTCATTTGGTCCTTTCCACTCTGATGGCTGTTACTCCACAGGTAAGGGAGAAATTGCGAGGGTTCTGGCAGTCACTAAATGTATCCATTCTGATTATGCACTCAGAACATGGGAAAATCACCAGGAGTGTACCCATAGATTCTTTGAACCAATTATATTCAGTCTGATAGAAGGATAATTATAGCATTTTCTATTTCCTGGCACCAGTGTCAGCTCTGATTCTATATCCAATAATTTTCAAACAATCTGGGTATTCCTTTTTCTCTATATAGTTACCCTGGAAAATGGCTGTAAGTCCCTTTGGGGCATAATATAACTCACATTATGTAATCTTGTTTTGGCACTGTGGGGTTCTTTCTCAAAGGAACCTGACCTTATTTCAACTGGCTGAGAATTGATTCAGAAACAGAGCCAGGAAAGGAATCATTATTTTCCAATAAGATGGTTGCCACTGGGCTTTGCTCACCATCTCTTATGTTTATATAGGTGGAGCAACACTCTCATTGGTTGTCCATCTATCTTGCCTCTAGTAATAGGATGGCCTATTCGCCATTGCCATGGCCAAGGGCCCCTGATTGTCAGTCTGGCCTTGCTGCCTATTACAGTGATTATATCTCGGTTGCCTCTAATTATTGAGTGCTGAAACATGGTCTTTGCTATTCTGAAATCATATCACCCGTATTGACATTGGAGATCCCCAAGGAAGCATCTATGACTTCTGGCTCACAGAAAACAACCCCTCTCAGTATGATGCCTCAATGAAGAGAGAGGGTCCTTCAGTCCTTCCTGTGGACATAGTCAACTGGTGCATTCTCTGGTATGATATAATTCATCTACTGTAATCTTTCTACTTCTTTGAAACTCCTGCTCTTTCCTCAATATTCTCCTAAGGAAGTCTGGCACAGTGGATCTAAACTTTATTATGAACTAGATTAGTTTTTTAAAAAAATTCTGGTTAACACATGTAAACACTTCTAAATTAATTAAAAAATTGTTGATAGTAACGTTCACCTTCCTTATATATGATATATATCTGTCTTGTAAAATAAGACACTCACATGCTTACTGAAATATGCTTAATAATTACTCAAAGACCTAAAAACATACTGGTATTTCCCTTATCTCTCTTTTATAGCATCATTCCTCAATCAAGTTTTTTTAAATCCATTCATTCCCTCTCTTTCTTGTCCTTAAAGAAAGATTTTCTTGAAAAAAATAATACTTTGAATGAGAATGCAATCAGCCTACATTAAAGCAGGAGTGTTATTAACAAACAATGGCGGCTGTTGACCAGACATATGAGATGGCAGCGAGGATGATCTGAAGAAGTGGTGATGGCATTGATGCTCCCACTGTTCAACTCCACCTTCTCCTTGACCACTGCTTCCCACCATGCTGGGCGACATGACTGAGAAGGTGGAACAGGCTACAAGAACATTTTCAATGGTAATGATTTTAAAAAGCAACTCTACTTTCTCTTTTCTTTCCAATATTGTGGTATTTGCCTGCTTCTTTTCTGCAGAATGGAAATGCACCACTCAGAGCTCTCGCGGGGGGACTGCACATTGTGTCGGACTATGGTTCACCAGCACATTGTGTCGGACTATGATTCTTGAACAATGTTCCTAGCCAATGACTGAACATGGCAAGAGTACAAAGTGAGGATAATTCTGGCAAGAGGTGGGACTCTTTCAACGGGTTACTTTGCCTAGGACTATGCCACAGTCTAAGACTCTTCCAGCTCAATTCTTTCTTCTCTCTATCCTTTATTAGATATCAGACCCACATCATAGTTAGAAGGCTCACTTTGTTTTCTGCTTCTTTCCCCAATACATTTTCTGTACATTGTATTAGTTATCTATTAGTGTATAACATATCCCCAAAATGAGTGTCCAACAACAACAACAACAACATATATTTAATAACTCACAGCTATTGTAGGTCAGGCATATGAGAATGCTTTAGCCAGATCTTCTACTTCAGGGTCTCCCACCTGTTTGTAACCAAATGCCAGCTTCAGGGTCTCATCTGAAGCTCAACTGCAGAAGGATCTGTAAGGTTTGGTTTCTGCGAGCCATTCTACTGAGGACCTCAGCTCTTTGCTGACTGTCGGCTGGAGGCCTCCCTCAGTCCTTGGCCACATGGGTGTCCCCACCATGATGACTCACTTTATGAGAGAGAGAGAGAGAGAGAGAGAGAGAGAGAGAGAGAGAGAGAGAGAGAGAGAGAAAGAGAGAGAGAGAGAGAGAAAGAGAGAGAGAGAGAGACTCATAAGGAGATGGAAGTCACAACATTTTGTAGTTTAATCACAGAAATGACATGCTATTACCTTTCAATATTTTATTGGTTAAAAGCAAGTTACTTGGGCAGCTGCCTACCATATACATCTAATGATATCTTAAAACATTTTAAAAAAATTTATTGATTCTTTGAGAGAGAGAGAGAGAGAGATTTGTTGGTCCACTCATCTATGCATCTAGCCCTGGTTAATTGTCATTTGTGTCTTGACCAGGGATCGAACCCGCAACCCTGGCATATCTGGATCACACTCCAACTAACTGAGCTACATGGCCAGAGATTCTAATATCACACCTTGATGCATGCTTCTCAGAGGACTCATGTTCCTCAGAGGACCCAAACTAACACATCTCTAAAAAATTCTAAAGAATAGCTTTACTTACTAGATTCTAACAAGGGGATATTTTCTCAAAAAAAAAAAAAAAGAAATTGTTTTGTTGTTATTGCTATTTTAATATGTCTGAATAAAGGGGATTTATGCATTGTAAATTAATGTATTTTTGTTTTGTAAGTGACTACAAATGGAGTGGAACTCAAACTGAAACCACTGTGGGCAGGAAAGTACTATTTCTTTGGTTAGGGTAGGTTTATAGGCATATACTTTTTCTTTCTGCAAATAAGATGATTTGTTTCACATCAATTGCTCAAACAAATGTATCAGAACAACCCCTATCATTGACAGAAAATTCTTCAAGATCGGTGCATGGGAATGTGGGTTGGTGGGGTTAAAAGACTGTAAAAAGAAGTAAAAGTATACCAGGCACTTCATTTGTCAAGACAGAGTGCAATGTTATTAGACTAGCAAGGATTAGTTTGAATCCCCCAATACCAAACTAATAGGGAATTATTTTTATTTGGGAGAAAACTCAGTGTTATAGGAGGCAGATAGGAACCACAAATATGTTATTGTAGATTTTATAAAGAGGAACACAAAGATGTATAGCACCAAATTCATTTCTTCTCTTCTAATAAATATGTGAATAGTAGAGTAGAGACCAGGTTTATGCTCCAGCACCCTGACCAATCAACTGTTCTTTCTACTATAATGCATCTGTTCTAGATCTCAGAATTACCTGAGGGAATTTTAAGTTGGCCAGGTTTCAGAGAAAAGTGACCGATGTATCAAAGGAGCAAAGGCTCTATGGGAAAGTAAGAGCTAAATAAGAAAATCTAGGTTATAATTTACAGGGATTTTTTTTTTTTTTTTTTAGCTTTGTCTGGAATAGGAAAGGAATAAAAAACTGAAATTGGAAAAAGATAAATTCAGACTGACTCTCCAATCCAAGGCAGGGAGTTGAGGATTATTAAAAGAAATAGTGAAAGTTCATTATATGAGACAATGAAAACCTAGACCAGCTGTGGTGTTCCAGAATGCACCCAGAGTAATCCTATCTGGGCTCCAGGGACTAGCCTGACCTGGGTAGCAATTTCCAGCTTTAACTTAGAATCTCTATTATTGCATTACTTTTTGTGGGTTGGCTCCAGGCACAAAATAGTTTACAATGGTGACTGTCTGCTATTTCCTGTAGTTGAATCCAAGTTTCTATGGGCTGCCTTGTGTTCAGGGCTGCTAAAATCCTTTACCTGCTTCATGGCTCTGGGGAATTTAATAGGCATTTTCACGCTGCAGTAGGGACAGCTTACAAAATAAAAGGTTTGCAATGGAATATGTGGTGTTCATGCCAAGGATATTCATCACTCCTCATTACCTGTGGGTTCAGACTGATGCAGGAATGTCCTTGTTTAGAAACTCTTCCAAGTGACCAAAAAAACCCCACAGACCCCCCAAAAAACTTCCTAGAGGCTGTAGCCTCTTTTACGAAGTGAAAGGTTTAGTGCCACAATGATGGGAACCAGCTCCTGCGTTTGCATGGACCTTTTGGTCAGCAGTGTATGTAAGTGATAGATGAGAATTGGGATTACTTCCCTTTCACCAGGGTTTGTGCAGCCCGTTTATCATTATTGTGCAAAATTTTCCCTCTATTTTCTTGGAGTTTGAACTCAAGCCTCAGTTCCTTAGAGATCTATTTTGCTCTACTCCACAGTGGACCAACCTGGGTTACAGGTGTGTGAACTGCTGTTGGTCTAGTGGCTCAAGGCAGCTGGAGACCCTGGGTCTGTCACATTGGGGTGAAGATGACTTGTCCATTTATCTCAGTGACTGCCATATAACCATTATTCATAAGCCTACCATGCCACAGAGAATCTGGGAAGTCCTTCTATTTTCTTTGTGTAATCCTTCTAGATCACTTTGATGCCTTGAAACATGCAATGAGCCGAAACTGGTTTGGCTCAGTGGATAGAGTGTCAGCCTGCAGACTGAAAGGTCCCAGGTTCAATTCTGGTCAAGGGCATGTACCTGGGTTGCAGGCATATCCCTAGTAGGGGGCGTGCAGGAGGCAGCTGATCGATGTTTCTCTCTCATTGATGTTTCTAACTCTCTATCTCTCTCCCTTCTCTCTGTAAAATTTCAATAAAAAATATATATATTAAAAAAAAGAAACATGCAACGAGAGGTCAATCATATGTATTATGCTTCCCTTTATTGACTCTTTCCGACTATCTGCTCCCTTCCAACTAGAATTCCTCTTGCATCTTCCCAGACATAAAAATATATATGTCTACTTCTCAATTTTGAACATTTCTAATGATAACATCTCCAGTTTGACTTTATTTCAAAAGCTCTTCTTTAGCCAAAATGACTTACATCTCTGTTTAGGAGGAATTAGAAAAATAAGATGCTGGATGGGAAATACTGAGATTTAGCTAGACTTCTTGCTATTGGGTAAATCACCTGACCTCTCTGGGCCTCATCTGTAAAAAACCAAAATGTTAATGATCTCTAATGTCCTTTCAAGTGTTATGAATCTATGGAAACTCTCAATTTAGTCATGCTACTGGTTATTACTATTATTCTAAGTGATTCATGATTATATAACATATGAAAACACTGTAAATATTAAAATAAATTTTTCCATTGAAGACAATGTAAGGATTCATGTATTCAACACGTGATTAGATACTTCATCTTAGGCAGTGCGCTTCTGCTAAGAATGCAAAGGTGACTAACTCATAGCCCAAGACTCTAAGTAGTTTATGTTCTAGTGGTAATCCTATCTAATAAAAGAGTAATATGCAAATTAACCACCACTGTGCTACAGCCACAAGCCATGCCCACCAGCCAATCAAGAGCAAATATGCAAATAAACCCAACCAA
Source organism: Corynorhinus townsendii (assembly GCA_026230045.1). Lineage (NCBI taxonomy): Eukaryota > Metazoa > Chordata > Mammalia > Chiroptera > Vespertilionidae > Corynorhinus > Corynorhinus townsendii. The sequence goes on along the minus strand of JAPDVU010000001.1, from coordinate 76,459,779 downwards.
GATGGCTACAGCCACAGACAACAGGTGGGAGGCTTGGGTTTCCCTGGCAATGGGGGAAGCCAAGCTTTCTGCCTGCAGTTGCCCGCCTAGGCCTCCACTCAAGGCTACAAAGTTTAATGATAGAAGATAAATAAAGCCCAATAGAAATGGCAGCAGCCACAGAGCTGGAGGAAGCCAAGCTTTCCACACATCCTGGCCTGCCTTGGCCTCTGCTTAAGGCTACAAAGTTTCAATTATAGAAGATAAATAAATCCCAACAGAAATGGCTGCTGCCACAGAGCAAGCAGAAGGCTTGGCTCCACTGCAGGCTACAAAATTTCAATTGTACAAGATAAATAAACCCCAGATACCAGGGCCTCTGCTTGGGTCACTGGGGGGCATGGCCAGCCTACAAACCACCACAGGCCCCTCACCCTGGCCGCCCCACACCCCAAGGAAACCCCCACACTGATCCAGGACACCCTTCAGGGCAAACCAGCTGGCCCCCACCAGTGCACCAGGCCTTTATCCTATCTAATAAAAGAGTAATATGCAGATTAACCTTCATTCCAACACACAAGATGGCTGCCCCATGTGGTCAAAGATCCTGCCTTCATGTGGACACAAGATGGCCACCACAAGATGGCCAGCAGGGGAAGGCAATTGGGAGGGACCAGGCCTGCAGGGGAGGGCAGTTAGGGGTGACCAAGCTGGCAGAGGAGGGCAGTTAGGGGTGACCAAGCCGGCAGGGGAGGGCAGTTAGGGGAAAACAGGCTGGCAGGGGAGCAGTTAGGCATTGATCAGGCTGGCAGGGGAGTGGTTAGGGGGTGATCGGGCTGGCAGGAAGAAGTGGTTAGGGGCAATTAGGAAGGCAGGCAGGCAAGCAGTTGTGAACCAGCAGTCCTGGATTGTGAGAGGGATGTCCGACTGCCCGTTTAGGCCCGATCCCATCAAGATCGGGCTTAAATGGGCAGTCGGACATCCCTCATGGGGTCCAGATTGGAGAGGGTGCAGGCTGGGCTAAGGGACACCTCCCCCCCCCGCCCCCCCCCCCCCCCCCGCGCCATGCATGGATTTCGTGCACTGGGCCTCTAGTATATAATAAGCAGACAATTATGTTCTACATGGTGAGACTGATGATGGAAATGATGTCTACATTCAAGCTGCTCACCAAGGCAGGGATGGAAACAACCTTCCAAAGGTGCTTTTGGTCCAACAAAGGGCTCATAGTCATTTTCTTTCCCCCCATTGACCCTCTCCACTCCACTCTCATCCCCTCCAAAGGCCTTTACTACACTATTATCTCTGTCCATGGGTTATGTATATAAATTCTTTGCTTAATCCCCACCCCCCTCTACCCCCCGAACCACACACACACACACACTCACTCTGAAATCTATTAGTCTTTTGCATGCTTCAATGTCTGTGGATCTATTTTGTTAGTCAGTTTATGTTGTTTATTAGATTACACATATAAATGAGATCATATGATACTTGTCTTTCTCTAACTGGCTTATTTCACTTAGCATAATACTCTGTAGGTTCCTCCATGCTGTTTCAAAGAGTAGGAGATCCTTCTTTTTTATAGCTGCATAGTATTCTATTATATAAATGTACCACTGGTGTTTTTTTTTTAATTCATTAATCTACTGATGGGCACTTGAGCTCTTTCTAGATCTTAAGCTTTTGTAAATAATGCTGCTAAGAACATTGGGGTGTATATATCCTTTCTGATTGGTGTTTCAGCTTCTTAGGATATATTTCTAGAAGTGGCATCACTGGGTCTAAAGGTAGCTCCATTTTTAATTTTTTGAGGAAACTCCATATTTTTTTCCACAGTGGCTGCACCAGCCTGCATTCCCACCAGAAGTGCACGTGGGTTCCTTTTTTTCCATCCGCACCAGTGATTGCTGTTTGTTGATTTCTTGATGGTAGCCATTCTGGCATGTGTGAGGTGGTACCTCATTTTAATTTGTATCTCCCTGATAATTAGTGACATTTAGTATTTTTATATGTCTCTTGGCCATTTGTATGTTCTCTTTGGAGAGGTGTCTATTTAGGTTCTCTGCCCATTTTTTTAAAATTGGGTTGTCTTCCTTTTGTTGAGTTGTATGGGTACTTTACATAATTTGGAAAATAACCCCTTACCGGATTTATTATTGGCAAATATGTTCTCCCATACTGTGGCTTCCCTTTTTATTTGATACTGGTTTCTTTTGCTGTGCAGAATCTTTTTAGTTTGATGTAGTACCATTTATTTATTGTTCCTTTTTTTCTCTTGCCCTATGCAATGTATCTGTGAAAATTCGGCTACATGAGATGTCTGATATTTTGCTGCCTACATTTCTTTCTAGGATTTAAAAAATATTTTTATTGATTTCAGAGAGGAAGGGAGAGGGAGAGAGAGACAGGAACATCAATGATGAGAGAGAGTAATTGATTGGCTGCCTCCTGCATGCCCCACACTGGGGATCTAGCCCACAATCCAGGCATATGCCCTGAACTGACTTCCTGGTTCATAGGCCAACACTCAACCACTGAGCCATGCCAGTTGGCTTCTTCTAGGATTTTTATGGTTTCACTACTTACATTTAAATCTTTTGCCCTTTATACAGTTACATAATTTTTAACCTTTTAACTTCTCTCTTCCTCCATTTTTTTAATCTGTGGAAACGCAGGTTTGAAATGGAACATGCTTAAAAGAGGAGTAAATGAAACATATATGTGAAGTCCTTTGACAAATGCTTAGCTTTAGCAAGCATTCAATAAATCTGAGCCTTGGTATTTCCTCAATGCACTTCACACCTGGCATCTCAGTTGCTCTAATTTTACCACAAAATGTTGTTAGGTGGATTTTGCTAATAAAGACGCAGGAAAGTTAAATGCTTAGTTCAAGGAGAAGCAGCTGATTGTATGCAAATTCAGTGTTTTTTCTTTTATGCCTCAGAAATCTCACAATAATAGAGATGAAAATTTATGGTTTGCTGATTCTTGTAGGTCTGGTCAAGGTTCCACACTTCCTGTCAAGTCTTAGGTTAGAGAGATGTTTTCACTCTTTTTTTTTTTTTTTTTGGTAACTGGCACTTACCATCAACTCTAGTGCTGCATCTAATGGGACTTTCTTGGCTGAGTTGAGTTCCTTGAGGTTGGGATTGTGGCAGGTTTTATATATAACCCTTTCTTGTTGTTGCTAGTCCTCACCCAAGGATTTTTTTTCCCCATTGATTTTTAGAGAGAGTGGAAAGGAGGGGAAGAGACACAGAGAAATGTCGATGTGTAAGAGACACATCGATTGGTTGCCTTCTGCACTCCGTCTGGAATCAAGCTTGCAATCCAGGTACATGCCTTTGACCAGAATCGAACCCCCAATCCTTTAGTCTTTGGGCCAATGCTCTAACCACTGAGAAAACAGGCTAGAGCTATACATAAATCTGCTGTCCTTTTTTCTTTCTTTATTCCTTTTTAAATTCTCACCTGAGGATATGTTTTTATTGACTTTTAGAGAGGAAGAAGAAGAGAGAGAGAGAGAGAGAGAGAGAGAGAGAGAGAGAGAGCGAGAGAGAGAAAGAGAGATGGCCTTTCTTACTCATCCCAACCTGGGATAGAACCCTCAACCTCCTCAACCTCTTTGGTGTATGGGAGGGTACTCTAACCAACTGAGCCACCCAGCCAGGGTAATTATTTTGTGGTTTTTATTTTCCTTTTAAAATTTATTTTATTGTTGCGAGTATTACAGATGTCCCCCATGCCCGCCCCCCCTCCCCTTTTGCCCCTCTCAACCCATCTACTTTTTTTTTTGTCTTTTAAAGTGAGTGCTCAGCTGGGGTTCAGTCCCAGTGGATCTGACTCCCATGCCTGTGATCTTAAGCACAGTCTTAAATCTGCAATTGGCAAATAACTGAATAATGTCAGCTAAAGGATATTTGCCTAAGTCAGAAGAGCCAGACAGGATTATAACTTTCAGCAAGAAAGGAAGTCCCTCAACTCAGTTTCTGCACAGACAAGAGCTCTTTCAGCTCTATTTTTGAAGAAGTGAACCCTTGCACTATGGCTCCCTCCTCAGAGAGGGGCACCCCTAGTGTTGCTGGGATCTGCACCCCACTCTATGTTCTGGGGCCCTCTTAGCACTCCCTGAAGCAGCCTGCAGCCCTGCTGAGAACAAAAGATATTCATGTTTATTGTTTGCTGTTATTTTTGTCAATTACCTCACAAGGTGACAATGATTATTTTTATTACTCTCTGTTCACAAACTTGCATAGAATGTGAATGATGGATTGAACTCTATTTTCTCCATGGGCCCATTAATTTTAGTGAGCAATTTGGCAGGCTGAAAGGCTGGTCAGGAACACATACAGGTGCTACAGAAGAAAAGCCTGTAAAATCACTCTCATTGTTCACTACGGCCCTACCTCCCTTATCTGAAACTAGTGGGGCCAGGTATATTTCAAGATTTATGTATATATATTTAGATTTTAGAAAGTAACAGGTGCCTAGATAATATATCTACAGCCAGCACAGTGTAATCAAGTGCATTATAGTAGAGGGATAGATGCAATTGTAAATAGCTTCACTTTAGTGTAATCACCTTTTGCTATCCAATGAGTTATGAAAAGCACTTTTGGTTGTCAGAGCTTTGTGGACTTTGGCATTGACTGCCTAGGCATCTCTCAGGGCTGCTCCCTTTCTGCTGCTCTGACTCCAGTGTCACCGGGTGCCCTGTGAACGCTGGCCCTCAGAGAGGTGGCAGCCCCCGGGCCACCTCTGAGGAAGCAGAGAAAGAGCTGCCACCCTTGGGGTTTCCAGTAAGAGTGTCTGGGTAGTTCGACGTCGGAGGGTCATTCGCAGTTGGGAAAGGGAAAATGAGGACACTGTGCCTGACTTACTCTCCCTTTCGGTCTCTTCCTTTTCCCCACTCTGGGAGGGCTCTCCTCCTCTTGTCATATTGCCTTCCCATGTACACAGCAACCTCTCTGATTCCAGTCCAATATTTAATCAGAGGATTAGTTAGTGAAGCCCCGTTAGAATCTCACCAAGAGCACATTCAAGAGAAACGAGGACTAAAGCATGGGCATCAGGGTTAACATTCTATAGTATTTTTCATACTTGTTAGAAGTCATGCTCTATATGAGACAAGCTGTTTCAAACAAAACGAACGAATTTAAGACTTAAAATGGACTTCTGCCTTAGTCTGTTTAGCTGCTAACAAAATGCCACAGGCTGGATAGCTTATAAACAAAAACTATTTATTTCTCATAGTTCTGGAGGCTGGATGTCCAAGATAAGGTGCTGGCCGGTTTGGTATCTTATGTGGTTTCTCTTCCTTACAGAGGCCATCTTTTCTCTAGAACCTCACCTGGTGGAAGGTCTAAGGAACTCTGTAGGGTCCCTTTTGTAGAAGCACTAATCACCTTCTAAAGCCCCTCTCCCCCAAACACCATCACCTTGGGGGAGAGGGTTTCAACATATGACTTTGGTGGTGGACACAAACATTCAACCTGTAACAACTTTTTTTTATAGCTGAGTTCTGCTTTCCTCAAAGACAAAAGATTATCCAAAATGAAAAGATTTTAGTTAAATATTCAAAAATATTAAATCCATTTCATCTGCACGATAATGTTTAAAAAGTAAATCACATGACTATAGGTATATATTTCATATAGACATATATCTGTGTGATTTTGTGTATGCACATATGGATACATATACAAACACGTAGTATATCTCAGCATAGAATGTTTCCAGATTATATCAGACTTCATGACAAAGTGCAGCCTTGCGGCATAAGAGCCATTTTATCTATTAACCATTAAAAACCTTTATGGGTTTCCCAGTTTTAGGAGTACTTCAGTTGCAAGAGTAGCAAATTGCAGATATTCTGTTTAGCAGTGAGATAGTGTTTTCCATCTAGTTCTTTGGCCTGGTTTATCCTTTAATTATTATTTAATGAATTCTAGAGATAATTTGTTTTTGAACTGGAGGGATTACCTAAGCTATCTCGTGCTTACTCAAAACTTTACAAATCAGTACTAGTTCTCTCTCTCTCTCTCACACACACACGTTGGCAAACTAAAAATATACCATTTTTTGGTAGGGTTGGTAGTTGACACATTGACCTAAGCTTTGGAGATGGGGCTCAGAAGGTGCTGATGGAGTTGCTTTGCTGAAATAGTAAAGTTCAAGTCATATAGACCTTCAGGAACAAATCCCTTCAGTAACTGTGGGACTATTTGAGTAAGGAAAATTCAGTGTCTACTCATCATTAATAGGATCACTTCAATGCACTTTATCTGTGAATGGTGATCTGAGTTCACTGCCAACATTTGCAAGATAAAATATGTGGCTTGACAACCACTGGGAGAACTATTTCCCCAGGTTTTCTCCTCTAGCCATAATAATATTACAGGGATCAGAGATTTTGAGCCCTGCTTCCTGTTAATATGAAGGGAGGATATGATGAATCCTGACAAATAAACCCATGTGTTTTATATATAGTATGTCGGAACCTTGGAATGGGGACATCCTAGTACTATTTATTGTTGTAAGAATGAAAAGCAAGAACTTGATAAAAGAGGATACTTAAATTTATTCATTTGCCACTGTGCTGGTGGGGATTTACATTCTCATTTCAACACAGGGTAGAGTCTTTATTAGACTCTTCACTTCAAAACAAACCAGAATAAAGTCCATTTTCACCATTAAAAAAAAGATTATTTGGTGAAGCCCCATTAAAATCTCATCACATAGAACTTTCAAGAGAAAATGATACCAAAGCATGGGCATTCTGTAGTATTTCTCATACTCTTTCAAAGTTGTTCCTTTCACATACATTTCAAGCATGCATTGGCACTAGTTTACAGATAAACTAGTATAACTCCCCTATACTAAGTCTTTGAATCCACTCTTTCCTTTATATTCATTTTTTAACAGTTTCTTATTTTTTCTTTCACTTTCCTTATTCCCATAGTTCCATTGACTTCAAAGAGAATGCAAAAGAATATGAAAGAATAAAGGAGGAAAAGAAAAAGACAGCTCCCTGCATTCCGTGTACCTAAGCAGGCACTTATTTTTGGCCTGGCACATGGCTTGATGTTAAGAAAGCAGTGCTGTGGAGGCAGAGTAGCTGTATCCAAATTCCAGCACCACCACTCCACAGCGCTGTGAGCTGAGCATGTTACTTGACTTCTCTGTGCTCCCTTTCCCATGAGTAAAGTCAGGATAATGGTGCTAACATAGTAGTTTTTAAGGGGGTGGTGATGGTGTGATGAGTAAATGAGTTAATGTTTAAAACACTGACTATATCACCCCACACAAAGAAAGCACTAAAATTACCTGCTACTACTCCCTCTAAGTTTTGAATTGTTTATTTGCACCCCCGTTCTTTTCATCTTTTGACAGTTTTGCAATTTCACTTTTTGCCCCATCTCCTTTCCCGTGTTTTCACTTTGTAACTAGGCACAGCAGGTGATGAAGAGGAAGATTGACAGAGCTCCAGGTCCAGGTAGTAGCAGAGTGAATAAGATTGCCTGGTCTCCTGTCCTCCTGGAGCCTATATTCTCTGTTCTGAACGGAGCACATGAACTAAATGAACAAGGGGCATAGATAGAAATAAACAGTGATGACATGGAGATGCACAACGTGGAATTGATATCGATGCAGTTACTTTAGAAGAAATGGTGACAGGGCTCTCTCTGAAGAGATGATATTAGAGTAGAGATCTAAATGTTGAGAAGGAAGCAGCCATGCAAAGATGTGGTAGAAGAACATTCCAGGGAGAGGGCCAGGGATTAGCACAGACTGGCTTGGTCAGTTCAAGGGACACAAAGTATAGCAGCGTGGCTGGAGCTCAGTGAGCGATCGAGAGTGACTAGGGACAATGTGAAAGGGAGAGAGACCCGAGGAAGACCATGTGGAGCAATCCAAGGCAGAGCACTTAGATTCAGAACAGGGTCTCTCAAGCATGGCACTATGAACATTTAGACCAGACAACTCTGTGGAGGGCGACCGTCCTGTGAACTTTAGGATGTTTAGCAGCATTTTTGGCCTCCACCCAGGAGATGCCAGGAGCATTCTCCCCAGTTGTGACAATTAAAAATGTCTCCAGACATCGTCAAATGTTCCTGTAGGGACAAAATTATTCATGGTTGAGAATCCACTGATTTAGAGTATTTTCAACAGGGAAAAATACGATATTATTTACATTTTAAAAATATAATTTTGGTCAATTTGTAGAGAATGGAGTGTTGAGAGTAACCAATGGAAATAGGGAGACTAGTTCTAGGATGAAGATGATAGAATTTGGAGTTGCATGGTATCGGGGAAGGTGTTTAATTTATATTAATAGTTAGTATTTCTTCTTTTTTAAAAATATATTTTTATTGATTTCAGAGAGGAAGGGAGAGATAGAAACATCAATGATGAGAGAGAATCATTGATTGGCTGCTTCCTGCATTCCCTACACTGGTGATCGAGCCTGTAACCCGAGCATGTGCCTTGACTGGAATCAAACTGTTACCTCTTGGTTCATAGGTTGACACTCAATCACTGAACCATCCAGACCGGGCAGCTAGTATTTCTTTTTAATAAGATAATATGAGTAAAACTTTTGTAAAAATTTGCAAATTATAAAGCAATAGCACAAAACCTGGCATAGAGTAGGTACTCAGTAAAGGTATGTTGAATGAATAAATGAACAAATGCATTATGGCTTTCTCATAATCATTGCTTCGGTGATCAATATAGGATAAAGGCCTGTGGGCAATATAATGTTGGCTTTGGATTAATTTTCAGTAATGAGCTGGTATGTAAGATCTTTTGGTGGATTCTGTCAATAGAGCATGATCTTAAGTAGAGACTCTATCATTATATGGACATCCTAAAACTAGAAAAGCTCAATTTTGTGTTTCTTCAACTTTGGGCAACTAGATCTCATCCTAAACTTAATTATAGCAAAACATTAATATAAGGCACTTGAACTATTGTCAGGGAACACAGTGAATATTTCCAGTAATGGATGAAAGCCAACTTTTTTTTTCCTCTTCATTTTGCATTATAAAGCATGCTTTCTGAGTAATGAAACCTTTAAACTTGAGTTGATAAAATTGGCTTGGATCTGTATTGAATTTTTAAAATCTATTTTTTTGGTTGCAATGATTTTTGAGGCTACCTATTGTGTAATAACCCACCTACCTATTAAAGGATAAAGAGCAGACAAAAGTGGCAGAGGACACAGCACCACAGTGAGAGATGAATGATGAAAGGTCTAATCACAAGGAACAACAACAGCCTGTAATTATTGGATTCTAGAGTCTAGGGTCCAGTTTGAATGTTTCTCTGGGTTTTTCTGAAGGATGCAAAGCTGTGCTGGAAATCTCATAAGAATAGATTTTCCTATGATGTGTCTTTACTTTCTGCTGCCAGTTGGATTGAAAGTATCACAAATAAAAGTGTTTCTTGTGGTATTTTCATATATCTTAGTCTAGTTCCAGGAAACACGATGTGAACCATATAACTATAAAAGACTCCGTCTGAAAAACGATCAACCTTCAGGGATGTTTGATTTGTTTCAAGAGTTAGATAAAAGCCAAGGTCTTCCAAATCTGTCCAATTTAAATTGCAACTAGCTTCAGGTGGTTGCCACTGGTTTGCCAAAAGATTACCGTACTAAGGGACTTCTTTCTAGTTTATGAGGTCTGGGCACTTTGGTGAAATCTAACAAACTTTGCATAAAGACCTTTTTTGAAAAAAAAATTTAAGAGAACTTGATTCCTGTTGTTAGGGATTTGAAGAGCAAGAAACTGGGAAAGGAAGTAAAAATGTTAAATGGGATTACACTCCTTAAACTGAAGTTTGTAAACTTGAACTGGATTTCCAGGAAACATTGATTGGAGGTCAGTCTGGAAGATCATGACAAGCGTCTTTTAAAATTATTTGGTAATGCTTAATGGATTAAACAGCTATTAAAGAAATGTTCCTCAATCTTTGTTATCATTTAAAAATTATGGAGATGATTTCCTACATCTTTATTTTATCCCAGTTTTAAATAAGCCAATGTAATATAATTGAATCAAGGACTATAAATCCCCATAGTACTAGAAAGAAAATGAATTTGTTATTGCATTTAGTTTGGGAAGTAATTAGAGGCATTTTGCAATAAGTCACATACATTTTCTATCCCTCACCTGCTATTAAGATGAGTATACAAGTAAGTGTTAAACGTGTCAGATTGAAGCAACCCCAAATAAGACATTTGTGTTCTTATTCCAAGCCAAATAAATGTTTTGCAATGTTAATCGAATTTTTTTTTTTTTTGGTAATCATTTTAATGTCTTTCATTGACAGGAACATATAATCCCTTGTTCATGCTGGGGACCAAGTATCATTATCAAGGTTCCTATTTCCAGTTTAATAAAATCTATATTTACACTGGCAAATTCCAGTTGCATTAATAGCCTTGGGATGTAAAATGTGATAGGTGTGGCCTATTTGCACAAAAGGCCATTTTTTCTTTAGGTTTTATGCTTTTTATTGGTAGTAGGCAAGCAAAAGCTCCCATGTGAGTGTTCACCACTAAGGAAAAGAAGAGCCTTGGCAAGGGGAGGGGTATGCTGGTTTCCTCAGGGAACTGGGGCTACATCCTTGCAGAGGCTGGAGATTCCCTGTGAGGAAGAGATGGCAAGAACAATGCAAAGGGGGGCATGCGTTGTGCCCTCCACTGGGAGAATAAGCAAGTCAAATGATTTAATTGAAGTCTTTCAAGATAAATCAATCCTTATGGCATGAATGAAAAAGATTGAACAAAAAATATATTTAGTTAAAATATACGACCAATGGTAAAAGTGTGCTGATGAAATTTAGGCCAGCTGTTTCTTTTCTGTGGTCATGATTTTTTAAATACAATCCGGAGTTGCTCAATGACAAGGATGTGTTGTGAGAACGGTGTCATTAGGCAATATGTTGCTGTGCAAATCACAGAGCACTTACACAAACTTAGATGATAAAACCCACCACACACTTAGGCTATATGGTATTGCCCACCGCTCCTAGGCTACTAGTCTGTATACAACTGTAGCACATGATAAGGATCAGTGTATCGAAATATATGTAAGCACAGAAATAGTAAATTAAAAATACAGTATAAAAGATTCAAAATGTGATTCACTTATATGGGGCAGTTACCACGAATGGGGCTTGCAGGATTGGAAGTTGCTCTGGGTGACGGTGAGCAATGGTGAAGGCCTAGCACCTCACTGTACACTCTGTGGGTTTTATAATCACTGTCCCAAGCCTTTCCCCCTGCTTCCTGCAGACAAGGTCAGAAGTAGAACACCAAAGCTATCAATGCTGCTTCATGAACAGGGAGTGGGCTGGATTGTTGGAGAATATTTAGAAGAAACTGACGGGGTAAGGCATAGATCCCGGTAATACTGACTGTCAGGAGGGAGTCAAAGGTGCTGAGGATCAGTAGGAATAAGATGTCAACATGGAGAGATAAAAGAACATAGGGGCGTGTCATGGCAATGTGATGTTTAGCTATTGCATGTTAGAGCACTACTTGGGTCGAAATAACTTTGGGTGTTTTTTCCTAAAAAAAATAAAAAGAAGGTGTTTAACATGGAAAGGGTGTAGAACTGAGGACTCAATATTTTGACTCTAGAAATTTGTTTTGGTTACATTGCGCCTATCTGACACAAAGCACTCTTTCTGGCCTTCACTTGATGGAAGAAATAAAACGTACTTATGTTTTACATTATCACAGTCTGAAAATACTTCCAAAGTCCAGGGACAGGCTGGCTCCACTCTACCACAGAATCCTCTCTAAAGTGACAATGGCACTTGATACTTGTTAAGGTATCTCCATGGACCTGTGTTCCTGTTTAGGATCTTAGGTCCTCAACAAAGAATTTCCGGCAGTGTATCCTGAAGACCAGCAAGCTAGATCTGGGAAGGCTTTCGTGCCCTCTGAATACATAGTTCTGGGAGGACGGGCTCCTCTGTGCTGACACACGTCAGTGACTGACTGACTGGGATGTCATCTGAGCACTCAAAATTGAGGTGCTGTGAGTGAGAAGGAATATTGTTCACATCAGAGAGAAAAAAATTCCTGCTGAACCATGTAGCCTTCCATTTCTTATAGGAAATTCAGGTCCATTATAGTCCTATGGGACCACCGTTGCATATGTGGATGGTCATTGACTGAGATGTTATGCGATGCATGACCATACATAATTTTGGAAGAATCCAAAATAGGTTCCCGTGGATCTGGGGATGCCACTTAAAGAAACTGTGCCTTTGTCAGTGTGTCACGAAGTCACTGGAGAATGTGTGCCCTCACTCCCCACTGCCTTTAATCTCCCTGGCTACTCCATTCCCATAAAACTTCCTCAGAGAAGACCACCCTGTGTCTCCAAGGACTGCTCCCCAAACCAACCAGGTCAGGGTCTCCCTTTATATGTCCTGAACTTTTCTCCACACTCTCTGAATTATATTCAATTATTTATTTCATGATCATTTATTCATGTCTGTCTTCCCAGTAGACTATATGGTCTACAAGAAGTAGAAACAATTTTCACCACAAATGTCCCATTTCTTTGCCCAGTCCTTAACACATATGTCCCTAGAAGTTTTCTCTGTGTAAACAGATAATGTGATCCTTACTTTATCACCTTTGAAGCCACCCAAACAGGTATTTTACCAAAATTTGTGTATCTTTTATCCCTGGCTAAATTTAAAAAAAATAAAAATCCTGAGCTATGTTATAATCTGCTCCTTGTGATTCTGCTTTCCATCCTCATTAATTTTTGAATTTAAAAACCAAAGTTCTGTGATCCAGAGTGTGGAATTGGTTTTTAGAAATCGAGAACAGCTTTATGCTACAAAATTCAGTTTACAGTGTTGATGAAATATATATATACTATAGTATTTTTCTTCTAACCTCATTGTGAAACTTTGGAAGAATAATGCATACTTGTCTGTCAGTTAAAAAATAATAAAAAACTTTATTTCCCAACTAGTCACATACCTAGTTCAGTAACATACCTAGTTCAGTAAATTTCATGTAATTGTCGGCCATGGATGAAAAGTGATTCACATCAAGTTCCAGTAAGAAGGTAACTTGACAGAGAGGCTGTGTTGAATCCAATAAGTCTTTACAAAAAAACAGTTGGACCTACAATAAAATATATAAGGTGAGGGGAGAAGGAAAATTCTCCATTTTGGGATTCAGGGAATGAGGAGGAGGAGGATGTGTGCACATATTTAATGGTGTTTTATATGGATGCTCTGGACTCATTTTTCCTCCTAAAACAAAACCAAAGAATGTTTCTATGACCTAGAATTGACTTTCTGTAAATGTACATTTTACTGATAAGTTATAAATAGTTTATGATGATTTTAAATTAAAACCAGAAGTTAAATTTGGAACATGGAAGAGCTAAATAAGTTAACTCAAAAATGTAGTGTCTTGAACTGCCATATCGAATATCAAAAAAAAAAAGACTCTGCAGGGACTCCTCTGGCTGTGATCAGAGCTGTTCTTAGCAGATCCATGGCTGCTTTGGTAGTTGGGATCTATGAGTTTTTGCTTTGGTAATTTCAAGGTCACTGAAGCTGTTTGTATTGAAATGGCCACTCCTGCTCTCACATGAAAAAATCACTAATGGTGTGCTAGTTAAAAGTGGGAGCTTATAATCCAGGGCATTTGGAGATATTTCAATAAAAACAAACAGTCCAAAGCATAGGTAATTGTATATCAAGTTATTTGTAATGATCACAGGGGACGAATAATTACCTCCCAAGGATTGGGAATAAGATGAAGTGTGAGAATGACTAAGCATGCTAATGACTGCTGGATGAATAATGCTTGGAGTAGAAACCAAACTCTGAATTGAAAATCTTTGTTCCTAGGCACCTTTCAGAGATGTGGTGGCATGGAAGAAATAGCATAACTGACCTTCCTTAATCTCAATTTACACAGCTATAAAATGGGGTCATTAGAGACTATTTTGGGGGTATTAAAAAATGCAGTGTGGTGAGTGACTGACACATAGTAGGTAATCAATAAATGATCAGTATGATGAAGTGGATCAATGTCCTTGCTTTATTGCTTATTAGTTTTGTAATAAGGTCATAAGTTTCTTAAGGCTTTTCTATCATCTGTAAAGTAGGAAAAATAACACCAAAATTGCAGACCTGTTTTAGGAATAAAATGAACTAATGTTTCTAACATTCTAGCATATTACCTGAGTGAAATAGCAATATCACTCAGTCTTGATATGCCTCAAGTTTGTTTCTTTATCTTTAGAATTAAATTTCTCTAGAGCAAAAGTGCTCTTTGTGTCTGGTGGCAATACTAAAAACAAACAAACCACAAAATAAACAAAACAAAACAAACACTCTAGCTATTAGCACTTAGTAGTAAAAGTGGAGCAAAGACTTTGGAAACTGGAAATATTGCCCAAAGGGAATCTGACCCATGTGTTTAATAGAGAGGATAATAAATGAGAATAATAAGCATCATTCTCTTCAAACAAATATTATATTGTTTCTTGTTTTTAAAGTTCTTTGAAGCAAGGAGACAAACAGACTGTACATGCTGAAGGCCTCACAGCATTTTTTTAAAGGTCTCACTGTTTCAGTCATTTCTGTGTTGTTGTTGTTTTTTGTTTCATATTCATTATTTTCAAGAAGAAGCTTTAGTCTTCATTTAATTGATCTATACACTGAATTAGGTGCATGCTATGCCTATCATGGGCCCAGAAGTATCAGTGTTAGCTAATTAACATCCTAATTTTTAGTGGCCAGTTTTCAAACATATAAAACAAGACCTAGTAGAGAATGTAAGAAGCATTGACAAGTTAGCTAACTGGTTCCAAGGCCTTCCATGAATCCACTCAAGTATTTTCAAAATTATCCACAGAGTTACCTGAGTCCTCAAGCTAAACATTGCAGTCCATTAATGTCTTGACATTTTTATACTCATTTGTATCTAGTTAGTAAGATAATTCATACCTATAAGGAGAATTCTTATCTGTGCATACTTCTATTTTCATTGCTCAAGCTCTCCAAATATAACCAAACAGAAAAGTAAGATAACCTATCAATAAGTAATACTGTTAGTTTTACTCTATATGGTCTATTGTAGCAATTTTCAATAGGTGTGCACAAGAATTTTAAAACATGCAATACCTGACTACTTAGTCAGGGGCTCTGACCTCTTTTCCCTTAGACTGTAAAATGAAAACATGATTGCAGCCAACACAATAGCTATCTGCTGTGAATGAATAAAAATAATACCTATTTTTTGTCACATTGGCAAAAAATGTCTTTTTGGTGTGCTGCAGAACTTTAGTAATTAGTTAAATGTGCCATGAGATGAAAAAGGTTGAAAATTGCTGGTCTCCTGTATACATTTATTGAATACCAAAGGAGAGAAAAATTGTTGGGAGTGGAGCGGGACAAGTAGCAAAAAATACTGGAAGGAACATTTTTATTTCTTCAGACTTACTGAATGTCAGTTATTATTCTGAACTTTAAGTGGGCAACACAATGTAATTTCTCTTCCAGATGGAAGAATTGGCTTCCTTTGGAAACTGTGAACTCTTTCTGGAATTCAGGCCACTGTGTAATGCTTACTAGTATACCTTTGGCAATCGGACAAGTTGGTGTTTTTAAACAGTTTTTTTTTAAATCTGCACCTGAGGATATATTTACTGATTTTAGATAGTGAGGAAGAGAGAGAGAGGGAGAGAGAGAGAGAGAAACATTGATGTCAGAGAGAAATATCAATTGGCTGCCTCCTGTACACACCCTGACTGGGGATTGAACCCACAATCTGGGTATATGCACTGACAGGGACTCAAACCGCAACCCTTTGGTGTATGGGACAATGCTCCGGACCAATTGAGCCACCTGGCCAGGGCCAAGTTGGTGTTTTTAAATTGAGATTGTACAAGGCAGAGAATTTTCACAGGCTCTTCTGGTGTTACAATCACTGTCACGGGGGGATGAAAGGCATATAAATGGACTGTAAGAGGGGTTTCATTTCCCTATTTTGGGTTGTTATAGGTAAAAAATGTTCAGATATCTGCAGTGTCATATGGTCTGCCAAATAGTTTGTGAACCAACAGTGTGTTACATTTTGTGTTACTCCCGTGAGGCACTCAGAATGAAAATGCGACCTGCTGAAAGTAAAGTTATGAAGGTCATTTTCTTAGTTGACAGAACATTTAATCACTGTGTTACTGGTCTGGTTTTCCAACTCTGAACACAGAAATTGGCTTATCTTTCAGGTCCCAGCTTAGTTACATTTTACTTCTACAGAGGAGGATTCTCAGACTCTCCGCCTCTGTCTACATTTCCTCTCAAAATAATGCTAATCACAATTTGTTATCCATGTGGAATGTAATTTATTAGTGTGGTTGCATTAATGTTTACAAACTTTTCCCCTAAGCTATCAAAAAGAATCCGTAATTTTGTAGACTCCTCAGTCCAGAATTGGCTCTTAGATATTTGTGTTGGAAAATTTGACAGGAAGTGGGGAAACTTGCTGGAGGTTAAAACAATCTACAGGGTAAAGAGGTGAGAAAGAGGGAAGGGTGTGAGGATAGGGTATAAAAGACAAAAGGATGGAGAGTACAGAGCGTTTGCTATAAAGTGAGTCTATTGGTATTTGCCACCGAACATATACATGTATATGAATAATTTATATGTTACTGTTATTTATTAAAGAAATAACCAAAGTTTAAAAATGTTTTATTTCTAGAGAAAAAAAGATCAGTAAAACCTCAAACTTCAAAAAGTTAAATTTATATTATAGTTCAAATTTTATACCATAAAAATCATTTTAAACCACATACTAATTAGGTTGAAAAGTATTTTAAAAATATGCAAAATTTCCTCTTCATTACAGATTGTTTTGCTTTTATGGTATATCTGGCTGTGACTAAAAGCCCATTAAATAACCGTATTATTGGCAAATCTTTGACAAGACACTTCTATTCTTTTTAAGACAATTTGCTGGCAAAATGCAACCATTCTAGCTACAAATAGTATAAAAATAAAAATATGTGCAGAAAATTAGTTACATATCCTAAATTTTCCATAAGAGAAGCAGAGTTAATGAGCATGAGAAATGCATTTCGAAGAGATAGGCATTTAAACATGCAGAGATAAAATATAAATGCGACCATAACATGGTTGTATGTGAAAGGTGTAACATTTGAGTTTCTTAGGCTCCTTCATATGATATGTAAATAATTTTCACATATATACAAGTTGGAACTGTGTGAGACATTACCTTCACTTAAAAGGAAGGTTTCCTCAAGTTAGGCCGCCTTCCTGACTCTGCCTTCTAAATAATGAAAAGCATTAACATTTAATGGATGAACACTGACTTGGCCTCGAAGCAAAAATAAAGAGTAGAAGAAAATGAAGATCACATTCAACACAATGCGACCACTGGAGTATTCGTCAGCTCATCATCTGCTCCGTTTGGAAAAATCTGTCCTGCAGCTGGCTAGTTGGGACCCTCAAAGCCTGGAGGAGGACACAACTGTGTTACAACAAGATGTAGGCTTCCTGGTGATAGTTCAATTAATACTGCATAGTCTCAAATCTTGCATCAAAGGAGAGATTTACAAGAGTTCAAAGAAATATTTTATTGCAATTGCTCTGAGAGGTGAAAGCGTTCATTGATCTTAGAGGGGAAATTAAGCCGTGCAAAACAAGATTTCCGCCTCCCCGCCACCCGACCCCCAAAGTCAAATGTGATGACAAAGATTGATAGTTAATCTTTGGAACAGTTTATAGTCTATACTGGGGTCTTAATTTACTAACTTCATAACGGAAATTATCTGTAAGGAATGTTTTCTCTTTCAGACTTCAGATGTTTCTTCAAAATACTTTCTCTGAAGGTTATACCAAAGAAGAAATTGTTGGACGTGACTCAGTATTACTTTATTTTACTAAGTGGGGAGGCTTTTGGCTGGCAAACCTAAGCTCAGTAACAAATTGTGTTTTAAATGCCATTTTGAAAGGAGAGCAAGTTGAGCAAGTGGCTCAAGGTAGAGGCCCCATTCAGTAGGAGAATTTAGAAAGTGAAGCTGCTTCCTCATTCATAATGCTAATGAAAGGAAAATCCTAGGACTTGGTTTAAATAGATTAATGGGCTGCTATATCTTAAAACTGTTGACAGTTTGTTTTGGCACTTCAAGAAGTGCTATAGCATTCATGCACAGTAAATTATGAGAGATTAGTGATCATCCAATTTAGAGTGAGCTAATAGTGTGTTTGTGTCAGAGAACTTAACTTATGCAATCATGTCCCCAGCATTAAGTAAACATGCCAGGCTTGGGAAACTATGAAATGGCCATGCAAGAACCCAGGGGGTGAACATGGTGGTAATCAAGGCCATAAAGACACGGACTACCTTTCATGTTTTAATTTACACCAGTGCATTTGAGGCCTACGAGCAGAAGATGTTTTCCAGCATCTGCAAGACAAACCCATGAATTCTGTGTGTGTGTGTGTGTGTGTGTGTGTGTGTGTTAAGAACATAAAAAAGTTGCATGAGGACTTCCCCAACAGCTGGACTACAGACTTTGCTGGGTGACGCCTCTTCCTAAGTCCATATTTGTGAGTATACATTTACAGGAGTCAAGCTCTCTAGTTTTGTGACTTTCAATGTAGAAGGGGTTATAGGATAAAAAAGGGTCATTTTTTAAAAATAAACTCTATTGAGGTCACTATTTAACTCCAAGACAATATCACACTACATTTGGCTTTTCCTTCCAAGAAAATGGTATTCCAGAAATTTGCCCTGCCCCTAATTCTGCAAGACTAAGTTCTTTCTGTCTTCTGAGATAGATTTTGAAGGGGCCTTTTATCATTGTTCTTTGCAAGTCAGCACAACTCTCCTTATTGAGTCACTTTTTTTTTTTCTCTCTTGAGGGTTTCATCCTATGTAGCAATTGCACCAGTTAGGATACTTTGTTCAATCATTTATTTATTTAATCATATTTATTCAGTATTGACTATGCTCTAGACATTTCTCTAGGCCTGTGCTTTCCAGCATGGAAACCACTCACCATGTGTGCTTACTGAGCCCTTGTAGTATGGCTAATTGGAATTGGGATGTGCTCTACGTGCAAAACACACTGGATTTTACAGACATAGAACACAAAAAGGTAAAATAGTCAATTAGTATTTTTATATTGCTTATTATTTAACATGTAATCCATATAAACCTTGCTGAAAAATAATAAAAGCAAACCATTCTTTCATCTGGAGACATCCACACAGCACAGATATCGAGGCTCGGAGTGCCTATTGGAGCTAGTCTATCATTGGCACAAGGTGACAGCCACAGGGCTTCCTCACGGCAGAAACCACTTTCCCTAAATGCAGGGATCCTCGGAGAAGAGATGCTAACCTGGGGATACCTTGTGCAGTGGCTTGAATGGTGGCCCCTGAAAGATGTGTCCCTATCTAAATCCCTGGAATTTGTGAATATGATCTCATTTAGAATAAGGGTCTGTGTACATGATCAAGTTAAGGATCTCGAGATGAGACTGTCCTGCATTTCCTGAGTGGGCTCTGAATCCAATGTCAAGTGTCATTAAAAGGGACAGAAAAGGAGAAACTAGAAGCACAGAGAATAAGGTCATGAGAAGCACGAGGCAGAGAATGAAGTCATGCGGCTACAAGTCAAGGACCTCATGGAGCCACCAGACGTTAGAGAAGACAAGGAAGTATTTTTTTTCTAGAGCCTCCAGGGAGACTGTGGATCAGTTGACGCCTTGATTTTGGATCTGATCTTCAGAACTATGAGGGAATACGTTTCTGTTTTTTTAAAGCCACCATGTTTATGGTATTTTGTTAGTGTAGTTCTGGAAAACTAATGCATGTATTCTTTTTTCCCTACTAAATTTAAGGATTGGATGAATTCCTCCTCTTTACCTTGAGAAAGACCAAAATAATTACTCTAAGGTCCTTCATATAGAAATAAAGATTATCTCTTTGTATAAAAGGATGGTGCCTTTGAACTTTGCCCTGTATTATCCAATACATAGGTTCAATTTAACCCTTTTACTCACATTATTTTACCTATGTTCTCATGCTTAGTCTGTGACAAACCCCATTCAACTCTTTTTAAATCCTGCTCCAAGATCAAAATAACTCTTTCACATGTTGCTAAATACTATTATTATTTATTGCAATCATTTGACAAATATTTTAAAAATCATATCCTATCTAATAAGACCCTAATGTGCAAACCAATGGCAGAATGACTGGTCGCTATGACATGCACTGACCACCACGGGGCAGATGCTCAACGCAGGAGCTGCCCCTTGGTGGTCAGTGCACTCCCACAGCGGGAGCATGCTCAGTCCAAAGCCAGGCTCATGGCTGGCAAGCGCAGCAGCAGCAGCAGCGGTGGTGGGAACCTCTCTTGCCTCCACTGCAGGTGTGTGGCAAGGAGCAAGGCATCCCGGACTGCTAGAGCCCGGGACTGCAAAAGGGATGTCTGACTGCTGGCTTAAGCCGGCAGGTGTACATCCTCCGAGGGATCCCATACTGTGAGAGGGCGCAGGCCGGTCTGAGGGACGCGAATGTCGTGAACTGGGCTTCTAGTATATAAATAAAAATATTTGCAAAATTTTGGGGGGCTACATTGTGAACAAAGAAGACCAAGTTTCCTACCCTCCTAGACCTTAATTTCTAATAGGGTAAGAGAGATAATAAATAATAACAATAAGTGATATAG
This sequence comes from Corynorhinus townsendii, assembly GCA_026230045.1. Taxonomy (NCBI): domain Eukaryota; kingdom Metazoa; phylum Chordata; class Mammalia; order Chiroptera; family Vespertilionidae; genus Corynorhinus; species Corynorhinus townsendii. The sequence continues at coordinate 76,439,039 of JAPDVU010000001.1, read as the reverse complement.
CATTTTATAGGTTAATAAGTATTGTGGACCACAGGAAAAGTAGAACTGGGTAAGTGCAGGGTGGTTGCAATATTAAATAAGGTGGTCAGGGTGGGCCTCATTGAGAAAATGATATCTGAGCAAAGACGGAAGGAAGTGAGGGATTAGCCAGGGAGATAGCTGTGGGAAGAGCATTCCAGGCAGAGGGAACTACTAGAGCAAAGACTTGAAGGTTGGAGCATCGCTGGTGTGCATGAGCCAGAGGCCAGTGTGCTGGGAAGTAGGGTGAGCATGGGACAAAGTGATAGGAGAAGCAGTAATCATGGGCAGCATGTGGGAGCCATTAGGCCACTGTAAGGATACCACATTTTTGAGTGCTTAGGAGGTTTTGAACAGAGGAAAGACATATTCTGACTTAACTTTTTAAAAAGTTATTTTGATAATGGTGCTAAGAATAAGCCATGGAGGGAACAGAGGTGAGAGTAAGGATAAAAGCAGAGAGACCTATTAAGAGAATATTGCAATGGAGATATAATGTTGGCTCAGACCTACATAGACAGTGGAGGTTGTGAGAAGAGGTGAGGTTATGGATACATAATTTGAAGATATAGTCAGCAGGGTGTGAAAGAGTGAGAGGAATCAAGGTTGATTCCATAAATTTGACCTGAACATCTAGAAGGATAGGGACCCTTTCAATGAAATAGGAAAGGCTGTAGGGAGAGCAAGATTTTTTGGTGTGTGTTATTCCTTTCCAAGTAGATTTTCTTATTAAAATGTAATTATCCCGAGCTAGTGGCTTCATCACAAGCAAATTAGGAGTGATGCATGTGTAGTTCAGCCTCCATTGGACTCTGGGGTGTTCTTGGCTCACTCCGTTAGGGAAATGGCAAAGGTCCAAGCTTTCTGCAGTTTACTTCTCATTAGTCTGACTCTCTATGAGATCCTGAGAACTTGCATACGGTCTCCTGAAATTACTGATTTCATACTTAGAATTTCTTCTAAACTAGCCTTCACTCCTTTCCTCTTCCAACATGATAGATTCTCTTTTTAATTAATAATAGTTGCCTTGACATTTTTCTGCATAGTATTCCAAATTTCTTTCAAGAAATCCTCTCTCCTATTATTCCCACATTATTGGTTATCATCTTAGTGAAAGTTAGAACTTGCCTCTTCAGTCTTCCATTGTTCTCTGAGCCTACAATATCCTTTCAATAAATTCCCTTTCCTTAAGACAGTCAAAGTTGCTTTCATCAGTACAATGAAGAACGCTGGCAGATATATGTATATATATCTTCATTTAAATGAGAGAAAGGATAAAATTTACCTTTTAACATTAGAATTCTACATTATAAAGTTTTTTGTACCCTTACTACAAGAAGGTACATATATATATTAGAGGCCTGGTCCATGAAAATTCATGCACTGGAGGGGGGTCCCTCAGCCTGGCCTGCCCCCACCTCATAGTCCAGGAGCCCTCAGGGGCAGGAGGCAACCTGGTGATCAGGGGAAGGTGACATCCTATCACACCTCTGCTGCTGCCACTGCTGGCAGTGCAAGCATTGACTGGTCCTGGTTACTTGAGCCTCAGGTGGCCCTGGGCGGCTGGGCAGCTGCCATCTGAGGCTTGCCTGCACCTCGGGCCTGCCCTGGACAGCTGGGCAGCTGACATCCAAGGCTTGCCTGTGCCTCAGGCCTGCCCTGGGTGGCTGGGGGGCTGAGGGGACTGGGGGACTCTGGAGGGAGGCATGCAAAATGGCCAGACCTGCCTGGGGGTAGGCCCAGCTGTGCCACATTCCTGCTGCCCCTGCAGGGCTGAGGGGACTGGGCGCCGCCATCTTTGAGGGCATGGCAGTCAATTAACATATTCTTTCCTTATTGGCTGCGGGTGCCACCCTCTTTGTGAGGGTGTGACAGTCAATTAGCATATTCCCTCTTTATTAGATAGGATAGTTTTATGTGCAACAAACTTTGTGAGCTTTAATTCAATGACATTGTCTATAAATATTATCACAAAGTTCAATGGGATGGCCCCTAGTGAGCTCCTCAAGTGGAGTTTTCTTTGCTTAAACTATTCAGGCTCAATTGGGTTCATGAGCTTAGTTGTCTCTACAATCATAGGTTAGAAGGGGACTTTGCATGGAATCACAATTCAATCACTGTTGGCATCTATTCAGTCATTTCATATCCTTAGCTTAGTCTCTGAACTCATGATTTATTCTTTTTGTTGTCTAAACTTAGGTTTATTTTTAGTGCTTTCTATAGTATTGTATTAAATTGTTCAATACACTAAATACAGCAATACAATCAACCCTAGGGGGAAAATATTTCCATTTTCTTCTTTTCTTTTAGAGCCTGAGTCTATTAAATTTTAGATCCTGAATTTAATCCTAAGTCATTAATATTTATGTTAAAAATATTAAAAATATCTTTAGGCCCTTTAACAAGAAAATTATATGGATAAGGAGATTGTGAAAAACAGCTATATTAAGAATTTTAATAAGAATTTAAATAGCATTTTCATGGTCCAAATGCAATTCTTTTGAAAACTTTGTTTACTTAATTTTGTTGAAGAGAAGATTGCTATCTTCTTTCTTCCATAATTGTAAAACATTTCTTTTTTTAGATTTATAAACACCATTTAGGATGATTACTTTAATGAATTTTTATTTACCCATCATATGTTTTCTTGCAATTAACATTGTATACACAGCTGCACTAGCATTTTTTCATTTGTGAATCATACCAAGTAAATTTTGGTGCCTGAACACCATAAATGATGAGGACTATTCATTTTTTTGCAAAACAATATGACCTAGGGTCTTGTGAATTATTTATTACATCCTTTTAGCAAAACAATATGACCTATCCTTTTAGCAAAACAATATGACCTAGGGTCTTGTGAATTATTTATTACAAGATGGTCTTTCCTTTTAAAAAATATATTTTTATTTTGATTTCAGAGAGGCAGGGAGAGGGAGAGAGAGCTAGAAACATCAATGATGAGAGAGAATCATTGATTGGTTGCCTCCTGCACACCCTCTACTGGGGATTGAGCACGCAATCTGGGCATGTGCCCTTGACTGGAATCGAACCCGGGACCCTTCAGTCCACAGGCCGACACTCTATCCACTGAGCCAAACCAGCTAAGGCAAATCTTTCCTATTAAGTGATTAACTGGGTAATAATACCACATTTTCTTATTGTCAAGGTCTGTTCTAAGCACTTGAGGTATATTAGCTCATTTAATCATTTAATTTTTACAGCAACCATACAGAGAACTAGCCCTTTTTCTAAAAGAGGAAACTGAGGTACCTAAAGGCTCAGTAACTTGTTCAAGATCACACACTTAGGGAGTGGCAGAAGTAGATTAAAACACAGGCCATCTTTTCTTAACCACTATCCCTACACTGTCTGTAAGAATAAATGATCTAAACCTATGCTCACAAATATTGTAATACTGTGGGAACAACAGTATTCAAAATGGAGAGCAAGCCGTAAAGGAGGGCTGTAGAGAACTTCCCAACCTGTGCCTTACAGGTAGCTAATAGGCCTACTGCCCATGGATTCCAGCCATCACGGGCAGGCTTCTTTCTTTACCCAGTGTGCTGAAGTGTTTTCTGTGTGTAATATGACCTGAAAACGATTGAGAAGTACAGCAGATTCTCAGATAACATCATTTCATTCAATGTTGTCTCCCTATAACATTGATGAGGAAAATATAAAATCGATCCTTGGCTTTTGTCTGAGTGGTTTGCTCCAGGGACTCTAGTTTTCTGCCACATTCCAAAGATGGGCATGTGAGGTGAATTGGCCAGTCTAAATAGCCCTAATCTGAGTGTGGGTGTGGGTGCGAGTGTGCCCTGTGATGGACAGTATCTTGTCCAGGGAGGGGTTCTGCCCTGCGCCCTGAACTGTCCGGATATGGCTCTGACCATTTGCCATTGTGAACTGGGACAGTAAGTTGGAAAATCATTATCTTACTTATTTTTATTAATTTTTCTTAAATGCATGTACCTCTCACACTTATTTCATTGTTTGGTGATGTTTCTGTGACCAGAAATATGCTGTAAGAACTTAACTGTTGTTGAGATCAGTTTGGCCCATGGCAAAGTGGTTTTGTTATACATTATTTCGCTTAAAGCTGCAGTTTGCAAGAAGCTAGTGATCACGTAAAGTGAGGGTTTACTGTACTGCTTTGCTTTATTGATCTCAGCTGCTGGTATGCCGTCAGGGTCCACTGGACCCAATATTAGTTTTTGAGTTTCCTTTTGGTCACTGTCTTTGCAAAGATTGATACTTTGTGCACTTTATCCCTTCTTAGAGATTTTCCACAGAACAAAGAGAAGAGCTAAGGAAAAGAGCAAGGCTGGATGTTTGAGACAGACAGAGGGGCAAAAGGTCAGATTCACTCATAGAGCAGGGAGAAAGGGAAGAAGGGGTTCACATGGAGATATTTTGGATTAATGCATTATTTGAATAATGAATTCAATAAATATTTATTGATCACCTACTATTTACTGGGCTCTCATCCAGGCTCAGAATAAAGCAGTGACTAGTATAGACATGGGTCCCAATCTTCATGAAGTTTAGAATATAGCAGGAAATATGGACATAAAACCATACATGTGTGATAAATGCTGTGAAAGGAGAAACATGATTCTGGGTCACCTTCCCTAAATCCTTGCTCTCTACTTTTCTTTATGCATCTGTGAACCCCAGAGCTTTCTCTTGTGTCTTCTTATCTTTTTATTCAAAGCCTCTTTGAGGGATCTCAAATAAATCCCATGTCACTTAGCCAGTGCAAAAGATTTTTTTCCAAATAATTAATCATCTCTTGCTCTCTCTTGCTCTCTCTCTCTCTCTCTGAGATTTAGACTGATATAGTTAGCTGCCTGTTCCAACTTATCCACTGAAGTCTAGTTGGCATTTCAAACTCAACCTGACTGAAAATGAACTCATTATTTTTTCCTCAAAAGCTATTTCATCTAATGTATATCCAATGCTAATGAATGGCAAAGTGATCCACCCATTTCCCAATTGAAAAGCCTAGAAATTTCTATAGACAATGTCATCTTCTTCAGCTCCCATTTCTGATCACCACATAGTTTTATCAATTGATTCTTTACTGTTTCTCATTGTCTTATTTTGGGCCATCATAACTTTTATGCTTGTATTACTTTTTGTGCTAAATTATACAATCATATGGTAGGGTTTCTGACTTATATTAAACATTTTATTGCTTTTGATCAGAGATTATCAATGTTACTACTCCCGCCTTTTGAAATTTATTAAAGTTTTCTTTCTGGCATAATATGTAGTTAATTTTTAACAATGTGCTACTAGCTTTATAAAAGGTGCATTCTTTGGCTTGGGATAAAAAGTTGGATACCTATCAAATAATAATTATGTTACCTTAATAATTTTGTTATTTATGTCATTCTTATCTATACTTTTTTTTGTGTCCACTAGATTTTCCATGGACAGAGAGAGGCAAAATAAAATGTTGGCTACTAATAATTAGCCTACTCACCTTGTGTTGATTGTATTTTGCTCATAAATGTCAATGCTTATTCAAAGTTCCTTGTGATTCAAGTTGTGTCTGTGATTTCTTTCTGTCTTTTTCTTTTCTCCAGTCAACAAGGATCAGCCTCTGCAAGACTGCTTACCATGCAAAATCCATCTAAAGGACTCTTTTTCACCAACAGGTCATTCTGGGTGAATAGAGTGCTTGTGTGTTTTTGCCTTTTTCTGTTCCCGCCCACCCCTCCCCCACAGGTTTCTTCTGGTTCAAGGGAAAGCCTTTCTGACAGTCTATGCACACATTTGCCATTATTGCAAATAAGGTCTTGCTAGTGTCCCCCTCAGGAGCATCCCCTGTACTGGGTAATGTCACTCTGTGACCTTGTTTGAGGTGCAGCTGCAGACATCTATCTCCCTTGCAGTGTCCCTCATCGTGACATTGAGTGAATCTGGGAACCTTTGTCACAGCCTTAAATACAGTTTGATGAAATGGTGTTTCTGTTGCCCATTCCACTTGTGGTTAAGGAGTAATTTTTGAAAGAAAGGAATAGAATTTCTTCTATTTCAATATTTTAAACCCCCAAATATTATTGTTATTGATCTGGCATCTGTATCTACACACTGGTTTTTCTCCAATTCAACCTCACCATTGCTTCCAGAGGAAGCCTTCTCAGTGAAGGAGCTGAGACTTGCCATTCAATGACTCCCTACCACCTGCAAGTTATAGGTCAAATTCCTTAGCATGACACAGGATATTCTTTATGATCTAATTCTTATCAAAATCTTTAGCTTCATTTCCTCCCTCCTTCCTTCACAATACATACACGCCATAATGAACTGTTTGTAGCTTCTAACTTGTTCCACGCTTTTTTTGCTTCTGTGCTTTTGTGCATTCTATTTACTTGGCCAGGAATAGTTGCCAGTATTCAAATCTAGCTGACGCATTGTGTTCCTTGGTCTCTTTCTCATTCTGGGGTCTCGTTCACAGGACTTGACTGTGTGCTCTGACAGCATCTATGTCCAAATGCTACATTATTCCTTAATTCATTTAATTTTTATTGTGTACCAGATCCTGCTACAGTCTTGGGTGCACAGTAGAGAACAAAATAGACAAAGGTCTTGCCATCCAGGACTTATAAAATTATATTGTAAGTGTTGGCTTATTATTTTCTCCATTTAGCCTATGAAGTTCTGAAGGGATTGGATTTTTAATCATAATAATTGGATATATATCCAAAGTGGATATAGTAGATCCTCAATAAATTTTACTTGAATGAGCAAATAATTAAGAATTTGTAACAGTCCAGGTGAGAAATATTGGTTCCTGATCCAAAGTACAGAAAAAGTGGGTAAATTTTTGACATTTTTGAGGTGTAAGTGCTCAGTTTTGTTGATGAATGGTGTTAGAAGAATTCAGGTTTCTAGATTGGCCGACTAAATGAAGAAACATGGAGGAGAGAGAAGGGTGAGAGTTGGAGTTCAGTTTTGGAGTCTGCAACACATTCTGACATTTCAGCTGAAGCATCATGAGAGCGCACATTCTGCATTCCCAAAGGGGTGCTAGGCCCTCTGCTGAAACCCCAAGCATCTGAAAACACCCGGAGATGAAAACAGAGAGGCTTTTTATGAGAAAGTTTTGGGGAAAAGCTGAGTTGTGAATCTCCTCTTTTATCTCTACTCAAAGTGTTGGTGGTGGATGGAAGGTAAACTCACTGTACAGTGGGAGGGGCTTCATTGGGGCCACATGGGGAGCTTTCTGTGTGTGCTCTGAAACTGGGGGACATTGGGACTTTATGAATGGCATAAATCTGTGATAGCTGGAGCAACTCACCGCACATTGAAAAAGGTTTAAAGGGGAAGGGGGCTAGTAACATAAAGCTGTCATATGATTACACTCCAGGCATGCTGCTTGTTAAATGTCCCAACTACATACACATTTAGGAGTTGTTAGGTTACAGGTAGTGACTGAAATAATAGTGTGAGATGGCCAACAATGGATTGTCAAATAAGGTGACAAAAGGCTTCTGTTCAGAAGGGTCACTGATATTAATAGGGTGGGCAGAGAGAGAAAAATTTAAAGGGTAAGAAGGAGCTGCCAAAGAGGCGTGGGAAGGCAAAGAGTGACATTATGGAAACAGGGACCCTGGAAGATCCAGGGACTGTGGGGCCTGAAGCTTACTCAATTATTGGTAAAAATTAGGTACAGCCCTACCTGGTTTGCTCAGTGGATAGTGTCAGACTGCAGACTGAAGGGCCCTGGGTTCAATTCTAGTCAAGGGCACATGCCCAGGTTGCGGACTCGATCCCCATTAGGAGGCGTCCAGCCAATCAATGATTCTCTCTCATCATTGATGTTTCTATCTCTCTCTGCCTCTCCCTTTATCTCTGAAATCAATGAAAGTTAAAAAATTTAAAAAAAATTAGGTACACTCATGCCCTGGCATATGTCTGAGATTTTGCTGCCTGTGGATTTCTCTAGTATTTTTATGGTTTCCCATCTTATGTTTAAGTCCTTTATCCATTTTCAGTTTAATTTTGTGTATGGTGTAAGTTGGTGGTCTAGTTTCATTTTTTTTTGCATATATCTGTCCAATTTTCCCAACACCATTTATTGAAGAGGCTGTCTTGACTCCATTGTATGTTCATGCCTCCTTTGTAAAATATTAATTGAGCATAGTGATTTGGGTCGATTTCTGGGTTCTCTATTCTATTCCATTGCATGAGTTGGGGGGGGGTGGAGGGGTAATGGGGGATAAAAACACATATGTAATAACTTAATAAAGAAATTTAAAAAATTAGGTACAAAGTAGATACTGATTTATAAAGAGAAAATAAATACCAAAAAAATCACAAAATCTCAAAAAAAGAATATATTTTCATGTTATTGCTTAACCCCTCTGTGTAGTATTTTTCTTATGCTTTTTGACTGCATTTTTATTTGATTGACTTTTTTTTAGAAAGACAGAAAAGTTATTCAGTTTTTTCTTTAGGATAGTTGGTAAAAGTTCAATTTTTATTATTAGAAATTTTTATTATGAAGATTTTCAGCTTTATCACTCATTATTAGTAATGGCAAATAAATTTTTAAGGATTATTGCCAAGTTTGGCAAAAACTTCTATAAATTGTCTTTCAGTGTGCACACAAAGAGTTCCTGGCATTTGAAGTATTCCCATGTAGTTATTTAGGCAATTTTAAAGCATGGTCACAAGTTCTTTGACTCATCTCCCATTGAGAGGTATACAGTTATATTATGTGCCTCCCTCTTGAATCAGGATGCACTTATGTCTGTTTCAGTCAAGATAGTACAATGTAAATGAAGCTATGTCACTTCTGAGGCTTGGTCAGAAAGATCTTGCATTTCTGTTCTTGGTTACTGGAATATTTGCATCTAGAATTCTGTGCTTCAGTGTTAGGAGTCTGATTACACAGAAGCTGCCATACTCTGAAGAAGCTCAAGGCACATAAGAAAGCCAGGTGCAGGCTCTGATTGACAATCCCAGATGAGCCCAGTCTTCAAATCATGCCACCCCCCGTGCTAGACCTGAGTAAAGGAACCTCCAGATAATCTAGCCCCGAGTCATTTGAATTTTCCCAAATGAGACCCCAGGTGTAGTGTTGCAGAGATAAGCCATCCTTGCAGTGCGAGTCCAAATTCCTGTGTATTACATTAGTGAGCTTTAAAATGGCTTGTTATATGGCAATGAATAACATGAATAAAGACTTGTCTTAATTGACTGAATTAACATACATTAATCTGGTATTGTGATTCCTGCAACTTTGTTTTTTCTTTCTCAAGATTGCTGCAGCTATTCAGGGTCTTTTTTGATTCCATATAAATTTTTGGAGAATTTGTTCTAGCTCTGTGAAATATGCTGTTGGTATTTCAATAGGGATTGCATTGAATTTGTAGATTGCCTTGGGAAGTATAGACATTTTAATAATGTTGATTCTACCAATCCATTAACACGGTATATTCTTTCACTTGAGTATATCTTTTTTCAATGTCTTGTAATTTTCCAAATACAGGTCATTTACCTCCTTGGATAAGTTTATTTCTAAGTATCATTTTTTTTTTGTTGCAATGGAAAATGGGGTTGTTTGGTTTCCTTTTCTGAGAGTTCAAGTTATACTACAAAGCCACTGTACTCCTAAGACTGAGGCACAGGATTCTTAGTACTGGCACAAGAACAGGCATATTGACCAATGGAACAGAGCAGACAACCCAGAAATCCACCCAAGCCATTATGCTCAATTAATATTTGACAAAGGAGGCATGAGCAGACAATGGAGTCAAGACAGTCTCTTCAATAAATGGTGTTGGGAAAATTGAACAGATACATGCAAAAAAAAAACCGAAACTAAACCACCAACTTACACCATACACAAAAATAAACTCAAAATGGATAAAAGACTTAATGTAAGATGTGAAGCCATAAAATTCCTAGAAGAAACCACTGGCAGCAAAATCTCAGACATTTCTCGTAGCAATATGTTCAGGGATACATCTCCTAAGACAGTGGTTGGCAAACTCATTAGTCAACAGAGCCAAATATCAACAGTACAACGATTGAAATTTATTTTGAAAGCCAAATTTTTTAAACTTAAACTTCTTCTAATGCCAATTCTTCAAAATAGACTTGCCCAGGCTGTGGTATTTTGTGGAAGAGCCACACTCAAGGGGCCAAAGAGCCGCATGTGGCTTGCGAGCCACAGTTTGCTGACTACTGTTCTAGGACAATGAAAACTAAGGAGAAAATAAACAAACGGTACTACATAAAAATAAAAAGCTGCACAACAAAGAAACCATCAATAAAATAACAAGAGTACCCACTCCATGGGAAAACATATTTACCAATGATCTATCCGTTAAGGTTATCATATATATATCCGTTTGGGTTAATCTCCAAAATCTGCAGGGAACTCATACAACTTAACAAAAGGAAGATAAACAATTCAATTAAAAAATGGGCAAAGGACCTCAACACACACTTCTCCAAAACAGACATACAAAAGGCCAGAAGGCATATGAAAAAGTTCTCAAAGTCACTGATCATTGAGAGATGCAAATCAAAATGACAATGAGGTACCACCTCACACCTGTTAGATGGCTATCATCAATAAATCACAAACAACGAGTGTTGGTGAGGATGTGGAGAAAAGGGAACTCTCATGCACTGCTGGTGGGAATGCAGACTGGTACAGCCACTGTGAAAAACAGTTTGGAGTTTCCTCAAAAATTAAAAATGGAATTACCATTTGACCCAGTGATTCCATTTCTAGGAATATATCCCAACAACTCAGAAACACCAATAAGAAAGAATATATGCACCCCTATGTTCATAGCAGCACAACTTACAATAGCTCAGATTTGAAAGCAGCCTAAGTGCCCATCAGCAGATGAATGGATTAAAAAACAGTGGTACATCTACACAATGGAATACTATGCTGCTGTAAAAAAGAAAGAATCCTTACCATTTGCCAACAGCAAGGATGGAACTGGAGAGCATTATGCTAAGCTAAATAAGCCAGTTGGAGGAAGATAAATATCACATGATCTCACTTATATGTGGAATCTAATGAGCAACATAAACTGATGAACAAAACTGGACACAAATTTTGTTAAATTTTCATTTACATTTCATGTTCTTTTTGTTTTTAAAGTGTTTATTTTATTATTATTTTTAAAATATATTTTATTGATTTATTACAGAGAGGAAGGGAGAGGGATACAGAGCTAGAAACATCGATGAGAGAGAAACATCGATCAGTTGCCTCCTGCACATCCGCCACTGGGGATGTGCCCGTAACCAAGGTACATGCCCTTGACCGGAATCAAACCTGGGACCCTTCAGTCCACAGGCCGACGCTCTATCCACTGAACCAAACCAGTCAGGGTTAAAGTGTTTATTTAATAGATTAAACAGTATAATAGATGTATACTATCCCATCTAACAAAGAAGGAATATGCTAATTGACCCTCACACCCTCACAAAGATGGCAGCACCCACAGCCAATAAGGAGGGAAAATGCTAATTGACTGCCACACCCTTAAAGATGGAGGCACCCACAGCGACAAGATGATGGTGCCCAGTCCCCTCAGCCCACAGCCACCCAAGGCCAGCCCGAGGTGAAGGCAAGCCTCGGATGTCGGCTGCCCAGCCACCCGGGGCTGGCCTGAGGCTTGCCTGCGCTTCAGATGGCAGCTGCCCAGCCAACGCCTGAGGCGCAGGCAAGCCTTGGACGGCAGTTGCCCAGCCACCCAGGGATGCCTGAGGCTCAGGTAACCAGGGCTGGCTGAGGCTTGCACTGCAAGTAGTGGCAGCAGCAGAGGTGTGATGGGGCATTGCCTTCCCCTGATTGCCGGTTGCCTCCCACCCCGAGGGCTCCTGGACTGTGAGAGGGGGCAGGCTGGGATGAGGGACCCCTGCTCCAGTGCATGAATTTTTATGCACTGGGCCTCTAGTATATAAGAAAGGTTAAAACAAGGCATCATTTGGGGTCTGGAATAGATTAACTTAATTTACATTATTTCTAACTAGAGGCCTGGTGCATGAAATTCGTGCATGGGGCGGGGGGACAGCCTAGCCTGCACCCTCTCTAATCTGAGACCCCTTGAGGGATGTCCAACTGCCCATTTAGTCCCGATTCTGGTGGGCAGTCAGACATCCCTCTCATAATCCAGGCCTTCTGGCTCCCAACCGCTCACCTGCCTGCCTGATTGCCCCTAACTGCTTCTGCCTGCCAGCCTGATCACCTCCTAACCACTCTCCTGCCAGCCTGATCAATGTCTAACTTCTCCCCTGCCCCTAACTGCTCTCCCCTGCAAGCATGGTCACCCTAACTGCCCTCCCCTGCTGGCCTGGTCACCCCCAACTGCCCTCCCTTGCCAGCCTGATCACCCCTAACTGCCTCTGCCTCAGCCCCCGCCACCATGGCTTTGTCTGGAAGGAAGTAGGATGTCCAAAAGATGGCTGGTTGACCCGGTCTAATTAGCATATTACCCTTTTATTAGTATAGATAAATTATATAGGATAGGATTGCTTAAAAGGGGGGAGGGGTGAGCCTTTTTCAGCAGGAGGAGATGCTCTTTGCAGACAAAAATACATAATCCCTATATCTGTTCTGATAGCCAGCAATATGCACTATACTGCCAAACTGGTTATTAAAAAATTGAACTGCTTTCTTACACCTTACACCAAACAGCTGTTGCCCTTAAAACCCCTTTTCAGGCCCCACCTTAGATTCTGCCTTCAGAGTTCACGCAGATTAGGTTGTGATTGGTTGGTTTCTATGCCAGTCAGAGTCAAAAACTCCACCTCCTAGGCAGCCATTGGCTCTTCTGGGAAATCCAGAATGGCCCTGCTGACAGCTGCCTTTCTCTCTGGGCCTATCTCCAGGCCTGATCTGCAGCCTCCACGGCAGTTGTGGATCAGGCCCTGCCTCTCTCTCTCTCCAGGCCTCATCAGCAGTCATGAAGGCTGCTGATCAGGCCCCACCTCTCTCTTTCTCTGGGCCTCACCAGAAGCCATGGAGGCTGCTGATCAGGCCTTGCCTCTCTCTTTCTCTGGGCCTTGCCAGCAGCCATGGAGGCTGCAGATCAGGCCCTACCTCTCTCTCTGGGCCTCTCTCTGGGCCTGGTCCACAGCCGCCACAGCACAGAGAGGTCGTTAGGCCTCTGGCCTGGCCCCAGTAGAGGGGCTAACGATCTTGCTGATCCCGCTGAGCCCTGCCCACCCTCCTGCTGCCCTGCCTGCCCGCCTCCTGCCAGCCTTGCTGTGATAGGAGCCTGTGGGCTGCAGGGGAGGGACTGAGAGGTGCTCTGTGCACTTCCTGGTGACTGGTTGTCCATCTGGTGGTTTAGGCAGTGATAGCCCTAGGCTATTATTAGTATAGATAGATAGTGGAAGATAATCAACTATGAATGCATTATAAAATATCTTATTCCTGGTAGTCTCATGCAAAATTTTACTATTAAAGGTAGAGATTACTCCTGTTTTTTATGTTATTGTAGTTCACTGCTTTGCCATGTTTTACTGATTTCATCAAATATTTATAACAACACCTTGCATTAGAGAGCAGTTAAACTTCATTGGGAATCTATATTTTCAACTATACTTCCTTCCTTCAGCAAAGGTAGCTTCTAAGTCAGAGGTTGTATACTTTTGTTTTTCAGGCCTCAGCCAGGGTATAGACATAATTTTTCAACTTCTACATGGATGGCCCATTTATAGTGTTTTCCACCCCCAGAGCAATCCTGACTTGCAATGATTTTTCAGAGCTGCTCACTTCAGATGGGGCATAATTTCTCCAGGTTGTCATTCTCATCATAAGTCTTCATTCTATAGCCATTAATGTTCACTTAATTCATTCAACATGTATTTATTGTGGCCTGAGACCTGGCCTCTCCATTCCTTATGTTACATGTTTGTTGACTGGTCTGCAGTGAAGAAGAGAGCTAGAGTAGGAAGAGGCAGACAGTTTTAAGGGACTGATCTTAGATATGTTTATACAAGGTTTTCACAGTTTTCATTTCAGGACCACTCACTGGTATTCATCTTAACTCAATGGTCATTTACCCAAGTGATTGAAAGTGAATAAATAGCACAAATAAATCTATATTCCTTAAGTACAGAAAATGGAAGAAAGATTGGATCAATAAGAAAGTTATTAAAAAGAAACTTTCGATGGAAAAAGAAGCAGGAGGGTAGAAAATATCTATTTTCTTTTCCTTCCCCACCAACCAGAGGCAAAAGCTTATTGCTCCCTTAGTTTAAACTTCTGTCATGGCAAGACATTAGTTTAGAGAAAAACCTGCTAGTACCATAGTTGGTGATTCATTACAGATAAAAATTACTAGCAGAGCAGCAGAGATTTCATTTTGATGGACATCCATGAGAAATATATAAAAGGAAAGTATGTGAAAAGCTATAGGCATTTTTATTTTACATTTACCTTGGAAGAAGAAGAAATCAGGAAGCCTCAGAAACATTGTGTTCTCAGATTGCTCATTTCTTTCTCCATTAATTTCCTCTTCCTTTGATTAATTTCCTCTTCCTTTGAGCAGTGTGCATACGCTGCCTTGTAAAACATTGTATTTGGAGAAGCAGGACCATAGGTTGGCCCATCTGGTGGAAGAACTTGTTCCCTTTTTAAAAAATCCTTGCCTGTACATTATGACATCATTCCTTATAAAGGTAGAGATAGATTATTGTGCACATATAACATAATGAATTTATATAAGATATAGTGACTATCCCATGAGTGGGGGAACAAGACATAATTTGGAGTTGGAGCCTAGAGTGATTTATGAAGGTCATTGTCTTACAAGTTCAGATGCTTTCCATATGGTGTCAGAGCAACCCCCTTATGTACTGTATGTATAAAACATATGTAGCAAATTAGTTTCACTTACATTTTTTCCCCCTTAAATATGTTTTGGTTTACTAGTAAAAATGACAGTGTCTTTTGTTTATCTGGTCTGTATAATACTACAGTTTTTTTTCCTAAGAGAGAGGTTATTTGTTAATAATAACTGAAAGTTTTTAAATGAGACAGACAGAATCAAATATAAGCCCCTTTGACACTGGGTTTTGCTGTGGCTTGGATGCCAGAGTCTTCCGTTTCATTGGATTTATGGCTTAACTTCTGTATCACGCTCAACTTGAGTGTGCTCAGCAGTGTGACCTTGTCTAGGAAGAGAAAAAATGGATTGTTCATTTTCCAGCTGTAGTGTATTATATTTCCATCTAATTGCCTTTTCAAATAGATGTGAAGATGCAACTACTTCCACTTAAAAGGAAATTGCTCTACTTAAAGAAATATGGATAATGGATTAGAAATAATATTGAAAATTGAAAGTATTTTATCCTTAAAATAATAAGCTTTTGTTTGGCCTGGGCAGCAATCCCATTGATGGATTTTTTTCTTCATTGTTAGAGATGTGAAGACTTAAAAGAGTACATGCCCTCAGACTCTACTCTAGTATTTCAGGGCCTTTAAGAATTCCCTGACCTTACACAACTTTCCCCTCTAGAATCTATAGTGTACATGGTCCGTTTTAATGCTACAAAGCATGGTGCTGTCCCAAATTTAATGTCATCTTTTATTTGAGAAGTTTGTAACACACTTTAAAATTTTAGGAACTCACTGGGATGTGGCAAAACTGAGACTGGAAGTCATTTAAGCTTTAACCCCAAAGTAAGAGACTACCTAAACATTTGTGTTGGAGAAGAGTTTCTTACATTATTAAACACATGTCTTGGCTAGATGTTGCGCTTAATCTTATGTCATTTATAGTGGCTATCAAAACTGAAGTGTTCAACCAGAATTATAGAATTTTCCTAGTTGTATAATTTCTAAGTCATACATTATTATAGTGTAAAAATTGTTCCTTAGTTTGAAAATCCTGACAATGTGCATTTGAAAAATATTCTTAGAAGGTAAAAGTAACATTTAGGTAGTATATGACTTTCTTTTTAGTTGGGTGAGAGCAAAGTATGTAGAAAATCATTAACTAGAGTGAAAAGGAAATTGGTATTTGAACATTGACCTTTTTAGACAAGATCGGGCCTGTTCAGGTTGGTATGGCTGTAGACAACACCAGCTTTGTTGGTTTGTGATCTCCAGACTTAATTTAAAATGAATATATATGCATATATAATTGTATATGCAAGCACATTCAAATTAAACAGTAATATTTAATTATCACTAGGTGTTTAACATCTCAGCCCATCTTGGCGAGGTGTTTACAGGCTCCAATCCAATGTTACCAAAACCTGATATTGTACTTTAATTCCCATGAAACATTCAGGGTCTATGCACCAGTGAGCTATCTACTTATTTCTAGAGAAAGAAAGAATTGTTTCAGAGAACATTGTTTTTCTTCCTAGTTAATGCTTTTCCTGTGTATAAAAAAGGATCACTGGTTTTTGAAACTATCAATTTAGCTCTTTCAGAATCACTACAATTCATTTGCTATAATGAAATTTTCCCTTCATGTAAGCAGCAAATTTATTTCAGTAAAAATCTTCCTCTCTTCATTCTCCTCTAGCAGGCAGCTTACACAGGTGTGCACTATAGCTCTACAGCAAAGTCATTTGTAGCTTCAGTAGTTTGATCAGGGGCGTGAGGAAGCAGTACAGTAGCAGGTCCTCTAGATGTCTTTCTTCTGTTCTTTGTGTTCTAGTTGTATGTGGCACATGGCTTAGAAGGTTTCCATTGGATCCCAGTTGGCTTTGGAGATTGAAGAAGGTTACCATTCTATGGAGTTTAGACATCTGCTAGAGTCATGAATGACTTTGGGGATGAGCTCATCAGCAGGTAGGTCAAAGAACTCCTCAGCCAAGCTATCATCAGCCAGATTCACTACTGTTGCCCCACTGAGAATTACTAATGTGTCCTGGTGGACATAAGATTGGATAGGCAGCCAGAAAGCTAATTTCCTCCTCTCTTGGAGTGGAGGTGAGGAAGAGAATGGAAAAGAAGGGAACATGTAACCATTTCTGGATATGTGTTTGAGTTGCTTACACCATTATATATAAAACGAAACAAAACAAAACAAAACAAAACAAAACAAAACAAGCAATGACAACAACAAAAAACAGAGATTGACTTGCCTTAACTCTGATTTTCCCACAGGCAAGATTAACGAGATCTTGAAGGAGAACATCAACCCAGATTCTATTTCTATCTTTGACCAGTCTTTCTCAAACTATACTCACAGATAATGCTGATGGTCCACTTAAAGTGGTTTATCACTATAAGGTAACAAAGGTGCTTTCTCTAATTCACAAATTCATTTAAAAAGTAATTAAAAATAGGTGAAACAGCTGATTCCATGGACAAAATATTCTCAATATTACTGTTTTATCTCATAAATTTTCTTAAATGTTTCAAATTAGGTCTACATTTATGAAACAATATTATTTGTCTGACAGAGCTCTAGGTTGGAAACTGGTAAACAAATCATTCACAACTCCTGTCCTTGATGATCTTTCAGTCCAATGGAGCAGACAGACACACAAATAATTTCATTTGTTGGGGAGCAATAACAGATGAGCCATAAGAAAATTACTATGAATTGAAACAAATTGAAATTAGATTTTCTTAAATGTTTTTGAACATGCAGTGATTTACCTACATGGGGCATAAATTGTATTTTTCATTAATCATTATTTTTCTAGTTTTTGTGATGGCATTAAATGATGTTATGGAGAAATTGTACCATCTTTAGAACTGGGTTTATATCTCAGCTCACAAGCAGATTGAATTTCTGAGCTTTAGCTTAGTCTACATTGAAGGATGATAACACTTTCCATGCCAGATTGTTGAGCAAGAGAGAGTATGTGTGGAAGGTGCCAGCACCTACCTGCTGATTCTTCTTTGCTACATCTCAGCGAGCTGGTGGGACAGCATATTTTTTGATACTCTCATGATGTGGAACAAGTTTTCTGGTGACAAAATAGTAATGGTTCAGAAGAAATAGGCACTCAAATGCTAATAATTCCCTAAGAATTATTATGGGTTGAGGAATAATTTGAAGCTGTGGTATTGCTGGGGAATTTGCCAACTTTCCAAGTGTTTACCTATGGTAATTGGTGTATCACTGTTTTATCCTTGAAACTACAGCTGTGTGATTTCCTCATGATATTATGGAATGAGTTATAAAGTACCTTTGCTGCCTCCTATTTTGAAGTTGAGAAATGGAGGCCCCAATCTTTCTGTTAATTAGCAACAGACCTGGAGGAACACAGATGTGTTGAGCTCAGAGATCTTTTCTCTATCCCACCAGGTCTCTTAGCTGCGACCTGCTGGTTGGTTGTGTGCAGTGTGTACGTGGTTTACACAACAGGCTTCTGGGTGGTGATGATAATTATTATGACTGTGGTTGATTACTTGCTTTATATTCTCTTTTGCAGGAACTTATTTTCTTAATTTTTCAAATCAGTGCTGTTACTAAACAGATATTTTCCAAAGTGGCCTTTATTGCTCACTTAGATTGAAAACATTAATGGTCTTTGGAGCTGCGCTTGAAAACAAAACTGTGTTCATTTTTTTCAGTAGACTAATTCTTTTCCCCCAACAGCTGTCTTTGTTTCTTTTAAATCTAAACCTTTAAAAGCATGTCCCTTTTCACTGTTGTGTGTTAATATTTTTCAGAAATGTTCATTAAGTGGATCAATTTTTCCACTTCTTTCAACACTAGAAAACAAAACAAGTTTAGTCATGTCAAAAGCAAATAGTCCACAGGGATAATACAAGCAAAATGCTCATTCTGGATATAATTTAAAAAATTTAAAGGGTATATAATTTTTTGAATTCTATAAGGACTGGTTAAAACAACTAGGAAAGCAAAGTTTGTTCTATAGAAACCCAAATACATGTTTACAGCATTGAGTACCTCAGGTTTGAAGAATCCTGTCTAATAAAGAGGGAATATGTTAATTGACTGCCACACCCTCACAAAATGGTGGCACCCACAGCCACAAGATGGTGGTGCCCAGTCCCCTCAGCCCTGCTTCATCCGGCCGGAGTCCCCCAGTCCCCTCAGGCTTACTGGGGGGCAGCAGGCACCACACACCTCATCCAGCTGGAGTCTCCCAGTCCCCTCAGCCCTGCCTCATCCAGCCTCAGTCCCCCAGTCCCCTCAGCCCTGCCTCATGCAGCCTCAGTCCCACAGTCCCCTCAGCCTGCAAAGGGAGGCAGTTGGGGGTGATCAGGCTGGCAGGGGAGGGCAGCTGGAGACAATTGGGCCAGCAGGGGAGGGCAGTTGGGGATGATCATGCTGGCAGGGGAGGGCAGCTGGAGACAATTGGGCCAGCAGGGGAGGGCAGTTGGGGATGATCATGCCGGCAGGGGAGCAGTTAGGTGTCAATCAGGCCGGCAGGGGAGTGATTAAGGGGCTATCAGGCGGGCAGGCAGAGTGGTTAGGGGCAATCAGGCAGGCAGGCAGGTGAGTGGTTAGGATCCAGCAGTTCCGGATTGTGAGAGGGATGTCCGACTGCCAGGATGGGGCCTAAACCAGCAGTTGGACATCCCCAGAGGGGTCCCAGATTGGAGAGGGTGCAGGCTGGGCTGAGGAACAACCCCCCTGTGCATGAATTTCGTGCACCGGGCCTCTAGTAATTAATAAAGTTGGTGAACTTATTTGCTAGAGGTCCATTATTCTGGTCATTTGAGGCTTGTTATGCATCTTGTTCTATTCTATTTGAGGAAAATGTAAAAGAAAATGGAGGGCACACAAAGACAAGAAAGGTTGTTATTATCAGCAGCCTTTCTCAACAGTTATTTCCCAAATTTTGTAAGAATTGTAAGACAATCCATAAAAGACTTAGCTGGATGAGTTAAGAGATTGTTTTATAAATTTAAGTTGCAGTTCTAACTTTCAATATAAATTTTCTAAATTTAAGTTTTTGCTACTATAGTTAAGTGTGAATTTCCTTTTTCATGTCATCCAAGTCAGGTGGACAAGGTTTATTTTATTACATCCTATTTTGAAGGGCATGTCCATTCTTATGTCACCATCACCCTACCTGGTGCCCTATGTGGATGAACAAAGGGCTGCTTTTCAGTGTGCTGTCTCTGAGGAGTTCCTAAACCATCTCCCACCTGTTCTGTAATTTTACACATATTTTAGAAATATTTAGAATCTAGTTAGGTAGTGTGATTTAATGAGAGGAACAAGGGTTTAGGAAGAGGAGCTGCATTTTGTCTTGGGCTCTGTGGCTTTGGCAGAGTAGACTAACCTTGAATCTTGATTCCTATTTTTAAGGTGGGAATAACACTTTCTTAGCCTTCCTCATAAGATGGTTCTATGGATAAAATGAGATAACGTGGATTCTTAAAAAAATAAGAAAAAAATATTTCAGAGAGGAAGGGAGAGGGAAAGAGAGATAGAAACATCAATGATGATGATGAGAGATAATCATTGATCGGCTTCCTCCTGCAAGCCCCACTCTGGGGATCAAGCCCACAACTCAGGCATATGCCCTGACCAGGAATCAAACCATGACCTCCTTGTTCATAGGTTGATGCTCAGCCACTGAGCCAGGCCAACCTGGCATAATGTGGATTCTTTACAGGCTCTGACATACTAAAATGTAAGTTGCTGTTATTCTTGGTAATATAGAGTTTGCAGAGTTGGCTTCCTCCTCTGGTCTTGGGGTTTTTACTTATCTTAGCATTCCATCGGCTCTGCTGTTGTTGGTGTCAGCAGTGGTTGGAGGAGCTGAGTTCTGCACAGGTTCCAGGCCTCCTTCATAAGGTATTCCTTCTCTTAGTTGGTTTCAGTGTAATATTTCCTTTTTATGAATTGGGATAATCATTTACACAGGTCTTTAGACTCTGAGTTGAAAAGTTTGTCCAAAGACCCACTCATTAAGCCACTTAAGGACAGCTATTGTTATGTTCTCCACTGTCTTCCATTTCATATAGAATGAAGTCTAAACCACCCTCTGTGGCTCACAGAGCCCCTGTATATATTTCTCTGGCCTCTGCCTGCTGTCCTGGTCATCTTATACTCCCTCTTTCTCATTCTGCTCTGGCCACACTGGCTTTTCTATTCCTCCAATAATCCTAATGCATTGCTGTCAAGTGCATTGGCACCTGTGGTTGTCTCTGTTTGGACAGCTTTTCAATTTTCCTCCTCCCCTTCAAGTCTTCTCAAAACTGGCTACTTCTTGCTATTCTGGTCCCAGTTCAAATAACCTATTATCAGATAACCATTTGCAACCCTTTAATCTCAAGAAGGTCCCTCACCCTGATCTTTTTCTTTCACATGATCCGGCTTTATGTTTTCACCACCTAAAATTCTTTTGTTTATTTATGTGTTCACTTATTTATTTGCTTTTTCTGCCATTCACTAGAATGTAACTGCATCATAAGGGCAGGGACTTTTCTTATCTTACTCAAAGCTGAGTTCCCAGGAATCTAGAAGAGTATCTAATATGTTGTAGCACTTTATAACTTCTCATAGCATGGGTGGCTTAAATACCAATACTTCCATTAAAAAAGGAAAACATTAAAGTTTAAACCAGCATGCAAGTAAATGACTTACAATGCAATTATGTTTATTCCTCTTTTGTGAAAGCATTTTGTTTTTAACCCAGCATTTAGTTATCTATTATTTTGTTACAGACACACCCAAATTTAGTGGCATAAAACAACAGTTTATTATTCCTTACCATTCTGTGGGATGGATGAGGCTCAGTTGGATGGTTCTTCTGCTAGAACCTTGGAAAGGGGGCGGGGGGGGGGGGGTTGGAGCAACCAAGCTAGCTTCATGCATCTTCTCATGTGGCCTCCTCCCTCTGTCTGAGAAGTTGGACTTTTTTTTTATAATGGCCAGCTTCCAAGAGAGAGTAATTCAAGCAGACAAAATCACAAACCATGATCTCTTAAAGTGCAGCATCATTTCTGCCACATTCTAGTGGTCAGAGAAGTTATAGAGCCAACCTAGGCTCAGTAGGAGGAGAAATAGATAGATAACAGGAGTGCCAAGTAAGGTAGGGCCATTTCTACTCCACCACAAGAGTGGTCTTTTCCTGAGAGAGAAGAAAAAGCTATTTTTTAAAAGTACTACTTTTACTGCAGTATGCTAGACACTGGGAATAGAAGAAATTCACTGTATGTGGGAGATGTGATGTGTAACTCAGGGCTTGGAGTAAAAGGGCTTGGTCTTTTATCTATGGCCAATGTGTTTTTTTGAGGCTTGAAAGATATTGAGAAGTTTATATCCTACTTTGAACTTCTTGGCTAAAAGGAATTGGTTTTTGGGTTGCCCCAACCTACAATGATCATGTAGGATGCTATGAAAATGGAAAATATTTCATTCTCCCATTCTGGGAAATTAAGAATCTAAATTTATATCTACACTAATAAAAGAGAAACATGCAAATTGACTGTACCTCTGCTACACCCACAAGCAATGCCCACCCGCCAATCAGGAATGAGTATGCAAATTAACCCAACCAAGATGGCTGCGGCCATGGAGCGAGCAGGAGGCTTGGGTTTCCCCTGCAATGGAGGCAGCCAAGCTTCCCGCAGCCCTGCCCTGCCCTGGCCTCTGATCAAGGCTACAAAGTTTCAATTATAGAAGATAAATAAATCCCAGATACCAGGGCCTCTGCTTGGGTTGCCAGAGGGCGTGGCTGGCCTGCAAACCACCATAGGCCCCTCACCCAGGCTGCCCCACACCCCAAGGGAACCCCCACCCTGATCTGGAACACTCTTCAGGGCAAACCAGCTGCCCCCCACCAGTGCACCAGGCCTCTATCCTATCTAATAAAAGAGTAATATGCAAATTGACTGTCAATCTAACACACAAGATGGTTGCCCCCATGTGACATAAAATGGCTTCCACAAGATGACCAGCAGGGGAGGGCAATTGAGAGGGACCAGGCCAGCAGGGGAGGGAAGTTAGGGGTGACCAGGCTGGCAGAGGAGGGAAGTTGGGGGTGACTGGGCTTGCAGGGAAGGGCAGTTGGGGGGGGACCCAGGCCTGCAGGGGAGGGCAGTTAGGGGTGACCAGGCCTGCAGGGAAGGGCAGTTGGGGGCAATCAGACTGGCAGAGGAGTGGTTAGGGGTGATCAGGCTGGCAGGCAAAAGCAGTTAGGGGCAATCACGAAGGCAGGCAGGCAAGCAATTGGGAGCCAGCAGTCCTGGATTGTGAGAGGGATGTCTGACTGCCCATTTAGGCCTGATCCTACCAGGCAGTCAGACATCCCTCAAGGGGTCTCAGATTGGAGAGGGTGCAGGCTGGGCTGAGGGACCCCCCCCCCCCACCCGTGCATGAATTTTGTGTACCGGGCCTCTAGTATATATATAAAACCCTAAAATGCAATAAACCGAATGGTGGAACAATCGAACAACCAGTCGGTATGATGTGAGCTGACCACCAGGGGGCACCCATGGAACATGGTGGGTGTTGGTCATGGTGGAGCAGGTGAGGTGGGGCGCCAGACCAAGGTGGGGCACCGGTTGCTGTCATTGGGGTGAGCCTCTGGTGGTTACTGAAAATTCTTTGCTCCTGCACACTGCTGACCTGCCTGGTGCTCACAACTGCTGCTGGTGCTGGCCCTGCTCACACCCACTGCTGGCACCAGAGCTGCCACTTGCATCCACTGCTGGTGCCTGTCGCCGACCCTGATCACTCAGTGCTGTCAGCGGGTGTGAGTGGGGCCAGCACCATCAGCACATGGGAGCAGCAGTGGTGGGAGCGGGCTGCCGACAGACAGGGGACTGGGGGCCAAGGTGAGAGAGGCCGGGCAGAGGCACAGAGGATGGACTGAGACCCACCCCTGTGCCCACTGCAGCCTCGCTGCCCACAGTTCCTTTCAAGGTGCACAAATTTGTGCATTGGGCCCCTGGTATTCTTATAAGGTTTTAGTGAATCTTTTAAATGTCTTTCATATAAGCAAGACTCAATTGTCCATGTAGTATAATTGAATCTTACAGTTAACTGCTATGCATGATTTTAATCAATAGCTTCCATTTTCTGTCTCTTTAAATCTTTTATCAGAGTTGCTAAGTGTTCTCAAGGAGAAATGATTCAGTTTTTCTCCCTTCCTGCCTATTATGTGTTTTATGTGCAAAGCACAGTGTGAGAAGGAGAACGGAGAGGGGCAAGGGACCGAAGTAAGCAATTATTTGCAACAAAAGCATCAAATTACTAGCTCTTATCTAATGTCCTAGAAAAGTTTCATCTACTTCTTTGATATCTGCTTTTACCTAGCCTCCCCAAAGGGTCTCATCTTCTTCCTTGGATTTCACCACACTGGTAAATAACAATTTATTTTTCTCTCACCACTTTTATTTCTTAAGCTCTGGGAGTTCATTTCCAAATGTCTGAGAGACACCAGCATGCCATATAGTCACCTTAATGTGCCTCCACTTCAAGCCTGTTTTCTTTCAATATTCCACACCTCAATTAATGTCACATAATCCACTAGTCATCAAAGTCAGAAGCACTGAGTCTTCCTCAACTCTCCTATTTATTTTCAGCTTTTATTTAAGGTGAAGTTTTCCAACCTGCTGAATATACCTTGGGTCTTTTTCCTCTTCTCTATTCCCACTTGAACTTATTTAGTTCAGGAATTCATCTACTCTTGCTCACAAAATGACAATAAAATGGTCTCTTGGCCTCTAATCTTACTTTCTCTTAGATATCTTCTATAGCTTTGTCAGAATTTCTTTAGAAAAGCTAGTCACCTGCTCCTTCTGATTCCTTATCAATCTCTGTTGTCCCTGGATAGAGAATACACATTTCAAACCACCCGAAGTAATTTGTAACCTTACCAGTGTCTTACTTTCCAGGCTCCAGCTTGAGCTGCTGTTATCCACCATCTCACAAATCTTTTTGCGTATGGTTCCAGAAACTTCAGGCTCTTTCATGGGTCCATGCCTCAATATATGCTGTTCTTCTAACTGCACGGGATCCCCTTCTCTACCATATCTGTGTGTTGGACCCAATTCATCCTGTAAAACTTATCTCAATAGCTTTAAAATGGCCTTTTGAAACCATTTGAGAGCTCTCACCATTATCTCCCAAATAAAAAGATATTTCCTCATTCCTGTTACAATAGTATTTTTATTATAATTTCTTGGCTTACTGTTTAAATTCCCTGTAATTTCTCTTCTGCTAGTGTTGGGCAAATTTGAGTTGGTTAGTGTCATTAAATGTCTAAATTTAAATGAAGCATAATGAAAGTATTAATTATAGTATCCAGAAGAGTGTCCGGCACTCCTTATGCCTTCCCCTCACTGTGGTTAATGCTGTGATTAGCATTTCCTCCTCCACCAAGCAACTGTAAATTCAAATCCACAAGAATCACAATCAAACTGCTCCTGAACAATTGATATAGTCCCACATAATTTCCCTCCATAAATGCTAATTTCATGAAGCTTGCTTTAATTTGGCTTGAATCTGGTTAACATATAGAGTTATTGATAAAACTATCTTTAATTTTTCCTTTCTCCTCCCTTCCTTTTCTTGCTTGCTTTTCTTATATACCAATAATTCCATCACCCACAGTTGTCTTACCCATGACTGATTGAACCAATCAGTATTGTTTATCAAAGTCATTATAAGTGACTTTATTTTTAGTATTTACAAAATTTTCAGTCAATTTCAAGAACTCATAGAGGTTAAAAAAAGAAAATCAGTTGGTTCAAGCTATTTTTCTAAATTACAAATTATTTCCTTTTTATATTGGAGTATAAGGCAATTTGTTTAACAT
This sequence comes from Corynorhinus townsendii, assembly GCA_026230045.1. Classification (NCBI taxonomy): domain Eukaryota; kingdom Metazoa; phylum Chordata; class Mammalia; order Chiroptera; family Vespertilionidae; genus Corynorhinus; species Corynorhinus townsendii. Next base: position 76,413,305 of record JAPDVU010000001.1, on the reverse strand, counting down.
ATCCAATTTTCCAAGGATTATAAAATTTGGTTAAATATTAAATATGCATTTTTGGCTCTAATTCTGATATTTTAATTAATAAGTTTATTTTACTGTATTTAAACTTAGAAATTTGACAGTAGTGCCCAACAAACTGTAGAACATCAGCAGAATGGTAAATACTGGATGCCAATGTTGATTTCCTGATAAAAGGGACAAACTGCTGACGCCACACATTTTCCCCATTCCTTCCATCAGTGCAGATGTTCTTGTAAGATCTGTGGCAGCCAACTTTCAGGAATGACAGAACAAAACAAAAGATGCACAGAAGTGCTACCCTTGACATACTTGAAGAGCGCAAACCAAAATAGCAGCTATGTATTTAATAGCTTTTGCCATGTGAAAAAACAATCCCTAACTTGTATGTTTGGTAAGGGTGTGGAAGAGATGGGGTGTTCCCACAAAACAAGTCTGAAGGAAGGGAAGAAGGCTATTTTAGGTAAAAAAAAAAAAAATGTTAAAGCAGCTTGATTTAATTGAATCTCATGTTGGCTTTGTTTATTTGCTTTCTTGTTTTCATGCCTCTTTTCTTCTCTCAACTTAATGTTGGCTACCTTGAAATTAACTGGCTTGAGTGGGAGGACCACACCCTTAATTGGATCTTTCCCCAGAGTCACTTCATTTAACAAATAAATTTTACTGGGATTTTTTTCTTCAAAGTCTTTTTAAATGCCACATCTTACTGTGTCTAAGAAATAATTTTGGGTGTGGTTACTGGTATACAGAACATGGAACTGACTGAAAGCAAAATGATTAGAACATTTACTGAGTATTTGAGGCAATTGACTTCCTCAAAAAACACAGCACTAGTTTAGCAAGCCTTTGACTGATTATGACAATACAGATATTGGAACCAAATTATTCATGAAGAGAATGTAGCTTAAAGGATTTAAGAGCCTTCACAGGGGGAAGGTTCCTCAGTACCCATTTTAGATTGGTATTCTCCCGGAGGGCAGAACAAATGGCCCAGATCATATGGGAGAGGGAGTTCCTCACAGAGAACAGAATAAGGATTAAGTCAAGTACTCTCCCCATACCAGAACAGGGGCTAGCACAATGTCTTCCCAGAGACAACCATAGGTCTCCCATCCTCCCTCTCTCTGCATGGGATGTTTATTTAAGTTTGCCTGTCCTTGGTTCTACCATTGAATATGGAGTATATGCAGGGAAGGGAGAAGCAGAAAAGACAGCATTTTAGTCAACTTGGTCATCAAACAAAAATGAATCATTTATAGACCTGATTGAAGGGATTGAGCATCACCTGCAATCGTAGGCACTATGACTGGAGAGGACTTCGGGTTGTCCTCCTGGGAGGAGGTAATGTGATCTATGTGTGGGAAGAAGATCAAATGAATATTTGCTGACTAGAGTGTGGAACCTGGCAAAGGGGGGAAAGATACCAATTTGCTTTCATCCTCTCGGTGCACAGGAAAATTCGATTTTTCAGTTAGCCTTGTACTTAGAAGTTGGAGAGATCCAGCAAGAGGGACTTGAAAGGGGGGTGGTGTGATGTAAAAAAGAAAAAAACTTGGAGTCATAAGTTATGTGACTAGACATGGTACTGGCAGTGGTATGTGGGTAGAAGTGGTTTATGCCAGTTCTGTGCTTGGCTTCTAAAACTCTCTTGTATAATCTGCCACACCATCTTGTCTTATAAACTTGCTGATTGGATGGATGAAGTGGTAGATTCCAAGGAGACTGGCAGATAGTGGAGCCACACAGTAGAAGAGGTCAGCTGGAGAGTATGCTGTTCAAGTTGAACAGTTGTACAGTGTTAGGGTGATGGCATAATTTATTTCCCAAATCATGGCAGCTTAAAGAGTCCGAGGGGGTGTTATTAGTAATTGTGCCAAGGCAATAGGCATAGACCATGATTGTCCAGGGAAATTTTGATGTTTAAAGAGTTCCTGGGAATGAACCTGACAAACTGAAGAGGCAGAAGTCGAATGTCTGACAGAGGGCGTTTCACTGCCAAGAAAAAACTTCAGACAGGACCAAATAAGGAAAGTAGCCTTTGCCCCTTTATCTGTAATTCCTCATCCCCACCCTGACCCTAGAGAATTTAGAAGGAAAATATTGAGTAGGGAAAGAATGATGAAGTAAAAGTTAGAAAAACATTAAAAGACATAGACCATTCCTCTGTTGCTGTTTTGTAAAGTCCAGATCAGGTGTATATAATGGAAAAACAACAACTCTGAATTAGATGAGAGACTGGAGTTTTTGTTAGATTTTTAAAAATCAGGAAATGAGCCCTGGATGGTATGGCTCAGTTGGTTGGAGCATCATTCCATACACCAAAAGGTCATGGGTTTGATTCCCAGTTAGGCCACATATCCAGGTTGCAGGTTTGATCCCCAGTCTGGGCAAGTAGGTGAAGCTGCTGATCAATGTTTCTCTCTCTCACATCAATGCTTTTATCTCTCCTTCTCCCTTCCTCCCTCTTTAAAATCAATAAAAACATATCCTTGGATGAGAATTAAAGAAAATCAGAGAATGAGGTTATTTTCATTTTAAAGTAGCTGAAAAAATTATAGGATCTGTTTGAAATATAGCAGTAATAAAAGCTAGCATTATATAATAACATTTATGCTATCCAAATACTGTTCTAATATTTATGTTAGTTCAAATATGCATATTAGTTTACAATATTATATTAACTAGCATATATATTTATTCTAATTAATTGTGGGAGCTGGAGCTGGGATTGAGACTCTGGTGGTCTGGTTCTCCTGGGTCTGAGCCTTCTAATATTCCTCTGTATTTCCTCCTTTAGCTGAACTGCCTCTGTAGAGAGCAAAGATAGGAGTGGAGAAAAGATAACTGCTTTCTGACTGCACTCCAATGAGTCCCATTAAACTGTTAGACATACTTAAGAATGCAGTGTTAGTCAAGGATCACTGATAACCATAAAACGGAAGAGAAAACTATAAAAATGAAGAGAGAAAATGAGCGTCCAAGTCTGAGCCTGTTGAGATGTTTCTGCGAATTAGCATGCATCTCTATAGAATAGGCAGAGGGATGACAATGGGATGTTGTGAGACTGAAGAGCTTGAGAAGAGAAACAGGGAAGTTGAAGAACACTGTGTCCCTGGAACCAAGGCTTACGAGGGGAAGAGTCATCCATGTACCAGTAATAAGAAAATAAAAAAGAATGCTAGTACAGATAATCCTAAATAGAGCTTTTGTTGGTTCTCTCCTTTATTTTTTAAAGGAAACAGATTTTGCCTTGTTAAAATCAATTTCCTGCCCATAGAATTTTAGTTTCCTTAGCCTTAAGTGCAAAACTGACAGTCAAGTTCAAATGAAATATCCTTTTCTTGCAGGGCCTACCTCAACTAGACTGAACATTTGGATGGACCTTAGCTGGGCTACGTCTTGCAATGTTGAATAATTCTAATAAATGCAGTGCTCTCTTGTTTTATTACAAATAATTTTCCTAACTTTCACAATTCGTAATTGTGGGCTCTTCCAAAGAAACAACAGGGTCTCGGAGGTTTTTCCTGATAGGGATAAATGTAATTGAGAACAAATCAAAACTTTTCTTTTTCCCAGTGAAATAAATTCAATGTCACAAGTGTGGATCAGAAACTATGTTTATGACAGAGGGTCCTGGATGTCTGTGCAGCTTCCTCTTTGCATCAGATGGCAGAATCCATTTGGCTTGGTCCGGATGGTCTCCAATCTGTTCAGCTGTTCTTCCCACTTCTCCTTTCTATGCCAGCCATTGGTTGGGTTGTACTGAGGTGTTAGAAAGTCTCCAAAAATGTTTGCAAACCATTCACGGCATCCTATTAGATCAGGGAGAGGAGAGAAAGATGGAGGTGCTACCCTATAAAGGTGAAACTACCACAAACTGAGGTTAAACTGGTGAAATACGTTTTTGTTCTGTTGGGAGTGTGAAAGGACAAAGTAGAGCAAATGAGCACTGATCAAGCACATTGTGCCCACCATTCCTTTTCCCTTTCTGTGTTTTCAAATATCAGGCTCACCTTGTCTACTCTCCCTCTGAGGAAGATAGCCTTCTTTCTGGGTGGCTTGAAGGTGATAGAGTTTAAGCTCTTTATTTTTATTTCTTTATCCACCCCTCTCTCCCTCAATCACAGATATAGTCAACAGGGTTTTGCTTTATTGCTTTGCTATTCTTTATTTGGAGCAAGAAACACAAACATTTTCTTCAAGTCCTTATAAGTATTTATTTTAAAGATGTAGACTCGATGTGAACCTATTTTCTTCCCCCTTTTTGTAGTCCAACCCCACCCCTGAGAAAGAGCCTGCAGTAAAAGAAGGGGGGCGGGGATGGCAGAAGGTGAGCTATATCCATTTCTCATTAACTTACTACTGTCCTGGGTTAGAGACACCAAATCCACACCCTGAAACCTAGTTGATTTAGTATCTACAGTCTGCTTCTCTAAGTCTCTATGCCCCAGAATGTTTAGTTCATCTCATTATAATGGTTAAAATGTAATATGAGAAAAGTGATCATCTTTAACTATAGTAGAGGACATTATCTGAGAACATATGGAACTTAATTCTTCTGGTGCCTGAGTTGCTGACCCATCTCATTCCCTGATAGATCCTCAAGAAAGTTTCATCTTTCATTCGCTGTATAGGCATCTTATTTGAGTAGTCTGAAAAGGTATTTGAAGAAGAGTCCAAGCTAGCCAAGCCTTATCATAAAGATCTAAAGGGGTTTTCTAAGGAAATAGGTCAATTTGGTAAATTTACTAATTCTTTCTTCTTAATTGAACAAATTCACGCTTTTCTGCATACAGACAAAAATCTATGCAGTTTGTAAGTTCTGAATTCTGATTAATTATACAGGGCTTTGTCTCCATTGGCTCTTCCAAATGCCACATTCTTAAGAAGAATCCTGAACGAGGATCATGAGGATGACACAAAAGATGTCTGGGACATCCTTTTTTAAAGTTGAACATTTTATAATGATTTAAGTGTAAGCAAATCAGAGACACATGGATTACATTTCAGCTTGGAATACGCAGGGGTTTGAAAAATTAAGAGAAAACAGGCTTGGCACATTGTGGTTGGATATTATTGAACGTAAAACATTTGGGGAAAATATTTAGTTTTTCTGACAAGCGCCCAAAATGACCAAACTCCCTCATCTGCTTTCCCTGTCCTTTGCCTCTAGTATTAGCCTAGAGTTGGAGGGTTTCAAAGTGAGAGGATACAGGGGATTTTGTATTTCTTTGTCAGGAAGTTAACTTTGCCTTATTTTGTTACTCTTCTGTCTTTTTTTTTTTAACCTTATTTCCCACCATGTAAAGGAATGAATAATTCCTCACTTTAAAGAGTGATATAGGTTTGGGACTGTGTGTTTGAGAGCTGAGTGAATGTACATAACATTTAACTCTGTGGAGCCCAGAGAGGAGGGTTTAGAAATCCTTATTGAGGCAATTGACTGAATATCTTAAGGAATAATCTGGTTGTAGCTGTATTGTGCAATTGTTAGCTGCATTGTGCCTTGCTGCAAACTCACTCTTTCTTTCCTCCTTCTCTCTTCCATAGGAGAGTACCTATCATGTACAAGGTAACATGCTAAATACTGCCAGGATCTGAAGATTTGATCTTTAGGTATTTCTGGATGGTGATAACTAACCTTAGTATAAATTCACAGTAGGTAAGTACTAGATTGAATATTTTGAGGTTTCATTTCTCTTTTAGGTATTTGCAGATGATCATGAATAACCTATTATTTGCTCCCTTGTTATTCATCAAATCTTCATTTATTTGGCAGAAATTCCTCTTTTATACTGATTCTAAAGTAGAAGAAACAAAAATGTGGCTAATTTATAAATGGGAGGTATGATTCTATATACAATATTTTAATGGTGTTCTAACAGTGGACCTGCAGACAGGAAACAATCCTAGGGTTATGTCACAATAAGTAAGATAAGGTTACACTAACATGTCCTTGGACCTTAGCTTGTTAAACTCTCTATTTATAGTAACCCCCCATTCCCCATTGCTAAGGTTCACTGAAATTAAATCTTTTAAAAAGTAATGAATTGCAAGTTAACAAAACAAGAGACTATAAATAGCTTATAATAAGAAGACAATTATAGGCAGTTTATTCTCCCAAATTAAGATAAGAGAGACTTATGATCACATAAACACTTGAGTCTACTTTTCTTTTGCCCTCCACTTCTGCATACAGAGAGCCTAGATACAAAGTCCAAAACTAGAAATGCGAAGATGTATTTGTTGAGTTTTTTTTTTTTTAAATATATAACTCTCCAAGTTTATTAAGCCTGTAGAAATAAAATTCAGTCAGGTTTAAAGCCTGAGCTCACTGGAGTATGGAAGCCTGAAAATTGACCTCAATTTACTTAATCATATGATAAACACACTAGGGTGGGCTACTTGTACCTGGTGGGTGAGTAGGCATGTCGTCCAGACTTCAAGAACAGGAGAAGATCAAGGTCCTGTGAGAATGCCAAAGAGAAGTTCTCAAAGGACCCAGCTGTCCTACCATCTATAGCAATGTATCCTTTTTTTAGTTCTTTTTTAAAAATTAAATTTATTGGGATGACATTGGTAAATAAAACCACACAGGTTTCAAGTGTACAACTCAACAAAATATTATCTGCACTCTGCATTGTGCACTTGTTGCCCAAAGTAAAGTTTCTTACTATCCCCATTTATTCCCACTCCCCACTTTGCTCACTTCTACCTCTCCCTCTACCTCCTTTCCGTCTGGCCATCATCACACTGCTGTCTGTGTCTATGTGTCATATATATATATTAGTGGCCAGGTGCATGAAATTCGTGCACGGGGTGGGAGGGGGGTGTTCCTCAGCCTGGCCTGCACCCTCTCCAATCTGGGACCTCTTGAAGGATGTCCTATTGCCAATTTACAGGGATCAGGCCTAAACCAGCAGTCAGACATCCCTCTCACAATCTGCAACTGCTGGCTCCTAACTGCTCATCTGCCTGCTTGCGTGCCTGATTGCCCCTAACCACTCTGCCTGCCGGCCTGCTCACCCCAAATGCCCCCCGTGCCAGTGTGCTTGCCCTCAACTGCCTCCCCTGCCAGCCTACTTACCCCCAACTGCCCACCCTGCTGGCCTGCTCACCCCACCTTCCCTCCCCACTGGCCTGCTCACCCCTAACTGCCCCCCTGCTGGCCTGCTCACTCCAAACTGCCCCCCCTCCCCCGCTGTCCTGGTCACCTCCAACTGACCCCCACTGATGGCCTGCTCACCCCCAACTGGCCTCCCTGCTGGTCTGCTTACCCCCAACGGCCCTGCTCTGCACCAGCCTGATCACCCACAACTGCTGTCTCATCCTGGCCTGATCACCCACAACTGCCCTCCCCTCTTGGCCTCTAACCACCTCTACCTCGGCCCTGCCACCATGGCTTTCTCCAGAAGAATGTCTGGAAGGTCTCCCAGTCTAATTAGCATATTACCCTTTTATTTGTATAAATAGAGGCCTGGTGAATGGGTGTGGTTTGGCTGGTTTGCCCTGAAGGGTGTCCCGGATCAGGGTGGGTATCCCACTGGGGTGCCTGGCCAGCCTGCGTGAGGGGTTGATGGCTGTTTGCAGGCTGGTCACAGCCCCTGGCGACCCAAGCTCCCAGCCCCTCCTTTTTTGCTTTTTTTTTTTCCCAGTGCCTCCTTGAGTGGAGGTTAGGGCTGGCTGGAAGCAGGTATCTGGGATTTATTTATCTTCTATAATTGAAACTTTGTAGCCTTGAGCAGAGGCCAGGGCCAGCCAGGGTGGGTGAGAAGCTTGGCTTCCTCCATTGCTGGGGGCAACCCAAGCCTCCTGCTCTCTCCAGCTCCGTGGCTGCCGCCATCTTGGTTGGGTTAATTTGCATACTTGCTCCTGATTGGCTGGTGGGCATGGTTTGTGGGCGTAGCAGAGGTATGGTCAATTTGCATGTTTCTTTTTTATTAGGAGATATATATATATATTTCCTTTCTTCCTATTTTTCTTTTTCCAACAGATGGTCACCATAGAACAAATATCTCTTAATACCTAATCAAATTTTGCAATATGTGAAAGGTGCTGCCAAACATTTTAATGGAGAGTTAGATACTTGAAAAATTATTTGCTTCCTCTTCCCTGTCTCAGAATTTTGTTTCCATAACTAAGATTTTTGAGTATAACTAAGATATTTTGTTTGCTTTTATGATTTGTATTTTAATTAATAAAAAGTCACCAGCTAGATTTGGAATCTGTATCTACTATATGCTTCAAACTTTCAGTTAAGCCAAGATGAGTTGATTTTTATCTCTATTTTAAGGTTTTAAACATTAAATCCAAATTTCACTAGAAAATTTAATCAAAAGATTATAGATAACATAGAAACCATTACCTTGACAACATCTAAACTAATTACCTATCTGCATCACTTTTCACTTTGTACCTCATCAATCTATATAGCATTAGTAGGCAATTCCCTTTATGGCAAAAAAAAAAAAAAAAGAAAGAAAGAAAGAAAGAAAGAAAAAGTAGTCTATTTAATTTATTTATTCTTTGGAAAATGGTAGACTTGAAAAATGACTATATAATTAAAGTTAAAAAAAACCCCACATAAGTCACTGATCTCTATTGAGGGTTATACCCATCACATACACACCATAAAATGGTGATAAACTACGTTTTTTAAAGGCATATAGTCATCTCTCATACATTGATATTAGTAAAATATCAATATATTTTAAGTTAAAAGTCTCCAGAGTCTTTATATCTCTCTGGGCTCTTATTATATTGAAATGTATGTATCTGAGAAGAAGCAATGCACGCAAACACCAAATATGTGTGCAGAATGACTAACATCCTGAGGAAAATGGATGCCTGCACTTTCATGTTAAAAAGTCAAGCCAGCATAGAATTGTACACCTGAAACCTATATAATTTTGATAACTAATGTCACTCCAATGAATTCAATATATTCTTTTAAAAAGAAAAAAAGTTAAGCCAGATTCATTGAACACATACTAAGTATAGCAAATAACTCCAAAACCTAACAGCTTAAAACAAAATCATTGATTATTTCATAGCTTCTGTGGAGCAGGAATTGAGCATAGCTGAGCTTGATCATGAGGTCAAGCTGTTAGCCTGAGCTGCTGTTAGTCCACTCTGAGGAGTCAACATGGGGAGGATATGCTTCTAAGCCCTGGCCCTTGGTAGCCAGAAACCATAATTCTTTAAAAACAATGTAAACTAACTTTTATTTTTTCCATCTTTATTGAGGTGTAATTGGCTTACAACAACATTGTATATGTTTAAAGGGTATACCATGTGCTGATTTGATGCACTTATATATTGCAAAATTATTACCACTTGTTATCTCCTGTCTTTTTTATAATAGCCATTCTAACAGGTGTGAGGTGATAGCTCATTATGGTTTTGATTTGCATTTCCCTGATGATTATTGACATTGAACATCTTTTCATGTATTTGTGGATACCATTTGGATACCTTCTTTGGATAAATGCTATTTAGATCCTGTGCCTAATTTTAAATCAGATTTTTTGTTTGTTTTGTTTACCTGCCCCCACTCCCCACCCCCTGCCCCATGTCTTCAACTTTTAAATAAAAAGACTTCTCTTCAAAGTGCTTTGTGCAAGGTGAGCTAACTTCCACTTTGAGTAGAGTGGATTTTTCTTGGTAACATCTTAAAATAATCCCCTCACTGAGACACAAGAAGCCAAATGCCCTAGCACTAATTCTAACTATGGAAACCACTTTAGAAATAAAGGTAATAAAAACATGTAATTGTATTGTCCTTTACAGTTTCCAACAAATTTTCAAGTACATATAATATTCAATCCTCAGAGCAACTGTAATACATAGGTTTTACTCTTTTTCCCACCATTATTTTTATTATTCCTACTAGAGGCCCGGTGCATGAAATTCGAGCATGCCGGGAGGGAGGGGGAGGGTGATCCCTCAGCCTGGCCTGCTGGACTGGGCCTAAACTGGCAGTTGGACATCCCTCTCACAACCCGGTTCCACTGGCTCCTAACTGCTTGCCTGCCTGCCTGCCTGATCACCCCCTAACGCCCCCCCTGCCATCCTGGTTGCCCCCCCAACTGCCCCCCTGCCAGCCTGGCCAACCTCCAACTGTCCCCCCGCCAGCCTGGTCGCCCCCAAACTGGCCCTCTGCTGGCCTGGTTGCCCCAAACTGCCTCTCTGCTGGCCTGGTTGCCCCCCAACTGTCTCCCTGCCGGCCTGATCATCCCCCAACTGACCCCCTACTGGCCTGGTCGCCCCCTAGCTGTCCAGAAGGAAGTCAGACAACCAGAAGATATCTGGCCATCCGGTCTAATTAGCATATTACCCTTTTATTAGTATAGATTTCAGAAATGAGGAAAACCAGAAAGATGTGAATTAGGCCCAGAAAGTTTTGTCTGTTTCTTTCTTTCTTTTCTTTTTCTGCTGTTGAGTTATTTGAGTTCCCTATATTTAAGATATTAACCTGTTACCAGATATGACTTGCAAATATTTTCTTCCATTCCATAGACTATCTTTTCACTTTTTTGATTGTTTATTTGATTTTTATGGTTCCAGGCCTTATGTTTAAGCCTTTCATTCACATGTGTTAATTTTTGTGAGTGGTGTAAGATAGCAGGCCAATTTCATTCTTCTGCATGTGATTATCCAGTTTTCCCAGTATCCTTTTTTGAAGAGACTATTTTTTCCCCATTTTATAGTCAATAATATACTTTCTGTCATAAATTGATCATATGTGCATTAGTTTATTTTGGGGTTGTAAATTCTGCACTATTGGTCTATATGTCTATTTTTTATGCCAGTAATATACATTTTGATTACTGTAGTTTGTAGTATAGTTTGAAATCAGGAAGTGTGATTCCTCCAGCTTTGTTCTTGCTTTGTTTCTTCAGGGTCTTTTGTGGTTCCAAAGAAAGTATAGCATTTTCCCCCTATTTTTATGAAAAATACCATTGGAATTTTGATAGGGATTAATTACATTGACTCTATAGATGACTTTGGATAGTATGAACATTTAAGCAATATTATTTAATCTGATCCATAAACATAGGGTGTTTCTCCATTTATTTGTTTTTCAATATTTTTCATTGATGTATTGTAGTTTTCGGTGTAAATCTTTTACCTCCTTGGTTAAATTTATTCTTAAGTATGTAATTCTTTTTAATGCTGTTGTGAATGGGGTTATTTTCATTTTTATCCAGATATCTCATTGTTAGCATATAGAAATGCAACTTATTTCTGTATGTTAATTTTGTATCCTAAAATTTTACCGAATTCATCAATTAGTTCTAACAGTTTTTATTGGCATCTTTAGGATTTTCTATATATAAAATCACATCATCTGCTAATAGAGAAAACTTTACTTCTTCCTTTCTGATATGGATGTTGACCACTCCATGGGCTGCCTGAATGTCCTCATGGCATGGCAGCTGGTTCCCCCAAAGGAAGTGATCTGAAAAAGGAAGAGAAATGGTGAAAGAGAGAGGGGTGGGGCTTAAAAGGAAAGTTTAAGTTTTTGATACCCTAACCTCGGGAATGATTTGCCACCACTCCTGCTGGATACTACTGCTCATACAGACCAAGCCTGGTACAATGTGAAAGACATTGTACAAGGGTGTGACCATCAGCAGGTGTGGCTCATTGGGGGCTGTGTTCCATAGCATGTATAGGATCCAAAAGTAACAGGGTATTCTTTGGCTTTTTCACTACAGCCATGTAATTATCAGTGTTTATTTTTTTTCTCAACTACTTATTTTCTACGTCATTAATATTTTACAAACAGTACAGTGTTTTAATTCTTTTCTTCACTGATCACAAACAAAACTTTCTAATTTTTTCACTCTTCCATTTCAAAAAGATCACATGATATTTTTCTACAATTTAACCAGTAGATGGAGCATGAAAACCTGACATTTTAATAACTTCTCTCATTAGGTTACATGTAGCACCATCCTATAGCTTTGCAAAAGGCCTCAGTATTGGTTTAATCTTTTTATCCTGGAGATTTAAAAACAGTGGTCAAAGTCAGTGCTAGAATTTAGGTCTTTGGACTTCCTGCATTTCCCCATATACTACCTGCTTCAGCTGGACTCACTTGATATTGCTTCCTAAGAGCATCGAACTCAGTTTCTTTTAATTACTCATTCAGTTCTTACTGTGTTGAATTCATGAAAAGATGAATAAAATAGTTTCTGGCCTTTAAAAAAGCATAGTTTGATTGAAGGGATAGAGAAATAATTAATAAAATAAATGCAGTGTACTAAGGATGATGGTACTTTAGGATTTAGGGCTGTGATATTTAAGAGTCATGTCATGATGTTCAGATAATAAGACTGGTAAGTACCGTAAAGAATTAGGAGAAATTATCTAGGTAGAGTTTGGGTGATAGAAGGGCATTCCTGGAAGAGGGCAAGCATGAGGAAAGATAGAACGGAGAGCAATAGCCTGGTGTCTATGGAAAATCAAGTAGTTCCATATTTCTGGTCCTCAAAAGAAAAATTAAGATTCAGGTCACTCAAGTTCACTGAATACTAATTGTACTATCACAATTAGAAGGACATCCAGCCGTACAATCACTCTGTAGTGACTTGGAGACTTTTCTTTGTTAGGCAGTCATTCAGTCAGTAAATAGTTTTTGAAGACATACTATGTGCCAAGCACTGTTCTGGGAAACAGCAATGAATAACATAGATAAAATCCCTGTTTTACATGGAACTTAAATAATAAATGAGAAGATATAGAGCAAGAGAATATAAGTACTTTGAAGAAAAATAAAGCAAGGTAAGGGAGAATGAGTGTGTCATAGTGGAGGACATATAATTTTAAGTGAAGTCATTAGAGTAAGCCTTATTCAGAAGCAAAGACCTCAAAGGTGAGTTGGGGTTTAATACATTGATTGAAAAGGTCATAGAATCTTTTGAACTATAACGTGATGAAACAATTATTACAAGTGGAAAGAAAGTCTAAAAATCAGGAATTTCACAAGAGAATACATATATCTTTTATGCAATATGGCATACATATACCAATATCTTACATATACATACTATAGAGATGAACATATAATACACTGAGGCTGGAAGTCTGATGGTCCATATTTCCTGAAGTTCACCTTAATGCTACCAAAATTGTGAAATGGATGCTTTGGAATTCCATGCCCATGTTTCCTTATTGCTTTATTGACTAATAGTTTAGTTTATTCAATCAAAACTTGTGAATATTAGTGAGTTCATAGCACTGCACTGGGTGTTCCTATGTGCACTTTCCATGGCAAACAAATAGGCTGGCTATATTTGGATATATTTTATAGCAAAATGCAAACAAATTTAAGACTTTTTACTCCATTTACCTATGAAGATTGCATATCATGATATAGATAAAAATGCAGAGAAGAATGTCTTTGTAAACTTTGACCTGTTTATTTCATATCTATATATATAAAAGCCCAGCAGCTGGAACGACGGAACGACTAGAATGACTGGTGGCTACAATGCACACTGCAGCAGCCAACCGGCTTGATCCAGGCCCTGATTGGTGCCCCCAGCCCCGGCTGACCCTGATGGGTCCCCAACTCCCCAATTGGGGGCGGAGCAACTGCCTGTGGCCCCTCCCCCTGGCCAGACCTGTCCCTGATCTGCCCCTCCCATGCAGAATGGGGGCAAGGCCGGCTGGCCAACTGCCCATGGCCCCTCCTCCCCACTGGCCCAGCCCTATGGGTGCCCACTGGGGAGGGCCTGCCAGACTCCACCCATGCACGAATTTGTGCACTGGGCCTCTAATATATATATATATATATATATATATATATATATATATATATATCCTGTGTGTGTGAATATATATATATATATATATATATATATATATATTTATCAGAGATGTTTTATTGCAAAAAAAATATTGAAATATATTGAGCTCTTATTTTTATTTTCTCATAGCTTTGGAAAAAGATGAAAATACTTTTATTCATTGCTTTGAAAAACTCACAATATAGGGCAGATCAGTAAATAATTGTAATAAAGTTTCAGATATTATCTTTAATGTTAAAATTACATTTAATTTTCTCTCCCTCTCAAAGCTCCATGAAGGGCAGAGACTGAGTGTCTTATTCATTCATTATTGTGCTTCTAGTTCTTGCTAAATGTCTGGCACAAATATTTAGTGAATGAATAGTGGACTCATATATGAATTGTTTTCTTTGTTCATTATCTGTATGAAAACCCCCCTTAAAAATCAGATTGGGGTTGTTTAGGTAAACCACTGTGTTATGCTCAATCAAAGACAAAGTCAGGGATAATTGTCCCAATTATTCTAATGCTACATATGTTTCTACAATCATTCTATTTGGGGCAGGTTAGGCCTGTTAGTTACTTTATACCCAAGTGGAAAATCATTAAAGGACATGCTTCTGCAAAAGAGGGGGTAGGAGGATTGAAAGATGACTTTCAGGGTTCCTCTTTGTCTCATGATTTATGAGTCCTTAACTGCCAATCTCCTTGATATGTAAACACATGGTCCTTCCATGTTGATAAATCAAGTCAATTTTATTTGTGTGTCTTACAGTGCAATATTCCCTTAGGACACAGTATTATATTCACACCATGGGACAAATTTGGACAGACTTAGAAAAGAGTCTGTTTTTTCATGATCTCCGTGGGATTTGCTGCTGATGTGGTAACTTGAAAAACTTTTTCTTTTTCTTTCTTTCTTTCTTTTTTTTTTTACCAGAAACATTGTCTCTACATTGAAATGGCAAAAAGAGAAAAAGTTCAATCCATCACCAACGAGACTTTCAGATTCTAGACTACAATTTGGGAGTCACAAAGGGCTTCAGAGTTAAAAGTAACTTCTTTGCAATTAACTCTTAATTTACTGACTTGTACTTTAACATGCATTTTGATTTTTAATGTGTTCTTGTGGGGGTATTATTGTTTAAAGTTGAACCTAGGCACCTCTGTTGGGTCCCAGGTACCCATGTCATTCTTGAGGTGCAGTTGTCCCATAGAACCAGTTTTGATCTCATACCCTGTGGTCTCTGCCCCCTTTCACTTTCTTAGACTGGACAATCTTCCCACAAAACCCAGCTGATGGTTGGAGTACCTGCTCCTTACTTAGCTCCTGATGAGTCTTCTTTCTTGAAGGTGGGTCCTATTGCTAGCTCCCAACAGTTATCAGGGGAACAGAAGAGAGGAGTTTGTAAAATACGTGGACAAGCTCTTTGGGATGAGTAAAATTGTTGTAGAGTAGAAAGAACATGGACTTTGAAGCCATATAGACCTGGTTTATGTTTCAGAACTCCATTTACTACCTTGCGATCTTTTGCCAAATATCTTGATCTCTTCAAGATTTACTTCTCTAATTTGTTAAATGGGTACTTAAGTAAATAAATTGTAGCTGTTGTTCATGTCTACCATATAATGTTGCTTCTGTGGCTGTTAGTTCCCAGTTCTTCCCCGTGGTGGAGGACTTCTTCCTTCTCCCTGCCAGCCCACATTGCAGGTGCCAGCTTGCTGCACACCCAAGCCAGCCATGTCTAGACACTTAGGGTTTCCTAAGAAAAACAAGCTACAAGATAGTCTACCAAAGAGATAGTTGAAAGGCCATGCTTAATTGATTCCTTGTAGGTTCTCTGCTGGATTTCCTTTAGACGTGGGCTGATTTTCATTAGATCTTGTGCACACCAGCATATTCTAATTTATGTGTCTGCCCTACTGTTTCTTTTTCTTTCTGATATACACCCTTTGGAACCCTAGTGAACAGCTTTAATTGATGGTTGTGAGGCAAAAATAACTTGTAATTTGCACTCTTTTTTAAATAGTGTGTTAATTGCTTTTACTATTTCCCCTCCAAACTGTTAGCGATGTGTGTGTGTGTATACTTAAGGACTGATCTATGATACCAACTGTTAAAGAGGGGGGACAAAAAGCAAATAAACTCTATAATTTTGCAAACAAAGCCAACCCATTTTGATGGTGTACTATATTTTTAATGTTTTTTCAATTGTGTAGGGCAGTACAAAAGACTTTTGGGAGCGTTTACTTGACTTTAACTCCAGCACTGTATTCCTGCTAATGTACTGGATGCCCTCCTGATTGGAAGTGGTGCAGAAGGGAGGATGCAATATGTAAATACACTAATCAGATCAATGCAAATCATAATAACACGTTCCTTCATAGGGTCTGGGGGACAGCTGCTAAAAGAATGGTGATTTTCATTTTCATAGGTTTGGGTGAACTTCTTTAGCAAATCCTGTTTCCATGATTCTGTGATTCTAGTTCTGTTATGCTTTACTTTGATTACTTTTCCCTTTTGGTTTTTTGGGACTACATATGGTGAAAGTTGGCACTTGAGGAATAAGTGGCTAGTTTTATTCTCTTCTCTTTGTGGCCAGTTGGATTTGGAACTTTTGTTTCCAATAACTTCGCTACAAAACCACATGAGCAGAGCTTTTGTGAGGTTTTCTGTGTGATCAAAGTGGGGTTTGGTAATGTGTTAACTGTTTCAAAGGTTTTCTTAGAAAAGTATGGATCATCATCTTTGGAGAAAAAACATTTTCTAAAAGAGTCAACAAATTATTTTAGTTTACTACAGTTGATACCATTATGTCAATGTTTTAATCAGGGCAAAACTTCTGGCCACTTGTTTTATGTGGAAGAAATATTAGTATCAGTCAGGTAGATATTCCCACTTTCCTGAGACCCTAATAGACCCCAGGGAAAGGAGGAACTGTTGGTAGTGGGAGTTAAAAGGAATCAGAGTGCTCAGCTGACTTATCATAAGTTAGGAGGAGAGAAAAGGAGAAAAATAACCTGTGAATAAGGTTTGCTAAAAGTCTTATTTTTTTTTTTAAACCAAAGTAATACAAAAGAAAAGTTTAAAGTAGTGTGAAAACATTCCAATTGCATGGTGCGAATTTGAGTGGTGAAATTGCATAATTCTTAATACTGAATTTTAGGAATAAAATTGTATTGGATCTTTCATTCCTAAGTGAATATAGGATCCAAACCACTCTGAATTATTCTGGAAGACAGTACTAATAAGGCAAAGTTTTTTGGCACTTATCATATTATTTTCTGAGGGAGAGTAAATTATGAGAGTGGAGATCTTTCTTTTATTTATGTACTAGAGGCCTGGTGTACGAAATTCATGTACTGGGGGAAGGGGGTGTTCCTCTCAACGCAGCCTGCACCCTCTCAAATCTGGGACCCCTCAGGGGATGTCCAACTGTGGGCTTAGGCCCCATCCAATCTGGGACTGCTGGCTCCCAACTGCTCACCTGCCTGGCTGCCTGATTGCCCCAAACCACTCCCCTGCCAACCTGATCACCCCCTAACTGCTCCCCTGCTGGCCCAATCACCCCCAACTGCCCTCCCCTGCAGGCCTGATTGCCCCTAACTGTCTCTGTCTGCATGATCACCCCTCACTCCCTTCCCCTGCTGTCCTGATCTCGCCCCCAACTGTCCTCCCCTGCCTGCTAATTTGGTTCATGATTGGTTGGTTTCTATGCCAGTCAGGGTCAAAAGCTCCACCTCCTAGGCAGTCTTTAGCTCCTCACAGTTCACCCAGATTTGGTTCTGATTCGTCGATTTCTATGCCAGTCAGCATTTCTGGGCCTATCTCCAGGCCTGAGCAGAGAGGCAGGGCTAATCAGCAGCCCCCACAGGGGCCCAGAGAGAAACAGAGGTGTGGCTGCTGGCAAAGCCTGGAGAGAGAGAGGCAATGGCTGATTAACAGCTACCACAGAGGCTATGGATCAGACCTTGCTTCTCTCTCCAGGCCTCTCTCCAGGCTTATCCACAGCCCCCTAGCAGTCAGTGCTGGGTCATCGCAGCAACTCAGCACTGACTGCAGGACTGACTTCCAGTGTTTGGTCAAGCCTTTGGTCGTTCATTTCGAACCCTGGGTTTTTATATATTAGGATAATTTCTATGCTGTATGTTATATTTTATTTTTATTTTTATTTTTGTTAATCCTTACCTGAGGATATTTTTCCATTTATTTTTAGAGAGAGAGGAAGGGGGAGAGACAGAGGAAAAGAAACATCGATGTGAGAGAGACACATTGGTTGGTTACCTCCTATACTGGGCCTGGGATCATGCCTGCAACTGAGGTATGAGGTGCATACCCTTGACCAGAGTCAAACCCAGGACCCTTCAGTCCTTGGGCTGATGCTCTATCCAGTGAGACAAACAGGCTGGGCTGCACTTTCCATTTCTGAGCTTATTTTTATAACTGGCAATTTGTACTTCTTAGTCTCTTTCACCTTTTTCACCCATCCCCCAATCCTCCTCTCATTTGGCAACCATCAATTTGTTTTCTGTATCTATGAATTTGTTTTGGTTTTGTTTGTTTGTTTATTTTATTTTTCAGATTCCACATGTAAGTGGAATCATATGGTATGTGTCTCCTTCTGACTTATTTCACTTACCAAAATATCCTCTATGTTTATCAATGTTGTAAAAAAAGAAGGCAAGATTTCATTCTTTTTTTTTTAATAACAGTAATATTTCATTGTATATATGTACCACCTCTTCTTTACTCATTTGTGTATTGGTGGGTGAAGTATGGTAGCAACCATACTTGGGTAAAAATTGCTGTTTAATATTTTAACCTTGCTGTTTTGGGTTCTGTACTCATTTAAAAGTTATTTTGATTTTCTGAACTTATGTATGATTGAATACTCCATTGATGGTGGTTTGAATATCCCATTGATTGTGATCTCACTGGTTACTGAAGCACATTCTTCTGGGAATCAGAAGAGCACAAATTATCCTAAATTGTCTCAGTAGCTACAGACAGTGCATTCCTGTTGACTCATTGATCCCGGAATCTGGACAGCGCAATTATTCTAAATTGTCCAGGTGGTCCCAGATAATGTATTTCTGTTGATTCAGTGATTCGTAAATACTTTAGATAACTAACTTGCTCAATTTTTGCTTCTGTAAAGAATGCTTTTTGTGAAACAGGTTCCTCATTCCAGACCCAAAGATGTAATCGATACTTTTGTGATATTCTGCCAATATAAGCCAGATGTGGCAAACTGTTCAGGGCTGTGAGGTCTGGAGTGCTTTTGCTCCCTCGTATGCCGCTGGCTTTTAATAAATGACTCCATAATTGGACTTTTTGAGGCGTCCTTTGTAACATGGAGGTTACACTACAACATGGGCACTTAGATTGCTTCCATATTTCAGCTATAGTAAGTACTGCTGCAATGAACATAGGGGGGAATATCTCTTTTTGAATTAATGTTTTGATTTCTTCAGAAAAATACACAGCAATGGAATTACTGGGTCATAATTTTTTAAAATAAATCTTTATTGTTCAGATTATTACAGTTGTTCCTCTTTTTCCCACCCCATAGCTCCCCTCCACCCGGTTCCCACACCATCCTCTGCCCTTACCCCCCAACCCACTCCTCATCCATAGCTGTACGATTTTTGTCCCAGTCTCTTTCTACACTCCCCACCCCTTCCCCCCTGAGAATTGTCAGTCCACTCCCTTTCCATGCCCCTGATTCTATTATATTCACCAGTTTATTCTGCTCATCAGATTTTTTTATTCACTTGATTTTTAGATTCACTTGTTGATAGATATGTATTTGTTGTTCATAATTTTTATCTTTACCTTTTTCTTCTTCTTCCTCTTCTTAAAGAATACCTTTCAGCATTTCATATAATACTGGTTTGGTGGTGATGAACTCCTTTAGCTTTTTCTTATCTGTGAAGCTCTTTATCTGACCTTCAATTCTGAATGATAGCTTTGCTGGGTAGAATAATCTTGGTTGTAGGTTCTTGCTATTCAACACTTTGTATATTTCTTGACACTCTCTTCTGGCCTGCATAGTTTCTGTTGAGAAACCAGCTGACAATTGTATGGGTATTCCCTTGTAAGTAACTAACTGTTTTTGTCTTGCTGCTTTTAATATTCTCTCTTTGTCTTTTGCTCTTGGCATTTAAATTATGATGTGTCTTGGTGTGGTCCTCTTTGAATTCTTTTTGTTTGGGGTTCTGTGCGCTTCCTGGACTTGTAAGTGTATTTCTTTCACCAGGTGGGGGAAGTTTTCTGTCATTATTCCTTCAAATAGGTTTTCAATATCTTGCTCTCTCTCTTCTTCTGACACCCCAATAATTCAGATGTTGGTACACTTGAAGTTGTCCCAGAGGGTCCTTACACTATCTTCATATTTTTGGATTCTTTTTCTTTTTGCTTTTCCAGTTGGGTGTGTTTTGCTTCTTTGTATTTCAAATCTTTGACTTGATTCTTGCGATCCTCTAGTCTGCTGTTGGATCTCTGCGTATTATTCTTTATTTCAGTCAGTGTATGCTTAATTTCTAGTTGGTCCTTTTTCATATTCTCGAGGGTCTCACTAAATTTATTGGCGGTTTCTAGAAAATTCTTGAAAAACCTTGTACCTTGTAACCGTGGTTTTGAACTCTATATCCAGTCATTTTCTTTCCTCCATTTCTTTCATTTGTGGTCTGTTTCTTTGTCTCTGCATTTTGGCTGCTTCCCTGAGTTGATGGAGAGGCTTTTTGTGCTAGGTGTCCTATAGGGCCCAGTGGCTCAGCTTCCCCAGTTACTTGAGGTGGACACTCTTGGTGTACCCCTTTATGGGCTGTGTGCACAGTCTTGTTGTAGTTAAGCCTTGATTGTTGTTGGTATCATTTGGAGGACTTGACCTCCAGACCAATTGGCTGTGAGGATCAGCTGTGTCTACACTGGGAGAACTTCTGTGCTCAAGACACCCTTATGAGGCAAGACTTGCTTCAGTGGGGCTTTGGTGCTCACTGAGTGTTCTCTCTGAGTGTGTCCCTTATGGATCTGAGGAGCTGTAATCTGGATGGTCCCACTCTGACCACTGGGTACACTGGCTCTTGGATCTCCAAGGAGGTGCTAATTTAGCTTCTGTCTGAGGCCACCCAGCAGGAGCTACAGAGAGATCTGCAGATTCCCCTTCTTTGTTTGGGGTTTGGAGGTGCCCAGATGAGGCCCAGCTGTGAAGCAATGCAAGCTTCTGTGGGACCTTGGGCCTTCTTTTGGAAGTTCTGGGTCTCTCTGACCAAGCTGCAGTTTGTTAGGTAGGTTTAGAATTCAAAGAATCAGGCCATTCATATGCAAAAGCCTCTGAGCTCAGCTTGGATGGGGCGGAGTCTCAGGGTGGAGCAAACAGCAATGGCTTACCCTCAGCCCTGCCCTTAGAGGCCCCTGGGTCTCAGTGTTCCCTTGTAATCGCTGCAAGCACCTCTGAGAGAAAGCCGCCCTCGAGTTTCACCGAAGCCAGACAGTCCAGTTTTTCCCTGTATGAGTCTGGGTCCCCAGAGTCTCACCTGGAACTGGAGTTCAGAGCAGTTGGGAGCTTGTGTCTCCCTCTGGATTGAACACGACAACCCGCATTCTCAGTTGCCAGCCCTTTCCATGTGCACACCTCCGTACCTCTGCACTTTACCCACACCTCCTCTGAGTCTCAGTGTGCTTTTCTCTTTCCTTCTACTTGTAGAATTTCCATTCAGCCAGACTTGCTGTGGTTCTGGATGATGTCCCTTTTGTCTTTTAGTTGTAGTTTTGAAGTGGTTGTGTGAGGCAGCAATTTCAGGTATTTACCTATGCTGCCATCTTGGTTTCTCCAGGTCATAGTATTTTTTTCCACTAATTTCTAGAAAGAGTGGAAGGGAGGGAGGGAGGAGGAGAGATAGAAACATTGACATAAGAGCAACACATTGATTAATTGTCTTCCATATGTGCCCCTACCAGGGTTGAAGAATGTGCAACCAAGGTCTGTGCCCTTGACCTGGAATTGAACCCAAGACCCTTCAGTTCACAGGCCAATGCTCTCTAATCTCTGAGGCAAACCAGCCAGAGCTATTTTTAAATTTTTAAAAATTGACTCCAGAGAGAGGAAGAGAGAGACAGAGAGAGAGAGAGAATAGATCTGTTGCCTCCTGCACATACCTCAACCAGGAATTGAACCCACAACCTGGGTATGTGACCTGACTGGGAATCGAACCTGCCACCTTTTGGTGTATGGGATGAAGCTCTAACCAAGTGAGCCACCCTGGCTAGGGTTCTATTTTTAATGTTTTGAAGAACCAACACACTGTTTTCCATAGCGGCTGCACCAATTTACAATTCCACCAATAGTGCATGAGGGTTCCCTATTTTCCACATCCTTGTCAAAGCTTGTTTGTGATTCATTGATGAAAACCATACTGACAGGTGCGAGGTGACATTTCATTGTGGTTTTGATTTGAATTTCCCTGATTATTAGGGATATTGAGCATCTTTTCATGTGTCTATTGGCCATTTATGTCCTATTTGGAGAAGTATAGTTCATGCACTCTCTTCATTTCTTAGTAGATTGTTTGTTTGTTTTTTTATGCTGAGCTTTGCTAGTTCTTTGTATATTTTGAATATTTATTCCTTCTTGGCTATATATTTTGTAAATATCTCCTCCCACTTAGTAGGTTGCCTTTTTGTTTTTTTTATGGTTTTCTTTGCAGTGCAAAAGATTTTTTTGCTTAATGTAACCCCACTTGTTTATTTTTGCTTTTGTTGTCTTTGCTCCAGGAGACATATTAAAAAATATTGCTAAAACCAATGTCAAATAATTTACTGCCTACATTATTGTTTCAGTTCTTATATGTAAGTCTCTAATCTATTTTGAGTATAGTTTTGTATGTGGTATAAGAAAGTGGTCTAATATAATTTTTTTTCATGTATCTGTCCTCTTTCCCAAACACCTTTTATTGAGGAGACTCTCTTTGCCACACTGTGTATTCTTGCGTGAGTGAGGCCTTTCTTGCTGAAACTTGGGAGGAATCCTCTGTGTGCAATGGTTTCTAGCAATAGAACAGATAAAATGGTCTGAAATAGTTTCTAGAGATCAGAAGCCTACAGATAATTCAATGTATTTAAATAAATGTGCACTGACCCCAACATGGTTACCTCCTCATGTGCATGTCTGTCTGCTTCTCTGCCTATCACATGGGTAAAAACCCAGAAAGCTCTACTCACAGCAAAGGTATTTAGTACTCTCAAAGACAGATTCCTAAGGAACCAAAAGAAGAAAGGAATGTATATTGAACATTAATTGGTAAAGAAGAATTGAGATGTCAGACTAAAAATAAATATTTTTGGAATTCCATGTCCCATTGAGTATATTTTCTCAACCTCTTCTGAAGCAATCTACTTCTCTCCATACCTCGTGCCACTATTGTAGTCCAGGCCAGTAATTTTCTCTCTAAATTATTTTGACAGTTTAATTGAACTCACTCATGTTTGGCCTCGCCCCTACCCCAATCTAATATCTGCACCATGTATTATCCATTGGCTTAAAACCTTTCAGTGGCTCTACACTGTCTGCCGGATACAGTCAAATCTCCTTTTGTGGCTGACAAGAATGTTAGGACCATTCCTGATTTATTGGTCCCACCTCACTGGTTTCTTAGAGCACTCTTACTACTTTGAACTCTAGTCTTACTTCCTTATATATCAAATCTTTTAGCATTTATGCCTTTTCTGAGTGGAGTGACTTCCTATTTTCTTATGTTTCCCCATCTCACATCTCCCCCTGAAATAGTTCTTATAATTAATAAACAAAACAGTAAAACAAAACAAAGAAACAGGATCCTATGGCTAGAGGATTGGTGATGAGAAACTTCTTTCAAAGCCATTATCAGGGTTAGGTACCATCTTTTGCTGTTTGTCTTAGTTTAAGCATAAGGTTCCCTCACTCAACCATCAAACACTGTTTACGTGGTCTTAGCAGAAGAAAAGCTTAGAGAAACTCAGCCGGGAAGAAAGGATCAGCCACAGGATTCTTTGGCTCCTCTGGAGGACTTTAATTTCTTTTCACTTCAGCTGGGTGAGTTCAGTTGCACCTCAGTGAATCCCTGCTCCAACTCATAATCCAGCTTTAGCAATGGGTGTAAACACTTTCTACAGCTTTCAGAAGTCCACTAGGAAGGCCATGCAATATGTACTAGTAGAATACGTGTCGTAGACATTTCCCTTTACCGCATCTAAAATCAGTGTATACAGACATATGGTGGTTACTGGGGGTGGGGGGTGTGTGTAGAGGGAGGTAGAAGAAGGTAAAAGGGGGATAAATGGTGATGGAAGTGACAGGCCTGAGTGGGTCTGCCTGAGGCTGCTTGTAGTGTGTGGGTTCTTGACTTGGTGCAGGAAAGATTTCACAAAATGATTCCAGGTGATTCTGAGAGCATGTTTCTTAAAGCTGGGGACAGTGAAACAAAGAAAGGCCTTAGGGTGGCAGAAGCAACAGGAGAGAGCCTAGCCTCCCTAGAAACATTACAGGAAAGAAGTGAACTGAAGCAGGGCTGCTGTTAGCTCCCTGGAAGTAACAGTCACAGTGACAGAAGTGACCTAAGGTGGGGCTGCTTTTAGTTCATGAGGAAGCCAGAGATAAAGGGAACCTTGGAAACCAGATCAGAGGGTAAACCTGGAACAAGCTGCTGCTCCCCTGGTTGCAAGGCTTGTGGGGATGCCTAATTTAGAAGGAAGTAAAGAGTTTCAGGCCCAAGAAGGAGCATGGACATGATCTAGAGAGAGCCCGTGCTGGTATCTCTGTTTTGAGCGTTTTATCTCCCTTCTGGGGGTGAGAATCTCAGGGAGGCTTTCAGCAGAATATTCATCAGCTTTCCAGGTGCATTTTTAATATGCTGATGCATCAAAATGAGTGTATAAGGGAGTTTGGGATTATGCTTTGGTCTGCTTTACTGTTTTACTTTTATCTTGGGTCTGTCTGGCTCTAATTGGGTTTTTGTTATTTGTTTTTCTGACTTCATCTGTCCTTGGGTTTGGCTGGCACAAATGGTTTTAATTGGGTCTCTGTTCTCTATCTCACAGACCAGTGATGTACGCTATGTATTCTCTGGTTCGGCAGGACAGGTATAAACCCTTTCCTCTCAAATGTCCTTGCTTAGGGACGATAAGGTCTTGCGATTCACTAGCTGGCTGTAAGCTGTTCATATGTTTTGACCTTGTTTAATTATCTTGTCTCAGTTTTCCCATTCTACTTGCTTCTTACTACCCTGCCTCAGAAGCAGACTTGATTTGGGGTGGTGAACACACACTGCAATATACAGATGATGTATTACAGGATTGTACATCTGAAACCTATATAATTTTACTAAGCAATGTCACCCCAATAAATTCAATAAAAAAGCAATTTATACATAAATCTGAAACTACCTATCATAACTGAACTAGAGGTCAGATCTTGTTCATCTTTCAGACCTTCCCTGTCTGAGGCTTATTCTCCCTCATTGAACCTTTTCTTTTTCTTCACTCCTCTGTGGTCTCCTAGCACCTTGCCCATACCTCTCTGAGTTAAGCATTCACCACAAGCTATTTTCTGCTGTGTCTGCCTTTCCCAAGAGACAGAGAGTATTACAGATCGATCACATTATTCATCTTTGTGACTACAAGGCATAACACAAGGTACTTTATAAATGTTTATTGAGTGGATAAGACTTTGATTCTTCTTAAGATCTTATGATTCCTTTATAATCACAACTATGGAGACCAAATGACATGATGGTTTTAAATTATTGAAAATAACATGTGTTTTTCTCATACTTTATTATTTTTCTTGGGAGAAGGGGTTTCCACCAGCACTAGTATATTTATTTTTTAATGGTATTTTTGACTGTTGACATGGCAACTGTGCACTAATATGCCAAAAAAAAAAAATCAAGCTAAAGTTATGTTTGGATACAGTGCTATTATAGTGAGGTTGAAACTGTAAAATACCCAATTGGGACAGAATGTAAGACAATGTGTAATTGAAAACAGGTGGCTGCTATATTGTAAATTTTATCAAATCCCCTTTAGCACTTTTTAATTGGCTCCTGAGAAAGAATTTGTGTTCCCAAGAATTATTCTTATTTTTCTGTATTTGATAATTTAACAAACTCATTGATTTATTCATCTATACATTTCATAATTATTTTTAATAACTTGCTGATAACTTCAAGGAAGAAGTTGAGAAGTGGGAAAAGTATAAGAAAGAATCAAAGGCAAAAACACACCGAGTGGCCAGATTATTATGATCTCTGAATGCATGATAATCTGGCCACTCAGTGTATTTGCATTTTCATACTACACATAAACTGAAAGAGTATTAAGAAGAAAAGATACCATTTACAACAGTGAAAAGAACAAAAAAAGGAGAAAAAAGAAGAAAAGTAGATACTTAGGAATAGGTCTAACATATTCAAGGCCTACCTGGAAAAATTATAAGTTTTTCTTTAAAAGATATTGGAAAAACATTTAAAAATATATGAAGAGATACATTGTCTGGGTCTGTTTGGGTTGCTATAATAGAATAGACTGGGTAGCTTACCAAGAGAGTCAATAGCTTATAAACAACAGAAATTTATTCCTCACAGTTCTGGAAGTTAGGAATTCAAGATCAAGGTGCCACCATGGTTGTAGTCTGGTAAGAAATTTATAATCTGAATGAACTGATGAGAATATAATAAGATAATGTCTAACTAGTGGGAGATTTTAAAATTGAACTGATTTACTTTCTTACTGTAACCTCACGTGGTGGAAGTGGCTAAGGAGATCTGTGGAGTCTTTTATGTAAGACACTAATGCCATTTATGAGGGTTCCACCCTAATGATTTAAGCACCAACCAAGGGCATCTCACCTCCTGTTATCATCATCTTTGGGGGTCAGGATTTCAACACTGGAATTTAGGGGGGCACAAACTTCCAAATCACATCATGTGCACGAGTAGAGACTCAATATTAGCAGGAGGTTGCTTCTTTTCTCTTCAGTCTATTAGGTAGAACCACATGAAATTGTCATCTTTGTAGGTCAAAAACAGTTTAATGTCAATTTCAATGGTTTGAACTAATATATAAGTACAATTATAATTTTAAAAAATAGGATTTGTATAGAAACTTGACAAGTTGATTTTATATAATTTATATGAAAGAGCAAAGGCCAAAGAATATACAAGACAATGCTGAAGTATAAAAGAGCAAGAGGACTTGCTCTCTCAGGCATCATAATATGTTATCCAGTAATAATAATCAAGACGATTTTGCACTGGCCCAGGAAGAGACAACTAAACAATGTAACCGAATAGAGTGCTCCCAAAGTATTCCAGGCCTATATGCCTATTTGGAACAGGTTTCAGCAGATATCCTCGAGCAATGGTAGACTGTTCAATAAAATATACTGGGCCAATCAAAACCTGTGCTAACAGTGAGAGCTGAAATCTACAGACAATACTAAGCTCTTCTAGAGCAAGAACAAATGCTGATCTAAGGAAATTATAGGAAGATCTGCCAAGGCCATTGATGCAAAAGTGGGAGGTGAGTTTCAGTGTTTAATATCTGCCATCCATAGTGTGGAAGCTGTTCTTTAGTGTCCATGTGTGGTCCAGGTCCAGGTAAAATTTTTTCTTTTTTTCTGAGCCCTCTTTCTTAGACCTCTTGTTTGTGCGCTGCAGGCCCTGGGAAGGTAGGGACACATCCAGGTGGCAGACACATGAAAGGTGTAAGTAGACTTCCAAGGAATCAATAGCCTCTGATTAAACAAACCTAGTTCAGGATTCAGATCAGACTATTCTGTGCCCATCACATGCCAGTTACTCCTTCCCGCCTCTTTGGTACATGACTAAGAATAAGATGTTCTATGAAAATGAACCAGGTGCAACAAATATTATGCTAAAGAGTTCCAAAGGCAAATCAACTATTTTTTTATTATTTAGTCTCTTGAAATAAATATAAAAGGAAGAAGTTGGGCTCATCAAAATTATGTCTGAAATCTTAAACCAGGTCATTAATAAAATTGCTCTTGCAAGAATAACATGGTAGAGAATCTGCTATCTATTTGAGTATCATGAAAGGATGTACAATTACATTGAACTATTGCATTTTTGGCAATGTAAATGACTTAGCTAAAAAAACAAAGGGATATAAAAGCATTTGACAAAAATTAAACTGCACACAGACATCACTATCATGGATCTAAAGACTGCCAATGATCATTTCAGGCAGAAAGTGAAAGAAACTTACCCATCTCTAGGAGGAAATCTATATCAATTCTTCTATGTGCATCCCTGAGGTGTCCAAATATTTGAACTATGCATCCACAGTTTAGACTTTAGACAATCCAGGTGATTAAATCTCAAACTAAATCTAGTTGAAGAAATTGTAAGAGAACTATGATTTCAAATTTACCACAAATTCCATAAGTTTACAACCCTCAAATAAATGCATTCCACTCAAAAGCAAACAAAATAGCTTTTCAACATAAGAAGTCCTTTGAGTTTTAAAAAACCCCACCAAAGCCATGTAAGTGCTTCATCATGCAAATCAACTATTCAGGGAAATGGCCAGTGAGCAGCATGCATGGATGATACTGAGAAAAGCAGAGGCTGTTTTCATCTTCTCAGCAGGACAGATTCCTCATGCCACAGATTTAATGATCCCCCTTCCTCATACATCTTGAAAAGGCACGTTTTATAGATTTGTGAAAAGATGTTTTGAATGAAGCAGATTTCAAATAAATTCCTTTTCCTGTGCCCACTGAGTTATCATTATAAAGAGCAGTTGCAGTAAAGTGGATATAGACACATAATGTTGGTGTCCCTGCATATGGCGACTATATTGATTCAATCATTTAGGGAAAACTTGAAGTCTCATAAATGGACATTATTAATTCATTAATATGGCCAAGGTCTGCCACTATTGAGTGCATTATTAATATATTTGGTAATTGAAAAATATTATTAGTCTCTGACTTTTTAAACTCTAGAGTGGAGAGAAGAGAGGGTTGACTGGGGTTGAAATTGTGACTAGTTCTCATAACAATCTAAACAGGCCCAAATATAGCTTTTGTAAACTGCATGAGAGGGAGTGCCACCTTTAGTACGTAATCATGCATAAAGGCTTTATATGGGCATGAAGGAAGGGGACCAAGATAGTGAAAAAATGAGGTAGGTAAATTTCTCATGTTTGGGGTATTATGGCCCCTGGAAAGTTTTATGGCAGAGAATTAAAGAGGAAAGTGAAAATAATTATAGTAACAGTACTATATGTTTGGATACAGTCTAATTTTAAGATTTGCGAGTTGTTTAAAATTCTCAGAGTCAGGACTAAGTTTTCTTGAATGAGACTCTACTCCAGAACTCGATTACTGGGGTTTCTAAGTGCATAAGGTATTTGCTCTCTTATGGTGATGAGAAACCTGACAGGTCAGTGTACCTCACTGCACAGGTCTTTAGAGAAGCAATAAATAAGACTTGGGTCCATCTCAACAATGTTGAAGAGGACACACCCAATAACTAGGTATTCAGCTATGGTGCCTGTTTGGAGATCATTTGCAATCATTCTATTCCATAAAACGAGGAAGCTTCTTAGACACTTAGCGAAAACTAGCGAAGGAATTGGGCAGTTAGTACTCTATGCTTCATCTTAACCTTAAAAATGTTGAGAGGAAAAATCCTTAGGTCTAAAGGAAGGGAAAAGAAGTCACAACATTGGGTATCAACCTCCATTGCTTGGGTGCACCACATGACTCATGATTTTAAAATGCCCTTTAAATATCTACAAAAATATTACTTTTTTAGCATATATTTTATGTCAATGTGAGGAGGCAAACCCCTATTTTGTAAAAACTACTGTTTGGAATTCTCTGCTGTTTTTTTAGACAGACTCTTATTCTAAGAAAACTTACTTGCTTTCTAACATGCTTTAGCCTGCTTGAATAATAAGGGAAGATAAACTTAACTGTCTGACCTTGTAGGCCGCAGAGTAGATATGCCCATACTCACAATGCCATGCCAGGTACATTTTTTAATTGGATAGAACTGTGTTGTTTTCAAGGCCAGCAGCAAGATAACCACTAAGTACACAAAGGGCTGGCTCTTTAATAAAAAGGGAAGTTCTGCTTGTAGCTGGGGCTTAGAATTTGAATTCATTTTCTCTAAGCCACCGCGGTAAATAAAGTGTGACTCCAAACTCTCCGGCATTGTTTGATTATTCTGGTTCTCTGTAACAAATGTATTTCTTGGTACATATTGCAATACTATGTTAGCTAAATCATTTAATTAAATGAAATATGCCATTTCTTTACCATATCATATTAATAGAGAGTCATTGTCATTTCCATTTGTATCCTTATTATACTTAGAAACAAAATTCTGAGTATCCAGAGAGCCATTCTGAGTAAGGGATTATAGAGGATAATGATGAAGTCAGCATTGGCTATTAAAACAGCAGATGTAACCATTAAGTTGAAGTTGACCAAGTCCAATGTAGTGCTTTCTGTTACTCAGCCTTTGAATTCTGACTAGGTAAGTTGTCCTGCTTGAGAATAAGGAAGGAGAATGAGATAGAATGTATTGTTTTTGTAGCAAAGATTTATACTAGAATACCAACTCTCATCTAGGTGGGAGAGAACCTTGAAAGGAAAAATTCTCTGTTTTTGGATGGAAATGTACTTTGAAACAAAAAATTTATCTTACTAATGAATCTTAGCTTACTATTGTGGTTTTGCTACACTAAAACATTTATTTCAAGTTTTACGAGAATGGAATATGAGAATTATGGAAGGCAGATATATTTACAACTTATGGAGTCATCAGAATTCTTTTCAATGCTTAAATTGTTGGGCTGGAGGCCAGATCTTTGATTTCTAACTGAATCCATTTGACTTTATAAACCTACTAGTCTTTTGTATTTGATTATTGGAATACCTAAGAATTCTTCTGAATCATTCATTAGTTTCTATCCTAAAAGATAACTTCTTCATTCTATTGATGTTATTTTGTTTGTGTGGTTATAAAAACAACTTGATTTTACTTCTTTTATTTATTGAAGAATAATTTAATAAAAAAATACACAGCAATGGTGACTTTTCCCCTAGAGGCAAAATTATTGGGCAAAACAAATCTACTAGTTTTTGAATAGAAAGAGTTTAAAGAACATTCGTGAACTTGCCTTTTAAAATTTGTTTTGGAGATCATCATTTGTTGGAGTAAATTCTGCAGTTGATCAAGAGACACAAGTTGAATGAGGAAAATAGATGCGCTGAAGATGATACAATGAGATTCTACTGTCGTACTCCCATTTTTTTCTCTGTGAATAAAGACAATTGATGCCCCATTAAACAATTACTCCTTATTACTCTTTAATTTTTTTCTAAGATTGTCATAAATATAGAAAGGATTTTCTCTGGTTAATTTTACTTCTACTCTGTTGGAGCCACCCATGCTCATAGCTACACCATGAATGCTTTTAATAAATATATATTTGAGTATCAAAATTTCATTTATCTCACTCTGAACAAAATCTCTTGTCTGCTAAGCTTTGCTTCACCCTTGTTACCACTATAGCTGCTCTCAGAACATTCTAATCTCTGGATTTCTCTCATTTTCTACCACCATTTAACCTCCTTCAGGGCACTTTACCTTTCTTACTCAGCCTCACTCTATGGAATGAATAGTGTATTACCTATTTTCCCACTAAGTATCTGATTCCGTGTACCCTTATCTTTCCACTGTACCAGTAGCATTTAGTAACTCAATAAAAAATCAGAGCCACATTCCTTTTTCTTGAGACCTCTACCTAGGTGGTTAAAGGCCAATAGTTCAAGTCATTGTCTGAGCAGTTGGTCCTACTCAATTTTATGAGCTTAGCACTGTGCATAATTTTTTTCCTATGCATCTGGCTAGCTTTGTTTCTCAGGCTCTTTTAGATTGGTCAAATGGAATAATATAATAAGTATTCTTTTGAAAGTAGTTTCTTTCACTTAACATAATGTTTTCAAGATTCACCCGTATTATAAAATGTATCAGTACTTCATTTAAAAAAAAAAATCTTTATTGTTGAAAGTATTACAGATGTCCCATTCCCCCCCTAGCCCTAGCCCATTAACCTTCTCCTCCTTATCTCCGTCCCACCCCCAGGCCTACCACACTATTGTCTGTGTCTATAGGTTATACATATATGCATATAAAATTTTTGGTTAATCTTTTCCCACCACTTCACTGCTTTGTATTGCAGACTAAGGAAATGGATTGTCGGATAAGGAAATGGTGGGATTTCTGGGCTATATGGTAACTTTACACTTAACATTTTGAAGAACAGCTAAACTGTTTAAAATAGCTGAACCATTTTACAATCTCTCCAGCAGTGTTTGTATCCCAATTTCTTCACATCAACATCAACACATTATATCTGTCTTTTTTATTATAGTCATCCTATTGGGTGATTTTATTTGCATTTCCTAAATGATTAATAATGTTAAGCATTATTCCTCCCCCCTGTCCCCTGTTTGTTTATTTTGGAGAAATGTCTATTCAGGTCCTTTGTCATTTTTAAACTGGATTATTATTATTGTTATTTTAATATATATTTATATATATATTTCTTTATTGATTTCAGAGAGGAAGGGAGAGATAGAAACATCAATGATGATAGAGAATCATTGATTGTCTGCCTCCTGCACCCTCCCCACTGGGGAGCGAGCCTGCAACCTGGGCATGTGCCCTTGACTGGAATCGAACCTGGGACCCTTTAGTTCACAGGTTGACGCTCTATCCACTGAGCCAAACTGGCTCGGGCTAAACTGGATTATTTATCTTTTTAAATTAAATTGTAGAAATCTTCTATATATTCTGGGTACAAATTCATTGTCAGACATATGATTTACAAATATTTTTTTTACTAGAGGCCCAATGCATGAAATTTGTGCAAGAGCAGGCCTTCCTTCCCCCCGCTGCCAGCACCAGCTTCCCTCTGGCACCTGGACCTGGCTTCCCTTGCAGCCCCAGCTTCATCCAGAAGGTTGTCCGGAAGGACATCTGGTCTAATTAGCATATTATGCTTTTATTATTATAGATTATCTATGAGTGCTCTTTTTACTTTCTTGATGGTGTTCTTTGAAATACCAAGTTTTTAATTTTTAAAAATCCAATTTATTTACTTTTTCTTTTGCTGTTTGTGTTTTTGATGTCATATCTAAGAAACTATTAACTCAGAAAACAGAAATTTACTCCACTTTTTTCTAAGAGTTTTATAGTTTTAACTCCTACTTTTAGGTCTATGATATGTTGTGAGTTAATCTGCGCTCCTGGTGTGAGGTAGGGGTCTAAGTTCATTCTTTTACATGTGAATATCCAGTTGCCCAAGCACCATTTGTTGAAAACCTTCTCTTCTTATTGAATTATCCTGGCAACTTGTTGAAAATCAATTGATAATACAAGGTTTATTTCCGGACTCTTAATTCTATTCCACTTATCTATATGTTTTTTTGAGGTAATTTTTATTTTATTTATTTTAATTACAATTTACATTCAATATTATTTTGTATTAGTTTCAGGTGCATAACACAGTGGTCAGACAATCATACTTTATATTGGTTTCCTATTGCTGCTATAAAAAGTTACCACAAACTTAGTGACTTAAAGTAACACAAATTTAGATTACAGTTCTGGAGGTAGAAAATGGTCTTACTAGGCCCAAACCAACTTGTTTGCAGGGCTGTTTTCCTCTGGAGGCTATAGGACAGCCTTGCCTTTCCGAGCTTCTAGAGACTGCATGTATTCCTTGACTGCGGCTTTCTTCCAGCTACAAAGTCAGTTCTTGCACTACTCTGACCTCGCTTCTATCACCACATCTTCCCCTCTCTCACTCTTCTGATCTCCTCCTTCACTTCATAAGAATCCTTGTGATTATACTGTGCCCACCCAAATAATCCAGGATAATCTCCCCTTCACAAGATTCTTAATCACACCTGCAAGTTCTCTTTTGCTATGTAAGGTAACACATTGCATTCCCAGGTTGTGGGGATTAGCACATGGACATCTCTGGGGAGGCTGCTGTTCTGTGTACCACAGATCATTAGGGCAGCACCACACTTTCTTCATTACTGCAGCTTTGTAGTAAGTTTTAAAACAGGAAGTGTGAGTCCTTCAACTAGTCTTTTCTGAAGATTGCTTTGGTTATTCTGAATCCCTTGCATTTCTATGTGGATTTTAGGATCACCTTGTTAATTTCTTCAAAAAAGCTAGATGGTATTTTGATATTCATTGTGTTAAATTTATATATCTTAACAAGATTAAGTCTTCTGGTGGATAAACATAGGATAGCTCTTCATTTACTTAGATTTTCTTTACATTTTCAGCAATGTGTACACTTTTCAGTGGACTAGACTTGTACTTCTTTGGTACATTTATTTCTAATAAAGTGTTTCTAAGTGCTGTATATTTTTGAGGCCATGGTAAATTGAATTGTTTTCTTAATTTCATTTTGGGGTTATTCGTTGCTAGTATACATAAATAAAATTGACATTTGTATATTGATATTATGTTCTGCAACTTTGCTAAAATTGTTTATTAGTTGCAATATGTTCCTGTGGTTGCTATAGGATTTTTTAAATATATAAGATCATGTTATCTGATCATGATCAAAATAGTTTTATTCCTTTCATTCCAATCTGAATGCCTTTTTATTTGTATCCCTTGCTCAGCTGAGTTGGCTAGAACCTCCATTCCAATGTTGAATGTTGGTAGGAGTGGATATCTTTAATCTCTTTTTGATCTTAGAAGGAAAGAATTCAGTTTTTATCATTAACTATGATGTTAGTTCTAGGTTTTTCATGGATATCTCATCAGGCTAAAGACATTCTCTCTATTTCTAGTTTGTGGAGTGGCTTTTGATCATGAAAACATTTGTCAAATGCTTTTTCTTCATCTATTGAAATGATCATGTGCTAATATATTTTTGCATCTACTTTTACGAGCTATTATCCTGTAATTTTCTTTTCTTGTGATATTGTTGTCAGTCATTCCATGTGTTTTTTACTTTTAAATATCCTTTTGAGGTATAATCCTATAAAATAAAGAGGTAATATGCAAATTGACCATCACTCCAATATACAAGATGGCCATCCCATGTAGTCAAAGATGGCTATCCCCATGTGGACACAAGAAAGCTGCCACAAGATGGCCAGCAGGGGAGGGAAGATGTGGAGGGAGCAGGCCTGAAAGGGAGGGAAGTTGGAGGTGATCAGGCCTGCAGGGGAGGGCAGTTGGAGGGGGACCAGGCCTGCAAGGGAGGGCAGTTGGAGGTGATCAGGCTTTCAGGGGAGGGCAGTTGGGGGGATCAGGCTGGCAGGGAAGGGCAGTTAGGGCCAATCAGGCCAGCAGGAGAGGGCCATTAGGGGTGACCGGACCAGCAGGGGAGAGCAGTTGGGGTTAATCAGGCCAGCAGGGGAAGGCAGTTAGGGGTGACCTGACCTGCAGGGGAGGGCAGTTGTGGGGGGACAAGGCCTGCAAGGGAGGGCAGTTGGGGGTGATCAGGCCTGCAGGGGAGGGCAGCTGGGGGGACCAGGCCTGCAGGGGAGGGCAGTTCAAAGGGACCAGGCCTTCAGGACAGGGCTGTTGGGGTTGACCAGGCCAGCAGCGGAGGACAGTTAGGGGTGACCAGGCCTGCAGGGGAGGGCATTTGGGGGTACCAAGCCAGCAGAGGAAGGCAGTTAGGGGCAACTGGGCTGGTAGGGGAGGGCAGTTGTGGGGGGACAAGGCCTTCAAGGGAGGGCAGTTGGGGGGACCAGGCCTGCAGGGGAGGGCAGTTAGGGGCTAGCAGCAGAGGGCCTTCAGGGGTGACCAGGCCAGCAGGGGAGGGCAGTTGGGGGCGACAAGGCCTTCAAGGGAGGGCAGTTGGGGTTATCAGGCCTTCAGGAGAGGGCTGTTGGGGGTGACCAGGCCAGCAGGGGAGGGCAGTTAGGGGCAATCGGGCCAACAGGAGAGGGCCATTAGGGGTGACTGGGCCAGCAGGGGAGGGCAGTTGGGGGCGACCTGGCTGGCAGGGGAGTTGTTAGGAGGTGATCAGGCTGGCAGGCAGAAGCGGTTAGGGGCAATCAGGCAGGCTGGCAGGCGAGCTGTTGGGAGCCAGTAGTCCTGGATTGTGAGAGGGATGTCTGACTGCCCGTTTAGGCCTGAGGATCAGGCCTAAACGGGCAGTCGGACATCCCTTGAGGGTTCCCAGATTGGAGAGAGTGCAGGCTGGGCTGAGGGACACAAACCACCCCCCTTGTACAAATTTCGTGTACCAGACCTCTAGTTCATCTATAATAAATTAAACATGTTTAAAGTGCATAATTGTTAAGTTTAGACATAGGAATATACTTATGAAATCATTACGCTAATCCAAATAATAAGTGTAGCCATTATTCAGATGCACTTTATAATTTCTCTCTCCTGGCCTTCTCCCTCTCCTTCATTCTCAGGAAACCACTTTTCTGCTTTCCATTACTGTTAACTAGAATTTTACATAGATGGAATCATAAAGTATAAGTCCTATGCATTTCAACAACAATTTTAGAATCAATTTGTCAGTTTCTATAATAAAAACCTGTGGGGATTTTGATTGTATTGACTTAATGATGCTGCCTATAGGCTTTACAAAATATATACTTTTTGTATTCTCTATTCTGACTGACTTTAACAGGTTCTCTTGGCAAAACTCTTCTTTTGTAGTCAGGAACTCAATCTTTTTCCCTATTTCCTAGGGTATTGGCCTTGATGGTAGTCTCTTTCATCTTTTGCTTAGCTGAGCTCCAATCTCCTTCAATCTCACATTTTTATTTTATTCTTTTGCTATTACTCATTACAAAGAAAAAAATTGTAAATCTGTATGAATTTCCCAAAGGATGACAAAGGAGTACAAGAATCTAGGATGGGCTTGTGACTTAGAGGTGCTTTTTTTTTAATTGTAGTACTTGGATCCTCAAGAGAAGTGTGGGATGTATTCAATCATACTTTAGGGTCCATTGCCTTGAAAACCATCTTGGGGAAAAGCAGGGTATAAATAATAAATTAAAATATCCTTCCATTTACCAGTCTTTGATATGCCAAGTATGGTATAAGGAACTTCTGATAAATTGTGGATATGGGGCATTAAGGCAGATCTGTTATCTATTATTAGAGCCTGGATATAGGAAGCCCATTTTTTGATGGTTTCTTCCCCCTGGGTATCCTGAACTGGGTGTTAAAGAGTGAAACATGTGTTTTAGATGTAGAAATTCATGAATAAAATGGCCTTTGGGTAAGCCTAGGTATTTCAAACATCTGGTTCTCAAATGCAGAAATCGACATTCTATTTCTCTTTATGTAAGAACATCACATAGGTAGGGGGAAATTCCAGCGCCACAGCAAAAGCTTTCTAACTGATTTAATTGTCTTCATTCTGTCTTCAAATTATCATACTTTAGTATTTTTATTTTCCTAAAACACAGATATGATTGTTTCTCTCTAATTTTAAAAGATTTGTCTTTGACAGTCTTCTATTTCCTCCAGATTAATGCTCAATTCCCATCACTTGGTATTAAAAATTGCTTACTGCTTATTTCCTTTCACTTTCTACATCTCTTACAACTCTCTATTGCAGCAATGTGACTAGGCTATGCATTTTCACATCTGTGTATCTTTGCTTCTTCTATTTTCCCTGCCTAGAATGTCTTTTCTACTTTTGAAATTGTATCTATCTTTCAATACTCAGCTCCAATGTCACCTTCTGTGAACTTTAATTATTCCAAGTCACAATTGCCACCATTTTTGAGTGTTCTGGAGTTATCAGAGTGAGCATTATGACATGCTTACTAAGATGTACTATTATTACAACTTAGGTACTATTGTTACACCACTTTTTAGTTAACAGACACACAGCTGGTAAATGGCAGGATGCAATTGCAATGGATCTTCTTTCATCTATTACTCAAACCTTTAGATTGTGGCACTTACACCCTCTCTCCCTCTTCTTCTCTCTCTTACTTTATGACAGGAAATGGCTATTCCATTCAGGTACTGACATTCTTTCTATGTTGTACTGCCAACAATTGACTGAAATTTCATGTTCCCAGTTTCAATTCATGAAAAAGCTGATCTGAATAGAGCAGGTACTCATCCCTGGTCCACCCACATAGAAGACAACAAGGGGTACTCCCAAAATGACCTCATAGTTGTAGAAACAGTTCTCAGGGAAGGGAGGACCTACAGCAAGAAGAAGACACCTCTAAATATACTACTTACTTTAAATTAATAGTCTTATCTTGATAAATGAATGTTTTATTTGCTGGGTTTGTCATATGTTATTCTGGTAAGAATGATCTGTTTGGTTGCGTTCTTTTTTAAAAAAATATATTCTTATTAATTTCAGAGAGGAAGGGAGAGGGAGAGAGAGATAGAAACATCAATGATAAGAGAGAATCATTGATTGGATGCTTCCTGAATACCCCTTACTAGGTATGGAGCCTGCAACCTGGGCATGTGCCCTTGACCGGAACCGAACCCGTGACCCTTCAGTATGCAAGCCAATACTCTATCTACTGAGTCAAACCAGCTAGGGCTATTTTGTTGCCTCTTAAGTGAAACTGTAGACAACAAAAGACAAGTTTGAACTTTTCAGTCCCTGAGCCCTGCTTCTTAAACTTCATTGAGCAAGACAACAGTAAAAACAATGTCTTCATTTTTAGATAAAATATTTTCCATGTTGCC
Organism: Corynorhinus townsendii; assembly: GCA_026230045.1. Classification (NCBI taxonomy): domain Eukaryota; kingdom Metazoa; phylum Chordata; class Mammalia; order Chiroptera; family Vespertilionidae; genus Corynorhinus; species Corynorhinus townsendii. The sequence continues at coordinate 76,374,744 of JAPDVU010000001.1, read as the reverse complement.
TAGATGTTTGAAAGCACTTTGTACTTGGTGGCTGGGATTAAAAAAATGTTTAATAATAATATAGTGCTCTCAGTGTTAATAAGTGAATGAATACCATGCAATGCCACATTTCTTTCCAATAGGTGTCTAACTTTTCCAGGAAACAGCTAATCTCTTGTAGAAATCCACTTGGATGCAGATGATGTAAATCCTTCTCTTTATATCTCTCAAGGTTTTATCAAAAGCTATGTACAATTTTACTGCCTCTGACAAGCAGTGAAAAGAAGTTGTTTTTCTCACTGCTTACCTCCTTGGTAAGTTGGTGATGCCTCACATAGAAAATTTTACCCCCCACTTGTGTAAAGTGTCAGATATTTTCCATCATTTCAGTAGGAACTGCAGCCAGATCCATCACTGCACAGTGAGCCATGCCAAAGGGAAGGATGTCCAGAGTGGACCACAAATTGCCTCCCAGGACTTTGGATCATTGTTCATTAATTGAGTGCTGACAGTGTGTTTGCCTCGCTGTTAAGCGAGAGAGAAGAAACAGACTCAATTTTCTGCATTCAAGGTCTGAGACAGTCAGATAGTATATAAGGTAGATTGAAATACTCGGATGGCTAAATCTCAGGTAAGAGCTGCTTTATTTTTATGGTATAATTTCTTCTGATGCAATGGGGAAATTATAATTTAATAGCATTAAAGAGATATGCAGTTAAAAAATTGGAGAGATAAAAAGTAGTTTCCTAATGAAAAATAAATTAATCCATCTCTTTTCCTTTTGTCATCTAAATAAATCCCTCTTCTCACCCTCAAAGCTTGTTCCATGTGTAGGAGAGAATAACCTTCATAAATGAGGCCAAATTCATTTTATTTCCCTGGAGATTTGTGGTTCTTCAATATTAGTGCAGATTCCTTGAGCATGCAACAGGAGGTGAGATTGGGTGAGAGCCAAACTGAGTCTTCATCATCTAACCATGCCTAGAAAATGCCAGTTATTCTGATTGGGTTATCTCTCCTGTTAACAAGTCTCTTTGTTTTCTTAGACAGCTATGTAGGGAATTCTCATCTGACCCAGATGTTGTCTATATAAGGACAAAAATGTGAACAAATCTTGAAAAATTTGAAACAACTTTAGATTGTTAGATTCCCCTGGGGCAGGATAGCTTAAGAATGTAATACCTTCATATTTGTGGTAAGTGACTGATGAATTCAATAAAAGAGTTTGATTTTTGACAGGAATTATTTCTTGGGAAAGCATCACTGATTCACGGAAGAGAACTAATTGCACCTACATGTTCTTCTGATTCCGTGAGGATGAATATGTATTTATTTTTTTATATTGAGTGAGGAGAGAGAGAGATAAAATTGAAGTACAAGAAATAGGAGTCAAAGGGAACAAACTTGTTTATTGGCAGATACAAGAGGAATAAAAATTACAGCTAAAAACACAAAGTAGGTATTTTGAATTTTTGGGAAAAAAATACTATGACCATCAGGTAAATATCACATTACTACTAAATTATCTTTATGGTAAAACATTTTTTGCTTATATGTTGATGTAGAAATTAAAGATGTAATTTCTTTGCAAACCAACTGTACATCTTGTGATTGATTTCTTCTATGGAAACAATATTTTGGCTGAATTTTTTGGCTCAATAGTTATATATTTCTTGTGCATCTATGATGCACTGGAGGTTCCTAGGATTGGAACTAGAGTATATGTCTATTTCAATACTGTGATGTCCACACTCATCACCACAATAAACACAGACATGATTGCATTCCTTATAGAAGGCAAGTTTAGCTCATATATTCTAAACACCCATCTTTAATGTAGCTCTAATGCAAGATCAACCTACGTGAAGCCATTTTCTTGATTATTCCTACAATAAAAATATTTTGGCCAGCAGCGCTGTGGTGGGATTTGAGCTTGTTGTAAGCTGACTAGTATGTATGTCAATCCAAAGACCACTCAGTATAGCAGAGCAGCCTTTGGGATTTTGAACATGTTGGATTCTTCCTCCAAAAGCATCTATAATGAACAGAGTTATTTTGAAAGCATTCCCTACAGTTCATGCCTTAATTCAATCATCTGGGAATAGGAAAGCAGATCCCTCTCAATACACCACTAACTTGGATTTCTATGGTATTATGCACAATCTTCTCATTTATTTTTACAGTGATAGAGTGGTTTCTGAGCCAAGTTCTGCAGGCATGTGGGGGAGAAGGAAAAGGGTTTAGATGGTTCTAAATTTGTGAAATAACAATTGACATTTTTAATTTTTTTTTTTTTTTTGCTTTTCTTCAGAAATGAAAACACACACTAGTAAACTGCACACCTTAGAGCAGAAGGAAGCAATTCTTGGCCTCTTGGCTCATTTTGGCAAAAATCAACCCCTTTGATTCAAGAATGTTTTGTTTGTACCAGTGCCCTTTACATCCTATTGCCTGTGTTCTGAGAATTGTTTCTCTAGCTTTTCACTAACTTGATTTACTACTTTTAACCAGAAAATTAGAAAAGAGAAACTAAACTATGTAGGCGAAGTAGATTCTATGACCTACCAACATTAATCATGAAAATGGTATCCATCAGCTCCCTTAGCATTTGCTTAGAGCTTTCATAGAAGCGACTGCTTCTTATTAACACCCTCTTTCCCTAGAGGAGGTAATTTATTAGAAAGGGGTTCTGATTTCCAAAGTTTTTGTTACTTTTCAGGTATAAGTGCAATAAATAATTATGTAGACATGAATTAGATAAGTACATGCTAATTAAAAAAACATTGTTATATATACATATGAAACTCCAGTGATCTAGCATTGTTCTTTTTATTTATTTACAATCTTTCTCCAAATCCTTCTCTCTCTCTCTCTCTCTCTCTCTCTCTGTTTTTGTTTTAAATTATTCGATACAGCCTTCAGTATTTACCATGTAGTGGACATTAATTGTTGGCAAGGTGCATTTTAGAACAAGCAAAATACTCATTTACTATATAGTCATTAAAGAGAGTGAAAATGGTGGTGTGAAATAATTCTCCAAGAAGCCTAAATAAGCAAACATGCTTAAACAACAAAAAGTTCATCACGAGAAATTCCTTCCCTATACATAATACAATCTCATGCATTGTTTTCAAGACTTAGCAGTATTAATTGTAACTAGTCATTTCCAAATGCATCACAAATATTCCTGTTCAGTATCTAGCTGAATTAGAGCCACGTAAATGTGTTGGCTATACCCAAGAACAGTGTGAGGAGAAAGGGTTTATGATTTTGTAACAGAATTGAAAACAGCAAGAATAAAAGGTAAACTTTGTTTCCTAGGTATAATCAGCTTCTGAGGGAATTTTACTTTTCTAGGATTCTAGATTTTTTTTTAAGGAAAATATCTGGACTTCTGACACAGTAAGGAAAATAGGTTTGGTATATGGAAAATCTCTTCTAAGGCAAAAGGGAATGTGAGAAGTTCTTGATTAGTCTGTCCTATATTTATTTTATCTTTGTTTGCAACTTTGCTATTTAATTCCTGAATTAAATAATTAAATTGCTTTAACTTCATTTAGGGACCATTTTAATTTTAGTTTGGACTTTTCAATATAAGAATGTATGAAAGTGAAAAGTTGATGGAATTACATTTAACTCTAGAATATGATAATCAATATTTGGTACATAATTCTCAGAACATTAAATCTCAAGTAGAATCAAAATTAGTTAATAGTACATATTCAAAGTCATGGTAATAAGAACAAGGTAAGTTGCATTTTCATTCTTTTAAGATAATAATTTTGTGGCAGAATTAACTGGAATCAGCTGAGGCATTCCTCATATAAAGCTGTAAGCTTGTTGATGTGGTAAGGTTATAAACATAAACATTATGTCTTAGATGTTTTGATGTAATCACCATTTATTAAATAATAATGGCCAGTAAGGAATCACAGTTCATCTCTGCCATTCTATCCTAGAAGCCTGGTTTAATTTTTGTTAATAAATATTTTTTATTGATTTCAGAGAAAACGGGAGAGGGAGAGACAGAAACATCAATGATGGGAGAGAATCATTGATAGGATGCCTACAGCACCACCTCCTACTGGGGATCGAGCCCCCAACCTGGGTATGTGCCCTGATCGGGGAATCAAATGCTGACCCCTGGTCCATAGGTCAACACCCAACCACTGATCCACACCAGCAAGGCTTGGCTTAATTTTATTGAACCAAAGCTGAAAGCTATTGCCATATTCTCCTGCTTCACCTGCTAAGTTCTGGCAGATATTTAGAAAACTGGGTGAAGAAGTGAATGAGTAGACTGTGGTTCTAAAACAAAGGGTCTGAAAAAGCATATGAACCTTGCCTCTATTTAAAAAAATTATTAGAGTTGCTTCTCTCTTGAACATTTATCACTATGGACATAATTATAGTTTTAATTTCCACTTTGTATACTTGTTAGCACTGAGTTAAAATGTTTAAAATTCTATTACACTTGATATAGCTCTTTTAAATATTTCCCCCATCTATACTAATAAAAGCGAAACATGCAAATTGACCATACCTCTGCTACGCCCACCAGCCACTCCCACCAGCCAATCAGGAGCGAGTAAGCAAATTAATCCAACCAAGATGGCTGTGGCCATGGAGCGAGCAGGAGGGAAGCCACGCTTCTTGCCCGCTTTGGCCGGCCCTGGTCTCCACTCAAGGCTACAAAGTTTCAATTATAGAAGATAAATAAATCCCAACAAAAATGGCAGCAGCCACAGAGCTGGAGAGAGCAGGAAGCTTGGGTTGCCCCCAGCAATGGAGGAAGCCAAGCTTCCTGGCCAGCCCTGGCCTCTGATCAAGGCTACAAAGTTTCAATTGTAGAAGATAAATAAATCCCAGATATCAGGGTCTCTGTTTAGGTCACTGGGGGGTGTGGCCAGCCTGCAAACCACCACAGGCCCCTCACCCAGGCTGCCTCACACCCCAAGGGAACCCCACCCTTATCTGGGACACGCTTCAGGGCAAACCAGCCGGCCCCCACCCATGCACCAGGCCTCTATCCTATCTAATCATATCTAATAAAAGAGTAATATGCAAATTGACCATCACTTCAACACATAAGATGGCTGCCCCCATGTGGTCAAAGATGACTGCCCCCACATGGACACAAGATGGCTGCCACAAGATGGCCATCAGGGGAGGGCAGTTGGGAGGGACCAATCCTGCAAGGGAGGGCAGTTGTGGATGATCCAGCCTGCAGGGGAGGGCAGTTAAGGGTGACCAGGCTGGCAGAGGAGGGAAGTTGGGGGCGACCAGGCCTGCAAGGGAGGGCAGCTAGGGGCAAATAGGCTGGCAGGGGAGCAGTTAGGCATCAATCAGGCTGGCCGAGGAGTGGTTAGGGGGTGATCAGGCTGACAGGCAGAAGCGGTTAGGAGCAGTCAGGAAGGCAGGCAGGTGAGCAGTTGGGAGCCAGCAGTCTTGGATTGTGAGAGGGATGTCCGACTACCTGTTCAGGCCTGAACCTACCAGGACCAGGCCTAAACAGGCAGTCGGACAATCCTCGAGGGTTCCCAGATTGGAGAAGGTGCAGGCTGGGCTGAAGGACACCCCAGATCCCCCCATGCACGAATTTCATGCACTGGGCCTCTAGTAAAATATAATAAAAACAAGTTATGTCCCTTTGAATCTGCAACACTGAACAAGAGAGTGATTGGCTATAATAATATTGGGTAATTGAGTTGTGTTGGTGCCTGGATTTAAAAATGATGCAGAGAATACAGAGATATAATTTTTCTGTTTTCTATGAGATCTCTTCTTCTTTGTTGAACCCTTCAATGCTAATATCTTTTGTTAAACTCACTAATAATTAAAATTTTGAAAAGTATAGATCATGCTCCCAGGAGAGACACTCCAACAAGGGTGCCTGATTGCTTGTAAGCCACAAGTTAAATTTGGCTTATCAAATGGCTTTAGCATGCCAAAAAATAAAATGAAATAGGAATCCAGAACTTAATAAAAATGGCCTCCAATGGAATTTTTCAGAGAAAAATGTCAATTAGCAAAACGAATTTTATTCCAATACCTAAAGACACTATGATTTAGTTCTACCATCCAGGAAAGAGGAACCCTTATTTCATGGTCAGTTATTCTTGGCTTGGCAAAACATAGGGAAGCTGGTGTTCCTCTAAGTGCCAAACTTGGGTTTGGCACTTAGTATATATTCTGTTTTAGGTTTGGGCCCATATCAAAGAATACCTAAACTGACACTTCATTTTTCCCCTTTTCAAATTTTCAGTACTAAGGCTGGGTTTGATGTTGAAATTGGTCTTTGGAGGTGAGAAAAGAGAAATAATTTATTTGTCTGGAAATTTTCTTAGTCATGATCTCTATGAAAAGAAGAGTGACTTTTTTTGACATCAAGTTCAAGTCACATTAGCACTCTATGGAGCAACAGTTGCAAGCCGACTGCTTTTTTGGGTGTGATATTTGGACACTCTTCAGCCAATGCCTTGAACATACTTTTATACCCTCTTATTCTTGTTGTTGTTACTGAAAAATGAGAAATCAGGAGGTCTCAGTGACCCAAAAAACCAAGAGTGGAGGCATAGTCAAGCTGACAATGTTGAAATGTCACTTCAACAGTCACAAAGATGGTAATGATTTCTGCTGTTATGTTTTATAGTTTAAAAGTACTTCTTATAAATAAACTGTGACACATCCAGACAATGGAATATCGTTCAGTGCGAAAATGAAATGAGCTGTGAAACTATGAAAAGACCTGGAGAAACATTAAAACAAATTAGTCGGTGAAATAAACCAATCCGAAAAGGCTACCTATTGTGTGATTTCCACTATGTGACATTCTGGAAAAGACAAAACTGTAGAGGAAATAAAAAGATTTAGCCAAATTAAGGAAAGATCCTGATGATAAAGGGATGATGTCAATGACATGAATTTCTGAACTTAAAAGGTTTCCCAGGGTTAGGGAGTAGGGATAGATGAATAGGTGGAGCACACAATTTTTATGTCAGTGAAACTATTCTGTAAGATATTATGATGGTGTATACACATCAGTATTTACCTTTATCAAAACCCACAGAATGTACAACCCAAGAGTGAACCCTAAGCTAAACTATAGACTTTAACAACATATCCTATAGTCTTTCTATTACCTTTCACAGCTTTTTGTGAATGAGCTTCAGGGGAAACAACAAAGTATGAAAGATATGAAACAAGATTAGAATTAAGTGGACAAAGCATTCCCAATTTAAAAAGCACAGAAAAAGGACATTAATGTATGAGAGCTATACCTAAACAAAAAGGAATCACTGTAAACTGGGTAAACTCCTATAAAATAATGTTTTTAAATATGAAATATTGAAAAGTGAAAAAAATTGCTTTAGCATGTGATAGTGTTTTGGAAACATTCTTTTTGTAGATGAATTGCTTTTAGAACTCCAGAAGAGAGATTTTTGGAAGTATTTCTAGTATTTCCATGGTAGATTTGACCAATATGTGGTCATTCATACCTTGGTGTACAATTGATCTTCTTTCTTTTTAAAATATGTCCTTTTAAAAAGACTGTCTGGAAGAAGTTTAAAGGGAATGTGTTGATACTCAACTCTGTTATAACAGACTTTAGATGTGCTTGAAGTTCTTTTGTCAAAATTGGTCTAGATCTCACCAAGTTGTTTTTAAGTTCAGAAATTCATGTCATTGACATCATCCCTTTATCATCAGGATCTGTCCCTAATTTGGCTAAATTAAATATTTTTCAAAACCACAATTTAATTATTTTTTAATAATCCATTAAAGAATCCTACCTTAAAAATTGGAATTAAGTTCAGATTAATTATAATAAAAAATACCCTTGGCATTTCTTTAGGCTTCTACCCTAGGATTTTCTAATTTTATCACCTTATAAAATAAATTCAATTTCTGTGCTTATAATTAAGTAACATTGATTTATAATGTTAGGTGGTATACAGCACGTGACCTTTGGAGTCAGAGCTACTTGGGTTTGAATCCTGACTCTACATTACCTTTCATTCCAAGTTTCACTGATTGCCCATGCTTGCAGTTCAATAGCAGAACAATCAGTGTTGTGTTTATGGTTATTGTTCTTTTATAAAATCTACCCTTCCAGCATTTTGCCAAGGGTGCTTATGATTTTGCTACAATATCAGACATTTAGTTACTTCACAAAAGTCTTATGAAGTCCTTTGGTATTATCCTCCTTATTTCTACTATCATCTTCCCATCTCTATAATATGCCACATTGCACTCACTATCCCCAGCCTTCAATCAGGTATCTCTTTAACAGGGTTTGGAGCTAAATATCTTGCTTCTTCATATTAACCAGACTTATGTACCCTGGGCATATTTCAAATGTTTAGCAGGTAATTTCCAGGCAGTGGTTTAATTCTTGGTGAGGCTTAGGCAGGCATTCACTCACACCATCTTCTATCTGATGTACAAAGAAGAGGGAACATTCTAAAAATTGAGCTTGGGTTCTTACTGGAGATGTGAGCTACAACATAAGCAGAGGACCAAAATATTTTTAAAAAGTTAATAAGCATGAGTGTTGGTGATTCATATTAAATTTCTCTAAATTAAAACCAAAATTAGCTGAAACCGGTTTGGCTCAGTGGATAGAGCATCAGCCTGCGGACTGAAGGGTCCCGGGTTCCATTCCGGTCAAGGGCATGTACCTTGCTTGCGGGCACATCCCCAGTAGGGGGTGTGCAGGAGGCAGCTGATCGATGTTTCTCTCTCATTAATGTTTCTAGCTCTCTATCCCTCTTCCTTCCTCTCTGTAAAAAATCAATAAAATATATAAAAACAAACAAAAAAACCAAAATTAAGTTTTAGAAATTTAAAAATTTTACAGGAAAGTACAACCAAAAAATGCAATGTAATAATCATTTTGCCACCAGCAAAATTGAACCATCATTGACATTTGACTGTGTTTGCTTCCCATTTTCATTATATTTTAATGGAAAAATCACTTTACCATTTTAATAAAATTGACACCTGCCCATACTATGACTCCAGATAATCCAGTAAAAATAAGATTAAAATAATTGAAAAAAATGTATTCCCACCACCCAGTAACAAACATCAACATTTATTAAACACTAAGCGGGGGCTCCCTCAGCCCAGCCTGCCGCCTCTCACAGACTGGGAGCCCTCAGGGGATGTCCTACTGATAGCTTACGCCCGCTCCCCAGGGGGAGCAGACCTTAGCTGCAGTCTGACCTCCCTCTGAGGGAGGTGACCGGGACCGGGCTGATCAGGGGAAGGCACCAGCTCCATCACCCCGCTGCTGAGAAATGTCATATCCTGCCCTTCTCATACTGGAGGCACCAGCTCCAGCCACCACAGCTGCAAAAGTGTTTTCATCAACATAGATTCCAGTCCCTTCACCATGAAAAAATGAGCACTTTCTTTAGCCTTCCTTCCTTCCTTCCTTCCTTCCTTCCTTTCTTTCTTTCTTTCTTTCTTTCTTTCTTTCTTTCTTTCTTTCTTTCTTTCTTTCTTTCTTTCTTTCTTTCTTTCTTTCTTTCTTTCTTTCTTTCTTTCTTTCTTTCTTTCTTTCTCCTCACCTGAGGCTATGTTTCCATTGATGTTTAGAGAGTGTGGAAGAGAGAGGGAGAGAGAGAGAGAGACATCAGTATGAGAAGGACACTTTGATTGGTTGCCTCCTGCATGAGCCCTGACCTGGGCCTTGGCCAGGGAGGAGCCTGGTAACCTAGGGACATGCCCTTAATCAGAATCGAACCCAGACCCTGCGGTCGGCAGGCCGAGGCTCTATCCACTAAGCCAAACCGGCTAGGGCAGGATATGACATTTCTTAGCCCCTCCAGCAGCATACCTTTGTTTTTTCCTCCAGGTGTGTGGTGGAAAAACCCTAGATCACCTTCTTGGATTCTTATTACCCAAGTTACCAAGCACACTACAAGTGGTGGCGATCAAGAGCTTAGCCAATGAGCGTTCAGAAAAGGTGTTTACGCTCGAACTGGTTTGGCTCAGTGGATAGAGTTTCAGCCTGCAGACTGAAGGGTCCCAGTTTTGATTCCTGTTAAGGGCATGTACCTTGGTTGGGGGCACATCACAAGTGGAGAGTGTGTATGAGGCAGTTGATTGATGTTTCTCTCTCATCGATGTTTCTGACTGTCTATCCCTCTCCCCTCTTCTCTATAAAAAAAAAATACATATTTAAAAAAAGAGAAAAGAAAAGGTGTTTCCTCTGCAGCTTATGTGCAGAGGACCCCTTGCGTTTTGTCCACTGGGCTAAGGACATGTCCCTGTAGCCCCGAGGGCACGCCCCCCAGGCTGGCAGCCAGCCCCATTGTGGGTACCAGGCTGGGGAGCATGGACCCGGGCTGCCCCTTGGTGCCAATGCACGTGTGCTACATCACTATGGTGATGCGGCAGATGTTCCCACCCCACTCCTAACCGCTTGGTGCCTACCCACGGGCCTACATGCTAGGAGCGGCCTGGGTCCCAAGGATATTCCCAGGACCCAGGCTGCTCGGTGCCTGTGTATGCAAATTAACCACCATCTTTGTTGGGTTAATTTGCATACTCACTCTGATTGGCTGGTAGGGATAGCGAAGGGATGGTCAATTTGCATGTTTCTCTTTTATTAGATAGGATTATTATAGACATCTTTTTAAAAACTTAATTTATCGATGTGACATTGGTTAATAAAATTATGTGGGTTTCAAGTGTACAATTCTATGATATATCATTTATATCATAGAATTGTACACTTGTACAATTGTACGCAATTTATATTGCGTTGTGAGCCCAACAACCAAAGTCAAATCTTCTTCTACATAGCTATATAGAAGAAAGATGGGAAGATATCCTATATAATAAAAGGCTAATATGCAAATTGTCTCTTCTACCGGAAGTTCCACCAGGGGGTGGGACTGTCAGGCCAACCACCTGTGGCCCCTCCCCCAGGCCAGACCAGCTGGATCGGCCCTGATTGGAGTAGGCCAGCTGGACCCCATCTGTGCATGAATTCGTGCACTGGGACTCTAGTACTTTTATAAAAATGAGATCAAGTTATTGATACTGTTTCTGATAAAACTTACATATACTTTGAATTGAACTAGACATAAAATCAAACTGAAATGAAATATAAAGGAATCATAAAAATTCATATATATGGATAGATATGTACAATACACATGTTTATATATGTCTGTCTATTTATCATTAATTCATCACAAAAGATATTTTTCCTGAAATATTCTGCTTAGGTAAAGAAAATAGATAATGGGAGATTATGAAGACATTGAAGATATTGTGTTTTTGCATTTAAAAATTTTTTAGGTAGTGGCAATTGAGTATCTACACTTATCAAATAAAGCTAGTGGATTGTACATTCCTCAAATTATTTCATATTTGAGAATGATTGTTGATTTATTGCCTTTATACTTGAATGCCATTAAAACAAAGCACAATATTCTTTTTTTTAATTTCTTTTTTATTTTTTTAAAGCACAATATTCTTGGATCACACTTTTTTTTTTCCTTCAGAATTTTGTAAATATTGGTTAGATATCTCCTGGCATAGAATACTGCTGTAGAAATGCTTGAGATCAACCTAAATTATTTCCCTTATAAATGATTTGCTTTAAAGCCTGGATGCTTGCAGAATTCTTTCCTTATTTCTTATTAAAATATAGTATTTTAGCATATATATATATATATTCTGAATCACATTTCATTTATTAGCCAATGGCAAATTCAATTATTCTTTATTTCAGAAATATTTTCTTTTACTATATCATTTAATAAAAATTTTATTTCATTTATTGTACTATGTGGATAACAATTATCCTTTATTGGATGATTTTTGCTTTCCTCATTCATTAATTTCTCTTAAAATGCTGTTATCTATCATTTGCAACAGCATGGATGGACCTGGAGAGTATTATGCTAAGTGAAATAAGCCAGTTGGAGAAAGATAAGTATCACATGATCTCACTCATTTGTGGAATATAATGAACAACATAAACTGATGAACAAAAACAGATCCAGAAACATAGAAGCATTGAACAGACCCTCAAACTTCAGAGGGAAGGAAGGGGTGGGGGATGGGGGGCCTGTAAGAGATCAACCAAAAGACTTGTATGCATGCATATAAGCATAACCAATGGATACAGACAATAGGGGGATGAGGGCCTTGTGCTGGGAGGTGGGAGTGGGCTGGGAGAGGTCAATGGGAGACAAAGGATACATATGTAATATTTTCAATAATAAATAATTTTTAAAAAAATGCTGTTATCACTCTTTTTAGCATATATATTTTTATTGATTTCAGAGAGGAAAGGAGAGAGATAGAGAAACATCAATAATGAAAGTGAATAATTGATCAACTTTCTCCTGTATGCCCCCTACTGGGGATCCAGCCTACAGCCCCGGCATATGCCCTGGCCAGGAATCCAACTGTGACCTCCAAGTTCATAGGTCCATGCTTAACCTCTGGGCGACACCAGCAGGACTGTTTTCTCTTTTTTCATGTCCATCTTCTGTGATTACTTCAAGCTTTTCCTCTATGAAAATAACTAGCTTTCCTGTATTGCCAATTGAATTGATTTGCTTTTTGAAATCTATTTAGTAATTTTAAAATAATTTTTTGTTTTTAGTCTTTATATTTTGTGATCAAATTTCCTTTTATCTCATTCTAATGTTTTACCAGTTGGCTTTAATATTTTATTTTATTGAATTTATACTCTTATCTACACTAATAAAAGAGAAACATGCAAATTGACCATCACTCGGCTATGCCCACCAGCCAATCAGAGCAAGTATGCAAATTAACCCAACTAAGATGGTGGCCGCCATGGAGCTGGAGGGAGCAGGAAGCTTGGGTTGCCCCCGGCAATGGAGGAAGCCAAGCTTCCTGCCTGCCCTGGCATCCACTCAAGGCTACAAAGTTTCAATTATAAAAGATAAATTCCAACAAAGATGGTGGTGGCCATGGAGCTGGACCCAGCCGGAGGCTTGGGTTGCCACTGGTGATGGAGGAAGCCAAGCTTCCCACTGCCTTGGCCTGCCCTAGCCTCTCCTCAAGACTACAAAGTTTCAATTATAGAATATAAATAAATCCCAGATACTTGCTTCCAGCCTGCCCTGGTCTATGCATGGGTCATTGGGGGGCATGGTCAGCCTGCAAATCCCCATAGGCCCCTCACCTAGGCTGCCCCACACCCCAAGGGAACCCCCACCCTGATCTGGGACACCCTTCAGGGAAAACCAGCCAGCCCCCAACTGTGCACCGTGCCTCTATCCTATGTAATAAAAGAGTAATATGCACATTGACTGTCACTCCAACACACAAGATGGCTGCCCCCATGTGGTCAAAGATGGCTGCCACAAGATGGGCAGCAGGAGAGGGCAGTTGGGAGGGACTAGGCCTGCAAGGGAGGGCAGTTAGGGGTGACCAGGCCAGAAGAGGAGGGTAGTTGGGGGGGGGCAACCATGCCTGCAGGGAAGGGCAGTTGGGGGAGACCAGGCCTGTAGGGGAGGGCAGTGGGGGGGACCAGGCCTGCAGGGGAGGGCAGTTTGGGGGGACCCAGGCCTGCAGGGGAGGGCAGTTTGGGGGGACCAGAGACCAGCAGGGGAGAGCAGTTAGGGGCAATGAGGCTAGCAGGGCAGGGCAGTTAGGTGTGACCAGGCTGGCAGGGGAGGGCAGTTAGGGGCAAACAGGCTGGCAGGGGAGCAGTTAGGCATCCATCAGGCTGGCAGGGGAGTGGTTAGAGGGTGATCAGGCTGGCAGGCAGAAGCAGTTAGGGGCAATCAGGAAGGCAGGCAGGTGAGCAGTTGGGAGCCAGCAGTCCTGGATTTTGAGAGGGATGTCCGACTGCCCTTTTAGACCCGATCCTACCGGGCAGTCGGACATCCCTGGAGGGGCTCCAGATTGGAGAGGGTGAAGGCTGGGCTGAGGGACATAGCCCCCATGCATGAATTTCGTGTACCAGGCCTCTAGTCTATATATATAAAAAACCAGCAACCGTAGTGCCATGATGACCAGAACAACCGGTTGCTATGACGCCCACTGTGGTCAGTGAACCAACCCAATCGGGGATGGGGCCAGCCGGCCAACCTCCCTGTGGCCCTTCCCCCCAGCTGGCCCTGCCCCCTATGGGCCCACCCCTCATCCCCTCCTCCTGGCTGGTCCCACACCTGATCACCCCCACCCCAATAGAGGGTGGGGCTGGCTGGCCAACCTCCTGCAGTCCCTCTCTCCACCTTGCCTGGTCCCCAATGGGCTCCCACCACCCCAGCTGGGGCAATGCCAGCTGGCCAACCACCCATGGCCCCTCCCCAAGGCCACTGGTCCCTGATCAGCCCCCCTCCCCCTTTCAGGAGTGGGACTGGCTGGCCCACCACCCACAGCACCTCCCCATGGCTGGCCCCACCCTGATTATCCCCCACCACCCGAATGGCCTGTGGTCCCTCCCCCCAGCCAGCTCCACCCCCAATGACCCCCCCCCCCATACCAACTAGGGATGAGGCCGGTTGGCCCACTTTCCACAGCCCCTCCCCTGGCCCCTGATTGGACCCCTCTTACCCCATTCAGGGGTGGGGCTGGCCAGCCCACCACCCACAGCCCCTCCCCATGGCTGACCCCTCCCCCAATTGACCCCCCATACCAATTGGGGGTGGGACCCACTGGCCAAACCCACTCAGCCCCTCCCCCCAGCCAGCTCAGCCCTGATTGGTCCCCATTCGGGGCAGGCCCACCAGGCAACCTCCCACTGTCTCCTCCTCCCAACAGGTCCGGCCCTGATCTGCCCAGATTGGGGCTGGGCCGGCCAGACCCCACCTGTGCATGAATTTGTGCACTGGGCCTCTAGTTAAATAATAAGACATTTCCTTTTGTCCTTGAATCATTTTCTTTTAATCTACGCCCTTGTCTTTTTATATGGTCTTTGTTCCATCCCTCTCACTCCGCCTCACTCCCTTCCTTGTGATTTTTTCTGTTGTTTCTTAGGATTTTGTTCATGCTTCAATGGCAATGTCTAGATATTGGATATGCTTCTAAATAGAGTGGGTGACTTTTTTATTCTCTTCCAATATTATTTGTGTTCTCCAAACTACACGCTATTGGGGAATGAGGGAAAACAGAATTGGAGAGAGAGCACGAGCATTTTAAGAATGCTTAGACTCTGCTTTCTCTGCTGAAATATTCAGAACTTCCAGTTTATTCCTCATCTGGAAGGAGCATTAGAACTCTTATTTCTATAAGAGAAAGTCAAAACCACTTTTGACCTTTTGCACTTTCTATTACATCTCAGAAAGAGGAACAAAGAAAGTTATACATTTAATATGTTTCTATCTAGATTTGGGACATTAATGAAAATTCTCATGACTTTATATTTCAACAATGGGCATATGGTACTAGTAGGTGTGACTGGAGTCAGTTGTGAGTGCTGCTGCAGCATTTTCTGTTTTTTTTTTTTTTTTTTATCTTCACCTGAGGACGTGCTTAGAGAGAGGAAGCGAGATAGAGAGATAAAGGGATAGATAGATAGAGAAATGTTGATATCAGAGAGAAATGTCCATTGCCTTCTGTGCATTCCCCGACCCACAAGCCAGCTATGTGCCCTGACCCTGAATCGAACCAGCAACCTTTTGCTTGCACAACACTCAATCAATTCAGCCACTCTGGCAGGGCTCTTTGAAGATAATTGTATTAGGCTTTGCTTTTTTGGCATATTGGAAAAACAGCCCCAAATTCTTTTCATCTTTATAGGAGCACCTCTTTCCATTATGGCTTTGTAGCTTCTCCTGTGAAGAAGGTGGCATTTATTTCCCACCCCTTGAATCTGGGCTTAGCTTTGTGCTTGTTTTGGCCAATGGGATATTACCAAATATGGTGCAAGCAGAGGGATATAAAGCACTTGAGCCGTGAAGTCTGATCTTTCTTGCTGTTCTTGGAACTCTATGGCCACTATACGTAGAAATCTAGGCTAGCCTGCCAGAGAATAAAGAACATGTGGCTCAGTTAACCTGATATTCTGGTTGATAACCTGCCACTTGTCAGACATGTGAGTGGAAGATCCTTAATCCCACAACCATCAATAGACCAACCATCTAAACACAAATTCTTGGAAGAACCCACAAGAGATAGGCCAAACTATCCCAGATCAGAGCACAGATGACCCACAGAATCTTGATGTTGTTGTTTTAAGAAACTTAGTTTTGTGCTGGAGGGTGGCTTTTTTAAATAGCAACATATCCAGCATCTTTTTGCTGTTGTTATTGTTGTTGATAGGGATAGGAAGAGAGAAATTCTAAAATGCAGAAATTGTTCAGCCAAGTTGCAACACTTAGTTGTTTAAGATTGTTATTAGGACACTGCTGAATATTAATTACAATATAAACTCAACATAATTACTTGTTAGTTATCTAATACTTTATAACCCACCTTCCTATAAGGTAAATTCAGGGGCTTCATACATTTGAAACTTTGTGCTAACCACATCTGTATTCTCTTGAGTGAAAGCCCAGGCAATCAAAAGGATACTCTGACTTTTTTTTTTCCCCTGAGACAGCTCTGCTTTAGTAACCTGTGCTTCCAATTTCATTTGGACAAAAAATGTGTTTAATTGAATGCAACTTCTCAATTTTTTTCTATGCCTATCTTTATCCTTCCCTATTTTAAATTTTATTCAAAAAGGTATTAATCATCCACCAAAGGAATTTACAATGAATTCATTTTGGTCTGTCAATATGGAAAATCTCAACACAAATCCTACAAAGGGGCCACAGAAAATAATGGCAAACAAATGCTGAGAAGCAAATAATTGTTGAATGCAACAGGATGTCACGTTTGTTTGCAGCCTCAAGGGCTCAAGATCCTTTAAATGGGCTTTGTTGGAAAAGATCTGAAGGTTTTCATGTCACAGAGCCTGGAAGGTTGATAATTTTGGCTTTTTTCCAGTCTGACCTATTCATTTGACAGACAGACTGACTGCAGATACACTTTGAATAGTCTTGGCTCTTAGAAGAGGTTAAAAGTCTAGGCAAGCATCTCCAACATTGATCTAGATGTCTCTAAACTGAAATTTTGCTAGATGCGGATAAATTATAGGCTCATTTGCATGTTTCATTCTCACCAACTCAGTCAAAATTTATGCTCTCTCTTACTTGGGATTTACACCAAATGTTAGCAATAGCAATTTGGTTTAGTAAAAGGAGACCCCAGCTTGGAGTCTGAATATTATATTTGGGACTTGGATCCACAACTCATTAGCTGGGTGACCTTTGCAAGTCTCTTAACTAAATTGAACCTAAATTTTCTAATCTGTAATATGAGAATGACAGCACACTATTTCTCTCTCAGGGAATTGTGAGTCAAATGAGTCAGTATTTATGTAAGTATTTTGCAAATTAGAATGCCCTTTATAATGAAGCTGTTATTATGCATCCAGAAACTCTGGAGAAACAATCATTTGGTTGGTAAGACATCCCTCCTTATTAATTTTCTTCTTCCGATAATCCTTAGGCATTATTTCTCTTTGTGATGGCTCCTAATCCATTTCTAGCCAAGACCTATTTTCTGTATTCCAGAACTATTGACCTAACGGACCACAGGTCATCTTTTCTTGGATATCGCTGAGGTACCTCAAACCGGGAAAGTGAGAAATGGAGCCCATCACTCTCTCTCTCTCTCTCTCTGTGAGACAGTTCCTCCTGTGTTCTGTATATTGGTTATGGACATCACCATATATCCAACTTCCAGAAGTGAAATCTTAGCATCATCTATGACACCTTTGTTTTCTCATCACCTTTATCCAAATAAGCACTCAGCTTTGAATTGTATTTGCTTGGTAACATCAGATCCATTCATATTTTACATCTCAACTGTCATCATCCTGATTAATCCCTTCAATTTCTCACCAAGATTATGACCACAGCTTCTTTTGTCATCTTCTTGCCTCTGTCTTTCCTTCCTTCTCTTATTTCTCATAGTGAAACCAATAATCTTTCAAAAATGCAATCTAATTAGGTAACTTTCTTTAAGTGCTCTGTGGCTCCTTTATTCTCTCACATGTAGCTTAACTAGTGGCCCAGTGCACAAAATTCATGCACATTACAAGGGGATTAATTAGAGGAAGTAATTTAATATTGTTATTTGACCTTTATAATAGAAGTGTCAGAGATGAAAGAAAATTAGTAAAATGTATATGAAAATCTTTCTCCTGTCAGAGTCTGGGGAGTGCTGCAGGACCCAGAGTCAAGTCCCTGCCCACCCGCACATATCTCAAAATCGGGTGAGACCCAGACCGGCTGCCCCCACCCCCATTGGGTGAGATCCAGACCCAGCTGGCCCCACCCCCATCAAACCCCACCAGGCAGGAGGTACAGCCTCAGGTCCCCTGGCCTGGTGCCAGGCAGGGGGCGCAGCCTCAGGTCTCCCATCAAGTCCTGCCAGGTGGGGGGGCACAGCCTCAGGTCCCCCAGTGCTGGGGCAGGAGGCGCTGCCTCAGTTCCTCCAGCCTGGTGCTGGGGTGGAGGACACAACCTTAGGTCTCTTGTCAAGCCCTGCTGGGTAGTGGGGGTGCACCCTGAGGTCCCCTGTCAATCCCCACTGGGCGGGAGCACAGCCTGAGGTCCCCTGTCAAGCCCGGCCAGGCAGGGAGCGTGGCATTCGGTCCCCCATCTAGCTCTGCTGGGCAGAGGGCATGGCCTGAAGTCTCCTGTGAAGTCCCACCAGGCAGGGGGGCACAGCCTCAGGTCCCTGCTGATTGCTCGTTAAAGCTCGTTATGGGAACTCGGCTTCCACTGTGGGCACAGCCATCTTGTTATGGCATGATGGTCAATTTACATATCCCCTCTTTATTAGATAGGATATGTGAGGCCATCACAACTTGACTTTGGCCCATCTCTCCAGCCTTTTCTCTCACTTCCTCTCTCCTTGGACAATGTTTTCTACTCCCTTATAATTCTCAAACATGCCTTGAACCTTTTTTGCCAGTGTTTTTGTTTGTCTGGAATAACCATCTCCTACCTTTCTTACCCGAATAATTGGTTTCTCAAGTTTCAGATTAAAGTTTCACCTTCTCTAAGACATTCTGACATTGCCCCACCCCCAAATTCAGTTTGGATTGGCTGCTTCATGAGTTCACTTTGCACTTCATATCTCTATCACTGAAATAAATCTCATTGCATTGCAATTATTAGTTTACTTGACCAGACTTAAAGGCAGAGGCCATGCCTTATTTATCAGGTCATTAGCTATCATTTCCTATCCACTGCTGGTGTGTCCAATGGTTCTGCTAATTTGCTACACAGTAGTACAGTATCACATTATTGTTGGATTTGGAATCAGGCACATGTGAATTTGAGTGTAATCTCTTCTATCCTCTGTTACCTCCATCTGTAGAACAGGAATGAAAATAATACATCTCTTACAGAATAAACTTCTATGCTTTTAAGTGCTTAAAAACTATTATTTCCAATTTAAGATTATATTAGCAGATAAACCTGAATATGAAGCTTACTTCTATGAGTTAAGTGAATGGTCTCTAAGACATGGATGTTGAGACATTCCTATCGATGCTTCAACATACTAATTGATTACTTCCCAATTCCTGCATATTTCAAAATAGCCAGATAAATTGTACTATGGATAAATTAAGTTTTATTAGAGTAAAGAATTCCTGTTCAGATCCATGACCATCAAATATCTTATTTCAGGTTTTGGATCCAAAAACAAAACAAAGTTACACTAAGCAAAACAAACAAATGAAAACAAGAAACCTAACCAATATCCCCCCCCCCCCTCGCAACTTAATTTAAAACAACAAAGGAGTTTAGAGAGTGAATTAGAAATCTAAACACTTATATCACCTCTGCCAAAACATACCTACAGTCAGGGTATGTTCTTTAACCTGGTCTCACAACACAGCAGCCCTTCTAAGAAGCCAAAATAAAGGATTCAGGAGGTTAAACTTATTTCATACTTAACCCTTGCTAGAAACTCATGGCTCCCTGTTGACCTGATTTGGTGTTGATTCATTCATTTGTTCATCCCACAATTATTAATTGAGCACCTCCTATGTACCAGGCTCTGTGGTAGGCACAGGCTCATGACTGTGTGAGTGTCTGGGTTGTGTTCTGACTTACACTTCACAGTGACTAGGTCCCTATTGCTCCCATGTTTCCCCTGGAGTTTAGCTTCCCACTGGTATGATTCATGGAATAAGGTATACCCAGACAGTTTTCCATTCTGTGGCCCTGGGTGCCTGTTTTGCTTTTGTTCATGAATTATTTTACAGACTCTCAACCTACAATACTTAGTTTTATCTTCCCCTATGTCCTAAATGAGTAGTCTTCCTGCCCAATGCTAACTTTCATTCAGTGGGTTGTCTTTTTTTTTCATTTTGTTGATGGCATCCTTTGCTGTTGAAAAACTTTTTAGTTTGATGTAGTCCCAATTTTTTATTTTTTATTTTGTTTCCCTTGCCTTAGGCGATATATCAGAAAAATTATTGCTAGAAGAAATGTCTGAAATCTTATTGCCTACGTTTTTTACCAGCAATTTTATGGTTTCAAGTATTACACTTAAGTCTTTAATCATTTGGAGTTTATTTTTTTGTATGGTATAACAAAGTGGTCTAGTTCCAGTTTTTTGCACATATCTGTCCAATTTTCCAAATGCTATTTATTGAATAGACTATCTTTGCTCCATTGTATGTTTTTGCCTTCTTTGTCAAACATTAATTGGCCATAAAGTCATGGGTTTATTTTTGGGCTCTCTATTCTTTTTCATTGATACACATGCCTGTTTTTATGCTAGTAGCATATTCTTTGATTACTATGGCCTTGTAATATAGTTTGAGATCAGGTAGCATGATTTCTCCAAGTTTATTCTTCTTTTTCAAGCTCTCTGTGGCTATTTGCGGTCTTTTGTGGTTCCACATAAATTTTTGGAATATTTGTCCTAGTTCTGTGAATATGCCATTGGTATATTGATAGGAATTGTGTTGAATCTGTAGATTGTTTTCAGTTGTGTGGACATTTTAATGATGTTAATTCTTCCTATTCATGAACACAATATATGCATCCACTTATTTGTATTGTCTTCAATTTTTTTCTTCAGTATCTTTTATAATTTTCCAAAAACAGGTCTTTTACATCCTTGGCTAAATTTATTCTTATGAAGGTTTTTTGGAAGCAATTGTGAATGGGTTTGTTTTCTTAGTTATTTTTTTCTGATAGTTCATTATTGGTATATAAAAATGCAACTGATCTCTGAATATTTATTTTGTGTCCTGCTGTTTTACTGAATTCATTTATCAATCCTAGTAGCTTTCTGGTGAAACTTTTAGGGTTCTCTGTATACAGTATCAAGTCAACTGCAAATAATGACAATTTTACTCCTTCTTTTCTAATTCGGATGTCTTTTATTTCTTCTTCTTGTCTAATTGCTGTGGTTAGGACTTCCAGTATTACGTTGAATAAGAGTGGTGAAAGTGGACATTCCTATCTTGTTTCTGATCTTAAGGGCAACAATTTTAGTTTTTGCCCAGTAAGTATAGTGTTGGCTGTAGATTCGTCATATGTAGACTTCATTATGTTGAAGTATGTTCTTTCTATTCCAGCTTTGCTGAGAAGTTGTTTGTTTTTTTATAATAAATGGATGCTGGATTTTATCAAATGCTTTTTCTGCATCATTTGACATAATCATGTGGTTTTTATCCTTCCTTGTGTTTATGTGCTATATCAAGTTTATTGATTTGTGGATATTATACCAACCTTGCATCCCAGAATAAACCCACTTGGTCATGGTACCTGACCATTTTAATGTATTGCTTAATCCAATTTGCTACTATTTTGTTGATGATTTTAGCATGTATGTTCACCAGGCATTTTGGCCTACAATTTTTTTTTTTTTTGTAGTGTCTTTATCTGGTTTTGGAATTAGGATAATGCTGGCCTTGTAAAATGCACTTGGAAGTCCTCCTTCCTCTTGAATTTTTCTAATAGTGTGAGAAGGAAAGGTGTTCGTTAGTTCTTTTTTTGAATGTTTAGTAAGATTCACCTATGAAGCCATCTGGTCCAGGACTTTTGTTTTTTGGGAGGTTTTTGATTGCTACTTCAATTTCACTTGTTGTAATCTAACTATTCAGATTCTATGATTCCTCTTGATTTAGTTTTGGAAGATTGTGTTTTTCTAGGAATTTATCAGTTTTGTCCAGATTGTTAAATTCGTTGGCATGTAGTTTTTCATAATATTATCTTATGATCCTTTGCATTTCATTGGTGTCATTTGTTACTTTTCCTTTTTCATTTCTGATTTTTATCTAATTGTTTCTCTCTCATTTTCTCTCTCTCTCTCTCTCTCTCTCTCTTTTGATGAGCTGGTTAAAGGTTTGTCAATTCTGTTTATCTATTCAAAAAACCAACTCTTAGTTTCATTGATCTTTGTTTTTTTAGACTCTATTTCATTTACTTCTGCTCTGATATTTATTATTTCCTTCTTCCTACTCACTTTGGGCTTTACTTCTTGTTTGGTTTTTCCGGTTTCTTTAAGAGTAAAGTTAGATTGTTTATTTGAGATTTTTCTTGTTTCTTGTGGTAGGAATGTAATACCATGAATTTCCCTCTTAGAACTGTGTTTGCTGCATTCCATAGATTTTCTGTTATTGTGTTCTCATTTTAATTTGTTTTAAGGTATCTTTTTGATTTATTTTCTTTTTTAATGTTTAGCATTTATGTTTATTTTTTTCAGAGAAAAAAAAACATGTATGGTTGAATGACTTGCCAAAGGAAATTTTTAAGTTTTGGGTGAATTAGACAGAAATGCTTGCTTCTTTTAATTCAGTCCTGGACTCCTTCCCATGTCCTTTTTTTTTTTAAATTTTTTTTTATTGTTTTAAGTATTACAAATAGTAGTACATATGTCTCCTTTTTTTCCCCCCATTGACCTCCCTCCGACCTCCCCTACCCCCAAGTACATGCCTTCACCTGCCCGCCCTCCCCCCTCCCCAGTGTCTTGTATCCATTGGTTGTGCTTATATGCATGCGTACAAGTCCTTCGGTTGGTCTCTTACAGACCCCCTCGCCCAACCTCCCCTGTCTTCCCAATGTAGTTTGACAGTCTGTTCAATGCTTCTTTGCCTCTGTATCTTTTTCCCACCATTTCTTTCCTTTACAGTTTTGCCTTTGCAGACAAGAAATAAACATATAATAGCAAAACAAAACAAAACAAAAAAATGTTTGAGTCCCAATTTCAATGTCCAACAGTTCTGAGTCCTCGTTTCAATGTCTTATGTGTACATGTCAGCAATGATACCTGGATGGTGGGCACATGGTGGCAATGAAGGTCCGACCCTCTCCGGTTTGGTCCTAGGTAACCTGCAGTGCTGCATAGCTGCTGACTGCTCGTGTGGCAAGGCGTTGTCAGCGTCTTCCATCTCTGGACTGTTTTTTCCTCTTGTCTTCGTGGTTGGAGCACACCTGTCAATTCCTCTCTGTGGCAGGAATCCACCTGGTCTTGGGGTTGTTTTCTGAAAATATACAAATATATTCTCGACCACAAGTTAATAAAGGAATCTTTTCTATATAATTGATTTGGGATCCTTTTTATTTTTGTTCAAGCAATTTTCCTTTGTCTTATTTAGAAACCATGTGTGTTTTTAATGGCCGTCTTGCTGTTAGCATTACAGATGAAAATTAATTTGGTAAAGTAAAAATTTTCTAGATGTAATTTACTTATAGGATATTTTTCCTTACATGATATTGCCCTACTATCCCCCCCCCCTTTTTTTTTTATTAATGGAGGTTTTTGTAAATTTTATAATGCAATCTTGATAAGTTTTAAATTTAAATTTATTTATTTTTTTCCCACACATATGACTGCTTTAGGTTTATTGCATATTCAGGAATTTTACCATGAGATGAACTACCAATAGAAATTTTAGTTATTACTTTAAGAACAGCTTTTTGTCCAGTACAATTAACTTTAGTTGAATATTCACTTATTTTAATTAGCCTATTTAAATTAATCTGAAAACTTGATTACTATTTTACTGTCAAATTTAATACTCTACCAACAATCTTAGTTTACCTTGTGAATATTGGTGGGAAGGATTATTTGCATTCTTGAGTGGGCCCTGAGCATTCCAGATGCTAGGCTGAATTTAGATATAGGGCAGCTGCTGTTGGCCAAGTCTCTTGTCTGTTACCTGGGTCCCGATCTGAGCTGGGCCAAGTCTCTGTCTGTCACCTGTATCTCGATGTGAGCTGGGCCAAGTCTCTTTCTGTTGCCTGGGTCTCGATCTGAGCTGGGTGTGGGAAGCGCGAAGCAGCCATGGGGGCAGGAGACCTCTTTCAGAAGGGGTGAGGGTTCAAGCCCCTGCAATGTTGGGGGGGTGAGGGTCTGTGCCCCACTTCTGTTGCCCCCACAAATTCTCTCCTGATGGCCCCTCTGCGACTGTGCCTGTCTTAGGTTGTTCCTACCTTGAGGAATCTTACCCGTCTCTGGCTAACCAGCCATCCTCCAGGGCCAAGCAGGATGGTGTGAGGTTCAGTTCTGTCTCCTTGGTGGCCTATGACCCCGTGGCCTCCACACCCAGCACCTGCCTTGGGAACCCCTGGCCTGCTGGCAGGGTCCCGGTGCTGATCACATATCTCGGGGAACTTGGGTTTCTTCTCCAGTGAGGGCCCAGCTCACACAATTGGGTGTAAGACAGATCCATGGTACCAGCCCCCACGAGGCTTCAAGCTCAGCATGAACAGAAAGCTCAGGTAACAGCTGAGGGCAATTGGATTGTGAGAAGAGGGTCCCTCTTGGCACAAAGGGCAAGAGGGGCCAATATAGGATGCTCAAGTGCCTTCCCAGTGCCTTAATTCCTTCTGCAAGGGATTAAATCCTTTCATGTCCTTTTTTTTTTTTTAATTGCTGGCAACCATTCAAAGAATTAGTTTGTAAGTTTGTTTGGGATAATTGTAAAATATGCTGTTGTAAAATATCTAAAATTATAATGACATTGTAGAATAATACCATGGAAGGATATTCTTTGCTCTAGGCCCTGGCAATTCCATTTCAAACTGGCTGTCAATTTCTTTTTGTAGCTTTATATAAACTTTGTCAGGGAGGCAAAAACACAAATTACTTACTTTAGTTCAAGAGGCCAAATATATTGACTTTCAATTACAATCCTTATGACTTTTGAAGGAAACTTCTCTTTGTTTCCTTCCAAAATAATTTTCAGTCTACAGAGAGTTTCATTTAAAAATTTTTGTCACATGAAACAATTTTTCTTAAGACTATGGTGACCACTAGTATTGATTAGATTTAGTATTTTATTTTTATTTTATAAGTTTTTAATTAATTTTTTAAATTTTTATTTTTTACATATGTGTCCTTATTTCTCCATAACCCCCCCACTCCCCACTTATGCCCCGCCCCCTTGTTGTCTGTGTCCATTGATTAGGTTCATATGCATGCATACAAGTCCCTTGGTTGATCTCTCCACCTTACCCACACCCTCCCCTACCTTACCTGAGGTATGATGTTCTGATCGCAGTTTCTCAGCCTCTGGATCTGTTCTTGTTCATCAGTCTATGCCGTTCATTGTATTCCACAAATGAGCGAGATCATGTGATATTTATCTTTCTCTGCCTGGCTTATTTCACTCAACATAATATTCTCCATCTCCATCCATATTGTTGTAAATGGTAGGAACTCCTTCTTTTTTACCGCAGCGTAGTATTCCATTGTATAGATATACCACAGTTTTTTAATCCATTCATCTGCTGATGGGCATTTAAGTTGTTTCCAAATCTTGGCTATGGTGAATTGTGCTGCTATGAACATAGGGGTGCATATTTCCTTTCTGATGCATGTTTCTAGATTCTTGGGATATATTCCTAGAAGTGGGATCACTGGGTCAAATTGGAGTTCCATTTTTAGTTTTTTGAGGAAGCTCCATACTGTTCTCCACAGTGGCTGCACCAGTCTGCATTCTCACCAGCAGTGCACGAGGGTTCCTTTTTCTCCGCATCCTCACCAGCACTTGTCTTTTGTTGATTTGTTGATAAAAGCCATTCTGACAGGTGTGAGATGGTACCTCATTGTTGTTTTGATTTGCATCTCTCTGATGATTAGTGACTGTGAGCAGGTTTTCATATGTCTCTTGGCCTGCCTTCTGTCTTCTTTTGAAATGTGTCTATTTAGACACTAAAAAGTGCCCATTTTTTGATTGGGTTGTTTATCTTCTTTTTGTTAAGTTGTATGAGTTCTCTGTATATGTTGGAGATTAAACCCTTATCATTGATATCATTGGCAAATATGTTCTCCCATGCAGTGGGCTTTCTTGTTGTTTTATTGATGGTTTTCTTTGCTGTGCAAAAGCTTTTTATTCTGATGTAGTCCCATTTGTTTATTTTCTCTTTAGCTTCCATTGCCCTAGGAGCAGTATCGGTGAAGAAGTTCTTTAGGCATATGTCCGAGATTTTGCTGCCTGTGGATTCCTTTAGTATTTTCATGGTTTCCTGTCTTATGTTTAAGTCCTTTGTCCATTTTGAGTTTATTTTTGTGTATGGTGTAAGTTGTTGATCTAGCTTCATTTTTTTGCATGTATCTGTCCAATTTTCCCAACAACATTTGTTGAAGAGACTGTCTTGACTCCATTGAATGTTTGTACCTCCTTTGTCAAATATTAATTGAGCATATTGATTTGGGTCAATTTCTGGGTTCTCTATTCTATTCCATAGATCTATATGTCTGTTCTTGTGCCAGTACCAGGCAGTTTTGAGAACAGTGGCTTTGTAATACAGCTTGATATCTGGTATTGAGATCCCACCTACTTTGTTCTTCTTTCTCAGGATTGCTGTAGCTATTCGGGTTCTTTTTATATTCCAGATAAATTTTTGGAACGTTCATTCTAGGTCTGTGAAATATGTTGTTGGTATTTTAATGGGAAGTGCATTGAATTTATAGATTGCTTTGGGTAGTATGGACATTTTGATGATGTTGATTCTACCAATCCATGAACATGGTATGTTCTCCCATCTGTTTATGTCTTCCTCTATCTCTTTTTTCAGTGTCCTGTAGTTTTCCGCATATAGGTCTTTTACCTCTTTAGTTAAGTTTATTCCTAGGTATCTTAATTTTTTTGGTGCAATGGTAAATGGGATTGCTTTTTTAGTCTCTCTGTAAGTTCATTATTGGTGTATAGAAATGCCATAGATTTCTTGGCATTAATTTTGTATCCTGCTCCATTACCGAATTCAGTTATTAAGTCTAATAATTTTTTTAATGGAGTCTTTAGGGTTTTCTATGTATAGTATCATGTCATCTGCGAATAAGGACAGTTTTATTTCTTCTTTTCCAATTTGGATGCCTTTTATTTCTTCTTCTTGTCTGATCACAATGGCTAGTACTTCCAGCACTATATTAAACAGGAGTGGTGAGAGTGGGCATTCCTGTCTTGTTCCTGTTCTTAGGGGAAATGGTTTTAGTTTTTGCCTATTGAGTATGATGTTGGCTGTGCGTTTGTTGTATATGGCTTTTATTATGTTCAGGTATGATCCTTCTATTCCCACCTTGCTGAGAGTTTTTATCAAGAAAGGGTGTTGGATTTTGTCAAATGCTTTTTCTGCATCAATTGATATGACTATGTGATTTTTATCTCTCAATTTGTTTATGTGATGTATCACGTTTATTGATTTGCAGATATTGTACCATCCTTGCATCCCTGGGATAAAACCTACTTGGTCATCGTGTATAATCTTTCTGATGTACTGCTGGATTTGATTTGCTAGAATTTTGTTGAGGATTTTGATATCTATGTTCATGAGGGATATTGGCCTGTAATTCTCTTTCATTGTGTTGTCTTTATCTGGTTTTGGTATTAGGGTGATGCTGGCTTCATAGAAGGAGCTTGGAAGTGTTCCTTCTTCTTGAATTTTCTGGAATAGTCTGAGGAGGATAGGTTTTAGTTCTTCCTTGAATGTGATTTATTTTCTTGATCTCATAGTTAACTTTCTGAACTTGTGTGTCTTTTTTCTTCACCAGGTTAGGTAAGTCTTCAGTCACTATTTCGTCAAATATGTTGCTCTCTTCTCATTCTGGTATCCCTCTGATGTGGATGTTGTTATGCTTCATGTTTTCCCAAAGATCCCTGAAAGTATCTTCATTCTTTTTACTTTTTGCTTCTCTGATTGCATGTATTTTTTTCTGCCTTGTCTTCCAAATCACTCATCCAATCCTCTGCTTCATCCAACCTACTGTTTATTCCTTCCAGGGCATTCTTCATTTCAGATATTGTATTCTTCATTTCTGACTGGTTCTATTTTGTGGTTTCTATGTTCTTTTCCATGATGTTATGGTTCTCACTAAGTTTCTTGAGCATCCTTTTAACCATTTTCTGAACTATATATCTGATAAGTTGCTTGCCTCTATTTCTTTTAGTTCTTTTTATGGAGGTTACTTCTGTTATTTTATTTGGGGCCTGTTTCCCTATTTTGCCTGCCTCTTGTGTTTGTTTTTATGTATTCAATAGATCTGTTATGCCTCCCAGTCTCATTAGGGTGGCCTTATGTATTAGGTGTTCTGTGGGGTTGAGTGGCATAGTTTCCTTGATCACCTGAGGTGGGTGCTCCAAGAACATCTCTTATGTGGGTTATTTGGGCTCTCCTATTGTAATTGAGTCTTGATTGCTATTGGCCACTTAGTGCATGTGATTGATCCTCAGGTTGACTGACTGTGAGCCTCAACCCCAACCATGGCATGCAAGCTTCTGTGCAGGTGTTGACTATACAATGCAGAATTCACCTCAGCAGGGTTGGAGCTTGCCGAGATCTGCCTTTGTATAGTCACTTATGAAACTTATTAGACCCTTCTCTGATGTTTTCTGAAGATAGCCTCTTGGTGTGTTGGTTCTGGGCCGCTGGGAGGGACTCTGGTGCAGGCCAATGTCATATGTTTCCTATGACTGGCTGTACTCAACCTGTTTGGAGCTACAAAGTGATTCAAAGTTTATGGCTGCCTCTGCTGGGCTGTGGTGTTTGCAGGAGAGACCACACTGTGCACCAAGGCTGGCTATTACCAGCATCAGGACCAGGGACAGGTCATAAAAAGTCTTAAGGGATCCTAAGATTGGCCTCTGCCTGAAA
This sequence comes from Corynorhinus townsendii, assembly GCA_026230045.1. Lineage (NCBI taxonomy): Eukaryota > Metazoa > Chordata > Mammalia > Chiroptera > Vespertilionidae > Corynorhinus > Corynorhinus townsendii. The sequence goes on along the minus strand of JAPDVU010000001.1, from coordinate 76,345,639 downwards.
GCTGCCTACAGGGCTCAGTCACTGAAAAAGCCTCTGCCAGTATTCGAGTTGCATGAGGTAGGTTCTCAGTGAGTTGTCAGGTAGGGGTAAGTGGTGCTCATCAGATTGATACAGGATTGAACTAGGTGTCAGTGTTGGGTCTGAGGTCACTCAGCAAAAGTCCCTGGGTATACCAAGTCTAGCTGCCACCTGCTGGGTGCTTGCATGTCTTTGTGTTGGTATGGAGTCTTAAGAAGTCATGGGGGTGAGAGAAACCAAGATGGCAGCATAGGTAAACACCTAAATTGCTGCCTCACACAACAATAACAAAACTACAATGAAAAGACAAAACGGACACCATCCAGAACCATAGGAAAGCTGGCTGAGTGGAAATTTCCTTCTACAACTAGAAGGAAAGAAGAAAGAACACTGAGAATCAGAGGAGCTGCAAAAGGCTGAGGTACAGAGACACGAGAGCACACGGAGAGGATGGGTGGCTGAGTGCCCGGGCGGCTGAGTGTGCAGCTGGCTTTCTAAAGCTGGAGGGAGATGGAAGCTTCCAACTGTGCTGAACTCCAGTTCAGGGTGAGTTTCTGGGAACCCAGATTCATTTGGAGAGAAACTGGACTGTCAGGAAAAGAGAAAGCACACTGAGACTCAGGGGAGCGGCAGAGGCAGAGGTCCAGAGGCACGCGCACACAGAGAGGACAGGCAGCTGAAATGCACAGGCGGCTGAGTGTGTGGGTGGATTTCTAAAGCAGGAGGGAGATGGAAGCTCCCGACTGCACTGAACTGCAGTTCCGGGTGAGTTTCTGGGAACCTAGACTCATTCGGGGTGGGTGAAACTCAAAGGCAGCTTCCTTTCAGAGGTGCTTGCAGCAATTACTGAGGGACACTGAGACCCAGGGGCCTCATAGGGCAGGGCTGACGGAAGCCAAGACTGTCTGCTCCGCCCTGAAACTCCACCCCATCCTAGCTGAACACAGAGGCTTTTGCAATTTGGCAAGTCTAATCCTATAAGGCTGTCTCCAGCACTGAACTTCTCCCAGTGTAGACACAGCTGATCCTCACAGCCAACTGGCCTGGAGTTCAATTCCTCCCAGTGATACCAACAACAATCAAGACTTAACTACAACAAAGCTGTACACACAGTCCACAAAGGGGTGCACCAAGAGTGTCCACCTCAGTAACTGGGAGGCCGACCCACTGGGCCATATAGGAAATGTAGCACACAAAGCTACCCTACCAACTCAGGGAAGCAGTGAAAATGTTGTGACAAAGAAACAGATCACAAACGAAAGAAATGGAGGAAAACAAATGACTGGATATAGAATTCAAAACCACGGTTATAAGGCTTTTCAAGAACATCCTAGAAAAGGCCAATAAATATAACGAGATCCTCGAAGATATGAAAAAGGACCAACCAGAAATGAAACATACACTGACTGGAATAAAAAATATTATACAGAGACCCAACAACAGACTAGAGGAATGCAAGCATCAAGTCAAAGAATTGAAATACAAAGAAGCAAAAAACACTCAACTGAAAAGCAAAAAAAAGAAGAAAACATCCAAAAAGTTGAAGATAGTGTAAGAAGCCTCTGGGACAACTTCAAGCATACCATCATCAGAATTATGGGTGTGCCAGAAGAAGAGAGAGAGCAAGATACTGAAAACCTATTTGAAGAAATAATGACTGAAAACTTCCCCCACCTGGTGAAAGAAATAGACTTACAAGTCCAGGAAGCACACAGAACCCCAAACAAAAGGAATCCAAAGAGGACCACACCAAGACACATTGTAATTAAAATGCCAAGTGCAAAAGATAAAGAGAGAATATTAAAAGCAGCAAGACAAAAACAGTTAATTACCTACGAGGGAGCACCCACACGACTGTCAGCTGATTTCTCAACAGAAACTATGCGGGCCAGACGGGAGTGGCAAGAAATCTACAAAGTGATGAATAGCAAGAACCTACAACCAAGATTATTCTATCCAGCAAAGCTATCATTCAGAATTGAAGGTCAGATAAAGAGCTTCACAGATAAGAAAAAGCCAAAGGAGTTCATCACCGCCAAACCAATATTATATGAAATGCTGAAAGGTATTCTTTAAGAAGAGGAAGAAGAAGAAAAAGATAAAGATAAAAATTATGAACAACAAATACATATCTATCAACAAGTGAATCTAAAAATCAAGTGAATAAAAAAATCCGATGAACAGAATAAACTGGTGAATATAATAGAATCAGGGGCATGGAAAGGGAGTGGACTGACAATTTTCAGGGGGAAAAGGGTGTGGGGGGTGTGGGAAGAGACTGAACAAAAATCGTATAGTTATGGATGAGGACAGTGGTTTGGGGGGGTAAGGGCAGAGGGTGGTGTAGGAACCAGGTGGAGGGGAGCTATGGGGGAACAAAAGAGGAACAACTGTAATAATCTGAACAATAAAGATTTATTAAATTAAAAAAAAAGTAGTAATGGGGGTGAGGCCAGCAGAGTTTATCAGGCCCAAACAGACCAAGATTTGGTTGTGTGAAAGGAGGGCTCTGAACTGCTCAGGCATGTAAGGGAAAAATGGTCCTTGTCGTAGAACTACAGAACTCAGTCAGTCCCAGATTCTGCCTGGAGGAGCCTGAGCTCAGCAGGGTGGGGCCTCCAGGAGTTGAGAATATGGGTCTAGTATATCTCCCATAATGGGTAGGTAATGATCAGGTTTTGGGGAAGGTGGTTAATGTGGCTCCTGCACCAGAAACACACAATTTTATTTGTCCCAAATTTTGCCCCGTCCTCCACAGGTTTGAGCCACCAGTAGTTGGGTGGGTAGGGTGGCCAGGATCTCTGAGATTGGTGCTAGAGGGTATCCTGTAAGGGGAAGTGCTAGTTAGGGTTATGGCAAAGTAGGGGGGTGACCTCCACCCCAGAGACACAAAACTCTGTAACCTACACCTCCTGTGTCTGCCCAGATTTCTATACCCCAGCTAAGGCAGCTAACTCCTCAGCAGTGCATAAGGTAGGGTGAGGGAGGGTCCAGAGTTTGTGGATATTGCTTTCCTCTAGAATGATGCTGTATGGAGGTGAGTGCTCCACCCAAGGAAGGCTGTCTTCTCAGTTCTCTCCCCAGAGCCACAAAACCAAGACTTTACTCACAGGCCTCTAGTCTCTTCTACTTTCCTGTACCAGAGCCCAGGGTGAATGGCTGCATAAGAAATTTTGTACATTGGCCCTTTAAGAGGCTCCCTGTGTCTTTAGCAGAGCCCTGACTCTCCCTGACAGACAGAATCCCCACTGATTTTTACAAATGGGTGTTATGTGGGTTCTTTTTCCCAACTCTGGTGCTCTGGGCTAGGGAGCCCAGCTTATGGCTGAGACCCCTTTAAGAAGATGGGAATTCCCCACAATTGAGATATCACTCCAGAACCTCAGATGTTCCCCAGGGTAGTAAGGACAGTCCTTTACTTGTCTCTCCCCTTCCTACCAGTGTTGATGTGGCTTCTGTTAATCCTTGGTTATAAGACTGCTTTTCAGCTATTCTTCAGTTGGTTATTCAGGATGATTGTTTTATAATTTAATTGTAATTCCAGATTGGTACTGAGAGGAGGTGAATGTAGCTTCCAGCTACTCTGATTCCATCCTGGATTTCTCTGGACTAGTCACATTTTAAGTGCTTAATAGTCCTATGTGCTTAGTGGCTCTAAGAAATATCCATCCATCAATCTACCCTCTCTCACCCATTTATTAAAACATTTCTTGAATACATTTGTGTCCAACATTCTTGTAATTGTGCTTACAATATAAAATCTTATTCAAATGAAGTACATAGTTATTCTTATCAAAGAGGTTCATTGTACACGAATAAACTGGAAAGCACTTCAGCTATTTCAGAAATGTGACATATGACAATGATATGAGCACGAAATATAAAGGGCACAGAGTTGAGAAGTACATAGGACAGGAATAGTTGCTGGAGGAGTTGATATTTAAACTTAACCTGAAGAAGTTAGCAGGGAGTAAAGAAAAAGAAAAGTGCTCTAAGGTGAGGGAACAGTGTCAACAAAGGCACAAGGATATGAGTGAGCTTGACAGGGCATGATGCGTTGGCAATTTATTCAGAAGCTGAAGAGGAGGCATGGTCTCTGCATCATAAATCCAAATAAATAGGATAATAGAATACAGCATGGTGGTTAAGAAGATGAACTCTGGAGTTATACTGCCTGAATTTGAATATAAGGCTTTACACTAGTTCTGTTACCTTGGGTAAATTACTTCGCCTCTCTGTACATAATTTTTTCTCATCAAATTGTAGGTAATATTAGTATTTTCATTACAGGGTTGTTGTGAGAATGTCATGAGCTGTTACACGAAAAATTCTTACAATAATTTCCACAGTAGGCTTGATAAGTGGTAGATATTACAATAAAAGAAATTTAAGTAGTAAAGTAATACAATGAGATTTGTATTTCATAAATATCACAATGTCAACTGAGGGTGAAGAGTGAATCCAATAAGGAGATTATTAAAATATTTTAGTGTGATGTACTGAAAGTCCATACCAGGGCACAGATAGTGGAAATTTGAACACTGACAGATTTGAAACATGAATAGGAGGTGAGAGGGCTCGATAATTGAGCTGATGAGATAGGTGATACAAAAGAATAGATTATGACTCCAAAGTTTTGTCTTGGGTGCTTGGGTGAGTGATGACACATTTTAACAACATAGGGAATATAGAAAGAGTGGGCCAGAGTGGTGGGCATGAGCATGAGCATGAGGGATGAAGGATGGATAGGAGAAAATGAACCGAAAATGATTGACATAATTAGATATGTTGTATTTGAGGTGTTTAAGGGATATTTTAGAGTGAGTGTTAAATAGGAGAGTAGTATATAGTTCTAATGCTCAGGGTAAATATTTAGGCACTGACTTTTTATTTACCAAGGAAGTGTTTAAGGGTCTAGTTGGTATTGATAATGTTTTAAATTTTGAGGAAATAATAGGTACCGTCTCAGAATAATTAGTTAAACCTTTTCCTGCCCTTAGATGTGAAAAATTTATATATAATTTAAAACAGTTTTATATGTATACCATAAACAAATCAGATTGTTATGAACGATTTTAAAAATTATACAGACCCACACAAAGCCACACTAACCTTAAATTTAATTTTTAAAAGAACACAAATTTCAGTAATACAAAATAAATGTATTCTATTTTCACATGAAAATAAAGAGCACAGGTCATAATCTGGTAACTTCTCATACATGTAATAATAATACTAACATGTGCAGGTGCAAGAAATTAGAAGTGGAAGTTATGACTAAGAAGTATATACTTCTTGGTTAATATTTTTATAACTAGAATACATTTTAATCATGTAGTAGAGATCCCTCATCTCTCCTTCAGGCTATTCATTGTTAAGTATGGAATGTGCATTTTTTTAGATTCAGACTCAAGTCATTCAGTAAATTCAGGAAATATCTATGTAAACTAATGCCAGAGAAGTGGATCCCTGGACACTGGGGCTCTGTTAGAGCCATTTATATGGGAAAATCCCCAGACTTAACTGAAAGGGGTTCATTTAGCAGATGTGCACCTGGCAAGCACTAAGGCAGGGAAGAAGAGAAAGTAGCACATTGTGACAAAGGACAGATGTAGGGTGAGTCTGAGAACTAGAGAAACCAATGGATAAAGAAGTTGAATGGGAGATGTTGGAGTAAGACAGATGAATGGAAGGATGAAGCAAGAGGTTTATGATAGATTTTGTTATTGCTCCCCAGATTTATTGCCTCCTTCTGTGTGAAGATTATACTTCTCTGCTTGGCCTTGTGACTTAGTTTGACCAAAGAAAAGTGTTCCTTTCAAGTGGAGTTTTAACAACCATTGCAGAGTTTCCATCTTTGTTGTTCTTCTGCCAGGACTTTAACCTATTCCAGAGAGGAGCTTTCAGTGATGTACATGCAATGTGAATTGAGAAGTTAATCTTTGTTGTTGAAAGTCACAAAGATTTTTGGGTTCATTTGTTATTGCTGCATATCCTAGCTAAAGCTGATTAATACAAAGTATATAAGGAACAAACAATGACATTATGGGAAGGTCAAGGATTGGTTTGAGATCAAGCTCAAGAACAAGAGTTCTGGTCTCTGGGTTTCTCCTAATGCTTACCTGCCTGTCTGTTTGTGGATCCCTACAATTTAAGATTATAGCCGTGTGGGATCACAGTTATAAAAATATGGACTAGGCATCAAACAGTTCTTTTTCTACACACCAAAGATGTGGTCTTTGGCAGATTATTTAATGACTGTAGCTCAGATTCCTCTGTAATGGGGAAAACAAATCCTGCCTCATAGAGTTTGTTGTGAGGATTAAGCAAGGGAATGTGTGTTTCACAGATATCTGGTACATAGTAAGAATTGAGTAAATAATAACTGTATTATTATTTTGGTTTTACACAATAAAATATACTTACAGTTGAGAATTACATAAAAAATTATTGCATATGACAACCCATTCAATGAAGAAATATATTTTATGAACCTACTATAACAGATTCTTGCTCAAGGATGGTAGTTTCATGGATATTTCATTGATGCTTCTCAAACATAGAAACAGACACACATATTTCTTTATTGAATGCATAGTTTATTGCACATTATGACACTGAATAGACTTTCATATATTAAAGAAGGACACTGTTCATATAATTGCTGTAGGACAAAGCTCACTGGTAGAGAATGGGAATTAGCCTTTGCAGAGTGGTGGACTAATTGGCAATGGCAGCAGATTTATCATAAAAGATAGAGAAAGGATTTTAGAGTAGGAAAATGTGAATTTCAGTAAACGTGTGGTCAGTAAAATAACTCTCAGCCTCCCAAAGATGTACACATCTTGACCTCCAGGACCTGTGAGTATACTAGGTTACTTGGCAATGGATATTAAGGATGCAGATGACATTAATTTTGATAATCAATTGATTTAGAACTGAAGAGATTATTCTGGATTATCCAGGCAGGCTCAATCTTAACTAGATAAACTAGAAGGGGGAAGAAATGGATTCTCCTCTAGAGCCTCCTGAAGGAGCACGGCCCTGCTGACATCTTAATTGTAGTCCACTTAGACCTTTTCAATGAATGGTGCTGAAACAATTAGATATTCATATACAAAATTTAGATTCTTTACTTAAAATGAATCATAAATTGAAATGCACAATCTGTAAGTATAAATCTTTTAGAACACATAGGAGAAAATGTTTATGACACTGAGTTAGGCAAAGATTTGTTAAATATAACACAAACATATAATTTATAAAAAAAATTAGACTTCATCGAAATTTAAAACTCTTGTTTTTTAAATTAAATTTACTGAGGTGATATCGGTTAATAGCATTATATAGGTTTCAAATGCATAGTTCTATGATACGTCATCTCTTGCACTGTGTGCCCACCACCCAAAGCCAAATCTTCGGTCACCATATATTTGACCCTTTTTACGCTCTACTATCCCCCCTTTCGCTTCCCTCTGGTAACTACTATACTGTTATCTGTGTCTCTGAGTTTTTATTTTTCTTGTAAAATTTATCTTTCAAAGAATTTGTTAAGAGAAAGAAAATTCACATCCTATTAGAAAATGTTTGCAAATTTTATAACTAATGAAGGCCTTGTATCCAGAATATATGAAGAATACTCAGCTCAATAAAATCTGTGTAAATATATTCAAACAGACATGTCACCAAAGAAAATAGATTGATGATAAGTAAGCACATGAAATGATGCTCACTAGAAAATTTTAATTAAAACACAGTGTGGTATTACCACTCACCTATTAGAATGTCTCAAATTAGATGACTGGTCATACAAGTGTTGGCAAGGATGGGGAGGAACTGGCATTCTCATACACTGTTGGTAAGAATTTCAATGGTAAAAACTCTTTGCAAAGTGATTTGGCAGTGTCCTAAAAAGTTAAACCTACAGTCACTATGTGATCTTTTCATTATATCCCTGGGTATTTATTTAAGAGAACAGAAAGCATAAGTTAATACAAAATTAAACATGAATGCTGATAGCAACTTTATGTGTAATAGCCATCATCAACATTTGAAAAAAAAAAAAAGTCCAGTGACAAAGGATTGAATAAACATATTATGTATGTCCACACAGTGAAATACTGCCCAGCAACTATTGGTACACACAGAACATGGGTGAATCCTATATAATAAAAGAGTAATATGCAAATTGACTGTCACTCCAACATACAAGATGGTCGCCCCCATGTGGTCAAAGATGGCTGCCCCCATGTGGACACAAGATGGCCAGCAGGGGAGGGCAATTGTGGGAAATCAGGCCAGCAAGAGAGGGCAGTTGGGAGGGACCAGGCATTCAAGGGAGGGCAGTTGGGGGCAATCAGGCCTATAGGGGAGGGCAGTTGGGGGTGACTGGGCTGGCATGGGAGGGTAGTTAGGGGCAGCCAGGCCTGCAGGGGAGGGCAGTTGAGGGGGACCAGGCCTGCAGGGGAGGGCAGTTAGGGGGAACCAGGCCTGCAGGGGAGGGCAGTTGGGGGGAACCAGGCCTGCAGGGGAGGGCATTAGGTGTGACCAGTCCAGCAGGGGAGGGCAGTGGGGGAACCAGGCCTGAAGGGGAGGGCAGTTAGGGGCAATCGAGTTGGCAGGGGAGCAGTTAGGCATCAATCAGGCTGGCAGGGGAGTGGTTAGGGGGTGATCAGGCTGGTAGGCAGAAGCAGTTAGGGGCAATCAGGAAGGCAGGCAGGTGAGCAGTTTGGGAGCCAGCAGTCCTGGATTGTGAGAGGGATGACCAAGTTCCCGTTTAGGGGATCAGGCTTAAATGGGCAGTTGGACATCCCTTGAGGGGTCCCAGATTGGAGAAGGTGCAGGCTGGGTTGAGGGACATCCTCCCTATGCCCCATGCACAAATTTCGTGCACCGGGCCTCTAGTCTTTAAATAATTATGCTGAGTGAAATAAGCCAGACAAAAAGAGTACATGCTGTGTGATCCTATCTATAGGAAAATTTAGAAAATGCAAACTAATCACTAGTCTACAATGACAGGAAACAGATCAGATTTGGGAGGAAGGCGGTGAGTGGAGAAGGAGAGAGAGTGATTTCAAAGAGGCAAGAATAAACTTTGGGGGATGTTGGATATATTCACTATATTGACTGTGGTAATGGCTACCCAGGTGAATGCATATGTCATAACTTATCAACTGTATACTTTATGCTTACTTTATGGAATGTCAAGTATATCTCAGTAATGAAAAAAAAGGAAACTGACCTTTTCATTCCTTGCATTGTGGTAGAGGATAAGACCATCTCAGGGTACAACAAAATTTTGTTTGGGCTGGCCTTTAGGTTTCACAATATGAATTCTCATTTTATTGGACTGTGAGACTAACATGAGAGAAAAAAAGAACCTATAGAGACACATACACTAATATTCATACACACACACCTTTCTTGGGTTCAGTTCTTCCTTACTCTGCATCTCCGTATCTATGTGCCTGCATGGTCTGAGGCCAAAAACAGCTCTTTGGGCTGGGCATTGAAGTGTGTGGTGGGCATTGCAAGAAGTTAGAGGGTCTGCAATTAGTCCAGGTGAATGCAAATTTTGCCCCTGTCCCTCCTGTTTTTCCTTCCTTTGGTTATTATTTTTAACAAAGATCCTTGTAATGTCATAACTATTCTTACCTTGTTTTCTACAGCTCAGTGAGGTAGGCTAAGAATAAATTTATAAGAAATTGATCAATTTTATCTATGATGCAGGTTTGTTTCTGGGTTTTCCTTATGTTCCAGAAAGAGATTTAGTTTCTCTCAGAGATGGAGGATATAGTCAGTTCCAGGGGAGCCAGGTCACAGAGAAGAAGCACTGTTATGTTAACATTTACCCTATTCTGTTCTGTAACCTCTCTGACCCATGGGCTCCCATCAGTAAAATGAGGGAGCTGCATGAAATATTCCTTTCCAAAAACCATGAAGCCGGTTGTTTCAGAAGTATTTTCCTGGTGGTCTTCTCCTAGTTATAGAGTTAGAGTTTTACAGGGGACAGTTTTTTTCTCTTTCTTTTTCTTTTGCTTTCACAATTTAGTTATATGATAGTCTTTGCTCATCTGAAATCGGATAATGGTCTCTGTTATTTTATTTTAGCACTTTTGCACTAATAAAAAATACTTATTTGTTTACTTAGAAAATTTAGCCTCAAGGATATGTGCAGATATACATAAGATATAACTTAATTGTCTTATTTTGAAGTATCTAGAGTTAGTTCTCATTTATTAACATATCTTTGAGACACAATTTTTCCACCCCTAGTACTGGATCCATGTGGAGGACAATTATTATTAAGATTGCTATTGCTATCTATACTCTCATTGCTCATATTTTATCTGTTTTGTTTACTGTTGTATTCTTGCTATTGTGTAGGAAAAAAGGGGGTTCTATGGTAAGTAACCTCACAGGGTTATCTGATCATAAATTTCTAACAAGGGCAGATCATGGTGGGTAGTCACACCTCAGGCATATAACTTCTTTAGTAAGGGCTTTATCTTTGCCTTCAGCAATCCTGTTCATTGTTTCTGTAAATCTAGATGAACACACCTTTGAAATAAGCCATAACCACCCTCAAGAGAGCACGTAAACTTGTTAACTATCCTGTAATTCAATCTCCGCTTTGCTTTCCCTGCTTCCATGTAGTCTTACTTCTGCTCCTTCCTTAAGTTCAAATGCATATAAGAAACTGCAAAGCTCTTATTCTCTGGAGTATTTGAGATCTTGTTCCCCATCATATGTCCTCAGTTTGGCTCAAATAAAGTCATAAAAATTCCCTATAGGTTGGATGTTTCTTAAGTTGCCAGTATTGAATAAATGACCAAATGACTAACCTTCATGAACAGGAAATTAGACAAGAGGTTACAATCTGGGATGAGTAGAAGGAAATCTCAACCATAGACAGAAGATGAGTAAGAGTGTTGGAGAGGATCCAGATCTTTACGAAGAAGGGCCAAGTTGCAGGCTTAAGAAAAGTGAACCAGGACAAATTGGAAATGCGGGTTACAAGGAAGGGAAGTCCCTGGCTGGGTCACAGGAAGAAAGGGGCCTGAGGTGCATGCACATTTGCATATGAACGAAGGAAAATAGGAGTGAGGGGAACTAATCTTTGTAGCAAAACTTGTTCAATTTCACCAGGAGCAAGAGCTTGGAAGCATTTCCCAATCAGTTCGACCCATGAAAGTGGTTGATCAGGATTAAACGTAACAGACCTGAAGGAGTTCTGTTCTGAAAATCGGGATCCCTTCTGTCTTTGGGTCTGTTAATGGTGCAATCACTGCCAAACAAACCTTGTAGAAATCCTTACTATCAAACTTGTGAAAGTAGCCTATTGCTAAGAAAATTCTAGCTTCCTTTGCTTTGGGAGATAAACTGACATCTTTGTCAGAGGCATCCGATTAGATTCTAGCCCTTAAGCAAAAACATATAAAAAGGCTTTTCTACAGTGTATTAATTACAAAAATAAGCAGATCTCCAGTGGAGAGAGGCTCCTCCTTTTGTAAGCCCATGGGTGGGGTATATTTCTGTGTTATGCGGTTTAGATTTATCTTCTAAATAATCAATGCCTTGTGTCAAGGGGGGAGCTGGCAGAGGAAGCAGAAGCCCAGCAGCCCTGGTCTGCGCAGTGTCTCCAGAACATTTCAGCAGGGAGAGAATGCGACTTCAGCATATCCAAATGTATCTTTTCTCCAAAACTGAGGCTTTTTTTCATGAATATTGGAAACAGAAGTATTTCTCCCCCCCCCCCCCCGCCCCCCGTCCCCCCCCCCCCCCCGTAGCTAAGTAATTAAGCCTGTTTCAAGGCATACAGTCAAAATAGGTTTCCTAGTTACAAATGCTAAGCAATGGTGGCAAACTTTTCTTATTATAGTCCTTGATTGCCATTAGCCAACATTTGTTCTTTGCGGATTGTTTCTTAGGAAAAAAAATTTAGTTTTGAAGAAATTGACATGTTTTTGTGCCTGCAGTAAGGAATATACAAAAAAATGTGTTTTTATTTTATTTTATTTTGCTACCTTATTGACATTAAAAAAAAATCAATTGAGTGTTTACAACACTCACCAAAGAAGGCAAAGAAGGTTAGATAGTAACTGAGGGAATTGAGAAGAGAGGGAGAGAGGGAGAGGGAAAGAGGGAGAGAGAGAGATGGTAGGGGGAGCCTGAGAAACTACTGAAAATAATCCATTGTATTCAATTTAGAAAGAAACCTAGCAGGCCAAATTTTGTCCCAGACACCAATTACTTATGTTGTTTAATTAAAGGAAATCCTATTTAGTATAAGTAAACATTTTGTTTTCTTTAATTTACTACTGTTTGATTTTTTTATTTCTCAAGTTAGAGAATTTTTGGTTAGAATTAGTGGTTGTTAGCCTCATGTAGAAGCTCTGTTCATTGACTGCACAATTTGCAAAAGTAGGCATAGTTATTATTAATTTTTAAATTTTTAAATATTTTATTAAGTTACTAGAGACCCAGTGCATGAAATTCCTGCATGGTGGGGGGTTCCTCAGCCTGGCCTGCACTCTCTCCAATCCAGGACCCCTTGGGGGATGTCAGACTGCTGGTTTAGGCCCAATCCCGCAGTCAGACATCCCTCTCGCAATCTGGGACCACTGGCTCCTAACGGCTTGCCTGCCTGCCTGGTTGCCCCTAATAACTCTGCCTGCCAGTCTGATCACTCCTAACCGCCTTCGCCTGCTGGCCTGATCACCTCCAACTGCCCTCCCCTGTCAGTCTGATCGCCCCCAACTGTCCTCCCCCTCCCCCCCCCCCAGCTGGCCTGATAGCCCCCAACTGCCAACCCCCTCTCCCCCCGCTGGCCGGCCTGATCATCCCCAACTGCCCCCCTCTCCCCACCAGCCTGATCACCCCCAACTGCCCTCTCCTGCTGGCCTGATCCCCCTAATTGCTCTCCCCTGATGGCCTGATTGTCCCCAACTGCTCTCCCCTGCAGGCCTGATTGTCCCTAATTGCTTCTACCTTGGCCCCACCACCATGGCTTTGTCTGGAAGGACATCCTAAAGGTCTCTGGAAGGTCTCCTGGTCTAATTAGCATATACTCTTTTATTAGTATAGAATATTTCTATGGTAATGCATGTATTGATACTAAAATTTAATTCTATAGAAGGTAATTTAGTGAAAAATGCTTTTTCTCCTATACTGATGCTTAAGCCATTTTTTATTTTCTCCAGAGGCAAACTGCAACCAGTTCTTTTAATATCTAGCTGAAATCTTCTCTACATACATAGACATATTCCTTTTGTTTAAAAACAAACAAATGAGAACCCATTTTGTTTGCTCTCGTCATGTCTCTCTCTTTCTTTACTACATTTTCGGATAATTTCTTAACAGTACCTATAAAACTGTTGCATTATTTTCCATTTCATTTGTGACAGTGATAGATTTATTTAAAGAATGAGCAATAGATAGTGAGAAAATAAGTTACAAAATGCAATAATGAATATTCTTGTGTGTGTGTTATTTCATACCAGTGCAAATTTAGCTCTAGGATAAATTTCTAGAAGTAAAGGGGGAAAAAAGAGGACCTATGTAATACTTTCAACAATAAAGATTAAACACATACCCCACCATCCCCACAAAAAATACACACACCCTGTTAGATTAGGTTATGTGTTTAAAAAATTTTAACAGCTGTTTCCAAATTGCTATCCACAGGGTGTGTACGGTTTGCAAATGATATTGTAGTTTATAATTCCAAGGTAAAAGAGTCTTGACTAGAGGTCAGGAGTCAGAAAAATCTGTGTTCAAGTTTGATGTTTTTAACTCACATTCAATTATTTAAAAAAATATCTCCTGACCTTTATCTGTGTTTTTCACCTAATGATGAGGCTTTACATTATTTTTTTCTTAGGCAGTGCAGTCTGGCTCAGGACACAAACTTCCAGGTTTTAAATTCGGTTCCCACTAATTTTGATACGTGTGATCTTCTCAGTCTGTACACTAAGGATAATAATACTTCTCATATCAAATTTTGTGTGTGTGTGAGCTTAATGTGATAGCACATAAGGGACATTTAAAATAATAAACACTCAAGAACTTTTAGTTATGATTTTTATTATAACAAAAAGTTTAGCTGGTTCTACTTTCGAGAACTATGACAAATAAATGAATGCAAAAAAATGAGTTGATGAATATGAAACACTTTAAAATTTAAGTTAATATATGAAAGTAAGTGTATTTAATAAATGCTTTTTGGTACAATGAATAAATGAATGAATGGCTAAATCACATGCTTAATATATCAGAAGATATTAGAAATTTACTGAGAAATGGTATTTGATTTTTCCAAACTTATTTGTTCTTTGGTCATTTAACTAATATTATAATTTTTAAAATATATAAATAGATAAACACTATAATTGATTTTGTTGTAATAGCCTAAATAGATTTGAGAGCTTCACAGTGTTATTCTACCTAATCTATTTACCTATCTATCATCTGTCTATCTATCATCTATCTGATCATCTATTTTTAACTGCCTTGAGGGAGGGAGAGATGCTACATTATGTAGTTGAGAAGCAACCATCAGATGGGTCATGATGCCAATCAATTAAAATCCTCCTCATTTTCCAGATAGGCAAAGTAAATTTCTATAATTAATGGAAAGATGGTGCCCTTCAAGCATTTTTTCTTTCATTTGTACCAATGGCCACCAATAATTCATTCTTTTATCTACTTAAGTATTGTGACACAGATGAGTGCAGGCATTGTATGAAACTTCTTAGAACCAAATGAACTTACACTCTTGCTGGGGAGAATAGAACATGCAAATAATTAATTGGAGAGTATTTCTAATGTAATACATAGGAAAGAATGTAATGATGTTCGCAACAGAGCAAGGAAAATATTTGTAGATTGGAATTATCAAAGCAGCTTTCACAGAAGTTCTAAGTCTTTATTTATTTACGAGTAGCCCTGCACACGAATCCATGAGCCAGTAGCTCACCAGTAGCCCTCTGCCCCGCCCTCCTGTAGCCTCCCCCCTCTCCCCGACCCCCCCCCCAATAGCTTGCTGCCCTGCCCCCTCCTGTAACTCTCTGCCACCCGCTTGTAGCTTGCTGCCTCACCCTCCTGCTGATCCGTGATCCAGTTGTTACATGGTTGGTCATTATGTTTCACGGCGTACGGCCATTTGCATATTACATCTTTATTATATAGGATTATTATTATATTTTTGTTTTTTTTGTAACAGCTATATTGAGATAATTTATGTATCATAAAATTCACACTTTTCAATGGCTTTTACTATAGTAACAGTTTGCAACAAGTTCTAAGTCTTTATAAAGGTTTTTGATTTTAAAAAAGTCAAAGATACAAGTCAAAGAATGTGCTGTCTGCATTTCTCTTGGATACCTATATATCACTCTCCCAGTTTTGGATAACTTTTTGGTGCTGTGAACACAGCCTCTCGAATAGGATTCCTTGAGTATGAATGTCAGAATATGTCATCCTTAACTGTGGGCCCCTTGACCTATTTAGTAGCTTCAATTTCCTCATCTACACAATAAGTTACAGTACTTATGTCATGGGGTTGATATAACAATTAAGTGAAATAATAAAATCAAAGATCTAGAGTAATGTATAACATATTGCAAAACACACTATCAACATTATATTTTTCTTTTGATTTTTTTCCTACCATTTAAAAATGTAAGATCATTCTAACTTTCAGAATATACAAAAGTAGGTGGTTAGTTGGATTTGGCTCTCAGCCATAGTTTGCCAATGTATTTAGGTATCACACATGAATCTTTTACTCAGTAAAGTCAGCTAGAAATTAGTCCTTTTGCAATGACTTGTAGTATTTTCACCTTCTAGACAATGAAGCAATGTTAAATATGCCTTATCCCTTTTACCCTTTTTTGCTATTCTAGTCACATATTTAAATTACTAGAGGCCCAGTGCACGAAATTTGTGCACAGGTAGGATCCCTAGGCCTGGCTGGCAATCAGGGCTGATCTGTGGGGCGACTGGCTGGGTGATCAGGGCCCCCGCTTGCACCCACCTTGGCTGGCCTGGTGCCACCCGCTCGCCGGCCTGGCCCCCACCACCACAGATCAAGGCCTGTGGACTGGGAGCAACTCCTGCTTTGAGAATCTGCCTCCTGGTGGTCAGTGCACATCACAGCAACTGGTCATTCTGCTGGTTGCTTGGCTGTTCAGTCGATTTACATATTAGGGTTTTATATATATATATACTAGGGGCCCAGAGCACGAACTCATGCATCTTGAAAGGAACTGCAAGCTGCGAGGCTGCAGTGGGCACAGGGATGGGTATCTGCCCATCCTCCGTGCTCTGCCTGGCCCTTCTTGTCATGGCCTCCAGTCCCCTGTCTGCTGGCAGCCCTGTTCCCGCTACCGCTGCTCTCGTGCACTGACAGTGCAGGTCCTGCTCCCATCTGCTGACGGCTTGGAGTGATTGGGACTGGTGCCAGCTGCGGGTGCAAGCAAGGCTGGTGCTGTCAGTTGGTGTGAGCAGTGGCTGCTGCTCTGATTGTCCCTCAGGAGCAGGGGGAGGTGGAGAAGCCCTCAGCGGTGATTGGGGCAGGCAGCTGCAACTTGCACCCACTGATGGTGCTGAGCAATTGGGACTGGTGCCAGGTGCCAGCAGCGGGTGCAAGCGGCAGCTCCGGCACCAGCAGCAGGTGCAAGCATCAGGTGGGAGCATGGTATGTGGGAGCAAAGAATTTTCTACTGAATTTTCTACCACCAGAGGCTTGCCCCGATGACAACAACCAGTGCCCCGCCTTGGTCTGGCGCCCCTGCTCACCTGCTCTACCATCCCACCATGGCTGATGCCCACCATGTTCTGCGCACATACCCTGGTTGTCAGTGCACATCATAGCGATCAGTTGTTCGGTTGTTCTGCCATTTGGTCTATTTGCATGTTAGGGTTTTATATATATAGATTTTAAATTTCATACAGTATGTTTTGTTTTACAGAGTAAAATTCATTTATATTTTCTACATATTTACTCATTCTATTACACTTCATTCCTTTCTGCATATTTAGGATCATTCTCTCTTCCCTGACAAACTTTTAATATGTATGTACTGTATGTATGTATTTGGCATGGATCTATTGCTAATAAATTTTCTATAATATTTTTGTTTGATATAATCTTTAATTGCCCTTTATTTTTGAGAAGTATCTTTCTAGGTAAGGAATTATTATTATAACCTATCTTGATTTAGAAGTTTGAAAATAACTTTCTATTGTCTTATCACTTAATTTCTGTTAGTAAATCAGCAATCTTATGGTTGCTTATTTGAGAGTATTTTTTTTTTTCTTTTGTCTCTAGCTGCTTTTAAGATTTTTTTTTCTTTTACCTTTGGTTTTCGGAATCAGAAGTGCATCTAGATGCCTTATTTGTATTTATTTTGTTTTGTGTTTATAGAGCTTTTAAATTCTGTTGCTTGATGTCTTTGATCAGTTTTAGAAAATCTTGGCTAGTACCTTTTAAATATGGTTTCTTCCTTTTTTTCTCTTTCTAGTTTTCTTTTAGGATTTCAATTGCATATATATGATAGACATTTCACCATGGCTAACATGTTCCTTACATTTTTTTTAAAAAAAATTATTTCTTTGCTTTCATGGGGATTTTTAATAATTTGATTCCATTTCACTAATACTTCTTTCTATAATGTTTAATATGCTATGTTATTGTATACATCAATTATAAATTTTTAACTTGATAATTTGTTTACAGGCTTCAGTTCTTAGGTTAAATTCTCCATGTTGCCATTTAATATCATGAAATTATTAAATATAGTATTTTAAAAGTTTATATCTGATAACACTATTGTTTGAGTCATTTGTACGTCTATTTCTATTTCTTATTGTATTTTTTTGGGTTTTAGTCATTTAGTCCTATCTCCTGGTATACCTGTCAATTTTTTATTGAATACTTTGCATATTCAGTACAAAATTTGTGTAGCATATTCAGTACAAAATTTGTGTAGCCTCAGGATAATGCTATATTTTTCTAGTGTTTAGTTTTTCTATCAGACATAGAATTTGAACACATTACATTGACCCAAATAGGGAATGAGAAATTTGTGTCTGACTTTCAGTATTTCCAGGGGCTTGAATATATCTAGTTTGCTTTTATTCCTAGATTGCAACCCTTGGGGAATATTAATGGAAAGTCTGCTTTTTCTTTTCTTTTCTTTTTTTTTAAATCAGGGTCCTTCCCCTTTGGTAGGAATTTTTGCCTCCCTGGCATCTTGAGACTATCAAAAAACTCTGCTCAGCTTTAATACATTTAGCTGCTTCATTCTGACTTCTCTTATCTTCTTGGCCTCTTGTCAGCTTCATCTTAGAAATCGGCAACTGCCCTTTGGGAACTGGAAACAGAGAACTCTGGGTTCACTTCAATATATGTATATCTATACTAATAAAAGCCAAGGTGGCCCTCACACCCTCACATCATCACAATATGGATGCCATAAGATGGCCAGCAGGGGAGGGCAGTTGGGGGCAAGGTCAGGCCAGCAGGAGAGGGCAGGTGGGGGTGACCAGGCTGGCAGGGGAGGGCAGTTGGGGGCTATCAGGCCGGCGGGGGAGGGCAGTTGGGTGTGATAGGGCCAGCAGGGGAGGGCAGTTGGGGGCCATAGGGCTGGAAGGGGAGCACAGTTGGGGGTGACAGGGCTGCAGGGGAGTGGTTAGGGGGCGATCAGGCTGGCTGGCAGAAGCGGTTAGGGGCAATCAGGCAAGCAGGCAGGTGAGTGGTTAGGAGCCAGCAGTCCTGGATTGTGAGAGGGATGTCTGACTGCCGGGATCGGGCCTAAACTGGCAGTCGGACATCCCTTGAGGGGTACCAGATTGGAGAGGGTTCAGGCTGGGCTAAGGAACAGCCCCCCTCCCCCTGCACGAATTTTATGCATTGGTCCTCTAGTATATATATATTTAGGACCTTGTCATTATAAATCCTGGCTACCCGTGTTGTTTTCTAAAGCCCTCAAAGAGCTGGATTATCATGAGATTTTATAATTGTTCTTGTTGGAACAATTGTTCTTTAAAATGCTACTTTCCATAGCCAGTCATTGCATTGTTAAGACTAGAGGCCTGGTGCACAAAATTCATGCATGGGTGGGGGGTGTCCCTCAGCCCAGCCTGCACCCTCTCCAATCTGGGACCCTTGTGGGATTGAGCCTAAACTAGCAGTCGGACATCCCTCTCAGAATCCAGGACCACTGGCTCCTAACTGCTCGCTTGCCTATCTGCCTGATTGCCTCTAACCACTTCTGCCTGCCAGCCTGATCGCCCCCTAACTGCTCCCCTGTCAACCTGATTGATGCCTAACTGCTCCCTTGCCACCCCAATTGCCCCTAACTACCCTCCCCTGCTGGCCTGATCACCCACAACTGCCCTCCCCTGCTGGCCCAATTGCCCACAACTGCCCTCCCCTGCTGGCCCAATTGTCCACAACTGCCCTCCCCTGCTGGCCTGATTGCCCCCAACTGCCCTCCCCTGCTGGCCCAATTGCCCACAACTGCCCTCCCCTGCTGGCCTGATCACCCACAACTGCCCCCCTGCTGGCCTGATAGCCCACAACTGCCCTCCTCTGCTGCGAACTGTCTCCTCTGTCAAGACCCGCCTCCTCTGTGCGAGGCAGCGGAGATGTCAGGACTGGCCTCCTCCACACTGCACAGGGCCACAGGACCCCCCAGGCCTCACCATACAGAGCAGCTGCTGGGCCCCACCTCTGCTGTGCACATGGCCATCTTGTGGTGGCCATCTTGAGGCAGCCATCTTTGTGGTGGCCATCTTGTGGTGGCCATCTTGTGATGACATCATGCATGAGGGTGTGAGGACCACCTAGGGTTTTATTAGTATAGATAATTTGTTGGATGACAGCTTATTAACTCATTCTTTTTGTTGTCTTTTTTTCCCCCTTATTCATCCATCACTTTTACATACACTAGATATGAATGTTGTCTCAGTTATTGTGCTAAATTTTGGACAAGATAAGACAAGATCATTTCCTTAAGAACATCTCAGTGTAATAGGGAACAAAGATTTGCACAAGCGTATACTGCCTGAAAATATACTCTAATTACTTGCATATGCAAATTTAACACATTGTCAAAGTTGAGGTACTTTACAGAGAATCTCTGTTTAAAGGTGCAATTCTAGAAATCTTTCACTGAGTTTATTTATTTTTTCTAATCCTCACCTGAGGATTTTTTTATTTTATTTTAGAGAGAGAGGAAGAGAGAGAAAATAAGAGAGAGAGAGAGAGAGAGAGAGAGAGAGAGAGAGAGAGAGAGAGAGAGAGACACTGATGTGCAAGAGAAACAATGATGGGTTGCCTTCTGCACACACATCCAAATTGGAATCAAACCCACAACCTTCTTGGTGTATGGACTATGCTCAACCAACTGAGTCACTTGGCTGGGCCTTCCATTAACTTTTACATATTCAAAAGAACTGACAAGTTTTAGACAGATATAGTAGTATCATAAAGCCCATATCATTTCTTGTATTTATCTTCAAAGAGTTTTAATAACCTTAATGTAACATTCACTCAAACAGGTGGTGAAGCTTATTTACATTCATTTTATAACCAATAAACTAATTACAGTTAGATATTACTTGATAACCTGAAAATACCAATTAGTCAAATAGTCTCTTCACTAGAACTGTTCTACAAATTAATACCTCATCATGTCCTTTAATTCAGGACCAATTAGAGTTGAAGTAAAATTTACTTCTTCCCTCTCTATTTGTCTTCCTTTAAAAAAGCATTTACGGTTCTCTGTTCACAGTAAAGAAACCAGCTTGGGAAAAATACCACAAGTTAGTCTGAAAGCGCATTTGCCAGTGTTTCCTATGTCTTAGTCCTGCTTTCAGTTACTTTTTGTCTGTGTCTCTAAGGGACTTTGGCATATGTGGGATGTTTCTGAGAACTTTCACTGTAGACACAAGATATAATGTCTTTTAGCCTGGGTTATGATAAACTGCACTGAATGGTTTTGCAGTACAAAAAACCATATCTTAAATTATTGACTGTACATATGAAATTTTTGTGTCATGGTTTTGTCTGTAATGCATGTGTGTTTGAACATATTAGTGGAGGTATATCTTTCAAAATTTGGGGGAAGAACATGAAGATTTAAATACAGGTAGACTTTTGGATGCTAATTTATACATAAAATGGAAATGTTTGCACCTGTATAGGATGCATTTATATCTAATTACCATGTTATGCATTTATCTTCCTTAAAATTTGTCACTCTTTTTATTAGGAACATATTAAGAGTTTTTTCTTTATTTTTTTGTCTTTAGTATTAACAGATTCAAACAACCATTCAGATCTAATATGACCTCATGGTTAATTTTATTATTTAATTGTATGTTTCAGTGTTCCATGACAAATATGATACTCCAGCACTGTAAAAGTCCCAGAGTCAGCATTGTAGTAGAGTGGCAAGGAGCTGGAACAATGTAAAATATGAAAAGGTTAAGCTGGGCACTGAATGCTCTTAGGCTACAGTATTTCTATTCCTACCAAGAGGGTAATTGTGCATCACACATTCATTTTTCATAAGGGTGTCAACCATCTGGTTCCTCTTGTTTTTCCCTTCTCGCTCCTTCACATCTGTTGCTTCTTCATTGTTCTACACAAGCTTACATTCCATATATTTGATGTTCATTTCCATAAAAATTCCACAGTCATGAAAATGCCTAGATTTTACCTGCAGGTCTAAGATAATTACAGTGAAACAGCAGCCAAGGTCATAAGAAAGTTTATATCCAGATTAGACGGCTGACTGCCATAGAAATCCCTGGCAAGGAATAGCTGCTGGTTATGTTTGGCCTGTCCAGACAATCATTTGAAAGGCATCTGAGTTAGCAGTCTGACACATACTTCCTGGTTGGGTCACCACATTAAGTGTGCTTAGCTATTTGTAAAGCTATCTGGAGAGAAAGAGCATGTTAAATTGGAAACACATGGACAGAATGACACACATAGCCTTGGAATTTGCAGTGCCGTGCGGCAGAGTTCTATCAGGTGCTTGACATCCTGACAATCTTGTCTCTGTAGGAAGAGAAAGGAAAACACCTGGACACGTTAGGTTTGCTGGTGGTAAGCTCACATTTTGGGGCCATTTGTTTAGCGTGGTTTCCCTCTGAGAAGATCTTTCCATCTGCAATGTTTATCCTTCTATCAGGATAAACCCATCAGTTGCCTTCATTCTGTAATTCCCCTCCTATCATGGATTTAAATTCAAATAAATACCGGATAACAGAATAGAGTACCTGTAAGAATTTCCACTGTTCTTCCCTCTGGATGCCAGAGTTTCTTCATGTTCTCTGATTATTAAGCTTACTCATTACTACTATCTTTAAAATAAAACATTATATTTATAATTTATAGGGGTCAGATTCATATTGTTGACAGTAAAGCCCATGAAGAGGCAATCTGACATGTAAAAATCAGGAGTTTTTATTTCTGTAAGCAATATCTTTATATGTATTTGGTGCCGGAGCTAACACATAAATATACAAAGCAAATTACACCAAACAATTTATTTACAAATTAGCAGGTTTCTCTAATTGGCTGCTAGTTCTAGCTAGATTAAGAGCATTAATACAAACAGATGTAAATGCATATGGGTATTTTGTCAGGTCTGAGGCAGTGTTGTATCCTATAAACAAGGTCAACTAGGAGTCAGGAGGCCTAGAGTTTTATCTTCGCTTTGCTATTAACTTGCTCCTTTTCATTTTACTGATTAATAAGATAGGGATTTACATTAGGTGATCACTAAATCCTGGCAAGATTCAAGAGAACACAATAGCCTCAAAAGAGGTATGCATGGTAGGTTAGCAAGGGAAGGGGGCGCTATATAAACATTTGGTTCAGTCTAGGTTGGGGAGGTCATTACAAAAGTTGGTAACCTGTAGAGGAAGCTATAATAGAAGATAGGATATTAGAAGGTGTTAAAAGGAAAAAACAGCAGGGACTGTCCTGAGCTGTTACAAACACATCTCAAACTTGTAAAAGACAATGAATAAAATTTCCACTAACAAATTAAAATTAGAAGCTGAAGTGTGAAAAAAGTAAGTAAATAACATAAACTGGAACTCTCTTAAAATGGGTTTTTAGTTGCAGAAAAATAATCTTTGAGAAGATCAGAGTAAGAGAGCAATTGCTTATGATTTGTTCAAAGTAACATGCCATCGACTAACAGTGTGTCCCTCAAATCAGGGTTTCTCAACGTTGGCACTGTTCACATTTTGAACTGAATAATTCTTTGTTCTTGGGGGTAAGGATGAAGAGAAGGTCATGTGACTATAGAATATTTTAGTAGCATCCCTAATCTCTACCCACTAGAAGCTGAAAACCCTCCTATACAAGTAATGACAATCAAAAATGGTTTTGTCTATAGATTGCATTTTCAAGTTCTATACTCTCTATTTTTCATGACATGTTTTAAAGAAGTACAGACCCTTCAGATGGGAGTATACAATAAGAGCAGATAAACCTGAAATTATCCTAATGGTCTCATTTCCTGTGTCCTATCTCTCTCTCTCTCATGTGTAGGGGGTTCTTAGTAAGCAAGATTGAAGATAAATATTGATAGAAGATTGGACTCCAGGATGTTTTCCACTCACTAAATCTTTCACATCTTCTAATTTTAGAGTTTCCAGAAATCAAGTAATATTACAGTTCATACTTCTTATCCACAGGCACCTTCTAAACCAGGTTAACCTGTCATTCTAACTTATCTACATATTTTTGTATTCATCTGTTGCTGCAGAACACTTACCCTTGTGGTTTAGAATGAGTCTATGTCTTATTTCTGTGTAGTGTTAAAAATGACAAGTGACAAGGCATCAGTCTGGTGGCCTTGGCCAGCATATCTGGAAGGCCCAAACTGACTTCTTTCAAGTAAGTTCTGAAATGAAGCAGAAAGAAACTTAAAACTTTTCTTAAAGTCAAAAACCTAGTGATTCAGGACCCAGTGAAGATATGAATAAAACAAACTGAATCTCTTCCTTAGACCTTACTCTAGTCTAACCTCTCTGTGCAAGCAGGCTTTAGCACCTTTTCACACTAACTTCTGCAAATCAGTGGCTGGCACTTGGTGGGTGTTGTTGAATGAAGGCTTTCTGGGTTTTTATCCTGATGCTTCCTCTAAAGTATAGAAAAGTTTATTAAAGGAACATTTAATAAAGTTTATTAAAATTGAACACTATTTTAATCCCTATTGAGATTATGATCTTGTCTAAGCTCTGTTATGTAAATTCCAGAAGAACTTCTGAGGTTAAAGGAGACAGACCCAGCTTTTTCTGCAATAGGAATGCATTTTTGTAGGCCTAGCATAACATTTGGGCTTATAAATGGCTCCCCTTTTTCATAAAGCAGCTTGTGTGATGCTGTGCAATGCTAAATAAATTTTGATTGTCGTATTTATCTTTATATATAAATGGAAATTACTTGAATATAGCATTTAAACTTGAAAATATACAGAAATGCTTATTTGGAAAGATAGCAAAATTATTCTTGTGAATTCTTTCAAAATAAATTGACCTTTAAAAAGTCTGAGAGAGCTCGGTTCTCATGTCTGTGGTCTGTGCATAGCTGCCTGTTGGATTTTTAAACAAATTTTTTATTGTTGACATTATTATAGATTTACTCTATCCCCCTCTACCCAGACCCCGCCCCCTCCCCCTCATTCCACCCCAGGCCATCCTTGGATCGTGCACGTATGCATATAAATTCTTTGGTTAATCTCTCCCCTCCTCCTTTTTTTCTGAGATTTGCTCATTTGTTATGTCTCCATGTCTCTGGACCTATTTTGCTCATCAGCTTATTTCGTTCACTAGATTTCGCATATAAGTGAGATCATGTGATATTTGTCTTTCTCTGACTGGCTTATTTCACTTAGCATAATTGTCTCTAGGTCTATCCATGCTGTCTCAAAGGGTAAGGATCCTTCTTTTTTTATAGCCACATAGTATTCCATTGTATAAATGTACCACAGCATTTTTATCCACTCATCTACTGATGGACACTTGGGGTGTTTCCAGATCTTAGCTATTGTAAATAGTGCTGCTATGAACATAGGGGTGCCTATATTTTTTCTAATTGGTATTTCAGGATTCTTAAAAGTCCTAGAAGAAAACATAGGCAGTAAAATATCAGACATCTCACTGAGAATGTTTGCTGATATATCTCCTAGGGCAAGAGAAATAAAAGGAAAAAAATAAATGGGACTACATCAAAATAAAAAAAAATTTGTACACAGCAAAAGAAACCATCACCAATATGAAAAGGGAACCCATGATATGGGCGAACATATTCACCAGTGATACATCTGACAAGGGGTTAATTTCCAAAATATACAAAGAACTCAACACATTTCAACAAAAGGAAGACAAACAGTCCAATTAAAAAAAAAGGCAAAGAACCTAAATAGACACTTCTCCAATGAGGACATACAGATGGCCAAGGGACATGAAAAAATGCTCAACATCACTAACTATCAGAGAGATAGAAATTGAAGCCACAATGAGGTATCACCACCTCACACACACCAGAATGGTTACCATCAATAAGTCAACAAACAACAAGTGCTACTGTGAATAAGGAGAAAAGGGAACCCTAGGACACTGCTGGTGGGATTGCAGACTGGTGCAGCCACTATGGAAAACAGTATGGAGTTTCCTCAAAAAATTAAAAATGGAACTGCTGTTTGACCCAGAGATCCAACTTCTGTGAATATATTCTAAGGATCCCGAAACACTAACCAGAAATAATATATGTCACCTGTTGAATTTTGTTCCTCATGCATAGATGATATTATAATGTATTTTATCTAAAAAAAAATAAACAAAACCAAGGGTGAAGACTGTGTAGAAGTTTGTGTAAGTGCTGAGATAAGGAAAAGTGTTGAGGACAGTTAAGTGTGTATGTGTTGATGTTCTTTAGCTAAATTGTCCTTTCATTAGAATGGGTCCTTTTTTTCTAGACCTGGTTATTAAAGTCATGGTTCAAGACTACTGAATTCTAAACAAAAGGTGGAAAATAGGTAGCTAAAAAAAAAAGAAGAAGAAAAAAGGAAATGAGCTGATTCATTTTAGCAACAGGAAAATTAATATCCCAACTGGGACTTTGCCCATTTCTACAGCCTCTGAGCAGCAGTATCAGTTGCTGTCAACAGTATTTATGTGGAAAATTGCATTGACATAGTTTAATTGGTTCTGCAATATAATTGTAGTGCAATGAAGCAAAATAGCCTATTTAGGGTACTCGATACCATAATTATCCAGAAGTCCAGATATAATGTAAAATCCAGGAATAGAATTTGAAAACATATAGGATGGCATTTTAAAAGTGAAGTGAGACAGAGTGTGAGGAAAGGAAGTTTTTGATATTGTAAAATTTAACATGATGATCTGCTTTCAGTAGTATTTTAAAATTGGTTTTTAAAAAAAGAACAAAGGATGATTTGGGAACCCTGCTTTTCCTTTCACCACTTTGGGCCTAGAAATGTTTAATTCTTTCACAGTTAATGGGCAGTGACCCAGAGCATTTGTAACTGGATTTGGTCCTTAAAATGAACATTGGTGGATTGCTGTCCCAACCATAGAGCTGTGTCCACTTCCCTGATGAAAATGGTGTTTCTTTTTTATCAGGTAAGATCAACATAATTAAAGCCCCATGGGCAAGATTGTTTGTTTTTAAACAATTACAACCAGTGATTGTGTATTCACTAGAATGATGGTTTATTGTATTACTGACAAATAGAAACACATCTTCAAGTTATGTCATCTTCTTCTTTACATCATCTTTTCATCCAATATCTTGGCTCTTGATTCACTCTTTTATAACTTTATCCAGTGAATTTCTAAACTGCTGCTGCTGTAGAGAGGTGATAAGTATATAATTTAATTGACATTATTTCCTCACCAGGGAAATAAAATCTGCCCATTTGTAATGCATGTGTGCTTGCGCACACCAAGACTGTCAAACAGGCATAAACATTGTTTAAAGTACTACATGAGTCCCCTTTTCCCCCCGTTGACTTCTCCCCCACCGCCTCCTTCCTCCAAACACAAGTCCTCACTCCCTACTGTCTGTGTCCATTGGTTTTGCTCATATACATGCATACAAGTCCTTTGGTTGATCTCTTAACTCCTCATCCCCTGTATTCCCTCATGGGTTGGACAGTCTGTTTTTTGCTTCTATGGGTCTGGTTCTATTTTTGTTCATCAGGAGACTCATGTAATACTTTAAACAATAAGGAATTAAAAAAAAGAAAAGAAAATATGGATATTACCCCCCCCAAACACACACACACACACACACACACACACACACACACACACACAAATCCAGGCATAAACATAGGATAAACATAGGATGCAGAGGGATAGGAATCACATAAATGTATACACATATTTACTCTTCAGTAAAAACTACACATTCTATTTGTGTATATGTAGTTTTCATGTAACATTGTATAAGCCTTCCTACTTGGTATTTTCATTTTAAATAAGTTATTAAAGTGGAAACTAAGTGGATTATATTAACATACAAAAATAAACATGGTATTAGTGTTAGTATGCTTATATGTTCTTTTAAATGTAAAATTTATTGGCAAAGTATTTTTTTATCAAACATATGGGATAATATATTTATTTGAATTTAAAACAAATTATTAGGGAATCTGACTAGGGACATATCTTTATTTTTAGTTAAATTATCATATCAACTATTATGGAAAGAAAGTGAGCTATTAAATATGAGCACTGATAAAGATTACAGTTCACATTGATTGTCATGTTCTTTAGCTAACACAACTGAGTGGGGATACAATCTTCCATTTCAAATATTTGGAATTGAAATATACAGCGGTTGCATTTCAGAAACCTAAATCTCAATTCCATTTCTTTTACTGTAGAGGTCAGTTTATCCGCTGCCTATTTCTTATTTTCCTTTAAATTATCTTCAGTGACTTCACTGCTTTTCTAATCACTAAAAGTTATGACTGAATTAAATAAAACCTTTGATTTTTCCCTGTGTCACAGGACATTTAAAGAATCCCTTCAAAATCCTCCAAAAAATCCTGCTGCTATACAACTCTTTCATACTTTTGCAAATGCTCGAATGCTAAATCCCAACCACTTGGAAACTGCATAAACATATTTTAACCTATTCTTGCATTCTTGTTTCTTTTGTAGAAACTTACTGTCTTCCTCTCCTCCTCCTCCTCCTCGTCCTCCTCTTCCTTCTTCTTCGCAATCACTTTCTTGAATCTTTATTGGTCTTATCATCCTAGTGTTTGTTCCCAGGTATTACAGTTCAATTCTGCTGATTAAAACAAACAATACAAAGCAATTTTGATTTTTCTTTTCAGTTTCTTATAATCTGCATATTTTCTCTTGTGTCTTGCATTTCTTTCTTTTCCTTACAGACTAGAATCTGAAAAATGTGAGTTCTGGTACAAATCCAGAACTACCTAGATATGTGTATTTTTCCTCTGTAAAGTGAGAGTGTTTATCTCTAAGTTTCATTTTAGATTTTCAGCATGTGATTTTGTAATATCACACTAAGCCCTCCCAGGGCCATAAAAGAATGAATCACATTTCAGTTTTTACTGGCACTTTTAATCTCAGTGCCAAAAATTTTGCAAGGGTGTTTTCCTCTTCACACATTCTTCAGGACTTGAATATTAGGAGTTAGAGAAACATATATGTATCCATGAGTGGAAGAAATTTTATTTAGACTAAAAGCTGACCTACTGATATTCTAAGGATCATCATTCTGGATGCATAAATGAAAGAAGCTT
The DNA here is from genome assembly GCA_026230045.1 of Corynorhinus townsendii. Taxonomy (NCBI): domain Eukaryota; kingdom Metazoa; phylum Chordata; class Mammalia; order Chiroptera; family Vespertilionidae; genus Corynorhinus; species Corynorhinus townsendii. The sequence goes on along the minus strand of JAPDVU010000001.1, from coordinate 76,316,786 downwards.
AGCCATGTTTCTAATTTTACTTTATTTTTAGCTATTATATATTGGAAAGATAGATGACATTAGATAATTACAGCTTGATATTTCTTTTCTTACCAGTCATGATTCAGTGCAACAGCAGAAAGAGGCAAAACATGAAGAAGCAAGCAACCTGATCACCAGGAGTGATTATATTGGAACACTAAAGAGCCTGTTGTAGGTAGTATAAAGCAAAGGAAAGACATGGACATAGTTGAAAGCCCATCTTGGATTGTAGGCAGTATGTTTTATGTGCTTATTTTTATTTTTTTGAAATTATTTCAGACAAACAAAAATGTGTCAAGAATACTCTAATGAACAAACTAGGTATCCACAACTAGCTTTTTCAAAGGAAATATTACTTGCTCAGTAAAAATTCCTCATGTTTCTATACACCAATAATGAACTTACAGAAAGAGAGACTAAAAAAGCAATCCCATTTACCATTGCACCAAAAAAAAAAAAAAATTAAGATACCTAGGAATAAACCTAACTAAGGAGGTAAAAGACCTATACGCAGAAAACTACAGGACACTGAAAAAAGAGATAGAGGAAGACATAAACAGATGGAAGAACATACCATGTTCATGGATTGGTACAATGAACATCATCAAAATGTCCATACTACCCAAAGCAATCTATAAATTCAATTCATTTCCCATTAAAATACCAATAGCATATTTCACAGACCTAGAAAGAACTTTCCAAAAATTCATCTGGAATAAAAAAAAGACCCCGAATAGCCACAGCAATCCTGAGAAAGAAGAACAAAGTAGGTGGGATCTCAATACCAGATATCAAGCTGTATTACAAAGCCACTGTTCCCAAAACTGCCTGGTACTGGCACAAGAACAGACATATAGATCAATGGAATAGAATAGAGAACCCAGAAATCCACCCAAACCACTATGCCCAATTAATATTTGACAAAGGAGGCATGAACATACAATGGAGTCAAGACAGTCTCTTCAATAAATGGTGTTGGGAAAATTGGACAGATACATGCAAAAAAATGAAACTAGACCACCAACTTACACAATACACAAAAATAAACTCAAAATGGATCAAGGACTTAAAGATACAACAGGAAACCATAAAAATACTAGAGGAATCCACAGGCAGAAAAATCTCTGGCGTATGCCGAAGCAATTTCTTCACTGATACTGCTCCCAGGGCAATGGAAACTAAAGAGAAAATAATCAAATGGGACTACATCAAAATAAAAAGCTTCTGCACCACAAAGGAGACCATCAATAAAACAACAAGAAAGCCCACTGCATGGAAGAACATATTTGCCAATGATATTAACGATAAGGGTTTAATCTCCAATATTTACAGGGAACTCATGCAGCTTAAGAAAAAGAAGATAAACAACCCAATCAAAAAATGGGCAACTGATCTAAATAGACACTTTTCGAAAGAAGACAGAAGGAAGGCCAAGAGACATATGAAAACCTCCTCAAAGTCACTAATCATTGGAAAGTTGCAAATCAAAACAACAATGCAGTACCATCTCATACCTGTCAGAATGGCTATTATCAACAAATCAACAAATGACAAGTGCTGGTGATGATGTGGAGAAAAAGGAACTCTTTTGCACTGCTGGTGGGAATGCAGACTGGTGCAGCCACTGTCGAGAACAGTATGGAGTTTCCTCAAAAAAGTAAAAATGTAATTACCATTTGACCCAGTGATCCCACTTCTAGGAATATATCCCAAGAAACTAGAAACACGAATCAGAAAGGATATATGCACCCCTATGTTTATAGCAGCACAATTCACCATAGCTAATATTTGGAAACAACCTAAGTGCCCATCAGCAGATGAGTGGATTAAAAAACTGTGATACATCTACACAATGGAATACTACGCTGCAGTAACAAAGAAGGAGTTCTTACCATTTGCAACAACATGCATGGAGATGGAGAGCATTATGCTAAGTGAAATAAGCCAGGCAGAGAAAGATAAATATCACATGATCTCACTCATTTGTGGCATATAATGAACAACATAAACTGATGAACAAAAATAGATCCAGAGACAGAGAAACATCAATCAGAACGTCAAACCTCAGGGAAGGTAGGGGATGGTAGGGGTAAGGGGGAGAGAGCAACCATATAAGAGGACTTATATGCATGCATCTAAGCCTAACCAATAGACACAGACAGCAGGAGGGTGGGGGCATGAATGGGAGGTGGCGGGAAATGGGGGAATAAGGACACATATGTAATACCTTAATCAATAAAGAAATTTAAAAAAATAATAAAATAAAGTGTTGGGCACTTGCCTGGCTCATGGTAAGTCCAAAAAACAAACAAACAAACAAATTCCTCATGTGCCTTTTGCCCCTTACTTCCCTATAAAATTATACACTCTCCTGAATTTACTATTTATCAATACCATGCATTTCTTAATTTTTTTGCATATGCATATTTCTCAATAATAAGTAGAGTTGTTTGCATGCTCTACATTTTACAAGACAGATATCACAATGTATTTATTTTTCACCCAATGTTGTAATTATGAGATTCAGTTTATTTTTGAGTATTTTATTTTGAATGATTAACGGTCTACACTAATAAAAGAGAAACATGCAAATTGACCATCCCTCTGCTATGCCCACCAGCCAATCAGAGCGAGTATGCAAATTAACCCAACAAAGATCATAGTTAATTTGCATATGCAGGCACAGAGCAAAGACTGAAGACAGTGTAGAAGGAAGCCAAGTACTGCAGAAGGGAGCGAACCAAGGAACTCGGCAGAGGAGAAGGGAGCGGAACCGAGGCAGGGAAGACAGAAGGGAGCCTTGCTCCCTTCTCTGCTTCGTTCTGGCTGCAGGAAGCCCTATTCTTGCAGGAATCTTCCTGCAACAGGCCTCTAGTTTTTAAATAATAAAACACTATTTTACATTACATATGTTATTGTTACTTTTATAAAAATTGATTTAATTTACATTTGGTTTCATATTTGTAAGTCAGTTTCAAGGTAATGGGTCTTATAAATATCTTTTGAAATAAGTCATTCTGATGCAGAATCCATTTATTTATTTATTTCTTGGTAAAATGATATATAAATGACTCCTAGGCAAGGATAGGGTTAGGTATTCATTCACGGGTGAGCACAACAGACTTTGTCCCTTTCTTATGACCCTTCCAGCCTAATGTAAATACGTATTTTAAATAATTCCACATTTGTGACAACATAGGTGGACCTAGTGAGGTACATCATTCAGAGAAAGACAAATACCATATGATTTCACTCATAGGAGGAATCTATAGAACAATATGAGTGAACAAACAAAACAGAAACAAACTCATAGATACAGAGAACAGACCGATTGCTGCCAGAGCGGAGGAGAGTTGGGGGTTGGTAGTTACAAAATAGTTACTGGGATGTAAAGAACAGGATAAGACATATACTCAATAACATTGTAATAACTATGCATGGTGTCAGATGGGTCCTGGAAATATCAGGGGAGGAATTAGTAAAGCATATGATTATCTAACCACTATGTTGTACAACTGAAACTAATACAAAATAATATTAAATGTAAACTGTAATTGAAAAAAAACTAGGCTTTCCCATTCTTGTGTAAAAGAATGTTTTCTCTTACATGTACACTTATATCTAGGTGTGCATGTAAGAAAATGATTACTGTTTATGACTTCCAATCAGACTTAATGTTAAATATACATGTACAATGGAATTCTATGTTTGGCCTTTCTCATCATTTACTACTAGCTTAACTAAAATCATGTATATATGGATAAAGGTTTCCCTTTTAAATCTTTTCAGACCTAACACATTTGGAGAGAATACCCATTAACTTTAAAGAAAGAAAGAAAACCTGGGGATTTTGTAAATTTTATATCTCCTCTTACCACAGAAACAGCTTATGTTTGGGATCTATGTTGCATTTCATTTTGTCTTTAAATATCAAGTGAATGAGATTCAGAGCTTGGTTAAGCAAGGCAATATGAATAATTTTTGAAGATATTCATTGTGGCTTACAGACTTTATGAGACATGTCAACACATTTCTTCATTCAACAGCAGTTTATGATATTTATGTCATTGTTATGTAAATTATGTGGTTGTTATAGATGCTGAACATTTGGTTCTTCCTGACTTGTGGCCAGTGGGGTCAGAGCTATTCATTAATCCAAGTAAGTCCATACATGTGAACTTTTGCATTTTTTTTTTCGTTTTTACAACCACAACATGTATAATAGTAATTAGGTTTCCAGGATGTGCATTTCAAGAAGATTACTGCCTCAGGACGTGGAAGTTCTTTGATATTTGGCTGAGACCCAGTTGTGTAATCGCTTAGAAATGTAGTGCATCTTGCATTGGGATACTTTGGAAAGGAGTTACTGCACCTTGAAATGTAGATTTTCTTCTAAGAACCAGAAATCCAGTCTTGTCTCAAGCCTCAATTCAGATAAACTATGAAAAAAGAATTAGCAGTGGCCAGGTATATTTTGGTATTGTTCCATTTTTTGAAAAACCTTGTGAATGAGCAGTGTTTTGGTAAGAAAGTTTCTCTGACATGTATGTTTGATAGATATGTGAATGTGAAATTATTACTTATTCACCACTCCTTAAATGGTTTCAGTTTTTATATTTTAAAAAGATTTTGTTGTCCAACAAGACCTTAGTTGTTGTTCTATACCTATCACAACTAATGTTGTTCCCCAAGATTTAACTATTCCTCTTTTTTTCTTCACTTTCTCTCAACCCAAATAGCTCTTAATTGTATTATGTCCACTTAGCTTTCCATTAATTAGAATATTTATTTTCTGATTCTCTTACATCATCATCATCATATTTAGTTTAGCTAACATTCTGTTTTTAAAAATGTTTTTATTGATTTTAGAGAAAGAGGAAGTGAGGGAGAGACAGAGAGAGAAAGATCAATTGCCTCCTACACTCACCCTGACCAGGAATCCAGCCGGCAAACTTTCAATGCATGGGACAATGCTCAACCAAAGGAGCCACACCAGCCAGGGCAATTGTCTTCCGTTTTTGATTTTGTGGGCTTCAGAATTGAAATTTTCTCTATGGTTCTTAATTTTGAAGCCTCTATTATCTTTGGACCACATTTTTTTTTTAATATATTTTATTGATTTTTTCACAGAGAGGAAGGAAGAGGGATAGAGAGCTAGAAACATTGATGAGAGAGAAACATCGATCAGCTGCCTCCTGCACACCCCCCACTGGGGATGTGCCTGCAACCAAGGTACATGCCCCTGACCGGAATGTAACCTGGGACCCTTCAGTCCACAGGCCGACGCTCTATCCACTGAGCCAAACCGGTTTTGGCTCACATTTCTTTTTCAATTAGTATCTCATTTTTCCTCCTTTTCCTTCACAGCTTTATTTCCTACTAAAGCTACTTTTTCTGAGATTTATCTACAACAGCTACATAATAAACGTTGACTGACTCTATGATCATTAGTTTCCATTTGCTTTTCTTTCATTTTTCTTTATTTCAATACATCATTATTGAACGGGTCAGGAAATTAAAATGATCATTTTTGTTTTCTTGATACACACATATTGTCTAAAAATGGGAAGAAAATCTGTATTTACTCAACTATGAAGATTATTCTTAAACTAGCAAAAGGTTTCCTGAAGAAAAATAATTTTGCTCATCTGTACACATAGGTGACTGAGGCTCCATTCTCTATCAAAGGCATATTGTGAGCTCCTAGTGGACAATGATCATGCCTGACTCATCCTTGTGTTTCATTCCAGTTCCTAAGGTAGAGCCTCACATTGAGTAGACATCTTGGAAACTGGAGAAGTGAATTGTTTAATCTATCCTAATCTGGGGTGTTATGATGTGCTGCTGAACTCTTTCTGCTAAATAAATAAAGTAGATTGGCTTGACTATATTTCTCTCAACCAGTGGAGTTCCATACCCTTAGCACAGCATGTATCCTTGTCATAGTCAACTCAGTGAGTGTTTCTGAAATTTTCACATGGTTTGTAGTACTGTGCAGTGAAATAAAACTGTCATTAACTTAGAATTGACGCCCTGGATGCTTTACCAGGAAAATGGGGGAAATGACACTATAAACCAGACAAATTAGATCTGTCTTTGGCAATCTAAACATTAAAATTGGAAATATTTGACTGCAGCTAAAGAATGAGCGTTAGAGTAAACGTACTAGCATGAATTTGATTTCTATTTTGGTGGTCATAAATTCCAATCAATGAAGACCATAAGACAGCTAGGAATAATTTTGATTTTATTTTGAAACCACCATATGACAAACTACACTGCCCGCTATTATAAAGGAAATTTATTTAATACTTTCCCCAGAAATTTTTATTTATATAGGACATCTTCCAATCAGGGGAGAGTATTTGGATAGGTTTTATAGGAATATACATAGTAGCTATTGTTTAATCAGAGGAATTCCTGGTTTTATTTTTCGTGTGAATTATGGATGACAGCATCCAGAAATGTTGGTGTTAGGTTTCTCTGATTTTGAAATTTTCCAGAATACAAACTTCTCTAATTTAGCGAGTTAAAGGAAGAAAATGCATGCTTTCATTCCCAGTGGACTTCAATGTGAATCCTAAACCAGGTTCAGTTGGGAATTCTCAAATGTCATTTTATAGATCGCTTTGTAGCTTTAAATAAAATGGTTGCATGTAGTCCTACAAAGATTTTCTATTAATTAAGGAATACTTCATGAGAAGATTAAAGTTATAGTGTTATTTATTATTAATAATATTGTTTTGATATTCAATAATAACTAATCCAGTTTATAAATTCTATTTTAACCTGTATTTCCAAATGTCAGTAAATGTTGGATTACTTTTCTAATAATACTAGATGTCATAAAATTATTTAATCATAGTATTTTATCAGATCTAACTTGCAATCAATATTGTGGACTCACATGGGTGCAATACCAATGGTAGTCTATCTGAATATGTCCCTCCTCCCCCTTATCATAGTATTCCCATAGAATACAATGGGAAAGTTGCCCTGAGGCTGTGCAAGGAGAAAATATTTTAAACAATTTTTTTGACAAACATGCAATTTGCTGTGATAAACCTATAATACATTTTGAAATACATTTTTTTTAGGTGAGCTTAAGCTGCAGCATTTTCTTCTACATGTAGTATTTATTACAAAAATAATGTAGATTTTGAAGAAATGACAACCTATCAGCTCTTCAAAGCCTGCTCTTATTAGAGCCACTTGATGAAAATGGGCACCTCTCACTGCCCACAAGTCTTCTTGTTCCTGTTTCTGATTAAACCAAAGGAAACAAGTTCTCTTTCCATATTTGACATCTCTCAGTAAGAAAATATCATTATTGATATTTGTGCAGTGGTATGTGAAAGAGTGAGGAAAATGAGAGAAAAAGGATGAAACTGAAGCATGGTTTTCCCACCCAAAGGTCTCCTGAATCTGAGGTAGAGAGGAAAGACGAAGGAATTGCAGTGGAACAGCTGATTACCAGGTCTGGAGTAAATGGATGTGCAGACAGGAAATGATGAGGCCTGGCTGGATCCCAGCAGGGAAACAGAACAGGAGAAAGCGGATGCTGGTGCTGATGCTGAAAAGAAGGGCAGAGAGCAAGGCTGCTGGAAAGAGAGAAAGAAACAGAGAAATAAACCACCAGCCTTTAAGCGTTCATAGTTACCCATTCAGAAGAGAGGCCTGGAAGCATTTGATTCTCAGAAAGAAGATGGCATATGAGTTTTAATGAGTGGAGAAAAATCACACCAAGCAGCTTTAGAAATCACATATTTGAAAGAATTTTAGAATTTTCTGGATAAATAAATATGTTGAGTTACTTCCTACTTATGTCAATTAAAAGAAAATTGAGTTATAGGTCCAATTTTTCTATATTCGAGAAAAACTGGATTCAGTTGCAACATAGCAAATGATGATATGTTATTGAAATTACATGTGGCAAAGGTCTCTATTGTACAAAACCTGGCAGGATTAATCTCAGCTGTTAGTCATCAGGATATCAGGATAGCTTGAGGAAGGAGGTGCTTGGTTACATGGGTTAGTTCCACTTGTGACAATTCTTCCAGTGGTACACACAAGTGCATTTTTTCTGTATGTATTTTATATTTCCATAAAATATTCTGAAGCAAACACATGACTCTAGGAAATCAGTATTTTGGAATCAATGACTTGGAAAAGTGATTTCAAAATGTTTAATAAAATACATGTAATAATGTAATGGGATCCAGAAATTACTCAAATCAAACACCTCTTGAAGAAGATGATGTTGTTTCTTCCTAGGTTTCAACTGCACTAGGGAAACAACCTCATAAAAACATCTTACCAGAGAGGGTCGGACCCGCATTGCCACCATGTGCCCACCATCCAGATGTCATTGCTGGCATGTACACATAAGGAACTGTTTGACATTGAAACGGGGACTCAGAACTGTTGGATGTCGAAATTGGGACTCAAACATTTTTTGTTTTGTTATTATATGTTTATTTCTAGTCTGCAGAGGCAAAATTTTTTAAAGGAAAGAAATGGGGGGAAAATAGATACAGAGGCAAAGAAGCATTGAACAGACTGTCAAACTACATCGGGAAGGCAGGGGAGGTTGGGCGAGGGGGGCTGTAAGAGATCAACCGAAGGACTTGTATGCATATAAGCATAACCAATGGATATAAGACACCTGGGGGGGGGAGGGGCGGGCAGGTGAAGGCATGTATTGGGGGATAGGAGAGGCCGGGGGGAGGTCAATGGGGCGGGGGGGGGGGGGGAGGAGACATATGTACTACTATTTGTAATACTTCAAACAATAAAAATAAATAAATAAATAAATAAAAGAAATCAGTTATGGTTCTCAATCAACCTAAATTTGACTTAATGTGCCCTGTATTGTTTTAATAAAGGTGCTTTTGACAGACCTTTCAAAATCATCTTGGCTGTATAAACAGCTCAGACAAACTTTGGAACTGATTTATTACTTTGGTAAACTAGTTGTCTTTCCTCAAATCTGAAGTTTCAAAATGCTATTCCACAAGGGGATTTAAACTAATTTCAGCTAAGTATGCATTGATGTGCAAAACTTTTTATTTAACCAGTAGTTACCTGTCCTCTTTAGTAATACAGAGTATTGAGGGTTTGTTTCTCCTTTCCAAATAAATTGATGTAAGGAGACAATGAAAAGAGGACCTCAGTGTCACATTGTTACTGGCGAATTGAACTTCTCTGGCACTCATGTGAGTGGGGTTCTTAAGATAACTTTAGAAAATAAATTTTCTAAGATTCGCATGGGAGAAGGAGATGTGGTAAACGGCTTTATTTGTGTGGAATTACATTCCTTGGGTTGCAAAGTCCCATGCCCCTTAACCCAGTCCTAGAAAAGGTGCAGCTGGGAGATCAGCAAATCCAAAAGCAAGGCCGGGGTCCAGGCATTGCAGTTGGGTCCAGTACATTCAGTCCAGATTCACTCTGTTAATCTTGAGTGGGTCCCACATGTCTCTGAGCCACGTGGGTGCAGGGGAGTGCAGTCCCTGCAACAGGAGAGCCAGGAACCCGGCCTTCAAGAACCAAATGCCAAAAGATAGGGAATTCCCGTTGCTCAGAAGTTTAAATATTCAGGTTCCATGCTCTGGTAGTGGACATGCCTATTCTGGCCAATTTCCTGTTCTCAGGTGTGATTGACAGACAGGTAAGCACCTTCCAGTGTCACTCAGAACCTGTTGGGCATGCAGCCAAACTGCCTTTGTCCTGTCCCTTCCTGCATCGATCAGTGGGGAACAGATGTGGGGGCTGTTAAATTACCAAAGTTGTATAATATATTATCTAGCCTTCCCTTTATTTCTTTCCTGTTTAATAATAACCAGATTACTACAATGGTATCAACATTAGGTGATTCATAAGTATGTCTGTATTAGGGAGCAGGGTGGGAATTTGTTTTCTCTAATCCTTACTTATTGATTTTTAGTTTAGAGAGAGAATAAGGGAAAGAGAGAGAGGGAGAGAGAGGGAGAGAGAGAGGGAGAGAGGGAGAGAGAGACAGAAGAGAAATATCTATGTGAGAGAGAAACGTTGATTTGTGGCCTCCATATGAACCCCAACTGGGGACTGAACCTGTAACTTGGGTTTGTGCCTTGATTGGGAATCGAACCTGCAACCTTTTGGTGGATGGGATGACACTCCAACCAACTGAAACACACTGGCCAGGGCAGGATGGGAATTTGGGGTGGGGAGAAAGGCTGCCATTCTTTCTTTCTCATATTGTGGCCTTTTGGTTACTCCATGCTTTAATTTGGTACATGAAGACTGCAAATCTGTAGAAATTTGCAGCTGAGCAAGAATGGTGGGACAATTCCCCTTATACTAACAGATTTCAGTGCATGGGGGACTATGCATCCATCATTGGAGTCCTGACATTCAGTCTCCTTGCTGAAACATAATGGTGTGGATTCTCTCCTTCCTTTAAGTAATCCTGGATGGAGGGGACAATGACAGGGGGCTGGGTAGGTGACACTTCTTTATTAATCTAACAAAGAACAATATCTACTGACATGCTATGAGGAAATGGAGTTGATAACCCAATGTGTTATAGTATGACCTTGCAGTGAAATCCTGAAAGCAAGAAAGAGAGCAAGGAATTTTTTAAGGACAAATATTTCTAAATGCCATTTTGATAGCATTTGAAAATGTATTATACGCTAAAAATTTGTTTTGCATTTTATCAATTCTCAATGTTCACTTAAATTCTCACCGTTTCTTTAATACTACTTTCAAAGTTTTCACTCAAATTTTCTCTGGGCTCAGTGATAAATTGGAACCAATGTGCAGTGTGTATTTTGAATTACATAAACTATATTGAAGATGGTTCCATTAATTTCTCAAACCCATGTCAGGTAATGGAAAACAAACTTGCATCTCAGATCACCTTCTAAAAATGAGATTTTGAGTTAGTGATTCCAGTAATTTAGAACAGGGTGGTGTAAGATTTTTTTCTGGGTTATTTCAGATCACTGTTGTGGTAGAATTGTGTCTGTTTAAAATAATCTCATTGATAGCAAAAAGTAATTTTTTGTTTTTGTTTTTAGAGGAGGAGAAATACCACATGCAAAATGTTAGATTTGACAATACCTTATAAATATTAATGGTTACCAGTGACACTTAGTGTTGGAAAGGATAACAAATCTCAATAAAATGAACAGGATGATTCATAAGTCTAGTGCTCTGCAGATGAAAATAAGCATGGAGTAGCCAGCATCCAGACTTGTCCATTTTCAGCTAGCCCTAAGCAGTGGGTGCTCTCAGAATTTCATTGTCAATTTAATGGGAGGTTTAGAATATGGAACAACTTGAGGTAAAGAAGACTCAAAACAAAGAGGTTTTTTAAATTAGGATTTCAGGTTTCAAATCTACATTTCCTAAAGTCATAGTTCTTTGTGAAACGATTACAGAACTTATTGTTTTATGGTTAGGTTATCTAGCAAGACAACAAAAACAAAAACAATAAAAAACAAACAAACAACAACAACAGAAAACCCAAAAAGAAAAACTTGATTTTTAATGTTACATTATATTTTGGCTGTAGAGGGTCAACTTAAATTGACAATAAGCAAATGATAATTCTAAAGTTGGCACATCACCATAGTGGCATAGTACTTTATTAAAGACTTGGTTTCTATTAAATCTACTGAGTGTAAGATCTTTAAAAACAGAGTCTTTAATGTACAGTTGTATTCCAACATCTGGGACAGTTTACTAGTAGTGTGTGGCCCACGGCAGGTATTGAAGTAGAATTTGTAATCAACAAGTGACTGAGTTGAACATCACAGGTACTTTTAAGATTATTTTTCTTTTTTTTAACAAGGCTACTGGGTGAGTCATGGAAGTTTAAGCTAAGACTTATACTGAAAAAATCAGTGCAATATTTGCTAATTGACAGGTTGGGAAAGGCAATATTAGCATACAAATTGAAGGCATAGAAGTATGAAAAATACACTGTACAGGCAGTTTTTATTCTGAGGCATAAAGAGCTTGTTGAGAGTGGAAAAAGACAGTCAAAGAATGGAAGTACAGGAGGTTAGTTGTTAGATAAAGTTTGATGGCTATGTGTTTAGCCCAGACTTCTAGTACTTTGTGTATACTTGTTTATACTACTTCCAACCCATCATCTCCACTTGCATGTGTTATTATATATTTGTTTATTTATTGTCTGTCTTCTCTTTCAGAATGTAAGCTTCATGAGCACTGAGACTTTATTTTGTTCATTGCTATTTCTACCAGTTGGAACTGTCTGGCTCAGGAGTAAGCTCTTAATTTTGTTGATATGTTACTTGCTTTGCTTTCTCAAATAAAATATATGCATTATCTGTGACTCAGTTTGTATTCAAAGACACAGGTCCATAAGGATGCTAATTTCAATATGAAGAAAGCAGGAAAATGAGGGCACCTTGGATGTTTATCTCCAGGAGAGTGGATAGATAAAATGCAGTAGAAGCTCATTACAGCTATTGGAATCATCTGTTGACATGTTCACACAGCTTCATAGGTAGATCATAAAAATAGTTCTGAGTAAAAATCAATGTAAAATTCATGCATACATTACATATGTGTGTAATAATTCCATTTATGTAAATAAAAGTATGTGCATACAAACCAACAATATATTTTATAAGTATTTATCCAAGCACAAAGGCATACATTATACACATAGAATGGGGTTGCTTATGGGAAGAAGAAGAAAGGAGAAAGTTATATGGTAAAAATGAAGAGATAAATGTGTGAATAAATAAATGAACAAGAGAGAAATAGTTTATGAACCAGTAATGATAATACACTTTAAGCTTAGAGTTGTGACTATCTCAAATCTCTGCATCTGAGGCACACTGGAAAAAAGTAATGTTGAGTAAATCAAAAAGGGGACGTTGAGTCTACAAATGATGGGTAGAGAAGTAGCATAATAAAAAGGTGAAGAACACTACTCTGTTTTTTAGTTCTTCTACCAAAAATCAAACATCTTGAGAGAGGGAATTTCACAAATCAAATTTTGAGCACCTTAATTCTGCTTGGTTTTGAGGAAAAAACTGGAAAAACAGGTTTATAGGGAACATGGAGCATGATCAAGATTATCTTCTTACCCAAACTGTTCACAGACTGGAAAACACAGCTTCTCAAAACAAAAACAGGGTGTTATTTGGAAGCTTCATAGTTGAAAAATAAAACCACTAAAGACCATATGATATCAAAAATTTCTCAAATATATCAACTACCAATGACCATAAATGGTTGTACAATGGAATCCTTCCCAGAAAATTCAATATTATTTGCTCTTGGGGAAAAAAACCCCCACATACTAGAGAAGGCTCTAGTTTTAATTATAAATGGAACTGAGAACTGACCCAAATAATCTAAAGTTATGAAAATGATAATTTATATTCATATAGTGGAGCCGAGGGCAAAGAAACCAGTTGCATAATTAAAAGTTACCAATAAAAAAACAAGAAAGCACACATACATACATTCAGTCTCACACACATACATACACACACACACACACACACACTATTCTAGGTTAATAGAATAGCCAAATTTGTAATATTTTGAAATCTTAAGCTAATATTTTATTCTATGCATGCATTTGGTTTCTATGGAAAGCAAAAATCTTTCAGAAGATTTTTTTCTTTTTTTGTACAGTAGACACAATTTTCTTAATTTTAGGAAAACACCACTGATGTTTAAAAGTTAAACATTTTATTGTGGAATTGCTTCTCTTGTTTTTTTATCTTAAAACTGTTTACATTTTCATAATTTTATTTATTTATCTATTGACACCTTTCTTAGGGAATTTGGGAAAAGGAAAGAGAAGAAGGGAATGTAGATGAAAATAAGACCTTTAAACTCCTATAACAATTTTTTTAGATGAGGTAGAATCCAAGAATTCATTCTTTCATTTATTTATCAAATACTTTCTTAGTGTCTATTCTATGTCAAGAATTGTGTTACACACACTAGGTGACAAAAGAAGATAAGGTTTTAAAAATATTTTATAGGTACTACATATTTCTATCTGTGGACCCATGAATCCAGCAATGGCTCCACTAACACAGTTAATCAACTACTCTGTGCATTCTAACTCAGTTTTTGTTAACTCAATTGGGAAAAAAAAAATCTCATGATATTCTGGATATGGAAGTCTCAAAAACTTTCCCCTTCTGATTTCCATTCTTCAATTTCTTAAAATTAGAAATGTTCCAAGTACTATTTCTGATCACAATGCGCTGCCATTCTCTACAGTCATTTTGGCAAAGTGAATCAAAGAAGTATCAGCCATTCCATGCTTTAGCCTGAACAGATTGTCTGAATCTTCCAGCTGATTGTCAGAGAGGAATGCAGGTTGCTTGCCCACCCATGCCACTCAACAACGGAACTTCGCCCTTGGGCTTTGAAATTGGGAGACCTTGGACTCCGTCAGAGTTCAACTAAACAAAACTCAAACAGAGGCAGCAAATCACCCCCTGGCCCTCTGCTTCCTCTGTTTACTTGTCTCAGATATTTCATTAATTTTTGTGGGATCCAAGCACCTATTTCTTAGCTTGGCCCTTGACAAGTTAAGATAAATACCTTCAGAGACAGTTATTTTGCAATTTTCCATTTTAGGTAAAGCTGATGTGTGCCTTAGGATATTTGTGTGTGTGTGTGTGTGTGTGTGTGTGTTGGGAGTGAGGGTGGGGTGGGGTGGTGGTATAGCAAGGTCAATATCATTTAGCTTTCTGTATTCTTTTATCTATTGATAGGTTTGTTTATTCTGAGCTCAGGGAAGGCATAATTCCATCTGACCTTAGGTGCTGAATTCACCCTTGCATCCTCCAACTTGGAAATTTGTGTGTCTCATGGAATATAGAGTTGAGTTGGCTATGTCCTTTCTTTAAAAATAGCTGTGTTCTGGGCGTAGATTATTATGGGAACAGTTTTGGACAGTTCACATTCCTTCCCAGTGGGTACCATAAAGTCATGGCCATGAAGGCTTGCCAAGAACAGCTAACAAGTATCCATATTCCCACCCAGAGGTACTGTTCTTAGCACTGTTTGGCTTGATCTCTATGCTTCCCTCACTGGTTGTCATAAAATGTTCTGAAGCTATTCTAAGTATACTCTATTTTCAAAGAGCCCTCCATGAGCTTTAGGTGACAGGCAATGGTCAGAGGTGAAGTACAAATATTAATTCTTTTTTTCACTTTATAAACCTGTATACTTTGGGTTATTTTATAGGAGTTATTTATATAATGTCAGTACTTAAAATTTTCACCTTAATTGTTTAAAGAACAGAGTAAGTGGTGAACTATGCAAAGACATTATGAGATTAAATAAAACAAGCCTTGATTTAAAGTTTCAACAACATAAGTCAAATAGAGGTCTCATTCATTTAGGCCACTGGAAGCTATCCAAGGTTTATTTTCAACTTTATTTTCTTAAAACAATTTATTTTTTAATTATCAAAGCTATGTAGCAACATGAAACGGAACTTTAGGCCATCTCACCATCTCTATATCCATCTACCTTTATCTATCTATCTATCTATCTATCTATCTATCTATCTATCTATCTATCTATCTATTTATCTATCTATCATCTATCTATATATCTATCATCTATCATCAGGTGTACTGGTTAATAATGTGGATTTTGTAATCACAGAAAACACGATAATTTTAAGAGAAACATCAAAAGTGCTTTATTCAAAGTAATGTCCATCTCTAGCTACACATTTCCCCCATCTTTCAGGTAATTTGTGGATACTGTCCCAATAGAACTTTTCTTGTTTGAGGCAAACCATTCACAGATTCAATTTTCCACTTCTTCCTACGTTTTGAAGTGCTGCTCAGAAAGTGCGTGTGCCATTGATCAGAACAAGTGGTAATCTGAAGGAGCAAGGTCTGGTGAATACAGCGGGTGGGTTAATACTTTCCAGGCAAGATCTTTTAATGTATCTTTAACTGGTTTTGAAGTGTGTGATGGTGCGTCATCATGAAGCAAAATTACTTTGCCGTGTCTTCTGGCACATTCTGGTCGTTTCACAATCAAAGCATGGTTCAAATTGATTATTTGTTGTTGGCAGTGGTCAGTATTAACAGTTTCACCTGGTTTTAGAAGCTCATAATACACCACACCTTCCTGAGCCCACCAAATGCAGAGCATTGTCTTCTTTCCGAAGCTATTCGGCCTTTCAGTCAATGTTGATGGTTGACCTGGATCAACCCATGATTTTGTGGGTTTGAGATTCTCAAAATAAATCCATTTTCATCGCCAGTCACAATTTGATGCAAAAAAGACTTTCTTTCATGCCGTTGAAGCAACATTTTACTGATGACTTTTCGGTTTTCCATTTGTCTTTTGTCCAGTTGATGTGGTGCCCATTTTCCTTCCTTTAAAGTCTTTCCCATTGATTGTAAACGATCAGAAATTCTTTGCTGACCAACGTTTAATCTTTCTGCAATTTTTTTTTTTTGTGTGTGCTTGACATGCATCTTTGTCCAACAATGTTTGTAATTGTTGGTCTCCAAACTTTTTCAGTTGACCTGGACGTTCTTTATCTTTCACATTGAAATCATCACTTTTAAAGAGTTTAAACCAGTGTTCACAAGTATCTTGAGATGGAGCATGTTTACCATAAGCTTCCCGAATTATACGATAACTTTTTCTTCAAAATAAAGTAATGAATTAAAACTTCCTGCAAATGCTCTTTTTTGGCACAAAATTCAACATTTTAAAGCGTAAAAATATCTATGATATTAACACCTTCAGAAAATTTGACATATGAAGTTTTGAAGCTTGCTGTCAATACAAAAACATAGCATACATATCAAATCGCATATATATCAGCATATGTGTAACTCCAGCTATTGAAAAATCCGCATTATTAACTGGTACACCTGGTATCTATCTGTCATCTATCTAGCATCTACCTACCTACCTACTTACCTACCTACCTACCTATCTGCTTTGCTATTCCCTTGTATTTCCCACATATTTTCATAGAGTTATATGAAAGTTTATAATCAGCTTTAATAAATCACTTACCAATTCTCTATTGGGATTATGGCCAGAATAACTTCTCCACTACCACTTGTACCATACTCTTACTCTATCACATACTTAAATACACCAAAACAAATACTTAGTCAATACTTGCTTCATGTGAGATAGATTCCACACAGATCCAGGACATTTTCCCCCCATTTTTTAATCTGGTTGAGCACAAACAGAGGATATGCTGATATGAAAATGACATAATACTGTTTTATAACTTTAATTTAAAAAGCTATAGTCATTAGACTTAGAGATGGCCTTTCTAGAGACTATGTACTTTTCTAATAAATTTAGGAATTGGATGAAACTTCAAGGCATGTAAAAAAAGAAAGATGATCTTCCCTTCAAGGCACTCAATTTAATAATAATAATAATAATAATAATAATAACAACAACAACGGTGCCAGTTTTCAACAGCTCTTCCCAGACTTCCAGTCATAAGCAGAAATGCTATAATATCCAATGTGTTGACCAGGTTGCAATAAAACTACACCAGCGGCTAACAGAATTTTTTTTTCCCTACAGTCACCAAGACTTTATCTCACTAACCTACTTTTGGACTATTCTTTCACTCTTGATCTCCAATAAATGTGTCCCTAATAAACTGGCTGATTAAAGCTCATTTTTCCTTTTTGTCATCATATAATTTTCTACACCCTGTGCACTTACATTTAGGAAGCCACACTGACAAATGACTTACTACAGACTGCTTCTGTGCTCACCAAGAGTACAGTGTGTTTCTTTTTTGTTTGTTCGTTTTTTTGTTTTTTTTTTCAATGACTGAATGGTTTATTCGCAAGGGTCCTCAAACTACAGCCCGCGGGCCACATGCGGCCCGCCCAGGACATTTATCCCACCCGCCGGGTGCCGCTGCCTGTCCTGCTTAGCAGCTGACTCGTCCCGGGCCCACAGTGCACATAGGAATTTGTTCATAGTTTTTTTTTAAAACTATAGTCTGGCCCTCCAACGGTCTGAGGGACAGTGAACTGGGCCCCTGTTTAAAAAGTTTGAGGACCCCTGGTAGTTTCTCCCATTTGTTCTTGGTCCCTGAGCCTTGAAACAAGTGATAGGGACAGCTTTTCTTGGGCGAGGGGGGCTGTGAGGACCAACCGAAGGACTTGTACGCATGCATATAAGCACAACCAATGAATATAAGACACTGGGGCGGGGGGGAGGGTGGGCAGGTGAAGGCATGTACTGGGGGGTAGGGGAGGTCGGGGGGAGGTCAATGGGGGAAAAAAAAGGAGACATATGTACTACTATTTGTAATACTTAAAACAATAAAAAAAATGGTAAAAAATAAAAATGAAAAAAAATAAAATAAAATACAACGTAAAAAAAAAAAAAGAGTCTCTGCAATCTCCCAGACAATCACAACTCAGAACAGCATATCCAGTTTTAAAAAATATGTATATTTATTGATTTCAGAGAGATGAAGGGAGAGGGGGAGAGAGATAGAAACATCAATGATGAGAGAGAATCATTGATTGGCTGCCGCCTGCATGAACCAGCAACCTGGGCATGTCCCCTGAATGGGAATTGAATCTTGACTTCCTGGTTCATAGGTCAACACTCAACCACTGAGCCATGCTGGCCTGGCTATATACTTTTTTTTTTTTTTTTAATAATCAAAATAATAATGACCACAATGCTACTTTTAAGGCAAATGTTCAAACAAAATAAATGAGTGATGGCTCCTAACTTATAATCTTTGAACCATTGTGCTCAGGTCTGTGTGGTAAAGGAAACTTTCCTTTGACCTTCTATTTTGTTTTGTCTTGTACCATTCAGGCACCACCGCCTGATCACACTTTCTTTCCTGATTCCTTAAAATACGGCTCTTGCACTGTTTATATCAGGAATATCAGTCACCTGTGTCAATTGCGCTAAATTAGCACTAGTCTCAGTTCTCTAATTGTCTACTTCTTTATATGTTTATTTAAGTGAAAATTTCAAATGTAATTTTTCTAACCCCAGACTCATATTTTTCCCAAATTGCCTTGTTTTTAAGACTACATTATTTCCTATTCCTCTGTAATGTTGTGCCTGGATATTTCAACATTTTCCTACCCCATCCTCCAGTCTAGCCCAGCTTTTTTCTTACTATACACAAAGACTATTTATTAACACAAATCACAAAAAATAGCAAATAAAGCAAAAGTAAAATAATCCCTTATTTTTATTTTATTTTATTTTTTATTGTTTTAAGTATTACAAATAGTAATACATATATCTCCTTCCCCCCGCCCCCCATTGACCTCCCCCGGCCTCCCCTACCCCCCAGTACATGCCTTCACCTGCCCCCCCCCCCCCCCAGTGTCTTGTATCCATTGGTTATGCTGCAAAGGCTTAAATGCAATTTCCTTTCACATTTAGCACAATAAGTATTTGTTGGGAGTTCATTCTCTTTATGTTTTCATCTCTTAATATATAATGATTAATATGTATTAAAACAAATTTATAGTTTTCAGATCAACATAGCAGAATTTTTAACATTTTTAATATTTAAGAGCTTTTAAGATTCTGATGAAAACAATGTGCTCTCTCCTTAGGAAAACAAATGCACACAGACGCAAAAACACAGGCAATTACACATAGTATTTTTGGTATTCTTTTAGGGCATTCCTGTGTCTTGGTAAAGTTACTGCCCATTTGTTTTTTTGTTAATCCTCATCTGAAGATATTTTTCCATTAATTTTTAGAGAGAGTCGAAGGTAGGGGGAGAGACAGAGGGAGAGAAACATCAATGTGAGAGAGACACATTGATTGGTTGCCTCCTACACACAACCTGGCCAGGGTGAAGGATCGAGCCTGCAACTGAGGTATTTGCTCTTGATTGGAATCTAACCCATGACCCTTCAGCCTGAAGACTGATGCCCTGTCCATTGAGCCAAACTGACCAGGGCCCAATGTGGTTGTTTTTTTAAGTAATTTTCAATTATAGTTGACATACAATATTTATTAGTTTTAGGTGTACAACAGTGATTAGACATTTATATAACTTAGAAAGTGATCACCACAATAAGTCATTCACAGGACACACAGTATACATAGTTATTACAATATTGTTGACTATATTCCTTATGCTGTACTTTACATCCCCATAATTATTTTTATAATTGGCAATTTGCACATCTCAATCCCTTTCCCTTTTTTACCCTTCCAGTCAAACCCTCCTACATCTGGCAACCATGAGTTGGTTCTCTGTATCTATGAGTTGTTTCTGTTTTATTTGTTAACTTATTTTGTGTTTTAGATTCCACATGTAAGTGAAATCATATCGTATTTGTCATTTTCTGTCTGATTTATTTCACTTAGCATAATGCCCTCTAACATAATCCACCCATGTTGTTGCAAATGGCAAGATTTCATTCCTTTTATGGCTGAGTAATATTCCATTGTATATATGTACCTCTTTTTCTTTGTCTGTTTGTTTATTGTTAGACACTTAGATTGCTTCCATATCTTGGCTATTGTAAATAATGCTGCAATGAACATACTGATGCATGTCCTTTTGTTATTTTTTAAGGGACCTTTTAAAATGTTATTTTCTCTCTCTATATATATTAATAATTCTTTATTATTGAAAGTATTACATATGTCCGCTTTTTTCCCCCATTAGCCCCCTCCAGCCTGCTCCCACCCCAGGCCTATTGTCTGTGTCCATGGGTTATGCATAAGCTGATGCATGTCCTTTTTAATTGACGTTTTGGGTTTCTTTGAATAAATACCCAGAAGTGAAATTGCTGGGTTCTTCTTTATCTCTTGTTATAGCCTTTGTTTTAAAGTCTATTTTGTCTGATATAAATGTTGCTGCCCCAGCTTTTATTTTTTTTCCATTTTTTATGAAATACCTTTCTTCATCCCTTTACCTTCAGTCTCTGTGTCTTTCTATTTAAATTGGGTCTCTTAAAGGCAGCTTTTATATGAGTCTTATTTTCTTTTCCATGCAGCCATCCTATGACTTGTGATTAGAGCATTTAATTCATTACACTTAAAGTAATTATTGATAGATATATAGTTATTGCCATTTCATTATTCATTTTTTTGGTCTTTCCTTCTTTTTGATGTCTTTTTAACATTTCTTGTATTACTGGTTTGGTGATGATGAACTTCTTTAGCTTTTTCTTGTCTGGAAAGCTCTTTATCCTTCTTTCAATGCTAAATAATAGCCTTGCTGGATAGCATAATCTTGGTTGCAGGTCCTTGTTTTGGGTCACTTTGAATATTTATGCCAATTCTTTCTTATCTGCAAAATTTCTGTTGAGAAATAAGCTGACAGTCTCTCGGAACTCCCTTGTAGGTACTAACTGCGTTTCTCTTGCTTTTAGGATTCTCTCTTTCTCTTCAATCTTTGGCATTTTAATTTTGTTGTGTCTTAAAACTTGTTTGGAGGTTTGGTACTCTTCACTTCCTGGACTTATATGTCTATTTTCTTTGCCAGGTTAAGAAAGTTTTTAGTCATTGTTTCTTTAAATAGGTTTTCAATTCCTTGCACTCTCTCTCTCTTTTTTTTTTTTTCTGGTATCCCAATATTGTGAATGTTGGTATGCTTGATGTTGTGCTAGAGGTCCCTGAAACTGTCCTTATTTTTTTCTTTCTGCTGTTCTGATTGTTTTGCCCCACCTTGTCTTCTAAGTTGCCAACTTGATCCTCTGCCTCCTCTAATTTGCTGTTGTTTCTCTCTAATGCATTCTTTATTTGTTATTATATTCTTCATTTTTTACAGTCTCTTTTTTATGTTTTCTATCTCTGTTTTTATGCTTTCTATGTCTTTGTTAAAGTTATTACTGAGTTCATTTACTCTTCTCTTAATTTCATTGAGCATCGTTATAACAAGTATTTTGAACTCTGCATCTGGTAGATTGCTTGTCTCAATTTTGATTAGCTCTTTTTCTGGAGTTTTGCCCTGGTCTTTCTTTTGGGACATGTTTCTTTGTCTCCTTATTTTGGCTGCCTCCCTGTGTTTGTTTCTATGTATTAAGTAGAGCTGCTACATCTCCTGATCTTGATAGAGTGTCCTTGTGTAGTAGGAGTCCTGTGGGGCCCTGTGGCTCAGTCTTCCTGGTCACCTTTGCTGGGTACTCCAATTATGTCCATTGTTTGGACTGTGTGTGCCCTCCTGTTGTAGTTGAGTCTTGATTTATGTTGGCAGATCAATGGAAGGGCTTGACCTCAAGCTGATTTTCTGTGGGGACTGACTGTGACTATAGCAGAGGGATTGTTGTACAGGGGTTGTTAACCCCAAGAAGCAATATTCATTTAGCAGGGCTCTCATGCCTGCTCAGTTTGTTGTTTGTGGATGTAGTTGGGTAATTAATGCTCTGGTGTAGTCTGAAGCTGGTTACTAGGTATGTTAGTTCTGAGGCCTGGTGAGAGGGGCTGTGGGGCAGGCCAAGGCTGCTGACGGTTCCTGAGGCCACCCTGTATGAGCTGCACAATGATATGCAGATGGTTGATTGCCACTTGTGCTGAGCTTAGAGGCACGTAGGAGAGGCTAAGCTGCAAACCAATGCCAGCTGCCACTAGTGCCAGGCTTGGAGCCACTTAGAAAGAGGTATGGGACACATTTAGGCCAGATGATGCCTATTTGGGGTTTATGAATCTTTGAGAGATTTTAGGAAAGTGCACAGTTCTAACGAAGAGACAGACTGTTCGTTTGAAAAAGCCACTGGTAGCAGGTAGGGTGAGCGTACAAGTTGGGTGGTCAGGAAATCACCAGGATGGAGGTAAAGATATTAGCTAGGTTGATGGAGACTCAGACTTGGTGCCCACCTGAGCCTGAAGGTTGGGTTGGGGGATACCTCAGGAAAGGACAGAGCTGCCTCTTCAGCCTTCATCCTGAAGTCAGACAACTCATTTCTCCATATGTTCCTCTGCTTTTCTAATGCCAGTGGTTTTTATAGATACCATTTTAGTATTATTTTTGTGGTTTTTATAAATACTATTTTAGTATTATTTTTGTGGGAGCATTAAAGAATGATGATAGGAAGGATATCAGAACACTATAGAGAGGGGCAAAGGCATGAAAGAAAGAAATGGCAGGGTGAGAAATGAGAGAAGGAAGAGGAATAGCTGGTAAGAGATGAAGAAAATAGATGATGTCACAAAGTGGGCATGAAATTTTGTTGATTCTTTAGGATCAAAACAGTTCAGGATTCAGGCTGATGTTCAGACTGAGCTTTAGACTGAGGAGGAGACTATGGTATGAAGCAAAGTAATGGTACCTTCCACTCTCTGGCCATTATGAACCCAGAAAGAACAATTCCTTATAGATGTCACAAGTGACTAGTTTTTGTTCTGGTATCATTGGATTCTAAGCCTGAATATTACCAAAGAAAAACTAGGAAATAAGGAAAAAAATCAAGTCTGGGGAGATGATGACTCAACATAGTGCAATAGTAAAATGTGGGAATTGAGAGCGATAAGCAGAGGTGTCTATCATCCAAGAAGTTTAAGTACTCCTTGCATTCAATCCTTTTGTGTCTAAATAGAGTTAAAAAGAGGCTTCAGATGTAATAATCATGGGCCCAGTTTTATTTTCTTATAGTAATGATAATAATTGTTGAAGCTTATCGAGAATTTATAATCCAGAAGCAAGGGGTTGAATCCCTCACATGGATTATTTCACTGAATCCTCACTACAAGTCCAGAAGGTAAGAACAATTATTTTTCCCATTGAATGAATGGAAAAATAGGGGTGAAGCGATCAAATAGCTTGCCCAAGGTCCCAGAGCCGAGAGATTGCATGCATGGGATCCACATGATCTGACATCAGATTTAGCTTTCTTAACCACATCTTTACACTAAAGAGGACACCTGAGACAGTTATTATAACAGGGTTGCCAGTGGTATATGGAAGACAGATATGCCTAGCCTAAGTACCCTCTACCCAAGGAGATGTTTGGTTATATAGTTGATTTCTTCTCAAAATTTGAACAGCTGTGAGGTGTTTATACTATTGAGCCCAGTATCGGTATACATAAATAATACTAACTTGATCCCCTTTGATTTTATTTTTGGATGTCATGGCTTTGTTGTTTCTTTATTTCAGCTAAGCCTCTACTGCATGTTCCCTGAGCAGCAGAACGATCCATTTCAGGACCATATTTTATGTGATGCTGACACCAGCTGCTCCATGGAGACCTTTAGCCTTCTGCCAGAGTGTAATTGGCACCCAGGAGCAGGTCGTCTCCAAAGCACCAAAAAGTAAATGTGTTTCACAATAAGTCTTTATCTCAGCATGAAAAAAGCAATAAATTGTGAAGAGTCTGAATAGCTATTCTCAAAAAACACACACAAAAATTTATTATGCTAAGACATAGCTTTTTGCCAAAAAATAATACAACAGGGCTGTTTTTTTTTTGGTTTTGTTTTGTTTTAACAATCTCTATGTAACTTGTTCTTAAATGCTGATTATTTAAAACTCTTTAATATTTAGTGTGGGGTGATTTAAAATACTTAATTAACATTCATTCATTAGAGATTTAAAAATACTTATTATATGTCAGACTATTCTAGGAAAACAGCAGTAAACAAAGATTGATATAAATTTTCACCGTCATGGAGCTTACATCACAGATATAAGCATGCTTGAACGAATGCAAAAGGGTGGGGGATGGGGAATGGATGCATCATTTACTTTTTCAAGTTTCCAAATATTCCCCTGAATTAGAAAATTATACTTTTGATGTTCATTGATTGAGGAAAAAATATGACAATAATATCTATGGATTCAGAAATGCTTTATTTATATTTTACAGTCACAATTGCATGTTTATGCATTAGAAATAGTCATAAATATATGTAAGATATATTGATTTTGTTAAAAGAAGTTATTGACTTCTACATAGCTTGGTGTATCTCTTGTAATTACACAGTTCTCCATGGGTCTAAGAACCACAAGCTGGGATAATAAATTAAATGATATCTAAAAATTCTTTCTAGATCTGAGAGTGGAGTGCTGTCTTTAGTTAGAACTGCTATATGCTTCCTCAAAGATGTTGTAAAAAAACAGGCTATCTCTTATTTGACTCATCTGTTTTATATTAGAATATTTTTAGATAACTCAGACCATTTCCATCAATCTTAAAATTGTCAAGGTGTGATATTGCTCTTAAAACTTATTTTGTCTTTGTTTTATATTAGAGAATTCTTTTCAAAATGGTCTCAGAAAGTATTTCCTTCTTTCTAACTTAAAAGTAATGCAATTAAAGTCCATTTACCCTTGTAAACAGGAAGAACTAGACCTTACTATGCCTACTAAAAATATATTATTATGTTCAGTGTAAGTCTGATTGAGTTTATGTTAAAATACTTTAAAATAGAAAAAATGTCTAATCTTATTCTTGTCATTTTTATTGCATTTATCAGATTTTTAAAGAAAAGCATAGCAATGTTCAGAAAATGTCTTGAAAAGTCAAAAATAAAGTAGCTAGAGTGAATCACCTTGCTTTGCATATAATATCTGATAAGTTGTTAAGCCCTCTTTAATTTTTCCAGATGAATTATTTCCATAGTGCTTCAGTGTGATGATTAATCTTTAACTTCATATCTCAATACATCATAATTGAATAGCTCTCACTAAGATTTAATCTCTTGCAGCAGAAAAACATGGACATTATCTTGTGCTTTATTGGGTGCAGAAAAGTTTTCACTTAAAATATTTTCATCTTTTTGAGAATTCACCTTTAATTTTAGAATTAGGTAAATTTTAGAATTATTTGGAATGGAAATATGTTTCTTTAAAACTGTATTTTACCAACCTGGCCTTTTAGATGAACATGAGGTCATTTGCAACTAGATATTTTAATAAAATTTGATTACATACAATATAATTAAAAACTAGAGAGCAGTAGTAGTTTCTATGTAAGCTCCAACTATAATATGAGCCCTAAGATTTTTCATTCATTTTATCATTGGTTTCAATTCCTTGTCTTAGCAATGAGAGGAAGGGAAAAAATGAGAGGGGTGGGGGGAGAGACACTTATTTAACTAAGCTGTGTAATCAAATCTGAAGAAATTAGTTCAAACAAGAAGTAAGGTTAAATCCAAAATCATTAATTGAACATTTTTGCTGGGTGCAGAGCTCTGTTTTAGGGGATACAAAAGAAATAAAAAATAAGTCTCTCAACTTCAAGAACTTTGCTATAATATATTTACAAGATAGTTGAAATAACAAAAACATTAATAGAAAAAAATTCCACATATTACATGTTTATTATATTTGTAGATCCATTATTTTACTATTAACACTAACAAAACACTTATTGGAAACTAAAGGAGACATAAAATAGGGAAAAGTTGAACCTGATATATCTTGGGTCAATAAAGTAAAAAAAATATAAAGAAAATCTTAAAAGTTATCAATCAAAGAGTAAATACATATTATCTACCCACTAATGGCACAGAGGGAGTAGATATCTCAACAATAGCAAAAGAAACCCAAACTTAGCAGAATGATATATTTAAAAATATTATTAACCTAGATTTCTATACCCAGAAAAATTATCATTCAGAGATAAGAGAGACAAACATTAAAAGCCAAACACTAAAATAATATATTTCCCTCAGAATCTTGCTGAAATTTACATTTCACAAGAAAGGAATCTAATTCTAGGAGCATAACTGTAATTTTGCTACTGTTATGAATTGTAATGTAAAGATCTGTGTTTTCCGATGATCTTAGGTGACCCTGCTAGCAGTTCTCAACCTGTGGATTGCAACCCACAGGTTGAGAACCACTGCTGTAGAGCCTAAGACCATCAGAAAATGCAGATCTTTACATTATGATTCATAACAGTAGCAAAATTACAGTTATGAAGTAGCAACGAAAATAATTTTATGGTTGGAGGTCACCACAACATGAGGAACTGTATTAAAGGGTTGCGGCATTAGAAAGGTTGAGAATCACTGCTCTAGGATATCTAGAGTTAAAATGCCTGGGTTTCCTATTTGATAGCTGTGTGACTTTGGATGATTTATTTAGCCTCTCTAGTCCTGTTTCTTAATATGTAAAATGAAGTTGGTGATAAGTATCTATTTCACAGTGTTATTAAAATTAAAATTATTTTGATATTATAAAGAATTAAAAGTGTCTACCAGTGTGTGTGTGTGTGTGTGTGTGTGTGTGTGTGTGTGTGTGCGCGCGCGCGCCCGGTGCATGAAATTCGTGCACGGGGGTGGGGTTCCTCAGCCCAGCCTGCCCCCTCTCACATACTGGGAGCCCTCAGGGGATGTCCTACTGATGGCTTAGGGCCGCTCCCTGTTGGAGCAGTCTGGCCTCCCTTTGCGGGAGGCAACCAGGCTGATCAGGGGAAGGCTCCAGCCCCATTACCCTGCTACTGCAGCCACTGCAGGTCACCACAGCCACCAAGGTATTTTCATCAACATGGACTCCAGTTCCTTCACCATGAAAAAATGACAACTTTCTTTAGGCATTTTCAAGATGTGCCTTTCATAAGATATGACATTTCTTTCTTTATTTTTCCTCACCTGAGGATGTGTTTCCATTGACTTTTTCCCCTTCGCTCTGATCCTCCGATTCCAGGCTTGGCCACTTCCCAAGCCTACAGCCTCCATCCCAGGCTGTAGGCTTGGGAAGTGGGCACCACTGCCCTTCTGATCCCAGGCTTGGCTCCTTCCCAAGCCTACAGACTCAGCCCCAGGCTATAGGCTTGGGAAGCAGGAACCCCACCCCCCCCACCCCTCTGATCCCAGGCTCGGCCCTTCCTAAGCCTATAGCCTCTGCCCCAAGCTTTAGGCTTGGGAAGCGGGTACCCCCGTCCCCCAAACCTAAAGCCTCTGCAGGATGGCTGGCTGGGAGTGACCTGGGGGCCGAGGAGGTTCCTGGGACGCAGGTATGTATGCAAATTAACCACCATCTTTATTGGGTCAATTTGCATACTCACTCTGATTGGCTGTGGGCATAGCAGAGGTATGGTCAATTTACATGTTTCTCTATTATTATTAAATCTATATAAAAATAATAAAAATACACAAATAAAAGTTTGATAAAGATTTGTTATTGTGGACTCTAAGGTCACTGTAGGTTTTTGAATAAGAATGTGATATGATAACGTTTGAGGGCACTACAAAAAATACCAACTTTATCTTTCTTAGTTTTGATGCCAGAGACAAATTATATGTTTTACTTTTATTTTCATACTAGAGGCCTGGTGCATAAAATCCATGCACTGGGGGGCAGGGGGTGTGTCCTCCAGCTCAGCCTGCATCCTCTCTAATCTGGAACCCTCTGGGAATGTCCGACTGCTGGATTAGGCCCGATAACTGTGAGACTGGGCCTAAACCGGCAGTTGGACATCCCTCTCACAATCTGGGACCGCTTCCAACCTCTTGCCAGCCTGTCAGCCTGATCACCACTTAACCATTCCCCTGCCACCCTGATCAACGCCTAACTGCTCCCCTGCTGGTCCAATTGCCCCAACTGCCCTACCCTGCCAGCCTGGTCATCCCTAACTGCCCTCCCCTGCCAGCCCGGTCCCTCCCCCCCCCCAACTGTCCTCCCCTCCTGGCCTGGTCACCCCTAACTTCCCTCCTCTGCTGGCTTGATCGCCCACAACTACCTTCCCCTGCCAGCCATCTTGTGGTGGCCATCTTGTGCAAGGGTGTGAGGATCAATTTGCATATTACCGCTTTATTATATAGGATTTCAACTAATAACATCATTGTTTTGTGTCTCTTTTGTAACTTAGACAATGATATTAGAACTACAAAGGTAACTTTGAAGCAAATAACATGATACCTTTACTTAATGTGGTAAGTTTTTATATTGTTCAGTTTGTTGACCTCCAAAATGAATGTACCTGTTAAGAAAGGCTCCTGGTGGCTGGCTGGGCTCACAGATAAAAATAGAGCTTAGCAGCCATTTCTAAACAGGGCACTCTCATGGAGGCTGTGCTTCAGGGAGAAGCCTGCACTGAATTGCCTGCCTACACGATTTCTGCCATCTGAAGCAACCCTTATAAAGGAATTCCTGGAATCTTATTTCAACCAATAGGACTGTGACATTCCTTGTCCAATAGGAGCCACACAGTTATATCCTTAGTAGCATCTTTACTGACCTATCAGAACAGCTTTACTCTAACCAATCAGGACAGTGCTTTTTGGACCAAACTGTTTGGATTTGGACTTATTGTTTCCTAAGAATAGACCAATCAGGGGCCAGAGGCAGGGACTTTTCTCTAAGTCAGCTCCACTTTGGCTCTGAGAGCTTTCAGTTTCTATTGAAGACTTTTACCTGGCTAGAGCTATACCACTGGAGCTGGAGCTGTAACACCAAATCATAACTGCAACACTGGGGCATTCTTCCCTGGGGCCACTTCTCAGCCATGCTGTTCCACAGCCATAACTTAGCTATGTCATAATGGAGCTGTGTTACAATTGAGCTGTTCCACAGCTGAACTCTGCACTGAATAAGGTTTCTCCTCTCATTGTACCCCATATTGGGAACTCCTTTTGGCATTAAAATGCTGGTGACAACTTCAGGTTGACAAGTTTAAAGCAGTACTTAATTTTCAGATGCAAAATAACACAATACAAAATAGAAGTTTGTTTGTTTGTTTACATCTATTTCTAAACCTATTCAACTGAAAAGAGCATCTAGATTAAAGTTCAGCATCAAATGAGTTTACATATATTGACATCATGTTGTCAGCTATCTTCTCTGGAATGAATGTTCATATTTTTATTTTCAAACTATATTATACTTACTTTAATTATTGTTCTTGGAAAGAGCAAGATAGACCAATTACATGGACCACACTTTAAATATATTTTAAAATTTCTTTTAAATATTACTATGTTTTTCCTCAGATAATATGGATATAAGGAGGTAAAGATGGATTAATGCCCATAGCTAGAATTTATTTCATTTATAAGGAGCTCAGTTTTTAGGGAAAAAAGTCTCCTTAATTAGACCTTAATTAAAAATATTCCTCATATAAAATGATGTAAAAATTGCACATGCCCACCTGATGCCTCTTCCTAGTTTCATTTCTTATGTTGTCTTGTTCTGAGGTCTGTGAGCAGGGGCCTGAAATTGTTGAGGGGTGCTAGGAATGTCTGCTCTCTAATGGTTAACAATGTACTAGCATTGGCTGTTTACAATTTTCAGCTGTGGTTATTTCAATTTATTCTTCCATGACAATCTCTAAAGCTGCCTCCTCATTCAGCCCTGAGGATGGCTCACCAAGGACTCTAGTGTACCACTGGCATCAGCCCTGCAGCCCTGGCTCTGGTTCTGAAGGGTGCTTTAGGCAGAACAAAATAATTTCATCGGGCTCTTTGATCTGATCTCATTTGGTCAACTGGGAAAGAGAGCTGCTCTCTCCACTCATCCTCAGCTCCAGATTGGCTGCTGGCCCTCTAATGAGGTCTATTCCTCTGATGCCATGGGGTTCTAGCTCTCCTCAGCTGTTTACACTGGCATTGGCCCCAGCCTGGTGTGCTGATTTATCTCAGCTGGCACTGGTCCTTTTCTCTGGCTTTTGTTCTTTGCAATGCTGCTGAGATTTCCCTTGACACCTTGTGAACTCCCAAATGCCCTTGGAAGCCTGAGATGCAATCACATTTCAACTGCTGCCCCCAAATGAGGTACCAATTAATCTGAGAGGAAGAGGGAGTAGGCTTTGAGGTACAAAGGTGAAGCCAGCAGTTACTGACCTCTGAGTCATGTTTGCAGGAAGAAAATCACACACACTATGAAGTTTGATTCTAAGTTATCGTTTGGAGGGGTGAGGAGATTTGTTTTAGTACGTGTGTTTAGAGTTAGTACGAACTTTCATCTTTACGTTATAAGGAATTGCTTGGAACTGCATATGAAAGAGTTGCTGAAAGCCTCCCATAAATATACTAAAACAGAAAAAAATTTGGTTAAGCACCATGTATGAAAGAAAATCCTTTGCCCAGTTCCTTCCAAAAATTAACCTCTCTTTTTTTCCACCTCAGTAGGGGATCTGATATTGTAACGCAAATTCATTTGTCAGAGACGAAAATATATGCTACAGTGCATCAGTATGGGGTGACGTAAGCCATATGGTCTTTCATGGTATAAAACTTCTGGATACTCACAGGCCTCCATGTTGTGGCTACACAAAGGAACAGGTCACCTGCGGGAATTAGAGATGAAGATCTGCCAGTGATAGAATTTGGAAACAGAGATCATAAAAGAGAGAAAGAAGTTTACATTTACTTGTTGCCAGGGCTGACCAGCAGACCCTGAGCGACAGATGAATGCATTATTCTGACACAACATTAGCTATAAAGAGAGGCTAAGGGACTGACTGGCTATAGCAACCAGACAGCCAGATTGCTTGCCTTGTTAGGCTTTTACTGCAGTTTATTATTTTTTATGGTCTTTTTTTTTAAATTTTAATTTATTGTTTAAAGTTTTACAAATGGTAGTACATATGTTGCCTTTTTTCCCCCCATTGACCTTCCCTCAGCCTCCCCTATCCCCCAGCACATGCCCTCACCCCACCTCCCCTGTGTCTTGCATCCATTGGCTATGTTTATATGCATGCATACAAGTCCTTCAGTTGATCTCTTACCTCCCCCATTTATTACAGTTTTTATCTTTAGATATAATCAGTAGGGTGAGTAAAACATTCGTTTGCATTGTCCTCAAGGCAAGGGCACCCAAAGATTAGGCATAATGATTCCAGTAAACACCTGGGGGTCTTCTCGTGCACAGACTTATTTGTAAAGGTCAAGGAATAATTAGGGGCATGCCTTCAACACTCCCCTAAGTATCCTCTAAGTCGGAATTTTGATAAACAGGGCAGGCAGCCTTCCACACACTTCCTTTTTTTTGGAATATCCTCCTTACAAACTTCCCAACCAAGTCTTATGTGCTCCCCAACAACTTATTTTCTGACTTTTCTTAGTAAGGCTGATTTGCCAGGGCTAAGCAGCAGACCCTGAGTGGCAGACGAATGGATTACTCTGACACAAGTTTCTGTGAAAGAGAGGGCTAAGGGGCTGCTTGGGTATAGGGACAAAATAGCCCAGTTCACCTGCCTCCTTAGGCTTTTATTGTAACAACAGCTTGAACTAAAATTAACTATTAGATACTATCAGCAGGGTAAGCATCCTTGAGAAGACATATGCAACTGTAGTGTCCTTTAAGCAAGGATGTTTTGAAGTCTAAACATAAAGATTCCACCAGGGGCTCAGACTTGTTTGGAAAAGTCAAGGCAGGATTTGCTGACCTTTTGGAGAATCTCCTTACAGACTTTCTAACCAAGTTCTGTGCTTCCCCACACTGATTATGTGGTATTTTTCTCTAAATTTGGTAAGATTGCGCATTTTGTCCACTACTATTGAATATAGTGCTGGGCATCTTAGACAAGGCAAATAACTCAAGAGCGAAGACAAATGGAGGCTTTCAACAAGAACTGAAAAGGAAAACGTAAAATTGTATCTATGTGAAAATACTATGATTATATGTTTACAAATCCTAAAAGAAAAAATGGAAAGCTAAAATAGTAGAGAATTTAGTATAATAGGTTATTGGGTTAACATACAAAAATTAGTAGGTATAATATACATAAAATCAATCTAAAATGGGGATTTTATTTTATGACATTCAAACAAATTAAATTCATTTACATAAACTCTACAAAAAATTTTCAAAACTTAGATTAGCAAAACTAAAAAAAGTTTCTGAGAGACAAAATTAGAGCTGAACAAATACAAAGACATACCCTATTCTTGGACAGGAAGACAATATAATAAACATTGGATAGCTTTAAGTTGCTTATTAATTTTAACGTGATTCCAATTTTTTACATTTTCAGGTTTTTTTCTGTAGTTAGAGGAGTTGATTATAAAGTCTATTTGGAAAGAACCCAAATAAGAACAGTCAAATACTATAGTCAAAATACTAAAAAGGAAGGGAAAGTGTGTATTTACTGCAGGGGCACAACTACCCATCTTTAAAATTGAATATATAGAATAAAGACTATATAATTAGGGCAGTTTGTTAATGGTACATGAATAAACAGACTGGCTAATGGAATAAAATAGAAAATTCAGCAATGACCCAATTGAATAATGGAAATTTAGTATACTATAAAGGCCAGTCATATCT
This sequence comes from Corynorhinus townsendii, assembly GCA_026230045.1. Lineage (NCBI taxonomy): Eukaryota > Metazoa > Chordata > Mammalia > Chiroptera > Vespertilionidae > Corynorhinus > Corynorhinus townsendii. The sequence continues at coordinate 76,283,599 of JAPDVU010000001.1, read as the reverse complement.
CAATGAATAGAAAAAAGAATTTTTCATAAATAGTGTTGGATAGGAAAAAGATAACATTAGAACTACTCCTTACACTTTACACAAAGTGAAAATCTGAAAGGATCTGAGATTAAATGCAAAAAATACAGTCGTGTATTTCTGAAAGAACACATGGATGAATTTCTTTATATCCTGGGAATGGGAAGACTTTCCCTATCTCTCATTCAAAATCCAGAAGTAATAAAGAGAAATGTTAAAAATATTGATTGCATTAAAACTTGCATGGCAACTGCCCAGTGGTGGTGGCTTGGTGGTTGAGCATTGACCTATCAACCAGGAGGTCACAGTTCAATTCCTGGTCAGGGCACATGCCCAGGTTGCAGGCTTGATCTCCAGTAGGGGGCATGCAGGAGGCATCTGATCCATGATTATGTCTTATCATTGATGTTTTTTATCTCTCCCTCACCCTTCCTCTCTGAAGTTATTAAAAGTATATTTTTAAAAATTTGCACAGCAAAATGAACCATAATTATACAAATAACAACCTGGGAACAGTATTTGTATCTTGTGTTAAAGACAAGGTTTAATATTCCTAATATATAAAGGGCATCTGAAAATCAAGGGAGGTAGAAAGGTAGAAAAATTAGTTAAAATACAAACAGATGAAAAAAATGCAAATGTTTTTAAACTATGTAAAAACACTCTGATGATAGGGGGAATGCAAAATAAAGCAACATAGAAATGCTATTTCTCTCCTACCTGATTTTCAAACACTAAATTTTGACAACTTTCTTTTTGCAAGGCTAGTGCAAATACAAAATGGCATAATCCCTATGGAGAGAAATTTGGCCATGCTTAGCAAAATTACATACTTATTTACTTTTGGGTCCTGCAAAAATCCTACTTCTAAGAACCTATCTCTATAATACATTGGCAAAACAAAAAAGATGTATGCATATGACTGCTAATTGTAGCACCTTTTATAATAACAAAAGATTGTGAAGACAATCCAGATGTTCTATGGAAGAATGAACTGTGAACTATCAGCACACTGTAGTCATATACAATTGTAAGAAGGTAGAATTATCTTGTGCTTTATAAAACAACACTATATAGCTGAGTTTTTATCATATACAGTCTCATAGTCTTTTAGTTAATATTATAACAAAGTTTTTCTACACTGATCATCACAATGTAAATAATAATTTATTTATTTATTATTTGGCTTTCAACGTGTTTCCTTTTGCTTAATTCATTAAATATTTGCCATTATAGATGTCACGGTATTAAACATCTGTGTGCTTAAACTTTGTCCACACATTAGTGTATTTCCTTAGGCTAAATTTCTACAAGTCAAATTGTCTAAGCCTTTTTAAGACCTCTAAAATATAGGGCCACATTGACTATTAGAATTTTATGCCTTCTTGCATACTAAATAATAGGCTTTCGGAGCACTGTGTACTGACCTCATGTTTTCCCTAAAATTGAGTGATATCACTGAAAAAAATTCTGCTAACTTGACAGTTATAGTAGTATTTGTGTGTGTACATGTGTGTGTGCACTGTATGTTCACAGTTATTTTTCAATTCATTTATAGAGATTTTGATGTTTGTTATGACAATTTCTGTGGGATTTTTACATGGAAATGATATTTGAACTCTGATATTTTCTGTGAATATTTTCTCCTACTTTGTTGTTTGCCTTATTTTGGTCAGTCTAATTGGCATGCAAAATTTGAAAATTGTATGTGGTTATATATATTATCTTTTATATTGTAATTTTATTGCTTTTAATGTTAATTATTCTTACCTATGCAGAAATCAAATTACTAGTACATTAAAATATTCATTTTTATTGAATGCAATTTGGAGGTAACTCTAATCCATATAGAGATTGTTTCAGTGTATGATAAAAGCTTACATTGATCACATATTGATTTCCTCTTTCTAGCTCTCTAGTTCTTTGGCTAAGCGTGTCATCTTTACCACCTGGGTTTGTGATGTATAAATGTTGGTAGTTTTAAAATATTACATCAAGCTATTCTGTTTCATTAATCTGTTTATTTTTGAGCCATTATGACTTTAAATTATAGTGTTAAATATGTGTATACTGTCCAATTATATTATTAGTTAGAGGAATTAAGTCAATGGTTGCATATCTTAGAGAGCTCTAGGAATGGAACAAAACCTACTCCACAAGTCTCAGTTGCTCTAAATATACAATATGCTCTTTGAAGGAAGTCACTGGATTTTATGTGTTTGAACTTTCTCCATAGGGTCCAAGAAAATACTGTCTACACAGTGCAAGCTCAAATAATTTTTATATTTTTAAATTTTATCTTTAGTGTTGAAATAATTACAGATTTCCCCTTTTCCTCCCATTGACCCCCTCCACCCCACACCCACCCCTCACCCAGGCCTTCACCACACTATTGTCTGTGTCCATGGGTTATACATATATGCATATAAGTTCTTTGGTTAATTCCCCCACTACCCTTGCCTTCCCTTTGAGATTGATTAGTCTGTTCCATGCTTCTACATCTCTTGAGGATATGGAGAAAAGGGAGCCCTAGTGCACTGCTGGTGGGAATGCAGACTGGTGCAGCCACTGTGGAGAACAATATGGAGGTTCTTCAAAAAACTAAAACTGGAACTCCCATTTGACCCAGTAATCCCACTTCTAGGAATATATCCCAAGAAACTAGAAACACCAAACAGAAAAGATATATAAACTCCTATGTTCATAGCAACACAAGTTGCAATAGCTAAGATTTGGAAACAGCCCAAGTGCCCATCAATAGATGGATGGATAAAAAAGCTGTGGTACATTTACACCATGGAATACTATACATCTGTAAAAAAGAAGGATCTCTTACCCTTTGAGACAACATGGAGGGACCTGCTAAGTGAAATAAGCCAGACTGAGACAGACAAGTATCACATGATCACACTGATGTGGAATTTAATGAACAAAATAAACTGATAATCAAATAATATTTTCTATTGACCACCTGGTCAGAAGTCAGGAGGAGACTTGATTTCAGCAGCCACTTCCAGAAAAAATATCAAAATTTTACTTTGAAAGCTTGCCAAGGTAAATGAAGAGTGAACACATACATATACCAAGGTCTGATGACCTTTTGTTCATCTTGTCACACTTCCTCTAAGATCTCTGGGAAAGGCAACTGCTATTTTTCTCCCAGCTATTAAGTACAAAACCTGATGAGAAATTCCTTTTACTTGTGTGAATGTGGGATGGGTTATGAATATCTCCATATGAGATATGGATAAACTATGACAGGAGACATTATAATGAAGCATAATTAGATTGTCAAAGACCTATTTGGTGCATTTTAAAGGCTTTCCTGTGAAATCACAAGTAGAGCCCTCTTTAAATTTCTCATACATACTTTAGAAACAATGATAACACTGAAACAATTGTTAATTAGGAAAGACCATGAAAAGACATCTAATCCAACTCCCCCCTATCCTATCTAATAAAAGAGTAATACGCAAATTGACTGTACCTCAGCTACACCCACAAGCCACGTCCACCAGCCAATCAGGAGCGAGTATGCAAGTCAACCCAACCAAGATGGCTGCGGTCACGGAGAGAGCAGGAGGCTTGAGTTGCCCCCAGTGATGGAGGAAGCCAAGCTTTCTGCCTGCCCTGGCCTACCTTGGACTCTGCTTAAGGCTACAAAGTTAAAATTATAGAAGATAAATAAATCCCAACAAAAATGTCTGCTGCCATGGAGTGAGCAGGAGGCTTGGCTCTGCTCAGGGCTACAGAGTTTCAATTATAGAAGATAAATAAATCCCAGATACCAGGGCTTCCACTTGGGTCACCGGGAGGCATGGCTGGCCTATAAACCACCACAGGTCCCTCACCCAGGCCGCCCTACACCCCAAGGAAACCCCCACCCTGATCCAAGACACCCTTCAGGGCAAACCAGCCAGCCCCCACCCATGCACCAGGCCTCTATCCTATCTAATCATATCTAAGAAAAGAATAGTATGCAAATTGACTGTCACTCCAACACACAAGATGGCTGCCCCCATGTGGTCAAAGATGACTGCCCCCATGTGGACACAAGATGGCCACCACAAGATGGCCATCAGGGGAGGGCAGTTGGGAGGGACCAGGTCTGCAAGGGAGGGCAGTTGGGGGAGATCAAGCCTGCAGGGGAGGGCAGTTAGGGGTGACTAGGTTGACAGAGGAGGGAAGTTGGGGGCAACTGGGCCTGGAGGGAAGGGCAGTTGGGGGTGATAAGGCCTGCAGGGGAGAGAAGTTAGGGGTGATCAGGCCTGCAGGGGAGGGCAGTTAGGGGCAAACAGGATGGCAGGAGAGCAGTTAGGCATCAATCAGGCTGGCAGGGGAGTGGTTAGGGGGTGATCAGGCTGGCAGGCAGAAGCGGTTAGGGGCAATCAGGAAGGCAGGCAGGTGAGCAGTTGGGAGCCAGCAGTCCTGGATTGTGAGAGGGATGTCCAAATGCCCGTTTAGGCCCAATCCTACCAGCATCGGGCCTAAACGGGCAGTCGGACATCCCTCGAGGGGTCTCAGATTGGAGAGGGTCCAGGCTGGGCTGAGGGACACACACCCCCGGCACGAATTTTGTGCACTGGGCCTCTAGTTTTACAGATATGAGAGAACCAAAGAAGCTAAAGAAGCTAAGATCTGCTTTCATGGTTGCACAGTTAATTAATTAGTAGAGAAATCTCTTAACTCCTCTTTCAGTCCTCTGTTTATCACCCCCTGACTTCATTAATTAAAGTGACAATATGAGCCCTCCCAGGACCTCTAATACTTTTCTTTCTCTAGGTTATATAGGTGGAAAATTCATTTTTGAAAAATTCCAAGTGAATTGTAAAGGACCTCTAAGAATTTTCCCATCTTTATTCTTTCTCCAATCTTAATAAACTGGGACATACAGAATCATCAATTCACTGAAATTGAAAAGTTCTTCCTTTTCTAGTCTGCTTTGAGAGCAGGATCTCCTAAAATCCAGCTCTAAGTTCAAGCATGTGATATGTGTTCTGAGGTCACTTTTAAGACTACAGTCCAAAGAAAACTGAAGGTGCTGAACCATCTCAGAATCATAGTTTTCAATACAAAATGCTAACAGAGCTCTGCCCTCACTCCCAATGCTGTGAATCATATGTACTTTCATCCATTATCTGAAACTTTTATAATTAAAAAACTTTTTACCAGAGAGTTTGGACCTGCATTGCCACCATGTGCCCACCATCCAGATATCATTGCTGACATGTACACATAAGGAACTGTTTGACATTGAAACGGGGACTCAGAACTGTTGGACATTGAAATTGGGACTCAAACATTTTTTTTTTGTTATTATATGTTTATTTCTGGTTTGCAGAGGCAAAAATTTTTAAAGGAAAGAAATGGGGGAAAAATAGACACAAAGGCAAAGAAGCATTGAACAGACTGTCAAACTACATCGGGAAGGCAGGGGAGGTTGGGGGGGTAGGGGGGTTGTAAGAAATCAACCGAAGGATTTGTACGCATGTATATAAGCATAACCAATGGATACAAGACACTGCGGGGGGTGGGGGAGGGAGGCGGGCAGGTGAAGGCATGTACTGGGGGGTAGGGGAGGCCGGGGGGAGGTCAATGGGGGAAAAAAAGGAGGCATATGTACTACTATTTATAATACTTCAAACAATAAAATAAATAAATAAATAAATGTATACTATGGCAAGAAAATAACTAATAAATATGATTGAATAAAAAAATGAAAAGCAATAGTTGTTTAATTTAAAAAGTAAAATGCAAATAGGAGTCAAGAGAAATTTATGTGATTTTGAAATGAGAAGTGGAAGTATTAGAATCCATAATTTTTCTTATTTATTCTCATGAGTAATCACTTCTTCTAGATACTGATATAGTAACCCAGAAAGCAAACAGCTAAAGGCATGTCTAATTCCTGTACCATAAATGTAATTTAATATCAATTAATAGCAATGTTATTGAATAGACAACAGGCTTTATAATACTTAGCTGTGCATATCCAACCTCCTGTTACCATTAAATCATATTTTAGATTTTCCTTTGATTCCAATTTGTGCTAAGTTTCTAGGTGAAGATTTGATTTTTGTGTTTGTTATAAAGAAATTCAATAAATTAAATGTTCAATAGATTAATGGGGGAGTTTAGGCCTCTAAAGTTCTCTTCTTTATTTCTTTAGTGTTTGTAAGATACCAAAGGAGGTTTTAAACACAAGGCTTATTATCAGAATGTTTTCCTTGATTTTGAGCATACCAGAGAAAGAATTATTGATGTGGCAACATCAAAGCTAAAATAAATAGGATTTACTGTTCTGGCTAAAAGATGATACATTTAATTTTTCTCTTTACAAAAGGAAGGATTTTATTATTGTTTAATGGGTTTTATAAATGCTGTCTTTTGTGCTTTGAGTCAGTTATTGCATCTGCATTTTATGAAAACCTCCTATTTTGGGCTTAGCAGATGGACTTATTTGAATTAGCGTGTTGAAAATGGTCTTTCCAAATTATGTTATATAAAAGGCTAAAATAATAGATTTGCCTCAAGATTTTCTGGAACAATGATTAGGCTCAAAGACCCTCAGATGAAGAAATAGTTTTGGCAAAGAACAGCCAGAGCTCTTTTTGGTGGGAGGGGCAGAATCCTTCTAGGAAAGGTCTGGTCCTTACCTAAGAGCAGGTTCACGGAAGAAAGCGCATATCCTTCTGACTGATTGACCCAGATTCCTCAGCCACAAAGCAAATAGCCTATAAAATTTGGTTTTAATTTTCAAATGAAATGCATTTGAGTCACCATCCCAATTACTTCAAAAACAGAAAGGAGATTCATGTCATTGACGACGCAGAGTGCACATTTACTGCAAAAAATGTCATGGGATGGGTCAATTGCTTCAAAAGAGAAACAGTGTTTTGTTTTGCTTTCTTTTTCTTGATGAACATAAATGGAAAAATCCCCAATAAAGTACCAGGAAATGGATTCAACAGAAGATTAAAATAATCACACACCATAACCAAGTGAAATTTATCCCTGGGATGCAAGGATAGTTAGTTCAACAGAGAAATAGTTTTAAAGAAGAAAAAAGGCCCTCAGATATTTTTAGGCCTTTACAAACTCTGTGGAAAGTAGTCACAGTGACCTTAGGATCTTGGTAACAATTTGCTTTTAAAAATAGATGTCAACCAATGGATACAAGACACTGGGGGTGGGGGGGGGGGTGGGGGAAGAGGGCGGGCAGGTGAAGGCATGTACTGGGGGGTAGGGGAAGCTGGGAGGAGGTCAATGGAGGGGGGAAGGAGACATATGTATTACTATTTGTAATACTTAAAACAATAAAAAAAAAGTTTTCCCATCAAAAAAAAAAAATAGATGTCAAAACTTCCTAGCTTCTTTCCACTTTTTAATTGGAGGAATGCATTTTTTGTTCTAGTGCACAATTTCTGTGAGCATAGATTTGAAAGAACTATGAAATCTTTGAGAGGTAGTTGGGTGGATGTGATGAGAGCGTCAAGAAAAACTGAATGGGAAAGAAATGAATAGTTTTTAATACATGTCCAAATTTGACTTAAAAAGCAGTCTAGGAAAAAAAAATGATCATCTTTAGTGAACTATTTTTTTTTCTCCCTATTCTGGGCAAGATAAGTGACAGGAAAATGAAATAATATGACTTTTTCTTTCTCTCTCTTCCTCTCCCTTTTCTTTCTCTCTCATCCTCCCTTTCCTTCCTTCCTTCCTTCCTTCCCTCCCTCCATCCTTCCCTCCTTCCTACCTATCTTCCTTCCTTCAACCTTTTATTTCATAACAAACTGAGGAAAGGACATCATCAAGAAAGGGCATATAGATAGACCTATAAAAATCACATTGACTCACATTTATTCCTTAGTATTAAGAAAGAGGTGATAACTGGAGATCCCTCAAAAATCTAAGGATTGGACTTTGTGGCTGTGGATTCCCAGTAAATGGTGCTGGAAAAATTGGAAAGTCACATACAAAAGAATGAAGTTAGAATGCTATTCATTACCATACACAAAAATATAACTCAAAATAGTTCAAAGACCTAAATATAAGATCTTAAACAATAAAATACATAGGTACTAAACTTATGGACCTTGGTCTTACAGAGGATTTTATGAATTTGACCCCAAGGGCAAGAGAAGTATAAACAAAAATAAATGAATGGGACTATATCAAACTAAAAAGCTTCTGCACAGCAAAAGAAACTACCAACAGAACAAACAAACAAACAAAAGGAACCAACAAAATGGGAGAAGATATTTGCAAACATCTCCAAAATATATAAATAACTCATGTAACTCAACACCAGATATCAAATAATCCAATTAAAAACGGGCAGAGGACCTGAACAGACAGTTCTCCTAAAAAGACATACAGCCCTAGCTGGTTTTGCTCAGTGAATAGGGTGTCGGCCTGCAAACCGAAGTGTCCTGGGTTCGATTCCAGTCAAGGGCACATGCCTGGGTTGTGGGTTCGATCCCCAGTGGGGGGTGTGCAGAAGGCAGCCAATTAATGATACCCTCTCACCATTGATGTTTCTATCTTTCTCTCCCTCTCCCTTCTTCTCTGAAATCAATAAAAATATATTTTAAAAAAGAAGACATACATATGGCCAACAGATATATAAAAAGATGCTTGACTTCACTAGTTCTAAGGAAAATGTAAATTAAAACCACAATGAGATACCACTTCACACATATTAGAATGGCTATTATCAACAAGACAGGAAATGACAAGTGTTGGAGAGGATGTGGAGAAAGGGAAACCTTCATACACTGTTGGTGGGAATGTAAATTTGTACAGCCACTATGGAAAACAGTATTGAGTTTCCTTTAAAAAATTAAGAATAGAATTACCATGTGACCTAGCAACCCTTCTTCCGGGTATCTACTCAGAAAATTTGAAAACATTTATTTATAAAGACATCTGTACCCCTTTGTTGATTGCAATATTATTCACAGTGACCAAGACATGGACCCAGCCGAAATTTCCTTTGCTAGATGATTAGATAAAGAAAATGTGGTACATATGTACAATGGAATACTACTCAGTCATAAGAAAAGATGAAATACTGCTCTTTGAAACATGAGTGGATCTTGAGAATATCATGCTAAGGGAACTAAGTCAGATGGAAAAAGATAAGAGCCATAAGATTTCATTCATGTGGTATATAAAGCTGAAAGCAACAAATAAGCAAATAAAAAAACAAATAAAAACTCACAGACACAGAAAACAGAATGATGGTTATAAGAGGGAAATGGGGTGGGGAGAAAGTGAAAGAGTGTAAAGGGGGACAAATACGTGGTGACTGAAGGAGATGACTTTGGAGATGAACACACAATGCAATATATAGATGATGTGTTATAGAATTGTACACTTAAAACCTATAGATGTTATTAACCAATGTCACCCTAATAAATATAATAAAACTTTAAAAAATTGTCAACATGTACCTACTTGCATTTTTCTGAGTTCCTGTCTCTTAGCAGAGTCTTAGAGGTTCTATGGCCTAGAGAAGTAGAAGAACCACTGATAAAAAGCATTTGAAGCAAAGTAGTAGTTAGATAGTCCTATAATTTTTCATATAAGTATGGTTTTCTTAATACATATTTTTCAGAAAACTTTAGATTATAATTTTTCATGAAGCACTACTAAAAGAGGATTTTTTTCTATTTGACATTTGTATCTCACTAAAAGCAGTGCACAAACGCTTGTGGGAGACCCAGGATGTTAGATTGAAACATCTTTGGGAGCTTCCCAGGTATACTCTGAAACTCACCCCATATGCCAAGGGCAGCGAGGATCAAAGAACAAGACAGACCATTACAAATTGATAGGTAGCAGGTTAATGAACAAGGGAACTTATTTAAAAGGCTTGTCTTGGGCAGCTCCAAGATGAGTAGTTTTCTGCAACTGCCTGCCAAATCTTAAAAGTTTATATATTGGTCCTGAGTTCAGTCACATACCAGGAGGTCCTAACAGGGTTCAGTCACATACACAGTTCAGGTGGTCTCATCACCACATTTTTATCTCAAGGGTGTATCCTTGAAGCAGTTCCTGGTCACAGAAAAGGCAAGGAGGACATACAATCCAAGGACAGGGGAAAGAGTAGGGAACCTCCAGTTGCCCGAGTCCAGCTTATGGTTCAAACTGGTGGTCACATCTTCTTGATAATCTTCCTTAATGCAGAACTTGAATAGTTTCAAATGATCTCCTGCAAAGTACTTTTAACATATAAAGGGGAAGATAGTAACTTTACTGTGAAGAAACTCAGAAGACACCACCTTACCCAAGGGACTAAAATTAGTATAATTTGTAAGGAAACACGGTGACACTATTAATCCTTTGATAGGATTCCTTGAGAAGGCGATAACATAATTTCTGTGATGTTCTTGCCAAAAATGCAGAACTGTCTTCCAATCAAGAGTTAAAAACCAGAGAAACCCAAACTGGGAGATATTCTACAAAATACCTACTCAATAATCTTTAGAAGTGTCAACATCATGAAAGTCATGAAAAGACTGAGGAAATATTATGGATCAGAGGAGACTGAGCAAGAGTAACAACTAAATGCAAGTTGGAATCTGGTGGGATCCTGGAACAGCAAAAGGATGTTAGTGAACATAGAAACTGGTACAAAGTCTGTAATTTAGTTAACAGAAATGTACCAATGTTACTTTGTTAGCTCTGATAATTGTACCAGAGTTAATATAAGATGTTAACAAAAGGGGAAGCTGAGTAAGGAGAGGTTATATAGGAACAGTATGTTAGTCTGAGTTAATAAGTGGTGGTTTTTTTTAAATAAAGTCTAAATTTAGTTTAAAATAAAATATTTTAAAAATAAACAACAGTAGATTCCTGATAACATTATCTTAACATTTGGGTCCAGCTCTGCCCGAAGTCTGAGAATTTTCTCCTAACATTGCATTTAGGTGTGATAATAAATTCCCTTTTTCTTATAAGGATTTAAGCTAAATACAATTATCTATCTTATCTTTGTTTCCCTGGGCAAGTTACCTAAGCCCCAAAACATATAATTTCCTGAAAACATGCTAAATTACTGTGATCTTTTCTCTTTTCTAAAAAAATCTTGTTGAGTTTTGAGTATGGATTCTCATTTGATAGCAATTATCTGACTCTGTTTTATTCTTGATCTTGGGCATGGATTATGCCTTTGTGTCACTTCTAGGCATATTTCATTAGCATACAGTACCTGGCTATTTTTTCATATTTTCCACTAGAGGCCTGGTGCACAAAATTCATGCATAGGGGGGAGGGAGTGTGTCCTTCAGCCCAGCCTGCACCCTCTCCAATCTGGGACCCCTTGAGGGATGTCTGGCTGCCTGTTTAGGCCCGATCCCATCCAGGACTGCTGGCTCCCAACCACTCGCCTGCCTGCCTGCCTGATTGACACCAAACTGCTCCCCTGCTGGCCCGATTGCCCCTAACTGCACTCCCGTGCTGGCTTGGTCACCCCTAACAGCCCTCTCCTGCCGACCTGGTCACCCCTAACTGCCCTCCCCACACAGGCCTGATTGCCCCCAATTGCCCCTCCCTTGCAGGCCTGGTCCCTCCCAACTGCCCTCTCCTGCTGGCCTGATCACCCACAACTGTCCTCCCTGTTGGCCATCTTGAGGTGGCCATCTTTTGTCCACATGGGGATGGCCATCTTTGACCACATGGGGCGGCCATCTTGTGTGTTGGAGTGATGGTCAATTTGCATATTACCCTTTTATTATATAGGATAATTATTGGATTTTCAGTTATAAATTTTTGGCACTAAATATACATGTATTGCTTTTTTTACTTCTCATTATTTTTGCAGAACTCTTCTTAGTGGTGATACTACATTATTTATTATCAGACGTCCAATAACTATCTGTGCAAGAGAATGTATAGGCTATCTTAACTATTTTCTTCCATCTTTCATTCATTTAAAAATATTTAACAAATAGTATGTGCTATAAACTATTTTTCAGCTGAGAATAATTCAGATAATATTCCTGCTGGATTCTTCTTTTAAAATATGTTTTTACTGATTTCAGAGAGGAAGCGAGAGAGAGATAGAAACATCAATGATGAGAGAGAATCATTGATCAGCTGCCTCCTTCACGCCCCTCACTAGGGATTGAACACACAACTTGGGCATGTGCCCTGACTGGAATCGAACCATTCATAGGTCAACACTCAACCACGGAGCCACCCCAGTCAGGCTCTGCTGGATTCTTATCATCATCTCTGTATTCCAAGCCACAGGAAGGTAGAAAGAGGGTGTCTAAGATAAGTGACTTTGCATTTTTGAAATCATTTGGAGGTTGCATCCACATCAGTGCTGCTCAGATCCATAAGCCTAAATGTAGTCACATGGCCTCACCTCCTTTGTGCAAAGGAGGCAGAGAGATCAGCTCTGCTCAGCAGCCTTGTACTCCCTAAAACTTGTGGTGGTTGGGATTATTATTTTAAAGAAAATAAAGAAAGTGGGGAGATCTCTGCCACAGTGGATTTTTAAGTGCAGAAGTCATATATTCTGACTTGTGTCTTTAAAAGTTAACTTGAGTAGCTTTGTGAACAACAGAATTTAGTGGAGGCAAAAGTGGAAATGCGGAAACCAGCTGGGAAGCTACTTGTAGTAGTAATTCAAGTGGCTATTGAGTGTTGGTAAGGTATATGCTCAATTTTTAACCACTATCTGTATTAATTCTTACTTGAACAATGAAGTCATTGCAAAGCTCAATAAAATATAGAGTATTTATAAAAATTATGATTGCCTTCACATAATCATTATTTTCTCTACTTGGAAGTTGATCACATTTTATATGTACAATAATTTTAAGAGTAACTTTGGTTTTATTTTGGCCAATAAGCTAATGGTTCTGATTTGCTCTACAACATGACATTAGCTGGGACATGAGTTAGGAAGTTTCTGTGGTAGTGCAAGTGAAAGATAATAGTGGTTTAGACTGGGGTTGTATATGTTCAGATGGATAAAAAAGAAAAAACTCAGGATATATTTAGCAGTAGAGCCAACAGAATTGGCAGGCAGAATGTGAGAGGTGAATGAAAGAGAATCAAGAAATGCTCACTTGATCAATTGGTGAGTGTGGCTGCCATTTACTGAGCTGGAGAAGTTTGGTGAAGAAATGGGTTGCTAGGACCAGCAAGAATCAAGATTTCAGTTTGTCTTATGTTAGGTTTGAGATACTAAAAAACAAAACAAAACAAAAAACCAACCCCAAATGGGATGTCTAATAGGTGATTAATTATAGATACCTAGAGTTGAGGTGTCATGTTAAGGGAAAAATCATCTATAAATTGACTGGGAGTTCATACACAAAGAAAATCCTGGGAAGTTTGAACAATGAGATAAAGCAAATATACCCAGGAGAAAAGTGGATGAAGAGTCTGACAGTGAGTAGCTTAGATTATCTGCTTCACTAAAGGCCCTACTCTTACCAGCATTCTCAGATGGAGAGGTGCTTATTCACCGCCAAATACTTAGATATTTATTATGACTCTACATGGTTAAGTAGATATTGGTAAGAGTGGACAGGGATGTCCTAGTTTTCCTTCTTTTTAGAAAGGGCTTCAAAGAATGCACAGTTCATAGGCTTATAACTCCTTTTGTGTAGTCTTCATTCTTTCAGCCCACTGTGTCTTTCGTTGTAACTCCCTAGACATACTCACTGAGAGTAGGAAAACATTTGAAATGAGCTGATATTTTCACCAGGAAAGGTGAACTTTGTAAACATATCGTAATGATAGGAGGCTTCTCTTGTGCATCCTTGAACTTGAGTCTAGATCCAAAGACTTGACAGGAGTACTCTGAGCTCTGGAGCTGGCCACTCCTTAGGTAATGACAACGCTCCAGTTAGTCAACACCCATGAGGAAAACTGCAAATGATGAAGTGTTACTTTGCAGTACTTGCTACTTTGAACTTTTTATTTGGTCTCCTGTAGTCTATTCTTCTGTCTCTTTTCCCACCTCTTTCCTCTCCACTTGTATCATTTTTTAACAATTCATCACAAAGAAAAAATAAGAATTGGATGGTCTCCCTCTCATTTTTTAACACCTTTGACTAAAAGTAAATCTGTGACTGTAATCACTTCCAGAAATACTTGCATTGGGTGCCAGTAAATTGACTCTTGCTTTCAAGTATTTGCGTGTATAAGAGTATGGGGGTGGAGGAGCATTTTTTTTTTCCTGCTGCCAAGACCGTGCTGTTTGCCTGCTTTCTTGGTCTTTGTTTTGGGGCACCAAATATAGCTGATGAGATAATAGAATACTACCAGAAGCCAACGTGCCTTTTATTTTGGGTTCTTTCTCTCTCCCTTGCCCCGTAAGTTCCTTGTCATTTATTTAGAAACAAAAACAGAAAAGCACATCTATCTTCCATCCATTCATTTGTTGTTGGCATTTATTATTTCTTTAAGTGAGTCCTTGTGCCAACTCTGCACTATACTGAGAATTGTAAGAACTTTAGGAGTTGATTTTAAAATTATTGCTTCTGTACTGTTTATGATTTTATAGAGTGGCATAAGTTCCAAGAGTTAACCTTCTAAAATATAATGCTAAGGGATTCTTTGATTGGATTTGTGATGAGGACGGTTAGTCTGAGGCTACGAATACTCAGAAAATTTAAAATAAGGGAAGACTTTAATGGAATTGGGGTTAGTGACTGGAAGCTTTTCAGAAGAGATAGTCTTGAAGTGGCCTTGAAGGAAGCTTAGGATTTGGGAAGGTTATCCAGTTTGAACCTTCATTACATTTCTGTTCCTATCTACCGTGAGAGTAAAAAAGGCTCTGCAAGACTTATAGGTGACTAGAGGCCCAGTGCATGAATTCATGCACTAGTGGGATCCCTCGGCCTGGCCTGTGGGATCAGGCCAAAACTGGCTCTCTGACATCCCCCGAGGGGTCCTGGATTGGGAGAGGGTGCAGGCCAGGCTGAGGAACCCCACTGGTGCACAATCGGGGCCGGGGAGGGACACAGGAGGTTGGCCAGCCAGGGAGGGACTGTGGGAGGACTCCACGGCATGTCTGGCTCATCTCACTCAGTCCCTATTGGCGGGACCTCAGCAGCAAGCTAACCTACCAGTTGAAGCATCTGCTCCCTAGTAGTCAGTGCACATTGTAGCAAGTGGTTCAGTGGTCAGTGCACATGGTAGCGAGCAGTTGAGAGACCTTAGCATATCATTAGCATATTATGCTTTGGTTGGTTAAATGGATGACCAGACACTTAGCATATTAGGCTTTTATTATATAGGATAGTCTTGGTTCTGATTCTCATTATTATGTTAAAAGTTATTCATCAATTCTTCAGTGTGTTTTGCTTATTAAATTCTAATCTTTTCTCCCCATATTGAACATCTTAACTACAAGTTCCATTTCCAGTCTATCTTAGTATTTCCCTTGGCAAGTGACATAGTACTATGCATGTAATAGACACTTATTAAGGTGTCTAGGAGAGAGATACATCATAGTGTTGAAAGTATTAACTTTGGAGCCAAGATACTTGATTTCAAATATAAGTGGTGCTCACTTCTTCCTAGCAGTGTGACTAAACAAATTCCTTAAATTTTCTGTGCCTCAGTTTCCTCATCTTAAACTGGGATAATAACACTACATGCTTCATAGCATTGTTGTAAGGTTTAAACAAGACAGAATACAGAAAGTGTCTGGGTCACTATCATCATCATCATCATCACCATTATTATTATCATAAGCATTATAATCAAATGTTTATTGGAATAAAATGGAAGCATAGGAACCATTTTGGAAAGAGGAGATGGATGGGTAGGTAAGTTAGAGATAACATGAAATATTTTAAGTGTTAACTTGGATAATTTAGTGCATAGAGGTAATCAGCAATCCTTGGGTGAGGTAGCTTCTAGACTCAAATCATTCAGAGTTAGAAACCCATGGCCATGTGGAGGAAGAGGCTATAGTTAAACATGGTAAAGAGAATAGATAACCAACCATGAAATAACTACATATTTGATGTGCTGAGGGCTTTTATGTCAAAAGAAACATTTGTGCTCCCATTTACTCGGTAAATATTAATTACAGTATTATTTTAGGTAAGGCTATAAAATTAAATGATGTAGTTGTATCTGTCCTCAAGGAGTTTATGGTCAACCAAATTTTAAATAACTTTAATAAAGCAGGATGAGTGTGAAGATGGGGAAGCACAGAAGGCTGTGGGAAGCATTTCACAGTCTGTTTTCACCTCCTGCCCACTCCATGCTGCCAATTGATGCATTTGGGAGCCTTCAGAATCTGGCTCAAAGCCTACCTCCCACCAGAAATCAATGTTGACAGTTTCATTAATTTAATTTCCCCTTGTCCTTAATCTTATCACTCTACAAACATATACTAATATTCTAAGTTTTCATATTCTTCTTAATTTATACAGCTTTCACTCAAAAAAGATAAGGAACAGTGTTTGGGAATGCAATGTCTGCTCCTACTTTCCATGTTCTTTCCTGAAAATCCTTCTGGAATTAGGAATTGATCTCTTCAAAAACATACTAATTTATATCTTCTCCCAGAGGTCTTTTGAAGTCTGAGGTGAAGTCTGGAGTCAGCATTCACTCATCACGTTTTATTCCACTTTAGTAGAGTCTTTCCTGTATCTCTGCTCTTTGATTGATGCACTTTATATTCCTTTTATGTGAGAGAGCCAAGTCCATGATGAAAGTTGGTAAGTCAGATATCCTGGCACCTCAAAGAAGTAGCCCTTTCTGGGTTTTATTTGCAGTGCATTTTTCTGTGATGAGTGCAAGGCCAAAAATGTAGGATACATGTTTGTTGAACTACTACAAATGCCACTTATTTCAGGAGCAAAAGAAATGAAAGTCCAGCTCTTACTACAAAAAAAGGGAAGACTCTTAGTGAATATTATTAATAAAACTGAAGCCTTAAACAACAGTCTCTTTATGTCCTTGAACTTGATGTGGTATTAGTTAAGAGTCACAGAACAGCAAATCCAGATTAACAACTGTAAACCTTCGAACTTCATGCTCAAAGTGGTTGGTTACAAGAGAGCTAATTTTTACAACATGGTGAGACAGGCAATTATCTATTGTCTCTTATACTAAGACTAATCTTTGCACTGACTCATTTTAGACCCTTTCTTTCTCTGGAGAATACAATCTGCACAAACTGTGAGGTTCAAGATAGTGATGATCTGCTAAACATATGCAGAACAGATGGTTGAAGAAATTATCTGCCCATTCAATTGTTACATGAATCATTTCCGCCACCTTGCTGCCCCTGTATACAGCCGGTCCTTGGGCCTTTTCCCATGTTGATTCATGGAGGACACTTGGCATGGCTGGCTGTGGAGAGGTACAGGAACCAGCGTCCTCAGACAATGCTGCCTAAATTCCTGACAGTGTGCTCCTTGAAAGTAAGAAAAGAGGAAGATGTCACTCAGGTAATGTCCAACTACACTGGGAGCTCACTGGGAATGGACTGCAATCAAAGCTCTGGAGAATGCAGCCTATATTCTCTGCCAGCTTCGTGTTGAAAAGTCTTGTCCTGTATAGATAGCCAGGAAACAAAGAGAAACTGAGGAATAAAAAAAAGAAGAGAAAGCAAATACTGGAGATGAAAAGGTCCTTGTTGGCCTCAGATGTTGCTCCCTCCGTCATCTCCATGTTGTAGCCAAAGGCCAAAATTTGCTTTTAAATTGTCTTAATCCCTCAGAGAGGCAATTCACAAATGTTTGCATACAGACATTTCTTAATCTTCCTCTTATGCCAGAGATCCAGAAAAGAAAAAACAGCAACAATAAAAATCCAATACTATAGAAATTGAGGTTGCAGTCCATTAGTTGACTGAGTCTTGAAGTAAGTCACATTCATTAATGCATATTTGCATTAATTAGGCCTAATCATATCAGGATTAAAGCCAGGTGAGTTGAAAAGGTCACACTTGGAATCTGTGGTCTTTACTACAGTATTTCCCTGTGTCTAATTGAATTTTAAGTGGGTTCATAATGAATAAATAAAACCTCTGTACTGTCTCTACCACTTGGTTTTAATTAGAGACTGGAAATAAAAAATTCTTGGTTTAATTTAGCAATGAAAGGGTGATTTTGAAGCTTGAGAAGAAATAAAACAATATGCCATGTTAGGTTTTATTTTATTTGGGGCTACTTTTCTCTCATTTCTTTGAATTTGTTACACAATAGTTTTGTGCCATGTACTGTTCAGGGGCCACAGCATTTCTGACCTTGTAGAGCTTATATAGTAAAAGATCACTTTATTATTTAGACTTAAATTTAAGAAATCTTTCAGAAAATAATGTTCTTGGCCCTGGCTGGGTGACTCTTAGAGCATTGTACTGTTACCTCAAGGTTGTGGGTTCAATCCCCAATCAGGGCACATACAATAATTGACCAATGAATGCATAAATGGGTGAATCAACAAATTGACCTCTCTCTTTCTCAAATAAAGAAATAAAAAGTTATTTGCAACAATATGGATGGAGATGGAGAATATTATGTTGAGTGAAATAAGCCAGGCAGAGAAAGATAAATATCACATGATCTCGCTCATTTGTGGAATATAATGAACGACATAGACTGATGAACAAGAACAGATCCAGAGGCTGAGAAACGTCGATCAGAAGATCATACCTCAGAAAACAACACCAAGACCAGATGGATTCCTGCAACAGAGAGGAATTGACAGGAGTGCTCCAACCACGAAGACAAGAGGAAAAAACAGTCCAGAGATGGAAGACACTGACAACGCCTTGCCATGGGAGCAGTCAGCAGCTGTGCACCGCTGCAGGTTACCTAGGACCAAACCAGAGAGGGTCGGACCTGCATTGCCACCATGTGCCCACCATCCAGATATCACTGCTGACATGTACACATAAGAAACTGTTGGACATTGAAATTGGGACTCAAACATTTTTTTGTTTTGTCTTGTTTTGTTATTATATGTTTATTTCCAGTCTGCAAAGGCAAAACTTTTTAAAGGAAAGAAATGGTGGGAAAAAGATACAGAGGCAAAGAAGCATTGAACAGACTGTCAAACTACATTGGGAAGACAGGGGTGGTTGGGCGAGGAGGGCTGTAAGAGACCAACCGAAGGACTTGTACGCATGCATATAAGCACAACCAATGGATATAAGACACTGGGGCGGGGGGGGGGTGGGCAGGTGAAGGCATGTCCTGGGGGGTAGGGGAGGTCGGGGGGAGATCAAAGGGGAAAAAAAAAAGGAGACATATGTACTACTATTTGTAATACTTAAAACAATAAAAATAAAATAAAATTAAAAAAAAAGAAAAAGTAAAGATAAAAATTATGAACAACAAATACATGTGTGTCAACAAGTGAATCTAAAAATCAAGTAAATAAAAAATCTGATGAACAGAAAAAAAAAAAAAGAAAGAAATAAAAAGTTAAAAAAAAAACTCTCCAGGAAAAA
Source organism: Corynorhinus townsendii (assembly GCA_026230045.1). NCBI lineage: Eukaryota > Metazoa > Chordata > Mammalia > Chiroptera > Vespertilionidae > Corynorhinus > Corynorhinus townsendii. The sequence continues at coordinate 76,264,140 of JAPDVU010000001.1, read as the reverse complement.
TCCTGATACTAATAGTAAAAGTAAATATGAAAGAAAATACTAAATCTAATTAGTATGCTTTATCCACTACATTCATTTCTACAAATGACCATTTTTCTGATTAAACTTGTTTTCCACTCTCATTGAAAATATTGGTTACTATATATATTCTGTTAAGATATTACTCAGTGTAAGACATAGCAAACTCTTAAATAATAAAAACAGATAACTTTTATTTAATTAGTGCAAAAATGCCAGGTAGCAAAACACTATGACTTTCTTTTTAGTTGTGTTAAAGAGAACCCAAAGATAGCAAGGATTCTGAGGGAGGCTTTGCAGGGAACTCATAGGTATTTAAACAAAAACAAATTTTAAACATTTTGGCCTATATGGATGTTCTGTACTTGTTCCTCCCTTTGCCCATCACCCTTTTCTTTTATCTGAAGATGCTAGTGCGAAATAAATTACTTGGTGAAGTGGCTTTGCTTTTTATGATTTCCTGAGGCCATGAACTATTTTATAAAGATTCATTCCATGGGAAGTCTCAGGTTTCCTGTTTCTATTATCCACACTTTCCATAGTGGTTTAGACTAAATTGGCCATTACAAAGTTTGGAGAGCAATCTATTTAACATAGTAAATTACACTGCTACTCCCATACCCATCTCTTACGGCCCAGGTTCTGGGGCTGCTCACTGACAGCAAAGAACACATCAATGCCTCACTTTCCACCTGTTTTTGAAGTTAACTCCTCTTTAAAGTTGTACTTCGGCCATGTTTATTTGGCATATTGGGTTGTCAGGAAACAGGTAACTTGGAAGGAGAAATGACAATTGGAATGTAATTTTCCTTTCATCGAGAGGAGCTCCTTCGCAGTATGGGTGGACCGGCTCTGGAGCAGAGGTGTGGAAGGCTCAGTGTTGATCTCACAGTGCCTAATGAACCTGTGACAGAGAAAGCAAAATCTCTTTGCACAACCATGCCATGATGTTAGCCAGACCAAGTCCCTGGTGAGCGCTTATAAATAGAGTTTCTCTTCTAGAGGATTGTCAGCATATTCAGCAAAAAATACAAAGTTATTTCCTCCATGTGCATGGTAATTTAGCTAGTCAACAGCAGGAGAAATGGTAATGTGTATATACACAGAGGTTTGTAATAACTGGTAATGAGGTGGACATAGTAGATAACCCAGCGCAGAATAATGAGGAGGAGTAAGAGGAAAGGTGGTATTTGGAAATCATTGTGATGAGACTATGCTACAAGCTGGGGCATGAGTGGGGAGTGACGGCATGTGTCCCTTCATCCAAGCTGTGTGTGTCCTTGCCAAGTGTACAGACTAGCTTAGTTGTCTAGAGCTGCAGCTTGTGGCCACTCATCTATCTTCCTAGCAGACAAGAACTGTCCTGGCATCAAAAGTCCTTGAAACAGTTTTCATAACTTTGACAGTATGTCAGTAACTTGTTAAGTCCATAGACAGGGAAGAATTTTGAAAACAAAACTGAAAACAATCCAGGCACTCTCAGTGCAGATTTTCCAGTCTCTAGATATTCAGGAACTCCAAGGGCAGTATTTATATATTATGCTGCCTGCAAACTTAGATAGTTAGGTTATAATGTGGGAGGCACTGGTGTCATTTTTAAGAAACAGAAGAGGATTGCTTTTAATTTTTTCTTAAATCTGGGAGGATTTCTGTCTTCTTAAACCCATCCCTTATTGGGATGACTTCAAATATTTGCAATTCTACAAAGTTTTATGCACTTTTCAACCTCCTTATTTTCTCTAACTGCTTCCTCCCTCTGGTATTATACCTAGGTCATTATAAGGTATCAGAGAGTCATACACAGGAATAAGTAAATCCTAATTGTATTAATATTTTGGAGGAGGATGTGATCCATCTGAATACATTTTGCTTGGGTTGGCTTTCCAAGTCCTCTTTTGACCCATAGTCTAAAAATAAGTTTCAGCTGAATTTACAATTTTGCCCTCTTCACTTAAATGGTTTTATTGGCGTGTGTGTGTGCGTGTGCTTGTGTGAGCTTGGGTGAGGGTTTTGTAATTTATAACAGCTCTGTAGGGTAGTCATTCTATGGGAGTTCTGTAAAAATGCTAATATGTTTCCATTTATTGTGATAAACACAGCTGTTAATCATCAATGTTTCTGTATCTTGGAAAAAAATCAAACCTGATAACTGTTATTGATTCTAATGATTCAACAACATTATGATTTGTAGGAGTCTGAGGTGACTGCAACACATGTGGATCTTCTGGACGTTTATTGTTTTTCTATGTATCAATCATAGACTAAGAAGTCATTAAAATTATCCACAGGTGCCTCTAATGGTAGGGAAACACTAAAATTCCCACAACATGAAGAAGTGAATGAGACGTTGGGAAAGAAAATTTGCTATTTATTCCATCTCTGGAGTAATAAAATAATAAGCTGAAAAAAGGGTCAGTGTTTCTCTGTGAGCATCATCTGGATTATGAATATGTTCATGGTTTACAGTTTTTTCAAGCACACATTTGGGAAACTAAGCATCCTTCCCTCTTCATAGGTGGTCTACATCAGGGGACATTTGTGGCCATGACTGGTGAGTGGAAGGTGAGAAAACAGCCCCTAACTTTCCTCACCTATATTTCTTTTCTCCCGAGTATAGGGCTGGAGCAAACCACAGGAAATCCCAAACTTTTGTGAGGTATGACTAAAGGAGAAGAAACAGACTCAGTGCTCCTCTGAAGTGTAACAGGATAAAGATGGAGTGGAGAATCCTGGGGAATGAGGAGAGACATAAATAAGAAAATATATGTCCATGTTTCTGAGCATTGCTGCTTAAACCACAGGCTAGAAGGTCATGATTCCAAATTTCCATGGTTAGAAATTCCAAATTTCTTTGGTATTTTTAGTCAACTCTTCTAATGGCCTTGTAGCATTAGATATTTATAATCAATTTATTTATTGAGAAATATCTGAGGGGCCTGTAAATTTGTTTCTTGCTTCCTGTTATGGAAATGCCATTTTCTACTTTGAGGGTATGGGGAGCATAAACTGGTGGCATGTAGAAAAATTGGCAAATATAGACATGTTAGAATTGTGTTCTTATGATTTTACTAGTAGCCCTGCGCACAAATCCGTGTGACAGTAGCTCTCTGCAGGTCCTGGCTGCTCTGCACCCACTTCCCAGAGGCTCTCTGTGGCCCAGAGACACATCCATGGCTGGGTGCAGAACACTTGCCTCATCGCTGGGGTGATGACACAAGCATTCTGCTGGGCCACTCATGCTGCCTGCTCTTAGCGGCCGCTCCCCCGGGACTGGGGGACTCTGGCAGGGCTGAAAGGACTGGGTGCCACCATCTTGTGGCTATGGGCACCGCTATATTTGTGATGGAGTGATGGTTAATTTGCATATTATCTTTTCATTAGATAGGATTTTAAAATTTTTGGTATCCACTGTATCAAATTTCTCAATATAAAATATGTCTAAATTGCTTTTTCTAGTGTTTATATTTGTTTATGTAATTGCTTTATTTAAACAGTTTAGGATGGTAACATCTAAGTTATACACGTGTGAATCCATATTGGTAGCAAAAAATGTTTAAATAATTACAGATAATTGCTGCTCCAAATCCCTGAGTAGTTCCTGGATTCAGTTATTAAATTAACACCTGGCAAAGCAAGTGCTTCCAGAGCCCCTGTTATATTAGGGGGCTCTATATTTTGCTTGGTTGGTGTTTGTGCCATATCAGTTGCTAACTATTTTGAATATCACACTTGAAAGAAGTAAGAAAGCATACACATAAACACATTCACACACACACACACACACACACACACACACACACACACACAGTCCAGAGCATTAATTAGACAAGTATAGTGTTAAATATCAGGGCCCTGTGCTTCCAGAACTTTTCTTTGAAGGAACTTACTACTGTATATATTTTTATAATAATGTTATACTTATTTTTAAACTATCCTTTTAATATTAATGTTATACCATAAGTTAAACATTTCTTTACAAAACAACTCATAATATTTGAGTAGAAAGTAATTATATATTGTCTATACAAGATATATATATATATATATATATATATATATATATATATATATATATAGAGAGAGAGAGAGAGAGAGAGAGAGAGAGAGAGCGAGAGCAATATGTTATTATTTATATTTTGGAGAACTTTTATGCTCATTTGGTAAAGTGCTTGTAGGCTTAGAGATTATCAGGTGTCTTCCTATATTTTCTGACTATTTGGACTCTTAGTGTGCACATGAAATCATTAGCAGTTAAACTGAACAAATTCTACCCCCAAAATGTTTCAAGTAGCATATTTTTGCCTCTGACATTTCTACTCTTCTCCTTGGTGATTATATGAAAACATTTCATATAAAGCCTCACTGAAGTAATGTTCAGGATCAATTACTCCGTGGTGATGTTGATTAAGCCATGCAAAAACATGGCTTGTAATTAAGGCAGCATCATAAATTGATCTATATCTAGTTTACTAACTAGAAAGCATTAATGGATTTTGAAACTCAGCTGTGGTTAAGGTTACAAGATTCAGATCAGACATATCTGGGTTCAACTAACAGCTTCCCATGACATTCACCAAGCTTCTTCATTTTTCTATGCCTCAGTTTTCACATCAACACAATGGGGATTACAAGAGTATTTCACATGATTTTTATAAGGACTGAAAAAAAGCAATGAATAAAAAGTGAATTGTACACTGCCTGACATAATAATGTTATTTTATATTTTATTTTCCTTCACATGATGTTATAAGCATTTTCAAATGGTATTTTCTTTCAGTGCTTTCCACTAAGACATTCAAGGGACATTCAGCTTGATTCAAGAGCATTTATAAAAATCAAATTTACCCAAACTTTTGGGATATTTCTTTAAGAAAAATTTCATAGGAGAAAAATAAATATTCCTCTAGAAATGTAGCACTTTCAACAAGACAGAAAATGTCGTTCCATTCCTGCACCTGACCAATCCTTGGTGCACAGTCTGTGACTCATCCTATAGACACACTGAACTCAGATAAGTGCTATCACTTATGCTAAGGAAGACATGAGAGTATTTGCAAGTTAGTATAGACTGTGAACTTGAAATGAATTAGGCCATCTCAAGTCTGTTCTTCAGACCTTAATATATTGTTAAAGTCTATAGACAGGAAGAGATAGAGCTAGGGGGGCAAAGAGAAAGTCAAGTGTATAAAGCCCAGTGGTGCTAGGGTTCAGGCACTCTTCCAGGGACCAAATCAAATTTAGCATTTTAGCAATTCACAATGGAAGAGAATTTTGAATGTAGTTGTGAGTTTTCCAAACCTCTCTATCTTCTTTTTGCTTTATTATTTTTTCTACCATAGGATTAATTTCTCATTCCACATCACAAAGTTTTGTATGTAAACTCTTATACCATCTTCGGTGATAATATATATTAGTTTATATACTATAAAGTAATCTATACTATATTATAAAATATAACGTAGTTTATATTGAAGTTCTTTTGGTTTTACGAGGCCACAATTTCCATGAGACATTATTCCTGATCCACTTTTGTATCTATTACAGAGTCTAACATTATGCCTTCCAATAATGGAGCTGGTGATAAATGTGTTACACTCACAGGATCTGGAAATAATACTGATGAGTTCTTTGACTTTGGCACCTTCCCTCTGAAATCCATCAGTGTGTTTCATGGTTCCATGTCTCTTGTTATATTTTGTTCATTGATTTATTTTATTCATTAGATTCCACATATGAGTGAGATCATGTGATATTTATCTTTCTCTGACTGGCTTATTTCACTTAGCATAATACTCTCCAGATCCCTCCATGCTGTTGTAAATGGTAACAGTTCCTTATTTTTTAGCATAGTGTACATGTACCACAACTTTTTTATCCACTTATCTGCTGATGGGCACTTGGGCTATTTCCAAATCTTAGTTATTGTAAATTGCACTTCTATGAACATAGGGATGCATATATTTTTTTCTGATTGGTTTTTCTGAATTCTTGGGATACATTCCTAGAAGTGGGCTCACTGGGTCACATGGGAGTTCCATTTTTAATTTTTTTGAGGAAAATCCATACCATTTTCCACAGTAGCCACACCATTCTGCATTCCCACCAGCAGTGTATTAACCCTTTGCTCCACATCCTCGCCAGCACCTATAATGGTGTATGATCTTTTTAATGGTAATTTAAAGCTTTTTTAAAATTTTTGTCTGTATGACAAATATTTACTTGTTTGTAGATCACTGGGGTATATTCTTGGGTTCTTACAATTCCTTGTAGCACAATTTTGTATGGCTCAAGGAAAATTTAAAAGTATGTGGTTCTAACTGTGGATAAAGGTCCTTGAGGAGCTCTCTACCTCCATCCTAATCTCTGGGTTGCTTTCCAAGCTCAAAACCTACTCAGATCCATTTTAGGATCTCTCTTCCCCATACCATTCCTCTCCCAAATGGCTATGTGTGTATGCGCGCATATGCGTATGTATTGTCATATTGCAACCAACAAATCAGAAATATAATTTCCTGGCTCATGGCATACCAGGAATTTAGTACAAATACTATGAATTCTCATTATATGATGGGCAAAAAATGAATTCTCATTAAAATTTTTACTTTATCATTAGGATTTTTAGGCTTTTAAGCCTGCTATTTTATTAAAAAACACATTTAGTAATATTTTTAGCTTTAACACAGATTAAATATATATTTCAGGGAGATTATGTGATATAAAGTATTTTTTCTCCCAAATAATAACTTTTGTCAATTGATATATTTTTCAAAAGTTGTTTTTATTTCTGCATCAAGGTATTTTTGAGCCGAGTTTTAAAGTAATATGGTTATTTTCCTAGAAGTAGCCACATGCCTCTTTATTTCTTCCTTTCCCACACTCTCTGCCTAAGCTGGGATCTGGACTTTCATCAGCCTGTCTTCCCCTATTATTTTCCTTAGAAGACTCCAGGGCATCCCATTGTCCTGCAGGTAAACCACTAAGCTCCAACCACTTGATTTCTCTGGGACTGTGCCAGCACATCTTTCACCTCACCAATCTTCCCAGGGACACTTTCTCATCATCTCTTAAACCCTGCACTTTCACTTACCTTGTAGAAATACACAAGGGGAACAAAATCCTTCCTTGCATTTTTATTTTCTGGAGGAAATAGCTGTTATCTCATTTCCATTGTTCACCTTTTTGATCACATTGTTTTCCTTTAAAAAAGATCCTTGAACAGAGGATCTAATGAAAGACTAATTTTCAAGAAGAGATAGAATAGCATCTGCCTGATTTACTGGTAAATATTCATATCTATATAGCATATATGTATAAGTTATATTAGAAAGGTCTTTTTCTCCCAAATACGATTCTTCATGCTATTAGTCAGGCATTTCTTAGTGAAGCTGACAGTCAGTTAGACAGAGAATAATTTATATACCCATCTTAACCCAACTATGATGTCACACATTTCCAGGGGAGTTGATGGTTGTGAGTTCCTTTTATAAGTTCTTTATTTACACCACAATTTTCTGTAGTGTTTCAAAGCTTTGAAATACAGGTCAGCAATATGTCAACACTTAACATCTTGGATAACACATCCTTCCCTCTCTTTGGCAGATTTTTTTCTTGTGCATCTCAGCTGCATGTGTTGCCCTTTAAAATTTTAGTTTCCGAATTTTCTTAAAAAAGAGGTGTGCCATACCATATAACTCCACCAAGATGCATCCTTATACAAATCACCCAGGATGCAGAGTATAGGTCTCTTGTCTCTCACACCAGTGTGTCAGTTCCTTCTCCAAGAGCTCATCTCCTAGAGCTAACCAGTAAGTTGGGTATGTGGTAGCTCCTTAATCTATACCAGGAGAACAGATCATTATATGATTGTACCATATATCCTTTGGATGAGGCCTCAGTAAGAACTTTTTGAATAGCTCAAAATTTTGTGATTGGGTTGTTTTTCAGAAGTTTTGACCAGCTCTCTTGTTATTTCCAATTCCATATGAATTATGGACCTGAAATTCCTCTCCTACTGTGCTTGGCTTTGATGGCATCCAAGTTTTGAGTTTTCCATCTTTCTTGTTAGATTCTAGAATGTTATCTCGTTCTTGGTCTGGCTCTTTCACCTCAGACACTGATGTGAAAATAATATCCCTTTCATTACACTTCTCTGTCGTGAGCAGCTCCATGCTTATCTGTGCTCATATCTAGTGTTGACCCACGTCCTGGGGAGATGACCGCAGGTTCTGCGATGGATGCCAGGGTGTGGTACACTTACCACAGACTAGTTTGGGGACATTCCAGTGCAGGAAACAACTGTTTTCTTTCCTGTTTTAATTCCAAGATCCTTCAGCAAATTAAGCCAATATGTCTTTGCATTGTGTTTTATATTATTTCTGGGCAGGAATCACTACTGATGTGCTATTCCCTTTCATACCAGTGCTCCTAACAGTCGGCCAACATGTAGACATAGGTACAGCAGTTGACAAGTTTCATATGTTTCCTCATTTTACTTTTTCACATTTTCCCCTTTTGTGAAACTCTCTTGGCACATTTCTTTCTAAGTTGTTTTCATTTTTTATTCTTTTATTATACCAAAAGATGTTGCCAGGTCAAAATCTTAGAATGATGGGTAGTCCTTGTGGGTCTCCGGAGCATCACATATTACTATCATCTGCTTTGGGGAACTAGGAAGAATAGGCAGCCCAGCAAAGTTTTTGCATTTGTTCTCTTTCTGTTTCACTAATCATCTCAGTTTGCTTCTACTGATGATAACAAGGTTGGACAGGACCTTTCCCTTCTTATTAACTATGTTTTTAGATAGTGACAGATGTCAAAAATAAAAACAATTATTTGCTGTGCTGTGCAAATAACAATTATTTGCTAATTCTGTACCAGGGAATGTTATATATACACACACACACACACACCATTATATATATATATATATATATATATATATACACACATATATATATGTGTGTGTGTATGTATATATATGTTATTTATATATATATATAAATAACATATATATACATACACATATATATTTTAGAGGCCCAGTGCTTGAATTTGTGCACCAGTGGGGTCCCTTGGCCTGGTCTGCAGGATTGGGCCGAAATTGGCTCTCTGAGATCCCAGGAGGGGTCCCGGATTGTAAGAGGGTGGGCACAGGCTAGGCTGAGGAACCCCATAGGTGCATGATCAGGGCTGGGGAGCGGCATGGGAGGTTGGCCAGCTGTGGAGGGACCGAAGGAGGGCTCCAGGGTGTGTCCAGCCTGTCTTGCTCAGTCCTGATGGGCCAGACCCCAGCAGCAAGCAAACCTACCAGTTGGAGTGTCTGCCTCCTGGTGGTCAGTGCACATCATAGGAGCAGTTGAATGGCCTTAGCATTTCATTAGCATATTACACTTATATTGGTTGAACAGACAACCAGACGACCAGACACTTAGCATATTAAGCTTCTATTATATAGGCTATATTGTTAATTTCAAAGAGGAAGGGATAGAGAGAGAGAGAGAGAGATGGAAACGTTAATAATGAGAGGGAATCATTGATTGGCTGCCTCCTGCCTGCCCTCTACTGGGGAATGAGCCTGCAACCCCAGCATGTGCCCTTGATGGGAATTGAACCCAGGATCATTCAGTCCACAAGCCGACACTCTATCCACTGAGCCAAACCAGGTATGGCTGTTCTGTATGTTTTACACACATCTTTTGTTTAATCCCCACCAAAACCATCTAAGTTAGGTATTGTTCACACAATTTCTCCAGAGGCTTTTGGTTGCTCTTCTTGTCTGCTTGATAACCTGATATTTTCTGCCATTCCTGCTACATGCTAGTGTAATATGTAATGGAATGTAATAATGTAATATATGTAATATGTTTCATGAAATTTGCAATTTTCTGAGCCTTAATACTAGGATAATTTTCTCTTCATGTGCAAAACATTGTGTTTATTACATGCCACAGTGACTGATGAAGACAAGAGAGGATCATAGCTATTCATATTATTTCATTTTCCTATTCAGTGGTTTTGATTGCTTCCAATACATCCAAGATGGTAAAAGGAAGATATAAAATAGCATGTGCTACTGTTTCTCTTCTCTTTCTCTCCATTTTTAGGATGCAATCTTCCTGTATTTTATTTTTCACCTTGTTTTTTCTTACTCATCTCACCCCAACCCTAACCTCACCCCTTCCAAATATGCCGTGCTTCGGAGATAGATTTTTCTCCATATGTCTTTTAAACACATGACTTACTGTGTTCTCTTTTGGCCAGTTGATGAAGACTCTGAAGAACAGTAAAATGACTTGCTGGGTTCATAGAAATATGCCGGAGAAATATGGGGTTCATTCTTCTTGAGGTCTCCCTCAAATCTCACTTCTTTTGTGGAATCTTAGCTGAGTCCCCCTACACTTCCTCTGAAGGCAGAATCATTCCTTCCTGCCTCTGTTATCTTATGTCACTTTATATATCCCTCAGCACAGCATTTATCTCAGATACGGTGACTGGAGATTTATTTTTTCCCCCCTATTAGATTGTGAGGTACTTTATGGCAAACACTATGCCATTTATCCAGGCGTCCCCTGGGCCTAGAATAGCATTTGGCACATTGTAGATACCAGACAAGGGTTCGTTCTGGGAATAATGGCATCCATGCTGTACAGTTGGCTGCTGTTCCTATTCTTGTTCCCTGAGGGGCTGCTTCATGTGGATCCTATTGCTTAGTGAGTGTTGATATAGGGGTTATCCTATTGACTCAGAAAAATATATCAGGCAATGTGGATTCCAACCATAGAAGTTTCATCACAAAAATTTCATTTTCAAGTGAAAACCCCAAGTTAAAACAGACCTAATCCATGCATACTATGGCATCTCCTTTGTAAAACTATGAAATGAGTTTAAACACAAAGGTCAAATTTCAAAATAAACATTAATATTATGATCAGGGCTTTCTCAAGGCAGTGAGGATGTTGTATATTAACACACACACACACACACACACACACAGGTGTCTTTGTTGCTTGAGGTCATTTGCGTGGTTATATAAGCTTACAATTTACATATGAAACATTATCAAATTGTTTACATCCATGGGTCTCCAGCATAATTTCAGCTCGACCTTTGGTAAAGTTCCCCATGTAGGCAAGGCATGAAGCACCTCTCTCCCAGATTCAACTCACAAGCAGAAGTAAGTTATTAAAGGAGTCAGGAGAGAAAAAAAAAAGAAAAATAACTATGCTGCTAATAGAAGAAAGAAAGCAAATGTTGATTTAATCAATTGATTTACTTTTAAGTAAGAGAACAGATGTTTTCTGTTAAGTCCCTGGTGAAAATGCAGTAGGCGCCAGTGATACTTTAGGACCAGTGGCTTCTGATAAAATTTGAAATGAAGGTCTGAGCTGTTCTTGCTAAATGGGCTTTTGCACAGCAGGCTTGTCTCTGTGGTGTGATTTTTCTCTTGAGCAGGAGTTGGCCTTCTCTTCTTGATGCATTCACTTTTGTTCTTTATCCCTTAGAGTAGGAGAAGAACATTCCATTTTTGTGCTGGTGTGTTGGTTGAAAATGTCAATTGTGAAGAATTTAATTCTTTACCCATAATTAGCTATTTTATTCCTCCATTTTCTGGCCCAGTGGAAAACACCTGTGGTGTCTTCTGATCTTAGCCGGGTTACAGGCTTCTCTTTGAAGAGTTGAGTTTGAAGAGCAGTTGAGGTGTTAGTTTCCCCAATGCTGTCTTCATAATATGTCTCCCAACCTCTCGGTGTAAACATTAACCAGAACCCCACTCACTAAATCTTCAAAAGTTTCCTATAAAGGTTTCTAAAATTCTTCGTTCCCCCACATGCCAGCTTTTCTTTTACAGTTTCTTGAAAATCGCTTGTGGTAATATGAGGCTTTTCTTTCTCATAAACACTCCAATTACGTTAATATTCCTAGCATTTCTTTACCAGACACAATTTGTTACTATTATTTCAAATAATAAAACATCTTCTTCCCCATTTTTCCCCCCAGACTGCCATTATACAACTCAACTAGACTATAAACATTTTTATGAATAAAAGGTGTCTATACCATTTTAGATCCCTCTGCAGAACATGGTTCCTAGTACATAGTGGAAGTGAAGTCAATGTTGGTTGAATGAAGCCAGATATCTATATACACTGAGTGGCCAGATTATTATGATCTCTGAACGCATAATAATCTGGCCACTCAGTGTATATCTTATATAATAAAAGGCTAATATGCAAATTGTCTCCTCGACCAGGAGTTCGACCAGCAGGCAGGCTGGCCAACCACCCATGCTCCCTCCTCCTGGCCAGGCTGGCTGACCCCACCCATGTACGAATTCATGCACTGGGCCTCTAATACACACACACACACACACACACACACACTGAGTGGTCAGATTTTTATGCATTCAGAGATCATAATAATCTGGCCACTCAGTGTATATACAAAAGCGTAAGTGACCATCCAACCTTCTGACCATCCGACACATAGCTATGATGCTCAATGACCAACAGGGGGAAGACACTCAAAGCAGGAGCTGCTGAGCTGCGGTAACTTGGCAGCTGCGGTTTTCGGGCGATGCACCCAGAACCAGAGAGGAGGGAGCCGTATTCTGGGGTGTGTCACCCGAGAACCTCCCTCTCTCAATCCAGGACCCCTTGGGGGATGTTGAAGAGCTGGTTGCAGCCCGATCCCCACAGGCCAGGCTAAGGGACCCCACCAGTGCACGGATCCATGCACCTCTAGTCTCCTTATAATTACTTATTGGAACCTATTGTAGACAGGCACTCTCAGGACTCACAGAAGAAATCAAGATAGCCAAGTAACCAAACAAATTTGTTCTTTGCTCATATTTTCCATAATAAATTCTCCCATTCTCACCCATCACTTTGTGTTACCTGACAATCCATTTGCTTACAACCAATCTGCATTGATACACAAGGACGATAATAACAGAGCTATACAGTGAGTGTTTTAAAGATGAAACTACCCTTACAAACTGGTGCCATGGCATTCACAGGCTAAAACCCCACAATTCACAATCTAGTAATTTCCATTCTGCGGAAGGTAGCATGAGTGACCATTTCTGATACCTTCCCAGTATCGACTAGCATCTACTTGGAACAGTGTCTCTGATTGACTAAAGTAAGTGAAAGAGATGATAAAAAGGATGTATTCAGACACATGGAGACTCTGCCATTCTTCTTTTCCCAGTGCAGCTGTCCTGGATCTACTCTGATTTTTACCTCCCAGTGTCATCCTTTATCCTATCCTCCAACTAAAACACTTGCAGTAGGTGTAGGAGAGTGTTTCTGAGGTGGGAGCCTGAGAAATGCTTATTTGAATGGAGCTCAATTCTTAGCCTCTCCAAGGGGCAGAGTTGTAGATAGTTTCCATCAGTAATGACCTCATAGGAGAGTACTGTGCATCTAAACAGCCACCACCACCACTGGCACTGATTCAGGGAGAATCTGGAGCCTAAGCCCAGGTGATTGCTGAGACAGAGCTACCCTGTCTCCTCTCTGAGTGGTCTGTCAGCCCATTTCTGGAAGTAGATTGGGATAAGCATGGAAGAAGACCTTTTTAAAACCATACCTGACTTCCGAAAACAGGAAGCACTTGATTCTTCTGCCTTAAAATATTTAGTGTGCATAATTTAGAAATATTAAAATAACTTTCTTCTTTTTTTAAAAAACTTCATTCATTCTTTAAAAACACACATAATTAATTACTCATTCACTCATGAATCAACCGACACCTGGCGAGCACTTGCTATGAGGTAAGAACTTGTGAGACAACAGGAAGACATTGGAGAGCAAAGCTAGCATCACTCTGCCTTAATGAAGTTTTTAGTCCATGACAGAGATGGGCCTTAAGTAATCACGCAGTTGCACAAATGGATATCAATGCTCTGAAGGGTGAGAATGTTTTTTGAAGAAAGTCTATAACAGAACAAATGTCATATAGTTTTGAGCAGGGAAGAATTGTTGGAGCTATATCCTTTGAAGGCAGAATGGAAGTTAGCCAGCTGAAGCAGGTGGGGAGAGAACTTTCCAGGCACAGAGAGGAGCATGGGCTATAAGGGCCTGGGCCAGGAGGCATACTCAAGAAATGTGCAAATATGTTTCAGATGAATCTTGAAGGGTAGGCAGATGCAGGCCATACAGATACTTGCTCCCTCTCAATCTGTCTTTCTTTACAACCTGGCTGTGGTTTTCAACTGCCCTCCAATGTCCTACTAGAACATGTAATCCCAAGTGTAGGAAAGGGCAACCGAATGGGCATGTCACCATAGTTGGTTGACAAATATCAATTGTGAAGTGTAAGGAACAGTCCCTGAACATATGAACTTCCCAATATAGTAATTACACTTTTCACAGAATTGAGGAATACTTCTGTGAAATCCACTCCATTGGTTTATGATCAGTCTTCATGTTACTGAGCTGGATCCTTGGAAAGAACAACTTCTCTAGAGTGGGGACTTTCTGTCTTTCCAGCAAGAAGGGCTAAAGCTCCGACCTTTTCCTCCAACGAACATAAGCCTCTGCCTTTTTTTTTTTTTTTACAGCTAATTGAGGTTTCTTTTGTGAAATTCTCAGTAGAATGGCAACCAACTGTTCAAAGCCAACTTTTTGTTTCTTCATGTAATTATTAAGTCTCCTGCCCTCTACACTGTTTAATAGACCTAACCTCTGCTTTCTAAGTAGAGTTGCATATTCATCTGAGCTATATGCCCTGATGAACCTATTCTTCTAAATGTACCTTTCACTCTTGCTCCTCTTTAATTCTTTGTTGTCACTACTGTTACAATTACTTTTGTAACATGCAAAACTGACCATATGACTTCCTTGCTCAAAGTCATTCCATAACTTGTCCTCATTAGCTAGCAGATGAAAATCTAGAGTCCTAAGAGGATGTTTGGAGTTCTCATCACCTGGCACTTTTCTACACTTTAGCCTTATTCTCTTCCACTCTTGTACACCGACTGTTTTTGGCCGTTGATCAGCATGGTATTTCCAGCCCAACCTTTGCTGAGACCATGAGTGAGCTGTCAATTGTTTCTTTCAGGGGAAGTCCAACCTGCTGATTAAAATTCAGTTTTATCACTTCCTTTGGGCAGCCATCTCTATTTCAGGGTTAATTTTATTTATCTATATTTTTATGCTCTCAGAGCACTGGGAAAAAGCAATGTGATGTAATCACTTCTCTCTGTGTCTTCCTCCACTGAAAGGAACCATCTTGTTAGCATCCCCAGAACTCTACATGGTACCTGCAAGTGGCTTTCACTCAATAAATATTTGTTAAAGAACAAATACATTACAGAATTTAAGATATAATGGTGTTATCTGTGAGATTAAAAAACAAAAAAAAACTAAAGATAGAAACAATGGGAAAGATTTTCATCTTTTAGAAATTCTGGAATGACAATGATTTAGTTTGGGAACTCCATATCGTTTCTATGGTGATAGATGTTTGTAAGTGAAGATGGCCTATAATAAACCAATTGCAAAAATATACCTAAATCTTTACTACTCCCTGTATGCACATCTTTTGCAATAAAACTTTGAAGCTTCTCCTGCCAAAAAGAGGTGGAATCTCTTTTCCCATCCCTTAAATCTATCTAGACTCACGATTCTCTTTAGACAATAGAAAGCTATGAAAATAAGTATACTCCAGTTATGAGTCTAGGTTTCCAATGGCCTTGCACAGTTCTGTCCTGTCTTTTGGAATCCGCTACTGCATGAGAACAAACTCAGTCTATTCTACTGGAGGGCGAGAGACAATGTGGAGTAGAGATCAATCGTCCCAGGACTGGGACTCGCTGGACCACCCAGTCCTCAGTGGACCTGCCGGTTGGCTATAGATATATGTGCAAGCCAAGAACACTCAGTTGAGTCTGGCATCAATTGTAACCAACAGAATCATGAGCTAAATAAATGGTCTTTTAATTAACATTATGAAACAATATTATAAAAATAAATATTTCCCAGTAATAATCTATTTTATCTTATTTAATAATTTATTGTTTAGTCACGGACTATTTATTGGGCACCTGCTATACGCAAATCAATGTTTTAGGCTTTAATGAGATACACAGGTAAGTAAGATATAGTCCTTATTTACAATAGAATGTGATAAAACTCCTAGGAAGAATTGAATAAATGCACATGCAAAGCAATGAAATGCTAAGTTTAGCACAGAATTCCAAATAGGTATAATTGTAAGAGCAGCTTAAGACCCCATTTTCTAACTGTTGATGGTAGATGATCCTCTAATATGAGAAAACAGTACTGGCGGACCTGGGAGCAGAGGAAACATCTTTGAAATCTGTTCCAAGTGGGATGGTCTGGGGTCTTTACTGAAAGCCATAGGCCACCCGGATGCTCAGCATTTTATGATACTGAAGCTAGAATGTCCCGCACAGTGTGGTTTCCTAATAACGGTTTTGTCAGTTACAAATAGCTGTTCCCAGAGTAATGTTGAACACATAGTAGAGACTAAAAAATAATTGTTGATTTGAATTAACTTAAAATTTTTCCTTTTTGTAAAAAAAAAATAAAGAACAAAAACCTTCAATTAACTTCCATTGGTTTTGTGTTTTAGTAATTGCTTATGCATCCAAATTATTAGAAATGGAATATTCTGGATTAATAAAATAGTCTAAAAAGGATACTTATTTATTTTGTATGTTTATAGTTTACCTAATAAAAGTAATAAGAACTCAGTGTATAAAAATAATAGTTAAATTTAACTGTTTGTTCAGCCATCAAACTTCATTGTATAAGCAGCATATTTTTGTGATTTCTGGATGTTTGCATTGAGTTTCCCACAAAAAGCTGTCACCTATAATATCATGCCCATACAGCCAGAAATCAAAGCATAAACAATCCTGAGTTTTTCACTTTAATTTTATTGTTTTACATAGTAGCACATGGTATTTAATTGTCAAAATGGGAAGTTAATATATAAAGCAGAATGTTTCCTCCTGTACTGAAAATAATTTATCTTCTCCAGATGTGTAACAAACCTTTTTTATGTTTTGCAATTTTGTCTGTAACCATGCAGTCATACATACTATAAATGGCAGGTGTTTTTTAAAGACTCGTTTGAAACTAAAATAATCTAACAGAGAAAGAATTCAAATATACTTCAGCACAAAATCGAGTCAAATTATACATAGCCAGCTTGAAACCCAGGCCAAAAGCAAAGAGATTCCCACCATTACAACATGGGTTTGCAATAAAGTTTAGGGAGATAGATCACTCTTCTGAAGCCAGAAGATCAAGAAATACTTTCGTTATTTTGTGCCAAATATTTAGAGGGAAATGTGGATACTATATAGAAATTAGGTTCCAGGAATTACTAGGTTAAAAAAGAAAAGTACAATTGTCATTATTATCTCTACTTTCAAGTTAAGGTAAGTCAGCGGCAACTGGAAACTTCCTTCCACGAACCATCTAACCAAGCAGCTGCTCAATGAACCGTGTTCCAATGATGGTAACATTGTGCACTTGCTTCTCACCTACTCCCAACCCACAGCAGCTAACACAAACCCGAAGGCCTTCAAGCACTTGGTTGATGAGTTTAGCTGGTTTAAATGGGATAGATGACTTAGCCACTAAGTAGCTGTGCATCTTTGAGTCATGCCTTTAGCCTCTCTGGGGCTCTAAAATGTGACCACATTTTGAATTATAAAGTTATAAATCTTCATGGGACCCATAAATCATCAAAGTCAAAACAGGGTCTTTATTTTCTTTGGGCCCAAGTATCCTTCTGAGGCAACAGAGAAAATAACCTGTTCATTTATTTGTCAGGCTGCACAGTTGTTCCATTTACTAGCATGTCACCTAGCATGACCTTAAGGATGGGTAATGCCTCAAGTGATGATTGCTGATTATTTGATCCCTTGTGATTTATTTATTTCTCTCTGCACTTAATGAATATGAAAAGGAATGGCCTCGGCCATCTAGAAGAGCTTACTTGGCTTTTTCTTCTCTTCAAAGATCACATGGTCTATAAAGTTAGAGCTGATACTGCTGTTACTGCTTGTGGATGTGACCCTTAGTGATTTTAATTGGGGTTATTTAGTAGTCTTACTAGTTAGTACACAAAATGTAAGCTTAACTTTGTGAAAACATTCTTGGGAATCTCTTGGGAAATACCGCTAGTAGTAGTGTACTGATATGGCAAAAACTGTGTGCTAGATCCCCATGTGCTATAATAGGTAAACAGAATACAATATTTGCTGTATGAGTTTTTATTATATATCACCTAATTTAATAGTCATAAAAGCCTAGATTTGATTCCTAATCTACGGGAGAGGAAAAATGTAGAGAGATTATTGCTCATTTATTTATTTATTTAACACATATTTATTAAATGCCTCCTCTAGGCCAAACTCTGCTCTAGGTATCAGGGAAAGCTCTCTCTCTCTATCTCTCTCTCTCTCTCTCTCTCTCTCTCTCTCTGGCTACGGGTGGGATTCAAGATCCATTATATCCTTGGGGTTGTATTCTTGAGAATGATGGTGGCAGAAGATGTTAGCATTCTGCAAGTAACAAATGCAAAATCAAATCATTTCAGACTTTTTTTTAAATTTATGAGGACAATACAAGTTAATGTGACAGATTGACTGGGATGGGGGTGCACATAAGAGAGGGAATCAGGAGGCCCTCTCTGAAAAGGTGACATTTGAGTTGAGATCTAACTTGTTAAGTAGAGTAACTAGAATTTCAACTTAGGACTCTTCTAGTATTAGATACTCTAGTAATAACATTTTAATAACATTTGCTATGGAAACTAAAATACTAAGATGTCCATTGTAATAACAGAAAAATCCAAGAAGTCTCTAAGTACCTATATCCTGCATCTTCTTGAGATTAGTAGGGTCAAATAAAAAAGGAAAGGAATGTAAAATCTTTTAAGAATTATGTACACTAAAGCTTTCTTTCTATTGTGTGCCCTTGAAGTCTGGAATGGGGTACAAGCTGAGAGAAGAAAAAAAAAGAAAAAGAATGACACATATGCAATTTCAGCTTAAGAAATGGAGAGTGTAGTTATATAGTCATAAATAAAACATAATAGCATTTATTCTTTATCCATTGTCAAATGCTTTAAAGAAACAGCCTTCCAAAGATGAAAGTTAAAATCATCTATAATCCACTACCCAATGAAAATAATGGTTAATATTTTGGTATTATTTTTAAAGATTTTTTCTATGCATATTTGAATAAAACTCAATTCAGATTTGTAATATACTTTTACTTAATGTTTTATTATGAATATTTGTCTATGTATTTAAACTTCATGAAACATAATTCATAATGGCCCCAGAATAGTTCATCATATGGCTATATGGCATTTAAATGGCATTTAACCATTTTCTAGTATGTTGAACATTTAGCTTCTTCCAATATTTTTGACATTTTAAATAATGCTGAAATGATTATCTTCATATGTATCTCTATGTATGCTTGTCTCATAATGTTCTTAGATAGATTACTTAAGTGAAATGGTTATCAAAAAATAGGAAATCCCCATAATAAAAAATATGAAATAAAAAATATGCTGGCAAAAAGTTGCTGGGTAGTTTGAGGTTCTCTTGCAAAGCCAAATTTGACATTCTATTTACCCTGGATTATAGAGTTACAGGGGAAAATCTTGACTTACAAATGAAGATTCCAGGGCAGGTGGGGGTGAGGGCCTAATGGTCTCAACTTATCTTCTGGTTATTATTTTCCCAATATTCTATTAATAAAACCTTTACTTTAACCAATGAGTCTATGTTCAATAATAATTGATACAGAATAATACTGAGACACCACAAAATCCAAATTAGTCATCAAAACAAACAACTTATACTCAGTAGAGTTTTGTATTATGTATTTACTAGAGGACTGATGCACAAAGATTCATGCAAGAATAGACCTTCCTTCCCCTGGCTGCTGGCACCTGGGACCCGGGCCTTCGCTCTGGCTGCTGTGTTCTGCCTTCGCATGCTGCCCAGAGGCCTGGAGCAGCCAGGGCGGGGTGGAACACCTGTGTCGTTGCTATGGCAACAACGCAAGTGTCCCAGCTTGGCCGCCACCATCTTTATCGCATCAATTTGCATATTCTCCCCTTATTGGCTGTGGGCGCTGCCATATTTGTAGCAAAGTGATGGTCAATTTGCATATTCCATCTTTATTAGATAAGTTAATATTGTATGTTATTTATATAGGATTATATTTATACTTAAAAATAATAGTTCCTTTATGTCTGTATGGTGCCTTTAGATTAATCAGAGTAATCATATTATAATGAAAACCTCATCCCTCAATGCAGGTTTAGCAGCAGAGTTTATTACAGAGTATTGTGCAGTTTGTTCCTACTTCATTAAGTAGGAGTTCTAGATGAGTCATACTCTTCTATGCCATTTCACTTTCCCCAAATAAGCTTTCCTCAATTTTACTTAAAACATTATTTATATTGAGGTCTGTAAGACTAGCCATGAAGCCTGTTAGATGGTCTTAAGGGATTAGCAAATTGGAATTTAGCTGAAAAATGACAATTTTAACAGATCAGGCTTCCCCTCTGGAGGCTAACAAGTATGCATCAACTATACTAAGAAGAGATGTTTATTTGAAACTTATCCAAACAATCTGAAACCCTTGGGTGGAAATTGTGACGAAAAGGGATTTTCCAGAGATTTCTAACTATCCTCTTTCTCACTTTTGGATAGTCTAGAAACATGAAATCAAATAGCCCACCCGGCTTTGCTGCCTGGGGTAAAAGCAGAGCAGCAAATGATGTGAATGAAGAAAAGGGAAAGAAAGAGACAGGGGAACTCTATTAGATATACTTTAAATTAGACTGGTACTTATATTCAAGAGAGAAAGAAAAGAATATTATACTTCAATTGAGGTGTATTTGAAGAAATTTGTGATGTATGAAAACCTTTAAATACATAAAATTGAACTCTAAACTACATAGATAATGGAATAAAAGCAAGAGTACAGTACCCAGTGTCACCTTCATCCATTTACATTAGGCAATGAGAAATGTATAGTAGTTTACTCAATGAGCTTATCTTCAAGTGTAGCTATAGGAAAAATTATTTCCTTTCAACTCTCCTATTTTACATTAAATATTTCTCTCAAAGTCCAAATTGAACAGCAGCTTCATTCTTAAAGGTAGGACATAATGTGTGATTGAATACCTGCTCAGATAGGACTCTGAATAGCAGCTTTCCACTCACTGATTTGAGACTTTAGGTTTGAATCAAATTTCTGGACCTGATTTTACTCTCTCTCTAAAAATGATAGAATTGGAATCGATCGTTTATGGTTAAGATCACTTTTGCTCCCTGCCCCTTTAACAAATTGAAGACCTAAAATTTACAGTTACCTAATGCATTTTTTCCTTTTTCATTGTTCAGGTTCCTCTCTCCTTCCCCATATTTTTTATTTACAATTGCTTGCATGTTTGATTATACTATTAGACACAGAAAATACAAGATTATGAATTCTCTTGTCCCCATTAATTTCCAATATACTTGAGAGTAGAGACTGGACTGTCTTTTGTTTCTTCTGTGCCTTCGCATAATGTCTAATTGTTTTTCTGCGTAAGAAGGGACCCAGCCATGTTTTTTAACGGACTGACAAGTGTCTTTCCAATTTCCACATGGAATGTAAATAGAATAAACAAATGCATATGTAAGATCATTGAATTTCCATTGTTTAGTTTATACGTTTTGTGAGATTCTGAGGTCATATGTCCAGATTCTAAATCTTAGAGAGTTCATGGTTATTATCTTTTGCTTCTCCTATTTTTTCCCATCAAGCTCAACAAACGACCCTTTCAGATTTCCATTGTGAGCTGAGAGAAGTAGAGAAGTGCTCAGGGAAAAAGAAAGGATGTGGAGATGTAAATATTATTTCACTGGAAAACACTGCCTGGCGAAGTGTTTTCCTTATGCAAGCCCGCCCCTGGCATGGGTGCTTTCCTTGGAGTCACTGAAGAACAGAGACAGAGCTGTGATAATCAGGATTGCCACTAGAGGTCAGTGCTGACCACTCACAGAGATGGTGAAGCCAATGCAATGGCCTTTGAACTGAGGAGTATCTG
Organism: Corynorhinus townsendii; assembly: GCA_026230045.1. NCBI lineage: Eukaryota > Metazoa > Chordata > Mammalia > Chiroptera > Vespertilionidae > Corynorhinus > Corynorhinus townsendii. The sequence goes on along the minus strand of JAPDVU010000001.1, from coordinate 76,242,021 downwards.
AAGGTTCTTTGTGCCATTGGTTGACATTAAATGGATACTGGATCCATTATGAATTGTGTATTGTGTGCAGACCTTACTAGGACTAATGTTAACTTGGCTAATAATTATATTCAAGAATATTATTCAGGATTATTTCTCATTCCTGGATATAAATCAACTGTTTTGGAAACGTTAACAAATCCCTGCTTTTTGGGATACCTCAGCAAGCTCTCAGTTTTCCTACTTTCTCTTCTTTTAAGTTGTTCTAATAAGCATCAATCTATAAGCACACATGGGTAAATATGCTGGACCAGATGGTGGTACTTTAGGTACTTTGATAAGGTTCTGTTATTCCCACAACCTAAAACACGTCTCCACTTTTTCGATGGGCAGGCTTGTCATTATATTATTAAGCATTAGCCCTTTAGACCCAAACCACTTTTTTACAGATCTTCTTTCTACAAATATTTGTTACTTGCTTATCATATGATCTTGAGCTTAAGGACTTACTTTTTAAAATAAAAATTTTAAATTGATTTTTAGAAAGAGAAAAAGGCCCCCTACCCTTGAACAAGCCCATAACCTGGGCATGTGCCCTGACTTGGGATTGAACCAGCAAGCTTTTGGGTGCACAGAACATTGCCCAACCAGCTGAGCTATACCCACCAGGGCTAAGGATTTACTTATCTTAAATATTTTCCTAGAGAGGTAATGCCAGGCTATGATTTCTAGCTTATATTTACTGGACAAAGATCATTTGGCTTTTTGATTATACCTCAATGATGTATTTTTCCAGATCAGCCCTGGCTGGAAAAGCAGGAAAAACTAACTAACCTACAGTATATAAAGCATTATCTTGTATATAATATCTCAATTAGTGCTCACAATGAGCACTGACGTAAGGATTGATTGTTATTTACGTTTTATAAATGAGGACACCGAGGTTCAGAATTTAAATAACTTGCTCAAAATCAGAGAGCTTATAAAAGAAAGGGCCAGGATTTGAACCCAGGTCTGCTTTTCTCCACAGCCCATATTTTTCCCTGAGTCAAATTGCATACTGTAGTGTACATAACGAAATTATTGACCCCTGCACTCACCCCTCCCACTCTCCATCCTTGCTGGGCATCTCTGCATTAAATATGCTCAGGAATTCATGACTTTTAATATTTACTATTGCAGCCTGCTATTCTAATGAGAAAGTATCCTGACTCCAGTACAAATGTTAGTACATTTGCTGTCAATTATAGAGTATCAGGTATTGAGCCAGGGTGTATGATCATTGTAGTCCCTCCTTCCCCCACCACACACACACACTAGTCTTCCTACAGTAAACCGAACCTTTAAGAGTTGAAATGCCATAGTATTAACATGGGCTGACATAATAAAATGCCATAGACGGGGTGGCTTAAACAACAGGAATTTATTCCTCACAGTTCTGGAGGTTGGGAAGTTCAAGTCAAGGTGCCAGCATAGTTGGTTTCTAGTGAGGACTCTTTTCCTGGCTTTCAGATGATGGCCTTCTTGCTGTGCCCCCACATGGTGGAGAGAGAGAGGAAGCAAGCTCTCTGATGTATCTTCTTATAGGGCACAAATACCATCAAGGCCCTACCGTCATGTCCTCATGTAAACCTAATCATCCCCCCCAAAGGCCCATCTACACATAGCATCACATTGGATGTTAGGACTTCAACATAAGGATTTGGGGAGGACTTGTTCAGTCCATAGCAACCCTGAATATTAAATACCAGCTATTTTTCCTTATCCAAAATATGAGGAGGGAAACTGTGGAAGGGGACATGTTGGAAACACATTTTACTTTTGTTCTCATACTTCATAATTTGCTGGAAATGATAGTGAAGTGATATAGCAGTTCTACTTCACTAGTCCCTGAGCTTGAGAACAGAGATTGTGCCCTTCATTCTTATATGACTGACAACTGTACATTAATTGGCATCTCCACGTTGGATGCGGCAGTGATCCCCTAAGGAACAAAACCACCAAATCTGCCTTTCTGGTGTGGTTTAGGGCTGTAAGGATTATATTTAGGCTTCCTATAGTTCTCATTTTTTTCCTGTAGTTCTTAAATTTTAAAAAATTTAAACCAAGTTTATAAGGTATGGATTGCAGTAAGTTCACATTTTAAGTGTAGAAGTCACACTTTAAGTGATGCATTTTGACAAATGCATACAGTCATGTGTACTCTGTCACAACCATAACGAAACATAGAATATCCTTTCCCTTGTTCCCTCATTTCTGTAGTCAATCCCTTTCTTCCACAATTAAACACTAACAATCATTAATCTAATTGCTGAATATAATTTTGCCTTTTCCAGAATGTCATTTAAATAGAACCACATAGAATGCTGTCTTTTGGACCTGGCTTCTTTGTTCAGATTCTTTTAGTTTTTGCATGTACAGAGAGGAGGGGAGAGGGAGAGAGAGATATAAACATCAACAATGAGAGAGAATTGATCAATGAGAATCTGATTGGCTGCCTCATGCAGGTCCCCTACTGGGGATTGAGCTGAAACCTGGGAACATAACTTTGACCTCCTGATTCATAAGTCAACGCTCAACCAGAGCCATGCCAGCCGGGCAGTAATTTACTTTATTTTATTATCAAGTAATATTCCATTATACAAAATTCATCACAATTTGTTTGTTCCTTCACCAGTTAATGATATTTAAGTTGTTTTCATTTTTTTTTTACCATTTTGAATAAAGTTATTACATATGCGATGGACTAAATGTCCCCTACTCCCAATTCATATCTTGAGGCACTAACCCCCAAGGTGACTGTATTTGGAGAGAAGGCCTGTGAAGAGGTGCTTGAGGTTAAACGAGATCATGCAGGTGGTGCCCATATAAGAAGAAGAGACACCAGAGCTCTCTGTCTCTCCCTGACCACACACTGAGATTCGGAACAAATCTTTCTGGGTAACAAGGCTTTCTAATAATTAACTGTAATGTGCCAATGAATCTTTGAGTTGGAATCCCTTCTATTTCAGTGCTTTTACCAGGAAAGTGAAAAATGACTTTCATTAGGGTGTATAACAAGTTGTTAGAATCTGTAATTCATGGTCAGATTACTTCAATACACACTATAAAAATAAACGATTAGATTAAAGATAAAATAATGGAGAAAACTTCTCAGTAGTTACCATGGAAGTAGGGACAATGTTTTTCTTGTGGGTTAAGTACCGAGAGATAGGAAACAAAGGGCAAAAACAAATAAACACTTTTCTAACTTGAAGATGTTAATGGAGAAATCTTCTAGAGACTACTTTTTATATTTTATTATTATTAACATTTTAGTAAATTGTCTGAGTAATAAAATCTCCCACTAAAGCAGATATCAAGCTATTTTGACTAAAAGATGTCCAGCTCATGGAAATACATTTAAAGATAAATTCTCAGTTATGTGAATGTAGAAAACTGACAGATGAGCTTTAATGTGTATATATTGGTAAGAGAGCTATTTAAAGAAAACAAAAGTGTAGAACTGATGGCTTCAAGGTTTTAGTTCTAACCCAGGAAGGTGAGTTAGGAATGACTGCAGTCTGATCCCCAGGGCTCCAAACCCAATGGCCTGCCTCATGAAGAAAACTGGAAACAAGGAAGAAAACCTCGTCTGACAAGTGTGTAAGAGCTGGGATGTGGTAGTCTATTCTCCAGGTCACCCCTGCTCAAACAAAATAGAACTGGGAGAGTCCAGGAGAACAGTAAGTAAGATGATCAAAGGGTTGCTATTCAAGAACTTAGGTTGCTTTAGGCTGGAGACATAAGAGCTAAGAGAGGATACGAGCAAAGCCTCAGAGCTGACAAGCCTGTGACTGGGTGGAACACAGGTTTGTTCACATCACAAAGGTAAGAACTGAGAGTCCTGGTGCTTGGCCTAGTGTACGGAAGGTAGCTTTTTAAAGTTACCTTTTTTATCGAAGGCAGTGCATTTTCTTAAACGATGAACAGGCTGAATTAATAGTTTATGGTATGCTGATTACTGCTGATTGGTGGAGCCATAAAGCAAAAAATGTTTAGGTAATATCTGTGACTTTTAAGAAACTAAGTATATTGCTTTAAAAAGTAAGTAAATTACCCATACTCTCACTAAGGAAATACAAAGGCAATGTAACACTTTATTTTCTCCATGTATACTCTTTTTTTGTGCGTATCTGTGTTCTTACTCTATATATACTTTTTAATGAGAAATTATAAAAATAAAATTATGTCATTATAAAATTTTAATATGGTATTTTTGTGTCCATAAAATTAATTGCATAGACATATTATAACTCACATAATCATCCTTCTATCTCTGAGTACCTAAGTTACTGTCACAAGCTGAATTTTTCTAGAGTGACATTTACACAGTGATGATTCTTCAAAAATAATCCCTTAAAGAGACGTCCATAGCAGAATAGAAGAGTGGCAAGTTTGGGAACACAAGGTTATTGTAAAGCTCCTTAGAATCTATATTTACCTCAATCATAATCTTAGAGTAAATAAGTAAATAGTTTATGCTGAGAGATTTGTAATGGGATTTTCAGTTTTATTGCAGGGTGCTGTAATTAATAAATTAGAAACTCATTTAAACTAGCATGTAACCCAGTAGCATGTACTTTTTTGTTATGTATGGTGCCACAAATACCATCACTAACATGAGAAGATTTCATAATATTTTTAATTAAAAGGAGATTTTTCATGCCTATAAAGATAGATAAGATTGCTCCATAGTCATCTCTTGAGGGTAAATACCAGATGTAGTCATTATTTAGCTAAACATTTCATTGATAGCTGGCAGTGTGATTTCTTCAGTATGGTTTGGGACAAGTTATTTTCTCTTAAAGTACTTTATTTAAAGATAATAAAAGAAGGAAGATAAATAAATCTACTACTCCAACAAATACTTTCCCTTGGAAAAATATAAAGATGAATAACACTTATATAATAATAATCTAATTAGGGAATTAAAGTATATGTATAGAAACATAAATAATATTTTTGTAATAAGTGTAACAGTAAGTCAGAGAAGGGAGAGGAACTGAAAAACTTCATGGGAGAAGTAGGATTTAAGTTGGACAGGTAAGTAAATGAAGGAATGGGAGTATATTGGAAGAGCAGAGTAAGCAAACCCATGAGGATGGTAATACCATGGCAGAGCCAGGGATATGAAAGATCACTTTGGCTGCAGTGGGGAATTCACTCTGGAGGGCAGTAGAAAATAGATATGGAAACAAAGGTGGCAGATGAATGGACAATTGATTTTTCTGTATAATGAGGCCATTTGAAGAGTTACTTAATAGGAAGATAACATAAATTTGATATTATTACATTATTTAATCTATATAATGAATTAGAGTGAAGAGAGCCTGAAAACAAGACCAGAAACAGTGCAGAGAGGAGGAAATAGGGAGAGAGCATCATTATCCATGCAGGTGAATGCAATGCTATAAATTTTATTTCCAAACAAAAATAGGCCCACCCAGGAACCATTATATTATAAATTAACTATAAAGTATTAATTATACTGCATCATTTGCCTTCTTTGGGCACCAGTAAAATCACTGGGATTTCTCACAGCTCTGTAGTCTCAGTATAGTCAACCTTATTACGCAGTGTCTGTTGTCTGCCTTCTCCCAGTGTGAGTTTTTCAAGAGAACCAGGTAGAACCTGCAAGCTTCTTAAGACCCAGGCTCAGAAGTCATGGAGCATCACTTCTTCCATATTTGATTAATCAAAAGTGAGTCTCAGGGCTAGCCAAGATTCAAGGGGGGGTGACTACACAGGGTCTCCGTACAAAATTCAGCCAGAGACTCTCACCTGTTCCTGGATTAGAGAATAGTCCCTGTCCCCTGGGCATAACTCATTATCAGTAAGTGATCAATAAGGGAAGTGGAACCTTATGAGAGATGTGGGATAAGGAACTTATTAGAGGGAATAGACATTATGTAATTGTGGCAGCCAGTGAAGAAATATCTGTTAGGCAGCTGCCCTGCTGTCTGGTGGCGGTCTGCAGTCATTGTAGCTCGTCTGTTGGAAAGAAGGGCTGTACCCAAAGTCTTTCATTTCCCATGACCTTGACAGTGCAGGTCTTTTGCAGAAGAAGCAATGAGAGAGATACTTAGAGAAGCAGAAGGAGATCCAGGGGTGGGGGTTTTAGGCCCAGCTGCTGCCTCTTCACAGAAAGATGAGCCAGCAGATGAGCAACCATGTTCACAAGCTCCAGGGATACCTGGTGCCCATACTGAGATCCAGAGCGTCACACTTGCAAATCTCACACAAGCCTCTCTTTCAGTCATCTCCGCTCCAGAACCATACAGACAAGGGGATTCTGGGAAATTTAGTTATGTTGACATGAGTACAAACTGTCATAAACTTCTTCTGTCCTCTAATAACACAAAAACACTTCCTGCAGCTGCTGTGAACATCTGTGTTGCTCTGGTGGAGTAAATTTTAGAGATGTAATTGAGTTTTGGCAAGAAAATAAAAGCCTTCTTTGGAGATAGTTACCTAAAAGAAGGTCTCTTCATTGCCTAAATATTTACTGACCTTTGATAGCAGCTGGGATTACATATTTTGCATAAATTACCTCATCAGGTAACATCTATTTCTACTTTTGTGTATATTCAGATGAAAAATGTATTTAAAGAATTTTGCTGTGGTGAGTCCTACCCTGAACAAATTTTGGGTCAGACTGTTCTCTGATGAGGAAACAATTTGAGTACTATTTTACTGATCAACAAGACCTACCTGCAAGAGTGTTTTAATTGCTAGTGTTATAATAAATCTCTCTAGGCAAGAAAAAGTAGGTGAATCAACAATGGTCAGACCCTAGCATATCTAAGAAGGAAATGAGCCAGTGAGAAGCAAGCTCAGCATTTTGATATGACAGAAGGAGATGGAGCAGGGAGGCACAGGCCCTGCAGAAGTGCAAGGGGTGTGTGCCTTGGTTACAAGGCAGAATGGCTGCAGCTGTTCTACAGCCTCTCTTCCATTCAGATGCTAGCAACCCAGAAATCCAGCCTGACCCCTGTATTTTCATAAGAGTAGAGCTTCAGCATCAGGGTTACCAAATTATGGTCCTGAAAGGATCCTTTTCATGGCATCGCTGTAGGAGAAGACAAATAGTACAAAGACTGAGAAAATTGGGTGCGGGAAGAGTAAAAATACTCACTTTTTATTTTTCCCTCAGTACCCATTTCACATTTTTAAAGTCCCTGATGCTGAGTGCTCATTTTTATCTGCCCTTATGTGTGGGTTAGAAGGCCTCAGATAAGGTCTTCTCTGTCCTTAATTCCTCCAGCCAACTCAGTGGTATTTGGAACAAGATCACTCTAAGGGGCCTTGTTACTGAGTTTTGATTTGTAACTCTAAGAGGGACATTGCAGTTTTCAATTGTTACTGTGAGAGAACGTTTTTCTGGATTCAATTGTTACTCTGAGAGAACCTTCCAGATTTGAGCACTGGAAACTTTCTTCAAGATTGTGTTAACTTTCATTACAATGTCACGGTTCTTTCATTGAAGAAAACAAGGAATACTGAGAAAACATGGCATGGCAGAAAAAAAACACACAGGAAATTGAGTCTTAGCTCTGCTAATAGCTGTGTGAATTCATTGGTTCTGGGGCTTGGTTTCCTTGTTTGAAAAGTCAGTTGGACTAATTATTTCTGTGGAAGTAGATTCAGTGAGAACATGAAGATTAACTAGAGGAAATATGGTCCAAAAATGTGATTTATTCCTTTCAAGTACACTCATGTTTTACTTTCATCTAATGCTCTACTGGTTGAGGATCAGCATCCTCAAAAAAAAAATTTGCTGTTCTCTTTGACACTCTCAATCTTTCCATCATTATTCATCTCTTGAGCCTAACATTATTGATATTCCCATCACTGCCCCATATTCCTGCTTGCCTGGTTCTACTTGCAGAGAAGAAGAAAAACAAAGTGAATGGCAGAATAAACTAAAATCTATAGAGAATTGTAATGATGGTGACATTCTAAAATTCTAGGAGGTGGGTTAGATCCTATTTCAGTCTGAAACATTTCCATACTTACTTCCATTATACACAAAAATTAGAGAATATACTTTAAGTGGGTATATAAATGGCTCATAAAGATTACTATAGGTGGAACTTATCCTTTCTAAATGCAATTTAACTATTTTTTTCTAAAGGTAATTAATCTTTTGTCTGATTTCAAGAGAGTATTCAAATTATCCTTTAGGAATCAGCAATTTTTTGGGGCCTAAATTCTTTAAAAGGTTAAAACTTAGAAAGCTTCTTTAAATCAGCATGTAGCAAATGCTATGGATTTCAGGAAGCATCTTTTCATTGTGAGGCAACCCATTCAAGAAAATCTTTATGGGTTTTGTGTGCATAGAATATTGTTGGTTGAAGGCTGGCAAGCCTTAATGTGGGAGAAGGAAAGCGAGGTTATTCAATTTATTATTATTCTCTGTACCTCCGCTTTTACACTTGTAATGATAATGACACATGTACACACAAAACTCAATATGAAGCAGAAAAAAAATCCATTCTCACAAACAAAATTTTTTTTTATTAATTTTTGATGTGGAATACTGATATGTAGATATTTATTTAGAAATAGCAAGATAATTTTTGGTTCTTTTAGGTTGGCTCCTCCATAACCCAAACACCCAATGTTTTGCTCATTTAGGTAGATTCCCTCCTTAACACAAAAAAATTGCTGTCACATTCAAAAACAAAATTGAAAGTATCAAGAGATGACTAAAGACATTTTTATTGGCAGACTCCGAAGCCTGACTCTCTTTTAGGCCTGGATCTTATTTTCCATTTCACATGTTAATCTTTGGCATCTCAATACTCTCCTATCTTAAAACAAAGCACATTCCTCCCTCTCTCAGAGTAAGAGGGTGCTTTGCTCCAGAAATGAGGACCAAGTACGTGCTTCCAAATGCTTAACTCTTCTTTCCAGAACTTATTATAACTTTCAACTGGGATGCCGGTCTGACTCCGGGCCACAAGAGTAGTAGCTGGACCATCCTCAGAAACTATGTCAGCACCAGCATGCCCTGTCAGGAAGGGTGTGTGTGGCCTAATGCTGCTCACGCTGACACAGGTGGGTCCCAGGAGGACCAATTTCTTCATCACTGGGGCTACAAGTCAACTGTTGCCACAGTGTGGCCTTGGGTCAATTTTGTGTGCCTGTGAAAATGCATTATTTACCTTCAAATTCTGTCAGATTTCTCAAGGGTGAAAATTATTTTCTCTGCTGGTTAAGGACTTTATTCTTTTAAAGTCCTAATTCTTTTTTTTAAAATATATTTTATTGCCCTGACTGGTTTGGCTCAGTGGATAGAGCATCGGCCTGTGGACGGAGGGGTCCCAGGTTTGATTCCGGTCAAGGGCATGTACCTTGGTTGCGGGCACATCCCCAGTGTGGGGTGTGCAGGAGGCGGCTGATCGATGTTTCTCTCTCATCACATATATATTTTATTAATTTTTTACAGAGAGGAAGGGAGTGGGACAGAGAGTTAGAAACATCGATGAGAGAGAAACTTGGATCAGCCTCCTACTGGGGATGTGCCCACAACCTCCTACTGGGGATGTGCCCACAACCAAGGTACATGACCTTTCAGTCTGCAGGCTGACTCTCTATCCACTGAACCAAACCGGTTAAGGCTGAACCTAATTCTTGAATCTACTTCTCACGTAATCAGAGGACAGTTTTATAAACTGGGGATTTGTGCTGGCACAACTGTCAGCTCAAACACTGAAATAGTTTTGCTTCTTATAGTCTAGGTTAGCTTTTAGTTGAAGCTCCAGAAATTAAAATAGTTGTGGAGGGTGTCAAACATATAGCATCAGAATTCATTTTGTTGTTGTTGTTGTTGAGTGATACTGATTGAATTAATGAATGATTATGTTAAGAAAGCAATTTGAGCAGCCTTGATGATCATGAACTATTCATATGAATGTTTCTCACAAGGAAAGTAGGCGTTGCAGTGATTTCTAACCATCTCAAAGAAATGAGAGTGGTGTTTGTAAAATATTGTGAGATCTAATGGTAAAAAAATTGTGTTGTGTTTTAATCAGGGAAGGATATCACCTCCAAAAAAGAGGACCTAAGTAAGCAGAATAGGATAGTAAGCCAGGTGTGTCAGTGAAATAACCTTGTTTATAAGGCTACAGTGAGAATGGGGCTGCTAACAAATGGTGGGGACGGGGACAGTCACACTGCATGCGTGCTCACCTGCTGGTGCTTGGTCCTTATTGGGACTCTGATACCCATGCTGGTGTCACGTGTGTGTGTGTGTGTGTGCGTGTGTATGTGTGCATACTCGTGCGAGTGTGCACACGCACATGTTAGGTAGTTTAGGGAAGAAAGCCAAGAATAGATTTGAAATTAGTTAATGACTAATTCAGGTCAGCAGATAAGTTTTCAGTGTTGTAATCTGTTGGCTTTTGTGATTTAGTGGTTGTTGTGTGCATGTCAGTGAGGGAATTAGTAACTGGAAGTAAACATCAGATTAGGGGAAGGGAGAAGTGATAAAGGATTTTAGGAAAAAGTGATTCTTGAGTTGAATTTTCAAATACTATTATAATTAAATTTGGTTAAAATGGGGTGCAAGAATATTGTAGGTTGAGGAAATGACATGTAAACACAAAAATAACATGGAAATATGAGCAAAACTGGTCATTTTGGCAACAGCTAATGGTAGCAAAAGAGTTTGAGATATGACAGGAAATGAGAAAAGACATAGTCAGAGGCCAGATAATGAAACCCTGAATGCTGTGCTCTACCAATTTTAATTTGATCTGAAAAGAATGTGGCACCGTTTAAAGTAGAAAGGACGCAGTCATACCGTGCTATTGCTCTAATGGAAGTGTGGCAGATTGATTAGAAACGTTCAGGTTGGAATTAGATAAATTAGTTATAATAATTTAGATAGGAAATTATGACACAACAATATTCTCCAAAAACAAACACCAAAAAAATTTCTTATCAAAAATTTCCCTAAGCCCAGTCGGTGACCTAACTCAATGGTTGAGCATGGACCTATTGAGCAGGAGGTCGCAGTTCATTCCAGGTTGGGGCACATGTCTGGGTTGCAGGCTTGATCCCCAGAGTGGAGCATGCAGGAGGCAGCCAACAATTCTCTCTTAACATTGATTTTTCTGACTCTTCTCTCCCTGTCTCTCTGAAATCAATAAAAATATATTTTTTAAAAATTTCCTCAAGTAAATAGTAGTATGGTTAATTTTCTGTATGTTTTTGTCAGAGAAATATATTTTTTATTTAGGGGAGGAGTTTTGCTTTTATTATTATATACTAGGGGCCCGGTGCACGAAATTCATGCACTGGGTGGAGGGGGTCCTTCAGCCCAGCTTTCCCCCTCTCACATACTGGGACCCCTCAGGGGATGTTCTACTGACAGCTTAGGCCCTCTGGGGAGCAGGCCTAAGGCACACTATGGCCTCCCTTTGTGGGCTGATCAGGGGAAGGTGCCAGCCCCATCACCCCGCTGCTGCAACCAGTGCCAGTCACTGCAGCCACCAAGGTGTTGTCATTAACACAGACTCCAGTCCCGTCACCATGAAAAAATGACAACTTTCTTTAGGCATTTTCAAGATGTGTCTTTCATAGGATATTTTCTTTCTTCCTCTTTCTTTCTTTCTTTCTTTCTTTCTTTCTTTCTTTCTTTCTTTCTTTCTTTCTTTCTTTTCTTTCTTTCTTTCATTTTATCCTCACCTGAGGATATATTTCCATTGATTTTTAGAGAATGTGGAAGAGAAAGAGAAAGACAGAGAGAAACATCAAAGTGCTAGGAACACTTTGATTGGTTGCCTCCTGCATGAGCTCAGACCTGGGCCCCAGGCAGGGAGGAGCCTGCAACCTAGGTACATGCCCTTGATCAGAATCAAACCAGACCCTGAGGTCGGCAAGCCTAGGCATTATCCACTGAGCTAAACCAGCGAGGGCAGCATATGACATTTCTTAGCCCTCCAGCAGCAGGCCTTCCTTTTTTTCTCCAGGAGTGTGGTAGAAAAACCCTAGATCACCTTTTTGGATTCTTATACCCAAGTTACAAAGAATATTACCAGTAGCATACAGGGAGCTTAGCCAATGAGCAGTCAGAAAAGGTGTTTCCTCTGTAGTTCACACCTATCGCCTCCAATCTTCCACTCTGCCTCTGCCAAGGCCTAAAGCCTTGGGCTTGGGCAGGGGCCCCCAGCTCCCTCTGATCAAGGGCTCCATCCCTGACCAGGAGCCCCCTGGCTCAGGCCCTTCTCAGGTTGCTCAGGACCCATATGGGGCCTACCTCGGAGTGACCTGGGTGCTGAGAAAGTTCCCGGGACCCAGGCTGCTGGGTGCCTACATATGCAAATTAACCTCCATCTTTGTTGGGTTAATTTGCATACTCACTCTGATTGGCTGTGGGCATAGCGGAGGTATGGTCAATTTACATGTTTGTCTATTATTAGGTATGATTTTATTGCTTTTGAAGTCTTTATTGTTGAAAGTATTCCATATGTCTCCTTTTTCCCATCCTTTACCTTTCCTAGCCCACTCCCACTCCCTGGCCCAGGCCCCCACCCCCCTAGTGTCTATGTCCATTGGTTATGCTCACATGCATGCATAGAAGTCCTATGGATGATCTCTTTCCTCTCCCCTCTCCCACTAGCCTGTCTTCCCTCTGAGGTTTGATGGTCTGTTCAATGCTTCTCTGTCTCTGGATCTATTTTTGTTCATCAGTTTATGTTGTTCATTATATTCCACAAATTAGTGAGATCATGTGATACTTATCTTTCTCTGACTAGCTTATTTCACTTAGCATACTGCTGTCCAGGTCCATCCACGCAGTTGTGAATGGTAAGAGTTCTTTTTATTTTTAAAGCAACATAGTATTCCATTGTGTAAGTCAGAACAATATTTTGTTTTCAAATAATGGTGGGTTAGATATGTATATAATATAATCCTATATAATAAAAGCATAGGTGGTGTCACGCGACATCATCACAAGATGGCCACCCCACATCATCACAAGATGGTCACCCTCACATTGTCACAAGATGGCCACCACAAGATGGCCATCACAAGATGGCTGGCAGGGGAGGACAGTTGGAGTTTAACAGGCCAGCAGGGGAGGGCAGTTGGGGGTGACTAGGCCTGCAGGGAAGGTCAGTTAGGGGCGACCAAGCCTGCATGGGAGGGCAGTTGGCTATCACCAGGCTGGCAAGAGAGGGCAGTTGGGGGCAAGATCAGGACAGCAGGGGAGGGCAGTTGGGGGTGATTGGGCTGGCAGAGGAGCAGTTAGGCATCAATCAGGCCAGCAGGAGAGCAGTTAGTGGGCAATCAGGCAGGCAGGCAGGTGAGCAGTTAGGAGCCAGCAGTCCCGGATTGTTAGAGGGATGTCCTACTGCCAGTTTAGGCTCGATCCCTGTGGGATGGGGCTTAAATTGGCAGTTGGACATCTCCCAAGGGGTCCCAGATTGGAGAAGGTGCAGGCCAGGCTGAGGGACACCCCCACCTGTGCATGAATTTCATGCATTGGGCCTCTAGTAATAAATAATACATTAATAATCTACATAACTATATATATATACACACATATTTATATTAATTTTCATGCATGTTAAGAAATGATTAGTAAATATACCAAGTAGGTATAGAATTAATAATATTTTGAATGCTTTTGTGATTTTTAGAAGTACTTACATTATTATTATTATGTTTTTAAATTTACCTTCATTGTTGAAAGTATTACATTTGTCCCTTTTGTTTTTGTTTTTGTTCCCCATTGACCCCCTCCACCACTCAACTGCCCCTACCAGGCCTTCCATTATCTGTGTCCATGGACTATGCATGTAAGTTCCCCAGTTAACTACTCACCACTCTCTCAGTCCCACTTTCCTTCTGAAATTTATCAGTCTGTTTCATATTTCTATGTCTCTGGATCTATTTTGTTCATCCGTTTATTTTGTTCATTAGATTCCACATATGAGTAAGATCATGTGATACTTATCTTTCTCTGACTGGCTTATTTAGCTTAACAAAATACTCTCCAGGTCCATCCAATCTGTTGCAAATGGTAAGAGTTCTTTCTTTTTTACAGCAATGCAGTATTCCATTGTGTAGATGCACCACAGCATTTTTGTCCACTAATCTGATGATGGGCACTTGGGTTGTTCCAAATCTTAGCTATTACAAATTGCATTGCTATGAACATAGGGGTGTATATATTCTTTCTGATTGGTGTTTCATGTTTCTTAGGACATAGTCCTAGAAATGGGATCACTGGGTCAAATGGTAGTTCCATTTTTAATTTTTGAGGAAATGCCATACTGTTTTCCACTGTGGTACACCAGTCTGCATTCCCAGCAGTGTACTAGGTACCTTTTGCTCCACATCCTTTCCAACACTTGCTACTGTATTCCAAATAGCCTGGTACCGGCACAAGAACAGGCATATAGATCAATGGAATGGAACAGAGAACCCAGAAATTGACCCAAGACATTACCCTCAATTAATATTTGACAAAGGAGGCAAGACCATACAATGTACTAAAGTAAGTCTCTTCAATAAATGGTGTTGGGAAAATCAGATAGGTTCAAAAAAATTAAACTAGACCACTAACTTACACCATACACTGGATAAACTTAAAATGGTTAAAAGACTTAAATGAAACCTTAAAAATCTTAGAAGAAACCATAGGCAGCAAAATCTCAGACATCTCTGTTTACTGATACATCTCCTAGGGCAGTGGTCGGCAAACTCATTAGTCAACAGAGTGGCAAACTGCGGCTCGTGAACCATGGTTTGCCAACCACTGTCCTAGGGCAAAGGAAACTAAGGAGAAAATAAACAAATGGGACTACATAAAAATAAAAAGCTTCTGCACAGCAAAAGAAATCATCAACAAAATGAAAAGAGAATGGGAGAACATATTTGCCAATGGGAGAACATATTTGCCAATGATGCATCTGACAAGAGTTTAATTTCCAAAATATATAAGGAACTCATAAAACTTAACAACAGCCAAAACCGGTTTGGCTCTGTGGATAGAGCGTCAGCCTGTGGACTGAAGTGTCCCGGGTTCGATTCCGGTCAAGGGCATGTACCTGGGTTGTGGTCACATCCCCAGCAGGAGGCAGCTGATCGATGTTTCTCTCTCATAGATGTTTCTAACTCTCTATCTCTCATAGATGTTTCTAACTCTCTATCTCTCTCCCTTCCTCTCTGTAAAAAAATCAATAAAATATATTAAAAACAAAACAAAACTTAACAACAAAAGGAAGACACACAATCCAATTTAGAAAATGGGCAAAAAACCTAAATAGATACTTCTCCAAAGTGGACACACAAAAGGCTGAGAGACAAATGAAAAAATGCTCAAAGTTACTAATCATCAGAGAGATGCAAACCAAAAGGACAATGAGGTATCACCTAACACCTTTCAGAATGGCTATCATCAACAAATCAACATACATTATTATTTTTTGTTTAAGGGTTAGAAATATAGTTTTAATGTCATTCATACTTACTGAAGTTGTTCAAATATTCTAATTCATCTCAGTTTCAATTCTTTTGCTCAAATTGAAAAAGGTAGGAGAAACCAAGATGGCGGCATAGGTAAGCACCTAAACCGCTGCCTCACACAACAATTTCAAAACTACAACTAAAAGACAGAACGGACACCACCCAGAACCACAGGAAAGCTGGCTGAGTGGAAATTCTACAACTAGAAGGAAAGAGCAAAGCTCACGGAGAATTGGAGGAACAGCAAAGGATTGAGGTACGGCAAAGGGTCTTTGTGTGCGCAGAGAGAAAAAGCTAAAGGAGTTCATCACCACCAAACCAGTATTATTTGAAATGCTGAAAGGTATTCTTTAAGAAGAGGAAGAAGAAAAAAGTAGAGATAAAAATTATGAACAACAAATACATATCTATCAACAAGTGAACCTAAAAATCAAGTGAATTAAAAACCTGAGGAATAGAATAAACTGGTGAATATAATAGAATCAGGGGCATAGAAAGGGAGTGGACTGATAATTCTCAGGGGGAAAGGGGTTTAGGGGGGTGCAGGAAGACACTGGACAAAAATCGTACACCTACAGATGAGGACAGTGGGGAGAGGTAAGGGCAGAAGGTGGGGTGGGAACCGGGTGGAGGGGAGCTATGGGGGGGAAAAAGGAGAAACAATTGTAATAATCTGAATAAAGATTTATTAAAAAAAATTGAAAAAGGTAAAATGTTTTAAAAAATGTATTATTTTTATTTATTTCAGAGAGGAAGGGAGAGAGAGAGATAGAAACATCAATGATGAGAGAGAATCATTGATGGGGTGCCTCCTGCGTTGTCCCCTACTGGGGATCAAGCCCACAGCCTGGGTGTGTGCCTGGACCAGGAATTGAATAATGGACCTCCTGGTTCACAGGTCTATACTCAACCACTAAGCCATACCACCTGGGCAAAAAAAGTTAAACTTTTAATCATATTAAGAGAGAATGAAAATTAAATATAATAAATATAAGGTAAGTTTATCTTCCTGTTTCCTTCAAATCTAAGAAATAAGGTTGGTGTGACCATTTAAGACATTTAAAAACAAGATAGTATTCTTATGCCACTTAATCTTATTAAATAAATCTTGACATTAAAATGAAGAGGCCTTGTCAAAAATGAATTGTTTTAGTTCTTGGAAGCTATAATTAAAATAAGACTGTCTCATACACTGTAAATGCTATTGGGTTTCAAACTGCAGTCTACTTTGTTTCCTTGAAATTAATTTACATTTGAGAGGACTTTTTGTTGTAAAAACAGTTAAAATTATTACTAAATGCCTGGTGCATGAATTCGTGCATGGATGGGGTCCAGCCGGCCCTCCCCAATGGGGGCTGATTGGGCTGGGCCAGTCGGGGGGAGGGGATGCAAGAAGTCGGCCATCCTTGCCCTCAATCAGGGTGGGCAGGCAATTGGGGGTGGGGCTGGCCAGTGGGAGGGGCCACAGGAGGTTGCAAGGGACTGATCAGGGCACAGATCGGGCCAGTTGGCCACCACAGTGCGTGTCATAGCAACTGGTCACTCTGGTTGTTCTGGTCATTCGGTTATCCTAGTCGTTCTATTGTTCCATTGTTCTGGTCACTGGGCTTTTATATATATAGATAGCTAAAAAATTTACATAAATGTGAAATTGTTGATTTTATAGGAGGAATCCTTTCTTTATAAAAATGTGTTCGAATTAAGGTCTAAATTTTAATGTACTTCTAAATGAAACAGGGCTTAAGGAGCACTTTGACAACCAACAGAAAAAACAAAAGCAAAAATCACTGAAGTGTCTGAATAGTACATCCCACAGTCACTGTATGTGCTCAGCTCACGTACATATTTCTTCTCATCTCATGAAACCACCATTACATATAACACCAGCATATGTTTACCATATGCTTTTTCATCCTGGGTTTCTTGCCTGAATAGTACATACAGTCCCTAATGCACAATATACTTAAAATATGGTAAGTGGATCATCACCATAATAATTCCATACAAAATCGACTATGGGGCAAAAAATATATAACATTAGGAGCTACGGAAGAAGAGAGATTCTTTCACCAAATGAAAATTCTACTTCCCTCTTGTTTTTGGTATATTTCATTGAGGTGTTGTTCTTTAAGACAGGAGATTTCAGTTTAACAGTTTCCTAAAGATATGCAGGAGATGATAAAAGACTCCAAGTAACAAATGTATTACTTTGTTTTTTTTTTTCTAGTACATTATACACACACAGGCATATCAGGACAAAGTCAAACTGTGAAGCTGGACAGAGAGATAATGTTATAATAGACAAAATTGCACCAAATAACATAAATTAGTTTGCAGCTTATCTCTGTGGACCTCACACTTTCTTTTTTTTTTTTTCTTCATGAAACGAAACTTTTATTTATTTCATTCCTTTCTTAAGGCTTTCAGTCTCCAAGGTCACCATAACAGGGAGGTTTTGACCATCTTTTTATAATCTTTAAAAAATATATTTTTATTGATTTCAGAGAGGAAGGGAGAGGAAGTAGAGAGAAAGACATGAGATTTCTTACCAACAGAGTTTTTCTGTCAAACTAGAGTTCATCTAACCTGGTCAAAAGGTGCAGCCAAAGGGAGACTCTAAACCAGAAGTGACTAACTGGCAGCAGGAAGCCATAAGAATGCTCTGACTGGTATACTTTGATATTTTCAATGAAATAATTGACTTTTAGAATCTTACTCTGTTTATTTTTTTCTTTTAATTTCTTTATTGATTAAGGTATCACATATTTGTCCTCATCCCCCCATTCCCATCCCAAACCCCTCCCCACCTATGCCCCCACCCCCCTGTTGTCCGTGACCACTGCTTAGGCTTATATGCATGCATACAAGTGCTTTGGTTGATCTCTCCCCCATACCCCCAACCTCCCCTACCTTCCCTCTGAGGTTTGACAGTCTGATAGATGCTTCCCTGTCTCCGGGTCTGTTTTTGTTCATCAGTTTATGTTGTTCATTATTTCCCCTAGATGAGTGAGATCATGTGATCTCACTAGAAATACACTTATAAGAACCGAAAATGAGACAAGCAATAATGGTTATGCTGAAAGGCAAATGAATCAGTCTGTAGTGAGTTTCTTTCTGGTCCAACAGTTCTTATAAGTCCCAATTTCAATGTCAAACAGTTCCTTATGTGTACATGTCAGCAATGATATTTCAGTTCTGGATGGAGGACAAATGGTGGTAATGCAGGTCTGACCCTCTCTGGTTTGGTCCTGGGCAACCTGCAGCAACGCACAGCTGCTGACTGCTAGTTTGGCAAGGCATAGTCAGCCTCTTCCATTTCTGGACTGTTTCTCTTCTGTCTTCATGGCTGGAGCAGTCCTGTCAATTCCTCTCTGTTGCAGGAATCCACATGGTCTTGGAGGTGTTTTCTGAAAATATACAAACATATTCTGGACCAAAAGTTAATAAAGGAATCCTTACTATAAATTTGACTTGGGATCCTTTTTCATTTTTACCCAAGCGATTTTCCTTTGTCTTGTTTTGACACCATGTGTGTTTTTCATGGGTGTCTTGCTGTTAGCATTTCAAATGAAAGTTAATTTTCCAAAGTAAAAATTTTCTAGATGTAATTTACTTACAGGATATTTTTCCTTACATGATATTCTTCTACTATCCCCCCTTTTTTGATTTAAATATTAGGAGGCTTTTGGAAATTTTATAATGTAGTCTTGATAGCTTTTAAATTTTAATTTTTTGCACTAAAATATGACTGCTTTAGGTTCATCACATGTTACGCAATTTTACCATGAGATGAACTACCAATAAAAATTTTAGTTAATGCTTTAGGAACAGCTTTTTGTCTAGTATGATTAAGTTTTCTAGAATATTCACTTATTTCAATTAGCCAATTTAAATTAGTCTGATAACTTAACTACTATTTTACTGTCAAATTTAATACTCTAACAGCAATCTTATTTTACCCTGTAAATATTAGTGGAAAGGATTATTTGCCTTCTTGAGTAGGCCCTGAGCATTCCTAGTGCTAGGCTGGATTTAGATATCGAAAACCCACTTCCCCACACCATGGGTTCAAGACAACTCAAACAAGTCTTGTTGCAGTGAGAGGGCAGCTGCTGTCGGCCAAGTCTCTTGTCTATTGCCTGGGTCCCGATTGGAGCTGGGCATGGGAAGCAAAGTAGCCATGGGGGCAGGAGATCTCCCTCAGAAGGGGTGAAGGTTCAGGCCCCTGCAAAGTTGGGGGGGGGTGAGGGTCTGTGCCCCACCTCTGTTGACCCTCTAGTTCTCTCCTGATGGCCCCTCTGTGACTGTGCCTGTCTTAGGCTGTTCCTTCCCTGAGGAATCTTACCAGTCTCTAGTTAATCAGCTATCTTCCGGGGTCAAGCAGGGTGATGTGAGGTTCAGTTCTGTCTCTTTGGTAGCCTATGTCCCCATGGCCTCCACACCCAGCACCCACCTTGGGATCCCCACACCTGCTGGTGGGGCCCCGGCACTGATCACATATCTTGGGGAACACAGGTTTCTTCTCCAGGGAGGGCCCAGCTCACCCCACTGGGAGAGACACAGATCCATGGTACGAGCCACCACAAGGTTTCAACCTGGGCATGAACAGAAAGCTCAGGAAACAGCTGTGGGAAATTGGATTGTGAGAAAGGGTCCCTCTTGGCCAAAAGGGCAAGAGGGGCCAATATAGAATGCTCAGGTGCCTTCCCAGTGGGCCCTCTACACAGGGGGAGGGATTAAATCCTTTCACGTCCTTTTTAAATTGCTACCAGACATTCAAAGAATTAGTTTGTAAGTTTGTTTGGGATAATTGTACATTATGCTGTTGTAATTCTAAAATATCAAGAGATGTTACCTTTGTCTCCAAGCACCATAAAGATGATATTTTATTGATTCCCAAGAATGTGAGATACTATTATAGGTAATGGGGGTAATACAAATCTGGGAAAAATTATAATGAGATTGTAGAATAATATCATGTAAGGATATTCTTTGGTCTAGGCCATGGCAATTCCATTTCAAACTGGTTGCCAATTTCTTTTTGTATAGACAAGGTCTTAGTTACATTTTCTGCACCTCTCCCAGGAGCAAGTGGTGATAGCTCCTTCCTTTGGTGTCCACACAAGCCAGAAACCTCTCTTTAATTTTACACACACAGGAGCAGTGATTTGATTTTGTGTCATACAAAAGGGAAGCTGGGTGGCGACCTCTGTGTAATTATACTTCCTTGCCCCACCCATGGTCCTCCTGGATGACCAAGGTGTTTGGTATTATTGGTGACTACATTAGGTGAGGGATCAGACCACATAAGGGATCTTACCCATGAAGGGTCAGGAACATAAGTCCAAAATACTTCCCCATTTCCCCCAGGTAATATTACCGTACAGCTGATGACTGCTACAAGGCTAGAAAGACATTCTCAGGTGTTCTTGGGGTTCTGGTTACCTCACAATTTCTTATTTATTTATTTATGTATTTATTTGTTATTATTATTATTATTATTTTTACATATGTGTCCTTATCCCCTCATCACCCTCTAACCCACACTCATGCCCCACCCCTCTGTTTTCTGTGTCCATTGATTAGACTCATATGCATGCACACAAGTCCCTTGGTTGATCTCTCCCCCTTACTCCCACCGCCCCCCTCCTTCCCTGAGGTTTGAGGTTCTGATTGACGTTTCTCAGTTTCTGGATCTGTTCTCATTCATCAGTCTAAGCTGTTCATTATATGCCATAAATGAGTGAGATCATGTGATATTTATCTTTCTCTGCCTGGCTTATTTTACTTAGCATAATGCTCTCCATCTTCACCCATGTTGTTGCAAATGGTAAGAACTCCTTTTTTACCGCAGCGTAGTATTCCATTGTGTAGATGTACCACAGTTTTTTAATCCACTCATCTGCTGATGGCATTTAGGCTGTTTCCAAATCTTAGCTATGGCGAATTGTGCTGCTATGAACATAGGGGTGCAATATCATTTCTGATTTGTGTTTCTAGTTTCTTGGGATATATTCCTAGAAGTGGGATCACTGGGTTAAATGGGAGTTCCATTTTTAGTTTTTTTGAGGAAGCTCCATACTGTTCTCCACAATGGCTGCCCCAGTCTGCATTCCCACCAGCAGTGCAAAAGAGTTCATTTTCCTCCGCATCTTCGCCAACACTTGTCTTTTGCTTAATTGTTGATGATAGCCATTCTGACAGGTGTAAGATGGTACCATGTTGTTTTGATTTGCAACTCTCTGATGATTAGTGACTTTGAGGAGGTTTTCATATGTCTCTTGGCCTTCCTTCAGTCTTCTTTCAAACAGTGTCTATTTAGATCAGTTGCCCATTTTTTGATTGGGTTGTTTATCTTCTTTTTCTTAAGCTGCATGAGTTCCTTGTAAATATTGGAGATTAAACCCTTATCGTTAATATCATTGGCAAATATGTTCTTCCATGCAATGGG
This sequence comes from Corynorhinus townsendii, assembly GCA_026230045.1. NCBI lineage: Eukaryota > Metazoa > Chordata > Mammalia > Chiroptera > Vespertilionidae > Corynorhinus > Corynorhinus townsendii. The sequence goes on along the minus strand of JAPDVU010000001.1, from coordinate 76,220,066 downwards.
CTTTCTTGTTGTTTTATTGATGGTTTCCTTTGCTGTGCAAAAGCTTTTTATTTTGATGTAGTCCCATTTGTTTATTTTCTCTTTAGTTTCCATTGCCCTGGGACCTATATCAGTGAAGAAGTTCCTTCAGCATATGTCTGAGATTTTGCTGCCTGTGGATTTCTCTAATATTTTCACGGTTTCCCATCTTATGTTTAAGTCCTTTATCCATTTTGAGTTTATTTTCGTGTATGGTGAAATTTGGTGATCTAGTTTCATTTTTTTTGCATGTATCTGCCAATTTTCCTAACACCGTTTGTTGAAGAGATTGTCTTGACTCCATTGTATGTTCGTGCCTCCTTTGTCAAATATTAATTGGGCATAGTGGTTTGAGTCAATTTCTGGGTTCTCTATTCTATTCCATTGATCTATATGTCTGTTCTTGTGCCAGTACCAGGCTGTTTTGAGAACAGTGGCTTTGTAATACAGCTTTAAATCTGGTATTGAGATCCCACCTACTTTATTCTTCTTTCTCAGGATTGCTGTGCCTATTTGGGGTCTTTCTTTATTGCAGATGAATTTTTTGTAGGTTCTTTCTAGGTCTGTGAAATATGCCGTTGGTATTTTAAAGGGGAGTGGAGTGCATTGAATCTATAGATTGCTTTGGGTAGTATGGACATTTTCATGATGTTGATTCTACCAATCCATGAACATAGTATGTTCTTTCATCTGTTTACATCTTCCTCTATCTCTTTTTTCAGTGTCCTGTAGTTTTCCACTAAGGAGGTATAGGTCTTTTACCTCCTTAGTTAAGTTTATTCCTAGGTATCTTAATTTTTTTGGTGCGATGATAAATGGGATTGCCTTTTTAGTCTCTCTTTCTGTAAGTTCGTTATTAGTGTATAGAAATGCCTTAGATTTCTTGGCGTTAATTTTGTATCCTGCTACAATGCCAAGTTCATTTATTAAGTCTAATAATTTTTGATGGAGTCTTTAGGGTTTTTTATGTACAGTATTATGTCATCTGCAAATAAGGACAGTTTTACTTTTTCTTTTCCAATTTGGATGTCTTTTATTTCTTCTTCTTGTCTTATCACAATGGCTAATACTTCCAGCATTATGTTGAACAGGAGTGGTGAGAGTGGGTATGCCTTTCTTGTTCCTGTTCTTAGGGGCAATGGTTTTAGTTTTTGCCCATTGAGTATGATGTTGGCTGTAGGGTTGTCATATATGGCTTTTATTATGTTAATGTATGATCCTTCTATTCCCACCTTGCTGAGAGTTTTTATCAAGAAAGGGTGTTGGATTTTGTCAAATACTTTTTCTGCATCAATTGATATGACTATATGATTTTTATCTCTCAATTTGTTTATGTGATGTATCACATTTATTGATTTGTGGATATTGTACTATCCTTGTATCCCTGGGATAAATCCTACTTGGTCATGGTGTATGATTTTTCTGTTGTACTGCTGGATTTGATTTGCTAGAATTTTGTTGAGAATTTTGGCATGTATGTTCATGAGGGATATTGGCCTGTAATTCTCTTTCATTGTGTTGTCCTTATCTGGTTTTGGTGTTAGGGTGATGCTGGCTTTATAGAAGGATCTTGGAAGTGTTCCTTTCTCTTGAATTCTCTGGAATATTCTGAGGCGGATAGGTTTTAGTTCTTCCTTGAATGTTTTGTAAAACTCCCCTGTGAAGCCATCAGGCCCTGGGCTTTTGTTTGCTGGAAGCTTTTTGATGAATGCTTCAATTTCTTCCATAGTTATCAGCCTATTGAGATTTTTAGAATTATCCTGAGTAACTTTTGGAAGGTTGTATTTTTCTAGGAATGTGTCCATTTCCTCCAGGTTGTCCAGTTTGTTAGAATAGAGTTGTTCATAGTATTTTTTAACAATCCTTTGTATTTCTGTGGGGTCTGTTGTTATTTCACCTCTTTCATTTCTGATTCTGTTTATTTGGGTTCTCTCTCTTTGCTTCTTGGTGAGCCTGGCTAGAGGTTCATCAAACTTGTTTATCCTTTCGAAGAACCAGCTCTTGGTTTTGTTGATCTTTTGTATTTTTTGTTTTTTGTTTTGTTTTTTTTAGTCTTTATGTCATTTATCTCTGCTCTGATCTTTATTATTTCCTTCCTTCTGCTTACACTGGGTTTTTCTTATTGCTCTCTTTCTAATTCTTTGAGTTGTTGAGTTAGATGATTTATTACCTTTTTTTCTTATTTTTTGAGATAGGTCTGTAGAGCTATAATCTTCTCCCTCAGGACTGCTTTCATCATGTCCCATAGTATTTTCAATGTTGTGTTTTTATTGTCATTAGTCTCCAGGATGTTTTTAATTTCTTCTTTGATCTCATTGATAACCCAATCATTGTTTAGTAGCATGCTATTCAGCTTCCAAGTGTTTAAATTTTTTGGAATGTTTTTATTGTAGTTTATTTCTAATATTATACCATTGTGGTCTGAGAAAATGCTTGATATTATTTCAATCTTTTTGAATTTGGGGAGACTTTGCTTGTGATCCAATATGTGGTCTATTTTTGAAAATGTCCCATGTGCACTTGAGAAGAACGTATATTTCGTGACTTTGGGGTGAAATGCTCTAAAGATGTCAATTAGGTCCATCTGATCTAGTGTGTCATTTAGAATTGCTGTTTCTTTGCTGATTTTTTGTCTAGAGGATTTATCCAGTGATGTCAGTGGTGTATTAAAGTCTCCTACTATGATGGATTGTTGCCGATCTCTCCCTTGATATCTTCCAAGAGATTTTTTTTGTATTTGGGTGCTCCTGCATTGGGTGCATCTATGTTTACCAGAGTTATATCTTCTTGTTGAATTGCTCCCTTTAGTATTATGTAGTGACCTTCCTTATCTCTTGTTATGGACTTTACTTTGAGGTCTAATTTATCATATATAAGTATCACAACCCCAGCTTTTTTACCGTTTCCATTGCCTGAAAAAATGTTTTTCCATCCCTTTGCTCTCAGTCTGTGTGAATCCTTTGCTCTGAGGTGGGTCTCTTGTAGATAGAAAATGTATGGGTCATGTTTTCTTATCCATTCAGCTACCCTATGTCTTTTAATTGGTGCATTTAATCCATTTACGTTTAATGTTATTATTGACAAGTACATGTTTGTTGTCATACTTTTCCTTAGTGTTTGTGTTTCTTTTTGCCTTTCTCTTTCTTCTTTTCACAGCAGTCCCTTTAGCATTGCATTGCTGGCTTGGTAGTGAGAAACTCTCTTAGCCCTTTTTTGTCTGTGAAGCTCCTGATTCCACCTTCAATTTTGAATGATAGCCTGGCCAGATATAGTATTCTTGGATTCAGTCCCTTGCTTTGCATCACTTTGTATATTTCATTCCATTCCCTTCTGGCCTGGTATGTTTCTGTTGAGAAATCAGTTGATATTCTAATAGGAGATCCCTTGTAAGTAACTTTCTGTGTCTCTCTGGCAGCCTTTAAGATTCTTACTTTGTCATTGATGTTCACCAATCTAATTAGGATGTGTCTTGGTGTCGGTCTTTTGGGGTTCAAAAAGACCGACTCTATTTACTCTGTTTGGGACTCTATGTACTTCTCGGGCTTGCATAGTTTTTTTCTTGCCAATATCAGGAAAGTTTTCTGTCATTATTTCTTCAAACAGGTTTTCTATTCCTTGCTTCTCTTCCTCTCATTCTGGTACCCCTATTAAGTGAATGTTGTTTTGTTTTGTGTTGTCCCAAAGCTCCCTTAGGCTTTCCTCTTGCGTTTTAAGTCTTCTTTCCAGTTGTTGCTGTGTTTGTGTGTTTTTTCCTACCTTGTCTTCTAATTTGCTCATGCGGTCTCAGCCTCTTCTAGTCTACTATTTAAGCCTTCCATTGTGTTCTTTATTGCAGTTATTTTGTTCTTCATCTCCTCTTGGTTTCTTTTCATGTTGGTGACATTTTCATTCAGTTCCTCATAGTTCTCATTGAGTTGTGTGTATTTGTCATTGAGTTGTGTGTATTTGTCATCCATCTGTTTAAACATCCTTATAACCATTACTCTGAATTCTATCTTTGATAAGCTGCTAGCCTCGAATTTATTTAACTCCCTTTCTGGTGGTTCTTCTTTTTCTTTCCTTTGGGGGTTGCTTTTTTGTCTTCCCATGTTTTCCTGTAATGTTTTAATTGTAGATCCAATTGCTTTGCTACCCAGGTTCTTTTGAGGATGGTGCTACTGGCGTAATCTCTCAGTTCTTCTGGGCTTGTTAATCTAGTGTAGCTCCCTACTTGAGCTATTTGTGGTGTCTAGAAGTCAGCTGCAGTAGAAGGGAGTATCTCAATTTTTGCTGTCTTGCACCCTTAATTGAAATCACACGTGCCCAGCAGTGACTCACAGTGGCACCCAGGAAGCGTCTGTTGGGGTGATGGAGCTCAGGGGGTCTGCTCTCTGGAAAGATGTTACTGTGGTGCTCAGAGTTCTGCAGTATTGAGGTGGGCAGACCCAGCTTTTGCTGTTGCACCTGTGGTAGATAGGCGCTTACTCCCAATGGCGGCTCACAGGAGCACCCATGGTTTGTTTGCCAGTGAGGCACACTGAAGGACTCTGAAGGGTACTGGAGGTGTAGCCACGCAATTGAGGCACCTGTGGGCCTGTATCCAGGATGAGTGAATTCTAAACTTCTACTGCTGGGGGTGGGGGGAGTGCGCCCCTGCTTGTTCAAGATCACACCCAGGGAGAGCTCACAGTGGCTCCCACTAGCGACCTGTGGGTAGATGGGCTCAGGGTGCCTGCCTGTTGGAACTTCGCATCTGTGGAGGTGCGCTTGCTGGAGCAGAGCTCTGATGCACTCTGAGGGGGCCTGGCACCATGGTTGAGCTTCTGGGGTGAAAGTGGGCAGTTATCCAGGAAGAGGGAATTCAGAATTTCTGCTGCGGGGCCGCACAACCTTGTCTGTGCAGAATCACACCCTTGGGGGCTCTCAGAGGCTCCCAAGCATTGCCTAAGGAGTGGAGTGCCCTGGCTGCCTGAGGGTCTGAATACATGCGAATCTGGAGTGGAGTTGCCCTGGCTGCCTGCTGCCTGTGGGGCTGAATATGTGGGAATCTGGAGTTCTGCCGCTGGGGAGGGGGAGGTTGCACTTACTGCTGCTGAGTGGTGCACCTTTGGAGGTGGAGGTCCCAGGGTCTGCGGATCTGCAGCTGGGGTAGCAGGATTTTGGCTGGAGTGGCTGCTGGGTTGCGGGGCAGTTCCAAGGTCTGTCTGGTTGGTGGTGTTGATGAGTTCCTAAAAAAGGCCCTTCTTCCCTTCAAGATGGCCTGGGCTCCGTGCTGGAGTCCTGCCATCCGGTAGTGCCCGCAGAGGTGATAGTCTCTCCTTGTCAAGGAGAGCCAGTCTGCCAGCCCCTGCTGCTCCTGTGAGATTTAACTTTCCCTCACTCACTCACACACACTCCATGCACATCCACACACTCTCCTTTCATACCCTCACTCACTCACTTCTTCTCCCTCACCTCTGTCCTGACAGCTGCCATCTTTTTCCCATTGTTTATTTTTTTTATTTGCTAACATATTTTCTACCTGCGTTTATGCACTAAAACACAAATAACTGAGCCACACTATGGCATCTTGCCAAAATATTTTATGAATTTATTTGCTCTCATTTTGGTTGGTGAACTCATTTCATGTTATAGGGTTTTTTTTTTGTTAACATGTTCTAGGCTCCAAATTTCTTTTAAAACTAGGTTTTGTGTCATGATATCTCCAAAATAATTTTCTTAACTTGTGTGTGAATTCAGTATTTTAGAAAGGACATGTCCTTAATTTAGCAGGTGCTATATATATATATTTTTAAGGCATTGTGGAATCATTGCCCCAAGGCTGTTGCTTTACCTCTATAATTATTCTTTTTCTTCCCGCCTTTCTCTTGGTTTGATAACTTTATTATATTTAAATGTCCTGGATAGAGAAGTGTACTAAAACCTATGCTCTGCAAAATTTCTTTAACTTCTTTTGTAGTCAAGGGAGTACATTTATTAATCTACAGTAGTGAGATAACTAAAATTAATTGCTCATGTGCACATCACTAAACTGATGGCAATTATTATTCAAATACCATTTTCTGTGCTTCAAAGAACTTTAACATATCTTATGTTATTCAGTTTACCAAGAAAGAAGTCAATGCTCCAATACTTGCTTTGAGAAATACAGACTCGGGGGAATTGGAGGAGGGTATAGGAGGACAAATGGACAGAGACTTGACTTGGGATGGTGAACACACAATACAGCATATAGATGATGTAGGTATAATTTGCACCTGAAACCTGTATAATTTTGTTCACTAGTGTCCCCACAATGAAGTCAATAGAAAAGAAAAAAGTGAAAATTCGTTTTAAAAAATCCTCTTAAAGAGATAGTCCACCCAGGCCATGGGGAGCCCACTGAAGTTCCCTTCTCACTCTGGGTGATTTTTCTGTCCAGTAAATTAAATTTGAGATGAGCACCTCCCTGTTCTCAGACCTCTACTTAGCCTTTCCTCCCCTGCTCAACCCCCTTTGGGATATATGTGAACATCTCCACGACGTTTTGGCATCTGAGACAACTCAGACTGATGTAGTGATTTCCTAGATCTTATTAGCTAGTAAGTGCCAAGGCTGGGTGTAGAACTGCGATCAAAGAGAACTTTTTCTTGTTGAAATTATAAAAGTCCATCTACCTTTATCTTAGTTTTGTATGTCAGTTCTGGTGAGCATCAACCTTTAAATCTGCAAGAGTGTATAAAACTTTCATCCTCTCGGTATTTCTTCTGTATCCATATCATTTTTCATAATGTGACTTGACCATTTCTTTACAGGCTTCCCATTCGTTTTATTTTAGACCATCCATAAAAATGAATATGTAGGAAAATGGCAAGACCCTGAGCATAATTGGGTTTATTTATAGTACATCTTTTGTGTGATAGACTGTATTGTTTGTTTAAAATATGTGGTGCTTAGAGAGGCCCCTCCCTGGTGCCTGTCCCTCTGGAAGAAATAGTCTTCCCACCCAAGCAATATCACTGTTGGCCCTGTGACTTGCTTTAGCAAATGGAATGTGAACAGACTGTACACAACTCATTTCTGAGCAGAAGGTTTCAGGGCTCTGACGTGGCACTACCATTGTTTTTCTCCTCTTCCTGTAGACATTCCCTAGATTAAGGCCTCTCTTTCTGTCTGGATTTGAAAGTAAAGATAAAGCATGGGAAAGAGTCACACCTAACTCATAGCCAACATGCACATAAGTAAGAAATAAACCTTTGTTGCAAGCCAGTGAGATTTGGAGATTGGTTTTTATCACAACATAATTTAGCAAATTTCATGCACAATGGCTTTAGACACATTTTCCATGGATAATATATTTCTAAATTAATTGGAATTTGTTAGATCAGACATTGTGCCAACAGCTAAAGTTATTCTTTTATATTTAAACTAGTGGCCAGTGCACGAAATTCGTGCACATTAAAAGGGGATTAATTAGAGGAAATAATTTAATATTGCTATTTGCCTTTTCTCTATAATAGAAATGTCAGAGATGAAAGAAAATTAGTAAAATGTGTATGAAAACCTTCCTCCTGTCAGAGTCTGGGGCGCACCACAGGCCCCAGAATCAAGTCCCTGTCCACCCACATGTGCCTCAAAAATCGCGTGAGACCCAGACCCGCCCCTCCCACCCCTATTGTGCTAGATCCAGACCCGGCAGTCCCACCCTTGTCAAGCCCCACTGGACAGGGGATGTAGCCTCAGATCCCTTGGCCTGGTGCCAGGACGGGGGGTATAGCCTGAGGTCCCCCAACCCAGACTGAGACAGGGCGCATGCCTTGAGGTCTTCCATCAAGCCCCACCAAGTAGGGGACACGGCCTGAGATCCTCAAGCCCTGCCAGGCAAGGGGGCATGGCCTTAAGTCCCCTGTCAAGCCTCACCTGGTGGGGGACGCAGCCTGATGTCCCCTAGCACAGCACAAGGACAGGAAGCACGCCTTGAGGTCCACTGTCAAGCCCTGCTGGGTGGGCGACGTGGCCTAGATCCCCTGTCAAGCCCCATGGGGGCGGGGGAGGGCGTAGCCTCAGGTCCCTGCTAATGGTTCGTTAAGACTCCTTATGGGAACTTGGCCTCAGCTGTGGGTGCAGCCATCTTTGTGAGGAAGTGATAGTCAATTAGCATATTCCCTCTTTATTAGATAGGATTCGTTGTTCATAAAAGAAGAAACACGTGCTATTTTAATAATGTTATATATTTACTGTCACATTACAGTTGATAAAAAGATTTCATATACAGCATCTCATATATTCCCAATAATTCTGTGTAATGGGTATTATCATCTAATTCCATAAAGGGAAAATAGCTGAGGTTTGGGGAGATGTAATAGATTTTCTCAAAATTCTGTATTAGTAGATGTGGAAAGAAATTAAAAACAAGTCTCCAATTTGGTGCGTCTCTTCCTGCCCCACTATTTCATAGTTGTCACCATATGTGACTTTCCTTTGATTCACTTTCTTTGATATTTTCTGCAATTATGTAAATTTGCAGATGGAATTTATAAACACTACAATTAAAACCACTTTATATCGACATAAATTGGAAATTTCTGGGGTTAAATTTTCTTCTTCTATGAAAATCAACTGTAATGGGGTCATGAATTTTAGAATTAAAAAACCGGTGTGAAATACATTTCTTTCTGTGTGTGTGTGTGTGTGTGTGTGTGTGTGTGTGTGTGTTAATCCTCACCTGAGGGTATTTTTTCCATAAAGACAGAGAAACATCCATGTGAGAGAGACACATTGACTGGTTGCCTCCAGAGGGAATCGAACCGAACCCTGTGGTACTTGGGCTGATGCTCTAACCACTGAGCCAATTGCCAGGGAGGAAATACATGTCTTAGAAGCTTCTCATACTACAATAAAGATGCAATGAACATTTGAAAATTAGGAAATATTAATATTTTGTCTTGTTCTGATCTATATTCACTCATCTCTTCTTAGTTATGGTGACTGAAGTTACAATGCCGAAACTGGCCAGGATTAAAACAATCAGCTCATATGATTCATTAGAGCTGGTGTGTGTTACTGCATTAAGTATTGATGAAATAAAAATTATGGTCATAAATCCTATGTGATATTAAGACAGTTAAATAATAGTGAACTATATTCTACGTTTGTATAGCCAGTTTATTTTTTCTGTGTGGGCTCTAATATAACAAAGTTCAATGAAAAGTTGACTTCTTTTACTCTCTGTTTCATTATTTCCTTCCTCTCTATGGCTGATGTCAGGTAAAGAGGGATTGGAATAACTGCCATGGAGGTGATACAATCTCTCTTTCTAGGAGTAAGTTGTGTGACCTCCAACTTGACATGCATAATAAATGTGCATGTTTTTTCAAACATGCCTCTGACTTTCTACTACATGAAGATCTGTGTAATAGTGTTATGTATGCTTGTTGTGTTTTTAAACTTGGTCTGATATTGCTTTAAATTTGTTGACTCTATTGTTGCTGTATGTGGTTTTTATACACAAATGTTGTATATAACTGTACAAGTTCCATGATCTCAAACAAACATTATGATGTTACCAAAACTGTTTTCAATGTGATAACATTTTCTTAACCAGGTTAAAAATTTACTAAAGACATTTTACCAATTTATTTTATTTGTTATCTAAGAGCTTCCTCAGATTCAATATTCATAATAGGGCAGAGAGATCACAGTGGCAACATGAGGCAAATAACACGCAAATTTTATTTGTTAAACAATGTCATTCAGACCTGTATTTGATTATATGTAATATAGTAAGCTCAAGAGACAAAAATTAATATGCTGGAAAATGAGAGGCTGCAAACAATTAGCATACATTATTGTACTATATCTTAGCATCCTGTTATTAAGCATTTCTTTTGAATGAGTAAATGCTTACCCTAATAAAATCTTGGAGCACCAACCTCACAACTTATTAGGAAGACACAAGGTAAAAGTTTTGATGTGATTCTCTTGGGGGGTGGCAATGGGGGATAAATCATTTGCCTAGGTAAATCCCACTGTATTTTATGTTGAGATAGTAAAACCCAATCAAATATGAGCCTTCTGAAAGACTATTTTTTTTAGTGAATGAAAGCATCAGTAGACTCTAGCCTTAGGCTCCAGAACTGTTCATTTTAGTTCTAGCAACATGTTTCATCTACCAGGAAGTGCTTTTATCTTCCACTGGAGGAAAACATCACATAAACAGGGATGGCGTGGCATGGCCAGCTCACGGAAGTACACATGACATGCAGATGCTGGAGGCTTGTGCAGTACAGGGATGGGGGTCACATGAAATTGGGCGGATGGATGCAAACAGTCAAATTTTCAAATTTGTTTCTCATTTGCTACTTTTAAGGTTTTTGTTCTGACAGAAATTATAAAATCCAAGAGTTATAACTCTCTTAGTTGTGCTTTTTGATTTCTAATGAGAAATATTTGTCTTATTGTCTTAAACATTGTCTCTTTCAACCTCACATCGCACAGTACTGCAAGGTACAATTTAAAGTTAAGTTGCTTTACCTTGTTGTCTGATAGATTTTAAATATATAATTCATTTTTCTGAGTGTTTGGAGAATCTTATTATAACTTCATAGTTATTGTTGTATTAGCACATTCATGAAGCTAGGCAATGACCAAAAATTTATTTGTCTACCTTTTATTTCATACTAGAGGCCCAGTGCATGAAATTTGTGCATGGGTGGGAAGGGGGCTGTCCTTCAGCCAAGCCTGCACCCTCTCCAATCTGGGACCCCTCGAGGGATCCCAGTAGGATTGGGCCTAAACAGGCAGTTGAACATCCCTATCACAATCCAAGACTGCTGGCTCCCAACTGCTCACCTGCCTGCCTTCCAGATTGCCCCTAACTGCCTCTGCCTGCCAGCCTGATCACTCCCTAACCACTCCTCTGCCAGCCTGATTGATGCCTAACTGCTCCCCTGCCAGCCTGATTGATGCCTAACTGCCCTCCCCTGCAGGCTTGATCGCTCCCAGCTGCCCTCCCTTGCAGGCCTGGTCCCTCCCACCTGCCCTCCTTTGCAGGCCTGGTCTCTCCCAACTGCCCTTCCCTGCTGGCCATCTTGTGGTGGCCATCTTGTGTCCACATGGAGGCAGCCATCTTTAACCACATGGGGGCAGTCATCTTGTGTGTTGGAGTGACAGTCAATTTGCATATTACTCTTTTATTAGACAAATAATAAGGATACTAGGCTGTAAACATAGAGGTATTGATCTCCTTGTAGTGACATTTACAATTGATAGGTAAGAAAAAGTAAGCATGATAATCTTAGTGTTGAAACTATGAACATTGCCTTTTTAAAGAAAAGGAGTAATAGCAAGCTTGACCTGTCTGGCTTCTCCAAGCATGCATCACAGGTAACTGAGAGAAATCTGGAGTAAGGATGCTTTTCTTGATATAAAATATTACTATAATTCTGAAATCTAAGAAAGATTTTGCAAGGAAAGACTTTTTTTTAAATTTTCTTGGATGCTCATCTTCTTTTACAATTCAAAGAATTAATAAAAATAACAGATTCAAGTCTTATTTAAACATTTTTGTGTGATTTTTTTGTGACCTCATTTTTTATTTAAACTTTAATGGAATTAAAGTTTAGAATTAACCCAAGTAAGAATAAATCAACATAATAAGTTAAAAATTTGAAATAAAAATACCCTAGAGTTTGCAGTAAACATTTTCTACTGATCTGTTGAGAGTGATCAAGGTGTATTTTGTTATATTAATGAAGTGATTATAAGAGAGCACCTAGTGATGGGTGTTGGTTGTCAGGAGACTCAACCATGTGATTAAAGGGTTGGAACTTTAAGCTTTACTTCCCCCTAGCCCCCCCCCCCCATCCCACCATCTCAGTGATTGGAGAGGGGCTGGAGATTGAGTTCAATTGCCAATGGCCAATAAATTAGAAAATTATCCTAATATATAAAAACCCTGGGTCCGTCACATCCACAACAACCGGGAAGCTCAACCAACCGTAGTCAGTCCTGCAGTCAGCTGGTTTGCCGTGGTTACCCAGCACTGACAGCTATGGCTGCAGGCACGGAGATCCAGCACTGACTGCTGAGGGGGCTGCAAATCAGGCCTGGAGAGAGGCCTTAAGAGAGAAGCATGGTCTGATTTGTAGCTTCTGTGGCAGCTGTTGATCAGCACTTGCCTCTCTCTTTCTTTCCCAACTTGGTCAGCAGCTGAGCCTCCATTTCTCTCTAGGCCTCCACCAGGGCTGCTGATCAGCCCTGCCTTTCTGATCAGGCCCTGTTGATAAGTCCAGAGACACTGACTGGCATGGAAACGGACCAATCAGAACCAAATTGGCCAGCAAAGGAGGGCAGTTGGGGGTGAGATCAGGCCAGCAGGGGAGGACAATTAGAGGTGATCAGGTAGGCAGAGGCAGTTATGGGTGATCAGGTCAGCAGGGAAGGGCAGTTGGGGGCGAGATCAGGCTGGCAGAGGAGGGCAGTGGGGGCAATCAGCTTGGCAGGGGAGAGCAGTTGGGGGGTAATCGGGCTGGCAAGGGAGGGCAGTTGGGGGCAAGATCAGCCCCCAACAACTTGATCGGGGGTGGGGCTGGCTGGGCAACTGCCTGCGGTCCCTCCTCCCTGATGGCCGGGCCCAATGGGCCCCCATCAGGGTGGGCCAGCTGGACCCCACCCATCCATGAATTCATGCACCAGGCCTCTAGTGACTATATTATGAAGCCTCCATAAAAACCCAAAGGGTTTTTTGGTTTGTGAACATGTGGAAATGCTGGGAGAGTAGTGTGCCTGGAGAAGGCATGGAAGCTTTGTGCCTTTTGATGTTATCAGTGATGTTGGCTATTGGTTTGAGAGTTTGGAAAAGAAAGAATTCAGAGCTGAGAACTCTAGTACAAGAGGAAGTTTATTTAGCATGCAAAGCAAAAGCACACTCAAAGAGAAGATCATTCAGAGCTGCCTTGGCCTTTTAGAAAGTCACAGAGGCATAAGAAGTGAACCAGTGGGGCTGAATGGACTCAGGAAACAAGTTACAGAGGTTAAGGAGGGCCTTGGAGACAGGTTCAGGGGCTTATCCCAGGAGGAGCTGATGCTGCCTGCGACTCCCCTGATTCTAAGTGTCCAGGGAACCTTCAGAGCTTCAGAGAAAAAGTGAAGGTATGTGCCTGGGGAAAGCAGGGGAGAGCTTGCACTGGGGAGGATCTCAATAGAATAGTCATCATCTTTTCAGGTGTGTCCTTTAATATGCTGATGCATCAAAGTGAGCTTTCAAGTCATTCTCTGGTCAGTTTTACCTTCAAACCATGTCACCAAAGAGGGACCCAGACCAAGGAGGGAGGTCTACACAGTCTGGAATGTATAAGATAAGGCTCTGTGGTTCATTATCTGGCTATAATTTGCTCAGCCACTTTGTTTAACTATCTGTTTTAGTTTCCCCATTCCACTTGCCAAAAATTTTCCTAACTTCCTACTAACCTGCATCATTCCCACAGCCTTTGTCCTATGCATCTCTTGCATCTGGATGTTCTTGAGTTATATCTTTTTACTAGGGGCCCAGTGCATGAATTTGTGCACCTTGAAAGGAACTGTGGGTCAAGAGGCTGCAGTAGGCATAGGGGTGGTTCTAAGCCCATGCTCCTTGCTCCCGCCTACCACCACCGCTCCCACCTGCTGACAAAGCAGAGCAATTGGGGCTGGTGCCAGTAGTGGGTGTGAGCAAGGCCAGTGCTGTCAGTGGTGGCTGCTGCCCTGATTGCCACTCAGGAGCAGGGAGAGGTGGAGAAGCCCTCAGGGGTGATCATGGCCGGCAGCCACCATTTGCACCCACTGATGGTGCCTAGTGATCGGGACCAGTTCCAGGCACCAGCAGTGGGTGTGAGCGAGGCCAGCACTGGCAACGGGTGCAAGAGCCAGGTGGGACCATGGCACACAGGAGCAAAGAATTTTCAGTAACCACCAGAGACTTGCCCGGATGACAGTGACCGGTGCCCTGCCTTGGTCTGGAGACCCTGCTCAACTGCTCCACCATCTTGCTGCAGCTGAAGCCTGCCATGTTCTGCACATGCCCCCTGGTGGTCAGTGTACGTCATAGTGACCGGTTGTTCGGTTGTTCCGGTTTTACCACCATTCGATCTATTTGTATATTAGCCTTTTATTAGATAGGACTAGAGGTCCAGTACATGACATTCGTGCACTGGGGGGGAGAGGGGTCCTTCGGCCCGGCCTGTGCCCTCTCGCAGTCCAGGACCCCTCGGAGGATGTCTGCCTGCATTGGAGGCAGGAGAGGCTCCCGCCACCACTGCTGCACTTGCCAGCCATGAGCCCGGCTTCTGGCTGAGCAGTGCTCCCCTTGTGGGAGCACACTGACTACCAGGGGTCCAGCTCCTGTGTTGAGGATCTGCCCCTGGTGGTCAGTGTGCATCATAGTGACTGGTCATTCCGCTGTTTGGTCGATTTCTATATTAGACTTTTATTATATAGGATAATAAACTGGTGACCTAGTAAGTAACATATTATTCTGAATGCTGTGAACCATTCTAGCAACTTAATTAAAGGAGGTTGTGGGACCATCTGATTTATAGCTAGTCCGTCAGAAGCCCAGGTAACAACCTGGGTATCTGAAGTCTTGTAGGATTAAACCCTTAACCTGTGGAACCTGCTGTGATCATTAAGTAGATAGTGTCAGAATTGAGTTTATTTCTTGTACACCCTTCTGGTGTCTGAGAATTTATTGCTATTGTGTTTCTGAGAAGCATACCCTCTCCCCACTGTGTGCATACAAGCATGCATACACACACAGAAATTGTGTCCAGGATCCTAATTTAACTCTCTTCTTGCTTCCATGTGTTTTTTTCTTTTTCTAAAGAAAAATCCTCTGTGATCCTTATCTTTTCTCCTATATATGTAACCTGATTTTTCTCACATTAGCTCCTTTTAAGAGTTTTCCTTTCTCTTTGATTTTCTGTAGTTTCAATATAAAATGCCCTGGCGTTTCTTATGGCTACAGAAGCTTCAATTTAATGTCTTTGTTTTTGTGTTCCCTATTGCTGACGTTTTCTCCAAGAACTCAGTCTTAAGTAGAGTTTGTACCTTATAGCTCTTTAAACGGTAATCCACTATTATTGTATTAGAGCCCAGTTGATGTGGCCCTAAGGAGTTGGAGAATAGGAGGGGCCTGTTCTATAAACTTGATTAAATCTCAGCCATTTATCAGGGCTGTGGTCCTGAGCTGTAACCTTCACAAGTGTCTCTTGTCTTTTCTCCTTTTGTGTGAGTCAGGAAAGCTAGAGAGGACTGGAGTTGGGTAATTGTCCTTAAGCATATGTGAGATCAGGTTCTGATAAAGTCCTTTTCGCTTGAGAGTAAGCCCCTGTTATGGGGAACACACTGAGTTTATTTCCCACTGGCTATTTTTACCCTCATTCAGTAAAAAATAAGAACATGGTAGAGTTTCTGGAGTCCAAACTAAGAAAGTATGTGTCTACTTCCACCAGGATTGCCATCTCTAGGATTTTCTCATACTCAAGCTAGTCTACACTCTACTTCAAACAATTCATCAAATTACCATGTAAGTTTTCTTACCAGTTTATGGGTCCAATGGCTCCTGCTCTAGCTAAGCTGATAGCTGTGTTTTTTCCTAAATTGGTCTGTCTCTGTCTGAGGTTTACCCTGTGGTTTCAGTTCTCTATGTGTCCAGGAAAAGTCATTCATTTTCAGTTTGTTCAGCTTTTTTCTTATTGTAAGGCCGGAATTGGTTACTTTGTAACTGAAGTCATGTCATAGCTGAAAGGTGAAGTCAGGTTTTACACTTTGATAAATAAAATTGCTGAACATTTCAATGGAAAATAATCATCAGTAATAATAGCTGATACATAAAAATTACAAAATCCATGAGGAAATTCATTGCCATAAGAAAAAGGCACACATACAATAAATGGGAGTTTTTGCATTTGAGAATCCATTTGGAAAGGAATTTTAAGCAAGAGGACAAAAGAAATTCAATAAAATCCATCAACAAAAGTAGGCTTGCAATAATAAAAACTCACCAGATTTATATACGTAAAGAGATAATTAAAAAATAAATTTGACCCTGGCTTAGTGGCTGGGTTGGTTGGAGTTTCTTCCCATACACCAAAAGGTTGAAGGTTTGAGTCACATTCTAGGCATGCATAGGAGGCAACCAATTGGTGTTTCTCACATCAATGTTTCTCTCTTTAAATCAATAAAAACATCCTTGGGTGAGGATTAAAAAAGAAAAAAGAAAAATAAAACTTAAGATTTGAAAAAAAAAGACAAATTACAAATGTAAACTCATTTCTTAAAAACATCATAGAGAAAGTACACAACATTTGGAAAGAGAATAAGATGAAAGTTTTAAAAGCTGCTAGAGAGACAGGACAGATGACTATAAATAACGATCACAGTGACATTTCTTAGAAACATCAATAGATCTCAGAAGACAAGATACTAAATCTTTCAAGGACTGATGGTATACCTGTTTATTCAGATTTAGATGCCTCTCCCACACAACAATTAAATGAAATGGCAACATTTAGAGTGGGAGAAAATACTTGCAGATCGTTGTCTGATAAGTGGCTATTATCCAAATTATATAAAAACTCATACAATTCAATAACAAAAACAACAAAAAATCCATTTCAAAAACAGGCAGAGGAACTAGACATTTTTTTCAATGAAGATGTACAAATATCCAAGGGGAACATGAAAAGATGCTCAATATCCATCACTAATTATCAGGGAAATGCAAATCAAATCCAGAGTGACATATCCTTCACACCTGTTAGTACGGTTATTATCAAACAGAAGCGAAATAGTGTTGGCCAGGATCTGGAGAAAAGGCAATCTTTGTTCACTGTTGGTAGGAATGCATATTCATTCAGCCACTATGAAAAGCAGTGTGTAGGTTCCTCGAAAAATTAAAAATAGAACCACTATATGATCCAGCAATTCCACTTCTGGGCATGTATTAAAATAAAACAAAATCATTATCTTGAAAAAATGCACCCTCATGTTCGTTGCTCCTTATTTACAATAACTAAGACATGGAAACAAATTAGTGTCCATCAATTGATGAATGAATAAAAAAATATTATCCAGCCATAAAAAAAGAAACCCTGCCATTTGCAATAATATGGAGGAACATCAAGGATACTATTCTAAGTAAAGACAAATGCTATATAATCTCATTTATCTATGGACTTTAAAAAACAAACAAACAAAAACCAGACTCACAGATACAAAGAACAGATTAGTGGTTGCCAGAGGAGGGGATGGAAGGCATGGTGGTGAAATGAGTGAAGGGTGTCAAAAGGTACAAACTTTCAGCTATAAAATAAGTAAGTCCTGGGGAGGTAATGTACCACTATAGTTAACAACACTGTATTGCATATTTGGAAGTTGCTAAGAGAGTAAATTTTAAAAGATAGCATCATAAGAAAAAAAATGCTTAAAGTTGTGTGGTGATGGATGTTAACTAAAGTTATTGTTGTGATCATTTTGTAATATATAGACACTAGAGGCCCAATGCACAAAATATGTGCATGAGTAGAGTCCCTAGGCCTGGCTGACAATCAGGGGTGATCAGGACCTTCCAGCTACTGGCTGGGGCCTTTCTTCATTCCACGCTGCCCCCTGGTGGTCAGCACATGTAATAGAGAGCAATAGGTCTCCTGGTCAAACTCCTGCAGGGACAATTTGCATATTAGGCTTTTATATATATAGATATCAAATCCTTATGTTGTATTCCTGAAACTAACACAATGTTATATGTCAATTATATCTCAATTTAAAAAAGATTCTACATATAAATGAGATCATGCAAAAAAAGATGAAAACTTTTCACATCTTTTACAGTTTTTTGTACTCTTTTAATATCTAATGGTTAAGGAGATGTGTAATAATATGAAAGTAACTATACACAGTAACACTTAAAATTGAGTTTGTATTATATTAAACACAAGTGTACCTACATACATTTAAAAGAAGATGATGTAACTCTTTCTTTATAATATGTATGTAATATGTGTAATGCATAACATCTAATATGTTTAATGTGTATCCTATCTAATAAAAGAGTAATATGAAAATTGACCGTCACTCCAAGACCAAAGATGGCCGCCCCCATGTGGTCAAAGATGGCTGCCCCCATGTGGACACAGGATGGCTGCCACAAGATGGCCAGCAGGGGAGGGCAGTTGTGGGCAGTTAGGGGTGACCAGGCCAGCAGAGGAGGGCAGTTGGGGGAGACCAGGCCAACAAGGGGGGGCAGTTGGGGGGGGACCCAGGCCTGCAGGAGAGGGCAATAGGGGGGGACCAGATATGCAGGGGAGGGCAGTAGGGGAGGGGACCAGGTGTGCAGGGGAGGGCAGTTGTGGGCGATCAGGCCAGTAGGGAGGGCAGTTAGGGGTGACCAGGTCAGCAGAGGAGAGGAGTTGGGGGAGACCATGCCAGCAAGGGAGGGCAGTTGGGGGGACCAGGCCTGCAGGGGAGAGCAGTTAGGGGCAACTAGACTGGCAGGGGAGGGCAGTTAGGGGTGACCAGGCCAGCAGGGGAGGGCAGTTAGGGGCAATTGGGCTGGCCAGGGACAGTTAGGCGTCGATCAGACTGACAGGGGAGTGGTTAGGGGGTGATCAGGCTGGCAAGCAGAAGCTGTTAGGAGCCATCAGGCAGGCAGACAGATGAGCGGTTGGGAGCCAGCAGTCTTGGGTTGTGAGAGGGATGTCCGACCGCCCGTTTAGTCCTGATCCCAAGGGGTACCAGATTGGAGAGGGTGCAGGCTGGGCTGAGGGACACCCTCCCCACCCGGGACACCCTCCCCACCCCCCGTGCATGAATTTCATGCACCAGGCCTCTAGTGAAATTGTATTTTACTAGATTCCCATTGCACAAATTTGTGCACCAATGAGGTCCCTTGGCCTGGCCAGTGGGATCTAGCTGAAACTGTCTCTCCAACATCCCCCGAGGGGTCCTGGATTGTGAGAGGGTGCTAGATAGGCCGAGGGAACCCAAGGGTGCACAGTCGGAGCTGGGGAGGGACATAGGAGGTTGGCCAGCCAGGGAGGGATTTAGGGAGGGTTCCAGGGTTTGCCCGGCCCTTCTTGTTCAGTCCCGATCGGCCAGACCCCAGCAGCAAGCTAACCTACCAGTTAGAGCATCTGCCCCCTGGTGGTCAGTGCATGTCATAGTGAGCAGTTGAGTGGCCTTAGCATATCATTAGCATATTATGCTTTGATTGGTTGGAATGGATGACCGGGCACCTAGCATATTAGGCTTTTATTATATAGGATAGCCAATCAATAGTCAAAGATTAGTGCATGTACATACTCATGGACAATTTGCTACAACATTAAAAAAAATGCATCTTGATGGTCTGTCATGGCTCTATTTTGAAGTTTGTTTCTTCTAGTTCTAAAAGTGTATGCTTTTATGCTGTATTTCTGCCATATTGGCCAACATACCTTCAAATATATTCTTTTCCAGACCTTGCACATTCTGAGATATATGCCTGGACCCCAGCTGTTGCGATTTGCTCTGATGGAGACAGGCTGCTATAAGAGCTGGTGTAGTACTTGTGGAATGCAGGATGCACTTTGGATCTCAGTGCAGCATGCATACAATTGAGGATCAGAGTTTTGGCTGCAGTGGATAGATCTGGGCCCTCTGAGAGCAATTCTAATTTCAGGTATGTTAGATGTGGGAGAACATTGCCAAAATATTTTTATTTCTTAAAAAACACTCAGATTTGTTTTCTCCACTCCTTACTTTTTCCATCTAATAAATCCCAGAGGAACCTTAAAAATAAGATATATTTTCAAAACAAAATATTTTCTCTTGATCACAGGAGAAACAGCTGTTTATTACGGGGTCCAAATATATCCATAAAAATATATCTGTCCATATAGATCTTTCAGATTTTGAGATAGTAGAATCATTGATGTGATGTACTTTCAACCAGGCCTTTGTTTGTTTTGAGATTAAACAAACTAGTGGGATTTCCCTGGTCATTGACTAGCTCAGAAAAAAAAACTCATGACCAAAATCCTTCCCCAAGAATCAACCTCATACATTGGGAATATAGTTTCTGAGGAACAACTTTCAGGAAGATGTCCTATTCTTTTAAGTCTTGGTTTCTTACCTTTGAATCTCACAAGCAGTTTTTAGAAATACAAGGTATGCATACTTTCAGCTCAATAGTTCAACAATTTGTGTGACCTCTGTGGCCATGCACTGTGTTAGCTGGTGGCGATTCCCTGATGACTATGAAAGAAAAGACCTACAGCCATGCAGCATTGAGTTTTCATGCCCTTGACACCAGATTCTTGGATTCAATGGTAAACTTACTTCTTTAAAAATATTAGAGGTTAATGTCTCCTAGGCATTGAGCAGTTGTCATCTCTCCCATCACAGCTCAGCACAGATCTTCTTGAGGACTTTCCATTGCAGCTTGCTGGACTGCACCTCTTATAGCTGGTGGAAGAATAGTTCCAAAGAATGAATCCAAGGGCACGTTTTTCTAATCAAGTGAGTCAGTGATGCCCTTTAGCACACACACAGAGCTGAGAACAGACCAGAAATACCAGTTGTGCTATTTTGGTTAACGTGTAGACAGGCATTTTCTCCATGGAAAGAGGTTGGACATTAGAGCTTTCTCAAAGTCCTTCCTAGAGCTATATGACATTGGACAAGGCCCTTTTTTTGGAATAATATAACCTGGTTTATATGGTTTAATATTTTTCAGAGATGGTACAATGCAGCAATATTAGATAGTAACACACTGTATTCTATATAAATTTTATATTATAAAATGACTTCTGAAATCAATATGGATTAACTTGGACACAACTCCGCTTGCCAGAAGTGTCTGTCATTTCTCTGTCAAATAGCAATTTGTCTAGTAATGTCTTTCAACTGGTGTGTGTGCCTGCAAGACACAATTTTGTATAGATTTCTTAATGAACACTGGCAGGAGAAATGAAGAAGTGCAAGGCGTTCTGAAACGCAGGTTCATAAAAGAACACTTTAAAACCATGAAAGAATGTCCCTCAATATGTGACTTGTTGCCTGGGACGGAAAAGGGAGATAATCAAGCAAAAGAAGAGGCTTTATCATCATCATGTTTGACTTTCATTCAACCTTTTCTTTCCTTTTCCAAGATTATTTTGCACTTTTTAACCTCTGATCTCCTACTTCACTAACAAACATGGTGCTAGGTCTATGCTCTGCGTTGCAAATAAATACAGCAGCACCCACAGTGTTTAGCAAACCTGGTTGCCTAATATAATTATGAAAACCATTATACTAAAATTTAGCTTTCCTTTCTCTTAAACATGGAAAAAGTTTTCAACCCATTTCAGACCTGAGAGACACCTAGGTTTTTGTTATCTGTCACTGGCATTTATCCAAGTGTCATGTAAGGAATTTATTAATATTACTATAATACTTCAGAGGACGGTGGAATGTACATTCTAGGCAGATTTTTTTCAGCTCTGTGGGGAGAAGAGGGAAAGAGCAAAGATGATGGGGTGATGGAATTCTGTTCTCTGCAGGAGGGAGGGAGAGAATTTTCTTTATGCCACTCTCTCATGCTGAGAAACTCTAAGGCAGTGCCAGTGGCGCCCTAACACAATATTAAATCATTGGTTCTTACACGGGCTACTCATATCATTGCAATGACTCAAGTAATTCAACAAAAATTTTAAAAATGTACTGTGACAATAAAAAAATAGAGACTGATATATTTTACAAAGGTATTTCTTGGACAAAGCAGATGTTTTGGTAAAATAATTTAAAATTAATACCTCATTGTTAATGCTTTCATTTGAAAATATACATCACTCTGTTACAGATCTTCTTGGATATTATTTATCATCCCCTACCCTATAATAAAAGCCTAATATGTAAACCGACCGAAGGGTGGAATGATCTGTGGAGTGACCGGTCACTCTGATGTGCACTGACCACCAGGGGGAAGACACTCAATGCAGGAGCTGCCCCCAGCCTCTAGTAGATATAATAAAAGTTTTATTTACTATTTTTAAAGTTCTCAAAGTAATTGGAAATTTGATGTAACAGGCTATGTTAACATTAAGAGCAGTCAACATTTTTTTAAGAAAATTTGCTCCAACACTCACCCACTTAAGATCATTTTGTTTAAGTTAATCGCCAGAGTCAAAGGTCTTTGCCCAGTTCATCCTCTTTGACCTACTTCCAGCATTTGTTGGAGTTTTCCTCCCTTTTCTTACTGAAACTTCATTTTTCCTTTGGTTTCGATAGCATGCTCCTCTCTATATTTGCTAATTATTTGCCTATTATGTCTCAGTTCCCAATACCTTTTTCTCCTCTGCTTTGTTGAGAATTGGCATGGTACTACTCTCTAAATAACTTCCCCAGACCCCCTTATAATCTGGCTACCTGTTAGGCTTTGCCAGTAGAGGGGCCTGGAGAGAGATTGGTTGGAAAATAAGAAAGGATAAAGGATTTTTCCTTCTGATTTTCCAGCTGCTGGCAGCATTGTTTCGGCAAGGGCATTTGGCCTCCAGCTTCTTTTACCATCTCCAATACCTGTTAGTCAGCAGATGTGCTTCCTCAAAAGGCTGGAGTTAAGAGATACCCCTGTATCTCTTACACACTGGGACTTGCTCTTCTGGGCGTCTGTTGAGCTATGTCTCCTGCACTTAATTCCTGGCACCTGCCAAACCAGAGGTCTGGGAACTAGCGTCAAGGTGCTTTCTTCTAAGGACCGAACACCAACCCTATTGAGCCCTCTTCCAGCTTTACTGCCTCTTCTCCTTTGTTTCCCCAGCCTTAAGGACAGTAGTTGCTTCTTGTAATTATTAATCTACTTGCAACCTCAGCATCCCTTTCATTTTATTACAGCTGCCTGATACATATTAACCAGTTTCCTGTATTAATTTCCCTTCCATTTCAGAAGTACCTAGTATGCTTTATTTTCCTGAGTGGATTCACAGTTCTCATTTTGCTCTGCCTCCTTCACTGGATCCTTTTTCTTCTTCTCCAAATTTCTCTTGGCCCATTTGGTCCTTAATACACACTGACTGCATATGTAAAAAATCTGCGTATCAAATACCTGATACATTTCCTCAGCTCCAAACATCACATCTCTACCAGTTTATATCATCAACTGTTTACTTGGCATGTTTGCTAGGATTTCCTATGGATTAAGGATACTAAGCCACTGATCAAATGATTTTTTGTCATGTGCTATTTCCATGCTCACCATGTGCACCGTCATCAAGCTTGCTTGTTTTCCTCAGTAGTACCTCAATAGTCCCAGTCACTCATAATTTAGAATTTTAAAATTGTTTTCTCTTATTAGTTCTCATATTCATTCAGCAATAATATAATTTAAATTACTCTTCCGCACTCTATTTTTCATTTATCCTCCTCCTATTACTACCATCATTACCCTAATTGAAATCTTCATTAACTTTACTCTCTGATGACTTTAATAAAGTCCATACTAGTTTACCTGTTTCCATGATTATTGCTACCAGACTAATTCTCATGGGTTCTGAAGTGCCTGTTCACAAACCTTCAGTGGTTTCCTTATCCCACAAAATGAAGTCCAAACCCCTCTGCTGGAAATCTTATCTCAATAACATATTTGGTCTTCTCTCACCCACTAGCCCCTATTAAATCTTTATTTTAGGAAAATTGGTTTACCCCATGACTTGTCACTTTTCTGTCCTTATCTCTATAGAAAGTACCCCATTTAGCAAAGCTCAACTTTGTGAAGCTTTCCAAAAACATTTTTGACACAACTGACCGCTCCCCATGAGGTACTCTATATGGGCATCACTTCTCTGTAGCGCCTATTTGGCATTAGTCATAAATTGAATGCAATGTTGTAATATTGAAAAAGTGTATATTTAAGAGGAGTTCAACATTCTGTAGGGTGAAGATCCTTAGAATGTATTTATCCAATGGTAGTCAATTGACTAAATAATCTCTTAACTAAAAATTTGTTTGACTTCTTGATGCTAATAAAAAGTTTTTTTAAAAATATTAGAAGTCGCTGAGTTATATCATCAATTATATTGTCTTAATGTTTTATAGATGTAGAATTTATTACTAAACCTGGATATTTCTCATTCATGGAGGTATATATTACATCCTTCATAATTCTAAAATTATTTTCTTACAGCAAGAGATCAGGATGGAATATGAAAATATAACATAATTTGATTAATTTCAGTACTTCTTAAAAAAACCTATAAAATATTTTGGGGAAGTTTTGTTTTGGAAAAATTTCCCTACCATATATCAGTTCTTCTCTGTTTTTCTCCCTTCCTCCATTCCTCCCTCCTTCCTATATGTTGTAGTATTTCTTGCTCCTAAAAGCCAAGATACTGAAAATATCAAACCCCTTCATTAAATTTTCTCCATCTGATAAATGGATGGCTTTTGCAGCATGTAGAGATCCCAAGTGCTTAAAAGGAAGATCTACAGAGAACAGTGTCTAAGGATATATTATAAACAGAATAACAAGAAAACAATGTGGAACTGCCCTGCCTGTACTTTCTTAAGTGGATTTCCATAATCCATCCCTCAACAGTATACAGGCAAGTTGAAGAACAGTTATATAGGGGAGGCCTCCAAATAATAGGAAAGATATCTTGAACTCTGTATATTAGGCAGGAATCTGAAAAGACCATCTTAATCTTCTGTTTTCAGATAATGTTGTAACTGCCTAATTTTAATACAGTCCACAAGAGCTAATTGAACTCCTATTATATTTCAGGATAGTATGGGAAGAGGCAGTGAGTCCCCATTGTTGGCAACTCTACACATCCCACAGTATTTACTTTTACAATTAATATTCTGAAAGTCAAGATTATCTGGTCACATATAATAAATAATGAAAATTTTAAATTATGTAAATATATCTAAGAATTAGATAGCCCAGTGATAGTGGGATCCCCAATAAACAAATTGAGGACCCTATTATCACTGGGCTAGCTATATAATAAACAACAACAAGAACAAAAAAATCTGTTCTGCTTTTATTCTTATTCAATCCTCCATAAATAAGGTAAGTACATTTTAAAAATTTTCCACATTAAAATTTTCATATTTTTGAAGTCAGCTGATAAACTTCTAAATCATAGGGTGAGCACACACCTTTTGCTTGAAACAGGCCCAGCTTAGGTCTGCTGTCTTGGAAAAACCTGTAAGAGCCACCACTTCCCTCTTCTCTGTGAAGTTTCCCAGATCTTAAATCTAATCTGGGAAATGTGGTCAATCTACCATTAATCTTCTCTAATTCAGGCCAAAATCAATATTTAAGTCTTTCTTTTTAGAATCATCTTCATTATTTTTCTCTAAATAATTTCTAGTGATAATAGAGCAGGTTTCAATTTCCTCCCCTTAACTATGTGAAGAAATTAAATGATAAAGGTACCTGCTTTCAACAAAGCACCAGATCTAGTTATTGAAAGACCATAATTAAGGAGTAATTGCAGGGGTGAGGGTGTTTTTGGAGTGAGAGAGAAAGCATGCCACTGAAAAGTTTATGATAAGCTGATGATTTCTAGTTCAAGAAATCAAATACCACCTATTTCTATTCCAATCAGAGGTTCAATTAGAAATAGAATCCTTCCTTGCTTCCTGCCCTACACCGGTGTGTTGTTATGGGCTGTGTACTGTTTAAACAGCTGTGGAGTCTCCCTTTGGTTGTGACTGAATTGCACCAGTGATACTAATCCTTGTAAGGAGCTAAAACTAAGAGGAAACTTGATCATTTGCAGAATAACGAGGAACTGAGGGTGAGCTATGCTCTCTGTCTCAGGATAATGAGTTCAGAGAGTTTAGAGAATGTGAAATCTTTGTGCCAGTTTTGCTCAGTAAACTCAGGGTCAGACTATTTCTTCTCAGTACAAACCAAGAATTAAAAAACAGCATAGACACAAATGTACAAATAGTACATTAAAGAGTATATTTAAAATATGAAGGCTCAAACACCCCTTGTGAATCTCTGTTATGAGGAAATGGAAAGATATCACTTGCATATTTTCTTTTTCTGTAGTTTTGCCTCCTCTTTTTCTAACTCTGCTATTATTATCATCATCTCACCTTTCATACATTGTAAATGAGCAGACACTGCACCAGTGGGGGTTCCCTCTGTCTGGCCAGTGGGGTTCCTCGGTCTGGCTTGTGGGATTTGTGCACCAATGGGGGTCCCTTGGTCTGGCCTGTGGGATTGGGCTGAAACAGGCTCTCTGACATTCCCTGAGGGGTCCTGGATTGTGAGAGGGTGCAGGCCAGGCTGAGGGACCCCACCAGTGCACGATCGGTGCCAGGGAGGGAAGTGGGAGGTTGGCCAGCTGGGGAGGGACCACAAAAGGGCTCCAGGGCTTGTCCGGCCTGTCTCACTCAGTCCCGATTGGCCAGACCATAGCAGCAAGCTAACCTACCAGTCAGAGTGTCTGCCCCCTGGTGGTCAGTGTACATCATAGCGAGCAGTTGAGTGGCCTTAGCATATCATTGGCATATTATGCTTTGATTGGTTGAATGGACGACTGGACACTTAGCATATTAGGCTTTTATTATATGGGATGTTCTTCTAGTCCAGTATTTCTCAGACTTCATCATGTGCTATGAAAACCTGGAAGGACTGCTGTAACACAGATTGCAAGGGCTTCACTCCCAGAATTTTGGATTCAGTAGGTCTGGGGTAGAGCTCCAGAATTTTCAGGTGTGACATGTTCTCAGGTGACACTATTACTGTTGGTCTGGGGCCACACTCTACAACCACTGCTCTAGCAGTTCAGTATCTGACTAAAAGGCTTGATAGAAGTTAGCTATTGAGAGGGAAAGGGAAATGCAAATGCATTATTTGGGGAGAGCACATGATAGAGAAGCACTGGCTACCTCATTCAGCCTCAGGAAGGGCTGGCTCATCATCATCCTTCCCTCCAAGGTCTCCTCCAGCAGCCCGGCCTCATTCTTTTCAATTCTGCTGGGGGTCACTTTTCAAAGCATTTCAAGAGGAAACGATATTCATTGGATTTGAATTTATTGCTTAACGAAGTGAGTTCCTAGATTTGAGAATATTAAGTAAGAGTAACTTTGTATCGACTGCATTTTAAATGTTCGGTGATGTGTTTAGAATTGTTGTGACTATAACATCGGTTAAAATCAACCTATGTACCTGATGACATGAGGGATGGTGACCTGACCTGGTTTTGGTTTTCCCACATGACTATATCAGTAATGCACAGTAGCAGTGTGGTTGCTTAGCAGGCATATTGCTTGATGCCATGTTTGCCAAAGTACTGTACTCAATTTATTCTTGTCCTGCCTGCAGACTTCTGACTTTTGGTTTATACGTCTTCTCATTTACTACATTCTGATCTGTATTTTTTTTCATCTTTTTGTCAGAATCTCCTTCAATCTTACTATATGTTTTTCTCAATATTCTCTACTTCTAATTTAACTAATTACTACATATATTTTAGTGCTCTAATGATTTTTACATCACCCCTTTTTCTAACCTATCCCCTTCATATTTTTTTCAGTATGTTTTACAATATAGTGAGATATCTGTTTATTTTTCTATCTATTTATTTTTCTTTCTCTTTAGAAAGGACCTATCTTGTTCACCAAAATGCTTTGGAATGTCAGTGATGCACACAAAACCCAGAAATACATGCATAAATTAAAATGTTAAGGCCATAAAATATAGAAGAGAAAATAAAAATAATAGAATTAAGAAATTTATACTATAAAGATTTTAATAGTCACATACTTTTAATTAATAAATTTAACTCACTAACTTTTTGGTAGCTGAAGCAAAAGGAGCTGTGATCAGTTGACAGGAACCATATTATCACTGCAGGAGAAAACACATTAATTATTTGTAAGTTCAAATACAAAAGCCCTGTATTGAGTGAGTCTTTGTATAGGGGATTCTGAGTTATGTAGTGAATGGCATTTTAAAAAAATACATTTTATTGATTTTTTACAGAGAGGAAGGGAGAGGGATAGAGAGCTAGAAACATCGATGAGAGAGAAACATCGATCAGCCTCATCCTACACACTCCCCACTGGGGATGTGCCTGCAACAAAGGTACATGCCCCTGACCAGAATCGAACCTGGGACCCTTGAGTCCGCAGGCTGACACTCCATCCACTGAGCCAAACTGGTTAGGTCGTGAATGGCATTTTAATAACATTATTAAGTAACTATAGTAGTCCATTTCATAAAACATTTTTTAGGGCATCCATAATGCAAGCAAAGGGAATAATGTCAAAGTACAACAAAGCAAATATCCTGCCAGGTGCTAAGAAAATATGGTCTAAATATGCAGCTTTTTGATGGTACAGCATGATTTGAGGGTGAAAAATAAGGGTATTCAGCCCTGGCCAGTTTGGCTCAGTTGGTTGGAGCATTGCCTCATATAACAAAAGGTTGCGGGTTCGATTCTCTGTCAAGGCACATACCTAGGCTGTGGCTTCTATCTCCAGTTGGGGCACGTACAAAAGGCAACCAATCAATGTTCTTTCACACATTGATGTTTTCCCCTGCCCCTCTCTCTCCTCTATCTTGAATCAATGAGTATATCTTCGGGTGAAAATTAAAAAAAAATGAGGATGTTTAGAGGGAGACATGCATTTCATTTTTTTCAAAACAATCTCCAGAAAAGAAATTCCGTTCAAAAGACTTTTGATAGAACTTAGCTGGAAAGCAGTTTGAAAGTATATCCTCTGGCAATAAACAATTCCTTATTACTGATTAAGGACACATTCGACATTTTAAATATCAACTAAATGAATAGGAGGATTGACACCCTCCTGTGAAAATTAGATAAAAAATCAACACTTTTTCTTGAATAGAAGTCCAACCAATTACACATCAAGCTGGGCCAGTAGTATAGTCAGGTCCATGAGTTTACTTAAGAAACAATTTCTGAGTCTATTTCAGCATATGAACACATGTATTATTAGGTCTCCAAAGTTCTTCATCAAAAGTATGACTAAGATCATTTAGACTGGAACATTTTCAAAGCATAAGTTATCCCCTTATGGCTATAGAAAAAAAGGCTCAGCAAATGCACTTGTAGTTTTGTAAAATATGTTTTTATTGATTTTAGATAGAGGAAGGGTGATGGAAAGAGAAACATCCCACAAATTGGGCATGTGCCTTGTTAGGAAATCAAACCAGCAGCCTCTTGGTGCATGGGATAGCACTCAGCCAACTGAGCCACACCAGCACGACTTTACTTCTAGTTTTAAGAGAACAAGTTCTTTCTTGAATCTTCCAGGATGAAATAGTTATGAATATATTTATTCTTAAGTGCAAAATTATCTTGTTATATGGTGTTATAACCCATTACATTTTGAAAGATAATTGATCCAAATATTTTTTGTTTTAAAGTAAATAATTTTAAGCAATCTTTTCTGATAATGGTTAGCAAGCTGAACCAATTTTCCCTTAAGAGTCCTCATAGTTAGTGACATAGTCATGTCCTAAGCATGTAATATAGAAGGAACATTATATTCTGAATATTAGACATAATTGTGCTGACCAAATCAATCAATGAAATATGTAGAAATAAAATGGGTGAAATTAGAACACAGAAATTTTTATGTTCTTTAAAATTATGTGAATAGCTAATAGGCCATTTCTTTCAATCCTTATTTTCCCAGAAAAGATATAATTCTCCCAGTAGGTGAAATCATTCAGCCAATATTGACCATTAATTTTTGCTCAGAGTAGAAGGCTAAATAAAAGTAACAAATGTGTGCCATTATAGAAAGACATTGTCACAAATGGGCTTACACAAGGACAAGATTTAACCAAGTTTGTAACACTGGTCCACAGTAGAATAATCTTGCTCCAAATCTACAATTGCTTATATAAAATATTGATCCAAAACTATTTCTCTGTAGTTTATCAGGAGAAAATCAGCATGAGATAGAATATATAATTAATAATATTTTGTCTTAGAAAATATGTGACTTTGAAACTCTTCTGCTGCAGATTTAAATATCTTTATTTTTCAAGCCTAAGAATGCTATTGGTCTGTTGATGGAGCAAAAGATTCAAGTTAAAGTGTTCTGAGTGACTGTATAAGAAATGGAATGCTTTTCCTTTCTTATTTTCCAGTCACTGTAGTCATTTGAGGATAACCAAATGTGAATAAATGTTGGGGTACATGTAAAATGTACCAAAATAATTTTTCATAGAAGGAAATAAATTTCAGTAACTGTGGGGGATATGACAGAAGAAAAACCTTGCAAATAATTGTGACCATTACTGAGGTAGGCAGACCCATTTTCAAAACAACCACTAACATGGAAGAACTAACAAATAAGTTCATGTTTGTTCTGTTGAACAGGACATTTATAATATACAAAAATGTATTATGCTCTGACTCTAAATGCATCCTTTTGCTTATACCTTTTACATATTCCACTTCCTTATTGTAATAAGTTATGCAAAACGTTTTTTCTTTCAGGCAATTATGTGTCCTCTTTTGCCCATAAGATTACTTGAGTAGTTAACTTACCTTAAGGATAGTAATGTGTATTTAGTAAGAATGAACTTTTTTCCTGCTAATACAAACCTGTCTTAAATGAGCCAAAAGAGGTTAGTGCATGAGTAGGACTCTGAAAAAACTGCGTTTTCTTCAAAGGTAGTGCAGATATAAATATATACAAGACAGATTCTATCATTCTGTGTTTACTAAATCTAGGATGGGCTACACATGTTCTGGAGATCCCAGTAGATTTGCAAAAATAGCAAATATACTAAGCAGATTGAGAATCCCTTCCCCCGAGCTGCTTCACTTCACCCTCTTGATCTTCTCAGTGAATTTGGTATGTGTAGAAAAAATTTGTGTAATGTTCTTCTGGAAACATGGAAAGACTCAGAAATCACCCCTTTCTTTGAGTTCTCTTTTAGATGTACTTCTTTTTCTATTCTGTCTCTAAAATGTAACTGCATAGCCCTATATACCACTTTATTCTTCCTTCCTTGACTTTGAAACTCAACATGTTCCAACAGAGTAAAACTTATATGGTTTCCATGATTAAGCATTCATTACATAACAAAGCACATCACTCGTATTGCATCCTATTTTTTCTAAGGAACTTTTATTGTTTATATCTAAAGATAAGTGAGCCAATCCTCCTTGTATCCTACTATAGTTCATCATGTGCTTTCTTTCAGAAATCATCTGGATTCAAAGATGGTTATATCATTGGCATGTTGACAAATAAAGTTCAGCATTAAAGTAAGAGATGCTCAGTAACTTATGTCACTCCATAGAGTTTAAAAGGTCAATTAAGTCTATCAATTGGCCCATATGCATCTCAAGGGAAGGTCACATTAGTCCATTTACTTTATTTTGGAGTATGTACTACATGCAATATCTGCATATGGACCAGCATTATGGTAGATGGAATTCCATAGGACAGTCAGTGGGAGTCAACTAGCTTTACAAATTTATTTGTTCTATTCACTATTAAAACCTGGTTTCAAAGAGTTAACTCTGGTTCAAAGTCAAATCCACTCTCAAAGCATATAACCATCCTTTCCTCTC
Organism: Corynorhinus townsendii; assembly: GCA_026230045.1. Classification (NCBI taxonomy): domain Eukaryota; kingdom Metazoa; phylum Chordata; class Mammalia; order Chiroptera; family Vespertilionidae; genus Corynorhinus; species Corynorhinus townsendii. The sequence goes on along the minus strand of JAPDVU010000001.1, from coordinate 76,188,510 downwards.
TAATTGGATGAATGATATTTAGTGGCTTAGTCATTAAGATTCATTTAGAAATTCAAAATTGTTTGAATTGTAGTTTTGTACTCTTATAAACATCTCAGTGTCTCAGATCAATTATATAGTAAAGATTGTCAATCCTGCCTAACTGTAAATTCATCAATAAGATGCACATAGATAAGTCATAATGTCTATTTTGATAATTGTGTGCCAGCATTATTTAGAGCAGAGAGCCTCAATATAAATGCTAAAACTTGGTAGATATTTCATTTGGTATTAAGAGACAATTAATTTAGAAAGACTGATGATATCCTCAGAAGAATATAGACTATTTTTAAAATTGAGTTTATTGGGGTGACACTGGTTAACAAAATTATACAGATGAACAATTCTACAACACATCATCTGTACACTGTATTGTGTATTCACCGCCCCAAGTCAAGTCTCAGTCCAGCGCCATTTATCCCCCCTATACTTTCCTCCACCTTCCTTCTCTTGCCCTCCCCACCAGCAACCACCATATTGTTGTCCATGGTCATGTGTGCTTTCCTCTATTTTTTTTTCCGTTTTGATTCAATCTATCCACCCCCTGGAGCCCCAGCTCCATTCCCACCTGTGTTGACTATCATCCTTCTCCCTATGTATGAAAATATCTTTTAATGGGCAACAGGGAATAATAGTAAGAAAGGGGCCTTTATTTGAATCAGGTTTCAACATAACTACTACATTGGTTGTAGAATTGCATTAGTGATATTTATGTGTCTTCCCTTCTCTTGTAACTATAAGCAAATTCAAGTTGAGACCTCTTTTCTTTACATGCTGTGAATTCTCATACCTTCTAGTACACTAGTGACTTCAAAAACCTTAATGTTAAAACAATAGTGGGTTTTTAAAGTATCTATACCTAATTTGTTTCAATTTAACAAACATTCATTGAGTTTCTAAGTAACATTCTGGGCATATAAGTTAACAGACATGAATAAGTAATGGTCCCTGACATCCAGTAAAAGAAACAAATATCTTTAATTCTAGTGCAATAAGTACTGTACTGATGATATGAATAAATTGTTGTAAAAGCACAGAGGAAGAAATGATTTGTTCTCTTAGATGATTCAAGAATTGAATCACACACAAAATATGTGAATTTCATCTTGATATAAATTAGAAATCTTTTCCTTTTTTAAAAAAATATTTTTATTGATTTCAAAGAGGAAGGGACAGGGAGAGAATAATTGATTGGCTGCCTCCTGCACACCCCCTACTGAGGATCGAGCCCACAACCTGGCATGTGTCCTTGACTGGAATCGAACCCGGGACTCTTCAGTCTGCAGGCCGATGTTCTATCCACTGAGCTAAGGCTGAATTAAAATTTTCTTTTGTCAGATGAACAAGGGTAAAAGCAGTTCTAGCAGGAGAAACAAAATAAGAAACTATAAAAATCTATCAAATTGTGCAAGTGATATTGAAAATCTTAATATGGTCAGAGTGTAGGGAATGTGGTAGGGAGAAATGTGTTGAATAAATGCATTAGTGAATGAATGAACAGTGTCATACATTGGCGAATCCCATCCAGAGGATTCTTTAGTTAATACAGTGCAGAGCATGTTAATCCACTAAAGATTTTAATTGATATAATGAAAGTACCAGGGTTTTTAGAAAACCTGGTAGGCAGTCTGGAGGCTGAATTGGAGAAAGAAGCTATAAGGAAAATTGAAATTCAAGGAAACAATTTTATTTTGCCAAAATTATCAAAGTAAATAAGAAAACAAGTAGTTTTGCTTAAATTAAGCACGTAGTTGTGGTCTGATGCACCCTGTTAGATTTATATGGTGCTTTTTTATTGAAGAGAAGCCTGGTTTGGAGTTACTTCTCTTTTCATCTTTTCAGATTCTATTCCTGTGAAGTAAGGGGAATGGTATTTTTTGCCTTATCTGTCTTCTGCCCATGGAATGGTGCACGACTTATAAGAGGCTTTGAAGTCTTTGAAGGAGAATGCCATAAAGATCATAGAGTGTTACTGTTTCTTTTGAACAGAGACTTGCCATGTTCACCTTATTTATGCTACCTTTGAATGAGGACCAACAAGATACCAGCTGTTAACCTCTAATTTATATTGACGTTTTTCTTCATGAATGAATTAAAGGACCACCACTCAGGACCCAGTCCAGTAGAAAATATTGCTCATCCACAATATTTTTGGGTGTCAATAAAACCCCAGTTTCCTTAACAACAAGTTTATTGGTGAAATTCTTGGCTTTTATGTTTTACCATAAACATATGTTTTCCTCCTGAAGTGGAAAAGGTCTTTCTGGAAAATGTGTTTTTATTTCAACAAATATTTATATTCCTTTCTAGAATGTTTGCTAAGGAGACTTTCTTAAATATCTCTACTGTTCATGACTTTCAAATACTATGCTATCATGGGCATTTCCTTATTTTTTCAAGCTGATGCTAATGAAGAGGAGTTTCTGGGCCTTCCCCAAATATTCTGGCTCTTATATGAAACAGGTCTTAAAGTATGGGGATATCTTAAAGTAAGTAAGGCATCTTTACTTAGCTTGAAGGAAAAACGGGAAGAAATCAAGAGGGCTTGGGTCTGTCTTTAATGTGACAATGCCTTGGCTAGAGTTTCTTCCTTTTCATTTTCTGACATTAGTAAAACTATCTTTCCCTTCAATATCTCAAATATGAAGAAATTGTAAGAATGAAATATTTTTTCTACCTTTTTAAAATTGATTTCAGAGAGGAAGAGAGAAGGAGAGGTAGAAATAGCAATAATGAGAGAGAATCATTGATTGGCTGCCTCCTGCATGCCTCCTACTGGGGATTGAGCCCACAACCCAGGAATGGCCCCAAACTATGACCTCCTAGTTCATAGGTGGATGCTCAACCACTGAGCAACACCAGCCTGGCAGAATAAAATGTTTTAACCAGCCATTTTTGCTCTGCAAAAGCCACCCAAAATGTCTTTTGCTTGTTTACTTCACTGAAAGCGAGTTAAAACCTGTAGAAATGGAGATGTAAACTTTCAGATTATGATTTAGATATGTGTCATTCTGATGTGCAGTGGTTTCCTCAGTGTTGCAAGTTCAGTGCCGTAAACTAGAACATATAGATTGTATAGATTGTACAGACTGAAACTTTGGGGTTTAAACAATTTGAATTTATGTTATAATTAAATATATCTTAACAAATTTTAACTGTACATCTAAGTATGCAAATAAATTCTTTTATATATGTCCACATGTCTCCATTAGATATGCATGTATATGTATGTGGTACTTAAGGTAGCTTTCAAAGTATGTAATCAACAACCCCAAGATATACTTTACCCACACTCTAACCTCAAACTAACCTGAAATGAAGGATCTGTATAATATTAGTACTCTACTTCAGCTACTATTTATTCACTTTATTTAATAAACACTTTAGAGTTCCCACTTTCTTCCAGGTACTATCCTGAATTTTAAGCAATAATAAGTTAGATGGACAGTAAGGAATACACTTACAATTTTTATGGAACTCTTCTTCCTGTCTACACAATTAATAGTAAACCAAAACACAGCAAAACTCAAGTTTCTCGGCATCCATTGAATTGCAATAGAAAGTGAGAGCCCTAGCTGGTTTGGCTCAGTGGATAGAGCGTCAGCCTGTGGACGGAAGGGTCCCAGGTTCCATTCCGGCCAAGGGCACATGCCCGTGGTTGCCAGCTCGATGCCCAGTAGGGGGCGTGCAGAAGGCAGCCAATCAATTATTCTCTTTCATCATTGATGTTTCTATCTTTCTCTCCCTTCTCCCTTCCTCTTTGAAGTCAATAAAAATATATTTAAAAAATAAATAAAAGAAAGTGGGGGACTGTGCCAGCATTTGTTTGGGGGCAATGTGTTAATATTAGATGTTCAATGCAATTTTCATAGCAAGATAATTATGCTGTGATGAGTTCATCTACAAATAAATAATTACTTTTGTAAAAACATCTAGTATTCTGATTGTATTGGTAGTTCTTGTTATAATCAAGTCTCTGCTGCCTTTGCAACATTTTTATTGTTCAACATAAACGCAAGTAGGCAGAATAGTCAACTAAATCCCCTGTAGGCATAACTCACGCAGCATTGCTTTAAACATCGTTTCCCCCTCCCCCACAAGTGTGTGTGTAGGGGGCAGGTGAGGGAGGTATCAAGTGTGGAGGTCTCTCTCTGTACATAATGTAATATTCCATTTGAAGTTCTTGGGATGGCATCTGAGAATCAGCAGCTTGAGCTCATTGGTTCAAAGCATCTGGAAAAAAAAAGTGTTTTAAATTTAGGTTGCAAATGCAACCACCCATTGGGGATTAATCTCCCTGGTAGATAATGACCTTCAACATTTATATCACCACCAAAACTTGAACAAAGCAAACCAGGAAGAGGAGTATGCTTAGTCTAGGATTAGTATGATGAAAGGAAACCTGTTCTGCTCGTTTTATTCATCTGGCTGTTTGTAAATACACAAGGAAAGTAAAAAATACCCACCCGCCTCCAGTCTTGCAGTGTCCTAATTGTCTGTATTATTTGGAAAGGGAATACCACCTTTCTACACTGAGCTTTGTTGTCAGGATAGAGTAGGAGTTTGAGTTGCTCAGCTGTCTTACTCTCACCTGAGCATCTAGTCACCAAACGCCTGGATGTGAATGACAGCTGGGCGTAATTGAGGGCACTGCCTATCACAGAGATCACAAACCACCGGTCTTCTACCAGACTCTGGCCCACTAAGCTTTTAATATGAAGCCTAAACCAAGTTCTTACAACATTTTAAGCCCACAATGAACATAAAAATCTGGAATTTCAACTTTTCTTCAAAAATTATAAATTCTGATATCTGCACTCACTCACAATGGCCAAGTGGCATCTGTTCCTTTGAATAAGCAGCTTCTCCTACTATGCTGCATTCCTACCTGTCCAGAGACTGAAGCTCTGTTTGTGGCTTCATAATTGGAGGTAAAAATTTATATTTTGATCAAGGTATCAATTCAATATATGTGAATTTCTAATGTGTTAGAATATGAAGAACAACTTTCCAAATAGGTGAGTTAGACAAGTTAGATAGTGTTAAAACCTTTGAGGAATATAAAAAGGAATGCTGTTGCTGGTTGTGGGTCCCCATTTACTCCCCAAAAGGAGGGGTTGGGGTGTTACCTCCTTCACCTCAAGCCTAATGATGGTGGCTTCTATGCAGCCATCCAAAAGCTTAAAATATGTTCCCTGTGGTTAAGCAGCATCATTACAAGATGTATAATTTATGCCAGAGAGAGGGGTACACATTCTATTTGCATAATAGTCCACTTCTACTGAGTGTGGTGAAAACAGTGAACCAAGGGTGGGCTCCCCATTCAGCAGAAAACTTGTTTTGAATCCTCTTGAGATGGGAGGGTAAGAAACCCAATAGCAACAGTCTGGGAGGAGTGGACAACCTAAGGAGCCAAAGAGGAGGGTTCAAGTGTGTGAGGGAAAAGGGGGCAGCATAGAAAAATCTGACCACCTGTTCCATAACAGACTCCACAGCTTCCAGCCAGCTGGAAAGGAGAATTGCACACTAAATGAAGTTTACAATCACATTCATAGGAATTTGGCATTTTACTTACCAAATGGAACCTGTGTGCAACTGCCAGTGACTTTAAGACTGTTATTACCTGACATTATCATTAAAGATATGTCATTTCTTGAGGTCTCATCAAGGTCAGGAGAAGGTCACCACCACTGAATACATTTTAAGCGGGCAACTGGACACAGAGGAAAAAAAGTTTATTTTTATTATTTCAGGAGTGACTGTTGTACTGGATACGAAGCAGCAGCAGTAGCACAGTGATGTAAGGGACCAGGCTCTGTGGAGAGATGGGCACCCAGTCCTCAGACTCTTAGGCCTTCTGGTTTGCATGCTCAGCTCTACAGAAGTGCTGATAGTTTGATCACCCCAGTATATCACCTAGTACATTTTTCTGTTATTTTCCAAGGCTGTGAAACCACTATTGACATTAATTTTCTTTATCTATTTTCTACTTCCTTCTAATCTTCCTTAAAATCTTAAATTCTATCAACTTGTGGTAATTTCCATCAAACTTGCTTTTTGCTTTTACATTCTCCACAATGTTCTCTTGTTGCACAAAGGCACCTCCAAGGGAGACATAAAGTAGAACATCATCACTTACTGACTACAGAAAGCATTCAGTGCTTCCTTCCCATTGTCAGTGAGTTCCTGCCTGGGGATTTTATGGCATGCTCTGGTGTCTCATATTTTATTGGGAAATAAAAGAAAATTAGTGTTTTGATATTTCCTAAAAATTTATCTAGATTTAGAAAAAGAAAAGTAAAAATGGAAAGGTGTTAAAATTAATAAGGTTACAGCTGAAGTAAAAGCAAACAAAATTTATTAGCATGATTTATTAACTTACAACATATGAAGAACAAACATTCTAAGTGATTTTCTGTGAAAGGAGACCTTCAAAAGAAAAATGCAAGAACGATGTAGGTACTTAATAATCATAAAATTAACTAATCAGACATATTTATAGGAAAAAGAGCTAAAAAGTAAATCAACTTATAATACCCTGGGTACATTTATTTAGGTTTAAAATATGAAGGTAGACATTAAAGAAGAAGATGAGAGCAAAGGGACTCTGGAAAAAAGGACCTTTGGTATTCTATACAACATTATCTGTGCATGTGTAGCTGAATACTTAGTTGTACATTCCAGAGAGAGATAGCAAAAACATTAAAAATAAAAAAATAAAATGAAAAATTATTAATATATCAATTTTGTCTCCAATCCACAATTATACCAAGGGTATAATTAGTTTTTCAAATAGTTAGAAATACATAGGTTATTTAAGCAGTCATTAAAAAAATCAAAACCTCCATTAGCAGTTAAGAAGTAATAAAGCATTGCTTTGGAATTAAGGGAAATGGGAGACTATAATAAGAAAAAAAAGATGAGAATGCTGATTTATTAGATTGTCTTTCCTTTTGAGGATGGAATATTATAATATTTACTAAGGGCCCGGTGCACGAAATTCATGCACTGGGCGGGGGTGGGGTCCCTCAGCCCAGCTTTCGCCCTCTCACATACTGGGAACCCTCAGGGGATGTTCTACTGACAGCTTAGGCCCTCTGGGGAGCAGGCCTAAGGCACACTATGGCCTCCCTTTGTGGGCTGATCAGGGGAAGGCGCCAGCCCCATCACCCCGCTGCTGCAGCCAGTGCCAGCCACCGCAGCCACCAAGGTGTTTTCATTAACACAGACTCCAGTCCCGTCACCATGAAAAAATGACAACTTTCATTAGGCATTTTCAAGATGTGTCTTTCATAGGATATTTTCTTTCTTTCTCTTTCTTTCTTTCTTTCTTTCTTTCTTTCTTTCTTTCTTTCTTTCTTTCTTTCTTTCTTTCTTTCTTTCTTTCTTTCCTTCCTTCCTTCCTTCCTTCCTTCCTTCCTTCCTTCCTTCCTTCCTTCCTTCCTTCTTTCTTTCTTTCTTTCTTTCTTTCTTTCTTTCTTTCTTTCTTTCTTTCTTTCTTTCTTTCTTTTCTCACCTGAGGTTATGTTTCCATTGATTTTTAGACAATGTGGAAGAGAAAGGGAAAGACAGAGAGAAACATCAATGTGAGAGGGACACTTTGATTGGTTGTCTCCTACATGAGCCCTGACCTGGGCCCCAGCCAGGGAGGAGCCTGCAACCTAGGTACATGCCCTTGATCAGAATCGAACCAGACCTTGCAGTCGGCAGGCCGAGGCATTATCCACTGAGCCACACTGGCTAGGGCAGGATATGACATTTCTTAGCCCTCCAGCAGCGGGCCTTCGTTTTTTTCTCCAGGAGTGTGGTGGAAAAACCCTAGATCACCTTTTTGGATTTTTATACCCAAGTTACTAAGAATATTACCAGTGGTACACAGGGAGCTTAGCCAATGAGTGGTCAGAAAAGGTGTTTCCTCTGTAGTTTACACGGATCGCCGATTGCCTCTGATCGCCGGCTCCACCTCTGCCCAGGCCTCAAGTCTGGGGGCATGGACAGGGGCTCCTGAACTCCCTCTGATTGCAGGCTCCACCACTTCCCAGGCCCCAAGCCTCTGGCCCAGGCTTGGGGCCTGGGCAGGGGCCCCCAGCTCCCTCCCATAGCTGGCTCCACCCCTGCCCAGGTGCCCCCTGGTTCAGACCCTTCCCAGGTTGCTCAGGACCCCTGCAGGGCCTACCTCAGAGTGACCTGGGTGCTGAAAAAGTTCCCCGGACCCAGGCTGCTGGGCACCTATGTATGCAAATTAACTGCCATCTTTGTTGGGTTAATTTGCATACCCACTCTGATTGCCTGTGGGTGTAGTGGAGGTACGGTCAATTGACATGTTTGTCTATTATTAGGTATGATAACTCAGAGCCTAAAGAGACACATGAACAAATGAATGAATGAAAATCTCAATGCCTAATCTCAAAACTTTTCAAAAACATGCATATAAATATGATTTTACTCCCCTCTCAAAGGTTGTTTCTTCATGGATTAATTAATTAATTGCTGGAATTTTAAATGTAAATTAAAGGGATCTCAAAAGGCATTTTGTTCAGCCTTCTGACTCCACATGGGAAATGGGTAAGAGTATATTGTCAAAGTTGGAAAGGTAGATGGTGTAAGGAGAAAATTACCTTGAGGTCTGATGAATTCTTGCAATTAGAAAACAGGGGACATTTCCCAGTGAGTGTCCTAGGAAAAAATTACTCAAATACAGGAACTGTTATTAGAAAGTTTTTTGAATCCTCTATTCAGATTTCTAAAAATTAAATAAGAAAAGTTTTAAGTGGACATGAATTAACCCATGGTTTCTAATAAGAATCAATGCACTTTTATTCAAAGTTCATGCTTTATTGAGAATTGTTTAAAAAGTACCCTCATTTGTCATCATCTCCGTGAATGCTATTTGGTATCTTACACAAAACTGATTTTGAACACTATGGTTCCAGCTCATTCATTAATTAAAGATATTCTCATAATGGCAAAAAAATACAAGGCTAATACTTCGCTATTCTCATAAACATGACTAACAATTGCAGGATATAAGTGGGAAAAGTGCCATTGATGAGACTGCAGTGGCTTTCACACACTTGAGAGGGAGTCCAATTATAGTATCTCCTGCTACCTTCTGTCTTTCAGGACAACCCTACCACCCATGAATGGCAACATGTATCACTTCCTCCAAAACAATTCCATTCAGTTCAATCATGAAGAAAACCTCTTTTATGCAGATCCCCACTTCCTTCCCTCTGATGTCCAGATCTTTCAAGCTCACTAAATCACACAGCATTTCTGTGCATTGTTACCTCCTCCTCAGTGAGGCTGTTGGGAAACACTTCAAACAGTCTGTTCTGGAGGGGGACAAAACTGGGATGGGGAGGGGAAGGAAGGGAAATCAAGTCAGTGCTTGCCAAAACAATGACCTAAAAAGTGGGAGTTGGTGGTGGTGGTAGAGGGGAAGTGATCTTTATCCAGCCAAATGAAATGGTACCTGAGAGAATGTTTAATTCATTTTAAAGAGAAACATTGATTTAGAAGTTAGGTAATTACTTTAAATTTGTGAACGTGCATAAATAGGAAAGAGGTGTTAAGAGAGGACTTTGGAGGTATAAAAGGGAGGCCTGAAAGGATGTGGAGATGCCTTTGACACCCTTAAGCTTTTCAAAGGCTCTGCATTTTCATTGTAACCCCAGAGACACCAGGCACTTAGCATCAGCACAAGAGGCTGCGCCTGTGCTCCTACGTGGCTCCATTCATTTTGACATCCAAACCTGTGCCTAAGATTTCTCTCCGTGACATGCTCCCTGCAATAAAAACATAACCACACTAGATATGTAGAGCATAAAGGCAGATTGTTTTTAAACAGGGGGATTTTCAAGGTTTACTGCAAGGCGTCAGCTACTCTTTAAGTTAAAATAATGTTTGACAGGTCAGAAATGAGGCATAAAAGATTTTTTAAAAATCCAGACAATTTTACACTAAAGGAGCAGAAACAGAAACATCAAAGCTCAGGAACTATATACATTGTACAAAGCGCTAAGAGTTTCTGTTCTCTTTTACATTTTGACATATCTGTGTAGTGTGGTTAAAGCTATTAAGAGAACGCAAACTTCTTTCCAAGCAGCTCTTTCATGGCTCACATCATTCCGTGGTCACGTGAAGGGCACTTTGATGTTTTCCAGGAAAATGGGCAAGGTACTGCTGTGCTTTGCTGGGTAGCATAAGTACCAAGAGAAACTGCTGATTAAGGCATGTCATCTAATCTATGCATTAAATAGTCTTTATTCTTGATTTAAATAGCATTTTGATTTTTTAATACAGGGATTCCAAGAGAAATGTTCTGTCCTCTGCAGTCACCTAGCTCCATCAGGACCGAGGACCTCTGCTAGGGTGAGTGGGACTTGGAAGTTAGTATTGGCTGGTTGACTGACTCTCCAATTAAAGGTATGTGGAGTATTTCCCACAACTAGTAGATGTGAAACTCCGTATCAATTTGGAAGGAGTTTTTCATAGCTATTATATTCTTCTGTCTGATCATTTATTATCTTATTGGGAATTTTTTCATTTAGCTTCAGCACATTATCAAACATGTTTCTTGGATTAAATAAGATAGGTGTGATTGTTTCTGAAAATGAGTTTGAACACTGGACAGAAATCTGTAGAGGAGTGCTTTTTGGAGCATGTTATAGTTTCAGGAATAGAGAGACCCTTCAGTTTTCTCATAACTGTTTTCCTGAGCCTGATTTCTGGAGCCAAAATATTCTTTGAATAACTGACATCTTGCAATGGAAGAAGCATGGACTTCAGAACAGACAGTTGTCGATTTATATGCAGCCTCTACCACTTACCAGCTAGAAGACCTTGAAGAAGTCTATTAATGTCTCTTGCTTTGGGTTTTTCATCTGTAAAACTGAGATAATAATGCCAATTTATGGAGTTTCATTTTAGGAATTAAAATATAACTTATGTAAGATTTAATATTTAACAAGTACCTGTTCTCCTATTCTATCTTTAGAATAAAAATGAATTGGAATAAAAACTAATTGGAAAGGCTTTCATTTGGGAGCCAGAAAGAAGTATGTTCAAGATTATGAGGAGGAAAACTATTCTGTCTTTTTATATTAACACTAGAGGCCTGGCGCAAAAATTCGTGCACAGGTATGGTCCCTAGGCCTGGCCTGCAATCAGGGCCATCTTCCCTAGCTGCCCACAGCTGGCCCCTCCCCCCACCACTATCCACCCCTGGTTCCCCATTAGCCATCAGGTGATCAGTGCCTGATGGCCATTGGGAAGGGACTGAGAGCTCGACTGTTCCCACCTGCTCACTGGCCTGGCCCCTGCCCTGGGTGTCTATCAGGCAACTGGAACATGCTGGCCAGCAAAAGGGACCAAGAGGTGGTCAGTGCATGTCATAGTGACTGGTCCAGCAGTTGTTCTGGTCATTCTGTCATTAGAGTCAATTTGCATATCACCCTTTTATTATATAGGATAGAGGCCTGGTGCAGGGGTGGGGCTGGCTGGCCTGCCCTGAAGGAGGCCCCAGATTGGAGTAGGGGGGTCTCTGTGGGGGGGGGGGCAGGGCTGGCTGGAGGGAGGGGCCCTGAGGTTTGCAGGCTGGCCTTGCTCCTGATCGGACCCTTCGTGGGGGGTCCCTGCTGGGGGCGGGGCCAGCCTGGGTGAGAGCTGCAGGTGGTTTGCAGGATGGCCATGCCCCTGGCTTTGTCAGAAAGGATGTCTGGAAGACATCTGGTCTATCTGGTTTAATTAGCATATTATCATTTTATTAGTATAGATTTATTTTTGTAGTTTCAAAGCCTATTATCCCAAAAGCTTGGAAGTTATAATCAGGACAAAGAATGAGGGGATTATATGGACTCAATTTTCTCTATTCCTTCTTATTATTTCTGACTTCCCACCCCCACCATAGCTTTAAAAGTAAGCTGTTTGGGGGATCAGCATAATCACATCAACGGTGAACACAGATTCCTCAACCTCAACTTGTCCAATGCTGAACTTAAAGTCTTCTTCTGCTACCACCAGGCACCCAAACAAAAAGCTAGAACTATGCTACTCATCTTCTCTGTTACTCCCACCACACAACCCACCTCCACTGCCTTTGTTTGATAGTTCTAATTAGACCCAGTTCAGTTCCTTTCTCTCTTTCTCCTTTGACTCTAAGTTTTGGTACAATTTGATTCTTTCTTGAATTACACCCAGGCCTTTTCATTGATGTCTTTTCCTTTAGTCTCAGTATCTTCCAAATACAAAATTAATTATGTAACTCAGCAGAGAACCATTAAATGTGCGTATGTACCCTTAAAAGTTAAAGTCTGAATGCCTTAGCATTGTGCATTGGGCCCTTTATGATTTGGTCCCAGCCTATGTATTCAGTCCTGTATCCTGCCATATCTACCTTTGCTTCCTAATATCCATCCATGCAGAATAACTTGAGGTTCCTATGCTACCACTAAGCTCTGTACCTTTGTACCTGGGTATTCCCTCTCCTGGTGTCTCCTTTTATCTTATTGTTCACTGAGAAATTTCCCAGTTCAAACATTACCTTCTCTGAAACACTCCATGATTTATACTTTACCACTCTCTGACATTTAAGTTCAAAGAGAATTAATCATTTCTTTCTCTCTAGTTTATTAATCTTATATAGGCCTCTAGGATTGCACTCATCCCATTGGATTGGATCTATTTCCATTCCTTGAATGTGAACTCTATGAACAGGGAACATAATTTTTACCTTTGTGATCTCAGAGGGTTCCTCATGAGGTATTATCAATTAAGGCTGGTTGAATGACTGTATTTAGGAGACAGAATCAAGTTACATGGATTTGGAAGCACAAGAGAGAGACAGGTGTATGATCAGACCAGGCCGCATTTGTGACCTGGAAGGGAAAATAGAAGGACAAGCTTTATCTCATTTGGGGTAATTTTGGGTATGGTTTTTATATAATGATAATCTATCAGTAGTATAGAAAGAATAGGAAGCCCTGGCTGGTGTGACTCAGTAGGCTGAGCATTGTTCCATGCACCAAGAGGTTCAGTTCCCAGTTAGGGCACATGCCTGGGTTGTGAGCTTAATCCTCAGTAAGGGGTGTGCAGAAGGCAGCCTATCAATGCTTCTCTCTCATTTATGTTTCTCTCTCTCCCCTCTACCCTTCCTCTCTGTCTAAAAACATCAATAAACACACACATACACACACACACTATGTATAATATATATAATATATACAATATACATAGTGTGTGTGTGTATGTGTGTGTTTGCCACTATATATATATATATATATATATATATATATATATATATATATACACACACACACACACACACACACACTGTATATATTATATATATATAGTGGCAAATAGTATATATTTGCTTCAAAATTCCAGTGACTTAATCCCTACATACACATACACACACACTATATATAATATATAATATATAATATATATATACTGTATATATTATATATATTATACATAGTGTGTGTGTATATATATATATATATATTTATATATATTTGCCACTATATATATATATAGTGGCAAATATATATATATATAAATATAAATTTAGATTCATTATATCAGTTAGAGTATGTCTCCAGTTGTTGTAAAAAATAGATTCCAAATTGTAAGAGCGTAAGTAAAATAATAGTATATGTCTCATAATTCCATGATAAATGTTTGTGAAATATCAGGAGACAGAGAAGTAATCATTTTGGTAATGGGACCAAGAGAAGCTTTGCAAAGGAAGTGAAAATTGGGTTGAAACTTCAAGGTTGCCTAGGACTTTAACAGGTAAAATGCAGTTAGTAAAAAATACTTTCTTTTAGAGAGAATAGCATTATTAAAAGCAGATTTATGAAACACATTTAGTTTCTAGGGGGATGCAAATAGTCTGGTAGGATGAAGTGAGAAAGTAGTGAGAGATGAGGCTTATCAGGTATGAGGGAACCACATTCTGAAAAGCCTTAAATGGTAAGTTGAATAGTTAGAATTATGGAAGTTTGTATTTAATGTCCAAAATGGGGAGCCACATAAGACTTTTGATGCAAGTGGTGACATTAACATAGCTATAAGGTAGAAGATCCTTCAGATGGCAGCGGATGGAAAAAAATGATTTTCTATATGGCTATATGGCACCCTGGCCACTCCTATGGTGCAAAATCTGGATAAGGGGGTTTACCATAAGCAAAGGTAAATTTTTCTAAATGTTGATAGAAAGGAACGTTCTTTGGTCTGGTATATCATAAAAGCTGTGGTGAATACTTTAGCATTCTCATCCCCATTCAAACATCAAAATACCTGGGGGAGCAAAAGTGGTGAAGCAGAAGCATTTCCTTCTAGGACTGGCGGGAAGAGCAGGATATAATTATCTTTATAAAATGAGACACACTGGGAGTTGAATGGCTTACTTAAAATCCAAGACCCTAAACTACATACCCCCAGTCTATACAAAAAAAAAAAAAAAAAAAAGTTTGGCTGTGTCCTATTTCCTTGGGAGTGGGGGAGAGAGTAAAGTATACATTTCTTCACAGATCGAAAGATTCCTTTGAACTCATTCTACTTATATCCCTACACACTTTTATTTGAAGGCTGCAGTGCCCACAAATCCAGGAAGATAATTTACATTTTTTATGTAAGCAATTTCGAACAGTTTTTCCTCTGTATTTTTGGCCAAAATTTTTGCTCAGGGAGGAGTGACTCATAGACCCATAAAAAGAGACATTTGGGTCATCAGTAATATTACTATAAGGCACAGCCTATAACAGTTTTAAAATTTACTTGGTTATTTTTTTAACACCCAAACCCACATTGTCTTGTGTCAGGCTAAAGAAATTTAGTGATCACTCCTAGCTTTTGTTTATTATCTACCAGAATATTTGGTTCCCAAGAAGGGGTGGAGCCCATTTGTTCACAGGAAGTTGACATCACTGTGATGTAGAGAGATCACTGTAGTAAATTTCACGAAACCAGGCCTACAAGAAATTTTCGTATATATGGAAGAAAAGTAAAGACATTGCTGCTAGAATGAATAGGATATGTAAGAAAAAAACATGCCTTTGCTTTTAATTCATTCACAAACATTTATTAAGCACTTACAGTGTTAGACAGAGCTGGGCACTTACAGTAGATCTTGAAGGGCAGTAAAAGATAAAAGTTAGGGAAAATAAGTGAGGCCAAAGCAGGCCAGGGCTGCAGAAGCTTGGCTTCCTCCATTGCCGGGGGCAACTCTAGCCTCCTGCTTTCTCCAGCTCAGTGACTGCCGCCATTTCTGTTGGGCTTTATTTATATTCTATAATTGAAACTTTGTAGCATTGAGTGGAGGCCTGGGCTGGCAAGGGCAGGTGGAAAGTTTGGCTTCCTCCATTGCCAGGGAAACCCAAGCCTTTCTCCTGCTCTCTGTGGCTGCAGCCATCTTGGTTGGGTTTATTTGCATATTCCCTCCTGATTGGCTGGTGGGCATAGCGGAGGTAAGGTCAATTTGCATATTACTCTTTTATTAGATAGGATATCTGCCTTGGAACACAGGAATTTCTTTTTCTTTTCTCTCAAATTATGAAGGTGGTTAAATTAGTGTAAAGTAAAAATAAAAGTGGGGACTGGACATTTCAGTTATGGTGGGGAAAGTAATGTCATTTACACAGGGGAAAAGAATAGTTGACTACATCATGTATTCTCTTGAAAGGATATGTATTCATGGCTGTGGATGAAGGATAAGCCGAAAATGTAATCTATTTTTACTTTCAAAAGATGTGAACAATGTTTTGCATCAAAAGCCATAGCAAAAAAAAAAAAAAAATTGTGTCAATCTGGAACTGGAGAAAATGTTTTGTCACACATAGAAAATTGTCTCCGAAATAGAAAATAAAAGGGAGTGATAAATGTACATTTTCTTTTTGGAAAAGGTAAACAGTGAGGTTCCCAGGAATCAGGGCTGGTATAACCTTTGTTCAACAATTTAACAAATGATCTGTAAAGAGGAAAGGCCTCTGAAATGTTCACATTGGAGGATTATCTAAAGGATTATCTAACTCTTTCAGGTAAGGAAATGTGAAATCAACAGGCCAAGATAATTTACATACCATGTGTGGTCAAACACTTAAAAATGGAGGGCTTTTTATTTTTTGTTATTATAAAAGAGATCACATAACATGATAAATAATACAAATTGCACAGAGGAATAAAGAATATAGTGAACCTCTCAATTCAGACCACCCTTCAACTCCCTCACCTTGGTTCTATTCCATAGAGATTGCCACTTAATACAGTTTCTAGACTGTCCTTCCGCAAATACTACTTAGGCATATATGCACTTATATTCACATGCTTTTCTATAACATATTTACATGTAACTGGGGACATTTCCACATACACTATTCTAAACATTACTTATTGTTTGCTTAAGAATACGTATTAAAGATATGTCTTCTATTAGCAGATACTATTGCATCCTTTTTAGTTACTGCATATATACTGATATGTGGATTTTCTATATCTAATTTACTCAGATCCCCTGATGGTGAACATTTTTTATGGTATTTCTTGTGTGTGTTTTTTATACTATATATTGCTATTGTTGTGATTTTTGTTATTGTTGTTACTAAAACCAATGCCTCAAGGACATTCTTGAGTGCATATTTTTTCACATAATTGTAAGTTTACCTCTAGGATAAATTCCCAGAAATGAGATTGTTGAGTCAAAGAGTAGCTGCAGTTCTAGTTTGCTTTGCTTCCTACTGACTTCCAAAAATATCATATCAATAATATATCCTTACAAGTAGGAAATAAGCATGTTTCCCCATACCATAGGTAATAGTGAGTATTATAGAAAACAACAACACATTTTGGGATTTTCCAAGTATAATCTTCATACTTAAAATATCTTTTTAAATTTTAAAATGTTCATTGAATTTTGACTTTTGATGTATAAACCACACACATGCATACTTAAAATGATCACTGATTTCAGCATGGAGGAAACTGAGCTGGCTGTAGGCTGAAGAAAGATATGGGAAGAAGGGAGGCAGTGAGAACAAACTGTCCTTTGGAGAGCCTTGAGAAAAAGAGAGCAGAGTAGGCAGGAAGTGGGGTCAGGAGACAAGTCAGGAAAAACACTTTATTTGTTAAGGAATTTGAGTTATTTAGAGTTGGAGTAA
Source organism: Corynorhinus townsendii (assembly GCA_026230045.1). Classification (NCBI taxonomy): domain Eukaryota; kingdom Metazoa; phylum Chordata; class Mammalia; order Chiroptera; family Vespertilionidae; genus Corynorhinus; species Corynorhinus townsendii. The sequence continues at coordinate 76,171,309 of JAPDVU010000001.1, read as the reverse complement.
TCTCTCTCCTGAGGTAGTGGATCTCTTGTCATTGGAAAGGGACAAGCTGGGGCTGAGAGTCTCTGGCTAAAGTCACTGCAGAACAATTCGTGCACTGGGAAGAAAGCTCTAAATCACCTTGTCAGGCTTGTCATATAGGGAAATAACTGACAGCTAACTGGATCTTTTCAACCACATATCTAGTTTGTGGAACTGTGGAATCCGCTGGAATAATTAGGGAGAACTCACTGAAGTCAATGGTAGAACACCACAGAGTACAAAGATATAATCTCTAAAATTCCTTCCAATTTGAACATTTTTATGATTGATACATTAAAAAATCATTGTATTTAAAATAAAAAAAATGTATGACCTAGCAATCCCACTTCTGGAAATATATTCACTGAAACCTGAAACACTAATTTGAAAAAAATATATGCACCTCTATGTTCATTTCAGCATTGTCTGCAATAGCCAAGATTTAGAAACAGTCCAAGTGCCCATCAGTTGATGACTGGATAAAAAACTGTGGCACATGCCCTAACCGGTTTGGCTCAGTGGATAGAGCATCAGCCTGCGGACTCAAGGGTCCCAGGTTCGATTCCAGTCAAGGGCATGTACCTTGGTTGCGGGCACGTACCTTGGTTGCGGGCACATCCCCAGTAGGAGGTGTGTAGGAGGCAGTTGATCAATGTTTCTCTCCCATCCATGTTTCTAACTCTCTATCCCTCTCCCTTCCTCTCTGTAAAAAATCAATAAAATATATATATTTAAAAAAACAAACAAACAAACAAACAAAAAACTGTGGCACATTACACACTGGAATACTACTCATCCATAAAAAAGATGGAAATCTTATCTTTTGTGACAGCATGGATGGACCTAGGGAGTATTATGCTAAGTGAAATAAGCCAGTCAGAGAAAGACAAGTACCATATGATCTCACTTATATGTGGAATCTAATGAACAAAAAAATCTAACAAACAAAATAGAAACAGACTCATAGATACAGAGAATAGACTGATAGCTGTTAGAAGAGGGGATGAAGACTGGTGACAAGATTGAGCAAAAACCCCAAAACTTATAGATGCAGATAACTGTATGGTGGTTACCAAAGGAAAAGGGGAGTGGGGAGAAGTAGAACAGGGTAAAGAGGGGGATAAATGGTGATGGAAGGAAACTTGATTTGGGGTGGTGAACACATAATTATTTAATTGTACACCTGAAACCTATATACTTTTATTAACAAATATCAACCCAATAAATTCAATAAAATTTAAATAATAATAAAATTAAATTAAAAATCCAAATTGGGGAAAAATAACATAACTGACCAAATCCCTATGTAATTGTTAATTCTAGGGGCTTAATTTTGTCAAATAAATGAGACTAGATAAGATATAGTTGATTAAAACTTAGTATTTCCTGAGAAATCATGCAAGTCAAGAACTATTTTGAAGCAAAGAAACATTAGTTTTAAATAACGTTTGCTTTTATAGCTTGCTATACATACATGATTTTTATAAGTATCTTCCCCACCTGTTTGCATACAATATCCTCTGCCTAGTTCAATACTTTTCATATCCACTCAATTTTATTATCAACCTGACCCATTTCGTGTGAGTATCTTACCTGTACACACTTTTCTCACCTGGCATTTATATAAATTAGTAAAATGCCTAATACATGAACCAAGTAAAATAAAAAAGGAAACACACTTCATAACTACAGAAGTTGAAGCCATTTTTTCCTTGTAGTTTTCTTAGGATTTTGCCAAGAGCCTGGGGTGGTATATCATAATTCACTTTAGAAGATAGCTATCAAGGGTGTTTGAAAATATTTTTACCAATGTACATTAAGATGTTTGGTTTCAAAATGGGCGATTTTTCAAACGCCTAATTAAATTCATTGGAAGTTTTGTTTGCTGAAACATTTCACATCCTGGGAAAGAAAACCAAATACATTGTTTTTCTTTGTTCTGCACTGAGCCATGAAAAGAGAGCTTAAAAAAAAGGAAAAAATATCAGAATAAAACCCCTGTAAATCAAGTTGGTCTTTTCTAGGCAATTTTTTCCCCAACATCTTGGCAAGGACTGAATCTCTATTCTTTTCTTTTTGTAGGTGCATTCTGTGTGGCCCACTTCCTGTGGCTGTTCCACACTCTGAAATGACAACATTTATGGGCTGTAACAGCTTTAAAAACATTAATTTCCAGTCATTGGAAATAGTCTACATTTCACTCAGGGCGAAGAAATTGTTCCTGCTTCTGACACTTGAGCTTTATTGCTGCTGATTTCGGACACCCCAGACACTGGGAGGTGAGGATAACTTTCTTTTGGAACCTTTCCTTTGTGTCGCTTGCTTTGCCACCTGTTTTCCCAGCTGCCCAGCAAGGCTGTCATCACATTCTCTTCTCAGGTTGGTGTGGGGAAAAGGCCCCAGTCTGGAGAAAAAAGTTTATTTTAGGTAAATTTAATCAAGTGGTGAGCTTTTATTTTTGCTTTTTTTAAAAAACGCTGTTTTATTATTTTTTTAGTATATTTTTTATTGACTTTTTAGTGAGAGGAAGAGAGAGGGACACAGAGACAGAAACATGGATGAGAGAGAAACCTTAATTAGCTGCCTCTTGTATACCTCCCACTGGGGATTAAGCATGCAACCTGTGCTTGTGCCCTGACTGGGAATTGAACCATGATCTCTAGGTTCATAGATTGATGCTCAACCAACTGCTGAGCAACATGGGCTAGGCACATATTGTCACTTTTAAATCACTTCACAATCTTAAGGGGTAGTTATCCCTACTCATCTAGTGGGGAAACTGATACTCATAGGGTACATTAATTATCCTATGTTTTACTCTTAGTAATTGGTAAAGACTGCAGATATATATATGTGTGTATATATATATATATTATGCTTATGAAGCTATATGATGTATGTTACATGAATTTCTGTTTCATGTAACTATTACTCATAACTTTCCAACTATTGGAGAGAGGCATTTGATCACCTGGTAAAATAGGAACTTTACAGTAATAGAGACTTAAACTCAAATGCCAACTTTCTGTGGACAAGTTATTCAATCCAATATAACTCAATTAAAAACAAACAAACAACTCTCTCAAGGAATATTCCCAGAAGCAGAGCCTGAAGCAGGGCTTTGGCTGCCTGTGTTTTATAAAGGACATGCTGTTCAGGGAAGAGCAATCAGGGAATGAGAGAAGTGGACACAGAAGCAAAAAGAGTGAAGAAAGGATGTAGTCTCAGGGCAGGTCTAGCCTAGGCCCAAGCCACCAGACACTGAAACACACCCATTAAGGGGAGGTCCAGGACCTTTGTACCCTTTCATCAGTTAGTCATTGGCCTACCCCAGAAAAAGGTTGGCACTATCTCCTCCCAGACGACTTCTGGAAAGTTGGTTCCTGTTTGCCAAGGTTGATTGTCTGTAATTTTGCAGGTGTTAACCATCAGCTCACATTATCCTTTGCAGCAAGGAGATGGGTGTCCTAACAGGTTGAGGGGAGTATTATAGGGCATTTACATCTACTGTAAGTTCTGCTAAGTGCCTTCAAGACACCATTTATTTTATCCCTCACCTTAAAAGAATCTAATGGGGGCTGAGGGAATAAGTGTGGCATGGGGTTAAACTAGAAGTATATTTTAGTGCGATGGTCTGTTTTGTATGTCTGGGCATGGGTATGGAAAGATGAAGGAGGAGAAGAAGAGAGATGAAGAGAGGTTAAGGGACTAAAAACGAGCTCAGAGAAATTAAATGATACCAGAAGGGAGTGACCTTGAGGTGTCTCTTGGGGGTCCTCAGAAGTTAGTAGAAGAGGTGACAAAGGGCTTTACCGAGGAGGCTTGATAAATCATGGCAACTCTGGGGAATAGCATTATGTCTATATAACTAAGATGACTGGAGCTTACAAGGGCATGGTGGGAAAAGAGACTGAAAAGATGAGCAAGAACCACCAGTTGAAGGGTCTTTTGGTTTATGCTTAAAGGTAGACTTTAATACAAGGGCATTGGAAGGTTGAAAAACAAAACAAAACAAACAAACAAAAAAACAACTACTGCAGGGTGACATAGTGTAAGGACTATGTTTTCCATGTTTGGGACAGTAATTACTAATATGCATTTCACTCTATAATTTGATACATGAAATGTTGCCCAGTTGGTTTATACTGTCTTCCACATCCACTCTCCTGGAATGTCAAAAATGTAGAATGGATATTTTGAAATACTAATATAGTTTATTAAAATACATCAAGGAGCCCATGCCCTAGTTGCTTTGGCTCAGTGGATAGAGCATTGGCCTGTGGACTGAAGGGTTCCAAGTTCAATTCCAGTCAAGGGCACATATCTGGGTTGTGGGCTTGATCCCCAGTAGGGGGGGCATGCAGGAGGCAGCTGATCAATATTCTCTCTCATCATTGATGTTTCTATCTCTCTCTTCCTCTTCCTTCCTCTCTGAAACCAATAAAAATATATTTTAAAATATTTAAAAAATAAAAATAAAATACATCAAGGAGCCCAGCCTGTTTTAGATCAGTGGTTGAGCCTTGACCCCCATGAACCAAGAGATCATAGTTCAATTCTTGGTCTGGGCACATGCCAAGATTATGGGCATAATCCCTAATAGCTGATTGATTATTCTATCTCATCATTGATGTTTCCCTCTCCCCCCTCCCTTCCTCATTCTGAAATCAATAAAAATATATTAAAAAATGCATCAAGTATAATTCTGAAGTTGATATCAGCAAGGAACACATTGCCTTATTCCACATGCTAGCTAGCAAGGGCATGCTTTTGAGCACTGGGACCCAAGTTTGCAGAGGATGGCAGTGAAAGTCTTTCTCTAACTAGTCTTTCCAAGCCTGCTCTCACCCTAACACTTACTCCTAATCTCTGAGGTTGTCCCACTTCCCATTCTTTGAGCTCTGTGAGTCATATGGCTGCCAGACTCCTGCTGGACTTGTTAACTTTTCTTTTTCTCAAACCCATGGTTCACGTCATTGGATACCCATACACTTCTTCAGGGTGGAGACCAACTTATTTTTGCTTATGGTCTCCATTGTTTTCCCTCCATTTTGATACATTTTCCCTTTCCTGTCACGGAGTCATATTATTTTTCCATATAGCCTGTTGTGGGCTCTGTAGAACTTCCCTGAATTCCTGCCAAGGTAGAGGCATTAGAAATACTTTTCAGAAAGTAGGGCACAGCATGGGCTGGCATGTGGAGCAGTGGGAAATAGAGGTACAGAGTCCAATGTTCAACAGGAGACATATACACAAAAAGTCTCACCAGCACTGTTTATAATAGTAAAACTTGGAGGCAACCCAAGTGCCCTTTTTGGATGCGGGGGCGGGGAATGGTATAGTCACACAATAGAATATTGTATAACTGTCAAATGAATAGATTACAGTCCCACCCAGTAATATAGATGAAACATAGCAACGTAATAAGTATGAAAACTCAGTTTTCAAAATTTATATAAAGAATGATCCCCTTTCTGTAATATAAAATAAACATATAAAAACATTTTAAGAATATAAATATAGACAATAAAACCATGTAAAAAATGATTAATGAAACAAGATTTCAGATGATGATTATTGTGTATGGGGGGAGCTAAGGAATAGAGTGGGGGAGGTAATTAGGTGCAGGTCAAGGAGTTTTCAGTGGGTTTTACCCCCCTCTCTCCATCTTGCTCTCCCACTGAGGTTGAATCCAGGGTCTTCCAGAGCAGAATAGAGTTGGGGGTATCCTGATGGTCATTGTGGTCTGAGGGACCTCTCAAGCTCCAACAACTGCATAGCTCCTTAACTGAATTGAGAATGGGAGTGAATCTTTGGTAACACTAGTAGCCATGATCCCTAAAGTCTGGCCTGAGTGAGTGTACAGCACAGCCATTTATTTCTGAGACCTTACCACCTGGATCATGTCCTAGTTAAAACCCAGATATCTTTATCCTCTTCTAAGTGTCTGGGAATCTTACCTCTCTCTCCTGTCCACAGAGTCCTTCCCCTTGCCTTTGGAATACCTAGTACGTTCTCTTCAATAAATTTAAAATTTTCCAAATGATAGAAAACAAACTTCAAGCAGCATCTGCTGTATGGCCTGCCAATATATCTAAGGCAAGAGACTACTCCTGTAAACATTACAGAACAGGAAAAGCTCATCCACCCAGCACTAGCTGAGCCAAACACTAGGCACTGAGAATTTCAGTGGAGAAATATCGACTATTTCAATATGAATGGCGTCCCCCAGGACAATGGGTAGCTAATGTTCAAAAGCCCAAACTCCTCAATGGCATGTAGGTCACAGACTGCATGGGGAAAATCACAAGACACTGTGGTTAGGGAGTTTGGGATCATGCTGGAAGCTGGTTGGTATGAGGTGAGGTAAAGGTAATAAATTATTTCTTCAGGTCTTGAGAATAGCTCTGAGGTCTTTTCCATCCCTTTGTCCAGTCTCATGGGAAAGTAGCCAGGGTGTCATTCGACCTTAGGGCTTAGGAGGGTAAACACAACTTAGGTAAAGTTAAGTAAAGATATTGTCTTTTAAATTGACAGCAATTCAGACTTAGTGACCACTAGTCAGGTGTCAGGTCCAGGCTACTGTCTTTTGCTGGGTGTCTGTGAGAAAGAGAGAGAGATAGGCAGAGAGAGAAGAGATTATTCCTAGAGCTAGGATTTAAAGCTAAATGTAATCAGTTATAAGGACCCTCAGGTTTAAGAAGTGGCATGAGACAATGTAGGCAGGAGAAACAGATATTTTAGGACATTTCCCTGCCCGTATGTTAAGCACTGGTCAAGTGGCATTAGGTGCTCAGTATCTATTCTTGATCTGCTTCCATCCCAAGTTAATAACAAGGAATATGGGCCTTTGTTTTTCTATTTGGCTCAGGAAGTCTTATTCCTATAAATGTGAAGGGCATTTGAAGTGGGCAGGGCAGAGGAACCCTTTCCCGTGTTTCCTCTTCCAACTCGGCTCTTCTTTCCACAGAGCAGAATTGTGCTCTGACGTCCTAAAACAGTGCTCTATTTTAGGAAGTGTCCAGGGAAAATGTTGTGACTGACAACTCCAAAATAGAAGACATGAAAGTATCATTTTTCTTTGAAAAGAAGAAAAGGTGGACAAAGGCAGAATCCATGTGCTGTAAACATGACTTGTGTCTTTCTACGGCTGGCACCCACCAGCCCATTTCCTCTTTCAAGGCTGAAAGGCGCTAAATGTCCTCTGGTCCAAGGGACAGGAGTGTGTTTCCTTGGAGTGAGACTTAGAACATCTATTCCTTTAAGATATCTCACCCATCCCTAGCCACTTCCACAAAATATAACAAGGTGGGAACTGAGCTCAGCATTCTGTTTTCCTTTACTTCCCATTGATTCATTCCAGTCAACAAAATAATGCACTATTGTCTCTTGAAAGAGTAATCAGTTAATCTGAGAAATGTCATTCTAAACAGCAAACTGGCCATTTTGGAAAAACTTTCTTTGTGCCCTAACAGTTCCACAGAGGTAACTGATTCATTACAGACATCTCCTGAGGAACCAGCAGTCCCCAGCCAATCTGTCTAGATGGTTCTTTCCTATCACTGGGTGTTACAATGACCTAAAAAATTCCATGCTTTGTGTTGGCTGATTTAAAAATAAGTCTCTGTTATGGAGATAAATATAGAAAACATATCAAGTTACTAATCTGCCATTGAACAGAAGGCCTCAAAGTAAAATCATAGTCATGCCTGTCATAGCTGCCTTCAAAGGCTGTCACAAATATAGCTAATGAATTACAAAAGCACCTGCCTCTACCTTTATCTGCTTCCATTATTAGTTATCTTTGTCTTTTGAAACTGATATCAACTGATTTCGTCATAATTTGATGACGATACTGAACAAAATTGTGATACTAATCTGCATTATCAGATTATTGACCTTGTATCAGTTTTGTTTTGTTTTTTTTAAAAGAATTCAGCTAGAAACCTAAGGCTTTTGGAAATTCATTTATTTGATCTACAGTTGACTATAAATGTTTTTGAATGAATAAATTAGTATTTGCATTCAGTTATTGCAAACTATCTCACAGACATGTGAAGCTATCTTTTTTTAGTCTTAAAATGAAATGTATCCATTTCAATCACTATTTCGTTGGAAATTACTTAAAAAAATCTAATCTTTGAAAGGTTGAAGATTGAAAATAGGGGACTGCTATCTGCTGCATGAAACTATTTAACATTATTTTAAATTATTATTAGACCACTTTTCAGGCTCATCTGCTGACTATCTCTTGGCCTACAACTTTTTTGCTTGATCTTATTTTGCAAACTTAGGCTCTTCTGAACAAGTAGTCAAGTAGGATCTCAGATTTCTAGTACTTATTAACTTACCAGTTCTGACCATAGTAGAAAGACAAACTCACTGTTCTTTTTTTAAATATATATATTTTATTGATTTTCTCACAGAAAGTAAGGGAGAGGGATAGAGAGTTAGGAACATCGATGAGAGAGAAACATTGATCAGCTGCCTTCTGCACACCTCCTCCTGGGGATGTGCCCTGCAACCAAGGTGCATGCCCTTGACCGGAATTGAACCTGAGACCCTTCAGTCCACAGGCCAATCCTCTATCCACCGAGCCAAACCAGTTAAGGCAAACTCACTGTTATTATGAGTTTAAGAATTATTAATATTTAAAAGTGTATATGATATTAATATTTTAAAACCCATTTCTAAGTTTATTAGCAAATGAGATTTTCATAGAACAATTATTTTACAGTGTCAGTGTAGGTACTTGACTAAGTGTTAAAAACATTTAGACTAGGTATTTTTGCTTCTGGCATTACATATATCTATATGTCTGGCTAATAGTTTCTACAATTGTGAAGTACTTCTTTATTGGAAGGTCTTGGTTCCTTTATCCTTTTACCAACTCAGAGTCTCTAACCAGTTTCATTTTTTTATTTAAAAAATAAAATTTATTTTGTAGAACAGTTTTAGATTTACAAATAAATTGTGATGATAGTACAAAGATTTCCCAAGCACTGTGATAGCCAGTTTCCCTGTTATTGACATCTTATGTTAATGGCACACTTGTTATCATTAATGAACCCATATTGATATATTAATATAACTAAAATCCATATTTTATCTAGACTCTTTTGTTTTCACCTGATGTCCTTTTATGTTTCAGAACCTCATCCAGGATATGACATTACATGTAATCATGTCTCCTTAGGCTCCTCTTGCCTGAGACTTCCCGTGTTTTTATGAAAGTTTGAGGAGTACAGGTCAAGTATTTTGTAGATAATCCCTTAATTGGAATTTCTCTGATGGTATTCTTATAATTAGTCTGAGGTCATGCATTTTTTTGTTGTTGTTTGTTTTTTTAAATATAGAAATATATTTCATTGATTTTTTACAGAGAGGAAGGGAAAGGGATTGAGAGTTAGAAACTTCTATGAGAGAGAAACATCGATCAGCTGCCTCCTGCACGCCCCCTACTGGGGATGTGCCCACAACCAAAGTACATGCCCTTGACCTGAATGGAACCTGGGACCTTTCAGTCCGCAGGCCGATGCTCTATCCACTGAGCCTAACCGGTTAGGCAGAGGTCATGCGTTTTGAGAAGGAAGATCACAGAGGTAAACTGCTGTTTTTGTCTTATCATGTTAAGGATCCATAAAATCAAGTTAACTTCCACTATTGACCTTGACCTTATCATTTGTTTAAGGGAGTCTTTGTCAGATTTCTCCACCATAAAGTTACTCTTCTACCAACGTCCCTCACAACTTTCCATACTGTTCTTTTTGTAAAGAAGTCATACAGATGGCCCATACTTAGGAAGAAAGAGTCCTACATAATTTCTTTGGAATTCTTCTGCATAGGAGATTTCTCTTCTCCCCCATTTTTTTCTTTATTTAATCATTCATTTATAATAGTGAGATACCTGGCTCCCACCATTCCCTATCCATTTACCTAATTGTTCACTTCCAGCATACATGATTAGCAGATCAGAATTCTTTACCCATGCTCCCATGGGAAACAATTCTATCAACTAGAGTCCAAAGATTATGCACAGTTTCTTTAGTCATACAGACTCCACTCATTTCCAGTTATTAGGTCAGTACCTTTTTTCCTGCTATCCTGTTGTGAGGTTGTTTCATACACTTAAAATATAGTTAGATTATTGTAATACATTCTGCATTTCCTTCTGGGACTATCTGACTTCCTAAATGATTTTTTTTTTTTTTTTACTTTGTCTATATTAAGGTTCACTCTTCATGTTATAAAGTTCTGTGAGTTTTGAAAAAAAGTAGAATGTCATATATCCAAAATTACAGAATTATACAGAATAGTTTCACTGCTCAGTTGTACATACCCTGTGCTTCACCAGTTTAAACTTCCTCCCTTCTCTTGAGCCCCTCTCAAATACCGATCTACCAGAATGTTATCTTATGAAGATCATATAGTATATAGTTGTTGTTTTTTGTTAATCCTCACCCAAGGATATTTTTCCATGATTTTTAGGGAGAGCAGAAGAGAGAGGGAAAGACAGAGAGAAACCTGATGTGAGAGAAGCACATAAATTGGTTGCCTCCCATAAAGGGCCTGGGCTGCACGTAGGGCCCTTTGGTCTGCAGGGCTATAGTTTTTTCAAATGGAGTTATTTCACTTGGAGACATGCATTTAATATTCATTTATTTTTTTGTGTGAGGCTCATTTCTCCTTATTGCTAAGTGGGAATCCATTGCATGTATGTGCCACAATGTTTACTCATTCACCAGTGAAAGGCATCCTGCCTGCTCCCAAGTTTTGACGATTATGAGTTAAACTGCTATAAACATTCACATGCAGATTTTTGTGTTCACATAACTTTTCAAATCAGTTGGGTAAATATCTAAGAGAGTGATTGCTAGATCATATGAGAAGACTATGTTTAGCTGTGTAAGAAACAGCCAAACTATCTTTCAAGTGGCTGTACTATTTTGCTTTCCTTCCATCAATGAATGAGAACTCCTATTGCTCTACATCTTCACCATAGTAGTTTTTATCATCATTTCTATGGATTTTAGCCATTCTAATAACTGTATAGTTGTGTCTTGTTGTTTTAATTTACAATTACCTAATGACAAATGATACTGTCTTAATATGCCTATTTATCTTCTCTGTTGAGGTGTCCTGCTCTTTTATTCAATTTTTAATTGAGTCATTTATTTTCTAACTATTAAGTTTGAAGAATTTTTTACATATTTTGGATAAAAATCCTTTGTCAGATATGTGATTTGCAAAGGTTTTTTTTGTGTGTTTTTTTTTCTAAGTCTGTGGCTTGTCTTTTCATTTCTTAACAGTCCTCACAGATGTTTTTCATTTTAATAAAGTCCAACATTTTTTTCTTTCATTATTATGCTTTTGACAATGTATATAAAAACTCTTCACCAAATCCAAGTCACCTAGATTTATTAGTTGACTATATTTGTCTATTTATGTGCTCTCTCTTCTGCAATATTAATCTATGACTACTGTCTTGTCAATAGCACATTATCTTGATTACTGTAACTTTATAATAAATCTTGAAATTGAGTACTGTTAAGTTCTCTAATTTTGTTCTTCAGTATTGTGTTTGTGTTGAATATTTTTGTTACTTTTGTCTTCCTTAGAGTCTTTACAATTTTCTACATATTAATTAATTAGTTTCTCCTCATTAAGTATGACTTTAGCTTTTGCTTCCTTTTTAAATTAAGTATTTGTCATAATCATTTCAGCCTTTTATAACAAAATACCATAGAATGAATGGCTTATAAACAACATAAATTTATTTTTCAACATTCTGGAGGCTGGGAGGTCCAAGATCAAGGCACTGGCAGATCCAGTGTCTGATGAGAGTCTGCTTCTTGGTTCATAAAGAGCTGTCTTCTGCTTGCCTTACTCACAGGGTGGGAGAGGCGAGAGAGCTCTCTTGGGTCTCTTTTATATGTGTACTTTTTCCCTCATGAGCTAATCATCTACTAAAGGCCCCATCTGGGTGGTGAAGTATAGCTTCCCAAATAGTTCTTATTTTTTGTAACGTTAAAGCAAGTTTTATGCCCACAAGCTCAGAATATTAATTATATACAACTGGATTTTATGAAATTCACTAAATCTTGAAGGTTTAAAGCAAAATTATGACTTTTATTTACTATCAGTTAGTTATATGAGTTTAACTGAGCCACTGGTGCCAGATAAAATTACCAAAAAATCCAAATAATTTATCTCTCAGGAGAGTAGAGCAAGCTTTTAAAATTTCTTGTACTATGTACTTATGTAGAGAGATGTTTATAATATGAAAGTCCAAGGGTTCTTTTGTCCACCTTATCAGTAGGTTTAGAAAGTTTATCAGCCCTTTGAAGCATGTACAGTATCAGCCAGCAACATTTTTTATCAAGAGTGTCATAGTGATGACATATCTGATAGTTATGAATATTACACATGGAGTATATTGGGACACATTTCAGTTTGATGAATATTCTTATACCTATGACATTTTAAAACTTTCCTTAAAATCTAATGTTAATCGTAAGCTTTGGGTAGGGGATTGAAGTCTAACTCTTGATGATAGATACTGAATTTGGTTAAAGGGGTCTGTTTAGGATCATTGGTGTTGTTAAGTATAACATTTCCTAATCCTATTTTGATAAGCCACAGTGAATGAGCCATCTTTTATTCCATGAACAGATAACTACAATGGATTTTACATTCTGTTTCTATCAGAAATGTGCAAATCCAGAGCTCAAGACACAGTTTGTGCAAGCTCTACCTTAAAGGAGGCTATTACTTCTATGTTGACCTTCCATCTAACTCTCATTTCCTGCATTCAGTTTTTTTATTTATTTTAACAGCACTTCAGCCCTTCTAGTTCTTTCTGCAAATTTCTATGTCTCACACTAATGAAAAAAAGAGTAAATCTTTCACTTTCTGATCTTTTAAAAACACTCCTTCCCCACCTGACCTCAAGAAGAACTTCATAACTTCTATTCATGGTAATGAAAACTTTCTCTCCTCTTTGGTGCTATAAAATTAACTATTGATTTATTATTTTATGTTTATTTGATTTTTTTTAACTTTTGAGGGGTGAGACAGTAAAGCAAGGAGGTGAGAAAGAGATAGCTTTTAAAGGAATAAAATTTTGGAGTCTTGATTTTCTGGTTACCGATACCTTGTACGGTTAAATTTAAAAATTAAGCTAAAATTCTACTTTATATTAATATGCACAATAAATGTTTCCATTCTAATTTTGCATATTTGAATCATTGTAGTGAGCATTACATGATTAAAATTATTTTGTGGGAGATGATTATTTCTCATTTTCCTTCTACAGTTCTATGACTAGATTGGTTCTCCAAGTAGTCTTAAATGTCTATATGTTGTTCAATATTGAGCTTACATTTAGTTATATAGACATCTAAAATGTTTATTTCTGACAAGTGAACAAATGAACAAATCAAAGAACTGGGAGAACCAAGTAGTGTTTGTCTGACCTTCAACTTTACAATTACATGAATTTTTTTTTAGCCAAGGCACACCTATAGGTTTTCAAATGATAAGAAATGAAAAGATTAAAATTAAAGATAAAATTAACCATGTTCATTCTAATTTTAGTTAGCCCTATATTTAGAAAAAAAGTAAATATCAATCGGAGGTTGGAAATCTGTTTTTAATCTTTGCTTCATTTCTTTTCTTTTAACAATAGAAAAGAAATATTAATTATATACAACTGGGTTTTATGAAGTTCACTAAATCTTGAAGGCTTAAAGCAAAATTATAACTTTTATTAACTATCAGTTAGTTATATGAATTTAACTGAGCCACTGGTGCCAGCTAAAACTACCAAAATATCCAAATAATTTATCCAAAATATTAATTATATACAACTGGGTTTTATGAAATTCAAATATTTTGTTCTTCAGTATTGTATTTGTGTTGAATATTTTTGTTACTTTTCATTGTCTGATAAAGTTCCTCTGTCTTCATTATAAAAGGCAGTCAGTCAGATTTTAGGAATTAATAGATTTTTTTTATTGCCAGATTTGAAATTGGTTCTGTATCATATTTTTTTTTATTAAAAAAACCACATAGTCGTGGTTATTTTGCTATAATCCAAAAGGAATCATTATGGACTCTTCTTGCAAACATAACTTTTTGTGTGTGTTAGTTGCTAAAGGAAAGCATATCAAAATCAAGTGACTTCAGCTCCTGAGCGAAAGGAAATGCTGGAAATCTCTGGAGGATGATATTGCCTATGCTTACTTACAGGAAGAAACTTAACCTTTTTGTGAGTAAATACACTTAGGGTGAAAAAAATATGAAAATGAACATGTTGTCTTATATCAGTTATCTGCTATTGTCTAGGCAAACAATATGTGGTAAATAAAATTTTGAGAATATTTTACCAAGTATAGAACCCATTCAGAAACTATGGGTTCAAAGTTTGAAACCAATTTCAAGGTATTTTTATTATTCAATTTTTTTTTACTCTCGGCAAAGCAGTAATTTCCTGTTCTTCAGAATTGTTGAGAAGTTTAACTAAAGGATTAAAAAGTTTCTTAGTCATTAAATTGGCCAGAAAAATAACAGGTAATTTTTGGGAGGGGCACAATTGGATGAATTAATTTGAGACCAAAAATGTTTCAAGTGACAAATTTAATTAAACATTTATCTTTCCTCTTATTCTTTAATATTCTGGTGCTAAAATGGGCCATGGACGCAAGACCAAGACATGGCAGTGGGTTACTTCATGACAGAGGCTCTTACAGAAGCAGTTTATTTGTAGAGTGTTCTGAGAGCTAATGGGAAGCCCAAAATATTTTATTCTATGTAGGCCATGAACATGCTACTAAGTAAAAATAAGCCAACTTTAAGAGTATCCAGAAAAGATGGATTTATGATTCCTAAAAGCAAGGAGAAATAGAAGGGCAATGATAAGTCAACTGGAGGTCAGTTGTTGAGAAGAAACAAGACAATGCAGAACTAGAGCTAAGTCCATAAATAGAGTATGAAAAATATTCCTTTAATGCCAAGTCCACCATGTGATATTGGGGTAATGACATTATACCAACTGGGGTGGTTTTTGAAAGAGCAGACGAAAGTCATGGGGAGACTTAGCTACTTTTATGTGTTCTGTCCATGAAGCCCTTCATCTGTGCACAAAGAACTTACACTTGTAATCATCAAGAAGATAAAACTTAGAATAGAGAGGATTTAGTATCTTCATCTCCAATTCAAAGTCCATGATCTTTAAATTCTCCTACTAAAACAGAGCCAGCTGTTTGGAAAGGAATTAAAGTCAAAGAACAGAGTGATAAACTGATTAGAAGCTTTGCCTGATTCTTACCAAGCCTTCAAAATAACAAGGACAGTTGCAGAGAAGGCCTTTAATGTTATCTTGAAGTATTCTATACTTTAAGACCTAATCTTTTTTTTTGTATGTTAAAACTGTTTTTTTTTTTTTTTATTGTTTGAAGTATTACAAATAGTAGTACATATGTCTCCTTTTTTTCCCCCCATTGACCTCCCCCGGCCTCCCCTACCCCCCAGTACATGCCTTCACCTGCCCGTCCCCCTCCCCCCCCCCCCGCCAGTGTCTTGTATCCATTGGTTATGCTTATATGCATGCGTACAAGTCCTTCGGTTGATCTCTTACAGCCCCCCTTGCCCAACCTCCCCTGCCTTCCCACTGTAGTTTGACAGTCTGTTCAATGCTTCTTTGCCTCTGTATCTATTTTCCCCCCATTTCTTTCCTTTGATTTTGTTAAACTCAGTTGAAAGGTGGGTACTTTTCCCAGTCTGAAGAGCTTTGTTTGTTGTTGTTTCTCCTCATGTGTTTTCAAATACAGAAAAATGGACTTTAATGTTCAAGTATCTTGCTTATGTTTTGGGTTTCTAGAGAACATCTATGATTTTTACTGTTCAGAACTATTTATTTATTTATTTTTAAATTTAATAAACCTTTATTGTTCAGATTATTATAATTGTTCCTCTTTTTTTCCCCCCATAGCTCCCCTCCACCCAGTTCCTACCCCACCCTCTGCCCTTACCCCCCCCCCATTGTTCTCATCCATAGGTGTACGACTTTTGTCTAGTCTCTTCCCGCACCCCTACACCCCTTCCCCCCGAGAATTGTCAGTCAACTCCTTTTCTATGCCCCTGATTCTATTATATTCACCAGTTTATTCTGTTCATCAGATTTTTTATTCACTTGATTTTTAGATTCACTTGTTGATAGATATGCATTTGTTGTTCATAATTTTTATCTTTACCTTTTTCTTCTTCTTCCTCTTCTTAAAGAATACCTTTCAGGATTTCATATAATACTGGTTTGGTGGTGATGAAGTCCTTTAGCTTTTTCTTATCTGTGAAGCTCTTTATCTGACTTTCAATTCTGAATGATAGCTTGCTGGGTAGAGTAACCTTGGTTGTAGGTTCTTGCTATTCATCACTTTGTAGATTTCTTGCCACTCTCATCTGGCCTGCATAGTTTCTGTTGAGAAATCCACTGACAGTCGTATGGGTGCTCGCTTGTAAGTAACTAACTGTTTTTCTCTTGCTGGTTTTAATATTCTCTCTTTGTCTTTTGCTCTTGGCATTTTAATTATGATGTGTCTTGGTGTGGTCCTCTTTGGATTCCTTTCGTTTGGGATTCTCTGCACTTCCTGGACTTGTAAGTCTATTTCTTTCACCAGGTGGGGAAAGTTTTCTGTCATTATTTCTTCTAATAGGTTTTCAGTATCTTGCTCTCTCTCTTCTTCTGATGTTGGTACGCTTGAAGTTGTCCCAGAGGCTCCTTACACTATCTTCATATTTTTGGATTTTTTTTTGCTTTTTGCTTTTCCGGTTGAGTGTTTTTTGCTTCTTTGTATTTCAATTCTTTGACTTGATTCTTGCATTCCTCTAGTCTGTTGTTGGGTCTCTGTATAATATTTTTTATTTCAGTCAGTGTATGCTTAATTTCTAGTTGGTCCTTTTTCATATCCTTGAGGGTTTCGTTGAATTTATCAGCCTTTTCTAGGAAATACTTGAAAAACCTTATAACCGTGGTTTTGAACTCTATATCCAGTTGTTTGCTTTCCTCCATTTCTTTCATTTGTGATCTGTTTGTCTCCACATTTTGGCTGCTTCCCTGAGTTAGTAGAGTAGCTTCGTGTGATAGGTGTCCTAAGAGCCCACTGGCTCAGCCTCCCCAGTTACCTGAGGTGGACACTCTTGGTGCACCCCTTTGTGGACTGTGTGCACAGCCTTGTTGTAGTTAAGTCTTGATTGTTGTTGGTATCACTGGGAGGAATTGGCCTCCAGGCCAATTGGCTGTGAGGATCAGCTGTGTCTATGCTGGGAGAACTTCTGTGCTGGAGACACCTTTATGAGACAATACTTGCAAAAGCCTTTGTGCTCAGCTTGGATGGGGCGGAGTCTCAGGGCAGAGCAGACAGCATTGGTTTCCCGTCAGCCCTGCCTTAATAGGCCCCTGTGTCTCAGTGTCCTGTGGTAATTGCTGTAAGTATCTCTGAGAGAAAGCCGCCCTCGTGTTTTGCCTGCCGCCTGACAGTCCAGTTTCTCCCCAAGTGAGTCTGGGTCCCCAGAGTCTCATCCAGAACTGGGGTTCAGACCCTTCAGGAACTTTTGTTTCTTTCCTGCTTGAGAAAGCCAGCAGTGTACTCAGTTGCCTGACCTCTCCATGTACGCGTCTCGGTACCTCTGCCTTCCGCAGTTCCTCTCAGTCTCAGTGTGTTTTTCTCTTTCCTGACAGTTCAGTTTCTCCCTGTATGAGTCTGGGTCCCCAGAGTCTTGCCTGGAACTTCAGTTCAGTGCAGTTGGGAGCTTTTGTCTCCCTTCTGCTTGAGAAAGCCAGACACACACTCAGTTGCCAGTCCTGTCCACGCTTGCGTCTCAGTACCTCTGCCTCCTGCAGCTCCTCTGAGTCTCAGTGTGCTTTTCTCTTTCCTTCTAGTTGTAAAATTTCCACTCATCCAGCCTTCCTGTGGTTCTGGATGATGTCTGTTTTGTCTTTAGTTGTAGTTTTGAAATTGTTGTGCGAGGCAGCAGTTTATGTGTTTACCTACGCTGCCATCTTGGTTTCTCTGTGTTCAGCACTATTTAAAAATGCCTGAGCTGTCATCCAATATGATTCTGTTGGTATTGCCATTCCTTATATCACACCCCTTGAGATCACATACAAAATAATACATTCTTGGTCAACATACAGGTGTGTGACCTAGACAATATTTTTATACTCTCTTGCTAATGTTGATTAATTCAAATGTGGGCATATGACCTAAAGTAGGTCAACCAATGTATTTCTCCAGGAGCCCTCATTTTGCAGCTAGGAGATGTTCTTGCCCTTTGCATAATAATGCTTGAAGATTATTGTATTCGGTAGACCATAATTCAGCTGATGTTGAAAAGACCTCAAGCTGGCATTAGCTTATACAAGACAGAAGTTTATTAACCTACCATATACAAGTTTGATTTGCATGATAGCTCTCTTCAACCAAGTGGTTAGGGGCCCCAGCTCATTCTATGTTGTTATTCTGCCATATGAAACATATAGCTTCTGTCTTGTGATCCAAGATGACTGCTCTAGCTTCCACTTTATGTCTGCATTACAGCAATGAAAAGAGAGAGAAAAAAGAGAGCAAAGCCATAACAAGAGGATATATATGCTTCCACTGCTCAGATCTTAATGACTGTAACTTACACAGGCACCTCTCTTCAAGGAAAGCTGGTGTTAGCAGTCATTGCATGGATAACCATATAACTAGTTAACAATTCTTTTGTTATAGAATAATAAGAGAATGGAAATTTTAGGAACCATGTCTATTTTTTGCTAAGTATAAACATCAACATTTCCTGGAAGCTGTCTGTTCTAAAGTCTTCCTATAGTTGGTAAGAGTTGATATTATTTGCATGCATTTATATTTTGAATAGAGTTGTGCTATTCCCTGACTTTTTAGATAAGTAAACAAATGAATTTCTTTATTTGTATGTGTGTTCTGGTAAATAAATTTAAATCAAGCTTAGTCACTAAGAATGAATCGAGAAAACAGGGTGTCTACCACTTCTTGTATGACATAAGCTATGTATAAATGTGGAGTTTCCTGAAAACAATGATCATTGCATTTTGGAAAGAGCTGTGTTCAAGAAATATTTGAACTTAGCAAGGAATTTAAACTGTCGGATGGTTGAGGTTGCTGAAGTCTGAAGATAAGAATGAAGAGTATAGGAATTGATAAGAATGAAATAACAACAAACTAGCTATTTCTTAAATAGCCACAATGTACCTAAAGAATTAATTACTGATCTCATTTAATTTTCACTTCAACTATATAGTAACCAGTATTACCTCCCTTTTATAGATAATAGAAATTTAAATAACTTCTTCAAGATAAGTGATTAAATCAAGATGGCATTGTAATCTAACTTCTAAACCAGCTTAAGTCTTTCCTTATCATCATCATTCACTGCCCATTTTCACCAACACCCCCATCCCACAGCCACCATTACTTTCATCCCCGCCTTCATTATGTAGGAAACACTCTCAGACAACTGCCCTGACCACCACCATCTAAGGTACTGCCACCAGCCCTACTGCTTCCAATAACAATACCAGAATAATTATTCTTGAAGGAAATACAAGACTTAAATAGGTGTTTTATTCCATGTGAAGAATAACATTAGACACAGAATGGCCAATATAATTAATATAGCAAAAAATCCCACTCCATATTTTATGTAAGCTATTAATGAGTTTTTCTTTCAGTATGTCAGGATATAATATATATTAATTGG
Source organism: Corynorhinus townsendii (assembly GCA_026230045.1). Taxonomy (NCBI): domain Eukaryota; kingdom Metazoa; phylum Chordata; class Mammalia; order Chiroptera; family Vespertilionidae; genus Corynorhinus; species Corynorhinus townsendii. The sequence goes on along the minus strand of JAPDVU010000001.1, from coordinate 76,151,515 downwards.
AATATATATATATATAATATATACATATATATATATTACATATATATTCCAATTAATTCCCTAGTATACGGATTTCATAAGGACTGAGATCTTGATTTGTTAGTTGCTTTACTGAAAAACTATAAACCTAACACATTCTTATTGTGATTCATTTAGTACAGAACATAGTCTTTTCAGTGGCGGGCTCTAAGTTTGATTTGGGGATGCAAGGGGACTATATACAATTGAGCAAGCAGTTGTGATAATATGTGTTAAGTGCAAACAGAGGTGAAGTAACAGGGGAAAAGGGAAGACAAAGCAGAGTTATTTCAGAATTTTAGGGTGAGATAGAAAGATATCCTGAAGGGAATTATGTTTAAACTGAGACCTAAAAGTTGAGATGAGTAGAACATGGCAAGGAAAAGAGGGGAGCAGAGTGTTCTAGAGGAAACTTCAGAGGCAAAAGCCCAGAGGAGAGAAAGATATCTGTTTCCAGAAACTCATATTCATTGTAGTGGATCTGTAGGGGAAGTAAGTGTCAAGTCACATAAACCACACTAGAAAGATGGACTCGGCCTAAGGACAATGGGAAGGTTTTAAATGTATGAAAATCAGAATTGCACTTTAGAACTTCACTGTAGACTGCTGTTTGCATGGTGGAGAAGGAATAATGGGGGTCAAGGGATTACTGTCGTTATTATTCTACAGTCATCCAAGTGAGATGATCATCCTCAAGAATTATCTTGCTTGTGATAAAAAATGTTTGCTTTCATCTCTGAAGGCAGTGAGAGAGAAAGAAATGCACAAATTCAAGAAAACATTATAAAAAAATGGAAGGCAACCACCATGACTTGCGGTTGATTAAAGCAGGGACATGAAAGAGAGGGAGGATTTAAAGATAACATCACTGATTCTGTGTGAGCAACCAGTGTCTGGTGATATAATTCATTTAAGTATGGAGGAAAGAAGATGAATTAATTTTTTTATAAATAAACCTTTTTATTTGAAAATATTTCACATTTAATGAAAAATAGCAAAATTAAAAAATGATACAAAGAAAGTCTTAGATGTTTTATTCACTCTCTTATACAGATGTACATAGACAAGCAGACAGAGAAGTCTATAGGTGAATAGATTGATAGATATCGCTTTTCCTGAACCATTTTAGAGCAAGCTGTTCACCTTATACATTTTTATTTCTAAATACTTTAGTGTATATATTTTAAAAAGCAAGGATATTCCTTTACATAACTACACTGCCATTTTCCACTTCAGAAATTTTACATTGATAAAACACTTTAATGTAACATCCATGCTCCAACTTTGTTGATTGATCCAGTAATGTTCTTTAAAGCATATTTTCCCTGCAGAACTGGATCCAGTCCAGGATCATGTATTGCATTTCATTATATATCTCCTTATTTCCTTTAATCTGAAATAGTTTTTTAGACAGTCTTTCTTTAAAAAATAGCCTCCTCATTTTTATAATACAATATTTTCCATTTGAAATTATCTGATATTTTGTCCTGACTGGATTCAGGTTATGCATCCCAGATTATAAAATTTCATAAGTGATGTGTGTCCTTCTCAGGGTAATACGTGCAGAGGCCTGTGGTATCCACCTACCTCTCCTGGATGAGCACTTTATGAAGGGACACCCCAGACATACAAATAAACATATGTTGGTCATTAAACTCTCTCTTCTCTTATCCCTCCCAACCCCACAATAACTTATCATGCATTGATGATTCTTCCATGAACCCATCTTTACTATTTTGGTTACAAAATGAATTTCCAACGTCAGCACTTCCACATTCATCGTTGGCGTTGTACTTTTAAGAGCCCTCCCTTCGCCCCCAAACATTTGCCTTATTATAATGAAGCACTTGTGGATTCTTATTTTTAAATTGTTTATAACTCATTATTATCTTCATTATTTTTGATGCTCCAATTGTCCCACATTTGGCCAGTTGAGTATTTGCTTTCACCGTTAACTATGAATTCTGCTGTAGTTGATATTTAGGTTGAAATCATCACATTTTAACATGGGATTCTTTATTAAGCTGTCTCCTATCAAGGAATTCGGTGTTGTGCATATTGAGTTTTAGTTGTCTGCAGGACGTAAAAGTAGAGATGTCCAAGAGATTGTTGGATATATAGGTCTTGGGGTCAAGAGAGTAAGTTAGATTAACATTGCCTTGAGAATCCTCAACTATATTGATGGCAATTGAAGTCTTGAAACTAGATTAGTACCTGAGTGAGCATAAATCTAAGATAACCAATATTAACTAAAACAGTAACAATAACAAGTAGAGTTTATGTGAAATTACAAAAGTACTACATATTGACTGTACCAGTAGACATTAAAACAATCAAACATGAAACTGGAGGCATTTAAAAATCTTCTTACAAGTTGCCTACTAAGTAATGAACACAGTCCAAATAGAATTCTATGTTAATTTTCTTCCTTTCAGGTGCTTATTCTATATTTCCCATTAAATGTTATCTTTTAAAGAATACCTGAAAACAAACAAACAAACAAAGAACAGCTGCCTGTGATGTTTGTGTTGATACAAACTGAGTCTAAACTTACCTCATAAGAAAGAACTAAGATTGTTGGTAGAGTATTAAATTTGACAGTAAAATAGTAATCGAGTTTTCAGATTAATTTAAATAGGCTAATTGAAATAAGTGAATATTCAAGTAAAGTTAATTGTACTGGACAAAAAGCTGTTCTTAAAGTAATAACTAAAATTTCTATTGGTAGTTCATCTCATGGTAAAATTCCTGAATATGCAATGAACCTAAAGCAGTCATATGTGTGGGCAAAAAAAAAAAAAAAAAAAAATTTAAATTTAAAGTTATCAAGACTGTATTATAAAATTTACAAAAACCTCCATTAATAAAAAAAAAGGGGGGGGGGAGATAGTAGGGCAATATCATGTAAGGAAAAATATCCTATAAGTAAATTACATCTAGAACATTTTTACTTTACCAAATTAATTTTCATTTGTAATGCTAATAGCAAGACGGCCATTAAAAACACACATGGTGTCTAAATAAGACAAAGGAAAATTGTTTGAACAAAAATAAAAAGGATTCCAAATCAATTATATAGAAAAGATTCCTTTATTAACTTGTGGTTGAGAATACATTTGTATATTTTCAGAAAACAACCCCAAGACCAGATGGATTCCTGCAACAGAGAGGAATTGACAGGTGTGCTCCAACCACTAAGACAAAAGGAAAAAACAGTCCAGAGATGGAAGACGCTGACAACGCCTTGCCACGCGAGCAGTCAGCAGCTGTGCACCGCTGCAGGTTACCTAGGACCAAACCAGAGAGGGTCGGACCTGCATTGCCAACATGTGCCCACCATCCAGATATCATTGCTGACATGTACACATAAGGAACTGTTAGACATTGAAACAGGGACTCAGAACTGTTGGACATTGAAATTGGGACTCAAACATTTTTTTTGTTTTATCTTGTTTTGTTATTATATGTTTATTTCTAGTCTGCAAAGGCAAAACTTTTTAAAGGAAAGAAATGGTGGGAAAAAGATACAGAGGCAAAGAAGCATTGAACAGACTGTCAAACTACATTGGGAAGACAGGGGAGGTTGGGCGAAGGGGGCTGTAAGAGACCAACCGAAGGACTTATACGCATGCATATAAGCACAACCAATGGGTATAAGACACTGGGGCGCGGGGGGGGGGGGTGAGGGCGGGCAGGTGAAGGCATGTACTGGGGGGTAGGGGAGGTCGGGGGGACACCAATGGGGGAAAAAAAGGAGACATATGTACTACTATTTGTAATACTTAAAGCAATAAAAAAAAATGGTAAAAAAAAATGTCTGGGAATCAAACCAAATATCAACAGAGCAGACAGAACTCACATGGAAGAGCTGAAAGTGAGCACTCCCCAGTTTGTCTGCTGAAATGTTATCTGTTACTGCTCCTTGTGGACAACAGAACTCAGGTGCTCTATGAATCTGCATTTAACGGTGTCCAAGAAGCATTAGGAATGAGAGGCTCTGTGTTTAATGGAAATTTCCTCTAAAGTAGTCCACACTCACAAACAAGTCATTAAGCTTGGTGATTATACATTTTGTGCTTTTATTTATTGTCTCATGGGGAAAGGGAGTGATATGAAAGAATTATGCCATGTGGGATTGAGAAACTTGAAGTTAGAAGAGAGTGGATTCAGGGTATACACATGATAAAGCACTCCTATGAAAAAAGAATCACCAAAACATGTGTTTTTAGTCATGTGACTAAAAAACACAAAGTTTTAGAAAGCAAGGCAGAGTATACTCCTCAGAGGAATTCACAGAATTCTTGGGCTGATTGTCATTCTTAGATGAGCTGATGGATTGGTGTGGCAGAGATAGTGCTGATCGTGTAAGCATTCCAGTTTAAACCTCCCAAAAAGTGATGACATAAGTCAATGGCAGTTGTTCTTAAAGCCCCCTTATAACTCTATCAATTAAAATATTTTATAACATAACTATAAAAAATAGATTATATTTGTTGAGCATTCACTCTGTGCTTGAAACAGTTCCAAGAACTAACATGTATTAAATCATTTAATCTTCAAAACAAACATAAATTATATATTATTATAATTTCCATCTTTTTAGATAAGACTGAGCTTAGAGAGGATTAATGGTTTGCCAAAAATTATGCAACTGGGTAAATAAATGCTGTCATGATTCATTTTGCTTCTTTCCAAAGAAGTAAGCATAAAAGAATTAACTATATTCTAAAACTTCTATAAATGAATTCATTTATGCATGGCTGCAATCACTTTTTAGCTCAGTGAATTCTCCCACAAATAGTGCTAATATGTGGCATATATTTAAAAAACACTAATTGTGTAATCTGGGACTGTAGTGTAAATTCACATTGAGTGATTAGTGTACTTCTATTTTTGCATAATTCAGGATTCATGAAACTGTAAATTCTCAGAGTGGTACTGCATATAAAACATACATTTTCTGAGAAAGTCAATGATAATTACCTTCATAATAGTGAAATAAATTGTATCTTCCCTTTAGATTAAGAAGTATGTCATTTAACTTTTCCATGTATCATAAAGATACATCACTTTATTTCTTGTCACAAATTTGATTTACAAATTTTAACCAATTGACTAAAACTATAGTAATAGTAAATTTGTTGCAAAAATTCTTTTAAAAAGTATTGTGGAGTCCCTTAATTCTATATGCAGAATATAATTTTAAATTGTTCTTCAGTATCTACATCTTTTATAAAATAACTAGAGGCCCAATGCACGAAATATGTACAAGAGTAGGCCTTCCTTCCCCCAGCTGCTGACACTGGCTTCCCTCTGGCACTCAGGACCCAGGCTTCCCTCTGGGTGCCAGCAGGGACCCAGGACCCGGGCTTCCCATGCAGCCCTGGCTTCATCTGGCAGGTCATCCAGAAGGACGTCCAGTCTAATTAGCATATTACACTTTTATTATTATAGACTAGAAGGCAGGTGCACAAAATTCGTGCACTGGGGTTGAGGGGTACTTCAGCCCGGCCTGCACCCTCTCGCAATCCAGGACCCCTCGGGCATATCCTACTGCCAGTTTACGCCCGATCCCAGGCAGTTGGGTTTCCCTTTTGTAATCCAGGACTCCTGGCTCCTAACTGCATGCCTGCCTGCCTGATCGCCCCTAAACCCTCTGCCTGACTGCCTGATTGCCCCTAACCACCTAACCACTCTGCATGCCTGCCTGATCACCCCTAACTGCACCCTGCCTGCCTGATTGCTCCTAACCACCTTTGCCTCAGCCCCCATCGTAGTGGCTTCATCTGGAAGGACATCCAGAATGATGTCTGGAATGTTGCTCAGCTGTCCGGTCTAATTAACATATTATGCTTTTATTATTACAGATGTTATTCATGGAATCATTCTTAATTTCTTAATATCACTAATAGTGACATTCATTATTTTTTGGGCTCTTTCACAATAACTCTAGAAAAAACAATTGTTGTTATGCATAAATCAATAAATTGCTAAAATGTCAGCTGCATCTTTTTTAAAAGTTGGCTATATGCATAAAATGCCTCTCAACTGTAGCCTGGGCTCCATCTATTGCACAATGTATGACATTGGAAATGGACTTTTTCCAAGAATTAATTTCTAAGGCTTTCAAACATGTGACCCTTTTGTATACATTATATGTAATTTATAACATAACATATCCCCTAATAACTATTGCATTCCATATGAATTTAACATTGTGAGCAATAAAACTTCATTATCAAACAGGATGATTTCATTTATTATAATAAAAAATTGCTTGACTGTAGTTCATTACTTAGATAATTTTTAAAAAAATACATTTTTATTGATTTCAGAGAGGTAGGGAGAAGGAGAGAGAGAGAGAAACATTGATCATCGGCTGCCTCCTGCACGCCCCCTATTGGGGATAGAGTCTGCAACCCCAGCATGTGCCCTTGATTGGAATTGAACCCAGGACCCTCCAGTTGCAGGCCAACACTCTATCCACTGAACCAAACCAGCTAAAGCCAATGCTTAGATCATTTTATCCATCTTTCTTAATGTTGTTGATTTTTCTTCATAGCTTACAGAACAGAAGAATTTTAATTTCATTATCTGACTTATGAACTCTCATAAATAATGCTAATTTTACTTTTGTGTTGTAAACCCATCACATTTTGTAATCATTTGTGTTTCTCTGAAGGAAGTTAAGAGTTTTCAATAAGTTCAATGTTGATGCTATGATTTTCAGTGTTTTTCTCTGAATCTCAGTAATATGATACACATTTGATAATTTTACCTTTTATAGCTTTCCTATGAGCAGTTCCTTCCTCCCTCCCTTCCCTTCTCCCTTCTTCCTTCTTTCCTTCCTTCCTTCCTTCCTTCTCTCCCTCCCTCCTTTCCTTTCTTTAAAACTCTGTGTATAGAGTTAGTTATATTTTAACTTATTCCCCAACAGTGATTATTTAAATTTACCTTACTTTTTGCTACAAAATTAACATCATATTAAATAGGTCTGTGCAAACTTTTTTCAAATATACCTGTTTATACAAATTTTCCATGATTAGAATTTTTGGAACAAGGGTCATGTACATTTCTTTGTGTTGGGGTGGAGGAACTAGAATACGGCTCTTGGTATCAGATTTCTAAATTCTCATACTTCCCTAATCCTTCATTCTTAGTAGAGTTTTAAAATGCTACTTTAACTTTTTTAATCATACAAATCATGCATGAATTTATCCTATCTAATAAAGACAGAATATGCAAATTGACTGTCATTTCACAACAAAGATGGAGGTGCCCACAGTCAATAAGAAGGGAATATGCAAATTGATGCAACAAAGATGGTGGTGGCTGGACAGGGATGCTTGTGTCATCGCCATGGTGATGAGGCAGGCATTCTGCCCCACCCCGGCTGCTCCGGGCCTCTGGCAGTGCACAAAGGCGGAAGGTGGCTCTGGGCCGGACCGAAAGTGGAAGGCAGTGGCCAGAGCGAAGGCCTGGGTCCTGGGTGCCAGCAGCCAAGGGAAGGAAGGCCTACACTTGCACGAATCTTCACGCATCAGGCCTCTAGTATTTGATAAAAATTATCTGGAGAAGAAATTTTCCTCTCCTTTCTATTCTCTGCTAAGTTGTTTTGTGTGGGGAGACATGGATACATTCATATGTTTTTCCCTTTTTATGTAATGTGGATTATATTATACATGTTGTACCATGAATATGTCAAATCATTAGGTTAGATCTTTGTATGTTTTCCATGTTAAGTCAACTTTAAGAAGGCATGATTTGAAAACAATAAGGTGCATTTATTTACCATGTACAATCTTTTGAGTTTTATGAAATGTTTGCACCCATGTAACCACCACCACAATCAAGATATAAAACATTTTCATCATCTTCACAGTTCCCTTGAATTCTTTTTGTAGTCAATCCCTTCCCCAACCCCATGCAACCACTGAGATGATTTATATTATTCTAGATAAGTTTTGCTATATTAAAAAATTATATAAATGTAATACCAATCATACCTACTAGTAGTGTTTTATGTGTGTGTTTTTTTAAATCTAGGAACTTATTTTTTGAGCCATTCATGTTGTTGCATGTTTCAATATCTTTTGTTTTGGGTAAATACCTTGGAGTGGATACAAATTTTATGTACATGTAATATTTTTCAGAATTAAACTCTAATATATAACAATCAATATCATAAAGACAATGTATTCTGACCACAATCATTACATTTTCTGACCACAATTGATATACTTTACATATAAATAATAAAACATATTTAACCACTTCCCCATATATTTAGACATTCTAAAATATTTTATAAATGATTTATGGATCAAAAATTTAACAAAAATCAGAAAGTATTTATGACAGTTATAATAACATTTTATCTGTCAAAATTTATGAGTGGAAATTAAATTATTTTTGAGAAAATTTATAGTGTCAAAGGCTAATATAATAAACTAGAGGCCCGGTGCACGAAATTCATGCATGGGGGAGACGGGGTGTCCCTCAGCCCAGCTTGCACCCTCTCCAATCTGGGACATCCCTCTCACAATCCAGGACTGCTGGCTCCCAACTGCTTGCCTGCCTGCCTTCCTGATTTCCCCTAACTGTTTCTGCCTGCCAGCCTGATCACCCCAACCACTCCCCTGTCAGCCTGATTAATGCCTAACTGCTCCCCTGCCAGCCTGTTTGCCCCTAACTGCCCTCCCCTGCAGGCTTTGTACTCCCTAACTGCTCTCCCCTGCAGGCCTGGGTCCCCCACAACTTCCCTTCCTTGCAGACCCAGTCACCCCCAACTTCCCTCCTCTGCCTGCCAGGTAACCCCTAACTGCCCTCCCCAGCAGTCTTGATTGCCCCCAACTGCCCTCCCCTGCTGGCCTGATCACCCACAACTGCCCTCCCTTGCAGGCCTGGTTCCTCCTAACTGCCCTCCCCTGCTGGCCATCTTGTGGTGGCCATCTTGTGTCCATCTGGGGGCAGGATCTTTGACCACATGGGGGCAGCCATATTGTGTGTTGGAGTGACGGTCAATCTGCATATTACTCTTTTATTAGATAGGATAAGAGGCCTGGTGCATGGGTGGAGGCCAGCTGGTTTGCCCTGAAGGGTGTCCCGGATCAGGGTGTGGGTTCCCTTGGCGTGTGGGGCGGCCTGGGTGAGGGGCCTGTGGTGGTTTGCAGGCTGGCCACACCCCCTGGTGACCCAAGCAGAGGCCCTGGCATCTGGGATTTATTTATCTTCTACAATTGAAACTTTGTAGCCTGGAGCAGAGCCAAGCCTTCTGCTCGCTCCCAGGTGGCAGCCATTTCTGTTGGGATTTATGTATCTTCTATAATGGAACTTTGTAGCCTTAAGCAGAAGCCAAAACAGGCCAGGGCTGCAGAAGCTTGGCTTCCTCCATTGCTGCGGGCAACCCTAGCCTCCTGCTCTCTCCAGCTCCATAGCTGCTGCCATTTCTGTTGGGATTTACTTATCTTCTATAATTGAAACTTTGTAGCATTGAGTGGAGCCCTGGGCCAGCAAGGGCAGGTGGAAAGCTTGGCTTCCTCCATTGCCAGGGAAACCCAAGCCTTCCTCCTGCTCTCTGTGGCTGCAGCCCCCTTGGTTGGGTTTATTTGCATATTCCCTCCTGATTGGCTGGTGGGCGTGGCTGGTGGGTGTGGTTTGTGGGTGTGGTGGAGGTATGGTCAATTTGCATATTACTCTTTTATTAGAGAGGATGGCAAATTTTATTGTCATCACATCAGTGACCCCACTTAAATTATGGCTGGAAATGTTGTATAAGACATAACCTAGTGATGAGAGCTCTTTCCATGTTCATCTAGATAGTAATACCTTTTTTGTACGTAGTTTTAAAATGAACTATCAATATACCTGTATAATAATAAAAAAACCTTATGAATACACCTGTTTAATAAAAAACACACCCACATATGATGATCATGTTACTTTCTAAACTTTCCATCAGTATTTGTCTTTATCTTATGCTCTGTTGGAACCACTTTAGGTTTTCTAAGCACACTGCTTCCTCTGTGAATGTCCTTCTCTCTTTATTCTCCTGGAAATTTTTCATCTTTTTTTTTTTTTCACCATCTATTAAAGTATCCCTCCCTCTGATTGTGGTCTTTGACTTCATTGTTTATTCATTATACTCCTTCTTCTACAAAATGTCTGTGTTGTACATGTGTCTTCTATTTTACATATCTATATATAGATATATAAAAGGCTAAGTGACCATCGCATTTGAAACAACTGAACAGATGACCAAATAAGCTGAGTGGGGCAACCAGGCTGGCAGGGGGGTTAGTGAGGGGCAACCAAACAACTGAGCAGCATGCTGCATTGGGGCTACCAGGCCTGTGAGGGGGCAGTTGGGGGTGACCAGGCTGGCAGAGGGGGCCAGTGAGGGGAAACCAGGTTGGCAGGGGGGACAGTGTTGGGGGTGACTAGGACAGTAGGGGGTGCAGTTAGGTGCGATCAGGCAGGCAGACAAGTGAGCAGTTAGGAGCCAGTCGTCCTGGATTGTGAGAGGGATGTTGGACTGCTGGTTTAGGCCCAATCCACAGAATTGGACCTAAACCGGCAGTCAGACATCCCCCGAGTGGTCCAGGATTGGAGGGGGTGCAGGTTGGGCTGAGGGGACCTCCCCCCATGCATGAATTTCATGCACTGAGCCTCTGGTAAGATTGTATTGTCTTCATGAGATCTTAATAATCATCAGCATAGTGCCTGACATATAGTATGTGCTCAGTGAATAGCTATTAAACTCCTGCAAAAGGAAATCATAAAACCTCTCTACAATCTTTCTTTATACATGAAGTAAAATGGATGATCTCTAAAATCTTTTCCTACTCTAATGATATATAATTGTAATTCTATATTGCTACACCACTAATTTCTTTCTCTAGGGCATTATCACAGAAGGATTTCAGAAAATATAGGGAGAGAGGAAGTTAAAAAGGGAGGAGAGAGAGGTAGATCCTTATATTTATGAATTAAATATTAGTTTTAAATGCAGATAATGTCAATGGAAGTTCAGAAAAGGTGGATAGGAGAGAATTAGATGGAAAGATGTGGAGCATTTATAGTTGGGAAGTGCAAGGAATAAGGTCAATTCATCAAATATTTAGATAAGAACCTATTTAGAGACGAGAGCCATTGTGACAGAGAAGCCATGGGAAGGAGTGGGTGTCCCTGAGAGAAGAACCAAGGCAATATGAGAAGCAAAGCAGTGAAGAAGACAAAAACCAAAAAAAAGTAAATGCTTGGCTATTATGTTAAAAAAAAGAGCTGCATTTTTGTACTAGACCATAGTGGATGTCATAAGATCTAACTGAGGGTTAAATATTTGGGAAGAACTGATGTAATTTAGAATGATTTGAAAGGAAAAAAATACCCTTTGAAAAATCTTTTAAAATATTTTTAAAACACTTTCAAAATCTTTATCCAAGTGAAAAGGCTTTTAAGAATAAAGCATTCATATCTTTTATCCTATTTTCTTCATTTACCTATGTAATTTTATATATTCCTTTACTGTTCATTCAAGATAAATCTTCATTATCTTTGGAGAGAAGAATAAACCCAGCAAATGTTACACATATTATTTGAAAAGTACCAACTATAGTTTTAAGATGGATGCACTCACTTATTTTGTATGCCTCACTCCAAACACTAAATTCTGATAGTTGATGGTTTCATTGTATCACAATGAAAGTCAGGGTGGGCTTAAAAAAAAAGTGAAACTTTCGGAATGAACATTTGCTATTGATTATGAGACTGTGTCAGATATGTGTGTGGGGAAGAGGGGAGGGTGAATGGTGGTTAGTTGCATGATATATTAATAAGAAACAGTTTAATGCAGGAGATCACTAAGGCATGGCTCATGCTGAAGCCAAACCCCACACATTCTTAACTTCCCCCCCAGCTTTCGAACCAGTCTCCCCACACTCAGTACAGGAACTGGAACATTATTCTTTGAAAGCAAAGCCAGTGTTTAGAAAATCTGAAACTGAGCTAACAGCACAGCATATAGAAGTCACACAGGATGTTATTTTAAACTGTAACGCAGAAATGTCAGTTCATTTGATATCTTTATTCGTTACATGTGGGCTTAAAGAAAGCATGTTATGTATATTTTCGCTTCACAGATACTCTGTTACAGGGTATATTCAATTGTCCGGGAAGTCTGACGTGCATTAAAGTGAGAGGGTTTTTACTGAACGGCTTTGGAGTTTGGAGAAAAGAACATACAATGATTTCTCTCATCCCTTCCCCTAGAACAATATGTATTTAAAACTGTTACTGGGGAGTCATTCAGAAAGCGTGTCTAACTGGGTGAACCACATAACTGCAATGCAACTTATATTCTATCAACATAATTCTCCATTGCACATCAGTTAAAGATTTAAACACATGACTGGATCCAAAGAAAGAATTGTGCAGTATCCAGAGGTAATGAAATTCATGTTTAATTGGTTGCACTTGACTAATGCTTGTGCTATACCTACAAACACTTTGTCCCAAATATCTCATGTAAGCTACATCCTACATTTACATTTTCTCTTGTGTATCATTTTGAGTTTTATTTGCTCCCAAAATTTAAGTCTGTTAGTTAACTGGTGACTTTCTGCTAATTGGTTAGCTGTTGCAAAAGGGAAAAAATGGAATGTGAAACTTTAAGTCAATGACTCATGCTTTCATATTCACACCAATCTGAAAGATTATACATCTCTGTTTTTCATAAAATGTATATATAGGATATAAACTCAGTTGAACTTTTTTATGTCTATATTAAAGGTAAGCAGAAAATTCTTTTGGATGCAACACTAAAATAAAGCAATCCTTGGCAGTTTTCTTGGAATTGTTTCCAAAAGAACAAGAAAAGAGCAACATTATTTTTCTTTAACAAGGACACAAACTATGAAGTGAGAAAGTATCGTTTTTTTATTATCAGAGAAAATTAGAAATACAACCTGCAAACTATAGCTATACTAATGTATTGTAGCTGCAGGGACAGAGAAGCTGCACTTCCATAAAGGGCCCACTGCAGGATGAAGGTGGTTTTGCATCTCGACGGAGGCCACAGACTATAAGCGGCCAGAGCACTTTAGATAATGTACTACAACACCTGTCCACTCCAATTTTGTTGAAAGGAACCACCTGTCCATATAAACCAGGGGTGGGAGACCTTATTTCTGCCAATGGCCATTTGGATATTTATAACATCCTTCACAGGCCATACAAAATTATCAACTTAAACATTAGCCTGCTATATTTGGTCAAACAATTAACTCACCCCAATGCCTTGGCAGGGCCAGACCAAATGATTCTGAGGGCCTTCTATGGCCTGAGGGCCGGATGTTCCCCTCCCCTGGTATAAATACTTCCAAGTAGACAATGGGGTATTTAAAATATTTTATGATTTTAAACTTCATTACCTTTAACAAAAGACTTTTATAGGACCACATCTCTTTTTTATAATAGCAAAAATAAGTAGAAACATAATATTTAATGTGGAACGCTTTTATAGCTCTGTCTATTTTATAAAACTAAAGCATACCTCTTTTCAAGTGAGTGTATTGATTAAAATATGCATATAAAGATACAGAACACATTTTTAAAATATCTTTAAAGCCACTTAGATAGGAGAGAAGGTTATATGTATGTTGCAAAAATCAAGGGTAACTAGGTTGCAATCAAGAAACGTTTTGTTGAAAACCATTGAATTCCTTGCATGTTTTCATTGTTGTTTTACATTTCTACTAGCATATGTTTGCCTATAGCTAGTTACCACTTGTAGTGAATGCCCTTTATCTTCTAGGTATTGTTTAGGCACAGGGAATGGTGCTTCATTAATTAATGTATTTTGATAAACTTGTTAATCAGTCATGTCTTGGGATTCATGATTTGATGGGAGCATTTCAGGTCGTTTAAAGAAACTAGAAATGAGAGACTGATGAGAGAGCAACATTGGGCAATCACATGATGCCACTTTTCAAGTTTTAGACATTTTTTTGACTTTCTTATATTGTTTATATTAAAACCTCTCCTATCCTCAGTGAGAAATACCCAGCAATGACTGAGTTTACTTTGATTTGAATAGGACTTGAGTTTTCCAACTTCACTAGATATGGAGCCACAGGAGTTAAACTCACAAAGACCAATTTTAAAGAGCTCAATTTTTGCATATATGAATTTGTGATAGTAAATCATATAGCCATTACATATGCACTGCAAAGAAGTTGGTGGAAAGAACAAAATTATCTCTAATTCTTCTTCACTGAAATACTATCTCATTTTTCTTTATAAAAAAAGACAAATTTTTGAAATTTAGGTCTTGCTCAAAGCCCCTTTCAACACCCAAAAAATTATGGTGTCATTATGTTCATGAACTTTCCAGTGTATGAAGATTCTGTCGTGTGTGTGTGTGTGTGTGTGTGTGTGTGTGTGTGTGTGTGTGAAAGAGAGACAGAAAGAGAGAGAATATCATGAATATAATTTGAAATAAAAAATGTTAATGGCAAACAACATAAAATACACTCTATAACATTTGAGAATTTTGCATAAGAAAAATAAGATAGAGATAAAAATAAGATATTCTTTTTTTGTTTTATTTTATTTTATTTTTATCTTTTTAAGTATTACAAATAGTAGTACATATGTCTCCCTTTTTTTCCCCCATTGACCTCCCCCCGACCTCCCCTACCCCCCAGTACATGCCTTCACCTGCCCACCCTCCCCCCTTGCCCCAGTGTCTTGTATCCATTGGTTGTGCTTATATGCATGCGTACAAGTCCTTCGGTTGGTCTCTTACAGCCCCCCTCGCCTAACCTCCCCTGTCTTCCCAATGTAGTTTGATAGTCTGTTCATTGCTTCTTTGCCTCTGTATCTTTTTCCCACCATTTCTTTCCTTTAAAAAATTTTGCTTTTGCAGACTAGAAATAAACATATAATAACAAAACAAAAAAATGTTTGAGTCCCAATTTCATTGTCCAACAGTTCTGAGTCCCCCGTTTCAATGTCTAACAGTTCCTTATGTGTACATGTCAGCAATGATATCTGGATGGTGGGCATATGGTGGCAATGCAGGTCCGACCCTCTCTGGTTTGGTCCTAGGTAACCTGCAGCGGTGCACAGCTGCTGACTGCTTGCGTGGGAAGGCGTTGTCAGCGTCTTACATCTCTGGACTGTTTTTTCCTCTTGTCTTCGTGGTTGGAGCACACCTGTCAATTCCTCTCTGTTGCAGGTATCCACCTGGTCTTGGGGTTGTTTTCTGAAAATATACAAATATATTCTCGACCACAAGTTAATAAAGGAATCTTTTCTATATAATTGATTTGGGATCCTTTTTATTTTTGTTCAAATGATTTTCCTTTGTTTTATTTAGACATCATGTGTGTTTTAATGGCCGTCTTGCTGTTAGCATTACAAATGAAAATTAATTTGGTAAAGTAAAAATGTTCTAGATGTAATTTACTTATAGGATATTTTTCCTTACATGATATTGCCCTACTATCTCCCCCCCCTTTTTTTTTATTAATGGAGGTTTTTGTAAATTTTATAATACAGTCTTGATAACTTTAAATTTAAATATATATATTTTTTTGCCCCAAAATATGACTGCTTTAGGTTCATTGCATATTCAGGAATTTTACCATGAGATGAACTATCAATAGAAATTTTAGTTATTACTTTAAGAACAGCTTTTTGTCCAGTACAATTAAATTTACTTGAATATTCACTTATTTCAATTAGCCTATTTAAATTAATCTGAAAACTTGATTACTATTTTACTGATATTCTTGATAGCAAAATAGTAAGTAAGGTGAGAAAACTTTATAGCTTCAAAAATGTTACCTATTTCAATACAGCAGATTGATTGTGAGGAGAACTTTCAGAAAGGAGCCATGAGAATCACCGAATTGTGCTGGCGCTGTCATGGCAGACAGGCCCACACACGTGAGAGCCATCAGTGTCTCCATGGCTGACCTGTTGTGCTGCCCACAGTACAGTAGTTCAGCATGCCAACTTGGGGGATCTAGATTGCATGGAACATTGGAAAAGTTCATTTCCTTTTTACTCTCTAAATTTCCTCATTCCCAAAGGAAAGATGGTGAAATCCTATGATTCACAGAGGTGCTCTAAGTTAAAAAAAAAAAAAGAGAGAGAGAGAGAGAAAGAGAGAGAGAGAGAGAGAGAGAGAGAGAGAGGGCACTTGAAACAATCTCTAGTGCCCCCAAATCACTGCACCATTTTTATTTTCAATAGTATCTATTTCAAGTATTGCCATTCTCCTGAGATTATTTATTAACCCTGACCCATTTTATCTACAACTGACAATCTCAAAGTCCAGTTTATCAGAATTTGAGTTTCTTGAGTGTCACCTCTCACTACTTCCCACCTCTTATTAATTAGTTTATTTATAAAAACAAACTTTATTATTTCTAGCCTTCTAGGCATAGAAATATGTGCCCACACTATTAGCTCATGCCTATGCTTAACTGCATCTTATCTTTTTCTTCTCCTTTTCATTTGTCCTACTATAATCCCTTAGGTTTCCCTTGAATTATCTCAACTTTCAAACTAGTTTCCTTGTCCTCTTCCAAATCATTTTGCATAATGTAGCTAGACTGGACTTTCAAGTTATTTTTGTTCAAGTTGCTCTGCTATGTAAATCATTTTAATGCTATCCCTTTGTTCTTAGAATAAAACGCTAATTCCAAAAGTGGCCTGCATGGTCCGGCTTCTGCCTCCCCCTTCTTCCACGCCTCCCACCAACTCTGCCTCTCCGATGTGGTGTCTCCAGCCACCTTGCTCTTCTCTGAGAACACACTCCTCTCGCTATAGGGCTCTGCTCTGTGTTCCCCTTTGCTTGGAATATCTTTCCACCACTCCAGCACTTTTTCTCACTTGATTTAATGCAATCCATGTTAGTTCAACTTCAAAATGGTTTTATCAAAGAGAACTTCTCTGACATTCCAAACTTGTTCATTATTTTCTGTTAATGTGTCCTAAATTTTTTCTTCCCTCCCTAAGCTACTCTGAAGTTTCCCATGATAGTTATCTAAACTGCAGATTTAACATATATTTGTTCAATTCTTTAATAATTCGACCCAAACTTCAGCAAAATCTAAGACTGTGTCTTCTTATTCACAGTTGTATTTCTGACACAAAGTGACTGGTGAATTCTTTTTAAATAAATAAATGAATAAATATTGTCACCATCACTGGGAGTTTTGGTGTTGAAAAATTCTCTCACCCTCCTCTTTAGGCTATCAAACTTTACAATTTGCTCTGTGAATTTTGACGTTAACCTTAGTGTTAAACTCCCTGGCCCCAGCAGAGAAACGGACTAAGAACTTCAGCTATTTAAATCAAAACATGATGAATCAATATTCTTATTCCTCCAAAAAATGTTTTTGAGGATGAAAGAATGCAATTATGTGATTTTATGACTGAAATGTATCATTAATAACTTTGAGTGCATAATTGTGGTCATCTTATAATTATGTGCTCATAGGTAACCTTGGATGAGTTAATCTCTTTTGGCTCTATTTTATCATTTTTAAATTTAAGGATATGCTTACTCTATCTAAAGTTTTTAAGGCATACTTGAAATACAGTAGGTACTCAATAAATTATATAAGTTTTTTATGATCATTATTATTAATATTAAATCCAGATATAGCAGCTATACTTTACTAGGATAGTCGTTGTAACTAACCAAAGAGCAAACTATTTTTTTAGGAAGGAACCAAGAACAGAATTTGGTGTGTAGTAGGTATGAAATATGTGTTTATTGTAAGAAATAATTAATAATAGAGTAGTTTTAATACTATCTTCTATTTCTTGGAAATGTAGGCAAAATAGAAGGGTTCAAAACTAAAGGATTCATCTAGAAAAACTAGGATATTTAAAAATTTTTATATTTCATACTAGAGGCCCAGTGCATGAAATTCATGCCCTGGGGGAGGGTCCCTCAGCCCTGCCTGCATCCTCTCTCAGTCCGGGACCCTTAGAGGTATGTCTGCCTGCCGGTTTAGGCCCAATCCACCTGGGCCTAAACCGGCAGGCAGACATACCTCTAAGGGTATGGGATCCCTTGCTCCTTACTGCCCACCTGCTCGCTCCTTGCCACTTGGCTGGCTGCTCCTTAGCGCTGCCATGGAGGCGGGAGAGGCTCCCACCACTGCAGCTGCACTTGCCAGCCTTGAGCCTGGCTTCTGGTTGAGCAGCGCTCCCGCTGTGGGTGCACACTGACCACCAGAGGGCAGCTCCTGCATTGAGCATCTGCCCCCTGGTGGTCAGTGCGCATCACAGTGACCTTGTCATTCTGGTCGTTCCACGGTAGCAGTTAGTTAGGCTTTTATTATATAGAACTAGAAGCCCAGCACACGAAACCATGCTCGAGCCACGAGCTGCTGCCAAGAGCCGTCCCGCCCCACCACTGGGAGCCTCGAGCTGCCCACCGGGAGCCGGAGCTGCCCCACCCTGCCCTGCCGCTGGGAGCTGTGATTCATCCTACTTTTCGAGGTAGTACCTCCAGTCAGCACTGAGGACATTGGGCGAGCTGGAGGAGGAACACAGGGTGATCATTCTGGTGAGAGACACTAACCAGCCCGGACCGCTTTTCGAGCTCCACATTTATGTCACAAAAGCAGTTATTTTAAAATCTGATCCGCTGCCTCAGTCCTACCCGCTTGGTTTGAATTTTTTGCACTGGGAGCTGTGAGCTGCCCTGCTCTACCACAGGGAGCCACTGCTCATGGTGAGGGGGAGGGGATGGTGGAGGAATGGACGGAGAGGTGCTCAATGCATCTCATGGTGACCGGTCATTTGGTCATTGTGGTCATTAGGGACACTGATTTTTTATATATATAGATGGTTGATTTATTTTTTTATATATTACTTTGGATTTCAATGTAATTAAACACTTAAATTAAAACTTATAAAGAGGTCTTGGTAAAAATCAATTTGAATTCTTTTCAAACTGAATCAATTAAAACACACACATGTTAATACTTCCTAGTTGTGGTGGCATTCTTATCAAAATGTTTTAAGTCTTAAGATGTCATTTCTGACAATGGAGCCTGTATAGGATAACTTATAAATGTTTTTGTAATATTCTTATCTTAGGGGTTGAGAAAAGAGTATAGATATCTACCTATGGCAAATGTCCCAGGAGTAATAATAAATGGTAAAATGATTATGTAAGGTTTACATCTGGTAGCTAGTATTCTAGGTCTCTCCTGTGGGGTGACAACTTGAGAGTAACTCTATGTCCCACTTCTCTCAGGAAAGACTCAGCTCAGTATTGATAAATATTATCTTAATAAAGTTACTGAACCCATAATACTGCAGCCTCTGCTTCTCTTAATTGATATTAGAAGTAATAAACAGATAAAGGGTAAGCCCCTGCTTCTGCTATAACCAAGGCAGGGATAGAACCACTAAGAACACACTTTCTTCTGATGAATTTGTTGGAATTCATGGATGGTTACTTTGGGAGGAAGCTCTGTGGAGTATCTGAGCCCTGGTCATGAATGAGGGCAGCCACAACTGACATTTTTGATATACACAGTTAGGGTGCCAACCCCAGAGGCAATGATACTCTTCCATTTATCTTTGTGCAGGAGTTAGAGGTTTTATATACCTACTAGAGGCCCATTGCAGGAAGATTCCTGCAAGAATAGGGCTTCCTTGGACCTGTTCCTGCTAGAATAGGGCTTCCTGTGGCTGGAGTGAAGCAGAGAAGCCTTGGCAGGCTTCACTCCCTTGTCCACTGCCTTGCTCCCCCACTTCTCCTCTGCCTTGCTCCCTCCCTTGTCTGCTGCCTTGCTCCCTCTCTTCTCCTCTGCCTTGCTCCCTCCCTTGTCCGCTGCCTCACTCCCTCCCTTGTCTGCTGCCTCGCTCCCTTCTCCGCCACTTTGCTCCCTTTTGCAGCACTTGGCTTCCTTCTACGCTATCTTCAGTCTTCGCTCCATGCCTGCCTATGAAAATTAACCATCATCTTTTGGGGAGGGGGTTAATTTGCATACTTGCTCCTGATTGGCTGGTGGGCATAGTGGAGGAACGGTCAATTTGCATGTTTCTCTTTTATTAGTGTAGATGCAAAGAAAAGGTATTATCACCACATAAATTTCAAGTCACAATTCTTTTTAGGCAGTGTATCCAGAACTGTTCCTGGGATAGAACCTGAGACAGAAAGGGAAAACTGGGAATGGGTATTACTGGTGCCACTTACAGGAAATAAAAATTTTAAAGACCCATTTTCTAAGCACTGTTAGCTGAATGTTTATGTCTCCCCAAAATTCATATGTTGAAACCCTAATGTCTCATATGGTGATATTTGCAGGTGGGACTTTTGTGTGGTGATTAGGTCATGAGGGTGGAGGTTTCATGTAGGGTTAGTGCCCTTATAGAAAGAGGAAAAGACATGCAATAGCTGTGTCTGTGTGTGTCTGTGTGTGTGTGTGTGTGTGTGTGTGTGTGTGTGTGCGCGCGCGTGCGCACATACATCAAGAAGGCCATCTGAGGACATAACCAAGAAGGAGGCCCTCACCAAGAACCTGACCACACTGGCACCCTGGTCTCCAACGTCCAACCTCCAGAATTGTGAAAAATAAATGTTTGTTGTTTGAGCCACAAGTCTATGGTAATTTTTAATAGCAGCCCGAACTAAATGAATCTACTGTCTATTGTGAGATTCTTTCACTCATGCAAAAATCTTCATCTCCCTATAAAATTAAGAATGTGATAACTCAGACCAACAAATCTCAAGTCTAGTCCATGAAGTTCTGGAGTGTGAGCAGTCATTTAAAGAGGTTCTCTGAAGTAGAACATGGCCATGGAAGGCATGCTTTAACACCAGCACTTTGGGGACTTGATACTGACAGTGAAAGTACATGAGGGATAGCCAATAAAACTGTCCTTTCTGGTTTGGGGAATTTGGAGTTGTGTTAGGGAAATAGTGACTAATTATGAGAGGTATTTGGAAAACAGAAAGTCTGTCAAAATAAATGTATCTTTCTTCTTTTCTTGAGAGGAAGCAAGCTGTTTTATGGATTTCCTTGGAATCCTTAAAAAAGCAGGAAGAGCATTATTTCCGTTATTCATGGCATGCTTTTTCCCTGCAGGTTGAACAGGCCAAATATTTGTACTTCCACAGGTGAAGCTGGAAAGTTCCACGGCAGCCTGGACATTGAGCTCTTTACGTGTGACCCACACTCACATTTTAACCTCACATATTCAAGACCCTGGGGCCTCCTCAAGGCAAGGACTGGTGCCTGACCTTAGTCACACGTGGATTCTGCAAAGCAGGTAGGTTTGACACAGTGGGGAGGAGAGCAAGGCACAGGGTAACCCGTCTATAGTTACATGTGTTTGCTGAGTTTCTGGGTATAAAAAAGGCAAAATTTACACTTCAGATTCCTTGGTCATCTTGCTTCAGACTGTTTAATCTATCTGAAAAGTCCCCCATATTTTCTTTCTCCAGTCCTCACTGAATTTAATTCTATACTTTTGTGAAACTTCTGAAAACATGTAAGTCTGGGGCTCAAAACCTATCCTTATCTGTAAATTGGATATAGTGTCATTTACATGCAGGGCTATGATAATAAGACTAAATGAAAAAATGTGCATGTAGCTCTTAATGAAAGACCTGGCACATAACAGACACTCCATAGATGACAGTTTGAAATAAAAGATACCAAGATCTGTATCTATATTATTTGAACTATTGTCATAATGATAATATCCCTTATCTTCAGTTACTCTAGTGCAAGCATGTCACTCTTGCAGCCCATTGACTGCATGTGGCCCACAAGGAATATTTTTGTGGCCCAGCCAATAGAACGGTATGTAAAAAACATTTTAATAAAAATTTTATAACTTAATTTTTACAATATCCTGTTACACATAATTATTAATAACAAACTACAACGTTTGCTAATGACTGATTACTATAATTGTGATGCATTAATTTCCCTTAAGCACCTTACACACAGGTGCACCATTTCTTTCCACTAATACTAGCAGCTAATATTTTAGCAGCTGGTTGCCACATCATTAGTCTTGGACTGACTTGTTTGGTGTGTGCAATAGGAAATATTTCGCTTTCAGGGAATAAGAAAAGTAGGTTTATTTGTGTTATGCTTATTAATTTGTGCAGTTAATCAGTGTCTGGTAAGTTAATGTTCAAGAAAAATATTAATTTTTATTAAAATGTTCTATTATTTTATGTTAACAATTACTAATTTATTTCAGCCCTTTGTATTCAGCATGTCTCTATCGAAATGAACCTGTTTCTATGAAAATTGAAGCTTTTGTGTGTTTTTTCTTTTTGCGGTCCACATAAGATTAAACCTTGTTTATTTGTCCCGTGTTAGCCTTTGAGTTTGACATATTTGCTCTAGTGAGTACTATATATCCTTTTCTTATATGATCATACATATGACCAGTAAAAGAACTTTACCTTGAATTTGTTCTACATTCTAATATGCCACTTTAAAAATGTGTTTTTGTTGATTTTTTAAGTGGGAGAGAGACATCGATGTGAGAGAAATATCAATCATTTGGCCCCTACACACACCCCAACTGGGTATCGAACCCACAATGTGGGCATGTGTCCTGACCAGGGGTCAGACTGGTATCCTTTCAGTGCACAGGATGACGTTCACCCACCTGAGCCACGCCGGCCAGGGCTTACCTGTCTTTCTAGTGTAGTTACAAGCTTAATCGGGCTGGGGACTATCTAATCAGCCTCCTCTATGTTATCCTCAGAGGCTATCTTAGGCACACAGTTAGGAGGGCATGTGATAAGTCTTTGATTCTGCAATGAATTTTAAAAAAAGTAAAGGCATCCGAGTTGTGCCCTGCCATCGTATCAAAAATCAGACAGCTTACAAACAATTTCCATTCCACTGGAAATAAATGTGCAGGATCAATTTGTGGATGGTATTTGGCAAATTTAGATCCTCTTGGAAGATACGAAGGAAAATAATGCTTCCTAATGGTTGTAAATTCAATTTAAAATTGATTTAAAAGTCTTTCTCGTTGGTTATTATGGTTGTTTAAGTTCTGGTCCTTCTCCTCTGACTACCATGACTTCTGGCTCCAGGTATGCCTCCTTTATTACTTGCCAAGGAATAAAATCAACCCCCACTGTGATGATCCTTTTTCATTTTTCCAAACAGGCATTGTCTTTTCAGAAGTACAGAGAGGGGGGTAGGGGAAAGTGAACTTCTGGTTGACCTGCTCAGCTCAGAACCCCCCTCCTCTGGGAAACTTTTTTCTATACCTTCCCTCCCCCAAATTTTTATAGGAGTAATTACTCCTAATTATTTATTTTCTGCACATATTGTTAATCTTCCACTTTATCATACCTGCTGTTACTGATTTCTTTGCAATAACCTGCCTCCCTCCTGAGACTGTGGACTGCTTGAGAGTAAAGACTGTGCTCTAATCATCTTTGTATCCTGAGAGCTGCTGGAATATGAATGTGGCAATTATATGCTGAACTGGATTGTTGAGTTCTTAACTTATTACTATTGCATTTAGTTAGCACATTTAAAAACATGTTTATATGTTCATTTTAAAAACAAGTAATCAGTGACAAGTATTTGGCTAAGCCATGATTTTGAAGAAGTTTTCTTTGTTTATATTTTCTACTTTTTAAAGTTGTCATTTTGTTTTTTAATCTCTAAACTCTTGACAATGAATTATTTCTGCTACATATACAGCTTTAAGCTCTTGGTGAAAAGTTTCCGGCCTGTTCTGCCTTTTCTGATGAATGTTTTCCTGTTGGATGTGTTTAATTTATTTACTTTTCCTGGAATGACACATTCTTTCTAACTATATACTAGTAGTAGTGCCTCTCTACTTAAGTTGTTATATAAATATTCTAGATTGAATTGCCCCTAAGGAACTAGCCTGATATTAAAAAGATTTATCTTCTCTCTATTGTTCCTCTGATAAATAAATTCAGCAAATACAAAAGGCTGTTCTTTTGAATACTAAGTACAGACAATCCCTGACTCTCAATGGTGCGACTTCAGATTTTTCGACTTTATGATGGTGCAAAAGCAATATGCATTCAGTAGAAAATGTACTTAGAATTTTGAATTTTGATCTTTTCCCAAATTAGCGATATGCCTTCCTATACTGGAAACTTTTTGCAAAGTTGGGCAGTGGCAGTGAGCCTCAGCCACAGGATCAAGAGAGTAAAAAACCAATACTTCTGTGTTGCCAGTAATTTTTGAATATTATATTTTGTGTTTTTGCATTGCATCATGTCTACAAATCGTCCATCTGAGTCTCCTGCTTCTGATGAGAAGAGGAAGAGGATTACTCTTGAGAAGAAGCTCAAGATACTGTAGGCTACGTAAGTGTTTTGAGCATGCTTAAGGTAGGCGAGGCTTAGCTGTGATGTTCGGTAGGCTGGGTGCAGCAAATACATTTTCAACTTAGTCTTTTAGCTTATGATAAGTTTATTGGGACATTATTTCATCGTAAGTTGTCGAGCACCTTTACTATGCTTAACTACCTTAGTTGTTTTTTGAAAAGGGAAAGAATAATAAATTAATCACTGAATTCTGCTTATCTCTTTTCCTTATTTTCAACTTTCACACTTTAATTTTCTATTTTGTAATCTTTCAAAGGTAACTAAATTAGAATGGTAATACTGATTTTCCTATACTCATAAAAGAGAGAAATAATTATTATTTTTATGTAATATATAAAAATGTTTAAGGCGATGGACATGTATTAATAATAGTAAAATATTTTTACATGCAATTAGGGCAAAAGGGCAGAAATTAATTTCACTACATAGAACTAAATTATTTCCAGAATAATAATGAACAAGTGAGATAAACAAGTGTTTTTAAAATATTAAAAATTATATCTAAAGTAAAATGATCTCTAAACCCTGTAGTATCACAGAGTTTAAAAGAACGTTAATGTCAGTTATCATTTTAAAGATGGGTTCAGTTATTTGTCGAGGCTCACACAACTTGTCAGCAGCAGAAGTCTCCTGACTTGCAGACCAATGTCTTGTAATGTCTAGGCAAATAAATCAGGAAGACACATTAAATCATGACTCGTCAATGCATTTCAGCTCTCTACTTATTAACCATAAAAATTATGCAATGGATTATGTTTTGGTGACACATTTTTATTACTTTTCAATGTGCGGCCTTGTATAAATATGCAGACTGTTACTTCTTAGTGTTTGTTTCCTTTTTTATTAATTAAACCTTCAGTGTGCTGCCTGGTGGTAGACACTGAGCATCCATAGCAACGAGGCATACGCAGACCCTGGGAAGACATAGTCAGTAGCAGAGTCGGACGCGTGAGCATATAGTCTGAACATTAAAACTTTCTTTTTAGTATTTGATGAAGATTGCATTAGGGAAAGGACAGGTAATATTCTTGGAGTTGCCCATGTTTAAAGAGATACAACTTTTAGAGGAGCATAACTGGACATACCTGAAAATGTGAAGTAAGTCAACGGGCCTTTCTTTTTCATACCTGAGAGACTCTTTACTTAACATTGCAGAATTTACAGCCCCATTCTCATTTATCCCTTGTAGATTCTGTGTTCCGCCCACTCAGGAATATCTGCTATTTGTTAAGTTGCTGTCATCCATTTTTTAAAATTGAATTGATTGGGATGACATTGGTTTACAAAACCATACAGGTTTCAAGTGTATAACTCAGTAAGACATCCTAGCTCCCACTGCCCTTTCCCTCTGGTTATCATCACACTGTTGTCTGTGTCTATGTGATATACTTATGTGTGTGTGCGGGGGAGGGGGGCGCTAATTTCTTCACCTTCTTCCACCTATTTACCCCAACCCATGTCCTCTGACAGCTGTCAGTCTGTTCCATGGATCCATGCCTTGGTTTCTATTTGGTTCATCAGTTTATTTTGTCCATTAGATTCCACATGTAAGCGAAATCACATGGTATTTGTCTTTCTCTGACTGGCTCTTTTCACTTAGTAAAATAAGCTCCAGGTCCACCCATGCTGTTGCGAAAGGTAACACGTTCTTCTTTTTATGGCTGCATAGTGTTCCACTGTGTAAATGTGCCACAGCTTTTTGATCTATTCACTTACTGATAGGCGTGTTTCCAGATCTTGGCTATTATAAATAACTTGGGGCCCAGTGCACGAGTCTGTGCACCTTGAAAAGAACTGTGGACCATGAGGCTGTGGTGGGCACAGGAGAGGGTCTCGGCCCATCCTCCATGACCTTGCCCACCCTTCCTGCCATGGCCCCAGGTCCCCTGCCTGCAGGCAGCCCTGCTCCCGCCACCACTGCTCCCATGCACTGATGGTGCCGACCCCACTTGTACCCGCTGATGGCATGGAGCGATTGGGGCCGGTGCCAGCTGTGGGTGCAAGCAGGGCCGGCACTGGCAGTAGGTGTGAGTGCCAGGTGGGACCTTGGCGTGCCAGAGCAAAGAATTTTCAGTAACCACCAGAGGCTCGCCCTGATGACAGTGACTGGTGCCCCACCTTGGTCTGGAGCCCCCACTCACCTGCTCCACCATTCTGCCATGGTTGGCATCCACCATGTTCTGCGCATGCCCCCTGGTGGTCAGCACACATCATACCTACCAGTTGTTCGTTTGTTCGGTTGTTCCACCATTCAGTCTATTTGCATATTAGGGTTTTATATATTTGGATGCTGCAGTGTACATAGGGGTGCATACATTCTTTCAAATTAGTGTTTGTGGATTTTTCAGATATATTACCAGAAGTGGTATCACTGTGTTAAAAGGCAGTTTCATTTTTAATTTTCTGATGAATCCCCATACTGTTTTCCACAGTGGTTGTACCAGTCTTGAACTCCAACCAACTGTAGATTAGGGTTCTCATTTCTTCACATCCTTGCCAACACTTGTTGTTTGTTGATTTATTGATGATAGCCATTCTGACAGGTATAAGGTGATATCTCATTGTGGTTTTAATTTGCATCTTTCTGCTTATTAGTGCTGTTGAACATCTTTTCATATGTCTGTTGGCCATCTGTATATCCTCTTTGGAGAAATATCTCTTCAGGTCCTTTGCCCATTTTTTTAATTGGATTGTTTGTCTTCCTGGTGTTGAGTAATATGTTCTTTATATATTTTAGGAATTAACCCCTTGTCAGATGTATCATTGGCAAATACGTTCTCCCATACATTTGGTTCCCTTTTCATTTTGTTGATGGTTTCTTGTGCTGTGCAGAAGCTTTTTAGTTTGATGTAGTAGTCCAATTTATTTAATTTTTCCTTTTTTCCCTTCACCCCTAGGAGATATTGGCACAAATATTGCTACAAGAGATGTCTGAGATTTTAATGCCCTTCCTTTATCCTAGGATTTGTAATGTTTTGTGACTAACACAAGTATTTTATCCATTTTGAGTTTATTCTTGTCTATGGTGTAAGTTGCTGGTTTAATTTCTTTTCTTTTCTTTTTGCAATTTTCCCAACATCATTTATTGAGAAGTCTTTTCCCCATTGTATGTTCTTGCCTCCTTTGTCAAATATCAATTGACAATAAAGATGTGGGTTTATATCTGGCTCTCTGTTCTGTTTCATTGGGCTATCTGCCTGTTTTTATGCTAGTACCAGGCTGTTTTGATTATGGTGGCCTTGGGGTATAGTTTGATATCGGGTATTATGATACCTCCAACTTTGTTCTTCTTTCTCAAGTTGCTGAGGCTATTTGGGGTCTTTTTTGGTTTCATATCAGTTTTGGAATATTTGTTCCAGATCTGTGAAATATGCCTATTGGTATTTTACCAGGAATTTCATTGAATCTATAGATTGCTTTGGGTAGTATGGACATTTTAATGATATTAATTTTTTAAATCCATGAACATAGCATAAGCTTCCACTTATTTGTATCTTCTTCAATTTTTTTCTTCAATGTCCTATAATTTTTCAAGTACAGGTGCTTTACCTCCGTGATTAAATTTTACTTCTAGGTACATTATTTGTGTTGTTGTTGTTGTTGCAATAGTAAATGAGCTTTTTTTTCTTCATTTTTGCAGCTCATTATCTTTCCTGTAACCTTTGTCACCCTTCTCCAGTCCACTATTATGTATTTATTCCTTAAATCTCAATTCAAATATCATCTCTGTTTGGAAGGATTTCTTCACCATCCAAAAGCTGAATTTATTACTCAGTCATTTGAAATGCTATATCCTGTTGAAGTGACCACAATTATAAATTTCTGATATATCTACTTGGTTTTATTGTGATTTTGTACTTTATTAATTAATTTAAATAGGAATGACTCCTAACATTTTTCTAATTCTACAAATGATATGTGCTCTCATTAGGAAAAAGATGCCCTTCCTCAGAAATTGGATTGTTATAATTTAAACAAATCTGTGTTGTTTTGTATAGCATGTATTTAAACATTCACCTCAGTGTATGGAAAGATGGATTGATAAGAATTTATTTAAGAGGTTTCTTAATCTTCTGATTTGAATTATAGGGGTGAGTCAATTCCTCTCTCTTACTGTAGGGTCTGTAAACCTTGATCTTTCACCAATGAGGAGTTTAAGCAAACCAAATACTTCAGGTAGAGAGCAAAGTGTGTGCCTCAAGGAATAAAAATCTTGAAGCTCCTTTAAATCAATGATTCCTCAAAATGTTTTCTATCTTTAGCCAGGCCAGTATGGCTCTGAGGTTGAGAGTTGATCTGTGAACCATGAGGTCATTATTCGATTCCTGGTCAGAGCACATGCCCGGGTTGCAGGCTCGATCTCCAGCGTGGGGAGTGCAGGAGGCAGCCTATCAAAGATTCTCTCTCATCATTGATGTTTCTATCTCTCTCTCCCTCTCCCTTCCTCCCTGAAATCAATAAAAACATTTTAAGGAATGTTTTCTATCTTGAAACATAAGAATAATTTTATGTTTAAACTATATTTCCAATTGCTTTATTAATAAAATGTCATAATCATAACCTTTGTAAATTTGAAATATCAAGTAGAATAAGAAATGAAAATAGTTATAACAAATATTGTGCACTATTTTACATTGTTTATATCCTTGATTCTTTAGTAGGTCATTAGCTTCTTTTATCTTTTGAACTAATATCATTTACTCTATTACCTCATCAGTACTCCTTTTAGTAGAGATTGTTTCAATATGCCGCACTTCAGACATAATATCAGATCTTGCAGAGCTTGAATTTTTTGTGTGTTAGTTTTCCTCAAAATTGCTTTGTATATTAGGTCATAAGGATTTCTTAAAACTAAGTCAGACACATTCAATTTTGTATGGTTATAATTTATTTGTTTTAGATAAATATTATCTAGAGCAACATGAATGTGCTTCAAATTATTTTATGATGTCTTGAGAAGTTATGTTCTTTGTAACATCAGAAACAATTTTGAATTTTTCAATTGATCTTATTATAGGTTAGTCATTGATGTTTTCCCATTTCCTTTTGAACTTCCCAGTGAAACCAACATCTCTACACAATTATCAGAGTGAATGTAATGTCGTGTTTGTTTCTAAAACCTAGAGTTCTGAAATGTATTTATACTACATTCCTATGAATGCTGAGGTGATACTGTTGATTTTAACTTTGTAAGCTATAATGGGCAGAGTAATTTCAAACAGTAGTCTGCCCGTTATAATGTATCTCCCATGATTCTTATATTTTAATTTACTCTAAATACAAACCAAAGTCCTCTGTGAGGGACCATAGAACCACGTCATTCAATAATGCTCTGAAAGTATGAATTAATGATTTGAATCATATGATTTATTTCTCAGTGTTATTATTATGTTGTCCTGTTTCTCCAGTGAGAAGGAATGTGCAAGAATGCCTATGGTTATTTGAATGGTTTTTATATTACTTTCTGCAGTAGGGAAATTAAACATTGCCTCTCTGCTCACATCCTTTCTGAAAAGTACTTGTTCCTACTTAAAGCTTCCTCTATGGGTGACGGTGAACTTAAGCAGCTTCTTTGTATAAGGTGGCCCTGCTCCTAAAAGGAACTAACAAACAGGCTCTCTAAGCCAGGAATTTGGAATTTGCAAAGATCAAACTGAATGAATCATCCAGCTAAGAAAAACTGAGTCGCAAGATTATACAGAAGTGTGACTGAAAGTTCTCTCTAATTTTTTTTTTTTTAAGCAAAATCCAGGTATAAAGACAAGATAGCCACGAGTCATCAGAGAAAGGTGGTTTTCAGAAAGAAGCAGCAGAATGAAGCAGAAACACAAACCTGGGCAAGCATGGGAGACAGGCAGGCCCTTGCAGAGTAGAGGGAGTGGTCTGGTTACCAGCTCCGTCTGGGCTAGTGTGACCAAGAGGAACTGTGCTTTCATTTCTGACTCTCAGATGCTTTGGAGACTGCCTCTTGGGCTCTTATTCTCACATTTCTTACACCATCTACTTCAAATTTTCTATGCAAGCTTGAGCAAATTCTTGCTAATTGCCACCTGAGAGTTGTCTAGTTTTTTAAAACACAAATATCCCCTTAAAGAAGCAGTAGTATTTTAAGCCACTCAGGGATGGTGCTCTAGCAGGGATTAGTTGATGGCTAGTGATAAAACAGTTTTCTGAGAGTGGCAATTAGCACTATTAAAAATCAATAGATATTTATAAATGTAATAAGACTTGAAAGGTATTAAAATCAAAAGAATGAAAGAGATTCTCCTTAAAGTTCATTTTTTATAAAACTAACAGATCCAAAGTATGTGAATAAGGAAATATTTACATTTCAATCTGAAAAAGAACTTTTCAATATTTAGGTGTATTTCCATATCAGAAAATCATAACTTTATTCCCATGATTTCGATAACACAAGACAATCACATAAAATGTTCTCTAGTTCTTCAACATCTTCTTGCCCCCAGTCAAACCTGAACCCCAGCATTGTTCAGTTTGAAATGAATGGAAAGCAAATTTATTTGCTCAAGTAACAAATTTCCTCCATTCATTTCTAGACTAGTACTTTTTTCCCACATTGTGCTCTTATTTATTCCAATTCAGTATGTTTTTATGCATTAGGATACTTTTGATTATAAATGACAAAAATCCCAACTTTGAAAGAGCTTAGATAAAGAGACATTAATTGCCTCTTATAATAGAATTTTTTAACATTAGACTTCAGGTATGGCTCAAACCAGAACTAGTAATATTTTTCTCTTTGTCTCTTGAAGCTGCTTTCCCCTTTGGCACCTCATTTCTTACATAGATGCTTTCCCATTTCACACCTTGCCAGCTAACATATGTAGAAATCTTGTTAAAGGCAAACTCATTCTCCATGTTTCCAGCGAATGTCTGACCCTGCTGCTAAGAATCAACTGTTGTGACTAGGGCCAGAATGCTCTGAATTACTACATCTGGGTGGGTCCACTACTGAAGGCACATGAAGTAAGAATGGGGGAGTGGGGCAGGGGATAGTTCCCCAAAGGCAAAACCGAGATCCTTTTACTATAAGTAGGCCAGATGGTGCTGGGAGGCCTAAGTAAATATAGTCTTTGCATCTATTCAGCACTTCACTCATTTCTGTATGCATTCTGACACCTCTCGTCCACTTCAGTTGTTATAGTTTTGTTGTTGTCAGTTATGGACTGTTGACCTATACATCCTTATGCACTAATAGCACATTATTTTTCAAATGAGATCCACCAAACAAAAAATAATTCATCTAGTGATAGTCTTAGAAGCCAAGACCTTTTATTTAACACAATTCAAAGAATGCCTAGAGAGTTCCTCCCATTTTCAAATATTCCCTCCCACTACCTGATACAGAGATGAACTTTTTTGAATTCTAGGGGTCTTGGAGTTGTCTAGTTTTTTAAAACACAAATATCCCCTTAAAGAAGCAGTAGTATTTTAAGCCACTCAGGGATGGTGCTCTAGCAGGGATTAGTTGATGGCTAGTGATAAAACAGTTTTCTGAGGGGCAGTTTCTAAGGGAGATGGAATATTAGATTATTTTTGTTGGCACAACATCAAAGATTTACTTAGTCTAACTTCATAATTTTGCTTATGGTTATTCCTGCTCTAAGCTATCTTTTATACTGCTTCAACCCCAGTGGGGGGGGGGCGGGAAACAGATAAGTTATAATGACCATAAGAAAAGAGGGAAAAAATGACACAAGGATTTCTTATTCATAGGTGTTGGAAAAAATGAAGGGATTTCAAGTGCCAAACCACAAGAAAGACAAGATACAATAGCTATCTGTCAGTATTTGTGGGGTAAGACTCTATA
The DNA here is from genome assembly GCA_026230045.1 of Corynorhinus townsendii. Lineage (NCBI taxonomy): Eukaryota > Metazoa > Chordata > Mammalia > Chiroptera > Vespertilionidae > Corynorhinus > Corynorhinus townsendii. The sequence goes on along the minus strand of JAPDVU010000001.1, from coordinate 76,119,272 downwards.
TCAAAGAAAGGTAATGCTATTATATTTGTAAGATTTCCTGGTAGGAAAAACTTACTTTAATAACAGATGTTGAGGTCATGAAAAATATTGTTAAATTCAAGTACAAAGCACTAATGTTTTATTGACTGGAACTGGAGAGAATTTAAGTATTTTAACATTTAGTACCTTCTACGTGCCAGGCATTAATCTTGGTGTTAGAGAAACATTGATATGTAAAATATACTAAAATCTTCACATCCATTGAAATTACATATTAGTGGAGAACATATGCCATAATCACCATAATAAATAAGTAAAACACGTGGAATAGTAGGAACTTATAAAAGCCATTGAAAAAAATAAGTTAAAAGAGTTTAGGAGGGCTTTGTGGTGGTAACAGTGCAATTTTAAGTAGGATAGACTTGGTTGGGAAGGTAACAATAGGGAAAAAACTGGAAACTCTCAAGGAATGAGCCACATAGACACTGGCAGGAATAAATTATGGGCAAGGAAGTTCCCAGGTGAGCATGTGTCTGGAGGGCTGAGCAACAGTAATGAGGCTGGTGTGTTGGGATTGAATGAACAAGGAGGAGAGTAGAGGGAGATGAGAACACAGAGGATATAATTACATTATTTTCTACCAAAATGCTTTATTACAACTTAGTTGTATCCACTGAGGTTCTAAAAGTTTAGCTATTACATCTCACACATGTTTTGATTTGTAAATATGTTTAATTCACAAGGTCTGAGTGACAGTCTACTTTGGCTATATGTTATTTTTTTTACCTATTTTACATTTCCTCAACTTAGAATCTCATTTTATAAATGAATGTGAACTATTTTTTAAATTGCTGTCTATCACACGTATGCTAAAAGAATGTTCTTAAAAATGTAATTTCTTGGTAGGGCTTAAGGATGCAACGTTGCCACGGTGACCATATGCAGTCACAGACTGGATGATGATCAAAAAGACAGGCTTGCTGCATAATATGCCTATTGCAAGTGGAAAACTGCAAATAATCTCCCTCTAGCGTCCAATAAGGAAACTGTGCAGACCTTCCTTGAGTGGAATTTGTTGGAAACTGCTCCAATAAAGTCCAGATGAAGCTCCGTTTGGGCCTTGCCAGTGACGCTGGGTAACTGTGAACCGGTTATTGACCAGAGAATCTATAATAATAAAAGGATAATATGCTAATCAGACTGGACATCTTCCGGACATAATTCCAGACTCCAGATGTCCTTCCTGTCGAAGCCAGGATGGAGGGAAGTCAGCCCAGGTCCCGGGTGCCTGCCGGTGGCCGGAGTTTGGAAGTCCGGGTCCCGGGTGCCAGAGGGAAGCCGGTGCTGGCAACTAGGGGAAGGAAGGCCTACTCTTGCACGAATTTTCATGCATCGGGCCTCTAATCTTCAATAAATGGAAAGGGTAGGCTGCATCATTGTAAAGTAACTTGGTAGCTGATAAAGTTGATTGAGATCAGTTTTAATTGTTTGTCAATTGTAGTTTTATATATACAAATATATTGTATAAACATTTGTCAATATCAAAACCTGTGGATAGAGCTAAGATATTTTGGGAAAAATTACAAAAAAACAAAACAAAACATGAGGCTCCCTACTTTTGACAATAATAACATATTTTGAATTTTCTGAGTATTTATTCCCAGCCCTGCTTCTGCCACTGTGACACAATTTATGGCTTCTTTTTTCCAGGAATGTGAATGCTTAGAGAATTCACTTTATTTATTTAGTGTCAGCCAAAGTAAATAAAAGAAAGCATCTCTATAAAAGGAAATAAAATATTACATTTCAAAAATAGGCCATAATGCTCTTATTTGTCTTTATTAGTAATAAAGTTGAGAATTGATAGAATTTTTAATTAATATAATTTTAGATTTTTTACTAATTATTTTAAAGTCAGATGTTTTTCCCTCTATGCCTTGTGCTATTGTTCAGTGTTTCCTAGACTTTAACATTTTTAAATTTTGTTTTTCTACCTGCTCAAGTAATACTTGGATATAAGTACTGTATATGTTAACATTTACATGAATAAAAAAATACAAATGTGCTACAAAAAGTTTAAATAATATTGGAATGTATCTAATAAAAAGTATTTTTCATCAATGCATTTCCCTCAATCCTACTTCTGTTCCATGGATTAAATCAACATTATGGGTTTCAGCTTTATTGAAATGTTCAGTATATGTGCACACACACACACAGACTATAGATTTCTACATTATGCTTTTCTCATATAACTATATATATTGGAGATATTTGCATGTGATAATTATTCATTTCTCTCTATTGCTCTATCTATCTCTATATATGTTTACCTACCTATCCATCCATCCATCTATCCATCTATTCACCCACTCCTCCCTTTATCTATCTAATCTATCATTTTTATATCTCATAGTAAGTTCCCTCTCTCCTTCACTCATTGCTACCTCTTTCTGCTCATCTGCACCAATCTCTCTTACCAAAGACTGACTTCTATTCTTCCTGATCACAACACAAAATGTTACCACTGATTCTGAGTTTGCATCTTTTTACTTAGGAACACACAGGGATCTAGACTATTATTTTTAGTGCTAATTCCAAGTTTCATTAAGAAGAAAAGAGCTAAATGGCCTTATTGGTTCAGATATGACACCAAATTCATCTACAGTGTCCAGGAGGCAGGTGGTATTGCAGCCACATGACCACCAGAAACCTTGCCCTGCAGCTATAGGAAGTGTAAACTAGAGGCGGTTCACAGAGAAAATGGTTCTCAGGTAAGGACCTGGGGATCTGGGCATTCAATTCAGTAGATAATCTACTTACAGGCAAACTTCCTCTTTAAAAATTCAATTCAATTGTAAAACCTGCCTCTCAGAGGTGAACTCTAACACCAATAGCATTATTTTGAACATTTGCATAGGAGTTATCTTCTTATACAAATATTTCTGGGACATTCTCTGATATTCTTCTCTGGCTTCTTGACCTGCATTACCATTATCTCTTCCACACTATAAAATGCATTGCCTTGGATCGGAGCCAATGAAAGTAACAGTATTTTTTTCTCCAAGCTAAATCAGGACTGATTTTCTAAGGAAATGAATTATTATTTTATTCATTTTGCATAGTATTAAAAATATTATTGAACCAAAAGGATAGTATTATTGAAATCAGATGCCTTGTTTTAGGTATATCTCCTAGTAAGATGGTCCCTGATTTACAATCCTTCGATTTAGGATTTTTTAAATTTATATACTGGTTGGAAAGGGATACACATTGATCTTTTCCTGGGCTAGTGATATGTAGTAAGATACTCTCTCATGATGCTGGGCAGTGGCAGCACAGCTCCCAGGCAGTTACAGAATCATAAGGATAATCAACAGCTACTCTATAGTGTACTGTGCTGCCAGCGTTTTTTGGAGCATATTTAAGGTAGGTTAAACTAAGGTATGATGTTCAATAAGTTAGCTGAATTAGATTCATTTTATCATTAGATTCTAAGTTTATCAACTACCCATCATAAAAAATTTTCAGTTTGTTTGCTTGAATCAGATCCATGTGTGATCCATGCCTTACAACTGTTTAATATATCTTTTAGTTATTTCATTGGTTTCTTTCTCCATCACCCTCCTTTTCTTGCATTTTGTTGTTGCTGTTCATAAAAACTGAGTCATTGTTGCATAGAGTTTTTACACATGACCAGGATTTTGATGATTTCATCCCCATGGTACTATTTTACACGCTCCTCCAAATTCCCAGTATATCTGAAATTCATACTTTGATCTAGATGCTTGATGAGACGCAGATTAAATATTTTGGCAAGACAACTTGATAGATGGTAAAGTGAACTTCCATCATGCAGCACATAATGTTTGGCTGTCTCAATTTCTGTAATGTCATCAGAAGTTGATGATGATTGGCTAGATTCCATAATGCCTTAGGCATTACAAAATGTTGATATCTTAATTCTATCATTTATTTTTCAAATATTAAGCCCTATATGAAGATAACTTCTTGACAATTTATTTTGTTACCCTGAGGTGTGTTGAGACTAGGAAAAGCAAAATCAATGTTTTTTTTTCCTTCTTTATGATTTTTCAAAACAGGAAGCTGACTATTTGCATAATCCAGAGGTTATCAATTATTTTTTTATATTGGTATGAACTAGTGGGTCTAAATCTATTTTATGAGTTTCAATACATAGCAATTATTTTTCTTATTGATTCACATTTGCCTAGCATAGACTCTTTAAGTTGACTCCTAAATCCTTTGAACATGATACCAATCAGTATTTTATAATTTCCTTGCTATCTGATTTGTGAAGACAATAAGGCTGATTTTGTATATTTCCTACTTCAAACTTGAAGTTACCATTTTCTGCAAAAGAGCCCAGGATCCTTTTAGCCAAAAGTTAAGAGGGATACTGAAAATTCAAATTCTACTATGCACAGCTTATTTCTATTTAGCCTCATGGCTCTTAAATCTGTTTCTCCTTTGTCCAATATCAAAAATCCTGGACTCCCACCACACAAAAGTAAATATAATCCCATAGAAGACACAGAACAGTCTCAGGATAATGATACCAATCCCACCACTAACAATCTGATTGTTAAAAAGAGTCCCATAATGAATCATTATTTTATAACTATGCAAAGTATTTATATGGTTACATAACCAACTCTATGAAATAAGAGTAGTTTATATCCCTGGTCACTTCCACCATATACCTGTTCTTCATTTTATTTTTGTGGTGGTTTGTTCTTATTTAAAAAAATCATAAGCAAAGACACATTGGTAGAGATACAGTAACAGAAATATATTTATAACCCACTCTTTCTTGGTTAAGGACAAGTACACAGTTTTCCATCTTGCTTCCCCCCCCCCCCCCCCACTTAATGATACATCTAAGAGATCACTCCATAGTAGTATCTATCTATAATAAAAGCATAATATGCTAATTAGACAGAACAGCTGAATGACCTTCTGGTCATCATTCTGGACGTCCTTTCAGACGAAGCTGCGGCAACGGGAGCCTAGGCAAAGGTGGTTAGGGGCAATCAGGCAAGCAGGCAAATGGTTAGGGGTGATCAGGCAGGCAGGTGAGGGGTTAGGGGCAATCAGGCAGGCAGGTGAGGGGTTAGGGGCAATCAGGCAGGCAGGTGAGGTGTTAGGGGCAATCAGACAGGCAGGCAATTAGTTAGAGGTTATCAGGCAGGCAGAGTGGTTAGGCGTGATGAGGCAGGCAGGGGAATGGTTAGGGGCGATCAGTCAGGCAGGCAGGCCAGCAGTTAGGAGCCAGCAGTCCCAGATTGTGAAAGGGTGCAGGCTGAGCTGAGGGAATTTCATGCACCGGGCCTCTAGTGTAAGTATAATACTCATTGCTTTTTACAGATATGTAGAACTCCATTTGGATATGTCTTGAGTTTATTAAACCAATGCCCTATTTATGGACATTTAGATTCTTTTCAAACATTACAAATAGTGCTACAATAAATGCCCTTGTGTCTATGTCTTTTCCTATTTTAATAGTGTATCTTTAGAATAGATTCCTAATAAGGGATTACCCATTAAGTCAAAGGGAAAATCAATGTGTAATTTTGCTAGTTTGTCAAATTCCCCCATAAAGGATAATGCCACTTTGTATTCTCATCAACAATGTACGAATATGCTTGCTGTAGAGATATTGTTAAACATTTGAATTTTTGTAGTATTATAGATAAGAAATGATATATTGGTATAGTTTTATTATTGTACAAATTTTTTCATATTTTAAATTATTTTATATTTTTCTCTAAGCTCTCTGTTCATATCTCCAGACTTATTTATTTATTTATTTCTAGAAATTTTCTTTTATATTTTAGAGAAAGGAAGAGGGAGAGAAGAGAAGAGAAGAGAAGAGAAGAGAAGAGAAGAGAAGAGAAGAGAAGAGAAGAGAAGAGAAGAGAAGAGAAAAGGAGAGAAGAGAAGAGAAGAGAAGAGAAGAGAAGAGAAGAGAAGAGAAGAGAAGAGAAAAGGAGAGAAGAGAAGAGAAGAGAAGAGAAGAGAAAAGGAGAGAAGAGAAGAGAAGAGAAGAGAAGAGAAGAGAAAAGGAGAGAAGAGAAGAGAAGAGAAGAGAAGAGAAAAGGAGAGAAGAGAAGAGAAGAGAAGAGAAGAGAAGAGAAGAGAAGAGAAAAGGAGAGAAGAGAAGAGAAGAGAAGAGAAAAGGAGAGAAAAGGAGAGAAGAGAAGAGAAGAGAAGAGAAGAGAAGAGAAGAGAAGAGAAGAGAAGAGAAGAGAAGAGGGAGGTTTTGGTTGCCTCCCACATACACCTGGACCAGAGATAGGACCTGGAACTTAGGTATATGCCCTGACCAGGAATCAAACCCAGGTTTGATTTACAGGAGGATTCTCCAACCAACTGAGCCACAGTGGCCAGAGCTCCAGGCTATTTTATTTCTAGAGCTGTTAGACTTCTCTTTTTCATTTAAAAATTCTCTTTGAACAAGAGGTATTTTTACCAGTTATCTCTGCTATAATATGTGAATTTTTTTTTCTGTTTTTCATAATATGTTAGCTCTGTTTATAGTGATTTTTGTCATGAAAAAAATCACCTTTATGAAATTCAGTTTTCCTATATCACTCCTAAATTTTAAATCAGAAGAGAATTTCTCTGGTTACGGGAAGAATTCCATTTATGAACAATGTATCTATGTTCTCCTTTACCCCTTGCATTGTTTTATATATTTTTTGCACTTAAATTTTTGATCCACATGGAATTTATTTGTTAGGGTATGAGAAATAGATCAAATTTAACTTTTTTATATGACTATTTAGTTAAACCAATGCTTTAAATGTCCATCTTTTAGCCCACAGACTTGGGATGCTGCTCCTGTCATATACTAAATGCTCATATGCAATTGAGTGTACTTCCGAGTTTTCTATTGTGTCATATTGTCTTACCATGTGCCAATAAAAAATTAATGGCTTATCTCCATCTCTTCAACCATTACTCTTCTTTTTCAGAGTTTTCTTGAACATTGTTAGTTAGTCCCCAAAAATTTTTTTATTAAATTTAGTGCATTTGAAATCAACTTTTCCAATTTCAGGGGAAAAGAAACATGATATATGTTTATTGTGATTACATTTCATTTATTAAGTACTTTGCATATAGCTCACATCTTTATAATGTTGAGGGTTCTGCTCCAACAATATTGTATAACTTTCCACTTGGTTCAGTCTGCTTTCTTAGTCTTTTGAGTATACTTGTTGTTTTCATATAGATTTTATACATTTTAGCATATATATATATCTATATACATATATCTAGATATCTATATATCCATACCTATATCTCTCTATCTGTCTATCTATCTATCTATCTATCTATCTATCTATCTATCTATCTCCTATATAATAAAAGCCTAATATGCTAAATGTCCTGTCATCAGTTCAACCAATCAAAGCATAATATGCTAATGATATGCTAAGGCTGCTCAGCCACTCACTATGACCTGCACTTGACCACCAGGGGGCAGACACTCTGACCGGTAGGTTAGCTTGCTGCTGGGGTCTGGCCAATCGGGACTGAGTGAGATGGGTCACATATGCTCTGGAGCCCTCCCGCAGTTTCTCCCCAGCTGGCCAACCTCTCACATCCCTCCTTGGCCCCAATCGTACACCAGTGGGGTCCCTTGGCTTGGCCTGTGCCCTCTCGCAATCTGGGACCACTTGGGGGATGGAGAGCCGGTTTTGGCCTGATCCTGCTTGACACAGGAGCTGTCCCTGGTGGTCAGTGCACTCCCACAGAGGAAGTGGCGCTCAGCCAGAAGTTGAGCTCACTGCTGGCGAGTGCAGCGGTGGTGGCAGAAGCCTCTCCTGCCTCTGCAGCTGCGCTAAGCTGTCAGTCAGACATCCCCTGTGGGCTCCTGGACTGTGAGAGGGCACAGGATGGGCTGAGGGACACCCCCCACAAGTGCATGGATTTTGTGCACTGGGCCACTTAGGTATATATACCTAAGAATTGTATTATTAGTTTTTTGCAATTGACATGGGGTCTTCTCTCCCATTATAACCTCTAAATTATTTTTTTTCTTATATATGAAGACTAGTGATTACTGGATATTAAGTTTAAAAACTATTTTTTTCAGTAAATTCTGTTTTTTTCCCCCCCAGATGTAAACTTATATTATGTCCAGATAGAAATGGCTTTACATTTACCTATATAATTCTTATGGCTATAGTTGATTTTTGTTACTTGATTGAATGACTGAGCACAGTGCTTAACAGTAATGGAGATTGTAGTCATCCTCACCTCGTTTCTTGCTTTTTAATTTAAGCATCAAGTGATCCCCTACTAGATAAAGATGCTAACTTTTGTGTTGATGTATACACATATGGCCATACATTTCCATTCTATTTGTTAATTTTTAGCATGAATGGTGTTGGTTGAGTTACAAAATGCTTTTTCTGCATCTGTGGAGATGGTCATATTCTTCTTCTTAGCTCTATTATACTGCGGGAGCATATTAATGAATTTCCTAACCTTAAATTTCTGAATAAACCCCATTTATTTATGGTATATTGTTTAAAAGGATTGTTGCATTTAGTTTATTGCTATTTTGTTATTTATTTAATCACATCAATATTCACAAAGAGGTTGGTTTGTTGCTTTCTTTCTCTCTCTTTCAACTTGTTACTGCATATGGCCATTATATAATAATTTCTCTTTCTCTGAAGACTATTATGTATATTTAGTTCTACAGGTAATTGCCTATTTTGCTAGTCCTTATTTCAATGTCTCCCCAATCATTGTGCTTTTCTAAATCTTGTTTTCTGGTAATTTCTAGGGAAGGTTTTGTAAATAATATTCTCTGACTTCTTGGGTTCTGAAACTATTTTGCCTGGTACCTTTGTACAAGTAGCCAGAGAAAGTTTGAGAATGTAGTGGTAGTGAGATTACATAGGTATTAATTTCTAATGCATTCTGCACATTCATTGGACCCTTTACAACATTGCTTATTTGCCTGTGTTTTGAATTTTCACAATAGACTTCAGTGCCCTATGAGCAACTTCTGCATAGACCTTGACAAAGGGAAGTGGCTCTCATGTGCCACTGGGCAAGAAAAAGTTACCTGTTTTTGTTTGTTTGCGTGTTTTAAATCTTAACAATCTAATATTTGAGAAGTATTGCAAGCTCTTTATGGGAGGAGTAGAAAGGTTTTTGTTTGTTTGTTTTGTTTTGTTTTGTCAAGTCTCTCCCATTCACTAGCATTGATATAAAAAAGGCCTGTAAACACTTTTTTTTCCAGAAAGTGTACTTTGTAATAATCTAGCTCTTCATCCTTGTTACCATTGATAAATGTGCATTACTGCCCTCTGCTGCATGAACTTGAACCTCCCCTAGTCCTGTAGACTAATAATAACTGTGTAAGATTATTGATTTTTTTTTTAAGCAAATATCTAACAGTTAACTGGAGGTCTCCTCTTGTCATCAATAACATCATGATAAGTTGCAATTTCTATTCACCACATACATAGATTTACTCAGAGGGATTACTTAGAATGGTTTCCTTACAGGCATTTTAACATTAAATGGTCACTGGAAAAGAAAATCAGAGGATCATGTGTGCCATATTCAGAAAGTATACAAATTAATTTATATTTAACAGTTTTTGGCTATCAACTGTGTTGTAATAAGTATAACTTTTGACCAGAACTTGCAATTATGAGTTTTTTAATGGATGACCTAATACAATTATGGAAACATATAGAAGGAAAATCAGGTAATTCCATGAATTTGAAAACAGTACTTAGAAGGTTGTAAATGTAGTTTGCTTTTCATGTTAGAAAGGGTGCCAGTTTGCATAATCCTTGGCTCAATGTCAGCTCCAGTGTTAAGTAAATAAAATAATAGTTTTCCAAATTTGAATAATTCTGTTACATACAAAGTTCATACTTGTATAATACAGTTTAATACCTAAAAGGCAAATTGATCAAATATTTAAGAATTTTATTTTCTTATTAATGAAAGCACACCATTGGTAATAGAGAATAAAGCCAACCCAATTTTAGAACATGGAACCAGTTGCTATGTTCTAGGAGATAGTATTTGATCTTAGGTATGTACAAATTTGCACATATATACTTGATATTAACAACCAAAAATAACATTTAATGGATTTCAGAAAGAAGTAAAACAAAAATAGTAAAAATTAAACTAAATTTAAGCTTATTCTAACTCATGTTTCTTAATAATTTAAAAACCTAGTGGTCAAAGTACACATACATTAAAAAATGATTCCATGAGCGCTTTCAATGAAATTAGATAGTCCCTCTGCTTCCCCATATTTAGTACTGCCTTGAATTAATTAAAGGTACTGTGATTCCAAGTGACTATTAATTTACTGAATAAACTGAACAAATCAAATTAAACAAATGGACAAATTAAGTTAGTAACAGAACAGCTTGCTGATTGCTAGACCAATTCTATTTTTGATTGCCACTTCCTTTTTCTTTGTTCTACCGTGATTTCACTTTTGTATCATCTATTCCTGAATTTATTGTTTCCATCTTTCATTAACAGCGTGCTGTTTTTCAATGTAAAAATGACCTTATCTCCGTGGCACATAGCTTGTAGTCTTTGTTTTCTTTTCCAGGGCTCGGTGGAATCTTGACAATCACATTCAGACTCAGTCAGCTGGGTTCATGTTTAGCCATAATTCACACAAAGAAGAAAGATCAGGAAGTTAATATCATTAGCACAGGCCAAAAGTAAAATGGTAATAGACAAATTTAAATAATATTTGTAAGTGTATAACAATCTCTCACATTAAGTTTAGGAACTCTGGTAGAGTTTCAGAAATGTTACTCTTTCCCCAAATGTTTCAATATACATGTTGCCTATAAATCCATGTTATAAAGGAAATGTGCACCCTCCCCAAAAATGTTCATATGCTGAAACCCTAACCACCAGCATTTCAGAATATAACACATTTGGAAATAAAGTTTTTAAAACTGTAATTAAATTAAAATGAAGCCCTTATGATAGGTCCTAATCCAATTTGACTAGTGTTCTTATAGGAAGAGGACATTTGTACAAAGACAGAGGGACTACTCAGTGAGAAGGAGGCCATCTGCAAGCCATGAAGAGAGGCCTGGAAGAAACCAAATCTGCTGATACCTCGATCTTGGACTTCTTGCCTCCAGAACTATGAGACATTAAGTTATGTTGTTTAAGCCACCATGGTCTGTGGTATTTTGTTACATCAGCCAGAGTAGAAATATTATAGAGAGCCATTCTGGGTTCTCTACAAAATGATCATTCAGTTTCCAAGAGGCTTTACTGAGCAAACCTGCAGAATATGCACTCATCCACTTCCATTCTTGGTGTTATTTGTAGCCCTTTACCACGTGGTTTATGTTGGTCTTTCAGAGGAATCAGTGTTAGGGCCTGCTGCAGGGATGCCAAGGCACCTTCAGGTTCCTCTAGTGAGTTTGTCCTTAGGTGTACTCCACATTGTTGCCATACTGGGCATCTATAGTACAAATAAGGGCCTGCTGTGTGACAAGCTACTCTTTGCTTAGGGTTATGTAATATTGAGTGTTGCATTGAAGGCATAAGTTATGAGATACAAATAAGAGGGAATACATGTAGTATATGTAAAGTACTTAACCAGCCAGGTATATAATAGGCATTCAATGTATTTTGGTTATTATTATTTTTTTATTATTGCTATATATTCCAATCCAATTACCTATAAAACTCCTTAAGGTGATTGAAGTTTAATATCTTGATTTTTTTTTTCATACCTCAAACTATTCTTCAGTATTGTAACCTATTTCTAGGGTATCAAAAGGTAGATTCTATTACAAACTCATCATCCAAAGATAAAGTAAACACAATTTACATTCCTTATTACCAATCCAAATTGTGTTTACAAGACAGATTTTTAAATTTTTACATTGGAATCTGTTTCCTTATTTTTCTGCAAATTGTTTTACCATTATTTTAAAAATCTATTCCACAATTTATTTTATGGTGAAAGTTTTTCCATCTTCATTGATCATAGGTTCAGTTAACTTACCAGGAATATACACATTGTACCATGCCTGGATCAACTACTCTGCCCTCCAATTTTTTAATATTCTCTACTTCTAATGATTGAATAATTTCAGACTGAATAAATTGAAAGATTTTTAATACTTTTTCCTTTTGAGTAAGGTTGGCTGTGGAAATAATCTGTAATAATAACAAGGTAAAATCAATCAATATTGTTGATTGGCAGATTGAGGGTCATAGTATATTTTGCCCAACTCACTGTGGCTTCCAAATCTAAGCAGGTAACAGTTGATTAAAACCAATCAACCAACCAACACGGCCCTCCCCCAAATAAAAATAATAACAAAACTGACATTTAAAAAGTCTGTTACTGGAGCCCTCTCCCATCAGGTCCTGTCAAAAACACCGCAGCTCTAACTTCCTGGGTGATTTCTGCAGAACCCTGGAGGGCTAAGAAACAAAGTTTGTAAGCCACTCATCCCGGTTATCCAAATGTTGTTTATTTTGTTGCTCACCAAGATGAAATTTCTTGCAATGAACCTCTCATAAGAATTAAATGTATTTCTCTTTCAGTGCCAAGTGTAGTATTGTTCCTCAAAATGAATCTCGACATAGGCTGCCAGGACTCAGCAGTAGGAGTAAGTGGGCCACTAAGAAGGCTCTGCAGTGTATAGAAATGGCAGAAATTATGTATCACAAAAGATATGACATTTGGAGATTGTTTCTAATCTCAGTTCCATCTAAGGTAACTTGTGCCAATAGAAATGTGTCTACCGGAGTTTCTGAGTAAATCATTTGCACATATTTTATTAGTTAGGTTCAGGCTCTAAGAAAGGTATCTGTTCAATAATTGTCTTCATTTGGGTGGCAGATAAAGCACTGAGGAGGTGATTGATATGTCAAGGGTAAAAATAAGCATTGGCTAAGCAATTACGATCCCTTGAGCCACTTCACTTGTGCATGCTTGTGTTAGGCACAGCTAGTGCCTCAACTGTGAGTAAGGAGGCCTTCTCTCATTAACTGGTCCTGCTGTCCCTCAGACCAAGGCAGAAGACAGTTAACAGCTGAATTTATAGCAGGGGTAAAATAGGAAATGCAATTGACATCGATACATGGTACTGTTAGTTTTCAGGCAGAGTGAGAAACATAAAACTCTTCTGTGAGAAAATACAAGTGTGAGTACTGCTAGAATATAGAATCAGGTAGCCTGGTTTACTATGGAGGAAAGCCACAAAACCATATTCTGCAAACCCTTTAACATCCAGCAAGATGAAGGGCTTTCATGTCCATCTTGTGTGGACAAGATGATTTGGGGTCCTGTAGGAATTACTAAAAAGTAATCTCCCTTCCTAAGTTTGTCATAGTACTATACTTTTGTTTTTACTAACCTAAAATGACCACAACTAGTGTCATTTCTTTGGGTTCAACCACAAACGTAGGAGTGTTGTTTCCCTATATAATATTAAAATAACATGTAACTTATGAGAAAAAGGAAAGACTCTGGGGACTGCCTCTAATTTTTTTATTTCCAAGGTCACATGAATGTAATCCAAGTCAGAAGTTTCAGCTATCCCAAGAGGCTGGGATGGGCAGAATTCAATAGTGGATGAGAACAGAGGAAGGCTCAGAGCAGCAACTCCAGAGAGAGGCCAAGGGCAGATTTCAGTGAGGTATGGCCTTGACAGTGGACTCCAGCCTTTCCATGGCCAAGGCCCTGGCTGATTCACATTTGTATCTTCATGGTCCTAAGCTTAATAAATATGCAGTGAGTACATGAACAACTGCTAAATAAACTATTGTAAGAAGTGGTTACTAAGACAGAAAGAGAGACCATGGATGGAAAACAAGAATAAGGCGATAAGGTATACATTTAGCTAACCTTAGGGTTAAGTATTCAGAAGGAAGCCAGGATCCAGAAACAACTGCTGAGACAGTTGTGGTTTTCTAGGAACTAAAAGGATCCCACAACTGGAGGAGCTAAGTATGAGGGAAGAATGGCCAAAGGAAAAACTGTCCACAGAGACAAGAGAACCCTATTCTTACTTTTCTATACAGTGTTGCTTTTATATATTTCTTCCTAATGATGTTATTGCAAGAAGCATATATTTTCTTCCTAATGATGTTATTGCAAGAAGCATTTTTCTAATTAAATGTGAAGCACTTATCTTCATACTTACTAAACACAGGAGAAAACACATGTGGGGTTATGACAGTAATCCAAAGATTATGTTTATTTGCAGTTAGTTGATTTTGTGCATGCATATCTACTTGTTAACATACAGTTTATGTGTGTCTGTTTCTGTCTGTTATACAATTTCACAGAGAGCATTTGAATCATAAATGAAATTAGTTTTTACCTCCTTTTAGTCCTAAGATACAGTTGTGTATGTTTTAGCATTTGATTCCATAGTGTGATTTTGTTTTATGTATGTATATGAGAATATCTGTGCAAGTGAATTTCATGTGAATTTTAATTTTTAACTATAAAAATTGACTTTTGGAGATCGTAGGGTGTTGGGTAAGCCTTTGGGGAAATCTCTTTATCATGATACCCCAAGCTGAGGGGTCTCTTGAAAGTAAATATGCTGAGTGTGATATCACTTTCCTTTTTTAGCAGTACATATCACAACAGTTATATGGAATCTTATTTTGGTTGGAAGTAAAGAAAGAGGGAACTGAATGGAGAGGATGTGGAGAAAAGGGGACCCTAGTACACTGCTAGTGGGAATGCAGACTGGCACAGCCACTATGAAAAACATTATGGAGTTTCCTCAAAAAATTAAATATGGAACTGCCATTTGACCCAGTGATCCCACTTCTAGTAATATATCCTAAGAAACTTGAAGCACCAATCAGAAAGAATGTATGCACCCTTATGTTCATAGCAGCACAATCTACCATAACTAAGACATGGAAACAAGTGCCCATCAGTAGACGAGTGGATAAAAAAGCTGTGGTACATTTATACCATGGAATACTATGCAGTGGTAAAAAAAAAAAAAAGAAAAAAAAGAATCTCTTACCCTTTGAGCCCTTTGAGACAGCATGGAGGGATCTGGAGAGTATCATGCTAAGTGAAATAACTCAGTCAGAGAAAAACAAGTATCACATGATCACACTCATATGTGGAATCTAAGTAACAAAATTAACTGATGAACAGAGTGGATCCAGGGACATGGAAGAGTGTGGAATCTCAGAGGCAGGTAAGGGAGGTTGGATGGCTGGGAAGTAATCAACCAAGGACCTTGTATGCATATATGCATAATCCATGGACACAGACAATAGTGTGCTGAAGGCCTGGGGGAGAGGGGAGGCTAGAAGGGGTCAATAAGGCAAAAAGGGGACATATGTAATACTTTCAACAATAAAGCATTATTAAAAAAAGAAAGAGGGAACTGACATAAACAGAGGAAGTGTCTTCAAATTTTCTTTTGGTTCATCTGAGTCTGTTTTTTAGCAGATGGTGGATACCTACACCCTTCAAAATAGATGCAGAGTGGCTTCTTGCTACGAAGTGAGCTGGTACTCTTGTCTTTTCCTTTTGCTTAAAATACTATTGAAAACTATCTAAACCAGTAGAATCCTAACTTAATTTCTCCATTTCTCTAATGTTTTCTGATTGACAAATCAGAATAAAAGCAAAAGATATGCCCTTCTGTGAAATCTAAGCTCTGACTCCAAGTTCTTATTGATAGAGCAGGGTCACTTTCCTTGCCCTCCACTGGTGCGTGGAATGCTCCACTTGTCCTTAAAAATCCATTCCTGGGCACATATTTTTAAAAAGTAAAAGGACATTTTTAAATGTGAAAATCTTACCCTGAGGAAGCACGAGGCAATCCAAATATAATAAGGAAATATGTCAGAAGTCTCCTCAAGTTTTAATTCCCCCTTTGCTTGTGTATAAAAAAACAAACAACTTTCTGAAAATGAAGAATTCCACAGACTCTCAAAGCGGGTGCTGTCTGAAAGAACCCAGCTATAAATTCACACTGTAGACTCGGCCTTCTTTGGGGGAAAAGAGAGTCACTGCCTTTCTCAGGGAGCGACATGTCTGAATTCTCACTCCTGTAGGGGCTGGCTGTGTGTGCCAGAATCAGGTGTGAACGCAAAGGAACTCAGGGAGGAACATTACAGCGGTGCAGCTGGGGAGAGACGCCTCCGCCCCTAGCAGTTAGCCCCCAAGGTGGGCTGCGCTGCCTTGGTTTCCCTGCGCGCAGGCAGTAAAGACTGAGAAGGGGAAATGCAAACAACTTCGAGCTAGTCCTCGCCTGGCTTTGGAAGTTTTGGTTGCTCTCTGAGGGCTAAACCTCTCTAAGCCAGGAGCTTGCCCGGGACAACTTAGCTCGCAGTGCTTCCGCGCTTCGCCTGGCCGCTGCCACTGGCGCCCCCAAGCGCCGCACGCCCCAAGTCTTCTTGGAGCCTCCTTGGAACTTCGCACCAGCGAACTGGACTTGGGGAGCCGCGGGGTCTGGCAGGAAAGTTTCCCATGGAATTCCCAGGGGCTAGGAGTCAGGACGCCGTGGAAGGCAGCACTCAAAGGGCGCCCTGTCTCCGTTCATTCCTCTCTGCCAAGGGGGCAGTTGCCTGGCGCGGTAGGGATGCCAGGTGGAGCTGTGAGTTTCAAACCTAGGGAACACGCTCGAGGGCACCCCACTCCTTCCAGCCCCGCACAGACATGGATATAGACTGGGTGTGTGTTTGGGTGGAGGGCGGAGAATATCGAGGCTAGAAAGTCCTAAACGCCTCCGGAGAGGGAAAGAGGACCATCTTTCTAGCCGTTCTCTGGTTGCCTGTCCCGGGTTACAAAGCCCCCCTCCGGATCGCTGGGCACCCCGTCAGCCGCGCCAACGCAGCGCCGGCCTCTCGCATCCACTGGGAGGCACAGACTGGAGCCCAGCTTGGGCGCACAGACCGCAATATTAACGCCCACATGCCCGCTTCTCTCCGTCTTCTGCGGGGTTTTCCACGCTCCTCTCGGGAGTCGCGGACTGAAGATGCATCGGGACGGAAGGCAGGGCGCCGGCGGTCCCCACGCGCGGTGGCGGCTAGCTGCTGTCCACTTCCACATTTGCACTCCTCCTGTTTCCACGGGCCCTCCGGCCCCCTGGAGCTGTTGTTAGGGTTAGGAGCCCTCCCGTCCCTCTGGGGGGTGAAACCCATTTTCTCAGTTGTGGGGTGGAGGAAGATGGGAGGGGGACGAGGGGGAGAAACCGGAGGGGAAGCCGCAGAGGGGAGGAGGAGAGGGGGGCGGGAACATGGGGGGTGAGAAAAGCGTTTTCACTCTTTGTCACTCTTGAATTGGGGGCGGAGGGAAAAAACCACTAAGTGAAGCTATAAAAAGCAAAGGGGGCGGCGGCGGTGGGAGAGCGGACGCGCGGAGCCGGAGACCGCGGGAGCGGAGCGCGGGACCGCTCCAGAGCATCGCGCACGTCCCTGGCGGCGCTGGACTGCCGGGTGTGAACCAGGGGCAGACGCTCCGGGAAAGTGTCCGCGCGCGTGGCGGGACCCCGGCTGGCCTCAGACCTCGAGGGCTCCGTCTGGGAGAGGTTCCTGATCTCCCAATATAGCGCCGGCTGACACTGACAAGGAGGACTCCAGGAGGGGAGGAAAAGAGGAGAGAAAGGCAAGGGAGGCCAACATAGAAGGAACTAGTGTAGACCTTCTGAGCGATTCGGAGCATTGGACCGCGGAGACCACGGAGGTGCGGGGCAAGGAGCAGCGGAAGCGGTGCGGTCCGCGGGGCTGAGTCTTCTTGCACCTCGGGTCACGCCTCCTTGGCGAGAAGGCGGGTCACCTTTGATTGCTTCCAGTTACTGCAGAACTTCCTGCCCTGGTGGTGCACTGGGTCTTGCCTGGGTCGCGCTAGCTCCTGGTTTGAGGCGTGAGACTGAGTTCACAAGGTGCAGGGCCCCGCAGCCAAGAGGGGTTGGGGAACGGAGTCTGCGAGCCTCCGCGCCCCCAGTGAGTGGCCCCGTGTTGGGTCCTCCCTCCCCCTGCATCAGAATCCCCCGGCCTTTGCGCCTCTCTCCCCGGGACCCCTCGCCCGGATATGGCCGCGTTGATGCTGGGCAAGGACTCCTCCCGCTGCCTGCTCCTCCTGGCCGCGGTGCTGATGGTGGAGAGCTCACAGCTCGGCAGTTCGCGGGCCAAACTCAACTCCATCAAGTCCTCTCTGGGCGGGGAGACGCCTCTACAGGCCTCCAATCGATCTACAGGCACATACCAAGGACTGGCTTTCGGCGGCAGTAAGAAGGGCAAAAACCTGGGGCAGGTAGGAAAACACCCCCAATACACTTTTCAACCAGGAGCGGGAAAGACCAGCGCTCTTGAGAAAGTCATTTACTTTTGGGCACCTTGATCTTCCCAGTGCGCTCCCAGGTGTGGTGCGTATGACAGCTGGTCTTCCAGGGTGGAGGAGGCGGGTGGCTGCGGCTGCTGGAGGGCGCGGAGCCGGCGGGTTAGGGTTCTGCCTTTGCACTGGGCCATGGGCATATACAGAGATCTAGTGCTAACGGGCGGGGAGAGTGGCCAGAATAGCCCTTCTCCAAATTGAACACAGCGATGTTGAGGATGGTGTTAGTATCTAACACATAGCAACTGGCAATGTTCTAAGCGTTTTACATATATTTAATCTTCACAACTCTAAGAGCAAGGCGCCGTTACTGTGCCCATTCAGCAAATGGAGAAATGGAGGCACGGAGTAGCAGCTGTTTGCTCCAGGCGTAGGGCTAGTTTAAGTGGCCGAGCAAGCGGGATTCCCATCCCAAGATCCTGTGCCTGGGTCCTGGTCTCTTAACCATTACCTTTTACAATCTGGAGGGGCGGAGTGTTTACCCCCTTTCAGGTTCTTCTTTCCTCTCAAACACTTTGTCTCTTCAAAGAAGTAAAGTCACAGACAGAAGGCTTCAATAGGCGCACATTTCTTACTCCCGTAGAATTGTAAATAAATCGTGCGGGAGGAAGCAAAATAAGGAAGTGACAGTGACATCATCCTAGGCACAGCCAGCGATGTACCAAGGAAAACCCCGGGGGCATTTTTTTTTTTTTTTTTTGCTAGAGGGAACTTTCCGTGGGCGTCTCTATGTCTCTGTCACACAGACAGATAGATTGACAGTCACATGTAAACAGTTACACAAACAGACGCACACAAAGACAGGAGCGCAGGCACTCAGCACCAGCAGTGGTTGGCGCTTAGCGGCCAGGAGAGGGGGCCCTGTGGGCACTGGGAGCCAGGACAGCTCCTCCTTCTGCTCCTTTTGTAGGAAGCCAAAACCAAAAGCCAGTTTGCCAAACAGCACACGCACTTCGCACAGCACAGCTGTCAACCCATGAAGGCAGCTCCTAGCCCCACATATCCGGGTTTCCTTGTTTCATCAAAGGAACTAACTGCAGCCTCTCTGTGAGATCTGGGTGTCCTCCTCTGCACCTTCACCCCAGCGCAAAGGGCAGGGTGAAGGGTAACAACTGGGGTCAGTCCTGGATGACAGCCAGGGAAGACTTGGCCCAGGCGTGGCCCCCTCCTGCCCTCTCACGGGACAGCTTTGCTAGTTTTGCAGTTCCAGAAGGCTTCCTGAGCTTTGAAATGTCAAACATTTCAGCTATCCTCTCAAAGGAATACAAGGTCTGCAATCACAGGACTTTTCCTAAGGTCTCAAGGGAAATAAACTTTACATATGCATATACACTACACGCATACATACCCTTTGTACATTATCGCACGTCACATATGTCCACACATACATGACTGCTATCCTTTTTCTCTTTCCTCAGAAACACCCTGACATTTTCAATCAGAACGAACAACATATTCTTAGAAATTCTACCTTATCAGCTGTTGAAAAGAGATTGTTTAGTTCAGCCAAGGACAGAGGAATGGACCCAATATTTTCTAGATTCCTTTTGATTCCAATCCATGCTCATTCAGTAGGTTTCTGTAGCAGACTTTCTGTTTGCATCACCGTGGAACCCCAACTCCCGATGTTCCTGTCAAATTATCAGTTATGTCATCACTACACATGGGGTTACATGGACTAGACTGAGGGATGCACCTCAGAACCCAGTTTTTCCTTTATGTTTTGATAGTACGTTTATATATAAATAAGCATAAAATGTATTTATTTTGCTATCTCTCCAAGTATCTGTTCCTTAAACAGACTGCAACTCTATTTGAATGTCTTCATTAAACCGAAGATCTATTTATTTTAAAAATGAGTTGAATTGTTTGAGTTGAATTATTCATATGCTCGCCATAACTTAGTGTTATACAGAATATACTTTATTATATTTATTTAACTGCAATATTAGATCCTTAAAATTTGTCGTTAGGTTTGTAAGAGATTAAAACATATCAGAGATAATGGTAACATAAAATAAAACCCTGAATTGAATTGCTGGAAGATAGCTGGGAAATGGGAGGGTTGTCTTTTGTATATTCTGGATTCCCACTTGTTTAGCGGGTGATCTCAAATGCGTACTGTTGTAAAGAAACAAATAGAAAAATCTCTCTTCTTTGAAGTAGCAAGAGGATCCTATGAATATTTATCAGTTTCTTTATTTTCTAAATTCCATTAAATATTTTGTTATGTAGTCACCAAAATTCTTAATACTCTTATTTTCAATAATGGAATGACAATTAGAAAAGACTATTCAAAAGGCAAGATGTCACTTCCTTTTACAAAGAAAAACTCTAGAATTGAAATGTAGCTAAGCTGACTTTTTATTCACCATAATAGAAAAATGTGAATGATTAAGAAGTCTGGAAGTAAAGTGTCAACTGGCCTAAAGTATGTAGGGTCATCCTGAGGCCTGGTAAGTCCAGTTCTCTCCCTTTCCCCCCATTCTTGACTGATGGATGCTGAAATGTATGCGTTTCAGAGATACAGGAACAAGGAGCTGTAGGATGCAATTTCAAGTAGGCTTATTAGACACTTACTCTTTGGCCCTCTATTCTGTAATGAAAATTGTCTACTTAGGTTTTTTTCTTCAGATATACTTTCAGGATAGAGACTCAATATAAAGAGATGTATTGCCATTGCAGGGAAAATTATCAAACACATTTAATAATTTATTAATATACAAAAGTGAAAAAGAGACTAAATGGGGCCTGATGTTTTTCTTGATTCGCTGTAGCTCGTTTTCATATGAAAGAAACATTCTTATTTATAGGAATTCTACTTGTTATAGGCAAGGTGGATTATTTGTAAGTCAGTCCTTAAAAATGTGCCTTTGAATTTCAGAAACGAGTTAGAGGGCTCTCAGATAAAACGCAGTTCTCCAGAGGTGTTATAATTTTCATTCTTAGGTTTGCTTTCAAAGAAACAGCTATGAGTTATGATGGAAACTGACATAGAAAATTGAATGTAGAAATATTCAAGAGATTGGTATAGAAGTAGTAAAAATGTTTTTATTGAATTATTCACATTCATGTTTTAATTTGACTTTCCATCTGCATCTATTGTTAATGAGTTTTAAGCGGGATTGTTTTGTTAAGACTGTTACTAACATATATATGTGTCAATATTTATATACTTCAATTTCTAAAGAGACTATTGAAAATTTTCTAAATCAAAGGTCATTTTAAACAAGTATTTAATATCATATGGATAAATATATTCTGATTACACTGTTGCTTGACATCACCTCTGGAAGTTGAGATTTCAACTTTACAGGGTATCTTAAAAACAAATTTAAAAAAAGGCAATTTATGAAATCATTTTACCTTTGTGATACACAATGATTTTTTGGGGGGAATGAAAACCCTCTTGTGTTTGTGTTTGTAATTGCTTCTTTTAGTCTTTACTCCTCGCTTTGTTGTGTTTTCTTTTTCTTTTTTTTTAGATGAAAGATTAATTGATTTGAATGCCAGAATTTAAAAAGTTACGAATAAAATTATGGAAAATAATTATATTTTAAAGGTAGATCAGCTTCCTAACTGGGTCTCTAAAAAGAAGCTGAAACTAGTTTAGTATAAATTCAGATTCCATGATTTTCTAATATAACTTGGACCTTTGGAGGACAGTGGTTTGGATGAAGTTATGTGAAAAAAGAATGCTTGAAATACATTGAAACAGAAGCTAGAGGAAGTTGGTTAGAAAGCATTAATCGTTGTATACTGCATTTTCTTTAATAAAAATGCTGTATCTATTTGCACACACAAACATGCATGAAATTGCTTGCTGAAATAAACTACACGCTCTATTTTCTATAGGTCATCTCCTCACTTTATGAAATTATCCATGATTTTTTTTTAACCCCAGCCCAACTTTCCCTTGCTGGAGAGTAAATATCTGCTATTTCCTGTGGACATCAATTGACACTAAACGAAATCAGGAAAGCAAATCATTTTGAAATTTTCCAAAATTAAAAGATTTTGAACCAATGTACACTAAGGCTTCTTTCCTTTCACTGTGAATGATTGAGAATTGATGATAGTGGATACAAGTGGAAGGTCACCTTATGAATAGCAAGAAAAGTATTTTAATGATAATCTAAGTATGAGCATCCATCATTTTATTTTTGTGCTAGACTAGAGAGCAAGGGACAGGGTTACTTAAACTCACTCCAGCTGTGACTTGGACCCCACCATAATCTTCCTTAGTGCTTCCCTCTGATACAAACTCCTTCCCAGGATGTTTCAAATCTTGAATTTTTTAAAAGTAGAGAAAGCAATATAATAGAAAGGTAACTGATATATTGTTTTCTAGGAAAATATTACCATTTCCTTTTATTTTCCCTGCACAATCATTTAAAATGTGCATTAAAATAATCTGTTAAATTATAGAGGCCTTTTATAATACTCAATATATTTACCATTTTCAACTCAGTCTCTTCTGAGTTAATTTCTTGGTATTGATGTAACATCAAAATAAATTACAATTTTATTTCTGTAACTCCTTGATGGCACTTTAAAGTCATTTTATTTTATTATACCTCCAGTCACTTGTACTTATCTACAAAAAAAAGCTACTCCTAGATTTTATCTGATGACTGAATAGATTTGGGCGATTTTGTATCTGCCTGTGTCTCTTAATGAGTCATTTACTTTTTTTTTAAAAAACAAACCCAGAAGGAAACAAAATTCATAATAATTAATAGGTGGACTTCTGCATTGCATAGAATTGCTTTAAGGTTGCATAGAAAAATTAAATATAGAATGAAAAACAAAAATTTAGTATTACCATGTAAGGCAAACAGAAGTTAATTTTCTCTTCCTCTTCCGTCCACTCTTGCCAGGAACTGAAGAAGAACGACATGTTTTTGTCTAATTGTTGGAATTTTTTAGGGCACATATAAACCAGTCTCTCAAAGAGGTCAACTGATGTAAAATATGGGATTTTTTCTTTTTAGAGAAACATTTGTCCACAGGAAGAAAAGTCACCATCCAAATATTTGAAATAGTGACTTTCCAAAGGGTCTTGCATGCCAACAACTTTGGGTCACTGCCCAATTCTTTGGGTTCAAATTAAGGTATGAAGGGCAGGAATATCACCAACATCTATTCAGAAGTCCTTAAGAAGAGTTCATCCCGTCAGTCCTGGGTTTTGTAATGGTAAATGGAATCAGAAAAACCTATAAAACAGAGAGACTTTAATATCCGATTTAAATTTCTTTGTATTTTAACTCAAATAATTCATTGATGTACCTCTAAAAACAGGATAATTATTCTAAACTTGTCCACAAACACGGAACCTATAAACAGATTATATCTGAGGGGATCTTAATACTAGTTTAGAATTATCTATGTGCTCCAAATAGTAAATGTAAAAATAACACCAGCGAAACACAAAAGTAGTCAATTTTAAAAAAAGTTATTTATCTCTCTTCCATAGTCAAATAAAACAAACAAATGTACATCAGATATATGCTAAAATATGTTAGTGTCTAATTTAATTGGTTGATTCTATTTATGCATTATATTTGGTATACAGAATAGCTTAAATTTATATATTTTCATAATAATACAAAATTTTAACTTCCCCATCCTGTCTAAAACAAACAAATAAATTCAATTAATGAATAAATACACTAAGTGATAAAATAAACCAAAGCATCACAATTAAGGGGAGTGACTTCTTCAAGTGGTAGACCTAACCAAATATTTCCTAAAAGATGTTAGTTCTCTATATTATGATTTATCATGTGGAATTACATATTCTTTTCTTCTGGAGACTGGGAGACAAGAGTAATTTTCAAAATATTATTTCCTTAAACTGGCTTGCATAGCACACCAGTAGATTATAGTAAGTGGTTCCATTTATTGATTATTTACTCTGTACCAGCCACTGCACTAAATACTTTGTTTAAATTAACTCTTGCTTCTCTCAGCAGTTTTGAAGCAAGTCCTAGAATCATCCTTATTTTGTAAATGATGGAATATTTTATAAATACTAAAACAATAATTCTACTGAGGCACAGAGAGGTTATGTAATTTGTGCAGATCACACAGCATTAAGTGGAGAAAGCCAAAATAATGTCAGAGCCTGCCTACTCAACTACCAGGTTATGCTGCTACAATTTGCTAAGGCTATTCTGGACTTAAGAGGAATATGGGCCTTTATTTTATTCTTCCCTCTATATCTTCTAATGACATGGATATAAACTGTAGGTTAATTAAAAACCACAGCAAAACCCAAGCCCTCTGTTGCTGCCAACTGCTGCTGCTGAGCAGCCAAAGTATGTTAGCACTTCATGGTTACAAAGGCAGGCACCAGACCCCTTCATCATTTTCATCTCTGCCTTTCCTTGCCTCCCTGCCAAGAATTCTTCACTGTCATCAAGGCAAGTACACCCCCCTCCCCGTTTCTTTCTTTACTCTGTCCGATAAATTATAGTGTTGCCCAAGTAGAAGATAATTTTATTGGATAAATTATATTTCTTTTCTCATGGCAACCACCACACACTCCCTGTACCTATCTCCCTGCATCTGAGTCCCACCATGTGCCCACTGACAGCGGCAAGCTGAGGACTTCTCTATGGCCTCCCTGCAGAGGCTTGAAGTTGGTTCTGCTGACATTCCAGGCAGGGGAAGCTGTCCGGGTTGAGAGTCTGCTCCTGCTTTCTCCCTACTTCCATCCCTCCTAGCTGCCTTTCTGATGGTCTGTAGTAGCCCTATGGCACTTCAGTTTCCTAACAGGCTCTACATTCCTGCTCACCACTCACTTGCTAATGTCTTTGAAAAGTCACTTAGTTTTGGTTCTTTTTATTTTTAAATCTTCAAAATAGGATAACAATAACATCGGTAGCCATAGTAATAATAACACATTTTCCTGGTTAAAGGGAGAAAGAGGACAGTGCACATGTAGCTATTGTGCTGAGTATCTTTATTACTGCCACCAGCGCAGAAATGAGTAAGGTCAAGTGCTCATGCACAAAATAGAAAGTGGCTGCTTAAGCTTCCCCAGCAAGCTGGGAGGGGTGACTAAATTAATGCATGTCAGGTACATGAAGGAAAGAAATGAACTCAATTACACACGAATGCCAGGAATTGTAAAACAAGACCACACACACACACACACGTGCGCGTGATATAACATTTCTTGTATTGCATGTTAACACTAAAAGGGATATTAAAACATGTAAAAAAGTAATTAATTGGTGAAACTACACAGAAGCAAGGGTACACCAGATATTGAAAATATAATCACGGTAAGTGGCGGTCCTAAGAACCACTGCAATATTAGCCATTTTTATTAAAAATATATTTTTATTGATTTCAAAGAAGAAGGGAGAGGGAGAGAGAGAGAGAAACATCAATGATGAGAGAAAAATCATTGATCGGCTGCCTCCTGCACAGCCCACACTGGGGATGAGCCTGCAACCCAGGCATGTACCTGACCCGGAATCCAATGACCTATGACCTCCTGGTTCATAGGTCGATGCTCAACAACTGAGCCACACCAGCCAGGCCCAATATTAGTCATTTAAGCAGGGGAACCATAACAATTGAAGAACATGCTAGAGTCCACTGCCAACAACATGAATTTGATACTCTCCAAAGTAAGATAGCCTCTGCAAAGGCGAACTTCTCCACGCTTGTGCAAAGCTGGGAGCCCAGCGAGCTTGCTGAGAAGGGAGAAGGTTTACGACCCTCCTTGAATGTAGCTCTCCTGCTAACAGGACTCAGAAATTCAGACTCATTATTCCCACATCATACTCTTCACTTTCTTTTCTTTTGGTTTATTTTATTTGAATGTTTTATGATTCAGGTAACTTGGAAATAGTTTAACAATGTTATATTGAGAGTGAAAGTCATCTCCTTGAAGTGTACGATAGATTTAGCCTGTTGGAAACAAACCTTTTGCCAATAAGTACCTAATAATGAACTATAAAGAATCATCCAAATGTGGGGAAGGGAGGAAAGCTGTCATTTCAACAATCAAAATGACAGCTAACATTCAGATAATAGTCTTCATTTGCTCATTTTAGCTTTGCTTCATCTTAACCCTTTGAAATTTAGCTCAAAAGGCATTTTGCTAATTTGTCCCTGGAAATCCGAAGTCTTTCTTTTCCAGTAAACACTCTTTGTACTTTGTAAACTGTTGTCTATCATTTATTCCTTACATATCCCTTTGCTTTTGTAATATTACATATTTCTCTTTTCCTCTCTGGCTCATTCCTCTTTATTTCTTTTCACGGATTGCTCCACAACCTTCATGAAAGTGGGCATTTTCCACATTCTCTCCTCAGTCCTCTTTCCTTTCTGTTCCATTTTCTTTCTTTGTTAATAGTATTCCTTCTTTTGAAGTCATTTCACATATGCAGATATCTACCATTAGCTTGGTTAAACTCCTGCTGCCTTTTTGCCTGCTCAATTCTTTTGGAAGTTTTTCCAGAAACAATCATACAAACATTTTTTTCATATCATAAATTAAACCTTTTATCTCTAACTTCAAACTGTCAGTAATCAGGCAACCAAGTCTTTAGTATTTCTCTAATTTACAGGATTCCTTCATTAATTTTGATCTCTTTTGCTGATTTATTGTCATCTCAAATGCCATTGCTTTGACTCAAATCATTATCATTTATGATAAACTATTACACTATTGTAACAGTGTAGTACTTTTTCAAACTATATTTCACACAAAATCAAATGTGAGCTTTCTAAAGTAAAAATCTTCATTTATATACATTCCTGAAGCATGAAATAAAAATTTCTCAACATGCCCCACAGTTCTCTTGTTTCTTTCTACTCTACCCCTGGGGCTACACCACCTGGGAGTGCCAAGTTGAGATGTAAAGCCAAGCAGTCCTACTTGAGTCTGTGTCCTCAAACACCACACTATGCTGTCCCTCAGAGAAACAGGATGCCAGAGAAACCAGTATCTGGAGACTAGTTATTGCCATGTTTCTGAATTCATATGTGATTAAATTGTTCAGGTAAGTCAGTCAACCTGCTCATTGCTTACTTACTTCTTAGGTGTATTAGATGCTGTGATCACAGTAAAAACAAACAAACAACATTTATTAGACATATGCTAGGTCCTTGATTTGTGTAGCTATAAAAGCAACCGTAATCTTCTTGTGGAATTCAGTTAGAATTTTAAGGTTGAAAGACACACTAGAAATTGTGCAGTTCATGCCTCTATTTCTAATACTACATTAGAGCTAACAATTTGATGAGTTTTCCTTTTTATAATAATTTCTAAGGATGGACGCTTGTATTGCATCTCTTAGTTAACTAGTCATCTTAACTTTAATTATGATAAGAATAGGAACATTCTGCTTTCTGCTGTAAATGAAGCATGAATATAACAAAGCAGGATATCAAGCTCTGTATTAAAAACGTCATTATTAACAGAATATGTGATCTAGTTATTGTTTTTCATTCTTCACGGGTGAGACTCTGGTTCCCTTTGTGGAAAGTCAGCTGACCTGAAAGAGTAAGACCATCTCCATAAACAGTCAACAAAAAGGTCTGTTCGTGCCAGACATTATGCTGATAGTGAAAAGAGGCACTGCCTGCCTTTTATCTTCCAAATACTTAAGAAGGAATTAATGTTTTTCTTTGTAAAAGCCCCAATGATCCCTGAGGAAGCCTGCTTTTAATTTCATCATTTATAACACACTAAATTAGTGGGAAGAGACAGACTTACAAGGAATTAGAAGTGAGGTAAGAAATTACAAAATTGCACTAGGAGGGAGATAGGAGTCTGGTGACCTCAGGATGGATTGGTGGAGGGGATGTGACAAAGTTCTTACTACAGATAGAGTGTGTGGATAGAATGTATGCTGGCATATATCAAAGAAAGAAATTTGATAAAAATGCAAGATCAAAATGATGCCACAGATTTTTAAAAAATAAACACACTCTATTTTTCAAAATTAGTCAGTATAGACAACTCATTCCTTTGATATTGTCATTTAGACCTTTTTTTAAAAAAACTAATTTTAGAAGTCATCTATATATTTGTTTATTTTGGGCCATAACCTTATGACCATAAACAATATTAGACATATTAACATACCACATTCAAAAATTAGCTCTGAGTGATTTTGTGTTGTTCCCATAAATCAGATATCCCACAGAAGATGAGCTTATTAAAAAAAAAAAGTGATGTATTTTTGGAAACAATTCCAAAAAGTCCCAAAGACTTTCTCAGTTATGAAATCAGCACGGAGGTTATAATTGTAAAACCCTTTAATGGGGATGAGCACTTTAAGATGGAAAACCCTCAGTTGGGTTTATAGTCTTAAGTTTTTAAAAATTGTATATAATATTGTTTTGTAATGAGGTCTTCTCCATTAGAGAAACCTGGTCAAAATTTATGTAATTGTCAGGGCCGGCCTGACAGGTTGAACCGGGCTGAGGTAGGGAGGTGGGAATTGAGAAAAGAAAGAAAGACAGGAAAGCGGGATCCGGAGGACTACAGGTCATCGAGCGACTGCAGCAAGTTTATTAACTGCGTAATGCCTTTTATACACAAAACACTGAATAGGAGGTCTGTCAAGAGGAATGTATTCTTTGTTCCTCTTAATCTCTAAGGGAGAGACAGAACAGGACAAATTCTCAGTACAGCAAATCTCAGTAAATAGTTACAGACCTCTTGGTAAGCTATGAAAGGTTGCTCTCATTCTACTGATAACCGCCATCCAAACAAGCCTGGGAAAACTGTGTGAGTAGGGGACCCAGCCTTGCTAGTCCCTTCAGGTGCAAGGACTGTGTCAGCTTACACCCAGTCTCCAACATGTAATATTTTAAAATATGATTCTCTGAGAAATATAGTTACTATTTCTCAGAGAATCATGGTGTTCATGAAGCAATTAATGAGTGCAAGCAAGCAGTAAGTTCCCCACCCAAAACCCACTCTTTTCCTGAAAGAAGAGGCAGGAACAAATTATACCCGGTACAATTCCATAGATACCAGTTTGGTGACACATTGTTTTTCAAGTGCCGCTTATTAGATAAATGCAAGAATTGAGGCAAAAAAAGTCTGTCAAAGGTTATTATTATTTTTTTAATGCAAACATATCCAATTAAAAGTTCAGAGGAAAAGCCAAACTGCTTAACTCAGTAAAAATGTTTTTGCAATTGTTGAAATTAATACAATGCTTCCAAAATGCTCTCTGGAAATTCTTGTAAATTTCCCTGTTTGCCTACTAATATTTGCCCTGCTGCTATCTTCCAACACTCTTTAGAAGGAAATAGCTTTTTAACAAGAAAAATCTTGAAATTATATTTCCAAGGGGTCTTGGCCACACCAGCTGCAACACATTGTAACTGAATTTTAGTCTCTATTGGTTCTCATTGTTCTGTGCAAGTGACCAACACACAGGTCTTATGCCATAGCCCTCCCTGAGATTGATTACAAATTGGATTGGAGTGTGTGCTGTGACATCTTGTTAGAAAATACAAGCTTTCAACACAGAAGAACAATTTATATTTGATGGCCTGGTACTTAAAAAGTAAGTGCCAAAAATGTAATTCTGTTCTTAGTAAACATCAATAAAGAAGACTATAGCCTATTCTCACCAGTGTTTCTGTTTTGTTAAGAAGTCCACTTCTGGGAGAGTCAGAGACTCACTGGAAAGAATGCTCTGATGGTTGAGACAGAATGTTCTGAAAT
This sequence comes from Corynorhinus townsendii, assembly GCA_026230045.1. Lineage (NCBI taxonomy): Eukaryota > Metazoa > Chordata > Mammalia > Chiroptera > Vespertilionidae > Corynorhinus > Corynorhinus townsendii. Next base: position 76,089,198 of record JAPDVU010000001.1, on the reverse strand, counting down.
TTTAAGATTTAAAATACCTTAGGGTATCAAGGCAGAGTGGGCAAAGCAACAGACAAATTAATAATTTCAAATCCATGCTATCAGATTTAAGAATTATAAACTCATTGAAGATCTCATAGCAATCATGATGAGATTTAATATAAGGATTTGAAGATTGATATTCTGCAGCTAATATGTAGGGAAAGGAAAGGAAGAGCACAACTGATGGCTACTTGTGACTTAAACATAAAATCTAGCAGGATAAATAGGCCAACCTCCAAATCAGAGCCATTGACAATTCATGGATACTGCAGTGTGATCTTGGAAGTGGTATCACTATACATTTTCAGTACATTCCAAGCAATAACTTACAGCCAGCACTGGTGTGATAGGATATTGAATGATCATAGTATCTTGCTTCTAAAAGATAGGGCAACTGACAGTCTTTCAGAGCCTACTTTATGTCAAGAACTTTGTGTTATCTCACTTAATCTTCTCAATACCCTATGAGCTTCTATCATGTGCAGAGCACAGTGAATGTTTGAGGGAAGTAGTCAGGCAAGAAAACAGATGCTAGAAAAGTGACCACATCCATTATGAAAGAGCTCAGCATTTGGTATCTGTGCTCCCACGATGGCTCAGCTTCAAACTCAGAGTTATTTGATTATGGTTTTAATATTGAATGGTTTTGCCTTTCTGAGTTAAATGAGAGACCACTTGATTTTTTTTAAATTCATGAAAGTGAATGAGATTCATATGGCCATCTGATCATTGGGACATCATACAAATTGCCAAATAGGTACATGAAAATATGCTGTACACCATTAATCATCAGGAATGTGCAAATCAAACCCACAGTGAGACATCACCTCACACCTATATCAAAAAGACAAGAAATAACAAGTGTTAATGAGGCTGTAGACAAAATGGAACCTTTGTGTATTATTGGTGGGAATTTAAATTGGCACAGCCACTGAGAAAACAGTATCAAGATTCCTCAAAAAATGGAAAATAGAACTACCATATGATCCAACAATTCCACTTCTGGATATGTATTCAAAGAAGATAAAAACACTACTTGAAAAGATATATTGCACCCTCATTGCAGCATTATTTACAATAGCCAAGATATGAAAATAACCTGAGAGTTCATCAATGAATGAATGGATAAAGAAGTTGTGAGATATATATATTATTCAGTCATAATCAAGAATGATATGTTGTCATTTGCAACAACATAGATATACCTCGATGGCATTATGCTAAGTGAAAAAAAGTCAGAAAAACAAATACCATATGATCTCTCTTATATGTAGAATCTTAAAAAAATACAAATAAACAGACAAACTTAAAGCTTATAGATACAGAGAAAAAATTGGTGGTTGCCAAAGACAGAGAGTGGAGGGGAAGAATAAAAAGAATTTGTTTTAAATTAAAAGAACAAAAATGGAGAGCTATCACCAAAACTGAAGAGTGACTAGTTTAGCAAACATGTCTGAATATTCTTTTATGTACTTCACTCCTTGTACAAGATAGTTTAAATTACACAGAGACAGAGAAGCATGTTTTACTGAAGCAGACCTTGTATGAATTGAAAGGAAAAAAGATCAATGGTATTTAATCTGAATTGTGACTAATTTCTCAAGTCTGCTAACATACTTGAATTAATTAAGATTATGAGTCTTGGTTCAAGTGAATTAAGATGAAATATTCTGATCTTGGTCAATTGGGATCTATTGCATGCAATTTGTCAAGTCATGTTATATTATAGTTAGTGCATTTTCTGGATGATAATGCAACAATATGTATATTATAAACATCTAAGTTGTCTTTCCATTTTCTTATCAATCTAAAAAAAGTGAATAAAATTATTTTCCCCATATTAGGGTTTTATTTTTGTTTCTAGGAGTTTGAGGACTTCATAGAACTGTGCCTGTATACTAGAAACATTATTGAAGTCCTTGTCTTCTCAGATCTGAAAAAGAAACCAAAATTGCCGTAATATTCAAGGGGATTAACTACAATTACCCATTAAAGGAAAAAATAAACATTATAAGTATCTTATCATTATTAAAAGGTAGCATTGCTAAACAAGCACTTAAAGGCAGTTTGTGGGAAATTTAACCCCCAAAATCAAAGAAATGATTACTAGTTTATTCTCTTCTAGATGTCAGTTTTAGTGCAGGGAGAAAAGAGCAGCTAATACTAATTGTTCAATAGCTTCTGGATTGTTCACCATGTTTACTCTGATCAGAATTCCATAAATTAGTAGGGAGTCATGGTGTGGGCCAAATGTCTCATTGTGTTTTAGGAAGACTAAGGAAGAGAAATATTCCCTTGTTGGTCTGATAATTGCAAACCCAGCGGCAGGAACATAGAGCATTTTTGGAATGTGCACATGCTTAACACCTGGAATTTTCTGAGAGTTATAGTCATACTTCATCAGTCACCAGAATGAAAAGCCAAATGCCGATCTGAAGGAGGACTTCTGAGCAATTCTCCTGGAGCTAGCAATATACACTACTTGTCATCTCTCAAACATAAGCTTTTAATCCCCTCTTCCGAAAATTGTTTATTTTAAAATATGAGAAAGGCTAAGGATGTCACAGCTGAGCTGTGAACTTTCTCTTTAAAGAATCCCATTCTTCAAACCCATCTTCAGCAAAGAAACTGGCACTTCATGTGCTGAGCAGATGGTGTCCTGCAGAACTGGCCAGCCCACATGTGCAGCTGGGCCTATCTGGCACACAGGTGTCCTGATTTGGACCTTCTTGAAATTCTGACACCACTCTTTCTTCCACTGGGGAGTGTGACTTGGCTATGCTTTTTTTTCCAGTGACAACAAATATACTGGCCTAACAACAGCTCTGGCTAAGGTGGTAACATAGCCCTCTAACTGACATTTATCTCTGACCCAGAGCATAGGGTTTGTCCGAAGAGTCTGGGCCACCTTTTTGGTTTTGATTTTCTCTTTTATACAATCTTTTGTCATTCATGTCTCCTCCCTTCACCTGCCTGAATTTTGGGTACTTTTCAGAAGAGTAAGAAAGGCCCTCCGATGGAGAATATGTTTCTGCAACAGACAACAAAGATCAAAACCAAACATAAAGTGAGTAGCCTTTCTAATCATTGGCAAATATATTGGACAACCACATTTAAAGCATTAACCTTCAATGATTTAAAAATTGGGAAAACTAGACCAACCCATTCAACTTTCGTAGCATTTGACAAAAACTACTGTAAAAGTAGGAGATTTCATATGTAGAAGCAAAGAGGAAATTCAGTTGCTGCTGCTTCTGCATAATCTTTTACATAATCATTTCAGTCTCACCAAAAATATTTCTCAGTGCAGAGCCCAGATGTTTTGAAGTTTTATTTTTTTTAACAAAACAATATTTAAAATTTTCCCATTCTTTCCCATCTTAGTAATAGCTGCCTCTAACAACTGCGTATAATGAAATATGGCTAGGTAGGGAAAACATTAATGGAAATGAGAGAAGTAGATGGTGTTACAATTTAGAGTTTTAGATTGTGTTCTTGTCCCATCTCTGATTTCTTCTCTTTCACATCATGATTTTGAAAATTGTCTCATTTATTACAAGCTAGTCATCTTCACTTAATTATTCCCTACAAAATTAATTTGCTTTGCCTTTAGACAAAGAGACATAAATTACTCAGCTCAAGGGGAAACTGAAAATTTTTACCCAGAAGAGATTTTATCCAACTGTGTTAAGAATTTATTCCCTAGAATGATGAGTTTGATATTGATTCTGGACTACATTACAAAGCAGATTATAAAATTAAGTACTGAAGGAAGTACATATAACCAGGAAATAACACAGATTTTCTTAGAATAAATCATGACATACTAATAGTATTATTTCTTGAGCAAAGAAACTGGTCTGGTATCAATATGATGCTAATCCTTGACATGTGTAGCTACTCCCTTTGTGATTTAATGGTCTTGTAGCTTTAAATGCCATTATATGTGAATGACTCCCCTATTTATTTACACCTTAAGGCAAAACCTCTTCTTTGAACTTCAAAATGATATATTCAAGTGCCAACCTAACATTTCCACTAATAGATATTTCTTACTGGCCATATCAAAATCCCATCTTTCCCCTTTTCCAAACATGCGGCCACAAGGATTTCTTTATCTCATTTGATGATTTATCAAGTTTTCCAATTGCTCAACCAACAGCCTTGGATTCATTTATAACTTTTTTTCTTCCCTCACATTCACATTCAGCCCTTTAGTAAAGCCCTTTAGCCATATCTTTCAAACATACAGACCAAAAGAGGCATGTCTACAAAGGTTATGAGGTAATAGTAGCTCACAGAAAAATGACTTAGGAATTTAATTAAGACTGAACAAGATATGAACAGGTCAGAGAAGTCCTTCCTAAGAAAATAACTTCAAACAAATATGAGAAACATATGTATTTTATAGTTAAGAGGTGTTTACCTCTATAAAGTAGAACATTAAAAATTAGTATTCTGGGAACCAATTCAATCATCAAGTCTGCTATTGCCAGGGCAGGAAAAATTACTCGTGTCATACACTATAAAAACAAAAACACTTTGTAAGTCCTGTTCTTTGTTACTAAGCTGGATTCCTCAGTCATTTTCGTTGGTGACTCAACAACATCAAAACCCATATATTAGCTTATTAGTTGTATTTTCTTGATACCTTTTAACTGTTGTGGGTGTTTCATTTTCTTAGTTTAGTTTTGTTTTGTTTTTAGTTTTCCTTTGTTATGGTTCACATATAGCTAGCAGTGGATGCTAAGCAGATAAGGAGAGTGACATTAGACGGACTATGACATTCCCTAATGGTCTTAGATACTTACGTCTTAATACTGGGATGTGACAGCTCCTCAAATGCAGACTTTCAAAAAACTTTCCTCTAATTTGACTCTTTGCAAGGGCAAGCTTTATATAATGTTTAAGGTTAGTAGAAATGCTATTACATAAGAGGTATCATGATATTGCTATCACACCATTAATTAAAGTCCTAATTTTTACCATGAGTATTAACTTTTTATGTTTTAATGTTACTTATATAACCAATATGACCTATCTGTCACACTGGTACAGAGACATTTGAGGAAAATTCTATTTCATTTTAGCAATTTAAAGTATCTCCATTGGCCAAAATTTCAGGTTATTCCCTAATCCCATTTATAGGACTTAGTATTTGTGTCTCAAGAGAGACAAAAAAAATACAAACCTATATTAGTTGATACTGTGGTACTGACAAATTAACCAATAAAACAGACCATATATATATATATATATATATATATATATATATATATATATATATATATACAAAAAGCTGCCAGGCTCAGTCAGTGATTAAGTGTTTATCTATGAACTTGGAGGTCACTGTTTCTATTCCCGGTCAGAATGCCCAGTTTGTGGACTCTACCCCCAGTATGGGGTGTGCAGGAGGCAGACGATCAATGATTCACTCTCATCATTGATGTTTCAATCTCCCTCTCCCTTCCTCTTGAAATCAATAAAAATATATAAATCAATTCCAAATGTTTATAAATAAAAAAAATATATAAAATGTATGGTAAATATCTTTAAAGCTCCAGATAAGAACCATTTTTTTGTTGTGTTAATCCTCCCTTGAGGATATTTTTCCATTAAATTTTAGAGAGAGTGGAAGGGAGGGAGAGAGACAGGAGAGAGAAACATCAATGTAAGAGAGACACACTGATTGGTTGCCTCTTGCACGGACCCAACAAGGGCCTGGGATGGAGTCTGCAACAGAGATACATGCCTATGATCTGAGTTAAACCGGGACCCTTCAGTCAGTGGGATGCTCTGTCCACTGAGCCTGACTAGCTAGGGCAAGAAGGAATTTTTAAGCAAGGCACCAACCAAAAGAAAAAAAAGTGATAAATTTGATAAAGATAAGAATATTGGTTTATCCAATGATACCATAAAGAAAGTAGAAAACAGTCCACTAACTGGGAGATGCACGAGTACATGTAGCCATCCCAAATTTGGGTGACTACAGAATATTGTCCAAAATATTTAACAAATCCTGAGAATTAAAAGAGAGGTAATCTAGTAAAAATGGGAAAAACACATGAAAATGCATTTGACAGAAGATAACAAAATGGCTAATGAATATTTGGATAAGCCTCATTCATAGTAAAAAGAATGCAAATTAAGATACTGACCTTTCATTGTATACACATTGGATGATTAAAAATTTAAGAAATTGATAACACCAAGTGTATAGGAGGACATGTAAATCTTTAATATATTGTTCATTGGATTATAATCACTAATACCACTGGAAAAATATCTTGCAATTCTGAACATTCATATATTCTATGACCTAACAATTCTGCTCCTATGAATATAACTCAGAGAAATATTTGTTTATGTGTGCCAGAAGTTATGTATAAAAAGTACTATAATAGCACTGTTGGTAATATAAAAAAACATTGTTGACAAGAGAATGCATATATAAATTATAGTAGACTAACACAATGGAGAGTATGGAGCAATGGCAATAAATATATGAATTATAGCTGGAAGTGAGTGTGAATGAGCTTGGAAATGTAGTGGTTAGTGGAAGAAAGGAAAAACTATATAACCTATATTGAGGATATAATTTTGGAGGGAGTTAGAGAGTTGCTCTATGGGAGGTATACTACATAGAGGCAAGTTATTAATATTGTTGTAGTTTTTGGATTGGATGGTGGGTTCACAGTTGTGTTCGATAACTTACAAATATTTTAATATATTTTACATGTATCAAATGTATTTTAAGATTTTTAGGAATAAAAAAATTAAAGGAAATATTTGAGAATCTTTGTATAAGTTAAGGATCTTCCATTCATGTGGGATAACTGGAGATGAGAGTCAAGAGAGACTTAAATATGTGAACACATCTTCAGAAAAGTGCTATCACTTTAAAAGTAACTTTTAGTGATCATATGTTGACAACAGTAACAGGGAGAGTTGTGTAAAAGTGAGAATCGGACTTTAGGGAAAGTAAAACCTTTTTTCCGTAACATCTTTTATTTTATTTATTTATTTTATTTACCCGAAAGAATGGCTGAAAAACAAGTTGTGGCTATTCACACTTAGTATTTAGAAAATATTTTCTCACAAATGAACAAAGTGAACCTGTTACTTCAAGGAAAAGATTTCATATTTGTTGCCATGATAAGATTTGAGCTTTCAAGGTCTGTATAATTCTATGAATAATATTTTTTAAATAGTCAATGGATGATGTTGCAAATTTATAATGCAAAGTAGACCAAAGGATTTTAATGTAATAGAGTATGAAAGATTCATTGATATGGTTTCAAATTTTACATGGCAACTAATCTTTAAGAAACTACCATTTGTCAAGTTTTGGTATAGTAATCAAAGAAGAATATTCAAAATTTATATGAAAAAGCTATTAAAATACTCCTCCCCTTTGAAACTGCATGTCTGTGTGAAACCAGATTTTATCTATTTCAACCAAAATAACATACTGCAAGAAATCAAATGCAGAAACAGTTAAGAGAATCCAGTTGTCTTCTACTAAGTCAGACATTAAAGAGATTTTCTAAAACACAAAATAATGCCATACTTCTCACTACATTTTTTCTTCTTTTTAGTTATTTTTCGTAAACATACAATGGAGTTATTGCTATTTTTAAATAAACTCATAAATATTACTATTTTTTGCTTTAAATTCTAATAAGGTCACTAAGGATAGGCACAACAAACATAAATAAAAGCTTTTTGGTGCGCTCAATAATTTTTAAGATTCTAACAGGCTCCTTAGACTCAACTCTGAGAACAACTTTATTTTTTTAAAGAATAGTTTATTGAGTTTTAGGGAGGGAGAAACAAGTAACATCCATGTGAGAGCATAACATCACTGCCTCCTGCACACCCCCCCTCCCCCACTGGGAATAGATCCTACAACCTGGGCACCCAGCCTACAACCTGGGCACATGCCCTGACCAAGAATTAAACCTGCAACCTCGCCCGGACTGCTTTGGCTCAGTGGATAGAGCGTCAGCCTGCGGACTCAAGGGGCTGTACCTTGGTTGCGGGCACATCCCCAGTAGGAGGTGTGCAGGAGGCAGCTGATTGATGTTTCTCTCTCATTGATGTTTCTAACTCTCTCTCCCTCTCCCTTCCTCTCTGTAAAAAATCAATAAAATATATTTAAAAAAAATAAACCAGCAACCTCTTGGTGCTATGGGAGACACCTAACCAACTGAGCCACACTGGCCAGGGCTGAGAACAACTTTCTTATGCCATTAATGGTCCTTTTCTTTCAGTGCTGAGGAGCAAAGTAAATAAAATAAGTTTCAAGAATTTCAGAACTTATGAGGAGAAAAGGGAGTCAACTTGATCCATTCATTTTAGTTTAATGGTCTAGTTTCTCAGCCATAAAGCCTCTTACTATAGTTGAATCCCATATTTTTCTCTTAACCAATATGTACTGAGAACCGTCTATGCGATAAGTATCTTCCTAGAACTGGGAATAGAGAAAAAAGACAAATGCCCCTATTCTCTCTTAGAAAAGATGTATAAATTAAATATTGGATTTAAATTTATTTATAACAGTGGAAGATTGTGTAAAAGCACTAAAGTATACTTAGTAGATTATTTCAATGTAGAAATTAGAAATAAAAGTATTATCTTTTCTTATTGCCTACCCACTCCCCTGTTTATTGTCTTAATAAAGGGTTAACCTATCATTTCAAAAGAAACATTGGATGTTTTATAGGTTTAAATTGATGTGTCTTTTTAAAAAATATTTTTTATTGATTTCAGAGAGAAGAAGGGAGAGGGAGAGAGAGAGAGAAACATCAGTGATGACAGAGAATCATTGATTGGCTGCTTCCTGCATGCCCCACACTGGGGATCAAGCCCACAACCTGGGCATGTGCCCTGAATGGAATCGAACCATGACCTCCTGGTTCATAGGTCGATGCTCAACTACTGAGCCATGAAGGCTGGACAAGTTGATGGGTCTTTAACCAAGAATCATGGCTGTAGTCTAACTCAAAGCACACACTCTGAGTATGGACAGCAAATTGTTACTCCTTTCCTAACTTTGTGGAAAGGCAGCCTAATTGTAGGTAAATGCAATCATTTAAACAAAGGAAAACAGGTTTGTTTGTGTGTTTTTTGTTTTGTTTTGTTTTGCTTTTTTTGTGGGGGGTCATTTTTCTATTTTTAGTGTAGAAAGCAGCTCAATCTGTAAAGTGATGGTAAACTTCACAGATGGCAAAATGCATTAGAATTCTTAGAGGAAAATTGTGCCGCGCCAGCACAGCCAAGGGTTCCGTGACCTAAGGGAGGGCAGGCAAAGGATGAAGAAAAGACAGACGAAGAGAATAAGCTGGGTCTAGGTGGATCTTCTGTGCCTGGCTGAGGCCACAGAATAGATTCAGACTGCAAGCTGAGCCTTTATTTTATAGTCAGAGGTAAACAAGGTAATTTACAATGTTCTTGTAAGTTTCACTTGTTTTGGCAGCATTTTCTGCAGGTCCCACAACCTATTAGCTACCCAGGAAAGATCTAGGGAGCAGTCACAAGATCAAGCTTAATTATGCTAAGAGGGCTGTGCCCTCTAAGCTGGGACTTGTTTGTGGCTTTGCCAGCAGGTCAGTCTGGGGCTTACCCCTATAACTGCTCCCTACAGAAAATAAAACCTTTTGTAATACAAATTTGAAGAATTGAGGAACCATCACCTGGGGCCAAATTCTTATTCCCTATAATTCCCGAAGAATTCCCACAGAATTACAGAGATTTAGAAACTGGTTAGCAAGTTTAAGAAAAGTCTGTTAGCCAAGGAGCCAAAAATTGCTTTTTGCATAACAAAATGCCTTACTCAACTTTGATACTGATTCAAGAAAGTCCCTGCTATAGCTGTGTCAAAGTGAAGGCTTGCATATTTTATTAAAGTGACTTACTTGAAAAATATTGCTGTTTCTTTGCCCTCCCCCAGCTGCAAGTTCCCTTTCTGAAGCATGATTTCATAATTATATTCTGAAATAAAATTTTGTTTTTTCTTTGCTCTACCCCTTCCAGCAGCAAACTCCTACCAGCTTTGTGCAATATGTTTAAAATAAGGATGCCTCTATCTCTTTTTCTGTTCCACTTGCAGATTTATAACCCTTCCATGGCTTTTCAACTTTTTGTTTGTGGTAATATTTCATAAATACAGAAAAAGCTTAGATTCTCCTGTACTTCTTTCCAAGCCCACACTGTCTTCTGACTCTCAGGCATTCTGATTGTTGCCAATGAAGGTTAGCCCAGGTCCTTCCTCAGTTGCAATATTACTTTTAAATTCTACTATTTTTATTTTACTTTTGAATTCTTCTGTCCTCAAAGCATTACTAAATTAACATTAGCCAAGGAAGGGCATGCTATAATTTCCTAGTTCTGAAATTAAGGGGAAATTTTTTAATGCTTGAGGACAAGAGACATCCAAATTCTTCAACTGATTCATTTGAAGATTGTCTATAATTCCTTCATATTAAAAATGTAAGCATATGAAAGCTTTTCAGTTGTTGAGAAGAGACACCTAGTTCTACTTTGATAACCTTTGATGTCCACATTTGTTTTTCATTCATTTCTCAGATTTTCAAGTAGAAAATCTTCTTATTTGGCAGTTGATGAAAAGGCATTAAAAATAATAAAATTTTCTGATCATAGAGTAATGACTTGATATTTCTTTTATACAATCCACTTTTGATTATACTTAGTTTTCATATTTCTACATGCTTTTGAAAATTTCTATATTGATAGTAAAATATCCAGACTAGGAAACCCTTCTGTTTATTAGTACTATTATTTTTATTTTACTTGGATATTTGTTTGTTTGGAAACAAATATTAGACTAATTAGACACTAAATAAATACTTTAAGTTCTAGGGAGGTTCATTTTTTGTGTGTGTGTGTGTGTGTGTGTGTGTAAGGTGTTGTTTTGTGAGTGAAGCACTAAAGAAACTTTACCCTTTTCCTTTGTTCTTTTGCATTGTGGCTGGAGTAAGCTTTTAAAATTGCAAATCTGATGGTGTCTCTCTTCTTTCAGAGGGAGACTTAGAAGTCCCTGAATTACAAGGACACTTATCTTTGCCTACTATATGATACTTCCTTTTCCAATTACACATTTTACCATTTTACTTGGATATTCTTACTCATCCTGCAGGCCTTATTGAACTTCTCAAGACAAAACAAGATTCCTGAGTGTCCTTGGTGTTTCACTAGAACCTGTTTTTACTTTTATAACTGGTGCTATTTTGAATATATTTTATCAGTATTACCCCTCACTCCCCAATCCCACCCAAAATGAAAGATCATATCTTTTTCAATATTGTATACTCAGTGTCTAGTAACAGGCACAGAGTAGGTGTATAATAAATAGTACTTGAATGCATGAATTCATGTTGAATTACAAATCCTTTAAAGTTCCTCTGAACCTTAAAGTATGTTTCTGTGTTGCTTTTCATGTAGCCTACTTAGGTTTTAGTGGTAATGATTAGAGAATAACTACTTTCTTTTGACCCTGTTTTATCAGAAGCTAAAACATAACTAGGGAGCAATGAAGTTTAATCTAACAACATGCAGCCAGGAAAGGGTAAGGGTCAGGAGATGATATGGAGTTGTAGGCTGGGAAATTTTTCATTGTGAGAATTGATGTGTCCCAGAGTCAACAAATCTGTATGATGACATGCACTTGCCTCCTGCTCATCACTTCAAGTCCTAACAATATGAAGTATGTCATTACATGTCTATTTTTGTCATTTAGCATGGCTCCACCCACTAGGATACCAGCTCATAAGCTCATTACACATTAGAATCACAAGAGGCTCAGACTGTAGCACAGACTGATTAAATCAAATCTCCTGGTAGAAAATCCAGGCATCATTAATATTTAAAGGTCTTCAGGTGATTTCAGTGCACAGCCACCTTGAGATCCACTGCACTTGAAGGTGACAATAGGACTGTTGATTTGGGATTGCATGAAGCTCCATGAGTAGGCTCAAGAAAAGACATCTTTGGGTTAGAAAATCATCTTCAGTTGTGAGCTCCAGCACCATTATACATAGGTATTTGATTTTTTTCTCAAACATTTTTTATTTTGTAGTGGTATCATTTAAAATTACATTTATTTAAAAATAGTAATGAAATCTCAAATGGAGTCACTCTGTTTTCAGGAGTGCTGAGATAAATGGCTACATTGGCAGGAGGAGACAATACATTTGGAAAAGATGATCTGTTTCCTAACTGCCACCTTCCCAAAGTCTATGCTGAAAAGAACTTACACTTTTCATGACCATATAAAGAAGAAGCAGAACCTTTGTTACACTTGAGTCCATTGACACAGAAGGTATGTTAAAGTTTCATGTAGGCACTTCAATTTAAGCACAAACTTAAAAATATTTCATTATTATTATTATTGTTATTATTCTTTTTATTTTTTAAATATATTTTATTGTGTTTTTTTTTGCAGAGAGGAAGGGAGAGGGATAGAGAGTTAGAAACATCGATGAGAGAGAAACATCGATCAGCTATCTCCTGCATACTCCCTACTGGGGATGTGCCCACAACCAAGGTACATGCCTTTGACTGGAATCAAACCTGGGACCCTTCAGTCCGCAGGCTGACTGAGCCAAACTGGTTAAAGCTATTGTTATTATTTTAAATATATTTTTATTAATTTCAGAGAGGAAGGAAGAGGGAGAGAGAGAAAGAAACATTAATGATGAGAAAGAATTATTATCAGCTTCCTCCTGCACATCCCCCACTGGCATATTCCCTAGACAGGAATAAAACTTGGGACCCTTCAGTCTGCAAGCCAAAGCTCTATTAATTGAGCCAAACCAGCTAGGGTAATTTTATTATTTTTAATAGGTTTTTCCTCATCACCATTTATCCCCCTTATATCCTCCTTCACTTCCACCCACCCCCTTCCCTGCAACCACACACTGTTGTCTCTGTCCATGAGTTCTCTCTGTCTCCCTCTTTCTTCTCCCTCTCTCTCTTTTGCTCCGTCTCTCAACCTTAAAAAATAAATTCAGTGTTATTCTATTGGGAAAAATTATTAATCTAAAAATGCAAAGTTATTATGATAGTTGGTCTTTCAAGATATATTTTATCCATTAGCTCTGAAAATATGAAGTTCTATTATAAAGAATGTCTTCCCTGTAATAGTGTCAGCAATAAATAAACTAAATCCTTACTATATTAATGTAATCCAATGAATAAAATAGGAATCCATAAATCCATACAGATTAGATGAGATACATTAGATAATTAGGCAGAGAAAAAATAATGTCTGCCTCCAAAATAGATACATTTTACAACCAAAGAAGGTTAAGATTTAATTTTAATTTGCTCTGAAAATGGTGTTTGCCAAAAGGTTCTTATTTAACAGTTATACTTTTCCTTAATTTTCATTTGATTTGTTTTATACTAACACAGGACACAAGCCAGAGATTGTCACCTGCACTTTCACTTCTTTTACTTAAGTGAAATTGGGAGGTATGTAGTATGGGTGTGCTGAAGGTGGTGAGCAGGGAGTAAAAAAAAAAAAAAATGGGGAAACCACCTGCACTCAATTCAGCCATCAAATGAATCATAGAATTTAACACTTGGCAAATACTGTGCACTTAACTTGATTTTGAAGTCACTGAAGATTTCAACCAGGTCGTAGAAATTTGACCCAGACAAACACACTTTCTTGGTTACTAAAAGATTGCGGAAGGTGTTCTTTTTCTCACAACCAGGTGCTGCTAACTATGGAAAAAGGATCTGAGACCAGGGAGGACTCTGTCCCCGGGGTTTTGTTAGGGTATATAGAAAAATGCACTGTTTTGAAATCATCGCTGAGATGTTGAAATCCCTCCATCTGAATCCTGCTGTAGTACCACATTACCAAAATTACTACATAGTCAAACGATTATCATTAATAACAGAAAAAAGCTGCTTGTCTTTTTTTTAAGTTGCTTTAACATGAGTCTTTAAACCATTACCTTTCAGCCCTTTAATTTTTATTTCCGACATTTACCTTCTAGCTCATTAACTATATTCTAGCTCTTTGATTACTCTCTTAGTTCTTTAGTTTTTATTTTCTTTCTGGAGGTGGAGGGAAGAATCAATTTCCTGGACTTATTCAGCTTCTAGAGACCACCCACATTCCTTCATCTTCAAGCCATCAATGGGAAGTCCAGTCTTTCACACTACGTATCTCTGACCCTCCTTCTTTAGTAACATTTCTAGGTCTCATAGTCCTTGACTTTTGCCTGGAAAGTTTTTCCAGTTTTAAAGACCTATGTGATTGGATTGGGTTTCCCAGATATTCCCGAATAATTTTACCATCCTGAGGTTTTTAATATCTGCAAAGTCCCTTTTGTCACAAATTCTAGAGATTAGAGTATGGACATCATTGGGAGAGACAATTATTATGCTTACTGTATCATGTGTGACCTTTAGGCAGTTATTTGATACATGACATCTATCATTTTGCTGAATTATAGAATTATAAAATTAATTGAATTAAAATAACTTTATTAGAAATATTTTTTGTCAGTTGCAGATGACTTGTGGTTAATGGTAGAATAGATGTTAATAGATTCTTATTTGGGGCTTTAATCTAAATCACCTTTGAAATTCTTAGGAAGACATCGTTATGAATTCTAGCATAGATCTATCAATATAATCCATTTTTCTTCATAGCTAGAATTTCAATCTGTGCAAGCACTAGATACTGCTGTTAGTAGACCAAAATGTGTATCTCTAAGTACTTTACAGTGAAGTTAGACACCACAATATCATGATATAAGAAACACTTTGGATCTGAGTAATTCAATAGCATATTCATACCTCGCTTACTCTGATTATACAGTTTGGAATGGGAGGCTGAATTTAATCGTTTTTTTCTCTTGCAGTGTATTTTATAGATTCTGGCACTCTCTCTCCCAATCCACATAGTATTGTGAATATAAGTTGTGTTGAATCATGTTGCTTCATAAATTCAAATTTGACTCTCCCTCATAAAATTGAAATAAGTAAAACAAATGAAGAATATAAATTCTATCCTATGAGTTTTTCTCTATCTCATAATTTATTTTGGAATGCAAGTATTATACATTTTAGAGCAATGCTTCTCAAATTATAAAGTGTATACCAGTTACTTGAGGATTTTATTATAATGTGGATCTGAATAGGCAGATCTTGGGTAAGCCTAATATTTTGCATTTTAACATGGTCCCAGGTGATATGATGATGCTGGACCTAGTCTGAGACAGGTTAGTTGTAGCCTACTGATGATGTGCTGCTGCTGTGGTAAACCTGTGGTAGGAAAGGAAGCTGCAGGTTCAGGTATTCGGTTTATGCACTTGGCTGAGGAACCAAAGGGGTGAAGCTACCATCTGTGAAATTACTAAACAATCTAAGTCAGATTCCCACAAAGGCAGAACTTTAGGGCATTTTACCACAAAGGTGGTAAAAACTGGTGAGCTCATTCACTGAGGTGGAATCCAAGGCCTCTCTAGTCAGTCAAGGGCACCCTCGGGGAGCAGTGTGTGTGTGTGTGTGTGTGTGTGTGTGTGTGTGTGTGTGTGTGTGTGTGTGTGTAGAGCATGAGCAATTCTGTTAGGATGAGAATGATCATGAACTATGCCTGGGCATATAGCAAAGCCAGAAGAAATTGGTAAAGGTTTGTAGCAGTCCTGTGCAAACTTTGTCTGACCTGAGTACAGGGACGAAAGACTAAGCCATCTAATAGCTAGTTCTGTTCAACATTTCCCTCAGGATAACAGGCACACATGGAGAACACCATGTGAAGAGAAAGACAGAGATCTGTAAGCCATCAGATGCTATGGAAACCATCCTGCCTGTTTAGTAATAAGGTTTTAGTGAACTTGAACTATGAAGAATCTAATTTTCAATCTATCCATAATGATATAGTAGGTGGTATAAACTATATTCCATCATTTATGGAAATGATAGCTTATTTGACATTCTAGTAACCATTTTATGTATGTCATCTGTTTTAATCCAGACCACAGTGCCAAAGAATGGGTATTATTCTGTTTTACTAAAAAAGAAGCAAAAGAGAGCAAAGTCAAACGATTTGTCCAAGATCACACAATTTGTAAGTAGCACAGCTAAAGTCAAATACACCTAGGTTGTTCAGGGCCTGGAATTTAGATCACTGTGGTTCAGTAATTATTTAAACAGGGGCTACACTGAGTACACCAGGTCCAGAAGTTAGAATATTACAATGAGGTTAATTTTAAATTTTATGCCATTTTTAGGACATACCAAAGTTGCTTTTGACTCAACATTTGTTCAATGACTAGTGGTTTTCTCTTCTTTAGTTTTTCTTCTTCTTGGCAATAGAAATCATTGACCCAGCAAAGCAGAAGCATGTGAAGCCCTGAAGCAGATAGACATTTTCCATTCACATTTTGAATAGGATAAAACAGCCAAGTAAAAGAACCCAAATGGCAAACACTGTAAAGTCATTCTTTCATAAAAATGTATTTTTGGTGAAGAGGTATTTCATTTGGAAATTAGATCCAGCTTCTGCTATGGAAAAAGCAAGTAAAAGGCAGGGAGAACCAGTAGGTCTGCTAACTATATAGTCACACAGTGATACTTAGAGTTCCAGAATACAAAATATAGACTTAAAAGATTTGAACAATTTGTTTGCATGTCTATGCACTGTGAAATCAGGCATTGTGAAGAAACAGAGTGTTGTAGCTAGTTCAATGATATAATTCAGAACAGATTTTCTTTTCCTTCTTCAACACATGGTTTTGAAATTGAAGATTTCTGTTCTTCGAAGGAAGATGAAAAAGTCATTATGTATCAAATGCAAAAAAATTAAGTGTGGGTTAACATCTTCAGGGCAGGTAACATTGCATTTCCTGCTCACATTTGATTGGGTGGGAGTATTTCTAGTCAGAAAAGACCAGAGGGTTGAGGTCTGCAGTAGTCTAGTGAAGGTAATGATGTGATTATAAAGCTTTCATATTGCAAAGGACAATGATGTGTGTGTGTGTGTGTGTGTGTGTGAGTGTGTGTGTGTGTGTGTGTGTGTGTGTGTGTGTGGTGAATTTAAACTGTTTATTTTTCTTTCTTCCAGAAATTGTTTTCAATGCATTATTATAGGTCTTTCCTATGGAGAACAGCTAGCCTTTAATTGTTTAGGTTAAAAAACCGATAATTTGTACTCTTGTGCACATAAGATATCATCTACTAGGAGCAAGACAATGTACCTAGTGGTAGGAAACCATGTTCTCTACCTCTGGGTCCTTAAAACTTGCAAATCATCTAGGACAAGAGGAAAGAAAAAGTAAGAATGTACTGTTCTTTATTGAACATCAGATACCTCCCAATTTTTGAGCTAAGAGATTTAAATATTTTATTTAATCCTTACAATAATTAGCATTACTTGATTTAAACACCAATCTTGCAGCCTTGATAAGCTGTTTTTTAAAATTAGTCCAGAAAGTCTGAACATCATCATACAGATAAAAGCTAAATTGTTTATTTAGAAAAGTCTTAGGACTACCAAGATCTCTATTCATTTTCTAGATGAACAAACTACCCCAAACTGGGTGGCTTAAAACAACAGACATTTATTCTCTCACAGGTCTGGAGGGGAGCAGCCTGAATCACGGTGCTGCCAGAACCATGGTCCCTCTGATGGCTATAGGGAAGGTTCTTTCTTGCCACTTCCTAGCATCTGGTGGTTGTTGGCAATCCTTGGCATTCCTGAGCCTGGAGTATTGTACAAGTTCGTGATGCTGGACCGTTATACCACCTGATCCCATTGGGGCTTTATTTCTAAGATTACAGTAAGTTTTGTTTTATTTCAGCAGAGAGAAGAGCCCTGTCCATAGGTTATGGAGAACAGTCAAAAGAAGTCAGTCCTCAGACCAGTCATACCTGGTTTTTCCCTCCCAGGTAGCTTCACACCTATGACCTTAGAGCCAGTTGAAGTGAGTGTAGTTCAGGTAGTAGAACTGAGAAAACTACTTCTCACAACTTCATGGATTTTGAAGGTATTAAGATCTAAACTTCCTAGCTGTATGGCCACGGATAAGAGACTTAATTCAAATTTCAATGCCCGCCCTCCTCTGTAAAATGGACATAATACACATTTCATGAGGACTCTACGAGACAGGGCATTTAGAACCTGGCTTCATGTGGGGCACATAATGAACATAGATGTCTGTTCTCTTCCTTTGTCCTGTGGCTTACATGGGTATACACTATTATTTCAAAGGGGTCAGTCACAGTTTAGAAACTCTGGTATAAGCCCCCTGTAT
Source organism: Corynorhinus townsendii (assembly GCA_026230045.1). Classification (NCBI taxonomy): domain Eukaryota; kingdom Metazoa; phylum Chordata; class Mammalia; order Chiroptera; family Vespertilionidae; genus Corynorhinus; species Corynorhinus townsendii. The sequence goes on along the minus strand of JAPDVU010000001.1, from coordinate 76,070,884 downwards.
TATTAGCACTAAGAATAGGAAAATGAAAAAATTAGCATATACCAAAACATAAACATACTGAATAGTTACCAAATAACAAATTGAGTCTTGTAGGTTTGAATCACCCTTTTGATCCTTGAGTAGAAGCCTCCACTCTGAGTAATATTTCAGGTGCTGAAAGTAGTTTAGTGTCCCGTATTACAAAACTGATGATGGAAGTTTTGCTTGGATTAAAAACCCATAAACATTTTGTCCAAATGTTGTAAACAGCATTCTTTATTCCAATTGTAATAAGTGCCGTATTATTGACGAATTAAACAGAAACACTATCATTTTCTTTACCATTAACATTATTTCAAAACTACGAACTGTGGCTTTTCAGTCTACAGCACTAGCAAAGAAAAATGCATACTAAAAACAAGTTTGCCCTGAAGCAAGACTAATCTTAAAAGTAACATATTAGATATGTAGTAAATCTTAACTCTAATAAATACATTTAATCGGTTTTAATCTCTTGTTATTTATAAAGCTATGCATTATTTTTAAATTTTGGTTTGTTAATGTTTATATTTCTATTTTATTATGCCTTTACACAATATCCTTTTCTTTAATTATATATGCTTTTATCACCTCTTTCAGTATTTATTTTCACATTACATATTTTATCACATTAGACATTTGTGTAGTGATAAGGTTTGGAAACATTCCCCTTCCTTTCACAGGCATAGTTTTTTTTGGTGTGTTTGTTTTTTTACCAGAATTATTTGAAGAGTTTAAATCTTACCAATTTAGAATACTCCAGTTTATACTTAAATTTTTACATTAAATACATGTTTATAGAATATTAAAGTTAAAAAGATTAAAAAATATAAAAATTTGTTTTACATTTTTAATTAGCTATTTCATGTAGCCATATACTTTATAACTAAAGAGATAAATATTGAATTAAGAAAAAATTTCCTTAAAGAAGATATATACAGGTACATTCACATACATGCACACATACTAGTACATTTACACACACGCACACACACATATATATTTAAAGTTTTTTCTTTATAAAGTAGGGTCACATATAATTCATTTTTAAAACCCTATAGTTTACAATCACCAGGCCTGTGCTAAGTGATTTACATTTCAGTTGTGATTCTTATAGTAACTCTAGAAGGTAGTCATAGGATAATCATTGGGAAAATAAAGTAATTTGCTAACAACATAAACTAAGTTCTGAGGTCAGGATATTAATCCAGGTCTTCCTGATCCCAAAGTTTGTATGCTTTCTCTAAAGTCAATTCCTGCCTTATTTTCCCTAAAGAAATGTGGTTAACTTTAAGGAGCTACTTTACATGCATATTGATTATGTAAGTGACCCTAGTTTTTAATGTTTCAGTTGTTCCTCTCAAAATTTTTCACATAGTACTCAGGAAGCTATTTCTATTAGTTGCAAAATTACACACTTATAATATAATCCATTTATGTGAGAAAATTGCTTGTTTCAAATGTAAGCTTTGTAATATAGTCTTCAATGCGAAGTACTATTTAATGCTTCCAGTAATTAGCACAAATAAACTGATTTCTAATTCTATACAAGACATAGGGGAATTTTTCTGATTAGCTATAGCTATTCAGATATGGCTTATCTTAAGAAATTTGACAACAAATTTATTAGACATACAATTTTGGGAAGTATTTTTGACTAGAGGCCTGGTGCATGAAATTTGTGCATGGGGTGTGGGGGGGGTATCCCTCAGCCTGGACTGCACCCTCTTGCAATCTGGGACCGCTGGTTCCTAACCACTCGCCTGCCTGCCTGCCTCATTGCCCCTAACCACTTACCTGCTTGCCTGATCTCCCCTAATCCCTCTGCCTGCCTGCCTGATCACCCTTAATCACTCACCTGCCTGCCTGATCACCCCTAACCACCTCTGCCTCCGCTGCTGCGGCTTCGTCTGGAAAGATGTCCAGAAGGTTGTCCGGAATGACGTCTGTAAGGTCGTTCAGCTGCCCAGTCTAATTAGCATATTATGCTTTTTTTTATTATAGATACTTTATAGAACTATTTCCTGTATATGAGAATTATTACGTATTTTCATTTAATTTATTACTATCACTTTAAAATGACATTTTTCTTCCTGGAATTACTGAGTTAAATGAGATTTATTGTGAACTGCTTTTTGGCATCCATTTCTGATAAGGCTTTTGAAAGGAACATTGATGATTGTCTTTCCTGGAGTAAAAGAAGAAATGCAAATAGGCCGCTATACTCTTGCAGAGCTGAAATGATCACAACAATTTGACAGCAAAAAAAAAAAATGGGGATACACTTTATGTACTCTTCTTCCAGAAGAAATTTAAGCAAAATAACTTGTTTTGTGGCCAGATGAAGGGCTACCATGTTGTGAGTTTGAAACAGAATAGACTAAAAAAATACCCAGGACATTCTAATAGATTAGAAAATATGATTTACCTATTTTTGGAAAAAGAGGATGTTTGACCACTGAGAAGAAAAGAAAATGTCCATTTGCTTGGATACTTCAAGCCCTCTATGCCAGTTGTTTACTGTTCTCCTGCCTCGCCTACTAAAGTGTTCAAAAACGGTGTTTTATATGCCAGGCAAGCTCTGGATCATCCTTGTTCTTGAGTAGGCCTGACAGCTTTAAGACTGTAACTCTAGAAACAGGAGCCTGATATTAAGCATCTACACATGTTCTCCATTATTTCCTCAGAAGAAAGCAATAATTGGGTAATATTATACTCTAATAGAATTCGTTTTCACTAAATAGTTACATTTAGTCAGATGTAATTTGGTAGACCATAAAAGAGAACACACACAACTTATTACAATGAGAATGGAAAGTTTGCAATGCCTATTAAAAAGGTGTCTAAATGATTACGCATATATGCATAATTGCAGACCTGAATATTTATTTCAATATTTTGGGAGGAATTGAATCTATTTACATGCTGATATTACATGCATAAGTGTGGTGCCTGTATTCCCACCAACACATGCAGTACTTAGTTGGTAAATGAAAACTGAAAACTATTTCACAGGAAGAACAAATAAAATACTGAAACTTTTTAACTTGGAAAGAATGTCTAGCGGTATTTTGTGTTGATATAAAGTAACTGTTCACGCATTCATTCAACCATTTATTTAAAAAAACATTTATTAAAAGCCTAGTATGTGTCAGGCCCTTGCTAAATGCTAAAGCCCTTACATTATATAGCTAGTAGGATGAGAACAGTTATTCTTTGTAAATAGGAGAAAGAATTAGGACTAATAGGTAGACATTACAGAGATTCAAACCAGCGTTTTGTATAAGGTAAATTTTTCTAAATATCAGAGATTTTATAAAAATAAATAGCTGTTTTATGTTATAGAACTTTAGGCATGTTCTAAATGTAATTGTGTGACAATTCGTAGGGAATATTTAATATAGGCTAGTTCTCAACTAAATTTGGTTTTAAAATTGTGTATCATATATATTAGTCAAATTGAAAGTAAGTTTGCAGAGTTAATCTGCCTCTAGAAAAAGGCTAAAATAGGTGTCAGACAGACCCTTTTCAGAGAAATAGGAAAAAAAAACACACAAAAAAGCGACTGGCTGTATTCCTGTCACAACTGCCCTGGAAAGGAGAGAACTAATCTTGTGCAGCTGTTTTTCCTTGTCCTGCTAGTTATTAGGCTAGCAAACAGGTCACCAAGGGAACTATGAAAATCTGTCACCATCCTATGACACAATAATTTTGTGTGTGAGGTTAATCACCAGACATTGCCTTTCCTTTGATGTCTCAGAGTGTGAGGGTAGTTGTGGCTCTAAGAACTGCCAACTTCAATATCCATGTGATTTCATAGTTTACCTTAGAACTCTGGGCTCAAAAGAGTTCTTTCAAAGACTTCATTCAGAAACCTTTTTTGGTAGCATACTAAATTTACAATCTGTTGTTGTCTATGAGAGGTGTTCAGTTACCTTTCCTAGAAATAGAATGGAATCCTGATCAGAACACTTGAAACAAGAAATCTCTGTTTATACTTTATTCCTGAGGCATAGTCTTATGTGTTTCATAAATGGAATCATAGATTATTTTAAAACTCTGAGCTACAAATCATTGTAAGTGAAACCAGCTTAGTAGCTGAACACCTCATTAAGAGATTCTGTGATTCTGAATTTCCACAATGACATACCTAGTTTCTTTCTATATATTCTATTTGATTTTTGTTACAAATGAAAGATTTCCAAAGTAGACATTTTTGGTTTTTAATTCTTCAGAAATACCTCCCCCTTACCCCCATTTAAGATCTTTCTCAATGTTTCAAAATTAAGAGTTTGGGACAGATTTTCATATGGCTGATTAAGTAAAAATAAGAAAGTAAAATTTCTTTTGGATTTCTTCTGAAGAAAGGGTATTCAAAGGTAAATAGAGTCCCCTTCTTCAGTGAATTCATTCTGTACGTGAGAATGATTTGATTTTCCTTCTACATTATGTAGGATTATAAAAATTTATATTGGGGGTTTTATTTCTTAAATATTGCTTCAGCAAACAGTGACTAAGCAATAGCACAATGAAGTCTTTCTGTGTATCTTACTTCATAAAAATCAAGAGACCAGCAACTGAGACTTTAATATGGAAAAAAAAATAATGACAATAAATGGGACATTGGTAAAATTTCTGAGATAAATATTAATTTTAACTTATAAGTTCTTACATAAAGTACTTTAAGTAGGGAAAAGATTTTCAGAATTACAATCAATATATTCTCAACAATGTCTATCACTAAAAATGAAGTGAAATTATTAACTAAGTACTATACATTTTAATTCATCTTAGAAAATGACATGAGGACTATCATTAATCTTTAAAACATGAAATGCTATTAAATTTTGGAGATATGAGAAAAGGAAAAAGTTGAATTATAATACATTAATATTTTAGGTAATAGTTTTAATGTTAAATATAATTAATACTGTTAACAGTATTACTAATATTATCTAAAGCCAATGAACACTAATTATTATAAAATAATATGCCAGTCCTGAGAAATTTTCAGTGGTAGAATAATAGCATATTTTACTAGACAAATGAATGAGGAACTAAGTCCAGCTGTCTCCCTAAGGCTGTTTGAGCAGAGTTAACATCATGTGGCCATGTGCTGGTCAAACCAGAGCCCTTGCAGTCCTTGTTCGAGTGTCAGGTGAGCAGGGCAGTCCCCAGAAGAGCTCCAGGACTTCAAACAAGAGCAGCTGGGGGCCAGATTGGGCCAGTTGTCACTCTAAAAGGATTAATTTGTTAAATTCCTTATCAAGGTCTTCTTCTTCCCTGCTTATTCTCCTGCTAGAGGCCTGGTGCATGACATTTGTGCTCTGGAGGGAGGCCCCTCAGCCCAACCTGTGCCCTCTCGCTGTCTGGGACCCCTCGGTGGACTTCCTTCTAGGGGTCCTTAGTGCTGCCATGGTAAGCTTGGCTGTAAGCCTGGTTTCTGGCTGAGTGGTGTTCCCCCTGTGGGAGCACACTGACCACCAAGGGGCAGCTCCTGCATTGAGCGTCTGACCCCTAGTGATCAGTGTGCATCACAGTGACTGGTAGTCCCGCTGTTTGGTCTATTTGCCTATTAGCCTTTTATTATATAAGACTAGAAGCCTGATGCACGAAGATTCATGCCAGAATGGGCCTTCCTTTTCCTGGCTGCCGGCACCACCTTCGCTGTGGCTAGAGCCGCCTTTCCATCTTCCCATGCTGGGTTGGGGGTGAGGCATAATGCCTGTGTTGTCGCCCTGGTGACCACACAAGTGTCCCATCCTGCCCCCGGCCGCTTGGAGCCTGTGTATGCAAATTAACCCACTATCTTTCATGGGTTAATTTGCATACCCACTCCTGATTGGCTGGAGGGTGTCGCGAAGGTACAATCAATTAGCATGTTACTCTTTTATAGGTAGATTATTTACACAAAGAATGTCATGGTGCTGAATTATAAAAAAAGAGAATTGGTCTTTAACCCTGGATTTTTTTTTTCTGTAATAGCTCAGTATAACCCACCCTTTGAATTGTTGAATTCAGAATTATTCTAAACTTTAATTGTGAAATTGTAATGAGTATCGTTTGTGTGTGTGTGTGTGTGTGTGTGTGATTGTTTTAGAAGACTTCTTTATGGAATAAAAAGGGGCATAGATGTCTAAATCCTGCATAAGCAGACTCTGAAAAATTATCTTAAGTGAATGTAAGGAAACATTCACATGTGTTGTGGTCAATTGGGTTTTTGGAAATAAGCAGCCATGCATGTCTTTTGTCCTTAAGAGGTCTTAGACAAGTTGGTAACAGCCCAGCGATAAGGAAAGCTAAATGACCCCTTTGGTGAGAGGAGAGGATGTTATGTGAACTAAGTAGTGGAGAGGCTGCTAAATACAGTGTCTGCTGGTAGTTTCCATAAACCACAAAATGCTCTTTAAGTTCTTCAAACCAAATTACTTCAACCACTAGATAAGGTTTCAATGCATGATATTATTAAGCTGTAGGCATTTTCCCCCTTCCAAGTTAATATTTTTGTTTTGATTTTGGCTGGGTAATTTCCTTTGTTGGTCAGCCACAACATTTCCATTAACTCACATAAATTCCCCATCTCACAAGTCTTGCCAGTTTTCTCCCTGCCCAAACGGGATAGATAACATTAGCAGTGGTGCGTGAAACATCTAAAATTAAAATTATTTTCCCACAGCTTCCGACCGCTGGATTGTGAATAACTGTGGTATTATTCACAACCTTCCTAAATAGAGCAGTGAACTTGGGAATGCTTATCATCTTAAGTAGGAGCTAAATAATCATGTATTACATTAGAATTTGTCTATATGTTTTTTAAAAAAATAAAGGAATACCAGAGTTGCTTCAGAATTACTTTCTGACTTTGTAATCTAGCTTGCCTGTTTAGGCTGCTAAGAGCAATGGTCAGTGAGAGCTTGTATAACTTCCCTTTACACTTCCTAACAGCAAAGAATTACCCATTAGACCTGGTAGGCCTAACCCAGCAATCCAATCAGTCAGCAATCTAAGTGTCCAACATATTTACTAAAGCAAATTGTAAAGCAAGCTAGTCTTTGTGGATACTGTAGCAGTGACTGCTTGGGTAACATTAAATGAGTCTAGAGAAATGAGTCTAATCCTGGGATAATTCAGAACCTCCACTTATTGAGCATTTTACCATGTATCAGGCATGGGTTAAATACTTCATATATATAATCTCTTGAATTACTGACAACATGCAGAAAGATAAATATTATTTTTCAATATTTTTTAGATTTATAATTATAAATTCTTTAAACAATTTGCCCAAGGACGTATGGTCACCAACTGAAGAACCAAGACTTAAGCAGGACTCCAAAGCTGTGCTCTGAACCATGAATTACTCCATACTGTTTAATTGAGTCCTGGTTAGCCAGGCTTTCAGAAGAATGGAAAAGGATAAACTTCTCTGCCCTTACACTAGTTTCTCATTCAAAGGAACCCAAAGAGAGGTCGATAGTGGTTCTCTGCAGTATCCATTCGGATCTTCTAGGCTATATAAAAGATCCCTATTCAATCCATATGTAGCTGTTTCTTTCTCAGACATCTATGTGACAACAATGACAAAAAAGCTCAAAGGGTTTTCACCTTCTGCTAGGCACTGTTCCAGGTACTTTCCATTTAATCTTCACAACAATCCTGTGAGGTACTTTCTCATGTTCTGGGGCAGGGTATATTATAGTAGGGGGGTTTAAAATTCACATATATGTGTGAAATGTTTCCTACTCTATTTTATTTTTAATAATTCACATTTCACATTGGCATGGTAAAGGCTCTGAAAAGTTCTGCAGTAAGAAACATCTTTGTTTTAGCCAGCATATTTCAGATTTATCCTATATAATAAAAGTGTAGTATGCAAATTGTCCCTTCAACTGGGAGTTCAACCAGGGGTGGGGCTGGTGGGGGGAAGGGAGGGAGGCTCTGGTTGGCAGCTGGAAGCCACTAGGGACCCTACCAGTGCCCGAATTTCATGCACTGGGCCTCTGGTTTTCATATATACTCCCATATCTAGCACCCATGAACATCTCACAGAGTGCAGACTAATGATTGCTCTTCCATTGCTGATCATCAATAATAGACTGAGTCCAGAAGCCAACCCATGGGCAAAACTTTAACGGCCAGGAAGTGAAGAGGGGCTGTGGAGGAGCAGGATTTGGGAAGGGATGTTACTCCAGTAATTCTGGAGACCACAGTATACACACTGGGCTCAGGAAAGCAAAGCTGCATTCCACGTGTTGGAGAGATGTCTGCCAGCACATAAATAAATATACAAAATCTTTGGCACTGAACCACAGGTTGGCAGTTAACCAACTCAAACCTTTAGCATTTCTGCTATTTCTCAATGCAAATCTTTCAACTAATAATAAAGTTATTCCAGGACTTAGGAAAGACTACCATCATACATGTAATTGCTGCTGATAGGATAATTCTGTTCAAGCACAGATAATCTTGTTACATGTACTTAGGGAACTATTGGTCTTTCATAGCCTGCTGCTCACCTCAGCATTGAGGAAATACTGAGCAAGTGACTTAGATTCAAAATCTGGTCACCTTTCTGGATCTGTGAGATCACTTTAATATATTTTTATTGGTTTAAGAAAGGAAGAAAGAAGGAGAGAGAGAAACATCAATGATGAGAGAGAATCATTGATTGGCTGCCTCCTGCATGCCCCCTACTGGGGACTGAGCTCCCAACCCAGGCATGTGCCCTGATCAGGAATTGAACCATGACCCCATGCTCCATAGATCATTGCTCAACCAATGAGCCACACCAGCAGGGCCATGGGATCACTTTAGAGTTTAGTGGTAAAATGGAAATAAAAAGGAGTGACGTGAGATTGGCCATCAAAACAACTGGAGAGAGCATCCAAGTGACAAAATGAGTGGGGGAATTAACTGTCACTGGAGTTCCGTGTTTGGAGCTGAGGTTGTACGCCAAATGATTATTAAGGCTTCAAGAAGTTTGAGCCTCAATGATGAACCTCAATAATGGGTGGGATTTGTAAATATACAAATGAGGGAAAGTAGTATTCTTGTGTGTGTGTGTGTGTGTGTGTGTGTGTGTGTGTGTGTGTGTGTTGAATGCCAGGTGAAATGAAGGAAAAGCACTGTATGAAGCAAAATCACTGTGACAAAGACAGCCTGTGTTCTAGAATTACAATAACTTGGTCTGGCTGCATGGATATCCTCAGATGAGATTTTAGAAATATAGGTTAAATTTAAATTAGGGCGTTCTTTGAAGGGCCAGGCAAAGAATTTGGATTTGTGTTGGTAGTAAAAGAGAAACCTGAAGGTTCTTGAGCACTGGGGATAACAGATGTTAGGAAGAATCATGAAGTGGTAAGAAAGAAAATTTTGCCAATAAACTGAATAATTATGTTACTATGAAGTCATTATTTAATACCAAAAAAGTATCATTTCAATAATTGTTTGCAATTTTTTTTTTGCAGAGAAATTTTCCTAATCTGTTGCAAACAAAAAACAAATATGCTCTCTTATAACTTGTGAAGCTATGTGAACTCTTTATCCCAAGTGGTGTCCACCATTGATTTATATTGGAAAGGCATTTTTCCTTTGCATAAATTTTATACTCACATAGAATAAAATTTTTAATCTAAAATAATCTGATACCTGTTTTATTTAGCACCCCGCATTCAAAATCCGTGTTACAGATTTCAGCCTCCTTCTGGTCATCTGTTTCTCCTATACGTGCAGGAGGAAAAAGAGAAAAAGGTAGACCGGCCTTCTTTATTTTGAGTATTAATTATATTTTCCACTTGCCCATTTTGTTTCTTCTCCAACCTGTTCAGTGCCCTAGGAGGCTAACCTGCAATAAATGCATCAGGGGAAACCTTACCTCTAGTTGCCAGTTGAGTTTGGCCATCAGAAAAGACAGGAGATTGAATGGTAGGAAGAGATGCAGTGGTGTGTTGGAGAGAGACAATTCTGCACATTTTCTCCCAACTCAGCTTTCAGTGACATCATGTTTTTAGCTTGCATGTAGCCATGATGAGTAAACTTACACCATGAAAATGAATAAATACTGCAAATCAGGGTTTTCATTTTTGGAAAATCCAGTTGCCAGCATGCCACTAGAGGAGTATGGTTCCAGGTATGTGTACTGTTGTCCTCTGTACTTGGCCATCAAGGTTGGCTACGTACCTCAACCAAAGGTGCAAAAAGGGCACTCTCTCCATACAGCAGCAGTATTCGGGTCTCTTTAACCACTGTTTCTGCTTCAGGCTTAAAAGAGAAAATAGTTTCCTGCCCTGCTCACTTCAGACTACTTCACCATTTCTTCTATTTTTCTAAACTTACACCATCCAATATGGTAGCCACTAGCCACATGTGGCTATCGACCACGTGATGGTGTGACTATCATAATAGTGTAACAGATGAGTTGAATGTTTTATTTTATTTGGTTCAAGTTAATTAAAATTTTAAAACAGAAATAGTATAAAACGTATTTCCATTAAATAGAATTTTACTGTAGGACATATTTTACTTGAGAATTTATTATTTGGACTGAGAAGGTCTATAAATGTAAAATACATGTGACATTTCAGAGACTTTATCAAAACAAGAAAAATATTACTAATAACATCTTTAAACTTATTATATATTGAAATAATATTTTGTCTATGTTAAGTTAAACTGAAATATATTATTAAGATTAATTTTTACCATTTTTTACTTTTTAAATGCAGTTATTAAAAAATTCTAAATCACTGCATGACTGCCACTATTAGTCATTCCTACTCTAAAGCTTGCCCACACTACTATAAATAGCCCCTTTAAACTCTTTTGAAAAACACAGCTAATTATGGTATGGGATTCTGAATGGTGGGACCCTAACTGATACCACCAACACTAATAATAAAATCAGTGACTAATTCTCTTTATTTCTTATGAACTAAATTACCACCCTATTTATTTTTTATTATGCCGCATCTGAGGAATTTTTCCCCATTGATTTTTAGAGAGAGTGGAAAGGAGATGTAGAGGTAGAGAAATATCGATCCGAGAGAGACACGTTGATTGGTTGCCTCCTGCACACACACCTACCAGGGCCAGAGATTGAGCCTGCAACCAAAGTATGTGCCCTTGATGGGAATCAAACCTGAGACCCTTCATTCCGTGAGCCGATGTTCTACCCTGGCTAGGGCTACCATCTTATTCTTAAAGAGAAAAGAAACAAGCTTCTTTTGTGGGATATATTCAATGGGCACTATTAGGTAGGTGGCACTTAGCTTCTAATGATGTTTCCTAAACAATCTTTACAGTGCTCTAAAGGAATAACCCTCAAAACTGTTTCCAGAATGAAAGTATTAATATTGTTAAGGAGCTATCATATGACAGATAAGTTTTGATAGATTATCCAATACAACTCTCCCAATGATTCTGAAAGACAGGAATGTTTTGAGGTAGCCTCATTTTACAGACTGGGAAACTGAGGCACAGAGAAACTGCTTGCTCAAGATCACACAGCAAGTAAGCATGAAGTCCAAATATCAAGCCCAGATGTGCTTGTCTTTATAACCTAGGACCATTGTAGCACACTGAATACTAAGTATTTCTTACCCTAAGGTATTTTAAAGAAAACTAAGGGGGGAAAGTTGTTGGCTTTACTAGATATTAATTTCAAAACTTGCCTTGCAATGTTGGTGGCCTTCAGCTTCCTTTCCCAGTTAGATCACCTTATATTTCTTCCTCGGTCCCAAGGGTAACCACTTTCTAACTGATCTAGAAAAGACTATATAGCTCACAATATTTCTATAAAAATTTGTTTCTGGGGGTGGCTTGTAAGGTCTTATTCAGGAAGGAGGAGCCAGAGGTTTGGTGTAATAAATCAGGCCAGTTTGGGCAGACTGTATTCTGCTGAGTTCAGCCTCTACCCCAGCCATGGTCCCAAATCATCTTGCACTTGACCCTTAGAGTTCTACACAGATCATTAAATAGTCTTGCTTTCCTTTAATAACACTAGGAAAGGAGGGAAAGAGAGACTCAAAGATGTGATCTGTGCCCAAGTCACAACATGGATGACACCCTTGACCTTAGAGTGGAAAACATCATGGTGCTGCTTTGCAATCTTATTTTCAATCTACGTATAATTTGATACTTCTGCGTTTCACTTCAGTTTACAATGTGATTCTTCATAGGAGTTTTCAAGTGATGTTTCCACACATGTTAGCACTTGTTGCATTCGACTTCATGTACCCTCCCAAATGGGTGTGAAATAAAAATACTTTTTAAATGCAGGTAGGGACTGTACTCAAACCCATGTTAATTCTGGGATTGTGCACAGCTGTGTAACATTAAACAGTAAAAAGAGAGTGACAGGAAACTCCAGGATCACTGCAAAATTGGTCATGGTTTTATATTCCTTATTTAGTGTAAAGAATCCTTTGGGTACATAATAAATGCTATCTGATTAACTGTAAGAAAGCAAGTGATTCTTCCTCCTATGTGCATTTTATACTTTTGGTCTGATCTAATATGACTGTGTGACCATGGAGATATCCTCTCATGCAAACTTGTCTGAAACTGAGAACAGAGGCAATGTTAGGAGGGATTAAAAGCAGAGCTTGGAATCAGGCAGATCCAAGTTCAGCTGTATTACCTAAATGATGTATGATTGTAGACTAGTTCCTTCACCTCTCTATGCCTCAATTTCCTCATCTGCAGGAAGAAGGTAACATCATATCACAGTTTCTTTCAGGTTTAAGCAATGGAAATGAACTCTTAAGTGACTTATACAAAATATATATTTTTAAAGAAATTTATTGTAAAAATATGAGGTAGCTAAAAAAAATCAAATGAAAGAATGAACTGGGCCTCAGAAAAGTATGAACCCACTGAGCTTCAGGGTTACAAAAAAGAAGACCTTACGGGTGTTATTAGTACACCCTGACCAGAACAAAAGAACACTAAATCAAATTTCATCTTTTGGCCTCTCTACTCAAGATGCAAACTCCCGGGAAGAATGTAAGTAGCTAGTTGGTTACCAAGAAAGAGACTTAGGTGTTGAAAAAAAAAGTGTTTTACAGACTCTCTTGACTTATAGAGTCCTATGCCCTTCAAATTAGATCATTGACAGTGACAGTGCATAAAAATTGTGAATGAAGACAGCTTTTAAAAAATGTATCATTAGGAAAGAGTTCATAATCCAATTTATTCTTCTATACTAAGAATGGTCATATTCTTAAATACACACACACACACACACACACACACACACACACAGCAGTTCCTTAGCTTGTACTAATGGAGAATTGTAACAATTTGCTATCTAACTAGATGGAGATACATGGAAAACAAAATAACTAGTAATTATGCCCTGAATAGTTAGCATGCAATTATTTAATTCAAAAATCTGCCTTTGCTATTTCAAACATAAGCCATCAATAAATCCCATGTCATCTATTTTAGTTATGGTAAATCATAGTTGTATGTGGTCATGATTATGGCTAATTGTGGGATAAAGGATTTAATTTTAGAGTATGAATGAAATATGTTCTTGTTGACATTTATGCATGGCAGTCTGGGAACAATAGGGGAAGACCTAACAGTATGTGACATAAATCCCCCTACAGAGAGAATAATGAGGAACATTTAAATCAAGGATTCTGATTCTTAATGATGGCACTGATGATACTAGGAGCCTGGGCTCTCCATATTTAGAATGCACCAGCTGTTTTAAATCAAAGAGACCATAGACTCTTCTGACATGGGTTCATTGATGGTTTGAGTGTGTGAATGTCTTTTCAGTTTTGTGCAAATAGAAAATCTAGAACAGTTCCTAGTTTTTAAAGGAATATATTCTGTGCTAAACTGCTATTCCACACTAAAATTGCCAATCTACATCAAAATTTATAACTTTTTAGAAACATTAAAAGAGACTCTATTTGTACTGAAATTGCTTATGGACTACATGACAGCACCAGGAACCTAAAAGGAACTAACTCTGTTTTTTTTTTTTTTTTTTAACTACTGCTTTCACTTCACAATGTCTCCAATTAACATTAAACAATTAGTATGATCAAAGCAAGGCCTCATACAATTAACATAAGATTCAAAGTCATTTTCCACTCTGGAAATCTTTAGGAAAAGATAAGATATTTTTACAATATGAAGAGAAACCAGAGTATGTCCTGTGCTTCCATGACAAGTCTCCAGTAATAGCAGCTCCTACTGCACTAATTGTGGTTATTGAGTGTCAAGATATAGTGCTTGCCAAAATTTTTCAGAGAATACTTTTAATAAATTAGAGTTGAAATAAATTTAAAACTGTGCCATTTTATAACTGTACTGTGTGTAAATACACTTTTGGTATTCAAATGAGTCTTAGTCACCTCCTTTTCTATTCTGGAAATATCTTAATATCCCCACAGTACCTTTGGGCCACCATTAGGGGGCAATGTGGAGGAAGATTGGCTGGCTGGGATCTAAAGGCCCTCATGCTTCCCTCCCTCCCTCTCTTCTTTCTTTTGTTTTGAGATCATTGTAGATCTGCATGCAATTGTAATAACATAGGGAGATCTGGTGTACCCTTTGCCCAGTATCCTCAGTTGAAACATTTTGCAAAATTATAGTTCAAAATCACAGCCATAATATCAATATTGATATGTCAAAATATAGAACATTTCTGTTTGACAGAGATCTATTATGTTGCCTTTTATATTCACACTAGAGGCCTGGTACATGAAATTCGTGCATGGGGGTGTGTGTCCCTCAGCCCATCCTGCATCCTCTCCAATCTGGGACCCATCAAGGGATGTCCGACTGCCCGTTTAGGCCCGATCCCAGTAGAATCGGGCCTAAACGGGCAGTCGGACATCCCTCTCACAATCCAGGAATGCTGGCTCCCAACTGCTTGCCTGCCTGCCAGCCTGATTGCTCCTAACTGCCCTCCCCTGCAGGCCTAGTCACCTCTAACTGCCCTCCCCTGCAGGCCTGGTCACCCCCAACTTTCCTCATCTGCTGGCCTGGTCACCCCTAACTGCCCTCCCCTGCATGCTTGATCACCTCCAACTGCCCTCCCCTGCTGGCCGTCTTGTGTCCACATGGGATCAGGATCTTTGACCACATGGGGGCAGCCATCTTGTGTGTTGGAATGATGGTCAATTTGCATATTACTCTTTTATTAGATAGGATAGAGGCCTGGTACATGGGTGGGGGCCAGCTGGTTTGTCCTGAAGGGTGTCCTGGATCAGGGAGGGAGGTTCCCTTGGGCCTGGGGCAGCCTTGGCGAGGGGCCTGTGGTGGTTTGCAGGCCAGCCACGCCCTCCGGCAACCCAAGTGGAGGCCCTGGTATCTGGGATTTATTTATCTTCTATAATTGAAACTTTATAGCCTTGAGTGGAGGCCTGGGCCTGCCAGGGTGTGAGGAAAGCTTGGCTTCTTCCATTGCTGGGGAAACCCAAGTCTCCTGCTTTCTGTGGGGCTGCAGCCATCTTGGTTGGGTTAATTTGCATACTCACTCCTGATGGGCTGGTGGGCGTGGCTTGTGGGTGTAGCAGAGTGATGGGTAATTTGTATATTGCTCTTTTATTAGATAGGATTCCCTTATCTCTGATCCTAATTCTGTCATTTCAAGTATGTTCCATACATGGAATTATACAGTATATAATCTTTTGGGATTGACTTTTCTCATTCAGCATAATTCTCTGGAATGTTATACAGTCTGTTGCATATATCAATTGCTTATTCTTTTTTATTGCTGAGTAGCAGTTCATAGTATGAATATGCCAGTTTGTTTCAGTCCCCTATTGAAAGAAGTCTGAGTTTTATCCATTAAGGATAAAACCGCTAAAGATACTTGCATACCAATGTTCATGGCAGCATTATTCACAATAAGCATAAGGTAGAAACAACCAAAATATATATCAACAGATGAGTGGATAAACAAAATGTGGTATATACATACCATGGGATATTTTTCAGCCCCAAAAGGAATGAAATTCTAACACAGGCTACAACATGGATGAACTTGAAACTACTATGCTAACAGAAATAAGCCAGATACCAAAAGACAGATATTATTTGATTTCACTTATATGAAGTACCAAAACAGGAAAATTCATAAAGGTAGAAAGTAGAATAGAAGTTAGCAGGGGCTGGAAGGAAAGGGAAATGGGAAGATAATTATTGGGTATGGAGTTTCTGTTTGGGATTATGAGAAAGTTCGGGAAATGGATAGTGTTGGTGATTGTACAATATTGTGAATGTACATAATGCCAATCAACTGTCCACTTAAAAATGGTAAAATTTATTATGTATATTTTACCACAATAAATATATATAAACATTAATATATAATTTTTTGTATGAACAGAAGTCTTTATTTGTCTGGGATAAAAACCCAGGAATGTAATTGCTGGGTCCTTCAATAGTTGTGCTTTTAGTTTTATAAAAAAATGCCAAACTGTTTGGCAGAGTAGTGAGCCATTTCATTTTGATCAGTAATGTATGGTGATCCAGTTTTTTTCTGTATCTTTACCAACATTTGGTATTGTCACAATGTTTAAAAGCCCTTCTGGCCCTGGCAGGCCAGCTCAGCTGGTAGAGCATCATCCTGAACACCAAGGTTACAAGTTCGATCCCTGGTCCGAGCACACACAAGAGTAAACAAATGAAAGCATAAGTAAGTAGAACAACAAATCAATCTCTCTCTTCCTCTCTTTTCTCTCTCTAAAAAAGAAGAACCAATACATTTAAGCCATTCTGATAGAAGTGCACTGATATCACATTGTGGTTTCGATTAGAATATCCCTTCAGATGCATTTTGCCATCTGTATATCTTCTTAGATGAAATGTCTTTTTATGGCTTTTGCCTACTTTCTAATGGGGTTCTTTGCCTATTACTGTTGAGTTTTCAGAGTTCTTTATATATTCTACATACTAGACCAGCAATTTTCAACCTTTGTCATAAACTAATTATTTTTTTATTGTTTTAAGTATTACAAATAGTAGTACATATGTCTCCTTTTTTTCCCCCATTGACCTCCCCTACCCCCCCCCCCCCCGCCCAGTGTCTTGTATCCATTGGTTGTGCTTATATGCATGCGTACAAGTCCTTCGGTTGGTCTCTTACAGCCCCCCTCGCCTAACCTCCCCTGTCTTCCCAATGTAGTTTGACAGTCTGTTCAATGCTTCTTTGCTTCTGTATCTTTTTCCCATCATTTCTTTCCTTTAAAAAGTTTTGCCTTTGCAGACTAGAAATAAACATATAATAACAAAACAAAAAATGTTTGAGTCCCAATTTCAATGTCTGACAGTTCTGAGTCCCCGTTTCAATGTCTAACAGTTCCTTATGTGTACATGTCAGCAATGATATCTGGATGGTGGGCACATGGTGGCAATGCAGGTCCAACCCTCTCTGGTTTGGTCCTAGGTAACCTGCAGCGGTGCACAGCTGCTGACTGCTTGCGTGGGAAGGTGTTGTCAGGGTCTTCCATCTCTGGACTGTTTTTCCTCTTGTCCTCGTGGTTGGAGCACACCTGTCAATTCCTCTCTGTTGCAGGAATCCACCTGGTCTTGGGGTTGTTTTCTGAAAATATACAAATATATTCTCGACCACAAGTTAATAAAGGAATCTTTTCTATATAATTGATTTGGGATCCTTTTTATTTTTGTTCAAACCATTTTCCTTTGTCTTATTTAGACACCATGTGTGTTTTTAATGGCCGTCTTGCTGTTAGCATTACAAATGAAAATTAATTTGGTAAAGTAAAAATTTTCTAGATGTAATTTACTTATAGGATATTTTTCCTTACATGATATTGCCCTACTATCCCCCCCCTTTTTTTTATTAATGGAGGTTTTTGTAAATTTTATAATGCAATCTTGATAACTTTAAATTAAAAAAAGTTGTTTCTTTTTTGCCCAAAAATATGACTGCTTTAGGTTCATTGCATATTCAGGAATTTTACCATGAGATGAACTACCAATAGAAATTTTAGTTATTACTTTAAGAACAGCTTTTTGTCCTGTACAATTAAATTTACTTGAATATTCACTTATTTCAATTAGCCTATTTAAATTAATCTGAAAACTTGATTACTATTTTACTGTCAAATTTAATACTCTACCAACTATCTTAGTTTACCCTGTAAATATTAGTGGGAAGGATTATTTGCATTCTTGAGTGGGCACTAATTATTAAAATTTTCAGCACACAAAAAATATATATTTGTTGTCTACCTGACAAAAAATTAGGTATAATTTTGGTTCATTCACACCAGACAGCTATTGTTGTGTTGGCTGTTGTCATTTTCTTATTTGACAATTTAAGGAAAAAAGAGGTCAGCACCCCTGATTAGTCAGGTATTTCATGTTTTAAAGATTATTTTGGCACACTGACTGAAAATCACAGTACTAGACCTTTGTCAGAGATGTAGTTTGCAAACATTTTCCACTATTCTATTACTGTGTTTTATGCTTTTTAACGGGGCCTTACATAGAGCAAAAATTTAAAATTTTAATCATGTCCAATATATCTTTTTCTCTTTGTGGATTATGTTTCTACTGTCAAGTCTGAGAACTCTTTCCCTACTTCTAGTTTCTAAAGTTTTTTTCATACATTTTCCTCCTAAAAGTTTTATAGTTTTATGGGACATTTAAGTCCATGATTCAGTTTTAGATACTTTTTGTAAAAGGTGTGAGATTTAGGTCAAGGTTACTATTTTTTTCACGTGGATATCCGATTGCTCTTGCACCATTTATTGAAGAGACTATCTTTCTCCATTGAATTTTCTTTTTTTTTAATTATTCCATTTATTTTTTTGTACAAAAATATTTTTTTATTTAATAAATCTTTATTGTTCTGATTATTACAATTATTCCTCTTTTCCCCCCCATAGCTCCCCTCCACCAAGTTCCCATCCCACCCTCTGCCCTTCCCCCTTCCCCCAACTATCCTTATCCATAGATGTACGATTTTTGTCCAGTCTCTTCCTGCACCTCCACACCCCTTTCCCCCAGAGAATTGTCAGTCCACTCCCTTTCTATGCCCCTGATTCTATTATATTCACCAGTTTATTCGGTTCATCAGACTTTTTATTCACTTGATTTTTAGATTCACTTGTTGATAGATATGTATTTGTTTTCATAATTTTTATCTTTACCTTTTTCTTCTTCATCCTTTTCTTAAAGAATACCTTTCATAATACTGGTTTGGAGGTGATGAATTCCATTAGCTTTTTCTTATCTGTGAAGCTCTTTATCTGTCCTTCAATTCTGAATGATAGCTTTGCTGGGTAGAGTACTCTTGGTTGCAGGTTCTTGCTATTCATCACTCTGAATATTTATTGCCACTCCCTTCTAGCCTGCATAGTTTCTGTTGAGAAATCAGCTGACAATCGTATGGGTGCGCTCTTGTAGGTAACTAACTGTTTTACTCTTGCTGCTTTTAATATTCTCTCTTTGTCTTTTGTTCTTGGCATTTTAATTATAATGTGTCTTGGTGTGGTCCTCTTTGGATTCCTTTTGTTTGGGGTTCTGTGCACTTCTTGGACTTGTAAGTCTATTTCTTTCACCAGGTGGGGGAAGTTTTCTGTCATTATTTCTTCAAATAGGTTTTCAGTATCTTGCTCTCTCTCTTCTTCTGGCACCCCCATAATTCGGATGTTGATACGCTTAAAGTTGTCCCAGAGGCTCCTTACACTATCTTCATATTATTGGATTCTTTTTTCTTTTTGCATTTCTGTTTGAGTGTTTTTTGCTTCTTTGTATTTCAAATCTTTGACTTGATTCTTGTGATCCTCTTGTCTGCTGTTGGATCTCTGTATAATATTTTTTATTTCAGTCAGTGTATGCTTAATTTCTAGTTGGTCTTTTATCATATCCTCGAAGGGTCTCACTTAATTTTTCGGTCTTTTCTAGAAAATTCTTGAAAAACCTTATAACCGTGGTTTTGAACTCTATATCCAGTTGTTTGCTTTCTTCCATTTCTTTCATTTGTGATCTGTTTCTTTGTCTCCACATTTTGGCTGCTTCCCTGAGTTGATAGAGTGGCTTTGTGTGCTAGGTGTCAGATAGGGCCCAGTGGCTCAGCCTCCCCAGTTGCCTGAGGTGAACACTCTTGGTGCACCCCTTTGTGGGCTGTGTGCACAGTCTTGTTGTAGTTAAGCCTTGACTGTTCTTGGTATCACTGGGAGGAATTGACCTCCAGGCCAATTGGCTGTGAGGATCAGCTGTGTCTACTCTGGGAGGACTTCTGTGCTGGAGAGACCCTTATGAGACAACACTTGCAAAATTGCAAAACCCTCTTTGCTCAGCTTGGATGGGGCGGAGTCTCAGGGCAGAGCAGACAGCATAGTTTCCCATCATCCCTGCCCTAATAGGCCCCTGTGTCTCAGTGTCCTGTGATAATTGCTGCAAGCACCTCTGAGAGAAAGGCACCCTCAAGTTTTGCCCGCTGCCAGACAGTCCAGTTTCTCCCCAAATGAGTCTGAGTCCCTTGCGTCTCGCCCAGAATTGGAGTTCAGAGCCATTGGGAGCTTTTGTCACCCTCCCACTTGAGAAAGCTAGCAGCGTACTCAGTTGCCCGCCCTCTCCGCGTGAGTGCTTAGCTACCTCTGCATGCCACAGTTCCTCTGAGTCTCACTGTGCTTTTCTCTTTCCTAACAGTCCAGTTTCTCCCCAAATGATTTTGGGTCCCCATAATCTCACCTGGAACTGGAGTTTAGCACAGTTGGGAGCTTTTTTCTCCCTCGCACTTGAGAAAGCCAACCAAGTACTCAGTTGCTAGTCCTCTCCATGCACACATCTCTGTACCTCTGCCTTCTGCAGCTCCTCTGAGTCTCAGTGTGCTTTTCTCTTTCCTCTAGTTGTAGACTTTCCATTCAGCAAGCCTTCCTGTGGTTCTGGATGATGTCAGTTTTGTCTTTTAGTTGTAGTTTTGAAATTGTTGTGCAAGGCAGCAGTTTGGGTGTTTCCCTATGCCTCCATCTTGGTTTCTCCCCTGAATTTTCTTTTTTTAACTACCCCAAAAAGATTCCTTTCCTTTTTTTATTTCTTTCTCCCTCCTGCCTTTCTTCTTTGTGTTTTGTTTTGGCTACTGTTTTACATAATCTACAGTATATTTACTCTGGCAAGTCTTTCTTTCTGTAAACTTAGGATTCAGCGTGTTCATGCTATGAGGTTTGCTGTTTAACATGCATATGGAAGGCATGGTTTAATTCTACTTATGTATTTACAAAACATATAAATTGGCATTATACAGGTTTAGTATGTTCTTTCGTAATTGTCTTTCATTATTGTTATTAATGAGCAAAAGAGAGATAGGAAGAGGTACATTTTCTTTCCTCTTTCATACAGTATACCCAATTTCAGCAGGCCCAATCCATCTGAGTGTGTTTCAGTCCTGGTGTATTAGAGCACTACAGACTAGGGAATGAGGCACAGGTGACTTTATAGTGAACAAAAATGGTGATGAGAACAGTAACTTATGCAAACAGATCCTGTACATTCCTTCTTCTCTCCCTCCTTCACTTCTTCCTTTTATAAATATTTAATACATATTTGAGAATAAAATATTGAACAAGGTAGACAAGGCTTTTCTTTCAAGGAGGTTTTATTCTAGTGAAGAAGGAAAGAAATGAGTAAATAAACAATGAAATAATCACAGATTGGAATAAATGTCATTTCATAAGGTTTTATCATCATTATACTTTGAAATACTCCAAATCTTTGCATATTAGTTATTTTGATAGTACTATTGGGATTATAAAATGTGCCATTTGAGTAATATAAGGGTTGAATTCATTTATATTATTTTATTGATTTATGTAATATTTATTGAGTATTCTAACATTTTCTTAGTTGCTTCTATAACCTCAAAGATAAAATATTGCATAAGTTTTGATCTCCAAGAATTTATAATTTAGCTGAGGAAATAAGAATATACATAAATACACAAATATATTAAATATGTCATTCAAAGAGAAGGAATAATAAAGATTTAAAAGAAAATCAATAAAGAGAAAAAGTCCCTCCCCTTGGGGATGATCATGGTAAAGCTTCACTGAGCAATATCATAATGATGGGCTTTGTAACAAATCTTAAAAAGGAAATAAGATTTCAAACAGTCGAAAACCATGAGGGAGGCAAAGGACAGTGAAGACAATAGCCCCAAGAAAGGCTTAGCATGGAGAGAAAGCATGGTTCCCAATTAAAGTTTAGAGATTTTTTTTGCATAATGTGTCAACATAAAATCACAATAGTTATTGTTAATTCATTTCACTGTTTTAAAAAGTCACACCACTTCTTCTTGTATCCACAGGGTACAATTTTGGTCTACTCTGATTCAATCCATTTTTTACCCTTTTGATAATAGCAATTAATGAACACTTTAAAATTTTTAAAAATTATTATATGGTACCTAGACAAAACATTGATCAGATCTACCCTGGCTGGTATAGTTCAGTGGAGAGAGTGTCGGCCCACCCACTGAAGATCATGGGTTTGATTCCTGATCAAGGGCATGTACCTGGGGTGCAGGTTCAATTCCCAGCCCTGGTCGGGCTGAGTGAGGGAGGCAACCAATCAATGGCACATAGATGTCTCTCTCTCTCTCTCTTTCCCCTTTCTGTCTTCCCTTCTCTCTAAAATGCAGTAGAAAAATAGCCTAGGGTGAAGATTAACAAAACAAACAAACAAAATTATGAGCAGATCCCTTTCACCTACCTGTTTTTTCAATCTGTTATTGTTTTTAAGAGCTGGAGTCCTGACTTGTATTGAATCCTTGTTCATGTCACTTGCCCTCTTTGAGTGGGGAGATAATAATAATAATGTTTATTTCATATTATTGTCTCAAGAATAACATGAGACCATGTGCACGAGTTATTAAAAAGTTGGTAGAGTGCTAATCTAACATTTTTGGTTAATGAACTTTGTTTTGGCTTGAACTACCCTCAGATACCTGCATTCTCCAAGGGCCTCCTGCAGTACCTGTAACATAGCACCTAGTTATTATTGGTAGCACTGTTGAAAATCGCAACACCACCACAGTAATTCGTTTGACTTTACACATGGAAGCTATTTAATACATTTATTGATGAGTAAATGGATGTTTTAGGAACTTATTTACAAAGAATTTAGCATGGAATCATAGTAAATCAGCCAGAATAGAAAAGTCATATTACTTGTGTCCAAGAAAAAAACCCTAAAACCAAAACTCACAGAGGTATTACCTTTAATACCTCTGGGTTAATATATCTAGTGTAATGTTGAATAAAAGTAAAGTTATATGTCTTCTATTAGCTTCTCTTCATGTTTAAGCGAAGTACATGATATAATCTTACATAAAAAAAAAACCCTAATATGCAAATTGACCAAACAGTGGAACGACCTGTCACTATGACACGCACTGACCACCAGGGGGCAGAAGCTCCATGCAAGAGCTGCACCCTCATGGTCAGTGTGCTCCCACATGGGGAGTGCCACTCAGCCAGAAGCTGGGCTCATGGCTGGGGAGTGCAGTGGCAGTGGCGGGACCCTCTCCTGCCTCTGCAGAAGCACTAAGAACCCCTAGAGGATGTTGCAGGGAGCGGACCTAAGCCAGCAGGCGGACATCCCCCAAGGGGTCCTGGACTGCGAGAGGCCACAGGCTGGGCTGAGGGACCCCCTGGCCCTCAGTGCATAAATGTCATGCACCAGGCCTCTAGTAGTCATTATATAACATGTAGAAAAGTTAAGAAGTTTAAATGTAAAAGGTTTGAGCCTAAACATTTGAACTTAATTTTTGATAACATATGGATAGAAATATGCATATATGTGTGTATATATACACACACAAACATACCTCTAAGTATAGATATCTATGGATGTAAATATATATGCATAGATATTATAGACTTAGTCTAAGTTGAAATTAATAATATTAGTGCCTCAGAATGTTCTGAGTTTGAAATCACATTGATAGTGAAACAAAATAAACATGTATAGCTATACAACAAAGCTATATTATGTTGTCTTGTTAAAATTAAATTTTTATTTCAGAGCTCTTATATGGGAGAAGCTTTCTGTAATATAGATCGGTGTAACAGAAACCATAATACATACACCAAATAAAATTCTAATGCCTAGGTTTTTGGATGAATACTTTAAGACTTACAATAGTAAATTGAAGTGACTAGTTTAATGAATTGTCCCCTATGAATCTAGTTAACCATTTATAAAAGTCTTATGTGGTTAAATGTCAAAGTGTGACAAACAAATACCTGGATACTGTGCTGTGTGAGAAAAGATAGAAACTCCATCTGTGCATGAGTATAATGAGTAAGTTGGTCGTAAGGCTGGGAGTAGCTCAGTATCTGTCGAGCGCGCTGCATACTCAACAGAGTGGATCTTGAACACTTGCAAACCCTCTTGGTTTTGGTCAGCAACACTGTCCAACAGTGATGTGGCTTCCTCTGAGGATAAATCAGGAGTATGTAATTCACCAAAGAGTGGCCTATTTGTGGATTATAAGAGGATACCTTGCTGGTTGTTTTTCCCACAGCTATTAAATCTTAGCAGCAATTAAAATCCAAGATATTATATGACTTTGCACAAGATGACAGGATGCTTCCTACATGCTTCCTAACTTCAAAAACATGAAATTAGGTAGTCTGATCTGAACTCAAGGAATGGGGAAAATGTGAATGTTTGAGCCATATGAACTTGCCTTCAAATCTTGGCTCTTTATTTAAATTTTGTTGCCCGACATTTTACTTTTTTTGCACAACAGAAAAAAACAATGTGTACCTGGCATGGTTATTTTGAGTAGTAGGTGTGATAATGGAATCAAATATGCAATATAATGGCCAACATCTATTACATGGTCATACTGTCTTATCCTCTAACACTGCATTTGCTCTCCATTTTCTATCACCCATAGGGAAAATAATCTTAAAGTTTTATAAATTTTAATATTAAAAACTTTGAATGTTTTCCTATAGAAATTTCATGCTAATTCATATAAGAAGAATTTAATAGCTTCTCATATATTGGTATTTATAAGAAAATGTTAGCAACTGTCCTAAGAACATATATATATATATATATATATATATATATATATATATATATATATATATATATAATGATTTGAATCTACACATCAATACATATCCCATCTATTAGATATTATTATAAGAATTTTGCAAATGCTTATCACAATAATCATGAGAAAAAAATGCCAACCTACTTATATTAGCTTTAGAACAAGAATAACAAGCTCCACAAGAAGAAGAAATGTTTACCTTCCCTATATTTTCACAGTACTTTGCTTTGTACTTAATAGTCAAGGATAATTAATTGATTTTTTTTCTTGAAACATTTTATTGCTAAACCTAGAAAGATGACATTATAGAGATTCTGATTCTCTGATCCAAGTTGTAATCAAGAAGCTCTAGTAGTGAAGATCTATCTAGGTTGTAAGTGAAAAATCAAGAGTTTTCTGAATTTGTAAAAAACCTTGATACATTTTGCTTCTGTGAACTGGTTTGTTCATTTAGATAAAGATGGGGTGAGAGAGGTGGAAGGAGGGAGGGAGGAAGGGAGATGCCACATTTCTCTAAATTCTCAGGTGTGAGAAATTGCTAATGAATTATCCCCTAAGTGTTAAGATTGCATTTTGATAGGCTGCACCAAAAAAGGCATGCTGTATTAGGGGGAAAATATATATTATAGCATTACCAGCTTGAGGCTCTTACTTCTCTGGACCTATTAACTAGCATCACAAATAAACGGATACTCCCTTATAATGGATTTAGAGTAGCAAAGAAAGTAGTGTCAGGTTGCTACATCTGGAATATTTTCAGGGGTGGAAAAGAAAATAATGAGGATACCAACTGGGCCACCCACTGAAAAATGTGGGTGACCAAATGAGCCAACAGAACCTCTAATGAGTATTTACTCCAAAAGATTCTGCATGTAAACTACTTCCAGACTGATGTGATGCCAAGCTTAGAGGATTAAGTCTTTCAATGGCTTTTGTTGATCAGCAGCCAAAGTATCTAGGAACAAAGAAGGGGTCTCCTTATTAAACATATCAAGAATATTACTTTCAGACAAGAAGAATGCAAAGAATGGATCAAAGGACACTAAAAAATAGGTAAAAGACAGTAGAAATAAATAATAACAGCATCATCTGTACTCTGAATTTAGGGTAATTTTGTAATGCATAATTTTCCAGAAGATTTTAAAGCATTGGTTAGCATATATGTGGTCTGGCCTATATTATAGGTAGCTGTGTATGTGTCTTTGGTTTTAATGACTATGAGGGCAGAAATTACTCTGTTCTGTCTTATCAGTGTGCCATGAATCTTCTAGTTCTTTCCTCCTGCAGAACTAAGCAAAGCATAGATACAAGTTGTTTAATAATTAGCTCAATATCATTTAGGAAGTTAGTGGCTGGATTTATCCTGACTCAGGGAGCTTTATATCTCAGACTAATCAAATCCTCCAAAGCAATGCAAATGAAAGGACACATATGGAAAATCACATTCTCTATATGTTTACTCAGAGAAAACACAAGGCAAGATAATGTTTGCACAAAATGTTTGTGCAAGAAAATGTTTGTGACAAAAGTCAGTGCTAGAACAGATTTTAAGATGGCCACCCAAACAAATGTTTACTTTTTTAAGCAAAGCAAAGCAAAACAAAACCCAATTTGATATTTTGAAAGTTTGAAACGTAACAACAACAGTTGTTTCATTCCTTTTTTCTGTTTCCAAATAGTTGTGTTAACAATTTGGAAACTTTACCTTTTTGGTCTTTCACAAAGAAATGGTCAATTGCATTTATTTTTTATTTATTTAAATTCTTTATTGTTTTAAGTATTACCTAAGTCTCCTTTTCCCCCCCATTGACCTCTCCCCAGCCTCTCCCACCCCCCAGCACATGTCCTCACCACCCTACTGTCTGTGTCCATTGTTTATGCTCTTATGCATGCATACAAGTCCTACAAGTCCTTTGGTTGATCTCTTACCCCCCTCCTCTCCACCCTACCTTCCCTCTTATGTTGGATGGTCTGTTCGTTGTTTTATGACTCTCGCTCTATTTTTGCTCATCAGTTTATGTTGTTTATTATATTCCACAAATGAGTGAGATCATGTGATATTTATCTTTCTGTGACTGGCTTATTTTGCTTGGCATAATGCTTTCCAGGTCCATCCGTGCTGTTGCAAATGGTAAGAGTTGGTCAATTGCATTTAATAGCAAAATTTCCTAAGAAACATTGTAAATTGTGGCCACCAGTCTCCCCCTCTTTAGGTACAAGTTAACCATATGGATATTAGACATTGACCTATAAGTTTGGAACCACATTATCTAGCTTAAAGGTTTCTCCAATGATCAGCAATGACAATTTTGTCATGGTCCTAACATTCTGTAGGCCCTATGCAGATATAACTGTTCGCAAGCTAGACCACAGCAGTGAAAATAAAATTGAATTTTGACCAAATGCAGTGAGTACTTGTTGGTTCAATTATTTGATAGATTCTATTAGTAGCAATAGGGATTGCCAATTGAGATTCCCTTGGGGGTGCTATGGGAAAAAGAAAATGGTCATGTAGTATTACGTAATGATGAGGATGATGATGATGGCAATAATAATAGCTACTGTTGGATAATAATAATAGCGATGTGCCAAGCACTTTGCTGAGAATTTCACATACATAATCTCACTGAATCTTGAGAGTGATAATGGCAAAAACAGATAACCTTTACTCTTTTTAAAATAAACTACTACAATTGCATGATTGCATTTATACATGTTTGCAGAGAGTTTCCAGAATGTTTATTTTTATTCTTAATTTAACAATCCCATATAGTGGAAATAGAAAATGTATTTCTTTACATAATTAATTAACTAATTAATTAATTCAATCATCATCCTGTGAAATAGATAGCAATATTGTCCCTATTTTATAAATGTGAAACAGAGGTTAAATAAATCAATGAAGGTCATGCATATCTAAAGCAGTAGAATTGGGATTCAAACCCAAGCCACATAACTCAAGCACCCTAAAGTTTGACTCAAACTCAAAAATGTGTTTTTAGGACAATAATGATAAGTGGTTAGGTTTTCATAAAGTTCTATCAAACTCATAATATCCCTGAAACTGTATGTTAAGTGCCTCCCTCCTTTATTCCTTATCCAGTTCTGCAGTAGATACAGCACGTTCTGTCAGTCCTATGCCCTTGGGCTCAGGGTCCTACATAGAGGAACCAAGAGGAAGATTAAATTATGTAGGTTGGGGAGATTCCTGACCAATTTAAACTTCTGGGGATATTTCTGAGCTCTGGGAAATTTCATGTCTCCCTTTTGTTACCTCCTTTTCTTTGCCACCACCAGTCAATTCCAAGTTGTTTTTTCTACCTGCATCCTTTTTTTAAAATTAAATTTATTAAGATGACACTGGTTAATAAAATTTATAGATTTCAAGTGTACAATTCTGTGATACATCATCTGCATATTGCATTGTGTGCCATGACCCAAAGTAAGATCTTCTTTCATCATCATATATTTGACTGCCTTCATATTTTTCACACTGAAGCAAGCACTCAAAGTAAATATCAAAAGCTGCCAGGGACCAGAAAGAAAGAGAGGGTGAAAGTATATCAGAAGAAAAAACATATTCCTTTCTTTTGTTTAAAAAAAACACACACACAAAAAAAACCTACCTTTCTCCCCCAACTGCCACCTATCCCTACCCACATTTAAACTCTACACACAGTGCAAGGGTGTAAGTTATGTAACTGATTTTCAGTGTAATATATTATTGTGTCATTCTGGAGTCAGCATGGGCCTGAAGTTCTGAGGGGAGGGCTGGCAAGTGTTGGAAGTAATAAATGAGGAGAAGGGCGTTAGCGCTATGGAGAAGGTAGGTCCTGAGAGTGAGCGAGCCCAGGAAAAACGTCCTGGAGAAGAAGTGGAGCATCTGGGGAGACCTTGGGCTATGTGAGAGAAGAAAAGGGAGCGAGAGGTCCCAACATGGAACCTAATAGCTTGAGCAAAGGCAGAGTAAGGAAAGCCAGGTTTCAACTCTAAGCAAAGATCATGAAACTGTTTCTTGGGGTAACTGACTCCTACATTAAATAATTTTAAAAAGCATAAATTAGCCTTATCCTCTAGGAAGGTACCACTCAACCGGGATTTGCTTTGGGTCAAATGCTGAAATTTACGCTTGAGCACTTTTGTTTCACTCTGGGAATATCTCAAAATTGACCAGTTATGCTTCTGTGAAATCCAAACTGGACACATGGGAAAGGAAAGAAGAATATGACTGTAAATCTTGAGGGAGTGTCTTTCTATCTTCTCTTCAGTGAGGGAGTCAATACTAGTAACTCTTCTACTCTTAACATGAGAAACTAGAATCAGGGCCAGCTCTTGAATTCTCTGTAAGCTCCATGTGTGACAAGAGGGCAGGAATCTTTCCAACACATTCAAAGCCAAATGCCCAGAAAGCCATATGGAAAATGAAGACTCAATGACCTCATTATGCAATCCAATGTATGCATTATGTATTTCTGCTATCTGTTGGGCACGCTGTGCTTTATAGCAACTTTAACTAAAAGTAAATGTATTATTTGGTTAATTTTAAGAATATGAAGCATGGCCCCATTATTTAGACTTTTACTTTAAATATTAATCACAATTGAGACCTCTTCAGGAGAGAGAGAGAGAAAAGATGTGCGTGTGTGCGTGTGTGTACACAAATACAATACTAAAATGCTGGAGAAAGGAATGATTAAATAATTTGTTGTATTACTTTAAGCAAGTTGCTCAAATATTCTAGCTTTATTATTCTTATCTATAAAAATGACAACAACAACCAAAATGAAGCAACTTTGGAAAAAAGTTGGGAAGACACAGCAGTGCATAGGGGCTCTGACTTGAGTTTCTGCAATTTTTAAAAATATTTTATTATGGCCCTGACCGGTTTGGCTCAGTGGATAGAGTGTCGGCCTATGGACTCAAAGATCCTGGGTTCGATTCCGGTCAAGGGCATGTACCTTCGTTGTGGGCACATCCCCGGGGGGGGTGTACAGGAGGAAGCTGATCGATGTTTCTCTCTTATCGATGTTTCTCCCGCTCCCTCTCCCTTCCTCTCTGTAAAAAATCAATAAAATATATTTAATAAAAATATTTTATTATGGTTGACATGCAACATTACATTAGTTTCAGGTGTACAACACAGTGATTAGACATTTATATAACTTATTAACTGATCACTGATAAATCTAATAACCATCTGACTTCATATGTAGTTATTACAATATTATTGACTATATCTGCTACACTGTACTTTACATCCTGGAACTATTTTGTAACTACCAATTTGTACTTCTTTCCCCTTTTTCACCCAGCCCCGCAGGCTCCCCCAATGTGGCAACCATCACAATGTTTGCTGTGTCTATGAATTTTTTTCTGTTTTGTTTGTTCATTTATTTTGGTTTTTAGATTACACATATAAGTGAAATATTATGGCATTTGTCTTTCTCTGATTCATTTCACTCAGCACAATACCCTCTAGCTCCATCCATGTTGTTGCAGATGGCTAAATTGCATTTCTTTTTATGGCTGAGTCATATTCCATTGTATATATGCACATTTTCTTTATCCATTCATCTATTGATAGATATTAGGTTGCTCCCATATCTTGGCAACTGTAAATAATGCTGCAGTAAACATAGGAATGCATATATCTTTTTGAATTAGTGATTTACATTTCTTTGGATAAAGTAATAATTCCATTTTTAACTTTTTGAGAAATCTTGATACTGTTTTCCAGAGTGGCTGCACCAATTTTCAATTTCACCAACAGGCCATGAGGGTTTCCCTTTCTCCACATGCATACTAAAAGTTATTGTTGATTTATTGACAAAAGCCATTCTGATAGGTGTGAGATGATAGCTCATTGTGGTTTTTATTTTCATTTCCCTGATGACCAGAGATATTGAGCATCATTTCATATGCCTGTTGGCCATCTGCATGTCCTCTCTGTAGAAATGTTCATTCTGCACATTTTTCTTGTTAATCCTTACCCCTGTATATTTTTTCTATTATTATTATTATTATTATTTTTAGAGAGAGAGAGGAAGGGAAGGTTGAATGGGGGGAGAAAGAGAGAGAGAGAAAGAGAGAGAGAGGGGGATTGCCTCCTGCATGTTCCCCAACCAGGGCTGGGGTTCAAACCTGCAACCTTTTGGTGCTTGGGTCAACATTCTAACCACTTAGCAACAAAAGCCAGAGCCTCTACATTTTTAAGTGGATTTTTTTAATGTTGAGCTGTATGAGTTCTCTATATTTTAAATATGTTTTTATTTTTGAGTTTTTAGAGTGAAAGAAAGGAAGAGGGATAGAGAAATAGAAATATCAATGAGACATTGATCAGCTGCTTCCTGCATGCCCCCTACAGGGGATCAAGTCCACAACTCAGGCATGTGCCCTGTCTATCTGGGAACCAAACCAGTGACCTCTTGGTTCATAGGTCTATGTTCAACCACTAAGCCACACTGGGCAGCCTTTATATATTTTTATATCAATCCCTTGTCAGATATATTATTTGCAAATATCTTCTCTCATTCATTAGGTTGCCTTTTGTTTTGTTAATTGCTTCCTTTATAGTACAAAAGCTTTTTTGTTTGGTGTAGTTGCATTTGCTTAGTTTTGTTTTTGTTGTATTTGCTCTAGGAGACATATCCAAAAAATATTACTAAGATCAATGTCAAAGAATTTTTGCCAAAGTGTCCTCTAGGGATTCTATGGTTTCAGGTCTTACATTTAAGTCTTAATCCATTTTGACTATATTATTGTATATGGTTTAAAAAGGTGAATTACTTTCACATTTTGCATGTATCTGTCTAGTTTTCTCAATGCCATTTATTGAAAAGACTGTCTTTACCTTATTGTATATTCTTGCCTTCTTTGTTGTATATTAACTTACCATATAGGCATGTGTTTATTTCTGGGCTCTCTATTCTGTTCCATTAGCCCCTGTGTTTGTTTTATGCCAGTACCATGCTGTTCTGATTATAATAGCCCTGTAGTATAGTTTGATATTAGGTAACATGATACCTCCAACTTTGTTCTTTATTCTCATATTGCTTTGGTTATGTGGCCTCCTTTGTGGTATCATACAAATTTTAAGATTATCTATTCTAGTTCTGTGAAAAATGCCATAGGTATTTTGATAGGAATTGCATTGAATCTATATATTTCCATAGACATTTTAATGACGTTAATTCTCTCTATCCATGAGCACAGTATATCCTTCCATTTAGTATGTTTTCATCAGTTTCCTTCTTTAATGTCTTACAATTTTTTTAAGTACAAATCTTTTATGTCCTTGGTTAAATTTATTCATATAGATTTTATTCTTGTTTAGGAAACCACTTATCTCTCATTCAATTCTAAATGATAGTCTTACTGGGCAGAGTAATTTTAGTTGTCAGTTTATGCCCTTCATCTTTTTGAATATTTCATGCCATTCCCTTACAGCCTGCAATGGTTTGAGAATCAGCTCACAATCTTATGAAAGCTCCCTTGTATGTAACTGTTTTCTCTTGCTACATTTACAACTGTCTTTTGTCTTTAAATTTTGACATTATATTATGGTGTGTCTTGGTGTGGGCCTCTTTAGATTCATCTTGTTAGGAACTCTTCCCACTTCCTGGAAAGTATATCTATTTCCTTCCTCAGGTTAGGAAAGCTTTCAGTCATCATCTTTTCAAATAGGTTTCAATCCTTTCTCTCTCTTTTCTCCTTCTTTAATCACTATGCAAATGTTGGTATACTTGAAGTTGTCCCAGAAGTCCCTTAAACTTCCCTATTTTTAAAATTCAGTTTTCATTTAGCTGTTGCAATTGGGGGTTTTCTGCAACCTTGTCTCCCAGATCACAGATACCATCCTCTGCCTCATCTAATCATCATTTCAGTTATTGTATTCTTCAGTTCTGATTTTTTATATATCTCCTTTTTATGTTTTCTATCTATTTATTGAAGCTCTCACTGGCTTCATTTATTTTTCTCCCAAGTTTCTTGAGCATCCTTATAGCCAGTGTTTTGAGCTCTGCATCTTCTAGGGATTGCTTGTCTCCATTTTGTTTCACTTTTTTCTGAATTGTTGCCCTATTCTTTAACTTGCAACATGTTTGTCTCCTTATTTGTCTGCCTCCATTTGTTTGTTCCATGTATTGGGTGGATTTGCTATGTCTGTCAGCCTTGACAGAGTAGCCTTGTATAGACCGTGTCCAGTGGGTCTCAGTGGTATAGTCTCTGTGGACACCTGATCCAGGTAGGTCTCCCCTGTGTGGTTTGTGTTGCCCTCTTATTAAGATTGATTCTTTGAAAATAAAAATTAATGATTGATTGATTTTAGAGAGAGAGAGAGAGAGAGAAGGGGGGAGAGAGATGGGGGTAGAAAGAAAGGAAGGGAAAAAGAGAGAGATCTGCTACTCAATACATCCATGCATTCAGTAGTTGATTCCCACATGCACACCAACTGGGTATGGAACCCACAACCTTGGCATATTGTGCGAACACTCCAAACAACTGCACTATCCAGCCAATGCCTATATTATAGTTTTGATTGCTATTGGCATATCAGTGAGTGATACTGATCCTCAGTCTTACAGACTATGAGGGCTGGCCGTAACGATATCAGACAAGCTGTTGTATAGGGGTGAACAACTGGATTGTGTATCAAATTATTGGTACTCTGGTGCTAGCCAAGGTCACTCTTCAGGTGTGTTGTCTGTAGAGGTGGTAGGGTGGGGCTCTGGTGCAGGCCAAGGTTAGCCACCAAGTGCAGGCCAAGATTAGGTGGCTAACCTTGGCCTGCACCAGAGCCCCACCCTACCACCTCTACAGACAACACACCTGAAGAGTGACCTTGGCTAGCACCAGAGTACCAATAATTTGATACACAATCCAGTTGTTCACCCCTATACAACAGCTTGTCTGATATCGTTACGGCCAGCCTTCATAGTCTTGGGAAGGCCTCCAGTACAGGCAAATGTCAGCTGCTACTTGCACAGGGCTTGGGGCTGCTTTTTAGGTGCAACAAATTAATCTACATTTGCTTGCAACTTGTTCTGGGCTTGAAAGCACTTGGGAGAGGCTATGCTGCAAACTGAGACCAGCTTCCACATGTGATGGGCTAGGGTTGTTTTGGTGGGCACTATTATATGAGCTGAGGCCAGCACTGCATGTTCAGGGCTTGTGGATGCTTAGCTGAAGCTATGTTAGAGGCCAAAACTGGCTGCAATTTATGCTGGGCTTGGGGCCACCTGAGGGGTGTTGCAATGCAATTTGAGACCAGTTATTGCTTCTGCTGGGCTTAGGTTCACTTGGCAGGAGCTATGATGCAAACGAAGACTCGCTGCTGCTTTTGTAGAGTTTGTGAACCTCTGAGAGGGTCTTCAGCATAACCTGAGGGTAGCTACCACTTGCATGAGATTTGTGGACTTGGAGAAAGTCAGTAGTGAAAGTCTAGAATAGCTGCCACTCCCAGAGATTGGTGGTCCTTTGAGTGAGTCTGAAGCATGAGCTGAGGCAGGGCACTCCTGTGGAGGAAACACTATAAAAGGATTAGGCGTTAGGTAGAGTGGCATCTCAGGGAATCATCAGGGTGGGACAGTATCAGGCAACCTAATGGAAAGCACAGATTTGGTGCTTGCCTGCATATGGCCAGCTGGGTGGGAGGACATCTCTATAAAGGAACAAGAGCACCTGCCAGTGCTTCTGTCCCTGGAGAGAGTTGCTCTTATCCCGCCCTCATCCTGACAGTTGTCATTTTGTATCTGGCACATTTTGCAATTTGGTCCCTTGCACTAGAGCCCAAAGCAAGAGAGTTTGCGAGCAAGTGAGTGTGTTTAGGTCCTTTAAGAGCAGCGACATCTTGGTCTCTAGAAGACCTTTCTTTTTATCATTAAAATGTAATCTCTGCCCAGCCAGTGTGGCTCAGTGGTTGAGTGTTGACCTGTGAACCAGGAGGTCACAGTTCTATTCCAATCAGGGCACATGCCTGGGTTGCAGTTTTGATCCCTAGTGGGGGGTGCAGGAGGCAGCCAATCAATGATTCTCATCATTGATGTTCGATATTCTTATCCCTCTCTCCCTCTCCCTTTCTCTCTCTGAAATCAATTTAAAAATATTTAAAATGTAATACCTGCTGGTTTTTATAGCCAGGTGTTATGGGGACTCCTCTTCCAGGCAGTGGTGCCCTGGGCTGGGGATCCTGGTGTGGAGCTGGGACTCAATGCTACTTAGGGGCTACTTCCACAACAGAACTATCCCTCCCATTTTGTAACCACCACACTTTTGTGCAGGACCTACCTGGTCTGCATAGTCTCCCTTCCTACCAGTCTTGTAGTGGTTTCTTCTTTATATCCTTAGTTTTCAATGGTCTTCAGGTGGTTCTCAGTGGCAGTTGTTTTATAATTTAGTTGTCATTTTTACCTACGCCACCATCTTCAATGTCTGCAAATTTTGCATCTCTACTATGTCTCACTCTCTGATATGTTCTTCCCTCCTTTATTCCCTTCTTTCTTTTTCTATTTTAACAAGTGCTTATCAACTCTATTAAATGACAGGCATTGTATTCTAGGTGTTTAACAAAATCCCCAGTGGGAAAGAAAGCTCTGTTCCCTAGGATAACATCATCACCTTCCTTAAATCCTTTTATGTCTTGCTATTTCTTTTACAATAGCCAATATCTATGCCATGGCTGAGCCAGCCTCCGTTCACTCCATTGCCACCTTGCTCTCATCTGGTATTTCTTTTTCACTATGTTGTTTTCTGCAGCAGGAACTTAACACAAACCATTTCCACTTTCTGAAACTTCTTCAACACAGCTTTCCCTTCAACTAGGTAACTCCTAGGCATCCTTCAGATCTCAGCTCAACTATCACTTCGTTGGAAACTTTCTCTGACCCTTTTCTTTTGCTATGTGCTTTCATAGCACGGTGCACATTTATTCAGAGTATTATCTAAGCTTATTATATTTATTTATTAATCTCTATTCCACCAAACAACAAACTCCGTATGAGCACAAATTGTGTTTCTCTTCTTCCACCATTGTGAAGCCAGTGCCTCCCATGATGCCTGGCTTTTGAAAAGTGATCTCTACTTATTAGTTGAATGAATGAGTAAAGGAATAAATGAATGAATGAATGAGTAGATCCACCAAGGAACTTGGTGAAATTGTCATCAATTCTCGTCCATATCTGTCATTATAAAGCTTTTAAAATGCTTTCTCTCCTTTAAAACTAAGAAATAAAAATTTGTGCTCTTCTGTAATACAAAAATGAACTATAATAATGAAGATAATCCTTTGAAGACAGTTCCTTATTGGGAGCTTTCTTATACTTATAGTCTATTATTAACAAGAAATCTGTGGCTGAAAAGCCTGGTAGTTCTGAGACAGCGTCCAGAGAATTGTGAGTACCAGGCTCTTCATTAAGATGCATACTGTTTAAAGAAAGAAAGAAAAAAAAAAAACAGAGGTTTACAATATGCTCTTTCAAACATGACTATTTGAGAACAATAGACAAGACATTTAGTTTACTTCCTAACATGAGATTTAAATAAAAACCATGCATGCATTCTTGGGAAAATTAGAATGGCTGAAAATTTAAAAGGGCTGGAGAGTTGGCCACTAATGAGAAAACCCCCAGGAAATTGATTAGGTTGGTATTCAGTCGCAGCTTTTGTGAGTCCAGTTAAAATAATGCTACATAATTTTTGGCCTATAATGAAGCTTCTTACAAAAATTCCACTGTGTAGAAGATGTAGGAAAATAGTGAGTAGCCCTAGCTGGTTTGGCTCAGTGGATACAGCATCAGTGCTGACTGAAGGGTCCTGGGTTCGATTCTGGTCAAAGGCACATACCCAGGTTGTGGGCTCCATCCCCAGTGGGGCCATGCAGGAGGCTGCTGATCAATGATTCTCTCTCGTCATTGATGCTTCTGTCTCTCTCCCTCTTCTTTTCTCTCTGAAACCAAAAAAAAAAAATATATTAAAAAAAAAAGAAAATAGTGAGTGAATTGCATGCTTTTCTTTAAACTCAGAGTCTGATTCCAAATTTTGGAAATTTTTATTCTTCTTCAGTGAAGGGATAGTATGTCACAAAAGCCAACTTTTTTATTGATTTGTAGAGAGAAAGGAAGGGAGAGAAACATAAATGCGGGAGTACAATATCAATTGGCTGCCATTGGGAATAGAACTGGAAACCTTTCAGTGTACAGGATGATGCTCAAGCAACCAGGGCACACTGACCAGGGCATGATAGCCAGCGTCTTACTAGAGCTAATATATCAGCCACTGTTCGGGGGCAATTATTTTGAAATTACCACTTGGTCATCATCTCAGAATTTCAGTCATTTTATGAGTAAAATTTGGTTATCCATGACTTACTGCAAGCATCCAAACCTAAGTTCATTTGAAACTATGTGCTTATAAGCCTTTAAATTTTCCCAAATTATTTTTAAATCTTAAATTACTATATCTATTATTGGATTTTCCACTGGAATTCTAGTACAACTGAGAAGTTCTCAGTAGTGTTCATATAGTTTGGAAGAAAATGAAAAGAGTTATGTAAAAGATTAAAAGCAAGTGAAGTGGGTTATACCTATTAAATATTATTTTTGGTAGGATGATCCAAATAGTTTTTATTCTTTTTTATTGGGAAGACCTGTAGACCGATTGTCTTGGACATTCTTGGGAAATATATTCATTTCAAAGTTTTAGAAATAAATCATTAGTTTCACAAAAATATGTGTTGCCATAGTTTTAACATACTAGTTGATATAAGATATTCCAAGAAATAAGAAATATTAATTATCTGGACATTAACAAAATAAGATAAAGGTATATTTCTATTTTTTTGTCTTCAAAACTGATTCTTAAGTGGTATTTAAATGTCAAGAAACAAAATTTATAAGATGTAAATAATGTAAAAATGACGTGGCTGTATAAAAAATGTGGAAAATGAATGTCTCTCCTTTCACCTTTACTCTATGTGAAATCAAGTAGGTTGTTGAACACTGTGTCAGTCCAGCTTTTCCGAAGAAACCGAATCAATGTATGGGAGAGAGAGGTGTGTTTGTGGGGGACAGAGGGCTGTATAAATACATATGTCTATAGTCTATATCTTCATCTATCTCTCTACCTGTCTATATTTTAAAATGAATTGGCTCACATGATTGTGGGACTGGCAAGTCTGAAATCAATAAGCTGGATTCTCAAAAATAGTTGACACTGTCGTCTCAGGCAGAATTTCTTTTGGGAATCTCAGGTTTTGCTTTTAAGGCCTTTCAACTGATTGGATGAGGCCCTCTATCATTATCCTATATAATAATAACATAATATGCAAATTGACCAAATGGTGGAACACCAGTTGCTGTGATGCTCACTGACCAACAGAGGGCAGATGCTCAACACAGGCACTGCTCCCTGGTGGTCAGTGTGCTCCTGCAGCGCTAAGGATGTCCGACTGACAGCGTAGCCTCGTTCCCCATGGGGAGCGGACCTAAGCCTTCGGTTCGACATCCCCTGAGGTCTCCCAGACTGCAAGAGGGTGCAGGCTGGGCTGAGGAACCACCCAGTGCACAATTTTCATGCACAGGGCCTCTAGTCAAGGTTAATCTCCTTACTTAAAATCAACTGATGGTACATGTTAACCACATCTACAAAATATCTGGGTAGTATCACCTAGCTCAGTGGCTCTCAACCTTCTAATGCCGCGACCCTTTAATACAGTTCCTCATGTTGCGGTGACCCCCAACCATAAAATTATTTTCGTTGCTACTTCATAACTGTAATTTTGCTACTGTTATGAATTGTAATGTAAATATCTGTGTTTTCCGATGGTCTTAGGCGACACTGCTAGCGACCCACAGGTTGAGAACCACTGCTGTAGAGCCTAAGACCATCGGAAAACACAGATATTTACATTACAATTCATAACAGTAGCAAAATTACAGTTATGAAGTAGCAACGAAAATAATTTTATGGTTGGGGGTCACCGCAACATGAGGAACTGTATTAAAGGGTCGCGGCATTAGAAGGTTGAGAGCCACTGACCTAGCTAGATCAATGTTTGATTAAATGGTTGGGTATATTAATCTACCAAAGTTGACACAAAACAAACCATCACAAGCACCAAATTACTTATTAGTCTCCAACTTTCTTATCTTTCTCTCGCTGGCAAGTCAATTCATATTCTTAATTTAAATTTCAAAATAAAGCAGTTTTGAAAACTCTGGTACTTGTAATAATTACCTTTTCTTCCTTTAGTTGCTCACTCTTAGTCTTTTGTTGTATATTAGTACGTTCATGTGAGATTCATAAAATAGAGTAAATAAAGCTCACTCTATCCATCCATGTACTTGATCAGCAGGTCAAGTACAATAAAACTTAGAACCCCTTTTCAAAGTAATATGTAAATGAAATAATATATTGAAAGAAACATTATTTATATTGAAATGTGACTAAACAAGTGTGTGATATGGCAACATATATGTTTATTTATATATTAAATAACAAGATGTAGCTTTAGATTTAATAACTACCATAATTTTAAAATGGTGATGAGTGGAAACAATATTTTGAGATTCAGAAGTATAAGTCTATTTCTGTACTGCCAGTACCACTGTGATTTGTATATAGAAGGATATGTAGTTAGAGGTCAGTGAAAAAAGGATATGTTTTCCCAACCAACTTCAGAGAGAAAACAGAATGATGGTTTGGCCCTGGCTAGTTTTGCTCAGCAGTTATAATGTTGGCCCACAGACCAAAGGGTTTCCATTTGGATTCTGGCCAAAGGCATATACCTAGATTGCAGATTTGTCCCAGGCCCCTGTGGGGCCTCGTGCGGGAAGCAACCAATCTATGTCTCTCTCTCACATAGATGTTTCTCTTCTTCTCTCTCTCCCTCCTCTACTCCCTTCACTCTATGTAAAAAAATCAATGGAAAAAAATATCATTGGGTGAGGATAAAAAAAAAAAAGAATGATGGTTTGACTGAGACTTGGAGATTATCTATGGATTTAATTTCTCAAACATTGCTTGATGACAAGAATAATGATAGAAATAGATAACAGGGCAGTTATTAAGTGGCAGACATCAGACATTAGTCTAAGTGCTTTATACATGTCACATCACATAATTCATAGAAAACCTCCATGAGGTAAGATTTGACAGACGTACAGAGAGGTGGAGTAACTTTTTAGAGTCATACTGTTTTATAAGTGATGGAACCAGGTTCATTATGGTCTTTTAAACTACTGTGCTATACAATTAACAGCTGGTTTCTTTCTATTCACCTGAGTTTTGTAGTAAATGATGGAAGGGCAAGATTATGTGAGAAATCATTTTCAGTAGAACATTATGAAATGGAGCTTGAATATCCATAAATTTGCATAAAGCATTTATTATTGTCTATGTAATTTACAAATTGTAACTAAATTTTTAATGTCAGAAGCATAAGAGAAAACCCATGCTTGCAAAGAAAGTCTGTGACTGTTAACTATTACCAGATTTTAAAATTTTTCATTTAGTACAAGCTGTTGGTGGTTGCAAATATAAAAGTTTGAAATTTCTTTATAAAATTAAAAAAATTTTTAATTTATTGTTATATGGCTATTTGACTCTGTTGGAATTCTTGAACACTTGTAAAAATGTCAAGATCTTAGAAGTTGTAAAGATTGAAATTCAGGAAAATTAACATCTTGTTAAAATATTGCTACGATATTTAAGTATTAAATATTTTTCAACTCTAAAAATGCAAAAGAGACAATCTGCAACATGTACTAACTTTTCAAGAGAGTCAGCACACCATTCCCCCCCCCCCAAAAGATTTAATGAGTTTTAGGATTATTATTTTAGAATATATTCAAATCTACCCAACCCTTGATTTTCCAGAGGAGGAGGTGAGATGGCATGAGGAAATTTTACACATTTTATAACAATATGAATTTCAGTATAAAACCCTGAATCTTTAGGCAGTGTTTCTTTTTTTTTATTATTATTGTCTAAAGTTTTACATATGTCTCCTTTTTTCCCAATTGACTCCTCCCCCCCCCCCCCCCTGCAGCCATTCCCACCCCAGGCAAGCCCCCACTGCCCCAGTGTCTGTGCCCATTGGTTATGCTAATATGCATACAAGTCCTTTGGTTGCTCTCTAACCCACCCCCTTCCCCTACTATTTGTCTCTAGATCTGTTCTTGTTCATCAAATTATGCTCATCATTATATGCCACATATGAGTGAGATCATGTGACATTTATTTTTCTCCGACTGGCTTATTTCACTTAGCATAATGCTCTCCAGTTCCACCCATGCTTTTGCAAATGGTAAAAGTCCCTTCATTTTTATAGCAGCATAGTATTCCTGTGTGTAGATGTACCACTGTTTTTTAATCCACTCATCTGCAGATGGGCACTTAGGCTGTTTCCAAATCTTAGCTATGGTGAATTGTGCTGCTATGAACATAGGGGTGCATATATCCTTTCTGATTGGTGTTTCTGGTTTTTTGGGATATATTCCTACTTGTGGGATTACTGGGTCAAATGGGAGTTCCATTTTTAACTTTTTGAGGAAACTCCATACTGTTCTCCACAGTGGCTGCACCAGTCTGCATTCCCACCAGCAGTGCAGGAGGGTTCCTTTTTCTCCACATCCTCGCCAGCACTTGTCCTTTGTTGATTTGTTGATAGTCATTCTGACAGGTGTAAGATGGTACCTCATTGTTGTTTTGATTTGCATCTCTCAGATGATTAGTGACTTTGAGCATGTTTTCATATGTCTCTGGGCCTTCTGTATGTCCTTTTTCAAAAAGTGTCTATTTAGATCCTTTGCCCATTTTTTTATTGGATTGTTTATCTTCGTTTTGTTAAGTTGTATGAGTTCTCTGTAAATTTTGGAGATTAAACCCTTACCAAAAATATCATTGGCAAATATGTTCTCCCATGCAGTGGGCTTTCTTGTTGTTTTGTTGATGATTTCTTTTTCTGTGCAGAAGCTTTTTATTTTGATGTAGTCCCATTTGTTTATTTTCTCCTTGGTCTCCATTGCCCTAGGAACTGTGTCAGATATTGCTACAACATATGTCTGATATTTTGCTGCCTATGGAGCCTTGTAGAATTTTTATGGTTTCCAGTCTTACATTCAAGTCCTTTAGCCATTTTGAGTTTGTTTTTGTGTATGGTGTAAGTTGGTGATCTAGTTTCACTTTTTTGCATGTATCTGTCCAAATTTCCCAGCACTATTTATTAGAGACTGTTTAGACTCCATTTTATGCTCTTGCCTCCTTTGTCAAATAAAATTGAGCATAGTGGCTTGTGTTGATTTCTGGGTTCTCTATTCTGTTCCATGTGCCAGTACCAGGCAGTTTTGAGAACCATGGCTTGGTAATACAGCTTGATATCTGGTAATGTGATCCCTCCAACTTTGTTCTTCTTTCTCAGGATTTTTGTGGCTATTTGGGATCTTTTTTTATTCCAGATGAATTTTTGGAGAGTTTGTTCTGGATCTTTGAAATATGCCATTCATATTTTAATAGGGATTGCATTGAATCTGTAGATTGCTTTGGGTAGTATGGACATTTTAATGCTGTTGATTCTACCAATCTATGAACATGGTATGTTCTTCCATTTTTCTATGTCTTTCTCTATCTCTTTTATCAATGTCCTGTATTTTCCAAGTAAAAGTATTTTATGTCCTTAGTTAAGTTTATTCCTAGGTATCATAATTTTTTTAGTGCAATGGCAAATGGGATTTTTTTTTTTCTCATTTCTCTTTCTGTAAGTTCATTATGGGTGTATAAAAAGGCCATAGATTTCTGGGTGTCAATTTTGTATCCTGCTACATTAGGCAGTGTTTCTTAGGGGTAGTTGACCATTTATTTAATGAGACATAAATCTCTGCTTATAAAATAAATTTATAATGAATATCTAAATACCCAAGTTCTTTTTTCTTTTCTTTTTTTTTAAATATATTTTATTGA
Organism: Corynorhinus townsendii; assembly: GCA_026230045.1. Lineage (NCBI taxonomy): Eukaryota > Metazoa > Chordata > Mammalia > Chiroptera > Vespertilionidae > Corynorhinus > Corynorhinus townsendii. The sequence continues at coordinate 76,027,851 of JAPDVU010000001.1, read as the reverse complement.
TTTTTTTTACAGAGAGGAAGGGAGAGAGATAGAAAGCTAGAAACATCGATGAGAGAGGAACATCGATCAGCTGCCTCCTGCACGCCCCCCACTGGGGATGTGCCCATAACCCAGGTACATACCCTTGACCGGAATCGAACCTGGGACCTTTCAGTCGGCAGGCTGACGCTCTATCCACTGAGCCAAACCGGTTTTGGCAGGTTCTTTTTTCTACATATAACTAGTTTTTTTCATTTTTGTCTAAATTTTCACCCCCTCAGCTCAGTTTTCATGCCAATGAGCAAGTTGTTTCGTAAATTGATGATACATTGAGCAAACTCAGAAATCATTTTTAAAAAATTGTCTGAGCTTAATGAATATTTATACACTCTATGCTAAGAAGGGCAAATTGGTTTCACAAGTGGAAAATTTTTGTTCAATGAGTGAATGAATAAATCAGTAAGAGAAAGAGGAGTGAACTTCTGCCAACCATAACTTTTTCAAAATCTTTCAGTTTTATAAACTACTATTGTCAAGGATTTGCTCATATTTTGGATTTATAGTTTATTTTTTATAATCATAGTCATATTAAATATTTTTTAAATTCCCATTAAATCTGATGATTCTGCTCTAATGGGAACTTTACAAATTTTGTATCCCCTTAACCAACAGTTGAAAAAAGTAGGCATTAAGAATCAAATAGGTTTCCTAGATAAATGAAGAGATTTACATGAAAGGAAAGGGCTGATTTTCTGGCATTGAGTACTTAAAGCCAACCATTTCTTAATGGCATGGAAGACCAATTTTCTAGAGTGCCTAAAAAAGAAGAATGAGATCAATCAAGAACATAAACTTATGTGAGGCAATCAGGCACTCATAAAAACAGTTTAATGTAATGAATTTTTGTGATGTGGAGACTTAAAATATTTCATTCTAATGCACTAGGAAAACCCCTTTATTTGTTTGAAATATTTTCCCACAAAGGCAAATAAAATCTTGTTTTAGACATCTTGTAAATTTAGAAAGTCAAATATAGTAATGGAACATATATTTTTGGCCTCCCAAAATATTGTCTGCTTGATATCAACTATTAAGAAAAGAAATGTAAACGGATGTCTTCTTTTCATGTCATTTTTCATCTCTTAAATTCTTAGTAACAACCTTTCTGGTCATTTTTTTTATTTAGGAAGTGGAGAGAACATGAGGAAAATGGAATCTATGAGGCAGGAAGGCAATCGGTTAAACTGAATATCAAAAATTAGAAGCAGCTGTGCTCAAGTGCATAATTTTTGCCCTTCATGGTTAATTAAAAATTTTACCAAACTAAATGATGCTAGGTAAGCATACATGAATTTAGACTTCCATCACAGTGCCTGACATAAATTCAATATAGTAGGACATTTTTTTTTAGTTTATATGTATGATTTGGGGGAAGTTATAACATAAAAGGGAGATTAAGAGTGACAACATCACCCTTGTTTCTTGAATACAGGCACAAATCTTGTAAATTATAGGCAATTTTTAATTCAGATGTATTTTCCTAAATGTCAGGTTCACATCTGTTTTTCACTAATCTTTTTTTTAAAAAAAATTGAGATTCTCCAGCAAAGATAAGAGATAATATATCCATTGCAAAGACCCTTATAATCTACATACAATGTATATATCTAATATAACCTTTTGTTGTTGTTAATCCTCACCCGAGGATATTTTTTCCATTGATTTTTTTAGAGAGAGTGGAAGAGAGGGAGAAGAGTGAGAGAGAGTGAGCATGAGCAAAAGTGTGAGAGCGAGAGCGAGAGCTAGAGAGAGAGTGGGAGAGAAACATTAATGTGAGACAGACATATCGCTTGGTTGCCCCCCTGCAGGTGCCCCAAGTAGGGCCATGGATCAAGCTTGCAACTGAGGTATGTGTCCTTGACCAGGGATATAACCCATGACCTTCAGCCCACTGGCAAACACCCTAGCCACTGAGCAATCAGCTAGGGTTCCTATATAGCTTTTGATATACATAATCACGTTATCATACATTTCTATCCTAGGCCTTAAAAAAATGAAAAAAGAGAAATTTTACAATATACATGGTTCTGAATAAATTTTTAATATTTTTACTTCAATAGTAGTGGTCAGCTAAAATTTTGAAGAGTTCTTGCTATCTTTAAAAATGCTGGTGGACAATCATCTTAACAAATATGGACTATATTCTCTTACTTGTTAATAAAATTATCTTCAGAGTCCAGCATTTCTGTATTTGATGATATTTCACTGATTCTCTTCTATAAGCCAGAAACTGCATCATTAACTTGCATACAGAGAGGCACTAAACACCTTACTTGCTCTTAGGGAAATTTAAAAAAAACTGTAGTACATTTTGATCAATGCTGCAACAGAGATAAGTGAGTTCAGTTGGGAGCAAGGGTTGGAGTTCTGTTTCTGGGGCTGGTGTGCAGGAGGAAGGCACAGAAGAGAGGACTCCACAGAGGAGTAATGTTTACCTAACTCTTTGCTGAGCTATGTCCTAACTTAAATGTAGGATTTCTCTATTAGTATTTTGTAGTTAATAGCAATAGCTTAATACCAAGAAGTGTTTTTCATTTGTTCTCTTTGTTAATCTGATTATGGAAAATAATACCATTTGACATACCTTGGTTTAGCTGCAATTTCACCAAAAATTTCCATAGTACATCAGATATTTGTTGACCTTTATTGGAAAAACATTAATAGTTTGTTTCTCCCTTTATATTGTCAAGTGAGACAAGATGATCTGTTGCAAATTCATGGGTGATGTGTTGATTTGTGTTGGATGTGATTCCATAAGAGAAAAAACAATTGTCGAACGGACACACTGTTATGTAGTGCTTCCTTTCCCAGCTCAGCAGGAGGCTTAACACTTCCCAAATGTCATGCTCTATTATAAAAAGTGGAAACACACAAGTTTATTTTTCAAATGTGTTCATCTAGCATTTACTTTCAGAGAGTTTTAGCTCTAGAGATACTTAACCTTTCTGACTTTAGAAGGACAGGTAGGGAAGTACAGTTGTGAGTACATGAAACACAGACTTTGTTCTTATATTATTATTTATCAATTATTGTATTACAGCTGAAACCTACTTTTGCCCACCCCATGAATAAGGAAGAGTGGTAAAAAAGTCACTCAGCCTTTTGTATTTGGAAGGGTATAAATATCACATTAAAAGAGAAAATAAGAGGACCTATTACATCTCCAGTAAGTTGCTGCTTTAAAAATAATTAACATTAGAATCTAGCACACTGTCTTGTTGATTATTATTTGATTTATGAATTATAAATTTCCATTGAAAAAACATGTAAAGTTGCCTCACTGTGCAATTTCTCAAGGTTTACAACTGAAATACAGCAGTGTTATTAATTATAAACATATGAGGTCATATTCCACAATAGGAATACTCCTCCACAACATTCAGAAATATTTCCACTCCAGTCTCTAAGGCATGGCCTTCTGTTTAATACAGATGGTGGTTTCTGTGTACCATGAACTAACTGCCAAAGATCTGCTTTTCTCTGTCACATGACAGTGGGCATTTCTCAGACTCAAATAAATGGAAAGACATCCCATATTCATGGATTGGAATACTTCATATTGTTAAAGTGTAAATACTACCAGAAACCATCTATAGATTTAATGCAAACCCTATTAAGATTCCAATAGTGGTTTTTTTTTTACAGAATTAGAAACAAATAATCCTAAAATTAGATGGAACAACAAAGACCCCAAATAGCTAAAGAAATACTGAGAAAGAAGAACAAAGCAGGAGGCTTAACACTTCCTGACTTCAAGCTGTACTATAAAGCTATAGTCATCAAAACTGTGTGATACTAGCATCCAAACAGACAAATAGATGAATGGGACAGAATCAAGAGCCCAGAAATCAATTCATGCATATATGGTGAACTAATATTTCACAGGGGAGTCAAAAATATTCAATGGAGAAAAGGTAATCTCTTCAATAAATGGTGCTGGGATAATAGGACATTCACATAAAAAAGAATGAAATGAAACTGGATCCATATCTTACGCCACTCAAAACTCAGCATGAAACAAATTAAATATTTAAATGTAAGACATGAAACTCTTAGAAGAAAGCATAGGAACAAAGCTCTTTGACATGGGTATTGGCACTAATTTTTTGGATGTGACATCTAAAGTAAAAGCAACAAAATAGAAAATAAGCTTCATCAAACTGAAAAGCTTCTGTACAGCAAAAGAAACCATCAACAAAGTGAAAAGTGATGAAATGGGGAAAGTATGTACAAAGGGTTAATGACCAAAAGATATATAAACCGTAATGTAGGGAGCAGCTACGGGGTTCAGCCTTGGACTGACCTGTGGCAGGGCCACAAAGAAGTCCCAGCTTGGAGGATAGAGCCCTCCTAGCATAATTAATCTTGACATTCTAGTCCTCCCTTGTTCCTTCCTAGGTAGCTAATGGGCTGTGGAGGTGCAGCAAGTGCTGCCAAAACAAGGCTTGAGTAACAGAATAGATTTGAAACTTGCAAGAACATTGTAAACATGTTGTCCACTCCCCTTGTTTTGCTTTGTGTGCTCTGACTATAAAATAAAGCTTCGTCTTACAGGCTATGTCACTGTGTCCTCATCCAGGCACAAGTGAACCTACCTAGCCCCAACTGTATTCTCTTGTCTGTCTTCTTTAATCCTTCACCGCCTCTCCTCAGGTTCACCCCTGGCCGTGCTGGACACAGTTCACCATAAAACTCAATAGCAAACACAACAAAAGACAATCAAATGCAATGAAAAGAGGATAAAGGACCTAAGTAGACCTTTCTCCAAAGAAGATATATGAAAGGCCAACAGGTACACAAAAAGATGCTCAACATCACTAGTCATTAAATGAATTAAAATCAAAACCACACTGAGATATTACCTTGCACCTGTTAGAAAGGCCATCATCAGAAAGACAAGAGAGAACAAATGCTGATGTGGACATGGAATAAAGGAGTCCTTGGGCACTGTTGGTGGGAATGTGAATTGGTGCTGTCACTATAGAAAACAGTAGGGAAGTTCCTCAAAAAATTAAAAATAGAACTTCCATATGACCCAGTAATTTCACTTCTGGGTATATGACCAAAGGAAATAAAAATACTAACTCAAAAAGATCTCTCCACCCCCATTTTCATAGCAGCACTATTTACAATAGCAAAGATATACAAATCTACCAATTGTGACAACATGGATTGACCTTGAAAGTTTATGCTACTAGTAAGTGTTATAAATCATACAGAAAAATGTATGATCTCATTTAAATTGGTATCTAAAACAATACCAAAACAAAAACTAAAACAAAAAGTCCAAACTCATCAAGAGAAAGAGGTCAGACCAGAGGTGGAGGGTAGAGGGAAGGAAAATTGAAGGGAGGGGATCAAAAGTTGCACTCTTCTAGTTATAAGATAAAAAAGTACAAGTAGTTCTAATAGCAAGAAGAATTTACTGTTTTCATTTCTTTTTATTGTATCTTTATGAGAAATTGATGTTAGCTGAATCTGCTGTGGTAATCATTTCACAATATATGTAGATCAAACCATCATGCCATATACCTTGAACTTATATAGTGACATATGCCAATTATTTCTGAATAAAACTGGGGAAATTAACATTTCCAAGTCTGATTTAGGCTGCAGTTTGAAATAGTGGAATGGTATATTAAAGAATGTTATGCATCTTAATTTAAATGCAATTACAACAGTCATTTCTTCTTCCTTTCTTATTATGTTATGATAAAAAAAACAATAAAACTTTTAGGTAGTCCAAGTGGAAAGTACTAGTATAAGGGATTGATGATAACATTACATCAGGCAAAATGAATCAGCAAACAAAACAATAACTCAAAACTTCAAAATGTATATGCACATCCTAGGACTTTTAGATTAAGAGTTTACCTTCTAAATCTTTTGTCTGGAGATTTTAGCTGGCACAGTGGTGACTTTAGCTACATGTGGGAGAGAGGACAACTTTCCATCACACAAGTTATTTCCTATTTTAAGATTTTTATGTAAATCAATGACAATAACACTTTTATTACACTTACAATGTAAAATAACGTGTTATATATCATTTGACCATGCAATGAATGGTGTGATAAATAGAATAGTAGTCATTATTCTACTCACTGTACTTGTGAAAGCTGAGGCTTGGCTGACAATCTGCAAGGGTATTCATACTCTGCCCTTGACTTGCAGTTTACTCACCATACTACACAGTGGGATTTTGGCTTTGTAAGAAAACTAGATGTCAGAAGCTTAAGATAAATTGACCATAATCATAAAGTAAATGAGTACGGATTTCATGTCTAAAATATTTGATTTTTTTATCTGAAAGTCATAGGGTTTTGCTACATTATTACAAATTCTATTTCCTATGATGCTGTGATTCTGGAATGTCAGAAGAAGGCTAAAGTATTTCCCTTTCTTCAGTAAACATCAGGAATCTCTCGCTTAGTTCCTCACTGGGCTATGTTATCATTTAAATGTAGGATTTATCTTTTTGTGTGAGAAATTGTCTCATAGGGATTTGGGTTGGGGTGGGGGTGGGGGGGCAGATCTCAGTAGTCCCTGAGCTTCTGAAGGAAGGGAAAGAAGGATGGAGAGTCTTGAAGTTTTCTCTTTTTATCCACTGAATGAGGCAACTCATCTATAACCTTGAAAATCATCGAAGTGTAATTGATCCTCCAAGTGGTGATGGTGAAAGCCTTCTTTGCTGCACATTTTTCTTTAGTAAACATTTGTTATTTGTTTTTAATCAAGACCAGAACCACTGGGAAGGTATGAACAGTTTACACCCAAAAGGTTGTATTAGCCACTATTAGCCACCTCTTTAAGTTTGTGCTACAAATGCGTTTTGTCTGTCTTATTTCCATACAGATAGGTGAAGCTCAATGTCCCTTTGGAGCAGTGAACACAGTGATGGGGCATTCAGTGCTGGATGCCATGGTAACATCATCTCAAATATTACACTGATATATTTTAAGCTTAACAGATGGTCATCTACAAAGAAAAATGAACAAGGAGTTGGGATACAAATGGGAATACCACAAATTAAAAATGGTTACTTAGGAGGAATACCAAGAAATAACCAAGCGAAAGAAGGAAATTAGATATAGTTCACAAAAGACAGAAAGAAATATATCAGGGATTTAAAAAATGGTAAAATATAATGCTGTTCTTGAAAACTAAACTGAAGATTGTGAGTTTCAGTTTTTCAATACTTTTGTAAGCAAATTGACCAAAATGTTGGGAAGAAGTAAGACCAAAATCAAGTTTTGAAGTCCTGGCCAGTGTGGCTCATTCAGTTGGTCTCATCCATGCAGGAGACAGCCAATCTATGTTTCTCTCTCATTAAGTTTTTTTCCTCTCTCTATCTCCCTTTCTCTCTCTCTCTTTCTCTAAAATTAATAAAAATATATTAAAAATTAAATTTTGGAGAATTTAGACTTTTTGGAGTCCCTACAAATACTAACAGAAGTGGAAACCATGATTACATTTCATTTAAGCCTTTTGAAAATTCATGGTAAGGTGTTTGAAGATTAGAGAATGCTCAAACCTTTACCTAGGAGTAGTTGACAATACCTTTTAACTTCTTATTTCTATTCATTGAATTAAACATATTGTCATTATACTTGAATAATTTTCAATAGAGGGTATTTTTCCCATTGATTTTTTTTTTAGAGAGAGTGGAAGGGAGGAAGTTGTGGGAGAGAGAGCAGACACAGAGAGAGGAACATGGAAGTGAGAGAGACACATCAATTGATTGCTTCCCACATGCACCCTGACAGGGGCCAGGGATTGAATCTGCAACCCAGGTATTCACCCTGGATTGGAAATTGAACCTGAGACCCTTAGATGTGAAGGCTGATGCTGAGCAGCCCCGCCAGGGCTAATTTTCACTTTTGAGGTTTGTTTTTACTTTATGGAGTCACAGAATATATAGAGAGATTGAAGTAGTGTTCAGTTTAAATCATAACCTTAATACAAATAAAGAATTTTGGCATCAATATCACTGTTCATTTTGAAGGCCACAGGGTCTGATTATTTCCAATAGTTCTTCACCTTCATCTCTTAAGTTGGAGAGTTTATTAAATTCCCAATTCCTATAGATAAAAATATTCGTGCTATACCTTCTTTATACTAGGTTATATCAGCATATCCAAGTAGAAATAGGTCCTATTTTTATAAAGAAATTGGCCAGAGCTAAGCAGAGGTTACTTTAACAGAAACCTTCTACTAAGTAAAAGAGTATAAGACTTATTTTGAGTAGATTTAACATGCAGAACCAGAAAAACTGGATAGGAATGAAAAGGAAATTAGACTTTTACTTAACATTGGGAAGAGCAGCTTAAAAATGTATTTCCAAGTGGAATGAACAGCCCCTAGAGGTCATAATTTCCTCATTGCAGTCAAGGCTGGATTGTCAAAGACTCTAAATAAAAAAAACATGTTGAGTTAAATAACTGATAAGCTCATATCCAAATTTAAGATTTAGTTTTCTGATTTAGTCAATGCCACACCAAACATGCAGTTATTTTCAAACAGTATTTTTGTTTGATAGCATTTAGAAAAAAATAAGCAAATAATTGAGTGCATTATTTTCCACTTAATGCAAATGTTTTCCCAAATGGTAAGACATATTATTATTTTTTAAGAGACATATTTTAGAGAAAATGTTCAAACACTAAAAAAAAATGTAAAAGAATAAAGTTTCTGACTTCCACCAACCAGAATCAAAAGTTTTTAATGGTTTTCATACTTAATTAAAAAATAAATGTTAGAGTTTAAGATGTTTAACTTTATTATTAAGAATGCTCTGATTACTCCTTCTCTTTCCTCCCTCAACAATTTCTTTCCCTACTCCTTAGTCACAAGGTTTTGTTGGTCTCCTTTTAAATCTTTTGAATCCCTCAAATTTTCACTTTTTTGGATGATGTTTAAGGATAAATAATAAAGTCATGAGAAAGAGATGGTTTTGATTGACTCTTAGTGAGTACAGATATAAATACGCAACATTTAAGAAGCCAGAAAAATCCAGGGGTGTAAGGCAGTGAGTGGGAAATGTCTGGAGTTTCCAGGGACAAGTTTTAGGCATTACTGTTTAGAATGACTGTTCACAAGATAATCAAAACCATAGACATGGACAGAATTCTGGAGTGCGAGATTCTACAAAAATAAAAATAAATTTAAGCCAAAGCTGTTTGGATAGAAAGGTGAGAGCATGAAGAGGACTCATGTAAGACAAGGTGAAGAACAAGGGTGATGTGTGCTAGAAGCTAAGGAGAAAATGACTGTCCTTTCTGGAGAATCAACATCTACAGAAAAAGTAGAGAATGATATGATCAAGGATAACCTTTGAACTGAGCTCCTAGGAGGTTAAGGGTGATCAGGAGTGATGATGAATTTCTGCACATTGGTAGCATCAGATCTGAGGTTAAATGTTGAATTCAGGAATAAATGAGTGGCCAAAAAGAGGAGACTACAGGCATAAACTACTCTTTCAAGAGAATTTGCCAATGAAAGAGAGAATGAGCATAGTTAGATATCATATTTTTATAAGGGAAAATTGCTGCCCAGCCAGGAGATCACAGTTCAATTCCCCGTCAGCACTTGCGCAGGTTGTAGGCTCTATTCCCAGTGTGGGGCATGCAGGAGGCAGCCAATCAATTATTTCTCTCATCATTGATGTTTCTATCTCTCCCTCCTTCACCTTTCCTCTCTGAAATCAATACAAAATATTTTCACAAATTGCTATTAGATGGGGAAAATAAATGCACTATTTCTTTCTAACTAAATGCTCACTAGTCAAATTCACAAAAACAATTTCTTCAGGAAGTGGGGCAAGCATTTACTAAAAAAAAAAAAAAAGAAAGGAGGAACAACAATTGAAGGAGGAAAAGGCCTTCTTTAAGGCTAGATATGCAAAACTATGTTTATAAAATATAGCCATTCATTCATTCATTCATTCAGCCAGATACAGTTCTCAATGTTGAAGATACAGTCAGAAACAAAATAAAATTTAAAAAAATACCTGCCCTAATGTTGCTTATACTTCAGTGAGGGGATAGACAATTAACACATAAACAGTTAAAATAAATAGATAGCATGTCCTATGGTGAGAAATGTTATAAATAGAGAGCAATAAGTTGTGGAGACAAGGGGGCAGTAGAGGCAGTGTCAGGAGGGCATCAGGGGTAAGGTGGCATTTCAGCAAAAAAAAACTGAAGAAGAAAAAGAGGGAAGGGGACCATGTGCCTCTTGGGAAAGAGCCTTCCAGGCAGAGAAGAGCTGGTGCTGGGCTCTCAATTCGAGGAAGCCTGGTATGTAGTAATAACAGCAAGATCAGCATAGCTGGAGCTGAGTGGGGCGAAGCAAGTGGACAGGAGTAGGAAAGAATGTAGGGCCAGTTCAGATCAAACAGGGGGCTCAGGCTTTCATGCTGAGTGAGATGCAAAGCAAGTGGACAGTTTTTTAGCAACTGACAGGCTCACAAGGGCTGCTCTGTTGATAATAAAATGGGTTAGGACAGTGGTCGGCAAACTCATTAGTCAACAGAGCCAAATGTCAACAGTACAATGATTGAAATTTCTTTTGAGAGCCAAATTTTTTAAACTTAAACTTCTTTTAATGCCACTTCTTCAAAATAGACTCGCCCAGGCCGTGGTATTTTGTGGAAGAGCCACACTCAAGGAGCCAAAGAACTGTATGTGGCTCGCGAGCCACAGTTTGCCCACCACAGGGTTAGGAGATTGTTGGGATGCAGGGGCAAGGATAGAAGGTGTGCAGCAGAGCAGAGCAAGCAGATGGCAAGAGGAGGTTGGATTCTGAAAACACTTTGAAGGTAGAACTGACTGGATTTGGTGATGGGTTTGAAGTTAGGAAGGAAAGAGAGGAATTCAGGATGGCTGCAAGGTTTTTGGCCTGACAATTGCCATTACAGACTTATAATTTACTAAGATGGGGAAGATGCTGTGAAAAAGAAATACAATAGCATTTATAATATTTGTTGAAGGATCATTTCAACCTATATGGATTTTTTTTTATTTTATTTTGTTTCTGACTGTATCTTCAACATCGAGAACTGTATCTGGGACCTTTTCAAGATTCCAGTTTGGAATTGAATTGTTGAAGTTTTGCAGTTCAAGATATGTTTTATACTGTGCAGGAGGAGACTTACACACAAGTTATTGCTTATAAAATGCTTATCACAGAGCAGGGTACATAGTAAACACTCAATAAATATTAGCTAGGATTAGAACTTTTTTTGTAATGCCAGGCTGTGTTAACAATGTTGATGCTTTTTATCAAATATTTATCAATATTCTGCCTAGATATCTAGTTTGTTCTACTAGATGGAAACAATTAAAGGAGGTAATATATTATTTCTGTAATGCAAAAGGAAGCAGATTAGTGACAAATAACCACTGGGAAATTGGTAATTAATTATTTTTTCTAATTGCCACAAATAGCTCGTTATAAACCAAAATAAAACTTTTCAGGTCATTTCCTTCATTCTATAGATGAAAAGCCAGAAACCCACAGATGAATATAATACATGCTAATTGATGGAAGAGTCAGAACTGGTACCCAGAATTCAGTCTCCCAGTGCTCAGCTACTTGGACCACAATATTTCTCTTTTGTTTGAATGCACAAACCATTTGTATGGAGATTCTATGTGTTTTTAAGAAACTGATTTTATTTTTATCAGAGCTATAAAATTGTGTGATTTTTTAAATCCCCCAATTGTGTTTTCATTTGATGCCTGGGAATAGAAGTCATATCAGTGTGAGCAGAGCCATCATCTTTTAACCAAAGTAAAATAAAATAAAATAAAATAAAATAAAATAAAGTAAAATAAAATAAAATAAAATAAAAAAGTCAAAATAGCCTCCCACCCACGGAGCAGAGATCTAGAAATGTGTAAGTAATTCAAGTCACCTGGTACCATGGGCTCTGCAGGTGTTGATAACACACTCCCTTTAGTGGTAAATGGTTTCCTGGTGTTTCATTTAGTCCCAGTGTCACTGCATAAAGAAGGAAATCTCAGACATCAAAGGAAGAAAGATTAAAGGATCCCAGCACTTTAGAAACATGACATTGTCAGCCCCACCGGTTTCTCTCTTGCAATGCTCCTCCTTACCCAACCTCAAGTTAAGTGACCAGGGGAGTGCACAGGGATCTGGCAGGCAGATGTTGGACTATATGTTGGCTGTATTACAAGTTGCATCTATACACATGTACACACATGGGCAGGGGCAAAGAAAGTGGTTTGGGGTTGATGCTAAAACACTAGTATTAACTCATGCAGGGATCCAGTAGAGGAGGGGATGTGCTAATTAGTGCTTTTAAGATCTTTTAGTGCAGTTGGACTAGGATACTGGCATGACATCTACCTTGGTTAAGTATTAACCTATGTAATAAAACTCCATCCATAATGTGCATCATAAAAGTTGCTTCATAGCCATATATTTAGAAGTGCCTTAAGTAATTCTAAAAGAAACCCTCTTACCATTGATTGTTAAGTAAACCTGTTAACTCAACATTTAATGACTATACCAGGCACTGTGTCAGACCCATGAGATTTCTGGTGTTTTGGAAGAAAAATGTATAGTTTGGCAATTTCCTCAGGCATGCTGGAAGACATAATATATTTAGACAGTGAAGTGAAAGGACTGACCTTCAGCGATGAATAAGATTCTAATGTACATGGTGGTAATTAAGCTGACAAAGGGCTTTCACCTCCATGTTTTTATTTTGATGTTGATGGAACCAATAAACCTGTGAGGTAGACACCTCCTACAGCCTACTTTGTGCAAATATGTAACATCCTGATTGAATCAGCAAAACCTGTAATTGTAAATGGGGGAGTAATAAACTCATTATTGCAAGATGGTTCTCAAACCCTCGTCTCCAGACCAGTAACATCAGCATCACCTTGGAACTTATTAGACACACAGACCCTCCGGCCCCACTGGAGACTTCACTGGATCCGAAACTTTATGGCTAGAGCCCTGCAATCTGTGCTTTAACACGTCCTCCTGGGGATTCTGATACAGGCTAATGTTTGAGAACACTCATCTGGCAAAGAATCCATGGCTAGAAAACCTGGGATCTGTTTCTGGCTCCAGCACTTACTGACCATAGGTCATCTAAGACTCACTGAGTAGGCACCCTCACCTGTAAAGCTGAAGCCAGCAATGCCTACCCATTTTGAAATATTGGAAATATTTTGGAAAAATAGAGGTTGTAGTTGCACAACATTGTGAAGGTACTAAATGTCACTGAATTATTCACTTTAAAATGGTTAGTTTTATGTTACTTGAATTTCACATCAATAATTTTTTTAAATGCCTGCCCAGCCTTGGCTGAATAGCTCAGTTGGTTAGTGTCATCTCATACACTAAAGTTGCAGGTTGCATCCTCAGTCAGGGCACATACAAAAATCAATCAATGAATGCATAAGTAAGTGAAATAATAAGTCATCTCTCCCTCCCTCCCTCCCTCCCTCCCTCCCTCCCTCCCTCCCTCCTTCCCTCCCTCCCTTCCTCTCTGCTTTCCTCTCTCTCTCTCTAAAATATTCACTTTAAAAATGCCTGCCCAATTTGTTGAAGGATGAGAGAATGTATGTGTCTCTTTGCTAGCCAGAGGTGCTATATAGATAGGTGAGTTTATGAGAAGGCTCTTCAGAGAGTAAGTATCCTTAGCTACTTCTATTTTTCCTGAAAAATAAAGAGCTCTGTCATTTCCATTAGACAGACATTTAGCAAGTGTTGTGAAAAAAATGTGGCATCCTAAAGAAAACATTTTATTTTTGCAGTATCTTTCCAGCAGCTTCATGGGTGAATTTGGAGTAGAATGAGGGAAACACAGCTGTAGCTAATGTGGTTAGTATCAAGAGGTACAATCCTACACCCCAGTTATTTTGCCCCCATCCCAGAAAAAAATGAAGAGACTCCAGGTACTTAGAAATGTTTCACTCAATTCTGATTTCAATTCTCTTTCTCCTTGTTGGCTCAATCCAAGATAGAGGAGTTCCTGTGTGTTCCCTGAAAGGACAATTGACAGTGTCACCACCACCTGGGTTGTGACTGTTCATAAAAGCAATGGCTTGTTTCTGCCCTGTATAATATAAGTCTCTTGAGGGCAAGATCTTGTCATATTCACCTTTACCATCCCTAATAAGCCTACATTACTAGCCCTTTCATAAACAGTCAACTGATGGCAATGGTTCTGAATGGGTTCTTTCTTGAGGGCTCCTGGCATAATTTTCACTTTAGAGATTTGAGGCTAAGAGGCTGGAACACTAATTTATAAACCATTGAACTCATAGCTACCTCCATGTAGTAGATGTTGAATACTCCAGTTTGTAGAAGCTCAGAAGGTTACTCACACTATCAGAGGTCTTGTCAACGTGATGCAACCTTATCAAAGGTTGCCTTTCAGCCTCTCCAAGGTGAGGATGGAATCAGCAGGGAATTGTGATTCCACGTTTTTAGGATGCTGCCTGTACTCTACGTGTGAAACCAAGTGATGTCAAATTATGTCTGGAGTGGGCTGCTCCTTGAAGATTAGAGTTTTAGAGTTCTACCTATGCTGCAGGGATTCTTTCATCTTTTTCTAAAATTTTAACCATGCACAAAGGAAGAGAGAAAGTATGGGTTAACCCCCATGTGCCCATTTTGTAGGTTCAACAATTTCTAATTCATTGCTAACCTGGTTTCACCCAACTCATCCTCACTTTCTCCAGAACATTTAAAAATAAATCCTACACATCATTATTTCATTCACAAATATTTCAGTTGTGTCTTTAAGAGACATGAACTTTAAAAATAAAATCACAATACTATTATCAAAAGTTAGAGGTAACAATCATACCTTAATATCATTAAATTTCCATTAAGTAAAATTCTTGAATGCTTACAATTTTGGAAGTTTATTAAGGAAAAGTGATTAAAATTAAAATTTGGGATTAGTAATAAACACCAGTTGTTGGTCTCTATTGGTCTGTAAGGTGACACATTGATTAAGTGCCTAGGAAAAATGTGAAATCATTTTCTAAGAAGCACATCTGCAAAATATATGTAGTTTCCAGAAACTTGCTATTTTCAGGGTCTCATGAAAATATGTACAGTTTGTAGAGAAGCGCTAATAAACTGTGGCATCTTTTAGCAGGAGGAGTTTTGTTGGCTGGTGAGGTGGTGAATCTAAGGATTCACAGCAGGGCTGAGGTTATGTGAAGAGGTGCTGAACTCTGGTGAGAAATGTGAAAAGCTCATCCTCGCCACACCCAGGTTATGCACCCAAATTCCCAGACAATTTTTGTATTATTTCCGGCAGTCTGTGCTCAATGAAAACCATACTGCTCTATCACTGGAAACACATTTTCCCCTTTGACTGAGTATTAGTTGAAGACTCAGCAGTGAACCAGTCAGACAGTGGAACATGGGTGTGTATTATAAGCCCATCTCTGTACATCCAAACATTAGAGAAACAATGGAAAGATTTCCCTGCAACCATGACCAGAACACTGGATGTTAAAGTTCTCCCCAGAGCTCTCCAAGCACATGTTGGCAGTTGTAACAGAGAGTTAATTTGTTAATACTTAAGACATTCACTACTTTGAAGACAAATAGCTCTATGTAATATTACTTATTTTTATATAACAGTAACTGGCTGATTACTGTTTTAACTGATTGGCTGATTACTGTTTTAACTGATTCATTCTGTGAAAGTGAATTTTAAAGATCTGTGATTTGTTTTTGGAAGGCTCTCAGAAAACAAAATTGGACTCTAGCAAATTTGCTATTATTTATCAATATGTTTATACAAGAAAGGCATTGCAATGTGCCTTGGAATCATCGTTTGTAAGTTGTAAACAGCTTGTGATATTCCATTTATAAAAGTTCGGCTCCAATTCTTGTTACCATGGAATGAGCAGTCTTATTTCAAGAGCTCATTCTTAGCTTTTCCGATCTCCCCTGCTTAAAATCCCAGGCAGAATTTGATCAGCGTTTATTAGGAGTGTGCCCAAGTACGGGAGATGAAAAGCAGCACATGACCAGATCCTTGTGCTTTTGATCTGCCTTCAGAAAAGAGCCTGGCGTGGGCTGGGTTTTGTAATAAAAATCACTTCATCTAACATTAACATGGAAACAACTTAACTTGCTTATGTGCTTAAAGCTCTGGTGATCACATTCAAACCCAGGAAATTTTATAGTCAGAACATAATCCATCCTGTCTGTACCTGCTGTGCTCAGGTGGGGCTGTCTTTGTCTTTCCTCTTCCTATCAGGAAATGCAATCGCTCCAGTCTATAGACTGTGCAGCTAGACTGTACAGGAGTCTCATAGAGACTTAACCTTTCAAACACAAAGTGACATCCCTGCCTAGACTCAAAAGTACTAAACATGTAACTTAGAAACTTGGCCTAGAAGGTAGAGTTCCTATTTCTGGATTCTTTGCCCAAGCAATAGGCTTAGATCATCTTTTCATAAATATCAAATACAAACTTAAATTGGGCTTAATAAAGTATTTTGCAAATTCTTCAACTTAGGAATAAGCTCTGAAAAATGTATGGGTGTTTATAAAATTTCAACATGGGGGCATAATGAAATGAATTGGTTAGGCATGTACAAACCATAGACATGATTTTTAAAAATGTGGCTCAAAACCTAGAAGCATTGACCATATTTTTATGGTAAAAATTGACTTGCCAATGATATTTAACTAATTAAACCTGGTTGGGGGGAACCTTGTTTAACTCAATTTGTTTAGGATCATAAACAAGTTAGACATCAAATGAATGTGTTAGTGGTGGGATTCCATGGGGCAAGCATTTGAAAAAAGTAGTTTTTATGCTCTGGCTTTATTTTGCTGTGGCTAAGGTGCATCAAGAAATTGAATCCCTTTAGTATTCCATATACATATCTCCAAGATGTTGAAGGAAGCCACCATGAGTTGCTCACCTTCTTGCTTCTTTACAAAAGTACCTCATGGTGGTGGAGGTTAACTATGAACACTATCAGATATGATCCATGAATGAGAAAAATATATACTAGTATAGAAAAAAGGGAAGGAAAGTTATAAAGAAGCATTTTGGATGGAGTGTCATCAGCTTCATCTGACTCTCAGAAGTACACAGTGTTATAGCCAAGATTCTTAAACAATTTTATGGGGACAATTAGGAAAGAGGTGCAATACAGAGTCACTGCTGTAAATGGTGAGTAGCATAGTATTATTGCTGTGGTAGAGACCACTGATAGATATATAACTTAGAATATAACTTAGAAATCAAAGAGTATATATATATATATATATATATATATATATATATATATATATATATATATATATTTAGAGAGAGAGAGAGGAAGGAAGCGGGAGAGAGAGAGCAATGTGAGACATGCCAATTGGCGGCTTCCTGGTAGGCCCTTACTGGAGATCGAGCTCACAACCTGGGCATGTGCCCTGATCGGAAATTGAATTGAACCAGCAACCTTTTGGTGCAGGAGACGACACCCAACCAACTGAGCCATACCAGTCAGGGCCAAAGAGTTTGCTTTTTTACTTTAGATAATTTATATGTGATAAATACCACAAGCTATAAGAATGTAATGTAAAGTAACTGATGATAGCACTTGAAACTGCATTTGAGGTCAACATGAAACAGTTGTAATCAAGTTGGCTGGCTAGAAAAGTACTCATCATCCAAACTCCTTTCTAAAAACAGATATGACTCCCTTAGCTATACGAATGGTTTATGTAGTTCTTAGCTGATTTTTAAAAATCTATTTCAAAATATCTATAAAATCATCAAATTCTTTTTAGCATCTCCCAATGGGTACTTATGTGAACATTTTTGTCAATTCAATAGTATAAATTTCCAACCACTCTTTTCAACAAAATCTCATTTGCTAATGCATTACTAGACAAAACATGGAATGCTAACTTATTCCAGCTTCATCTTACCCTTACTTATTCTAACTTATCTGACCACTGGGTATACAGAGATGAAAGATGATTTCTGTAATCAAAGAGTATAAGAAGGCAGAAGAATAACTCAACAGAATGTGATCTATATCATGGTACAGATGAGCATGCAGTATAAGAAGGGTACAGGTTAAAAGGGACCTTCACATCAGGCTGGAAGTGAGGAGTCAGTCTGGAAGGTTTCCCAAAAGTGAAGTTACTTGATATAATCTCTGAATGAAGAATTGGAATTATTCCGATGATGAATTATGTGGAGAAAAGGTGTTCTAGGCAGAGGAAAATGTTTGAAAATGCATAGTCATGAGACAGTGTGGCTGACTCCATCATGGGAAATTATACACTCATGTGGAGTGTATAATCCAAGTGCTGGGGGTACATAGGAATCATATGCAGTGCTGAGAAGAAAAAAGTTTTCTGGTCATCTTTATTGTAACATAGCTGCCTTCCTTGATTGAAAGAAACAAACAAAACAAACAGGACAAACTTCAGATAGGATTGCAAACAGAGTACTAGAAACACTTTACTACTAGATGTGAGGGGGAAAATTGAAAAATGTATAGAATTACAGATGGACCCTAGCAAAGTTGTATAAAAAGTCTATTACCTCTTTTGCTAAAGAATTTTGTTCAATTTGTTTGCCTAGACTTCCTGTTAACCAAAATAGTTGTGTGAGTCAGGACATATCTATCCCAGTCCCTGGAGGATACTTGCTATCTGAGCTGCACTCTTGTTTCTTCTTCCTACTCTCCCTCCCCCATCTCACATTCTAAAGCCCCATATTTGCCTCAAAGTCTGCTGGAATGTCAGGGCAGACACAGAGATGTTAAGAAGGCTCCAATGCCAGTACATCTGGAGATCTTTATTAATGAACAAGAGCCAACAATAGAAGCAGTAGGCATACAGAGGAGCATACTCTTTGCACAAGCTGGAAGGGCCATTGGGGTGGAGGGGAAGTGATTAAGTCCAGAGACATGATTTAATTTTTTTCCCCATCTAAGAACTGGTCACCTAGCCACTCTTGCACTATTAAGAATGTGCTGCTTACCACTCAAGCAGATGTCCTGGGATGTGGGTGCTGTGGGTACCAACATCTTCAATGTGTTTTCTTTGCGATTACTAACACATTGAGTATGTGTTCTGAGGCTGAGATTTGAACTCTAGGGTCACATAAACAAAGGGTCTGTCATTTGGCTCAGAATTTCCTCCCTTTCCAATCCTCTAGCAAAATATTTAAATAGATTTTTTTAATAGAAGTAGATAATAAGCCAATGAATGACATCCTTCTCTATGCAATGTTTTCACTAGACATATATTTTCTTTGTCCTTGTGTTTGCTGCCCTTCCTTCCATCCCTTCTTCCACCAATAAGAATTTAAATTGGTTCCTGGGGGTAGGAGGCTGAGAAGTAACACCATGTGTGCATTGAGATATTGATTATTTTTAGAAAAAGTACTTTATTTTAATAAATAACATGTGGTCATATAATTGCTATTATTAGACACTAAAAATAAAAGTACACTCCAAGCTGGGGCTTTTCAACACAATTATGTTGGGAGTGTCTGAAATAAACGAGTGGCCTTGGCTATTGTAAATTTCCTCTGTCAGGAAGTCATACAACTGTTCCACCAGGATGCTTTAGCCCTGTCATTATGTTAGAAACTCTGAGACTGGTTCAAACTCTCTCAAACATAGCTGGTCCTGATCCATACATGATGATGTCATTGTACTTAGAGTCCTCCTTGCATGCATTTTTATGTGGGATCTATCTGCCTTATCAACTGAACATTCCAAATACATAAAAATGAAACACGGGCACAAAGTACAGATCCTTAACTGTTACAGGCTATAACAATATTGGTTTGAAATACCCAGAGACGAAATCAAGTTGGGAAATGGGGAAGAAAGGATGACAAAATAACTATTTACATGAGATAACATCCACTCTTTTCTCTTGATAACAGACAAACTGGCTTATTCAAAGCTCAGGAGATAAAGCCCTAAGATGCACTTATAACTTGCATCTTTGTCCCTCCATTTCCTAGAAGTATTTAATATCACTAGAGGCCCGGTGCACAAAATTTGCACACAGGTGCAGTACCTAGGCCTGGCCTGAGATCGAAGCATGGGCATCTGGTGTGGAAGGGCAAGTCCACCTGACCTCTGGGCCCTGGGCAGTACTGGGCCTCCAAGCCCCCATAATCGCCCTCTGCCTGAGTCACAGCGCCTGAGATCCCACACAGAAATGCAGTGAGTGCAGCCGGATGCCGTGGGCCAGGGCACAGCATGGGTCTCTGGGAAGCCAGGTGGGCAGAGCGCTCTCCCAGCCAGCCTCACAGACCGGCTCCTGCAAGAACCATGGGGAGCCCAACCAGCCCCTGCAGTCCCTCGGAGTAGCTGCAGCCTGGCTCAGCTGGAAGAGGCCACGTGGGTGTGGGGCAGGCTCCTTGCCATGTGCAGCACCTGAGTGTGGGGGCTTCCCCAGTGTGTGAGCCCTGGTGTCCTGGGGGAGGGTAGCAGGGGGAGTGAGAGTGAGCTCGGTGGACACTCCGCATTCTCACTGCACCTCTGTCCCTGTCACCCCCGGCTCCAGATAGCTGGCGAGAGGTCTCAGCGCTTTGCTGATGCTTGCCATGTTCTGCGCCGCCCCCCTGGTGGTCAGCGCACGTCATAGTGAGAGGTCAAACTCCCAGTCTCCTGGTCAAACTCCCAGTTTAGCAACCATCCCAGGGAACAACCTGCATATTAGGCTTTTATTATATAGGATAATGACCCCAGTCCAAGACTCTTCTCAGGCGCTCCTCTAAATGGCAGAGGCAAAAATAGATGATTTGCTTAGGCAGAGTTCTGTGTTAGAACTGTGAACCACCTCTTCATCCTATTTTATTTTCTTAAAATATGTTTTTATTGATTTTAGAGAAAGAAGAGGGAGAGGGAGAGAAAGATAGAAACGTCAATGAGAGATAAACATCTATCAACTGCTCCCATACACCCACTAGGGATCTAGCCTGAAACCCAGGCATGTGCACTGACTGGGAATCAAACCCGGATCTCTTGATGCATGGGACTACTCTCAACCACTGAGCCACAAAGGCCAGGGCTTCATCCTACTTTTTTAATCAAAGGGTTTCTTAGCTGATTTGATCCTTGTGCTATCCCTATTAGGTAATCCTCTTGCTCTGACCATCTAGATAATCATGTTCGATGGTACTTCTTCTCAAATAATTGCCAATCTTCCCAGCACTCTTGAGGGAAACAAAATGCTGCCTGCCTTTTTGCTTATGACTCTAAATTTGAGCAGTAACAAATTTATATTTTAAAGCACAGGTTTAAAAGTTCAGGGCTTAGAGTAGCTCTTAAATGAAATTAAGAATCTTTTCATTGCAAAGGAATATTAAGGATTATATTTTGCTGTGCTGATTTTTCATCTTCCCAACCATAAAAGAAAGCAATCTTTCAATTTTATCAGTTTCCATCAACTGTTTCCTCAAAATCAGAAAAGCAGAATAGAATATAGTGAGTGACCTTTTAATATGTCTAGCCTAATTCCTAGAGGAAATGAAAGAGAATTAAGCAAGATTAGAGAAGTGTAAAGCTTGCATTTTCTATACTAAATGAATTTAGCCAAGACAATAAACACTAGCTCAAATAAATAATTGTTGGACAAATGGATTGTTTATATATATACTATATAATTTGAGTGTTTCACTGATAATCTGATTCTGCTAAAAATGTGACATTTGTGAAATAAGAGAGAACGTTTTTACTCAAGAAACTTCTGTCTGAGTTCTTGATACTCTTGCAAGAAGCCCTGTCTCTAGGAAAAACAAGTTCTTTTATTTTTTTTCATATAGTTTTAGAAAGTTTCAAGCCCACCCCTAAGCACCATGGGTAAATAGGCCTTCCTAATATGAAAACCAAGAGGCATAAGTTAGCGAAGAATAAGAAATTTCACTCTGAATCTCATAATATTAGTTCTTTTTAAAATGGTATTAAGTTTACTTGATAATACATGCAGCTAGTGGAAATTATAAAATATTTGAAAGGGTAGGGTTTATGCGAAAACTAAATTTTCCTCTTTACACAGTTCTAAATAACCCTGCCACCTTGCCATGAGTAAATTCCGTTATACATTTATTCAGTATACTTCCTCAGATAACAAACACACATACCAAACACACCGCACATCCTTTTATACCCTCATTTCTAAATCTATAATTTTATAAATGAAAAATGACTCAAAGTAAAATATTTACTGAAAGTGACTTATTATCCTACATACAAAAAGGCAGTGACCATGACGACCAAAACAACCGTTTGACCAGTCACCATGAGGTACATTGAGCACCTCTCGGTCCCTTCCCCCCCCCTCCCCGCAGCCCACAGTCTCCAATTGCAGCATGGCGAAGAGGAAACCACAGCAAATGGAGCAGTGGGGAGAGACTGGAGACAGGCTGAATGGCGACCTCTTGGTCCCACGCACCCTACCCCGACCCCCCTCCTGGCACCAGGCTCTGGGAAACCAGAGCCATGCTGTGATTAGGGAACCATGGGGAACTGAGGTGAGTGCAATGGGGTGGGACTGGTGAGCTGGGCAGAATGGTCGACCTCTTGGTCCCTCCCTCAGCCCTCAGGCTCACAGCAAACCCAAGTGAGTGGCAGCAGGGCAGGGAGAGGGCAGAATAGCAACCTCTTGGCCCCTCCCCCTGGCCCACAGGCTCTGGGGAACTGGAGCCACCCTGCCATTGGGGAGCTACGGAGAACCAAGTGGTGGCAGTGGGCACTGCTGAGTGGGCAGAAGATGGCCTAGGGACCCTAACCGCGCACGATTTTGTAGGGCCTCTAGTATAATCATAAAAAGGTCTTTTCTAAACAGCAGTTTTAAAGTATATTAAGTTTTCATATCTCCTTGGACATCAGTATTTGAATTTTAAGTGTGATTTTCATTGGAAAGGGGGATTTGCTGGTATACAAAGAATAAAAATTAAAGAAAACACATAGTCATCTACTTATCATACTTGATATGATGAAGAATACTTGTTTTGTAAAGAGCCACAGGATACAAAAAACAAACAAACAAAAAATTACCCCAAATTTGCAAAGCCATGCATTGCTCATAATACACAGGTGTACACCACATGAGGATATGAAACAATCCAGCCAAATTGGGTATGTTGACTGCTCTGGGTCTACACTGTGTTTCTACCAAAGTGCATTGACATGATTTTCATGTGTTCTTTTATTTTTTTCATATAGTTTTAGGAAGTTTCAAGCCCACCCCTAAGGACCATGGGTAAATAATAACAGTGAAGATGAACATGCCTGGAAATAGTTGTCAGTGAGTCTCTTAGACTCACATTGATGTTGGAACCAATCTCTCCCTTAGATCTATGTCTGTCTGGGACAGTGGTCGGCAAACTGCGGCTCGTGGGCCACATGTGGCTTGCGAGACGCGGTTTGCTGTTCTGTTGACTAATGAGTTTGCTGACCACTGGGGTAGGGGCTTAATCACAAGAAACAACAACAGCCTGTAATTATTGGAATCAAGAGTCTAGGTCAGTGGTCGGCAAACTCATTAGTCAACCGAGCGGCAAACCGCGGCTCCCGAGCTGCATGTGGCTCGCGGGCCTCAGTTTGCCGACCACTGGTCTGGGAGATAGAACTGAATCCATGTAGACCAGACATTATCTGGTGTGTGTGTGTGTGTGTGTGTGTGTGTGTATGACATATATGACATCTTTAATCTTTGCAATAATTCTATAAAGCAGTGTCTTCTTATATTTCCTGATCATATGGTCACCAGAACACTATTTTTTTAAAAATACAGATACCCAGACCATATCCACTCCTACAAAACTAGAGTCTCTGTGGGGTCTGTGAACAAATAGTTTTTAAAGAAAACCCATGAGATTTTTATGATTACATAAGTAGGGAAACATTGCTGAGGGTATGTATTATACCCATCTATCAAGGAGGAAACTGAGACTCAGTTCAGTAACTTGTAACAATGAATTCATATTGTGGAGGCATAATTCAAATTGCAGTAAAACTCCAAAATTCTTCCTTCCATATTACCTTTCTGAAGGGCATGAGGTCAAGGAAATTTGCAAGGCTACAATGGAAGGATTATATTACAGACATGCAATCCTGGATTTGGAAGGAAACTTGAAATTGTGCAGCTTCTTCCTCTGTTTTGCTTAGAACAATTACACTCAACTAATCACAGGATTCTAAAGGGCTTTATAATTGTACTAGTGGCCCTGCACACGAATCTGTGTGCAAGTAGCTCACTGCTGCTTGCCTCAGCTGGCCACCCACCCACTGCCACTGGTAGGCTCCGCTGCTCGTAGCTCACTGCCCCGCCTGTAGCTCTCCACCACTTGTAGATTGGTCATGGCGTTATGGTGTAATGGATAATTAGCATATTCCTCTCTGATTATATAGGACTAGGGGTCCGGTGCACAAAATTTGTGCACTTGGTGGGGATCCCTCAGCCCAGCCTGCCCCCTCTCACATACTGGGAGCCCTCAGGGGAAGTCCTACTGAGGCGACCTGGCTGATCAGGGGAAGGCATCAGCCTCATTACCCCGCTGCTGCAGCCACTGCCAGTCACCACAGCCACCAAGGTGTTTTCATCAACACCGACTCCAGTCCCTTCACCATGAAAAAAATACAACTTTCTTTAGGCATTTTCAAGATGTGTCTTTCATAGGATATGACCTTTCTTTCTTTCTTTCTTTCTTTCTTTCTTTCTTTCTTCTTTCTTTCTTTCTCTCTTTCTTTCTTTCCTCACCTGAGGATATGTTTCCATTGATTTTTAGAGAATGTAGAAGAGAAAGGGAAAGACAGAGAGAAACATCAAAGTGAGAGGAATACGTTGATTGGTTGCCTCCTGCATGAGCCCTGACCTGGGCCCCAGCCAGGGAGGAGACTGCAACCTAGGTATATGCCCTTGATCAGAATTGAACCTGGACCCTGCGGTCGGCAGGCCAAGGCTCTATCCACTGAGCCAAACCGGGCAGGATATGACATTTCTTACCCCCTCCAGCAGCAGGCCTTCGTTTTTTTCTCCAGGAGTGAGGTGGAAAAACCCTAGATCACCTTTTTGGATTCTTATACCCAAGTTACTAAGAATATTACCAGTGGCAAACAGGGAGCTTAGCCAATTGAGGGGTCAGAAAAGGTATTTCCTCTATAGTTCACACCAATCACCTCTGATCTCTGGTTCTGCCCCTGCCAAGGCCTATAGCCTCGGGGCCTGGGCAGGGCCCCCCCAGCTCCCTGCGATCACCAGCTCCACCACTGTCAAGGCCTAAAACCTTGGAGCCTGGGCAGGGGACCCTCAGCTGCCTCTGATCGCCTGATCACCTGGCTCCGCCCCAGCCCAGGCCCCAAGCCTCTGGCAGGGGCATGGGGCCTGGACAGGGGACCCCCAGGTCCCTCCGATCTCCTGCTACATCCCTGCCAGGCCTATAGCCTCGGGGCCTAGGCAGGGGCCCCCCAGCTCCCTCCTGTCGCCCTGCTCTGCCCCTGCCCTGTCCCAAGCCTCTGGCTGGGGCTTGGGGCCTGGTCAGGGGAACCCCAGCTCCCTCCGATGGTGGGGCTCTGCCCCTGCCAAGGAGCCCCCTGGCTCAGGCCCTTCCCAGGTTGCTCAGGACCCACAGGGCCTACCTCCGAGTGACCTGGGTGCTGAGAAAGTTCCTGGGACCCAGGCTGCTGGGCGCCTACATATGCAAAGTAACCTCCTTCTTTGTTGGGTTAATTTGCATGCTCACTGTCATTGGCTGTGGGCAGCAGCGGGTCAATTTACATGTTTGTCTATTATTAGGTATGATATGGAGTATAAAGGGCTGCAACCATGGGTGCAAAAGCACTCCTGAGATGCTGCTTTTTGAGTATGGGATATAATTGTTGGTTGCCCTAAATCCATGCCAAATGACGGGGCAATGGGTCACAAACAGGCAAAAATGTTAGCCACATAAACTGCCTGGTTTAGATTTTTCTAGACACTGAGACCATATGGGATGGATTAACCCTCCCATTTACCTCATGATCCATAGACATAATGTGCATGTTACAGTTGAGAAGGTGGTCTGTGTTCAAAGTAGAGAATTCCCTGGAATCTCCTTTCTGCTTAATGACACAGAGAACAGGGTGGAACAACTGAAGTTAGAAAAGACCTTGCCTTTACTCCATGGAATTATTGTTTAAGTGAGGTTTTCTGGATATATTGGGGAAGTTAATGGCAGAAATCCATCATTCCTAATTTATAATCCATGCAGTATTATTAGAAATTCTCTCAGATCTGAACTCTTATATCAAAAACAAAGGTCTAACAACCTTAAGGGAATTAATTTCCAGATCTTCAACTTCCATTGTTCTTTTTCTTAAAATTGTCTGGGAGCACACCTGTGTTTAAAATAAGTTTTGCCATTTTAGGGGAAGGAAAAAAAAAAAAAAAAAAAAAAAACAGTCACACATTCCAAATCTTAATATACTGCATTAGCCAGAAGTATAAAAACCTCCTTTGGATGACAAACTAAAGTAGAATTTGGAATATCAGTTTAACAAATATACTTTTAATGGTTGATCAGAGCATCCTAATTGCACAAAGACACTTGCTTTCCTTGTTTTACCATTAATTTTTTACAAGTGAAGCTTGGCCCTGGCTGGGGTAGTTCAGTTGGTTGGGCATTGTCCCACACACTGAAAGGTTGCTAGTTCCATCAGATACCTGGGTGGTGGGCTCGATCCCCAGTCTGGGGTGTGCAGGAGGCAACCACTGGATGTTATGCTCTCACATCAATGTTTCTCTCTCTCCCTCTTCCTTCCTCTCTCTCTAAAAATCAACAAACATTCTTTTTAAAAAAGTAAAACTTGGCCCCACCATCTGGAAAATTCTGGATACAGAACATTAAATTAGTTGTGATGACTTGTATATCTTAAAGCTTAACTGAATGTTTGTAAGACAATTTAATTTTTTAAATCTATTGATAAATACCTTGTGATGCATTTTAGTATCAATATGCATTGATCAATTAAATCATGTCAAATAACTGCAAACTTCATTTTATAAAATGTTTAATAATAAACAAACTTATGCTGAGATATTTGTTTTTCAAAGTTATTTTAGGGGTAACACAGGCAAAATATGTGTACATCCCTGAGCCAGTTGTGTCTGGATCATAGCTGGTGTTCAATAAATAAATACTGAATAAGTAATTATTGAATATTGATTGAGTACCAAGCATCTGCCTTAATGAATCTATGGCACAACTCCAGAACATCATGAAATATCTGAGCTTTTCCCCTGGAATTTCATATAGCTCGATCCTCTGGCTTTCTGTTCAGAAATCCTCAAAGATGCAATGAGTGCACGCTTGTCCTCTCTAGACTAAGTGTGGATGATGGAAAAGATCCAGTTGTGCAGCCTGTGGCTTGCAGAATTCAGCTGCACAGGAGCCAGGTGAGCGCTATGCCACTGGCCTCCTGCAGTTGCAACAAGGATTGCTGGGTTTGACTTGGAAATGACCAAAGGAGAAGCATGCCCTGCTTGTTCAGTGAAATATAGATCTCTCCTAAGAAATGTCTCAGAAGGAAAATTAATCTTTTCTCTAAGAACCTAGGGGAAGCCAGTCTGATCTAGTTTCCCAAATGTTAATTGTCAACCTTCTTTTGTTTCTTTGGGACCCCAGCCCTTTGCTGCTACCTTCACACTCACATAAATGTTTCTCATTCCCACAGCTGGGTCTCTACCCCCCACCCCCTTCCACTTCCCCACCGCCACCCCTTGCAGGCTTTTTTCTGCCTGCTCAGCTGATGATGTTTTTCTGGCTTCAGAGAACTTCCGAGGTAGTTACAAAGAGCGCTTGCGGGGACAAAGGATTGTCCCGATTAAAGCAACAACAAAACTAGGACAGTCTTGCAAAAATCTGGATGGGTGGTCATCCCACATGAACAACTTGTGATGTTTCTCCCTTCCTTTCCCCACCCTAGCCCCCACGATTAAACAGGAACAATGTCATTATTTTGAAAACTTGGGAGTTAAACTAAGGTTTAGTTATGGCCAAATGTTTATTCAACAGCCAGTGATGCTGAGATAGCTGAAACACTTTTTCTTATTTTATTGTTTTTAGCGAACTGATTACTTCATTGTTGCATTTGAATATTCCAAGGAATGGGCAGCAATAGAAAAATAAGAATAAATTCAACCCTAAATCTAAGTCTGGAATTAATAGGACTTTTCTCTCTGCAGTTTTGAGATTAATTGAAAATAAAAGGCTCAATTAGTTCAAATAAGATGTAGTAACATTTCATTTTCTTTTGTTCATTAGAATATTATGTAATTACTAGAGGCCTGGTGTATGAAATTCATGCATTGGGGGGGGGGTCCCCTTAGCCCAGCCTGCACCCTCTCCAATCTGGGACCCCTTGGGGGATGTCCAACTGCCGGTTTAGGTCTGATCTCAGGGATCAACCAATCCGACATCCCTCTCAGAATCCTGCACTGCTGGCTCCTAATCGCTCACCTGCCTGCCTGCCTGGTTGCCCCTAACTGCCCCCCTCTGCTGGCCTGGTCATCCCCAACTGCTCCTCACTCCCCCCGCTGCCAGCCTGGTTGCCTCCAACTGCCCCCTGCTACTGGCCAGTTCACCCCCAACTGCCCCCTGCTGCTGGCCAGATTGCTCCCAACTGCCCCTTCCTTGTTGGCCTGGTCAACCCCACCGGCCCCCTCTGCTGGCCTAGTCACCCCTAACTGTCCCCCCGCCGGCCTAGTCACCCTTCACTTTCCCCACCCCCTGCCAGCCTGGTTGCCTCCAACTGTCCCCTGCTGCTGGCCAGGTTGCTCCCAACTGCCTCTTCCTTGCTGGCCTGGTTGACCCCAACTGTCCCCCTCTGCCAGCCTGGTCACCCCCAACTGCCCCCCCACCAGCCTGGTCACCCCCAACTGCCCCTCCCCCACCAGCCTAGTCGCCCCTCTCTGCCCCCCCTGCCAGCCTGGTTGCCTCCAACTTCCCTCTCCTGCCAGCCAGGTCACCCCCAACTTCCCCTTCCCTGCTGGCCTGGTCACTCCTAACTGCCCCCCCCCCCCTGCCAGCCTGGTCACCCAACTGCCCCCTTGCTGGTCTGGTTGCCCCCAACTGTCTCCCAGCTGGCCTGGTCACCCCTCATGGCCCCCTCACCAGCCTGGTCACCCCACGCAACCTGTTTGTTCAGTCATTTGGTCGTCTCTCACTCATTCTCCTGCCGGCCTGGTCACCCCACGCAGCCTGCTTGTTCAGTCATTTGGTTGTCCCTTACTAACCTCCCTGCCAGCCTGCTCGTAGGCAGCCATCTTGTGAGGGTGTGATGGTCAATTTTCATATCACCTCTTTATTATATAGGGTTATTATTTGCATGAAGGGCTTTTGCTTATAACTTTGATTACATTGCGTTTATCTGGACAAAAACTGTTGTCAAGTCAAGAAATGGAATGAGCCCTGGTGGTTGGAGCATCATCCCATACACCAAAATTGTTCTGGGTTCAGTTCCCTGTCAGGGTACATACCTAGGTTGCAGGTTCAATCCCCAGTCAGACTACATAGGGAGGTAATGATAGTTCTTTCTCTATCACATTTATGTCTCTCCCTGTCTTGCTATCTAAAAAATCAATAAAAACGTATACTAAGGTAAGGATTAAAAAATAAATAAAAAGAAAGGAAGTTAGAAAATGTTGTTTACAGTCTCATCAGTGTTTCCTGCCAGTATTCTGTCTTTCCAACAGCTGCAGCAGGACATACTGTTGGTATTTGGAAGCTTCTAGAAAGAGAAGTGGCCAAGTTTACTTTTCTAATCTCTGCATTCAGCTCACAGGTCACCACTCCAACACCTTCTCTACATGTGCATTAACCCATCACTACTGAAGGCTTAGTCCTGACACCTCGCAGTGAGGCCTGCAATCCCCTGGTCCCTGCTGCTGAGCACACACAGATGACTTCCTTGCAGAAGTCTCTTCACTTCATTGCTAAAATGTTAAATAATGATTCCAAATTAGCACAGAGTAAATGACTGAAAACAACTCTTTGTACTAAAAAGAAATGCTCGTTTCTGATGGATTTTATTCCAGTTGTGTCCAATGTGTTTTCTCTTTTTTTAGTCCATGTCATGGTTTAATGATAATAACTAGCACTGCTATTTATGAAAAACAATTTTTTTTTTCCTAGAAAGGGGATTGGGCAAATTTTCTTTGTTTTTGGCCTGATCATGGACAGCTCTCAGACATCCTTAATTTATTACCCATCATCATCTGCTATTATTAGGTGTCTAAAATGAATTCATCTCCTAATTGTGACCAAGCCTAAATCCAGAATGATTCTGCATGAAGGTGATGCTTCTTGGATGCTCACACAGCCCAATTTCTGATTCAGTTTGCGAGTATTTTAGTATAAGACAAGTGTACTAAAGTCTCTCCCTGATTCTGTCGCTTGATTTACAGTGACACAGACTGTCACTGCTTCTCAGACTGTTCACCGAAAATCAAGTAAATGAAGTCAAGAAGGGGCTCGGCTCCTTGGTGGGTTTGCCCAGGGCCAGCCAGTGGTGCGTGGGTTCTTGACTTTGTGGAGGTGAATTTTAGAGGATGGTGATTAAAGCTGGGGACAGTGAATCAAGGAAGGGCTGAGACATGAGTCTGGGCTGGTCTTCTTTGGCTCACTAAGAAGTCATAAAAAAGGGGGCCTTGGGGACAGGTTGTCTGCGATGAACTGCTGCTGCCCTGGATGCAAACCTCTTGGGTCTCGCATGTCTAGAAGGCACATACCTGTGGGGTGAAGAAGTAGGGAGGAGGGAGAGGAGCTCTTGTGTTCCTGTGTCCCTAGGAGGGAGAGCGTGTCTTGGGACCTGAGGTTTGGTTTTGAGGGGTTTTAAAGGCTCAGCATCTAGGGGAGGTCTTAAGGGAGGATCAATAAAATATTCATCAGCTTTATGCTGATGTATCAAAATGAGATTTCTTTTCTTAACTTCATCTCTTCTTGGGCGGTTGACAAGTGGCACTAATTAGATTTCTGCTATCTACCCCTCTGAGGAGGGTGACTTAAGTTATTTACCCTCTGGTTGAGGAGAAGTGGAAATCATTTACTCTTAATTATCCTTCGTTTAGGGAAGATAGGATTTAATAGATAGCTGCAAACTGCTGTTTAACTGTCTGTTTCCCTTTTCTGCTTGTCCTAGCTTACTAGCCTATCTCAAAGAGTCATAAAACTTCACTATGAACACTTCACAGCAGGTAAAATAAATCAGTCTTTCTATCCATTTATAACACATGTACCAGGGAAGCATATTATTATGTTTATTAAATGGAAACTTAAAGTAAGGTACTCAAATTTACTTTTTGTTAGTCATAAACCCATCATCAAATCAGACCAGGAACAGATTTTTGGAGCCAAAGTAAATGGAAAATAAAGATTATTTTTCATGAGAAAATTTCTGAATGCCACTTTTATTAATGTATATAATTCCCTTCAGTGGTCTGTTAATCACCGCAGTCATCACTTCTTCAGGATCCTTCACAAATCTTTTACCAAGTACTCCTTTGCCATCCCTCCCTCTTTCCTTCCCTCCTCCTCGTTCTCTTGCCTACTATGTTAACATCTTCAGACATTCTAAAGGGGTTAATGTGGTGGTGGGGGGGGGGGGGCGGGGTGACTCAATAGCAGGCTGCACAATCCTCATACTTGAGTTGAAAATTATTTGTTTAAGACTCTTTACTAACAGATAATTCATTGGGCTGAAAACACAAGCTTTGCTATTAATGTGTCAGATCCATAGTATTTTCTCATGTCCTGCATTGTCTTGCTAATGACTATGGCAAGGGAAAGAGAAACTATAGCTGAGTGGATCTGGGCTGGGGGACACTGATTTCAGAAGGCCAAGCAGACCCCCAAATATCACCTGCTTTTCCAAAAACTTGCTTCAATTAATTTGTCTCATCCTTTCTTGATTTTATTCATAAATAAAGCTATTTATTGGAACCAAGATTTTCTTAAATTTACTAGAAGTTGTGTAAAATAAACTTGCATTTCATATTCAATTTTATTTTTTAATTTTCAAAGAATTTCTCTCAATATTACATTCTGGATTTCATTACAATTATAAGTTCACATTAACAATAACCTTCCATTAAAAAATCCTGCATACTTTTTCTGCCTGTGTCATTTCTGGTTCAAGTCAATTAAAAGATATATTGAAATGTAATAAAACTACCTACCCTCTAAAAGACTGTTTCAGACAAAATGAGCTTTTTTCTGAAAAATTGTGAGAATTGTACTGTGTTCCAATTCAAATGAAGAATACTTTGCATATTACTTTGTGTAGTATAATCTGTAGCAGATGTTTTTCATATCAATATTTTCCATTTTTTATCAACTAAGCATGAGAATATGATAATGTGCTTTTCACAATTTTTGAATAAATAACTGCTTTCAACAAACAACTTGTTTTTGTTTGTTTGTTTGTTTTTTACCATGTAAATTAGTTTTTTAGGACAATGGAACCCAGTATTATTTTATATTCTGATTCTCTTCAAGATTTGTTGTTTGAGTTGTAAACTGTGCATGATGTTTTAGGTAGCACATGTTTATTTCTGTTGAAAGAACATGTCCTATTTTTGAGGAAGGGAAAAAACTTGTAAGACATCAAATGTTTCTTGCAAAACAATTTGATGAAATAGATGTAAATGAATCAGATCCATGTGAATTGTATTTCAATTAAAATGAATGGGTTTAAATATGAAGGGAGTAAAATGCTTGGGGGAAAGAGTGTAGCAAGTCAGGAAGTGACATTTGTCTTGTTTTCATCAGTTTTGGAGTCTTGAAAAATGGCCTAGTACTCCAAATTCAACTTCATTCAGAATCTCCCTTAAGCCTAATGCAGTTCTAGAATGGGATAATAATATGCAAATTCATTTTATAGCTTTATCTGGCTCAATTATAATAATACAGGCATCAGGCATTGCCACTGTGCAGTTCTTCAAAAGCATTCTCAATTTAAAGTTAGTGGCTTTTCTATGTTTTATTTTCTTTTGCGAGTAAACTGTACATTGTAAAGAAGCTAAAAGTACGTTGTTTTCTCATAGAACCACGTGTAACATTTTCAGATTCATACAGCAACTTCATATTTCTTTCCTCTAACTGAAGATGATCCAATCTAAATGAAAAACACGTGGGGGTTTCATGTATACTCACAGTGTATACACATATGAGGAGGAGTAGTACAGAGCAGAAAAGGCAATGGTAGAAACAGAGAGAATGAAAGAGAATGAGAAGGACAGAGAAGGAAAGGACTAAGCAATGTATTCAGAGTTAGGCCATCAAATGTCATTTCATAAAGCACTCAGATCACACTCATTATTTGAATCACAAAAAATGTATCTCATAGTTTTGTTGTCAGAGGAATCGGTGGGTGGAATTCTCCTATTGCTAGTGGGAGTGGGGTGGCTCTTACCATATCTTTAGAAAATGAATTTTCTAAGACTCTCATGGGAGACTAAATGGTTTTCATTGGCATGGAGCTGTATTTCTTTTTTCTTTTTTTTTTTTTAACACATTTGTGTGTTTTTTTAATATATTTTTATTGATTTCAGAGAGGAAGGAAGAGGCAGAGAGAGACAGAAACATCAATGATAAGAGAGAATCATGAATCGGCTGTCTTCTGCACACCCCACACTGGGGATCGAGTTCACAACCTGGGCATGTGCCCTTGACCAGAATCAAACCTGGGACCTTTCCGTTTTCAGGCTGACACTCTATCCATTGAGCCAAACCTGCTAGGGCGGAATTATATTTCTTGACTTGCAAAGATCCATTGTCCTTAAACCAGTCCTGGAAAATACGTAACTAGGGCTACGGCAAAGGCAAAAATAGGGCCAATGTCCAAGGTTTCCATTCCATCTTGGACCTGAGTCCAATTTAGCATCAGGCTAATTAAAGTCCATTAGTCCATGAGAGCCCTGCAAGCCAGGGGTCAGGAGGGAGCAGCAAGAGAAAGAGAGATAGGGCTCCTTTGTTCGGGAGTTAAATATTGAGATTTTGCAATGGCCAGGTCTGTTCTGGCTACTGACTTGTTCCCAGGTGACTGACAAATAAGCATCTTCCCACATAGCCCAGACCTTACTGGGCATGCACCTATTTTTCATTCCTTTCCCCAGCGATCTGTGGGACAGACTTGGAGAATGTTAACTGCCACTTCCTGGCAAAGCTGTATAAATGGCATGCCTATATTATCTAGTTTTCCCTTTTCCTGTTAAATAATAATTAGATTATTATAATGGTATCTGTTTTATATTCATATCATTTATGCTTTCTTAAAAAACAAGTACATTAATCTGAAATACCGGGCCGGGGGGGGGGGGGCAGGGGCAGGGCGGGGAGGAGGGGAATGAACTACAAAAAAAAAAAGACATAAATAAATCTCCCTGTTAACTGTCAACATGTTTCAAAGTATGAGTAAGTTTGGTGTGTGGTGTGACTTATCAACTCCCAGTCTCTGAAAACAGGCATTTTAAGTCTTCCAATAACTTCCAAGAGGCAGGGACAATATAACTGTATAATATGTTTTTTGGGTTTTTTTTGTGTGTTTTTTTTTTAGATAATATGACACTGCTTAAGTAGTCTTCTAAACATAACCTGTTAGGGAAGTAGAAATAGAAGTCCTTTCTGTGTAAATTAAAGATGCAGTAGTCTATAGGGCTACTTTGTGTAAGGAGCCTGTTTGTTTGTTTCCTGAAAACATGATGATGTGATTGCAGCTTAGCATCTCTCTGACCACTCAGGACACTGCTGCTGCTGCTCATCTCTTCTCTGGAAGTACTTCAGCTCCTTGCTCCTCACAGGCAGAGTGTGAGCTGTCACTCTTTTCTTTTATAATATATTTTTATTGATTTCAGAGAGGAAGGGAGAGGGAGAAAGAGATAGAAACATCAATGATGAGAGAGAATCATTGATTGGCTGCCTCTTGCACATTCCCTACTGAAGACTGAGCCTACAACCTGGGCATGTGCCCTTGACCGGAATCATACCTGGGACCCTTCAGTCCGCAGGCCGACGCTCTATCCACTGAGCCAAACCAGCTAAGGTGTGAACTGTCACTCTTAAAATATGTGTTCCATAATTAGGCAGATGTGTTTTAGGTTCTAGCACAGTCCTCTGTTATTTTATTTAACCCTCCACTCATCTTAGTCTAGCAGATGAAAGTGGAGTGGCTACTCTGACTGTTACTTTCACTCTTAAAATCAGTGGCAATATAAGAATTATAACTGTTTCCAAGCTCCCAAAGTCACTCTTAATGGCTCTATGAATCAATGCAAAGTTGTTGTTAGTGGTGTTATTTTTTTAATATTTTTTATTTATTTTTTTTTAGAGAGAGAAGAGGAGGGAGGGAGAAAGAGAGAGAAACATCAATGTGAGAGAGAAACATTGACTGGCTGCCCCCTGCATGTCCCACACTGGTTATCAAGCCTGCAAACCAGGCACATGCCCTGATGGGGAAATGAACCTGTCAACCCTTGGGTGTACCAGATGATACCCAACCAATTGAACCACATCGGCCAGTGAACAAAGTCTAAATTTTAATCCAAAATGGTGTCAATGAAAATAAATGGTCAACTTTATGTTTTTCTCCATCAATAATCAATATGTCTAAGGTTCTCAATTAAGTGTCTCTATGTAGGATCTGTGCTCAGAATAAAATACAACGTTGATATATTGACTTATTTTTCCATCATAATTTGTGACCATAACTATTCATAAGTGTTAAAAGATCTAATCTACTTTGCTTTTGGTGTTTTTCCACTTCCTACAGGCCTACCCTTGCAGCAGTGATAAGGAATGTGAAGTTGGGAGATACTGCCACAGTCCCCACCAAGGATCTTCAGCCTGCATGGTGTGCCGAAGGAAAAAGAAGCGTTGCCACAGAGATGGCATGTGTTGTCCTGGTAACCGCTGCAATAATGGTAAAGATAGCACTCAGTGTTGATGGGCCTTTTTCTTTTCATGTTAGGCTACCTTCTCTTAATATTCCTGATATGTAAAGAGTCTTTCCAAATAGGCAAGAACTGGAACATAGTTTAGATAAGATTACCTGGATTACCTCTAAAATCTTAGTGTTCCTAGGCTTTGATCACCTTCTGTATTTAGTAATCTATGATGAATTGGGTTTACCCTGTTGAAGAGTTGTTTGTAAATAGCTAGATGCTCTATTCCACTAAGCACATGAGCAAAGACATCCAACAGAACTAAAGAAAATAACCTGCTGTGATTTAGCAATGCAATTGTGAGTCTGTCTCCCATTTCATATGTTTCATACCTTGATTCTTATACTCATTGTCCTCTTTTGAAGGCCTTACCTGGTGGCACACTCAGATGGTAATGAAGTGATTCGTTCCTATGAAAGGAGATACAAGAGTCTATTCCCCAGCCATTCCATAAGCATGACTTCACTCAATCTCAATTAATTTATAGGCACAAATTCAGCAAAAATAAAATGAAAAACCAGAGACAAACATGTGGTGAAAACACTAAATAGTTGCAGAAGGTGATCAGAAACATACACTTAGTCACACAAACAACATAAGCAGGCTCACGTTCCTATACTTGCTCCTCACCTCTTGGCATGGTCCTACTGGAAATTTCTTGAACAGGAGGTAAAGGGAAGAGGACCTCATACCCTAGAGAGGTTTACAGTGTAGATTAGGATTGTACTGGTGATTGAACAAGGGGACATGAGTCCCAAAGATGCATGTCTGGACAGACATTTTTAAAGTATGAATAGGTAATATTAATTTAATACTTCACTATATCACTATTCTGAGCCTGCACATGTATTCACAATAACTTAGTAAAATGAATTTCTGTTTTTATTCCTATTTTTGCCCAAGGTCACTTAGTCTTGAAAGAGACAAGATGCCAATCAAGTTTGGACTCGGAGCCAAACTATTGAATACTCAGTTCCAATAAGATGATAAATGAACAAATGGATAAATGAAGAGATAGATGATAGGTAGGTGGATGGGTGGATAGATAGATGATAGATAGATAGATAGATAGATAGATAGATAGATAGATAGATAGATAGATAGACAGATGATAGATAGATGGCTTCATGCCTTACATCAGGAGAATACATGGATAAGAACCACATGGTATAGAATTGAATAAGACTAACTGCTTACCTGACCATCTGCAGGTATCTGCATCCCAGTCACTGAGAGCATCTTAACCCCTCACATCCCAGCTCTGGATGGCACTCGGCACAGAGATCGAAACCATGGCCATTACTCAAACCATGACTTGGGGTGGCAGAATCTAGGAAGACCACACACTAAGATGTCACACATAAAAGGTAGGGATAACTGTAGTTCTATGTTTATGTTTATTTATTGTTTTATAAAAAGTACAGAAAATATAGTTAATTAATCCCATTGGTTTTAGAAATATACAAAGAAGATCGCTTAAATGCAAGATTTTAACTGGATTTATTAATTCTTAATTTTGAGGATGCTTAGAGTTTTCTTAGAGATCTTAAATTATTAGAAAATGTGTGTTACAAGAATTGCAGTAGCCTGGTCAACTATGTCATTTTCTTAACAACCCTGTCTTTTTACATGGGATTTAGAAGATATTTCCTATGCAAGCATTTGTTACATATCAAAAGATAAAGCATTCTAAAAAATAAATAGGAAAATGTTCACTTCAATACGATTAAATCACTATGTTTTTGAGTCTTTCTCACCTTTGCAGATTCAGAAATTTTACTTCACTAGACAACCAGCTACCATACTATTCATAAAATAATTTACCAAGAATAATTGGTTTCTAGTGCAATTATGTATAGCCATGAATTCTCTTAATTGTATCAAAATATTTCAGAAGTCTAATCCCTGATAATTAAATTTGAAAATATGAACCTTATTACCAGTAGTAAAATTTTGAAAGTATGAAACATCCATTTTTAAAGGAATCTTTTTGCAAGTCTATTCTGTGGAGCACTACTCTTTCAAGACATTCTGTGAATAAAAGTGTCCTGTGTTCAAGAGTTTTGTAATAATATATCTCACCATTTTTGTAACTGTATAATAAACATTGCTCTATTGAAGGCTCTGAGAAGTCCAGCAAGGAGGAAAACTGATTAACTTCTTAAAATACTGTATTTCCCCAACTTGCTTGAACACAAAAACTATTTCCCCACATTCTCATGTTCTTCAGAGAGAGTATTATATAGGATATTGACCTATTAGTCTGACCTGTAATACAAATGGTCACGTGGATAGGACTAGAGATTGACAATTCTTCTTCAACTATTCTTTGTCTACACTCCTAAAGGCCTAAATCCTTCACACATATTTCCTATTACTACTCCACCAAATTCACATGCAATTGTTAATACATGAGTATTTCTCTTTATTCAAAGATGTCTATGTCATTATGTACTTTCAAATTTGCTAAGTATTTATATATGTAGTTTTATGATGGGTAGAAGGAAGAAATCTTTTGCTGATGGCTAGTGAGTTGTGTCCATATTCCACAGTGGGATTGGTTACATTTGGGATGACAGAAACCCTTTTGACCAGGATTCCCACACTATGGCCTAGGAACCAAATCTCTCCTACTGCCTGTTTCTGTCAATAATCTTTTATTGTATCACAGACTTATTCATTTAGGCATTATCAATGGCTGTTTTTGTAAGACAACAGAAGAATTGAAGAGTTGTGATACATATGATCTAAAAAACCAACATTATTTCCAATCTGTATGTAACAGAGAAGTTTGCTGACCCCTTTATACAGGTTACACATCAACCTAACTATGATATTTGGAGGCTCTTTGCTGACTTAATAATTTTTTTCTGAATTAAATACATAGATTTGTGCTTCCACATGTTGTGTGTGTGTTGTGAGTGTGTGTTTTTTTAGAGAGAGAAAGAGAGAAACATTGATGTGTGACAGTCAAACATAGATCAGCTTCTTCCTCCACGCCCCCTATCAGGGATTGAGCCTGCAACCCAGGCATGTGCCTTGACCAGGAATCAAACTGGCAACCTTTAGGTGCATAGCATGATGCCTAACCAACTGAGCTATAACAGCCAGAGCTCCACATGATGTTTATGATGACTTCTTGGTTGACCCTGGGTTTTCTGCCCTGGGGTTTTCTGCCCTTTCTCTGTATCACAACTCTTTCTAGACTGCATTTCCTAGGCTCCCTGTCAGTGGGTCTGGCCACATGGGTTTTGCTGTGGTGGGACACTGAGAGGAAGAGGAAAGAAAAAGCCAACATGTTCTCCCTGCCTCTAGTAGTGCTTCTGGCAGAGCTGTATCTCTTGAGGTTTCAGCTCCACCAGTTAGGCCTGATGAGTTCTCATCCCAGCTAGTGAATCCAGCCCTCTATTCTGCCATCCTTTGCTCCTCTTGATTCTCCAGCCTGAATGTGGTAGTGGTTTCCTGCTGTGTTGCTTTAGCATCCTCTGGTACTTTTTAGCCCTGCCACTACCCATGTAACCATTCTCTGCATTAAATACCTTGTAGTTTGAAGAATCAGTTTCCGTTTTCCTGGGTAGACTCTGATACATGATCTGAGGCATTCCTGAGAATTTCAGCCCCCTCCTTCAATCAGAGTTTGTTTACACCTTTCAAGAAAGGTATAAAATTAATTAATTTGAAAGCAATTTTTTAAATTTTCTTATTTTCACTCAACTAGTAAAAAGAGAAAGAATAATGATCAGGGAACTATCTAGAAGTGCCATATGAAAAAATAAAGAGAAGATAAAGCACAGTCTAGCTGTTTGTTAAATTTGATATTCAGACAGCAAACATGAAAATAAACAATAATGGATTGGTAGATTAGAGGAAGAGCCCATTGCTGTTAATCCAAGACATTATGGAAGATAGCATAAGTAAAATACTTTATGTGCTCTGATTGCAAAGTAGAATTGTTCTGAAGTGTTGAGGTAATATATTTTGGTCATCATCCTGCAGGGCATGAAGGAGACCCCTGCTTGCGATCATCAGACTGCATGGAAGGGTTTTGCTGTGCTCGTCACTTCTGGACCAAAATCTGCAAGCCAGTGCTGCATCAGGGGGAAGTCTGTACCAAACAGCGCAAGAAGGGCTCTCACGGGCTGGAAATTTTCCAGCGGTGTGACTGTGCAAAGGGCCTGTCTTGTAAAGTATGGAAAGATGCTACCTACTCCTCCAAAGCCAGACTCCACGTATGTCAGAAAATATGATCACTTCAGAGAAAATGCATCGCGAGCAGACTGAATCTGTGCATTTAGTGCATCATAGCACAGAGGATTTGGATCTCCGAAGAATGGCTAGTGTAAGGCATGTGATAAGAATATGAATCACAGAACGAGAAAAAGAAAAAGAGAGCTAAGTCTATTGGAAAGGGTGACAAATGTAGTACAACTAGTGTGTTTCCATTATGCAGCTTGTTTATGTAAATAATGTACACACTTGTGAAAATGCAATTACTGGAAAAAGAAAGTACAGTGAAAATTACTGACCATGTGACTTTTCAGGAGTTTAGGCTGTGCTGGAGGATCGGTTTCCTTCAGATGGGAGATGGTCTATAAAATAACCTAAAAGCCATATTTCTACTCCAAGTTATAGTTTAATAAAACACTCCCAGTGTATCTTGGTATACATAGAATGTAAAACATGAAAAAAATGTTCAATAGGAAATGAAGCAGAGTTAATTTGTAACACAGATCACCTTTTAATTTGGAACACTGCTTTTACTGTTCAATCAAAGGCCTTAGTATACACACAAAAAAAAAACAGTTGATATCTTCCAAATAATTTCAAAATAATTGCAGGTCTTTCATCAAGGCCTTTATAAAAGAAAAAAAAAAAACAACACAACTTGTTTTTCCTCAAACTGCTTATTTGTGTTTTCCAATATTTACTTTCACCTGTACTTAATAAGAACCAGCATAACAAGTCAAAAGTAGTCCATTCAGATCCTCAAGGGATATTGTTTCATCTTTCTAGATTGTATATGATTCCTACCATGAATATATGTTATTTTCCAACCTAACCCCAGTAGTCGTGTAAAGCACAGAGAAGAATTTTCACAGATTGCAAATCCTTATAAGATATCCAGAATATACAGGAAACCAGGCTAAAAGAGAGATCAGTACTTTTTAAGGTGTTGGCATTCCCTATGTGTTGATAGCATTAGACTGGTAAGCACACTTATTCCTTACGTACTCTGCAGTACGGTGGGGTAAAGCTGAGAGTGCAGACTGGAGCTGCGTCTCTCCTGCACTGGAACCAGCAAGGAAATGGGGGAAACTGTACAGTATCCAGGTTTGGGCAATGCATAGACATGCCTGAAGCACAACATGACTTTTCATCTTTGAATCCAAGGCTGCACAACTTAAATGGAGTTTTCTATGGGATCTGAGATCTCAAAATACTCACCACGCAGATGAGAACAGTGTGAGGTCACTACTTGACTTCAAAGTATATATTTTATACATTTGAGGTCCTAAAATAATATGAGAAGTTCTCACAAAATGAACTCTCAACACAGGGAGTACATAGTAAGGTTCCATTGCCCTCAAAAAGCTCCTAAATGGCTGGTGGCAACATCTGATTTTTCTGCATCAACCTTCCCCTACAACTTCTTTTCTCCCACAAAGATACAATTTCTGTTTTCTGCATCCATTGAGATAAAAAAATATATATAAATGGAATAACTTGTAGGATCTACATATTGCTAACCTATTAAAAACCACAGGTTCTTCATTCTTTGAAACCATTTTATCTTTTTTTTTAACTTTACTCACTTCCAAACATTATGTCTAAAGCATAAGGTAAAAATGTATAGTTGTTACTTTTGATCTTTTCTTTTATAAACTTAAAGTCACTCCTTAGTTTTTGTTTTTGTTTTTTACTTAATCTTCATCTTTAGTCTCAAATTCAAGTTCTCCTAGTAGAAACTGAACCTGAGCCTCCATGACTATTAAAAATTTCAGCTTCTCACACATGTTTACTAGGATAATTAAGATTTACGTTTCCTCCATATGTCTGCGAAAACAAAAATGTTCAACTAACCTATTCAATAACCAAAGTCTGTACAAACAGGATTCTACATCCTTGGCAACATAAAAATTGAGCATTTCAGTCAAATGTTTCCTATGTAACAATTACATTTACAGTCTGGTTTCTGCATTATTTCCCTTCTCTACATCCCTTCAAAAATTATTATTTGAAGTAATTTATTTACAGGAAATGTTAATGAGATGTATGTTCTTATAGAGATTTTTCTTACAGAAAGCTTTGTAGCAGAATATATTTGCAGCAAGTGACTTTGTAATTTAGGGGGAATGTATAATAAGATAAAATATATTAAATTTTTCTCCTTCAAAAATCGAATTAAAATTTCTTTGTGTTTTTCTTATGGGAAAAGTTTTCATAGAATCATAGATTTTCAGAGTTCAATGGACTGGGTCTGATTTTTCAATCTGAGTAGAACTCCTTTGGGCAGCATCACCATAAGATGGTTGAGGCAGTTCGCTGTAATTGAAGGTAGCTTATTTCATGGCATTACAGCTGTAATTGTTAGAGAGTTATTTTTTCATAAAGCATTCCAGCTTATGTTTTCCACCCATCTATTCTTATTTTGCTTTTTGGAACATCTTAGAACAAGAACTCTCTACAAACTTCTTCAAAACTCTTGAAGCCACCTAGCATATTTCTTGTAATCATCTCTCTAGGTTAAATTTTTTCAAAGTAGAAATGCTGACATGCGTAGGATATTGGTTCATTCTCCTGTGGTACAAAGAAGATACAAACTATATTTGTCCCTGTATGGCTACACTGAGTTACCTGGCCCTGAGTGCCCTGAGTGAACTCCAACCTACTTCCTGGGAAGGTCTTTCCTCTGCTTCCTGAACACAAAGATGTCAGGAGTGTTTGACAAATAGTACTCACCAATTACGAGACCAAGAGTAGTTGTAAGAGCCCACGTTATATTGGAGATGGTAATGGGCTGAAAATATGGAAAAATAAACATTCTGTGACATAGTGGAACAGATTAAGTATAGCCATGGCAGCTTGAGGAAGCTGAAACAGTCCCAGAGCTACAGGTCAGAGTTGAAGATACCTCAAGCACTGCTGAAGTAATTCCCACATTGCTAATTAGTCACTTAAGTGTATTTATAAATAGTTAATCTGTTTCCTCAAATTCAGGATATTTACATTTCCCAGATGCAGTGTATTTTATACTATAACAATCATATGTGTGTATTTTTTTTCTTTTCCACTGAGCTCAGTGAGATGCTCTGAGAAGTGACAAATGGTTCTTCTTTTTTAACCAAGAAATGAAATGTCTATTGTAGCCCTCGGATTTGAGGAAATAATCAATCACACCTTTCTCTGTCCCCAAACTAAGGCCATTTGAGAAAAAGGTTAAGACAGAAAGGCAGATGATGACAGATTATCCTGATACAATTAATATTGGAGAATGTGGGGTGTAACTGTGGGCAGAAGGACACCAAAAAGAGACAGGTTCTGTGCCCATCAACAACATAAGTTCTAACTGTGGGCGGTGCCCCTATAAAATTTACAACATGGATAGGCAGAGCAGAATGACACACTTTCTTCTGGCAGTTAGTGCCAAAGAAGAAGGGTGGGGAAGGCATGGAACTCTGTATTTCTCATTCAATAATTTCATTTGAAATTCTATAAAATGGATAATTTATACCACATGAGAATAAGGAGTGAGAGATGGAGAGAGACAAAAATATACTCTACATTAAGCTAACATTAAGGATTAGAAATGACCCCCCAATATCATTCCCAGATCTATCTATTTTAACCCATTATACATAACCATTTATTTATGGTGAAAATATGGGTTTTAGCCCAATCTGGTCAATTATCTCCTAAGGTGGTACCTAAGAAGGTCATTCCCTCAATGCCAACCACTCTTTCTATATGGATTCTCTCAGGATCAATGATAGGTAATTATTTTATCTCTCCAAAATTGCAAAATGGATGAAAATACTTCATTAATTCAATTGACTCAAAGATCACACTATATGCAGAACTGGAAAATAACTCATCTTTCTTTTTACCATCCCAAATTATGTTTACCATATTCTCTAACAGTCTATCAGAGGTTCTATAGTGAGATTAAATGACACATTGGTTATCTGATAATAAAATGTATAAACACACTTCAATCATAAAACTGCAACAATACAAAGATGCCCCAATTTTAAATATCAATTCTCTTTAAAATTTCTAAGAGAAATTAAAGTACAAAATTTAAATTTTAACTTGCATGTTAAAGATAAATAAGTTGAAATAAAAAAGTTAAAGTCTATATTTGATATCTTTCTCTTTAGAATGTTTCCAAAAAAATGAAATTCAAAATCCTCAAGTTAATGGCTAGAGTTTTCTGCCTTTATTCCATATTCTGCTCTGTTTTCACCAGAGGGATTCTTGATATCTGGGAGAAGTCAAACTTCTTCAGCAGCTACGGCCTGGAGAGTGTCTCACTGGAATGACAGACT
Organism: Corynorhinus townsendii; assembly: GCA_026230045.1. Lineage (NCBI taxonomy): Eukaryota > Metazoa > Chordata > Mammalia > Chiroptera > Vespertilionidae > Corynorhinus > Corynorhinus townsendii. Next base: position 75,983,296 of record JAPDVU010000001.1, on the reverse strand, counting down.
TTGATTTTTAAAAATGTCCAATGAATTTTTAGCATTCACAATAATAAGCCAAAGATTTCACCACATTTAGAAAACATGCCAATCTCTAGCTCTTAGAGTAGGTATCTTAGAAAATGTGCTAGGACATGGTGTTGTCAAAAACCATAGCAGAGATGCTTGACATTTGAGTGAAAGAAGATAGATGGAGAAAAATCTTTGTTTTGGCAATGCTAAATATTTCAAACAATCCCGATAAGTTGGCTGAAAACCATGACCTATGTACTTAAATTTACTTGAGAGAAATGTTACACCAAGACTTAAGCTATGGCACTAAATTTTACCAAATAGTGGGGTGGGAGGAGAATCCACCTGTGTGTTCTACCTACTTTTAGAGAGTGTGTAGTGTTTGAGGCATTGATGCCTTCATGTAAAACTGGTCAAGTTTAAAAATTCACCATGGCATTAGACTTATTCGGGCTTCTTTCTTATGTACCTAATATAGTCAAAGCAACACCAGTTCTGTTTCTACTGCTTCATGCTGTAGAATTACTTACTCCCTCATCCCTGCTTTTGTTCTAGAAGCACATCAGCGGATTTCTGAAATAAAATTACTACTTATACTTACAAAAGCTATTTTAAGAAAGGGGCATAGAAGACACTTCCAACTTTTCTTCACTCAACACACATTCACTGAGAGCACCTTCTATGTGCTAGGCAGCTTTGTAGGCACAGAGAGTAAAAGCAGAGAACCATACCAATAAAGTTCACTTTCTCACTGTTTTTACATTCTAGTTACTTTTTAGAGCAATAGCTAGGAGGCATAAAATAACTAGATAATTGATAAGTACTATAAGAGACATAGAGGAGCACTTTAGAAACAGAGAAAGATGAGTAGTGCTATTTTTAATTCAATGGTCAGGGAATATCTCTTAGAGGACAAAAACATGAGCAGGAACTTGAGTGAATGAGGATTTGGCAATACAAGGTCTGGAGAAACAGTGGCATAGGAAGAAGAAGAGCAAGGCAAGTATTTGACAATCTGAAGAAGTAGAAGGGGGGAGTGAAGTGGGATGGGAAAGAGGGAGAGGTATGAGACGAAATCATAGAAGACATGGGGTCAGATTGTGTAGGACATTATTGACCATCATGAGTACTTCTATTATGAAAAGGATTTGGAACTGGCAAGAGCTTGTGAGCATGGGAGGAACATGAGCTAATATGTTTTCAAAGGATCACTCAGGCTGCTGTGTGGAGAAGAGACTCTAGTGAATCCAAGGCAAGAACTACTGGTGGCTTAGATTAGTGAGGTAAAATGCAAGTCATGAGAAATTATTATTTTTTTAATATATTTTTATTGATTTCAGAGAGCAAAGGAGAGGAAGAGAGAGAGATAGAAACATTAATGATGAGAGAATCATTGATTGGCTGCCTCCCGCATGCCCCCTACCGGGGATCAAGCTTGCAACCTGGGCATGTGCCCTTGACTGGAATGGAACCCTGGACCCTTCAGTCCACAGGCCTACCCTCCATCCACTGAGCCAAAACAGCCAGGGCCATGAGAAATTATTGAATTTGAGATCTATTGGAGATAGAGACAACTGGATTTGCTGCTGGACTGGATGAGGTTTGGAGAACAAGTAGAATTTCTCTAGCCTAGCATGAGGATTGGGAACAAAGAAAGAGAAATTGTTGATTTTTCAAAAAAGTTAAAAAAATATTTACTGTACAGTGGCTTTGTATTTAATATATAAAGAAAGAATTGTCCTCAGTAGAATCTCGAAAATTCTTTACAAATTTTCCCTTTGTAAGTTTCTCATCATCCTGCTTGAGTACTCAAGAAATAAAATCTATGAAAAGGGTTTGCATCAACCAAAAGAGAGAACTTATTCAATGTACTAAGAAAAGCAGTTGCAGACAAGCGGATGAATATGGCAGTGGCAGGAATATATAGAAAAGGAAATAAACAGGGCCTAGAGCACAGAGATAGAGCAGAGATTCAAGTGAGGGTGTAAGAAAGAGATGCATCAAGTGGAATGCTGGAAATCCTAAAAGGTGTTAATAAGATGCTTCAATTTAATACAGATGTCAAGAAAAATTCATGGGAGGAGAATAATTGACTCACAGCAGTCGGTTTAGAAAATAATTTTACCAAAGGGTGTTGCTCAGGCAACACTCCCATTGACAGTGGGCCAATGAATTGCATTAAAGGGCAATTTGTCAAGGCAAGTCTTTCAGTCTGAAGTAATTGTATAGTACAGTATTCGGAATTCTAAAGAAATAACAATATGCAAGTAATTGAAGCCATTTCATGAGAAATACACTTGCCATCATACCTCTAACACATACGTCATGAATACTACAGTGCACAACCTTTTAAAATTTCCTAGGGGTCCACATTTCTTATAGGTGCCATGGACTTGTTTTATTTGCTCCACATCTTCCCCCTTCACTGCACCTGCTACCCCAGTCATCATTCTGTTTTTAATGGCCAGTCAGCCTCTAGGGCCTACTTACAGATGGAGAACATCAGATCAGCTAGTGCATGTAAAATATTCTAAGTCCCACTTAAGCTTTTCAAGGAGACTTTGAAATTGAGATCATTTAATTTTCCATTTCTTTTCCTACCTGGCCTATCGCTCTTTACAGCTGTGTTCTTGTCTGATCCAATAACCATTTATTCTGTGCCCAACTGTATGACTTAAAGCTTATTTAGACAACATTAAGACTGAGTGTTGTCTATAGAAATGTTAATGTAACATTTAAGCTATTTAACACATGTCCATGTCTTATAAATTTCCAAGATCCAAATATAGCGATGCTACTTTTTACAATGCCTGAGAGGAATACACAGCAAAACTATTTCACATGTTTCAAGGGATCTTGAATTCTCTATGGGGAGTACACTCCCCAGTACACTTTGGGCTTCGGTTTGGGGCTGTTAAAAATCAATGTCAGCTGTGGAGAAATGTGGGATGCTATGCAAAACTTTCCTTACAATAAAAGAGGTAAAGACAACTTTAAAACAGGTAGGATTTTGCTTTTCTTTAATGAATATAATATTGCTCAAAACAAAGGGTAAGGGTTACTGAAGAGAATAACTATCTGTTATTGAACAGGGAAAAACACTTTAGGAAAACCTACTCAGTGTCAAGAGTGGGGTAGGCTGAAGAGACTGACCATCTGGAAGAAAGGGACAGGCAGAGGCAACTCAAGAAAATGCTCAGGGAGAAGGGACTATGTGAACTTTCCTTGGAAAAGTTTATTTTGGTAATCTTGAAATAACTCAAAGGGAGTACTTAAAAGAAAGGATTGATTGGGTGTAAACTAGCTCTTAGGAGTGGGGCTTCATAGAAAAACCAATGATTTTAGGGACTGACCAAACAGAATATTGTGCTAGTCCAACATTTTCTGAATCTTCAGGTTATCTTACTGAGAATCCAGATCTTATCTCATGATTAACTGGCAAAGAATGTTCCTAAGGACTCTCTCACAGGATGCGGACATGAGAGTAATCAACCAAAGGACTTGTATACATGCATATAAGCATAACCAATGGACACAAAAGGGGGTGAGGGCATGAATGGGAGTGGGGGGGGGGGTAGGAAGCAATGGGGAATAAGGACACACGTAATACCTTAATCAATAAAGAAAAAAAATAGTCATTACTATTTCTACAGCACATTTACGTGGCCTCAGAATGCCATCAAGTGTGTTACTGCACTTTATTCCTTACAATATGCTCGAAACTCTTGTCTCTTTGAATGGACCAGGGGCTGGCTAAGTGGTGTCTCTATATCTCTCAAGTCATTGGTCACACAACCCCTCTACAGCCAAAAGGGGTGGAGCCAGGATTGGAGACTCTGACTCTCTGAGGCCAGAGTTTGCCCTCTCCTCCTTTAAAGTATGTGGCCTCCATTGGAAAGAACCACCCCTTTTAGGCTTATGGGAGAGTCTGCAATGGTAGAGCTCATTAGCATCAGAGCTGAGGCTAAAAGCTATCTTTCATAACCATATCTTTACTCCAAGATTTGCTGAGTATTTCCTAAAGCAGTTTCCTAATTTCCCCTGAAATCACAATAGTTAGTGCTAGAATTAGGGCTAACAATATATCATCCCACCCTGCTGATTTCTTTTCAGGGGACAATCTTGCCCACTGAGTAGACAATGTTAACAAGAACAGCTTTGGGGTATTTAACATTTTACAGTTTATAAAGCTTACAAATAAGCACTATATCATCTGTTATGGGGACAATTGAAATGTAATGTAAAAGTTCAAAATTTTACAAGAATGAAAAGCAGGCAAAAAGCAGGATTTGGGGAGTATATGGCTGGAATTAGTTTTGCTATGACTAACATACTAAAATAGCAATTGAATTTCCATCCCACCCCATCTCACATTCTGCTGTGATGACATAGCTCAGAGCAGAAAATTAATCATCATTTCTTTGAAAATTATTGTTATTTTTTAGAGTCAGTTTAAGATTCCATTGAACTTGTACTCTGTTCAATATCCCTTAGCAAAATATCAATGTCCATTTAGATGATACACAGAGTTATTAAACATGATGGAAATGTGTAAACCTTTCTTTGACTACATACATTTAAAAACATGTCCAATCATTCTGTCAGGAAAATGGAAATACAGACTGAACAAAATGACTTGGCAATGTCACTGGGTTGGGGGTCAGAAGAAGTAGAGGTAATTTGCCAAAACTATGAGGAATATACCAGTGCTTTACTTGTGTAAGTTATTCAAAGTATTGCTATATTTCTTGTTTATTTGTCCTCTGTAGTCTAAAGAATTTATCAGTTTCTAAAAGAATAGTAATTTATTGTATTATAAACAGTGCTCCTCTGATGGCATCTGTCCACCCATCAAATCCATCCATCCACTCATCCATCCATCTATCCATCTATTATGTGGCTCCTTATAGAAAAAAAGGCGGATTGTGAGTTCAAACTTTGTTTTCTTACAAACCCTGGGTTTTATGAGTAATTTTCATCAGATTACGAAAGGCACTCTTGAAAAGCATTTCTATCCTTGAAGAAAAGCCACAACTTAAAGAATCAGAGCCAGGTAAGAAAAGACTTTGTGAAATCATATGGTTCTTATTGTTTTCAGTCTTATTTCATTTAGGATGATGCTCTCAAGATCCATCCATGTTATTGCAGATGACAATATTTCACCTTTTTATGGCTGAGTAGTATTCCATTGTATATACATGCCACATCTTTATCTAATCATCATTAAAGGACTTAGGTTGTTTCCATGTCTTGGCTTTTGTGAATAATGCTGCAATGAACATAGGCAGAAGGATAAAGATGGTAAAGAGAGTCAAATATACGGTGATGGAAGACTAGACTTTGGGTTCTGAGCACATCATGAATATACAGATAATCATACCTAATACTAGACAAACATGTAAATTGACTGTACCTCTGCTACGCCCACAGACAATCAGAGTGAGTATGCAAATTAACCCAACAAAGATGGAGGTTAATTTGCATATGTATGCCCCAGAAGCCTGGGTCCCAGGAACTTTCTCAGCACCCAGGTCACTCCAAGGTAGGTCCCCAGTGGGACCTGAGCAACCTGGGAAGGGCCTGAGCTAGGGGGCTCCTGGACAGGGGTGGAGCCAGGTGATCAGAGGGAGCTGGGGGTCCCCTGTCCCGGTCCAAGCCCCGGCCCAAGCCCCGGCCAGAGGCTTGGGACCTGGGCAGAGGCAGAGCTGGTGATAGGAGGGAGCTGGGGGGCCCTTGCCCAGGCCTGGAGGCATTAGGCCTTGGCAGGGACAGAGCCAGAGATCAGAGGCGATTGGAGTGAACTACAGAGAAAATACCTTTTCTGACCCCTCATTGGCTAAGCTCCCTGTTTGCTAATGGTAATATTCTTAGTAACTTGGGTATAAGAATCCAAAAAGGTGATCTAAGGTTTTTCCACCTCACTCCTGGAGAAAGCAACGAAGGCCTGCTGCTGGAGGGCTAAGAAATGTCATATCCTGCCCTAGCCTGTGTGGCTCAGTGGATAACGCCTAGGCTTGGCCACCGCAGGGTCCGGATTCAATTCTGATCAAGGGCATGTACCTAGGTTGCAGGCTCCTCCCTGGCTGGGGCCCAGGTCAGGGCTCATGCAGGAGGCAACCAATCAAAGTGTTCCTCTCACTTTGATGTTTCTCTCTGTCTTTCCCTTTCTCTTCCACATTCCCTAAAACTCAATGGAAACATTTCCCCAGGTGAGGATAAAAAAAAGAAAGAAAGAAATGTCATATCCTATGAAAGACACATCTTGAAAATGCCTAAAGAAAGTTGTAATTTTTTCATGGTGAAGGGATTGGAGTCTGTGTTGATGAAAACACCTTGGTGGCTGTGGTGACTGGCAGTGGCTGCAGCAGTGGGGTAATGGGGCTGGTGACTTCCCCTGATCAGCCAGGTCACCTCAGTAGGACATCCCCTGAGGGCTCCCAGTATGTGAGAGGAGGCAGGTTGGGCTGAGGGACCCCCCGCCCCGTGCACAAATTTCGTGCACCGGGCCCCTAGTATATTATAAAATTGTACACAAGAAACTTATGTAATGTTATTAACCAATGTCACCCCAATAAATTTAATTTAAAAAATTTTAATAAATACAAAAGACTATCATGGAGGGAAAAATGTTTTGTATAATGTACATAAATTGTTGATTAAAAAAAAAAAGCCACAACGTTTAGTGTATAATTGGTTTCCACTAAAATGCCCTAATTTGGAAAGATCTTTATTTATTGAATTAATATAGTAATTATTAATTTATAATATATTTGAAATCATTTTTAAAAATGTATTTGACTTTCCTGAATGGTCTTCGTTTGCCCTCCTGTACCCGGGAGATTGATATCAATTGCTTTAGTAGGCTTTCAAAGTCTCTAGCTCCTTGCTGGGTTTGGCCAAAGAAAGATACCTGAGGAAGATCAGACAAGGAGACTTAAGTGCCTCTTGGCTCTTGTTTTGATGTGGCATAGTCCAGTAGGGGCTATATTATTCAACAAAGGTCCCATCCCAGAGTTCATCAATATCCCATGCTGATTTTTCCTAACATTGCCTACACCCTTATAAATATCAATATTTCTCAATCTTTCCTCAGTGTCCTATCTCTGTCTACCATCTGTTTCCTGCCAGGACCCCGACTAATACCTGACCTAGGTATAAATGTTAATATGCATTTCTTTGTCACTCTTCTTCCTCACAGTCAAATGTGACTTAATGAAGATGGTAAATTATCACAACCAGGGCTTCATCTGGCTTCCAGGCATGTTTAGTGATGCTGACAGAGTGCTAGTTTGTATACTGATTTTAGGAAAATTTGTATTATTTGGTAACATTTAGAAAGTTGAAAATTCTCACATAAAAATCTGGGTTTCTAGATTCTCCTGAAGAAAGCAACAACAACAAACAAAAATCCTGAACTATTGGAAGTTGCTGGATCTTCCTTTCTGATTACCAATTGGCTAGAGCCAAGAGGGTTGGGGTTTTCTACTATTTTAGGTTCCCACCATACCCTGAGGTCTCTGAGTATCAGTTGTCCCACCTCCCCCGCCGCCCACTTAAATTGAGATTGGGTGTTGTTACTGTTGTTGTTTTTTCTTATTGCACATTTATGAAGAAATGAAATATCACACACAAATACTCCAGTCTCCCATTATCTTCAGAATAACCTATCAATGCAACAACCTGGCCTTGGCCTCTGCTTACCTTGTTGACCTCATCTCCTATTTCCCTTCCCCGCTGTCACTCCAATTCAGTCAAATTTATTTTCTCTCTTTTCTTCAAACTCACCAAGGTTGTCCCAATCAAACTCAGCTTTTCTTCAGTTTGTCTGCCTAGTCCAGTTTCCATGTGCATATCCTTGCCTGAACTTCACAGGGCTTGCTTCCTTAATTGATAGAGGTCCACCAAGACTGTCACTACAAAAAAATCTCTCTAGAATCAGCAGGACTCCATTTTGATATCTAGCATGTATGCAGACAACTCTAGTGTCTTGTTTTTTCTTCTGGAGCCTCTACCTATTTTTCTTTTTATCTCCAGCACCATTACCTCTCAGCATCCTCTATCATAAATTGGAAATCCATAAATTGTAGCAGCAAGTGAACTAATACCACATGATCGCTGCACAATCCAGACTGTGAGTGCGGCTTCAGCCCTGGGATTAAGAGGTAGAAGAGTTATTGTGCAGTATTAAAACCAGATGGTGTTATTTTAATTAGAGTAATGGGGGTTCTTAATCAGAGAAAGTGCACTAACAATGCCAGGATAGATCATCATGATGATTTAAAAAATCAGCAAAAGAATTGTAAAGCCATTACTTTAGAATATCCTTGAAATTTTTCTGTAGAAATATCTGTTTCCATTAACATGTACTTGTAAGCCTTTCCCAAAATTCCTTCCATAATCCTTTTTTTTTTAAATTCTTACAATGAAGAGGCAAAAACATAAGTGTCACGAAAGGCATGTAAACATAGAGTTTTAGTGCTTCAGTTTGGGGATGTGAGTATGTATGTGTGTGTACTTTTTGCATTCATAAAAGGTGTGTTTTCCTCATAAATAAATAAAATGAAAGACAAATCCTCCCTTTGAGACCATTAACCCAGAAGATTTCTATGAGAAAAGTGAAATTTAATTTGGGAGGGATGAATGGAAAAGTCTGGTCCCATAAGTAGTGCAATATACTTAGCTCCATTCCAATCATTTTAATAACTCACACCCACTCTTTATCCTTTTCATTTGCTTGTGTTTTAGCACTTCTCTGTAGGTCTCTAGAGACCTGAGCATTCTTTCCATGTTTCTGACACTTGTGCTTATATGGATGGGGGCTGATCCTCTCTCCTCCATTAGATTTTAAATTTACAGTGCAACAAGAACTTTATAACTCCCCACTCCACTTACTACCCCACAGCTGAAGTCTTACCCCCTTCATGAACTCTCCCTTAGACCCTTCTGAGCCCTGGTGATCCTTTTTTTTCTCTCTCCAAATTTATATTGCATTTTTCATTGCATCACATCCCACGGCTCTTGGCTGTAATAATATTTAGCAAGCACTTGTTATATAACACACACTCTTCTCTGTATTTTATATGCATTATTAAATTCTCACAATAACCCTATGCATCAGGTACTGTCCTTATGCCAATTCAATAGACTACATTAAAATATTTGCCCACGCCATACAGCCAGTAAATGAGACATTATTTTTAATCATTCTGCTTGATCATGTTAGACTCTCTCCCACATATGTAATGCCTGTTTATTTATGAATTATGTCCTATACCATAAGTTAGTTGAGTCTCAGCTGAATGTTATACTGTACTGAATGAAACAGTCCTGATCATGCTGAGGTCTGTATTATGGGAGGAATTCACACATTGTAGTGAATTCAGAAGCTTTAGTTTGAACTGAACAGTCTCTACAGTTCTACATCAGCTCACCCAGCTGCAAGTAGTCAAGTTTTTATAATCGATGAGACTTTAGACTTTCTATTTTTGAGATCATCAGAAGATTCTAAGGAAGTGGGTTTATGCTATGTAACTGAGGTTATTATTTTTATGATCTAAGGGAGAAGAGCAGAGACTGCAAAACCTCCCCTACACCAATGACCAGAAATAATATCTCTTCCTGGTGTAGAATGAATTACAGTATAACTATACTTCCCCTTAATTTATGCTGTGGGAAGAAACAGATGACGAGAAAGAGAGAAGAAAAAAGAACTACTATTTATTAAACTTCTCTTTATTTATTACCTAAATTTACCTTAAAACTGCATTTTAAAGCAACTTCATCAATTATAAAGGACTAGGATATCTGGGTCACTTTTTGTGTCCTTGTGCAGGAGTTCTTAGAGCCCCATGGTATCAACAAACAAACTTCAGGATGTTCAAGAGCATTACGAAATTCTTTGGAAAATTCTGTGCATCTGCTGTTATGTTTAGTTAAGAGGGTGCACAACTTTTATCAATTCCTCAAAGGAGCTTTGACCAAAAACCTCAAAATAAAAGAACAATGCTATCTACTGCTCTCCTGGGGGTGGGGAGTGGCTGGGGAGAGGTCAATGGGGAAAAAGGGAGACTTATGTAATATTTTAAACAATCAAGAATTTAAATAAAAAATAATAAAAGTATCAACTGCTTTCCTGATGATTATAATACATCATAAATAACCCAAAAGTTGTTCACTTGGCCATAGTCAAATAGAATGATAAATATGAAACTTCCATGAAAGAAAATTTTCAGGTTTTAATACAAGGAAAGAGAAAGCAAACTAATTGTTCCTATTTTAGACCAACTGTTACCAGGGCACTTTAACAACCTCAAAAATGATTGAGGACCCCTCAAAGTACTGTTGTTTATGGGGGCTATATCTATTGATAGTTACAGTATTAGGCATTGAAACAAAAAGTTAAAATTCTAGCATACAGGGTGGGACAAAAGCAGGTTTAGAGTGGTTAGTACAGGAAACACAGGTCATTCTTGAATTATTATTTATTAATTATGGCATTATTTTCCAATCAACTCCTGTAAGCCTGCTTTTGTCCACCCTGTATGTAGGTACGCATTTGGCAGCCTTCAGAGGGACAGCATGGTCTCAGTGATGGTCTCGCAGCCTCTGGGAAATCTCACTGTGAGATCATGAGAGATTGAAAAGGCAAACAATATTTTTGTTTCATTATGAAATTAATTTCCACTTTGCAATCCCTTGAAAGTTCTAAGGGACCCTCAGAAATATTCAAGACAACATTTTGAGAACTACTGCTTTACAGAAACTAAAATCTTATCATTGGTTCTATTTTCACGTTTCATTTTGGCTTTTGTAAACACGAGATCCAAGTGTGGGGCTCATCTCTCAGAAACAGAGTGAACGCCATGTGCTAGTAAGTGTTAATGCGACCCCCGCTCTAATTCCTTATTTTCTCTCTGCCTCACTTTTATCATAATCTGTTTCACCTTACTACACTGTGTACATATTCACAAATATGTCTTTTGGGGGCAATATTTATTTAAAGAAACAAACATACCCACGAAAACACTAGATCACAAAATGACAAAATGAGGACAATGGTTTTTAAAGTAATTGATTCTGAAATTACTAAGTGCGATGTCATGACACTATGAGGAAATCTGTAACTTTCAGCGAGCTAACATTGTTTAACAGAATAGTTTTAAAATCAGAGGAAGTGTTGGTGTTGTCCTCAAATTTCATCCTTCTTCAGAGCAGAAAAGTGACGTCATGCCTTTCGCTTTGGTTTTCTCGACTTATTACATACAGATTTAAAAAAAGTCTTGACTATAGAAATTGCCTTGATAGAAATACAGGGCATTTTATCATATTTTTATTACCTGTGATGAACATTTCACACTTTTCTTACACAAATGAGCTGTTTATGTGCCCTCGGTGTGTATAGCTAATGTTGAACGTGGCTGAAAAGCGAAGGTCCTGAGTGGGAGCCCGTACAACAGAAGCAGCCAGTGTCTGGGCCTGTGTAGTGTTCATCACTGACAGCAAAATACCACATCTTCTATGTGCAACCAGTGACTTTCCCTGCCTGCCAGTAGCCCATTGTTAAAGATAAATGTTTGAAAACAGAAGATTTCTCCCATGAAACCATAAATCTGTGTTTGTGGTATTGTCTAATCTCTGTTGTGGAAATAGACCTGACATCACCATATGAAAATTATGACTTTTGTCAACCCCAAACCAGGATGCAGATAACGATACAGAAAATTTTCATCTTTTGATTCAGGCAAATGTCATGATGGTGGATAATTCTGTTACCCATGTTGAGAGAGTTTACAATCCTTTAATTAGAATTATCTTCCAGAGGATGTCATGGTTTATGTACTCACTAAAGAAACTGAACTGAGAGCCCTTACTTCCTCTATAGCTAATCCTGGGCTGGAAAATGCAAATGTCATCACTGTAACATTATAAGTCATGGAAACAACCCAGAAACGGGGATTTTCATCCAAGGGTTCAAATCAAGTCCATATTTCCAGGTCCCCAATCGCTTCCCTGTGTTCTTTCATCAAACGTTTCCAGTGTACATTACACCTTGCTGGAAATATCTCTTAAATTCCACTTGTCAGAGTGACATGATACAAAAGTTGTGTTTTATGGTAGGAAAACAACCTGCCACCTACTTAACTGTGCACCCCTCCTTCAATCTCTGACAATATCCTCCAAGAAAATATTATTGCTTTAGTTATTCTCTCTCTCTCTCTCTCTCTCTCTCTCTCTCTCTCTCTCCCCCCTCTCTCTCCATATGAGCATATGTTGGAAGCAATGACATCATGCGCTAACCTTCCTCTCAGAGAGCATGCAACACCTTTCAGGCAAGATGCTCAGAGCTAACATTAAACATGCATCCTACCTCTTCCCTGCACATGGGTAACCATCTCCATATGATTGGAGAAGGTCACTCCATGAGCTGATGGTGCCGCTGGGAATAGAAGCCAGAAGTCCTGGCTCCCTGTGAAGTGTTGCAACTAGAAAGCACCCACGCTGTCTCTTTGGGGAATGAAGTACACTCTGAGCAGGATGAAGGCCTGGCGAAGAGGAGGATGGGTCAGGGCTGCCTCAGCCCTGAGCCTGAACCCTTCTAGATATTTTCACAGTGGTTCTTACATGGGTGTGACTTTGCTGAGTAACTATTTCTAATATCACAAAGATGATTCAGCTCCATGTTTGATAGTATTATGGAAGCAGTTTCTCATTTCAGAAAGAGTATCAAAGGCTAAAGGAGAAGTGTCACTCTGTCTGGAAAAACTCCAACCAATTCCTTGACTTATAAAATAACTCAAAGTAAGCAAGTGAACAACAACAACAAAAATCTTTCTGAATCTATAAGCACCAAGTTAAAATATATATTCACTTCTTTTGTGAATATCTGTAACAGATTAACAAATTCTTGTTGCTCTGAGTTGAATTAGTTATTTTAGGCAATTACTTTGGTACTGTTAAAAATTGAAAATTTTGAACAAATTCAGAATTTAGGATCTGAAAGCTTCAGAGCAACAATCCCCCTTACGTCTCCCCTCCCCGCCCCATACACATACTGCCCCTATGTTTTCAATCCACCAGCAGGGTCTAGCTCAGCATCACTGGGGGGAACTATCCTGTTAAAAGAAAAACATAATTTGGTTTTATCTGTATTTGAAGCTCAAAACAGGTTCTCAATAAGTATTTGTTCACTATAATAATGAAAATTGTTATCAAAACCCATGCCTATAGATAATGGTCATTTCCCATGCCCATTTTATGGGGGAAATTCATTTAGAAAGAGAAGGGGGTGGCTATGAATACTAAAAACTTATTTGACAATATTTGCTGCAAAAACTCATGCAGACAAGGATGCCATACATTGAATTAAACTTGATCTTACTTTCTGGTCCTGCATAATTATTTTTCATTGTCATTACTCTAATTAGACAAGGCAAGGAGGCTACTATGTCCATTTAAGTTTTATTTATTTTTTTTAGAAAGGCAATACCCAAAGAGTCAGAAATATTTCTTTATATTCATGCAACATAAGAGTCAGATTTTAAATTACTTCTTATTCTTATTTGTAAACTTTTTATATAAACTAACTCCACTTAAATAGGGTTTAAAATTTTTCAATGAAATAATTATAACCATATAGAGATAAGGGAACATTTGTTAGCCAGTAGCCTGGAATCCAAAGTATGGTGACATAAAAACTTGTCTAAAGAAGTGATAAACACAGGTTAATTACCAGGACAATGGGAAGTGGTCAGAGGGAGAGGGGGGCTCAGAAATCAAAGTAATTTTTAAGTTAGTAACCTTTCACCTACCTCACATTGGTTGGAATCCAATACTGACCAGAGGGACTGGAATTCATTCTGATGATGTGATGGTAAAAGTTGTGAGTTCAATGAGTCTGGTGGTCTTGGCTCTATTCCCAGAGAACTCAAGTTCCCAGCAAATAACTAAAGGACCTCAACTTTGGTCCAACTGGCAGTCTTTGTTCTGTCAAAAAAGACTCAGGGTGGAAATGGACCGTGGGGACACATTTTCTCCTTTTTACTGACAGGCTTCATCTCTGGATGAGTGGAAGGAATCTGGTGGTCACCTCTGGTAAAGCAGTGGTCAAGACCCTCTTTTTAGTCTGACCTGGGACACCGTGGACTCAGGGTTTGAAGGAGTCCTTCTCAGAGCCTAATGCTATCTTTGGGGAACAAAAAGGAACATAAAATTTATCACTTGAAAAGATAGAATGATTTCATGCGCAGCCTTCCTATCGGAGTCCTCAAGGAGACGTGATGAATAATCTGGGAAATGTTATTCAGCAGAACTATTCCCTGGGGGGTGGGGAAGAGTGAGCAGAGGTCATCTTTATTAGAAATTTTGCACCCGAGGGCTTCCAGACAGAGTGAAAGAACATGCACAATCCCACTGAAAACATTTTTAAAAAATCTTTAGAATGCATTAGTGCATTAATACACAGGGGTTAACTCTGATTGCCTGATATAGAAATCCCAGCTGCTAATCTTTAAACACTAACACTCCCCATTATAAAGTGTTCATTTTGTGCAGGTTTTCTCTTTCTTTTAATTCATGGTGTCCATCTACTTTTAATTCATGATATTCACCTAATGGAGTCCTTACATGGTCCCTATGGCTTCTAAAATTACTAAGGGAAGAAACTCTTCCCGAAGTAAAGTGGCTGGGTGAATGATTCTTGTTTATGAAAAAAAGCTCCAAAGGTATATGAAAATATGCAGACTAGCTTATGGTGAAGTATTTCTAGTTTCTATAATTGTAGTATTCTATCCAATGGGTTATTTACAATAAAATGATGCAAAGTTTAGAAGTTCCTTGGAGGAGTTCAATCCTAGTGTAAAAAAACAAAATGCAGCCAATTAGAAAACAAATTACAAAATTAATTATGTAATACAGAGGAGAAGGAACTCCTAAACAATATTCACACACAAAACAAATCACAATTTAAGCAAGATGATGCAAGATAAAAATTTAGTCATGTCTTTCAACTTTTATTTGGCTTCTTTATAAAATATAACACTGTTTTTATGCCCTTTGTCTTGAAACATTCTGTTCTCTGGACTCTCATAATACAAGTCTATTCAGGCTTCTACTGTTGTATCTTTCTGCCTGGAAAATTTGACGTTTTTTTAGGGTCCTAAATCCTCTTTCCTTCATATTCAATAGACTCTCCAGCAATATCCTGTCTTATTTTGTAGCGTTAGATTTCGTCCTCGAGCACTCCTCATCTGGTCAGGGCTCATTCAGAAGCCGGTAAAAGAAATTAAAATGAAATCAAATGAATTTCAAAATAGGGTTTTTATTAACTTACAAATCTGAAAAATTGAGGCACAGTTATTATAAAGGTGCTCAATGTATTCATTCATTTAACCTTTTTAATTGAAATTTACTATAAACCAAGCTTAATTTAAGGATTAGGGATAGAAGGGTGAATTAAATAGACAACAATCTCTAAAGCCATGAAGTTTAAATAAGAAAGAAAGAAATAATTTTAAAAGCACACACATTAAATACATTGTATGTTAGATGCTGGTAAGAGATAGGGAGGAAAGATAAGACATGTAATAGGGATCCTGGGGTAGAGTAGAGCTGCTATTTCAGTTAGTCAGGGAAAACCTCAGTGACAAGGTAACATTTGAGTCAAGATCTGAAGGAGCTGGAGGAATGAGCCAGGTGAATAGCTAGAGAAAGAGCATGCTGGGCAGAAGCAAGTGCACATAGCTGAGGGAGTGAGCAAACTCTGAGGAGTCCAGGGAAAATCCAGAAAAGTGAGTGAGGAGATAGTCATAGAGGGAAGCAGAGAGGTAGACAGTGGGCAGGTCATGACAAGCCTTTTTACGGACCCTAGCTCTGTACGGTGATTGAAATCTGAACCACTGCTGTATATTGAGGAGAATGTTATGATCTAACATATGGTATTTTTTTTAATTTTGTTATTGAGTAAGATATTACATATGTGTCCTTATTCCCCCATTATCCCCCACCTCCCATTCATGCCCCCACCCCCCTGTTGTTTGTGTCCATTGATTAGGCTTACATGCATGCATAGAAGTTAATTTATGTTTTGATGATATTATCCTAGTGGCGAGAATAAGGCAAGTTAAGTTGGAGTCAGGAAAAACCGTTGATATATCACCTGCAATTCAGGAGTTAAAAACTGTAAGCATTACTTCTCACTCATGCATCTTTAGGTAGTGTGGATGTTTTCTTTGGCCTCCACTGTGTCCATGCATCTGTAGTTGGCTGCAGAGTAGCTCTGTGGCTCTCTGCCCTCCCACATTTTGAAAGACTGGCTGAATGTAGGCTGGCCTCAGATATTCTCAGCTGGGATGTCTGGCATCTCCTCTTCATGTTGTCTCATCCTCCAGCAGGCTGGCCTGGGTTTGTTCATGTGGTGGTGGCAGGGTTTCAAGAGACAGAGCAGGAGCATGCAAAGCCTTTGTAACCTGACCACAGAACTGGCATGGTTACCTTGCCACATTTTGTTGGCCAAAGCAAGTCACAAGGTCAGTCAAGATCCAAGGGGTAGGGAAGTAATTCTATCAGGTTATGAGAACAGCAGCACAATCATGTTGCAAAAGGTATGCTGGGAGGCCAATGATCCACCACAGAATATTTTTTTAAATAGGCAGTTGAATTCTCTATATTTCAAAAGTAAAGCCAAGAGGATTTACTAAAGAATTAAAGATAGTCTACCACCATCCTCTATTTGCCCAAGCAAGGAACCTGGAAGCCATCACTCATTTCTACTTTCCTCTCCATTCAGTGAATCATGAAGTCCTGTAAATTCCTTATTCTAAATATCTAGCAGCCAGGGCCACCATCCACAGAATTATTCAGTCAGCTCCCTGATTGATTGCTTTGTCTGTGTTCTCATCCCTAGTTAATGCATCCTTTCTACTAATTCTTTTTTTTTTTATTTTGCAGGTAGTGGTATTGCTACAACAAAGTGCAATTATATGATTTTCTTGACTAATAATAAGTCCAATTTACTCTTAGAATAATACACCTTAAAGGTCTCTTTTACCTCTCAAGTTTTCTGTTTTGTTACTTTTTGCCACTCAGACTGTATTCTCAGCACACTAAGCACATTATTTCCTCTAATGAACTCACCATTTTCCTCTCATCTTGGGCTACTGATTATTTTGTTCATTTCCCTGGGGGGGGGGGGATATATATATATTTAGGAAATGTATATATTTCCTAAAAGAAATATATACATTTCTTTTAGGAAATGTATATATTTTAAAATATGTTTTTATTTATTTTAGAGAGAGAGGAAGAAAGAGAGGGAAACTTCCATTGGTTGCCTCATGCACACACCCTGACTGGGACCCAACCAGAAACCTGTGCATATGCCCTGATTGGGAATGAAACAGGTGACCTTCTTTTGGTGCACAAGAGATGATGCTCAACCAACTGAGCCACACCAGCCAGGGATAAGAAATATTTTTAACCCTTCCTTTCACTGGTCTGGGGTGCTACTCTTCCTCTATATCTTCCTTATCATGACACTTTTTACATTGCATTTTATTGACTATTTGCCAGTAATTAATCACTTGATTTTAAATGTAATGAAAATGATGATCCTGTCTGTCTTGGTCACTATTTTCTCTCTCAATAATTGGTTCATACTAGTCAGCCAAAGTATCATAAGAATCAATGAATGGAAGAACTGCGACTTTAAACATTTTTGTAAAGAAAATTTTAATCACATAAATTTATAGGCATACATTTCTAAAAAAGATTTTGTTGTTGTTTTAGTATTACAGAGTTAACTATTGGAAAAGTTTATTATGTAAGAACCATAACAAAGACTAATATAAAACACCGAAGAAAGAGAAGAGAGAATAAGGAAAGAGTTATGACAGCATGAGGCAATTTTTCAAAAAATTAAGATAGGGAAGTTCCCATTTTATTGGTTAGGGCTCGGTGGTGGTAGTAGACACATAATAAGTGTTATGGAAAATTTATTATAGTAATTATATGCTTTTCAATTGTGGGAGAAGTTGGGAAATGAAGGTCTAGAGCTAGATTTAGAGGATAAAAGAGGGAGTTTCCAGCCAGTTATTATAGAAGACAAGTATGTCCAGCTGCTAAAGCAAGTCTATGCAGTGGGATCTTGTGGTGAGGTCTCTGGGAAGTGCTTCCCTCAGGGTAGCTACCACCTCTCTGGGGTCATGGTCAAGTGTCTAGTGGTGGTCCTGAGGCACTGTTGGTCAGCAAGACCTGAAGTAAGGAAGACCTATATCTAGAACAGAGGACAAAGAAGATAAACCAGACCTGATGGGCATCTCTAATTCTGTCTTTAAAGACATGTGACTGCAAAGAAAACTGTTTCATCTCTGCTTCCTAGATTTTATTCAAATTTCTAAACTGGACCCAAACAGGGAAGGAGATTCTGGAAAACATTTTTTTCAGCTTATCAAATTTGACCAGCATACACCACTGAATGCTAGCGGCTTTCTTTAAATGTTAGAAACACTTGTGGCTTTACATTCTCAACTAATCTGATTCTGGAAAAAGTCAAGATTTAGATGTTGAGTTGTCCGGTAGAACAGCTTGACCCAGACTCCAACTTTGCACTGAGCAGCTGTAGTGTAAAAAATGGGTGGAAATGTCAAGAAGCCTAAGGATGTATGGCAAATAATCTTGAAGCTCAAATAAATTAATGGCATATGAGAGAAAGGAGATCTAGTCTTAATTATACGGCTTTGAAAACATGCTGCCAAGAAATAAAGTACAAAATTGTTTTGACTGGGTTTCAATTACATTTAGAAAATGTAAATACACTGTATTTATCTTGTGGACTTGGGAAGCAAAACAAATTAAATGTCCAATAGAAGGTGTCACATGAGTTAGTAAATTTTAGTACTAGGTGTCTCTATTGCTAATATACTCTGTATATTTGAGGATAGACTCTGGAATTCTCTGTGGCCACCTTTCTCCCTTAAGCTTTTTGCCCAATTTCTAATAAGATCTTAGTTTCTCCTACCAAAAAGTCCATTCCCTAGCCTCAGAGCTTCTTGCCAAAGGATACTGTGAAAAAAAAATTGATGTCAAAATACTTTCTCTGCAAAGGTGGTTACTTTCATCAGTGATACAGCCTTTTCAGTTATTAAATAGACTATCTAACATGCCAGCCTGAACCATTTGCATGCTGTTCCCAAAACACAAGCAATGTCAAGCAAGTTGACAAAGAGGCTCACCAAATCAATAGCAAAAAGATCATATAAAATATAACTTCTCCTGTCCCTCTTTAAAACTATACAAAGTCAATTTCTGGCAATTCTAGCACAGTCAGTGTGTCCTGGAGGTCTGTCAGCAAAATTCAGATATATTGAAGTGAAGTCTCAGTACGCTCAGACAGGTAAATGGTAAACTTCAAATGGTATACCCATAGTGGAATTCAATATGGATGTTCCCTGTTTTACTAGATAAAATTTCATATAAACTACCATAGAGATATATCTGTCCAAAAGATCTGAAGTCCGCCTTTGTTACTTGTTTTCAAAGCCAGTGCCTGACTTTTCATGTTTCATCCAGTTCATTATCATGAACATTCCCTTCACATCTCACCCCCAAGAGAAGTGTTTATTTTGCACATAATTTATTCTTGTAAATAAATGTCCTCAACTACTGTTATTTCATTCCCTTTCAGGGCCCTTCTTGACATTTCTACGTCTGCCTTAGTTGTTAAAATTTTTCTTCCTGGGCACTTAATATTGTAAGAGTCAGAGCGGAAGATTCTGTGGAGAAGGAACCTTCCCAACTGCAGATCATGACTCATCTTCTGACTCATCAACAAGGCTGGAAATTTAGAACTGTTTATTTTAATTACAATTAATTTTTAATAGAACTAACACAAGTATGTTGGGAAATGTCATTGGTACACGAATTTAAGTTGTGTGGGGGAGGAGTGCTTGCCTTTAATACAATGCAGACACTAGAAAAGCTCATGACATGCAGTTCTTAAAGCTACAATAAAATAAGTTAACAAGCTAACAAATAACTTCAAGAAAAATTATAGACTTAACTATTTCCAGTGAGTTAAATTCAGAAATTACTCAAGGAAAAAGATTAAGAATGTTCACTGTCATAAAAAAGAACATTTAAAATTTATGAGACATATCTTCATCTTTTAAAACTCTCAGTTTTTTTATCTTTTAATAGTTTATGAACTGTTGTTTGATATCAATGTGATTATATTAAGAGAGAATTTGACTGTCATAACTGAGTAGCTGACACAAACCAAAAAATATTTAAGATTGAAATAGTTACAGAGAGTAATGAAGACATCATTCCCTGGAATTCACTTGTTTTCAGGAGAACAATTGCCATCCTTGGACAAGTTTCAATGTCAGAAACTGACTTAAGAAGAGGATAAATTCAGAGCATAATTCTCTAACAAATTAACCCATTTGAGATGAGAAGTGTAAGATTCAGGTTTCAAAGTTGGAATCAATGCGGCCTTATTATTTTGAAAGGGCAATCTCCAACCTTTCTACTAAACCAAAGAAAAAAATTAGCATACCAAGGGGTCATCGAACACAGTGAGGTTCCCTAAGTATATGCATGGACAGTTGAAACAGACAGAAACTGAACATAGTCCATAAAAATACTTAAACATTTTTTGAATTAAAATGAAAGGAAGAAAAGGATGCCAATATGTGACCCAGCGCCCAGATTCTTTATAAAGTAACCCCCGCAGTATTTTATGACCTATAGACATAACACATGAAGTGTAACTTGAAAGCGGAGGAAAAGGAGGCTCTGCCTTGAAGGACACTGAGCGTTCACCCAGCAGAGGGCGGTGGTGCATGTTGACAGTTCCTCTCTGAATGGGAAAGGAAAGAAGCCCTGCAGAGGAACCCCGGGGCAGCACACAGGCAAAGCACGAATAGAGAGAACTGGTTATAAACAGCTTCAGGGTTGGTCACTAAAGGGAGATCAGGCATTTCAGATCTTTAAGGTTTATTGAAAGGTTGGTAGAAAAGCCAAGAAAAGAGGAAAATCAGCTTCTTAGTTGTGGGAATTATGCATCTCCCTCTAACTTAATATTTTTTAAAAAAAATTACCATGTCATGTCATTGTTTATGACAACAAAAAAAAATAATGGTAACTAATATTTATTGTGTATTTATCATTATGTCAGGTACTGTCTTAAAGTCTATACATATACTGTATGTTATGACTGAATGTTTATGTTCTTCCAAAATTCATAGATTAAAGGCCTATCTATTCCCAAAGTGATGGTATAGGAGGTGGGCCTTTGGGAGTCCTCTCTCTGTAATTTCACATGAGGTTACGAGAAGTGGCAGTCTGAAACCCAAAAGAAAGCCCTCAACAGAACCTGACCATGCTAATAGCAACCTGATCTTGGACTTGGAGCCTCCAAAACTGTGAGAAATAAATGTCGTTTATAAGCAACCTAGTATGTGGTATTTGTTACAGTAGCCTGAAAGGACTAAGATGCTGTATTAATTCATTTAACTTCTCAGGAATTCTATTGTATATATACTAGAGGCCCGGTACACAAAATGTGTGCACTCAGGAGGGTCCCTCAGCTTGGCCTGTGCCCTCTAGCAGTCTGGGAGCCCTTGGGGGATGTCTGACTGATGGCTTAGGCCTGCTTGGGAGCAGGCCGAAGCCTTCAGTTGGACATCCTTAGCACTGCCACAGAGGCAGGAGAGGCTCCCGCCACCACTGCTGCATTTGCCAGGCATGAGCCAGGCTCAGGGCTTCTGGCTGAGTGGGGCTCCCTCTGTGGGAGTGCACTGACCACCAGGGGGCAGCTCCAATGTTGAGCGTCTGCCCCCTTGTGGTCAGTGCGCATCATAGCGACCAGTCTTTCCACTGTTTGACCAATTTGCATATTAGCCTTTTATTATATAGAATTTTTATTTTTTAAATCCTCACCTGAGAATACGTGTTTATTGATTTTTAAAGAGAGAGGAAGGGGGAAGGAGAGAGAGAAAGAGAAATATCGATGTGAAAGAAAAACATTGATCTGTTGCCTCCCCCATGTGCCCATACTGGAAATGGAATCCACAACCTGATGTGTGCCCTGATCAGGAATCAAACCCAAGACGCTTCAGAGCTCAGGATGACACTCGAACCAACTGAGCCACACCCACCAGACTGTATATGTACTGTTATTATTTCCTCTTTAAAGGTGAGAAATCTTAAGTAAAGTTTTTTATAGTTAGCGCATTACTCCCCACTAGTGAAATGTATTTTCGATTGTTTCCTACACCACAGTCTACTTATATTTTGTTGTACTGCAGAGGCATAGATTGTCTACAACTACTCACTATGGAAAATTCTACTGCATTAAACCCACTCAAACATCCCTCCTCTCCAGACTATGAAAATGCCTATCTATTTGGTCTAAAGTATATCAATACTTAATTTCACTAATAACTGCAACTGGTTACAGAGAGAATTATTGGCTTCCCACATTTTCATTAATAAATATGTAATTTTTAAATATGTAATTTTTCTAAATAAAATTGTTGACCATTTAGATGTCCATGTATCTCCATGGACATCTAAATAATTTTATGTGGTTAAATTCAGTATTTGCTTTAAGTTTTCTTTTTGGAATCTAACCTTGGATCACAAAGATATAATTTAATATTTTCTTCTATAGCCAATGGTATTTTACCTTTCATATTTAGGTGTTAAACCACATGAAATCCACTTGGAGTAATATAATAAGAATTGAGGTGTATTTTTCTCCATAAGATGGACAATTTGTTTGTAGTGACAATTTATCAAATAAGTTCTTCCATATACATATCTTTCTAAATTATACTGGTCTAATTTTATATTTTTACTAGAGACTCAGTGCACAAAATCCTGCACTTGTAGGGTCTCTAGGCCTAGCCTGTGATCAGAGCCATGTCCGCCGTCCCAGGACACTCTGAAAAGCTGCTCACCTCTGCCCCAGGATACTCCACAACGCTGCTGACACCTTGTGAACCTCCACAAGGCTGCCTCTGCCCTGCAAGTCCAGTCCCTAGTCCTTCTCCCCTGCCACCCAGCCCGGTTCCCATGATTCCCCATTGGTCATCCAGGGATGGGAGCCTGTGGGTTGTGGGGAGGGACCGAGAAATGGTCAATGCACCTCATAACAACTGGTCAACTGGTCGTTCTGGTCGTGAGGCCTGGCCTTTTATTACTATAAATGGTAGTTTTGTAATATCTTTATTACTATGGCTTTATTGGAATTTTGTCAGGTGTATTAGGGTAGCATTTACAAACATTGAAATTCGTTCTTTAGGTAAAGTTCTATGGTTTTTGACATACAAATTAATGTAACTACCATCATAACCAAGATACAGAAAAGAATTCTATTGCCTCCCCTGCCAAATACCCCTATACTCCTTTGTAGTCAACACATACCTCAAACCCAGCTTCTGGCAACCACTGGTATGTTTTCTTGTTCCTCCAGATTTGTCTTTCCCAGAATGCCATACAAATGTAAGCATGCAGCAGCCTTTACCCTTCTGAGAATGGCTTCTTTCACTTAGCTTAATTTACTTGAGATAATCCATGTTTTATGTATCAGTAGTTTATTCCTTTTTATAGCTGAGTAGTAAGCCACCCTTTGCATATACATGACTTGTATATACACTGGTTAAAGAACATTGAGTTATATTCCATTTTTGATGATTATTAATAAAGCTATTATAAATACTGACGTGAACAAGATTGCGGGGTTATATGCCTAAACTTTTAAGAAAGTGCCAAACTGCCCTAGACGGTTTGGCTCAGTGGATACAGCCTCAGCCTGTTGACTGAAGGGTCCTGTGTTCCATCCTGGTCTAAGGTGCATGCCCGGGTTGTGGGCTCAAGCCCCAGTAGGGGTCGTGCAGGAGGCATCCAATCAATTATTCTCTCTCATCATTGATGTTTCTATCTCTCTCTCCCTCTCCCTTTCTCTCTGAAATCTATATATATATATACACACATATACACACATATATACATGTATACACACACACACACACACACACACACACACACACACTAGTGGCCCAGTGCATGAAATTTGTGCATGGTGGGGGGGGGGGTATTCCTCAGCCTGGCCTGCACCCTCTGCAATCTGGGACCCCTCGAAGGATATCCTACTGCCGGTTTATAGGGATTGGGCTTAAACAGGCAGTCGGACATCCCTCTCGCAATCCAGGACTGCTGGCTCCTAACCGCTCACCTGCCTGCTTGCCTGCCTGATTGCCCCTAACCACTCTGCCTGCTGGCCTGCTTGCCCCCAATTGCTCACCCCCAAATGCCCTCCCGTCAGCCTGATCACCCGCAACTGCCCCACATGCCAGTGTACTCACCCCCAACTGCCTCCCCTGCTGGCCTGCTCACTCCAAACTGCCCAGCCCTCGCTGTCCTGATCAACTCCGTCTGACCCCCACTGACGGCCTGCTCATCTCCAACTGGTCCCCCTGCTGGTCTGCTTACCCCCAATGGCCCCGCCCTCCACCAGCCTGATCAGCCACAACTGCCATCCCCTCTTGACCTCTAACCGCCTCTACCTCGGCTCCACCACCATGGCTTTGTCCAGAAGAACATCTGGAAGTTATCCTGGAAGGTATCTCAGTCTAATTGGCGTATTACCCTTTTATTAGTATAGATAGAGGCCTGGTACATGGGTGGGGGCTGGCTTGTTTGCCCTGAAGGGTGTCCTGGATCAGGGTGGGGGTCCCGCTGGGGTGCCTGGCCAGCCTGGGTTAGGGGCTGAGGGCCATTTTCAGGCTGGCCACAGCCCCTTCAGGGTGGGGGGGTCCCGCTGGGGTGCCTGGCCAGCCTGGGTGAGGGGCTGATGGCTGCTTGCAGGCTGGCCATGGCCCCTGGTGACCCAAGCTCCCAGCCCCTCCTTTTTTGCTTTTCTTTATTATTATTTTTTTTTATTTTCAGTGCCTCCTTGAGCAGAGGCCAGGGCTGGCTGGAAGCAGGTATCTAGGATTTATTTATATTCTATAATTGAAACTTTGTAGCCTTGAGTGGAGGCCAGGGCCAGCCTGGGAGGGTGGGAAGCTTGGCTTCCTCCATCGCCGGGGGCAACCCAAGCCTCCTGCTCACTCCAGCTCCTTGGCCACCACCATCTTGTTGGGTTAATTTGCATACTTGCTCTTGTTTGGCTGGTGGGTACGGCTTGTGGGTGTAGGGGAGGTACAGTCAATTTGCATGATTCTCTTTTATTAGATAGGATATATATGTATATGTATATGTGTGTGTGTATATATATATATATATATATATATATATATATATAGAGAGAGAGAGAGAGAGAGAGAGAGAGAGAGAGAGAGAGAGAAACTATTTTCCACAGTGGCAATAACATTTTGCAGTCTCTCAGCAATATATGAGATTTCCAGGTACTCTGTACCATCTCCAACAACTGATACTGTTCTTTCCTTCTCTTCCTCTCCCTTTCTCCCTACCCTCCCTCCTTTCATATTTCCTTTTTATTCTTGTTTTTTTTAAATATGTTTTTATTGATTTTGGAGAGAGGAAGGGAGAGGGGGAGAGAGATAGAAACATCAACGATGAGAGAGAATCATTGATTGGGTGATTCCTGCATGCCTCTAACTAGGGATCAAGTCTGCAACCTGGGCATGTGCCTTGACTGGGAATTGACCTGGTGACCTCTTGCTGCACAGGATGTTGCTCAACCAACTGAGCAACACCTGCCAGGCTTTTTTTTTATTATTATCATTTCAGTAGGTGTGTGGTGGTCCTGATTGTGATTTAATTTACTTTTCCATTATGACTAATGATATCTTGTGGATTTTCTCACATGTCTTGCCCTCTTAATATCTTTTTTGTGTGAAGTGTCTTAAAACTGTTTGCCTCTGTTTTTTTATTGGATTGTTTGTTTAATTACAAGTCTTGAATATTCCTTATATAGTCTGCATACAGTGTTTTTTAGATGTGTTTGCAAATGTCAGTTTGTATCTTGACATTTATTTTAAGACTGTCTTTAGAAGAACAGAACATTTTAATTTTGAAGAAGTCCAGTAAATCAGTTTTGTGTTTTATAGATAGTGCTTTTGCAGAGGTATGTAAGAAATATTGGCTTAGCCCTGGGAAAATATTTCTATCTCAGGAGAGATCAATGATTGTCTCTCATTAATGTTTCTATCTCTCTCTCCCTCCCCCTTCCTCTCTGAAATTAATTTTAAAAAAGAAATATTTGCCTATTTTAAAGTCACAAAATGTTTGTCATATATTTTCTACTAAAATTTTTATAGTTTTTGGTTTTACAATGAAGCCCATGGTCTGTTTTGACTTAATTGTTGTATCTGTTGTGAGGTCAAGGCTTGCTTTTGTGTATATGGTATTGTAATTCTTCCAGTGCCATCAATGTTGAGAGAGAATCATTGATCAGCTGCCTACTGGGGACTGAGCCTGCAGCCCAGGCAATTGCCCTGACACTCAATCATTGAGCTATATTGGCCAGGCCTTTTAATATATTTTTAATGTTTTTCTGTGAGATGGTAATTTTTTCTAAGATTCTTTACAATTTTATAAAAAAGGTATCTATAATAATAAAAGTGTAATATGCTAATTAGACCAGACAGCCGAATGACCTTCTGGAGATTATTCCAAATGTCCTTCCCTATGACCTTCTGGATAAAGGTGTGGTGATGGGGGCTGAGACAGAGTGGTTAGGGACAATTAGGCAGTTAGGGGTGCTTAGGCAGGCAAATGAGCAGTTAGGGACAATCAGGCAGGCAGGCAGGCAGGTAGAATGGTTAGGGGAGATCAGGCAGGCAAGCAGGCAGAGTGGTTAGGAGCAATCAGGCAGGCAGGCAGGTGAGTGGGTAGGAGCCAGTGGTCCTGGATTGTGAGAGGGATGTGCGGGATCGGGCCTAAAACGGCAGTCAGACATCCCCCAAGGGATCCCAGATTGCAAGAGGTTGCAGGCTGGGCTAAGGGATCCCCCCGTCCCATGCAGGAATTTTGTGCACCAGGCCTCTAATATATTTTATAATTTATTTCTCTTAAAAATAGAATAACTGTTAATTCCCATAATGCTGTTGATTTTCTTAAATTTCACTTTTATCTAGATTAAAATTGCTTATTGTTGAGTTGTCTGTATAGATTTTTTTCTCTTCTCTTATATTCCTTATACCTTTCTGTCTGTTTATTAAATGGTTGGTGTCTTAGCCAGTTTGAACTGTTCTAATAAAATAACACAGACAGGGTGAATTATAAATAGCAAAAATGTATCATTTACAGTTCTGGAGGCTGGGATTCCTAGATTAGAGTGAGGTACAGGGCCCTCTTCTGGGTTGCAGACTTAATTTTGTATCTTCACATGATAGAAGGAGCAAGGGAACTCTGCGGTCTATTTTATTTCATTTTTAATGTTTTAAAAAATTTTCAATTACAATTAACCTACAATATTATATTAGTTTCATCATGATTAGACATTCATGTAAATTACAAGTGATAACCAATAAATCTAGTATCTATCTGACACCATAGATAGTTCAATATAATTGATTGTACTTTACATCCCGTAACTATTTTGTAACTACCAATTTGTACATCCTAACCCCTTCCCCTTTTCACCCAGCCCCTCAATACCCCTCCCCACCTGGCAACCATCAAAATCTCTATATCGATGAATTTGCTTCTGTTTTGTTTGTCCCTCTATTTTTTTTTAATTTCACTTATAAGTCAAATCATATGGCATTTATTGTCTCTGACTCATTTCACTCAGCATGATGCTCTCTAGCTCCATTCATGTTGTTGCAGAAGGTAAGATTTCATTTATTTTTTTATGGCTGAATCATATTCCATTATATATATGCACCACTTCCTTATCCATTCATTTATTGATGTACACTTAGGTTGCTTTCATATCTTGAGTATTGTAAATAATACTGCAATGAACAAAGCAATGCATGTATCTTTTACAATTAATGTTTTGGATTTCTTCAGATAAATATCCAGAAGTGGAGATGCTGGGTCCTTCTTTGTCTCTTTTGTAAAGCCTATTTTGTCTGGTCTCAGTATTAATACAACAACTTTTTAAATTTTATTTTCATAAAATATTTTTTTCGTTCTTTTACTTTCAATCTGTGTGTGTCTTTCTATATAAAGTAAACCTCTATAGACAGTATATGTAATGATCTTTCATGTTTTCTTATTCATTAACCATATGTCTTTTGATTGAAATATTTAACCTATTTGCATTTAGTGTAATTGTTGATAGGTATGTAGTTATTGGCATTTTATTATTCATATTTATTTATTTTTTTTCTTATAAATCTTTATTGTTCAGATTATTACAGGTGTTCCACTTTTTTTTCCCCCCCGTAGCTCCCCTCCACCTGATTCCCCACCCCACCCCATGCCCTTACCCCCCGCCACTGTCTTCATCCATAGGAGTAAGATTTTTGTCCAATCTCTTCCCGCACCCCTCACAGTTGCTTCCCCTGAGAATCGTCAGTCCACTCCCTTTCTATGTCCCTGATTCTATTATATTCACCAGTCCATTCTGTTCTTCAGATTTTTTTTATTCACTTGATTTTTAGATTCACTTGTTGGTAGGTATGTATATGATGTCATTTTGTTGTTCATAATTTTTATCTTTATTTTTTTCTTCTTCTTCCTCTTCTTAAAGAATACCCTTCAGCATTTCATGTAATCCTGGTTTGGTGGCGATGAACTCCTTTAGCTTTTTCTTGTCTGTGAAGCTCTTTATCTGACCTTCAACTCTGAATGATAGCTTTGCTGGGTAGAGTAATCTTGGTTGTAGGTTCTTGCTGTTCATCACTTTGAATATTTCTTGCCACTCCCTTCTGGCCTGCATAGTTTCTGTTGAGAAATCAGCTGACAGTCGTATGGGTACTCCCTTGTAGGTAATTAACTGTTTTTGTCTTGCTGCTTTTAATATTCTCTCTTTGTCTTTTGCCCTTGGCATTTTAATTATGATGTGTCTTGGTGTGGTCCTCTTTGGGTTCCTCTTGTATGGGGTTCTGTGTGCTTCTTGAACTTGTAAGTCTATTTCTTTCACCAGGTAGGGAAAGTTTTCTGTCATTATTTCTTCTAATAGGTTTTCAATATTTTGCTCTCTCCCTTCTTCTGGCACCCCAAAAATTTGGATGTTGGTTCGCTTGAAGTTGTCCCAAAGGCTCCTTACACTATCTTCATATTTTTGGATTCTTTTTTCTTTTTGTTTTTCTGGTTGGATGTTTTTTCTTTCCACATATTTCAGATCTTTGGTTTGATTCTTGGGGTACGTTGATCTACAGTTGAGTTTCTGTATATTTTTTATTTCAGACAGTGTATGCTTCATTTCTGACTGATCCTTTTCCATTTTTTTGGCATTCTCATTAAGGTCCTTGAAGGTCTTACTAAGCTCCTTAGAAGTGTCATCAAGTTTCTCAGCGGTTTTTAGAAGATTCTTGAGTAACCTTATACATGTGGTTCTGAACTCTATGTCATCCAGTAGTTTGCTTTCCTCCGTTTCTTTCATTCGTGACATGTTTCTTTGTTTCTGCATTTTGGCTGCTTCCCTGTGTTGATGGAGTGGCTTTGTGTGGTAGGTGACCTATAGGGGGCAGTAGCTCAGCCTCCCCAATCACCTGATGTGGATGCTCTTGGTACACCCCTTTGTGGGCTGAGTGCAAAGTCTTGGTGTAGTTAAGCCTGAATTGCTGTTGGTACGCTGGGAGGAATTGACCTCCAGGCCAATTAGCTGTGAGCACTCCCTGTGTCTATAATGGAAGAACTGCTGTGCTGAAGACACGCAGGACTTGTTTCAGTGGGGCTTCGGTGCTCACTGAGTTTGCCTCTTGAATGTGTCACTTATGGATGTGAGGAGTTGAAATCTGGTGTCTCACACTGCCCACTAGGTACACTGGCTTCTGGATCTCCAATGGGGTGCAGGTCAGCTACTGTCTGAGGCCACTCAGCAGGAGCTACAGTGAGAGCTACAGTTTTCTCCTCTTTGCTTGGGGTTTGGAGGTTTTGGAACTGTCTGACCCGGGCTGCAAGTTTGCTAGGTTAAGCTGTGATAGGGCAGTCTTTTCTTATGCTAACTCGGTTGCTTGGAGCCTGGGTGGGTTTGTAGGTTGTGCAGGGCGGGGCCTCAGGGCGTCACTAGGTTAGGGCGTGGCAAACAGCAATGGCTGCTAGTTAGCCAGCTCTGTGTCCCCAAAGGCATCAGTGAGTCCCGTGCCCCAGTGCAGTAAACAATTATTCCTGCGCCCAGCTCTGCAAGCAAGCCACCCTCTCTGTCAGACAGTCCAGCTTCTCCCCGTAGGAGTTTGGGTCCCCCGCGTCTCCCCAGAGACTGGATTTCAGAGTTATCGGGGGCTTGTCTCCGTTTGGGTTGAAAAAAGCAACGCACCCAGTCGCCCCCAGCCAGCCCGGATCACGCGCCTCCGTACCTCAGCTTTTCAGCGCTCGTGCACGTCTCAAAGCTCTTTTCTCTTTCCTTCTAGTTGTAGAACTTCCACTCAGCCAGCTTTCCCGTGGTTCTGGGTGATAGACGTTTTGTCTTTTAGTTGCAGTTTAAATTGTTGTGGGAGGCAGCAGTTTAGGTGTTTACCTACGCCGCCATCTCTAATTCTTTCTTATTATTCATATTTAAATTTTTCTTCTCCTTAAAAAATTCCCTTTAACATATATATACATATATATATACACAATATATACACACATAGATATAGATATATATATTTATTGATTTAAGAGAGGAAGGGAGAGGAAGAGACATAGAAACATCAATGATGATAGAGAATAATTGATCAGCTGCCTCTTGTATGTCCCCTACTGGGGATCAAACCCACAATCCAGCATGTGTCCTTGACCAGAATCAAACCCAAGACCCTTCGGTCCACAGGCTGATACTCTATCCACTGAGCCAAATCAGCTAGGGCCCCTTTTTTTGTAATACACTGAGCCAAACCAGCTAGGGCCCCTTTTTTGTAATACTGATTTGGTGTTGATGAACTGCTTTACTTTTCACTTGTCTGGGGATCTTCCCCCCATTGACCCCCTTCCTCTCCACACCCCCATCACCACACACACACACGGCCCAGCCTTTACCACACACTATCTGTCCTTGGATTCTAAATGATAGCCTTGCTGGGTAGAGTATTCTTGGTTGTAGGCCCTTGCTTCTCATCACTTTGAATATTTCATGTCAGTCCCTTCTGTCCTCAAAAGCTTATTTTGAGGAATCAACTGACAGCCTTATGGGAGCTCCCTGTAAGTAACTGACTGCTTTCCTCTTGCTATTTTTAAGATTTTCTCTTTGTCTTTAACCTTTGGCATTTTACTTATGATATGTTTTGGTGTGGACCTCTTTGGGACTCTGTGCTGCTTGGGCTGGTATGTCTATTTTTTAAAATTTTTTTGCCAGGTTAGGGAAGTTTGTCATCACCATCTCTTCAAATTTGTTTTCAATTTATTTCTCTTTCTCTTCTCCTTCTGGAACCCCTATGATTAAAATATTACTGTGTTTGATGTTGTTCCAGGTGCCCCTAAAACTATCCTCATTATTAGGGAATTATTTTTTCTTTTTGCTATTCTGATTGGGTGTTTTCTGCCACCTTATCTTCCCAATCATTGATCCAGCCCTCTGTTTCATATAATTTAGTGTTTATTCCACCTAATATATTCTTTATTTAAGTTATTGTATTCTTCATTTCTTACTGGTTCTTATTTACATTTTTTAATCTTAATTTTTATGTTTACTATCTCTTTGTCAAAGTTATCACTGAGATGATTGAGCTTCCTTATAACCAGTGTTTTAAACTCTATACCTGGTAGTTTGCATGTCTCTTTTGTTCTCTTCTTTCATTTGGGATTTTTGTTCATTTGTGTGTTTTTTGTTGTGTGTGTGAGTGTGTTTGTTTGTTTGTTTTCTACTTTTGATTGCCTCTCTATATTCTTTACTATGTATTAGGTACATAGATAGAGCTGCTACATCTCCCAGTCTTGGTAGAGTGGTCGTATATAGCAGATGTCCTGTGGGGTAAAGTGGCAAAATCCCCTTAGTTATTTCAGCTGGGTGCTCCAGATGTTCTTCTTGTGTGGATTGTGTCCTCCTATTGTAGTTGACCTTAGGGCTATTTGTTTTGTGGCCTGGCCAGGACTACAGTGGATAAGCTGTTGTGCAGGAGTAGACCCTACAGAGCAAGATTCACTCTAACATGGCTCTGGTGCCTGTTCAGTATGCCATTCGGATTTGTTGTTTGTGGAGGTGGTTGAGTGGTTCACTGATGTGGTCTGAAGCTGGCTGGTGGATATATTGTTGCTGGGACATCTGATGTGGGAAAAGCACTGATGTGGGCCATGGTCAGCTGCTGCTTGTGCCCTGCTTGGGGCCAGCTGGTATGAGCTACAAAGTGATCTGCAGATGGTGGCCACTTGTGCTAGTGATGCCTGGGAGAAGGTAAGCTGTGTATTGAATCTGGTTGCACCTAAAGCTGGGCTTATGGCTGCTTAGCAAGAGATATCAGGCATGCTGAAGCCAGATGCTGTTAGTTTAGGCTCGTGAACCTTTGAAAGATTTTAGGAAAGTTCACAGCATGAGCTGAGACAGGCCATTTTTATGGTAAAGCCACTGTAAGTACTTGTGTAGTCCTGAAAGTTGTTTGAGGTGTGTTCTCAGGGAATCATCAGGGTGAAGTGTTAGGCCCTTGATGAAGACTTAGATATGGTGCCCACCTGCTCCTGTAGGGAAAGGGCTCAGTGAAGGAACAATGTCTCAGCTAGCACTTCTGTCTGGGAGAAAGCTCCCCCTCCGTTCTTCACACTGAAGCCAGACAATTCATTTCCTCCCTCTATGTTTCTGGCACCTTCTGAGCTATTGCCTTAGTGCTGGAGCTTAGAGCAAGTGAGTCTGTCAGCAGGCTCTTTCAGAGGAATCCATGGGACTTTAGCAGCCCTCTAACTCAGCCACAATCTCCAAGGGTTTTCAAGCCAGAAATTATGGGGACTTCTTTTGCTGGTACTGGAACCCTGGTCTGTGGGTCTTGGTGTGGGGGTGGGAACCCTCACTTTTAAAGGGAGACCTCCACAGCTGAGATATTCCTCCCAATTTTTAAACACCAGATGTGAATGTTGGACCAGCCAGTTTCGTGTCTATGCCCCTCCTACCAGCCTCAACATGGCTTCCTTTGTATATCCTTAGTTATAAGACTTCTTTTTTAAGATAGATTTCAGGGATTCTCAAAGATGGCTGTTCTGTAGTTTAATTGTAATTTTAATATAGTCATGGGAGGAGATGAGTGCAGCATTTACCTTCTCTGCCATCTTGACTGGAAGCCCTGGGGTCTCTTTTATAAAGGAATTAGTGGCATCTATGGAGAGCTGTCATCATGACCTACTCTCAAAGGCCCCACTGGTGATGCCATCACCTTGGACATTTGCATTTCAATAAGGAATTTTGTGGAGATGAAAACCTTTAGATCATAGCAGTTGGTGATGAGGATCTTAAATATTATTCTAAAAATCAAGTGTGATGAGGAACATTGATATCATATTCTTGATCGCATGCATCTCCATTCATCTAAGTTTCCTCCATTAAGAAGGATGCTTTCCTAAGATTTAAGTTTTACAGATTTTTATTTTTAAGAAATTTTGATATAGTTCTTGTTTTTCTGAGATTTTTAAGATCATAAACAGTTGACCCTTGAACAATATGACTTTGAACTGCATTATTCCACTCACACACAGATTTTTTTCCAAATAATACATAGAGAATTTTTTTAAAATTAGGGACAGTTTGAAAAACCTCACAGAGAAATGACATATCCTAAAAATATGGAAACATTATGAGAAAATTAGGTATGTTGCAAATTCATAAAATATATGTAGATGCTAGTCCTTTTTATCATTTGCTGCCATAAAATATGCACATACCAATTCTAAAAAATTAAAAATTATCAGAGCTTACACAAACACAGACCACACATGGTGACATCCTCAGTAGAGAGAAATGTAAACAAATGTAAAGATGCACTATTCAATTATAACTGCATAAGATTAAATACATAACATACTACTGTAACAATTCTGTAGCCACCTCCTGTTGTTATTACTGTGAGCTCAAGTGTTGTGAATGTTCATTTAAATTGCTGTGTGACGCTAGTCATCCCCTTGTGAGCAGTTCATCTCTTCGGTAAATTGTGCATCGCAGTAAAAAGTGAATTCTCACAGTTCTCACATATTTTTCATCGTGTTTAGTGCAATACTGTAAACCTAGAGTAACACCATGGGACCCGTACAAAGAGCCACTGGCAATACTGGAGGTGCTCCCAAGAAGCAGGAGAAAGTCATGATGCTGCAAGAAAAAGCTGAGTTGCCTGATGTATACTTTAGATTGAGGTCTGCAGCTGCGGGCGTCCACAACTTCAAGATAAATGAAGTCAATCTAAGGACCACCGTAAAAAAGGAAAAGGATGTTCGTGACGCCATGGCCGCAGCTATGCCAGCAGGCATAAAAATCTTGATGTTTTTTCTAAATACCTTTTTTATCTTGCATTGGAAATGCAGCTTTTATGTGGGTGCAAGAATATTTATAGACCCGAATATGATTCAAAAATAAGGGAAGCCATTGTATGACAACTTACAGCAAAAGAAAGCTGAAGAGTGAGTCTAAAGCTAAAATATTTAATGCCAGCAAAGAATGGCATTCAAGAAAGACGTTTGGCTTTTAAAATGTCAAGGTGATAAGAGAAGCAGCAGACAAACTCCCAGACACCATTTGAAAAATCATTGAAGAAAGGATAACTGACTGAATAGGCATTTAGTGCAGATGAAAGTGCCCTATTCTGGAAGAAAAAAAAAAGCCATGAAAGACAGTTATCATTAAGGAAAAAAGCACCAGGATTTTTGCAAAATAAGCCAGTCAGAGAAAAACAAGTATCACAGGAAGGGATTGACTAACTCTACTGTTCTGTGCAAATGCAGTCAGGTTTATGATCAAGGCTGCCCTTATCTATAAAGCTGGGACTGTCCTCCCACCCCCACCGCCCCCCCCAACCTTGATGGGAAAAGATAAACACCAGCTGCCGGTCTTTTGGTTGCACAACAAGAAGGCCTGGACAATGAGAACTTTTTTTCTGGATTGATTTCATTAATACTTTGTCCCTGAAGTCAGGAAATATCTTGCCAGGAAGAGACTGCCTTTTAAAGTTATTTTGACATTGGACATTGTCCTTGGCCACCCAGAGAACCATGAGTTCAACACCAAAGGCATAAATGTGGACTTCTGATCCCTAGACACAACATCTGTAATTCAACCTCTAGATATGAACCTTGAAGGCTCATTACACACTGTACTCTAGGAAAGGATTGCCAACAGTATGATTGACAGACATCATGAAAGTCTGAGAGGATTACATCATTGAAGATGCCGTTGTTATAGAAAAAGCATGAAAGCCATCAAGCCCCAAACAATAACTTCCTGCTGGAGAAAACTATTGTTTTTTTCTGTTGTCCGAATGTCACACATGCCTTCACAGGATTCACAGCAGAGTTAATCAAGGAAATCATGAAAAAGCTTGTGGATATGGCAACAAAGGTGGTGGTGATGGGTAAAGGGTTTCACCATATGGGTCCTGGAGAAATTCAAGTGCTAATAGACACCACACCAGAGGCATTAACAAAAGACTTGATGGAGATGAGTGCCGGATGATGAGGAAGAAGTAAACGAAGCAGTGCCAGAAAACAAGTTAACATCAGATAATCTGGCAGAAGTGTTCCAAATATTCCAGACTGCTTTTGGGAATAAATAAGACAGTCAGAGAAAGACAAGTATCACATGATCTCACTCTTATGTGTAATTTAATAAACAAAATAAACTGATGAAGAAAATAGATCCAGAGACATAGAAGCATGGAACAGACTGTCAAAACTCAGAAGGAAGGCTGGGGTGGGTGGGAAGAGATTAACCAAAGAATTTGTATGCAATATCTGCATAACCCATGGACACAGACAATAGGGTGCTAAAGGCCTGGGGTGGGTGCTGGGTGTAGGGAATCAATGGGGGAGAGGGAAGGGTACATCTATAATACTTAAGACAATAAAGATAATTTTTTTAAAGACTGCTTTTGACTCTTTTTTTTTTACTTTAATAGTTTTTATACAACATGAACTCTTCCATGTCATGGGCACTGAAGTTAGAGCAAACAGTGCAAAGGAGGATGGGGACCTTACAGAACCATTTTTAGAGAAATAAAAAGCAGAGTTGTAGGACAAAAATTATGAAATATTTCCACCAAATTACACCAAGTTTGCCTGCACAAAGAGAGTTATTTTAATATAAAATTAATAATGTGTTTGCTTGCTGTGTTATAACTTTGCTTTCAAAGAATTACATTACCATACAGTATGCCTCTCTCTGTTTCAATTGTAGAAATTGTGTATCAACCTATCATCACAGGCACGTGCTATTTTTTAAAAAAAATAGAAAGTACCAGTGTTTCCACACTGTATTATGAATAAGATTGTTATATTTTATGCCATACCATTTTTACAATGATTTACTCATTAGTGTATAGGCTAAACTACTGTAAAATAATTATATTGATTAAACCAGGGTGCCATAAAGCAATCGATATCATTGCTTCTTCTTTATCAACACATGAATCATTATTCCTGCAAATAAAGATAGATTTGTTACATTATCTTTTAACTTTTGATGTCTAGTGTTAATAATATGTATAACATCTGTAGTGTTTTGTAGCATATAAGGCAACATTGATGTAGATACTGACAGATGATTCAGCTTGCAAACAGATTCATAAACTTCCTGTATTGGTAAATCCGGTGCAGTATTATAAATGTGTGTTCTCATTTTTTTTTTTTTACTTTAAAAATTATTTAATTGCTGCTTCTTTTTAAATGTATCTTTATTGTTGAAAGTATTACATATATCCCCTTTTTTCTCCCTTTTCCTCCCCTCCATCCCATACCCCCTCCCCACTGGCTTCACAGCACTATTGTTTGTGTCCATGGGTTATGCATATATAAGGTCTTTGGTAAATCTCTTCCTGTCTCCTCCTCTACCATTCCCTCTGAGATTTGTCAGTCTTTTCCATGTTTCCATGTCTCAATATATTTTGTTTGTCAGTTTATTTTGTTCATTAGATTCTGCATATAAGTGAGATCGTGTGACACTTGTTTTTCTCTGGCTTATTTTACTTAGCTTAATATTCTCCAGGTCCCTCCATGCTGTCTCAAATGGTAAGAGATCCTTCTTTTTTATAGCTGCATAGTATTCCTTATGTGATTGTTGTTGTGTTTTTTTTTCTTGCTAATGATTGTCTTTTTCTTTTTAAATACTTTTATTGATTTTTAGAGGGAAGAAGGAAGGGAGAGGGGGAGAGAGAGAGAGACAATGATGTGAGAGAGAAAAAGATCGATGAGCTCCCTCCTGCAAGTCTCCTACCCAGGATTGAGCCTGCAGCCCTGGGCCTGGGCCTTGCTCAGGAATAGAACTGGCAACCTTTCTGTGAATGGGAAAACACCCAACTAACTAAGCCACACTGGCCAGGACTTCTTGCTATTAATTTTCTTAAAATATTTCTGTTTTTTTTCTAGCTTAATTTGTTATAAGAATACAGTATATAATATTTGTAACATACAAGATATAGGTTAATTGACTGTTTTTGTTCTTGGCAAGTCTTCTAGTCAACAGTAGGCTATTAGTAGTTAATATTTGGGGGAGTCAAAAGTTATATGCAGATTTTTGACTGAGCCAGGGGTTGCTGCCTCTAACCTCTGCATTGTTTAAAAGTTAACTGTATTGGTGACTTATTTTATGAAATGCTTTGTATGCATTGTTTTAATATTCAAATAACTATGAGGTAAAATGTATGTGCTTTAAAAATAATTGATAATTTGGTCTATCCTTAATTTTCTAGTATACTTTGGACTCCCTTAAATAAAATTTACTTGAGACATTAACTTCTAGGTTTAAAATACAAATGATCTCTCACATATTTTTCTTATACTATTATTAGCTGATTTTAGAATAAATTTGTGCTAGCCTCATAAAATGTATTAGTGAACTTCCCTTCTTTTACTATTTCTTGAAATAACTTATATAAGGTAGTTATTTCTATATATTGAAGGTTTAGCAAAATTCAGCTGTAAAACAATATAGATCTGCTCTCCTTTATAGTGGAAGAGCAGGTTTAGAACAGAAGGAAAATTGTGTATCTTTAGTTATTTAGTTTCTTTCAGTAATTCAAGTTTTCCATCCTGGACTATGGACATTAAACATACCAATTGGATCTCGGCACTATGAGAATCATAAGCAGTGCCACAGATTTCCAAATGTCAGCTAGAGATTTATGCAGCCTTCGGTTGTATACAGTGTTTATAGGTTATAAAATTTATTAGCATATATTGTCCAATGTGTATATATATGTTTTTATTTATTTTACAGAGGAAGGTAGAGTGAGAGAGAGATAGAAACATTAATGATGAGAGAGAATCATTGATTGGTTGCTTCCTGCACATCCTGCACTGGGTATCCAGGCTGGAAACCTGGACATGTGGCCTGATCAGGAATCAAACTGTAACCTCCTGGTTCTTGGGTTGACCCTCAAACACTGAGCCACACCAGCCAGGCTCAAAGTATTCTTATATTGTTTTTTTAAATCTCTGTACTGTCTGATATTACACTTCCTTTTCCCGGTATATTTTTGTATCACATCTTTCTTTTTTGTCTTAATAAACCTTGTCAAAATTTTTACTTTTTTCACCAATCTTTCATTTTGGTGTTATTCATCTTTCATTATTTCTTTATTTAAATGGTTTTGTCTTCATGCTTTCCACATTCTTCTTGTTTCATTGGCTTTGTTCTGTTGCTCTTTTTCAAAATGTAATTAGCATTAATTTAATAACTTTAGGGCTAATGTATAGAGGGCTGTAGCTTTCTTTCCAAATTCTGCTTTAGCTGTATACAATAAATTTTAAGTGCAGTGTTTACATTTTTATTCAGTTCTTACCATTTCATAATTTCCCTAAAGATTTGTTCTTTAACTCAAGATATTTATCCATAGTATATTAATTTGTTTTTCCAGTCATTAGGGACCTTTCAAAATTTTTATTTAATTATTAATTTCTAATTTTATTGTTTTGAGATCAGACAACACCTTTAATATAATATTCACTGTTTTGCGTATATTGCAAACCCTCCAAATGGCCTTGTCAGTCTTTAATTCTTGACTGTTCTTGATTAGTCATGCAACAAACATTTAATAAATACTCTGTGTCTGGCACTCTTTTAAGCACGTGGGGAAAGTTAGTGAATAAAACATACAAAATCGTTTTTCTCATGGATCTTAGATTCTACCAGGAAAAAAAAAAAGATAATTAACCATTGCTTATAGATAAATGGAAAGTTAGAGACAAATGCTTTGGGAAAGAAAAATGTAGAGTTGGGTAAAGCCTTATCCTAACTTAGTAAGGCTCATTGTTGTTTTACCTTGTCAATTGTTTAAACAATTTTACCTTCCACCTAAACAAATCAACTTTCTTTTTTTGTCAACTCCCTTCAGCCACTCATGTAGTTATTCTCTCTTTTTAAAAATAGCCTGTATTATATATTATATGTATTATCTTTCTTCCCTATTTTTTTAGTCTCTCTCTCTCTCTCTCTCTCTCTCTCTCTCTGTATAATGCTCACCATTACTTGGAGAATGCCCTCAACAAAGGTGTGGTGTTTTTGTTGTTGTTTTTTTTTTTTCAAGTGGGTCTTAGCATGTTAACATTCCTGGAAATATTTTTACATTGACTTCTTATTTAAAAGATAAGAACTAATTATAAAAATCTAGATTTGGTATTCCATTCCTTTAGTACTTTGAACATTTTATTTAGATTTTCCACTTAATTTTTTAAGTTTGTCCCTAATTACTGTTGACAAAGCACCTTAATTCTTATTTTCTTTTGATTAATCTGCTTTTATTTTTTGAATGCTTTTAAAATGGTCTCCTTTTCTTAAATTTTAGTAGTGTGTATCAAGTTGTTGCCCTACCACTAGGACATAGCACTTAGACACATAGCATGAGTATAACTCCTAGGTTTTGGTCCTACTTCTAGGGTGTAGCTTTTCTGATGTCTCAGTTAAAATGCAATTTATATAAAGGTCTATATCACTCATAAATGGGAGTGGTGTTTGAAGTACAGTATTTTTTACTAGTACCACACCAGTGAATTCTCTTATTAACCCCCTACCCCGTTGTTATTTTCTACTTAATGTTTTGGAGTTTTGCCTTGGATGTGTGAAGCTTAGAAAACAACAGGGATTTATGTCAATGAATGTCTATGAATATTTTTATTCTCCATCTCTGCTGTTTCTTCTTCTCAATATTGTTCCTCAAGTTGCAGCCACTTTGGCTGCACCAGATTTCAGCTTCTGTCTCATTAGCTAGTGAGATTACCTCCTTCTGCTTGGGTTCTTTTCCTCTGCTGCGCAATGCGGGACGTGAATTCAGAGGATAAGTGAGGTTAATGTGGAGCTTACCTGTGTGCTTCTCCTTACTCAAAAGTTGCCATCCCTCAAGTCCTCCTACGTTGCTTGCTTTCCAATGCCTTCAAACAGTAGCTTTGTGTATTTTGTCTAGTATTAATTGTGATCATTTGCAGAAGCTTTAGTTAAATACAAAATAAGCCAATGCATAATTCCTAGAACTGGTATGCATGTTTTTTATTTTACACTAAAGGCCCGGTGCACGACATTCGTGATAGGAGGGGCGGTCCCTCAGCCTGACCTGCACCCTCTTGCAATCCAGAATCCCTTGGGGGATGTCCGACTGCCAGTGTAAGCCCAATCTCACAGGAACATCCCCCTTACAACCCAGGACCACTGGCTCCTAACTGCTGGCCTGCCTGCCTCATCACCCCTAACCACTCTGCCTGCCTACCTTATCGCCCCTAACCACTCACCTGCCTGCCTGATCACCTCTAGCCACCTCTGCTCCAGCCCCTGCTACTGCGGCTTTGTCCAGAATGATGTTCAGAAGGTCGTTCGGCTGTCTGGTCTAATTGGCATTATTACACTTCTATTATTATAGATTATACATAGCAGTATTAGAACCTGGAACTCTGACCCGAGTCTGACTCATTGTAGTCTCATGCCAGTCCCCCTCACATTCTGAGCCACCTTTTTTAGAGCATTTACCAAAGGGTGAAAATGGAGTCTGATATGACTGACTTCAGGGGTTTTCTTGTTTTTTTTTTAAATAAATCTTTATTGTTCAGATTATTACAGGTGTTCCTATTTTTCCCCCCCATAGCTCCCTTCCATCTGATTCCCCACCCCACCCCATGCCCTTACTCCCTGCCACTGTCTTCATCCATAGGTGCAACATTTTTGTCCATTCTCTTCTTGAACCCCTCACACTCCCTTTCCCCTGAGAATTGTCAGTCCACTCCCTTTCTATGCCCCTGATTCTATTATATTCATCAGTTTATTCTGTTCATCAGGTTTTTTATTCACTTGAATTTTAGATTCACTTGTTGATAGATATGTATTTGTTGTCATTTTGTTGTTCATAATTTTTATCTTTACCTTTTTCTTCTTCTTTCTCTTCTTAAAGAATACCCTTCAGCATTTCATATAATCCTGGTTTGGTGGTGCTGAACTCCTTTGCTTTTTCTTGTCTGTGGAGCTCTTTATGTGACCTTCAATTCTAAATGATAGCTTTGCTGGGTAGAGTAATCTTGGTTGTAGATTCTTGTTATATATCACTATGAATATTTCTTGCCACTCCCTTCTGGCCTGCATAATTTCTGTTGAGAAATCAGCTGACAGTCATATGGGTACTCCCTTGTAGGTAACTAACTGTTCTTCTCTTGCTGCTTTCAAGATTCTCTCTTTGTCTTTTGCCCTTGGAATTTTAATTATGATGTGTCTTGGTGTGGTCCTCTTTGGATTCCTCTTGTTTGGGGTTCTCTGCGCTTCCTGGACTTGTAAGTCTTTCTTTCACCAGGTAGGGAAAGTTTTCTGTCATTATTTCTTCTAATAGGTTTTCAATATTTTGCTCTCTCTCATCTTGCACCCCAATAATTTGGATGTTGGTATGCTTAAAGTTGTCCCAGAGGCTCCTTACACTATCTTCATATTTTTGGATTTTTTTTTCTTTTTGTTTTTCTGGTTGGGTGTTTTTTGTTACCTCATATTCAAATCTTTGGTTTGATTCTTGGGGTCCTTTGATCTACTGTTGAATTTCTGTATATTCTTTATTTCAGACAGTGTATGCTTAATTTCTGACTGGTCCTTTTCCATTTTTTTGGCATTCTCATTAAGGTCCTTGAAGGTCTCACTAAGCTCCTCAGAAGTGTCATCAAGTTTCTCAGCGGTTTTTAGAAGATTCTTGAGTAACCTTATAAATGTGGTTTTGAACTCCATGTTCAGTAGTTTGCTTTCCTCCGTTTCTTTCATTCGTGACATGTTTCTTTGTCTCTGCATTCTGGCTGCTTCCCTGTGTTGATGGAGTGGCGCTGTGTGGTAGGTGACCTATTGGGCCCAGTGGTTCAGCCTCCCCAATCACCTGAGGTGGACACTCTTGGTACACCCTTTTGTGGGCTGAGTGCACAGTCTTGTTGTAGTTAAGCCTTGATTGCTGTTGGTATACTGGAGGAATTTACCTCCAAGCCAATTGGCTGTGAGGACCCACTGTGTCTATAATGGAAGAACTGCTGTGCTGGAGACACCCTTATGGGAAAGAACTTGTTTCAGTGGGGCTCTGGTGTTCACATTCTTGAATGTGTCACTTAAGGATGTGAGAAGTTGAAATCTGGTGTCATCTCACACTGACCACTAGGTACACTGGCTTCTGGATCTCCAATGGCATGCAGGTCATCTACTGTCTGAAGCCACCCAGCAGGAGCTACAGTGAGGTCTGCAGATTTCTCCTGGTCTTACCAGAGATGCAGTTTGTTAGGTTAAGCTGCAATAGGGCAGGCCATTTATATGCAAAAGCCGCTGTGCACAGTTTGGGTGGGTTTGTAAATTGGATGCGGCAGAGTCTCAGGGAGTCACTAGGGCATGGCAAACAGCCTTTCCAAGTCCCTGTGTCCTGTGCCCCAGCGCAGTAAACAATGATTCCTGAATGCAGCTCTGCAAGAAAGCCACCCTCACTTTCCAACCTTATGGCAGACAGTCCAGCTTCTCCCCATAGGGTTTTGGGTCCCCAGAACCTCGCCGGAAACTGGAGTTCAGAGTAATGAGGAGCTGTGTCCCCCTTTGGGTTGAAAGAAACAATGCACTCAGTCACCAACCACCAGCCCAATTCGCGACCCTGCGTACCTCAGCTTTTCCGCGCTTGTGCACGTCTCAATGCTCTTTTCTCTTTCCTTCCAGTTGTAGAACTTCTACTCAGCCAGCTTTCCCATGGTTCTGGGTAATAGACGTTTTGTGTTTTAGTTGTAGTTTTGGTGTAGTTGTGAGAGGCAGCACGTACAGGTATATACCTTATGCCGTCATCTTGGTTTCTCCCCAGGGGTTTTCTTAATGCCATCATGATACTGCTTCTCTTCATCTCTTGATCACCTTTTCTATGTTGACATTATTTTCAAGCAGTCATTTTTCTAATGGCAGTGATG
Source organism: Corynorhinus townsendii (assembly GCA_026230045.1). Taxonomy (NCBI): domain Eukaryota; kingdom Metazoa; phylum Chordata; class Mammalia; order Chiroptera; family Vespertilionidae; genus Corynorhinus; species Corynorhinus townsendii. The sequence continues at coordinate 75,939,670 of JAPDVU010000001.1, read as the reverse complement.
ATGAGTTCCAGCATCCACAAGTTTAAAATATTGTTTAACTCATATTCCCAGTTGGAGATAGCATAAACTTCTCTCACCCATCATCTATATCAATCCTTCCCCAATTGATTCTAATGTGTACTGGTTAGGTTATATATTTACTAGGACTAATCACTATTATTAGAGGAATGTAGTACACTGATGTAGTGAGCTTGGATTGCATACATATCTCTGAAATGATAAAGTGTTGCCACAAATTCTCATCAGCACCAGAATTCTAGAGTTGGAAAACAGCAGTTCTCCAGGGAAACAAGTGTGTCTGATTACCACATTTTGCTCGGTAGGTAAAACAATAGATGTGTTCTATAGAGCTCTTCCTTGGGATCACTAAGATGAAATTGTAGAGATTTGGTCCTGCAAGTGTGAGATATGGCAATAACTTCTATGAAATATGAACCTGGGGAGCTACTGAGGGCCATGTGACAAGCTTTGTAGACAGAGCCACTGGACAACTTGAAAAAATAAAGCAAAAATCTCCTGGAAAGTATCAAGTGCCTTGCTTTATTGGTTCTTGAGTTCCCAGCTACATCTTTGTTTCTTGGGCTTTACCCTGGGTTTTATTGAGCCAATAAATTCCTATTTGGGCTAACTTCTGTCACTTAGAAGCCAGAATCCTAGCTAAAATTATCTAGACTTACATTTTTTCAATATAGTAGCCACTGGCTAGATGTGGCCATTGAGCATTTAAACTTTGCTTAGTCAAAATTTAAATGTCTTGTAACTGTGAAAAGCACATTGGCTTTTGAAGACTTAGTATGAAAAATGGAACCTGAAATATATCACTAATCATTTAATGATTGCATCTTAAAATGATATTTTTATATATTAGTTTAAATAAAATATATTATTAAATTAATTCCATCTTTTAAAATTATGATTTTGCTACTAGAACATTTTAAATTATAGATGTAATTGTACTACATTTTATTGATGCTGTTTATACAGGTGATTATATAAGATAGATTTCTAAATGTGTACTTTACAAAGTCCTTATTTCTATTCTGCGATGTACTTAGAAAGTTTTGTAGAAATAGGGCTGGGTATTCATTGCGGGGGGTGGGGGGAGAGAGAGAGAGAGAGAGAGAGAATTGCACCCATAACATAACTATAATTTCCAACTTTGAGAATGGCATTTGCATCAAAATATGTGCCAGAAAATTAGTAATTAGTGTTATTTGATCTCATTCTACTAGCACTGGGGAAAGGAACTTAATAATTATAAAGGTAAAGAACCAGTTAGAAGTCAGTCATGTCTCCTCATTTAAAGAATGCATGTAGCTTCAAATGAAGTCATGCATTTATGGAAACCAGCATGAAGAGAAATGGAAATGAGTCAAGTGAAAGGCATCACTTCTAGATGTTTTCTAACTTTGCTTCACCCTGTGAATTTCACCTTACAGAACCATCGTCTAATTCAGTTACATCTAAAACCTCAACCAGGCAGTGATCAAGCCTTGCTGGCATTGCTGAAATCTCAAGTATGCTTTTTAAAAACTAGTTTATTCTATGAAAATATAGTGTAATAGCTGATCATGGGCCTTGGAATCAGATAAACTTGGATTTTAATTGTGGCTTTGAACTTTCAAATTCTGTAATCATTATTTTGTTTCTTCTCTGAAACTCATCTTCCTCTTTGGCAAAATGTGGAGGATAGCAATGACATTTAACTCAAAAAGCGTTAAATGAACAAAGAAAGTAATTTAAGTGTCTAGCATTTGCTGAATGAATGATAAATTTTACTATTTATAAAATAACCAAGGAGAGAGAATAATAAAATAATTTTATTATCCCCAAGTAATAGCCTTACTTTTTCTGAAAGTTAAACATAACATACATTAAAATCAACCCAAATCTTACATTCAAATTTTATACTTTAATACAAATTTAGAGATATAATAAACAGTCTGGAAATAAAAGCTGATTTTTAAAATGAAATATTGTTAGGAAGCATTTATCCTTACTGAAAAGTTAGTTTCATAAGCTATCTTTCTGCAAATTTCATAATTATAAAGATTACTATGAATTATACAGTATAATATGTGTAGCAGAGATATTAGAAGAAAAGAAGATAAAAGAGTGGTAAAAAAAAGTAACTATGTTATAATATATAAAGTTTTATCATTGATTGCATCATCCCTTGTGGCTTGACCACCCAGATGTACTTTCCAGTCAGCACCACTTATTCCAGTAAAAACTTCATTATGCTCCAACCATTGCACAATTTGTTTATTTCCCTATTGTTTATTCATTAGTTTGCTCATACTATGCTTTTACTTTTACTAAATAGACTTTATTGAATACGATTTTCACTGAAAACACAAATTAGAATTCATTTAAAACCATTTATTGAAGAGGTAGAGAGTTCATATTTCACATTTCAACAGACACATCACACTTCGTGCACTAAAAATGGTATATTTTCACTGATATTGAAGTATATTAAACAACCTGTTCTAGGAAATTTGCTACCTTTATTAGGAGGACTAAATGAAGCTTGCATTTTAATATACATCATAATAATTCACGTGGCAGATGTGTAACATAGGTACTGCAAAATGTTCTTATTCACAAGTATCTATACTAATAAAAGCATAGGTGGTGTCTCACCCTCGCATCATCACCAGATGGCTGCCCCCATGTCATCACAAGATGGACACCACAAGATGGCCACCTCCATGTCTTCACAAGATGGCCACCCCATGTCAGCACAAGATCAAGGGAGGGCAGTTGGAGGGCGATCCAGCCAGCAGGGGAGCAGTTAGGCATCAATCAGGCCAGCAGGGGAGTGGTTAAGGGGTGATCAGGCTGGCAGGCAGAAGCGGTTAGGCACAATCAGGCAGGCAGGCAAGTGAGTGGTTAGCAGCCAGCAGTCCCAGATTGTGAGAGGGATGTCAGACTGCCGGTTTAGGCCCCATCCTGCAGGGGGGTCCTAAATTGGAGACTTATGACCCCCCTGAGGGGTCCCAGATTGGAGAGGGTGCAGGCTGGGTTGAGGGACACCCCATTCCAGTGCACAGATTTCATGCACCGGTGCCTCTAGTTGCCTTATAAAACACAGCACAGTGTGGTGATTACCAGTCGGGGGGCAGGGATTACCAGTCGGGGGGCAGGGAGTAGAGTGGAGGGAGATGCAGGAGGGTATAGGGGGAATTATGGTGATGGACTAATAGATTGGAACTTGACTCAGGATAGTGAATGCACAATACAGTGTACAGATGATGTATTATAGAACTGTGTACCTGAAACCTGTATAATTTTATTAATCAGTGTCACCCCAATACAATTTTTCAAAAAAAGAAAAAAAGAGAGAGGACCCAAACTTTTTTTAAAAGAAGTTAAATGTAGCTATGTCTCCTTCCTTATTTTATTTTTTATTTTTTCCTTCCTTCCTCCGAATAAGTTCAAAGCCATTAGGTGAGGCTGAGCGAGGTAGGTGTCTGCACTGGGATGATGGGATGAGTCACGGTGGTTTAGATTGAGGAGTAAGTGTTCAAACAGAGTAAAAAGGTTTCTGTTTGGAAGAGCTAGCGGCCTAGATGTTGAAGCCCATAAAGGGTAAGGGGAAATCCATGGATTAGAGCACTCCATTGCAGGGTTATCAGTGCAAGCATAGTGAGTAGGGCATCCCTGCAAAGCGTTGCTTAATGAGAAGTATCAGAACCTAAATGTGGATAGGAGGATTGTCCAGAGTTGGTGTCAGAGCACAAACTGTGTGAGGAAATCATCAATCCAGGGCATCAGAGACTGAAGACAGAGAAGAGAAAATTGAGACAGGAGGGTCTGCCATGCTTTGTCGGAGCTGAAAGTGTCCATGCATAGCAGCTGCCTGGCATAGCATGGAAGAAATCAGGCAGAGGAGAAGCTGACAGGAAGAATCCAATTGGGGTGAGGAGGGCTTCAAAATAGGGGCAGAGAGTGAGCAGCCTAGATTGAAGATGCAAATTTTAAGCAAAGAGAATGTCCATGCTGGCAGGAGGGTGGTTGGGATAACTGGAGGGGTGTCAGGAGGGAGTTAGTCATTTTGATGAGAAGGAAGCAGGTCATAGGACCCACCTATGCTCAAGGTAAGGAGATCATATGTGGTGTGAATTTGAGAGCAAAGGATAATGGGGTCCCTTTAGGGGTTAATCTACCACCGCCATTTGCCTTCTAACTCTCAATGATTCACTCCCTTCCATATGCAAAGGTATTTTTATGCATTATTAGTGGAATTATAAATCATTAAAATTTTTCTGGAGGGAAATTTGGCTGTAGGCCCATTTTGCATTAATTTCTCTTCAGGGAAACACATTGAAGCAACAATTAGAGACATGTGCAAAAATGTAGCTGTGATGGATATTCTCTGTTTTATTCAAGAGCAAAAGTTGGAAAATCTAAACTTTTACATTGGTTGGAAGAAATATCTAGCCATTGAATAGAATACCCCAAAACCTCTGAAAATAACATCACAGAGGCATTTATATTTGCATAGCCAAATGTGTAGAATATTGTGTATAAAGTTGCTATATATTTATAGTAGAGTGTTATTTTTATAAAATCTATATCATATCCATATACATAGATAGCAAATTGTAAAATATATATTCTATGGAATTAAAATCACTTATTTTTGTTCTGTTTTTATTATTTTTTACATGTATTTTCTTATGTTTATATATGTATACATAGTTTAATTTTGAATATTTAAAATTCTAAGAATGCTCTAGTTAAAAGTGATTTATTAATCCAACCTCTATGACAATGAAACATAATAAATTCTTTAAAGAATAACAAATTATAGCTAGTGAAAGTTATAACATTTAAATAGCAAAAAACTAATGCCAATAAATTGATGGGAATGAAATTTCTAATCAACTACAATGCACTTTATCTTATTATACCAGTAAATGGTCAGGAATATGTGACATTGCTCAAACATTTAGCCAGTTTGAGACAGCATAAGTAAAAACATTCATGAAATATATCCATACCAATTTTCGTATGGATTGGCCTCAAATTTTCATTTTCTCTGCTTCACACATTGAATTGCCCCTTTTCTTGTTTCTCTCACCAAATTATATATCTTTCCACTTTTTTTTCAATTTATTTAAATTATCTTAATGAGGCTGGAAATCCAAACCCTGACATTTCTTTATGAAGTAAACAACCTCTCTCCCTTGGATCTTCTATATTTTAAAACTTCTAAATTATTCTCAACTTCCTCCTTTATTTCTTTCCCATACACCCAAGACTTATTTCCTCTTTTCATTTCTGCATCTTAAGCCTCTCTTTTCTTCCTGCTTAACCATTCTGCTTAGTGTTCCTTTGTCACCTTCATTTTCTTTGTTGTTAGAGAGTTGGCAACAGGGAAGCCTATTATCCTCAGCTAACTCTGATGCATGATTTAAATTTAATGCTAGTTATTTTTATCTATTATTTATATTATATTTCTGTATTTTGCTTCAGATGCAATTTTTTTGGGTATCAGGAAGCTGAGGATGAAAATAATAATGCAGGTAAATGGGCAAAATGTTTGCCCAAATTATTTTTCTAATTACTAATATGCAATGTATCATAGTTAGGCTCAGAGTTGAGAGACAAGGACTCTTAAACCAGCTTTATTGAAGTTGTCTCTTAAGGTTCTACTTATCTCAGACAGCATGAGATATATTAGTAGGCCTAGTTAGTTCAGCTGCACATCCAGAAGAGGACAAAACAAAATGGATCAATAAACAGCATAGTTAAAGATGCAAATGGCCTTTCTTCAAGTCTTCCTCGAATAAGCAATGAATTCAAGGGGCTATTTTCAAGGTCTGATATTTAGGACAAAAAGAGAGAGAAAATGTTGGAACATCATGTATTCCTGAGATTATAGCAGGAATGATAGCCTGTCATTAATAACAGACCTAGTTTGTAAATGACAGCTGAATAGGTTTTTACGTGGTCCTATGACTCAGATCTGTTTCCTTGTTTTGGAGGCCTAGGTGCTAGTGGATGGGCGTTCAATGGCTTTCAGGGGCCTGTTCTTATTAAAACTCTTTAGATGAGGGGTGTCATTTCCAACAGGTCTCCTGGCACCGTTTTATTTCACTGAGTCCATCTCACTGTGATCCTCACAAGAAGCATTGTTTTCAAGTGTGTGTGTGTGTGTGTGTGCTTCCCTCCAACAGTATTAGGGTAACATTGGATAGGCCCATGAACACACTGCTTGGAATTGAATTTTCCGGCTTGAAAGTTACAGTCTGGCCCTGGACAAGTTACTTAATCTCTTCATGTTTCAGATTCCTCTTTGTAAACTATGGATGATGGTACTATCTACTTCAAAAGTTGTGAGATTTAAGTGAATTAATATATATGCATCGGTGAAGACATGTGGGGCAAGCTGTAAACATGCCAATAAATGCTAGTTATTTTTATCTATTATTTATATTATATTTCTGTATAATACTCATTGAGTTTTACTTAATGCTAAGTTTAGATGTTAGAGCTACCTCTTTTTTTATGGCCTTGCAATAAAAAAACTCATGAAGCATTAAGATAAAGCAACATATTCTGATATTTTCCCTGATGAGCTTTGTGAATATTAAAGTTAAAAAAACAAAATATCCTTTGGGAAAATAAACTACAAATAATAATTACAAAGACCATTGTGGAAATGTTTTAAAAAACTCAAGAGTCTGACGTTAGTTTACATTGCAAATAGAACGCTCATTAAATAATAACGTATTACCTTTTTCAAATGCCTGAGCATTTAAAAGCTGACTCCAAATAAGCTACTACCCTGACACATTGCTTCCATTGCTTTTCTGTCCTCCTACTTCTCACCATTATGCTTTCGTCAGCATTTAGTCAGGAGAATCAGCAACATATCTCAGGCTCTAGTTATGCCCCTATCCTTTATAGTTTCTGAACCATTAAAAAGAAGAAACTTCCTTAAGTTTATGCAACTTACACTCACACAATTGCCTCACTTTTCAATCAATCTTTGCTTCTTAGACTCTGGGCTTTACCCTCATCTGGACTCTGTCCTCCCATTAGTACCTCCAATAGGCCCAGACTCACTACATTTTATTTTCTTGGCCTGGCTTCAAGATTCAGAGCTTTTCTCACTGCTGGCCTGCTGCGAGCTGATCAAGGGCTCCCTAGTGGACATGGATCTAGATGCCTGTTTAACTTCTGTCCTCAGCATTTCAAAATTATTAGTCAGTATCTGGACTGGGGCCAAAAGAATATGAATATTTTCAGATGCAGTTACTCCCATACTTTCTTCGCCCCTTGCATCTGGAAGACAGATAATGACTCCCCCAGAGTCTTGCTTATCCATACCCCATATTAATTTTAGGTAAGATCCTAAGTTAATAGCTCACTGCTGGCTGTTCAGTTTAGGAAAGCTCAAGTGGATCTGATACTTCTGGCTTTCTGAGTTACACGTAGAGGAGCTTTTGGACACATAGAGACACTAGCGGAGTGGAAGACTTGTGCCATGAAGCACTTAAAGCTTAAAGCACACCCCAAGTCTTCCCTCACATCAATGCATTTTGCCGTTTCCATTCTAATAGGATAAGTCTGTGACAGTCTGGATTGCCTGTCAGATAAGTGCAGTTCCACGCCAATTTGTCAGCAAGAGCTTCCATTCATGAAACCTGCTCAACCCAAGGCATTTGTGCCTCCAGGTGTGTCACTATAAATACAAGGTCCTGGTTTCTGGGGATCCCAATGGGTAATCTCATCTGCAGGTATGCAGTGTCTCATGGAAGCCCAGTCCCTAGGCAACTCTTTTTTCTCTAATTTCTCTGGTCTCAAGTTGTTTCTCTCTAGGAAAATATAACTTTGATCTCACTGACTCCTAGTTTCTATGGATATCAGAACAGAAGCTGAATCTGTAAATGGAATGAAGGAAGCAGCCAATCAGTGGTTCTCTCTCATAATTGCTGTTTCTGTCTCTGTCCCTCTCCCTTCCTCTCTGAAATCAATAAAAATATATTTAAAAAAAGAAGTAAGAATAGACAAAAGACAAATACCATGGAGTGGTAAAGAATTAGGGTCAGGATAAGAAGTCAAGAGCCTCATAACCCAATCTTGGCTGAAGTGAAATAAAACCTTTCTTCCCAAAAGTTGTCATGAGAAAAATAAAGCCTTTTATAAACTACATGTAAGTAATTACAATTCAAGTAAAAAATTAAAATTGATTATGAAATTATCGACTTTACATTAGTAAATAAAAAACATTGTTTCCTGATGTTAGTAGAAAAAAAATTTGGGCTGGCAAAGAAAATGCTATTTTCTGTTCAGTTAAAGTTGTTAATTATATACCATATGTATAATATATTTCAGTGATTTTCAATCTATTTCATCTCATGGCATACATAAACTAATTACTAAAATTCTGTGGCACACCAAAGAAATATATTTTTCCTAATGTGACAAAACAAAATAGGCAGTATTTTGATTCATTCAGACCTCAGGACTATTGTGTTGGCTGTTATTTTTTAAAATCTGACAATCTAAGGAAAAAGAGGTCAGTACATATTGTAAATACACTTCTTGCACACTGATCAAAAATCACTGATTTTTTTTTACCATAGAAATTTAACCAAAAAATATGCTAGTATAAAATTTGTGCATAAACAGATGATAAACATTATGTTCTACATATTTTGCCCCAAAATAAGAGATTTTAGTGTTCATGTGCTTTTGAATGAACAGAATGAACAAATACTGACAATCAGGAATTAATTAAAGTAGAATAAATTAAAATTTATTTATGTATTTTTAGATAATAAAGCACTATACTGATAGTATTTTTTTAAATTCCATACTGTTATAGAATTCTTTATACATATATATATACATATATTTTTTTTTTCCAGAGAGGAAGGGAGAGGGAGAGAAAGATAGAAACATCAATACTGAGAGGGAATCATTGATTGGCTGCCTCTTGCATGCTCCCTACTGGGGATCAAGTCAGCGACCTGAGCATGTGCCTTTGACTGGAATCAAACCTGCGACCCTTCAGTCCACAGGCAGATGCTCTTTTCACTGATCCAAACCAGCTAGTACCCGACTGTTATAGAATTCATTGTACACAAGAAAGAAGACATCATATAATCACATGAATATACATGTCAGAAATGTATTAACTTTTTTGATTCCATGTTTGAGTTACTTTATGTTAGCCAAGATATTTTGTTGAATTTATTTTATTAGAGAAGTAAATTTTATTTTTATTGTTTTAAGTATTACAAATAGTAGTACATATGTCTCCTTTTTTCCCCCATTGACCTCCCCCCGACCTCCCCTACCCCCCAGTACATGCCTTCACCTGCCCGCCCTCCCCCCCACCCCCAGTGTCTTTATCCATTGGTTGTGCTTACGTGCATGCGTACAAGTCCTTCGGTTGGTCTCTTACAGCCCACCTCGCCCAACCTCCCCTGTCTTCCCAACGTAGTTTGACAGTCTGTTCAATGCTTCTTTGCCTCTGTATCTTTTCCCCACCATTTCTTTCCTTTAAACAGTTTTGCCTTTGCAGACTAGAAATAAACATATAATAACAAAACAAAACAAAACAAAAAAATGTTTGAGTCCCAATTTCAATGTCCAACAGTTCTGAGTCCCCGTTTCAATGTCTAACAGTTCCTTATGTGTACATGTCAGCAATGATATCTGGATGGTGGGCACATGGTGGCAATGCAGGTCCGACCCTCTCTGGTTTGGTCCTAGGCAACCTGCAGCGGTGCACAGCTGCTGACTGCTCGCATAGCAAGGCATTGTCAGCGTCTTCCATCTCTGGACTGTTTTTCCTCTTGTCTTTGTGGTTGGAGCACACCTGTCAATTCCTCTCTGTTGCAGGAATCCACATGGTCTTGGAGTTGTTTTCTGAAAATATACAAACATATTCTCGACCACAAGTTAATAAAGGAATCTTTTCTATATAATTGATTTTAAATCCTTTTTATTTTTGCCTGAACAATTTTCCTTTGTCTTATTTAGACACCATGTGTGTTTTCATGGCAGTCTTGCTGTTGGCATTACAAATGAAAATTAATTTTGTAAAGTAAAAATTTTCTAGATGTAATTTACTTATAGGATATTTTTCCTTACATGATATTACCCTACTACCCCCCCTTTTTTTTTATTAATGGAGGTTTTTGTAAATTTTTAATGCAGTCTTGATAACTTTAAATTTAAAATTTTTTTTGCCCAAAAATATGACTGCTTTAGGTTCATTGCATATTCAGGAATTTTACCATGAGATGAACTACCAATAGAAATTTTAGTTGTTACTTTAAGAACAGCTTTTTGTCCAGTACAATTAAATTTACTTGAATATTCACTTATTTCAATTAGCCTATTTAAATTAATCTGAAAACTTGATTACTATTTTACTGTCAAATTTAATACTCTAGAGTAGAAGTAAATTTTAGAAATGAAAAAGATATATAGCTATTCTTTCTTTATATGCTTTTTGATATATCTTACAGGTCCTATAAGAATCTTCCTGAAATATATATTAAAACATGTGTTGTTGTTTTTTGATTTTAGAGAAAGAGGAAGAGAGAGAGAAGAGTGAGAGAGAGAGAAAAAAAGAAACATAGATGTGAGAGAGAAACATCCATCAATTGCCTCCCACACGCACCCCTACTGGGAACTGAACCAACAACCTGGGCATGTGCTCTGATGGGGAAGCAAACTGGTGACCTTTGGTGACAGGATGAGGTCCAAATAATTGAGCCACATAGGCCTGGGCCTGAAATATATTTTTAATGTGAAAGGTAAGTGAGCAGTTTCATCATATGCAAGTAAAATCAAATAATATGAAGAGATTTTTGTAAACAGAAATGGGCATCAGAGGTCTTACAAAATAAAGCAAAAACATAGGATATGATATCATGTTAAAATGTAAAAAGTTTAAAGAAAGATTTTGGCCACCCAATAATACCCACATTGTTGAATGAATAAAAATAAATAAATCATACTGTATGAAAAATATGAGACTGGAGAAAAACATATTAAAATGTTTCAAATTTTTACAGCAGTATATTAAATAATAATTTCATGCTGAAAAGACTTTGTCTATATAGGATTCCTAAATGATATTGAAAAAAGGCAAACAAGATAACTGAAGACTCCCAAGATTTCTTAACCTTGATTTTATATTAAAGAAGCAAGGACTCTAGTAAATGGCTCCTTTTTAAAAAATATTTTGTGACCAGCAGGTAATCTCTTTAGGTAGCTGCCACTGTGATGTATCTTTGAGAGCAACGAATCTGTCAATAACAGCAAAGATGTCTAGCTTTGCAAGATGTGGTGTGTGATGTTCACTCAGTATTTGGAGCCAGTTTAATGTCATATTCTTTTGATATAAACAGATAGACACTCTAGCACATCCTACATAATAAAACCCTAATATGCAAATTAGCCAAACAGCAGAATGACGGGTCGCTATGACATGCACTTACCATCAGGGGGCAGATGCTCAACCCAGGAGCTGCCCCCTAGTGGTCAGTGCACTCCCGCAGGGGGAGCACCACTCAGCCAGAAGCTGGCTCACGGCAGGTGAGCACAGCAGCGGTGGCGGGAGCCTCTCCCACCTCCGCTTCAGGTGGACAGTAAGGAGGGAGGGGTCCCACACTGTGAGAGCCCTGGACTGCAAGACGGATATCTGTCTGTCGGCTTAGGCCCAATCCCTGGGGGTCCCAGACTGCGAGAGGGCACAGGCCAGGCTGAGGGACTGCCCCCACCGCCCCCCGTCCCCCCTGCCCAGTGCATGAATGTCGTGCTCTGGCCCTCTAGTTTAGTTATATAAAAAGCCAGGAGAGAAGATGTCTTGCTGACCCCAAATGATCAACACTGTCACAGAAATCAGGAGTATTGACCCCCATCATATTTTTCAAATATCAAGTTCCAGAGGACTGGGATTTACTTGAAAATATTTTGCCACTTTTCATAAGAACACTCTTATATATGAAATTGCAGCAACTTCACATGAAAAAAAGAGTAATGATATGAATTTATGTGTTAGTTTTTGTTGAGGAATTTATAATAGCAATTAACATTTGTATAGGATTTTAAGCTCTTGTAAGTCATACTCAAATACTTAATTTTATTGATCACTCCACTACCACCAGGGAATGGTAAGACTTTCTGGAAACCCTATAGGGGTGAAAAAGTTGAACAAGCCAATTCTGCATCTACCTAAAGGCTGCTCTCACTCCCCAACATCCTCAACATGCTCAGGTTGCTTTTAGGTTGCTGAAAAACCTCAGGCAAGCCATGTTTGGGGATCCACATCACTCTGTTCCCTAGCTGCTTCCTAAGTCTTATTTCCCCAGTTATCCTTTGCCATCATGATTCATTCAAAGGGAGGCATGTTTAGTGTCACTTTCCCAGATCATCATTCTAGTCATGTCTTTCTCCTCAAATGTGCTGACCAAATTTCTTCAGAGAAGTAAATTACTTTGGGCATACGTTTATTAGGGTAAGTTATTTTTCTTTTTAACATGGAGTAGTTTGGAGAGATCTATTTCACATAGGCTTGATGGCTGGAGTTTAAGGCCTGATGATTGAATGATTACCAAGGTAGCTTGAAAGTCATTTAGCAAGTCAGCATTCTCTGTAAGTGAAGTTTTCTACCAAGACTTAGAAGTACTGAGACAATTAACTTTCAATTCCATGGCATTTTCAGCTTTTAAAATATCAAGTTCCAGAATTAAAATAATTTTTTTAAGTTTTCAAAGCTGGCCTCTGGCTCCTGGTAACAGATTACAACACCGTAGTGAAATAGAAGTTCAGATTTGGGCAGACAGGAATGAAAAAATCATATGCACTGTTCTGAAAATTAAGGACTATGATGCCATATTTCTCTCAGGAAGGACCCTACCCCTTTGGCATTTCACTCAACTGCTGCATTTTTGGACAAAGGCAATAGAGAAAAAGAGAGGGAGAAGTCTTAAGAATCTGATTGCCAGGGAACTTCGTAATGATTTCTCAAAAATTATACTTTGAAATTAATGTTCCATCTTGGAATACCAAGACACAGAAGTATAAAGAGAGCGAATGAAAATTCTTCCATTTACAAAAATATCACCCGCAATATTAATATCTTAGGTTATTACTTCCTAATCAGTAACGATGGGGTTTAGGGCAGGTTGCCCCAGAATGGGTGACCTTGGCATGTACATTATTTCGAGTTGAAAACAATTAAGGCCCAACAAATTCAGTAAGAGCTATTTAGGTAGGGGGCCTAAACTTGGAAGAGAACTATTATTAGAGATAATTTTTTACTCTAGAAAGGCTTATCTGCATAACCTGGCAGACATTTCTTGACCAAACCTTTGCTTTCCCATTTCTCTATGAATTGTCTTCTTCCCCTTTGAAGTCCCAGGCCCTATGCCCTTCTCTTTAGTTCAGAAAGGTATATAAATCTCAATTGCCTGACTGTCTTTGGGGTTTCTGTACATACTGATACTATTGTAATTAACTAGTTATTAATAACAGGAAAGTAACAAAGGAAAGGCCAAATATTATAGACATGTCATTTGGGCAGCTCCACCAGGAAGCTACAGCATTGCACTCCCCAGGGAGCCACTGATCTATTCCTCTCAGGTCACGGGAGGAAGGGATTGGACAGGAAGGAGAACAGATGGATGCTCAGTAAAATTGAGGTGACATAGGAAAGGTACTTCTCAGTCACACCTGGGAACAGGTCATTGGCCAGAATGGGCGTGGCTTACTGCAAGCACTCAGAAACCTGGGATACTTAGTTCCCTAAACAGAGAAACTCACCCTCTTGTTACACTTGTGCTCTTATGGTTTTGGTTCCTCTTATGCCTGTGGGACTCTTGTTGTTTGTGGTACACTCTCCTGTGTTCACCCCCATGGCCCACGGCCATGTGGACCACCACAACGGACTATGGACTACTGCTAGCCTGATGCTGAACTAAACTTGGTTCCAACATGGATAGAAAACTCTGAACACTGGCTTTGTTTCTAGCTCTACTGAAGCCCCAGCTACACTTCTTCTATAACTGAACTTTGGAAACCCAGGGATGTACTTCCATGCAAATAAAAATCAGTTAGCCTGCTCGGATGGCATGGCTTAGTGGTTGATTGTCAACCTATGAACCAGGAGGTCATGGTTCAAATCCCGCTTGGGGCACTTGCCTGGGTTGAAGGCTCAATCCCAAGTGTGGGGCAAGCAGGAAGCAGCCAATCAATGATTCTCTCACATCATTGATGTTTCTATCTCTCTGTTCTTCTCCCTTCCTTTCTGAAATCAATAAAAATTAAAATCACTCATCCTCATGTGGGAGTCTCAGAAAATTCTTTTTCTCGAGATATCATAAGGATGCCACCCCATCACCTAGTGGAGAAGGGGATACCCCAATTTCTCCAATAATAATACAAAATTAATTTTTTCTCCCATTAATCTGTTTTATGTCATTTTAATTATTAGACTAGCCAAAGAGCATAGGGAAAAAAACGGGGAGCAAAGTTTTTCTCTAAAAAAAATCCTGAAAAAACTTTTGGAAATAAAATGAAATTAGCAACCATAATATTTCTAAAATAGTTAAATATCTTCCTTAATTTTGTAATCCCTGTCCCTGTCAACGCTACCTATCTGCCCTCTGCCAAAAATTTTCTAATTATCTCAAGAGGAATGGTAAAAGTCTCCAAGCAATATGTGTTACAGAGAACATTTGGATATGTGGAAAGGCAATCTCTTAATTATATTTGTTACTTCACTACAAAGAATGGTGAATGTTAAAGTATAAGCAACCAATGCATTTTTTAAACGAATCAATTATTAAATCAAGTACCAGTTGAAAAAGGTAGGTTTTTAAAACTACCAAAGGTCAAGTACGCTTGTGTGAACTTTAGAATAACAATGTATTTCTCCTATTTTAGTTAGTTGTTAGTTTGTAAGGATATAATGCTTTCCTTAGCAAGATAGGATCCACAAACTTAAGCCATGATGCAGGTAGCAAATGAATCTCTTAAAAATAGCTGCTATTTTGAGGTAATTGCCCTGTGGTTAGAACTACATATTTTAAGTATATTTCCTACATTTTATAGCAGTTAGTGTTTATAATTATGCTAATATATATTAGTTTTATTCCCATTTTAGGGATCAGGAAAGAGGTTAGGGTGACTACCTGTATGTGACTTGTCTAAGACAACATGGATTCTAAATGGAAAAACAAGTGCTTAAAATTAAAGCCAAAGCTTGTCTTCCTCCAGACTGCATGCTCTTAATCACTGGACAAATAGTAACACAAGTTATTTATCTTAAATAATAATAACTTATATTTATCCATAAGATGGTGAAATACTTTCTTCTACACAACCAATTTTGGAGGGTAAGCCTTCTTCAAATTCAGAAACTTACACTCTTTTGAATCACTTTGGCCACTGACAGTTATGCACATGATTAAAACTGATTATGGTTGCAATTGTGGGTATGATTTTCCATTTTGCTATTAATTTTATAATTTTAAGTCAATCTGAATTATGTATTTTTTCTGAATTAAATTAATGACCAAACAAAGCTAAATAGCTTCTCTTTGAAATCAGCCAAGAGTGTTTGAGCTGGATGTTGAGTTTCTGAAAATTCAGTAATTTGGAACTGACCTCTGATAATACTTTATTCCTTGCAGGAATTTTTTTCCTTTAATTCCATCACTTTATCTTAAACCAAGCATCTTTGATTTACTAAGAAGCTTTTTATTTCAAAGCTAAATGAGTATGTAAACTTTGTAAAAACATTTTAAAGGACAATTAGAAACCATTTTACCCGTACTTAAGCACCCACCTGTCAGGAAGTAAACACCTTTATTTTTCAAAATTCAGACAAAGGGGGGAAATTTAATCTACTCTATCTTGAGCCTTTTGATTGGTTCCAATATTATATATTAGGTAACTTAACTCTTCCCCACTTAATATTATGGAGTTGAAAAGCATTGCGCAATAGAAAGTTATGGAATCTTTGCATGCTGGAATGTTGCTATATATATATATATATATATATATATATATATATATATATATATATATATATATAACCAACCAGTCCACTGGTCAACCAAATGACCAGTCCACTGGTCACTATGATGCACACTGACCACCAGGGGACAGATGCTCAATGCACAGGATCAGGCTCCCTCATGTCTGGATTGGGTCTGTGGGTATCAGGCCAAAACTCACCACCCGACATCCCCCAAGGGGTTCCAGATTGTGAGAGGGTGCAGGCCAGGCTGAGGGACCCCACTGGTGCATGAATCCGTGCACCGAGCCTCTAGTATTAAAATAAGAATAACAATAGTAACTACTGTTATTAAGAGGAGTAAATGAAAGGACACACATGAAGCATTTAGCTCAGTGCCTGGCACAACAACAACAAAATAAGTCAACTGCTTAAGTAATTATCATTACTATTATTATTGCTGTTATTAATATTAATAGAATACCACAGCCATTAGCATTACAGATAAAAACAGAGTGTCTTGATTTTTCAACACATTAGTATCAGCTAACATGAGAAGATAAATCAGCATCTCTTGGAAGATAAGTGTATGCCAGGTTTGGCAAGATTATCCTTCCTTCCTTCCTTCCTTCCTTCCTTCCTTCCTTCCTTCCTTCCTTCCTTCCTTCCTTTGTGCTTTTTTTAAAAAAATTCTTCATTGTTGAAAGTATTACATATGTCCCCCTTTTACCCCCATTGACTTCCCCCCAGCCTATCCCACCTCCCAGGCCAGGCTTTCACCACCCCTGCCCCATTATCTGTATCCATTGGTTTCACTTACATGCATACAAGTTCTTCAGTTGATCTCCTTCCCCTGCCCACCTTCCCGAGCCTTTCCTCTGAAGTTTGATAGTCTGTTTGATGCCTCTATGTCTCTAGATCTATTTTTGTTCATCAGTTTATGTTGTTCATTATAGTTCACAAATGAGTGAGATTGTGTGATACTTATTTTTCTCCGACTGGCTTATTTCACTTAGAGTAATGCTCTCCAGGTCCATCCATGCTATTGCAAATGGTAAGAGTTCTTTCTTTTTTACAGAAGCATAGCATTCCATTGTGTAGATGTATCACCATATTTAATCCACTCATCTGCTGATGGGCATTTAAGCTGTTTCCAAATCTTAGCTATTGTAAATTACACTACTATGAACATATGGGTGCATATATTCTTTCTGATTTCTTGGGATATATTTCTAGAAGTGGGATCACTGGGTCAAATGGGAGTTCCATTTTTCATTTTTTGAGGAAACTCCATACTGTTCTCCACAGTGGCTGCACCAGTCTGCATTCCCTCCAGCAGTGGAGGAGGGTTCCTCTTTCCCTGCATCCTTGCCAGCACTTGTCGTTTGTTGATTTGTTGATGATTGCCATTCTGACAGGTCTGATATGGTACCTCATTGTCATTTTGATTTGCATCTCTCAGGTGATTAGTGACTTTGAGCATGTTTTCATATGTCTCTTGGCCTTCTATATGCCCACTTTCTAGAAGTGTCTATTAAAGTCCTTTGCCCATTTTTTTATTAGATTGTTTATCTTCCTTTGGTTAAGTTGTATGAGTTCCCTAGAGATTTTAGAGATTAAACCCTTATCAGATGTAACATTGGCAAATATGTTCTCCCATGCAGTGGGCTCTCTTGTTATTTTGTTTTTTAAATGTGAAATAATGAAAAGATAAGCCACAGACTGGAAGAAAAATTTGCAAAATACATGGCAATGAAGAACTTGTATCCAAGATATACAAAGAACCCTTAGAAGTCAACAATAAGAAAATGAACCCATTTGAAAATTGGAAAAAAATCCTGAACAGATAGCTCACCAAAGAAGATATACTATACAGATCGACAAGAAGCCTGCGAAAAGATTCTCTTCATCATGTGTCATTAGGAGGTGGCAAATTAAAACAATGAGATGACACTACCTATTAGAACGGCCAAAATCTGGAACCATGACACCAAATGCAGACAAGGATGTGAAGCAACAGAAACTCTCATTCACTGCTGATGAGAATGCAAAATGAGACAGCCGCTTTGAATATAGTTTGACAGTTTCTTACAAAGCTAAACATACTCTTTCCATACATTCCAGCAATCGTACTTGTTGTTATTTACCCAGAGGAGTTAGAAACTTATGTCCACACAAAAACTTGCACATACATGTTTATAGAAGCTTTATTCATAACTGTCAAAATTTGGAATACGTGAATGTGTAAACAAATTATCAATAGGTAAATGGATAAACTGTGGTACATCCACACAGTGCTAAAAAGAAATGAGCTGTTCAGGTACCAAAAGTTCTGAAGGCACCTAAAATGCATATTGTTAATGAAGCTATCCTGGAAAGGCTGTATATTTTATGATTCAAACTAATCACTTTTGACTTTATGATGATGGGAAACCCAAACTCTTTTCGTGAACTAGTCATATGCTGTATGATTCTCTCTCATGCTGCTGGGCAATGGCACTGAGTCGCAGCTTTGAGTCAGCCATACACAAAGGTGTGTGAGTCAGTGATCACAAAGATAAACAACTAATACTCTATAGTATACTGTACAGCAGGCATTTTTTGAAGATTGTGTGACGAGCATATTTAAAGTAAGCCAGGTTAACCTATGATGTTGGGTATGTTAAGTGTATTAAATGCATTTTTAAAATATTTTTTTATTGACTTCAGAGTGGAAGGGGGAGAGAGAGGGAGAGAAAGAAATATCAATGATGAGAGAGAATAATTGGCTGCCTCTTGCATGCCCCACATTGGAGATCGAGCCTGCATACCCAGGCATGTGCCCTTGGCCAGAATCAAACCCTGGACCCTTCAGTCTGCAGGCCGACACTCTATCCACGGAGCCAAACCGGCTAGGGCTTAAATGCATTTTAAACTTATTTTAAACTTTCAGTTGGTTATGATTCCAACTGATCATAATTTCTGACGTGACGATGGTTCAATTTATGATTTGAGGAGAAT
Organism: Corynorhinus townsendii; assembly: GCA_026230045.1. Classification (NCBI taxonomy): domain Eukaryota; kingdom Metazoa; phylum Chordata; class Mammalia; order Chiroptera; family Vespertilionidae; genus Corynorhinus; species Corynorhinus townsendii. Next base: position 75,920,670 of record JAPDVU010000001.1, on the reverse strand, counting down.
TTGTATAACATTTTGGATAGGGCAAAATTATTGAGATAGTAAGAAGATTAGAAATTGTCAGGAATTGCTGTGGGTGAGGGAATCAATAGGTAAAACAGAAAGGATCTTTAATACAGTGAAATAGTTCTATATGATACAATAATGGCCAGTACACATAATTGTACAAAACAATGAGTAAATCTGGTGTAAACTATGGTCTTTAGTAAATAATAATGTACCAATGTATACTAATGAATTATAGCACATATACCGCACCAATGCAAGATATTAATAATAGGGAAAACTATATGTGGGTTGGATGACAGGAGGAGAAGGGTTATAGGGAGCTCTCTTTACTTCCTGCTAAATTTTTCTATAAACATGAAGCTGCTCAAACTATAGTTATTAATTACTTTTAAAGTATCAATTGTAGAAATGATGAAGTTATGAAATTGTCTTATTTTTGCTATATGTTTTAAAAATATTTTGTGTATTTGCTTAGCTATAAATTTTTTTTAAAAAAAAGTATTGAATTTATAGGGGTGGTATGGGTTAATAAAATTATATAGATTTTAGGTGTACAATTCTATAATATATCATCTGTATATTGTATTATGTGTTCATCACTCAAAGTCAAGTCTTCTTTCATCACCATTTAACTCCCCTTTACCCTCTTCTACCTCTCTTCACCTCCCTTTCTTTCTGGTAATCACCATACTGTTATCTGTGTCTATTAATTGTTTTCTTTTATTATTATTATTTTTTGCTTAGTTCCTACACTTTTTTCATATGTAAAAAACTGACAAGTTGTCTTACAATTCTAAACTGAAAATATATAAAATTTTGCCTGCAAGCTATATTAGAATAATTAAGAAAAATTAATTTGATACATATTTAATTTGTAATGGTTATTTTTAAATTATGAGCATGTTAGAATTGTAAGATTAATTTTTTCAACTATCTAGACTGCTTTAAAATTATTTTAAATGTATTGAATTTTTTAAAATACAGTTTATTTAAAGCATAATTAATTATAAATAGCTTTTTCTTTTAAAAATATCTTCCTTGGGAATTCTAGAAACTTAGATTGACACCAGAGTTGATAAGATTTAAATCTATTTCTTTATTCAATTACTCTAAGAGCCTTTAATATTCTAATGTGAAATTTGAATTTTTAAGAAGTTATTATAGTGTTCAATATTTACTTGGTTATTTATCCATGGAAAATATTTTAATTTGGCATCACTATTAGTGTTATGATATATAAAACACACTGTTTAGAAACATGAAATTTTCTCTAAATAAATGTAAATGGGGCAAAATCTCTTATTAAGCAAAAAATAAAATATATGTAAGAAAAATTTTCCAAATGTGCTCTTAAATAGATACATTTAAAAAGAAGTAAACTAAACAGTTAAAAGTATACACACACACACACACACACACACACACACACACACACACACACATACATATATACATAATACTAGAGGCCCGGTGCACGAAATTCGTGCAAGGGGCTCAGCCCCCGCTGCTGCAGCAGCTGCCTCTGCCTTGGCCTCCACCTGCCACCTTTGGGGCCCCTGCCTCCTCAGCCCTCACTGCCACAGCTTCATCAGGAAGGACATTTGGTCTAATTAGCTTTTATTATTATAGATATATTATCCCAATAAATTGATGTTTGATTTTTGAGTGCATCTGTTCAGAGTACTTATTTTGATAAGTCTGAATCAGAATGGGAAAGATACTAGACACAGAAAATAGAAAATTAGAAACTAATTTTGCTTAGCTATAAACAGCATTATCTATTATACAGAATGCATGAGAAATTAATAATGCAATAAATAAAATTGATTTAACTTTTCACTTTGACTTCTAACAGAGAACACAGTTTCCTCAATTCCCATGGAAACATTAAAATTGATTACATGTTAGTACAGAAAGAATATCTCTCAAAATTCCCAGAAATTGAAATTGTACAAACAACATTTTCCATCCACAGTAAAATAAAATTAAGAAACAATAGGGAAAGTTAAAAGAAAAATAAGCATTCAGAACATTTATCTATTTGGAAATTTAATAGCAGTCTCTTAAATAAGTCCTGTATCATTGAGAAAATAAAAGTTTCAGTTGCAGACTGGTTAGATATTGTAACTGCACTACAAAAAAGTTTTAGCCTTAAATGCTCTTAGTATTAATCAAGAAAGAATGAAAACAAATTCAATATTCAACTCAAGAAATTAGTGAAAACACCCTGCCCACACAAGCTAAGAAACCCATGAGGAAATAATAAAAATAAGAGCAGATGCTAAAAGAAAAGAAAACAGAAATACAGTTGAATTGCTAATTATATTTAAAAGCTGGTTCTTTGAAAAAGATCTATGACATAAACAAGTTTCTGGAAAAGTTATCAGATGAAATAACAGAACTGCAGGCATAGCATTAAGAATGAGAAAGGGAAAATGACCACAAATATGGAGGAGATATTTTTTAAATATCTTAAAATATGCAACTAAAGTGTAAACTTTGAAAATTTAGATCTCCTCTATGTTTCTCTACAATATACAGATGACCAACATTGAACAAGGAAGGAACAGGATGCCCAAACCATGAAAGCAATGGAAAATTCTGCTGAGGAACTGCCAAGTCTCAGCCTTGTATTTACTAAGCCCACGTGATTTTAGGGATGAGTTTTATGAAACTGATAAGAAGTTGATAATTCCCCTTATTACTAAACTATTTGTGCTCGTAAAAAAGGCATGTTTTACCTTTACTTTAAAATCTAGCATGATTTTTTTTTAATTTATTTTGCATGGGACATGGAGGGCTTTTTTCATATTCACCAGGTATTTTTTTTTCCATCTCATAAAACAATTTTTATTATGTATATATGATTATTCCTTCTTTTCATTTGGTCTAATATTTTCTCCAGGAGTATAAATTTTCAACTCATGTCTTTTGCAAACTCACTCAAGTTTTTATCTATTCACTATAGGCCCAGTGCACGAGATTCATGCATTGGGGAGGGGGGGGGGGGCGGTCCCTCAGTCCAGCCTGAGCCCTTTCAGTCAGGGAGAACCTTGGGGGATGTCTGACTGCCATGGAGGCAGGAGAGGCTCCAGCCACCACCACTGCACTCCCCAGACATGAGCCCGGCTTCTGGGCTTCTGGCGGAGCAACGCTCCCCCTGTGGGAGCACACTGACCACCAGGCGGCAGTTCCTACTTTGAGCATCTGCCCCCTGGTGGTCAGTGCATATCATAGCCACCAGTCATTTTGCCATTCGGTCAATTTGCATATTAACCTTTTATTATATAAGACTAGAGGCCCAGTGCATGAATTCGTGCATGGGTGAGTCCAGCCCGCCTGCCCCAATGGAGGCCAATTGAGGCCTGGGCTGGCCGGGGGTAGGGGTCTTGGGTGGTTGGCCAGCTGGCCCTGCCAACAATTGTGGTGGGGGCAGCCAACTGGGGGCAGGGCCAGCTGGGGGAAGGGGCCATGGGAGTTTGGGGGGGGGGGCAATCGGCTGTCACAGTGTGTGTCATAGCGATCTGTTGTTCTGGTCATTCTACCGGTCTAGCTGCTTGGCTTTTATATATATAGATTACTGGTTAAATTGTATATAGTGTACTGTGGATTTTAAATAGATCATTGAGTTTGATTTTCTTGAAATTCCTTCTAATCTACCACCACTCTTCACTTTATCTGTTTTGTCTTTTCTCTTTTTGTCTCCACTTAGTGATTTTAGGGTTTCTTTTCTCTTTAACACAATATTAAAGAGTCCACATGATTACTTTATATTTTCTTCTGCATTTCATAGGAGATACTTTTCAGAAGTAGCTCTTCCTCTGGTTCATTAGAATGATATTTCTTTCCTTATGTCTGTCATGTTTTTTCATTGATTCCAGTGATGTTTTGTTTCTTTACAAATTTTGAAGTCAATCTCTGAGGTAGGTCTGATGCAGGACCCTCTTGGGTCTTACTGTCTTTCTGTACAGAATCATGACCAGAAGTCCAGCACTGGATTCACATTGCCTACATTCTTAGGCAAATTACACCACTTACTAGTTTTGTGAACTTTACTTTTGCTTTAGTTACTCATCTGTAAAGTACAAGTAATATAATGACAATATCTCTCTCATAAGGTTGACGTAATTGAAGGGTGACTTTCTTCTCAGGTTAGCAAAGGAGGAGGTTAATGTTCATAGTTCTCAATCTAATTTCTATTTTTCCATCAGAGAGGTCTGCCATATAGAGATCTTATATTTTCTCTTCTCCCACACCTAGTTTTCTGATACTCTGAATTTTTGTAATAATGAGAAAATAATATTCTCAGTAATATGACAACCAATATTTTTCTTCTCTCCTCATATAAAACTATCAAGTTCATACAATGCTATTAATATGTCTTCTCTTTTCTGACCACTTGTTTCCTGGAATTGCTATTTCTGTATGTGAAACAAAATAAAAAAGCATAGAGATAGGGATTACAGACAGAAGAAACCATGGATTCTGGTATCCTCAACAGGTAGCACCTACCTGGTAATAGGAAGGGTCTCCTAGGTATTTTATTCAGTTGGTGGCAGGTCGTGTTAGAGATATAGATTCTTCCCATCTTCTGTGGGTATCTACTGAAAACAGAAATACCCAGATGTACCATGAGAACAGGATGCATTGTTCTTATTCTGATTCTATTTGTCTGATAGCTAGTGGGTATGCTAATCAGGCCCCAGCATTCATCATTGTGGTGTTTATTAGTTTGTTTTTGTTGTGTGTGGGTGTGTTGTAAGAGCACCTGAGATCTACCCTTAGCAAATTTCCATTATATAACATAATACCTTTAGCTATAGTCACCTTGCAGTACCTTAGATCTCTAGAATTTATTCATCACACAACTGCAATTTTGTACCATTTGACTAACATTTCCCTATTTTCCCTTCCTTCACACCCTTGGTAACCAACCAGCATTCAATACTCTTCTTCCATTAATTTGACTTTTTAGGTTCCACATGTAAGTGTGATCATGAAGTATTATTCTTTCTGTGTCTGGCTTATTTCACTTATATCTTTTTTTTTAATATATTTTATTGATTTTTTTTACAGAGAGGAAAGGAGAGGGATAGGGAGTTGGAAACATAGATGAGAGAGAAACACCGATGAGCTGCCTCCTGCACACTCCCTACTGGGTATGTGCCCGCAATCAAGGTATATGCCCTTGACCGGAATCGAACCTGGGACCCTTGAGTCCGCAGGCTAACACTCTATCCACTGAGCCAAATCGGTTAGAGCACTTGTATCTTTTTCTGTATGATTTTATAAGCATTTAGCAGGGATGATACATCTGGTGCTAAACTTTATCATTTTAAACTTTACATCTTATTAATGTAATAAGATACTACATGCAAGGTTTCTGGCTTCGTGCCTCTCATATAAAAATATATCTCTCCCTCTGTTGCCTGCCTACCACCATTTCTTTAAAACATGTCAATAGATAGATGTTTGTCTGTGATGTATTTGTTAGACTGAGAAGTAGAAGTGTCTTTTTATGTTTATTCCTCAAAACTTAATGGTAATAAAATAATTCTTCATGACGAATACAGATATGCTACATGCAACTTCATAAATATGAAGTACATTAAAAGACAATCATGAAGTAGCATAGTCATGCCTTCTGTGATTAAGACTACTTAATATGCTTTCCCTAGGAAATCCTCCTTCATAAACATGCCTTTTTCCCAATAATTTATTCATGTTCTCTTTATTATCTCCCAGCCTCTTTAAATGGGAATTTTTCACTTCAACCAATTCCAGTGTCATCTAGCACAATTTATCTTTCTCATATGTGGTTTTCACTTGATTTCAGGATATTTAGCAGACTTTCTCTTGGGAAAGTTAATTAATTCAAATCAATTTAAACAAACAATGCAGCTTTTAAAAATGTATGACATCTGCTATCCTGTTTGTCAAAAATTCTCTTTAACTATCCCCTATTAGCATCTATTTTCTCACTAAGTAGAGAGAGGCTAAGGAAATAAGAGAATACAATTTCTTGCCAACTTTGGTTAATTCACTTAAATTTAAACTAAAACCTTGTGTAAGAAGAACCTTAACATTAAGGCAGGTGCAAGACAGTGCAGAATCAAGGGAGAAAGTGAGCATCTATGGAACTATTGAGTCCTTTCTCTTTCTTGTTGAACTTTGAGCAGTCTTACACTTGGATTCACTGCATATTTTTCCCAACTCCAGTAGTTGGATCGCTTACTAATTAAAAAATAATGTCGCTGTGGTTGACTGGTATTCTAATCATGTAGCAGATGACGGTTGTGCACAAACAAGTCAGGAGTTCCACGGTGTAGCAAATGGCATGGCTTTTGCCTGTCCTGTACTTAGTGTCATAATCTGATTTTTTTAAAGAAAAACACTGACGATAACTGGTGTTGATAACCCCTCACACTGACAAAAAAGGTCTTGGTTGCATGTGTTGTACATATTTTTAAGTAGTTGTGAAGAAAAGTATTTTGTTTATAAAAATCATTGCACATATGGTCAACAACTGTAATTCATACAGAGGCTTCCTCAGTGTAAACAATCATCAAAATAATGAATTTGGCTATTTTGGGCCTTTGCGCTGCTTTGTGAATCAGAGTAAGCAATTAATCGTTTCTACCATTCTCATTAAGAAAAATGTACAAAATATTTGAACTTCTAAGTGTGCACATTGTTCCATTTGTCCCCAACATAATGAACTGCTATACTTATAATATGAAAAATACCATTTAATATCTCCTATACATAGGCAGTCTTCTTTCTAAGATTTTCTTCATAATCAATAAATTACTAATGATAGTTTTTCATGACAGTAGTCATTTTACATGACACTGAATTTATACTTAGGATTTCATTACCATTCTAATGAACTTAATGACACAGCCACATTTTCCTATCAGAATTTAGACATAATAAGAGAGAAGTCAAAACTTGGGACATGAAGCATGAACATGGCTTAATAAGGCAGTTTATTCCTCTCCTCCTGGATTCTATAAAAATCAACAACAAAAAATGAAAGAAAATCTGCAAAGTACATTTTCAACAACACTAAGTGTATGTGTGTATGTGTGTATGTGTATATATATATATATATATATATATGCGTGCATATATATACATATATATGCACATACATATATATGTATATATCTATATGCACACAAACACATATATATTTTTTCTTAAAATCTCCAAAATACATAGGGTTGCTGCCATGCAGCTAAAGCCAGGCAAATATATGCAAGAGGAAGTACAGAGAAGAAACTCAGAAAGTTTACTATACTCCAAAACTTATCAATATATGAGGGACTCTTACCATAAAATAATTGCATTGGTGGAGATAAAATATTACATTTCAAGATGTAAAATTAAAAGGTCACAATTTCCTTTAAAAAGGAAGTTAAAACTGAAAGATCCCAAGAAAGAGATGTGAACTTAATAGAATCAGTCAAAATATGGGAGATGAGCAGAAGTTAAGAAAGAAGTAGAAGATAATGCAACATAATGAAATAATGATGTTAGTCAAAGAAGAGTGATGAATAATAGACACAGTCTAAATTGTTATTATGAGGTCCACAGAGAATGGAAATGCAAAAAAAAAAATGAATTTTAAAAAGTGAAAATAAAGGGTTACAGAAGACAAGAGGGGAAATAATAGACATAGAAAATAAACACAGAAAATTAAGAATGTATATTACCTAATTCCATGAACAAAACACATATTTGGAGGTTCAAATTTGAAAACATTAATTAAATAAAAGAAGAATTTAAATGTACAAATTGTAAAGGTAGAACGTGTACCAGAGAAAATAGACCAAGAGCATAATAGTAAAAAACATGAGGCACTTAAGGAAAAAGATCATCTAAGGGTGGAAAAATCAGACTGTGGAGAAAAATGGAGAATATGTTAGAGTAACACACCTAAAAAATAAGGAAGTAAATAAATTAGGATCCAAGGATTCCATACCCAGACAACCTGACTTTTAATGAAAAAGATTATAAACAGTTTTAAAAATACAAGAATGCAGAAAGTATTTTTTCCTGGTCTCTTCTTCTATATTTTTAATGTAATGAGGGTAAATTTTAGCTAACCAAGTAATCATTGTAAAAATTAAGCAAAGGGCTGGAATGGACATTTAATATATTTAACTTTACATTATAATTTAATATTAGAATTAAGAGCCAAGAAATTAGTATGACAGAATAGATCATAAATATCTTATGTTAGCATACTGCCCAAAACATAAAAACAACAAAAATTGGGAGAGCGGAGATAAAAAGGTGTTAAGCAGAATAAATTTGTTGAAGTTCTTTAAATCAAAGAATATCATTTAAAGTTGACAAATCATGTCAAAGAAGTATAAGCACATTTTATATTACAAAGGTAAACACTAAGAAATAAAGCACTCTTGACTTAGGAAGAAATATAAAGTTTCTCCAAGATACTGTCCAGTAAAAAATAGGTCAATGCAAAATTATGTCTAGTATTCATCTTTTGAGTAACAGCAAGAGGAAATTAGAATGTTGTGCTTGTTTTATTTACATAAAAAAACTCTGGAGGAATATACCAGAAACTAAAAGATTTGGTTATTAATAAAGCCAGATGTACCAGGGAGATTGGGGACATATGTGAAAGGACAATTATACTAGAGGCCCAATGCACAAGATTCATGCATGGGGGCAGGGGTCCCCTCAGCCCAGCCTGGACCCCCTCCAATTTGGGACCCTCAGGGGATGTCTGACTGTCGGATGTCACCAGCAGTTGGACATCCCTCTCACAATCCAGGACTGCTGGCTCTTAATTGCTCACCTGTCTATCAGCCTAATCACCCCTAACCACCTCGGCCTGCCAGCCTGATTGCCCCTAACTTCCTCCCCACTGGCCTGGTTCCCCCTAACTTCCTCCCCAACTGCCCCCCCCTGCCAGCTTAGTCACCCCTCAGTGCCCCTCCCTGCTGGCCTGGTTGCCCCCAACTGCCCCCCCTCCCGCCGGCCTGGTCACCCCTCACTGCCCCCCCTGCCAGCCTGGTCACCTCATGCAGCCTGCTGTTCGGTTGTTACTGTGAGGGTGTCGTGACCAATTTGCATATTACCCTTTTATTAGTAAAGATTTGATTATATTATTCTTCAGAATATGAAAAAAAAAAGATAAAACTAATATTTGGTATTTGCATGTATTTCTATAACATGAAATGTTATGACAGTGGTCAGTTTAGTAGAAAGTGGTCAGTTAAGCCATCTTTGGCCTACAAGTGAAAACATAAGCATTCATAGTATAAAGAAATATAGACTTGGCAGAGAATTTGGAAAATTCTAATATATTTTTATTCTAAAGTTGTATTAAAATATACCTAGGTATGACTTATAAGAACAACTTAACAAGCACCAATATCCTGTAATAATTGAGTCCAGACTCTGGCACTAGATACCCTCATTTCAGTGTGAGTGTGGAAGTTCATGGGCCTTTTCCCATAAATAACCCTTCAACTCTTCTTGACTTAATCCCTTCATCTCTAAAATGGGGATATTACTATTTCCTACATAGAGGTATTATAACTATAATTTGACTTAGTACAGAAAAAGTACTCAGAACAATGATTAGCATACAGTAAATGCTCAACAAGTGTTAGGTATTATCATTATAAAATGTGGATCATTTGTTATCGCTCCATAGCCTATCTATAATGACACAAAAACCAGTGCCAAATAATGGGGTGCTAATGACAAAAATTCTAAATGTCATGTCATTAATTTCAGTCCTGGGCAATAGGTACCAAAAGCATTTCCATAGGTGTCTGTAAAGATTTCAACCCATATTATGCTGTGCAAAACATTAAGTAAAAGTGTCACCTATGATAACTTGATAGGAAGACAATGTATTGATTTAGTCGTGGTTTTAGATGAAGAGATTAGGAAGCAATATTATTTGTGTGTTTTGGTTACACACAAATAAGGTAGTACAAGAATGATATAATCTAAGAAGTAAATTGGCCAGTTTTCAGGAATTAAAAAACACATAGATACTGCAAATATTCCAACATTTTCTGGGATAAAAGATGTTTCTCATCTTTGGCAAGTAAAATAAAAACTGAGAATGCTGTAAGCAATAAAGGCCAATTAAACCTCTATTGGGGGCAAAAACCACATCAAGAGTATAGTTATTCACATTTGTAACAGACTGAATGTTTGTACCTGACTGTCCCACTTCCCCCCAAGATTCTTATGTCAAAATATAATCTCCAATGATGGTATGTGGAGGTGGAGCCTGTAGGATGTAACTGGTTATGAGGATGGAGCCCTCATGAGTAGAATTAGTGACCTTATAATAAAGGGACAGAGCACTATACCACATTTTTTACACCATAGAAAGATACAGTGAGAAGTCAGCCATCTGCAACCTGGAAAAGGGCTCTCTGAAGGACCTGATCATACTAGCACCATGATCTCAGATTTGCAGTTTTCATAAATGTAGAAATAAACTTCTTTTGTTGATAGACCATGTTATAATTTGTTACAGCAGCCCAGCTAAGACTACTTTCTACTAAAATCTTTGAATCATTAAGTGGCACTGAGTGAGTGCTTTAAGTTGGATAAAGGAGCACAAGGTAAAGAAAATAAGAGTATAGATCTCCCCAATAAAGTCTTAGATTAATTAAATAAAGAGAGAGAAGATTATCTCTCAGAAAAAATTGTGGGCATGTCTATACTAGGTGTACTGGTTAATAAGGCAGATGTGTTTCAATAGATGAAGTCACACATATGTTGATATATATGTGATTTGATATGTATGCTATTTTGTTGTATTGACAACAAGCTTCAAAACTTCTTATGTCAAATTTGCTGAAGGTGCTAACATCATAGATATTTTTACACTTAAAAATGTCAAATTTCGTGCCAAAAAAATAGCATTTGCAGGAAGTTATAATTCATTACTTTATTTTGAAGAAAAGTGCTGCTGAATCTTTGGGAAACTTACTGGTGAACATGCACCATTTCAAGATACTTGTGAATGCTGATTTAAACGCTTGAAAAGTGATGATTTTGATGTGAAAGACAGAGAACATCCAGGTAAACCGTAAAAGTTTGAAGACCAACAATTACAAGCATTTTTGGATGAAGATGAGTGTCAAACTCAAAAACAACTTGCAGAAAGATTAAACGTTGCTCAGCAAACAATTTCCGGTCGTTTACCGGAAAGCAATGGGAAAGATTTTAAAAGAAGGGGTGCACATTAACTGAACAAAAGACAAATGGAAAACCGAAAAGTCATCAGTAAAATGCTGCTTCAACGGCATGAAGAAAGTCTTTTTTGCATTGAATTGTGACTGGCAATGAAAAGTGGATTTATTTTGAGAATCCCAAACACACAAAATCATGGGTTGATCCAAGTCAACCATCAACATCAACTGCAAGGCCAAATCACTTTGGGAAGAAGGCAATGCTCTACATTTGGTGGGATCAGGAAGGTGTGGTGTATAATAGCTTCTAAAACCAGGTTAAACCGTTAATTCTGATTGCTACCAACAACAAATAATCAATTTGAGCCACCCTTTGATCATGAAACAACCAGAATGTTTCAGAAGACACAGAAAAGTGCTTTTGCTTCATGATGATGCACCATCACACACTTCAAAACCAGTTAAAGACACGTTAAAAGATCTTGCCTGGGAAGTATTAACCCACCCGCTGTATTCACCAGACCTTGCTCCTTCAGATTACCACTTGTCCTGATCAATGGCACACACACTTTCTGAGCAGCACTTCAAAACATATGAAGAAGTGGAAAATTGGGTCTGTGAATGGTTTGCCTCAAAACAAGAAAAGTTCTATTGGGATGGTATCCACAAATTACCTGAAAGATGGGGAAATGTGTAGTTAGTGATGGACATTACTTTGAATAAAGCACTTTTGATGTTTCTCTTGAAATTATTGTGTTTTCTTTGACTACAAAATTCACATTATTAACCGGTACACCTAGTACATACCAGCAATAAAAATAGGTAAAAAGTAACTAAGGCTATAAATTACCTAAGTTCTGGACAACAGAATCCATGACGCCAAAATTCATTATAGATATAAAATAGCTTGATTATTCATAACTTAAGTTTAGATAAAAAGCACACGATATTTTATTAACCAAATAGGTAAAATAAAAACATATGTTTTGCCTTAAATTCTTCCTTGTCAGAAGGCTTCTGGTGAATGTAAATTACCTTTTTTTAAAAATTGTATCAAGTTACATATCAGAGTTGATTGTTTAGATAGTAATATTATCACTGAACTGTGTTTTAACTCTGTCATGTCACAATGAATGAGATTATTTGAAGAGTAACAATTCCAAACAGTATTTAGGTTAAATATTGAGACTCTCAGTGCACATATCATATACTGTATGTCTATTACATGAATGCCTATTCTTTTATAGATATTGTTTCTTTTTATAAAAGAGAAAAAGAAAAAATAATAAGCTATTCAAGCAGATATGGAAAGAATACTCTTAACCAATCATAGAAAATATATCATTTCCCTCAGGCAACTATATATGATGATGATACACATAATTTATCCAATGACAAAATCTATATTGTATGTCTCATGGTTTTTATAGAAATTATACTTCAAAACTCAAAAGATATAAAATTAAAAGAAGGCAATACTATATTTAATATAATATATTGCTAAATTTCAGTATAATTTGAAAGGTGTAATGATTAATTTTATGTGTTAGCATGGATGGTATCCTTGGATGAGATTAACATTTAAATCAGAAACTTAAGAGTAAGCAGATTGCCCTCCATGATGGAGGTGGGCCTGATCCATCAGTTGAAGGCCTAAATAGAACAAAAAGACTGACTTCCCCAAGCAAGGAGGAATTCTCCACCAGACTGCTTTAAACCCTTATCTAACATTATTAGCTCTTAGGTATCCAGCCTCCTGGTACACACAGAAGATTTTGGATTCCCCAGGATCTGTCATGTGAGCCAGTTCCTTACAATAAATGTTCTTATTCTCTTTCTCTTCTATTGGTTCTATTTCTCTAGGATACCCTGAGTAATACTGATTTCATAATATGTCTTAATGTGCAAGAGCTTTTGTAACAAAATGCCACAAAGTAGGTGGCTTAAACACATTTCTTGAGGCTGAAAATCTAAAATCAAGATGCCCACAAGGTTGTTTTTTGGTAAGATTTTTCTTCCTGGTTTTTAAACAGCTGCCTTCTCACTGTGTTCTCATACAGCCTCTTCTCTATTGGGTGCAGAAAGAGAAAGCTCTCTGTGATGTCTCTTCCTCTCCTTATAAGGATATCACCCTTATTGGACTGGGGTCCTCCCCTTTTGACCTCACTTAATTTAAATAATCTCCTTAAAGACCTCAGAATCATATTGAGAATTAGCTTCAACCTATACATTTGGGGGACACAACTCAGTTAATAACAAAAGGCATTGGAAAAGAGTTAATATTTTACTAATTTTTGAGACACTGAAGTAGGAGATTTGATTCTAAGAGAAAGAAAAAAAATTTAGGAAACAAATATTTAATTAGCCCAATGAGAGATTTGCTTTTCCATAAATACTCTTTATCTCTTTAACACAGACATTCAAAGAAATTGGAATTCACAAAAACTATGACATATTTTATTCAGAACATATCTGAAAAAATGCAACCACCATTTTTAGGAGCATCCTATATAATAAAGAGGTAATATGCAAATTGACCATCACACCCTCTCAAGATGGTTGCCTATGACCAGGTCTGCAGAAGGGTTAGGGAGGGATGACAAAATGACTGAACAGCAGGCTGTGTGGTGTGACCAGGCCAGAAGGGGGGTTAATGAGGGGTGACCAGGCTGGCAGGGGGGCAGTTGGGGGTGACCAGGCCAGCAGGGGGGCCAGTAAGAGGTGACCAGGCTGGCGGGGGCGGGGGGCAGTTAGCAGCAACCAGGCTGGCAGCACTGGGCAGTTAGGGGTGACCAGGCCAGCAGGGGGGGGCAGTTAGGGGCAACCAGGCAGGCAGGCAGGTGAGCGATTAGGAGCCAGTGGCCCAGGATTGTGAGAGGGATATCTGACTGCCTGTTTAGGCCCGATCCTGGGGATCGGCCTCAATTGGCAGTCGGACATCTCCTGAGGGGTCCCAGATTGGAGAGGGTGCAGGCTGGGCTGAGGGGACCCCCCCCCCATGCACAAATTTTGTGCACTGGACCTCTAGTCATATTATAATGAAACTAGGGGCCCAATGCATGAATTCTTGCACCTTGGAAGGAACCGTGGTCCGCAAGGCTGCAGTGGATACAGGGGCGGGTCTTGGCCCATCCTCCTTGCCCCAGCCCACCCCTCCCACCATAGCCCCTAGCCCCCTCTCTGCTGGAAGTCCCGTGACTGCCCCTGCTGCTCCACATGCTGATGGCGCCAGCCCCGCTCACACCTGTTGACAGCATGGAGCAATTGCGGCCCGTGCCAGCTCTGGGTGCAAGTGGCAGTTGCTGCCCCAATTGCCCCCCAGGAGCAGGGGAAAGTGGAGAAGCCCTGAGGAGCAATCAGGGCCAGCAGCTGCCACTTGCACCCACTGAAAGGGCTGATGCCGGGTGCCAGCAGCGGGTACGAGTGGTGGCTCTGGCACCGGCAGCAGGTGCAAGCACTGGGCGGGTGGGACCACAGTGCGCAGGAGCAAAGAATTTTCAGTAATCACCAGAGGCTCTTCCCAATGACAGTGGCCAGCGTCCCACCTTGATCTGATGCCCCTTGCTCACCTGCTCCACCATACTGCCATGGCCAACACCTGCCATGTTCTGTGCTCCAGTTCCTGCTGCCGACGCCCGCCATGTTCTGCGCGTGCCTCCTGGTGGTCAGCGCACTTCATAGCGACTAGTTGTTTGGTTGTTCCATTGTTCCGCTGTTCAGTCTATTTGCATATTAGCCTTTTATTACATAGGATATTTTGCATGTTCCAGGATTAATGAACAGGTATATCAGAATTTTGATGTCTCACTTTGGGGGATTAAGATATCTCTTTTATGCTGCTTAAAAACCCCATTACTTATACTTGTAAAGGTATAAAACCAATACTGGAGATAGAGTATTAATAAGAGATTATGAAGAAAATGGACATAACATCTGTGAGAAGAAATGTTCTAAATATTCATTTAGAAATACATTCGTCAAGGTATTTCTAAATGAATACTTGACTGGTTGTAACTGATATGCTTAATTTGAATATTCCTTTTTAAAAAGTTAAAGAACAAACATGTTATTTTTTTATACAAAGTAAATTTCAAAAACCTATATAAAAACTATTTTAATTGTAGTTATTTGTAGAGGTTAACTAGCTGGGACATTACAATAAACTATAAATCAACTGGTGCAAACCATATTTACCAGTAGACTACTCAACAGACCTTTAACTACCCTGGAGAGTAAGTTCACTGTAAATAAATGAGCAAATACATTGTTAAATTTATTCTTTATAATGATATGGTAAAGACATACTTAACTATCTTACTTGCGACAATTTTCTAAGATGGAAGCTCTATCATTTTATTGTATGACTGTCACTTGCCAGAACAATTAAACAAGGAAAAGAAATAAAAGGCATATAAATTTGAAAGGAAGAAGTACAATTGTTCCTGTTTGCAAAAGACATGGTTTGATATATAGAAAACTCTAAAGCCCACAGTACACAACTGAACTACTAAACAAAATCAGTGAAAGTGCAGGATACAAAATCATTATGCTACAATCAGTTGCACAAACTATCTGAAAAAAAAATTGAGGAAAACAATCCACTTTACAATAGCATTAAAAAAGAATATATCTCAAGAAACTAGAAATACCAATTAGAAAGTATATATGTACCCTTATGTTCATAGCAGCACAATTTACAGTAGCTAAGATTAGGGAACAGCCTAAGTGCCCATCAGCAGATGAGTGGATTAAAAAACTGTGGTACATCTACACAATGGAATACTACACTGTGGTAAAAAAGAAGGAATTCCTACCATTTGCAACAACATGGATGGAGATGGAGAGCATTATGCTAAGTGAAATAAGCCAGTCAGAGAAAGATAAATACCACATGATTTCACTCATCTATGGAATATAATGAACAACATAAACTGATGAATAAAAATAGATCCAGAGACAGAGAAATATCGATCAGACCATCAAACTTCAGAGGGAAGGTAGGGGAGGGTGGGAGTAAGAGGGAGAGATCAACCAAAGGACTTGTATGCATGCATATAAGCCTAACCAATGGACACAGACAACAGGGGGGTGAGGGCATGAGTGGGGGGCGGGGAGGGTTTGGGGAGCAATGGGGGAAAATGGACACATATGTAACACCCTTAATCAGTAAAGAAATTTTAAAAAAGAATAAACTACTTATCAATAAACTTAACTAAGCAAGTGAAGTTTCTGTACATTGAAAATTTAAAAATGTTGCCATGCCTGGCCCATGTGGCTTGGTGGTCAACCTACGAACCAGGAGGTCACAGTTCGATTCCTGGTCAGTGCACATGCCTGGGTTGCAGGCTGGATCCCTAGTAGGGGGTGTGCAGGAGGCAGCTGATCAATGATTCTTTCTCATCATTGATGTTTCTATCTCAATCAAAAGACATTGAGTGGCTGAATGGATTAAAAAAAATCATTCTCTCTTCCTATCTGATATCAAAAATGTTTTAAAAATATATGTATATATATTGCTGAAATTAAAGAAGACACAAAAAGACATTCCTTATTAATGGATTGGAATACTTAATATTTTTAAAATGTCCACACTACCCAAAGTTAGCTACAAATTCAAACAGTATCTATCAAAATGTCCAGGAAATTTTGACAAAAAAAAATCTAAAAATTATATGGAACCCCAGGAGACCCTAAATAGTCAAAATAATCTTGAAAAGAACAAAGCTGGAGGCTTCAATACAGGAACCATATCTTAAGAATTATGTTTCTTCAAGTAACTGTTTTACAATCAGAAAGAAACAGGTATAGTGGGGGGAAACTCTTATTTTTAAAGGGCACAACATACTTATCCTATATTTACCAGTGGGATCTCTGCTGTCTTTGTTTTACCCACTTTGAATTTAGTATACTCAATCACCATTCCTATTATAGGACACAATTTGGGTTTCCAGAAAAAATGTAAGAGGACTCTAGCAGTGGCAGGGTTGCTCAGTTGGTTAGAATGTCACCCCCTTATGCCAAAGTTGTGGGTTTGATCTCCAGTCAGGGCACACACAAGAAGCAACTAATGACCACATAAATAAGTGAAACAGCAAATTGCTATTTCCCTCTCTCGCTTCCTTCCTCTCTCTCTAAAATAAATAAGAAAATATTAGAGAACGCTCCCAAATGTAATGGACATACCTCTAATATTAACTTATTGGGGTTCCTGAAAAATAATTAGACTTCAAGGATATGTAGATAATCTAGAGTCAGTTGGCCGAAAGATCACTTTGTCTTACAGTTGATTTATGGTTCAATATCCACTAATTTTCTGTGACGTTAAAACTCTATGGAATGGTAGGAGAAGCAGAGAACTTGTCCATGCATTTCTTTCCCTTGATATTTCTCATGTTTGCATTTAACATTCCCTCTCCTAAAAATTAATCTCCTTTCCCCATCCTTCATAACACTCCACAAAAGATCCTCACCTCTTACTATTTCTGTATTTCTCTAACTACAGACTCAGGTTCTGAACCACAGGTATTACTGTAGTGCCAAAGCATTTTTTTTTCATCCCTGGAACTTTATTGTAGCATACAGGATTTTTATAGATTGGTTTCTTTTAAATTTTTTTTGTGTGTGTGCAAATAACTTCCCAAGGTTTGCATATACAGGAACAGGCACTTTTATACATTGGGAGGAGATAAGATCAAACCAATTTTTAGATATAACTTAATAAAATGATTAAAGTGAAGGGTCCTTAGCCTTGTGTAAATATAGTTTAGAAATTAAGAAATAATTATAAAGTTATTGTGTACATGGTACCTTGCTGGTGACCAATGGTTCTATTTGTCAAAATGGAAAAGTCATTTCTCAAATTGATATGGAATGTAGAGGGCCATGAAGTGGCAAAGCAATTTTGAAAAAAGAACAAAGTCAGAATATTCAGACTTCCCAACTTCAAAACTCACTAAAAGTTTATTTAAAAGCTTTTTCACAGCAAAAGAAATCATCAACAAAATGAATGAAAAGACAACCCACTTAATGGGAGAACATATTCACTGATACATATAATAATGGTTAATATCCAAAATTTATAAAAATTTATAAAGCTCAACCCCAAAGGAACAAACAACCTAATTAGAAAATGGGCAAATGACCTGAATAGACACTTCACCAAAGAGGACATACAGATGGCCAATAGACATATGAAAATAAGTCCAATGGCACATCAGAAAAATGCACATTTAAAACACAATGAGATATCACCTCATACCTGTAAGAATGGCTATCATCAATAAATGAATAAACATCATGGTGACCAGGATATGATGAAAAGGGAACCCTCGTACACTGTTGGTAAGAATGCAGATTGGTGTAGCCACTGTGGAAAGCAGTATAGAGTTACCTCAAAAAATTAAAAGTAAAACTGCCTTATGACCCAGCAATTCCACTTGTGGGAATTTATCCAAAGAAACCCGAAACACTAATTCAAAAGGACATATTCACCCCTCTGTTCATAGCAGCATTATTTACAAAGGCCAAGATTTGGAAGCAGCCCAAGTGCCCATCAGTAGATGAGTGGGTAAAATAGTTCTTGTATATTTACCCAATGGAAAACTACTCAGCTGTAAAAAGGAAGAAAATGTTATTCTTTGTGACAGCATGGATAAACCTGGAGAACATTATGCTAGGTGAAATAAGCCAATCAGAGGAAAACAAATACTGTATGATTTCTCTTATATGTTGGATTTAATGAACAAACTGAATGAACCAGCAAAATAGAGAGTGACTCAGAAAAAGAGAGCAGGCTCTGTTGCGGGGGTAGGATGTTGGTGGGTTGGAGGGATTGAGCAAAAAAAAAAAAAAAGGAAGGAAGAACTCATGGACACAGTGCAACAGTGTGTGATTGCAGAAAGAGGGTGTTTGGTGGAGGTGGAAGATGGAATAGAAGGGGTAGATAGTGATGGGAAAAATAATAAAATAAATAAATATTTTAAAAGTAAAGCAAAAATTAAGATACCTAAGAATAAACTTAACTAAGGAGTTAAGTTTTCTGTACTCAGAAAACTACAGGACATTGAAAAGCGATAGAGGAAGACTATAAACAAAGGGAAGAATATACCATGTTCATGGATTGGTAGAATTAACATCACTAAAATATCCATACTACTCAAAGAAATCTATAGATTCAATGCAATCCCCATTAAAATACCAATGGCATATTTCACAGACATAGAACAAACTCTCCAAGAATTCATATGGAATAAAAAAGACCCCAAATAACTGTAGCAATCTTGAGAAAAAAAGAACAACGTTGGAGGGATCACAATACCAGATATGAAGCTATAGTACAAAGCCACTGTTCTCAAAACTGCTTGGTTTTGGCACAAGAACAGACACATAGACCAATGGAACAGAACAGAGAACCCAGAAAATGACACAAGCCATTATGCTCAATTAATATTTGACAAAGGAGGCAAGAGCATACAATGGAGTCAAGACAGTCTTCAATAAATGGTGTTGGGAAAATTGGACAGATACATGCAAAAAAATGAAACAAGACCACCAATTTACACCATACAAAAAAAAAAATAAACTCAAAATGGATAAAGGATTTAAATGAAAGACAGGAAACCATAAAAGTCTTAGAAGAATCCATAGGCAACAAAATAGCAGACATATGTTGCAGCAATATCTTTACCAATATAGCTCCTAGGGCAATTGAAACTAAGGAGAAAGTAAACAAATGGGATTACATCAAAATTAAAAGCTTCTGCACAGCAAAAGAAATGATCAACAAAACAATAAGAAAGCCCACTGCATGGGAGACCATATTTGTCAATGTTATATCCCATAAAGGCCTAATCTCCAAAATTTATAGGGAACTCATACAACTTAACAAAAGGAAAATAAACAACCCAATCAAAAAATGGGCAAAGGACTTTAATAGACACTTTTCGAAAGCAGACATACAGAAGGCCAAGAGACATACGAAAACATGCTCAAAGTCTCTAATAATCCAAGAGATGCAAATCAAAACAACAATGAGGTACCATTTCACATCTGTCAGAATGGCTATCATCAACAAATTGACAAACGACAAGTGCTGGAGAGGATGTAGAGAAAAAGGAACCCTCTTGCACTGCTGGTGGGAATGCAGACTGCTGCAGCTACAGTGGAAAACAGTATGGCGTTTCCACACAAAAATTAAAAATGGAGCTCCCATTTGACCCAGTGATCCCACTTCTAGGAATATAGCCCAAGAAATCAGAAACACCAATCAGAAAGGGTATATCCACCCTTATGTTCATAGCAGCACAATTTACAATAGCTAAGATTTGGAAACAGCCTAAGTGCCCATCAGCAGATGAGTGGATTAAAAAACAATGGTACATCTATACAATGGAACACTATTCTGCTGTGATAAAGAAAGAATTCTTACCATTAGCAACAGCATGGATGGACATGGAGAGCATTATGCTAAGCAAAATAAGCCAGTCAGAGAAAGATAAATATCACATGATCTCACTCATTTGTGGAATATAATGAACAACATAAACTGATGAACAAAAATAGATCCAGAGACAGAGAAGCATCGAATAGATTGTCAAACTTCAGAGGGAAATGGTCCCGGGGGTAAGAGATCAACCAAAGGACATATATGCATTCATATAAGCATAACCAATGGACACAGACACTAGAAGATTTTGGGCATGTGCTAGAGGGTGGGAGTGGCAGGAGAGAGGTCAATGGGGGTAAAAGGAGACATATGTAATACTTTAAACAATAAAGAATTAAAAAAGGGGGGTATAGTAGGATAATATCATATAAGGAAAAATATCCTATAAGTAAATTACATCTAGAAAATTTTTACTTTACAAAATTAATTTTCACTTGTAATGCTAACAGCAAGACACCCATGAAAAACACACATGGTGTCTAAATAAGACAAAGGAAAATAGTTTGGGCAAAAATAAAAAGGATCCCAAATCAATTATATAGAAAAGATTCCTTTATTAACTTTTGGTTGAGAATATGTTTGTATATTTTCAGAAAACAACTCCAAGATCATGTGGATTCCTGCAACAGAGAGGAATTGACAGGTCTGCTCCAACCACAAAGACAAGAGGAAAAACAGTCCAGAGATGGAAGATGCTGAGGATGCCTTGACACGCTAGCAGTCAGCAGCTGTGCATCGCTGCAGGTTACCTAGGACCAAATCAGAGAGGGTCAGACCTGCATTGCCACCATGTGCCCACCATCCAGATATCATTGCTGACATGTACACATAAGAAACTGTTTGACATTGAAACGGGGACTTCTGTTGGACATTGAAATTGGGACTCAAACATTTTTTTATTGTTATATATTTATTTCTAGTCTGCAGAGGCAAGAGTTTTTAAAGGAAAGAAACGGGGGAAAAATAGATATAGAGGCAAAGAAGCATTGAACAGACTGTCAAACTACAATGGGAAGGCAGGGGAGTTTGGGCGAGGGAGGCTGTAAGAGATCAACTGAAGGACTTATACACATGCATATAAGCACAACCAATGGATACAAGACACTGGCAGGGGGCTGGGGGGGGGCAGGTGAAGGCATGTACTGGGGGGTAGGGGAGACGGGGGGAGGTCAATGGGGGGGAAAAAGGAGACATATGTACTACTATTTGTAATACTTCAAACGATAAAAATAAATAAATAAAAGAATTTAAAAAAAATAATGTGATACTGGCACAAGGTTACCATATAGACAAATGAAATACAATTGAGAGTCCATATTAAGCCCATATGCTTATGGCCAACTGCTTTTTTGTCAAGAATGTGAAGACCATTCACTGAGAGATAACAGTCTTTTCCACAAATGGTCCTGTGACAACTGTATAGCCACATGTACAATAATGGAGTTGGATCTCTACCTTACACCATCTACAAAAATCAACTCAAAGTAAATTCAAACCTCAATCCAAGAGCTAAAACAATGAAACTCTTAGAAAAAAGTAGAGGTATATCTTCATGACATTTAATTTGGCAATAGATTTTTAGATATGACTCCAAAATTATGAACAGCAAAAGAAAAAATAGATAAATTGTACTCCATGAAAATTAAAACTGTTGTACATCAAAATACATTATCAATAAATACATTATCAAGCAACCTAGAGAATGGGAGAAAATAATTGCAAGTTATACATTGATAAGAGTCTGGTATCCAGAATTTATGAAGTCTCTTACAACTCAACAATAAAAGGCAAACATCAGAAGTACTTGCATATACATTTCTCCAAAGCTACACAAATAACAAATAAGAACGTGAAAAGATGCTCCACATTATTAAGCATCAGGAGAATGTAAGTCATAACCACAATGAGATACCACTTAACACCCACTAGGATGTGTATATTTAAAAAGACAAGTGTTAGGATGTGGAGAAATTAGAACCATCATACATTGTTGGTAGAATGTAAAATGATGCAGGTGCTGTGGTTCCTCAAAAAGTTCAACATAGAAGTAACTTAACCCAGCAATTCTCCTCTTACGTATATGCCCCTAAGTATTTAAAACACATACTCAAACAAATAATGTCTTGGATATATTTTTGGAACTATTGTGAAATGACATAAATGAAACCAATTTTGCCATAATCTGATTGACATCCTATATCATAAAAGCCTAATATGCAAATTGTCCTGTTGGGCGGTCATTTGACCTGGAGTTCAACTGAGAGACCAGGAGTTTGACCACTCGCTATGAAGTGAGCTGAGCACCAGGGGCAGCACGAAACATGGCGGGCATCGGTGAAGCACTGTGACCTTTCGCTGGCTACCTGAGGGTGGGGATCACAGGGGCAGAGGGGCAGTGAGAATGCAGGGTATCTGCCAAGCTTACTCTCACTTCCCCTGCTACCCTCGCTTGAGATGCCAGGGCTCATGCACTGGGGAAACCACCACACTCAGGTGCCGGGCACCCACAAAGAGCCTGTCCCACACCCACATGGCCTCTTCCTGGAGAGTTGGGCTGCAGCTGCTGGAACCACAGGGGCCAGTCAGGCACACTGTGGGCTGGCACAGGAGCCAGTCTGCAAGGCTGGCTAGGAGAGAGAGCATGCTGCCCCCCCCCGGATTCCCTGCAGCACCACTGGGTGGCCCAAAGGCCCATGCTGTGCCCCAACTCATGGAGTCTGGCGGCGCTCACCACATCTTCGTGTGGGGACTCAGGCAACATGATTCAGGTGGAGGAGGGCACATGGGAGCCCAGGGACTCAGATGCAGCCCAGGGCCCAGAGGTCAGCTGGGACCTGCCCTTCCATGCCAGATGATCACACTTCGATCACCAGCCAGGCCTAGGGACTGCACCCATGCACGAATTTTGTGCACTAGGCCTCTAGTAATCAATAATTAAGTTCCTATTACATCTTATCTATACTAACAAAAGCCTAAGTGGCCCTCACACCCTCGCATACTCGTGCGACGCCCTCACATCATCACAAGATGGCCTCCCCCATGTCATCACAAGAGTAACACCCCATGCCATCACAAGATGGCCACCACAAGATGGCCACCCCCACATCATCACAAGGTGGCTACCATAAGATGGCCACTATAAGATGGTCGCCACAAAATGGTCACCACAAGATGGCCGGCAGGGGAGGACAGTTGTGGGTGATCAGGCTGACAGGGGAGGGCAGTTGGGGGTGATCAGGCTGGCAGGGGAGCAGGTAGGGGATGATCAGGCTGGCAGGCAGAAGCAGTTAGGGACAATCAGGCAGGCAGATGAGTGGTTAGGAGCCAGCAGTCCCAGATTGTGAAAGGGATGTTCTGAGGGGTCTCAGATTGGAAAGGGTGCAGGCTGGGCTGAGAGACACCTCCCGCCCCCCAGTGCAAGAAATTTGTGCACCAAGCCTCTAGTCAATCTTATAATGAAATGACATAGAACAAAATGACATTATTCTAGGATCTGCTATACTCATACACTAGTGTTCATAGCAGCACTATTTATAATAGCCAACAGGTAGAAACAATCCAAATGTCCTTTAGCAGATGAATGGACACTAAATATATTCACTTTGATTAGGAAAACATTTTTAAAAATGCATCTGCTCGTTGCACAATTTACACTCTAAAATTTCTAATTTCATCACTTTTTTGGGGTTTTAATATTATGACTATTTCATTTAAACTGAAATTGAAAGGTTGAGTTTATTTTAAATTTTGTTCTTGCTTGTTTTGAGTTTTCCTGTGGGTTTTAATTGATCTTATTACTAAAAGAGTTACTTAGATCAGACATTTTCTGTGAAAAATTAATGTGCTTAAATTATATTTAAGGAGTTGAAATAACTTTTTAAAGTTCATCTTACTTTTTTTTAATGATCTGTTTAGAAATATAATGTTTGTTTAATATTTAGAAAATCCTATCAGGAAAATATTCTATGTGACATTTGGAACTTAAAGCATTGCCCACCAGAGGGCTCTCATTTTTCTTCTGTTATAATTTTCAGAAAAAAATGAAAATCATATTTTATAGATTATAACTTATACACCATTTAATATATCAAATATGTTCTGTGAATAGTATATTTAAAATAGACTTATTGTAATTGAGACAAATAAATCATAATTTTTACAAATGCCCAAGATGTTTTCTACATTTGTCTATAAAACTCTTTGTGAAAAGGAATTGTAGAGAAATATGATTTAAAGAAGAGAGAAATGAAATAAATCCTCTTTTGTAATTTATACATCACATCCTCTAAAATAAATGAAGTATACAGTTAATTTTCTATAGCAATCTCCAACACAATGAAAAGAACTTTTACCAACTGTGATTGAAATCAGAGCCTTAATCTGAAAATTGACAAAGTGAGTTTATCAAATTTCAGATTGTAGATAAAATTTAAAAATCTAGATAATATATATAACAATAATTTCATAGTATCTATATTATGTATGGCAGATGTGTATGTGACTAAGAGTTTCTTTCCTTGAGAAACTCAGTCTATAATCAGAAATGGGCTTGTGAATGAATAATAATGATCTACTTTAACTGCTTTAAAGAAGAGTGCCAATCAAAAGACTATATCATTAATTCCCAGGGAGATGTGAAGACTGGAATGTTGTATACTTTGAACAAGTCCCTTGAGAAATCCTCATCCCTTCCACATTCCACTGCTGAGAACAAGTGTACCAGGTGAAAGTGTGGAGAGAGAAACTAACAACCAAGGAGAATCTAGGAAGTTTTCTAAATCAGGGATTAAAGATAAAATATTAACATGAGGAGCAATCCAAGTAGAGGAGAGAGTGATCAAAGTCATGGAGCTAAGAAATTAAAAACAAAACACACAAAGGTCCACATAATGTCTTCAGGAATCAGGACATATTTAGGAGTCTGAGGAACTGATTAGGTCACAGGGAATGGTGAAAGATGCCACAGAAGAGTGAGTTTGGATAGCCATTCTCACAGGTGTGAGATGTACCTCATTGTTGCTTTGATTTGCATCTCTCAGATGATTAGTGACTTAGAGCATGTTTTCACATGTCTCTTGGCTTTCTGTATGTCCTCTTTCAAAAAGAGTCTATTTAGGTCCTTTACCCACTTTATGATTGGATTGTTTGTCTTCATTTTGTTAAGTTGTATGAGTTCCCTGTAAATGTTGGAGATTAAACCCTTAGTGAAGATAACATTTCAAATATATTCTCGCATGCAGTGGGCTTTCTTGTTGTTTTGTTGATGGTTTCTTTTGCTATGCAGAAGCTTTTTATTTTGATGTAGTCCCATTTGTTTATTTTCTCCTTAGTTTCTATTGCCCTAGGAGCTGTATCGGTAAAGATCTTGCTATAACAAATGTTTTGTTGCCTATGGCTTCTTCTAAGATTTTTATGGTTCCCCATCTTATGTTTATCCATTTTTAGTTTGTTTTTCTGTATGATGCAAGTAGGTGATCTGGTTTCATTTTTTGCAAGTATCTGTCCAATTTTCCCAGCACCATTTATTGAAGAGACTGTCTTGACTCCATTGTATGCTCTTGCCTCCTTTGTCAAATATTAATTGAGCATACTGGCTTGGGTCAATTTCTGGCAGAATGGCTATCATCAACAAATCAACAAACAACGAGTGCTGGAGAGGATGCGGAGAAAAAGGACCCCTCCTTCACTGCAGGTGGGAATGCAGACTGGTGCAGCCACTGTGGAAAACAGTATGGTGTTTCCTCAAAAAATTAAAAATTGAACTGCCATTTGACCCAGTAATAGCACTTCTAGAAACAAATCCCAAGAAATAGAAACACCAATCAGAAAGGATATATGCACCCCTATGTGCATAGCAGCACAATTCACCATAGTTAAGATTTGGAAACAGGCTAAGTGACCATCAGCAGATGAGTGGATTAAAAAACTGTGGTACATCTACACAATGGAATGCTATGCTGCTGTAAAAAAAGGAATTCTTACCATTTGCAGCAGCATGGATGGAACTGGAGAGCATTATGCTAAGTGAAATAAGCCAGTAAGAGAAAGATAAATATAACATGATCTCACACATTTGTGGAATATAAAGAACATTATAAACTGATGAACAAAAGTAGATATAGAGGCAAAGAAGCATCGAACAGACTGTCAAACTACAGTGGGAAGGTAGGGGAGGGTTTGGGAGGGGGGTAAAAGATCAAGTGAAGGACTTGTATGCATGCATATAAGCATAACCAATGGATGCAAGACACAGGGGTTTGGGGGTGAGGGCATATGCTAGGGGCAGGGGAGACCGGGGGAGGTCAATGGAGAAAAAAAGGATATACTGTAATACTTTAAACAATAAAATTTTTTTTTCAAAAGAGTGAGTTTTGGAATCACATTTTGACAAGCCCTGAGTTTATGTAAAAGATTTTGACTTTAACTTGTAGGAAATTTAGAGTCTGAGATCATTTTTAAGCAGGAGAGTTACTTGAACAGATCACTAATTTCGTTGGCTAATTTTGAGGAATTTGAGGATCAAATTAGTTGTGTGGAAGAGTGAAAATAGTAAAATGTAAAACACAATAGAATTAAGAAGCAATTATAAGCAATGAATAAATAAGACCTTTTAAATGTGGACCAGTGTGGATGGTAAAAAGGCTACTGAGTAAAAGATATTAACATTATTGATAAAACATTTCAGCAAGCTTCAAGCAAACATATAACTGCTTCTTTGTGAACTTGCTAGAGCTTTATATAATTCATCCCAGAAGTCTGAGAATTGCGCCATAGTTTGCTGAGGTAAACCAGAGAAATGACCAACCCCTAATGATATTTTGATATTTTCCTATTTCTTCTTCTTTTTATTTGAGGACTATTTCTTCTCCTTATCCTCTTAAGAGAGGTATGGTGAGGTGGGACCCGTAAAAAGACAGAAAGCTGTCCCTTTAAGATGGAGAACATGTGGCATGTTTATGAGCAGAAAAGAAGACACTAGTAGAAGGTAAGTGATGGTAGTTACAATAAAAACATTAAATTCACAAACCCTCTTCCTAGAATCATAGTCACATTAAATGTGTTAGCTCATATTATTGAGAACCCCCCTATATGCCATGTACTATTCTAACTACTTTGCATTTATTAACTCATTAAATCTCCACAGTAATTTCATTGGAGTGGAGAAAATTCAATTACTATTATTAGGCCCATCGTGCAAATCAAAAAATGAGGTAACTTCCAAGCATTCACAGCCAAAATTAGTAAACCAGGACTTAAATCCAGGTCAGGTAGATATAGAAGCCATGCTCTATTGTTCTAACCTGCCTCAACTTCCAACAGGAGGCCACATGGATAGAAGAGTTTGCAGCACGCTAGAAGGAATCTTGGCCTCTATCCACCAAACTTCCTGGTAAACAGGCTAATGATAGTTTCTGTGAATTTCTTATCTAAAAGATGAATTGAGCAGGATGTACCTGTCTGTCTATACTGGTTACTATAAGTGAATCTGGAATCTGTGCAGTTATGGGATACAGCTGGCTAGAGAATGGAAATTAGCACTGTAATGTCTTTGCCCCTGAATGACTAAACGCCTATAAAAACTAAGAAGCTCTAAACCTAAGTGGCTGAGCTGACATACACACCACACATTGTTAGTGCTTGTTTTCTACTCCCAGTGTGGGAAAAGGGACAATTAGGAAGCTATTTTTGAAGTCTCAAAACCCTCAGGAAAGGAATACTATGTATGCCTGCTTCTTACTTGTTTCTTTTGAATCGTTAGTAGTTTGGTGTTGGGTAAGACTTATGATTTATGTGAGTATGTTTTGACAATTTTATCTTTTCTGGAAATTCACTTTGGGAAGAAAAGAGCACTGTGGTGAGTGTCATGGCTTTGAACAGATTGAGTCTTGCCATGATTTAATCTATTATGGTATAGAATTCAGTATATCGCCAATTTATACCTATACGCACACCTACCATGTTAACAACTCCCAAATTTCTTTCTGTGAGCCATAGACTCAGGTCTTTAGTTTGGCAGAATACATAACATAAATTTTGGGCTGGGAAAAATTATTTTAAAAATAAAAATAGCTAATATTATTGATCAATTACTTTTTTCTTATGTATCATCACTGCTAATGTGTTTACTTCTCATAAGAAAACTGTGAGGTCAGTACCATTATAATTGTTGTTTTATAGATAAAGAAGCTTAATAAATGTGGTTCTGTCATTGTGCTCCAACCAGTATCATCTTCCCACAGAAAATTGAAGATGCTGGCACAAGGTATGGAGATCAGCCTCCACCCCAGCCCTTAGAAGTAATGTATGTGTCTCCTTCAGGTTCTATTCAACCCATATGGTTGTATTAGTCTGCTCAGCCTGCATTTACAGCATAGCACAGACTAAATGGCTTAAACAACAGAACTTTATATTATCACAATTTCTGGAAGCTAGAAGTCCAAGATCAAGGTGCTTTTAGCTTTTGTTTCAGGTGATGTGTCCTTCCTGGCATGAAGCCTTATCACTGTGTCCTCATGTGGTTTCTCTATTTGCTCAGAGAGAAAGATCTCCATGTCTCCTTCTTTTCTAAAAAAAGAAAAAATAGCCACCAGTCCTATTGCATTAGGATCCACCCTTATGACCTCATTTAAACTTAATTATCTTCATGAAGGCCCCATCTCCAAAAATACTCACATTGGGACTTAGAGATCCAATATATAAATTGAGGGAGGGGACACAATTCGGTCCATAACAATATTCCCTCTATCTTTCTATCCATCTGTGGGTCCTTTTCCAATTGTCTGTTTGTGTCCAAGGGACTCTCAACCCTATTCTTCTGAAAACCTTTCCTTTTGCCTTGACTTCAGCCCCATGGAACTCGCAAAAGTGATATTAATTCTCCTTCTTCCTGCTAAGTATGGGGAAAATCAGAGACTTGCTTCTGACTGGCTGCCCTTCTGGTCTTAAGTCTCTGCCTCAACAGGAAATTTTTCACATGGCCACCAGGATTATCCCTGTAAAAATTAATTGAGTGTCTCTCAATTAGTTAGACAACAAAGTCAGCCTTTCTCAGCATGACTTTACAATCTTGCCTAATCTACTTTCTTTGTTTTATCACTCTGTACTTCAGTCAAGGTCTAAATCCACTCTTGTAGATCTATTACTTTATTTGCTGCCATTTAATGCTTTGCATGTGCCTCTGCTATGAAACTTATTTCCTTTCATCTTATATAACTGCTAATTATTTATATCACCCTATATAGTTAGCAACTCATTGGGACAGAGAAAGTATTTATTTCTGTACACTTAAACTGACAGGTGTATGTAGGCCCTCACTAATTCATTTTTACATAATATGATCACTCAACAAATATTTATTCAGTGCCTATTATGTGTTAGCCCTCTGCCTTAAGATAAAATGTTCTTAATAAACTATTTCTTTTGTCAGCATAAAATGATTTCTTAGTTTAAGTGACAGTTCATAGGGTATAAAATGTTTTTAGATTCTGCAACCCTGAGTCAAAATTGCAAAAAAATGCTATGGGTTTCCCTTTGCATCTATTAGAATTAGGCTTAACTGAATGTAACTACCTCAAAGCAGAATGGCTTAAATAAAGTAACTTCTTCACAAAGTGGGCCTAGAAGAAGGCATTCCAAGAGCGAGACCAAGGGCTTGGAGGTTGTCAGGGACCCTCCATCTTTGCGCCCACATTCCTTAGCTATTTCCCTGCCTCCATGCTACTCCAGCCACCACATATACTTGCCTGGCTGGCAAATGGAATATGAAACTTCAAGAAGTTCCATAAAACAATTCCATTTAAATCTAACTGGCCAGTGTATAATCATATGGCTATGTTAGAGGGGGGATGAGAAATATAATGTTTTAGCCTGGAACATTGCCACCTTAAATAAAATCAGAAATTCATTATTAAAGGAGAGAGAATGAATGGATAGTTGGGTCTTGCTAGAAGTATATGTAAACTTCTTCAAGAAAAACAAACAAATTTGTGAAACTGAAATGAAACGGGATTGCAAAATGAGCTTTTAGGTATAATTGAACTGAACATAAAGTGCTTACATTCAATTAAATTACAATGTAAATAATCACATTATTAAAATGGGAAAATAATTGTCAATTAGAACTCAAAGTTTACTTGGCCAACAGCCCAAATATCTATCTCTCTTTCCCCCACCTATTGTCCCCTGTCGGCTCCTGACAATAAACCCACCCACATTTTCATCCATTTACTTTATGTCCTAAGGTCTATTTTCCTAAGTACTCTCCTCTCCTATCCCTTTCTTTGGCCTATATGGCCTCTTACCACCCTTGAAGTGTTTACATGTTTGTCTCAAGTAGCTCACCCAGACAGATTTGGGGTAATTAAGATTTATTTGCTGGACAGCAATGGAACTTATTACTCACATCTTGAGAAGAACCTGAAACAACCCTATTAAAGTACAGCAAAGGAAGAGTTGTGGGGATAGGGAAGTGTTGTCTTGAGAGAAGATTCCAAGTAGTAAAAATATAATTGTAACTGCAGTTCCTTTTGTCTTTATTCTCTGTTGGTCCAGAAACATCAATGTTTCTGTATTTGGGTGATAATTAGCCACGTCCTCTATCCTCTTTATCTTTTAATGTTAATATCTGCCCTAAACATGTTCAAAATGGAAAATCACATGTTATTATTATTGACCATTGTGGACTATAAGCAACCAGTTAAATTTTCTTCTTAATTGCACCTCTAGAATAAAAAAATAAAATAAAAACCAGAAAAAGTTAAAATAATATTTGAGACTCTTTTGTAAGCATGAAGATTAAACATATATGTTAATCTCTAATAACTCCCAAAATTGCATTAATATTACAGCAAATATTTGTTTTAGTATAAACCCACAAGAGCATGGAGGATATAAGATAAAATACCAGAGAAAAAAGTTCACCAAATTTTGGGTAGTAAATTGATGAATGGTAACCGACTTGGCAGAGTATAGAAAGGTGAAGTCTAAATGCCTATAGAGGGAAAAATTAAGAGGCAACATTCAAGACTGCAAGGATCTGGTGTAACAGAAAGTAACAATAATGACACAGAAGAGACAGAAGAATAGGCTAAAAGCTTTTATAGGAAAGGTTAGACCCCATACACCTTCTGACAACCTATACCCCTATAACCTTCTCTGACTATTGCAAGAAATTGAAATTTGTTCCCTAAAGAAAGTCCACACAAAAAAAGCCTCAGTATGTGGAGGCAAATGACTATACTGAACATACTGGCCTGCTGGGCCCAAAACAGGGAGAACATGTGGGGACATACTGCAGACCACTATGAAAAAGTCAGCACACAACTCCCTTCCCCATGTTCAGTTCCAAGTTCAAGGCAGCAGGCCTCATTTCCATGTAAAATTATTCACAAGAACTGGCTAGCTACAGACAGAGGACTGACATTTGTGGACCTACTTGTGAAACTTGGCTCTATCACCTAGTGAAGCCAACCAATTGACAAATTCCTCCCAACCACACTGTCCAATGAGCTTTTTAATGCCTTCTTCTAAAACATCAAATAGCAGGCAAGATCTCCAGGACTTTTAGGAAATCATCTACACAAAAATGAAAAATATAAAGCAATCAAATAGAGGAAAATTTCACACAATACAGAAAGAGAAAGGGACACAGGGAAATAAAACTTTAAAAAATATTTAATATACCCAGAGTGGAGAAAATTAAAAAAAAAAAAGATATAGCTTTTCTTAAAAAAGAAATTTAAAAGGTCAGAGATAAAGAAACAATTTTTAGAAATTAAATATATATGTGTGTGAGTATACCTCTCAAGGATATGGCAGATTAAAGAAGCTTACATATTCTTTGCTATCTCTTTCATTGAGATTTGGAGGGGTTGGCCTTACTGGGCCAATGAAATGTAGTAGAAGTGACATTTTGGACTTCTATGGTTAGGTCATCAGAATCGATCCCTAGAGCCACCACAAAGATGTTGGAAAATAATGTTAAATAAAAAGTTAAAAGTAAGGTAAATTGGAAAGGAAGACTAGTGTATCTAATGTTGCTGTTTTCTTTCAAGAGTTGTAGTATTATTGGTTTTTTTAACATATACATATACATTATTTTAATATAATAAAATTTAAATTTTGCTTCATTTCTTTTTTTAATGACTCTCTCATAGATAATCTATATATATAAAAGCCTAAGTGACTGAACGGATGACCAAACAGGCTGCATGGGGTGACCAGGCCCACAGGGGGGTTAGTGAGGGGCGACCAAACGACCGAGCAGCAGGCTGCATGAGGTGACCAGGCTCACAGGAGGGCAGTTGGGGGTGACCAGGCTGGCAGGAGGGGCAGTTAGGGGTGACCAGGCCTGTGGAGGGGGCAGTTGGGGGTGACCCAGCCAGCAGGTGGTACAGTAAGGGGCAACCAGGTTGGTGGGGGGGAGGGACGAGGCAGTTAGGGGTGACCAATCTGGTGGGGGTGGGGTAGTTGGGGGCGACTAGGCCAGCAGGGGAGGAGTTGGGGGTGACCAGGCCTGCAAGGGGGGCAGTTAGGGGTGATCAGGCAGGCAGGCAGGCAGGCAGGTGAGCAGTTGGGAGCCACTGGTCCCAGATTATGAGAGGGATGTCCAACTGCCAGTTGGGGATCAGGCTTAAACCAGCAGTAGGACATACATCTCCCGAGGGGTCCCGGATTGCAGAGGGTGCAGGCTGGGCTGAGGGGATCCCCCCATGCACGAATTTCATGCATCAGGCCTCTAGTTTAATTATATTTGATTCAGTTACAAGTTATGCTCCTTCTAAAGTTTTATCCATAAAAAATATTATTTGTACCCAGAAAATATGCATAATTTTTACTTTGTTGACAAAGTTTAAAATTAAACATCCCACATCATTATTTCTACTATTGGATCTTGTCCCACATAAAAGAGGAAAAATTGGTTTCTCATTGTTTAAGTATGTATTTATTTGATAACCAATAATAGGTAAAGTAAATAACTTGCCAAGCAGATTTTTTAACACTTTACATATATTAAAGACTATACCTATGCTTTACACATATTTATTTAGTTAATATATGAGGTATGCAAATGTACTGGAATTATTTGTCTACAAGTGAGAAAACACACAAATAACAGTAGTTTAAATAAAAGAGAGATGTTCTCTGCTCTCACACATTACAAATGTCTGAAGGTACAAGAGCAAAGGCTGGTGAAGGGCTTTACTCCAAAACGTTTGTAAGAATCCCAGGTCCTCCCACCAATTTGCTCTGGTATGCCCAGGGTGTGACCCCTGGCCCTCATGGTCAAAGGTAAATATGGACGTACGGTGGAGATACTGCACATTTGGATTCTGAACCCCATAATAAAGTGAGTATAGTAATACAGTGAGTTGTGATCCTTTTGCTCATGAAGAGTCTTGCCTTTGATTTCTAAATATGCAACAATCTGTGAAGTTCAATAAAGGAAAGTGCACTATATAGACACTTCCAGGTCACAGGATAGAAAAATGAGTGGAGATGAAGAGAAGCAAAAGGTCAGCTTTATCTATTTTTTTTAGGAAAACAAATTAAATCTACCACATGTCAGTTTTGGTTAGTTTTCTTTGGCTACATATTAGTCATAATCATACACACACACACACACACACACACACACACACACACACAGGAGCTTGCAAGTGCCCAGCAAAATAAATAACTTATTATAGAAGAGAAAGTTGAGCAATATTAGAGTTTATTATCTCCATTTTACAAATGAAGAAATGAAAACATGAAGAGGTTAAGTATCTTGCTAAAGGTCACAAAACTAGTACATGGAGAATCAGGATTAAGTACACATTAAGAATGGGTTTTAAAACCTGCATTCAAAAGCTACATGATTTTTCATATGTCCACTTGCATTTCTCAGTTGTGTTTGATTTTTTGCAATCTATGTCAATGAGCTTTGTCTATGCCTAAATTGAAGCCTCTGACTCAAGAATTAGTTCCTGACTAATTAGTGATGAGGCTGGTGCCGGAATAGGTGACTCAGACCTCCAGGTCCCCTATTAGATTAGTACTCACACCTCTCCTCCATCTAACACCAGTGACTTTATGGAACTCTCAATGACCAGTTGGAGGAGAAAGAAGCCCAGCCTTGTTTCAGGGATGAGTCCCTTTGTTCTACAGTGGCAAGCTGGAAATGAACCGCTGTGTCAAGATAGCTCCATTCCCTGATGGCTCGGAAATACTGTGTGGAAATGAAATCCTTACAGGGTAGAGCTTTGGGTCATGTACTTCGTCATTCACTTTGTATGGAGAGAGAAGTGCCCTGCTCTCAGTACATGCAAGCAGTCTCCAACTTTCACAGGTTCCAAATGCATAGATTTCATTTACCATAGTTGGGCTCAATAATACCAGTTTTTCAACAACATGGTTCACAGTCCAGTCTCCATGGCATATTCACTGTGAGTAAGTCCATCAAGTACAAACTAGGCTACTAATTCCTCAGTCCACAGATCACCATGTAAATAACATCTGCATCGTGATCACTGATCTCATCACTTCTTTTCAAATTTGGCAGCAATTAGTTACTGCAGTCCATTATTCAGTACTAGCACAGATAGCAAGACTACATAGACCAGATTCTCTATGTACTAGTTTAGAAGTTTAGACTACTGATATTAGATCATTTTTTTCAAATATAAGGATTTAGAGTAATACATTTTCTCTAAACACTGTTTTGACTATAATAATAATAAAAGTGTAATATGCTACTTAGACTGTACATCCTTCCAGACAAAGCCAGGGCTGTGAGGGAAGCCCAGGTCCTGGGTGCCAGAGGGAAGATGGTGCCAGCAGCACGTGGGAAGGAAGGTCTACTCATACATGAATTTTGTGCATCGGGCCTCTAGTATTTCACATAATTGATATACTTGACATATTGAGTTTTCACTTTCATCCAGTTCTAAACATATTATAATTCTTTTGCAATTTCTTTTGTAATCCATGGATTATTTAGCAAATATTTAATTTCCTAATATTTGGTAATTTCCAGATGTCTTTCTGTTATTAATTCCTAACTTAATTACCTTGTGGTCAAAGAACATGCTTTATATGTTTTAATTCCTTTCAATTTATTTTAAAGAGTAAATGAACAAATTTAATTACCTGTTTTCTAGGTTAGCTTGTAGCATATTTGGTGAATGTTCACTGCACTTGAAAATAAATTGTATTCTGCTGCTGGTGAGTGAAGTGTTTCATTAATATCAATTAGGTAAAATTGATATATAATTTATTTAAACATTTTATTCTTATTTTCTGTCTACTTATTCTATAAGTTACTAAAAGAGTAATATGAACATAACTGCAGATTGTTATGCTTCTCCTTTCAGATCTCTCAGTTTTTACTTCATGTAGTGTGAAATAGTATATACATAGACATTTAAGATTATTATCTCTTCTTTATTTTATTTATTTTTATACTTTTTTATTGATTTCAGAGAAGAAGGGAGAAAGATAGAGATAGAAACATCAATGATGAGAGAGAATGATTGGTTGGCTGTCTCCTGCACTCCCCCTACTGGGGGTATTGAGCCCACAACCCTGGCATGTGTGCTCTTGTTCGGAATCGAACCTGGGACCCTTTAGTCCCCAGTCCAGTGCTCTCTCCACTGAGCAAAACCATCTAGGGCAGTGATCGGCAAACTGAGGCTCTTGAGCCACATGCGGCTTGCGAGCCGCTGTTTGCCGCTCTGTTGACTAATAAGTTTGCCAATCACTTTCATATACTACCCTTTACCTCTTTGCACACAATATGCCACAATAGCCTAATCCTCACAGCTTCCAACTACACAGTAACATTTAGTCTAGTCCAGTGGTTGGCAAACTCATTAGGCAACAGAGCGGCAAACCGCGGCTTGCGAGCCACATGTGGCTTGAGAGCCTCAGTTTGTCAACCACTGGTCTAGGGCAACACTGTTATGTCTTCTTTAAATGATCCACTTATTTTATGAAGTGTTTACCTTATCTCTGGTACTATTTCTAGTTCTAAAGTAACATAGCAATGTGGTCCATAGTTTGGCTTTCTTATACATGGTATACTTTTTCCACAAGCTTTTAACATAACTTTTTAGATTTAAGACAGTATATGGGTTGGTTTTGTTTTTTTGTCCATTGAACTTTCATTGAAGTCCTACACCCTCTCCAATCTGGGACATCCCTCTCACAATCCAGGACTGCTGGCTCCCAATTGCTCGCCTGCCTGCCTTCCTGATTGCCCCTAACCACTTCTGCCTACCAGCCTAATCACCCCCTAACCACTCCCCTGCCAGCCTGATTGATGCCTAACTGCTCCCCTGACAGCCTGTTTGCCCTTAACTGCCCCCCCCCCCTGCTGGCCTGGGTCCAGCCCAACTGCCCTTCCTTGCAAACCTGGTCGCCCCCAACTTCCCTCCTCCACTGGCCTGGTCACCCCTAACTGCCCTCCCCTGCATGCTTGATTGCCCCCAACTGCCCTCCTTTGCAGGCCTGGTCCCTCCCAACTGCCCTCCCTTGCAGGCCTGGTCCCTCCCAACTGCCCTCCCCTTCTGGCCATCTTGTGGTGGCCATCTTTTGTCCACATGGGGTCAGTCAATGCTCAACCACTGAGCAAAACTGGCCCAGCCCAAGAGTCATTCTTACGTCACTCTTGTCTGTGCATCGTGTCATTGTTCTCTGACCATTTTTTAAAAATATATACTTTTATTGAGTTCAGAGAGGAAGGGAGAAGAAGGAGAGCTAGAAGCATCAACGATGAGAGAGAATCATTGATTGGCTGCCTCCTGCATACCCACAATGGGGATTGAGCCCTGGGCATGTGCCCTAACCATGACTTTAACCGTGATCTCCTGGTTCAGAGGTTGACACTCAACCAGTGAGCCATGCCAGCTGGGCTGTTATCTGACCATTTTTAAGATTTTCTTTTCAAAGCTCATTTTCAGAAATTTTATTATAATATACCATGGCATAATTTCTAGACATTAAATCTGCTTTAAGTTTGTTGAGTATCTTTGATCACATAAAATTTGGAAATGTTTGAGCAATTGTTTTTTTCTAGTATCAAAGTAACTCATCAGTCACAATGGACACCTGGAGTTACCTTTCCTAAGCAACATAGAACCTCACTTAAGCCTCATCAATAATCCAACATCAAAACTGCAATAAACTAGCATCACATAGTGCTTAATAAAATGCAGTGAGGAGGATATAACATCACTTCGGTTATAATTCTGTCAAAATATGTATAAGCTAAATCTAATCATGAGAAAACCTGAATAAAAAAAGAAAAACAGAAACAAATTGAGGGACAGTCTATAAAATAACTGACCTGTACTTTTCAAAGATTTCAATGTCCAGAAAGATTTTTCAAATGCTGAGAACTGTTCCAGATTAAAAAAGACTAAAGACACATGAAAACAAAGCATAATACATGATCCTGGATTGGATCCCAGGCTGGGGTAAAAAATAGGTATATAAGATATAATTGAAACAATTCATCATATTTGAGTATAAAGTGTGGATTGGATAAACAGTATCACATCAATGTGAAATTTCCTGATTTTGATAGCTGAACTGAGGTTATGTAAGGGAATTTTTAGGACATAAGCACTGAAGTATTTAGGGTAAAAAAAACTCGCACTCTCTTCAGCTTTCACTTGTTTTAGAGTAAACAGAACGTGTGTATGCTGAGGGAGAAAAAGGAATGAGGGAAAGGGAAAAGAAGGGAGGAGAGCGGAGAGGAGGAAAGGAGAAAGAGCAAATAATGAAACAAATGGGGTAAAAATATAACCAATTGATACATCTGAACAAAGGCCACATTTGAGTTTCTTGTAACTTTTCTATAGGTATAACAGAATAGTAAAATAAAATGTACCAAAGTTTATCATAAAAATGTCTTGAAGAGTTATAGGGTTGTATGTGTTAGGATGTGTGAGGTAGCAGTTGAGAACAGGTACATTTCTAATTTTTAACTTAAGTATAACATGAATTAAAAGCGACTAAATAACACTAAGTTAACACTCAATTTATAATGAAAATGAAAGTAGCCATTATTAAATACCTTATTTTGTACAGGTATTTTACCATGCATTTTATATACATTGTGCTTATTTTACACAATAATCCTATAACACTGGACTCTTTATCTACCCATCTATATATATAAAACCCTAATATGCAAATAGACCAAAAGGTGGAACAACTGAACAACAGGTAGCTATGATGTGTGCTGACCACCAGGGGGCACACGCAGAACATGGTGGCATGAGCAACAGGAGGCAGAGCACAAAACATGGTGGGCGTTGGCCGAGGCAGAATGGTGGGGCAGGTGAGCGGGGTGCCAGACCAAGGAAGGGCACCAGTCACTGTCACAAGGGCAAGCCTCTGGTGGTTACTGAAAACTCTTTGCTCCTGCGTGATGCGGTCCTGACAGACACTCACATCTGCTGCTGGTGCCAGAGCCGATCTCCAATCACTCTGCGCCGTCAGTCAGCAGGTGTGAGCAGGGCCGGCACCATCTGCATGTTGGAGCAGTGGCGGCGGGAGTAGGGCTGCTGGCGGACAGGGGACTGGGGGCCATGGCAGGAGGGCCAGGTGGGGGCACGGAGGATAGGCCGAGACTCGTCCCTGTGCCCACCTCAGCCTCATGGCCCACAGTTCCTTTCAAGGTGCACAAATTTGTGTACTGGGCCCCTAGTCTGAGATATAAAGAAATTGAATTGGCAAGAAGTAAGCAGCTTAACATACAGCTAGTAAATAGAAATGTCAGGATTCAATCCCCAGATATATCACTATAAAATGTGTGCTGTTAGGCATGGCATTATACTGGTTCCCAAATATAGTATGTTTGGAAGTTCAGTCCATTAATTAGTTACTCATGTGTTGGGGTTTGGGGGACTTATTTTGCAACAGCAAGACATCTAGTGTATTTGTTTTTCACTTTAGCAGAGGATCTCTCAAGCTAAAACATTGTGGTCCTTGGCTCACACCACCTTAATAAAACCCAGGTGTATGTAGTCAGATTATATGACACATGTTCAGGTTCATGTTTGATTTCAAATTAAGTATCTAGATGATTTATGGTAAATAATGTACCTCTTTCTTTCCCATGTGGATTCTGATTCTAATCTTCAATCTGCTCTCCCAACATTCCTGCACTTAAAGTTTTTCTTTTTAAACCCTTTGTTGTTATTTTTATAATCACAAGAGACTCGCCTAGACCAGCAACTGTTATTATCCCCTTGATTTTTTTCTTTTAGGGAAGAAATGAACTTGTTATGTGACTACACTGTATTTTACCAGCGTCATAGGAGAAAACATTGTTTTTTTGGTATGTTAGAGTTATTGATATTACCAGTATATGGCTTTATAGTAATGGGGATCATTTAAGCAGTTTAAAAATTTAAGTAATCCCAATTTTGATATATGTAACTATATGAAATTTAGTCTCTATTTTTTACACTTTGGAGAAAGGCAGACACAGATACATTTTAGGGTTAGGTAATTTGAATTCTAACTATGGTTGATAAACCAGATTACACAAAATCTAAACCTACTGGAGTTTTCATCACTGAGATGAACTAAAACCCAAACATACATGAAAGTTTAAAAATACTTCATGACTAACTTATTTTATTCATTCTAGTCTTTCCACACTTCCTGATTAGTCTAACACCAGTGTGACTATTTCCACGGTTGTGTAACACAAGCTTTTGAGCTGACTAAAATTAGGAAGCAGGGAAAAGTCTCCAGCCAAAGGCTGTTTTCCATGGACTTTGTTTTATTGCAGTTTTATGTACTTGAAAAACCAACAAAGAAAAAATCCTTTCATGAGATTTCCAGATTTTTTTAGAGATAAAAGTTCAGCAAAATATGTAAATATTGGCATGGATACTAAACTCTTGAGTTGTTGAGTGTTATTTTGATTCATTATACATGACCTAATAATTTCAGATTAAGTGCCAGCCAGCAGGTAAAACTGTCTCCAATGTATAACGTGGTCAAGAACACAGGTTTTGCTAGAACATTCTTGGGAATGCTATATTGATGAGAGGCCTGGGTCCATCTGCATTAAACTTAGTTTCTTCCCTTATTGGGAGGGTCAGTCATGCCTCAAAGTTTTTTTAGATGATGAGATGGCTGTTTATTTATAAGATCTGGCTTAGCCTCTGGTACTTTTAGCTGTGCCACTGCAAAAGTTTTCTGTTATTTTACACCCAGTTGGACCTTAAAGATAAACCAATTCATAATGTTGAGTTTGTATATGAAAAGCTGAAACTCAGATAGATTAACTGACTTGCACCATGGGGTTTTGTACTCAAGCTAGAACACAGAATATGTATTTCCTGATTTAGGACTTACTTTGATTTTTATGGTCTGTTTGTTTGTTTGCTTGTGGACCCAACAAAAGCAATCTCTTTAAAAAATTTAACATATTCCTCCCTGTGGAAATGTGTAGTGCCTCTGGGAATTGCCAAGGACACTTCTTCCATCCCTCTTCTCAACAGGAACGAATGGCCCTGAAAGTATGTGAGATAAACAAGTACCATATCAACAACATTATTCTCTGATTATGTCTGGGTGTTAATGATCACTTGGGTATTTTCCCACAGGAGTTTGATCCTCTCTAATAGATAGCACAAAGATAACTATAGAAACAACAAGCCAGCTTACACACAAGGTAAGAGAAAAGTGAGCCTTAACATTTACTCCATTCCAGTAAGTTGGCTCTTCAGTAACTATACCCACCTGAGCAGAGATAGCAGGTGCAGCAAAGGGTCTGCAGTTCCCCATATACCTCCTGATGAATAGACTTGAGTAAGCTGTTTCTTTTTTGCTCACAAACCTGTCCCTTACTCCCCCACACATCTTCCCTCAAGATGGAGTTAACTGATCTAACCGGTTTAGCTCAGTGGATTGAGCATTGGCCTGCAGACTGAAAGGTCCCGTTCAATTCTGCCAAGGGCATGTACCTTGGTTGTGGGGACATCCCCAGTAGGAGGTGTGCAGGAGGCAGCTGATTGATGTTTCTCTCTCATCAATGTTTCTAACTCTCTATCCCTCTCCCTTCCTCTCTGTAAAAAATCAATAAAATATATTTTAAAAAAAGATGGAGCTAACTCCACTAAGTGCTTTATGACGTACCTCATTTAATTTTTATCATAATGTTGTGAGATAGGTATTACTTTGTTCCATTTTACAGCAGAAAAAAAAAAACAAGTCTTAAAGATATTAAACAAAACCTCTCACTGTCTTCTTGCTTCTACATTATGAAACCACCAGTTCAAACCCCTAATTCCTAATCAGTATGCCTTATATCTTCAAATGTGACTAAAAAAAACAGTAATGGAAATATATTAATAACATTAGGATTAAAGTTCCTTATATTTAGTATAATTTTTGTTAACGTTTTAACTTTGAAGAGTGAGGAACATAGTGTTTTTAATCTAAGACCTTGAGACAAAAATATGAAAGAAATAAACTAAAATGTTTCATAAAAATATTAAATTAGTCCTTACACTATAATCTAAAGAGTGCATTGGCATCACTAAATAGCTAAACAGTTAGTAATTCATCAAGAATTTCTGTACAGTTAATACATAAAAGAGAAAGCTAGATACATATTTTTCAACTCATTTTTATTTTGCTAAATCACATTGCATATTAAGTATTGGGAAACACTTTAGAACTCAAGTGGACTATTTATTTATCCCATTAACTAACATTCCTTTAATTGAAGGGAAATCTGTGTGTGTGCGCGTGTGCGCGTGTGTGTTGGAAAAGAAGTGAAAATAATAACATACATTTTAAGTGTACTAATAAACTCAAAAAGTGCTTCTAAAAAACCACGGTATAGATTCAAAATGAGAGAGAGAGAGGGTGCTGGAAAGAGTTATGTAATTTAGATCAAAATGCCTTTAAAAACAAATAATAGCATCAGGGTTCTTTCTCTGGAAAAGCAACAAAACATTTATTTAAAACATAGAATCAGTGCTTCATATTTGTTGTGAAAATACCATATGTAAACTGCTACACCTTCCTTCTTTCATTCATACTAGTAGCCCTGCGCATGAATCCATGCGCCAGTAGCTCACCAATAGCTCTCTGTCACCCTCCATTAGCTCTCCACCCGCTGCCCTGCCCTCCTGTAGCTCCCCCTGCCCCCCCCCACTCTTGCCTCCCCCTCATAGCATGCTAACCTACTCCCTTCTGTAGCTCTCCACTGCCCGCTTGTAGCTTGCTGTCCCACCCTTCTGGTGATCCGTGGTCCTGTCACTACACTTCACGGCATAACGACCATTTGCATATTACATCTTTATTATATATGATTAGTGATTTAATTTTTTACTTGACACAAATATGGACTGCATAGTTGAAAGCTGATAAGTCCATTACTTTAAATTTTTTGTTTGGCTGAATGAGCTAGGTTATTTAAGCATTAATAGGTATTATAATTTTATTGTTGAGGTCTTTACTCACTATTATTATCCGTTAAATAGAGGAGCTCTGTACAGATGATAAATAGCCAATTCAAAGAAACAGAAAACTTACCTTTTGATTGAGAAGTTAAATTGCTTCAATTTTCTATCTATGCAAACCTACACATCATTTGGATAGCTCCCAAAATCTTGTTTTAATGAAACACATTTAGAACCTGATTTTAATGGAACACTTTTCTACCTTTGTCATACTTTCTGAAATACAATACAGGTTGGCAGTACTACCTGCTGCTCATCAGCAAACAGCAGGTAATCTTGTCCCTTATCAACCACCTTCCAGTCTATCTCTCTCATCAATACTTTCATTTCCTTTGTCTTATCATAAGCCACACAACACTTCCCACGATGAAAAAAAAAGGGCAAAAGGCATCCTTAATTTACATTCAGGGTTTATTCTTCTAATAGTAGTGTTTTACAGCTATGTAGTGCTTTTCTCTGAAATCTAACCTACTCATACAGAAATTACATCTCCTCCCTGTTCTAGCTTTACTTTTAAGACAATTTGAAGTGTTGAAATGACAGAGGGGATTGGAAAGATCTTGCATAAAAAAGCTTAGTCTGAAAGAAGTGTCACATGTAAGGATATTTAAGAACCCAGAGAAAGAGATCACCTTACATGTTATGAAATCCTTGAATAATCCAAAAATAGCAGTATAAAAAATATATTGTCTTTTACATAAAGGGCTATTTGTTTTGAAAATTGTAGTAAACAAGTGAATCTTATCATGTGTTAATTATTTTAAAATACAAGATAAGTGAATTTAGATTACAGCATTTATGTAAACTGAGATTTAACTGACACCTCCTTTTAAATCTTCCCCCTTTAAAATCACATTCCAATCCATTGAATGAAATGCTTGAATGTAGACCAGGTTCCAATTGTATATTGTTCTCAATCATCTTTCCAGCTCTTTAATACGTCTTTGAACTCGAGTTGATAGTAATAATTGTGACTCAAACTTTAAGTTTGTGAACCATGCAAGAGATCTATCAAAAATATCTCTGACATGACATCACTACTTGATGACCTATGGCCAGATCTTGTAACTTAGACACCAGATACTTTATTCCATACTTGGAATAGCATTTTAATATTCTCAACTATGCCAGAGAAAATCCACTGCATACACAGAAATTAAGATCAAAGATTACTTTTTAAAATGTACATATATCCTTAGGCTATAAAATATTTTTTAGGTAAATGAAAGTGAAGATAAAGGAATCAACTTGCTTTAGGGAAGAAAATGTCAGATGGATATACCTACTTGTACTAATCAATATTCAATCTTAATAATAAAAGCCCAGGATTGTAATGACCTAATGAACGCTCACGACCAAACACTGACCATCCAGAAGTCAGCACTGGGTTGCCCAGCTGTAGCCTGGCGACCCAGTACTGATAGCCCAGGTGGCTGAGACCCAGAAAGTGAGTCAGGATCTGATCTGCAGCCTCAGTGGAAGCTGTTGATCAGTGTACTTACCTCTCTCTTTCTCTCCCTCTTTCTTCCTGATCTTCCCCAGAAGCCAGGCTTTTCTTTCTCTCCAGGCCTCCCAGGGGGGCTGCTGTTAAGCCCCGCCTCTTTGATCAGGCCCAGAGATA
Source organism: Corynorhinus townsendii (assembly GCA_026230045.1). Taxonomy (NCBI): domain Eukaryota; kingdom Metazoa; phylum Chordata; class Mammalia; order Chiroptera; family Vespertilionidae; genus Corynorhinus; species Corynorhinus townsendii. The sequence continues at coordinate 75,875,925 of JAPDVU010000001.1, read as the reverse complement.
GGCCTGGAGATGCTGACTGGCATAGGAACTGACCAATCAGAACCAAAGGTGGGTGCTGTGGGAAGCCAATGGCTGCCTAGGAGGCAGAGCTTTTGATGCTGGCATAGGAACTGACCAATCAGAACCAAAGTGTCCAGCAAAGGAGGGTATTTGGGGGCAGCCAGGCCAGCAGGGGAGGGCAGTTAGGGGTGATCAGGCTTTCAGGCAGAGGCAGTTAGGGGCAATCAGGCAGGCAGGCAGGTGAGCAGTTAGGAGCCAGTGGTCCCAGATTGTGAGAGGGATGTCTGACTGCTGGTTTAGGCCGGATCTCTGGGATTGGGCCTAAAATCACAGTTGGACATCCAGCAAGAGGTCCCCAATTGGAGAGGGTGCAGGCTGAGTTGAGGGAACTCCTCCTCCATGCACGAAATTTCATGCACTGGGCCTCTAGTATTCTAATGTTAATATGAAACATGGATAAACTTCAAGGGCATTGGATTTCAAATAATTTTATTTGTTTTTTATTTATTATAGGGAATTTCTTCAACCTGCAAGGCAATAATTTTTACATTGTAAATCTTAATTCTAGTTGATCCTTTTCCACTCTATGGATGTGATATAATCATATAACTTTCCAAATTGAACAACTTAATGTTTCACAATGAAAACTATCAAGATGGTTAATACAAAATCAAATAATTTCTGAGCCTATTGTACCTATATTCTTTATTTTTTACACAGATAGTTATTACCAACCTATTATCAACATTCAAATTGTATTCTAGTCTTTCAAATACCACCTGATGGCTTGAAAAATATCATCTAATGCTTCTGTGAAGTAAGCAAAAAAACTAAAAACAAGTCAAAATATTGGAAGGCTTGCTGCTGAATATGTTAAATGAGCTAAAAATGGGAAACACATTTACAACATATTTTAATGGTAAGCCTATCCAATTTGTGATTTAAGAGGTCAAACTATTGGTTATTTTTACATTCTTAGTAATTTAAGAAGAAGCAGTGGGGGAATATACATGTACAGGCCTTATAAAACTGCCATAGTTATTTTGACTAATAGACATTTATGGCCAATGTTCTGCTGGTAGAAAAGCACGCTTGTAATGTTGCAAACTAGTAGGAGAGCTCACATAACCTTGAAGTGTCCATAGCCACAACTTTGCAGACAAAGCCATGCAAAGAATGAAGTAATCATCTATTCCAGTGAGTTTGTGCATTGTGGATAACCCATTAACAAGTCAAGGTTGAATCTCTTGAGTGTGTGTGTGTGTGTGTAAATGCACAAACATGTAGGTGTTTGTGTGTGTGTGTTTAACCATAGGTGCCCAAGTCAACAGATGATCCAGTCACTAATTTTCTATTCCCTGGACCCCTTTTATTCTATATCATTCTTCAATGATTAATAGAACATCCCTTGCCCTAACTGGTTTGGCTCAGTGGATAGAGCATCGGCCTATGGACTGAAGGGTCCCAGCTTCGATTCCAGTCAAGGGCATGTACCTTGGTTACAGGCACATCCCCAGTAGGGGATGTTTCTCTGGTCGATGTTTCTCTATCATCAATGTTTCTAACTCTCTATCCCTCTCCCTTCCTCTCTGTAAAAAAAAAAAAAAAAAAAAAAAATCAATAAACTATATTTTAAAAAAAATGAAAAAGTTAAAAAAAAAATAGAACACTGCTTTCCTCCATTTCCCCATCAGTATGTGCTTCAGTAAGGGAAAAGCCTATAAATAAAAGCAAAAGCTATTATTTTTGTTATATTAAATGATTTGTTCAAATAGTATGAGTCAATAAAAAAAATAATATCTGCTTTGGTAACATTCCCAGAGAAAAATCACATGCCAGAAATTATAACTAAAAATAAATAGATTCTTAGATACACATTCATGTTTACCCAAAGACTTTCACTTGAAAAGTCAGAAAGAGGCAAGAAACAGAATATTAACTTTTCAAAAATTGACTAGAATTTTACATTTTCAACCATACTACTCCCATTCTTAGTCTTTTTGGAGAAAATGAATTTTGTTAAGGCCAAATGAACATTTTCAAATTAGGCAAATATTGTAATTGCTTCCACTTCCTTCTTTATTGGGGATGTTTCTGCATAATGCATTATACTCATTAGTTAAAGCATTATTTTCTAACATTCTTAATGTAATATACTCAGTAAAAATCCTTTTAATGCATGCTTACACTTCAGATATAGGGATAGGTATGAAATATGCTTAACAAGGAAAACCTTTTGCATTTCTTTCTCCAAGAATTTGCCCATTTTGTTTTAAGAAATAAAATTCTATGTGAAGTTGCTGTTGATATACTACTTGTTCATAATTTATTGGTGAATATAAAAAAACAAATGTTTAAAAATAAATTGAATGAGGAAGAATATGGATCCAAAACATCAGGTGTAGATTTTTGAAATACATACAGGTCATACAAAAATATATATAAGGAGTTAAAATTGGCATGATATCCTATCTAATAAAGAGTGAATATGCTAATTGACCCTCACGCCATTGCAAAGATGGCAGAGCCCACGGCCAATAAGGAAAGAATATTCTAATTACTGTCCCATCCTCAAAGATGGCGGCACCCACAGCCACAAGATGGAGGCGCCCAGTTCCCTCAGCCCCCCTCCCAGGGCAACAGGTATGTGGCAAGGTTGGCAGGAGTGCCTGCCTCTGGAGTCCCCCAGTTCCCTCAGCTCCTCAGCTGCCCAGGGCCAGCCCAAGGCACAGGCAAGCCTCTGATGGCAGCTACCCAGCCACCCAGGGCTTCCCGAGGCTCAGGTAACCAGGGCCAATTGAGGCTTGCACTGCCAGCAGTAGCAGCAGCAGAGGTGTGATGGGGGCATCGCCTTTCCCTAATTGCCGGGTCATCTCCCACCTCTGAGGGCTCCCAGACAATGAGAAGGGGCAGGCCAGGCTAAGAGACTCCCCCCCCCCTCCAGTGCATGAATTTTCATGCACTGGGCCTCTAGTATTATCAATAATAGTTAAAATTTCATTGCAAGTTCTGACATGTCTAGCTTTACAAGTATTCACATTTTATCTTTACAGTAATCCAAGAGGTCATACTATTATTATTATTCCCTTTTGTAGATGTTGAAACAAAGCATAAGAGGTTAAGTAGGATTTCCAAGGTTATAAAGGGGCCACGAGATCAGTGGGGAATCCCTCCCTCCCTCCTAACACTGTCCCTGAAGATATATTGCATCAAAATTCTTAGACCCATATTATAGGGTTTTTAATATGTAATGATATTTTGAAGTTTTCAAGCATAAAAATACATTATTAATGAATTTTTAAAATGTCCTATCAGCACATTTTAACTAAGATGCTTGGGACTAAAATTTCCTTCACTGCACTTCTACATTGAACAATTTCAAAGGTATATTTTATCCACAAAATTTTGGCTTTCTACACTTCTAACATTGTACTTTAACAAAATAAAATACTTTTTCAACAAGTTAGAGCTTTGGGTACATACCCAAAGTTGTTATCAATCATTTCACCTTTTTAAAAAATTTATTTTTATTGGTGAGAGTATTACAGATGTTTCCCATTTCCTCCTCTATGCTCCCCTCCACCCAGTTCTTGCCTCACCCTAGGCCTTCACCACACTATTGTCTGTGTCCAGAGGCTAGGCATATATGCATATAAATTCTTTAGTTAATCTCTCCCACCCCTCCCTCTTCCTTCTGAGATTCTTCAGTCTATTCCATGCTTCCATGTCTCTGGACTTATTTTGTTGGTCAGTTTATTCTGTTCATTAAATTCCACCTATAAGAAACCCCACTGTATGGGAGAACATATTTGCAAATATTATCACTGATAAAGGTTTAATCTCCAACATCTATAGGCATCTTATACAACTTAATAAAAGGAAGATAAAATATCCAATTAAAAAATGGGCAACGGACCTAAATAGAATCTTTTCAAAAGAAGACAGAAGGAAGGCCATGAGACACATGAAAACATGCTCAAAATCACTAATTATCAGAGAGATGTAAATCAAAACGACAATGCGGTACCATCTCACACCTGTCAGAATGGCTATCATCAACAAATCAACAAATGACAAGTGCTGGCGAGGATATGGAGAAAAAGGAACCCTCATGCACTGCTGATGGGAATGCAGACTGGTGCAGTCACTGCAGAGAACAGTATGGAGTTTCCTCATAAAACTGGAAATGGAAATCCCATTTGACCCAGTAATCCCACTCTTAGGAATATATCCTAAGAAACTAGAAACACCAATCAGAAAGGATATATGCACCCCCATGTTCATAGCAGCACAATTTACAATAGCTAAGATTTGGAAACAGCTAGGTGCCCGTCAGCAGATGACTGGATCAGAAAACTATGGTACATCTACACAATGGAATACTATGCTGCCATAAAAAAGAAGGAATTCTTACCATTTGTAGCAACCTGGATGGAATTGGAGAACATTATGCTAAGTGAAATAAGCCAACCAATGAAAGAAAAATACCACATGATCTCACTCATTTGTGGATAATAAAAAACACATTATAAACTGATGAACAAAAAGATAGATACAGAGGCAGTAAAGCATCAAACAGACTGTCAAATTACAACAGGAAGGTTAGGGAGAGGTGGGGGAAATAAGAGATCAACCAAAGGACTTATATGCATGCATATAAGAATAACCAATGGATGCAAAACATTGGGAGGTGAGGGCATGTATGGCAGTGGGGTGGGGGGCAATGGTAAGATATGTACACATATAATACCTTAATAAAAAAAATGGAAAAAAATTCCACTTATGTGAGATCATGTAATACTTGTCTTTCTCTGACTGGCTTATTTCACTTAGCATAATAATCTCCACGTCCCTCCATGCTATCTCAAAGGGTAAGATATCCTTCTTTTTTATAGCTACATAGTATTCCATGGTATAAATGTACCACAGCTTTTTTATCCACTTATCTATTGATGGGCACTCGGGCTGTCCCCTTTCTTTGTCCTTAAGGGAGTCTACTAATAGGACAAATGCCCATGTGGTGGCCCCAGTGACCTGGGCTCTATCAAAAAGTGTAAATTATTGGGTAATGATAGTCTTGTATTAACAAGGGACAGAACTGATTTATTAATGAAAATTAAAAAGAGGAAATACTTATAAGTTCACACCTAAAATGAATATTTCAAATATTCTGACATGCAATAGTGGAATGCAGTATTAATGTTTTGACATTGTCTTACGAAGGCAATTTGATTTTGTATTATCATATAGCATTTAAAAATATTATGACTTTAAATTCTGAATTATTAAAATCAAGGCAATGATAACTCAGATGTGGTACTTTTGTTTACTGGATCCAAAGGACAAAAGGCCAAAGAAGCCTTTTTCTGAATAATTTCAATACCCTCCACTCTGCTCTGAAATGTATCCAATTTTAAGAATTTATTTAGGGAACTGCAGCATTTGAATTCTACAATGATAGCCCTAACCGGTTTGGCTCAGTAGATAAGAGCATCGGCCTGAGGACTGAAGGGTCCCAGCTTTGATTCCAGTCAAGGGCATATACCTTGGTTGCGGGGACATCCCCAGTAGAGGGTGTGCAGGAGGCAGCTGATCGATGTTTCTCTCTCATGGATATTTCTAACTCTCTATCCGTCTCCCTTCTTCCCTGTAAAAAAATCAATAATATATATGTATTTTTAAAAAGTCACAATGATTAAGCAATGATATCAGTATACATCAGGGTTTTTATCTGCTGCAAAGAACAGAAACCTACTATGTAGGGGATATGCAATTGTCAAGGATTTTAGGTATATCTTGTAGTCTATAAGAGGACTAGAAAACCAAACTAAGCAAACAACACGATCCAAATGAAGCTTTGTAGGAAAAATAATCTAGTCAAAAGACTAAAGTGTCCTCATTATTTGCAAATCCCACCACTGACCACAGACGTAATAGTCCAAATCAATTCTCAGCTTTTGTCTTTCTGACACTCACTGCAGTTACAAAGTCATTAGAAAGAGAGGGCCGTTGCTGAAGCTATCTTTGAAGTCTGGCTGTCTCCTTGGTAGGAGAGGAAGAGTTTCTCTGTTGTGGGAGTGGTGCAGGAAGAACAGTTAAGGAGGGGAGGGTGGACAGGGCTATGGCTCCCACCACTCACACATTGGGGAATTCCACCACACAAGAAAAATGGGTCCAATGTTGGGAAACAACCTTTTAAAAACAATGAAAGCCTGTAAAGCAGTCATTATAGAAACTCTAGCATATATTTTTTCTAGTAACATGTCACCTGTCCAGCAATGGAATGTTTATCATCATACTTTGTTAGGGGATGATAAGGTACTAATGCCCCCACTTCCACTCTCCAAATTCCAAGAATGAAAAACGTTTTGTAAGGGTTATAAATAAGATCATCAATGATACAGCACATCAATTATATAGACATATAATAGTTCCATTTGTTCAATAATGGTGTAATATTACAATTTCCCATCAAAATAGAAAAAAATTAATGATATAATAGTCATGGCATAACTCATCTGGTGATTATATTACAGTTTTGCCTTCTCTTTAGCAAACTGGGATTCTGCTGTTCCACTTCTCCAATTCAGAATTCTGTGATTTTAAATTCAGTCCAACATTTGACTTGGGTAGGGAAAGGGCGTATTGAATCAAGTCTGGTCAATCAAACCATTGTACTAACTGTTGCACTATGATTGTTTTAAGAAGGGCAGCATGTGGTCATGGGGAGCCGGGGTGAAGTTGTCATCCTGAGAGCTTTTGTCCCAGACTTCCTGTTTTGCAATCCCTCTTTCTTGAATTACAAATCATCTTTTTGTTTGTTGGGGTTTTTTGTACCCTTTGTTCTTCTGAACACATCATTAAATGACTCCCTAACAAGGGATAGGAGGGAGGTAAATTTTGTGATTCTTTACTTTTCTGAAAATATATTTTTTTACTTTCTTACTTTATTGTTAATTTAGCTGTTTATTCAATTCTGTTTCCTCTGAATTTTTAAGGAGTTGAAAACCTGTTAAAAAGCAATTGCCTTTCTGGTAATGGTTAATTTGTATAGTCCAAGACTTTTTTTTCTTCTTGAATTTTTCACATATGGTAGAAATCTAAAGACTTGTCTCTATTCTAATGAATTTCCTTGTGTTATTTCTTAACATTTTTCTCTTTTTTAAAAACTCTTATGTAATGGATCTATTAGATTGATCCTCCAAGTCTCTTACATATTCAGCCCTATTCATAAATTATTTTTTCTTTTGTGTTATTTTCTGAGAACACCTTTAAATTTACATTCCAAAACTTATTCTAAATTTTTACTTGGCAATTAAAATTTTAACTTCTACAAGTTCATTCTTTCTGTATGATTGTTACTTATTTGTCTTGTTTTGTAAATGAAATATCTTTTCTCATCTCCTTTATAATATTATTAGCATGGCACAGTTAATTTGTTATGTGTTTCTTCCTGTCATTAGCTATGTTTCATCTATAAACCTTTATTCTGCTTTCTTTTGTTATATATTATTTTTTTTTTTTGTTTTTCACTTTCTGATGAAGATTTCTCTCAAAAATGATTATTCATTCATACTTAAAGATGAGACATTAAAAAGCTGTTCGAAACCAAGATGGTTGCATAGGTAAACACCTAAACTTCTGCATCACACAACAATATCAAAACTTCAACTAAAAGACAAAACAGACACCATCCAGAACCACAGGAAAGTTGGCTGAGCAGAAATTCTAAAACTAGAAGAAAAGAGGAAAGCACATTGAGACTCAGAGGAGCTACAAAAGGCTGAGGTATGAAGACTCGAACGTGGAGAGGACGGGCAGCTGTGTGCACGGACAACTGAGTGCATGGCTGGCTTTCTCAAACTGGAGGGAGACAGAAGCTCCCGACTGTGCTGAACTCCAGTCCTAGGCGAGACTCTGGGAACCCAGACTTATCCAGGGGGAATCTGGACTGTCAGGAAAAGAGAAAGCACACTGAGACTCAGAGGAACTGTGGAAGGTAGAGGTCCGGAGGCGCGCACACGCAGAGAGGAATGACTGCTGAGTGCACAGGCGGCTGAGTATGCGGCTGGCTTTCTAAAGTGGGAGGGAGACGGAAGATCCCCACTACAATGAACTCCAGTTCTGGGTGAGTTTCTGGGAATCCAGACTCATTTGGGGAGAAATTGGACTGTCTGACAGCGGGCAAAACTCAAGGGCAGCTTTCTCTCAGAGGTGCTTGCAGCGACTACCAAGGGACACTGAGACCCAGGGGCCTCATAGGGCAGGGCTGATGGGAAGCCAAGGCTGCCTATTCCACCCTAAGACTCCGCCCCATCCAAGCTGAGCACAGAAGCTTTTGCAATTTTGCAAGTCTTGTCTCATAAGGGTGTCTCCAGCACAGAAGTTCTCCCAGTGTAGACACAGCTGATCCACACAGCTAGCTGGCCTGGAGGTCAGTTCCTCCCAGTGATACTAAAAACAATCAAAACTTAACTACAACAAGACTGTGCACACAGTCCACAAAGGGGTGCACCAAAAGTGTCCACTTCAGGTGACTGGCAGAGGCTGAGCCACTGGGCCCTATAGGACACCTAGCACAGAAAGCTACTCTACCAACTCAGGGAAGCAGCGAAAATGTGGAGACAAAGAAAAGATCACAAATAAAAGATATGGAGGAAAGCAAACAACTGGCTCTAGAGTTCAAAACCACGGTTATAAGGTTTTTCAAGAATTTCCTAGAAAAGGCCGATAAATTTAACGAGACCCTCGAGGATATGAAAATCAACTAGAAATTAAGCATACACTGACTGAAATAAAAAATATTATACAGAGACCTAACAGCAGACTAGAGGACCGCAAGAATCAAGTCAAAGATTTGAAATACAAAGAAGCAAAAATCACTCAACCGGAAAAGCAAAAAGAAAAAACAATCCAAAAATTTGAAGGTAGTGTAAGGTTGTCTCTGGGACAACCACAAGCGTACCAACATCCAAATTATGGGGGTGCCAGAAGAAGAAAGAGAGCAAGATACTGAAAACCTATTTGAAGAAATAATGACAGAAAACTTCCCCCACCTGGTGAAAGAAATAGACTTACAAGTCCAGGAAGGGCAGAGAATCCCAAAGAAAAGGAATCCAAAGAGGACCAGACCAAGACATATCATAATTAAAATGCCAAGGGCAAAAGACAAAGAGAGAATATTAAAAGCAGCAAGAGAAAAACAGTTAATTACCTACAAGGGAGCACCCATATGACTGTCAGCTGATTTATCAACAGAAACTATGCAGGCCAGATGGGAGTGGCAAGAAATATTCAAAGTGATGAATAGCAAGAAACTACAACTAAGATTACTCTACCCAGCAAAGCTATCATTCAGAATTGAAGGTCAGATAAAGAGCTTCATAGATAAGAAAAAGCTAAAGGAGTTATCACCGCCAAACCAGTATTATATGAAATGCTGAAAGGTATTCTCTAAGAAGAGGAAGAAGAAGAAAAAGGTAAAGATAAAAATTATGAACAACAAATACATATCTATCAACAAGTGAATCTAAAAATCAAGTAAATAAAAAGTTTGATGAACAGAATAAACTGGTGAATATAATAGAATCAGGGGCATAGAATGGGGAGTGAACTGACAATTCTCAGGGGGAAAGGGGTGTGGAGGATGCAGGAAGAGAGTGGACAAAATTCGTACACCTATGGATGAGGACAGTGGGGGGGAGGTAAGGGCAGAGGGTGGGGTGGGAACTGGTGGAGGGGAGATATGGGGGGGTAAAAAGAGGAACAATTGTAATAATCTGAACAATAAAGATTTATTAAATTTTAAAAAAAGAAGCTGGTTGGAAGCTTTGTAATGAGGGTAGAGGTTGTCAGCTCTTAAGATTCATTACAGATTAATCTGGTAGCATGCTGGCTATATTCTTAGGACAGTTCAATATCTTAGTATGTGGTTATTAAATTTTCCTTCTGAAGAACATATTCTTGGGTGCCATGAGCCAGGCTGACAGCATTCCATGAGGAAGATTGGAGAAAATGACTAAATATCTACCATTTAATACACCACCTTTCATACAAATTCTATTTTAATCCCCATTTCTCAATAGCACCCTCTGTTTTGACTTTTGACACCAAGACTAGAGACTCTTTCATCATATCGTTTATATTTTGATACCTTTAGAACAAGCATATCAAACTCGAGGCCCACAGGCTGCATGTGGCCCACAATGAATATTTTTGTGGCCTAGCCAATACTATGGTATGTAAGAAACATTTTAATAAAAATTTCATAACTTAATTTTTATAATATCCTGTTATACATAATTATTACTTATGAACTACAATGTTCGCTAATGACTGATTACTATAATGGTGTTGCATTCATTTCCTTTACACGCCTTATACTCAGGCGCATCATTTCTCTCCACTAAAACTAGCAGCGAATATTTTAGCAGCCAATTGCCACATCATTAGTCTTGGACTGACTTTTTGGCAACAGGAAATATTTCGCTTTCAGAGAACAAGAAAAATAGGTTTATTTGTGTTACGCTTATTAACTTGTGCAGTTTATTCAGTGTCTGGTAAGTTAATGTTCAAGAAAATATATTAATTTTATTAAAATGTTCTATCATTTTATGTTAACAATTGCTCATCTATTTCAGCCCTTTGTATTCATCATGTCTATGTTTCTATAAAATTGAAACTTTTGTTTTTTTGCGGCCCACATAAACTTAAACCTTGTTTACTTGGCCCATGTTAGTCTTTGAGTTTGATATGCTTGCTCTATAGTTGAGCATTTCACTAGCTCATGCTGGGTAAGAAACTTATGAACCAGCGAGCTGAACAGTACATACTTGATAGCTTTTACATAATTCTTAGCTTAAGCTAAGAAGTTTGCTGTATCCTCTTAAAGTTAAAGTAAATTCTTGTTTTCAATATTGTTAATGATCTAGTTATTTCTATATTTTATTTCTTGCATTTCCTACATCAGATTTCAAGGCAGTAAACCAGATTATGGTTTTCCTTATGTATTATACAAGGACATTTTTTCATTTAAAATTTGAAATGGATAATACTCTAGAAAGTATTGCCTTATACTTATTTCAATCTCTAAGGTTAATTTTCCCTTCCTCATTTACAATATTCAGTGCTTCCTATTTTTATTGACTATGTTAGAAATGGGAAATGTACCTTACTATCTTCCAACCTAGAACACAGTTCTAATCCAAAGTAATTCTGAGTACTGTTTTGGTATATAACATGTTTAGTCTTCCAATGAATATAAGACTAATAAAACTGTGGTAGGCAGAATAATGGCTTCCCAGGGATGCCCATGCCTAATCCCAAAAGCTTGTTAACATTAGGATGGATAAATTAGGAGAATTATAGATATAGATGAAATTAAAGTATGGTGAAATAAAATTTTGGATTATCTAGGTGGGTCCAATATAGTCTCAAGGGTCTTTAAAAAGGGAAGAGTAGAGTAGAAGAAGAAAAAAAAAACACTAGAGAGACGAAAGTGTGAAAAGAACTTAGTATTACTGGCTTTGGAGATAGAGGAAAGAGAGAATGAGCCAATGAAAGTGAGTGGCCCCTATGAGATGGAAATGGCAAGGAAATAGATTCACTGCTAGAGCCTCTATGTAGGAATCATCCTACCCAGCACCTTGATCTTAGCCCAGAGGATTTGTTTTGGACTCCTGACCTATAGAACTGTAAGAAAATAAATTTGTGTTGTTTTAAGCTACTGAGTTAGTGGTAATGTGTCAAAGCAGCATGTCAAAGGGAAATTAATTCAGATTTTTATAACTAGAAGTTGGGTGATGCAACAAATTTTTAGAAATGTAGAAATGACTTTGGAATTAGGTGGTGGGCAAAGACTGGAGAAATCTTGAGGGCATTGTAGAAACTTAGATTCCCTTGAATAGTTTCTTAGTAGATGTATGAATTTTAAAACTCTACTACTAGTCGGAAGAAATAGAGAAGCCTGATAAAGACACTTTATATTACTTCAGAGAATACTTAAATTTTCATGAACAGACTATTGGTGGAAATATGGATATTTAATGTACTGCTATAGAGGAACCAGAAGTTAATGAAGAACATGCTATTGAAAACAAGGAATAGTTTAATTGTGTCCTACAGTTACATAACAAACAGACCTTTAACAACAAAATTGAACATTTACATTAGGGACTTACCAAGCAAAGTGTTGTACACATGGCCACGTTTCTTCTTCCTGCTTATAGAAAAATGCAAAAAAAAAAAAAAGGAATTCTGACTTGATGATTGAGGAAGTACTCAGCCTGTTCACATCATAATGACACTGAAATTAAGAGACTACACTGTCAAGAAGGTGTGCTGTAGAATATAAACTAAGAGTGCGGCTGGACAATCTTTTTTTTTAATTTATTTTTTTATTGTTTTAAGTATTTCAAATAGTAGTACATATGTCTCCTTTTTTTCCCCCCCATTGACCTAGGACAACCTTTTTCTAACAATTCAAAAGGAACAAAAGCTCAGTGTATTCAGTCACACAAAAGACTCTTTGAAATGATTTAAACATGTGATTCAGATGTCCTCTGAATTATCTCAGCAAATGACAAAGATACATATAGAATTATTTAGGAAAAGTATCAAAAATCATCTTGAAGGTTCTTAAGGAGCCTCTTTTCTAGTGGAATGAGCCCTGTAAGATACATAGAAGATCACAAGGTTCATCTAGCAACAGAAACTCTGCCAGTTAGAACTGAAAGGAAATGATAGCGCAGAGAATGAAAGAAGGTTGTCAGACCACCAAAATCCTACAAGTGGGAAAAAGATTAAATTCAGCTCCAAACATGCAATACATTTAACGAATAAGGAAAGATGACTCAGAGGGTCATCTAGCTTAGAACCACAAAGGGTGAATTCCAGTTCTTGAAAGCAAATAGAGTTCACCTATACAGATTTTGAAATTCTTTGAGAGAGGAAGATTCTTTTCTCTTTCTAGTTTTTTCCTTCCTAAACCAGAATGCCTGTAACCAGTACGGTATGCCTGGCCCACCATTGTTTTTTAGGGTTTTTTTGGGGGGGGTGCTGTTAAGGGGAGCAGATAACTTGTTACTTGAGTTTCACATGTTCACAGATGGAGGGGGTTATGACCCAGGATAAATTATACCCAGAGGCTCACTCATACGTGATTGAAATGATGACATTTGGAATTTTTGAACTGATGAGACTTAGATGCAATTTGGAATGTAGCTGCTGCTCTAATTTGTTGAGACTTTGGGGGACTTTGGTATGAGATAAATTATTTTCTATGTGACTCTTTGAGGGTTAGGTGAAATAATGTCATAAAGATATACCTGTCCCAATGCTTGGAAACTGCGAATATGTTAAATTACATTATAAAGGGGATTTATGGCTATGATGAAATTAAGGTTACAAATCAGTTGAACATGAGATAAAGGTTTTAGCATGGATTATGTGGATGGGTCCAATATAATCTGTAGGGTCCTTATATGAGAAAGACAGATGCAGAAGATTAAAAAGGGGGGTTGGGGGGTCAATAACAGCATGAAATGAACTCAGCCTAGTTGAGTTGGGCTTACTGATGGAAGAGGGGGAATGAGCCAAAGGAAGCAGGCAGCCTTTAGTAGCTGGGAAAGGCAGAAAACAGAGCCTCTCCAAGAGCCTCTGAACAGGAATCACTCTGCTGACACCTCGATCTGAGTCCAGTGAGACCAGTGTAGGACGGAAGACCTATGAAACTTTAGGGTATGTTTGTGTTTCCTTAAGCCAATAAACTTGTGGTAATTTGCCATAGCAACAATAGAAAACTAACACACATACTTTGACATATATTCAAATATTTTCAGCAACCAAAATGAAATTAGATATACTGACTTCTACCAATAAAAAATGACATTTATTGAGCCTATAGAGCTTTCAGGAAAATTCGTTTGACATATTAACATTTTCATGTAAATGTTTGCAGCAAATTAATATGATTTATATACATATTGGCATATTTATATTTGATAACCTTCCTTTCAAATTTTAATTTTCCTAAAACATTTAAATTTTAAAATTACATGTATCATATTTACTTATAGTTTATTAAAATTAATGTAATATTTATTGACTATCAGTTTATTACTCTTATTTTCAATTTAATCTGTGATATTTGAAAATGTCTATTTTTCTATAAACAGCATACTAGAGAATCTCTATTTATAAATGGTTACGAATTGGGTAGTATCACATCCATCCACCCACTCTTCCCCTCATATTCAGTTTAATAACCACACTTTATTCCAGCACCTAAAATTATGAGGGAAGCCTCAGGCAATCTTATTTTCATTTAATCTTTTACAAGTAATGTTAATCTTTGCCCTGAATATTTATAAGTCTTTATAATTGCAAATAAAAATTTCATCAACATGCATATCTCTGTTGATAGTTATTTATCCAATTTTTACTGAAGTGTAGTAGATTATTTCAGCTCTCACATTTATATATTCATTGTTCAGTAAATATTTTGTTCTATTAAATTTTAATTAATTTTCTTTCTTTTTCAGTAATCAGTTTGCTACAGAAATTCTCTATCTTGTCTTTTTCATTTTGTCTTATCTCTCTATATTTCTGAAATTTTCTTGAGTAGGTTGTAAGCAGTGAAAATTTCACTTTCTGTCACCTATAAAGTGATTTTCCTTAGCCCACCAAATCAGGAAAATTATACAATCAAAAGGAAAAAAAGAAAGGAAGGAAGGAAGGGAGAAGAAGAAAGAGAGAAAGAGAGAAAGCAAGAAAGCAAGAAAGCAAGAAAGCAAGCAAGCAAGCAAGAAAGAAAGAAAGAAAGAAAGAAAGAAAGAAAGAAAGAAAGAAAGAAAGAAAGAGAGAGAGAGGGAGAGAAAGAGAGAGAGAGAGAAAGAGAGAGAGAAAGAAAGAGAGAGAGAAAGAAAGAGAGAGAGAAAGAAAGAGAAATGAGATATCCATAGAGGACTTTCAAAACTTTCAATATATTCTTATAAATCTTGAAGGCCAAGCACATGCACAGAATTATGTTCATGCCTAGGTCTGTGTGTATGTCCAGAAAAAGTCTGACAAGATACTAAGGTTCTGACTGACCTTGAGGTGCTGTATAAGCAATAATGAAGGCTAAGAATGAGTTGTAAACTGAATCTTGAATCATTAAAAGAAATAACCCAGCATGCACAGAGAACTGCTCAGAAAAAACTAAAAGATGTTTAATAATAGATCCTTCCTTCCCCCAACTGGAGGGCGGAGTATGATGTAACCTGCAGCCCCGAAATACCTGAGTTACTAACCATGTACCTTATATGGACTATACCTTGAACCAACTATCAGCACCTGCCAAATACCCTAAGCCCTTGTCCCTAAGGACCTGAGTGCCTAACTATGTACCTTATATGGACCATACATTAAGCCACCAATCAGCGCTTGCGAACCCTAAGCCCCCATTCCTTCCCATTTCTCCCCTCAAAAGGCATGTTCACCTCTGCATGGGTTGCTGCTCTCCCATCGCAAGACAGCTCACCAGGTCTCTTTCCCCTAATAAAGCCTGTTATCCTGGTTTTCGGCTCCCAATTGGTCTTTCATTTAGTTTGAGGCATTTAAGGAATCTTTGTCCAATCATAAGTTAATTATTAGCTGATCACTGAGTAAACAGCTCTGTGGCCATATGCAATAAAATATATACACTTTACATAGTTACTTCAGGAAAGTCACTAAAAAACATCAGAAGCAACAACAATGAGAAATTCTGGGTATATGTATGGGATCTGATTTCAGAGTTATCACATAATATTGTTATATACCATATAACATCTACTCTTTAATAAAAACTGATGAGAAATGCAAAGAAACAAAAAAAAAATATGTCCCTCACACAGGAAAGGAAAAAATCAATAAAAACTGTCCTTGAGGAAACCCTGATATCACACTTAGTAGAACAAGACTTTAAAGCAGCTATTTTAAGTGTGTTCAAAGAACTATGTATAAAGAATTAAAGAAAATTATGAATATGATGCCTCACCAAATAGAGAATATAAAAAAGAGGCAAAAAATTATTTTTAAAAGGGACCAAATGGAAATATTGCATTAAAATTACAATTTTCAAATTGTAAAATACTGAAATGAAAGTTTGACTAAAGAGCCTCAATAGGAGGCTTGATTGGACAGAAGAAGCATTTAGCAAACTTAAAGCTGGGCCATTAGATGTATCCCATCAGGAAAACAGAAATAAATGGAAGAAAGAAAAATGAATACTGTTTGACACCACTCAGTGTACTAACAAAAATATGGGAATCCCAGGAGGAAAGGAGAAACAGAAAGAGTAAAAACTCAAATTTGAAAAAATCATTAATATTCACATTTAAGAAGCTTCTTATACTCCAACTATAATGCAGTACCTAGAAACATTATTACAAACCATCAAAAGACCAAGACAAAGAAAATTTTCTTGAAATCAACAACCAAGAAATGACTCATTACATACAAGAGATCTTCATTAAGAGTAATAGTTGATTTATAATCAAAATCAAAGAAGCCAAAGGGCAGTGGATTGACATTCAAAAGTGATGAAAGGTCAGGAACAGGACAAGGATGCATATGTTTGTCACTTCTAATCAACATAGTAATGGAGGGTCTAGCCAGGAAAGTTACATGAGAAAAACAAAAGGCTTCCAAGCTAGAAAGATAAAAAATCTACGGACAATTGTGAATAACATGAACATGTTAAATAGAAAATCCTAGGGAATCTACCAAAAAAATTAGGAGATCTAATTAACAAATTCAACTGAGTTTTAAGATACAAAATCAATATACAGAAAGGAATTGTATTACCATACAAAATTCAATTTAAAAGTTCCATTAACAAAAGTAGCAAAACAAAACAAAAATCTAGGAATAAATTTAATAAAAGAAGTGTAAAACATGTATACTGAAAACTATAAAACTTCATTAAATTACAAACAACAATATGCCAACAAATTATACAATGTGGACAAAATGAATAAATTCCTAAAAACATAATCTTTCAAAACTAAATCAGAAAGAATCACAGAACATAAATGGACAGATTAACAGTAATTTAAAAAAACTCCCAACAAACAAAAGTCTTGTACTGGAAGAATTCACAGGAGAATTTTACAAAACATTCAAAGAAATATCACCTATACTTCTCAAACTATTGAAAAAAAAAACTGAGAGGAGGAGATATTCTCAAACTCATTTTACAAAGCCAGAATTATTCTAATTCCAATCCAAAACCAGATAGACACAACAAAGAAAGAAAATTATAGGGCAGTGCCTCTGATGAACATAGATGCTAAGTTCCTCAACAAAATATTAGCAAACCAAATTCACTAACACATTAAAAAGATCATATATGATGATTAAGTGGAATTTATTCCAGGGATGCAGGATTGGTACAATATCTGTGAAACACTAAACGTAAAATATTGCATTAACAAACTGAAGGATAAAAATCACATGATCATATTAGTAGATGCAGAAAAGGCATTTGATAAAATTCAGTACTCATTTATGATAAAAACCCTCAGCAAAGTGAGAATAGAGGAAACATACCTCAAATTAATAAAGGCCATATATGACTAACATCATACTTAATGTACAAAAACTACAAGTGTTTCCCTTAAGATCAGGATCAAGATATGCATGTCCACTTTCACCACTCTTATTCAGCACTAGAGACCCAGTGGGGTCCCTTGGCCTGGTCTGCAGGAATCAGGCTGAAACCAGCCTGGTGCATGGATTCACCCAGCAAGCTAACCTACTGGCCGAAGTGTCTTCCCCATGGTGGTCTGTGCACACCATAGCAACTGGACAAACAGTCAGATACTTAGCATATTAGGCTTTTATAATATAGGATATCATTGCAAGTCCTGGTAACAGCTGTCAGACAAAAAGAAGAAATAAAAGGCATCCAAATTGAAAAGGAAGAAGATAAAGTGTCATTAATTACAGATTACATGATAATGTATATAGAGAACCCTGAAGATCCCACCAAAAAACTACTAAAAGTGATAAATTAATTCATTAAAGTAGCAAAATAAATAACCAGAAATCAGTAGCATTTTTATAAATAAAAAATGAACTATCAGAAGGGAAACTAAACAAACAATCCCATTCACTATTGCTTCAAAAAGAATGAAATACTTAGGAATAAAGTTAACCAATGATGTAAAAGACCTATACTCAGAAAATTATAAGACACTGAAGATGGAAATTGAAGTAGGAACAAATAAGAGGAAATATTATACCATCTTCATGAATAGAAATAATTAACATCATTAAAAGGTCCATACTACCAAAAGCAATCTACAGGGTCCATGCAATTCCTATCAAGATAACAATAGTGTATTTCACAGAACTAGAAAAAATATTGCAAAAATGTATATGGAACTACAGAAGAGCCTGAATAGTCACAGAAAACTTGAGAAAAAAGAACAAAGTTAATTTGATATCACACTACCTGATATCAAATTATACTACCAGGCCACAATAATCAAAACAGCATGGTATTGGCATAGAAACAAAATATAGATCAATGGAACAGAATAGAGAGTCCAGAAATAAACTCATGCCTTTATAGTCAATTGATATTTGACAAAGGAGACAAGAACATACAATGGGATTAAAATAGTCTATTCAATAAATGTTGCTGAGAAAATTGGACAGATATATGCAAAATAAATGAAACTAGATCACCTTCTTACACCATAAACTAGAATAAACTCAAATTGGATTAAAACTTTAAATATTAGACTCAAATTCTAAAAATCCTAAAAGAAAACATAGGCAGTAAATCTTGGACAGTTCTCATAGCAATATTTTTTTTCTGATATATTTCCTCTGGCAAGGGAAACAAAAGAAAAAGTACACAAATGGGACTACATCAAACTAAAATGTTTTTGAACAGCAAAGAAGACCATTAACAAAATTAAAGACAACCCACTGAATGAGAGAACATATTTACCAACGATGCATCTGATAAGGGGTTAATATCCAAAACTTATAGAGAGCATATACATACAACTCAACACAAAATACAAACAGTCCTCAGCAATTAAAAAATGAGCAAAGGACCTGAATAGACACTTCTCCAAAGAGGACATACAGATGGCCAATAGACACTTGAAAAGATGCTCAGTGTCACTGAGTATTAGAGAGATGCAAATTAAGACCACAATGAGATATCACCTCACACCTGTCCGAATAGCTATTGTCAATAAATCAACAAACAAAAAGCGTTGTCAAGGATGTGGAGAAAAGGGAACCCTAGTGCACTGTTGGTAGGAATGCACATGGGTACAGCCACTGTGGAAAGCAGAATAGAGTTACCTCAAAATACTAAAAATAAAACTGAATTATGACCCAGTGATTCCACTTCTGGGAAAGAACCCCTATATTCATTGCAGCATTATTTACAATAGCCAAGGTTTGGAAGCAGTCCAAGTGTCCATCAGTACATGAATGGATAAAACATACATTTACACAGTAGAATGCCCTTGGCTGTACAAATGAGACAAATCTTACCCTTTACCAGTCAGAAAAAGACAAGTACCATATGATTTCACACATATGTGGAATCTACTGAACAAAATAAACTAACAAACAAAATAGAAACAGACTCATAGAGAACAGACTGACAGCTGTCAGAGGGGAGAGGGGTTATAGGACTGGGTGAAAAAGGTGAAGGGATTAAGCAAAAAAAGAAGGAAGGAAGGAAGGAAGGAAGGAAGGAAGGAAGGAAGGAAGGAAGGAAGGAAGGAAGGAAGGAAGGGAGGAAGGAAGGAAGGGACAACAACACAGACAACAACACAGTTATTATCAGAGGGGAAGGGGTTAGGAGAGGTGGCAGAGGGCATAAGAAGGATAAATGGTGATGGAAATGAAACCAAAATGTGTGGTGTTGAGTCCAAGTTCGTTGTCTCGCAAAATCAAAGAATGAAGTTGTGGACAAAAACAGTGGAACCGAAGTTTATTGGAAGAAGCCGGTCTTGGAAAAGGTGTAGCTGGGGTTCTAGGAGTAGCCCAGCATCCAGAGCTTCCTTTTCATGTTACAGTCAGAAGTAGTTCAGCATCCAAGCTAATTAGTCTATTAGTCCATATGTGGAGGCCCACATGGAAAAGAATTGAATGAAGACACAGAGCTACCAAAAAAATGAAAGATAAAATGGCTATAGGAAATCCTCATATCAATAATTACCCTAAATGTAAAAGGACTGAACTTATTAATTAAAAGGCATAGAGTAGTGGGTTAGGTAAAAATCAAAACGCAACTATATGTTACCTTCAGGAGACACATCTCAGCTGCAAAAGCAAACATCAATTCAAAGTAAAGGGGTAGAAAATGATACTCCAAGCAAATGGTCTCCAGAGCAAGTTGGGTACAGTCATACTTACATGTGACAAAATATATTTCAAGATAAAAATAAACATGAGGGAAAGATGGGCATTTTATAATGATAAAGAAGACAATGCACCAAGTAGACATACACTTATTAATATACTACACTCAACCTGAGAGTGTTAAAATATACACTGGGTGGCCAGATTATTATGACCACTTGACATTTGTAGGCAAATTAGCCGTACACTACATCATATGGGATATGGAAGCCGAAGGCCTATTCGAACACCTTTGCTGTCTGCAGTTACCAAGATAAAATGTCTCCAATTCGCACAGGAACACAAGGATTGGACAGTCAAGCATTAGAAAAAAGTCATGTGTTCCGATGAATCACGTTTCCATTTGCATCATGCAGATGGCAGAGTGAGAATTTCGCAGAAACAGCATGAAAGCATGCACCCCACATGCATGAGTACAACCCTTCAAGCTGCTGGGGGCAGTGTTATGGTTTGGCACATGTTTTCCTGGCATGATTTGGGCCCTTTAATTCATGTGGAACAACGTCTGAATAGCACAAAATACCTAAGTATCATTGCTGATCAAGTTCATCCTATCATGTTGATGGCGTATCCCAATGGAGATGGCTTCTTCCAACAAGACAATGCACCATGCCACGGTGCTCGTATTGTGCAGGAGTGGTTTCAAGAACATGAGGGAGACTTTACCTTGCTTAGGTGGCCCCCACAATCACCAGATCTCAATCCCATTGAGCATTTGTGGGACGAAGTTAAAAGAGCCATCAGGCAGCTGGTTCCACAACCATCAAATCTCACAGAACTGGACAGAGCTATTCATCAGGCACGGTGTCAGATTCCTCACATCACCTTTCAACATCTCGTGGAGTCAATGCCAAGAAGAATCGCTGCAGTATTGAAGGCAAAAGGTGGCCCAACGAAGTACTGATGGGGTGGTCATAATAATCTGGCCACTCAGTGTATATAGCAACTACTAACAGAACTAAAGGAAAAAAATGCCCAAAAAACAGTTACAGCAGGGGACCTACATACTCCACTGACAGCTATGGATAGATAATACAAACAGAAAATCAGTAAGGAAATATTTGTTATTGTTAACATATAAGTGAAATCATCTTGTATTTATCTTTCTCTGTCTGACTTATTTCACTTAGCATAACAAACAAAATATAAACAGACTCATAGATACAGAGAATAGACTGACAGTTGGCAGAGGGGAAGGAGGTTGGGGACTGGATGTAATTAAGAAGTACAAAACGGTAGTTACAGAATAGTCATAGAGATGTGAATTACAGCATAAGGAATATAGTCAATAATCCTATATAATAAAAACTAATATGCTAATTAGACCGAACAGCAGAACAACCTTCCAGCTGACCTTCTGGATGAAGCCAGGGCTGCGAGGGCCAGCTGAGGCAGGTGGGGCTGTGAGGGCCAAGCCCTTGCACAAATTTTGTACATTGGGCCTCTAGTATCGTAATAACCATGTATGGGACTAGGTGAGTATTTGTCATATCAAGGAGAATATGCTATAAAGTACATGATTGTCTAACCACTATGATATTTTCTGAAACTAACACAAAATAAAATAATAGTGAATGTAAACTAATAAATAAATAAATATTGCCCACAAATGAAATATTAGACCAAATGGACTTTATCAATATTTACAGTTTTTCATTTCAGAACACCAGAATATACATTTTTCTCTACTGCACATGAAACATTCTCAAGGATAGACCATATGTTGAGACACAAAACTAGCATCTCAAATTTGAAATATTGAAATCATACCAAGCATATTCTTCAACCACAATGCTTTAAAATTGGAAATCAAATGCAAAAAAAGTGGGGGGGAAAAAAACAGAAATATGTGGAGCTTAATCAACATGTAAGTAAATTACATCTAGAAAAATTTTACTTTACAAAATTAATTTTCATTTGTAATGCTAACAGCAAGACACCCATGAAAAACACACATGGTGTCTAAATAAGTCAATGGAAAATCGTTTGGGCAAAAATGAAAAGGAACCCAAATCAATTATATAGAAAAGATTCCTTTATTAACTTTTAGTCGAGAATATGTTTGTATATTTTCAGAAAACAACTCCAAGACCATGTGGATTCCTGCAACAGAGAGGAATTGACAGGTGTGCTCCAACCACGAAGACAGGAGGAGAAACAGTCCAGAGATGGAAGATGCTGACAATGCTTTGCCACGCTAGCAGTCAGAAGCTGTGCATCGCTGCAGGTTGCCTAGGACCAAACCAGAGAGGGTCGGACCTTCATTGCCACCATGTGCCCACCATCCAGATATCATTGCTGACATGTACACATAAGGAACTGTTTGACATTGAAACGGGGACTCAGAACTGTTGGACATTGAAATTGGGACTCAAACATTTTTTTGTTATTATATGTTTATTTCTAGTCTGCAGAGGCAAGATTTTTTAAAGAAAAGAAATGGGGGGGAATAGATACAGAGGCAAAGAATCATTGAACAGACTGTGAAACTACAACGGGAAGGCAGGGGAGGTTGGGCGGGGGGCTGTAAGAGATCAACTGAAGGACTTGTACGCATGCATGTAAGCATAACCAATGGATACAAGACACTGGGGGAGGGAGGTCAGGTGAAGGCATGTACTGGGGGGTAGGGGAGACTGGGGGGAGGTCAATAGGGGGGAAAAAAGGTGACATATGTAGTACTATTTTTAATACTTCAAACAATAAAAAGAAAAAAACTCAAATACACAAAATTGGAAATTAAATAAGTTACTATAGACATGACAGAAATACAAAGGACTGAACAAGAATACTAAGAAAAACTATAAACTGGAAGAAATGGACAAATTCTTAGAAATACATAGCCTTTCTAAACAATTACAAAGAACTGAATGATCTAAATAGAAAAATTAACACTTAGAAAATTAAAATAACTATCAAAAACCTCCCAAAAAGTGAGAGTACAAGATGGCTTCACTAGTGAATTCTAGCAAACATTCAAAATTTAATATCTACATTTCTCAAACTGTTCTAAAAAAATGAAGAAGAAGCAATATTCACTAACTCATTTTGAGGAAAACATTATCCCTGATACCAAAACCTGACAAGGACAACACGGAAAGAATTACCAATGAATGTCTCTGGTGAATATACATGCAAAAATCCTAAACAAAATACTAGCAAATAGAATCCACCAATACATTAGAAAAGATACCAGTGCTGATCAAGTGAGGTTCATTCAAGGGGCATGAAGATGGTTCAACATATGCAAATCAATCAATGTGATACACCACATTAACAAAATAAAGGATACAATCACATGATCACCGATCATATGAATAGATGCAGAAAAATCATTTGACAAATTATAACATCCATTTAGAATTAAAACACTCAATAAAATAGGTTTTAAAGGACAGTTTCTCAACATAAAGACCATATATTACAAACTCTCAGCTACTATAGCAAATGGTGAAAAACTGAAAGCTTTTTCTCTACTATCAGGAACAAGGATGCCTACCCTAACCAGTTATTCAACAGAGTCCTGAAAGTCCTAGCCAGCGCAATCAGTCAAGAGAAAGAACTAAAAAGCATGCAAATTGAGGATGAAGAAGTAAAATTGTCACTCTTTGTATATAATATAGTTCTTATAAAGAAAATTCTAAAGACATTACTAAATAGCTATTAGAAATAATAAAATTCAGAAAGGTTGTGGTATACAAAATTACATACAAAAATCCATTGCATGAACATACAATGGAGTCAAGACAGTCTCTTCAATAAATGGTATTCGGAAAATTGGACAGATACATGCAAAAAAAAAAAAATGAAACTAGACCACCAACTTACACCATACACAAAAATAAACTCAAAATGGACAAAGGACTTAAACATAAGATGGGAAACTATAAAAATACTAGAGGAATCCACAGGCAGCAAAATCTCAGACATATGCCAAAGCAATTTCTTCACTGATACTGCTCCTAGGGCAATGGAAACTAAAGAGAAAATAAACAAATGGGACTACATCAAAATAAAAAGCTTCTGCACAGCAAAACAAACCATCAGCAAAACAACAAAAAAGCCCACTGAATGGGAGAACATATTTGCCAGTGTTATCACCGATAAGCATTTAAGCTCCAACATTTACAGGGAACTCATACAACTTAACAAAAGGAAGATAAACAACCCAATCAAAAAATGGGCAATGGACCTAAATAGATACTTTTCAAAGAAGACAGAAGGAAGGCCAAGAGGCATATGAAAACATGCTCAAAGTCACTAATCATCTGAGAGATGCAAATCAAAACGACAATGAGGTATCATCTCACACCTGTCAGAATGGCTATCATCAACAAATCAACAAACAACAAGTTCTGGTGAGGATGTGGAGAAAAAGGAACCCTCGTGCACTGCTGGTGGGAATGCAGACTGGTACAGCCACTGTGAAGAACATTATGGAGTTTCCTCAAAAAACTAAAAATGGAACTCCCATTTGACCCAGTGATCCCACTTCTAGGAATATATCCCAAGAAACTAGAAACACCAATTAGAAAGGATATATGCACCCCTATGTTCATAGCAGCACAACTTACAATAGTTAAAATTTGGAAACAGCCTAAATGCCCATCAGCAGATGGGTGGATTAAAAAATAGTGGTACATCTACACAATGGAATACTACACTGTGGTAAAAAAGAAGGAGTTCTTACCATTTGCAAGAGCATGGATGGAACTGGAGAGCATTATGCTAAGTGAAATAAGCCAGTCAGAGAAAGATAAATATCACATGTTCTCACTCATTTGTGGAATATAATGAACAACATAAACTGATGAACAAAAACAGATCCAGAGACAGAGAAACATCGATCAGACCGTCAAACCTCAGAGGGAAAGTAGGGGAGGGTGGGGGTAATGGGGAGAGATCAACCAAAGGACTTGTATGCACGCATATAGGCCTAACCAATGGACACAGACAACAAGGGGGTGAGGGCATGAGTGTGGGGGACCAGAGAGGGGAGGGTAATGGGGGAATAAGGACACATATGTAACACCTTAATCAATAAAGAAATTTTTAAAAATCCATTGCAATCTTATATACTAACAATAAAATTTCAGGGAAAAAAATTCAATTTGAATTTGCAACAAAAGGAATAAAATACTTATGAATAAACTTAACAAAGGATGTGAAAGACCTATGCACTGAAAACTTTAAGAAATTATTGAAAAAAAATTGGAGACATAAGAAATGGATATTTCATATTTATGGATTAGAAGAATCAACATTGTTAAAATGGCCATATTACCCAAAGCAATATACAGATTTAATGCAATCCCCATCAAAATCCTATTGGCATTTTTTAAAGAAATAGAATTTTAAAATAATCAAATTTGTATGGGACCACAAAAGACTTCAAATAGCCAAACCAATCATGGTTGGGGGCAAACAATCCAGTTATCACACTCTCTGACCTCAAATTATACTACAAAGCTACAATAATCAAAACAGTGTGGCATTTCCAGAAAAACAGACACACAGACAGATGGAATAGAATTGAGAACCAAGAAATGCATCTTCATGTATATAGGCAACTCATTTTCAATACAGGAGACAAAAACTGACAATGGAAAAAAATAAAGTCTCTTTAATAAATGATGCTGGGAAAATTAGGAAGCCATTGCCGGAAGCCAGTTCCAGCATGTCATAATTGCAAGAGTTTTATTGAAAGGTTGATGGAACTTGGGGACGCAACAAGGGCTGAGTCACATATGTTATCACCTGCTGGAATGGCTAAAGGCATTTCCCCAAACCTGAAAAGGATGCATTAAATTGATTGTTTGCTGTCAGACAGCTCAGGGCATCTTAATCTACATGTTATTGCCTCCTACTGGCCAAAGACCTGAACAGCTGCAGGCTATTCCCCAATCTCACAATGGATTCTGCAAGAAACCCTACCCTTTGAAGTGTATATCTCCAGCTTGCTGTAGGACAATTTGTGTTAATAAAAAGCAAGGGGTCCTGAGACAAAGAGAACTTGGTTTCTTCATCCAATGTCCTCTGACCCCCAATGCCTTTCAAAATTATCTTTTGTCTCTGGACTCTCATTTAAGTTACACACAGCCTTTTTCCAGATTGCTGAACCCTTCTTAATGCCGGAACAAGAACCCCAGCAAGCCATATGCAAAATAATGAAACTAGACTGCTATTTGACACCATATACAAAAATTAACTCAAAATGGATCAAAGACCTAAACATAAGTCTTGAAACAATAAAATATGCACAAGAAAAAATATAGGTAGTAAACTTATAGACCTGGGTGTCCTAGAGAATTTTATGAATTTGACCCCAAAGGCAAGAGAAGTAAAAACAAAATTATATGAATGGAGCTAACTAAGTAGCTTTTGCGCAGTCAAAAAACAAACTAAGTGGCTTTTGCCCAGTCAAAAAACAAAAACAAAAAACTGCAAAACAAAAGGGCAACCAACAAATTGCAGAAGATATTTGCAACAATACCTCTTTTAAGGGGCTAATATCAAGAATATATAAAGAACTCATACAAATCAATGACAACAAAACAAACAATCCAATTAAAAATTGGGCAAAGGATTTGAACAGATATTTCTCTTAAGAATACATACAAATGACCAACATATCTATGAGAAAATACTCAACTTCACTATTAGAGAAATATAAATCAAAAACACAATGAGATACCACCTCATACCTGTTAGAATAGCTATAATCAACAAGACAAGAAATAACAAATGTGGAAGAGGATATGGAGTAAAGGGAACCTCATACACTACTGGTGGAAATGTAAACTGATATAGTACTATAGAAAACAGTATGGAAGTTCCTCAAAAGTTTAAGAATATAGCTATCATCTCACATTGCAGTTCCACTTTAGGGTATTTACCCTCCAAAATGGAAAACAATTATTCATAAATATATTTACTTCTATTATTATTATTGCAGCATTATTTACTGTAGCCAAGACATGGAAACAACCTAAGTGTTCTTCCATGGATGATTGCATAAAGAAGTGGTGCATATACACAATGGAATACTCAGCCATAAGAAAAATGAAATACTGCCATTTGTGACAACATGGATGGATCTTGAAAGTATCACACTGAGCAAAATAAGGCAGACAGAAAAGGACTAGAACAATATGATTTCACTCCTATGTCAGATGTGAAATAGAAAGCAACAAACAAAAACTCATAGACATGGCCCTGACTAATGTGGCTCAGTAGGTTGTAGCATTATCACAAATACCAGAATGTGGTGGGTTTGATTCTTGGTCAGGACACATACCCAGGTGGCAGGTTCAATCCCTGTTTGGGTGCATGTGAAGGCAACCAATTGATGTTTCTATCAATCTTTCTTTCCTTTCTTCTCTCTAGAATCAATAAAAAAAAAACAAAAAAAAACCCTAAAAGTATGATTGTTATAAGAGGAGAAAGGGAGTGGGGGGCAGTGGAAGAGGATAAAGGGGGTCAAATTTATGGTGATGGAAGGTGGTGAGCCCACAATGCAATATACAGATGATATATAATAGACTTGTATACTTGAAACATTTTATTAACTAATGTGACCCAAATAAATTTAACTAAATAAAATAATTGAAAGACAACCTAGCTAGATATGTTATTCTTGGTTGGTAGTTCATATCTTTTAATATTTTGAATATATCATTCTACTTTCTCCTGGCCTGTATGGTTTCTGCTGAAAAATATGATAATCTGATGTTTTGTTTGTAGATTACTGTCTTTTTTTCCCTTGGCTACCTTGAAATTTCTTTCCTTTGTAACTGATTTTTGCCAGGTTTAATATAATGTGTCTTGAAGGTATTTTTTTGTGTGTTGAGATAATTAGGTGTTCTGTTACTATCTTCTACTTGAATGTCCAATTTCTTCCTTAGGTTTAGGAAGTTCTCATCAATTAATTGTTTGAGCAGGCTCTCTGTTCCCTTCTTCTGCTCTTTTCCTTCTGGGATACACATTATCCTTATTTTGCTGTTTTTAGTGGAGTCAGATAGTTCTCATAGAGTTCTTTTATTTTTAAAAAAATCTTAATTATTTCTGTTCTTCCACCAAAATAATTTCTAGATTTCTATCTTTGAGGTCACTAATTCTCTCTTCTAGATGACCTGCTATATTTGAAATGCTTTCTAATGTTTTTTTAAAAATCTCATTTATTGAGTACTTCAAGTTTTAGAATTTCTGTTTCATTATTTTTTATAGTTTCAATCTCTTTGGTAAAGTACCCCCTTTTCATTAATTTTATTCCTGAGCTCATTGAACTGTCTTTTTGAGTTTTCTTGTATCTTATTGAGTTTTTTTCGTGAGTGCTATTTTGAATTCTCTGTCATTTGTATCACAATTTTTCATTACTTGGAGTTTGCATTCTGGAGCATTCTCATTTTCTTTCTGTGACCATGTTACCTTGGTTGATTATGTGCTTGATAGAGTGTTCCTCTGCCACTGCATTTGAAATAGTGAGCTCTTTCCTTATTTGGGTACCATTTTGATTTTAACAATTCAGCAGGTTGATAATGGTCTTTCTTTTGTTTTCCAGTAGATGGTGATACAGCACAAGTTTCTGTTTTCTCATAATGCCTCCAGGTGGTGGTGGTTATGGGGCACTCCTTTGGGCATGGGAATCACACATCCTAAGTGATCAGGATGGCAGGTGTTCCCGCTTGTCTTGGATGCCTTTATCTCAGAACACCACCACTGTGGCGGGGAAGGTAGTGGGTGATGCAGTGGGGACGTAGCCCATCGTATTGCTACCTGGCTCTCTATGGCTACGGTGCTGCTGTGCTGTAGCTGGGAGAGGTCTTAGACGCATATTTGCTGCAGGTACCATTGAAAGCAATCAGGGAAGAGAGGCAGTTTATCAGGCACCAATGCTGCTTTGGCCTCTTTTATCTTCCAGAAAATTTAGGGTGGGGGCCACACCCCAACTCTTCCATTGCTATCCATTTAGTTGGGACCACGGACTCAGCTGCGGCATCCACTGGGCATCATCCCTGTCCCTCCCGGGTCTCACCCCCTGTGCTATTTCAATATGACCATCGTCAGACATACCAATATGTAGGTCTCCCAGGCATGTGTGGTGAGCAGAGAAACCTGTGTTGGATTATAGATGTTTGATTAGTGGTAGATGTAAGGGGATATCTAATGGGTCTTATCACTTCACCATGGTGCTTATATCAACTCATGTGATAACTTTTGAAAGTAGTTTTATGATTCTAGAATAACAAACTCAATTTACACCATGCTGTATGATAGTTAAATAAAACAAAGTGAAACTTCCATTAAAAATAAAATAACACTTATTTGCTAATGTCGTAGCCATAAGAATATTTGTATTATCTACATACTAGAGGCCTAATGCACGAAATTCGTGCTAAGAGGCTCAGCCCTCGAAGCCCCGGCTTCATCCAGAAGGATGACCGGAAGGTCATTTGGCTGTTTGGTCTAATTAGCATATTATGCTTTTATTATTATAGATTTTATAGCTTATATGTTATTATATAATAAGTATATTTTTGAATATGAAATTATTATATTAATTATAAAATTTTTGAAAAAATACAAACAATAAAAGAAAACAGATATAAAAAATATACATTTTTGTATGTGTGCACACACACACATACAAAAGTGAATGTGTCCATTTTCCTGACAACCACAGGTGACTAGTAGACATTTTTATGTAAAGCTCCCTTTTTTCTTTTTACTTGATTTTTTCTCTTTCATCAGATTTACTTTCCTTCTTTTGATTTACTTTCTCTATAGTTATAGTAAACATTACAATAAATTATGAATGACTGATTTATAATCCTTGAAATACACCTATTGAACTTTTTATTTATCTCTGAAAATCTCTGAGGGAATTATTTTCCTGGCACAAGGGGGACAAAGTCAAACAGTAAAAAAAGAAAAATAATTCTTCATATATCAAGTACAATAATCATTTCATTGTAACATAATAGAAATTAGATATGTGACAAGTTC
Source organism: Corynorhinus townsendii (assembly GCA_026230045.1). Taxonomy (NCBI): domain Eukaryota; kingdom Metazoa; phylum Chordata; class Mammalia; order Chiroptera; family Vespertilionidae; genus Corynorhinus; species Corynorhinus townsendii. The sequence goes on along the minus strand of JAPDVU010000001.1, from coordinate 75,845,502 downwards.
TTGGATGAGTTCCAATACCCAAAACAAACTGCAGAACTGTAAATACATAGCACTTAGGCAATTTCTCTGGTGCTCATTGCTTGTTAAACCAAAAAGGAAGTTAATATTTAGAAAAAACCGGTCTTTAAACTCAACCCCTCAATCCAACACAAAGAGATATTTTATAGCCACAAAAAAAGCACATGCTTTGGCAGGAAAAATTTATGTTGGTTTTTATATTTTTCTTTTTTCTGTTTCTTATTATTGACTTTACCTTGGCATCATAAATGTGTTTTTGAAATTTCTCAATGAAAAACGACAGTTAACTTTTGAAAGGCAAACAATATGCTTCTACTAGAATATTTTCATGGGACCTAGGAGTTGTTAAAAAAATTAACAGGACATAAAAATGAATGAACCATAAAATTAATAAGAGTACATTAAATTGAGTAATTTTTATTTGTTAAAAGATACCAGTAAAAGAGAAAACTGATCACCTACAAATCGGGAAGAGTTAATTTGCAATATATATTGTCAACCAACATCTCGTATCAAGAGTAGAAATAAAAAAAGTTTAAAAAGTCAAACAACCAAATAGAAAAATGGAAACTAAAATCCTGAAAGGACATGTCACCAAAAATAAAAAGACCAAAAAATGATTAATAAACATCTGAAAAGAAGCTCAGTTTTCTTAAATCTGAGAAATGCACATTAATCATTATTAATACTATCACATAAACACGCATGCTATAATGATTAAAATAAAAAAGAGATAAAATATTACATTTTGGCAATGATGTGGAACAACAAAATGTCATATACCTTTTCTAGTGAGTGTAATCACATTGAATAAGTTATTGGCACTGTATACTAAACTTGAACCAAAATATACCCTGTGGCCATCCTGGCTGAGTAGCTCACTTGGTAAGAGCAGCATCCCAATAGGCCAAGGTTGTGGGTTTGATCCTTAGTCAGGGCACATGCAATAATCAACCAATTAAGTGGAACAACAAATCAATGTCTCTCTCTCTCTTTCTCTCTCTCTCTCAGTATCTCATATCAAAAAATTAAAATTTAAAAAAAGATATGCCCTATGACCAATAATTCCACTCCTAAGTATAAATATAGATGGCCTTTGACAGCAAGTATTCTTACACATAAATTCATATTTTGAAGTGATTTTTATAGCTTAGACATGTATATACTGACTTACCCATGGAAAAAAATTATGTGATGTTTTTATTTTGTATCTAACAACAAAACCTATAATAACACATTGAAACATCATGACAATCTTAACAATACAACATAACCAACCAAAAATGCATATACTATATGTTTATCTCAAGACATTACAAAAATATTCATAGCAGCATTATTTGTAATAACCTAAAGCTAGAAATAACACAAATGTCCATCAAGAGTAGAAAGGGTAAATAAACTGTGGTATTTATATATATAAAAACCTAAAATGCAAATAGACCAAATGGTAGAACAAACAGCTAGTCGCTATGACTTGCCCTGACCACCAGGGGGTGCACATGGAACATGGCAGGCATTGGCTGTGGTGGGATGGTGGAGCAGGTGAGTGGGGGTGCCAGACAAAGGTGGGGTGCTGGTCGTTTTCATCAGGGCGAGCATCTGGTCGTTACTGAAAATTCTTTGCTCCCACATACCACAGTCCCACTCACTAGGTGCTTGCACCCACTGCCAGTGCCTAGTGCCATCCCCGATTGCTTGGTGCTGTCAGCAGTTGCGAGTGGCACCTGATAGCCCTGATCGCACCTCAGGGCTTCTCCACCTCCCCCTGCTCCTAAGGGGCGATTGGGGCAGCAGCCACCACTCACACCCACTGATGGCACTGGCCCCACTCACACCCACTCACACACACTGCTGGTGCTAGCCCCAATTGCTCAGCGCCATCAGCAGGTGTGAGCAGGGCCAGTGATGTCAGCATTTGGGAGTGGTGGCAGTGGGGGTTGCTGGCAGACAGGGGACTGGGGGCCACAGTGGGAGGGGCTGGACAGGAGCACCGAGGATGGGCCAAGACCTGCCACTATGGCAACTATAGCCTCATGGTCCACAGTTCCTTTCAAAGCACACAAATTCATGCACTGGGTCCCTAGTCTATAAATATAAAAACCAAACAACCAGTTGACTGATTGTTATGATGCGCACTGACCACCAGGGAGCAGGTGCTCAATGCAGGATCTGCCCCTGGTGGTCAATGTGCTCCCACAGCCAACCTCCCGTAGCTGGCCAACCTCCTATGGTCCCTCCCCCTGGCCAGCTGGCCCTGATTGTGGCCAAACTCACACAGTCCCTCCCCCTGGCTGGCCATCTCCAATTGGCACCAATCAGGATGGCCGGCCAACCTCCCATGGTCCATCCCCCAGACTGGGCAAGATGCCCCAATCAGCCCCAATCAGCCCCAATCGCCAGCCAGGCTGAGAGACCCCACCCATGCATGAATTCATGCACCAGGCCTCTAGTATTCATACAATAGAATAATAGTTGATTAAAATAAACAAATTAATGTCATGCAAAAATGCTACATGTATTAACATAGATAAATCTCATTAGTGAAAGAAGCTAGATACAAAAGAACACATAATCTATGCTGATTTCATTTTTGTAGAGCTCAAACTCAGGTAAAAATCTATGATATGTGAGGAGAGTGGTTAAATTTGGTGTGAAAAATCCACCTGGCTTAATAAACAATTTCAAATTAAATTTCCATAAAATGTCTTATCAAATGACTACAATGTCCAGGTATACGCATTGTTATGTAAATTTCTCTATACATGTTTATTCTATTATTCTGCTTTGTAAGAATTTTATATTTCTAATCAATATTAATTATTTTCCTGAATTGTTACAGAGGTTATATACCATTTTCATGCTGCTCTTTTTAACCCTACCAAAAAATTAAGAATGCAAATTTATTAATATTTAAAGTATTTGAGCCATATTTCTTTTCTGATAGCAATAATGATGGCCTTTGAATATGTCCTGCTAACATTTTTTCATATATAAAATGGAATTGTTGAGTTCAAAGTGCATTGAGAATTTATTTCAGTTAAACTCACTATATAAAACAATATTAAATCCATAGGATTTAAATATTAAATCCATAGAATCCATTATATCCTAGGTGAACCAAAATTAATGATACTGAAACAAAAAGCAAAACTGTTTCCAACTGTAGAGAAGAAAAATTCTCAATGTTATTTCTTCATTTATATACTTACGAATTCATGAAGAGCTTGTTCCTAAATTTCAGTCATATGCTCTGCATATACTGCCTTAGAAAATTAAAGAAGTATTGCATTTGTCTTTGATTTTTTTAACTCTGTCATTTTATTATTTTAAATTATATGTCAAGATATATATTTCCAAGCAACAGGTACTTGAAAATTATTTATTAAATGGCCAGAAACTTTGTGATGAGATGGTTATATTTATTATAAATTACCTTTGTGAGCATATCTGGTCATGCATGATCATCAAGATGTTGGTTTCTGAGATACAAGATGGCAGCTGGCAGGATGACAAGCTGCAAGAGAGTGTGAGAGTGAGAGAACTAAAGGAGAATCTGTGGACATGCAGGGAGTGTCTGTGTTTGTGAGTGAGGGACAGTTATATTCCACAGGACTGTTGGGGACTGGCAGACAGGCATCCCTGGCAGGGCAGCCTATACTACTGCTGAAATCTCTCCTGGACCAGCCAGCTGTGTCTCAGAGATGACACTGTCTTAAAGGGGAGAGCAGCTGTGAATGGAAGCCCAGCCATACTTTCAACAGGAGAAACCTCAGATACCTCCCAGGACCCTAAAACCACAATGCCCAGGGACCAGCTGCCTCAGCTGCAAATCCACAAACACTGAGACTCCAGCCTCCCCAGCTGTGGGAACCTAAAAATTTGTCCAGGGGGAGAGAAGGTGGTGGTGCCATATATGGACAGGTCCTGCGCCTTCTCACAGAGCAGATAGATGGAACAGCTGAATCAGATAACATCCACCTGGAATTGGTGAATTAAACACAGCTGGTGAGGCAATCCATGGACAGAAAGGTCAGAGATCACCTAGAGAGAGTCAACGCAGGAGAGAGAGAGCTACATAATCAGACACCCTGAGAGGAGTGAACGTGGGGAAACAAAAAAAGAGCCCTCATATGAAAGAAAAGGAAGAATCAGAGAAACCAAGATGGTGGCATAGGTAAACACCTAAACCGCTGCCTCATACAATGATTTCAGAACTACAACTAAAAGACAAAACGGACATCATCCAGAAACACAGGAAAGCTGGCTGAGTGGAAATTCTACAATTAGAAGGAAAGAGAAAGGCACACTGAGACTCAGAGGAGCTGCAGGAGGCAGAGGTACTGAGACACGCACACGGAGAGGACTGGCAACTGAATGTGCAGCTGGCTTTCTCAAGCAGGAGGACAAAAGCTCCTGATTTAGCTGAACTCCAGTTCCCGGCAAGACTCTGGGGACCCAGACTCACACAGGGTAAAACTGGACTGTCAGGAAAGAGAAAAGCACACTGAGACTCAGAGGAACTGCGGAAGGCAGAGGTACTGAGGTGCGCATGCGGAGAGGGCGGGCAACAGAGTACGCAGCTGGCTTTCTCAAGCGGGAGGGAGAGAAAAGCTCCCAACTGCACTGAACTCCCGTTCTGGGTGAGACTTTGGGGACCCAGATTCATTTGGGGAGAAACTGGACTGTCTGACAGCAGGCAAAACTCGAGGGCGGCTTTCTCTCAGAGGTGCTTGCAGTGATTTCCATGGGATACTGAGACACAGGGGCCTATTAGGGCAGGGCTGACAGGAAACCAGTGCTATCTGCTCCACCCTGAGACTCCGCCCCATCCAAGCTGAGCACAGAGGCTTTTGCAAGTCTTGTCTCATAAGGGTGTCTGCAGCACAGAAGTTCTCCCAGTATAAACACAGCTGATCCTCACAGCCAATTGGCCTGGAGGTCAATTCCTCCCAGTGATACCAACAACAATCAAGGCTTACCTACAACAAGACTGTGCACACAGCCCACAAAGGGGTGCACCAAGAGTGTCCACCTCAGGTAACTGGGGAGTCTGAGCCACTGGGCCCTATAGGACACCTACCACACAAAGCCACTCTATCAACTCAGGGAAGCAGCAAAAATGTGGAGACAAAGAAACAGATCACAAATAAAAGAAATGGAGGAAAGCAAACAACTGGATATAGAGTTCAAAACCACAGTTATAAGGTTTTTCAAGAATATCCTAGAAAAGGCCGATTAATTTAGTGAGACCCTCGAGGATATGAAAAAAGACCAACTAGAAATTAAGCATACACTGATTGAAATAAAAAATATTATACAGAGATCTAACAGCAGACTAGAGGATTGCAAGAATCAAGTCAAAGATTTGAAATACAAAGAAGGAAAAAACACTCAAACAGAAAAGCAAAAAGAAAAAAGAATCCAAAAATATGAAGATAGTGTAAGGAGCCTCTGGGACAACTTCAAGCATACCAACATCCAAATTATGGGAGTGCCAGAAGAAGAGAGAGAGTAAGATACTGAAAACCTATTTGAAGAAATAATGACTGAAAACTTCTCCCACCTGGTGAAAGAAATAAACTTACAAGTCCAGGAAGCACAGAGAACCCCAAACAAGAGGAATCCAAAGAAGACCACATCAAGATACATCATAATTAAAATGCCAAGAGCAAAAGACAAAGAGAGAATATTAAAAGCCGCAAGTGAAAAACAGTTAGTTACCTACAAGGGAGCACCCATATGACTCTCAGCTGATTTATCAACAGAAACTATGCAGGCCAGATGGGAGTGGCAAGAAATATTCAAAGTGATGAATAGCAAGAACCTACAACCAAGATTACTCTACCCAGCAAAGCTATCATTCAGAATTGAAGGGCAGATAAAGAGCTTCACAGATAAGAAAAAGCTAAAGGAGTTCATCCTCACCAAACCAGTATTATATGAAATACTGAAAGGTATTCTCTAAGAAGAGGAAGAAGAAGAAAAAGGTAAAGATAAAAATTATGAACAACAAATTATATCTATCTACAAGTGAATCTAAAAATCAAGTGAATAAAAAAATCTGATGAACAGAATAACCTGGTGAATATAATAAAATCAGGGGTATAGAAAGGGGGTGGACTGACAATTCTCAGGGGGAAAGGGGTGTGGGGGATGCGGGAAGAGAGTGGACAAAAATTGTATACCTAAGGATGAGGACATTGAGGAGGGGGCTAAGGGTAGAGGGTGCAGTGGGAACTTGGTGGAGGAGAGCTTTGGGGGAATAAAGAGGAACAATTTTAATAATCTGAACAATAAAGATTTATTAAATAAAAAAAGAAAGAAAAGGAAAAATCACTGGAAAAGGAAGTAAACAAAATGGAGGCAAGCAATATGTCAGAGAAAGAAATCAGAGCAATGGTCATAAAGACACTGAAAATGATGGAAGACAAATTCAACAATATGTATAAGAACCAAGAGGGAATGAAAAAGAACCAAGAAGAAATGAAGAATGACATTGCTGCAAAACACAATAGAAAGCATCATGAGTAGACTAGAAGAAGTGGAGGACCCCGTCAGTGAGCTAGAAGACAAGGTAGGAAAAAATACCCAAGCAGAGCAGCAACTGGAAAAAAAAAATTAAAAACAGGAAGAGAGCCTAAGGGAACTTTGGGACAACATGACTTATGACAACATGTGCATTGGGCCTCTAGTATCATACCACATAATAGGGGTGCCAGAAGGAAAGGAAATTGAGCAAGGAATACAAAACCTGTTTAAAGGAATAATGACAGAAAACTTCCGTTATTGGGGAGAAAAAACTCACACGAATCCAAGAAGCTCACAGAGTCCCAAACAAGATGAACCCAAAAAAAAAAAAACTGACACCAAGACACATTATAATTAAATTGGCAAACACCAATGACAAAGTAAGAAACTTAAAGGCTGCCAGAGAGAGACAGAAAGTTACCTAAAAGGAATCTCCCATAAGACTATCGACTGATTTCTCAACAGAAACACATCAGGCCAGAAGGGAATGGAATGAAATATACAAAGTCTTACAAAGGAAGGGTCTGAATTCTAGAATACTGTAGCCAGCAAGGCTATCAATAAAAATTGAAGGTGAAATCAGGAGCTTTACAGACAAAAAAGGACTAAGAGAGTTTATTACCACCACGCCAGCAATGCAAGAAATGCTAAAGGTCTGCTGTAAAAAAGAAGAAATAGGAAAGTGAGAAGGAACACAGGCATAAAGAATAAGAATGGCGACAAACAAGTACCTATCAATAATAACTTTAAATGTAAATGGATTAAATGTCCCAATAAAAAGACATAGGGTAGCTTAATGGGTAAGAAAACAAGACCCATATATCTGCTGTATACAGGCTACACACCTCAGAACAAAGGACTCACATAGACTGATGGTGAAGAGATGGAAAAAGGTATTTCAGGCAAATGGAAATGAAAAATAAAAGCTGGGGTAACATTACCAACATGTGACAAATTAGACCTCAAAGTTAAGGCAATAACAAGAGATAAGGAAGGCCACTTCATAATACTAAAGGGAGCAATTCAACTAGAAGATATAACTCTAGTAAACATATATACACCCAATACAAGAGCAGCCAAATATATAAAAAAAACTTCAGGAAGATATCAAGGGAAAGATTGATAGCAATACAGTCATAGTAAAGGACTTTAATACCCCACTAACACCACTGGACAAATTCTCTAAACAAAAAATCAACAAAGAAACATCATTCCTAAATGACTCACTAGATCAGATAGAATTAATTGACATCTTCAGAACATTCATTCCACCACAAAGCCACACAATATACATTCTTCTCAAGTGCACATGGGTCATTTTCAAAGATATACCACATATTGGGACACAGGCAAAGTCTATCCAAATTCAAGAAGATAGAAATCATATCAAGCATTTTCTCAGATCACAATGGCATCAAATTAGAAATCAAATACAATAAAAATAATGGAAAAATATCAAGCACCTGAGGCTAAAAGGCATACTATTATACAATTATTGGGTTACCAAAGAGATCAAAGAAGAAATAAAAAGCATCATGGCAACAAATGACAATGAAAACACAACAATCCAAAATCTATGGGACACAGTGAAAACAGTCTTGAGGGAGAAGTTCATACCTCTACAGGCCTACCTCAAAAAAAAAAAAAAAAAATGGAAATAAATTATCTAACCCTACAACTCAAAGAATTAGTAAGAGAGCAACAAGGAAAGCCAAGCATAAGCAGAAGGAAGGGAATAATAAAGATCAGAGCAGAAATAAATGACATAGAGACCCAAAAATTACAAAAGATCAACAAAATCAAGAGCTGGTTCTTTGAAAGGATAAACAAGGTTGGTGAACCTCTGGCCAGGCTCACCAAGAAGCAAAGAGAGAGGACCCAAATAAACAAAATCAGAAATGAAAGAGGTGAAGTAACAACCAATCCTACAGAAATACTAAGGATTATGAAAAAATACTATGAACAAATATATTCCAACAAAATGGACAACCTAGACAAAATGGACATATTCCTAGAAAAATACAAGCTCAAAAAACTCAATCAAGAAGAATAAAAAAAACCTGAATAGGCTGATAACTATTGAAGAAATTGAAGCAGTGGTCAAAAATCTTCCAGCAAACAAAAACCCTGGTTCAGACATTTTTACAGAGGAGTTCTACCAAGCATTCAAAGAAGAACTAAAACCTATCCTTCTCAGACTATTCCAAAAAAATTCAAGATGAAGGCATACTTCTAGCTCATTCTATGAAGCCAGCATTATCCTAATTCCAAAACCAGATAAAGACACCACAAAAATAGAGAACTACAGGCCAATATCCTTGAGGAACATAGATGCTAAAATACTCAACAAAATTCTAGCAAATCTGATCCAGCATTACATTAGAAAGATCATACACCATGACCAACTGGGATTTATTCCAGGGATGCAAGGATGGTACAACATCCACAAATCAATAAATGTGATGCATCACATAAACAAACTGAAAGACAAAAATCCCATAATCATATCAATCAGTGTAGAAAAAGCATTTGACAAAATCCAACATCCTTTCTTGATAAAAACTCTCGGCAAAGTGGCAATAGAAGGATCACACCTCAATATAATAAAAGCCTTATAGACAAACTTACAGCCAACATCATATTCAATGGACAAAAACTAAACTCATTTCCCCTAAGAACAGGAACAAGACAGGGATGCCCACTTTCACCACTCCTGTTCAATATAGTACTGGAAGTACTAGCCATAGCAATCAGACAAGAAGAAGAAATAAAAGGCATCCAAATCAGAAAAGAAGAAGTAAAACTGTCCTTATTCACAGAAGATATGATACTATACATAGAAAACCCCAAAGACTCCATCAAAAAACTACTAGACCTAATAAATGAATTTGACAATGCAGCAGGATACAAAATTAACACCCAGAAAACTATGGCCTTTTTATACACCAATAATGTACTCAAAGAAAGTGAAACTAAAAAAATAATTCCATTTACCATTGTATCAAAAGAATTAAGATACCAAGGAATAACCTTAACTAAGGACGTAAAAGACCTGTACTCGGAAAACTACAGGACATTGAAAAAAGAGATAGAGGAAGACATAAACAAATGGAAGACTATACCATGTTCATGGATTGGTAGAACCAACATCATTAAAATGTCCATACTACCCAAAACAATCTACAGATTAAATGCAATCTCTATTAAAATATGAATGGCATATTTCAAAGATCTGGAACAAACTCTCCAAAAATTCTTCTGGAATAAAAATAAAAAAGACCCTGAATAGCTACAGCAATCCTGAGAAAGAAGAACAAAGTTGGAGGGATCACAATACTAGATATCAAGCTGTATTACCAAGCCACAGTTCTCAAAACTGCTTGGCATGGGCACAAGAACAGACATATAGACCAATGGAACAGAACCAAGAACCCAGAAATTGACACAAGCCATTATACACAATTATTATTTGACATTGGAGGCAAGAGCATACAATGGAGTCAAGACAGTCTCTTCAATAAATGGTGCTGGGAAATTTGGTCAGATATGTGCAAAAAAAATGGAACTAGATCACCAACATAACCATACACAAAAACAAACTCAAAATGGCTAAAGGACTTGAATGTAAGATGGGAAACCATAAAAATCCTACAAGACTCCATAGGCAGCAAAATAGCAGATATATGTGGTAGCATATCTTTGCAGACACAGCTCCTAGGTCAATGGAGACAAAGGAGAAAATAAACAAATGAGACTACATCAAAATAAAAAGCTTCTGCATAACAAAGGAAACCATCAACAAAACAACAAGAAAGCCAACTGCATGGGAGAATATATTTGCCAATGATATTTCAGGTAAAGGTTTAATCTCCAAAATTACAGAGAACTCATACAACTTAACAAAAGGAAGATAATACAATCAAAAAATGGGCAAAGGACTTAAATAGACACTTTTCAAAAGAGCACAGACGGAAGGCCAAAAGAGACATGAAAATATGCTCAAAGTCACTAATCATCCAAGAGATGCAAATCAAAACAACAATGAGATACCATATCACAGCTGTCAGAATGGCTATCATCAACAAATCAACAAACGACAAGTGCTGGCGAGAATGTGGAGAAAAAGGAACCCTTGTGCACTGCTGGTGGGAATGCAGACTGGTGCAGCCACTGTGGAAGACCGTATGGAGTTTCCTCAAGAAGTTAAAAATGGAACTCCTATTTGACTCAGTGATCCCACTTCTAGGAATATATCCCAAGAAACTAGAAACACTAATTAGAAAGGATATATGCACCCCTATGTTCATAGCAGCACAATTTACAATAGCTTAGATTTGGAAACAGCCTAAATGCCCATCAGCAGGTGAGTGGATTAAAACACTGCGGTGTATCTACACAATGGAATACTACACTGCTATAAAAAGAAGGAACTTTTACCATTTGCAGCAGCATGGGTGGAACTGGAGAGCATTATGCTAAGTGAAATAAGCCAGTCAGAGAAAGATAAATATCACATGATCTCCCTCATATGTGGGATATAATGATCAACATATCTTGATGAACAAAAATAGATCCAGAGGCAAATGGCAGGGGAAGTGGGGGTTTAGAGAGTAACCAAAGGACTTGTATACATGCATATTATTATAACCAATGGACACTGACACTGGGGTGGTGGGGGCTTGCCCTGGGTGGGAATGGCTGGATGGGTGGTCAATTGGGGGAAAAGGAGACATATGTAAAACTTTAGACAATAAATAAATAAATAAATAAATAAATATTTTTAAAAAGTAAGAAAAAAAAGATGCTGGTTTCCACAGAGTACAGCAAGTTTCCCAACTTTAATATTTATGTACCTCTTTCTAGATACAACAGTTATCCAAATTTGGAAATGTGACCCATAACTTATTTAATGTTGACAAATGTGTTCATGCTATTTGTTTCAGAATAGATTTGAATCACTAAAGAAAATACCAAATAAAAAAGTATGTTTTATTGAAACCAGCTGTAAGAGACTCAACATTAAATATTTCAAAGATTCATGGAAAGTTCTAGAAGACAAGCCAACACATTTTTTTAATATCATTATTGATTTTGAGAGACAAGAAGGGAGAGGGAGAGAGACAGAGAAACATAAATGCAAGAGGAAAACATTGATCACTGCCTCCTGCATGCCCCCATTAGGAATCAAGCCTGAAATTGAACCAACAACCTTTCAGTGCATGGGATGATGCCCAACCAACTGAGCCACACTGGCCAGGGCAACAAGCCAACAATTTTTTTTTTTAATTTAATTTTATTTTTATTGTTTTAAGTATTACAAATAGTAGTACATATGTCTCCTTTTTTTTTTCCCCTTTGATCTCCCCCTGACCTCCCCTACCCCCCAGGACATGTCTTCACCTGCCCACCCTCCCCCCCCACCCCAGTGTCTTATATCCATTGGTTGTGCTTATATGCATGCGTACAAGTCCTTCGGTTGGTCTCTTACAGCCCTCCTCGCCCAACCACCCCTGTCTTCCCAATGTAGTTTGACAGTCTGTTCAATGCTTCTTTGCCTCTGTATCTTTTTCCCACCATTTCTTTCCTTTAAAAAGTTTTGCCTTTGCAGACTGGAAATAAACATATAATAACAAAACAAGACAAAACAAAAAAATGTTTGAGTCCCAATTTCAATGTCCAACAGTTCCTTATGTGTACATGTCAGCAGTGATATCTGGATGGTGGGCACATGGTGGCAATGCAGGTCCGACCCTCTCTGGTTTGGTCCTAGGTAACCTGCAGCGGTGCACAGCTGCTGACTGCTCCCATGGCAAGGCGTTGTCAGCGTCTTCCATCTCTGGACTGTTTTTTCCTCTTGTCTTCGTGGTTGGAGCACTCCTGTCAATTCCTCTCTGTTGCAGGAATCCATCTGGTCTTGGGGTTGTTTTCTGAAAATATACAAATATATTCTCGACCACAAGTTAATAAAGGAGTCTTTTCTATATAATTGATTTGGGATCCTTTTTATTTTTGTTCAAACGATTTCCTTTGTCTTATTTAGACACCATGTGTGTTTTTAATGGCCGTCTTGCTGTTAGCATTGCAAATGAACCTTAATTTGGTAAAGTAAAAATTTTCTAGATGTAATTTACTTATAGGATATTTTTCCTTACATGATATTGCCCTACTATCCCCCCCCCTTTTTTTTAATGGAGGTTTTTGTAAATTTTATAATGCAGTCTTGATAACTTTAAATTAAAAAAAATTTTTTTTTTCCCCCACACATATGACTGCTTTAGGTTCATTGCATATTCAGGAATTTTACCATGAGATGAACTACCAATAGAAATTTTAGTTATTACTTTAAGAATAGCTTTTTGTCCAGTACTTGAATATTCACTTATTTCAATTAGCCTATTTAAATTAATCTGAAAACTCGATTACTATTTTACTGTCAAATTTAATACTCTACCAACAATCTTAGTTTACCCTGTAAATATTAGTGGGAAGGATTATTTGCATTCTTGAGTGGGCCCTGAGCATTCCAAATGCTCAGCTGCATTTAGATATAGGGCAACTGCTATCGGCCAAGTCTCTTGTCTGTTACCTGGGTCCCGATCTGAGCTGGGCCAAGTCTCTGTCTGTCACCTGTATCTCGATGTGAGCTGGGCCGGGTCTCTTTCTGTTGCCTGGGTCCCGATCTGAGCTGGGTGTGGGAAGCGCGAAGCAGCCATGGGGGTAGGAGACCTCCTTTAGAAGGGGGTGAGGGTTCAAGCCCCTGCAATGTTGGGGGGGTGAGGGTCTGTGCCCCACTTCTGTTGCCCCCCCAAGTTCTCTCCTGATGGCCCCTCTGTGACTGTGCCTGTCTTAGGTTGTTCCTTCCTTGAGGAATCTTACCCGTCTCTGGCTAACCAGCCATCCTCCGGGGCCAAGCAGGGTGCTATGAGGTTCAGTTCTGTCTCCTTGGTAGCCTATGCCCCCGTGGCCTCCACACCCAGCACCTGCCTTGGGAACCCCTGGCCTGCTGGCAGGGTCCCGGTGCTGATCACACATCTCGGGGAACTCAGGTTTCTTCTCCAGTGAGGGCCCAGCTCACACAATTGGATGTGAGACAGATCCCTGGTACCAGCCCCCACGAGGCTTCAAGCTCAGCATGAACAGAAAGCTCAGGTAACAGCTGAGGGCAATTGGATTGTGAGAAGAGGGTCCCTCTTGGCACAAAGGGCAAGAGGGGCCAATATAGGATGCTCAAGTGCCTTCCCAGTGCCTTAATTCCTTCTGCAAAGGATTAAATCCTTTCATGTCCCTTTTTTTAAATTGCTGCCCACCATTCAAAGAATTAGTTTGTAAGTTTGTTTGGGATAATTGTAAAGTATGCTGTTGTAAAATATCTAAGATTATAATGAGATTGTAGAATAATATCATGTAAGGATATTCTTTGCCCTAGGCCCTGGCAATTCCATTTCAAACTGGCTGTCAATTTCTTTTTGTAGCTTTATATAAACTTTGTCAGGGAGGCAAAAACACAAATTACTTACTTTAGTTCAAGCGGCCAAATATATTGACTTTCAATGCCAACAATTTAAATGGTGCAGCATTTATAGCATTCTTATATCAGAGTTTTTTACCTTCAGTATTTGATTTGCTTGAAAATCACCAATAACACTTATCTGGTCATTTTAATACATGCATTATAAAGTTGTTCAAAAGATATTGCATATATATCTATATTTTAATTTTAAAAGTATAAAAAAATTTTTAAAATTTTGTGGTTAATATGATAGAAAGTATATGGGTTGAGGGGGTAAAATACATAAGACCTAACAAATCAATAAAATACTTTAAGCCTCAGTTTCCTAATTTATAAAATTAAAAATACTAATACCAGCTAGGGATTCCCCATGGAGTTGTTACTGTGAAGACAAATGTATCTGTATCATATAAAAGCACTTGGTAAACTGTGAAGTGAATTAAACCTAGAACTCCAAGGCATCTGTTCAATTACATGAGAAAAGCTTCAGTCCATATGGAAATAAACAGCTAGTGTGACAGCTTTCTTGGCAATGAAATTAAACCCCTAGTATTCTTCCTAGTGGCTCAACTCCAGAAGACTGAGCAGAGCTTTATGGGAAAACACAGAACCAAATTTGACCTGTTTCAAGGGTCCTGACAGGGTAAGTGGCACAGCAGGCTTTTCAAGGAAAGCCTGCCCAGGTGTGCTGAGGAAAGCAACACTGTGATCCAAGGAAGAACTGAGATGCCTACATGTTCGAACAAACTCATTTGGAGAAGAATTGTTCATGATCAGATTAGCACTCAGTGACTGACAGGAATATACATCTCACTTCCATGTCTGTTTTCTTTCTTAAGTGGTTGTGCCTATTAGCACTAATATTTTCTCCCCTTAGCTCTTTTTCTTCTTCTTCTTTCTCATTTACTCCAAGTGTGGACAGCTTGGCAAAACTTCAATAGTTAGCCAAAAATGTTACTTCATTTTGGACCTAGGGCTATAGATTTTAAATGAATATTTACTTTGGCCCATGTTTCACTTTTGTTTATATTTTTGTCTGACAATCTAAATCATACTTGAAAAGAGTTATTTACAAGGCCTCAACTGACGCAGACCTCTAAGAATAACAGTAACAAAACCTGACATCAGCAATAATCAGGATATGCCACATGAAGGACTCTGGGGTAGCCTCTCTGAGTTAAATCCTAAGAGCTTCGTTACCAAATGCATTGACATAGATGGATACTGAAAACTGAAATTTTCTTATTTCCCATATTTTGCTATACTATACCTTTTTGGTAGATGGACCTACACAAGGGAACTTTATAAGAAATTTGGGAAGTGGGTTGGACTCTATAAAATATTTACCTGTAGACCATGATGCTTGAGATCATTCATAAAAATATGAATTTATTATAGTCAGGCAAATGTGACAGACTTCTGGGAGTTTCAGAACAAAAGTTTTTACATACTACTTATGGAAAAATGTTGACTTTAGAGGTAAACAGCACATTCTGGAGATTCTTCATAATAGATATCCTAATTTTCAAAGCACTCTCAAGAATATCATTAGTAAAAATTTAAAAAGAGGAAAAGATTAACCAAAGAACTTATATACATACTAGAGGCCCAGTGCACAAATTCATGCACAGGTTGTGTCCCTCGGCCTGGCTGGTGATCTGGGCTGCAGGAGGTTGGCTGGGGGAGGGGCCGGAGGAGGTTGGCTGGCCTGCCAGGGGAAGAGGCCACAGGAAGTTGGCCAGTCAGCCAGGGGAGAGGGGAAAAGGGGAGGTTGACTGTGGGAGCACACTGACCACTCAGGGGCAGTTCCTGCATTGAGTGTCTGCCCCTGGGTGGTCAGTATGCATCATTACACCTGGTGGTTCAGTCATTTGGTGGTTCAGTCATTCAGTGACTTAGGCTTTTATATATATAGATATGCATAACCCACAGACACAGATAATAGTTTAATAACAGCCTGGGTTCAGAGGGCAGGTGCAGGCTACAAGAGTCAATGGGGGATAAAAGGGGACATATATGTAATACTTTCAACAATAAAGACTAAAAAATAATAATAAGTTCCCCTGTTAATTATATATGCATAGCCCATGGACCTAGACAACAGTGTGGTGAAGCCTTGGGAAGGGTGGCAGTGCGGTGGAGGGAATCAGTGGGGATAAAACAATAACAAAAGAAAAATAAAGGGGATATCTGTAATACTTTAAACAATAAAGATAATAATAATAATAATAAAAGAGATCATAATCTCAATGCATCTGCAGGATTTAAATAACTAGATTGCTTTTTGCTTTAACTTTCTATTAAAAAAAATGTGGCTTTCTTACTGCCACCATGGCCAATTTCATCTCTAACTGTTTACAGAAACAGTTAAACTATGAAAGTACAAAATCCAGCCCTAGCCCATTTGGCTCAGTGGATAGAGCATTAGCCTGCAGACCTAAGGGTTTCCAGGGCACATGCAGGAGGTAACCAATCGATGTGTTTCTCTTGCATTGATATTTCTCTCTGTCTTTCCATCTCTCCAAAAATATCAATGGAAAAATATCTTCAGGTGAGGATTAAGAAGAACAAAAATTATAAAATCCACATAGTATTTTGAATGCTTAATTAAGCCTTCTGATTATATCCTGTCGATTGGTTCTAGGTGTTCTTTTAAATTTCCACTTCTCAGGGTCTCCTTTCTAACCACAGTTTCCTCTAATTATTCTGATTTTTCTCCCAATTTTCAGTGACCACTTATCAGACTATCAATTTTGTATGAGTATACCATGGTTCTGTGAAAGGGAAGGACATATACGAAAACTTTGTACTATCTTTGCAACTCTTCTTTAAGTATAACATTATTTCCAAATAAAAAGTTTTTTAAATGTACCAGATACTGCTATTTAACAAATATCTACTATTTTCCCAAATTTCAAATATGCTTTTCCCTTTCAATTTGATTTTTTTATCACCTCTATTTTAATCTTTATTCAGGAAGTTTGTTCTTTTTTCATATATTATTTTGCCCTTAGTCCATACTATTTCTTAAACATGTCTCTCCTCAAACATTCTGTTTATATATTTTTTCTCTTAGGGCTTTATGGCATCAAAAATACAGCATATAAGTTAAAATATTAAGGCTAAAACTTCTTTTTTTCTTTCTTCACCCTAATTCCTATTTACCTTTCCCTTCAAGGAAAACTTTATCTCTTTCTACTCACTCAGAGAACTTATTTTCTTATTCTTAGAATTTACACCCATTATATCTTCTTTTCTAAATAAGTTTTCCAACAGCTAGTTTATTAATTGAGCTGAAATTTTATACGTAATTACATACTCTTAGAACTTTCTTCCCAATCCTCCCATCAGATTTAATGATTATATATTTCCTAGTCTAGATCTGCATTGTCTAAAAGGGTAGGTGTAGCTGCATGTAGCTACAGAAAACTTGGAATGTGACTAGGCTAAATAAAAAGGTGCTATAAGTATAAAATAACAGGTATCAGACACATAATATAAAAAACAATATAAATATCTCATTAACACATTTATATCTATTTCATTTTAAAATAATTATAAGAATATATTAGATTAGATAAAGTATAATATTAAGCTTAATTCACCTATTGCTTTTTACATTTTTAATGTGGCTCCTAGAATATTTAAAATTATAAATATTTGCATCATACTTTTGTGGGACAGTACTTCTAAAGATATTTATTTTCCTCCCTCACTTTCTGACCATCTTTAAAAGGATTAAAACTAGCTTCTTTTCATCCTTACTGACTTTAATTACAAATGCTCTAAAATTAATTCCTTCTCTACTTCTTATTTTTCTTCCTCATCTTCTTTGTCAGCACCTAACCCTCTTCACTCATTATCCAGCTGCCAGGATTAACAGTCTTAGATGTTCTGTGCTTCAATTTATATATCTGCTTCCTTAAAGAGGAATCTCAGCCTATGTGTTATTGGATAGCCTAATCTCTGTAAATTTCTCCATCAGTGAAATCTAGAAGCAGAGCAAGTGTTTTCTGAGAGTGCTGTGCGGTAGAAATCTGCAAGAAAAAAAGAGAAGTAGAATCCTAGAGGAGATAAGCAAAGACTTGGGTTTAGCCAGGCCATCTTGGCTCAGTGGTTGAGCATCATTCCCATGGTCAGAGTTGCAGGCTTGATCCCTAGTGTAGGAGTGTGCGGGAGGTGGCCAATCAAGCTTTCTCTCTCATGATTGATGTTTCTCTCTCTCTCCCTCTCCCTTATTCTCTGAAATCAGTAAATACATATATTATATTTTAAAGACAGGATCAGCAGTAGTCTAGCCTTAGCGAGTTAGGGATTTTACATTATCATATCCGTCCATTGTTGGTTGCATTTGTAAAGAATGCAAATTTCATGTTATATGTTTCTTTCCAAAAAAAAAAAAAGCATTGACTGTAGGTCACCTTCAAGGAAGAGATAAACCCCCAGCATGCTCTGGGTGGAATGGTTCTGAGCATTTCTCTAGAGAAGGGTGTAGCTGTGAACTAGCAGCAGCAAATGCTCAGAGGAGCTAAGGGACAGGAGAACTAGCCTTGGAGAGGTCTGCACTGGGCACCAACAGTACACGGGGTAAGCTTCCAGTCTACCAACTCTTTCTTCACTGTGTACCCTGTGCCATTAAAGTCATACATTATTGTCAATGCAGGTATTTTTCAGTTCTGTAATGTTTTTCTTATTTTCTAGTTCTCTTATAAAATTTGTCATATTTCATCTATTTTTTAAAATAAATATCCATTTGTTAAAAAGTCTGCCTCTGGGTAAACTGTAGGTTTCTTTCTATTGTCCTTTTTCATCTTCATTCTGCTTTGAGGTTTGTTGGTAAATTTTTTTTAATTGAAGATCAGGTATTTTGTATGAGAAACTGGATAAGCTTATCTCCCCTAATAGTGAATTCACTCTTTCACTTGAAGGCAGATAGAAAGGAGATATGACCAATCCAACCAAATGCCAAGCTAATTGGGGTTTAGTAATACTCTCAGTAAGACTCACTCTACATTTGAGGTGTCTCCTAGGACATAATGCTTCATGGTTTGTAAATGAGAACCTTGAATGCTTCCTCCCTTTTGAGTGGTCTTAAATTCAATTTTTTGCTTTTCCAGGATTGCAAAACAAAAAAACAAAACAAAGACACAACTCAGCTCTGCCTGCCCTGGTTAGGTGGTTCAGTTGGTTAGAGCATTGTCTGGTACACCAAAAGGTTGCAGGTTTAATTCCCAGTCAGGTCACATACCTAGTTTTCGGGTTCCACCCTCATGTATTGAAGGCAAACAATGGAAGTTTCTTTCTTCCTATTTCTTTTCCTCTCTCTCTCTTAAAAAAAAAAAAAAAAGAAAAGAAAAGAAAAGAAAGAAATCAATGAGTGAGGATTATGAAGAAGAAGAAAAAAAACCTCACTTCTGCCTTTCAGTTACTTTCTGCTTGACTTTTAGCTTCTCTTTCTGTGGAACTTAAAACTAGTGTTGAGTGTTGGGCTTACTCCAGATCCCTAGGCCCTCAAGCCTTGGCTGTCTTAAAAGCCTCCTTATTCCAGTTTTGTCTCTCTAGGCCATGACATTGCTGAGAGCTCTGCTGGCCTCTGAGCAGCCATCCTATGTCAGTTTCTTGGTCTTTACTGTTCTTAAAGTTGATAAATGCCTACAGAATATTTGGCTTACCTCAATGCAATTCCAGAATTTCTCAAAAGTAAGCTTCTAAATGGTTGGCTGCCTAAGCCATTCCTGATGCCTCAAAAATGAATTATGATTATACATAAAATCTATATATTTCTATGTAATCCATGTCTGGCCACTCTTTTTATCCTTAGTGAAGCGGTTAGCTTGCTACAAGCCACGCAATCATAAGTGAAGCAGCAGTCATTTTAACAAGTGTGGTCAAACTTCAATCTTAAAATAGTTTTTGATGTTCATTAAGATCTAGTTTTACTGAGCACTCACCTTGTACAAATTCTGATCCAGGTCCTGGTAAAACAAAGAAATGAGTAAGATAAAGTCTATGCTTTCAGTAGGATCTTATAATCTCCTGGACTCATTTTAAACCCTCATTATATAGTTTTCCTATAAAGTTTCATTATTTCTGCCTGAGTGACAATACCCTGCTCACTCACTTTCTCATCTCAAAATTATTCCATGGGTATTCTTTTATATTGGTTAAAGTGATAAAGTGAACTAACATTTTGGAGTGCTAAATGCTTTCTATGTTTTATCACTCTTAATCTTTATTACTATTAAGATTTTAACCCCATCATATAACTGTCTCTGAGATTTTAAAAAGAAATAATATATCAAAAGTCACACAAGATAATTCAGTGAAAAATATTCTGCTAACTTAGGTGCAGCTGACTCTAATGTCTGTATCTTTCTGCTACTAAGAATTTTTTCTATATGGCATCTGTTCTTGGGTAAATGAACTATAAGCTTTCTAAAAGCACACAGCCCACTCAAAATTACGTGAACTAGAAATGAGTTCTATTTCATTTTTATATTTATTTCTATACCTCATATGTATTAGATTTGCTGCCTGATTTCTATTTGGCACTCTACCATTTCACTAGTCTCTATCAAATCAGCCTTTTTTTTTTCTTTCTATGGTTTTTAAATGTACATACTGTAGCATAAATGAATCATCATAAAAATATTTTCTTATTTTATCATGCCTCTTGTAATAGAGAGTAGAGATTGAACATCAAGCATGAAGCCTGGATCAATTAAGTTCTTAAAAAATAATCACTGATATAGATTCATCAAATAATGTTTCCCTGTTCAACTGAAAAAGTCACACTCAATATTGTCTTTTTGCCATGTAATTAAGAGCATTAGAATTTGTATGAAGATGAAGTAGCTGTTCTTCCTGATAATTTTTTTCTGGTATCTTAGATAGCTTGTTAGTCTTTCCTGGAAGCAAACACCCAGGGTAAAATTATTTCTCCAGACTCTCTTCAGACTTCCTCAGGAATCTGTGCTCTAATATCTCTCACATTAGCACCTTTAACAGAGTTCCTGGTTAACAGAGAGTTAACACATGTCCCTCACACCTGGTTCCTGTCTGGGATATAAGAGCAATTACAAGTCCCTAGCCATAGATAACAAGTGAAATTGGACAGATGTTTCTTAGTTTCTCCAGGGCTAAAATGAAATATTTCTTTTCATCCATGGAAGTCCTTGATACTAACCCAATCCTTTTTTTACTGAAAATGTGAAAAACATAGCACAGTATTAGAAAATAAAGTAAAAGTACTGTTTGACTCTAGTATATCAACCTGAGGTTATTAATATTCTCAAAAATACTTTCATTCTTAGGAAAATAATTTTAGAGAGATAGAAATAGATACATACATATATTTATTGTATTACAGGATAGAAACTTTGGAGTCCTATGAGAAAAATGGCCAATTAAAATATTTACCAGTACTTAGTCTCATCTAGAACAGCATCTCACTGAGAGTAGATTATTTGCACCATAAAATATTTTGAAGATCATGAGGAATTCAAACACCTTATGGTAGTGTGGCTGATTTTCATTATATTGCAAAAGAAAGACAAGCTTAAAACCCAAAATTACTACCTTAAAACATGAACTGATGCTCATGAAAGAATTTTTTGTTTGTGTTTTTGGCCATAAGGCAATTATCACAAAGATAGTACTCTGGCTACTTAAAATAATAACTAAAAAAGAAAGAATGAATCATCTACCCTCTCCTGTGAAGCACTCTCCAATGACTGCCAATGCCTAAGGTAGTTCTTTTTATTCTTTCAAAGTTGCTCTTCCTCCCTTGCCTGAGGAAGTTCCCTTATAAGATGTAGATAGTAATTCCTCTCACAACTTAGCCCATTGTTAATAGACCAGTAAAGAGAACCACGCTCCAAAAAGCCGAAGAGTATCATATATAGGATTAAACTGGTATAGAAAACAGTGACAAACCAAAAGAATGGCAAGAATTTGCTGATTTATGCTGGCAAAAATCTGTTATTTTGGACTTTGAGAGTACATGACCCAGGGAAGCAAAGTTAAATTTAGTTTGAATTTGTCAAAAATTATGTACTTACCAGAAAAAATGTATAAGATTTGCCATCTGAAACACTTAGTAGGCTCCACAATCTCAGGGGGACTAAACAAAACTCTGCAGAGGTAGAATCTTGGGCATGACAGCAGAAGAGAAGTATTTGAGATGCCTATAAAGGGGTTCATAACATGACTCTCAAGATATGCTACTTTAGCATGTAGTTTATTTTGAGCTAAAGACCTTGCGGGTTCAAGAGAAACTTTTACTTCTCCCTTAAAGAATTTAAATTAAGGGTGTTGCCCATGATAAGAGTTTTTACCAGAGATAACCTTTTTTTTTTTTTTTTTTTTTTTTACCTATCAATACGGCAGGGCAAACTTCGAATTACTGAACATCTGCTCTTTTTATCATCCTGTGAATGGCCTTCATCCCCTATGAAGGTCCAGGCACCATAACTCATTAGTTCAGAATACTACATCAAAATAAAAACCTTTTGCACAGCAAAAGAAACCATCAGCAAAACAAGAAAGCCCACTGCATGGGAGAACATATTTGCAAATGTTATCACCGATAAGCGTTTAAGCTCAAACATTTGCAGGGAACTCATACAACATAACAAAAGGAAGATAAACAACCCAATCAAAAAATGGGCAATGGACCTAGATAGATACTTTTTGAAAGAGGACAGAAGGAAGACCAAGAGACATATGAAAACATGCTCAAAGTCACTAATCACCCAAGAGATGCAAATCAAAACTACAATGCGGCACCATCTCACACCTGTCAGAACGGCTATCATCAACAAATCAACAAACGACAAGTGTTGGCGAGGTTGTGGAGAAAAAGGAACCCTCATGCACCATTGGTGGAAATGCAGACTGGTGCAGCCACTGTGAAGAACAGTATGGAGTTTCCTCAAAAAACTAAAAATGGAACTCCCATTTGACCCAGTGATCCCACTTCTAGGAATATATCCCATATATCCCAATGTTCAGTCTTTGCTCTGTGCATGGATATGCAAATTAACCACCATCTTGGTTGGGTTAATTTGCATATTCACTCTTAATTGGCTGATGGGCATGGCTTGTGGGCGTAGCAGAGGTACAGTCAATTTGCATGTTTCTCCTTTATTAGATAGGATTGTTACCATTAGACTGAACTCCCTTGAGGACAAGAATTTTATCTTTTTACCATTGAACTGTTTCTAGAATTTCTGACATGTAGTAGCACCTTAGAAATACTATTTAATTGATAGGCATCAACAAAACATTCTACTTTGTGTAATGCATGTAAAGATTAAGTTTCCAATGAGCAAAAAAAGATTCTTATTTAGTAATAATAAGTAGGTGACAATATCCAGGGCTTACTATTTTCCAGATACTGTTTTAAGTCTCATTTAATGCTCACTCACTCAAAGATCTCATAAATTTTACCCTTAGAGAGGTTAAGTACTTAAGTGTTTGAAGCACATTTTGGTCCACAAATATGTTTGAGGGGGCCACTAACTATCATTTAAAATTTTTTTGAATATATTACACTAGAGACCCAGTGCATAAATTCATGCATGGGTGGGGTCCGGCTGGCCCAGCCTAATCAGGGTAAATCAGGACTGGGCCAGTCGGGAGGAGATGGTGGAAGGTTGGCTGGCCGGCCCGCCTGGATTGGGCCTAATCAGGACCCCTAATTAGTGCTGGACTGGCTGGTGGGCCCAACCCCTAATTGGGGTTGGGGGACTGATTGGGGGCAGGGCCAGCCATGGGGAAGGGCTGTGGGTGGTGGGATGGCCAGCCCCACCCCCAAATGGGGTGGGTGGGGTGCCGATCAGGGGCCAGCAGCCTGGGGGAGGGGCCATGGGTGGTTGGCCAGCTGGCTCTGGCCCTGATCAGGGTGGGGGAGTGATCAGGGTTGGGGCCAGGAGGAAGGAGGGCCTTCAGGAGATTGGCTATCCAGCCCCACCCCCTATTGAGGTTGGTGGCCAGGGGGAGGGGCTGTGGGCTGATCAGGGTGGCCGGCCACAGGAGGAAGGGTTACAGGAGGTAGGCTGGCCAGCCCTGCCCCTTATTGGGATGAGGGGTGTGATCAGGGGCGGGCTGGCCAGGGGGAGGGGCTGCAGGCCTATCGTGGTAGGGCAGGCTGATCAGGGCACAGATAGCAGGGGATTTAGGGGGAGAAGGGAGGGGACATTTGGCTGGCTGGCTCTGCTCTTCATCAGGGTGAGAGAGTCCGATCAGGGGAAGACTTACGGGGGGAGGGGCCTTGAGGGTGGCTGCTAGCCCCATCCCCTGATTGGGTCATTTCGCTGGCCACAGTGGGTATCATAGCAACTGGTAGTTAGGTCATTATGGCCCTTTCGGTAGCTGCCTTTTTATATATATATAGACTGGAGGCCTGGTGCTTGAAATTCATGCATGGGGGGAAGAGGGAGAGTCCCCTCAGCCCAGCCTGCACCCTTTCCAATCCAGGACCCCTCGGGGGATGTCCGACTGCCGGTTTAGGCCCAACCCCTGGGATCAGGCCTAAACTGGCAGTCCAACATCCTTCTCACAATCCGGGACCACTGGCTCCTAACTGCTCACCTGCATGCCTGCCTGATTGCCCCTAAATGCCCCCCGTCCCCGCTGGCCTTGTCACCCCCAAGTGCCTCCCCTGCAGGCCTGGTCACCCCAAACTGCTCCCCCACCATCCTGGTTGCCCCCTTACTGCTCCCCCTGCTGTCCTGGTCACCCCCAAATGTCCCCCCTGCTGGCCTGGTCACCCCACATAGCCCACTGCTCAGTCATTTGGTAGTCCCTCACTAACCCCCCTGCAGGCCTGGTCGCTCCACGCAGCCTGCTTGTTCAGTCATTTGGTCGTCCCTTACTAACCCCCCTGCCTGTTCAGTCTTCCATTCAGTTGTTTTGATTGTGATGGTTGCTTAGGCTTTTATATATATATATATATATATATATATATATATATATATATATATATATATAGAGAGAGAGAGAGAGAGAGAGAGAGAGAGAGAGAGAGAGAGTCAATATGATGGAAGTTCAAGCCTCACCACTACCACCTATTGAGTTATACTCACCATCTTTAGTTGTATTTGTTTTTGTTGTTTTTTTTTGTCACCTATCTGGTCCTTGAAAAGCTTTTCAATTACTCACCTGCTGTAACAATAGATGTAATTATTATTTCTTCCTACTCACATGGTAATAATTTTCCAGCTTTCTGCAAGTAGATGAGTGACTACATGTAGTGTTCCCCAGTGAATCAGAAGCAGAGGAACTATCTGATATTCTATGTGTCTGCTAGGGAACCAATTAACTAGTTTTATGTTTAATATAGTTTAAGTTAGTAAATATTGAGGGTGGTGATTCCAGAGGTCAGCCTAAATTGGGAGTGATAAAATTGCAGACATTTGTAAGCATGTCAAAAAGATTAGTAGGTAAAACAGCTGAAGATTTTGCTTGGAAGCTGACACATTTATAGAAATAAGAAATTTCTAAAAGAAATAAGACTAAACTGGTCTAAGAAGAATAGTTTGTTATAAGTAAAATGGGATGATTTTCAGTTTACTAACTTTTTTCCAGCAAGCCCCTGGTGGCTGAGTGCAGAAAAAAACAACAACAACTATGCAGATGTTATAGCACAGTCAAAGGCAAGGCCTTAGGATATTTTATTAATACCTGAGATAGCTCATGCCATGGAAGTCAAGCACTGATCCATTCAAATCTTTATTCAAAAGACAAATTTAACAACTCCAGTAATTATATTATTTCCAAAGTCCCTCCCCCTCCCCCGCCCCAGCCCCAATTCTTCCACCTTCCAGCCAAACCTAATAAATTGACCACTCATTCCATACCCAACGTCAAATTAAGGAAGTGGAGAAGCAGGAGAAAAACAACTGTCTGGAAGGATAACTTTGCTCTTCCTTGGAATTTCTTCTCTGGTTTTCTCATGTGAGCTTATGTCACCTTTCATTTTTGGCACACCAAGGACTCTAAGTGTAACTGCACCTCTTGGACTTAGGTTTCTGCATGTGTTCAGTGGGGGGGGGGGGGGGGGGGAGGTTAGCCAAGATCTAGGATTATCTGGCCCACAGACCATCTTGGAGAAAGGTGAGAGTTAAGAGGTTATCATGAGCTGACTTCATTAACCAGATAACATGCAGTGGCAGGAACCATACATCACCCCATTCTGGAGCAGCTGACACTCTGGACATTAGATATCCCCCAATGTCTTTGAAAGCATCTGAACACCTACCTCTGCATGCAAAGTTCTAGTCACATTTTAAGCCCCTTTCTCAATAAGGCATCCAAAATTCAGTTAATCATAAATAGTTTTCTCAAGATTTGTATTTTATCCCCTATTATAGCATTCCTTGCCATTTTTGCTATACTCGTTGTTTATATCCATCTCTCAACAAAACTGTAGCTTCAGGGAGAGAGGAGAAAGATCAGTGTTATATTAAGTTTCTTATTGAATGAAATTGACTTCATTGAGCCACGAAGCTCTTAAATTTGCACAAGCACAGCATTTTTTACTCTTTCAGTCTGTTCTGTTTAAAAGTTCCTCATTATATCCTGGGCCTAAGCCAACCTTAATGTTAGAATCTGATAACTGGCCAATGAAGAAGAAGAAAAAGGTCTAAGTGTTCAGTTTTCTTCACTGCCTGTCTTGAAGCAGGTCCACTATTATCATCACTTCCATTTCATAATGGAGGTGGCTAATAAAGTACACAGAAATGAACTGTTCATATGGGAGAGGGTTCAAACTGGGGAGCATAATCCCCAAATTAGGAAACAAGGGAAATTGTTTCACACAAAATGTTATCACACTCAGGAAGTATATTTCACAAGAAGGAAGTTATTAAATAGCATAGGTGAGTTCAACTAACACCTAAATTTATTTTTGGAACCAATCAAGAAAGTAAATAAACACAAATCAAAATTCTCTTAAATTGTAAAATTCCAATATTCTAATTACTTAGAAAACTACACCAACTGAAAACTCTGGAATCTTTTTATTTCTAAGTAGATATTCAGTTTCCCCTTGTTTGAAAAACTTTTTTGAGAGGAACCCATTTCTTGTTTCTAAAGATAAAACTGTTCTTAAAACAATAAAAATAAAATAAAATAAAATAAAAAAATAAAAAGGATCTAAGAACTTTAAAAAAAAAGATAAAACTGTTTAAGCAAAGGAGAGAAAATCATGAATTCTAAGGACTATCCTATATAATAAAGAGGTAATATGCAAATTGACCATCATTCCAACACACAAGATGGCTGCTCCCATGTGGTCAAAGATGGCCACCCCATGTGGACACAAGATGGCCAGCAAGGGAGGGCAGTTGTGGGCAATCAGGCCATCAGAGGAGGGCAGTTGGGAGGGATGAGGCCTGCAAGGGAGGGCTGTTGGGGGGGACCAGGCTGGCAGGGGAGGGGAGTTGGGGGGACCCAGGATTGCAGGGGAGGGCAGTTGGGGGCACCAGGCCTACAGGAGGGACAGTTAGGGGGACCAATTCTGCAGGGGAGGGCAGTTGGTGGCAACCAGGTCTGCAGGGGAGGGCAGTTAGGGGGGACCAGGCCTATAGGGGAGGGCAGTTGGGGGTGACCAGGCTGACAAGGGAGGGCAGTTAGGGGCAATCAGGCCAGCAGGGGAGCAGTTAGGCATCGGTCAGGTTGGCAGGCGAGTGGTTAGGGGGTGATCAGGCTGGCAGGCAGAAGCGGTTAGGGGCAATTAGGTAGGCAGGCCTGCCAGGATAGGGGCTAAACAGGCAGTTGGACATTCCTCAAGGGGTCCCATATTGGAGAGGGTGCAAGCTGGCATGAGGGACACACACGCCCTTCCTTGTGCATGAATTTCGTGCACCAGGCTTCTAGTAAAATTATAAAATGTTATTTAATAATTATAATAATATATAATTAACAAAAAAGAGAGATTTCTGAAAATAGCAAGGAACTTGGATATTTAATGCTTTAAACTCAACTATGGTCAGAATTTAATTCATGATTGTACTAGAGAGATGGTAACATGGATAATGAGAATGATCATAAGCTTATTTTTGTTATTAAAATGTTCTTTTTAATTATGAGATTTCTATGTACTTATTGCTTCAAATTAAGTCTCTCCACCATACCTTTATAGGTATTTATCAAACAACCACATGGATTTAAGGTGGTTATAATCCTGAAACATAAGGTAGCATATTTCACTAGATTAAGATTTTCCTCCACTGCCCACCCATTCCCAATACCTCACTTCCAGAAATGCTCCTAATACCTGCTAGCTTAATTTGCTGTATCGTCACTACTGAAATGTTAGTAAAAGTTATTCATAAGTACCTCTAATCTTTTAATCACTAGAGTGTCAGCTCTTCTCTAAATAAATCATAGGACTATTTTATAGGTTTTAATGACTAGATGTACTTTGCTTTCTCAGTCATGTGATAGCATAAGAAACATCTGCTAGCTCTTCCAGAGAAGAATTAATTGGTTTTTTCCTTTTCATTCTTTCTGAAGCTCCTGGGAGCTGGGTCACACTAAGCAGCAGAATCAGGATGGAACCCTTCTGACTATGTTTATTTGAACCAATCAACTGGAGGTCAATTATACAGCAGTAAAATTGACCAAGACCCAGGAGCATAGGTTGAAATTCAGCTAATAAGTTCACCCTACATCATCACTGCAATTTTCCTATAATTGTTTTGCCTCTAAATCATAGATTGAAACACACATTGCTATGAAAGATTGCCTTTCCTCAGAAACCCCAAGAATCCCATTAGAATTTTATGCTGTATGCTACTTCCTCTCATCTCCTCCACTCTTATTATTTTTAATTATATTGTGGTAAGAACACAATATGAGATCGACTCTCAACAGATTTTTAAGTGTATGATACAGTATTGATATCTATTCACAGTGTTGTACAGAGGATTTCTGGAATTTTTTCATCTTGCATAATTGAAATTTTATACTTGTTAACAAATTCCTTTTTCCTCTGCCCTTCATCCCCTAGCGATCACAATTCCATTTGCTTCTTTGAGTTCCATTCTTTTAGATATCATATATATGGAATCATGCAGGACTTGTCTTTCTGTGACTGACTTATTTCACTCAGTATGATGTCCTTAAGGTTAAACCATGTTGTCACATTTTGCAAGATTTCCTCTTTTTTAAGGCTGAATAATATTCCATTGTATATATACCTTTTTTTTAAATCCATTCATCTGTCAATGGACATTTAGGTTGTTATCATAATAGTGTTCCAATGAACATGGGAGTTCTAATATCTCTTTTAGATACTGATTTTAATTCTTTGGATAAATACCCAGTCATGGGATTGCTGGTTCATCTGATAATTCTATCTTTAATGTTTTCAGGAACCTCCATACTGTTTTCCACAGTAGCTGCATCATTTTGCATTTCCAACTGTGTTCAAATGCTTCCATTTTTTTCACAACCTTAGCAACACTTGTCTTTTGATTTTTAAATAATTGTAATTAAAAGTGGTGTGAGGTTACACATTGTTATGATTTGAATTTCTGTTCCCCTGATGATTAATGACATTGAGAATTTTTTCAAATACCTGTTGTTTTTTTATATATCTTCTTTGGAGAAATGTTTATTCAAATTCTTAGCCTAATTTTAAATTGTTTCATTTATATTTTTTTCTATTAAGTTCTAGCAATTTCTTACATAGTTTGGAAACTAAATTCTTAACAGGTATAGGTTTTATAAATATTTTGTCACATTCATATCTTGCTTTTTCACTCTATTGATTGTTTCTCTTTTTGTGCAGAGCCTTTGTAATTGAACATAGACCCACTTATCTTTTCCATTCTAAAAATAAAATAAAGATGCACCATAGCTTCTCATTAATCAGTAAGGTAGTGTATGTGCTACCCAGTTTATTTCCTCTTTATTTTATTACTAGAGGCCCAGTGCACAAAATGTGTGCATGGGTAGGGTCCCTAGTGGCTGCCAGCTTACCAGCTGGGTCCTCCCTTCCCTGGCTGCCAATTGCTGGCAGGGGCCTTCCTTCATTCCATGCCTCCCCCTGGTGGTCAGTGCACGTCATAGCAAGTGATCAAACTCCCAATCTCAAGGGAACACTTTGCATATCAGGCTTTGATATACATAGATTTTGTATTTATTGAGTACCTGTGCATGCCAGACACTGTTCTCAACATTGGGGATAATAGTGGTGTAAAAGATAGCCCTTCCCACATGGAGTTTACCTTCATGGAGGAAGAGACAATAACGAGTTAAAAACAATGTGTAGTAAAATGTCATATAGTAAGTGTTGTTAGAAAAAAAATGAAACAGTGAAAAAGTAGAGCGAGACTGAATTGTTTTATTTATTGTTTGTATTCATTCAATCCACATAACCTTTTTTTCAAGATAAGTAACAAAGCAAATTAAGTGGAATCAAGAGTATTCAAAGAGCTTAATCAACATTAATCACTTTACTATGATTCAATCCACATAACCTTTTTTTCAAGATAAGTAACAAAGCAAATTAAGTGGAATCAAGAGTATTCAAAGAGCTTAATCAACATTAATCACTTTACTATGATCTATGTAATAAAGAGCCAGTGTCATAGCGACCATTATGACTGAAGGCTCTACGAGACTGGTAGTCAATGCTGGGTTGCCATGGTGACCCAGCACTGACTGGAGCCACTGCCAGCTCCCAAACCCAGCACTGACTGCCTAGGGGCCTGCAGATCAGGCCCAGAGAGAGCCCTGCAGAGAGAGGCAAGGTCTGATCTGTAGCCTCTGTGGCAGCCGTTGATCAGAACTTGCCTCTCTTTCTCTCCCGGCCTTGCCAACAGCCTGGCCTCCATTTCTCTCCAGGCCTCCACAGGGCTGCTGATCAGCCCTGCCTTTCTGACCAGGCCCTGTTGATAGGCCCAGAGATGCTGACTGGCATAGAAACTGACCAATCAGAACCAAATCTGGGTGAATGTAAGGAGCCAATAGCTAGCTGCCTAGGAGGTGAAGCTTTTGATGGGGACTGGCATAGAAACTGACCAAGAACCAAATTGGCCACCATCTTTGTGAGGGCATCACAGTCAGCATATTTCCTCTTTATTAGATAGGATAACCTCTCTTATTCTGTTTTATTTTTACCTAGTAATTGTCTAACAGCCAAATACAAAAACATCACATAACTATGATTCATTGGGCAGGTGATTTTGATCCTCCTTTGGAAGATCACTAAGCCTCTCAAAATATTTTTTAAGTAGATATTTTACTTAGTTAATGTTGGTGAAGGCTGAAGCATTTCACTGTCTTTAGTGCATAAGCTCATTTGCAAGAGTAATTTTTCAAAAGGTAGTAGTTGCCACAGAAATGTGGAATCTTTGATAGCCATCCTTATAAAGAGTCCTTTGGACAAGCCACAGACAGAAGGAACCACTAGGCCTGCTCTCCTGTCTTCTTACTACTGATTGCAATATTCTATTGAGAGATCCTTAACATGTGGGAAAACATGAAGGAACTTAAAACGATCTTCAAAAAGATTCAATTTGCACATTTTACAAAGAAAGGCGCCAATGTTCATGGAGCAATATATT
The DNA here is from genome assembly GCA_026230045.1 of Corynorhinus townsendii. Lineage (NCBI taxonomy): Eukaryota > Metazoa > Chordata > Mammalia > Chiroptera > Vespertilionidae > Corynorhinus > Corynorhinus townsendii. The sequence goes on along the minus strand of JAPDVU010000001.1, from coordinate 75,813,864 downwards.
CTAGAAGGAATCCTATCTAATAAAAGAGGAATATGCAAATTAACCATCACTACTGCACCCACAAGCCATGCCCACAAGCCACACCCACTAGCCAATCAGGAGCAAGTATGCAAATTAACCCCAACCAAGATGGCTGTGGCCACGGATAGAGCAGGAGGGAGGCTTGGGTTTCCCTGGCGATGGAGGAAGCCAAGCTTTCCACACACCCTGGCCAGCCCAGGCCTCCACTTAAGGCTACCAAGTTTCAATTATAGAAGACAAATTAATCCCAACAGAAATGGCCAGAGAGAGAACAGAAGACTTGGCTCCACTCCATGCTACAAAGTTTCAATTGTAGAAGATAAATAAATCCCAGATACCAGGACCTCCGCTTTGGTTGCTGGGGGGCGTGGCCAGCCTGAAAACCACTACAGGCCCCTTGCCCAGGCCACCCCACTCCCTAAGGGAACCCCCACCCTGGTCCGGGACACCCTTCAGGGCAAACCAGCTGGCCCCCACCCTTGCACCAGGCCTCTATCCTATCTAATAAAAGAGTAATATGCAGATTGACCATCACTCCAACACACAAGATGTCTTCCCTCATGTGGTCAAAGATCCTGCTCCCATGTGGACACAAGTTGGCCACCACAAGATGGCCAGCAGGGGAGGACAGTTGGGAGGGAACAGACCTGCAAGGGAGGGCAGTTGTGGGCAATCAGGCCAGCAGGGGAGGGCAGTTGGGGGTGATCAAGCCTGCAGGGGAGGGAAGTTGGGGGCAAACAGGCTGGCAGGGGAGTAGTTAGACATCAATCAGGCTGGCAGGGGAGTGGTTAGGGGGTGATTAGGCTGGCAGGCAGAAGCGGTTAGGGGCAATCAGGAAGGCAGCCAGGCGAGCAGTTGGGAACCAGCAGTCCTGGATTGTGAGAGGGATGTCTGACTGCCAAACATTGGGATCAGGCCTAAACAGGCAGTCGGACATTCCTTGAGGGGTCCCAGATTGGAGAGGGTGCAGGCTGGACTGAGGGACACCCCCACACACACTGCATGAATTTCATGCACCAGCCTCTAGTTAATTCATAGAACCTTAATCTGAAGAAAAACTAATTTCTCAAAAATGTACTAACAGTTTATACATTCAGAAGATCTTTCAATGTCACATAAATGCTAGAAGAGAAAAGCATTACTTCAGCAGAATGTGTTTAATAATTTTTCTTTCTCTGCCAATAAGCTACTCATAAATTTTTTCCAAGGAAAAAACTAAGTTTTGGCAATTCATGTCTTTGTAATATTTTTATCAAGGTTAATGTCACTCTTCAAGCTCTGTACAAATGCTCCCCAAAGTAGTGTACTAATTCTGTGCTATGTATTTTTTGTGTAGTTTGATTAAACAAACATCTCTGATACTCACAAAAGATAACTTGTATACATCTCAATATTTAAACAAAGGTATAGAAAGATATTATAAACCTCAATTACAGTTGAGGAAATTGAAGCTTAGACAAGTTAAATGTTCTGTGCAAAATCATTGGTTTAAGCTGGAATGGAGTATTGAACCAGATCTTTGACTCCCATGTCTTGCCATAACATTGGTATAATAATATTACTATGTATTTTAATAATACGTTATATAAATTTATGAAATATGTTATGTATTATAATATTATGTTATACACCCTCAAAACAAAGCTGGCATTGGCCTTCAGAAATAAAAGATATACAGTTCATTACTTTCAATATTCAGAGGATCTGTCATTTAAAAATAATGATGGTAATGATAATAAATTTTTGAATGAGGGAATGATATCTGATATTAGTATTTCACTGTATTTCAGCCAAGAGCAATCAATCAGGTGTGGAGAGTTTGATTGTGAAGTATTGAAAATTTTTATCCTAACAGTTAAAGAACTCAATATTTCCTGTTGTTTTAACTACACTTCTCTTTTGTATGAGAACTTTTTGAAGTACAGTTGGTGTTCCTTTTCTATAACTGCACATTAAAAACCTTGAAAGACCTCATTTTTCTGCCTCTTTCTCATTACGTATTTGGAAGCTGAATATTTAGAATGAGTTACAGGTCATTCTAAAAATGTGTTGGGAATAAAAAAAAAACAATGAGTCTTAGATAAGCTTGGGGAAGTGTTTTTCCCCCATCCCCACCCCTTTGTTAAATTTCCCTTATGTTGCATACCACTGTAAAAAAATGCAACAAAATTAAACATGCAATTAAAATATAAACATGCAATACACATTATTATTTAGAGAGTGATACTATAATTTGTTTTAAGAGTTTACCAGCTAAAGAAATTTAGTTTACTTCAGTTACCCCATTAACTGTATTCTTAAGCATGAATAAATTGAGAAATGCGAAGTTGAAAGGTAAAGCCTGGCATTCCATTGTGAGGTGAAATTGGCTAATTAAAGAAGGTGAGGCTATATTTAGAATTAAAATGTAAATTAATAGGTAAATGTGATTTCATTTACTAAAATGCCTACCAATGGACATTATTTATTTTAATGCACACGTGTGAAAGAAGCAGGTGTAAAAGGAGTGAGCTAGTGAAACAGAAAAAGTTCAAAAGGACATGAATCATCTGTTATGGGCACTTAGGCTGTTTCCAAATCTTAGCTATGGTAAATTGTGCGGCTATGAACATAGGGGTGCATATATTCTTTCTGATTGGTGTTTCTAGTTTCTTGGGATATATTCCTAGAAGTGGGATCACTGGGTCAAATGGGAGTTCCATTTTTAGTTTTTTGAGGAAACTCCACACTGTTTTTCACAGTGGCTGCACCAATCTGCATTCCCACCAGCAATGCACAAGGGTTCCTTTTTCTCCGTATCCTCACCAACACTTGTCCTTTGTTGATTTGTTGATGATAGCCATTCTGACAGGTGTGAGATGGCACCTCATTGTCATTTTGATTTGCATCTCTCAGATGATTAGTGACTTTGACCATGTTTTCATATGCCTCTTGGCCTTCCTTCTGTCTTCTTTTGAAAAGTATCTATTTAGGTCTGTTGCCCATTTTTTGATTGGGTTGTTTATCTTCCTTTTATTAAGTTGTATGTGTTCCCTATAAATGTTGGAGATTAAACCCTTATCAGTGATAACATTGGCAAATATATTCTCCCATGCAGTGGGCTTTCTTGTTGTTTTGTTGATGGTCTCTTTTGCTGTACAAACGCTTTTTATTTTGTTGTAGTCCCATTTGTTTATTTTCTCTTTAGTTTCCATTGCCCTAGAACCTGTATCAGTGAAGAAATTGTTTAGGCACATGTCTGAGATTTTGCTGCCTGTGGATTCTTCTAGTATTTCACGGTTTCCCATCTTATGTTTAAGTCCTTTATCCATTTTGAGTTTATTTTTGTGTATGGTGTAAGTTGGTGGTTTAATTTCATTTGGAGAGCATTATTCTAAGCAAAATAAGCCAGTCAGAGAAAGATCACATGATCTCACTCATTTGTGGAATATAATGAACGACATAAACTGATGAACAAAAACAGATCCAGAGACAGAGAAGCATCAATCAGACCATCAAACCTCAGAGGGAAGGTAGGGGAGGGAGGGGTAAGGGGGAGAGATCAACCAAAGAACTTGTATGCATGCATATGAACCTAACCAATGGACACAGACACTGGGGGGGGGGGGGGGGTGGGGATTGAGGCCTTAAGTGGGGGGGTTGGAGTGACAATAGGAAGTTAAGGACACATATGCAATACCTTAATCAAATAAGAAAAAAAAATTTTAAAAGAAAGTAATGAAGGTTGCAAGAGAAATAGGTTTAAAGTATTATATTGGACATGAAGAGGGGGAGTGCCCTTGTGTTGATGATGAGTCAAAGAAGTCCTCATAAAAGGAACGGGTTTTCAGTTTGACCATTAAAGCATGAATCAGATTTTGATAAGAGAATTTGGGCATTCTTTACAGAAAGAAAAAATGGCATGATTAAAGGTTTAGAGTTTAGAAAATAATTTGTTTATTACTGTGAGTGTTTGAGGAGAGGAATGGGATGCAACACCAATGAGAGTCTCTTAGAAACCACATCATGAAGGCCTTGGAAAGTTAGGCTAAGAAATGTAGACTTTATTCTTCAGGCAAAAGTTTGTGAATCTGTGTTTGCGTGTAATTTTCAAGGTGTCAATAAAACTCCTATGTTAAAAAAAAAAAAAAAAAAGGACATGAATAAGCCACCTGGAAACTTGGCAGTAGAAAAACTCCACTATTCACGGGTTCCTCAAAACTGGCATAGCTGACTAAATTTATAACATATAAACTTAAAAGAAGAAAAGGAAGAACTTTCAAGATATAGAAATGGCATGTGGCAACCAGTAAATGAGCAAGAACTGTATTTGTGGGTCTTCAAATTTAGTGTGATTGAAGCCCAGGAGTTATAAGGAGGAGTGGCAAAACTATGATTGTTGATATAGCTACATACCTGGAAATCCCAAAAGAATAAATGAAGAACTTTAGATAATATAAGCATGAAATCAGGTAAATGCTTTAAAAATATGTGTATATGCATGTATATGTGCACACTCACACAAACATATAATTTCTTTGTAGTCCCCAAAGAATTAATTAGTTGACATATTAAGTAAAATATCTCATGTACAATGACAAAAAAGTGAACATTAAATATATAGAATTATAAAAGAAATATAAATGAGTATATTAAAATATTAATTCATAATTATAAGTTCAAATTAGGGATATTTAAGAAATCTTGACAGTGAACAATCATCTTCTGCTCGTGAAAGGAAAAACTCAGTGATGTGAACATACCAGCCCTGTCTAAATTCAACTTTAAACTCAATGTATGATAATGGAAATCCAATGAGCATTTTGTACATTTGTTTTAATGCTATAAAATGTTTCTAGAATTATTTTAAAGAAATTACTTTGAATGAGAATAGCCAGGACATTTCTGAAAAATAAAGTTAAAAAAGAATACTTGCCCAGCCAACTATGAAAGCTATTTTAAAGACAGAACAATAAATAATATTCAATACAGCAAGTATGTTATTTTTAAAAATTATATTATATAAAATATATATGATTTTTATTTATAGTAAATTTGGCCAGTAAAATCAGTAAACCATAAATTAATTACTCAGTAAATACGAGGGTGGACAAAAGTATGGTTACAGTTGTAAGTACACAAGACAGTTTATTCTTATATTATTATTTATTAATTGTTGTATTATTTATTTGTACTACAATTATAAACTTACTTTTGCTCACCCCTGTAATGTAGGTACTTCTATTTATTTTGAAAAAATGAAAGTAAGTTCTACTAATATAAAGTTACACTCTGCCTCACATCTTAAACTAAAGTAATTTCAGAAAGAAGAAAACATAGATGCATGTCTTTTTCTAATATTCGGGTGAGATAGGTACTTTTAAGCATGGCATCAAAGGTACAAAGTATTAAAAATGATTGATAAGTCTGATTCCATAAAAAACTCCATGAAAAAAAATGAAAGGCAAGCAATCAACAGGTTGTGTTGTTTGCCACCAGTGCTGAAATTGCATGATGATGTATATTTGTGACTATTTTCTTGCATTGAACAGAGTACTTGGTAAAGATATCAGGTATGCCTTAACACTAACGAAAATCAATCATGTCCTTTAGTTCTGAAAACTTTTCTTGAATTGTCTTTATGTTTCTCTCTTCCATTTCTTCTGTTCCCCATTTTCAAAATCCTGATTTTAGTCCTGTGTGGCTGTGTGGCTCAATGTTTGCGTGTTGACCTATGGGCCAGGAAGTCATGATTGAATTCCTGGTTGGGGCAGTGCCTGGGTTGCTGGCTTAATCCCCTGTCGGGGGGCTTGCAGGAGGCAGCTTGTCCGTGATTCTCCTTCATTGTTGATGTTTCTGTTTCTCCCTCACCCTTCCTCTCTGAATCAATGAAAAAAATTTTTTTCAAAGTTCTGATTTTACCATTGGATTCTCTGAACTAGTCTTCCATTTATTTCCCTCTTATTTTCTATATAGTTACTTTTTTGTTCCTGGGAAGTACCTCAATTTTAACTTTCATCTCTTCTAATGAATGTCTCAATTCTGCTATCATATTTATAATTTTCATGAAACTTTATTTTCTAATTTTTTAGCAACCTGTTGTTATTTAATATATGCAATATATTTCGACCTTCATCATATGTTTCCTTCTCATGTGTTTCCCTCAAGTTACTTTTGCTTTGGCCTCTGTTTCCTTAAATATATGACATTCTTGTTATTTATTCATATTCATGTTGGGACCAAAAAAAACTATATGCCTGAAAGCAACTCATTGACTGTTGGCTGTAAAATAATCTACAGAGTCATTTCAATAATAAAGTCTTGACATCTTTATCCTCAGATCTTTTCTGTTGTGCTGTTCAGAATCCCAGAGGACACACTATAAATCTGCTTCCTAGAAAGAATAAGCCTACTACCTGGCATTCTGTGAAAAGGATATGGGAAGAAGGCTAGGAAACCTTAATATTTATAATATAAATTTTTACATAAAATCCTTTTATACTACAACTAGAGGCCCGACGCATGAAATTCCTGCACTCAGGGTGTAGGAGGTCCCTCACCTCAGCCCGCCCTGCGCCCTCTTGCAGTCTGGGAGCCCTCAGGAGATGTCCAACTGAGGGCTTACGCCCACTCCCACCACTGCCACTGCACTCACCAGACTCGCCAGGGAGGCTGCTGCGCAGCGCCTCCGCTGTGGGAGCACACTCACCACCAGGAGGTAGCTCCTGCTTTGAGCGTCTGCCCTCTGGTGGTCAGTGCGCATCATAGTGACTGATCATTCTGCCATTTGGTCAATTGGCATATAAGCCTTTTATTATATAGGATGCCCCTTCCTAGCTAGAACTAAGTTTCTCAATAAAAAGAATAAATACAGTTTTCCCTAGAGAGAGACAGTCTCCTAGTCACGCAAAATATAGGAGGACATCAGAAGGTTCAGTTCATTCTTAATTTGATTTACAAACAATTAACCATATGTATCCCCTACCTCAAATACAACTGCTCTCACCAGTTTCTGAGACTTTTGGGTTTAGCAGCATAACTTAGCATGCTTTATGCTTTCCCCATAAAAATCTTAAAATTTAACTTTCTCAAGTCTAAGTTAGTTGCTACTCATCCACCTGCTTTCTAACTTCCAAAAGCGTTTTGCTAATAATCCTAATTTATGCATTTAATATAATTTTAGGATTTTAGAAGAATCAGAACTAAATGAAAATCTAGTGAGTGATTCAACATTCTGTCTTCAATAAAGCAGACCTAATGCTGAATTGAACACTTGAAAGAGTGATGTTAGTATATGCTTAGGCATATGGTTCAGGGGAAAATGAACCAATTAATAGAGATAAATTGCCAGCCAAATAGTGCAAAGGAATTGAGGGTCAGTAATACAGATAGAGCCCTTCATTATCTGTATATATAAAGAGGTAATGTGCAAATTTGTCCAGGACGCTGTAAAGTCACGACAGTTCATCAGGCTACGTGTGCAGCAGGGGCCTTGCATGAGGTTGCTTCCCTGCACCTGGTGCCGGGCCAGGGAAGTGAGGCTGCATCCCCCGCCAGGTTCCAGAGTCCTCTTTTCCTCCTGGGTGCACACACCTGACAAACACCCACGCGACACTGTGGCCTGTCTGAGAGCACTCTGTTGGGGGTGCCACCAGCCCCCCCTGAGGTGGGGGGCGCTGAGGGGCCATACACGCATGGCAGAAGGCTAGTTGTTGGGGCATGGTAGGCAGACACCAACCAGAGGGTGCGAGTGTCAGTGGTGACCCCCGGGAGGTGTTGCGCACACAAATCGAGAGGGTGTGGACCCAACAAGAAGGAAGGGTCCAGGTGCAGCGACAGAGAGTGGATGTCAAGGTAAGGCACCAGACCTGGATGGGCCACGAGGTAAACAACACGGGGATTCCACCACCACAGATACACAGGGTGGCGCTGCGATGCCTGGGATGCCAGTCGATCCTCCCAAGCACACAACTTCAAGGCCTCCTGCTGCGGCACAGACCTGGCCCCACCACCGTGGAGACCACAGGCAACCCTCACACCACTGAGAAGCTGCCTTAGCTTTTCTCTAACTGTCCACCCATTCATCTATCCAGTCACATCCTGGGCAGAGTGCCCCAGAGGACAAGGCAGGCCCCGACTATGCCTGCGCCAGCATGCCCATCGCCTGCAAATTCAGAACAGGAGTGGACGGAGAGCCACTCGAGGCATGGGAACGGGCATGCTGGGGGACAGGAAAGGCCTCCCTGTCTCCCCCCGCCCCCACCCCCTGCCTTTGGCACGCAACAGGAGAAAAGCCTCGTGAGCATGCATGCACATGCACATGTGCGCACATAATGCAGTGGTCCCCACAATGGACTCAGCCCTGCTGGGCAGGACCCTCCCCCGACTCGGAGCAGGGAGGCACAGGCCACAGTAAGCAAGACAGAGCTGCATCGTAACTCGGCCTCTCAAAGCCCGCGTGCCCAAACAGAGGCAGCTACAGGTCCCAGAGACAAAAAAAGTCAGTACTAAGACAGGACAAAAAGCATAGAATTTTTAATTAGCCTGTAAAAGAGTGAGGGAGGAGGGAGAAAAAGGGAGGAGAAGAAAAGGAGGGAGGGAAGAACTTTATAAATGAGTCAGTAGACAGCAGACTCATTAACTACTGTTAAAAAAGGAAAGAGGATGTATGAGTGAACTGTAGGAGCTATAATGAAAATCAAGTATAATTGTGTACTGGGGACAGATTTTAAAAGTAGAAGTCAGAAAAGAAAAAAGATAAATGATAGTGAATAATTAGGCAGGTAGATAGATTTGAAAACAGTGGAAGTAAGTAGAGAAGAGTGTATGGGAAAGGTAGGATGAGAGAGAAAGAGGGAGGGAAGAAAAGTTTTAAAGGGGAGCTGGTAGAGCTTAAAAGGAGAATGGGAAGAAGGAAGAAATGGGGGAGGGAGCAAAGCAGGTCTGAGGAAGGAAGTGAAGAAAAAAATTAAGGTGGGAAGGAAGGAAAAGGTTAGGAGCACAGGGGTAAAGATAAAAGAAAGAAGGAATGTGGGGAGGGAGAGAATGTAGGAGAAAGATGGGAAGAAGGATGATGGAACAGAGTAGGAAATAAGGAGGAAAGAAAAGTTTATAAATGATGAGTCAGTAGGAAACAGTGTTACATAAAGGAGAGAGAAAAATTGTGTGAGAGAGAAGCCAATAAAGAAGTCAAATGCAATTATTTGTGAAGGGGATAAGATTAAAAAAATAAGTTAATAGGGGTGACCAGGCCAGCAGGGGAGGGCAGTTAGGAGGATTAGGCCAGCAGGGGAGGGCAGTTAGGGGGATCAGGCAGGCATGCAGCATGGTTAGAGCAGGCAGGCAGGTGAGCAGTTAGGAGCCGGAGGTCCAGCATTGTGAGAAAGATGTCCAACTGCCAGTTTAGGCCCGATCCCAGGGCCTAAACCAGCAGTCGGACATCCCCTGAGGAGTCCCAGATTGGAGAGGGTGCAGGCTGGACTGAGGGGACCCCCCTCATGCATGAATTTCATGCACCAGGCCTCTAGTATAAGACATAAAGAAACAGAAGGCATGAGTAGAATTATAATCAAGACAAAAGCTAAAGTTATTTCAAAGAACTCTGTCTGTAGAGTGCATCCACTTCAATGGTCTTACAAATGAGTTATCTTAAACTCTCAAGGCACAGATAATTCTCACATAAAATGTTTGAAAAAATATCTATTATTATGCTAATGCAAAAACCTTAACAATATGTTTTAAAAATGAAGCAAGCCACAATCTCACTGATGAATATAAGTACTACATTCTAAACATTTAGCAAATTGAATCCAGCATTCTCCTATAAGATAATATAATACATAGCCAATTTTATTTCATAAATACAAGATGTACTGTATCCTTCATTCTTAGCAGTGGATCTTTTTTCTTACTTCACTCAATATATATATACTTACAGAATGCAGAGGTTATGCAGTGTAAATACTCTGAACTTTTTTTTAAATATTAAGTGTCTCTGCAATGGTAACCCTCCAGCTGGCCTTTTTATCCCAAGTCCTCTTGATTCTGCTAGTACTTTTCCCACCATTTTATTCCCACTTCAGTTTCCCACATCTTCAGTGAGACCTCTCCATTGACTCATTCCTTTACATCTGCAACATCGTGCTATGACTAATTCTTCTTCTCTTCACAGAATTAGTTGTCTACTTCACTTCCTTACCATGTTCTTATTTCTTAATCATTTGCAATTTATATTCTGTTCCACCTTTGCCCCACTTTCCCCAATATCTCCAACATCTTACTTGTACAAATAAGTATAGTTTTCTCATACTCGCCAGTCATTGACTGATATACAAAATTAATGGTGTTGACCACGCTCCTTTGCCTGTAGTGACTAGTCTTCCTTGAATCTTCTAAAGAAAGACTCTAAAAACTGCTAAAGACTGTTTAGTCATTACCTGCCCCTTGAAGTTTTCAAATCAGATCCCAGCTAATCCATTGATATTTCCTTCATTAATATTAAACAGCTTGTCAAGCCTGCCTCCTTCCTGTGGAAAATTAATGAAAAAACAAACTACTGAATAATCTCCTACATTAAGATAAATGGTTAATTAGACAATCTGAAAACTAATGAGGCAGATTATGTGTTTTGACAGAATCCACAGGTCATGTTCTAGAATTTGGATAAAACCTAACTACCAAATGAATATATAAAAATATATACAAAGTCCTGAATAAGAGTATCTATTTAAACTGAAAAGTAAACTTTTTTGCAAGGATAACCTTAAGACTATATGGAAATAGATTTTCTTCTGTTTAAGTTTATGACTGATAAAATATGTGGCAAAGTTTAAAATAATTCTAAAAGAAATGAACATTAACTTAGCAGAGTCTTTGTGCTAAGAACAAGGGGATGAGTTACCTTTCAATTGACATACCTAGAAGTCAAAATCCAAACCCTGACATCTGCCCCACTGCAGGCTGTTATTATGCAGTGTATTCATCTAGACTTCAACCTGACGTCCCCCACAAAACTTGGAAAAGTATGGGCCCAACAGATGTGTAGTATGTTTACCCACTAATCTGGCAGACCTAGAAAAATTATTTCCCATAACATATTTTGTATACTGTGGAGATTTCAGTGCCAGAATTGGTGTTGGCTCATTAAAACTTGTGGAAAAATCTGAAAAGTATATATATGTCCAGACGGCCTTTCCCTGGAATGAGTGTTTCAGAAGAAGCACATAAATTTGGTTTGTGGTTGCTTAAGTTCTTATTCTCATTCCCAAATACACTGTCCCCATAGAACCAGATAAAATAATCCATGTGGAATTTGAACATTCTACAGTAGTACACGTGCCAGCACTTTATACAACATGAAATTTCCTCCCCGTAAACAAATGTTATTAAAAACATAGTTAACAAAAGAACTAAAAGCAACATCTACAGATTAGTTTTGACACTTGACATCCCTAGGAGATAGTCATTCCTACTCTCCTCCATTTATTTTGGAAGTCACTAAATATTTGCTGTTTGAAACTTAGAAAGCATATTCATTATCTACGTATATAAAAGCTTAAGTGACTGAACAACCAAACTACCGAAATGACCAGAATGACCAGTGGCTATTACACGCACTAACCACCAGGGGGCAGATGCTCAAAGCAGGAGCTGCCCCCGGTGGTCAGTGTGCTGTGCGAGCGCCTCTCAGCTGACAGACCAGTCCCAGTGGCCCACCAGCTCCGCAGCAGCCACTCACTCCCTCAGTAGTCCTGCAGGTCCAATCTCTGGAGAAGGGGCCAGGCACTGAAGGGCCAACACCACCAGCAGGATCCCGAGAGCACTGCCAGCCTCCTGGAAGTTGGCCTTAGGCACCTCGACCACTTACCCTCCCTAGACGCTCCACAAGGAAGAAACAATATAAAAGTGGCTGCCAGGTGGCTCTCAACAACCAGTGTGAATGTCAGCAAGATGGGTCCAGATAGGTCCACCCAGAGGGCTGATTGCATCCTGGTCCTTCCCAGCCCCCCTGGGGAGTCCATCCATGCACAAATTCATGCACCAGGCCTGTAGTATTAAATAAGATACAATAATACACTAAAAATAAGGAAAATTGCAGAGAAAGCCATTTTCCTGGACCCTCATATCTCAAAGGCACAACACATGTGCCCTTTACACTGGATCCTGGTTACCGTTTGTTCTGTTCTCCTCTAAAAAAGACCCCAATATTCTGCCTCTTTTACAAAATATTGCAGCAATCATATTTATTCTTTCTCCCACCCATCTCCACCTCAATCAATCCTGTTACTATAGTCATTTTATTATGTGTTTACTTGGTAACATAATTTTTTTTTTTTGAAAAACACTTAATGACTCTGCTGTCTACAAATATAGTTTAAATTCTTTAACCTGACATTCAATCCTCCAAAGTCAAATAAACCTCTAAAGTTGCATTATTTCCAATAACATTTACTCACTTGAAAAATCAAGCTTGCAGGTACCCAAGATGAACTATTTTTTTCTTTTGCTCTTTCATCCTCATTAATTTAAAATGTTCTTTCTTTCCTCTCTACCTAGTCAAGGCCTATCTTTTAAGAATTAATTTATCTTCATTTACCAAAAAACCTCCTCTAGATTACAATGACATTTCTGTCAGCTAAAATAGAGCAATTATAGGCTGTACAATTTATTGAGAATTTTTCATGGTATCTTAACTCTCCTATTATTCTCTTGAAATGTTATTTAAATGTATGAAAATTTATAGTAAATTTTGAAGTTATTTCAATTTGGGGTGGTGATTCTCCCAGCTAGATTGAAAAGATTTAGGGGCAAGGTTCTATGCTTTTTGTATCCCCTCTGGCAATGAGTACATATAATATCTGTGTCCTCACCAACTGCTGCCTTAGTTGAAAATAAAATTTATCATCTCTATGGTTCAGAGATTATAGTTAAATGCTAAAGATAGACACACGTACACACACATGCTCCTCTAGACACACACAAATCTAAAAGCATATACATCTCAGATTATTTTTATTATGAAAAAATGTCAAGCATGTATAAAAATATAGAATGAAATAATGACTCACCATTGACTCACTATTCATCTTCAATAATTATTAATGAACAGCTAGTCTTGTTCTACCTTTTACCTACACATCTCTTTCCTCCCTGTATTGTTTAAAACCCAATCACAGATATCATACCAACATCAGAAATATTTCTAAAATGCATTAGCAACAAAATTTGTTATTAAGTATAAGTGGGTTATTGGCTGGCTATCATTGGAGCCAAGTAGGAAGGTTGGATTAAGGTAAAGCAAACCACAGTGTGATAGGCCAAAATCATGATAAGCACATCTACGTAAAATGCTTCTTATGTCTCCAAGAAGACTAACACTCCAGCTGCCTTCTCTATTGAATAAGCTTCTACATGGCTAGTTCTATGAAGGGATGGACAATTGACTTCCCCTTATATTGCACTTAATTTACTTAAATGTCTTTGTCCCAGATGTTAAAATATCATAATTTTTTAAACCATTCATCTTTCTTCATTTTCATTTCTTCATTCTGCAAAATACAGTATGGAACCTCTCTAAATAGCAATCATTTCTATTAGTCATGCTAGTGGACAATACCTCAAGCTTGGGAACTGGCTAAATGTAATTGGCTTGAGAACTTCAGGCCTCAGATTTGCTAAAGTATTGTATATAAAACAAAGAAAGCTGCACAGATTCATAGTAACTCACAGATTTCCTTCACAACCATGGTAATAATCTAAAATAACTTATTGACATAACTGCATTTCTTGTACTGTTTTGGAATGTCTGTGTTAAGAAATGTACTTTCAAGACAAATAAGATTAAATGAACTACAGGTTTGAAAAGTGGTTTTAAAATAGAATTTTAGGGCAAGATGGTGAACTTTGAGATTCAATTATCTTGTAAAAAGCTAAAGATAGACACACGGACATACCCATCTAGGCATACACAAATCTAAAAGAATATACATCGGAGATTAAATTTTATTATTGAAAAAAGATAGTTGAATTGAAGAGGAAAGAAATGTTAAATTATATGACAAATCAAAGCAGGTAGCCATGTATTTTTGAGGTTTAAATTTTTATTTTCTGTTAAGTCTCAGAATATTTTTCAAATAATAGTATTCATAAACTCCCTTATTTGCCATTAATACCTGACTTGCAGCTAGTTATATTTTACAACTTTTTACAGCAATATCTGTAATATGCATTACCAACTAGATATGTATTTTGCCAAAATATATGCAGAGGACATGCGTGAGGCATCGTGATGGTAGGAGTTACAGTGCGAGGAGGAACCAAGGCTACTTCATGGAAGCAGCTTCTCTATAAGGAAAAGCAAAAGGCATGAGAGAGAAGACAGAGCAAGGGGAGCAGGTGCAGTCAGAGCAATGGGAGGTTGGGATTTGTTAACCTAGGAAATGCAAGAGCTTACTTATGAGCCACTGGACGGAACCAGGAGGGATGGAGGAGAGCGAGAGCGAGAGAAAGTGAGACTTAAAATATAGGGAAGGGTTGATGCTGGTTCTAAAAGAAATGAAAGGAAATCAGTGAAGCACTTGTAGGACTGAACATGAACAGAAAAAGAGGCTCCTTTCTTCTGAGACTAAAGAATAAGACGTGACAATAAAAGCCAGTATCACTTTGCACTATGGAAGACCAAAATAAAGAAGTTCACCATTGATGGCCTCACTTTGCACCAGGATGAAGAACATATCTATTTTCAGAGAGATGAGAATAGAGAAAGCTAAAGGACTTGAAATGGCTGCTTTGGGAAAATGGCCTAAGAGCCTGCACAGACAAGAAAGCAGCTGCTCAGTGCAGCTGAGGGCCCAGTTGAGTGGCCAGAGTGAACACTAATGTGATATTATCCCACCACAGATAACTAAGTACAGTGAAAGTTCTGCTTGACCTAATCTACATGACATGCTACTCTATAAAACTAGCAGGCTAGCTGACTGTCGAGCAGGAGACATTTTTCTCACTAGATACATTGTTCTCAAAGTATTTATTTTTGCCTGGCTGGTGTGGCTCAGTAGCTGAGCATCAACCTGTGAACTAGGAGGTCATGGTTCAATTACAGGTTGTGGGCTGGATCCCCAGTAGGGGTACAAGAGGCAGCTGATCAATGATTCTCTCTCCCTCTCCTTTCCTATCTCTGAAATCAATAAAAACAAACATATTTTTAATGCATTTCTTTTTTTTTCTCACATACTACTCCCAGTATGTGAAGGCCAAGATTCTTCCCAATATCTCAGGAGAATTGGCATCAGCTACAGAGCAATAGTGACTAAGAGGAGTCCAATGGCCAAATGTGCCCTGCAAATGTTTTGCTTGAGTGTTTTGAAATTTAGGAAATAAAACTCTGGATTTGCCATATTTGTTCTAAAAGTCCACAGATCACTTGATTTGTGTAAAGAATGGGCTACAGGAGAATTACAATCACCACACATTCTTTTGATCACCATGCTCACCATGTTGTCTTAATTCAGATATTTGTACTTCCTTCTGCTGGAAAGGGAATGGTATTTATTAAGAGGAATTATTAATCTAATGTTACACTTTCACCTATACTATAAAACATACATAAAATCATAGAAATAATCTGTAAAATAAGAAATATGCCAATCACTGATGATCATATTAAGGCAACTCTGGGGCTGACCAGCCTGCCTGAGCTCCTCTACTTATTGATAAAACCACCCGTCACTACTCAGCATTAAAAAGTTGTGAGTTGTACTTGATGCATAAAATCTCACCAAGACTATTGCAATAGCCTCTCAACTGAACTCCTTGTTCAAGACCTCCTTCTCCTACGATCTTTCCCACACACAGCAATATTGTTCACATATGCTGTTTTACAAATGTGAAGAGCATAGCCCCATGAGGTCAAATAGCTTACCCAACAATACAGCTGCTGGGTCTGAGACCAGAATGTGGGCCTTAACATGTCTTCCAGTGCTTTTTGTGGTCTGTCTAGTCTTTAAGAACACTACTTAGTTCCTAAAAACTAAAAACATGTTGTTGTGTTTTTGCTAAACTTGTTTATAACAATTAAATGCTTCTTGGATTTCATTGTATAGGAATGTAACCCCTGCTGCTGTACTCCATACTCAAAGTTATACATACACCACCTCCTTTGGCAGTAAACACACAGTAATGGTCTCTCTCAGAGGAGACACACTGTACATGAACATGGTGATTGGTCTTTAAAAGATATTTCTACCTCATGCACAGGGCAGATAAATTTAGCACAAATTTAAAAATGCTTTGAAACAAAATAGTCTTCCATGAACAGTTTTTATGTCTTTTGGATGCTGTTGCAATAGAGTTACTTAGTAAATCTGTGTATTATTTGGAAAAATAAGTGTTTTAAGGTACTGGGTAAATCTGGACAAACCCAGTTCTAAAAATAATCTATTCATCTCATTTTCTGGAATCTAGTACATTACACAATGGCCCTGAGAATTTTGTATACATTCTAATTTTAAAGAATAATAAACCTGGCAAGATTATAGCTTTGCATTTGACAATTATTCATTAATAATAGCTTTAATCTACTTTTTGGATTACTAGGGAATTAATTATATGACATTCCACTGTAAAATTCTGAGTGGCATTTATAAAAGCTTAAGAATGTGGTATTTAAGATAACTGAGTAACAGGATTCTAATTTAGCTTGTGTGGTAAATTTTCGTGTAATTTTCTAAAAGTTTTGCTAATAACTGTAGGAGTCAAATTCAAGATATAATAATTTAGAAAGCAATAGACACAGTCCACTCCTGATTAATCATGACAATAAAGGACAGGAAAGTATTAGTAATTTATTTAATAATTGCACTTATTGTGTCTCATGTAGTATTCAAAAAGCTTTATGAATTTTCAATAACTGAATATTCACAACAAACCTATGAGGTGTATGTACTGTTATTATTATCCTCATTTTATCGATGAAGGAAGAGAGCTCTGGAAAAACTAAGCAACTTGCCCAGATTGTGTATCTAACAAGTACCTCTCTCAGTTCAACAAATAAGATTGCATTTGACTGCTTGAACATGTCCAGGTGACATAGGAGGAAAATCATTTTTGGAATGAGAAAACAAGGCAAGGAGAAGAGAAGCAGAGATGTAAATGAGAAAGACTCAAATGAAGACAAGAGCAAAATGCAGGGCACTGAGAAATAGGGATAATGTGCTGAATGAAGACCTGATGCTGAAAGTGAACTTAGTGCTTTATCCCAGCCTCCCATTTTTCAGATATGGTGACAAAGAAAGATTCAGTATTGTCAACTTTCCACAGATGATTTACCTTAAGGCTTGGAGCAGAACTCTGATGGACTCTCTCATTGGGCATCATCTCTGAGCCAGGCCCGCACTGAGCACGTAGGGTAAAATCTAAACCAAACAGGATCCTCACCCATCCAGAGGTTGACATTAAGAAGAAATGACCAATAAATACACAAATCGTAACTGTAATATGAGGTAAATGCTGGACAGATGGGGAAAAAAGCTAGTTAACACTGCTTAGGAGGAGAGGGAGTCTACAGGATAATGAACTGTTAAGGAGAAATGTAAAGGGCAAACAAAATTTTGCCAGTCAGAGAAGAGGGAAGGCCAATGAGGGCAAAGTACTAAGCCCACAAGACTGACTGGCGTTCATGGCCACGGTGTATCTCATGAATACCATGTCTATTAAGTCTATTCACTTGAATATTTTTAAGTGAAACCAATATCTGTTGAGAGCCTATTATGTGCCAGGCAATGGCACTTCAAAGATGAATGATTAAAATGTTGCTGTCTTCAAGTCTCAGGGCGTTCACAATCAAATTAGGGAAGCCAATTAGACTCAAGTGGAAGGAGATTAGCCAATGTGTTAAGAAAAAAGTCTTAGTCTGTTCTGGGGCTTACAGTCCAAAGAAGTAGTTTCTTTCTGGAGAGGACATGTTGGTAAGAAAGTTTTCAAAATGAAGCAACACTTGGTTTAAATCTTGAAAAATGGATAGATAAGTGTTAGCTGGAGTGTAAGTAAATGATTATCTCACTTAAATAGTACCTTTCTGCTTATGTCAAAGACTGCCCTACTTGATAAGCTTGATCATTACCTTATAACAGGCTTCTCAGGGCACCTGGATGCATATCAGTTAGATAGGCCCTGAAGAGAAATAAATAACTCTAAGCCTATGAACCTCAAACATATCCCATAGTCTCAACTGTTTCTAAGTGACACCAGACCACATGAAGTGTCAAATTCCTTTTAAAGCACTTTCCAGATGAATGAATCACAGAATAAAATGACCATGGCTCTGGAAAATAAATAGAAATCCCGGTCTATTTTATTCTTTTTCTTTACACTGTTGGAAAATCTCAACCAAGCAGTATAGTTTCCTAAACCACACAGGCCTCACCACAGACCCCGCCAGCTTAGCTCTGGTGTCCAAACATTCAGAGTGAAGCTTTGCCTTCATCTCTTTGGGTGGCAACTGAGAAATGGCCCATGGAAAATAAGAAAAACAGATGTGGAAAGAAAAAAACAAAACTGTGACCCTTAATTTTGCAGGTTGAAGAAACAAGATCATACCCAGACCCTTGCGGTACATGAGGAAGAGGTTAGTAGTGGGAGCGAGTAGGGACAGTGTTGTGGTTTGTGTGGATTAATATGTTGGCTCAAAAGCAAGCAGGTTGATGACTAGATCTGTAGTCAGGGATCAGTCAGCTTTTGATGGAAATTAATTGAGTGCAACAAAGGACACTTCTCAGCAATGTGCCTACCACCTGTTAATATGGTTTAACCAATCCTAGACATCTCCAAGTTTGCCTTGAAAACCCAAATGATTTGTCAAACACCATGCATGTCTGAGAACATAATGAGCCAGGCTGAAGACCAATAAATGCCCGGGGATCTCAAGCATTTTTGAACCAAACATCACAGGGAAAGAAAGAGAATACCAAGAATACATAAGCCATAAAAAATGAAAATGAACAGAAGGAATAAACATTTTGAACCACACTTCATCAAACTAATCAAGCAGTGCCTAAAACCAGCAATTCCTCTGAAGCCTCTTTAATAAGGCCACAAATCACCGCTGTTGACACAGCACAGCAGGCACGCTTTTGCTGGATGGGATCTTGAAGACATGGTCATCTGTTGCCCAAAGAAACTTATTGAAAGGGACCAATTCAGTGGACAACAATCTAGACTTATCCTCCTGTATAGCAGATTTGCATTTTAACGGGAAACCAATGAGAGTGGCATGGTGTCATATAAATAAAACTCTAGTCTTCTCATTGACCCATGGACTTTGCAGTGGACTACAATATTACAATAGTGACTGATTGATTGACTTGTGTTAGATGTAGTTACACATAATGAGTGATAGCTCATATCTGTAAGGTACCTGAGGTCAGAAGTAAACAATCTCATCATTTTATCCTAAAGTTGGCTGCAATATCCTGTGGAATTTAAGTAATTAAATTTGTTTAAACTGAATAGATGATTTTAAACTCTTGAGAACTTTTGCTTCAGATAAATTTTTGGACAGTGGACTTAGAGCAATTAAAGGTGTTGTTTTTTGTTTTTGTTTTTTTTAACAAAACCCTGTAGGAGAACCTTATTTGAAATATAATAGAAAAGGGACAGAGAAAGGGAGGGGGAGACTGAGAGAGTGGGAGGGAGACAGAAAGAGAGGGTGAGGGAGGGAAGGAATGGATTTTGGGGGGAACAAAAGTGCTAATTTTAATTAACTGGCAATGGTTTGCATCTATATATAACTCATTAGCTGTCATTGCATAACAGATGATTGTTTTTTATTTTCTCAGTGATAAAAGAAGATTTCCAGTCCCCAGAGTCAAAACCCACATGAGATGTTATATCTTCTCATGTGAATAATTACTCAGTGGTCAGGAAAAGACAGAGTCTTTGTCCACAAGTGGCTACCAGATTGAATCAGAATCAAGAGTTCCAATAGACTCTGGTCTGACTTCCAGCAGAACACATTTCTATCCATTCATTCTTTCCTTGATTTTTTTCCAACAATTTTTGGGTGAAAAAAAACAGGCAAAAATCCCTTTCCTGATATTCTGGTGAGTGTAGATCAAAACATTACATGTTGTATCTGTTAGATATAAATAAATACCAAGGATAATAATAAAGTGTGGACTAGGGCTAGGACATATGAAAGAAGATTGCATTTTA
Organism: Corynorhinus townsendii; assembly: GCA_026230045.1. Lineage (NCBI taxonomy): Eukaryota > Metazoa > Chordata > Mammalia > Chiroptera > Vespertilionidae > Corynorhinus > Corynorhinus townsendii. Next base: position 75,793,656 of record JAPDVU010000001.1, on the reverse strand, counting down.
GATCAAGAGACAAGGGAATACCTTATTGAAAGAGTGTCATTTGAATCAAAATCTGAAAGAGGTAAAGAAGTGAGCTGGGTGGATAGCTAGGAAAGCAGAATTCCAAGAAAGGAAAGAGCAAGGGCCAAAAGCCCTGTGCTGTGTTTAGTAACACCCAGGAGGGCAGTGTGCCTGCATTAGAGTGAGAAGAGGTGTGGGCATTGAAAATGGAATCAGAGAGATTTTGGGGGACCAAGTTATGGAGCACCTACATTAACAGGATTTTCTTCTCACTCTTATTGTAATGGGGAGCCATTGAAGGATTTTAAGAAAAATAATATAATATGATTTATGTTTTATAACAGGATCTTTCAAGAAGACTTAGGCATGCCATAGTTGGTTGCAACACACAATTCCAAAAACGTTTGAATTTTTAAAATCATCAGTGTTGATCAAAAAAGAACTTCAAATTTCTCATGTTATGGTGATGAAATTCAAGTCCAGTGATGGTGAGTAACTTTCCCAAGGTTATGCCAGCAGTTGGTGGCTGAGCCAAAACTTTTCAATCTGAAGTAGATATTGGAAGTAGAAGTGATGAGTTCTGTGGATGGAAACAGGAAAACGCACTGCTTTATTTTTGGAAGAGCCCATATGTGGAGAGCTCACAAGATCTAATCACAATTTGGGTTTTTACTTGATCTGGTCATTATGTAGTCATGGCCTAAGTCTTCATTTATTACTCGTTATCCCAGTGAGAATGATATTTCACTTTTGCCATATTGTAGATACTCAACACTTTTGGCAAGACTGGGAACTGAAGAATAGGTTTACCATGCAGTACAAGGGACTAGTTTGACTATTGACTAGATAAAGTAGACATGATCTAGGTTTGGTAAAAATCACCTTGACTGAACAGAAAAGGTTTCAGTGAGGCTAAGAGCCCATCTTGGAGAGCTGCTTTGGTAAGTAAAATTTGAACATGTAGATTATAACCACCTTTCATATGTATGGCCGTGCAGCTGAATGTAATCTTTCAGTTCTTCAAAAGTTAGACCATTTAAGGCAGATAGTTTCCTTATAGAACATATTTCTATTCATCTAGATCAGCGATTTTCAACTAGTATGCTGCAAGAATTTTTAAAACATGCAACACCTGAGAATTTAGTCAGGGACACTGACCTCTTTTCCCTTAGATTGTCAAATATGAAAATGACAACAGCCAACACAATAATAGCCATCTGGTATGAATGAATCAAAATTATACCTGTTTTTTTGGTCAGATTGGCAAAAACTATAATATATTTTTTGGTGTGCCACAGAATTTTTAGTAATTGATTTATGTGTGCTATGAGATGAAAAGATTGAAAATCGCTGATCTAGACCTAAGTATGGGGTTCATTTGGGACATGGTTGTTTGACTTCTACTAGAGCAGCGGTTCTCAACCTTTCTAATGGCTCAACCCTTTAATACAGTTCCTCATGTTGTGGTGACCCCCAACCATAAAATTATTTCCGTTGCTACTTCATAACTGTATTTTGCTACTGTTATGAATCGTAATGTAAATACCTGTGTTTTCCGATGGTCTTAGGCGACCCTGCTAGTGGTTCTCAACCACAGGTTAAGAACCGCTGCTGTAGAGCCTACGACCATCGGAAAACACAGATGTTTACATTACGATTTTGCCCCCCGCCCAATAAAAAAAAGAAAGAAAGAAAATGCCAGTTGTGATAAGACAAGGAACAAAACCAAAACTGAGGAACCATCAGGCTAGTGGAAGTAGTAAAATAAGGAAGAGACCAGGACAGTAGGAGTCGTGTGTGTATGTGTGTGTGTGTGTGTGTATAGGAGGCGTGTGTGTGTGTGCATGTGTGTGTGTGTGTGTAGGGGGTGGGGGATTAGGGGGACTGGATAAAAGGGAGAAGCAGCCTTACTACCTGAGCACCTCCCTGATGAGTGCACTGGCCTTGGTTAATTCTCCGGAGGGTCTAAGGTTACTAACCCAGGTGCAACTGCTGCTGGTCTCCAGGACATGAAAGGATGTTGTGGAGATAACATGACCCCTGTCCCCTCTAAAATTCAAAACAAAAACTGAAAGGCTCATGATGTTGAACCTATTAATGGTACATTAATTTATTCGATTCACATAGATTAGATAAACCTGTTATTTATAGTATAAATTATTACCAATGTAGATTGAATTGTATCCACCCAAAAAGATGTGCTGATGCCCTAACCTTCAATGCTTCTGAATGTGATCTTATTTGAAAATAGGGTTATTACAGATGTAACTAGTTAAAATGAGGCCATATTGGAGTACAGTGTGACTTTCTTTCTTTTAAGAAGGAAAGTAGAAACATGAGCAACACTGGGAGACATCAGGTGATGATAGAGACAGAGTCTGCAATGATGTGTCTGCTAGCCAAGTAACTCCAAGGATGGCCTGCAACACTGAAAGTTAAGAGAGACATTGAAGAGATTCTCCCCCATAATAGCCAAAAGGAACCAATCCGACTGGCCCCTTGGTTCTGATTTCTAGCCTCCAGAACTGGGAGAGAATACATTACGGTTGTTTTAAAACACACAGCTTAATGCTACATGTTACAGCAGCCCTGTGAAATGAATAAAGGTACTTATCACACCGTACCTTTATTTTTTAATGTATTTTATTGATTTTTTACAGAGAGGAAGGAGAGGGAGAGAGAGTTAGAAACATCGATGAGAGAGAAACATCAATCAGCTGCATCCTGCACACCCCTCACTGGGGATGTGCCCACAACCAAGGTACATGCCCTTGACCGGAATCGAACGTGAGACCTTTGTGTCTGCAGGCCGATGCTCTATCCACTGAGCCAAACCGGTTAGGGCAACACACTGTACATTTAAATCATGCTTATGATACCCCAGGAGCTGTCCTAAGTGCTATGCAAAATTAACTCATTTGATCACCATAACAACCCAATATGCTAAGCACTATTGTCTCCATTTTTATTGATGAGGAAGCTGAGGCATAGTGAGTTTAGGTAATCTGCCAGCCGGAGACCTGGGATTGGAACCCAACCAATTTGTCCTCAGAGTAATTAACACTGTCCTCCGCCCTGTGCCATGCTATTAAGACTTCTTATGGCCTCTGCTGCCCAGGATGCCATTGCAGGTACTCAGTCTCCTTCCCAAAGCTCTGGTAATCTTGAATTAGGTAATTTTCAAATGATGGCAAGAAGGTTTATCTGTACCCTGGTTCAGCACTTTGCAAAAGTGTTTCACAGACTTTTTGACATTGAATCCTAAGTCTACATTTAAAATATTCTTTGCACTTGAGTGCTTTTATAAGTGTAGGCATAACTCATTTCATTGTCCTTTGCTTTATCATACTTCACAGATTTTGCGATTTTTACAAACTGAATATTTATAGCAACCCAATATTAAGGAACTCTATTGGCACCATTTTTCCAATAGGCTCAGATAGCTAGCATTTTTTTTAGCAATAAAGTCTCTTTAATATATTTTTGTTGATTGCAGAGAGGAAGAGAGAGGGAAAGAGAGAGAGAAACATCAATGATGAGAGAAAATAATTGGTTGGATACCTCCTGCGCACCCCACACTGGGGATCAAGCCCACAACCCAGGCATGTGCTCTGACCAGGAATTGAACCATGACCTCCTGATTCATAGGTCAACACTCAACTACTGAGCCACACTAGCTGGGCAGCAATAAAGTCTTTTTTTTTAATGAATGTATGCATATACATTGTTTTATAGACATAATGCTATTGCAAACAACTGATGATAGAATAGTGTAAAAAACTTGTACATGAGAAACCAAAATAATGTGTGACTTGTTTTATTGTGATATTCACTTTACTGCAGTCTTTACTTTACCGTAGTGGAAACCTGCAATATCTCCAAGGTAAGTCTGCCTTCAAGCACATAGACAACTATAAGTTGTGTTAATTAACCAGGCATGTGTGGTAAAAAAGAAGAAAATAGCAGAGGCTATTCTACCCTCCATTCTATTCAATGTGGACCCATGCCCTGCGCTAAACATGAACCTCTGTGCTTCCTGAAGTACAAAGATCTTGCCTAACAGACCACAAAAGGGCCCAGAACATAAGCTACCCATTGCATCTGCTGCTCAAATGGAAAAATAGCCATCTGTTCCAATGCTGGAGAAGAATCTGCCTGTGATGCATTTAATGAGAAACAATTTCTTCAGAACAAATTTGTACATGTAAAGCCATGTATGTTAAATAAACTAATGATTCCAAGGGATTTTTACATGTAATTTTGGCAATAGACTATTTTTAATGTCACACTTATGATCTAATCTAGCATAAAATGTAATACCATTATATAACTTTGTTAATTTCTATCTTTATTTTGGACTGCCATACACCTTTTCTCTCCTATATTCATAATATTGAGGACCAACTGTAATCCACAGTTCATAATAGAAAATTTCTAGAAGTCAGCAAAACTTTGAATATTTTCTCCTCCCAATCATATAACTACCAATGAAGTTACTTTTTAAAATTTATTTTTAATTATACTTGACATAAAATATGAGTTTCACGGTACAACATAGTGATTTAACATTTATATACCTTCCAAAATGATCACCACAAAAAGTCTAGTAACCGTCTGTCACTATATACTGTTATTTTAAGACTAGAGGCCGATGCAGCCCCAGCTTCATCAAAAAGGTCATCTGGAAGGATGTCTGGTCTAATTAGCATATTATGCTTTTATTATTATAGATTATTGACTATTTATTCTATGCTGTACATTATAAAGTTGCTTTACAGAGGAAACCATATTAATAGAGGTTATTTGATAGAGAAGACTATAATTTCTATGTGCTAAAATATCTTACTTTTTAAATGGATCAATGAGTGTCATTATTCCAGAAATTATGTGACAGCAGAATAAACAAAAAACAAAAGAAAGTGGAGTATAAATGGAGCACTTAATAATACAACTGGGAAACTGTTTTAAATTTAAAGGATGAAAACACACACAAAAACGTCCTATGATTTGAATGATGATAAAGCTAATTGCAGAAGCCCTTATATATTCATGACAAACTGCTTAATTTTAGCTCTTTAAATATTACAAAGTGTAATATATATATACACATAATTCAATCCTTTCACTCTCCTCCATTACTGGCCCAACAAAGTATATCATAGACACAAAAAAATTAAACTTGTACAAAGTAAAGCAGCTAGTTCATGAACTCATGTCTTTTTATTCCAAGTCCAGGCCTTTTCCCATCATGAAAATGGTTGCGTTCCTTATAACCAAACACAGAAAAGTAGATACCACCCAAAGATATTAGGAGCACAAGGAGTGAAGTCTAAGCTAAACTAATGTGAATATTAAAATAAAAGTGAAAAGTCATCTGTAAAACTTTTGAGTACAGTTCCTTAGAAAAAGTATAAAATCATTTATATCTATACTAACAAAAGGGTAATATGCAAATTGGTCAGGACACCCTCATAGTAATGACTGAACAGCAGGCTGCATGGGGCAACAAGGCTGGCAGGGGTATTAGTGAGGGACAACCAAATGACTGAACAAGCAAGCTGTGTGGGGCTACCAGGCCAGCAAGGGGTGGGGGGGCCAGTTGGGGGTGATTAGGCTGGTGGAGAGGCAGTGAGGGGCAACAAGGCTGGCAGGAGGGGAAGTTGGAGGCCACCAGGCCACCAGGGGATGCAGTTGAGGGTAACCAGGCTGGCAGAGGAGGGGCAGTGAGAGGCGACCAGTCTGGCAGGGGGGGCAGTTAGGAGTGATCAGGCTGGGAGACAAAGGTGGCTAAGGGTGATCAGGCTGGCATGGGGGGAGGGGGCACTTAGGAGTCATTAATCAGGCAGGTGAGCAGTTAGGAGCCAGCAGTCCCGGATTGTGAGAGGGATGTCCAACTGCCGGTTTAGGTCCAATCCCTGGGAACTCCCCAGAGGGTCCTGGATTGGAGAGGGTGCAGGCTGGGTTGAGGGGAACCCCCCCCCCCATGCACTAATTTCATGCACCGGACCTCTAGTCCTACCTAATAAAAGAGTGATACGCAAATTAACCATCACTCTGCTACACCCACAAGCCACACCCACCAGCCCATCAGGAGCGAGTATGCAAATTAACCCAACCAAGATGGCTGTGGCCTCAGAGCAAGCAGAAGGCTGGGGTTTCCCTGGCAATGGAGGAAGCCAAGCTTTCCGCACACCCTGGCCGGCCATGGACTCCACTCAAGGCTACAAAATTTCAATTATAGAAGATAAATAAATCCCAACAAAAATGGTGGCAGCCACAGAGCTAGAGAGAGCAGGAGCCTTGGGTTGCCCCTGGCGATGGAGGAAGCTGCAGACCTGGCCTGCCTTGGCCTTCGCTCAAGGCTACAAAGTTTCAATTATAGAAGATAAATAAATCCCAGATACCAGGGCTTGGGTTGCTGGGGGGCATGGCCATTCTGTAAACCACCACAGGCCCCTTGCCCAGGCCACCGCACACCCCAAGGGAACCCCCACCCTGATCTGGGACACCCTTCAGGCCAAAGCAGCTGGCCCCGGCCCATGCACCAGGCTCTATCCTATCTAATAAAAGAGTAATATGCAAATTGACCATCACTCCAACATACAAGATGGCTGCCCCCATGTGGTCAAAGATGGCTGCCCCCATGTGGACACAAGATGGCCAGCAGGGGGGGGAAGTTGGGAGGAACCAGGCCTGCAAAGGAGGGCAGTTGGAGTGATCAAGCCTGCAGGGAAGGGCAGTTAGGGGTGATCAGGCCAGCAGAGGAGGGAAGTCGGGGGTGACTGGGCCTGCAGGGAAGGGCTATTGGGGGGGACCCAGGCCTGCAGGGTAGAGAAGTTGGGGGCTACCAGGCCTGCAGGGGAGGGTAGTTGGGAGGGACCAAGCCTGCAGAGGAGGGCAGTTAGGGGCAAACAGGCTGGCAGGGGACCAGTTAGGCATCAATCAGGCTGGCTGGGGAGTGGTTAGGGGGTGATCAGGCTGGCAGGCATAAGACGGTTAGGGGCAATCAGGAAGGCAAGCAGGCAAACAGTTGGGAGCCAGCAGTCCTGGATTGTGAGAGGGATGTCCCAGATTGAGAGGGTGCAGGCTGGGCTGAGAGACAGTCCCCACCCTCCCCACCCCCATGCATGAATTTCATGTAACGGGCCTCTAGTATTTAATAAAAGCTTAATGGTGGCCTGATCTTCCATGACGATTATCTAATAATAGATGCACTTCAGCTTGTTTAGAACAAATATTCATGTCCACAAAAATCACTCCCTTATTATTAAGAGGTCTTACTGGTGTATACTTAAATTTATAATGCATCCATGATGATCTTATCATCATAAAATGGCTTATCATTATCTTCAGACTAGAGGCCCAGTGTCCAGCCTGCACTCTCTCCAATCTGGCACCCCTTGAAGACCACTGGCAATCCAGGACCACTGGCTCCTAACTGCTCACCTGCCTGCCTGCCTTATCACCCCTAACTGCCCTCCCCTGCCTGCCTGATCACCCCTAACCACCTCTGTCTTGGCCCCTGCCAATGTGGTTTGTCTGGAAGGAAGGCAAGATGACTAGAAGATGTTCACCTGGTCTAATTAGCATATTACCCTTTAATTAGTATAGATAATGGCTAATATTGTCATCCTAGCAATGATAACCTCTGTTGACACAGAAGCACACATTTTCTGGTCAAATAAGGCAACCCAGCTATTTTGTTTGGCTCAGTCTGTCTTTTTATCACAAAATTCTCCTTTGGGTTTCTACCCACAGATGCCTCCTTCCAATGAAGTAGGCCTATGCAATCATCTGCTTTTTTAGAAGATGCTATGAATTTTGAACTTCTTCATGTTGAATTAAGATCATTTTGAAGATGACCCTCTGCCCTGTTCCTGGGAATGGCCTTGGTCCATGAAGAACACTGCCCAAATAAGATTTATTTCCGTATAAGATTTACTTACATACTTACTTATTTGGGAAGAATTATTTTCCAAATAAGATTTGAAAAGACCATTTCATGACACTTAATCAGAATGGGCTGAAAAAAAAATAAACATAAAATGCTAAATATTATTGCTGTGAATATTTGCTTCCCAAATGAATAAACTCATTTTTAAAAATTGTATCATGCAGAAATTCTGTAAAACATATGGGAAGCAGGATATTAACAAAAATACACATAATGTGTGTGAAAACAATTATTCAATTTGGCAATCAAAATTATTCTTCCAGCAGAGAAGATAAAAGAATATAGGAAATGTCAAAATGAAATGTCTGACCGCAGTTTTTAGATACACTCCAAATTAGATCAAGTGGAAAGTGGAAAAATATGCAAAAATTTTACAATCAACAACATAATGAAGGGAAGTGAAGTGCTCTAAATACATTGTAATTTAAAACTTGAAAAAAAACTTCCAAAATAATCCAAGTGTGCTGCCTCATTTGGTCATAAAGAAACTGAAAACCAGAGCAGTTAATGGTCTTGCCTAACATTATACAACTATTTAAAGAGAATCAGGACAAGGTTTTCAAGTCTCTCAGTCCAGTACTTTCTTCCTGTTTCCACTTAAAGTAAATGATTGCAGAAAATAAGCCATTAACTTGCAATAGGATAAGAATGGTGTGTACCCAGGGATTAATTCTTCTCTGTTCTTCTCCTCTGTGCCTCTAACCCAGCTCAGCTCAGAAAAACCTGGGGATGAAGAAACAGACCACAGAAGCAAAGGTGGGTTGTGGTTGTAACTCAAGACAGAAGAGTAGCAGTATTGTCTTTTGTAACTACAATAACAATCCAACCTACTTAATTCAAAATATATGTATTAAATGCTTAGCAACTACAGTATTCCTCTTATCTCTTAAAAAGAAGAAAAAATGTGTGTATAATTAGCACATAAAGAAAGAATCATAAGCAAACAAGCATGATTATGACTGAGTTTTACTCTGGCTAACTGAAAATTAGGCATTGAAACCAAGCTTATGAAATGGGCAAATAGCTGCATATTTTAAGGCTGCCTGCTGTGCTTCAGGGCTTGTCACCTTGAATGGCATGCAGCCAGGTTATGTCAAAGAAATCCGCATGGACAGCAGCAATGAACTCTTCCTAGTTCAATAGCCTCCTTGAGCCCTGCAGTGAGTTTGTGCACACAAATGCAGCTGCAGCTGAGAAAGACCAATCAGAGGACAGTGCAGGTGGCTCTCCATATGGAGCTGTACCTTTCAAACCATAATTTGTTATCCTCAGATCACACTGCACACAATAAAGAAGGAACAGGGAAGAGTGGTATTTACTAGTATGCTGACCATAGTGCCAGCACTGTGCCAGCCTATGTAAAGTAGGGGAATATATCTTCCAGCATTGTGCTTAATATCTATCTATATATAAAAGGCTAATATGCAAAGTGTCCCCTCGGGAGTTCTACTGGGAGAATGGGAGTTCGATCGCTTGCTATGACATGCACTGACCACCAAGGGGCGGAACGGAACATGACAGGTGACAAGCGATGAGGCGCTGAGGGAGCCAGGGAAGAGGGAGATGGAGAAGAGGGGAGGCAAGGAACCTGATTGGCCCTGATTGTCAGCCAGGCCTAGGGTCCCTAGGTAGGGAATTTTGTGCACTAGGTCTCTAGTCTTACTAGTACACACAAAGGAGAAGAAAGATTGTGCTATTCATGATCAGCAAAATCATGCAAATCATCAAAGGAACCAGAGGCAGAATCTTATCAAAAGTACTGTAGGCGCAAATAAAATCATACAGAAACTTTAAATTAAAATAAATATTCAACTAAGAGCTCAGATACATTGTTTTTAAACTTTCTGATGCTGAAATGTATATTGTGGCCCATGATACTGACATCAATAAAAATGTTAATATCTTTGTTGTTAATTTTAATGAGTTTGAACATTTTAAAACTTAGGGCAATGAACTGAATATTATATAGTGAATCTTCAATATTTTTTCCTGTCTTCTCATGTGCCTTTTATAAACATTCTTGTGCATTTCCCCAAGATACTGTTGCTTCTCAGTATGCCTTAATATTTCAACTGCTAGCCAAAATGCTGTAAGAATCAAACTGCATGGTCAGTTTGTGCTGTTAAGATTGAAGGATATTGTGTAATCTGTTGGGTTTGTTTCCCTGTTTAGAGTTTTCTTTTGGGAACTGCTCCTTCTTATTTGGTACTGATGCCCATCTCATAACCCTATCTCCCTGGCCAATAAGGTAGGTATGATGTTCCAGTCGGAACATCCCATCTCATTAGACACTATGATTTGGCAGGAAGTGAGCTCAAGGCCCAATAAAGTCAATCAAAATCCTTTGGAAGTTCTTATATGAACAGAAATAGAAAAAAAATCCCTTTCTTCTCTTCAGACACCTTGAGCATGGAAGATCATGTCAGCATAGAGTTGCTAGAGGCCCTCTCTCCTGTAGATATCCTTTTGAAAGTGATAGGGTACAATCCATTCTCTTGCCATTTTTAGCTTTTAGAGGCTGCCCTCCTTTCTTGGTTTGTAGTTTCTTCTGTCTTCAAAGAGAGCAACATAGCATCTTAAATTCTCTCTCTCTCCTCTGTTTCTGTTGTCACACCTCCTGCTGTGACTCTTACACTCTTGCCTCTTGACTTCTGTGATTGCAAACAGTCCACCTGGATAATCTGAGTAGGATAATCTCCCCACCTCAAGATAAGATTCTTAGCTTGGTCACGTCTGCAAAGTCACTTTTGCTAGGTAAGGTAACATAACATTCATAAATACCAGAGACTTGGACAGAGACATGTCCTAGCGTGAGGTGGGGGCATTATTCAGCCGGGATGCTGGAGATCAAATAGTATAAGAGGTAAAAAATGAATTAACAATGTGGAGGTGATTTGGGGTCCTTGAAAGGAGCAATTTGGCCAAGTGATGGGATGGAAAAGCTGATGAGAATGTGTGAGAAGAGTTGGGAAGTGTTGCAGTTGGAGTACCAAGGCAGTCAGGCTGGAGATCGGGAAGAGCTGATGTTGCAGGAGAAGTCTGAAGTCAGCCTGCTGGCAGAACTCTCTCTTGCTAGAGGGAGGTCAGCCTTTTGTTCTAATCAGACCTTCATTTGACTGAAGGAGGCCCACCTGCATTATGGAGGACAATGTGTTTTACTCAAAGTTCATAGACTTGGAAGTAAATCTCATCCAATAATACTTCAAAGAAATATTCAGAATAGTGTTTAACCAAATATCTGGATACCATTACCCAAACAAGTTGATACATAAAATGAATCATCACAAATAAGAAAGAGGAAAATAGCATATTAACTTCATATGAAGTGAGGACAATAAAGAATAGTTTTTAGGATGGGAGAAATCAAAGTATATTTACATGCCAAAGGGATGTCAAGTACAGGTAAAAAATGATAATAATGCGAAAGAGGAAAAGAAAAATAGCCAGTATCATTGAGTAGGTATAAGGGATGGAATTTGGTATACAGGGGGAAGAGATTAGCCTGAACCAGGACATGGAGAGTTCTTTTCAGTAACAGGAAGGAGAGTAGAGACATGAAAGGAACATATGCATGTAAGTTTTCATGGTACTAAAAGTTTTTGGAAATTCTCTTTTGATTACTCCCATTCTCTTAGTGAAATAAAAAACTAAGTAATCAGCTGATAGTGAGGATAAAGGAGAGAATAGAATTTGAGTGAAAGAAGAGGAAGTATATCCAGGAAAGAGAGAGAAATGAATGATGAAAAAAATATAATAGGAGCTGTTGGTGGTATTAATGCCAAGCTTATGAACAGTGATCATGAATTTGAAGTGAACCAGTCAGTACAGTTCTGTGTTTCTCTGCAGCAGCCTTCAGCAGGATGTACTTATGCATAGAAGAGGTAGATAGATTTAACTAGAGTAATGATTTATCCTAGTAAGTGCAACAAAGGAGAAAGGTGGGGGGCAAGGGACAGGAATAAAGGTGCATTTAAACTAGTTAAAATGATCACCCACGGAATATGAGTTGTATAAGACAAGGTGAGGAATAACAAAAAGGTGAAATTATCAATTACATGAAAATCTCCATGAGATAGAAGAGTTGCTGAACTTGGGTTATTAGGAGGAATGAGGTGGAAGAAGAAGTCTGAGAGTAAAATAAATGAAACCAAGGTTATGAATAGACTAACACTATTGGCAATTACATAATCATGACAATGAGATGATCCCTTTGGTAAAATGGAAGACAAAAAGGGGAGAAATTTAAGAAAGTTGGTGTGGGGGCAGAAGAGGGGGGTGTTCGGGTGTTACAATGTGATGCTAATGTCACCAGAAATTCTAATAGTGTTAATGCCAGCAGACAAAAATCACCAGGAGCACACTTGGATTTGAACAAGTCGAGCTTCTTACTCAATGCAGCAAGGAAAAACACCTGGGATGCATAAAATGTCTCAATAAAAGGGTGTTAGCAAAAAACAATTAAAGGATTTAGATTTTGGTTGAGGGATTTTAGGGAGGATCTAAGGAAGTTGGGGTCACTCTAGACTAGAAAGTAGAAACAATACTACAACTGACTAGACCTCAATACATCTTTCTAGGGAGTGCAGAGTAAAGTAAGGCTAAAGCTGTAATTGGTAAAGAAGTAACAATTACTCATTTTAGCCAAGAAAGAGGGATATTTGGTATTTTAGGCTAGTACAATAATCTAATGTATGTCTATGTTTAGACAAATTTAAAAAGTAGTCTTATTTTAGCTCTTTTTATTAAAATCTCAGAGTCTGAGGTTTATATCCTGTGAGATTTTTTTATTAGCTAATAAAAAGTCATGTGGCTTAGCTTTCAGATGTCAGGGGCTATTCTTTTATTGATTTAAAATTTACCTTCACACCAGGAATAATATTAAACAGAGTGTCAATAACCTGGGAGCTGAAATCTTCAAGGAATAAGTGGAAGGGATCTAGGAATCTAGATTACTATAAACAGGGGTATAGAGGAGGTAGAATCTGATAACATGAGATACAAGATATATGTACTTGCTTGCTTGCTTATTTAAAAAGGAGGTTGGGAGGATTGTTTGAAAATAGCAATAAGATGTGAGGAAGGTAATTCTCCCATCTCTAGGTCCAATGTTAAGGAGAAAACAAGTTCCTCTTAAGGGCTACAGGAGAAGCAATATCGTCAAGAGAACATTTGATTTTAATTCTAGTGGAAGATAAAGGGAATATTCACAGGAGAAAATGGGAATATATGCACAATTAAGAGGTTTCAGACAATCTGGACCATTAAGAAGTAGGGTTAAATCTATCACAGCTTTGTTATCCACTCATTTATTTACTGATGGGCACTTGGGCTATTTCCAGATCTTGGCTATTGTAAATAACACCACTATGAACATAGGGGTGGATATGTTCTTTTGAATTGATATTTCTGGACTCTTAGTATATATTCTCAGAAGTGGGAGTCAAAAGGCAGTTCCATTTTTAAATTTTTGAGGAAACTTCATACTATTTTCCACAGTGGCTATACCAGTCTGCATTCCCACCAACAGTACCCAGCCCAAGTGCCCATCAGTAGATGAGTGGATAAAAAAGCAGTGGTACATTTACACAATGAAATACCATAGGGCCATAAAAAAAAAAAAAAAGAACTCTTACCTCTTATCTTTTGCAATAGCATGGATGGACATGGAGATTATCATGCTAAGTGAAAATGTGAGAGTCAGAGAAAGACAAACACCATATGATCTCACTTATATGTGGAATCTAATGAACAAAATAAATTGACAAACAAAATAGAAACAGATCCATGGATATATGGAACAGACTGACAACTGTCAGAGGGGAGGAGGATTGGGTGAAAAAATGTGAAGGGATGAGCCAAAGAACATATATGCATAACCCGTGGACACAAACAATAGTGTGGTGATGGCCAGAGGGAAAGGAGGAGGTGGGGGCTGGGTGGAGATGGGAAAAAGAGGGGAAAATGGGAACATCTGTAATAGTGTCAACAATAAAAATAAAGTTTTAAAAAAAGAAGTAGGGGTAGACAAAGAAATATACAGAGCCACATCAGGGATAACCTACTCCTATGGCATATAATGGTGGTAAAGTTGTGAGTGTTAAATGGTAGAAGGAAGAGATGGAAACACTGAATTGTGGTGATGGAGGCTGGAGATCTGCATGGAATCAGTCTTCATCATTACCTTGGCACTATTGTAATTCTCTGCCAGTTGCGTGGACACCAAAGGAAGGGACTATCACTACTTGCTCCTAGGAGAGGTGCAGAAAATGTTAACTAAGACCTTGTCTATACAAAGAGATATTGACAGCCAGTTTGAAATGGAATTGCCATGGTGTAGAGCAAAGAATATCCTTACATGATATTATTCTACAATGTCATTATAATTTTTCCCATATTTGTATTACCCCCATTACCTATAATAGTACCTTGCACCCTTGGGAATCAATTAAAAAATCATCTTTTTGATGCTTGGAGACAAAGGTAACACATCTCTTGATATTTTAGAATTACAACAGCATAATGTACAATTATCCCAAACAAACTTACAAACTAATTATTTGAATGTCTGGCAGCAATTTAAAAAGGATATGAAAGGATTTAATCCCTTCCACTGTGTAGAGGGCCCCCTGGGAAGGCACCTGAACATTCTATGTTGGCCCCTCTTGCCCTTTTGGCCAAGAGGGACCCTTTTCTCACAATCCAATTGCCCATAGCTATTGCCTGAGCTTTCTGTTCATCCTGAGGTTGAAGCCTCGTGGTGGCTGGTACCATGGATCTGTCTCTTGCCCAGTGGGGTAGCTGGGTCCTCCCCAGAGAAGAAACCTGGGTTCCCCAAGATATGTGATCAGTGCCGGGGGCCCCGCCAGCAGGTGAGGGGATCCCAAGGCAGGTGCTGGGTGTGGAGGCCATGGTGGCATAGGCCACCAAGGAGACAGAACTGAACCTCACATCACCCTGCTTGGCCCCGGAGGAGGGCTGGTTAGCCAGAGACGGGTAAGATTCCTCAAGGAAGGAACAACCTAAGACAGGCACAGTCGTAGAGGGGCCATCAGGAGAGAACTTGGGGGTCAACAGAAGTGGGGCACAGACCCTCACACCCCCCGCCCCTGCCCCAACTTTGCAGGGACCTGAACCCTCACCCCTTCTGAGGGAGATCTCCTGCTCCCATGGCTGCTTCGCTTCCCATGCCCAATCGGGACACAGGTAACAGACAGAGACTTGGCCGACAGCAGCTGTCCTCTCACTGCAACAAGACTTGTTTGAGTTGTCTTGTACCCATGGTTTGGGGCAGTGGGTTTTTGATATCTAAATCCAGCCTAGTTCCAGGAATGCTCAGGGCCTATTCAAGAAGGCAAATAATCCTTTCCACTAGTATTTACAGGGTAAAATAAGATTGTTATTAGAGTATTAAATTTAACAGTAAAATAAGAGTCAAGTTCTCAGGCTAATTTAAGTTGGCTAATTGAAATAAGTGAATATTCTAGAAAAATTAATGGTACTGGACAAAAAGCTATTCCTAAATCATTAACTAAAATTTTTATTGGTATTTCATCTCATGGTAAAATTCCTGAACATGTAATGAACTTAAAGCAGTCATATTTTAGTGCAAAAAATTAAAAAAGTTATCAAGACTATATTATAAAATTTCCAAAAGCCTCCTAATATTTAAATCAAAAAAGGGGAGATAGTAGAAGAATATCATGTAAGGAAAAATCCTGTAAGTAAATTACATCTAGAAAATTTTTACTTTAGAAAATTAACTTCCATTTGTAAGGCTAATAGCAAGACACTCATGAAAACCACACATGGTGTCAAAACAAGCCAAAGTAAAATTGTTAGGGCAAAAAATGGAAAAGTATCCCAAGTCAAATATATAGAAAAGATTCCTTTATTAACTTTTGGTAGAGAATATGTTTGTATATTTTCAGAAAACAACTCCAAGACCATGTGGATTCCTGCAACAGAGAGGAATTGACAGGACTGCTCCAGCCATGAAGACAGAAGAGAAACAGTCCAGAGATGGAAGACTCTGACAACACCTTGCCATACTAGCAGTCAGCAGCTGTGCATCACTACAGGTTGCCCAGGACCAAACCAGAGAGGGTCGAACTTGCATTACCACCATTTGTCCACCATCCAGAACTGAAATATCATTGCTGACGTCTACACATAAGGAACTGTTTGACATTGAAATTGGGACTCAAAAGAACTGTTGGCCCAGAAAGAAACTCACTACAGGCTAATTCATTCGCCTCTCACCATAACCATTATTGCTAGTCTCATTTTCGTTCTTATAAGTGTATTTCTAGTATCACATGATCTCACTCATCTAGGGGAAATAATGAACAACATAAACTGATGAATAAAAACAGACCCGGAGACAGGGAAGCATCGATCAGACTGTCAAACCTCAGAGGGAAGGTAGGGGAGGGTAGGGGTAAGGGGGAGAGATCAACCAAAGGACTTGTATGCATGCATATAAGCCTAACCAGTGGTCACAGACAACAAGGGTTGGGGGCATGCGTGGGGAGGGGTTTGGGATGGGAATGGGGAGATGAGGACAAATATGTGATACCTTAATCCAGGGGTCCTCAAACTACGACCCTCTGCAAAGGGATACTCCGAACCTACAGAACTCCCCTTAATATAAAGTATTATTTGTTGCTAGCTCATTGAAATATTTTCCTTACGTGGATTTATTTTAATGATTCATAAAACACAAGGAAGTTGTTCAGTTAACCCAATGAATTATATTGTATTCACTTGATATTATAAATATTTTTTTAAAGTCTCCTGATGTCCCTCACATTTTTTCTCCTTATTCTTTACTGAATAATGAAGTAATTAACTGTAGACCTCATTTGTGTGTTCTTTTTGTGTGTGTGTGTGTGTGTGTGTTTTGGTAATATAATTTTATTTTATTTTATTTTTAATAAATCTTTATTGTTCAGATTATTACAAGTGTTCCTCTTTTTTTCCCCCCATAGCTCCCCTCCACCTGATTCCCCACCCCACCCCATGCCCTTACCCCCCACCACTGTCTTCATCCATAGGAGTAAGATTTTTGTCCAATCTCTTCCCGCACCCCTCACACCTGCTTCCCCTGAGAATCGTCAGTCCACTCCCTTTTTATGTCCCTGATTCTATTATATTCACCAGTCTATTCTGTTCTTAAGATTTATTCACTTGATTTTTAGATTCACTTGTTGGTAGGTATGTATTTGATGTCATTTTGTTGTTCATAATTTTTATGTTTACCTTTTTCTTCTTCTTCTTCTTCTTCTTCTTAAAGAATACCCTTCAGCATTTCATGTAATCCTGGTTTGGTGGCGATGAACTCCTTTAGCTTTTTCTTGTCTGTGAAGCTCTTTATCTGACCTTCAACTCTGAATGATAGCTTTGCTGGGTAGAGTAATCTTGGTTGTAGGTTCTTGCTGTTCATCACTTTGAATATTCCTTGCCACTCCCTTCTGGCCTGCATAGTTTCTGCTGAGAAATCAGCTGACAGTCGTATGGGTACTCCCTTGTAGGTAATTAACTGTTTTTCTCTTGCTGCTTTTAATATTCTCTCTTTGTCTCAAATGCCCTTGGCATTTTAATTATGATGTGTCTTGGTGTGGTCCTCTTTGGATTCCTCTTGTATGGGGTTCTGTGCGCTTCCTGAACTTGTAAGTCTATTTCTTTCACCAGGTAGGGAAAGTTTTCTGTCATTATTTCTTCTAATAGGTTTTCAATATTTTGCTCTCTCCCTTCTTCTGGCACCCCAAAAATTCAGATGTTGGTTCGCTTAAAGTTGTCCCAGAGGCTCCTTACACTATCTTCATATTTTTGGATTCTTTTTTCTTTTTGTTTTTCTGGTTGGATGTTTTTTGTTTCCACATATTTCAGATCTTTGGTTTGATTCTTGGGGTATGTTGATCTACAGTTGAGTTTCTGTATATTCTTTATTTCAGACAGTGTATGCTTCATTTCTGACTGATCCTTTTCCATTTTTTTGGCATTCTCATTAAGCTCCTTGAAGGTCTCATCAAGTTTCTCAGCGGTTTTAAGAAGATTCTTGAGTAACCTTATACATGTGGTTCTGAACTCTATGTCATCCAGTAGTTTGCTTTCCTCTGTTTCTTTCATTCGTGACATGTTTCTTTGTCTCCACATTTTGGCTGCTTCCCTGTGTTGATGGAGTAGCTTTGTGTGGTAGGTGATCTATAGGGGGCAGTAGCTCAGCCTCCTCAATTACATGAGGTGGACGCTCTTGGTACACCCCTTTGTGGGCTGAGTGCAAAGTCTTGGTGTAGTTAAGCCTTAATTGCCGTTGGTACACTGGGAGGAATTGACCTCCAGGCCAATTAGCTGTGAGCACTCCCTGTGTCTATAATGGAAGAACTGCTGCACTGAAGACACGCTTATGGGGCAGGACTTGTTTCAGTGGGGCTTTGGTGCTCACTGAGTCTGCCTCTTGAATGTGTCACTTATGGATGTGAGGAGTTGAAATCTGGTGTCTCACCCTGACCACTAGGTACACTGGCTTCTGGATCTCCAATGGGGTGCAGGTCAGCTACTGTCTGAGGCCACCCAGCAGGAGCTACAGTGAGAGCTACAGTTTTCTCCTCTTTGCTTGTGGTTTGGAGGTTTTGGAGCTGTCTGACCCAGGCTGCAAGTTTGCTAGGTTAAGTTGCGATAGGGCAGGGCTTTCTTATGCAAAAGCCGCTGCTTAGAGCTTGGGTGGGTTTGTAGGTTGTGCAGGGCGGGGTCTCGGGGTGTCACTAGGCTAGGGGGTGGCAAACAGCAATGGCTGCTAGTTAGCCAGCTCTGAGTCCCTGTCGTCAGTCCCGTGCCCCAGTGCAGTAAACAATTATTCCTGCGCGCAGCTCTGCAAGCAAGCCACCCTCACTGGCAGACAGTCCAGCTTCTCCCCGTAGGAGTTTGGGTCCCCCGCGTCTCCCCAGAAACTGTATTTCAGAGTAATCGGGGGCTTGTCTCCGTTTGGTTTGAAAAAAGCAAGGCCCGCCGCCAGCCCGGATCACGTGCCTCCGTACCTCAGCTTTTCAGCGCCCGTGCATGTCTCAATGCTCTTTTCTCTTTCCTTCTAGTTGTAGAACTTCCACTCAGCCAGCTTTCCCGTAGTTCTGGGTGATAGACGTTTTTTCTTTTAGTTGTATTTTTGAAATTGTTGCGGGAGGCAGCAGTTTAGGTGTTTACCTACGCCGCCATCTTGGATTCTCCCTCATTTGCTTGTTCTTTGGGTATCTTAGTATTTGCTTTGATTGTACATTCATTTAATTTAGTCAGTCAAATATGTATTATTTTACCACCATAGACCAAACATTGTGCTATGTATTCTGTTTATTTACTCTATTTAACCGTGAGTTTTGATATATTATCAAGAAATAGAATACAATTGAGTTAGGAATGAGGCCTCAGGGTCAAATCATATGGAATTGAATCCCAGCTACACCGCTGATAAGTGGGTGACTCTGTGTAACCAATTTAGCTCCAATTTTTGTATCTATTAAGTGGAGTTAATAATAGTACCTATATCATAGGTTGTATGAACATTATGAAATGAGATCAAACTAGGTGAGACTTCTTGGTGCTCACATTCTGAATCATAATGTTAAGGAAGCAATCTTGCTCACAATCATTTCCTGGGCGACCAACGTAGCAGGTACTTTGCTGGTTACTGGATGCACAGCAATGATGAGCATAATGACAAGCCGGTGGTAATGCTAAAGGAAATAAAGTCAAGAAAAACTAGAAGCCATTACTGTTCCAAACTTGAAGACTTGTAGTTGGGGATATGAAGGAGATGAAAAATTCCAAGATAATTTCTAGATTTCTGTCTTGGGTGACAGTGTAGGTAGTAATATTATTCACTAACATAATAAGAAGAAAATGAACAGAAGCTTGGGTGTTTGTTTTTTCCTTTGAAGAGGATAGAAATGGATAAATAATGGATTTGCTTTGAGGTAGAGTTGGGTATACAATTCTGAAATTCAAGGGGAATGATTGGCAGTGTTACTTACAGAGCTATATGTATATGGGTCACATAGCAATGAAAACAGATGAGGGCTGTCCAGGAGACCTTGCCTCCCCTTTACTCCTGGACTGCCATTGTTATGCATAAAAGAAATCTTAAGGCAAAGAGTAAATCTTTAAACATTTCTCATTGTCTTAGTACTTTACTCTTGTTCATGCAGCCTCTATGGTTGCCAAGATTAAAGTGGTCTTTTTGAGCACTCTCTATCCCAACTCAGTGCACTAGTTTTCTCCTGTTTTCTCCAGTTAATTAATAGGAGTACCGTTTTAATACTACATACCATGTGCTTGACAAACAAATCTTTTAAGCCAAAATTGATTAACTCTAATAAGGAAAGATTTCCCTCAACATTTTTTAAATTTCTTTATTGATTAAGGTATCACATATTTGTCCTCATACCCCCATTCCCATCCCAAACCCCTCCCCACGCATGCCCTCACCCCCCTGTTGTCTGTGACCACTGGTTAGGCTTATATGCATGCATACAAGTCCTTTGGTTGATCTCACCCCCTAAACCCCACCCTCCCTTACCTTCCCTCTGAGGTTTGACGGTATGGTCAATGCTTCCCTGTCTCCGGGTCTGTTTTTGTTCATCATTTCTGGAGATTCTTCTATATTGTATCCAAAATCTCCAGCAGTGCTGGATCAGTGGACCAATCCAGCAGAAAGTCAAACTTAAAAAGAATGAGGTCCAAGTTTAATACTGTTCCTTTTGAGGAGAAGAATTCTGAGTAATATTTTCCCCCAATTCCTTTTCTACTTTCCTGTATTTTTTAAAAATAGTCCTAGTAAATATTCATTTCTTTAATAATTAGTGTGTGTGTGGGGGGGGGGGGGTGGGGGTGGAGTTTTAATTAAGTCATTCTGGCAAAAACTTCCAGATGAGCTGAAGGCTCTCACCTAGTCAATTGAAAGGGTATTTTATGAAAATCCAGTGGGATAGGCTCATCTCAGAATTAATGGATGGATGAAGAAATCTAAAGCAAGGAACATCATCAACTAGCAAGGGCTCGTAAGGTCCTGTTTTTGTCTTATGAAAAATAATCTAGACCTCCCAGAAGAGCATGTAACAAACAACCTTCAAAATAAAAATTATTCATCTAATGATTTCTGCAGGCAGCAAAAATGAGTCTACACTCTGCAGGAGTAATTTTCTGGAAGGTGAGTTAAATTTATGACATTACATCAGTTTCATAAGCAAGGAACTCTGAGTGTATGCAGAAAAGCAAGCTAAAGACTACTTTGCAACCAGAGAAACTGATGAGCAATGGTAATGCCCTTCAAGTGATGAGAGTTCTCTATTTTTGTTTTCAAACACATTACAGCAAAGGAATTTAATAGCTTGATGTTTGGACTGGTTTGTCATGCATTACCAATAATGCAAAGCAAATGCAGAGTTGCTATTTCTATGGGTTTTCTCAGAATTATTAAAATGAAAATCATTGCCATTTTGTTCAAGCTTTTTCATTTTTTGAGGTGCATCACAATATTAGTTTTCAAGTTAAAATGAAGTGTGACACTTCAATATAAAGAAAATTATGGAAACCAAATACTGAACCTGTAGTAATCAATAGAGTAAGCAGCCTACAGATGGAAGAAAAATAATAAACTTTTTTGCCTAAATTTTTTTTTAAAAAATCAAGCACTTATATACCATGTCTAATGTTTTAATACAATATTTACACATGGCAATAGAATAACTAAAAACAATTTGGTGTGTTGCTGAGGATTATGTAACATAGCAAATTTCCAGCCCCTTCTTAGTTGGCCTAATCCACCAGCATTTGTCATCTCATAAACCAGGGTGTAGTTTTGTTTTGAAAAACAACAAGCTCCTAACAATTGTCCTCAGTTCTTAGGAAGATTTTGTTCAAATATCAGACATGGTTACTCAAAGCTAACAATTGTAAAGAAAAATGAGCTCTGCTTCTTTTCCCCTATGAAGAAACCCTTCCTAAATGCTAGGAGGTGTTTTGATTTTTTTCATTTATGAGAAATTAATTATAATTAGGGAAGCATCCTTTCTTTGGTCACATTTCTTCATGATTTTTAAGCAACAAATGGTTGGAAATCATTAGGTCAGATACTGCAAGCCAAACAAAAAGCAGTGTACCTTCATGCAAAATCATGACAAATATCAATCTAAACTATTGTATTGCAGTTCCAGCCACAGGATCTAAGAAGTATACCCTAATGGAGTTTGATAAAATTCAAGGAGTTGAACTTTTAAACTAATTAAAATGTTATATAATTTTTAACAATATTTTCAGAAAATGGAACAAACACATTAAGTATTATCTTCATATCCATTACCACCAAATCTTGAATGCCCATAAGGGTGAGCCTCTTCAATGAAAATTAAAGTTATTTTAACTTTAAATTCCTAGTGCTTTGTAATAGTCAACCAGATATCTCAATCATTGAGATCACTGGTCTCCAGGATTCACCCCTTCGTAAATAAGATGTACACATATAGCTCTTCTTTTTGCTCTTGTGAGACTCACCAAACTTAATATGCACTCCTGGAGAAACACGACCTTATTCCTACTCCAACTCACTCAGTGAGTGCCAAATGCTTTCCAGGAAGATATGACTAAAGAGAAAGTGCAACACTTTCTAAAATGACATTTACTGCACACATAGTTAGGGAACAATAAGAATTTCTTGATAATCTTGACTTAATATTTTTGGCTTCCAGAAATGTTGAAAATAAAAATTCAAACATTTGCATCACAGGGTTACCAGAAAAAGAAAAGAGAGAGCAACCCATGTGAAGAAATAATAATTTAACACTTCCCCAATCCAATGAAAGAAATAGATATACAAGTCCAGTAAGCACAAAGATTCTCAAACAATATGATATCAAAGAGGACTACACCACAACACATCACAATTAAAATGCCAAAGGTTAAAGACAAAGAGAGAATCTTAAAAGCAGCAAGAGAAAGGCAGATAGCTACCTACAAGGGAGCGCCCATAAGACTGTCAGTTGATCTCTCAAAAGAAATATTTCAGGCCAAAAGGAATTGGCACAAAATATTCAAAGTGAGGAAAAGCAAGGATCTACAACCAAGACTACTCTACCAAGCAAGGCTATCTTTTAAAACTGAAGTGGAGATAAAGAGTTTTCCAGATAAGAAAATACTAAAGGAGTTATCACCACCAAATTACTATTATAAGAAATACTAAAGGGAAGTCTTAAAAAAATGGGGGAGGGGAAGAAAATAAATATGAATAATAAAATAGCAATAACTATGTACCTATCAATAATCACTTTAAATGTAAATGCATAAAGTGCTTCAATCCAAACACATAGGGTAGCTGAATGGATAAGAAAATAAGAATCATACGTGTACTGTCTATAAGAAATCCATATCAGATTAAAAGACACACACAGACCAAAAGTTTAAAAATGGAAAAAGATATTTCATGCGAAAAGAAATGAAAAAAATCTGGGACAATGATACTTATCAGACAAAGACTATAATAAAAGACAAAACAAAGGCTATAATAAGAGACAAAAAATCATTGATTCCTTTTAATGATAAAGGAATCAATCAAACAAAAGGATATAACCTTAGTAAATACTTATAGATACAACATAGGAGCACCTAAATATATAAAGGAAATATTGATGAACATAAAGGGACAGATGGACAGTCATACATTCATAGGAGAGGAATTTAACACCCTATTGACATCAATGGATATATCTTCCAGACAGAAATTCAACAAGCAGCCTTAATTGGCACATTAGACCAGATGGATTCAATTTATATTTTTAGAGCATTTCAATGTAAAGCAGCAGAATATACATTTTTTTCATGTGCACATGGAACATTTTCCAGAATAGAACACATGTTAGGCCACAACACAAGTCTCAATAAGTGTAAATCTTCTCTGAACACAATAATATGAAATTAAAAATTAATTTCAAGAAAATAAACCTGAAAAACACACAAACTCATTGAAGTTAAATGACATGCTACTAAACAATAAATGGGTTAACAAAGAGATAAAGGAAGATATCTCAAAACAAATGAAAATGTAAATACAATAAACCAAAATCTATAAGACACAGTGAATGCAGTCTAAGAGGAAATTCATAGCAATACAGACCTCCCTCAAGAAAGAAGAAAAAATGCAAATAAATAATCTAACTTACACCTACAAAAATCTAGAACAAGGCCCAAAGTGAATAGAAGGAAGAAAATAAGATCACAACAGCTCAGCTGGTACAGTTCAGTGGCTGAGCATCAATCCATGAACCAGGAGCATTGATCCATGACACCCAGTCGGTGCACATGCCTGGGTTGCGAGCTTCTTCCCTGACAGGGAGTGTGTGGGAGGCAGCCGATTGGTGATTCTCTCTCATCATTGATGTTTCCTCTCTCTCTCTCTCTCTCTCTCTCTCTTCTCTCAGAAATCAATAAAAATATATATATTTAAAAACTAAGCCAAAACATACCAATTAAATTACTTTTTAATTTGCAAAGCACTTAACAATTTTTCTTTCTTTTAAGATCAGAAGGAAACTTTCATATTTGAATGAGCATAATATAAGATGCTTATACTTTTTGGCTAGAATAGTGCCAAGAAGAAGGAAATTAAAAATAATTTTAAATGCAAAGTGGTCAACAGATACTTGTGTGCTGTCAGTTGGTACATCCTAAGGGTCCCTTTCTTCTTCTTTTTTAAAAATAAATATTTATTGTTCAGATTATTACAGGTGTTTCTCTTCCCCCCACCCATAGCTCCCCTCCACCTGATTCCCCACCCCACCCCATGCCCTTACCCCCCGCCACTGTCTTCATCCATAGGTGTAAGATTTTTGTCCAATCTCTTCCCGCACCCCTCACACCCCCTTCCCCCTGAGAATTATCCACTCCCTTTCTACGTCCCTGATTCTATTATATTCATCAGTCCATTCTGTTCATCAGATTTTTAATTCACTTGATTTTTAGATTCACTTGTTGGTAGGTATGTTTTTGTTGTCATTTTGTTGTTCATAATTTTTATCTTTACCTTTTTCTTCTTCTTCCTCTTCTTAAAGAATACCCTTCAGCATTTCATATAATCCTGGTTTGGTGGTGATGAACTCCTTTAGCTTTATCTTGTCTGTGAAGCTTTTTATCTGACCTTCAATTCTGAATTATAGCTTTGCTGGGTAGAGTAATCTTGGTTGTAGGTTCTTGCTGTTCATCACTTTGAATATTTCTTGCCACTCCCTTCTGGCCTGCATAGTTTCTGTTGAGAAATCAGCTGATAGTCACATGGGTACTCCCTTGTAGGTAACTAACTGTTTTTCTCTTGCTGCTTTCAAGATTCTCTCTTTATCTTTTGCACTTGGCATTTTAATTACAATGTGTCTTGGTGTGGTCCTCTTTGGATTCCTCTTGTATGGGGTTCTGTGTGCTTCCTGGACTTGTAAGTCTATTTCTTTCACCATGGAGGGAAAGTTTTCTGTCATTATTTCTTTTTTCTTTTTTCCTTTGCATTGCTGGTGCTTTCTCAGCAGCCTTTATTTTTTAATTTTTTACTAGAAATAAACATATAATAACAAAACAACAAAAAATGTTTGAGTCCCAATTTCAATGTCCAACAGTTCTGAGTCCCCGTTTCAATGTCTAACAGTTCCTTATGTGTACATGTCAGCAATGATATCTGGATGGTGGGCACATGGTGGCAATGCAGGTCTGACCCTCTCTGGTTTGGTCCTAGGCAACCTGCAGTGGTGCACAGCTGCTGACTGCTCACGTGGCAAGGCGTTGTCAGAGTCTTCCATCTCTGGACTGTTTTTCCTCTTGTCTTTGTGGTTGGAGCACACCTGTCAATTCCTCTCTGTTGCAGGAATACACATGGTCTTGGAGTTGTTTTCTGAAAATATACAAACATATTCTCGACCACAAGTTAATAAAGGAATCTTTTCTATATAATTAATTTGGGATCCTTTTTATTTTTGGCCAAATGATTTTCCTTTGTCTTATTTAGACACCATGTGTGTTTTTCATGGCTGTCTTGCTGTTAGCATTACAAATGAAAATTAATTTTGAAAAGTAAAATTTTTCTAGATGTAATTTACTTATAGGATATTTTTCCTTACATGATATTACCCTATTATCCCCCCCCTTTTTTTGATTAATGGAGGTTTTTGTAAATTTTATAATGCAGTCTTGATAACTTTAAATTTAAATTTTTTTTGGCCCAAAAATATGACTGCTTTAGGTTCATTGCATGTTCAGGAATTTTACCATGAGGTGAACTACCAATAGAAATTTTAGTTATTACTTTAAGAACAGCTTTTTGTCCAGTACAATTAAATTTACTTGAATATTCACTTATTTCAATTAGCCTATTTAAATTAATCTGAAAACTTTATTACTATTTATTGTCAAATTTAATACTCTACCAACAATCTTAGTTTACCCTGTAAATATTAGTGGGAAGGACTATTTGCCTTCTTGAGTAGGCCCTGAGCATTCCTGATGCTAGGCTGAATTTAGATATAGGGCTGCTGCTATCAGCCAAGTCTCTTTCTGTTGCCTGGGTCCCGATCTGAGCTGGGTGTGGGAAGCTCAAAGCAGCCATGGGGGCAGGATACCTCCTTCAGAAGGGGCAAGGGTTCAAGCCCCTGCAATGTTGGGAGGGTGAGGGTCTGTGCCCCACTTCTGTTGCCCCCCCAAGTTCTCTCCTGATGGCCCCTCTGCTACTGTGCCTGTCTTAGGTTGTTCCTTCCTTGAGGAATCTTACCCGTCTCTGGCTAACCAGCCATCCTCCGGGGCCAAGCAGGGTGATGTGAGGTTCAGTTCTGTCTCCTTGGTAGCCTATGCCCCCGTGGCCTCCACACCCAGCACCTGTCTTGGGAACCCCTAGCCTGCTGGCGGGGTCCCAGTGCTGATCACATATCTCCATATCTCGGGGAACTCGGGTTTCTTCTCCAGTGAGGGCCCAGCTCACACAATTGGGTGAGAGACAGATCCATGGTACCAGCCACCACGAGGCTTCAAGCTCAGCATGAACAGAAAGCTCAGGCAACAGCTGAGGGTAATTGGATTGTGAGAAGAGTGTCCATCTTGGCACAAAAGGGCAAGAGGGACCAATATAGGATGCTCAAGTGCCTTCCCAGTGCCTTAATTCCTTCTGAAAGGGATAAAATCCTTTCATGTCCTTTTCCTTTTTTTAATTTCTGCCAACCATTCAAAGAATTAGTTTGTAAGTTTGTTTGGGATGTCATTATTCCTTAATGTCAAATCGCAGAACCATTCTCACAATCATCACAGAATGATGTTCTTTGGACACACCTGAAGATATTTCAGAGGTAATATTTTTATGATTTATTTACAAACACATGAGAAACCAAAGCAATGTATTCTAGTTTCAAGATAGTATGATTGCATAATAAAATTATAATATGACATCTGCATATTTCAAAATATTGCATATTTGGTTTGGTTCTCTATGGGGAAGGGGGCAAATGTATCTGAAATGTTCTTACTTTTTTTCCATTTCCTTGCTTCTCAAATCTAGCACATCTTCCTTCTCTCATTCTGGTTGGAATATCTTTTTCCAAAATTTCTTAAGTCAAATTATAATAGTCATTGGTTCATACAAATTAAAAGAAAAATAAATAATCCATTATTTTACAGTTTTTTTCCTAAATCACTTTTCTACAAATATGGGCTTTTTGGTTGCCTTAAATTTTAATAGCAAACACTTAAATTTTAATTAGCCTTGGACTAACGCAGTGGTTGGCAAACTCATTAGTCAACAGAGCCAAATATCAACAGTACAACGATTGAAATTTCTTTTGAGAGCCAAATTTTTAAACTTAAAGTTCTTCTAATGCCACTTCTTCAAAATAGACTCGCCCAGGCCATGGTATTTTGTGGAAGAGCTCACTCAAGGGGCCAAAGAGCCGCATGTGGCTTGCGAGCCGCAGTTTGCCAACCACTCGAGTAATGAGAGGGCACAGTCCTCTTATGGCCACGTGCAAGTCCCAGCTTGGAGGACAGAGCCCTCCCAGCATAATTATAGCCAACAGCTACAGTTGTAAGCTTGAACCTATGGTCCAAACACGTGGCCCTACGTGCCTAAGTGATATAGGCTGCAAGTAAACAAAGCTTGATCAGGCGCATGAAATTGAGTAGGATCAAAACCCAGGAGAATGTTGTAAACATCTTGACCATGCCCTTACTTTCCCTCATGGCATCTGGCTATAAAATAAAGACACAGCTTGTAGTCTGTGGCGCTGTCACTAGCTCTCCATCAGAGAGGCTCTCCATCAGAGAGGACAGTATCCCACCAAGACCCAGCTTTCATTCTCTTGTCTGTCTTTTCTGAATCCTTCATTGCCCCCATTCAGGTTCACCCTTGGCTGTGCTGGCGCAGCACATATAATAATTGGTTTAATTTTCACAATATCACTAGGAGGTATTATTATTATCCCATTCTCCAAATAAAATATTGGCAGAGAGAAGTTAAGTGACTTAAGTAGTAGAAATTGGGAGGACCCAACCACTGAAATGGAGGGACCTAACACTGAAGCAAGGCCATAATAGTTTTATTCTGTGTAGGTTTCTTTGTTCATCTGGTTTTGTTTGTTTGTTTGTTTTTTGTTTTGTTTTTGTTTTTTTAGTGTTTTTCAGCAAATAACATCAGGCCTTTTCACAGCACTCCAGAGACCACTAGATGTAGCCAGAATACACTGGTGTCAGACACTTGAGCAACCACAGTGAGCAACTAAATGACCCTAAACTGACCTTGAGAGCATGGCAGAACCAGGGTTTTCAGAACTCAAGTAACAAAAGTGCTCCTTGTTTGCCATCTGGGACCCTTTCGAAAGTGAGAGGTCCATCAACAAGGCAGATCCTGTGCCTAGACCAAATAAAGGCACATTAAGGACCAGTTAAACTCTACCAGATTGAAATCATTTTGTTTTGTTCTGCCCTTTTTCCTGTTCCTTGAGTTGTATGGCTTGGTTCCCAGACTAGATCCCCTGAATTAGAATTAATGAATATGCATAGACCTTTCTTACCGTATTCTTTAAATTTGCTTCAAATTTTTATTTGGGCTTTCTCCCCATCTCCACATTGGGCTGCCTCATGAATCAAAAACCACTTTTCTCAGCAAACAACCTGCTGTTTCACAATCTGGTCTTTCCGTATTTGATGGGCTAAGGACTTACCAACTGTGTCTGGTAACAGGATTTGAACACTAGCACTCTGACTTGAGTTAGTGTGCTTGATCAAAATACTTTTCACAGGAAATCAGAGAAATATGAGTTCTTACCAAAAAATAAGGATCATCTTATCTGCATAATATGTGTATTAGTCAAAGTTATCTGTAACTTTGAGTCCACCAAAAAACAATCTCTTCCAATCCCCATGAGGTAATTTATACCTAATAAAACCAAAGTTTCCAATCTGATTGGCCAAATTCAAGAAAGGTATGTTTTAAAACTACTATTATAAGTATATCCTCATTTCTTGGATTCTCTAAACATCACTACCTGGTATTCTGTTTCCACTGTCTTTACCACGTCTAGTATAACTTTATTATTTTCCTTAATGTTCTTCCTCATATTCACTTAATCTTCACTCCCTTTATAGAATGAATCTCAGGAACACTCCTTGCTTAGTGGTTGGATTATATATACGTTATTAAGCTTACACTGATTCACACTGCATACATTAATGTTCACACTTGTTTGATATTAGCACTTTTTATTAAGGAATCTGCATTGGTTGTTAAGAATTGATGTTTATTAGTAGAGACAGTTAAATTTCAAGTTAAACCTAAATGCCGTGGTCTTTGTGGTTGTTTTGGAGGGCAGTAGAAGTACATTGCACAATGCAAAACCCAGCTGCTTGCCTTTCCTGTGCAATGAAGTATAATTCTTTGGGAAGCAGGATATCTGGTTATTAGTATATATCTATGCTCTGGTTCCACTCTCTCAAATAAAGTCTTTGTCTGACAGATGTTGTGCAATCTTCTCCAAACCATAACCACATCTGGCACAAAAAGAAGGTCATCACTGTCAATATTCAAATGGAGCCATTATGTTTGCCCCAAATGTTCTCTCATATCATCATAGTCCCACATGAGACAAAGTTGAGACATTTCTTAGTCCAGAAAATATTTCCAGCATACTACTTCACTGTAAAAGCAGAAGAGAACCACTGGAGTTTCCAATAGGCATGCCCATTCCTTATTTGAATAAATAAATATCAGTGTAACTTTGAGCAAGCTACTTAACCTCTCTGCGCCTGTTTCCTATCTGTAAGATGAGAATAGAAATAGTACTCATATCATATGGTTGTTAGCAATATTAAATCAGTTATTATGACTATTAAATCAGTTAACATATGTAAAGCATAGACCCGTAGATCTCAGTGTGACATCTTTATTTTATTCTCTCTTTGTTGAGATCTATTGTTATGAGAAAAGTAATTATATTTAATCCATTGTTTTCTGAAAGTAGAAAAAAAATGCAATTGCTAAGCACTGTCTATAGAACATTTGTATTGCATCCAATCCGGTTGTTAAGAAACAACTTGAATTTGTACAGAATGTACATTTGTTTCATTTTGGTTTACTGGCCTTCTGGGCATGTTGGAATTTATGGTGGTAAAAAAAAAAAAAAAAGGTTCCTGAAGTTTATAATTTACCAGGAAATATAAAGTTTTCAATCAAAAGTTAGGAACACAATTTTGGAAGTAAAAATTTGTTCTTTTGTGAATTCAGACCAGTAATTTTAAAGCAATTGCATTCTGGATGGATCTAGGAATTCTTTCTACTTGATTGTTCTTTTTAAATCTTGTCAAGATTTCTCTCCTCCAGCCCACCCAGTGTTGCTACAGTGGTTGAGTGTCAACCCATGAACCAAGAAGCCACTGGTTCTAATACCAGTCAGGGTACATGCCCAGGTTGCAGGCGCCATCCCCAGTATGGGGTGTGCAGGTGGCAGCCGATCTGATTCTCTCTCATTGGTGTTTCCATCTCTCTATATGTGTCCCTTCCATTCTCTCTAAAATCAATAAAAACATATATTTTAAAAAATATTTCTCTCCTCCAGACTTATAGAACCTGAAATTAAGTACATAAGTATGGTTAGAAAATAATTTTGTATGACCAAAAAATACATACTTTTAATAAAATGTGCTTATTGGTGGTGGTGAAACTATTCTGTATGATACTTATCATACTGGGTACATGATATTATGCATTTGTCAAGACCAATACACCTTTACAGTACAAAAAGTGAACCTTAATGTATGCAAATTATTTTTAAAAAGTTATTTAGGAGGTCATGGGATCCCAGGGAGGAATGACCACTGTGAAAACAGAATCTAGCCCTAGCCAGTTCAGCTAGAGTGTCAGACCGCAGACTGAAAGGTCTCAGGTTTTATTCCGGTCAAGGGTATGTACCTCGGTTACAGGCTCAGTCTCTGTCCCTGGTTGGTCAACCAATCGATGTGTCTCTTTCATATTGAGGTTTATCTGTCTCTCTCCTCCTCCCTTCCACTCTCTTTAAAAATCAATGGAAAAATATCTTTGGGTGAAGATTAACAAAAAAAAAAAAGAGAGACAGAGAGAGAATTTAATTATGTTACAAATATATGGGAAAGGAACTCATTGAAAGGATTGGGAGATTTGCAAAGACTTAAGTAACTTTGGGAATATGTGGAATCTGTAAAACTTAGGAGGAAATTAACTACACATAAACAGTAGACCCTAGTTGTTAAGTTTTTTTCCATGGGAGTATAGGTTAACAAGTTTGATACCATTACACATGTGTAATAGAATTGAGCAATTAAGTAAACAGACGGTGGATCATAACAGTCAGGTTTCTCATTGTTGGAGTAGAAATTTACAGATTAGCAAGGTGAAGAGCTTTGAATGATCCATTTGTGATGAATTGGTATTTGAGACATGAACTCATATTTAGTATAATATGAATGCAGGTGACTACATATAGAAATATTTATAGGCATGTGTATAGAAATGATAGTTTATTCAGATGTATTATTATTTGGCTTTCTGTCAGATGAAAGCACCTAAAAAAAAAGACATATCAGAGGCAAAGTGCATTCAGAGAATCCAGATCTTAGTTTCTAACACTATTCTTCAATTAAAAGATAAATGAATGATTCTATGACTGTGACAGAAAATATACAAGATGAGCCTGGAACATCTTGTAGTGCCAGAAATTTTAAAAAGGGCTTTAAAAAAAAGAAAGAAAACAAAAAACTCACATTGATGGATGGATAGAAGTATGCAAAGAGGCGTAGGAGTCAAATGAAAGAGGTCCCAGTGGCTAAAACTGCAACCATGTGAGCAATATAAAGTACTGTTGGATAATTACCCAAAATATAAAATAAATATCTGTAACTTCATATTTATATAAATGAATGATTGAATGAACAAATATATGGGGAATAAGACAAAATCACCCATGCAGAAAAATTCCAAAGAAGTTATGTAGATATTCTATGCTCAAGAAGGGGAATGTAGCTCCCCACTCCTTAAATGCAGGCTGTGCAGAGTGACTTACTTCCAGTGAGCATAGTATGGAAAAGGGAAGAAGAAAATAGAAACTTTACAGTGGAGAAATTTGACCCACACTACTTCAGACAGGTGAAGAAGGTAAAAAATCATGCTATTAGTACATACCTTGAGTAACGTGAAGGTATTAATGATGTAGTGAGAATAGCATTTTACCTCTGTGATTTTCCTCTCAAAACATATAACTACTTTTTAATCATGAGAAGAAAAAATACATCAGAAAAATTCTAATAGAAAAGCATCCTACAAAATAGCTGCCCAGAATTGAAAACTGTCAAAATCATCAAAAATAGTATGAGAAAATGTCACAGCCAAGAGGAACCTAAAGAGAAATGACACATTTTGGTAATGTGATATCCTGGCTAGAATTCTGGACGACCAGCTCATGGAGAAACTTAATACAAAGTGTAAAAGAATTGGACTATACCCCGCAGATGATAAATTACTAAGCAATTTCAAAAAGGGAAAACTATGGCCATCCCTTCATTTTAACAAGATCAGTCAGATGGCTATGTGTCATATGAGTCAAGGAATCAAATATTAGAGGCGAAAAGGTCAATGAGGAGACTTCTGTATCCAGTGAAGCACTGGTAGCAGGATGGTGAGAAAGGAAGAGATTCAGGAAGTATTAAAAGAGAAATCAACTGGTTGAATGCAGGGAGTAAGAAGAGGAAATGTTAAGGATAATTCCTAGATTTCCAGCTAAAGGAACCAAATACTGAAGGAGGAATTAGGTTAAAATGAGAGGTTGTGGATTCAATGTGGATTTTTTTTTTTTTAGTTTGAAGTGCTCCTGGCACATTCATATCAAGTTGTCAACAATCAGATGAGGCTATAGTTTAGGTTATCTGAAGTCTTCTCTGATTAACTAACCAGATGAAAGGTCTTCCTACAGAGATTCCCTATAATGCCAAAAGAGATATTAGTATATCTCTTAAAACACAAATCTAAATCTGGCTTACGATTTAGTTCTTGCATGCTTTTGCTACATTGGCAGACTCTTTGATGGAGCAAATGTGTCTCATATTTGTACTTTTACTAAAGGGGCTAGCAAGTGACCTATATAGAAGATGCAAAAGTTCCAGGCATGTAATAGTTGCTCAATGTTTATTGAATAAGTTAATAAATGTGTAAAATATTTACCAAGTTGATGTTAATTATATGTAATAAATATGCAGGTTGTACAGGTTTTTCTTATTACATTTACATTTACTTTATGTATATTCATATGATTATCTGACTCAATGTGTTAGCACTTTATAACAATGCTAATAATAGCTTCCATTTTTTCTTCTTTTCTTAAAGTTCTTGTTAGCATAGCCAGGGGGTTCACAAGGAGAGACAGTACAGCTGGTCAATAAAGAATCTTTAATGCTGTACATGGTATTGGATTTCCAACAGTTTATATACTCTGATCTCGGGGTACTGTAACTGGCATATCTATTTCTTTACTACAATAATAATATCCCTGCAATTCATTCAATGGGGACCATTTTCTTGGGAACTAAAGTAATAAGCTCCTGATACCAAAAGTCATATCAAAATGTTTATGCCTCTTTGTTTGTATATGCTATTCCTAGATCCCTAGAGTTGAGCTAAAGAATGATAAAAATAAATGAATTTATGAGGCTATTTTAATGATTATTATCAAATAACCAGTCTTTGTTTAATTTAAATGATTGCTGAAGTTCCTAGGAAAGAAATATGTCTTGCAAGCTGAACTTTACAGACCACCCCTTAAAGAGAAATAAACATAATTGGGATTTAATTTGAGGATATAGCTTAATTGATCACAGTTGTAGGTAAACTACTAATTGGAGTCACGAGCATGATGCCATTTTAATAACTTGCTGGTTTAGTTCATGGTTTTCTGGCTATTATTAAGCCTTTTTGAGCTTTTTGGTTAATTATTTAATTCCTACCACTGAACGCATGATTGCAATGAAGTTCAATTTATTTTTAAAAAACAATCCAACTCCAAATTTGCTTCACTTACAGCTGGGTGCCAATGGGTCAGATTTGGCCTGACCTGACACTACTGCAGCTCTTTTCTACAAAATATTCCTACCAAAGCATGGGTATGATGGAAATGGAAGTGAATTCTAAGCATAAGAATCCACTCCCTTATGCAAAAAAGAAAAGAAACTAGACCACCAACTTACACCATACACAAAAATAAACTCAAAATGGATGAAGGACTTAAAGGTAAGATGGGAAACCATAAAAATCTTAGAAGAAGCCATAGGCAACAAAATAGCAGATATCTGTTGTAGCAATATCTTTACCGATACAGGTCCTAGGGCAATGGAAACTAAGGAGAAAATAAACAAATGGAACTACATCAAAATAAAAAGCTTCTGCACAGCAAAAGAAACCATCAACAAAACAACAAGAAATCCCACTGCATGGGAGAATGTATTTGCCAATATTATCTCCAATAAGGGTTTTTAACTTTTTAAAATATATATTATTGGTTTTTTACAGAGAGGAAGGGAGAGGGATAGAGAGTTAGAAACATCGATGAGAGAGAAACATTGATCAGCTGCCTCCTGCTGATCACAACCAAGGTACATGTCCTTGACTGGAATCAAACCTGGAACCCTTCAGTCTGCAGGCTGATGCTCTATCCACTGAGCCAAACCAGTTAGGGCTCCAATAAGGGTTTAATCTCCAAAATTTACAGGGACCTCATACAACTTAACAAAAGGAAGATAAACAATCCATTCAAAAAATGGGCAAAGAACCTAAATAGACACTTTTTGCAAGAGGACATTCAGAAAGTCAAGAGACATATGAAAACATGCTCAAAGTCACTAATCATCCAAGATATACAAATCAAAACAACAATGAGATACCATCTCACACCTGTCAGAATGACTATCATCAACAAATCAACAAATGACAAGTGGTGGCAAGGATGCGGAGAACCCTCGTGCACTGCTGGTGGGAATGCAGACTGGTGCAGCCACTGTGGAAAACAGCATGGAATTTCCTCAAAAAACTAAAAATGGAACTCCCATTTGACCCAGTGATCCCACTTCTAGGACTATATCCCAAGAAATCAGAAACACCAATCAGAAAGGACATATGTACCCCTATGTTCATAGCAGCACAACTTACAATAGCTAAGATTTGGAAGCAGCCTAAGTGTCCATCAGCAGATGAGTGGATTAGAAAACTGTGGTACATCTACACAATGGAATACTATGCTTCAGTAAAAAAGAAGGAGTTCTTACCATTTGCAACAGCATGGATGGAACTGGAGAGCATTATGCTAAGCGAAATAAGCCAATAAGAGAAAGATAAATATCACATGATCTCATTCATTTGTGGAATACAATAAACAACATAAACTGATAAATAAAAATGGATCCAGACATAGAGAAGCATTAAACAGACTGTCAAACTTCAGAAAGAAGGTAACAGGGGTGAGGGGTGGGGAAGGTGAGATATCAACCAAAAAACTATATGTATGCATATAAGCATAAACGATGGACACAGACACTAGGGGGGTGAGGGCATGTGCAGGGTTGGGGGGTTGGGGTGGCTTGGGAGAGGTCAATGGGGAGTGGGGGGGGAGGAGACTTAGGTAATACTATATGTAATACTTTAAAAAATAACAAATTAAAAATAAGTAATTCAGTCCCTTATACAGTTATAGCTATTTTTCAAGGAAGAAGCTTAAATTGTCCATGTCCCTTTCTGGAATGTGCATTCCCTCTGTGAGCAGCCAATTAATCCAACTATAAGTTTCAATATGAGTCCAACATAAGTTCCATTTCTTCTGGGACTCCTCCCTGAATGTCAGACTTTTTCAGCCCATAGTGATTTCTCTTCTTTCTATACATACACTTTCCAAAAACATTTATTGTACTAATACTCTATCAGGTGCTATGCTAGACCCTGGTGATGCCAAAAAGAAGTTTCAATCTTGAGTCACTAAAATCTGAGAAGAGTAAGAAGACAGAAAAGTAAATTGAGAGAAAAAATACAGTGACATGGTTACCATGACAAAATGTGTATCTGCTGTTTGGGTGCATGTGTAGGTGAAGGTAAGAGGAAAATTACTTAGAAAAGTTAAATAAGAAGCAACAAATGAACTGAGTTAAGGATTAAATTTTTTTCTCAATAAGGTTATCGCTACAATTATTAGTAGTACAAAACTGATTAAACAACATAAATATATAAAAATTTTGTTAATTATTAATAATAATACTTTGTTAGAAATATATCTCAGATATTATTTTCAATAAACTCATGTATCTATACATTAACATTAAATTTTTCTAAAATTGAACATGGATCAGCATCAATTCTATTCTCATTTTTTATTTTTATACAAATAAGGTAATATGTGGTCTTATAAATAATCAGATGGAATAGAAAGCAATTTATAATAGCAGTACTTTTCAAATTTTTGAACCCCTTTTGGACTTCTGGGTCATATGTCCAAATCACCTATTGACATACCATAAAAATAATTTTAGTGAGCAATCAGCTGATAGTTCAAGTATTCCTTCAAATTTGTTAAAAGCAAAGAATGAGGAGCTACCTGACTTTAAAAAAAATGATTTAGAGAAGTTTATATCCAGTTACTACATTGCCAGACAATGTGCTTTATAAATATTTCAATATTTTTGCACAGAAAGGGCTTTCTGAACCAAACAACCCTACCAGCAACCTGGATTAAGGATAACCAGGTGGCAAACACACCTTGAAAGTTAGAAACCTGTAGAGAAATTTAGGGAAGACATTTGCTTACATTCCAAGGGTTGAAAACTTAAAGGATATCTATCCCTCCTCTCCCCAGAGAGGGCTTATTTACATTCTAGAACAAAGGTCTCCATCTCTGTCTCCAGAGAGGAGGTGGTTAACTGAGTCAGCTGCTCTATATAAGCATCTAAATTTATAATACCATGGTTGCTCTCTTGAGGTACAAACTCCACAGTGTGCTCAAGTGACATCTGCAATCAGCACACCTCCCCATGAGACATTGTGACAGAAAGAACTGATGATGCAAGATTTTCTGTATGATCAATGCAGCATTCTTTATAATAGCCAAGATTTGGAAGCAACCCTAGTGCCCATCAGTAGTTGAGTGGATAGAAAAGCTATGGTACATTTACACAATGGAATAATACACTGCTGTAAAAAAAAGAAGGAAATCTTACCTTCTGTGACAACATGGATAGACCTCGAGAGTATTATGCTAAGTGAAACAAATGAGTCAGAGAAAGACAAATACCATATGATTTCAGTTAAACGTGAAATCTAATGAACAAAATTAATAACAAACAAAATAGAAACAGACTCATAGCTACAGAGAAAAGACTGACATCTGTCAGAGGAGAGGGGTGTTGCGGGCTGGGTGCATAAGGTGAAGGAATTAAGCAAAAAAAATAAAATAAAACTTATATACACAGACAACAGTATGTGATTACCAGCAGAAAGAGGGTAGGGGAAGGTAGGAAAGGGTAAAGGGTGGATAAATGGTGATGGAAGGAGATTTGACTTAGGGTGGTAAACACACAATACAATATACAGATGGTATATTTCAGAATTTTACATTGAAACCTATGTACTTTTGTTAACCAATGCCACCCCAATAAATTCAACAAAAATAAAAAAACAACAAAAAATCCCCAAAATATTATCAAACAGTGAAAATATTTTTATCATTAAATGTCTCTTGTCCTGAGGTCTCGTGACTCTGTGTATGTGTCTGTGTGTGTATACACACAATTGATATAGAGATAGGTAAAACAATGCAAGTGCAGTAACATCTCAGACCCTTCACAGCTTCAGACTCAACACCAATTAATTCACTCTCACAAGTCCAATCTTTCTAACTGCTCCTGTTTTAAATCCCTGAAGGTTTGACTTTGCAAGAAAGGTGTGTATTCTTTTATAAAGTGTAAAAGGAGCTATTGTAAAAGTAATAATTAATGCTCTATTACAAACGTCAATTTTAACACATGATAGTATACTCTTTAGAAAGTTTATGCATATCATAGGACCATTAAATTAAGAGTTTGTGAAAAAAAATCACAGAGAAATAATTGAAGATGATTCTATTTACACAGAATAAAAACTATAAGATTAAATTTATATTTTCATAGTTGCATATTTATGTAATTAAACTACTATGAAATGAAAGGAAATAAACATTCAGAACAGTGGCTACTTTTTAAAAAAAAGGAAATATATAAGGCATTTAGGGAGGCTTCAAAAGATATTGGTAATATTTTATTTTCTCAATATTTACCTTTTATTTTCTGTAAGCTATAAGACATTACATTTCTATGTGTGAAATTTATCATAAAATTTTTAACTTACCAATTTTTAAAATAACTGTCAGTGTCACAGCTGAAGGATGATTAAGAGAAACTTAGTAACATCATAAATGCTTATTTACAAAAAGTACAGCAAATAAGAACATTTTATTTATTAATTTGCTCACCTGCAAATATTTACTGGGCATCTATTATGTGCAATTGCTCTAGGTGCTTATGAAACTGTTACTAAAACAGGATGAAACAAAGGAGAGCAGCTAAAGGGCTATTGCAATAATCCAGGCAGAAGATGATGGTGGCTTTGATAAGAAAGGTAATGGTGGAGATGAAAAGTCATCTGGTAGTCATTCTATTTTAAATTTAGAACTAACTGGATTTCCTGAGAGTTTAGAAGTATGGTATAAAAGATAAAATATTCAGTGCAACTCCAGGTTTTACCTGAGCAACTGGAAAAATGGAGTTTCTATAAATGAAGATAGGTTACAATGTAAATGAAGCAGGTTTAATGGGGAAGAAAATTTAATATCTCCATTCGATACCCAAGTGACACTGTATGTATAGGTCTGGAGAGCAAGGAGAAACAATGGAAACTCCAGATGTGCTGCTTACCAAGTCTGTCAACTAAAAGCATCTTACTCTTTTTTTAAAAAATACATTTTTATTGATTTCAGATAGGAAGGAGATGGAGAGATAGAAACATCAATGATGAGAGATAATCATTGATCGGCTGCCTCCTGCATGCCCTCTACTGGGGAACAAGCCCACAACCAGGCATGTGCCCTTGACCAGAATCAAACCCTGGACCCTTCAGTCTGCAGGCCAAGACTCTATCCACTGAACCAAACCGGCTAAGGCAAAGCATCTTACTCTTGTTTGAAAATTTCATTTGAGTTCTTTTCTTATTGCAGTAACTCAATTAATAATATCAAACATTGTCTTTTGACTCAGAACTATAAAAGAAAACAAAGGTTTATTTTTAATTGTAGTGTATAAAATTTTTTAAACTTGAGCACAAATACATAAGTGTACATGCATGCATTTGTGTGTGTGCATGCATGCATGCGTGTGTGTGTGTGTGTGTATTTACTAAACTACAATGCTAATATGGTTTTGGCTCTGATTTCCAAACCTTCTCATGGGGAGATGTGGAAACATTAGCCAGTAATAGCTAAGGAAAATATCTTTGTCACCTTCCAGCTCTGCATTGTCTTTCCAAGGACCTCTGTTGTGACCCACAGCATATTGGTCTGAAATAGATATTTCCCTCGGTCATGATTTTTAATGCCAGTGACAGAGCTGTTTTGGTCTCTCTGTTTGCAAGTGCTCAAGTGTCAGGCTTTAAACAGAGAGCCAATTGTTTCTTTGGCTTTAGTTATCTGTGTTCCTAACTATAGATCCTTTGATTAAAGTCTGTCCCACACCAAACATTCTGTACTATAGCAGTTACAACTTTGTTTCTCAGCTTTTAATGCTCTCTCACAATCACTCTAGGTATCTTAGCCCTATCTGAATTATATGGGGCACATTTTACAGGTATTATAGATGTTGTTTGTTTGTTTGTTTATTTTAAATAAAAACAGAGTAGTCTCCCACTTTGTGGAAAAGTCATGGTCTCTATGTTACTTCATGTATAACATTAGAAAATATGTTCTTGTCTCTAGAACTCAGAATTTTCTTACCTGAATATAGTATGTCTTATTTTACAAAAACTATAGCAATAATTTTGTGAAGTTACCTTAAGCCTATGGTGTGATTTTTAACTTTGGTCATTAACAAATGTGGTTATCAGTTGACCCCAATATCAGATTCATTCTATCAGGATAGGCAAACTTAGAATAACAACTTATTTTACAGGAAAAATTTAAAGAGTGAGACTGTTATGTTTACTTGACTCTTTAGTCTATTATCTGTAAGAAATTTAAACAGATAGCCAAATTTTTACCCGAATATTGCTTAGCAGGTAGAGTAACATTGTTTTTAGAAAGTCATTGATTGACTTTAACACCAATAGTTTAAAATTACATATCTGAGAAACAAATCAGAATTAGAGGAACCTTCTCTAGATTATATATGGCTGCTAACAAATTTTTAATCTTTGACTCTTCTTTATCCTGCACTCAAAGAGACCATCACTCATCTTGTGATTTATTATTACCTCAGATGGGTAACAGTACCATTTTTTATATCAATTGCATTAAAGTAATACTCATTCAACACATTTCTTAACTAGTATTGTATTCTGTATGCATACTACATTATGCATGAGAGCGATGTAAGTTAAAAAATAAAATAAACCCTGGCTAAAAAGTATACACAACCTAAAAGAGAATAGAAATGTATTAAATAACTAGTTTTATTTCATTATGGAGACTATGTTTTCAGATTTGTGCACAAGAATCAGTGATATTAATGAGATATCCATAACTCTATTCTGAATAAACAAAAATATATCAAATAGACAAGTGGTAGAAGATAATTCCTAGTAAGAATATGATGAGTTCACATAGCAAACTGCATAAAGTAATGTGGTTCTGTTAGAACACAAAGTAAAAGAGGGGTGGTGTCAATAGGTAAAGCTAAAAATACAGGCACGAATTTTGTCTTTCTTCAGTATAAAGATAAGATCCATGGGATACTCAGAAAGTCTTTCACAATCCAATAAAAATAAATTATAACAAACATTTTAAAAGCATTACAGGACTTACCTAAAAGTAAGAAAAAGTCAGGGATAAAACAAACAAGTGAGAAAAGTGAACTAAAACTTGAAAAATAAGCATAGTCAATAAACACACACAAATGCTGGGTTTGCCCTGATAACCAGTACCCAGAGACTATACTAATGTGTAAGGGTTAAATATGACATTACTGAATTGGGTAGAGCTGGTTGAAGGAGACTGAAGTCACAAATTTGTTATGCCACCAGAATCCCAGAAGAAGTAAGAAGTGAAAACAAACCCTCTATGGGGAAATTTAATACCCTTTTATGACTCCAGGCTTTCCACTGACTAAATCCAATTAGACATGAAAATAAGCCACCATAAGGGAAAGTTGGGAGATTACCTCTGAAGGAATTCAGGTAATGGAATTGCTGAATCAGATGTTTAAAAACTTATATTTGGAGATTCTGAAGATGGTAACTGGCAGAAAGGTAGGGAGGGAGAGAGTGTGAGAGAGAGTGAGGGAGCTATGGGGGAGTATGTGGACTTGTGTGGTGTGTGTTTGTATGATCTAGGGACAGTTAGATCCTGCAGGTCTTCCAAGGGGCTGCCAAACTGGGCACATGCCAAGCCCCACTGCCACTGTGGACTCTCGGGGGCAGCCAGCACAGGCACAGAGACCATACCATCTTGAAAAACAGAGCTGCTTGAGACTAGGATCCTGGCCTCAGCACCACCCAGTCTGGTCTCAGACACACGCAGGCTCACTGTAGCACCATAGGAACTGCCAGACCTGCCCCTTGCACAGGGCTACAGCTCTGCTAGAGATATTTGAATCTGGGAGTGTGGACACTGGGAATCTGTTCCCCGCAACTCAATTGGGAGACCAAACCCCACACCCACACAGGGCAGCAGTGCCACCTGATTTTGATTCTGGGTAAGCGCACACAGAATTCTGTTTTCCACAGCGCAGGAGTGGACCTCCTGCAGACACAGTGCAACTATGCAACCCGCTCCCCCAAGCAGACCAGGGACCCTGATTCTCCATGCCAGAGGCAGCACTGAGCACCAGTGACTTGACTCTGTTTCTCATCGTGTGCACCTGGGATCCCTGATCCCTAGTGCATTCACAATAAGAGCCAGTGACTCCAATTCTTGGTGCATGCACATGCAGGGACCCTGATTCTCGGCGCGTGGCCGCACCAAGCAACAGAGAGTCTGATATTTGATTCTTGGTGCGGGCACAGGGGGCTCTGACTCCTGACACTCACTAAGGGACTCTGATATAGACACATGGCAATGGGACCTCTTTTTCAGCTCAGAGCAGGTAGGGCCCCTGATTCTAGGTGCACACACGAGGCCACACTGAACGCCAGTGACTCTGATCCTGGGTGAGTGTGGCTCCCACCAACCTACGGCAGCCACACGTCTTGGTGTCAGAGTTCTTCAGTAATACTCAGGTGATGCGAAGCTCCCACTACACATGGCTAAAGCCCATGCAACAAGATGTTTGAACCTTCTGGTGATACTCAGAATCAGGAGACAATGATGCAATCCCCAGAGGAAAGAAAATGAAGAATTGCCAAGAGAGAAAATAAGTGAAATAGAAGCATGCAACATGACAGAAAAAAGAATTCAGAATAATGGTCATACAGTTCATACACCAGATGGATGAGAAAATCAGCAACCTATGCAAAAATCAAGAAGAAATCAAAAGTGATATATCTACAATAAAAAACACCATGGAAGGTTTCAACAGTAGCCTAGAAGAATCAGGGGACTGAATTAGTGAGTTAGAAATAAGGTAGAGAAACAAGCCCAATCTGAACAGCAACTGGAGAGAAAAATTAAAAAGCAGGAAGAGAGTCTAAGGTAGCTTTGGGACAATACAAAACAAAGTAACATATAATAGGGCTGCCAGAAGGACAAGAAGAGCAGCAAGGATTAGGAAATCTATTGGAAGAAATAATGACAGAAAACTTGCTGGATATGGGGAAGAAAAAAGTTCCACAAGTACAGAGTCCCAAGCAAGATGAATCCCAAAATAACCACACCAAGACACATCATAATTACAATGGCAAATGTTAACGACAAAAGAGAATCTTAAAGGCTACAGGAGAGAGACAGAGAGTTACCTACAAAGAATCCCCCAACAGATTATCAAATGATTTCTCAACAGATACAGAATCAAGCTAGAGGGGAATGGAAGAAGGTATACAAAGTGATGCAAAGCAAAGGATTGAATCTAAGAATACTCTATCCAGCAAGATTATTGATCAAAAGTGAAGGGGAAATCAGGAGCTTTGCAGACAATAACAGGCTAAGGGAGTTTATCACTACCAAGCCAGGAATGCAAGAAATGCTATAGGGAGTGCTGTAAAAAGAAGAAATAGAAAGGGAGGAAGGAACACAGGCATAAAGTACAGAAATGGCTAAAAACAAGTACCTATCAATAATAACATTAAACGTAAAAGGATTAAATGCTCCAATTAAAATACATTGAATGAGTGAATGGATTAGAAAACATGACTCATATATATATATATATATATATATATATATGCTGTCTACAGAAGACCCACCTCAGAACAAGGGACTCACACAGACTGAAAGTGTTAGGGATGGAAAAATATCTATCAAGCAAATGGAAATGATAAAAAAAGATGGGGTAGCAATATTTATATCTGAAAAAATATACCTCAAAGTGAAGACCATAACAAGAGACAATAAAGGCCAATTCATAATTCTAAAAGGATCAATACAACAAAAGGATATAACTCTGGTAACCATTTATGCACCC
Source organism: Corynorhinus townsendii (assembly GCA_026230045.1). Classification (NCBI taxonomy): domain Eukaryota; kingdom Metazoa; phylum Chordata; class Mammalia; order Chiroptera; family Vespertilionidae; genus Corynorhinus; species Corynorhinus townsendii. The sequence continues at coordinate 75,749,351 of JAPDVU010000001.1, read as the reverse complement.
AATGCAGGAGCACCCAAATACATAAAAAACACTTCTGGAAGATATCAGGGGAGAGATTGACAGCAACATAATCATAGTAGGAGACTTTAATACCCCATTAACATCACTAAATAAATACTCTAGACAAAAAAATTAGCAAAAAAAAATCAATCCTAAATGACTCACTAGATCAGATGGACTTGTCATCTTTAGAACATTCCACCCCAAAACTACCAAATATACATTCTTCTCAAGCTCACCTGGGACATTTTCAAAGGTAGAACACATATTGGGACACAGGCACAGTCTCTCCAAATTCAAGAGGATTGAAATCATGTCAAGCATCTTCTCAGATCACAATGGCATAAAATTAGAAATCAACAACATTAAAACAATCACAAAAATTAAAACACTTGGGGGCTGAATAGCACACTATTAAACAATCAGTGGGTTACCAAAGAGATCAAAGAAAAAATAAAACACATCCTGGAAACAAACAACAATGAAAACACAACAATCCAAATTTTTTGGGACACAGTGAAAGCAGTCCTGAGAGGGAAGTTCATAGCATTACAAACCTACCTCAAAAAAAATAAGAAAAACTGATAATAAAACATCTAACTCTGCAATTTGAATTAGAAAGAGAGCAACAAGAAAAGCCTAGTGTGAGCAGAAGGAAGGAAATAATAAAGATCAGAGTGGAAATAAATGACATAAAGACCAAAAAAAAAAAAAGATCAATGAAACCAAGAGCTGGTTCTTTGAAAGGATAAACAAGATTGATGAACCTCTAGCTAAGCTCACCAAGAAGAAAAGAGAAAGGACCCAAATAAACAAAATCAGAAACGAAAGAGGTGAAATAACAGATCCCACAGAAATACAAAGAATCATAAAAAAATACTATGAGCAACTCTACTCCAACAAAATGGTCAACCTAGAAGAAATGGACATATTCCTAGAAAAATACAACCTTCCAAAACTCAACCAGGAGGAATCAAAAAATCTGAACAAGGCGATAACTGTGGAGGAAATTGAAGGAATAATAAAAAGACTTCCAACAAACAAAAGCCCTGGACCAGAGAGCTTCATAGCAGAGTTTTATCAAACATTCAAAGAAGAAATAAAGCCTATCTTCCTCAGACTATTCAAAAAAATTCAAGAGGAAAGAGCACTTCCAAACTCTTTCTTTCTACAAAGCCATCATTCCCTAATCCCAAAACCAGATAAAGATAATACAAAGAAAGAGAATTACAAGCCAATATTCCTTGTGAACATAGATGCCAAAATTCTCAATAAAATTCTAGCAAATCAAATCCAGCATTACATTAGAAAGATCATACACCATGACCAAGTGGGATTTATTCTGGGGATGCAAGGATGGTACAACTTCTGCAAGTCAATAAATGTGATACACCACATAAATAAACTGAGAGACAAAAACCATATAATCATATCCATTGATGCAGAAAAAGCATTTGACAAAATCCAACACCCCTTCTTGATAAAAACTCTCAGCAAGGTGGGAATAAAAGGATCATACCTCAATATAATAAAAGCCATATATGACAAACCCACAGTCAACATCATACTCAATGGGCAAAAACTGAAACCATTTCTCATAAAAACAGGAGCAAGACGGGTATGCCCACTCTCACCACTCTTGTTCGACATAGTACTGGAAGTACTAGCCATTGCAATCAGACAAGAAGAAGAAATAAAAGGCATCCAAATTGGAAAAGAAGAAGTAAAACTGTCCTTTTTCGCAGATGACATGATATTGTACATAGAAAACCCCAAGACCCCATCAGAAAGCTATTAGACTTAATAAATGAATTTGGCAATGTAGCAAGATACAAAATTAGCACCCAGAAGTCTATGGCTTTTCTATACACCAATAATGAACTCACAGAAAGAGAAATTTAAAAAGCAATCCCATTTACCATTGCAACAAAAAAATTAAGATGACTAGGAATAAACTTAACCAAGGAGACAAAGGTCCTGTACACAGAAAATTTCAGGATGCTAAAAAAAAGAGATAGAGGAAGACATGAACAAATGGAAGAATATACCATGTTCATGGATTGGCAGGATCAACATCATTAAAATGTCCATACTATGCAAAGCAGTCTATAAATTCAATGCAATCCCCATTAAAATACCAACAGAATACTTCAAAAGACCTAGAACAAGTCCTCCAAAAATTCATCTGGAATAAAAAAAGACCCCGAATAGCTGTAGCAATCTTGAAAAAGAAGAGCAATGTTGGAGGGGTCATAGTACCAGATATCAAGCTATACTACAAAGGTACAGCACAAGAACAGACATATAGGCCAATGGAACAGAACAGAGAACCCAGAAATCGACACAAGCCACTATGCTCAATTAATATTTGACAAAGGAGGCAAGAGCATACAATGGAGACAAGACAGTCTCTTCAATAACTGGTGTTGGGAAAACTGGACAGATACATGCAAAAAAAATGAAACTAGACCATCAACTTACACCAAAAACAAAAATAAACTCAAAATGGATAAAGGACTTAAACGTAAGTTGGGAAACCATAAAAATCTCAGAAGAAGCCATAGGCAACAAAATAGCAGACATTTGTCGTAACAATATCTTAGCAGACACAGCTCCTAGGGCCATGGAAACTAAAGAGAAAATAAACAAATGGGACTACATCAAAATAAAAAGCTTCTGCACAGCAAAAGAAACCATCAACAAAACAACAGGAAAGCCCACTGCATGGGAGAACATATTTGCCAATGTTATCTCCGATAAGGGTTCAATCTCCAACATTTACAAGTTACTCATATAACTTAACAAAAGGAAGATAATCAACCCAATCAAAAAATGGGCAAAGGACCTACCTAGATACTTTTTGCAAGAGGACATTCAGAAAGCCAAGAGGCATATGAAAACATACTCAAAGTCACTAATCATCTGAGAGATGCAAATCAAAACAATGAGGTACCATCTTACACCTGTCAGAATGACTATTATCAACAAATCAACAAATGACAAGTGCTAGTGAGGATCCATAAAAAAAAAAGGAACTCTTCTTCACTGCTGGTGGGAATGTAGCTGGTACAGCCACTGTGGAAAAACAGTATGGCGTTTCCTCAAAAAATTAAAAATGAAACTGCCATTTGATCTAGTAATCCCACTTCTAGGAATATATCCCAAGAAATCAGAAACACCAATCAGAAAGGATATATGCATCATGTTCATAGCAGCGCAATTTACCATAGCTAAGATTTAGAAACAGCCTAAATGCCTATCAGCAGATGAATGGATTAGAAAACTGTGTTACTTCTACACAATGGAATACTATGCTGCTGTAAAAAAAAAAAAAAAGAAGGAATTCTTACCTTTTGCAACAGCATGGATGGATCTGGAGAGCATTATGCTAAGCGAAATAAGCCAGTCAGTGAAAGATAAATACCACATGATCTCACTCATTTATGGATAATAAAGAACATTACAAACTGTTGGGCAAAAAAAAAGAGGCAAAGAAGCATGGAACAGACTGTCAAACTACAGCGGGAAGGTAGGGGAAGGTTGAGGGGGTAAGAGATCAACCAAATGACTAGTATGCATGCCTATAAGCACAACCAACAGACTCAAGACACTGAGGGCGGAGGGATGAGGGCAAGTGCCCGGGTGAGTAGGGGAGGTGAGGGGGAGGTCAGTGGGGAAAAAAAAAGGAGACATATGTACTATTATTTGCAATACCTTAAACAATAAAATTAAATTAAATTTTAAAATAACAAAAAGGTGAATGAACAATATATTATAAAAAATAATGTATATACTTTGATACATTTTAACTGTCAAGTATTTTGTTAGCCCACAAACGAAAAAACTTTTAAAAAACTTAGAGTGGAATTGTACCTAGAAGTCATTTTAAATAAACTGCATATCTGAACATTTTCAAAAAATAAATAATAAATAAGTAAATAAATAAATAAAAACTTACATTTGAAATACTTTAAAAATACAAGGTGAAATTTTAAATCTAAAAATAAGTGGGATATATCAGAAAATGTTAGGGATATTTGATAATAAACCTAGTAATACAAATAACTACTATAAATAATAAAGCATTCCCCTTAGATGCACATGAGAAAAATTCCAAACAGGTTCAAGTATCAGGAAGCAGAATCCAGTGACAATTTGTGTCAAAAAAAAACAAAAACAAAAAACACAACTAAGTCTGTGAAGTTACTGTATACACAGGTTTTCTTTAGGAAAGGAGCTTCAAAAAAAAAAGATATATAATAGTTAACAGTTTAAAATTAATATACTCAATGAGTTCGTTAACAGTAGATAAAACATAGTCAAAAAGAGAATTTTGGAAATGGAAAAAGATATAAAAAAATTAACCAAAATGAGTCACTGAGAGTCAAAATGATGAATAATATTAAAGAGAATTTAAGATAAATGTAAGATAAAATTAGAAACCATAAAATATGGCTAATCAGAGTAACAAAATAAAATAACAGAAGTAATGGAAAAGATGTAATAGCTATATGATAATGCAGAATTTTTGAGAACAGAATAAACCATGACTGTACATGTATGAAAATTTACAACATGTAACAAGAGGAATAAATAAAATAAATCTGTACCTAAATACATTTTAGAAAATAAATAAATAAAGTGAACCATTCCTTTAAAAATATAAATTCTCATAATTAGATCAATTTCTAGCCATGAAGAAGTAAAACAACATTACTATATACAACTAGAAAGCTGAACAAAATACAGGTGATCCTTGAACAATATGGAAGTTAGAAGCACTGGCCCTCACAGAGTCAAAAATCTGTGGATAACTTTTTTTTTACTTCCTCAGAACTTAGTTACTAATAGCTTACTCTTGACAGAAGTCCTTACTGATAACATAAACAGTTTATTAAAACTTATTTTGTATGTTATATGTATTATAGATTGTATTCTTATAAGAAAATACGCTAGAGAAAAAATGTTACTAATCAAATAATAAAGAAAAGAATATATTTACAGCATTTATTGGGAAAAAATGTGTATATAAGTAGAACTGCACAGTTCAAATCCAAGTTGTTCAAGAATCAACTGTATATGAAACAACTATTTCAGATATTGGATAGCCAAAAGTGCAGGGCTTTGATTACTGGGAAAAGAGAAAGATGAGCCTTATAATTGTCTCAGATTTCTGCTTGTAGTCATGCTCCAGAATGTGTTGTAGAGAAAAGAATCCCAAGTAGAGCATAGATGTCTCACTGCACTTCCTTGTCTCAGATCAGTTAAGGGCCTGACTGGAACCAAAAGGTGGAGGAAGGGAGAATTTACTCTTTTGCTTTAACTGGGCACTTACATAGTTTTCAGATAACTTGGACTCAAATAGGCACCTACACCACTGACTTCCTTAGTTTTCAGGCCTTCAAATTTGCACTGAAACTACACCACCTGCTTCCCTGGGCCTCCACATTACAATCATGTAAGCTATTTCTGTAATCTCTTCTTCCTTTTCTTTCTTTCTCTCTTTCATATTTTCAATTTTTTATTCTACCTTTCTTCAGTTTACCTCTCCATCCATTCACCCATCCATCCATCCAATAGGTTCTCTTTCTCTGGAGAACACTAATACACTACAGAAATAAAAATAAGGATAATCACAGATTTCTCATTATAAAATATTTAATTCAGATAAAAATGGAACAACATCTTTAAAGTACTGAAGGAAATAACTTTCATATACAGAAAAAATATCCTTAAAATAAAAGCAAAAGACAAACAAAAGAAACTCCTTTTTATGGTAAACAAAAAGAATTTGTCAGCAAAAGCTTTGCACTGTAAAAAAAGTTACATAAAATCTTTATTTTTTGTTTTTATTTAAAGTATAACAAATAGTAGCACATAAGTCTCCTTTTTCCCCCATTGACCTCCCCACAGCCTCCTCCACACCAGCCCCAGCACATGCCCTCACTCCGCTAGTATCTGTATCCATTGGTTAAGCTTATATGCATGCAAACAAATCCTTTGGTTGATCTCTTACCACCCCCACCCTCCCCTGCCTTCCCACTGAAGTTTGACAGTCTGTTCGATGCTTCTATGACTCTATTTTTGTTCAGCCATTTATGATGTCATTATATTCCACAAATGAGTGAGATTATGTGATGTTTATCTTTTTCTAACTGGCTTATTTCACTTAGCGTAATGCTCTCCAGTTCCATCCATGCTGTTGCAAATGGTAAAAATCCCTTCTTTTTTATGGCAGTGTAGTATTCCATTGTGTAGATGGACCACAGTTTTCTAATCCATTCATCTGCAGATGGGCACTTAGGCTGTTTCCAAATCTTAGCTATGGTAAATTGTGCTGCTATGAACATAGGGGTGCATATATCCTTTCTGATTGGTGTTTCTGTTTTCTTGGGAAATATTCTTAGAAGTGGGATTACTGGGTCAAATGGCAGCTCCATTTTTAATTTTTTGAGGAAATGCTACACTATTTTCCATAGTGGCTGCACCAGTCTGCATTCCCACCAGCAGTGAAGGACGGTTCCTTTTTCTCCACATCCTTGCTAGCACTTGTCCTTTGTTGATTTGTTGATGGTAGCCATTCTGACAGGTGTGAGATGGTACCTCATTGTCATTTTGATTTGCATCTCTCAGATGATTAGTGACTTTGAGCATGTTTTCATATGTCTCTTGGCCTTCTGTATGATCTCTTTCAAAAAGTGTCTATTTAGGTCCTTTGCCCATTTTGTGATTGCATTATTTATCTTACTTTTGTTAAGTTGTAGGAGTTCCCTATAAATTTTGGAGATTAAACCCTTATCAGAGATAACATTGGCAAATATGTTCTCCCATGTAGTGGACTTTCTTGTTGATTTGTTGATGGTTTATTTTGCTGTGCAGAAGCTTTTTATTTTGATGTAGTCCCATTTGTTTATTTTCTTCTTAGTTTCCATTGCCCTAGGAGCTGTATGGGTAAAGATATTGCTATGACAAATGCCTGCTATTTTGTTGCCTATGGCTTCTTTTAAGATTCTTATGGTTTCCTGTCTTACATTTTAGTTCTTTATCCATTTTGAGTTTATTTTGTTTGTGGTACAAGTTAGTGGTCTAGTTTCATTTTTTTGCATGTATCTGTCCAATTTTCCCAACACCATTTATTGAAGAAACTCTCTTGACTTCATAGGCAGAAATTAAAATTTGGAATTTTACAAAAGAAGAAATTAGAGCTAAAATGGTAAATATGTGGTGAATATAAAAGATGATTTCTCATTTTCAATTTTGCTTTAAATTATATTTGACTGTAAAATAATAATAATAACAATAATGTGTTATAGGGCTTATGGCACATATAGAATAAAATGTATGACAATAAGAGCACCTTGAATGAGGGGAATATGTAATGGAAATATATTAATATAAAAAGTAATATAATATTAAAGGGTAGATTGTAATAAAATAATGATGAAATTTTAAAATCAAAACAACCATGAAAGAAACAAATAAGTCAATGTAGGAATTAAAAACACATTAAAATTTTAATTGAAAGAAGGAAATAAAAGTGGTAAAAGGAAAAAAAAACCACAGATGGGATAAATAGCAAAATGGTAGATTTAAAGCCAACCAAATTGATAATTACATTAAAGATAAATGGTCTAAATACTCCAGTTATAAGACAAATAATGTGAGAAAATATTCAAAATCAAGAACCAACAATATGAAACCTATTTTAAATATAAATACATCAATAAGTTTAAAAGTAAGTTGATGGAAAATAAGACCATGCAAATGCTAATTCTAAGAAAGAATTACATTAGCAATTTTGAATTTTATTCTATAGGACATAACTGAACAAAACTTGCTCTGCACACCACACCAGGAAGAGCCCAGAGATCAGCCCATTTGTTCATCAAAAGTGGGTAGATTTTACCTCAGTGGAGACTACAGAGCCAAGGAAGTGGTGATGGTGGTGGTGACAACCTGTCTATCAGAAATGGTGGAAAATTAAAGTGATTAGTTAAAGTCTTCTTTGTCATGGGGACTGCATTTGGAGAGTCCCATTGTTGTTCAGCAACACCAGATTTCTGAGGACATACCTCTGAGACTGAAGGGAGGGAAAGGAAAAGAAAGAAGGGAGAAAGAGAACTACAGGAATGCATTTCCTTCTGTCTGTCCCAGGATTTCAGCAAGAGGTCCAACCCACAGATTTCTGGGACTCCACCACTCAAAGATTACCCTACTGGGAAGAAGTCATACTGAAATCCAGTTGTTTTTTTAATGCCAATTTTTATTTATATGCCGTACTCCCAACTTCAAGTCCACTTCAATAAGAGAAAACCAAAACTTGTGCTTTAGTGCCACCTTCAGAAAAATGAAAGAAAGGCTCCTCATTGCCAACCTCTTGAACTGTTAGAATCAAAGCCTTATCTAAATAGGAAAAGTGTTCAGTACTTCAAGTGTGGTGGCAGAAGCCCATTTCATCAAACACTATGAAAGATTACGATAATAGGATGCTACAAAGAGAAAAATTCTCCAGTAACTGAACTCAAAGACACAAAATACCATGCAGCTGCCCATCCTGTGTGGCTCAGTGGTTGAGTGTGGACTCGGGAACCAAGATTCATTTCCTGATCAGGGCACCTGTACAGGGCATACAGGAGGCAGCCGATTGATGATGTTTCTCTCTCATGGATATTTCTATCTTTTTCTCCCTCTCCCTTCCTCTCTGAAATCAATGAAAATAATTTTTTAAAAAAAATACTATGCAGCTGTAAAAAAGAAGGATCTCTTACCCTTTGGGACAGCATGGAGGGACCTGGAAAGTATTTTGCTAAGCAAAATAAGCCAGTTGGAGAAAAGACAAGTATCACATGATCTCACCTATATGTGGAATCTAATGAACAAATAAAACTGATGAACAAAATAGGCCCAGAGGCATGGAAGCATAGCACAGACTGATGGATCTCAGAGGGAAAGAGAGAGGGCAGTAGACAGAGAATAACCAAAGAACCTATATGAATATATGCATAATCCATGGACACAGACAATAGTGTAGTGAAGGCCTAGGGCAGGTGGGAACTGGGTTCAGAGAGGCAATAGGGTAGAAGGAGGTACATCTGTAATACCCTCAACAGTAAAGATAAGTCAATTTTTAAAAACATACATATATCCATCATCTCCCAAAAAAACAGACCCAAAATAATGTGACCTAACTATTCAAAATAGCTCTTATGAAGAAATTTAATGAGCTACAAGAAAATTCAAAAGGCAATTGAATGAACACAGGAATACAATTAATGAACAGAAAGAGTCCTTTACAAAGAGATTAAAATTTCAACAAAAGAACCAAATGGAAATTCTGGAGCTGAAAAACTCATTAAATGAGATGAAGAGTGCATTAGAAAGTACTGGACATATAGCAAAGCAGATGGAAGAGAAAATAAGTGATCTGGAAGTTAGGAAATTAGAAATTATTCAGGTGGAAAAGAAGAGAAAACTAAGATTTTTTTAAAGTAAAGAAATCCTATAGGAGTAATCAGAGTCCGTTAGAAAATCCAACGTAAGAATAATGGGTATAAAAGAAGAGAACAATAAAGAGGCATAGGGTTTATTTAAAGAAATAAAGCCACAAATCTAATAGAGCATCTTATTATCTCAAAATAAAAAGATCTTCTCCAAGACACATTATAAGGACAATCTCAATGATGAAGAATTTTAAAGGCAGCCAAGGAAAGAAAAAAGTAACCTCCATTAGGAAATCAGCAAATTTCTCAGTAGAAACTCTACAGGCCAAGAGAGTAGAATAATATATTCAAAGTATTGAAATACAAGCATTGCCAGCCTAGAATAATCTGCCTGACAAAGTTATCCTTCAAATATAGAAAATACATATTTTTTGAGACAAACAAAAGCTTAGGGAGTTTACCACCACAGAACTGCCTTACAGGAAGTACTGAAAGGAGCTTTTCAAGTTGAAATGAAAAGAAAGAAGTACACAAACTCTGATTAAGGTAATAAATACACATAAACATAAAACTGTAACTTTATTTTAGACTAGTGTGTTAAACAGTTAATTACTAGTACAGTCATGCAGCACATAATGACATTTTGGTCAATAAGGAACTGCATATACAATGGTAGTCTCCTAAGATGATGAATCTGAAATTCCTGTAATAAATGGAAGGATATGTGGTTCAGAAAGAATTTTTATTTCTCTCATGTGAGCAATATTTGTGGGGCTTGGCAATAAAAGCCTTCTTGCCCATATCTCAGATTATATCACAGTCAGCCCCTGACCTCTTTCCACACAGAGTATCCTTCCCCACAGTGTCACATTTTCAGAGGGTTTCAGCTCCCATATCTATCTTGATGGTCTCTGAGAGTACACTGCTGCGAATATTTGTTAAAGACCTAAAATAACTGCCACTTTAGCAAACGCTCTCTATGGCAGTGTAGAGCCAACCTGTCCAGGTACTTTGGAAATATTTTCAGGTTGTAATGATGTAAAGCATACATACGTTTTATTTCTTTATTAATTCAACACCAGAGAGAACCCTTTGTGTCAGAGAGGGTCAATGAAACCAAACACAGTTTCCGAAGTCAAAGTATTGAGACCTTAGTTCTGCACCCTGTCCATGTTAAACACCTTCTTTTTTAGGAATACTAAATTCCTGATTCTGACTATTGCTCCAACATGCAATAGGCAGAACCACATTGCCATGACCAGCTGCTATGATCCTTTATCTCTCCATGTTGATTTCTTATTCCTGCTGATACTCAGGTCACCTTTACTCACTCACTATTATGGTGATCTATGCCTTACTTAGCCAGTTTCTCTTTGATAGTTCCAATCAATCAAGTCTACATTCCTGTTCATGGAGCTGCATTACCAACTTCAATGTTCTATTTCTGACCCTCTTGGAAGGAAGCAGAGGCTTGTGGAACAGTATTTATAAAGTCTACAGTAAGGCACTAGGCCTTAATATTCACTCACCACTCTCACTAACTCACTCTGAACAATTTCCAGTCCTACAAGTTCCATTTATAGTAGGTGCTCTATAGAATTATACCATTTTTATCTTTTATTCCATTTTTACTGTATTTTTCTATGTTTATATATGTTTGAATACACGACTACTTACCATTGTATTGGAATTGCCTAGAGTATTCAGTACAGTAACATGCTGCGAGGTCTGTAGCGTAGGAGCAACGGGTTATACCATAGTCAGGTGTGTAGTAGGCTGTACCATCTAGGTTTGCTTAAGTGCATTTTATGATGTTTGCACAGTGACAAAGTCACCTAATGACACATTTCTTAGTACAAATTTCTGTCATTAAGCAATGCATAACTGTATACCATACAGGTTAAAGAAAAAGAGCATTAAAATAATTACAGCTATTACAATATGGTAACAAATTTACATAAAAAAATAATATGTGACATCAAATATATAAAAGGGGAGGAATACTAGTAAAAGAATGGAACCTTTATGGGTGAATGAAGATAAATTGCTGTCAGCAGAAAATGACTATTTTATCTATGAGCTGTTTTATGTAAACCTCATGGAAACTGCAAAGCAAAAATCCAGAGAAGAAACTTGAAACATAAAAAAGTGAAGACTCAGAAAATAACCATGGAAACCCACCAAATTACAAAAGTGGACAGAAACAGAAGGAAAAAGAAACTGGATATAAAATTAGCAGAAGGCAAAAGGTAAAATGATAGTTGCTAAGTTCTTCCGTATCAATAATGCCTTCAAATATAAATAAGTTTAATTCACCAAAGGGCACAGAGTGACTGGATGAATAACAACAAACTCTATGCTACCTGCAGGAGAGTCATTTTAGCTCTAAAGACACACATAGGCCCAAGTGATAGGATATAAGATGATATTCCAATATCAAGTGAAAATTAAAGGAAAGCAGACATAGCCATACTTATATCAGATGAAATAGACTTTAAGCCCAAAAGGTAAAAGAGACAAAGAAGGTCACAGACATAGTGACAAAGGGGTCAATATGTCAAGAGGATATGAACATTGTAAATATGTACCCTCTCACTACCTGAGCACTGAAATATATTAAATAAATGTTAACAGATCTTAGGAGAGAAATAAAAGTAATATAATAACAACAGAGGAATTTAATTACCAACTGTCAGTAAACTCTAAGTCCAGAAAGAAAAATCAACAAGAAAACATTAAAATTGAACCATACTTTAGGACAAATGGACTTAACAAATATGTAGAGAATATTCTATCCAATGGTAGCAAAACACACATTCTTCTCAAGTGCGTTTGGAACATTCTCTAGGACAAATCATATAATGAGACATAGAACATATCTTAGCAAATTGAAGAATACTGATATCATACCAACTATCATTTCTGACCATAAAGGCATGAAACAAGAAAATCAGCAATATGAGGAACGTGAGAATATCTATAAATATGTGGAAATTAAATAACACATTTCTAAATAACCAATGGATCAAGGGAGAAATCAAAAGGGAAATTTTAAAAATTATCTCAAAACAAATGAAAATAGAAAAAAATTCTTGTGGGATGCACCATAAGCAGTTCTGAAAAGAAAGTTTATAGCAATTAATGCACATATTAACAAGTTAGAAATATAATAATAAGCAACTTAATTTTATTTAAAGGAACTAGAAAAATTACAAATTAAGCCCAAAAATTAGCAGGAGAGAAAAGAATAAGGATTAGAGCAAAAATAAATGAAACAGATAACAACAACAAAAAAAATGAAATGTATTAATGAAACTAAGGGCTGGTTTTTCACAAAAGTAAACAAAATTAAAAAAACTTTAGATAGACTAACTGAAAAAAAGAGAAGACAATTAAGAAAAATTAAAAATGAAAGAGGAGACACAACAACTGGTAATAAGTAATACACAGAATTTTAAGAGACTGTAATGAACAATTATAGGACAACTAAGTACATAATTTAGAAGAAATAGATGCATTTCTAGAAATATACAATCTACCAAGACTAAATCAGAAAGAAAGAGAAAGTCTGAGCAGACCAATAATGAGTCAAAAGATTGAATCAATAATTAAACTTCCCAACATAGAAAACTTCAGGGCTATATAACTTCACTGGTGAATTCTACCAAACATTTAAAGAGAAATTGACACCAATCTTCCTCAAACACTTCTGAAATATCAAGGGAGAGAGAACACTTCAAAATTCATTCTATGAAGCCATAATTGCTTTGATACTAAAACCAGACAAGGAAACCACAAGAAAACTATAGACTAATAGCTCTTATAAATATAGATGCAAAAACACTCAGCAAAATATTTACAAACCCAATCCAATAACTTAACTGGTATTAAAAGGATTATACAGCATGACCAAGTTCCTGGTATGCAAGAATTATTCAACTTACACAAAACAATAAATGTAATATATCACATGACTACCTCAAGAGATACAGAAAACATTTGACCACATGCAATATTCTTTCATGATAAAAACCATTAACAGATTGGGAATAGAAAGAACATATCTGAACATAATAAAGTCCATATACAACAAATCCATAGCTAGCATTATACTAAATGGAAAAAAATTTGAAAGCTTTTCCTCTAAGATCAAGAGGAAGACAGGGTGCCCACTCTCACCATTCCTGTTCGATGTAGTACTGGAGGTCCTAGCCAGGGCAATCAGGCAAGAGAAAAGAGTAAGAGGCATCTAAATCAGAAAATAAGAAGTAAAATTATATCATTTGTTAATGATATAATTTAATATATAGAAAATCTGCGAGTGAATCAAAAATCTGTTGGAAATAATCAATGTTTTCAGTAAAGTTTCAGGATACAAAATCAACATATAGAAATTAGTTGCATTCCTTTATACTAGTGATTAAACATTTGAAAATAAATAAAACTATCCCCTTAACAATAGCATAAAAACTATAAAATACCTAGAAATAAATTTAATCAAGGAAGTGTAAGATCTATACAATGAAAACTACAAGACTACTGAAAGAACAATTTATAATAGCTAAGATTTGGAAACACGCCTAAGTAGATGAGTAGATTAAAAAACTGTGGTACATCTACACAATGGAATACTTCACTGCTGTAGAAAAGAAGGAATTCTTACCATTTGCAACAGCATGGATGAACCTTGAGATCATTATGCTAAGCTAAATAAGGCAGTTTGAGAAAGATAAATAATACATGATCTCACTCATTTGTGAATTATAATGAACAACATAAACTGATGAACAAAAATAGAGCCAGAGACAAAGAAGCATCAAACAGAACATCCAACCTCAGAGGAAAGGCAGGGGAGGGAGTGTAAAACATCAACCGAAGGACTTGTATGTGTGCATATAAGCATAAGCCATGGACACAGATAGTATTCAGGTGAGGGCATGTGCTGGGGGATGTGGAAATGTCCAGGGAGAGGTCAATGGAGGAAAGAGGAGAAATATGCAATACTTTAAACAATAAAGAATTTAAATTTAAAAAAAAAAGAGACTGCTGAAAGAAATTGAGGAAGACCCAGACAAATGTAAAAACACATCTAGTGTTCATGGGTCACAATTAATATTGTTAAAATGTCCTATTATTCAAAGCCATATATAGATGCAACACAAATTCCATCAAAATACCAAAGCTAGGCCCTAGCCAGTTTGGCTCAGTGGATAGAGCTTCAGCCTGCAGACCAATGGGTCCCCGGTTTAATTCCCATTAAGGGCACATACCTTGGTTGCAGGCTCCACCCCAGCCCAGGCCCTGGTTGGGGCTCGTGCAGGAGGCCACCAATTAATGTGTTGTTTGTCTCTGTCAAACATTGATGTTTCTCTCTGTCTTTTCTCTTTCTTCCATTCTCCCTAAAAATCAATGGGAAAATATCCTTGAATGAGGATTAACAGCAACAACAAAAAACCAAAGCCAGTATTCACAAAAATAGGAGAAATAATCCTGAAGTTTGTGTGGAAACACTATAGACCTCAAATAGCCAAAGCAACCCTGAGAAAAAGCAACAAAGCTGGAGATATAGTGCTTCCATCTTTCAAACAGTGTGATAGTAACCACAACTGTATGATACTGGCATACAAACAGACATATAGATCAATGAAACAGAATAAAAAGCCCAGAATTAAATCCTGGTCTATGTGGTCAACCAAACTTCAACAAAAAAGTCAAGAACACAAAGGTGGGAAAGGATAGTGTCCTCAACAAATGGTGCTGAGAAACCTTGGAGTAACACATGCAGAATAATGACATTGTACCCCTATAACACACCATTCACAAAATATAGCACACTATTGACAAAAATTAACTGGAAGTGGATTAAAGAGTTAAACATAAGACCTGACTTCACAGAACTTCTAGAAGAAAATATAGGTAAGAACCTCCTAGAAATCTGCTTTGGCAATGATTTTTTAAATACAACACCAAAATTAGGACCAATAAACCAAAAAATCAACATATGGGACGGCATCAAACCCAAAAAGATCTAGACAGCAAAAGAAACAATTAATGAAATGAAAATACAACCTACAGAATGAAAAATATTTTAGTAATATATATCAGATAAGGTGTTAATATCCAAAATATATAAAGAACTCATAAAACTTAATAAAAACAATCCGATTAAAAATTGGCAGAAGAATTAAGTTGACAGTTTTTCCAAAGAGGATATCAAAATGACCAACAGGGGCATGAAAAATGGTTACCATCACTAATCTGGGAAATGCAAATCAAAAAGGCAATGAAATGTCACCTCCCACCTATTAGAATGGCTATCATCAAGAAGATACCCAACAATAGGTGCAGCCAAGAGGTGATTATGACCTGAAATAAGGATTTACTTGTAGAATAGAGGACAGTGAGTTATCTTGTGAGCAATTTGGGCCACGGAATTAAAAAATGTGATGACACGCCCTAACTGGTTTGCCTCAGTGGACAGAGCATTGGCCTGGGGACTGAAGGGTCCCAGGTTCGATTCCAGTCAAGGGCATGTACCTTGGTTGTGGGCATATCCCCAGTAGGGGATGTGCAGGAGGCAGCTGATTGATGTTTCTCTCTCAATGATGTTTCTAACTCTCTATCCCTCTCCATTACTCTCTGTAAAAAATCAATAAAATATATATACTTTTTTAAAGTGTGATGACTGATGAGCATGAAGCTCATCAGTCATGAGACTAATGTGGAATCAAATGCTGAGACTAATGTGGAATCAAAGAGGACTGCCAATTCCTTAGGTTTGATGAAAGGCACAGGTGCATCCCTCTGTGCCTTAGGGAGATGTAAAAAACTTCCCAAACTCCTTCATGGAGAGCTCAGAATACATTCCTTTTTATTATTGTTACTGGAGGCCCAGTGCTCGAATTTGTGCATGGATGGGGTCCCTTGGGTGGCCTGTGGGGATCTGGCTGAAACCCGCAGTCCAATGCCACCTGCTGTTCCTGCCTGCCTCTCCAGATCATCCCAGCCCAGCTGCGCCTGCTGCTGGCTCACTCCCAGTCAGTCCTGATCGGGAGAGGCTCATGCCGCCACAGTGGCATTCACCAACCGTGATCCCTGCTTCTGGCATCCATTTGGAGGAGGGTGAATGGAGCCCAGGACACGATTGGCCCTCCGGGTGGGTGGTGGGACACCCTTACTGGCCTGGGATCTGGATCTGTCCTGCTGATGTTCACGTCAGTTGTTGGGAGCCACCTGGCAGCCGCTTTTATATTGTTTCTTCCTCGCAGGGCATCTAGGGAGGGGAAATGACCATGTTGCCCAAGGCGAACCCATTCTCTGGAGATTGGACCTGCAGGACTACTGAGGGAGTAAGTGGCTGCCGCCAGGCTGGTGGGCCACTAGGACGGGTCAGTCAGCTGAGTGGTGCTCCTGCTGTGGGAGCACTCTGACCACCAGGGAGCAGCTCCTGTGTTGAACATCTTCCCCCTGGTGGTGAGTGCATGTCATAGCGACCGGTCAACCCGTTGTTTGGTCACTTAGGCTTTTATATAGAGAGACTGAGGTATAATATGACATATAACATTATATTAGTTTCAGCTTTACAACATAATGATTTAATATTTGTATAGTAGTGGCCCAGTGCACAAATCCATGCATATTGAAAGGAAGTTAATTAGAAGAAATATTTTAATATCACTATTCTCCCTTTTTCTATAATAGAAGTGTCAACCAAACTCATGATCAACAATGACAGATCAAAACACATGTGATTGGTGCCAGTGAGAGCTTTATATGTATCGCACATGCACAAAACAACTTAGTCTTTTATCTAAATAGAATAAATTTTCTTAATTAGACCTGCTTTCTTATTTAACTAAACATTTTCCAGCCCAGTGAAGCACCCCAACTTCTCTTTCAGGTAATCGTCAGCAACATAGCAGTAAATATCAACATGAAGCAGATTATTATTGTAGATCATGCAGGGAGAACAAAGGGTAAAATATTTAACTACAGCAGTGTTTGACTATATTCTGCACAGTGAGAAAACCTGAAACCATTTTCAAGGTCCACCATTTCCTACTTCTTTTCAGTTGGGTCAAGTTTCTAAGCTTTCTAAATCTCCATGTTCCGGCTAATGAAAAGAAAATAGGATCCCACTGAGTCTCCTATGTACCTACTCCAGGACTTCTGTGAGGATCAAATGAGATGAGGCACTGGAGAATGCTTCACAGACAGTTGGTTAAAGTGTAAAAGTTTCCACCTGGTTACAAAGCAAGTTATGTTCCTAGGCTGAAGAACCTGCAAGTAGGCTAGTCACTAGGGAGAGGAAGCCGAGCATTGTTACATGACATCATTACCCACAGTGACCCTGTCCGGACTGGCCATGGGGTCTTGGCAGCATCAGCTGCAATTTGGTGGGCTGTTGCTCTGGAGTGGTGGAGGGACCTGTGTCCCACTTGGGGGATGCCGAGTGTTGCTTTGTTGGCACCAGGTCCACACTGCAGTTTCTCTGTAAATGGTCAGTGCGCATCACAGTAGCTCCTGAGTTGAGCATCTGCTCCCTGGTGGTCAGTGTGCATTATAGTGACCAGTCATACAGGCAGAGGGACACTTAGCATGTTAGCCTTATCCTATCTAATAAAAGAATAATATGCAAATTGACTATCACTCCAACACACAAGATGGCTGCCCCTCCATGTGGTCAAAGATGACTACTCCCATGTGGACACAAGATGACCACCACAAGATGGCCATCAAAGGAGGGCAGTTGGGAGGGACCAGGTCTGCAAGGGAGGGCAGTTGGGGTTGATCAAGCCTGCAGGGGAGGGCAGTTAGGGGTGACCAAGCTGGCAGAGGAGGGAAGTTGGGGGTGACCAGTCCTGCAGGGGAGGGCAGTTAGGGGTGACCAGGCCTGCAGGGGAGGGCAGTTAGGGGCAAACAGGCTGGCAGGGGAGCAGTTAGGTATCAATCAGGCTGGCAGGGGAGTTGTTAGGAAGTGATCAGGCTGGCAGGCAGAAGTGGTTAGGGGCAATCAGGAAGGCAGGCAGGTGAGCAGTTGGGAGCCAGCAGTCCTGGATTGTGAGATCGGGCCTAAATGGGCAGTCGGACATCCCTCGAGGGGTCCCAGATTGGAGAGGGTGCAGGCTGGGCTGAGGGACACCCCCCTGCCCCCGTGCATGAATTTCATGCAGTGGACCTCTAGTGTGTGTGTGTGTGTGTGTGTGTGTGTGTGTGTGTGTGTGTGTATATATATATATATATATATATATATATATATAGAGAGAGAGAGAGAGAGAGAGAGAGAGAGAGATTATGAAACAATTACTATTGTAAGTCTAGTTACCATTCATCACCATAAACAGTTATAGAATGTTTTTTCTTGTGATGAGACTTTTAAGATCCAAAACCTACTTTGTACATAGCTAATCTTACCTGTTTAATAGGTATAATTATAAATAGATAACCTCTGACTTTCAAATCAATTTAGTTTAATATATATTTAGTGAATATTTAGTGAATACCTCTGTTCTTTATCATAATATTAAAAATCAAGAAAAATGTTCCACTTAGGGTTTCTTTCATTAACTTTTAATAGACATGCATGTTTTAACACTACTTATTATATATTTATTATGTATGTCTACATATTTTTCATTCACCAACCATCCCTTTTTTAGAATATTAAATAACAATGGACAAATATGAAAAAATACTGTTTTAAGCAAAAAACCTATAACGGTAAAAATATCTATACAACACCTTCACTAATTTTCTTGCCCTTTTCAGAGCTGCCATTTCCCTTTTGTGAGCACTTTTGCTAGTCTTTTTACACAGCTTTTCTCTGAGAGTGGAAAAAAAACTATAATTATTAATGATACAGGGATAAGTGAGTCCAAAAAGAATGAACTTCAAGCCAAAACAAGTAAAAAAAATTACACTATTGCTGCCAGTGAAAATCACAGCCTAAACGTACATTACTATAGAGCTCAATGAGAGAAAGGGGAAGAGAATAAGAAGGAAAATGGGGCAAAGGAAAAAGAGAAGTGGCATATGCCATAAAGAATAAAGACACAGATCCTCAGTTTTCTTGAACTGACAGTGGCCTTGGTTAAACTATTGTAATTCTTATCTAAAATTATACAACATATTATTCTGACATGTGGGAGTAAGTTATTGTGTGTGCTTCATATTAAAACAAAAAGAAAACAAAATATTTTATTTCTTTTTGAAGAATATCTAGACTCTAGGTCTGCAGCATATTCTTTGAAAACTTGTGGGTCGCAGATATACAGTCTGCAAGTATTTAACGAAGAGAACACTGAGAAATTCCTTTTTCTCCTTCTTTCCTTTTTGGCTCCATATTGTTTCAGAATCCATGACACAATTAATTAGGCAAAAATAAAATGCAAAAGGAATTCCTACTGGCATTTGGCAATATAAATATTAAATGTACAGGGATGAAGTTTTGTTAACATTCTGCAATCCTCTGTTTTCAATTTCCTCAATTCTTTTATATAATAAAGTTTTAGTTATGCCTCCGGATACAGGGTAAATTAAGTAAAAGTTTAAAGTCCTGTCTTGCTAATTACTCTTCTTGTAAAATATCCTAAAAACTCCATTTAATTGGTTCCTGCAGGAGTTTAAATAGAAGGGCACTAACAAATTTGCATGTGATGAAATGTTTGACATAAAACTCAAAAATAGTGAAATTATACCATAACTGTCTGGTCTTACTTAAAGTATTCATTCTACAATATATAGAGGCAAGTCTTTAGTTTTCCATTTCCTTCTTGATTCATATCCGCAATGACTCCAAAATAGAGGCTTTTTGCAACTCTCAGAGAGACTATTTATCTCTTATCCACATTCTTATTATGTATTAAAACCAAAGGAAAAATAACTTTAAAAGGTTACATAAGCTCCACCCTGTGTGTCTCAGTTGGTTGAGCAGCATGCCCTGCACCGAAAGGTCACAGGTTTGATTCCTGGTCAGGGCACATACCCAGGATGAAGGCTCCATCCCTAGTCTGGTGCAAGCAGGAGGCAGCCAATCGATGTTTCTCTCACAATGATGTTTTTCTCCCTCTCCCTTCCTCTCTCTCTCAAATCTATAAACACACACACACACACACACACACATATTTAAAAAGAGTTACATAATGCATAAGCAAAATGTGATATATATGTATACATACACACACACACACAATGTAATATTAATACATTATTCAGGATTGAAAAGGAAGAAAATTCTGACATGCTGAATGAAATAAACCAGTCATAAAAAGACAAATACTGTATGATTCCACTTGTATGAAGTACCTAATGTCGTTAACTTCATAGCAGCAGCTGTCAGACACTCCGCAGGGCATGTCCAGGCTCCACTGCACAGGTGCCGGGTGCTGATAGCTGGGTGGTGTGCCTTTTTTCTCAGATTCAGCCACAGAATGAAAATGGTGATTTCTGCTGTTAATCCTCTCATACATATGAGTCCTTGCACAATGAAATCCTGCACCTTCTCCACACTCCTGCTGGAACCCTCTTCGTACTGCTATAGTGCAAAGCTCAGCACAGCAGTGGCCTCAGTTCTCGCCAATCTCCCGGCGCCTGTCTGCAGCCTGCTCAAGGAATCAACCCCCGGGTTGCACCAAGGAACTCTACAAGGACTGTTCCCAGGTGAAAAGGCCCAGGCAGTAATTCATCTATTGCAAGACGAATCCAAAGCACAAGCAGAGGAAGAGTAGGTCCCGTGGCTGTGAAATAACGTGCCAAATTGTATTATCTCCTTTGAAATTATCTTACCTTATCGAAAGAAAAAAAGAAAGTAGAATGGTGGTTGTCAGTGGCTGGGGGTAGGGGAAATGGGGAATTAAGGGGTACAGTTTTAATTTTGCAAGGTGAAAGAGTGCTGGTAATGGATGGTAGCACAGCAATGTCAAAGTATTTACTACCACTGTACTGTACACCTATAGATGATTATGATGCTAAATTTTATGCTATTTAAATGTTACCATAATTTAAAATAATTTTTTAAAGTTTTATATGTCTTCTGGATCTTACACCAATTATTAGTCATCCACTCATTAAAAAAATATAAAGAACTAAAACAAGAATATATTCTTCTAAGACTTTCAAACAATGCAGAATTTGATAAAACAAAACAAGTACCTCCCTGACTTACACTCAACTTCTCCCTTCCCTGGGGTCACAGGTGACATGTATTGTTCCAGTTTCTGTTGTCTATGGATAGAAAAAGATCTATATGTAAAATTTAATGTTTGACATATGCATATTATATAAAAGGATTTCTTTTAACCTAAGTGGGGTCATGTCATGTACAAAGTTCTTAAACTTGCTTTTTTTTCACTTAATATGTCTTAGAAATGTGTCCAACTCAGTATATAAGGCTTTTACTCATTCTTTTTAAAAACTACACAGCATTCTTTTCAATGGCAACACTGCCATTTATGTAACATTTCTCTATTGAAGTTGTTTCTTCTCTCATTTTGAAATGTCTAATCTAAGGTCCACTCAACGCTGAACTATGTATAAAATCTTTGTATGGAAGTATGCCCAGCACCTACAGTGGCCCCCAACATGTACTTGTGAGTTAAATAACATCTTAGCTTTAGATTCTTTGGGGTGATGGGACTTGATTTTTATTCTTATCATATTTTCTTATAGTAACAAGAAAGATAAGAAAATGTGTATTTATACATGCATGCCAAATATGTAAATGTGAATATTATATCAAACTAGTGTATAATTTTTAAGAAACTAAATAAAATGTATATCAATAGGGCTTGCTTGGGTCAGGAGTAATTTTTCTCAAGCAGTATATTTATTGCAAAACCAGGGCTTACTAGAGCAAAGATAAATAAATTGAATATATTTTTTTTCTCCCCAATTTTCTGTCTCAAAACCACAGATGATATTTCAAAACATTTTCTTATCTTCCTAAAAGAAGGAGCAGATGGAAATGTGATGCGTGTGGGCCACTAAAGTACAGAAAAACTAAAATCAATCTTTAGAGAAGGAGTCCAAAAAGACTATTGGTCTGTTGGAGTTACAAAAGAACTTGAGTTTTCAAAACAAAAAAATAAAAAAGTTGAATATTATTAGGACATTAAATAAAATCTTATCATTTTATTTATTTATATGTTTTAATATTTATTTTATTAATAATTTCCCCTCAAAAAAGGGAAATAAAAAATCAGCTATGAAACTTCTCCCTGCAACAATTTAAGATGATCTGGGCTCCACATGCCATTTTTGATGGTCATTTCTGCTGTCTTCCAATTCTCCTTAGGCTCATGTTCTACCCAAGACACACTCCCTTCCCTGGTGAATATACATCATAACTCACTGACAGTTAGGAAGGTGGCCTTCTCTAGTAGTTTCCTTCTCTGCTCCTCAAGAATTGAACTTGGTAGAGAAAACTCAGGAGTAAGAAGGCCAGTTAACAACTTAGTAACTTCATTTTGCAAGTATAACTGGCAAACTACCCTATATGTAATTTCACAATTTAAATTAAGATAATATCTATTGCCAGAACATATAATTTATTTAATTTTTTCAACTAGAACAATGTATAGTCTCATTAAGAAAGTACTTTTGCTCTTATCTCATAACCTATACCAGTTATGTTGGGAAGAATAAGCAAGTGGGGAAAAAGTACCAAGTAAATGAATAAATACATAGTGAAAAATTAATTAAATAGCCAATGAGTTTTAACATATCTATCATTTAAATCTATGTTTCTTACAGGAAACTCTGGTTACCGATGTATATACATCATTTTAAAAAGTAAGAAAAACTAAAAACTATAGAAGTAATAAATTTAAAAGCATAGGAATCTAAAGCCATTCAGTATAAAACAAACCAAATAAGAGAATCATTGAGAATATTATTGTGTCACATTAGGGCTCATTAATTGTTATTCATAATGATAGCCCTGGGACACTAAGAAAATGTTTAAATTTAGTACCAAATAATCTTTTTCTGAAAAGCTATAGAAATATGTAACACACTTTAAAAGATTTCTTTAAAAAATTAAAATTATAGCACTTAATATAAATAAGCTATCTGGAAAAATTACTTAAAAAGATTGTTTCATTTCTTACATACCTAAAATATTAGGTATCTATTTCTACTGCATGGGACTTTTTTATAATGAATTACTTAGTCTTTCCATGAGACTCTGGAAAATAATGAATTTTGGCTCTTAACATCTAAAGAAATCATCAGCTTTTCTCTTTTGGAAATTCAATGCTGGAATCAAAGACACCCATCTATCTCTGCTTTCCAGTCCAGTCTCTTACCAGCTAGTTTAGAATCCAGAGAACCTGGCAGTTTTTTTCTACATATGCTATTGGCTGCCAGCTCTAGAACTTCCTCCTTTATTCCATCTGATCTCCTCAGCCTCTAAAATAAATAAAAAATAATTGAAACAAATATGATAAAGGCATTCCAAGACTGAAAGTATGAAACAAAAATTCTTGACAGTCAGTTAAAAGAAGTGGTCTGTTCATCATCAGTCAACACTAGGAGGAAATAACATAATTTACTTTGGCAATTTTATCTTTAATTCCTTCAAAGAGTGATCTGAGAGACAATGGGTCAAATGCAGAATTATACTTCAGATATAATGTCTTTATTAAGATAAAAAGGAAACCACCTCTTTCAAATCATAGAAGGCTAGTTGGGGATAGTTCCCAAAGCAATTGATCTTTTTATTGTATGACTTTGATGCCCAGAGCCAAGATAGTATGATAAGGAAGCAAAACAAGACTTAGAGAGGAAACCAGTCTTCAACCATAGTCCTTTGGGGCAGGATCCTAAATCAAGTGCTATAACTTACAGTTCAGTAAGTCAGTAACAGGAACACAGGAGAACAAAAATCCTGACACCAAAACACAGCAAATCTGGTATTCATCATTCTAATAAAGGCTTTCTTTTTAGAAATTATCCTTTTGACTACAAATGAAGCCATTCCATTGCATCTTCTTTACAGAAGAATCTTGTTGAATTTCTTCCTGGTAGCTCCAGCCCAAAACAGGAATTTCCTGTGACTCTCCTTTATTTGCATTCCTTCACCCCTCCCCGCGAAGTAAATAACAAGTCTGTAGCCATTGTCACAGTATTAATCCAAGTCAACACATCACTTGCTTAAATTTTTACAGCAGAACACAATTCATTGACCCACCTCCAGGACAGTAACACTGTTCCCATTCTTATTCACTCATTCCTGCAGATAAAGTAACTTTTTAAAATGCAAATTTAAGTATGCCAGCCCTCTGCTTAAAACTCTTCAACAGATTCCAATTGTTCTCAAATGACACCCAAAATTTGAAGGCAAGCTGACAAGATTCCTTTCAATCAAATTTCTTCACACCTTTTCAGCCTCATTTTGCGCCAACATTTATTAGGGATCTGCACCTATGAGAGAAAGAGAAATTAAGATTGGGCAGAGAGAAAAGTCCAACTGTGATGCAGGTATAAAGAAGCCTCGGTCACCTGGAGAGAATATGTGGAATGACTGTTGCCCATGAAAGCCTTCCTTCACCAAGCTAAAATGAAAAAAGCTTCTTTGGGTTTGTCTCAGTCTGTCAGTGGATGCAAACAGCCCCGGGGAGGGAGAGCCTTCAAGTGAAACAACTCTGTGCAGCTGAAGCAGATGCTGAGGAGCTGGTACCTGCAGGCTGACTGCTAACCTCACTCCACAAATTTGTCATCCAAAGCTTTCTTGGAGGAGGGGTTGGGTGAAGCAGGCCCTTATCTACTGCAGACCTTCCTTGGTACCTCTCAGATATAATCTACATTTGGGAAACTGTTCCTTTAGGGTTTTAGTGGGCCTCCTTCCCAGAGAGAAAACTTAGACGAAAGTTTAGTGTGATGAACAACAGTCTTTGCTTCTGTAACTTCCTCAGGTCCACAATTGATACTCACCATGTTTCTCAAAAAAAATATATATATATATATATTTTGGATTTCCTTCACACTTAGCTTCCGCCTCTTCTGGACTTGGTGGTTTACCTGGTGCCGTGGCCCAAATCCTCATGCTCAAGCACCCTGGTCCCATGGTCACCAAGCACTCTTCAGACTGAGGTTGCTGGATATTATTCATTTGCAGTAACCTTTGGGAAAGTGTGTCCCAAGGGGCACCCATGTAGTTCACCTGAGTTCAACGCATATTCCTTCCTGTCTCATTGTATAGCAGCAGGTCTACTTCCTCATGATTGGAGTCATTTACCTCTACCAAGATGTTGACATCTGTTCTTGCATGCTGGTATTCGGATATAAGGAACCCAAATGTGTAGTTTAAAATTCAATGGTACCTTCTCTGAGTCCCCTTGCTAAAAGGGTGGCCTTTTGGAAGCCTAGTTCCTCTAATCCTTCAAAGCCAAGAGTTGCAAGAATATGAATCCAAATGCCTGCACTGGGTTATTGGAAGTCACAGTACATAGAGCCACTCCTTCTTCCACCTGTTTTCCTTTCCCCAATACCATACAGTTTCTTTGATTCAATGCATTTACTGTGTCCTGAAGAATGGCATGTCATTCATGCAAATTGTCACCTCTAAAACTGGCGCTTTACCAGTGTCTTTAGTAGGTGATCCCAATGTTCTACCTGGCTATCAGCCTCTAGGTAGTACAATATGTGACATGGCCAGTTTATCCCATGGCCATGGGTCCATTCCCACACCATTTTTTATATAAAGCATGCCTCCTGTCCTGATGCACTGTTATATGAATCTCACACCAGTGGATCAAACCCTTAAATCTTCAAGTAATTATATGGGCCAAGGTACTATGGACAGAAAAAGCAAACCCATACCTAGAATATATGCATATTCTTGTAAGAATGAACCACTGGCTCTCCAAAGATGAAAAATGCCCAATAACATAATCAGCTGGCCAACAAGGGCTAAATTTATCTCCTGGAGAAATGATGCCATGAGGAAAGCTCAGTACTTGTTTCACTGCTGGCAAATTAGAAACATTCAGCCTTTGCAATATCTAGCTCAGCCTTGGTAAGTAGGAGGCTATGACATTGAGGATGTGAAGCCCATCTTTGTCACTGGCACTTATGTACCATCCTGCCAGCATTGAGCAGACAATGATAGAGGCTAGCTAACATCAAAACTGGTTGGGTCATATTGTTAACTTGGTTGTTCAGTGCCTTTCTGTACTGAATGTCCTCTGGTGAGCATGAACTACTGATACAAAGATCTGTCCACTTTGTGCCCATTCCTATGTTTACTCACATGTTTCTACCCCCTACCATCTTACTTCAAATTTGTAAATCTTTTTCCTTTTAAGGTTCCTGCTAGGCCATTTGTCTCTGCCCATACTTCATATTTATTCTAGTAGCTGCAGTTCCCAAAACTCTGTCTGCTGGAAGAATTTTTGATCACTACTATTTTTCAAGGCCACCCCTGAGTGAGGTTGCCACACATTTCTGAGGTATATCCATTTTATTTCCTTCAACTTTTATTGAGCACCTACTGTCTATCAATCACATTGTTAGGGTGTGGGAATAAAAGAAGAATAAAGCACCATCTTTGCTCACAAATTCAGAGTCTAGTCAGGAGAATGAAACAATATGGTCAGTGTTACTAGTAGCATTAGTTGAATGCTGTCAGGGAAATAGATATAAATATTAGATGTTTCAAATAAGAAATTTACCAAGTAGCAGAAACGTTAGCCTGCAGGCTGAATATGCATAGATTCACAAAATTACAGTTGTAAGTAAAAATAAGTAACGTTCCACCTGTAAATGTGATTATCAGTCACAGAGATGAAGCCAGGCATATACTTTGGGGAAGATGGCAAAATAGCACTTGTTTCAGTGTAACCAGGTTCTGAGCTTATGTAATTCATCTTTTTCAAACATGTGCCTAGGGTACCTCTCAAGGGTCACAGCTATAGTGGAATGGATGCCTCCTTAGGAAGATGACAGGAGAGGGTGCCAAAGGAGGCAAAGAGGAAAGAGGGAGAAGAATATGCAAAAAGATGAGTATTACAGAACAACATGTTCCTAAATAATACAGATGTGCTTTTCAGTTGAGAGCCTATGTGGTTTCTGGCACAACTCCTCCAAACAAGTCAATTAGACATAGGCAAATGTTCTCAGCATTGCAGAATGAGTGGTTAAGAGTCCAAAAACAAAATTATACCCCAATTGAGATTCTGACATAAAAATCTCAAGCTAGTCCAAAAGGGAGAAGGCCAACAGTCTACTCCAAAAGAAGATGTTGCTCATACCAACATCTATTTATCAGTCTAGATCCCTAGATGGAAACAAGGGACCTCAACTTAGGAGATACCCCCCCTCAACAGCAGTCACAGAATAAATCTAGACTCCTTCCTCCCCCACTAGACAACCCTGACCCTGAGGAATGTTTCCTCTCCTTTAAGTGTAGATAGTAAAAAAGAAAAAGAAAAGAAAATCAGCTAACTAAAGCCTGAAATTCTAACAGAATAAGCATTGAAACATTTGGACATCTACCCATGTCTTTAAAAATTCCAAAAAATCTTGAGTTAAGAAATCTGCTATATCTATTATGGAAAATATGGAATTTGGCATTTCCAAAATTTCCTGGATATAAATCATAAAGTACCTCATACCTCCTGTATGACTCACCTATTCTAATGATGAGAATGAAAATCAAAGCATGGTTTTTAGTGGGTTAGCTTATGGTATTTGAATGAATTACAACAGACAAGTCCAAAATTATTATCAAAACATTATAATGGACATTTCACTGTGGACATTTCTGAGGCTAACTCCTCCATAACGGGATTTACAGCAAATTTTAAAAAGTGACCCAATATACATTAAATTTTGTAGAAATTAAATTTTATGCTGTTGTTCCTGTGAAATATAATGATTCCATAAATTTCCTTTTCATTATAATTGTTTATTTGATCTACCTCTTTCCTCGTAGCTAATCAATGTCAGACCTAAGTCCTGGATTCTAAAACTTACTCATTTTATAATAGTTGTTCACTGGTTCTATACAATTAAGAGTTCTAATACCAAATGCTTTTTTTCAGAGGTAAGAAGAGATTTATGAAAATATTCATTTTAGGCAACAACTTAGTTCTCCTATAGTCTTCACTAGAAAATATTTTATTTTTAGAGGAACAAAATATATATAAATTTGTTTTAAAATTTAGATTTTAATAAAAAATTTCAAAATAAAAAATATCTAAGGTGAAATAATAGGGTTCTTTGATAAGGAATTAATTAAAGAGATTGTACTTCCTAGCCTATCTGCCTGTCATTATAAGTATTACTTTGGTGCAGCATCAGAGAGCACAGCTATTACCTGGAGATATGGTAAGACCCCATGGAGTGTAACCCCAACAATTGTTTACCACAGATATACTCCTTTTTTAAATTTGCATTTTGTATTTTGAAATGCTCAGCTGTTTTTAATTTTATTAGCAAAAGAACAAAAGTAAAGTGTATTAAAATAAAATTAGGCACTATCAGGGAATGATGTAAACATTTGTAAGTTAGTATGTTTTGGCCACAAGTAACAGAAACTCTAGGAAATTTAAACACATGTAACAGAAAGTCACAGGAGGTTCAGGTTATAGGACAAGTTACTTAATCATTCCAACAATGTCATCAAACCCTGAGGATTTTATCATCTCTCCTTTCTTCCCTCCTTGCTTTGACCTCATTTATAGGCTATTACATCAAGACTAAAAGTAGGACCAATTGTTTAATCTAGACAATACTAGCAAAAAGAAAGAGGTCATTGTGTGGTGTGATTATCTCTTAGGATTTAGATCATTTTCCAGAAGATGCACCAACAGATTTTACTTCACAGTTCATTGACTAGGTCTGGGTCACATTTCCATTCCTGGACCAATTGCTAGCAAGGACAATCAGCTCATCCTTAGAGGAACTAGTTCTATTACTACAGCTGGATCATCTCTTGGGGCACATTGCTGCATATGGCACTGTTGTATATCTAAATAAATCAAGGTTTTGTGAAAAGCAAGAGGAAAAGTAAATGGTGGGTGAACAACCAAAAGTATTGTCTTTATAGTAACTGTAACTGCATAAGAACTGTAAAGGCTAAAGGTTGGGGAAAAGATGGTTAAAGTATTGTTGAGAGGGTGAGGATCAGAGATTAGAAATAGAGATTAAACAAAGGCCATACATCTTTCAAGAATGTATTTATCAGTATTAAAAAGTGAACAATTATGAAAATTCCAGTCCTATTGTTCCAATTTATAAATGAGGAAACCGAAGCTTAAAAGCACTTAAATTGTTTGAGGTCAGGCCCCAAATAACCATAGCAATCTTGAGAAAGAAGAACAAAGTTGGAGGGATCAAGTTATACTACAATTCACTGTACTCAAAACAGCCTGGTACTGGCACAAGAACAGGCATATAGATCAATGGAACAGAACAGAGAACCCAGAAATTGACCCAAGCCATTACACTCAATTAACATTTGAAAAAGGAGGCAAGAGCACAGAATGGAGTCAAGACAGTCTTTTCAATAAATGGTGGTGAAAAAACTAGACAGGTATGTAAAAAAATGAAACTAGACCACCAACTTATACCATACACAAGAATAAACTCAAAATAGATAAAAGATTTAAATGTATGTCATGAAACCATAAAAATTCTAGAAAAAATCTAGACAACCAAATATGAAACATCTTACATAACAGAATTTTCACTGATACATTGCCTTTGGCAAGAGAAGCAAAGGGAAAAACAAACAAATGGGACTACACCAAACTAAAAAGCTTCTACACAGGAAAAAAAAAAAAAACCAGCATCAAAATGAAAGGTCACCCACTATAGGGGAGAAGGTATTTGACAATGACACATGTGATAAGGGGTTAATTTCCAAAATATATAATGTACTCAACAAAAAGAAAACAATCCAATTAAAAATTGGGCAGAGGACCTGAATAGACACTTCTCCAAAGAGTACATACAAATGACCAACAGACATATGAAAAAATGCTAAATGTCACTAATCATCAGGGAGAGGCAAATTAAAACAACAGTGAGATACCACCTCTCGACTGCAGGAATGGCTACAATCAACAAATCAACAAATAGCAAGTGCTAGCGAGAATTTCGAGGGGAAGAGAAAAAAAAAACCCTAGTACACTGCTGGTGGGAATTCAGATTGGTGCAGCCACAATGGAAAACAGAGTGGAGTTTCCTCAGAAAACTAAAAATGGAACTGCCATTTGACCTAGTGATCCCACTTCTAGAAATATATCCTAAAAATTTCTTAACACCAATCAGAAAGAATGTATGCCCCGCTATGTTCATAGTGGTGTTATTTACAATAGCTAAGACCTGGAAACAGCCTAAATGTCCATCAGTAGATGAAGGAATAAAAATGCTATAGTATATCTACTAGTACATAATGAAATACTATGCAGCTGTAAAAAAAAGAAGGATCTACTATCCTTTGAGTCATCATAGAGGGGCCTGGAAATGATTAGCTAAGAGAAATAAGCCAGTCAGAGAAAGACAAATTTCACATGATCTCACTTATATGTGGAATCTAATGAACATAATAAAATGATGAATAAAATAGGACCAAAGGCATGGAAACATGGAACAGACTGGCTAATCTCAGGGGGAAAGACGAAGGTGGGGCAAGAAGAGATTAACCAAAGAACTTATATGCATTGCCCATGAATACAAAGAATAGGACGGTAAAGGCCTGGAGCAGGGTGGGAACCCGGGAGTGAGGGGCAAGGGCAAAAAATGGGGGAGGGGGCACATCTGTAAACCATCAATAATAAAGATGAAAACTAAATAAATTGTTTGAGATCACGTAAGAAATCAGTGATAGGCAGATATGCTAAAACTCATGGTATTCTTTCTGATTGCCAACATTCAGCTCAATTCTGCACCAATATTATAATACATTCTTTATTGGGTATCATTTTTGGATATAAAGATAGGTCAGTTATGATTTTTTAAAGAAAAATATAAAATTAGTATTCCACATTTTACAAAATGCTCTGTCAGTACCAGCAAGTGAAATGAAGCACCCCTTGTCTGTTTTAGAATCTAGTATACTTTTGGAAAATAAGTTATTATTATTAACTAGAGGCCCAGTGCACGAAATTCGGCACAGGGCAGGGGGGGTGTCCCTCAGCCCAGCCTGCACCCTCTCCAATCTGGGACTCCTCAAGGGATCGGGCCTAAACGGACAGTCAGACATCCCTCTCACAATCCAGGACTGCTGGCTCCCAACTGCTCACCTGCCTGCCTTCCTGATTGCCCCTAACTGCTTCTGCCTGCCAGCCTGATCACACCTAACCACTCCCCTGCCAGCCTGATTGATGTCTAATTGCTCCCCTGCCAGCCTGTTTGCCCCCAACTTCCCACCTCTGCTGGCCTGGTCACCCCTAACTGCCCTCCCTTGCAGGCTTGATTGCCCCCAACTGCCCTCCCCTGCAGGCCTGGTCACCCACAACTGCCCTCCCTTGCAAGCCTGGTCCCTCCCAACTGCCCTCCCCTGCAGGCCATCTTGTGGTGGCCATCTAGTGTGCACATGGGGGCAGGATCTTTGACCACATGGGGCAGCCATCTTATGTGTTGGAGTGATGGTCAATCTGCATATTATTCTTTTATTAGATAGGATAGAGGCCTGATGCATGGGTGGGGGCCAGATGGTTTGTGCTGAAGGGTGTCCTGGATCAGGGTGGGGATTCCCTTGGCGTGTGGGGTGGCCTGGGCAAGGGGCCTGTGGTGGTTTTCAGGCCGGCCATGCCCCCTGGTGACCCAAGCGGAGGCCCTGATATCTGGGATATTTATCTTCTACAATTGAAACTTTGTAGCCTGGAATGGAGCCAGGCCTTCTGCTGGCTCCACGGTGGCAGCCATTTCTGTTGGGATTTATGTATCTTCTATAATGGAACTTTGTAGCCTTAAACAGAGGCCAAAGCAGGCCAGCGCTGCAGAAGCTTGGCTTCCTCCATTGCAGTGGGCAACCCTAGCCTCCTGCTCTTTCCAGTTCTGTGGCAGATTTATTTATCTTCTATCATTGAAACTTTGTAGCATTGAGTGGAAGACTGGGCCTGCAAGGGTGTGCAGAAAGCTTGGCTTCCTCCATTGCCAGGGAAACCCAAGCCTCCCTCCTGCTCTCTGTGGCTGCAGCCATCTTGGTTGGGGTTAATTTGTATACTCGCTCCTGATTGGATAGTGGGCATGGCTTGTGGGCTTGGCTTGTGGGTGTAGCAGAGTGATGGTTAATTCGTATATTACTCTTTTATTAGATAGGATATTTATACCAATATTTGATGATCTACTCTGTGCCAAATGTTGTGTCAGGTGCTTTGTAGTTATTCTCTCTAATTGTGAGCATTCCAAAAGGAAACTCATAATACCTCCTTTTTGAAGATGAACTGAAACTCACAGGCTTGAAGTTCCTTGCCTGAGATTAAATTGCTTCCGTGGTCATGATTTAAAGCTAGAAATCTTTACCTTTAGAGCTCTTTTAACCCACTAACATTCTTCAAAAAGTGTTTTGTTAATTTCTTGTCCTAATAGATGCTTCATAATAAGAAGCACCCGGGTCAAATACATTTAGGAAATACTGTGCTTTTTATCCTTTTCCTGGAGATTAAAGGTACACAAGGTAATAGTTACAAATATGGAAAATTGTACAAAAACAGAAATTTATCCAATTCATTTTAAACCAGTAAATCCTATTGTTTGAAGATAATTTTTTTCCACATAATATACATTAATATTCAGAGAGGTCTTTCAGTGGCACCCACTTTGGGAAATTCTGCACTACATTATTTGACATTCAAATTGCATTAATGAACATCAACAATCAAATTATACTAAAGTGATAGTATTACTATGTAATTATCTTATACATATGTAACCAGTATAGTTGTCTTTCTGTGAAATTATTTTATTTTTTACAGTTATTATTCTCAAATATCGAATTTTACTTTCCTACCTTCTCAACAATAGTCTTCACAACAGCTTGCTTAAATTAAATTTGTCAGTTATGGTTATTTTTCACATTTAAAACAATATTAAAAATAATAGGGAAATCAATGAAGCTGGAAGATGTAACAATCAGATTGTTTCCATATATTAAAGGAATAACAGGGGCTGTTATGAACTTTATATCCATAAATTTAACATCTTAAGTTGCATAGACAAATTTCTTGAAAGATGTTGCAAAATCTCACCAAGAAGAAATAGATCATCTTAATAGCTCTATCTGTATTACATAAATTGAATTTGTAATTGAAAACCTTCCCACACACAAAAAACTCCAGGCTTGATGGCTTCAGTGGTGAGTTCTAACAAATACTTAAGGAATAAGTAACAAAAATTCACATAAACACATTCAGGAAATTTGAATAGGAGAAATATTTCCCAATTTATTTTATGAGGCCAGCACCACCCTGATACCAAAAACTAGACAAAGGTATCATAATAAAACTATATAACAATATATCTCATGATATAAAAATATTCTAAACAAAATTTTAGAAAATTACATATAATAAAACATCAAAAACAAATGGGATTTATCCCAAGAATATTTTTAAAAATGTAATTTTTATCAAACATCAATCAATATAATTTACCATGTTAAGAAATTAAAACCACTTGACCACCAGGGCCAGGTAGCTGTTGCTTAGAGCATCATCCCATAGGCCAAGGTTGCAGGTTTGATCTCCAGTCAGAGCACATACAAGAATCAACCAACTAAAGCATAAATAAGTGGAACAGCTTATCAATTCTCATTCTCTCTCTCTCTCTCTCTCTCTCTCTCTCTCTCTCTCTCTTTCATCAATCAATAAAAAAAAAAGTTAGTAAAAAAAAGCTACTTGATCATCTAAATGAGGGCAGAAGAAGCATTTGACAGAATCCAATGTCTATTTCTGGTAAAAAAAAAAAAAAGGGGGGGGGGGGCGCTCTCAGCAAACCAGAAATAGGAGTTAACTTCCTCAACCTGATAAAGATTACCTATAAAAATCTTTCAGCTAACATCACATGTATGGAGAAAGACTGATGTTTTCCCTCAGGTAAAGAACAAAGTAAGTAAGTCTGTCATCTTCTATTCATCATGTACTGGTGAAAAAATATATATATGGCTTCCCAATTAGAAAGTAAAAAAAAAACTGTCTTTATTCACAGATGAAGTAATTATCTATGTAGAAAATTTGATGGAATATGTAAGATAGCTACTAGAACTAGTAATTGAGTTTAGCAAAGCTGCAGGATAAAAGATAAACATATAAAAATCAACTTTATTTTCATTTATGATAGAAACCATCATAAATTAAGAATTTAAATTATCTATCATAACATCATAAATATTAAATATTTAGAGATAGATTTGAAAAAATGTGAAATATCTGTACATTGGAAACTACAAAACATTACTGGGGAAAATTTTTAAGAGTCTAAAAATATGGAGGCATATATTGTGTACATGGACTGGAAGACTCAGTCAAAATATCAATTGTCTCTTAATTGATATATCAATTCAAAGCAATCCCAATTAACATCCCAGCAGGGTTTCTTTTTTATAGGAAGTTACAAGCTTAAAAGGAAATGCAAGAACCTAAAGAAGGCAAAACAACTTTGAAAAAGAAAAGCAAAGTTAGAGAATTACTGACTTCAAGTCTTATTTGTAAACTACAATAATTAAAGCAATGTGGTAATGGTTTAAATATGCACAAAAAATATATGGTCTCATACACATATAGACAACTGATATATATGAAGATACAAAGGTAATTTAGAGGAGAAAGGATAGTCTTTTCAACAAATTATATTACAAATTCACATGCAAAAAAAAGAACCTTGATGTATACATAATTCCTGCCATGAACAAAAATTAACTAGAATTATAGATATATTAAAACATTAAATCTAGAAGAAAACACAGGAAAAATCTTTGTGATCTTAAATTAGTTGAAGATATCTTAGTTACAACACAAAAACACATGATCCATAAAAAAACTATTTGACTTTATCAAAATGTTACTTTATTTTTGTTGTTTATACTATAACTGATGTCCCCATGTCCTCCCTTTTGCTGACCTCCCCTACACTCTAACCCCTTTCCTCCCCTTCCCTCTGGCCATCACCACACTGTTGTCTGTGTCTATGGGTTATACCTATGTGTTCTTTTGCTAATCCCTTCATCTTTTTTCATTCAACCTCCCTCCAACCCACTCCAGTCTGTTCCCTGTATCCATGCCTCTGGTTCTATTTTGCTTGTACATTTTTTTTTGTTTGTTAGACTTCACATATAAGTAAGCATGGATGGACCTGGAGATTATTATGATAAGTGAAATAAGTCCATCACTGAAAGACAAATACCATATGATCTCACTTAAAACTTCTATTTTTAAAAGACAATGTTAAGAAAGTAAATAGAAAAGCCACAAACTTGGGGAAAATATCCTATCTAATAAAAGAGTAATATGCTAATTGACCATACCTCCGCTACACCCACAGCCAATCAGTGGTGCTATGCAAATTAAACCAGCAAAGATGGCGGGTAAATTTACATACATGGGGGGTGCGGGGCAGCACTCAAGGCCCCGCCACCAACCGGGTCCAAGCCATGATAGGGAACCAGGCAAGTAGCTGGGGCAGTGCCTGACACTGCAGGCCAGATCCAAGCCATGATGGAGGACCGGGTAAGCAGTGCCCTATGCCTCCGGCTGGATCCAAGCCGCGATTGCTGACCCGGGTAGGCAGCGTGGGGCAGCGCCTGATGCCACCAGCCAGATCCAAGCCAAATTGGGGAACTAGGCAGGCAGCAGGGGCAGCGCCCTACACCGCCAGCTGGATCCAAGCTGCAATGGCGGACCCGGGCAGATCGCAGACACTGCCAGTGGGGTCCAAGCCGCAGGAACTGGGCAGCCCTTGCCCAGGCCCGCCTGTGGGATCGAGCAGAGGGAGGAAGCTAGAGGCTTAGAGGGCATTGCTCCCTCTGGAGCCCCAGCTTCCTCATCCCAGCTGTGGAAACTGACAACAGGTAGGAGGAAGTCCCACCCCCACAGAATCAGCTAGAATCAGCCGTTGGTCACAGAGCTCAAAGGCCTGACATCCAGGACTCTCCTTCATCTGTATCTCAGACCTTGGCAGTAGAGAGGTGGGACTGTGTCCAAAGAAACACTGTTGATACAACATAGTTCTGCAGCAGAAAGATGCCGACATTACCGACCGAAAATGTCTGAAGAGTAATCTGCGTCTGGTCTTGAAAGAAGGCGACGCCTGCAACAGAATGTATCTGAAGAGCAGCTATTGGAAAAATGTCGCTCTGAAGCCGAAAAATACCAGCATCATCGACAGAAAATGTCTAAAGACGAACATGCCTTTGAAGTTGAAAGAAGGCGGTGGCGAAGACAGAATATGTCTAGAGAAGAGTCATCCACAAGTACTAGCAATACTGGTAGGAACTGCCTTCTCAGCGAAAACGGAATACATGAGGATGCAATTCTCGAACATAGCTGTGGTAGAATGACTGTTAGATGTGAATTTTGCCTATCACTAAATTTCTCTGATGAAAAACCATCCGATGGGAAATTTACTCGATGTTGTAGCCAAGGGAAAGTCTGTCCAAATAATATACATTTCCCAGATTACCCGGCACATTTAAAAAGATTAATGACAAACGAAGATTCTGACAGTAAAAATTTCATGGAAAATATTTGATCCATAAATAGTTCTTTTGCTTTTGCTTCCATGGGTGCAAATATTGCATCGCCATCAGTGTATGGGCCGTACTGTTTTAGAATACACGGACAAGTTTATCACCGTACTGGAACTTTACATCCTTTGAATGGTGTTTCTCAGAAGTTTACTCAACTCTATATTTTGGATACAGCCGAAGCTACAAGTAAAAGATTAGCAATGCCAGAAAACCAGGGCTGCTCAGAAAGACTCATGATCAGCATCAACAACCTCATGCATGAAATAAATGAATTAACAAAATCGTACAAGATGCTACATGAGGTAAAAAAGGAAGCACAATCTGAAGCAGCAGCAAAAGGTATAGCTCCCACAGAAGTAACTAGGGCAATTAAATATGATCGTAACAGTGACCCAGGGAGATACAATTCTCCCCGTGTAACCGAGGTTGCTGTCATATTCAGAAAAGAAGATGGAGAACCTCCTTTTGAAAGGGACTTGCTCATTCATTGTAAACCAGATCCCAATAATCCAAGTGCTACTAAAATGAAACAAATCAATATCCTGTGTCCTACATTAGATGCAATGACATATCCTACTCTTTTTCCACATGGTGAAAAAGACTGGGGAACAGATATTGCATTAAGACTCAGAGACAACAGTGTACTCAACAATAATACTAGACAAAATGTAAGGGCACGAGTCACATAAATGCAGTATTATGGATTTCATCTCGCTGTCCGGGACACGTTCAATCCTATTTTAAATGCAGGAAAATTAACTCAACAGTTTATTGTGGATTCGTATTTAAAAATGGAGGCAAATCGGATAAATTTCACTAAAGCAAACCAATCTAAGTTGAGAGTTGAAAAATATAGTGGTTTGATGGATTATCTCAAATCTAGATCTGAAAATGACAATGTACCGATTGCTAAAATGATAATACTTCCATCATCTTTTGAGGGTAGCCCCAGAAATATGCAGCAGCAATATCAGGATGCTATGGGCAATTGTAAGGAAGTATGGCAAGCCTGATTTATTTATAACCATGATATACAACCCCAAATGGGCAGATATTACAAACAATTTACAACGCTGGCAAAAAGTTGAAAACAGACCTGACTTGATAGCTGAATGCTCTTTTAAATGATGTATGTAAATTCCATTTATTTGGCAAAGTAATAGCTAAGATTCGTGTCATTGAATTTCAGAAACGCAGACTGCCTCATGCTCACATATTATTGATTTTAGATAGTGAGTCCAAATTACGTTCAGAAGATGACATTGACCATATAGTTAAGGCAGAAAATCCAGATGAGGAGCAGTGTCCTCGATTTTTTCAAATTGTAAAATCAAATATGGTACATGGACCATGTGGAATACAAAATCCAAATAGTCCATGTATGGAAAATGGAAAATGTTCAAAGGGATATCCGAAAGAATTTCAAAATGTGACCATTGGAAATATTGATGGATATCCCCAATACAAACGAAGATCTGGTAGTACCATTTCTATTGGAAATAAAATTGTCGATAATACTTGGATTGTCCCTTATAACCCATATTTGTGCCTCAAATACAACTGTCATATAAATGTTGAAGTCTGTGCATCAATTAGAAGTGTCAAATATCTATTTAAATACATCTATAAAGGTCATGATTGTGCAAATATTCACATTTCTAAAAAAAATATTATCAATCATGATGAAGTACAGGACTTCATTGACTCCAGGTATATGAGAGCTCCTGAGGCTGTTTGGAGACTTTTTGGAATGAAAATGCATGATCAATCTCATGCAATCATAAGATTAGCTATTCATTTGCCAAATGATCAAAATTTGTATTTTCATGCCGATGATTTTGCTGAAGTTTTAGATAGGGCTAAAAGACATAACTCAACTTTGATGGCTTGGTTCTTATTGAATAGAGAAGACTCTAATGCACATAATTACTATTATTGGGAGATTCCACAGCATTATGTGTTTAATAATTCTTTGTGGACAAAACGCCGAAAGGGTGGGAATAAAATATTAGGTAGACTGTTAACTGTGAGCTTTAGAGAACCAGAATGATATTACCTTAGACGTTTGCTTCTGCGTGTAAAAGGTGTGATAAGTTTTGAGGATCTGCGAACTGTGGGAGGTGTAACTTATGATACATTTCATGAAGCTGCTAAACACCGAGGATTATTATTTGACGACACTATCTGGAGAGATACGATTGACGATGCAATCATCCTTAATATGCCCAAACAACTACGTCAACTTTTTGCATACATATGTATGTTTGGATGTTCTTCTGCTGCAGACAAATTATGGGATGAGAATAAATCTCATTTTATTGAATATTTCTGTTGGAAATTGCACCAAAGAGAAGGTGCCTGTGTGAAATGTGAAATGCATGCCCTTAACGAAATTCAGAAGGTGTTTACATTGCATGGAATGAAATGTTCACATTTCAAACTTCCAGACTATCCTTTATTAATGAATGCAAATACATGTGATGAATTGTACGAGCAACAAAAGGCAGAGGTTTTGAACAATTCTCTGAATGATGAACAGCTGGCAGCCTTTCAGACTATAACTTCAGCCATCGAAGATCAAACTGTACACCCCAAATGCTTTTTCTTGGATGGTCCAGGTGGTAGTGGAAAAACATATATGTATAAAGTTTTAATACATTATATTAGAGGTCGTGATGGTACTGTTTTACCCACAGCATCTACAGGAATTGCTGCAAAATTTACTTCTTGGTGGAAGAACCGTTCATTCCAATATAAATTACCAATTCCATTAAATGGAACTTCAATTTCTAGACTTGATATAAAGAGCAAAGTTGCTAAAACCATTAAAAAGGCCCAACTTCTTATTATTGATGAATGCACCATGGCATCCAGTCATGCTATAAACGCCATAGACAGATTACTAAGAGAAATTATGAATTTGAATGTTGCATTTGGTGGAAAAGTTCTCCTTCTCGGAGGGGATTTTCGACAATGTCTCAGTATTGTGCCTCATGCTATGCGATCAGCCATAGTACAAACGAGTTTAAAGTACTGTGATGTTTGAGGAACTTGTCTCTTAAAACAAATATGAGATCAGAGGATTCTGCTTATAGCGAATGGTTAGTAAAACTTGGAGATGGCAAACTGGATAGCAGTTTTCATTTAGGAATGGATATTATTGAAATCCCCCATGAATGATTTGTAATGGATCTATTATTGAAGCCACCTTTGGAAATAGTATATCTATAGATAATATTAAAAATATATCTAAACATGTGTTTCTTTGTCCAAAAAATGAGCACATTCAAAAATTAAATGAAGAAATTTTAGATATACTTGATGGAGATTTTCACACCTATTTGAGTGATGATTCCATTGACTCAACAGATGATGCTGAAAAGGAAAATTTTCCCATTGAATTTCTTAATAGTATTACTCCTTCAGGAATGCTGTGTCATAAATTAAAATTGAAAGTTGGTGCAATCATCATGCTATTGAGAAATCTTAATAGTAAATGGGGTCTTTGTAGTGGTACCAGATTTATTATCGAAAGATAATGTCCTAACATTATCCAAGCTGAAGTATTAACAGGATCTGCAGAGGGAGAGGTTGTTCTGATCCCAAGAATTGATTTGTCCCCATCTGACACTGGCCTCCCATTTAAATTAATTCAATGACAGTTTCCCATGATGCCAGCATTTGCAATAACTATTAATAAATCACAAGGACAAACTCTAGACAGAGTAGGAATATTCCTACCTGAACCCGTTTTCGCACATGGTCAGTTATATGTTGTTTTCTCTCGAGTTCGAAGAGCGTGTGACGTTAAAGTTAAAGTTATAAATGCTTTATCCCAAGGGAAATTAGTCAAGCACTCTGAAAGTGTTTTCACTCTTAATGTGGTATACAGGGAGATATTAGAATAAGTTTAATCACTTTATCAGTCATTATTTGCATCAATGTTGTTTTTGTATCAGGAGTTTGTTATTGTTATATAATTTTGTTATTGTTTATTTATTAATAAAATTATGTATTATTTTCATATACATTGTACTCATTTCCTTTTATCTCTCACACTTTTATTATAGAGAAAGGGCAAATAGCAATATTAAAATATTTCCTCCAATTAATTCCCTTTCAATGTGCATGAATTTCATGCACCGGGCCACTAGTTTATAATAAAAGCATAATATGCTAATTAGACTGGACATCCTTCTGGATGACCTTCCAGATGAAGCTGGGGCTGCAAGGGAAGCCCGGGTCCTGGGTGCCAGAGGGAAGCCGGTGCCAGCAGCCAGGGGAAGGAAGGCCTACTCTTGCACAAATTTAGTGCATCAGGCCTCTAGTTTTTAAATAATATATTTGACTAAAAAGCTTGTGTTCAGAATATATAATGAATTTTAAAACTCAATAATAAAAAATGTCAAATATTTAAACACTTCACCAAAAACATACAAATGGCAAACAAACATATGAAAAGGTGCTCAACCTCATTAGTCATTAAGAAAATGAAAAAAAAAAAAGCACAACAATGAGCTTTTAGAAAGACTATAATTGAAAAGACCAATAATGCCAACTATTGTCAAGGACATGGAACAACTAGAATTCCTATGTAATGATGGTGAGAATATTTAATGATACAATGGTGTTGGGAAACACTTTGGTCATTTCCAATTCAGTTCATCATACATCTTCCATGTAATCCACCCATTTCATTTATCAGGATTTCTCATAAGAAATGAAAGTATATTGATAAAAATACTAGAGGCCTGGTGCATGAAACTTGTGCATGGGGGTGGGAGCTGTCCCTCAGCCCGGCCTGCACCCTCTCCAATCTGGAACCCATAGGGGTTGGGCCTAAACCGGCAGTCGGACATCCCTCTCACAATCCAGGAATGCTAGCTCCTAACCAATCACTTGCCTGCCTGCCTGATCACCCCCTAACCGCTCCCCTGCCAGCCTGATTGATGCCTAACTATTCCCCTGCCAGCCTGATCACCCCCTAACCGCTCCCCTGCTAGCCTGATTGATGCCTAACTGTTCCCCTGCCAGCCTGTTCACCCCCAACTTCCCTCCCCTGCTAGCCTGATCGCCCACAACTGCCCTCCTCTGCCAGCCATCTTGTGTTAACCATCTTGTGGTGGCCATCTTGTGATGATGTGGGGGCAGCCATATTGTGGCAGCCATCTTGTGATGATGTGGGGTGGTCATCTTGTGGCAGTCATCTTGTGATGACATGGGGGCAGCCACATTGTGGTGGCCATCTTGAGATGACATGGGGGCAGCCATCTTGTGGTGGCCACCTTGTGATGATGTGGGGGCAGCCATATTGTGGCAGCCATCTTGTGATGATGTGGGGTGGTCATCTTGTGGCAGTCATCTTGTGATGACATGGGGGCAGCCACATTGTGGTGGCCATCTTGAGATGACATGGGGGCAGCCATCTTGTGGTGGCCACCTTGTGATGATGTGGGGTGGCCATCTTGTGATGAGGTACTGCAACACCACTTAGGCTTTTATTATATGGGATTTGTATGCAAATAATCATAGTAGCTTTTGTTGAAAATGTACAAGACTGAAAACAGTATAATTGTCTATCAACAGGTGAATAGAGAAACAAATTATGGAATATTCAAACAAAGAAATACAACTCAGCAATAAAAAGGAATGAACTATTTTTTTTAAATAAATCTTTATTGTTCAGATTATTACAGGTGTTCCTCTTTTTTTTCCCCCATAGCTCCCCTCCACCTGATTCCCCACCCCACCCCATGCCCTTACTCCCCGCCACTCACTGTCTTCATCCATAGCAGTAAGATTTTTGTCCAATCTCTTCCCGCACCCCTCACACTTGGTTCCCCTGAGAATTGTCAGTCCACTCCCTTTCTATGTCCCTGATTCTATTATATTCACCAGTCCATTCTGTTCTTCAGATTTTTTATTCACTTGATTTTTAGATTCACTTGTTGGTAGGTATGTATTTGATGTTATTTTGTTGTTCATAATTTTTATCTTTACCTTTTTCTTCTTCTTCTTCTTCTTCTTCTTCTTCTTCTTCTTCTTCTTCTTCTTCTTCTTCTTCTTCTTCTTAAAGAATACACTTCAGCATTTCATGTAATCCTGGTTTGGTGGCGATGACTCCTTTAGTTTTTTCTTGTCTGTGAAGCTCTTTATCTGACCTTCAACTCTGAATGATAGCTTTGCTGGGTAGAGTAATCTTGGTTGTAGGTTCTTGCTATTCATCACTTTGAATATTTCTTGCCACTCCCTTCTGGCCTGCATAGTTTCTGTTGAGAAATCAGCTGACAGTCGTATGGGTACTCCCTTGTAGGTAATTAACTATTTTTCTCTTGCTGCTTTTAATATTCTCTCTTTGTCTTTTGCCCTTGGCATTTTAATTATGATGTGTCTTGGTGTGGTCCTCTTTGGATTCCTCTTGTATGGGGTTCTGTGAGCTTCCTGAACTTGTAAGTCTATTTCTTTCACCAGGTAGGGAAAGTTTTCTGTCATTATTTCTTCTAATAGGTTTTCAATATTTTGCTCTCTCCCTTCTTCTGGCACCCCAAAAATTCGGATGTTGGTTCGCTTGAAGTTGTCCCAGAGGCTCCTTACACTATCTTCATATTTTTGGATTCTTTTTTCTTTTTGTTTTTCTGGTTGGATGTTTTTTGTTTCCACATATTTCAGATCTTTGGTTTGATTCTTGGGGTATGTTGATCTACAGTTGAGTTTCTGTATATTCTTTATTTTAGACAGTGTATGCTTCATTTCTGACTGGTCCTTTTCCATTTTTTTGGCATTCTCATTAAGGTCCTTGAAGGTCTCACTAAGCTCCTCAGAAGTGTCATCAAGTTTCTCAGCGGTTTTTAGAAGATTCTTGAGTAACCTTATACATGTGGTTCTGAACTCTATGTCATCCAGTAGTTTGCTTTCCTCCGTTTCTTTCATTCGTGACATGTTTCTTTGTTTCTGCATTTTGGCCGCTTCCCTGTGTTGATGGAGTGGCTTTGTGTGGTAGGTGACCTATAGGGGGCAGTAGCTCAGCCTCC
This sequence comes from Corynorhinus townsendii, assembly GCA_026230045.1. Classification (NCBI taxonomy): domain Eukaryota; kingdom Metazoa; phylum Chordata; class Mammalia; order Chiroptera; family Vespertilionidae; genus Corynorhinus; species Corynorhinus townsendii. The sequence goes on along the minus strand of JAPDVU010000001.1, from coordinate 75,705,189 downwards.
CCAATCACCTGATGTGGACGCTCTTGGTACACCCCTTTGTGGGCTGAGTGCAAAGTCTTGGTGCAGTTAAGCCTTAATTGCTGTTGGTACACTGGGAGGAATTGACCTCCAGGCCAATTAGCTGTGAGCACTCCCTGTGTCTATAATGGAAGAACTGCTGCCCTGAAGACACGCTTATGGGGCAGGACTTGTTTCAGTGGGGCTTTGGTGCTCATTGAGTCTGCCTCTTGAATGTGTCACTTATGAATGTGAGGAGTTGAAATCTGGTATCTCACACTGACCACTAGGTACACTGGCTTCTGGATCTCCAATGGGGTGCAGGTCAGCTACTGTCTGAGGCCACTCAGCAGGAGCTACAGTGAGAGCTGCAGTTTTCTCCTCTTTGCTTGGGGTTTGGAGGTTTTGGAGCTGTCTGACCCAGGCTGCAAGTTTGCTAGGTTAAGCTGCGATAGGGCAGGCCTTTCTTATGCTAACTCCTCTGCTTGGAGCTTGGGTGGGTTTGTAGGTTGTTCAGGGTGTCACTAGGTTAGGGCGTGGCAAACAGCAATGGCTGCTAGTTAGCCGGCTCTGTGTCCCCAACGGCATCCGCGAGTCCCGTGCCCCAGTGCAGTAAACAATTATTCCTGCGCGCAGCTCTGCGAGCAAGCCACCCTCACTGGCAGACCGTCCAGCTTCTCCCTGTAGGAGTTTGGGTCCCCCGCGTCTCCCCAGAGACTGGATTTCAGAGTCATCGGGGGCTTGTCTCCGTTCGGGTTGAAAAAAGCAACGCACCCAGTCGCCCGCAGCCAGCCCGGATCACGCGCCTCCATACCTCAGCTTTTCAGCGCTCGTGCACGTCTCAATGCTCTTTTCTCTTTCCTTCTAGTTGTAGAACTTCCACTCAGCCAGCTTTCCCGTGGATCTGGGTGACAGACGTTTTTTCTTTTAGTTGTAGTTTTGAAATTGTTGTGGGAGGCAGCAGTTTAGGTGTTTACCTACGCCGACATCTTGGATTCTCCTCAGGAATGAACTATTGATACCCACAATGGATGCCTCTCAAAACAAGTATGATGTAACAAGACAGACAAAAAAGAGTTTCACAAAAGAATGAGAAAATTTTTTCATTTTGTTGCAGGTGATGTATAATGATTTTTGATAATTTCTCATATATATTAAAGTTTACTTTAATAAGTGCAGCTTATTGTATATCAATTATACTTCAATAAAGCTGTTAACAATAAAGAATTAATCTTAGTCATTTTGAAACTTAAAACTTGAACTTGAGCCAAAACTAATTTCCTCTCCTCACCCTACAGAAGCTAAACCTCAGCTGCCTAGAGTAGATGGGGTTGAGGAGCAGGTTCTATTTCCTCTAGTGTGGGGCAAAGACAAAGAAGAAAGAAGGTGTGGTCTCTGTGTACAACTTCCTCTTGGTAGTTTGTTGGTGTTTCTGTTCTCATTCTGGTTGAGTCTTGTTTCATCTGCTATTGGGGACTTGGCTGATATTAGGATGTCCACATCGGTGGTTTGCATAATTCCCTCAGGGTAGTGCTCACTTGCTCTGAGCTTCCTCCATTGCTCAAGAGACCTCCTTAGAAGAGCAGCCATGTCTCTCTTTGGCTCTACTGGCAATAATATAAATCTCCCAACAACTTCTCTGAGTTAGGCATTTTGTCACTTTCCTTAATGGCTACCTATGCATATATAGAAGTTGTCCATTCCCGACCCTCTATGAGCCTCCATGTGAAGACACCTCTCAGGATCCTTGCAGACCTGAAATTGGGAAGCAAGTATCCTGGTTTTCTTTTCAAGGCATACTGCTGTGTATTGCTCATCCCTCAATTCCCACTACTCTAGGGAGCCTTCTGTCTTCAGAAAGCAGATGCCAGTCTCTGTTCACTACCTAGGCCCTTAAACCCTTTCCTTCACAGTGAGATGGGAGGAACTTAATAGGACTACATGATATACTCCTGGGCCTCCAAAAATTCCCACCAGAACTCTCTCACCAAGCTCTATGCTTTAGAGGGTACTGAAGCTCAGAAAGCACCCATTAACGGAAGAGAACTCAGTTTCCCCTTCTTAAAGATACCACCAGTCCTCATGAGTTATCTTCTTGAGTTCCCCTTCACTTAGCTTCAGGAAAGAAGTGAAGGGAGACCTTTTGCCTATGACTATTTTACTTCACAGTGGCACAGGCAACTATTTGATTACCTAATCTTTTTACAATTTTTCTTGGGCACAAAGCTAGTCTATAATTTCCAGAATTGCTAGCATTTATGTGTGGCCATGAAACTGCATTCTGTGCAATGAGCAGAAGTGAAGTGTACTACTTTTAGCCCTAGCACATTAAAATTTCTAAGAAATAATTTCCTGTTTTATCCCCAGACTCCAACAGCCGGGATCACAAAATGAATACATAGACCCAATATCCTTTTCTTCCCAATTGGTTCCACATTACTCTTAAGTAAGCAGAAATAAACTTTTATTCTAATAAAACTTCAAAGATTTTTTGTTTGTTTGTGATAGTAGTTAACCTGCCATAACAAATAGAAGGGGGGGGGCGGGAAAGGCATTGTCTAATCAGGCAACTAGTGGTAAGAACAATAATATTGGAGCCATAGAGATGTTATGCAGTGGCAAAAATAACTGGCAAACCTTCTCCTACTTGGAAGGTAAAGCAATGAGACCTGAATCCGTCATTCTAGGGGAAGTGGATTTAAAAAGTGAGTAAGGATTAAGGCTTTTTCTTAATGCTTTATTTTTAACAAGGTATTACAAGAGAGAAATGAGTTCAGGAAAGACTTACACAGTCTGCAAACAGAAATAGAGGGAATAGAAAGAACCCAAAAACTCAGGCTCTCAAAAATTCAAAAAGCAACTCTTTCCTGACTTTAAATAGTAAGAAATTGATAAATCCTTTTAGCAACAGAGGCCCAGTAAGACTTCCTTGAACAGGAATTTAGCTCTACCTTTGAAATTTAATTAAAGAGTATGCATTTCTACTTCAGACTATAGCTTTATATGATCCACAGGTAGTTTTCCTTAAGCTCTAAGTTGAGAGAAACATGGAAGGGAGGCAGCAAAAGCATGAACCAGATTTGAACTATATTTGGGAATGAATTTCAGGTGTGCCTATTGACACATGAAACTGATTAGATGCAAGAAAATCGAAATCTTTCAAAGTTGTTGAGGGCATTGTTTTGCCAAAGAAACCATATATGCCTTTGACTTATTGAGTCTTCAAACAAGCTATGGGTACTCAAACTTTCCTGAACAGGGAATGGCTGCAAAATCTGAATAATTTCCAATAAGCATATCCCCAAAGCTCACTTGAGATGTTGTCAGAGATGATAACAGACAAGAAGGAACTTCTCAAAGAGTAGAGCAAGGGGCTTCAGGAACAATACTCAGGGATTGCATTCCCAGAGGGCAGAATAAGGGTCTAATGAAGAACTGCCAGAGCAAAGGACCCTCATAACACACTTTACAGGAGTTCATTACAGCTGCTTACCAAACACTGCTGTGTATCTCTCATTCTTCCTCATTTAACCAGTTCATTGCTGCTATTATGTCCCTGTTTCATGATTATATATTAGACTAGTGGCCTGCTGCATGAAATTTGTGCACTCAGGGTGGGCGGGATCCCCCAGCTTGGCCTGTGCCCTGTCACAGTGCGGGAGCTCTACTATCCATTGAGGTAGGCCCTGCTCACCCATCCAGGGCTTCTTGATGGATTGCCCCGAAGAGGTAGACCAGAGCCAGGGGAGACCTGTGGACCCCAAGCCTCTCTCTGCACACTCCTACCTAACCTCCAGCACAGGCACACGGAGATGGAGGCCGCCACCCTCTCCCCGGGCCAGGCCCATGGCAGAGGCCTCCCTTTGCATGCACCTGCCTAACCCCCGCCGTGGTCCTGCCCCTGTCCCCAACGCTGCAAGGCCCCGCCCACCCGCACCTGCTGTGCATGCTGCCTGCTGAGTGGTCGTGATATTATGGTGTCCCGGATAATTTGCATATTCCTCTATTATTATATAGGATTTGGAGGGATGGATGAGCAGATAACTTGTCTTTTTAGTTCAAGAAGCTATACTTGAATCTTATAGCAAAATCTGCACATCACCTGGATATCGTATACACTGTATATGTGGAGGTAGGGTAAGTCAATTCCATGAGTAAGTAGAAGTGTTAAATGGATGCTGGTGACCAGACTATGGAAGAGACTGATCCCTGATCAAAGCCATTTATTTTCCTTCTTTTTCCTGGATACACTGGTACATGACATTTCCTAGATCCTTTTACATTTAGGTGTAGCCATAAGTCAGAGTTCTAGCCAAAGATTCCATTGAGTAGAAGTGATGTATATCACTTCATTAGCCAGCCCATGTTATTGTATTATATTCTCAAATAAATATGTTCAAGTTCTAACCCCTCGTACCTCAAAATGGGACTATGTTTGGAGATAAGGCCTTTAAAAGGTGATTACGTTAAGATGAGGTCATTAGGGTAGGCCCTAGCCAATCTAGTGTTCTTATCAGAAGAGGAAATTTGGTCACACAAAAAGACATCAATGATGCAGAATACTGAGGAAAGATCATTAAAGGACATAGGTAGAGGTAGCCATCTGCAAGTGAAGGAGATAAACCTCGAGGTGGGGGGGAGGACACCTGCTGGCACCTTGATTTTGGACTCCTAGCCACCAGAACTGTGAGAAAATATTTTTTTGTTGTTTAGCTCCCAGCCCATGGGATTTTTCTGTGGCAGCCCTTGCAAATGAATACAGCCCATAAAACCCTCCCATGTGTAATGCTCCATGTCCTCCCTTCCTAGCTGTCTGGGTTGAAGATGACCCCACAGAACCAAGCTAAAAGTCATGTATTAAAATGGCAAGTTACAAGCCAAAAAGCGTGCTTGAAGGAAGAGCATCCAACCAGGAACACTCAAATTGTTCAATTACATGAGTGAAAAATAATTTTATTATAAAATATAGGGGTTTGTTAATTACAGCATTAGCATTCCTCCAATTAATATACCTGCAAGATTGATGATTCCTTTTCTTTCCCCAGCTCTCTTCTGAGTCACTGTTAGCAGAGGGTGGTATGTACTTTTCATTTCTTAACAAGCCTTGTTGGGAATAGAGTTGGCTTCCATTACATGCTGCTTTCAAAGTAGGGTATTTAGCGCCTCTTGTCCACAATTTGAGGCCTTAACCAAAACACTGGGATACAATGAATTTTCTACTCAATGTCTTCTAATGTATTTAAAAAATATATTGCTTAAGGTAAAAAACATAGAAAATTCACAAATATATAAATAATAAAAATACATCTCAATTATGCATCAAATGGAATAATTTTTATTATTTTGGAGGAAATGAGGAAGCAATCTATTAATTTTTAGAAACACTACTTCTGTGATATAACTATTTTGTGTTTCAAGACTAGAATATACAGATCATAGTCCAGCTGCAGACCATGTCAAGGACCTTGAACTCAATAAATAAGATTCTTTCCTCTCATTTTCTACCCATACTCCTTAAGAATTAATGGGGAAGAAGAACTAACAAGGTTATAAATTACTAATTATACAAAAAAAATGATTAATTTATATAATGACTATCATGCTTCTTTACTGATTATTACCTCTTTAAAAAATGGCTTATGTGTTTATCTTTGAACTAATATGTCAGATATCTTTAAAATTCAAAGCCAGAATCTACACAAAATTATGCAACTTTGCCTAACCTCAGTTTGCTTCATAAGTCTTCTTTGAGCTTTTTTTTCCAATTTGTTTAACATTTTAGACCATTAAGTAAAGCCAAGATAGATATAATGCAAAATATTATTAGTTCAAGAATGTGAAGGTTATGCATAGGAAATAGGATCATGGAATTAGTTAGTCCCCCTATGGCCATCAACCATGGTAACTGAGAGACATCTACAGAAGGAATTCCTCCTACAGCTCTATGAATGCTTCCCTTGCTGTTTATGTTAACACAGTTCACATCTGCCTTGTGAGCCTTGACCAATGATTTCAAATCCTCACTGATCTCTGATTATTGCCTTTCTAACAATCTCAACTTTGTGAATGGGGAATTATGATTCCTAAAATATTTGTTGAATGCTGTCTACATACCAGGCTGTTAGGAACCTTCACGTTTAGCTTATAAGCTCTTGGAAGTAGTATCTTCATCTTTCTATCTCGTTCAATCATAACACCTCTAATGTCTTCCTTTGTGCACAGTGTGCAGTGTACATATTAGTAATTCCATAACATTCTAAAACAGGCTTATTACAAATAGAATGTAATTTGGGTCAGGAAGCATTGCATAAGGCAATGTAATAAACTGTGTCATCAATAAAATCTAATATTCTGTTAACAAATAAAACAAAGGAATTCTAACAACCAACATTTCTTTTACTGCATGCCTTGATAGAAATATTACCTAAATATTGAGCTATGTAATCTTTTCTTTAGTTTTTATCCAATTTACTATGGGGTATTTCAAGAGACGGATATGCCTATTAGTGAGATGGCTTCTACTAATGAAGTCCTCAAAAGTGGACATTGCTAATACAAATCAATTCTTGCTTTATGTAACATATATCAGTGTTCCCACAGGCCTTGATAATGCTCTCTCCAAATATTAATCTTCCTTAAATTCCTTTTAAGCTAGTCATTATTTACCATAAATTTTCCTTTCACTTTATGCAGTAACAGCAGTGACTGAAATGAATTTTCAGCTTATAAAATATTTGCAGGATGATCTCTCAACCTTGTTCAAGTTCAGAAGTAATCCAGTTCAGATTAGCTTTCATCATCTTTGGTGTTTGTTCTAGGAATTCTATCATCAAAAGTAGCCCAGGGCAGACTTAGCCACATTGACACAGCAGAACTCAATTTTTCAAGAAAAAGAAAACTCTCAATGTGCTAAAATGATTTATGATCTCTAGGTATTTTAAATTATGAGCAGAGAAGCATCTAAGGCAAGCTTTAATGGCAAAACTTTTAGAAGCATATTTTTCAAGTTGTATAAACAATATGTGATATTTCCTTCCACTATGTATTTTTAAACTCTATATCAAGGACTTATGAGCTTAAAAGGAGGAAGAATTTCATAGTTAGGCTGCCAGAAGCCAAACTGTCATGCTTGGTGTGCATGGTTCTGCCCAATGCGTGCTTCAGGGAAATCATTCCCTGCATATCAGAATTGGAAATAGTAATTCATCTAGTCAGAATCACATTTTAAGCTTTCTGGTATTTATGTAAATACTATAGGCCCGATGCATGAAATTTGAGCAAGAGGCTAGTCCTTCACAGCCCCAGCTGCCTCAGCCGGCCCTCACAGCCCCTCACATCCCCTCACAGCCTTGGCCAAGCCTTGCAGCCCCTCACAGCCCCTCACAGCCCCAGCTTCTTCTGGAAGGTTGTCCAGTCATTCTGCTGTTTGGTCTAATTAGCATATTAGATCTTTATTATCTACTAGAAGCCCAATGCACGAAGATTCATGCTAGAATGAGCTTTCCTTTCTCTGGCTGTTGGCACCACCTTTCCACTCTGGCCCCGGAGCCATCTCTTTCCGCTCCAGCCCTGCCTTCCCACGCTGCCCAGAGGCCCTGAGAGACCAGGGTGGGGCAGAATGCCTGCGTCATCGCCATGGCAATGACGCAAGTGTCCTGCCACCCACATCACTCGGTGCCTGTGTATGCAAATTAACTGCCATCTTTGTTGGGTTAATTTGCATATCACTCCTGATTGGCTGGTGGCGTAGCGGAGGTACGGTCAATTTACATGTTTGTCTATTATTAGGTAAGACTAGGAGCCCAGTGCACAAAAACACACAGCCCCACCACCCACCCGCTGCCCTGCCTTGACACCCAAACCTCTCTATGCAGAGATCCTGTGTACCTGGCCCAGGATCAACCCCTCTGGCCTTCCCTGGCCACTTCAAGCCCTGCCCTCAGTCCCTCAAGTTGCCTCAGACTGGTCCCACCTTCTCCAGGAGCCACCCCATCTCCAGAGCAACACGGCAGCTCCACACTGTCATGGCGCTGGAAGAGAGCATGGAAGCCTCCCGCCTGCTGCATTGTGCTCCTTGCCCTGGCAAGTGGGTGGTGGGCTCTCTGAGTGCAAGCGGTGGGTGGCGAAGGACTGGTGAGGGGGGCGCTATGGGCTCTCACCCCCACCTTCCATGGCACAGGATGGTCTCACCTCCTCCAGGCACCTCACCACTTCCACGCCGTCTTTGGAACAATGCTCCACAGTGCAAGTGCAGGCATCCTCCTATGATCAGTCATTACACGTTATGGTGTCCCAACCATTAGCATATTAGCTCTTTATTATTATCCTATCTAATAAAAGAGTAATATGCAGATTGACCATCACTCCAACACACAAGATGGCTGCCTCCATGTGGACACAAGATGGCTGCCATAAGATGGCCAGCAGGGGAGGGCAGTTGGGAGTGATCAAGCCTTCAGGGGAGGGCAGTTAGGGGTGACCAGGCCAGCAGAGGAGGGAAGTTGGGGGCAACCGGGCCTGCAGGGGAGGGCAGTTTGGGAGGACCCAGACCTGCAGGGGTGGGCAATTGTAGGGGGACCAGACCTGCAGGGGAGGGCAGTTATGAGGGGACCAGATCTGCAGGGGAGAGCAGTTAGGGGCAATGAGGATGGCAGGGGAGGGCAGTTAGGGGTGACCGGATTGGCAGGGGAGGGCAGTTGGGGGAGACCAGGCTGGCAGGGGAGGGCAGTTAGGGGCAATCAAGCTGGCAGGGGTGTGGTTAGGGGGTGATCAGGCTGGCAGGCATAAGTGGTTAGGGGCAATCAGGAAGGCAGGCAGGTGAGCAGTTGGGAGCCAGCAGTTCTGGAGTGTGAGAGGGATGTCCCAGATTGGAGAGGGTGCAGGCTGGGCTGAGAGACACACACACACACCCGTTGCACGAATTTTGTGCACTGGGCCTCTAGTGATAATAATAATAGAGTAATATGCTAATTGGACTGGATGACCTTCCAGACAAAGCTGGGGTTGCAAGGGAAGACCGGGTCCTGGGTGCCAGAGGGAAGCTGGTGCTGCAGCTAGGGGAAGGAAGTTCTACTCTTGCACGAATTTTGTGCATCGGGCCTCCAATATTGGATAAATGAGCTAGGCCTCTTCTGAGCTGTCTACAGAATCATTTTCAACCATAATGATATTTTACTTTAGTCCCATCTACACCATCCAGCCCTACTCTGAGGTTTTTCTACTAGGACCATCTATCAGAATGGTCATGTCCTTTTAAAAATAAATTTAAGTGAAAAGAAACTCAGTTGGTATTTTTCATGTAGCTATAAATGTGTTTGTTAGCACCTTAAAAACACATTTCATTAATACTCATGACATTCATTTTTACATGAAGTTCTCCAAGTTTGCTTCTCATAAACTAAATGGATAAAATATGACTGAGCTGCTGGGAAACAGCCTTTGCATTGCCCTGACCTTCTTGCCTTAGCAGTTATAAGGAGATCTCTGTACTTTAATGAGGAATCAGAAGTAAGCTCAGCAGTTGCAGGCTACAAAGATTAGGCTCCTCTGATACTCTGTAGTAAAACTTGACAATTTTGTGAACTTGGGAAAGATGCTAAACCTCCCCAGTGCCTCAGTAGAAAAAGAGGCTAATAAAAATGCCTACCTCATAGGGAGGCTATGGGGATTAAATGAGAAAATATTTGTAACATGCTTACAATGATGTATGGTACATGCACAGTCAGTGGTTAATAAATGTTACATAATTTTATAACAGTGTAGGTAATTAGAATGTGTAAGAAGCCGTGTATAAACAATAGGGCTAGAAGTGGTAGGTAAGGGAAGGAAAAGCTGCCTGTACCCAAAGACTGGTTTTATTCAGTATTGTTTTGAATTTTAGCTGTATATCAATAGTTATTAAATTCCTATTGGAATTCCTGTAAGAAAATAACCGCAACTTCAACATTAAAACTCTAATCTCCTAGTTGCATTGAAATTATCTTATATAATAAAAGGCTAATATGCAAATAGACTGAACAGCGGAACAACTGAACAACCAAACAACCAGTCGCTATGATATGCACTGACCACCAGGAGGTGCGCACAGAACATGTCGGGCATTGGCAGCAGGTGGCAGAGCATGGAACATGGTGGGTGTTGACCACAACAGGATGGTGGAGCAGGTGAGCAGGGGTGCCAGACCCAGGTGGGGCACCAGTCGCTGTCATTGGGGCAAGCCTCTGGTGGTTACTGAAAATTCTTTGCTCCCATGTGCTGCGGTTCTACCTGGTGTTTGCACCTGCTGCCGGCACCAGCCCCGCTTGCACCCGCCGCCAGTGCCTGGCACTGGCCCCGATCTCTTGGCACTGTCAGCAGGTGCAAACAGTGGCTGCTGGCCCCAATCACCCCTCAGGGCTTCTCCAACTCCCCCTGCTCCTGAGGGGAGATCAGGGCAGCTGCTGCCACTCGCACTGCTGCTGTCACTGGCCCCAATCACTCCATGCAGTCAGCGGGTGTGAGCAGGGCCAGCACTGTCAGTGAATGGGAGCGGTGGTGGTGGGAGTGGGGCTGCCAGCAAACAGGGGACCAGGAGCCCTGGCAGTAGGGGCAGGGCAGGGGCATGGAGGATGGGCCAAGACCCACCCCTGTACCCACTGCAGCCTCCCATCCCACAGTTCCTTTCAAGGTGAATGAATTTGTGTACTGGGCCCCTAGTTGTTTGATAATATGACTTATGTCAACTCAACTCAAAGCTTCTTAGATATAAAAACAACAGTTTATAGTTGAATGTTAAGTACATGATATTATTTCCATGTTGCAATAACAAATGAGGAATACTAGAAGAGGATACTGAGAATGATTTAAAATTTCACAGAAAATCATTTTGCATAAGATGGACACCTCAAAGCATATAATTCCATCCACTAAAGCTTTCAACACTCTTAAAAATTCCTTCCACAAAAGATTTAATGTGATGTGATTTACCACATTGATCAATGGATTAACTCTCAAAGTTTAAAAGCACAAGATTCCCAGTCCATTTAGAATTTCTCTGATCAGGAAAGCAAAAAAGAGGACATCAAAGGCAAATAATGTGAGTGAACCCAGCTGGAAAACCATTACAATCCATTTCATAGAAAGAGTCTTCTAAGTAAATTATATATATACTAGTATATGTCAGCATATCTATCTATATACATATATGTTCAAATAAATGTCTATATATGCATATATGTGTGTGTGTATATATGTGTGTGTGTATATATATGTAAAAACCACATTGAATCCTACTATAAGACAGGAAATTTACCCTTTTCTTGGTTTCAAGATTCCAGGTTAATAACCCATACCCTGACCTTCTAATGTATAAATTGAGTTGGCACTTAGCTTAAGTGACTCCTTCCCAAAAAACATTATTTTAATACCTTCTTTAACTAGGTCTTCTCTGGTTAATGTCCATCATTTCAACCTGTTTATTGCTCCATATGATTTATCATTACATGAAAGTAATGTTTATTTACTCACATATGTCTTTGTCTAATGTTTCTCACCATTTCATGTGCACTGGTACCATATGTGTTTAGTTAACCTCAGCACATCAAGTACATACTGCAACACCTAGGACACAGCAAGTACTCTGTGTAGGTTAAATGAATAAGGATAAAACTTCTGCAAGACAAACATCACCATTTAAGACATCATGTATTATCACTGGGCAAAAGGAGAGCAGCACAAACTCATCAAATACAGTTATTTGAGTTAATCCCACTCCTTCTGTATTGTATTCTATTTTTTACTATTTTATTACTTATCATTTCTCTAACCTTTTTTTTTTAAATCTTTATTGTTCAGATTATTACAGATGTTCCTCTTTTTCCCCCCATAGCTCCCCTCCTCCTGATTCCCGCCCCCCATGCTCTTAACACCCGCCACTGTCCTCATCCATAGGTGTAAGATTTTTGTCCAATCTTTTCCCACACCCTCATGCCTCCTTCCCCCTGAGAATTGTCAGTCCAGTCCCTTTCTATGCCCCTGATTCTATTATATTCACCAGTTTATTCTGTTCATCAGATTTTTTTTTATTGACTTGATTTTTAGATTCACTTGTTGATTGATATATATTTGTTGTCACTCTGTTGTTCATAATTTTTTATCTTTACCTTTTTCTTCTTCTCCCTCTTCTTAAAGAATACCCTTCCTCTTCTTAAAGAATACCCTTCATATGACTGGGTACTCCCTTGTAGGTAACTAACTGTTTTTCTCTTGCTGCTTTCAAGATTCTCTCTTTGTCTTTTACCCTTGGCATTTTAATTATGATGTGTCTTGGTGTGGTCCTCTTTGGATTCCTTTTGTTTGGGGTTGTCTGTGCTTCCTGGACTTGTAAGTCTATTTCTTTCACCAGGTAGGGAAATTTTTCTGTCATTATTTCTTTAAATAGGTTTTTAATATCTTGCTCTCTCTCTTCTTCTGGCACCCCCATAATTCAGATGTTGTCCCAGAGGCTCCTTACACTATCTTCATTTTTTTTATTCTTTTTTCTTTTTGTTTTTTTGGTTGGGTACTTTTTGCTTCCTCATATTTCAAATCTTTGGTTTGACTCTTGGGGTCCTCTAGTCTACTGTTGGATTTCTATTTATTATTCTTTATTTCAGACAGTGTATGCTTAATTTCTGACTGGTCCTTTTCCATTGTTTTGGCATTCTCATTACAATCCTTGAAAGTCTCACTAAGTTTCTAGAAGATTCTTGAGTAACCTTATCACTGTGGTTTTGAACCCTATATCCAGTTATTTGCTTTCCTCCATTTCTTTGATTCGTGGCATGTTTCTTTGTCTCCGCATTTTGGCTGCTTCCCTGTGTTGAAGGAGTGGCTTTGTGTGGTAGGTGACCTATAGGGCCCAGTGGCTCAGCCTCCCCAATCACCTGAGGTGGACACTCTTGGTGCACCCCTTTGTGGGCTGGGTGCACAGTCTTGTTGTAGTTAAGCCTCGATTGCTGTTGGTACACTGGGAGGAATTGACCTTCAGGCCAATTGGCTGTGAGGATCAGCTGTGTCTATAATGGAAGAACTGCTGGAGACATCCTTATGGGGCAGGACTTGCTTCAGTGGGGCTTTGGTGCTCACTGATTCTGCCTCTTGAGTGTCGCTTATGGATGTGAAGAGTTGAAATCTGGTGTTGTCTCACACTGACCACTAGGTACACTGGCTCCTGGATCTTCAAGGAGGTGCAAGTCAGCTACTGTCTGAGGCCACCCAGCAGTAGCTACAGCAAGATCTGAAGATTTCTCCTCTTTGCTTGGGGCTTGGAAGTTTTGGAGCTGATCCAGCTGCAGTTTGTTAGGTTAAGCTGTGATAGGTCAGACCATTCATATGCAAAAGCCACTGCACACAGTTTGGGTGGGTTTGTAAATTGGATGGGGCAGGGTCTCAGGAAATCACTAGGGTGTGGCAAACAGCGATGTCTGCCAGTCAGCCTGCTCTGCATCTCCATGTTTACGTGTCCCCGAGTCCCGTGCCCCAGTGCAGTAAACAATGATTTCTGCTCACACCTCTGCGAGAAAGCCACCCTCACTTTCCCACCCAATGCCAGACAGTCCAGTTTCTCCTCATAGGAGTCTGGGTCCCCAGTGTCTCGCCGGAAAAATGGAGTTCAGAGCAGTGGGGAACTTGTGTCTCCCTCTCATTTGAACAAGACAACTGCGTCCTCAGTTGCCAGCCCTTTCCATGCGCACACCTCCGTACCTCTGCTTTTCCACAGCTCTGCACCTCCTACACAGTCTCAATGCACTTTTTTCTTTCCTTCTAGTTGTAGAACTTCCACTCAGCCAGCTTTCCCGTGGTTCTGGGTGATATTCATTTTGTCTTTTAGTTGTAGTTTTGGTGTGGTTGTGAGAGGCAGCACATACAGGTGTATACCTTAAGCCACCATCTTGGTTTCCTCCTAATCTTCTTTTGTTAATGCTGTTTTAAAAAACACTGGAATGGTAGTGCCTTATGGAATATATTTTTAAAGCTTATTATTAAACGAATTCCATAAAAGCATTTCTACCTATGGGGAAGGTAAATGTCTAAACTCTTAATAAAAGGATAGATTCTTACATGCCCAGATAATGAAAATTGAGTTCCAGAGCAAATCAGCAAGGTGTGGGGTTGAAGTACGTGCTGAAATAAGCATTGATATTGCCTTAAGGACAGCCAAGTGGCTAGGCCTTCGCTTGGATTCATATCTCAACTTAGAATAAACACGTGCCTTTTTAATTTCCAACACTATAAAAGGGTTCATGAATTAAAGCAAAAGAACTCCAGTTGCTTATACCCAGTTATTGAAATCAAACAAAAAATATAATTTGTGTGAAACCAAAAAGAACATATATAACAGCCCCAAATCCAAAAAGTATGCTAACACAACTTTTCAGTAGTTTATGAAACATCAGAACAGGTCTGTTTTGCAATCAGTGATTGTACAGCCATGGTGTAAATTTGCCCTTGAAGCAGGTACATCGTACAGACTGATGTTCTGGTCCCGAATGAACTCAAACTGAGTTTTAAAAAGTCATCTTAAGCTCAATGAATTACTTCCTGCAAAAGAACTTCCAAGTCATTTGCCAATATGTTTTATGAAAATTTTACAATTGTAATTGATAAGTAAAATATGAGCAGTTACAGCAGGTTGAATAGTTGAATTTTTTCCAAAATTTTTATAGAGAAAGATCCCTGAGGACATTTTTGGTAGTAATCTTACAATGCTTTACTGCTTGGGAATTGGGGAAATTAATGCTTCAAGAATTGATGCTTTAGTGATTTTTTTCCCCAATTCAATTTCCTCCAATTCCCTAAGGAAATCAGAGAATCTAATATGCTGTTTCTTTAATGAATGAATACCTTTTTTGACATGTTAGATGAGTAATGACAAAGAAGTTGGTAGTTTCTTTTCACCAGTTTATCACAACAAGATGGACTTTATGAGAAATTTTAAAAACTCAAAATAACATTTGATTAAAAAAATAAATCATATAGTTATTGACAGTGTCAAGAACTATAACAGATATTTAAGGAAGTACTTAGGACTCAGAAATCAAACAGAATCTATTGTCTCATTTAATTTCCTTCATACATTTTTCATTCTCTAAAATGGTCTTGTTTATTTATTAGTTAATTGTCTTATATATGTATTGCTCCTTCTACCTCCCTCCCAATCACAATACCCTCAAAAAATATATCCAGGTCCTAACCTCTAGTACTGGTGAATGTCATCTTATTTGAAAGCAGTCTTTGTAAATGTAACTAAGTTAAGAATCTTCAGATGAGATCATCCTGGATTTAAGCGGGCCCTAAATTTGGTGACTGGTATTCCTATAAGAGAAAGAAGAGAGAGATTTGAGACACAGAGGTCATTTGGGAGGAGAAAATATGAAGATGGAGAACCAGATGGTAGTGATGCACCTACAAGCCAAGGAACATCAAAAATGTCCTAAGAATTTCTACCTAAGAGCCTCTAGACAGTATCTTGATTTTGGAATTCTGCTATCCAGAATGGAAAAGTATAAATTTCTGTTGTTTTAAACCACCAAGTGTGTGGTGATTTGTCGCATCAAAGGAAATTAAAACAAAATCAAACTGAGCCCAGCCAGGTATAGCTCAGTGGTTGAGTGTCAACTCCAGGAACCAGGAGGTCATTGGTTCAATTCCCATTCGGGGCCAGGGTTGTGGGCTACATCCCCAGTAGAGAGTGGCTCCATTCCCAGAAGGGAGTGTGCAGGAGGCAGCAAATCAATTGATGGTTCTCCCTCATCATTGATGTTTCTGTCTCTCTCTTCCTCTCCCGTCCTCTCTGAGATCAATAATAGCAATCTGAAATCATAATTATTAACTTACTCTTTCTTGCAATGGCAGAAAGGAAGAAAGACAAGATCTTGACTGGCCATTCATCAGTGTGTGATGAAAAGAGACTATATAATTCAATTTCACTAGGAACATTTTATAATAAATACTAATGAAAAATCATAAAGCAATGGAAGTCACAGCATGGTTAGGTAGTGGATGGATGAGGCAGTGGTGCCAGATGTCTGCATTCAAATCCTGGTCCACCACTTACTAGGTTAACTAGGACATGATATTTGATTTCTCTGACTCCCCTCTGGAAAATGAGGGTAATTAGTATTTACCTCCTAAGGTGATTGTGGGGATTAATGTGAATAAAAATCAGTGCCTGAAATTCAGAAAGTGCTAGTGAATATTTATGAACACCTTAATCATAGCTTAAGAGAACCCAGTTATGCAAATAGAGCAAGAATTAATATTAGTTGAAGACAGCATGAAGGGGCACACCAAGAAATGTGTTCCTGATTTTAAAAGCTTTCCCAATTGAAACCACAAGTTTCAAAATCCTATGGCTTAGGATTTTTTTCCCTCCCTTTTTTTCTTTTTCTCTCTGCTAGATGTGTCTGAAAAGAAGTACCTTATACATGTTTATTCAAGTTTCCTTTAGCATCCTAATGATCTTGACAAAAGGAAGAAATGGGAGCAAATAAGGTGTGGAAATCATAGTCTCTGTCTTCCTTCTGTGCAATGCATAGACTGGGAGGATCGAAGGTACATTCAAAACCTTTTCAGGCAACTCCTTTGTTCACAGATGTCCAGAGAGTTTATGAAACTCATCTAAGATTAGTAGGTTCTGTGAGGACAAAGAACTCAGGCATCTTATGAAATACCATATACTTATGGTATATACATATATGCTAGCATGGGTCTTGGACATAAAAACAAATAAAGGGATAATTGACAAGTTAGTCAATGCAATCACTACTAGTCTTGTGTGTGTTCCACATCTCATGATGAGAGAGAATTAAATGTATGATAATATTATATAAATATATTGACACACATGTTTTACTAACCTAAAGTATATAATATTAATTTTTTAGGTTGGAAAGATAAGCCCCAATATTGCTGGAAATGAATACCACCTCATCAAAATCTATGCTAATAACAAAGAGAATTTTATAAGCCTAAAGTCACGTAGAATAGCAAATGTATTATAATGTTTTTTCTCTATCTTTTTCTTGCTCTGTAAGATTTATCTCAAGAAGGTATTAGTAGGATATCATCTATTTCCAGAAATGCCAGACCCCCTTTTAAATTCCATCTGCAAGACACATGTAGCCATCTCTTATTTCTTTCAGAGGGAATCGGCTTGTTTCCATATTCCAGAAACTGAGTTGAGGAGGTTGGAGGGAGTGGTAGGTGGTAGAAAAGTCAGCCAAAATGAGCAATTTCAACTTATTTTGATTTTTTTCTGTATAAATGTGGTGGCCAAGACCCAAACAGTTCTGGTTTTCTCGCCAGCATGCAGTTTTTCCATCATTCCTCTCTGGCTAGAACTTTGATTCCTGAGCATCACTTGCAAAGTCATTTATCATCAGGTGTTTAACATCCCATGGAGAGCTCTATTTTTGAGCCCCACTAAAGGATGCTAAGGAAAAATAGACAACTTTACCATATTAAGTTTAACATGCATGATTCTGCTCTTTGCCACTTTATCTAACATTTGCCTCGCTGCAAAGTCACTTTAGGCGTACCATCAGTTCATAATGGTGCCACATAAATCAATTCTTTTTACCCAAAGATTCAAGCTGGGTAAGTGAAGGAAAGATTAGGCATCTGTACAGAAAATAATTTACTAAATTACATGAAAACTAAAGGATCCTCTTCATGTTTTATCATCCTTAATGTACTATAAAGAGCAAGAATAACTTTATTTGGAACCAACAGAAGTTCTGGGTCCAGATCTCAGAAATATTAGAAGGATAGTCATGAAGAAGCATTAATATATCAGAACAAATGACCTGTAGGATTAGTATAATTTTCATTGTACCAAGAGCTACTTTATGTCCCACAGTATTCTTTCACACTTTCACGCTTACATAAAGGAAAATCCTTTTATTTGTCAAAATGCTGCTTTCCTTCTATAATGTGAGATATTTTATGTATTTATTTATAGAGATGTGTTTGTATAGATATATGTTTGAAATATAGAAGACAAAATATTTGGCTTCCAATTAATCAACAGGTTGCAAGCTCAGACATGTTTCCCAAAGAAAACTTTCCCCTTAGCTAAATTTCTTAGCCAGAAGAGACAGAGAGTAAAACTTTAAAAATACGTTGAGCTTTTACAGAACATTGACACCACCAATCAGCTGGGAAGCTTATAACAAAAGCAAGAATTTATAGAGCCCCCATTCATTCTTTGTTCCCCATGCATCTCCCAGGCGTGTGTTTGCTTCCAGAGTAGAACAACTTAACAGCACAGCATGCATTTTTAAAACTTTCTCAGATGCCAGTGACAAGCTTCATGTTGTCATTAATATTGTCTCACTGGATTCTAATCTATTTATTTCAGTGTAGAAGGGTTTTCATTGTATGGCCACTGAACAGTTTCCTTTTTGTGAAATTTACTTGTACCTTGATCTCTTTGGTGCTATGAGTTCATCTAAGAGACTTCATCCCCAATTTTAACATCTCTAATTGCTCCTTTTATTTTTATTATCTTTTTTTATTTGTCTAAAGTTTTACATATGTCTCCTTTTTCCCCAATTGACCCCCTCCCCCCAGCCATTCCCACTCCAGACAAGCCCCCAGGGCCCCAGTGTCTGTGTCCATTGGTTATGCTAATATGCATGCATACAAGTCCTTTGTTTGCTCTCTAACCTCCGCCCCTCCCCTTAATTGCTCCTTTTTAAATGTTTACCCCCATCATGTCTCTTTCTGAGAGTTAATTTGCTTTCTTTCAGCAATATTTACTCCCTATCCCTTGTCCTTATTATTTACCTCTTGAACAGTTCTTTGGAATAACAATCCAATGGAAAGATTAATGGGGAACAAATGTTCTTTTTAAAACAAAGTCTAAGCTCCATACATAGGAAGAATAATAACATTTATTACAGATTAGTTTTGTGCTACTTTGATCAAAGAAGAGGTTTGGGGTATTTTATGTTGCAGTTTAACTTCAAAACACACCTTTACTTCCTATAACTATATAGCTGTATTGTTTAATCTTACTATTTTTTTAAACATCTGAACTTTGAAAATTCTAATTTCTAAAAATGCTTCTTCTAATCAGGATGACTTTAAGTAGAAAACTAGTTGGTTATTATGAAAAATTGTATGTAATACTGAATCTTTTTTAAAGTCCATTTAAAAGAATAATCATATCTAGAAACACCTGTAAGAGATAAAGCTGGAATGAATCACTTGACCTCTCAGGCTCTCAGTCCTCTGGTCTGTAAAATGAGCTGGTTGAACCACCTTTAAGGTCCCTTCCAACCTTAAAACTCTATTAGATCGGTGTTTCTTCCCTAAAATGTCTGGATTCTAGAAAAGCATCCATGTACCATAGTTACATATTAAATCTTAAAGTAGATTGTTTTATTTTATTTTTTAATCTCTCAACTCTGTCATCTGTCCCTTATCACCCAAATCAAAATACATTTTCTGGAATATTTGTGATGTCAAGCAAACCTGAAATATAAGCTGCTGACTATCACTAAGGTAAGCATTCTCTAAATACTTTCATTTGCTTTGTTTAATTGAAGCTTCTAAATCCTAAAATAACATCACAGAAATCTAATCTGAAGATGAAAAGAGGGAAGATATGTAAGGATTCTCAAGAAAAAAAAAAACTTCAAAGTAAAACTAACTATGGACGAAAACATGTAATATTATAGAAAATGAATCATAAATACAACAGAATAAAAGCTACTACATTATTTGTTTCCAAATAATTCACTTATGAAATTAAACTGGTAAGACTCATATTTCAGAAGCAGAAGAAAAAACTTCTCAGAAGTCAAAATAACATTTTTTCATACTTCCAAAATTTCAATGATAATAAAATTATACTACATGAATGGAAGACTTTTGCCTGTATATGTGTAACTTAATAATTTTATTGCAAGTGACAAGAGAAACCTTGAAAGCATTCCGGCTGGTTAAAGAACACAGTTTGAAGCCGAACTCTGCCTTAGGAGCACAGTTTTGTCAGGAAACTTCCCAGGTTCCTCATCGGCAATGTACTTAAGCATGTGACTTTTATGTGGTTGCACAGTTTCCCGCAGTGTTTTCATAGCTTGTAAAATGCTTAGGAAGTGTTTATAAAAATTGCTTAAAGAAATTGGGCCACAAAGAACTTAAGCCTCATGATGGTCCAGCTTACATTTCATTCTCAAAGAAGGAATATTTTCATTGCAAATGCACTGGTAACATCTGTATTTCAGGCTCTCTTGGAAGAGCAAATAAGAGGTGGTTCTGCCCATTGTGTGTTACTTGGCTGTCACTCTGAAATATGTGATGCTCCAGTTACTCTTCTCATGAAATCATGCACACAAGTGGATGCTCCCTCTTTCCCCTAACATCACCCTCCTTTTGTTGGTCATTTTCAGTTATCTGACTATGCTGGAAAGACATTATGTCATGAACAGCCTAATAACATCTGCAAAGAATCCCTTTGGAATCCATCGCATCAGCTGTCAAAACCAAAGTGTGCTCTTGGACCTGAAGTCCACTCCTTATAAGAGCTGACCTTTAGCCCAATAGCATTTGAATTTTTGTTTTTCGCATAGGCTGATAGGGGATACATGGCCAGAGAAGTATCACAAACAATACCTTAGTTTATAGCCGTCTGGAGAATCATTGAATCGAGCAACAGCAAAACATTGTGAGTATCAGCTTGCCTTTTCTGTTTGGTTTTGGTTTTTATAGGATAAAGGGCGGTACTGGATAATTTGAGTTTAATTGAATGTGCATTCTTTCCTCTGAAATGCACGATTAGAGCTCTACACTTGGGTCTTATGCTGAACTTTATGTAATATAACTGTCATCAGTGCAGGCTAATAAACACACAACATATTAGGTGTATGTGTATAAATCCATTAC
Source organism: Corynorhinus townsendii (assembly GCA_026230045.1). Taxonomy (NCBI): domain Eukaryota; kingdom Metazoa; phylum Chordata; class Mammalia; order Chiroptera; family Vespertilionidae; genus Corynorhinus; species Corynorhinus townsendii. The sequence goes on along the minus strand of JAPDVU010000001.1, from coordinate 75,684,282 downwards.
TATAAACTGAGAAGGAAACTGTCAGACCAGCTCCAGCGCAGCTGTCTCTTTCTTGAAGGACACACTCCTAGCAAAGGTTCCATAGAGAAGATAATATCCAGTCTTCCTTTGTCAGTTATTTATTCAAGCAACATATTAAAATGTGTATATTTTCCTTTAACTATGCCAGGTCAATAATTGGGGAAGAAAATTAAAAGATATGTACAGTCTGAAAATATCCTCATTGTACAGGATAATGCTATAATTTGTGTTTGACAATTAAAAAGTTATATATAGGCAATACATGGGTTTTTATGAAAATAGACTTGTAACCTTCCTATGTCGGATATTTAAATTAAAGGAGAATTCCAGAGCAGATCACTGTCCCAGTTATTAGCCTTAAGGGAAGAAACAAACCCTATCAACATATAGGAGGTGTCTCTCTTTTAAACTGATGTACTTAAAGAGCTAAACAATTAGGGGAGAGTGTGGGAACCAAGGGTCATAAGTCCCTACTTTATGATGTATGTATGAGGTTAACTGTAGACTGTATTGTCTGTATTCAGTCATGGCTCATTACCACATGTCTGTTGGAATTTGCCCTTTGGGAAAATTTTTTTCAAAATCTTGTTAAGCACATGGTACATTTCCAGTCCCCTGAGGAAAGGCCTGGCCCTCACTCCCAAGTCCTCAAAACCCTGAAACTGTAATACTATAATTTACCTTTAAAAACTTGAGAAAAACGTAGATACTGTAGCTAGAGGGTTAGATGTGACATGTGTAACCTAGTAGGCCTATCCATATAGTTTAGCAGAAAAAAAAAAGAAAAATGAAATCAATCTGTGGTAAAAGAAACACTTGATTTATGGAATATATTCACAATTAATTGTTCCAGCATTCAGCTTTATTATAACTTAAGTAATAAGAGATTTTTATGTACCTCTTCAATGTAAACAAGTAAAATGGGCCAGAAGTCAGCAAGTATTTCCAACTTCTTCATTCCAAAAGAAGAAATGTTTGGACAAACACAATGCAAATCTAAAGTCACCCATTAAGGACATTTTCCCATACTGGGACTTGGTTATAGCTGCTTAAGTCAAGACAGAGCCAATAAAGCCAGGCCTGTTCCCAGAAAGAACATCAGCTGGAGTCACACTCAGCTTATTGTCCTGGTCACTGCTTTGGCCTGTGGGAACAGGCACAGCATGATTGATCCAAGACTGAGATAAGACCTACCAGAAATACTTCACTTCCAAAGTCAGGAGGTAATTTTGCCAAATGGGAAGAAACAGAATATTTCTCATGTTGTTTGACGAAAGAAAAAGGCTCTGGGATGACCTGTTGTGACCACACTAGCTTGCAAAGCATTCTGTCCCTTCACAAATTGTGCTAATGGGGATAAAGTAGAAAAAAAAAAATGGGTGCAAGCCAGTTCACTAAGGTCCCATTTTAGGAAGAAGGAGAAAGGCACAGAAATTTCAAAGGGGTGTGCCCATTCTCCAACCAATCACAGCAGCTCCCGTTTTTCTATTTTGTTTGTTGTACTGAAGTCCACCAGCTGATCATCAGCCCTGGTACTAGGGAGGAAGAAAAAGTTGTAGAGATGGTTCTGGTGGGGACAGCTGAGTCAGTCAAGGCACGTAACTCTAATATGATTCTCAACATCTTTGTTGCCGTAAAATTATTTTAGTGAGCAAAGAATCAAGAATATTCTGGAAATCATTTGAGCTGCTGTGAACTCAATAGCATGTGTCTTTCCATTTCAGAATTGTTACAACAGTGACCAGTGAGAGAGAATAAGAAACAGGAATCAAGTTCCAGGCTTCGGAAGTAAAGGAGCAAAGTACAGGCTCTACTATTCTATTTGAAGTTCAAGGCTGGGCACCAATCCTACAGGGAAATATGGCAAGAGACGAGGTAACTAGGTGGAGTACAAATAGAAAATCAATATATAAACAAGCCAATGTGGAGAGCCAATCCATAAATTAGAAAGGATGCTAGAAAGTGTAGGATACAATTTCTCCTACATAACATATAATGTAAATATGATTTATATAATTTAAGAACAGCTTAAGAAAGTTTGGTTTAAATTTATGATTAGTTTTCCTCTTCGCTATTTTCTTTTCTTCAAAAATGCCTGTCACTCTGATTTCTACCCTCTATTTCTATTGACTTTTCATCTCATTGGTTTCAGATTTTTTACCATTTCTTCTACATTCTATGACATTTTGATTCCAGATAGTATTGTTTCTAATGTTTGGAATGCCTAAAATTAGCCAGCACTGTATATCTGACATTCCCAGTGCATTATTTCCAGCTGCTTAGATGAGTAAATAACATAAACAATAATGCACAGCACTTATTTTTTTATTTCACAAATACATTGTCCTTTTTCGTCTAAAAAAATTTAAAGCAATGTTGGTGTGTTATTAGTGATTACTTTAATGTTTTACTGGCTCAACATAATTTCCCTTTCCGCTCACGCTTCCCTCTCCTTGCAAAAGGGAGGGTGGGGCGGTATATGATCAAGTTTGATCAAATAGTAATATAACATCTTCACACAATGATGGAGTTAGTATAGACTTAGGACTTAAGCTTGCCCAATCAGAATCTTTTCAGAGATACTTTAGCTATAGTTGCTGCAAAAGATCTTCTATTTGGAAGAGAATTTCTAGTGATTTAGACTCTGGGATTATTTTTCTGCTTCATGATGAGAACCTATCCACAGAAGAAAGAGGCCAACACAGGTATAAACAGTGAGAAGCCAAACCAAGAGATGCCATCATTTGAGCCCAGATTCCAGCCTCAACCTGTCAGTTACATCAGCCAATAAATATTGTTCTTTGCTTAAGCTAGTTTAAATTGGGTTCCAGTCACTTACAACTGAAAGAGCCTTGTGATATATAAATGTCAAACACGATTAATGGGAGCACAGTTGAAAGAAATACAAAGTCTCCTTGGCTTAATAATAAATGATCAGTGCATGTTGTTCACATTTTCTAGAAGTTCTTTTTTTTAATTTTAATTAATCTTATTTTATTTTATTGTTGTCAGTATTACAGATGATTCCCATTTTCTCCCTTTTTGCCACCCTCCACCCAACCCCTACCCCATCCCTCTAGAAATTCTTGATGTTCTATGCTAGTATTGTTGCATAGGCTCAGCAAGGTTGGTGAACATAGTAGTTACTATTGTTTACAGAAGGCTGTCTAGCCTACAGATTTCTTGATTTTATATCATTTTAAACAGCATTCAGGATCATGGATTTTGAATTTAGGATGATGCATATCTTCTTGTTTCCTAGATGCTATACAGTGGTAGATATGGCATGGATAAATAGTGAAAGTCACATTCTGATGAAGCCTGAGGTAAAATATTATGTCACATATTAGAAGTATCTCTTTCTGTATCTTCTAACAAATGAGAGGAGCCTCGGTGAGTTCAATTTTCATCTAACAACTATTTTCATCTCCAAAACTAAATATATTGAATATAAAGCACTGTCCAATTATCATTGTATTTCCAATATCAAGTGCATTCATTCACTGAAAAAATATTTACTAATGGCTTACTACATACCAGTCAGTGTATTGTATGTCATGGATCGCAGTTGGGAACATGAAGTTCAGTCCAGTGTTGAAGGCAGACAATAAACCCATAAGTAAATAATTAACTTGGGGTAACAGTAAATGTTGTAATAGTAAATGCTGTAAATAAGACAAAGGAAAATCGTTTGAACAAAAATAAAAAGGATCCCAAATCAATTATATAGAAAAGATTCCTTTATTAACTTGTGGTTGAGAATATATTTGTATATTTTCAGAAAACAACCCCAAGACCAGGTGGATTCCTGCAACAGAGAGGAATTGACAGATGTGCTCCAACCACGAAGACAAGAGGAAAAAACAGTCCAGAGATGGAAGACGCTGACAACGCCTTGCCACGCGAGCAGTCAGCAGCTGTGCACTGCTGCAGGTTACCTAGGACCAAACTAGAGAGGGTCGGACCTGCATTGCCAACATGTGCCCACCATCCAGATATCATTGCTGACATGTACACATAAGGAACTGTTAGACATTGAAATGGGGACTCAGAACTATTGGACATTGAAACTGGGACTCAAACATTTTTTTGTTTTGTTTTATTTTGTTATTATATGTTTATTTCTAGTCTGCAAAGGCAAAACTTTTTAAAGGAAAGAAATGGTGGGAAAAAGATGCAGAGGCAAAGAAGCATTGGACAGACTGTCAAACTACATTGGGAAGACAGGGGAGGTTGGGCGAGGGGGGCTGTAAGAGACCAACTGAAGGACTTGTACGCATGCATATAAGCACAACCAATGAATACAAGACACTGGGGGGTGGGGGGAAGGGCGGGCAGGTGAAGGCATGTACTGGGGGGGTAGGGGAGGTCGGGGGGAGGTCAATGGGGGGAAAAAAGGAGACATGTACTACTATTTGTAATACTTAAAACAATAAAAAAATGTGTAATAATAATAATAATAATAAAGAAAAATAAGTCAGGTAAGGAAATAAGGAGATGAAGGCTTCCCTGAAGTGGTAATTTAAAAAGAATACCAATACATACATTTCACTGTGCAAAGTCAGAGGGAATTTCTGCTTTCCACTTCTGAATAGGATCTGGAGAGGCAGCAAGACCCCAAGGTTCCCTGTGCAAGCAGGACAGGGTGGCAGAATAGAAGTGGTTTGCATTTTGCATTGTCTGGGGAGAGTGCCTGAGAAAGTCCCACAGAGTTGCCTGCATCCAAATGTGATGTTGTAAGAGTTAAATGTATTCCCTACAACCAACGACAACATTGATATGGCAGAGAAGACTGAAGATCTCAAGCCTTGTGATGTTAACAAGGGAAAACACAGCAATGGTCTAGCAAGTGAAAAGAGCTAAGCCCATTCTTAAAAGAGAATATTTTGCCTCAGCTGGTGTGACTCAGTTGATTGGGCATTGCCAGTTGTGGTTCTATTGCCAGTCAAGGGCAACTGCCCAGTTTAAGAGCTTGATCCCTGATAGGCAGGCATGCAGGAGGCAGCAGCCTGGTATTAAATCCTCACATAGATGTTTCTCTCCCTCTCCCTTACACTCTCTCTCTAAAAATCAACAAACTATTTATTTTTTTAATCTTTATTGTTGAAAGTATTACATATGTCCCCCCATTTATCTCTCCCAGCCTGCCCCTACCCCCCACCCCAGGCCTTCACCACTTTATTGTCTGTGTCCATGGGTTATGCATATATGCATATAAGTTCATTAGTTTATCTCTTCCCACCCACCTTCCCTCTGAGTTTTGACAGTCTGTTCAATGTGCCCATCAGCAGATGAGTGGATTTAAAAAAAAAACAACTGTGGTAACATCTACACAATGGAATACTATGCAGCTATAAAAAAGAAAGAACTCTTAACATTTGCAACAGCATGGATGGACTTGGAGAGCATTATGCTAAGTGAAATAAGCCAGTCAGAGAAAGATAAGTGTCACATGACCTTATTCATATGTAGAATCTAGTGAACAACATAAACTGATGATCAAAAATAGATCCAAAGACATAGAAGCATCCATAAACTATTTAAAAGAGAGAGAGAGAATATTTCAGCAAAAGCCAGAACAAGTCAATGATGATAACTCAGACAAGACATGGCATCTATCTTACCCCATGTACCACTCAATGACTGAAGAGATGGGAGCCCCAATTCCCTACTCCACTCTTACTGAAGAACCTAGACAAAATTTTGGAATGGTGTAAAAAGACCCAAGCAAATGTTAATGTCATCATGCAGTTGAATAAAAGCTTGCTACAATCCAGTTACAGGAAAAAATAAAGATATCTCTAAGTCTGTGGACTTAGGTTTATGATTTCTATAAAGGGCAGAAATTATGTCAGAGCTAATTGGTATGGATTTTGGAGAGCTAGAAGAAGAGGGATGACTGAAGTATGTGAAAGTTAAATAAATACATATTTCTTTATCACATTTGACCAATGATTTCAGTGCTTTCAATGGAGATTAGGCATTGAACTAGTAGCAGAAGCACATATAAAACAAATTAGATAATCATTTTAATATTCACTCTAAATTGAACAGTATCCCAAACAGTATAACTACAAATCTTTAATGTAGGTTAAGTTATTTCCAATCAATTCATTTGCTTTATGAGATCATGAGTTAAAAACAAACAAAAAAGCCTTTCCACATTGTCATGTTATGCACTGGGGGACAATGGCTATCACAATGCTTTTGCTCAGGAAACATAGCTAAGATAAGTAGTATCACTTATTAAATGTTAATACATGGCATAACAGCAAAATTTCATTTGTAAATATATAGTTATATACTGTATATCACATTGCTCTCCAGTATTCCAGTGTGTTTGAGTATTTTATTTTTTTAGAGTATTTTCTTCCAGTTCCTTCAAGAGCCATGTTTGCATTTATCTGTTCATTAGAAGGAATGAACATAGATTCAGATGTTAATTATATTCTAGGATGAAACACACTCGTTTTGGTATAAAACAATATAAAATTATGGTTTGTAATCCTTTAGTATAAAAATATGGTGGAATTCATTTGCATATAGAAATACTTAGGACTTTTACTCAATGATTATTCATAAATTTGAAGAATTTTTCAAGGAATGACCTAAAAGCATAGGGTGGTATCAGAAGCTACGACTTCTCATTGCTTTTTCTTCCATTATTTTCTTGTATTAAATGATATGGGACTTCCTAAGGAATTTTTGTGAGTTCATGATTGTTTTGTGAGCTTGTGTTTTATTGATTCCATAATCCATTTCCATATCATAAAATGTACAATCAAATATGAAATCTTAAAACACAATATCTAAAAAAGAAAAGAACAATTCCAGGGATAGCAAACATTCAAAAAACTAAAGGAGGTTATCACCAAAAGTATTTAAGGAAAGGGTAGTATTTGACCCTCTGCAATAGTATCATGGATAATCATCTGTGGACAAACTTGAACAACATCAAAAATTTTACAGGTCTTCAATCATAAAGAAAAGCAAGAAGTATACTTTATTTATTCAGGAATATGAATGCAACACTACTGCTCTTGATCACTGTGCTTTTGAAGTCTGAACCAAAGTCTTATTACACTAGGTTATAATACTTAGACAATTGTCATGAAATACACAAACTTGAAAATTCCTTGTTGTTTATCTGCTTATGCCATTTTTAATCTGTATACTCTGTAACAATGGAATACTCCAAGTTTTCATGTGAAACTGGCATTACCTGGATCCAGATGGGATAGCACTCAATTCCTAAGAAAGTTCTGATTCCCTCAGAAAATGTCTTTGGAAAATCTAGCACTAGCTCTATAATTTTTTAAACAAATATCAGATGGTGGCTTAAATAACTTTGGGGCAGGTTTCATAAGAAATATTTTTAAAGTTACCTTTATTAATCGTGATAAGAATATCCAAGATCTTTGGTAATTAACTGCCCAGCAAGCCTTTGTTTCAGTTTAATTTACCTTTTGGAAACTATCTTTCCCTCGATTCAAATGACTTTAGTACAATAATAGATGGTATGTCCACTATCTTTTCTCACATCTGCCAAACTGAGAGGTAGTGACCTGGATCTGATCCACCCCAAGGCCTAACTGTTCCTCTTTTATAAATTTCAGGGACCACTCCATATGCTTACTGTATATGCTTTTTTATTTAACTTGGCCAAAGAACTCCAATTTATACAATGCACAATAATCTAGGTCAACTTGGGCTTCATTCCTGACCATTTATGAGTATTGTCATAAATGCAACAGTATTCTGAACTATGTTGCCTATATACATTTGACTGGGCTAATACTTGATTTTTGAATGACTATTACCTGCATGAGCAAGGTGTTGAAATGTATGAACCAACCTATAGTTCATCTGGAACATACATTTTCTATATTCTGCTCTCCTGACATGCTACAAACAGCTTTATATTAGAAAATGCACTTTTCATTTTTCTTACATGTGGTGATACAGTCTCACCTGCAAGGGCATTTTCTAGGCCCATTATAAATATTAAATTCCACTCAGTCAAAAGACATTGTAATAATAATGCCTCCAATTTTATAACAATTCATATTGTATGAGAAAATTTTTAATATATCATTACTCTATTGTTGATATCACTTAGGTGAGAAAATTGAGGCTTGTAGAGGTTAAATGAATTTCCCAGTCATGCAGTTGGTAAATGTCAGAACTGGGACTAGACTCAAGTTTTCTAATTCAAAGTCCAGAGCTCATTTTTTAAACTATCATAACAGGCTCTGCCTAGAGGACCTCATTGTAAATGTTACCTAAATAGTGTTATTAATATGTCATTTAAGGAAACCCCATATTGAAGAGTTGATAGATATATTTCAGATGTAAAATATTGGCAGTAAAAATTCAATCACAAGATGTAATTGTGTTTGTGATGCATAATAAATATTCTGTTAAAAGGCCTAAATCTCTGAAGAATGATTCAATATGTGGTTTGGAAGTCTACTTTTAATAATCTTATAAAATCTCATAGGGATATTGCATATTTTGTCTATTTTGTTTCTCCGAGATGGGATAAAAACCTCTGACCCTGCATACCTATGAAGTAGAGTGATCATCACCAGTTTAACTCAAAGGACTCCTCTTAAACCCAGGGTGTAAACATTATTGTGGCTGTGTGGATATAGCGGTGAATCAAATACATAAACATAAACCAAACTCACTGGATTCATAGAGTTTATACATTAATGAATAGAAATCAATTGGTATTAAATTACTATTGTAATAGATACTACCAACTTTCCAACCTTTTCTTTAAATAGGATCTCACACATTTCTCTTAAAGATGCAATATTAGGAGGCAGAAAATAAAAGAATTAATGAGGCTCTACAAACTGTCCATTTGCTGGAGCTAAAACGAGTTTGAGTTTATCTTATCCAAATTCAGAAAAAAAAAGATTTTTTAATTCAAGAGCACTAAAATCAGAAGCCCGTGATACTCCTTCCAGCTCCCTCTGCTTCTCTAGAGTGGTTAGGCTGAAATGTTCCTGAGACCCAGAACCCACAGCTAGAAGACACACTAAAAAATTCAGGGTTGAAATATATATTTTTAAATATGTCTTTCCTATTGTTAAAATTCATTTTTTGCCCTTATGGTATTTATATTATTATTAGAGGTCTGGTGCACAAAATTCATGCACGGGAGGTGGGGAGGGTTCCCCTCAGCCCAGCCTGCACCCTCTCCAATGTGGGACCCTTCAGGGGATGTCTGACTGCTAATTTAGGCCCAATCCTGGCAGTCTGACATCCCTCTCACAATCCGGGACTGCTGACTCCTAACTGCTCACCTGCCTGCCTGCCTGATCACCCCTAACCGCCTCTGCCTATCAGCCTGACTGTCCCTAACTGCCCCCCACCAGCCTGGTCGCACCTTACTGACCCCCCTACTGACCTGGTCATTCCCACCTGCCCTGCTCTGCTGTCCTGGTTGTCCCAACTGACCCACCCTGCCAGACTGGTCGCCCCACGCAGCCTGCCGTTCAGTCATTTGGTTGTCCCTCACTAACCCCCCTGCCAGCCTGGTCACCCCCAACTGCCCCCCTCTGCCAGCCTGGTCTCTCCTAACTGCCCCCCCTGGCCTGATCATCACTCACTGCCCCCCCCCCCCCCCCGCCAGCCTGGTTGCCCTCAACTGCTGCCCTGCCCCCCGCCAGCCTGGTCACCCCATGCAGTCTGCTGTTCAGTCATCCGTCTAGTCATTTAGGTCGTGATGGCTTTTTATATATTAGAATTTTTAAATTTATGTAATTAGCTTACTATTCTTCTATCAGTTATCCATTACTGAGTAACAAACTAACCAAAAATTTAATAGCTTAAAAACAAACAAACAGCCCAGCTGGTGTGGCTCAGTGATTGAACATCAACCTATGAATCAGGAGATCGCTGTTCAATTCCTGGTCAGGGCACATGGCTGGGTTGCAGGTTTGAATCCCAGTGTGGGGTGTGCAGGAGGCAGCCAGCCAATCAATGATACTCTCCCATCATTGATGTTTCTATCTCTCTCTCCCTCTCCCTTCCTCTCTGAAATCAATAAAAACATATTTAAATAATTATTTACCTGAACTTTCTGTGTTCCAGCACTTTGGGCTAGGCTCACCTGGATGGTTATATACTGACCTCAGCTGGAGGTCACATCAGCATTTGTGGAAACTGATAAATTGCCTCAGGTTGACTGTTTTTTTCTGGAACACCAGGTGCACCTAGAAAAGATGTCTCTCACCATCCAGCTGACTAGCTTAGATTCTTCATCTGGTAGCACGCACAAGATTCTAAAGAGTAGCAAGAAAGGGCAAGCACCAATGTGCAAGCCTTTCCAAACCCCTGTTTCCATGATGTTTTAATGTCCAGCTGGACAAAGCAAGTCGCAAGGCTAGCCAGGAGCTCGCAGGAAGCACTTCCAACAGGTATGGCTAAAAAGAGAAAGATTATTTATAATACATTTCCGATTGACCAAAGCTCATTTATTTGTTAGTTGGTTGGTCTGTTTTTAATGCCAGATCAGGTTAGGTATGTTTTATGTGAGATCTGGTACCAGTGATCTACTGTTGAATAACAAATTATCCCAAAACTTAATAGCTTAAAACAAGAATCCATTACTTACCTAAAGTTTGAAAATCAAAAAGTTGGACTATGTCTCTTTAAATTGTCAATTTAAATGTATACTTTTTTCTAATTTTTAAATAATTTTTATTAAATTTATTGAGGTGACAATGGTTAATAAGACTATATAGGTTTCAAGTGCATAATTCTGATACATCATCTGTATATTGCATTGTATGCCCACCACCCAAATTCAGATCTTATTCTGTCACCTTATATTTGACTCCCTTTACCCTTTAGTACCTCCTTACTCCACTTCCCTCTGATAACTGTCATACTGTTGTCTGTGTCCATGAGTTTTTGTTTGTTTGTTTAGTTGATTTTTGTATGTTCATTTGTTGCTTTCAGTTTTACATCCCAAATATGAGTGAAATCATGTTGTTCTTAACTTTTTCCTGACATATTTTGCTTAGCATGGTAGTCTCAAGATCTGTCCATGTTGTCTCAAATGGCAGTATTTCATCTTTGTTTTATGGCTAAGCAGTATTCCATTGTATATATGTACCATATCTTCTTTACCCAGTTATCTATCAGAGAACACTTAGATAATTTCCATGTCTTGGCCACCTTTAATAGTGCTGCAATGAACATAGCAGTGCATACATCTTTGTGAATAAATGTTTGTCCCTGTATATGAATTCATATTCCATTGAAAATTAGATGGGATCATTCTAAGGCTTTCAAAATTCCATAAATTTATGAATACCATATGACCATATCATTTTTTCCCATAAAATAAAATATGCTCCACTGTTCGTAGCAGAGACAAGGGCCACTACCAAACTTAACATTCCATTTTTAACTTATGCAAAATTTATATTTTCTGGTTAAGAAGGAAGTCTTTCTGTTCTTTCTTTTTCTTTCTTTCTTTCTTTTTTTCTTCTTTCTTTTCTCCTTTCTTTCTTTTCCTCACCCAAAGATAATTTTCCATTGATTTTAGAGATCGTAGAGGAAAGAGGGAAAGACAGAGAGAAACAGCGATGTGAGAGAAACACATCAATTGGTTGCCTCCTGCACACACCCTGACTAGGGCCTGGGCCAGGGAGGAGCCTGCAATGAAAGTATTTGCCCTTGACTGGAATCGAACCCAGTATCCTTCAGTCCACAGGCCTACACTCTATCCACTGAGCCAAACTGGCTAGGCAGGAAGGCTTTCTTAGACCTCATCCCTCTTTTTCTTGTATACCATGAAACTAGTAATTGCCTCTCTTTTTAACGTCATTTTTACACATAGATACTGTCAAACACATATATACATAGGAAATTACACAACAAATCTATAGCACTGTTCTCACTTCAATTTACTTTATTTTATTGGATAATAAGTAGGGTGAACATAATACTATAAGACAATGAAGAAGTTTAGTAGTCCACTAGACTTATTAAATCAAATGCCTTTCTTTTTTCTAAGCATACAATTCACTGAAGGTCTCAGCAATCACCAATGACTATGTATCATAACTTTTAGAATCCCTGCAAATAATTGAAGCCAAGAATGTTAAGTCCATGACTCCCAAGATTATATACTATTTTATTCCTCACAATCAAGAAAAAATTTAAAATATTTGAGTATATATATGTATATATATGTATAAATATAAAAATATCAACATACCTACATCCATATATATTACATATGTATATATACATTTATACATATATACTGGCTTATTTTTAATAAATTTTATTGGTGTGACATTGGTTAATAAAATTATATAACTTTTAACTGTACAATTCTATGATATATCATCTGTATATTGCATTGACCCAAAGTCAGCTCTTTTTCTGTCATGATGTATTTGACCTCTTTTACCCTTTGCTACCCTCTACCTCCCTTCCCTCTGGCAACTACCATACTGGCTCATTTTTCAACACAGGAAGTTGTATTATATGACACATTAACTTGTTTTTAATTAAATTATGCCAACATTATCTGAAGCCTCTCAACATGTCCTAGCTACAAGGAATTTGTTCTGAAACTATTACCAAAGAAATACTTTGCCATACTATTCAAGTGTTTAATAATTGCCCATTCTTGCTAGTGGATCATTTACCTAACATATGTTTCCATATACGGCCTGTCACTCAAGGGCCCAAGCTCCTTACAAGTATCTATCAAAATAGTGTCCTTTGATAGTACTTTGGTAAATGCCTGTGACAACTCTACCCAGCATTAACCCCACAGTTATAAAATAAATAACAAGAACTATTCAACTATTTATTTGGCATAAAATGTTATGAAACTATAACATTCTCTGGCACATTAAAAGAAAAAGTCTCAACCACCAAACAAAAATGAGACAGTGGTAGCTGAAAGAGTAGCTTTGGTGGCCAGTAGAGAAGTCATAAAGGAAATATCTGGGAAAGCACTTTGATCTGTGCTGAATGTGCCCATCATGGTTAGCATGAGATTCTTCTCCCTTTATTTACATAGAATGGGAATTCAGGAAACTTCTCCACACTGTTGGTAAGTGTGTGGGGGGGGGGGAGGGGGGAAGAGGAAGGGAGCGCGGTGGGGGCGGTGCTGGCAAATGAGAGCTAAGCAGAGTGGATTTTCTTTTCTGCCATGCCATGTGGTCATCTGCTTTCCAGTGTCCTTGATGTGCTGCACTTTCCCCCAGCAAGTTCCTAGCATTCTCCAGCAAGCTTCTTGAGTTATAATCACATATCTACACCCTGCTGTTCTATAAAAATAATAAAGAAACACTGTAACGTGCTACATTTGGACAGCCTTCTCAGTGAGGCAAAACAGATGTCAAAAGAGGAGGACTATCAATCTAAAGCGAAAGTGAGATGGGAAATTTAAAATAGAAACTTCAAAATAAATCATTCACTAGGGAGTCAGTAGATGACAGAGTATGACAAAGTGGGGTGGCAGCTCCAGGGAGAAGATTCAAGTGAGATAGGCTCCAGATTCCATTTCAGAACCAGAGTGCATTCAAAGTGTCACAAGAGCCTCAATTTAAACAGGATCATGTGTGGATCCACAAAGGAAATGCAGGAGGCAGAAATTATTTAAAAAATGTATCATAGGGCTCCATTGGTCCCTTTAGAAAGGTATGCCCCAAAGCTAGCTCTGAATCCATAATCAGTACATATTAAACACATCCTTCCTAAGTCCAGCCTACCAACACCACCTTTGAACCCTTCACATATTTGTATAATTTGTATAGAGTAGTTCTCTCTCTTTTCCATCCCATCTCCCTATCCCATTCGTTTTGTTCCTTAGATAGATATATAGTTAGGGAGAAAGAAGGAGGATGGGTGATAGCGCTCTCTCTCTCTCTCTCCATCATCATCATCATCATCATCTCCCCCTTTAAACTGCAAGGCTCTGGGAAGCTGGAAGGTGTCTGCTTTGCAATATGTACATACACCTAAGTGTTTATCCTATGGTGGCTGCTGAGAAATACTGATTAAATCATTCAGCAAACATCATGGAAAATATACATGTAACTGAATATGTACTGTACTGTGAGAATCAAGTGCTTTTGAATGTTTTCAAAAGAAAAATGCCAAACCCTGCTTGGCAAGGGTAAGTGCCTTTATTTTATTTCAATGTCACTTCAAAGAGGCACACCAGAGGCCAAATTTAATATTTTAAAAATACTCTGAATCAGCAGGATTTTTTGTTTTGTTTTGTTTTGTTTTCCGTTTTCTAAGTTCTATACTTTGGCACTGGAGAAATTACATTGCTAGGGCAAGATGATCACCCTTCTTGATTCTGTGGGATATAATCTGAAGATTTCATAGCACTGAATTGCAGCAAGCATCTGATTCAGTTAATGTTCAGCAAGCTCTGTTTAAGCAAAGAACCCATCTGGCCTAAATAAAACTGAGTGAGAGTTTACCAAAGAAGCGGGGGAGAACAGCTATGTTGGGAGATTTGAAACTGTCCAGTTCTTTTGTGTGTTACATGTGTTGAATCTACTCCAAGTCCTGGCAACTCTATAAATGAGTGACATCCACAATGTCCTGTCCTAAACAGTGCTGCTCAGCTCCTACAGACTCGTGCCTATGGCTTCTTTTATGGAGTCAATCTATCTTATGTTTGGTCTTCCTCTTTTCCTGCTGCCTCCCATTTTTTTCCAGCATCATTGCCTTTTCCAAAGAACTCTGCTTTCCCATGATGTGCCCAAAGCACCACAGCTTCAGTTGTGTAATTTTTTCCTCCAGCGATGTTTTAGGTAGAATTTGCTCTAGGGCCCACTTGTTTATCTTTCTGGTGGTTTAGGGTATCCTCGGAGCTCTCCTCCAGCACCATATTTCAAATGAATCAACTTTTCCTATCAGTGTTCCTCACTGTCCAACTTTCACATTCCTACATAGTAACTGGGAGAAAAGTGTGTGGATGAACTTAGCTTTGCTCTCTCATGACACATCTTTGCTCTTGGTGATCTTTCCTAATTCTTCCATGGCTGCCCTTTCGAGTCTCGGCCTTCTCTTGATTTATTGGCTTCAGTCTCCATTTGAATTGATGACTGAACCAAGGTAATCAAAATAGTTAACAATTTCAATACCATCTTTATTTCTGTTACAGTTGTGTATTTCTTCTGTAGTCATGATTTTTGTCTTCTTGATGCTCAGATTTCCAAGTAGGTGAAATTCCAGGGTAAGAGGTTGTTCATCTAATTTGACTCTCATTTATAAGGCTGTCTCCAAAGGTAGAGGACTAATAAAGAGCAAAGTCAAAACACCATTCCTTTAGTTCCCTGCAAGCCTGTACCTCAGCTGTCTTACATGGGTAACTGCTTCTCCTCTATATCAGGCCTGTAGCACTACCATCAGTATTACCCTCATCCTTGTACAAAATAAGGAACTCCATGTATCGGAAGGTCACCTGCCCTGGCATCTCACAGCACCTATACTGGAAAGCTCTTGCTGTCTATACCCTGTTTACATTTAAGCCCATTTACTTTTACATTCTAAAACACATCTGAGCCTGGCCAGCATGGCTCAGTGGTTGAGCGTCAACCTATGAACCAGGAGGTCACAGTTTGATTCCTAGTCAGGGCACATATTATTCAATAAAAAGTACAAGGAAATATCTCAAGTACACAAGTCAGAGGAACACAATTACTTTTTCTTGCTTTCCTAGATAATATAGTAATTCACTTAGGGATGCTTGTTTTAAATATTGATGTCATCTCAGAAATTATAGAATTCCTTTCTGGAATTGAAGTTTAAGCAACAGCACAGAGACAATAGGCCATTCATTTCCATATTTCAAATAATGCAAATAGTTACTTCACCCCTAGGCCTGTTGAGAGGCTAGTAAAGTCACTGTATTGCATTAACTTGTATTTCTGGGCCTCTACAGGATGGCTATAAAATTGTAAGTGTTCGGATGAACACTTCACAGGATTTGATGATGAGTCACACAGCTTTTACAAGGGTATCGGCCTCGTGAAGAAAGCCAGAAAACCTGGAATGCAATGCTACCTCTGACAGAAGAGTGTCAGAGACATACCAAAAGACAGCATGTGAAACCAAGCAAGTTACACCCTGTAAATCAAACTTCCATTTTGCTATGTAGAAAGTGGTCTTTGGCAGCAAACTCTTTATTGTCCTGAGCAACAATAGTCAGAACCAGAATGTTCGCTACGAAATTTATAGAGTTTTCATAACCCAGTGTTCCTTGGCACATGTTCCTTTCCTGAGTATCTAGTGACTTTACTTAGAGACATTTTCATCCAAACATTATTCACATAGATAGACTTAATTACATTTAGACACTGTATAATTCCTCATGCATTGTGGAGCTGGAGCCTGGAATTCATGTGGAGGGTGAGATAGGGCAGGGACAAGGAGGGGAGATATTATTTATTTATCTACTTGCCATAGAGCAACACAGCAAAACAGCAGTTTTCTATTTTACAATCAATATGGGTGTACACGATGTGTAAAATTATGGTAATACTAGAGGCCTGATGCATAAAATTCATGCATGGGTACGGTCCCTAGGCCTGGCCAGTGATCAGGGGCTGATTGGGGCCTTCTGGCTATCAGCCGGGGTCCTTCCTTCATTTTGCACAGCCCTATGGTGGTCAGCGGACATCATAGTGAGCGGTTAAACTCCCAGTTGGTCGAACTCCCAAAGGGACAATTTGTACATTAGCCTTTTATTATATAGGATGAGAGAATTGTTAAACAAACACAAAAATTCAGAACAAAAAATTGTTTATTTCTATAACTAAATTATCAATTTTGGGGTGATTGACTTAAATTGAGCAAAGACACTTTTACAGAAGCATTTTCCTTTAAAATGTACTTTCAGTGTTTTTTTTTTAGTTTCTGGTTTTTCTGAATAAGTTTTCCTAAATAATAACATTTTCAACTTCATTGAGAAATACTGATTTTATAATCAAAGTGGAAATTAAAATAGGCTAAATATGAGGAACTTTTCAAATAGTAATTCTTTTGCTTTGAATTTTTGCATTTCCATTAAGCTTATCATTTTTTAAAAGAGGAAATATATGTAGAAGTAAGTCTCTACAAATTCAAAGAAAGAAAGGACTATTTTAACATGCTACAAAAGAGTTTTGGTAAAAATATTAATTACACTTCCTCTGTTTCAGTTTCTACATAAATCTAAATCTTTTTGTTTACAACCAACAAAAAGTGCTAATGAAAATAAAATGTATATGTACAATTTTATTAAGGAATATAATTTAAATGTAAATTTAGAAAACAGTATGGAGTTTCCCCCAAAAAATAAAAAATTGAACTGCCTTTTGACCCAGTGATCCCACTTCTAGGAATATATCCGAAGAATCCTGAAACACCAGTCAGAAAGAATATACGCACCCCTATGTTCATAGTGATGCCATTGTAATAACATGATTATTATTTAACAAAGGAAGGCCCGGCCGACAGCCAGAAGGCTTTTATCGGCCTTTGATTGCCAGCCAGGCCTAGGGACCCTACCCATGCATGAATTTCATGCACCAGATAATATAAGCATGCCATTTATACAGCTTTGCTAAAAAGCTGCATTTAGCACTTTCTAAGTCTGTTCCCCACTGATCACTAGGAGAAGAGACTAAACAAAGGCAGTTTAAACATATACCCAGTAAAGTCCGAGTGACATGGAAAGATGCTTGCCTGTCAATCACACCTGGAAGCAAATAAGTGACCAAAACGGGTGTGGCCACTGCAAGCTTGCAGAACTTGAATATTTAAACTTCTGAACAAAGAAGTGCACTCTCTTGGTTTTTATCCTCTCTCTCTCTCTCTCTCTCTCTCTCTCTCTCTCTCTCTCTCTCTCTCACACACACACACACACACACACACACACACGCACCATGCACAGGGCCTCCTGGGACTCCTCTTGCAGGGGACTGTGAGCCATGTGGGTCTCTACAATGGACTAACTAAAGGTCTTTAATTAGTTTGGATGCTGAATTACACCCAGCTGCAGCATGCAATGGAAGCTCTGGAATATTTTGCTCTTGGCTCTGCTGGAACCCCATCTGCACCTTTTCTGGGACTGGATTACAAGGGATGGGACTTTGGAACCTGAGAAATGTAACTTCAGGCTAATAAAGTCTTTTTCCACACCTCATTCTCCCGTGCACATAGTGTTATTTGCAATAGCTAATATCTGGAAATAGCCCAAGTGTCCATCAGTAGATGAATGGATAAAAAGCTGTGGTACATTTACACAATGGAATACTACGCAGCTTTACAGAAAGAAGGGTTTATTAGCCTCTGAGATAGCATGGAGGGATCTGGAGATGATTATGCTAAGCTAAATAAGCCAGTCAGAGAAAGACAAATATCATATAATCTCACTTATATGTGGAATCTAATTAACACAATAAACTAGATGAATAAAATAGAATCAGAGACATGAAAATATGGAACAGACTGATGAATTTCAGAGGGAAGCAGGGAGCAGCGATGGGGGAGAAGAGGAAAAGATTAACCAAAGAACTTACATGCATACTAGAGGTCTGGTGCACAACATTCATGCACTGGGGAGGTCCCTCAGCCTGGCCTGTGCCCTCTCGCAGTCTGAGACCCCTCGGCTGCTGTCTGACTGCCAGCAGTGGGACAGCCCCTGAGGGGTCCTTAGAGCTTCCTCAGAGGCAGGAGAGGCTCCTGCCACCACAGCTGCACTTGCCAGCTGTGAGCCCGGCTTCTGGCTGAATGGCACTCCCCCTGTAGGAGCACACTGGGATCAGCTCCCGCATTAAGTGTCTCCCTGTAGGACCACCAGGGATCAGCTCCCGCATTAAGTGTCTGCCCCCTGGTGGTCAGTGCGTGTCATAGCGACCAGTCATTCCGCTATGCAGTCGATTTGCATATTAGGGTTTTATTATATAGGATACTAGAGGCCCGGTTCATGAATTCATGCATGGTGGGGTCCTTCAGCCCCGATGGGGGCCGGCCAACCTAAGGGAGGGACTGTGGGAGGTTGGCTGGCAGCAGGAGGTTGGCTGTGTGAGCACACTGACCACCAGGAGGCAGCTCCTGCATTGAGTGTCTGCCCCCTGGTGGTCAGTGTGCATCATAGCAACCGGTCAACCAGTTGTTCAGTCGATCAGTCATAACAGTCACTTAGGCTTAGATAGATAGATAGATAGATAGATAGATAGATAGATTAATTGCCCAGGAACACAGATAATAGGGTGGTGAAGAACTAGGGCAGGGTAGAAACTGGGTTGAGGGGGGAAGGAGGAGAGAAGAGGGGGACATCTGTAATGCTCTCAACAAGATTTTTTTAAAAAGTCAAGCTCCAGTTCTGGAAATCATATTCTCAAACATGTAATGTATTTTATAACAGCAGGTTCAAATCTGTTTTCTAAACAGACACAGATATGGGTAAATATTCACATTAGTGACCTACTCACTAATTTCAATAAAAGTGAAAAAATATATGTTTGGAGATGTAAAGTAACACCATAAATACAATTATCACCATTAAATTGTATATGCCTAGGTTTACAGTTATTTGATCAGTGACTGCTACTTTATTAAGAATGGAGTAAGTTGCCCAACCTACATGACCTATGAACCAGGGGGTCATGGTTCAATTCCTGGTCAGGGCACATGTCCCCAGTGTGGAGTGTACAGAAGGCAGCTGATCAATGACTCTCTTTCATCAATGATGTTTCTATTTCTTTATCTCCCTCTCCCTTTCTCTCTAAAATCAATAACAATATATATATTTTAAAAAGAATGCAACAAGCTTACATAGTTGTAGAAAATGTACTGGCTAGTATCTGAAATATGTGCTCTTTTCCCAATGTCAAATTTCAGTGCATTGCTTTCTTCCTCACCAAATATTACACAATTCTACAAAGCTAACATGATTATATTATTATGATGACCTTCAATCTTCTCTGATTTTTTTATTAATTACTTAAAAAATTGGTCCTGTGTTGTTAATACATCACTGCAAATACATTTCCTATCAATTTATAGCATATATGGTTTAAAAGTGATACTTTTTAAGAAACTATTTTTAACACAATATTCAATACTGGTTTACTATCAACAAGTATACATGTATATTTCAAAACGAAAAAGTAAATCAGTTACCAAAAAATATGTGTTAGGGACCACATAAAGGCAAATAGCTGCTTGCTAAATCACATGTTTATGATGAAAAAAATATATATATAGCAATCATATTAGTTTACAAAGCATAAGAGTTTTTACTGACGGTGACTTTTCCAAGAGCATCAACAATGTCAGAACACTTTTCCTGGTGCCTGAAAACTGCAATTAAAATAAGTAGACAGCTCATCTGGGTGGCTCAGTGGTTGAGCATCGACCCATGAACCAAGAGGTCACCAGTTTGATTTACAGTCAGGGCACATGCCCAGGTTGCAAGCCCAATCCCCAGTAGGGGGCGTGCAGGAGGCAGGGGATCAATGTTTCTGGTCGATGTTTTTATCTCTCTATCCCTTTCCCTAAAATCAATAAAAACATATTTAAAAAGTAAGTAGGCAGTTTGCTGTCTCTATACAGACCAACACGTCCCTAACACCTTACAAATGAATCTTCAAATTTTTAATTTCTAGGATCAACTGTTAATTTAATGACTTTCAGCAAGCAAAAGCAAAAGATTAAAAAATGTCCCCAGTGACACTGGGTGAGTGTCACTAAGAATTTTCGGCAAGTATATTAAATCATGAAATGCTGAGAGAAGAATTTTATGCAATTTCAAACCCAAGGCTCCTGAATAAGATAACATCTGTGTAGAGCAGGGAATGTTAGTATTTCTTATTTGAAATCAGAAAATACTATCACACTTTCCACTCATGTCAACTTCAGGACCCTTTGAAAGAGCCAGTCTGGATGCAGCCCCTTCTTGCCTATAAATGCTGCTATTTTTAATTTAAAGTCTGTCCTCCTCAAGGGCTCTTTCTTGAAAGGGCCTCATTTAAACCTCAGGCCTAACTTGACATATGTACATTCAGAAGAAGACTGTTGTACCAACATGTCTTACTTCTAGCCACACCAGTCATGCATGGGGAGGCTTCGTCTCCATCCACCCCCAGATGTTGTTCTGATAAGTCAGTACCTTATGGATAGTTGAGAAAATAAGTTTACCAACCAGAATTGTATACTTGAAACCTATACAATTTTATTAGCCAATGTCACCACAATAAATTCAATAAAAATTTAAAAAAAGACTTAATCAACCTTTAGCCAAGGTTCACAAAAGTGGAAAAAAGTTTACATAAATCTGACCAGAAAATACTTGCAACAATTTGAAAGAATTACCAACAGGGGATGGGAGGAGAGCTGCCACTCCCAGATGGCCAGTTTAGCTCAGAGATGAAACTTGTAGCATTGTCATAGTTTTAGAGGGAAATAAAGCATAAAATATTTCCCATTTATTTCCTAGCATCATCCAATCCATCCCACCTCTGCAGGGAAGAGCTTACCCTTTTCAATAAACTTTACTTCCAATGCTACCTGCTAGCTGTGACAGAGATTGCTTGCCCAATACTTTCCTTTTCCTAGGTACAAATCTACCCTTTGTTTTATACACTTAATGCATTTTTTTTAATATCTTCTCATAGACAGTTAAAACAAGTATGTCTTTTTAATGCCTTATCTTTTCTTTGAATGGAGATGGAGGAGACCAAGCAAATTCCTAGCCACATACAAGAGATGTAGAGCCAGTATGGAAGGAGCCGAGGTGACTACACTGAATAGAGTCTCTGTCCTCTGCCCTGCATTGAACTTCACTAGGGCAAAAAATATACTCTTACTTTAAGCTTCCTTAGGTCTGAAAGTTGTTTGGTACAGTGTTTAATATACGTTATTGATTTCACAGAGGAAGGGAGAGGGAGTGAGAGATAGAAACATCAATGATGAGCAGGAATCATTGATCGGCTGTCTCCTACACACCCCTTACTGGGGATTGAGCTTGCAAGCGCTGTATGTGCCCTAATCTCCTGAGTCAAAAGTCTACACTCAACCACTGAGCCACACTGGCTGGGTTGTTACAGTGTTTAAAATACTCTGATGATAAGGAAGTATCACAGTCAAGTATATAATCTTACTCTGGATTACTAAAAATATTTTTTCTTTCATTGTAGAAGGAATTTACTGTGGCCAAGCTAGTAAAAGGTTTATAAATTGTCTCTTACTTGAATTTATTCTTTTCATGTTCCTCTCTCATGACTCACCCAATGACCATTCTAAAATCATTTCTTTCTTTGCTACTATAATTCACTTGCAAGATGGAGAAGTCAGTAGGATAATGACCTTGGAGTGCCACAGAGAAGCTAGCTGTATGAACAGAGATGAGATTACCTTATACTGAACTACAGAACTAAGATTTCAAAATCACAGAAGTGTTAAATCATGTTAGGCCAACGATCCTGGTCTTTCTGCAAATTTTCATTGCTTCACAGGATAATAAACTATCCCACAAATCAGAGGTATGTGGGGAAAGGAGGAAATTCAGGTAGCTCAGTGGAATTAGCTTTATCTTATAGATATTGCAGAGTTTCCCATGTTTAATCGTTTTGAGGATTTTGCTCAATTCTTTTGGGATGAAAAACACAGGGAACACATTAGAAATTCAAATTCCACTGTTTGACACACTGGAATTTTCAACCATTGTTTTCTACTGGAAAAGTATAAAATAATAAACTTAGATGTTCTAAGTGTGGCCTTTGGAACTTCCTTTGTTGATGCTATTATGAGTGCACATATTAAAAGTGAAATGGAAGATGAATAGTTTACAGGGTAAAGAAATACTTTCCATCTTCACAAATGGTTTCGGGGCTCCCCTAAGGCCTTAAAATGAAGTCTACATGGTGGTCTCAACTCTAACCCCTGGAGAATGTATTCCACATCTCCAACACAGACCACCTGATTCTGCAGAATTTGACACTTCTCTGCAGCCTCCACACAGAAGAAGCAGAGGACTCGACATGCATGGAAATTAAATTATCTTCCACCTCTAGAGACTCTCTGTCCTCCTAGGTCAGGGTTACATGAAGGTCAAACGAAGGAGGTCAGATTTCAACCAATTCCATACTAGCTGTGAATAGACAGAAAACACATCCTTTTGAGTTTTGATGATCTGCTACATATTACATGAGCCATCAAAAATAAGAATAAAATAAACATACAATGTAAATCACCTTAAAGAAAAATAGTTTTGCATTATCAAACCAGGTGATAACCTTAAAAGCCAGGAGTTTGCTTCTAGAATGTGAGTTTTCCACATGTTCTCAAATGTATAAATAAAGTCTAGGACAGTTATAAAAATTCAGCCTGTGTTGGCAAAGACTGAGCCTAACTGTTCAATTAACCTTCATAGAAACTTAGGAGTCATTAACTTCATTTTATTGATTAGTAATTTACAACCCTAAGTAATGTTTGAATGGCTTAGGTGCAGTCAAAAAATAGAGATCTTAGGACTCATCATTAAGGCTTCAACAAAAATATAGAGACACTTAAAATATGAGATAAAAAGGGGGTGGGTCGGTGGAAAGAGATCAACCAAAGAACTTGTATGCATATATGCACAAACCATGGACACAGACATGGTGGTGAAGGCCTGGGGTTGGGGGGCTGGCTAGAAGAGGCCAATGGGGTAATGGGGGACATGTGTAATACTTTCAACAATAAAAACTTTTTTTAAAAATCCTCTTAATGAGAATTAATCATTGGTATTTATGGGTGCTCCTTTATTTTTTTAATATATTTTTTATTGATTTCAGAGAGGAAGGGAGAGATAGAAACATCAATGATGAGAAAGAATTATTGACTGGCCGCTTCCTGCATGCCCCACACTGGGGATCAAGCCCACAACTCCTGTGCATGTGCCCTGATGGGGAACTGGATTGTGACCTCCTGGTTCATAGGTCAATGCTCAACCACTGAGCTATGCTGGCTGGACTCATGGGTGCCCCTATAATGTATAATTACATTAGACTTCCTTGTTAAATTTATTCAAAGATAGTTTTCATTTCTGGGAGTAAACTATGTTATCTGTCTACTTCCACTCAATTCTTTCTCAGCTGACATGTCCAGCCATCCATTGACTGAAATATATACAACCCCAGTGCAATGAATGTTTTTAGCTCATTCAGATACATTACATTTCCTATACTCAGGCAAAGTTTAGGGAATTTAATGAATTTATGTAATTATGTCTATAAATAAGAATAAGTTGTTTCAAAGCCCCTGAAGACAACCAGACTTTGAATGCAGAAGATATGAAAGTCTTTTGAATTCTTAGAAGTCACCTACTCTACTCTTGTTTATTCATTGTGTTGCCTAATCCGTGTCCTAGTTATTATGCAACAGAAACAAGTCCAAGAAGCAAGGCTTGTCTCCTTTCTCAGGGGAGTTTACAGCAACATTAATCTGTGGATAAACAGCCTCCACTGAAGACACAAATGACTTACACTAGGCTTCCTATGGGTAGCAGCAGGTCAATACAATTAAACATGTGCATCTTCAGAATTCAGGACACTCTTTCAACAATGGGCTTGTAGGGTTTGAACCCACATAATAATCACCAAGTTCTTTGATCAACTGTATTCACATTTTAATCATCACTTGCTAAATCAAACTTCTTGACACAAGAATTTCATATCTGAGGCATGCCCAGTAAGTATACATGGCTAGGCAACTCTTCTCACTTCCACAATTCAATGGGGGAGGAAAGTCTCCTAAGAAAGAGGAATACAAAGAAATGACAGTGTTCCACAAACAAGTTAACTAGAGCAATGTAGAGATGACATGTGATCCAGATAACTCTCACCTAAGACTGCCTAATTACCTTTTAATAATTTATCTTCTTATTTGCCAAAAATATCGGGGTTCCCACCTCCTTGGCTCATCAGCACATCAACATTAGACCAAAAGGAATTTCTCCTACCTTGTTCCAAAAATGTTTTCCTACAACCTCACATTTTCCAGATGAAGGTTTCTTTCCAGGGCAAATATTTCCCATAATAGGTCTAGGTCCCCAGCCTAATCTAGTTCACTTTATGTCTGAAAATCAGTACCCTCAAAGACTCTCATACTTTAGAAGCCTGTAATGTGTAAAAGGAAAGAGCCACTCTTTTGGTTAAAACTACAAAGCCCTAGAGAAGACAGCAAAAATGTCCTAACTAGATATAAGCAATCACCTACAAAGTGAGGAGGCAGCAGCCTTGCTAGAGGCAGTCTCTCTGGAGAACCTTACTGAAAGAGAGCACCCACCCTCCTGGTCCTGTTGGCATCATATAAGGACAAAATTAAGCTGGCTTTCTGTCATCCAGGAAAAATGAGATTAATCTGATCAAAGCACAAAACCACAGAAAGTTCCAATTACCAAAAGATAAATCCAAATTCCTCAGTCAAATGATATGTATTTCTTGCTAATTTCTTTTTTTAATTCAAAAATAATGTGTTTATTATTAAAAATAGATACAGATATATATAATTTTGCCCCAGTACTATAGTTCTCACCAGAGATAACCTTCACAACCCAATCTTTATGCATTTATAGATATAGATAATAACAATAATCATCAAATTTTATATAGTACTTATGTTCCAGATCCATGCCAAGCACTTTTATAAATGCTAAATTAATTAGTCCTCATAATAAGCCAGTGAGAACTATTGTTACCTACATTTTACAGATAAAGAGGCACAGAAAAATAAGTAATTTGCCCAAGTCACACAGCTAGTTGACCCAGCTGAGATTTGAATCCTAGCACTTTTATTTCAGATTCTGAGTTTAAATATCAGGTGATACTGTCCCCAAATAGCTAAAATGACAGAGATTGAGTGTGGGTGAAGGTAAAGACAGAGATAGCAAAACTGGCTCTATCTAAATTTGTCAATAAAGTCAGAGGTTGAAGGAGGAGTAGATACAAGCATAGTGGGGACACAGGCATACACATAGAGTAGCTCAAGATGATTTGTGTTATTTTCTGTTTTTCTTACACCAATAGGATCATTCTCTGTGTATTATTCTGGGATTTTCTTTTCCTTAGTTCTGGTTTATTAAGGTAAAATCTGCCTACAATGCATTGAAACTGTTTTATGGTACAGTTCTATGAATTTAGTCTACTTTTGTATAATCACCATCACAGTGTAAATATAGAGTATTTCCATCATCCTAAAAAGTTCCCTTATGCCACTTCGAAGTCAGCTTTCTCTTCACATGTAAGACTTGACAAACATTGATCTGCTTCCTATGAGAGTTCACAATATATCTTGGAAATTATTCTATGGAAATCGTAAGAGTGGAGTGAATTCCAGTGATTTTGCAAACTATAATTTGCATTAGATAAACTTTAACTTATGCTTCATGTGTTTATAACACTTTTCACAGGACTTTACAAATAGGATTACTGAATAGATTTGTACAATAGCCCTTTTATATTCTTTTATTTCAAAATCTATAGCAAATACTAAACAAGACCCCATAATATTTTTCCAAAAAGATTCTCAAGCATGAGAAAGAAATAACAACTGTCCATCTACCCTCCTTTAACTTACTCATATGCAAAGGGATAGAGAATAAGAATTTATGGAAAGGAGTGAAAAAAGGAAAGAAATATATAAGCACTGTAAACTATTTTGCATATTTTAAAAACTATGTAAATAAGCTTACTATGTGATAGAATGAAAATAAAGAGTTTCTCAGAGCCTGCTAAGACAAAGGACTGGAAAGTTCTGATAGGGGCTTGGGGTTGGGAGGGGGCAAGGTCATATTCTGATGCAAAAATATAAAAGGTTTGAATAACTTATTCAGCACAGCACAACCATGACTCTCCAATATCAGATTTAGTAATTTCATTTAGTATTTCATAAGCTTCTAGAAGGTTCCAAAGGTGAGCAAGTAGGTTTTTACTATTGGATTACTTTTTGGCACCCTAGAGTGTGCTCAAAGAAATTCCTAAATGATATTTATTTTCACACATGCAAAAAGGGAAAACTAAGGTGACTGACTAACACATTAATAAATTGTAACCCATCCAGCAGCTGGCTTTTATGGAATTGCTTTGCTGTGTATTCAAATGACAGAAGCAAAATGTCTGCATTTTCTCTACATAGATGGTATCCAGTAGATTACAGAAAAATAATGCTTTCTTACTAAAAACTCTGTTATTCTTGTTTTGTTTATTTAAGTATACTTGCTGCTTAAGCAGGTGTAATCTGATGGCAGACATATCATCTGGAAGGGATGACAGAGCTTTAGTCTCATACATCAACTGCAGGATGGTATTCTGGAGGAGAATGGTAGGAAACTTATACTTTTTAAAAGGTACTTGAGAGCCAAAGACTCTAAGTATTTGCATTGCCAGGGTGCACTCTAAAGATGGGGGCTGTATAATGTGTTCCCACCAAGGTGATTGCTAGAATAGAGCAGGGAGACCTTCGAACAGGGGGTGAGGAGGAGTATTTTACCCCAGGTGTTGGTTCTCCTGTCCAATCCGTCCAACACAACACCTAAGAAATGGATCCACCCCTTTGCTTCTAAAGCAACAGATCCATTTCTATACCACACCACTCCACCAAACAAGTGGTCTAGAAGCTTAAGAGCTCTAGCCCAGATTTTACAGCCAAAGAGAGAGTTGCAATTGAATTTCATGCCATTGTCTCAGTTGGCTTCAGAGAACTCCAGCTTCCAGCCATTGAGCATTGATAGCTCAGGCAAATAGAGAAGCTTATGGATTTCCCTCCACCTGATCTATTTCAACAACCCTAGCCTTAAGGTTGGTGTAGCAGGTGGATTGAGGAACACAGTTGAGTGTCTTTGCTAAACTTATAGATTTCATCATTTTATTCCTAAGTTACAGGAGGATGGGTAGAGATTAGATTATCTGAAGAGAGAAGAGAGAATTTCTCAATTTAGGCAGCAGATTCAATTTAGAAATGATTTAAGAATATTGATCATGAGACTACAGTAGGGAAGATATTTCAATATATTGACTAAATATTTATAATAGATGCTAAAGAGACCATATATGTCTATTGCTTTAATTTTGAGATTATATTGTTTTGTTTGCCATTCATTATAAAAAGACATATAATATTACTACTTTCCTAACACTTGATTTTGAACACTCTACACAACCCTCACAATAACCATACCAGGTAGGTAGTTAATGTTCCTGTTTTATAGATAAAATTGAGTTTCAAAGAGGTTCAGAGACCTTCCCAAAAACAAGCAGTTTTTAAGTGAAAGAACTGGAGCTAGAACCCAGATTGTCCATGTTTCAGCCCAGTGATATTCTATTATGCCACAGATCAACCAGTATTGATAAGTCAGTTAATTCTCACATGAAAATGTGCTGCAAGTTACAGAGAGTGAATTAAGGAGAAGGTTGGAATTTGTGAGACCCTGATGATTTATAAAAGTAGGTATTAAAAATGGTTCTCTAAGATTCTGAAGCCTCTAATGAATTGATTTATTAATACTGAACTCCCTTTATCTGGCCTTAAATCCCCAGGTTGAGTCATGGAGAATGTCCCAGAACCTGAAATAAGATCTCTCTCAGTCAGTAGAAACTAGAAGATGAGAATGAGAAATGAGACTTTGCCTGTTGTTGAGACAGAAGGTCTCAGGGCTTTTGTTAGGCCCTGGGAATAATCTGGTTTCTGTTATGAAAATCATTCAATAAAAGGAGTTGAATTTTTTAGAAGAAAATAGTAGTCTCTTTTATACACCTGTTGGGGATATTTAGATAGATCTATAGTTTAAATTCCAAATTAATTGAATCAAACATCAAGCTCTAGGTCAGAAGGAAATTGGATTGGTATCCAAAATAAACAAACCAAAAACCCCTTGTCATCGAACCAAATGATATTTTGTAACTCTAACAATTATTTGCTCTTCATCTAAGAAAATATTTTTTGGTATTTTGTGCTTGGGTTCCTATTCATTTGAAATAGAATATCTGAGACTAATTTTAAAATGTTGGTAAAGTGGGTTAGGGCAAGAATTTATTCAATTTAGTGAAAGAATATGTATTTTAATCTGGCCAGACTATGAAAATTAGTTTGCAGTCATCACTTGTATTTCCTATTTCTCAATTTAGTCAATTTGGCAAATGTCATCTTAACATGTTAATGGTGCTCTCTTAAAATCCATCTTCATAATTTTAGCAAATAGGAAAAAAAATATTTATTAATTCTATCTCCATAATACCTACTGGGACATGCATATATATTAAGACCAAATTTCCACAGGTATCCTAAAGATAGATCTTTGAAAACATTGAATGAAATATGTGTGGGAGAAAACAAATTTTGAAAACTTAAAATTAAACATATGTTGACTTCATGGCTCTCCTTAGAAGTTAGCTTTATAACTGAGGTATTTTCTTCTTTCTTTCAAAATTATTGTGTCAGCTGCTTAATGCTACTTGTGGTGGACTGGAAAATATTGACTTTTGGCTTATCTCAGTGCTTAGTGCTTATAATACCTGAGGACACACACACAAATAATGAGACTCGAATTAAGCTTAAAGAGCAACTCTAATAAACATTTGCCTTCTCCTCAAGGTTCTGCCATTATTGTAACCACCACGTGGCCCTGAGTTTCTTATGTAAACATATTTAACTGCAATCTATACATATCTCTATTAATGTCTTCATTCAATTAAAGCTAAGTACCCTGGATATTATATCGCTTCTTTCTTTCATTTATCCCAAAATCACCTAAAAGCGGTTTCTACTTCAAGATGGCAATTAAACAATTGTCTGTTAAATTTGGTCAATTCATTCTGATGAATCAATAAAACAAGATTTCAGCCTGAGGCAGAGGACACGAAACCATCTTCAGAGTCTTTGGAGTATAAATATTACATATAATCCCAAATGCTGAGGTCCTTCTGACACTCCATTCTTTTGGCAACCTAGCCTTTGGATGAGAATAAGTCTTCCTTGATGGATTGTCCTAAATGGGAGTTATGTGATTTCTGGCCTTTGTTGATAGAAAACATCTTTTGGAAAAACGGTGCCTTATATAATCCACCATGAAACAATCTTTCAGTTTATCTGTTGTGACTCTAGTCCTGTCGCACCAACATAAATGTGCTTCAGATGAAATCCTGCATTTGGCAATCCACCCACCACTGCCAGCTGGAACAAGGCCTCCTTTTAGTTAACAGCACACATATAAAATCCAGGCTCATGGCGAGCTATCTGTTGAACACGGATTATGTGTATGAATATAGCAGATGTGAAAATTCTGCTACATCCAGATCCACTCTGCAGGCAGGAAAGAATTTGAGGGGGGGGGGGGGGGGGGGCGGGCTCACTGTGGCTAGAGATCCAGAAACCATTTGTTCATCTCTACACCACCCATTAGCTCTGAAAATTTCATTTGCAGTGTCAAAATAGGAGTTTTGTTCTGTTTTTATTCATGTTCCTTTTAAATAGCCACATCACTCACCAAGAAGCCATTTCCTCAGGATGTTTGTTTGTATAGGTAAGAACCAGCAGGAGAAAGAGCTTGGCCTGTTAGAAAATAGAAAACTACCTGTTGCCACTTGAGTTGCTTTTGGCATAATTTTCATTTCTGTTTTTGGCGTGGTTTCACAACCTTGAACAAGGCAAACTGTGGTTGTGCAAGTTATTTGATTACTTAAAATACAGATTATTAAATCACTCACTCCCTCTGCTTCAAACAGCATACAGTGAACAATCTGTTTGCAATAATAATAGGCATGAAAATTCTCCACTTCCCCCCTAGTTAAATGGATGCTGATACTAGAACTGCTGTGTTTACTTTGCACCTGAATTCCACTCTGGTGAGTATTTGGGAGATTCCTATTCCAAGAGAAGATTCCAAATGGCATTCTGGCAGATGATGAAGAATACAAATGTAGTTGAATTTTACATTAATTTATAGGCAGCCGTGTCCCTAGTCTCTTGGACATCATAGCAAAATTAGGAAGATGAAAAATAACTACAAACACATCCAAGAGAAACATATCCACATAAAACCAAGATCAGGAGCTCAAAATAAATAGTGTTATAACGAATACCACAAACTACAAAGGAAAAACAAAGCTTTGAATTAGAGTAATTTAGGCTGAAGATGAGATCAACCAATTAACAGTTGCAAAGTGTTTTGGAGCTATAAAGCTTTCTGTTAATGAGAGTTTCATGAGTTTGGAATAATGATTCACAAAACGATGTCCTTTCCAGCCAGGCCTTTCCTGATTGCAGCCAGCATGGGTAATGTAGGCCTGCAAGCTGCTCCCAGAAACAGAGGCAGGACCAAGAGCAGAGTGTCCATTGATTGATTGATTTTAATCACATTTCAAAGTAAATTGGCAAAGGCCAATAGTTAGTTCCTACAAAGAGAGTTGAATCATTTCAATCCTTAATACAAAGAAATTACTGACTTAAATGGGGAATTAGAAGGGTAGAAATCATGATATTAAGTGACGATAAAAAGACTCTTTAAAAAATTTATTAAGTTCATGACATAATTAACTATATTATCAGTTTATCCAAGAGTGACAAGTGAGAGGGGTACTTCTTCCTAGGAATGGTGCAATGGTATCAATCATCTTAACTCAGAATATGTCCACATGAAATTTTTGAGTTAAAACCAATTCATGGTTTTGATTAAAGTCTGGATTTAAATGTTTGGTCGTTCTTTATATGAAGTCAAAGAAAACAACGTAACTTTAGCAAATGAATCAAGTAATATTTTTTATGTGTGGTTGCATAATAAAAATAATTGATCCTGTCTTCTCGTGTGTGGGCTCTGAAACTGACACAGTATAGAGAGAAGTTTAAAAATTAGAAAAATGAATTTAGGGTGGACCCAAGAAGTTGACACTACCCTCTGTACCATACCAAAGAGATGTTATTTAGGCAAATGGAGTGATGCAAATATTACATCTATAGTTAACTTGTTGAATCCTTTGTCTAGGAATAATTGTAAAAGCACTACCACGTAAAAATCATATAGCAACAATTTTAACAAATTTTGCTTTCTTTGAATGACAGAAATTTGAATGTGAAAGTGAGAGGGAAATAAAACTCAAAACATAGAATCAGCAAATATGTTCAGTATTTTCATTGAATAGATTGGGCTTTCTGTCAACCTTGAAAAACATATTCGGGCTTTTATCATATGTAAATTTAAGTTAAACTTTAACTATAATGTATTTGCAAGTAAATTACATAGTCCGATATAGTAGTTCTCAAGCTTATATTTAAGCAGAAGAGTGATGTGTGTACATATATATGTGGTTTTAATTGAAATCTCAAACAAATTGTCAAAATTTATCTCTAAACCAAATAAAAATAGACTGACTAACCCTATGCTTTCTGGTTTGGCCTCCTCCTTCTCATATCATATCATAATTATTTACTCGTTTTATTCTCCCAAACCATCATAAACTCATGGAATTAGAAACTATGCCTGTCTTATTTCTTTTTATATTCTGAGTATCATAAACAGTGCCTGTCCATAGTTTTAATAGACAAAGTTTGAAGAAAAAAGAGAGGAAAGAAGGGAAAGTGGAAAGATGGGAGGAAAAATAACCAGAAGCTTAGAACTTGAAAAGATAGTATTTAATAACAAAATTTTCATCTGAGACATTTCAGTGTACATTTTAATTCTTACATATAGGAAAGCATAAGTTTATTTATTATTAAATAGAGCAAATATGTCTTTTAGTCAATAAAATAAGTTATCCATTGGAATTCATAACACCCTAGCTTTTCCATTAATGCTTACTGCACAATTTTTTATAGTTGTGGGAAATTGGAAATTAGCCATATGTTAAAAAATTGGGTGACAGTCAATTATGGAAATAATTATGTATCTACCTGATAAAAAATATTATATTCTATTTAGAGTTATGATTTTGCAAGCCATTTAGAAATGTTTAAAATAGTTCAGATGTTTAATTAAAAAAAATACACTCTAATGTGTTGTCATACAATATTTCTGTGACTTGGGTATATCATAATTTTTCTGATTGCTGGCTTACCTATGTAATGAGAAACACAGTCTCTTTCCCAGCAATATAAATTTACTTATAGATCAAAATTAATTTTATCCTGATACTCTATAAATTCAGTTAGTTAAGGAATTTTAACTCCTATCATATAAGTAAACCGCATCCAGCATGGCCAGTGGTGAACTTGAGGAGAGGTAGTGAAGGATTAAAGAAAACAGACATGAGAATATAGTTGGGGCCAGGTGGATCACTGAACCTGAATGATGACACAGTGACACAGCCTATAAACTGAATCTTTATTTTATAGTCAGATCACACAAAGCCAAACAAGGGAGTGATCAAGATGTTTACAATGTTCTTGCGAGTTTCAAATCTCCTTCTTTCCTGTTGTTGCAATTCTCTGAACACTATCTAGCTTTGTTTTGGCAGCACTTGCTGCACCTCCTGAAGCCCACATCCCTCGGCTACCTAGAACTACAAGGTAGGACTAAAAGGTCACGCTTACATACAACCATAACCTTTGGATATAATTGTGACTTATATCTGGGACTTATATGTGGCTTTGCCACAAGAGGATCGTGCCGTCTCATCAGTCCAAAGCTTGAAACTGTCCAAACGCTGTAGTTGCTCTCCACATATAACAACATCTCTTTCTTCTCAGTGGGGATAAAAATAACATTTGCTTATTTACTGAGAGTAAAAAGGGAAGGGAGTTAACAATTTTGAACATTCTAATACGACAAACATTTTATTAGGTTTTTATAACATTTGATTATATCTGATTCCTTTTTCTCATTCTTTAGTGTGTGACAAGAGAACAATCGGTAAAGTCACCTCCCCAAGGTGCCTCTGGAAAATGACCTGCTTAGCCTTTGGAATCTCATTCTAGTCACTGGTGTGTGTACCCCCTCTATTTATTAATGAGTGGCTGAGAAATTCTACTGCTACATTTTGGATTTGGATGAACACAAGAAAGTGAGAAAGATACTTAGTTTTTTGGAAGAATGAATTGAAACCCAAAATTATTTTGACACAAGGAAATAAGAGTAAAAACTTGGCAGGATGGTAGTAAAGAGAGAATAACACACATGACACAAATTCAGAATGGGGAAGAAAGGGTTTGTCACAGAGGCTAAGAAGTGCCATTGTGAATCTTAAACCGAACATGAGTCAGCATCCCACTGCTATTATTAAAAAAAAAAAAAAAAGCAAAATAGAGGAATGCATTAGAAAGAACAAAACATGCAAAAACCCTGAAGCAATTGTCCCAATGGGCATTAGCCAGGCACTTATTAAGAGTGTTGTATCCAGTTTAAGGTCCAGAAACTAAAGAAGGATAAGGAAACTTGGAGAGGAATGAGAGAAAAGCAACAGAACAGATTAAAATTTTAAATAAAAGAGTCTACTAGGAATTGGGATTCACAGAGTAGAGATGCCAAAAAAAGTGACTTTTCTTAATGTTCATGTAGTTACATGTTTTTCCATAAACATTGTACTTATCTAGGATATTTTGCAATCTTCTCTTGGGCCCTTATAGCCTTTTAAAAACAATTAATTAAAGCAGTCTGGTTTGGCAGTGATTGGAAGAGACAGAAACATTAGATGCTAACTGTGTCAGTGTATTCATTACAAAAAAAAAAAAAAGAGTTGCATAATCATCTCCAGAGTATCTATTACTGGTACTGCAGTTACCAACTTTCCTCTGTAAGATCTATTTTTCCTCTTATCTCTCCTTATCTTATTTAGTGGTGTAGCCATGCATCCAGTCACCCAAACTGACAGGAGCCATTTTTGACTTTTCTGGCTTCCTTACCAACCACACTGAATTAATTCTGAAGTACCACTGATTCTACCCACCAGTAATTCTGAATGGATTCCCTCCTTTCCGTTACTGCTATTATCTTCATCCAGGACCTCATCATCTCTTATTTGGACTATCACTGTGGATCCCTAACTGTATATGGAAAAGTAACACCAGTCTTTTTCTACTCAAGCTCATTTTTCACACTATCATTCTATTTGGTTATATTCCTTCTCTGCTTGAAGACTTCAGCTGGCTCTATGCTACTTAAGAGATAAAACCAAAGCTTTTGTAGCATGACATGCATCACTTTCATGTCTCCACCTCGAAGCTGGCCTCACACCCCTTCCAAGCACCCTATATTCCAGCCACAATAGAACTCCTTACCCATGCTGACTATGCTCTTTCGTGTCTTCATGATTTGGCAATAATTTTTTGCTTTACCGAAATGAGTCCACATCCTTCTTTCTGTCCCCTGGACTCCAATACCGAAGAGGAAGCCTACCTCTCAGTTCTTCAAATGAAAAAGAATTAACATTTTCATCACTAACTCCAAGTATGTTGGGTCTAAAAAAAGGTTATCTCACAATTGACAAAAGAGTGCCCATGTCCTGTTTACAGAGCTTGATGGTAGACAAGCCCCATTTTGTCTATTCCACCTATAATAGGATGGTATTGAGGTTGGGCTCCAGTTTTTCTAGGAGACACCTCACCTCAGAATGAATCTGATAATATAGTATTTTTAAGTCATCTTAAGTAGACAATAAAAAAATTTCATTGGAATTCCTTTCTGATAGATCTGTCTCTAATAAATTATAATTTAGCCTATTAATTAATGGGGGCTGGCAAGAAAAGAAGGGTATTTTCTCTGATCTTTTTCACAAAGTACCCTAATTCTCCAAGAGGTAGTGCATAAGTGAATACTTCAAACAGAACTCCAGAGGAAAATGTTTATTGTATCTATTTTTCTGTTTTTAAAGAATATGCTAGTGTTGGATTTATAGAAACATGTCCCTTGTCACATTTAGAGTACTTTCAGAAAAAAATATTCCAAATAAGCAAAAAGGAAGTCTGTTTGGCTTATAGCCAGCCAATCTCTTTCAATCCATATAGTTTAAGAGTTAGATACCCTTATTTTTTCTCATCTTCATTTTAAGCTTACAAGAGAATACAGGAAATGGAAGCAATAAGTGAACAACATTTTGTGTGAGAAAAACGTTTTGTTACTTTGCTTTAAAAGGTAGTATGATTGCTGTGCTATTCAGTTTAGAGCGTATTTGCAACAGAGCATCTTGGTTTGTGAGCAGGAGCCGTGGCCTGGCTGCCTTGGGCAGGAGGAAGTAGGTACTACCTCTTTACCAACTCTCCATTTAACTGTGCTGATATTCATGAGGTTTTGTTTTTTACTGGAAGAGAGAGAAAATTGGGGGGCAGGGACTCTGAAGGGAATAGGTATGAGGACAATGAAAAGGAAGAGTTGGCAGGTTTAGAGCCTTTATATGAATGTAAGGACAAGAAGCTGAAAGAATTGTCTGAATAAACAACTGTGAAAACAAAGAGACAAGGAAACGAAGTGGAGCCTGAGGTCCAGGAATATGTGCAACACAGAGTTATGAAAAGACCAGCGTCTGCCTCTCTGAGCCCATAGACCTAAATACTGCAGACCCATGCTCAGGTGCCACTGACAGAGGCTGGCCATGGGGAAAGATCGCACAGGGAGCAGGCAGCAGTAGAAGGACTAGGATGACACTGGGTCATTAATGAGGATTCTGAAGCTCAAGAAGTCTCCCTGCAGACTGAGAGGAGGTTTGAGAAAGGGCCCACATTCCTGTGGGAGCATAGCTGGCATCCATGTTACAGTACTTATACTTACAGAGTGGAGATATTTGGAATTTTAGGGTATAGTTGTAAGTATAACTTTGAAAGTTACACCCATGTATATGTAAATGCTTACATGCAAACCTCTCTTTTCTTCTGAAGACACCTCCTCTGACTGTTGGTGAATGCAGTTAAATATTAGCTCATCTGCTATTCTGACCCTTGGTTTCCTTTTATTTTTCACAGCTCAGTAAATTCTTCCCCAGGCAGACCTTCACTCAGAGGCACCTACATGTATTAGCCAGGGTTCTCCAGAGAAACAGAACCAATAAGATAGATAGATTAGATACTGATATAGAGGTAGATATAGATGATATAGAAAGAGATAGAGATGATAGAGATAGAAATAGAGATAGAGATAGATAGAGATAGAGATATAAAAAGAGATATATTGAATAGGAATCCAAGATGGCGGCGTAGGTAAACACCTAAACTGCTGCCTCTCACAACAATTTAAACTGCAACTAAAAGACAAAACGTCTATCACCCAGAACCACGGGAAAGCTGGCTGAGTGGAAGTTCTACAACTAGAAGGAAAGAGAAAAGAGCTTTGAGACTTGCACGAGCGCTGAAAAGCTGAGGTACGGAGGCACGTGATCCGGGCTGGCTGCGGGCGACTGGGTGCGTTGCTTTTTTCAACCCGAACGGAGACAAGCCCCTGATTATTCTGAAATCCAGTCTCTGGGGAGACGCGGGGGACCCAAACTCCTACGGGGAGAAGCTGGACTGCCTGCCAGCGAGGGTGGCTTGCTTGCAGAGCTGCACTCAGGAATAATTGTTTACTGAACTGGAGCACGGGACTCGTGGATGCCTTTGGGGACACAGAGCCGGCTAACTAGCAGCCATTGCTGTTTGCCACGCCCTAACCTAGTGACACCCTGAGGCCCCGCCCTGCACAACCTACAAACCCACACAAGCTCCAAGCAACCGAGTTAGCATAAGAAAAGCCTGCCCTATCGCAGCTTAACCTAGCAAACTTGCAGCCCAGCCTGGGTCAGACAGTTCCAAAACCTCCAAACCCCAAGCAAAGAGGAGAAAACTGCAGCTCTCACTGTACCTCCTGCTGAGTGGCCTCAGACAGTAGCTTACCTGCACCCCATTGGAGATCCAGAAGCCAGTGTACCTAGTGGTCAGTGTGAGACACCAGATTTCAACTCCTCACATCCATAAGTGACACATTCAAGAGGCAAACTCAGTGAGCACCGAAGCCCCACTGAAACAAGTCCTGCGTGTCTTCAGCACAGCAGTTCTTCCATTATAGACACAGGGAGTGCTCACAGCTAATTGGCCTGGAGGTCAATTCCTCCCAGCGTACCAACAGCAATTCAGGCTTAACTACACCAAGACTTTGCACTCAGCCCACAAAGGGGTGTACCAAGAGCGTCCACATCAGGTGATTGGGGAGGCTGAGCTACTGCCCCCTATAGGTCACCTACCACACAAAGCCACTCCATCAACACAGGGAAGCAGCCAAACTGCAGAAACAAAGAAACATGTCACGAATAAAAGAAACGGAGGAAAGCAAACTACTGGATGACATAGAGTTCAGAACCACATGTATAAGGTTACTCAAGAATCTTCTAAAAACCGCTGAGAAACTTGATGACACTTCTGAGGAGCTTAGTAAGACCTTCAAGGACCTTAATGAGAATGCCAAAAAAATGGAAAAGGATCAGTCAGAAATGAAGCATACACTGTCTGAAATAAAAAGTATACAGAAACTCAACTGTAGATCAACGTACCCCAAGAATCAAACCAAAGATCTGAAATATGTGGAAAGAAAAAACATCCAACCAGAAAAACAAAAAGAAAAAAGAATCCAAAAATATGAAGATAGTGTAAGGAGCCTCTGGGACAACTTCAAGCGAACCAACATCCGAATTTTTGGGGTGCCAGAAGAAGGTAGAGAGCAAAATATTGAAAACCTATTAGAAGAAATAATGACAGAAAACTTTCCCTACCTGGTGAAAGAAATAGACTTACAAGTTCAGGAAGCACACAGAACCCCATACAAGAGGAACCCAAAAGAGGACCACACCAAGACACATCATAATTAAAATGCCAAGGGCAAAAGACAAAGAGAGAATATTAAAAGCAGCAAGAGAAAAACAGTTAATTACCTACAAGGGCGTACCCATACGACTGTCAGCTGATTTCTCAACAGAAACTATGCAGGCCAGAAGGGAGTGGCAAGAAATATTCAAAGTGATGAACAGCAAGAACCTACAACCAAGATTACTCTACCCAGCAAAGCTATCATTCAGAGTTGAAGGTCAGATAAAGAGCTTCACAGACAAGAAAAAGCTAAAGGAGTTCATCGCCACCAAACCAGGATTACATGAAATGCTGAAGGGTATTCTTTAAGAAGAGGAAGAAGAAGAAAAAAATGAAGATAAAAATTATGAACAACAAAATGACATCAAATACATACCTACCAACACGTGAATCTAAAATTCAAGTGAATAAAAAATCTGAAGAACAGAATGGACTGGTGAATATAATAGAATCAGGGACATAGAAAGGGAGTGGACTGACGATTCTCAGGGGAAGCAAGTGTGAGGGGTGCGGGAAGAGATTAGACAAAAATCTTATTCCTATGGATGAAGACAGTGGCGGGGGGTAAGGGCATGGGGTGGGGTGGGGAATCAGGTGGAGGGGAGCTATGGGGGGAAAAAAAAGTGGAACACCTGTAATAATCTGAACAATAAAGATTTATAAGAAAAAAATAAAATAAAATAAAATAAAATAAAATAAAAAGAGATATATTATAAGAATTAGATTACATGGTTATGAAAATGAGAAGTTCCAAAGCCTGCCATCTGTAAGCTGGAGAAGCAGGGTTAAGCCAGTGATGTAATTCAGTCCCAGTGTAAAGGCCTGAGAATGATAGGGCCTAGGTTGTAGAGTCTTGGTATGAGTTCAAGAAATCAAGAACTAGGAGTGCAGATGTTTGAAGGCAGGAGAAGATGATGTCTCAGCTGAAGAAGAGAGAGCAAATTCACCCTTCCTCTGCCTTTCTGTTCCATTCAGACTCTCAGTGGAGTAGATAATGTCCACCTACATTGGTGAGAAGGGATGTGTTTTACTCAGTTTACTGATTAGAATGCTAATCTCCTCAAGAAACATTCTTACTGACACACCCCAAAATAATGTTTTACCAGCTATTTGGGCATTGCTCAGCCCAAGCAAGTTGACACATAAAATTAACCATCACACCACACTTCCACAATTCCCAAAGAAAACTGCATCTTCCTCTATTTGTTTTACTTAGAAATGACAACACAAAGTATTGAAATAAATACTTACTGATGCTATATCATGCCTCACATTTTGTGTAATAGAAGATACCCTCTGCCTGCAGAGATATTAAAATAGTGTAAGGTAAATGGACTATGACATAAATCACTAGAAAACTAGATGGAATGTGATAAAGTAGGTTAAAGAGATAC
Source organism: Corynorhinus townsendii (assembly GCA_026230045.1). Taxonomy (NCBI): domain Eukaryota; kingdom Metazoa; phylum Chordata; class Mammalia; order Chiroptera; family Vespertilionidae; genus Corynorhinus; species Corynorhinus townsendii. Next base: position 75,644,089 of record JAPDVU010000001.1, on the reverse strand, counting down.
TGAACATATGAGCATTCAAAAAGAGTATATGAGCAATCAAAAAGAGACAATGAGTAACATCAGCAATCATACCCAACATTTAAGGATCACTTAACATATGTCAAATGCTATACAAGTGCTTTCTAACTATTCTCTAACTTAATCCTCACAATAACCCACTGGTGTAGTTAGAGAAACGGCACATGATCATTCTCTGTTGCTAGTGGAAGTGAAATCCTAAAAGCAAAGCCATTGTCCAAAGTTTCTGTTCCATGGTGAAGCTGGATCCTGTTTAGCATTAGGCTAGTTGTAGTCCATTAGTCCATTGTGTGTGGGGTCCACATAGCAGTGTAGCAGTGGGCCACATGGGTGAATGCAGGAACGTGAGAGCCCCTGCAAGCCAGGAGCCAGGAAAATAAGAATGTAAACGGAGAGAGAACAAACTCTTTTGTTTAGGGCATTCAGTATTCCAAATCTTCCTGTGCTGGTAGTGGCCATGCCTACTCTGGCCAATGACCTGTGCTCAGGTGTGACTGACAGAATAGCACCTTGCCCATGTCATCCAGACTGTTCTGGATGTGCTGGCTTGCCAATGATACTTGGCCTTCCCTTTGCTCCTTTCCAGTTATTCATAACTAGGCTAAATTACAATGGTATCACTGCGATAGTCACTATAGTACTCATTCTTCTCAATGAACACACTGAGGCATAGAGAAGTTAAGTAAGATGTTTAAGGTCACACAAATTAAAGTTGTCAGGGCAGGAAAACAGAAAAATAAGAATACATCATAAACTTTTAAGTTGAATTAGATACAATAAAGAGCTGGTTTCACTAACCTCTAAAAGTATACAGATGGAAAAAATGTTAGTCTCCTTCAGCTTTTCATATTTGACATATTAAATGTAAATTTCTCAAATACAACTACTCTAGATTAAGTGAAATTTCCCTTATTTAATTTTATTTTCCATGCTTTCATTATTTTGTTTGTATTGGTATTGTTTTTGCTATTTTTCTTTGTAATCAGAAGGATTTCAGACAATGGGTAAAATCAGCCTAGAAATATAATAACCAGATTTCTAAAATCCAATTTACAAATGAATATTTGAAACACTACTTCCATGTCCTGGACAGTATAACTCAGTTGGATGAATATCATCTCATGCACCAAAAGGTCACCAGGTTCGATTCCCCATCAGGGCACATGCCTGGGTTGTTGGCTCAAATGCCAGTAGGGGGCATGCAGGAAGCAGCCAATCAATGTTTATCTCCCACATCAATGTCTCTTTCTCCCTCTCCCTCTCCCCTCCTCTCTCTCTAAAATCAATAAAAAAATACTACTTCCTAGTCACTTGAGAAAGTCTACATAGATAAATATACAGATAGGCAGATAATAGATAGATAGATGATAGGTAGGTAGGTAGGTAGATAGATAGATAGATAGATAGATAGATAGATAGATAGATAGATGATAGATAGATAGATGTGTGCTCATTAGTATGTGCCAAGCACTAGGCTGGGTAGTGAAGGTTACCAAAAGGATTTAGGCAGAGATAATTGTCCTCCAGGGGTTTTTAATATTTTTTTCTTTTTTTAATATATTTTTATTGATTTCAGAGAGGAAAGAAGAGGGAGAGAGAGATAGAAACATCAATGATGAGAGAGAATCATTGATTGGCTGCCTCCTGCATGTCAAGCCCAAAAACTGGGCATATGCCCTTGACTAGAATGGAACCTGGGACCCTTCAGTCTGCAGGCAGACTGAGCCAAACCAGCCAGGGCAATATTTTTTTCTAATACATATAATGTGCTCTAAAAGTTTCCAGTGTGTAAGATTAAATAAGACAAGTAAATAAATGAACTAATGCCATTAAAGAGAGGCAGAATATTTGCCATGTCAATTTAGAGAAACTGTGTGGGATGTCATCAGTGAAGACTTTTGAATTTATGATAACAAGCAAACAACACACTTCTATAAAAATTGGGTATCATTGGTCAAATATTCCTGCTATTAAGTTATTGCCAGTGATCACATTTAAGCAACAAGAAGCAGGAAGTATTAAAAAGAAAACACTAGCAACATATATACAGGAGAAATTGAAGCTCTATGCTTCAGCTTAATTAAGAGTTCTTCCCAAGTGGGGAAAAATCTGTTGTAGAAAAAGAGTCCAGCTCTTCATTGCCTCCCATCCCCTCCCACCTTATACGTTATACCCATGCAGACTTATACATACTCTGTTTACATATTTTTACAAGGACAATATTACTCAGTAAATAATGATTTTGAAGTATATCCCTTTATCTTTGGAAATCAAAGAGGCATATATTAAAAGTATATCTTTCATATAATTTGTTTCTAAAATTGGCATCTAAAATAAAATAATGAGATCATAATACTAGTATCTTATTGATCATATTTTGAAATTTCATGTTATACTATAAAGAAATTTTTATATAGTAGTTAAAACATCTTTAGTTGACTCCACTGGATTTTGTAGTTTCCACCAATTACCTAGCTTATCAAGGAACATTATTTCTGTCTCTTATTTATTATCCATAAGGGGATCACCTATATTGAGCTAAAACATCATTTCTATTTACTCCTTCCACTTATAGTTTCATGAGAAATTACTTTTTCCTTGATACCAGGTTAAACCTCACTAAAATATGTAGTTTTTTAGCTTTTCTCAGGAGATAATATGGAAGTTATAGATAACCTGTGATTTAGAAGCTGAATGAATTTAATTAGGAACTCATTTTAAAGTAAAAATTAATGGGACACTATCCCTATATCAAAGTTAGCATATTTAAACCTACTTTCTCAGGTAATATCATTATTTAAAATTATGGGAACTTCAATATGTAAGTAACTGTGCACTTCTAAATTAAATAATTCTGAATCCTATTAAATTCACACTGATTACAAGCTGTATCTACAATTTTGACCAAGAATGGAATAATTTTAGAGGCAATAAGTTTCACAAAACTTTTAACACCTTTTGCCCTCAATTTTGAAAGCACTGGAAACCTTTCCTTCTATTTTAAGTCATTGTTTTTTAAAGGAAATTTGATTTTGAACATTTCTCTGGGTAAATAGAAGCATCTGTTAAAACAAACATCAAAAGTTATTCTAAGTAATTTGGGGGCTGAAGTTCTTTTAATGCCACATTTCACAGTTGGAACTTTGTGATAGCCATATAGGATGAGGAGTTTAAAAGATTTTCGTTCTTAATTTATAGCTCATAATTTTCTTTTGAATTCTAAATTTAAGACATTGATTTCTCCCTTTGTAATTTAATTCTAATATTAGCTCGGTAAATTATTTCTGGATGGAAGTCTGTAACACTTAAAATGATTGTAATCATAACACTAAAGATACTTGGCTGCTATTTTCGTACAGATTTATTTCCATAAAGTGTTTTAAGAATGATCTTTTAAAAAAACACACTAGTGCACTTTAATTACAATTCAATTACACTAGTGAGACTTAAAGACAAATTCAGGGTGAATAATTTTCCCCTTAGTTATAAAGTATGTATTTGGGGAAATGCATTAATTAGTGAAGCCACAATTTAGTAGTTACTGTTCCCCTTGAGATGTCTCTCTGGCTTCCTTTAAATACAGGATTTGATTCATTTTGCCACTCAAGAACTAAAGCAGACTTATTTATGTGATTAATGATTTACTAAATTATAAATAACCATGATTTTTCAAAATGGTCTCTTAAGTAGCAATAAAATAAAATAAATACAGTGTATACAAAAGGATCTTTTCCTGAAAGAACTAGAACTTCTCATTTTTTTCACAATTCTGCTTTAAAATGTAAAATAAACTTCCAAAAATACTTCTCTGGTAAAACTCAGAACTATATTTTCCAATTTTTACTTTTTTGTTAAAGCATAACCTACATTTATATTCTAAAATACACACATCTTAAGTGGATAGCTGTACAGATTTTTTAAGTGATCATGTGTGACCACCATCAAGATCAAAATATGACATTACCAGCATCCATCCAATCAGTCATTACCACCACCACCATCTAAGGTAAAACTTTAGGGCCTGAGTTTTATTGTTGAACATTATTCATGAAATTTTTCCGTGTTGTTATGTCTATAAATTTATTTTCTCATGCTATATTGTATTCTGTTGTATGCATACACCACATTTTATTTCTCAATTCTAATTTTGGTGGACATTTTAATCATTTCTATACTAGGCCATTTGAATCATGCTGCCATGAATGTTCTTGACTATTGCTACAAATATGTATTCATTTCTATTGGAATGAAATCGGTAATAGGATATATGTAAGTTCAGCTTTACCAGGTGTTGCCAGGCATTTTTTTCACAAATAATGTTTAAAGCAGTGTGTGGGATTTCCAGATACTTTACGTTATTACCAACACTTGATTATATACTAGTATAGTGTTATCTCACAGGGTTTTTCAATTTTGCTTTTCCCTGATAAATACTTTAGGTATGGATTTTTGGAGATTTCATGCCTATTTAAATTTGTCTTTCTTATTGATTTGTAGAATGCATATACATCAAGAAAATGAATCTTTTGTTAAATATATTCACATAGTTTTCATCTCCTGACTGGTTTGTGTGCTGTTATTTGCTGCAACCTTTGCAGCAGGGTTCAGGATCTGAAGGAGGGGCCTATGCACAAATGAAAATGCTATACAAGAATTATGAATTTAGAAGGCATAGGGGGCCAGGTTGAGACCTTCTTTCTTGAAGAGGCACACTGACTTCTGGCCAGTCTGCTTTTTATTTACTTGAATACACATTTGTCCTTTAGCATACAGGCAGATCAAAGGTAAAGTTTGGTAAACAGCATAAGGATTATCAGGTTAGGAAATTGCTTTGAGCTATTGAGCCCACAGCTGGGCAATTTTATGCTGATTTTCAGCTCTGCTGAATACCAAAGTCCATTGGCCTTCCAACAGGTCGTTTTGTATTAATATGTTAACTACTGTTTGCTTTAGCCTCCAGCAGTTATTGATGTCTTTTGACAAATAAAAGTTTGTGATTTTGGTTAATGTATTGCTCTTTACTTCACTGTCTTATGTACTATGTAAGAATCCCTTTGCCTAGCCCTAAAGTCATGATAATATTCTCCTATATTAGGTATTAGCTCTATTGTTTTACTTTACATATTTTAATATATGCTATGAGGTTATGAGATTGTTGCATTATTTTATAAATTACATTTTTCAGCACCTTTTACTAAAACATCTTTTCTCTAATATAATGTAATAGCACTTTTGTTGTAAGTTGAATGTATCTGTGACTCTGTTTCTATGCTCTGTTTCATTGCTCTATATATTTATTATTGTTCCAATACCACACTGCCTTGATTGCCATAACTATAAAGTAAATTTTGATATCTAGTAATTCAAAATTTCAACTTTTGTTCTTCATTTTCATATAAGTTTTATAGAATCACCTTCTTAACCTTTCTCAAAATGCCTTGCTGGGATTTTATTGGAATTGCATTGAATAAGTGTCAGTTTGGGGAAAAGTGATATCTATACAATACTTTTCTATTCCACTCTGGTTATGTATTGCTATATACAAACCACTCAAAAATAGTGCTCTAAAACAATCAGTTTTTTCTTTATGAATCTGGAAATTGACTGGGCTCACCCAGAATTCTCATTCTGGTTTCTCATTAAGTTACAGTCAGCTAGTGGCTAGAACAAGAGTCATTTCCTCCCATTCTCAAAATATCAATTAATAAAACAAAAATTAATAGTGTAAAACAATATCATTAAAATTCATGTCAATAGTAGAAGAAAGGTACCCCAGCCAGTGTGGCTTAATGGTTGAGCATCACATCATGAATCAAGAAGTCGAGGTTCAGTTCCTGGTCAGGGCACATGCCCAAGGCTGAATCCCCAGCAGGTGGTGTGAGAGAGGCAGCCAATCAATGATTATCTCTCATCATTGATGTTTCTATCTCTTGTCCTCTCCCTTCCTCTCTCTATAAAAATTAATAAAAACATATTTTTAAAAAATAGTAGAGGAAAGGTAAGTAAAGAAAAAGTGTGACAAGGTCCTCAGAACATTTGACAAGTGTTAAAAGACCAATTTAATGCAAATGTAATAAAGCAAAAATAAATGGTAAAAAAATGAAATCAATGGTTCAATCACTAGGGGAAACCATAGTTCACTGACACTCAATATTTTTCAGTCATTTTTTCCTTTTGCATCTTATTTTGATAATTATTCTTGCTCTATTTTCAATTCACTATTATTTTCTTTTTAATTCATGAACTATAATTAATCATATTGCATGTAGTTTGCATTTTATACTTAATTTTGTTGTTCTTTTCTTACATGTTTTATGTCTCTACTTAATATTGTCAATCCATTCTCTAGTTCTTTAACTTATGGGTACAGTTAATGACAGTTGAACCTATTATTCTAAAAATTTTATTATTTGCATCAATACTTGGTAAGTTTTGATTGTTTTTCTTCTCATTATTGGTCATATTTCCTGATTTTTTACATGTCTGGTAATTTTTTACTGTATCTCAAACATTGTAAATTTTACTTAGTTGGATGATGGATGTTTTTGTATTTCTGTAAATATTCTTTGGGTATTTGGGGGTTGTTGTTGGTTTTTTTTTGTGTTTTTTTTGTTTGTTTGTTTTGGTTAATCCTCACCCGAGGATATTTTTTCCATTGATTTTTTTTAGAGAGAGTGTAAGTGAGGGGGAGAGACCGAGAGAGAAACATTGATGTGAGATACATTGATTGGTTGCCTCTCACACTCACCCCGACCAGGGTTAGGGGTGGAGCCTGCAACTGAGGTACACGCCCTTGATAGGAATGGAAACCAGGACCCTTCAGTCTGTGGGCCAAGGCTCTATTCACTGAGCCAAACTGGTGAGGGCGCTGTATATATTCTTGATCATTATTCTGAAACACAGTAAAGATACCTGAAAATATTTTTATCTTTCCTGATCTTGCAGTCACGTTTAATAAGTGGAACTAGAGCAGAATTTAGTATAGGGCAATTATTTCCTCAGTACATAGACAAAACCCTTTTGAGTACTCTACCCAACGTCTGGTAAATTCCCTCCCATCTCTAAACCCATCTGGATTATTTCTCCTGTTTCCAAATGAATAAGTGGAATACACAGCAACTGAAAGAATCCCCACATTTGTTCCCTGACCTGTGGAAAGAGAACTGCTATAATGGGAAAGGCTAAGTGGAAGCCTTTAGAACTGTATCTGCCTAGGGAAATAGTAAACCAAAAGCAATACCATGTTCCTGGAGGAATTGCGGAGATTAGTGCCATCATCAAGGACTTGAAAGACATAGGTGTGGTGATTCCCACCACATCCTCATTAAACTCTCCTATTTAGCCTGTGCAGAAACAAATGAATCTTGAAGAATGACAGTGGGTTGCATAAGCTTAAACAGATGGTAACTCCAATTACAACTGCTCTACCAGATATGGTTTCATTCACACATTTCCTGGTACCTGATATGCAGCTATTGATCTGGCAAATGCCTTGTCTTCATACCTGTTCACAAGGCCCACTCTTTTGCTTTTGATTAGCAAGGCAAGCAGAATACATTCATTGTCTTACCTCAGGGAATATTCACTTTCCAACTCTATGTCATAATTTAATTTGTAGGGATCTTGATTGTCTTTCCCTTCCACAAGATATGACGCTGGTTTATTACACTGTAACATTATGATGATTGGATCTATCAAGCAAGAAGTAGCAATTACACACTACTTATTGGTCAGATGTTTGTGTGGTAGAGGATGGGAAATACATCAAACTAAAATTCAGGGGCCTTCTATCTCAGTGAAATTTCTAAGGGTCCAGTGATGTGGAGCACATAAAGATATCCCATCTATTATGAAAGGTAAGTTGTTTCATATGGCCCCTCCTACAACTAAGAAAGAGGCACAACACCTACTAGACCTCTTCAGATTTTTGGAGGTAACATATTTCTCATTTGCATTTACTTCAGTCATTTGCTGCTGCTAGTTTTGAGTGGGACCAGAATAAGAGAAAGATCTACAATAAGTTCAGGATGTTGTGAAAGCTGCTTTGCCACTTGGACCATATGATCCAGTAGATCTAATAGGCATGTTTCCATGTGAGTTGAACCCTTGTTCTTAGTACAAAACCTGTATTAATCAGGGTTCTCCAGAGAAATAAACACACACACACACACACACACACACACACACACACACACACACACACGGAGAGAGGAAGGGAAGGAGAGAGAGACAGACAGACAGACAGACAGACAGACAGAGATTGGTTCATGTAATTATTAGGGCTGAGAGGCCCAAATCTGAAGGCCTGAGAATCAGAGGAATTGGCCTTATAAATCTCAGTTCAAAGGCAGCATAAAATAAGATGAGATGTCTAGTTCAAGCAGTGGACAGGATAAAAGGAACACAATCTAACCTTCTTTCATCTTTTGTCCTATTTTAGGCCCTCAACAGATTGGATGATGCTCACCCTCATTGGGAGGGCAATCTACTTTACAAACTCTATCCAAATGCTAATCTCATTCATAGATTACACAAATGTACCCCAAAACAATCTTTAATCTGGGTACCTGATGATATACTTAACTTGCCATGTGAAATTAACCATCACAAGTGAAAAAACAACTAGAAAACATAGTAAACATTTGTGGCCTTGGTTAGGTGATAATTTCTTTCTTTAATAGCTTGAGATACAATTCATATATAATCTACTTCACTCACTTAAAGTTTATAATGCAGTAGGTTTTTGTATATTCACAGATGTGTGCAACCATTACCTCAGTTAATATTAGACATTTTTGTAACAAAAAAAAAGAAATCCTCTACCCTTTAACTATTAGCCCCATCCACTAATCTTCTTTTTGTCTCAGTGGATTTCCCCTTCCGAAAATTTCATACGAATTAAATTTTATAATATGTGGTATTTTTGTGACTGTTTTCCTTGATTTAGCATAATGTTTTCAGTTTCATTCATTTTGTAGCAGGTGTCTGTGCTTCATTTCTCTTTATGGCCAAATAATATTCCATTGTATAGATATTTTTAATCTATTTATTAATTAAAGGGAATTTTGATTTTTCCCTCTTTTGACTATTATTAATAATGCTTCTATAGACATTCCTATACATATTTTTGTGCATACATGTTTTCATTTCTTTCGAGTTTATACCTAAGAGTGAAATTATTGGGTCACATGATAGATCTGTGTTTAGTTGTTTGAGAAACCGCCAGACTGTTTCCCAAAGTGTTTGCAGCATTTTACTTTCCCATAGGCAATGATTTCTTAGATACAACACCAAAACTATATATCATAAAGATAAATTGAACTTACTCAAAATTAAGAATTTCTGCATTTTAAAAGACACTGCTAAGAAAATTAAAAGAAAAGCTACACTGAAGGAGAATATTTACAAGTCATAAAAAATTATTGAAATATGTAACAAACTAACAAAACTCAACAGTAAGAAAACAGATAACCCAATTTTAAAATGGGCAAATGATCTGAATACACACTTCACCAGAGAAGACATATAATTACAAATAAGCACATGAAGTGAAAACACCACAATGAGATACCACTACACACCTATTAGAATACCTAAAATTTAAAATATCCTTAGTAGGGGCATGCAGGAGGCAGCTGATCAATAATTCTCTCTCATCATTGATGTTTCTATCTCTTTCTCCTTCTCCCTTTCTCTCTGAAATCAATCAATCAATTAATAAAAGATGAATTATATCAATTGTATTTATTTTCTTAAGCTTCCATAACATAATACCTTAAACTGGGAGGTTGTAAACAGAAATTTATTTTCAAAGAGTTCTGAAGGCTGGAAATCCAAGATCAAGGCGCCAGTACAGTCTGCTGAGATCTCTTCCTGACTCTCAGAGGGCCGCCTTCTCATTGTGTCCTCACGTAGTTGTGGGGAGAGGAAGGGAGAAAACGAAAGCTCTCTAGTGTTTCTTCTTAAAAGGCACTAATCCCATCACGAGAGCCCCACTCTTATGACCTCATCTAAATCTAATTGTCTCCCAAATGTCTTGTCTCAAAATATCACATTGGGGTGTTTGGGAGTCAACTGTGAATTTTGGCAGGACAAAATTCAGTCAGTTGTACCAAACATTGGCAAAGACGTGAAACAACTTGAGCTCTCACAGCTGGTAAGAATACAAAATCATACAATTGCTTTGGAAAATACTTTGGCAGTGTTTAAAAAAGTTAAACATACACCATCTGTGTATGTATACACCAAGCATTTGTAGATATTTGCTCAAGAGAAAAGCATATGTCCATAAAAGACTTGGAAATGAAGTTTATATCAATTTTATTTATAATAGCTAAAAACTGAAAACAACCCAAATGTTTTTCAACTGGTATATTGCATTATACTGATATAACCACATGTTGGAGTACTATTCATCAATTATTATTTGCTACTAATATATATAAGCACTGTTTTTCTTTGTATTTTGCAATCTTGCTAAACTCACTAACAAATGAACTATTAATGCACATGAAATAGATAAGGACAAAGGATGTTGTGCTGAGTGAAAATAGCAAGACAAAGGAGAGTGTATGTTTTTATGATTCCATTCATATCAGCTTCAAAAAATGTAAACTGCTCTGTAATGATAGATATCACATCTTCAATTGTCCACAGATGGAAGTGGGGTCTAAAAGAGGAGGAATTGGGGAATAGAGAAACTTTTCAGGATGATAGATATATTCATTCTTATAATTGCAATGATGAGATTATAAATTTATGCAGTTGTCAAAATTTATCATGTTGTATAATTTAAACATATGCAATTTATTGCATGTTATTCCTACTTCAATTGAAGTTATTCATTTTAAAAAATATATAAACTCTTTAAAATGTTTTTCATCTCTCCTCATTTTGATCATATTTTTAAAAAATCACTTGCATGGAAAAGGAACAATATTTAACAGCAGGAAGAATAAATGGAATGAGAGTATATGGTGAGCCTAAGTATAAGATCAACCTAAATCTAATGTTTCAGTGTTCTGAACTTAAATAAAATTTTAAGTCTGTCAAAATAAAATATTAATATTAATACAGACATCATCAAACTTTTTTAATTTTTTTATTGTTTGAAGTATTACAAATAGTAGTACATATGTCTCTTTTTTTTCCCCCATCAACCTCCCCCCGACCTCCCCTAGCCCCCAGTACATGCCTTCACCTGCCCGCCCTCCCCGCCCCTCAGTGTCTTGTATCCATTGGTTATGCTTATATGCATGCATACAAGTCCTTCGGTTGATCTCTTACAGCCCCCCTCGCCCAACCTCCCCTGCCTTCCCGATGTAGTTTCACAGTCTGTTCAATGCTTCTTTGCCTCTGTATCTTTTCCCCCCCATTTCTTTCCTTTAAAAAATTTTGCCTCTGCAGACTAGAAATAAACATATAATAACAACAACAAAAATGTTTGCGTCCCAATTTCAATGTCCAACAGTTCTGAGTCACCGTTTCAATGTCTGACAGTTCCTTCTGTGTACATGTCAGCAATGATATCTGGATGGTGGGCACATGGTGGCAATGCAGGTCCGACCTTCTCTGGTTTGGTCCTAGGCAACCCGCAGTGATGCACAGCTGCTGACTGCTCACGTGGCAAGGCATTGTCAGCATCTTCCATCTCTGGACTGTTTTTCCTCTTGTCTTCGTGGTTGGAGCAGACCTGTCAATTCCTCTCTGTTGCAGGAATCCACATGGTCTTGGAGTTGTTTTCTGAAAATATACAAACATATTTAAAAATTCTGATACATCAAGTACTTCTCACAAATGAATATTTTGATAAATTTATATATAATAAAATACATAGAAGTTCTATTTTTCTTGATATACACATAGGCTTTAAAAGGGGAGCATTAACTTTATTTCTTTTATGGAACATTTCCTGGATATACAATATTTGATAGCACAAAATACCAAGTGACTATCTATATCCAACTCATCAAATGTAACATTATAGAAATAAAATATCTTAACTAACACCTTTGAATAAAGAATAAGATATTTTAAAAGAAATAGATGAACATTTTTCTAATATAATTAGGCAATTTTCTATATTGGATTAAGTTATTCATTTGACCTATATTAGTTTTATCTTCACTTAAACCCTTAGACTTCAAATTCAATTTGGTTCAAGAAAGAGCAATAATGTCCTTCCCCTCACAGATCTCCCTAATACTCCTTAGTACTTTATGTTTCACCACAGTATCAGAAAACAAATGTCAAATATAATATATATCTCAATACTGGCAGCATCCACAGCAACAAACTAGATAATGTTTGTTTTCTCAAGTATTTATTTTTACTGTTTTGTGATTGAAGTCAATTTAGACCTGTAATTGATCAGATAATTATTCCTGTACATCAGCTGGACAGCCAAAATGATTGATGTCTCCACTAAGCTCCCAGTACACATGATCATTCAGGCAATTAAAAAAGCCAAAAGATAGTAGGAAGAGTTTTAATCTGTGAAACAGAGAATACGGGTTAGTATTCTGATTTTCTAATTTTGTGAACTTGAGAAATTACAGATTTTATGAGTTTCAGTTTTTCTACATAAGAAACGGAAATAAAAATAACATATTTAATGAGGAATTGTACAAGTAAAGTGGTTTTTAAATAGCAAAGAACCATGTTTACACCTACACAAAATTTTGTTATCTGATCAATAAGGGAAACAGAAGAGTGTGAATTCCTATTTTTGTGTTTTTTTAACATTTTTTAGTTAATAGGTTTATGAATCATAGGATAACTCCTCTATTTCCCCTAAAAGGTGGCTTCAGGACCTGACGTGTATAGTTCTCTTTCGCTATATCAATTCATTTTTATAGGGATAGTCAAGCTTTCAAACCAATTTGGAAAATAAGTATCTGCCATAAAATTATAGACTCAATAGTCTATTACTTTACTGCCAGAATGACTTATGACAGCATGTTTCCAAGTATTCTGTTAAATTTCATAACTGACATTAATGATGCTGCATTGACATGACTCCATGAAAGACAGGGTGACAAGATTAAAGCTTTATGACCCAATTACCTTGGCATCAGTCATTCCATGAAATAAATCATTGATGATGCCACATAACGTTCATTTGAACCATTAAACATCTGATGGGATTTTTCTCCACTTGAAAATACTTAAAGAGCCATTTATTTCACTGTTTGATTAGTCTTTTATAATTTGTTTTCCCAACAACTGTGTCATTATGATAGCAATGGCTTTCACCCAGATGTCAAGACATGTCAGCACAAATATAAAATTTCTTCAAATAACATCCAGTAGTTAATCATCTGCTGGATTCAAAATTTCTATTCTGGATATCTGAAGTAGATTGGAGAGAGTTTTTTAATAAGAATGAGCTCACTGTCAAAGACCTCTGTAAGTCCCTGGCAAAGAAGGAAATAATCTACCCTTTAGTTGAAATATCCTTTCCCAATCTTCAGTAGCACAATGGAAGGAGAAGGGGTTAGAGAACAAAAGAAGGGAGAGTACTCATTTTGTCAGGGACAGGGAAATGCAAAATAAAGAGATATGCAATAACTAGAACAATGTTTTGAGATTATTTAAATTTTGACTCCATTTTATATTTTTAAGACTGTTTGAATTTAGCTTTAGTTTGAATTTAGCTTTGTTTCAACAGAACAACTAAGAAGGAAATAAACAAGTAAATTGTGTAAGAAGGAAATAAACAAGTAAATTGTGTTAAATTGTATGAGGAAAGGGAGACACAGTGACAGACTTTGGAATGCAATTTGGGTATGGCAACATGACTCCTATTCTGGCTATACTCTAAAATCAGTAATAAATAAATAAATAAATAAATAAATAAATAAATAAATAAAATCAGTGCCCACCAGGCTCTTTGTCATAGACTTTATGAGCTAACAATGGCATATATGGTCATCTTAATTACCACTGTGAATTTGGCATGGGAATCCCTTCTCTCTGCCTAACTGATTCATAATTCTATTTTTAGGTGGTATGGAATTAATTTTTTCCCCTGTAATGCTTAGTTTTCCCTCTAATTGCATTAACTTCATTCAGAACCAACATAAATCTTTAATGCTGTAACTTTGCAGAAGTCATAGAACTTGAGAATGTTTAAATATATAGACTCCCCATCTTACAGTGGTTCAATTTAACATTTTTGATGGTGCAAAATGCGCATTCAATAGAAACTATAGTTTGGATTTTGAATTTGGATCTTTTTCTAGGCTAGCGATATAGGGTACAATACCCTTTCATTATGCTGGGCAGTGGTGGTGAGATGATTTTGCTCAACTTAGGCTAACTTAAGTGTTCTGAGCATATTTAAGATAGGCTAGGCTAAGTACCTAGTCAAGACGGTGAAGTAGCTAAACGTTGTGCTCACCTCCTCTCTCAACCACATCAAAATTACAGCTAAATGACAGAAGTCTTATAACTAAGGATACACAGAAGCCACATGGCAACTGGCAGGAAGGGCATAGATACAGAACTGACTGATCCCATACTCACCTGTGGCAATTAAAAATCAGGAGGGATATCTGCCTAAAAAGTGTTTATGTAAGATTATACAGTTGTTTATCTGGGAAGATGAGCCATAGCATCCATCAGATTTTCAAGGAAGTTTGAGTCCTGGACAATATTCTTAAAATGCTGCTTATGACTAAGTTTTAAAATAACATTCAATTTAAATAGTTATCTATGTATAGTGCAGGAATTATTTTAAAATGTCTTTTTATCAGGGTCATTATAATGAGGTCACAATTTAAGAAATGATCTTTTTGTTCTTATTTATCATTTACAAATATATATCCGTATGATGCTATGGAAATATTAGAAATGTCCTACATAATTTGTTTTAAAGAATGTTTGAATTTCTGAGAGCTGTCAAAGTTTCCAAAATAAACAAGGCAAATGAATAGTATATTGTTTAATTGGGTATAATTCACATTTTCTAATATTTACCTTACAAGAAAATGTTTTGAGACAATATGGAAAACAGCTGATTAAATGAATAGGATTTATGTTAATGTGTATCTCATTAAATCTTAGTATTCCTTTCTTAAACTCTGCATGTGTCCTCTAAGACCAAAATGGGGCATTTCCTGTCTATTTCTAAACTTCAGACTTACAGTCAAGCTTTTCTTTATTTTTTTACTTCTAATGGAAAAAAATTATTAAACTGAAATGCACATAATGACATTTTTAACACAAAAAGAAGAATCAGACATTAATAAGAAAAACAAATTTATTTTACAGACAATACATACTTTTATAACTATGGGTAAATATGTCATTTTTAAAACCTTGTATAACAGTTATTATTCCATATCTTTATATAATGAATTGGGAAACCATATGTATTTCATTTTGTCAATCCAGCTACAGATATTGTAATGAGCTAAGAAAAATCAAAGTTTCAAGGGCATGGTTTTCAGTAGTAGGTTCGACTGCATATGAAAGAATTTTTAATGACAAGATTTAATAAGAAGTTTATTTCTCATGTGAAAGAACCCTGGTGTGCTAGGCAATCCCAGGTAAATGAATTGACTTGACAAAAGAGTTCAGCTCCTTCTAGTTTCCCCATCTGCCCATCCTGAAGGTGTGGTCCTTGCCTCTTATTTCAAGGAGGCTGCTTGAGAACACTAGGTAGCAGGGTGAGGACAGAATAAAGAAAGGCATTTCTTCTCCGCTTTAAAAGGGCTTCCCAGGAGTCCTGCACAGCATCTCCCACTCCACTCATTAGCCAGAACTCCACAATCACCAGCTGCGGTAGAAAAATAGATCCCCCAGAATGACCACCCCAATCCCTGGAATTTATGAATACATACGTTAAATTACATAGCAAAAGGGACTTTGCAAATAGAATTTAGGTTACAAACCTTAAAATAGGGAGCGTATCCTGGATTATTCAGGTGGGGCCAATTTAATTACTACAGACGCCTTTAAAAGTAGAGAACGAACGTTCTCCAGCTGGAGGTAAGAGAGGGCAATGGTATCAGTGGAAGTCGGAGAGATCCCAAGCATGATTAAACATACGTTGGTTGGTACTGAGATGCAGGGACCCACATGTAATGACCAGTAAGAGACCTTCTAGGTGCTAAAAGAAACCTACCAAGGTAACACAGACTTCTGACCTATAGAACCACGAGATAACAAGTGTGTGTGGTTCTAAGTTAATAAGTTTCCGCTAATTTGTTACAGCGGCCATAGAAAACCCATACACCTGGTCACACCCAGCAGCCATAGAGGTGGGGAAATGTGGTCTTTCTTCTAGCTATGTGGCAGAATGTGCAGCTGAAAACTCTGGGTCAATTTGTTCGGAAAAGAATGGGAAGTGTATCTGTTCAACAGCCAGTCCCCTCTATAGAAGAAGGGAGGTTTGAGTTAATGAAAGGAAGAATAAAGTAGATTTATTCTTTATATTAACATATATATTATATGTATTATTAACATTAAATAAAATAACATTAAATCTCTATATATAAAAGCCAAGCAACCAGAATGTTGGAATGACAGGAACGACTGGTTGCTTTGACGTTCACTGCGGCCCCAATCTATCCCCGACCCTGATCAGGGGCAGGCCGGCCGGGCCCCACCCATGCACAAATTCATGCTTTGGGCCTCTAGTATTTCATAAAATAACATTAACTATTTCACTTAATAAATATAGCTCTCAAAGAGGTTCAAAATTATTAGGGATCTTTCAAAATATCAAACTCTTTACTTCTAATTTTGCAACTGCATGTGGTATGCTTTTACAAATGAATACAGGGTAATACATATAATCAAACTTCTCTCATCTCTCATGTATAAGACCGGCTATAGGCCAGTTAATAGTTTTCTAAAAAGTCAGTTACTTTGGGGAATCATAATAAAAAATACATACCTTAAAGATTCAATTTTAGCTTAAAACTTGGTCCTGAGTGGCTTTGAAATGCCTATATTTAATTAGGGATTATACATTCATTAGCCAATCTTTTCATGTAGAGTCTGGGCCTTTATTTGAATGCATGGCAAATGATGGTTTTCTTGTACTTTCTAAAGTTTTCAATTTCAGATTCTTTAAAATAGAGCAAAACCAAAGAAACTTGCAATGCAATCTGAAAACATAATCCTAAAATTACTTAGAAACCCATCTCTCCCAAAACTAATTCATCATCATCCCTTTTATCTGCATATGTTTATGCTTTACATAGCATTTAACTTTGTTTTCTACAATTCTCATTTACATTACACTCATATTTTATCAGTGTATGTAATATTTTATTATTAAACGATGTAATCCCAACAATAAGCAGTATTTATATGTGCAAATTTGGCTTTTGATGAATAAGAAAGAAGTGAGGGAGTGTATGCAGCGGTCCGCAACCAGTGATCCGCGGAGGACTGGTGGTCTGTGAGGTCTGAAAGGTTGTCGACTGCTGTATTAGAGTGTGCATGGTGCTTGGACCTTCTTGGTGGAATAAGTCAGTATAGTTGCAAAGGAAACAGAGAGCAGCCCTTAATTTTGTGGGTCAGTTAAAGAGTAGATAAGAGGATTTATAGTTTTTACTATCCCTAGAGAAAAACTAATGAAAACAAACAGTAAATTGTCTTCCTACTTACAAGTTCAACCTCTAGCTTCACAGAGACTTTAGAATCAAGCATGTACAACCATCAATCATTTCTCCTCACACTCAAGCAACTGTTAAGGACTGAAAAAAAGTAAACATGATTTCCCTCTTCTTTTGGAAAGCTCTTACTCCTTTGTGAGTTCTAGGAGTCAAGTAGAGTTTCTCAGACAAAAGTGTGGTGGAGGAGACCTCAGTAGGGATGTAAAGTTCCTGTTTGTTAATTGAAGTGGGGTGGGACACAGAGCAAAGCATGGGAAGAGGGAGGGAGGAGTATGAGATCTTATTCTATAAATGTTCTCATCTTCTGAAATGGCAACTTCAATGCAAATTTTTTTGAAATATATTTTATTGATTTTTTACAGAGAGGAAGAGAGAGGGATAGAGAGCTAGAAACATTGATGAGAGAGAAGCATCGATCAGCTGCCTCCTGCACACCCCCCACCGGGGGTGTGCCCGCAACCCAGGTACATGCCCTTGACCAGAATCGAACCTGGGACCTTTCAGTCCGCAGTCTGACGCTCTAGCCACTGAGCCAAACCGGTTAGGGCTTCAATGCAAATTTTTTAAGAGCAAAGATAAAACATTATTTTCCAGTAAAACAATTAAAAACTCATCTTTATAAACTTAACTTTATCTGCTAGAGAATGTTGATTATGCCCTGACCTCCCAAACTAATTTCATGTTTTAAAACAAGTTTAATTTTTATTTGAGAATGATTTCTTTACAGCACCATGGTTTAAGGCTCTCTCATTGGATTGGTAGAGCAGCTTTAATTCTTCTAATTTAAATATCAATGACAACATTTCAATATTAGAAGAGATTTCTAACGAAACAGAAATTAACTATAATTTTTACTATTCCAAGAAAACTTTTTCTTTTAAACTTCTCTTACAGAATTCAGTCTATATGCATATACAGTTTTGACATCATTGTAAACACACTGAATACTTCCATTATATTCTTCTTTTTACATTTGACACTATATAATAAACATTCCTCCATGTTTGTTAAATAATTTTCACAATTACCATCTGGGGAATTCCTTTCCAAACTAGCATATGCTTCATGTTAAGAATGAAATCCTCAGTACCCTAACCTTGACTGTCCTATGACAACATGCAGGTAACATTAGCCGTATGCCAGCACTAACTGCATGGTTTAGTTTGGGCTTTGGAATCAGATGGTTTTTGCTTTGAGTCTGGGGTGGGTCTGCCATGTAGTAACTACACAACTTTGGGCACTTTGTATAACATCTCTGAAATTGTCATCTGTAATTTGGGGCGGGCGGGGGGAATCCTATTTAAGTCACAGAAAAATTGCAAAGATTAAGTAAAATAACTTATATAAAGCAATTGACCACAATGCTTGATATATGGTGTTTATAAATGATATTTATTGTGAGATAGTATATGTCATGTTTTCTGTTCTGCTTAAGCATTATATACTCTTTGATTCCCACATTTACAATATAACTTAAAAATGAAAATATAGAAGAAAGGAAGACACAAATTAAACACATTTTGTTCATAATCTGTTCTCAGCCATATTAACCCTTGATGTTCTGCACCTGATTTTGCATTATCATTTATTAGAGACCCAGTGAACGACATTCATGCACCTGGCTGAGGGGTACGGGGGGGCCATCCCTCAGCCTGGCCTGCACCCTCTCACAGTCCGGGACCCCTCGGGGGATGTCCACCTGCCAGCTTAAGCCAATCCCCCTGGAGATCGGGCCTAAGCCAGCAGTCAGACATCCCTCTCGCAGTTCAGGGCTCTCATAGTTTGGGACCCCCTCACTCCTTACCACCTGCCTGCAGCGGAGGCAGGAGAGGCTCCTGTGTCCATCGCTGCACTTGGGAACCATGACCCCAGCTTCTGGCTAAGCGGCGCTTCCCCTGTGGGAGCGCACTGAATACCAGGGGGCAGCTCCTGCATTGAGCATCTGCCCCATGGTGGTCAGTGTGTATCATAGCGAGCAGTCGTTCCACTTTTTGGTCAATTTGCCTATTAGGGTTTTATTATATAGGATTTTCATCTGAACAGGTTATATCCATTCAATAAACTGTAAGCTACCCACAGCCAGTAAAGTTTGTGCCTGTCATATAATATTACCAACAAAATTTATTGTCACTTTTAGTCCGTTCCATCTCCAAAGCATTGTCTTTTTCCATTGATTGCTTCTTGTTTGGCTCATTTCCTTACACTTTTAAAATCAGCTTCCTTGGTTTACACATCTTCTAAATTAATGTTAAGAACATTTGGGTTTAAAAAGAAGAGAGTGTGGTAGAAGAAAATGTAGCTTTGGGTGGAAAATAGAGTATTTCAAACACTAAAGTGGATAAATAAATTTAAAACGTTTGTTTAAACTTGTTTTCCATTGTATTTATTTACTATTACAAATCCTTTACTGAAGGAGTCTTAAACACAAACATATTTGAAACAAGAAGTTTCTTTAAAAAACACATGTGCAGACATTATACAAATCTATGCAATAAGCTCTAGGCCCAGAATCAGCCAACTTCACTAAGTTTGGCAGGGTTCAAAACTGATTTTTATGATAGGGCCCAGTGGAATCACAAACTTCATTGTATTTGACAGGTTTATCGCACAAGTCCCACACAAACTGAACTCCACTGACACAGAGACTGAGAGAAATCCACTTCAACAACCACAGGAAAGTCAAATGAAATTCAGGAAGAACAACTCTGTACATTCGAATCTGCAACCTAAAAGTACCATCTGTCATGTGTCAAACTAATGCTGGCAATGGTTTCAGTTAGCCATATTCGATTCTGCCGTGGCCAAATCCAAAGTATTACTTTTTAACTTGCTAGGTCTTTAACATACCACAGCTTATAATAGGGAAATATCCAGCTGATCACTACTTAGAGACCAGAGGCACAGAATATAAAAATCACAAGTGTGAAACGGGGATCCTGTGAAATCTCAGCATCATTTTAAGCCTAATTACACTTATGAGTTATAGATGGTTTCTAAACTGGTGAAAACCTTATTTGTGGTATTTAGAGTTTACTTGGGGCAAAAAATTAATATCTGATTAAAATTGAATTTGTAAAACGCAACCTCATAAACGTATGCTATGGTAAACCACAAACCAAAGAAATTCATTGAAATGAAATCTCATGTTTGTCAGTGCCGAGCATAGAAGATACCCATTTGGGGCACCCTGAGGAAGGACATATCATGCCAGTTATACTAAACCTGTAACTTCCATTGTTAGGGAGACCTTTCTTCTGATTAGGATCAGTTAAATGTCTGATCAGTGGATGAAAACAATTATAACCTGGGAGAGGTGATCATGAAAGAAAAAGATTGTTTCTAAAAGAAGTAAGAACTTTCATTAGACTCTTCATGAAGAGTAGAATTAAGTTGTTTGGAGCAGTGTCCACTTAGAATTCTCTTCCCCTACATGCTTCCCTGCTGAACCTTCCTTTTGTTTCCAGCATGAACTCAGGTCACCTCTTTTCTAAATTTCTTCCTGACTTTTCCCAGGGCAGTGAATCCACCATGGCATGTGCGCAAATCCGTGCACTTTGAAATGAACTGTGGGCCGCGAGGCTGCAGTGGCACAGGGGCGGATCTTGGCCCATCCTCCACGCCCCGCCCAGCCCCTCCCGCCGCGGCCCTGAGGGACCTCAGCACACAGGAGCAAAGAATTTTCAGTAACCACCAGAGGCTCACCCCAATGATGGTGACCGGTGCCCCGCCTTGGTCTGGCGCCCCTGCTCACCTGCTCCACCATTCCGCCAAGACCCTAAGCCTGCCATGTTTCGTGCTCTGCTGCCTGCTGCTGATGCCCGCCATGTTTGCACGCCCCCTGGTGGTCAGCGCATGTCATAGCAACCAGTTCTTCAGTTGTTCAGTTGTTCTGTTTGGTCCATTTGCATATTAGGCATATATATATATATACACATATGGTTTAAAGTATTACATATGTCTGCTTTTTCCCAGAATTGGACACGGGAATGAGGTATTTTATTTGGGGTCTCCCAACCACCAACAAATGGCAAATGAAACTATCTTATATTTTAAAGCTCAATAAAATGATATTTACCTTCATTTTTATACCTAATTTTTTTCTTGTTTTATAGCCAAAATGTAAACTAATATGCCCTAAGATTTCTTACTATCAATCATTAGTAACTTCATCAAATGCTGAAATTAAGTAATCTTTTAAAAATAACCTCTCAAAGACTACTCTCTTTTACTATAAATAATTGTCATCAAAATCAGTGGACACAAACAACAAAATAACTTCATGTAGGGAAAAGTTTCCCCCTGATGGAAAAATTTTCATTCCATCCAAAAGTAGTCTACCATACTTTCAACATTCAGTTAACCAATTGAAACAAAGCACACTAATTTACCTCATTGAATAAAATGGTCAAAAGCATTTTGCTTTCTTGACTAGCCAAGTCATAGTTTTGTATATGCTCTATGCCTTAATGAGGCCTTGAGCAACTAATTATTTCAAGGCCCTAGAGTAGTCTTCAATATTCTCAAAATAAATCTTGACATTTTTAGTTGCTAATCAGCTGCAGCTGAAGAGAATTTCAGAAGTGGTAATGGGATGGGCCAGTGATTGATATATATATATCAAAGCCAAAAATTCTCCTTTTTTTGTCTCAAAATTAGCATAATCCTTAAGCAATCTTAAATCATGATTCAAACACCAACATTTGCAGCCTCTATTTCACTTCTTTTCCAAAATCTTTTAGAGTAGGAAAATTTATAAACTTAAAAGACTAAATTTACATTAAGTTTACTCTTATCTTCCTTTTCACCTGGTTGTAGTTGTTTTGTTGTGCTTCTTTTTCCTGAATCTCCTGTGCTTGAAATTGGATTAATCACAATCTGTTGAGACTACCTAGTCTCATCATTGGTGTACTCATTGTTTTTATTTTGTTAGTTATTTTATGTATAATTTTAATAATGAGAAACTTACCTATAATTCCACCACTCACAATAAAGATTTCTGTCCTCAAGGATATATTCATGTATTATATTGGACTGGGAACAGAAAAAATAAACAACAAACATATTTTAAGTAAATATTGTATATTCAAAGATAATAAATGATATGAAACACACACAACAGAGCAGGATAAGGGAGCTAGGCAATTTCAAAGATGAAAAAGAGAGCTTTAGTATTAAATAAGGTGGTCATGGCAGGCTTTATTTAAAAAATAAAATTTAGCCAAAGACTTGAGACAAAGGTGTTATCCAAGCAGATATCTGTGAGAACATTCAAAGTAAAAGGAATATTCAAAGGAAAGATCTCAAGGTGGGAAAGTCCCTGGAGTATGGGGAAAATATCAAGGAGCCCCCTGTAATGGCAGGAGACTGGACAAAGGAGAGAGAGTAGTAAGAAAATAAGTCAGAGAGTAAATGGAAGGTCCTAGTTTTGTAGCTATTGTATGGACTACAGTTTTTACCTAGAGTAAAATGGGGACCTACTTCAGGACTTTAAGCAGAAAAGTGTCATGGCATGATTCAAGTTTTAAGAGGCTCACTCTGGCTTATTCATTGACAGTAGACTCTAATGCAGGGGTGGGGAACCTTTTTTTCTGCCAAGGGCCATTTGGATATTTATAACACCATTTGTGGGCCATACAAAATCATCAACTTAAAAATTAGCCTACTGTATTTGGTCACACATTTAATTAACTCCCCCCATTGCCTTGGCAGGGCCAGACCAAATAATTCTGCAGGCCTTACATGGTCTATGGACTGGACGTTCCCCATCCCTGCTCTAAGGAGACAAGAATAATGGGAAACCTGATTAGGGATTTTAGTCCCTCAGTGGAGGAGGTGAGAAATGGTCAGATTCCAGGTATATGTTTTAATTAGAGGTAGCAAGTTTTCCCAAAAGTTTAGATGTGGGGTGTGAAAGAACAAAAGTAGTCAAAGATGGCTTCCTAGTTGTCATTAGCGACACTAAAGATAGAAATGAGATTAGTGAAGCAGGATTGTGAATAGTGAAAAAGATCAGTTCACTGTAGGAAACGTTGGGTTTGAAAGGTATTGGGCATCCACGTGAAAATATTGCTGAATGTTGAGTCTGGAAGACAGATGGTCCTAGAGGTGTGAATATGAGAGTATTTATAGATAATATTTAAGGCTATGAGTGTGGATAAAGAGAAGGGAAAAAAGAGAATAATTTAATATGCCAAAATTAAGTCAGGGAGATGAGGATCCAACCAAGGACACTGAAAAGGAGCAATCAGAAGGATGGGAAGAAAACTAAAAGAGAGTGGCATTCTGGAAACCAAGCAAAGAAAGTTTATTAAGGAAGAGAAAGTGATCAAATGTGTCAAATTAAATTGACAGGTCAAATAAGATGGGGATTAAGAGTTGACCATCATTTTAATATCATGAACTTCATTGGTGACCTCAAGAACAATTTTTGGACTCATGAGTGAGACAGACTGGTCAGATTGTATTAAAAGAGAAAGGAAGAAGACGGGAAATCAGGAACCCAATAAATGGAGTGGTGGGTGGAGTGGGAAATAGGTGAAGAGGAATATTTTTTAAGATAAAAGAGAAAGTAGTATTGTTGAGAATAATTCAGTAGTGAGGAAAATGTGATGATGAGAGAGGGAGAAGGTAGTAATGCTGGAGCAATGCCCTTGAGTAGGCTACAGAGAATAAGATCTAAAGGGAAAAACTCCAAGGTTGATAATGGATTTGAGTTTTAAAGAGGGCAATGGAGTGAAAAGGTTTTAGGAGGCTAGGACTGGGAGGGACAAAGAATAGATTGGTAATGTGCACAGCCTGTATGGAGTTGCTTTCAATTTTTCGAACACTATTTATATAAGTGTAAACACTCAACTCTAAATTCAGTGTTTAGCAATTGATTGCCCAAAGTATAGATTATCCAAGATTTTCCATTCCACTGCTTACTCTGATCTCCTAAAGTTTGGTAAGAAAAAGATGGAGATAAAACTCAACTCCTTATTGATTGGGACATTTTTAGCAGTTCATCAGATTAAAGTTGAGCAATGGTAAAATGTTATTTATAAAATGCATTCAAGCATTTTCTGAAGACTTCACATACCTATGTTATTCACATTTTCCATTGCCAGACATTTTCAAATTGCATATTGCACATCTGAGTATAATTCTATGGATGTGCAATTCAAAGTTAGAGTTTTAAAAAAGAACAAATAGATTTAATGGAGATCAAAATCTTTGGCATAGCTAAAAGAGAAAAGGGTTCCAGTTACTAATTAAAATGAATATATCAATGTGTCCATAACAGAGTTTATAGCAATGAAATACATTTCTTTTTGTGAAAATTACTGATTGACTAAAGTCTTGCCAGTCAAATGGAATATTATGTGGGCCTTAAAAAGAGTGGATATGTACTCCTTAACATGAAAAGATGTCCAGTATTTCCCTGGTTTAAAAGGCTGTTAACAATAACATGTCTAATATTATATCAATATAAAATTAAAGAAAAAGTCAAATGACACCCCTAAAAGAATATTCAACAAAACTAGAAATAGCCCTCTTGTAGAGGTGATAATTCAAATGATTATCTTATTCCCTATACTTTCCTGCATTGCTTAAATTATTTCCAATGTCATCTCTACAATTAGGAAAAAGTATAACACCATTATTATTTTGAATAAAAGAAGCAACAATCAAGAAAAAACAAATTTATTACAGTTATGTAATGTTAGTAACAAGTTCCAGCTATTATCACAGAACACAGACTTAGACTGCTAAATTTTTAAAAAATACATTTTTATTGATTTCAGAGAGGAATGGAGAGGGAGAGAAAGATAGAAATATCAACAATGAGAGAGAATCATTGATCGATTGCCTCCTGCACACCCCCTACTGGGGATCAAGCCAGCAACCTGGGCATGTCCCCTTGACTGGAATCAAACCTGGGACCTTTCTGTCCACAGGCTGATGCTCTGTCCACTGAGCCAAACCAGCTAGGGGTAGACTGCTACATTTTAACCTTAATTTTATCATTGTCTTGCTTGTGTGGCTTCAAGCAAATAAAGTCATTTGTGAGATTATTATCTCATTGCAGAAAAAGATAATCAAGAGTGATTCTACCAGGGTGTGGTGGATTAAGTAATCAGTGCTTGAAAGGAACTTTGGAAAAGTGATGTTAATATTTTAAATATTATTTTTAAATTCATAGATTGAAGTCTGTGCTTTTCCAAGAAAAAAAATTCAGACTTTCAGCTCCAAAACCCAAACTCTGCCCTTAGTTATGTGTGTGCAATTAAGCTGCATGTGCATAATTAAGGACAGAATTTGACCCATAAAATTTGGAATAATCTGGAAATTTTTTAAATCTGGAAAAAATTAAAATCTGTTTGATAAAATAAATTATGATGTGACCCAATTCAAATGGGCTTTGATGTGTTTAAGAAATAGTGTTTTCACTTATGTGAGAAAATAAAAATTCCACTTAGCCAATCTAGAACAGACAATTTTTAAGGAAAAGAGGGAATAAATTATCACCACTGATCTTTCTCCAGGGTTACTAAGATCACGTCTATAAGAAATGAGTTTGTGTTCCCTTACTACTAATGGATGCCTCATACCACAAAAGAAAAAGAGAGGAGAAGAGGGGAAGAGAAGGGTCTGTAAGTGAATAATCTTGAACTCCCCAGAGAATTCATAATTGAGGCTTTCACATACATCTGGTATACTTTTATTATCTACAAATCCCCCTACCCTGCACTCCCTCCTTACCATTAGCGTGAGCTCTTCTGCAAATAGTTCCTTCCGAAAGTCATCTATCAAGTATAAAATTAGCCCAAAGTGAACTTTCCTTCAAGCTTTTATTTCTACTTCAATTTTCTTTTCACATGTCATCTAAACAGGACCACCAACATTTCGCTTCTAATAATTTCTGAAGCCACTTTGAATTCTCCATTTAAAAACGGAAATTGGGGGATAAAAAGGGAATTAAGCCCCATACCTCAATCTTTATCAAATTCTAAAATTTTTCTTCCAATGTCACATTTCAAATTTTGACATATCCTTTTTCTTCTTGCACGTGAGGGGTCAGAGCAGAGAAATAGCAAAAACCACAACTCCTTTCCCCCATTTCTGCCCTAAAAAAAAAGAGTGAGCTATGCAATGTGCATAATGTTCATTCTTCTGGCTGCGTGTGTTGAGCTATTTATCAACCCACAAAGTATGATCTGTTTCTTCTTTATGGTCCTTTCAACACACACACACAAAAATATTGGCATTGCTTCTCCCGGCCTCTCAAGAGAGTCATCTGGATTATAACCACACTGCCCGTGGGCTTAAACCACTTGTAAAGAAGCGAAGTCCTTTGCACTTGGATCCTGAAACTTAGAAACCACCTTAAGCTATCCTTCTAAAAACATTAAAAGGAGCATTTTTGTGTGCTCTTCAGGCATCTTTATAAGCTCTTGTGAGAGGATAAATGTGGCTGGTTTGTATTTTATTTGTTCATGATTTCCAAATAGATATGATTATAAAATCAGAATAAAAAAGCCTAAGTCTTTCTAAATTGCCTTTTTTTTCCTCTCAATTCACCAAAGAAAAGATATTTTACAGTTAAATATTAATATGGTCTCTGCCCACTGGTCCAATAATCAAAACTAATGTAATTGGTCAAGACCTTAGGCTGTCCATCTCCACCACCCAGTAAGTAAATCACAAAGCCTGCATTTCAGCTCAAAGTTTTCTATTTTGTCAGAATCTAAACAATATTTGTTTCATACTCTGAATCTAGAAATACCCCCAGATAACAGCAAGAGTCTTACCCTCTTTAAAGATAAATTCCTAGCTTCATAGTTTAGTATAGTTTGTGAGTGTTGCCATAACAAATACCACAGACTTGGTGGCTTGGTGGCTTAAACAGCAGACATGTGTTTTCTCACAGTTCTGGATGCTGGAAGTCCAAGAGCAAGATGCCAGCAGAGTTGGTTTCTCCTGAGAGCTCCTTAGCTTGTTCTCTTCACCGGGTCATCTGTCTGGACACAAATCCCTGGTGTCTTTCGTCTCTTCTTATAAGACGCCCAGTCATATTGAATCAGAGTCCTCAGCCTTAAGGACTCATTTTAACTTAATCACTTCTTTAAAGACTTTATCTATAAAAACAGTATATTCTGAGGTCTATTGTTTACCCAAAGAAACAGTTTGAGCAAATGAATTTGTCACTAGCAGGCCATTTTCTATCTTTCTTCCTCACCCAAGGACATGTGGGGAGTGGGGGTAGGGGAAGAGGGAGAGAGAAGAGAGAGAGAGAGAGAGAGAGAGAGAGAGAGAGAGAGAGAGAGAAATCAATGTGAAAGAGACACATCAATTGGTTGCCATCCGTGCCCTCACTGAGGAACAAACCCACAACCTGGATATGTGCCCTGACCAGGAATTAAGGGATCAAACTTTCAGTGCACAGGATGATGCTCAACCTACTGAGCTACTCCAGCTGGGCTAGCAGGCAATTTTAAAATTGTAACACCCCAGCATGCCAGTGGTCATGATGTGCTTTTATAAATAAACTAGTGTCTTGGTGCACGGATTCATGCACATTGAAAGGAAATCAATTAGAAGAAATATTTTAATATTTCTATTTGTTCTATTTGCCCTTTCTCTATATTAGAAGTGTCAACCAAATTCATGATCGACAACAGATTGAAACACACACGTGCAATTGGCACCAGCGAGAGCTTTATATGTATCACACATGTGCAAGTCAACTTAGCCTTTTACATATATAGATAAACCTGCTTAATTAGATCTGCTTTCTGATTTAGCTAAACTTTTTCCAGCCCAGTGAAGCACCCCAACTTCTCTTTCAACACAGCAGTAAATATCAGCACAAAGCACATTATTATTGTAGATCACACAGGGAGAAAAAAGTGTAAAATATTTAACTGTAGCAGTGTTTGACTATACTAGTATTCTGCACAGTGAGAAAACCTGAAGTCATTTTCAAGTTCCACTGTTTCTTACCCCTTTTCAGTTGGGTCAAGTTTCTAAACTTTCTAAATCTCCCTTGTCTTGCTAATGATAAGAAAATAGGATTCTGCCAAGTCTCCTGTCTACCTACTCTAGGACTTCTGTGAGGATCAAATGAGATGAGGCACAGGAAAATGCTTCACAAACATTTACTTGAACTTTAAAATGTTTACACCTGGCTATAAAGCAAGTCGGGTTCCTGGGCTGAAGAAACTTCAAAGAGGCTAGCCGCTAGGGAGAGGAAGCTGGGCGTTATTATGTGACGTCATTATCTGGTGCCCACAGCAACCGTTTCTGAGCTGGGCTGGGCTGTAGGCCGCATTTTGCACCATGGGGTCTTGGCAGTATTGGCTGCAATTTGGTGGGGTGTCACTCCGGGATGGGGTCAGTGTCTGTGTCCCACTGTGGGAAGCTGAGTTGATTTGCCAGTACCAGGTCTGTGGCGCCATTTATTTTTAAACTAGAGGCCCATGCACCGGTGAGGTCCCTCAGCCTGGCCTGCAGAGATCAAGCCGAAACTGGTTCCCTGACATCCCCTAAGGGGTCCTGGATTGTGAGAGGGTGGTTCTCGGGTAATGTACCCCAGAATCGGGCTCCTTCCTCTGGTTCCCAGTGTGTCACCCGCGAACCGCAGCTTCCAAGTGAGAGTCTGCCCCCAGGTGGTCAGTGCATATCATAGCTACTACCAGTCGAAGAGTCTGCCCGCTGGTGGTCATTGAGCATCATAGCTATCGGTCAGATGGTCGAACGGTCAGACGGTTGCTTAGGCTTTTATGTACATAGACTAGAGGCACAGTGCACGAAAATTCATTCACTGGGGAGGGTCTCTCAGCCCAGCCGGAACCCTCTCACAGTCTGGGAGTCCTCAGAGGATGTCCTACTGATGGCTTAGACCCGCTCCCCAGAAGGAGCAGGCCTAAGCTGCAGTCTGGCCTCCCTCTGCGGGAGGCAACAGGACAGACTGATCAGGGGATGGTGCCAGCACCCCCCGCCCCCATTACTCCTCTGCCACTGCTGGTTGCTGCCCCCCCATTGCTGTTCCCTCCCTCTGCCCACTGGCACACACCATGGCTAGCCTGGCGCCACCTGCTTGCTGGCCCCACCCCCAGGTGACTGGTCGTTCTGCAGTTCAGTTGATTTGCATATTATGCTTTTATTATATAGGATGGCCAGTGCATGGCATGGCAGTTCCTGCATTGGGCGCCTGCCTCTGGTGGTCATTGTGCATCATAGCTACTGGTCAGAGCATCTGCTCCCTGGTGGTCATTGCACATCATAGCTACCAGTCAGAGGGAAGAACGGACACTTAGCCTTTTATATATATAGACTAGAGTCCTGATGCACAAAATTTGTGCAAGAGTAGACCTTTCTTACCCCGGCTGCCAGCACCAGCTTCCCTTTGGCATCCGGGACCCAGGCTTCCCTCTGGCACCCAGAAGCTGGGCTTCCCTTGCAGCCCCAGCTTTGTTCAGAATGTCACCGGAAGGACATCCAGAAGAATGGTCTAATTAGCATATTATGCTTTTATTATTATAGATGTGCTTTTAGTAATTTTATAAATGTAAAAATTTATTTACTATAAATATACCTCTAGTAATTCTTGTATCCCATGTAAATTTTGTTTGGAATTTAAAAAAAAAAACGTTTAAAAAATGTTTTTATTGATTTCAGAGAGAGGCAGGGAAAGGGAGAGAGAGTTAGAAACATCAGTGATGAGTGAGAATCACAGAACAGTCACCTCCTGCACACCCCATACTGGGAGCCAAGCTCACAAACATGGCATGTGTCCTGACCGAGAATCACAGCATGAACTCCTGGTTCATGGGTGGACCCTCAACCACTGAGCCACACCAGCTGGGTGGAAAAAAAAACTTTTTAAAAATCCTGTATGTACAGTATTATAGATATAATTGATTCAGTGATTCATGGACTAAAACACAAGAGACTCCCCAAGAAATTGTGAGTGCTCCACCTGGCCCTTTTATGTAGGCATTCCATTCTCCAAGATCCTCTCATCAGCTTCCCTCTCAGCACACTTTGCACACATTCTCTTGATGATCTCACCCATTCCATACTTTTACCCTCAACTTTCCACCAATGACTCCCAAATCTGCATCTCCTCCTGAGCACCCACACCTACATTTCCAACTGCCTTCTGGGTTTCTCTGCTGTATTGCAAACACCTCCCATGGTAACCAGCTTTTCTTAAAAATATGGGTTATCACCCTGGCTGGGTGATTCAAGTGGTTAGAGTATTGTGTAATACACCAAGAGATTGAAGTTTCTATCCCTGGTCAGGGTGTATACGGGAGGCAACTGATTGATGTTTCTTTCACATCAATCTTTCTCTCCCTCTTTCTCTCTCTCTCAAAATCAATAAAAAGATATCCTCGTTCCCTGGCTGGTGTTGCTAAGTGGTTAGAGCATTCTAAGCTCCAGCCATAAAAGACTTATCATTCACAAACTCACACTGTAGATGTGGACAATCACTCTGTCCACATTTACTCACATCTTCTGCTGTGTCTGCAACACCTTCCTGATATTCACCTATCAAAATTCTATCCACTATTCTTCTATGAGGATGACCATTTATCCCAACTTCATGTTCTTCTCTACTAGTATGTGCTGAATTGACTGAGAATAGATACAGTGACCGTCTCATGTTTCATCATATAGACATGTAGACATTGTCAAAATATTGGTTTTATTATTGGCAATATTGGGTTAAAGAAAGCAGTTTGATCTATGAGGAGAATTAGACTTTTCTTACTCTCCTCCTCCTCCTCCTCCTCCTCCTCCTCCTCCTCCTTCTCCTCCTCTTCCTTCTCCTCCTCCTCCTTCTCCTCCTCCTTCTTCTCCTCCTCCTCCTCCTCCTCCTCTTCTTCCTCCTCCTTCTTCATCTCCTTCTCCCAAATCTACAAATCAGGATCAATTCTCCAAAGGAAAGTTGAGATCTTCAGAACAAAAACACTTATTCAGATTTTTTCCACCCCTACTAGGGTCTTGTCCCTGCTCTCAGGCCCTGAACCAGGGACCTTTACCTATAAAGGAATCTAGGGGGAAAACTCACCTTTCCTGAAGGCAAACAGATCTCAGAGAGGCAGGGGGAGGTGTACTTAAGGCAGCAAGTGCAGTGACCTGCTTCTCCATTTCACCAACCAATTAAGTCAGTCTTCTTTGGGGGAATATTATAGAGATAAGCAAACAGAAGAAAGGGTCAAGCTTCACCTTTTATTACTAGGAGTTATGGAAAAATCAAAGTTTCACTTTTTGAGTGTGTGCAGGCAGGAACACTGGAAGAGGGAAAATGTGGTCCTACTTCCAATGTTTAACTTTGAAACCTTAAAACTGGCATGAAGAAACAAACTGTCCTTCTGAGAAAGTCAAAGCTACAGCTAAGCATGAAAAATGTATTAAAATATGAATATCAAAATGAAAAATCGGGTAATATAGAAGGAAAAAAATTGAAAAAGTTGACAGGCCAAGATGGGAGTAGGAAAGAACAAAAACATATGGGAACTTCAATTTTATGTGTGTTTTTAAAAAATTATTAAGGCACATGTAGCCAGAAAATTAAATAGAAATGTTTGTTTATGTTTGAATGTATTTGCATTCCTTTTTCTCTGTAGTGGGTAACATCATAAGGCAAATTTGTGTTTTATTTAGTTGTATTGTCTGAATTTCCTGAAAGAAAAAGTAGAGAATATTGGACATAAATAAAAATATTTGGGGCCTTTTCTCAGCATATCATAAATGTGGAATTATAAAATTAAGTTTGGTTTTATTGCTGACAGCACTGCAGTATTATGGTATAGCTGTGGTTGAGAAAGAACTTGGGAAAATATATAAAAACAGGTACTTGAGTTTTCTCATAAGAGAAAAAATGATATATATTCCCTTAGGGCTGAAATTTCTCATGCTCATTTTTTAGCTTAAAGGTAATTTAAAAATATATATATATAAGGATTCACTCAATTTTTTGTGATTTATCTGAATATTTGTAAGCCATGTTTTTTTACATTAAAAATGGACTTGATGTGTATTTTTTTTATTACTTAGAGAAGTCCAAACTATGCTTTTGAATTTGATATGCATTAAAAACCTCTTTGATATATTTGGGGAAAATACACCTAGGAAATAAATAATCAAGTTGAAAAAGTTTCGAAGATGTGTTCAGATTACCTGAACTATTGAATTTCCCACTAAAACTATTATAAAATTCAAGGAAAATGGAGTATTCTAAATCCTTAAAGTAGTGATCATGCAAGAGTCTTCACATTACATAGAGACAATATATATGAATTGAGTTGCATTTACCGGTATTCATTATTCAAAAAAGTGTTTGGCTGTCTATCACGTGTCCAGCACAGTTTTAGGTGTGTGGTTTTCTTTCACAGTAATGAACAAAAAAAGATTAAAACACCAGTTCTGACTGAGCTTATATTCAAGGGAGGGATTAAATGACTACAAATAAGAAAAGCACAACACACAATATGTTATTGCTAAGTGCGAGGAAGAAAACATAAAGCAGGGAAGGGAATGGGAAAGATTTCAGGGTAGAGGAAGATAACTGCTATGCTAACATTGTTTGTGAGCTTTCAGAGATGCAGGCACTGAATGGGCAGTTTCTGGGCTATCGTAGCCTTGGTCCCAGGAGAAAATGTTTTGTGAATCTATCTCAGACTGGACGAGAGTGAAAGGAAGACTGGAGCCTGACACTTGTTCACCCCTGTCGAACCCCACCTCCAGAAGTACTGATTAGACTTATGCCAGACATAGAGCAAAGCAGAGCCTCACTAGGTGCCAGCCCTGCAAGATCAGCTCTGCTCTCCATATGACCAGGCAGACCCCAAGTATTTAAGACAGATTCACCGATTTTAGTTCGTGGCAGACTAAGTGTGTGACCCGCTGATGGCAGCTGTTTCAGGAATGTTCTTCTACTCACCTCAACAAGAGAGGTAAGGATTTAAGAAAAGAGCATTTAGAAATTTGTGGGGATAACTTATAGAGAAGTTTTATGTCTGTTTTGTCTAATAACAAAATAATTAATTCAAGCTTTTTTTTTTTAGTTGTCTTACCTTTTATTTTCTAGTAATTCACCTTTTTTGTATTTTATAAAAGAATCAATACGAGACAGATTGATTGGGAAGTCAAAAACCAAACTGGTTCTTCTCCACAGACAGTTTGAGAAACATTGGACTAAAATTCTTTTTTTAAAAAATATATTTTATTGATTTTCCACAGAGAGAAAGGGAGAGGGATAGAGAGTTAGAAACATCGATGAGAGAGAAACATTGGTCAGCTGCCTCCTGCACACCTCCCATTGGGGATGTGCCCTCAACCAAGGTACATGTCCTTGACCGGAATCGAACCTGTGACCCTTCAGTCTGCAGGCCGACGCTCCATCCACTGAGCCAAACTGGTTAGGGTTGGACTAAAATTCTGATCTCTCGACCCAAAGTCAATCCAAAAACAACCACATAGTAACATGAGTGGTTTTTGTGTGCCGGGCACAGTGTTAGGGGACACAGATTCAGAAATACTTAGTGCCCTCATGAAGCTTCTTACAATAGTGTGAGATGATGAACAAGCAAACTCTGGGCATGACGAGTCCAGTATTCTCCATTAAATCTCACTGCCTCCCACTTGTACAGAGTGAAACAACATATTAGATTATGTGGCCATTCACTACCACTAGCACAGACTCACTTATGGAAATACGCATGATACCCTGGTGACTATATATTACTTTTGAATAGGGACTGAATAAATCTGTTTGTAGGAGCAAGAATCGTGAGAAATAAGACAGGGCTTTTTTTTTCTTTTTCTTTTCATAAACTGCCTTCAAACAATCTTATATTGGGTGTACTCTAAAATGTGAAAGGGATAGTCTATCTGCAAATCTCAAATCATGATTCCTCTCTTTCTGCTTTAGGCTGCCAAAACATTATTTATGAACTTTCATCAGCCTTGTGACTTACTATAGTTTTAAATATATATTTAAATTTTAATTTTGAGTTTATAACCCTTGATACCATAGTACAACTGACATTTAGGAAAAATAAATTCTTTAAGAGGAAATGCTGAAACATAAAGTTTGAGAGTCTACAAGTACTCTAGCTTTGAATTTACCTTAGGTTTATGAAGAGGGTTAGCCTGGGATGATGATGTTTATTTTGCTTTGTTGTTATTATAATAATAATTATTATTATTATTCATTTTAGTCAGTGGTCTGTACACATAGCAATGATAAAAGGCTGAACTAAAATAAATTAGGAAGAGACATGTAAGACATTTAGAGAGATTTTGAAATGTTCATTCAGTGGTCTCTGGTGAAGAAGACTAAAATTCTCTGGCAGTAAACAACAAAAGTCAGTGATAGTTGGTACCACCTAGAAAAATAAAAGAGCTATTTAAATCGAACTTTGAGTTGACATTTGATAACTGGGGAGAGAGGCAATATAATACTGGCAATAGACAGCGAAGGGGGTTTCCCAGTATTTCTCAGGGCAAAAGAGCATGCAAGTCAGGAAAGTACATTCGGCTCAGCCATCTCTATCACTGTGGAAAAACGAACTTGACGCGTTAATAGGATCTCAGAGATGTTACTGAGACCCTCTAGTCATCCAAGGGATGTTTTATTCCTTTAAAGAAGAATGTCTGATACATTTGTAACTTGCCTTGAAAATTTAATTTTTCAAAAAGTTGATGAAGCAATGAGAAGAAAATCCAACCCTCAGGACCGGCTATAAACATGTCACTTCCCAGCTCCAAAACATTCAAAGACCAAAAGTGGTTGGCTGAATAAAGCACTAAGAGCAAGGCCCCTCTGCAGTTTGGCTCAAGTTTCCTTTCCAGGCTTAGCTCCCATGATTTACTTATAAGAAAAGGGATGGGAAGAGTAAAGAAGCATATTTATCAGAGGATATGCTATAATCCAAACACTGCATTACATTATTCCATTTTATTCTTACAACTCCTACACTATAGAATTATTGTGAGGGTGAATAAGGTAATGAATACTAAGTGATGCACACAGGTATTTAAGTTGATAGAATTAACGTGCTTAGAACAGTGTTGTATTCATAGTAAGGCCTCAGTGAATATAAGCACTTAGTAGTAGTTTAGAAGAACTTAGAAAAAGAGAACATCAGCATTTCTCTTTTAGGATGAGGAAATGCATGATCATAAATGTTAAGTTGTTTTCCCAAAGTGACAACACTGGGAGGATTTTATGTGATTCCTAAGTTCTTGTTCTTCACACTCTACCAACTTCTTTCTGCTCTGATACTATTTATTCTTCAGCTAAACTAGACTCTTCCCAAAGTACATCACAAGCTTTCCCAACATGATACCTTTACTCGTGTTTTTTACCTCTCCTGCAATGCCCCTGCACTCATCTCTACTTTCTGAAAGTAGAGGATCAGCTTGAACTAATTGTTTATTCCACACTGTCTCCAATCCATACATTTGCCAAATGCCTGCACAATTCCACCCTAGCACCAACAAAGCAAATGTATTGACTAAAGTTAGCCCACCTTTTTATTTTTTCTGCAATATAATTCCATTATTTCTGAATGCTTAAGGGCAGAAGATAGTCATATCTATCATAACTTGTTTTAACATTTATCTCAATAAATAATTATTGAATTCCTACAATGTGGCAGACAATGTACATATTTTAGGGTAAGACATGTACAAGATTCAAAAAAAGAAGCGTATGTTCACAAGGGCTAATTAAATGTTGACTTAATAAATAGATGACAACTGCCTTATAAATTCAGCTTTAAAAAAGAGCAAGACATCCCTAAAAAATACACAAAACAAACCTATTTAGATTTAAGCTATCAGAAGCTCAAATGATAACTCAATTATATTTCTGGCAGAACCCCTATGCCCGTCCTAATTTGAGGCAGTCATATCCCTATTCATTTCTGGATTGAATTTTTGTGTGTAATACTTGGGTCTTATTTTTCTTTATTCAGATACTCCCACATCTTCTCTCATAGTACCATTCCTTGGGGGAGAAATACAAAGACATCTCAGGCTTGGAGGCTTGCAAAGTAACTTTTCTAGAATAGATAATAAGCTCTGCTCATACAAGACCCATCAAACATGCTTATTCCAGACATGCTTATTGCTTCCTCAGAGACCAAGAGAGTGATCTGTTTATAAATTCATTTTGGCATTCTATCCTCACAGTGCTGATCATCCTCCCAGTTCCTCAAAGTCAAATGACAGCTGATTAATTGGAAGCTTCCCTCACTCTTTTATTAATGTTCTTCTTTAGGTAGCATTAACCTTTGGACTTGTCTCCCTAACCAAAGACTATCTTCTTTTGGATGTTAAGCGTATTTGATTGCTTTCTTCGGATTATTATTTTCTTTGCCCTGACCAGTGTGGCTCAGTCGGTTGGGCATTGTCCCGTGTACCAAAAGGTTGCCAGTTCAATTCCAGTCAGGGCACATGCCCGGGTTGCAGATTTGATCCCTGGTGTGTGTGTGTGGTGGGGGGGGGGGGGGGGGTACAGGAGGCAGCTGATCAATGTTGTGCTCTTACATCAATGTTTGTCTCTCCCTCTCCCTTCTTCTCTCTCTAAAAATAAGTCACTAAAAATATTTTAAATTTACTTTGTTTTACTTATAATCTGCCTATCTCCATCCAGAACTGTAGGCTCCACAAAAACAAGGGCTTTTCTCATCTGCAGCTGTATTCCCAGCACTCAGAGCCTGCCAAGGGAGGTGCTTAATAAATATTTGGTGAGTTAATAAATACATACTTATTTATAAGAGAGACTACGCATTGCACATGGTAAGATCAAAGAAAGAAGACAGTTTGTGGCAGCTGTGGTCTCCACCCTGCTGTCCTAAGTAATTAAGCAATGCCCTAATTAGCATTGCTGTGGTTAACCTGGCCCACCTACCTTGCAAAATGGTTTTCTGCTCATTGAGCTGTGGAGGGGTTTCACCTCCCTTAACCACCAAAGTGGTGTGTCAAATTTTTGTTTCCGATGTTATATGTAACATTCTCCAAACTAATAGGTTTCCATTAATGTTTTAGCAGCTCCTAAGTTTGTCCTGATGACTAGATTCCTCCTGGTTTGGAAGACCTTCAATATAGCACACAGACATTTAATAACCCCATCCTCTTCTGATAATTTTCAGTGGTCGGCAAACTGCGGCTCGAGAGCCACAGTTTGCCGCTCTGTTGACTAATGAGTTTGCCGACCACTGACCTAGACTCTCGATTCCAATAATTACAGGCTGTTGTTGTTCTTTGTGATTAAGCCCCTATTTAGAGAATGCACATTCATTCATTCACTCCACCTGTGCTTAGTTAGGAAGCAGAAGATACTCTGTTCCAGCCACTTTTCTAGATACTGGTGACAATATAATTTTTTTAATGTTTTAAGGATTAAATAGCTCTGCTTTCTGCCTCCATAGATTTGATTTTATGTAAGATAAATCATACAGTATGTGGTATTTTATGTCTGGCTTCTTTCACTTAGCATACTTTTTTTTGAGATTTATCTGTGTTGCAGTATGTATCAGTAGTTCATTATTTTTGCTTCTTGAATGAATAGTATTTATTCTATTGTATTGATATACCACATTTTGTTTATTGATTGATCAATTGATGAGCATTTGAACTGTTTCCAGTACTTGGCTATTGTGAATAATTTTAGCAGGGTTCCCCATCCTTCCAATGGTAGCCAGATGCTATCTTCTTGAGAGTTTTGTCCAAAGGTGGTGGTGGTATTTATAGTAACAGAGTGATGTAGTGGAAATATCACCATACTGTATTTGACACCAAAATGACTTAGACCTACATCTAACTTCTATCTTTTTAGAAATAACTGACCTTAGAGAATAAACTCATACTTGCTGGTATTAAGAACCTAGAATGCTATTTGACTAAGTAGATGCTCCACAAATGTAAATTCCCATTCTATTGCCCTGGCTCCATTGTCTTACATTCTTCTCTGTAACAAATTCAGAACCTCTGATCAGTACATCAAATGCTAAGCCAACTCTTCCCATCCACGGAGTGTTTACCAAGATTGTGAGTAAAAGCAGGATATATTCAACGTGTAGCTTGGT
This sequence comes from Corynorhinus townsendii, assembly GCA_026230045.1. Taxonomy (NCBI): domain Eukaryota; kingdom Metazoa; phylum Chordata; class Mammalia; order Chiroptera; family Vespertilionidae; genus Corynorhinus; species Corynorhinus townsendii. Next base: position 75,605,352 of record JAPDVU010000001.1, on the reverse strand, counting down.
GGAAACCATTTTCTCTCCCTCACTCTTTTCCTACTGGAATAAAATAAGAGCTTCTGCTGCTCTCAGAAGCATTGGCTAGAAGCATCTATATTTCCTTCTAGATCTAATTTGTTCCTCTCCACAGGAGGAGCAGTGATTTATCTGTTTCACATGTTGAAGAGTCTGTTAATCATTGATCCATATTTAGTTAATGGTCACGGTTAACAGGGTAAGTCACTGCATGCACACACACACACACATACAGACACACACACACAGGAGGCCCCTCTTGTGTTCCTGACCTAGGCTTCCTGGCTCAACATAGTGTGAGGCTTTGCTGGTTGGATAAGTTACTGTTCTGGAAGCCTTACATCTCAAGTGAATGTGCATAGAATTCTGGAGAAAAAAAATTAGAAAGCCAGAGAGGTGATATCCAAGTTACATTTGCCAACCTAACTTTACCTTCAATAAAGCTGACATTACAATTTTCTGTTTTCTCTGTCATTTTGAGGGCATAGGATGTGATTAATTCCTCAAGCCCGACATATGGAGGCTGTTAGTCTATTTCAGAAAGACAGAGCTAGGAATGTAGTTAGGCAGACTAACTTTTGTAGTCTTTTTTTTCCTTCCATGAGTGGAAGACTCTCTTTAGGACTAAAACACAGTAATGTAATATTAGTATCCTATCATTTGACACAAGTTTATCCAATCCCTCTTGAATTTCTCAAAAGAATTCTTTTAGCTTTCTTTGTCTGAAGTAACAAATTACAGTTCGAGTCTGCCTCATATACCACATCAATCACTTGTTCGGTCCCTGGGATTGCTAAATGGTTGACCCAATTGGGTAGTTTTAGCTGTCCAATCATTTGGATTTGGGGTGTTAAAACAACTGAAGTGGTCTGACTACTTAGACTTAAAATGCCTGACAAACCATGATGAAGACGAAAACATCCAATTTAACTGGAAAACAAAGTTATGGAATCTTTTAGATGTGTCTACATGTGTGCACAAGCACAAATAGTGTCTCTCAGGTTCCCATTCTCTCTTCTCTTCTTTTTTTTCTCCACTCTCCTCTCTGGACCTCACTCTCTCCTCTCATCTCTCATGTTTCTTTACCTCAATCTTTGTCTCTTTTTTTATTTAGGTATAATTCACATATAGCATATTAGAGTCAGGTACAATGTAATGATTCATTATTTGTATATATTATGAAATGATCTCCACAATAAGTCCAGTTAACATTCATCACCATACATCGTTGCAACTTTTTTTTCTTGCGATAGAAATTTTAAGATCTATTCTCTTATCTCTTTGTGTCTTTATCTCCCTACATGTCCCATTTTCTCAGAGTTAGCAAGTATTCATAATGATGAGATATGCATTTTTTATTAGCAGTGCTTCCTTCTCATTCCTTCAATAAATTCAGAATCTAAGAAAGACTGAAAAGGAATAGTTACACTTGTCTTTTTGAGAACCAAAATGAGGCAGTGAACTAGCTCATCCTGCATAAGAAGAAGCAATTTAATTGAACATCCCAGAGTATACAGCAGGTCCCAGCATATTAAGATAGGGCAAAACTTCCTATAGCCCTTAACACTATCTAAATCTTTACAGTAACAATTTAAAGGTTGCCCTAAAATTTACAATCTAATATTCTCTTGGCAGCCATCCTTATTCTTCACCTCTCTTCACTTCTGAGTGCTTTAGACCATGCATGTTTGGACAGAATCCTTCAAAGGCTAATAAATCACTAATTCCGTGAAGATCCATTCCCCAACAATGATCACTAAAGAAAGATAAAAGCTGAAAAATTAGGAAGTAGGCAAAGACATATATTTTTATTGGAGGAAGGCAATCACCTTCTGAGCTTTAAGTAAGCCTCTGATATCTAATAAGGTCATACTTTAAGACTGGGAAATTAAGTTGCAAGAACCGCTCATGTGAACCAGTGCATAAGACACAGCTGGGCTATCCCAGGAGGAGCAATGTCTTGTCAATGACACAAATGATAGGGAAATCCCATGAGCAGCTTTCCAGAGCTGGGATTGTTGGCCATTATTCAAGGTTTTAAAAACCTCATTTTGAAGACAACTCTCAAGGACTCAGCTTTTGAGATTTTGGCTCATCAAAGCATGTAACTCTCAGTACTACTGGAAGTAACCACTTAACACAACAGAGCCCTGTCCAAGAGAGAATGAGGGGACATAATATTCTCCCTAATGTGTATAAAGAAAAAAGCACAAAAAGTCTTAATTTAAAAAATGTGATATTTGGAAATTATTTTCTATTACACAATGAATTACTCAGTACATCAAATGCTTTTTGGGGTGTTTTTTTGTGAAACATGGAACAATTTAATCATAAGTTCATTAATGCATTGCAAATTGATTTTGTTTCAGTTCCTTTTAATTTCTTTTAAAATAAACTGACAAATGTCTTTTTGTCAAGATTCACTCTGAGACACCATACGTTTTTAATATTTTATTCTGGATCTTACTTCGCCTTGAAAAACTAAATAGAGCCTCAGCGATAGGAAAAAAATTTGCATTAATTTATTAGATCTTGGCATTTTGTTTTAATGTCTATTTTCAGCTACTAAAGTGATTGCTAATAAATGGTTATAAAATTGTATTTTATTATTATTTACTTGAATTTTATTTATTACTAAACTTTTCAGACTTCATTGCCATTTTAGTTTCTTCTTTCCTGGACTGCATCTTAATATATTTTGCCCATTATTATGGTTGAGAGAAATTTATGTGAACGGACTGGGACTACAAACCAAATTGGCAGTGATCAGTCATTATAAATAACTTAAATATGCTCAGATGTATCTCTTAAATCTCAACATGCATATTCTTAGGATAAGTGTGATCCAATGACTCATAACTATGTTTAGCATCACCTGTGCTTCACACATCCAGAAGAGATATAAAGATTGCTATACCATACAAAAGAATGACACTCAAATTCTCTTTTGTCCTTCAAATTGACTTCTCTGACTCCTTCAAAAAAATAGATTAGTAGTATCCCAAGACTAAGGTTTAAAAGGGTAATTCATCCAGGCCGGCATGACTCAGTGGTTGAACGTGGACCTATGAACTAGGAGGTTATCGTTTGATTCCTGATCAAGGCACATATCCTGGTTGCAGGCTCGACCCCAGTGTGGAGGCAGCCAATCAATGATTTTCTCTCATCGTTGATGTTTCTATCTCTTTCTCCCTCTTTCTTCCTCTCTGAAATCAATAAAAATATTTAAAATAAATAAATAAAATAAAAGGTAATTCAGATATTCAGTATCCATTCCATATCTCCTAATGATAGCATTTGTATCCATAATCTTAAAGCAACAAAACATTTGTTTGTTCACAGTAATATGTGAGATGGAGTATTTGTATTCAATCCAAAAAAGTAAGTGGAGACCCATCCTTTTTTATTCTCCTTTTTTTATTGTATTGTCTTTTCCCTATCGATTGGTAGGATTTCCATATATATATATTCTAGGTATTTATCAGTTGTTTTCTATGTCATAAACATTTTCTCTCACTCTTGTTTGTCACATATTTTCTTGTTTACAAAAGTTATTATAATTTATAGCATTATAATTTATAATTTCAATATAGTTAAATATATAACTACATACATTTACTATATATGAAATGTAATGCAATGCAATGAAAATATTCCTCATATTCTTGAAAATATTATAAAGTCTTTAATCAAGTGGAATTAAATATATGTATATCTTTATTTTCAGAGTTGGAAATACAATTGTTCCAACACAATTTATTATAGTTTGACATATTGTAACAACACACTTCTCTCATGAACTGAAATCCCACATATGTAAGGTCTATATGGTTTGGGTTTGTCGGTTTGTTTTAGCTTTCTTCTTTGTCCTTTTAATTTAATTGTCCTTTCCTGAGCTAACACCATAATGGTTTAAATTCTATAAATACATGTTTTCATAACTAGTATGGCAAATGTGTCTTCCTCCTCCTCCTTCTTCCTCTTTAGAATTAACTCAGTTCTTTTGAAATTATACTCTTTCATATTAATTTTGAAATCAATTTCTCAAACCCCATGAAAAATACTGTTGATTTTTTTATTATTTAAAGGTAAATTTGGATGAGTTGAAATCTTTACGATGTTGAATCTTTCCACCTATGAAGATAGTACACAGTTTCATTTAATCATCTTCTTTTAAATGCTCCAACATTATTTTATAATTTTATCTGTGTAAAACTTTAATATATGTTTTTAATTTATTCCTAGGTATGTTTATTGTATAGAAAATACTTTTGTTTTATTGTATAGAAAACACTTTAAAAAAAAAAAAGAAAACACTTTTTACAAACTTCTATAACATTTTCAAAGAAGGTTTACTGCTATCATATAGGAACATCATAAACTTTATATATAAGGCTTAACTCCATTATCCCAACTCAACTCTCATTTTTTATTAACTTTATTGGGATGGCAGTGGTTAATAGGATCAGATAGGTTTCAGTGTACATTTCTGTGATTCATGATCTGTGTACTGCATCGTGTGCCCACCACCCAAAGTCAAGTCATCTTCTGTCACCATGTGTTTGACCCCCTTTACTTTACTCCCCCCAACTCCCTTCCCTGTGCTAATTACCATACTGCTGTCTGTGTCTTATTGTTTTTAATACTTTGTCTGGAAATTATTTTGTATATGTTTAATGGAAGCCATATTGCCTGAAAAGTATAGTTTTGTCTTTTTATATTTAATTCATAATCCTTACATCCTTTCCTTTTCTTGTTGTAATTATTAAAACCACTAACACTACATGAATAGTACTGGTAATAGCAGTGATTTTGCAGAAGACCAACCGTATCTCCTTTCCACTTTCCTTTTAGTCCTAGCTTTCATTATTAAAGAATATTGAATTTTACTAAATGCTTTTCTTGCATTAATAGAGATGATTATATGTTTTTATCACATTTTATCTATTAATGTGCTGATTATATAAAAATATGTTGTCTATTGATGAACAATTCATCTATACTAGAATCAACACTATTTGGTAATGTTGCTGCTAGACTCAATTTGTCTTAAAATTCTCTAGCAAGATTGACCAACATAAAGAGATAAAGTATTACAATTTTACATCTACATTTGTGAGATTAGCCTTTGTATTCTTATTGTAGTCTCCTTTTACAGTTTGAATATTAAGGTAATCAAGTGATGCTAGCTTCAAAAGTGGATTAAGTAACTTTCCCCCTGATGTTCTCTGGAAACATGGCATAAGATTAGAATTACATATAAGTTAAAGGTTTGCTAAAACTTCCCAGTAAAGCTCTCTGGGCTTAGTGTCTTTGAGGGGAGAAGGTAAGTGGGTTTGAATGGTGGTTACTAATTAAATGTTTTAATGATTATTTGCCTATTGAGGTTTTCTTTTATTTTTCTTGAATTCATTTTGATAAATTTTATTTTAAACCATCCAATTTATCTAAATTGAGTCATAAAATTGATCATAATATTCTCTTTGGACTTGGGAGGTAAAAAGGATGCTTTATATAGTATTGACTTCATTTTCCTCATATTCATTTTTGGCCTCTATTTCCTTCACTTGATCAGTTTTCCAGACCACTCTAATTGATTAGTGCTTTTTTCTTCTTTGAATTGTTTATTGGTTTTATTGATCATTGTAATTGCTTCCTATTGATTTAATTTATGTTTTATTATTTTTCCTCCTTTCTACTTATATTGGGTTCACACTGGTTTTGCTTTTGGTTTTTAATTTGGTTCTAAAGAAAAAGCTTGTTTTTTATTTCTTTTTAAATTAAATTTATTGGAGTGGCATCGGTTAATATGATCATATAGGTTTTAGGTGTGGGTTTCTATGTTACAAGATCTGTACATTGCACTATGTGCCCACCACCCATATTCAAATCTTCAACCATTACCATATATTACGTCCCCCCGTACCCCCACCCTCTTCTGTCAACCACCACACAGTTGTTTGTGTTCATGAGTTTCAGTTTCATATTCTACTCATTAACTTTCAATCTTCTCATGTTATTATGTATACACTAGTGGCCCAGTGCACGAAATTCGTGCACGGGGGCGGGGAGGGGTGTTCCTCAGCCTGACCTGCATCCTCTCCAATCTGGGACCCCTGTAGGATCAGACCTAAACCGGCAGTTGGACAACCCCCTTGCAATCCGGGACTACTGGCTCCTAACCACTCACCTGTCTGCCTGCTTGATCTCTCCTAACCACTCTGCCTGCTGGCCTGCTTGGCCCCAACTGCACCCCCCCGCCAGCCTGATCACCCCCAACTGCCCTCCCCTCCTGGCCTGATCACCCCTAACTGCCTCTGCCTCGGCCCCGCCAACATGGCTTTGTTCGGAAGGACATCTGGAAGATGTCATGGTTTAATTAGCATATTACCCTTTTATTAATATAGATAGAATATGACATACTGCCATAACTATAACATATCTACCAGTATTACTCTATGAGAACACGTACTTCATGTGATAGAAAGGCATCTAATACATTACATTGTATATGTTGTAAGTAGTAGGAAATACTATATTCATAGCAATAATATACACCCTGTGACTTCCCTTCCTGATTTGGGAATGGTTCCCCAGTTCTTTGAATGTTTCTTGGCCCCTAATGTATTTTTTTTTTTTTTTTTTTGGTCATTCAGTGTAACTTTATTTACTGTTTTTTTTTTTTTTTAAATTTTATTTTATTTTTATTGTTTTAAGTATTACAAATAGTAGTACATATGTCTCCTTTTTTTTTCCCCTTTGATCTCCCCCCGACCTCCCCTACCCCCCAGGACATGCCTTCACCTGCCCACCCTCCCCCCCCCACCCCAGTGTCTTATATCCATTGGTTGTGCTTATATGCATGCGTACAAGTCCTTCGGTTGGTCTCTTACAGCCCTCCTCGCCCAACCACCCCTGTCTTCCCAATGTAGTTTGACAGTCTGTTCAATGCTTCTTTGCCTCTGTATCTTTTTCCCACCATTTCTTTCCTTTAAAAAGTTTTGCCTTTGCAGACTGGAAATAAACATATAATAACAAAACAAGACAAAACAAAAAAATGTTTGAGTCCCAATTTCAATGTCCAACAGTTCCTTATGTGTACATGTCAGCAGTGATATCTGGATGGTGGGCACATGGTGGCAATGCAGGTCCGACCCTCTCTGGTTTGGTCCTAGGTAACCTGCAGCGGTGCACAGCTGCTGACTGCTCCCATGGCAAGGCGTTGTCAGCGTCTTCCATCTCTGGACTGTTTTTTCCTCTTGTCTTCGTGGTTGGAGCACTCCTGTCAATTCCTCTCTGTTGCAGGAATCCATCTGGTCTTGGGGTTGTTTTCTGAAAATATACAAATATATTCTCGACCACAAGTTAATAAAGGAATCTTTTCTATATAATTGATTTGGGATCCTTTTTATTTTTGTTCAAACGATTTTCCTTTGTCTTATTTAGACACCATGTGTGTTTTTAATGGCCGTCTTTCTGTTAGCATTGCAAATGAACCTTACTTTGGTAAAGTAAAAATTTTCTAGATGTAATTTACTTATAGGATATTTTTCCTTACATGATATTGCCCTACCATCTCCCCCCCCCCTTTTTTTTTAATGGAGGTTTTTGTAAATTTTATAATGCAGTCTTAATAACTTTAAATTAAAAAAAAAATTTTTTTTTTTCCCCACACATATGACTGCTTTAGGTTCATTGCATATTCAGGAATTTTACCATGAGATGAACTACCAATAAAAATTTTAGTTATTACTTTAAGAATAGCTTTTTGTCCAGTACTTGAATATTCACTTATTTCAATTAGCCTATTTAAATTAATCTGAAAACTCGATTACTATTTTACTGTCAAATTTAATACTCTACCAACAATCTTAGTTTACCCTGTAAATATTAGTGGGAAGGATTATTTGCATTTTTGAGTGGGCCCTGAGCATTCCAAATGCTCAGCTGAATTTAGATATAGGGCAACTGCTGTCGGCCAAGTCTCTTGTCTGTTACCTGGGTCCCGATCTGAGCTGGGCCAAGTCTCTGTCTATCACCTGTATCTCGATGTGAGCTGGGCCGGGTCTCTTTCTGTTGCCTGGGTCCCGATCTGAGCTGGGTGTGGGAAGCGTGAAGCAGCCATGGGGGTAGGAGACCTCCTTTAGAAGGGGGTGAGGGTTCAAGCCCCTGCAATGTTGGGGGGGTGAGGGTCTGTGCCCCACTTCTGTTGCCCCCCCAAGTTCTCTCCTGATGGCCCCTCTGCGACTGTGCCTGTCTTAGGTTGTTCCTTCCTTGAGGAATCTTACCCGTCTCTGGCTAACCAGCCATCCTCAGGGGGCCAAGCAGGGTGCTGTGAGGTTCAGTTCTGTCTCCTTGGTAGCCTATGACCCCGTGGCCTCCACACCCAGCACCTGCCTTGGGAACCCCTGGCCTGCTGGCAGGGTCCCGGTGCTGATCACATATCTCGGGGAACTCGGGTTTCTTCTCCAGTGAGGGCCCAGCTCACACAATTGGATGTGAGACAGATCCCTGGTACCAGCCCCCACGAGACTTCAAGCTCAGCATGAACAGAAAGCTCAGGTAACAGCTGAGGGCAATTGGATTGTGAGAAGAGGGTCCCTCTTGGCACAAAGGGCAAGAGGGGCCAATATAGGATGCTCAAGTGCCTTCCCAGTGCCTTAATTCCTTCTGCAAAGGATTAAATCCTTTCATGTCCCTTTTTTTAAATTGCTGCCCACCATTCAAAGAATTAGTTTGTAAGTTTGTTTGGGATAATTGTAAAGTATGCTGTTGTAAAATATCTAAGATTATAATGAGATTGTAGAATAATATCATGTAAGGATATTCTTTGCCCTAGGCCCTGGCAATTCCATTTCAAACTGGCTGTCAATTTCTTTTTGTAGCTTTATATAAACTTTGTCAGGGAGGCAAAAACACAAATTACTTACTTTAGTTCAAGCGGCCAAATATATTGACTTTCAATTACAATCCTTATGACTTTTGAAAGAAACTTCTCTTTGTTTCCTTCCAAAATAATTTTCAGTCTACAGAGAGTTTCATTTAAAAATTTTTGTCATATGGAACAATTTCTCTTAATGCCCCGCCCCCTTGTTGTCTGTGTCCATTGATTAGGTTCACATGCATGCATACAAGTCCCTTGATTGATCTCTCCACCTTACCCCCACCCTCCCCTACCTTACCTGAGGTATGATCTTCTGATTGACGTTTCTCAGCCTCTGGATCTGTTCTTGTTCATCAGTCTATGTCGTTCATTATATTCCACAAATGAGTGAGATCATGTGATATTTATCTTTCTCTGCCTGGCTTATTTCACTCAACATAATATTCTCCATCTCCATCCATATTGTTGCAAATGGTAGGAACTCCTTCTTTTTTACCGCAGCGTAGTATTCCATTGTATAGATATACCACAGTTTTTTAATCCATTCATCTGCTGATGGGCATTTAGGTTGTTTCCAAATCTTGGCTATGGTGAATTGTGCTGCTATGAACATATGGGTGCATATTTCCTTTCTGATGCCTGTTTCTAGATTCTTGGGATATATTCCTAGAAGTGGGATCACTGGGTCAAATGGGAGTTCCATTTTTATTTTTTTGAGGAAACTCCATACTGTTCTCCACAGTGGCTGCACCAGTCTGCATTCCCACCAGCAGTGCAAAAGAGTTCCTTTTTCTCCACATCCTCGCCAACACTTGTTGTTTGTTGATTTGTTGATAAAAGCCATTCTGACAGGTGTGAGATGGTACCTCATTGTTGTTTTGATTTGCATCTCTCTGATGATTAGTGATTGTGAGCAGGTTTTCATATGTCTCTTGGCCTGCCTTCTGTCTTCTTTCGAAAAGTGTCTACTTAGATCAGTTGCCCACTTTTTGATTGGGTTGTTTATCTTCTTTTTGTTAAGTTGTATGAGTTCTCTGTATATGTTGCAGATTAAACCCTTATCATTGATATCATTGGCAAATATGTTCTCCCATGCAGTGGGCTTTCTTGTTGTTTTATTGATGGTTTTCTTTGCTGTGCAAAAGCTTTTTATTTTGATGTAGTCCCATTTGTTTATTTTCTCTTTAGCTTCCATTGCCCTAGGAGTAGTATCAGTGAAGAAGTTCTTTCGGCATATGTCCGAGATTTTGCTGCCTGTGGATTCCTCTAGTATTTTCATGGATTCCCATCTTATGTTTAAGTCCTTTATCCATTTTGAATTTATTTTTGTGTATGGTGTAAGTTGGTGATCTAGCTTCATTCTTTTGCATGTATCTGTCCAATTTTCCCAACACCATTTGTTGAAGAGACTGTCTTGACTCCATTGAATGTTCATGCCTCCTTTGTCAAATATTAATTGAGCATATTGATTTGGGTCAATTTCTGGGTTCTCTATTCTATTCCATTGATCTATATGTCTGTTCTTGTGCCAGTACCAGGCTGTTTTGAGAACAGTAGCTTTGTAATACAACTTGATATCTGGTATTGAGATCCCACCTACTTTGTTCTTCTTTCTCAGGATTGCTGTAGCTATTCGGGTTCTTTTTTTATTCCAGATAAATTTTTGGAAATTTCGTTCTAGGTCTGTGAAATATGTTGTTGGTATTTTAATGGGAAGTGCATTGAATTTATAGATTGCTTTGGGTAGTATGGACATTTTGATGATGTTGATTCTACCAATCCATGAACATGGTATGTTCTTCCATCTGTTTATGTCTTCCTCTATCTCCTTTTTCAGTGTCGTGTAGTTTTCTACGTATAGGTCTTTTACCTCTTTAGTTAAGTTTATTCCTAAGTATCTTAATTTTTTTGGTGCGATGGTAAATGGGATTGTTTTTGTAGTCTCTCTTTCTGTAAGTTCATTATTGGTGTATAGAAATGCCATAGATTTCTTGGCATTAATTTTGTATCCTGCTACATTACCGAATTCAGTTATTAAGTCTAATAATTTTTTTATGGAGTCTTTAGGGTTTTCTATGTACAGTATCATGTCATCTGCGAATAAGGACAGTTTTACTTCTTCTTTTCCAATTTGAATGCCTTTTATTTCTTCTTCTTGTCTGATCGCAATGGCTAGTACTTCCAGCACTATATTAAACAGGAGTGGTGAGAGTGGGCATCCCTGTCTTGTTCCTGTTCTTAGGGGAAATGGTTTTAGTTTTTGCCCATTGAGTATGATGTTGGCTGTGGGTTTGTCGTATATGGCTTTTATTATGTTCAGGTATGATCCTTCTATTCCCACCTTGCTGAGAGTTTTTATCAAGAAAGGGTGTTGGATTTTATCAAATGCTTTTTCTGCATCAATTGATATGACTATGTGATTTTTATCTCTCAATTTGTTTATGTGATGTATCACGTTTATTGATTTGCGAATATTGTACCATCCTTGCATCCCTGGGATAAATCCTACTTGGTCATAGTGTATAATCTTTCTGATGTACTGCTGGATTCGATTTGCTAGAATTTTGTTGAGGATTTTGGCATCTATGTTCATGAGGGATATTGGCCTGTAATTCTCTTTCATTGTGTTGTCTTTGTCTGGTTTTGGTATTAGGGTGATGCTGGCCTCATAGAAGGAGTTTGGAAGTGTTCCTTCTTCTTGAATTTTCTGGAATAGTCTGAGGAGGATAGGTTTTAGTTCTTCCTTGAATGTTTGGTAAAACTCCCCTGTGAAGCCATCAGGCCCTGGGCTTTTGTTTGCTGGAAGCTTTTTGATGACTGCTTCAATTTCTTCCATAGTTATCAGCCTATTGAGATTCTTAGAATCTTCCTGTGTGAGTTTTGGAAGGTTGTATTTTTCTAGGAATGTGTCCATTTCCTCCAGATTGTGTAGTTTGTTAGAATAGAGTTGTTCATAGTATTTTTTAACAATCCTTTGTATTTCTGTGGGGTCTGTTGTTATTTCACCTCTTTCATTTCTGATTTTGTTTATTTGGGTCCTCTCTCTTTGCTTCTTGGTGAGCCTGGCTAGAGGTTCATCAATCTTGTTTATCCTTTCAAAGAACCAGCTCTTGGTTTTGTTGATCCTGTGTATTGTTTTTTTGGTCTCTATGTCATTCATTTCTGCTCTGATCTTTATTATGTCCTTCCTTCTGCTCACTGTGGGCTTTTCTTGTTGCTCTCTTTCTAATTCTTTGAGTTGTTGAGTTAGAAGATTTATTACCATTTTTTCTTGTTTTTTGAGGTAGGCCTGTAGAGCTATAAACTTCCCTCTCAAGACTGCTTTCATTGTGTCCCATAGCGTTTGCATTGTTGTGTTTTTATTGTCATTATTCTCCAGGATGTTTTTAATTTCTTCTTTGATCTCATTGATCACCCAATCATTGTTTAATAGCATGCTATTCAGTTTCCACGTGTTTGAATTTTTTGGTATGTTTTTATTATAGTTTATTTCTAATATTATGCCATTGTGGTCTGAGAATATGCTTGATAGGATTTCAATCTTTTTGAATTTAGGGAGGCTTTGTTTGTGACCCAATATGTGGTCTATTTTTGTAAATGTCCCATGGGCACTTGAGAAGAATGTATATTCCGAGGCTTTGGGGTGAAATGCTCTGAAGATGTCAATTAGGTACATCTGATCTAGTGTATCATTTAGAATTGCTATTTCTTTGCTGATTTTTTGTCTGGAGGATTTATCCAGTGATGTCAGTGGTGTATTAAAGTCTCCTACTATGATTGTATTGTTGTCGATCTCTCCCTTGATCTCTTCCAGGAGTTTTTTTATGTATTTGGGTGCTCCTGCATTGGGTGCATATATGTTTACCAGAGTTATATCTTCTTGTTGAATTGCTCCCTTTAGTATTATGTAGTGGCCTTCCTTATCTCTTGTTATGCCCTTTACTTTGAGGTCTATTTTATCAGATATAAGTATTGCTACCCCAGCTTTTTTCTCATTTCCATTTGCTTGAAAAATATTTTTCCATCCCTTCACTCTCAGTCTGTGTGAATCCTTTGCTCTGAGGTGGGTCTCTTGTAGACAGCAAATATATGGGTCATGTTTTCTTATCCATTCAGCTACCCTATGTCTTTTGATTGGTGCATTTAATCCATTTACATTTAATGTTATTATTGACAAGTACATGTTTGTTGTCATATTTTCCCCCTTAGTGTTTGTGTTTCTTTTTGCCTTTCTCTTTCTTCTTTTTACAGCAGTCCCTTCAGCATTTCTTGCATTGCTGGCTTGGTAGTGATAAACTCTCTTAGCCCTTTTTTGTCTGTGAAGCTCCTGATTCCCCCTTCAATTTTGAATGATAACCTTGCTGGGTATAGTATTCTTGGATTCAGACCCTTGCTTTGCATCACTTTGAATATCTCATTCCATTCCCTTCTGGCCTGGTGTGTTTCTGTTGAGAAATCAGTTGATATTCTAATAGGAGATCCCTTGTAGGTAACTTTCTGTCTCTCTCTGGCAGCCTTTAAGATTCTTACTTTGTCATTGGTATTCGCCAATTTAATTATGATGTGTCTTGGTGTTGGTCTTTTGGGGTTCAACTTGTTTGGGACTCTATGTACTTCTTGGACTTGCATAGTTTTTTTCTTGCCAATATCAGGGAAGTTCTCCGTCATTATTTCTTCAAACAGGTTTTCTATTCCTTGCTTCTCTTCCTCACCTTCTGGTATCCCTATTATTCTAATATTGTTTCGTTTTGTGTTGTCCCAAAGCTCCCTTAGGCTCTCCTCTTGCTTTTTAAGTCTTCTTTCCATTTGCTGCTGTGTTTGTGTGTGTTTTCCTACCTTGTCTTCTAATTCACTGATGCGGTCCTCAGCCTCTTCTAGTCTACTGTTTAAGCCTTCCAATGTGTTCTTTATTGCAGCTATGTCGTTCTTCATCTCCTCTTGGTTTCTTTTCACGTTGGTGACATTTTCATTCAGTTCCTTGTAGTTCTCATTGAGTTGTGTGTATTTGTCATTGAGTTGTGTGTATTTGTCATCCATCCGTTTAAACATCCTTAGAACCATTACTCTGAATTCTCTCTCTGTTAAGCTGCTAGCCTCAATTTCATTTAACTCCCTTTCTGGTGATTCCTCTTTTTCTTTCCTTTGGGTATTGCTTTTTTGTCTCCCCATGTTTTCCTGAAATGTTTTAATTGTAGATTCAATTGCTTTGCTACCCAGGTTCTTTTGGTGATGGTGCTACTGGTGAAATCTGTTCTCCTGGGCTTGGTTATCTAGTGTAATTGAGGTGCTTAGCTTCTAAAGATTTCTCTTTAGAGTAGATCCTATGGCCTCAGGGAGTATTCAGATTCCTTGGTGTTAATCAGGGTGGAATCTGGGTGTGGCTATATTGGTTGCCTGGAGACTGGGGGGAGGGGCTATCTCTCAGGAGAAAATGGATTCTGTGGGCTTAGATATGACTCAGCACCAGACTTGCTACCACTTCTCCTGGACCGTCCGTTGCCCACTCTGCCCAGGCTCCACAACTCTACCCCTTCTCCCGCACTTCTATCACAGGTAAGCGCCTGTCTCCAAAAGGTCCCAGGAACTAGGTTCAGTGGGGAAAGGCGCAGGCCCCAGCGCGAGGAAGGACCGCGTCTCTGCCAGTTCCTCTCTTGCCGGCACTCCGCGGTCCGGCAGCTCTTAAAGGCTGCCTTTGAGCTCAGATCCCAAATCCAGACTCTATGGTCTAAAATCCTTCAGACCTTGCCTGTCCTCAGGGACGCGGCTTGGCACTGTGTAGTTTCTCCCTGACCTTCTGGGCACAGAGGTCCGGGAGATTCTACTGCCTAGATCTTTGATTTTACCTTTATCCGGGGGATCCCTGCTCTTCCCAGCTGCGAACTGTCTCACCAGCTGTGCCTCCTTCGCCAATTCGGGCTGGATTCCGCTCGTCTCAGCTGCCTCCTCTATTTGCTCCAGGAGAAGGCTCAGGACACATCCTTCTATTCCGCCGCCATTTTGTCTCCCTCTTTATTTACTGTTTATTGCACATGATTTGAGGTCTTTAATTTCTAACCACCAAAGATTCAAAGGACTATTTTTTCCATGAAGTTTAACATTAACATTAGTGAATTCGTGTATTGATGTGTTTTTATTGTAAACATCTGAATTATTCACATTGTTATAGATCCTGAACTCATAAGCGTAGACCATGCACAGGCTGGCAGCAAGCCAGGAAGCCACTCTGCAAGCAAACAGATACTCTGCATAAGGAGAAAAGCCATCGCACAACATTTAATGTCCAACCTGAGTCACCTCAGAATGTTATATATATTGACTTCTTAATTCATATAGTATCGGGAACTCAACTGCTTGGTTGGTGATGGGTTTGACCTGGTTTCGGGAGGATTATCCCTGAAATAATTAAGGAAAGGGGAGCTCAATCTTTCTTCTTGGTTGCTTGCTCCTCCCCAGCTCCTTCATCTTTCTTCTTGTCCTCAGCTTCGTGGGCATCTTCTCCTTCACCTTCATCTCCTTCTTCCTCCTTTGCGTCCTCAAATTCTTCCTTGGCACCTTCTTCCTCTTCCTCTCCTTCCTCTTCTTCAGCCTCTTCCTTCTCCTTCTCCTCCTCTTCCGTTTCTCCTTCAGAAGAGGGTTCATCCTTAGCTTCCTCCACTTTTGCAGCCTCAATGGTCTCTTCCACCTCCATCTGCTCCTCCTGGATGTGGCTGGCTGGTGTATTAAGAAGGGAAGGAGCAAGCGGACATCAAGTAGGAGCTGGTCTGTAAACCACCGTAGGCAGATCGACCAAAGACCTGGGAACTCTGGGAGTAGATGCTAGCTATGCTTCCCATGCTGGTGAAAATGAGCCAGGTCTCCTCACCTTCCAAGAGTTTCCTGTAAGCTGCAATGTCAATGTCCAAAGCCATCTTCACATTGAGGAGGTCCTGGTATTCTATTAAATATCATGCCATTTCACTCTTTGTAGTTCTCAACTCATTTTCTAATTTGTTGATTATGTCCTGCATAGCACTAACATCGGAGTTCTGCTTATCCTCCAGCTCTTGCAGCTGCTTTCCCAGCGCTTTGTTCATGCCCCGGCTTGCTTCCATCTCCAGGGTCTTGGCCTTGAGCGGCGGCGGCTCTCAGACACCTTGTCCTTGGTAGCGCGCACCGCGTAGGTGTTCTTGGCAGTGCTCTCGGTCAGCATGG
This sequence comes from Corynorhinus townsendii, assembly GCA_026230045.1. Lineage (NCBI taxonomy): Eukaryota > Metazoa > Chordata > Mammalia > Chiroptera > Vespertilionidae > Corynorhinus > Corynorhinus townsendii. The sequence continues at coordinate 75,589,268 of JAPDVU010000001.1, read as the reverse complement.
TGAAGCGGCTCTTGTACCATTCTTCAGCATTCTGCATGTTCTTGGCAGCCAGCTTCTCATACTGGGCATGGATGTCCTTGAGCATAGTGGAGGTCAGACTTGGAGAACATGTCCATCTCCACGGAGATCTGAGCGTACTGGATCTGCGCCTACAGCTGGGTGATCTCTTCGTGCATCTTCTTCAGAAAGGCAATTTTGTCCATCAGGATGTTGATGCACTTTTCCAGCTCAGCACCTGCGAGAGCCACCTCATCTGCACCTTTGTGTGCCTCCATCAGCCAGCCCTCTGCATCCTCATGGTTCAGCACCTCTTCCTGGTAGCGCCTGCAGGTTGCTCCCAGCCCCTTCTGAGCCCTGGTGCCTCCTAACTGCCCACTGCCCTCTCCTCACCAGGGATAGAGCGTGGTGGGGCAGGGCACAGGCAACCCATTTTCATTAAAATGTTCAACCCAGGCCTGCTCCACCAGTGTTCGCAGGCAGCCCAGGGGCAGACAGTGATCCCGGAGACCCTGGCCACCCTCACCTACGCAGGTCCCCGATTGCCACCTGGACCCTGCAGGCAGAGTCAGGCACTGTCCATGCCACCTGCCCTGGTCTCCGATCACGGCCTGGACCCCATGGGCTACGTCAGGCACTGCCCACCGGGTGGCCTGGACTCCGAGGATGATGTCAGGCACTGCCTGCCCCGCCTGCATATGCAAATTTACCCACCATCTTTGTTGGGTTTATTTGCATAACACTCCTGATTGGGCATGGGCATAGAGGAGGTATGGTCAATTAGCATCTTTCTCTTTTATTAGTGTAAATAAATTCCCTTCTTTTTCCAAGGAAAAGTTTTAAGTACACATCACAAGTTTTGATTTGTAGGGCACTTTTTTTAGTAACTTCTTTTTATTTATTCTTTTACTAATTAATTATTTAGATGTGTTTTTATTTTCTAAACATACAGAAATGTTTTCCTGTTGTTTTCTTATTGCTTTCTGTTTGTTTGTTTATTTGCTTGCTTGCTTATTTGTTTTTAACACTCACCCAAGAATATTTTTTTTAGAGAGAATGGAGGGAGGCAGGAGAGGGGAAGAGAGAGAGAGAAAAACATCAATGTGAGAAAGACACATCAATAGCTTGCCTCCCGCACGTGCCCCAACCAGGGCCTGGGGATCAAGCCTACACCCCAGGCAAATGCCCATGACCCTTCAAGCTGCGCAGGCAGACACTCTAACCACTAAGCAACTACCTAGGGCTGCTTTCAATTTTATTGCATTATGCTTAGCAATGAGAATTTTATTTTATCTATTATTTGGAATTCATCAAGAATTTATTTTAGTCTAAAATAAGATCAACTTTTGTAACTGTCATGTATGACTAAAAAGAGTGAATTCACTATTTTGTGTGATTGAATGAACATATAATCCTATTTTATGTGTGTGTGTGTATAAATATATGATACATATATATATACCATCAAGCTTGTTATTTAGGCTATTACATTATAATTATTATAATTGTTAGGTTGTATGAAACACAGTTTAAGAGAATGGATTATTACTTTTTTTTTTCTCGCCTGAAGATATTTTTCCATTGATTTTTAGAGAGAGTGGAAGAGAAGGGAAAGACAGGGAGAAATATTGATGTGAGAGAAACACACTGATTGAATGCCTCCTGTAAGTGCTCCAATCAGAGCCCAGGCCATGGAGGAGCCCGCAAACAAGGCACGTGCCCTTGACTGGAATCGAACCTAGGACCCTTTGGTCTGTAGGCTGACGCTCTATCCACTGAGCCAATCTGGCTAGGGCTGGATTGTTATATCTTAAAACTCATATAATTACATACCGAAATTATCTTGTTTGTGAGAAAAACGTGCCAATACTTTTAAAAACCATGGTATTAAATACTAGAGAGAATGTTAAAAATATCACACAAGTCCCTTCAGTCACCAAGTTTATAATACAGTTGTCTTCTAAGCAACCCATTAATAACCTCAAAAAAACAATAATGACTAAATTTTATTGAACTTTTACTATGTGGCAAATACTGCTCTCAGCACTTGACCAATTTAGTTTGTTCCACCACAGTGCTGGAATATGGCAGCACTTTTGAATTTCTGTGAACTCAAAAAATGTGGAATATTGGTCTTTTGTTCTCAGTTGCAGATGCTTAACCACAATTTTGAGAAAACAGGACATCCTGTTGGGTTCCTAACACCACCCTGCTATATTATTTTGATTTATACTGATTTTATCATATCTGTGGTTATCACTGTAAGTCATTACAATTAAAAACACAAAAACAAAAAACTTTCTTTCCCTCCTAAATTTTCAGCATCTCCACGTGCTCCTCATAGATGTTAAAAAACATAGTCATAAATGGATTCATGTATAAGAATTTTTAAAATAAATCTTTATTGTTCAGATTAATACAGTGTTCCTCTCCCCTGCCCCCCCCCCCATCTCACCTCCACCCAGTTCCCATCCCATGCCATGCTCTTACCCTCCCCCATTGTCCTCATCCATAGGTGTAAAATTTTTGTCCATTCTCTTCCCACATCCCCAAAACCCCCTTCCCCCCGAGAATTGTCAGTCCATTCCCTTTCTATGCCCCTGATTCTATTATATTCACCGGTTTATTTTGTTCTTCAGATTTTTTATTCACTTGATTTTTAGATTCACTTGTTGATAGATATGTATTTGTTGTCACTTTGTTGTTCATATTTTTTATCTTTACCTTTTTCTTCTTCTTCTTAGAGAATACCCTTCAGCATTTCATATAATCCTGGTTTGGTGGTGATGAACTCCTTTAGCTTTTTCTTATCTGTGAAACTCTTTATCTGACCCTCAATTCTGAATGATAGCTTTGCTGGGTAATCTTGGTTGTAGGTTCCTGCTATTCATCACTTTATATATTTCTTGCCACTCCATTCTGGCCTGCATAGTTTCTGTTGAGAAATCAGCTGACAGTCGTAAGGTTGCTCCCTTGTAGATTACTAACTGTTTTTCTCTTGTTGTTTTTAAGATTCTCTCTTTGTCTTTTGCCCTTGGCATTTTACTTATGATGTGTGTTGGTGTGGTCCTCTTTAGATTCTTCTTGTTTGGGGTTCTCTGCACTTTCTGGACTTGTAAGTTTATTTCTTTCACCAGGTAGGGGAAGTTTTCTGTCATTATTTCTTCAAATATGTTTTCAATATCTTGCTCTCTCTCTTCTTCTGGCACCCCCATAATTCAGATGTTGGTACACTTGAAGTTGTCCCAGAGGGTCCTTACACTATCTTAATATTCTTAGATTCTTTTTGCTTTTCTGGTTGGGTGTTTTTTGCTTCTTCATATTTCAAATCTTTGACGAGATTCTTGGGATCCTCTAGTCAAAGGATCTCTGTATATTATTCTTTATTTCAGTCAGTGTATGCTTAATTTCTGATTGGTCCTTTTTCATATCCTTGAGAGTCTCACTAAATTTCTTGGAAGTTTCTAGAAGATTTTTGAGTAACCTTATAACTGTGGTTTTGAACTCTATATCCAGTATTTTGCTTTCCTCCATTTCTTTCATTTGTGATCTGTTTCTTTGTCTCCGCATTTTGGCGGCTTCCCTGTGTTTGTTTCTATGTACTGGGTAGCTGCTAAGTCTCCTTGTGTTGATAGAGTGGCCTTATGTGGTAGGTGTCCTATAGGGCCCAGTGTTTCAGCCTCCCCAGTCACCTGAGGTGACTCTCTTGGTACACCCCTTTGTGGGCTGTGTGCACAGTCTTGTTGTAGTTAACCCTTGATTGTTGTTGGTATCACTGGGAGGAATTGACCTGCAGGCCAATTGGCTGTGATGACCAGCTGTGTCTACACTGAAAGATCTGTTGTGCAGGAGACACACTTATGGGCAGGACTTGCTTCAGTAGGGCTTTGGTGCTCACTGAGTCTGCCCCTTGAGTGTGTCTTTTGTGGATGTGAAGATTTGTAATCCAGTATGTCTCACTCTGACCACTGGGTACACTGGCTCTTGGATCTCCAAGGAGGTGCAAGGTTAGCCACTGCCCAGCAGGAGCTACAGAGAGATCTGCAGATTCCTCTTCTTTGTATGGGGTTTGGAAGTGCCCAGACGAGGCCTAGCTGTGAAGCAAGGCAGGCTGGTGCTGTCAGGTAGTGGGCCTTCTTTTGGAATCTCTGGGGCTCTCTGACCCAGCTACAGTTCCTTTTAGGCAAAAGAACAGGCCATTCATATGCAAAAGCCAATGTGCAAAGCTTGGGTGGGGTTGTAAATTGGGTGGGGCAGGATCTCTGGGAATCGCCAGGGTGGAGCAAACAGCAATGGCTGCCCTGAACCAGAGAAGTCCCTGGTTCTCTGTGTCCCACGTCCCCATGCAGGAACAATGATTGCTGCGAGCACCTCTAAGAGTAAGCCACCCTTGTGTTCCTGTCCCGATGCCAGACAGTCCAGTTTCTCCCTGTATGTGTCTGGGTCCCCCAGAGTCTCACCTGGAACTGGAGTTCAGAGCAAGGGGGAGCTTGTATCTCCCTCCCGGTTTAAAGAGCAGCGCATCCAGGTGCAGCACTTTCTCCGCCTCTGTACCTCCTACCAGTCTCAATGAGCTTTCTTCACCTCTCTAGTTGTGGAACTTCCTCTCAGCCAGCTTTCCCATGGTTCTGGGTGGTAATTGTCCTGCCGTTTGATTGTGGTTTTGATATGGTTGTGAGAGGCAGCAAGTATAGGTGATTACCTATCCCGCCATCTTGGTTTCTCTCACTTATAAGGTTTTTAAAATCTTGATACTCTAGTTCAGTGGTGGGCAAACCATGGCTTGCGAACCACATGCGGCTCTTTGGCCCCTTGAATGTGGCTCTTCCTCAAAATACCATGACCTGGGAGAGTCTATTTTGAAGAAGTGGCGTTAGAAGAAGTTTAAGTTTAAAAAATTTGGCTCTCAAAAGAAATTTCAATCGTTGTACTGTTGATATTTGGCTTTGTTGACTAATGAATTTGCTGACCTCTGCTCTAGTTGATTAAAATTCATATTCAGTAATTGCTTCCTTTGGAAAAAAGAACACAACAACGCTTATTAACTTTTAAATGGAGACTATATAGAATCTTCTATGTTTGTATTAGGAAACCAATGTCCTAAGAGGCTGTGAAAGTCCCACTAGAATCCAAGTCTCATGGAGGATGAAAGGTGCAATAGCATTGCCACAGGGTGTCTGGCTGAGTTCCTTTTGCCCTTCCATTAAATGCAGATGGAGATCTGACACCTCAGGGGTATTGAAGATTAGCTTAAATAAAGTTTATCAAGTGGCATGGTAATAACATTTCTTCAAAATAAAGTTAAACTAACAAAGGTATGTTTTTCTAAATGGACACAGGTTGATGCCCTATGTAGCAACACAGAGCTTCAAGTTGGGAATATGTAGAAATCCAGTAGTTAGCTAAAATATTATTTCCTTAAATTTATATAATCTTCTTAGCTGAAGTTTAATTTTCTTTACATAGATTTTTTTATGGGTTCTACTTTCAAATCGTGTTGTGGGGAACCCTACCCCTGTAATGCAGGTGCCCTCAGGGCTACCTAAGTGCACAGGTCCATAGAGACCCACCTGCTGGGGCACAGATCCCAACCCTTTCCTCTCTTCCTCCTGAGCAGCTCTGCTTTTATCTCTCATGTTCACTGGGGCAATGGATGGGGCTGCATTAAAGAAATGGTTCTATATCCAGTGTCAGACCATCTAATCAGCTAAACTATCTCCTTATCTAACTGTGCACCTTTTATTATAATCCTACATGTTACAAGTCAGTTATGAAGCAACAGATTTACAAACTAATGTCAAATATAAAAGGCTTCTCTGAAAGAAAACCATCGCTCAAACAGCACCAAATAAAGATTATGCAGTGCTACATTTATTTATTTGATGACTTACATAGCGTTTAGTGCCTTGAGAGCTAGACTGGAAACATCCTCAATAAATACCCCAGAGTGCCTTAAAGAATTGGAGCTTTTAGTTATTTCTGGCATCTTCAGTTTAGTTGGCTTTGGTCCTGATACCTTATACTCTGTTCTATTTCTGGCTGACACAAACAATACATAAACACTCATAAACGCAAAAATTGTTTTAAATTCACATCAGACCTGTTAAGCAGTTCAACAAAAGCAAGATTTTATGGCATTTGTCTTTATATCTTTTCCGTGTACTGTGCATTAAAATTATTTAACATTCATCTAAGATCTGTGTTCAGAGTCATACCTCTTTCAGGTAATGATGCTGAGGCCAGAATTGAATAAGAGTTATGGATATAAGCTCTAGAGTTTAAACCTTTGCTCCTCTACTTACTAGCTGTGAGAGCATGGACAAACAAATTAACTTCCCTGTACCTCAGAGAGAATGATACTTACTTCATAGGGCTATTGTGAGGATCAAATGCAAAAATACATGTAAACCACATGGAAAAGCATCTATCATATACATTGCATATAGTAAAAGCTCAATCAACATCAAGTTCTTGTACATGACTAATGTTATAAACTGTGCTATATCACATTTCTAATTACTAAAGCTTCTATTTGCCAAGAATGGAGCATGATTTTGATACTGTTGTAAATAACCCAGTTATTCATTAACAGGAAAGGAGCAGAGAGAAGGCCAGATAATATAGGCCTGCCATTTGTACAGCTTTGCCAGAAATATGCAGTTTAACACTCTCCAGGTCTATTCCCTGCAGATCGCTGTGGGAAGGGACTGGACAACAGACACATGCCCAGTAAGGTCTGGGTGAACTAGGAAAGGTGTTTGTCTATCAGTCATACCTGGGAACAGGGCATTGGCTAGAATAGGCATGGCCACTGCAAGGGCGTGATACCTGAGATACATAAACTTCTGAACAAAGGGAGCTTCCTCTCTAGGACCCCTTTGTACCCCGCTCCTGGCTCTCTTGTTGCAGGGGGCGTGCTCCCCTGCACCAGCCCACGTGGCTCATAGACATGTGGGCCCCACACAATAGACTAATGGACTGTGACTACCCTGATGCTATGCTGGACTTAACTCCAACATGGAACAGAGACTCTGGGCACTGGCTCTGCTCCTAGCTCTGCTAAAGGCCCAGCTGCACCTTTTCCAGGACTGATTTAAGGGAAATGGGACTTTGGAAATCAAGGGATGTAACTTCACATGAATAAAAAATCACTCCTCCTGTATGAGTCTTAGAAAATTCTTTTTCTCAAGATACCAAAGAACCCCACTCCCATTAGCATTAGAGAAATCCCATCCATGCAATTCTCCGATAACAATTTAAACTACAGTATAACTAAATCCGTGCTATAATGAATTTTTATTTATAGACACAAAAGGCCTAGATTATCCAATTAACATCAGCATTTTTTTATTTAATAAATATCAATAAATGACTATTAAGCTTTCTATTTTTTTTTGAAATAACATTTTTGTTAATCCTTGATTTTGGAATCCTCATAAAGTTATTATTTCTCTACTCTTTTCTGGGGCTCAACTTCTCCATTTGCCATTTTCTCATCTTCAAACATTAGCAACATTTAAACCCCTCCTTTGTCATCAGTTTTGTTTGTTTGTTTCCTTTTGTAGGTCATTTCTTATAGTAGAAACAAAAAAATTAAAACAAGAAGAAAATCTAAAAAAATAGGTATTTGTTTGCCTCTGCTCAACTAGATTTTACTTAGCAGAGCATGGCATGTTTGATTAGGCAGCCTTGATACACTCGTCAATTCTCATTTCATTTCTGGGACTGTTATTCCCTGCCTGTCCCATTATCCTCTATCATCCTTGTTCCAGAAAGTGAACACATTCTGAAGAATTCTGCAATCTAAGAAAAAGTTCTCTCTTTCTTCTTTCAAGTGCCAAAGATGGGACAGCTAGAGAGAAAGCAGACGTATTTGTTGTTAGTGTTAAATAATAATCAGAATGAGGTACATATAAATGGCATCTGGGGCTGGACTACCCAGAAGGAAACAATATTTATTAAGTGACAGGGCAGATTGTTTGAGTTATCATGTGCCACTTGATGGCTATAAAATAGTTTTGGAGAGGACATAACCACCCACACAAAAGGAAGCAAGGTCAGAATGCTTGGCAAATTGTGTGAGCCTCCTGACACCGGCTTTGCTGTTGTTAGTGGCTTTGATAACTGGTTGGTGCGTTATAAATCTAATGCAACACCTTCAAATAAGGTTTCCAGGCTTTGAAACATGTACCTACATAAAAGTGTGACGAGGTCTTCCTGTGCTTAAGAGCTTTGCTTCTCAGTTGAAGATTGACAGTTTAGTGTGTGCTTCTGTGACCCAACTGAATCCTTTTTTGGGTCCTAATCACATAGGGGTATATTTAATATTTTTTAAGTCATGTTCTGCATTTTTATAAGCAGGACAGTTTATATTAATGAATATGCCATTTGTACAAGACCCAGTTTCTTGAAAATCTAAGTTTGCTTTCAAGTAAAATTTTAAACTAATAAAACCAAAAGCTTGAGTTACATCATACTTGTGGTTCCAGAATAATTATTTATAGTTCCCCCTTTCATCTTCAAATACATCCCAATTTGTGGGTGATCAATTAGGTAATCACTATATTTCTACAACACCATGTTTCTTATGCAATTTATATGTATTAATTTAATTTTCATAATATCTCAGTAAGGTAGGTGTTGTTATCCCATTTTATAGATGAGGGAATCTCAGCAGAGTGGTTAGGGAAACTGCCCAGGGCCAAACAGAAATAGATGGAGATGAAATTTGGACCCAAGTAGTCTGGCTCCATACTTCTACAGTCTTCATTTCTGTGCTATTTTATACTCCATTAAGTTTGACACTTATTTTTCTTTTCCACCTTAGTTATATTTTTAAATTATCCTGCCTTCATGAGGATAACCTTTGAGCATTCACTAGAAACAATTTATACACAACCTTGGGCCCTTGAATGCTTTGATACACAGGAGTGCTCTGGGTCAAATCTTCCAGAATTGGTTGTCCAAATAAGGAGTCTGATGGATGAAAGAAAAGGAAGAAGGAAGAAAGCAAGCCCAAGTACCATTATAAGACACCTCTGTAGGAAACCAAGCACATATTCTCCCTGATTCCTGCTGTAGAAATGAGTGGTGGAAATGAGAAGAGCAGGGGAGTTGATATTTGGAATTTGGAGCTGACTGAATTGCACAACAAAGAGGACAATAGAGCTTCATGTTTGTGTAAAGATGATAAAGCCAAGGCCATATTTCTCAGCTGTTGCCAAGATCCAATCAAATGTGTCAGATCTGAGATCTGTAGTCACTGAAACCTATTGTGGGAAGACAGATTCACATCCAGGGATTTGTCTTAAGAAGACTCTTCAGGTTCTTTAAACTTGATCCTAGGAAGAATGGCTGCTGTTCTATTTCACTGAAATTCTTACCTTAGCTATCCCAACTCACACTTCCAGACAGCTTTGGAAGTTTTTCCAAGGATATTCAAAAATCCAATAAAGGTATGGGGTCCTCTGTTTTTTACCAGGTTGTCTTCCCTAATCTCAATATATTATTGGAATTCAGTTTCCCAATTAATATCTTCAAAATCAAAACAATTGTCTTAAACATTTTAGACATAATTGTATTCAGGTGTCTATAGCTTTTTTTAGTTTCATTTCAAACAATTTTATTATGAACATTTAAAAATATTTTTTGTTTCTTTTCTTTGTCAGATTTGCTACAACTACTAGTAACAGTATGGAAGGAGAAGAAAACTTATTTGATATTCAAACTCATTTTTAAGCTTTTTATTTCATACTAGAGGCCGGTGCACAAAATTCATGCACAGGTAGGGTCCCCAGGCCTGGCAGGTAATCAGGGCCTATCTGTGGGGCAACTGCTGGGGTGGTCAGGGGGTCCCCCACTGGCACCCACGTTGGCTGGCCTGGGGCCTGCGGGCTGGGGTCAGCTCCTGCATTGAGAATCATCCCTTTGGTGGTCAGTGCATGTCATAGCAACTGGTGAATCCACTGGTCCTCCATTCAATCAATTTGCATATTAGGCTTTTATTATATAGGATTACCCTTTCAACATAATTATGAGGTCCCCAAGGTCATCCTCAGGTTTGGCTCACAGAACTCAGCATATGGTCTTACTTAGGGTTATGATGCATTACAACAAAAAGATACAAAGCAATATCAACAAAAGGAAAGGCATATAGGATGAAGTCTGGGGAAAAACAAGCATGGGCTTCCAGAGTCATCATCTGGTGGAATCACAAGAATATGCTTAAGTCCCCTGGAAAAAAGTAGTGGCAACAAAGGAGAACTGCTGTCTACCAGGAAAGCTTGTTAGGTTCAGCAGCTTGTTAGGTTTTATTTGGGACTAGTCATGTAGGCACCCTTTGCCTCAAATGTACACAAATTCCAGGCTCCTGGTAGGAAAGCAGGTGTTCAGTATGAACCATACTGTACAAACATTTTTGGCACAGTCAGACAATCTTATTAGGAGATGGTGGGACTCCTGCAATCTAAGTTTCCAGATGCCAGCCAAGGGCCAATCCTAAAAGGAAAGCAGACCTTTCTAATGATAGCAGTCAGGCTTGCTCTTTTCTGCACTATTTCATAACTTTGTTTTCCCTAAATAAAAACAACTTAAAGAAGTCAAATTCTTTTCTCATAATCATGAGTTCCTGGTTGGGCCAAACCCCAGTTATTCAAGCTCCCTATCCAATATTCTTTCCAGTTGATTACATAGCTGTTCAGAAAATAACTGGATAACCAAGCAACTAAGACTGATTTAAATAAATTGAAGTGACTAATAATCAAAGATGCAGTTATAGCTTTTTGTCCTCCATATATGACCTGGAAATAATAATGGCCCCTAGATTAACCCTGTCCAAGATAACTTTAGAACTGTGGGAATCTATAACCTGTTCTGTCCAACACAGTAACCCTATTGACATCTGATGATTAAGCATTTGAAATGTGCTTAGTGTGACTAAGGAACTAGGTATTTAATTTTGTTTAACTTTCATTAATTTTATTTTAAATAACTACATGTGGTTGGTAACTATGTATTGGAAGCACAGTCTCAGATAATTTAAGACTTACTTTATGAAAGCAAACTATAGTGAGATTTATAGATCAGCTACCAAAAAAGCAGTGTTTCCTCTGCATTTCCTAAGGGCCATACCAATATCACCAGATATTTTTATTTCTTGTGGTTTTAATCCAAAATTTAAGGTTTTACCAAAATAAAGAATATTTCAGCAACACTGACTGGACTTGATTTTTTTTTTTTGGTTTTTTTTTTTTAAGAGTTATTTTAAAAATAATCTAGTGCCTGGAGATTAGCAGTAGTTCATCTGCACAAATGGTACTGATTCACAGCCATCAGGGAAAGGAAAAGCCTGCCATTTTATAAGAGCAGGCATAGACTGGTGCAAAATCCATCAATGAACCTCAGTGTTTAAGTATCAGTTCACATCTCTCTGGAGTTTACTGGCGACTATTCTGGAAAAGAGATAAGGGGTAAAAAGCAAGAGCAATTATTTATCTCATAAAAGTATCTAATGAAATAGATAATTTTAACTTTACTTCAAATATTATAATGTTTGGATGACATATCTTCATGATATTATGTCCCCAACTCCAGTAGAAATTGCTTTTGTATATGTACAAAACATAATAAAAATGATAGCATATGAAGTAATCAAGTTCATTTTTGATGCCCTCCTCTATTTTTATTTTCCATGCCAGTATAAATAGTCATAAATTTTTTCATCAAGTTAGAAATGCTTCTGACCTCAACCTCAGGCATTTTCTTATATTTGGTCTCTTATTCAGCTTCAGAATGTAGAAAATAAAATTCAAGAATTGGAGGTAGAAAGGAGGGCCTGAAATTATATACCTGAAGAGAAGTAAACACCAGAGTGAAAGATATTTCTATGGAAAATAAAGAAATATTAGTAATATGTAAAAGGCTTTCCAAATTCATATGATAAAGTTAACAACCTAAGGAGAAAATAAACAGAAGTCTACATAATGCAAGATTTTTTAAAGGAAAAGAAAGAAAACTACACAAAATAGTCATGTTTACCCTATTGGTACTAAGTTTTCTGATAAATGAAGGAGAGTGTAAGGATAAAAAGGGATGATAAGGCTAACCCTATTTTATTCTGCCTATTTTTAAAATGCTACAAAACAATATTTCTAATATGAAAAGTACTTTCCTGCTAGTAAACATATAAAATCTTTCTGTATAGGAAGTGGCATTCTCAAAACTAGGCCGTTTGATTGTGGTGGGAGTCCAACAGGATTCGCCTACATGTGTATCACCACGGTGCATGGTACTAAAACACAGCAATTCACGGCAAGTGTTAGGAAAGCTAAATTAAAACCAAAAATGTATTTATGGCAGGATTTCTTAGATTCTTTAATATGTTCATATCTATTGTGAATACTCAAGAGATAGATTTGAGTTTTACCATTTTCTTAACTTTTATAGGTAAAGAAACAATTTTTTCCTTTGGAGTATATGCAAGTATGAGCACTCTAAAAGAACATTTTGGGAAACACTGTTTATTCAATAGTTACAAATCATTTTCATTAGAGAACCCTCTCAGCATTTTTTCTCACTTGCTCTACCTAGATATGTTATTGCAAAATTAAGGTATACAAATAACTAAGGAGGTGTTCTATCTTTAAATGAGAACTTGCCCTATGAATTATGAGTTGGCCATCACTTAATTTTGCCAATACAGCCAATGACTTCTTTTAAAAGCCTAAGTTGTGCTGTGGACTAATAATCTCATTCATAACCTTTAGGAGTGCTGACAAAGTCTTTTTCTAAAACAACTTACAAAATCAAGGAATCGATGATTCTCTCTCATCAATGATGTTTCTATCTCTCCCTCTTCCTTCCTCTCTGAAATCAAAAAAAATATATTTAAAACAACAACAAGAAAAAAGAGGGGAGAAACCAAGATGGCAGCATAGGTAAACACCTAAACTGCTGCCTCGCACAATTTCAAAACTACAACTAAAAAACTAAATGTCTATCACCCAGAACCATAGGAAAGCTGGCTGAGTGGAAGTTCTACAACTAGAAGGAAAGAGAAAAGAGCATTGAGACGTGCACAAGCGCTGAAAAGCTGAGGTACGGAGTCACACGAATCAGGCTGGCGAGGGGTGTCTGGGTACACTGCTTCTTTCAACCCAAAGGGAGACAAGTTCCCAATTACTCCGAACTCCAGTTTCTGGGGAGACGCTGGGGACCCAAACTCCTATGGGGAGAAGCCGGACTGTGTGCCATCGGGATAAGAAAGTGAGGGTGACTTTCTTGCAGAGGTGCGCCCAGCAATCATTGTTTACTGCGCTGGGGTGCAGGATGCGGGGACTTGGAAACATGGTGATGCAGAGCCAGCTGACTGGCAGCCATTGCTCTTTGCCACACCCTAGCCTAGTGACTCCCTGAGACCCCACCCCACACAATCTACAAACCCACCCAAGCTCCACGCAGCGGCTTTTGCATATAAATGGCCTGCCCTATCGCAGCTTAACCAAACAAACTGCAGCTCTGGTCATACAGCTCCAAAACCTCCAAACCCCAAACAAAGAGGAGAAAACTGTAGTTCTCGCTGTAGCTCCTGCTGGGTGGCCTCAGACAGTAGCTGACCAGCACCCCATTAGAGATCCAGAAGCTAGTGTATCTACTGGTCAGTGTGAGACGACACCAGATTTCAACTACTCACATCCATAAGTGACACATTCAAGAGACAGACTCAGTGAGCACCAAAGCCCCACTGAAGCAAGTCCTGCCCCCTAAGTATGTCTCCAGCACAGCAGTTCTTCCATTATAGACACAGCAGGTCTTCACAGCCAATTGTCCTGGAGGTCAATTCCTCCCAGTGACACCAAAAACAATCAAGACTTAACTACAACAAGGCTGTACACACAGTCCACAAAGGGGTGCACCACAGTGCACCAAGAGTGTCCACCTCAGGTAACTGGGAGGCCGACCCACTGGCCCATATAGGACACCTAGCACACAAAGCCACCCTACCAACTCAGGGAAGCAATGAAAATGTGGAGACAAAGAAACAGATCACAAATGAAAGAAATGGAGGAAAACAAATGACTGGATATAGAGTTCAAAACCATGGTTATAAGGTTTTTCAAGTATTTCCTAGAAAAGGCTGATAAATTCAACGAAACCCTCAAGGATATGAAAAAGGACCAACTAGAAATTAAACATACACTGACTGAAATAAAAAATATTATACAGAGACCCAACAGCAAACTAGAGGAATGCAAGAATCAAGTCAAAGATTTGAAATACAAAAAAGCAAAAAACACTCAACCAGGAAAGCAAAAAGCAAAAAAAAAATCCAAAAATTTGAAGATAGTGTAAGAAGCCTCTGGGACAACTTCAAGCGTACCAACATCAGAATTATGGGGGTGCCAGAAGAAGAGAGAGAGCAAGATACTGAAAACCTATTTGAAGAAATAATGACAGAAAACTTCCCCCACCTGGTGAAAGAAATAGACTTACAAGTCCAGGAAGTGCACAGAACCCCAAACAAAAGGAATCCAAAGAGGACCACACCAAGACACATCATAATTAAAATGCCAAGGACAAAAGACAAAGAGACAATATTAAAAGCAGCAAGAGAAAAACAGTTAATTACCTACAAGGGAGCACCCATATGATTGTCAGCTGATTTCTCAACAGAAACTATGCAGGCCAGATGGGAGTGGGAAGAAATGTTCAAAGTGATGAATAGCAATAACCTACAACCAAGATTACTCTACCCAGCAAAGTTATCACTCAGAATGGAAGGTCAGATAAAGAGTTTCACAGATAAGAAAAAGCTAAAGGAGTTCATCACCACCAAACCAGTATTACAAGAAATGCTGAAAGGTATTCTTTAAGAAGAGGAAGAAGAAGAAAAAAGTAAAGATAAAAATTATGAACAACAAATAAATATCTATCAACAACTAAATCTAAAAATCAAGTGAAATAAAAATCTGAGGAACAGAATAAACTGGTGAATATAATAGAATCAGGGGCATAGAATGGGAGTGAATTGATAATTCTCAGGGGTCAAAGGGTGTGGGGGGTACGGGAAAAGACTGGACAAAAATTGTACACCTACGGATGAGGACAGTGGGAGGGAGGTAAAGGCAGAGGGTGGGGTGGGAACCAGGTGGAGGGGAAAAAGGAGAAACAATTGTAATAATCTGAAATATAAAGATTTATTAAATTTTTAAAAAATAAAAAACAAAACAAAACAAAAATCAAGGAATCTATAAATATAAAAGGCTAAGTGGCTGACGATACGTCCGTCTGATCATATGACTGGCCAGTACATATGACGTGCACTGACAATTTAAAAATAAACTTTGACTTCCACATGCAGGATACATATAAAGCTCTCGCTGCACCAATTGCACGTGTGTGTTTCAATCTGTCATTGTCGGTCATGAATTTGGTTGACAGTTCTATTATAGAGAAAGGGTGAATAGTGATATTAAAATATTTCTTCTAATTAATTTCCTTTCAATGTGCAGGAATCCATGCACCAGATTAACAATAGTATAACAATAATTGTTGATTAAATGACCACAGGTAACACAGCTTTACTAAACAAGGAGATCCTGGTGGATAAATAATGTATGACACAAATTGGGAAGTTGTTCACGAAATTATTTCACTTTTCTCCTACTTGCAAAACTAGAGCACATTTTCTGGTCTCTTTACATTTCAATGTTACTAACTAACTAATTTCAACCAACCCAATGTGGATGAAATAAGGTACATAACTTCCAGGCTTGCCTCTTAGACACCTCCTACATGCTCATATACTCTCTCTTTTCCCCAATTAGAAGCCATGGATTAAAAACTAGTCTGGCCCCTGAATAACTGCATGGAATATAGGCCATCCTCTACTACCACCACCTTTATGTCTTACATGAACAAGAAAGAAAGAAATGCAATGCTCACTGGTTGAGCATTGACCTATGAACCAGGAGGTCATGGTTCAATGTCCTGTCAGGGCACATGCCCAGGTTGCAGGCCTTATCTCCACTAGGGGGCATGCATAAGGCAGCCAATCAATGATTTTCTCTCATCATTGATGTTCCTATCTCTCTCTCCCTTTTCCTTCCTCTCTCTAAAATCAATTTTTTAAAAGAAAAAAATTTTTAATTGTATTAAGTCACCAAGATTTCAGGATTATTCTATTTATAGTACCTAACCCTACTTTAATTACCTAAGGGGGACATAGGGTTGTTTGCCATCAAATAGTAGCTTTGTTAAACTTAACTAAATTTCTTTTAAATTTTGTAACAGTACTCAGGGGCTTGTTTTTTAATTTATTTTCCTTATATTTGGAGAAGCAGTGATTAAAAAACAGTATATGTAGATTCAGAAAGCCTGCCTTTTCATCTTGAGTGTGTCACTTTCACTGAACTGTCTATCATCTTTGACTCTTTGATTCCTTTTTCTGAAACAGCTGAGCCTTCTCACTATCCTGCCCTGACACCCTCCCCTAATGCATCCCCTATTGTCCTTGACATAGGCTTTTCTCTGCTTATTCTGCCTTTCTCTAGTGCATCTTCATAGTTATGGATTATGACAACCCAACTCCACTATGTAATTATGTTTTCTCCCTTTAACTTACTCTTTCAAATAATTGGTTGATATGCAACTCCTTTATGGCCCTCCACCATCTACTTTGTCTGGCTTCAGGTCTGGTTCAGGTCACCTCAACTAAGGTGAGAGTGTATTCCTAACACCCAGTTAGGATGCGACTTCAAAATATAATACCAGGCCCTAGCCAATTTGGCTCAGTGGATAGAGGGTCGGACTGCCAACCTGAAAGATCCTAGGTTTGATTCCAGTCAAGGGCACGTACCTCGGTTGCAGGCTTGATCCCCAGCCCTGGTTGGGACATGTGAGGGAGGTAACCAATCAATGTGTCTCTCTCACATCTATGTTTCTCTCTCTATCTCTCCCGTTCCTTCCTGTTCTCTCTAAAAATCAAAAGAAAAATATCCTTGGGTGAGGATTAACAAAACAAACAAACAAACAAACAAACATATATATATTACCAGGATTCAAGTCCAAGTGTTTTTTTTTTTAAGTATCAAATTTTATTAAGATAAATAAATTACAAAGTGTCCTAATTTGCTTCATTAAAATTATTCACTACCCATGTTTTCCACTATAGAGACTAAATAACAAAAGTATTTGTTTATCATAATTATGCAAAAGAAATATTGCTTCTGTTCTTCCTACTTTGTTCATTGGTGACTTTAAGCCAAAATTATGACTAATATATGATAGCTCTCACAGAGAAACAATTTTCTATGCTTTATATAACTGATGACTTCACATATTTGAAGATTTAAGACAAAAGTTCAGTGTCCTTTACTGAATTTCACTAGTTGTTACTTGCAGTATGTTTGAAGTGGGTAATTCAAATGGCTATCTTCAAGTCAGTTTTAATTATGACTGCACATTGAAAACCCTAGTTTGAAGCCTCTCTTTCTTTCTTTCCTTTTTTTTAAATCCTCACCTGAGGACATTTTTCCCATTGATTTCTAGAGACAGTGGAAAGAAGGGATAAAAAGGAGAGAGAAAAACACCGCCCTGAGAGAGACACATCAATCTGATTGCCTCCCATCAGACCCCTACTGAGGCCCAAGAACCTGCAACTGAGGTACTTGACCAGGAATCGAACCCATGACCCTTTGATCTGTAGTCTGACACTCTAACCACTGAACACACCAGCCAGGGCTGAACCCTTTCTTCACACTTTATTGATATGTGTATCTCCCTAAAGAGAATAAGAAGAAATATGACCTGATATATCCAGTAAAATAAATTAGAATTTCATAGCAGTTTCAAATTATAATTACACTAGAGGCCTGATGCATGAAATTCGTGCAAGTATAGGCCTTCCTTCCCCTGCTGCCAGCACCGGCTTCCCTCTGGCACCTGGGACCCAGGCTTCCCTTACAGCCCCAGCCTCGTCTGGAAGGTCGTTCAGAAGTATGTCTGGTCTAATTAGCATATTATGCTTTTATTATTATTATAGATTTTATCATGGTATAATAATTTTAACCAGAAAGTTAATATGCAGTAATACATGTTACTTTAAGAGAGTGCCTCTGCTAAAGGATGCAGATAAAGGCAACCCCCTGCCACACATTCCCTAAACCTGCCGCAATCTCAATGAGCAAGCTCAGATTTTGCACTTAAGAGAATTCAGATAGTTGATGCTATTCACCTTCAATCAGTGACCCAAAAGTACTGTAGACTTACATTTATATTGTTTAGGCAATGTCAAGTGTTAAAGTAAACATATTCTAAAACCTGTGATGTGGTGTCCGGAACATTTCATTTCATTGCATAAGGAAGGTTAGAAGTATGTTCTGGACAAGAGGGCTACAACATCCTCAAGTCAATGATATAGAAAATTATGCAACAATTTCTGGAATCATCTCACATATTGGAATAGTAAAAGAATCACAGTAGTTTTCAGCTTTGTTTGTTCAATAAAATGAGCTCTGAGGGCAGACTTGAGGGACTCAGTGATCCCAGAACATTACTTCATTTATCCATTTTAAAGGCACACTTATTAAGACTATTTAAAAATTGTCAGTGGGGAAAATGTACGTTTTAAAGAAATAATTGGGCCTTCATTTAAGTTTTCTCAATCTCTTCATTCTATGAACTTGAGTTCTCAAACTATGGAATAGATCTTAAAATTAGGAACATTTTATTTAAACATAATGTTAACCACACTCAAAAAAATCTAAAACTGAGACACTTAACATTAAAAAATAGGAAATGGAAGGAAAAAATGTAGAATACCACCAAAATAAAATAACAAACAGAAGCATAAAGGAAAGAAATAGTGGAGACATAGAGCTACCAGAAAACAAAAGATAAAACGGCTATAAAAAAATCCTTATAGCCCTAGCCGGTTTGGTTCAATGGATAGATCATCAGCCTGGGGACTGAAGGGTCCCAGGTTCGATTCTGGTCAAGGGTACATGCCCGGGTTGTGGGCCCAATTCCCAGTAAGGGGCGTGCAGGACGCAGCTGATCAATGATTCTCTCTCATCATTGATGTTTCTTTCTCTCCCTTTCTCTCTGAAATCAATAAAAATATATTTAAAAATCCTTATACATCAATAATTCCCCTATATGTAAATGGACTGAATTCACCAATGAAAAGGCACAGAGTAGCAGGTTTGGTTAAAAAACAAAATCCAACCATATGCTCCCTTCAGGAGACACATCTTGAAAGGGTGGAAAGTCATTCTCCAAGCAAACAACATCCATAGAAAAGCAGGTATAGCCATACTTACGTCTACAAATTAGATACATGGTCATCTGTATCAGCTCTACAATGTATTGAGTTCTTGGTTTGCCTTCAAGTATTACCTTTACTTTCACTTTTCATATATTCTGTTATAACGTATCTGGGTATGGCACTCATTTTTTTATTAAATTCTCTAAATTCTTTAATCTGTAAATTATTTTTCTTCCTTAATAGTTTCCCTCACTTCTGAAACTCCAATAATGTGAATGTAAGACCCTTGTCCTACATGTTCCTGAGATTTTTTCATTTATATTTTTCTTTTTCTTTTTTTTTTATTGTTGAAGTATTACAAATAGTAGTACATATGTCTCCTTTTTTTCCCCTCATTGAACTCCACCGGGCCTCCCCTACCCCCCAGTACATGCCTTTACCTGCCCTCCCCCTCAGTGTCTTGTATCCATTGGTTATGCTTATATGCATGCGTACAAGTCCTTCGGTTGATCTCTTACAGCGCCCCCCCTCCACACCCCAACTTTGATGCCAAGGTAGACCATATCCTGGGCCATAAAACAAACCACAACAATTTTTAATTTTTTTAAAAAAAATACGGACTGTGGCCCTAGCTGGTTTGGTTCAGTGAATAGAGTGTCGACCTACAGACTGAAGGGTTTCTGTTTCGATTCTTGTCAAGGGCACATGCCCAGGTTGTGGGTTTTATCCCCAGTAGGGAGCACGAGCACTCATGAGGCAGCCAATCAGTGATTCTCTTTCATCATTGATGTTTCTATCTCTCTCTCCCTCTTTCTTCCTCTCTGAAATCAATAAAAACATATTTTAAAAAAATACAGAATGTGTTTTCTGATCACAATAGAATCAAGCTAAAAATCAATAACTGATGATTAAAAGGAAAATCTCTAAACATGTGGAAGTTAAACAACTCATCTAAATAATCCATAGTTCAAAATAAAGTATCAAAGGAAGTTTTTAAAAATACATAACACCGAATAAAAATGAAAATCTATACTAATAAAAGGGTAATATGCTAATTAGACCGGGAGAACTTCCAGACAAAGCCATGGTGGTGAGGCAGAGATCGTTAGGGGCGATCAGGCCAGGAGGGGAGGCCAGTTTGGGGTGATCAGGCCAGTGGGCGGGGGGCAGTTGGGGGCAAGCAGGCCCGCAGGCAGAGTGGTTAGGGGTGACTAGGCAGGCAGGTGAGCAGTTAGGAGGCAGCGGTCCCAGATTGCAAGAGGGATGTCCGACTGCTGGCCCACAGGGATCGGGCCTAAACCGGCAGTTGGACATCCCTGAGGGGTCCCAGATTGGAGAGGGTGCAGGCCAGGCAGAGGGACTCCCCCCACGCCACCCTGTGCACGAATTTTGTGCACCAGACCACTAGTATAACATATAAAACTATGTGGAATGTATCTAAAGAAGCAGCATCAACAAAGATATTTTTAACATTAAGTGCTTACATTAATGCTATGTTATAAGTCAATAATCTAAGTTCATTACTCAAAAAAACTAGAAAAGAAAGAAAAATAAAGCTGAAACAAGCAATGGAATGAGATATTGAGATAAAAGCAGAAATCAATAAAATTGAAATAAGTAAAACAATAGAGATCATTGGTAAAACAAAAAATTGTGTTTTAAAAAAAATAAAGAAAATTGATACACTTTTAGCAAGACTGACAAAATTAAAAGAGAAAAAATATAATCCACCACTATCAAAAATGAAAGCAGATATCATTACAGAGCCAGCAGCTACCAAAGAATATAAGAGAATACTATGAAAAACTTTGTACTCATAAATTTGACAACTTAGAATAAATAGACCAATTCTTTAAAAACCACAAACTACCAAAAGTCATCCAAGATGAAATACATAATCTGAGTAGTGTTATAACCATTAGATAAATAGACTTAATTTAAAAGCTCTCAAGAATGTAATCTCCAGCCCATGTGGTCTCACTAGGAAATTCTACTAAACATTTAAAAAAATTAACAACAATTTTACACAATGTCTTTTAAAAAAATAAAAGAGAAGAAAACACTTCCCAACTTACTTTATAAGGACAGTATTAAAAAAAATTTACTGACCAACATATCTTGTGAATTTAGACATAAAGATTTTCAACAAAATGTTATCAAACTACACTCAAAAATGTATAGAGAAAATTATATACCATGACCAAATGGAATTTATTACAGGTATTCAAGGCTTTTTACCAATCACAAATTAATCAATGAAATCTACCATTACAACAAGCTAAACAGAAGTCATAAAGAAAGAAAAAAACAACTCTTTTAGCAAGGCTGTGTAATATATAACCAACAAACAAAAATGATTTACATTTTTATATACTAACAATGAACACGAAGAAATCAAAGTTAAAAATAACATTCCTTAAACTCACTCCAAAAAATTAACTACATATTTACTTAACAAATATGTACAGAAATTATATACTAAAAAAAATAAAATACTGATAAAAGAAATGAAAACTAAATAGAGAGACATATCATATTCATGTATTGAAAAAATCAACATAGAGATGTCAATTCTTCATAAATTGATCTATAGATTTCATGCAATTCTTATAAAAATCTCAGCAACATTTTTCATCACTGTAGTCAAGCTTATCTAAAATTTATATTAAAAGGCACAGGTAAAGTAATCTTGACAAAGAAGTCTACATTGGGGAAAAATCACTCTGATGTTGAGGTTTACTACATAACTGCAGTAATCAAGACAATGAAGCAAAACAGAGAACTCAGAAAAAAGCCCACAGAAATATTTTTATTTTATTTTATTTTATTTTATTTTTGCAAACGAGAAAAAGCAATCCAATTGAAGAAATATATCCTTTATAGTATATGGTGCTAGAGCAATTGAACAACTATAGCAGAAAGATGAACCTCAACCTAAACCTCACATCTAACATAAAAATTAATTCAAAGTGGATTATGCTCTTTAAAATGTAAAACTATAAAACTTATGATAATCTTCAGGATACAGAGCCAGGCAAAGTGTTCTTATATTTTCCAACAAAATATAAACCAAAACTGAAAAATTGATAAGTGAGACCTTACAAAATAAAAATGTTTGCTTTATAAAAGACCATAAAAAGACAATGAAAGGACAAACTAAAAACTGCATAAAATATATCTGCAAACCATATACATAACAAAGAACTAGTATCTAAGATGTATAAAGAACTCTGAAAACTCAATTATAAAATTATTTTTAAATGAACACTTTTATTGGAAAATAGGCAAAGATATGCTCAGAGATTTCACCAAAGAGGATGTACAAATGATAAGTAAGCACATGAAAAGTTATTCAACATAATATGTGAGATTAGGAAGATTCAAATCAAAACCACAATGAAATATCACTACACACCTATCAGAATGGCTAAAGTTAAAAAAAAAAATAGTGACTCCAAAATGCTGGCAAGGATGTGAGGAAACTGGACACTCATACATTGTTGGTGAGAATGTAAAATGACCCAACCACTCTGGAAAAGGTAATTTCTTATCAGAAACATGCAATTACCATATGACCTAGCAATTTTACTCTTGAGTATTTATCCCAGAGAAATGAAAATTTGTGCTCATATAAAAAACCTACACATGATGTTGTAGCAGTTTTATTTATAATAGCCAAATCTAGGGGGAAAAGTTGATAACATTCTATTTGTTAATGGTTAAGCTGGGATAACCATTCCCACATGTACCATGTGTGAACCCTGAGAAAAAAGATTCATTTGATGTGAGCCACGGGAAGGAATGGTCTGCTGAAATCTCCCCCTTCCCCCCTTTCCCCATGGTCAACCAAGGGTCCAAATTTTATAAATAATAAGCACCAGCAACCATTTACCATCAGGGACTTCTGCATGCTGTACACCAGGAAGATCCTTAGACTGAACTCTCGCTTCCAGCACTATTCCCTGCTTGTTTAGACTGCCTTAATCAACCACTGTAGGGAAGCCTCAGTTTGTCTTTCTTCCAAGGGACTGAGACCTTCCCCATCCAATCAGACCTGCTCAATTTGGATGATTCATTTACATAAAACAGAACTAATTGGCAATCTGGGCAGGTACTTTCACTCTGAAAGGTGGCCTCCCCTTTGTCTTTGCTGTGGCAACCTAAGTTGTCTCCTGGGCTGTAGCTCCTTTTTGCTCAAATAAATGCTTTTTTATTCTTTATTACAATCTAAACTTAATTCTGATTTACACATGTAATATATGTATTAAGTAATTCTGCTCAGCAATTAGAAGAAAAAACTATCAATACAATTTAAGTGAATCATTTAGAGTTTATGCTAAGTGAAAGAAATTAACCCTCCCCCACAAATTACACTGTATGATTCCACACACAGAGGCACACACATGTATGTATATATACATATATGTATGTATGTATACTTTTTAAATGATAATTTTTTTTAAAGGTGAACAGATTAGTGGTGTCAGGAACAGAATGGGCTGGTACAGAAAGAATAGGAGGGATGTGGGTGTTTATTAAAGGGTATCCTAATGGTGATGGCATTGTGACTTGTGACTGATGTGAAATACAAAATCTACACATGTAACAATCTATATATACAAAATTATATATATATAAACACTACACATGTAATAAAATAATATAATACATTGTTATATTATATATATACTAGAGGCCCAATGCATGAATTTGTGCACAAGAGGTTGGGTCCCCTCAGCCCAGTCTGCACCCTCTCCAATCCAGGATCCCTCGAGGAATGTCCAACTGCCGGGGATCGGGCCTAAACCGGCAGTCAGACATCCCCCTCACAATCCTGGACCACTGGCTCCTAATCGCTCACCTGTCTGCCTGCCTGATTGTCCCTAACTGCCCCCACCCCCCGATGGCCTGATCACCCCTCACTGCTTCTGCATGCTGGCCTGGTTGTGCCCAACTGTCCTCCCCTGATGCCCTGGTCCCCCACAACTGCCCTCTCCTGCAGGCCTGGTTGCCACCAACTGCCCTCACCTGCTGGCCCCATTGCCCCCAATTGCCCTTTCCTGAAGGCCTGGTCCCTCAAAACTGCCCTTCACTGTAGGCCTGATCCCCCTCAACTGCCCACTCCTGCAGGTCTGGTTGCCCCCAACTGCCTTCCCCTGCCAGCTTGGTTGCCCCAATTGTCCTCCCCTGCAGGCCCAGTTGCCCCCAACTGCCCTCTCCTGTAGGCATGGTCCCCCTAAACTGCCCTCCCCTTCAGGTCTGGTTGCCCCCAACTGGCCTCCCTTGCCAGCCTGATCACCCACAACTACCCTCCCCTGCCAGCCACCTTGTGGCGGCCATCTTTGACCACATGGGGGTGGTCATCTTGTGCGAGGGCATAAGGGTCAATTTGCATATTACCTATTTATTATATAGAATGTGCATATATGTGTGTGTGTGTGTATATATATACACACACATATAAATATATAAATATATATTCCTGGTTCAAAAATTGATTGTTAAATGAATGAATATATGAATTTAAGAGGCAATTTGGAGCCAAAGAAGCAAAGATGAGTGAAATTGCCTTCCAAAGATTTCTCCATGGCCCAGCCATGGTGGCTCAGTGGTTGAGTGCTGACCTCTGAACCAGGAGGTCATGTTTCAATTCCCAGTCATGGCACATGCCTGGGCTGCTGGTTCAATTCCCAGTGGGGAGCATACAGGAGGTAGCCAATCAATGATTCTATCTCATCATTGATGTTTCTAGCTCTCCCTCTCCCTTCTTCCCTGAAATCAATAAAAACATATTTAAAAAAAAAAAAAAGATTTCTCCATGTCTGTCTTTAAATATAACAATTGTTGTTAAATCCTCTGTTGAAGCTTCCATCATAAGTAAGATTATTTTCTGTAGCTCTCCAGACAAATTTTCCAAGATACATCTCATAAAGCAGCACATGGCTGGACACAGCTGAATGAACAAACTGGACTCTTCCCATCCCTCCTCCCCACATCCTGTGACAAAAACTGTGATGTGTACCTTCTCTTTTGTCTACATTTTCCTTCCACATACCTTAAAATAATTAGACCATAATATGAATTAATCACTTTCCAAATTTCCTGTTCTCAAAACTAAAAAGTGTGGTTTTAATTAAAAAAGAACAAAAGGAAAAAGAAAAAAGTCTCATTCTTTTAGAAGTTGAATAAGACTTGAGAATTCCTTATAATCAAATTCTATACACACACAAAATTATTCTTTTGAGGCTTGCATTCTGTACCCTCTGAATCAGGTTAGGATTAATGTCTAGTGTTTTCTCTTAAGCCTATGAAATCATTCTTTTAAAAATGAAACACTATTAAAACCCTACTAGCAAGATCCCAGGCAGGGACTTTTGAAATTTCATGCTCTTGATTTATTTATCTACTGTGATACTCCACCAAATTGATCTCTTTAGCAGTTCCTAGAACAAACTACATTTTCTTTTCTACTCCTTTGTCTTTGCACGTACTATTCCCTTTGCCAAAAATATTCCTTTCTTCTTCTATATCTTCCCACCTTTCTTGTTCTAGCAAAATCCTTCCCATCCTTCAAGTGGCAGAATAGATAATATTTAATCCAGGCCTCCTTTTCTGACCATCCTTTTATGAGGCCAAATTTGACTTCGATATCCATTTCAGGTGTTTTCATTGGGCCAAGGTCATGCATCCATTGTAGCAGGATCCCTCTGTAATGACACTATCTATTATTGTAATATCACTACCTTATTATTGTTTTCAATAGGTGACAGACTCCAAGGCAGATAATGAGGCAGAGTCTTCATGGTATTCTCGAGAGCTAGCGTTCATTCAGTAGTGTGGCATAGTTGTCTGAAGAGACAGATCTTTATTGAGTGACATGACCGAGTGCTAACAAATGACAAAACATGTGAAATTACAGACTAATCTTAAAACATTAGAAAGAATTATTATGCTAGTTCCACAGCTTCTCTCTCTATAGATGCCTGTGATTATGTTTTTTATCTTGCATACATTGTGTATAATTATTTTTCTCATATTTTGTCTTGGAGAAACTTTGCTCCAAATTTAATCAAAAATAGTTTCCTGGAATTCAACCACATAAACATGTGTTGAAAACCAGTACCCTCAGCCACTTCTTATTTTGCCTCCATTATCAACTCTGTCCTGGGCACACTTCGTTGTAACCTTTTAATATGTAAGAACGTTAGCCATGGGACACTTTCCCTCTTATAGGAAAACTTACTCTTATTCTTATTCTCAGCCTCAGCTGCAGTCTTTAGAAAGAACGGGCTTCTAGTATAAAATTAAATTTTTCAGACATATAAGAACAATATCATAGGTAAATAATATGCCATCCTCTCTACTCCTCTAGGGAATAAGTATCAATTAGCACTCTGTATATTGAGGATCCTTATGGTAATATACCTTCAAAAAAGGTATGTACAATACCAATGTGTGTAATTGTTGGGGAATGATTGATTTAAAAATCTGTTTTTCTGTGTGAGCCTGGAGAATTCTCTTAGTCATTGTGAAAATGGCATTTAATAAAGTGTCCCTTTAGTTGATATTATATAGCTATCAATATCACCCATTTGATGCATGCAAGAACTCTGATATGTAGCCATTAAAATATCTGACCAGCTCTAGAAAAATCATATCGGGAATGAGAAATGGGAGTGGTGGTGACAGTGATGGTGGTGGTAGTGATAATAGTGACAGTGGTAATGGTTGGAATGGTTTTATTTTGGGTGGTAATAGTAATGGTGATGGTGGTGGCATTTGTGGTAAGCAGTAGTGGTGGTGGTGGTGGTGGTGGTAGTGGTAATGGTATATGGGGTTGTTTCTAGGGGTGATAGTAATGGTGGTGGTAGAGACAGTAGCAGTGCCCCTCATGTTTACTAGTAGTGTTCTGGAGATTCAGCACAAGACTAAGAGGGGTGACTTTTGAACAATCCCCTGACAACTCTTATCCAAAAGAAACTGAATAATTTATCAATATTAAGGAAAAGTCTTTCATTTATACTTAGGTGATACGGTGCCCAGAAAAGTGACTCAGGACATTTAAATCACTTCTCAAATCTTTCTGGCATCTGCCCCTCACTCCCAACCCAAAGACCACACATATCATGACCACTTACCCCTTTCATTATTTATGTAGAGAATTCAAACTGCATGTCATTTCCTCTGAGAAGTCTCCCCTGGCACCAACCCCATGATATTTCCAAAGACTTTCACTCACCAAGTCTTTATCACAATTTTAAACTACTTACTTACTTATCTCTCCAGTAAATAAAAAAATCCTAGAAGACAGGCAAAAATATGCCCTTTCATCTCTCTATTCCCAACATCTACACAGGGTGTGAAGTGTTTGTTGAATCCCTACATAAGAGAAAGGTTGTATGTTTCATTCTAGAAGATGGTGGGGTTTTTTGAAGTAATGAATCATGTCTTTTTCACCCTAGCAGTTTTTCTGTTCATCTCCCAATGTGTTTTACATAGCCGGGGTGAGCTGTCGGTGCCCATTGCTCCCCTAGTTGCAAATCACAGTGGGTTTTTTGTAAGAGCAAAGGAAAAATAAATTCAAAAGATAGCTTTCATATTCATTTGACCCATCAAATAATGCAGGAATAGGTAGAGATATTAATACCCCAAGGTCTTTTCCATTCCCAAGACTCAGTGGTATTGTGATGCTGGTGTGGTATAATTATATATGAGAAGGAATAATGAAAGCCAAAGATGTCCTACTTCAGTCTCACATTATTTCAGGAGCTGAGTCCAAGCCTTATTACTCCATTTCATTTTCCCATCACAAAACCATGTTAACTTATACTTCATTTCTCTCACTTCTTTTCAAGTCTTTTTTTTTTTTTCATGTATTTTTTTTTATTGATTTCAGAGAGGAAGGGAGAGGGAGAGAGAGATAGAAACATCAATGATGAGAGAGAATCATTGGTCTGCTGCCTTCTGCATGCCCCCTACTGGGGATTGAGCCAGCAACCCGCATGTGCCCCAAATGGGAATAGA
This sequence comes from Corynorhinus townsendii, assembly GCA_026230045.1. NCBI lineage: Eukaryota > Metazoa > Chordata > Mammalia > Chiroptera > Vespertilionidae > Corynorhinus > Corynorhinus townsendii. The sequence goes on along the minus strand of JAPDVU010000001.1, from coordinate 75,560,983 downwards.
ACTGTGACCTCCTGGCCCATGGGTCAATGCTCAACCGTTGAGCCACACCAGCCAGGCCTTCAGGATCTTTTTTATACACAGTATTAAGTACTTACTAGAACTATCTTCCTCCAATAAGACATAAAATTAATAGTAGTTACACTGTTCCTGTTTTTAGGACTCACCTCCTCCCCAGTTAAAGCAGAGGCCGTCCCTTAGAAAATAACACCTGCAAAGATATAGAAATTATTTGGTCCAGATGGTAACATTTGGCAGTTGCCAAAAGATTCACATGGCCAGAGCTCTAAGCCAAATCAATTCCATCACACCTTTGCTTGAAGATAGGCTGAAAACAAAAACATGGTCCATTTCCCAGTGTCATTCTAGTTTCTTTGATGTAGATTCGCACCCATTAGGGACCTAGTTCTGGAACCAGAGATCAAAACAACTGGTCTTTATTATCCTTTGCTTGTGCCCCCTGACACTGCTTGCTCAAAGAAAAGGAGGCGAATGATTGCCAACTTGGGTTTAGCTCTCCAGAGAAGTTTGTGGTTTCATGAATCTGAAAGCAGTGCAGTCATTCCCAAGACTACTTCGTCCAATAGTGCTCTCAGGATCCCCTGCTCCCAAAGCAGAGCTCGGAAACCAGCAGCCTTTCAGGAGAGCCAGTGCAACCAGCAGCCAAGAGTCATCCTTGATAAATATGATTTTAATAAGTGCTGGAAAATCAGGAAATTGCAGGCCCTTGGCTCTCGTGATTTTTATCATACCGAGTCCCCTAGAGAGAGCAGAAGAAGAGCCAGTAATGTGTCATCCTTCCCATCAGAATCCTGAAAAAAAGTCAGTGTTGAAGAGACATTTTCCTGTCAGGTACTACTGTGTATCAAATGCATCCACCTCTTGGACCAAAGGACTAAATTAATTTGAAAACAAAGAGAAGAGTCTGTAGCAACACTGGCAGAGGATAAGGTTTATAAGCTGGCCCAAGGGTCCTCCAAATCTACCATAAGGGAAACATCTGACACAGAAAAATGTGTGCTGGCAACTTGTTTGATTGTAATTTCAATGAAAAATTGAAACCATACTTCCATGGGATTAAGCTTCCCTCATTCACCAGAAGGAGGTTCCTGTTAACAAATGTGGACCATGTTAGCATCCCCCACACTTCTCCTTTCAGGCGGCTTGCCCGTAAGTATGCACTGTGAGCTCGAGATGGAAGAAACCTCCTCAATGTGGTCACAGGTGGCAGAGTTGGTTTTTAATATGTTTAGGACTGAAGTGGTTGCAATAGAGGCAAAAAGTAGACATATGTCTCACAGATGCAATATTAATTAGGGAGTAAATAAGTCCAAAGGGTCTGTCTTCCAGAGGTAATAAGACTCTCCTGATAGCAGGCAAAAAGGCCCCTGGTTTACCTATCATTGTGTAATAATGCTGAATGGAAGGAAGGCACTTTAATTTATTCTCCCCATGGGTATGTTTCTTTATTGTTGTCAGACACAGGAGAGTGGTATAAGGAAAATGGTCATGCTCATGGTTTGCAAAAGAACAAATGTTTGGTAAGGAAAAGCACTGCACTCGAACCCAAGGGTTCCTTCACAGTATGTGTTTGCAAAGAATACCAGAACTGTTTACAGCATGTAAATATCCCAGGGAGTCCGTCAAAGCAGCGATAATTAATGTGTTTAAAGATTAATGAGCTCAAGACCAGTATATGGTGAGTACAGCTGACAGTTCAACAAATGTGAGGGCTGGAAGAAGGAATTATTTTGTCTATATTTTTGTTTATTTATTTTTACCAGAACTGCTGGCCTGCCCTGCATTATGGCCCCTACTGGCCCTTCACAGTACTCTGACCATCCACAGAAACATATGGATATTGACCTCGGGTGACTAGGTGTTTCATAGAAAAATCAATCCTTGGGACAAAGAAAAGGGTTCTCTACTCCTATGAAGTTACTTCATTATATAAACTATTGAATTATCTGGGAGTGTTTTTAAGAGAAACAGACATCTGGTGGGAGGACAGAGAAAGCATCTGAAGGTTAATCCCTTATGAAAGAGCCATGGCCAAAGAATCTTCTATAGAGTGTGTGATGAAATATACTTTCCCTAGGTAGCTCTACTACGAAGGAAAATGTCTAAAGTTGCCCTGCCATGTCTACATTTTATGTAAGTTCCCAAGGGCAGGAGCCATGTCTTTTAAACATTGACTCTATTACCCGGCATATGATTGATGCTCAGTCATTTAGTAGAGCCAAACAAAACAACCTTTATAAAAACGTTGCTTTTATATAATTCAAGAGAAAGCATATAAAAATCAGAAGCCAAGTCTTAGCTGGTTTGGCTCAGTGGATAGAACGCCAGCCTGCAGACCCGGGTTTGATTCCGGTCAAGGGCATGTACCTCCATTGCAGGCTCTATCCCCGGCCCTAGTCAGAGCTTGTGCAACCTATCGATGTGTCTCTCCCACATCGATATTTCTCTGTCTGTCTCTCTCTCCCCCTTCCACTCTTGGCAAAAAAAAAAAAAAAAATCAATGGAAAAATATCTTTGGGTGAGAATTAAGAAAAATAATAATAAATAATGCCACTCTGTAACTCTCAACAGTCTAAAAATAAATAAATAAAAATAAATAAATAAAAATCAGAAGCCAAGAAAAAACAGCTAGATGTTTAAATATTACATTAAGACTAACTCTAGCTCTACCAAGTCTGTTTGAGCCTAACTTGTCTTATGTATTTCTTCCATCACTTTAATGGAGAGCCTAATGACTTGAAAGGGTCACTTTATTTCTAAAAAGGCTAGATTACTATGAGAGTGGGCACTAGGAGGAATCCCTCCAATAATTCCAACTGCTTTCTGCCTGCATAAGACCTCATCTGGACAGAGTGGGAACAAGAAATTATCACATACCTCTGAATATACAAAAGCAAAAGTCATACAGGACCACAAAGATCCTGTCCATTTCTGGCTATCTCACCTGATTTTGTTTAGAAACTGTTCTTCAAAGGAGGAAGAGCTGTTCCTCCATGTCTTTCTTGGTCTCCAAAGAAAGGGCACAAGCCTTGGAAGGAGGCAGCAGTTATTATAAACTAGAGGACTGGTGCATGAAATTCATGCATGGGGGGGGTGTGTCCCTCAGCCCAGCCTGCACTCTCTGCAATCTGGAATCCCATGAGGGATGTCTGACTGCCTGTTTAGGCCCAATCCCAGTGGGCAGTCAGACATCCCTCTCACAATCCAGGACTGCTGGCTCCCAACTGCTAACCAGCCAGACTTCCTGATTGCCCCTAACCACTTCTGCCTGCCAGCCTGATCACCCCCTGACCACACCCCTGCCAGCCTGATTGCCCCTAACTGCCCTCCCCTGCAGGCCTGGTCACCTCTAACTGCCCTCCCCTACAGGCTTGGTCCCCCCCAACTGCTCTCCCCTGCAGGCCTGGGTCCCCCCCTAATTGCCCTTCGCTGCAGGCTTCATCATCCCCAATTGCCCTCCCTTGCAGGCCTGGTCCCTCCCAACTGCCCTCCCCTGCTGGCCATCTTGTGGCAGCCATCTTGTGTCCACATGGGAGCAGCCATCTTGTGTGTTGGAGTGATGGTCAACCTGCATATTACTCTTTTATTAGATAGGATAGAAGCCTGATGCATGGGTGGGGGCCAGCTGGTTTGCCCTGAAGGTTGTCCCTGATCAGGGTGGGGGTTCCCTTGGGGTGTGGGGTGGCCTGGGTGAGGGGCCTGTGGTGGTTTGTAGCCTGGAGCGGAGCCAAGCCTTCTGCTCGTTCCATGATGGCAGCCATTTCTGTTGGGATTTATTTATCTTCTATAATTGAAACTTTGTAGCGGAAGCCAAGCAGTCCAGGGCTTCAGAAGCTTGGCTTCCTCTATCACCGGGGGCAACCCTAGCCTCTTGCTCTCTCCAGCTCTGTGGTTGCCACCATTTTTGTTGGGATTTATTTACCTTCAATAATTAAAACTTTGTAGCCTGGAGTGGGCCAGTCAGGGTGTGCGGAAAGCTTGGCTTCCTCCATCATTGGGGAAACCCAAGCCTCCCTCCTGCTTTCTCCGTGGCTGCAGCCATCTTGGTTGGGTTAATTTGCATACTTGCTCCTGATTGGCCGGTGGGCGTGGCTGGTGGGCGTGGCTTGTGGGTGTGGCAGAGTGCTGGTTAATTTGCATATTACTCTTCTATTAGATAGGATGACCTGAGGGAAAATCTCTTTCCTCCCTTCATACCCATTACAGCTCAACTAGATCATGATGTTTTCTGAGGGCAAACAAATAAATGAACTCTGTTGCTTTGAATAACTGAAACTGAGAGGAAAGTAGTTGTTCACAAAAGTGTATTTTTTTCTCCCTATGTACCAAAAGGCAAACTGAAGAAATGGAAATAACCAGAAACAAACAGATAAGGTGGTCTCAAAATGTGGACCCTAGATCCGCACCATCAGCCTCACCAGAAAACCAGCTCCAAATTCAAGTTCTTAGGCCTCTTCCAGACCTACTGAGTCAAAAGGTCCATAGATGTATCCAAGCAGCCTGTGTTTTATGAAACCCTCTAGATGATTCTGGAACTGACTAATATTTGAGAGCCCCTGCTGTGGACTAAGGAGAAGGGCAGAGAAGAGGTAATTGGGCACAAAAATGCCTGCCAGGTGACAGGTTTTAGAAAATAGTAGTAGTAAAAAGATGAAACAGTATAGAGGGTAGTGGTAGACAGTATACTGACTAATAACATAATATTTTGGAAGAGCAATTCTTAAATATGAATTCAACTTAATCTTATTTCATTCAGTATTTTTTCAAATTTATCAGTAATCCTTCTTCACTAATTTAGAATAGTTCTAAATTATGATAAAGAATTTTAGTTAAGTAATAGTTGTTCAGTAGTGGGATGATTGACATGAATAAGGTACATAATCTTTTTTTTAGATCTTAAATCAAATTTTATCTTCTAGGATGATTTACAAGCAAATATCTAAATGGCAAAGAAATATATTACTTTCAAATTTATCTTTTGATCTCAGTCTATGAATTCATAAATACAGTTTTTATAAAAGTATATATTTACCATCCCTATATAATTTGGCAAATACATATTTTCTTTTCAATGTGAACCCCCCCAAAAATTAGCTGGTTGCTGAGGGATCAAGCATTTAAGAGACAATATGCTAGAAAATATTTTTAAATAGTTTTAATGTCTAAATTGATTGAATTAGAAGATTTAAATCTTGTTTCTTACAAGTTGTGTGTCTTAAGACAAGTCTTTTAATCTTTCTCTGAGGCACATTTCTTATACTCAGATTATCAAACGATTATGAGCTTAGATGGGATAATGCATGTTAAAGTCTTGGTAAAGTATAGTTTGTGTGCTATATAAACAAAAGGTAAGACCTTAGGAAATCTAGAATATTCATATTCTTTAAAAATGTGGTATTTTAGAATCATTTAATGGAAGAATCTTTAAAATGTAAAAGAAAATCCTTGGCCTTCTATGTTCACTACACAATGTACAGCCAAAAATAGAGCTGCTTAAAGAGCTGTGTTACAGTATTTTTGTTCTTCCAACAAGTCAAAAGGCCAGGACGATGTTGCCTTGGAGAAGAGATGACATTTTGAAAGCAGTAAACAGAACAGCAGCCTCAATGCTCATATGACCTGGGACCATGGGCAGATCATCACATTCCCATTTGCCAAGTAACAGTGAAAGTTTTAAGATACAAACACAGCTGAGAAATAAGTTGATGTGGTGAACTTTTGCATGATTCGTGGTCAGAATAGGCTGAAATACAAGGAGACCTGAGAAATTCACTGAGATCCTATTAAAATTTTATAACTCATTATCTGAAAAATGTGACATGTGATCTGGTTCATTCAACCTTTCAATGATATTTCAATTTCTAGGAGGAACACTACCCTTGCCCAATTTTGCTGGTGGCAATATTTCATGAAAAGTTCTATTTAACTGATGTTCTATTTAACATAACATAACAGACACCCCCCCCACCCCTGTTCACAAATTTCATGCATAGTTTAAAATATTACTATTAATTTACATACCCAAAATTGAAGTAACACAGGATGAAGAGTAAGAAGCCTGTTACTTCACGATCTTAGACAAGTCCCTTAGCCTCTGTGGTCCTGGGTGCCCTCCTGAATAAAGTAAGCAGTTGGACTAGAAACTCACTCTAGGACTTCAGAGAACAGTGAATGGTCATGATTTACTCTGAAATCTCTGTCTCAAGTAGCAATTATGCTCCTCACAATTCCCACACTTAGGGCGAATGCCATAACCACAGACTGAGACATATTTTTATCATAAACTATGACAAACAACTACTTCCTCCATGTTCAATGTCAACTCAATTTCTCACCTGAAGGTTAACTATTCTGTGGCTAACTGTCAGCTGCATACAGTCTGGTCAACTGTATGGCTGGCTCTGGCTGTCACCTGAGAAGTCAGTTAAAAAATATCTGGATCCTGAATGTTGATTTTGGGATATCTCCAGAGGGAGGTATCAGATATTATGTGGATCAGGCACTAAAGCCCTTCCCAGCCTAGTCAGGTTCCCACTGCAATCGTGATGCTATAAACTGGATAGTAGCTGCCTCAGTGCTTGGGCTTCAATCTAGAGGTCTAGAATGGTCTGAGTGGTCCTGGGGGAGCTCGTGTTTGAGGCCCTCCCAAACGTTGTGCTCAGAGCTACCCCTGCCCCCGCCCAGGCTGCACACAGCTGCTTGCATTCGGCCAACCTGTGCTGAACCTTTCCTGATATATACCTAAGTCAGCTGCTCTTGGATTTGTGGGGCCAGAGGGAAATAGAGAAAGGGACAGAAAAGTGAGAAAGAGGGAACAGGGGTCTCCATGGCCTGTGTCCTCCAGGGGTTATTATCTGGCTAAGTGTGAGAGCTCTGTCAGTACATTGTACAGACTCACTGTGTTTCTCAGATGAGAGAAATGCTCCTCAGTCTGTTTAACACTGAAGCCCATAGTGTTCCTGATTAATCATCAGTCCCCTCCTGCCTTTCACAACTCCCTCACAGGCCTACATTCCAGGCCCCGTTCTCAACCCTCAGCCTCCCCCTGCTCCAGAAAAGTCCCCACCTCTCATCTCCCTTCTAACTCTGTCTCTGTGTCTATCTCTCTCTCTGTGTCTGTAAGTGCTTCTCCATCTGTGTACCTCTCTCTGTGACTTCAGATGTGTCCAAGTGTGTGTCTTCCTGTCGGTCTGTCTGTCTTTGTCTCTCTGTCTCTTTCTTTTTTTCAATTTCTCTTGGTCTGTGACTGTGTATTTATCTTTCTTTGATTCTATTTCTCCCTGCCTGCCTCTTCCCCAACCCATTCCTGATCAAGTAGAAAAGAAAACAAATTTAATGTTTCTAAAAACACTTCAACCATTGATATTTCCAATTCTTCTCTTAAAATTTACAGTGTCACTACAAATCTACAGTGATGATAATGGAAGTAGATTTGAATGCAAACAATGCAATATACAGATAATATAGAATTGTACACTTGAAACCTATATAATCATATTAACCAATGTCACACCCATAAATTAAATTATTTTTTAATTCTTTATTGTTTAAAGTATTACATATGTCTCCTTTTTCCCCATTGACCTCTCTCCAGCCACCTCCACCCTCTAGCACATGTCCTCACCCCCCTAGTGTCTATGTCCATTGGTTATGCTCACATGCATGCATACAAGTTCTTTGGTTGATCTCTTACCCCTCCCCCTTCCATCTTCCCCTGCCTTCCCTCTGAATTTTGATGGTCAGTTCAATGATTCTTTGTCTTTGGATCTGTTTTTGTTCATCAGTTTATGTTGTTCATTACATTCCACAAATGAGTGAGACCATGTGATATTTATCTTTCTCCAACTGGCTTATTTTGCTTAGCATAATGCTCCCCATGTCCATCCATGCTGTTGCAAATGGTAAGAGTTCTTACCATTTGCAAATGGTAGAGTGCAGTATTCCATTGTGTAGATGTACCACCATTTTTTAATCCACTCATCTGTTGATGGGCACTTAGGCTGTTTCCAAATCTTAGCTATTGTAAATTGTGCTGCTAAGAACATAGGGGTGCATATATCCTTTCTGATTGGTGTTTCTGATTTCTTGGGATATATTCCTAGAAGTGGGATTTCCATTTCTAGGATCAAATGGGAGTTCCATTTTTAATTTTTTGAGGAAAATCCATACTGTTTTCCACAGTGGCTGTACCAGTCTGCATTCCTACCAGCAGTGCATGAGTGTTTCTTTTTCTCCACATCCTCACCAGCACTTGTCATTTATTGATTTGTTGATGATAGCCATTCTGACACGTGTGAGATGGTACCTCATTGTGGCTTTGATTTGCATGTCTCAGATGATTAGTGACTTTGAGCATGTTTTTATGTCTCATGACCTTCTGTATGTCCACTTTAGAAAAGTGTCTAAGTCCTTTGCCCAGTTTTTGACTGGATTGTTTATCTTCATTTTAATAAAATGTATATTGAAAAGGAAAATAGAATCGCTTTCTTCTAGGTGTCTCCTGTAAAAGATGGGGTCAAGAAAGATCTGGAGATTCCCTTTTCTAGCTTGGGAATGTGTTGCTGGGAAAGAGGACTCAGATGAAAGCCATCAGGCATCCCAAATTGAAGCTCTGCCACCTAGAAGTGACACAACCCTGGGAGTGATGGTGTGCAACACAATTCTAGGCCACCTCACCTCCCATGTTCATCTGTGCTATGGGGTCCTTCCTCCCAGTGGGTGTTTTTACTAAGGTAACAAAATAGATTTGTGGAAATAGCCTAAACTTTGGAATTAAACGCTGGGGTTCATAATCCTTGCTCTGCCTCTTATTGTGTGGCACTGAAGTTACAACTTAATTTGTCCTCTTTGCTTTTCTTTGCATATAACATGAAGAGAACACTGCCCGGCCATGGAAGCTCAGTGGCTGAGTGTCGACCTATGAACCAGGAGGTCATGGTTTGATTCCAGGTCAGGGCACATGCCCAGTTATGGGCTCGATCCCCAATAGGGAATGTGCAGGAGGCAGCCAATCAATGATTCTCTCTCATCATTGATGTTTGTATCTCTCTCTCCCTCTCCCTTCCTCTCTGAAATCAATAAAAATCTATTTTAAAAAAATAAAGTGAAGACGTCACTTATGAGTCTTACCAGATTTTCTTAAGGTTCTAGAACCTTGAAATGATAATGAGTAGTATGAGGGTTATTGGATTTTGTTTGGTTTGGTTTGATATTTTGCTTATTAATTCTGAGGTATGGTGGTTCTCAACTGAGGCAATGTTGTCTCCCAAGGGGCATTTAGCAATGTCTGGAGACCATTGTGGTTGTCACACTGGAGGGCATTACTGGATTCAACTGGATAGAAGCCAAGGATGCTGCTGAACATCCTACAATGCACAGGGCACTGACCACATCAAAGAATTATACGGTTTAAAATAACGCCACTGGTGCAGAGGTTGGGAAGCCTTGGTTTAGAATGATAAACTTTTTAGAGTAGTCTTATTTATGTTACTATTGCATCATCATTTTATTTTCAGTATTTTATTACTTTTAACTTGTTTTTTCTACCAATGTACTTTAAGTCTTTTATCTCCTTGGCACTCAGGCCCTAAGGCAAAGGAAACTGGCCACCTTCCATGCTTTGGCCATGCAGCTCCTAATATCTGTCCTTTTGATAAACCGCTGGACAATAACTATGATAGACTATATTAAGTTATACAAAGATTCACAAACCCAAATTCCTTCTCATGATATAGTAATTACAGCTCCAGTGACAACATAGCTCAGTTTATTCATTTGGCCATTTGAAAATTGATTAATTAATTTTGGTGAGGCACTGTGATAAGCACTGAGGAGACAGAATCAAAATATATCCAGATATGATCTCTGCCACCAATAATTACAATCAAATAGAAAAAAAGGGAGGTAAGCCAAAAAAATTATTCAAATAAATACATAAACACAAGTCATAAAAAGCACAATAAATGAGAAGAAATAGATTCTAAGAATGAAAATAACTGAAGGGACCTATTTAAGGTCCCTTATAAAAGGTGGGAAGGGTCAAGGAATGCTTCTCTGACTGAAGGTTAGCTGTGACAGGCGGGAGAACAGGAGTTAGCCAGAAAAGGAACTTTTGCAGAAGAGAAAAAAGCATGTGGCAGGTTTCTAAGGTCAAAAAAACCTTGAGCCGTTTAGAAAGCTGAGATCTTGGGATATGTTCATCTCTGTCTTAAGTCATCTAAATCTTTTGTGAAAACTACTAACTACATCTGTCTACATTTCACAATCTTTACAGACAGTTTCACAGATTGATAAGGTTTTTGTTCATTGCTGTTTTTCTCTTTTTTAAATATATAATCAAGACAAGAATATTAATGAATGTGATATCATGAATAATAAACCCCAGATAAAGGAAGTTAGGGGCAATAAAGTTGTGTAACTAAAAGAGATGCCCAACTCCCTAATATTACAAAACTATTAAGTGACTTGCATGAATATCACTCCTCAAGTTATCTGCAAACCTGGGACTAGAACCAAAGTCTCCTGACTTCTGGTCATTTCCTTGTCCCTATTTGGGATGCAGCCCCCAAATAATGCAGTAGGTAATGAAATACTACCATGTTTTTTTCTGCAAAATAACCAAAACCAGAGACAGACATTGTTACATATTGACCACTGGTCTAAACCAGTGTGAATTAGTTTTGCTTATTTTCATTCAGAGAGTAATAAATAAAGTAGCTGTCAAAATATGGGCAAATTAATAAAAGTTGAATTTTACTTTTTAATAGAAAAAATAATATAGAGAAGAAAAAATTTTGGTAACATTTCTTACGTGTGCTAGGTATGTTTTATTTAGACTCATCCACTTTTCACCCTTTTAAGCTTGCTTATGCACCGGCTAGCTGAGAATGCAGGGGTGGGGGAGCTAGCAACAGAGGTCTGATCTGTACACATGGTTTCAGCAGGTTGCCCTTTTGGCTGAGTTTGACCATTTGGGTAGCACTGGCATGTGGGATGGAGGGAAAAGGTCAGGATATTTATTAGCTCAGCTGCCTCCATGCAGGATATCTATGGGATGGCTGTTTCCCTTGCTTAATCAGTCTCCCCCTCCCTCCCTCCTCACTATAGGGTTTATTAAATGATCCCTACTTAAATGTCCATCTGTTACCTACATATCCTCCATCTGCCATCTTCCATAGTAAACAGAGCAAAGAAACTGTCCATCCTATCTAATAAAAGGGTAATATGCAAATTAACCATCACTCCATCACAAATCTGGCGGCACTCATAGCCACAAGATGACGGCACCCAGTCCTCTCAGCCCTGCCGGAGTCCCCCAGTCCCAGGGGGCCTGCAGTTGAGAGCAGGCAGTGTGAGCGGCCTGATGGAATGCTTGCTTTGTCACCATGGCAAAGAGGCAAGCATTCCACCCTGACCATGGAGGGCTACTAGTTTTAAAATAACTTCCACATTAGCAGCTCAGACATACACAAAAGTCAAAAAGTACAAAATACTCTTTTATTTCAGATTTGAGTTGTACCCTAGAGATCCCACAATGAGATGAGTCTTGAGCATTGACCTTTTTACTAGTACTCTATTGGTTACCTACTCTTTCCTCAATGGGTGTGGACTTTTGACTAATGCTTTTAAAGCTTCCCCAGTGATGATTTCTCTTGGAACCAATTGAGAACAAACCTTTCCCCTTTGGATCCTGTTGTATAGGTTGAATTGTGTCCCCTCAAAAGATATTGACGTCTAGCCAGCATGGCTCAATGGTTGAGCATTGACCTATGAACCAGGAGGTAATGGTTCAATTCCTTGTCAGGGCACAGGCCTGGGTTGTGGGCTTGAGCCCCAGAGTAGGGCGTGCAGGAGGCAGTTGATCAATGATTCTCTCTCATCATTGATGTTTTTATCTCTCTCTCTCCCTTCTTCTCTGAAATCAACAAAAATATAGTAAAAAAAAAAAAAAGATGTTGAATTTTTAACCTCCAGTACTTGTAAATGTGACCTTATTTGAAAAGAGTCTTTGCAGATATAATCAAGTTAATATGAGGTCATATTCAATTAGAGTGAACCCTAATCCAATATAAGTAGTGCCCTTAGAAGAAGAGGAGGAACAAGAGGAAGAGAAGGAGGAGGAAGATGACAGAGAAAATACATGAAAAATGGAGGCAGAGAATGGAGTGATGCATCTGTAAACCAAGGAGTGCCAAGGATTGCCAGCAACACCAGAAGCTAAGAAATTGCATGAAATAGCTTCTCCCACAGAGTCTTCAGAGAGAGAGCATCACCCAAAGCCCACCTTACCTCCTCATTCCCTACCATGAGTGGCCATTTCAGGAATCTCCAGTTCCCTTTACATGAACTTAAGTCACTTAGACCCTGTGTGTGGGAAGCTACACAACAACGACCACAAGGGCCTTTTGTAAGTTTCCAATTCCAGAAGAAAATGTGTAAAATTGGAGATGATGGGGGGAAAATTTTTAAGGCAATAAATATATACATTTTGTGAGACTTACCTCTAGCATAGTGATTGATACTTATCCAGGGGTAACTTGGCCCCCCAACCCGCAGGCAGCACGTGGAGACATTTCAGTTGTCATGATTGTGGAAGGCTATTACTGGTATCTAAGGGTATAAACCAGGGGTGAACATCTACATTGCACAGACAGGCCCCCACAACAAAGGGTTGTCTGGCCTGAAATATCCCCAGTGCCAAGAATGAGAAGCTCTGCTCTATCATATGCCCTAAATATGTGCATTTCCATCTTGTCTATTGAAAGGGGAAATGTGTTTGACTGAGTAGCGATGAGAAATAATTCACTAAGCACCATGAAAATATTTGTTCCATTGAGTTCTATTTCAGAGTGACAAAGTTCTTCAAGAATTGCTCTGAGTATTTCAGAAAAAGTAAACTTATGATTCCCTTTCAGCTAGTAGTGCATGTCCCTTTTGTGAAGAATTCCATGTTTATGTCAAAACACATTTAAACTCTTTAATCTGGAACTAAACTTGTAAACTTTTGGCACAATGTAGTTTCCTTTCCAGTGCCTTGTCTTTAAGATATCTGCTTGCTTCTGAAGCTTACAGCTCAGACATGTGTTCCAGTTCTGTATACTGTCTACTCTTTTCGTTGTTTCTACTCTCTGGACCCCTCCTCATTACTGGTTTAACTAAAATTTAAGAACTTGTGGACTTAAAAAAAAATAATCTACCAATGCCCAGCTAGCATGGCGCAGTGGTTGAGTGTCGATCTATGAACCAGGAAGTCATGGTTCGATTCCTGGTCAGGGCACATGTCGGGTTGCAGGCTCGATCCCCAGTGGGGGACATGCAGGAGGCAATAGATCAATGATTCTCTCTCACCGTTGATATTTCTATCTCTGTATCAGTCCCCCTGCCTCTCTGAAATCAATAAAAACATATTAAAAAAATTAATCTGCCAAAGTTCTAAAACATTGTAAGGAAAACATACCTAAGATAAAATATATGGGTGTTTTTTTCTCCATCCACTACATAGGCTGAAAATAAGGATATGTTTACTGAACTTGAATAATTTGGATTAATACCTCTCTTTCTAATCAGTATTTTACACCTATTGCCATGCTGCCATTTTCACCTTTCAAGAAGCATTTGTTACACAACATGTTATTTTGTCAGAGATTTCTTGATATATTTGAATTTCCAATTTTTTAATTAAATCTTCATTGTTGAAAATATTACATGTCCCCTCCCTCCCCCCCCCCCCGCCCCATTGACCCCTTCTAGCTCGCCCCCACCCCCAACCTTTGTTCTTTTGTAACCGTTTTGGTTTGATTTTCTTAAAAGACTAAAGCTAATAGTGGGCATTGTAGGTTATGGAATGTATTCTATCTTAGATGGAAGAAGACCCGAGTATATAAATGCAATTGCTGACCTCTGAGAAAGTAAAAAAAAAGGAGTACTGTGTTCTGTTTTTTCACTGGTTTATTGTATAGCTTTGGGAAATTTGATTCTTTCAATGGGATGATTTATCTTATGTTCAAAATAGAGATGATACAAGTGTCAAAAGCCTACCATTTATAATAACCAAATTGTGAATGTCCCTTCTGTGCAGGTTGGAATGGTTCATCTTTATCTCAGATCTAAATGCTTGAAGAATGAAAGAGTTATTTTGGGATAAAACACCTTTGCCCACACTGGGTCAAACCATATACGTAATTACCATTGTAGTAATTAGCTAGTTATTAGTAATAGGAAGAAGGCAAAGAGAAAGCCAGACATTTTAAGTGTGGTCATCTGAGCAGCTTCACCAGGAAGGTGCAACTTTATATTCCTCAGGGAACCACCGGTCATACCCTTAAAATCACTAGGGAAGGCGGAACATGGATGCACGCACAGTGAAGTTGGGGTGACATAGAAAAGATGCTTGCCTGTCAGTCAAACCTGGGAACAGAAATCATTGGCTAAAGGAGGTGGAGGCACTGTAAGTGCAGACAAAACACTTCTCTCTTGGCTCTCTTGTTTCTCTGGCTTTGCTCCTGCTTCCTTGCACTCTCCTGTGCTCCCTCCATAGTCATGTGGCCATAGATGCTACATGGCCCAAGGCCATGCAGACCACACACACAATGGACTACAGCTGGGAACACAAATTAAGCTAGCCTGATGCAGGACCAGACTGTGCTTCAATGTGGGACAGAGACTCTGAGCATTGGCTTTAATCCTAGCTCTGGTGAACACAGCTGGATTTCTTCCATGGTGGAAATCTGCGGGGGGGGGGAGGGGGGGTGGTGTTGGAGAAAAGAATAAAATGATTTTGGTGAAAAATTAAGTGAAACGTTTTTTGAATAAATATGACAGACTTAGAAGCCAAAATGCAACCTTTCATACTATTGATTGCATTTAAATAATCACTGGAGTGGTTGCAATGTTGTAGGAAAGACACTAGAACTTCAAATATGTAGAAGTCAGCTCAATGTTGAAACAATACATAATGTGAAAAAATATGGCTGGTACATATTAGAACAAAAAAATAGCCCAGCAAATTTTTTTAATATATAAATTTAAGTGACATATTGTTGATCCAGAAAATATGCAATAATGACTATATGTCACCAAATCAAAGACATTGCCAATGTAAGACAAACTAAGAAAGGGGGCGGGGGACTTTCAGTTCATTGTAAGACCATATTTGAAATACAAGTAAAAAGAAAAATCACTGCCAATTGAATTATGACATAATGTTTTCTAAGTACATTGAGCGTAAGGGGCAAATCAGTTTCAGTTTCAGCTAAAATGTGAAAAATGGGCATCTTAGAATGGATGAAATTCAGTAGGTCTGTCTTTTTTTTTTTTGTTTTTTAGTTCTATTGCATAAATATGTTCTGAGGAAATTTTTCTTCTCCTCTCTCATCCCTTTCTTATGAAGTTGGAAGAATTCTGAACTTTGTAAAGAAAAAGGAATTTAATGATGTTCTAGATAGAAGAGACAACAGGAACTCTCTTGGCATCATCTTGAATGAAACCTATTTGTAAACGCTGGCTGGTATCAGGGAGCTCTTGCAGACCATTTGGGGACATGATCTTTGCTAGCATACCTACTATCAAGCAGAATGGACAACTGTTGAACATTTTAATTATTAAGATTTACCATGTAAATCTTAAGATTACATGGTAATCTTAATTATTAAGATTTACCATGTAAACTAGTCAAGAGGATGAGAAAGTATGAGAAAACAACTAGGTAGATTTAGTCTAGCTGATATTTGACTGGACCACTCACACAGGTGTATTATTTCAAACAATGAGGGGAAATAAAGCATACAAAATGGTTAACTAAAAGCTGCCACTGCCACCTAGTAGACTATCAAAACAGTTTACAAGTATCTTTAGCTGCTTTACACATTTTTCTCTCATCTGATTTTAGAATTCACCACTCCTGTCAGTCTACTACTGTCAAGGTTATTACATTAGTGAATGTAAGTTATTACATTAGTGCATGTAAGTTCCACAGATCCAACATCCCAGCAGTTTAATACAATAAAAGTCTATTGTTTTCTCAATAGTGTCCTTAAATAGTTTCTAAAGTACGTGTTCCTGGCCAAAGTTCTAAATCTTTCAGAGACTCACAGATGCAGGATATTTCTCCAGATCTCCAGAGCCTTCTCCATTCATGTGGAAGATGGAAAAGTAGAATTAAAGTATTCCTTATAACACTAATTTCTTCTTTTTTTAATATATTTTTATTGATTTCAGAGAGGAAGGGAGAGGGAGCGAGAGATAGAAACATCAATGGTGAGAGAGAATCATTGATCAGCTGCCTCTTGCACGCCCCATACTGAGGATCAAGCCTGCAACCCAGACATGTACCCCCTGACCTGGAATCAGTCACCTCTTGGTTCTTAGGTCGACGCTCAGCCACTGAACCACAGCAGCTGGGCAAACAACTGGTCTTTAGAGGCTTAATAGATAAAAATGTATTATGGATTTTTAAGAGTGGCCATTTTTAAACAGCATTTCTAAGCATTTTTTATCCCAGAACCGCTTTTTGTGGAGCATGTATGGCACCAAAATTTTGAAGTGATGTCTAAAATGTAATCTATGCTGTCTTTAATATATACTTTAATAACATAGTAAATACTTAATAACATATGTCTTTAATAATATGCAATATTATATCTCTAACTTGCTTAACTATTCTTAGCTCTGTATTCTTTTGATATTTTCCAATATTGCTCTTGTAGTCCGAATTCTCTTCCAAATCATCCAATCTTCTTTGTATTTATTAACTTCAAGTCTTTTTGATAAGATGCAGAATCAATCTCTCTTTCTCTTGCAGGCATACAAACACACATGCACACAAGACGGTTACTCAAGACTAATACTCTGTAGCATATTTATTATACTTAATTATATATATGAAGTGGGAGGCTGAATGTGTATAGTGAATCTGGAAAAATAGTGGTGAGATCAGATCCAGCAATATAATTGTGAAAGTCGTTTGTAGGTGACATATATTAGACAACAAGAAGATGGCTAACGAGTCCTGGGTCACAGCAACATTTGGCTATTGGGCAGAAGGGTCAGCAAAGAAGACTGAGCAGTTGTGTACACAGAGATAGGAGAACTAGTAGAGTGTGGGGTCATAGGTCTCTATAAAGTATATTTTGTCATATTACAACTTTCTATAAGTTACTTTTGCTTTATGTGTATAAAGATACCTTTAATTAAAGCTTCCTTCTGATGTGATACTCATATCCTAAAACTAACAAAAAGTTGATAGAAATGGATTCTAGGAGTTGGACTGAATTTTAAGGAGATCCTTCCATCCTAAAAAATAATCCTCATTAATATTGCATTATTATTATTCTCTTCAAGGATCTGTTTTATGCAGGGATATAGTTATTTTCAGCTCTAAGTTCTATAACTAAAATATTTTAAGGTAAAATGGATTGTGGATCATAGACATCAATAGCAATGTTTTTGCTTATTAATTTGATGTGGGAAAGAAAGGAATACATTTATGACTTGTAAAATAAAAACCATTTGTTTAGAGGAGTCCTAGGCCATAGTAATTATGTAACTTGTAGATATTTAAAAAAATATTTCACTAAGTATTATGTAGTATTATATTGACAGTACTTTTCTTAGAAAACATTTCCATAAGAAAGGATGAAATACTGCCATTTACAACTGCCACAGTCTTTTCACAGCAAGGGTTCAGGAATCTGGAGAAGGGCTGCACATAAATGAATCGAGACTAGACAAGAAATATAAATTTGGAAGGCATTTGGGGAAACCAGGCAGAGGCTTCACCCTCTGGTGAGGTGGCTCCCAGAATCTCCAGACCCATGGCTTTTTATGTATTGGAAAACACATTGACCCTTTAGGAATGCAAACAGGCATATCAAAGGTAAAGTTTGATAAATAGGAAAAGATTACCAGGTTAGGGAAAATGCCTATAGCTGTTCAGCAGCACGTAATAATATGCAGATTTTCAGCCCTGCTGAAAATGTTCATCTGCCTTCTGACGAACTTCTTACATTTATCATGCTAACTACTGTTCTTACTCTCCAGCATATCCCCCTTTTTGATTTAATAAATTTAACAAGAATGTATGCCATTTTCAGAGCTCGGGTCCTTTTAAGATTTTTAAATTCTATGAAAAGGATTGAGTTCTTTCATGTCCTTTTAAATTGCTGCCAGGCATCAAAGGAATCAGTCTGCAGTATGCTCCTTTCTGGGCCATCAGTTCTTTCTGTCCCCTTCCCAATCACTGTCCAACAGTATTTTTATGGGTTTCCTTCCTAATCACTGTCCAACAGTTTTTTTATGGGTTCTCTTCTCAATCACTGTCCCCTGTGACATGACAGCAATAATATTCCAGTTCTGAATGGTGGACAAAAAGTGGAAAGTGGCAATGCAGGTCCGACCTTCTTTGGCTTGGTCTAGGGCAACTTGCACCAATGCTAGCATGGCAAGGCATCTTTACCATCCCCAATCTCTGGACTGTTTCTCCTCTGTCTCATCAGCGTGTTGCTTAGGGCCACTGCTATCTGTGGTTGGAGTAGTCTGGTCAGTTCCTCTCTCAGATCAATTGTTGTAGGAATCCACATGGGCTTGGAGGAGTTTTCTGGAAATATGTAAGCATATCCTTGACCAAAGGTTAATAAAGTGACCTTTATATAAACTAGACTCTTGGGATTTTTTTTATTTTGCCAAACCTTTTTCCTTTGGCTTATTCTGACACCACGTGTGTCTTGCCATCAGCATTACAAGTGAAAAAAATTCAAAGTGAAAAAATTTAGAGTAATTAAGGCTTGATGTAGTTTACTTACAGGAGATTTCTCCACTATCCCCCCTTTTTTGTTTTAAATAATATTTAGAAGCTTTTGGAAATCTCGCAATGCAGTCTTGATAGCTTTTAATTCAATTTTTTGCATAGAAGTATGACTGATCTGAATTCATTGCATTATAAGCAACTTTATTATGAGATGAAACATCAGTAAAAAATTAGTTAATGCTTCAGGAATAGGTTCCTGCCTAGTACAACTAAGTTCCCCTGAATATTCACTTATTTCAATTTGCCAACTTAAATTAGTCTGAAATAAGGCTTATTTACTAACTTTACTTGTCCTTGGGTGTGGACGGTAAATGACACTAATTGAATTTCTGCTATTAGTCTTTGAGCATAACCATATAAGCTTAATGTAAATTATTTAATTTTCTTTATGAGACCTAATACATTGACTTTTAACTATAGTTTCTAAATATTTGAAGGGCACTTTTCTTTTTATTTCCTCCCAGAGTAATTTCTAGGCCACATTTAGAGAGCTTCTTTTAAAAGATTTTTTTTTTCTTCCTTTCAAACCAAGCAACACACTTGGTTGCTTTTCAGATGTGGGCTAATATTGTCATGCCTACATTTTAAGTGATGCTCTTTTACTTATGGTGACTTTATTAATGATCAGATTTAATGTTTGAATAATAACCTTTAGTTTACCCTGTACATAGTAGTGGAAGAGATTTTAAAATTTCTCCTTTTTATCAAGCTTAAAATTTACTTTTAAACAGCATTATTTTTGGCTTGTGCTTATTTGCATATGTATGCAAATTTTTACATTGACCTTTGTTAAAGCCAACTGCTTATAAAAACATTGGCTTTTCATATAACTGAAATTATATGAGACCTTAATTATATTTTAAAAAGCTAATTTATTAAGTCACTAAAGTAAGCATCTTTATTGAAAAAGTGAAGTAAGCAACCTTATATGTTTCACTTGTGAAGTACAGATGCCGTCCCATCCCCCAGCCTATTTAAAAAGCAGGCTGCCAGGGCTTTTGTTTTTAAATTCTGTTGCTGGATAATTTGGTTTTGCTTAAGAAATATTCAGCAATCTTGCCTTGCCCTCCCTTAGAGGTTAAAACCTTTATAATATTTAAAATATATGTATATAAATAAAATATAGTTATTAATTTTTATTTGATAAAGCTTTCCATGTGATTTTAAGTATATTAGATTGGCCTAATTTAAAAATATTTCTTTTAAGAAGAGAAAACAAATCCTTGAATCATTCCAGGGCCCTTGGAATGTTCCCAAGTCATCTCTCGGTTAAATTCTTGAAATTTAACTTGGAAAGACCATCAAATATGTCCTAAAGATTATATTATATACTTTTTGTAATTATTTTGAAAGATATTAATTAAGTTTAAACTGGTTTTTATATTAAAAATTTGGTTCAGACCATAGAATTAATCCTCTTTTTTAATTAGACTCTATAAAATATTATATCTTAGGTTGAAAATTTGCCACTTAGTACATCAATATATTTTAAACTACTAATTCCTCCAGAGAGAATATAAGAATTATTTTCTCAAAAAATAAATTTTTATACTTTATGTATTTTGTTATCACAACTATATAATTTCTCCCAACTTAATTTGAACTTTAAACTCTTAGAAGCCTTAAATTTTAGCTGGCAAGGTAATAACTTCACACTTTTAAGAATATACTTCAAATAAAATACAAGATATATTTAATTAATAGATTTAATTCTGTCCTCTAGATTTTTCATATGAGGCAAACTCAGATTAATATTTCAGTATTTTGTTATTTTAAAATACCTAGATATTTAATAAGTTTTTATTATTTAATTCAGCAAACCTCAAAGTTTTAAGTTGCCAAAAACTTTGGAAAACTATGTTTCTGGCTGGCGGAAGGAGGGGGAAGCAGAGAAGCTAGCTTATAGCTATTTAAACATAAAATCGCCACATTCTTTCCTAGAGATAATCATCTAAGGTTTCTGCTGCTTCAGGAAATGTGACCAGCCTCCTCCTTCAGCAAGGAGCAAACCCCTACTATTAATATAGCTGTAATTGTAACTGAAAAGCTTTACTACAAATCCTTTATTTTAGTTATATTACTTATCTATGTTTCAACAATTTTGAGACTTTAAAGCCAATTACAGTAGGTCCTCAGGTTACCTCGGAGATCCATTTCTACTGCGTGACATAACTCGATTTTCGCTGTAAGTCGGAACTCACCTACATAAGCACCTACGTCACTCACATGGAGCCCATACACAGCAATAATGAAGTGAAACAGTAAAAAAAAAAAAAAAAAATTTTTTAAAGAAAGATAACAATTCCTGACCTTTACTTGTGGTAAATAAATAATAAAAAACATAAAGCACATATGTACGTACGTCAAAATGATGGAACTTTTTTTTAAATAAATAAATGTGAGATGGTGACGTAACCACAAAACAATGTATGTCAAGTCCAACATAACCCGAGGACTGCTTGTATTATTATTTAAGGCATTTTTTTTTTTTTTGGCAAATTCTGTAACAGAGATAATTTATTGACTTTCAAATGGCCTTAAGGTTAACTTTTGAATACGGTCCATTATTATTCAAAAACCACCCTTTATTATGGAAAGACTAATCTTGCTGTCCAAACCCAGCCTGTATATATATTCTTCCCCCCTTGGGTCATTTTCGCCATCTTTCTTTTGAGAAAAACAGTCTTGGGTTTATTCCATAGCATCCATAAAGAGATTGAGTTCAGCCCAAAACCCATCCAAGATCGGACGGAGCACACTTTTGTCTTAAGCCAGCCTCTTTCTCTTCACACGTATAGAAATCCCAGACGTCTCCCTTGAATTCTGCCAAATTTTTAAATGACAGACCGGGAAATAAAAAACATGGCAAAAATGAGACTTTTTTAATAGCACTCTCGGGAGTGGGCGTCCATTTTACAGGATCACCACGTGTCTCGCCACCCCCACATCCTGCTTGTTCTGGGGAAATTTAGTAAATAGCCTGGCCACCGAGGTGGTTTCTTTTCTTACCAAATTAAATTAAAGGCATGCTTAATAAACTAACAATAAATACATTAAACTAAACAAAAATAACAGATTAAAAACTACAATCAACAGAACATATAGACAAGACTTAATAAATCACAGTTCTTTTTATGAATTTTTTCCTATTCTGCTTTCCATAGCATTGACTACCCTTTAAAGTTATTTTAGCTAAAATCTGCCTGTCCCAAGGCGTCATATGGTAATTTTTAAACCAAGTATCAAAGTCCCCCTGTGAGAGAGCTGACAGCTCCACCCTCTCTAGCTGCCTAGCCTTTCCATACTAGAGGTGGATGATCTGGCAGCTTTTTAGTAATTACAGATTTTTGATCCCCAATACAAATTAGGCATTTTGCAATTTGAACAAGACCCACATAGTTAAATATGACAATGGCACTCATTTTCCTTGAGCCTGATTTAAAAGAGTTCCTTTTGACATTTTAATTTCTTTATAATTTTGCCTTTTAATCAAACTCTTCCCCATTATGACTTGGCTTGAAAAAGACGTCCTTGCCCACTTTGGATTGCAAATTCCAAAGCGTGCTGCAAGCTTTATGCACAGTGACTCTCCTCACCTTTTTTCCGGTGATCCCCACCTTTCCTGGTGATCAACTTCTTCCTTTTCACTCTGGCGAATCTTCTTCTCCAGTCCCCGTCTCAGGCACCATAAATGCCACAGTCTTTTCGCAGCAAGGGTTCAGGAATCTGGAGAAGGGCTGCACATAAATGAATCGAGACTAGACAAGAAATATAAATTTGGAAGGCAATTGGGGAAACCAGACAGAGGCTTCACCCTCTGGTGAGGTGGCTCCCAGACTCAGACCCACGGCTTTTTATTTACTGGAAAACACATTGGCCCTTTAGGAATGCAAACGGGCATATCAAAGGTAAAGTTTGGTAAACAGGAAAAGATTATCAGGTTAGGGGAAATGCCTACAGCTGTTCAGCAGCAGGTAATAATATGCAGATTTTCAGCCCTGCTGAAAATGTCCATCAGCCTCCTAACAAACTTCTCACATTTATCATGCTAGCTACTGTTCTTAGCCTCCAGCATACAATAAAATGGACAGACCTTGAGAATATTATGCTAAGTGAAATAAGTCAGACAAAAAGAGCTAAGAAACATGATTTCACTCATACATGGGATATAAAACGGAAACTCATGAATATAAATAGTAATGTGGTGGTTGTCAGAGGGAAGGGGGCCTAATATATGGTGACAAAAGATGATTTTACTTTAGGTGGTGGGCACACAGTGCAATATACAGATCTTGTAGGATAGAAATCCATCCCTGAAACTTATATGATCATATTAACCAATGTCACCCCAATATATTTAACTTAATAAATAATAAAAAAAAGAAAACGTTTAGCAGTTAGGAACCTCCATATAGTAGTTTCCTATTATTGCTATTACAGATTACCACAACCTTAGTGACTTAAAACAATAAGAATTTAATCCTTTACTATCCTGGAGGCCAGAAGTCCAAAATGAGTCTGACAAAGCAAAAATCAAGGTGTTGGCAGGGCCACGCTCCCTTGGAAGGCCTTAGGGTAGAATCCCTTTCTTCACCTTTTCTAGTGTCTGGAACTCCATCCTTTGCATTCCCTGGCTCATGGTCTCTTGCTCCATCTTCATAAAAAGCGTTAGAGCATATTTCTCTCTGGCTCTGCCTCCCTTCATTTTGTCATTTGACATGAACTCACTTATATATGGAATCTAATGAATAAAATAAACTCACAAACAAAATAGATCCAGAGTTATGGAAACATGCAACAAACTCAGGAATCTCAGAAGGAATGGGGCAGGGATGGGGCAAGAAGAATTAACCAAAGAACTTATATGCTTATATTCATAACCTGTGGACACAGACAATAGTGTGGTGAAGGTCTGGTTGAGGGGTGGTAAGGAGTGGGATGGAGGGGGTCATTGTATTATCACTGAGACAAGGAGACCTCAGTTCTTGTCTTCTTGAGTAAAAGATTTCCATAAAGAGACAAAGTGTAGAAAAGTAAGCAAGAATTTATTGCCCTGCCTGGTGTAGCACAGTTGGTTGGGCATTGTCCAGTGCATCAAAAGGTTACTGTTTCAATTCCTAGTCAGGGCACTCATGCCCAGATTGTGGGCTTGATTCCCAGTTGGGAGGCTTGCAAGAGGCAGCAAATCATTGTTTCTCTTTCTCCCTCTCCCTTCCTCTCTCTCTAAAAATCAATTTAAAATATTTTTTTAAGAAAAGAATTTATTGACAACAGCAAAAGCACCCTCAGGACAGTGAGACCAGGAAGGAAATAGAAGAAGCAACAAGAGAGCCTAGGTGCACTGCTTTGGCTCACTAGGAAGTCAGTGAAAAGGGGGCCTTGCAGACACATTCACAGGGTTAGCCCAGGACAAGCTGCCACTGCCCATTGCTCCCCTGGTTGCAAGTCTCCTAGAGTCCCTTAGAGATTAGGGGATACATATTTCTAGGGGAAGGAGAATGGGGTTTTCTTCCTGAAGGGAGATTGCCCTGGAACCTTCATTTTCAGGGTTTTTAAAGTCTGGATGGTAAGGGGAGGTCTTAGGAGTGGATCAATAGAATATTCATCAGCTTAATTTGTCTGTCCTTGGGTGTGTTTGGAGAATGGCACTTAATTGGATTTCTGTTATCTGTTTCCCTGAGTACAGTGATTTAAGCTATTTATCCTCTGGTTGCGCAGGAGAAGTGCAAACCAAGTACTCTTAAGTGATCTTGTTTTAGGGAAGATAGGATTTACTAGGTGGCTGCAAACTGCTGTTTAACTATTTGTCTTAGTTTCCCTATTCCACTTGTCCTGGAATTTTTCTAGCTTCTTGCTATGCTATAACAAATGGGGAACATCTGTAATACTTTCAACAATAAAGATAAATTTTTTTTAAATTTCAAAATTTTCTCTTATAAGGACATGTGTGATTGCATTTAGATAATACCATATAATCTCTTCATTTCAAAATCCTTAATTTAAATGAATCTGTAAAGTCTTTTCTGCATTATAAAGTAAGATTCACAGGTTCCAGAGATTAGAACCTAGATATCTTTAAGGACCACTATGCAGTCTATCACACTCTCCTTTTTCCTAGATAGACAACTGAAAGAATTTTTTTTGTATTTCATTTTGTTTCTACCTTTGTAAAAGAATGTTTCTCTGCTTAACGTATCTATATTTCTGGAACAGCTATATCAAGCTGTTCCATACTCTGAGCCTTAAACCTGGCTTTGGTTAGTACGCAAATGTGTGCATGGCAGCAAGCCAGATGGAGACAAATGCCTTGACAGCTAACCAAGACTCCCTGGTGTTCTGCCTACCATAGAAACTAGCCATTAACACAGATATCACATAATCTACTTTCTGTCTTCCAAAATTCTGCTTTTTACTCTCAAGAGTGGTTTATTCACATTGCTCTAAAGTTACTTTTCAATAAGTCCAAGCTTTTTTTAAAAATATTTTTAACCCTAACCAGTTTGGCTCAGTATATAGAGCATTGTCTAGGGATTCAAGAGTCCCAGGTTCGATTCTGGTCAAGAGCATATGCCTGGGTTGTGGGTTCAGTCCAACGTGCAGGAGGCAACCGATCAATGATTCCCTCTCATCATTGATGTTTCTATATCTCTCTCTTCCTCTCCTCTCCTCTCTGAAATCAATAAAAATATATTAAAATAAATAATTAAATAATATTTTTATTGATTTCAGAGAGGAGAGGAGAGGGAGAGAGAGACAGAAACATCAATAATGAGAGAGAACCGTTGATCGGCTGCCTCCTACTGGGGATCGAGCAACCCTGGGCATGTGCCTTTAACCAGAATTGAACCCAGGATCCTTCAGTCCCCAGGCCGACGCTCTAGCCACTGAGCTAAACAGGCTAGGGTAGTCCAAGCTTTTTTAGGGGGAGTCTTGTTAACTTGGTTAAATCAAAATTCTAGTCAGCCTCAGGTTTTGAGTGCCCAAGATTTTTTTTTATTTAAAATTGGGGAGTTTAGCCCTAGCGGGTTTGGCTCAGTGGATAGAGCATCAGTCTGCAGACTGAAGGGTTCTGGGTTTGATTCTGGCTAAGGCCACATGCCCAAGTTGTGAGTTCGAGCCCCAGTAGGTGGTGTGCAGGAGGCAGCCAATCAATCATTCTCTCGCCCTCTCTCTTCCTCTCTGAAGTCAATAAAAATATTTTTTTAAAAAAATTAGGGAGCTTATATTGTTAGAGCACAGCAACTAAGGCTTCTGTAAAGGATTCTGAAATACGATGCTTAGAGCACAATTTAAAATATGATTTTTAAATAAAAATGTAATAGTACCAGCCAATATCACCATGATCACATGGGGAAAATAGAATTATGTTACTCAAACCCTTTTTTCCATTCAATTGAGTTTCTACTATATACAAGTTTTAAGATAATTAGAAATGAAATATTTTTGTCAACTAAACTGAAAGGACAGGAGATATGCTTACTAATGAAGCACTGGAAAATAAAAAGACAGAAAATACATGAGTATAAAAAGATATGTGAAAAAAACTTGAAAATTTATATATATTCAATTATAATTCCAGAACAAGAGAGAGTGGGACAGAATTAATATTTGAAAGAAAATGTCAGGAATTATTAAGAAAAAAACTGATTAATTATAAAATGTATGTAAACATAAGCAAGATAAGCACACACATACACAATGGTTTTATTTTGTTTAAAAACATTAAACTATATTATCAATAGAAATTAGTGATAAATTTAATTTTGGGAAAATGCGATGTATTATTTCAATACAAAATGGTTAACTTAGCATCAGTAACACAAAGATTTTAGAGTAGAAATTCTTTTTCCTCAAAAATGACCAATTGATGAACAATGATTTTCTTTTGAGTTGATTATTTGTGAGTAGGATTTTATTTTGAATCATTTTGGAATGGTGGAAATAACTAATCTACACATTTTCAAAGTATTTAAAATCATTGTTTTAGTAGAAACAAATATTATAATTTGTTGAGCAACATTACATAGGAAAAAACCTATGTTTACATACTCTGACAAATTATATCATAAAACTAAGCTGCAATGAAAGCTATAGTGTTTGAAGTGCTTTATTTTTACCTCACCACATACCTTTAGTTTAGTCAATTTAGAAATTTTAATGGTAACCCATAAACATTCTTTTGATCTATGATATGGTAAAATAATCAGTGTTGTACCAATAAACCAGGCATCTCAACCAAGTATAATTCAATTAAGCAAAGAAATAAACAAAGTCATACTGATTTTAAGACCATTAAAAAATCTGAAAATTGTTGCAGAAGGCCCAGTTCTTGGAATGTAAAAAGTCAAATGATATCAGGAAGTTAGTCATTCAATGAAAAAGACTCAGACTTTGGAGATTCAGATGTTACCAGACAGTAAAGGTAAACAATGAAATTTCTCCACCTAGTAACTTGAAAATTCTAGCAAACACTTAATGGGAAACAAAGTTAAATCTGCTAGATGTTGCCAATGAAAATATTCAATTATCTATGGATCTTACAGACATTTCTCTAGTATTTGGGAATGTATCAGTAGTTACCATCTTTATTTTTAAGTTTTTAAGATAGAGGCCATATAAAAAGCAGTACTATAATTGTAATTATTGGCAGTATAAGAGCACAATCAAAACCCATAAAATGTGGCTTTTTAAAATATTTTAGATATTTGATCATTTGTATTAAGTATTTCTTCATCATACTTGACTGTAGAATTATTTTTGCATTTTTAAAAATACTTTTTTATTGATTTTAGAGAGGAAGGGATGGGGAGAGAGAGAGAAACATTAATGATGACACAGAATTATTGATGGGCTGTCTCCTGTGTGCCCCACACTGGCAATCGAGCTCACAACCCAGGCATGTACCCTGACCAGGAATCAAACCAGTGACCTCCTGGTTCATAGGTTGATGTGCAACCACTGAGCCATGCTGGCCGGTCAGCTGCACTTTTGTAGTTTTCGATTGACCAATTTTTGAATAATTTTAGTTACTCCTCAAACCTTATATGTTTTTACAAACCAAAATTTTAAAATGTCTCTTGAAGTTTTTTTTTTTTTTTTCCTTTTGGCATGTTCTATTTATTTTTGGTTCAAGTGAGGATATAATATTTAAGGGAAAATAAGTAGAAAAATATATTTATTCAACAAATATTTATTGAGCTAAATACAATGCTAAGACATTGGGGCATAATAGTGAATAATGCTCAATAGAATAATAGTAAATTATTATAGTAGTGAATAATACTCCATAGAATAATACTTCTCAGTTTTATCAATGACTTCTGTGATGGTTAATTTTATGTGTCAACTTGTTTAGGTTATTTTGTTAATACCAGTGTCAAAAAAAAAAAAAAAAAGGAGACATATGTACTACTGTTTGTAATACTTCAAACAATAAAAAAAAAAAGTGTCTGTGAAGATATTGATGTGAAAGTAATTTTCAACTACAATTAAGTTTACATCAGTAAATTTTGAGTAAAGTAGATTATCCTGCATAATGTAGGTTGGCCTCATCTAATCAATTGAAGAGCTTAGTATAAAAAACTGAAGTCCCCTGACAAGTAATTCTGCCTTCAAACTGCCTTTGGATTCAAAATTACATCAATGCTTTCTTATGTCTCCTGCCTGCTGTCCTACCCTGCAGATTTTGAACTTGCCAGCCCCCTCAATTACTTAAAATAAAGCTCTCAATATATAGGTAGGTAGATAGATGATAGATTAGATAGATAGGTATATGATAGATAGATAGATGATAGATAGATAGATAAATAGATAGATAGATAGATAGATAGATAGATAGATAGATAGATAGATGATAAGTAGATGATAGATAGATCCTATTGGTTTGTTCCTCTGGAAAATCCTGACTAATACAACCTCCTTGATACTAAATCCAAAGGTCATTGCTCAACCTCTTTTCCTGAATCTGTCAGCAGCATCTGACTTTGTTGATAATCCCTCCTCTTAATACACTTTACATATTTCCATAATTAGTGTCTTGTTTATTGACCTAAACTTCAGACTTGTTTATTCCCTCCCAGAATGCAATCTCCACTTGTGCAGAGATTTGGGGCAATTTTGTTCACTGGTTCACTGTTAAATTTCCAATACCCAGAATGTAGTGCATGGCCTATAGTAAGTAAATACTGTATGCTTATATTTTAATGATTTAAAATAAGATATTTGAATTATATTTTTCTTATGAAACTAAAGTTACCACCTTATTTCAGAAAATAAATTCAAGCACCCTTAAAGTCCAAACTCCTGCCAATTATGCTTAACCTATATTAATGACTCAGTTTGATGTCCTTTCTTTCTTTATTTATATATTTATTTATTTTTAGGAAAGAGTTTATTACAACTATAGAAACCACAAGAGCCCAAAATAGACTGATCACAAGCACCCAAAGTAACCAGGGGCAGAGTGAAGGGTAACCTTGCTCTCAAGATCAGGAGGAGCTGACCGAGGAGAGATGGTACCTACTCTTGTTTTCCTGACTACACCCCAGCACTTCACCCCAGGAATGTGGGAGTCATAAACACAAAAATGGAATAAGTTGTAACGTCAGTAATTATATACAACAATCCATTCTGGGCCTATTAAAACATTATTTGTGTAACCTTATCTATCTGCATGCCTTGATTTGTTTCAGGGCATAGTTATTTACTCTACATAATCACTGTAATATAGTCTAACTCACGTCTTTGATTTTTTTTTCCTAGATTAGAACACACTGTCATCTCATAAGAATTTGAGCAATTTGGGGTGAACTATGGACCACTTTCCAAGTTGGATTATATTTCTACACAAAACATGTTAAATAGAATAATAAAGTGTTAATTCCTTATTTATTGTTGCTTCACTATTTTAATTGAGAGTTTACAATCTTAAAAATATTATTTTAGAAGGAATCATTATTAATACAAGTTTAGTATATCATAGATTAATAATGCAGTATATGTAGAATATTATAATAGTGTTGTGAGTTATATCATCACTCATATTCCAATAAACATCCTTCAAAACACTAAACTTAATCACATGAATATAGTAGTAGATGGTCCAAGTCTTGGGTCCCCCCGTGATAATGACATGATTCACATACACACACACACACACACACACACATTTAAACTGGATTTTCTATATCTGTATAGAATTTATATTGTTTACTTTTTCAAGTTATAAAAGAAATGTCTTCTCATAGTAAAAAATTCTAAAAAATATTTTGAGATGGATATCTGTGCTTCATACAGTACACCAGAATTACACAACAGTACATCAAGATAATAATAATTTAAAAAAAAAGACAAATTAAACAATGGGAAATGGAAGGACCTAAGACAAATCTTAACTTGAAGTCAAGAAAATATTGATACCAATCCACTTTCAGGATCTGGTTGAAGAGTTGTTTAAATAATGTGGTCAATAGTCCATGGCTTTATTGTGTTTGTAATTAAGCTCTGAGCTGAAAATAGTGGAAAAGAGTGCACCAAACCTATAAAAAGTAATGTACTTTCCTTTGTTTGTCAAAGCAATCTTGAAGCCTTAAGATTTAAAATATAATTATTTTTGTTTGTTTGTTTTTGTTAATCCTCACCGAAGAATTTTTTTTTCATTGATTTTTAGAGAGACGGGAGGGAGGGAGGGAGGGAGGGAGGGAGGTGAGTAGAGAGAGAGAAACATCATGTGAGAGAGATACATAGTTGCCTCCCACATGCGCCCCGACTGGGCCAGGACTCAACCTACAAACCAGGTACATTCCCTTGACCTGAAATCAAACCCAAGATCCTTCAGTGACCGGCCAACACTCTAATCACTAAGCAACAAGGGGCCAACGCTGAAATATAATTCTTAGTCTTGAACGCTTTTTGTAATATGCTGTAAAGAAAAAGCATTTTATTACAACCCCTATTTCAGAAAAAAACACTCCATATTCTTTTTTTTTTTTTAAGGACAGGGAAGACTACAGTTGAATTTTATGATTTCCTGCTGTCTATTTTAGCAAGGTTATAGAACCTTTGCAAAACCAGATTTTTTTTATTTCTTGAATAAATTCTTTCTCTCAAAACACACAACTAAAATTAAGAAGGGAAATAAAATATAACCTTCAATGAGGGCTTTTATACTGCACTTCTTACAACAGCTGCTTCTACTTCATTTTAAATTAACCAAGCTTTATGTAGAGTCTTCGAAGCTGACCCTTATAGAACAGCAATACTATTAGCCGCACATGTTTCAGATTTTGTGTTTCTGAGATAACAGTTCTTATAATAACCAAGAAATGAGACTGAATTATGTTTGAGAGGGGAAGAAATTATGTATCATTTAAAATAGCAGTGAAATCGATATGAATGTTACTTCTTGAAGGCACAGAAAACTACAGGCTTTATCTCGCTCTTGCTTAATCCATTTATACTTCCTAGAGAGCCCTATTCAGAAACATGAAAGTAGATCCCTAAAATTGACAATGGTAAAAAGAGACATTCTCTTCTTAATTTCTGTTTCTAGTAAATTTTTATGTTTACGTTTAATAACTTTCTTCTATGGAGCTTAAAGAATCTTATGTACACTAATTGGTGAATCCTTTCAACAATCTTATGAAATAGGCAGGAAATTCCTGTTGGTCAAGACATGAAAGAAAACAAAGTCACATTCTATTATTTACCATGGAAAATAAAATTTAATGAATTGTTGCAAAGAAACTTTTAATGAGCTATTCTTCTCTGATGAGAACCAAAAAACGAGAAAATTGGTTTAAAATGTTCTTAAACTACAATAGGGAGAATACAAGATAGCAATATGAAAGATTTTTTTAAATATATTTTTATTTCAGAGAGGAAGGGAGAGGGAGAGAGACAGAAACATCAATGACAACAGAGAATCGTCAATTGGCTGCCTCCTCCAAGATCCCTACTAGGGACCAAGCCCACAACCCCAGCATGTGCCCTGACCAGAATCGAACCTCAACCTCCTGAGTCACAGGTTAACGCTTAAACATTGAACCATGCTGGCTGGGTTGAAAGAATTTTTTAATAGTGAGAGTGATAATGAAACTGGATTAGGTTAATTAGCCTACAGCATGCATGTTAACAGTGGAACACAAGATGATAGACAAGGTTTGAGATCAGGGAGAGGTACAAAACATTCTATGACCATTTATTTATTTGTTTGTTTGTTTGTTTATTTATTTATTTATTTATTTGTAATCCTCACCCAAGAATATTTTTCCCATTGATTTTTAGAGAGAGTGGGAGAGGGAAAGACAGAGAGAAACACCAATGTGAGAGAGATACATTGATTGGTTGCCTCCTGCATGCCCCCGGCTGGGGCCTGGAGCCTGCAACCGAGGTAAGTGCCCTTGACCAGAATCAAACTCAGGACCCTTCAGTCTGCAGGCCAACTCTCTATCCAAATCACCTAGGGCCCTATGACCTTCTTATATATCTCCTCTTCCCATCTCAGGACATTCAGGTACTTGTATTTGATTTATTGTGACTGCACAACCCCAAGGCTCAGGGAAATATTTCTCCTATGTCATGGGTTTAATATGGGCAGGCAGCAGAGATCCATGATACTATAGCTTATTGTGAGTCATATTTCCTCATTTTGGAAAAAGGTAAATTAATGATAGATTTCAGATGTTATTTTTACATAGTTTATACCAGGAAGAACATTATAAATAATGTTCTTTTCAAACACTTCCAAACTAATGAAATCCCATATCAATTAAAATTACATCGTAGCAGTTTGTTTGATCAATGTAAGGGCCATCCTATCTAATAAAGAGGAAATATGCTAATTGACCCTCATGCCCTCACAAAGATGGAAGCACCCACAACCAATAAGAAGGGAATATGCTAATTGACTGCCACACCCTCAAAGATGGTGGCGCCCACAGCCACAAAATGGCAGTGCCCAGTCCCCTCAGCCCCACCGGGGTGGCAGGTACGTGGCACAGCCGGGCCCGCTCCCAGGCAGGTCTGGCTGCTCCACACACCTGCCTCTGGAGTCCCCCAGTCCCTTCAGCCCCCCAGCCACCCAGGGAGAGCCTGAGGTGCAGGCAAGCCTCAGATGGCAGCTGCCCAGCCATCCAGGGCTGGCCCAAGGGACTACCAAATAACTGAACAAGCAGGCTGCGTAGGGCAACCAGGCCGGGGTGTGTGTGTGGGGGGCGGAGGGGGGCAGTTAGGGTCAACCAGGAAGGCAGGAAGGTGATCAATTAGGAGCCAACAGTCCAGGCTTGTGAGAGGGTTGTCTGAGGGGACCCGGATTGGAGAGGGTGCAGGCTGGGCTGAGGGGACCCACTCCCCTGCACGAATTTTACATGCTGGGCCTCTAGTTATGAACAATCCTCTTTTGAGGATTTTGTCTCACTGATTACTGACTGAATGGCTGACCCAACTAAGCTTACCCTACAGTGCTTTAGGAACCTACCAATAAATTTTTAACATATTTATTAACTCTCCTACACTCAGTGAACAACTACGGCTCTGAACCCTAGAGAATCTACTCATCCTTTTTATTAATCTCTCTATGGTTTTACAAAATATGCTATAATTTGCATAAATGTTTCTGAGTGTTCTCCATTACCATTTCCTCCACCAAAGCATGGCTTTAATTTATTTAATTGATTTTATTTTATAAAATTTCAATTAGTTAAAAATCTAATATGTGGAAAATAAGACAAGGCATTATATCTGGAAGAACTTCTAGACTTTAGATACAAAGTTATATTTTTGAGAATACATAAAATTCTGAAGATAATTGTCATTTGGATTAAGCCAAGTTTAATCATATCAATAATTCCTGCCTTTTAGAATGCTACCTGTGTATATATATCTTTCCTCTAAAGCATCACTGATCGAGAGTCAAGTGTTTTTTATATGAGGGTGTGGCAGCAGGGAATCTAAAAAGTCATCCTATCTAATAAAGATGGAATATGCAAATTGACCATAACCCCTCAACAAAGATGGTGGCACCCACAGCCAATAAGGAGGGAATATGCTAATTGACGCAACAAGGCGAGAGGTGGAAGGCGGCTCTGGTCAGAGCAAAGGCAGTGCTGGCAGCCAGAGGAAGGAAGGCCTATTCTTGCATGAATCTTTGTGCATCGGGCCTCTAGTTTAAAATAACTTCACATGAGCCTGGACAGTATGGCTCAGTGGTTGAGCTTTGACCTATGAACTAGAAGATAATGGTCAGTCAGGGCACATGTCCTGGTTGCTGGCTCTATCCCCAGTAGAGGGTGTGCAGGAGGTAGCAGATCAATGATTCTCTCTCATCATTGAGGTTTCTTTCTCTCCCTCTCCCTTTTTCTCTAAAATCAATAAAAAAATATTTTTAAAAATAAATTAATTAAATAACTTCACATGAGATTATATTTGAGGTCGAAAGCCACAATTTTAGTATATAAAATACCAATTAGCAATCTAGTTATTTTTATTTCCTTTAGAGAAAAAATGGGAAAATAAAAATATTGCAAGCACATGTAAGTGATTTGTGTGTGTGTGTTGTTTGGACTTTGAAAGCACAATTTGTTTCAAATCTAAGTCCAATTAAAAATAAAAAGAACACTCTATGAACTATAGCAAAGACACCAACTTTATATATATTTTACTCTCAATTTTCCCCAATTGGCTTCAGTTGCTCACTTTACAAGAAAGAGAGATTAAAAGTGAGAACACATACAGAAAATTATTTTTTTTGCATTTTTTCAGCATATGTTTTGCCTTTAAATATTCATATCATTCAACTAAGTAATTTCTAACAGGGACTCAAAATAAGACCATTTTTAATGCAAAACTTTCATGGGGACAGTGATTAAAATATAGAGAGGAAGAAGTGCTTCTTAGGTCTTCTTTACATTTATTATGTATGTTTTCCATTTTATTTCTATGCAAATGATTTTACATAGAAATAAATGTTCACCCCTCAAACCAAACAGTTTTCTTAGGAGCCAGAAAATTAATCAATGCACAGAAATCTACCCTATTTTCCCTGAGAAATGTTATCCCTGTGAGTTATGAAATCTTTGGTTTGGACTTCTTGGATTTCTAACTAGAAAAATTTCCCCCATAATCTATGCAAGTTTATCAGAATGCTCTCTGGAGAGAAGAAGTAAAGATCTTTCCCAGTGATGTTGTGATTTATAATAAGAAATATGTATTTGGTCTTCATCCATTTCTGGCACAAGGCTCTTAAAGCCCTTGGGGTTTTCTAAGTGGTAATGGAGGTAAAATTAATTTTTGTTATGTTATGAGGTGACTTTCGGATCTCACCTATAGATTGAGGCTGGTTGCCAAGGAACCAACCATGTTATTTGAGGTATGGAACTTGCTTTTTTTAAATTTTTATTTAATAAATCTTCATTGTAGAGTATTACAATTGTTTCTCCTTTTTCCCCCCATAGCTCCCCTCCACCTGGTTCCCACCCCACCTTCTGCCCTTACCTCCCTCCCACTGTCCTCATCCATAGGTGTACAATTTTTGTCCAGTCTCATCCTGTACCCCCCATATCCCTTTCCCCCTGTGAATTATCAGTCCACTCCCTTTCTATGCCCCTGATTCTATTATATTCACCAGTTTATTCTGTTCCTCAGATTTTTAATTCACTTGATTTTTAGGTTCACTTGTTGATAGACATGTATTTGTTGTTCATAATTTTTATCTTTACTTTTTTCTTCTCCTTCCTCTTCTTAAAGAATACCTTTCAGCATTTCATGTAATACTGGTTTGGTGGTGATGAACTCCTTTAGCTTTTTCTTATCTGTGAAGCTCTTTATCTGACCCTCAATTCTGAATGATAACTTTGCTGGGTAGAGTAATCTTGGTTGTAGGTTCTTGCTATTCATCACTTTGAATATTTCTTGCCACTTCCTTCTGGCCTGCATAGTTTCTGTTGAGAAATCAGCTGACAATTGTATGGGTGTTCCCTTGTAGGCAATTAACTGTTTTTCTCTTGCTGCTTTTAATATTCTCTCTTTGTCTTTTGCCCTTGGCATTTTAATTATTATGTGTCTTGGTGTGGTCCTCTTTGGATTCCTTTTGTTTGGGGTTCTGTGCACTTCTTGGACTTGTAAGTCTATTTCTTTCACCAGGTGGGGGAAGTTTTCTGTCATTATTTCTTCAAATAGGTTTTCAGTATCTTGCTCTCTCTCTTCTTCTGGCACCCCCATAATTCAGATGTTGGTACGCTTGAAGTTGTCCCAGAGGCTCCTTATACTATCTTCAAATTTTTGGATTCTTTTTTCTTTTTGGGTTGAGTGTGTTTTGCTTCTTTGTAATTCAAATCTTTGAATTGATTCTTGCCGTCCTCTAGTCTGCTGTTAGGTCTCTGTATAATATTTTTTATTTCAGTTAGTGTATGTTTAATTTCTAGTTGGTCCTTTTTCATATCCTCAAGGGTCTCGTTGAATTTATCGGCCTTTCCTAGGAAATTCTTGAAAAACCTTATAACTGTGGTTTTGAACTCTATATCCAGTTGTTTGTTTTCCTCCATTTCTTTCATTTGTGATCTGTTTCTTTGTCTCTGCATTTTAGCTGCTTCCCTGAGTTGGTAGGGTGGCTTTGTGTGCTAGGTGTCCTATATGGGCCAGTGGGTCGGCCTCCCAGTTACCTGAGGTGGACACTCTTGGTGCACCCCTTTGTGGACTGTGTGTACAGCCTTGTTGTAGTTAAGTCTTGATTGTTGTTGGTGTCACTGAGAGGAATTGACCTCCAGGCCAGTTGGCTGTGAGGATCCACTGTGTCTATGCTGGGAGAAGTTCAGTGCTGGAGACAGCCTTATAGGATCAGACTTGCCAAATTTCAAAAGCCTCTGTGCTCAGCTTGGATGGGGTGGAGTCTCAGGGCGGAGCAGAAAGTCTTGGCTTCCAGTCAGTCCTGCCCTTGTGCGTGCCTCCAGACCTCTGCCTTCTGCGGCTCCCCTGAGTTTCCACCTGACAGTCCAAATTCCCCCCATAAGAGCATGGGCCCCAGGGGCTTTTCTGGAACTGGGGTTCAATGCAGTCGGAACTGGGGTTCAGTGCAGTCAGGAGCTTCTGACTCCCTTCCACTAGGGAAAGCCTGCGGCAACCTCCGCATTCAGTCTTCTCTGTAAGCACTCACGTGCACGTGCCACCAGACCCCTGCCCGCCATGGCTTCCCCGAGTCTACGTGTGCCTTTCTCTCTACCTGACAGTCCACACTCACACTGTATGAGCCTGGGTCCACAGGGTTTTGCCCAGAACTGGGGTTCAGTGCAGTCAGAACTGGGGTTCAATCTAGTCAGGGGCTTCCTTCCCCCTCCCGCCAGAGAAAATCAGCCAGGCACTCAGCCACCCTTCCTCTCTGCCCTCTCTGTGCTTGTGTCTCCATATCTCAGCCCTTTGCTGCTCCTCTGATTTTCCGTGAGCTTTTCTCTTTCCTTCTAGTTGTAGAATTTCCACTCATCCAGCCTTCCTGTGGTTCTGGATGATGTCCGTTCTGTCTTTTAGTTGCAGTTTTGAAATTGTTGTGCGAGGCAGCGGTTTAGGTGCTCACCTATGCTGCCATCTTGGTTTCTCCTCTCCTGAGGTATGGAACTTTCAGTACCATCCCCACTTCCCCTACAGCCCCCAATAAACACACACACACACACACACACACACACATCTCCAGGGAGAATCCTTGAGATAATGATTGAAAATG
The DNA here is from genome assembly GCA_026230045.1 of Corynorhinus townsendii. Classification (NCBI taxonomy): domain Eukaryota; kingdom Metazoa; phylum Chordata; class Mammalia; order Chiroptera; family Vespertilionidae; genus Corynorhinus; species Corynorhinus townsendii. The sequence continues at coordinate 75,523,454 of JAPDVU010000001.1, read as the reverse complement.
GTTCTCTCTCCTAACTATAGGGAGAGGCAGCGGGGATAGGAAAATCTTCAAATGAGAGGTTTTACTGCATTTGGCCCATGCCAGTCCCCTGTACAATCTGTCCACCTGAAGAGAATTGGTGAGGGCTCCATGGCTCACACACATCTTTTTTCTTTTTTAAGTATATTTTTATTGATTTCAGGAAGGAAGGGAGAGGGAGTGAGAGATACAAACATCAATGATGAGAGAAGAATCACTGATTGTCTGCCTTCCACATGCCCCCTACTGGGGATCAAGCCTGCAACCCTGACATGTGCCTTGACAGAGAATCCAACCGTGACCTTCTGGTTCATAGGTTGACACTCAACCACTGAGCCACACCAGCCAGGTTCATACACACCTTTGATTTGATGACAAAGTCCAGAAATAGAGAAGAGAGTGAGGAAGGGGAGAGGAATATAGTAGAGGAGAGAGAAGAGGTATTTTGCAAACCAGAGAATGGGGCCACAGGAAAAGGTTTATGCCGTCTAAGTGGAGGAATAAAGGCGAAAGTAAATTACAGAGTTATTTTATGAATGGCAGCAAAGGCCAGGGGGACCTTATGGGAAAGTAAGCCAGGCTTCGTTGTTCCTCAATATAAAAAAATATCAGTATTGCACTGGAGAGAAATGGAATGCTCATCAATTATATTAAAAGTAGATTGACTTATTAAAAATGCATCAATGTTTGCCAAAAATATATGGAAAACAGAAATTCAAAACAAGGTGAAGTCATTTGCAAAACCCTAGTCCCACCACTAACTCCCAGCAGCTAACAGTTCTGCATCAGCAAGCTGCTGATGGGAAAGAGGAAGCCAAATGGATGAGGGAGGTGGGCAGCAGAAAATCCAAGAAAGAATTTATAGGACCTTTCCCCTACATCATTTTCCAATATTGAGAAAGACATTTCTCTTTTCCCTCTATTTAATAGGCATTGGTATCAATTTAGAGTCTAAGTTACATCCTTGTGGAAATCAGGATTTCCTTAATATACCTACTCTAGATGCATGCCCATTTATCTTACTACAGCTAAAACCAGCCAAACTGTTAATTTCTGAGCCTGAATCTGGATAACAGATCTCTTTCTATAATACTGGAATTATAATTCTAAAGCTTGAAGTAACTTAAAAAATATCTAGTCCATATTTCTCAAGTTCTTTGTTAGGGAAAGTCAAATTCAGAAAAGTCTATTGATTTGCCTTATTTTACAGAGCATGGTAATAGCAGCAACACCAGGGAAAGAGTCAGGACTTCTGGCATCTGCTTCACTATAAAATTAAAGAAAATGAACACTTTGGCTTTAAGTAATTAATTCAAGAACAAGGCTTAGAATGCTAGCTAGTGGGTATTCCAGCAGTATGTGGTTATTATATTGCTTTAATAAGGTCTATTAAATCCTGATATAACTAAAATAGCAGGAATGTTAAGCATGCACAAACATTAGTCATGGTTCAACTAATTTAGGGCACCATATTATTGCAGAAGACCAGATAAAAACCAAGCAAAGCTTTCAGAAAAAAGGAGTTACACTGTTTATTACACCGGTGGACTCAGTGGAATAACTTCCCAAGTCTTAGCAAAGTAACATGCAGAGAGCTTCTCTTTTATATTTTTCTGGGGGCTTTGTCCCCCAAATATGGATTATGCTTCCGGTCCTTTCACGGGCTTTGAAAAAAAGGTCCCAGGTGTTGGGGGTCTTGAGACCATATCTAATGGTCTGGCCTGGCACCAGTACTAATAACCTCCCCCTCTGGGTCTGTGCACTGTTTATAGTTTATGGCCCCTGTATTTAGGTAACAGGTCTTGCAAGACCAGTTTCTGGGAAAGAGGCAGTGACTTAATTATAGGTTATCAAGAATGTACACTGGACTTGCTGGCACAGATTCAGATTGCTGGCTGCCCCCACCCCCCCCCCCCCCCCGCTTCCCAAATATCAGGATTACATTGGAATTAGCCTTTTAGCCTTCTCATCCCCTGCCCCCCCTTGTCCCAAAGCTTTTCTTTGGCCTTATGGTACAACAAGTACAGGATGTTACAATGAACAGGGATGATGACTGCTCTTTGCTGCTTCCTGCTGATAAGGGGCAATGACCAAGGGGTTAACATCCCATTTCTTCCTCTCGGAGGGGTTTGTAGGGAATTCTGGTTTGTTGGACCATTGGAAGTTTAAAGACATCTAGGCAAGATGAGATAAAGCAAGTTAAGAAATTTAGAAGACATGGTCCTAATGTTACAGTTATGAGTAGCATTAACAGTAGTCCTGCCAATGGGAGAAGACATTCCCACCATATAAAGCTTTAAACACATTCTTTTAGAGCCCTGGTCCATGTGACTCAGTGGGTTGGGCATAGTCTTGTGCACCAAAAAGGTTGCTGATTGGATTCCTAGTCAGGGCCTGAGTTGGGGGTTCGATCCCCAGTAGGGGGCATGCAGGAAGCAGCCATTCACATCAATGTTTCTCCTTCTCTCTCCCTCTCCCTCCCTCTCTCTCTCTAAAAATCTTTTTTTTAAAAACCACCCAAAAATATTCTTTTAAAACTGTTGCCATAATAAAGACTTACTTTTTAAAACAAACAATTGGCAAAGTTTGCAAAGGAGAAACTAAATAAAAGCCCTTGTTACTTTAATCATCAACATGATGGCATTTTTTTTTTTAACAATCACTGTCAATTTGCACATGAAGTCACTATTCAATCATCCAAATTTGAAACAGAAAGTTTTCTTCCACAGTGGGATTAAACATTAGGACATTACAAATTATGAGAAGTTGACTGTAATCAATTACTACTCTTATAACTTCTTTTCTTCTCAATGGGTTCTTCAAATTAGGTCACACAAAACATGATTTTCAGAAGATCAGATATGGGTGCATTTATAGGCAGAAAGAATAATATATTTTCTTTTTAAAGCCAGAAAAAAGAATTAAATGATTTAGATATTAGAATTCTCATTGGTTTTAGAGAAAAGTTGGCTTCTGGAAATATATAAAATTGACAGGTATATATAGAATACCCAGTGGTGCTGTACTAAAAATGTAATAAGTGACTCTTGGGGCCCCAGCATTAGAGAATTTTTAAGAAGTTCAGTTCTTCCAAGGCATTGTGACTTCTGCATTGCCAATTTCAGCATTACTTAATGTCTCAACTTCTTCTGTGGGAAAATGGAAACTTTCCATACACTTCTCAGATTTATTGGAAAGTGAATGACTAAACATTTTTTAAAGGAATTCCCATGAAAACGTTTGAGATGCTTTATTCTCTAAGTCCCATTGCGCACAATTTTCAGTGTCTTGAGATCAAAGTAATCTAAATGAATAGCTTAGCTAATGGAACAGGACAAAATGGAGAGAAGAAATATTGAGTATGTGTGGGAGATAGCCTAGTCCTCAGCCCCTTGCTCTTTTTTCTTTACATTCTCACTGAGGGAACTCTTCTCCTTAGGATACCAATATAATATGAAGGTTCACACATAGGCTTTTAAGTCAGACAGTATAGGACTGAAGCCTAGTTCTTTCAATTACCAGCCATGTGACTCTAAATAAGTTGCTTCATGTCTCTGAGCCTACTTATTTTAAATTTATGAAATACGTGTGAGAGAATGGTGAGTAGAATAGTTTCTACTATCCATGAGTTGCTGAGGCCCAAGGCTGATAATAAAGGCTCCATTCCCCTTTGTTGTATACTTGCTTTCTCAAATACCATTGCAGTAGGGGTGTACACATGATCCAATTCTGACCAATAAGATGAAAGGATATGTCTTCCTGAGAGTTCTGGTTAATATTTTGTATCAGGTATGAGAGACAAAGCTTCATAAAGAGAAAGCCTTTGTCTTTTGGCTCTGGGCTTCCTATATATACATATCTTTGACCTGGGGTTATGGTAGGGCACATTTAACTTGGCAATGATAAGCCACAAATAGGAAGAACCAGCACAGAAGGAACTGCTGAGAGAGGAGATGGAAAGAGAGATGATGTTTTTTATGACATCACAGAACGGCTGAATCAGCCCTGGGCTCCTGACCTCCAGACTTCTGCAAATGTAAGATACACTAGTGTCTTCAATGGTTGAGTTACGTCCCCTCCCCCTTTTCCTTTTTTTCAATGAATTACATTAGGCTTTGTGGTAAGTTATTTTGCTGAATTGAAAGTCCAAAGAAAGTACCTAGTACCACAATCTATCACTATTTATCTTATGAATTGTGGAATGTTGTGCTACATAGTTTGTTTGCCTTCAAGATCTGCTGACCTTTCTACTTCAGCCTTCTATATTTGCAAAAAGATTGGCCATCTTGGGCTTTCTAAATAGACTCCTGTGTCCTCAGGCTTCCTGTTTGTTTTACCCAATAAGAGTCACAAAGAGAGAAGATAGTGAAAAGAGAGTGAGGGTGGATACTTACTCACTCCTCTCCCTTCCCTGTGAGTCACCATGGGTTGAGATTTTGTTCATCCTCTGTCAGAAGCCAGAGTTCCTGTCAGGTAACACCTACTCTCTAATGACCACTTCCTTCCTTAACCCCTCCAGGCAGGTAGCCCTCACTCATGCTAGCCCCAGGGAACCATCTCATCTTTGTTGGTTTCTCTCATCAATGCCCACACCTTTATAAATAGGTTCCTTAGTAATTCTCCTCAGTTGTCCCATTTGTATACGTCATCTATTTCCTGGTGGATTCTGACCTAATTAAGTAGGAAGAACATGGAATTTTGTATATATGCCAAGGGTACAAAAAAACAACAACAAATAAACCTTACCAACTACACTAAGGCAAGTGACATAAGAGAGCTGAACTTTTAAAGTGGGAAAATAATAACTACTCCAAAAGATTATTGTGAGGATTAAATATGAAATGCCTTAATAGTGCCTGGCACATAATAGATGTTTAATAAACACAACTTCCTTTCCTATCACCTTAACTCCAAGTCTTCCTTCGATTACTGAATAAGGATCAGTTAATTCCAAATACAGCCACTTTATATAGAAGATCTAAGGCCATAAGATGAAAAATAAAGAAATGGCGCAAGTACCTCTGACCTCTCTTCACCACAGCCATTGTAAACCTCAGTAATTGACTATGGTACTTGTTCTCACTGAGCTCTGATGTGATTCTCAGAAAAGCTTCCTTCCAGGCCATTTTTTTCCTCTTCCTCAGACATCTTTATTTCTAATCATTCCAGGAACATGGAAGTTCCAAAGTAGATTGTGAGGTGCTTAAAGTAACAGACAAAAGTTGACATTTTTAGAGTTATCTCTGATAGCCTATAGAAGCCAAGATTTGGAGCATGATTTTTTTTGCCCCAGTGGCTGAACAATGAATTATACATTCAGCTCCTGGTAACATTCTTGGGTGCAACTTGAAATAAATTAACAAATAAGGGAACAAAACAAGAAGATTGAGTCCTTTCTCACCAGAGCAGATTACATGATCCATTTTCATCTCCAGATCACAGCCCATAGTGGCAGATACACATATTGGAACATCTGGTTATACTCCATTACAATGCAGAATGGATTCCCTGTGCACATTGGTGGTTTTGTTTAAGTACTAATCAGCTAGTTGGTAATATTGATTTTTAGGAAAATTTCTAGCAGCAGCATTTGCATTTAAATAGAAATGCAACACATCTTTGATAAAAAAAAAAAAAAAAACCTGACTACAGTATGAAACATTGCTACATTGCATTCATTCACTCATTCAATTATTGTTTGTGATTCACAATTTATATAATCATGGGACCAAAATCCTCAGTGTTTTCATGTGCACTTTAAAAAGGAAATAAAACCAAAGAGATATTGTTGTGCATAATCTTTTTATGCAGCTTGTAAATTAATTAAAATGAAGAAAATGTTAAAATTTTGAGTTATCACATAGAACTTCAAGGTATATTTCCTAGCTTGTAACTGAAAAAGTAACATAAATGGCTAGTGTGTTTGACAAGCATGTGTGTATGTGTGTCTGTTGTTATATATGTACCCTTGCCCTCAAGGAATATTATCAGGTATGGTATGTGTGGGTATGTATTTTATAACATTTATGAACACATGTATGAAGGCACTGAGCTAAGTACTTTCCATAATATACTAACTAAACAGTCCTAACAAAGTAAATTTAAAATGTATTGCTCATTGTTATCCCCATTTTATAAATTTAAAAAATCAAGGTTCAAAAAATATTATGCTAATCATCCAAAGTGCCAGAGTTTGAAAATGGAAGAATTAAAACTGAAATATAAGGATCCTATTCCAAAGTCAGTGCTCTTTAAGGTTCATTACACTCTCTCATGTATGTTCCATCACTGATAATTATAAAAGGCAAACCAATATATACTCATTGCATAGAAAAAAAAGCAAATTAAAGAGTATAGTTATCTATATATATAAAAGCCCAAGTGACCAGTTGACCAGTCACTATGATGTGCACTGACCATCAGGAGTAGACATTCAACACAGGAGGTGTCCCTTGGTGGTCAGTGCACTCCCACAGCCAATCCCTGCAGCCCCTTCCCACGGTGGCTGGCCCTGATAGGCCCTTATCAGGGCCAGCCAGATCAGCCCTGACTGCCACCCAGGCCAAGGCACCCCACCCATGCACGAATTTGTGCACCATGCCTCTAGTTTAATATAATAAAGGTCCACAATAAATGATCAAATATAACAAAGAACACAATGAAAAAAAGTTATTAATAGTGAAATGGAGAGGACAAGGAAGTATGGGAATTAATGTTTAATATTTCTGTTTATTTAGCAAACATTTATCAAATCCCCCCACTGAGTGCTAAGTCCTGTGCTCAACAACAGGAATATAAAAATCCATAACACAATAGCCCTATCCTGAAAAAACTTAAAGTCAAACAGAGAGATGCAGTTGTATAAATAACTACAATATGTTATTCCCAAGGAAATTAAAATTTCACCAGGCATGGAAAAGACAGTTGTCATTAGCACATCATGGAGAAGGTTGGGAGGGAGGTGGAAAAGGCTCCATGAGGATGTGACTAGAATTGACTACTGAAGTAAATAGGAAAAAATAAGTGATTTTTTTTAGCTTGTATTTTCATTAATAACAGATTGAGATATAATTTATATGCCATTAAATCCAATTTTTAAAAGTGCCCAATTGCACATTTTTAGTGTGTTTACAGAGTTGTGCAACCATCACCACTATCTAATTATAAAATATTTTCATCATGCCAAAAGATACCTCATACTCACTAGCAGTTACCCCCCATTTCCACACTCACCCCACCTCCTGGCAATTGCTAATCTACTTCCTATCTCTGTGGATTTGCTTACACTGAAGATTTCATGTAAAGGGAATCATACAATATATGATCCTGTGTTACTGGCTTTTTTCACTTAGCATCATGTTTTTAAGGCTGATACATATCATGTGTATCAGTACTTCATGTGTTTTTATTGCTGAGAAGTATTGCATTGTATATCACATTTTATTTAACCTAATTAGTTAATAACATTTTTGTTATTTATACTTTTTTGGCTATTATGAATAATCCTATATAATAAAGAGGTAATATGCAAATTGACCATCATGCCCTCACACAAGATGGCTGCTCCCATGTGGTCACAAGATGGCCTCCACAAGATGGCCAGCAAGGGAGGGCAGTTGTGGGTGATCAGGCCAGGAGGGGAGGGCAGTTAGGGGTAACCAGGCTGGCAGGGGAGGGCAGTTGGGGGCAACCAGGCCAGCAAGGGAGCAGTTAGGCATCAATCAGGCTGGCAGGGGAGTGACTAGGGGGTGATCAAGCTGGTAGGCAAAGTGGTTAGGGGCAGTCAGGCAGGCAGACAAGCAAGCAGTTGGGAGCCAGCAGTCCCAGATTGTGAGAGGGATGTCCAACTGCCAGTTTAGGCCCGATCCCACAGGGCCTAAACTAGCAGTCGGACATCCCCCAAGGGGTCCCAGATTGGAGAGGGTACAGGCTGGGCTGAAGGACACCCCCACGTGCCCCAACCCCCCAGTGCATGAATTTCATGTACCAGGCCTCTAGTGTTATTATAAATAACTATGTAGAAGGTTTTGTGTGGATATTTGTTTTCCTTCCTCAGGAGTATATGTCTTGGAATGGTGCTATGAAATTTGTTACTCACAGTCCTTGAAGAAGTACCTGGCATAACTCCAGGGACCACACAGAGAGATCAAGGCAGAATACAGAGAAAGAGAGAGAGATGTGGGGCACATGACTTTATTAGGGTCCATGGGCGGAGTGCTTTGGGACCCTTGGGCTAAGGCCAGATTGGTCAATTCAAGCCAAAAGAACAAACTTTTGGGAATTCCCACAGAGGTCTTATTAAGAGATGCTCAGAGGAAGGCAGTGGCAGGCCTGGGAGACAATTACAAGGATTGCTGGGGAATCATATCAAGAACTTATATTTACTTGGGACTCTGTGGGCTGCTATCCTATCTAATAAAAGAGTAATATGCAAATTGACTGTACCTCTGCTACACCCATCAGCCACGCCCACCAGCCAATCAGGAGGGGATATGCAAATAAACCCAACCAAGATGGCTGCAGCCACAGAGAGCAGGAGGGAGGCTTGGGTTTCCCTGACGATGGAGGGAGCCAAGTTTTCTGCCTGCCCTTGCCTGCCCAGGCCTCCACTCAATGCTACAAAGTTTCAATTATAGAAGATACATAAATCCCAACAGAAATGGCTGTGGCCACAGAGCAAACAGAAGGCTTGGCTCCACTCAAGGCTACAAAGTTTCAATTGTAGAAGATAAATAAATCACAGGTACTAGGGCCTCTGCTTAGGTCGCTGGGGGGCATGGCCGGCCTGCAAACCACCACAGGTCCCTTGCCCAGGCCGCCCCACACCCCAAGGGAACCCCCACCCTGATCCGGGACACCCTTCAGGGCAAACCAGCTGGCCCCCACCCATGCACCAGTCCTCTATCCTATCTAATAAAAGAGTAATATGCAGATTGACCATCACTCCAACACACAGATGGCTGCCCCCATGTGGTCAAAGATCTTGCCCCCATGTGGACACAAGATGGCCACCACAAGATGGCCAGCAGGGAGGGCAGTTGGGAGGGACCAGGCCTGCAAAGGAGGGCAGTTGGGGGTGATCAGGCAAGCAGGGGAGGGCAGTTAGAGGGAGGACCCAGGCCCGCAGTGGAGAGCAGTTGGGGCGGGTACCGGCCTGCAGGGGAGGGCAGTTAGGGGCAAATAGGCTGGCAGGGTAGCAGTTAGGCATTAATCAGGCTGGCAGGGGAGTGGTTAGGGGCAATCAGGAAGGCAAGCAGGCAAGCAGTTGGGAGCCAGCAGTCCTGGTTTGTGAGAGTCCTGGGACCCTCGAGGGGTCCCAGACTGGAGAGGGTGCAGGCTGGGCTGAGGGACATGAAATTCATGCACTGGGCCTCTAGTCTAGGATATAAGAAAGCTAGTGTCAGATTAAGGCTCCTGTAGGCCATTTGGACAAAGTGGATACTAAGGTAGAAGTACCATGCAGCAGCTTAGCTAAACTCTCAAGTATAATGTTGGGATAATATGATAAATCTGTATGTTTAGCATTTTAAGGAACTGCCAATGTGGCTGCATCACCAGAATGTATGAGGGTTCCAATTTTTCCACATCCTCAGTAATACTTGTTATTGTCTATTTTTTTTAAATTTAGCCACCAAGATGGGTTTGAAGTGATATCTCATTTTGGATTTAATTTGTATTTTCCTAATGACTAATTGTGTCCAGCATCTTTTCATGTGTTTATTGGGCATTTGTATAGTTTTGGAGAAATGTTAATGCAAAACTTTTGTCAATTATTCCATTGTCCTTTTATTATTATTGAGTTGTAAGATTATTTTTTTTCTGGTTAAGTCTCTTGTCAGATATCTGAGTTGCAAATGGTTTCTTCCATTCCGTGGGTTGTCTTATAATTTCTTTTTTTTTTTAAATAAATCTTTATTGTTCAGATTATTACAGGTGTTCCTCTTTTATTTTTCCCCATAGCTCCCCTCCACCTGATTCCCCACCCCACCCCATGCCCTTACCCCCCGCCACTGTCTTCATCCATAGGAGTAAGATTTTTGTCCAATCTCTTCCCGCACCCCTCCCACCTGCTTCCCCTGAGAATCGTCAGTCCACTCCCTTTCTATGTCCCTGATTCTATTATATTCACCAGTCCATTCTGTTCTTCAGATTTTTCATTCACTTGATTTTTAGATTCCCTTGTTGGTAGGTATGTATTTGATGTCATTTTGTTGTTCATAATTTTTATCTTTACCTTTTTCTTCTTCTTCCTCTCCTTAAAGAATACCCTTCAGCATTTCGTGTAATCCTGGTTTGGTGGTGATGAACTCCTTTAGCTTTTTCTTGTCTGTGAAGCTCTTTATCTGACCTTCGACTCTGAATGATAGCTTTGCTGGGTAGAGTAATCTTGGTTGTAGGTTCTTGCTGTTCATCACTTTGAATATTTCTTGCCACTCCCTTCTGGCCTGCATAGTTTCTGTTGAGAAATCAGCTGACAGTCGTATGGGTACTCCCTTGTAGGTAATTAACTGTTTTTCTCTTGCTGCTTTTAATATTCTCTCTTTGTCTTTTGCCCTTGGCATTTTAATTATGATGTGTCTTGGTGTGGTCCTCTTTGGGTTCCTCTTGTATGGGGTTCTGTGCGCTTCCTGAACTTGTAAGTCTATTTCTTTCACCAGGTAGGGAAAGTTTTCTGTCATTATTTCTTCTAATAGGTTTTCAATATTTTGCTCTCTCCCTTCTTCTGGCACCCCAAAAATTCAGATGTTGGTTCGCTTGAAGTTGTCCCAGAGGCTCCTTACACTATCTTCATATTTTTGGATTCTTTTTTCTTTTTGTTTTTCTGGTTGGATGTTTTTTGTTTCCACATATTTCAGATCTTTGGTTTGATTCTTGGGGTATGTTGATCTACAGTTGAGTTTCTGTATATTCTTTATTTCAGACAGTGTATGCTTCATTTCTGACTGATCCTTTTCCATTTTTTTGGCATTCTCATTAAGCTCCTTGAAGGTCTCATCAAGTTTCTCAGCAGTTTTAAGAAGATTCTTGAGTAACCTTATAAATGTGGTTCTGAACTCTATGTCATCCAGTAGTTTGCTTTCCTCCGTTTCTTTCATTCGTGACATGTTTCTTTGTTTCTGCATTTTGGCTGCTTCCCTGTGTTGATGGAATGGCTTTGTGTGGTAGGTGACCTATAGGGGGCAGTAGCTCAGCCTCCCCAATCACCTGTAGTGGATGCTCTTGGTACACCCCTTTGTGGGCTGAGTGCAAAGTCTTGGTGTAGTTAAGCCTGAATTGCTGTTAGTACGCTGGGAGGAATTGACCTCCAGGCCAATTAGCTGTGAGCACTCCCTGTGTCTATAATGGAAGAACTGCTGCGCTGAAGACACGCTTATGGGGCAGGACTTGTTTCAGTGGGGCTTTGGTGCTCACTGAGTCTGCCTCTTGAATGTGTCACTTATGGATGTGAGCAGTTGAAATCTGGTGTCTCACACTGACCACTAGGTACACTGGCTTCTGGATCTCCAATGGGGTGCAGGTCAGCTACTGAGGCCACTCAGCAGGAATTACAGTGAGAGCTGCAGTTTTCTCCTCTTTGCTTGGGGTTTGGAGGTTTTGGAGCTGTCTGACCCAGGCTGCAAGTTTGCTAGGTTAAGCTGCGATAGGGCAGGCTTTTCTTATGCTAACTCGGCTGCTTGGAGCTTGGGTGGGTTTGTAGGTTGTGTGGGCAGGGTCTCAGGGCGTCACTAGGTTAGGGCGTGGCTAACAGCAATGGCTGCTAGTTAGCCGGCTCTGTGTCCCCCAGGGCGTCCCGGAGTCCCGTGCCCCAGTGCCGTAAACAATTATTCCTGCGTGCAGCTCTGCAAGCAAGCCACTCTCACTGGCAGACAGTCCAGCTTCTCCCCGTAGGAGTTTGGGTCCCCCACGTCTCCCCAGAGACTGGATTTCAGAGTAATCGGGGGCTTGTCTCCGTTCGGGTTGAAAAAAGCAACGCACCCAGTCGCCTGCAGCCAGCCCGGATCACGCGCCTCCGTACCTCAGCTTTTCAGCGCTCGTGCACGTCTCAATGCTCTTTTCTCTTTCCTTCTAGTTGTAGAACTTCAACTCAGCCAGCTTTCCCGTGGTTCTGGGTGATAGACGTTTTGTCTTTTAGTTGCAGTTTAAATTGTTGTGGGAGGCAGCAGTTTAGGTGTTTACCTACGCCGCCATCTTGGATTCGTCCACACTTATAATTTCTTAATGATGATCTTTGAAGCACAAAAGTTTTTAATTTTAATGAAGTCCAACTTATCTATCTTTTCCTTGTCACTTTTGCTTTTGCTGTCATATCTAAAACAATCGTGCCTAACTCAAAATCATGAAAATTTACTATCTTTTCTTCTAAGATTTATGTAGTTTTAGCTATTATATTTAATATATGATCTACTTTGAGTTAATTTTTGTATGTGATGTGAGGCCTGGGTCTAACTTCACTTTCTTCATGTGGATATCATGTTGTTCCAGCACCATTTGTTCAAAAGACTATTCTTTCCCCCTTTGAATGTCTTAGCACTTTGCAGAAAATTACTGTAAATGTAAGAATTTACTTAGGCACTCTGAATTGTATTCTATGTTTTTATATTTTTATCCTTATCAATAAATATTTTGAGTCTTAAAAGATGAATAGGTATTTGCCAGACAAAGGGTTCAAGTGAGGTGCGAGTGTGAGACAGTGAACATTCCAGACAGAGATAATGGCAGAGTGGACATGTAGGAGGAGCAGCATTACCCCATTGGGGAAGAACAGGAATGGACTTGGCTAGAGAGCATTACAGCAGTGGAGCACAGTACGGGTGGAGAGAGAGGTAAGATCTAGGACTAAGGAGTTCTCTTTCACCCTATGAAAATGTGGAGCTTGGGAAGACTTTATACATGATCAAATCTGACCCTGAAAGATCTTTATAGCACAAATATGAATAAATTGGGAGACTGAGAGGAAGGTGGAGACATCATTTCAGAAACTATCTCATTATATCAAAGCAGTCAATCAAAATAGCCTGAGGTAAGACCATGCAACGGGACCAGAGAAGAGGGATGGGTACACTGGAGAGATGTTTAAAGGGGAAAATCAGTAATATTTCTTCACCAGTTTGATGAGTTTAGGTTGAAATAAAGGAAAAAAAATTATTCATAACTTTCCGTTTCCTATTGAAGAGTGCTACTCACCAAGCTAGAGAACACAAGTAGCTTAGAGCAAATACAATCGTTTCCATTTGGGAGATGTTGAACATTCATCAATACTTTCTTTGTGTCAAGCACTTCACTAGGGCATTTTACATATAGTCTTTCACTTAGTTGACATCCATTATATCACTAGCCCCACAGGGTTATACTGATTATATTTTATAGAAGAGGAAACACCATTTATGATACCTTATTGTTACACCAGGTGGCATACCATCTATGCATTTATTTAGCATAACATCTTTTCTAAATGTTATCTTTTGTCTTTTGATTGAAATGCAATTTTGTGCACATCACAGAATTTAGAAATTGCTATTTTAAATCAGCGACATAAAGCTGTTTGCCACTTATATGTGCAATCTACTTCTTGCCATTTATTTTGCTAAATTAGGTTTACTATTGGACTATGTAAACATGATCTTCATTCTATTTTGTAATATCCTGCATAACTTCCCAAATTGGCCAGAAGAACAAATTCATCTCTTCCACCACATCTAAGTTTACAACAATATGTTTCAGATAAATGTCTCCAAATACTGCAGGCCTACAGTTTGTTTTTGAGCCCAGCAATTTTATAGCAATACTGTAAAGCAATGACTTCAATTTCATATAATCATGCTTGGCACAGATAGTGGCTCTTATCCAGACCTATTTAATTTCACCTTTTAGGAATTATGTAAATATCATATGTCTTTCTTCAAAATTTACCACTGCAGTGTTGCATTATTGACCTCATCTCTCATAGACCACACAACGTATCGACCTTAGCATTTGTCTTCTTTGCACTTAGCTCATGTGGTGAGCACCTGAAAACCATTCTTAAACTTACCACCCACTCTCTTGCCGGCTCTGCCTCTGCATTTAAATCATGCTTGTTAATTTCTGTGGAGACTTGGCTGACAAGCAGGATGTGATGTACTGTGCGGGACCACGATCACAGAGGTACAATACCAGGTCAGTATAAAACTCTAACAGCATGGTTATTTATGATAGTTATTGGGTATGACCAGAATTAAGTAGAACATAAGCAAAAGACTTGTGCTAAGCACTTAGCATTTTCCTTTTGTGTTTATATTCACTTTATGATATAATAAATATACAGTCCCTGGACTCAGGTAGGCCTGGGTTGCGTTTCCCTCGCTGCTACTTCTAAGCTGTGTGGCCTTGGGAGAATTCTTCTCCTGAACCTCAGTTTCCTCACTGGGAAAGTGATAATAATTATATTTACAACATAAGCTTGTTATGAGGAGTACATGAAAAAATTCACATAAAGCACTTAGCACATACCTGGTTCACAATAATTGCCCATTAAGTACAACTGTTATCATTATTATTATTACTATTGTTATGGTTGAGATTGAGGGGGACAGGAGAGTCTTTATGATTAAAGTGTTCCAGATCAACAAGATTAGTCCCAGCTGCTGACTGCTCGCGTGGCAAGGCGTTGTCAGCGTCTTCCATCTCTGGACAGTTTTTTCCTCTTGTCTTCGTGGTTGGCGCACACCTGTCAATTCCTCTCTACTGCAGGAATCTACCTGGTCTTGGGGCTGTTTTCTGAAAATATACAAATATATTCTCGACCACAAGTTAATAAAGGAATCTTTTCTATATAATTGATTTGGGATCCTTTTTATTTTTGTTCAAACGATTTTCCTTTGTCTTATTTAGACACCATGTGTTTTTAATGGCCGTCTTGCTGTTAGCATTGCAAATGAAACTTAATTTGGTAAAGTAAAAATTTTCTAGATGTAATTTACTTATAGGATATTTTTCCTTACAAAACAGAAGCAAAGCCCATTATTGCCAAACTTCAACTAACTTTGAATAACTTCAACTTTTCTTTTAGAAAATTCAGCATTTCTTGGTTTTATGTTTTAAATGTTTCCCAAGACTTTTTTTTTAAGGGGAAAAAAGCATAAAAATAGAATGCCAGTTTACATATATTGATGAACTGGACTCCCCATGGTGCTTTGGGAGTGTCCCTTCTCCCCTTCCCTACACTCTGGCGTCCAACCCTGTCACTCCGGCCGAGTGCTGCAGCTTGTGGAGAGCAGTTAGTAACACTAACTCCAACTTGTGTTTGAACCTCATCATCTGAACACATACAGGTCTGGGCCAATAGCCAAGTCCTAGGCTTCCAGCAAAAGGGAGGCAACCCACAGGTTCAAGTGATAACGATGAGCAAGCATCTTCCTGGACATTGCCAAATATTTTGATTTGGACTTCGAGGGCTAATCTCAGAGACACAAGCTACTCTAACAGAGGAAGGGAGACACCTCCACCAGAAGGATAAAAGTGAAACTAAGAGCAGTGACACTCGCTATTCATTCTCCTGCAAATGAGCTGGGCTGACAGCTCACGCGTCTGGCTTGGTGGTCATTGATAATCCCAGGGCGTGCTGTCTCAAGCGAGTTCAGCAGTCTTCCTTGCAACATGTGGACCCCCTGGACACCGAGGCTTGTGTGACTCTGAGTGACCGGTAACCACCACTCTGCTGATAACCCTGACCAGAGGACATTTGAGACACTTGGACTTTCGGTTTGTTAACCCCCAATACGTGTGTGTGTGTGTGTGTGTGTGTGTGTGTGTGTGTGTGTGTGTGTGTTGTGATGTGATGTGTTTGTTAATTTGGATTAAACCTGAAAGAAATAAAAGCTAAGTTGACAGCATAATCACTTGCGTTAGCTCACTGTTGGTACTTGGTGTCAGGAACCTAGAAGGCCAAGTAACCACCTAGGATCCTGGCCTCCCTCAGGCAACCCTGATGTTATCTGGGGTCAGGACATCGAGTAACTTACAGGAAAGACTATACTCAGAGCCAGGGTGCTTGTGACAAGCTGAAATGAAAATAAGCAACTAGCTGAGCAGATGAGTACCTACAACTGCACTCTGGAAAGAAAGAGCAAACCCAACTCTGCCATTTACCAACTGTATGGCCATGAGCAAATTACTCAACCTCTCTGTGCCTCAAAGTCCTTTAATATGTCATCAAAGATATATAAATATATATATATTTTTCAAACCTCAGCAAGTTGTGTGAGTTAATAGATTCAAGTGTCTAGAACAATGCCTGGTACATGTTCTACAAAAGTCTTAGCTTTCTATTACATTATGCTGAGCTTGCATGTAACATTGCATGTACACACACACACACAAACACAAAAATGACATTTTCTTTTCTGCATCACTCTACCTGCCTTTCTACAATGTGTTCTTAGGAATATGCATTGTACAGAAATCTGCAATGGAAGACAAATAGTTGATTCTTCTTAGTATTTCAGTCATTCCTCAGTATAGTTAGGAATTTGGAAATCTCAAATTCCTTTTCCAGGTCACAAAAGTACATTTAATGATCTGCTGTTCTTTTATCTTCAAAGGTTAAATAAAAGGCTGCTATATAGTAGAGCTTTGCCATCCAATATTTTATCTCCTGGAAACACTTAAGAAATGAGTTTAATGCTAAGAACTATATCACCCATTAGCTGGCACTCTTTGATAAGAGCCTGATAAAATTGTCCTCTTGTTATGAATGACGTATTTTGCAAAGCTTAGTTGATGATTGCAGTCCAACATTAGACAAGGAACATACACAGATACACACACAAACACATCCTTCCTCCCCCCGCCCTCCCCACACACATACACACCCTATCTAATCTCAACATGGGATGGGAAGATACCAAAGAACTGAGAGAATTTTTTGGCCTTTCTGTAATTAGTAGTATGACTTGTCAGTCTAGCATTTCAGGCATTTTGCTATCAGCAAATTTGAGTGAAAGGATCTAGGAAGTTAGTTCCATATCACAACTATTGCTCAGAGAAGAAACATTACTTTTTTGTAAGAAAAGAAAAACTAGGTTTCTAGGAAGATTATAACTACGTTAGAAAAGTCATAGTTATCATTATGTAGGATCTATTTTATTAACTTGAAATTCTAAATTATTTTGCAAAGAAAAAAGTTGTTCCCATAAAATGGAGGATTTTTGTGGCATCAAGCTTAAGAGGAATTCTATGTGGCATCTTTTAACTACTATTTATGGCATTCATGATGCTTTATATCAGCAATATTCCACCAGTGTGTCAAGGCACACTGGTGTGCTGCAAGAATTTTTAAAACATGCAATACCTGACTATTTAGTCAGGGGCATTGACCTCTTTTCCCTTAGATTGTCAAATAAAAAATGACAACAGCCAACACAACAGTAGTTGGCCAGTGTGAATTAATCAAAATTATACCAATTTTTTTGTCAGTTTGGCAAAAAATTACTTTTTGCAACAGAACTTTAATAATTAGTTTATGTGTGCCATAGATGAAAAGGGTTGAAAATTTCTGCTTCCTATCTTGATAAAAGAAGTTTCCAGTACTTCCAAATACATTTTTATAATTTATAACTCATAAAAGTTTGAAATTGAGTAATATATGTGGCATAACTAGAATCTCTAAGACACTGAAGCCAGCCTAGTGTCTTGTCTCAGAGGCCAAGAGGTCAATAGCTTTATTAATCATTATGACACCTTCAGCTTCTGTGCCTTTTTGTAATAAAATACATTTATCCATGTAGGTTAAGTGCATGCTATTTTTTTAAGGTAAGAGGACTAAAACATATAAAATCTTTGACATATAAAATTATTTTATATTAATATATCTTTGATGGTATTTTGCATTATAGTCTGTTACCTTATTTCTCAAAAATGGACAAAGGAAGTTTTTATAAAAGAGGATCTAAATTAAGGTAATAAAATTTAGCAAGTTTTTCAAGAATAAGGCTTGAGAACTTTGAGATCATTTGACAAATTTTGAGAATCTGAAGTAAGTATGTTTATTGTGCTGACATTTTTTTCTCAACATTAATGTTCCTTTTAGTAAGTATAGAGTTAAACTTTACTGATTTTATTCTTGCTTTCAAGACTGAATTTATCTTTTCAATAATGCCTCAGAGTTGGTGGCCAATAATTGACTCAGGTTTGGTGGCCACAGTTTAGTTCTGTAAATCAAATCATTATGTCCTAGAGGCATCATATTATAAATTTTGTTTATGATCTTGGAAATCCACTTCAAACTATAGAAGTGCAAAAGTTAATTGCATACACACACGGGTGTATATACAAACATTTATTAAGTACATAAAGCCAAACCTGTTATATAAGCATCTCAGAACAAAAAGGGAATCTAAAACCAGAAAGAGGTGATTATACTTTAAAAAATTTTAAATATGGGTAAAATATATATTTATTATACTATAAATCACCAATACTGACACAAGAAGAGTCAAATTACCATGACAGAAATTTTTAAAGTTGGTCAAGACTTTTTTGGGCCTAGCTGTTCTCCCAAAAATTTCTTCAAACCTTCCAGGGATATATAATTGCCAAGATATCTAAATTATTGCAGAGCACCATAAAAGAAAGAAATTTCTTAATTCATTTTAAGAAGTTAGCATATTCCTAATCTGTAAACCTGATAAATATAGTATAAAATAGAAAGCCATAAACCAGTCTACTATTAATAAAGTTGCTAAAATTATAAATAAATCATAGAAAATTAAATGCAGTAGCATAGCAAAATACCATATCCAGATTGCCAACAATTACTCTTGACTCACACAGTTCACATACTAAACATAATCCCATTAGTAATGCCTCTCATTACAGTAGTGATTTTTAAGGAAGGGCAGTAAATAGAGGGAGGAAAGGGGTAGTTTGGAAAAAGAAATGTATTCACTTTATCAGTCCCCAAGAGGAGCCATTGCCAAGGGGCCCTAGGTATTAAAGATTTAAAAGTGATTCTATTTTCCTCTCTGTTCTTTTCTGAATTTCCTAAATGCTTTGAAGTGTGCATATTTCATTTATAATTCTAAAAAACTAATTAGATATACTCAGAAGGAAAGCAAAAAAGCAAACAAACAAAAATCAACAGCCACAACATCAACAAAACACGTGTTTCTTTGTGGTGATGGGAGTAGTAGAGTCTTTAAAATATGAAACCAACCAAGTTTAGATTGAAGCTTCCTATTCCCATCAATATTTCTGCCTAGACATGGGCATGCTTCATTGCTCCAAGAACCTGTAGACTGTGTTCAAATTAGGATCATCTGTCCCCAAGTTTAATCTGATGACCACTGTTCTCTAAAATGTTTTGAAAGGTGAGATCTGATGTCTTATTCTAAAACCTTAAACTGAGCCAATCAAATAACCACCAACTTTAATCAGCTTATCGGTGTTCCCCTTGACTTAGAGCAGTATTGGCCAAGGTTAAGGTCATTTAGACATCATAAATAAAGATTCTGATTATTATTCTAAGGGTCTTCTTTGTTATGAAAAGCTAGCATACTAGCAATGGGTTCACAGTTCAAGCCAATGCAAATTGGAATTTACCTAAAACTGTGAATCTTTAAATCAAATTGCTCTAAATTAGGAACTATTTATTGCTAAATAAAATAGCTCTAAAATAGTCCCTTAGCCATTTCACAAGTGAGAGATTTCCTCCTCTTTCTTTTCTTCCTCCTCTTCCTCCCCCGCTCCCCTCACCCTTTTCCTCCTCACCCTTTTCCTCCACCTCTGGCTCCTCTCTCTTTCTCCTTCTCTCCCTCTCTCCCTCCTTTTTTCCTCCTTTTCTCCCTCCCTCCCACCTCTATATACCCATATGATCTTTCCTACTCTTCTCTTGGCCCTTTCCTCATCCCCAACAGTTTAGCTATCACTTTATATGAGTTTGGTTCATGTTCTCAGGATCCCTATGCCTTAAATAGTTAATCAAACTATCCTCAAACAGAGGTGGTTCCCTTTCTCAGAGAATCCTGGAGCCAGCTGTTAAAGTTATACAGTTTTATCCCTGCTACATTATATTTAGCCAAGAGACTGAAAAGAATGAGGTGATTTTTCAAGTTGTTTTTTCACCCTAATTCAAAAATAATTAACATCAATCATTTAATATCATCTAATATTAACACATTATTCTCCTCTATGACCTCTAAGTAGACTCAGGTATGAAATCTCCATTAAATGTCTTGAAAATTATTTGGATTTTTAACCATATATAGGAACTCTGAAACTTTTTTTAAACAGTCAAATGCTGCATTCAATAAATGATTTAAACTATGTTTTCAAAGTGGAAGAAAGTTTAAAAACTAAGAACCTTGTACGAGAGCCACTTTTTATAAGGAAAATGAGAAAGAAGGTCCAGTCTTGCCTTTATGCAAAAGACCTTCCACACAAGCGCTATGTGTTGATGTAGATCGCCTAGTTGAAGAATGTCAGTTTATGGTTTCAGGAAGAAAATGAAAATAAATTCTAGTTCAAAATTACTTCTTAGGAAACAGGCTGCTACTGCCACCTGGGGGAGGTTCTTCCTACTTCATTCAAGAAAAGCCAAATGTGCTTGTCAGATGAATGAATGCAGTTCGCGTTTTCCTTGTCATATTCACACAGGAAGAAGACTAACTTTCTGCCCATGAAATCATAAGGCGTTCCAGATGCCTCCGTGATTCCTCCATGCAGAAATACATATTTCACAGACTGTCTGAGGAGTACAGGAGAAGTTGAACCAGAATATAACCACATGAAGGTTTTACCTCTGATACACACGAAAGTATCTTGGGAAAGTATGGGTTATATACTAAGAAATGGGAAAATCAAATGTAACCTTTCAGTAATGAAATAAAACCCCTATTTTAATAAAAATTTACCTGGCTTCAAGTTATAGTAAATTATACTCACTGACTATCATTAATTGATATGAAAACAGCATGTGCTAATATAATCATGCTAGTGACTGCATCAATTAGAATAAAAGAATAAATTTCAATTATATGGAACTAGCCAAGAGAGTTTCCTTAAAGAATTTTCGAATTTATGAACTTAATACTGTTGTGAAGTCAGTACCTATTTATTTCACATATATTACATATCAATTTATTGAAATGTTCATAAAGTAATGGTATTCATTAATTACAATAAGAAACATATAACTGTTCCTTTTGAATGTCTAGTTTCTGTCTAGACATTCTGTTTTTAATGTCTAGTTTGTGTTAAACAGAAACTAGACATTGCATTACTTTAGGCTATAGAAAAATTATTCATATTAACGAAGTCCTAAAACAAAGAATTTAATCCTAGCTATAGAAGTTTCAGGAAGTACCTATTGAAATTACAGGTCTGTCAGGTGACATGAAAAACTCAGTGCTGATTGAAGATAATTAATCATTTATAGAGAGGATCTTGTAACAGATTAACTAAATAAATTGCATACAGTATCAGTCCCAGAGTGGTACAATAATAATGTTCAAAGTCTGAAGTTCATGCCAAAGAACACCTGTACCAGCTCCAGGGAAGTCTTTGTGGAAAGAGCATTTTTAACATTGGAAAAGGTACGTGACAGACAGCAAATGGGTTGGGATTTCATAAATACTATTTTTTAAATCACATATCTAATTCAGGATTAAAAAAATAATCTGCATGATTAAATTCCAGCCAACACAGCTGAATGATCTGGGTGAGCTGGGGTCACTTTGAGAGACCCCCAAAACAAGTGTTTTTGTATGGAGGTGTGAGGTTCCTTCAACGTGTTAACGTTAGGGTCTGGGTAGACTGGGGTGAGGGGCATTAGAGGACAAGAAAGGCCAGAGGTACTTTCTATATATACATATATATATAACAGAAACTGTATAATAAAAATAAAAATTACAAGCAAAAATAATAAATATGCAATTTAAAATGTCTATTTCTGAATCGGTAGTTGAGCACTTTTGGTACTTGGCCAGTAGCACTGCCTCATTGATCATGAAAATGAAAGATGTCCCTGTAATGCTACCAGGGGCTTCTGTTCTGCCTAAAAAATAAACTACCATTTAGGGGAGTTATAAATGGAATAGAGTCTCCCAAGGTTCTCCTTCCTCCTAACTGCACTGCACAATCTGTTGGACTTTACTTTCTTCCTATTTTTAATATATTTTTATTTATTTCAGAGAGGAAAGGAGAGATAGAAACATCAATGATGAGAGAGAATCATTGATCAGCTGCCTCCTGCATGCCCTTTATTGGGGATTGAGCCCCCAG
Organism: Corynorhinus townsendii; assembly: GCA_026230045.1. Classification (NCBI taxonomy): domain Eukaryota; kingdom Metazoa; phylum Chordata; class Mammalia; order Chiroptera; family Vespertilionidae; genus Corynorhinus; species Corynorhinus townsendii. The sequence continues at coordinate 75,501,179 of JAPDVU010000001.1, read as the reverse complement.
CCCGTGCATGTGCCCTGACCTGGAATTGAACTGTGACCTCCTGGTTCATAGGTCAGCACTCAACCACCAAGCCACACTGGAAAGGCTGGACTTTACATTTTTATTGAGGAGTCAATACTTTACCCTGGTGAGCCATGGAAATGATTTATTAATTATATCCTAACAGAAATTATAAGTCATTCTCATTTTCATCAGGATGGCACCTGGTTGCAAAAAAAGTAAACAGAAACAGAAGTTTTCTTTAACATTACTCATGTTTCATAGGAGAGAAGCAGTCAGGAAGTTAGGAAGATGATTTCTTGCAGATGCCACTTGTGTATTCAAACAGTGGGATGGTGGTGGGGGGCATTTTTTAAAATGCAAGAAATGGGGTTTCTTCTACTGTTGTGTTTCTACTTCTCCTCCAAGAGTGAATAATTTTCAAATACTGATGCTAGCTTGAACTTAGGAACTTCAGTATCCATGCCTAAACCAACTCACTTACCACATTGATGAGTTAATATGGTTTACATTGTTATGTCATTTGGTGTGTGTGTGTGTTTTTTCTCATTGTCCTGTAATCCTTGCTTCCTCTTCTCTTCCTTATCTATATTTGACTTCTCTCCTCTCCTATTGCAAACTACTAATATTATTTCAATCTTCCCTCCTCACTGGGGTGTGTCCACTTTGGTGAATCACTCCCGCACCCTTTAGTCACTATGGATGAGGGGAAAGCAAATTAAAGGTAATGCCTGGAATGCTCCAAGCTTTACATGGGTGAGCATAGAAGCCTACCTGCTTATGCTAAGCTTTCGGTTACTCACAGCCATGATGGACTCCAACAAGATGATCATCAACTTGGCCCTCTTTGGCATGACTCAGAGTGGAAAAAGTTCTGCTGGCAACATCCTTCTAGGAAGCACAGACTTCCACAGCAGCTTTGCTCCATGTTCTGTGACCAAAGAGTGTAGTCTGGGCCGCAGTTGTCACCTCCATGGCTTCATGCGTCGAGGGGGGCAAGAGATAACCCTACAGGTCCGGGTGCTGGACACTCCAGGTTATCCGCACAGCACACTGAGCAAGAAGCATGTGAAACAGAAGATCAAAGAGGCCCTGGAACATCACTTTGGGCAAGAGGGTCTCCATCTTGCACTGCTGGTCCAGAGAGCAGACGTGCCTCTCTGCGGACAGGAGGCATCTCCCTCAGTCCAGATGATCCAGGTAATACATGGAGGCAATTATACTAATGCCATTATTTCTGTTTGGAGGTCATTATCCTAATAGGAAAAAACAAACTATAAAAACCCATTAAAAGAGGCAGCTCTCTCTTCTCTCTCTCTCTCTCTCTCTCCCTCTCTCTCCCTCTCTCTCTCTCTCTCTCTCTCTCTCTCTTTCTATCTTTCTCTCTCTGTAGCATGCCCCATGCCTTTATCCCTCTCCCTCCCTGAGGCACATTGTCTTTGCTTTTCTTTTCCGTAAGTTCCAAGGGCCCTTCTTTTGCCTCTGTAATTCATGCCCAGAGCCCACACAGCCCAGCTGGCTCACATTTTCTATATCTGTGATTTTCTAAATAAACTTTCTCTTATAATTTAAAAAAAATGATTAAAAGAGTAGTATAAAGCAAATTTAAAACAAGAACTGGAATTTAGTCAGTTATTTTACAAATGGGTCATTGAAAAAAAAAGAGATATTAAACTTTAGAGGCTAACTAAGCCTCAAACCCCTAAGAACTGTACACCTGAATAAGCTTGTAAATGTGGCCCCCAGATTCTCTCCATCAGAATCAATGGGGTTCCTTGTTGAAAGTGCAGATTCATTCAAGCCCCTTTGAAACAGAATCTCAAAAGTGGGGTTTACATAACTGCACTTGCATAAACTTTCCATATATTGCTTTTTTAAAATTTTTATTGTTGAGATTATTACAGATGTCCCTCTTTTTTCCTCCCATAGCTCCCCTCCACCCAGTTCCCACCCCACCCCAGGCCCTCGCCACCGTATTGTCTGTGTCCATAGGTGATGCATACATGCATATAAGGTCTTTGTCTAATCTTTTCCTGCACACCCCACTCCCTTCCCTCTGAGAATAGTCAGTCTGTTACATTTCCATGCCCCTGTTCATCAGATTTTTTATTCATTTTGATTTTTAGATTACTTGTTGATAAGTATGTATTTGTTGTCACTTTGTTGTTCATATTTTTTATCTTTACCTTTTTCTCCTTCTTCCTCCTCTTCTTAAAGAATACACTTCAGCATTTCATATAATACTCTTTGGTGGTAATGAACTCCTTTAGTTTTTTTCTTGTCTGTGAAGCTCTTTATCTGACTTTCAATTCTAAATGATAGCTTTGCTGGGTAGAGTATTCATGGCTGTAGGTTCTTGTTATTCATCACTTTGAATATTTCTTGTCACTTCCTTCTGGCCTGCATAGTTTCTGTTGAGAAATCAGCTGACAGTCATATGGGTGCTCCCTTGTAGGTAATTAACTGTTTTTCTCTTGCTGCTTTTAAGATTTTCTCTTTGTCTTTTGCCCTTGGCATTTTAATTATTATGTGTCTTGGTGTGGTCCTCTTTGGATTCCTCTTGTTTGGGGTTCTTTGTACTTCCTGGACTTGTAAGTCTATTTCTTTTACCAGGTAGGGGAATTTTTCTGTCATTATTCCTTCAAATAGGTTTTCAGTATCTTGCTTTCTCTCTTCTTTTGGCACCCCCATAATTCAGATGTTGGTACGCTTGAAGTTGTCCCAGAGGCTCCTTACACTGTCTTCATATTTTTGGATTCTTTTTTCTTTTTGCTTTTCCGGTTGGGTGTTTTTTGCTTCCTCGTATTTTAAATCATTGATTTGATTCTTAGGATCCTCTAGTCTACTGTTGAATCTCTGTATATTACTTTTTATTTCAGTCAGTGTATGCTTAATTTCTGACTGGTCCTTTTCTTTCTTTTCTTTTCTTTTTTTTTTTTTTTTTGGCTCACTAAGATCCTTGAAAGTCTCACTAAGTTCCTCAGAGGTTTCTAGAAGATTCTTGAGTAACCTTATAACTGTGGTTTTGAACTCTATACCCAGTAGTTTGCTTTCTTCCGTTTCTTTCATTTATGACATGTTTCTTTGTCTCCACATTTTGGCTGCTTCCCTGTGTTCCTTTCTATGTATTGGGTTGAGCTGCTGAATCTCCTTGAGTTGATAGAGTGGCCTTGTGTAGCAGGTGTCCTATAGGGCTCAGTGGCTCAGCCTCCCAATCACTTGAGGTGGACACTCTTGGTATACCTCTTTGTGGGCTGTGTGCACAGTTTTGTTGTAGTTGAACCTTGATTGCTGTTGATGTCACTGGGAGGAATTGACCTCCAGGCCAATTGGCTATGGGGACCAGCTGCAACTACAGTGGGAGAACTGCTGTGCAGGAGACACCCTTATGGAGCAAGACTTGCTTCAGCAGGGCTTTGGTGCTCACTGAGTCTGCCCCTTGAGTGTGTTGCTTATGGATGTGAACAATTGTAATCTGATATGGTCTCACACTGACCACTGGTAAACTGGCTCTTGGGTCTCCAGGGAGGTGCAAGGTCAGCCACTGCCTGGGGCCACCCAGCAGGAGCTACAGAGAGATTTGCAGATTCGTCTTCTTTGTATCAAGTTTGGAAGTGCCCAGATGAGGCCCAGCTGTGAAGTAAGGCAGGCTGGTGCTGGTGCTGGTGCCAGTTTTGGGGCCTTTTATTGATAGATTTGGAGCTCCCTGACCCAGCTGCAGCTTGTTTGACAGGCTTTTAGTCCAAGAAAGGACAGACCATTCATATGTAAAAGCTGCTGCACACAGCTTGGGTGGGATTGTAAATTGGCAAGGCTCTCAAGGATTCACCAGGACAGAACAAACAGAAATAGCTGCCAGTCAGCCCTGCACAGGGAGATCCCAGCATGGGAATAATGACCACTTCAAGCACCTCCATCTAGAAGAAAGCCACCCCCGTGTTCCTGCTCCGATGCCAGACAGTCCAGTTTCTCTCTGTGTGTGTCTGGGTCCCCCAGAGCCTCGCTGGGCACTGGAGCTCAGAGGAAGTAGGAGCTTGTAAATTCAGTTCATGGTGCTAGCCTTTTAATAGGAGCAGCTGGGTCTCTAGCAGCCTGTGTGTCACTCAGCCCCAATCCACTGGTTTTTAAGGCCATAGTTCTTATGGCCTATAGGGACTTCTTTCCCAGCTCTGGGACCCTGGGCTGGGGGTCTGGTGTGGGGCTGGGACTCCTTGCTCCTCCAGGCAGCCTCCAAAGAGGCGATCTCCCTCCCTCCCACCTGGGTGCCGGACCAGCCCATTCCGCACCTCCGCACCTCCTTCCAGTCTCGGTGTTTTCTTCTTCTCTAGTTATAGTACTTCCACTCAGCCAGCTTTCTCATGGTTCTGGATGATAGTTGTTCTGTATTTTAGTTGTAATTTTGATGTGGTTGTAGGAGGCAGCAAGTACAGTCACTTATGCCGCCATCTTGGTTCTCTCCATATATTTCTTAAAAACAGTCAAGTTTCGGAACTACTGAACTAAAATACTAAGTTGCATCCATGTAACATCAAGGAGACCAGCAGTCAGAGTTCACCAACAAACAGGTATTCATTCACTCATTCATTGAACACTATTAATAACTGCACAGAGCATAATGATTGGTGAATAATATATGAGCTTTTCCATCAAAAAAGCTTAGAGTCTGGAAGTAACAAATAGATAAACAAGTATAAGGCAATGCATTAAGTGCCAAAGTAGTGTAATGTATGACTAGGGGGAAAGAAGACTCCACTGAGACTTACATCATGGTAAACATTCAGGAGAGATCTATACTCTAGTTATGGGACAAAAATCAGGAATTTTAGATACTTTGCTTGCCTCATAATCTGTAGGGTCAGTCAGAAAGTGCTCCATTCCAGCCTTGAGAAGACCAAGGGGACCTCAGGGTGAACATGAATGACATGTGCCACATTTGTGGTCCTTGTTTGTTCATTTATTATAAGTCACTAAGGTGGAGGCTTATTCAGTCAGGCTAGGAGAGGAGCTGGGGTGAAGGGAGAGTATCTGGGTATGGCCACAGCTAGGAGATGGAGGAAGTAATACCTGCATACACTATATATATACACACACGCCCAACACACACATACACACACACACACACACACACACACACACACACACACTAGAGGCCCAATGCACAAAATTCATGGAAGGGGCTTGGCCCTCGCAGCCACGGCTTTGTCTAGCATGCTGTCCGAAAGGTCGTCTGGTCTAATTAGCATATTATACTTTTATTATTATAGATATGTGCAAGGCCCAGGTACAATCAACAATTCCTGGAAACAGCTCATTGAACTGCTCCATTCTATTCAATTTATTGATTCTCTGATCTGGGACCACCCAAATTTAACTACTGGACTTGACTAGAATTACTCAGTAGCTTTGTGAAATCTCAGAGCTCAGAGAGCTCATCTCTACTGGAAGCTCCACAGGTAAAGTACACAGAGAATAGAGAGCAGACATTTTTTATTCAAGAAAACTTTGTATGAATGCTGCTCTTCTTTTGGTCCATCCCTGATCATGCTGATATAGGATCTGTTACACTTAGAGAGTACACTTTGCTTTAAAGGAAGACTTTTCCTCAGTAACTAGTAAAGGCATAAGATTGTTTTTAAATCACAGACACACATTTTACTTTTTAGTAACTGTACATGTTTCTAAAAAAATCCATATGTGTAATCACAAGAAACTAGCGGAAAAAATTAGGGTGACAAGAGAATGAAAAATAATCCTCATCATCCGACTCCTGAAAAATCAAGGTTGTGCTGTACAAAAGCAAGTAAAAAGAGAAGATGATTGCAATTAAGAAACAATGTGGAATCTAAGAAAGCCAATCTACCTCTCCCAAACTATTAAAACCTGCATTTAAAGCATCGTTTCTGGTGAGAAATCAAGAGTGGGAGGGACCTGTGGCTTTCCATCAATGTAATTTTGAAAGAGGTTTTTTTTTTTAATGTGTTTTTATTGATTTTAGAGAAAGGAAGAGGGAGAGATAGAAACATGAATGATGAGAGAGAATTACTGATCAGCTGCCTCCTGCACATTCCCTGCTGGGGATCAAGCCCACAACTAGGGCATGTGCCCTGACCTGAATCGAACTGTGACCTCCTGGTTCATAGGTCAACACTCAACCACTGAGCTGTACCAGCCAGGTTTGAAACAATTTTTTAAGTTCATTTAAAGCTGCTATTAAACAAGCATTTAGATTGAGCTATAGATGGATGTAATTCAATAAATTCAGTAAATGCATAAACAAATATTTCTCAAAACTAACCTGACTCCATATGTCTTCAAATTTTTCTCTATGTTAGTCTTATACTGAGCCACAAAAGGTACTTATAAGACATACATTTTGAAAATAGTTATTTTCCACTTTTGAGATATAGAAGAATATTACAATCCTCTAATTTTTTTATAGAAGTAAATTTGACTCATACTTTTGATTCTGATCTTTTTAAGTGGTATCTGGCATACGGCCTTCTCTTATGGCTGCCTTCCTTAATTTAGTGTCCAATTAGGAGTTGAAGATGGGCTAGGGCCAAACTCAGATCCATAATAATTTTTTCAAGAAGATACATGTTCTCTCCCAGGAAAACTCTGCAGTCAAGACTTGGTATTCAATCCCAGGGGTTTTCCCCACTTTGCTTTCTCCAGCATCTCTAGCCTATCACCAATGGATTTCATGTAACCCACCTACGTCTCTTCCTTTGATTGCATTGTATAAATATAGATGTAACCCCACCATTCTCTGGAGCATTATCTCAATTCGTTGAGGTTCTGCTTCCCGGCATATGTTGACAGTTTGGCTCAAATAAACTCACAAAAATTCTTAAAAAAAAAAAAGATTTGGTAATCCTGAGGGGCCCAAGACCCCTGGGAGGCATTGCAGCCCTATTTTGGGCTTCCACCATGATCTTCCCTTGAAGGTCGCCCAAGCACAGGCTGATTGTTTATGACCTTCTTCCTGAAGGTGCCTCAGATACTGGTGGCAGCCATCTGGATGTGCTCACAGACTGGGAGCAGCTGCAGAATGTCTGAATATTCAACAGGACCAGCAGCTGTTAGGAAGGCACAAGGAGTTGTTAAGGTCCTCTTGTTGCAGACACACCCTAGTTTTTTTTTTCAAGCTGGTGAAAAAATGGGGAACAGAACATCTGCCATCAGCCTTTTTCTTTCCCCCTTTTTCTGGGGGTACTGTTGCCTGCCCTGGAAGGTGTCGTAAGGCCAATGCCAGAGAAGTGCCCTTTTCTATCCTGTAACTCCCTGTTGTCTCTTTACATGTCTCTCTCCATTTGTGCTCCAATATTTTGCAGGTGCATTATAGGCTGCCAGCTGTGACAACTGAAACATTTCCCTTCATAATCCTTTCTTCTTTATTTATGGTAGGCCTTTCTTAATTTATAGATTTACAGTAAAATGGTAGCAGTGCCAGTGAGTCATCTACCAAAAATTGGGAAATAAAGAAAATGATTCTTTTTAATATTATCTGAATATCATTTGAATGTTAAACACACACACACACACACACAATGGATCAGCGCAGATGTAGTAAAGTCACCTTAAGGAAAGTGCTAGCATGCAGCAAACACTAAGAATTGAATCCATGAATTGACTACAACCATATTCGTGCCACTGTCATGGTATCACATATTATTATTGTGTATAGTCAGGCTTTAAACATTTATTTTTATTTAGAATGAACAACATGACTGTTAACATTATAGGTGAATATGTATACAAAAGGCTGAGAAAGGCCAATGCAGGACCTGAAATATACTAAGCAAAGATCATCAGCATAGGTTTTTGATGAAATTTAGTTGGAAAATAAGCCTTGTTATAATTCTGAGTGTGTGGCTGTAAGTGTTACTAAGACTTTCTTGGCTTCAGTTTCTCATTTATAAAATGGAGATAATTTTACTTATGTTAAAGAGTTCTGAGGCTTACATTTAATAAATCTAATGTGCTTGGCATTGTGCCTGAACTATACAGTAAGTTCAATGAAAATTAGTATTACTGTTATTTTTTTATTGTTATCATAACTACTCAGATTGTGATTGGTACCATTCAAATGAACTAGTAGATATGAGCAACACATTTTAGAGGTGAAGAACATGGATTCTGAAGTAAGATATACCTGTGCTCAAGCCCCTACTTAGTTACTTGCTTTGTGACCTTGGGCAAGTAACTTCTCTAACCTTCCATCTCTTTATTGATAAATTGGGAAAGATAATAGTGTCTACTGCGGTACTTTTGGATAATGTCATATTCACACAATAACAAATGGCACGTATACAATAAATATTAGCTGTGGTCATTATGATTGTATTGTTGGAATTTGTCTTGTTCTAAAATTAGGACTTTTTTTTGTAGCCTTCTTTGGGATTATCTTGCTAGGCTACAAAAGAAAGAGTGAAATCAAATTTACATGGCCCTGATTTATAACTATAAGAACTTCCTTATTAATTTAGAAAAAAAGAAAACATGGGAAGAAAATTGACTGGCTGTTTTAGAAAAAACTGAGAAGCCCCAATTTCATGGGAAGGAAGTGGGCCTAGCAGTCCAGGGATCTCTGTTACCGCCCAAACGTGCCAGCAATCAGCTGTGCTGCTTTGGCCAAGCCACTAGCAATGCAGCCTCAATATCACCATCTGTGAATAAGGCAACTTGGACAGATGATTTCTAAAGTTGAAAATTCTCCGAATCTGATCTAACGAGGTCTTATCACTCAGCTTTGGCTCTTTGAGGAGGAAAACGTAGTGCTTTAAGTGGGATGAGAGTAAGGGACTAGCATAAAATATAAGGAACGGTCCTTATTGTCCTCCTTTTTCATGATAATTTTTTTCTCAGTTGATGTAATAGTTGGCTTTTTTTAAAGTTTTCCCCTAAAAAGTCCAGATGCTATGATTTCATCAACCACAAACAAATGGGGCAGGGCTGGTGAGGTCCTGGGAAATGAATATAATTCCTGGAAAACAAAGTCTATATCCTAACTAGTTGTCCCAAAAGGACTCTCCTACCCATTAAGCACTCTGAAACCAATAAATTCATAATTGATTGAAATTTTCCATCTAGATTAGTAGTCTATTTAAATTATTAACACCAGATAACTTACATTAACTTATCTTGCTCTTGGATTTTCAAGTAAGGTATCAATCAACTGTGATTATTCTTTCTCTGGGTCCATAGAGAGCACTTTTGGCCACTAACATGATGACTATTCACCAAGCAACACTATTTTCAAATATTCAACTATTTTCTGGCCAAAAATCAATCTAAAGATTATAAGCTAAACCAACCATTCTCTTCTATTTTTGGCAGTTATTCAAAAGTACAATTTCTCTCACAGTTCAGGATATGAATATCTTTTCATAAATAATTATCTACATGTAAAAACTTTCCAATAGCTAAACACATGGACTCGTGATATTGAATTCACAAATCTGTTTTCTTTAGGCGCTTTAACTCATTTTCCTTGAATCATAGTATGCTTTAACGTATGTGTTGGTGACAAAAAGGAAATGTATTACTGTCAGCTGCCTCCTGCAAGCCCTGTACTGGGGATCGAAGCCTCAACCTGGGCATATGCTCTGACCTGGAATCAAACCAGCAACCTTTTGGTGCACTGGACGATGCCCAGACAAGTAAACCACACCGGCCAGGCCCCACAAATGTTAATATAGTGATGCTTTTAAAATACTTAATGACAAATGTGGCCCATGCTTCAACCAATACTGAGAGGGTGGGGTCTGGGGGTAGCATCAAGGGGTTAAGGGCAGGAGCTATTTATTAACTTGTATTTCACATTTCAATATTATGACAACCCATATAAACACATTTACAACATATTGGATGAATATAAGATCTAGCTCTAAATTTGAGGAACTTCCAGAGACAAGAATGATGAAAGACTAATAGTTGTATAGAAAAAATCCCAATACTGCTCAGTGCCTCTCTTTACTTGGTATGTCTTCACTAACTGATAACTCCCTCATTAATTCCTGTGCTCAAGGCATCATCACATGCCAGAAACTTTTCTGACCCCTTCCTTTACTCCCAGTTTCCATCCACCCCCGCAAACTGGGCTAAATGTCTGCCCATCTAACACCAATATATTTTCTATCACAACAATTGCAATTATACTAAATTGTAAGTATTGTTTTTCCTGTCTGGCCCACTTCCTCAGTTCTAAGTTTAGTTAATACACAAGAATCTCCGCTACTTAGAAGCAGGAAATGTATCTGTCTTGTTCTACAGTGTCTTCTGGAAGAAAGCAGACCCTCAATAAATATTTGCAGAATGAATAAATCTCCTAGAGTGCTTTTAAAAGTTCAGATTTCCAGGTTTCATCCCTAAAGATTCTGATGTATTTTAGCAAGCATTAAAAGTGGTTCTCACCCTAGTCAGTTTGTCTCAGTGGATAGAACGTCAGCCTGTGGATTGAAGACTCTGGGTTTGATTCTAGTCTCCCATCAAGGACATGTATGTTGGTTGCATGTTCAATTCCCCACCCTAATCAGGGAGCACGCCAGTTCACATCGATGTTTCTCTGTGTCTCTCCCGCTTCCTTCCAACTCTCTCTAAAAGTCAATGGAAAAATATCCTCAGGTGAGGATTAACCAAAAAGAAAACAAAAGAAAATGATTCTCTTGTAAATGACCCAGGAACCTTTTTATTCTTAGAACCTGGACTTGGTATACTTAGCATTTCATTAATTTTTTTCAACCACTTGTATTAATTTGCTAGGGCTGCCATGACTAAGTGCCACTGATGGAGTGGCTGAAGCTACAGAAATTTGTCTCTCAGTTCTGGAGGCTGGAAGTCTGAAATAGATGTTAGCAGGGTTAGTTCCTTCTAAGAACTGTGAGTAAAAGATCTGTCCAAGGAGTCGCTCTTTGGCTTGTGGATGGCCATCCATATGTTCACATGGTGAAACCCCTGTATTCATGTCTTTGCCCAAATTTCTCTGGTTTAGAAGGGCACCAAATCACAATGGTTTAGAGGCCCATCCTATGGCCTTATCTTAACTAAGTACATCTGCAAGAACCCCACTTCCAAATAGAGTCACATTCTGAAGCACTGGAGGTTAGAATTTCAACACATGAGACACAATTCAACCCATAACACCGGCTTTTATTTTGTTTCCTCTGACGCCTCTCCCATGAGAAATGTGTCACAGTATACTGAATATATGATAAACTCTGAAGAGGCCTGCTAATTTTGCTATGTCATTGTTAGCTAAAATGTGATGTTGGCATTACATGTATACTTAAATTTACACAAGAACTATGTTCTTTAAAAGTTGGACTAATCAAAGTTTTGCTTATTTATGTTTTTAAAGGCACATAAGAATATGCCAATTAAAGTATAGCTTTGAAAAATCCCTGTGTAAAGTTTAGAATCTCTGTTAAAATAATTATTCTCTTGTACTGATCTTGAAACTTCAATTCAGATTTTCTTGAAAGCAGGGCATTTTTAAACTAGAGATATACAATTATTCTATGGTGAAAACAGACAAATTCTGAAGAGATATGAGGAAAAATTTGGGGCCTCTAGGCAAATCCATGGTAATGAACTACAGAACAAAAGAGAAGTTTTACTGGAAAGTATAATTATGTGTACCAAAGATTAATCTTCAGAAATTTAGACTAAATAAAGAAAACCCTAAACCTTATATTTAAAATGATGGTGCAAGTCCAAATTCCAAATTAATTCAAAATATATTAATTAAGAGTTCACAATGTGTTAGAGGCTTTGATTTATATATAAAGATATATAAATATCTTGTCTTCAAAGAGCTCATAGTCAAGTTATAAAGATGGATGTGTAAATAAATAGCTCTGATAAAGGCCAGGCTGTATTAGGAGTAACCATGGACTCAAGATGTTTCTAATTTTAAAATATTGTCCCAAAATTCCTGTATTTTCACGTTAAATTTATATGTCCTGATTCTTCCCTCCTCTCTCCTTCCTTCCTTTTCTTTCCTTCTTTCTTTCCTTCCTTTCTTCCTTTTCTTCCTTCCTCCCTCCCTTTCTCCCTCTCTTCTTTTATTCTTTAGCTATATTCATTTGTTCATATTATAAATACTAGTCCTATATTTGTTATATACATTGAAGTTTCCCAAATTGCCTTTTGATTTTTTCAAGATTTTTTTTAAACCAGAGTTTGTACTAATACCTCTCCATGGGTTTGTATTCTCTAAGCATCAATTACTCCATATCATAATTTTGATAATTATAGTATTTCCCACAAAGCGATACATTGAGCTTCAAAGGAGCTCATGTGCTTATAATATCTGGCCTAAATATTAGGTGATCTCTCTTTCTTCTGATTATTAGAGATCTTGGTTTTATTCCTAAGGATTTTCTATTTTTCTGGCTATTACAAACTATAGCTGCTTTGGAAATATTTTGGTAATGAGAGTGCCTGGAATGGAATGAATGTTATTTTACTGTCATATTGTCATGATTTCATATAACTGAAAATATTCAAAAAAGTTAAATGGTTATTTCTAGATGCCTTTCATATTGCATGAACAATTTGCCACATGCTGTTTCTTCTGCTTATTTTCACTAATCAAACAAGAATTTATTACATAACCAACTTCCACAGATTACTAAACAAAGGAACACCAGTCTTCAGTGTTTTTCAACCACATTAGAGGAAGTCATCTGATAAATTGTGTTTGATTCTAGGCATGTGAAGTGAAGAGGATGAGAATCACAGCAACATTTTGTAGTTGTTCCAAATTACCAAATGTATTTTGATCTTAGCTTTTCCATGACATGTAAATCCTTAAAAATGTTTTTAACTATGATAATAACACAACTCAACAACAACAACAACAAAAATATGGCAATTTCCTTGGCCAGGATACATTGACTGAAAGGAATTCGATTATTCTAATAGATTTAGGTAGATAGGCAAATACAAATGATTGCTGAATGTTGTAAATATAAATACAGTAGTCCCCCTTACCTCTGGGGATATGCTCCAAGACCCCCAGTGAATACTTGAAATCACAGATGGTACCAAACCCTATATATACTATTTTTTCCTATATATATATATGTATGATAAAATTTAATTTGTAAGTTAGATATAGTAAAAATTAACAATAATTAAAATAGAATAATTATAACAATATACTGTAATAAAATTTAATGTGAATGTGGTCTCTCTTTCTCTTAATTATATTGTACTGTACTCTCTCTTTTTCTTCTGATGATGTGACATGATACAATGTCTACATGATGACATGAAGTGTAGTGAATGGTGTAGATCTTTTTGGACCAGGATTGCCTGGAGGTAACTGAAACTGCAGAAGGTGAAACCACAAGTAAGAGGGGACAGCTGTGTATCATCTGCAGCATTGGTAATAGGCAGTTTTGAGGATGTGCATACATAAATTATAACAGTAAAATAAAATAGAGAACTAAAGCCTTTTTAATTTATTTTTAAAAATATTTTCTTGATTTTTGGAGAGAGAGATAGAAATTTGAAGAGAGATAAACATCATCAACTGGCTGCTTCCTGCACGCTGCCTATTAGGATGGAGCCCGCAACCTGGACATGTGCCCTGACTGGGAATCAAACCAGTGACCTCTTGGTTCATAGGTTGAAGCTCAACCACTGAACCACTCTAGCTGGGCAAACTAAAGCCTTTATTTTTTACAAAGACCATACATCTCTCTCTCCATTTTCTTACATTATCTGACCCCTTCTTCACTTCCCATTACACATATCAACATTTAGAAACATCACGATATACATGGATATTTGTTGATTATCTATGTTGGACCATAACAACTCCTTTGTTTGTTTCTGAGAAATATAGTCCAAGGAAAATAACCATTTAATTTCTTATCTCTTTCAGGAACTTCTGGGACATGCTTGGAAGAATTATACTGCCATTCTTTTCACCCATGCAGAAAAAATAGAAGAGTCTGGGTTCAACGAAGCTGAATACTTACACGAGGCCTCTGATACACTGCTGACCCTACTAAGCTCTATTCAGCACAGATATATTTTCCAGCATAAAAAAGGAAACTCACTTACTGAACAAAGAACAAAAGTCTTAGAAAGAATAATGGAATTTATAAGAGAAAATAGTTACCAAGTTCTTACCTTTAAGTAAAATTTAGATAAAAGGAAAAGAAGGTTGGGTTTTAATGCCAGAAACTTGGTTTCAAAAGTGCCTTTGTTAGAATGGATGTGGGCCACGAGAATTCCAATATCCTGCCAGTGAAAGAGTACACTGGCATAAACACTATGGAAATTACCAAAATGTTCATCAACAATAGCATGGATAAGCAAATTGTGGTATTTCACACAATAACATGTTATGTAGTAATGGGAATGAACAAACAGCATGTTAACAGTATCTATGAATTGCCTAAACATAATGCTGAAAGCAAGAAGCCAAACACACTCCGTAAGTGTTGTCACAAACTTGATTTTCAACATTTGAGTATCTTTTTCATATAATCTTGTCTTTGATTGGTGTTTTCATCTTACACACCTATTGCTAAAAACAACTTGATCAATGTAAAGACATACCTTACTATTACCTTAATGTGCATTTCCCACACTACTACTGAATTATTGTTGTTTTTTGATAATCATGTTGGTCATTTAGATTTGCTCTTCAATGAATTGCCTGTTCATATTTTTTGTCCTTTTTCTATTGGATTACTTCTCACAAAGATTGTGTTTAACCAAAACTTTAGAAAGGCTCCTGAACCTTCTCCAGGCCCATCTGTGTCTTGTAAAATCTAGTTTTGGCAAGAACCCTGCTAAGTCAGTTTAACCAGAACCCTCTACATTCATTTTTCTGATTGGATTTCTCATCTCTATTATTCCCCTGGTGATGTTTGATCACCCTTCTTGTCTGCAGCAAAGATCTGGTTAGGTTGATGTGGCCAGACTCCCCTGATCCTTGATGCTTCTTCTTGGTAACTGTCCATCCACAATCCCCACCCTGGTACTTGGCTATAATTTCCCACTCCCCAATCTCTCTCCCCTCTGTAAAATCCCATTGTGGTTCCTATATCTATCTTGGTATTACCATCAAGTCTAACTTACCAACTTTAACAGTGTCACTGAATATTTTTTTCTTGAACACCTCCTGCTTGGCAAATTGGAAGAGCTCTGTATTATAGATAATAGTCTTCTATCTGTCCTTCATGATGCATCTTTTTTCAATTCTATTACTTATCCTTTAACTTTGTTTATAGTAACTTGTGTCAAATTAAATTTGTAAATTTTCTTCTAGTCATATATTTCTATGTGCATGATATGAGGTAAGATTTTAGTTTCATTTCTCTTCAGATGTGTAATCAATTGTATTTGCTTTACTTATTAAATAATCCATCATTTTCCTACTTATGAAAGGTAGATAGACTGAGATAGGCACATGGAGATATATATCCTTTACTTCTGGATCTATTATGGATTCTTAATTCTTTGCCATTATCAATTTTATTTATAGTACTGTCAATATCAGAATAATTAAAATAATTGTATATAATTGCTTGATATATAAAAGATCAAGTCTCCCTTGTTTTTATTTTTTGAAAATATTTTCTGGCTACTCTTAGGCATTCATTTATATTTATATTTTCAGATCTTTTTCCTAATTTCAAAAAATTTCTTTTTTAGTGGCTGTTTTTATGACAAATGACATTTTGTGATATTAAATCCTCCCATGCAAGCATACAGGATGTTTCTCTGTTTTACTTTATTATCTATTTTATGTTACTATAGTTCTTGTATTTCTCTTTTTCTTATTTTTGACTAAATAAAGTTTCTATTATTTTAATTTTCTTTCTTGATAATTTGGAAGTTCTTATACTCATTAAATATTATTCCCTTGCTCCTGAATTCAGAACCAAGAATATACTTCTCTACTACTGTTTGATAACAAGATAACTACTATTTCTTTAACCAAGAACTTTCATTCCCCACTGCATCATCCCTCAACTATGAAAATATGATCCTTAGAACACTTTCATCTCCCTTTTTCTCTTTCCCTTGCCCCCACTAGGGAAGAAGTCTTTGGAATGCTTTTCCTTTCCCCATATTACCAGATTTTGCTAAGATATTTAATTAAATTATTTGACTTCCCCTTACAGATTGCCCCTTCTGTTTCAACCGTCCTCTCTTTTACCATTTACATGGTAGTAGTTTATCATTATCTCTTTTACCTTAATATATAAAATTAGAAAGTCCATTCCTCACTAGTTTTCTCTTCATCTCCCCTATCTTTTGTTATCTTTTTGGTTAATGTATTTTCTTAATATCCTCTGAATTCAAGTGTAGTAAAATTCTAGTAGAGTATCCAAAACACATTAAATTCCAGATACGCTCTTTGATACACCATTATGCAACAGCCATCTAGCTTCTCAAAGTAATCAGCATCATGGATGTAGGGAAATAATTTGTTAGTTGGTAATGGAATAGTTGAATCATAAGAACAGTGATGCAATGATGTGAACATCTGTGCTGTGCTCCACCTGAAGCTGTTGTCAGCTTTTTCTAGACAACAGTGTATCCATTTAATAAATTCACTACTATTGGAGATAATTACAACTTGCAACAAAAGACCCATGTGACCAGAACTAGCTCTAGGTAAAAATGTCCAGGAAGTTCATCTTTGGTATCCTGCCTTTAGAGTCTATAATTTGCAATCTTTCCTCCAGATGTCCAATCTGTATGTTGTTCTTAACTAGAAGACAAAAAGTATCTACTAAATTTTATATTTGACTTTGAGTGGTGGCCTTGCAATGCAATATCCAGATCAAGTATCATAGAAATGTATACTTGAAACCTATATAATCTTATTAACCAATGTCATCCAATAAATTTAATAAAAAGAAAATAAAAACATTGAAAAAAAAGAAAAATAACAAATTTTATATTTGTAAGTGTTTGAACATTTTAGAGAACTGGAAGGCAGCACATGATATTTTTGTGCAGCTGGGGTTAGGATCAGACCTGGTAAGTATTAGGAGTGAGTTAATAATGCCCTAAGATGATACAGACTTAATGAGACTAACCCAGTGGTCCTCAACCGTTCTAATGCCGCGACCCTTTAATACAGTTTCTCATGTTGTGGTGACCCCCAATCATAAAATTATTCTCTACAGCAGCAGTTCTCAACCTGTGGGTTGCAACCCACAGGTTGAGAACCGCTAGCAGGGTCGCCTAAGACCATCGGAAAACACAGATATTTACATTACGATTCATTAACAGTAGCAAAATTACAGTTATGAAGTAGCAACGAAAATAATTTTATGGTTGGGGGTCACCACAACATGAGGAACTGTATTAAAGGGTCGCGGCATTAGAAAGGTTGAGAACCACTGGGTTAGAGTCTCATTAAGTATGTATCATCTTAGGGCATCACTCCTAATACTTACCAGGTCTAATCCTTACCAGGTACATATTACCTCAATTAGCAAGCTCAGATTTTCTTTTTTTAGTTATGTTTATCTACACTGTGCCTTATTTAAATAATTTTCTTAGATTTTCTGTTCTATTGATTTTCAGAAATATCAAAGTTATTTTACAAAAGGCTGTTAATGTTAATATTGGCATTGCTATTTCCCAGACTTTATTTTAAAAAATTTTAAGAGAAACTTAGCCTTTCACATGAAAACTGAAGGTTTTTAAAAAGTTACTTCTATCAAAATCACTCTCTTTAGCTAAAGTTATCAAAAGTGACTTTTAGTTTGCATTTTTCATTAATCTTTTTCAAAGAGAAATCAAATTGTGGTGTTGATTCTGGATGATTCATGCACCATTCTTTCCAAATCCCCCAGGTGTGAAAAGTTGAGTGGTGTTTTAAATTAACAAGTATCAGCCAAATATGTAATCTTATATCTGAAAAGTTAAGTGGATGCATATATTGAGAGCATTTCTCCACTGGGATATGTAATATTCTAATGAAGCAATTTGTAAAACTTTGTCAGAGCAGCCTTGATATGAAGGGTCAGCACATAAACGCCACAGTAGAAACAAGTAGATTTAGTAATTTCTATTTGAACAATTCCATAGGCATCATGTAACAGTGGGAAAGGCAAGAAAAGTAGCCCCTTCATTAGAAAGGGTTTTTCTTTTTTTTCTTGCAAGTATTAAGCCCCTGGCTTGTTTCTGCTGCTGTTAGCATTTTAGCCTGCCAGACAGGAAATGATGTTAATGAAGACATAAAATAACACACACACATTATCTTACTCAAAATCCAGAGAATTAGGAATAGCATGTGTTAGAAGAGGGTTGGGAGTAAGGCACAAGGGAAAAAAACAGGGAATACACAAGGGTTAAAAAATACAATATAGGAGAATCCAAGATGGCAGCGTAGGTAAACACCTAAACTGCTGCCTCCCGCAACAATTTCAAAAATTCAACTAAAAGACAAAACGTCTATCACCCAGAACCACGGGAAAGCTGGCTAAGTGGAAGTTCTACAACTAGAAGGAAAGAGAAAAGAGCATCGAGACGTGCTCGAGCGCTGAAAAGCTGAGGTACGGAGGCGAGTGATCCAGGCTGGCGGCGGGCGTTGCTTTTTTCAACCCAAAGGGAGACAAGCCCCCGACTACTCTGAAATCCAGTTTCTGGGGAGACGCGGGGGACCCAAACTCCTATGGGGAAAAGCTGGACTGTCTGCCAGGGAGGGTGGCTTACTTGCAGAGCTGCGCGCAGGAATAATTGTTTACGGCACTGGGGCACGGGACTCCGGGACGCCCTTGGGGACGCAGAGCCGGCTAACTAGCAGCCATTGCTGTTTGCCACGCCCTAGTCTAGTGACACCCTGAGACCCCGCCCTGCACAACCTACAAACCCACCCAAGCTCCAAGCAGCAGCGTTAGCAGAAGAAAGCCCCACCCTATCGCAGCTTAACCTAGCAAACTTGCAGCCTGGGTCAGACAGCTCCAAAACCTCCAAACCCCAAGCAAAGAGGAGAAAACTGTAGCTCTCACTGTAGCTCCTGCTGGATGGCCTCAGACAGTAGCTGACCTGCACCCCATTGGAGATCCAGAAGCCAGTGTACCTAGTGGTCAGAGTGAGACACCAGATTTCAACTCCTCACATCCATAAGTGACACATTCAAAGGCAGACTCAGTGAGCACCAAAGCCCCACTGAAACAAGTCCTGCCCCATAAGTGTGTCTTCAGCGCAGCAGTTCTTCCATTATAGACACAGTGAGTGCTCACAGCTAATTGGCCTGGAGGTCAATTCCTCCCAGTATACCAACAGCAATTAAGGCTTTAACTGCACCAAGTCTTTGCACTCAGCCCACAAAGGGGTGTACCAAGAGCATCCACATCAGGTGATTGGGGAGGCTGAGCTACTGCCCCCTATAGGTCACCTACCACACAAAGCTACTCCATCAACACAGGGAAGCAGCCAAAATGAGGAGACAAAGAAACATGTCACGAATGAAAGAAATGGAGGAAAGCAAACTACTGGATGACATAGAGTTCAGAACCACATTTATAAGGTTACTCAAGAATCTTCTTAAAACCGCTGAGAAACTTGATGAGACCTTCAAGGAGCTTAATGAGAATGCCAAAAAAATGGAAAAGGATCAGTCAGAAATGAAGCATACACTGTCTGAAATAAAGAATATACAGAAACTCAACTGTAGATCAACGTACCCCAAGAATCAAACCAAAGATCTGAAATATGTGGAAACAAAAAACATCCAACCAGAAAAACAAAAAGAAAAAAGAATCCAGAAATATGAAGATAGTGTAAGGAGCCTCTGGGACAACTTCAAGCGAACCAACATCCGAATTTTTGGGGTGCCAGAAGAAGGGAGAGAGCAAAATATTGAAAACCTATTAGAAGAAATAATGACAGAAAACTTTCCCTGCCTGGTGAAAGAAATAGATGTACAAGTCCAGGAAGCGCACAGAACCCCATACAAGAGGAATCCAAAGAGGACCACACCAAGACACATCATAATTAAAATGCCAAGGGCAAAAGACAAAGAGAGAATATTAAAAGCAGCAAGAGAAAAACAGTTAATTACCTACAAGGGAGTACCCATACGACTGTCAGCTGATTTCTCAACAGAAACTATGCAGGCCAGAAGGGAGTGGCAAGAAATATTCAAAGTGATGAACAGCAAGAACCTACAACCAAGATTACTCTACCCAGCAAAGCTATCATTCAGAGTTGAAGGTCAGATAAAGAGCTTCACAGACAAGAAAAAGCTAAAGGAGTTCATCACCACCAAACCAGGATTACATGAAATGCTGAAGGGTATTCTTTAAGGAGAGGAAGAAGAAGAAAAAGGTAAAGATAAAAATTATGAACAACAAAATGACATCAAATACATACCTACCAACAAGTGAATCTAAAAATCAAGTGAATAAAAAATCTGAAGAACAGAATGGACTGGTGAATATAATAGAATCAGGGACATAGAAAGGGAGTGAACTGACGATTCTCAGGGGAAGCAGGTGTGAGGGGTGCAGGAAGAGATTGGACAAAAATCTTACTCCTATGGATGAAGACAGTGGCGGGGGTAAGGGCATGGGGTGGGGTAGGGAATCAGGTGGAGGGGAGCTATGGGGGAAGAAAATAGAGGAACACCTGTAATAATCTGAACAATAAAGATTTATTTAAAAAAATACAATATACAGTAATTCACACTCTGAAATTGCAGATGGCTCACTTTCAAACTAACAATTATCTCACTGTTTAAGTTTCTTTCTCCCAATTTTTGAAGTTATACTCCTATGAATTATCTTGCTGAGATTTATCTGAAGGAAAAACCGTAACTGTAAAAAGTGCAATAAGCAAGAATATATAAGTCACTAACTCTTTTCCATGCCAACAAATTGGTATTTGAAGATCCAGTTTTGTATAGAGGCATACTAGCCATCAGTAACTATCCTTCTTTTCATTATTATTACAAACTAGAGGCCTGGTACATGAATTTGTGCATGGGTGGAGTCCCTAGGCCTGGCCAGTGATCAGGGCCAGTCAGTGCCGGGTAATCGGGTGGAAGGACCACAGGCTGACTGGGGCCTACTGGCCAGGGGGTCAGGGTGGTGGCGGTTTGCCACTGGCCTCAAGGAGGGAGCCGGCCCTTAGCCCCACTGGAAGATCTAGGGTCCACCACCACCCATCCCCAGTTCTCCGTCCCAGCCTGGGGCCCGAAGGCCCCAGTGGGGTTGGGAAAGGAGGCGATGGTTGCTAGGGCAGGCACGGAAGGAATGGATGCTGGACACTGATGCCATCGGCTGGCTGTGGGAGGTTGGCTGTGGGAGTGCATTGACCATCAGGCGGCAGCTCCTGTGTTGAGCGTCTGCCCCCTGGTGGTCAGTGAGCATCATAGGACTGGTTGACTGGTCATTTGGTCCTAACGGTCACTTAGGCATATATATATATATTTCAGGGTTGTTATCCAAGTAAGACTGCAAATGGGGTATTAACTGTAAAGAGTTGTTCCTGGTTAAAATATCTGCCTAACATGTATCTATCTATCATCTATAAATAACTTAGTGCCTTCCCTCATAGGTTGGCATTTGGGATGAATTGTCATTACAGGAACAGTGCCCTCAACAGTACACAATTCAAAGAATCAAGGCACGTGGCTCTTTAGAAAGGCAACTGCTGCCAGTAGCAATAGCCTGGTTTTGCCAAGTAATTCTTCCTAAGAACTTAAGCAGCAAAATGAAAAAAAACTTAATTCTCTTTGTAATGACTTCCCAGAGAATCTCTTAAATGTCCCACTAAAGAAGCTACCCTACTCTCCTTACATGAACTACTAGAGCCTAGGCTTTATTTTTATCACTGTCTTTCCCCAGATTTTAAACAAAAGTTTAACTTTTCATTCACAGAAAAGAAACCATGTGACTGACATGGAACTAAGTATACTATAATGCATAAGAGCACAGAATTAGCAGGAATTGGAAGATCTAGGGTCAGCTAGTTCTATCTTAGCACAGGCATTTATTTAACTTTTCTGTTGATTCTTTGGGGTAAAATGGCTGGTGTACCTCTAGGGAGTTAAGACATTGGTAAGGCTTGTGAAAGTATTTTATCTATACCTGTGGTCGGCAAACTGTGGCTCGCGAACCACATGCAGCTCTTTGGCCCCTTGAGTGTGGCTCTTCCACAAAATACCACAGCCTGGGCGAGTCTGTTTTGAAGAAGTGGTGTTAGAAGAAGTTTATGTTTAAAAAATTTGCCTCTCAAAAGAAATTTCAATCATTGTACAGTTGATATTTGGCTCTGTCGACTAATGGGCTTGCTGACCACTGATCTATACCAATAATAGAAATATGTAAATTGACTGTACCTCCACGACGCCCACAGCCAATCAGGAGTAAGTATGCAAATTAACCTGACAAAGATGGCGGGCCTGTGAGCAGCGTATAGGTGCACAGGTGCCAAACAGCCAGAGGTGGGCGGGACACTCACCCACCCTCCGCATAGCCGGGGCAGCAGGGCGGGATGCCCGCCCACCCTCCGCGTAGCTGGAGTGATGCGGTGGCGTGCTGGGGACCCTGCCTGCTTTGAGCCTATGTCCAGCATGCGTGCAAGCCGGCACCAAGCAGCCGGGGTCCCAGGGATGCCACTGGAGAGTCTGGTCCTGTCAGCCCAGCCTGGGGTTGGCTGGAGTTCACAGTCCTCTTGGTCCGTGCAGCCCCTGGACCAGAAGTGGAAACCAACAGCACCAGGAATTCTGGGAATCATGGTTCTGGTGGCAGCCCCTGGATGGGAAGCAGAAGCCCAGAGTGCAGGGAGCACCAGGAATGCAGGGAATTGTAGTTCTGGTGGCAGACACATTGAGGGATCTCCTAGACACTAGAGCAAAGTGAGCCTGGAGCAAGTTACTATTGCGATTGGGTGATGTAGGGAAAGCAAAGGTAAGAGACATAAGTCAAGTCAGAATGTCAAGGAAAAATTAAAGGGAAGACATCCTGTAACTTCTAGGAAATCTCCACTAATGGAGCAAAGAAAAAAAAAGACCTCTATTATTCTGTGAACACCAAACCAAACTGGGTTGGGGACTCAGACAATTCACTCATATGATTGCAAAGACAAAAACTGCCGGATTGGAGAGGGGTCTCCTGAGGGCTCCCAGATTGGAGGGTGCAGGTCGAGCTGAAGGACCCACCCCCTGTGCACAAATCTTCGTGCACCGGGCCCCTAGTTAGCTATAAAGCATTAAATATTTTAACAATTATAAAATGAAATTCATGACAATAGACAGATATTAATATATTCCTAACTTTTGTGAGGAAAGGGCATAGTTATTTCTTAACTAAAAATTTTAAGGGCAAAGCTTCCTCCACAAGAAAGCTACTTGAGTCACTTAACCTGCCTCACTAGTTTTTATTTTGTACCATGGTAATAAAGTTAGTTTTCACACAATTGCATAGAACTTAGAACCAGGACTTTTGTCACAATTTAGGTAGCTAAAGTACTTAGCTCATATTGTGCACTTTTGATATTTTTACATTTTTAAAGGTACAATATATAATTTCCCTGTAAAACTGAGGAGGTATACTTATGCTCCTTTGATGCCCCTATTATAAGCAATAGGGGCATCACCCAACAAAAACTTGAAAATATGAGTGCTTCTATTTGTGTTAAACACAAGTTAAAAATATAGTCTTGCTAGTCTAAAAAAAATGCAAAGCTATTTTTGACTTTATCAATATTATACCAGTGAAAGAACATCAATGAATAGGGCTGGCCAGCATCTAAAGGTCTAAAAAAATGAATTTCAGTGGGAGTGCAGAGAAAGTTTCAGTAATGAACATTTCTATCAAGGAAGAGATATTACATCTGATGTAAAGGAACCATCAGGTCTGTTGGGAAAGACAGGGTCACAACCTGTATGTAATATTCCTTAAGACTCTCTGTTTAATTTAAGCAATCTCAACAAGAACTCAACTTCTCAGGAAATGTTTCCAAAACACTTGTTTCTGAAAAAGAACATCCTTATCAAAAACTCATATCAACATAATGTGCATTATATTACTGACATTGTTTTAAGTACTCTAGGGGTACTAACTTACACAATCTTCACAACTCTATGAGGTAAATACTGTTATTATTTATACCCATGTTACAGATGAGGGAAGTAAGGTATATAGAGGCTGAACAATTACACAAGGTCACACAGGCAGTTAAGTTGTAGAGCTAGTAATCAAAATCAGGTAATCTGGCCTCAAAACCAATAATACTAGGCTCCATGGATCTCTCATCATCTACAAATGCAGATTTTTGGACCTGAAATGCTAAGGCTCAGACACTGACAGCTGGTTAAACTCATTAATGTTGTTCTACGAGGCCCTATCCCTACCTTCTAGCTTTTTGTTATTTTTTAATGTATCTTTTTTTGATTTTAGGAAATCATTGCTTGGCTGCCTGCTGCACCCCCACTACTGGGGATCAAGCCCAAAACCTGGGCATGTGCCCTTTACGAGAATCGAACCCAGGACCTTTCAGTCCACAGGCCAACAGTCTATCCACTAAGCAAAACCGGCTAGGGTCATACCTTCTATTCTGATGACATGTTTCCTATTAAACTTCCATGAATTACTTTGAATATTTTATAAATAGTCTAAATGGGAATTTACATTATCTTAAAAAGGTGACACCAATCTGTTTGATGGGCTTAGAAACAAGGCAGAAAAAATGTTTCTAATGTTTATATTAAAATCAACACGTCCTGAAAATGACTCATCTCAAAAAATACATGGCATTTATAAATATAAGAAAAGTTAGTACTACCAATATTCATGTATGATAGTGGGCCAACATGTATGAGAAAGTATTGGGGTAAGGTCAGATTTGTTCCAGTTTAGTTTGCAACACAGAAATAGATGTCAAGAGGCACTAACTGTTTATCCTGTGACCTAACACTTCGTCCTACTGTTAAAATCCTTAAAGAGCTCACTACCATTTAAAAGCCAGAAAAGTTATGCCCAGCTCACCATTTTTTGTTGTTGATTCTATAAGAGCTCTATTATCCCAGCAATACAAAGTAAACAAAATTAAGTTTTCTTTAAAAATAAAGACTGAATAGCCCGGTCGGTGTGGCTCAGTGGTTGAGTATTGATTGACCCATGAACTAGGAGGTTCATGGTTCGATTCCAGGTCAGGGCACATACCTGGGTTGCAGGCTTGATCCCCATTAGGGAGCGTGCAGTAGGCAGCCAATCAATGATTCTCTCATCACTGATGTTTCTATGTCTCTCTCCCTCTCCCTTCCTCTCTCTGAAACCAATAAAAAAAAAAAAACATTTTAAAAAACTACTGAATGGAGCTAAGTTGATAACTTAGTTGAATAATACTTTTATGTAACTTGAAGAATTAGGAATAAATTATATTAAATTATTTAAACGAATTTGTTATAATTAAGTTAGAAAATACAGAATCACAAAATACTTTGTCACATTCTTTATTCCAAAAATAATAGATCTTGAGTACAAAATAACTTTAAAAACTCATTTGTATTTAGTTATCAACATATGCTCATCTAGAAGGTGAGTGAAAATAGGCAATTGATACGTTAAGTTTTTGGTTGGCATTTCTTTTAACATATGTACAGTGATGGTTCATGAAAAAGCAAACTTTATCAATCTTAAATGCTCCTCTAAAGATAAAGAGCTACAAATAATGTTTTATTAGATACCCAAGGAATCTTTAGGTCAGCTAGAGTAAAAAAATAGGCTGCTGCTTTTATGGTCAATTATTGGAAACTATACTGGCAACACTTTGCAATGTGTTTATGCTTCATAGTCAAAATTATCACTACTTACTTTGTTCAATGAAAAGTTCAACACACAGTTGGAAATTTCAGTCTAAAATTTAAAAAAAAATTGCCTTAAGTCTGGGTTACTTTGGGAAGAAATAGCAATAATGTTCAAATGCCATGTCTCCTAGCTTTTATGATGTGTGGCTCTCAAGAATCAACACTTGTTCATTTTCAGCATTATTATACTAGTGGCCCAGTGCACGAAATTCATGCACATTAAAAGGTGGACCCAGAGTCAAGTCCCAGCCCACCCACACGCACCTCAAAATCACGTGAGACCCAAACCCGGCCACCCCCCACATTGGGCTAGATCCAGACCCACCAGTCCCACCCTTGTCAAGCCCCGCCGGGCAGGGGTGTAGCCTCAGGTCCCCTGGCCTGGCGCCAGGATAGGGAGTGTAGCCTAAGGTCCCCCAGATGGGGCGGGGGGTGTGCCTTAAGGTCCCCCGTCAAGCCCCGCCAGGTGAGGGACATGTCCTGAGATCCCCTGTCAAGCCCCGCTAATTGGAGGGCATGGCCTGAGGTCCCCCGTCAAGCCCCACCAGGCAGGGGGGGCACAGACTCAAGTACCCTGGCCCAGCACTAGGAGGGGGGCACAGCCTCAGGTCCCCCATCAAATCCTGCTGGACAGGGGGACGCGGCCCGAGTTCCCCAACCCAGCACTGAGGTGCACCATGAGGTCCCCCGTCAAACACCGCTGGGTGGGGAGTACGGCCTGAGGTCCCCCGTCAAGCCCTGCCAGGCAGGGGGTCACAGCCTCAGGTACCCTGGCCTGGTGCTGGGGCGGGGGGTGCGGCCTGAGGTCCTCCGGCCTGGTGCTGGGGTGGGGGGCACGGCCTGAAGTTCCCTGTCAAGCCTCACCTGTGGGAGGTGCGGCCTGAGGTACCCTAGCCCAGCACCAGGATGGGAAGTGCAGTGCACTTCCCATCCTGGTGCTGGGCTAGGTGGGGGGCATGGCTAGGTGGGGTGCTGGGCTAGGTGGGGGGCCGCCAGGTGGGGGGCATGGCCTGAGGTCCCCCAGCCTAGTGCCAAAGCAGGAGGCGTAGCCTGAGGTCCCCCAGCCTGACACCAGGGTCGGGGGCACGGCTTGAGGTCCCCTGTCAAGCCCTGCCAAGTGGGGGGTGTGGCCTGAGGTCCCCTGTCAAGCCCCATGGGGGTAGGGGAGGGTCCCTGCTGATTGCTCATTAAGGCTCCTTAAGAGAACTTGGCTTCAGCTGTGGGTGCAGCCATCTTTGTGATGGGGTGATGGTCAATTAGCATATTCCCTCTTTATTAGATAGGACTAGAGCCCCAGTGCATAAAATTCATGCATGGGGAGGGGTGTTCCTCAGCCCAGCCTGCACCCTCTCCAATCCAGGACCCCTCAGGGGATGATTCCTGCATGATTGGGCCTAAACTGGCAATCGACATCCCTCTTGCAATCTGGGACTGCTGGCTCCTAACCATTCATCTGCCTGCCTACCTGATTACCCCTAACTACCTCTGCCTGCCTGCCTAATTGCCCCCTAACTGCCTCTGCCTGCCTGCCTGATCGACCCCTAACTGCCTCTGCCTTGGACCCTGCCCCCGTAGCTTTGCCCAGAAGGACGACCGGAAGATGTCTGGTCAAATTAGCTTATTACCCTTTTATTAGTATAGATGATTAGTTGATTACACAACATACTAAAAATTCAAGGACTTGAAATTTCATGTATCATGAAACTAAATGCTAATCTAGTTCAAGTTATCTAAAAATGGAAAAAGAAAAAATCTGCTAACATCAATATTCTTGCTAAAAAATAAATCACCACAAAACATAGGGCATCTCCTCCCTACATTATAAAGGGTCAAAAATCATAGGTAAAAATATAGTGTTTCTCCAATCAACTGAAAACAAATATACTAGGTAACAGACTAGTCCAATCTAGAACACAAATAACACAAAAATGAGCCAGTTATATTTTAGGCACAAGTGACAAATATATTTCTTTTTATTGGTATCAAAGTTTTTTCCAATGCATTTTAGTAACTGAAGTATTTTGATGTAATTTTATTTTATTCCACTGTTGGTCATAGTTTGAGCCCTACACACTCCCTTCCCTTTCACCTCAAAGGGAGCTCCTTTGTATGTAGCCACACACTCATCATTGGTGTAAAGATCAGGCTGGATCTGCTCCCAAATCTTCTTCTTAGGATTCAGCTCCTTGTCAGGTTCACCTGTTGGAAAAAAATAAAATTATGTAACTAATATATTAATAAATTGTCCATGGACATTTCTAGTGAATTGTCTTGGCACTCCTTTCTGATCTTTAGACCTGACCAGAATTTTAGCACTTATTGTTAACATTTATTTTTATGATGTAAGCAACTTATATTCTTGATTAGTAAAATGTATTTTGTCATTTCCTTACAAATAATGAAGATCTTATTTTTCACTCTTATATTTTTGCAAGTAATATAGCTCAATAAATTTTTCCACAAATTTAAAAATATAAGATACTCTTAAAAATTGTGAAGCAATGAGGGCATAATTTCATGTGTTATATTTTTACATGAGGCAGAAGCAGCGTATGCTTTGCTGTATGTTTCATTATACAAAATAAATGTCTAGATCAGCAGTTCTCAACCTGTGGGTCACGACCCCTTTGGGGGGTTGAACGACCCTTTCACAGGGGTCGCCTAAGATCATCGGAAAACACATATTTCCAATGGTCTTAGGAACCGAGACACCACTCCTCTATCCATCTCCAGGCGGGCCCGCCCACATGCAGATACGCCCACATATGAGTACCCAGCGTCATGACATCATCACGCCAACCCCATCACATACAACCCATACAAATACAGGTGTATGTGATAGGGTTGGTGTCATAATGTACTTATGCAGAGCAGTCACACATGTGTAGAGAGCAGCTACTGTGTAGAAAGCAGCTGCTGTGTTGAAAGCAGCTACTCTATTAAAAGCAGCTACTGTGTTGAAAGCAGTATTGGAGGTAAATCGACACTTATGAATTATAATTACTGTATAAATGTAAAATCATGTACTGTAAAATCATCAACTACTGCAAAAAAAAAAATCTGTACCATGGGAACTTAATCTGGATGCTGATCGGTCTTTTTATATTCAGCTGTGGTTGATGTGAATACTGCCCCCTTGTGAGAGTAACAGGTTTTTTAAAAAAAACAACACAGAATGGTAAATCATAGGAAACTTTAATGAACTGTATTGACTGAACTATGCCATGTATCATCTTTTGTATTATTAAAGCTATTGTTATATGTTATTTTCATTAGCAAACCATCCCATGACAATGGATCATGTAGAGAAGAACATTAAGAAAATATAGTGAGGATTTTTTACAGTATGGTTTCACATCAATAATTACAGCAGGAATTGAGAAACCGCAATGTGTTATTTGTTTGAAGTTCTATCAGCTGAATCTATGAAGCCAAACAAACTAAAATGCCATTTTGATAGCAAGCATCCGAGCTTTGCCGGCAAGGATACCAACTATTTTAGAAGCAAAGCTGATGGACTCAAGAAAGCCAGACTTGACACTGGTGGCAAGTACCACAAACAAAATGTAGCAGCCATTGAAGCTTCATATTTGGTGGCACTCAGAATCGCCAGAGCTATGAAACCTCACACCATTGCTGAGGATTTACTGTTGCCAGCGGCCAAAGACGTTGTTCGAGTTATGATCGGAGACGAATTTGTTACGAAATTGCATGCAATTTCCTTATCTAATGACACTGTCTGCAGAAGAATAGATGACATGTCTGCTGATATTCCTGATCAGGTAATCCAGGAAATTAAATCTGCTCCACTTCCAATATTTAGTATCCAGCTTGATGAATCTACAGACGTTGCAAACTATTCATAGTTACTGGTTTACATGAGGTATATTAATGATGGCGACTTTAAAGATGAGTTTCTTTTTTGCAAACCTCTTGAAATGACAACTACTGCACGTGATGTATTTGAGACAGTTGGTTCATTTCTGAAAGAGCATAAGATCTCTTGGGAAAAGGTTTGTGGTTTGCACAGATGGTACTCCAGCTATGCTAGGATGTAGATCTGGATTTCAACGTTTGGTACTAAATGGGTCACCAAAAGTCATCGGAACTCACTGTATGATTCATCAGCAAATATTAGCAACGAAGACACTGCCACAAGAGTTACAAGAAGTAATGAAAAGCGTCATAAGTTCTGTCAATTTTGTAAAGGCGAGCACTTTAAACAGTTGACTATTTTCGTAACTGTGCAACGAGTTGGATGCGCCAAACAATGCTCTGCTATTTCACACTGAAGTGAGATGGTTGTCGAGAGGAAAAGTTTTAAAACGTGTTTTTGAGCTTCATGATGAACTCAAAACGTTTTTTAATCAGAAAGCAAGACCGCAGTTCAAAGCACCTTTCAGCCATAAAAGTGAACTGCAGAAAATAGCTTACTTGGTTGACATCTTTGCCATCTTGAATGAGTTAAATTTATCACTGCAAGGACCAAATGCAACATGCCTCAATTTGTCTGAAAAGATCCGATCATTGCAAATGAAACTTCAGCTTTGGCAAAAAAAATTGGATGAAAATAAAATTTACATGTTGCCTACCTTATCTGCTTTCTTTGAGGAACATGACATTGAACCAGAAAAAAGGATTACGATGATAATTTCTGTGAAAGAACATTTGCACATGCTTGCAGATGAAATTTCATTGTACTTTCCAAGTCTACCTGACACCCCATATGCACTTGCCAGAAGCCTATTCACAGTCAAAGTTGAAGATGTTCCTGAGACAGCACAAGAGGAGTTCATTGAACTTATTAACATCGATGCAGCGAGAACTGATTTCTCTACAATGCCAGTTACAAAATTCTGGATCAAGTGTTTGCAGTCATATCCTGTTCTGTCTGAGACTGTGTTGCGGCGCCTTCTTCCATTTCCAACAACATATCTTTGTGAAACAGGGTTTTCCAGCTTGTTGGTTATCAAGTCTAAATACAGAAGTAGACTTGTTGTGGAAAATGATCTTCGTTGTGCTCTTACAAAGATTGCCCCGAGCCCTAACCGGTTTGGCTCAGTGGATACAGCGTCGGCATGTGGACTCAAGGGTCCCAGGTTCGATTCCGGTCAAGGGCATGTACCTTGGTTGCAGGCACTTCCCCAGTAGGGGGTATGCAGGAGGCAGCTGATTGATGTTTCTCTCTCATCGATATTTCTAACTCTCTATCCCTCTCTGTAAGAAATCAATAAAATATATTTAAAAAAACAAACAAAAAAATACAAAAATAAAGACTGCCCCGAGAATTTCTGATCTGGTGAGAAAGAAGCAATCTGAACCTTCGCGCTGATGTTGGCTTTTTACGCATACTGTCGCAAAATGTAGCAATGTAGTTTACTGTTGTTAAATTAAGATTGTTACCCATGCTACACCATGCTTCAAGACAAAATTTTATTTATTTGTAATTAGAAATAAATATTTCACAATATATAATTACATATTGCTTTTGTGATTAATCACTATGCTTTAATTATGTTCAATTTGTAACGATGAAAATCCATCCTGCATATCAGATATTTACATTATGATTCATAACAGTAGCAAAATTACAGTTATGAAGTAGTAACAAAGTAATTTTATGGTTGGGGGTCACCACAACATGAGGAACTGTATTAAAGGGTCGCGGCATTAGGAAGGTTGAGAACCACTGGTCTAGATTGTTGCTATAGTTTTTAAAGATTTCTTATAAATACTAGAGCATGGCTTACATGTTGGCATTATCTAGCTAAATATAACTACCTTGGGTTTCACTTGCTGCACATTCCATTTGGTGAGATGGAAAGAGACAGAAAAGGGTAGTAAAGAAACAAGTACTAGCATTTTCTAAAAACCAGGAATATATGCTGTTGCATGCAATTCACACAACAACACTTACTCTAATTTCAAATATAGAGAAACTGGGGCTCAGAGAGGATAAATCAACAAGTGAAATCAGGATTTGACACCAAAACTTTGGTTCTGCTAGTAGAGCACTTTGCTTCCTAATATAAAACTACGCTTTAGGAAAGAAACAACATTCTGACATTGGAACGCCCCATCCCCTCTCTTTATAGTAACTTACACTATAAAGCTTATGATCAATAAAAGACAAACTGTAGAATATATCTGCCTAGGCTTAAAGAAAGCCAATATACCAAGCAACTCTCCATTTAATGAATGATAAGGAAGTAGAGAACAAAGTTTAATATAACAGCATTTTATACCTAGGATATTCAATAACATTTGGAATGAAGACACCTTTCAAGAAACTATTTTTAAAAAGTAACATATCTCTTAAGCATTAGCTTCAAATGAAAAAGAATTTTCCTGGAGGAAATAAAAAAATATTACTGAAGTACAATTCAGTAATCATAGAAATATAACTTTCTAGATCTTTTTTTAACTGACTCCCAAGTTGAAATATCTTGGAATTACTTTAAAAAGAATACTTTAAACATTACTGGAACTAATTTTATTTTATATCTTTATTACATCTTATTATTATCTACTGTTTATTCTCTACTCATACTTATATAGGAATAACAAAATTGAGAAAATTGGTTGGCCATGGTAGCTTTGTTCTTTTATTAGCTCTTCATAAACTGCCACGAAACTGGCAAGAACATACAAAAATGTCCTCTGATAAGCAGGTTTTCAAAGATGACAGAGATTTAACTGAATGATGTATTCACAGTAAAAGAACATGCAATGAAACTAAAACTGAAAGACTGACTATAAAGTGAAGATTCTCTTAGTCCTTTAAGACCACTAGCTTGGACATTATTATTAATTAATAAACGGAATAGGAAAAAATAAGAATATATAAAGTATCTACAAGATTTTTATTTTTTTGTTTCTAAGCCATTCCTAGTCTAAGAGCAAAATCTTATTTTGCTTGTGCACAAATCATGTGGAGAAGTGAGCATTCCAGAATTCTGAAAAGCTGGAGGCAGAAATACTGTTCAGGGAGGCCTGAGTACTAACCCCGAATCCCTCTCACCCCCACAAAAAAAGAGATGCTCGCTAATTGATGATGAATTAATTTAAGAAGCAGAGTGTCCCAGACTTGTGTAAAAGCTTCTTATGAAGAGCACAGATTGTGTAGTAAATTCTTGTTGAATGCAGATGTAAGCCCCAAGTACAAAAAGCTGTGGTGCAGCAGAAAATTAAGCTTCTTGAAATGTACAGAAAATAATATTCATAATAATACACAACACATATCATGCTTACTATGTGGCAGTCACTGCACTGTTTTACATTTATTTACTTATTTAATTATCTCAATAAAGCATAGAAAATAATTAATTACAATCAATTTATAGGTGAGGAAATTAAGGCCCAAAAGTTATAACTAAGAACTTAAAAAAAGGGGGGGGGGTAGGTAGCTAAGTGGTTCAAAAGTTAAATCTCACAAAACACATGAAATAGATACCATTAAAAACCACTTCTTGAGGAGAAAAACCAAGATGGTGGCATAGGTAAACACCTATAGTGCTGCCTCACACAACAATTTCAAAACTACAACTAAAAGACAACACGGACATCATCCAGAACCACCTGAAAGCTGGCTGAGTAGAAATTCTACAACTAGAAGAAAAGAGAAAAGGACACTGAGACTCAGAGGAGCTGCGTAGGGCAGAGGTGCGGAGATGCGCGAGCGTGCGCGCAAAGGGCGGGCAGCTGAATAGGCAGCCCGCTTTCTCGAACAGAAGGGAGACAAAGGCTCCCCACTGCGCTGAACTCCAGTTCCGGGCAAGACTCAGGGAACCCAGGCTCATACTGGGTGAAACTGGACTGTCAGGAGGAAGCACACTGAGACTCAAAGAGAGCTGCGGAAGGCAGAGGTGTGGAGGTGCGCGCGCAGAAAGGGCAGGCAGCTGAGCGCGTGGCTGGCTTTCTCATTCTGGAGGGAAACAAAACCTCCCAACTGCACTATACTCCAGTTCCGGGTGAGACTTAGGGTACCCAGACTTATTCGGGGAGAAACTGGACTGTCTGGCAGCAGGCAAAACTTGAGGGCAGCCTTCTCTCAGAGGTGCATGCAGCCATTGCCGTGGGACACTGAGACCCAGGGGCCTCTTAGGGCGGAGCTGATGGGAAACCACGGCTGCCTGCTCCACCCTAAGACTCCGCCCCAATCCAAGCTGAGCACAGTGTAGACACAGCTGATCCTCACAGCCAACTGGCCTATTGGTCAACTCCTCCCAGTGATACCAACAACAATCTAGGTTTAACTACAACAAGACTATGCACACAGCCCACAAAGGGGTGCACCAAGAGTGTCCACCTCAGATAACTGGGGAGGCTGAGCCAATGGGCCCAATAGAGTGGCACACAAAGCCACTCTATCAACTCAGGGAAGCAGCTAAAATGTGGAGACAAAGAGGCAGGTCACAAATGAAAGAAATGGAGGAAAGCAAACGACTGGATATAGAGTTCAAAACCATGGTTACAAGGTTTTTCAAGAATTTCCTGGAAAAGGCCAATAAATTTAGCGAGACCTTCGAGGATATGAAAAAGGATCAACTATAAATTAAGCATACACTGACTGAAATAAAAAATATTATACAGAGACCTAAAAGCAGACTACAGGACTGCAAGAATCAAGTCAAAGATTTGAAATACAAAGAAACAAAAAACATCCAACCCAAAAAGCAAAAAGAAAAAAGAATCCAAAAATAAGAAGATAGTATAAGGAGCCGCTAGGACAAGTTCAAGTGTACCAACAGCAGAATTATGGGGGTCCCAGAAGAAGAGAGAGTGCAAGATACTGAAAACCTATTTGGAGAAATAATGACAGAAAACTTCCCCCACCTGGTGAAAGAAATAATCTTACAAGTCCAGGAAGCTCACAGAACCCCAAATAAAAGGAATCCAAAGAGGACCACACCAAGACACATCATAATTAAAATGCTAAGGGCAAAAGACAAAGAGAGAATATTAAAAGCAGCAAGAGAAAAACAATTAGTTACCTACAAGGGAGCACACATACGATTGTCAGCTGATTTCTCAACAGAAACTATGCAGGCCAGATGGTAGTGATGCTATTCAAAGCAATGAATAGCAAGAACCTACAACCAAGATTACTCTACCCAGCAAAGCTATCATTCAGAATTGAAGGTCAGATAAAGAGCTTCACAGATAAGAAAAAGCTAAAGGAGTTCATCACCACCAAACCAGTATTGTATGAAATGCTGAAAGGTATTCTTTAAGAAGAGGAAGAAGAAAAAGATAAAGATAAAAATTATGAACAACAAATACATATCTATCAACAAGTGAATCTAAAAATCAAGTGAATTAAAAATCTGAGGAACAGAATAAACTGGTGAATATAATAGAATCAGGGGCATAGAAAGGGAGTGGACTGACAATTCTCAGAGGGAAAGGGGTGTGGGGGGTGTGGTAAGAGACTGGACAAAAATTGTACACCTATGGATGAGGACAGTGGGGGAGGGAGGGGTAAGGGCAGAGGGTGAGGTGGGAACCGGGTGGAGGGGAGCTAAGGGGAGAAAAAAGAGGAACAATTGTAATAATCTGAACAATAAAGATTCATTTAATAAAAAAAAAAAAAATACCACTTCTTGCCCTAACTGGTTTGGCTCAGTGGATAGAGCGTCAGCCTGCAGACTGAAGGGACCCAGGCTCGGTTCCGGTCAAGGGCATGTACCTTGGTTGCAGGCACATCCCCAGTAGGGGATGTGCAGGACACAGCTGATTGATGTTTCTGTCTTATCGATATTTCTAACTCTCTATCCCTCTCCCTTCCTCTGTATAAAAAATCAAATATATATATATGTATATATACACACTTCTTAAAAACAAACAAAACAAAAAACCACCTTCTTATAAATGAAAAAGCTGGGACTCAGAAAGGTTCCCAGGTCATTGACCACTTGTGAAGCCAAGATCTGAAAGGTTTAAACTTCTTATATAAGACTAATAATTTTCAAGTAATAAAGATTTGAACTAAAAATAAACTAGAAACTAATAAGAGGAACCTCCAAAGCTTAACTGTTGTCTTTTAACAAACAAGACTCAATACTTGAATGCTCTGAATGTAATTTCTAGATTTTAATAAATCAATAAATGAAACAAAAATTTGAAATTATTATTAAAACCTGTCACAGTATGATCACTGAATATAAATCAGAGTGGAAAATCTTGGATGCAGTGTTAACCTTCTGGCTTACTGAGTATGTTTTTGAACAACATACTATTTGGTAGGGTATAAAGCTAGTTGGAAAGTTTAAATCACCTCCTATGGAAAACATTTCTAATATTTTAAACAATTTTTTAATGAACTATCTTTTCCAGAGAAGTCTTTCAGCATTCCTGTGTGTTATATCCTTCTTCTAAATCTTATTTTTATAATTTTCTTCCCTTTCTTACCCCTCCCCCCTCTTTTTGGCATGGCTATGCGAAGACGGTAAGTGATGATATCAATAAAAATTCTTCAAGCTAAAAACTACAGAACCTCTGAAATTGCTAAACACATGCCAATAATCACCATTTGGAAATGGTTACATATATTGTAAGAGAACTAATCATTTAGAGATTATTTTAGGCCAACTAATTTTAAACAAAATGCATAGGGAATAGGAACTATTTTAAGTTGAGTTTGTACAGATGCAAAAAGCTGTGATCACCTTCTCAGTACTTAAAACCTACAAAAAGCAATAAATACAAATTCCAGAGTCCCAGGCATTCACAAGTCTAGAATAAGAACCAGAGATTTCATTTTAATTGGGCCATTCTTTTGTATAAAATGCTCATGGATCACCAGCTTCTCTTTGATATCTACCATGGCCATTAAAAGCCTAGTACTAACTTACTTAATTTATGTTTGATAAACTGCATTTTTGAACTATAATAATTATAACTATTGCACAAAAACTAAAGTACAACTTGGCAAGTAGGGGTCAATTAATGTGACAAAACTAATCAACAGGGGAAAGTGGTTTGGTGGTTTGATCGGAATGATCTTGCAATAATGAAGGCAAATATTCAGGCCTGTTCTTAAATACTGCTTTGTTGTTGTTTTTAACATGTTTTACTACTACATTTCTTTTTATTTTTTTCATTAACCAATTTATTGAGCTCCTATTCTACACCAGGCATTTTTTCTAGATGATAGGAATATAGCAGTGAGTAAGAACAAAAAGGAAATCTTGATTTCATGATGCTTATATATCTGTGTGAACAGACATTAAATAATGTACAGTATATTAGATGATAAGTATTTTGGAGAAAAATAAAACAAAGATGACATTTGAAAGATCCAGATAGGATGACGGACCAAGCAATGGAGATATCTCAGGAAAGAGTCAGTGGCTCAATTAAAGTGAGGAAGAAATTGGAGAGTCCATGTAGGTAATGAAAGGCAACCATAAGGACTTGGACTTGCACTCTGGTCAAATGGGAAGCTTTTGAGCAAAGAAGCAATATAATCTGACCTAAATCACTCCACCTACTATAACTGAAAATAGACAAAGTGCATGGGCAAAAGCAGAGAAATCAGTCAGAGGCTTTTGCAATGATTTAGATAAAGGATGTTGGTGCTAAGACCAAAGTGGTGGTGGTGGAGATAATGAGAATGATTCTGGGTATGTTCAGAAGGTATACTCACTATTATTTTCTGAAGGAGAAGCTGCATGAGAAAATAAATAGCAGTTGAGAGAATGGAGTTCTGGTCAGATGATATGGAAAATGGGAATTCTGGGGGGAAGACTGGGATATGTATTCTCTCTTCAGACATGTTAATGCAGTGCAGAAGGCAGCTAGAAAAGTGACTGGATAAAATAGCCAAGGAAATAATGTGGGGGCGGGGGGGGGGAGATGGTGAGAGAGTGAGAAAGAGTGTCAAGTGTGGAAAGAAAAAGAGAAGAAGTAAAGGACCAAGATCTGAGGCACTTCAACATTATGAAGTCATGCAGCTAAGGAGGAATCAGCAAAGGAGATGAGAAGGGCAGCCAGTGAAGCAGGAGACCACCAGGAAAGTGATGCCAGATGTCAAGTAAATGAAGAAAAGGACTGAGAACTAGCCATGGATAGTTAGCTAGAGAGTAATTAGTGATCTTCACCAGAGCAGTTCTGGTAGAACAAGGAGGAGAGAAAACTGACTGAAATAGGTTTTAGAGAGAAGAATAAAATATAGACAAGATTTTGTCTTTTTAAAGAATAAATGGATACAAAAGTGAAACACTTGCATACCATACAGGCTTTACAATTAACCATAACATATTTATAATTAAGATTCAATATCAAGAGAAATAAACATGGTCTTGGAAGTTAAAAGTCTGAATGCAAATTTTCATTTATTTTTAGAGCAAAATCAGTGCATTTTCAGAAAAAAAGAGATAAGGTTGTCATTGCCTTTGTCTTCTAGCTATAATATTATTTTCAAGTTAATTTTTGCTTGGTGCTTTAGGGACCAGTTACCACTTTTAAATATTAAAATTTACAGCTTCACACATTTACGATTTAAAAAAGCATTGTGCGGGGTAGTTTTTTAGCCATTGTTAAAAAAAAATATTACTTGGCATCTTCTAAACTCAATGGACATTTTCGGATCTATAGTTAGAGAAAAAAAGTTGCTAAGTATAAAAGCCTTTCCAAGGCCGAATAGCAATTCAAAGGTTTAAGCCCCAATTGCAATTTCTATACCACACTTAAGTATCATGAAATGAAAATCTCTTGACACTGAGCACATCAAGTGAACATGTACCAACAGACACCTTAAGCTTTAAAATGCAAAACAGATGCTGGGGAGAAAAAAAAGCACTGGTAAATCATGGCTCTTTCTGGGAAAGAAAAAAATAAGACTAATGGTGTGTTGTGTAGTATTAACTGTTATTTCCTTTCAGATTAACTGCTACAGAAGCAGTAACTGATGTGGAACCATAAGCAAGATGAACAATAACGGACCTCATGTCCCAAAATTTATCAATTATTCAATGCTGTTTGGCTCGGTTAAGCCTATTGTAAGTGATAAGAATTCAAGCAACCTCATGGGCCATTTTAAAATTAGTTTTTCCCACCCAGCTGGTGTAGCTCAGTGGTTGAACATCAACTTATGAACTATGAAGTCACAGTTCAATTCCTGGTCAGGGCTCAGTTCCCATTGAGGGCGTGCAGGAGGCAGCTGATCAATGATTCTCTCTCATCATTGATGTTTCTTATCTCTTCCTACCTTTTAGAAATCAACAAAAATATATTTAAAAAAATAAAGTTAGGTTTTCCCTTCTTTCACTTTACAATTATTTTTTGTACCTTCTTAACATATTCATGTGCTAAGGCACAAGGGGAAACTATGAATTTAAAAGTAATATCAGGCTTTGGAACAATATAAATATAGACATACACACACACAAAAAAAAAACCCTCAGAGAGTGAAGAATGTAGCAAAGGCCAAGAAATCTATATATGGGCTATTATCGTCTCTAATGCTGTCGCTGAGTAAAACTTACTTTTAATTTACTAAACAGAAACATCCAAGTAACAATAGATTCAACTGCTGAAATGTTTACCTGTTAATTCTATGAGGTAAGGGAATGAAATATGTCATTGAAATAAGAGCTATATACCTTCATTAATTAAATAGTGCAGATTAATTCACAGTAAGCAACAATCAACAAACAGAAATGCTATAGTATTAGTGATTCAGACACATCTGTTTAATCCTTTTACTAATTCTGCATAACTTTAAGCAACTAAATTGTACCAGGCCCCAGTTTCCAAATCTGTAAAACAGTGAGTTAAAGATTTGATTTATTCCATTTCTAAATACAAGACTCTACAATTTACATTAAAAAAAGAAAACTCAAAAATTGTACTACATCTTAAGAATTTAAATAAAAGGGAAGGCCAATGTTTATCTGGTAAGGTAAGCCAATATTTGTTGTTTTTTTCCAATGCGTGTTGAATCTTAAAGGAAAAGATCACCTTTATTACTGTCATATTCCAATTTAGTGAATGAAACCTCTAAGCAGAATTTTAGGTGTCAGGTACAGACTTACTCCGAAATATGAGGTTTGGGGAAATGTTTTGATATTGGTTGTGGGAGAAGAGTGGTGATCATATGCTGCTAGAATCTAAAGCCACCATGATGCTTTGAGAAATGATTCCGATTGGGATTTTCCCAAAACCCAATTTACCAAAAAAAAGCACAGACCATTATGGTTTTGAATCTACCAACCTTCAAGATATACAGAGGCATTCAAAGTCATGGTACTTGTTAAACAATCCCTTTAAATTAGTCTACTTTTGATTAGGAAGGGGTAGTTTTAGTTTCAAGGAAACTAATTTCATCCACATTTTCTATCCTATTCTAATGTTAAAATTCTTCATATCCTAATATTTCATCAAACACAATTGACACAGGATAAAAAAAAACAGGCCTACATAATCACATCAGTCTGGCTATTAAATTAAAACTCAGCTCTTTGTACAAATATGTCTCCAAATCAATTCTGACTTATAAACCTAATTCTGTCTTTTTAAAGTTGAAATATGTTTATTATACAGTATCTGAGTTAAACTAGAAGTCTAGACTACAATAGCAATATGTGACAGTGTTCATATTTTTAATTAAAAAGCATTCTTGTAAATCAACAGCAAAAAAAGATGTACATCTCAATATTAATATGGAAAATGACATGAGTAGCTAAAAGTATTTAATAAATAGTTAAAAAGGTGTTGAGATCACATTAGTAATCAGAGTGGTATCTTAAATGAGATATTACCATTCACCTGTAAAATTACTAAGTATGAAAAACATTGGTAGTAACCTGGTTTGGTATGGATGTGGTGAATTGTTTTTGTTTTTTTTTTAATTGGGATGACATTGGTTAATAAAATCATATAGGGTTCAGGTGTACAATTCTATAATACATCATCTGTATATCGTATTGTGAGTTCACCACCCCAAGTCAAGTCTCCTTCCATCACCATTTATCCCTCCATATACCCTCTTCCACCTTCCCCACCTCCCTCTGATAATTATTATACTATTGCCAGTGCCTGGGAGTTTTGGGGTGTTTCTTTTTTTGCTTAAGCCCTTCACTGTTTTTCCCCAGCCCTGCAAACCCCTCCCCTCTGACGGCTGTCAGTCTGTTCTCTATGAATCTGTTTCTATTTTGTTTGTTATTTTATTTTGTTCATTAGAGTCCTCATCTGAGTAAAATCATAACCTAATTTTACTTGTTACCTTAATTTATTTCTCCTTCTCCCATTATTCTAGTCAAATGAATATCCTTAAAGTAAATTCAATCTTTTAATTTCTAACTGTTTATCCTCTTTATAAGGTTCTCCCTCTTTAATTAAAGAAAACTTTATTCTACATCTACCAAGCATTCTTTCTCTTCTGCTTCAAAGACCTGTTTGAAAAACTTTCTCATGCATTATAAAGCTTCATCTGTCTCAGGAGCATTTTACTGGAGAAAACAAGCAATATGAAATGAAAGTTCCTTTCAGATTATTAAAATAAATATGTCCTAGCCAATGTGGCTTAGTGGTTGAGCATCAACTTATGAACTAGGAGGTCAAAGTTCAATTCCCAGTCAGGGCACATGCCTGGGTTGCAGGCTCAATCCCCAGTGGGAGATGTGCGGGAGGCAACAGATTAATGCTTCTCTCTCATCATTGATGTGTCTATCCCTCTCTCCCCTTCTCCCTTCTTCTCTGAAATCAATAAAAGTATATTTAAAAATAAAACAAAATATGAAGTTTAACTTATAGATTTTCTCTATATCCTAAAGTAAAAGCATAAATAAATATATTAGATGAACTTTGAGAATTATATGCATTTCCTCCATGTCAGCTTTTCATCTCTTTGTATTTATGTGCTGCATTCTGAAATAATCTACAGCTTAATTTTGTAGCACATTAACTTGTTTTATGTCCACATCACACTCTTCTGCTATGCAGGGATTATATTCAATATTTTATCTAAAGCAAAAACTCTCTCTGGTGTTTTATGTAATGTGTACATTAATGCATTAATGGGGTGGGAGATAGTTAGATGTTTGTGCTTAATATGTTATCTTGAGCCAAAGCAATAATCTCAATAATAATGGTCTTTTAATGTAAAGCATAGTAAGTCATAACAGGATTTAATTTTAAACTTAAACATTATAAGCATCACTTTGTGAACATTAATTCCCAAATGATTTTCAATAATGGCTAATGGATACTTACCAGGAAAAGCATCAAAAGTAATTCTGTCTCCAGGAATAGACCCAATAGGAGGTGCCAAGATTTCAACTTTCTCTGGTGAACTAGCACACATCACCATTGCTTGAGATAGTATTCCCCTCATCTTTGCAGGTTTTAGGTTACAAAGTAAAATCACCATCCGATTTTGCATCTGTATGAAAAACAAATAGATGATTAAGATGTATAGAATTTGGAGTGATTATACCTGGAATACATTAAGGTACACTCAAGATGCTAAGTATCAAATGTTCTATTTTTGTGGATTTATCTTTATCTCTGTGTTTTGTAAATCTTTTATTGCTGT
Source organism: Corynorhinus townsendii (assembly GCA_026230045.1). NCBI lineage: Eukaryota > Metazoa > Chordata > Mammalia > Chiroptera > Vespertilionidae > Corynorhinus > Corynorhinus townsendii. The sequence goes on along the minus strand of JAPDVU010000001.1, from coordinate 75,458,838 downwards.
TATAAAGCCTTATACAAATATGAAAAAGGAATTTTACAACCTGACAGTGCATCACAGTTGAAGGACCAGAGACAAGGCTTTTCAGGTAAATATTTATTTATAACTAGGAGCCCAGTGCACGATTTGAAATCGTGTGGCGCTGCCCACTCTCGAGTCACTGGTCCGGCCCTGCCTCCCTCTCTGGCCCTTGAAGCAGCCATGGCAGCTGCTGATCAGGCCCTCCCCCAGCGCAAGTGCACAGAGGCCCCTGCCGCCCTGCCACCGATGCTGCCTGCACAACCTCCTCCTGTCCAGTCGACCCATTACAGCGTCTTGATTAATTAGCATATTTCTCTATTATATATAGATATATTTTTATTGATTTTAGAGAGGAAGGGAGAGGGAGAGAGAGATGAAAACATCAATGATGAGAGAGAATGATTGATTGGCTGCCTCCTGCACGCTGCCTACTAGGGATCGAGCCCACAACTGGGGCATGTGCCCCTAACCAGAATCAAACCCAGAACCCTTCAGTCCACAGGCTGACGCTCTGTCCACTGAGCCAAACTAGCCAGGGGCTTCAGGTAAATATTTAAAGAAATGACTGAGTAAAGAAAAGGTTAAAATAAAAACAAAAAACAAATTTAGTTTAAGGAACCTCTGAGGCAATACCAAACACACTAACATTCTCATTATAGGGATACACCAAAACTATGTGATCTGCCCAGCTGGTGTGGCTCAGTGGTTGAGTGTCAACCCATGTACCAAGAGGTCACGGGTTCTATCCTGGTCAGGGCATATGCCTAGGTTGCAGGCTCAATGCTAAGCAGGGGCGTACAAGAGACAAATGACGTATTGATATTGCTGTCTCTCTCTCCCTGTCCCATTCTCTCTCTCTCTCTCTCTCTCTCAAGTCAATAACATATTTTTTAAAAATCGTATGATCTCAATATCTCGATACTGAAAAAGCACCTGGCATAATTCCAATATCCATTTATGATAAAAACTCTCAACAAAGTGGGTATAGAGGAAACATACCTCAAATCCATAGCTAACATCCTAATTCAACATTGATAAGCTGAAAGCTTTCCCTCTAAGATCATTAACAGTGCAAGATGCCCACTTGCAGTACTTTTATGCATCATAGTACTAAAAGTCCAAGCCACGGCAATCAGGTAAGAAATAGAAACAAAAGGCATCCTAATAAGAAAGGAAGAAGTAAAACCATCACCATATGTAAATGACATAATACTATATATATATATATATATATATATATATATATATATATATAAAATTCTAAAGACTCCACAGAAAATATTTAAAACTAATAAATTCACTAAAATTGAAGGATACAAATATGTGATGCTGGAAAAACTGGATAGATAAGTAAAAAAGGGAATCTAGGAAACTTCTTATGCTCTATAAAAAAATTCAAAATGGATTAAGGGCTAAAATGTTAAGTCCTGAAACCATAAAACTCCTAGAAGGAAACATAGGCAATAAACACTTTGATCTCAATTTTAAGATTTTGTTGGATATGTCTCCCTGGGTTAGGGCAATAAAAGCAAAAATAAACAAATAGGACTACATCAACCTAAAAATCATTTGCATAGCAAAGGAAACTATCAACAAAATGAAAATACAACTTAACAAATGGGAGAAGATATTTGCAATGACATTATATCTGATAAAATTATAAAGACTGTACTAAGTTCGCATACAACTCAACATAATAAAGCACACCAATTCAATTAAAAAATGGGTAGATGACCTGAACAAAATTTTTTTCAAAATAGACAAACATACAGATGAACAATAGACATATGAAAGATGCTTAACATCACTAATCATCAGGGAAATAAAAAAATCACATGACATACCACTTCACACCTATCAGAATGGCTGTTATCCAAAAGTCAACAAATAATAAGTGTTGGTGAGAATGTGGAGAGATGGGAACACTTATGCACTGTTGGTGGGAATGTAAAATGGTGCAGCCACTATGGAAAACAGTATGAAAGTTCCTCAAAAAATTAACCAGAGGCCACCACCCAAATAAGCCCATACAAAGACCCATCATAATTACAATGCCAAGGGCTAAAGAAAAAGAGAGAATCTTAAAAGCAGCTAGAGAAAAGCAGTTAGTTACCTACAAGGGAATGCCCATTCGACTTTCACCTGACTTCTCTAGAGAAACTTTGCAGGCCAGAAGGGAGTGGCAGTAAATATTCCAAGTGATGAATAGCAAGGACCTTCAAGATTACCCAGCAAAGCTATCATTTAGAATTGAAGGTCAGATAAAGAGCTTCCCAGACAAGAAAAAGCTAAAGGAGTTCACCACCAAATCAATACTAAATGAAATGTTGAAAGATATTCTTAAAGAGGAAGAAGAAGAAGAGATAAAAAATATGAACAATAAAATGACAATAAATACATATCTATCAACAGTTGTATCTAAAAATCAAAATAAATGAACAAGGACTCTAATGAACAAAATAAACGGATGAATAAAATAGAACCAGAGGCATGGAAACATGAAACTGACTGAGGAGTCTCAGAGGGAAGGAGGAAGTTGAGAAGAGATTAACCAAAGCTCTTTTATGCATATATGCATTACCTATGGTCACAGACAATAGAGTGGTGAAGGCCTGGGGCAGGGCAGGAACCAGGAAGAAGGGGGCAATGGGTGGAAAAAAGGGGGACATTTGCAACACTCTCAACAATAAAGATTAAAAAAATATATAGACTAAAGTTTCAAATTCCAAAGCCCTCCCCCACCCCCTTTGGAGGTCTTCATGAATATGATTCATCTTCAACAAATAACTTGAAAATGCCACATATAAAAAATGTTATATACAATTATATATAAGAAAAACAACAGAGTTAACCTTTTAAAAATCAGATGACATCTTTGGACTTTTACATTTGAAAAATGTACCAACCTACAAAATTTTGTATGCAATTTAGGGGGGGTGGTGTTAAATGTCCGTTTTATAAACGTTTAGTAGTACTGCCTTCATGGGTTAGATACAGATGTGTATAAAGAGATTTGCTAATGGCTGTGAATGACAGTTTTTGGAATAGAAACAGACTGCAACTTGTGAGAACAAAAAAGATAAAGCCCCAATGAGGAGTTTTTCCAATTTAACTGGCATATGATCAGTTGGTTCTTTTCTCCAACATACATTCCTAAGAAGGAGTCCTCATCCTATACAAGATCAATATAAAGAGAAAAAAACATACATGTGGCAAATCCATACATCTTTAATAGATAAGAGAATCATCTTCACTCATCCCCTCATTAGAGCAGCTAGAAGATCCTATTAATATGAGGCAGAACACATTACCCCTTAGCTCAAGAAACCTCTAATGGTTTTCATTTCAGAATAAAAGCCGAAGTCTTTACAATGAACTATAAGACCCGATGTTATTTATTTAGCAAACTTATCTCTGATTTCATCTCACATGATACTCCCCCTTATTTACTTTGCTGAAGTGAGTATCACAGGAATACATTTGATTCAGCAATCTAAAATGGTTACCACCAGATGGACACATGACTTATTTTCTCAGACCTTTTACTTAAATATCACTTCTTTATAAGGCCTTCCTGAATTACTTTATATAAAATGATATCATTATCCTAGCCTCAATACTTCCTAGATTTTTCCTTACTTTATTTTTTTCTTGATATTTATTATTTAACATTAGAGGCCCAGTGCACAAATTCGTGTACCACTGGGGTCCCTTGGCCTGGCCTGCGGGATCAGGCCAGAACTGGCTCTCTGACACACCCCCGGTGGGGTCCCGGATTGTGAGGGCGCAGGCCAGGCCGAGGGACCCCACTGGTGCACAATCAGGGCCGGGGAGGGACACGGGAGATTGGCCAGCTGGGAGGGACTGTGGGAAGGCTCCAGGGCGTGTCCAGCCCATCTTGCTCAGTCCTGACTGGCCGGACCCCAGCAGCAAGCTAACCTACCAGTTGGAGCATCTGACCCCTGGTCAGTGCACGTCATAGCAACCAGTCAACTGGTTGACTGCCCCCTGGTGGTCAGTGCACGTCATAGCGAGCGGCTGAGCAGCCTTAGCATATCATTAGCATATCACATTTTGATTGATTGAACAGATGATCGGGCAACCAGACACTTAGCATATTAGGCTTTCATTATCTATATCTATAATAATAAAAGCATAATATGCTACTGGACAGCCGAATGTCCTTCGGACAAAGCTCTGGCAGCTGCAAGGGCCGAGGGCGGCCAAAGCAGCGGTGGAATGATGGGGGCAGCATGCGCCTTCCCCTGATTGGCCTGGTCGCCTCCTGCAGAGGGAGGCCAGACTGTAGCTTAGGCCCGCTCCCCGTGGGCCTAAGCCATCAGTAGAAGATCCCCTGAAGACTCCCGGACTGTGAGAGGGTGCAGGTGGGGCTGAGGGACCCCGCCCCTCCACACCCAAGTGCACAAATTTCTGTGCACCAGGCCTCTAGTATATATGCCTAAGCGACCATTATGAACAGTTGCTATGATACACACTGACCATCAGGGGGCAGGCACTCAACACAGGAGCTGCCCCCTGGTGGTCAGTGCGCTCCCACAGCCAACCTCCCATGGTCCCTCCCTGCCGCCAGCTGGCCCCGATTGAGACTGGGTGAGATGGCCCCAATGGCCCCGATTGCTGGCCAGGCCAAGGGACTCCACGTGTGCATGAATTCATGCACTAGGCCTCTAGTATAGGATAATATTGTATTATGATTTTCTGATGTCCCTATAGGAATGTGAACCTCACAAAAGGACTTAAAAAACGAACACAAACAAATCTATCATCTTAATTTCATCTTGATATAACTGCTTTGTCCCTTATCTAGCATATAGTTTCTGGTACATTGCAGGAGCTCAATAAATATTTGCATCTAGAAAGATGAATTAACAAATGTAAAGACTTATCCAAGTTCACAAATCCAATAAGCAACAGATCTGGCAATGAACGGAGAGGCAGAACTATCTCCATGTTAAAGTCTATGGTCTTTGCAATATCCCTGAAGTACCATGGGGCAGAGGAAATAGGTAGATCACTAAAATTACCCATAAGATATCTTGAAAGAGCAAATTAAAAACTATTACTGTCTTTAATTCATGCCACTGTCATGGGAAATACACATGTGTATCTCCACACATATACATATGCTGTATACATATGAGTATATATAGTTATTTTATACTTTTAAATACCTAAATAATAACAAAGTACAAAACATCCAACTTTTAACAACTAAAGGATTAACATTAAAATTTGCAGTTCAATTTCCATGTTTTCCTCTCCTGTTTTCTCTTTTTTAAATATACATTTTATTGATTCTTTACAGAGAGGAAGGGAGAGGGATAGAGAGTTAGAAACATCGATGAGAGAGAAACATCAATCAGCTGCCTCCTGCACACCTCCTAGTGGGGATGTGCCCACAAACAAGGTACATGCCCTTGACCAGAATCAAATCTGAGACCTTTCAGTCCATAGGCCGACGCTCTATCCACTGAGCCAAACCGGTTAGGGCTCTCCTGTTTTCTCTTAAAGTATGAAAATATTTCTTTAGTTATAAAGAAATAAAGCCTGTTCTTTTCCTTTTATTTATATACTAGAGGCCCAGTGCATGAAATTCGTGCATGGAAGGGGGGTTCCTCAGCGTGGCCTGCACCCTCTCCAATCTGGGATCCCTTGGGGGATGTCCGACAGCTGGTTTAGGCCCGATCCCGGCAGTTGGACATCCCTCTTGCAATCTGGGACTGTTGGCTCCTAACCTCTCACATGCCTGCCTGCCTGATTGCCCCTGCCTGCCTGATTGCCCCTAATCCCGCTGCCTGCCAGCCTCATCAACCCTAACTTGTCCCCTGCCAGCCTGATTGCTCCTACCTTGCCCCCCTGCCAGCCTGATTGCCCCTACCTTGCCCCCCTGCTGGCCTGATCAACCTTAACTTGCCCCCCTGCCAGCCTGATCTCCCCTAACTCCTGTGCCTCAGACCCCAGTCTGGCCTCCCTCTACGGGAGTCAACCTGGTGGGTCAGGGGAAGATACCGCCCCCATTACCCTGCTGCTGCTGCCACTGCTGGCCTGAGCCTCAGCCCTTCACAGCAGCCCATGGCTGCCTGAGTCTTGGCCCTCGCAGCTGCTGCGGTTTTGTCTGGAAGGACATCCAGAAGACGACCGCTCTAATTAGCATATTACCCTTTTATTAGTATAGATCTTTAAAATATTTTGATTGAGTTTGAGACAGAGAAAGAGGAAGGGGATGTGATGGGGGGGAGAGAGCAAGAGAGAGGAACATCAATTTGTTGTTCCACTTATTTATGAATTGCATAATATTATTGTATGTGCCCTGACCAGGGATTGAACCTGCAACCTTGGTGTATCAGGATGATGCTCTAACCAACTGAGCTACTCAGCCAGTGCTATTCTTCTACTTTTAGACTGGTGTTTCCTAGGTTTATATAATAGTGATTGTAAAAAACCAAGGAATAATAAAATTCCATGAGAAACAATGATGATACATATACATAAACACAGTATTTTACACATACCAAACTAAAAAATTTTTTAATTGAGAAAATTGTATCTTCTTTTCATCCTTATGAATCCAATCCTAATGTATAGATCTTTTGCAAGAGTTTAGTAGTTTTGTGTTCTTATTTGTGTAATTCATCACATTCAAACTAATCAATTGAACTAATCAATACTGGCTCCTGTTATTGGTCATCTAATACAAAATTATATGGAAAAACATCTAAAGAAAGATGAAATGAAAGTGTCATATGTAGGCAGAAGTTGTTGTACGAATCACCTGGTCAAGAGGAACATGATTCACCAGGCCACTGACAACTGTTCTTGGGACTGCTTCTCCAACATCTACTTCTTCTACATACAAAGAATCTGCATCAGGATGTTTTTTAGCAGTGATGATACAACCAATTCGAAGATCCAGACGGGAAACATCTATTGGTTTAGAGTCAGCACTTCCTGCTACTGATTGTTGTTTCTTTTCCTTTTTTTCTCCTAAAAAATATTTATAAATGGGTAAACATCAGAAGTAAAACAAAAATAAACTAGGAAACACTTCATAACATTGGTACAGATGAACTTAAAAGAAAAAAAAAGTGTTTCTATCCTACCTTCACTTAAATAACAAAGGAAATATTTATCCCAGTCATAGCATCTTGAGCCCTATTTTAGCTATTTCGCTGTTGAATAACTACTTTTATCTCTAGTGAAAGTGAGACAAAAAGGTGGTAAACTATGGTTTATGGGCCAAATCCAGCATGCTGTTTCTGTCAAAGTTTTATTAGAATACAACCATGTTTATTCATATATATATCGTCTATGGCTGGTTTTACACTATGGCAGAGGTGCATAGTTGTCAGAGCCTGTAAAACTCAAATATTTACTAAATGGCCCTTTGCAGAAAAAGTTTGCATTTCCCTGAAACAGAGCTGTTGAAAATCCTTTATAATTTTTACTGTGAGTCTTTAGAAAGTGAAACATACTATATTTAGAAAGAATGCCATACTCTGTAGCCAACTGATGTAATGAACTGCAAATATAATTTCACTGATAAGATGTTTCTCTAATCAGTTAAACATACTGATAAGTATAAGTAAGATAGGGGCTGTACATCCTCTCCTACATCATTTTATCACTAGGTGGTATGGTTATAATGAAAGCAATTCAGACTAATTCTTCCACTTTATAAATTTTATTAAGAAGTAGGCATAAAACAATAATACAGCCTGTTCTAAAACTTGAACATCCCCACACCTTAGTTCAGACACTATACTTTGACTGGAATATCCTTTTTCTATCTTCACAACTTTGCAACTGTGACTTTCCTGAAATGCCCCTCCCTGCCCCCCCAAAAATATTTACAATAAAATTCAGTCACACCAGATTACATATGGGCTTCTATACTTAATCTCTACATTCTATGTTTTTAGTTATGCTGGTCCCTATACCTCAAATGCCATACTCTTATCCTGTCGACTTGATCAACCTTCACACATCCTTTAGGGTCCAGCCTCTGCGTTCCAATATCATGCTGTTTCTCACTTTATTCTAGTTCATGAAAAGTTTGAACTTTCTTTCTGACATCATTATTATTACAAACTATGCTGAGATCCAATAAACCAGTCAAGAGCCAAAAAACCTTAAAGTAAAATACCTTTCTTTTCAAGTTTCTCTTTCACCTTCTTTTCTTCTCCTTCTCCTCCTTTTACCTGTTCTTTGGCACCAGAAGATATGGGTGTAATTGGCATAAATTGGATTACACTTTCAGAAACCATGGAATTAGCTTGCAGTGGAGTACCAGATGGAAATGGTATTTGTTTCACTAATACAGAAAATAAAATAGGTAATGCCATTTACATTAAAGCAACAAACAAGATAGAAACTATGAAATTGTGAATCACAAATATGAACTGTTTTAAAAAGAGAAATTCACTGGATATGATTATCAGGTCTCTATTTGTCTGAGATGTAAAAAGGTTGCCAAAAAATTAACTAAATTTTAAATATGATAAAAGAATACAGTAGATGTATGTTTCTCCTTTAATCACTAATGACTTTATAAAGAAAATTTCTAAAAAAAAAAATTTGTTCAGCAATATTAAAAACTTTTATTATATTGATAATATTTGAACTGTTAATATATTGATACTATTTTACTGTATGCCAAATCTCTTAGTCTTGGAAACCATCAACGAGCCTCAAATTTTTCACTAACAAATGAAATTCTCTCTAGAATCTAGAGTCTAGATGATAGTTTTAAGCATACATTATTAGTTTTTACTTACTTTTATGCAGCTCACTAAGGGTAGAGGAGTTCATACTACAGTATTCAAAGTAATCCACTTACAGAATAATGGTCAAAAGAAAGTAGTAAGTATACTTGGAACTCCTTAACTCACCTAGGAAGAATTTTCTATCATATAACCAAATGGCTTTGTGCATGATACTTTGAAATTATAATAGGACTATTATTATTAGTGTTTCATAATAATGTAAATTTATCTAGACTCCTTTAAAATAATTCAATAAAATTTTTAATTTTATTTACAACATAATAGTTGAAAAGATAATTTTCTACTGACTTTGATAATTGAAAAACTGTACAAGTTCCTACAAATTACTTTATACTGTACAAGTTCATACCAATTACTTCAATTTCCTCATGTAAACAAGGATATTTGTATACACTAAGTTTTAAGGATAAAATACATAATGTATGTGGAACAACTGCCAACACAGTGCCTAGAATATATTAAAACTTAATAAATATTAACTAAATGTTATTATGGCTTATTTTCAATAATTATTCAATAGGGAACGGTGATGAGCAAGTCGAAGGATGGCATAGAGATTAAAAGCATAGGTTTTGAACCCCAGCTTTGCTATTTTTTGCATAATCTCAGGCCAGGTCATGTGCCTTTTCTTTTTTTCCTTCTGTAAAGGAGGACAAATATGCAAGAAGGGATGCTATGAGGGTAAAATAAAATTTTTTAAAAAGCATAATACCTAAGTTAATAAACAATAAAAGAAATAATAATTACTATTGTAAATAAAACTATGTCATTTCAATAATCACCTCCATTTTTAATTTCTGCTTGAATTAGTTCTTGCTTCAATTCTTCAATTTCTTTCTTCAATTTAGCATTTTCAACTCTAAGTTTCTTCTCTTCTCTCAAAGTTGACTGCAAAACTAAGACCAAGAAAATCTAGTTAAGTACAGTATAGCAGTGTTTTCTAAATGGTTCCTTATGAATATTACCTGAAAAGAGAGTATAGCCAGTATACACACAGGCAGGATAATTCTAATAAGCAAATGCTTTTTGGCCAGTTTCTTTGATTCAGAGTTTTGTACTATTAATTAAAACAACATGGTATTTAAAAGAGAGAAAAGAAAGATAATCTACGAAATAATACAACAGAAAAGGCTTTATGAATCATTTTCCTAGCTTCTGTAAAAATGCTTATGAAAACTTAACAACCTTGCACAAAGTGTCAGTAACAGACAAGACTGTAAGAGAGATAAATATTTGGTATATTAAATTATTTATTTTTTAAAAGTCTGAGATCTAATTACCAAACAAGAAAAAACTATTCTCATTTTTTTGGTCATTACTTTGTAAAAGTACCTGAATAACCCTTTATACTTAATGTCTCAGAAGCTTAACTGAGCAAACATTTAATGAGTGAAGTAGCTACAAAAATTTGTTCAAAATATAATAGATGTGTGTTAAAGGTGAGCAGCTGGATATACAAAAATATAAAAGAAAAAACAATGCCTCTCAGTGGGGTTGGTAGTGCTCTCTAGGTGAAATTTTAAAAGTCTGAGAGATTTTCAAAATAATGGGAGTTATTACTGGCATTTACTGGATTGGGACAAGGAATGTCGGATGTCCTGACATATACTAGATAAAGATTTTGGAATTTTCATTACAAGAATAACATTGGCTATTGAAAAATAAAATATATTTAAACAAACAAAATAAACGTCAACCTAAATCCTACAAGCAGAAATTTAGATTTGGTATTTTTATACACATTATAGTAATTTCTAGGTAAAATTTAAAGAAGTACTGGAAAAAAATTAAAAATCATTTCAGACAACGCCATAGGAGTAATATAAAAGTATACATTCTCAGCCCTGGCCAGGTAGGTCAATTAGTTAGTGTCATCCTGATAGGTCAAAGTTGCAGGTTTGATGTCCAGTTAGGGCACATACAAGAAGCATAAGCAAGTGGAACAGCATATCAGTGTTTCTCTCTCCCCCCTTCCTCTCTCTTTCTAAAATCAACTTAAAAAATTTTTTAAGTATACATTCTCTTCATACAAGCTTCAGTACATATTTGATTTCACCCATTTTCCTTCATTTTTAATCTCTAATTCTATGCCAAATTATTTTAAACATTATTTTCCCACAGAAGTCTGAAAATAACACACTGTTTCCTCTATATATCATACATTCACTGTATACCAATTCTAATTTATCTTAATTCTAGACTATCATTTCACTGCAAATTAAAATATTAAATGAATATAAAAGCTATCATCAAGATAATGTAATAATTTATGTAGTAAACACTTTTTTTTTTGTTTGTTTGTTTGTCAACATATCAACATATGAATTCATTTTAGGTATCTTCTTAGAAAGTTTAAATTTTTCTTACTTGCTTTTTCCTTAAGAAGAGCAACTTGCTGTTTAAGATATTCAATAATTTGATCTGCCTCTGCACCTTTCTGTTCCAGTCTCTTCAAAACAGCATCATTGGTTGCCATCTTTGCCAAGAAACGGCAGAAAATCCTAAGTGAAAAAATAAGTTATAAATTATACTGTAGAAGGAATAAATTTATTTTATAGGACACTGTGAACAAGCAGTCTAAAAAGAAAAATATTTTCTACTGTATCAGATCATTATGTTACAAAAAAACCCCACTTTTTCTACAAATCAAACCAAGGACAGAATTTTAAGGATGTAAAGTTTTAAAGAAAGTGTTAAAATATTGCAGAACATTTTAGAAATGTAGACAGAAATTTCTAAATGCAGACAGAAATACTAAAGGAAAAGTATAGCAATAACCTTAACTAAGCTACAACCAAGTATCATACCTGTGTTCCTAAGCATTGCTAAATTCCTTCTTATATGTTACTTTTGCATATTGCATATTTTTACCATTTACCTAATTATGTATAATATTAATGAGAAACGTGATTAGGAAAGACAAATATTAAAAGATCAACAATTAGGAAAACATCAATATTAATCATATGCTTACTTAGAAGTAATGTCAGCATGTATACTGTGTCCTTGTAAAAGAAAATGAATTTTAACTTTATAATAATTCATAGAAATTAGAAAACATACTATCACGTACAGAAAAATGCATATAAGCAAAAATTCTGAGGTTAATTAATCATGCTAGTTTAAACTGCCAAATATTTTAAATTAAAAATGGTTAATCAGTCCTACCCGGTTTGGCTCAGGGCACAGAGCACCAGCCTGTGGACCAAAGGGTCCCAGGTTTGATTCTGGTCAAGGACATGTACCTCGGTTGCAGTCTCCTCCCCAGTCTGGGTCCTGGTCGGGTGCATGCAGGAGGCAACCAATCTATGTGTTTCTCTCAACACATTGATGCTTTTCTCTGTCTTTTCCTCTCTCTTCCACTCTTTCTAAAAATCAATAGAAAAATATCCTCGGGTAAGGATTAAAAAAAACAAAAACTAAAAAACAACAGTCTTCTGCCAGGGCTTGTGATCATTATTTGCATATTACTAGAAAACATCGGCATAAACTTATGCATTCTACTTATATTGTTGAAAAATATAGTAACAGTTAATCAACAAGTACTGGAAAACTTTCCAGAGCTTCTAATTCTAAAAACCATTATAGCTCTAAGCATTTGACAAAAATTATGTCAACACATAGACCCGACTAGGAAATAATCTAAAATATCTCACAAGAATTTTTTTTTAAATATTGGGATCATTAAGTAATTTTGCCAAGATAACCAGTTATTTAGGAGCAGAGAAAAAGTAGACACTGGTTAACAGCTGGTGTGCTTTATAGTTATTCTTAAACTATGTTTTGCCACAAAAACTTGATTATTGCCAGAGAAATTATTGTCCTAAGATACTATTCTATTGGGGCTTCTTTTGTTGTAGTATTGTTGATATTGTGGTAGTTAAAAGTAACCTAATATGCCCTGGCCGGTTTTTCTCAGTGGTTAGAGTGATGGCATGAGGACCATAGAGTCTTGGGTTCGATTCCCAGTCAAGAGCATGTATCTCAGTTGCAGGTTCAATCCCCAGTCCCCGGGGCGGGGGGGGGGGGGGGAGGTAGAAGGGGGGCGCATGAAGGAGGGAACCAATGAACATGTCTCTGTCCCCCTCTTCCCTCCCTTCCATTCTCTAAAAAAATTAATGGAAGAAATATCTTTGGGTGAGAATTGAAAAATAAATAAATAAAAGTAACCTAATATATTACTATGTTATCCTATATAATAAAAAGCTAATACGATAATTAGACCGGACGGCGGAATGACCTTCCAGAAAGACCAGTGGGCCGGGGGCAGGGCCATGGAGCGCGGGGCCACAGGGCAGCTGGGGCTGCAAGGGCCGAGCCCCTTGCATGAATTTTGTGCATCGGGCCTCTAGTATAACATAACGATTTATGGAGACTTGGAAAATTATTAATTATTGCACAACCAAATGAGGACTTTGTTCATTAGTAGTCAGAATGCAGAGTATTCTCAAATTTCAGATTCAGGTACTCTAAAATTTATGTTTTGTTGAAATTTTTTTAATACACTATTTTTTAGAGTTGTTTTAGAATCACAGCAAAACTGGGCAGAAAGAATTCAGTGAATTTTTTTTCCCTTCCCTAAATCAGAACAATATACATCATACTTATAAAACAATTTTTTTCTTGGTGTTCATGGCCAGTTGTGTGCCTTTGTCTAATTGGTATGTATCGTTTATTCTGGATTGCTTTGTCTTCTGAGCTGGAGCTGGGAACTGTTAAATACCAGTTCTTTTATTTACTACTAGTGGCCCGGTGCACAAAATTTGTGCACATTAAAAGGGGATTAAGTAGAGGAAATATTTTAATATTGCTATTTGCCCTTTCTCTATAATAGAAGTGTCAGAGATGAAAGAAAATTAGTAAAATGTATATGAAAATCTTCCTCCTGTCAGATTCCACGGGACCCAGAGTCAAGTACCCACCCACCAATGTGCACTTCAAAATCGCACGAGACCCAGACCCGGCCGGCACCCCCATTGGGCTAGATTCAGACCCGGCCGGTCCCACCCTTGTCAAGCCCCGCCGGACAGGGGGGCTCAGCATCAGGTCCCCCGGCCTGGCGCCAGGAGAGGGCACAGGCTGAGGTCCCCCTTCAAGTCTCACCGGGTGGGGGGCGTGGCTTGAGGTCCCCCGTCAAGCCCTCTCGGGTGGGGGCACAGCCTGAGGTCCCCAGGCCTGGCACCAGGGTGGGGAGCATGGCCTGAGGTCCCCTGTCAAGCCCCACAGGGGCAGGGGGGGTATCGCAGCCTCAGGTCCCTGGTGATTGCTCGTTAAGGCTCATTATGGGAACTCGGCTACCGCTGTGGGTGCAGCCATCTTGTGTTACGAAAACCCCAACTCCGCTGTGGGTGTAGCCATCTTCGTGGTGGGGTGATGGTCAATTTGCATATCCCCTCTTTATTATATAGGATGTATGTATGTACCTATTTATTTTTGTTAATCCTTACCTGACGATATTTTATCCATTGTTGTTTTTTTTTAAAGTTTACTTATCTATGCTTCCCTTTTTTTTTTGTCCCCTCCATTTTCTTAACTTAAAAAATGAGGATACTTATCACCTGATTTCACCTACTTCTTTGGTGTGTATTTCAGGGCTTCTCTTTGACCTGTACTTTATGTTCTTCAGACTTTGTTCCTGATCACTGGCCTGTTGGGATTACAACTATCACCACACAGATCAGGTTTGCCTTTTTATTCCAGGGTTAACAGTGACTATAACTGAAAGCAAATGCTTTTAAGTAAGGCAAAACAGACTTCAACCATTCCCTGTTGTCTTCAATTTATGTTACCTGCCAGATCTCTAAAAATAAAGTTCACAACCTTAATTTTACTTATAGTCCCTGATTTTGAACTATGTGCTCCATTTATAGTAGACAGAAAATGTAAACATGTTCTTGAGAAACATCGATGTGAGACACATTGATTGGTTGTCTCCTGCGCAAGCCCTGACCAGGGCCTGGGATTGAGACTGCAACAAGGTACATGGCCTTGATTGGAATCGAACCCAGGACCCTTCAGTCCACAGGCCAACTTTCTATATACTGAGCCAAAATAGCTAGGGCTCCTATGGCTTTTAATATGCTAATATGCACAGGGTGTTTCACAGGTGATAATGTTAATCTTATCTAATAATAGACAAACATGAAAATTGACCATACCTCCACTACGCCCACAGCCAATCAGGAGTGAGTATGCAAATTAACCCAACAAAGATGGTGGGTTAATTTGCATATGCAGGTGCGGCAGGGTGGGATTCCTATGGTGGGGGGGCGGGCGGAGGGAGATACAGGAGCGGTGCTCTGGCCAGGAGCGAGGACTTGCTGGATCCCAGGTGGCCAGGGAGCAGGGACTTGGCGGCTCCCGGGCAGCCGGGAGCAAAGCCAGGGGAAGAAAGGCCTATTCTTGCATGAATATCGTGCAATGGGCCTCTAGTAATAATAATAACTGGTAACATTTGTGGAGCATTTATTATGAGCTGGCTAAGTGCTTTTCATAGACCACCTACAGATAATGTGATTATCTCCATTATACAGGAAAGAAAGCTTTAATTAAAATTAATTTGTCCCCAGTTATGTGGCTAGTTAGTAAATGAGAATTGAAACTTAGGTCTGTCTGATTCTGGAGTCACCTCTTTTAATGCCCAAGCTATACTTTTCCTAAAGAATGTAATTGTGAAGTATTTCTCAATGTATTTAACCATTGAATCCTAACCAAAGAACTCGTATTAATATTTATTCAAACTACTATTCTCTAAAACTGTTCAGGAATGCTGGCTTAGTCTATCTATAATAATAAAAGCATAATATGCAAATCGAGCAACTGAACAGCAGAACACCATTCCGGATGACCACACTATGACATGCAGTGGCACCAGGCCAGCCAAGGTGGGTGCGATGCGATTAGTGAGGGGGCCCCACCATCGCCCTACGATTGCCCTGCAGAGGGAGGCCCAGGACACTCTCTGAGCGGCGATCGATTGTGGAGCCCTGGCCGGGTGGGCGGGGCATCCCTCTGCTGGGCGATCAATTACCAGCCAGGCCTAGGGACCCTACCTCGGGGTAGCAGGTCCCAGATTGCTAGAGGTCACAGGCTGGACTAAGGGACACCCCCCCATCCAACCCATGCATGAATTTCATGTACCGGGCCTCTAGTCCTATATAATAAAAGGCTAACATAATGTACAGTAATTACAAATACAAAACATTTAGGGGGAGATAAAGGACATACAGATTGAAAATAAATGTCATTTCGATACATCAACATAAAGCTGATGAATATTCTATCAATCCGACCCTAAGATCTCCCCTAAAAGCCCAACCTTTAAAGCTCCAGAAAATTAAAGGCCCACCACACTCTCCCTCCAGAGAGCACCCCCAGGCGATTCCCTTTCCCTTCTCCTCACCTTGCCCCCACCCAAGCCCTGAAAGTATCCCCTTACTTCTAAGGGATCCCCAAAGACTTGCAACCAGGGGATCAAAGGGCAGCAGCTTGTTCCAGTTTACACCCTGAACCTGTCTCCAAGGCCCCCTATTCTCTGACTTCCCAGTGAGCCAAAGCAGCCCAGCTGAGGTTCTCCTGCTGCTTCTTCTATGCCCTTCCTTGTTTCATTCTCCGAAGTATATTTTTGCTGTGTTCAATAAATTCTTGCTTGCTTTTCTATACTTTGTCTCTTTATTGAAATCTTTTTCTCAAGAAGACAAGAACCCAGGTCTCCTCATCTCCTCCTCTCCCTGATAACATCTTTTTGCCATTGTCTCTCTCAATTGCAGTGTATCTTCAATAAATCCCACTTTGCTTTACTTTCATTTTTGTTGACCTTAAAATCTTTTCTGCATGGAAGAGAAAAACTGAGGTCCCAGCTAGGAACCCCAACCATAATAATCATCAAACCTAAGAAGCTGTGGTAAGATGTTCTAATAAAAACTTCATAAAAGTTGAAGCTGATTTTACCAAATATATGGCTTTAGCCTACATCTTAATCATTAAAACACACATATAAAAGATTATTCCTGAAATTCTTATCATTTCTGAATGACTTTCCTTTACCTCAGCAATCTCCTCAGTAGTCTTCCCCACTCTGATTCTAAATTGCCAGTAATTACTTTTAAATAACCCCCTGCCCCAGGCTCTCAATGTTAGGAACTAAATATAAATAAGTAAGTTATTCTTTTGAAAAGGAAGTTTTAAGTGCAGATTTTAAATTTTACCTTATAGTATAGGATCTCTAAAGATATTTGAAATTGTCTCTCTGCTTCCCAAAACATCTGATTCTACTGTTTCAGAATTGCAATTAGCTAAAAATTTATATTCTAAGATACTTTACCACATCTCATCAAATCTAAGATACTGTCAATTGCACAATGGCTCCAATAACACGATGCCCTATTATTTTATGTACCGTTAACAACAAAAAAAGTCACTGCTGATAACTCAATGTTTTCTTATCACCTAGTCACATCTGTATCATTTATTGAAAGACCTCTTTTATTATTATTTTTAAAATCCACATTTGAGGATATGTTTTTCATGGATTCTAGAGAGAGAAAGGGAAATGGAGAGAGTGAGAAACAGCAATAGTTGCCCCAGGGTCAACAGGGAAGGAACCACAACCTGGGTATGTGCCCTGACCTAGAATAGAACTGTTAGGTAGGAAGTTAGACAAGAGAGGCTGGGGTGGGGCCTACCCTGGGGTCCTGAGAGGGGTCAGACCAACACTGCCTTCAGACTGCCACTGTATGACACACTACAATTAATTTTTAAAAAGTCTTTCCCAAGTCTAATTAAAAAAAAAAATTAACTCACCATTCATTAATATTCTTACATATCAAAATTAAAAACACTAAGAATATGTCCAGCAGGTGTGGCTTAGTGGGTGAGCATGGACTTATGAACCAGGAGGTCATGGTTCAATTCCGGGTCAGGGCACATATGTCTGGGTTTTGGGCTGGATGCCCAGCAGGGAGTGAACAGGAGGCAGCTGATCAATGATTCTATCATCACTGATGTTTTTCTCTCTCTCTCTCTCCCTCCCCGTTTCCTCTCTGAAAGCAATAAAAACACTAAGAATATGATTGGCTATTTCTTACCAGCCCTCCTCAAGCCACCATCATGTCTCCCTGAATTGCTGCACAAGCCTCCTAATGATCTTTCCTCCATCCTGCCCAGCCCCCCCCGCCCCCCCTTCAGTCCATCTGATAATAGCAGCCAGTGATATCTTTTTAAAAAAGAAGTCAGGCTCTAGCTGGTTTGGTTCAGTGGACAGAGCGTCAGCCTGCAGACTGAAGGGTCCCCTGTTCGAGTCCAGTCAAGGACCAAGGACGTGTGCCAGGGTTGTGGTCTCGATCCCCAGTAGGGGGCATGCAGGAGGCGGACTATCAATGATTCTCATCATTGATGTTTTTATTTTTCTCTCCCTCTCCCTCTCTGAAATCAATAAAAATATTTTAAAAAATAAAATAAGTAAAAATGAAGTCAGATTCTAGCACTCCACTGCTCCAAACTTGCCAATGGCTTAGATGCCCTCAAGATCCTCCAATGACCTGCTCCTGCTTTCCCTGATTTTTGTCTCCAGATTTAACAACTTCACTCAACTCTGACCCACAAGATTTTTGCTGTTCAGGTCAGTTTCTGCTTCATTGCTTTTGCAATGGCTGGTCGCTCCACCTGAATGCACTTCACCAAGATTTCTGCTTTGTCAATTCTCTTACCTCTGTCCGCTCTCTGCTGTAGGATAGTCACTTTTTCAATAAGACCTTCCCTGGCCACACTAAAATTTAAATCTTTATCTTCTTTCTCGGCTTGATTTTGCTCTTCAGCGATCATTATAATTTAAAATATAGTGAGTTTTTCGTAACTTTGTTTATCACTTTTCCTCCTCAATAAAATGTTAACTTTGGGGAGGCATGAATTTTGGTCTGTTTTGTTCATTGTTCTTTTCCCAGTGCCTGGAACATAGTGGGCGCTCAATAAATGAATGAATTCCTGTCTGCCCCCCACGTCATCAAGCCTGCTCACATTCCTTTCACAGACACAAGCGCGCACTAAAATAAACATGTTTGTGCATATACGAACGCATCATTTCCCTCGGTCCCGCATCCCATTTCTCAAACTTGGCTCCTTCAAAAGGCCCCCAGCTCTTCCCTACTCCCTCCCGCCCCGATTGGTGTTTGTGAGAGCGGACTTCCCACTCGTACTCGCAGGCCAGCTTTCATCTCTCGGGGCAGGTTAGGGAAGGGGGACCCTACGGTCGAAATCTGCCCACTCCAGACCCCCGCAGACGTCACTCACATGAATCAGCGGACCGAGAACCGGGTCGGCCTATGCCGGGAGCTGGAAGCCTCCCTCATGCGACGGCAGCAAGAAAGGACCCTACGAGGTGTCCCAACCAAACGCCTGAGCGATCCACGGATTCACCTTCCAATCTGTGGTCCCCTCCTTGTGTGCGGCCACGCCACGCTTCCGGTATGCTATGCAGCACGCCAACCTCCTGGACCTCTTCCTTGGTCGCGACGTTTTCTCCTTCCGTTGGGCAAGGGACAAGACGCCGGACGTCGGGGTCTATCGTCAGTGGCGTGGCGCGGAGGCTGTGAGGTCAGAGGAAAGACCGGGCCAAGTGGCGGGTGTGGGGAGACTGGGACCTGTCAGTGTGAGGGACAGGCTCCTGCTTCGCCCTAGTTCTGAGCCGGGGACCTCCGCTGACTTTGCACGCAGGCAACGGACCGTCTGAGCTGTGGGCGCTCCAGGGGCGGCCCCATTTGTAGCAGCTCCTGAAATGCAGTGTCCGGTGCACTAAGCAGTAGCGGCGACACCAGTCACAGAGACAGCCCTGGGACCCTGTGTAGAAGCTCCATTCCCTTGTCTTTGTATTCGCCTGCGTTCCCAGACTCTGAGGCAGGTATTGGGGTTTCCCACTTGTATTTGTCGTAATGGGTGGAGCTGTGAAGCCTGGCAGGTGCGGCGAGTGGCCCCGCCTACCCACATCTCACCTCAGCTGTCTCCCCCCACCCCCGACTAGCATTTTTCCATTCACCAAGTGAGAAAATATCCCTGTGTGTATTTTTTATGCACGAGCCTAAGAGGTATTTAAAGCAAAACACCGATGACATGTTTTGTGCTAACATGTGTTTCTGACTAATTTGCATTTTCTTCATTTGGTTATTTGATTTTTAGGTGACTAAGTGATAGAGGCATCCAATTGTAATCAAATATTATAGAATGACTGCATAATAAAATGTAACAGTTTAGTGTCTCCCTTTCTCCCCTCAGTCCTATTCTTCAGAAATAACCACTTCTAACTTCACCTAATTTCAAGTTTGAATGTTGCATACTTAGTTAAATTACTAATTCTTTTTTTAAATTGACTTCTTAAGATAGTCCACATCATCCACAAACGTCTCTTCTACAAATTTGTGAATAGTTATTACAATATTTAGTTTTCATATTGATTAGTTCTAAGTAAATGTAAACTCAATTTTTTTCACATCAATTTTCAAAAATATATTGTGGCTCCTTATTTGGTAAAATAAGAAAAGTAGCGACTCTAGTTTATCCTTTACCACTTCAGAAACCAAATCTGCACCTACCTTCTCTTAGCTGGACCTTTACTTACAGGCTGTCAGAAGATTTGTCATATTAACATCAAATTGACTCTTTTTTTACTTCCTCTACAATGACAAAAAGTTATCATTTTTAAGTGTGCTTTATTTTTTGGACCATGTGCTTCTTACATGGTTTTTAACCCCTCCACACTTTCCCAAAGGACTTTCTGATTTCTTTTGAGGAAGAGATGCATATGCTTTCATCACCTACTTCTTCTATCTTGTACTTTCTTCACCACGTATTCTCATTCTTTGTATGAGAAGTTACCATTTCATTTCTGTGCTTGAAGATGTTTTCCTTGGATCCCAATCACTTTCTGTTTAATTTGAATAGATTCTATTCTAGTCCTTTTGTGCAGCTTCTTTCCTGGGTTATATTCATTGAACTCTTGAGTAAGTAGCAATGATTTTTAACCCAACATCTTCTGTTATTTGGTTTTCTCCTCTAAAGAAATTTATTTATAAAAGGTATGTGGATGATACTTTTATTTGTTATATTTGTGTAGCTTTACATTATCATATTGCTGTTATGGTTGATAGTTTTGCTGAGTGTAGAAACCAAATCTTCTAAGACTTCACCATATTCTAACCTCCAGTGTTGCTTATGAGAAGATGAAAATGCCAGTCTGATCTTAATTTGTTGGTGCCAGAACTATTTGTTTGCTCTCAAATTATTAAAAATTATTAAAAATTTTTAATAATTACTAAAAATTATTAAAATTTTTAGTTACGCCTGATGTTTTCAAAATTTTTTATAATATATCTTTTTCTTAAATATATTTTTATTGATTTTAGAAAGGAAGGGTGAGGGAGAGAGAAATAGAAACATCAATGATGACAGAGAATCATTGACGGCTGCCTCCTGTAAACCCTGTTCTGGTGATCGAGCCTGCAACCCAGGCATGTGTCCTGACAGGAAATGGAATCATTACCTTCATGTTCATAAGCTGATGCTCAACCACTAAACCACACCAGCTGGGCTATTATGATATATCTTGGTGTGAATTTATTCTCCTTGCAATGAATTCATTCAAAGGTGCTAGAATAAATAACTCAGTGTGAGCCTTTTTATATTTATCCTCCTTGAAATTATAAGACTTTTTCATTTTAAGGTTTATGTTTACCTTCATCTATGGGGAATTTTCCCCTATTGTATTTTATTTTTATTCCCCTTAGTTTTTCTCTGTTCTTTTTTTTTGAAACTCATTAAAGTAGTTCTTTGCTTGATTCACATGTCTATTATCTTCTTGTATGCTTTTATCTATTTGCCTTTTTACTCTATGTTCTAAGCACATGCAATTTGGTAATCATATCAAGCACTCATTTAATTATTCCTTTCTCATGTTTTGTCAATTTTTTTTTTTTTTTTGCTTTTTATGATCAGTTGAAATTTACATATATTAAAGAGTGTCAAATTGTGGTCCATAGTGATTCGACCAATTTTCATTTAGTTTCTTCATAGCCTCCTAGTATGTACTAGTGGCCTGGTGCATGAATTCTTGCACATTGAAAGTAAATTAATTAAAAGAAATATTTTAGAGAGAGAAACCAAGATGGCGGCATAGGTAAACACCTAAACTGCTGCCTCACACAACAATTTCAAAACTACAACTAAAAGGCAAAACGGACACCATCCAGAACCACCGGAAAGCTGGCTGAGTGGAAATTCTACAACTAGAAGGAAAGAGAAAAGCACATTGAGACTCAGAGGAGCTGCAAAAGGCTGAGGTACGGAGACGCACATGAGAGGAGAGGACTGGCAGCTGAGTGCATGGCTGGCTTTCTCAAGCAGGAGAGAGACGGAAGCTCCCAACTGTGCTGAACTCCAGTTCCGGGCAAGACTCTGGGAACCCAGACTCATTGGGTGGGAATCTGGACTATCAGGAAAAGAGAAAAGCACACTGAGACTCGGGAGCTGCGGAAGGCAGAGGTACGGAGGCATGTGCGCGCATAGAGAGGACTGCTGAGTGCACTGCTGGCTTTCTTAAGCGGGAGGGAGATGGAAGCTCCCGACTGCGCTGAACTCCAGTTCCGGGCAAGTTTCTGGGAACCCAGACTCATTCGGGGAGAAACTGGACTGTCTGGCAGCGGACGAAACTTGAGGGCGGCTTTCTCTCAGAGGTGCTTTCAGTGATTACTGAGGGACACTGAGACCCAAGGGCCTCAGAATGCAGGGCTGATGGGAAGCCAAGTCTGTCTACTCCACCCTGAGACTCCACCCCGTCCAAGCTGAGCACAGAGGCTTTTGCAATTTTGCAAGTCTTGTCTCATAAGGGTGTCTCCAGCATAGACACAGCTGATCCTCACAGCCAATTGGCTTGGAGGTCAGTTCCTCCCAGTGATACCAACAACAATCAAGATTTAACTACAACAAGGCTGTGCACACAGTCCACAAAGGGGTGTACCAAGAGTATCCACCTCAGGTAACTGGGGAGGCTGAACCACTGGGCCCTATAGGACACCTAGTGCACAAAGCTACTCTACCAACTCAGGGAAGCAGTGAAAATGTGGAGACAAAGAAACAGATCACAAATGAAAGAAATGGAGGAAAGCAAATGACTGGATATAGAGTTCAAAACCACGGATATAAGGTTTTTCAAGAATTTCCTAGAAAAAGCCAATAAATTTAGCGAGACCCTCGAGGATATGACCAACTAGAAATTACACATACACTGACTGAAATAAAAAATATTATACAGAGACCTAACAGCAGACTACAAGACCGCAGGAATCAAGTCAAAGATTTGAAATACAAAGAAGCAAAAAACACCCAACCGGAAAAGCAAAAAGAAAAAAGAATCCAAAAATATGGAGATAGTGTAAGGAACCTCTGGGACAACTTCAAGCATACCAACATCAGAATTATGGGAGTGCCAGAAGAGAGAGAGCAAGATACTGAAAACCTATTTGAAGGAATAATGACAGAAAACTTCCCCCACCTGGTGAAAGAAATAATCTTAAAAGTCCAGGAAGCTCACAGAACCCCAAACAAAAGGAATTATTGTTGTAGATCACACAGGGAGAATAAAGGGTAAAATATTTAACTGCAGCAGTGTTTGACTATATTCTACGCAGTGAGAAAACTTGAAGTCATTTTCAAGGTCCACCATTTCTTCTTTTCAGTCGGATCAAGTTTCTAAACTTTCTAAATCTTTGTTTTCTGGCTAATGGAAAGAAAATAGGATTCCACAGAGTCTCCTATCTACCTACTCCAGGACTTCTGTGAGGATCAAATGAGATGAGGCACAAGAAAACACTTCACATACATTTGGTTGAACTGCAAAATGTTTACACCTGTTTATAAAGCAAGTTGGGTTCCTGAGCTGAAGAAACTCCAAAGAGGCTAGTTGCTAGGGAGACGAAGCTGGGTGTTACTACGTGACGTCATTACCTGGCGCCCACAGTGACCATTTCTGGGCGGGGCTGGGCTGTGGGCTGCATTTTGTGCCATGGGGTCTTGGCAGCATTGGCTGCAGTTTGGTGGGGTGGTGGCGGGGCCTGTGTCCCACTTGGGGGAAGCCTAGTGTTGCTTTGTGGGTGCCAGGTCCGTGATGCCGTTTTGTTGTAAATGGCCAGTAAACATCACAGCAGCTCCTGCGTTGAGCGTCTGTCCCCGGTGGTCAGTGTGTGTCATAGCAATCGGTCGGAGGGTTGGACACTTAGCGTATTAGCCTTTTATATATATAGGTTATCAGATTTCTTAATTGTTACTTTCTGGCAGATATAAATTTCATGAGGTTGTAATGAACAATTTCCTGAATATTAATGAGTTATTTATCTTCTCATATATATTGGCAATTACTTTTTATCATTTTGTGAAATATGTTTTTCCATAACTCCTGTTTTATGTAATGGGTGTAATATCTTCTCAAATCTTCTTAAATATATTAGAGTTGAGTTTTGAATTTTTTTTAAAGATATATTTTTATTGATTTCAGAGAGGAAGAGAGAGGGAGAGAGTGATAGAAACATCAATGATGAGTGAGAGAATCATTGATCAGCTGCCTCCTGCATGCATCCCACTGGGAATTGACCCCGCAACCCAGGCATGTTCCCTTGACCAGAATTGAACCTGGGACCCTTCAGTCTGCAGGCCGACACTCTATCCACTGAGAAAAACTGGCTAGGGCTGGATTTTTTTATTTACAGAAGTTATTTTGGTTGCTTCTAGAGCAGATTTTTTTTCTTGGTTTATTTTATTCGTTGCCTTTTGTTCTATAGTTTTTACTTAGCTATCTAGTGATTCCTGGGCAGTTCATTATTTAAAGACTAGAGGCCCATTGCACGAAATTCGTGCATGGGGAAGGGGTGTTCCCTCAGCCCAGCTGGCACCCTCTCCAATCTGGGACCCCTCGAAGGATGTCCAACTGCCTGTTTAGGCCTGATCCCAATGGCATCTGGCCTAAACGTGCAGTAGGACATCCCTCTCAAAATCCAGGAATGCTGGCTCCCAACTGCTCGCCTGCCTGTCTTCCTGATTGCCCCTAACCGCTTCTGCCTGCCAGCCTGATTGATGCCTAACTGCTCCCCTGCCAGCCTGTTTGCCCCTAACTGCCTTCCCCTGCAGGCCTGGTCACCCCTAACTGCCCTCCCCTGCAGGCCTGGTATCCCCCAACTGCTCTCCCCTGCAGGCCTGGGTCCCCCACAACTGCCCTTCCCTGCAGACCCAGTTACCCCCAACTTCCCTCCTCTGCTGGCCGGGTCACCCCTAACTGCCCTCCCCTGAAGGCTTGATCACCCCCAACTGCCCTACTTTGCAGGCCTGCTCCCTCTCAACTGCCCTCCTCTACTGGCCTGATCGCCCACAACTGCCCTCCCTTGCAGCCCTGGTCCCTCCCAACTGCCCTCCCTTGTTGTCCATCTGGTGGTGGCCATCTTCTGTCCACATGGAGGCAGGATCTTTGACCACATGGGGGCAGCCATCTTGTGTGTTGGAGTGATGGTCAATCTGCATATTACTCTTTTATTAGATAGGATAGAGACCTGGTGCATGGGTGAGGGCCAGCTGGTTTGCCCTGAAGAGTGTCCCGGATCAGGGTGGGAGTTCCCTTGCAGTGTGCGGCGGCCTGGGCAAGGGGCCTGTGGTGGTCTGCAGGCCGGCCACACCCCACTGGTGACCCAAGCAGAGACCCTGGTATCTGGGATTTATTTATCTTCTACAATTGAAACTTTGTAGCCTGGAGCGGAGCCAAGCTGTCTGTTCACTCTGTGGCCGTAGCCATTTCTGTTGGGATTTATGTATCTTCTATAATCAAAACTTTGTAGCCTTAAACAGAGGTCAAAGCAGGAGAAGGCTGCAGAAGCTTGGCTTCCTCCATTGCAGCAGGCATCCCTAGCCTCCTGCTCTCTCCAGTTCCATGGCTGCCACCATTTCTGTTGGGATTTATTTGTCTTCTATAATTGAAACTTTGTAGCATTGAGTGGAGGCCTGGCGTGGCAAGGGCAGGCAGAAAGCCTGGCTTCCTCCATTGCCAGGGAAACCCAAGCCTCCCTACTGCTCTCTGTGGCTGCAGCCATCTTGGTTGGGTTGATTTACATATTCCCTCCTGATTGGCATGGCTAGTGGGTGTGGTGGAGGTATGGTCAATTTGCATATTACTCTTTTACTAGATAGGATTAAGGAAAGCTGTCTAGGAGCTTTACACATATGGAGAGGCTTATTGATTAACATACTCTGTTTTTGGATGGTTGAGTAGACAGCCAGATCTTCACTGGGGTCCTACAAGTTCCAAAATTCAGAGGAGGTCGATTTTGTCAGAATCTGGAGTCTCTGAATCTTAAGGGACTGGGCAGACTTCTTGACTATGTTATAGGTTGTAACTTCATCTTTCTGTTTCTTGTGATAGTATTCTTCCATATGCAAAATGCTTTGCAGTAGTTTCTTGAAATCTTTCATCAGCTTGTGGCTCTTTTCTTTTCTCTTTCTTGTTATGAGTTTATATATTTGAAAACATTTTCATTCTTTTGATGAGGTCTGGGCAGACATATTTATGAGAAGTGGCCTATTACCTTAATTTATAATTCCAAATTTTTATTGTGAAAACTGAGAAGGGAAAATTGCAGTGCTTGACCAGTAGAAACTCTTTTTAATGATACACTTGGGCAGGAGAGAAATTTTATTCAGGACCTTTTTGGTTATGGTTGCCTTAATGTAAATCAGGTTGATTTTGGAGCAAGTTTTTTAATCTCTAGGCTGCTCTATTGCACAACTCTGAGGCACCATATGTTTTGGAGTCCATACTAATAAGACCCCTCAGGATCTACACATGGAACATTTATCTCAAACCTGGTTGCAATAACATTTGTCAAGATTTCTTAAGGGGACTAAAACAAATCACATGTAAAACACCTAGCACAAATATGAAAATTGATTAGTCATTTAAGTAACAGAGTGCCTTCTGTTATTTAGTTGAACTTACTACTATTAAGAGTCCTTGATTATTTAAAGTGTCTGGTTAGTATCTCTATTTCCTATTTCGTGACTTGCCTCATCTACAAAAAAAAAAAAATTCTTGATTGTCTAGGGTTATTCAAGCTTTAGGTAAAGAGAAGAGCCTTATTGAAATTAATCTGCAGCAATGAACTACCTCTATACTCAATACTGTCAAGCATCATTGAAGAGGAAATGTTCTATTTTTTCTTTTGAATGCTATTGAAAGTGTTTGACTTAGATTTAGTACTGCAATGTAAATTTCTGATTGGTATTTTTTCTTCTTTGATATTATCTTGGAATTTTTTAACTTGACATTTTTTTACTTTGAAGTATTCAGATTAACATTTCCTCCAAGTTATATATTTACTTGAGGCCTGGCCCAAGAAATTCATGCATGGATAGGGTCCCTAGGCCTGGCCTGCAATAAGGGCCGATTTTCCCTGGCTGCTACCAGCAAGCTCCACTGCCTGCTTCAGCCTCCACCCAGTTCCCAGTTCACCATCGGGCGATTGGAGCCTGCCGGCCAGAGGAAGGAACCTAGAGGTTGGCTGAC
The DNA here is from genome assembly GCA_026230045.1 of Corynorhinus townsendii. Taxonomy (NCBI): domain Eukaryota; kingdom Metazoa; phylum Chordata; class Mammalia; order Chiroptera; family Vespertilionidae; genus Corynorhinus; species Corynorhinus townsendii. The sequence continues at coordinate 75,431,433 of JAPDVU010000001.1, read as the reverse complement.
AGGCCCCGAAGGTGATTGGGGCCTGCAAGCTGGGGGCAGCCCCTGTGTTGAGCGTCTGCCCCCTGATGGTCAGTGTGCGTCATAGCCAACCGGTCATTCTGCCATCCAGTCAATTTGCATTTTACACTTTTATATATATATATATAGTTAATCATGTTTAAAGTGAGACACTGGTTTGATGTTTGGTTGATATATCAAAAAATTCTTTCTTTTTCCAGATTATCTTGGAAGATCTAGGACTCGGAGATGTTTCCCTTGAAGGATGTTGAAATGGGTGCCTTTACCTTCTTTGCCTCTGCTCTACCACACGATGTTTGTGGAAGCAACGGGCTTCCTCTCACACCAAATTCCATCAAAATTTTAGGGCGCTTTCAAATCCTTAAGACCATCACCCATCCAAGACTGTGCCAATATGTGGATATTTCTAGGGGAAAACATGGTGAGTTGTTATTTTTTTCTCCATTCTGTGTTCTTTGCTCTGTTACCTTAGTTAGGTTATAAATATACATTACATGTGTACATGCGTGCCTTTGCCCTTCACTCCAGCCCAAACTCCTGTCAATCAAAGCTCTAGTCATTTGAGGTTTTCTGACTACATTTGAATGATTTATATATCACAGATCTGAGAACCAGGATTTTTAATTTTCTTTTTCAGGGAATTCACCTATCCTTAAACATATTTATTCACCTCTGTAAGAAGGAAATGAATGTTCTAATATTAGAAACTTTATACTTTATTGGAATGTATTTTATGACTGAAGGTAATTTGGACTCTCTTTGAATGAAAGTGAGTTGCTAAATTTTTTTTTTCAGAATTGCAATAGCTTTTTCATATAGGATTCCATGTAGAGAACTGACATAGAAAAGTTTAATCCTATTGGTTAAAAAGTTAATGTTTTACCAAGAAGATATTTACTTTCTTTTTAATAGTATAATGGGGTTCTTCCATATCCCCTGTCTTAATCCATTCAGGTTTCTGTAACAAAACACCATAAACTGAGTAGCTTATAAAGAACAAACATTTATTTAGTTCTGGAGTCTGGAAAGTCCAAGATCAAGGCACCAGCAGATCCCATGTCTAGTGAGGCCCATTTCTTCACTGATAGCCATCTTGTCACTATAACACCACATGGTAGGAGAGACAAGGGAGTTCTCTCAGGCCTCTTTAACAAAAGCACTAATCCAATTCATGAAGGCTCTACACTCATGAACTACTCACCTCCCAAAGGCTCCACCCCCAAACACCATCCATTGGGGTTAGATGTGAACCTATAGTTTTTAGGGGGACACAAATGCTCAATCTATAGAATACATAAAGATGCTTATGGTGGCAATATTTTCTTTTTAATGATTTATTTTAGAGAGGGATAGAAGGAGAGAGATAGAGACACACACAGAGAGAGAAACATCAATTTGTCTTTCCACTTATTTATGCATTCATTGGTTGATTCTTGTATGTGCCATGACCAGGAATCGAACCCATAATCTTGGCTTATCAGGATGATGTTCTAACCAACTAAGTTACCCGGCCAGGGCCATCATGGTTGTTGCATTGGCCCATGGACTGAAGGGTCTTGGGTTCAATTCTGGTCAAGGACACATAATTAGGTTGCAGTCTTATTCCCCAGGCCCGGTTGGGGTGCGTGTGGGAGGCAACCAATGGATGTGTCTCACATCAATGTTTTTCAAGCTCTGTCTCTCCCTCTCCCTTCCACTCTCTTTAAAAATCAATGGGAAAAATAGCCTCGGGTAAATAACAAAATGATAGATATCATTTGAGGCTTTTTATATGATTAAAAAATTGATACTGTCAATTCCTGAATGCCTCAAACACCCACTCCCTTCCCCCCACCCCCATACACACACATCCAATTACAAATTACAAATTCTAAAGAGTTTTCAATTGTCAGGTTGGCTAAGTTCCAAAACCACTCTAGGAAAATTTGACAGTATACTAGTAGTATATACTCATTATCATCTGTAACTAGTGACCATAATTAATCTTGTTTATTTTACATCTGCAAATTTGAATATGCCTGCCTTCCCCTGTCTTCTCAAACTTTTGCCACTTTGCTCAGTCCTTAGAACTTTTTCATTCTTATATCTTCAAGTGTCCTTTATTCCTTCCCACTATGTCTGGAAGTCTGTTTGGAACTTCAGTTCATGTAACTGGGGTCTTACTCTCTGTCCAGGCTTTATTTTCTTGGGATAATGACTCAATAGTTCTCGGTATTTCTTGAGCTCCTTCTTTTCCTTCCTTTACCTAAATGTGCCCCTGTAAATGCTGAACCAGGAAAAATCTTACTAAATAACTAGAGGCCCGGTACACAAAATTCATGCATGGGTGTGTGTGTGTGTGTGTGTGTGTGTGTCCCTCAGCCCAGCCTGCATACTCTCCAATATGGGACCCGTAGAGGGATGTCCAACTGCCCGTTTAGGCCCGATCCCAAACGGGCAGTCAGACATCCCTCTCACAATCCAGGACTGCTGGCTCCCAACTGCTCACCTGCCTGACTGCCTGATTGCCCCTAACCACTTCCACCTGCCAGCCTGATCACCCCCTAACTGCTCCCCTGCTGGCCCGATTGCCCCTAACTGTCCTCCCCTGCAGGCCTGGTTGCCCCCAACTGCCCTCCCCTGCTGGTCTGGTCACCCCTAAGTTCCCTTCCTTGCCAGCCTGATAGCCCCTAACTACCCTCCCCTGACAGCCTGATCGCCCCCAACTGCCCTCCCCTGCAGGCCTGGTCACCCCGAACTGCCCTCCCCTGCAAGCCTGGTCCCCCCACCTGTCCTCCCCTGCAGACCTGGTCCCCCCAACTACCCTCCCCTGCAGGCCTGGTCACCCCCAACTGCCCTCCCCTGCTGGTCTGGTCACGCCTAAGTTCCCTTCCTTGCCAACCTGGTTGCCCCCAACTGCCCTCCCCTGCAGGCCTGGTCCCCCCTAAGTTCCCTTCCTTGCCAACCTGGTCGCCCCCAACTGCCCTTCCCTGCAGGCTTGGTCACCCCCAACTATCCTCCCCTGCAGGCCTGGTTCCCCCAAAGTGCCCTCCCCTGCAAGCCCAGTCACCCCTAATTGCCCTTCCCTGTAGGCCTGGTCCCCCCAACTGCCCTCCCTTGAAGACCTGGTACCTCCCAGTTGCCCTCCCTGCTGTCCTGATTGCCCACAACTGCCCTCCCCTGCCAGCCATCTTGTGGTGGCCATCTTGGACCACATGGGGGCAGCCTCTTGTGTGTTGGAGTGATGGTCAATTTGCATATTACTCTTTTATTAGATAGTATTTCTCTGGGGATCACTATTGATGACTTTGCACAGGAACCTTCTTTTTAGTTATTAATATCAGGTAGGAATGGATCCCCTTAGACAGTAATCTCTGTTAGGGCTGAAGCCAGCTCAACAATCTGGGTAGTCCCTTTAGGCCTATCCACCATCTTGCTAGTTTCTCTGCTCCCCCTGCTTGCTCTTCTCCTAGATCTCAGCAGCCCTCTCTTCTAGGGTAACATAAGTCATGAATATATATAAAATTTATATAGTTTAAGTTTTGCTGCTTAGAATGAAAATATCAGTGATTATCAAAAGATCAAAATAACTGAATTGAATATGTATTTATGTAAGGGTCTGTTTGTTCCAAAGCATCCCAGATATTTCAGTTGCATTTAATTTGAAAAATTTGAAAGTTTCTATTCAACAGTCTTCTTTTTTTGTTAATCTTCACGCACACATTTTTCCCCCTTTGATTTTTCTAAAGAGAATGGAAGGTAGGGGGAGAGAAACATAGATGTGAGAGAGATACATTGATTGCTTGCCTCCCCCATGAGACCCCACCCACCAGGGCAAGAATCAAGACTGCAACTGAAATACATACGTGCCCTTGACAGGAATCAAACCCAGGGCAGAACTCTTCAGTCCGCAGGCCAGTGCTCTAATCACTTGACAAACCATCCAGGGCTCAACAATTTTCTTACCGAACAAATAAATTTTTCAGTAATTTAACAACACATGATTTTGGTTTGGACTCCACTTGATTGCCTTACCAAAGAATTTTGTTTTTGGTTTCTTTTTCCCCTTTATTCTGTTCTTGCTATGCAGATATCTTACATCTTGTCATTATTCCCTCACTCCCCACCTTCCCCTTTGTATTTGGAGTCACATGTGACATATGGTCTGTTTTGGTAACATTATGTTTTCACATGTTGGATTAGCTCAGAACTCAGGCTTTCACTGTTTTCTATACAATAGATCATTCAAAACAGATTCAAGATGATGTTAGCTTCTTGCTAACTCAGCAGGATTAAGTATTTCATATCAAGAATAGTGGACATTTTATTAAAGTTTGAGATCTTTGTTTATAAAAGTAAAGTTGAGTAAATATCTTTAAAATATAAAAGGCAAAAATAGCATGGAATACTTAAACTAACAAATTTAATGTTTTTCTTTTGAGATTGAAATCTCATCAGTGTTTAGAAGCAGAGTGAAGATTGTAAATTGTAATGCATCCCAGTTTATTTGGAATTTGTTATCCAGAAATATTTTGGTCATTGCTAGTGAAATCATTTTAACTAATATGTTTGAAATTCAGGTAGAGAATAATAGAATCGTTAAGGACCAATAACATAATTTATTCTGTATTTCTAGCTGCATATAATTTCAACCGAAATGTCTATATCAGTTCAGAGTTCCTTCAGAGAAACAGAACCACTAGTATATATATATGAATTTATTAATTGGTAGGAATTGGCATATGTGATTTTAGAGGCGGGGTGGGTAAGTCTGAACACTTGGGTGAGAGCTGAGCTACAGTCCGTGGGTGAAATTTCTTCCTTAGAGTAGCTTCTTCTCTGTTCTTGGGGTCTTTACTACTGATTGAATCAGGCTCACCCAGATCATCTAGGACAGTGGTCGGCAAACTGTGGCTCGCGAGCCACACGCGGCTCTTTGGCCCCTTGAGTGTGGCTCTTCCACAAAATACCACGGCCTGGGCGAGTCTATTTTGAAGAAGTGGTGTTAGAAGAAGTTTAAGTTTAAAAAGTTTGGTTCAAAAGAAATTTCATTCGTTGTACTGTTGATATTTGGCTCTGTTGACTAATGCGTTTGCCAACCACTGAAGGATAATCTTTCTTACTTAAACTTATTGTAGATTTTGATCACATATAAAATACCTTCATGGTAACACCTAAATTTGAATAACTGGAGGCTGCAGCCTAGCTATCTTGACTCAGAAAACTGACCATCACAGTGACCTAGTAACAATACTATTTCTTAAGCACAGATTTATTTTTGTCAGGTGCACCATATGAATATTTATTTAAATATTATATTTAAAACATAATGAGCTAGTCTCAATTTTTACTGTAAATAAGAAAAGAATGATGCAGTAACTATATTCTAATAACCTTTAAGATTACCTGAACACATTTACAAATTTCCTTTTTGTTAAAAAATTATTTTTCTTTTAGTCCTCTACTTATTCAACTCCTTCATTATTTTTTTTTCTTAATGTTGTGCTCTCTTAAATTTCTTATCATTGATTTCAAACATAAAATTCAGGCTGTATGTATAACATAGTGATACTTGGCATTCATCAGATATTTGTTAGAAGAAAGATTATTTCACAGTTCTTATATGTTCTCTTTAAAGTTCATCTTAGTGTTACATTTGTTTTTTATAAATACTGCACTATATTGCTGACTTATATTTGGCACTTGATTCCTAAATATTTTTGTCATATTTTATTCTGTGAAACTATATTGTTTTTATAACAAATAGAAGTTATTTTTAAACAGTGATCCAGAGTTTCAGGATGAAAACTCTTAATGATTTCTTGAAAAAACCTGGCTTGTATTGGAAACAGTGTTTTGATATACACTTCATTACCTCTGGGAGAAACTTTGATATTCTACCAAGGATCATGGATCTGCTGTATTAACATAATGCTTCAAAACTCAATAGGATCCTAAAATTTAGGCAAACTCTGATTTATGATAGTTTGAAGAAGTTTCCAGAAGAAGCTTGATGAATTTTTATTCTAAATCATTGTAAGCATGAAAAATTTTAGGCTAATGGCAAACACTTTGGAAATCTCTCATAGATATGAATATGTATGAATATCCAAATAAAAATTATTAGTTAATAGAGTGTGTACACTTTAATAAATTACGATATTTTTGTTTTATGTTAAACTCAGTGCTTTTGAGGTATTATTATGCCTAGTTTACAACATAAGCATATACTTTTCCTCACAGGACAGATTTCTGTTTAGGTAATGATTGTCATCATAGGAGACTCTTATTCATTTCTAATGGCCATATTATGCCTTTGATCAATTAACTATTTAACAAGTTAACTTATTTAAGAGTATTTTTATGTTAGATGCTTATATTTTTGAGGTACTGTTCTAGACACTGGTGATGTATTTGAACAAGACCAACATTGTTCCTGCCATCATTATCTAGTAGATAACAAATCCTATCTAATAAAAGAGAAATATGCAAATTAACCGTCACTCCACAACAAAATGCTGGTGCCCAGTTCCCTCAGCTCTGCCGCTGGAGTGTTTGATCCTGTCCGCCCAGCCAGGGGTCCTGGAGACCAAGCAGAGAGGTGGGATCTGCCCACTCCAGTAGCAGATAACGCCTCGCTGCTCACTGCCTCTGGAGTGTCTGGGGCTGAGCAGCGAGGCTGGAGTGTTTGGGCCTGTTGGCCGGCCAGGGGTCACGCGGGATCCGCCCACTCCAGTAGAGGATCTCGCCTTGTTGCTCTGCTGCCTCTGGAGTGTCTGGGGCTGAGCAGGGAGGCTGGATTGTTTGGGCCTGTTGGCCCAGCCAGGGGTCATGGGGACCAAGCAGAGAGGTGGGATCTGCCCACTCCAGTAGCAGATCACGCTTTGCTGCTCTGCTGCCTCTGGAGTGTCTGGGGCTGAGCAGGGAGGCTGGATTGTTTGGGCCTGTTGGCCCAGACAGGGGTCACGGGGACCAAGGGGAGAGGCGGGATCCGCCCACTCCAGCAGTGGATCCAGCCTCACTGCTCCCCAGCCTCTGGAGGTGTCTGGGCCTGTCAGCCCCTCCATGAAGGTGGATGCTGCATCCAGGGGGCACATGCAAGTGGGCGGGGAGTTGACTCTGGGTCTTTTGGCACAGGGGGACTTGATGCTGTGTCCCAGTTTGTGCTGGCCCAGACTCTGACAGCAGGGAGGAGGAAGTCCCACCCCCACAGAATCAGCCATTGGTCAGACAGCTCTCAGTGGCCTGACAGCCATCTGACAGCAGGGAGGATGAAGTCCCACCCCTAGAGAATGAGCGGTTGGTCAGACAGCTCTCTGCCACCTGACAGCCAGGACTCTCAGTCACCTGACAGCAGGGAGGTGGGACTATGTCTAAACATCTACTATTGATACAAGGTAGCTCTGCAGCCGAAAGAAGCCAGCATTATCGACAGGAAATGGCAAGACCAATGTGCGTCTGAACTTAAAGGCAGGCTGCGAGCAGTTGGGAGCCAGCAGTCCTGGATTGTGAGAGGGATGTCCAACTGCCTGTTTAGGCCCGATCCCGTGTCCAGGCCTAAATGGGCAGTTGGACATCCCTCGAGGGGTCCCAGATTGGAGAGGGTGCAGGCTGAGCTGAGGGACAATCTTCCCCCCCACCCCCATGCATGAATTTCGTGCACTGGGCCTCTAGTACATTAAATAAAAATAAATTTTGGTTTTTTTTATAGTTGAGATAAGTGCTACAAAAGAATAGTATAATGTAGAATCTTATCTAATAAAGAGGGGATATGCAAATTGACCATCACATCATCACAAATATGACGGAGCCTGTAGCCACAAGATGACAGTGCCCAGTCCCCTTAGACCCGCCGGAGTCCCCTAGTCCTTTCAGCCCCACCGGAGGGGGTCGCAGGCACATGGTGCGGCTGGATCTGCCCTCACCTGCCCAGGGCCGGCCCGAGGCACAGGCAAGCTTCGGATGGCAGCTGCCCAGCTGTGTGGGGCCGGCCCAAAGCGCAGGCAAAGCCTTGAATGGTGGCTGCCCAGCCGATGCCCGAGGCACAGGCAAGTCTTGGATGGCAGCTACCCAGCCGCCCAGGGCTGCCCAAGGCTCAGTTAACCAGGGCCGGCCAAGGCTTGCGCTGCCAGCAGTGGCAGCAGCAGAGGTGTGATGGGGGTGTCGCCTTCCTCTGATCGCCGGGTTGCCTCCCGCCCCTGAGGGCTCCCGGACTGTGAGAGGGGGCAGGCCAGGCTGAGGGACCCCCCCTCAAGTGCATGAATTTTCATGCACCGGGCCTCTAGTAGATTATATTACAGAAGGAGCAAATTTATTTGGGAGGAATAAAAAAGTATTTCTTGAAGAAGTCATATTTAATTGAGGAATAGATAATAATAGTAGTTAACACTTAGATAGTGATTGCTATATGCCAGGCACTATTCTAGGATCTTATTATATATTAACTCATTTTAACCTCAGCATAACTCTGTGAGGTTGGTGCTGTTGCTTCCTCATTTTTCAGAAAAGGAAACTGCAGCATAGAGAGGTTAGCAAACTTCCCCAAGGTCACAGAACTAATGAATATTAATCCTAAAATTGAACCCAGACAGAATAATCTGTGCTCTTAACCACTATGTTTAATGATAGAATTTGACTGGGAGAAGGGAATGGGGAAGATAATTTTAAGCAATGGGAATCCATGTGCTAGTACCTTAAGACAGGAAGAAGGGAGGAAAGCCAATGTACATGGAAGTTGGTGAGCAAGAGATACAATAACAAAAAATAAAGCTAGAGAGGAAGTTATACATTTAGATTTATTAATTATTATTTCATCATTTAGACTTTAATATGAAAATATATTGGAAGGGACTAAGAGTGTGAGAAGTTCAATTAAGAGACAGTTGTGTTAATCTAATAAGAGAGGATGCTGGCTTGGACCCAGCAGATGGAACAAACTGTACAGATTCTGCAAACAGTTGGGAGATAGAAATACCAGAACATATTGTTTGGATTTGAGAAAGGGAGATTGCTCCAACGTTTCTAACTGTAGAAGCTGCCAGGGTAGTGGTACTATTTACTGAAATAGTACTAAAGGGAACAGGCTTATGGAGCAAACTATATGCTCATTTTCAGTTCTGTTGAGTTTGAGATGACTTGTATATTAAAGTGAGAAACTGTCTGTATAAGCCTGGAGTTCAGAAGAGAGTTCTGGGCTTGAGATAAAAATTGAGAGTTCTTCAGCCTTGGTAATAATGAGGAGAAAGCACAATATGAAGACCCAGAATTAGGTGGGGGAACTAGAAACATTTAAAATTGTGGTAAGAGAGATGTCAGTCTACAGAGTAAACTTCGGAGAGATAGCCAGACAGCTGTAAGGTAAACTTAGGAAGTGTGGTTAGATGGAAAGCAAAGGAGTGCAGCTTTCGATTTTGGTTTTCTGATAGTATTATTTCCTTTTTCCTTCTAGAACTTGTTAGTTGTACTAAATTACTTGGAGTTCAACTTTGTATGCTCTTTTATTAATTGAATTGAAGATTTTCTTTCCAATTCTCTTTTTTCTTTTCCTTAGTGGTCTTTCAAATTTAATTCTCTTTAAGTTCCTGTTTAGTCACATGGAGTCTTTCATCTGAAAGTGATAGCTTTTATTTAGAGCATTTTTAATTTTAGTGTTTCAATCCATTCTGTATTTTGCTGCCACCTCTGAGAGTTTCAACTTCCAAAATGTGACCATTCCATATCCTGCTCTCACACTTTACTTGACTGCCTGTATGTAGACCATTTCCCATTTCTACTCCCCCATGTAAAACCAGACCTTGAACTAATTGTTACGGAGTTCATTCCTTTTACTGGATTTCCTACTCTGAAATTCTCCTTTCCTATCTTCTATCTCATTTTTTACCTTTTATTTTCACCACACCTCTGGGCAATTTTCACTATTCCTAGTAGTCTCATTGTACCTTCACTTTTTTTTTTTTTTAAATCCTCACCTGAGGATAGTTTTCCATTGATTTTTAGAGAAAGTGGAAGAGAGAGGGAAAGACAGAGAGAAACATCACATCGATGTGAGAGAAACACATCTCTTGGTTTCCTCCTGCAAGTGCCTTGACCTGGGCCCAGGCCAGGGAGGAGCCTCCATCCAAGGTACTTGCCCTTGACCAGAATCAAACCCGGAATCCTTAGGTCCACAGGCCGACACTTTATCCGCTGAGCCAAACCAGCTAGGGTGCACCTTCACACTTTTATCTTTCCCATCTATATTTTGTGATAACCTTCTTTCTTATCTAACCTTGAATCCACTTTGTATGGATGTTCACAGTATTGCAATTTATTTTAAACCCTTAATCTCTTCTGAAATAACCTTATTAAAACCCCATCCACTTGTAAGCCCAGTTGTACTTTTCTCTTGTTCTTATATTAATTCATTTACAAATATATATACATTTGCTACTATGTCAGACAATGTGTTAGTCACTAAGGTTACTGATGAAGGAAAAAGTGTAACCCTCAGAACTGTGCTATCTCATTCATAGATCTGTTAGAAAATAAAATCACATCATAATATTGATTGTGCTTAACAAAATTTTTATTATGTAGTCTTAGAAGGCCCCAGGATATTACAAACAATCCCACATCAATTTTCTGTTCTTTCTCCATAGTCATGATTCAGAATATTTCTACTTTTCTCAAGTTCCTGAACTCAATTTCACAGACCTTTTGTTGGACCCAGGCTATGAAAATAATCTGTTCCTAGCTCCCAATTTTCCCTTCCCTTCAAAATTTTTGTGTATCTTCATCCAATCTTTTTCTTGTCCTAGTCTATGTCAGGGGAAGGATCACTTTTTTCCAAAGGTAAGCCTTTCTGTCTATTTTTCCTGATGCATTTTCCATGGGGAAAAACATAAGATGAAAAAATACTACTTAATGTATTGTTTTATTACACATTGATCCTGTTATTCTATATATTTGGTAATTATGTAGTTAATATAGAGTTTGAAAATCTCTTAAAATATCATTTGTACTCTATGTTAATATCTTTAGTGAGATGTATTATTTTGTTATTAAAATGTTGTATTCATAACATATAAAATGGATTTGTTTTGTTTTATTCAGAGAGACTGGTGGTAGTGGCTGAACACTGTGAACAGAGCCTAGAAGACTTACTCCGAGAAAGGAAACCTGTGAGGTACTATGTAATATCAGGAAAATTAAATGAAAAGCAGAAGTTGGCAAACAAAAAGCCATTTTAACTAGCAACAGCAGTGTTTTAGTTTCTTCTATTACTTGTTTAATGATAAAACCCAGGTGCAGATTTTCATTTTGGGAAATTTAATTCATAGACCTCATAGAAATTTATTGTTGACATTATCCAGTGTTCAACTTTTGTGAAGTAGGCATTCTCTGAAGCACTTGACAGAAAAATTCCTATGTAGAATATATGTGACAATTTGAAATCTTTTTAGTACTAAGCAGTTCTGTAGCTGAGATTAAGAGTATTTTCCTGAAAGGGGTACTTGGTAACTTATACAGGATACTAGTATTCCTAGGGACACAATGAACTGTATTATTTAAAGACCCTGTTGAAGAGTATAGAATAATAATATGGCTTGGGTAAAATTTAATGCAACAGTTTAAATTCAATTATTTCAAGACTCAGTATATTTATTTTCTATTTCAGGCATTCTTGGCAAGAAGAGCATGTGGTCTAAGTTTTATTATAAATATTCTATTAAATGAGCTTCTTCACAGATTTTTCTGAAAATATATTAAAATTATCAAAAATATTTCCTTAATGCATAAAGAAAGCTACACCAAACCAATGAAAAGTGCTTTCCAGGAATCTTTATAGGATTATACTTATTCTAGTTTAAAAATATTATTTTTGGTGAATACTTTTTAATTGCTGCTCTATTCTAGATGAAAATAAATCTTTTTCAAGGGAGAAAAATATGTATCTTACTAAATGGTAGTAATTTAATAGAAGTAAAACAAATAAATTTAATAAAAGTACTTTCGGTGCTCCTTTAAATGATTTGGTTTTAAGCAGTCTCTGGCATCAGACATGCAGATATCAAGTATATTATTGCCTTACTTGCTTCTTTAGAAAAGTCTAATCTGACCATAGGAATTAAAAGTCATTTTTCTATATATTTAGAAATAACTTACTCTTACTTAGTAAATGTGTTTAATTTGCATGTCACAAACTTTTTTTTTAAGAATATATTACTCTTTGATCACCAGTTTAAATTTATACTTTATAGGCTACAGATGCTGTGAAAGATATTTGATATTAAAATTGAAAACCAATTGAGCCACATCTTTATTGAAAAAAACCCACTTTATTTTAATTCAGGCTGGGTTAAATTAGAATGAAAATTCATAATCTGTTATATATGATGAAGAAATCTCTAACTAGCTAGTCAGCCTTGGACAATTCTCTTAATCGTTTTCCTTATCTGTAAAACAAGGAGTTTCACTGGATATAGGGATCATTCTAAAGGACGTTATTCTCAACTTTATATTTTATTTAATATGCATTACATTTGGTAATATAATATTGACCAATTGCCTTTACAAGTACATATTTTTATGTTTTCTTATACCAGTACTAGAGGCCCGGTGCACGAATTCATGCACCAGTGGGGTCCCTCGGCCTGGCCTGTGGGATCAGGCTGAAACTGGCTCTCTGACATCCCCTGAGGGATCCCGGATTGCGAGGGCTCAGGCCAGGCCGAAGGACCCCACCGGTGCACAATTGGGGCCGGGGAGGAATGCAGGAGGTTGGCCATCTAGGGTGGGACTGCAGGAGGGCACCAGGGCATGTCTGGCCCATTTTGCTCAGTCCCAATCTGCCAGACCCCAGCAGCAAGCTAACCTACCAGTTGGAGCATCTGCCCCCTGGTGGTCAGTGCACATGATAGCACTGGTTGACTGGTCAACTGTCTGCCCCCTGGTGGTCAGTGCACATCATAGCAAGCAGTTGAGCGGCTTTAGCATATCATTAGCATATTACGCTTTGATCGATTGAATGGCTGACCAGACAACCAGACACTTAGCATATTAGGCTTTTATTATATAGGATACATAGTAACCTATTAATTGTCCTTTAAATGGTAGATTTCTTGACAGAAGACTCTGTGACCAAATCTAAGTGTAAAATTATAGTGCTGTAATTTAAAAGGCTAAATTGTTATAGAAACATTTATTTTATGATCCAGCAATTCTACTCCTAGGTAGAGGATCTGCTCAAATTCTGGGCCCTAGGTACCTCATTTGCCTCAGTCTAGTCTCTGCCTTGCCTTGGTACTTAACCAAGAGAAAGGAAAAATATGTGACTACCAAAATATTTGCACAACAATAGTCCTAGAAACATTATTCATATTAGCCCCAAACCAGGAAGAACTCAAATGTCCATTAGTGAGAGAGTGGGATAAGCAAATAAGGGTATATAAATCAACAGTACTGATATATGCAACAACATGATGAACCTTAAAATTATTATGCTGAGCAAAAGAAGCCAGATACAATAGATTATATTCTTCTATATATGTGATGTTCTAGAAAAATCAAAACTCATCCATGGTGGTATATATAAAAACAGTGGTTGGGGGAAGGGGTAATAGAAGAACTTATTTAAAATAGCCTTGAGGGACCGGAATGATGTAATGGAATTTTTTTTACTTTTTGATCAGGGTATTACATGATATGTGGGGTTTTTTTTAACTTGTCAAAACTCACTGAGAGCCCTGACTGGTTTGGCTCAGTAGATAGAGCGTCGGCCTGTGTCCCGGGTTCGATTCTGGTCAAGGACATGTACCTTGATTGCGGACACATCCCCAGTGGGGGGTGTGCAGGAGGCAGCTGATCAATGTTTCTCTCTTATTGATGTTTCTGGCTGTCTATCCCTCTCCCTTCCTCTCTGTAAAAAATCAATAAAATATTTTTTACAAAAAAAGAAAAACTCACTGAGATATACACTTAAGATATGTACATTTCACCTATGTATATTATAACTTCTTTTTTTTAAAAAATGTTTTTATTGATTTCAGAGAGAGGAGAGAGGGAGAGAGAAATAGAAACATCAATGATGTGAGAATCATCTATTGGCTGTCTCCTGCACGCCCTCTGCTGGGAATCAAGCCCGAAACCTGGGCATGTGCCCTGACTGGGAATCAAACCATGATCTCCTGGCTCATGGGTTGATTCAATCACTGGGTCACCCAAACTGGGCTATACCTTCTTTTTAAAAAAAGCCTGTTAAGTTATTTTTTTACTATAATATAGCCACAATATTATGTTGTTAATTAAGATGCTTGATCCAGTGGCATACTTCTGTGTATTTCTTTGTTTCTATAAGCAGAAATAATTTGAATTAGTTATTGCTTCTTAACAAATTACCACAACACTTAGTGGTTTAAAATAGCAGTAAACATTTATTATTTCATACAATTTCTCTGGGTCTGGAATTCATAAATGGATTAACTGGGTTATTCTAGTTCAGGATCTCATGAGGTTGCCATCAATATAGCAGTTGGGACTTCAGTCATCTGAAAGCTTGACTGGAGTCGGATGATCTATTTCTGAGATAGCTCATTCATTTTGTGCCAGTTGTTGATAGGAGGCTTTAGTTCCTCCCTGTCTAGATGGCCTTTCCACAGTCTCTTTGGAGCCTGGTGGGTAAGAAATAATGTTCTCAAAATTATTCAGTATTCACTTATGGTATTTGGGGCAGAAGAAAGGAAGTACTTTGCCCTATGAAGAGAGAGGGTAGAGTATTAAGAGAATATCCAGAAGTACTAGAGCTGGAATAGGGTCTCCACAGACATAGCTATGCTACTATCCGAATTGCTCTATATCAGAATTGATGTTACTCATGGTCTTGTTTTCTCAGCCATTCCAAAGGACTTTGAAACTACTAGAGTAGTTTTCTGATAATCAGGATGGTAAACTGTAGACTGTTCCTTCTGATCTCCACGTTTTCCTCTCTGTGCACATATGTTCTTCCTTTACTTACTAAAAGAACTGAGGCAGAAAAGAGAAGCTGGTTACGCAGAAGAGAAATTTCCCATTTTCATTATTTTACCTCAACTCTGTCATTTTGTGTGTTTTTTTTACTTTCACTTATACTATATAAGTTTAAAGTTTATATTGTTTTGCCAATAAGAGTAAATCCATTAGCTTATGAAATGTTTTATTTTTCTGTGTTTATTATCCTTGTTTTAGAGATGATAAATCTCATAACAGTGAACACCAGTAGTTTCAATAGTGTAAAGGTATAAAAAAGCCACCTTCTTCAATGCCTTTGTATAAGTCTTCATGAGGATAAAACACTATAGGTGAAAGTATATTCTTTGAGCAAGTAGATAAACATGAATAGGATTAAAAGCAAATTTCATATTGTCTTTTATGCCACTTACATTTTATAACAGTCTTTTTCATTTACTTAAAATAGAACATGCAGCCCTGGCCAGTGTGGCTCAGATGGTTGGACTTTGTCCTGTGCATTGGGGGCTGGGGAAAGGTGGAGGGGGAGTTGCTGGTTTGATAACCAGTCAGGGCACATGCCTGTGTTGCAGGCTCCATCCTGGTGAGGGGCATGATGGAGGGAGCCCATTGATGTTCCGTTCTCATCATAGGTGTTTCTTTTTCTCCCTCTCCCTTCCCCTCTTTCTAAGAATCAATTAATATATTTAAAAAAATAAAAGAACACGCAGTAACTTTTATGTATATATAAATTTTTGTAAATAAAGTACTATTTTTTTTTCCCCAGCATTATTGTCATAGACTAAAAGTCAATACTTTTTCTTTTTTGGAATGCAACATCTTCAGCACTTACTGTCTTTGAGTAGAAATGTATTGGTCAGGGTCAGTTTTAAGTTGTTATCTGATCCATCCACCTAAATTGTGGAAAACTGTTTGACTTTTCACATATTTGGATGCATTAGTCTCCAATAACAGAGCAGGTTTCATGTGTAGAGTTGATATGCTGCAATTTTAATTCTGTAACCTGTTTATGGAGAGCGAAAAGATGTTCTTATGGCTTATAAATCACTTCTTTCCCCAACTGCCAAAAGTAAACACCCTGCACCTGTAAAAAAGGCTGATGCAGAGTAAACAGAAAATATATTTAGATGGGGTTGCAATTTGAGACTCATGAATTTTACTTGTCCATCTGCCTCTAACTGTTGCAAAACTGTAAGCTGCTAGTTGTCTGGTAGTTACTTACAGTTGATTGTCTAAACTTAAACATCATTCAAGACGCATATCTTACTGGATTTACACTTTAAGTCTTTTGTAAAATTGGTTGGGTGGGGAGTAGAAGCACGAAACCTAGAAACCTAGAGAAGAATTTTGTGCCAATTTACTCACTAACTTTTTTCATAACAAATCTAATATCATTAAACTAAACAATAATGTCCTAAAACATTATAGTAGTAATTTGTATTACAGATATATTACAATATCTGGAGGTTTCAGGTCCTACTAGAAAATTAAGCATTCTCTCTTTTTATAATTTTAATGGCTTTAGAACGCTTTTAAGAATTCATTTGTTATCCAAACAAAATAATTATTTTTTATGACCTGGAGGTATTATTGAGTCAGTCTTTTGTAAATAAATTTATTTGTGTAGATAGTTTGATAACCTGGTTTGGAAGAGAAAACTCCTCACCATTTTTTAAGAGTCTGTTCAAGCCTGAATATGAATAATTAATAATTGGAGAATATTGTTCTCCTTCTAATGTTTTTTTTTTTATGTTACTTGTGCCAGAGTTCAATTTTGTCAATATTTCTCTCCAGTTTTAGTTAACTGATCAAAATTATTTGTTGGAAACATACAGGCATGGAATTAAACTCCTATAACAACTAGGTTTCTAGTAAAAAACTAAAGTGTTTAGAAGATATGTTTGAAAATCATTTCCTCTTTGATGCCTGTGAATATATGCTTAATTGCTACCCTAAGCCAGATTCAAGATATTGAAAAGTGGAGAAATGTAAATCTCAACTCCTTTCTGAAAGATTTTCCAGAGAATATTAAAAAACAGATGCATCTTCATCACTCCTATTAAAGGAAGCATGAGGAAATGGTTGGCCTTTTATGTGTAGGTGCTGTTTGGAAAGTATATTCCCTTTCTGTTACTGTTATGCAGAGCATGAACTTCTGCTTAATCTATAAACATGTAGTTCATAGACAGATATTCAGTAGAATTTTGGCACATACAAGAAAGTTTCTGCATTGTCCTTAAATGTGCAAGTGAAGAAGGGTGAGTAGTACAGGTATGTTTCTTTAATAAAATGTAGTTTGTCATATGTTTTTAGGGTTATGGTTCTGAAAATTTACCAGAGAATGCTCAGCATTGTAGAGGTTGTACATGGAGACTTTGATGGGAAGCAGGCTATGTCTGCAGCTGTTCACTAGCTTGATGGAAAACATGATCTGACTTAACTCAGATGAGTAAGTTTTACTTGCCCCTATTAAAAGATTGCCTACTTACTGAATTAGATATTCCAAAGAATTTGGGACACATTGTAGAATGCAGTCCAGAGTTGGATAATGAGCCACATGGCATAGTTATCGGAAATAGATAGTAGTATCCTTATTTTAGGATGTTACCTGATGGTGGAAGTTGAGGCACATTTTCTTTCTTCAAGGGCCCTAGTTTCAAAGTGCATTTGAAATTATTGCTTGTTGGTGCCCCTCCTTGGGGCCACCATAATGCCGGGGTTCTTTTCCCAGCCTTACAAAGGGTTCAGCATTCTGGAGAAAGGGGCTGTGCATAGATGATTAAGAGTCCAAAGGCGAAAAATAGTTTTGAAAGGCATTGGGGGTCAGAGGAGCTTCAGCTAAAAGGAACTGAAGACTCTTCCCTTGTCTAGGACCCCTGCTTTTATTATAACACAATTTTTCCCAAAGCAAGATGGAAATATACAATTCAAAGGGTAAGGTATCAAAGGGTAGAATACAGAAGCATTATCAGTTTGGGGAATAGCCTACAGCTGTTCAGGTGTTTGGCCAACAGGAGGCAATAAAATGCCCTCAGCTGTCTGGCAATTAACAATCATATTCACGTTTGGAGGAAGTGCCATTTAGCCATTTCCAACAGGTAAACTACATATATGGCTCACCCTTGTTGAGCCCCCCAAGTCCCATCAACCTTTTGATGGAACTCTTGTAATTATTACATGCTGGAATTGGTTCTCGGCAATTGCTGTGTAGTCAAGTAACTTAGAGATTTATATAATTGATGTATATTTTTCTTTCTATTTTATTGTTTTGTCTAAAGAGAGAAAATAATACCAAAAGATGCTCTTTTCTCAGGCTTGGAACCCTGCAGCTACCTTTTGCATTCATCCTCTCCGGTATCCTATATCCTATTCATTGTCAAATATCATCAATACAACCTTGGTGCTATTTCTTGCATCTCTGCTGTCCTCTACAATCTTTAGTTCAGCTGTTCATCATCAGATAGCCTGACTCTTGCATGGCAACCTTTTCTCAACTGGTCTTCCTGCCTTTAGTCTTTGCATATTCCAATCATTCCTACTTTCTGCTAGTATATTAATATTTTTAAAAATCAGTTCATTCCCTGCTCAAAAACATTTGGCTGCTCTCCATTGTGTGTGTGTGTGTGTGTGTGTGTGTGTGTGTGTGTGTGTGTGTGTGAAAAATGCATTATATAGTCATAAGACATGACTACAGTCTAATTCTGTATTTCCAAATAGTGTCTAAATTGTACAAATAGTTTTTATTGTTACCAATATATACTTGAGAAGATTGAGTGCCAGAGAATTGAAATATACCACGAGAACTGTGCTTTTTGTCCAACAGTGTATTTTCATTCCTTAGTGCAATGTATTGTTCAAGTAATTCACTTAACTCTCTCTGTAACCCTCTATACCAGTGGTCGGGAAACTGCGGCTTGCGAGCCACATGCAGCTCTTTGGCCCCGTGAGTGTGATTCTTCCACAAAATACCAAAGCCTAGGCGAGTCTGTTTTGAAGAAGTGGCGTTAGAAGAAGTTTAAGTTTAAAAAATTTGGCTCTCAAAAGAAATTTCAATTGTTGTACTGTTGATATTTGGCTCTGTTGACTAATGAGTTTGCTGACCACTGCTCTATACTATTACCACTGAACCAAAGCAAAAATTGTGTTTTCCTTCTCCAAATTCTTTTATTATATTGGATCTCCTTAGTTGCAAGGTAACTTTCCCCTTCTAGCTTGTAATTGTTTGCCTGCAATTATAGAATTAAGGAAGGTATGTTTTACCTTCTCTAATTAACTATACCTTTTTGACATGTATACTATAATTTTTCATTTTTCTGTGTCCTAAAGAATAACTACTTACAAGAATTTGTGTATAGTTAATGTGTTGTAAATTAACTTGAATGAACTAAATATGTTTTTAGTTTAGTCACACAGTTTGAATTCTCCTTCCCTATTAACTTTCTTTTAAATCATGTGCCATAATTTTATTTCCCAGACAAATGACTTCTGGTGAAAACATTACGCAATTGTTATTTTCGTAATTTGTTAATTATTTTCTTGAAAAATTTTAAACTATTTTTATTGTTGTTACTATTACATATATCTCCATCCCCCACTCCCCAACCCTGGTCCCCACCTGCACCCAGTCCCCACCCCTCCTTCTCTCTGACCATCACTCACTGTTGTCTGTGTATATGGGTTATGCATATATGTTCTTTGGTTACTCTCTTCACCTTCTTTCATCCAGTGCCCCCACTCCCCTCTCCTCTGATAACTGTCTGTCTGTTCCATTGAAGATAATTTTTCTTTTTAAAAACAGAACGATTAAAGGAAACAATGAGTTGACTTCCATTCTCACGGTTCTGAGGAAGATTGCACTTCTGATTTCATTCAGGTTGTTGGCAGAATTCAGTTCCTTGCAATTTTAGGACTGAGATTCCTGTTTACTATCTTGATTACTGTCCATCGGAAACTGCTCTCAGCTTCTAGAGGCCATCTGCATCTCCAAAGCTAGCAATGGAGGATCTTGTTCTTATCACATCTCCCTCATGCCAGGAATCTCTCATTTCCTCTGTCTCTAACCTCTAGATCTAGATTTCAAGGACTCATATGATAAGGCCAAGCTCACTCAGACAACCCCCTTTCTTAAAGTCAGCTGTGCCATATAGCATAATGTGAT
This sequence comes from Corynorhinus townsendii, assembly GCA_026230045.1. Lineage (NCBI taxonomy): Eukaryota > Metazoa > Chordata > Mammalia > Chiroptera > Vespertilionidae > Corynorhinus > Corynorhinus townsendii. The sequence goes on along the minus strand of JAPDVU010000001.1, from coordinate 75,411,296 downwards.
CATGGGAGAAAAATTCATCATATTTATAGTCTTGGTGATTATGCAAGGTGCACATCAGGGAGCAGATATCTTGGAGACCATCTTAGAATTCTGCCTACCACAGTTTGTTTAGTAAAAATTTGGGGAAAGTTTTTAGTCTCTTAATAAGTTTGATCTTTGGTTTTCTTGTTTGTATTAGTAAGTTATTGTGGCTGAGATGGTGGAAACGATAGTGCAAGCTTGTCAAACTCCAAGCTAACACAGGCCAAAAAAACAAGGCTTAAGTTTATGTGGGCCACAAAAAAAAAAAAGCTTCAATTTTCATAGAAAAGTAGGTTTATTTCAATAGAGACATGCTGAATACAAAGGGCTGACATAAATAAGTAATCGTTAACATAAAACAATAGAACATTTTAATAAAAACTAATATTTTTTCTTGAACATTAACTTACCAGACACTGAATAACTGTACACAAATTAAGCATAACACAAAATAAACCTATTTTTCTTGTTCTCTGAAAGCGAAATATTTTCTGTTGTGCACACCAAGTCAGTACAAGACTAATGACACGGCAATCGGCTGCTGAAATATTCCGTTAGTATTAGTGGAGAGAAATGGTGCGCCTGCGCATAAGGGAAATGAATGCAACATGATTATAGTAATCAGTCATTAGCAAACATTGTAGTTCGTTATTAATAATTATGTATAACAGGATATTATAAAAATTAAGCTACAAAATTTAGTTACTTACCATTATATTGGCTGAGCCGCAAAAACATTCATTGTGGACCATGAGTTTGACATGCTTGCTGTAGTGTGTCAGGAGTCACCAAAACCACTTCCAGCTTCAGTGATTCACTGGAAGCAAGCAGGGGACTCACAAGTCATTGTACTAATTGGTTGCATTGTTCTCATTTTGTTATAGCAAAAGTGTCCCAAGTGAAATCAATAAAGGAAAAAAAAAGTGGGGCTAAGTATGGAGGAAAGCAAGCACAAAGCTTTCTGGAGTCCTCTCTTAGGAGAGTTATAGATGTACTGAATTCCTCCAGCAACTAATTGTGGCGTGTGCAAACTGTTAGAGAAACTTGCCTGAGTCTGTGAGTTGAGGGTGTTTGTTGGGGGTTGGTCACAAAGGCACTTGGTGCCTGTGTGACTGCAGTTACTGATACTCTAGACCCCCCAGAAAGCAAGCAAGTCTTCAATATAAATCATTGTTAGCACAAAATATCTAGACAAGCTAGAATGATTCAAGGTCTCCAATGGGCAAAACCTTCTTAGGAGTTAAAACACTCCAAAAGCACAATTCCCAGGAGCCCACAAAGGGCCAGTCAGGACAATAGGCACATTTGGGGGATGAGGAAGGTTTGAGACTGATGAAATTCCTTTTTGAGGGAGTGTTAAAGTAGATTTTATAGCCACTTCCAACAATTCATGCAGGATGTTATGACTGTAAACTAATGGTTACCAGTCTCATTTAGTGTTAGTGTAAATATTTTTTATTTTTTCATTCATCAATGAGTATTAGTTTTTTATTGCTGCTATAACATATTGGCCACAAATTTGTCAGCTTGAAACAACACAAATTTATTACTTAACTAGTGGCCCGGTGCATGGATTTGTGCACAATGAAAGGAAATTAAGTAGAAGAAATATTTTAATATCACTATTCACCCTTTCTCTGTCATAGAAGTGTCAGAGATGAAAGAAAATTAGTAAAATGTATATTATAAAATAATATATACATTGATTAATAAATAAACAATAACAACATGATAGAAAAACAACAAAGACATGATATAAAAACAACATTGATAAAAACAATGACTGATAAATTGATTAAACTTATTCTAATATCTCCCTGTTTACCACATTAAGAGTAAAAACACTTTCAGAGTACTTGACTAATTTCCCTTGTGATGAAGTATTTACAACTTTAACTTTAATGTCACATGCTCTTCAAACTCAAGAGAAAGCAACATATAACTGACCATGTTCAAAAATTGGTTCAGGTAGGAAAAAAGTTTGTCCTTGTGGTTTATTAATGGTCTTCAGACATATTCTGTCGACAATACTGCTTTCTTTCAGTTTCAGAATCTCAACAAAAACAGCTAAATTCACACAATCGACAATGACAGATTGAAACACACATGCGATTGGCACCAGTGAGAGCTTTATATGTACTGCACATGTGTGAGTCAATGTTTATTTTTAAATTGCCAGTGTGCATCATATGTACAGGCCAGTTGGACGGATGGACAGTCGGTCACTTAGCCTTTTATATATATAGATAGTTCTGTAGATCAGAAATCTGTTGGGTTTGGCTGGTTTCTCTGCTACAGGTCTAAAACATGCCAAACTCAAAGTGTGAGCATTTCCTCCAGAGAACCCATTTCCGGGCTTATTCTTGTTGTTGGTAGAATTTAATTCTTTACATGAGGTAATAGAACCATGATCCCCATTTCTTTGCTGTTCACCAGGAGTGGTTCTTAGCTTATAGAAGCCACCTGCATTCTCTGGCTCCTAATTCAAGGCTTTTTATCTTTTTTTTAAATATGTTTTTATTGATTTCAGAGAGGGGAAGGCAGAGGGAGAAAGAGATAGAAACATCAGTGATTAGAGAGAATCATTGATTGGCTACCCCCTACTGGGCATCAAGCCCCCAATCCAGGCATGTGCTCTGACCTGAAATCGAACCTTGACCTCCTGGTTCATAGCTTGATAACCTCTGAGCCACACTGGCCATGCTCCATGCCTTTATCTTTAAAGTTATTAGCAGTAGATCCAGTCCTTCTGACACTGAATCTCTGAGCTCTGCTGCCTTTTCTTCTATCACTCTCTCTGACTGACTCTTCTGCTTTGCTCTTTTACTTTAAACATTAGGTGATAACATTAGACCCACCTGGAAAATTTAGTATACTCTCCCTATTTTAAGATTAGCTTATTAGCAGCCTACTTCCATCTGCAAAGTCCCTTCACAGCAGTAGGTAGTCTAGTGATGGATTGAATACCCAGGTGACAGTAATTTGGGGAGGGCATCTTTAGAATTCTATCACATTTTTTATACAGTTAAGTACTGAAAAATCTTTCCTCCTCATTTAAATCTAAATTTCACATTTTTAATTGAATCTCAATTTCTAAAAAGAGAAATGATTTCTTAATTAAGCACTGTTCATCCTTTCAACAATTATAAGCATGTGTAGGCTGTGTATTATTGATGAAAGAAATTTTTCTGAGTCACTCATGTTGCCAGTTATCATAAGGAAATAAAGTAGAAATGTAATCGTTTAAATTCAAACTTCATTGTATGCTATTTTTCAGAATTATTGTCAGGAGCAAAGTAAACCCTGTGTGTACTAAAATACTTGTTGGGGAAAGGGAATTGTTGCAGTGTCCATGTACCTAAAGGATGGTCAGAGTACTTGTAAATATATTGATATAGAAGGCTGACTGTTATTTTCCATTAGAGACACTTTTTAAAAAAAATATGGAATGCTTCACAAATTTGCATGTCAGTCTTGCGCAGGGGCCATGCTAGTTTTCTCTGTATCGTTCCAACCTTAGTATATGTGCTGCCGAAGCGAACACTATGGACTCTTTTTTATCCAAATGCATTAATTGAAATTTTCAGTCAAGTATTAGATTTACTATATTTATAAAAAGGGTGGGGGAGACTTGAGTGAGGAAAAAGAGGACACTGGATTTGGGATGGGGAATATATGTAACAGAAATTATAAACTCATTTAAGTCCAGGCAGGTAATTTAAGTGAGTGAAGTATAATGAGCTGATACAGGATTAAACTGGAAAGCAGATAACACCTTGAAAAGGGGCAGCTAACACTCAGCTTTAGCCCTTATAGTCATGTAAGATCATGTCTGATGTTACAGTCTTTTTCAGCTTTTCAAAAGAACTCAGAATCTGGATTCTTAAGTGAAATCTCTGAATTTCTGAACATTTCAAGTAATTAAAAAGTTGTAAAACACCATGATCCAGACAAAGCAAAGTAATGGGTGGATTTGGCCAATGGATAGACAATTTGCAATTATCTTATATAATAAAGAGGTAATATGCAAATTGACCCTCACCCCGTAACACTGCTACAAGATGGTGGTGCGCACAGCGGGGGCGGGGCCGGCAGCCTCTCTGCACGACTTCCGCCAGGGTTCCTGCAGCCCCGCTTCGTGCTGCATCTGCCAGGGTTTCCGTGGCCCCGCAAACGCGCTGCGGGGCAGGGCCCAGCGGCTGTTCCACGCGGCCCAGAGGCAGGGCAGCATGCTAGGACACAGGGCGGGACTCCGGGACTCAGGGTGGTCCCATGGTGCGGGGGGGGGGGGGGGGGCGGGTGGGTTCCTGGGTCTCGCACAATTTGTGCATGATGGGTCACTAGTCAAATATAAGAAGTTATTGCTAGAGGAAGATAATATTTCTTCAATGCTTTGTGTGATTTAAGTGGATGGGATCGTTGTGAAAAGGAAAGAAAAGTACTGGGCTTTTAACTTTAATTATCATTCACTTATTTTAACATATTGGGAAGAAAAGGTGAGATATCTGCATTTTATAATTTTACTAGTGAGGTGAGAAATTACATCTTTTTGAAAGACTTCTTGTGTTTTAGCAGAATGATCTGAGAATGACGGGAGTCATAGGTGAAGTTAATTTCACCTATGAAAACTTTCTGTTTGAAACAATCAACTTTGTATAGCCTCAATGGTCAAATGCCAAAACAAGTTTTTTCATTACTCATTGTTTTGCCTCCTATTAAACAAATAAATTTCTTTAGTAAGTGAGAACACGTTAGCACATTAAGATGGGAGATTTGTACTTAGAATTTGCACTTACTTCAAGGGAACACTTTGAATTTTATTTTGTGGTATTGTCTATACTCATAAAGACAAAGAGGGATGAAAAAGTAATGATATTAATTAGTACAATTTCCTGTCAGGAAATGTTTGAAAAGCAAAAACTACTGAGTTGATAAATTATAAAGTGTCAAAAAGTGAAAGAACTACAATTAAGTAAGCACTGGAGTCAGGCTGCAAGAGGCTCAGAGTGTTTTTTTATTGTTTTACTAGAGGCTCAGTGCATGAAATTCAAAACAAAATTGAGATAATTTAGTACATATCAGAAAAGTCTGACAATACTGAAGCTTGCACAATGTTTTTGTGTTGTAAATTTATACAACCATATTGAAGAATTATTAATACTATCTAATAAGCTAAAGAATGATTTTCCCTAAATTCTAAAAAGTGTACTTCTAGGTATATAAGACATATACAAGGCTGTTTATTATAACACTAGAGGCTCGGTGCACGAAATTCGTGCACAGGGATGGTGTGTCCCTCAGCCTAGCCTTCACCCTCTCCAATCTGGGACCCCTTGAGGGATGTCCGACCATCCGTTGGGATCGGGCCTAAACGGGTGGTCGGACATCCCTTTCACAATCCAGGACTGCTGGCTCCCAACCGCTCGCCTGCCTCTGCCTGATTGCCCCTAACTGCTTCTCCTTGCCAGCCTGATCGATGCCTAACTGCCCCTTGGCCAGCCCAATTGCCCCTCACTGCCCTCCCCTGCCATTCTTGTCACCCCTAACTGCCCTCCCCTGCCAATCTGGTCGCCCCTGTCTTTCCCTTCAGCCCTGGTTGCCCCCAACTGCCCAGTTACCCCTAACTAACCTCCTCTGCTGGCTTGGTCACCCCTAACTAACCTCCCTTGCCAGCCTGCTCTCCTCTGCCAGCCTGGTCACCCCCAACTGCCCTGCCCTGCAGGCCTGGCCCACCCCCCAACTGCCCTTCCCTACAGGCCTGGTCGCTTCCAAGTGCCCTCCCCTGCAGGCCTGGGTACCCCACAACTGTCCTGCCCTGCAGGCCTGGTCCCCCCCGCAACTGACCTCCCCTGGAGGCCTGGTTCCCCCCAACTGCCCTGCCTGCAGGCCTGGTCCCCCCCAACTGTCCTCCCCTGCAGGCCTGGTCCCCCTCCCAACTGCCCTCCGTGCAGGTTTGGATCCCCCCAACTTCCCTCCCCTGCAGGCCTGGTCCCCCGCAACTGCCTTTGCCTGCAGGCCTACCCTCCTCCCAACTTCCCTCCCCTGCAGGCCTGGTCCCCCCAAGTGCCCTCATCTTCTGGACCAGTCACCCCTAACTGCCCTCCCTGCTGGCCTGATTGCCCACAACTATCCTCCCCTGCAGGCCTGGTCTCCCTCAACTGCCCTCCCCTGCTGGCCTGGTCACCCCTAACTGCCCTCCCCTGCAGCCCTGGGTCGGCCCCTAACCACTCCCCTGACAGCCTGATTGCCCCTAATTGTCCTCCCCTACAGGTCTGGTCACCCCCAACTGCCCTCTCCTGCTGGCCTGGTCACCCCTAACTTCCCCCCAACTGCCCTTCCCCCCTAGTGCCCTCCCCCAACTGCCCTCCCCTGCTGCCCTGGTCTCTCCCAGCTGCCCTCCCTTGCTGGTCTGGTCTTCCCCAGCTGCCCTCCTTTGCCGGCCTTGTCACCCCCAACTGCCTTCCTCTGCTGGCCTGGTCACCCCTAACTGCCCACAGCTGCCCTCCCCTGCAGGTCATCTTGTGGTGGCCATCTTGTGTCCACATGGGGGCAGCCATCATTGACCACATGGGGGCAGCCCTCTTGTGTCTAGGAGTGACAGTCAATTTGCATATTACTCTTTTATTAGCTAGGATTTTGTCTTTGTCTTCATTTTTAGCTATACATTTTTTGTTCTATTTTTTTTTTTTAGTGATTGTAGTAGGGATTACAATATAGATCCTTAACTTACCACAGTCTTTCATGAATTGATATTATACCAATTAACATATAGTAATCTTATAACAATATACATCTATTTCCCTTTTCCAACATTTTGCAATTAATATTCACTTTTACATCCTATATAATAAAAGCCTATTAGGCAAATCAACCAAATGGCACAATGACTGGTCGTTATGATGCACACTGACCACCAGGGGTCAGACGCTCAACACAGGAGCTGCCCCCAGCCCACAGGCCCCAGGCCAGCCAAGGCAGTGCCAGCAGCGGCCCCTCGATTGCCCCACCAGTCGCCCCACACATCGGCCCTGATCACCGACCAGGCCTAGGGACCCTACTCGTGCATGAATTTTGTGCACTGAGCCTCTAGTATATTGTAAATCTGGTCATACATTGTTATTGTTTGTGCTTTAAACAATTTCTTTACCTTAAAGCAATGATGAAAAAGTTATTTTCCATTTAACCATGTACTTAGCATTCCCTGAGCTCTTTATTACTTTGTTTTAATCAAGGCTTCCATCTGGTATCATTATCCTTCAGCCTGAAAAATTTCCTTCAATATTTCTTTTAGTGAAAGTCTGATGCTGACAAATTCTCAGATTTGGCCATCTGAAAATGTCTTCATATCACCTTAACTTATTTTTCTCTTGGTTAGCATTTTATTTTTTAAAAATGTTTTTTAAGAAAGCAAAATTGAAAGAATTGTACTACATTATACCAATATTCTACCATTAAAATTTTGCCAACTTAGGTTTTATCATATACCTATTTATCTCACTATTTGGTCATTAACTCATTTCAAAGTAAGTTGCATGTATGTTATTCCTAAATCTTTCAGCTTGTTTATCATCAACTATAATTTAATATGTGTTTATGTTTTCTCTTAAGGTAAAATTTACATTCAGTGAAGTACAAAACCTTGTGTATCATTTGATGAATTTTGACAAACGTATATACCTGTATAACCCAAATACACATCAAAATTAGGTCACTCCCATGATCCTGGAAATAGCCCTCATGCCCCTTCCCAATAAATCTTTGCCTTTCACTTCATTTCCCTCTCCCAGACGTAACCACTTTTCTAATTTTGTTAACCTTGAATTTGTTTGTTTATCTAGTACTTTACAGAATTGGAATTATACAGTATAGATTCTTTTCTGTAAGGCTTCTTTCACTCACCCTAATGATCCTAGAAGTCATCTATGTGGTTTCTTGCATTATAGCTCATTCCTTTTATTGCTGAAATGTATAAACTCATCAACTGACTGTTTTCTGTTTTTGAACTCTGGGGATATTTCCCAGGAGTTTTCTCTTTTCTGTTTTCTGTTTTTGAACTCCTGGGATATTTCCAGGTTTTGGCTTTTATAATTAAAGTTTTGGGGATTGTTTTTGTAAGTCGTGTGTGTGTGCAGGGGGCGCCGGGGGCGGGGGGGGGGGACCAAATGTCTTTATATCCCTAGGTAAATAGGTAGCAGTTGAATTAATAGTTTTTAGGGTAGGTATATGATTCATATTAGAAACTACCAGACACTTTTCCAAAGTAGTATACCTTTCACATTATTACTAACAATGTGTGAGAGTTCTGGTTCTTCCATATTCTCACCCACAGTTGGTCTTTTCATTTTTTAAAATTTTTAGCCACTGTAGTCATTATATAATGATTTCTCATTATAGATTTAATTTTCATTTCCATGATGACTAAAGATGTTAATATCTTTGCATGTAGTTATTGGACATTCATATAATGACAAATATCTGTTTAATTTTTGGTCTTATTTTTCAGTGGGTTGTCTTTTAATAATTGATTAATAGGATTCTTTGTGTATTTTCTATATTCTCCATACATATACTTTGCTAGATATACTTGGCAAATATTTTCTGCCAGTCTGGCTTGTCTATTCATTTTTAAGTTGTATCTTGATGAGTATAAGTTATTATTTATGATGGTTTAATGTATTAATATTTTTCTTTTATGGTTATTGCTTTTTGTATTCCTTTTGAGATACAAACTTTGCCTCCTCCCAATTCTTGAAGATATTTTCATGTTTTCTTCTAGGAGCATTATAATTTCATATTTGATATTGAATCTTTGATCTCTCTCAATTTAATGTTTGTATATAGTCCTCATATTCAATTTTTGCCATGTGAATATCCAGTTGTTCCAACTTTATTTGTTTAAAGGACTTTCCTTTTCCTTACTTTGGTGATTTTAGGTCTGTTGTTGGCCTTCTGTTTTGTTTTATTTACCTACAAGAGGCCTGATACACGAAATTTGTGCAAGGGGCTTGGCCCTCGCAGACCCAGAGTCATCCAGAAGGATGTCCATCCTGTAGGACATCTGGTCTAATTAGCATATTACACTTTTATTATTATAGATTTTCCTATCCTTATACCAGCATCATACTTTCTTAATTACTCTAGCTTTATAGTAAATCTTGAAGTCAGGAAATATACATTTTCCAATGTTCTTTTATTTCAGGATTGCTTTAGCTATCTTTGGTTATTTGCATTTACATGTAAATTTTATAATAAGTTTCTAAGTTTCTAAAGATGGACCAATTTAGGAACAACTGATATCTGAACAATATTGAGTCACTCAGTTGATGTCCATGTTGTTTGTCTTCAAAATTTTAAGTCTTTTTTAATTTCTCTTAGTAATATTAGTTTACAATGTAGAGTTCTTGCTCTTTCATTAATTTTATTCCTAAGTATCTTGTTTTTATACAAGAGTAAATTTTTATTATTTTGCTGCTAGTATATAAAAAAGCAAGCAGCATAGGCATGTAGTATATAAGAAAACAAGCATGAAATAGGTCAAGAAAAAGAAATATAAGGCATAAAGATCATAAGAAGGAAGAGAAGAAAAGGAGGGAGAAGGGGAGGAGAAGGAGTTATAAATCTATTTCTATTCAATGATGGTAGGATTGTTTATGTAAAAAATCCTAAGGAATCTATAAAAGAACTCTTTGAATTAATAAGTGAGCTTATTAAAGTCATAAGAAACAAGGCCAATAAAAATATCAGCAAAAAATATTATAATATATTGCTCTTCCAGCAGTAAATCACCCAAATTGCTCAGCATCCTCTTTCTTAACTGTATTAGATTAAATCTTCTTCTTGGAAGATCAGGTGATACAATGAAATAGAAAATGATCATATAATATAGTCTTTGAATAATATTAAGGTCTAGAGCAGACTCACCAGCTTGTTGCCCCCAAGACTTAGATGTTAAATTGTTTTAGGTAGACAAGGTAACAGAAATCAACAATTTGGGGGCATGTGCTACAAAAAAGGGACTTGACAATTTCTGCCCAGTGGTCACCTGAGATGAGATAGTTGGAAAACTAATATCAAGGTTTTCACAGATGATAAATATTTCTTAGGTGTTTTAATCAAAGACAGATATTTTTGATTGAACAGAGGGTGATCCTATAGCTGCATGGATATGAGGTGCAGTCATAATTGTTAGCAAGGTTATAACTTTTGTAAGAGAGCAAGATTGTATCTGATCTATTACTTGAATAGGTACTTGAATAGAGCCTCAGTGGACAGCAAAATAAAACATTGGGGAAATTATCTTTGTTTGAAACGGAATTGTGAGTGGAGATTGTCAATGTTCTTCCCTGTCATAGAATAAGCCAGATGTGTCCCCCATAAAATTTTAAAATTTGAGCAAGTCTGATCAGTGAACTTTTCAAAATAGCAAAACTATCCCCTAGACACCTAAATGAGTTAAGTTGTCAAAAGGTGTTCATTACAGTTATTCATATCGATATCACTGTGCTCTGCTAAACAATTTTAGTTTTGGAATAATTAAAGGTTAGAAATTCTTACAAATAATAACTGGCCAAAATTTAATGGAGCTATTTCTGGATTAGAAGGTCATGTTATCAGTATGTAAAAGGATCTCCCTCTGCAAAGTCAGGAGGGATATAGCTAGTTAACCTAAAAGCATTCAAGCTAAGAAGGGATTTTTGTCTCTTACTCTCAAATAGTTATTTGCCTTGACATAGAGGGACATTTTTGCTTATTCTTAATCCTATCTAATAAAAGAGTAATATGCAAATTAATCATTGCTACATTACACCCACAAGCCATGCCCACCAGCCAATCAGGAGCAAGTATGCAAATTAACTCAACCAAGATGGTTGCAGCCATGGAGAGAGAGCAAGAGGGGGCTTGGGTTTCCCCGGCAATGGAGGAAGCCAAGCTTTCTGCACACCCTGGCCGGCCCAGGCCTCTACTCCAGGCTACAAAGTTTCAATTATAGAAGATAAATAAATCCCAACAAAAATGGCGGCAGCCACAGAGCTGGAGAGAGCAGGAGCCTAGGGTTGACCCTGGCGATGGAGGAAGCCAAGCTTCTGCAGCCCTGGCCTGCCTTGGCCTCCCCTTAAGGCTACAAAGTTTCAATTATAGAAGATAAATAAATCCCAACAGAAATGTCTGCCACCACAAGCAAGCAGAAGGCTTGGCTCCGCTCCAGGCTACAAAGTTTCAATTGTAGAAGATAAATAAATCCCAGATACCAGGGCTTCCACTTGGGTCGCCAGGGAGCGTGGCCAGCCTGCAAACCACCACAGGCCCTCGCCCAGGCCGCCCCACGCCCCAAGGGAATCCCCACCCTGATCCAGGACACCCTTCAGCACAAACCAGCTGGCCCCCATCCATGCACCAGGCCTCTATCCTATCTAATAAAAGAGTAATATGCAGATTGACCATCACTCCAACACACAAGATGGCTGCCCCCACATGGTCAAAGATCCTGCTCCCATGTGGACACAAGATGGCCACCACAAGATGCCCAGCAGGGGAGGGCAGTTGGGAGGGACCAGGCCTGCAGGGGAGAGCAGTTAGGGGTGACCAGGCCAGCAAAGGAGGGAAGTTGGGGGTGACCAGGCCTTGCAGGGAAGGGCAGTTGAGGGGACCCAGGCCTGCAGGGGAGAGCAGTTGGGGGGACCAGGCCTGCAGGGGAGGGCAGTTAGGGGTGACCTGGCCTGCAGGAGAGGGCAGTTAGGGGTGACCAGGCCTGCAGGGGAGGGCATTTAGGGGCAAACGAGCTGGCAGGGGAGCAGTTAGGCATCAATCAGGCTGGCAGGGGTGTGGTTAGGGGGTTATCTGGCTGGCAGGCAGAAGCGGTTAGGGGCAATCAGGAAGGCTGGCAGGCGAGCAGTTGGGAGCCAGCAGTCCTGGATTGTGAGAGGGTAGTTGGACATTCCTCGAGGGGCCCCAGATTGGAGAGGGTGCAGGCTAGGCTGAGGGACAACCCCCATACACAAATTTTGTGCACCGGGCCTCTAGTCTTATAATAGTATTTCCTTAATGGCTTGTTGAGAAATACTTAAAAGCATTGAGATAATATTTACATTGTATAAGTTTAGCACATAAGTGATTATTGTCTGTAGTGTCGAAAGCAGACATGTCAAAAATTCTTTCAAAAGATTTATTAACAGAAACTGACTGAATGTAACAAAAACTAAGGTACCAGAATGGCCTTTTTCTCCCTACTTTTTCCTTTTCTCTTGTTAATTGTTAGCTTTGAAAAACTGGGTCTATAATTAACTGGAAGAATTTTAGGAGTTCTTTTCTCTAAATGACCTCTCTCTACACTTTTTAAAAATTAAATTTATTGGAGTGGCATTGGTTAATAGAATTATATAGGTTTCAACTGTACAATTCTGTTATACATCTTCTATATATTGCATTGTGTGCCCATTACCCAAAGTCAAATTTTCTTCCGTCACCATATATTTGACCTCCTTTACTCTTTACTACCCCTCCACCTCCCTTCCCTCTGGTAACCACCTTACTGTTGTCTGTGTCTGGTGAGTTTTTGTTTGTTCTTCTTGTTGGGACATTCTTTAAGTGGGCACTTTTAAATTTAAAAATTTTCAATTATATAATTCATAAATAGCAGGGATAGAAAAAAGGGACACAGTATTTATTAAACATATATGGTATTCTAGTTACTTTGTTACATGCTTTGCATAGTTAACTTTAAGGTTATTGGCCCTAGTTAGTGAGTGATCTAAGTTTAGAGAATATCAAATGTCTTCTAATGTCTTCTAATGTCAGCCATGATCACAGTTTAGCATAAACAGTAAACCGTGCCTCTAATAGACCTCTTCTTGCTGTGGCCATTCTGTGAGCAACAGTATTCCAGAATCTGTCTTTGTGAGAGGTGCTGTTCAAGAAGCACAGGGCTTTTGAATGAGCTGCTTTAAATTTCCAAGTCCACTGAGTCCTGTCATTAATTATCAAACTACCTTGCTGCCTTTGTGGGGGTTTGTTTCCTAGCATCTTGATCAAACTAGAAACCAGAGAACCCAGTCCTTTCATTTTGGCAGGCAAGGAAACAAGCGAAATTGGTTTCCTTATAACCAAAATCTATCAGTATATTTCCATTGGTATACTTAGGGCAGAGTGGGTTCTCTTGTAAGATAGTTGGAGTAGAGAAAACTGTGTTGTAATAGGAAAGACTATACATGGGAGTTATGAGTTCTTGTTCCATTTTGGCCTTCTCAGCCACCTATCAATTATTTATGCAAATAAAAAATTTAAATTAGAAATGATTTCTTTATTCTATCTAAATTATAGAGGACCTCATAGGGGAAGGACTGAACAAAAATAATTATGATTGTAAAAACATAATTGCCAAAATTTTGTGCAGTAACTTTGTGCTAGACAATGTCCTAAGTATTCTACAATGATTATTTTATTTCTTTCTTATAAGAGCTCTCTGATACAGTTTACAACTATTACTTCCATTTGATGTGTGAGGAAACTTAGGCTCCTATGAGGAATCTAAGGTGTTAATAATTTTAACACCTTAATAATTTTTTCCTGGTCATACAATTAATAAGTTGTAAGAGTTCCAGATTCTCCCCTAATGATGACAAAATGAACGCAACTGTAACTTTATATCCTCTCTGTTTTCCAGGAAGAAGCAAGCCAGTTTTATTGATTGCTATGCAAGTCCTGAGATTTTCAATCAGACCAGTTTAAGAACAGTTACTGTGGCCAGGGGAAAGTGATTGGCAGGCCTGAGTCACATTTCCACTCCTTGAGGCAGAACATATGAGCTGAGATGTATAGGAGAGAGATGGGATTTGAAATGAATATTGTTAAGTTACTGGAAGAAGAGGTCATTATTGTCAGGAAGGGAAACAATAAATGTCTACTGCATTTTAAAGTTCTGGTAACTGAGGCTTAGAGCAGTCACCTTATCACTACCTGTCACAGTGCTCTATCTGGAGCTCAAATCTCTCTTTTGACTTCACCATCCATTAAACACTGAGAGACAGGATAGTGTAGCATTTAAGGACATGGTCTCTAAGACCAAGCTGCTGGGTTTGAATCTTTACTCTTTATTCGCGTGGGTAAACTACTTCACTCCTCTGTGCTTTGATTTCTCACCTCTGAGGTAGTGGGAAGAATTAATGAACTAATAAATGTGAATTATTTATTACAGAACTTGATATAGTACAAGTGTTTCCTATCAGTAGCATTAGTAATAATAGTGTTGCTATTACTATAATTACTATAATGTACTAAGAGAATCTTTTTGAGATGATGGAAATGTTCTATTTCTTTATTGTGGCAGTGCTTATACTGGTGTATACATTTGTCAAAACCCTTCTAATGGTATATTTAAAATGAATGTGTTTGTACATAATTTATATCTAAATAAAGATAATTGAAAGAAAAGTATGAAGGAGGAATTGCTGTGTCATAATCATGTCATGATGGAGAAAAACAAGCCACTTTGATGTGATGAGCATCTTATAACCAACCATATTAGTTTCTTATGGCTGCTACCACAGACTACCATAAGTTGAGTGGCTTAAAACAATAGAAATTTATTGTCTCACAGCTCTGGAGACCAGAAGTAAAAAATCAAAGTGTTGGTAGGACCCATTCCCTGTGAAGCCTCCTGGGAGGAATTCTTCCTTGCATTTTTCAGTTTCTGGTGGCTGTCAGCACTCTGGCTTCCTCGGCTTGTGGCTACATCATGCCAATCTTTCTCCATTTTCTTTTGTGTGTCTTTTTCCTTCAGTGTGTCTCTCACTGATAAGGATACATGACATTGGATTTTGTGCCCACTTGGATAGTCCATGGTAATCTCCTTATATGCAGACACTTTTTCTTGAAAGGTAATATTTATAGGCTCTGAGGATTAGGATGTGGAAATATTTGGGGGGGGGGGCACCATTTAAACTATACTAGTATAAACTAATATTATTATTCATTAATATACATTTTGGTGACTTGGTCAAAGACAACTGTCCTTCAATTTTTAAAACACTATTCTGGGGTCATTATGGGATTCTGTGACTAAAAGTTTTTTCTTACTCTCTTCTACAGTTTGCTACAATGAGTCTGATATTCCTTGCATCATACTCTTAAAATTTGTGACTTTAGTAGAAGGTTAGGAGAAACAGAACTGACTCATTAAGGTGATCTGGCTTAGGAAAAAGAACTATGTAGGTAGGCAAGACTCCCTGAGTTCTATGTTTGGGGATGAAACCCCAGCTATTAAAGGGTTATCTTACTTGATCTGCTTTCACTACACATGTGTCACAAGAACCTTATAAGGGCAACAGAATTAATTAAGAACAAAATTTGAATATTTTTGGATTCTTTGGTCAAAATATGATCACTGTATCCCCTAACTTTTGATAAATAGAACAGTATACATAGGGAATTTTTATCAATTATATTTCTTATAATTTGCTTAAAACAGACCAACATTTTACTAAACAAGAGTATAAAATACAGGCACTCTTCCATTTATTGTTTGTTGTGATGGGTTGGGGGTAGGGTAACAGATTGACCAAAAAACACTTAAAATGTTAGTCCACTTAAAAAATGTGCATTGGAGGAGAGACCAAGATGGCGTCATAGGTAAGCACCTAAACTGCTGCCTCGCACAACAATTTCAAGACTACAACTAAAAGACAGAATGGACACCATCCAGAACCACAGGAAAGCTGGCTGAGTGGAAATTCTACAACTAGAAGGAAAGAGAAAAGCTCACGGAGAATTGGAGGAACAGCAAAGGGTTGAGGTTTGCCTGCGATAAGATTTCATTCTCTACAGGTAAAGGACATCCTTTCTGAGCTCTGTGAATAAATTTGGAATGATAACTGTATATTTTCATCTAATGGAGGATTAGCAGTAATTTGAATAAGGATTGCTGTACTGGACAACTTCAGAATATTACTCACAATGTCATCGAACAGGAGTCAGAATCCCCATGGACTGAAGCAGATTGGCCTTGACCAGATGTGGGATGACCTCAGAGCCGGAATCCATCAGTTGTACACCAGACAGAGTATGGCAAAATCCAGATACATGGAGCTCTACACTCACGTTTATAACTACTGTACAAGTGTTCACCAGTCAAACCAAACGCGAGGGGCTGGCGTCCCTCCTTCTAAATCGAAAAAGTGGCAAACGCCTGGGGGAGCACAATTGGTTGGCTTGGAATTATATAAACGACTTAAAGAATTTTTGAAGAATTACTTGACAAATCTTCTTAAGGATGGAGAAGACTTGATGGATGAGAGTATACTGAAGTTCTACACTCAGCAGTGGGAAGATTACTGGTTTTCCAGCAAAGTTCTGAATGGAATTTGTGCCTACCTCAATAGACATTGGGTTCGCCGTGAATGTGATGAAGGACGAAAAGGAATATATGAAATCTATTCTCTTGCATTGGTGACTTGGAGAGATTGTCTATTCAGGCCCTTAAACAAACAGGTAACCAATGCTGTTTTAAAACTGATTGAAAAGGAAAGAAATGGCAAAACCATCAATACAAGACTGATTAGTGGAGTTGTACAGTCTTATGTGGAATTGGGGCTGAATGAAGATGATGCATTTGTGAAGGGCCCTACGTTAACAGTGTATAAAGAATCCTTTGAGTCTCAGTTTTTGGCTGATACAGAGAGATTTTATACCAGAAAGAGTACTGAATTCTTGCAGCAGAACCCGGTTACTGAATACCTGAAAAAGGCAGAGGCCCATCTGCTCAAGGAGCAACGGAGAGTGCAGGTCTACCTTCACAAAAGTACTCAGGACAAGCTGGCAAGGAAGTGCGAGCAGGTGCTCATCGAGAAGCACCTGGAGATTTTCCACACAGAGTTTCAGAACTTGCTGGATGATGACAAAAATGAAGATTTGGGTCGCATGTATAATCTTGTATCTCGAATCCAGGACGGCCTAGGAGAATTGAAAAAACTTTTGGAGACACATATTCATAATCAGGGTCTTGCAGCAATTGAAAAGTGTGGAGAAGCTGCTTTAAATGATCCCAAAATGTATGTGCAGACAGTGCTGGATGTTCATAAAAAGTACAACGTCCTGGTCATGTCAGCATTCAATAACGACGCTGACTTCGTGGCCACCCTGGACAAGGCTTGTGGGCGCTTCATAAACAACAACGCTGTCACCAAGGTGGCTCAGTCATCCAGTAAGTCCCCCGAGTTGCTGGCTCGATACTGTGACTCCTTGTTGAAGAAGAGTTCCAAGAACCCAGAAGAAGCAGAACTAGAAGATACGCTCAATCAAGTGATGATTGTCTTCACGTACATAGAGGACAAGGATGTGTTCCAGAAGTTCTATGCGAAGATGCTGGCCAAAAGACTCGTGCACCAGAACAGTGCGAGTGATGATGCCGAAGCAAGCATGATCTCCAAATTAAAGCAAGCATGTGGGTTTGAGTATATTTCTAAACTTCAGCAGATGTTTCAGGACATTGGCGTAAGCAAAGATTTAAATGAACAGTTCAAAAAGCACCTGACAAATTCAGAGCCACTGGACTTGGACTTCAGTATTCAGGTGCTAAGCTCCGGCTCCTGGCCCTTCCAGCAGTCCTGCACGTTCGCCTTGCCGTCGGAGCTGGAACGTAGCTACCAGCGATTCACCACTTTCTACGCTAGTCGTCATAGTGGCAGGAAGCTGACGTGGTTGTACCAACTCTCCAAAGGAGAGCTGGTCACAAACTGCTTCAAGAACAGATACACTTTGCAGGCATCTACATTCCAGATGGCGATCCTGCTTCAGTACAACACGGAAGACGCTTACATGGTGCAGGAGCTGACGGACAGCACTCAAATCAAAATGGACATTTTGGCACAAGTCCTACAGATTTTATTGAAGTCGAAGTTATTGGTCTTAGAAGACGAAAATGCAAATGTTGATGAGGTGGAATTGAAGCCAGATACCTTAATAAAATTATATCTTGGTTATAAAAATAAGAAATTAAGGGTTAACATCAATGTGCCAATGAAAACCGAACAGAAGCTGGAACAAGAAACTACACACAAAAATATTGAAGAGGACCGAAAACTGCTGATCCAGGCGGCGATCGTGAGGATCAGGAAGATGCGGAAGGTCCTGAAGCACCACCAGCTGCTCGGGGAGATGCTCACACAGCTGTCCTCACGGTTCAAGCCTGGGGTCCCGGTCATCAAGAAATGCATTGACATTCTGATCAAGAAAGAATATTTGGAGCGAGTTGATGGTGAAAAGGACACCTACAATTACTTGGCTTAACCCTTGTAGAGGGTCCGACTGTGCCACCACGGCCAGTATTCCTGGTGGGCAGGATGACGACCAGTTCCTAGCAGCCGCCTGCACCTCTGGCCTCCCTTTTTAAACTGAGACCAAGACTCCCATCAGCCGGTCTCAGATGTAC
The DNA here is from genome assembly GCA_026230045.1 of Corynorhinus townsendii. Lineage (NCBI taxonomy): Eukaryota > Metazoa > Chordata > Mammalia > Chiroptera > Vespertilionidae > Corynorhinus > Corynorhinus townsendii. The sequence continues at coordinate 75,392,854 of JAPDVU010000001.1, read as the reverse complement.
ATCAGAACTGCTCAGGATCGATACATTTCAAGTCTGTAAATATGGACACCGACGCCATTTAACCTAATTTAAGAACAGAGGGGAATGAACCATCATGCTGAGGGCTGCATACTACTGCATCTAGTTCAATACATCGGCTTCGTGCTAACAGCTGCCTCTGTCTCGGCAGCACTGAGTGTCGGCCACACTTTGAGAGGAGTCTGAATGGACCTGCGTGTAATCTGCTCTGAAAACCATTTGTATAGTGTGTTTCATTTTTAATGTGTGAAATAAAGAAAATTAAAGCATTTCTGTAAAAAAAAATGTGCATTGGTCTCAAAAATTTTGAACAGCAATAGAAATGTGTTCATTCTTTGTTCACATGTAATGTGTAAATACATTTAATTTTAAAACTTTGGAATAAGCTAGATCCAAGCAAATATGAGCCACCATATTTGCTGTCTTAGAGAAAAGTTATAGCCTTACTAGTATGTTATCCAAATGCTGCCAGGACATGGGAAGTGGGACTTATTACCCAGTGTGATTGAGCTGCCAGTATCACTAACTATGATGAAAGAAATGTTTTTAGATGTATTCTGTGCCAGGATAGTAAATCTATTTTGGAAATGAAAATATTGATCAGACAGAAATACTCCGCCCCAGAATAATTTAATACTGCTTATCAAATGGTGATTTTATTCTCACAGAGAAAATAAAAAATGGAAGCGATAGAAGGGCATCCTGTCCAGGGTGAGTTTCTGCCTTGTGCCCTGAGCTGCTGGGATAGGCTCCAGCCCCCTGCAACCCTGGCATAAGCGGATTGGAATATAATTAGCTTAACTGTTTTTATTAATGTTTCTTAAATGGATACATAATTCACGTTTATTTAAATGTTTGATATTAGAAGTGTTTTTGAGTTTTTATTTAGAAATTTGGTGATGTTTTTGTGACCAGAAATATGCACAACTTAACTCTTGTTTATACAAATTAGCATATGGGGAAAATTGGTTTTATGTTGTTTTGCTTAAAATCACAGTTTCAAAGAACCTGTTAATTATGTTAAGTGAGGATTTACTGTATTATATAGTTTATTAAAAGACCCTGGGCTTTTTTGAGGGGGAATTAGACTTCCTGTTTGATTGTTTTATTTTGCTTTTAAGTTGACTAGGATTCTGTACACAGCCAATAACTCATTGATCTCTATTTAGCCCCTGTTTGGTGTTGTAGTCCCCACTTTATAAATTTGAAAACTGAGGCAGGATGAAGTTGGAAAATTCTTCAAGCATAGCAAATCAGTGACAGTCTCCTGGCTTTATCTGAACCTCAAACACTAGACTATGCTTTTCATATGTGTTTTGATCTTATCAAATTAATTTTCTGCTGAAAAATGAAAGTTATCTAGTATTCAGGATGGAAAGTTAATTACCCAATTTATTATGTCCTGTTGAGAATTAGTCATATCCCAGACTTATAGCTTTTAATTTTAGTTATTTTTGAGTGAGAATTGAATTGTAAAATATGCCCAGTTTCACAACTTAAGGACAGTAGACTGATTTTTTTTTTGACCTGTTACAAAATAATTTTTAGGTAAGCAATTAATCAGTGAAATTTCCATTTTAAAACATCTGAATCTGAGACAAATTCTTAAATTTAGCATGGATGGGTGTCCTTTCAGGCTAAAAAATATGTGTGCCGGAGATGAATTATTTCCTTTTCCAATTCCCAAAACTTTCTTTTTTCTCTAGAAAAAATTTGCTCTGTTAAATATTGTGATATTTTAAACAATATTTAGTGAATTATAAGTGGCAAATTAAGAGCCTCAAAGACATTAATCACTAAAAATATCCCCTCTCCAAAATTTGTAATTATAAACCAATGAATCATTAAGAGTTATATGCTGGTTGAGCTCTTTTGTCTTAAAGTTACAGAGAAGAATTTAGGTTAAAGATAACATTAATCATTAGTATTTTTTTTCTCTCCAGTTCTTAAGTCACACAGTAGCTTAGTATATTTTATCTGTTCTGCCTTATCTCAGGCTGATACCAAGTAAGGAAGTTTTAGACCAAAGAAAACTGTTGAAGTGATCAGGTTTTATAAGGTGAAAGAACATCTTGAACTCATAGAATCCAGAAGTGTGTTTCCTCCCTTGGTTTGCTGACAATATGGGTATTTTGGCTTGTGGAGTGGCCCTTAGAAATATCATGGATTATAGATTTGAGGAAAGAGCATGTGTGGTTTTAATTACCACCTGTACAGGAATGCCTTCCAAATCTTAACTCAGCAACGCTAACCTACCATTCTTTTTTCTCCTCTATTTCTTGCAATCTAAATAGTATCTCTTCTTGAAAACATTGCAAGAAACTGAAAAAACCTGATGTTTTGAGGGTGATAAGAATTTCTTGTGGTTTTAAAACATCTTTATTAAGGTTCTATAATTGATACAGAAGAAACACTGCAAACATTTAATATATACATTTGTTGAGTTTGGACATATGCATACACCTATGAAACCATCACCACAGTCAAGATAACAGACATATCCATCACCTCCCAAAGTTTCCTTGTGTCCTTTTTATTTTTGCACATGATAAGAACAATTAATATGAAACCTACTGCCCTAGCCAGTTTGGCTCGGTGGATAGAGCGTCGGCCTGCAGACTGAAGGATCCTAGGTTCAGTTCCAGTCAAGGGCACATGCCCAGGTTGTGGGCTTGATCCCCAGTTGGGGGCATGCAAGGGGCAGCCAATCGATGATTCTCATCATTGATGTTTCTATCTCTCTATCCCTCTTTCTTCCTCTCTGAAATCAATAAAAAATATATTAAAAAATAAAATTTATTAAAAAAATATGAAACCTACCCTCCTAACAAATTTTAAGTGGACACTACACTATTGTTAAATATAGGCACTGTGTTGTACAGTAGAACTCTAGAACTTATTCATCTCGCAGAATTGAAATTTTATACCAATTGAATAACTCACATTTTCTTCTCTACAACCCCCTGACAACCACCATTCTGTTCTCTGCTTCTTTAAGTATGACTATTTGAGATACTTCACATAAGTGGAATCATGCAGTATTTGTCCTTTTGTGTCTGGCTTATTTCATTTAGCATAATGTCCTCCAGGTTCATATCATCTCAAATGGCAGGATTTTCTTATTTTTTAAGGCCAAATAATATTTAATTATATGTATATATCACATTTTCTTTATCCATCTGTCAATGGGTTGTCAAAGAGACCCTATAAGTTATGTCTTAAATCTGACAAAATTAGTTCCCCTCATTGATTTTTCCCTAGTGTTTTCATATGTGTATTTATAATATTCACTATTCTTACCACCCCTACACACAAAGGGACACAAGGAAACTTTTGGAGGTGATGGATGTGTCTTTTACTTTGGTTGTGGTGGTGGTTTCACAAGTGTATGCATATGTCTAAACTCATCAAGTTATATACATTATGTATATTTTTTGTATATCAATTAACCTCAGTAAAATTATTTTAAAAATAATTTTTAAAAATCCTGAAAGACACTGAAGGAGACTTGAAGAAATGCAAAGACATCTATTTTTCTTGGATGGAATAATTCAAATTCATAAAGATATTGTTTTTCTAGATAATATACAGATTTAATGTTAACCCAATTCACATTCCAAATGCTAACAAGTATTTATATTTTTTAGCTAGAAAAATTGATAACAGGAATCTGTCTTAACAACTTAGTCTAATTCAGAGTTTTAGCCAGATATTAATGAGATTATCTTTTTACCCATTATACAGTGGTTCATTTTTCTTTCAATATAAAAGAGACTAGAAGAAGAGGTATATTTTCAGCAAATGAGTAGTATTTTGGGGGGTTAGCCATTGTGTAAACTTGAGCAATTTTTGTTTTCTTGATTTACTGAAGAATTATATATTCTCTTGTAAATGAAGATAACACTTTTCTTTTTAAAAATGTTTTTATTGATTTTTAGAGAGAGAGGAAGGGAGAGGGATAGAGAGATAGGAACACCAGTGAGAGAGAGACATCAACCGGCTGCCCCCTGTATGCTCCCTACTGGGGATCAAGCCCACAACCCAGGCATGTGCCCTGACCGAGAATCAAACCTGGGATCTCTTGGTTCACGGGTCGATGCTTAACTGCTGTGCCACACTGGCCTGGCTGAAGTCTACACTTTTGATTCATTGCTAGTATAATATACTTTTCTGAGCTGTTTTTTCATTAGTGATGAAGGATTTAATCTTCTTATCTGCGCCTTCTTTCTTTATTATGTAATGTCATTGTATGCATTTACTGAAATATTTGAAACATATTTATTGAATGCCTACCTTACAGGTACTGTGATAGGCACAGTGAGAGAAAAACCTATACAGAAATTATTACTGTAAAATTAATAAGCCCATCAACTAATAACTTTCAGAATAAAAAGTACATTTCTACCTGGGTGGAGGCATTGGATGAAAAGCCATTATGGATTCTGTCAAAAAAAAATATGGAAATGATAAAATAGTTCTAGAATAAAGAAGGATATCAAAAAGGGGCTGGTTGAGATACAGAGGAGTCTTACATAAAGGGATTTCAAGGTCTTACTGAAATAAAGAGCAGCTCCTCAGGAATGAGGAGCAGAGAAGTATAGGTGATTGTAGTTGAAAATCAGGATGTTAATAAAGAGAGATTGAGCAGTATCTCATTGTGACAAACTATATTTGGAGACATTTGCTGGAGTTAGATGAAAATTTGTGGCAATGAACATGTGAGGCCAACCAATTCTTATAGACAATTAAACGCATGATTTTGACCTCAGTGTGCCTTTAACCAACCAAGCTAAATGGCTGCTGATAATTTAGGAATGATTCAATAAAAAGGACACTGTAAATTCCTTTGAAAATATAGGAAGGTATAAAAATATACACTTCGTATTCTCTTTAACTTTTTAATCTTCCTAAAGATTTTTATTTTTTTAGGTCTGTTATTTATGACCAATTTAATAAATAAATATTCATGTTTTCATTTCCTCATTAGACAGAGGGGAAAGATGGTAATCTCATCTGCTAATTTAATTATTGAATTATCATTGTGAAATTCTATTGAATTTAATTGTATTAAAATTATAAATTTATGCCCTAGCCAGTTTGGCTCAGTGGATAGAGTGTCAGCCCATGACTGAAAGGTCCCAGGTTTGATTCTGTTCAAGGACACATACCTCGGTTGCAAGGCTCAATCCCCAGCCCTGGTCAAGGCATGTGCAGGAGACAACCAATTGATGTTTCTCTCTCACATCGATGTTTCTCTCTGTTTCTCCCGCTCCCTTTCATTCTCACTAAAAATTAATGGAAAAATATCCTTGGGTGAAGATTAACAAAAGAAAATATGAATTTATAAATCTGTCTTCCAACTATACCATCAACTTTGTGATTGTGGAGATCCAATTCTTTATCTTTGTGTCCATAGAGTCTAAAGATGCAGGGTCCTAAAAACACAGTACTAAGCAGTTAATAGCTACTTAACTGTGTTAGAGTATAAATACAAGTGTTTTAAATTATGATCTTGCTTTATTGTAAATTATTAATCATATTATTTTGAAAGCTGCCTTTTGGTCATATCTATGTATTTCCAATCACCAAGGATTCTTATGATCACTAAACTTTTTCAAACTATTAGGGACAATAGTAACAAAGTAAATGCTACCCACCCAGTCTTTGGGAGTGATAATAGTAACTGCAAGTTTCTATATTCAAAAAGAGAATATTTTATGACCTGAAGTTTAATTTACATTTTCCAGGTTAGTGATGGATTTCTTTATTAACAAGACGCTGACTTGGGAATTGTGTAGGATAGTCATGTTGTCCCCTGATAATATTTGTTTTTAATTGTGTGAATCACATTCTTTTAATTTAACTCTCCTTCTAGAGGCCTTTTTCAATTAAACTGTAATGTACTGTTACTGGGCATATGATTTTTTTTTTTTTTTTTACCTTGCTATTGCATTAGCTACTTCAAAATAAAATTTTAAATGATTTCATGGTATAAGTTCTTTGCCGTATTAAAGAATAAAGCTTTAAAAACAAATAAGTATGCAAAATTCCACAAATACTGATTCCTTCTAATTATACAAAATAGCATTTTTTTCTTCTTTATATCTTATGTTTTAAAATTAAATATTAAAAGTACAAAAAGGCAAAAAAAAAACCACAGATATTATTTGAACTGAAGAGTACTGAGTCCATTAAGCATCATGACTAAGTAATAGCTAAGAAAAGGTATGCCATGAGCTTCAGCTTTATGTTTGAATTTTTAAAAACTATTGCAATGTATATGCTCATCAGCTCGAAAATAGCATAAATGTGCTTTTTGACCTGCAAATATTTTCCAATTATATCTTATAATCAATTAGCACAAGCAAATAGAGGAAGTAGAATATTCAGTCCTCTGTGTTTAGCTGTTTCAGAACTGGTTTAGTGGAAAATTACTTTAAAGGTTTAATTTTCATTTTCATGAGAAAGATGCTTGTATTGAAATAGTGTGCAACTGAGGTCCTCTAGTGTCACAGCTGAATATAACACCAGCTTTTAAGATTTTGTGAAGTTTGTGCCAGAGAGGGAATGAACAAGGGCAAGAGCAATTACTACTTTAGAGTTGACAGCATAAAACCCAATGAGCTAAAAACAAAAACAAAAAACTAGATGTTTTTATTTGTTAATCAATCTTAAGGAAAATTTTCTTTGTTTTTAAAAAAGAAGAAAGGGTTGTCATGCTTTCATATTTACATTTTATTAATGTAATTATAGTTGTTTTAAAGTTTGTAATCTTTTCCTTTACATAATTGATTTATTTTTTGAGAATTTTAATGAAAACTGTAAATTCCAAATTGTTCTTGTTTCACACATTCCATATTTGCTTAGGACTGGCTGTTGTGGCAACTTAATATGGTAGAAACTATTGATAAAGAGGCATAGTTTTTTACAGGTTAGTTTAAATAAGCATTCTTTATTAGTAGTAAGTTTTTGTTTTTAAACACTTCATAGAGAATATCAACTTATTGCTTTATTTTAAAATATAGCTCAGAACTAGAAATTACCAGATAATTGAAGAAAAAAAATAGTTTGAGAGAAAGAGAGCCAAGGGAGAAACACACACACACACACCACAGCCTTACCCAGAGAAAATGAAGCTAACACACTTTTTTGCTTCCTGAATTAAAAGAATTCTAACAACTATCCTCAGAGAGACTCAAAAGAGTAACAAAGCCATAGCCAAGGAACATGAGCCAATGAAAAGGAATAACTAGATAACAGAAGAGAGATCCTAAATTAAATAGAGTACATAGGGCTAAAGGCCATGCTCATGGGACATAAAACAGAAAGTTGATATAGAAAATAGATCCAATTTTCTTCTGCCTACCAAGAGTTTCAATTAAAAGATACAGTGGAAGGTGAAAATAATGGAAGATATAACAAATCAACTTTTTTAAATTAATGTTTCTCTGTTAATGGAATATGAGTCTTAAAAGGGCATACCTAATGTTACTAGCACAAATGCCCACCCTGTAGACATATTGGGCTAAAATTTTGTCTAAGGATAAAGTGAAAAACAATCCTGAAAGCCTCCAAAGAGGAATAACATGGTATCTGACAACAAAGTTAGAATCAGGCAGACATTAGACTTCTCCCCATTAATGAAGAACACTCAAACACAATGAAGAAATCCAAGTTTGAGGGCATGAGTAAGATATTTGAAGACATGCCATGTTTTAAAATTAATTTCCCCTATGAATTGTTGTGCATTCTCCACCTTAAGGACTTGGTTACTGTGCCCTCTGCCTGAATCACACATTTCTGAGAGAGCTGCATATCTCTTTCACTTCCGTTAGATGTCTGCATAAATATTACCTTCTTAATGAAGCTTTGCTGGATCAAAATGTTGCTAAGTATATCCTAAATAATAAAAGCCCAGTGACAGAATGGCAGAACGACCAGTTGGTCAGTCACTGTGATGTGCACTAACCACCAGGGGGCAGACGCTCAGCGCAGGAGCTGCCCCCTGGTAATTAGTGTGCTCCCACAGTGGAAACGCCACTCATTTGACCAGGATGAGCAACACTCCCACAGCAGACAATCCTGCAGACCAGCCCCCTACCAGTGCATGAATCAAAGCACTAAAAGCTGGTGGTTACTAAGACTGTCCTTGTGGCAAGTGAAGTCCATACTCTCCATGGAATCTCAGAAAATCCCAGAATCCACTTCGCAGGATTGATCTAAGGGTTTCTATTCATAGCTTTAAGAATGGAATGAGATCATCAGCTTTTAAGTAGTTGAGGAAAACACATGGCTCCTTTTTCATTCTCTTCATTTGAAAATGAACACCTGGCTCCTACGACCCCACCCTGAGTGCTGTGCCAAGAGCTCACTGGCCCTTGGCTCTGAGTGAGTCTGCCTGCCAGTGGCCTTTACACCTAGCACCACTGCCTGAACATCTTACTCAACCTGTATCACTGACCGAGCACCCACCAGGCGATGCCCGGGTGCTTGCAGAGCAGCAGGGAGCCAGCTGCCCTATCTGACAGAGAGGAGCATGCATTCCACCTGGAGAGGACGGCGGGTGCAGGGAGGGAACAGCCTGGGACAGACATGAGGAGCAGCCGTTAGAGGGCACAGGCACCATGAAAACATGGGAATGAAGCCACATAAGGGCTCCACGAGGGGAGGGGCCAAAGGAGGCTCACTGAGGGAAAGTGGACAGATGGAGAAGGGCATCGGGCAGAGGGGACATCCCACAGAGGGCCAGCAGGACGAGCAAGAGACTGAGTGGAAATGGGTTGAGGCTGGGTTTGGGGCACATCCTGCAGGGATGAAGGCCCATGAGAACCTGGCATCCCCTGAGTGCAGGGGGAGGCACTGGGGATGTAGGTGAGGACCCGCTGGGCTAATGGCAGTGTGGACACACCCTCTGGCTTCTGTGTCAGGAGCAGACAGAGGGGGAAGTGGAAATTGTGGCAGACAAGGTGGCGGCTTTGGGTGTGCTGGAGGGAAGTCAGAATGTGAAGAACGATGGGGGGGGGGGGGAACGCATGTTCGCCTTGGCCCCTGGGAAGGCAGGGTCTCCAGTAGCTGCTGGCGGGGGGCCTGGGGTCAGATCACATACATTTTGAGGGTCTGACTGTAAAACCCAGACTTTAGTTTGAGCTCCACAGGAGGGACATGGAATGTTCACAACCAGCCTCTCACCATGACATCCAGGCGGCAGGTCACTTCCTGTCTCGCTGCCCTAATACCTCCACACCCACAACCCCCCCGCCAAGCTCTCTTCAGTGATGAGAAGTGCTTATTGGAAACAAGCAAATGGTTTTATTTTTGGTACAAAAAACAACAAAACAGAATGTACAGTATTATGGAAAGCAAACCTTGAAAACTAGGGAAATGAAGCCCCCTTGTGGACATACAGATCAGCTGTGCCTGGAACCCAGGTCACGTGTGACACAAAAGGGCTCAGGGTCCAATGCAAAGGGCTTGCCCAGGTGGTCTGACTTTAGTTTCCAGGACAGAGAGGCTCCTGCACTACAGAACAGAATGGCCAAAACCAGCCCCAAGTCCCATGGTCTAAGGCAGTGCTTACAGTGTTTCTGGAGAAAGAGACGCTCCTAAGACACTGGAACAGGGTGGTCAGCATCCAGATCACTGCCTCTAACTCCCAGAGTCTGTGGTGCTCTCAGCTCTGGCCCTCCCTCCCCCTCCCACTTACCCTCCCAGGTGAACTGCTGATGGCCCTTCCCATCCTCCACTCTCCTCAGCTCTGATGGCAGGTAGGGAGGGTGGGGGTTAATGCAGGGAATCTGAGGGCCTTGAGGAAATACCTGAGACAGTGTCTGTACACCCACCCCCCTGGCTGAACCGATTAACACAGAGGCCTCATGAGTGCGTATTTAGAACCCATCCTCCTCCCTCCCCCTCGACGCTGCCACTGAGTAACTTGGCTGTTTTGGGCAAGTTCACCTCTGGAGTGTTAATTCTCTCTCCTTTAAAAGGATAACAAGAGCCCGGCGGGCATGTCTCAGTGGTTGAACGTCAACCTGTGACTCAGGAGGTCAAGGTTTGACTCCCTGTCAGGGCACATGCCCAGGTTGTGGTCTCAATCCCCAGTGTGGGGCGTGCAGGAAGCAGTCAATCCATGATTCTTTCATCATCGGTGTTTCTATCGCTCTCTCCCTCTCCCTTCTTCTCTGAAATCAATGGAATATCCTCCTATATAATAAATTCCTAATATGCAAATTGCCCCCTCGACCATGGGTTCGACTGCTGACTATGACATGCGCTGACCACCAGGGGGCGGTGCAGAGCATGGCAGGCATCAGCGACTAGGCACTGGCAGCAGGTGGCAGTTAAGGTGCTGCTGGCCCCAGTGGGCTTCCGGGTGAGCCAGGCCATAGCCGCCAGGACTGCAGGGGCCGGTCAGCTCCCCGTGGGTTTGCGCAGGAGCCAGTCTGTGAGGCTGGCCGGGAAACAGCATGCTGCCTACCCAGCTTCCATGTGGCACTGCTGGGTGGCACAGAGGCCCATTCTGTGCCCCAGCCCACAGCATCTGGTGACGCTCATCTCATTTCTGCATGGGGACTCGGGCACCATGACTCAGGCGGAGGGGGTGTGCAGGCAACCGAGGGTCCAGGTGCTGCCCAGGGCCCACAGGTCATCTGGGACCTGCCCTTCCATGCCAGACGCTCATGCTTCAATCACCGGCCAGGCCTAGGGACCGCACCCATGCACGCATTTCATGCACCTGGCCTCTAGTATATATATATAATTATATATACATATGTAATTATATCCTATATAATAAAAGCCTAATATACTAAGTGTCTGTCTGGTTCTTTGGTCGTCCTTTCAACAAAATGTAATATGCTAGTGATATGCTAAGGCTGCTCAACCGCTCACTATGACATGCACTGACTGACCACCAGGGGCAAACGCTCCAACCAGTAGGTTAGCTTACTGCTAGGGCCCATCTTGCTGCTGAGTGAGACGGGCCAGACATGCCCTGGAGACCTCCTGCGGTCCTTCCCCGGCTGGATAACCTCCCGAGTCCCTCCGTGCACCGATGGGGTCCCTCAGCCTGGCCTGCTCCCTCTCACAATCCGGGCTGAGAGACTCCCCCATCCCCTAGTGCACAAATTTCATGCACTGGACCTCTTGTGTGTATATATATAATTAGCAACCTGCTACCCTACATTCTCTTTTCTCTTTTCTACTTTTTATCATTTGATCACTATGTGTCATATATTCACTTACTTGGTTAGCCTTCAAGAGTGGAATGCAGGTTTTTAAATCTCATTTAAAAATTGACAATATAAATAATAAAAATCAGAAATTAGGAAAGGAAAATGGGAAAATTGTAGAAGTGTATTAATTATATCATTATGCATAGTGAAGAGCTAATTATCCTATCTAATAAAGAGGGAATATGCTATTTGACCCTCACACTGTCACAAAAGATGGATGTGCCCACAGCCAATAATGAGGGAATATGCTAATTGACTGCCACGCCTTCAAAGATGGCAGCGCCCACAACCACAAGATGTCAGTGCCCAGTTCCCTCAGCCCCGCTGGGGTGGCAGGCGTGTGGCAAGGCCGGACCTGCCCCCAGACAGGCCCAGCCTTGCCGCGTGCCTGCCTCCAGAGTCCCCCAGTCCCCTCAGCCCCCCAGCCACCCAGGGCCGGCCTAAGGCACAGGCAAGCCTCGGGTGGCGGCTGCCCAGCTGCCCAGGGCCAGCTGAGGCTTGCACTGCCAGCAGTGGCAGCAGCAGAGGTATAATGGGGTGTCGCCTTCCCCTGATTGCCGGGTCGCCTCCCGCCCCTGAAGGCTCCCGGACTGTGAGAGGGGGCAGGCCGAGCTGAGGGACCCTCCTCCAGTGCACAGATTTTCATGCACTGGGCCTCTAGTATTAAATAAAAGTCTAACCACCAGAAAAATTGAAACAGAAACTGCTAAGGGTGGTTAGCTCTGAAAAGTCAGCATAGGATAAGAGGAGAGAGGGATTTTAGTTTTTCATCTCTGGGTCATATGATTTTTTGGAATAGGGAGTCATAATCCAACTTCTAAAAAAATGTTATTCAGCCTATTTTTTTAAACATCAGTTTATTGAGGTGTCATTTCCATGCCTTAAAATTTACCCTTTTAATATACAGTTTAAACCTGCAGAAGGTCAGTTGCACAAATGTATCATGTACCCATAATCAAAATTACAATCCTTCATGCTCAGTTTCCTCCTTCATAGTCAACCCATCCCCCTACCCAACCCCATGACAATTAGTGATTTGTTATTTCATCTTTTTTACTTTTAACTTATGTCTTTTATTTAGTGTGGGTTTCTTGTAGCCAGAATATAAATTAGTCTTCTTAATTCTTATCCATTCTGATCATCCTTATCTTTTAATTGGTGAGTTTACTTAATACACTTAATGTAACGATTGATACCTCTGAATTAAAATCTATTAGTTGTTTTCTAATTGTTCCATTTGTCTTTTGTTCTTTTTTCTTTAATTCTGCCTATTTTCTGATTGACTATTTTTTAATAATTACATTTTGTCTCTTGTTATTTAGTTTTTTTTAGCTTTATAAAATCATTTTTAATGGTAACCTGCAAATTTTAATTTAATTTTTAAAAGTCTTAATTCAAAATGTCAAGAAATACGTAGAAAGGAAATCTAATATCAAAATGCTGGTTTGAACATTGGGTTTGAATTAGTTTCCCCTATTTATCTGTATATTATTTCTAACTCCCCACATCAATGATGTCTGATTTTTTTTTTTCTTAATGGAAAGAGATGGAGAGGGAAAGAATAAAAAGAAACTGGGCATCTTTGTGGAAGATGTACTAGGGGGAATAAGAAAAATGTTTGATAAATCATAAAGTCCTAGAGGTTGCTTTGTGGATTGATATGGAAAGTAAGATCATGTCTCTCTGCCATAAAATATATTGTAGCTAACTATTTTTGTTTTGAGCAAGATAGATGATTTTCATTGACTTGGTAGGACCAATCTGCCATCTATCTAGAACTTTCCTGGCAATTTGGCAAAGCAAAACCTACAAAATGTGAGTTGCACACCACCACAATTAAATTCTCTTCCTGGAGAGAACAGATGTGCTATTAGTGTAGCCTTTAGGAAACTGTAAGATCTTTGTCAGATACAATCCTATTACAGTTATAAGACCCAAAATATGTACAAGTGGATATTTTAGAAAATGTATAGACTATTTTCTCTTAATAGAAAAGGAACAGTAAAAATATAACTGAATTTTGTCACAAAACCTTATCTCATTCATTAAAATTGGTTTTATATCTACTTTGTAATTGATCTGTGACTTTCTGTTTCCTTTGTAGCTATTCAAAGGTTTTGTGCATAGCATTTGAGGTACTCCAGGGCTTGCAGTATATGAACAAACATGGCATAGTACATCGGGCACTATCTCCTCATAATATCCTTTTGGACCGAAAGGTAATTGCCAAATAATACATTAAATGTTGGTTTATTATTTGAGGTTGAAAGCTACTGAAATCAAGCCCACTTAGTTAATCAGAGAGTAGGTTAAGAATATGTTTTAAGATTATTCATAACGAAAAGACTGTGTGAAAGCTAGCTAACATCGGTGGTGTTAGAAAAAAGCCAGTGTAATTAAATTATATAAGTCCATGTGTTTTTCACATGCATTATTCTTTTTCCCCAAAAAAGTCACTTTCTAACATCCGTTTTGTTTTCTCTTCCATTCATTTTCTTAAAAAATATGTATTCTATCTTCTTGATCCATGCCTGCTCTGAATTTGCTTTCATCTTGAGAAAGTCTCTCAGTTTACATAGAATATTTTTCTCATAGTACAATTGCATTGTATTTTCTCCTCTTTGTTTTTTTCCCTATTTTCTCTTCTATATTTTACTCTCCATTTACCACTTGTTCACACCTAGCTCTCTTGTTTTGAAGTGCTGCTTCTCTACTTGCAAATCTAGTGAGTGATTAGTAAGAAGCTAGTCAACCCTTCTAAGAGAGTTATGGGTAACAAGGTGAAATATGTTCAGGAATAATCATAATTTAATTCTTTTTTCATAAGCATATGAAAATAGTTTTGAAGGAATATTTTCTGGGGAATTATTTTCTATTAGTAGGATTACTCTTTTTCCCAGTTTCTCTTACAGACTTTTAGTACAGTTACCTTATGATATTAAAAATCACAAAAGAGAATATGGTACTTATGGATTTCATATTTATAACAGTAAAGTATCTAACTAATATGAATTTCTTTAAATTATAAAACATTTTGTAAGGCTTAGAAATAACATTCTGAGATAAAGGAAACAACCCAATTTTAAATCTTCTTAATTTTTTAGTGTTAAATATATAAACGGGGAAAATTTAAGGGATTTATAAAATATATTTGTCTTTTATTAAGAACCTCAATTTTGTGATAATTATGACTGTTCTCAAGCAAATAAAAAATGGTTGGAAATATAGCAGATTCACTAATATTTGATGACTTCAGTCCTGATGTTTTCAAGTTAAGAACTCTCATGTCAGAGTTAAATTATAATGTTATGAATGGACTTGCTACATCCTGAAAAAAATATTTTGTGAAAATTGCCCTAAAATATTCTAAGTAGGTATTCAAGGCAAACAAGAAGACTTGCTTTTTTGCTTTGTCAGAAAGCCTAGAAAGTACAAATACCAAAAATTGTTTATGCTTGTGTATGTATACATACATATATGTGTGTATATACATGCATATAAATGTATATTTATATACACATACATTATGTTTTTAAGAAGTGTAAAGTAGATTAAACATTGGCAAGTAGATTTTTTTTAAATTGTGATAAATTTATGTATATATTCTAATGTATCTGACTATATAATGGTTCCTTTACTTATAAAATGTATAATGATATTTTTCCTGCTAATATTAAAATGTTTCATAGTGATTTTTTTTCTCCTTTATTTTTGTAGGGACATGTTAAATTGGCTAAATTTGGACTTTATCACATGACAGCTCATGGTGATGATGTTGATTTTCCAATTGGGTAAGAATATGTTTGCTTTTTTTAGTTCTGTCTTAAAATTTGTAGTCTTTGTTATAGCTTTTCTTTATTAACATAACCTCACTTAATGATTCTCACTTAATATGTATTCCTCAAAAGACTGAGAAAAATCACTCTCATATTATTTTTCTTTGCTTCTGAGTTTAATTCCCTTTTTTTAATGTATAATTGCATATTAAGATTCTAGCTTAGTCTTTGTATATTTCAGAGGTAATGGGGTAGAGTCTACAGCTGAAAGTCTGTGTTTAAGTTTGAGTGATCCCTTCTGGTATAGAAATCCAGGTTTATGCAGGCCTCCAAGTAAAGAATGATAGTTTTTTCATCCTGTACTCAAAGGTGTGCTTTTGACATAAATCTTAGTGTTATATTTGCTGTGTGGTGACTTTTTAACATTTTAAAAATATAAATTTTCATTGTTTAAAATTGATATTATTTAAGATACATAGAAGTTATAAACTAGTACAAAGAATTCCTGTATACCCCTTACTCAGATTCCTCAAATATTAACATTTAACTACATTTGCTTTATCTTTTTCTTTCCTCTTATACATATATGTGTATAAGTATAGTTTTTAATCATTTAAGTGTAATTAGTGCATAAAATGGCCTTTACACCTAAATATTTTAGCTTGTATTTTCTAAAGTAAAATATTTTTGTACATCCCACAAACTAATTATCAAAACCAAGAAATTAAAATTGATATAATACCATTATGTAATATAGGGATCTTTATCATACTTTTCTGTTGTTGTGTGGTGTTTTTAATAATATCTATTTGTGCTTTGTTGTTTGGAATCTTTAAAATCAGTTCTATCACTCTATCACTGAGAATTGTGGATCGGAGTAATGGAGTGTGTTTCTGCTTAAAAAATTTAGATAATTTTAAAAAGGTCTCATTTATAAATTACCCTTATATCTTTAAAAGTTAAATTGTAGATTTCTTACCTAAATTTTTCATTTGTTTGGACATAGCCAATCTTGAAATAAACTGTTTAGTCATTCTTTCCTTTGTTTATTAAGAAAATATTTATTGAGCACCTTCTCTTCTGGCTGCTGATATATAAAAATCAGTAAAATATGTTCCTATCCTCAAGAGACTCATGGTTTATTGGGACTTTTTTTGTTTTGATAGCCTACTTATTACGGTGCATAAATTCATAATTTTGAAGTTTTGCATTTCAAAACTTGTGGTCATAGACAACAAATAATTGTTGTTACAAACACTAAAACTTATTTTGTAAAAATAGCCTACACTTTCCCTAGTTGGTTTGGCTCAGTGGATAGAGCATCAACCTGGGGACTGAAAGGTTCTGGGTTCAATTCCAGTCAAGGGCACATGCCCAGGGTTGTGGGCTCAATCCAGAGTAGGGGTGTGCAGGAGGCGACCAATCAATGATTCTCTATCATCATTGATATTTCTCTCTCTCTTTCCCTCTCCCTTTCTCTCTGAAATCAATAAAAAAAAAATTTAAAAATAAAAATAAAATAGCCTGCACTATGTTTTTTAAAAAACATTTAAATATAATAAAAAATACATTCACAATAAAGCTCTATCCAGTACCTTCATTATATGTGATAATTACCTTTTGAAGTAGCTTTTAAAGAACTGTAATAAATGTGATTCCTTCTGCTTCTTCATTTTGTCTGACTCAGTTTGGCATGAGAGAGAACCCCAAAAGTACTAGTATAACATAAACCAAAATTACTTTAATTTGTTACCTTTTACTTAAAGGTGCTTTAGGTTATAATGATGAATATAAAAAAGGAAGTGATTTTTCTTAAAGCACATCAAACATTTGTGAACTACATTTGAATCTAAAATGCTTGGATAGAATTGGTCTTATGTGGCCATTTGGTCTTGCTTACTTTGAAGTCTTAGAGGGTCTGAACAGAAAGTATCAGAGCAAAATGTGAAACATTAGCCAGGAAAAATAAAGTGATCAAAAAGCTAAGGCATGAAAGAAAATATTTACACCAGAAGAAGCTTACAGTTGATTCAAAAGACAAATATTAAGGAGCAACAAAGTAAAATGTTAACATCTGTTTCAAAATATTATAGAGTTAGAAATTGGACATTCATTTTAGTGGGCCAGTAGCTTAATACCTTGTTAAAACTTCAAACAGATATGAAAGTCACTTATATTTACCTCACCAGTCATATAGCAAGGTTCTGATAATTTTCTCTGTGTGTTAAAATATTATGTTAAAGAAGTGGTACTTGTTAAAAGGAGATAATCTACATTAAAGAAGAACTTTAGGGCTTATTGTTTTCATTAATTAATTTAATCATCCTTCATTGGAGCAAGGGCCACCTCTATGCTTCCAGAGATCACCAGTCAGCGTTTTAGGTATAATAATCATATATATATATATATATATATATATATATATAAAAAAGCCTAATATGCAAAGTGTCCCCTCGGGAGTTCAACGAACTCTGAGTTCAATCGCTCGCTATGATGTGCACTGAACACCAGGGGGTGGCGCGGAATGAAGGAAGGTTCCGGCCGGCAGCCAGCAGCCAGGGAAGGGAGGCCCTGGCTGGCAGCCACTAGGGACCCTAAACCATGCACAATATTTGCACACTGGGCCTCTAGTTTATCTATATTGTTGCTTGACTTTTTACTATCCATACTATTATTTTCTGAGTTAGATGTGTTGGGAATTAGGATTAAAAATGACCAATTAGCCTTTTGGACATATTATGGTAATGATAAATATGTAACATTACATTTGTGTCACATTCTCCATTTTTATTAGATACTAGAGGCCCGATGCACAAAATTCATGCAAGTGGCTCAGCCCCCACCGCCACAGCGGCTGCCTCTGCCTCGGCCCCCGCCACAGCGGCTGCCTCTGCCTCGGCCCCCACCGCCACAGCGGCTGCTTCTGCTTTGGCACCCCTCAGCCCCCCATGACACGGCTTAGTACAGAAGGTTGTCTAGAAGGACGTCCGGTCTAATTAGCATATTATGCTTTTATTATTATAGATGTATGTATTCACTAATATATAACAGTTTTATTAGGTGGGCGTTATTATTTCTACTTTACAGATTAAGAAACCCAGATCATATAATGAATATGTGTTAGGACTGAAAACAGAACACAGGTATTATAATATCAAAGCTAGTTCTATTTCCACTAGACCTCAGTTGTTTCAAGATATATCCCATATTCATTTAGAAGAGCAGTATGGTATCTTAGGGTATGATGCCATAAAACTTGTGTATAAGAGACATACATGGACAAATTAAATCACCCTCATCATTGTATTAAAATGAAAAGGAATTAAAAACCCTAATTTGCCCATTTGAATTTAAGTTATACTTCCTGGCTTAATTGACTTGAATTTACAAATAAATAGGAAGTATTGGCAATCATAGTGTGAGGAGGTGGCTATAAAAAAAAAAAAGGAAGAGAAATGGAAACAATAATTGAGTGCCTGCATTACATTTATTACATAGATGTTACATATACGTAGGTATATTTTGATTAATGTCATTATTGCAGGGTGGC
Organism: Corynorhinus townsendii; assembly: GCA_026230045.1. Classification (NCBI taxonomy): domain Eukaryota; kingdom Metazoa; phylum Chordata; class Mammalia; order Chiroptera; family Vespertilionidae; genus Corynorhinus; species Corynorhinus townsendii. The sequence continues at coordinate 75,374,276 of JAPDVU010000001.1, read as the reverse complement.
ATAATAAGCTAACTTCATTGAATCAAAAAAATTAGATGATTGTGCTCGTGACTAAATCTGACAATAAATGAGTAAAATTCTGCAACAAATAGAGCAGAATTTTACTCATTTTTCGTTTATATTCTGAAGCTATATTTGCTTCTTTCCTGTCCAGGCAGTAGGATTCAAACTTAGCAATTGCCAATAGGTCTGATTCTTATGTATGATCTGCTTTTTAAATTGTTGTCTGTAAGGCAGACCTAACTGCCATTTTGATAAGAGATTAAGCAAAAAAACAACATATATATATATATATATATTTATATATATATATATATATATATGTATATATATATATAATACATTGACACAGATAACAGTGTGGTGATAGAGGGAAAGAGGGGTGGGAGTATATGGAGGTGGGCTAAGGGGGTATAAATGGGTATGGAAAAAGACTGGGCTGTGGCTTACAATGTAGTGTGCAGATGATATTTTGTTGAGTTGTACACTTGAAACCTGTATGGTTTTGTGAACCAATGGCATTCCAATAAGTTCAATAAGAAAAATTAAATAAGTATATTTTTTTAGCAAAAATATACTAAGCATATCTTATATTTAAGTTTCGTTGGTAGTTGCTGAGGATTTATAAAAATGAATGGTGTACCGGTGTCCTCAGTAGTTTATTTACATAGGAGAGTAAGTTTTTGTTATTATAAACATAAAAATGAGTAATATTACATATTGCATATAGCCTATTACATAAAATATAGAACAAGTAAAATAAATAGCTGATACTCATGATGGACCCATAAGAAAGATACTAATAAAATACTATGGGGATCACTGAGAGGAGAAATAATTTCCATCTCAACAGATCTACTTCAGGTTTCATGGAATTTATCAGAAAAATAAAAATAGTTTAAGTCTGATAGGAAGATTTTGAATGTAATATGATTTTCTTACTAATTTCTTTATGTTTTACCATTGAATTTTCTACTAAAAATTTCCTTGCACTTGATAAATATAAATATTTATCTTTAGTGAAATTAAACTATATCAAATTCTCATGGAACCTATGACCAAATATAGTAAAGTATTATTTTCTTTATTTTCTTCATTGATTAAGGTATTACATATGTTTCCTTACCTCCCCGCCCCCATTGCCTCACCACCACCAATCCTCCCTTCCCCCCCACTCATGCCCTCATCCCCCTGGTGTCTGTGTCCATTGGTTAGGCTTATATGCATGCATACAAGTCCTTTGGTTGATCTCTCCCCCACCCTCCCCTACCTTCCCTCTGAGGTTTGACGGTCTGATTGATGCTTCTCTGTCTCTGTATCTGTTTTTCTTCATCAGTTTATTTTGAAAAGAGAGGATTAAAACAACAACAATGCTTCTATGACAGTTATTAGTTAACCTAATCAGGAAAAGGGCAGAGAACTCAAGTGCCCAAAGAAGATATGGTAATAGAAATATAACCAGAGAATTAGAGTACATTAAAAGACTTCAATAGACTCTTTTGTTTAACTCTGCAAATTTGAAAGCTAGGATGAAATGGTTAATTGGAGAGGAAATACAAATTACCAAAGAGAACTTTAAAATCTGAAAACACCAATTACAGAAGCATAGTTAACGTTGCCTTTCCCAAGAAAGATAACTGGACCAGACTCAGGCACATTCTACCAAACCTGTAAGGAATGGTTAAATTTGTTGCTGTTTAAATTATAATTATAATATACTAGGGGACTGGTGCACAAAGATTCGTGCACAGGGGGCGGTTCCCTCACCGACCTGCACCCTCTCCAATCTGAGAGCCCTCAAGGGAACCCTCTGCAACCCAGGAGTTTCTATCTGTCTTTGCAATCATATGAGCGAATTGTCTGAGACCCCAACCCAGTTTGGTTTGGTGCTCACAAAATAATAGAGGTCTTTTTTTTTTTTTCTTTGCTCCATTGGTAGATATTTCCTAGAAGTTGCAGAATATCTTCCCTTTAATTGTTCCTCGACATTCTGACTTTACCTATGTCTCTCACCTTTGCTTTCCCTCCATCCCCCACCTGCAACAGTAACTTGCTCCAGGCTCACTTTGCTCTAGTGTCTAGGAGATCCCGCAAAGCGTCTGCCACCAGAACTACGATTCCCAGCATTCCTGATGCTCCCCGTGCTCTTGGTTTCTGCTTCCAGTCCAGGGGCTGCACAAATGAAAAGGACTGTGAACTCCACCCGCCCTCAGGCTGGGCTGACAGGACCGGACACTCCAGTGGTGCCCCTGGGACCCCAGCCGCTGGATGCCAGTGCGCGCGCTAGCCACAGGCTCTAAGTGGACGGGGTCCCGGGGACACCCACCCTGTCGCCATCCCATCCCACCCTGTCGCCATCCCATCCTGCCCCCGGCTGCTTGGCGCCTGCACACATAGGCCCTGAGTGGTCAGGAGGCAGGACACTGCTCCTGCACACTGCTCACGGGCCCACCATCTTTGTCGGGTTAATTTGCATACTCACTCCTGATTGGCTGTGGGCATCGTGGAGATGTGGTCATTTTACATATTTGTCTATTATTAGTGTAGATACCCTGAAATATATTTTCAGGAAAACCTTTCAAAATATTTTAGTAAGCTTCTATAACATTAATCCTAAGATTTTTAAAGGTACCACATAAAATGTTTAAATACAAATCTTAGTCATTATATTTTACTTTTACATTTGTTATTACAACAATATTATATATGACATCATGTTATTTTATGATATCATTATTGACAGATGACTTGATTATAAAAACTACTCAAAGAATCATTTTAAAAAGTATTAGAATTAATCAAGAGGTCAATGGGGAAAAAGGGGACATATGTAATACTTTCAATAATGAAAAAGATTTTAAAAATTAATGATTCTTTCAGGTACATTTGTTAATATTTCACCTGTCAGTCTTTACCTTCCAACTGAATTTTTTTTTCCAAAATATATTTTATTGATTTTTTACAGAGAGAAGGGAGAGGGAGAGAGAGTTAGAAACATCGATGAGAGAGAAACATCGATCAGCTGCCTCCTGCACCCATCCTACTGGGGATGTGCCCACAATCAAGGTACATGCCCTTGACCAGAATCGAACCTGGGATCCTTCAGTCCACAGGCCGACGCTCTATCCACTGAGCCAAACCGGTTAGGCTTCCAACTGAATTTATCTATTTATCTAATTTATCTAATTAATTTATCTATTTATCTAATTTATCTAATTTAAAGCCTTATATATCTTCTGAGTTTCTGAGAAAATAGAAGAAACTAATTAAATATATGATGTTTGCAGTAGTTTCAAAACAGACTAATCTATTATTTTGGAAAGAAATTTTTTCCCCTCAAATTCATATAATAAGCCTATTGGTATTTTAGTGGTGCCTAAATATAGGTTTTCATTCTTTTGTTTATGACCATAATGTGAAATTTAATTCAAAAAATTCTAAATTTAATAAAATTTTATTAATTAAAGAAAGCTATATGAAGGTTGCTAGATACAAAATTAAATAAAAAATTATTTACAAATCAGCAGAAAATATGAATACTTAACAAGAATTTAATCAAGTATGTTCAATAACTATGGAAAAACATACATCTTTTTTGAAAGACCCAAATAAATATGGATATATCATGTTCATAGACCGTTAGGGTCAGTATTGGAAATATGCCAGTTCTCCCCAAACTGTCTCTACGTTTGATCCAATTACAGTAAAAATTCCATCTGTGTGTGTATGTGTGTGAGAGAGAGAAAGAGAGAGAGAGAGAGAACTTCATAAGAAAGTTCTAAAATGTATATATATAGAACAAACATCTGAAAAGGGCCTAGTTATTCCTAAAGATAAATTAAAGGCTATGTGTGTGTATGTGTGTTGGAAGGGCTTTTCTTTTTAGCATTTATTGGTAGTTATACTAGTATAATATTATAGACTTAAAATAGTTTATATATATAAAAAGCCAGTGCCCAGAACACTGGAACAACTGGATCTACCAGTCGCTATGATGCCCACTGCAGCCAGCGAACCGCCAAATCATGGATGGGCGGGTGGCCAACCTCCCGCGCCCCTTCCCCTGATCACCCTCTCTACCCCAATAGGGCCCACCCCCAATGGGCCCCCACCACCACAATTGGCCTGCAGCACCTCCCACTGCCTGGCCCACCCCAGATTGGCCCCCTACACCAATGAGGGGCGGAGCTGGCCAGCCAACCGCCTGTGGCCCCTCCCCCTGGCCAGCTCCGCTCCTGATGGGCCCCCACCACCCTGGTCAGCCCACAGCCCCTCCCCCCACCCTGATCAGCCCAAGGCCCCTCCCCCACCCAGCTCTGCCCCTGGTCATCTCCCCGCACACACACACCAATCAGGGGCAGGACCAGCCAGCCAACTGTCTAAGCCCCCCTCCCGGCCACTGGCCCCCGATTGGCCTCTCCACCCCATTCAGGGGCGGGGGCAGCTGGCCCACCGCCCACAGCACCTCCCCATGGCCGGCTCCACCCCCGATTAGCCGCCACCACCCTGATTGGCCTGCGGCCCCTTCCCTCGGCTGGTCTCACCCCCAATCACCCCTCCCCCCAGCACCGGTCAGGGGCAGGACCCGCCAGCCAATGTCCCGCAGCCCCTTCCCACCAGCCGGCCCAGCCCTGATTGGGCCCCGATCTGGGCTGGTCGGCTGGCCAACCCACTGCTGTCTTCTCCTCCCAACAGGCCCGGCCCCGCCCAATCCATCCCAATCAGGGCCGAGCTAACCGAACCCAACCTGTGCACGAATCCATGCACTGGGCCTCTAGTATAATAATAATAATTGAAACAGGACACAATTGCTTATTTATGTACGGAGAATGATAAAATACCTTTTGTCATATGAAAAAATTATTCTAGTTGGATTAAGAAACTTAAATGTGAAATATAAACTATCAGACTTTGAGAAAATGACACAAGAGATCATTTATATAAGATAATAAAATCACTAAGTATGAGAGAAAAGACTAATTAATTTGAAAGATTAATTAGTTTTAAAAAATCACTAAGTATGAGAAGGACTTCTCATTCTTAAACAAATACCAGGAAGAGAATGAAAAGACAGGCCAGAAAATGGTAGAAAGTATCTTAAGTCACAATTACTAAAAAAAAGGAATTAGTATCCAGAATTATAAAGAACTTTCTTTCAAAAGTAATAGAAATGTCAAAAACTGTGCAGAAAAGGGTTAACATAAGGCATGAGGTAGCTATTCCTAGAAAATAAGTCCTCCTTGCATAATTGGCCCTTGGCTAGCACCTGGGAACTTTGATTTAAAGACATTTCATCCCATGGTTTTCTAACTGATAATGCTGGTTTTTTGTGCTTGTTTGTGTAAAGAATGTGGTTTGTGCAAAACACTGGTTTTCATTCTAAGGCTCTTGAATTTTGATGTATGCTAAACTAAAGATACCTTTATGACCAGTTAACAATAAAAACCTTGGGCACTGAGTCTTTAATAAACTTCACTGGCCAGAGGCATTGCATACATGTTTCTACCTTTTTGTTGCTGGGGAAAAGTTTGTTCTATGTGGCCCCTGATGGGAGAGAGAGTGTAAGGAAGCCTACAGAAAGATTCCTTCATATTCCTGCTGTTTTTTCTCCCTTGTGATTCAGCTATATACACTCTGTCATGGTAATAAATCTTGGCTGTGAATATATCTACATGCCAAGTTACATGAGTCCTAGTGAATCTTTAAATGTGGGGGTGGTCTTGGGGACCCCAACCCAACACCTTACCAGAGAAATGGATAAAAGACCTAGAGGGTATTGTGCTAAGTGAAATAAATCAATCCAAGAAAGATTTCACTTATATAAGGGTCCCAAAAAATGTTGAATAACTATAAAGGCAGTGTTTATTAAATTACATTTCATTTTCAGAATTGAGCTATCAGCTGTTAAAGTGTGTATACATTTTTTGGAACACCCTTTCAATGGAATCTAAAGAACAAAAGAAATGAACAAAAGTGAAACAGACTGGTTGCCAGAATAGAGGGGGCTTGGAAGACTGGGTTACATGCAACAATATTGATGACTTTTAAATAAATAATGTTGATTGAAAAAGCAAATCACAAACGAATACTGACCAGTAATATGAAGTTCAGAAATATGTGTGACTAAGCAATGTACTCTTTAGGGATACAAATATATGGTAAAACCATAATTGGAAGAGAATTACAAACACAAAAATTTCAGCTGTGTTTCTTTTGGGGGATGTAAGGGGGACACAATTAGGGAGAAGCAGAGATGGCCCTTTAGTGATAATAAGGTGTTCTTTACTTAAACTGCTTGGCAAGTACACAGTTGTTCATTGGAACTTAATTTTTTATACTTTATTCATATTTAATACTTTATTCATGTTTTATACTTTATTCATATTTAATATTTACTAAAACAGTTTTCAAAAAAACTTGTTATCTTGGTAAATGAAGGTAAGGGGAAATAGTCACTCTCATGTATTGCTTATGAGAATATAAATTGATACAACCTGAAAGAGCAACTTGGTGATATATATGTATATAAACACTACAGACCCAGTGCACGTATTCATGCACCCGTGGGGTCCCTCAGGGTGGCCTGTGGGGATTGGGCCAAAACCGGCAGTCCAACATCCTCCGAGGGATGCATTAGTGCGCAAAGTGACAGGCCTCTCATGCCAGCCCCACTATGCCTGCCACCTCCGCTGCTCGCTGCTCGGTAGGCTCACTGACAGTTTTCAGAAAGAATGAGGCAAAGCTATACTTATTGTTGTAGAATGATCTCTATAAAATATACAGAGTAATGTGTATATTACGCTTCCTTGTGGGGCAGTGGTATGGGTGGTCAAGTTTACGTGTACATAAGTATGTATGAGTGACTGGAGCACAGAGATGGGAGAGTCTTAGCTTCTAATTTATATATTATTACAATATTTTGATATTCCTACTAGTATTCAAAATAATACTGTTTTGAAAGGTGAAATGTTCTTTGTGGGAACCCCTTTCACGTCCCGTGTGGTTCAGGGTTCCGGTTCAGGGTTTTGGTTCTGGAGAAGGCCGCACACCAATGAAAAGATACTTGGTAAAGTATTAATTTGGGAATACTGGGGGCCAGGCAAGAGCCCACTTCTAGTGGGAGGACTACTCTGCTCTGGCCTTGCTATCCTTTTATTAAGACTATGGGATACACCCATAACCTTTAGGCAGGAAATTCCAATAACAGAAATTTACATAAGACAAACAGAGGTGGAGGCTGCTTCAGCTAACAATGTTTTAACTAAACAGTGAGCAAACTAGCTCTGTCCTTTCAGAGCAATGAAGGTTGTTGACCAGCCTTCCTGGTTCCCTGTCCATAGCTTTCTAATTAGTGAGAATGATCAGTTTCCGCAGTTCTTTACTTCTTCCTACCTTTGTTGTTGGCAGTTCTTTACTTCTTCCTACCTTTGTTGTCCATAGTAATTATTCATTTTTTAAATATATCATTATAGGTATCCATCATACTTGGCACCTGAGGTAATTGCACAAGGAATTTCCAAAACCACTGATCATGTGCCAAGTGAAAAACCATTGCCTTCTGGCCCCAAATCAGATGTATGGTCTCTAGGAATCATTTTATTTGAGCTTTGTGTGGTAGGTATAAAAAAATATTAAATAATAATTTTTTAATGTATTTCTTAGAATAATTTTTTAATAGGAAAACTATTTGGTAATAATATCTTTTTGCTTTGAAAATTGACTAGTTACTAGAGGAGAAATGTCTTAATTCTCAATTTGACTTGTAACAAAATTCTGTTTGACAATTAATATGCCTATTATTTTGGTAGCTCTAGAAATGTTTATACTTTTACTAATTATAAATTTTACTAAGTGTAAATATCATTTTGATATTTCTTTTACCCTTGTATTAAGTACAAAAAAATTTACACTATACAAAGTTAAAAACGAAACATTGTATAAATGTTTACATTTAAAACTGCTTACATTCTTTTATATGTTCATGCTTTCTCCCTTCTGTGGTAGTGTTTCTTTTTAGATACCTCTTCTTCTGTTCTCTTATGTCCTATAAGACTCATTTTATATGTTGGCTTATTATGAGGCCTTTCCCAGATATCCTCTGTATTTATTAGGGTAAAGAATAAACTGCTATAAAAATAAAAATGAATAGTTTAAAGAACATAGATGTTTTTCTCCCTCATGTAACAGTCCATTGAGGCTAGGGTGGGCTTTATTCTATAACTAGAGGCCTGATACATGAAAATCCATGCAAAAGTAGGCCTTCCTTCCCCCTGCTGCCGGCACCACTTCCCTCCAGCACCTGAGACCCAGGCTGCTTCCCTCCGGCTACCGGCAGGCACCCGGGACTCAGGCTGCTTTCCTCCTCCAACTGCTGGCAGGCACCCGGGACCTGGGCTGGCTTCCCTCAGGCCACCCACAGACACCTGGACCCAGGCTGGCTACCCTTGGGCTGTCCGCAGGCACCCAGACCCAGGCTGGCTACCCTTGGGCCACCCTCATGCACTCGGGACCGGGCTGTCTTCCCTCTGGCCCCGGCTTCATCAGGAAGGACATCCGGAACACATCCAGTCTAATTAGCATATTACCCTTTTATTATTATAGATGTCATGCAGAAATCGAGGCTATCAGGAATGGCTCCAGCATCTAGTTTCCAAAGTTCTCACTTTATCACCTTGTTTTTAGCCATGAGGAAAGGAGAAAAGTGACAGTTTAAGGATGTGATCTAGTAAAAGTTTCAATGGTCAACTCTACTTTTCACTAGTGATAATTTACATATGTTGCTATATATAGGTACAAGGTAGACTAGGACATGTCTTCAGCTAGACAACTAAATATTGAGAAAGGAGTTGAAAATGGATTTGGAGGAGCAACTAACAATCTGTCGATTCTACTTTCAAATATCTCCCAGCCTTTGTTTACTATCTTCTTTGCTCTCCTCTTCTATTTTGGCATTTATCAAATTCATCTACTTTACTTGGACTATGAGGTTATTTGATGCAAAAATTTTTATTATTTATCTATTATATCTGTCTTCCAAGGAACTTTCAAAATATTTTGAAAAATTAAGTCACTAATGTTTACCATATTTAAGAATTTAGATTGACATTATTTTTCTCCTTTTATGTATTTAAGAATTAATTCAACAGCAGAAGTAGTAAAGCATAATAGTTAAAAGATAAGCTTCTGTAGTAAGAGAGAACTGGGTTTAAATTCTGATGCTGCAAAGAATAGCTTTGTGAGTTAGGGTAACTAACTAACTTCTCAAAGCCTTGGTTCCACTTCCATAAATAACAATAGTGTCTATATTGTTAAATTGTTGGAAACATAAAATGAAATCCTCCTATCTAATAAAAGAGTAATATGCAAATTGACCCCATCACTCCAACACACAAGATAGCTGCCCCCATGCGGTCAAAGATCCTGCCCCCATGTGGACACAAGATGGCCAGCAGGGGAGGGCAGTTGGGAGGGACCAGACCTGCAAGGGAGGGCAGTTGGGGGTGACTAGGCCGGCAGAGGAGGGAAGTTGGGGGTGACCGGGCCTGCAGGGGAGAGCAGTTGGGGGGGACCAGGCCTTCAGGGGAGGGAAGTAGGGGCGACCGGGCCTGCAGGGAAGGGCAGTTGTAGGGGACCCAGGCCTTCAGGGGAGAGCAGTTGGGGGGGAACCAGGCCTGCAGGGGAGGGCAGTTAGGGGCAAACAGGCTGGCAGGGGAGCAGTTAGGCATCAGTCAGGCTGGCAGGGGAGTGGTTAGGGGTGATCAGGCTGGCAGGCAGAAGCGGTTATGGGCAATCTAGAAGGCAGGCAGGCGAGCAGTTGGGAGCCAGTAGTCCTGGATTGTGAGAGGGATGTCCGACTGCCCGTTTAGGCCCGATCGGGCCTAAAGGGGCAGTCGCACATCCTTCGAGGTGTCCCAGATTGGAGATGGTGCAGGCTGGGCTTCAGGACACACAACCCCGTGCACGAATTTCGTGCACCGGGCCTCTAGTAATGTATATCAAGTACTTAGTACAGGGTGTTATATAGTGAACAATCCATAAATGTTAGCTTTAATTATTATTAATTATGCATAATATCCTGGCTGGGGTGGCTTATTTGTTTGAGCATAGTTCTGTGCAATGAAAGATTTCTGGTTCGATTCCTAATCACGGCACATACCTGGGTTACAGGTTTGTTACCAGCTTGGGGCATGTATGGAGGCAACTGATCGATGTTTCTCTCTCTCTCTTCCCCTCTCTCCCCCTCCCCCTCCCTCCCTTCCCTTCTTCTCTCTAAACATGTTCTCAAGTGAGGATTAAAATAGTAATAGTAATAAAAATAATAAATATGCATAATAACATTTATTATTTACATATTGGCAGTTCTTTCCCTAAGGGAAAATGTCACATTTTCTGATTCTTTGCTATCCTTTGTTTAGACCATCTTACTTTTTTCATTGGTACAAAATAATAATAAATCTTATTGTTGTTTCAAATCATAGACAAATTGAAAAATCATTTTGGAATATGAAAGCAAAGTATAATAAATGTAAATTTAAAATGTACAGTTTTTTCTTTTTATTACCATCAACTATATCTAAACTTTTTACTAATGATCTGGGTATATCTTATATGAATATTTCAATTTAAAATATGTTAGAGTATTTACTGTATGTATATCTTGTATATATAGCACCATGACAAATGCAACTGTGATTAAGACACATTGTGAAGGAGCTTGTAATTTAACTAGAGGCCCAGTGCACGAAATCTGTGCACTTGTGGGGCGGGGGACCTCAGCCTGGCCTGTGCCTCTCGCAGTCCAGGAATCCTGGTGGATGTCTGACTGACAGCTTAGGGGCCTAAGCCATCAGTTGGACATCCTTAGCATTGCCACAGAGCGGGGAGAGGCTCCCACCACGGCCACTGTCCTTCCCAGCCATGAGCCTGGCTTCTGACTGAGCGGCGCTCCCCCCGTGGGAGCACACTGACCACCAGGGTGTAGCTCCAGCATTGAGTGTCTGCCCCCTGGTGGTCAGCACGCATCATAGTGACTAGTCATTTCACCATTTGGTCATTTGCATATTAGCCTTTTATTATGTGGGATACGCTGTAGATGAGGCCCCCTAGAACCCTAAGAAATGCAAAAAATTCACTGTTAACGTATTCTTGAATTGCCCCCATTTAATATCAAATCCAGCCCAACCCCCCCCCCCCCCGGGTGCCTCAGGGGTGCTGACGGGTGGTCACCAGCATGCTATTGTTGTGGATGCCCCTGGCGGGAGTAGTGGGGGAAGAGACTGGTAGTTGGAGGTGTGGGCTGCAGCTACCCCCAAGGCTGGGTCTTCTCCCCATCCAGTCGGCCTCCCCATCCCCCCCGGGGGGTGGGGGCTGGCGTAGGGTGTTCATCCCACTGGGGGTGCAGCGGCTGGGGTAATGTATCCATGCAAGGAGATTGGAAGAGCTTCCTCTTCCTTCTTTGCAGTCTGGGCTCCTGTCAGGCATTGTCCTCAGACACCCTCCCACCCCCCCAACTTGGCTCCAGCCACCCGCCCCCTGCTGCCCGGGCTTCAATATGCAAATTGGTCCTCATGGGGACACAGTCACAGACAAATTAGCATATTACCTCTTTATATGTATAGATTCAAATCCATAAACTTTGAAGATAAACTCAGAGAACTGTGTGAATACCAAGAAAGGAAATACTAATTTTGTGGGCTTTATGACATTTTAAGTGGTATTCAAAATTTAGACAGTTTAAGGATGACAAACTGAACATGAGCTTAAATCTTCCTCTGCCTTGTCAAACAAATACTAAGGTATAAATTAATAGCATAACAACAACTAACAAAGGCAACTTTGGTTATATTAGAAATTCTAAGGAAATAGATGAGAAGCTATACCAAGACCATTTTGCTAGGAATCTCTGGCCATATCACCAGAAAGTTACTATAGCCACTTTGCCCACCAGAAGTTTCCATAGTGTAAATGATGTGTAGAATCCTATGTTAAAACATGGGTACATATCTAAGAAATACCAAACATCTAAAGAAGACCTCTACAAACAAACAAAACAAACAAACCAACAAAAACAAACCATAAGAATTTACACTATTAATTGTTAAAGTGAGTGGATGGGAGAGGGAGAGGGAGAGACAGAACGAAAGAGAGACGTCAATTGTTTTCCTCCCGCATGCACCCAGACTGTGGTGGGATCGAGCCTGCATAAGTTTCGTGCCCTTGACTGGAATCAAACCTGGGATCCTTCCATCTTAGGGCCAACGTTCTATCCATTGAGCCAAACTGGCCATGGCTGCATTTCTAATTTTATAAGTCTTTAAGAAAGTTTTTTCCTTTTTAAATCAGAGTCTCATCTTCTCTATATAAAAACCGTGCTATCTCTTCTTAAGCTTTCATATTCTAAGTGTATTTTAAGGGACATAAAAGTTTTAATTCATTTGTAACAAGAGAAACATAATACTAAACATTTATGAAGCATATGCTATGTGCAAAAAATGCTTTGTATTTTTTATACATTATATAAATAACCCTTACTGCAAACATTCAGTTTTAATAGATGAGAAAAGTGAGACTTAGGTGGTTAAGTAATTTGTCCAAGTTGTGTAACTGGTAGTAGAATATCAAATTTGACACACGATACTAGTAGTTGTTCAGCATATAGTCACTGAAGTTATAAGTATTTGATTCCAGACTGCATTCCAAGGAGCCCCCTGAAGCCAATAAAGAAAACAATTAAAGCCTGGCCAGTGTGCCTCAGTGGTTGAGTGTGGACCTATGACCTAGAAGGTCACAGTTCGATTCCCAGTCAGGGCACATGCCTGGGTTGCGAGCTTGATCCCTAGTGTGGGGCATGCAGGAGGCAGCCAATCAATGATTCTCTCTCATCATTGATGTTTCTGTCTCTCTCTCCCCCTTCTTCTCTGAATTCAATAAAACTATATATATATTTTAAAAAGAAACAATTAAAATGTAATGTATGTGAATTAAAATAAATATACCAGGTGCTCTGTGAGCAGAAAGGATGGCTAAGTTATTGTGGGAGTAGGGAATGTCATGGAATATGTCTTAATAGAGACAACAGATTGCCTGGATCGTAATATGTAAGTAAGAATTAGTTGGGTAGATGAAAGGGTAATCTGAATCTTTCTCAGGAGGAATCTTATACTCTTTATAACATTCCTGGTAGCCTAGAATCCATCTAGACATTCAAGTATGTATGGTCTCAAAAGTGAACAGTGCTTGAGATCAAACTAAAATGTTTAAGTGTTAAATATTATGTAATATTTAAAAAATAATTACCTAACTAATAATTTTTCTTTAACGGAACTAACTTTAAAAATCTATTATAACTTCTGAAGAGAAATAGAAGTACCTGATAAAATTATTTTCAGCTCTGAAAAAAAGACCTCCTAAGAAAAAACATGCAAATGTTGACATAAATTCTTTTCCCATTTTATTTAGGGAAGAAAATTATTTCAGAGCTTGGATGTTTCTGAAAGACTAAAATTTTTGTTAACATTGGGTAAGTGTCTTGCAGTTATCTTTCAAATATAAATGTAATCTTTACTGAGTGTTAGTAATCAAATACATTGAAATATCCTAACTTTCTTTAATTTTCTAATGATCAGTGGTAAACATTAACAGGACAATTTAAGAAGTGCCATCTGATGAATTATAGTAGAGCTTTCCTTATTTACTAAGGAATTATGCTGTGGATGGATGTAAAATTAGCTTTATGATCTAGCCCAGTAAACCAACATGCAAAATCAAAAAGTGAGAATATAAAATTATATTTTTCTCTAGCAGTTTGCTGTGAAATATTGTACCAGCTTTGGAGCTTTCTATTTGATGATTCATATGAGAATGAGTCAAGAATAATGTTTATTTTTCCTTATAACAAGTTCATATATTTTACATGTATTTGCAATTCAAATTTATAAAAATGTGTAATCTACTTTAGAGTGGAATAAATTAAGTATGCATAGTAAAAAAGAAAAGAGTGATAGAGCACTTTATGTAAAAAAGTGGTAGATTGTTATGCAGGTTAATAGAGTGTACAAATAATGTGTACAGAATATTAATAAATAATAATAATGAATTATAAATAAAATTTTACCATATTTACCACATTTAATTTTAAAGATTGATAATATAGCTGTTAAGGAGTCTTGGAGATTTCTAAACTTATATTTTAAGTCCTCAAAGAAATGTATACATTCTCCAAATTGTATATAATAAAAATAAATTAGTTTTATAATCATGAAAAGATAATAAAACTTTTTAAGATACACACATATAGTGGAAAAAGCATGGACAAGAATCTTTATCTCCTTTGTTCACTGCTTTATTTCACTTACAATTAGGTGGCGTTATTTCAGTATCTATTATTAAATTTAGTGTTTGAAGTCTTTATTTTTACCACTATACATAAGGAAAGTTGAAAAAGTCACAAACTTTTTAATATTCCAGGTTTCAAAACAGCATTACTCAATATTTTTAAAATGATCAGAGTTCAGTACCTAGTATGTCTGATAAATTAGAACAGCAGCATTCATTCTTATAATTTTCCTGTTTTATAGACTGTGTTGATGACACTATAATAGTTCTGGCTGAAGAACATGGTTGCCTGGACATTATAAAGGTTTGTGGTTAATCTGTTATTGAAAATTTGTTTATTTTGCATATTTGGGATACAGTAGCAAACTATTTTAAAGCTGTGTTTATTTGGGAAAAGTCCAAATAAAGATTTTTTAAAAATCAAAACACAATGCAATATGAAGATGATGTATCATAGAGATGTACACTTGAAATCTATGTTATCTTATTAATCAATGTCACCTCAATAAATTTAATAAAAAATAATAATAGAGATGAAAGAATGAAGCATTTGAGTTTGTCAGGTAAACACAAATCTTTGGAACAAAAATAAATAAATCAAAATATCCTTGATCAGCAAACATTTGAGTAAAATTTATTTTTAATGTATTTTTTATTGTTGATAGTATTATAGGTACTATCATTTCCACCTTCTATTTCCCCCTTTCTAAAATTTATTTTTAAGATTGATCATTTTAAATAGTTATTTTTTCTCTTATTTACCAGGAGCTTCCTGAAAAAGTGATAGATCTTTTGAAGAAATGTCTCACCTTCCACCCTTCCAAGAGGTTGATATTAAGAGTTTGGGATTACACCGATCTTTAACATATAAGTAGTTAATTTTTTTCCTTGTTGGTTATAATGCCAATGGTTTTAATGAGCATATTTATATATATAGTAATAACTGTTAGTAATGGCTTTAATATATGTTAATAAAAGAAGAAAAAAATAATTAAGCCATGGTCAGAAAACTGGAATATACCAAAAGAAGATACTGGTTCATTTCCTAGGCTCCAATATAAAAAAAAAATCAGCTAAACTGTGAGATATACATATTCCTCCTCAATTAAAATGATAGAAGAGAAATGAGAACAATAGTTTATTGGCAGTATATATTATAGCAAAAGACTTGCATAAATGATGAGGTAAGTTAACAACTGTTGATTACATAAAAGGATTTCTTAGAAGCTGTATTATTTCTTTTCATTTGATGATGTCACTGTTAGCCATACAGTTATCCCTAAACTCCCTCAGGTATATAATATTTAAAAATAATAATGTATTCTAATTTGTCTTTAAAGAAACATTTTTGTCAAAGCATATTAGGAAGAAAGTAATGATATTAAAAGCATAGTTTTGGGTAAATATGCCACATTAAACTAAGGGTAGGAAGAAACTAAGAGGTATCATTAGTGTATAACTTTATTATTTAATATATTCAGTAAAGCAGATACATGGTGATCAACCTAAAATTAAGATACTCATATGTAATAATTTTGGTAGATCACAAGGTGTATAAAGCATAACAAAGCTAAAAAATTCAGCATTTACTACCTACAGTCACTTGATTGTTTTATAAACGTACTAGAGCCCCAGTGCATGAAATTTGTGCACTCGGGGGTGCGGGGGCAGTCCCTCAGCTCTGCCTGCACCTTCTCACATTCCAGGTACCTTTAGGGGATGTCTGACTGACAGCGTAGGCCCACCCTACACGGGGAGCAGGCCTAAGCCATCAGTTGGACATCCTTAAGTGCTGCCATAGAGGTGGGAGAGGCTGGCTTCTGGCTAAGCGGCGCTCCCCCTGTGGGAGCGCACTGACCACCAGGGGGAAGCTCCTGCATTGAGTGTCTGCCCCCTGGTAGTCAGTGTGCATCATAGTGACCAGTCGTTCCACCTTTTGATCTATTTGCATATTAGCATTTTATTATATAAGATACTTCTAGACTCCATGAAGGAGGGCTTTATTATATTACTAGAGGTCTGGTGCACTGATTCGGCCTGGCCTGCAGACACCTCCTGAGGGGTCAGACCCCACCAGTGCATGATCGGGGCCAGGGAGGGACCGCGAGAGTGCCCCAGGGTGTGCCCATCTTGCCCAGTCCCGATTGGCTGGACCCCAGCAGCAAGCTAACCTACCGGTTGGAGCATCTTCCCCCTGGTGGTCAGTTCTCGTCATAGCAACTGGTCGAGTGAATGGTTGGACACTTAGCATATTAGGCTTTTACTATATAGGATGTGCTAATGAGGTATTTAAGACTTTTAACTATTCCTTTGAATGTGTGGCATTATTCTAGGAAAATTTTAATGACTTTCGTTCATGCTCTGTATTTTAAATGTTTCTCTAGGCCAACCCCAGATGAATTAATGCAGGACAAGGTGTTCAGTGAAGTGTCACCTTTATACATCCCATTTACAAAACCTGTCAGTTTGTTTTCATCTTCTCTGAGATGTGCTGATTTAATTCTGCCTGAGGATATCAGTCAGCTGTGTAAAGGTAATGATAAAAAAGACATAAGCAATAATATAAGCCTTGTTTTTAAAGGGAGTACCCATATCCTCGTTTTGAATGTATCAACAATATATGTAATACATTAGTGAGACTTTATGGACACTTACCTTGGAATTAAGAGGTAACTCCAGGCATGCTTAACATAGCATTTTATATAACTAACCTAACTTTTAATCCTTTCCATTTAAATTACTTTTGAGCAAGAACTTTAACAATCAAGGAGAGGATGTGGCACCACACAAAAATTTACTAAGCAAAACAAAGTCCCATTTTCATCTCACATCTTTATACTACAATCAGGTCTTCTAATTCCCAATGGAATTTTCACTACATCAACAATTACATATCATACTAGAGGCCTGGTGCACAGATTCATGCACCGGTGGGGTCCCTCAGCCTAGCCTATGCCCTCTCGCAATCTGGGACCCCTTGGGAGATGTCAGATAGCCAGTTTCAGCCCAATCCCCACAGGCCTGATCCAGACAGGAGGGAGCCCAACCCCCACAGGCCTGATCCAGACAGGAGGGAGCCCAATCACTTCAGGCCCGATCCATACAGTAGGGAGCCCGATCCTGTGTGTTGAGTGTCTGTCCCCTGGTGGTCAGTGCACATCATAGTGACCAGTTGATAGGTCATTCGGTTATTTGGTCGCTTAGGCTTTTATATATATAGATAATCTATTATAAATGATCTGTAAAAATTGTATTGTTGATAGAACATTCATACTATTATATTTAACATTGTAAGAGAATATCAGCTTTTGTCTTTTTATCTTTCTGTGATAATTACACCTCTCAAAATGTGTGCTTTAGTGACACCAGTAAGTTACTCTTACTAGTATACTGAAAGTTATCATGAAATAGATCATAGCAAGAAATAGTTACTAACCATTCATTCAATTAAATATTTGTTAACTTCCTACTTTGTTTCACACACTGTACCTTCAAATAACATTAATGCCAAATGGTGAGGCGAACAGACATTTAGTCACAGAATTATGATTACAAATGAAGGTTTGTATGAACATAGCAGAATGGAAGCATAGCCTGCGTGAGACATCAAGAAAGACTTCTCCAAAGAGGCCGCAATTGACTCAAGACATGAAAGATAGGGTAGTTTGTGTTGTTTGCCTACTCTATGTTTTTTTCTGCCCTTAATCCTTTTACATAGAACCCGATATCTTAGATATACCCGATATATCTATGAGCCAGAGGATAAAATTCCACTTTTTCTCAAGAAACTGGATGTACATTTCATACTCTGTGTATTTTATAGTATGTATATTCTTAAGGATATCTTATTATGCTTTTAAGTTTTTACAGTTTTAGAATGTCAGCTATTATTGTCTTTTGCCTTTTAATAAAAACAAAAAGAGATAACTGTGATTCTCTTTGACATAAATAGATATAAACAGTGATTACCTGGCAGAAAGATCAATTGAGGAAGTGTATTACCTTTGGTGTTTAGCTGGAGGTGACTTGGAGAAAGAGCTTGTCCACAAGGAAATCATTCGATCCAAACCACCTATCTGCACACTCCCCAAGTAAGAAAAGAAAAATGTTGGAAATAAAAAAAAATGTAGTAATAAATTTTTAAAAACAATTTTGATAGCTATTCCAACTAAGTGTTTATCACAGCTATTGGAAGTTAGTAACTTACTTTTTTTAATGAAGTGTCTAATTATTAAGTTCCTATCAATATTTTCATTATTTTTAATAAATACGTATTGTTTTGTTACAAGTAATATACTTATCCTCCATTTGAAGTTATTATTATGTAATACCTTGTAATAATTGATGTTCAATAAATGAAAAAGGTATGAGTCAGAAAGAACAGTAATATTCAAGAGTTAATCAACTAGCATGCCTATTATGAGAAACTATTTTCTATTTCCAATTATAAATCATACATGTAAAGATACTTGCTTGTCTTAGAGATGATTAAGGAGTTAAATCAGTGTTGAGAAAAATGCACAACTGCACAAGATCCTGGACACCATTCTGTAAGTTAGACTGGAATTTAAATAACAATACAACCCTAAGGGCCAAGGTTATTGTTGTTCCCTTGCTCTTAACATTTATTCATGTAGATGTGAATCTGAATCTCTTGAGTTTCCACCAATGCTCTAATCTAACATTTTAATTTTAGATTTTCGGACTAGATTTTATTATTGTAGGTTATTGTAGAAATCACCTGCTGATCATTTCTTTCCCTCACATGTAAAATCTTAGGTTAATTATTTGAATAGACCATTGGCTCTCTACTTTTTTCTCTCTTAAACTAATTTTTAAATATTAACTTCAATTATACTGCTCACATTAAATTAGGTAGAAAATTAAGAAATAAAATGAGAGAAATTCTAAGACTAAATACTTTAAAGGATATATAAATTCTCAAAAGTAATTTTCTGAAATTCTAAACAAATTTCATACACTTATTATTCAACATTCTTTCCCCTGTGAAATCACGTTCATTATGTAAGGTTTTTCTTTTTTCTCACTTTATCATTCTTCACTCATATATACTTTCTCAGGATCACATTTGAATAGCAAAGTAATTTTCATATTGAACCTGACTTAAGAAATAGTGTAAATCACACTCTGATATTGCTAAAATGCTTTATTTTTATACACTATATTCATACTCACTATACACTATACTTATTCACTATACTTATACACTATATTCATACTTACATATTTTAAAATTAGAATTGTTTAGAGAATTTTCAAACAGCAGTTGTATTTTTTATTAACCCATTAAATCTAAAATTTCTTTCTTTCATGAAAGGATTCATGATTTAGAATAAAATTTCTTTTGTAGAAGAAACACTAAATTGGATTTTGTGTACCCATTAAAATAATAATTTTTTAAAATTTCTTCTAGTTTTCTCTTTGAAGATGGTGAAAGCTTTGGACAAGGTCGAGATAGAAGCTCACTTTTGGATGATACTACTATAACATTGTCATTATGCCAGCTAAGAAATGTAAGATTATTATTTTAGCAAATTTGCCTGAGATCTTTTTTTTTTAAAGAAAACTTACAGATGCACATGAAGCCTTGAATTCCTCCGTAAATTCAAAATATAAGAGAGTTTCTTTAGTGTATGAGCCCACATACAGCAATATTGGAAATGCATCTATACATCTTCAGCTTTAGTATATATATTTTCTCATCGCTCAAAAGGTGGTTTTGTTTACCTTTTTATCATCATAAGAGTTCTCATTTCTCCACATACTTGGTAATATATAGTATCATCAAATTTTTTAAATTATTGCTCCAAAAGGAGCAGAATGGTATTTTGCTATAATACCGATATTTAATTCCATGATTATAGTGTAGATATGAGTTCTTTCATGTGTTTTTGACTGTTTGCTTACCTCTTCTGTGTGTGACTGATTCATCTTTTGCCAATTTTTTTATTGAGTCATTTCTTACTGAGTTGAGGACTTTTAAAATGTATTCCAAATACAGAGTCTTTGTTGGCTATATGTGGTGCAAATTTCTTCTAATCTCTGGCTTCCCCTTTAAGTTTTTGAATAGTATCTTTTAATTAATAGAATTCTTACTTTTATCAGTGTTTTTATAGTTAACTATGTTTTATTTGTTATATTTTACTTACTGTTACTTATTTAAAGTTATACCAAGGTTATCAATATATTTTGTGTAATTTCTTCTATATTTCTTCTAAAAGATTTCAATAAAAATTTATTTGCAGAAACAAAAAATACAAAAATAAATAAAAATATTTTTCTATAAATATTAGAAAAAATGTTAACAGTGCTGATTTTTAAAGTAATATGGAAACCAAAGAGTAACTCTTACCTTACACTTTCTGTACAGGTGTTTTTGCCCTTTTTTGCCATTGATATGCTAAAATTTTAATTAATAAAAACAGCAGAAGATATATTTAAAAGTAATATTTATGATTTAAAGGATAGTACAACTCAAACTTTAAAAATTATATGTTAATAATGTAGTGAAACGGGGAAATTTTAATCAGTGAAAGAAATACCTAAAGATTTAAAGGCAAAATAGGGTAAATGCATACATGGCATGTCAAATTTTAGAGAGAAGCCATGCATAAACCAGTGTTTGCCAGATTCTCAGTGTTGGATGAAAGGTTTTTCTTTGCCTTTTAAAAATTCTGGGAATGATGCTAATGGAAGTGCCTAAGTACTCTAATCAATAGAAGGTCGGTGCCGGCTGCACACACAGCTTGAACCTCTGTGTCAATCCCATAGGAGCAGACACTCTGCCTTCAAGTTGCAAGTTGCACTGAAGAACAGAGCAGCAGGCAAGGTGGTGATAACTTGAATCACCTGCTTAGGATGTGTCTCAGATTTTACTACACTGTGGCCTGTCTTCTTACGTTTTTGAAGAATGCCTATAATCCTGCATGTTATGTTATTATTGGAAAAACATTATTATAATGACTTTTATAAAAGATAATTAAGAGAATTGAACTCATCAGTATTTGAATCATACATACTCAAAATATGTTGTAAAAAAAATTTTGAATTTTATTTTATTAGTACCCTTACTATTCTCTTAGTTTGTATTAATTACAAAGTAAAAATAAGTAAATCAAATTGAGTTTTAAAATAAGGGATATATATTTTTAAAGAACCTTTTAAAATAACCTTTATCTATAATAATATAAGCATAATATGCTAATTAGACCAGATGTCCTTCTGGACAATCTTCCAGATGAAGCTGGGCCTGCGAGAGAAGCCCCAGTCCCGGGTGCCTGCCAGCAGCTGGAGGGAAGCCAATGCCAGCAGCCAGGGGAAGGAAGGTCTATTCTTGCACGAATTTCATGCATTGGGCCTCTAGTATAATTTAAAACTATATTATCCATGTATTAAATTGTATACTAATTTCAGTAATCCTGAATTGTGTTTGGGAAATATCATAGTAGAGGTCTAACACTTAAAAGAGACACCTGGAGGTAAAAATAATCAACATACAAAAACTATTCTTCAGAGCTAAACTTAATCACTAGAGGCATAATATATTTGTATATTTATGATAGGAATGGATTTTAAATTTTATACTTCTCAGTACCTCACATAAATTCATAAATTTTATATTATGTTGCTTTTTAAGTATGGTTCAGTGTTTCTGTCTCAGAGTCTCAAACATAATATTTTCTCTTTTAATTCACAGAGATTAAAAGATGTTGGTGGAGAAGCATTTTACCCACTACTTGAAGATGAGTGAGTATATATAGTCTCCTCTTACACTTATTTTTCTTCATAGTTTATGTTAGATTGCTAACAAACATATATGTTCAATGAAGAGCATTTCCTAAATAAAACACTCAATATGGAGTTGTGTTTTTTTTTAATTTTGTACCTTTTGTTTCTCTTTTACAGCCAGTCTAATTTACCTCATTCAAACAGCAGTAATGAGTTGTCTGCTGCTGCCACGCTGCCTTTAATCATCCGCGAGAGGGACACAGAGTACCAGCTTAACAGAATCATTCTCTTTGACAGGCTGCTAAAGGTAGGGATTCTAATGTGGAAAGTGTTCTAAGAGCCCATCTACAATCCTTGTTTTTTATTTCATTTGTAATTATTAGGGAATCTTGATGTCATGAGAAAACTAATTTTTATAGCCTATCTTTTCTGATTAACATTTAATTACAAAAATGATACATGTTCATAGTAAATAAAACTTAAAAGTAAAAACAAATGTAAAAAAGTAAAAATGATGTAGGATTATATGTAAAATCATATTAGATAATAGATTAATATCCATACTGTTTAAAGAACACTTAAAAATCTACAGGAAAAAGCACTAATATTGAAAGATAAAGAACATAATAGAAATACAACTAATCAGTAAATCTATTCAAAATATTTATCCTCACTAAGAATGAAAAAAATTTTAATACTTTTTTTGATAACCAAATTAGTAAAGTGCGCAAAGGCATATTAAGATTGGGCCTGTTATTCCTTTGGAATAAGTGTAAATTGAAACAATGCATAAGGCAATTTGAAAATATATATGAAGAGCCTTAAAAATATCCATGCCCTTTGTCCTAATAATTCTTTTCTGGAACTCTCTTCTAAAGTTCAAATTTATAAAGGGACAAATTTACATGCAAGGATATAGAAGTAGCCATAATAATAACACGTTTATTGAATACTTTCTATATGACCTGATATTTTACAAAGTGCTATGCATAAATTATTTAACTCATATGAAGCTGATAGTATTGTTTACACATGACTCCTTGTTAATTCTTTCATATCACAAAATAGAGAGAAATGATTAAAAACAGTAGAATCAGCTCACCTCTTTGTTTGTATTATATAAGATTTACAGAATATAGGGAACCATTCCACTGCCAACTTAATATCCTATATAATAAAAGCCTAATATGCTGTGTCCAGTCGTCCAGTCATCCATACAACCAGTCAAAGCGTAATATGCTACTGATATGCTAAGGCTGCTCAACCACTTGCTATAACGTTCACTGGCCACCAGGGGGCAGACACTCCGACTGGTATATTAGCTTGCTGCTGGGGTCTAGCCCATCGGGACTGAGTGAGACGGGCCAGACATGCCCTGGAGTCTTCCCATGGTCCCTTCCTGGCTGGCCAACCTCCTTTGTCCCTCCCCGGCCCCGATCATGCACTGATGGGGTCCCTTGGCCTGGCCTGCACCCTCTCACAATCCGGGCTGAGGGACCTCCCACCCCCCAAGTGCACGAATTTTGTTCACCAAGCCTCTTAGTGTATTAATAATACCAAAGAAATAACACCAGAGATACTTTGAAATTTATTTAAGATCTTTCAACTTTATCACTGATCTATATTCAGGACTTTCTAGACTAAAATATGCTACTTGATAATTTGAAACATTTTTCATATCTTTCTTTCATCTGTAGGCTTATCCATATAAAAAAAATCAGATCTGGAAAGAAGCAAGAGTTGACATTCCTCCACTTATGAGAGGTTTAACCTGGGCTGCTCTTCTGGGAGTTGAGGTAAGAAAGAAAAGAGAAAGTTAGAAGTTGGTTATAATAGTACTAAGAAAGAAGGAAGAAGTAGGAAAGTACTTTCCAAATATATATTTTTCAAATAGTTAGAAAGTTATGTAGTAAAATATAAGCATTAAGAATATTTGGAAATTTTAAGTGAAAGGACTAGAGAAAAAGAATAGATTAGCAAAATGTAATTGAAGATTTGTTAGATTTATATTATTTAATATTTCATTTAATGGAGCTCATAGAAATTATCTTGATTATTAATTTTCAAATCAGATTATTTGAAGACTGTATATACCAGTTATAAGAATATTATCCTGCCTATAGTGTATGTTTATTTAGGAATAGGCTTGCCTATTTATAAGTGGCTCTAAGTTTGGAGAAATCCTCCATCAATTTGAACCTTATTAAAAATCATTGACAGCCCTAGGTGGTTTGGCTCAGTGGATAGAGCGTCAGCCTGCAGACTGGAGGGTCCCGGGTTTGATTCCAGTCATAGGCAAATGCTTGGGTTGCAAGCTCGATCCCCAGTAGGGGACGTGCAGGAGGCAGCCGATCAATGATTCTCTCTCATCATTGATGTTTCTATCTCTATCTCCCTCTCCCTTCCTCTCTGAAATAAATAAAAAATATATATATTTTTTAATAATTAACATAATTTAGTGCTTTTTTGGCACATCTATCCCACAAGAACCATGCTGTCAAGACAAACTACTTTGTCTTGTACAACACCTAATCTGTTAGCAGTGAGGAAAGGAGAGGTGTGACAAAATTATTACAGTGCGTTGCAGTACTAACAGAGAACTCTGGTAACAGCAGTCATGATAATGGGCCACATTCTTGCCCCTTTTTTTGTTGTTGTTGTTTTTTTCCAGGCAATTTCTTTGTTATCCTGCCTTCAGATATTCTCTTATCAATGTCTTATGGATATCCATCATGCATTTTTTTCCTGAATTCCCTCAACTATTTTTAATTATTTTCAACTCCCTGTTAAAAGAATTTTATTTATTTATTCCTGATTCCTTTGATGAGATTCTACAAACATCTTTGAGTTTGAGTGGCTGCTTTACAAGAATGCCTATTGTTCCATATAATACATTAATAGAATTGTAGAACCACATAATGCTAAAGTTCAAGAGGACTTTTGAGATCAGGTTGTCTATCTGTCATTAAATAGACGTACCATAGAAGTTGATGTACCAGCAAGTAATGTCATAATTTTTGAACCCCAAATTAGTGGCTCTTTCTACATCATTACGTAAACCTAAGTTATAAGAATTGCTCCATGCTTGGTCCTATTGAACACGACTAAATTTGAAACAGTTTATTCAATTATTTCTTCTCTACCGGTATAACTAAAAAGTGTAAATGATCCATTTAATCCCTTAGTGATTCCATACCTATGTTATGTTCTACTCTTAAATTTATTTCAAACTTCTGCTTCCTGTGCTGAACTAGCATTCCTTTAAACAGGTCCATTTTATTTTTGCTTTTATTACCAACTTTAACAGGAAAATTGCTTGTGGGATGGCCTTCTGTGCTTCCTTCCCCCCAAAATTGACGATGTTTGAGGTAACAATGAGTAGAGAGTAACAAGGCTGTATTGTGCTGTGGAGGCTAGGGTGTTTGACTAAGCATGTTCATTTGCTACTTGACTCATCCAACATTTTTGTCTTCTGGAACAAAATGGCAAGTTGTCCCTGATTTGCATCACAGATTATCAAAACTGTAGAGAATTTTTCTAAGAGGTATACTTCGGTT
Organism: Corynorhinus townsendii; assembly: GCA_026230045.1. Taxonomy (NCBI): domain Eukaryota; kingdom Metazoa; phylum Chordata; class Mammalia; order Chiroptera; family Vespertilionidae; genus Corynorhinus; species Corynorhinus townsendii. The sequence continues at coordinate 75,348,636 of JAPDVU010000001.1, read as the reverse complement.
TTTAATGTTCCCATCTATAATTGGGTGGGTTTTCAAAGATATATGTTTATAAGAAGTATATTTATACACATTAATAATTTATCAATGATATGATGAATTAATATTATTCTCTTTTTATTTTTTTCAGGGGGCTATTCATGCCAAGTATGATGCAATTGATAAAGATACTCCAATTCCTACAGATAGACAAGTATGATTTAGATTTTCTTAAACCATCTAAGATAATTTTGCCAAATCTTTAAATTATAGAAAGGCAAGAGGTAATTTTCTTCTTTTCATTATGCTCAGCAGCCACAGATTCATATGCTGTTTGAGTAAGCATTACTTTTGTATCAGAAGTTAGTGAATTAAAACTGTCCCTAAAAGGAGTATAGGCCAAGTGACTTTTCTTAGTAATTGTACTCTTTTATCTGTAGAATTTGCCCTTTATTTAGACAAGGTTGTAAAGGAAGATTTTTTGGGAAACTATATTGATACATACCTTTTCAAAAGAAATGGTCTGTTTTCCTTAAGTGTACAACCTTTGCATTGTTTCCAGAGTGTTAATATAAAATTCAAAAACTTTAGACGCCAGGATTATATAATTGTCTATTCTGAAATTTATAATAAAAATTTTTTTCTTTACCTTGGGGTTTATTGGAAATCACAGTTTCATCTTATTGTTTTGCTATTTTACAGATTGAAGTGGATATTCCTCGTTGTCATCAGTATGATGAACTGTTATCATCACCAGAAGGTCATGCAAAATTTAGGCGTGTATTAAAAGCCTGGGTAGTATCCCATCCTGATCTTGTGTATTGGCAAGGTAACTTTTTCCCCCAATTATTAAGACTTTTTGAAGTATAGGGAGCATGTTGCATGACTGACAGTTTTAAAAATTAAAATAATCAAAACATCCTTGGCTTTGAGAAAAGTCAATGATCCACTAAAGCTATGATCCATTTATTGAAAGGTTTATATGAGAACTTTTTAAAAAAAAAGTTGCCTAGATGCCAAGTAGAGATCATTTAAAGGCATGATATTTAATGAGACAGTTTGCCATCATGTTAATTAGGAAAGTAGAAAGAGCATTTTGTGTGGTTTTAATCTGTGGATACATTGTCTCAGTGCTTATGAAAATAATCAAATAATTTTATAGCATAAATAGTTTGGAAATAGTTGATATTTTACCATTTATTTACTTACAATTTATGCTTAACCTGTTTATTGGAAATTAGGGAATATGATACCACCCTAAACTATTTATTTTATTTATTATCTCTTTAAAAAACTAATGTTCAATATCCTTGATTCTTACCATTCTCATTATTATTTTTTATGGTCATTGATAAATTCATGCATGAGAAATCCATTCTACCCAGTCCGATATTCGAATTTGTTGTAATGAACAGTGTTGTTATTTTATTTAATATTTAAATTCTCTATTTCTAGCTGAACTTAAAATTAAGCTATTATTTTTCTAAGCTCTGTCCATTTTAGAGGAGTTCTGTGTCTTCCGAACAATTGTAGATAGATTTATATATGTTCTATCAGTATGACAACATATGAACAGCATTATTATCAATAAAAGGAATATGTCACATATTTGTATTTCACTGCACAATTTTTAAAGGGTCTTTTTTCATGATACCAAAGAAACATATAAGACAAATCTCCTCTAAGATGAGGAAATATGCCTGGAGATGTTAAGTCATTGCCAAGAACACACAGGATCAGAAATGGGACTATATACCAAGACTTCGATCATCTTTACATTTTGCTATTAGTATATTTCTCTCTTAAACTCATAATAATATTGATAATAATAAAAGCTGATTTTTATTGGGCACATACCATGTGCTAGTCATTATCAGTTACCCATAGATAATATATTTCTGGATGAATAGTACTTATAATGCTTAATCTATAGAGAGGTAATGCAGAGAACTGAATAAGGTATATATCTACAATTCTACTTAATTATGTTTATTTGAATTCTTTTCTTCAACCCCTCCCCATCAGGTCTTGACTCACTTTGTGCTCCATTCCTATATTTAAATTTCAATAATGAAGGTAAGCTTATTTATCAATTAAATAATTGTGGTGCATATTATTCTAAACTATTTTATTCAAACATGAAAGGTTTTCGTTTTTATTGTAAGGATCTTGCTTGCTTTCTAGGAGATAGTATAAATATCTGTGAGATAATCTGTTGTATAATTTTAGAAGATGTGAAGAATTTATTATTGGAGAGTTTCTGTTGTGATCGGGCAGTGACTAGAGATTTAGAAAGACTCTGACTAATTATTCTAAAAAAATTCATCTACTTTGGCGACCGTTTTTATGAACATAGGAGAAAATTTTGACTTCTTTAGAGATTAGGTTTAGCCTGTGTATATTTCCTAAACAGTTTATAAAGGAATACATATTAATTTTGTATCTCCAAAGCCTATTATTTCTACCACTGCCTTCTTAATGAAAACTTTTCTCATTCTCCCTCCTAAACCCAGCACTTTGTATTTCAGGAAAGTATTTGTGTATGTTTTATGTTCTAGTTACTTATTACTAATATAGTAATCCATTTTTTGGTTAGCAGCTTTTTAAAAAAATTTTTTAGTGATTGATTTTAGAGGGTCAGACAGACATCAGTTTCTTATTCTACTTATTTATGCATTTATTGATTGCTTCCTGTATGTTTCCAGACTGGGGATGGAACCCGCAACCTTGGCATATGGTTGGCAACTAACTGAGCTGCCCAGCTAGGGCAGCAGCACCTCTGTTTAAGGATTGATTTTTTTTTCCTGTTTTTTATTCCCCTGTTATAATGCCTTTATTATAGTAGATTTTTCAGTAAATATTTGTTACACTTAATGGACTCAAATCTCTAATGATATCATCACATATAGAACTTATTTACCATATATATAACATAACTCTCTATAAGCCTCAATCTCAAAATCTTCATTTTTTCAAATTCTATTTCATGTCAAATTTTGCATAGATTTCTGGAAATAAGTAGAGATAGCATAATCCAAGAGAACTAAATTTTTGTAATTTTAATTGGTTTAAAAATGCACTGTTCTGTGATATTTCTCATTATATAGACTACAAGTTTGTTATGTTTAATTAGGTATAAGCCATTATTACACATATTGCTCCAAGAATAGTAAGCAATCTGTGTTTGAAAAAATAATTTATGACTAGGGTTCCTAAATCCAAGTTCTGAGGCTTTTTTGTTTGCATCAACAAAAAATAAGGATGTTTGGGTTTGTATAGCTCATTAATAATGGCCATGATTAGAGATTTTTAAAATTTGTAAAGTTCAGATAATGAAGGTTTTTATTATTGTGGGATAACAATTTCTATAGTAGTTTGAAATTGAAAAGTTACTAGGTGGTTATCTTTTGTTGTCCAAATTATTTTCTGTTTTAAAGAGCAAATTCTTTTTCTTTAAATTTGTGTTTCCATCAATTATTAGCTTAAACTTATTTATGCTAATTAAATAAGTTTAGTAATTTGTTGTATGCATTTGTCTTATTCTTTCTTAGCCTTGGCATATGCGTGTATGTCTGCTTTTATTCCCAAATACCTGTATAACTTCTTCTTGAAAGACAACTCACATGTAATACAAGGTAAGCATTAAATGTCTTTCCTTCTTTTTAAGGGAATATACTATGTCATGTAACCAATACTACATTAAATTTATGATTTTGCCCCAATAAAATAGGTTGATAATGCTCACTAAAACCAGTGAAGAGATCTTAAGTTTAGTCTTTATTCCAAGTCCCCAACCTAATTAGGGTTTTTTTTTCCAATGACTGTTCAATATCTGATCTCAGTTCAGTTCAAATTTAAACATGCTAGTTTAAGAAAATAAAAGTCTTGCTATTTTTCTCTCTCACAATTAAAATTTCCCATAAAAATTTTTACCATGGACCAAGCTTATTATGAATTAGAAAAAGTTTAAACAGTATTTAATTATGTAAATAAAGAGAATATTAAAAACACTTCTCATTCATCTCATTCCCCATGCTTGAACGCCCAAAATATTCTTCTTCTGTCTTCTACTTTCCTAAAATACATACCTTTCTTCAGAGTTCAAGTCATAGCGTAACCCACTTGTGAATTCTTACATGACTATGCTCGCTAGCTACAGTCAAACTTTTATTATAGTTCTCTGAACTCCTTTTTGGTACAATGTAACCAAAGTTAATAGTAAACACTTTTGAATCAGGCAAACTTTGTTTCAAATGTAAATTGGGTTAATTATTTTGTAATCTTGGACAAGTAACATATCTTTGCTATGTATAATTTTCCTAATATCTAAAATAAAGGTTCTTGTAAAGGTTAAACATAAAATATGTCAATGCATGGTATATAGAAACTTTCAATAACACTAATGACTTTTGTTTTTACTATTGTTATTGCTATTGTTATTAAAATTATTTTGCTAATATTATCATGATATTATATATCATGTCTTTAAACAAGAATCTAAATGTTTTAAGGGCAGAAAATTTTCATATACTTTTGTATTTCCTTCGGGACTGACTACAAAGCCGGTCACATAGTTTTCCCATTTACTAATTGTATGCTACTTTTCAGATACTGCCTTCATTTAAATTTTTTATTTATAATGTATGTCATCAATTCAACTACATTTCAACAACTTGAAACTAGTGCTTTGTTTTATTTATATTTATATAATTATGGTTTGATATAATTCACTTAGATTGAATACATGAAGCAGCAAATACAGGCTACGTGCAATTCATTAAGCATTCTCAATAAGTGGGATCTCAGAAATATTTTCACTTAGCATGAGTATAAAATTAGAGTATCAGAAATAAATATAATGAGAAAATAACGAGAAAGGCAGTAGAAATGGAAATGTAAATTAAATAGATAAAGAGGCTAAAAATAGAAGGAAGAAAAGAATATGAATAAATAGTGCAGCACAGAAAAACATTTATTTTTCAGCATCATTTACCTTGAGTATAGAGAAAAATAATTTAAACTTTTATAAAATATTGTTTGTGTCTATAAGCACACCAAGTCATGTTCAGCGTTCTGTGTCTACAATGTAGATAGGTACTAGAAATTGGTATAATGATCCAGTGTCTCTCTGTTAATTTTGAAATGCAAATTCTATTGATTTATATTTGTATTTAGAAATGTTTTGAAATGGATATGCCTGATACCCTGCATGTTCCTAGAATGTGAACTTGTATAAAGTTGGGATTAATTTAAGAATGTTTTTTAGAGAGCAACAAGATTTTGCTTTGATTTTTTTATAATCAATATATTTTGGGGGGAAGAAGTTGTTTTTTGCTTGTAGGTTAGTTTAGTAAAGCCATCCAATTTCAAGAGTCATGCAATGTTATCTTCTAAGAATTTATTAAGTGATGTCCTTTAAGAGGTTGGCTTATATCTTACTAATTGGTATGCATTCCACACTTATTCATACTTTCCTTATTATGCTTATCAGTGATATTTATTTTAAAATGGACGATGTACTCTGTAAGATTCCAGCCATTCCTGTCTGAAGAAGCTTCAATGAAGCCCCAAGTTCTTGTAGGGTTTTTCTTATAGACTGGGGACCCCATGGTCAATTGGTAGCACCACAAACCTGGCAGCTAGAGATCTTATCAAATCCCCCATAAGACTATGAGTGAGGAAGCACAAAGGAGGACCAGAAACCTGGGGTGCACTGGCCAAATGAGAACTGAGGGTTCATGGCCTAGTACAGTTCCTTCCTGCCCAAGGTAGCATAGTTGATTAAAATTGAACACCAGTAGGCTATTACATGAAATCAGCCCCTTAGCACTCCGTGTTCACAAGATACACTTTTATTGTATTCCCTACCTCCTGCTTCTGCCATCCCAGAATACTCTTGAGTGAAATGTCAGGCCCACTATTGTACGATATTAGAGATTTTGCAATAAATTATTTATGCTGGTAAAAAAGAAAAAGAAAAAAAGAGTAGATTTAAAATACCTTGGATGATACCAGAGGCAATATGCAATGTAAATAACCTGTCAAATAGTGACTAAAGACAAACTGAAAGCACTAAAGGTAAAAAGTAATCACATTAGCAGTTGTGCAACAAAAAACGTGATTCTTTAATCCTCAGTTAAATATAAGTCAGCAATAGAATGCTGTTATTTTTAAAGTTAATGTGAACTTATAATATTAGCTGAAACTTTCTTATATAAAAGCCTGGAAGTAATATTTTTCCAAATTTGTCAGGCCCCTATTGAAGCATAGTGCCTAGCTGGATTTCTGTACTTTAAGAGAGATGAAGCTATTTGGAGAACCTTCAAAAAGCAATTAAAACAGAACTTATAAAATGAATTATCAATAGTATTTATTAAATGGCTGGATAATGTCTGGGATGGCCAGTTTTCAAAGGGTCATATTAGATAGCTTCCATCCCAGTAATTGTTATTTTGGCTCTGTATAGATACCTATTTTAAAATACAGAAATTGGGGATCGAAAAAATGGCGGTGAAATAGACAGATGTATCCCAAGCCTTGTCCCAGAGCAGATAGAAAGAACAGCTGATGGTTGCATGGGGAGTGTTTGTTGGTGAGTTCAGGGACAGCTATACTCCAGCGGATGGTGGGAGACTGCTGGACAGGGCTCCCCTGACCAGGCAGCCCCCACTGCTGCTGGGTTCCCTTCCAGACTGACTGGCTCGGATGCGGAGACCACGCCTTCTTGAAGGGGAAAGTGGATGTTATTGGAAGCCTGAAAATCTACAACTGCGGCACCCACCAAACAGCTGCAAACCCCAGAGCACCGGTCCCCAGTTGGCACAAACACACAGATTCAGAGGAGCTCTACACTCCACCACGGAAAGGAGAGAGAGAACTACATAACCAGACACCTGGAGAAGAGAGACCATGGGGAGACAAAGAAACAGCACACATATGAAAGAAAAGCAGGCATCACCAGAGAAGGAAGTAAATGAAATGGAGGCAAGCAACCTGTCAGAGAAAGAATTCAGAGAAATGGTCATAAGGTGGCTGAAAAGAATGGAAGACAAATTCGACAATATGTGTAAGAACCAAGAGGAAATGAAGAACCAAGAAGAAATGAAAAATGACATCGCTGCTGTAAAGAACTCAATAGAAAGCATCAAGAGTAGACTAGAAGAAAAAGAGGACCACATCAGTGAGCTAGAACACAAAAATACCCAAGTAGAGCACCTTCTAGAAAAAAAATTTAAAAAGCAGGAAGAGAGTCTAAGGGAACTTTGGGACAATACGAAACAAAACAAAATCCATGTAATTGGGGTTCCCGAAGGAGAGGAAACTGAGCAAGGAATAGAAAACCTGTTTGAAGAAATAATGACAGAAAACTTCCCTGATATAGGGAAGAAAAAACCCACACAAATCCAAGAAGCCCACAGAGTCCCAAGCAAAATGAATCCCAAAGACCGATGTCAAAGCACATTATAATTAAATTGGCAAACACCAATGACAAAGTAAGAATCTTAAAAGCGGCCAGAGAGAGACAGAAAGTTACCTACAAAGGAACCCCCATCAGACTAGCAACTGATTCTTCAACAGAAACTCAGGCCAGAAGGGAATGGAATGAAATATACAAAGTCATGCAAAGAAAGGGTCTGAATCCAAGAATACTGTACCCAGCAAGGCTTTCAATCAAAACTGAAGGTGAAATCAGGAGCTTCACAGACAAAAAAGGACTAAGGGAATTTATTACCACCAAACCAGCAATGCAAGAAATGCTAAAGGGTCTGCTGTAAAAAAAAAGAAATAGGAAGCGAAGAAGGAACACAGGGGTAAAGAATAAAAATGGCAACAAATAAGTACCTATCAATAATAACTTTAAATGTAAATGGATTAAATGCCCCAATCAAAAGACATAGGATAATGGATTGGGTAAGAAAACATGACCCATATATCTGCTGTCTACAAGAAACCCACCCCAGAAAAAAAGATGCACACAGACTGAGGATGAAGGGATGTAAAAAGGTTTTTCAGGCAAATAGAAATAAAAAAAAATCTGGGGTAGCAATACTTATATCTGACAAATTAGATCTCAAAGTGAAGGACATAACAAGAGATAAGGAAGAACACTTCATAATACTAAGGGAGCAATCCAACAAGAAAAAATAACTCTGGTAAACATATATGGACCCAATACAGGAGCACCCAAATACATAAAAAAACTGGAGGATATCAAGGGAGAGACTGACAGCAATACAATCATAGTAGGAGTCTTTAATACCCCACTATCACCATTGGACAAATCCTCTAAACAAAAAATCAGCAAAGAAACATAAATCCTAAATGGATTTATGATTTATGACTCACTAGACCAGATGGAATTAATTGACATCTTCAGAACATTTCACCCCAAAGCCACAGAATATGCATTCTTCTGAAGTGCACATGGGTCATTTTCAAAGATAGACCGTATGTTGGGTCATAGGCAAAGTCTCTTCAAATTCAAGAAGATAGAAATCATATCAAGTATCTTCTCAGATCACAGTGGCATAAAACTAAAATACAGAAATTGCCTTAGCCAGTTTGCCTCAGTGGCTAGAGCGTTGGCCTGCGGACTGAAGGGCCTCAAGTTGGATTCTGGTCAAGGACACTTGCCCTGTTGCTGGCTCAATCCCCAGTAGGAGGCGTGCAGGAGGCAGCTTATCAATGATTCTCTCTCTTCACTGATGTTTCTATCTCTCACTCTCCCTTCCTCTCTAAAATCAATAAAATATATCTTTAAAAATAAATAAATAATAAAATACAGAAATTATTTACCTCTGAAAGATTTTATTTTTCCAGTAATTGTTTCACATTGCAGATCAATGTGTTTATTATCTAATTATAATGAATTTTCAACACAAAAAATAGTTTTCACACTTTTTAACTACAGATTTTGTTAGTATACTGTTAAAAGGCTTATTATGATGCAAATAAGACAATATCTTATTTAATTTATGAAAATGCAAGAGAAACCATACTGTACACCATATGAATTTGGAGAGACTGGTCAGAAAGGCCAAAAAAGACTTTTTTAAATTTGATTCATTAATCAGTGATGTACTTTAAAAGTTCAATATTATGATTAAAAGACGTCTCCATAATTATTTCTCTAAGTATTAATAATTTTATCAGTTATAATTTGTATAAATTTGTGTTAAAATCTTGAATTGGTAGTTAATTTTGAAACTTTTTAAAGCCACATGAAATGTTCTCTAACATTATTAAAAATTTAGCACGTATATTTTCCCTAGAAACAATAGACATGGTATTTTAAATCATTTGTTTAGTTTTTATATTGACTCTGTATGTTGACTCTGTCTCTGTGTGTGTGTGTGTGTGTGTGTGTGTGTGTGTGTACATATTTATATAATATTACAATAAGAAAAAGCATAGTTTCAGTGACTTTAATCTTTCAATAAGTAATTGCCCTGCACTGACTCTGTGCCAGGCACTGCTTAAGGAATTAAGGTTCTTAAGGTCAATAATATTCAATCCTTTTCCAAGAGATTTCATAGCACAATATGGGAAATAAATGTGAAAATAACTAATTTTAAGTAATGAGATAAGTGTACATATTATTGTATTAGAACAGAGAAAGAGGAGGAGATGTTATTTTGATTTTTTGCCTTTTTTTTTTTTTTTTTTGGTCCCAAAGTCTGGAAAGTTTTATAAAAGAGAGGATACTTATTAGTGAGTTTGAAATTTGAGTAGGAATTTGGTGAAAAGGGAGAAGGACATTCTTTATAAAAAGAACAAGGAAGAGCATTGCAGTAAAAACATGAAAATGAGTATATAAAACAGCCAGTAGTCAAATATGGTACATGGAGTTGGAAAGAGGGATGGAGAGCAAAAGAAAGAGCTGAAACCTTACACTGATTATTGGTTACTAAAGTTTATGGAAGAGTAGTGGTTTATTTTCCTACAAAATGTCTATTTTAGGCTTGCGGTTAGAAATACTTGAATCTCATTTTATTGGTTTCCCTCTTTGTCCTTCCCCTCCATTTTGTTTTATGGTGTTTTAAGGTTTAAACTTCAAAGTAACATTGATTTTGTTTGACATAAATATCACATGTACCCTTTTCTCCCACAACTTTGGAAAGTTTGTATGTCATATGAAACTGATTAATGGCTGATTATAGAATTGCATATTTATGTAGTCATCTCTACAGAAATCAAAAGTTTCTATATTCAGTAACAACTTTAAATTTTTATTTTAAAGTTTTTCATATAATATATATGATTTGCACCTTTATAGGACCATAGAATGCTTTGCATCTTTTGATGAGAGAAAATTTATCTATTTATTCAAGATATCCCAGGTTTGTTGTTGTTGTTAACCATAGTGTTATTTACTATTTACCTGCAGACATTTTTAAGAAGATAATAAATTTAATTACTTCTGGCCTAAATTAATATTCATCATTCTAAGCACTATCAAATTTTCCTTGCATGTTGCTATTGAGTTGATGAAATACCAATACACAGTACTTTAAAAATTAATGTACTAATTTAACAACTCAGGGTTTTAGCCTTTATGTTATCTAAGATTATTCTAAGATGCAGAGCCTTAGAGTACTGGTCGGATGTAAAAGATGGGATTTGAAAGGGATATATTGAATATAGGTTTAGAGATATTGGAAAATAGGCTTATAACTTGCAGGACAGACGTAACTTTCTACCATTGAAGAAAGAAAAGTCAGCTTTAGGCAAGTGAAGAAAGAGGCAGCCATTTAGCTATTAATATTGGGAATAAATCCTTTGTGGAAAACCCAACTATACTTTAATGTCATTTTGCACTTAAGAAAGGAGCAACCTAGAAAACTGTTCTATAAAACTTTTACACTGTTCTTTGAAGTCATTATTCTAGGTTTTGTTCCCAAAAACAATAATGGGAATTTTGGCACAACCTTAAACATATTCTTGTACTGTTTATAAAACCAAGGCATATTTACATTTGGAGCATTGTAAGATGTGGTGGCTATAAGTCAGAAAAGCAAAGATGGAGGGAGATACTATATAAAGTCAGAAAAGGAAAGATGGAGGAGGATACCATATAAACCTGGGAAAGAAAATTTCCCTAATCTTTTGTTTCCCTGCATGTCTTTTTAAATCCTTTGAAGGCAAGGGCAGTACCTGTTTCATTGTGATGTTCCATTAGTCCCACCCATAGCTGAGATGACTATAAACCTAAACTGTGATATTTTTCAGAGTTAAAAGGGGCACTAAGTGTACTAGTTACTGAGTCTACAGGTGGCAATTGAGACTTTCCCAGATAAACTAGGATGTATGGTCACACTACATTCAGTCAGTCTTTGAGGGAAAGGAAGGAAGGAGGACAGATTTCAAAGTCTAAAGTCCAGTTGTCCATTGTGAATATATAACTTCTTTCTCATCAAACAATAACAAAGAGAGAGGGGAAATATGCAACTTTATTATAAAGGTTATGTATTTGGAAAAGCAGTGAAGTATATATTTATAGTTTAATGCATGTCTTTGTCATGAATGATTTAATGATCGGATATTGGGAATATTGGGAAATAGTAGTGAGTACATTGATTGTATAGCCTTGACATTTTCAAGAATGTCTTGCATCATGTGTCTTATCACCTCTTTGAAGCAAGACATTTTTCTGAATATAACAAGCCATGCTATAAATGATCTAAAGCCTGCCCCAAGCAACCAAAATTTATAACGTATGTTTACATGCAACTTATTTTTATATATTAAATAATATATTACATATAATACTATAAAATAAACATATACATGTATTTATTTGTGTATATTATTTATATCACAAGTATATTATAGACACATATATAAATGTAGCCATCAATGTTTGGCAGAACATAAATACAATGTTTTCATGATAAATTAGGTTTCTTCATTAAATCTTCAATTAGCCATGTAATGCCACATAGTACTTACCTTTATCAAGCTCAAATAAGAATGATATTTAGTAAATGAGACTAGTTGTGGAAAATTGCCTGATCCGTGCTTTTTAAAAGATTAATAATCATATGGTTTCATCAACATGCAGTTGAGTTCTTATGATTGTTGATGTTACATACCTCTGGGTTTTGTGTAAATTAGGACTAAAAATATAACATCACTAATTTGAAGGAGAAAAAAAGTAGTTAAAGAACGTTTAAATCCCAAAGTTTCCTAGGACCTTGGTAGCTGTCCTGGGTCTTTAATCTGGAACTCTTGAACGTGTTTCAATTGTACTCTTTTTTTTCTTCTTAGAGGAAAAGATGAGATAGAGGAAAGAATTTTGTTGCAGTAGAATAAACATTCAATCATGAAAAAGTATTAATCCAAAGTATTAACTCATTTTTTATTTAGTACCCATGGGTAAAATTTCACATTAGATATAGAATTTAGCTTTTTTGTGGTGTTGAATACAGTACTTCCTCATCTTTTCTCTTTGGTTTTGGTGCTTCTTTTTGTAAAACCTGTGACATTGCTTATCTATCTATCTATCTATCTATCTATATATAAAGAGGTAATATGCAAATTACCCGGGATGCCATAACAGTCACGACTGGCTCAGGAGGAGGCTACACATGCAGATGGGTGGGAGGGGACTGTGTGCTGCCCCCCCCTCCCGGAGCGGAGACACAATACACGGGGGGCCTGCCCCCGCTGGGAGACAACATGCCAGCAGTCCTGCCTCTGCACATGAGCTGCAGAGGAAACACCTTTTTTTACCGCTTTTGGCTAAGCTTCCTGTGCACCACTCGCAGTGTTCTTGGTAACTTGGGTAATAAGAATCCAAGAAGGAGATCTAGGGTTTTTCCACCTCACTCCTGGAGGGAAAAACAAAGGTCCACTGCTGGAGGGGCTAAGAAATGTCATATTCTGCCCTAGCCAGTTTGGCTCAGTGGATAGAGCCTCGGCCTGTGGACCGGAGAGTCCGGGTTCGATTCTGATCAAGGGCATGTACCTAGGTTGCAGGCTCCTCCCTGGCCGGGACCCAGGTCAGGGCTCATGCAGGAGGCAACCAATCACAGTGTCCCTCTCACATTGTTGTTACTCTCTGTCTTTCCCTCTCTCTTCCAAGCTCTCAAAAAATCAATGGAAACATATCCTCAGGTGAGGATAAAAAAAGAAAGAAATGTCATCTCCTATGAAAGAGACATCTTGAAAATGCCTAAAGAAAGTTGTCATTTTTTTCATGGTGAAGGGACTAGAGTCCATGTTGATGAAAACACCTTGGTGGCTGCGGTGGCCAGCAGTGGCAGCAGCAGCAGGGTAATGGGGGTGGCACCTTCCCCTGATCAGCCAGTCGCCTCCCGCAGAGGGAGGCCAGACTGCGGCTTAGGCCCGCTCCCCCTAGGAGCTGTCAGTAGGACATCCCCTGAGGGCTCCCGGACTGTGAGAGGGGGCAGGCTGGGCTGAGGGATCCCCCCCCAGTGCACGAATTCCGTGCCCCAGGCCTCTAGTAGGTAAATAATCCTATATAATGAAGAGCCAATATGCAAATGGTTGTCCAACACTGGGGAAAGAAGAATGGGAACCAGCCAGGCACAAATGAGCTTGTGAGAGAGGAATGGGGACCAGCCAGGCTGCGACCCAGGAGGGAGACAAGCCACCCAACCTACAGTCCCGGGTGCCAGCAGCTGGGGCTGCAGCCCGGGAGAGGGACAAGCTGTCTGCCCCACAGTCCCAGGCACCAGCAACTGCGCCTGGGCCTGCAGCCTGGGAGAGGGACAAGCCACCCACCCTGCGGTCCCAGGTGCCAGCAGCTGCACCTGGGCCTGTGGCCCGCGAGAGGGACAAGTCGCACGCTCCGCAGTCCCTGTGTTCTGGGTGCCTATGCCTGTGGCCTGGAAGAGGGACAAGTTGCCCTCCCCGCAGTCCCAGATGCCAGCACCTGCATCCTGCACCTGTGGCCCAGGAGAAGGACAAGCTGCCCGCCCCGTGGTCCCGGGCGCCAGTGCCTGCGCCTGTGGCCCGGGAGAGGGACAAGCCACACGCTTCATTGTCCCGGGCATCAGCAGCTGTGCCTACAGCCTGGGAAAGGGACAATCTGCATGCCCCATGGTCCCCGCGGTCCCGAGTGCCAGCGGCTATGCCTGCGACTGCGGCCCGGGAGAGGGACAAGCCACACACCCTGCGGTCCTGGGCACCAACAGCTGTGCCTGCAACTGTGGCCCGGGAGAGGGACAAGCTGCCTGCCCCACGGTCATGGGCACCAGCACCTGCAGCTGTGGCCTGGCGAAGCCACCCGCCTACAGTCCCCTGTGTTTGCAGCCAGCCCGGGCGAAGCTGGCCTGGGTCCTGGGTGCCTGCAGCTGGCCAAAGGGAGGGAAGCCCGGGTCCCAGGTGCGTGCAATGGTTGGAGGAGGGAATTCTGGGTCCCAGGTGTGGGGAGAAGCAGAGGTAGTTAGGGCCGATCAGCAGGGGAGCACTTAGGGGTGATCATGCAGGAAGAGGTGGTTAGGGGCCATCAGGCAGGCAAAGGGGTTAGGGGCCATCAGGCAGGCAGGCAGGTGAGCGGTTAGGAACCAGAGGTCCCGGATTGCAAGAGGCAGTCAGACTTCCCCCAAGGGGTCCCAGATTGGAGAGGGTGCAGACCTGGCTGAGGGACTCCCCCTCTCATACATGAATTTTATGCACCGGGCCTCTAGTTATAAAAATAATTAGAAGCAAAATTTTAATTGTGGAAAATAGGGGAAGGCTACTTGTACTAACAGATTGTCAACATTTTACACTAGTTCTTGAAACTTAAAAGTAAAGAACTTTAAAAACTAAAACAGAATAATAGACATTATATTAAGAGGTTATTTTCACCAAATAATTGGTTTGAAAACAAATTTATAACTTTATTGAAAGAAGGAGTTGAGGTTATTAAGAAGAATCTTTCATTGGATTACTGTCATTTTTGAAATACGTTTTAATTTTGTTTTGTTTTTAATATGTACAAAACTAGAGGCCCCGTGCAAGAAATTCATGAACGGGGTGGGGGGTGTCCCTCAGCCAGGTCCTCTCGAGGGATGTCCGACTGGCCTAAACGGGCAGTCGGACATCCCTCTCACAGTCCAGGACTGCTGGCTCCCAACTGCTCGCCTGCGTGCCCTCCTGATTGCCCCTAACCGCTTCTGCCTGCTAGCCTGATCACCCCCTAACCACACTCCTTATGGGCGTAGCTTGTGGTGTAGTGGAGTGATGGTTAATTTGCATATTACTCTTTTATTAGATAGGATGATGGTTACTTGCCCTTGAGTAGATTGTTACAAGTATATTGTTTAGATTAGTACCTAGTGAGTAAATTGGAATAATAGTAAATTGTTAAAAAAAATGGAAAAAATAAGAAAATATTCCTTGCAGTGTAGCTGAACACTATGAATTAGTATAGGATTAGAATCAGCACTTTGTCTACTGTATTCCTATTTTCTTATTAGTATGATGTTAATTCTTATTTCTAAATATGCCAAATGCAAAGTCTCAGATGGACATAAATTAGAAATGGAACAGATGCCTATGTCTATATATATAAACAAATTTGAGGCATAATTATTCTATTTGGGACTGCTTATTTATCTGTTACACTTTCCAAACATAAAAGAAATTCAATTTAACATTACTAAGTTAAATGTTTTTGTAGAGCTTAATAGGAAAACATCATTCATCATGTTTATAATTTGTGATTAAAGAAATGAACTAATATCTCTGAAGGTGGAAAATAAGCTATATCATAGTTTGTTGATACATTTGTTTGGTAATTAGCAGTAACTGATTAAAGTGGTAACAAAACAAAATTATCTATTAAAGCATGTTTTATTCATGGAGAAATTAACTTTCATTCAAAATATAAATAAACTGTAATGTATATGAATTTGATGCTTTATTTGAAGTACTGGGTGAAAATAACAATTGTCTTAAATTTTATTGTCATTTCAGAGTATTTGACTGTGTTCTCTCAGATGATTGCATTCCATGATCCAGAGCTGAGTAATCATCTCAATGAGATTGGATTTATTCCAGATGTAAGTACCTGGTGCATTATTAACATCAAGTCAAGCTAAAGCAGAAATCAGAAGCATGAAAGAGAAATTGGCAGCATGAAAGAGTGCTGTTTTTGAAGTTTTTGTTGTCATAAGAAGTCCAATCTGAACAAGTTCCTGCTACTAATTACAGTCTTTTGTTATAAAGTCTGTGTGGTTACCTTCCAGGAACTTGAGATCCCTATCTCAAAAGGAATTTTTGAGGTTTACAAAAACCTATGATACTGTAGTCTAACTTCCACTTAAAAGAGGCTTGACTCCCTGTCACATACTGCAGGTGAGTAATGGGCTAAGCCACACCATTGCTACCCTTTGCAAGTCAACTCTGACTTTCAGCTTAATATGAACTATAGAGAAGTTAATGAAGTAAGCCAAAATCTGGCAAAGCTCCCAAGGTAACATATCAAACAAAACACAGAAGCTACTTAAGAATCCACTAAGTTCAGATTTCCTACTTATACAAAAATGGGCCCAAGTCTCATAAAATCGAAGTGAAAACCCTTCAAAGCACAGTTTAACATAATACTAATACGTTTTTCAAACTATTTGATTTTACCCTATTTAAAAGCTAATAAATGAGCCTATTACTGTTTAATGGATGTTGGTGGAAAACACAAGACTCCTGTGTCGGAGACAAAGGACTTTCACTGACAGCAGAGCAAGCGGCCTGAACATTCACACATTTGTGTTGGTTCCCCTAGCCCACAAATCCCACTGAGACAAAGTAAAGGGTCTAGGTGATACTTGCATATGCACTGAATTACATTATAGGAGAGAAACTCTGAGTTTAGGGAATTTGAAATTTTAAAATGCCTTTCCTTTGCTCTAAAGAGAGAAAAACACTCTCTTTTTCTTCCAAGAGTATAAGCAAACTTGTCCTTTGCTGCTAAGGGAGATTCTGTTTCTGTTTTCCCAGGCTGTTCTTGTGTACTCATATTTGAAAAGATAATCCGGAACAAAGGACAGTCAGTGTCTCTGTTCACAAGGAAAGCAGGAGTACAAGAATGCATATTAAAATGTTAATGGTATTCACTAGAAGAACAGAAAGAGAAAGTATAACATTGTTGATACTATTACAGATGTTCCCCATTTCCTCTGCCTTGGCCTCCTTCATAGGGTGACCCGCTCCCCCCTTCGCCCCCGCCCCCCCACAGCCTGTTGTCTGTGTCCATGGGCTATGCATATATGTTCTGTGGCTAATCTCTTCCATTCCCCCCACCCCACCTTTTGCCCCTCTGAAAGCACATAACTTTTAAACCAGTAGAATGGGTATGGAACAAAGAAAAGTGAACCAATCCTATAAAAACTGAAAAAATATAGAAAGTATGTAAGGAATATTAGATTGCCTAATAAAGGACATTTTCAGATAATTTATAAATCCATCTACTAGATGTACCAGTTAATAATGTGGATTTTTTTCAATAGATGCAGTTACACATATATATTCAATTTGATATGTATGCTATTTTATTGTATTGACAGCGGCTTCAAAACTTCATATGTCAAATTTGCTGAAGGTGTTAACATCATAGATATTTTTAAGCTTAAAAATGTCTAATTTCGTGCCCAATAAAAAGCATTTGCGGGAAGTTTTAATTCATTACTTTATTTTAAGAAAAAGTTATCGTGTACTTCAGGAAGCTTATGGTGAACATGCTCGATCTCAAGATACTTGTGAACACTGGTTTAAATGCTTTAAAAGTGATGATTTCGATGTGAAAGACAAAGAACGTCCAGGACAACCGAAAAAGTTTGAAGACCAACAATTACAGGCATTCTTGGATGAAGATGCGTGTCAAACTAAAAAACAACTTGCAGAAAGATTAAACATTGCTCAGCAAACAATTTCCGGTCATTTACAAGCAATGGGAAAGATTTTAAAGGAAGGAAAATGGGTGCCACATCAACTGAACGAAAGACAAATGGAAAACGGAAAAGTCATCAGTAAAATGTTGCTTCAGCGGCACGAAAGAAAGTCTTTTTTGCATCAAATTGTGATGGGCAATGAAAAGTGGATTTATTTTGAGAATCCCAAACTCATATAATCGTGGATTGATCCAGGTCACCCTCAACATCGACTGCAAAGCCAAATCGCTTTGGAAAGAAGACAATGCTCTGCGTTTGGTGGGATCAGGAAGGTGTGGTGTATTATGAGCTTCTAAAACCAGGTGAAACCATTAATACTGATCGCTACCAACAACAAATAATCAATTTGAACCACTCTTTGATGGTGAAATGACCAGAATGTGCCAGAAGACACGGCAAAGTAATTTTGCTTCATGATGGCGCACCATCACACACTTCAAAACCAGTTAAAGACACGTTAAAAGATCTTGCCTGGGAAGTATTAACCCACCCGCTGTATTCACCAGACCTTGCTCCTTCAGATTACCACTTCTTCCAACCGATGGCACACACACTTTCTGAGCAGCACTTCAAAACGTACAAAGAAGTGGAGAATTGGGTCTCTGAATGGTTTGCTTCAAAACAAGAAAAGTTCTATTGGGATGGTATCCACAAATTACCTGAAAGATGGGGGAAATGTGTAGCTAGCCATGGACATTATTTTGAATAAAGCACTTTTGATATTTCTTTTGAAATTACTGTGTTTTCTTTGATTACAAAATCCACATTATTAACCCGTACACCTCATGTATGCTATTCATAAAAGATAAAAACTTAAAGATATTGGCCAAAAAGATAAGGAAAATGTCAGGCAAATGGTAACCAAAAGAAAATAAATACTATGATATTAATATAAACCAGTAAAACAGAAAAGAAAACACAAAATAGACCCCCTAATATATAAAATTTTTATGTGACAGAGAGGGATCTATTAATCAATTATAAAAGAAAGGATTATTGAATAAATAGCTCTCATAAAATTAGGTAGCTATTTAGAGAGGAGATGGGAATCAAAGCTCAATCCCACACCATACATAAAAATAAATTCTAGATTGACTGAAATACCTGAATGTGGAATGTCATTTTTATAATTTCCATCTAGGAAAGAATTCTTGCAGGATTCATACAAAGTACAATACATTTTGAAAAGAGAGAATTTCAGTAGAAGTGCGGTACAAAGGAGCCTTCCATTCTATTGATAATATATTACTTGATTTAAATTTTTTTGAAGCAGTTGTGGCAAAACATTGTTAAATCTGTGTAGCTGAGTACAGTGAAGTTTGTTAAATGTGCAGGGTGAGTTAATCATCTAATTTAATAATTTTGATAGAATATCATTATTCTATTCTTGCTTCCCTCTCTGCTATGATCCCCTCCTGTAATTACTGGGACATATTTGTATAACTTCTTGTAAAAATGCTTCAATACCAGTACTATTATGAAAGTAATATTTATTTTAATATGTAGTATGATTAGTCTTATGAGACATTACTAAGTCATGTGGGACAAGAGAATGTGGCAAATGCTGTGCTTTCCTGGGCCCCAGCCACTGATTGTCTGTAGCACTCCCCTAATCATGTAACAATGAAATGCTTACACCTGTTTCTGAAAAATGACTCTACATGTATTTCCAAACACCCTGTAGGGAATGGTTCTGTCACTACTGAGAATTCTAGAATAAACGAAGAGAAATGAAGGGACAGAGTGTGTATCTTAAGTTGGAGAAAATTCCCTTTTCTGCAACTATTCTCTTGTCAGAGAGAATGGGCAAATGAAAGGTAGTTAACAATGAACATTAAATTGATAATAGGAAGATTGTTTTTGAAATCTATTATCCTGATTTTTGTTTGTTTTATTGTGTTTTGTTGTCCTGTTTCTTATCAGTAGATAATATGAAAATATTAAAACTACTTTTAAATTTAATTTTGAAAACAGACTTAATGTTAGTTTTTGGAGGGGTTTGATATTTTAAATATAGAGATTGTTGACAGTTAATAGTAGTGTAAGGGGTCTGATGAAATGGTGAACTTTTCTAATATGTTTCTTACTCTTGTAATCACTTATTTTTAGTTGCATTTTATTAGTTTATATGTGCAGTGTTTCCTTTTTTCCCCCTGGAATTATTGTCTTCATTGTTTTACATTTAAAATAATTGTTTAAGGGACTTTTCTGTACCTCTAACAATACAAATGATTCATTAAGGGAAAGGGTAATATGATCGCAAACTGAGATTCCTGCTCAATAACTAATCCTCTCAAAGTAAGGCTTCATTAGTCTTCCATCATTGAAATGCAGGCTCCCATTGCAGGAAAGATTGTGATTTCTGGCTTCTTTCCATTTCACAGAGCTCTGAGTGCTGAGCACTGCTGAAGCCTGAATAGTTAGGGATATTGTGCACTGATGTGATGCTTAGATTTTATATGTCATGATAGTTATGTGATTTACATATAAATAGGGTGAATAATCTATATTTGGCAAAGTTGAGGCCAGGCTGATTTTTGTCATTTTTGTCTTGGTGTATGCTTCTGCCTCTGAAAATATACCAGGCCTTTGAGATGAGAACAGGAAAGTATGCTTCTTCATTTTCAAAGATACTGTTTTCCTGAAATGCTATGAATAGCATTAAACTTGTAAATTTTGAAGAGTTGTCAGGTGGCCCTTAAGAGAAATGATAAGGGCTGTTTTCTCAGTATTCTATGTGCTTTTGAACCAGTTATCATTCGTAAAGATAAAGCAAATAAATTCAGTGGTAAGCAAATAGGTTGGCATAATCATTTTTACTTAACTGCAGTCTTTTTTTAAAATATATTTTTATTGATTTCAGAGAGGAAGGGAGAGGGAGAGAGAGATAGAAACATCAATGAGGAGAGAGAATCATTGACAGACTGCCTCCTGCACACCCCCTACTGGGGATCGAGTCTGCAATCCGGGCATGTGCCCTTGACCGGAATCGAACCTGGGACTCATCAGTCCATAGGCCAACACTCCTCTATCCACTGAGTCAAACCAGTTAGGGCTTAATGAATGTCTATACTACTACTGATTTTCTCCTCCCTTAAAAGCCGACCATTGTCATTTTCAAAATTATATTCAGCTGAATCTGTGCTAACAGACAATGTAAAAGGAGTGCTCAGAAATATTTATGTACTTAGTGTTTGCTTTGTTTACTCATTTGTTCATTTATTCCTGGCCTTCATGGTATTGTTACATAAAGAAATTTTACATTTTAAACTACTGACAATGAGCTTTTTAGATGTGGCTACAGGATAAATTAGGAAAGTGCACCTTATTTAGAATCTTTCATAACAAGAGTCCCTACTAATCTGTCCTACCTCATCTGAAGAATGCCAGGATGTGTCCTTTTGTCTGGCTGCTGCTGGAGTGACCCTGACAGTAGTCTTAACCCCATTCTACTAACCTTAGATATTTCAAGGCCTTTGAATATGTATGGCTTGTTGAGCTCTCTTTCTTACAATAGATCTTTCAATTATGAAACATATCCTATCTAATAAAAGCCTAATATGCAAATTGACCATCACTCCAACACATAAGATGGCTGCCCCATGTGGACACAAGATGGCCAGCAGGGGAGGGCAGTTGGGAGGAACCAGGCCTGCAAGGGAGGGCAGTTGTGGGTGATCAGGCCAGCAGGGGAGGGCAGTTAGGAGGGACCAGGCCTGCAAGAGAGGGCAGTTGGGAGCAATCAGGCTGGCAGGGGAGGGCAGTTAGGGGTGACCATGCCAGCAGGGGAGGTTAGTTTGGGGTGACCAGGCCAGCAGGGAGGGTAGTTAGGGGCAATCAGGCCAGCAGGGGAGGGTAGTTTGGGGGGACCAGGTCTGCAGGGGAAGGCAGTTGGGGATGACCAGGCCAGCAGGGGAGGGTAGTTTGGGAGGACCAGACCTGCAGGGTAGGGCAGTTAGGGGCAATTGGACCAGCAGGGGAGAGCAATTAGGGGTACCAGGCTGGCAACAGAGGGAAGTTTGGGGTGACTGTGCCTGGGGAGGACAGTTAGGGTGACCATGCCTACAGTGGAGGACAGTTAGGGGTGACCAGGCCTGCTGGGAGGGCAATTAGGGGTGACCAGGCTGGCAGGGGAGGGCAGTTACAGGCAACCAGGCTGGCAAGGGAGGGCATTTAGGGGTGACTGGACCAGCAGGAGAGGGCATTTGGGGGTGCCATGCCTGCAGGGTAGGACAGTTAAGGGTGACCATGCCAGCAGGGGAGGGCAGTTAGGGGCAATTGGGCTGGCAGAGTAGCAATTAGGCATTGATCAGGCTGGCAAGGTTGTTGTTAGGGGTAATCAGGCTGGTACACAGAAGTGGTTAGGGGCAATCAGGCAGGCAGGCAGGTGAGCGGTTGGGAGCCAGCAGTCCCAGATTGTGAGAGGGGTCCCAGATTGGAGAGGGTGCAGGCTGGTCTGAGGGACACCCTCCTCCCCCATGCATGAATTTTATACATTGGGCCTCTAGTGTATAATATTTTTAAAAATCACATTCGTTAATATCACCACTGATCTCATCCAAAAAGTCAATAAGTTTTGGGAGGCTGCCAAGCTCAGAATGGCAGATACAAGTTTTCTAAAATTTCAATGTTCATTTAACAGCTAGAAATTTTTCTTAAAGTAACAGGCTCACTTCATTCATTTTTTTAGAAATGTCTGCCAATTATCCAAGTATGAAAAAAAAATCATTGTTTATATGTCATTCTTT
This sequence comes from Corynorhinus townsendii, assembly GCA_026230045.1. Lineage (NCBI taxonomy): Eukaryota > Metazoa > Chordata > Mammalia > Chiroptera > Vespertilionidae > Corynorhinus > Corynorhinus townsendii. The sequence goes on along the minus strand of JAPDVU010000001.1, from coordinate 75,326,015 downwards.
CAAATAAAAAAATGCTACTTTTTTAAAAAGCACCTACACTGATTCATAGCTCAAACAATTGTCCAGGTGCTATTTCTCAAGAAAACTATTGTGCTTCATTCAGTATACAGCACAGGTGCTTTATGCACATTTCACACTTTGTCTCATGAAACATTAAAAAGACATTAATTAGATGAATATGTTTTACTTCTTCACAAGGATATGACTATTATACTTTAGTGCTGCTACCTTGATTTGTGGTAAGGTGCCAGCAGTTTTATCCACTAGAGATTTTGCACCATTAACTCAAATGTTAATACGGTAAAAAAGAGTGAAAAAATCTTCGTATTTTTACTAAGGTAGCTTTTAATTCATGGACTCCTGTAGAGTCCAGAGGGTCTCCAGGGATCTGTGACTAGGATTTGAGAAAGCAGGTATAGAGATATAGTACTCAGATGCTGGTGTCAAATGAGCGAGAGTTCCAATCCTGAGATGTCAACTTACTAGGCTAAATACTTAAGTTAGTTTCTGTTATGCACAGTCCTCTTATTGTTAGTATTTATTATGATAAATCTTACCTCATAAGATTGTTGTGATGATTAAATGAGATAATGCATATAACCTGTTAAACAGAGTTCCAGGTACACAGTGAGTGTTCAGGATTATCCATTATTGGTGGTGTTTTACTTGTTAGCATCTGATAATGTTGCACTATTTCTTTGGTTATGTTAGTACTAAAGGCCCAGTGCATGAAATCTGTGCACTGAGGGGGCGGGTACCTCAGCCCGGCCTGCACCCTCTCGCAGTCCAGGACTCTTTGGGGGATGTCCACCTGCCATCTTAGGCCCGATCGGAGCAGCAAGCCGAGTGGTAAGGAGAAACAGGCGGACGGTGAAGAGCAAGGGGTGCCCTAATCGGTTTTGCTCAGTGGATAGAGTGTCGGCCTGCGGACTGAAGGGTCCCAGGTTCGATTCCAGTCAAGGGCATGTACCTTGGTTGCAGGCACATCCCCAGGTCGGGGTGTGCAGGAGGCATCCAATCAATGATTCTCTCACATTGATGTTTCTAACTCTCTAACCCTCTCTCTTCATCTCTGTAAAAATCAATAAAATATATATATTTTTTTAAAAAGGAGCGAGGGGTCTCAGACCCATTGGGGGATGTATGCCTGCTGGCTTAGGGATCGGTCCTAAGTCAGCAGTCACACATCCCTCTCACAGTTCGGGACCCCTCGATCCATACCGCCCTCCTGCTCATTGCTCCTTGCCACTTGTGCTCTCTGCTCCTTAGTGCTGCTGCGGAGGCGGGAGAGGCTCCCGCCACCACTGCTGCGCTCGCCAGCCATGAGCCCAACATAGGGCTTCTGGCTGAGTGACGCTCCCCCTGTGAGAGCTCACTGACCACGAGCAGGTAGCTCCTGTATTGAGCGTCTGCCCCCTGATGGTCAGTGCATGTCATAGCGACCCGTCGTTCTGCTGTTCAGTCGATTTGCATATTAGTCTTTTATTATATAGGATGATTTGCATATAGAAAAGCATTATATCACAGGCTAAAATGGATATCTTATTATGCTGCCTCAGTTAATGAATACTTTGCCAGAGGAGACATGATACTAAAAACAATAAAGACTTTCTTGTTTGTCTGAGTTGGTGACATTGCCACTCACCACTTTAAATTTTAACCTTTTTTATTTGCTTGTTTTTAAGGTACTTTTCTATCTCCTAGAAAGTTACATCTTTTATAGTCTTTTATGCAAAGTTAATCAATTTTGTTTGAAATTTTTAGAAAGTTTTTATTGTACTCAATGAGATAATTCAAAGGTACTCTGGAAGTGTAAGTAATCCTTCCCAAGTATGATTGTGTGGAGCTCATAACCATTTAATGGTCCAAGTGATTTTATTATTAATTTCTATTTTATAGTTTTTTTATTCAAAATTGCAAATCTGGTAAGAATAAAAGAGAAAAAATATTCATGCATTTAACTTATTTTTAAAAACTTTTTCAGTATTAAGGAAATAATTATTTGCAAAAGGTGTAACTAATATAACCTTTGATATAAGGAAAAAGAAAATTAACCATTTACCTTCTGGGTCCAATGGATCTTTTAAATTATTTTTTTTATATTTAAGTCGTTTTTTGAATAATTTGTAGAAGTAGGACAAAGGCCAAGTAAAAATAATGTACTTAAAATTTTTAGTAAGAATTTCAGCCCTAGCTGGTTTGGCTCAGTGGATAGAGCGTCGGCCTGCGGACTGAAGGGTCCCGGGTTTGTTTCCAGTCAAGGGCACATGCCCAGGTTACAGGCTCATCAATGATTCTGTCTCATCATTAATGTTTCTGTCTCTCTTTCCATCTCCATTCCTCTCTGAAATCAATAAAAAATATATTTTTTAAAAGAATTTCAACATAGCAAACCCAAAATTTTATTCCATATATTCCTGTTTTTGAAAATACATGTATAAGAGATGTGCAGTATTCTTTGATACTGTTCATCTGTCATGCATAAACCTGGAGTATATCTATCCTATAAAGCCTGATCCAGATTTCAAATGCACCCCTAATAGGTTTGGCTTATTTGTGGCTCTTCTTATACTTACCTGGTCAAAGCATAATTATCAAAACAAGACATTTATAGGGCTCATAACTTTGTTGAAAATGGCGTTTTGTCCCATAAGTATAAAATATTTTCATTTTTAGATTTAGGAACACAAATTAGAAAAATAAATCTATTTATTTGTTTTTCTTTTTATTCATCTGTTTTCTTCTAATCACTTTGTAAACACACCTACCTTTGGCATTTGTCCACTTGAATTGTATCACATTTTGTTATAGAAATATCATTTCAAAATTATTCTCACATATCCATTTAGCAAAATAGGATGGTTCAGGTTTATCTTCCAAAATACTGTGTGATGAGGTCTTTCCCATTGAATTTCAAATTTGTTTACTTTGATTCTTGTGTTTAGGAAATTCATCTAAGATACCATCATCTGAGCATTCACACTCTGAAATGTCACTAATGTGACCAACATTACCATTTCACTAGACTCTAGATTACTACTACCAATCTTCTGATTGGTCTAATAATTGTGAAACGTCCTCTGTCAATGTTCTTCTCTTTTCTAGTAATGGTGGAAAATGAAAAATTCCGAATTCTCAACTGTGTTGATTAAAATCTTTAAACGAAAAAAATAGACAATAATGGTGTCTTCACATACCTTTTGTATCTTTTTGAAAGATGATGTAATACTTTGGATAGTACAATAAGAAAAATAAAAGGTGGTATAATAGTGATGATTTATTTTTAACTCTGTACCATCCTTCTATGCAATTCTATCATTATTCTATTTTTCTTATTTTAGTCTTCTTTAGCATAGTTGGGAATAATTGAATATGTAGTAAAGAGAAGAGTAATAGTCAAATATACACAAAATAAAGAATCTTATAGAATTTATAAAGTAGAAGAAAACGATTTTATGTAAGAATATTTGTAATTTTGTGAACTCACAGTAGCTGAAATGGAATGGAGGGATGTTGATTCTGAGAGCCAGCAGGACTGTGAATAATTTAGCTTCCTTAGCTATGCCTACCTTTAAATGAGTTTACCTCAACCTGTAAAATAATATCTACAATTCCCAGTGCTGAGGATTCCCTCCTCCTTTTTTTTTTTACCTTCCACTCCCACCCTCCTTTTTCTCACAAAGCTTGTGTATCTGTTGTGAGATGGCTACATGAGGCTATCTCAGAACTTTATGGTATTAAAATACTTTCCAATTACAGAAACTTCTGGATTGTTATTAAGAATGATCATTGGAATTTCTATACTGATGTCATATGCCACATCCTCTGCCAGATGTTTCAGATCCAGTAGCTAATCTTCACAACCATTCTAAATGTTCAAAGAGATATGTAACTACAAGATCACTATTTCCAGAGCTTCAGCCTTTCAAGAGAACATATGATGATCTCTACTGCTTTGAAAACTTGTCAGCTTTTAGGCATACTTTTCTTGAATGGCTAGACGTACATTTCCTTAATGCAGGGATTTATTGCAAGGCATCAAACTAATGGTCAATAGGTGGCTTATAGTAATTTAAATATAAAAATATTTCTGATGAGATAGACATAAAATATAGTCTAGTATGTTCATAAGACAGATTAGAAGGACCTCCCCCTTTTTAATAATTTTATAATATGTATTGAAAGAACATGTAATATGTTTGTGAATAAAAAACCATTTGACAGAGAAACCAAGATGCCGGCATAGGTTAACTCCTAAACCGCTGCCTCGCACAACAATTTCAAAACTACAACTAAAAGACAGGATGGACACCATCCAGAACCACAGGAAAGCTGACTGAGTGGAAATTCTACAGCTAGAAGGAAAGAGAAAAGCTCATGGAGAATTGGAGGAACAGCAAAGGGTCGAAGTACAGCAAAGGGTCTTTGTGCGCGCAGAGAGGAAGGGCGGCTGAGAGCATGACTGACTTTCTCTGGCGGGAGGGGGAAGGAAGCCCCCGATTGCACTGAACCCCAGTTCTGGACAAAACCCCATAGACCCAGGCTCATACAGGGGGAGTCTGGACTGTCAGGTAGAGAGAAAGGCACTCGGAGATTCGGAGACCCGGGGGAGAGCCGGGGGGGGCCCCCCCGCAGGCAGGGGTCTGGAGGAGTATGCGCGAGTGTGCACAAAGACTGAGAGGTTGCCACAGGCTTTCCCTAGCAGAAGAGAGTCAGAAGCTCCTGACTGCACTGAACCCCAGTTCCAGGCGAGCCCCTGGGGAACCATGCTCTTGTGGGGGGAATCTGGACTCTCAGGCAGAGGCTCGGGAGGCAGGGAAAGCAGAGGTCTGGAGGCGCGCACGCGCAAGGGCAGGGCTGACGGGAAGCCAAGACTGTCTGCTCCACCCTGAGACTCCATCCCATCCAAGCTGAACACAGAGGCTTTTGCAGTTTGGCAAGTCTAATCCTATAAGGGTGTCTCCAGCACCGAACTTCTCCCAGTATAGACACAGTGGATCCTTACAGCCAACTGGCCTGGAGGTCAATTCCTCCCAGTGATACCAACAACAATCAAGACTTAACTACAACAAGGCTGTACACACAGTCCACAAAGGGGTGCACCAAGAGTGTCCACCTCAGGTAACTGGGAGGCCAACCCACTGGGCCATATAGGAAACCTAGCACACAAAGCTACCATACCAACTCAGGGAAGCAGTGAAAATGCAGCGACAAAGAAACAGATCACAAATGAAAGAAATGGAGGAAAACAAACGACTGGATATAGAATTCAAAACCACGGTTATAAGGCTTTTCAAGAATATCCTAGAAAAGGCCGATAAATATAATGAGACCCTCGAAGATATGAAAAAGGACCAACTAGAAATTAAACATACACTGACTGAAATAAAAAACATTATACAGAGACCCAACAACAGACTAGAGGAACGCAAGAATCAAGTCAAAGAATTGAAATACAAAGAAGCAAAAAACACTCAACCGAAAAAGCAAATAGAAAAAAAAGTCCAAAAACTTGAAGATAGTGTAAGAAGCCTCTGGAACAATTTCAAGCGTACCAACATCAGAATTATGGGGGTGCCAGAAGAAGAGAGAGAACAAGATACTGAAAACCTATTTGAAGAAATAATGACAGAAAACTTCCCCCACCTGGTGAAAGAAATAGACTTACAAGTGCAGGAAGCGCACAGAACCCCAAACAAAAGGAATCCAAAGAGGACCACACCAAGACACATCATAATTAAAATGCCAGGAGCAAAAGACAAAGAGAGAATATTAAAAGCAGCAAGAGAAAAACAGTTAATTACCTATAAGGGAGCACCCATACGACTGTCAGCTGATTTCTCAACAGAAACTATGCAGGCCAGACGGGAGTGGCAAGAAATTTTCAAAGTGATGAACAGCAAGAACCTACAACCAAGATTACTCTCCCCAGCAAAGCTATCATTCAGAATTGAAGGGCAGATAAAGAGCTTCACAGATAAGAAAAAGCTAAAGGAGTTCATCACCACCAAACCAGTATTATATGAAATGCTGACAGGTATTCTTTAAGAAGAGGAAGAAGAAAAAAGTAAAGATAAAAATTATGAACAACAAATACATACCTATCAACAAGTGAACCTAAAAATCAAGTGAAGTAAAAACCTGAGGAACAGAATAAACTGGTGAATATAATAGAATCAGGGGCATAGAAAGGGAGTGTACTGATAATTCTCAGAGGGAAAGGGTTATGGGGGGGTGCAGGAAGAGACTGGACAAAAATTGTACACCTATGGATGAGGACAGTCGGGGGGAGGTAAGGGCAGAAGGTGGGGTGGGAACCGGGTGGAGGGGAGCTATGGGCGGAAAAAGGAGAAACAATTGTAATAATCTGAATAAAGACTTATTTTAAAAAAATAAAAATAAATAACCATTTGACAAAAGATTCATACAGAGATACCATCTCACACCTGTCAAAATGGCTATCATCAACAAATCAACAAACGACAAGTGCTGGAGAGGATGTGGAGAAAAAGGAACCTTCATGCACTGCTGGTGTGAATGCAGACTGGTGTAGCACTGTGGAAAACAGTATGGAGTTTCCTCAAAAAGTTAAAAATGGAACTCCCATTTGACCCAGTAATCCCACTTCTAAGAATAAATCCCAAGAAACCAGAAACACCAATCAGAAAGGATATATGCATCCCTATGTTCATAGCAGCACAATTCACCATAGCTAAGATTTGGAAACAGCCTAAGTGCCCATCAGCAGATAAGTAGATTTAAAAACTGTGGTACATCTACACAATGGAATACTATGCCTCTATAAAAAAGAAGGAATTTTACCATTTACAACAACATGGATGGAACTGGAGAGCATTATGCTAAGTGAAATAAGCCAGTCTGAGAAAGATAAATATCACATGTTCTCACTCATATGTGGGATATAATGATGAACATAATTTGATGAATAATAATAGATTGATCTAGAGACAAATGGTAGGAGAGGGGTGGTTAGAGAGCAACTAAAAGACTTGTATGCATGCATATTAGCATAACCAATGAACACAGACACTGGGGCAGTGGGGGCTTGCCCGGGGTGGGAATGGCTGAGGGGGGGGGGGTCAATTGTGGAAAAAGGAGACATATGTAAAATTTTAATCAAAACAACAACAAAAAATTTTTTAAAGATTCATACAGAGTTTATAAGAAATATTTTGTCTAAATCTTTCATTCTTATACATTTATAATTTTTGAGCCACAATTTTCTGCTCTTCAAAATCAAATTAATGAGCCCCTGGTCATTTTTTTCTATGATAATTAAGATTTTGATATTACCAGCTCATATGGAAAAGACATCATGAAATGCTAAATATCATTATTCTTTCTTGATATTGCTAGGGGGCAGTATTTACTCAGCTGACTCTTTTAGCAGCCTAGCAAGCATATATAATTTATAATCTAGAGAAAATAGTCAATGCATGTATGATTTCTTTTCACTGGGTTTCAGTTTCCATCTTGAAGTCAGAAAATAGCTAATGTCTCTAACTTGATAAGACTGATTTAATATATTTTTGTATTTGCAATAAAAATCTTATTATTTATTTGTTATTTTAAAAATTAAAACCTGAACCAGCCTAGTAGTCAATATTATCTTATTTTGCTGGAGTTTTTTTTTGTGTGTGTGTATCAGACTGTATTATAAAGATATAACTAATATTTTAAGAAATTCTTTAAAATGAATATATCAGTTAAGATTCTTTCAATCTTAAAAATAAAAAACTATAGAGGGTAGGGATGGCTGGGGAGAGGTCAGTAGGAGAAAATGAGACATAGGTAACACTATATGTAATACTTTAAACAACAAAAAATTTAAAAATAAAATAAAAAATATAGAAAGAATAAATAACAGGCATTACAGCCTCACAGAATATATTACCTATGTATTTATCTCACTGTTAAATATAAAAATATTAGTTGGTAAGAGGTGACTTGTTGCTAAGCATCTAGGAGTTGTTATATATTATATTTAAGAAATTAATTAAACTTGAATTATTTCTTTTCAAAATACTAAATGCTTCATTTTACTTATTATTTTATTTTTTATTGATGTGAGAGAGAGAGAAACATGGATTTGTCCCATTTATGTATGCATTTATTGATTCTTGTATGTGCCCTGACTGGGGATCAAACCCTCAACCTTGGTGTATTGGGATGACACTCAATAACCAATTGAGTTACCTGGCCAGAACCTCATTTCTCTTACTTTTAATAATTCATTTTATAATTATTGTCAAAACATAGTCATATAATTTAAAATTTCCAGTTTTTATTCAATACGTTTGACTAATATAAAGGATTTTTTAAATGTGTTGACCAAGGGCGATTTGCTACTTTTTTCATTATTTGATACTTATTGAAAATTTATAATTTCATGGTTATTTGGAACTTTTAATTTGTCCCTTTTGGTTATCTTTATTATATACTAGAGGCCCAGTGCATGAAATTCGTGCACGGAGCGGGGGATGTCCCTCAGCGCAGCTTGCACCCTCACCAATCTGGGACCCCTAAACAGGAAGTCGGACATCCCTCTCACAATTGAGGACTGCTGGCTCCCAACCACTTGCCTGCCTGCCTGCCTGATTGCCCCTAACCGCTTCTGCCTGCCAGCCTGATCAATGCCTAATTGTTCCCCTGCCGGCCCAATTGCCCCTAACTGCCCTCCCCTGCTGGCCTAATTGCCCACAACTGCCCTCCCCTGCTGGCCATCTTGAGGCAGCCATCTTGTGTGTTGGAGTGATGGTCAATTTGCATATTACTTCTTTATTATATAGGATTTCATTCATTGTTTCAACAAATATTTGAGTGTCTATTATGTATGTACGTACCAGGCATTTTCCTAGACCTTGGGTACATCATTAAAAAAAACAGACATAATCTCTACCCTCATAATCTAGTGGGGGACAGACAATAAAGAAGATAAATATACTATATGATATGTTAGATAGTGGTAAGTTTAAATAGAGGGGGAATAATCTAAAACAAAGACATGGATTTTAAGTACTCACATGGAAGAACTGAATTTTAAGTATGGTACCTAGGAAAGTCTTACAGAAAAAGTGACTTTTGAATAAATGTCGTAAGGAACTGAGGAAAAGAGTAGTTCATGCAGAAGCAGCAGCAAGTGCTACAGCGCTGGGATGGAAGCATGCCAGGGACATGGAGCAGCCAGGAGACTGTGAGTGTAGCCCAGTAAAGGAGGAGGTGGAGTCAAAGAGGTCATTAGAGGGCCAGATTACATAGAGTCTTACAGGTCAGAGTTAGGACTTTGGCTTTTTTTTGTCAGTGGCAAGAAAGCCACTGGACACCATTGAACAGAAGAGTAGCATGTTCTGATGTAAAAACACTTTAATTAGATCATTCAGGCTGCTATGGTCAGAGAAGCCCAAGGAGAGCAAGGATGGAATCTAGAGGGCTGCTCATGGGCTAATGTCAGTAATCTAAGCAAGAGATGATCGTGGCTTAAATCAGGAGATTGGGAGTCAGGGTGGTGAGAAGTTCTCATATTCTGGATATATTTTGAAGGTAGAGCCCAAATAACTGCTGGTAACAAATGTAGAAGTGTGGGAGAATGAAGAGTCAAGAATGATTCCAGAATTTTTCTGCCTGAGCAATTGGAAGAATAAAGTTGTTCTTAACTGAGATAAGACTATATTTGAAAGCACAGATTATGGAAAAAGTGCGAGGAGCTTAGTTTGGGATATGTTCTGTTCTGTTAGACATACAAATAGAGATTGGACATATGAGTTTGTTGTTCAGGGGAGAAATTGGAATGGAGCTATAAATACGGGAGTTCTCACACTGTATGTAATAATTTCAAGAAAACGAGTCAAGGTCCAAGCACTGCACATGGGCACACCAATATTTGTCAGGGAGATGAAGAGGAACTAACAAATGAGATGGAGAAGTTGCGGTCAGAAAGGTAAGAAGAAAACTGAAAAGTAGATGAATGTGATGTCTTGGAAGCAGACTTGCAGGGTATGTTTTGAGGAGATGAGGGTAGTCAACGATGTCAAACTGCTGAAAGATTGAGAATGAAAACTGGCCATTAGATTTAGCACATCTTTCATGTGCAAAATGAGAGTAGTTTTGGTGGTGAGGTGGAGGCAAGAACCTAATTGGAATGGACTGAGAGAATATTTAATGAACAACTACTGCTCTTAATGAAGTGCAAGTACCTTTCAGGCTAGAATTATGCTTTGTTCACTCCTATCAGTTAGGCAGAGTGTGAATTCTCCCTAACCCTGACTTTCGTTCTACATAGACGTTCAACAAAATTGCATAGGCCTGCTCACATTAGAGAGGACAATCTGCTTTACTCAGTCTACTGACTCACATGTTGACTTTTTCCAGAAACACCCTCACAGACACACCCAGGATAATGTTTAAATATGTGGGCACCCAGTGGCCCAGTCAGGTTGACATATTAACCATCACAGAACCATGTGATTATTGATGTTGCTTTCTTTAAATCTGCCATTTGGCTGTTTTTATTTTATTTGTTCATCAGTTCTTTGTTCTTTTTCCATTTTCTCTGCCTTCTTTGGATTAATTGGATATTTTTTTTCTGTTGGCATATTAGCCATAACTCTGTTGTGTTTTCTTATTGGTGTCTTTAGGATTTCCACAGTGGTCCTCAAACAGGGGCAGTTTTGCCTCCCCAGGGATTATTGGCAATGTCTGCAGACATTTTTGACAAAACTGCACAAGTGCTACTGGCATCTAGTAGGTAGAGGCTGGGTTACTGCAAAAATCTTAAAATGCAAAGTACAGTGACTCCACTCCTTGACCAGAAAGTTATCCAACCCAAAATGTGAATAATGGTACGGTAAAGAAATTCTAGTCTATACTACACTTCTTTAATTTATAACAGTCTGCTTTCAAGTAATATTACACCATTTCACATATAGTGTAAATACCTTACAACAGTTGTCCTGGCATTTGTGGTGTTGTCCTACATTTTATTTCTCCGTATGTTATAAGCCCCACAATGAATTGTTTTTGCTTTAAGGAGTCAATTACTTTTATTATTTTTTTAAATATATTTTATTGATTTTTTACAGAGAGGAAGGGAGAGGGATAGAGAGTTAGAAACATCGATGAGAGAGAAACATCAATCAGCTGCCTCCTGCACACCTCCTACTGGGGATGTGCGCGCAACCAAGGTACATGCCCTTGACAGGAATTGAACCTGGGACCTTTCAGTCTGTAGGCTGACGCTCTATCCACTGAGCCAAACTGGTTAGGGCGAGTCAATTACTTTTAAATAATTTAAAACAAAAGTATTTTTTATTTAACCACATATTTATAATTCCTGAATCTCTTCATTCATCTATGTAGATCCAGATTTTTATCTCATATCATTTCTTTCTGCCTGAAGTACTTTCTTCAGCATTTCTAGTAGTACAGAACTGCTGGTGATGAATTCTTTCCATTTATGTGTAGGAACCTTTATTTTACCTTTGTTTCTGAAAGATATTTTGCTGGGCATACAATTAGAAGTTGATAGGTTTTCGAGTCTTTAATACTTTAAAATTTTTGCTCCACTGCCATTTGTTATGCACTGTTTTCAAAAACAATGCAAAACATTAGTCTCATTGATGTCTTTTTCCCTCTGGCTAAAATTGTAAGGGTCTTTCCTTACATTTTGAGAACTTTGAGTATAATGAGACTTGGTGTAGTTTTATTCATGTTACTTGTGTTTCAGGTTTTTGAGATTTTGGGATCTATTAGTGTATGTTCCCCTCCTCTTCCCCCCCCCCCCCCCCCGCATCAACTTCTAAAAATATTCAGCTATTATTTCCTCAAATATGCTTTTTGTTCCCTCTCCTGTCTTCTCTCCTTTGTAGTCTCCAGAGGAAACTCACTGATGCACAGGACGTGTGTTTTTTCCCCCTCCTCTTTGTTTTATTGCTTTGTTCTATTGCTTTATCTGAAAGTTCATTAATCTTTTCTTCTGAGATGTCTGATCTGCTATTAATCCCATTCAGTGTATTTTTTTAATCTCAAACATTTTATTTTTCATTTCTAGAATTTTGACATTTCTTTTTTTGTACCTGCTATGTCTCTACTCAATATGTCCAGTCATTCTTTAGCTCTTTGAATATATGGAATACAGATATAAAACGTATTTTAATGTTTAATATATCAGTTCTGTGTCCATTTTGATTAAATGATTTTGGTCCTCATTATAAAACATTTTTCCTGCTGCTTTTTGTATTACTCTTTTTTTTTGGAGTCTTGTCATTGTGAATTTTGCTTTGTTGGGTATTAGATATTTTTACATTATTATAAATGTTCTTGAGCTTTATTTTGGGGTGCAGTTAAGTAACATTCAAACAGTATGATTCTTTCCAGGCTTGCTTTTAAGGTTTATTAAGTGAGAACAGGGTAGCATAATTTGGGAGCATAATTTTCCCCACTACTAAGTCAGTATCCTGATACCTTAAATTACAGGGTTTTGTTTTATTTTTTATTTTTTTTTATCCTGGCTGGTGATAAACTGAACTATTTCTGGCTTTATGTGGCGCTGGCGAGTTTTCCCTCTGAGTCTTTCAAATGTAGTTTCCTCAGATGTGTGCTGTCTTCAGTATGTGGGAAAATGAGTTATTAGCTGGTTGCTAAAGTAATTCAGAAAGACTCCTAATGGCAAACAATTGGCTTTGATCAGAAGTGTAGAGGGAAATGTAATTTATGTCATGTCTTTAAAAGAAATTAAGTTTTGAATACTAGTGATGTAACTAATTTTTTATTTTTTTAAACTTAAATTATGCTGAAGAGTTTGGATTTTGTTATATTTTATTGTTTTCTATAGTCCATACTCTTTACATTGAAGTCACATATCTTTGTACTCCTCAGTTCTCTCACTTGTGATGTCACTTGAAAGGATTTCTATGTGTTAACACATGAAAATGATGATCTAGTGGAGAGCAGTAGGCTTTATTTCATATACAGTACTTAGATATCATTGTAGCATGTCATTATACTTATGGTTCTCGACTAGCATTTTGGAAGCATAAATACTCAATTGTGTGCAATGCAAAGGCATATTACAACTGTACTCATAAACTCATAATTGGTAGGTGGTGAAATACTTATTTTAACTCTATAGGTTGTATAGAAATATTTGTTTAATAGAAGTCTATATTGACACAGAAAGTAAAATTAGAGCTTTTTCAGATTTTTAATAGCTTATTATTGATTTTAAATACTTGCTTTTGACAAAGAAGATTGTACTTTACTTTTAGAATTAAAAATGATTTTTCACTTCCATAATCTCACAAAATTAATTGAAAGTGTGTGTTTATGTATTTATTTTTATTCCTAGACAATAAACTTAGGAAAATGAATTTGCCACTCAGCTAAAGAACCAAATTATTTCATTCCTAGATCTTATTACTTTTAGTCTATTATGAAGCTTCCTATTAATTTAGAAACTTGTAACAGAAAGCATATGCTTTATAACACCTTTTTATAAGACATTTTGGGCATTTATTAAATATCAATTCTCAAAAATAGTAAGGGTAATTCAACATTAATGAGGACCACTTAAATCTCAGGAATATTTTTGTACTACCTGAAAAGTACACCCTTGAAATTAGCTAGTATTCTGTTTGGATTAGGCATGGTCTTGAGTGTATCTTTGATGAAATGAAGGCATTATGTTGAATAATCCTTAACATAAGGGTTATATGCAGCATTTGTAATAGATACCATTATTTAATAGAATATATGTAAAAATAATTATAGTGATCTACATTCTGTTTTATTTTAATTAATGTAGTAGACCAATATATAGAACTTCCTTTACCATTCAGTTTATTAGTAATCATTCTAATTATCTCTTTTATCTCCTTTTTATCCATCCGTCCCCATTACCCCTTTCTTTTTCCACTTGCAGCTCTATGCCATCCCTTGGTTTCTTACCATGTTTACTCGTAAGTATCATTTTCCCTTTCCTTTTGCTATTATGTTAGCTAAAGAATAACTCCATTCTTCTCCAGTATATTTATAGTAGTATCAGCAGATTTAGTTACATAATCATTCATATGTATTTCTAATGTAATAGAGTCTGATAGAAAACAATATTAATTGTTCTGACTGCTGAATATAAAAAAGTATTAAATGAAAACCTATTTTACATATTGTGACATTCATAAAATGTTTTCCTTCTTTTGAAAAAGAAATCAATATTAACTATAGGATTTACATAAAGTTTTGGAAGGCAACTTTTACAACCACATTAGGCTTAATTTTTTACAGATTCTCTAATAATGAATTATCTTATTTCCTAAACTAGAATTCCTTTAGAAATTAAACAGATTATGTTAATGTGTAATGCTTTTACACATTTACAAATACAAATTTTACAATTACAAATATTAATACAATGATCATTCTGCTTAAATATACACACATGATAAGTGAAATACAGTATTTAAAGTAAATCTGTATGTATTGGCTTAGAAAATATTTACAGTATTAGTAAATGAAAAAAATTGCGAAAAATAGAAAATTGCTAATTGGATTTTTTGATGTGAATTTAATAAAGAAAGTATTTAGAGCACATAATAGAAATGAAACAATATTAAAGTTCAGCTGGGTGAATAAACTTAAGAGAATAATATAACTACCTAGAAAATTCCAGGAAGAAGTATATAGTATGGGACAACTACTCCAACATTCATAATAAAGGTTAGACAATGTCATGTGTTTGACCAAGGAAGCAATAAATTTACAAAGCCAAACAAACATTTTATAAAACAGTTTGATAGTACATGTTCTTAATAGTTTTTACCATAAGGTAATGGTCATATGTCTAGTAAAGCAGCTTATTGTTTTAATTTTTATTTTGTTTTTTATTGTAATTAATTTCTTTATATTTTGTCATTGTACAGATGTATTTCCACTGCACAAAATTTTTCACCTCTGGGATACCTTGCTACTTGGAAATTCCTCTTTCCCGTTCTGTATCGGAGTAGCAATTCTTCAGCAGCTGCGGGACCGGCTTTTGGCCAATGGCTTTAATGAGTGCATTCTTCTCTTCTCTGATTTACCAGGTATCTATAGAAATAAATGGAATGACTAAATGAAATTTAATTATAAGATAATGAGACTTTCTTATACCAATTTGCACAAATCATCACTTAAGCCGTCAGAAGCTCTTCTGCTTGAGCCTCGTCATCCCTCTGTACAGTCTCTCCCTTGAATACTGCCTCTTCCACTGGCCCAGCATTGTAGATACTAACTGGGGCATTCTAGCTCACTCTGGTTTACTTTCATGTCGGTGATGTCATCAAAAGGGTACAAGAGCCAAGGGTTGTGCCCTATTTTCCTTTTTGCTTAGGACAGACCTCTTTAACTTCAGCTGGTAGAGAGTAAATAAAAGCCACTTGGGAACGTGTTTGAGAATCTCTATGTATACAAAGATGTAAATCACTTGAAACCTGCTTTCTCCCATTAATAGCTTCTTGCTAACAATTTGACAGATTTAGGAAAGGAAACAATGTCCTCTTGGGAGGGCCAATCACAGTCTAGGGAAACTCCATCCCATAATGCAGGATAGTAAGTTAAAGCTATATATTGTGTTCACAAGTGAGTAGTTTATAAATTTGGGAGTTGAATGCTCAAGTATAGAAATGGTTGAAAAGATTAAAGTAACATGGTTACCTAGGATATAATAATCTGTGGAGGAAAAAACTAAACCAAAATGCATTTCAGGTAGAATTCTACTTTATTCAAATAGCATTTTATTGGCACCAGTCCTTCTGCTGAATTTATTGCTGATCTCTATATTTTCAGGCAGGCACAAGTGACTGCTGATAATAAACACTTAAAATTACTCAAGATAAACTTGTCTAAAAACCAAAGAACAAAAGAAAAGTACATTAAGGGTATATATTAAGTACTCTCAAGAGAAATAAAAATCCTGCTGCCTTTCCTTTTTTTTTTTTTTTATTCTTTAATGCTTATTGCAGTTCCTATTTATTTCTCACTTCATTGTAGGCATTAAGCAGCAGAGCTGATAGATGCTTAGTAAAATGTGCCAGTAATGGCATGCACATATCATGGATTTGAAAGGCTGAGTGAATTAAAGTAGGAGCCAATAACATATTCTATCATCTTTTCCCCTTTAAACTATATAACCAACATTGTGTTTTTAAAATATATCCATTCATTTATTCAACAAATACTCATCGATTTCCTACTAGGAATGTGTGTTTATAATAAGTTTATGTGTATGTAAGTCTATAATTTAATAATCTTATTTCTGATTTACCTTTTTTTTTTACTGACCCAGAGCAGTCATGCATAATTATTTAAAGGTGATCCAATGGTATCCTGTAACTGTGGCTGACACTTCTAACTTTGGTTACCTTAATTACATGTGGTATTATTACCTTCTAGTTCCAGTAAATTACTTGCCTGGCTGGTGCATTAGTTCCTTAATTTTTCAGTGAGGGAATTCAACTCCCCTCTCAGAATTGCTCTGTAGAATCAATAGGATTTGGAATGCAGTGGAATGTTAGGTGTGTGGATGTATTCCTATACCCTAACTAAGGTACTGAGTGGGGAGTAAGTTAGGAAATGGGTGAGTGGGCATGGCACTAGGAAAGATAATAAGTAAAGTTTTAGATATGTGCTTAAGATGTTTATGGGACCTAGATTGAGAAGCTGAGGCACTATTAGAGATTTTGAGTGACAAAATGGCAAATATAATTTGAAGATTAGTCAGAGACTAAAATTTCCTCTAGTATCTTTTTTTGTCTCCCCTGTTATCTTTGGGTTTCCCTAGAGATTCCTTTTTAAATAAATTCTTTCATTTGTATTACCCTTTATTAAACAGGAGCCCTATTGATATGTAGGTAAACTGTAGGGAAGGGAAAGTATTTTGTAATCCTCTAATTAGGTCTCAGTCTTTTATCAAGCCTCTGTCTCTGGGTTGTGACCTTCTCAGGTGCTTCTTAGTGTCTGCCCCTTAGATGAGACAGGAAGTCTGGAGGGAGCCAGAGTTGGGTTTTTTCCTTCCCCCAGGTCACTGAGGCTCTGGTAAAATAGTTCCCATGAGTGCAGGCTTTGTTAAGGATAACAGGATGATCTGGGCATATTTGTTAATTTAGTTTTAGTCTTTTTTAATTCTTTCCTTAATTCATGAATGTGGCATGTCGAGGTTTTTAACTAAATCCCCAAGGTAATCAATGTGAAATCTCACTTTACTCCAACATCTCTCAACAATTACTCATCTTTATGATCCCTCAGCACTTGCCATTCCTTAAATATAGTAAGTTTAATTTTAGTTTACTTAAATTCAATAAACAGTAGGGTGGCTTTAATGGACCTGTTGGCATGGAGAAATATCATTTATCCCTAAACTAGTGAGTTCATTTCAGAAGCTAGATTGTGAGTAGGAAATTTGGGCAATGTCAATATCTCTAGTTGTAACAACTCTGTATCACTTTTAGAGTTTACAAAGATTTTTAAATATTTTATCTTGTATAAATATCACAACTATGTTAATAAGTAGGTTTTCTTATCTTCATTTTGCTCTTGAGGTAACAAGACACAGTGATCTTGTGGAATGCTCACCCTATATGATAAAGAGGTGACATGCAAATTGACCCTCATGCTGTAACGCCGTCACAAGATGGCAGCACACACAGCGGGGGCAGGGCCGGCAGCCGCTCCGCACGGCTTCCACCGGGGTTCCTACGGTCCAGTAGGGGCGCGGGGGTCCCGGCAGCCGCTTCATGTGACTTCTGCCGGGGTTTCCGCAGCCCCGCGTGCACACTGCAGGGGCGGGGCCTGGCAGCCACTGCAAGCAGCCTGGAGGCAGGGCATCGGGGCAGCAGCCTAGGACTCAGGGCCGTCCTGCAGCATGCCAGCCACACAGGGTGGGACTCCAGGACTCAGGGTGGTCCCGTGGCGTGGGCAGGGAGGGGTTCCGGGTCTGGCAATTTTGCTTAACAGGTCACTAGTTATTATATGTTAGTAACTGGCATTTGGAGTGCAAATGCAGTACTTTTCACTATACAAGATAACATTATTTTGTTTACAAAAGTAAGTTTTTGTAGGTCAGAACAATTCCATATGTGTAGTTTCAAATGGTTCAATCTAGTAGCTTCGTCAGATCAGTTCTGATTTCCTCAGAAGCTTATTTTTAACTACAAAAATGGCAATAGCTGATGGTAGATAAACCCTCAAGTAAAATACTAGCCATTTTTTGTTTCCACTTGTGTGAGCCCTTTCTCAGTGAACAGCAAATAACATTTCGATTTTTAAAAAAGTTTAACCTAGTTTAAATATAAAAAATTATCTCCACAACTTCCCTTATTTAAATAAGTCATGTATTCTAGTTGTGGTTTGGATATACAAAATAATTTATCTCCCATCCTTAGCAGTTCTCCTGGCTACTTATTCCCTAACTACCTCACAGAAACAACCATGAGCTTGGTATCTCAAACATTAACCATACTACTGTTAACTACAGAGGAGAGCTGTAGGTGGGGAAGAAGATGTTCCAGTCAAATTGCACAGTATGTTAAGTGTCCTGTGTAAGCTATTCCAAAATGGCTTCAGTGGCCCTCTTGTCATGTGATTATAGCATTAATATTTTGATTCTTGCAAATCCAGTTTCCATTTTATGTCCAGTAAAATGCAAAGGTATTTTTTATTTTTAAAAAATATTTTTATTGATTTCAGAGAGGAAGAAAGAGGGAGAGAGAGATAGAAGCATCAATGATGAGAGAGAATCATTGATTGGCTGCCTTCTGCATTCCCCACACTGGGAATTGAGCCCACAACCCAGACATGTGCCCTTGACCAGAATCAAACTGGGATCCTTCACTCTGCAGGCCGATGTTCTATCCACTGAGCCAAACCAGCTTTGGCAAGGGTGTTTTTTAAATGATAGTATATTTTGACAATGGAGTTTGTTTGCATGTGGATTAAAATCCATAATTTATTATCCCAAACGAGGTAAATCAGCTGTAATAGAGGGATGACATGATTACAGGTTTTTAACTTCTTCATTAATTCTTTAAGAAAGAATAAAACTTTTTTTTAAAAGAAGTGCTGTTGGAGCTACTTTGCCATTTTTCTTGATGTCACTCCTGTCCCTGTTTTTTGTTTTGTTTTGTTTTAATTAAACTTTATTTTTTAGGGCAATTTTAAGTTCACAGAAAAACTGAACAAATAGTGCTGAGAGTTCCCATATTTCCCTCTTCCCTAATCATAATTGCCCCTAAGTTTAACATCTTGGCTTAATGTGTTACATTTGTTACAGTTGTTGAGCCAATACTAATACATTGTTATTAACTAAGGTCCCTAGTTTACATTAAGCTTCACTTTGTAATGAACTGTTCTACAGGTTTTGACAGATGCATAATGTCATGTATTCACTCCTACAGTATTTTACAAATCAGTTTTACCACCCTAAAAATCCCCTGTATTGAACTATTAATTCATTCCTCCTCTCCCTTTCCCTTACTCTCCAAACTCCTGGCAACCAGTGATTTTTTCCATGTCTTTAAAGTTTTGCCTTTTCCAGAATGTTATATAGATAGAATCATACAGAGTATGTAGCCTTTTCAGACTTTTTCCTTCATGTCTGCTCAGAGCTTTATAGATGATTAATTTTTATTACTGAATAACACTACAAGTCTTTGGATTTTGAAAGGTAGAAAAGAATATTTTTAAAAAGACAATCTTTTTCTAAAGAGAAATTACCAAGTGCAAATAGAAAATTAACCTATATTCTAAGTGTGTTTGAAACAAGAAGGCAGACTAACTGGAATCTAAGGCCTTATGCTTTTGTTGTGTTGTTGTTTTTATTTTAATTGAATTGCTAAAATTTTTCATGTGTTTTATATATCTGTAAGTTTATCTATAAAGCCTTGGGTTACTACTGTGTGCTGGAATAATCTTATTTCTACTTCATAACATTCTTGGGAATTTTATATATTAAAAGGCTAATATGTAAATTGACCGAACAGTGGAATGACCAATCACTATGATACGCACTGACCAGCGGGGGGCAGATGCTCAATGCAGGATTTGGTGGAGGCCTGCAGAGAAGGGGGGTCAATGGTGGTCAATGCACTCCCGCAGGGGGAGCGCCATTCAGCCAGAAGCCGGGCTCATGGCTGGCTTGCGCAGCAAGTCACCTCCGTGGCAGCACTACAGATGTGCTCCTGGACTGCAAGATGGCACAGGCCTGGCTGAGGGATGTCCCCCCCCCCCCCGCCTCAAGTGTATGAATTTCGTGCACCAGGCCTCTAGTTAAGTAATATCAACCCCAGGATTGAGAAAAGAGATGTAGAAAAATGAGTTGGCCAGAGCTATACAACTTGTGGTAATTGAATTGGAATTCAAGCCCAGGTCTTGCTGCCTCCTATGTTACTGCTCTTTACCTTATATCATTTGTATACTGCTTTCTGAGAAAATATATTAGCTGCCAGTTATATATTTTCCCAGAAAGCAGTATAACTCATAACCTAACTTTATTCCCAACCCTTTTGAACCAGTCTTTAAAGCTTGAAACTTTTCTAATTAGGAATGACAAATTGTACATATATGATTATCTCTGGTCCCTTCTGAAATATCACTGAAGTGACAGTAAGAGAATGAAAAAAAAAGATAATCCTAAGAACAAGGAGAATGTAAGTAGAGTATGAGTAGACAAGAAATGTTACCAAATATTTGGAATATAGAAAGCAATTCCATCAGTAGTAACTCACTTAATAAAGCAAAGAAAGCTGAACCCTTCCTGCAGAGGAGGATACCAGCAAGAGGCAAACAAGTTCTTGATGCAGAGCACCAGCCTCAGGAATTGAAAATGAGTGGAAAATTGGACAGAAAACTAGAGAGAATCAATTGAATGTCTGCATAGAAATACTTTCATTCCTCCCACCACTACAGATCTTTGCTCTCACCAAGAGTATACTCCTCTGACACTTAGAAGAAAACTTAAAGATAGGAACAGATACAGATTATGTGCCCTGAAGCTTATGCATTGTGAGGAGGTAGCCCTGTTTAAGATGATATCAATCACAATACAAAAAATGCGTCATTAAAAGGCTGTTTAGACTGAGCAAAGAGATCACAACAAATTACAAAGCAGAAAAATAATATAAATTTATGTATTATATATATGGCATACTTTTATTTTCTCCCTCTCTCTCTCTCTCTCCCTCTCTCTCTCTCTCTGGCTTCATACTCCTTGATCACCTCTTCATCTATATAATAAAGACCCAGGGTCGTAACAACCATTATGACCGAAGGTTCAACCAGACTGGAAGTCAGTGCTGGGTTGCCGTGGCGATCCAGCACTGACTGGGGCCGCTGTCGGTGCCCCGACCCAGTAATGACCGTCTAGGGGGCTGCGGATCAGGCGCAGAGAGAGGCCTGCAGAGAGAGAGGCAGGGTCTGATCTATACCCTCTGTGGCAGCCATTTATCAGAACTTGCCTCTCTTTCTCTCAGGGCCTGGCCAACAACTGCGCCTCCATTTCTCTCCAGGCCTCTACCAGGGCTGCTGATCAGCCCCGCCTTTCTGATCAGACCCCATTGATAGGCTGACTGGCATAGAAACTGATCAATTAGAACCAAATCTGAGTGAATGTAAGGAGCCAATGGCTGCCTAGGAGGCAGAGCTTTTGATGCTGACTGGCATAGAAACTGACCAATCAGAACCAAATCTGGGTCAACTGTGAGGAGCCAATGGCTGCCTAGAGGCAGAGCTTTTGATGCTGACTGGCATAGAAACTGACCAATCAGGACAAATCTAGATCAACTGTGAGGAGCCGATGGCTGCCTAGAAGACGGAGCTTTTGACGCTGACTGCCATAGAAACTGACCAATCAGAACAAATTGGCCGGCAGAGGAGGGCAGTTGGTGGGCGAGATCAGGTCAGCAGGGGAGAGCAATTAGGGGTGATCATGCAGGCAGAGGCAGTTAGGGGTGATCAGGCCAGCAGGGGAGAGCAATTACTTACAAGATCAGGCCGGCAGGGGAGGGCAGTTGGGGGCAACAGGCTGGCAGGGGAGAGCATTTGGGGTCTCAATCAGGCCGGCAGGGGAGGGCAGTTAGGGGCAACCAGACAGGCAGGCAGAGGCAGTTAGGGGCGATCAGGCAGGCAGGCAGGCAGAGAGGTTAGGGGTGATCAGGCAGGCAGGCAGAGAGGTTAGGGGCAATCAGGCAGGCAGGCAGGTGAGTGGTTAGGAGCCAGCCATTCCAGATTATGAGAGGGGTATCCAATTGGAGTGGGTGCAGGCTGGGCTGAGGGAGCCCTCCCCCCCCCCCCCCGTGCATGAATTTTGTGCATCAGGCCTCTAGTATAACAATAGTTGTGCTATGTTTTCATAGAGAAAATAGATACACTTTTCCACTGGTCAGGTTAGTTGAAAGTTGTTTTGGTTTTGGTTTTTTGTTTTTAATATATTTTCATTGATTTCAGAGAGGAAGTATGAGGGAGAGAGAGATAGAAACATCAGTGATGAGAGAGAATCATTAATTGGCTGGCTGCCTTCTGCACGAGCCAGCAACCCAGCCATGTGCCCTTGACCTGAATCAAACCCAGGACCCTTCAGTCTGCAGGCTGATGCTCTATCCACTGAGCCAAACCAGCTAGGGCATTTTTGTTTTTTGTTTTATTGATAGTAGGAATGCATAAAACATATAACAACACAGGGATAGTCCCTGTTTCTTGTAATACACAAGGTTGTTTCCTATGAACACAAAAATGCTATTATATAAAATTCCTATCAAAAAAGTCAAAAAATAAATACGTTAATGGTATACTTATAACTGTATCTGTAACATTATCAAGTATACGTTCAGAAGGAATGTATTTCTCTTTTGATCAAGCATCACTGATTACCAGATTCTCTGCTTACAAGTTTGTATGTTTAATGTTTGAAAGACCCTCTCAGTTTGATTTCTGGGCTGTGCACAAAGCAACTCTGTTTCTCCTACCCATAAACTGGTGCTGGAACACATTCTTATTGCACTACAACCTCTGCTTCTGTATAGTGGGTAGTGGAAGAACGGCAGGAAGGTCATTCCTAGAACTAACAATAACTTTATACTGTCAAAGATAAACAATGCAAGATACTAAGGTGGTAAGGGTAGGTTGTAGTCAATAATATACTGTTGCAATAAGGAGCTGTTCACCTTGAATTGAATTCAACTTCAATTTGTACAGAAGTGACTGGACATTTTAAAAGGAGAATGAAGGAGTAGGGAGGGAAGTGACTGGAACTCAGAAGATTCAGCGAAGTAAAAAATTACAAAAGTTTGAAGGGGGACATTGGTTCATGGGAAGCCTGTCTGGGTTTGCTAATTGGCACTTTTGAAGTCAGATCCCCATCTTCTCACAGAGACTAGGAGACCAGGACCCCTCTTCAGGTGTTGGCTGGAACAAGCAGTACATTCTTTTGGCAGCCTTGATTTTTCTCGGGCAGGCACTTTAAGAGGGGGCAAAGGTCATCCTAGGGATGTGGCCTGGAACTATTATAAACTATGTTAGTGTTTTGTTCAGGTCTTTTATAGGCCAAAGTTGAGGCATAGTCAAGAAAGGACATAGAGAAGCCTGGCTAGGGTTTGGTCAAGGAGAAAGTCTTTTTCAATACCCCAAAGTGATTACAAATTATAGAACTATATCACATGCAACCAAACTAAATGTATCCCTAACTTAGCTTACTCTTAATTATATCCACAGCCACTATAATGTTACCCAACATAAGAGGAAGCATAATGGAGGCGAAATTGGTATAAATAAAGATGGCAGTCTTCACTGATTATGGTTTAGATAGCTTTACTTTTACAAATTTTGCAAAAGCATGACCAAGGTAACAGTAAATTTGGTGAGGTATTCTTTGGGTAATAGAATCAGAGAGTCTTGAGACCAAGGGGTCAAGAGCATAGCATAGAGCAGGAGTGAGGAATGTATAGTTTCAACCTGTAGGTCCATCCATGGTCAATTCCCAGAATGCTGGCAAGGATTCATTTAGGCAGATCACAGAATTGTTCTCTGGAGACATGTCCCTAGAAAGAGAAATATCTTACTTAAAAGTCCTCTGACAAATCACTATGTCCCCAGTTTACCCTATTGTGAATCCACCAGTCACCAAGCCCTGCCCACATACACAAAACTCCTAATATGATTTTTAGTGTTGTTCTTTTAAATATGTAGTGTCATAGATCACCAAAACTATAAGGAAAGCCTTCCACTAAATGACACTGACAGCACAAACTGAATAAGGAATATCCTCAGAAACATAATTATGAGAAGACATTACAACCATGAAAAAATCAGAATTTTTTTAAGTAACAAAGAAAATAAAATGTTTATTGGTAATTAATAATGATTTGGAAACTCAATGACCTTTATAATAAAAGACTGATAATAAAGTTTAGGAAATTTCTCAGAAAAATAGAACAAAAATATATACGGAAAGTAAAAGGCAAAATTATTAGAAATTCAATATGTTCAAGAGTCTCCTAGTAGAAGAGAGAACAGTGAAAAAGGAATTATCATAGACATCAAACAAGAATTTTTCCTGTGACTGAAAAATTATAAAAGGACCATCAAATGCCTAGCACAATGAAGTTGAATGCACTTAGCGTATATCATGAAACTTCGGAACACCAGGGATCTTCAAAGTATACAGAAAAGAGGAAAATCACATACAAGTAACCTCAAATCATAATTGTGTCAGATTTCTCACAAGACAATGGAGCAGTGCCTTTTATAACTCACGTTCAACCCTAGAAGACTATGCCTAGTCCAATAATTAGTCAAGGGTAGAATAACTATATTACGCACCCTTTTCTTTTTTTCTTTTTTTTAAATATATTGTATTGATTTTTTTACAGAAAGGAAGGGAAAGGGAGAGAGAGTTAGAAACATCGATTAGAGAGAAACATCGATCAGCTGCCTCCTGCACCCATCCTACTGGGGATGTGCCCACAACCAAGGTACATGCCCTTGACCGGAATCGAACCCGGGACCCTTCAGTCCGCAGGTGGACACTCTATCCACTGAGCCAAACCGTTAGGTCCGTACCCTTTTCTTAAATGCTGCTGGAAAATATGTTCCACCAAATGATGGCGTGAATTCAGAAGAAGTAGATAATATCTTAACAATATTAGGGTTCAAATACAGGAGAAAGCCAAAGGGAATTGGATAATTGTAAACAGAGGTAGCAACACTATTCACTGGCGCTAGGAAACAATTCCCAGCCATTAAAATGAGAGCAGAGGGCTTCCGGCGAGATGTCTTTTCACCTTTTCTCACCCAAGTGGAACATGACGTGTTTTATCACTCTGAAAATAGTTCAGTATTTCTGAGAGATGGGGTAATAATGGATGAGGATAAAGAAACTGAGATTTAGAGACATTATTTCAGTCAGAGTCACAAAGTACTTCCTGGAGCTTGGAATGAAACCTGGGAAACCATAATCCAGTGCATGCTTTAGTCACAATGCATTCTGTCAAAATCATAGTGCAAAATGGAAAACAGCAGTGTCCTAAAATGAGAGGTTACTTTTTAAGGATAATTGCATATTTAATGTGCAGTTTACAAAGTACTATTGCGTAATATTTTGGTTTAAGTGAAAGGAGAATGGGATATCTACAGTACTAATAATCAGGGTGAAATTGGGGTGGGCACCAGTAAATACTGAAGATTCACTGTAAACTTTTTATAGTGTTGACAGGGTATTTTGGAGGCAGGTGCAACTGACTTTTCCTTTGCCAGAAATTTAAGGACTGAACTACAACCTCTGATCTGAAATTTGAAATTGACTTGTGCTTTTACTGAGTGGCAGATGTGTCAACTGATTGGAGCACTGCAGATGTAAAACCTGTCGTTGTCGTCTGAAATTCTTTCCCTTTGGAGATTACAGTGTTAAATGGGTTAACTTTTTAAGATGACAGAGTTTTCTCTCTGTAGCTGCAAATTTTTGCCTTATCCATATTAACTGGAAATTTTCTAAAATGAAATGAACATATCTCTGCTTAAATGGAATAGAGAAACTTATTTCAAACTTTGATTTTTCATCTAGTTGATGTCTGTTCTTCTTTCTCTAGAATATCAAAAGGATAATGTTATAGAGGCTTTTTTTTTTTTTAAAGTACATTTAACTGCATTAGCCATTGCTCAAATAAATAGATCCATGTCTAAAAACATGTTATCTGTGGGGGTTTTAAAATATTATGTTAGGAACAGCATATGGAGTGATGAAATCTGACTTCTTTGTGTAGCCATGAAAGTAACTGACTCTGAAATTGGTAAACATCACTAATTGCATATGAAGGAAAGCTTAATTCAGTAACTGGTCTTCCTAGACCTGCTGGCCAATTCAAAATCCAAATGAATTGGAAAATAAAATATGTCCTGTAACCCTTTAACAACTTCAGACATTTTTGACTATAATAACACACTTAACATAGTAAGTTCCTTAGCTTGCTTATGTCTTAGTTTCTTTATCTTCAGCAGAAGTTAGGAAGGCTACAATACATGTCTGCTAGAATCAGTGTAAGAATTAAATGAGCTAAGTGAAAGAATACAATGCCTGGCACATAACAGATGCTCAGTAAGTGTGCAATTCCCCCCTTTCCTCCAAGGATTTTCCATCTTACAAAAAGCAGACAACTCTAAATGCATGGCTCACGTACCATCCACAGAATTTAAGTGGCTGTTTCCTTCTCCCCTTTATATATACTGAGTGGCCAGATTATTATGATCTCTGAACACATAATAATCTGACCACTCAGTGTGTGTGTGTGTGTGTGTGTGTGTGTGTGTGTGTGTATCCTATCTAATAACAGAGTGATATGCAAATTAATCGTCACTTCCATGACAAAAATGGTGGCATCCATAGCCACAAGATGGCGGCGCCCAGTCCTCTTAGCCCTTCCAGAGTCCCCCAGTCCGCCTAGCGGTGGCAGTCTGACTGGGAGGCGCCAGCACCCAGCACAATCCCTGGCCACAGCCTGGGCTGGGGTCTCAGGCCGGCAGGGCTGCGCACCCCCGCCACACAAACTTCTGGCCAGCAGCGGCAGTCTGGGGTGTCCAGCTGGGAGGCGCCCGCCCCCCCACGCAGCAATCCCCACCCAGTGGTGGCAGCCCGGGGTGTCCAGCTGGGAGGCACCAGCGCCCTGCACAGTCGCCGGCCACTGGGCGGGGGTCTCAGGCTGGCAGGGCCTCACAACCCCTCCATGTGATCTTCTGGCCAGCAGCGGCAGCCTGGGCTGGGGTCTCAGCCTGGCTGGGGTGTGCACCCCCAGCATCGCCATCCCCGGCCAGGCTCATATGGCAGCCTGGGCTGGGGTCTCAGCCTGGCCAGGCTGAGGCAGCAGCCTGGGCTGGCGTCTCATCCTGGCCAGGGCGCGCACCCCCCGCAGCGCCATCCCCAGCTGGGCTGGGTTGGAAGCTCAGGCTGGGGTCTCAGCCTGGCCAGGGCACGCACCCCTGCGGTGCTATCCTGGGCCAGGCGTTGCAGCCTGGGCTGGGGTCTCAGCCTGGCCGGGGTGCGATCACATTCCAGCGATGGCAGCCTGGGGTCTCAACCACTGAGTCACACTAGCCAGGCAGATATGGAGGAATCTTAAATGTTTCTTTTTTAAAAATATATATTTTATTGTTTTTTTACAGATAGGAAGGGAAAGGGATAGAGAGCTAGAAACATCTATGAGAGAGAAACATTGATCAGCTGCCTCTTGCACACTCCCCACTGGGTATGTGCCCCCAACCAAGGTACATGCCCTTGACCAGAATCAAACCTGGGACCCTTGAGTCTGCAGGCCGATGCTCCATCCACTGAGCCAAACCAGTTAGGGCTGTCCAATATGCTAAAGAAAAAACCCTATCTAATAAAGAGGGAATATGCAGGGGAGGGCATTTGGGGGTGACCAGGTTGTTAGGGGAGGGCAGTTGGGGATGATCGGACTGGCAGGGAAGCAGTTAGGCATCGATCAGGCTGGCAGGGGAGTGGTTAGGGAGTGATCAGGCTGGCAGGTAGAAGCGGTTAGGGGCAATCAGGCAGGCAGGTGAGCAGTTGGGAGCCAACAGTTCTAGATTGTGAAAGGGATGTCCGACTGCCTGGATTGGACCTAAACAGGCAGTCGGACATCCCCCAAGAGGTCCCAGATTGGAGAGAGTGCAGGTTGGGCTGAGGGACAAACCCCCCCCCCCCCAGTGCATGAATTTTGTGCACCGGGCCTCTAATGTATATATATTAGAGGCCTGGTGCATGAATTCATGCATGGGTGGGGTCCGGCCAACCTGACCAGGGGGGTGGGACATGGGTGGTTGGCCAGCCTGCCTGCTGGTGGAACTCCTGGTCGAGGGGACAATTTGCACATTAGCCTTTTATTATATAGGATATACACTGAATGGCCAGATTATTATGCTTTCAGAGATTATAATAATCTGGCCAGTCAGTATATGTATGCGTTTCTCATTTCAAAAAGAGAAATTGGGAATTTATCTCTTTGTAATTTAAAACATGTACTCTATTTTTCTACATTGCCTATCTGAACTGACACACTTGGACTTTCACAGAGGAATTGAGAATATCTGCCATTTACTGATGTTAGGAATACAGAAAGGGAAAAGCTAGTTGATGCTAAACTTCTTCATCCTAGTCAACTTGCTGAATTTCTACTGCCCCTCTGTGATCTCTACACTTCCTCTACAGGACTGGTTTACTCTTCATCAGAATAGTGACCTCCCAAAGAGCTGCAGTGCCATCATAACATACCAGCAAAATTTGATATTGTAACAAGTTTGAAATATGTATTACTTCTTTCAAATATGCTTATATTTCAAATCTGAAAAAGAAAAGGAAATCTTCTATGAAAATTTTTCTTTTAATTAAGTTCATTTAATCTTTATTTAAACCTTTCTACATTTAACTCAAATTATTTTTAAAAGGAGTACTGAGTTGAGATTTTAATAAATTTTTCCCTGATTATTTTATATCTTTTTTAATAACTAGAAATGAAACTTTTAATACATTTCAGATTCTGAATCTTTTGCCTACCCACTCCCAAATTCCTCAACCTCTATTTTACTTTGGAAAAGTAAAACTATAATCAGAATAAATGAGGCAGATTCTTAAGTAGGAGCTATGCTATATCCATGATGTTTAATCAATTATGTACTGAATTTAATTAATTATATACTGAAAT
Source organism: Corynorhinus townsendii (assembly GCA_026230045.1). Lineage (NCBI taxonomy): Eukaryota > Metazoa > Chordata > Mammalia > Chiroptera > Vespertilionidae > Corynorhinus > Corynorhinus townsendii. Next base: position 75,296,787 of record JAPDVU010000001.1, on the reverse strand, counting down.
ATACTTATATGTGTAAATGTATGTATATGTTGATTGATAATACCAAGTGAAACACACATAGATATATAGGCATGTATTGTATTGACATATGCAAATATATATGAATATGTATGTTTATAATACAAAATACCCCTAACATTTCAGTTAAAAATATGCTAATTAATACGTACATAATTTTTTTGTTGAAATCTTTTCTAATTAGATATAATCCTAGCCATGTGTCAATATATGCAGTTAGGAAAGGTTGTGTTTTTTTAATAAACCTAGCAATCCAAATTTTTTTTTTCAATTTTCTACCTAGAAATTGACATTGAACGTTGTGTCCGAGAATCAATCAACCTGTTTTGCTGGACTCCTAAAAGTGCTACTTACAGACAGCATGCTCAACTTCCAAAGCCAGCTTCTGATAATAGTGGAGTCAGAAGTTCAACATCTTATTTCTCAGAGTGTCCAGAGACTCCAAAAACAGACCTGGTATGTATTTGAAGATTTATGAATTCTGAAAGATGTATGTTAAAGTTAATATAAAGTATATATACTTGATATTATTAGGAGCAATAATTATTCACTTAATAATTAATATCACTTAAGTCCTTTTAAAATAGCTATTTTCTAATATTTGATTTTATTCATGCAAATATTTCAGAAAATTTTTGTGTCTATTTGGTTATATGGTTAGGAAGATTGGTTTAACATATTCCTTCAAGTAACAAGTTTCACTTTTTTTCTATGCAATCATATCTGTTTATATATTAGTTTATTTTATGCTGAGAGAATTACAGAAAGCAAAGAAAGAATTATAAAAATAAAGACTGAGAGTTGTTATAAGAATGTACACTTACTGATTGTTGACTAACAAAAGAAATAGCAACTTACTGAAAAAAATTACTTAGTGTATTTATGAATTCTCACTTGAGGATATTTTTCATTGATTTTTAGAGAGAGTGGAAAGGAGGGGAAGAAACAGAGAGAAAGAAACAACTGACTATATTTGATTTGCTAGTATTTCTGGGTATTGAATTTTTTCATCTATGTTGATGGATGAGATAAACCTATAATTTTCTTTTCATCTGTTCTTGTCAGTCTTTGATCATAAAATTATATTTCTTCTTTTTTCTGCTGTGTAATCAATTTGTATAAAAGGATTATCTGTTTCTTATAAAAACTTATCTATAACACTATCTGACCCCAATGTCTTTTAATCAGAGAGATATTTGATTATTCTTCTGAGTCAATTTTTATGTTTATGAGGTTTTTTAATATCCATTTAACTACCATGCTTACTTTATCAAAATCCTATTTTAAAGTATTTTTCTAATTCTTATATTCTTATAATTCTTTATACAATAGATTTTTTTGATTTTTTTTACATTTTATCTGAAATTTTGTCCCCCTTTTTCCTCCTAATTTTGTTTATTTGAAGTCTTCTTGGTATGATAGAAAGTAGATACAAAAAAATTAATTCATGCATGCCCTATAAAAGCATATTCATTAAATTTAGGTTAATCACAATTTAGATTTATATATTATACTAGAGGTCCAGTGCACGAAATTCATGCATGGGGGGAGGTTGCCCCTCAGCCCAGCCTGCACCCTCTCCAATGTGGGACCCCTCTCACAATCCAGGACTGCTAGTCCCCAACTGCTTGCCTGCCTGCCTGCCTGATTGCCCCTAACTGCTTCTGCATGCCAGCCTGATCACCCTCTAACCACTCCCCTGCCAGCCTCTTTGCCCCTAACTGCCCTCCCCTGCAGGCCTGGTCACCCCTAACTGCCCTCTCCTGCAGGCCTGGTACCTCCCAACTGCTCTCCCCTACAGGCCTGGTTCCCCCCTCAACTGCCCTCCCCTGCTGGCCTGATCACCCACAACTGCCCTCCCTTGCAGGCCTGGTTCCTCCCAACTGCCCTCCCCTGATGGCCATCTTGTGGTGGCCATCTTGTGTCCACATGGGGGCAGCCATCTTGTGTGTTGGAGTGATGGTCAATCTGCATATTACTCTTTTATTAGATAGGATAGTCTATGTTAGGGTCTATACCAGCTAATAGCTTTTGTAAAGTTTATGTGAAACATAAACTGTATTCTGTAACTAGTATAATGGAAGTTTGAAAACTTCTATGAGAAGAAAACTTCAGTTAACTTTAATTTATACATGCATATATCACATTTATTCCCTGAAGCAGACCATTATAGTAGAAAAAGTATGAACTTTGAACTAGATGGACTTGGTTTCCAATTTCAACCCTACTCCATTTTGGTTTTATACTCTTGAATCATTTATATGACCTTTCTATTTCCCTATTTATAAAAGTGAGCATAATTATAATTCATACCTTGCAGGGTTGTTTTAAGAATGATATATGTAAAGCACTGGTAATAATCATCATTCCTTTTTTAGTAACTGAAGGTTAAGTGTTTCAACTTTGAAAACTACCCAAGAATTTCATGACAATCTTTTGTATCTAAAGAATTTGTACAAAAGAAGAGATTTTCTGGTATTCTTCTATTTCTCCTCAGCTATGCTAGCTTTATTACTATCACTGCACATTTAGAAGTCACCATAAACAGTAAGGGGAGCAAGAGAGAGAGGCTGGCTCTCCAACAAGGAATCTTTCTGGCAGTTTTAACTCAGTAATTTTAGTGTAAGATTTCACTTTGACCTTTGTGTCTTAGTTTTAACACTATTTTGATCTTGAAGCAACTATAGAATTGCCAAAAGAATTATTTTATCTAGTGCCAATGTCTATCCAATCGACTTTTCCTTAAGTAGCTAAGACTCTGCTTAACAATCCTACCACTGCTTATTAATTGAAATATATATAACATATAATATAACTGATAAGTAGAATGAAATGGATTTATTAAACTGAATATATTTTGGAAAAAGATGTGGTCAACACTGGAACTATTTCATGTTTCTTTGTTAAATTATAGTCACCCTATTAATTTATTGAGGACTGGTATAAGTTATATGTACACTATGAATAAACAAGAATTATTCAGTTCTTGATTATGAACACTAGCCTGGAATGTTATTAAATGAAGTAAATTTTATTTTATTTATATAATGCTAACTGCTTGCAGATACTGTCATAAAGTAAACAAAATGGTCATTGAGTTATCCTCAGTTTACAGCTGTACTTTAAATGTGGATTAACTATGAATTTACTATTGATAAAAACTTTAAAATACATTTGTATACTTTAAGTTGGAATAACTTCTAAAAGTCTAATATAAATGCCAGTCTACAGTTTTACATATATAGTAACACCACTGCCTTTTATAGTTTGAATAGTTTAAAAATAACCACAGTACATCATAATTTTTAGGTACTCAGTTACATTATTTTATCTTTGAAGAAAGTATTTTTGCCCCATTTTAGAGTTGAGGAAATTCAGAAGACTACTTAATGCAAGTTAAATTTTAAGTTGCCATTTTATCAATAGTGTACATGCTGTGTTACTCCCTGGTATTTATTGAAATGTAAACATTAATATACATCACTGCAGTCATAGATTTTCAAGCATTTTTTTGTTATTTTCTTCTATTTTCCTAATGCATATATGCTTGCTATACTCATGCAGTCACCTACATTCCTGCTATTAAATAAGTTGAAATGTTTTTACAATAAAGTAGAGGGGGAAACAGTTATGTTTTACTTATAGATTATGTTGAGATTAGAATGCAAATCTGAAGGAGAGCTAAACACCATCTCCCAAAGTTATTCAGAGCAATAGATGATTCAAGAACAAAAAGTTTAGCCTTGCATCTATTTCCTTTATTGTTTATATTGTAATATCAGTATCTAATGGTCTCTCCATAAGCAATCTGGAACTTTAGAGCAATAGAGTTGATGCAATTTTAGTAAAAGGTGAAGACTGGAAATCCTTGTAGCTAAATATAGAATTGGTCAGACCTATAAAAGGTAAGTAAAATAAAGAAGTTTGATAGAAAGCAGTATCTTTTAAAATTTTTTTATGCCATAATATGTATAATGTATTTTAGTACCCACCCTCAGACCAAAAGTAAGCCAAAAAAAAAAAAAGAAGCCAGCATAAGAAAATAAGGAGTAGTGGAATTTAGTGGTAAAATATAAAAACAACTTTATTTACTTGATTAAAATATGAATTTTTCTCTTGCAGTTTTAGATAAGATTGGCAAAAAATTTTCTAGATTGACACATTAAGGAATTTGTTAAGAATTCTAAGCACCCTATCAAAAATTATTTTTATCATTTAGACTCCTGTAACAATCAGCTGAGTGGGCCACATGGCAACATACTGTTACATAATTTTGTATTTAAAATATTTTTAAACTATAAACTTAATACCAAATAACAAAAATTAATTTTTGCATAATATATTTTTCACATTTTAAATGACAACATAAACATACAAAGGATTATGCATATATAATGCCAACATTGAATTATATGAATAATAATGGGAAAAAGGTATTAGGCAAATAAATAATCTAAAAATAATTTCTATTTGACTTTAGAATATATTTGATATACTCTGTGTAAAGGTCTACTAATAAAATATGGATAGTCTTTAGAGAATTTACTTTTTTAATAGTGGAAGAAAAAAAAACATTGTTGAATACTTGATTCAAGAAGAAACAAACAGCAGCTGATTCCATTTCTCAAGGGCATTTTTTATTTATTTTATTTTACTACTAGAGGCCTGGTGCACAAATTCATGCACCAGTGGGGTCCTTTAGCCTGGCCTGCAGGATCAGGACCAAACTGGCTCCCTGACATCCCCCAAGAGGTCCTGAATTGCGAGAGGGCGCAGGCCAAGCTGAGGGATCCCACTGGTGCACAATTGGGGCTAGGAGGGACACAGGAGGTTGGCCAGCTGGGGAGGGACCACAGGAGGGCTCGAGGGCATGTTCGGCCTATCTCGTTCAGTCCTGATCTGCCGGACCCCAGCAACAAGCTAACCTACTGGTCAGAGCGTCTGCCCCCTGGTGGTCAGGGCACATCGTAGCGAACCGTTGAGCAGTCTTAGTATTCATTAGCATATCAGGCTTTGATTGGTTGAACAGCTGACTGGTCGAGAGGACACTTAGCATATTAGGCTTTTATTATATAGGATATATTCAAAGTACTGCTGAATTTATAACATTTGAAAGAGAATTCAGGAAATAATTTGGAAATTTATAATTTTGAACATCTTTGACATAGAATGTTTGCCTCCTCTCACATCATCAACAGAAGCAGAGGATTTTCTTTATGGATAGCAATAGAAGGCAGTTGCTTTTTTGATCACAAAAAAAAATCAAATTTTTAATGGGGAAAGGTTAAAGTTAGTGGTGTGTGGGCAGGCTAAATAGCCATCTTAGATGGTGATTAAAGAAAATTAAGTTTATTTAAGAAAAAGAGTATGGGAGATAGGGATATCCAAAGGGAAGGACTGCACAGAAAAAAGGGGGCCTTGGAGACAGGGTCAGGATTTAGCCAGGGATGAGCTGCCGCTGCCCATTGCTCCCTGGTAGCAAATCATGTGGGGTCTCTTGAGGTTAGGGGATACGTGCTTGTGGGGGAATGGCACAGGCATGCTCCTTGGAGGGAGAGTGAACACTGGGTCCTTTGTCCTGGAAATCTTAGGGGAGTGTCTTAATAGACTATTCATTAGCTTTCCAGGTGTACTCTTTCAGGGTCCTAGTCTCCACTAATTGGTTGGTACCAGGGCAAGAGGTCATTAGTCAGTGTAGCTGGTCCTGAGGCAGCCATGGTGCCACTTGTCTGGTTTTGCTGCTTTTCTGGCCCTGGAGATGAAATATAATTGAGGCTTAAATGTTATCATTAGGGAGGAAAAGGTCAGGCATCTAAACCGCCTGACCAGCTATATGAAAGATCTGGGGTCCAAACTGCGTGACCAGCGATATGCTGGGGGAGGATAGGTTAGTCTGCAGGTGAGGTTCTTATTTTCCCACTTTTGCCCCTTGCTAGGCATCCAGAGCTTTCTACCCTGGTGAGTTTCTATACCTGCCCCATCATCCTTGCTCTGGGGGTCTAACCGTATCACTTCTTAAAATTATAGTGGGCAAAATTTGCCAGTGATAGGAGAGGTTTCTATAGTCTTAAACATAATAGTTGATTGCAGAATAAACTGGCAATCAGTAAATTAGTTAACCAGTAACTTAGGTTGACTTTGGTACTTCACTTTTTGTTTTGTTCTCTGTACAGGTGGCAACCATCTTCACTAATGAACTGTTGCTGGTTAAATGGGGCAAAGAATTCCTAGTTAAGTAAATAAAACACTAGGTTGAGAATTACATGGATCGGTGACATTTGTTATTATGTTGAAAATTAGCTTAGACTATAAGGGAATTGGGATGGGGAGAGGAATGGAAAAATCACACTCAAGGGCACTTTAATGTGGGGGAGGTGCATACCCAGCATTAGATTAATAATTTTCTAATCTGGGGAAAAATTTTTTGTGATACAAGCTATGAGAGTTAATGTAAATTATATTCTCTGCTGGTAGAAGTACAAAGGATGTATAGTGATTGTCAATTTGTAACAGAACCTCTGTCTCTCACCACCAAAGTCTCCCTAGGGTATATAGATAATCTGTAATTGTTAATATCTTTGACCAACATCTTCTTCCTGTCCTTTTACCAATCTACATTTTAAAATAGCAGACTTCATCCTTTAGTTGTTCTTTGGCCTTTATTTTCAGTACTAGAGACCCGGTGCACAAAATTCATGCATGGGGGAGGGGGAGGACCTCAGCGCAGCCTGCGCCCTCTCACAATCCAGGACCCTTCAGGGGATGTCCGACTGCCAGTTTAAACTGGCAGTCGGACATCCCTCTCTCAATCTGGGACCACTGGCTCCTAACCACTCTCCTGCCTACCTGCCTGATCACCCCTAACCACTTGCCTGCCTGCCTGATCGCCCCTAACCACTAGCCTGCCTGTCTGATCTCCCCTAACTACTCACCTGCCTGCCTGATCTCCCCTAACCACTCTGCCTGCCTGCCTGATCGCCCCTACCTGCTTGCTTGCCTGCCTGAGCCCCTGCTGCCACAGCTTCATCCAGAAGGATGTCCAGTAGGTCATTCAGCTGTCCAGTCTAATTAGCATATTAAGCTTTTATTATTATAGATGTCCATACATGAAGATGTGCACCAAAGTGAGAGTTTTTTTCTAATTCTAAGATTATTTACCAAAGCTCTGCTGTTTTCTTTTAAACATATATATGCCTGTCTATTCAGTTACATATTTAAACATTAAGTGGAATTATTGGAAGGGGAGTGGACATTATAACAATTCTGTGACCATTAGATTTGGGGAAAGGAGAAAAATTTTTAGAATTCTTCAAGTGAGATGCCTGGCAGTGCCTTATCAACACCAGTGAATTGTTGATGAATTAACTGCTTCTGGTTCCATCTCAACACAAGCTTTAATAGCAATAGAATTACATGTGTAATTTTCAATTTCAAGTTTATAGACATACTAAAGAAAAAGTATGTCAGAGACATTAGGTCTTTAAACCCAGTGGAATTGTTGTGCATGTGCGTGGCTGTGTTTCCCAGAGGTCATTTGTGTTATTGAATTTGCTGTTTTCTGTTTGGTTACATAGACTTGTCAGATTTTGATTATTTTTGAGAGTACATAATATTATAACAGTGAAAGCTACTGCATTGTACTTTTGCTATAGTCTTCCATTTTTATTTTGAAATTCAAAACGTTCTTAGAATCATTTAGCAGTTATTACAGAATCAATGCAGTCCTTAAGTTCTTAAGTCCTCATAATACTACCACCTACATGTGCTGAAAAGATATCACTGTTGTTCTATTTGTATAATAATTATTGGACAGAGGTTATGTTTAAGATATTGTTATCATTTGTATTCAGAAGTAATTTTCAAGTGATCATGGAACTTCACAAAATAATATTAAGAAGTGGAAATAACACAGACAGTATTTCTCAGATCATTATTTAGTCAAATTGGAAATAATAAAAATAAAAATATTTCTTATCACCTAGAAATTAAAAATAAACAAACCCCAAAATAAAATAAAGTGGAATCTACACCATCCCCTCTTTTTTAACTCTTCAGAAAAGGAGGATATTCTCACTTGACAATTCCAAATGAAATTTCTATAATATCTAGAAAATAATATGAGAACCCTATACATCAGAACCTATGGGATACAGCTAATATAGGTATTTCTTATCACTTTTATAATGCCTTACCCATACTAGATATTTATTGTCTTTAGCAAGTTATATTATTTCAACTAGCTTTTGGAAGATAGATAGGAGATCAGTAATTTTTTAATTTATATTTACTGTTGTGAAAGTATTATAGATGTCCCCCTTTTATTTCCCATTGACCCCCTTCACCCTGCACCCAAACCCCAGGCCTTCACCACACTATTGTCTGTATCCATGGGCTGTACATATATGCATGTAAGTTCCCCTGTTAATCTCTTCCCCCCAACTCCAACCCCGCCTTCCCTCCGAGATTTGTCAGTCCATGCTTTTATGTTTTTTTAATCTATTTTATTCATCATTTTATTTTGTTCATTAGATTCCACATATGAGTGAGATCATGTGATACTTTTCTTTCTCTGACTGGCTTATTTCACTTAGCAGGTCCCTCAAAGGGTAAGAGATCCTTCTTTTTTACTGCTGCATAGTATTCCATGGTATAAATGTACCATAGATTTTTTATCCATTCATCTACTGATGAGCACTTGGGCTTTTTCCAGATCTTAGCTGTTGTAAATTGTGCTGCTATGAACATAGGGGTGCATACATTCTTTCTGATTGGTGTTTTGGGTTTCTTAGGACACATTTCTAGAAGTGGGATCACTGGGTCAAATGGCAGTTTCATATATAATTTTTTGAGGAAACTCCATACTGTTTTCCATAGTGGCTACACCAGTCTGCATTTCCACCAGTAGTATACTAGTGCTAGTGATGGTGTAAAGAAAATAATTTGTTTTTAATCACCATGAGACATGTTAACACCACCCTAATAAAAGATTCATAGAAAATAAAAATGATGATGCATATTTATCTAATTTTGTTTTACTTGCTCTTTCCTGTGTATACTGTGCTTTGGTAATGAGCCTATTCACTGGAATCATTCACATTTCCTCTGCTAATGAGGGGACTTACAAAACTATGGAGTTCTACTGTTAATGTTCTGGTGTATTAAGTATGTAGGAGCCAAGATTTTATGATAACGCTCAGCTTGTGACTTTGAATATTAAGTATTTAAAGAGTTGAAAGAAGCTGGGCATTTGTAATTATTCACTGTAAAATAAAGGAGTTCTTAAGTATACAGGCCTGAAGTTGTATTTTTTTGTAGTTACTCTAATCATGCATGTAATCATCTTTTACTTTGAATATACCTTTTTTGAGTTTTATAGTCTAAGCCTACCAGATATCCTTTCTTCTTACTATTGATATCACCATATTGTATATACAAGTTGTATTTAATTTTATTACATTTTATTTGTGTTCAGAGCTTTCGTCAATATATTCTGCTCTATTGTAAATATCATGGGGAAAAATATATGACTCCATATATAAAAATAAGGCTATGTAAATAGCTGAAGGAAGAAAGGGGAAAAGATGAGCAAAAGAAATGGCAAAGCCAGGGAGGCATATTCTTAAACTCTATGAATTTAATTTGATTTTATTGTTCTGTATTTTAATTAATTATGATCCCATATACTGAGAAGAATGGTGTTAGTGGGAGCTGAGTCTTTGGCAAGAAATGCCTTGGCTAGTTGAGAGGACAGTGTACCATCAAGATTTCTGAAGTCCATCTAATGTTAAAAAGGGAATATTGCTATGAACAATAATTTCTAAGCAGAGCTGATCCTCAGAGGAGAATATCTTTGACCTGTCTCTAAGCTAAGTCAGGGCTTTATTTCTGTTAGTCAATAAGAGAACTCCTTCAACTTGGATAGAGCTAGTGATAACTTGTTTCTCAAGTTAAGGAATCAAATAGCTGATGTTGAGTAGTCTGTCAGAATCAAGGACTAGCTGGCTTAATATTATGTGGAAAAGCTATATCTATTAATATCATATTGAGGAAAATGAAGTTTAATAGAAATAGGCTTATTATTTTTAGAATTTATGATACTTGTTATTTTTTAGTGCTTAATAATTTAGCCAATTGTTTTATTTACATATAATTTATCTTTTGTGTATTATTTATAATAGCCTGTCATATTTTCATACATTTTTTATGCTAATGAGATTATGAAGCTATCCAATTATTATTGTTAACTATTCATCCTGAGAGCAGCATTAAAATTTCCAGACAAATTGTTGGTGCTAAATATCCTCACATCCTTAAAGAAGGAGTAAATGATTGCAAGAATATCACATTATTATCTCAATTACATGTAAATCTAAAGATAGAGAATATCACCATTCTACAATAGGCTTATATTTGCATGGCTAAATTATTCTATTATGTGTGTACATACACATATACAGAATATATGTATCTTACCCTCTAGCACAACTTATTCCTTTTTTTTATCTTAGGAAAAACTTCATTGAAAAGTATCTTTTCTTCAACATTATCCATTAACATGGTTGCAGCTTTGGCTTTTTCTTTTTGTTCATTTATTGGGGTGATATTTGTTAATAAGATTATATACTAAGTGAAAAGGTTAAGAAACATATCAAACTGAAATCAACAAATGAACAAGCAAGAAAAACAAACAAAAATACCTTATTTTGTTGTTGTTGTTAATCCTCACCAGAGGATTTTTCCATTGATTTTTGTCTTTTTGGGAGAGAGTGGACAAGAAAAGGGGAGGGAAGGAGAAAGGGACGGATGGGGAGAGAGAGAAAGGGAAAGAGATTGGTTGTCTCCTGCACATATCCCGACTGGGACCAGACCGAACCTACAACTCAAGTATGTGGCTTGACCGGGAATTGAACCCACATCTTTCCGTGCATGGACTGACACTCTAATCACGTAGCCACACCGACCAGAGCAAAAATACCTTCTTTTTATGCCACTTCACTTTACATTCTGTCTTCTCCATTCCCCTGACGAAAGTCACAAGTTATTCTTTTCAACTGTGTGCTCCCACTTGATCTCTTAGGAACCTTCAGAACAGTTAACTGTTTCTTTTACAAACATGACTTTTCCTAGGATTTTGGTATACCCTGATCTTGTTTTCCTCCTTCCTCTCTGTTACCTCCACTCAATATCTTTCACTGTCTTCATCTGTTTCCATATCATCATATGTAGTAATCCTCAGCATTCTGTGCAGGCCTCCTGTTCTCCCACAAGACAGATATTAGACAGTATTATAGACTTGCATCTTACATTTGCCCTGAGCCTGTTATTAGCTCCAGCTCTAGCTTTTCCTGTTAACTCTAGGAGGCCCATGTAGCCAATGCCTGCTCAACACAAGCATGCTCTAATTAACATGTCCAAACGGAATTTATTTTCTTTTCCCCTTAAAGCCATTGTTCCTTCAGAATTCCCTATATGAATAATCACCGTTATCACTTCCCAACTTATTCAAGTCAGTCTCTAAATTCATCCTTGACTCCTGCTTTTCCTTCCATATTCAATCAATCAGAAAGCCCTTTTCATAAATCTTTATTTCCCCCTAACTCTGATGCCATTGCTTTAGTCAAGTTCACTGTCATCTCTTACCTGCTGTCTTTCCTACAACAGTTTCCTGCATCCATTCTTGTTCCTCCCTAATCTGTTCTTCAGACTTCAACTAGCATAACATTTAACCTTTTATTTTTTTACTTAAAACCACAGTAGTTTCATTGCCTCATACTTGTAGAGGCTAAAAGTTCAAAATCAAGTTGTTGGCAGAGCCACATTCTCTGATGGCTGGAGGTGAGAATCCTCCTTGGCCTCTTCTAGCTCTGTTTCCATAAGACAATGTATCTGAAAGATGGTCTTCAAAATGTTATCTAAATACCTGTTAAAATGCATATTTGAGTCTCCCCAAACATCCCATATCTGCTAAATAAATCTCTAAGGGTTGACTCATGGATTCTCTGTTTTTACTAAGGTCCTGGCACAATTCATAACATGTGCACACAATTTTCTCATGACTTTACAGCTAGACAGAAATGTTTATTATGGGAGGAGACTCAATGAAAAGATATTCATATTTATGGTTAATTGTTATTTTTGTATTTATTCTTTGCATATTTTAAACTAATCTACTTGTTTTATAGTTATTTATATCCAACATTTTTTGGCAAGTTAACTCTCCTTTCTTGAACCAAAACCACCACCTGTTTCACAACTCTGCAATTGTAGCCTGCTCACTCTCTGAACCTCTCTTTTTGTTTTTACTGCCAAGGACAAGCCCTCTTCTAAATCTCTCTCTTCCTGGCTTCCCACCCCTTCTGGTTCTGAAATCAGAGGAACTGACCTACAACATCGTATTTCAAACGCTATTCATGTAGAAAGAAATTAGAATGTGAAATTCATCCAGGACTCAAAAAACTTGTTTCCTACTACACTACACTTTATGACTTCTCTCTTGAAATCAGTAAAAGGTAGCCCTATTATATCAAGTCAGAATGAATATAGTGATCTTAGTAATAAGTGCAGGGTGTTAATATATGAGTATAAACACAGTTGGCATATAACATGGAAAGCATCAGTAATTGAAAGTGACAAACTGTTCTCCCTCCTGAAAACTTAATATGAGCAATTTTGCCTCCAGAGAAGAAATGTAAAGAAGTGAGAGAAATATTGGTAGGGATTAAGGAAAAGCAGAAGGATAATGATTTTTTTAAGCCTTTAATTTTCCTTTTTCTTTTTTCCTCATCATTTTAAAAGAATTTTTACTAAGTTTTATTCGTTCAGCAAACATTTATTAAGCACCTACCCAAGCAGAGAGGTTTTCATTTCATTTCATTTCACTGTGGACTGCAGTGTCTTGCTAATTGAGGGTACTTGAAGAAAGGTGGTTGAGAACAGATCCTCAGTTCAGACAAATGGGAAGAAAATCAGCAATGCCCAGCCTTGTCCCCATGATCACCATGATGTTCATTCTCCAGTTCCAAATGTCATTTAAAACAGAGGCTGCCAAGTGCAGAGTTAGCAAAGTTGTTACCATTTTATATAAACTGCCTTTTCCATAGTATATAAGTTCAAATTTGGGGTGTAATGTAATTCAACTTACCAGAAAACTATTTGGCAGGTGGAAATATTATATCAGGAAGGGGTAAAAACATGTTTTACGTTGTTTGAAAGGGTAAACTAGACCAAAATCTCAAATCCTTCATAGAATGAAACAGTTAAAAATGAATACAATTACTGAAATAACTCCAGGGTCATTCTTTACTTCTAGGTAAAAAAACTGTAAATCAGTGATGCATTTTTATCCTTACTTTTCCTAGTGGCCCTTCATACTTTTCACATTTAAAGATCTGATTGTTTAGCTGCAGCAGTACAAAGTTGAAACATTTATATGTTATATACATGTCACTATATTTTTAACATTTACTCTTATCCTTTTTTTGTGTAGTTATCCTGGGAAATCAAACTTCATAGTTGCATATTAAAAATATTTCTTCCTCTGAGTTATAGAAATCTCTGGGTCTTCTCATCCTAACTCATCAGATTACTAAATGCCACTTTGCTGAATGTGGACATTTCAGTTGTGCACAAGTCTGTTCTGAATGCAGCAGTGCCCTGTAAATAGCAAGTGAAACGAGCAGAAAAAAATGCCCAGACCCAGACAAAAATTGAATTGTGGCTGAATGAGCACAAGATTTCTAGAGTGTTATATTGATGATTTGGGGGTGGGGGAAGGGGGAGAAGGGAGGTGTCCTCGGAAGAAAAGAGATGTTTAGAAGTTTTTGGTAGGAGGATGTTAGGGGTGAAGTTCTTGATGGGAAACACAAAAGAAAATAAATATTATTGTCATCTTTGGTGAAAATAACAATTGTTGTAGGATTGGCCCAAGCTAGATCTGAATTGATCTGAGGGGACAGCTCACACTTCCTACAGACATTAGAGGATGCTTTGAATCAGCATTAGCATGTCCACATAGCAGTTGCTAGGAAGGTTATGTTATGACAGTTTTTATTCTTTGCAGTTGATTTAATTCATTATTGATTTGCGATAGCTTCTATAGCAGTGTTTTCCCACAGTAAGTTTATAAAATACATTTTCTTCATGAAGAGCCATGGGCACAGATAGGATAATTCCAACTTCTAATGTATATCTAGGTCTTGCACTGTGATCTTCCTTATGCAGCCTCAAAGTACAGGGGTGTCCTTTCGTGTATCAATGACATTCCATGGCATTTAGAAAGAAATGGATTCTGGCACAATTCTGCAGAAAGGCTAGCAACAACAGACATAGTTGTTATTTACAGAAGTCATTGCAATGACTTTTACAACCCCAGGGTATAAATGTCCTGTTTATTCCAGCCCTTCTCCCAGGATATCCTATAACATATGCAAACTAAATAAACAAGCCATGTTATATGAAAAATAAACATGCTACTAAAAATTCATTTTGTTAACCTGATTTCTACAGGTGCTAACACAGGATTTAACAAATAAAGATATATAATGAAAAAAGAAAAGACAGCTTTTATCTGCAACATTCTCATATCTTCCACAGAATCATTGCTAAAGGTTATTTCTTCCTTTCCCCCAAAGTAAAAAAAAAAAAAAAAAAAAAAAAATTGCTAAAAAAAGAGAAGTTATTACTAATTTTAAAAAAACACACATTGCTAAACTGGAATTATTCCAAAATACATCAGTATGAATTATAGTTTATTGTCCAGAAATCCTACAGAAATTAAGTAAACACTGAGCAAACAAGTAGTCAAATAGAGTCCTACAGACTTGACTTAATTGGTAGATTTTGAACTTTATACTTATCAAATAGATATTTGAATTAGTTTAAGATTAATATAATGTTTGTTTTAATAAATTAAATGGTTCCCATTAAATCCAGATACCCCTTATGATAAATTAGATTCCCGCATGTATTTATATTCATTTCTGAATTCTTTTTTCATTTATATTCATTTCATTTTATTTCCTTTCTAGTACCAAGAGGTTATTAAAGTAATATTATACATTTGGCCCCATGTTTTTACATGAATTATAGAATGTCTTTTCTCACTCCCCTGGGGAAAAATCATTTTGGTATATATATATATATATATATATATATATATATATATATATATATATATAGTGATTGAATTAAATGTATGTATAAGTAGGGAAAATAAGCATATTGTTTCTTTTATAGTTTTCTTTTATGTTTCTTGTTAGTATTATTCATATTTGAGTCTTTCTGTTGCTGTTATTATTGAGATATTTTATTTTATTATATTTTCTAGTTTTTTAATGGATAGAAAGATTTTACAAAAAGTTTGGTGTAGTGATTAAGAATGCAGACATGATTTTTTAAATCTCATCTCTGCCACACCAGCTGTGTGGTTATGTGATCATTTTCTTTGTTGTCCATAAAATAGAGATGAAATAATAAATATTTCATAGAATTATAGAGGATTAAATTAGTTAATATATGTAGAACACTGCTGGCACATACTAAACACTAAGTTTTCATTATCATTAATTATCATCATTGTCAATATCAGCCACATTGTTGTTCTCATTGTTTATAAGTTTTTCAGTGTTTCTAGTTATATATCATCTGCAAATTACTGATGTTTTCCTCTTTTCCAATTTTATACGTTTTATATATTTCTATTGTTTAATTGTTTCACCCAATTCTTCATAACAGTGTTAAAGAACAGTGGTAATGGTGGATATCTTTATATTATGCTTAGGTTGTTTGTAACGTTTTGCTGTTTTTTGTCTTAAGAGATAAATTTTGTCATGTTAGGAAAAGATCATGAATTCTGATTTCTTGGGTTTTATTAAAGGTCTTTTCAGCATGCTCTAATATTCAGTAAGAGTTTAAGATAAGCCGTAACTTTGACTCCTGAATTCTGCCTTATGTTTCCGCTTTGGGAACCAGCTCTAATGTAGGCGCTGCATGCAGAGAGCATCAGTCCTCCTAGAAACTGCCAACTTTTACTTTAAGCCACAGTTATATTTAAGGTCTTTGCTTGCCATTGGGTGGAAATATCCTGAGAGTTCCTAGAATGGGCAATCCTGTGAATTTGGGAAGGAGTTAGAAAAAAGCTGACTAGACTTGAAAAGCAATGTGTTTGTGCGAGAGGGAGATCTCCACACATTCTTCCACAGGGATTCACTGAAGCTTCCAGCCAGATAATATTTGGTCATTTATTTGACATTCTTTGGTTATATAGTGAGGGAAGTGATGGGACAATTTCCCAAGTAACAAGGAAAGCCTGAACAAAAATGGTAGCATTTATTAGTATCACTACTAGGAAATGGGGAGGAGTGAGAGAGAAGGGTGATCAAGTGAACACCCCAATTCAAGTAAAGACTCTACCTTTGAAAGTTAGAGTTTGGGATGAAAATGTCAATGAGACTAACTAAAATTCTGTGACCTCTAAGCCACCAGCTGGCTGTACCCTGAATCTCTGCTGCCTTTGAAAGCTGATCATAACGTTTATGTGGAATCGCAGTAGTTCTTTCACGTTCCTGAAGGAAGTATCACAAATTCCACTTAGGAGTTCAGCTGAGTGGAGCTGCTGTCATGTTTCGCCTTTTAATCTTGTTTATCTCAGCCTAGAAAATTTATCAGGTCTGGTCTTATTTTGAAAATTATTTCCAGAAACTTATAGAAACATACACAGTAGCGTTCACCACCACTCCTGGCATACATTGCCACACTGACCCCCTTTTTGCCCCAGAAATCACTTATGCGAGAGTGTTCACTTACTCTAACCTCCATCTCTTCTGCCCTCACTTCAAACAATTTAAACTATGAAATATTTCCCAGGTACTTGTCTTGAAATGCGTAAGTTCTTATTAATCTAAGATTATATAAGCATGTTATGCTTTTTGAACAACACTTTGCTAAGCTTCACAATTTGAATTGTTCCTGAATCCTTTTAATAAAAACTCCTCTGGTGATGTTAAGTATTATGTACAGGTTTCTAACTTTTGTCCCAGGAGATAAGCAGGAATTTTTGCACCTGTTGCTAGTTGAAAAATCAATCAGAAATAAAGTCATAGAATTCTATAGTTAAAGTATATATAAGATACTACCCCTGTCTTTTATACATGATCTTTTATACATGAGATCATTGAGAGCTAAAGAGATGAAATATCTCTAAAATGTTATTATATATCAAAGGGGAAATTACTTTCCTTACAGAAATTTAGCTTACACATAATTTTTCAGGGGCACATCTGTGAAAATTTTAACATAAAATTCATAATCACTGAAGAAAACTTTTATGCCCACTGTTCTTTGGGTTTCATATTCATGTACATGATCTCTCTTTTATTTGAGAGAGAAAAATATCTCTCTAGTGTGAGAACTACATTATGCAGCTTCCAGAGCATGACGGTTTTATTTCAAACTCCATTTCAGATGCTATATTTCTATAATAGAAATAGCAGGCTCCCCCTATTTTCTCTAAAACCAAGAGGGAGAAATAAAAACACCAACATGCCACTGAAACAACTTATTGTTTTAAGTATATAGATAAATAGATCCTTGTAGATTGATAGTTTCTGAAGGTAGTTTTTCATTGTTAAAATTCCTTTGAGATGATAGTTAATGTCTGTGCCATTCACAAAAGCCTGTCTCTCATATGTGAGCTTGAAATATCTAGCACTAAGAAAGAAGAGTCTATTTATTATAGACATGTGGAAAAATAAAAATTGATAGATATTTCATTAAAAATTCTCAACTTTGTGTGTTTCCAAATCCTGTTAATAGTTTGCATAATTTAAGACTTTTCTCGGCAGACTGTATAGATGTACCTGCTCAATTTAGGATTTCTTTCTGCCTTTTTTTTCTTTTCATTTTTCTTCAAATTGTTTACTCTTTCTCACAACTTAGACTTCAATTTCTATGCTTATAATTCCAAAAATATGATCCTCCAACCTTCAATTTGGTAGACCTTATGCAATCTCAATTTTACATATCTAAATCTGAGCTTGTCTTCCCCTTATCTACTGTCTGTCACTGTTACTATCTTCTTTTTCCCCAATCATCCATATTGAGCACATAAGAACCATCATTTACTCAACCCTACCCTCTTTATCTTCTATCTGGTTTCTTATAGTGCCTTTCATATGTCTTTCTTCCTTTCCCCTGTCAGTGGTTCCTTCCTTATTCTGTATCATGACACAAACCAAGCTGCAGTGATTCAGGAGTGGATGGGAAGAACAAAGTAAAGATGAGAAGACAGAGGATTAGTAGCTGGGGGGAAACCCACCCCTTGGAGAGTAATTTTGTTATTTGCTATAGTGTTTTAATTTATTTTCCACTGTGGATGGGAAAATATTGGATATATTTGTACGCCAAGGAAAAGTAGTGAAAAGAGAAAGACTGAAAGAAAAAAGAGGATAATGACTAGAACAAAGCTCTCAATTTCTACTGTCGTCACTTAATCTAGATCTTGATAAAATCCACTTTTTTAATTTGATTTAATTTTATTGTTAACATAACAGATATCCTCCAAGTTTTCCCCCTTTTCCCTCTCCTCCCAGCCCCTGCCCCACCCCAGGCCTTCACTACACTGTATCCATTGGTTATGCTTGTATGTATATGAGTTCTTAGGTTAATCTCTTCCCATCCCCTCTATTATCCACCCTTCCTCTGCCTGAGATAATGTCAGTCTGTTCCATGCCTCCATGTCTCTGGTCCCTTTTTGTTCATACTTTATTATGTTCATTAGATTCCACTTACAAGTGAGATCATGTGATATTTGTCTTTCTCTGACTGACTTATTTCACTCAACATAATACTCTCCAGGTCCATCCATGCTGTTGCAAAGGATAAAGAAATTCTCCTTTTTTAAAGCTACATAGTATTCCATTGTGTAAATGTACCACACCTTTTTTATCTACTCATCTGCTGATGGGTAATCCAGATTTTAGCTATTGTAAATAATGCTGCTATGAATATATATAATATGCATATATTATTTCTGATTCATGTTTTGGGCTTCTTAGGATATATTCCTAGAAGTGGGATTGCTGGGCCAAATGGTTGTTCCTTTTTTTTTAGTAAATTCCACTCTCACTTCCATAGTAGCTGCACCAATCTGCATTCCCACCAGCAGTATACTAGGGTTCCCTTTCTTTTATTATTATTATTATTATTATTATTATTAATGATAATCGTTAGTTCCTTTATTTTTTGTCTACTTTTTTTTCTTTATTGATTAAGGTATTACACATGTGTCCTTATCCCCCCACCACCCCCCACACCCCCACTCATGCCCTCACCCCCTGTTGTCTGTGTCCATTGGTTAGGCCTATATGCATGCATACAAGTCCTTTGGTTGATCTCTCCCCCTTACCCCCAACCTCCCCTACCTTCCCTCTGAGGTTTGATGGTCTAATTCAGTGGTCGGCAAACTCATCAGTCAGCAGAACCAAATATCAACAGTACAACGATTGAAATTTCTTTTGAGAGCCAAATTTTTTAAACTTAAACTTCTTCTAACGCCACTTCTTCAAAATAGACTCGCCCAGGCCATGATATTTTGTGGAAGAGCCATACTCAAGGGGCCAAAGAGCCGCATGTGGCTCGCAAGCCACAGTTTGCCAACCACGAGTCTAATTGATGCTTCTCTGTCTCTGGATCTGTTTTTGTTCATCAGTTTATGTTATTCATTATATTTCATAAATGAGTGAGATCGTGTAATATTTATCTTTCTCTGACTTACTTATTTCACTTAGCATAATGCTCTCCAGTTCCATCCATGCTGTTGCAAATGGTAAGAATTCCTTCTTTTTTACTATAGCGTATTATTTCATTGTATAGATGTACCACAGTTTTTAATCCACTCATCTGCTGATGGGCACTTAGGCTATTTCCAAATCTTAGCTATTGTAAATTGTGCTGCTATGAACATAGGGGTGCATATATCCTTTCTGATTGGTGTTTCTAGTTTCTTGGGATATATTCCTAGAAGTGGGGTCACTGGGTCAAATGGGAGTTCCATTTTTAGTTTTTTGAGGAAACTCCATACTGTTCTCCACACTCCACAGTGGCTGCACCAGTCTGCATTTCCACCAGCAGTGCACGAGGGTTCCTTTTTCTCCGCATCCTTGCCAGCACTTGTCAATGGTTGATTTGTTGATGGTAGCCATTCTGACAGGTGTGAGGTGATATCTCAGAGGAATATACAAAAAAAAAAAAAAAATGAAAGAATATACCATGTTCATGGATTAGAAGAATTGACATGATTTAGAACAAATATTGCAAAAATTTGGATAGAACCAAAAAAGACCCCAAATAGCCACAGCAATGTGAGAAAGAACAAAGTTGGAGGGATCACAATACCAGATGTGTGGTACCTTTTTTGTCCACAATTGTCAAATTGGCTTATTATCCAAGAAAACATCATTCCATTCATCTCTGACAATCTAATTTCCACTCAACCATTCATGTGTAATATGAATTAGGTTATCAAAGTCCAATGCATATATTAGAACTAGTTTCTTTAATTAGTATACTGAGTTACAATGCAATTTCTCATATTACCAGAGCTGTAATTAATGCAATTCATAACAACAGTCATTATACTTAAAGTGAATGTGCTAAAAGAACTGCTTTTCCTAAGAAACCCGAAACACCAACCAGAAAGAATATATGCACTCCTCTGTTTATAACAGCATAATTTACAGTAACTAAGATCTGGAAATAGCCCAGATGTCCATCAGTACATAAGGGGATAAAAAAGCATGAGTGGAATACTATGAAGCTATAAAAAAGAAGGATCTCTTACCCTTTGCAACAGCACAGACACTGACAATAGTGTGGTGAAGGCCTAGGGTGGGGGTGGGGGTGGGTATGGGATGGAGAGGGTCAATAGGAGAAAAAGAGGGACATCTGTAATACTTTCAAAAGTAAATATAATTTTTTTTAAGCATGGAAGAAGCCAGTCTAAAGATCACACCAACATGGAGAAGGGCAAATCGGAGCATACTGTAAAACAGGCCCAGAGCCCTGGCTGGACTGTTCCTGAAGCCCAACCTGCCTCTAGAATTTTGTTTCTACATCAATAAATTGCTCAAATTATTTTTTAAATGCTTTTATTTCTTTTTATTTTTATGTTTTGTTAATCCTCACCTGAGGATATTTTTCCATTGACTTTTAGAGAGAGTGGAAGGAAAGGGGAGAGACAGAAAAACATCGATGTAAGAGAGACACATCGATTAGTTGCCTCCTACACATGCCCTAACCGGGGCTCAGGGATTGAACCTGCAACCAGGATATATGCCCTTTACCAGAATCAAACCCAGTCCATGGGCTGACACTCTAGCCACTGAGCCAAACAAGCTAGAGCCAAAAAAAAAAAGCTGCTTTTAAAGATACACAGTGCTCTCGTAAGAAAACATCTTCCTCCATCTCTTTCTATCAGATTTGAACCAAGAGCTTGGTAGTAGTCAAAACTGTAATTAATGTTTTCCTATATCTGTGACTAATGAAAGTGTAAAACTCAGTAGTAACACAGTTACATAGTAGACTGGAGATCGTTTCCTATTCTGTATGCTATACCGGTGGTGATTGATATCAGGAGCCTGAAGATATTTTTACTGGTTACAGTTTGTCTCTATAATATTCTCAATATGTGTGTTATTTGTATGTTTCTTTTAGTCGAGAGAATCCATCCCATTAAATGACCTAAAGTCAGAAGTTTCTCCCCGGATTTCCGCCGAGGACCTGATTGACCTGTGTGAGCTCACAGTGACGGGCCACTTCAAAACACCCACCAAGAAGACCAAGTCCAGTAAACCGAAGCTCCTGGTGGTTGACATCAGGAATAGCGAAGAGTATCCTTTGTACATGCGGTTTGAGAGGGTGGTCCTGCCTTATTCATATTGCTTCCTTTCCATTTACAGGGCTTGTGGTAAAAACAATGAAAATATCTGGGATTCCTCTGAATTCAAATAGCTAAGTAACTCTCAAACCGGATGCCACAGTAGACTTGCATAATGTTTCATAAGGTAATATTACATACCAGAGGCCCAAAAATGCTTTCCAAACAAAATCAGGATGTTGGGATATTTTATTAGTTTTTGTGTAGCTCTGGTGTGTATTGTTCTTGGGGGATTTGAATCCTTCTTGCTCTGGCTAAAATTTTAGCAAAGATAAGAAGTATTCACCTGGTCTAACTCATAGGCTAGAAAGAGTTTGCCAGATCTCATCATTAAATTTATTATAATTTTCAAAATATTGACTTATAGAGAACATGTTAAAGTATTTTTCACTGACATTAAATGTACTATAATTTCTGGTGATTTTGCTTGGCATTAAAGTATAAACAGGTACAAAATAGTAACAGTTCAATCTTTCTCCTTATTTTTTCATCATCTATTAGATTTTCACATTTGTTTTTGAACACAGCAACTCCCTTTTAAAATAAAGTTTTTCTTTGAAACTCAATATATAAAATATAAATGAAGACTTTTATAATTAATACTAGAAGCCCGGTGCACGAATTCGTGTACCAGTGGGGTCCCTCGGCCTAGACTGTGGGATCAGGCTGAAAACGGCTCTCCGACATTCTCCAAGGGGTCCTGGATTGTGAAGGGCGCAGGCCAAGCCAAGGGACCCCACCAGTGCACTATGGGGGCCGGGGAGGGATGTGGGAGGTTGGCCAGCCTGGGAGGGACCGCAGGAGGGCTCCAGGGCATGTCCGGCCCATCTAGCTCAGTCCTGATCAGCCATACCCCAGCAACAAGCTAACCTACCGGTTGGAGTGTCTACCCCTGGTGGTGAGTGCACATCATAGCAACTGGTAAACCAGTCAACTGTCTGTGCACATCATAGCGAGCTGTTGAACAACCTTAGCATATCATTAGCATATTACACTTTGATTGATTGAACAGACACCTGGACACTTAGCATATTAGGCTTTTATTATATAGGATTCTTCATAAGTTAACATTTATAGCATTTCCTAACTATAAATGAGGATAATATGTAAGTGAGGGTTAGCAGGTTGGTGGTTTTTCTCATATTCTAAAATTGCCATGTAAATTTTCATGTGAATATTTTTAATAAATTTTAAAGTGAATTCAAACCATACGTTTACAGAACTTCTGAAACAATTCATAGAGTCTTTGATTACTGAAAATACAATTTGAGAGGCCACTAATTCAAATTATATATCCCCACCTCTTTTTGAAAAGTTACTACTTTCTATTTTCCCTAAACTGTGAGGTCCCTGAGTATGGTGAGAGTATAAATGCTCATGTTCCTGATTGTTTAGGCTTCGCAGATACTGGAAGTTCCATAGCAGAATAGGTGAGTGCACTGACTCCCAAAACAAGCATTAATTTCCATTTGACTGGTCAGGGACCCCTGGTCTATAAGTTCTTCTTATTTGTTACTTCAAAGGCTTAAAATACTTTAAATTTTTTAGCTTATTGTTCTTTTGGTTGAAACTTTAGTCATAGTTTTTAATAAGATTATCAAAAAACATAGCATTATAGTGTATGCTACGTTTTCATTTTAAAGACTATTACTAAAATAATTAATACAATAAAATGGATTTCTAAGTGGCAAAATGAGAGTTGGGTAAAAACAAATCTGATGCAGTAGTCTAAGCTCAAGGTAAATGAGTGTCTGAAATAGGCAAGTAAGTGGTAATGGGAATAGAGAGGAGAGTGGGATTTATTAATGCAACAGGATGTTAGATGTTGCAACTGGTGAGATGTCAAAAACGAAGTTTTAGGCTGATATTGGAGATGGTGATGCCATTCAAAGAAAGCAGCAATAGATTTAGAAAGGAAAAATGATGATATCTAAAGATGTAATTTTACATCAATTAATGCTATTTAGTTACATTATATATGAGAAAGGCATGGGTTTAATTCCATATTCCCTTGTAGCTATTGATATTTTATAGGTGTAGCCTTTACTTTGGGCTGGCTCTATTTAACTAATTATAATTAGTTAACATAGCAACAAACAAGTTAACATAAATGCTGCTATGCTCTGGATAGAGAGATACACTGAGTGGCCAGATTATTATGATCTCTGAACGCATAATAATCTGGCCACTCAGTGTATATCCTATCTAATAAAAGAGTAATATGCAAATCAACCATCACTCCGCTACACTCGCAAGCCACACCCACCAGCCAATCAGGAGCGAGTATGCAAATTAACCCAACCAAGATGGGCGCAGCCACGGAGCAAACAGGAGGCTTGGGTTTTCCGGCGATGGAGGAAGCCAAGCTTTCCGCACACCCTGGCTGGCCAAGGCCTCCGCTCAAGGCTACAAAGTTTCAATTATAGAAGATAAGTAAATCCCAGATACCAGGGCCTCTGCTTGGGTCACTGGGGGCCGTGGCAGGCCAGCAAAGCACCACAGGCCCCTCGCCCAGGCTGCTCCATACCCCAAGGGAACCCCCACCCTGATCCGGGACACCCTTCAGGGCAAACCAGCTCACCCCCACCCATGCACCAGGCCTCTATCCTATCTAATAAAAGAGTAATATGCAAATTGACCATCACTCCAACACACAAGATGGCTGCCCTCATGTGGTCAAAGATGGCTGCCCCCATGTGGACACAAGATGGCCACCACAAGATGGCCAGCAGGGGAGGGCAGTTGGGAGGGACCAGGCTTGCAAGGGAGAGCAGTTGGGGATGGTCAGGCCTGCAGGGGAGGGCAGTTAGGGATGACCAGGCCTGCAGGGGAGGGCAATTAGGGGCAAACAAGCTGGCAGGGGAGCAGGCATCAATCAGGCTGGCAGGGGAGTGGTTAGGGGTGATCAGGCTGGCAGGCAGAAGCGGTTAGGGGCAATCAGGAAGGCAAGCAGGCGAGCAGTTGGGAGCTAGCAGTCCTGGATTGTGAGAGCAATGTCCCAGATTGGAGAGGGTGCAGGCTGGGCTAAGGGACACCCCCCCCCCCCGCCATGCATGAATTTCATGCACCGCGCCTCTAGTCCTATATAATAAAAGGCTAATATGCAAATTGTTCCCTCAACCAGGATTTTGACCAGCAGGCAGGCCGGACCCCACCCATGCACAAATTCATGCACCGGGCCTCTAATATACATATATATACTGAGTGGCCAGATTAGTATGCATTCAGAGATCATAATAATCTGGCCACTCAGTGTATAATGTCACTAAATGTGGTATGCAACAAAAATGCTGTGTTTTTTTAGGATTTAGAAAAACAAGATTCTGTGTTCAATTTTGAGCCATCAAATATGTTAAAGGAATTTTAAAATATTTTTGTAAAGTATAGGAACTTTCTGGAATATGTACATTTACCTATGTAATTTACCTATACAATATACCTGTATTGTTCTTAAAATTGCTATTTATTCTGTCTGCTTGATTAAAGTATAGTGCATGTATTGGCAGTATTGTTTTGGAGATTGATTTAGGAATACAGAAAAATCTTTAGGTTTCAGAAACTGAGAAAACGGTGCCCATCATCTTTATCTGTTAATACTATTCTAATAATTGATTGTAAAACAATCAAAGTACTTTTTCTGATTTATTTGTATTTTGGATTACCAAATTTTGTTTAATGTGAAAATGTATCTTTGTTATAAGCACACTCTTGAGTGCTTTGGTAATATCTGCCAAATGGAATGTTGAGCAGAGTGGTGTTTTGGGGGAAGGAAACAGCTTACTGCAACAGAATAAAGTCACCAGTTACCAGAGAAAACTGTTTGCAGATCACAGAGTCTATCAGGGTAATAAACAGCTCTATTCAAAAACACCTGATCAGATGACTGCTAAAATAACTAGATGTTTTTTGTTTTGTTTTGTTTTGTTTTAGGTTTTCTTTGATTTTTTTAAACCATTTTTTTATTGTTTTAAGTATTACAAATAGTAGTACATATGTCTCCTTTTTTTCCCCCATTGATCTCCCCCCGACCTCCCCTACCCCCCAGTACATGCCTTCCCCTGCCCGCCCTCCCCCCCGCCCCAGTGTCTTATATCCACTGGTTGTGCTTATATGCATGCGTACAAGTCCTTCGGTTGGTCTCTTACCGCCCCCCCTCGCCCAACCTCCCCTGTCTTCCCAATGTAGTTTGACAGTCTGTTCAATGCTTCTTTGCCTCTGTATCTTTTTCCCACCATTTCTTTCCTTTAAAAAGTTTTGCCTTTGCAGACTAGAAATAAACATATAATAACAAAACAAGATAAAACAAAAAAAAATGTTTGAGTCCCAATTTCAATGTCCAACAGTTCTGAGTCCCCGTTTCAATGTCTAACAGTTCCTTATGTGTACATGTCAGCAATGATAACTAGATGTTTTTATAGCTACTATTATTCCATAGTCACCAATTTTCTAAAATGTTGCCGAACAAGTTGTATATAGAAGACACTCAAATGTGGCATTAGCTTGTAAAGCTTAGTATAGTCTGAGCATTGTATTTTATCTTTATTTCTGATTTTCAAAGGAGAGAACCTGATTGGCTCAGCCTGCATCAGCTAACCCTTCCCCCTCTCTCTCCCTACTATGCTGTCAATCATGATTGTGGCAGGATCTTTTGATACAAACATGACAGCTGAGGCTCACCCTTTCATTCGGGTCAGTAGTTGATGCCCTTTCAGCAAGAGAATGGGGGCGGGCAGGCAACTCAAACATGTCTGCTATAGTATTTGACCAAGATAGGTTTGTATTGCCTTTGCTACTATAAAAACACTAAAAAATATATAAAGTGTTCATTGTTGATAAGGGCTAAAGGCTTTTTGATAAATAAAATATCTAGCAACTAATTCAGTCTGGTAGATGTATATACATTTGCAAATAATATTTGAGTCATTAGGTTCTTTGTGTTATCAAAAATTTTCATTTTAAGGTATGTTCTTACTGAAAATAAAAGTACTATCAGACTAATGACATGCTGAGAACAAAGTCATTACTGGTCATGAAAACTGAAGTTGAGAACCTTGGATAATTGTAAATGTTTAAGAGAGTAGTACTGATGAAAACCAAGCCAATGATCATAAATTCTTTCCTTTCTAGAAGACGCTAAACAATGAGATACTAATGTTTCTTCTATTTTCAGAACTTTTAAAGTCCTTTATTAATGCCAAATGTTCTTCTTTAAAGGAAAAATGAGGAAGAAGCAGCTGACTAAAATATTTTAAATGTAAAGTATGTGGTCAGTCTACACCATCTTTCTTGAGAATAGGATCCTCAAATTTCTTCTGTCCCCGTTCCATTTCTTTACCTAAATAACTTTTATTAATTCTTCAACTTTTAATTTGGCCATCACTTACTTTCTCAGTGAAAAGTTTACCTGTTCTCTCCAAATGGACATATCCTGCCAAAGCATCACATATATCTCCTTTAAACCTGTCTTTATAGTTGTTTTATTTATGTGAATAGTTATTCAATGGATAATAATATTTAAGAATATCTTTCTCTATAAACTCTATATAAATAATCATCTTTTTAGTTGTACTTTTTTTCATTGTACTTTTTACTTACTAAGGAGGGAATGTATTTTTTATTTAAGATCTTAAGGTATTTCTAAATATTTTAAGCTAATATATGCTTTTCATTCCAAAAATAAAATTTATAGTCAATGATGAAACCATCAGAACCCTGCCAAAGCACAAATATAATAAGCATCAGTCCCTTTAGAGACCATAAAATTGAAGAGTGGAAATGTCAGCCTAAATTTACTTGAGAAGTAAACCAACAACAGAACTGTTTCTAACCAGTGCTATTGACCTTAACAATTCTAAATAGAGTCCCATTTAGCAATCGCTTACCCAAAGTAGATAGGCTTTTGCAGTATCAAATTATATCTGGGAATATCTGCTTGGCTATATTACTTTCAGAGCTTAGGAGTAATCATAGTAGTAGTAATGAACTTAAAGGCATGATTATTATGTGGCCCATGCAATGGCCATTGATTTGCTGCATCCTGACCACTTTCACAATGCTTCATTTAATCAGGAAATTCTTTACATCTTTGGCCAGTCATCTTTCTTTCTCTTTTTCATTACATTTTCACATTTAACTTTTTTTTTTTTGGAGCTGCCTTATTTCATTTAGATAAAATACTCATGTGAACATGTAAGATGTTTAGAACTGTCAGAAGTTCATAAATAAAGCCAATGAATCATCAGAATAGTAATTAGTAGCAGTTTATTGTGCACACACCAAAGAGTCAGTTTGCAGACCAAGAGCACTCAGACCAAAACATAAAATACTGAGGTTCAGAGGCCTATTGTCATAATGCAGCTTATACAGTGTGGAGGCAATGACTGTTTATTGGTCACAGTATTCGAATTTTCTTAAATAAAAGGGAATTGGTTAGCGCAGTGGTCGACAAACTCATTAGTCAACAGAGCCAAATATCAACAGTACAATTGAAATTTCTTTTGAGAGCCAAATTTTTTAAACTTAAACTTCTAACGCCACTTCTTCAAAATAGACTCGCCCAGGCCGTGGTATTTTGTGGACGAGCCACACTCAAGGGGCCAAAGAGCCACATGTGGCTCGCAAGCCGCAGTTTGCCGACCACTGGGTTAGCGGTTACTTCCTATCAATTTGGGGGAACAAATTAAGTTTCACTTATGATTTTCAGAAGCATAGGCAGGAAGTGAACCAGGTCAAGTCAGCCTTGCTTGTCTTGGAAAATAAACTTATACTTGTATGACTAAACTGGTTTTGTCCACTCAGGGAATTTTCAAGTCTGGTGTCTGTGTCTGATTTTTTACGGTACTATCTTCTGGGAATCAATTACCTCTCTCTCTCTCTCAAGTCTGCACACAAATAAGTGCTTTCCTTAAACTTTCCTTCTCAGTTTTATTCGGGGTCACATTTCAGGCAGCATCAACATTCCATTCAGCACTGCATTCACCACGGAAGGGGAACTTACCCAGGGCCCTCACACTGCTATGCTGCAAAGCTTCAAAGGAAAGGTCATTGTCATCGTGGGGAATTCTGCAAAGTACACAGCAGAGGTAAGTGTACTCAGAAATATCATATGTGCAGAATGAGTTATTTACCTGCCTAGAACAGATTGTCTAAAAGTTTATTTCTTCAAGAGTAGATCACATATCAAATGAACTTTGAAGATCTACCTATATTCTTACATAGAAGAGTTTGTCAGCCTTTTCTCAGTAAAAGGATTCAAGCTTTCTTCCTCAGTGTGCAACATCAGGTCCAATAGTAAGTTTAGAAAGAGCCAAATGATAACCTAATAGCCTAAGGTGTACTTTAAAGAAAAAACTACTTTCTGAAATTGCAAAGAAGTAGCCTCAATTCCTTTGATTGGAGAAAAACATAGGAGCTTGATTAGAGATTCAGAAAGCTCTTGGTAGACTTTGTTGGATTTTCAGGTTTGTTTACTATAGGCTCAAAGCTTTTTGATGATAGAGAATTCAGGAAGGATATCAACTTTAGATAGGAGGAGTAAGTGAAACAATAAAATGACTTCCCTCTCCCCTGGCTATGTTCTAAACAAACTGAAAAACAAAACAAAGAATGTGAAGGTCAAAGCTATCACCTTCATTTTTTATTAAATGTATTGGAGTGACATTGGTTAATAAAACTATATAGGTTTCATGTGTACAGTTCTATAATATGTCATCTGTATGTTACATTGTGGTAGTAAAGGGTAAAGGGGATCAAATATATGGTGACAGAGGAGATTTAACTTTGGGTAATAATAAAAAAAAAAAACACCTTTATAAAAGGCAAGTTGGAGAATACAGTTTAATATGAGAGCCAAATGGGCCTGCTCAGAAAGCCTCTAGAATTAGAGAACACATCTAGATGTAGGCAACACTAAACCAGTACAGCCCTTTTTCTAAAGGGAGGGAAGAGTCTGCTCCTGGAAAAGTCGAAGAGGTGGTTTTCTCCCTGCAGGCAGCTTATTCCCAAGAGAAAGAAGGACAGGACTGAGCCTTCCCAGATTTACCAATCACTCCACTTCCCAGAGCAGAGAAAATAGAGAGACAAAAAAAAAGGTTAGCAATATACTTAGAAAATTTTCTTCCTCAAAGGAATTAGCAGTAGAGATACAATATTCCCCTCTAAAATGTACGTTTCTCTATGTCTGAATAAACAGAATAATCCAGAAATGTGAACACTGGAAATGTAGTCAGATGAGAACTTTAATACTTTTGGACGTAGGCCATTTTTATCTCACAAGTACAGGGCTAATGGTAATATTGGGTTTTGACACTAAATGAAAGTCATCCTTCAAGTTTCATTGATGATTAGTAAAAAATCATGAATCTCTCACCCCTCTTTTATATATCTAGTGTCTGACAGGAAACAATCTAAACACACTTATTTCAGAGAAACTCTGTATAATTAATGATTAATGTGCAATTTTAAGTAAATGAAAACATCTTTTAATTTAGAACTAAAGCCATGGTATCTAAATTATTTTGATGTGATTTGTTAGCTAATAGTTAATTTTATTTTTCCAGTACTATTATTTGCATATATCTGAATTTAAGTACTATTGTATGTATGATGACAGTATAAAAGTTCTAGAGTTTAGGAGTAACACCAGCAAAATGGCAGAGTAGGCAGATCTATGCTGTTCCCCTGTGGAAACATCAGCAAGTAGGAACTGTACTATGTTGAATAAAAGTTGCGAAAGCAGGCCTTCTTGTCTTCTTCCTGACCTTAGGGAGAAAGCTTTCAGCTTTTCACCATTGAGTATTGCTAGTTGGACTTTTTCATATTTAGCTTTTATCATGTAGAAGTTTTTTTCCTCATGTGGGTTTATTGAATATTTTGATCAAGAAGTGGTGTTGAATTTTTTCAAATGCCTTTTCTGCATCAGTTGAGATGATTATGAGTTTTTTGTTCTCTTCTTTCTATGAATGTGGTATACTACATTGATTGATTTTCATATGTTTAACTACCCTTGCATTCCTAGCATAAATTCTACTTAGTCATGGTGTATAATCCTTTTAATACACTCCTAAATTCAGATTGCTAGTATTTTGTTGAGGATTTTTGCATCAGTATTCACTGGGGGTACTTGTCTGAAGCCCTCTTGGGTCTGCGTCTGGCTTTAGGTTAAGTATTATGCTGGCCTCATAGCATGAGGAAGTATTCCCACCACTTGAGAGTGTTGCAAGAGTTTGAAAAGATTGCTGTTCATTCGAGCCAGAGCAATTAGGCAAGAAAAAGAAATAAAAGATATCAAAGTTGGAACATCTGTTCATTTCTCAGAACTATGTTAAAAGGTAACCCAAACTGGGTAGCTTAAAACAACAGAAAGTTATTCTCTCATAGTTCTGGAGGCTACAAGTCTGAAATCAAGATGTCAGTAGAACCATACTCCTTCTGCGACTCTGGGTGGGATCTCTCATAGGCTGTTCCCATCTTACGGTGGTAGCTAGCAACCCTTGTCATCCACAAAATGGGAGAGAATATTTGTAAATCATATACTGATATCAGAATATGAAATCAACACACAAAGATCATTTATATATATATACTTATTTACAACTCAACAACAGAAAGACAACAAAATTTTAAATGGGCATATATTTAGACATTTAAGACATTTCTTTGAAGATGATACATAAATGACCAAAAAGCACATGAAAAGATACCTAACATTTGGGAAATGCAAACCCAAAACCACAGTAAGGTGCTACTTCACACCCAAGTGTTGGCAAGGATGTAGAGAAATTAGAACTTCCCCCATTCCCTATGCATGGCTGGGGGGAATGTAAAATGATGCAACTTCCATAGAAATAGTTTAACAGTTTCACAATTCCTTCAAAATGCAAATGTAGAATTATCAGATGCCAGCAATTTCACTCCTAGGTAAATACCCAAAAAAAATAGGAAACAAGAGCTCAAACAGATACTTGTATGCCATTGTTCATAGCAGCATTATTTATAGTAGTCAAAGGGTGGAAATAATAAAAATGTCTATCAATAGTTGAATGAATAAACAAAAAGTGATATAAACATACAATATACAGGCTGGGACAATAATAGGTTTATAGTTGTGTGTATGAAAAACAGTTTATTCTCATATTAGGTATTAATTATTGCATTATTTTCTATACTAGAGGCCCGGTGTATGAAATTCATGCACGAGGGGGAGGGGTCCCTCAGCCCAGCCTGCACCCTCTCCAATCTGGGACCCCTCAAGGGATGTCCAACTGCCTGTTTAGGCCTGATACTAGTAGGACTAGGCCTAAAAGGGCAGCCGGACATCCCTCTCACAATCCAGGACTGCTGGCTCCCAACTGCTCGCCAGCCTGCCTTCCTGATTGCCCCTAACTGCTTCTGCCTGCCAGCCTGATCACTCCTAACCACTCCCCTGCCAGCCTGATTGATGCCTGACTGCTCCCCTGCCAGCTTGTTTGCCCCTAACTGCCCTCCCCTGCAGGCCTGGTCACCACTAACTGCCCTCCCCTGCAGGCCTGACCATCCCCAACTGCTCTCCCCTGCAGGCCTGGGTCCCCCTCAACTGCCCTTCCCTGCAGGCCCGGTCACCCCCAACTTCCCTCCTCTGCTGACCTGGTCACCCCTAACTGCCCTCTCCTGCAGACTTGATTGCTCTCAACTGCCCTCCCTTGCAGGCCTGGTCCCTCCCAACTGCCCTCCCCTGCTGGCCATCTTGTGGCAGCCATCTTGTGTCCACATGGGGGCAGTCTTCTTTGACCACATGGGGACAGCCATCGTGTGTGTTGGAGTGATGGCCAATTTGCATATTACTCTTTTATTAGACAGGAGGATAGAGGCCTGGTGCACGGGTGGGAGCCAACTGGTTTGCCCTGAGGGTGTCCTGGATCAGGTTGGGGGTTCCCTTGGGGTGTGGGGCGGCCTGGGCGAGGGGCCTGTGGTGGCTTGCAGGCCAGCCACGCCCCCCGGCGACCCAAGCGGAGGCCCTGGTATCTGGGATTTATTTATCTTCTATAATTGCAACATTGTAGCCTTGAGCAGAGCCAAGCCTCCTGCTTACTCTGTGGCCACAGCCATTTCTGTTGGGATTTATTTATTTTCTATAATTGAAACTTTGTAGCCTTGAGCAGAGGCCTAGGCCAGCCAGGGTATGCGGAAAGCTTGGCTTCCTCCATTGCCAGGAAACCCAAGTCTCCAGCTCTCTCTGTGGCTGCAGCCATCTTGGTTGGGTTAATTTGCATACTGGCTCCTGATTGGCTGGTGAGCGTGGCTTGTGGATGTAGCGGAGTGATGGTTAATTGGCATATTACTCTTTTATTAGATAGTATGAACAACTGTAAATCTACTTTTGCTACACTGTATTATTTGGCCATAAAAAGCAATAAAGTTCTGATTTATGCTACAATCTGGATGAACATGGAAAACGTTATTCTAAATTGAAGTAAGCCAAACACAAAGGACAGATATTCTATGATTCCACTTATATAAAATATCTAGAAACAGCAAATTCTTCAGAACAGAAAGTAAGTTAGTACTAGGGAATGGAGGAGGGTGGAATGTGACTTTTGCTTAATGGTTATGCTGCTAGATGAATTAATGGGCCCGATTTCCCAGACATGAGTGGAAGTGTGGTTCTTGGGCTACCACTGAAATAAGCATTTTCTGAAGCCCCCATGGAAGACTGAGATGTGATAAAGGGCTTTATTTGTGTGGAGTTATATTCCTTGAGTTATAAAGGCCTATGTCCCTTAACCCAGACCAAAAAATGGTGTAGCTGGGAGTCCAGCAGAGCCAAAAGGAAGGCCCATGGTCAGAGCTTTCTTTCCATGTTACAGCCGGGTCCAATTTTGCCTCAGTCTAAATTCAGCCTATTAGCCCATTGTATGGGTCTCACATGGCCATGAGCCACATGGGCGAGTGCAGAGAGTGTGCCCCCTGCAGCAGAAGTCACAGGAGCACAGGCAAGCAGGAGAGGCAAGAGCCCTGTGTGAGAGAGAGGGTACTTCTTTTGTTCAGAAGTTTAAATATTCAGGTTTTGTGCCCTTGCAGTGGCCATGCCTATTCTAGCTCCATAAGCATGCGTCCAAACTGCCTTTGTCCAGTCCTTTCCCCCATCAACCAGCAGACTTGGAGAGTGTTAAATTAGCAAAGCTGTATAAATGGCATGACTGTATTTTTTAATCTTCCCTTTATTCCTTTGCTGTTAAATAATAACCAGATTATTTCAACAATATGAAGCACAGGATTTGATAAATTTTGAAAATAATTAGTGGTGATAGTTGTACTTAATGCCATTGACTTGTATACCTAAAAATTGTTAAAATGGCAAATTTTATATTATATATATTGTACCTTAATATAAAAAAAAAATAGTTCTAGGGTTTGATGTGTTCAGGCTACCCAAGTTCAGTTAATCTCCGAGTTACAATTCTTGGTCAAATGGTAATAGAAAATCTTTTATTGGAGCTGTTCTGATCAGATCTCAACTGTTTTCTCTGTGGGTATTATTTTTTTAAAGCAAAAACAAACAAACAAAAAAATGGTGATTTCCAAACAAGTAGCAGCTTTTCTTTTAAATTAAAATCAGTGCACTGCAGCTGGCAGCTGGCAGAGTCCTGTTTTGAAAAGACCAAGGAGGCCCCAGTTGAATGTTGTGCAAGAAGCAGAGGTGCCAGTTACAAATTATATTTGCAAATGTTTATGATTTCATGTCAGATTCATATTTGGACTGAGAATTTTTTGTTTGCACACAGTAGGCACTGATTGTAATTTTTTAGTTTTACATCTTCTGTAAAGACTTAATAAAAGAGCTAGACTGAAAATCCAACAAATGGAAATATTAAATAAAATAGACCATCTGTACTAATAAAAGGGTAATATGCTACTTTGATCATATGTCTTCCGGACGTCCTTCCAGACAAAGCCATGGTGGCAGGGCCGAAGCAGAGGTGGTTAGGAGCGATCAGGCCAGCAGGGGAGAACGGTTAGGGGCATTAGGGGTGATCAGGCAGGCAGGAAGAGGCAGTTAGGGATGATCAGGCAGGCAGGCACAGTGGTTAAGGGCGATCAGGCATGCAAGCAGATGAGCGGTTAGGAGCCAGCAGTCCCGGATTGCTGAGAGGGTGCAGGCTGGGCTGAGGGACTTACTCCCCAACCCTCCCCCCCCCGCCCCCGTGCATGAATTTCGTGCAGCAGACCTCTAGTAACTCAATAAAAGGAAAAGGCTCTCAATATTGAATTTCACAAGTAGCAAAATATCATTGAACAACTGCAAGAAGGAATGAATAAACCGCTTGTCTAGTATATGATGCTATTATAATCACCTATTTGACATGCAAATTAAGACCAGTATCTTCTGTAATACAAATGTGAAGCCATTACTCTACAATGACCAGATGTATTGGATATATTATCTAAAATTGCATAGAAGACAGAACAAATCTGAGAAATACTGCTTATTCATGTACCTCAATAACTATAATCAAAAGATACATGATGCCATTTTAATTATGTATTCATTAGCTATTTCTCGTAATTACAATTGATTAACCATTTAGTGCTATTACATGGTTTCTTTACAATTACCACTTCATAAATCTTTTACATGTGGCCTAGCTTCCACAATTAAATATAACAGAAAACTTTTAGAATCTGCCATTTCTTATTGAGAGAAAACATTGTTTTTCCCCAGGAGAGGGCAAAAAAGGAGGACTACAAAGATCTCAGTTTAATTAGGGTCCCAAGTAGATTCTTCTCTATGCCATAATTAAATCCTATTAAAGATCACTTGTTAGTTAATCTTTAATTCACATTACCCAACAGGTTAAATAAAGCAGTGAATTATTAGATAATCAAGCATATTCAGATATTTTGTGAATAACGTTATGTCAGCATCAAGGAAAATCAGATAGTCCCATGCCAGTGAAGTGGAGTCCCAAGTCTGAATGGTGTGCTGATGCTCCAAGGGGAGACCAGATTTTGTGCCGATCCTTGCTGCTGCCTGGCCAAGTTTAACTCAACAAGGCAAACAAATAGAGACTGCACCTATTGGTAGGGTTGCTGGGAATAGGAAGACCTCTGTGTCAAAACAACAGTAAAGCCAATTCAAGCTTTGTGTCACATTTTAAATAGAAAATATGGCAAGGACTCATTCTTGTCTCATTGAGTTTTAAAAACTCAAATGAGAAACTGCACCTTCTATTGTGAAACTAGAATTAAATTCCCTGGGTATAGAGGGAACACATGCCAGTATGATATGTACAGAAAACCCCATAAAATATACTTCTTACAAAACTGAAATATGCTGCATTAATCTAGCCAGTATCTAAATATGAGTAAGGCAGTGTTATCTTGGCTTGACAAAATACCATCATGAACCCACCTCCTTCCTAGAAGTAAATTATAATGTTTAGCAAGAATAATAGCTTAGCTTGATGGCATACTTTAATGTGGTATTGGGTTATTTTTTCTCCCCATGGGATCCATCTCTGGAGCTAGTGATAGGTCTCAGACTGGAAAATGGCCAACAACATGAACCAGATCAGAATAAAACTCCAGCTGGTGTTTCTTTACCTTTAGTGAGTCTTTAAGAAAAAACTATAAACATCATATTGCTGTCACAGAAACTCACAAGACTTTAAAAATAATTGCTCTCTATATAAAATTATATTTTGTGGTTATCTGACCACTAAGATTTCTTCCCTGCCTATACTTGTCTTATCAATCCTTTGGGAAATATTAGGCACAGCTGATTTTACCCTTAAAATGTTATATTCTTGGCATTAAATCAACACTTTTTTGTCATCTAAAGAAATATTCATCTGAGAACATAAAAGCCAATGGCAAGTAATGTCATGTGTGCTATTATTCTTTCCTTCAAAACAAAGCGAAGCAACCCCTACTCTCCTCCCCCCTCAAAAAAGAAAAGGACAAAACATATATTTCTGATTAACATTTAATTCCAAAACCTAGATAAGAGAAAGATTATGTGGCGATTCTGTGACTAAACAGTGTGAGTGGCTGGTGCTTTCTACACATGGCATGTAGGATTAAATTTAAAATATGGCTTCATTTTCAACTGAAAATAATCAG
The DNA here is from genome assembly GCA_026230045.1 of Corynorhinus townsendii. Classification (NCBI taxonomy): domain Eukaryota; kingdom Metazoa; phylum Chordata; class Mammalia; order Chiroptera; family Vespertilionidae; genus Corynorhinus; species Corynorhinus townsendii. The sequence continues at coordinate 75,259,739 of JAPDVU010000001.1, read as the reverse complement.
ATTTATAATAAGTAAAGCATGCCTTTGAAGCTATTTTTAAAAATAAAATACTAGTCCAATTGTGTTCCTTTACACTCCTCTGGGGGCCAAGATAATTTGGTTTGGATTTTAGGTTGGAAGTTGTTTGTACAGCAGTAATATGAGGCTGCCACCTTCCGGTCCCACCCCATTACTTCCTGAATCCCTCAACCAAGCTAAACCAAGTTTTATGATCTTGTGATGATCACTGATAGCCCTTACCATTCTGGTCCCTTTTTCTCTCTCTAGCCCTGTCTGTTTTCTCTCTTTGCTCAAGCTCTTCCTTTAGCCTTTGGTCGCGAGCATCAGAGATTATCGTACTCCGGTATGTGCTTAAAGGGGACCAAGTGACTCTGAAAACCAATCAAGCATATGTGTTGTCTCTGCAGTAAACTTCTCTGGCTCCAGACAGTATCTACCTAGTTCTTCAGATTAATATGATATTTTTAAGCCACTTTGTGTGAGATCTTTTCCCTGTCAGAAAATGTATTAGGCTTCTTTATAATTGTACCTTCTGCATTTTGATAAAGAATGGGAAGTTATGAGTTCCAAATATGCAAGGAATTCTTTCTCTGTCTTGTTAGACCTTTAATCACTGCCCATGGTTAAACTTGGCTTTCTTCCTGACTTTTTTCTTGTCTTCTTGTCAGCAAACGTTTTTGTCTGTGGGTTTATGTCAGATTATAAGGAAACCATTTACATAGTAATGCAATTTAAATACACTGGACATCATATGAGGCTTTACAGTAAAAATTATCCTATATAACTGCATTTGTTAAGTGAGGGAAGGTAAACTTTTCAAAGACCCATGAACTAAAATAAAAGCTGCCCCGTAGGTCCCTATTCTCATAGTTTTCAAATATTATGTGAATAAAAAGTAAGATTGGAGTTGTAGTAAAGAGGACTTTAAAACACCTAATCCTAACTTTGGTTGTCTGTTTTTTAACATGTTTACTAGATTTACTTTGTGTATAAGCAGTTTTTAAAAAGACAATAGGAGCTCATTTCCAATTCCCCAGAAAAACTGCCAAGTCATCATCTGAATGCTGTGGTCTCTGGCACCAATATTCATGACCCATCAGAGGATGAAAGTTATGTTGTCTCATTATGTGTTATTCTACACACCCACCTTGCCCTCCACAGCCCACCATTTAATTAATTACTCCTTACCACAGGAATGTTTGTGGCTGAAAAGAAACTAACCATAGTCGCCCTCCCACTTGACCCTACAGAGGTTGGAACTTGGCTGTGATCCATCATAGCCATAACTGTTTTGAATCTGAGTTTTTACTGTATACATTCTTTTCAGAGCATAGTATACTGTATGGAATATGACTAGTGGCTTGGATGTAGTATGAGTTTACTGTTCTCTATTGTCTAGTGTAAACAGAAGTTAATGAATGATTGTTGCTGAAATTCTAGCCCTAAATATCACAGATCAAAGGAGAATGTACAGAAGGCTCTTTAGAGTTCCTGCTCCACGATGGTGTTAGATGATGGAATTTTATCAGAAGAGGCTTATTCTCTTCTCTGAGCCAGGGTACTTTTTTTTTTATTAGAACAAATTTTGTCATATCTAAAAATGTTTTCTCTTATTTTTTTAAATATGAACTTTAAAAAATTTCCAGGTAGCCTTTCCTGGGAGGACTGTTTGACAGCATAACATATTGATAAACACTAATCTGTAACTCTATAGGAAGATCCCAATGCCTAGACACTAGGTCACAATCAACTATCATAAATTTTAAAATTAAATGAATTAGTATAAAGGAAAATTTTTTTAACCGAGAGTTTATCATGAGTTTTAAAAGGTCTTTGATCTAATTGAAATTATAGGTAAAGTGTTGTGCATATTTGTCTTTTATTGATAGAATACATCTATAGCTGTCATCTGTTTACCGAAAGTATCTGTGATCTGGTCAGAGTCACGTATCAATTAAAAACAGTTCACATGAACGCTGATTTGTCCCCATTGCAGACTAATCTCCCTCTTAAGATTGAATCTATATATTTGCAAGGTGTAAATGGCTTTCCTGTTCAAGAATTAATTGGGGGGACAGAGGAGAGTAGGAAACTAGTTTATAGTGAGTATTGACTCTGATTCAAGCATTTAAACATAGGATATCTAATCCAGTTCACCCCAAAATGCTTTAAGTGCACCACTGAAGTGGAGTATTATTGCACATTTAACAGGTGAAGAAACTAAGGTCAAAAAGCTAATAAGTGACTTACCCACAGCTAACCAGTGACAGAACCCTGATTCAAACCCTGTGCTAACTACAAAGTTCCTCCACTTTCCTCCTACCACCCAGGCTGTTTGAATGAAACAGTGAATTCTCTCACCCGCTTGACTAATGGCAACAAATTACATGAAAAATTATTGTTTGTCTTATCACCCTGTTAATTAGATCTGAAATTCTCTCATCCCCTGCACCCAACTATCTTAACTCAAGTCACCAGTATCTCCTGCCTGACTTGCTGCAGCTTTACATTGTCCCTGCTTGCAGTCCCCTTCCTTCCTCCAGCTGTTCCCTACAACCAGAGTGAACGTTTTGAAAGTAAATATAATCATTGTCAAAATGCCTCTGTGATTTCCCATTGCCTCCAAAATAAAATTCAAGTCCTACTCATGGTTTCTGGGCTCTTTGTGATCTGAACTCGGCTTTGTTTTCCATCCCTCACTGCTTCCCTCACCCTCTAGATTCCAGCCACAATTAACTACTTGCAATTTAGTATATGTAGGGTTTTTTTGTACTTCTCTATTTGGAGCATTCTTCCCACTTCTGTTCAACTGGGTAATTTCTGTTTGTCTTGAAAGGCTGTTTATATAGCATTTCTTCATGGAACTCTTCCTTAACTCCTCAAGCCTGGAACTAAGTACCCTTCCCAAGTGCTCATAGAAAACCTTTTACTTATTCTCATAATGTCAGTGGGACCACTATCATATGTAGAGTTTCTCTGTATGTTAGATAAAAACCCATCCTTCCTTTACTAGTAAGAACAAGGACACCATGTAAGGGCACAATGCTTGGAGAGAGGATGGGCTGCATTTCATGCTCCACTTACCCCTTTTCCAGTTCTCTCATGCAAAGACAGTCTACACAGCCACAATGGTGGTTCTGTGTAGCATTTGTCAAAAGGCATTGTAATTGCCTGTTCACTCATCTGCTTCTCCCACTAAACTCTAGGCTCATGAAGGACAGGGATTATGTTGTATTCATTGTCACACCCCACAAACCCTAGCATAGGGCCTTTCAAATAGTAAGCACTCAATAAATATTTGATGGTTTAATTAATGACTAAGTTCATGAAAATAGTAGTTTTCTCTCAACTATCCATTCGCAGAAATTGATAAAAAGAGGAAGACAAAAGAAATATACACTGAAATCAAGTACTAGTTTAATTCAAGGCAGCAAACACTGAGTGTCTACATGGTGGAAACAGAAATGAGAAAGACATAGTCCCTTGCCCTCAGTAAACTTTCAATCTAATTAATAAGATAAGACATGTATACAACTGATTAAAACTTAAAGCAGAATGTGGCATGTGCTATATGAAATTTATAAAGTTCTAGAAAATCATTGAGAAGGGAAAAATTTCTTCCAGTTAAATGAGGGATTCCTAAAGCTTCTTAGAGAAGGTGATGACAGACCTAACCTTTGAATTATGGGTAGAATTTCAGTAAGGAAAAGTGTTGGGACAAGGAACAAAGTGAGGAGGGAACATTCCAGGCAAAGGAAGGAGCACAAGCTGCAGGTAAGGCTGTTTCCAGGTGGGTGGCGAGTCAGGTGATAGATGGCCTTGAATGCTGTGCTAAGGAGTTTATAGTTTTACAGTGGGGAGCTATTAAAGGTTTTTAAGAAGAAACATGACAATCAGCTATATTTTAGAAAGTCATTTGAAAATTTACTTTTAAAGTGTCTTCTCTCCCTTTTACCCTTGATCCCAGTGAAATAGGAATTTTAAAACGCCAAAAACTAGAGACCAATTTAAGAATTTCACTCAATGCAGATTCTTCCCATTTTACCTTTATGTTGATCTGTCACTAGCTTGCAATTTCCCACTATCTAAATAGTTTCTAAGTTCCCAGTGTTAGTAAACTCCAGTGGCTTCAGGGAAAAGACCACAGAAGGGGACATCTCTTCCTTACTTGACACTAAAGGACACCCTTCTCATTAACCATTAATTTAAAGATAAATAAATGCATGTATTTATATAAGCAATAAGCGAGTATGGTAAGTCTGAAATAAAGAATTTCTCTTGTCCTCAAAATGCAAAGAAACTTTAGATACTATTTGGAAGTTTCTCACTGAAACTTCCAGTAAGAGCTTTTAGGTACTACCCATTGTTCTTTCTGACTGTAAATAAGCAAGGTGTTCCTTTGAAGGGACCCACAGGTCTTGACTCACTTTGCTTAAGGATAATAGCCCGAAAAAGGAAAAAAATCTGTATACAATGGTGACTGGGGTCTCAGGATCTCATGAGAGTCTTTCCTAATGTAGGCAGCAAAGTGCAGGTAAACTAAAAGCGTAAGAGCCACTTAAGTGGTTCAAGAGTAATTGGGGTCTAAAATGGAGTAGGAGCAGGGAATGAAAGAGACGAAATGGATCCAAGACAAATCACAGAGAGAACTGACTCAGCTGTGTGCCCGTTGAATGTGGAGCCCAGCCAGGTGGATCAGTTAGTTGGAGTGGCATCCTGTGCACCATAAAGGTCACAGGTTTGATATTGATCAGGGCACATACTTAGGTTTCAGGTTCCATCATATGGGAGACAAGGATGGATGTTTCTCTCTCACATAGATCTCTGGATCTCTCTCTCTCTCTCTCTCTCTCTCTCTCTCTCTCTCTCTCTCTCTCTCTCTCTCTCTCTCTTCCTTGTTCATAGGTTGACGCTCTACCACTGAGCCACACTGGCCAGGCAAGTGTTCTGTTTTGAAGCTTAACTTTGAGAAGCTTACTAGAGGCCAAAGTCATAAATTTAAAGTCATCAGTGTATAGATGGGACTTAAAGCCCGTGGGACTAGATTAAATCACTTAGGAGATGAATGGAGAGACAAAGAAAAAGTCATAAGACTGGCATGGGGCAGAAGTCAAGAAAATAAGGAAAACCCACCAGAGGAGACTGGAAAGACCAGCTAGAGAGGCAGGAGAAGTAGGAGAGAGTGGTATACTGAAGGCTAATGAAAGAGGGTTTTGAAAGGAGGAGGTGTATGATCAAATGTGTCAGATGATGCTGATGGGTCAAGTCAGATTCAAATTCACTTTAAAAAATTAGATTTGGCAATGTGACATAGTAGAGGTTATTGTTGAGCTTTGTATTGTATTTTGGGGGAGTGATTGGAGACAAGTCTGATTAGAATGGATTTGAGAGGGAATAGGCTTCCTGCAAAGAAATGAAAATAGAGTGCAAAAAGCTATAGATTTAAAAGAGACTTAAAGACATCGATTAATCACAGTGTGTGGAACTTTTTGGATCCTAATGCAAATGAACAGGTTGTAAATATAATTAAATGAATGGATGATACGTAATAAATAGATTATATTTATGAAGTAATTGGAAATGTGAACACTTCCTGAATATTTCATTATATTAAGTGGTTATTGTTAAGATTTTCTAGGTGTGATAATGGTGCTATGGATATATTTTAAAGGTCTTTATTTCAAAGACACATTTATGGATTAAATGACTTATGGGATTTACATAAAAACAATAAATGTGGTTGAGAGGAGTGATGGGAGTAATAAAGGAAATTAATTGGCTATGAGTTATAATTATTGAAACTGGATGTTTGTTAGTTACCATTCTTGTCTGGTTCTTTTTGAATATGCAGTTCAACTTTTTATTTTAATAAAATTACAATATGCACAGCACATGCAGGGCTAGCATCTGATTGTCTGGTTTATATATATTTTTTATATTTTTCCTAATAAAAAATTAAAGAGAGAGAATGAGAAGAGATGAAATGGAGACAGAAACTGTAGGCAATAGAAAACAGTTGAGTTAATGCACTATAATTAGTTATATATTCCCTTATATAACACAAACTATTTAAAAAATTTAAGATATCTTAACACTATTAAATTTCCTAATCTCAAAGAATGCTTCCAAGAATGTAAGACTATAGATACACCATAGCATAGATTCTGAATATCCCAGGCACCATTAGAATAGTTGTCCTTAAAATAAACATGGGTAAGTGTTTAGAAAACCTGGACCACATAATAGTGTTTTGTAAACTCCCAATTTTTTTTCTTATCAAATTTAACCATTTTCCAGTATATAACTTCCTGGAATTACCTGTTGTACTCCTTGTCACAAGTGCCTGTAGGAGGATGCAAGATGATTACTCACCTTGTGTTCACCTTCTTGCTTTAGCCCTGCTGCTGGATTAACTTCTGTGAGTGAAATAAGGAAGTAAGGCAGCCACTATTTTATTACTATGGAAATGGTTTCACGCCTTATGCTGGCAGTACTCTTTTCAGTGTTAATGAGGTATAATTGTCACATAGGAACTGTATATATTGAAGGTCTACAACTTTGTTTAGATATATGTCTACATTATGAAGTGGTTACCACAGTCGAGCTAATTAACATGTTTATCACCTCACAGTTACTGTTTTCTTTCCTTTTTCTTAGCAGTCTTCAAGTATACAATACAGTATTGTTATACTTGCTATATGTAATAATTGCAGTCACCTTAGATCTCCAGAATGTTTTCATCTTGCATAAGTGAAACTTTGTACCCTTTCACCAACATCTGCCATCTCCTCCCCCTATTCCCTTGTTCTTGGCAACCACCGTTCTGCTCTGCTTCTGTGAGTTGGACTATTTTTGGTTCCATATATTAGTGAAATCATGCAGTATTTATCTTTACGAATCTGGCTTATTTCACTTACCATCATGTCCTCCAGGTTCACCCATATTGTCAAAAATGGCAGTATTTCCTTTTTTCAGTTGATAATGTTCCATTGTGGTGTGTGTGTGTGTGTGTGTGTGTGTGTGTGTGTGTGTGTGTGTGTGTGTTATTTTCTGTATCCATCATCCATGAATGGACACTTGGGTTGTTTCCATGTTGGCACTTGTGAGTAATACTACAGTGAACAAGGAAGTGCAAATAGCTCTTCAAGATCCAGATTTTATTTCCTTTGGATATGTAACCACAAGTAGGATTGCTGGATCATGTGATAGTTCTATTTTTAATTTTTTGAGGAACCTCCATAGTGTTTTCCATAGTGGCTGCACCAGTTTACTTTCCCACCAACAGCACAGACAGGTTCCTTTATGTAGTTTATTTAAGAAAATAGGTAGTACTCTTAAAATAAACCTCAACATTATTTTTAACTATATCATAAAGGGAAGAGATCAGTAAGTATTAGATAAATCATCCCTTCCTCTTTCCTACTAATTTTTGCCATAGTTCTTGTGCTTCTAATGGGAATCCCTGAGTTGGGAAATGGAAATGATCAAAATCTTTATTAATGACCTCAGAAATCTCTTAAATAATCAGGACATGACAGCACTTGACTTCTATTAACCCATGGCCACACTATTGTCTAGATGGAAAAATCACCTCATATTCTATTTCTTATCTCAAATATGCTTATCTGAATTGGCTAGTCAACTCTTGGACATAGATACATAATTTGCATCTATTAGCCTAGCCCAGTGGTTGGCAAACTGATTAGTTAACAGAGCCAAATATCAACAGTACAACGATTGAAATTTCTTTTGAGAGCTGAAAACTGACTTCTGCGCATGGGCCACAAAGTTTCAATCGCACTGTACGTGTGCGCCCGCACGTGGTATTTTGTGGGAGAGCCAAACTCAAGGGACCAAAGAGCTGCATGTGGCTCGTGAGCCGCAGTTTGCCGACCACTGGCCTAGCCCCAACCACACAGTGTGAGAAATAATAAATGTGCACCGTATTTCCAGTATCTCATAGGGTCAAGAGGACACATATAAGACAATGTAGCATCAGCTTCACATCCATAAAACCAAGAAAATGAAATTATTACAGCTGCTCATCACAGGATAATTGCCAGTTCCCTTATTCAGTTCCATGCCCAACCAAAAGTGATCATTTCAATATTCAAAATTTAGCATTATTTGCGGGGGAAAGGAATGGACAAATAAAATGGGAGAGAGAAAAAAACTTCTCAGATTGAGCTTCATCTGAGTGTTAGCAGACTCATGCTAATTGTTCAGTCCCCATTATAAACTTAAAACTCACGAAGGCCAGTTTCACATCAAGAAAATTAGCTGTCTGCAACGTGCTCCTTGAAGAATCTTGCAGAGCCCGGTTTTCTTAGCTTCCTGCTTCTACCAAAACCTGAGTCCTACGACACCCGGTGACAAACACATTTCTGCTGTGTGCATCTCTCGGACCTCACCTATTCTCAGCTTTTCAGTAATTGGCCTTAACCTGCACTTCTCTGTGGCAGCTCAAAAATCCCTCTCCTTCATCCTTCTCCTGCTATAAAAGAACTTGACTTCCTCTAGACACACATACCAGCCTCTCAACAGAAAACAAGATGGCACCACAAGAGCCTGCCATTCTAGACAGCGCTGTTTTGAGGTGTGCCACCCCCAGCCCTAGAAATGAATACTACCACCAGAGCCTACTAATCAGAGGAATGACAGAAATGCAAGACCACCACCCCCAAATGCAGCTGAGCCTGCAATCTGTGATCTCAAATCTTATCCCAGCAAATCATGACCCACATGGGATGTGGCCCTCTATCTCAGCTGGTTGTGCCTTTTGAGGAGCCCCATTCTCTCTGCCTAGGATTGGTCTCACCAATTCCAGCCCTACAAACATTTAGCCTCTTTAGTGCAAAGTAACTTACTCTCCACACGGGACTATACCTATAAAAATTGCAGTTTGAGGTCCCAGATACACCTGACCAGCAAATGACTCCCGTTATCTAATAAAATTATTTTCAGTGCTGGCTACACAATAGAATCACTTGGCAGGCTTTAAAAAGAAACAAAAAACAAAACCTGGAGCTCCATCCTAAGAAACTGTTTATTGGCCCAGAGTATCACTGTTGACCAAAAGTACCCTGATGACCCTGTGACTTCCTAACCCCTGGTCCAGTGTGGTATCCTGCCACTTCCACCAAGAGCCTTGCTCAGTACCTGTAGGTTCATCATTTCCATTTGACCTCAGGCCTCTCCCAAAGCTGCAGCTTTGCAGTCTACATCAGAACCTTAACCAGCCAAGTCCCATACCCTGCAGGCTCACTCCCTGACGCTGCCAAAGCCCTGCCTGATGGAGAGCAGAAGGTGGACAGAAGCCTGAACTCCGCATGCCTGGTTCTCCTCTGTTCCGCCATATCTTCTCCATGAGTAATGTGCCTTTTTTCACAAGATAGAAACCACCCCTATACATTCACAGCCCTTCCTTCCTCCCTGACCTGTCAAGCTATAGCCACAGAGAGCGTGACCTAATCACTGCACGTGTCCACCACATCCGGGTCCCCATTCCCTTCAGGAGTCAATAATGAAAGAGGATGGAGAAGGGGGGGCGTCTCTTCTAATTCCTGTTGAATTCAGGAGTCCTGAACTGCTTCTCTAGTAGCCATCCATTCCACGTGATATTGCTTATTACTCTCTCCTCCACTAAACTGCAAGCACTGCAAAAACTGGAGCAGCGCCTGGTCCTCAGTAGGTGCTCCATGATCGTGTGATCGATAACTGAATGAGCAAACGAATGACTAGCTGGAGAAGAGGAGCTGTTGCCATGATCGGAGTGGAAAAGATGAAGCGATGGCCTCACTGGTCGAGCCCATATGTAACACAGATCATTGGAACCACACGCAGAGGATCAGAGGAGCAGAACTCGCAATTTTAACCTGAAAACTCAGTGTTTGTTCTTTTTAATCTCTCTGATGATTAGTGACTTGGAGCAGGTTTTCATGTGACTCTTGGCCTTCCTTCTGTCTTCTTTCGAAAAGTATTTAGGTCAGTTGCCCATTCTTTGATTGGGTTGTTTAACTTCTTTTTGTTAAGTAACGTTTGTTCTTTTTCATTACTTGAACACAACCTTGCTTTCTTCTTCAAGGCACCTCAACTTTTCTTACGTCTTTATGCTCTGTTTCTGGTTTTCTTCTTAGACCCCACACAGCAGCGCCCTGCTTGCTCTGTCTGCCTGCGTTGCCTTCCCCATTCCTAGCTCCCTGCAGCCCATCCTCCGTACTCCTCACAGCAACAGGGGGAACTCTTCCCAGCTCTACAGCATAGTTTAAGGGAGATTAGCTAAATGTGCAGTAAGTCCTTGCTTACTCTTTTTCAGACTTCTTCAGTCTTATGAAAGTACTGAGCACTAAAGACTGCTTATCCACAAGGCATTTTGAGTGATGGCATGTTTATCTTAGAATTCCACCCTAAATGGTAATTGTACTGACACAAGTGGGAGAAAGAAGCCAAGGTGTTTCAATAATCATATGGTGCCAGAGGCTGTGCTGCCAGCATATGACTCAGGGCAGCTCAGCCTGGTGCCTCTGTTCTTAAGGACTGGGTTCAAAGAGAAATATCAAGAACAGGATGAAGAGCAGCTCACTCTAGGTAACTTGGTACCTTTTGAAATACTGATGCATTCTTGCTATTCAAAGTTAATTACTATTAAGGATTCCCTCTGTGGCTGTAAAGAGTGTAGGACCTGAAATGTGAATCTCTGCAAAGGCACTGCAGAGAAAGATGGAGAAGATCAGCAGGGTCAGCAGTGTGGGGACCCATTTATGTGAGTTGTTTTGAAGATTACTGAGATCCCAGTCCAGCATCTAGTCCTCCTACATACCGATACCTTTATCCTTTTGGCTTAAGATAGTATTTTTCAAAATATTGTCCATGGACTACCTGCTTTAGAACAGCATAGTGGTGTTTGTTAGAAACAAAACAGAACACCACATTCCTGAGCCCCAGATCAACAAAGCCGAATCCCTGGGGGGAGGTCTTGAACTTACCTTGACCAAACCACTCAGCTCATCCTTTTGAACCATGAAGTCTCGACTGCTGGCTTGAGACTTATCAACTATTAAGTTTCAAATACTTCCAAAAAGCAATAGCACTATGAGCAGATATAAAGATCTGAGATCAGGTTATGATAAAGTAATTAAAAAATGTGAGGACACAGATATCTAAGGGAAGGACTAGGACACCACCAAAGGGAGGGAATAAGGAGAGAAAGACCAGAGAGCCCTTTGCGTCATCCTTTTGTGCCGGGTTACATATCTTTGGTCATGATATATAACCCGGCATATGGATGGACCTGGGGAGCATTATGCTAAGTGAAATAAGTCAATTGGAGAAAGATAAATATCACATGATCTCATGCATTTGTGGAATTGGTCATGATATATAACATGAGTCCTTCTATGTGCCTGGCACTAGGGATAAAGAGAAACAGAACAGATTCACAATCCTAGGGGAGTGTACAGTTTGGGAAAGGAAGCGGGCCCAGAGGGCTGAGAAGAAGGGCTCCTAGGAAATAAGAAGTTAGGTACACCGACACAGCTCCCAGGGCAATGGAAACGAAGGAGAAAATAGACAGGTGGGACTACATCAAAATAAAAAGCTTCTGCACAGTAAAGGAAACCATCAACAAAACAACAAGAAAGCCCACTGCATGGGAGAACATATTTACCAATGTTATCTCTGATAAGGGCTTAATCTCCAACATTTACAGGGAACTCATACAACTTAACAAAAGGAAGATAAACAATCCAATCAAAAAATGGGCAACGGACCTAAATAGACACTTTTCAAAAGAGGACATATGGAAGGCCAAGAGACATATGAAAACATGCTAATTATCTGAGGGATGCAAATCAAAATGACAGTGAGGTACCATATCACACCTGTCAGAATGACTATCATCAACAAATGACAAGTGCTGGAGAGGATGCGGAGAAAAAGGAACCCTCGTGCACTGCTGGTGGGAATGCAGACTGGTGCAGCCACTGTGGAGAACAGTATGGAGTTTCCTCAAAAAACTAAAAATGGAGCTTCCATTTGACCCAGTGATCCCACTTCTAGGAATATATCCCAAGAAACTAGAAACACCAGTCAGAAAGGATACATGCATCCCTATGTTCATAGCAGCACAATTTACAATAGCTAAGATTTGGAAACAGCCTAAGTGCAGATGAGTGATTAAAAACCTGAGGTGCATCAGTGGAATACACTGCTGTAAAAAGGAAGGAACTTCTACCATTTGCAACAGCATGGATGGACCTGGGGAGCATTATGCTAAGCGAAATAAGTCAATTGGAGAAAGATAAATATCACATGATCTCACGCATTTGTGGAATATAATAAGCAACATAAACTGATGAACAAAAACAGATCCAGAGACAGAGAAGCATTTATCAGATGCTCAAACCTTGGAGGGAAGGCAGGGGAGGGAGAGAGAGAGGGGGAGAAATCAACCATATAAGCATAACTAATGGACACAGACACTAGGAGGGTGAGGGCATGAGTGGGGAGGTGGAGAGGCAATAGGGGAATAAGGACACATATGTAATACCTTAATCAATAAAGAAAATAAATAATTTATTTTTTAAAAAAGGAAGAAGTTAGTAGACAGGTGAGTGTGGGGGAGCTTTTGAGGAGGAAATAAAGGGGGGGGGGCAGGAGTTGGTGGAAATGAAGCATGTTCCCAACAGAGGGTGACCTGCACAACCAAAGATATAAGGAATGAAGAAAAATAATCAGTGATCCTGGGTAAGTGGACACGGACCAGATCGGGGACACATGTGGATGTCTTCATAACTTCTAAGTCCTTTTTTTGCTAGACATCTAGAAGACTTCTTGAATCAGTCCTTCAAATTCATTTAAGCTTATGGTCTCAAATGTTTATTGCAGTTGCTCCAAAAACATATCACAACCAGTTTATACGTCCTCTCTGGGACATTGTGCATGGGATTTCCATAACTAACAAGTTGACAATAATATAAAAAATGGTTTAATATAGCCCTGGCCGGGTGACTCAGTTAGTTAAAACACTGTCCCATATACCAAAAGGTTGCAGGTTTGATTCCCGGTCAATGCATATATCTAGGTTGTGGGTTCCATACCTGGTTGGGTTGTATATGAGATGCAAACAATCAATGTTTCTCTCATGTCGATCTCTCTCTCTCTCCCCCTATCCTTCCTCTCTTTCTAAAAATCAATAAATACATATCCTTGGGTGAGGATTAAAAAATGTTCAGTATAGATTTGAGAATTTTTTGACTATCATTGGAAACATACATGAAAAATAGGAATATTAATCACCTCTCAAGAGGGATATTGAGAACACAGGTAGAAGAAATTTACCTCTCATTATATACCCTTTTATGCTATTTGAATTGTTTACATGAATATTTATTGCCTAGTCAAACAAGTTTAAAAGAGAACTAAAGGGACACATTTATTTCATAGCATAAAGAAGTTGTGTGTCAACATGTGATCATTTAATTTCTATTTAAAACCAAATTAACGTTACCACAGTGACAGCAATAGTATTTTTAGTTTTGTTTTTCACAGCTTGAGAAAAAAAAACAGGATTGGGAAATACAAATTTTGTATATCCTCTATAAAACTGGCTTTTTTTTTCCAGTTTGCAGCGCATCTTGTGAAGATGAAATATCCAAGAATCTGTATTCTAGATGGTGGCATTAATAAGATCAAGCCAACAGGCCTCCTCACCGTCCCCTCTCCTCAGATATGAAGAACAAGAGGATGACTGTCAAAAGGACGGCGGGGCATGAGCTCCCAGCAGCACAGCTCCTCACAGCCTTGCCGCTCTAAGACAGAAGTAGGCTTCCGGAGTGTTACATTTCCATAGTGTTGTCATGAGACTTTTTTTTAAATTTCATGACCCAGATGTTCAACTACCCAGCAGCAAACTTGACTGTACATGTGTTGTTGAAAGAATTTTCTTAACAGTGAAATCTGATCGTGTATTTTTAGCACATTGTGACAATAAGCCAGAGGAATTCAGCTGACAAGGCAGATTTGGCATTATCAAGAAATCTTACTTGCACTAAAAAAGCTGTCTTCCATCACACTGAACAGACAGCCCTAACAAAGGCATTTGGAAATATAGATTGAACGTGAGCTGAAATCATCGTTCCATGGTAATGAAAAGTGAAAGGCTATTCATAATGCATTCCTTATAAGTAAATGCTGCATTTGGTAACTCATTTTTGGCCCAGGCAAGTTGTGTGTGTGTGTGTGTATGTGTGTGTGTGTGTGTGTGTGTGTGTGTGTGTGTGCGCGCGCGCGCATGCACACACACACACACACACACATGTTTAGAGGAAGAAGAATTTAGCTCATTGAAGAAAGTAATAATGTCTACTTACAAAAAAAAATGAAACCATTCAAATTAGGTAGAATATTTGTTCAGCTTCTGTAGCAGAGAAACCCCAAATAAGAGTAACTTAAACAAACTAGAATTTCTTTCTTTCTCGCTTAGTCAGTCTAGGGACAGTATGTTTTTTCATAATCACTGAGAACTCAGGTGTCTTTTCTCATTGTTTTACCACCCCCAACACACTGTTTCCATCTCATGGATCAAGATGGCTGCTCAGCTCTCACCATCACATCTCCAGTTCAGAAGAAAGAAAGGAAGGAGGAGGGGTGGGGAAGAAAGGAAGGAAAGAAATTGGGAGGGGAGAAAGAAGGAAGGAAGAAAATATGAAAGAGAAGGGAGAATGTGCTTCTTCTCTAAGGACAAAAACCAGAAGTTGCACATATTACTTCCACTTATATACCATTGGCCAGAACTTAGATATATGGCCACACCTAGCTATAAGGAAAACTAGGAATATAGTCTAACTAAAACATGTTCTTTCATCTTTACCTTATGTTCCTCTTTAGTGTTATAACTACCTATGTAGAACATTTTAATAAGAGCCTCACTTCAACTTTCTGGGCATGGTTTTATTGTTGCTGATTGTATTGAGTTTCTGTATCTATTTTTTTTATTGAGATAATTTACATATCATAAAATTCACTTTTTAAAATGTACAATTCAGTGTTTTTTAGTATGTTCACATAATTGTGCAACCACCAAATTCCAGAACATTTCCATCACCCCAAAAAAGAAAACCTGTACCTATTAGCAGTTGTTCCCCCTTAACCCTTTCCAAGGTCTTCAATTTAATTTTTGTATATAAAGTGATTGATTTCCAACTTTATTCTTGCATGTGGGTATCAAGTTGTCCCATGGGCCATATCATTTTGTTTGTTTTTCTCAATTAAATTATAGTAATTCACCAAATATGTTTTGATATCTACTAGTATGTGCAAGACACTGACATAACTAATAATGATATTATTCTGAGATACCCTACATTATATACAAAGAAAAATTGTAAGAATAAATGTGAAAACAAAATTTTGCCACAGTTTCTCTGACATCATTTTTGGACTGTCATCTTCCCTGGTTAGAGAAGTATTAAATCCTCCTATCCTTTCCTTCCATCTTCGATGACTTCTGTGACTTCATGGTCATAACGCAGCACTGGTGATCATTTGGAAAGAGGGTCTGAGTCCTAACTTAGCCTTACTGGGAAAGCAGAGAAGCATGGAGGGGTGGGAATTTGGATTGCATGGGTAGTAGGTAGTGGGAGAGGATAAAGACCTAGTGCTGGAGGAGAGCTGTGTGAGAAGATAATAGTAGCTAACCATCACAACTTTGCATTTGATCTTTCTTAAAACTTGATACATGCTGAAAAAACAGAAGGTTACTAAACATTCAAATTATAAATAACATTTAATATTCTCAACAGTAAAATAAGAAATAGCATAAAGTCACTGCCAGGTGTACATACAGAGCATGGTATTCGATAACAGATGGTTTCAACAATATTGACCTCAACAATTATTTGTTGCATTAAACTGTATAAACACAATTTATAGAGGTACTTGTAATATGATTGACTTCTACACTATCACTGTCAGCACTGTTTTTTGTTGTGTTTTTTCTGGCATCAGCAGTCTCTTCTTCCTGGAATGCCCTTAAGACCTCTGCTAGCCCCATATAGACACACACACTGTCTCTCTCTTCATAATTCTGCATCAGTAGCATCTCCTCTAGACTCTGACTTTCCCATGCTACCCTAAGTGCCTCAAATCTGTCCAAGTATTTCATTTATCCTTGTAATAAAAGACTTATTACATCATTTTGCAATTATCTGTTCACATTTGGGCCTGATAATAAAATATGAGCTCCTTTAAGGTCAAAGACCATAATGTACAACTCTTGTTCTTTTCACCAACCCATTGCGCTGGAGATGCTTGATAAATGTAAAATTGACTTGAATGGAATCTCTAGCTTTGGGATTTTAGGATCTCTTATGAATAGAAAAATATTAAAACAACCCAGGTAATTTTTTTCAAGTGTCAAACTTACCTGGTACCTGATGAAGAAAAATAAATTAAAACTCAATTCACTGAGTGAAGAAAGGATCTCTAATGTACCACCCAGCTCTAACATGTTACAATCCTACAAGCTGGAACAGATAACTTCCAGCAACAGGGTAGGCTAAACTAGTTCCATCCCTTTTCCAAAACACAGAAATGCTAGATTAAAAAATAATATTAAAAATATTACCATAGTTGAAAAAAATCAGAAATTCCTTGATGTCAGATCAAAAGAGGAACTGACACACTATCAGGCCCATAGGATAACAGATATTAATATAAGACCTTGAGAACTGAGGTTTTAACATGCACAGGGGGCTGAAAGACACAGCCTTGAGCCTTGAGTTGGTATTAAGACCACAATGTGACAGTCTCAAAGAACTCTGTTCCATGAAATGACTAGGAATAACTTCCCACCAAATTGGGAAGCTACAGGGAGGTTGTCCTGTTCAGATCTGATGTAGACAGATGGAGGTATTCAATGGAAAGGCTGAGGTAAGTCCCCAAATTGGAACAGGCTTTAGGGCATGTGTTCATCTGACTATTTAAAAATGAGCACAATGAGTTATATCAAACGTTTGGAAAGCATAGATGGTGCCAGATCTTGTTTGACTCCTCTCTTTACTCCTCCCAATAGTTACAAAAAACAATATGGCGCATCCTCTCTAATGGATCTTACGCAGTGGTCTCACTTGGCCAAATCCACTCTAAGGGGAGATGGCAGCTGTAGGGTGGGTGGTGTTTTCCTTCTATTAGAGTCATAGTCCTCTCGTTGGTATACGTGCTGACTTTACAGATGCCTGCTGCTAACCAAATAATGCAGTTTTACATGAATAAACATTCAGTAAGCCAAAGAGTGGAAGCAAATGATTATATCTGAGATATATTTTTGGTTGTGTATTCAAACAAAGACCCTTCACAACTGCTAACTTAGATATTATATGGAAGAACAACAGGGAAATGTTACAGACCTTAACTGTCAGACACTAGAAATTTGACATATGCAGTTGTTCTCACACAACCTTTAGGTTTTGTAATCCAGTTTCATCTCATTTATTGTTAGAAACTAGAGGCCTGGTGCATGAAATGTGTGCACTTGTGGGGGGGTCCCCTCAGACTGGCCTGTGACCTTTCACAGTCCAGGAGCTCTGCAATGGATCACCCCCACAGAGGTAGGCCCCGCCCACCCACCACAGTGCTGCCACAGGGTAGCCTGGGCCTCCCTCTTCGGAGCGATCATGGAGCCCCCCGATTGATCCATCTCCCCACTGTTTGGCCATTCAGTCAATTTGCATATTACACTTCTATTATTATAGATAGTACACATTATAAATACACTATTTAAAAAGTTAGCTGCCCAATCTTGAGAAAGAAGAACAAAGTTGGAGGGATCACAATACCAGATATCAAGCTATATTACCAAGTCACTATTTGCTGGTGGGAATGCAGACTGGTACAGCCATTGTGGAGAACAGTATGGAGTTCCCTCAAAAAATTAAAAATGGAATATCCATTTGACCCAGTAATTCTACTTCTAGGACTATATCCCAAGAAAACAGAAACACCAATCAGAAAGGACATATGCACCCCTATGTTCAAAGCAGCACAATTTACAATAGCTAAGATTTGGAAACAGCCTAAGTGCCCATCAGCAGATGAGTGGATTAGAAAACTGTGGTACATCTACACAATGGAATATTACGCTGCTGTAAAAAAGAAGTAATTCTTACCATTTGCAACAGCATGGATGAGCATTATCCTAAGCAAAATAAGCCAGTCAGAGAAGGATAAATATCACAAGATCTCACTCATTTGTGGAATATAATGAACAACATAAACTGATTAACAAAAACAGATCCAGAGTCATAAAAGCATCAAATAGACTGTCCAACCTACGAGGGAAGGCAGGGGGTGAGGGTGTAAGAGATCAACCAGAGGACATGTATGCATGCATATGAGCATCACTAATGGACACAGACCGGGGAGAGGGGCGGTGAGGGCATGTGCTGGTGGTTGGGGGTGGCTGGGGAGAGAGGTCAAAGGGGGAAAAAGGAGACTTATGTAATACATTAAACAATAAAGAACTTAAATTTTTTAAAATATATTTTATTGATTTTTTTACAAAGAGGAAGGGAGAGGGATAGAAACATCGATGAGAGAGAAACATCTATCAGCTGCCTCCTGCACACCCCCTACTGGGGATGTGCCCGCAACCAAGGTGCATGCCCTTGACTGGAATCGAACTTGGGACCCTTGAGTCCACAGACTGATGCTCTATCCACTGAGCCAAACCAGTCAGGGCAAGAACTTAAAATTTTTTTAAAGTAGATGAAGCCTTATAGTCTGCTAAAAAAAAAAAAAAGAAAGAAAAGAAAAGAAAAAGTTAGCTACCCTTCTTAAAAGTTACATGCATTTATATATTTTCTGAGTAATTTTCTTGTTAATAATGGGAAACAAAAATAAGTTTCTAGGGTTAATAAAAAAATTAATATATGGATTATCTCAGGTGGTAATGTTTTAACTTGCAATCCCATTATTACAGTTTTTAAGAATAGAACATGTACTATTTTTTTTAAGCTACAGATATATACAAGGACAGTAATATTTTCAAAAGTTGAATCTTTTAGTGTGGCAGGAAGCAATATTTATAAATCTGATCTAATGCTTTAAATTCATTTGGTATAGCTCCCAGATTAGTCTTAAGCCAAGACAGGGCAGTGTTTTAACCTCCTCTGCCCAGGGGATTAATAATACCCAGGAAGGATGGCAGTACAGTGCCTCGGTACCCATCTACACACTGTTTATTGGTCACAGTGAACATTAGAACAGAACAGTGTTATTGAAATGCTGCAGATAATGTAAACTAAAAATGGGCCCTGTGAAAGGGATGAGAAAGGATATTATAGAATGCCAATCTAAGAGGAGACATTAGTCCTTAAGCTATAAACATCACAATATAACTATAGAATCCTGAATTTGCCAAGATCCAAGTTTACACTTTATGTGACAAGCGACTATATTAGCATACTTTTCAGTCTTTGAGGTAGAATAATTTAGTATTTTAAGGCATATGTTGTGCTGGAACTGGCTCCTAGTGGCTGGGAGAGCTGACTGTACCCATTTATTTATTTCTCTATTTTGAAAACCAGTCCATAATACTTACCAGAAAACCACTTATTTTAACCATTCTATGGTTGTTATATTATCTATAGATTACAAATCATGAATGTAAAAGGAATTTTAAAGTTCATCTAATCCAAACATCATAATTTCAAACAATAAGAACAGTGAAATAATTTTGCAAAAATCATGTACTAATAAAAGATCCACAATTACAATTCTGTTTTCCTGATTTCTCATCCATTTCTCTGCTTACCACAGATAGAGGAGGGAGAGGACACCAGTTTCAACCCATTACATACTTATTACCAGTCAACCTTAGGTCAGGCCCTGTGTTCTATGATGTGCGGGGTACAAAAAGGAAGCACTAAAAATGTTGATTAAGCTCATTGTTGACTCTATGATGTAGAAGTGCCACTTAGTATCAGCTCCCAGCAGATGACACTCACTAGCCCTACCATATCTTCCCATAAAATAAAGATTTTTTTTTAAAAAGAGAGAGATGCAAGGCCAAATTTGACCTTTAACCTTTGTCTTCTATATCTTAGCCAGGGACCAGGCTCAAAGAATCAGGAAAGTCCTGGTATCAGTGTCCCAGTGTGGAAAGCAGAGGGGACCAGCAGAGAGTGGGAGTAGGTAGCTAATTTCTAGTCTATCAATCATAGAAGAAATGGAGATCATTTAGGTCATTTATTAACTTAAAATTTTATTTTTATTTTTTGAGATAAACTATCCTGATAATTCTTTTCAGATAGCATATCTTTTCTAAGATTACCTTTAAGATCATTAATCATCCCATGTAGCCTGCATTCATCCCCATGGACTCTATATAGGGTGAGTCATTAGGGATCAAAAAGGCATGTGAGGATACAACTACTGGATTGAGGCCAAATGAAATGACACGGTAATTTGCATAGTGGTGTGCAATCAAGGAGAGTTGTCATTTGTTTGTTTGTTTAAATATATTTTTATTGATTTTGGAGAGGAAAGGAGAGGGAGAGAGAGAGATAGAAACACCAATGATAAGAGAGAATCATTGATCAGCTGCCTCCTGCACGCCCCATACTGGGGATCAAGCCCGCAACCTGGGCATGTGCCCTGACTAGGAATCAAACTGTGACCTCCTGGTTCATACGTCGACGCTCAACCACTGAGCCATGCCAGCTGGGTGAGAATCATGGTTTTTTTTTATGGGTAGTGAGGAGTAAAAGCAATCTCTACACTCATACATTATTCTTAATTACATATGGCAACACAAGATGACAGGATAAAACATTGCATGTCTGTCCCCCTCCTGCCCTAGCATGACAGCTCTGCAGAGGCCTTGCTGAGATTTGCCTTGGGATGAAGGCCTACCCTGAGCAACTGGTGTAAACAGGCAGAATTCTTTCCAGGGATTTATCCATTTGCCTGCGTATAGCAAAAAATAAATTAAAGTTATCACAAAATATTGATTCAGAGCTAGGAGATTAGTTTCAGTTATTTACTTTCCCAAATTAGTCTGACAGAGACTGATCAGTGTTAGAAAGCTTTTAACCCTTCTTGGGGCTACTACAACTCAATGGCTGTATAGTCCCACCAAATTGTGGAGTATCTATGTTTCGTTTGTAACAAGATTTTTTAAAATATCAACATGCCTTTCTTTTAATGTCAAATAGTCATTTTGATTTATGCCACCCTTTGGAAACTAAAAGTCACAAGATGAGTGTTTTCCTGATAACAAGGTCATTTTTTAAATCCCCTCCCTTTTTTACATTAAATTAACTAATATGAATCCTAGCCAGATCAAGTCTAACAGCATCCCAGGTAATAGAGAAGGACTACTTCAGATTTCAGAAATAAATATGTCTATATATATTTATTTGGCTGCTGGCTAATTAGTACTTTATAAAACCTATTGGACATGAAAAGTGCTGTTTGGGCATTTGAGCATATTTTCCAAAATATGTTCACTTTAAATCACATTTTTTAAACTGTGTATGTGTAAGTGAATAAAATAATTAGGACATGATTTTAATAAATAATTTACATCTTGACTCATTTCAAAATAGATTCTGGAAATGTCATTGTTAACATGAATTCCATGCAGCAATGTAACAACTATTTACAATTTCAGTGGTGACTTATATAACTCACATAAAGCAAGATGTTACCTACTTATACAGAAATTACCCCCATAAAATGACAATACCTAACTATATCAGGTGCCCTATAAATAATTGTATGACATTCTGAAATGAATTTAAAACTGCCCCTTTTGATTAAGTGCAATAATATCAAAATTCATGTTAAAAGTTCATTATGTCAGCCAAATTAATTATATTCAATAGAGAAGCATGAATTAATGAGGAAATTATTTATTGTAATTATTTAGCCCTTTTAATTAGCTTGTCCTGCCTGGGCATTAACTGAGGCTTCTAAAAAGCTACTAGGCATTTATTGTAAAGCCTGATTGAAATTTTATATGAGTGCATTACTGGGTGTGTACTTTATTACTTATCAGCTAGAACAAAAGGATCATTTTTAGGATCTGATCAAAATGCTAACTTAAATATCTGTTGCAAATTAGTTGTATAAAAATAACCAAATGAAAACAGTACTTTGTAAAAGGGTCCCCCTGACAACTCCAAAGGCTGTAATTTCGAATGTAGACCTTTTTCCTGCCGCGTCTTGGCCCCAGGCCATGTTTTCGTTGTCCCTGAGAGCACACAGTGATTCAGCTATCTCCAGGGCAGGTGAAACCTTACCTCCTCCATGACGCCTTTCCCTCGAATGGCATGTGTAGTTTTGTTTGCCCAGGTCTTGGAAGGTTGGAATGAGGAAGAACTGTGGGCTGAGGTTTCAGGTTGGCTGGTAATTGTTTAGTGTTCATGTTTGAGAAGGGTTGAATTTTCTCAAGGATCTTTCATTTCCTAACACTAAATACCCTTAAGCCCACCAGAATCATGGTAAATCCTGCTTCCATTTAGGACGCTCAGCCTCCACTGTGGCTGCCTTCAGAGCAGGGTGTCCCAATCTCCCACGCCAGAATTTTACCTCCAGACTCCTCGAGAATAAGAAAATATGTTTCAAGATCCCAATTTTATCATAGTAAGAGTAAACTGTTCAATAAAGTAGCAGGATACAAAATAAATATTCGGAAATAAGTTCCATTTTTTTAAAATATATTTTTATTGATTTCAGAGAGGAAGGGAAAGGGAGAGATAGAAACATCAATGATGAGAAAGAATCATTGATTGGCTGCCTCCAGCACACCCCCTACTGGAGATCTAGTTCGCAATCCAGACACGTGCCCTTAACTGGAATTGAACCCAGAAAGGACTCTTCTGTCCGCAGGCCGACGCTCTATCCACTGAGCCAAACTGGGTGGGCAAGTTCCATTTTTATACAACAATAATGCACTATCAAAAAGGGAAATTAAGAAAATAATCCTATTTACAATTGCATTAAAAAAATACCTTGGAACAAATTTAACCAAGAATTTTCTATTCTAGAAAAATTATAAGACATTGAATAAATTGAAGAAGATACAAATAAATGAAAGCATATCCATACTTATGTATAGAAAGAATTAGCATCATAAAAATACTACCCAAAGCAACCTATAGTTTCCAAAAATACCTATCAAAATACCAATGGTCTTTTTCACAGGGCTAGAACAAATAACCCAAAAATTTATATGGAATCACCAAAGACCCCAAATAGTCACAGCAAAAATCAGAAATATACATAAATGGAGCAGAATAGAGAGGCCAGAAATAACCCATACCTTTATGGTTAATATTTAACAAAGGAGGCAAGAACATACAATGGGTGAAAACAGTATATTCAATGAATGATGTTGGGAAAATTGGACAGATACATGCAAAAAATGACACTAAACCACTTTCTTACACCATACACAAGCATACATTCAAATGGATCAATACTTAAATGTTAGACTTAAAGCCATAAAAATCCTAGATGAAAATATAGGTAGTAAAATCTTGGACATTTCTCATAGCAATATTTTTTCTGATATATCCTGACCAAGAGAAACAAAAGAAAATATAAGCAAATCAAATTTAAAAAGTTTTTGGAAACCATCAAACAGTAAAGAAAACCATCAACAAAATAAAAAGACAATGTACTGATTGGAAGAAGATAATTGCCAATGATACATTCAATAAGGGGTTAATTTCCAAAATTTATAAAGAACTCATACAACTCAACACCAAAAAAATGAACAATCTAATTTAAAAATGGGCAGAAGACCTGAATAGACACTTCTTCAAAGTGGACATACAGATGGCTAATAGACATATGGAAAGATGCTCAATGTCACTAATCATATGAGAAATGAAAATTAAAACCACAATGAGATTATCGTCTCACACCTGTCAGAATGGCTTTCATCAATACCTCAACAACAAATAAGAATTGGTGAGGATGTAGAGAAAAGGGTACTAAAGTGCACTGTTGGTGGGAATGCAGATTGGTGCAGCTACTATAAAGAGTATGGAGGCTCCTCAAACAATTACAAATAGAACTACCTTATGACCCAGCAATTCCACTTCTGGGTATATATCCCAAAAATCCAAAAACACTAAATCAAAAAGATATATGCATCCCTATGCTATTGCAGAATTACTTAAAATATCTAAGACATGGAAGCAACCCAAATGCCCATCAATAGATGAGAGGATAAAGTAGTTGTAGTACATATATACAATGGAATATTACTTGACCATAAAAAATGAAATATTACCATTTGCAACAACATGGATAGACCTAGAAGGTATTATACTAAGTGAAGTAACTCAGAGAAAGAAAAATACCATATGATTTCACTTATACTATGTGGAATCCAAAGAATGAAATCAATGAACAAACAAAACATAAACAGCCTCAGAGATGCAAAGAACAAACTGATGGTGGCCAGTTGGAGGAGGGGTTGAAGGCCTGGGTGAAAAAAGTGAAGGGCTTAAGCCTTGCAGGGGTCCTCCAACTTTTTAAACAGGGGGCCAGTTCACTGTCCCTCAGACCGTTGGAGGGCCGGACTATAGTTAAAAAAAAAAAACTATGAACAAATTCCTATGCGCACTGCGGGCCCGGGATGAATCGGCTGCTAAGCAGGACAGGCAGCGGCACCCGGAGGGCCAGATAAATGTCCTCGGCGGGCTGCAGGTGGCCTGTGGGCCATAGTTTGAGGACCCCTGGCGCCGTAAGGAGTATAATCAGTCTGCCACAGTCTTTCCCACTGCAAGGGTTCAGGAATCTGGAGAAGGGCTGCACATAAATGGATAAACTAGACAAGAAATATAAATTTGGAAGGCATGGGGGAGCCAGGGGAGGCTTCACTCTAGTGGTGAGCTCTCTGAATGTCCAGACCCAAGGCTTTTTATTCACACATTTTGCCCATTAGCAAAGCAGATATACATATCAAAGGTAAGGTTTGGTAAACAATAAAGGATTCTCAGGCCAGGGGGATTGCCCTCAGCTGTTTGGCAGCAGGTAATAATATGCAGATCTTCAGCCCTGCTGAAGATGTCCATCAGCCTTCTGAGGACTTTTCACATTTATTATGACCTGCTGGACTTAGCCTCCAGCATCAGTTGTTACAAAATAATCATGGGAATGTAAAGTACAGAATAGGGAATATAGTCAATTGTTGTTAGATAGGACAAAGGTCAAAAGCTTGGGTAGTTCCAAATATTATTTCTTGCTAAATGTTAAAATACAACACAGTATTTTGCAGATGCAGCAGTAACAGGATGAGCTGACAGGAGCTCAACTGGAGGAATGTAGCCAACTACAGAGAAGAAATCAACCTGTACATAAGCAATAGCTAAGCCTCCCTTCAAGGAGGCAGAGCTGGATAGGAACCCATAGCCTTTACTTGCTGCAAGTAAATAAAATTACCTTGCAACCACCAGGTCTGAATTTTTAATAGGCAACTCAAGTGGCAAACTCCTTGAGTTCAGTAGCAATATGTAGGATGTAACTATGTAGGATGCCAGATGGGTCCTTGAAATAGCCAGGGGATCACTTCATAAATTGTATAAATGCCTAACTGTGCTGTATACCTGAAACTAATCCTATATATAAAAGGCTAATATGCAAAGAGACTAAACCCCCGGGCACTGACCACCAGGGGGGAGATGCTCAACTCAGGAGCTGCCCCCTGGTGGGTGCTCTCAGCCAGAAGCTGGGCTCAAGGCAGGGAGGACATCCCCCAGGGGTCCCCCACTGCCAGAGGCCGGGCTGAGGGACACTCCCTCCCCCCCCCCCCCCCCCCCCCCCAGTGCATGAATGCCATGCATCGGCCTCTAGTATAAAATAATATTGAATGTCAACTGAAACTAAAAATTAAAAAAAAAAAAAAAGATCATAGGAGACAATTGTGTCAGCAGTAACGACCAAAACCAGGAAGAAGGAACCCAAAAATCAGATTTTAATTATGTTTGCTCTTGACACTAGTGGGGATTTAAAGCAACATTTTCAGAGTACAGTCTGAAAAAAGAGCTGATCATAAAGGCAGAGAGTGTGTTTCAGCAAGGGGAGGAGCAGGTTGGGAGAGCAGACGCTGTTCCGGGATCTCAGGATTGTTTGATCTGCCAAGAAACAAAACCAAAGACACAGCTCCTCCCTTCCCAGGAAATGAAACCAAAAGCAGGGCCGACTCGGGCAGCAGAATGTAAGAGAGGCTAACACTTCCTGCAGCCAGCTGTGTGGCCAGCGGTTCTCCTGTCCCTGCCGGATCATCACAATGGATCTCATCCTAACCCCAGCCAGGCATCTGGACAAGTTCATCGAAGACCATCTCCTGCCAGACACGCCTTTCCGCAGGAGGGTCAAAACAGCCATCAATGGAATCTGCAGTTTCCTCAAGAGGAGATGTTTCCAAGGTGCCCCGCACCGTGTCCGGGTGTCCAAAGTTGTGAAGGGCGGCTCCTCGGGCAAAGGCACGACCCTCAGAGGCCGCTCTGACGCTGACCTCGTGGTCTTCCTCAGCGAGCTCAGAAGTTTCCAGGAGCAGTTGGATCGCCGAGGGGAGTTCATCTGGGAAATCATGCGACAGCTGGAAGCCTTTCAAAGAGAGACCGGTGTGCAGTTTGAGATCCAGAAGCCTCGATGGGAGAAGCCCCGCGCGCTCAGCTTCGTGTTCCGGTCCCCCGAGCTGGACGACAAGGTGGAGTTTGATGTGCTGCCCGCCTTTGACGTCCTGGGTCTGTGGACAGAAGGTCCTGAGCCGCACATCCACGAAGGCTACAAACCTGATCCCCAAATCTACGTCAAGCTCATCAAAGAGTGCACACGCCTGGGCAAGGAGGGCGAGTTCTCCCCCTGCTTCACGGAGCTGCAGCGAGCCTTCCTGCGGCAGCGTCCCACCAAGCTCAAGAGCCTCATCCGCCTGGTCAAGCACTGGTACCAGCTGAGCAAGGAGCGCCTGGGGAAGCAGCTGCCCCCACAGTACGCCCTGGAGCTGCTGACCGTATACGCCTGGGAGCGTGGGTGCAAGGAGACCTACTTCCGCACGGCAGAGGGATTTCGGACTGTCTTGGAATTAGTTGTGGACTACCGGCAGCTTTGCGTCTACTGGACTAAGTATTACGACTCTGAAAATCCTGTTATTGGTCAATATCTGATGACACAGCTCAAGCAACCCAGGCCTGTGATTCTGGACCCAGCTGACCCTACTGGAAACGTTGCAGGTGGAGCAGGCAGAGACGGCTGGCAGTGGCTGGCACTAGAGGCTGCAGCCTGGTTGACTTACCCATGCTTGGAGAATCAGGATGGGTCTCCAGTGGGCTCCTGGGACATAGGGCTCCAAGGAGAGAGCGAAGATAGCTGGACATGTGCCATCCTCTGAAGCCAGTGCGTCTTAGGGGACAGGGCTCCAGAGTCAGGTGGGCCCACCTCCTCTTTCCTGGAGGGCCACTGTTGATTCAGAGAGTATTGAGGACTGCACCAAACCAGCAGTGAGTAGGACAGACCTAGGACCAAAATCCAGGTCTCCCGATCCCACCCTTCCCACTATTCTGTGCTTCTCTTCTTTCATCAGCCCAGCTTCACCCTGCCTCTTCTCAGACAACAAGAGAAATATTGTGTAGACAAAAGAGGGGAATTCTAGCCTTGACTTTCTTCTATGTACCTGGCGGGAGGGTTTCAGTTTCATTTGTTGTCACTTGCAATAAAATAATAGAAGAAAAAAAGAGTAAATTGTCAAAAGATCACCTTGAGAAAAACAATACAATACATGTTACAGAAAGAGGAAAGAGAACCCATCAGTCTGCGGAAAGAAGAGTCCCAGGTTCGATTCCGGTCAAGGGCACATGCCTGGGTTTTGGGCTGGATCCCCAGTGTGGGGCATGCAGGAGGCAGCCCATCAATGATTCTCTCACATCATTGATGTTTCTATCTCTCTGTCCCTCTCCCTTTCTCTCTGAAATCAATAAAAATATATTTTAGAAAAGAAAAGAAAGAGGACAGAGAAGAGCGTTTTCCTCTCTGAATAAACCATGAATTAGAGGGAGTCTGCAGGAAGAAGAGGCCAGGAATCAGAGAACCTAGATTCTTCTGGCCTTGCCACTGTTACTTTCTCCATGTCCCTGTGCAATTCAAGTGGGCTCTCGAAGGTTCTACTTCCTCATGTGTAAAGTAGAGATAAGAGCATTTATCCAGCCTATCTCCCAGGCTTATATTGAAGTTCATGGGGAAGCATTTTAAAAAAGGAAAATTATTACTCAAGTAATATGTTTACAATTTTTATAGAAGTCATAACTGTTCTGGAAAACTATCAAGCCAAAAATTTTATCTGTCTTGTTGTTTTTTAAGAAGAAGTTGATACAAAATAATTACTTTTACAATAATCCATATATATGACTAGAGGCCCAGTGCATGAAATTCGTGCACAGGGGGAGTGTCCCTCAGCCCAGCCTGCACCCTCTCCAATCTGGGACCCCTTGAGGGATGTCCCAGTGGGCCTAAACGGGCAGTCAGACATCCCTCTCACAATCCAGGACTGCTGGCTCCCAAAGGCTCACCTGCCTGCCTTCCTGATTGCCCCTAATCACTTCTTCCTGCCAGACTGATCACCCCCTAACCACTCCCCTGACAGCCCGATTGATGCCTAACTGCTCCCCTGCAAGCCTGTTTGCCCTCCCCTGCAGGCCTGATCACCCATAACTGCCCTCCCTTGCAGGCCTGGTACCTCTCAACTGCCCTCCCCTGCTGGCCATCTTGTGGTGGCCATCTTGTGTCCACATGGGGGCAGCCATCTTATGTGTTGGAGTGATGGTCAATCTGCATATTACTCTTTTATTAGATAGGATAAAGGCATGGTGCATGGGTGGGGGCCAGCTGGTTTGCCCTGAAGGGTGTACCGGATCAGTGTGGGGGTTCCCTTGGGGAGCGGGGCAGCCTGGGCCAGGGGCCTGTGGTGGTTTGCAGGCCGGCCACACACCCCCGGCGACCCAAGTGGAGGCCCTGATATCTGGGATTCATTTATCTTCTACAATTGAAACTTTGTAGCCTGGAGCGGAGCCAAGCCTCCTGCTCACTCTGTGGCAGCAGCCATTTTTGTTGGGATTTATTTATCTTCTATAATTGACACTTTGTAGCCTGGAGTGCAGGCCTGGGCTGGCCAGGGTGTGCGGAAAGCTTGGCTTCCTCCATCACCGGGAAACCCAAGCCTCCCTCCTGCTTGCTCCGTGGCCGTAGCCAACTTGGTTGGGGTTAATTTGCATACTGGCTCCTGATTGGTTGGTGGGTGTGGCTTGTGGGTATAGTGGAGTGATGGTTAATTTGCATATTACTCTTTTATTAGGTAGGATTCTATTATGCAACATAAACAGAAGGGAAGACTTCATGAGCAGTGTTAACATTGTACACTACACGCTGGCTACTGTTTAATTAAAAGCAACCATTTCTGCTAACCTGAACATTTTATTCAAGATCTTTTTAAATTTCTCATTGTTTTACTTACCACCCTTCCCCTAACCCAGTCAAACATCAGAGGGAAGGCAGGGGAGGGTGGACAGGGGGGAGAGATCGACCAATGAACTCATATGCATATATGCATAACCCAAGGACACAGACAGTGGGTGGTGAGGCCTTGGGGGAGAGGGAGAGCAATGGGGGTGAGGGGAAGGGACATATGTAATACTTTCAACAATAAAGATTTATTTTTTTAAAATGAGAACAGTAAAAAAGAACACCCTCTTTTAACAATCATCTAAATTCTCTTTTGATAGAATCTGGCAGTCTCAGCTTTGCCAATAGCCATCTACACCTAGATGACAGAGATTAACTTTATTTCAAATCTACTCTTTCCTTCAGTTTTATCTCCCTGCTCCCTTGCAGCTCTCTTCTGGACTTGAAAGCAGCTGTGTGGTTTGCCTTTCAGAAAATCAATGGCTGGGAGATGAAAAGCAGCTCTTGTTTATCTCCCACCTGCTGAGGTGATTCTGCTCAGCAGCATCTGTGTGAGATCCACTGCCATTTATCCTTGCAGAGGGGAGAAGTAAATGGATTACATACTCAAAACCCACAATAAGGAGAGAGTGATGCCCATTTTAAATGGATAGGATCACATCACATGCAAATATATTCGTAAGAATAAGTAGAGTAATGGAGTCCTGGTATTTAGAGTATAAATGAAGAGTGTTACTGGTTATGACCCTGATTTTTTTTTTTTTGGAAAGGCTATGTCTAAACTTGTTATGGTGTACAAAACTTTGTAGGTGGTTTATCACATTCTAATAGGTACCTGGGAAGTTATTTGAATTCAGTAGGCTTTAAGGATTATGACTAATAAAGGGCGTTAATAAATGCGTGTGGGTGGGTGTCTATTTCTACATAGATAATAAGCAGCATTGTTTTCCTACTGCAGATACAGCCAGAGTTGCTGGCCCTGGTTGTGTATCAGTCTCTCTTCAAAGGGTGATGTCACAGTCTAACCCTGCCCTATCACAGTCATTGCTTAGCTCTCAATGTTCTTTATATTCCAAGGCCATTGTTTGGACCAGTGTTGGAAAAGAGACCTAAAAACACATACATTCCACAATGCCATTGATACGGGATTTTTGGACTGGAACACGTGGTGTTCCCCTGGGCAGAATGGCTTCCCCGGATTCTTTGTCCGTCGGAGTAGAAAAATGAATCCACGGACGGAAGATGGTATAGCAAAGGTGGAAATTTATTGAAGAACAAGTACAGACTCCCACATGGGGAGGGGGAAAGAGTCCCACCGAGTTCCTTTTTCCATGGTTTATAAAGGCTGCAGATCCTGGTGCCTTGATATCCCCTCTGATTGATCACTATTCCCCTTTGATTTGGTCACTATAGCAACTCCTTAGTTCAAAGGTCAAACCTCACATGGGACATATGAGGCCCTCCTTCTTTATTTTGTAAATATACTGTAGACCTTTGGCTACTTATATCTTAAGGAAATATAACTGCTGCCTCTCCCAACTTCCTTGCCTTATGGAACTGAAACTTCTGCTAGCTTCCTGCTTCCTTGTCTTATGGAAATGTAACTGCTGCCTCTTCCAATTCCCTTGTCTTATAGAAATGTAACCTTTGTAGCTCCGTGTTTCTTCCATGGACCCCCTTAATTGTAAAAATTCTCTAAACCTGCCTTTTCACCTCTAAAAATTCCTATTTTACCATCAAGTCAAAAGTATGCTTTCCTGGGGTCCCATAGTCGATGGCTTTGCTTCAATGATAACACTTTGTTCTGCCTCTGTGATGTAGCCAGTGGATTATGTCAAGTTTTGGTAGGGTTTTTTTTGTCTGTTTGGTTGGTTGCGGGGGAGGGGGGTATTATTAAAGCAGAGACCTGAAAATCCCTGCCAATCACAACTCCTCTCTACCAAGCTTCCAAATGAAATTTACACACAGGGAAAAAGAGCAAGTGCAAAACAAGTACAAATTTATGGCTGGAACAGTGAACACTATCCCCCAATTCAGGCTTTTGTAAACCTGAATTAGAACCCATAGCTTAGACTCCGGCTTGTGGCAGAGTCTAAATCTTGGAATCCATTTTCTAGTTTATCATATGGCATGGGAGCTAAAACAAAAGATCACTTAGCTTAGCATATAAAGAGATAAGAGCAACCACCACAACAAAAAATGCCCAGGTAACTAAAGGGGACTGATTTCAGCTTACCAACAGTAACACTTGCAATGTAAGTAAGAGAAGAGCTAACCTCTTAAACCACAGGAATCTTGCTGTATTAGCCAGGGTTCTCTAGAGAAACAGAATATCTATATATATCCTATCTAATAAAGGGGAATATGCTAATTGACCACCACTCAGTCACAAAGATGGCTGCATCCACAGCTGAAGCCAAGTTCCCATAAGGAGCCTTAACAAGCAATCAGCAGGGACCTCAGGCTACACCCTCCCTTGCCCCCATAGGGCTTGACAGGGGACCTCAGGCTACATCCCCCACCCGGCAGGGATTGACAGGGGACCACAGGCTGCGCCCCCTGCCCTGGTGTCAGGCCAGGGGACCTCAGACTGCACCCCTCGCCCAGCAAGGCTTGACAGAGGACCTCAAGGTGCACCCCCAGTGCTGGGTTGGGGGAACTCAGGCCGCACCCCCACTGCAGCACCAGCCCGGGAACCTCAGACCTCACCCCTGCACGGCGGGGCAGGGCTTGACAGGGGACCTTACACCACGCCCCCTGCCCCAGCACCGGACCAGGGGACCTGAGGCTGCACCCCCCTGCCTGGAGGGGCTTGACAGGGGACCTCAGACCGTGCCTCCCGCCTTGGCACCAGACCAGGGGACCTCAGGCCACACACCCCGCCCAGCAGGGCTTGATGGGGGACCTCAAGGTGTACTTCCCATCCTGGTGCTGGGCTAAGGGACCTCGGGCTGCTTCCCCCACCCCAGCACCCGGCTGGGGGACCACAGGCCCTGTCCCCCACCTGATGGGGGACCTCAGGCACTCCCCCCACCCCGGTTTGGGCTGGGGGACCTCAGGCCACGCCCCCGTCCTGGTGCTGGGCCAGGGGACCTGAGGCTACGTCCTCTGCCTGGCAGGCTTGACAAGGGTGGGACTGGCCAGGTCTGGATCTAGCCAAATGGGGGCGGGGGCGGCTGGGTCTGGGTCTCATGCAATTTTGAGGCGCATGTGGGTGGGCGGGGACTTGACTCTGGGTCCTGTGGTATGCCCCAGACTATGACAGGAGGAAGGTTTTCATATACATTTTACTAATTTTCTTTCATCTCTGACACTTCTATTATAGAGAAAGGGCAAATAGCAATATTAAATTATTTCCTCTAATTAATCCCCTTTTAATGTGCACAAATTTTGTGCACTGGGCCACTAGTTATGAATATAATAGCTTTCAGTGTATTCAGTGAATCCTCCTAGAGAATAATAAAAACTGAAGGTGGTCTTGGGGTACCTGAACTTACAATTGGTGTCATAATTGAAGGTGGTCTTGGGAACTGCCCCCTAATTTTGCATCTGGAATGGGACATTTTGTATTGTAGCTCCATCTTCAGAGCACAACTTAAACTTCATTTCTTTAGAAAATTATATCCTGATTTCATGGGGCTTTTTTTTTCCATTCATTATTTTATCAGTTTTTATTATGGACTGATTTGTGGTCTTCTAATTTCTTCTGTTGAAGCTCAAACTCTCAGTATGACTATATTTGGAGATTGGGCCTTTAAAGAGTTAAATAAATTTAAATGAGGTAAAAAATGTGGGCCCTAATCCAATAGGGCTTGTGTTATTATAAAAGAGAGAAAGAGACACCAGAGATGTGCATGCACAGAGGAAAGGCGTTGTGAGGATACAGCAAGAAGAGAACTCACCAATATTTTGTATAGTAAAGTACATACTAGGTACTTAACAATGTTTGAATGAATGGAGTGATAAACTAGCAAAAGATTAAATAATTAATCTCTATAGTTATTGTGGCTGAATATTTACAGCTGTACTTCATTAGAGAACCCTTTCCAGCTACTTATATCCCAGTCCTATCTAATAAAAGAGTAATATGCAAATTGACCATCACTCCAACACACAAGATGACTGCCCCCATGTGGACACAAGATGGCTGCCACAAGATGGCCAGCAGGGGAGGGCAATTGGGAGGGACCAGGCCTGCAAGGAGGGCAGTTGGGGGTGATCAAGGCTGCAGGGAAGGGCAGTTAGGGGTGACCAGGCCGGCAGAGGAAGGAAGTTGGGGGCAACCAGGCCTGCAGGGAAGGGCAGTTGGGGGGAACCCAGACCTGCAGGGGAGAGCAGTTGGGGTGACCAGGCCTGCAGGGGAGGGCAGTTAGGGGTGACCAGGCCTGCAGGGGAGGACAGTTAGGGGCAATCAGGCTGGCAGGGGAGCAGTTAGGCATCAATCAGGCTGTCAGGGGAGTGGTTAGCGGGTGATCAGGCTGGCAGGCAGAAGCGGTTAGGGGCAATCAGGAAGGCAAGTGAGCAGTTGGGAGCCAGCAGTCCTGGATTGTGAGAGGGATGTCTGACCGCCTGTTTAGGCCCGATCCTGGTATATGATTTTCATATACATTTTACTAATTTTCTTTCATCTAAATGGGCAGTCAGACATCCCTGGAGGGGTCCCAGATTAAAGAAGGTGCAGGCTGGGCTGAGGGACACACACCCCCGTGCACAAATTCTGTGCATGGGGCCTCCAGTATCTATATAATAGAGGAATATGCAAATTAGCCAGGATGCTGTAACATCACAACCGAACACCAGGGACCTGAGGCTGCATAGCACCTGGCTGGGGTGAAGGACCTCAGGCCACACCCACTGCCCCATGGGGCTTGATGGGGGACTTCAGGCCGCACCCTTCATCTGGCAGGGCTTGACGAGGAACTTTAGGCTGCACCCTTCACCTGGCAGGGCTTGATGGGGGACCTTAAGCCACGCCCTCTGCCTCTGCCAGGAAACCTCATGCTGCAACCCCTGCCCCAGCGCCAAGCCAGGGGACCTCAGGCCATGCCCCCCGCCCGGCGGGACTTGATGGGGAACCTCAGGCCCCTCAGGGGCTTGACGGGTCCTGAGGCTGCGCCCCCACCCTGAGGGGCTTGATGGGGGTGGGGCCAGTTGGATCTAGGTCTCACCCAGTAGGGGGTGGGGCTGGTCAGGTCTGGGTCTCCTCCCGCGTTTTCGAAGCACATGTGGGTGGTGGGTGGGGACTTGACTCTAGGTCTCACAGCATGCCCCAGACTCTGATAGGAGGTTGATTTTCATATACATTTTACTAATTTTCTTTCATCTCTGACACTTCTATTATAGAGAAAGGGCAAATAGCAATATTAAAATGTTTCCTCTAATTAATTCTCTTTTAGTGTGCACAAATTTCATGCACCGGGCCACTAGTAGTATTATAAGGAACTGGCTCACACAATTACAAAGGCTGGCAAGTCCCAAGATCTGCAGGGTGAGGTGGCAAGCTGGAGTCCCGATAGAACTGTAGAGCTGATGTGGTAATTCTAGTCAGAAGGCCAGCGAGTTCGAGACCCAAAAAGAGCTGATATCTCTGTTCAAGTTCAAAGGCAGGAAAAGGCTGATGTCCCATTTTTGAAAGTCATCAAGAAGGAAGAATTCTCTCTTACTTGGTGGATGGTCAACCTTTTTCTTCTAATCAGGCCGTCAGCAGATTGGATCCAGCCTACCCACACTGGGGAGGGCAATCTGCTTCAGTCAGACTCTCAATTCAAATGTTAATTCATCCAGAAACACCCTCACAGATATACCCAGGACAATGCTGGACCAATTATGTGGGCCACCTGTGGCCCAGTCAAGTTGACACATAAAATTAACCATCATACCTGCCCAATAGTAAGTGTGGCCCAAAAACAATGCTCAAGAACCAGACCAATCAGATTAGCATTATCTCTGTTTGTAAGATGTAACAAGGAAGGAGAACAGGCAAAATGTGAGAGGGATTCCTCTTCCCTAAATCTATGCCTCTTTCCCCTCTCTAGACTTCTTTGAAGGCAGGATGAGTAGCATTTTCATTTCACTAGTCCTCATAGAAACTAGCACACTGTCAGCACAGAAATGGGCTTCAGTGAGTATTTATTGAATGAATGAGGAGAATCACTGTTCACAACATAAAAAGCGTCAATCAACAATGATTAAGTCCCAGGTATGTGACTGCACCCTGGGATATGCAGTGGATGATAATTTTAAAGAGACAGTGCATGGTCCTGGTGGAAGGGTTAGCACAAACAAAGGAATTTTAAAAGGGAACAGTGACAGAACTCGGCGGCACAGGCTACAGATGGTCTGCGCTTCCCTGTGAGCCAGGGCTCTCCCTAACGAGACCACTTCTCAAGATGGGGGCTTTCGCCTGGACTGAAACACTTTGCCACTTGTGGAATATGTGATGTTGGACAAATTGTTCTGCCTCCTTCAGCCTCAGCCTCCTTACCTGTTAAACAGGATTGATCCGTGCCTGCTTTACAGGTAGGTATGAGGTGTGAAGATGAAAATGGTTATAAGACATACAGTACTTAGCACAGAGAACACATGAAAATAAGGGTAGCTGTTTTTATACTTGTTATTGTTAACCGATCAGAACAGAGCTTTCCACCTTGTTATTAGTTCATCCTTGAAAGCACTGTAAACCTCAGACTGTCTTCTTGCTTGAGGTCTTTTCCCACCCATTTGGTGGCAATTAACTAGCCAAGACAGAAAAAGTGCTAAGGCTGGCAGGGGACCTGTAAGGACCAGAGAGGAAGGAAACAGGCCCTTCCTCTCAGAGGTTCACTCTAAAATGGGGCCCACAAGGAGGGAAGGGTGTGTCACACAGCCAAGAGCTGGCTGCTGTGGAAGTTGTTGCAATTCTTTCTGATCTTTGGGGAAGGAAGTAACTAAAGCACAAGAAATATACACTGAGTGGCCAGATTATTGATCTCTGAACGCATAATAATCTGGCCAGTCAGTGTATATCCTCCTATATAATAAAAGCCTAATATGCAAATTGACCGTCACTCCAACACACAAGATGGCTGCCCCATGTGGTCAAAGATGGCCGCGCCTACATGAACACAAGATGGCTGGCAGGGGAGGGCAGTTAGGGGCAATTGAGCTGGCAGGGGAGTGGTTAGGGGTTGATCAGGCTGGCAAGCAGAAGCGGTTAGGGCAGTGGTCAGCAAACTCATTAGTCAACGGAGCCAAATATCAACAGCACAACGATTGAAATTTCTTTTGAGAGCCAAATTTTTTAAACTTAAACTTCTTCTAATGCCACTTCTTCAAAACAGACTTGCCCAGGCCATGGTATTTTGTGGAAGAGCCACACTCAAGGGGCCAAAGAGCCGCATGTGGCTCGCAAGATATCCCTCAAGGGGTCCCAGATTGGAGAGGGTGCAGGCTGGGCTGAGGGACACCCCCCACACACAAATTTTGTGCACCAGGCCTCTAGTATATAATAAAAGGGTAATATGCAAATTGTCCACTCCACCAGGAGTTCAACCAGCAGGCAGGCCGGCCAACCACCCATGTCCCCTCCCCCTGGCCAGGCTGGACAGACCCCACCCATGCATGAATTCATGCACTGAGCCACTAATATATATACACACACACACACACACACTGAGTGGCCAGATTATTATGCGTTCAGAGATCATAATAATCTGGCCACTCAGTGTAGTCAATAATAATGTGGTAACCATGTATAGTGGCCAAATGGGATACTGGAATTATAGAGGGGAACACTATGTAAAATATATGACAGTCTAACCACTAAGCTGCATACCAAAAACTAACACATAATAAAAATACAAAAAAGTAAAAAATAAAAGTCGTCTAATTGTTTAACCTAAACAAAACAAAACAAAAAAACAATAACAACAACAACAAAAAATCCACTGCCACAATATAATTCCTTGGAATAAGTTTTATATTGGGACTACAGATTTTTTTTGTTTACATGGATTTTTTAAATAAATCTTTATTGTTGAAAGTATTATATATGTCCCCTTCCCCACCCCTCCCCCCATTGCTCTCTCCCCCTTGGGACTTTTAATTTTAAAAACAACCTTAACCATGTGTCTTATTACAAGTACTCATACCAAATAAAGCTGGAGTTAAAAGTTAGCAGATTATGTTTAGCTTTTTTTGTTGTTGTTGCCTTATCTACTTTCCTCAATGAAAAGTACTGACTGGCCACATAGGAACTTTGCTTCCCCAGGAATAGTCTTCTGTGTGTTGAAATGCCTTGTCATGGTTGGAGGAGGAGCAGCTGCACATTTTGCACCAATAGATCACCCACAGGGATCGGGCCTAAACCGGCAAAAATCCCCCCGAGGAATCCTGGATTGGAGGGGGTGCAGGCCGGGCTGAGGGCCCCTCCCGCCCCACCCCCCGTCCCATGCACAAATTTCGTGCACTCAGCCTCTAGTAATGAATAACATAAGCTGCCTCATGTCCATGCTTGTGTGTGCTTTCTCTAAACTCTCCTGCCACTGAAAGGCAACAAATGCTGAAACTGAGCAGGAAAGATGGAGGTTGTTAGAGGATGTTAGAGGTTGCTTCCTTTGTTTAAGGTGTCTACGAGCCAAGGACAGGGTAGGAAATACAAGGAAAATGGAAAAGCAGCCAAAGATGCCCTGGAGGACTTAGAATATGGCCAGATGGAGGTGAGTCAAAGTGCAGCAATTAGAGAGAACACTTGCTGGATTTGCTGGGGGTGGTAGGGAGACCCTTTTGCTAAAATCTAATGAGGAGCAGGAGTGTACTCTGATGAGTAGAAGAGGAAGGCATTGCATGTAGAAGAAAAAGAATTCCCAGCAACTAGGAGCTAAGAGGAAGTGGCAATCAGAGGAGGTAAAAGTAGTGGGGGACGCAGGAGGGGCAATCTACTTGCTTCTGGTACTTCCCAGGCCTGTGTAAAAACAAAGATGGAGGCACTGTGTGCAGAGGGAATGCCAGCATTCTGGATTCCTCGATTGGGATCTTGGGCTCACAGCCCAAGTTGTGCACATCCCCTTGACACCAAGGCATGGCCAGAAGGGGACTGGAACCCAATCTCCTTCCCTACCATTCCATCTCTTGGTCAGCATTACTTCATGATGAGGCCTAAAACCAGGGAGCCAACTAAGATATCTGTCTTCCTTTCCATCCCTTCACCCACACACACAAGCATTTAAAAATAAATTTACTAAGTCCTGTTGAACTATTCTTAACTAGAGTAAAAAGGATAAATAAAAGTAAAGTGGCTCATAATAAAATACCATATTTCAACACATAAATGCTGAAGCAGGACCACTCTAGAAGAAATGAAACTTGTTAGTTGCTTGCACCAACATATCCTATATAATAAAAGCCTAATATGCAAATCAACTGAACAGCAGAATGACTGGTGGAATGACAGGTCGCTATTATGTGTACTGACCACAGGGGGCAGATGCTCAATGCAGGAGCTGCCCCCAGCCCACAGGCCCCAGGCCAGCCAAGGCAGGTGCCAGCAGGGCTCCCCAATTGCTCCACTGGTCGCCCTGCAGAGGGAGGCAACTGGTGGTGGCAGCAGGGGGTGGAGCTGGCTGGCAAGTGGGCAGTGGTGACAGCAGCAGGGGGTGGGGCCAGCAAGTGGGCAACACCAGGCTGGCCAAGGCAGGTGTCAGTGTCCCCCCACTGCCGATCACCCCACTGGTTGCCCAACAAATCGGCCCTGGTTGCTGGCCAGTCCTAGAGACCCTACCCAGGCATGAATTTCGTGCATCAGGCCTCCAGCCCTATATAATAAAAGGCTAATATGTAAATCGACCAAATGGAGGAATGACAGGTCGCTATAACATACACTGACCACCAAGGGGCAGATTCTCAATGCAGGAGCTGTCCCCTGGTGATCAGTGCACTCCCACAGGGGGAGCGCCACTCAGCCAGAAGCCGGGCTCACGGCTGGTGAGCGCAGCGGCGGTAGCGGGAGCCTCTCCCACCTCCACAGCAGTGCTAAGGATGTCTGACTGACGGCTTAGGCCCGCTCCCATGGAACATCCCCCGAGGGCTCCCGGACTGCGAGAGGGCACAGGCCAGGCTGAGGGACCCACCCCCACCACCCCGAGTGCATGAATTTCATGCACTGGGCCTCTATACATAAATAAGCTTGGATTTAATAAAGGTGAGAATAGCCATGGCTGGTGTTGTTCAGTGGTTAGAGTGTTGGCCCTCACATCAAAGAATCCTGGGTTTGATTCCTGGTCAAGGATATGCACCTGGATTGCAGGTTTGATCCTCAACCACAGTCAGGGCACATCGGGGAGGCAGCCAATTGATGTGTCTCTCTCACATTGATGTTTCTCTCTCTCTCTCTTCCTTTCCCTCTCTTCCTCTCCTTTGCTCCCTTCACTCTCTCCAAAAATCAAAGGAAAAATATATTCAGGAGAGGATTAACAACAACAACAAAAAAGGTGAGAATGTACTTACTTATATATATATCAGATGGAACACTGAAAAGGCATATGGAGTGAATTGTGGTCTGCCCCATTCATTAAGGACATCAGACATTTCTGTCCACCAAGTGCCAGCAGGATTTCAATGGTTACAACCAAAACTCTCCCACACATTTCCAAAATGGGGTAGCTAGGAGCCACTCCTGTTTAGGGAACACCTGGGCTCCCTCCTCAGCACAGAGCCCCCGAAGGCTGCTGCCTTCAGCTGTGCTTGCCGCCTTCCTGAAGCAGGCCCTGCCTGCCTGCCTACCTGCCTGCTGCTGACAGCTCTGGCTTGCCTCTCCTCCTGTGCTAATACCTAGAGCAGTGGTAGTGAAGGCTCTCCCAGATGGGTGCAAATTGATGGCCCTGACCTGTTTTGCTCAGTGGATAGAGCATTGGCCTGTGGACTGAAGAGTCCTGGGTTCGATTCTGGCCAAGGGCTTTTACCTTGGTTGTGGGCTCGATCCCCAGTAGGGGGTATGCAGGAGGCAGCTGATCAATGTTTCTCTTACATCAGTGTTTCTAACTCTCAAACCCTCTCCCTTCCTCTCTGTAAAAATCAATAAAAAAATATTTTTTAAATGTTTAAATAAATAAATAAAAATATAATATGTCTCGTCAAAGTTGAATTTCAGATAAACTACAAATAATTGTTTTAGTATAGATACCCTAAATAATGCATGAGACATATTATACTAAAACTAGGGGCCCGGTGCATGAAATTTGTGCATAGGGGAGGGAGGGGAAGGGCGCGGGGGGGAGGGGCGCAGGGGGTGGTCCCTCAGCCCAGCCTGCACCCTCTCCAATCTGGCACATCCCTCTCACTATCCAGGACTGCTGGCTCCCAACCACTCCCCTGCCTCTGCCTGATTGCCCCTAACTGCTTCTGCCTGCCAGCCTGATCACCCCCTAAACACTCCCCTGCCAGCCTGATCAATACCTAACTGCACCTGGCTGGCCTGATTGCCCCTAACTGCCCTCCCCTGCCAGTTTGATTGCCCCTAACTGCCCTCCCCTGCAGGCCTGGTCCCTCCCAACTGCCCTCCCTTGCTAGCCTGGTCTCCCCCAACTGCCCTCCCCTGCAGGCCTGGTCCCTCCCAACTGCCCTCCCTTGCTAGCCTGGTCTCCCCCAACTGCCCTCCCCTGCAGGCCTGGTCCCTCCCAACTGCCCTCCCTTGCTGGCCTCGTCTCCCCCAACGCCCTCCTCTGCCAGCTTGGTCTCCCCCAACTGCCCTCCTCTGCTGGCCTGGTCACCCCTAACTAGCCACAACTGCCCTCCCCTGCTGGCCATCTTGTGTCCACATGAGAGCAGCCATCTTTGAGCACATGGGGGCGGCCATCTTGTGTCTTGGAGTGACAGTCAATTTGCATATTACTCTTTTATTAGATAGGATAATTATTTGTTTTCCTGGGAATGGAATTTAACTGGACATCCTGTATTTATCTGACAACCTTATGCCCAGTGCACCTTACATGAGGATCTAAGCAAATTTGTTCTCCAGGGCACTGGTCCAGGCAGAAGATAGTATGAACTAGGCACATAGGACAGCATTCCCCAAAGGGAATTCCATGCAGCATTACTCCTACAAACTGGTCTGAGGGATAAAGAGGCTGTCTACTGTAACTCCTCTTAGAGATTCAGAATACATATCTCATACTAAAGCTTAAATGTCTTACCGCAAAGGTATCCATTTAATGATTAACCTGGTATTTCATGACCTTATTTCACCTAGCACCTGCTCAGCAGGAGGCCAACCCCAGGTGGCCACCCTCAGGCTCTGTGGTTACTCTGACTCCCTGCACCTCAGTTTCTCATCTGTAGAGTGGGCGAGTTGAATGAGATTCACTTGGAGACTCTGGAGTTCCTTAATACTCGAAGATTCAGCTTTCACACTTTCTTTCCCAGGGCTCTGCGCTGGTCCCATTGGTGCCCAGCGTCACCTCAGGCCAAACTCCAAAGTTGGAACAAACGAAAAGGTTAAAGCTTGCAGCGTGGATGCGCTGTCTCCAGGGGCCTGGCTTCTCCATCCTCACGTCAGCTTTGATCCAGCAGATGCCACAGTGTTGATCTCTGTAATTCCACGGGAAAGACATGGGAAACCCAATATAATAGCAATAATTCAACAGCCTAGCAAATGCCAGATATGATTTGGATTTCCTCCCTGGCATGATAAATGGTAAACATAGGAGAGCAAAGCATGTTCGTCTCTGACAGAAGACCTGTAGTAGGTTAACTGAAACTCTCGTTCGCAGCAAGTTAAGTTCCACTTGGAAGTTGAGCTTGTGCCTCCTCACAACACATTCTCAGCAGAAATGTTCCACATGGTTCAGGCTCCTTGGCCAGGCCCACAGCCCATTTAATATGTGATGAGACCATAGGTGTGCCTTGTTTATTGCACTTCATAGATGTTGCGTTTTTACAAATTAAAGGCAAGACCCTTCACCAGCAATAAGATTAAACTCACTTTATTGGGTTACTCTATGATGGTGGCCTAGAACCAAACCCTCATTATCTCCAAGGCATACCTGTAGCTCCTCACTCCCATCCATCAGTAACTTCACCAGTTAACCAAGGACAAAAAAAAAAAAAAATTTGCTATCCCCAAATATAATGATTTCTGTCATCAGAGGGAGAAGGTCACACAAGTATCATTCTTTAGCATTTAAGAGAAACCCACTCTCAGAGTGGTGTCAGTCAACAATTCATACAGAAGGAATGTGCAAATCCTAAATTGCCAGAATGCAGGCACATGGTGCCTGCTTTAAAAGCAAAACCTGGGAGGACCAGTGTGTTCTCATTTTCTGTGGTGGTGATGGCAGTGCTGGCTTGAACCTAAACTGGAGTTCCTAAATAATGCCAAGGTCCGCACGCGCCTAGGCGTGCCAGTCCCGTGGGTGGGCAGAAGCCACCTGCAAGATAATTGTTGGGACGGGGTCCTGGGACAGCTTAGTGCTGAATTAGAGCAGAGGCTCTCAAAAAGCGGTCCCCAGACCTGCAGCATCGGCATCACCTGGAACTCGTTAGACTGTAAAATCTTGAGTCCCATTGCAGAGGACTAAATCAGGCTTAGAAAAACCTGTGTTTTAACAAAGCCTCCAGGTGCTATCGTAAGTGCTAAGGGGTGAGAAGCACGGGGCTGGGATGTCGGCCTCCTGAGTTTTTATCTGCACTGTATGCAAAGGGGGGCTCCGGGCAGAAGATGGAGGAGATGTTCTCACAGAGGTATGCATGACCTGACAGTGTGATCACGGCCACCAAGGAGGCAAAAGCGACAGAAAGGGGGCGGGGGTGGGACCGGAGGCCTCCAGAAGTGCAGCACCTCCCCAACGCCCTGCTGACCCGGCCGCTGGAAGAAGGCAGAAGGCAAGGCGCCTGGAACCACATCTGCACTGTGGAGGAGACCACTGGCGCTGTTCAGAGGTGAGAAGAGGCACAGCCACCCTCGGGGGCTTCTTGGTCCCCAGCCAGGGAACCCTGAACGGAAGCGCATAAAGGGCTGTTGCTTGGGGGCTCGGAGAACTCCTGAGGAATATCCAAATGTGAGAGAATTGAATGGAGCTGGAGTCTCTAAGCCATGCAGCTGGGGGAAAGGCTATTACCCTTAATCTAATCCTGTTAGACCGGTGAGGCTTGGGGAAGCTCGCGTTACAGGGGGAATGGAAATTCATCCTTAGCGCAGGGTTGAGCTCATAGAAAACTTTAATGCCTTCATGTCTCTCTGACGACTCTGTGGTATAAACACTAAGCAGAGAAACATATTAACTTGGATTTAAAAGCACCGAAAGGCCATCCTTCCTCTTACTCCCCACCCACGGCATGCATAGGCGCGCGCGCGCGCGCGCACACACACACACACACACACACACACACACACACTCACACTCTCAGACACACACACTCTCAGGCACGCACACGCGGCTCTGGATGGCACACTGCGCTGGGTAATTACTGAGAGTAATTCCTGGCTGACAGTGAAAGCCGCTGGCTCGGGCATCAGTCAGATCCACAGCCTCCCCTGACAATTACCCCATCAAGTTCAGCCCCAGGAAAATAAATGAGTCATTCAAAGGTTTCTGGAAGCTTCAGTCCCAGCAATGCCTCCTGGGATACCGTGGTTTGGCAGGCTGGGGTCTCCCGGGCTCTCACGGAAAGGG
Source organism: Corynorhinus townsendii (assembly GCA_026230045.1). Classification (NCBI taxonomy): domain Eukaryota; kingdom Metazoa; phylum Chordata; class Mammalia; order Chiroptera; family Vespertilionidae; genus Corynorhinus; species Corynorhinus townsendii. The sequence continues at coordinate 75,215,625 of JAPDVU010000001.1, read as the reverse complement.
TATCACGTTTCTGACCACTTTTCCTGTGGTCGTACTTATTCCTCCTTTGAAGTTCATAACTTTTAAAACTTTGGCCTCTCCCTTTTTCCCTTACTTGTTTACCCTCTTGTAACTTAAAGGCAGTAAAGCCCAAGGGGGGGGGGGGCGGGGGGATTGTTCATTGCACCCTTCAGTGGCACCGAAGGGAAGAACTGGTGACAGCTTGGCTGGGGCTGCCCGGGGGCCGCCGGAAGCTGGCAGCTGCTTGTTTGGCAGGGCTCGGCTGAGCCACACTAAAGCGCAGCTCATCTTATGGAGCCGCCTTCTTCCCAGGATGTCAGCTTAACATCAATATTGTTACTTTTTTTCTTTCTTAATATTGTTACTTCTTAAGCTACCTGGTCTCTGGGAATTTCGTTCTCCAGAAAGCTTTTCTAGAAAATTAACTCTGGAGAGTATCATGTGTTACACTAATTCACCCCAGACACCCTCGGCTTGGAAGTTAAATGTCCAGGCATTAGTCAGCACTGGTTCCTAGTGAGTGTGGCACCTCCCCCAGGGCAGCGAGAGATCAGACCCACAGAGACAAAGGCACTGAAATTCCTGATGGGCTCGGTGCCCACTCGCTCCTGTCCCGTGTGGCTCTGTGCCACTGGGTCCTGTAATACAAACCTCACCTTGCCTATCTTTCCTCACCAACTTGCAACCAAACATCCTACCCCAGGGAGCAGGAAAGTGAAAACACAAATCAGGACCTGCTTAGAGCCCTGACCCCAGGCAAGTCAGCCTCAAGGACCTACCTCTTTCCGAAGAGCCCTGACCAATTGCCCACCTTCCAGAGAACCGAGAGCAAAACATCCCCTCCCTGGACCTGCCCTTCAGTCATTTCAGTGAGGGGACCTCTGTGCTGGAAAAGTGACTCAATGAAATGAGGCAGAGGAAGGGGGAAGTGGGCCGTGGCATTGCAAACCGCCCAGTGAACTCCTGAGGACCCCGGAGTGGCTGTCTCCCGTGGAGGCCACCCAGTGGGGGTCACCCTGTGTGTGTCAGAGACTCGCAGAGCTGGGTCCCAAGCACAGACTGGCAGGGCCGTGCTCTCTGGACTCCCCTGTGTCGGGACAAACTGCTTCAGTTCTGCCGTGGAAATAAATTTCTAAACTGGGATCAGGTGTCTCATGTCGAGGCCAAAATAGCTGGTAACAATGGCTTCTTTGGTGTTCTGGGAAGGAAAGGCTACTGGCACCCTCAGCCATGTCCCTTTGTGGGGGGCACGGCTCCATCTTCCCTGTGTCCCCTTCCTTCCTCCGCTTGTGCTGTGTGATAAACCCCAAGGTATCATCCGTTTCACCTTGAATGAGCCCTCTTATCCTCCCGTATCGATGTCACTGCCACTTGATTCTGAGGTATTGGGTGGATGATAAACGGCTTTCCCTTTTATAGAGGGCCTAAAAGACAGGATAATAAGAATAAGCAGGCTCATTGTCAACAGAGAGACGGCCATTCACGGGGACCCCTTCTGCCTCACAGAGAGCCTCCCTAATCTGGCAGCCCCAGGACAGAGGTGGCTGGCAGGGGAGGCGGGGGCGGAGGCGTCTCTGCATTTTCGAGCCTTTATTTAAATTGGTTAATGCGCTGCCCCTAAGTTGAAAGCGTTTCTGGCCTGGTATCAATAGTAGTGAAACGGCGGAATGTTTGGACTGGAACCCAGGTTCTTTGTCTGCTGGAGTTGAAGAATGAATCCATGGACAGAAGGTGATATAGCAAAGGTGGAAATTTATTGAAGAACCAGAGGCCCAGTGCACGAATTCGTGCACGGGTGGGGACTGGCCAGCCTAGCTCTAATCGGGACGGATTGGGACCGGGCCTATTGGGAGGAGGAGACATCAGGAGGTTGGCCAGCTGGCCCGGCCGATGGGGACAATCAGGGCCAGGCTGGCGAGGGGGAGGGGCTTCAGGTGGTTGGCCAGCAGGCCCCTCTCCTGATTGGCGTGGAAGTGTTGATTGGGGATGGGGCCGGTGGTGGGGAAAGGCTGTGAGTGGTGGGCTGGCCGGCCCTGCTCCCAATTGGTGTGGGGGAGGCTGATCAGGGGTGGGGCCAGCCAGGGAGAAGGGCTGCAGGAGTTTGGCTGGCTGGCCCTACCCCCTATTGGGGTAGGGGGGCAATCAGGGCAGGGATGGCTGGGGGGAGGGGCTTTGGGCCAATCAGGGGTGGGGTGGGTGGGGGGGCTGGGGCTGTGAGAGGTTCACCAGCCAGATCCACCCCTGATTGGGCCAGTTCGCTTGCTCCAGTGGTCATCGGGCGTCATAGCGACAGGTCGTTCTGGTCATTATGGCATTCTGGTCACTAGCTTTTTATATATACAGATAAGTACAGACTCCCACATGGGGAAAGGAAAGAGTCTCACAGCATAGACTCCCACATGGGGAGGAGGAAAGAGTCCCATTGACTTCCTGTTTCCATGGTTTATAAAGGCTATAGTTCCTGTGTCCTGATATCCCCTCTGATTGGTCAATATTCCCTTTCAAATTGGTTACTATAGTGACTCCTGAGGCCCTCCCCCTCATTGTCCTCCTATTCCTTTTGGGCTTTCTTCCTTCTTTATTTTGTAAATATAGACCTTTTTGGCTACTTCCAGTTCCCTTGTCCTATGGAAATATACCTGTTGCTGCTTCCTTGTCTTATGGAAATGTACCTTCTCCCCATCTGTAGCCCTATATGTTTTTCCATGGACCCCAATTCTAAAAATTCCCTAAAGCTTTCTATATTCCCCTAAAATTCCTATTTCATAGTAAAGCTAATGACTGTGCTAGGTTCACTTCCCATGTTTCTTTTTCTAATCAACCTTAATCATAGTTTAACTCATTCATGATCTCATAGAACCCAGTGGTGAAATATACAACAGCTCCTTTGTTTTCAGACTAATAGTGGAAATAGTTATCAAGTAATGGATATTTCCAGGTATAGCTTCCCTCATCCCATTTGGTGGAAAATCGTCTAGTCTGTCCATGGGACAGAAATATTGACCTAACTAAGTGTGGCCTGAGCCCAGAAGAGGCCATGATTCCTACCCTTTAAACTAACTGTTTGAATGGGAGGCCTTGCAGGGTCGTAGGGAGGGCCTGGGCTCCAGCATTAGCCAGGAGGGTTTCAGCTCCCGGCTCCACACTCATTGACTGTGACTTAGGGTAAGCCACTGGACCTCTTTGAAGATCAGTTTCTCCATAAATAGAGGCAGTAATCCCATCTGGTAAGGATTCAATAATCTAATTTAGGCTAAATTTCAGACACTTTTTCATCAGTCATTGTACTTCCTAGATCTTAATTCTGTACTCTGTACTCTTCTCTGTTTCATATTTTATTTATTTTATTTTATTGTTTTTTAAATTGATTTCAGAGAGAGGAAGGGAGAGGGAGAGAGAGAAAAAAACAAACAAACATCAATGTGAGAGAGGAACATCAATTGGTTGCCTCTCGTACATGGCCCAACTGGGGATTAAACCTGAACCCAAAACCTAGGTATGTGCCCTGACTGAGAATCAAACCCACAACCTTTCTGTGTATGGAATGACAGTGCAACCAACTGAACCACACTAACCCAGGCAGTTCTCTGTTTCATATTTTAAATTAAGTTTTGTCATTGAGCCAGTGGAAAAACCTCATAGCAAATGGGGCATCAAGCAGAGTACTCAGAAAGTTGTTACCTCAGTAGTAGAGCGAAATTATCTCTAGATGAAAAACTGATCTGGTACCACCTAGCAAGCTTAAAAGCAAGCCTCAGAAGTATCAGATTCTTTCTAAATAACTAAGTTCTAGAACAAAGCTCAAAAAATATAAAAAGGAATACAAAAATATCCGGCACCCATAAAAAGGTAAACCACAATTTTAGGCATCCCATAAAAAAATTACCAGACATGCAAAACAGAACTTATGAGTCACAATGAACAGAAATATCAGGACTTAAAACTGACCCAGAAACAAAGATATAATCAGTACAGAAGGAACTTAAAATAGTTATTACTATAATCCATATGTTGAACACATGGGCATGTTAAGAAGAGATATGGAAGATATAAAAAAAGACCCAAACTGAATTTCTAGAGATGACAAATATATCTAAGATGAAATATTATTATGTAAAAGCATATTAGACATTGTGTAGCAAAAAATTAATAACTTTGAATACAACCAAATTTTCTAAAATGAAAGACAGCAAGGAAAAAATTAAAAAGGACAATAACAATTTCAAGAGGCCTGATATTACCTGTAGTTGGAGATCCAACACAAAAAAAAAGCAGAAAAATATTTAAAGAAATAATGAACAAATTTTTCAAATTTAATGAAACCTGTAAACCCACAGATCTAAGACACACAACAAAGCCAAAAGACACACACACACACACACACACACACACACACACACACACACACAAACAAACATAAACAAAACTACACTAAGGCACTTCTGAATCAAATTGCTTAAAACCGCTGGTAAAGAGAAAACCTTAAAATCAGCCGGAGAAGGAAAGACATTATGTATAGAGGGCCAAAGAGAAGAATGTCAGTAGATTTTTCTTTGGAAACAATGTAAGACAAAAGGTGGGAGAACATTTTCTTTGAAGTACTGTAAGGAAAAAAATACCTGTCAAGCTAGAATTCTATGCCCAGAGAATATGTCTTCTGAAAACAAAAGCAAAATGAAGACTTTCAATATATGTAAAGGCTAAAAGAATTCATCATTGGCAGACCTGCTCTATAAGAAACATTAATGGAGTCTTGCAAAGGAAAACAATACCAGATGGAAATCTGGATCTATAGAATAAAGAACAAAGCACTGAGTGATAAATAACTGGGTAAAATATAAAATATTTTTCCTCTAAAAAATATATTTTAAAAGATGGATGACTTTAAATCAAAGATAATATATCATGGGGTATATAACATTTGTAGAAGTAAAACATATGACAGCACTAGCACAAAGGCAGGAGGAGGGAAATGGAAGTATCCTTTTGTAATCTATACTAATAAAAGGGTAATATGCTTATTAGATGGGACGTCCTTCTGGACAAAGCCGCAGTGGCTGTGAGGGCCGAGGGCAGGCAGCCATAGTGGTGGCTGCGAGGGCCGAGGGCAGGCTGCTGCCGCAGAGGCTGGCAGTGACAGCGTCAGTGGCTGGGGTGATGGGGGCACACCTTCCCCTAATCAGCCTGGTTGCCTCCTGTAGAGGAGGCCAGAGGCAGCAGCAGTGGTGGGGTGATGGGGGCAGCACCTTCCCCTGATTGGCCTGGTCACCTCCTGCAGAGGGAGGCCAGACTGCGGCTTAGGCCCATTCCCCCCCCCCCCCCCCGGGGAGAAGGCCTAAGCTGTCAGTGGGACATCCCCTAAGGGCTCCTGGACTGTGAGAGGGGGCAGGCTGGGCTGAGGGATCCCACCCCCAGGTCCCAGATGCCTGTGGCTAGCCAGAGTGAGAGAAGCCCAGGTTCTGGTTGCCTGCAGCTAGCCGGAGAAGGGAAGCCTGGGTCCCAGGTGCGGGGGCTGAGGCAGAGGTCGTTAAGGGCAATCAGGTAGGTAGGTGAGTGGTTAGGAGCCAGTGGTCCCAGATTGCAAGAGGGATGTCTGACTGCTGGTTTAGGCCTGATCCCTAAACTAGCAGTCAGACATCCCCTGAGGGATCCCGGATTGAAGAGGGTGCAGGTTGGGCTGAGGGACCAGCCCCCCCCCCGCCCCATGCACAAATTTCGTGCATCAGGCCTCTAGTGTTTTTATACTTCCTGTGAGTGATAATGTTACTTAAGGTTAGACTATGATAAAATCTCTACTATAAACTCTAAAGCAACCACACACACACTCCATACAATAAGAAAACCAAAGAGTTATAACTAAGAATCTACCAAAGGAGATAAATGGAGCCATGAAAATACTCAACTAATCTAAAATAATTCAGATTTTAAAAAAGGAAAAGGGGGATAAAGAACAGATGGGTGAAATAGAAAACAAATAGCAATAGGGTAGATTTAAAGCCTGCCATATCAATAATCAAATTACACTTAAATTATCTAGACACTCCAATTTAAAGAGAGAGGTTGCTTGTTAACTGTGACTGTATGTTACCTGCAGGAAACCCTCTTTAACATAAAGACACAAATTGAGCCCTGGCTGGTTTGGCTCAGTGGATAGAGTGTCGGCCTATGAACTGAAGGGTCCCAGGTTTGATTCCGGTCAGGGGCACATCCCCAGTATGTGCAGGAGCCAACAGATCGATGTTTCTCTCTCATCGATGTTTCCAACTCTCTATCCCTCTCCCTTCCTTTCTGTGAAAAATCAATAAAATATTTTTTTAAAAAAAGACACAAATTGATTAAAAGTGAAAGACCGGATAGAGATACACCAGGCTGTACTCCTACACTGCACCATCCCTGATTCTAGCCAGAAGCTATCGCTGGTCTATTTCATAGTGTTACCTGAAACTGGAACAGAGAGAAAACATTTTTTTTTAAAGTTTGAAGTCTCCTTCCTCAGTTATAGCTTGGAGACATCTAAGTCATAATACAGTTGCAGGATTTTCATATTTAGAGAGAGAACTTGCAGGTTTGGTTATGGTCTTTCACCTTACAGGGAAGAGAAGTACACTGAAGTATGTCATAAGAACATAAAGAAGGAAGGGGAACCAGAATATCTTGCAGAACGAAGTGGAAATTGCAAAATTAGATGCCACAGAGAACACAGTTACTTGGGAGAGAAAACCGCTCTGTCCCCCGGGGAAGCAGTGGCTCCCTCCTCTAATGCTCTGCTTTTCTCTGCCCCTGATCCTACTGCACGGCGAATCCTGAGTCTCAAGTCCAGCTCCTCAGGAGAGAGGCTGTGGCTGGGTACAGGTTGCTGTCCTGTGGAAGGCTCTGTGTCAGGCAGGGCCCAGCAGGAAAACACAACCTGTGCCACGTGGGGCAGTAGGGTTTAGTTAATATAGTCCCCACAGGCAAACAGGGACAATGAGGCAATTCAGAGTCATTACCCACCTCCGGCTGAAGAGGAAAAAGAGGTATTTCCAGAGCACAGAAGCCCAGGTAGCTCCATGTGATGCAGAGCAGAGAACAGGACAGGCAGGAAACGGGTCTGAGAGCAGCACCAACAGATTGGTGAGCAGCCACATTGTGCTTGTTGGGCCAAGTTTGAGCCAATAAGAGATTTTGTGTGGAGCACATGACTATCCCGGGTCTCTTGGTTTGGAGGAATTTGAAAAGCATGGCTTTGACACTGGGAATTTCCATATGAGGCTAAGTCTGGTTAAAATCTTGTCTTCTCTCTTTATCTTAGGAATTATTAGAATTTATGGAATGCAGTTTTGGGTTTGGTTGGTTGGTTGGTTGGTTGGTTGGTTGTTTTTTGTTTTTTTGTGTGTTTTTTTAAGATCCCCGATAAGGCTCATTGTTAGCACTTCATTTTCCATCAGGCCCTGAAATGATGCAGGCCATCTTGGCAATTGTAGCTCAATTGCTCCATAGTTCTGTGTCTAAAGGCAGGGCCTGGAGGTTACGTTTTTGTGCCTCCGTGTTTCAAAGAAAAGGAAACTGATGAGTTTCTGACCATGGCATCCTGAGGATGCTACCATGGTCATGTGATGTCTGACCCACCAGCACATTCGTAGAGTGATTTTATGGTGTGGAGGTTGTGGCTGCCAGGGGGACATCTGATCCCCATGTGGAAGAGCTGGATTGCTTCTCCAGTGTTGGTCTGAAAAGATGTTTGTTGCATAATCTCTCTGACAGAGCTGCTTTTATTGCTTGGACAATTTCTTTGATTTGTTAATCCTCATCTGAGAGTATTTTTTCCATTGCTTTTAGAGAGAGAGAGAGAGTGGAAAGGAGGGAGGGAGGAGGAGAGACAGAGTGAGAAATATCCATGTGAAAGAGATACATCAACTGGTTGCCTCCCGAACCAGCCTTGCTCAGGGGCAGTGGGTGAACCTGAAACCCAGGTACATGCTCTTGAGCAGTAATCAAACCTGTGAAACCCAGGTACATGCCCTTGAGCAGTAATCAAACCTGTGAACTTTGGTGTTTAGGCCAATGCTCTAGCCTCTCAGCAACACCAGCCAGGGCTGCTGGGACAATTTCTTTTTTCATTTAAATTCTTTAAAGTATTACATATGTCTCCTTTTCCCCCACTGACCTCTCCACGGCCACCCCCACCCCCAGCACATGCCCTTACCCCTCTACTGTCTGTGTCTATAAGTTATGCATACTTATAGACACAGACAATAGGACTTGTATGCCTGTGTTTGCATGCATACAAGTCCTTTGGTTGATTTCCCAGCACCATCCACCCCCCCACCCCCCCCATTCCCTCTGAGATTGGATGGTCTGTTCAGTGCTTCTCTGTCTCTGGATCTACTTTTTTCATCAGTTTATGTTGTTCATTGTATTCCACAAATGAGTGAGATCATGTGATATTTATCTTTCTCTAACTGGCTTATTTTGCTCAACATAATGCTCTCCAGGTCCATCCATGCTGTTATGAATGGTAGGAGTTATTTCTTTTTTACAGCAGCACAGTATTCCATTGTGTAGATGTATCACTGTTTTTTAATCCACTCATCTCCTCATGGGCATTTAGGCTGTTTCCAAATCTTAGCTATTGTAAATTATGGTGCTATGAACATAGGTGTGCATTCTGATTGGTGTTCTGTTTACTTGGGATATATTTCTAGAAGTGGGATTACTGGGTCAAATGGCAGTTCCATTTTTAATTTTTTGAGGAAACTCCATGCTGTTCTCCACAGTGGCTGCACCAGTCTACATTCCCACCAGCAGTGCACGAGGGTTCCTTTTTCTCCACATCCTCACTAGCACCTGTCCTTGGAAGTTTTGTTGATGATAGCCATTCTGACATGTGTGAGGTGGTACCTCATTGTTGTTTTTATTTGCATCTCTCAGATGATTAGTGACTTTGAGCATGTTTTCATACGTCTCTTATCCTTTTTTATGTCCTCTTTCAAAAAGTGTCTATTTATGTCCTTTGCCCATTTTTTTAATTGGATTTTTTATCTTCCTTTTGCTAAGTTGTATGAGTTTCCTATAAAATTTGGAGATTAAACCTTTATCGGTCATAACATTGGTAAATATGTTCTCCCATGCAGTGGGCTCTCTTGTTGTTTTGTTGATGATTTCTTTTGCTGTGCAGAAGCTTTTTATTTTGATGTATTCCCATTTGTTTACTTTCTCCTTAGTTTCCATTGTCCTAGATTGAATGTCCTCTAGTCTTCTGAGTACAGGTCTTTTACCTCCTTAGTTACGTTTATTCCTAGGTATCTTAAATTTGTTGGTGCAATGGTAAATGGGATTGTTTTTATTGTTTCTCTTTCTGTGAGTTCAATATTGGTGTATAAGAAAGCCATAGATTTCTAGGTGTTAATTTTGTATCCTGCTACATTGCCAAATTAATTTATTAAGTCTAGTAGTTTTTTGATGGAGTCTTTAGGTTTTCCTATATACAATATCATGTCATCTGCAAATAATGACTGTTTTAGTTCTTCTTTTCCAATTTGGATGCCTTTTATTTCTTCTTCTTGTCTGATCACTATGGTAGCACTTCCAGTACTATGTCGAACAGGAGTGGCAAAAGTGGACATCCCTGCCATGTTCCTGTTCTTAGGTTTCAGTTTTTCCCATTGAGTATGATGTAGGTTTGTCATATAAGGATTTTATTATGTTGATGTATGATTACTCTATTCCCACTTTGCTGAGAGTTTCTATCAAGAAAGGGTGCTGGATTTTGTTAAATGCTTTTTCTGCATCAATTTATATGATTATGTGATTTTTGTCTCTCAATTTGTTTATGTGATGTATCATGTTTATTGATTTGCAGATATTGTACCAGCCTTGCATCCTAGGAATAAATCCCACTTGGTCGTGGTGTATGATCTTTCTAATGTAATGCTGGATCCGATTTGCTAGAATTTTATTGAGGAATTTAGCATCTATGTTCATCACGGATATTGGCCTGCAATTCTCTTTCTTTGTAGTGTCTTTATCTAGTTTTGAGATTAGGGTAATGCTGGCTTCATAGAGAGAGCTTGGAAGTATGCCTTCCTCTTGAATTTTTTGGAATAGTATGAGAAGGATTGGTTTTAGTTCTTCTTTGAATGTTTGATAAAACTCCCCTGTGAAGCCATCTGGTCCAGGGCTTGTTTGCTGGAAGTTTTTTGATTACTGTTTCAATTTCATTGATAGTTATCAGCCTATCCAGGTTTTTTTATTCTTCCTGATTGAGTTTTGGAAGGTTGTATTTTTCTAGGAATATATACAGGTCATTTACGTTGCCCATTTTGTTGGAGAAGAGTTGTTCATAGTATATTTTTACAATCCTTTCTATGTCTGTGGGGTCAGTTGTTACTTCACCTCTTTCATTTCTGATTTAGTTTATTTAGATCCTCTCTGTTTCTTGGTGAGCCTGGCTAGAGGTTCATCAATCTTGTTTATCCTTTCAAAGAACCAGCTCTGCATTTTATTGATCTTTTGTATTTTTTTTTTTTGGTCTCTATATTGTTTATTTCCACTCTGATCTTTATTATTTCCTTCTTCTGGGCTTTTCTTGTTGCTCTCTTTCTAATTCTTTAACTTGTAGGGATAGATAATTTTTTATCATTTTTTTCTTTTTCTTTTCTTTCTTTCTTTTTTTTGAACCTCCCTCTCAGGACTGTTTTCAGTGTGTCCCATAGATTTTTGGATTGTTATGTTTCCAGGATGCTTTTTATTTCTTCTTTGATCTCTTTGGTAAACCAATCATCCTATATAATAAAGAGGTGATATGCAAATTGACCATCATACCCTTGCACAAGATGGCTGCCCCCATGTGGTCACAAGATGTTCACCACAAGATGACCAGCAGGGGAGGGCAGTTGTGAGCAATCAGGCCAACAGAGGAGGGCAGTTAGGGGCAACCAGCCAACAGGGAAGGGCAGTTGGGGGGAACCAGGCCAGCAGGGGAGGACAGTTGGGGGCAACCAGGCTGGCAGAGGAGGGCAGTTAGAGGTGACCAGGCTGGCAGGGGGCTGAACAGGCCAGCAGGGGAGAGCAGTTAGTGGTGATCGAGCTGGCAGGGGAGCAGTTAGGCTTCAATAAGGCTGGCAGCAAAGTGGTAAGTGGATGATCAGGCTGGCAGGCAGAAGCAGTTAGGGGCAATCAGGTAGGCAGACAGGCGAGCAGTTGGGAGCCAGCAGTCCTGGATTGTGAGAGGGATGTCCTGTGGGATCAGGCCTATACCAGCAGTTGGACATCCACTGAGGGGTCCCAGATTAGAGAGTGTGTAGGCTGGGCTGAGGGACACCCCCCTCCTCAGTGCATGAATTTTGTGCACCAGGCCTCTAGTTGTTTAATAGCATGCTATTTAGCCTCCACGTGTTGGATTTTTTAAATTGTTTTTATTGTAGTTGATTTCTAATATTATGCCATTGTGGTCTGAGAAGATGCTTGATCTGATTTCTATCTTCTTGAATTTGAAGAGACTTTGCCTGTGCCGCAATATGTAGTCTATCGTTGTAAATGCTCCATGTTCACTTGAGAAGAATCTATATTCTCTAGCTCTGAGGTGAAATTCTGAAGATGTCAATTAGATCCATCTGATCTAGTGAGTCATTTAGGATTGTTGTTTCTTTGCTGATTTTTTGTTTAGCGGATTTATCCAGTGGTATCAATGGGATGTTAAAGTCCCCTCATATGATTGTATTGCTGTTACTCTCTCCCTTGATATCCTCCAGAAGTTTTTTTTTTACATATTTGGGTGCTCCTGTATTAAGCAGATATATGTTTACCAGAGTTATATCCTCTTATTGAATTGCTCTCTTTAGTATTATGAAGTGGCCTTCCTTATCTCTTATTATGGCCTTCACTTTGAGGTCTATTTTGTCAGATATAACTATTGCTACCCCAACTTTTCTTTCATTTCCATTGGCCTGAAAATTTTTTTCCATCCTTTCACTATCAGTCTGTGCGAGTCCTTTGTTCTGAGTTGGGTCTCCTGTAGACAGCAAATATATGGGTCATGTTTTCTTATCCATTTAGCTACCCTATGTCTTTTGATTGGAGTATTTAATCCATTTATGTTTAAGATTATTAATGATAGGTACTTCTTTGTTGCAATTTTTATTCTTTATGCCTGTGTTCCTTCTTCCCTTTCTATTTCTTCTTTTTAAAGAAGTCCTTTTAGCATTTCTTGCATTGCTGGCTTGGTAGTAATAAATTTCCTTAGCCTTTTTTTTTTTTTTTCTATGAAGCTCCTGATTTCACCTTCAATTTTTAGTGATAGTCTTTCTGGGTATAGCCTTCTTGGACTTAGTCCCTTGCTTTGTATCACTTTGTATATTTCATTCCATTCCCTTCTAGCCTGATGTGTTTCTGTTGAGAAATCAGTTGATAGTCTAATGGGAGATCCCTTGTAGTTAACTTTCTGTTTTTCTCTGTCAGCCTTTAAGATTCTTATTTTGTCATTGATATTTGCCAATTTAATTTTGATGTTCCTTGGTGTTGGTCTTTTTGGGTTCATCTTATTTGGGACTCTGTGTGCTTCTTAGACTCGTGTGACTATTTTCTTCCCAAAATCAGGGAAGTTTTTTGTCATTATTTATTCAAACAGGTTTTCTAGTCCTTGCTCAGATTCCTCTCCTTCTGGCACTCCTATTATGCGGATGCTGTTTTGCCTTGTGTTGTCCCAAACCTCCCTTAGGCTCTCCTCCTCTTTTTAAGATTTTTTTTTTTCCAGTTGCTGCTCTGCTTGGGTGTTTTTTTCTACCTTGTCTTCCAACTCACTGATGTAGTCTTCAGCTTCTTATAGTCTACTGTTGAAACACTCCACTGTATTCTTTTTTGCCGCTATATCATTCTTCATTTCCTCTTGATTCTTCTTCATTTTCTTCTTGATTCTTACATGTTGTTGAATTTGTCGTCCATCCTTTTCAGCATCCTTATAACCATTGCTCTGAATTCATTCTCTGACAAACTTCTTGCCTCCATTTTGTTTATTTCCTTTTCTGGTGATTCCTCCTTTTTGTATGGGGCTTGTTTCTCTATCTCCCCATTTTTTTTTTCTGTTCCTTTGTGATTCTTTTTATGTATTAGATCAAATGGCTATGCTGCCCAGATTTTTTGAATGTGTCTTATATTGTAGATGTTTCATGGGACCCAGTGGTGCAGTCTCTCAGGTCTTCTGGGCTGGGTGATGCCCCCTACTTGGGATATTTGGGTTCTCTAATATAGTAGTTGGGTCTTGAGTATTAATGTCCAATTCATGGATAGAGTCTCCTCTCAGGGTGTCTGGTTATGTGGCTCGCTCTCTACCGTGTTTACCGAACAGCACAAAATACAACTAGACAAGACATAACACAAAGGGAACAAAACACAAATGTACTACAACACCAATAACCCCAACAAAAATGACCACCAGAGAAAAGAGAATTGGGAGAGAGAAAAGAAGGCAAAAATGATATTGAGGGTGGAAAAGATAAGGGAGAAAAGAAAAAGAAGAAAACAATATGTGGGGGAAAGTGCCACAAAACAAACAAATAAACCAAACAAAAAAAAAATGCAAACAACAAACACCCAGGAAAAGGGGCGGGGAAGAACAGAATCTGTAGAGGCAGGGCTTATATATAGAAAGGAAGATTAAGGAATTAAATGAATATGGTAAGGGCCATGGTTCAGTATAGAGGAGGGAGAAAGAGGATGAGTGGATAAGAAGAAAAGAAAAATAAATAAATAGATAAATAAATAAAAAGATAAAACATTTTTTAATTATTTAACTTATATATTCATTTATTTTTAGAAAAGGAGAATAGAGGAGAGAGTAGATAGGCTTGAGTTTAGTGAGTAAAAATAATTAAACAATTAGGAGAAGAAGAGAGCAAGAGATCAGAGGAAAAACAAAACCATAAAAAATTGACTAGCAAAGAAAGATAAAAGAGAATGGTGCATGGACTTGGAGCAGTGGAGAGGAAATTAGATATATAAGTAAGCAGAGACTACAATAATAATAACTCATCCATAAAGCAGATAAAGAAGATCAATTTTTAATAAGGGGTAAAAAGAAAGGAATGGAAAAAACAAACACAGGGACAGGAGAAGGGAAAACTGGATGAAAAAGTGAGAAATAAGGAAGAAAATGGTGGAAGAAAAGAAAAAAATAAGATAAAACAAAATAACAATAAAAAATAAAAATAGAGCCCTGACCGGTTTGGCTCAGTAGATAGAGCGTCGGCCTGCAGATTGGGGGTCCCAGGTTCCATTCTGGTCAAGGGCATGTACTTTGGTTGTGGGTACATCCCCGGTAGGGGGTGTGCAGGAGTCAGCTGATTGATGTTTCTCTCTCATCGATGTTTCTAATTCTCTATCCGTCTCCCTTCCTCTCTGTAAAAAATCAATAAAATATATTTTAAAAATATAAAAAATAAATAAAAATAGAATGAAGAAAAAATGAAACAAAGAAGATTTTAAAAAATAAGTTAAAAAATTTTAAATAACAGATAAAAAATAAAAAAGTGAAGTGTCATTCACTTCAGCTGAGTTTTAATGCCCCATGAGGGCTAGTTTAAGAACCCACTCTTCTGTCTGCCACTTCTCAGTTTCCTGTCAGGTAGTTAACACCATATTGAAGTTCCAAGCCATCCACCACTCCTTTTGTTTGTGTCTGTCTCCACAGTCTTGGCTACAAACAGATGGGACCAACCTGTCTGCTTTGCCTGTCTGCCTGCTGTCAATCTTAATCACTCAAGTGTCTATTTCTGACAGGGCTTTACATGGGAGGGTGTGTGTGTGTGTGTGTGTATCACTTTCTGGGACTGAACAGCCCCTCTTCAACCCAGTCCCTGAAGATTCTTTGGGACTATTCAGAGTATTTGTTTCCTTTGTGAAGCTCAAGGTGTAGGCTGGGTGTGGCTGTCTTAGCTGCCTTGAGGCTGCTGGGTAGGGCTGGTTCTTCACGAGAAAAATGGCTGCTTAGGTTTGGAGGGTCATGAATGTCTCAGTGCCAGATCCCTAGTCATCTCTCCCTGCCCTGTTCTCCTCCACAGCCTCTCCCCAGACTCCACAAATCTGCACCTCTACCTGCACTGCAGCCTCGGGTTTGTAAATAAAAGGTCCTATGAATTGGGTTTAGTGAATAAAAGCAAAGATAAAACAGAGGCAAAACAACCATGCAACTGCAAGTTTCTCTCCCCCTGGCACCATGTGGCTTGGGAAGCTCTTCGGGCCGCCTTTCTGGGTGCAGCCTCTCATGGCTGTGGGCTTAGATCTAGATTCCCCAGCCGCCAGCAGCCCTGTGGACTTCCTTTCCACAGTCAGATGTTATGCCTGTCTCCAAGGGACGTGGACTTGGTGCAGTGCAACTTCCTTCTGACCCTCTTGGCTTGGTGGTCATGCATCTCTCTCCAGCCCAGATCCTGGGTCCTACCATTCTCCAGGCTTCCACTGCCCTTCCCATCTGTGAATTGTCTCACCAGCTGTGTCTAACTCGCCAATTCCAGGTGGATGTTATTCAATTTAGTTGCTCCTTCTATCTGCTCCAGAACAAGGCACAGGACACGTTTGTCTATTCTGCTGCCATTTCCCCCCTCCTGCTTGAACAATTTTTTATGAAACTGTTTGATTTAGCTTTTTCATTGATTGTGAGTCTCATTTAACTTAGATTTGTGTTAACTTTTGGCAGTATTTAAAAGGGGAAGATAAAAATTTTCTTCTCAGTTATGTTCTCCGTTAACATGTCCATAAAGACGTTCATTGATTTGTTCCTTTAACTGAATGGAAAGATCTTGGAACCTCTAGTGTGAAATGTGTCTTGCTTTAGGCACCCAAGTCTCCTCATCTGTGCCATTTTCTTTCTTCCCCACTAGGACCTAAATTCCCTAATGGTAAGGGTATTGTCTCATCACTCCAAAGCCCTTCATCTAGACTAATTCCTGGCACACAGTGAGTTCTCATATTTGTTAATGGGATTCAGTGATTAGCATCATTTAACTTAAGAAAATAAACCCTGTACAGTAACTGGGGCATGAGCACCAGAAATAGCACATGGGAGATGGTGACTTATTGAAAAGGATGACATGGTGCATAAGTCTGCTCATACTGCTATGATGACATCTCACAGGCTGGCCACTGAAACAACAGAAATTTATTTTCTCACTGTTCTAGAAGAAAATTTATTTTCTCACTGTTCAAAGTCAAAATGCCAAAAAAAAAAAAAAATCAGTTTATGGTGGGTTCTCTCTTCCTGGCTTACAGATGGCCACCGTCTCCCTACATCCCCATATGGCCTTACCCTGTATGTACTCATTGGCAGAAACAGCTCTGGTGTCTCTCCCCTTTTAGATACCAGTCCTATCATATTAGGGCCCCATCATAGATCTCATTTAAGTTCACCTCCCTAAAGGCCCTGTCTCTATATAGTCTTTGGTATTAGAGTTTCAACATGTGAATTTGTGGGGGATACAATTCAGTACATAACACACATGTTCATTCATGTGTTTTGTTTTTTTCCTAGTCTAAAACAATGTAGTCTATAGTGCCTTGGAAAAATTGAACTCTGATCGGCTGCTTCCTGGACACCCCCCACTGGGGACCGAGCTTGCAACCTGGGCATGTGCTCCCGACCGGAATCAAACCTGGGACCTTTCAGTCTGCAGGTCAACACTCTATCCATCAAGCCAAACAGCTAGGGCAAAATTGAACTTTTTTTATATATAAAATTAATAATAGTTGTTTAGTATAATCAAATATCTATACAATATTCAAATTTCTCTAAATATCTTATTAATTGTTTATAATTTTCACATTTAAATTAGGATACAAATAAGAAAGGTCCATAAATTACATTTGGTTAATATTCTCTAAAGTCCATTTTAATTGACTTTTGCTTCCCACCCCCCTCCCCCCTTATAATTTACTAGAGGCCCGGTGCACGAATTGGTGCATGGGTGGGATCCAACCAGCCCGTCCTGATCCGGGCCATTAGGCCTGGGGGAGGGGATGCGGGATGTTGGCTGGCCAGCCCCACCCCTGGTCAAACTCCCAGTTGAGGGGACAATTTGCATATTAGCCTTTTATTATATAGGATTTATTGAGAAAAACGAGTTGTTTGGTCAGTAGCTTCCCACGTTCTGGATTACTTTCCCATGGTTGTTTAACATATTTCTCTGTTCTCCTTATTCCCTGCGAACTGTTACTTATGAGTAACAATAACAGGGCTTGAGAGAAATGAGACCTTTAACTTGTAAAATAATTTCCTCTAATTAAGTGTCCTCTCCATTAAGTGTTTATAGAGAAAGCGAAGGTGAAGATGTATTCTCTCAGGGGGTAGAGGGAGATGAAGGGGCTGCTGCAGCCCGTGGGGAGCACCGCCCTGTGGCCGTGTGCTGTGTGCTGTGTGCTGTGTGCTATGTGCTGTGTGCAGCTCAGCTGGGTGTGCACCTGGGGAAGAGCCACTGTGCAGGACAGCGGAGGAAATCCAACCATAAGAAAACATTTGAAAACTTGGGAAATTCTATTGTCTCATTGCAGGATGCCCTAGAAGCCCAGACATCCTCTTTTCTCTTATACCACTACCCTGTGTGAAAATGCATGCTAAAATAAAGCACAAATACCACAAACTCATATGGGGCTGGATGAGACTTGAGAAAAACTTCAGAGCATCATGGCAAGACTTTCCCATATACCCAGGCTGTCCTGATGCCAGTGGAGCTTCCTTACAGTCACACATTTTCTAAAGGGGTTTGAAGTCCCTGCAGAGCTCAGGGATCAGCAAGGAAAGGAAAATGGATATCTCCAGCCACAACCGGAAGTTGTCAAATTAGACATTATCCTGGCAAGAAATCTGCATGGTCAGACACTGGATAATCAAAGTCCGCTCTGGCATGAATGTTGGGCCAGCGCTCAGCAACCATCTGAACCAACAGAATCTACTTTTGTATCTGAGTTCTTCTCAGCCTCACAACAACCAAACTCAAAATGGAGAGAGAGTGAACTCTACATCATGAACACTGAGCCAGTTTTTGAATCACGGGACATAGGAACCCAAGCTGACTTTTACTTGCAATCCTGGAGTTATAAGGGAAATTCTGACTTCCTAGGCCTGGAAATGTTTGATACCCAGCCACAGACAGGCCTCAACCTCTGATTAGACAACCAGCCCTCCCCTGCCTCTGGGATGTTTCCTGAAACACTTCAGCTTTTTCATGAGTGCTGATTCACGTGATACAGAAACAAACACGGAATCGTCACTGCCAAAGACACGCCTGTCCTGGAAAGCAAGTTCTGTTGATGGAAACACAGACAGTGAGCACTGGTTTTGAAAACTTGGGGAGTTTGTTCTTTGCCATCAGTGGAACACCAGCAATGAATGACTGCTTTTGTCCAACTTGATCTGGATCCCGTTCCCATGTTTGTTCTCTAGAAGCTCAGATATGTGCAACTACATGCAGACTCCAGCTCTCCAGCTTCTAAACATCAGGTGCACCTATGCAGTGACAATTACAGTTTTCTTCTAAAATGAAAAAATAGAGAACAGGGCCAACAGCATTAGCTATACTGAATAGAGTTTGTTATGATTTCTTTCATTCTTTGTAGTTATTTGCCTTTTGTACTATAAACATGAAATTTATATGTAAATGACTGTTATAAAGTGTAAGATGCTGATCTATATATTTTTAAAGGTTTCCAACTAGAATAATTCTGGTATCCAATAACTTGTGCCTGAAATTTTCTATTCACTAAGAATAATGAAGACCTTAATGGCAGCAATAAAAAATGCACAACACACACGAAAGGCAGCCACCTAACATTCATTCATTTCAGTTTTTTGTTTAATCGATTTTGAAATGTAGAACAGAATGGAAGTCAAGGCACATCTCAGGTTTTATTCCTAATCTGCACAAATAAGAAGCAAAAACATAATCTCAGGAAGCACCCCCAGCCCCTGGAGACTCTGGTTAATGTTTCTAAGAGCATTAGCCAATGTCTGAGGGTAATGCTCTAGAAACAATTACCCTCATTTCAGAAATACACTGGCTTTCTAGTCTATACCAGCTCCCACCAGTTCATTATGTTCACAAGCAACAGGTCATCAAAGAGGAAAAATCTTCCCTCCAGCACTCCCACATGCTTTTTCCGAGTGAGAGCCAGATTATCTGAGGTATCTGGGAAGACACTTTCCTGGTTATAGCAAAACCAGTGTGTCCAAAGGTCTTGAATTTAGAGATAAATGAGGCGCCTAACAGAGGCTCTTTGAGAAAGGTTTTCTCTCTGAAAGTCCATTAAAAAATGACTTTATTAATGATTTACTCTACAGGCCACTGTTTGTTCAGAAGGTCATAGAATTTCTTTTTTTACTTTTTTATATACATGTGGATGAAACATAAATCTAAAAGCAACAAATAATTATTAAGAAACACACCTGCATAACATCTCCCAGGTCAAGTAATAGAACATTGCCAGACCCTAGAAGTTTCCAGTGTGTCCCTTCCCTACTATTCTGATTTGTATTATAATTACTTCCTAACTTTTTGTTATACTTTCACCACCTATGTATTTAGGCATCCCTAAAATCATAATTTAGTTTGACTTAGTTTTGGACTTTATATAAATGCAAGCACACAATATTTATTATTTTGAACATCTTTTGTACATTACACTTATAAAATCCACATTGCTGCTCGTAGTAATTATAATTTTTTTCTGTGGACATTTGGGTTGGTTCCAGCATTGGGTAATTATGAACAATGCTGCTTTGAACATTCAAACATATAAATGTCTGGGGAATGAAGTTTGCTGAAGGGAGACTGCTGGGATGCATGCAACACATATTTCACCTCAACCAGACAATCCATTTTCCAAAGGAGTTTGTACCAATTTGCACTTCCCCCAGCAGTGGATAATGTCATGGCTCTACATCCTCCCAACCGTGTTATATAAGACTTTCCAACTTCAGATTTGATTTTTCCAAAAGCTGCCACCTCAACTTTTAATGAAACATAACCTAACAGAACAAACAACTGCATTTAGTCCTGTTGCCACCTTTCGTACAAGTGACAGTGGCCCAGAATTTGGCTTCATTTAATATGGTTTCAAGGCTCTTCACAGTGTGGGGCCTTCTCCTGAGCATATATTTCACTCTGTTCAAATCTTTCAGAACCGAACATTGTCTACCCCTAATGATCAGGTGCATGGAGGGAATCAGGTTTAAGAAGAAAGTATTCTGAAGCATCAAAATGACATGTCAAGAGGCAGGCTATTTGCTGTGAGAGCAGAAGCAGAAGCAAGACATGGCACCACCAGTCTTTGCAAGGTGAATGCCATCTGACCACTAAACTATTGTAGGTTTTCCCTTTCCTTCAGGTGGACTAGAAAGTAATAGAACTGCTGGTGAGACCCTGCTTGGCCCCGGAGGATGGCTGGTTAGCCAGAGACGGGTAAGATTCCTCAAGGAAGGAACAACCTAAGACAGGCACAGTCGCAGAGGGGCCATCAGGAGAGAACTTGGGGGGGCAACAGAAGTGGGGCACAGACCCTCACCCCCCCAACATTGCAGGGGCTTGAACCCTCACCCCCTTCTAAAGGAGGTCTCCTACCCCCATGGCTGCTTTGCGCTTCCCACACCCAGCTCAGATCGGGACCCAGGCAACAGAAAGAGACCCGGCCCAGCTCACATCGAGATACAGGTGACAGACAGAGACTTGGCCCAGCTCAGATCGGGACCCAGGTAACAGACAAGAGACTTGGCCGACAGCAGTTGCCCTATATCTAATTCAGCTGAGCATTTGGAATGCTCAGGGCCCACTCAAGAATGCAAATAATCCTTCCCACTAATATTTACAGGGTAAACTAAGATTGTTGGTAGAGTATTAAATTTGACAGTAAAATAGTAATCGAGTTTTCAGATTAATTTAAATAGGCTAATTGAAATAAGTGAATATTCAAGTACTGGACAAAAAGCTATTCTTAAAGTAATAACTAAAATTTCTATTGGTAGTTCATCTCATGGTAAAATTCCTGAATATGCAATGAACCTAAAGCAGTCATATGTGTGGGGGAAAAAAAAATTTTTTTTTAATTTAAAGTTATCAAGACTGCATTATAAAATTTACAAAAACCTCCATTAAAAAAAAAGGGGGGGGGATAGTAGGGCAATATCATGTAAGGAAAAATATCCTATAAGTAAATTACATCTAGAAAATTTTTACTTTACCAAATTAAGGTTCATTTGCAATGCTAACAGCAAGACGGCTATTAAAAACACACATGGTGTCTAAATAAGACAAAGGAAAATCGTTTGAACAAAAATAAAAAGGATCCCAAATCAATTATATAGAAAAGATTCCTTTATTAACTTGTGGTCGAGAATATATTTGTATATTTTCAGAAAACAACCCCAAGACCAGGTGGATTCCTGCAACAGAGAGGAATTGACAGGAGTGCTCCAACCACGAAGACAAGAGGCAAAAACAGTCCAGAGATGGAAGACGCTGATAATGCCTTGCCATGGGAGCAGTCAGCAGCTGTGCACCGCTGCAGGTTACCTAGGACCAAACCAGAGAGGGTCGGACCTGCATTGCCACCATGTGCCCACCATCCAGATATCACTGCTGACATGTACACATAAGGAACTGTTGGACATTGAAATTGGGACTCAAACATTTTTTTGTTTTGTCTTGTTTTGTTATTTTATGTTTATTTCCAGTCTGCAAAGGCAAAACTTTTTAAAGGAAAGAAATGGTGGGAAAAAGATACATAGGCAAAGAAGCATTGAACAGACTGTCAAACTACATTGGGAAGACAGGGGTGGTTGGGCGAGGAGGGCTGTAAGAGACCAACCGAAGGACTTGTACGCATGCATATAAGCACAACCAATGGATATAAGACACTGGGGTGGGGGGGGGGAGGGTGGGCAGGTGAAGGCATGTCCTGGGGGGTAGGGGAGGTCGGGGGGAGATCAAAGGGGAAAAAAAAAAGGAGACATATGTACTACTATTTGTAATACTTAAAACAATAAAAATAAAATAAAATTAAAAAAAAAAAAAACTGCTGGTGAGGAAAGCTATAAACTCTCAGCACACTGGCCACGTCCAGTGCCTTCACTTAGTGAGGACTTGCTCTGCCTGCCACTCGCCGTCATGAAGAAGGGAAGGAAACCCCCATTCCCCACCCCCCCCCCCCCCCCGCCTCCCTTTGTGGTGCTGCTCAAAGATTTCAATCAGGGTACGGTCATGGTTCATTAGAAGATCACATCTAAAATAATACTGGTGAGCCCTGACCGGTTTGGCTCAGTGGATAGAGCGTAGGCCTGTGGACTGAAGGGTCCCAGGTTCCATTCCGGTCAAGGGCATATACCTTGGTTGTGGGCACATCCCCAGTAGGGGGTGTGCAGGAGGCAGCTGATTGATGTTTCTCTCTCATCGATGTGATGTTTCCGGCTCTCTCTCCCTCTCCCTTCCTCTCTCTGTAAAAGAAGTCAATAAAATATTTTTTAAAATTAAAAATTTAAAAAAAAATAATGCTGGTGAGAGTCAGAAAACCACTTGAGAGTTAACAGGAAACATTCATTTGAAGCTGGAAATGCAGATAGAAAAATACATGTATTTCAAGTGTCCTAGAATAAGGAAATTATGACTGTTCATTGAGCACATACAAATGAATTTGTATCAAGCAATTCATATACTAATACATTGTCATATTGAACCTTCCCAACAATCTGAGACCTGAATACCCTTTCCCCTCCCCATTTCCCCCAAGCCTCTTCAACCGGGGTCACTCCTACTCATGGCTCAGTGCTCCTCTTAAATGTCCTTTTTCCAGGGAACCTCCCCTGACACCCCAAGCCCAGGTTGACTCTAACGCCCATGCATCCCCATTGTCCCTGTGCTTCTCCGTCTTAGAACGTCACATGCCATATTGAAATCTCCTTTTTGGGGGTCTCTGTTTCTCTCTCAGACTAATTTCCAAGATAAAGGAGACTAATTCTAGTTTTAACTCAGCATTATCTCAGCCTTTGGTCTAAAGTGGGGGCCAAAAAATATACGGTGAATAAATGAATGATTATCCTCATTTTAGAGAGGAAGTAGAAGCTAAGGCAAGATCAGAGTCCTGGGTGGCCAGAACTCCCACTTCTGTGCTGTAAAGGGCTGGGCGCTGCGCTGCATGCTCATCACACTGTGTCTCCCTTAACCTGCACACTAACTCGGAGAGGTAGGTCTCCCCTTCCACCCCGTGACAGATGAGGAAACTGAGGTGCAAGGAGTATCATACTTTTAATACCAAGGGCTCACAACCATTAAGTCTGCAGTCAACAGCTGAACTTAAACTATCCCACTCATCCCCTCCTCCACTCCCCCACCAGCATCTCCCTCTGGATGTTGGTTGCACCAAATCTGGCTTTTGCAAAGGATACTAGCGTTCATGGAGTAGAGAGAGAATGTGCTTTGGAATAATGTCTTCAAATTCTTTCTTTTCATTTACTAATACCTCTTAGATTAAATACATCGATGGAGCAATCTCACATGTTACTTAATAATAAATCAGAAACTTGAATGACTCAGATGGGGGCTCTCCAGTCAGCTGGTCTGTGGTCAAACACAAACCTATTCCTCCACAGTGGTGTAACTGGACATGTTCCTAACCCTCCCAAGGCTGCTGTTGCTTGTTTCCAATTGAGGAGGACAATGGTGTGTCTGCCTTGGGGTTGTGTGAGGACTGGATGAAGTAATACGCATAAAGCCATAACATAATGCCCGGAGCATACATGGGCTCATTAAATGTGGGTGGAGTCGTTAGGGCGCTTTGTAGCCAGTACAGAAAACCTTGACTCAACTAGTTTAAACAATGGAAAGTGCTATGTCAGGTAATCTAACCAAAGCTCAGGTGGCTCCATAGTTAATTCGGGGTTAATTCCTCAAGGCCTCCATGGTTCCTACCTCCCCAGCCTCCACCTTGACTCCTCCTACCTCATTACTTCCTCACAGAGGTTGAACCCCACTCTTTCCCGTACACTGACTAGTTCCGGACCTAGGTCCAGCGTTTGACTATAGCAGAATTCCTTGTCACTGTAAGACTCAGCACAGACAGATGGCTGAGACAGCTGTAGGTCCCTGTGAGTTCATGCTTCCAGTGACTCAGTCATCCTCACTCCCAGCCCCAAAAGCAGGCACCAGGAAACACTGTAGTGCTATTCCTGCTTCCCTTTCCCTCTACTTCCTTCTCAGATCCTTCTCAGGCCCCACCTGGGAAGTGCTATCTTCCCGAGAGCAGCCCCTGAACCTGGGGGAATGTGAATTTCCTGCCAGGCCTTACTCTATGCTTTTCTAGATGTAAGTCATCTTGAAGAAGGAATGTGAGCGTGGGGATTAGTGGCACTTCCCCATGAATTCATGCCATTTGAAATAATTTTTCCCCCAAAAAAGTAATAAAGATAGAAATTCCAGACACAGAAAAATCAGTGGGGTGAACCTTTTAGCACTGGTAAACTCAGCTTTTTCTGAAGAGTTTATCTTGTTCTTTCTTGCTCTTGATTTTAGTTCTGGTTTCCAAAGCAAAACCTCAAACCAGAAAAAATGTAAAGATACAGAAAACCAGAAACAGGTAAGCATAAAAGTACCCACAATTCCACATTACTTATAAAACTGTTAATAAGCAAAAAACACCGATTTATATAGATAGATAGATAGACAGATAGATAGATAGATATCAGTGTTTTTCGCTATGCAAATACTTTATTTTAAAACAGAGAATCTTAAACTATATCTCAGTTTGGTGACTTCTTTTCTAAGTACTATAGCATGAACATATTTCTATATTAATAAATGTAGGTCCCTGTTGGAAGCGCCCATTGTCTTCACTAGCAAAGAGGTGTGGACAAGGAACCTGGAATGCTGGTCAACCTTGAAGCTCTGAAAGGTCAGAGCCAACCTCCCACTATTTAGATGAGACAATGGTAGCTAAAGCAACTTCCACCTTTTAGTTTTATGTAAATCCTTGCTGATTGGCTATTATTGGAATTGCCTGCCTAAAGGCTATGGGTGTATCCCATAGTCTTTTTTTTTTTTTAATTTCTTTATTGATTAAGGTATCACATATTTGTGCTCATCCCTCCATTCCCCTCCTGAACCCTTCCCCACGCATGTTGTCTGTGGCCACTGGTTAGGCCTATATGCATGCATACAAGTCCTTTGGTTGATTTCTCCTCCTTACCCCCACCCTCCCCTACCTCCCCTCTGAGGTTTGACAGTCTGATCGATGCTTCCCTGTCTCCGGGTCTGTTTTTGTTCATCAGTTTATGTTGTTCATTATTTCCCCTAGATGAGTGAGATCATGTGATACTAGAAATACGCTTATAAGAACTGAACATGAGACAAACAATAATGGTTATGCTGGGAGGCAAATGAATCAGTCTGTAGTGAGTTTCTTTCTGGGCCAACAGTTCTTCTGAGTCCCGATTTCAATGTAATACAGTTCCTTATGTGTACATGTCAGCAATGATATTTCAGTTCTGGATGGTGGACAAATGGTGGTAATGCAGGTCCGACCCTCTCTGGTTTGGTCCTGGGCAACTTGCAGCGACGCACAGCTGCTGGCTGCTAGTATGGCAAGGCGTCGTCAGCATCTTCCATCTCTGGACTGTTTCTCCTCCGTCTTCATGGCTGGAGCAATTCCTCTCTGTTGCAGGAATCCACATGGTCTTGGAGTTGTTTTCTGAAAATATACAAACATATTCTCGACCAAAAGTTAATAAAAGAATCTTTTCTATAAATTTGATTTGGGATCCTTTTTCATTTTTTTGCCCAAACGATTTTCCTTTGGCTTGTTTTGACACCCCATGGTCTTAATAAAAGGGATAGGAAGGTCAGAGCAGGGTGGAGTCCTTCCCCTTGAGTTGAGCTCTCGCCTGGCTCCCAGTATTTCCAAATTAATATTTTCTAGTCTCTTTCATTTGTATGTGGCCTCCTCCAGAGCCCAAACCCTGAACCTGAACCCTGAACCTCAAGGGTCGTGGGGGGTACACTTGCAACTGACAGCCCAACATGGTCCCCAAAATAGATTTCAATGGCTGCTGAGTATTCCATTGTATGGGTGCACCACGATGTATTTTAGAAAGCCAAAGGGGGAGGGAGCAAGGTTTTTCATGACAAACAACATCTTGGTACATGGTTGGGCAGTTGCATCCTTGGGTTTGTTCTCAAATCTCCTCATATAAATGGGTACTTGTACTTCCAACTAACTTTGAGTAAGGAATTTCTTTTCACTGATACCTGTTCTGCCCTGCTCCTCAGAGTTATAGGATTA
The DNA here is from genome assembly GCA_026230045.1 of Corynorhinus townsendii. NCBI lineage: Eukaryota > Metazoa > Chordata > Mammalia > Chiroptera > Vespertilionidae > Corynorhinus > Corynorhinus townsendii. Next base: position 75,189,339 of record JAPDVU010000001.1, on the reverse strand, counting down.
ATAAAGAGAAAGGAAGCTGATATTATATGGATACTCTTTTTTTTAATTTTTATTTTTTTCATATTATTATAAGCTTTATTTTTTTAAATAAATCTTTATTGTTCAGATTATTACAGGTGTTCCTCTTTTTTTTTTCCCCATAGCTCCCCTCCACCTGATTCCCCACCCCACCCCATGCCCTTACCCCCCACCACTGTCTTCATCCATAGGAGTAAGATTTTTGTCCAATCTCTTCCCGCACCTCTCACACCTGCTTCCCCTGAGAATTGTCAGTCCACTCCCTTTCTATGTCCCTGATTCTATTATATTCACCAGTCCATTCTGTTCTTCAGATTTTTTATTCACTTGATTTTTAGATTCACTTGTTGGTAGGTATGTATTTGATGTCATTTTGTTGTTCATAATTTTTATCTTTACCTTTTTCTTCTTCTTCCTCTTCTTAAAGAATACCCTTCAGCATTTCATGTAATACTGGTTTGGTGGTGATGAATTCCTTTAGCTTTTTCTTGTCTATGAAGCTCTTTATCTGACCTTCAGCTCTGAATGATAGCTTTGCTGGGTAGAGTAATCTTGGTTGTAGGTTCTTGCTATTCATCACTTTGAATATTTCTTGCCACTCCCTTCTGGCCTGCATAGTTTCTGTTGAGAAATCAGCTGACAGTCGTATGGGTACTCCCTTGTAGGTAATTAACTGTTTTTCTCTTGCTGCTTTTAATATTCTCTCTTTGTCTTTTGCCCTTGGCATTTTAATTATGATGTGTTTTGGTGTGGTCCTCTTTGGATTCCTCTTGTATGGGGTTCTGTGCGCTTCCTGAACTTGTAAGTCTATTTCTTTCACCAGGTAGGGAAAGTTTTCTGTCATTATTTCTTCTAATAGGTTTTCAATATTTTGCTCTCTCCCTTCTTCTGGCACCCCAAAAATTTGGATGTTGGTTCGCTTGAAGTTGTCCCAGAGGCTCCTTACACTATCTTCATATTTTTGGATTCTTTTTTCTTTTTGTTTTTCTGGTTGGATGTTTTTTGTTTCTACATATTTCAGATCTATGGTTTGATTCTTGGGTTATGTTGATCTACAGTTGAGTTTCTGTATATTCTTTATTTCAGACAGTGTATGCTTCATTTCTGACTGATCCTTTTCCATTTTTTTGGCATTCTCATTAATATCCTTAAAGGTCTCATCAAGTTTCTCAGCAGTTTTAAGAAGATTCTTGAGTAACCTTATAAATGTGGTTCTGAACTCTATGTCATCCAGTAGTTTGCTTTCCTCCGTTTCTTTCATTCGTAACATATTTCTTTGTCTCCACATTTTGGCTGCTTCCCTGTGTTGATGGAGTAGCTTTCTGTGGTAGGTGATCTATAGGGGGCAGTAGCTCAGCCTCTTCAATCACATGAGGTGGATGCTCTTGGTACACCCCTTTGTGGGCTGAGTGCAAAGTCTTGGTGTAGTTAAGCCTTAATTGCTGTTGGTACACTGGGAGGAATTGACCTTCAGGCCAATTAGCTGTGAGCACTCGCTGTGTCTATAATGGAAGAACTGCTGCGCTGAAGACACGCTTATGGGGCAGGACTTGTTTCAGTGGGGCTTTGGTGCTCACTGAGTCTGGCTCTTGAATGTGTCACTTATGGATGTGAGGAGTTGAAATCTGGTGTCTCGCACTGACCACTAGGTACACTGGCTTCTGGATCTCCAATGGGGTGCAGGTCAGCTACTGTCTGAGGCCACCCAGCAGGAGCTACAGTGAGAGCTACAGTTTTCTCCTCTTTGCTTGGGGTTTGGAGGTTTTGGAGCTGTCTGACCCAGGCTGCAAGTTTGCTAGGTTAAGCTGCGATAGGGCAGGTCTTTCTTATGCTAAAGCCACTGCTTGGAGCTTGGGTGGGTTTGTAGGTTGTGCAGGGCAGGGTCTCAGGGTGTCACTAGGCTAGGGCGTGGCAAACAGCAATGGCTGCTAGTTAGCCAGTTCTGTGTCTTCGACGGCATCCCTGAGTCCCGTGCCCCAGTGCAGTAAACAATTATTCCTGTGCGCAGCTCTGCAAGCAAGCCACCCTCACTGGCAGACAGTCCAGCTTCTCCCCGTAGGAGTTTGGGTCCCCCGTGTCTCCCTAGAGACTGGATTTCAGAGTAATCGGGGGCTTGTCTCCCTTTGGGATGAAAAAAGCAATGCCTGCCGCCAGCCCAGATCACGCGCCTCTGTACCTCAGCTTTTCAGCGCTCATGCACGTCTCAATGCTCTTTTCTCTTTCCTTTTAGTTGTAGAACTTCCACTCAGCCAGCTTTCCCGTGGTTCTGGGTGATAGACGTTTTGTCTTTTAGTTGAAGTTTTGAAATTGTTGTGCGAGGCAGCAGTTTAGGTGTTTACCTACACCGCCATCTTGGATTCTCCTATATGGGTACTCTTGATGCAGCTCTCTTAGAATAAAACGTCAGATGATGAGTCCTTGGGGACCAATCTGCTTTGTGTTAACTTTAGAATTGATTGTGGGTGGTGTCCACTTTATCTGGAAAGTGGGTTTGCTGTGTTTTAAAGGCATCTTAATCCTGGCCAGTTTAGCTCAGTACATAGAGCATCGGCCTGTGGACCAAAGGGTCCTGGGTTTGATTCTGGTCAAGGGCACATCCCTGGGTTGCAGGCTCCTCCCCAGCCCAGGCCCTGGTCAGGGTGTGTGTAGGAGGAAACCAATTGATGTGTCTCTCTCACATCGATATTTCTCTCTGTCTCTCCCTCTCCCTTCCACTCTCTCTAAGAATCAACGGAAAAATCTCCTTGGGTGAGGATTATTTTAAATTAATTAATTAATTAATTAATTAATTTAATTTAATAAAATCAAGGCATCTTAATCACATGGTTTCTCTCTAGTCTTTCTAGTGTTTCAGGTCCAAGAAATCTCCTTGTAGGGATCCAGGCTGTGTTCACAGACCAACCTCATGGCTGAGGCTCCTTTCCTCCAGGAATCTCAGTGTGTGAGCTGACTTGGGTGCCCTGGACTAATATTTAACCTAGCAGTACAAGCCACAAGTCATTGTCAGAGGCTGGGCGGATTGATCTGGAATGTAAAGGTTTATTTATTTACTGGCTCCCTAATGTGCAGGTCATGTTACGAATGGTATTATCTTGCCGTGCAGGAAATGTGCACATGCTTTGAGGCCAAAGCTTAAGTCAGGGCCATAATATTCTGACCCCAGTGAATGGTGATTTTCCACAACAGCAAAAAAGCTTTAAAGATACAGTAGCGGCAGGAATCCTGGCTTATTGAACCAGGAGCTAAGGAAGAGCAGAGCCTCAAATGGTACATTTAAAACAAAACAAAACATGTTTTTATTGATTTTAGAGAAAGAGAAAGGGGGAGAGACAGAGAGATAGAAACATAGATCAGTTGCCTCCTACATGCCCCTGCTGGAAATCAAGACTGCAACCCGGACATGTGCCCTGACTGGGAATTAAACCAGTGATCTCTTGGTTCATCGGTTGACCCTCAACCACTGAGCCACACCAGTTGGGCTCAAATGGGATATTTTGTCTTCATTCCCTGAGCCTTCTTTCTACACATACACTTGCCAAACCCTTCTTTTTAAGGACCATCTTAAGTCTACCTTTGGTAAACCTTCCCTGATTTTCTCTGCCCTCTCAGATACCCCAGTTTTCCAAATTCTTGCAGCTCTTCACAGTCTATGCCATATGCACTTAATTTTGACCTTTCTATTGTGGAGAGCAGTGACAGCATTTGGACAGGTTCAAGCCTTGGACTAATGAGAGGGCACGGTCCTCTCATGGCAAAGCCAACTGCGAGTCCCTCCCAGCACAATTATAGCCAAAGGCTATGGTTATAAGCTTGACCTTATGGTCCGAACCTATGGTCCCAGGTGGCTAAGTGAGGTAGGCTGCAGGAGATGCAGCAAGTGCTGCCAAAACAAAGCTTGATAGATTTTAGGTGCATATAATTGAATAGGTTCTAAACCCATGAGAACATTGTAAATATCTTGACCTTACTTGGCCTCATGGGAGCTGGCTATAAAATAAAGACTCAGCTTGCAGTCTGTGGCACTGTCTCTCCATCAGAAAGCAGTGTCCCACCTAGCCCTAGCTTTATTCTCTTGTCTATGTCTTCTTTAATCCTTCACTGCCCGCCCCCACCCCCCGCCTCAGGTTCACCCCTGGCCGTGCTGAGCGCAGTATAGTCTATGTCACTATTTCATGTGCACTGGGCTTGTTTCTGCAAATGAACTCGCTGAGGTGAGGGCCAGATGCACTTCTACCCCCACCCTTAACCAGAATAAAGCACAGGGGCGGTGCTCAGGCAATGGGTTCAAACAGGACTGGCTTTCTCTTCTTGCTTAAATTTCATTGAACCAGCATTTATGAAGGACTCCTATGCTCCACGCTCTTGACAAGGCACTTCATAAGCAATCACTTCTGAGTGCCTTGGAGAAAACACCATGCAATCTTCACAATGCTAACTGAGCACAGTGAGCATCTGAGTAACATTAAAACAGGAACCTCTCCTGAGACCCATCCTCTCATTTTACAAAGGAAGTTCTGGCTCAGAGAAGGATAATGACCTGCTCAAGGTGACACAGGTATTTTTTTCAGGCATCAAAACTTTAGCCCTTCATGCAGAACGCCTTAAGAGTTTTTGAGTTCCTAAGCAATGAGCACTACAAAAAAATACATTGCTCAGCAAAATAGTTATATATCAAGATTCCATCATAACAATAGACTCTAAGCATTTAATTCCTTTGGTTGTGTAGAAAATTATAATTAATTAGAAGTTTGTCAAAGAAATCCTTGGGGAAAGGAACCATAAAAAAAAAATTCTCATCACTTTTTCTGAATGGGCCCAATAGTGCTTGATATGAGGACCAAAGTAATTGCTGTTTAAGGCAACACGATAGAGCTGAGAAACCTCCCTTCATCAGTGCGCTCCCTGTCTGCGGCAGTCAGTGTGTGTTGGAGAACTGCAGGTGTCCTCAGCCCTGCCATGGCAGGTTTGTGTCGCCAGTCTGTCTGTGAAAAACTATAATTGCAACAGCAACATAGGCCAATTTCACAGCTGCACTGAGTTATGAATGATGAAATAGTTCCATTTTGCAGAAGTGTGTTTGAGTTATTCATTCAAAATTCCTTTACTGAGCACCTAATATGAGCAAAGCACAATGTTAGCAGATGTGGCGGCAGCCTGCCAGGACAGGACTCTGTTACAGAAACAGAAGACGGGCTTACACCACAGACACTTGCCTAGCTCATGTAATTCAAAGGAAGAGAGATTCTGGCTTCCGGTGGGGCTTGATCACAGCTGAGCCACATCTAAAAGGACCAATGTTTTCTCCGTCCTTCTCTCTGTTTTCTGCAGGGTTAAGGTTATTGTCAGGCTCCAAAGTTCTCATGACAGCTTCAGATGTTTCCCTGGTGCTGGCAGGTAACTAAAACACTGTCTAGGGAAGGAAGAGTCCGAGGTAACTTTCTTAGCAGTAACCAGAGGTCTGGCTGAGGAGTTGAGCAGCTGCCCACATTTGAAGCCATCACCAGAGCAGGGAGAACGGGGTTCTCTGCTTAGACGGGTAGAGGGTGTGTGTGTGTGTGTGTGTGTGTGGTGTGTGTATTATAGGCCTGTAGCAATTCAAGACTAATTGACCACTTAGCAGAGTACGGCTTGCTTGCATCTAGGGTGGGGTCAACTCCACCCTAAGCACTTGTCAAGGATGGGGCTAGAGCGGTTTCACCTAGTGACGTCAGACTTCCGTTGTCTAGGGAAGGGGAATGGAAAGCAAGCAACAAACATCCCCTGTCAGGCCCACAAGTGAGCTCTGGTGAGACAGATGTGAAGGTGCCCCTGAGCAGGACCTGTCTGGGCCCCTCAGATGGTGTTTTCACTGGCAGCCGATTACCTGGTGAAGGTGTTCATCCGTGAGAGGGCTGCTTCAGCTCTCAGTTGGAGGAGTAAGTCTGCAGGAAGGCAGTTGTGCCACAAAAGCTGGTTTGAGCTCTAACTAAAAAGCAAGATCTGGTCAGATCCTCTGAAGAAAACCAGATTTGGGGGCTATTGTCAGCACCAAAAGCTAATCAATGCATGTCCCCAGCACCTACTCCAGCAGCTACTTCAACACACATTGATTGATAATCTATATATGTGCTAAGTATCCCTCCCTCCATCTGACCTGTCGCTGTGATGTGCACTGACCACCAGGGAGCAGATGCTCAACACAGGAGCTGCTGAGCTGCAGTGACCTGGCAGTGGCGGTTCTCGGGTGATACACCCCGAAACCAGAGAGGAGGGAGCCCGATTCCTCATGGGGCCTCGTGATTCCACCTTCAGCCATGGGTTATGCTTTTGCTGGGGTACTGTTGGCCCCGAAACTGGTTTACTGCACACTTGTGTTTGCGTTCCACACCCTGCACAACAGCAACTTTGCAGAGTGCCCTCTTGCAATCCGAGATCCCTCTGAGGATGTTGGAGAGCTGGTTTTGGCCCGATCCCCGCAGGCCAGGCCGAGGGACCCTACCTGCTGGAGGGACCCCACTCACTCTGGAGATGCCAGGGAGGGACCATGGGAGGTTTGGCTCCAGGGCATGTCCTGCCCATCTTGCCCAGTCCCACCCCATCAGCTACCTTTCAATGTGCACAAATTTCCTTTCAATGTGCACAAATCCGTGCATCCAGTCACTAGTATATTCATAGTGCTGGCACGGAGGCATACCAGGAAAAGGTGAGATAATGTTCAGTTCATCTCAGGGAGACAACAGCGTAATGACATGAGAGCTTTGAAATGGCAGCTGAATGGCTCAGCTTCTAGTCTGGCCTGTGCTACTAATTCACCAGAGACACTGTCAACACGTGGGCTCTGGAGCCAGTTGGCTCCACTGTTACTAGTTGTGCGGCTTTGGGCAAATAACTTCACCTCTCTGATCCCACGTTTTCTCCTCTATAAAATAAGGTTAATAATAATCCTTACAGTTAGTGTGGAATCTCATCACATCTCAGTTTGCTCCCATGTAAATGAATGAATGTTTTACCCAGCAGTTGTCAACTGTCTCGTGGCTATAAGAGAGGTGTGTCATTTATGTGGAGGAGAAAAACAGTGGGAAGTGAACACGGTTCACTGGACCTCACTTGGTGCAGAGGATTTGGAGATGACCCCAAACCGTCTAATCCCATGAGTAGGTGACCCCAGTCACTCAGCTGTTCCTGGGAGGATGGGACAGGATCCAGGACTGGCAGGAAAACTCAGGGGGTCTCCATATTGTCATTTGAAGATTCCTGCTTCAACAATAGCCACTATTTCTCCTCTAAGAGGGTAGAAGTCAGAAGCATCAGCCCCTGTGTAAAGCAAAACCTTGTCTCAGGAAAGTTTTTCAGACAATTACCATAAGAAATCCTCCCAGGCTCAGTCTCCTTTCCCTGCAGGAGGTGCTGGCTCCAACTGGGAACACACCTACACCTTCAAAACTAAGTCTAGTAGTGCGGCCAGTGCTATAGAACCCCGGTTTGGTTTTTATTTCTGGTCCCACCCTCTCTATGAGAATTTGGACAAGTTATTGAAACTCTGAGCATCTGTTCATTTCCTCTTCTGTAGAAGAGGGCGTGGGTACCATCCCTGGCAGGGCGGCTATGGGGGTCAGTTTGATGAAAAGTACTTGGCTCCATTCCTGGCACAGAGATCAGGGGCAGGGGTATTTCCTGAAGCTCTGGAGGTGAGGTGTCTAGGCCGAGATGTTTGGGTCGTACAGAATCACTGCTGGTGTTTGGAATGTGGGCTCTGAAACCTATACTTACTTTTAAAAAGAGGTCAAAGTGTAGGCTGGTCAAAGTGCTCAGGTATTATTTTGAAATATGGCTTGTGGGTTGGTGATCAACAGAATATAAATTCTAATGGAAAACATGGATCAAGGAAGCCATCACAGAGGAGAGAATTCTAAGAGGAGAGAATTCCCAAGGAGACATTTGATGCCCTGTCCATATGCCCCACCTCTACCGATGCAGCCTACATCTTCTCCATTGTTTGCTTTAAAATGGTGTTGTCTGCACATGGTACAATTTGCTAGAGCAGTTCTGGTGCCAACAAGGTAAGTAATGAAGTGGCATATGGTTTATTTGAAAGATAAACGTAAGAGCCCTACTGCTACTTACTAGTATGAGTCAGGGCCACTTGCTGAAATTCTCTAAGCCTCAGTTCCCTTGTCTACAGAATGCGGATAATAATATTTCTTTAAAAGATTGCTGTGATCTATACATATAAAAGCCTAAGCAACCAAATGACCAAATGACCGAACAACTGGTTGCTATGATGCACAATGACCACCAGGGGGGCAGAGCTGACCAACAGGTGCCAGATGCAGGGTTCATGGCTGGCTGCTGCAGCTGGGATACCACAGCGGAGCAGCAGTGAGCCTGCTGAGCAACAGCAGCAGTGGTAGGCACAGAGGGCCAAGATGAGCAGGAGCAGCAGGAGCCACTGGACTGCTAGTTTTGGCCCAATCCCTGCAGGCCACGTTGAGAGACCCTACATGCACCAGGCCTCTAGTGTTTAAATAAAATCATATTTGTCAGCAGCTTAGTCCATAGGGAGCACTTCATACACAGCTATTATTCTTTTTATGTGTATGCTTTTTTGGCTTTCTACTTTTTCTCTGGTTCTTTTCCAGTGTTGGGTGCATTTGCTCTGTCCCTATATTACCTATTCTAGATTCACACAACATGAACGATGTGTAACTCATTTCTAGCACTGTCTTGTCCTATTGGTTAATGAATGATTTTAGTTAGTTTGGATGCCAAAGGTTTATGCTCTTTAGGAATCTGAGCCCCATTCACCCAGATGGAGTTTGAATTCCCCAGGCCCTGTTACTCGGGAGTATCTAAGATGACTGAGAGTACTCAACAGTAAACAGTCCTGACCTTGTAACCACTAGACAGTGAGTTTCTTTGCTCTCGGTCTATCTCCTAGTTCTTTACCATGGGCTCAGTCACACAATGCTATTTCTACCTACATTGTTTCTTCCAACTTGGAGGACCCCCAAATCCTTTGCTGGGCTGATCCCTATCTAGGTTAGTGCTAGCTATGGACAAAATTACATAGCCCCAAATTCAAATATTGAAGCTCTAGCCCCCCTATTGTGATGGTATTTGGAGGTAATTAGGTTTAAAGGAAGTCATGAGGGTGGAGCCCTCATGAGAGGATTAGTGCCCTTATAAGAAGACACCAGAGAGATTCGCCATGTGAGGAGAGGTGAGGAGGTAAGCTGTCTGCAAGCCAAGAGGCAGGTTCTCACCAGGAAACTCAAAGAGCTGGCACTTGATCTTGGATTTCCCAACCTCCATGACTGTGAGAAATCAATTCCTGCTGTTTAAGCCACTCAGTCTATGCTATTTCATTACAGTAGCCTGAGCAGGCTAAGCCAATGTTTACTGTGTTTCTTTCCCAAGCTGATTAGACTATGAAAATGGGAAATTAAAACCTAAATACTTCTCTTATATTCAAAAACTTGCTATAGGAATGAAATTTCATTATATGTTGATCTTGCTTCCCTGCAAATAATAGATATTTTCTACATATAAAATGTATGTGCGATGCCTCATAAAATAAGTGCCAATCATAATGTTAACATAAAAACACTCAAATCTGTAAAGAATTTTTGTGAGTTTATTTGAGCCAAACTGTCAACAATCACTGGGAAGCAGAATCTCAATGGATTGGGATAATGCTCCAGAGAATGGTGGTTTTTCACCTTGTTTTATACAGTACTATCAAAGGAGGAGACATAAGTAGATTACATGAAATCCACTGGTGATAAATTAGAGATGTGAGAGAAAGTAAAGCAGGGTGGGGGGGTACCTCTGGGATTGGACAAAAAGCAAAATGATAGACACATTATTTAGGTGGGTACTGGATAGTTAACAGTCAACAACTAACATGATAACAATATCAATGAAGGAATTTGTGGTATCTATCCTGGCACCCAGAGCATTTGGTTGTGCCCTGAGGGGGTCCGGGTGGGGTAGGGTGGGGGGTTGGGGGGTGAGGGGGGGAAGGGAAGCTACAAGTTATCCTGACATTTCAATGATATGTCATTGTAGATACAAAAAGAGAATAAGCTTAGTTAAGGTAAAAATTGACCTTGTCAGGGAAGGTACTGTCCTAGGAGGTGACTACATAACTGCTTTTAGTTAAAGTTTAGTTTCAGACCATCCTTTGAGGTTACTTTAGATCTCTGAGTTTGCAAGACTGCCATGCAGGGCTTCCCTGAGTTTGTCAGGTTAGCATGTGGCCCCTTTCATCCACAATTCAAAAATTTAAAAGTTTGATGTTGGAAACCGGTACGTATGCTTGTGAATATAAACATATAGGTGAATATAACAAACATATTAACAGTAGACAATCTAAAGAAGCCACCAGTAATAACAATAATGGTGTTAATGATAATATTACTACTACTAATAATGCTTCCTACCTACTGAATGTCTCTTATGGCTAGATGCTATGTTAAGTGCTATACAAATGTTGTACTATTCAAATTAATCTGCATATAAATCTGCAGGAAGTATTATATCTCTTATTCTAAAACAAGGAAGCTGAGGGTCAGAGAGGCTGACTAATTTGCCCAAGGTCACACAGCTGGTAGTGGACAGAGATGGGCATTACTAGGTTGTGAAAAAGGCTATGACAATGATGACAATGAGGAGTCTACTGGGCCCATAAGCCAGGAGGACCTGGGCAGGAGGATGAGGACAAGGTCTCTCAGGGAGCAGTGAATGAGTGCACAGCTAGTGCCAATGCATCCACTTCTCCCTACTCCCACCAGCCCACTCTTCCTGCAGCGAGCACAGACCAAGACAGGGGGCTGGGCTGCAGAGACACAGTTGAAAATGTGGGTCCTGTGGGGCTGCAGCCACTGCTTGCTCATGTGACATCGTGTGGTGATTCCACCATTGCTCTGAGTGCTTATCAAAGCCTCACTGAAGCACCAGGGAGAGATGTTTTATTCCCTTTGGCCTCAAGGCATCTTTTTAAAAAATATTTTATTGATTTTTTTTTTTTTAACAGAGAGGAAGGGAGAGGGATAGAGAGTTAGAAACATCTGTGAGAGAGAAACATCCATCAGCTGCCTCCTGCACACCTCCTACTGGGGATGTGCCCACAAACAAGGTACATGCCCTTGATCGAAATTGAACCTGGGACCCTTCAGTCCACAGGCCAATGCTCTATCCACTGAGCCAAACCGGTTAGGGCACCTCGAGGCATCTTGTTCAATCAGCTGGATTCTGTAACCAAAGAGGAAATAATGACTCCCCCTTCCCTTCTCTGCCTGCCCAAGAGACTTTGCTCAGCCAAAACTACTGCCACTGCCCAGGAGGTTGGGGAGAGTTCTTTTGGATGCATATTTGGGCAAAGCAGGACATTGTAGGCTATGCTTAGTTAGTGGTTCTCTACACCATGCTATCGCCTTACCACTTCCCTTGTCAAAGAATTAAGAGCTTTCCCCCTCTCTATAACAGAGTCTTTGAGTTCCAATATAGAAGTATGTTCAACTCACTGAAGTCTGAGTTGGTCAAAGTCATGACTCTTAATTTGGAGCATAGCAATTAGGGGACACGTTGTTGCTCCAGCCCCAAATACCTGGCTGTCACCCTATAGAAGCTGTGACTCAGCACTGCATTTCCCAGGCCATGACCAACCATCCCGTTCTGTCAGCATGACTCACCAAGGATGCCCACCTTTTGGGTCTCTGGAGCTGTGCCCTGGGAACTCGCCAGGCACATTTTCAGCAGCTTTCTTAGGCCTGGCTCCCTGCCCAGAGTCTCCATTGCAACATTGGCTTGCCTCCTGCGATTTGGCTGGAAGCCGTAAGGACTGAACTTGGCTGACTGGCCCACATCCCGAGTGCCCTCATTTCACAGGACATCCGGCTTTTTGTCTGCCTTCCTGACCAGCCCGTGAAGCTGCTCAAAACTCCACTGCCCACAAAACTTCCATTCCCTTCCCTCCAGTGTCTCTTCCTGTGAGGTAAAGGAGAGAGGACAGCCAGGTTTATCGCACTTTATTAGTATTTAAGGGTATTAATTTTATAGCAAGTTTGTCTTCTCGAGATGCAGAGTAAACTGAAAAATTATCAGTTAAAGACAAAAAACACTAGCTGTATCACTGCTAAAGCAAGATCTGAGAAGGCAGCTTGGACCAGCAGCCTAAGTGGCTTCCTCTCCATTTAGTAAGAGATGTCGTCAGCCAGAGCAGCTAGACCAGCACAGGACACACACATTCCTCTTCCAGGGGCAAGGTGTTCCCTGAGGGGCTTACAGATGGACAGAGACGTGTGGAGACTGCAGGGAGGCAGAGAGACAGAAGGGAGGCCCCATGAGTCCCACCCAACAGGGAGTCATGGACCAAGAGGCTAGCCAGTCATTGCTCCTGGGGCCGAGGGAAGGGAGAGGAAAGGAGAAAGAAGACAGCAACTTTCTTGCTACATCCCAAACTTGTGGGCTGGTGAGAACCCAGGGAGGGGCAACAGCAATCACCTCCAACCCCATTCTGAACCCCTTCCTTATACACATCCGAGAGTTGTATGCACAAGCACAAAAAGGAAGACTTTTGAGGCAGGTGAGAATTAAAGGAAGAAAGAGGCTGGAAAAATATAAAGGTGGAAAGAAATATTAGAAATATGAAGCATACTCAAGAATAATTCAAAGATTCAAATGTCTACTATCTTCTAGACAGTTTTCAAATTACTAAACATTATACTCTGTGACCTGAACACACTAAGATGACAGAAAAGAAGGAAAGGAGAAAAATGGTTGACATTCTCTGGTAACAAACTATATACTCAAACTCAAAAATATACCTTTCATAAATTTTACTAAGAGTGGAATATTTTTAATGACTAATACTTTTTATTAAAGCAGTTAAGAGCCTGATGGAATATAAACTAAGAGTCATATCTTCATTATTCAATTAGTCCAGGATTTAAAAATCACTAAAATAACCAGATTAACTCATTTTTCAGTATGGTGCTATTTTCATGTCTTTTGAAAATGCTGGGAGTTTAGAAGTGGCATTGCCAGGTCAAAGGGAAATCTGGCACCTTGGACAAAATAGCTGTGACCTCATAGCAGAAGCTGCCAACCACTCCCACCAATGGGAGGATTTCCTTCATGCCCAAGGAAGTCACAGGTTTTGTATACTAAGAGAACAGGAGGTGGGAATCAAGCCAGTACTTAACACTGTGTGTTAGCAGGCCTCCCGAGAGGTGATCTACGAAGGCCACACAAACTTGGGAGCGAACAGGAACTTGTTTGGTACAGCTGGCTAATGTCCTTGCATTCATCAAGTTGGAACCAACTTGGTAAGAATAGCAGTGCACACTTGACAGAAGTGCCCATCATTACTGTTTTTAAAAATACCTAGGGACTTAACATATTTTATAAAAATAACTTGGTATGCTTTACATACAAACCAATCCATTACAAGAGAAATTTATGGCAGCTCTGTTCCTCAGTGATTTCATAAATAGATGAATAGAAAGACATTTGCTTTTGAATACAGGGTAAAAACTAGCACATCAAAGTGGGAACAATTTTTTTGCAGTTTTCCTCCCAGGATTTAGCACCGCTTCTTGAAAATGTGTTGCATGCAGAAGGACTTTCTTATGATCTTGGAGGAGACAAAGAAGGATTCAAGGTTGTTGACTCTTACACAGAAACAACAGACACAAATTACATTTAAGCATATGAATAGACAGTACTTAGGATACTCTCTGTGCATTACAAATCAGATGTATTCAGATGGACCATTGGATGATTACATGTACATGATTTCATTCCACAGGGGTCTTCCTCTCCTCGACTGGCTTTAAGGAAGCAAGAAGTCCTATTGGGGAGCACAGGTGTCCAGGAACGATGGGAGGTTTAAGCAGTCGAGGGCAGCCAGCCTCCAGCCTCTAGCCAGGAAGAAAATGGGCCAGATTCAAGGAACTGAATTCTGCCCACACCACATGAACTTGGAAGTGGTTCTGTCAATAGTCAAATCTCAGATGGGATCCCAGCCCTGGCTGACACCATGACTGCAGCCTTGTCAGTCGCTGGAGCAGAGGACCCAGTCACATCATGCCTGGACTCCTAACACACACACACTGAGAGATAATACATGTGTATCGTTTAATTTATTTTTAGAATATATTGATTTTTACAGAGAGAGGAAGGAGAGGGGTAGAGAGATAGAAACATCAGAGAGGAACATCATTGATTGGCTGCCTACTGCACATACCCCTACTGTGGATCGAGCCCACAACCTGGGCATGTGCCCTGACCAGGAATCGAACCAGTGACCTTTTGGTTCCTGGGTCAATGCTCAGCTGCTGAGCCACACCAGCCAGGCAATGTGTATTGTTTTAATCTGTTAAGTATCTGGAAATGTTGTTAGAGGGCAATAGAAAACTAATATAATCTGTTTCCTACAGCGGAATGACCATCAGTCATTGGTGTCAGAGGACATCTTTAAGAAAGTCCATGAAAGAGCCAAAAGAACAGGTGGTGGTATAAGTACCTCGAGTTACAGTTAGAATAACTGGAAGATCAGACAAGAGACTCTGCAATTGTCTCCAAGGTTCTGAAATGACCTTGGAGAAAGTTCACTTCCCACATAGTTCCTATTAGACCAAAAAGATACTTTTAAATTTTAACCATAATGCAAATGCAGAAACAGTAGGCACATCTTTCTCATTCCTTAAAGGAAAGAACAGACTTCATAAAAAACAGAGGTTCGGAGGTCATTATTTTTCTTCTTTGTTAACAATGTAACATGATGTGGGATGAAGAAACTAAATTAAGAAGATAAAACTGCTCCAAGCAAATTTTCTTCAGCCTATTTTGTCTTCTGCCTCTGGAGCAGGGCTTCTTCAGGTTGGTGGTGCTGCCAGTCAGAGGTCCTGTGGAGCAGTCAGTACAGTTGCAAACAGCTCTGAACAGCCGCCCCTGACAACGTGAAAGAGATGCAGAGGCCCAGAGGGACCCTCATTTCACACTCCCCTGTGAGAGAGCTGACAGCCGAGCTTTCTCCTAACCTGGGGGAAGATATATTACAAACCCTGACTGCATTCAGTTTCCACATGGGAGCCAGAACTTGTGGTTGGTAAAGAGGCATCTGCTACAGAGCTGGGAGAAAATCATACTGTATGTGACATGAGGAAGAATGAGTGGCCTGACCAGGATGATTCTGAGTCAGAAGTAATGCTAGAGCTCAGGACAAGGACTCCTGGCTCTGCGAAAGTCATGTCACCATTTAGAGCATTAGGAAATGGAAGTATGAACGCCAGCCCCCGCATGGCCCATGGGGCTCAGTGTGCCATCCTAGCTCGGACTGATTGGGAAGGGCTGCCTGAGTGCAGATGGAAGGAGCCTGGAGGTGATCCCGCTGGGATGGGAGAGTGATACTCTTTGGCTTGGAAGCCAAAGGAACAGGGAGCCAAGGCGCACAGGTATCACACACACACCTCTGAGGACACGTGAGGACAAGGCACTGAAGAGGCCCAACAGCAAAGGAAAAACTGCCTCCCAGATTGTAAGCTCTGCTGAAAAACCGTCATTTGTTCAACAAACACTGGCAAGGCTAGAAGTTGACACCGTTCCATGCTAAATAAGGCAAGGTGTTTTGTTTTTGTGTTTTTCATTTTGCTTATTTTGTTTTTACATATTACCCAGAAGCCCTGGGTCTTATGGCACTTTTATGAATAATTCTCTCAGCGTTTAATCCTAAACAGTACAACTTTCATTAACATCAGTGTAAGTAGCTGCTAAAATTAAATGTCACTTAGAAGCAAAGCCAATATAGAAAAGAGTATACTATGCTTATCAGAAAAGCTCCACAGTCATTTAGACATATGATTGCAAGTTATTTTCCCAGCACTGGTCCTGGCCTGACCACAGATTTACTTGATATTCCACCTACGATATGACTCACTGGCACTTTGCCTTCTACAGTAAGCTTCCAGAACGCAGCTGAGCTATCCATAAAAGCATCTCCAAGTTGATGTTGGCCTCACTCTAACACTGCTTCAGTTACCAAAATCTTAGAAGAATGCCTCCCTGAACACCATGCACACCTAACCCTGCAAACCTACGAGCTTCCAATACTGCCCATTGCTTAGTTCCCTTCAGGAGCAGCTGGGAAGCAGTGGCATGTTTTGTTGCCTGTTTTCTTGTCTTCTTTTTCAGTGAAATGTGTTTGGATCTAAAATGGAAGTTTCCCATTAGCCCATTTCCTCTTCCCCGCTATTGCTATTTCTATTTCTAAAGAACTACCAACTCTCAGGCCTGGCTCTTCTGGGAATCTGCACTACAGCCCAGGCCTCCAGGGAATGTTTCCATGGTTCACTGGAGCCAGTAAAGAAAAGGAAAGAGGTCAGAGATTATACCCAAATCGTGATTCACTTCCTGCAGCATAATTAGGCTTCTGGAGTGCCTAAGGGAGCGGTCTACGGAGGCAGTCCAAGGCCCAGAGAAACAACTCAATGCTCACTGCGTATCCACTCAATAGAATACTATGCAACCACTGAAATGAGGTGGAAGAAGCAGGTTCCACTTCACGGAAAGCCATTCCTGAGGCAGTGCCAATTACAAGCCTTCCCCTGAAGGTTTGAAGAGCACAGGTAGAGATGAAACAAGGAGTGAGAGGACATGTAAACAGAAGCTGCCACAACTATTTATTTCCAGGTTGAGGTAGAAGGCGACCGTCTTTCTTCCCTTCCTTCTTCCCTCCTTGATTCTTTGTAAATTTTCTCAGTAGCTTACAATAGGCATTTATTACTTTAGGCATTTTCCAAAATGTCCACCGAGTTCTCCGGGTACCACTAAGTAGAAGGTCAGAGCTTGAAGCCCCTTCCTGCTCCTGGCATTGCCCCCGGGCCGGCAGGGCCCCCGTGACTGGCCATGCTGGCTCAGCAGTGATAATGCAATTTGTAAAGTCGGCACTGGTCTCAGCACTGGTACCTGCTATCCAAATGACCTTGAGGAATTTGGTTATTTCATGACCCTCAGTGACCCTTGTCTGTGAGGAACCTAATCCTACCTACACTCAAGCACTGCGGTCAAATGGGGAATTCATATATTATCAAATGAGACCAAATAAGATATTAAATAGGAAAGTATCTGTGGACTGGAAACAATGTGCAATTGTTAACTCTTATCATCAGTCAAGAGGACCTGATCCCAGTGTGGCTTTACAAGTGGCTTAGGGGCAGGTGGAGGCGTAATCATTCATTTTTGACAGAGATGCTGTTATCCAGACCAAATCTCCCCAGCCGTCTCAATGGCTTTCTAGTTATTTTTTCCCAACCCAGTATTTTATCAAAAAGTCGTTCAGAAACACTAGCTGTGACACCTGAGGAAGGTGGCATACAAGTAGAATAGTTCACGAAATGGACTGAATGGAGCCAAGTGTGGTCACTGGCTGCAGTGTCTGAGAATTACAGCACCAGGGCCACAGCACACGAAAAGCCCGATCCTCTCTGAATCCCCATGACTGGTCTTCCTCCTGGGACAACTGGTCTTCCTCTGTGTGCGGCTGGTCTTCCGCCTGGGGCGAGAGAGCACACAGCCTCGTCAGTAACAACTGCAACCCGGAATTGCCTTTGTGGCAGCGACCCCAATGAAGAACAGTTGCACAAATGAATAAGCTTCCATGAAAAAGGAAAAGAAAGCAAATGCATCTTTTTTTGTGTCTCGCATGTCTACTACCTGCTTTCCCATGATGCAGTGCGACATAGCTAGGTTCTTCTATAAGTAGATGCTGTTTGGCAGGAGCCCTAAAACACGTGCAATGACAGGTAAGTAGTGTGTCATCTACCGAAACACACACGAATGCTGGCAGTCTGTGGATTTTATTTTTCACAGGAAAGTTGCAGAAACCGTGCAATGAAAACTCACAAGTCCACCTGGATTCACCAAATGTTAACGTTTTGCTTCATTTGCTTTATCTCTTCCTATTCGTGTTTTTATTGTTGTTGAACCTTTAGCAACTTGTGAATCTTATTTTTCACGGGTCTTCATGAATCTTGGTGCCTGAAATTTACTTCCCAAAAGATAACAATCATTTGGGAGTATTTAGCTTAATTTGGAACGCCTCCAATTAACTTTTCAAACAGCTGGTGGAAGGCCTCTTTGCTACGGGGCTTCTGGGTTCCAAGACTGCCCTGCTCCTTAATATATATATGCCCCTTAAAATTCACTTAATCTTTCTCAAACCCACTTTCTTCATCTGTCTGCATCCTGTGTTGCAGTAAGATTAAGATAAATACCACAAAAAACACTTTGTAAATTGTACGTTTTCTGTGTATATACAAAATGTGATTATTCACAGTCCCAATGAAGTAACACCAGCTCAGGTTCTCCTCATTATGGATTAGCCCTAAGCCCACGTTGAGCCCCTTTAGGCACTTGATGGGCCCGCAGCAGTGCTGGTGTTTGCAGGACAGCAGGAGCCTCTGTGCGTGCCTAGGACCCAGAACCACCATCTCTAAAGCGGCGCTTCTCAACGTAAGTGAGCATCAGAGAGCGGTAGGGCGGGCCCAGGATGTGATCCGAGGGTCTGGGCGAACCTGGGAACCTGCATTTCTAGCGGGAGCTGCTGGTTCCAGGACACACTGTGAGAACCCGCTGCTCTCCAGCCTGGTCAGGCCCGGCAGGGGCGCCCAGGGGCTAAATGTGGGAGAAAGCTAAGCGCTATAGAAAAGCTTTAGAGCTTACGTGGCGCTTCGCAAACCCGAGCAGGCATACAAATCCCCCAATGGACTGTGGCCGCGGATTTGGCTTCATTGGGTTTGAGGTGGCTCATGGTTGTGTTTCTAGAAGAGCCCAGGTGATGCTTTTGTTGCTGGTCCTCTGACCATACTTTAACAAGCCTGGGAAGGTCAGCCCGTGGCCACACATTTGATTTCTATGAAAAAAAAAAAAAAAAAAAGAAGCAGCAAGAAAGAAAAGGCTGTTCCCTATTTACTTCTAAAATCCCCACGCTTCCGGCTTTCGGCTGCTTGCCTGCTCTTCAGATAACGGGGAGCGCGTGTTCAACCCTTCAAGGGACCGAGGTATGTTGTGCCATGTTGTCTTTATTATCTTGTTTAATGGCAGTTTTGAAGGAGCTTTCAAAAGTACACACCATACAAAAGGTAACTGGAAAACGTTCCGCACCCTGGCTCTCACCTGCCAAAGAGGCAAACGATTTCATGAGAGGAGACAGAGTAGTACTTTTCACGCATCAGTGAAAATGCCTCCGGAAATTAAATCCTCATTCCTCTCTCAACTTCATATTTTAAAAATGCCACCTCAAGCATTTTTCACTTTTGATTGGTGTGGGACAGAAGCAGAGCTATTTTGGAAGCAGAGCTACTAGAATTTGTCAATTAAAAAAAAAATCAAAAAAGTGGCAAATTTCAAGGATTAATGACCTTGATATGTTATTGTTTTCATTCTGAGAAAGGGGGTATTAGCAAGGGAGGGGGTTTGGGGGAAAGGGAGAGGGAGAGGGGTGGATTAATAAAACTGTGATGAGACAGTTTGGGGCTTGGTAAGTTTGGAGCTCCTTGGATTTGTCTAGTAATTGTTTGGAAATGTGGGAGGGGGGGAGGGGAAGGGGTGTGTCCGGGAAGCCAAGGGAGGGGAGGGTTTCAGGGAGGGGAGGTTTTCAGGGAGGGGAGGGTTTCAGGGAAGGGGGGTCAGCACTTCCCACCGCCAGATGTGGCTGGTGTGATGACATGTGGGGAGTGAACAGTGGCATCATATTCAAGATAACTAGTTGCCTTCAAAGAGCAGTTTGATCCAACAGTGATGGTAGTGTTCCGTTAAGG
Organism: Corynorhinus townsendii; assembly: GCA_026230045.1. Lineage (NCBI taxonomy): Eukaryota > Metazoa > Chordata > Mammalia > Chiroptera > Vespertilionidae > Corynorhinus > Corynorhinus townsendii. Next base: position 75,169,522 of record JAPDVU010000001.1, on the reverse strand, counting down.
AGTGAGACAGCAGTGGCAGTAAGACCCTGGAAGACTGGTTTCCTGCAAGTCACTCTTGACTCTAGAGTCTAGAGATCCTGTGGGAAACGGAAGAGTTAGTACGGAATTTCATCTCAGACCAATGCTTACCAGCGTCATCTGAGGAGCTTGTTGTAGCACAATTGCTGGGCTCCAGCGGAGTGTCTGTAGGTCACACCCGGAGCCCAAGAATTTGTACTTCTAATACGTTCCCAGTACTGACACTGCTGAGTTGAGTGCCACTCTTTAGAAATCATTGACTTAGAATCATTGTCTACTGATCAGGCTTTCTCAACGTTGGCACTATTGATACTTTGGGCCAGAGAATTTGTTGTTGCTCGGAGCTGTCCCTCACTTTATAGTATATACATAGGCTCTCCCAATAGTTATCAGTAGCACCCTCAAGTTTGATACCTAGGAATGTTTCTAGCAATACCAGATGTCCCCTGTGGGAGTCACAGCTTTTAGATCATTCAACATAGTTCAAGAAACTGTCTGGAAGCAGATCCAGAACCCCGAGGGGGACTGGTTTGGAAAAGGGAGAAGTGCATCCACCAGTGAATCAGAGCCTGCTGGGTAGCAATCTGTGCTCTTCCCAATGAAATTAGCACTTTATGAGTGCAGGCTCAATATTTAGCTTTTAATGAAGCAACCCACAAAATCAACTTGAAACTAACCACTGTCATTCCAAGTTGCTCTCAGATCTCTGCACCCTGAATCCTTGAAAAGCATTTCTAGTAAATTACCCCTTGTTCATGAATGTCCCTTTGTCCTCTAGACTCCCTGGGCCACTGCCTTGCACTTACATTTAAGTGTCTTCAATTATGACTTCCTTATTGATGAAACCCTGCCGCTTGTTAGACAAAGCAATGTTCTGTACCAGGCTAGCAAGTTTAAATATTTCATATCCAAAAGTTTTGTTTTTTTATTTGTGTCTTGTAAGCAGCATATAGTTGAGTCTTGCTTTTTTACCCTGACAATCTCTTTCTTGTAACTGGGGTGTTTAGACCACTTAAAAATACTGTTAGAGTTTGGCTTAAATCCACCAGCTTGCTTTTTGCTTTCTATTTGTTTCATCTGTTTATTGTTCTCTTTCTCCTCTGTTCTGCTACATTACTTAACAATGTTATTAAGATGAAAGGCACCTGACAAATGACCAGTTTGGAAGAGAATAATTCAATGGCATCTACTATACTTAAAACATTGTGCAACCCCTATCTCTAAAGTTCCAAAACATTTTAATCACCCAAATAAACCCCTAGCTGTAAAGCAGTCACTCTCCATTCCCATTCTGGCAACTGCCAATCCACTTTCTGTTTCCATTGATTTACCTATTTTGGATATCCTATCTAATAAAAGAGTAATATGCAAACTGACCATACCTCCACTATACCAACAAGCCATGCCCACCAGCCAATCAGGAGGGAATATGCAAATAAACCCAACCAAGATGGCTGCAGCCATGGAGAGAGCAGGAGGGAGGCTTGGGTTTCCCGGCAATGGAGGAAGCCAAGCTTTCCGCCTGCCCCCGCCGGCCCAGACCTCCACTCAATGCTACAAAGTTTCAATTGTAGAAGATAAATCCCAACAGAAATGGTGGCAGCCACAGAGCTGGAGAGAGCAGGAGGCTAGGGTTGCCCCCTAGCCTCCTTCTGCAGCCCTGGCCTGCTTTGGCCTCCGCTTAAGGCTACAAAGTTTCAATTATAGAAGATACATAAATCCCAACAGAAATGGCTGCCACCATGGAGTAAGTAGGAGGCTTGGCTCCACTCCAGGCTATAAAGTTTCAATTGTAGAAGATAAATAAATCCCAGATCCCAGGGCCTCCGCTTGGGTCGCTGGGGGGCATGGCTGGCCTGCAAACCACCACAGGCCCCTCGCCCAGGCCGCCCCACACCCCAAGGGAACCCCCACCCTGATCCGGGACACCCTTCAGGGCAAACCAGCTGGCCCCCACCTATGCACCAGGCCGCTATCCTATCTAATAAAAGAGTAATATGCAGATTGACCATCACTCCAACACACAAGATGGCTGCCCCCATGTGGTCAAAGATCCTGCCCCCATGTGGACACAAGATGGCTGCCACAAGATGGCCAGCAGGGAGGGCAGTTGGGAGGGAGCAGGCCTGTAAGGGAGGGCAGTTGGGGGTGATCAAGCCTGCTGGGGAGGGCAGTTAGGGGTGACCCAGCCGGCAGAAGAGGGAAGTTGGGGGTGACTGGGTCTGCAGGGAAGGGCAGTTGAGGGGGGACCCAGGCCTGCAGGGGAGGGCAGTTAGGGGCAAACAGGCTGGCAGGGGAGTGGTTAGGGGGTGATCAGACTGGCAGGCAGAAGCAGTTAGGGGCAGTCAGGAAGGCAAGCAGGCGAGCAGTTGGGAGCCAGCAGTCCTGGATTGTGAGAGGGATGTCCCACTGCCCGTTTAGGCCCGATCCTGGTGGCTGCCCTCATGTGGTCAAAGATCCTGCCCCCATGGATCAGTCGGACATCCTTCATGGGGTCCCAGATTGGAGAGGGTGCATATTCAGTGCAATCCTGATCAAAATTCCAATGACACTTTTTGAAGATATTGGAGCACCAATTCTCAAATTGATAAGAAATTTCAAAGAAAGTATTATTATTTTCAACTACCTCTGCATTCCTGGCATTAATCTCAGTCATGATGTATAACTTTTAAAATTCTTTATTATATTCAATTTACTAGTATTTTGTTAAGGAACTTGCACCTATATTGATAGTGGATATTGGTCTATATTGTCTTTTCTTATGTCTTTAACTAGCTTTGGTAACAGAATATTTCTGGTCACATAAAATGTGTGGGGAAGTATTCCTTCAACTTTTACTTCTTCATCCTCACTTGAGGACATTTTTCCATTTATTTTTTTATTTTTTTGAGTGAGAGTGGATGGAAGGAGGAGAAACAGAGAGAGAAACATTGATAAAACACATCAATTAGTTGCTTCCCACACGCAGATCGAGCCTGCAACCAAGGTACATGCCCTTGACTGGAATCGAACCTGTAACCCTTTAATCCACAGGCTGATGCTCTATCCACTGAGCCAAACCAGTTAGGGCCCTCAACTCCTATTTCTTGGAAGACTTTGAGAAGGATTGATGTTAATTCTTTAAATTTTTGTAGCCTTCACCAGTGGAGACATATGGTCCTGGACTTTTGTTGGGATGGTTTGATTATTGCTGTCTCTTGTCATAGGTCTGTTGGAATTTTCTATTTCTTCTTGAGTATTTGGGTCATTTGTAGGAATTTGTCAATTTCATCTAGTTTATCTAATTTGTTGGCATATAGCTGTTCATAGTATTCTCTTATCTTTTTTATCTCTGTAGGGTTAGTGGTAACATCCCTACTTTCATTTCTGATATTATTTGTATTTTCTCTCTTTGTTAGTCTGGCCAAAAAATTTTAAATTGTTTATCCTGTAAAAAACAAAACAAAACAATTTTATTTGTTAACTATCTGTTGTTTTAATTTTGCTTACTTTTAACTTGCTGTGGTCTAGTTTTATATGGTTTGAAGTTTAGATTACTAATTTAAGATTTCTTCTTTTTTAATTTGACATTTATAAATATAAATTTCCTTATAAACAATGCTTTATCTGTACTCCAGAAGTTTGGGCATGTTGCTTATTTTTATTATTCTCAAAATATTTATTTCTTTTCCTTTGATTTCTTCTTTTTCCCATTGGTTATTTGTAAGCAAGTTGTTTAATTTCTATATATTTGTGAATTCCCCCCAATATTCCTATTATTGATTTCTAATTTTATGTAAGAACATAGTTTGTATAATTACAATTTTAAATTTACTGTGATCTGTTTTATGGCCAAATTTATAGTCTGTCAACATCTCCACATACTTGAAAAAAATATGTATCCCTGTGTTGTTGAGTGTTTTTAGATGCATATTAGGGCTGGTTGTTTTATAGAATTTTTTAAGTCTATTTCCATGTTGATCTTTATTGTTTTATCCTTATTGAAGCTTTATCTTTCTGTTCCTCAAACTAGATAATCTGAAGTGACATATCTTTGAGTCTCCTTACTAAATTTTTCATTTTTATGATGGTACTTATTATATCCAGAACTTCTGTTCTTTTAAAATAATATTTGTCTATTTTTATATTCTCTAGTTGTTTAGACTCTGAAGTTTTTTGGGTAAAAAAAATACACCAGAACTTAGTGAATTTTTGTGGCATAGGTCTTAGAAGCATGGATTTTTAGGTCTCCAAACAGTGAATGTTAACAGTGATAACATTGTTAATTGTACATCCCAGGGCCCTCGATGTACAATTCGGACTTGTTATTTACTAGTTAGTTGGGGCTCAGGACCAGCAGCAGGGGCATTGCCTGGAGCTGGTTCGAACTGTAGAATTTAATCCCCACCCAGATCCACCAAATCAAAAGCTGCATTTTCACATGATCTCCAGATGATTTCTATGCACTTTGAAAAGCAATGGGTGAAGGACATGGAATCCACACTTTCAGAGCCTCAAGGTACCACACACCATTATTTTCAGAATAGCCATTTGGTATTTACTTATATGACTGGTAAATGCCCATCTTCTTCCCTAAATTGAAACCCCACAAAAGAAAGTCTGCTTTCTGCTGTATCCCAGAGACAACTACAGTAAGTACTCTAAAATCTGTCCAAAAATAATAATAATAAAAAAATGAACTGGACCCGGGGATCTCATTCTTATTTGCTGTCTCCAATCCCCAACTTCAAATAGGCTTCAAAAGAGGTTTATTTATTTTAATTTTTTGTCAATTAGTTTATTTTCAATATTATTTTATATTGGTTTCAGGTGTACAGTACAGTGGTTAGACAGTCATACATTTTATATAAAGTGTTCTCCCCAGTATTCCCAGTACCCTCCTGGCACCATACAGAGCTATCATAGTATTATTTTTAAATTTAACATATTCAAAAAACATAAGCTTTCTCAGATCTCCTAAGAATGAGTAAAAAGAATCTCTGAGATAAGGGAACTTCAGTTTTTCTTTACCTTTTGCTTAAAGTTTGTGTTTATTCAAAACTTAAGTGTCCTAGCTGCTAGTATTGGAAAGAAAGAAGCCATTTAACCATATTCTCTATAATTTTGTAGGAGATTTTTAATCTTGCATCTCAATTTTTTCTTTATAGTTTTCTCCATTAGAAAAGGTTGTTGGGAATATGAATAAAATGTCACAAATTAATAAAATCAACACTAGTAAAAAGGCTTTTCATATAATTTACATATATTTATATATTTATTTATAGCTTATACCACTTTTCCATTAAAAAAAATTGAAGCAAATGTTTACAACTAATGAGATATAAGAAAACCAAAGTAATTTGCTAAGGTATGACATGTGTTACATGAACTGATTACCTTCCCTGTCCATGTTGCTGAATAATGACCTCATATTTTATAACCCAGAAAGCATAATAATGTGGGCAATAATCTTTGTCCCCAATCAGGCAAGCAGTAAATATTCTCCCAATAAAAAATAACTCAAAACAATAAGAAATAAACAACCAGTATTATTAACAGTATTTTTATTTACAAAGAATTATTTTTATTTGGCTGTTTGGAAAACCACTAACATTTTTTACTTTAGAAAACATTAAATAATAAACAAGATGTTATACAGTACTTTGGATAACTTCTTCCATCAGTTTAGTGCAATGCATTATTGGCACCTAAAAGTGAAATTTTCAATTATTTTCCCCTTTCATCTTCAGTTGTGCAGTTATATGACCCGAAAGGAAAAGAATCATTAAGAAGAGCTCTAAAGCCTATTTGCTGGCCCCTACTCAAAGGCTCACTGGTTCACCCTCCCCTGCTGCCCTGCCTCCACCAAGTTAAATGACAGGAGGTATTATAGGATACTATAATAGGCATACTATCATACCTATTGTTCAAAAAACCCATTTCCACTGTGGAACTTGAGAGATTCAATTGACAAAGAGAAAGCGAATTATACAAATTAGGTGAAGGAAGGAAAAGGCCTGGCAATTGTGTTGGGCATGTGCTCTGTATCAGTAGCCAAGTTAAGGTGTCACACACATTGCAGAGAGAGTGCACCATTTACAGTCTCTGTAAACTGTGTTCTTTGCTATGATCTTTAAAAATCTGAAGTATCAGCCATTGAGCAAGTGAAAGGGTTATACCTTTTTCAAGAAAAAAAACAAAACACTTTAGGACACAGAAATACTAAAACATCTGCCTATTATACTCTCTTTTTGGAATAAAATATATATATATATATTTTTTTTTTTCTCTTTTAATACTGCTAGGCTTGCCATAAAGGGAAAGCTCAGAATTTGGTGGGCTTGTCCCCTTTTGATTCCTCTCCATTAGAAGCCAAAAAGGGAAGTGCCTAAATTAAAACCTGGCCTAGTCCGAATTACTTAGTCTGGAGATTTTCACTACACAGTAATAGGAGCAAAACATATTTTGGGAGATTGTGTAATCTATTACTCTTTCTTAAACATCCTTAACCACCTTAAATAGACAAAGTTTTATCTAATTTTTTAAAAGCCTCTGAGATAGAGACACTCCTTTATAAGGGATTTTCGGATTCTATTTTAACAACTGTCCCTGCCAGAAAGTGCTCCCTCATACTCTGGTCTAAGCCTGCTTACTCTTGTTCTATTCTTAGTGCATGTGGAGAACAGCTGGCCACCATCCTCTCTGCACCAGCCCTTCATGCACTGGAAAACCAGCAATGGTTTGCCCCTCAGTCTTCTCCTCTCCAGGCTGAATAATCCCAGTTCCTTTAATTTTTCATCACAGATCTTTTTTTCCAACCCTTTAATCATATTTGTGATTCCTGGCAAAAACAGCAGAAAATATTTTGATTGCTTAATCAGAAGTGAGGAAAAGTCTCAGTAGTAAGCTGCATTTTAAAAATGATATTCTTTTAAATATAAAGTTAAAAAATGCAAGGAGGAAATATATTAGTTGAGGGTCCTTAGCTCTCAGAATTCCAATCCTGTCCCATTGCTCTAGTGTGTGAGTGAGTCCTATTCCAACACATTCCATACCTCAAAGCCTCCATACCCATGCTGACGTGGTAGCACATAAGCTGTGAGCTAGACCTGCCTATTCCAGGGGAGCTGCTCCCAGGCTTCTCCTCAGCCTGCTTCCATAAACAGAATCCTTCCTCTGAAACAGCTGGGCCTCTCAGATTAGGGGAAGTCATCGGCTTTTAAGTGTAGTGAGAAACAGTGTGGGTTGCACTAGTATATGCTAATGGCAGCTTCCTGTCTATCTAAATGGTTTCCTCTCCTTTATAGGGATCAAACTCAGGGTATTTAAAACACTCATCCCTCCACTGCCACAACCTGACACCATTTCCAAATTTCTCTTGCTACCGATAAAAGGTCATAGGACTGGACAACATTTCATTGTGTATTTTTAATTCAAGAGGCCACAAGCTGCCTTTTCTCTTGCAACTGGAGTCTGTAAATATCAGGAACACACAACTGCGTCATATCAACATCACATTTACACAAAACACAATACCACTAACGAGGAATTACGTGCCCACTTTACATAATTGTCTTTAAAAGGAAAATACAGATAACAAGAATAAATGCATCTTGCTATGTTACACACTCTTCTTTCATAAAGCGAATGGCAGTAAGAGAGTTCAGGTCAGGCCAGAGCTAACAGTGAAGAGGAGAAACAAAGTTCGCAAGCACATTGTACAGCATATCTTAGGGGAAGTCAATACTACTCGTGGCACAACACTGAACAGATAACAGAATGGCCATCTGCACACATTTCTTTTGAAAACGTCTCCCGTACTTTGCTACAAGGAACACCTTGTCACTAGGATGAAGGATGGCATAGGTCACCCATGCTGAAGGCCAGTTCCTAGAAGAGCCACGGATGTAGGTAGCACCCACAGACAGCTTGCACGTGTCTAACAAATGCCCCTTCTGTTTCAAAGGGAGTGTCACTGTCCATTGGGATTGCACAAAAGCAGGCCAACAAGATGGGAGTCAACAACCAGACTTTCTCTGACCCACTGACCCACTCTTCTCCTAGGCCTGATAGAAGGGAGGAGAAGACAGGCGGTGAAGATTAGAAAAAGAAGAGGGAGCAACATAGGAGTTCATTGCTAGTTGCGGAGTTGCTGGCGTTCTTCATAGCAGTGGCCTCTTTTCAAGCTCACATCATCCAATCCAATCTCCCCGGTGTGACCACGCCTCTTTTCACCTTTGAAGATGACCTAGGGAGAGAACGCACACACTGGTCAAGCCTCCTCTGCCCTTCCCCAGGCCTGCTCATTCAATAAAATAAAGGCAAACATCCTCCAGTTCTAGTGAACTTAGGTAACAGAAGGAAAGACTAGAGAACAGTGTCACCTGAGGTCTGCATTCTGGTAGAAACGGAAATCCCCAGGAAACTGTTCATCAGACCATGTTACTCAGAACCAGTTGCCCTTTAAAAGCCACACTACACTATAGGCTGCTTCTGTCAACGATTACCAAGGTCAGAAGTAAAAAGGCCGTGATGGCATGCAGAGGTGCAGACGTAGGGCCAAAGTCTAAAAGATCACAGCCATGCAGCCTCCTCTGATGCTGCCTAGCTCCTCCACTGGGCTCATACGGTGTGGCTACCAACTGGAATACGAGCCAGCACCATAACCCATCATAGCATTGTCCTACCGATGCACAAACCAAGAACTTCCACTATTCTTGTATTTTACCTTTGATAGCATCCTTGCTACTTTTCAAAACAAATGAAACCTGTCTATGCTGTGATTTGAAATGATTTATCTTTTTATTTCTCTAAAAAATATATGTGTATATATTAAGAAAAAAATCAGAGTAACATACAATTTAAGACTCTGGTAAAAGCTGTATTAATGGAGCCTACCTTTTCTTTCTAAAAAGAGTTTACAGAAACTATACCTACCAGCATAGATGCAGAATCTCCTCATAGTAACAGTTTTAGAAGCAGCAACGTAAAGAAGACAGGTCCCAAATAAGTTATTTCAGTGAGGTGTTACAGATCACCTCATTGCTACATGTGACTTGGTTACTTAGGATAAAATTTATATATTCAATCAAGCTTTCCCACATCCTGTCCTGAGCAGAACTATATCTTTCAAGTCTATTGCTCTGGGTCCCACCCAAAGCTGCTTAACTATGCTCTCTCAGGCAAAGAGGGAAAAATGGAGTTTAAAGAAACATTTTGGAGAAAAGCACTTTAGGGTAACTCATGGTGGTCAGAGTTTGAAGTATAAGGAAAGGAAAAGCAATAAGAGTTAAGCTTAGCACCCCTGCCTTTTGAAGTTCTCTTAACATTTTTACTCATTTTCTTCAATGAAAGTAGGAGATCTACCCTAGGGTGGGGAGAGTGGTGGTGGTCATAGGTTATAATGAAGAATGTAATAAGAAGCAAAAAGTGATTCAAGAAAGAGGCAAGGAATGGAGTTGTCATACCCAGAAAAAAAAAAAACACACATGAAACTGTCTGAGCCCGAGTTACTAAGCAGAACAATTTGGACCCCAGGGATCTCCTATGAAAGGAAAACTTCCCAGGTCCACGTCCTTTGCGGTTCTACTTACGCTCTTGATGTCAGCCCCTCGCAGGGTGATCTGTGTTTGCCTCCAGCCATGGCCACCATTTCTTCCCCACAGGGCTGCTCCGTGGGCCCCCTGTCTTCTCACAAACACCTGGAGTGCGCCGGAGTGCAGCCCAGTGACCCTGTGCCTGAACGACAGGCACAGGTCCCCTGAATGCATCAGGTGGCCCAGAGGTAGCACCAGGCGAGCGGCTTTCCCCCCGGGGCCCTTGGCTGCGGAGACTGCCAGGTACTGTCCACCTGCAATGGGAAAGCAGGGCCGTGTGTGTACGTACAACATCCCTTTCTAGCACAAACAGTATGGACAGTTTTAATCCACTTCAAAGGCATTTGTAAAGAATCCCAAGTTACTGCAGGAGAAAACTATGACTTATTTCTATGCCTGTCTCAGATTCCATGGTTTTGTGTTTACAGAAAACACTCGCCCATTGTGCTTACGAAGAGGACAAGTCATGCCAAGGACACACAAGAATAAACAATCCTAACACTGTGACTACTTCCAGTGGAATAGGATCAGACACACACAGGCATGCACAAACACACACACTTTCACCACCTCCTGGTCCTCCTCAGGTTATGATTATGTTGTCAAGCTGGCTGGCTGATTAGGTGGTTGACGCAAGTTGCCAGGGAGAATTTTTCTACATGGATAATTAACCTTCGGGCAGTAGAGCAGATGTGGTTTAAAGGGCATTAAATCTGTTTATTATCTCTTCTCCCTATTTTTATTTATTTATTAACTCTAGAGAGAAAACAGCCCTTTCACAATGCCAGAGCTTGCCCTGGCCGGTGTGGCTCAGTGGGTTGAGCATTATACTGTGCACCAAGAGGTCGTCGGTTTGATTCCCAGTCAGGGCACATGCCCAGGGTTGCAGGCTTGATCCCCGCGGGGGGTCTGTGCAGGAGGCAGTGGGCCAATGTTTCTCTGTCTCACTGATGTTTCTTCTCTCCCTCTCCCTTCCTCTCTAAAATCAATCCTATATAATAAAAGGATAATATGCAAATCGACCGACTGGCAGAACAACTGGTCACTATGACACGCACTGACCACCAGGGGGCAGATGCTCAATGCAGGAGCTGGCCCCTGGTGGTCAGTGTGCTCCGAAGACGGGCTCACAGCTGGCGAGCACAGTGGTGGTGGCGCGAGCCTCTCCCGCCTCCGCAGCAGCGCTAAGGATGTCTGACTGACACAGGGAGCGGGCCTAAGCCGTCAGTCAGACATCCTCCAAGGGCTCCCAGACTGCGAGACAGCACAGGCCAGGCTGAGGGGACCCCCCACTCCAGTGCATGAATTTCATGCACCGGGCCTCTAGTAAAAACATATTTAAAACAAAACTAAACTAAACAACAACAAAAAGCCAGAGCTTGCTATGCTTTTCACACTGGAGTGCAGCTCACTCCAGGAAGATGCAGAGGTGTTCTGGAAACCCTCCACTTCCTGAAACATCAGCTTTATTTAAAGATAAGCAGTTTACAATGTGTTATGTAATAAACATATAATAAATAGAGTGTAATATATACCTTATTACATATACATGAACACAGAGAGTGTTAATAGAAACTGTCACTTTGGGCGGACACTTTGTCCTCAGATCCTTGGGGCCACAGAGCGTGCCTCTCCATTGTCAGAGGGATTGCAATTAGGGGGAAAAGTTTGAGCAGCAGTGAGTGGGGGGAAAGCTGCTTCTCAAGAGAGGGAAAGTTACAAGTAGTATTTGAAGCTCCATCCAAGTACAAATGACATTCCGCTCAGGCTGTTTAATTGGAGCCAACTGAAAATACACTGTGTTTCAGCACTGATTTATCCACAGGAAACTGTGGTATGAATGCTGAACACATGTGTCTATTTTGGTAGAAACCCCACTTATTCTTCAATGAAAAGACAACCACTTATTTTTGTGCTTAATCCGTATCAGAGGTGCTGAAGTGTGGGGTGTCCTCCCATTTGTGAGGTGACTCCTCCTCTCGCATGTGCTCCCTGCGCAGTGGCAGCACCAGCAGGTGATGCCTGGGCCCGATTCTGTACCAGGCTGTGCCGAGTGCTCCTGGGCGGGCATCTCATGAACCCTGAAGGCTGGTTTCACAGATGCAGAGTTAGGGCTTTGAGGTGAGGTCACCCAAGGTGTCACCCAGTGAGGGGCAAAGTGAAGGTTTGAGTTCAGAACTGTCTGAACCCTGTATCCAGCACCTGCTCCCCTCAGGTTGGATCACTGGCGTGCCAGCTTCTCTCCCCCTGGAGATGGCAAAACCCATCATCGTCCCAAACCACCCCAGGGCATCCCTAGCACATGGTAGGAGTGTAATGCCATCTGTTGAATAAATGATGTTCTAAGAAGACAGAAGGAAAAACCCTGCAAAGAAATGGGTCCTGGAGTCATATACTTGACTCGCCACCAACAAACACAACACAATTTCTTATCCTCCGTCCACCCCCGCCGCCCCCCAATCCAAATGGTATTTTAGGCCAAATTATTTAGATGAATTTTAAATGTCTCCCCATAAGTCAGCTTTTGAATCGTCACAGGTATGTTGCTTAAGACTAAGATATAAGGTTATTACAGTTAAACCTGCAAGTTTTAAGAAAACAAGGATTATCTTAAGTCTCTGTGGAATGTATACTAACATGACTGCCAGACGCTGCCTGCGAATCAGACAACCTAACAAACCAAGGCAGCCTAATAGGCGTCAAATAATCTTTTTTAGAGGCACTTAAAACCCTATCGTGTTAAATATGAGCAGAGGCTACCGTTGCTCTCCCTCCATGGAGCTGATCTGTGAACATTTTTGCAGTGTTATAACGTATGTTTTTTTTTTTTTTCATAAATATATCAGCCATTTTTCTATGACAAATACATACATTTTTTCATAGCTGTATGTCATTAATAATTTGGCCAGTTTTTTACTGAAGAACATTTAAGTTGTTTCCAGATTTTCACACTTCAGATAATACTATAAAGTAGTAAGACAAGCAAAAAAAAGAAAAATTTGCAACACATGAAATAGGACTAAGTTTCCTTTTCACATAAAGAGCTTAAAAATCAATAATAGAAAGAACACAAAAGAAAAATAAAAAGCATCTCAGAAAAAAAGACTTTAAAATGTAAAAAAATGGTCAGCTTTTCATAATAAAATAACATTAAAATGAGATGACTTTCTACCAATAAGCTTGGAAAAGGTTTTAAAAAGTAGTTTAATAAGATCTGTGTTGGGGGTGGTCCTTAAATATAGTTTGGGGGAGTATAAATTGCTATAACCCATATGAAGGGCATCTTAGAATTCAAAATGCAAGTTCCCTTTGATTTGGCACTCCACATCTAGGATAAGATGTATTCAAACACGTCTGAAAGGATATGTGTATAAGGTTTTCACTGCAGTAGTGTCTGAAAAACCGATGACTGGGAACAACGGAAATGGTCCTCAGTGGGTGGCTGGTTAAACACAAGGGAACATCTAAGGAATAATGGACTAACCGTCAATTAGTAAGAATGAGGGTGTTCTGTATGTTCTGATATAGGACAATCTTCAACAATCATGGCTAATGCTATTTTAATGGTAACTCAGGGGCAGGCGCTGCTTTAAATACGTTGAATAGATACTATTGATTACCCTCGGTTAAGTAACGTGCTCAAGGTCAGAGCTAGTAAGCTGTGGTACTGGGTTTCAGCCCAGACATTCTGTCTTTCCAGTCCTTGTTCTTCATGTCAACTCTTAGCGTAATATCCTTAAGTGACAAAAGCAAGATACGTTAAGAGGGAGCTTTGTGGTTGTGTGGACAACTATATCTCTGGGAAGATAACAGAGAAACTGGTTGTATCTGGGAGGGTAACTGAGAGCCAGGGCTGGAAGGCAGCTTGTATCTTCACTGTGGATTCATTTTTCCGTTTACAGCATTTCAAAATAATGCTTTTTAATGCTGCACCAGACATGCTTGTACATACACGCTTGTTACATATTTAAGTGAATTCCTTGCAGTTAGCAGTAGCAGGGCGCTGAGTCAGCTGCCTTTAACCCTTGATCCCCAGTGATCAGGGTTCCAGGAAAAGGCCCTCAGGTGCAGCCTTGACATTTATGGAGAAGGGTGTGCCTTCAGAGCCACCACTACATGCCTGCTGTACATCACCACATCTGTTGACAACACAACTTTCCATTCCTTAGAGCAGTGGTTCCCAATATGGGGCACATGCCCCACAGGGAGGCAATTTGATTTTTAAGGGGGGCAATTCAAGAATGAGTTATTAACTGAATTTTTTTTTGCATTTCTTATGGTTCTAGGGGCCTCATATACATATATCTATATATCTATATCTATATCTATATATATAGATATATATATATAGATATATATATCTATATATATAAAAGCCTAAGCGACCGGCTGGCTGGTAGCTATGATGCACACTGACCACCAGAGGGCAGATGCTCAGCCCAGGAGCAAAAACCACAGGCATGGAAACATGGAACGGACTGATGAATCTCAGAGGGGAGAGGGGAAGGGAGAGGGCAGGAAGAGATTAACCAAAGATCTTATACGCATACTAGAGGCCCAGTGGGATCCCTCAGCCTGGTCTGCGGGGATCGGGCTGAAACTGGCTCTCCAACATCCCCCAAGGGGTCCTGGATGACGAAAGGGTGCAGGCCAGGCCGAGGGACTCCACTGGTGCACGAATCCATGCACCGGGCCTCTAGTAAATATGTATTATGACATATTTATGCATTTCAGTTCTCTTTATACGTTTTAAAACTTTATTTGCTATCTTTTCATATCACTTCATATTATTTAACAAGTTCTTAGTGATTTCTTCCTCAGCACTTCAACTATCCTTCCGTTCTTTTATTTTTCTCTTTCATGGATGCCATGTTCTTTGGAAGCTTGTTTAGACCAAGTTAAAGGCCTTTAGGCTTCTTCCATGTGAACAGGAGTTTACTTTTTGAATAATAAGAATTATATGTCGGGGGGGGTAATCGGGATTTTAGAGATGTTTAGGTAGGGCATGGCCAAGAAAAGGTTAGGAACCACTGCTTTAGAGGAATGTATTAATTTCACTATCTCACAATTAAGTTTAAGATTGAATGTGATACACACAATCCAATGAGCTCAAGGGAGGGCGGCTAGCAAATGCAATTATTTTACGGCTGTTTCTCAAAGTTGTAAATTTATTTGAGAATTTTCTTTTCTTGGAGATATTAGCATAAAAGAATATTTGCATCTCTGGGTCTTGGATAAGAAATGCATATTAAAATCAGTCCTAACTGTGGAAATCCAACCATGTGTTCCTTTTTAAATGGTATAATCTAGATAGAAACAATTTAGAAACAGCTAGCTTGGTAATTAGAGAATTCACAGATAGAATTCATTAAGTTGCTTATATTTATATACATACAACCTTACCTAGACATCCTAGAAGAAAAATAGCATTCCTCATTAAGAAGATTAAGCAGTATTTCTCCATCAGTATTTGGCTAGAATTCCCCACCACACTCTAAAAAGCCCATCTGCAATGCCACCTGATATATGCCGTGCGCTCCTAACCCTCTCCCAACCCTCTGCCCTCCTTCGGTCTCCTGTCCATTTTCCAAGCTGGAGCCCTGCTGCTCACCGCTCTCCTGTGGGTTACCTGGGCATTCCACTCTCAGTCAGAGGCTCTCAGAGCTGGCGTAAGAGGTTTTCTAACCCAATGCTTATCCAGTACTCAAAAAATCTTGCCATACATTACCACTGACAGAGAGCTCTTCACTTTGACAAGAGCCTGAGCTCTAACTATGGGGAAGTTCTGTAGAGAGTGAGCCAAAGTCCATTGCTCTGTAGTTGTCACCTACTGATCTGACTTCCCTCTGTGGTCACAGAGCAATGGTGATAGATGTTGTCAGTCAAGTACAAAGGCAGCCCCGTTCCACTGTTTCTTCTCCAGGCTAAACACTCTGGTCCCTTCCCCTGCTCTTGCACAGTCTTTGGGACCCCTGTCCATCCAGGTCTTTCTGAATGACCGACACTTATCTCTATTCTTCTTAGACCAGAAAGAACCCAGCAAAATGGATTTTCCATTCTGAAAAAACACACACACACACAAAAAAAACAACACCCATATTTCTTAGGAAATGATCCAACTTTTTGGCAGTAAAAACACAGGGTTCAGTGCTCGCTTTGGCAGCACATATACTAAAGTTGGAACGATAGAGAGAAGATTAGCATGGTCCCCGCATAAGGATGACACACAAATTTGTGAAGCGTTCCATATTAAACACACACACAGGGTTCACTCATTAATTTCATGACCCACTAAAATTCTAAAGGCTTGCACACTTACTGCTCAGGCACTTCTTCCCCTCCCATGGCTGCATCACTGGTTTCTAGACCATGAGCCCCACCTTGTATTCATCCCCATTAGCTTTCACCTTCTTAAATGAGACCTGCTGGTCTAATGTTGTGGAGCTGGTGTGTCAGCACAGCTCCACACTTTCTCCTCGGGCTTCACACCACCCAGTTTGGGAAGTATGCCTTCAATATCCAAATTCAACAGCCAGTTCATCCAAGTCACTGGTAAAACCCGGAGCAACCCCCGGAGGTCACGCACACTTCCACAGGAGACGCCCCGGCCCACCCGGCAGCCACCACTGCCTTTCCATTGGTTCTGTGCTATCACAGCCAAATCGCCATTTCCAATTTTTCTTTTTGCCTGCCATTTTAATTTCCAGTCTTCTTCTCATTTTTCTTTTTGCCTGCCATTTTACTTTCCAATCCTCTTCTCATTTTTCTATCAGAGGGCAACTGGAATTTGGATCACAAGTTTAAACATTTACCTATGAGATAAATAATTAAAAAATGTTGGAAAGTACTAAATTGGTTCTATAATATGGTACTGAAATTCTAAAAATCAAGTATTTTACTGTCTACATAGACTATGTAGATGTGTAATGAATTCTTTTGAGTTTATTTAGCATGAACTACTCTCTTCAGTGTACTTTACTTGAAAGGGTCATTCATTATGACCATGAACATGCATGGCTGCCAACGATCCTTCCTTTGGTAGCAAACAACTGCAGGTCAGCGGTCAGTTGAATCCACAGGCTGAGATCTGCTCATGGACCATGCGCACTACCATCGGAGACAGGGGCCAGTCTGTGGGGGAGTGGAGACCCCAGAACACTGCTGGCCGTTCCGGACACTGAACTGCCTCGGAGGCTGCATGGGCAGCACAGAGAGGTCTGGATGTGAAGTCCGTTCTTTTGCTCCGTGGACTTACGAAATTTATGCACACTCTGGGCCTCAGTATTTTCTTTGTGAAATAAAAACAATATTTAACCTGCTTCACAGGGTGGATAAAAGGATATTAAATAAAATTAATGGAATGATGAATGACTCAAGACTGTGGTAGGTATTAATTAAATGTTGGTTTCTTTCTAATTCACATATATATGTGATATTAATAATACTAATGTTGTCCTAATAGTCATAGGGATATAAAGTACAGCATAGGGAATATAGTCAGTAATATAGTAACTGTGTATAGTGCCAGGTGAATATTTGAATTATCAGGGTGATCACTTTATAAATTATGTAACTGTCTAACATGGCGCGATAGCCTGAAACTAATATAAAATAATATTTGGCAACTGTAATTAAAAAATAACATTAAAAATGTATAATAATATTGTCCTGCTCACAGTTAACCTTCAATGAATGGGAGAGCTAACAGGAGAGTGAGATGGACTGCTTTGTGTGATGCATGCACGTCATGAAAATAGCTAAAAGAAATCTAAAAAACCCATTTGAATTTATATTCATATTTTTAAAAGCTTACCTCAAATTCTCGTTGTTCAATATTTGTCTAGTATTTTAATCTTAGGGGATTTAACGAAATATTTTAGACTAATATTTTAATACCTTTCTACTCTACTCACGATGTGCACCAAGGATTAGCGCCAGAGGTATCCCCAAGGAACTTGTTAGAAAGGCATGAAAATCTACATTTTCACAAGGCCCCCAGCTGATTTGTACAAATGCTGAAGTTTGAGAATAACTGGTTTAACAGAGCATATCCTCTCTTGAGTTAGCTTTTGTGAGTTTTCTGTTCTTCTATATAATACTTGGAATGGTATTTAACAACTAGGCTTTTAATTAACAACATCCTTTTAGTTAACGATATACTTTTTCTTCACATATTGTCCCTTTCATTTCTAAATCTAGAATCAGAAATATAAAAAAGTTGAACTCCTCATCCTTTCATTAAGTTGACATCATCCATAAAAGATTCAATTACTACTGAGGGGAAGGAAAAAGCCAACAATATGTAGCTTTGCTTCCTGGAACAAGACAACAAAACATCTTGCAAATACTAAAACTTTAGATTAGTAGGAAGTGTGCAATTTAAAAGCCTGTTAATTTTCCAAGGAACTATGTCTAAATCCACCTTACTATAAGAACATTCTTTGACGGAATAAATAATGGTAATTATAACTCCAGAACCAAGTTAGATTGACATTTTTTTCAGAGAGGTATTCACAAGTTCACAGAAATTTCAGGCTTCTTCAACTATGTCTCAAATCTTAAAAAAGTGACAAACTGCGTGATTGAGAAAACAACCAAGAACTACTACCATGGCTGATGTACTTCTTTTATGCTTGGGAATGGGGCACGACAAGTAAATTGAAAATTGTAAGTTAGAATAAGCCCACGTGTTTTATTTACCAAGACTTTCAATGAACTACTCACCTTCCCATAATATAATTCTAGTTGACAGCTAACCAATGGACTATGAATGCTGGACAAGATCACTCTTTACCTTTAGGGATGTGTTACAGTGCCCTTGACTAGCAGAAGTGGGTCTTCCAAGGGGATCAACCTGAAATGGGTCCTATACTTAAACTGGGCTCACCTGCTGGATCCCTCACTGGTTCCCAGTGTAAGTCACTGTCTTTCTCCCTGATCCATCCACAAAGCCCATGGTCAAAACTGCAACTATGTATCAGGATACCTGCAAGGAAATGACCAGAAAGACGAGTAAACCACAATGCACAACAGAAACGCACTTGTTAACAAGATTATCCGTACAAGTGTTCTATCTTCACTTCACTAACCCACCAGAACTTCTCTCCAGGAGATCAAAAGAGACTCACACGAATCCCTTCTCAGCACAATTGCGCCTGTGTGCTCAGCCGTAAAAAACACAGCACACAAATGTTGCCAATTATGACCTTTTACATAATCACTTAAAAACATTTCCTCCTCATAGTTTATATTAAATACTGTTTTAATATATATATGTACACACACACACACACACATATACACTGAGTGGCCAGATTATTATGATCTCTGCATGCATAATAATCTGGCCACTCAGTGTATATCCTATATAATAAAAGGCTAATATGCAAATTGTCCCCTCAACCAGGAGTTCAACCAGCAGGCAGGCCGGCCAACCACCCATGTCCCCTTCCCATGGCCAGGTTGGCCAGACCCCACCCATGCACGAATTCATGCACTGGGCCTCATATATATACATATGTGAAAAATTATATACGTATACACACACACACACACACACTCAGTGGCCAGATTATTACGCATTCAGAGATCATAATAATCTGGCCATTCCGTGTGTGTGTGTGTATACGTATATAATTTTTTTAAAGCATAATGATGGCTTGTCCTAGACAGTTTGGTTCAGTGGATAAAACATCAACCCACAGACTGAAGGGTCCTGGGTTTGATTCCAGTTAAGAGCATGTACCTTGGTTGCAGGCTCAATCCCTGATCCTGGTCAGGGTGTGTGCAGGAGGCAATCAATCGATGTGTCTGCCTGTCTCTTCCCCTCCCTTAGACTCTCTCTAAAAAAATCAATGGCAAAATATTCTAGGGTGAGGATTAACAAACAAAAAAAATAATGATGACTCAATTACTTGTGCCCAACTGATAACAGCAGAGGAAACCAAGTTGAAAAAAAAAAAAAAAAGGATCTATAATTTTCCTAGGTATAACCTAACAATCTGAAATTTAAAAATTATTTTCATGAAATGGAGGAAAACAATAAAATGTCATTATAAGTGTCTTGGGGTGGTAAATACACCATACAATATACAGATGATACGTTGTAGAATTGTACACCTGAAACCTATATAATTTTATTAACCAATGTCAGCCCAATAAATTCAATTTTAAATAAAATAAGTATCTACCTGGATCATCCTTTGCTTCATCATCTGCACTGACTCCTCTTTCAATTTCAAATATTTCAAACAAATCATTTGAAGGGTGCCGTGGAACTGAGAGAGAGAGAGAGAGGTTTTGATAAAAGGGCAATGCCTTTAACAAGGGGCAAGGGAGAAAGACCTGGGCATCCACTCATCTGGAAGAACCCAAAACTTTTCATTACACTTCACGTGAAGAGTCAGGAAGTTTGTTCTGCAGCGATGTATACTGCAACATTTATCTGTGTGCAAATAAAAACTGGTTTTCACAAGTTTTCAAATTTCAACACAAAAACACAAAGGTTTTCATCTGGAAAAAACATTTACTAGTAAAAGAGCTACTAATTTCGAGTAAAATGGTCATCTCCATGAAATTCAAAATTGTGTCTCTATAAAAGATACACTGCGAACACGAGGTTGAGGATGTTTTGATGGAAATGCCTGCCAGTGGGGTGAGTGGTTTGGTTTTCTAACCACAGCACCCACGCTCCTCCATGAGCTCTGCACACTGGTGCAGGCTCATCTGGATTTCTTACCAGGGCTGGCCTTGCTTAGGCGGGGGCCCTGGCTCCTTTAAGATAAAATCCAAGGGCCTTGGTGCAGCATTCACAGCTCCTCCTTCCCCCTACCCCACCCCACAGTGCCCAAACATGCCATTCATTTTCAGTCTCTGACTGCCCCGAGCTTGGGAGGCTCTTCCTGCTAATTCACCTGCCAAACTTCCCTCTTCCTTCATTGCCCAGTGTAAGTATCTTCCTTCATTGCCCGGTGTAAATACCACTGTCTGGGTGAAAACTTTCATGCCCCGGGCAAATTAAATGCCCCTGCCCCCCGGTGGTTCAGACTCCTCTTTCTACACCTCTATTCCATTTTTTTTTCATAGACTTGCAGTTATTTACACACACGTGTGTGTCTGTCCCTCTGCTAATCTCTGAGGTCCTGGAGGACATCAATCATGTCTTATTCATGCGGCATTTCCGGGGCCTGACCTGGTGACAGGCACTCAGAAGTGTTTACTGAACAAATGTGAAGATCTTGTCAAGAAACCCATGCACTCTGTCAACTCTTCCTCACTGAAACAAGTGGGACAGAGCTTAATTATCCACTTTTAAAAACATGGATTCATTTAAATAATTAGTTGCTTGTTCTTGTAACGTTTATTTGATTACCACCCATGTGCCAAGCACTGTGGAAGGCCAAGCAGACAGGGAGAAAGGGGTGAGCCAGTTCAACAAGGACCTGGCCCTCATGGAGCCTGCACTCGAATGAGAGACAAACTCGAATGTCAATGAATACCACAATTCTCAGCGTTGAAAAGGGCCAGGAAGGAAAACACCCGATGACGTCATGGAGAGTGACAGGTGGGAATGGGGGGGTGGGAATGGGGGTGGTGGTGGAGAGGAATTCTTGGCCAAAGACCGGAGAATACTCCCTTTTCTTTGACAGAATTTAAATTAATTAGCTCTATTTTTATAAGGCAGGGAGTGAAAGATGTAGAACACCAGGGAACACACATTAGTCAAAAGGGTTCTTTTTTGACAATGTTCCTATTATTTTTAGCAACAATTTCAAAAATTAATAATCTCGTAATATTTACACTGATTTCCTAAAAGCTTATTGCTTTGATTTTTTTTCTGTTTCAAAAGCCAGACAGTAAATCGCCCTCACCTTCTGCCTCACACACTCACATATAAGCAGCCTGTGAAGAATAAAGAAGAGAAGCTAGTTCACAGACAAGCTCTAGGGACACTACCTGATCACAGGTGCTCTGGGGTGAGACAAATGCCCTCCCTCTTGTATACCCAGATGACTGACAGCAATGACATCCAATTATAGTGTTCTTTTCCTTGTTGAGGCTCTGA
Organism: Corynorhinus townsendii; assembly: GCA_026230045.1. Lineage (NCBI taxonomy): Eukaryota > Metazoa > Chordata > Mammalia > Chiroptera > Vespertilionidae > Corynorhinus > Corynorhinus townsendii. Next base: position 75,147,865 of record JAPDVU010000001.1, on the reverse strand, counting down.
GAAGGAGACTGTCCACTAGAAATACTACAAAGTTGTAGGCAATCACAGTTCATTTCTTATGACAGAGAAAGTTAGAAAAAACTCTATTAGGATCACCATTTCTTTGTTCCCTTAATCTTGTTGTAACTTACACAAATTATCTCTGGATTGGGATAGCTACAATCTTAAGGTACCTTATTTTAGGGGCATTCTGATGGTTTGTCAGCTCCCTTTTTTCCAGATGAAGGACTGTCAGATGGTGCGAAGTCTAGGTGGACGGGGGAGGACCTCTCCAAGGTTTTATGGTGCAGGAAGACTGCTTTACGAAGGGGGATCAAGGAGGTCCTCTCTGAGGAAGCACCATTTGGATGCAGAGAGGAAGAACATGGAACCTTCCAAGCAAAGTGTTGGAGTAGGAGAAGAGGAAGCATTTCAGGCTTCAAGTACAAAAAAAGCACTCAGAATAGTTGGAGAAAGGTGTTCTCAGTGGCCAGAGCAGTGGTTCTCAACCTTTCTAGTGCCGTGACCCTTTAATACAGTTCCTCATGTTGTGGTGACCCCCAACCATAAAATTATTTTCGTTGCTACTTCATAACTGTAATTTTGCTACTGTTACGAATCGTAATGTAAATATCTGTGTTTTCCGATGGTCTTAGGCGACCCTGCTAGCCATTCTCAACCTGTGGGTCGCGACAGGTTGAGAACCACTGCTGTAGAGCCTAAGACCATCGGGAAACACAGATATTTACATTACGATTCATAACAGTAGCAAAATTACAGTTATGAAGTAGCAACGAAAATAATTTTATGGTTGGGGGTCACCACAACATGAGGAACTGTATTAAAGGGTCGCGGCACTAGAAAGGTTGAGAACCACTGGGCTAGAGGATGCTGAGAGACAGAGAAAGCAGTCTGGGATGAGGCAGAAGAGAAAGGGAAGGACCAGATCACACATTTGGAAAACAGCAACCCAGAGAATTAGTCATCCAACAACTTGCTCAATGTCAGATGGTTCATTAGTATCTTCAGCACTGGGTTTCCAAGAGCTATTCAATTCAGCAGCGGCTGATCACACACACCTTTATTTTCATTCACTGGGAAACGTTCCAAGGAATGTAGAGACCTGAAGTGCTCAGCAGCTATTAGTTCTTACAATGGCATGCGCTCTGCTCTGTAACTCTGCCACAGTATTTAGCTCTCCTTCCTCACACACCGCAGTCTGGACTGCTAACAGCGTCCCACTGCTGTGCCAAGGGAAGGTACACTACCCATTCTCTGGTATAGTTCACTGTTTCTGTGAAAATACTAAGTGAAACAAGCAGTGAGGGGAAAAATCAAGCAGTATGATCTCAACTATGGACAAGAGAAATGCGTGATCAAACCAAAATTTGGACTAGAAAAAAATGGTAAAAAATACACCCATATGCTAATTGTGGTGGTCTGATTATTGGAAAGAAAAGTGTTATTTTCTCATTTGTTGGTTTGCAATTCTAAATATTTAAGGTTGCTTATAAAATGAATTTCTGTTGTGAAAAAAACTTATCTAAAACGTTGAAAGAAAGGAGACTTCTATCAGAACACAGACAGGCTCAACCCCATGGCAACTATGTCTGTTACTTGTGTTTTGTCTGCTCAGAGGACTGTGAACAGAATCTTCATACCTGTTGTTAGATACGATGCTATAAAACTGAAATGTATTTGTGTAATTTAAATATATTCTTTGATTTAGAGAGCTAGTGTAATCACTGCAGAAAATGTGAATTAAAATAAATGACTAGCCATGCCCCAAAACACAAAGTATAACCAAGAAAGATGCTAATACATGATTTTCCTAATTATCCTTCCCTGCATCATATTTGGGCTAAACATCAACTTAAATATATGTAAACAAATATCAACTATTCTCTGTAGCTGAACCATTAATTCTCAAAATTAGAATGGATGATTTTAGAGACAGAAAAGGATCAGAGAAATCTAACAATACCATTCCTCTAGCATCTTTTCGTCCATCCTCCCCCCTCTATTCCATCCACATGCTAATGCAATCAATCAAGGAAGTGAGCATCCCCTGGGTCCCGGTGCTGGGCTAAGAGCTTGTTGTGAAGCAAAGAGCATGCTTTTGCCTTCAGAGGATCTACAGTCCAGATGTATAGACAGACACCTAACAATTTCCCCAGGTAATGAGTGCTTGAAAAGTGAGGTAGAGGAAGTTCCGTGAGCATGGGGGGTGAGGTGAAAGGGGGGCTAGCAGGAGGAGGATGGATGCGTGAAAACCTCCGAGAGGCGATGCCTATACCAGAGCATGAAGGATGAGTTCCTGTGAGCTGGCACCCTAAAGAATGAAGGTGTGTGGGACTGAATGCTCACTAGAGCTGGAGAGATCACAGGGGAAGAAGGGTACCACATGAATGAAGCTGGAAATGCAGGCAGATCATGCAGGGCCTTTTAAGGCTCCGTAAAGACTTGGGACTGTATTCTGGTAGAAACCGGGAGCCTCTGGAAGACTTTTACACAGGAGTACCAAGATGAGGTCCCCCATTCTGGCTGCAGCATGTGGAACGAACAGGGGGAGAGGATGTCAGAGGGCAGTTAAGACCAACATTAACTAAAGAATTCATCTTGAAAACATTTCCTCAATGTTTTCCTTCCATTGGTCAATGTTTCACCTACTAAAAATATCCCATGCCCATTGCTTCTTACAACCTTCTGTCTGAACTAAAAGAAAGGAGGTGTCCAGGCATGGGAGGAAGGAGCCAGGTGGATAAAGGCCTGGTGGGACTGGGTTTAGGGGTCCAGGATGTTTCCCTAACGCCTGGGGAGCCCTGGGGCCTGTGAGAGGATCAGCCACACAATCACCAGGAAACTTCTTAAAAAGAAAGTCTGACCCACTGTTTTCTATTAAACCTATTTTCCCCAGGAATATGATAATTTTAATATATAACCTGAGTTCATAAATGAGGTCTCCCAGATAGTCAATTGTATATTTTACCCAAAAGCACTAAGAGTAAGCACAGTGGAGTAAGTGTAAATATTATCATACACACCTCCCATGGCCAGCCCTCTCCCAAAGGGTAACTACAACAAAGCGTAAACCATAGTTAGTAAAGGTAGATTTGCAAATTCTGTTTAGTGCTTGGGTGGCTCCCCTGACATGACCCAGGCCAGTTCTGGCATTTTTTGTTGAACTAAAAGGGTCGAGATAACAACGTCTGAAATTCTACCCTTGTAGGTTTAATTCATTGAAGGAGAATGGCGCACACAGAACTTTCCTAATGTTCTGAAGGCTTGTTCTGGTGGCAAACACTGGGGATTTTTAGAGACTACAGTATGGGGGTGAATGACAAGGATTTTATGAGGCAGCCTCTCCTCCTCTCCCCTCCCATCTCCTCCTCTCTCACCTCACCCCATCTCTTCCCCCCTTGTCCCCCCGCACTCAATCTGCATTACAGTTTTAAGTGACCAGAGAGAAGCAAACAAAAGGATTGGAAACAAGTTTCTAAAATTTCCTTAACCACTTTAGAGAAAAATCTTTGCTACCTCCTGATTGCAAGGAAAAAAGGAGAGGGTTGCTGGGCTCCACAGAAATAAATTATTGTTTGCCAGAGTTTTCATCCCACAGGAAGAATCTAAAACGTTCACAAGACACCTCTGGGGGAAAGGTACATAGCAGAGCTGGGAAAATTAAATCTCTGGTGAAAGGTGGAACACAGACAGAGCCACTCAATAACAAGCCCAGTTTTTGTGACTCACCTATTTCTCCTTTAAACCAAGTTTCAGAATAACTTCACCATGACCCAGGAGAACAGGAACAGGATGTCTGAAAGATGGTTCCTCTGTAGGTGTGACCACATGGATGGTCACACAACTTTTCCAGATTAAGAGTACTTCATAAGTTTTGTGCTCTTTCTCTCTTCTAAGCCAAAAGAATCCCTAAAAGTTAGGCTCTGTCAGGACTGGTTCCCGCACACCTGAACCCCAACAGGTCTGCTGGGACCTGGTGCAGCATGACCCCTGGGGGGTCACAGAAGCCCATGGACTGTGGGAGACAGGTGTCAATGCCCTAGGCCAAAATAATCACTTTAAAGGAAGAAGGGGAGCTTTTATTTCTGACATTTGTCAGACCCATCATGTAAATTTCCCTTGTAGACCTTGTCTCTGAAAAGGCTATTTGCACAGCAAGGCAGTTGAGGCAAGGCTGTCTCTAACATTACAACTGCTCAACCAGGTACTATCACACCTAAACAAAACAGGGGAGTCCAATTATTTGGTCACAGGAAAGGATATGTGAAGTCGCAGCTTTCTATGTTCATTTTGTCTGTTCACCTAACAGCCTGCACTTGCAAATCAACTTGTTTCAAAGGATCTGGTTAGCCAAAAATAACATTAAAATTGTTATGAACCATAACAGAAATCATCAGAAAAGTATAAACATTGAGGGCCAGAACACAAAATGGGGCTGTATTTTTCTGAGGTAAATAGGCAATGGTATCATTACCATATAAATGAATTCATTTTTTTAAAAAAATCTGATTTCTGCCTTTGGTCACAATCGCCAAGGACTCAATTTATACTTTCCAGAGAGAACTATTTTTTTTCCTTCACGAGACGCCATAGGATCCAATTAAAATGTAAATCAAACATCTTGAAAACTTTCAGAACTCACAGCACCAGCTCCTGACCTGTAAACATTGACAACTCACTCCTTCAAAACACTAGCAGAAATGTCATCTTCAGGGAGATGTCAGGCATCTCTGCAGGGTCTCTGCAGGCCTTGCTGTTTACTAGAAACCAAACTAGTTTGAAGACCTCTTCACCGCTCGGCAAAAACAATCTTTTTACTCATCACCACAGAGAATCAGGAAAGAGACCTTATTTCCATGACTGAGAACAATGTGATCACAGCAGCCACACACTCAGATCTGTTGATGGGAAATGAGAGAAAGAACCTGTGCACAGCTTGCAGCAAAGCAGCACTCAGGTAAAAAGGAAACAGTCTCCTTCCTCCTGCAGGACACCTGGAATGTCAGCACATCCGCCTGATCTAGAATAACAGCAACAGTGAGTGTGCTGTGTGCTGTGGCCACTCGTAAGAGCACCTGGTCCGTATTACATTATATCCTACTAGAGGCCCAGTGCACGTGATTTGTGCACTGGAGGGGGGCGTGGCCTGCGGGGATCGCCTGCTGTGGGAGCACCGCTCATCCTGGTCAGCTGAGGCGCTGTGGACGCACCCTGTGAGTGGCTGCTCCCACTGTGGGAGTGCACTGACCACCAGGGAGCAGCTCCTGTGTTGAGCGTCTGCTCCCTGGTGGTCAGTGCACCTCATAGCGACTGGTCATTCTGGTCGTTCCGCCGTTTGTTCGCTGGGCTTCTATTATATAGGACAATCTTCATCTGCAACACTTTTCTTCTTGACACTTTTCCATGAGCCAGATGCCGCATGCGACATTTCAGGCACGGTTGTTATGTTTTAAACGCCCCACAGCGGGCTGATTCTGTCTCTATTGAGGACAGGGTTCTGCTGGCCCAGAGCTGCCATTATGGCTCTCAGGGCCCTGCTACTCAAAGTGTGGTCGGCAGTATGATCTGTGAGCTTGCTAGACACGCAGAATCGCAGATCCTCCTACAGCCTCACCGGGTGGGTTTTCATTTTCACAGGATCCCATGTTTCTTGGGCACACAGTGCTGACTGAGCAGAACTTCCCCAGACAGTCCGATGTAGTAAATCTACATTTTAGATAAGCATCATAAGTTACTGTGGTTCAAAGAAGCTATGCAACACTCAAAAAAATTGCTTCCTGAGCCAAGTGATATTGTATTCCTTGCAGTAATCTGAGCTTCTTAGCTAAAACTGGGCATACCTGACACACTCAATGGTTAAAAAAAAAAAAAAAAGTGAAAGGTTAAAAATATAAGTTAATAAAACCTTGCATGAATTTTTAAAAAACACCGTGTTCTAAATAAATTTAACATGATTAAGAATTAGAATCTACTGGGGTTCTTTCTAAAAACACACAGCACACTGCTGGAGAGTGCAGGATTTGAGTACCACTGGCCCATCTGTGGAGGAATTACTGCTCTGAGGTACTGTGACTGATGACAGTGGGGACGAAGTGATTAAAAAATACAACTTGCAGATAACAAAGACAGTGAAATCGCCATGCATCATTTTATCACATACAGCATATACAGCTTATTTTCTAAAATCTGAAAAAAAAGTTGTATGCCACAACTCATCTGGATAAAGGAGGTTGGACGTAACTCTAGGGGAGGGATGGCGTGGACCAGGGGGCAGCATTGGAGATGGCACGCTGTAGCCACAATCTACACTAATAAAAGAGAAAGATGCAAATTGACTGCATCTGTGCGACACCCACCAGCCAATCAGGAGTATGCAAATTAACCCAACAAAGATGGCGGGTTAATTTGCATACGCAGGCGCTGAGCAGCCAGGGGCGGGACACTTGCATCGTCACCATCGCAACGATGCAGGCGTTCCGCACTACCCCAGCCGCTCCGGGCCTCTGGGCAGCATGGGAAGGCGGAAAGGTGGCTCCAGTCAGAGTGTAGGCAGAAAGGCGGCTCCAGGCTGGAGCGAAGGTGGAAAGGCGTCTCTGGTCGGAGCAAAGGTGATGCCAGCAGCCAGGGGAAGGAAGGCCCATTCTTGCACGAATCTTCATGCATCGGGCCTCTAGTCCACATATATAAATCCTAATATGCAAGTAGACCAAATGGCGGAACAACCAGTCGCTATGATGTGTACCGACTACCAGGGGGGATGCATGGAACATGGCGGGCATTGGCTGCATGGTGGAGCAGGTGAGCAGGGGTTACAGACCATGGCAGGGCTCCCATCACTGTCACCGGGATGAGTCTCTGGTGGTTACTAAAAATTCTTTGCTCCCACGTGCCACAGTCCCACCCGGCACTTGCACCTGCTGCCGGCGCTGGCCCCGTTTGCACCTGCTGCTGGTGCTAGAGTCACTGCTCGCACCCACTGCCGGTGCCCGGCCCTGATCGCTTGGCACCATCAGTGGGTGCGAGTGGCAGCTGCCAGCCCCGATCACCCCTTAGGGCTTCTCCATCTCCCCCCGCTCCTGAGGGGCAATCAGGGCTGGCAGCCGTCTCTCGCACCTGCTGCTGGCAACGGCCCCGCTCACACCCAGAGGTGTGAGTGGGGCAGGCACTATCAGCACATGGGAGCAGTGTCAGTGGGAGTGGGGCTGTCGGCAGACAGGGGACCGGGGTGGGAGGAGCCGGGTGGGGGTGCAGGGGATGGACCAAGATCCGCCCCTATGCCCACCGCAGCCTTGTGGCCCACAGTTCCTTTCAAGGTGCATGAATTCGTGCACTGGGCCCCTCGTTTCAATATAATTCAAAGGTAGGGCTAACAGGATTTCCTTGTAGATTGGATGTGGGTATAAAGAGATTAATTTACTATGAATCCAAGTTCTTCGGCTATAGCAACTATAAGGTGAAGGGGCCATATTAAAGGGTGCGAAAGACTGTGGGTAGAGTGTATTTGGGATGAAGCTGAGGCACAATTCAACAAGTGGTTTGAACATCTGGTTTCATCTAAACTGGAGAGGTTAAACAGGCAGGCGATATTCAAGTCTGCAATTTGGGAGAAGTCTGGGCTAGAGATGTATTGTTATAATTTTTTTCTTATTTCCTCTTAGAATATCTTCACACACATATTATAAAGAAAAGCATTGTTTAATAACTTCTGCCATTAAATAACATACCTTTCAATGTAAAGAAAAATATAATTGCTGAAGTTTGGGGCTATTTGGAAACTTCCAAACAGTGGCTGTAATTAATATCACCTGAAAATTCATGAAATGAGGACAGCCAGATTTTATTCTCAGACCTGTGGAGAATAATGGCTTAAGAAAATTAGTATGCCAAAAGTGAAGAAAATATTCAGCAAAGAAATGGTGTTGAACTAAAATAGCGATAAGGTTCCTTTCTGTTTCCACAGTGAATAAACACCAGTTATTTGTCCTGAACCAAAAACTTGAACACTTCCCTCCTTTAGAATATACGCTGCAATCACAAGATAGCAAATTCTGTGTCCAAAATACCCTCATTCACACTGACATTCACCATCAGCTCTAGCCAGAGATGGAACGAGAGGGGACTGTCATCTTTGGCCTAGTGTCCACTGCTCTCTGCGGCATGCAGCAGCCTTGGCCCAGGACCAAGCCCATTCCCTCCCAGGGCCTATCTCTAAGATCACACTCTCTCAGAACGAGTGCTTTCAGACATCACCAGAACTCCATGCTCCCCCAATTCTATCCTGCTCATTTCTACTGGCGAACTTCAATGTTATTTTAATTCCTGTGTGTGTCAGTGTGGAGAAGAATAATGGGAAGAAAAAGAGAGCTTTAAAAAACAGAAAACATTAGGAGACTCAGAGAGATGTGGATATCTATGTTCGAGTATCGTTTTATATGAAGTAGCCAAGTTCTTACAACCCTACCTTAAGCAGCAGAGTAATATAAATACTACAGTTACTTAAGCATCCATGAATAAACATTCCACTGTATGATTACAAAGAGATAAAGAAAAGAAATAAAGAAAAAGAGAGACATGAGAGGGACAAGGAGGGGAGAGAGGGGAGAGAGGGGAACGGAAAGGAGACGAAAAGTAAAGAAGGGGAGGGAGAAAGAAAGAGAAAGTGGGAGGATAAAAATTATCAGAAAATGTGCTTTTCAAAACAGTAATATATTTTCATATAAAATATCTTACTGGATCTACCATCTAATCCCTCTAAAAGTCATATTGATTGTTCAAAATGTACACAATTACAAGTATACCAGAATTAGAGAATCTCAATGTCATTTTAAAAGGACAGTGTCCTAGGAGAAAACATTTGATTGTGAGTCACATAAAAGTTTAAAAAAAAAAAAAAAGCTTTTCTCTTTTAAAAAAATATCACAAATGTCAGTATTCTTTTCACCTGGTTAAAAAAAAAAAACTGCAAATGCATACAATCTGAAAGGAGCAAAGCTGAGTTCCATCAGGGAGTAGGGAAAAAAAGAAACTAGTAATGTCAAAAGGAGAAGAGGAGAGAGGAGTGCATGCAAAGGTAGCTAAGAATAAACAAAGTGAAGCATGACAAAAAAATACAGGGAACAAGGTTGTAAATTGCAAATTTTGGTTTGGTAATAAAGGAAACTCTTTCTCCTTCAAACCTTTCTTCATTACCAATAGCCTTTATCTCCATTGGTGGCACCACCCTTTACCCAGCCACCCATTAAAAATCTGGGAGTCTTTAATCTAGCCCAGTCTAGATCTAGCCACCAGCTTACAGCAAATACAAAGGATAGCTGTGCAGTTTTTCTCATCAATCCCTGACTTAACCCTCCAGTTTGCTGGCAGTTTATTGCGTACGCTATGCTGCTTCCTACCTTTGTGCCTTTGCTGTACTGTCCCTGCTAACTATAATGCCTCCCTTTTCTCATCCCCTTACCCCATTTCACTCAGGAAGCTCCCCTACCCCAAACACTCCCTGCCCAAAGACTGATTGGTACCACTTCTCTCTACTCCCAGAATGTGCTACACAAATCTCTTTCACTAACCAAGTACCACAGTTAGCTTTTGGGAGAATCTTTTCCACCAGTCTGTAACCTTTTCTGTTTTATCTTTGTAAGCCCAATGAATCACACAGGGCCTGGCATTCTAAAACACACTAAAAAATGTTTACTGATCAGCCCTAGCCATTTTGGCTCAATGGATAGAGTGTCAGCCTGTGGACGGAAGGGTCCTGGGTTTGATTCCGGTAAAGGGCACAAGCCCAGGTTGCAGGCTCAATCCCCAGTGTAAGGCATGCAGGAGGCAGCCAATCAATGATTCTTTCATCATTGATGTTGTTATCTCTCTTCCTCTCTGAAATCAATAAAAATATATTTTAAAAATTGTACTGATTAAATGGACAGTTAGATTAAAAGTTAAATGGCATGTGATATAGTAAGTTCCCCATCTCTGAGAGTTTTCATGTAAATCTGAATATGTTAGGAGAATTGTCATACTGGATAGGAGCTGTGATCTACTATATGATTGTGATATTCCTCCCATTTCTACACACTTATTTGCCCAATTCTCTGACATTTATTCAGAGTTGTAATATTTAATAGTAGGGGTATATGACACATGCTTTATACAGCTGATTATTTTTATGGGTTTTATACTTACTCAATGCATGGCCTATGGCTGAAATGCCATCATAAATAGCTTATTAAAAATGTGCTAACACAAAGGACCCCAAATAGCCAAAGCAACCCTGAGAGAAGAAGAAAGCCGTAGGCATCACAACTTCCTATTTCAAGCTATACTGCAAAGCTACAGTAATCAAAATAGCATGATACTGAAAAAAAAACAGGCTCATAGACCAATGGAACAGAATTGAGAGTCCAGAAATAAACCCAAGTATATACGGGCAAGTAATATTTGATAAGGGAGCCAGGAATACTCAATGGAGTAAAGTAGAAAACTGGATAATCATGCAAAAGTATGAAACTGGACCCCTATCTTACACCACTCATTACCTTGAAATGGATTAAACACTTGGACATAAGACCTGAAAACATAAAACTCCCAGAAGAAAACATAGGCAAAAAGCTCCTATACTAATCAATAAAGAAAAAAAAAAGCTCCTAGACATGGATCTTGGTAATGATTTTTTGGAGATGACAACTAACATACAAGCAACAAAATAAGAAATAAACAAGTGGACTACATCAAACTAAAAAGCTTCTGCACTACAACAACAACAACAAAAAAAAACAATCAGCAAAAAGACAACCATGAAATGAGAAAAAATGTGCAAACTATATATCTAATAAGGGGTTATTATTATATCCAAACTATACAGGGAACTCATACAACTCACTAGCAAAAGAATCCCCAAATAATCCAATTAAAAAATGGACAAAGGACCTGAATAGACATTTGTCCAAAGAAGATATATGAATGGCCAATAGGTACATGAAAAGATGTTCGACATCACTATTTATTAGGGAAATGCAAATCAAAACCACAATGAGATATCATCTCACACCTAGCATTAAAAAGACAAGAGATAATGGATGTGGGGGGAAAAGGAACCCTCATGCACTGTTGGTAGGATTGTAAATTGGTACAGCTACTATAGAAAACAGTATGGAGTTTCCTCAAAAATTTACAATAGAACTACATATGATCCAAGAATCCTATTTCTGGAAATATATCCAAAGGAAATGAAAACACTATGTTGTAGAGATATTATTTGCACCCCATGTTCATAGCAGCATTATTTACAATATCCAAGACATGGGAATAAGTAAGTCCATAGATGAATGAATGAATAAAAAAAAGTGATACACACACACACACACACACACACACACACACACACACACACAATGAAATAACAAGAAGAAAATTGTGCCATTTGCAACACAGATGAATGTTGAGGGCATCGTGGTAAGTAAAATAAGTCAGACAAGAGAAAGACAAGAGATGATGGGTGTTAACTAGTTACTGTGGTAGTCATTTCACAATGTATATAAGTCAAACCATTATGTTGTACACCTTAAGCTTCTACAGTGCTGTATGTCAATTATAGCTCAATAAAACTGAAAAAAAAACACTCAAAAAATGTGCGAGCATTTATATGACTTACTGAACACATCTCCTCTGGGCTTCTGAGGCTCTGTCTGTAACCTGTTGTCAACTGTAATCTCTCTGGGAGATGTGGTAGCAGCTACAGTCGTCAGTCTGATGATTGGTCTTTCCGGCGTTGGTGGTGGTGGAGGCCTTCTGAGCTCTGTGGGAGGCGGTGGGGGTGGGGGTGGGGTTGGCCATGTTGTTGGCTTTGGTGTAGGTCTTGTTGTTGGCTTAGAAGTGGGTCTGTTGGTAACGACAGGAGGAATATATGGTGTCCTCAGAGGCCACCTAGTACTTCCGACATCAGGAATCCAATTACTGTGTCCTCCATCACCCTTTGAAATGGTACCATTTCCCTTCGGTGCATGAATTGGACCTGAAGGTTCAATCATGACTTTCGGAATATCTAAAAGAGCCAAAAGATTTAAATTAGTGTGTAACCCAAAAAGTAAAATATCAAATTGTAAAAAACAAGCATATCAAAATATGTGCCAACTAGATTTACTTTTCACATTTAGAATATTCCCTGGTGTAAGTCATGCTGTTTTCCAAATAACAAATATGTACATATACTATATAAAATACACATTTATCTGGTGGATGAATGCAAAAATTATATTGGTGTTTCTATGATAAATCTGTATTATTTGAAACACACAAAAAAAGTTGTTTGTAAAGTGGGAACAGGTGGCAATCAATGAGATTTTTAAAATGCACAGATGTTCTAGATTTTTAAAATATGAGAAATGTATACATAGAGTCTATAGTAAGTGTCCCTATGGTACATGTATATCATAAAATCATATTTAGAATTGTCTAAAGACTAATTTCTTTTCCACACTTTATATAAATTTGACTCACGTAAAACATTTTTATTAAATGTTTTACATATTATTTTAGTTGATTTTTCTTCCCACTTTATATAAAATTGTACCAATTTATATAATTGCTTTTTTAAAAGAAATTTTCAGAGGTCACCAAGATGGTCTGTGGAATATTTTTCCTTTATTACCTTCATCAAAAGAAATTAATATTTAATCTGTTCAGTATGATATACTCCTGGGGGAGCATAACCCTTCAAAAATCCTTTAATCCCCAGGATTTTATGCCCCAGGATTTTTAGTAAATATTTTACTCCAGAAATTTTAAAATTTATTGTTACATGAAATATATGCTAAATTATGGCCTTTAGTTTGTAAAACTTTCATCTTGGAGAGTTATTCTTTTCATGTTTACCTACTAATGTATTCATACTACAAACAGAGCTTATAAAAATTTAAAAAGCAAAACAGTACTAAAGGTAGAGAAAACAGATAAATATGGGAATTTTTTAGAATTAGGAGATATAATAAAATGAAGAACCAAAAATGTAGAATATATTCAGATTATCCCACTATCATACTCTAATGTTAATGACAAACATTTATTTCTAATTTTAAGAAAATCAAATTCTCTGGGAGGGCTCTAAAATTTGTCAGCTAAAGGGAAGCTACAGAGAAATTTTAGTCAAGTAATTGAATGCTTTTAAACGTAGAAAGTATAACTGAGTCTTTAATTTTTAAAAATACCTGAACAAGTGATTCTATTGTTTGTAGAAAGCAGAGACTAATATGACCAGCAATGAAAATTGTACTTTTTTGATCAATTAATCATGTTCTTCTACTTCCCCAATAACAGCCCTTGTGCAATCTAATTTCCTGCTGGAATTTAGAGCTGGAAGACCAGTGTTACTCACACACACAGCTCAGTCCATCGCCGTGGTATCCATCTTTACATTTGCACTTGTAGGACCCATGTACGTTGAAACAGTGAGCAAAGCTGCTGCACTGATACTGACCCAGGGAGCACTCATCTATATCTGCATCATGAAGTATGGAAAAGAGATGTTTATTTGGGAGGCAAATAGGATGACATGAAAATATACAGACAGTTTCAAAAAAAGTTTTCTGCAATGTGAAGTTCCGTGTCAAACTGGCAGATAACCCAAAGAAATAAAGTGCCTGTGCATCCCCAAGTACTGGGGGTTGAACTGGACTCCTGTTTGTTTAGTACCAGTCGCCCCACCCCCGGCATCTCAGTCTTCAGCACAATTAAGAGGCCTTTCCACGCCAGAGGAAGAAACGGGGAAAAGCAAAGACTGGGGTTCCTTACCGTGACACTGGTATTTGCCGCCAATGTACATGAGGTCGAAGCCTTTATGGCACTTGCAGATATAACTCCCAAAAGTATTGACACACTGCCTAAATCTAGGGCAGGAAACTCTTCCAGTAGCACATTCATCAACATCTGAAACATAAGCCAACTGTATTTGAGGAGCATGTTCAGATGAAGTGTATTTTAAAATAAATAACTGCCTGCAAACGGTTGCCTGGCACACAGTGACTCATCATAGACATTATCCAGCTGTTGGCCCCACAGGCACCATAAATTCAACCTCTGCATCTTTCAATTTATCTTCCTCACCCAGGCTGCCCTCCTACTGCAAGGCATCTTAGCACACACTGCACCTGTATCCACCTAGTTGCTTGAACTGAAACATGAGTCATTCTTGACAGCCCTATTTCCCTTAACTCTAAGTCATCAGGCCCACTTAATTCTACCTCTGAAAGACTATTTGAATTTGTCTCCTCTTCTCTTCACCTTCGGCCACTACCCTAGTCCAAGCTACCATCTTCCAGGTCTCCTAGTCTGACTTTTTACGGCCAAGCTTACCTCCTCCAAAGCATTCCCACTCACCTGTCAAAATAATTTTATTATAACATATAACGGGATTAGTGCCATGCCTAAAGCTCTTCCACTGTTTCTATTTGCTTTCTGAATTAAATTCTCATTCCTCACCAGGTCTTTGAAGGCTGTGTAATAAACAGCCTACCTCACTGGCTGTAGCTCAAGCCATCGTCCCCTTATGCTCCCACTCTGTACTGAAGCCACACTGGGGTCTTGTTCACTGCAGTGCCTACATTGTTTCCACCTGCTTGGCTGATTCTTCACATGACCAATGGCCCAGGTCTTACTTCAAGGCTTTCCTTGATCATTATTTTCTAAAATAGACCCTCTCTGTTTCTGTCTCTCTCTCAGGTCCTCATATTAACACTTAGTATTGTTGGTAATTTTATTGGATACTAGAGGCCTGGTGCACGAATTTGTACACAGGTGGGGTCCGGCTGGCCTGCCCTGATGGGAGCTGATTGGGCCAGGCAGCTGGGGGGAGGGGCCACAGAAGGTTGTCCAGCCAGCCCTGCCCCTGATTGGGCCAGTTGGTCATCCACAGTGCGTGTTATAGTGACCGGTACTTCTGGTCACTTGGCTTTTATATATATATAGAGAGAGAGATTTGCTTCTTTGCTGTCTGCACCATTAGAATATCAGCTTTGTGAGGATCAAAACCTTGTCAGCTTTTTCCATTACTGTACATCCTGCACTTAGCATAGTGCCTGGAGTATAGAAAGTAATCAATAAATGTCTCTTGAATCACTGAATACTTCCCTTTATTGAGTACTTACTATATGCTAGGTTGCTAAGCTCTTTCTATACTTGAGTTCGTTTAATCCTTACAATGGTTCTATGTGTCATTACTCCCATTTTAAAGATGACTTTGACTCAAGTTCAAAGAAAGGAAGTCTCTTGCCTAAGGTTACATATTAAGTAGATGGCAGAATTGGATTTAAAACCAAAGCCCTGGCTCTTAACCACAATCCTATACTACCTTCCTAATTTAAAGGGGGGAAATCTAAATCTTAAATGCAAAACATACAATCTAGCACTATCTACCTGTTCAGTTTCATCAGTCATTGCCCCTTCCAGAAATACTAAGCTTTGTTTCCCTGAACATCATGCTCCTTGAAACTTCAATGCCTTTGCAGATGTGGTTTCCTTTGCCTGAAGCTTTCTCCTACCCCTCATTTTTAGAAAAAAAAATGTTTCTATGGTCTATTCACAGAGAGGGGTCCTCTTCTGGGACATGTGATATCTTGATATCTTCTAAAGGATAGCTAAGACTTGATGTAAGTAACTGCCTTTTTTTCTTATTCACATCACCTTTCGCTTTCTTCCTTTCCCTAGAAAGACCACAGTCAGAGAGGCTTGGCTTTCCAACTCACCCACACAGGTCCTCCCATCCGGAGCCAGCTGGAGGCCAGGAGCGGGGCACTGGCACCGTATCTGTCCTTTGATAACATCACAGCCATACTGACAGTTTGCCATGGAGCACGTCAGGCCACCTGGAATGAGTGTGACTGGCTGACTCAGAGAACAAACTCTACAGCTGAAATCACTACGTCTTTAACCTGTCCTGAAATCAGCGACACTGACGCAACAACGAAGACAAAAGGGCCTCAATTATTCAACTAGGGCAGAACCACTCTCCTCCTCCACCATCCGGAGGAGTAAGAAGTGACCCAGCTCTGCTGTCATCTGGGAAAGGCCTCTAAGACATTTGAGGAATTCCAAGACAAATGTAAAGCTTAATCTTATATAGGTTATCTGTAAATTTTCCCAGTGGCCAAAAACAGTGGGAAATTGAGGTTATTTCCCCAGATTATTCATGCTAAGTGCTGGTCTTAAGTGAAGCGTCCACATAATTGTGTCAAGCTCCCACTAAATTCCTCTAGGGACAGAAGATTTCCCACTGAGTTGGGCAATGTTAGAGGAGTTGAGCGTCACTGTCACATGTGATTTAACACGAACCCACTTCATTCCAAAATGTCTCATGCTAAGTAGGCCATGCTAAATAAAGTTAGCTAACCTTTTTTATTTTATAAAACACAACTCAGAGATAGTGAATGACTGACTGACTGATAATTAGCTAGTTTTACCGATAACTCAGTAAAAATAAAAATCATCGATTGTGGGATATCCTATACACACAACCTCAATGCAATGTTCAGCCTACAGAGAATTTGATGGCACCAGCCATCTTATAATACGTCCAAATGATAGTAGGAAATCTACTTTTATGTTACTGTAATCATTCATTTTTTTCATTTGAAGTAGATTTGAATAAAAGGGACATAACTTAGTCTTTAGACTATGACACTGAAATGTAAAAATGAAGTGATAAGGTATTTGTGAGTCGTTTATAACCGAACAACAAGCTTGATGGATTCTCTACCAGCAAATAGTTTAGAGCCCATCTTTACGGGCAGCACAACGGTCCTGAAATAATCACTGATGTTCCCCTTCTAGCTGGAATAGCTCTAGGCTCAGAGTGACGAAAGGGGAAAACATGCTGGGGAAAACATAAGAAAATACACTTAGTTTTATTCTTCTTCTAAAACCATTTCCAAATCAATTTAACGTTGGCACCCAGGATAAAAGAATTCTAGCCATCTGAAAGGGGCAACTCTTCTTTTGATTTTCAATTGCTTAGGGACACATACAAACACACACTCCCATTCTGTCTGGGAGGCCACCTTCATTCTCACACTACCAGAGCACAACATGAAGGAAGTCAAGCCCAAAGCACTTGTAAAACAATTAAGATTCTTGGCATACTTGAGCAGGACCCATCCGGCATCAGCATGTACCCGTTGAGACAGTAGCACTTGTAGCTGCCGTAAGTGTTCATACACCTGTGCTTGCAGGGCCGCGGCTTCAGGCCACACTCATTCAAATCTGAAAAGAGTGGAAGTTGAAGCAGAAAAGTCACAACATGTCCGCACAAATGTAAACCATTGAAAATACTTCTCTATATTGAAAAAAATGAAGAAAAGTAGGTCAAGCTATGGTAACCGGTCATTTACAAACTAGTAAGCTGGAGCCTGTTCACACTGTCTTAATTTTAATGCTGGCTACACTAGGGGCAACCAAGAGTTTCCTACCTGGGGTGACTGGAAGCCTTATAACAATGAGGGGCCGTGTGAGTTCCTGGAGCTGGCATTATATAGGACATGTGACTCGGTCCTCTGTGGAGTACACTGTGCCTACCTCATTGTCCCTAGAAAGAGCAGCATACTGACTCCTCATGGTGCTCTGTCATCTATGTGAGTTCAACATCCTCAGAATATCTGGGGTCTCCTCCTAGAGTCACTCCTGACAACGTGGTCTTCCTCTGTCGATTCATTCCCCTCTTTGTTTAAAGGAGACATGAGAAAGTATCTGCATTCTAACAGTAGACTGCTTTGAACTTCCCAACAGAAAGCTCAGTTTCCAGAGGATAAGAGCTACATGGATGAGCGTGATCACAATGGCGGTTTTCCTTGTTCAGTCTTATAGATTATATACTGATCTCAGATTAAAGAAGGAACTTCTGCTTCCTACTTAGTAATGTATTCAAATCACAAAATAAACTAAAAAAACAACAACCCTCCAGTATGTTTTCATTCATTTGGTAGTTAAGAGGGGCATATGGAAATAGTAATGAATAATACATAATTGACTATCATTATGTATTTTAGGATTGTTAGTTTAAATACCAATATGAAATGAATTAATAAATTGCACATTAGAATTTTCCAACCCAAATTGAACACTGCCTTAAGTGAACATAAAGCTCATAATGATATATAAACACTGAAATAGTAATGCCCAAAATATAGATTTCATTAAAATGTTCATTTGGAACTGCCAGTATAATATGATTACCTATTAACATATGTCATCAAAGCAGAAATCTAGTTGCAAGTTTAACCTAATCTAATATAAATCTGACCTGCTGTTTATTAAAAATCTATATATTTCACTTAATTAAGCCAACTTACATTGCTTTTTAAAACCTGCAAATTATTGCACCTTTTTTTTTTTTTAATATAATTGACTGACTCTCCAAGTTGGTCTTTTTTTCTAACTTTCACACATCTGTAAGTAGGTCCCCAGCTGGGTGAAACCTGGGAAGATTAAATAATAAGCAGTTGTCACACACACACCCACCCCCCCACCCCACCTTTATTCAATTTAAACTGTGTTGTGTCTTGCCCAGTTAAGGATATACAAATCAGAATAGCATTTTAGAATATTTCAAAAAATTTTTTCCTCAAGGAAGATGCTTTGCAGATTATAGTATCATCAAAAATGTGACTTCTCCCCATTAGAGTAAAAATTTTTAATCAAGAATGAAAGTAAAAGAAATTGATTCCACCTCTCATAATCTTCTTTGTATTTCAATATTTATCAAAAATTAAAGTCAAGAGAATCTTTCCTCATGCTCTAGGAGGAGTTGATTTTTATTCCTCATATCTCCCTGCAGATTCACACCTGGCTTTGATAAATCCCTGACTGATATTATAGAATGTAGTATCTAAACCTGAGTACACTGATAGACAAAGGCTTTGTTTTAAATACTTTTCTGCACTAAACAAAAAGAAAACGGTACAGTGCAACAAAACAATAGAGTTAGGCCAAATTCCCTATCTCGAGGGAAGGATATTCGTGGATAAGTGAAAAGTGTCAATTAAGAACCCTTAGGTTTATTTTTAAGGAGCCACAGAAACTTGTGTGGGTTTCCTGATGGGAACCGGTCAGATGTTTATAGCTCCAGGCAGCTTATATACACGGGATATTTATGCTGATGGAAATTTCTTCAGACACTGAGGCCCCGCTGAGGCAGCCCCTGTCTTGCCCAATAAAGGGCTCCTTAGCATTGCTCTGTGAGACTCCACATTCAGGCTAGGGCTGCTGCTGCTCTTCAATCCCAATTGATCCTTCCCTTCCCATGAGAAAAAGTACTTTGGGGTTAAGAATCACAAAACTGAAAGAAAATAAAAAATCAGTAAGATGTCCTAATTCCAAAAGAACCTGGGAATCACTCTGAAACAAAATGCAACAAGGAAACATGCATTGTTCAATGGTATGTGTAGAGACATTTGTTGACTACTTTACGGTTATTAAATTGACATGTAAATATCCAACTATGTTGGGAGCAATCTGAGCAAGCGTGCTCTGCCAGCCGCTGTGGAGTGGCCGGCTCTCCGTGACAGTTCCCAGGTGTTGAAGTCCACGACTGCCCTTACTCTCCCACCTGCCACAGGCACCTGTCTCCTCAAAACTTCACAAGAGCCACTGCAGAAATTATGAAGTAGGGTTCCACAATAATCCATACTTATCAATATTTACCAAATACCAGACTTTTGCTCAAGCAGGGAGCTTCTAAAGTTCAAAAGCATCCAAGATCCTGGTGATGAACTTCTTTTTCCCTAATTTTTTGTCAAGTACCCATCCTTGATTATTATATCTTATTTTCTTAGTGACCTAATGCCTTAGAAAACTGAGTTAATATAGGCTGCTTCCAAAAATCTCTTGTAGTACAGAACTACTAACAATTGTGTTCCTATCAAATTAAGTAAGAAATTCAAAAATGACACTTTCAATTTATAGTAAATGCTCCTATAATAATAAGCGGAACAATATAAAAAACATAAAAGACTGCTTGATTACACTTTATACATCTTAAAAGTTGATAAAAGAACCTAGGGAAAAATCTTTAGTGTGTTTATTTTAAATTTACTTCAATCTTGCTCTTTCTCTAGTTTATAATGTAATATAAATTAAGAGAAATGTTTAATTAAAAATTAATGACTTGTATCATGGACTTATCAGACAAAGAACAGAACTTTACAATTAAACCACTTACATTCAAATGCTTTAATTATTAAGTGTGCAATTCTTACAAAGCATCTGTAAGTCAGGAGTATACGTAAGCAGGTTGGTGGGTTCAGGGGCTTGGGAGAGGGGGGCAGGGAGAAAGGAGCTGGTCTAGAACAAAAATGCAAGCTGCATAGCATTATAATTACACTTCAGGGGAAAAAAGAATAGAAATTTTATTAGCATGCAGACGCTGAAAAGTAGCTTGAAAACCTCCAAGAGATTCATTACATAAGACAACCCAATAGAGGTTTTTTAAGGGAAAACAATTATTTGTTTAATGCGCTTGCACTTTTTTTTCCCTTTGAGACTTAAACTGGGCAATGACTCAGAAGTCTAAGCTTTTACATTTTATCTGACTAAAGTGGAGGTCAGAGGGAAACAGATGTCATTATGTCAAAGGCCATCACTTTTAAACTTTGAAGACAGCAGTGACACAGTGACTGAGATTAATCTCATGGCCCCGATTCTTTGTGCAGAAGATGTACATGTCCATCAGGTTCCCTATCAGCGGAGAGAAAGAGTTATTTCTAATTTATAGGATTTTAATTCAGGCATTCTATGTTCCTCAGTCTATCAGTGGGCATGGGATAATGTTTTTTTAGGAGAACTGTGAAGGCATGCAGCTACCTAACCTTCCTAGAAACTTTCCAGGGTAAGGAAGGCACTAATATTTGGGGTGTTTCCGTTCCGACACCAGCCCTGCAGGCAAACAGGGCAGGAATTACTCTCCCCCCATTACTAATTGCTTTGCTAACACCCAGGCACATTAAGTGACCTCCTCCTTACGGGCTGTGCTTTCTAATATTAGAAAATGTACACTGAACGAAGGAAGCTAATGTACGTTTCATTTCTGGTAACCTAACACGCTACGCCCTAAGTACGGTGATGAAGAGGACTGGCCCACTTCTAAAACCTACTTAGCAAAAGCCATCCAAAACCCCAGTCTCAGTTGCTCTGATATTCCTGACTTCATCTACATATGAAAACAAACGTGATTTTGTTATGTGATGTTTAGAAAACATTTTGAAGCCCAGAGAAGAAGAAGAGCAACAACACTTGGTGCAGTGAGAGGACAGCAGAGGCTCCAGACTGAGGAGAGCACAGGGTCTGCAGCAGGTGCCAGCCCTGCTGCTACTGCACATGCTCAGTGCGGAGGCAGGGCGCTCTGGGGCTAGTCTTCGGACAGGTGCAAGGAGTGACACACTGCAGGAAGCCGTGCAGGTGGGAGGAGCAGAGCCCCTGAGACGATGCACGCTCACCCCTTGAAGGTAAACTTGTGGCTTGCTGATCCAAGGGTTGGAAAAGAGGCTGCTCACTGCCTTGGTCAAGAGGAGTTGGGTAGGAGTGTTCATCTTCACACCAGGAAGAAGGTAATAAGAGTCAACTTTGAACTGATGTCATTTTTAGCCCTAAAAATCTTTATAAGTATATATTAAACAATTACATAAAGCTGGTGGAGTTCAAAAGGAATACTTTACCAAAAGTAGTTTCTAGATTTTTCAGATTCTCCTTTTTTTTAAATTTTTACTTTCCTGAAAATTTATCACCGCCATCTTTCTTCCCAAGAACACACACACACACACAGTACAAGTTAATCCATCATTCTCATACAAACTTAAAGAGAAAAAAAAAACAGTAAAAAAGAGATATTCATTTTAAAAAGCATGATTTTAATTATTAACAATGAGAGAAAACGAAAAGAACAAACAAAGATTATAAAAATACTGATTATAAACAACCTACTCTGTGTCAGGATCCTGAAGTCTTAAATGACTAACTTAAGACTTTTTCTTATTATGTTGCACAATAGTTTAGAATACTCCAAAATTACACACAAAGTTATAATTTACATAAAGACTTTATTTAAAAAGATAGCATGATCAATGTTTTCACTCTAATATAAAAACTTATGTTACATTTAGGCCACATTTAATTAGAATATCCATAGAAATTTTCTGCAAAAAAAACAAACAAACAACAAAAACAAAGTAACTGTTCCCATGGTTAGCTTACTAAAAATATTGTGAGATGGGTGAGATTCAAAAGTAGAGTCAAAAAGGCACTCATATCCTATTTCAAGACTAATGCATTGGTAATAGTTAAACTTCCAAATTAAATGAACATTGGTGTCTGTGTTAAATCACACAACCTTCAAAAAAGTAAGGCTATAAGAAACTACCTTGATATTAGGGGTAATGCATGTAGGCTGCTGTGCTGAGAAAAGCAATCAGCTCTGAGAATTAACTAGTCCACCAATGTTTACTGTCTGATTATGTGCTACAAGACACTAATTCTTTTCTCGGGATAAGGAATTCAACATATGACACATGAACCATGTCAAAACATTAGTAATTGATATTTATAAATTGTTTCTTCTGTACTCATTATAAAGCACACTGTGAATTCAAAAGAATATCTTTCCTGACAAAAACACAATGACATGATATATTCCATGCTAAAAATAGTTCCCTAGTGGGAAAGTTATAAAAATATTATTATCTCTAATAGTATCCTTTCTTGGCTGAGGTGGAAAGGGGATTTGTATGGATACATAGAGACTCAAGGAGGGAGGAACTCTGCAAGAATAAAATTACCAGAGAAAGTAAGATGGAAAAAAACAATCTTGCCAGAGTTCTGGTTAGAATTTCACCTACTATGAAAGGTACCATGTGCCTTATACAATATGATAATGATCAGTCCACGCCTATGGTTTTATATGTTATCCAACTATAGCAATCCAGAAAATGACCGGCGGGGAAGCAAGTCACCAAGAGCAGATTACACTAATCTTGCGGACAGGCTATTAAATGAAGCCAGTTCCCAAGTGGGCCTGCCCTGCTATCTGGCTGCTCCCCAGGCCACTCCAGCAGCGCTCGAGTGCTTGTCATTTATCATGCTGTCCGTGCAGCCAAGCAAGCTCCCAAGGAATGGCTTCTCAAAGTACACAATTTGCAACAACCTGTTTATGTAGATCCATGCCTTATGCCCAAACTGACTTTTAATCAAAAGCTAGTATCTAGTTCTGTGAAATTATTTCAAGGTACCTCTTCTTGACATTTCTCTCCTCAAGAAAAAAGAAACTTATTTATGTTTTCCATTTTATTAAAATGGCTGGTCCAGATCAAAAGTCTATGCTAATTTGTTATAGAGACATAGAGCAGATATAGACCATTTGCTTCATCAGCGTTTCTGAGGCTCCCTCAACAGCTCTCCGAGTTACCCAGCTCACTCAGGGCAGCTTCTCACAGGGCTCATGTCTGTACGGTAAGAGGCTAAGGTGCCAGACACCTCCATGGGGCTGTTTCAAGTTCCTATAGCTTTCAGGACCAAGAGCTCTCGTGTGAAACAGTCACTCACTTAATAAATATTTACTGTGTACTAATCATGTGCAAGTCATTTTAATAATCGTTTTCAGGAACCCAGAAACCGGAGAGACAATACAAAGGGTTCCCATTCTCAAGGGGCATACGTGTACTTCTTTCCATCGGGAACTTGCCTAGTGGCTGTTTTGGTAAGGAAGGCCACAAGAAAGATGGATGAAACACATTCATTTTCACTGTAAGCTGGAGCTTTCTATTCAAGACTGGATCTGGAATGACATTTTCAATGTCAGCACTGTTTTTGCAGGTGTAAACTCCCATTTTGCTACTAATGCAATCCTTTTCCCCCTAAGGAATAGAGTTTTGGGAGGCAAAATTTCAACTCAATATATTTCCATTTTTCTTTAGAATTGCTGGGGAAAAAAACAACAACTAGTTTTTCTAAAAACAAGTGCATGGTGAACTCTTTTTTTTTTTTTTTTCTGATAGTAAGTACATGGTAAACTGGTTTTCTGAAAATAAGAGATACTCAGAGATGAGTCCTGGTTCCAATAATAGCTTGAGAGTCTTTTGAAGCATATTAAAGTTGATGATGCTCTGAAAATAAATTTAAATGAATTTTCTCTGCAATCTCAACAGCAGCTATTTGGAATAATCTTCTTTGTATAAATTCCTGGCATCAGGACAAGAAGTTTTATGGTGCTGACATATTAATGAAATCTCTGGTGGTTTGTGTTCATCACTTTTAAAGAAGCATGCTGGGACTCTAAGATGAACACTAATAACTCAATAATTAAAACCAAACATGCCGCTACTTGGGAAAGACAGAAGACAGAAAATGGATTTTTAAGAGTAAACTGAGATAATAAGAACCCCACTTATTTAAAAAATACTACCCACGTGTGTCAGGTAAATTCCAAGTTAAAAAACATTATTTGAAAAGAAGCATTGGAAAAACTTGGCTATCAGTCAAGTAGCAGATAATCTAGATGACTCTAGAGTAACAGTTTGTCCTACCATCGGACATGTCACATTTTACTAGCATAGATTTCATCCAGCAGTGAAGAAACAATTAGATATACCTTCAAACACCAGTGTTCTGGATGTTGTGAAAACTATGTCTACAAACACGAGTTTATATGGCACACCTCAAAGAGTATCAGATACTGAAGAACAAGAGTGTTTCAACAATATCATTTCTGTATCAGGTGAGGTCAAGTTCATATCTATGAGAAAGTTAGACCCCTACATGACTGTTTCACTTGACATTTAAAATGATAGAGAGTATTGCTTTAAGTAATAAGGTAAAAACTGACTATTTTATCCTTGTATTTTTCTAGTGAAATCTAACCATACTAGCACATTTTCTTGGCTGAGGTGGAAAGGGGATTTGTATTGGTACTTCTGATTTTGTTGGTTGTGTGTGTGTTGTTTTTCTCCTAATGGTAAAAAGTTTTTGGTTAAAAAGACAAGCCTTGTCAAACTTATTAGCATGAACCAGAGGATCACATTTCCAATGATATTTTCTTCATCCAAAACTAAATTGGTAAAAAGAACATGAATTCTATAGACAATAGCTCTAAGTTGATATAGTAGATCTTTTACTAAATCTATGAACTTGGACAAGACACTTAATATCCCTGATATCACTTCAACTGAACAAGGAGGTAATACATTATTTTTAATAACTTGATTATAACACTCTACCTCCTGATGCTGTAATAATGAAAATAGATAATATATGTAAAATGCCTGGTGTACTCTTAGTGCTAAATAAATGTTTGCTTTTATAAGTAACTGATGCCAATTAAAAGTAACTTGCTAATAAATTCATTAAAATCTTTATTTCTCAGAGAAACACTGCAAGCTGGTCAACAGTTAAAGGGAATTTAATCACAAAATAGAAGGGCTCAGAGTTTGAAGGAGCCTCGGAATTTCAAATCAAACTTCCTACCTGACTGTGAGTATGAAGGCGTTTTCACCAAATTGGGTCCAAGGGGCCTAACAATTGGCCAAGGCTCCCCCACTGGTAAGTGGCAGAACAAGGAGCAGCAGAATGGAAGGCTTCTATCATCACTGACACTGCAACTCTCTTTTTCAAAGTGCATTTTCATTATGAGCAGCGAATAAGAAGATGGAGTTCTTTTAATTGTCCTGCGGTAAAATAAATTCTAAAAGATTTACCATTATTATATTTCTATCTTTCCATAAATGCAGCTAAATATGCAGAACAATAGTCATGGAAAAGTGGCCAGGCGTGAGAACGTCACATTTTTATATCAGGCAGGAGTAGAGGGGGCTCATGATCGTTCACTGTGTCACACTCTCCCTACCTTGATTGCAGGTTTTGCCAGCATATCCGGGATGACACTTGCACTTGTTTGGTCCGATACATTCACCGTGTTTGCACTGTGGTTGGCACACAGCTGCGAAAAGAGAATATCATGCATTATTGCGAGGTCAGCAGAACATCAACCATATAGTATTTACATCATGTACTAGCTTAGTAATAAAAAAAAACTTAGAATGTATAAAAGAGGAGCAGAAATATACAAAATCACTGTGTTCTGGAGTGGTAAGCACTGTCTAAAGTACACATTAACACACCTATGTTCTATACATTTGTGTGCATGTGTGTATCACTCTGGGCTGAAAAACTGGCTGAACTTGAGGTCAATACTCTAATAGTCAGAAAAATATGTAAAACTATGCATAAACACAACTGGTGTTTGTTAATAGTTATAACTTTACAATACCCTGTACTCATAACTTCAAACTCATTCTCTCAAATACACTTCAAGTCTGTCCAGTATGGCTCAGTTGGTTGAGCGTCAACCCATGAAACAGGAGGTCTCGGCTCCATTTGATAAGGGCACAAACCCAGGTTGCAGGCTAAATCCCCAGTAGGGGGCGTGCAGAAGGCAGCTGATCAATGATTCTCTCTCATCATTAATGTTTCTATCCCTCTCTCACTCTCCCTTCTTCTCCCTGAAATGTATTTTTTAAAATACACTCCAAAAAGTTGTTCTTAATCCAAAGATATTGTTTAACTCCAGATAAATTGTTTGAAGTCCAGATAAATTTCCAATTAAATAATAAAATACTGTTTTATTGGAAACAGTATTCCTAAGTATAAAATGTTCAAAATAAAATAAACACTGCAACTCAATCTTTTTTGGAATTTCAATTTAAGAATACCTCTGTCATCTTGCTCTTTCTTAACCTTAGGTGGATCACTATTGCTCATCAATCTATAATGGCTTTTCTATGGCCTATCACAGCAAATAAAAATACCTATTTTTCATTTATATCTTCTATCAGCTGAGTTTGTCTTTCTCCTCAAGACCAAAAAAATGCTATAAAATCATCATTTAAATTTTTCACAGTCTTTGATTCCCGCCAAGATACTGCTTAGAAATTTTTCTGTTTACTCTCTATCAGTGATTCTCAGCTGCAGGGATTTCTGGGATAATGGGACAATTGGTATAAATGGAGACATTTTGATTGTCACACTGGGGAGAGTGTGCTCCTGGCATCCAGTTGATACTGCTAAACATCCTACAATGCTCAGAGAGCCCCTTCCCCCTCAACCCCCCGCCCAAAAAAACCCACAAATTATCCAGCCAAAACTGTGATGTCGCCAGACTGAGAAACCTTGCTCTGCACCAAATATGTGCATGGGCTAGGCCAGATACTAGAACAGAGAGAACACATTGTATATAGTGTGGTCACTGGTGTCAAAGAGCTTATAGTCTAAATGAAGGGACAAAACAAGCATTTTTTAATTTAAGGCAACGTTTGCTTATGAACAAAACAGGTGACACATACAAAATGTGTAAAGAAATCATCACGCAAGCATATCCACATAGATGTGTACAGAAAGCCTTGTAAGAGGCTTGAGTTGGATCTTGAAGCTTGGGTAGAAAGAAAAGGGAGATGACTATCGACCATAAGAATTGTGCAACAAAATAGACCGTTTACTAGGGGACACTGAGGAGGCGTGGCAAGCCACAAAAAGTGTGTGTTGGGGGGGGGGGAGGTAAATGCTGGTAGAAAAGTGAGAAGTAGACAATCATAGGTGAGCGGTGTCAGAGGATGATGTTCCCTCAATTTCAGACAGAGGAATATACACGTTATCTATAGAAAACGGGAAGTTTAACACCATCAGTAAAATTAACATAAAAATCCACACTCTGGGAATATTTGCCTGGTAATAACATGTAGAAGGGACTGGAAAAAGTCCAGTTGACATGAGGAAGGAATGATTTGTTTTTGAGACAGGAAGAGACGGGCTTCAGTAATCAAAGTGAAGAGCTGACACGTCGTAAAAACCAGAGGGAATGGAGTCAACAGTGACCCTGAGTTCTCGAGTCCTCGACACCTGTTCCTTCCCCTATTGGCCCAGGCTGTTCTCTGTTCTGGGATATGCTCCCAGTTTCTGGCAATTCTCAAACATCATTTCCTTTAAAGCTCTAATATTCCTGTGAAACTGATGTGAAGGTTATTTTTGGTGTTTTCTACACTTCCTGACCCACCCTCACTAACCCTCCCCTCACCTGGATTCCACAGGCCTTTTTGCCAATTTTACTCCCTATTTGCCAATTTTCCTGCCTACTTGTCACTTCAACTGGACCCTGTACCACTAATGATCCTTAGACAGTGCTGCTCAGTAGGTATTTAATTTGAAAGCTTGCAGAAATAAAGGAGAAAAGTGGACAGTGTAAATGGTAGAGAAATGTGCTTGTTTAAAATCTGATGTTAGACATGGCGTGAAATTCAAACGGGAGCCATTTTTTTCAGAACTGCAAAAAGAAATAAACTATCTCGGAGTGCCTTCCAATATAATATTTCAGTCAATTGAAACCTGATAGATGGTTTAGATGCAGTTTTTAAAACAAGTCCCACAATAAGCCATTTTTTTTAATGTAACTTGTTAGTCCCATCACCAAGAAATGCAAGTTGAAAAGAACTTTTGTTAAACTAAAAGTATATATATTTTTTTCCATAAATCCTCACAATTATATATAAAAACAACCTGAATAAATCAGGTATCTCTGAGGTACCCAGAATGTTATATTAAAAAAAAAAAAAAAAAGAGTAAAGATCTCAAAATCAGTAAATATAAGTCAAGGTAATCACCTCTCAAAATAAAAGGAATTTGAAAACATCTCTAAAAACATGAAAAAGTAGTTTAGAAAGTGCCACTTAAAAACATGAAAAGGTGTATTTGCAAGAGGACACTTTATGAAATAATTCCACCGGAGGCCCCCAGGCCCATTGCCTTTTGACCCCTGACCAGCTTGATGACTATCCATTTATAGTGCTCTCAGGCACTTCACAGGAACAGAAGTTTCTATTGTCCCCCTCCCTCTCGTTGTTTGTTCTCCACGGAGTGCCCTAATCTTGGGCACATCAAATGCACACATTCCAGGAGGCCAAGGATGTTAATGTTTCCCACATGTGTAGGGAGTCAGTATTTCCAAACGGCTGTTTGCACGTCTACCCAACAGACTATGCACTGAAGT
This sequence comes from Corynorhinus townsendii, assembly GCA_026230045.1. NCBI lineage: Eukaryota > Metazoa > Chordata > Mammalia > Chiroptera > Vespertilionidae > Corynorhinus > Corynorhinus townsendii. The sequence continues at coordinate 75,118,812 of JAPDVU010000001.1, read as the reverse complement.
AACCAATGATCTGTTTATTAGTCAACAACTATTAAATGGGATAGGGTAGTCAAAAGTTGATATAACCATTTTGTCCCCTTACAAAAAGAAACTGCTCTTAAAAATGTTGTGTAAAAGGCCTTTCTCCTATTCCCTTGCTGGCATGAGTCTGCAATGGAATTCAATAAATATGTATTCAACACTTGTTATATCTAATGTAGTCTACTAGCCAAGTGTGGATGAAACGAGAGTCACAGAGGATATAAAAAAGTAACTATGAAACCAAAATACATTGGCCAACACTTAACAAGAGCTGCGAGAGGTGAGATAAAAGGGTGGGGGAGCAGATAGTAACTGACTAGGTTCTGGAAAAGCCTCCTGCAGGAAATGCAATCTGAGCCATGCCTTGGAGGTAACTAAGAGGCAGAGACACTGGGAAGGGAGACAAGCCTTTGAGAACAGAAGTGAAGTACTGGGGATGGACACTGAAGAAGGTTCTGGAGAGCCAAGTGCTCTAGTGAAGCTGTCACATGAAGTGCTTATAACAGCAGATGGGAACAAAAGGCAGGCTAGGCAGATCATAAAAGGCAGAAACTGCCCAGTGCTTACAAACATGCTTTCCCTCTTCTTTAAAATAGACTGGCTTTTTCTTTTTTCTTTTCTTTTTCTTTTTTACAGGGGGGATGAGTCCTCCATGGCATATATGAGTAGGCAAGCAACCAAATTCTGGCCAATTACATGTGAATAGAAGTTATGGGGAGGGGCGTTTGCAATGCTACCCAAAAAGATCCTGACTAGTATGCCTCCTCTGTCTCCTTGCCTGGAATATAGAATTCACAGTGAACTACAGAAGCCACTTTGTGACCACAAGGTAATCTTGAGAAAGAAAAAGGGGGCGGAGCAAGATGTCATAACCTTAACCCTAAATTGCCATCCTAGCAATCTGGGACACTGTGCTTTGTGTCACTGTATTTGTACTTGCAGCCAAATACAATTCCTAACTGACTATCCTTGAGCACAAGGGTGTGGAATCTGGAATTAATGTGTGTTTGTTATCAAGTTGGCACATATTTTCTCTGGATACACACACACACTGCATAGAAATGAGCAGATCCTAGTAAAGCAATATAATTTGTCCAATTTCTTTCATATATAATGCTGTAAAATTATAGCAGTATCTAAAAAAGTCACTTCTATATCTAAAGAATCAGATTAGAAAATACATATCCATAATGACATTGGAGAAAAATAATTCCCAACTTCTGTGTAAACTGGTCCGCCCTTTGATAACCGACTCCAATGTAATGTGAACTCTCAGTAGCAGGCCAGCACACACCAACCTTTACAACCTGCTGTGGACAGCAGGCCAGAAGAAAAAGAGTGGGATCCTTTCTAGTGGTCCATTTTAGAGTGCTCTAAAAACATCAAAAATAGATAATACATTTGATTTGGAGGAAATACCATATCTGTTGTTGCTACAAGTTAATGGGAAAATGCAGCATGAAGTTCTCTGACCTACACATTGACCAGGGACAAGAATTCTGGGCCATATTTGATGGTCCACTGTTCTCTGGCCTCCACATATGGTTTAGCAGCTCAATAACACAAAAATTAGGTGAAGACCACAGATAGTCAATGAATGACAGATTTTTTTAACCCAAAATTGAATGCCAGAATTAAGCGGAAATGGGCAAATAATATTCAAGCTTTACTTTTTAACATTCCTGCAGTATAATCTCCAACTCATTACTTTAACTAGGGGAAAAAAACAAGTCTCAACTGGCAAAGCAAACACAGCTCTTTTACTGTCTGCCACATGTCCAAGCCACTTTGGTTTGCAATCTAATAAAATTTTACTCTTAAAAATTCATCCTAATGTATGTAACTGAGGTTCTGAGAGTTGGACAATGTTTTCTGATGCTGATAGAAGAGGTGAGTTATCAAATAAGCTAGGGGGAAATTAAGGTCCCGTGTCAGTTCTACAGACTATTTCTTAAACAAACTAATCACCCTGGGAGTCAAGTTCCAACACTGAAAAAATGAGGACATGCTGAGAAGCCCACGCAGATGATGGCCCTGGAAAGCGACAAGGGAAAAGCCAATTCAACCTCGGGTGCGGTTAGTAACTTGAGAAGGATTTCCTTAATGTGAGTAAGATTGTCTTTAGAGCCCTAAGAATCATTTGTAATTTCTGCAATCTACATCATGTTGCTATTCATACACGTCACCACTAAAAGCAGAACGAAGAACCTTGTCCTCCAAGGCATGTAATTGAGAAACAAAGGTGACATAGAAGTATGCAAGGGCAGGGCAGAAGAATGAATGGCTACAAAGGTGGGAGATTTCAGAGAGCTCTCATTACATCTAACAAGTTTCAGAAAACTCAGACACAGAAAACTCATCTGAGGCAAACAGGAGCATACAATGAGAAGTATCTTTTTCAAAGAGCAATTGACCTTGTAAGAGAGAAAGTTGCTAAATGAAGCGTGAAACAACCCACTGCTGTATGAATGGGACTGGGAAGAAATGGAGGCAGGATTTATAGGGCCCCACTGGGAAGGGCCTTGAGCCATCCTACGTCACAGGCACACCGAAATCCCGAGGAAAGCCTCCTGCAGATTCTAAGATCTTCAGGGGAAAACAACCCTCCAGCTTTCCAAATACCCTGTATGCTAGTGCTGACTATCCTGCTTTCAACTCTAAACTCCTGCTGCAGTGTAAACTGAAATTGAAATGCCTCTGATGGCTATCACTATAAAATATTATCCATTAAACACTCTCATGAATACAGAACTCAAAACCACTTCATATGACTGATTAAATCTATCCTCACAATATCCATACAGGCAGGAGAGCGACATTATCCTCATTTACCAGCAGACAAGTGAAAACACAGAAGATTACGTGACTTGCCCAATTTCAGAAAAAATTTCTTATCCCAGATCCATGGGTTTATCTGAACCCACTTGTTTAGATAAAGGCCCGGAAGCCCAGCAAATCTGAGTGCTTGGAAAGGAGAAGGTGAGGTTGTAGTAAAACACTAAGCAAGGAAGGATGAGAGGGGTAGAGAATGTCAATGGCGATTAAAGGCATAAAGGTATTTAAATTGCATTTCCAGGAAGGAAAAGTTGCAGGTAAGAGCATAATCTACAATTTACGGAAATTAAAGTAAGCCTAATATTTCAACATAATCTCTTTACTCCTTTGCTTGTTTTGTACCAAAAAAATAAAAATAAAATAATGAACTATAGAATTTCTATCTCTTCTGAAGTATCTCTACATCTATGATTTTATTTTTGCTGTCACATTTTATCTAACATTGTTTTTATTAAAAACTGAAACAATTTTTAGACTATAGTCAAATATTAAGTCAACCAACTGATTGATAATTTGGTGCATGACACTAAAATAAATAGGGTTTCTGGTCAATATAATATTGTCTACCAAGAGCAGTCTGATAATAACTTATTTTTTAAAATGTCTTTGGGAACATCCAAATCAGACACATTTCAACTCTCACTATTTTTAAGATATATTTTTATTGATTTCAGAGAGGAAGGGAGAGGGAGAGAGATAGAAACATCAATGAGAGAGAATCATTAATCACCTGGCTCCTGCATGCCCCACACTGGGGACTGAGCCCACAACCCAGGCATGTGCCGTGACTGGGAATTGAAACGTGACCTTCTTGTCTATATTCAACCACCACTGAGCCACACCTGTCGGGTTCAACTTTTACTATTTAATGTTTAACTCCTGAAGTAGCCCAAAGAAAATAGGTTTCTGCATCTGTATTTCTGTATCTCAAACCAACTTTTAATTATAATTCAGTACCATCCCTTTCCACTGAAAAAATCTCCTTCTGAAGTGTTGGCCTTTTCAGTTGGCTTGGAATTTTAATTTTTCTTTCGGTTTCCACTGTGATATGAGTGGAATTCGGAAGAATGCCACATGAGACATTCAGAATACATAAGAACATGTTATTGGAAGTGTGAAGTAGGTTTTTGTTTGCTTCTTTTAAGTTAGGTAACAGTAGCAATGAGCACACTCAGCACCCAGATCTTTGTTTCTAAATGCTATTCCACAGTGAAAGGAATCAGGACTGGGCCAGGGAGCCTGAAACATTTTGCTGTGATAAAAAGCAAGGATGTAACGCAAAGAATAATGAAAAGAGGCAAAAAGGTCTGGCTTGGAGGTGTCTCCACTGGCCAAATTTGGGATAATTTGAGCGTCAAAAAGTATAGTAATTCATAACAATTAAATAATAAAAAAGAATCCATGGGTCCAAAGTGATTCAAACAGGACAGAGCTTCTCTTCCTGGAAAGATGCCAGTGAACATGTAGAAGGAATGGTAACACAGTTTCACAACCACCATTGAAATAATTAATTTGATCAAAAGTTATCTGTAGGTGTTAAAACTTTTACTGGATGGAAGTTTGTTGGAGAACAGGATGCTCAAACAGTTTCAATGTGTCATCTGCAGATGACTTACTAGTAATAAAAAGAAGGTGCCTTTCAGTGGAACCTTAATCATGTGACCAAACTTAATTAACATCCCCAATAATGGAACAGACTGACATTATGCACAATGGGAATGTCATAACATATGATCACCTCTGTAATACTCTTGCAAAAAAGGTTTCACCTGAATCCAATGACGATGAAGCCAGACACAAATTTAGATCGTGAAACATTCTACTTGGGACTCATCAAAAATGTCATTGTCAAGAAGAAGGAAAAAAAGTGGTCTTACCATTCTAAACTAAAGGAGACCAAAGGGAATGTCAAGGAAATGCAATGTAAGATCTTTGCTTGTCTCCTGACCAAAGAAAAAAAATATCATAAAACTAATTATTGGGACAATTGGGGAATCTAAAATATGGACTGTATGTTACATAATATTTGTGTGTCGATGTTACCTTTCTTAAGTGTGATAAGGATGTTGTGGTTTGCATGTAAATGTCCTTGTTCTCAGGGATGTGTATTGAGGTATTTAGGAGTAAAGTGCCATTATCTGAAAGTTACTTTCAAATGATTCAGAAGGAAGGAGGGAGGGAGGGGAGGGAGGATGGGAGGGAGGAAGGAAAGAGAGAGATGTGTAATGTTAACTACAGTAGATAAAGAGTATAGGGGGCTGCCCTGACTGGTTTGGTTCAGTGGATGGAGCATCGGGCTGCAGACTGAAGGGTCCCAGGTTCAATTCCAGTCAAGGGCATGTACCTTGGTTGCGGGCACATCCCCAGTGGGAGGTGTGCAATGTTTCTAGCTCTCTGTCCCTCTCTCTTCCTCTCTGTGAAGAATCAATAAGATATATTTTTTAAAAAAAGGGTATAGGGGGCTCTCGCCAGGTAGCTCAGTCAGTTAGAGCACTGTCTTGATACACCAAGGTTGCAGGTTCAATCCCCCGTCAGGGTACATATAAGAATTAACCAATGAATGTATAAATAAGTGGAACAACAAATCAATGTTTCTCTCTCTCTCTCTAATCAATAAATAATTTTTTTAAAAAAAGATTATAGGCGTATTTACTGATCCTATACTTGCAAGTCTTCTGTGGATTTGAAAATTTTCAAATACAAAAATGAGAAAAATTTATAAATACAAGTACGATAAAATGCATACCTTGACAAATATTACTTGAGAGCTATTGTGCACTCATCAGTGCTCTCTAGAGAAGGGCCGAGAGCACAGATGCCCTCCACTTAGGAAGTGTGCGTCCTGTGCAGATCACTTGTCTTTTCTCTAAAACAGTGAACCCGAGTTGAACCAGGTCAAGGTGCAGCACAGCTATTTTTTTATTAAAGATTAGTGCATATTGGACTTACTTACAGGTTCGTTGACAAGATTAAATGAAAAACATCCAAATAAACTACTTAGAACAGTACCTGTCTCGTACTAAGAGCTCAATAAAATGCCAGCTATAATGAGGATTAAAAGAATGACTAAACGGGAAAGCCACAGTGGTTAACACAATATAGTAAGAACTGAAGGTATACATATCAGTAAGATACCTCATCCTAAACTAGGTAAGTCCAATAAGGATAGACAAGAAGTAAACACAGATATCTTAACAGGTGCATATAAAGGATACATGAGAGAAAATGATCTATTACAAGATTTAAGAGAATCAGAAAGGTTTTTGGGAAAAAGCAATGCTAAACATTTCTTTCTCAGAAAAGCAAATTTACAAGACATCTAGTTTCATAATGTAACAATTCATTAGGATATAATGAAACACACTGAAGTGTTCCTTTTAGTTAAAAATGATCATTATTTGTTTTAGCTTAGGGGATGATGCTCTAATTTTGGGCAGGTTTACTGGGCAATCATCACAAAAGGCTAGAAAAATTCTAATGTGACCATTATGACTTCTTTCAGCAACCAAAATCTCTCCATGTTTAAAAGACTTACTGGTATAATGAGCTGAGCCATATATTAACTACTTTTAAAAGGGAATCCTTTTGTGACTATGCATAGATTTATATCATGTGAAGCAATCATCAGTTTGGTATACTGTGTGTGTTTGTTGTTGTTGTTAATCCTCACCCAAGGATCTTTTCCATTGATTTTTTAGAGAGAGTGGAAGGGATTGAGGGAAGGGAAGAGAGAGAGAGAGAGAGATATCAATGAGGGACACATCAATTGGTTGCCTGCAACCCAGGCACATGCCCTTGACCGGGAATCGAACCTGTGACCCTTCGGTGCATGAGCCAACACTCTAACCAGTGAACACACTGGCCAGGGTTACTGTGTTGTTTTTTTAAAGACGACATTACTTCATTAATTGCTCCAAATTTATATCATGAAGAATGTTAAAGAGGAATCTGGAAGAAACCTAAATGTCCATCAATAAGGGATTGGTTAAATATATGTTGGCACAATGGCCTTCTTGCTTCCAGTACTGTGGACCTGAACAGGCCTACATTGCTGTGAGAGGGACCTGGGTAACCCATGATCTTACCAGGCCATTCTCCTCCCTACCCGCCCTGACTCTTCGTCACGTGTACTTAGCTCATCTTACCAGATCAATGTCTCGACATGGCATTCAACACTACATTTCATGATCTGCTTCCTGCCTTCCCCACCAGGCTCATCACCAATCAAACTACAAATACACCAACACACTGAAGTTCTCAAGAAATAACACACTCTCTAGGACCTCCATACTTTTACATGGAATGGCACTCCTCCCTTGTCTGCCAGACTAACACCTGGACAGGCTTCAATATTCAGCTTAAACACTACCACCTCCAAGACCTGCTGCAGCCCTGCTTCCCGGCTGTGGAGCCCTCCCCGTGCTTCCCTACGCCTCTGTGCATACCTCTATCCTCAGTTATTTACATGTGTTTATCTTCATATACACATACACCATGCTGTGTCATCAGAGTTATTTTTCTTATCTAGCTCTCCCACTAGACTCTGAGCTCTTTAAGTACACAGCCCCTGCTCTGAAATAGTGTACTGTCTCTTGATAAAGACAGATATGGCAGGTGTACAAGATGTTTAAGAGAACATAGAAGAAGGAATTTCTCCGCAGAGAGGTGGGAGTCGGGAAAATGCCAGGAAAGGCTTGCAAGAGGAAATATGAGCTGAATCTTGAAGGATGAGCAGGAATTCACCGTGTGGGTGGTGAAGGGCCTTTTATTCAGAATGAGCCGAGAGGTATGAGCAGCAGAGAGTCTGGAAATGCAATGGCAATCCCCTGTGACTGGGTCAACAGTCGTCCTTCAGAGACAAGGCGGTTGTCAGCATGAAGAGCCTCATACTCAGAGAATCAGGATGCTATCCATAACTGCAGACAGCCAATGGATTGTAAGCAGCCGATGACCCAATCAGAATGCATTCTGTGTTTTCAAGCAGGTAAATTGACTTCTTTTTAGAAACTTAATCAAGAGTGAAGATCTATGATACGTAAGAAGCCCATAAGATAGGCAGACAAATTAAATATATTCATTTTCCCACTAAATTATCTTTTCTGAAAAGCACAGTCTTGCTTATTAAGATTACATCTTCATATTTTTATCCCTTTTATAAGGAAGTGTGTGGTCCTTCCGCCTTTGAAAGCGTACCGAACTGAACCGGACTAGGCATTGCGGAAGCTGTTGCATCAGAGATAAAGACATGGAAGACACAGTCCCCGGCATCACGAACTCTCAGTCTAGCAGAACAAATGACACAGATCCACAAACCACCACACTGCAGAGCGGAATGAGACAGGCTCCATGCAATGTTAGAACTAAATGTGAGAAAGGAGCGGAGGCTTCCTCCTGCTCAGGTCGGGAAGGCGGAGGGAGAAGGTGGCCTTTGAGATGGGATGTGAGTCAGGGCTGCTTTTCGGTATGTCCAGTTAAGAAAGAATACAAACTTTAAAAAAAAAGTGTGCTCATTCATTCCTAACAATTACTCACTTTCAGTTGAATATTTGCTTAGAAGTAGCAGTGTTGGTGATGTAAAACAGAAAAAGCCAACAAAAGATAGAGAAAAGGCCTAACATTTGTAAAGGGTGACTTTTTTCAGCCCTGATATAAACAAATGTTGCATTATTCATTTCTTTTGACTGGAGGCCAAAATAGTAAACTGGAGATAATTTTTTTCAATAACTTAAAGCTATGAGATCACATTTCAGTCAAAATGTAACATCGCAACTTCTCTTCCAAATTCTTCCTGTCCTGTTTAAGGTCGATCCTCCAGGGAGGTCTTTGTGATGAATACTGAGGCTGAGGAAGTTGACGGAGGAGGAGGGAGGTTTGAGTAGGATGGTGGCGGGCAGATCATCAAATCAGAGCCTGTGTCCTGCCCAGCTCCCAGCCCTGAGCTCCAGACCCCAGCACCCAACCACCTAGCAAGCCCTCGACTTCACAGCCTCAGAGCACTTCAAGCACACCACACCAGCACTGAAGTCACTGCCTGCACTTTCTCCCGTTTCTCCAGCTCCCCCAAGAATACACCCGAAACCTGGACATCATCCCTGATTCTGTCTCCCCTCACTCCTCAACCATCGTCACCACGACCAGCACCATTTTCCTGAATGTGAACTAACAGGAGCCAGTTACTGGGCAAAATGCATTGTAAGTATTTTCTCATTTGATCTTTATAAAACCCCTATGAAATAGGCCTCTTATCTGTACTTTACCAAAAAAACAAAAACAAAACAAAACAAAAAAACTATCGCTCAGAAAAGTTAGGTACATTTCTCAAAAGCACAGTTTGTGGTAGCAGCCAGGTTCTCTATCTACGAAGCCCACAGGTCCACCACTGCCCACGGCATCCCTCTCCATCCTTTCTCTTTAGTAACCTTTGTTCCTTTTCCTTCTCTCTGTTCCCACCACTACTACTTGAGATAAATCCTAATTTCTCACCAGTTTTACTGGAACAGCCTTTATCCCTGAGCCTCAAATAGCTCTTCTCGAAATTGTCACTCAAGAACACATTCAGAAATGGGGCCCAGAACCTCAGATGCCTACAGGCCCCAGACCTTGGCCCTGAAGAAGCACCAAGCTGCATGGTCAAATGAAATACATGCTCCTTCCTGATGGAGCAGCTGCTAAGCGATCGACTTTGCTGCAATGCAGCTGCTGATTTTTCAAAAAGCCTGATATCTGCCCTGGCAACTATTTTTTTAAAAAATGTTAAAATACTCTGTAAGTGAAACCAAATCCAACTATATGTCAGATCTGACCCATCAGCACCAGCTTAAGACCTCTGAAATATAAAGTTGATTATGTGCTGTCCCTGCTTTTCAAGCACACCACACCAGCACTGAAACCTTTACAATGCTCCTCTACAACTCTAGCTTAAAAGCCAGTCTAGTAAGATGACATCAAAGGCCTTCCCTGAGTCTGCCCATCCTTACTTATTCCACAGCATCCCTCCTCAGATGCCCTGCAAACACATTCCCCAGTGCTGGACTAGAGTTCTTACCTTTCCTGGAACGTGCCCCTTGCCCTGCGGTTTCTGAAGTTTTAATGCATTTTTTTTCTGTCTGGCCACGGTGCCCTACACTTGACTCATCCTTCAGGACTCAGCTGGGCCACTAGTCCTTCACTCCTGGTCTGGGATACACCCCCCCTGAGACATGCTCTTGCAGTATCCTATCTCAAAACACATCTGTATCAAAACACAACTCTCATCAACATTGTCATCACCTGTGGTCCTCCAACGCTGACCATAAATGCCCAGATACCACATCAGTAAGATGAAGCCCAGAGCTTCATCTTACTGATGTGGTATCTGTAGTGGTTGGCCCAGGATCAGGCAGATACTAGCACTCGATATATGTTGAATAAATAAATCAACTGAATAGCACTGAGTGTATGAAATCTTCCTTGATCCTCTCCAGTTGGAAATGAGTCTTCCTCTGAACAACCTCAACTCTTCATTCCTAACTCTTTCCTACCTTAGAATACTGGAAAGAATGGGACAGCATTGTACCAAATCAGCTCCTTGCAAGCAAGAGTCCACGTTTTACCAATCTCCGTATCTCTCCCAGCAACCACCTTAACTCCTTGCCCCTAGTAAGCTCTCCAATGTTTGTCAAATCAATCACAATAACTCTAAATGCAATTTTAGTTTGAGAAAAAAGTGTGCGGCAAATAAATCATAGGATCTGTGGTTGTAATTCTACAGTGAAATTCTAGTTCCTTCAGTTCCTTTTCTTTGGGTTAGGTAACCAAAACTATTCTCCACTCTGAGGTTTGCCTATTGTCTCCTTTTCACTTCTCTTTGAGTCACACACACACACTCACAGAAGTATTCATTTGCAAAAAGCAATGTGAACTTCATTAGAGAAGTGACTATTTTCAAAAGATGGGCAGGGTAAACAATTTGTATTTAAAAACATGCTATACTATGGATACTACAATGGGCCCTAGTAAGCACAGTTCAGAGTTCATTTGTTCTATATATCATCACACACTAATAGTAGCAAACATTTATCAAGCCAGCAACAATCTTGCAAAATAGGTTTAGAGTAGGAAATTGTGGCTCAGAAAAGTTAAATATCTAATATCTCATGGTCGGCAAGTGGCAGGAACAGGTCCTGTACCCGGTCTGTTGGTGACAAAGCCCACCTTCTACTCTCTCTAGGGCACTGCCCCCCTAACGCAGTCACAGCTCAGCTAGTTAATTCTGTAACTGCTAGTCATTATAAGATATAGACACTCAAACTTTTTTAAGTCTCCCTGAAGAAATTCCTTAACTTTTATTTCTAGCATTACCAATTGTGCTCCCAAATGTTATCAAAATCCTCTCTTTCATCTATCAGGTTAAAGTATGTTGTCTTCTTGGCACCAATTTAATTAAATAGAATTTCACCGAAATTTTCCACTGAAGTGTCAGTAGGGTGATTTGTTAAGTGGCATTATTCACTTCCAAAAATGCTTTAAACAAGGAGAATGTGTACTTGTATCAAAAAGAATAGTATGAATAGTTGTAGGTGTTACTATAACAACTTATATCTTTTATACAAAAAAATATTTCTTACCTGAATTTTTCCATGAAGAATTAATATGAATACAATTCCCTCAGGTTAATGATAGGCTGGTGTTAGTAATTTCATTTGGTGAACTTTGTGGGTGTTTTAAAATTTGCTTCTTTAAGTATTAAAAATATAAACTGTCCTTTAGGTTAGAATGGAGGTCAATTTATTAGATTGACAAAACACGAGAAAGAAATTACAAACTGAAAGGGAAAAGTTTAATGTAATAACTGAAATAGAATTAACTTAGTATGATTATGAACAGAATAAACACATCTCTAAGGAACATAGTTCTCCCCCACAAAAGCAACTCAAAAAAACCACAACTAATGTTAACTTTGATTAATTTTGTGAAGTTATTATTTAGAAGTTATGCCTTTCAAGACATATATTAGCCAAAATTATTGCAAGAAATATGTTCATCTAACCTTTGAGCTGGCACCTTATCCTGGCTATTCTCTGCCTTAAGACGTAGAAAGCTGCAAAACAAATGTCCAAAAAAAGAAATTCCAGATCTTTTCTCTGTAAGGAGGCGGAACTTGGGTATTTATCAACTTGTTACATTCCCGGAGACTTACACATATTCAACTTTCAGTGCTTTTCTGAAACAAAAAAAAAATCTAGGACATGTTTAAAATAGTAATATTTTAGTCACCATTTTGTCATTAGAAAACATTTTACAACAAAAATATTAACCAATAACTGAAGTTGTGCTATTCTTTCATAGTCCAAATTCTAAGTTAAAATATTCAGACCTTTTGTGACACTGTACCTTCCAATCCAATTTTTCACTTTCAGAATATTAATTTTTGGTTCCAAGAGACAGTATCCTTTTATTTAAATGTGTGTTGGACAAAGTATCTGAAAAAAATTAAAACCTTTGATCAATTAGTAACCAGGGCTGGTAGTTTTTAAATCGGATATGTCTTTACTTACCTGTTCTCTTACATACTGTATGTTCCCTTTTCTCTTCAAATTTGGGGAAGAAATATTAAGGTTTTTTTTTTTTCTTTCCTTCCACAGCATTTTCTTCTTGCATGGCTGCTTTGGTTGTCCATAGCAACAAGAATTACCCTGAAAGCTCAGCCATTTCACTTAAAGGATACATAAATAACTCAGTTTAATGAAAGTAAATGGAAGAAACTTGAAACACGACTAATAATGGTCAGGATCTGACCAGCCTAGAGACCCTAGAGGTAAGGTTAGAGATGATTTCATTACTTCTCTTTTGCATGAACATCTTCCCTCCTTACAGCATAAAACACTCACTTTAACTTTCGATTTGTATATTGATTTGTAGAATTTAAAATTAGATGAATAGAGCCTTCTTTTGGGTACCAGCAAAAGAAAACAATTCTAAGTTCAATTTGATTCAAATGAAGTAGTAATTTTATCAATGCAGAATTATTGCTCTATATTCTGTAAGGCACATATTAGATTTACTTGTTAGAGATTTTTTTTTTTATGTGGGTTAGGTTTATAAGAAATTAGTGGGGATTTTTCACTGTTGTTAACTTCAGAAGAACTCACCATACCTTGATGTTGATACATTTCTTAAAATAGTAAAATATATCAGGTACAATCTAAACAAAAAGCTGAAAATAAATCAAAGCATAAACTAAAAATTAGATTCCAGATCACATATTAAGACCAATTGTTTATAACAATGGTTCTATATAAGAAGGGAAAAATATAAAAGGATACCGTTTCTTTAATACTCTTTAATTGCCAAATTTGAATAATCTAATTTATTAAGGAAAATATATTAAATTATTTTAAACACAGGTTAAACAACTCAGTAAAGAATAGCAAACATCATTATTTCCTAACAAGCAGCCAAACAGTTCTGTAGAGTTTATTTTCATTTTATAATATCGTTAAGTTAGGTCACATTTCTCCTACTTAACAGAAGTCAGCCTTGACACTCAGAGATTTAGTGAATTTTATAATATTGGTATATATACATCCATTAATAAGACTTTTAGCATGAAATTTTAGCCAATGCCCCATATTTTAACACTTGCATTTTAAAACTATACAAAACTACACTTTAAAGAAATGTTAAACCTGGAAGAGATTATTTCCAGGAAGTTTCTGGAGTCTATTTTCTATTGACACATAAGGAAATTTTCGTAGGCAACCATCACTATGATTCTTGTGAAAGTTGCCAAAAAGAAATGCCCTGCATGTACTTTTTTGCATGTGGCATAAATACCACTGTGAGAAGCACTAAAATAGGATTCATTAGTAGCACCTAATATAGACGATCCTGTCCCACTTCCTCCTAGTAATGTTTTCTTTACAGCCAGTGTCAACCAGCCACAGTAGTAAATACAGGCAATGTTACCAGCGAACCCACTCCGCTACAGTTCACAGAACTGGAGTTCTCTCCTGTCACTTGCCCGAGAACCGCTGCTTGGATGCATCTGAGGCTTCTCAGCGATGCTGTGCACTTTACTGAGGGTTCTCAGGGACGTTAGGCATAGTGAAAAATAGTAAGCCCTCTGGTGATCTTATGAAATTGTGACTAATATAAACCAGAGAAACTAAATTATTCAGAGATTACTCCTTGCATGCTAAACACAGGTTTATAGATTTGGAGGCAATCCTGGGCTGTGAACGATGTTAAAGAAAATGAGGGATAAGAAACCCTAAGGAACTGAGTTTACTTATAATCCAAATGTAAGTCTATTATCTGGTATATAGTTTAACTTATTGTAAAGGATTATAAAATGCCCAAACATTAGGCCAATCATAATCATTGAAAAATAAATAATAAAATGCTCTCCCTCTCTATTCCTCTCTGAGATCAATAAATATATATATATATATTTTTAAAGAAAACAAGTTTTTAAAAAATGGAACTGCCTTTTGACTCAGTGATCCCACTTCTAGAAATATATTCTAAGAATCCTGAAACCCTAATCAGAAAGAATATATGCACCCACATGAACATAGTAGCATTATTTACAACTAGATGCCTGGAGCACAACATCTGTGCCCTGGGGAGTCCAGGGGGTCCCTTAGCTGGCCTGTGCCCTTTCACAATCCAGGAGCCCTTGGGAGATGTCCTACTGACAGCTTAGACCCACTCCCAGCGGAGCGGGCCTAACCTGGCAGTCAGACATCCTTAGCACTGCTGCAGAGGCAGGAGAGGCTCCTGCCACTGCCACTGCGCTCACCAGCCTTCAGCCTGACCTCTGGCTGTGTGGGAGCGCACTGACCACCAGGGGGCAGCTCCTGCATTGAGTGTCTGCCCCCTGGTGATCAGTGCGGGTCATGATGACTGGTCGTTCTGCTGTTCAGTTGATTTGCATATTCCCCTTTTATTATATAGGAGAGCTAAGGTATGGAAACAGCCCACATGCCCATCAGTAGATGAGTGAATAAAAAAAGCTGTGGTACATACACCATGGTATACTACGTGGCTGTAAAAAGAAGGAACTCTTACCCTTTGTGACAGCATAGATGGATCTGGAGAGCATTATGTTAAGTGAATAAGCCAGTCAGAGAAAGACAAATACCATATAATCTCACTTATATGTGGAATCTAATGAGCAAAATAAACTGATGAACAAAATAGAACCAGAGGCATGGATACATGGAACAGACTGACAGATCTCAGAGGGGAAGTAGGTGGAGGAGACTGGAAGAGATGAGCCAAAGAACATAAATGCATAGCCCTCGGACACAGACAACAATGTGATGAAGGCTGGGAGGGGGTGTGGGACTAGGTGAAGGGGGGCAAATTAGAGGAAAATGGTAGACATCTGTAATAGTGTCAACAATAAAAATAATGATAGTAAAAATAAAGTGAATGACAGTGGAAAAAAGTTAATATTAGCGTGGCAAATGCTATTCATAGACAACTATTCAGCTCTGTACATTTATAATACCAACATCCAGGACAACTGATTCCATGAATAACATTTTAGGTAAGAATTTGGATGATCCCAACTTTTAGTCCACTACAAATTCTGTATTAAAGCTACAGAATTCATCAGACTTTAACACAGGATTAGAGAACAGAACATTTAGCAAATATAGAAATTATTTTTTCATAAATTATGTTTAATTCCCTCAATTTAATTATTTCAAAAACAATTCTGTCTTAATTCTTGGCCATCTATAGACACCAAGATACAATGAATCTTTTAATTATCAATGATTTAAAAATTCAATTCAGGGGTCAAAGTCCTTGAACCATTACCTAGTAAAAACTATTACCACAGTAAGTGTATGTAATATAAAATCAACTCTAAACACCCACAACATACATTAAAAAATACAACTAAGCATGAACTGCAATTTGTTTTTCTATTATTTGCTATTTGTTGGAATGCATGCATATGGCAGATAATTACCAAGTACCTACAAAATCTTAACACTGAAGAAAAATAGAAGGTACTGAACTTTAAAATAATATTTTGGGTGGCAGAAAGCTTATATTTGAAAAGTCTATCCATGAAGTAAGTTTCAGAAAATTTAGCAACACACACCTTTGACCATTTAGGGACCTTTCGTAGAAACTGAGTTTGAGAACTCTGATTTATAAAAACAAGGCTAAAGATTTTGAAAAACAACATTGTTTTTGGCAAAGTAAGCCTAAATCCAGAAATTCCTAATGGTTTCTTCCTTTGTGTATATTAGCACAAATTTAAACTGTGATGACATCTTTCCTAAAAGTTCATAAGTCAGTATCTTCAAAAGACAACCCTAACTTTGTGATGTGATTTTACAATAGGAAAACAATCTCAGTTTTGAAGAATTTATATAATTAATCTACAGCAGTGATTTTCAACCTTTTTCATCTCACAGCACACATAAACTAATTACTAAAATTCTGTGGCACTCCAAAAAATACATTTTTTAGCAATCTGACAAAAAAAGTAGGTATAATTTTTATTCATTCACACTGAATGGCTATTGTTGTATTGGTTATTGTCATTTTTTTTTTTATTTAACAATCTTAGGGAAAAGATGTCAGTGCCCCTGACTAAATAGTCAGGTACGCATGTTTTAAAAATTCTTGAGGCACAACAGTTGAAAATTACTGATATACAGAATGGAGAAAGAGATATTGACTAAATCAAGTGTTCAGTTTTAAAATTTAGTTGAGTCTAAGATTATCCACATGCAAATCACCTATGGCAAATCCTTAATAACAAACTGACTCTCCACTGACATCTAGTATCCACCAAGGCTGTCTCCACCCTTTAGTTAATGTCTGACAGGAAATGAGGACTTCTAATTATATATAACTAGGGGAAAAACTGTGTTTCCCCCAAAAAATCAACTATATATTCTAAAGCTAAGAAATCACTTTGAGTACTTACATCTTTTCCTTCCATGAGAGTTAAAAATAACAAGTTGACTTTACAGTGTTTCATGAGACTAAAAACTAAAACTCTTGAGAGAATCTAAGAAAGAATATTGAATAAATATATAGATATCTGTTACTATTTTATAACACATACTAATACATAATAATACTTTATCAAATTCTACATAACCCTCCCTAATGGATCAGAGGCCTAGGAAAAAAGCAAACATTTATTTACATAGGCATACAAATTATGGCTGGCCTAGAAAGAGAATAAAAAGTCAATGAATTATGCAACTCCTAAAAGAATTTGTGAGTCTTTCTTAAAAGCAAAAAGAAACTCACATCCATAAAAAATAGAAAATTGATAGCCAAGAAGCCAGGTGGGAATCTTGGCAAATGGACAAACCTCACCCCATCCTCCCACTACCAGTCAGTTGCCTCTGGTCCAAGAGAAAACAAATGAAAAATGGGGGTAGAGGGTCCTTCACTAACTTGTCAGAGAGGTTTGGGGGGAAAGTAGAGACTAGAGCATCCTAGAATCAAGCAACAAATTAGGAGTCTGGATATAGGATTGCCAGAGCCTTGTGTCAGCACTGCAATCCAGTATTTCCCCTTACCTACTTACTACCAGGTAAGAAACCATTGGCCAACAGGCCAACGTTAACAATTCATGCCATCTGACCACACAGAAAAAGTGATCCCACAGAAATACTAGAACACATGCAAAACAATATTTTTGCTATGTATGTTCAAAGTTACTTATTTTACACTTTTTTGTATTAGTAAAAGATTAGAATCAACATAAATGTCCATTAATAAGAAATTGGTTAATAAATTAAGGTATAGACATACAATGATTTAAAAAAAAAAAAGGCTCTTCATGAGCTGGTGATAAAGAAAGCCTTTCAAAATGTATAGTTAGAAGAAATAAGCAAGAATGGTGTATATATAGTATGGTTTCATTTGTATAGAAGAAGTGGGGGAAAAGAATTAAAGGAATTTGCCCGTAAGTATGTAAAATATTTCTAAAAGATACACAAAGAATTGATAATAGCCATTGCTTTGAGGAGGAGCATTTGAAGATATGAACACATTTTCTCTTATAAAATAAATATATATTTTAAAAGATTGATGGGAAAATTTAAAAACCTGCACAAAATTGGTGGAAAGGGGGCAAAGGTATATGTGTGTGGTGGTGTGGGAGGAGGGGGGAGTACTAAGAACTAGGCCATCAGAACCTTTCTCTCCTTCTTGTCTCCTCCACAATTTAAGCCCAGCCCTGTGATGAGTCTCTTCCACTACTCACTGTAGATGCTGCGTGAAATCATTCACCATCACTGAATTATCACTTTAAAGCATGCAGTTGATTCATCTGACTCATTAGACAAGTGGATAAAAAAGTTGTGGTACATATAAACAATGGAATATTATTTGGCCATAAAAAAGGATGAAATGTTACCATTTGTAACAGCATGGATGGACCTATAGGATATTATGAGCAGTGAAATAAGTCAGTCAGAAAAAGACAAATACCATATGATTTCACTTATATATGGAATCTAAGCAACAAAATAAACAAAATACAAACAGACTCATAGATACAAAGAACAGACTGATGGTTGCCAGAGAGGAGGGAGTTTGGGCAACTGGGTGAAAAGGGGGAAAGAATTAAGAAGTACAAATTGGAATTTATAGGGAACCCATACATCTTAACAAAAAGAAGATCATCCAATCAAAAAATGGGCAAAGGACCTAAACAGACACTTTCTGAAAGTGGGCATACGGAAGGCCAAGAGACATATCAAAACATGCTCAACGTCACTAATCATCCGAGAGATGCAAATCAAAACAACAGTGAGGTACCATCTCACACCCTTCAGAATAGCTATTATCAACAAACGACAAGTGCTGGCGAGGATGCGGAGAAAAAGAACCCTCGTGCGCTGCTGGTGAGATGCAGCTGGTGCAGCCACTGTGGAGTACAGTATGGAGTTTCCTCAAAAAACTAAAAATGGAACTCCCATTTGACCCAGTGATCCCACTTCTAGGAATATATCCCAAGAAACTAGAAACACCAATCAGAAAGGATATATGCACCCCAATGTTCATAGCAGCACAATTTACAATAGCTAAGATTTGGAAACAGCCTAAGTGTCCATCAGCAGATGAGTGGATTAAAAAACTGTGGTACATCTACACAATGGAATACTACGCTGCAGTACAAAAGAAGGACTTCTTACCATTGCAACAACATGGATGGAGATGGAGAGCATTATGCTAAGTGAAATAAGCCAGGCAGAGAAAGATAAATATCATATGATCTCACTCATTTGTGGAATATAATGAACAACATAAACTGATGAACAAAAACAGATCCAGAGATAGAGAAGCATTGATCAGATCATCAAACCTCAGAGGAAAGGAAGGGGAGGGTGGGGGTAAGGAGGAGAGATCAACCAAAGGACTTGTATGCATGCATATAGCCTAACCAATGGACACAGACACCAGGGGGGTGGAGGCATGAGTAGGAGGGTGGGGGGACAATGGAGGAATAAGGACACATATGTAATACCTTAATCAATAAAGAAAAAAAAAGCGTAATGCAAATAAACCTATTTTTCTTGTTCTAAAAAAAAATAAAAATAAAAATGGAACTCCCATTTGACCCAGTAATCCCACTTCTAGAAATATATCCCAAGAAAACAGAAACACCAATCAGAAAGGATATATGCACCCCTATGTTCACAGAACAATTTACAATAGCTAAGATTTGGAAACAGCCTAAGCGCCCATCAGCAGATGAGTGGATTAAAAACTGTAGTACATCTACACAATGGAATTCTATGCTGCTGTAAAAAAGAAAGAATTCTTACCACTTGCAACAGCAAGGATGGAAATGGAGAGCATTATGCTAAGGGAAATAATGCTCTCCAATTATTTCAAATGCTCAGCCAGTCAGAGAAGGGTAAGTACCACATGATCTCACTCAATTGTGTAATATAATGAACAATATAAACTGATGAAAAATAGATCCAGAGACAGAGAAGCATCAAACAGACCGTCAAACCTCAGAGGGAAGGCAGGGGAGGGTGGGGCGGGGAAAGAGATTATCCAAAGGATTTGAATGCATGTATATAAGCATAACCAATGGACACAGACACTAGGGGATGGTGAGGGCATGTGCTGAGGAGTGGGAGTGACCAGAGAGAAGTCAATGGGGGAAAAAGAAGACATATATAATACTTTAAACAATAAATATTTTTTAAAAAAAATACAAATAGGTAGTTACAAAACAGTCACAGGATGTAAAGTACAGCATAGAGAACATAGTCAATATTTTTTTATAACTATATATGGTGTCAGGTGGGTACTTGAAACATCAAAAGGGTCAGTTTGTAAAGTATATGATTTTTAAGCACCATATTGTACACCTGAAACTAATACAAAGTAATTAAGAATGTAAACTGTAATTGAAAAACAAAATTAAAAAATTGGAAAAATGCATATAACATGAATTCTACATATGTCCATTACATCTGCTATAATGAAAGGGGGGGGAGCATACCAATATTTCTCAAAGCTTATCAAAAATTTTTCAAGTAAAAAACCCAGTATTGTTTCTGGGGCCAGAAATGCCTTCTTAGTCCCAGTGTGGACATGTGTGTGCACTTTCAAGCAGCATCGTCCTATGGTGGGTGTTTTTGTTTTTGTTTCGTTTTTTAATCCTCACTGAAGGATATTTTTTCCATTGATTTTTATTTATCCTTTCAAAGAACCAGCTCTTGGTTCTATTGATCTTTTGTATTGTCATTTTTTGGTTTGTTTTTTTGTCTCTATGTCATTTATTTCCACTCTGATCTTTATTATTTCCTTCCTTCTACCCACTCTGGGCTTTTCTTGTTGTTCTCTTTCTAGTTCTTTCAGTTGTCGAGTTAGGCAACTTATTACTGGTTTTTCTTGTTTTCTGAGGTAGGCCTGTAGAGCTATGAACTTCCCTCTCAGGACTGCTTGTATTGTGTCCCATAGATTTTGGATTGTTGTGTTTTCATTGTCATTTGTTTCCAGAATGTTTTTTGCTTCTTCTTTGATTTCTTTGGTAACTCAGTCATTGTTTAATAGCATGCTATTTAGCCTCCGTGTGCTTTATTGTTTTCATTGTAGTTGATTTCCAGTTTTATGCCATTTTGATCTAAGAAGATGTTTGATATGATTTCAATCTTCCTGAATTTGTAGAGGCTTAGCCTGTGGTCCTAATATGTGGTCTATCTTTGAAAATGTCCCATGTGCACTTGAGAAGACTGTATATTCCTTAGCTATGGGGTAGAATGTTTCCACTGATTTTTGAAAGAGTGGAAGGGAGAGGGACAGACAGAGAGAAACACTGATGTGAGAAGAGACACATCGATTAGTTGACTCCCGCATGGCCCCAACCAGGGCCAGGAGCCTGCAACCAAAATACATCCCATTGACTGGAATCGAACCTGGCTGGGACCCTTCAGTCCACAGGCCCACACTCTATCCACTGAGCCAAACTGGCTAGGGCCTGTGACAAGTGTTCGTGGGCAAATCCAAGCAGCTGAATTTGCAGCGACTAGAGCGCTTCCCTTCACCTGGCCTGACCTCCCAGTTTGGGAAGTACTAAAATTTCTAATACATAAAGGTTATGACCTGCCCAGCTGAACTTTATGAGGCGATCTTAGGAAATTAGTAGGTCTAACTAGTATTATATAAAGGTCAGTTCTAATGGGGGCAAAGAATGAAGGAACAAAGTAATTTCTGTGAACCTTAACTTTCAAGACTACACATGTTCAAAAACTACCTGTTTGCAAAGGTCAAACTTCTTCAGCACTGCTTTAGTTCGGAATTTGCATTCCAAGACCACTTGAAGCTACCCAAAGTACATGGTGTTCTTAAATATCCTTCTCGCAGAAAGTAGTGTTTAAAAATTCTTAATCAAAAATTTCACTTTGTTACCAGAGGGGTCAGGTGGCGGGAGGAGCAATTGGAAGGCAGCAGTCAAAAAGTACAAACAGTTATAAGATAAATAAGTACTAGGGATGGAATTACAACATGACTATATTTAACACTGCTATATGCTAGACGTGAAAGTCGTTAAGAGAGTATATCTTAAGAGTTCTTATCATAAGAAAAATATATTTTTTCTTTTGTATCTATTATATGAGATGATGGATGTTAACTTATTGTGGTAGTCATTTCACAATATATATAGTTTGAATCATTATGTTGTATACCTTAAACTTCTACAGTGCTGTATGTCAATTATATTTCAATAAAACTAGAGGGAAAATAATTACTGAATTGAACTGAAAAAAAAAAAAAAATTTCACTTCTTAAGGATTTGGAGATTCAGGTTTAGTGCTGAAAATCCTATATAATAAAAGCCTAATGTGCTAAATGTCCGGTTGTAAATGTCCGGTAGTCCGGTCAACCAATCAAAGCGTAATATGCTAATGATATGCTAAGGCCGCTCAACCTCTCGCTATGACGTGCACTGACCACCAGGGAGCAGACAGTTCACAGGTTAACCAGTTGCTATGACGTGTACTGACCACCAGGGGACAGACACTCTGACCAGTAGGTTAGCTTGCTGCTGGGGTCCGGCCAATCGGGACTGAGCGAGACGGACTGGACATGCCCTGTAGCTCTCCCCTGTCCCTCCCCGGCCCCAATTGTGCACTGGTGAGGTCCCTTGGCCTGGCCTGCATCCTCTCACAATCCAGGCTGAGGGACACCCCCCTCCCTGAGTGCATGAATTTTGAATTTCGTGCACCAAGCCTCTAATAGTAATATGGTTGTCCACCGCTTTACTTTTATTCCTACCTAAAAAGGGGGAAGGGCAGGTTCTACATTCTTACCCCAAAACTAGAGGAGGAAGCTGATTAATATTAAGGCAGCAAAGCCTGCCTGGCTGCATTAAGGTGGCCTCTCACTGTCTTCAACACACCTTGAGACTCCCAGTTACTCCTGGAGTCCATATGATTGTACAGGTATAAAAAAGTTTCATCTATTGCAGGAGGCGGCCAATCAATGATTCTCTCCTATCATTGATGTTTTTATCCTCTCTTCCTCCCCTCCTCTCTGAAATCAATACAAATATTTTTTAAAAGCTTCATCTATAAAATGCTAATTCATGTTCAATGGAGGTTGCCATAGTTCACAGTTGTCAACCACAAATGGAAAGCAATTCACTAGAAATAACCTCTTTGATTGGGGAGCACTATGTATGGCCTTCAAAGCAGATTCCAACATTTCTTATTTACTCTTGATTATGTTAAATAAAATGTTCAAAATGTAAATAATCAAAGGTATAATCTACATAATTTTGTGACTAGGGGTAGGAAATCAATTGCCAGTGTAGGAAGCAAAAATTAATAAATTATGTTCCACTGACAAGGCCAAGTTACTAAGCCCAGATACAAGTAAGGAATTAAACATGAAATTTAAACATTTCATTTTCTTAATCAAAATTCTTTGCTTTAAACTCATAACTTTTTCATTTGAAATACAGAAAGAATTCAACAATCTGCTCATCATTCTTTCCAGTAATCCACAATCATTAGCCAGTAACATGGATCATCCAACTGAAATTATATGACAACCCCAAAATAGCTTCAGAATGAATTACTGTCTCTCAGTCCCTACTCTGAACTAACCTATAAGTTTATCTAATATTGATAAGAATCCAAAAATTGTACAGTTGTATCCTTATTAACGTCAGTGAGAGGAAGGACAAAATGAGGTTTAAAGCAAATAAAGCAGAATCAAACTCTAGGTGTAGGTATTATATCTTTAAAAAAAAAAAAAGAAAAAATATATATGTGTTTTTATTATTTTAGAGAAAAATGAAGCATCAATGAGAGAACCACTGCTCGGCTGCCTCCTGCACACCCCACACCCGGAACTGAGCCCAAAACCCAGGCATGTGCCTTGATCAGGAATCCAACCTGCAACCTCTCGGTGCATGGGACAACTTTCAACCACGAAGCCACACCGGCAGGGCTAGGTTTTATATCTTTCCAAAATCTCCAGAGAAACATAAAACATGGGCGTTTTGTCTGATATTAAGCAATAATGATGTAAAACCACCCCAATTCACATAATTTCCTTCCGAAACCACAGATTGCTCACTGACAGCCAAAGAACTCAGAAACTCAATAGCTTTACTGAAGCGTGGAACTAGCTGTATTTTGAGTTTTTCTTCACTCCTCTGTAAAGCACTTTCAACAGAACAGCTATTGTCAAAGCCACATATACAGCCAAATCTACAAGTAAACAGACAACCATATAGATCAGAAACAGAGCCTATATACTCTTTTCTACATTATGGAATCATAGAAATCTGCTCGGAGAATAAGAAAACCGCAGCTGAGAAATGTAAACAGGGAATCTATAATAATAAAAGCGTATTTGCTGATTAGACTGGACAGCTGAAGGAACTTCCGGACGACCTTCCAGATGAAGCCGGGGTGCGAGGGCCCAGGCAAGCCATCATGGCTGCGAGGGCCGAGCCCCTTGCACGAATTTCGTGCATCAGGCCTCTAGTTGGGTATAAAAGCCAGGACTGGACTCAGTTGTCCCCATCTGTCTAATGCTTTCACTTAAGAATTGCTTCCAAGGCACACACAGCTTTGTAAAATAAAATATAGTTAGAAAAGGTCAATGGAGAGGAGGCAAGGGGGCTTATGTAATACTTTCAACAATAAAGATTTTGTTTTTTTTAAAAAATAAAATATACAAACCCTGAGAAATCTTCACTGCAGAGATCTCCACTTGGTAGGAGTTAAGAAATGGTTAAAATAATTGAAATGAATTGTGCCATTAGTATAATGGGAAAGTTAAGGAACAGGATAATTATAGAGCAAGAAACAAATGTTTTTGAGTGATTAGGGGCCATGTGCTGTAAATATGTAACCATCAGTGTGTTAGTGTTATGAACATATCCAGAAAATTTCACTCTACAATAAACAGCCACATCAGTAGTCAATGAAGCCCAAGGCAAATAGAAAAAAAACAGATTTTGAATTCTCACTACGTAGAGATTTGCTTATGAGTGAAGAATACAAAACAAAGAACCAAAGGGCAGAAAGAAGGCAAGAGTATGGCCTCTACAAGAGGAACTACGGAAACAGAACCTGCCTATTTCTGGAATAGGTCCTGCTTTCCCAGCGGGCAGCAATGTTGGGATGGAGTGCTGGTGGCACGGGCAGGATGCAGAACGACAGCTCCTGTGTCTGTCTGGGAAGCATCTCCGATCCTTCCTTCCTCAGTCCCAGAAGGAAGGATGGGATCTGGCTAAATGTGGCTTTGTGGCTAGACATAGTGAGCCAAGAGCAGAGGCTGAGAAAGGCTAGTGCCTGCAGTGCTCTTGGCCTCTCCATACAAGTCCATGACAAGGGAGTAGTCGGCGGAAGTGAAATGCATCATGTTTTGTGGAAATACACATATTTGGCCCCAAGAATACTGAGTTAAAACATCTCACATTGTGCAACCAAGAGAAGTAAACAAGGACCACAGAGATCTGATAAATATTCAGTATGAGGGAACAGCTTCCCCAGCTTACAGACACAGCTTCTAAAGGATAAATGGGGAGGTTCTGGGTGTAGGTGGGAATAGCTTCCCTTTGTTTTGCTGTGCTGATCAGAAGGAACATCCCAAGTGAATTATTCAGAAAAAAGAGAACCAGGGCACCTTTGATAAGGAAGGGCTCCTATGAGAAAGAATGCTGAGATTATCTAAGGGTCAGAAAGGCAAAAACATGTTTCATGTTAATTTCCCAGAAGCTTTTTGGAATTTTTATAGGTAATCCATTACCAGATGTAACTGTTAAAGAATAGCAAGGCATTTTCCTTGAATAAATATAGTGACAAAGGTTTAAATTTCACAAAAACTTGCTGTAAAAACTAATCAGAGTTTTCCATGTGTCCCTAACAAGCCTCTTTGGGGGCAGTTCTTCCCACTCTGAGCTAACCTCTCACCCCCGCATTCCTCTACCTGTTTATAGCAAAACAAAGACAGCGGGTTCTCTGAACTGACAAGAGTCATTTGGACCATCTGAGATTCTGGAAAAATAAAACACACAGACAAGGGAACATCCATCTTTGAACTCATTTTTACCACTTTGCCATCTCCAATATTAATGGTAAAGATCCATCTGGCCCTTTGTAATTTAAAGGCATTTTATTTTATTGCAACAGAGAAACTTGGAACCATTTTTTATTTTGGCAGTAAAAATGCAACATACATACATCACGCCTCAAGAACAAAGAATCAGCTAGCATGGGAACATCCCATCCCACAACACTGTTTCAATGGCAATATTCCTTTACATGTCTTTAAGTTCACCAAAGTGCAGCAGCAGCTGTGCTTTACAAATAATAACTTTTTTACGCTCTGTTCTGGTTATATCTAAGAGGTATACCTATGAGGTACTATACTATTTCCGTCCATTTTAGAGATGGGGAGAATAAAGCACAGAGAGATTGAATGGCTTGCTCAAGGTCACAGCTCCTAAGCGGCAGAAGTAATTGGCAGTCATGCTCCAGAGTCCATGTTCCCCTTCATTATTCTGCCTCTTGAACTTCCACCAAATCTAAATTAAGAGGAACTGTGGTTTGTGCAGGATCATCTTACAGATCTTATAACATTATCATTTCAATATTTAAACTCATGCCATGGTGCAGCTTTCTCAGATTCTTGAGGAATAGCAAGAAGGAAAAGGTAAATACTATCAAACGCTATATTTGACCACTTTCAATCTTTTGGAAACAAAATGAAGGCACAGAAAATAATAAAATAGCACCCTGTATTTGCTGGGAAAGCTACTGTGCAAAAAGCAACTCTTAGCAGGTTTAAATTTTGTAACGCCACTGAAATTTTGAAAGGCCTTTAACTTCAGAATCACCAAGCTGGCGCAGACTAGGGAAAATTTAACTACATGGCAAAGAGACAGCACAGCTCCTCAGGGTTCTTTCTGGGGAATACCTCTAAGAGATAGAAGAGTTTTCTCCTCGGAATTCTTTTATCACATCTGGCAGAGTGCTTTGCCCTCCTCCGCCTCTGCCCATTGCTTGGCACTCTGCCTTCAGGGAAGGTCACTCCACTGTGCTCAGGGCCTCCTGCCAGCGCAGCCTTGTCCTAGGCGGGGTTGGGGGGGCTGTGCACTCCCCAAACCACTTCAGCATTTCCTTTGGGAGCGTCCTGCAAAGTAAGGCTGCAAAGGAGGAGGAAACTATCTCCATTCCTGCAAAGAAACTACTCATTTTTCATTTGGGGAAGGTGCCTCTGAAAAAGGTACACCCTTCCCCTTTTGACTTTCAAAGCCTGATTGCTCTTCAAGTTCCACACCTGTGCCTTCCAGCTGTGCAAATACTTCTAAAGGAGGTAAAACTGGCAGAAGACTATATTGCACCAGCTACCATTCTTCTTTATGACCATCTTCCCTTAAAAAACAATGTTGAGTAGAATAAGCAGTGCGGGGGGAGGGGTGGCCGAGGGGAGGACGCACGACAGCTTTGCCTAGTTCTTTCATTTACTGGAAACTGGAGTTACCAGCATCTCCCTTTCTAATAGAATGTAATGGCCCAGCTGTGAAAAAAGTCTGGCCCAGTGGCTTGCAGATAGCAGGTAGACAAACATTAGTCCCGTTTACCTTTCCATCCCTAAACAGCGATGTCAGCCTGTGCATGCAATCAGAGAGTCATCCTGTGACTGTCCCTCTCCCTCTTTCAGAGAGTTCGGGAGAGACATCACATGCAATTCTCAAAGACTGAACCTGCCAAGGGAACACCTAACTTTAATTTACTTAAAGAAAATTTAATTTGCTTAAAGTGAGCTTAAATTTACTCCTCACATTACCATCACGTTCCTAGGGCAGGTTCCTCCCCTTCCAGCTCCAGCTTGTGTTAACTACCCTTCTCTCTTCCTCTAAGGCCCTTCCTATTAGCAGTAAAACATGGGATATAGAGAACCCACTTCTGTCCCCATCATCTCAACAGACCTGCCCACCTAGTACTCTAAAGATGTCCCTGAAATTTACTTAATTATTTGTGGGTGTTTTGTGTGTGGTGGTGTTGTTTTTTAGGGGGTTTTGGTTTTGGGGTTTTTTTCTGAGGGGCGTGAGCTATAATTTTGAAATCCAGATAAAGTACTGGGAACAAATTTCTCCAACATTTGTGATGTCGCTTTGATTTTTACCATAAAAATATCCATTTGTGACCTAGCCAGTTTGGCCCAGTGGACAGAGTGAGGGCCTGTGGACTGAAAGGTCCCAGGTTTGATTCAGTCAAGAGCACATGCCTGGGTTGTGGGCTCAGTCCCCAGTGGGGGTGTGCAGAGGCAGCTGGTCAATGATGTTCCTATCTCCCTCTCCCTTTCCTTTCCTCTCTGAAATCAATAAAAATATATTTTTTTAAATATTCATTTGTGATCAAGGAAAAGGTAAAAATTAGTGTTTTGACTTGACACTTATTACATGATTACTTAAAGAACTTAAAAATGATGCCTTTTTCAGAGGTATTATTTGAGTATACTGGGTGGTCCATTTAGAACACAGTCAACAGTCAATACAACCTCACTTCAAAAAAAGAGGCCTCTTTACACAACAGCTATGGTAAGGATTTTATACCTTAAGTTTATTTAGTGTAAATACAGTCTAGACTCATTATCTTACCCCCATCTCAGAGCCTGCAGCAAAGAAAAGGGTGAGCCTGGTCAGAAAACTGAAGCAGGAGAGACTGGGGACCAATGCTGCAATGAGCGTCCTGTGAGCAACCAAACTGGCTCCTTAGAGCAGATGGCTCAGGTTGGAAAGTGGCAGAGCCTGGGACAGTAACTGAACACTCCCATGTCAGAGCCCTACCAGCAAGTGCTGCTTGTAATGAGCCCCTGGGTGTGCAGAGTGAAGCCTGGCATGAGGGTGGAGAGCCCCCTCCTAGGAGCTGAAGTCCCTAGGTGATGATACTCACGCTGACAGTGTCCCCAGGACTGGCGGGCCCAGCCCCAGCAGCAGTCAATCCTCCCACCATAACGACACAGGCCAATTGACGACACTATGTGCCTGGGCCACCTATCGAACAAAAAGATTCAAAATAAATAAAGACACCTTTGAAATTAAAAATAATTTCCTCTTTGTCATTATTTTAGAAAATAATTAAATCACACGCGCACGTACTCCTTCATTCTTGCAGAATTTAAGGATTAAAACACCTTCAGGGGAATAGTTCTGCAATGAAGTAATTTCAAATTTCAGACAGACACACAACACACAAGAGTAGGGGGGAAAGGGAGGGGAAGATCCTTTCTTAAATGGAAATAGCACCAGCTAAAACCAAGGTTTCTCAAGGCTGCCACTCTCAGGGTGGTTTCTGAAGCTTGAAATAAAACAGATCCCTCACAGACCCACACCTATGGGGGGAGGGGGGCACGGTTTTGACTGATCCATCATAGACTGAAAAGTATTAAGACATGTCAAAGTGGAAAGAAAACAATTTCTGCCTTATATAAAAGGGAGATGTGGGAAGGGGCAGAGAGAGGGGAGGAAGCTTCCACAAAATCAAACAGAACTCTTTGCAAGATAGGACTCTTTGGCAGAAAAAGTTCCCAGAAAAAAAAAGTATTAGAAAAAGAAGTCTAAATAAAACCAAGGGAGCTGAAAGTGCAGCTAACATCTCAACTGTTGTGGTGTGAAATGTTCCTGCATCAACAACTCATGTTATCTTCCTCTCTAAGGTAAGGACTAAAGAAAGTATTCAGTTTCAGGATACTGATTTATCCATCAGATTCCACTTTGGCACCTTCTCTGGTGAACTGTTTCCTGGTTTGGAAACAGTGACTCCCCGCCCCCCCTCTGCCCCCCAAGGATCAATATTTTCACTGGTTGCTTTAAACATCTTTATAAACTACATTATCATCTTAAACTTACTCATGTGATGCACTTCTTGTTACAAATGTGCCTGCAAGAAACGCACAACATACCCGAATGTGGGCAAAGAACTGATTTTAAAACAATAAAACACTCTGGCCCTTATCTGCGTTTTTTATTAGCCTTTTCTTTTCCTTTATTCCCTTCCCCCCCCCCCCCCCAGCACATAATACAAAATAACTCCAAACTTTCTCTTTCCACCGACCAGGTGGTAAACAAGCGGTTGCGCTCCGCTGGTTCCCTTCCGTTCCCCTCCAGGTACAAGAAAGCCAATCAATCGTGGAATTGATTGGTTCCAAGATTGCAAGTGAAACAGGTGCGGCAGTCTTCAGGGCAGCCCAGGGAGGTGATTGGCGGGTGGGGGTCGCCGAAAGAGAGCCGCTGGAAAGCAATGTGGCCCGGGTGAAGCTCTCTGTCTGCGGGAGCAGCAGCGATCTGCGCTTGGGCGAGTCTGGTGTGTAATTGCACGGAGGTGGGGTAACCGTGCACGCCCTCCCGACACACACACACACACACACACACACACACACACACACACGAGTCTGGTGTGTAATTGCACGGAGGTGGGGTAACCGTGCACGCCCTCCCGACACACACACACACACACACACACACACACACACACACACACTCTTCATGGAGGTGGGGTAACCGTGCACGCCCGCCCGACACACACGCGCGCGCGCGCGCAGCGCACCCCGCGGCGGCAGGGGAGAGGGTGCCGCACTCCCAGCAGGAGGAAGGGCTGAGTGACAGCGGAGACGGAGTCTGGTTGTTGGGACCTGTCAGAGCACGCCGGAGTCAGGCTCGCCCCAGGTCTCCGCGGCTGTGTGCGCGCGGAGCGTCCCCCCACCTCAGTCCTTATTTTGAGTCCTAGAAACCCAAGTGGGAAGGCAAACCGGCCCCCCCCTGGAAACCCAATGGCTCCGTTGCCGCCACCCTTGGTGTGAGCGGCCCTGACAGCTCCAAGCCCGGATTTGGCCCCGGCTGGGAAGTTTCCCCACTGAAGAGCCTTCTAAAGCAAGAGCCAGAGACTCCCGACCAAGGGATGTCCCGCGCGTCACCTCCTCGAAGCGGCTGACGGGCACCCTCAGATGCGAGATGTTGGGCTCGCGCCTCCCTTCATCCCCAGCTCGGAACCAGCCTGTAGCCGCGGCTGGATCCCTCCGGGTGGAGAGAGCGGCTCGACGGTTTTCTTCCTGCCGAGGGGATGCAGTGGCCCAGCTTCTGGACAGACAGACGCCTCTGTGACCGCGCCACCGCGCCGGGAGAGGGGACCGCAGGGCCGGAGGGGATTAGCGTGGGAAAGGAGGCAGAGGGGAGGTCGCCCCGGGGCCAACTCACCTCCCGTCGAATTCGGCTGCCGCCGGCAGGTAGAGAGTGGACCCGAGCACTAGCGCCAGGAAGAGATCCATGTCGGCGGCAGGCCCGGCGCGGCGCGCGGGATCAGGTTGGGGTAGTCGGTGCCTAGGAAAGGCGCGCTCGCCTCCTCGCCGCCCCCGAGGCGCTGCGGCCGCCGCGGAGCTGCTGCCACCCTCGGAGGAGAGCGGCGCGGCACGCTGCCGGAGTAGGTCTGCCGCGCGGCGCCCGGAGCCCCTCCGCCTCCCTCCCCGCGAGGGAGGCGCTGCATGGGGAGCCGCGCCGCCGGCGGGGAGGGGCGGGGGGCGCGCGTGCGCTCCACTCGCCGCCCTTACTGCCCCCGGCGAGGGGTGAGGGCTCCTGGCCCCGCCGCGGGAAGCTGTCGGGCGGGGGAGCTCGGGAAAGCAGCGTCTCTTGGGGGCCAGCCAAGCGGGGCGAACGCCAGGCTGGGAGGAACGCTGCGCGCCCGGCCTGGACCCGGAGAGCAAGGCGCTCAGGAGGAAAGGGGCCCGGGCGGCGGTGCGCCCTCGGCGTGTCCCGCCCAAGCAGGTGGCGGCCGCAGGGGAGAGCCGTAGCTTTCACCCGACGGTTGAGAAGTCGGAGAGCAGAGAGGTTTATGGAGCTGGAGCAGAGCACCGTCTGCATTTGGTGAAACCACAGCACGACTTGGACAAATTAGCAAAGGCAAACTCCTGGGGTTTGCTTCTCCCACACAGTTGGCAAAGGCATATTTTTCATTTTGTAACCAACCGAAGGAAACGTTTGGCTCTCCAGTCGGGTTTTGAAGAAGAAACGTGTAGACTTTCTACCTCTGCCAGCTCAACTCCGAGCACATTAGAAGGATAGCGATGGCTGCCCCTCCAGGGCCATGCGCCCGCCAGAGAGGGAAGGCACTTACTACTTGGCAGTCTTGTAGTGCCTGATCCTGAAGTGATCATTGAGAAACCGTTTTAATCAATCACTGCTCCGTTGTGGCAAAGTAAAATGCATTGTACTAAAGGACTGCTCAAAAGAAAACACGCCATGATTATCCTAAAATGCACGTTCAAAACATCAGTCCAATCCCTACCCGAAATACTCCCAGGGCAGTGATCTGCCATCTCCTATACCTCTCAGACCCGATCTCTTTTCTCCTAATCCTTGCCTTTCTAGAACATTCCAGGCATGCCCCTGCCTTAAGGCCCTTGACCAACTGTTACTTCTCTCTGGACACAGATGTCTGCATGGCTCACATTCTCACTTCATTCCCGTCTTTGCTCACATGTCGCCTCTTTGAGGAGACCAACTTGACCACCCTATTTAAAGCTGCAGCCTGCCCCGTCCTCATGCCCCCTGCCCGTTCTACTTTGTTTTCCTCCCATACCACTAATCCCATCGTTTCCTACATAGTTTGTTTATTTCTCCTTTTTGTAGGTTTTCTTTCTGATAGAATGCAAACTCTGCAAGGACAAGGTTCTTGGGTGCATAGAACGGTGCCTGGCGAACAGTAAGTGCTCATATACATTTATCGAATGGGTTTGTTACATTACAAACTTTTCTCCCCATCTTTACTTTCTTTTTGAGGTTTCCCAACTTCAAATTTTTAATGGAAAGTTCTGTGGCAGAGTGACCTCACTGTCCTGATCTCTTAGCGTGTATAAAAACAGGGAATTTTCTTTGAGAAAAGGAAAAATAATGGTTTCAACTTAAACGACTCTTTGATTTCCAAGTTGTTTTCTGTTAGCAAAACAAGTTTCTATTTTAATCTCAGGAAATATCCATGCCAATTCAGGCTTGGGACATTATTTTAGGCAAACAGCTTGGTGTCATCCATTTCAGATCTTTCTAATTCAGTCCAAAAATGTAGGAGTCAAAATATTTTTTTTTTGCAGAAAATCAAATTTTTGTAAGTGCACTGTGGGCTTGGTTCCAGGCTCCAGTGGCTACTCCTTAGCCATTTTCTTTGTTTATTGGTTCCTGGATTGGATTTGCAAATAAGCCCCACCAGAGGAATGGGTGATTAGGGAAAAGGGGTTAACCTACTGGCTGGAGATAGACGGAGAGGAAAAACAGTGGTGGTGAAAACAGGACTACTCTCTGGAACAAAAGGGCAGTGCCCCATCTGCATGCCTCTTTTATTTGTCCTTATCTCTTCTTGGGCCTGGAAAACACTCCATCTTCCTTCTTCATGTGGACACTTTCCCCTTATCCTTTGGGTCCAAGCTTAGCTGACACTTCCCAGGGAAGCCCTTTGATCCTTTGCTTGGTTGAGCTTCCTGTGGTATGTGCTTCTACAACCCCATGCATTTTCTGGAGTAACTCTTAATGCACAGTTGTAATTGCTTCTCTACCAGTCTAGTTTCTCACGAGACACTGATACAACCAATAGGAGGGCAAGCGTAGTTGTCACTCTATCCTTTGTGCCTGACACAAGGCTTAAAATCAGCAACTATTAAATATAGGTTATCCCCAAAAATGTATACACACTCTGAATAATTCTTATTCCCAGCGGGTTAAATCTAAAAAGAAAGAAACATTGAGCTATGGGAACAAAGTATGTATACATTTTTGAGGGGTACCCTGTAGGTTGAATTAGATTGAATTCTGACTGGTGAACTTTAGCTTCTCCCTTGAGTGAGCTGTAGCTAATTAATATCAATTTTTGTTGAATCATGGAATGAGGATACCCTAAAGGAATTCCATGTTCTAACTGGTTAATATGCTGCTCTTATGACCACCAGTGATCATTCCAAAAAAGAGGTGGAGTTCTCATGCAGTGACATTTCACTATCTGTCTTAAAAACAAACAAGAAAGATCCAAATCAAAACAACTTGCTTTTTGCCCTGCTGACTTGGCTCAGTGGTTGAGCATTGACCTATGAACCAGGAAGTCACAGTTCCATTCCCAGTCAGGGCACATGCCCAGGTTGTGGGCTCCATCCCCAGTGGGGGTTGTGCAGGAGGCAGTGATCAATGATTCTCTCTCACCATTGATGATTCTCTCTCTCTCTCTCTTCCTCGCTGAAATCAATTAAAAAATGTATTAATATTTAGCAATATTGTACTTCTTCAGTAGGACAACCTTTTGGTTGGGTTTCATACCAGGTAATGCCACCTTGCAAGTCGTAATCCTGATTTTTCTCTCACACAAATAATTATCTATCACTGGTCACAATATGATATAGGTAAGCAACAACATAAAACCAAACAAACACAACTTCAAACACTTGGGGATTAGAAGCTCTTATTTAGTCTTTTTTTCCCTCTTACAAATATTTGTTGAGAGCCTGCAATGCATTGGCCACTTCTAGGTGCTGGGATTCAGCTGGGATCAAGACAAGGTTGTGCCCTGAAAGAGCTGACACGGCAGTGGGGGGACAGACCGGGAGGTATGATGGAGACAGGGTAAAGGGGTAAAGAGAAGATAAAGGAAGGATAAGGCGATAGGAAATGATGGGGTATGATTTTAGATGGGGGAATCTGATCACCCCTGGGGAAGTGACACTTGAGCAGAGACTGAATGTGGGGGCGGGGGGGAGGTATCAGAACAGGAGGATGAGAGATGTGTTTTCTCTATCAAGTTTTCTTAGCTGTTGTCATGCTAACGGTTAAGCAAGCTCCTCCCTGTCCCCAGTGCAGTAGCCTGGGCATAGGACTACTGCTTTAAAAACGCTTATCAGCTAGGAGAAGGATGCGGAACACACAGCTGCTGTTCACAGTAATTCTGACTCCCAGCTGAGCAAGAATTGTGGAGTTTCTCTGCTCTGGTGGTGGAGGAAGCCGTGGTCAGATGGTCAGGTCACCCCTGCTTCTACGCCTGGACCATTAATCCTGCACAGTGACTGTTGGAACATATGCCTTCCTTGGGGCTGTATATCATCACCAGTTCTTTTTCTGCTGGTAGAACTGTAATGTCCTGAGTGTTGCTTTAAGGAGCTAATAGAGACAGGCGTATTCAGGCCAGACTCAAGGTTTTTGTGGCTACAAGATATCCTTAAAACCCGGATAGGCTTTTGATCTAATTGCTTCCAGTCAGTTTTTTTGTGCAGATAACCAAATGCAAAGTCTTTTCTGGTCCTAGTTTTTTAAGCCTGCTTTATTTCTTTGCTACCATGTGTCCATACCTTACTCTTTCATCTTAATGGAGGCCACCTTGAGACTAGCTGAAATAACAGGGTTGTTTGGGAGGGCACCACCCTTACTCTGATCCTTGCCACAAGACCTGGATCCCTTTATCTATATTAATGTTCAATCCCCAGGGGAGAGGGGGCAGTTTCTGGACATTCTCATATTCTTTCATTTCTGCTTGCAAAGTAGCCAGTTCTTGCCTGAGCTCATCTACTTCTTAGGATACCTTCCTAAAAGCAACAAGGAGCAGCCAACATTTTCATGTTTTGCAACAATATTCACTTTATCTAGATGTATGTTGTGCCTTCCACGTGATCATAGGTAATGTTTTTACAAAATAGACTGAGTGTTACTAGCTTTCCAGCCTATACACAGCAGCTATAGTTATCCCACAATTGGAGCACATCATCCCGCCAAAGAATAGATCATTTCAAAACTATTTAAATTCTTCTAAAATATGAAAAATAAGAATGCTTACCAATTATTCCTAAGAAGTCATTGCTAGCTAAACCTGGGGGGGGGGGGAAGCCTTCTCATATGTGCAAAACACATACACACACACACACACACAGCTCATCTCCCATAGGAATATCAGTGCAGAAGTTCTAAATAAATGATTAGCAAGTGCAGCATAGGGATACATTAGAAGAATCCTACAATCAAGTTGATAGAAAACTTCTGTTTGGTAAAGGGTTAACAACACCCCTACCCCTTCTAGATGAGAATGTGACCTATGTTAACTTTCTGGCTCTGTTCCCCTGGCAACCTGATAAGGTGGTTTGTGAACTGTGTTGCTGGTAAAATAGGACCCCTGGTTGGTAAACTGCAGGTAGACAAGGAGAAGCAAATATACCTGATGGCAGACCGTAGCGTAGGACCAACCTGAGTTCAGTGGCTCTTGCATGCAGAGACCTTGGACCCTACGCCTGTGGTCCTGTCACAAGAGATGCTGGCTCCAGAGGAGGTGAGGTAGTTAAGCTAGAGCAGTCTCACACCTGTGTAAAGAGTTTCTCATCTTGCACCTGAGCTGTTCTGCTGTGTGAGAAGTTCCACAGAAGAGGAGCGCTTGAGGCTACTGTGCCGGCCAACTGTGGTCCCTATCCTATATGCTTCTGAGTAAACAGGTGCCAAATGCAGCCATTGTAGTCTTGTGAGCATGAATGTTCTGAATGTTTTCTTAAACATAGGTTGCTGCAGAGTCT
Organism: Corynorhinus townsendii; assembly: GCA_026230045.1. Taxonomy (NCBI): domain Eukaryota; kingdom Metazoa; phylum Chordata; class Mammalia; order Chiroptera; family Vespertilionidae; genus Corynorhinus; species Corynorhinus townsendii. The sequence goes on along the minus strand of JAPDVU010000001.1, from coordinate 75,082,422 downwards.
ATGATCAGTATTATGGATTCCTGACATATATTTTTTAAACTGTTAATAAGATAAAAAGATGTATATCTCAAATTAAAAGCCAAAATAATGTGTAATGTGATCACTGGGAGAATTGTTACTAATATCAGGAATGAGATGAGACTGCCCATATCACTACTTTTTAAAATAATATTCCAGAAATAATATTTGATGCAATTAGATGACAAAAAAATGTGAATCTTTGAAAGCAAAAGGTAAAGTTCTCTAAAATGATATGATTATGTAACTAGAAATAATAATTTTAAAATTTACTGGAAAAAATAAGAATATTCATTAAGATTGTTACAAGAAGTGGTAATTTAAATATGTAAATACACACCTATATGAAAAAGTTAAAATATAATTTAAAAATTACCAACTCAAAAGATTGATCTTCAACTTTTATGCTGGCTTTGTCTTCACAAACTGAAGGACTTGTTCTTTGGTTTAATACAGCACACATGGGCAACCAGTGAGCTTCAGGCACACCTATTGCTGTTGGTGTTTCTCATTCGGCTTCAAATAATTCTGCCACAGATAAGGGAAGATTTAATTTAATAGGGCTTTGATTCTATTTTAATTTCACCTAGAGAACTGAAATTCACACCAATGGCTGACCAACAAATTTGAAAGCAGTTTCAAGAGTTATAAAATAGTTATATTTTAATCTCCTACATTTCAACCATTTTAATGTTTAATGCCCTGATACAAAGTTTAAAGAAGTTTTCATGTTTTTATGCATAAAGATAGAAAGATTGTTCTAGGTTGACAATAATTTAGTATTACAATGCAAGGAGTGGTAACACCAGCCAGCTGCTTTAACACATCACCCCCAACACCTTTAGCTTAACACAATACAAATTCCTTTAATTAGGGAAAAGTTGAATGCAGCTTGGATAGCTGTCCTGTGATCCTTTACCAGTTAGCTATTCAGGGATTTGAGCTCCTTCCATCTTTTGGTGTGTCTTCTTGGATTACTCACATAGCCACATAGCCACGTGGACAAAAGAGAGAGCAAGGCAACTAGACCTGGGATTTATGGTGTCCCACTGCCTAGTTACAAGGCTCCAACTAAACTGCAAGAGAACTTGCAAAATGTATTTTTCCAATGTGCCAAAGAGGAAAATGGCAACTTATAATTGAATACCTGGTATTATCTTTGCCATGGTCTCAAGAAGCCCGAGAAGTTAGTGTTTAATTACTACCAGAAAGAAAACTTCATATAATTGACATTAAAAAAAATCATTATCTTTGAAAATCATTCTCCAAAATTCACTTAGTCAATGATTTTCATCAAACAGCAACTCAATATATTCATTGGGAATTCTTGACATATAGATCACCCACTTAAATTAGATAAATGTATAAAATTCCCAATCTGGCCCATGGTACATGTAGGGAGTGGTCAGCAAGAATTGACTCCATCCTCAAGGCAAAGTTTTACTGCTGGGAATGAAATGCTTCTCCATCGAAGTTTTTTCAATTATGAGGGAGGCAACTACAACACTTGCATTAACATTTTCCATGCCTAAACCAGCTTTGACATGCTGTGTTTGAATCACTAATCTCAATTTGAGCTTTTATTAAAGTATTTGAGCAAATTCAAAGTTGCCTAAAATACTCTTGGAGTGCTAGGTAAGCTTTTCACCTTTCATAATAAAATATCAACCTACTCTTCTGGATTCTAAAACATGAATGTGCTCTCAAACAACATGGAAGACCAGTTCTTTAGGCAAAACTTTAGTGCTTATAGAAATCTGTGTTAAAAATAAATTATATTTATGGAGCCAGTTCTAGACAGGGGTTGTGATATGCAGCAGCTCCTCTGGATTTCCCAAAAATAAACCTTGGATCAAATTAGTCTCTTGGAACTCAACTTAGAACCTGGAAGAGTTTGTTACAAGATAAAGTTCAATTTAAGATCTGCTCCTGCACTTTTGGGAAGACTGTTACATATGTTATCTGATATAGCGATTTTTTTTTTATCCTCACCAGAGCAGGATATTTTTTCCATTGATCTTTAGAGAGAGCGTGGAAGAGAGGGAGGAGGGTGGAGAGAGAGAGAATCAGCGTGAGATAGACACACCCACTATTGCCTCCCGCATGCACCCAACCAGGGTATGAGCCATTGAACAGGAATCAAACACTTCAATCCAAGGGCCAGAGTTCTAACCACTGAGCTAGCTGTCCAGGGCTGATGTATCTATCTTGACCTCATAAAGTAAGTAGTTTATAACACAATTTAGGGCAAGAAATGGTCTCTTCTGAAAAGAAATTTGTCTTCTATTTTTTTATCTTTTGTGTTGAGAGTATAACAGATGTCTCCCCTTTTTCCCTCATTGCCCCCCTTCACCCAGTTTCCACCCCACCTAGGCCTTTACCACCCTGTTGTCTATTTCCATCACATTTTTTTTTAAATGAAAACTTACTTCAAGTTTCTTTTTAAAAATGGCCAAGCCTGGTCGGTGTGGGTCGGTGTGGCTCAGTGGTTGAGTCTTGACCTATGAACCAGGAGGTCAGGGTTCAATTCCCGGCAGGGCACATGCCTGGGTTTTGGGCTCGATCCCTGGTAGGGGGTGTGCAGCCGATCAATGATTCTCTCTCATTATTGATGTTTCTATTTTTCTCCCTCTCCCTTCCTCTTTGAAATCAATAAATATATATATATTTTTTTTAAAAAAAGAAGAGAAAAAAGTTGGCTATCAGAAAACTATAGAAACAGTAAAAGGGTGAGTAGTTACCAGGGGTTAATGAGAGAGAGGGATGAATGAGCAGAGAACAGATTTTTAGGATAGTGGAACTATTTTGTATCATACTGTAATGATGGCTACATGCCATTATACATTTGTCAAAACATTTAGAATGCACAACACCAAGAGTGAACTCTAATGTAAACTATGGACTTCAGGTAATTATGATGTGTCAATGTTCGTTCATCAGTTGTACAAAATGTACAACACTCTGATAGGGTATGCTGATAATGGGGTAGGCTATGCATGAGTGGGGACAGGGAATATATAGAAAACCTCTGTCCCTTCAATTCAATTTTGCTGTGAACCTAAAATTTCTCTAAAAAATAAAGTCCAGTAAAAATTTTTTTTAATATATGCATTTGCCATTATTTTTCCCAATAATTTGAATTTTGTCAGTTGTGTTTACTTAAAACTAAAGATAACAATTTACATATATTACACATCCTATCTAATAAAGAGGGAATATGCTAATTGACCTTCACACTGTTGCAAAGATGGTGGTGCCCACAGCCAATAAGGAGGGAATGTGCTAATTGACTGCCCCACCCTCAAAGATGGCGGTGCCCACAGCCACAGATTGCGGCTCCCAGTCCCCTCAGCTCAGCCAGGGTGGCAGGTGCACAGCAAGGCCGGGCCCACCCCCAGGCAGGCCTGACTGCTCCATGTGCCTGCCTCTGGAGTCCCCCAGCTCCTTCAGCCCCCCAGCTGCCCAGGGCCAGCCCGAGGTGCAGGCAAGCCTCAGCTGGCAGCTGCCCAGCTGCCCAGGGCCACCCGAGGCTCAGGTAACCAGGGCCGTCCGAGGCTTGTGCTGCCGGCAGTGGTAGCAGCAGAGGTGTAATGGGGGCATCGCCTTCCCCTGATCGCCGGGTCACCTCCCACCCCTAAGGGCTCCCAGACTGTGAGAGGGGGCAGGCCAGGCTGAGGGACCTCCCCTCCAGTGCATGAATTTTCATGCACCGGGCCTCTAGTATTGTACATAAACATGTAAAATATAATATATAAAATATATAAATATAAATATATATATTTAAAGCACCTAACAGGAAGCACAGAGTTAAATTCGGCCACAGGAGTTACTTTAGCTCTGAGGGTGGTGGGTTAGCCTGTGTGTTCTCTTTCTGCTTTCACTGGCCCTGAATTTCTCTTTGCTTCATCATCTGAGGCATTGTGATAGAATAATAAATACATATTTCATCTTTGTCCTGGTCATACTGTCGTAGGCATTTAGGCAGACAAGATCAGAGCAAGGATGATAGGTCACCAGGTTGGAAAGCCCTGGGTGCCTAGCAATGGGCAAAAGTGGGAAAACCAGGACCTCACCCCCAAGGTGACCTTTCCTCCCCAAGCATATCGCTGGTCATGTGGTTTGTTCAGACCCTCCCTTGGCCTTCCTCCCCTGGCATGTCGTAAGTCATGGGGGTAGACCCCCTTAGAGAGGAAAGCCACAAGGAGCCAGAGAAGCAGCACACCCAGCCCTGGCCTGTGTGGCTCAGTTAGGTGGAGCATCATCCCATACACCGAAAGGCTGTAGATTCTGGTCAGGGCACATTCTTAGGTTGCTGGTTTGATCCTGGTTGGGGCATGTAGGGGAAGGCAGCCAATCAATGTTTTTCTCTCACATTAGTGTATCTGTCTCTCTCCTTTCCTTGTCAAGGCTGACCTCAGGACCACCTACATTGACTAATGACTCCCTGCCCTGGTGCTGCCAACCAATCAGTTGTAACCACAACCCTGAAAGAACAAAGGACCCAGCCTTTGGCAAGACTTTGATATGCAAATTAACCAATCTAGGGCCATCCCTCTTCTGTCAGCCCTGTGCATCTCAGAGGCAATATTTCTCTGCCTTCCTCATCCCAGGGCCAGGTACCAGACAACTAGGGAAAAGCAAAAAATGATTCAAAGTTGCCAACCCTAAACTATTTACCCTGCCCTGCCTTGCCTTTCCCATGGAAACTGGAGTGTCCCCCACCCCACCCCACCCCATCTGTCTCCTGCCTCTGCCCACCCTGTTGTCCTCCCCATGGCCCTGCAATGATGTGTGTGCCTCTGTCTCTAGGACCTGTGAGTGAAATAAACTGTTTCTTCCTGAGCCTGTCCTCTGTCTCCTCTTCTGGCCACATCTGACTGATCATCTCATAAAATGATATAAAACCAACATGTGTCTTGAGGAGTCGCTGTGAAAATAGAGTGAGTTAAAATATAATGACATCATTAAAGTGCCTGGTATGAAGAAAACATTCAATTAATGGCAGCTGTTAGGAAAAGTAAGTCTAACTTAAGAGGAGGTATAACTCCCAACATTTATGATCCAGATAGCAGCCCATGCTCTGGCGTATCTCAATATAAAGCTATGGAGTGTCTGTACCTCTATCTCTTTCCACAATATCTGAGATGGGAAAGAATGTGGGACCATTGCTGCATTCCTATGAACAATTTTTTGGGGGGGCCAGAGGGATTTCCTGTCTCTTACTGTGATAGAGGCTGGAAGCAGAGGCTCCTGTCTTTCAACAACAGGTATGATTTCTGCCAACAGAACAGCCACTTAAAGCCTCTAGAGAGGGAGGGATTCACCTGGACTAGAGACATAAAGAGTTCATGAGTTTTAATGACATAAAGATGACAGTGACACATGCCAAGTCAAAAGAAATCCCTGGCTGCATCTGATACCGAGGTTTAGTTCCTAGGAGCAGGGCCAAGTGCTTCCTGCCAAGGGGGAGAGGAGACGTCTCCTCGCTCCTGTCAATCCTGGGTGCAATCGGCTCAAATTTCTTTAGCGTCTAGAAGAGAGATTTCTTTTTTCAATAAATAATTCAATAGGTATCTATTGCATAACACTGTGTGTTTGGTACCATATTACATGTAAGCCATAGCCAACCTTTCCAGCTGTAATTGAAGCAGCTTTATCCCTGGTAGTCATTTAATTTGGTTTTGGTTTCTTAAAAAAAACACTAAACAGATTATCATCACCTTGAAACCTTGCAGGGGCCTTTTTAAGGATAATGGATCAATCTGTTTCATACATCAAAAGTAACCCTACAATGGGCTAGGAAAAAGGAGATGAAAACCTAAAAGTTCAGAAATAAAGGCTCCCAAGGACTGTAGTAACATCCAGGAGACCGAAGTGTCACTCAAAACATTCCTCAAAGTATTGATAATATGATTTATGGCATGAAAGAATATGGTGGCCTTGCCACCCGTGGTAAAGGTTTGGATCCCCTTAGGGACGTTTCAAACCTTTCCCATTGACCTACTCAGGTCTTTAAAACCCATTTTCCCACTATACGTTTGCTTTACAACCTCTCACTTGTTTGTATAGAAATCTGCATGCTGCCTAAAATCTGAAAAGTAAGGTCATCAGATGTACAACAGAAACACGGGTGAGAGTTCTGCTTCTGGCAATGATGGATGAGGATATTGGGAACAAACCCTCTCTTTGAGAACCAGAAAAGCTATGTAGCTGGTAAGGAACTGGGCTCCTGGGGTCCAGATATGAACACACAGGGGAGCCCAAAGAAGTGAGCCTGAGATTGTCCTGCTTTTCTTCTTCAGGCAACTGCCAGTCTAACAGTGGAGACTGAGAGGTGGCTCCTCAGCAGAGCTTTCAACAGATGTGTGAGGCGAGGGAAGAAAAATTCAAGTCCAGAGTGTGCCAAGGAGGGCGGGACTCAGGAGACTCCCCAGGTGTTCAGCTGGAGTCCTGGAGGAGTAAACCCCAGGAGGAAGAGTCTGCTGGATGCAAACCAGCTCACAAACGCCAGGGCCTGATGGTAGGTGAGCTGCACCTGGTCCTACTCCAGCCCAGCTGCTTGCCAGAGGCAAAACGAACACTCTCTGGAGGAAAATAACATCGCCTATGGCCACAAATTATCTTTTGAATGTTTTATATCAAAGTCTGGCAATCAATTAAAATGTACTGAGCACACAAGAAGATGAAACTGAAAGAAAAACAAAACAAAGAATAATGGAAGCAGGCTCATAGGTATTGGAGGTATTCAACAAAATTTTTAAAAATTATTTACATTTAAAAAAGGAAAGGGCAAGATTGAGAATTTTGGCAGAGAATAGGACATTAAAATAAAAAGGAGTTTCTAGAATTGAAAACATAATTGTTATTGAGAACCCAGTGATTGAGTTTAATAATAGATTACACACAGTTGAAAAGAATCAGATAAGTCAGAATGATATATCTAGGTTGAATCATGCAGAGGCAAAATACATGAAAAATACACAAAAGAGTGTAAGACACACATGGGACCTGTGAAAACATCTAATATGTATGTGTGTGTGTAGAAGAGAGAGATCAAGACTGAGAAAATGGGACAGAGTCCTATATAATAAAAGGCTAATATGCAAATCAACCAAACGGTGGAACGACCGGTTGCTACGATGGACACTGACCACTAGGGGGTAGACACTCAATGCAGAAGCTGCCTCCTGGTGGTCAGTGCACTCCCACGGGGAGCACCGCTCAGTCAGAGGCCCTGAGCCGGGCTCATGGCTGGCAAGTGCAGCGGTGGTGGCGGGAGCCTCTCCCGCCTCTGCGGCAGCGCTAAGGATATCTGACTGCCAGATGTCCGACAGGAACTGGTCTAAGCCATCAGTTGGCCATCTGGGCTCCTGGACTTCAAGAGGGTGCAGGCCAGGCTGAGGGAATCCCCTGAGTGCACGATTTCGTGCACCGGGCCTCTTGTAAAGCTATAAAGAGATAATGGCTGAGAATTTTCCAAAATTTTTGAAAAATATGAAGCCACCAATTTAAAAAGCATCATGAGCCCCAAGCAAGATGTCTACAAAGAAAACCACATTTAGACAATACCGGTAATACCAAAGACAAAACCTTAAAGCAAGCAAAGAAAAGAAGACAAAAATGTGTTGGTTGTTCTCCTTCCTTGCCCAGGGTGGTGTGTAGGACATGGGCAACTGGACCAGGGTTTGCTTTACTCTGTGTTTCTGTCTGTTGTCAGTTACTTTGGGTAAATGGAGGCAGCAGGCCTCGTCTTTAAAATATGTATTGTCATTAAGTAAATAATTGTCATTATTTACTTAATGACAATACATATTCATTTGGTGCTTAATCCTGCTGAGCACCTTGATGTGGTAGGCTGTTAGTATGCCTGCCTTTAGATAAACGTGCCAAAGGCTTAGAGAAGTTAAATCATTTGGCTAAGGTCACGAGGCTAGTAGGAAGCAAAGCCTGACTTCATGGCCCTTGCTTCTAACCCTCTGTCATCTGATGGGAACAGTAAACTGCCTGTGGGAGGATTACAGCTCAACTTTCTACTAACCCTCATACTGCCCAGCCCTGTGCCTAGTGACTTGCTCAAACAATACTAACAGCACAACCCTCACAGTCACAGCTGACTTGATGGAGCATACAATACATCAGAACACATTGCTTTTCACAGCCTTCTCAGGAGGCAGATACTGGTAGTATCCCATTTTACGCACTAGAACACTGAGGCACAGAGAGGTGAAGTAAGTTGCAAGGTCATATGTCATTAAATGGCGGGCTGGAACCCAAAACTAGGCCGTTTGGCTTCACAGCCTATTTGTAACCATCAGATATACGGATCTTGCTCTACTATTGTTCATTAACCAAAGAGGTCACGGGAGAGAGAGTGGTCTGTGTCCACTGGGTCAAGCTTGGAAGCATCCTAATTGTGACTGTTAAATCAGCACCCATCTTGGCTGTGAAAGACCGTATGCGTAGAGATGCTGACAAAAGGCAAATGATCACAGAGGAAATTTTAAGCTATTCCACTTGGTTCTACGGACTTTTTTCAGAACCTATGCAGTCACTTATTTTCCCCACAAGGTGAGTTCTTAACTCATCTATTTACCCCATCTTTTGTTTGTTTTTCTAAGACATTTTGTACTTTTAAATTTATCATTATTGTTGAAAGTATGTTACAGATGTCACCCCTTTTTATCCATTGACCTCCTACACCCTGCTCCCTCCCCAAGCCTTTACCGCACTATTTGTTTTTACCAGATATTTTTCATTCCCCTATTTTTGTATCCTCTCAAATTCATTTTACTCTTACCTTATCCCTTAGGTTAAAAGGTAAAGGAATTGACTTTATGTCAGAATTGTCCTTTGCTGAGTCCCAGATTAGCTGAGGCTTAACAAAAATGCTAAAGCCAATGGAGCTTTTTTAGAAGGAGAAAATCACCATGAAAAGAACAGGCCTACTGCTTGGGGAAGATGGGAAGTGTTAACAGATGCCAGGAAGAAGGGAAAGCTGCTCAACTGCTACCATTCTTCTTCATCAAGAAAACGAAGCATCTTCACAGTGAAAAGTATAGGGCGAATGTTAAATGAGTCATAAATTTTACAGCTCACTCTCTACAAAGGAACTGAATTACAAAATATAATGGTCTGACTTTCTCTAAGGCCATATATATCTAATCCAATACTGTAATTAACATCCAGTTTTAAATGTCGGCAGTCTCAGAAGAATGAATCCGCAAATCTTGGGTGGAAGTAGTTTAAAGATGACATTATCAAATACTCTCTTGCTTTGAATGGAATTAAACATAGAATTTCATATATATATATATAGTTTCACTCTATCTTATGGCTCATTTGGTTGCAAGAAACAGAAACCCACTCTGGATACTTCCAGTACAAGAGGATTTATTACACAGCAGCTCCTCATCAAATTTAAGAGAGGAAGGACAGTGAAGCCCCATGGGAAATTAACCTGGGAACTGAAAAGTCTTCAGGAACAGCTCAGCTTTTCTCTGGGGCTGCATGTTCTCTGATATACGGTTTTCTGTTTCCCCTGCCTTGTCCAGCCCCTCTGTGCAGACCGGCTGTCTCTGTGTGCTCTCACATGCATGGCCATCAATGGTTGACATGGTCTCTCATTTGACAGGACCTTGCAGCTCCAGGAACCACCACCACCTGACCTATGACCTATATCTCTCAGTTAAAATCTCAACAGAAAAATAATCAAATTGGCCTGGTTTATGGATCAGGTGTTGACCTCTTTTCTAATTAAGGAGGGTTGGGTTTATGTGGTATAATCATGAGAAGGACTCACAGCTGATGCTTGAGTTGGGTGAGGGAGAAGGGTATTCTTTAAAAAAGAGAACTGGAAAGAAATCTGGACCCAGTGCTTCAGTGCCCTAGAATTTTCAGCATATTTTAAATGACTACCAAGGACAAGTTCAAATATTAGACAGACTTTGGGAGAAAGCCATTAAAAGAGGTGTCTGTGTGGAGGCGGGGAGGACATTCAATATATATGTAAATTATTCTCCACTCAGTGAGGGTTAAGCTCGTAAATTACTCTTTACCAATGAAGTGAAGTTGAAAAATTGAAAGAAAAACTTTTAGTGACACATGTGAACATTCACCAAAGATTTTTAGGGCAAACACCAATAAAGTTTGTATCTAATATCAACATAATGTGATACATTCACCAGAGAATATTCAATTCAGGTGCATGCAATAAATAATTACCAAAGCATGATTTTAAAGCAAAACGCCCCTTGACTGTGACAGTATGAAAATTTCAGGAGAGTCAGCAGAGGGTAGCATTTGACATTTTTTCTCTGACCCCTTTACCTAACTGGGTGAACTGGCTTCTAAATCAGAGCAGGTCCCGGATCAAGAAGATGGTGGTGGAATAGGTGGGTGTTACATTCACCACCTCCTAGTAACAAAATGGAATTACAACTAATGTGTAGAACAAACAACCTGAATAACCAACTGAAGTCTAGCTCGAACAGAGTCTAACACCAAGGACTTACAGAAGGAGCGACATTGAGAATGGTAAAATGGCAGAGATAAGAAAAGGGCTGGCCCCACTCCCACTGTAGGCTGCTGTGATTCTGAAGGGATATCTCAGCTGCTAAGGTTCCCCCTGAGGAGCATGGGGTCTCAACCCCAACCCAGGCTCCCCACCCCAGAGCACCAGAACCAGGAAAAGGCATCCAAATAATACCTGGCTGTGAAAAGCAGTGGAGTTTCTGTCCATCAGAAAGAGACAGGAATCTTTTGGAGATACCGGTGCCCTCTTAAAGGGCCAACACACAAAATCTTGTTTACACTGACTGACCCGAGCTCCAGCAGATGGAGGGCAGAGTGGACTAGAATTGTGTGAAGAAAGACTGGGGTTTGCAGCTCTGGAAAGAGAGCTGAAGTGACAGCCACCAGAATCCTTGTGTTGAGTCCCTCTCCCACATCGCAGATGCCATCTTTCTTGGGTGGATCACTTCCCTCCATATGGCATCGGCCTGGGGGAATGCAATAGCCACAACCTCTGGACTCCTGGTCACCCCACCCTGTGGAGCTCAGACCTTGCTGTGGAGTCAGCTGCCTGGGCCAGGGTATAGTGGTCCCAGAAGATGCAGGGGTGTCAGTGACTGTTGTGTACCTTTGGTGTGGAGGCCATTCTCCCCACTTTCCTGTGACCCTGACTGGAGGTGCCTTCCTTGCACAGGAGATCTGCTAGTAACAGGATACAAAACAAATATCCAGAAGTCAGTTACATTTTTATACACCAATAATGAACTATCAGAAACTAAGCAAATAATCCTATTTACAATTGCATATAAAATAAAATACCCAGGAATAAATTTAATCAAGGATATAAAAGATTATACTTGAAAAATTATGACACTGAAGAAATTGAAGAAGATACAAATAAGTGGAAGAATATACTATATTCATGGATATGAAGAATTAACATCTTTAAAATGCCCATGCTATCCAAAACAAACTATAGACTCAATGCAATTCTTATCAAGATACCAATGGTTTGTGTCACAAAACTAGAACAAATATTCCAAAAATTTATATGGCACCAAAAAAATAAAGACACCCAAATAGCCACAGCAATCTTAAAAAAGAAGAACAATGTAGGAGGAATTACACTACCTGATATCAGACTATATTACAAGGTCATAGTAATCAAAACAGCATGGCACTGGCATACAAAAAGACATATAGATAAATGGAACAGAATAGAGTCCAGAAATAAACCTTCCCCTTTATGGTCAATTAATAGTGACAAAGAAGGCAAGAACATACTATGGAATAAAGACAGTCTATTCAATAAATTGTTTTGGGAAAACTGGGCAGACGCATGCAAAAAAAAAAAAAAAAAAAAGGAAATAAACTAGACCACCTTCTTACAACATATCCATCTATATATATATATATAAGCCTAATATGCAAATTGTCCCTGTGGGAGCTCGACCGGGAGACTGATCACTCACTATGACGTGCGCTCATCACCGGGGGGCAGTGCGGAATGAAGGAAGGCCCTGGCCAGCAGCTGGCAGCCGGGAAAGGGAGGCCCCAGCTGGCATCCGAGGAAGGGAGGCCCCAGCCAGCAGCCGGAAGGCCCTGATCAGCCCAGATCGCTGGCCAGGCATAGGAACCCTACCCATGCATGAATTTCATGTACCGGGCCTCTAGCATAAGAATAAACTCAAAAATGGATTAAAGACTGAAATGTTAGACTTGAAATGATAAAAATCCTAGGTGAACACAAAGGAGTAAAATCTCAGACATTTCTCATAGCAATATTTTTTTCTGACATATCTCTTGGGGCAAGGAAAACAAAAGAAGAAAAAAAAAACAAATGGCACTACATCAAACTAAAAAGTTTTTTGCACAGCAAAGGAAACCATCAAAAATAATGAAAAGACAACCCACTGAATGGGATAACATATTCACCAATTATACATCAGATAAGGTATCCTAACTAATAAAGAGGTAATATGCAAATTGACCATCACTCCAACACACAAGATGGTCGCCTTCATGTAATCAAAGATGGCCGCCACAAGATGGCCAGGAGGGAGGGCAGTTGTGGGTGATCAGGCCAGCAGGAGAGAGCAGTTGGAAGGGACCAGGGTGCGAGAGAGGGCAGTTGGGGGCGGCTGGGCCTGCAGGGGAGGGAAGTTAGGGGGGACCAAGCCTGCAGGGGAGGGCAGTTGGGGGTGACCAGGCCTGCAGGGGAGGACAGTTAGGGGTGATTGGGGCTGCAGGGGAGGGCAGTTAGGGGCAACCAGGCCAGCAGAGGAGGGCAGTTGGGGGCAATTAGGCCGGCAAGGGAGCAGTTAGGTGTCAATCAGGATGGCAGGAGAGTGGTTAGGGGGTGATAAGGCTGGCAGGCAGAAGCGATTAGGGGCAGTTAGGCAGGCAGGAAGGCAAGCGTTTGGGAGCCAGCAGTTCTGGATTATGAGAGGGATGTCTGACTGCCTGTATAGGCCCAATTGCACCAGGATCAGGCTTAAACGGGCAGTCAGACATCCCTCAAGGTGTCCCAGATTGGAGAGGGTTCAGGCTGGGCTGAGGGACACACACACACACACACACACACACACACACACACACAGCCTCCATGCACAAATTTTGTGCACTAGGCCTCTAGTTATAATAATAAAAATTTAATTCAACACCAAAAAAGACCACCAAACAAACCATTAAAAAATGGGCAGAAAACTTTAATAGACACTTCTCCAAAGAGGACATACAGATGGCCAATAGACATATGAAAAGATGCTCACCAGCACTAATCATCAGCAAATGCAAATTAAAACCACAATGAGCCCAGCTGTGTGGCTCAGTGGTTGAGCATTGACCGATTGAGCCAGGAGGATACAGTTTGATTCCAAGTGAGGGCACATGCCAGGTTGTAGGCTGGTCCCCAGAAGTCATGCAGGAGGCAGCCAATTAATGATTCTTTCTCATCATTGATGTTTCTATCTCTCTCCCTCTCCCTTCCTCTCTGAAATCAACATATATATATAATTATATATCAGTTTATACCTGTCAGAATGGTTACCATCAGTAAAACAACAAGTACTGTCAAGGATGTGGAGAAAGGGGACCCTCATGCACTTTGGTGAGAATGCAGATTGGTGTAGGCACTTAGGAAAACAGCATGGAGTTTCCTAAAAAAAAAAAAAAATTAAAATGGAACTGCTTTATGACCCAGCAATTTCACTTCTGGAGATATATCCAAATATATGTGACAGCATGGATGTACCTGGGAAGTATTATGTTTGTGACAGCATGGATGTACCTGGGGAGTATTATGTTAAGCAAAATAAGACAGTCAGAGAAAGACAAGTACCATCTGATCTCACTTATATGTGGAATATGATGAAAAAGTAAACTAACAAACAAAATAGAGACAGACTTATAAATACAAAGAATTGACTGACAGCTGTCAGAGGGAAGAAGGGGTAGAGGGCTGGGTAAAAAAGGTGAAGGGATTAAGAAAAAAAAAAAAAGCCCAAAATTAATAAGCGGAGACAATAGTATGATGATTACCAGATGGAAAAGGGGGTCGAGGGAGATAGAAGATGGTAGAAGATGGTAAAGGAGGTATAAATGGTGACAGCAGAAGACTTAACTTTGGGTGGTGAACACACAATACAGTATACAGATGATGTATTATAGAATTGTACACTTGAAACCTATATAATTTTATTAACTAATGTCACCCCAATACATTTAATAAAAATAAAAATAATAATAATAAAAAGAATTTTCTAGACAGACAGCTTTTGCTGCCACCATCTCCCCAAATAAGATAAAAGCTTAGAGCCAAGTCCTTGCCCTGTTCAGATTTTGAAGCCAGGGTGGTGTCAAGAATTGTAATCAACTGCTTTGCATTCATCTCTGAGGGCCATCTTTTCAGGATTAGAATTTATCTCTGTCAGTGGAATAGCTGAATTGCAAAATATTCTCATTTTAATAAAATATTGAATTATTTTTAATAAATTTTAAATTAAAATGTAGAATATGCAAACTTTTAAATATTAGAATGTTTACAATTTTTTTTCTAATTCTCACACAAGGATATGTTTGTTTTTAGTGATTTGAAAGGTAGAGGGAGAGCATCAATATGAGAGAGAAACATCGATAAGCTGCTTCCCATACACACCCGGACTGGGATCAAACCCTTGGATCAAACCCACAACATAGGTATGTCCTGACAGGGAATCAAACCTGCAACCTCCAATTGAGCCACACTGGCCAGGGATATTTACACTAATTTTTAAAATTCAAGAAAAAAATCATTTGTTTGACTACATAGTTGCAATTATTTTTTAAGGTTTTTAAACTTGGATTATTTTTGTTTGTTTTTCAGGTGTAATTAAAACTAAAATTTTAATTTTAGTCTATTTTTATTTCATTTGAAGCATTTGTGATTGATATTTTTTCTTTTGAAATTCATTTTCCTTGTCACTATGTCGTTGTTGTTTTGAGTTTGAATTCTTAAACGTTAAACTTTTGTGTGTACCTGAGTGATATTTATTTATTTTTTTGAATGCTTTTTATTGATTTCAGAGAGCAGATGGAAGAGGGTGAGAGAGATAGAAACATCAATGAAAGAGAAACATCAATTGGCTGCCTCCTGCATGCCCCCTACTGGGGACCGAGTCAGAAACCGGAGGCATATCCCCTGACCAGGAATCAAACCTGAGACCTCCTGGTGCATGAGACAATGCTTAACCAACTCAAGCACACTGGCTAAGCAGTGATTGTCATTTTTAGAGACATGCTAAGAAAATAGATATTTTATATGGTCATAACACTTGAGGATATCTTTCTTTAAATCAATTATAGTTTTTAATTAAAGGCAACATTTTTCAAGAGGGAAAAGAAAATGTATCTTATTGATTGGACATTAACACTTAGCATAAACTCATTCTTTGGCTTTTATTTGCAGAGGGCAAGAAAGTTGGACAAATAAGCAGAATTTTTCATTTACTTATTCAGAAAAAAACCCAACCCTGGTAAGTCAGTATTATTTCTGGTTTTAGATGAGGAACAAGATCTAGGAAGGTTAAGTACCTCACCCAAGGTCACACCTAATCTGGTAGGGGAGCAGAGTCTGGCTTCTAGGTCAGGTATGGCTGATTCCCAAATCCATGCTGTTTGTCACACCCCATATGACCAGGGCAGAAGATATTATCTGTTTGAATTCATGATAGTGCAATTCATCCTAATAGCAACATTTTTAGGAGCATGCTGGGATGTTGGGTGGGGAAAGAGATTATCTCACCCCATCATTACTAAATTATACCCTCTGTTACCATATGACAACCCACTTTCTCCTGTAAAAGAGGAGAAAGTAGCTGATAATATATGGGCTATAGAGTCTTGTGCACTAAACTATCATTTTATTTTACTTTGTTTTTTTAGCCAACGGAGATGCATAGATGAGGTAGTGTGATTACACAACTGTAGCAACATAAAGATTATTCTACTTCTGAGTGTTCTAAAGTTAGTAGTATTAAAGTTATGGTAAAAGAAATGCTGTTTTATATTTGGGGATTCTGAAGATTTTCTTATCACGAAAAGGTCTCAAAGTCATTAATACTCAGCTAGCTGTGTAAAGGCTGAAGCTAAGAATAAATATGTTATAGCATCTTCTATAAGTAAAAGTAAAGAGTCCTGGCTAGAACTAGGTAAAATCAGGACATTCAAATGGCCTCTCAACCAAGGGACAACTGGAGTGTGTGTCCGACCCAGGGGGCTGATGTCAGGAAGTGCCTTACCCAAAGGTGTGTGAGCTAGGGAACCCGCTTCTTCCTCCTGATCTCTCCTCAGAGCCCAGTGCGAGGATCTCAGTTACCTTATCCTCTTAAGTAAAATCCCCTACAGACAAAACACGTGTAGGGAGCGGCTATAGGGTCAAGCCTTGGACTGACCTGTGGCAGGGCCACAAAGAAGTCCCAGCTTGGAGGGCAGAGCCCTCCTAGAATAATTAAGCTTGACCTTATAGTCCTCCCTAATTCCTTCCTAGGTAGCTAATGGGCTGTTGGAGGTGCAGCAAGTGCGGCCAAAACAAGGTGAAACTCACAAGAACATTGTAAACATGTTGACCACTTCCCTTGTTTTGCTTTGTGTGCTCTAACTATAAAATAAAGCTTCGGCTTGCAGGCTGGGTCTCTCTGTATTCTCATCCAGGCACAAGAGATCTACCTAGCCCCAGCTGTATTCTCTTGCCTGTCTTCTTTAATCCTTCACTGCCCCTCCTCAGGTTCACCCCTGGCCTTGTAGGACGCGGTTCAAGCATGTGCATGCCTGTTTTTGTTAGATGACAAACATTAGCTTTAAAGATGACAAAGACACTGATGTAGAAGCTGTGCTGGAAGAATTTAAATAATTCTTTTTCCATCAATGTTGACAAAAATAAATATTTTAAAGTTAATCTATACTTTTAGATTTTTAATTTTAAGAGATGAGGGTATCCAAATGAGTAAATCAAATATCCTAAATATATTCATAGCTATTTCATCTAAATCCCTAGAAGTTTGTTTATACAAGTGGACAAAAAATTTGGAGAAAAATATCTCATGGAGACATGGGATTCCATCATTTGTCATTAAATGATTGATTTTTTAAATTTCTCCATTTGTTCAAATGTTTGTTTCTATCTCTCAGTAAACTTAGGGTCTTGGTGATGAAACAGGTATAGAGGGTGGCATTATAAATACGTGGAGAAAATGTTGTCGCCCGACTGGCTTGGCTCAGTGATTGAATGTCAACCTATAAACCAGGAGGCCCAGGTTGCAGGCTCAATCCCCAGTATAGGGTGTGCAGGAGGCAGCCAATAAATTATTCTCTCTCATCCTTGATGTTTCCATCTCTCTCTCCCTCTCCCGTCCTCTCTGAAATCAATAAAAACATTTTTTTTTAAAAAGAAAGAAAATGTGACCCTGAATTCGAGGATTGCTACTTGGGAAGGTTCACAGTAGAGGAAGTATGCAGACTGACCTAGCTCTCGTTCTCTTGATCCTGATTCTTCACTCTGCCCATCTAATTGAACATCGCTGATGAGCACAGGGATGTCAGCTGCTCATGGTGCAGTAGCTTGTCATTTCTCCATGCAGTGGTGTCACAAGTACCAGCTTCAGCTTCATTCCTTTACCCTCACTTAGGGAGCCGAGAAGCCTGAGACATTAGAGCTCAAAGGAGAAATGGGAGGGAAATAATGGATTCCCCGGCAAGCGTCGGCTCCAGAAATCTGCACAAGTGCACCCCAAACAAGGAATATAATCTTTCTCATTGGCTGATAGTGTTAAATGGATGTCAGCATCAATTGGGTTGTATGAAGATAAAAGGTCCTTTTCTGAAGAAACTCTGGTGAGCACATTAGCTGATGTTCTCTGACGCTTCAGCCTTCTACCTCTACTGGGTCAACATATTCACCCGGTACAAGTATCTACTGTGTGCTGCTAGCCTCAGCTAGTGGAAGCAACTCTTCATTCCCACCCCGCTGCTTCAGAACAAAACTGTAGGGACTGCAGTAAATCTCAGTAGGCACACTGAGCTCCTCCCCTATAAACTCATGCTAAGGAGATTCATCTGATACTTACATTGTTTGGGAGGCACACAATGCTCACAAATAGTTTGGAAAGAAGAAAAATTTGACGTTAAAATTCAAAACTATGTAACTGCTCAAATATTCCAAGTGATTGTGTGTGTGTGTGTGTGTGTGTGTGTGTGTGTGTGTGTGTGTGTGTATCGGTGGAAAGAGCACCTGGGTATAGATTGTGAGCCAATGAGTTGGAGTATTATTGGAAACATGATGGCTCTTAGCTTTCCCCAAGTGAACATACCAGTTATTCAGAAATGCAACTTAAAATCAAATTAGTTGCTTTATAATTTTGAAAGTATTGGCCATACTTGGTAAAAACAAATTAAAGCAGTTCAGAAAGATACACAATGAAAAATAAGACACTCTTCTCCCTTCCTGTGCCCTCGGTCCACTCCCCTGAAGTAACTATATCCGTTAGGAATGCTTTGCCTACAGGTTATCAAGAACCCCACTAATAGTGACAATTGTTAATTTACATGAAGTTCAAAGGTAGGTGGTGTCTGAGTTGGTTTTGTAGTTTGTGACATAACAAAGAAACCACCCTCTATTCACAGTATGCCAGCAATATCACACCTCATATCCACAAGGTGACCAACACATCTCTAGGCAGTACATTTTTTTAAATAAAAGGTTCCCAAGCAGGAAGGAAAGGGGTAGAAGCACAAAGAGCTTTCTCCTCATGCACGCCTTTATTTTCTGAGAAGGGAAAGCCTCCCAGAGTCCTAAGAAAACTTCCCTGATTTCTCATTCCCCAGGCAAAAACTGAATCCTATCCCTAGCCCCACCGTGAGCAAAAGAGAATGAACCTTCCATGACTGGCTTAGGTAGATCATAACTCATTCCCTGGGACCAGGCATGTGGCTGCTTGAACAAAACCAGGTTTCTGTTGGCAAGAACCAAGGGGAGTGGCTATTAGGTAGGCAGCTGCCAGTGATGGCTACAATAAAAAGGATTAACTGGGTCTTAATTTTGCCCAGAAATTTTCTAAGTAAATAAGTGCTAATGTATATAATGCACGGGGGGCAGTTGGGGGTGATCAGGCTGGCGGTGGGGGGGAGGGGGTATTTGGGGAGAAGCAGGCCAGCAGCAGGGGGCAGTTGGGGGTGAGCAGGCCAGCAGGCAGAGTGGTCAGGAGCAATCAAGCAGGCAGGTGAGCGGTTAGGAGCCAGCAGTCCTGGATTGTAAAAAGGATGTCCGACTGCCAGTTTAGGCCTGGTCCCTGTAAACCGACAGTAGGACATCCTTCAAGGGGTCCCAGATTGGAGAGGGTGCAGGCTGGGCTAAGGGACATTCCCCTCCCCCATGCACGAATTTTGTGCACCAGGTCTCTAGTTTTTAGATAAATGAAGTACTGTATGCATAATGCTTAGCAAATAACTACCACATAATAAGTTCTTTATTGATACTAATTACTATTATTATTTTGTTGTCATTATTACTTATAGTTTATGAGACAACATACACCATTTTTTAAAAAAGAATGAGTGAACCACATCTAGCATGGCCAGGGGTGAACCTGAGGAGGAGCCATGAAGGATGAAAGAAGGCAGACAAGAGAATACAGTTGGGACCAGGTGGATCACTGTGCCTGGATGAGGAAACAGTGACACAGCCTGTAAGCCGAAGCTTTATTTTATAGTCAGATCACACAAAGTAAAACAAGGACAAGATGTTTAAATGTTCTTGCGAATTTCAAATCTGCTTCTTTCCTGTTGTTGCCATTCTCTGAACTCTGTCAAGCTTTGTTTAGGCAGCACTTGCTGCACCCCCCACAGCCCACATCCCTTAGCTACCTAGGACTGCAGGGTCAGACTATAAGGTCAAGCTTACAACCATAGACTTTTGGCTATAATTGTGCTGGGAGGGCTTTGCCCTTCAAGCTGGGACTTGTATGTGACTTTGCCACAAGTCAGTCTGAGGCTTGAACCTGTCTGAACGCTGTTACCGCTCTCCCCAAATGAGGATTATTTTCTAGCAGATACTTTACCCGTACTTTAAGAAATTCTGCCAGCAGTTTTATATTGGGCTATTGAATATTCTTGAAGATATTGGCTGCAAAACTCCTTTAAAGAGAGATAAGAATTACCATGGTCAGCAGTAAATTCCATTTAAACATAGTGAACTAGTTTTGTGAATAACAGCTAGGTGACTAAATATTTACTTTCTGATGACTATCTAGCCACAAATATTTTCTAATCATGTTAATATGCAGGCAGAATGAAGAAGGTTAGGTATTCACATTTTTGGTGTATTTGCACAAAATATCATGTTAGCAAGAGAAATTTATATTATTGACAGACTTTTTGGAAGAAAAAAATAACTTCACTACTATTTGCCTAATTTATGTTACACAGAGAAGATGAGAGTTGTTTGAGAAGGTCTCAGGGAAGAGAAGGCCAATAAAGATCTTTCAAGTAAAAGAAAGCACTTTTCTTCAAGTATTTGACATAATTGGATTAGAGCCTGTGGGAGGGACAGGGAGCAGAGGAAGGAAGTCTCCTTAGTTATGCCTGAAATAGGAACCTGACAAGGGTCTATGTAAGTGAGTGTGCGGTGAGATCGGCCTCAGATTGCCTTGCAGCCTCCACGAGCTGACCTCTCATAGTCCTTAAGGCCAACTTGAAAAATGGCTTGTCTTTAAGGTAAAAACTCTATCCTTTAGTCCCCCTTCCTATTGTTTCTCATCATTTGCCCTAAAATATGTTGCTAAAGGTAAACATATTAGTTGTTTTTAACTAAACAAGTTATTTAACCTCTCAGACTTCACATTCTTCCATTTTTAACATAAGTGGGTTGAATTAGATGATGGCTAAGGTGTCTAGATTTAAAAGTCTAAGTTAAAAGATCAGTGTTTTCAGAAGGGATTAGTCACCGGCATGACCTGAAAACACTTCTAAAAATACTTTCCTGAACCCTTATCTTCAGATATTCTGATTCATTCATTCAACTAATGGTTACTGAGGACCTTGTGTTGAAGTCTGGACCAACACAGACATAGTCCCATCCTGCCCCAGTCGCGGCAGAAGGACCGAGCGTGAACCCAGTGATGTGTTTTTAAAACATTACTCTCCAGGTAAGTTTGGTCACTGGACAGTTCAGAGAAGCAATGTTTTAGACCAAATGCAAACAAGAGACATTTCTGAGGGGCTGTTTTAATTTCATTTCGGATGAACCCAGCTTTACACTCTAGGAATGCATCCATTTTTCACTGAAAAATATTTAAATATTTTAGCTTCTCTAGAATATATACATGACAAGACAAAAGTAGGTTTACACTTGTTTGTATGGAAAATAGTACAATAATTAATAAATAATAATATAAGAATACACTGTTTCCCAACTGTAAACCTACTTTTGCTTCACCCTGTATATATGTGCATGTGTGTGTGTGTGTGTGTGTGTGTGTGTGTATATATATATAAACATTCTTGTATATGTAAAAGATATATGCATATCTTAGATCGAAACATAAATGTTAAGAAGAAAAAAAGCACACACTTAACAGATGTAGTCAGAATATGCTGGTATTGTGTGAGTTTTTAACAAATTAACATTATTGGTTGATAAATTAACTATGGACATCTGCACAAGTTAAAAGAAAATTATATTGGATTTGAAAGGTTGAGAGTTAAAGTTCAGATTGCTTATGCAAATAAGTGAGTTATTTGTTTTGAATTATGCTATTCACTGTGATTTCTCTTTGAAGAATTTTAAAGCCTCACCTATATTAATGTTCAACACTTTGAAACTAGCTTGAGATTTACAAACAGACATTTTATGCTTGCTAGGGTTCTTTTTCTCTAAATAATAATACCAGACTGGGAAGTCACCAAAATGAAATAAATGAAAGAATCCCCGTTTCAGTTTTGATACCACCAAATTATAAACACAAAGACAATTTGACCTCACTGCTGGAAGCGTACCTCTGGGAGACCAAAAGGGTAGATGTTAACAAAGGGACTATGAATGGCCAACACTTAATTGTTTGATGTGTAAGTTAGTCAGACTCTTTCTCACAAGAGTCCCCCTCTTCCCCCTGAATCAACACCTACATTTCCATTAGGCCAGTGGAAAATAAAAAGATGCCATTCAAAGTATCCCAGGTCTATTCACTTGTAGTCTCCATGTGTCCATCAGGGCTCCTTCAGGTGGTTCAAATGAAGAGACTTTATTTACTGCAGGGACCACAAGCAGGTATAGGCTGAGGGCAGGGAGTGAAAGAGTAATGTGAGAAGCTATGAGACTAGCCAGAGTGGGAAGCAGGAAAACAGCCTTGGGTGGAAAAGGACAAGAAGAGGATGCGATAGGCCAGGATAAAACCATGAAGGAAGGGCTGCTGTGGTTGTTAAGGCACAGATTGCCAGAGATCCCTCCTGGCAGGCCACAGGGAGTAAGTACTACTCTGACCTCTCGTTCCCTTTCTTTCTACGTTGATTACCTAAGCACGCTTTCCCAGTGCCAAGTTTCCTGGGGTCAGGGCAAGAAAGTGTGTCAGGGATGCATGGACAGTTTAAGGAAAACCTCAGACTCTCTAAACCAGAGACTCTGTCAAAACATCATTTGTAGTGGGAGTTTAAAATTATGCTCCATTCTTTATACATAGACCATTTACTTTGTGGACCCATGACTATTTTCAAATCTAAACTCAGTTTTTTATTTCAAAAAAGTTTTTATTTTCTATGTTTTTACTCAATTCTAGCTGCAAGAATTATGTGGGTTTTTAAAATATATATTTTTTTATTGATTTCAGAGAGGAAGGGAGAGGGAGAGAGATATAGAAACATCAAGAATGAGAGTTATTGATTGGCTGCCTCCTGCGTGCCCCACACTGGGGATCAAGCCCCAAACCCAGGCATGTGCCCCGACCAGGAATCAAACTGAACACAGGCTGGGCAAGAATTATTTGTTTTTATGTTGCCTCCTCCTCTAATCAGTTATTATATTATGAATAGTAAATGGTAAGCAAGGAGCCAAATCTAATACAAAAACAATATTTGGGATTAGCTGTAATTGCTCCTCTACTTATCAAGGATAATCCAGAATTTTACTTTGGTGGTTAAAATAATAGGATTAAAAGATGATTCAGCTTATTTGTGCATTCCCTCTTATTATAGGAGTTGGCTGTATAGTTACAGGACCTCTATCTGTAATGTGAGTGTGGGCCTGAATCAACCATCACACAAAAGCTTGTCTTCTTGAATATTTGGATTATTGAAAACGCCATAGTACATTTTATAAATTCAGCAAGAAAAAAAATAACCATTGTTAATGCTGCTGAAAACCTGGATGGATAGCTGGCTCCGAGATGCTGCAAGATGAAGGCGACAGCAGCTCAAATGTCACTGCCTAAAGGAGGACAACCAATGTTAGGCTGGTTGCCATCTATATGTGATTTCACAAAAGGTTGCCCAGAAGGGATGTCACCCACTGCAAGAAGCACACATGTTGTTGCCAGGACCTTATATTTTTCAAATGCAGGACCAAAGGCAATTTGATCCAGAATGATAGACTGAGCATTGTGTAAATGATTTGTACATCCAGAAAGCAGGATGCCTTTCCCAAGAAAACACTAAAGAAGAGAACTTAGAACGTTTAAATCAGAAAGAAATACACTAGTGTCTAGTTTTCAAAGGGTGCTTAAAAAATGAGTAATGTCATAGTGGGAAAACTAAATTTTTATTTATTTTTCTTATATGTGAAAGTCAACAAAGGTGTAAGTAAGGGATGGTTAGCAGGAAATCCCATTCCATTCCATTGCATTTGCGTTACAATTTAAGGTAAATGTTGGCCATTTGCAATTATTTTCAAGCAATCAAAGTAAACTTTCTTTCATAATAACTTCAGCATTAAGTTTGGGTAGTCTGAAGATTAAGAAGAGATTGTTGATTCAATCTGAGTGCAAAATATGCCCCATTAGGTTCCTCCTTTGCCTTTACATCCTGATGCCTAATAAAGTCCCAAGTCCAGGTATGACTATTTATTATCTAATCTGTTTCACTTGTTTAAATTTGCTTCCACCCACTTATTCCAGCCACAAATAGCAACATCTCTGGAAGTACCAGATGCTGCCCCGTGTGAGGTAGGCTATGCTTATTCTGTTGTGAGATGGCCAAGTATTGACTCTTAGTTTGCAGCAAAGACACAGCAGTTTCCCATTTGTTGAAACAAGGCTTCCATCATCACTCTCCTCCACAAAGATCTGAATGGTTTCTCATGGCCAATAAGAACATCACAAGATAATATATTTAGAAATTCATCTGCGGTTTGGTTCTCTTTACCCACCTCCACATAATGCCCTCACTCCCACCTGAGCTTTTATTTATTTATTTATTTATTTATTTTGGCATAAGGTTCTATTTGTGGTCTAACATAGAAGCAACTTGAAAACAAATATGTTTTTTGAAAGTCTGAAGTCATTGCTAAGGCAAGGCTCTGTATCAAGGACAGGAAGGAGAGAGAAGGAGGGCCTTGAGGAAGGCCACAGGTGAGAGAAAATGTTCCTCTGGCTGTGGAAGGGGTGGATTCTGAGAAGAGAGGAGCCCCGTCCTCCACTCTGTGGAGTGATGAGTTCAGAGGGAAGAGCTGCAGAGAATACCTAGGTACCTAGGGGGAACAGACCTTGAGCTTTGGGGTTCCAGTGAGCAGCAATAGAAGATTTTTACTCAATTTAAAACTGACCTTAAATTTCTTATTACATGTCATAGTCAACTTCTGATAATATATGACTCTGGTGAGGAGGATGTGTGATACAGTCTTAAAAATCACACTCCATTTCAGATCTTACTATTATTAGCTACTAGAGGCCTGTTGCACGGATTCGTGCACATTGAAAGGAAATTAATTAGAAGGTGGCTGGCGGGGCAGGACTGGGTGAGAAGCGCTGGACATGCCCTGGAGCCAAACTCCGTGGTCCCTCCCCGGCCTGCAGCACCTAGGGCAGCTCGGGGGCTCTAAGGGCATCTGTGGAGTGAGTGGGGTCCCTCCAGCAGGTGGGGTTCCTCGACCTGGCCTGTGGGGATCAGGCTGAAACTGGCAGTCTGACATCCCCTGAGGGGTCCCGGAGTGCGAGAGGACACTCTGCAAAGTTGCTGTTGATCAGCAGCTCCTGCACTGAGCGTCTGGCCCCTGGTGGTCAGTGCACATCATACCTACCAGCTGGTCTGCTGGTCACTTAGCCTTTTATATATATAGGTTGTTTAGAATAAATGACTCCTCAATGAGACTTATGTCATGCATCTATAAAATTAGGGATTAATACCCTAATTAGGCAGTGTTATAAAAATAAGACATGATGAACAGTATGTGACACACAGTCAATATAAATTAATGACAGTTAACTCTGGAGAGTTATACAATTTTTTCACACTCAAAAAAATTCCCTTCGCAACAGTATTTACCAACTTTCCCATCCTTTAAAACAAAAACAACCCTTTGGGTCAATTTTTTGCTTGTTTATTTGTCTTGCTTTTAATTTATGACAAGAACATGTAACTAAAATCTGCCCTGTAACAAATGTTTAAGTGCACTAGAAAATATTGTTATCTATAGGGACAATACTCCACAGCAGATCTCCAGAACTTACTATCCTGTATAACTGAAACATTACACCTGTGAGCAGTAACTCCTCCTCCTCCCCTCCTCCCTCCAGCCCCTGCAACACCATTCTGCTCTCTGTTTCTGTGAGTTTCACTGTTTTAGATGCCTCAAATAAGTGGAATCTTTTAGTACTTTTCCTTTTGGGACTGTACTATTTCCACTTAGCACAGTGTCTTCAGGTTCATCCATGTTGTCACAGATCACAATTTTCTTTCTTTTTTAAGGCTGAATTATATGCCATTGCATATACTATATACACACTACATTTTCTATATTCACTCATCCATTGATGGACATTTAGGTATTTCTTGAATAATGTGAATAATGATGTTATGTGAATAATGATGCAGTGAATATGGGAGTGCATATAGCTCCTCCAGATACTGATTTCATTTCTTTCAGATATATACCCAAGTGGGATTGCTGGAGCCTATGGTTGTTCTACTTTAATTTTTTGAGGAACCACAGTACTCTTTCCCATAGGGGCTAGATCATTTTACATTCCCACCAATAGTGTACAAGGGCTTCAATTTTCCCATATCTTCTGGTTTTAAAAGAGCAAATAAATAGCCCCGTCAGTGTTGCTCAGTGGTTGAACACTGACCTATGAACCAGGAGGTCACAGTTTGATTCCCGGTCAGGGCACATGCCCAGGTTTAGATGTGTAGAAGGCAGCCAACCAATGATTCTCTCTCATTATTGATGTTTCTATCTCTTCCTCTCCCTCTTTCTCTGAAATCAATAAAAATATATTTCTACAAAAGAGCAAATAGAGAGGAATCCAAGATGGTGGTGTAGGTAAACACCTAAACTGCTGCCTCGCACAACAATTTCAAAACTGCAACTAAAAGACAAAACGTCTATCACCCAGAACCACGGGAAAGCTGGCTGAGTGGAAGTTCTACAACTAGAAGGAAAGAGAAAAGAGCATTGAGACGTGCACAAGTGCTGAAGAGCTGAGGTACGGAGGCGCGGGATCTGGGCTGGCAGCAGGCGTTGCTTTTTTCAACCCAAAGGGAGACAAGCCCCTGATTACTCTGAAATACAGTTTCTGGAGAGACGCGGGAGACCCAAACTCCTATGGGGAGAAGCTGGATTGTCTGCCACGGGGTCGGAAAGTGAGGGGGGCCTGCTTGCAGAGCTGTGCCCAAGAATAATTGTTTACTGCACTGGGGCACGGGACGCAGTCGGAGACACAGAGCTGGCTAACTAGCAGCCATTGCTGTTTGCCACACCCTAGACTAGTGACGTCCTGAGACCCCGCCCCACACAACCTACAATCCCACCCAAGCTCCAAGCAGCAGTTTTAGCATAAGAAAGGCCTGCCCTATTGCAGCTTAACCTAACAAACTTGCAGCCCGGATCAGACAGCTCCAAAACCTCCAAACCCCAAGCAGAGGAGAAAACTGTAGCTCTCGCTGTAGCTCCTGCTGGGTGGACTCAGACAATAGCTGACCTGCACCCCATTGGGGATCCAGAAGCCAGTATACCTAATGGTCAGTGTGAGAAACCAGATTTCAACTCCTCACATCCATAAGTGACACATTCAAGAGGCAGACTCAGCGAGCACCAAAGCCCCACTGAAACAAGTCCTGCACCATAAGTGTGTCTCCAGCACAGCAGTTCTTATAGACACAGCGAGTCCCCACAGCCAGTTGGCCTGGAGGTCAATTCCTCCCAGTGTACCAACAGCAATTAAGGCTTAACTACACCAAGACTTTGCACTTAGCCCACAAAGGGGTGTACCAAGAGCGCCCACATCAGGTGATTGGGGAGGCTGAGCTACTGCCCCCTATAGGTCACCTACCACACAAAGCCACTCCATCAACACAGGGAAGCAGCCAAAATGTGGAAACAAAGAAACATGTTACGAATGAAAGAAACGGAGGAAAGCAAACTACTGGACAACATAGAGTTCAGAACCACATTTATAAGGTTACTCAAGAATTTTCTCAAAACCGCCGAGAAACTTGATGACACTTCTGAGGAGCTTAGTGAGACCTTCAAGGACCTTAATGAGAATGCCAAAAAAATGGAAAAGGGCCAGTCAGAAATGAAGCATACACTGTCTAAAATAAAGAATATACAGAAACTAAACTGTAGATCAACATACCCCAAGAATCAAACCAAAGATCTGAAATATGAGGAAACAAAAAACACCCAACCAGAAAAAGAAAAAGAAAAAAGAATCCAAAAATATGAAGATAGTGTAAGGAGCCTCTGGGACAACTTCAAGCGTACCAACATGCAAATTTTTGGGGTGCCAGAAGAAGAGAGAGAGCAAAATACTGAAAGCCTATTAGAAGAAATAATGACAGAAAACTTTCCCTACCTGGTGAAAGAAATAGACTTACAAGTCCAGGAAGCGCACAGAACCCCAAACAAAAGGAATCCAAAGAGGACCACACCAAGACACATCATAATTAAAATGCCAAGGGCAAAAGACAAAGAGAGAATCTTGAAAGCAGCAAGAGAAAAACGGTTAGTTACCTACAAGGGAATACCCATACGACTGTCAGCTGATTTCTCAGCAGAAACTATGCAGTCCAGACGGGTGTGGCAAGAAATATTCAAAGTGATGAACAGCAAGAACCTACAACCAAGATTACTATACCCAGCAAAGCTATCATTCAGAGTTGTAGGTCAGATAAAGAGCTTCACAGACAAGAAAAAGCTAAAGGAGTTCATCGCCACCAAACCAGGATTACATGAAATGCTGAAGGGTATTCTTTAAGAAGAGGAAGAAGAAGAAAAGGGTAAAGATAAAAATTATGAACAACAAAATGACATCAAATACATACCTACCAACAAGTGAATCTAAAAATCAAGTAAATAAAAAATCTGAAGAACAGAATGAACTGGTGAATATAATAGAATCAGGGACATAGAAAGGGAGTGGACTGACAATACTCAGGGGGAAGCGGGTGTGAGTGGTGTGGGAAGAGATTGGACAAAAATCTTACTCCGATGGATGAAGACAGTGGCAGGGGGTAAGGGCATGGGGTAGGGTGGGCTGGGGAATCAGGTGGAGGGGAGCTATAGGGGGAAAACAAAGAGAGGAACACCTGTAATCTGAACAATAAAGATTTATTAAAAAAAAAAACAACAACAAAAGAGCAAATAAACAATATTCACCTAAAACATTAGTTCTTAATATGGTTTGGGGTCACAAGACCCCTTGGAGAATCTAATGAAAGCCATGGGACCCTATATAACCTATTTGCAAACCCCAGTTTAAGATTACTTTCTTAGATTAAGCTATTCTTGATACATACTGATTTAAAAATTGACAAGCTTTTTTATAAAAAGCAAGATAGCACATATTTTCATTCTGTGGGCCATCTCTATCAAAACCACTCAATCCTGCATTTATAGGACAAAAAATAGCCAGAGAAAATACATTTAAAAAAAACGAGCATGACTGCATTCCAATAAAACTTTATTTGCAAAAAACAGCTGTAGGCTGGCTTTGGCCCTTGGGCTATAGTTTAGTAATCCATTAATTAATTCTTTCAAAAGAACTAAGTGGATTGCAGTAGTTAGGAACTGGGAAACTCTTGAATGCACAAATGTGTGCGCCAGCGCACACTATGAAGGCCATACAAACACACTGTAATGGAGTAGCAGCTGCTAGATCTCCTTTCCTGGAATACCTAAGATGAGAAACCATGGAGATGATCTTCACATTTGATAATAACCTTTTAATTTGCATCTGATATCTTACTTTAGTTGCTTTAGAACATCATTCATTATGACGAGGGAGAGGAAAATGCTGAGGGTATAGTAGGTATTTCTCTGTACCTACATTCTACCATGTCTTCCTCTGAACAACATGCCTCCTTAAAGAACCTGCTCAAGGTTCCATCTATGGTTTATTTTCTGTTACTGTGTTTCCAAAATTTGTTCTTGGGGAGCACACTTGATGGTATTCATGGTAAAAATTCCCAAAACTATAGCAATGTGAGCATAAATTCTATGTAGTAAATGTCTGTACATTTAAACATCATTGGAAAGAAAACAACTTTCAAGCGCCTTGCTGATAGCTGCCAGCAAGTTTCCATGAAGAACAAACACGGTCAGACTAACCTGATCTATTAGGGTCCAAGTCCCAGGTAGATCAAGAAGAGATAATTCTAATTTACCTGGGCTCTGGGAAGGTTAGGTGATTCTGTTAAATGAGGCAATAAATTCAGAAAACATGGACCAGACAGCATAATTTTTAGGTGAGAATACAAATTGCCAGAAGGTCAAAAAATAATACAAGGTGTTTTTCAAAGTCAGCTGGGAGCCTAGATTTTTAAAAAAGTTTTTATCACCAGCTTAAAGAAATAAAGAAGTCAACTCAGACAACGCCTTAGGAAAACACACCTTATGAAAGCAATTCAAGAAGAAATGGAAATTCTGAATCTACCAATAATCATCAAAGAAATTGAATAAGCAGCTTAAAATTGAACTCCTATCATCCTGTCCCCAAATACACTACATGGTTTTACAGGCCAGTGAACCAAGCATTTGAGAAAGTCCCTATCCTATAAAAAAAGTTCTAGAGAATAGAAAAAATAGTTTTCATATTGTCAGCATAGACAGATATAAAGAAAGGGAGCAAATGGAATTGGACATTAAGGCATCCACAGGCTCCCCAGGTGGGCAGCTGCATCCTCCACCGAGGGGCCTAATCGCCTAAGTGAGCAAGAAGAATTGGTCTCCATTGGCCAGGATTATGGGATTATGAAGGGAATATTCCTCCGAATAAAACAACAGGGGAAATTCTTCTGCTGAGGCATGGGCAGTAGGAGCTCAAATGACAACCATAAAGGGAGGTACCTAATCTGGGAAAAGGATCTAATTGGATAAGGGGCAAAAAACCCTAGAAGATCTAAGAAATGGATTGATTGGGGAAGGGCCTAGCACAAACCCACAGAGGATTGGAAAAGAGAATGGTTAGTTTGAAAGCCCACGGTAATATCAAAGTTTAACAGAGGCCCCTCTCGGTAGCCATGTCCGCCCATCCTTCTCCTATTTCTATGTATTCTCCGTTGCACCTCTGGGGCCCAAGTGCAGGCCTGGGTATGGCAATGCAGCAGTCCAGAGCGCAGCCGAGTACAGAGACCAAGCTAGCCAATGGGGACAGAGACTGAGCTAGACTAAGTCTTGGCATGGACTGAACTGAACTACACCCTCGATGCCCCGCCAATGGCACAGAATTTCTGGACTCTGGCCCTCCTTCTGGGCTTGATAGATCCTCCCTTCCCCCAACTGATGGACAGAGAATGATGTAAACTCCACCTGCAGCCCGAACATTCCTGAACACCTAACCAGGCACCTTATATGGACTGTACATTGAATCACCAATCAGCACCTGCCAAATACCCTAACCCCCGATTTCTAAGTCCCTAATTATGTGTCTTATATGAAGCCACCAATCAGCGTGTGCCAAGTACCCTAAGCCCCATCCCTTCCCTTTCCTCCCCTCAAAAGGCGCCTTCACCCCGGCACATGTGCTCTTTTACATCTGGAAGATAGCCCGGCAGGGTCTTCTCCTCTAATAAAGCCTGTGTCCTGGTCTCCGGCCCTCTGTCTCATCTATCAGGGCTTGGTGAAGACAAGACTGCACGTGTTCCCCAGCAGTACAGAATGGAGTCATCTGGTCATGGATGAAATACTGGGCACCTAGGTGCAGTCATTTATTTCTACCCCAACAAATCTTACCACTACACCTCATCCTCCCATGTGTGGGTCCCTGGAAATGCTTTTCTTGTGACTCCATGGAAGAACCCCATTTCCACTGGCTACATCATCAGTTAAAGGTGCTAGAATAGCCTAATCTTGATACCTAAACCATCTCAGGGTAAGATCAGAAAGTGACAATCACATTCTGATTTGGAGAATAAATTTCTCCCTTGCTCATGGGAGTGGGGTGGAGGTTCCCGGGCTACTGCTGAAAGGAGCACTTTCCGAAGCCCTCAGGGGGAAGGAGGTGTGGTAAAAGGCTTTATTTGCATGGACTTACCTTCCTGTTTCCAGTGTCCCACTTCCCTTAACCCAGTCCTAAAGAGGGGCAACTGGGGCAGCAGAGCCAAAAGAGCCAGTGTCCAGAGCTTCCATTCCATTGTTCTGAGTCCAGTTCAGTCCAAATTCAGTCCATCAGTCCATTGTGTGGGTCCCACATGGCCATGAGCCACATGGGCGAGTGCAGGGAGCGTGCCCCCTGCAGCAGGAGTCACAGGAGCACAGGCCAGCAGGAGAGCGACGAGCCAAGAGCCCTGTGTGAGAGAGAGGGCACTTCTGTTGTTCGGAAGTTTACATATTCAGGTTTTGCGCCCTTGCAGTGGCCACTGACTTGCTCCCAGATGTGACTGACCAACAGGTAGGCACCTTCCCATGTCACTCAGACCCTGCTGGGCATGCGTCCAAATTGCCTTTGTCCAGTCCTTTTCCCCATGGATCAGCAGGGAAAAGAGTTGGAGAGGGTTAAATTAGTAAAGCTGCATAAATGGCATTCCTATATTATCTAGTCTTCCCTTTTATTCTTTACTCCTTTACTGTTAGATAATAACCAGATTATTGCAACGGTATCAACGTGACATAACAATTATGAACAGAAATAATAAAACTAAGAATAAAAGATTATCTAGGAAAAAACATATCTTGAGCACTTTAAGGTTTCCTCAGGCATATAAGGACATTTTAACATTAGAAAATGTTAATGGAATTAGCCCCTCAAAATATAAAAAGAGAAAAACTAGATGATTGCCTCAGTGAATATAGAAAAAGCATTTACTAAAGTCAGCAACCTATACATGATAAAGTTGGAATTGCAGGGAACTACCTCATTCACACATGCTATGTTCAGAAATAAAAGTGATACCGAATTTTTGGACTGGACCCCAAATTCTTTGTCTGCTGGAATCGAAGAATTAATCCACAGACAGAAGGTGGTATAGCAAAGATGGAGATTTATTGAAGAACAAGTACAGACTCCCACGTGAGGAGGGGGAAGAGTCCCACTGAATTCCTCTTCCCAATGGCTTATAAAGGCTGCAAATCCTGGTGCCTTGATATCCCCTCTGATTGGTCACTCTTCCCTTAGACTGGTCACTATGGTAATTCCTGGTCTCAAAGGTCGAACCTCACATGGGACATGTGAAGTTCCCTCCCTCCTTCCCTTTTTGTTTCCCTATTTCCTTTGGGCTTTCTTCCTCTCCTTCTGAATGAAGGGCTTCCTTCTCTTTATTTTGTAAATATAGACCTTTCTTGGCTACTTCCAGTGCCCTTGTCTTATGTAAATGTGGAAATGTAACTGCACCTGGCTTCCTTGTGTTATGGAAATTACCTACTCCCAGTCTGCAGCCCCACGCTTTTCCCATGGACCCCAATTCTACAAAACCCCGAAACCTGCCTATGTCCCTCTAAAATTCCTGCTTCAAAAGGACTGGGACACAGTGAAAATGCTACTTCTTCCCTAACTGCTTCCAAATTGACCTCTAACGTCAATGCGGCTCCAATGAGGGCTTTTCCATGGAACATGACCAGCAGATCTTCAACTTTAGATGGAAGAGCAAAGGGCAGGAGCAGCCCAGACTATTTGAGGGAGGAGAACAAGGCAGTGTTCTCTCTGCCAGACACCGAAACTTAGAAAGCTTTAGGTAATTAAGAGAGTAATTGGCATTAATGGTTCTGTCCGGATCACTCGCTGCTGTAATACATCCATGAGGCACAGCCCAGGAGGAGGTGGGAAATGGGCTAGGTTTGGAAAGAAGCCTTAGAAATACAGAAAGATTTAGGAAATAAGACTCAAAGGCTAAAATTAGAAGCCTCCAGTCTGATGATAATTCTAACAATGCTATACAAACAATAATAAAGAAAACACTGATTAAAAGTAATACTTTTGCAGTATATTCAAATTTAAAACAAGAAAAGTCAATTCATAGCTTTTGTTCTCTTCCCCCGACATAAGCACCTGAGATGCATTTTAAATGTAGCATGAAGAATGTGGCTAAAAGAGAATTTCTTTGAGATGTAATATGAAAAATACACTGAAGGTTTACTGAGAAAGTAAAATCTCTTACTCTGGATGTCTTAAAAATTCATATTGACTTTATAAAAAATTGGGAGTTTAATTTAATAAAGGTGTTGAAATTCATAATTTGGCTACAGAAACTATTTCTAGTTGTGTAATTTGTGCACGAAAAGGGGGCCACATATTAAACCTGACAAGTTCAGGGGAGGCCTATGTGGTGGCCTTACCAACTCAGAGACCTAATGTAACCACATAGAATGGTCTGTTTCTAACTAAAAGTGAGTCATGGCCCATAGCCATGTCCTAGGCCAGTATCTTCCCAGACAAAAGTCAATTTTTACCTTAACTGAGCCTCTCTTTGTCTTTTTTTTTTCTATTGTCTTTTTGTATCTGTGATAACATACCTCCCCAGCCCCCCAAAATCCTCACTGCAGGAGAGCAGAGACCACAAAACCCCTGATTGCTATTGTTATTGTGTTATTAACTGCTAACTATCCTATACCCATAAATGTAAAAGAAGTATGTGTTTGTTTTACTCTTTAGCCAATCCCGGAGATTTCCCAGCTTCGCTCCCTCCCCCCTCTCCCACCTCCTCACCCCCCCCCCCCGCCTCCTTTATGTCTTCTCTTTTGATTGTAATGTATAAAATAAGGTGCAAACTGCCAATCTCTGTTGAGATTTTCCATCCCAGCAATTGTCCTCAGTTTGGTTCAAATAAACTCACAAAAATTCTTTACAGGTTTAAATATTTCTTACATTGACAAATTAATGGAAGATGCTCTCTTATGGTGAGACTGAGGGGGGAATCGGGCTACATTAATTTATATGCATTGTTATCTCTTGCCGCATGACCATCTTTTACTTCCACAAATATACACGCAGATGTTGTCCCTAAGTAACTATCTGCTCTTAATTCAGCAGCAAACACGCCAACCACGTAGTCGGTTAAAAGTCTATTCAAAGAGGACCCTTGTCATCACTCTGGGTTGTGGCAATTCTTAACTCAAAATATAACAAGGAAAGAACAGTTGCCATTTGCCAGGAATATACTTATGTATTTTTAGTCTCATTAAATTCAGAGTAAATTATGGGATGATTTATGAAGGATCTAATATAAGTGACGGGGTTAAATAAAAGATATAACTGAGATGACCATGTAAAATTTGTGGTGAAGTCAATTTAGTCACGCATAAAATTCACCTTTATACTATAGGTACTTAGTCTCCTCCTACTTGGTTATGTATATAATACCATGTTTTGTTTTGTTTTGTTTTTCTAATTTACTGAGAATAGCTTAGAGGATATGACTGTTGTTCTCAATGAAATGTGTGCTGTATCCCAAAATTATACTGGGTTTTCTATTATTATTCTCAGACAGTTGATCCAGCTAGTTTAGGCAAAGAAGAAAGCAACACACAGGAAAAACAGTCTGTGGGACTCGGAGGCTCCACACATGCTCCCTTTCTGACGGAAATGCAGGCAGATGGTGGGGAATGAACTGTGGCTGAGCCCAGTTGTCAGCCACGTGGAGAGCAAGCTTCTCTTTTCCTACTGAAGCAGCTCTAGTGACAGAGAAATGACAGCTCCCTATGACTGCACCTTCTACAGTCTTACTCCTTTTTTAAAAAATTGATTTTAGAGGGAGAGAGAAACATTGATTGGTTGCCTTCCATACACACCCTCAACCTGGGACTGAACTCAGAACCCAGGCATGAGCCTTGACCAGGGATGGAATCAGTGACCTTTCGGTGCATGGGACAGTGCCCAACCTTCGGAGCCACACCAGCCAGGACTACAGTCTTATTTCTTTAATGGTCATTCAGTATCACTTATTCAACAGATATTTATTAAGCACCTTGCTTGAGCCAGGCTCTACCCTGGGGCAAGTTTATGATGGTAAATATTGAACTAACATTTGTTGAGTGTAATGCCCAGATTTCGGGGTCCCCAAATTCAACCACCAGGGAGCCACTTCCGATGCAAAAAAACAAAGAGTCTTTATTCAAGCCTGGGCTTGGCTGCCAGCCTCTTTACCGACGCAGCGGCGAGACGAGAGCGTGAGCCCCAGGGGAAGAAAGGTTATATAGGGCTAGTCATTTGGATGGGCTTGGGTGAGTGACGTGGGTTACAGAGAGTGGTCACTTTGGTCAGGGTTTTTCTGCAGGGTTTTATGGCACAAAGGTCAGGAGGTGGCCAGTGCATTCCAAGGTCTGAGCCATCCCCCTACCATTGCTTCTTGATAGCCTTATTAGGACCTTAGCTACGTTCCTGTAGCTTCATTGGTCTACTCAGGCAGCGGTTGGGGGAGTTAGGACAATTCTGACATTCCTGTGGTGACCCCCAGTGGGGAGGGTCAGCTGAGGATCTAGCTCTGCAAGATGGGAGATAGTCAGTTCTGCTTTCTTCTTTCAGTGAGTACCTTTCTTTTTCTTCTTACTTTGGCTTAAGCAAGTGACTGTCACTTGTTAGTCTTCTCCAGCATTGGATTTGCCAGATATATTTTAAGAACATTAAACAAAATAAAAACAACATAAACCAAAACAGTACAAAAATCCCACATGCTTGGTACCTGAATATATGTCTACAGAGGGGAAAGGAAAACCTCATATATATTTTTCCCCACTTGGGAAGTGTTAGAATATATTATTCTATAATTATTTTTTAGTTCCTACTATGTGCCTGACTGGATTAAGCACTGAAAGTGTAATGGTGGATAACAGCCTGCTTGGAGCTTAAATTCTGCGGAGGAACACAAGAAACATACACAAGCCCTGACCGGTTTGGCTCAGTGGATAGAGCGTTGGCCTGCAGACTGAAGGGTCCCAGGTTTGATTCCGGTCAAGGGCATGTACGTTGGTTGCGGGCACACCCCCAGTAGGGGATATGCAGGTGGCAGCTGATCAATGTTTCTCTCTCATTGATGTTTCTAACTCTCTATCCCTCTCCCTTTCTCTCTGTAAAAAATCAATAAAATATATTTTAAAAAATCAATAACATATATTAAAAAAAAAAGAAAGAAACATACACAAATGAATTGTGGGAGAGAGGAAGTGGGAGGGGCCACTTTAGTTGGGCAGAAAGCCTTCTTCCAGGAGGTGACAGCAAGCACATTATGAAAATTGTCAGGACTGCAAGTCAGTCATCCAGGAAATGTCCTCCTGTTTGCTGCTGAATTTTGTTTTCTTGATTATATACTGTTGTTATTTGGTTCAGATAAACCAGACCTTAAAGCAAATGAACAAAACCTGGATTCTTCACCGAGCTGTGAAAAAGGAGTCCTGCAAAAGCAAATATTCTCTTATTGTAAATATTGGGGAAAAAGATGCTAGTGTTTGGCTAATTCTTTAGTGCAGAACATTGATTATTACTATAATATTTTCACTTCCTTTAGATCAATGATACTTAATGTTATTTGGGACCATGGATTCTTTTGAGAATCTAATTAATACTATGGTATCTCGAAAAATGCATGTCTGTAGGAAGTAGAGGGTACAATTTCAGGGAAGGTTTACACATTTTCTGTCTCAAATCACAAACCATTTAGATTACCAAACATGAAACTTACCCTGTTAGATGTCAAAATTTATTTTAAATCTGCAATAATTTAGTGAATGTGATCCTGGTACGAAAATTAACAGAACAGAGTAAAAATGAAGAAAGTCTCAGGTGTACCTAGTGTACTAAAGACATCTCAAATCAATGGGGAAAAGTTGAATTTTTATAATGATACTAGGGGCCCAGTGCACAAAATTGTGCACCTTGAAAGGAAATGTGGGCCGCGAGGCTGCAGTGAGCACAGGGGCAGGTTTCGGCCCATCCTCTGTGCCTCTGCCTGGCCCCTCCCACCGCGGCTCCTGGTCCCATCTGACTGCAGCCCCACTCCCACCACCGCCACTCCCATGCGCTGATGGCGCTGGCCACACTCGCATCCACTGACAGCGCAGAGTGATTGGGATCAGCGCTGTCAGCGGGTGCGAGCAGCGGCTGCTGCCCCGATCACCCCTCAGAAGCAGGAGGAGGTGGGGAAGCCCTCAGGGGCAATCAGGGCTGGCAGTGTTGCATTGTACCCCCATCTTACAAAGGATGCCTCAAGAAGTCGAATTACGGAGTCATTTATTAAAAGCCCGTGGCATGGTCGAATCCAAGATGGTGGCGTAGGTAAACACCTAAACTGCTGCCTCGCACAACAATTTTGAAACTACAACTAATAAGACAAAACGTCTATCACCCAGAACCACGGGAAAGCTGGCTGAGTGGAAGTTCTACAACTAGAAGGAAAGAGAAAAGAGCACTGAGACGTGCACGAGCGCTGAAAAGCTGAGGTACGGAGGCGCGGGATCTGGGCTGGCAGCAGGCGTTGCTTTTTTCAACCCGAAGGGAGACAAGTCCCGGATTACTCTGAAATACAGTTTCTGGGGAGACATGGGGGACCCAAACTCCTACGGGGAGAAGCTGGACTGTCTAACACCGGGTCGGAAAGTGAGGGGGGCCTGCTTGCAGAGCTGTGCGCAGGAATAATTGTTTACTGCACTGGGGCATGGGACTCGCGGATGCCATCAGGGACACAGAGCCGGCTAACTAGCAGCCATTGCTGTTTGCCACGCCCTAGCCTAGTGACACCCTGAGATCCCACCCTGCACAACCTACAAACCCACCCAAGCTCCAAGCAGCGGAGTTAGCATAAGAAAAGCCTGCCCTATCGCAGCTTAACCTAGCAAACTTGCAGCCTGGGTCAGACAGCTCCAAAACCTCCAAACCCCAAGCAAAGAGGAGAAAACTGTAGCTCTCACTGTAGCCCCGGCTGGGTGGCCTCAGACAGTAGCTGACCTGCACCCCATTGGAGATCCAGAAGCCAGTGTACCTAGTGGTCAGTGTGAGACACCAGATTTCAACTCCTCACATCCATAAGTGACACATTCAAGAGGCAGACTCAGTGAGCACCAAAGCCCCACTGAAACAAGTCCTGCACCATAAGCGTGTCTTCAGCGCAGCAGTTCTTCCATTATAGACACAGCGAGTGCTCACAGCTAATTGGCCTGGAGGTCAATTCCTCCCAGTGTACCAACGGCAATTAAGGCTTAACTACACCAAGACTTTGCACTCAGCCCACAAAAGGGTGTACCAAGAGCATCCACCTCTGTGATTGAGGAGGCTGAGCTACTGCCCCCTATAGATCACCTACCACACAAAGCTACTCCATCAACACAGGGAAGCAGCCAAAATGTGGAGACAAAGAAACATGTCACGAATGAAAGAAACGGAGGAAAGCAAACTACTGGATGACATAGAGTTCAGAACCACATTTATAAGGTTACTCAAGAATCTTCTTAAAACCGCTGAGAAACTTGATGAGACCTTTAAGGATATTAATGAGAATGCCAAAAAAATGGAAAAGGATCAGTCAGAAATGAAGCATACACTGTCTGAAATAAAGAATATACAGAAACTCAACTGTAGATCAATGTACCCCAAGAATCAAACCAAAGATCTGAAATATGTGGAAACAAAAAACATCCAACCAGAAAAACAAAAAGAAAAAAGAATCCAAAAATATGAAGATAGTGTAAGGAGCCTCTGGGACAACTTTAAGCAAACCAACATCCGAATTTTTGGGGTGCCAGAAGAAGGGAGAGAGCAAAATATTGAAAACCTATTAGAAGAAATAATGACAGAAAACTTTCCCTACCTGGTGAAAGAAATAGACGTACAAGTTCAGGAAGCGCACAAAACCCCATACAAGAGGAATCCAAAGAGGACCACACCAAGACACACCATAATTAAAATGCCAAGGGCAAAAGACAAAGAGAGAATCTTGAAAGCAGCAAGAGAAAAATGGTTAGTTACCTACAAGGGAGTACCCATACGACTGTCAGCTGATTTCTCAACAGAAACTATGCAGGCCAGAAGGAAGTGGCAAGAAATATTCAAAGTGATGAATAGCAAGAACCTACAACCAAGATTACTCTACCCAGCAAAGCTATCATTCAGAGTTGAAGGTCAGATAAAGAGCTTCACAGACAAGAAAAAGCTAAAGGAGTTCATTGCCACCAAACCAGGATTACATGAAATGCTGAAGGGTATTCTTTAAGAAGAGGAAGAAGAAGAAAAAGGTAAAGATAAAAATTATGAACAACAAAATGACATCAAATACATACCTACCAACAAGTGAATCTAAAAATCAAGTGAATAAAAAAATTTGAAGAACAGAATGGACTGGTGAATATAATAGAATCAGGGACATAGAAAGGGAGTGGACTGACAACTCTCAGGGGAAGCTGGTGTGAGGGGTGTGGGAAGAGATTGGACAAAAATCTTACTCCTATGATGAAGACAGTGGCGGCGGGTAAGGGCATGGGGTGGGGTGGGGAATCAGGTGGAGGGGAGCTATGGGGGAAAAAAAAAAGAGGAACACCTGTAATAATCTGAACAATAAAGATTTATTTAAAAAAAAATTTAAAAAGCCGGTGGCATATGAGGGAGCCATTCAGCACTCCAAACCTCGCAGCCTCAAACAGCTTGCCACATCTGGCTTACATGCAGAATATCACAAAGGTATTGATTACATCTTTGGGTCTGGAATGAGGAACCTGTTTGCACAAAGCAATTACAGAAGCAAAATTGAGCAAGTTAAAGTATCTAAAGTATCTACAAATCACTGAATCAACAGAAACACATTATCTGGGACCGCTGGGGGAATTTAGAATAATTGTGCTGTCCAGATTCCGGGGCCACTGAGTCAACCAGTATGCATTATCTGTAGCTACTGAGGCAGTTTAGGGTCTGTTCTGATTCCAGGACCACTGAGTCAACGGAAACTCAGTTATCTATAGCTACTAAGACAAGTTAGGATAATTGAGCTGTCCTGGTTCCCAGAAGAATGTGCTTCAGTAACCACAATCAATTGAGATCACAATTAATGGGATATTCAAACCACCATCAAGGGAGTATTCAAACATACATAAGTTCAGAAAATCAAAATAACTCTTCTATTGTTTTAGCAAGCAAATGAATACAGAAGCCAAATAGCAGGTTAAGTTAATATTAAAAACTGCAGTTTCTACCTGAGATAATTGCTACCACACTTCAGCAGCTGCCACTCGCACCTGCTGACAGCGCTGAGCGATCAGGACCAGTGCTGGGCACTGGCAGCAGGTGTGAGTGGTGGCTCCAGCACTGGCTGTGGGTGTGAGAGGTGGCTGCCGGCCCCAAGCACCCCTCAGGATCAGGGGGAAGTGGAGAAGACCTGAGGGGGCAATTGGGGCTGGCAGTCGCCATCAATCTCAAATCAATGGGGAAAAGTTGAATTTTTATAATGATATGGTGAAAATAATTATCTGAAAAGAAATTTTTAGATTTCTACCTCAAACCACTTACCAGAAAAAAAAAAATAGTGCTGGGTTAAAGATTTAAATGTAAAAACTTAAATTATTAAAGAATTAGAATACCAAAACTATAGGTGAAAAAAGTTTTTACTCACTGGGTGGGAAAAACCTTTCTAAGCAGAAATCACAAAGAAAATAGTAACATGTATAACCAAATGTGTGTTTTAAAGTTTATAAATAGCAAAACAAAATTAATACCTTTATCCATAAAGGCCAACTTAAAAAGATTATAATGTAATTAACAAAAAACTCTTCAACCCATAAATAAATTTTTACATATCCTATATAATAAAGAGCTAATATGCTAATTAGACCAAACAGCACAACAACCGTCCAGATGGTCATTCGAATGACCATCCGGACGACCCTCCGGACGAAGCCGGGGCTGCAAGAGCCAGCGGGGCTGAGAGGGCCAAGCCCCTTGCTGAATTTCGTGCATCAGGCTTCTAGTAAATATATAAAAAGTATGTAATCATATGCCTAAGCTCAGAATAAATATCAAAACAAAATAGAATTTTTGCCCATTAACTTGGTCAAGATTAAAACAAAAATCTGGAAATACCTGTATTGGTTAAGGGTATGGGGACATAAATAATTATACATACCTGAGTGTAAACTCATACTTTCCTAAAGGAATATTTGACATTATAGGTCAAGCACTTCAATAATATTGATAACATTATAACTAACCTGGTTATTAATGAATTAACAGGTATGCCAGAAAGCTGCATTTTAACACTCTCCAGGTCTGTTCCCTGCAGATTCTGGGGGAAGGGACTGGACAAAGAGAGAATACATGCCAGGAAAATCTAAATGACCTGGAGAGAGTGTTTGCTGTCAGTAACACCTGGGAACAGGGCATGGCCAGAATAGGCATGGCCACAATACGGGCAGGGAATCTAAAATACATCAGCTCCTGAACAAAGGGAGGTCCCTCTCTTGGCTTTCTTGGGACTCTTGTGCAGGGTGTGGGCTCTCTCGCTCAGCATTGTAGGGCATGTGGAGCCCACACACAATGGACTGATGGACTACAACTGCTTATTCCAGTGGTGGCCCCAAAACCCCACTCCCACGAGTATTGGAAAAATTCCACCCATGAAATTCTCCAATAACAATATGAGGCAACATTTGCAACTTTGCAACTCCACTTAATGGAAGTTTCTCCAGCCTTCTATAATAACAAAAATAAATCCTTTGTTTTTCTGGAAAATATTTTTCTGAAAGTGTGAAAATTCCACAGAGCAATGACAGGAAATGCTTTGATAGATCTGATAAAATGCCCTACACTAGGGCACTGGCATTCAGAGTCTCTATTTCTAAACAGGAAGAGGCAGTTTCTTTCTGCCTTCTTCATCCCTTTTTCTCTCTTTCCTCTTCTCTTTCATTTCTAACTACATTGCTGGTGGCATATTTTATTATGTTTTGTAATTATCTGCAACCCCTCCTCCACCAATGTTATACATCCCACCATTATTCTTGGGAGGGGGGCATGTAGTTTGTCAACAAAACAGGGGAGGTGAAGTACATCAAATCTGAGCAGAATCTCTACTAGCTGGAAGTTTGCCTTGCCTGTTTTTCCTTTGCGGTGAGACCGGCTATGTTCCTGATAGGGGCTGTTCCGTCAGGTGTGAAGAGCATGTGGAGTAGAGTCAGCACTAACTTAGGTAGATAGATATAGTACAAGTGAGAAAAATGCCTCTTTCTGTGTATAACTTCAAAAGGCATAGATATTTTATTACCATAGCATATCACAGCAAGTTTTGCTACAGATCCTGAATTCAAATAGTAGCTGTGTCAATTTCTGGCTGGGTTCAAATCTGAGTCTGCTCTTACTATGAAATATTGGCTTTAATATCTATAAAATGGGATTACTAATGGTATCCAGCTTTTAGGGACATTATGAGGATTAAATGGCTTATAAGGGCTAACTGGTTATTAATTATAAAGGGATTAGAATAGTGCCTAGCAAGTATTAAAAACTATTAGTGT
Source organism: Corynorhinus townsendii (assembly GCA_026230045.1). NCBI lineage: Eukaryota > Metazoa > Chordata > Mammalia > Chiroptera > Vespertilionidae > Corynorhinus > Corynorhinus townsendii. Next base: position 75,039,305 of record JAPDVU010000001.1, on the reverse strand, counting down.
TTGTCAAAAAAATTCATGTGTTTTTTTTGTGTGCATATGTGTAGAACAAAGTCTAGGAAGGTATACAAGAAAGTATTAATAGTGACTTAAAATGTTTTCCTTTTGTTTGGCTACATCTTCTAGTTTTTCTTCAATGATGTGTATTTCTGGTGTAAATTTTTAAAAAATCTATTAAAAAACTCCCAAGTACTTTGCATTGAGAGTCTGTCTAAACAAAGTAATTATAATTGTACTAGAGGTCCAGTGCGCAAAATTTGAGCACTCAGGGAGGGGGGTGTCCCTCAGCCCAGCCTGCACCCTCTCCAATCTGGGATCCCTTGGGGGATGTCCGACTGCCGGTTTAGGCCCGATCCCACAGGGCCTAAACCGGCAGTCAGACATCCCCCTCTCAATCCAGGACTGCTGGCTCCTAACCGCTTGCCTGCCTGTCTTCATGATTGCCCCTAACCACTTCTGCCTGCCAGCCTGATGAGTCCCTAACCACTCCCCTGCTGGCTCGATTGCCCCCAACTGCCCTCCCCTGCTGGCCTGGTCCCCCCCCCCCCCAACTGCCCTCCCTTGCTGGCCTGGTTGCCCCCAACTGCCCTCCCCTGCCGGCCTGATCTCGCCCCCAATGGCCCTCCCTTGCCGGCCTGATCTTGCCCCCAACTGCCCTTCCTTGCCAGCCTGATCGCCCCTAATTGCCTTTGCCTGCCTGATCACCCTTAACTGCCCTACCCTGAAGACCTGATCTTGCCCTCAACTGATCCTCTACCAGCCAATTTGGTTCTGATTAGACAGTTTCTATGTCAGTCAGCGTCCAAAGCTCCACTTCCTAGGCAGCCATTGGCTCCTCACAGTTGACCCAGATTTGGTTCTGATTGGTTGGCTTCTATGCCAGTCAGCATCAAAAGCTCTGCCTCCTAGGCAGCCATTGGCTCCTTGCAATTCACCCAGGTTTGGTTCTGATTGGTCGGTTTCTATGCCAGTCTGCATCTCTGGGCCTATCTCTGAGCCTGATTATAGAGAGAGGGCTGATTAACAGCCACCCCAGGCTGCTGGTGAGGGACTGAACTGCTGACCTCTGGGAGAGAGAGAGAGGCTTGGGTGCTGATGAGGCTGGGAGAGAGAAGCAGGGTCTGATCACCTTGCTTCTCTATCTGTGCCTCGGCAGCAGCCACTGCCACTGCCGATCAGCCCTGCCTCTCTCTCTCTCCCAGAGGTCAGTTCAGCCTGCTCGCCTGCTGCACACACAGCCTGGTAAATGGTTGAGCTTCCTGGTCGTTGCGGATGTTATGGACCCAGGGTTTTTATATATTAGGATTGCCTTCTTTATTATGATTTCATTATGTCACTCCCACAAACACATGATCTATATATATAAAAGGCTAAGTAACTGTCTGTCCATCCAAAGGCTGGCACATATGACTTGTACTGGCAATTTAAAAATAAACATTGACTTGTGCATGCATGATGCATATAAAGCTCTCAGAATAGATATTATTGAAATCCCCTATGAAATGATTTATAACAGATCTATTATTGAAGCTACCTTTGGAAATAGTATATCTATAGATAATATTAAAAATATATCTAAATGTGTGATTCTTTGTCCTAAAAATGAGCACATTCATAAATTAAATGAAGAAATTTTGGATATACTCGATGGAGATTTCACACCTATTTGAGTGATGATTTCATGATTCAATGGATGATGCCAAAGAGGAAAACTTTCCCATCGAATTCCTTAATACTATTACTCCTTTGGGAATGCCAGGTGATAAATTAAAATTGAAAGTAGGTGCAATAAAAAGATTTCGACCTAACATAATGAAAGCTGAAGTATTAACAGTATATACGATAGGAGAGGTTGTTCTGATTCCAAGAATTGATTTCACCATCTGATACTGGCCTCCCATTTAAATTAATTCAAAGACAGTTTCTCATAATGCTAGCATTTGCGATGACTATTAATAAATCACAAGGACAAACTCTAGGCAGAGTAGGAATATTCCTACCCGAACCCATTTTTGGATATGGTCAGTTATATGTTGCTTTCTCTCAAGTTCGAAGTGTGTGTGACGTTAAAGGTAAAATTGTAAATACTTCATCACAAGGGAAATTAGTCAAGCACTCTGAAAGTGTTTTTACTCTTGCTGAAACCGGTTTGGCTCAGTGGATAGAGTGTCGGCCTGCGGACTGAAAGGTCCCAGGTTCGATTCCGGTCAAGGGCATGTACCTGGGTTGCGGGCACATCCCCAGTAGGGGACGTGCAGGAGGCAGCTGATCGATGTTCCTCTCTCATCGATGTTTCTAACTCTCTATCTCTCTCCCTTCCTCTCTGTAAAAAATCAATAAAATACATATTAAAAAAAAAAGTGTTTTTACTCTTAAATGTGGTATACAGGGAGATATTAGAATAAGTTTAGCCGAAACCAGTTTGGCTCAGTGGATAGAGCGTCGGCCTGCAGACTGAAGGGTCCCAGGTTTGATTCCAGTCAAGGGCATGTGCCTGGGTTGTGGGCACATCCCCAGTAGGGGGCGTGCAGGAGGCAGCTGATCGATGTTTCTCTCTCATCGATGTTTCTAACTCTCTCTCTCTCTCTCTTCCTTCCTCTCTGTAAAAAAATCAATAAAATATATTTAAAAAAAGGAATAAGTTTAATCAATTTATCAGTCATTATTTTTATATCATGTCTTTGTTGTTATATCATGTTGTTATTATTTATTTATTAATCAGTTTATATATTATTTTCATATACATTTTACTAATTTTCTTTAATCTCTGACACTTCTATTATAGAGAACGGGTGAATAGCAATATTAAAATATTTCTTCTAATTAAGTTCCTTTCAATGTGCATGAATATGTGCACTGGGACACCAGTTTTATTATAAAAAGTCAACAGGAAAACAGGTATCAGTATGTGGAAGTTCTATTAACGGCAATTTTCTTGAACAATAGAGTAGGTAACATCTGTAGCCAAAATCTTGAGAGTAAGATGAAATGTTAATTATTGTTATTCATATATTTTGTATGTTTGCTCTGAAAATGTCTTGATTTCTAATATCACTGAACCTTGTCTCCCTAAATAAGATAAACTTGTTGAGTCATTAACAATTATACCCCTGCTTCTCTAATTCAGGCTCAGATGCCAGTGAAAGATGAGCTCTAGCTTCTAATATTACAACATTGAGGCAGACCAGTGAGGAGCAGGCTTTGCTTTTTATGGACAAGGGTAGGGGTGCGATTGGGTCATTTGCTGGGATTGCTGTCATTGCAAGAAACTTTTTGCTGCCTACATCCAACACCTTTTATCTTCCCTGCTGAGAAAAAGCCTTGCAAGGATTTACACACAAAAATCATGACCTAAGAGCAATCATTAACACCCATATCTTTGCCTAGCTACAACCACCACAGCTAGAGAATCCCATGACTGAGAACAAGGATGGGAGAACAGAGGGGTCACATCCCTATTTATTCTCTACTAGAGGCCCGGTGCATGAAATTTGTGCACAGTAGGGGGGGGGGGGAGGTGTCCCTCAGCCCAGCCTGCACCCTCTCCAATCTGGGACCCCTCAAGAGATGTCTTACTGCCCATTTAACGGGCAGTCGGACATCCCTCTCACAATCCAGGACTGCTGGCTCCCAACTGCTCTGCTGCCTGCCTGCCAGCCTGATCACCCCCTAACCACTCCCCTGCCAGCCTGATTGATGCCTAACTGCTCCCCTGCCAGCCTGTTTGCCCCTAACTGCCCTCCCCTGCTGGCCTGGTCACCCCTAACTTGCCCTCCCCTGTAGACCTGGGTCCCCCCCAACTGCCCTTCCCTGCAGGCCCAGTCGCCCCCAACTTCCTTTCTCTGCTGGCCTGGTAAACCCTAACTGCCCTCCCCTGCAGGCTTGATAGCCCCCAACTGCCCTCCCTTATAGGCCTTGTCCCTCCCAACTGCCCTCACCTGCTGGCCTGTTTGCCCACAACTGCCCTCCCTTGCAGGCCTGGTCCCTCCCAACTTCCCTCCCCTGCTGGCCATCTTGTGTCCACATGGGGCAGCCATCTTGTGTGTTGAAGTGATGGTCAATTTGCATATTACTTTTATTAGATTGGGTAGAGGCCTGGTGCATGGGTGGGGTCCAGCTGGTTTGCCCTGAAGGGTGTCCTGGATCAGGGTGGGGGTTCCCTTGGTATGTGGGGTGGCCTGGGTGAGGGGCCTGTGGTGGTTTGCTGGCTGGCCATGCCCCCCGACGACCCAAGCGGAGACCCTGGTATCTGGAATTTATTTATCTTCTATAATTGAAACTTTGTAGCCTTGAGTGGAGCCAATCCTCCTGCTTGCTCCATGGCTGCAGCCATTTTTATTGGGATTTATTTATCTTCTATAATTGAAACTCTGTAGCCTTGAGTGGAGGCCTAGGCTGGCCAGGGTGTGCGGAAAGCTTGGCTTCCTCCACTGCCGGGGAAACCCAAGCCTCCTACTCGCTTCATGGCTGCAGCCATCTTGGTTGGAGTTATTTGCATACTTGCTCCTGATTGGCTGGTGGGCATGGTTTGTGGGTGTATCAGAGTGATGGTTAATTTGCATATTACTCTTTTATTAGATAGGATATTCATCATATAGGTTTATGGTGGGGGGAAGCTCTTCAAGTACCTGGGAGGATGCAGAAGACTCCTCTAATGGTGCACATTCTATAACAGGTACTGCAGGGAAGTCAGGAAAGTCTTTCCCTAGGAGGTAAAATCTAAAAACTGAAGACTGAATGAGATTAAGCTAGTGGGAGGGATAAGAAGAGGCTTATTTTGGGGAGTGGGAACAGGATATAAAAAGCTCAAAGTAATAGCTGTCATTCTGGATGTTCTTCCAGACGAAGCCGCGGTGGTGGGGGCCAAGGCAGAGGTGGTTAGGGGTGATCAGGCAGGCCAGCAAGCAATTAGGGGTGATCAGGCAGGCAGGCGGAGTGGATAGGGGGTGATGAGGCCAGCAGGGGAGCAGTTAGAGGGTAATCAGGCTGGCAGGTGAGCAGTTAGGGGGCGATCAAGCCAGCAGGGGAGCAGTTAGGGGCAATCAGGCAGGCAGGCAGAGGTGGTTAGGGGTGATCAGGCAGGCAAGCAGAGTAGGGGCGATCAGGCAGGCAGGCAGGTGAGCTGTTAGGAGCCTGGGGTCCCAGATTAGAGAGGGTGCAGGCCGGACTGAGGGGACCCCCCACCCTGTACATGAATTTCATGCACTGGGCCTCTAGTCTATATATATAAAAGGCTGAGTGACTGACCCGATGTCCGTCCGACTGCCCGACCAACCAGTATATATGGCGTGCACTGGCAATTTAAAAATAAATGGTGACTTGTGCATGCACGATACATATAAAGCTCTCGCTGGTGCCAATAACGTGTGCTTTTCGATCTGTCATTGTTTATTATGAATTGGTTGTTTTTGTTGACATTCTGAAGCTGAAAGAAAGCAGCATGGTTGAAAGAATATGTCTGAAGACCAACTATTGGCACAATGTACCTCTGAAGCCAAAAAAAGCCAGTGTCGTTACAGAATGTATCTGAAATATTTCTTCTAATTAAGTTCCTTTCAATGTGTACGAATCTGTGCACTGGGCCACTGGTCAAGTAATCATAAATAAAGTAGTTACACTGAAAATTACAAACTCTGCTGAGAGTAAAGAAGAATTAAATAAACACATGAAAAGATGTATTATGTTCCTGGATGTAAAACCTCAATATTGTTACATTTACTAAATGTAACAACCTAGAACCGTAAAGTTTCTATAAGAAACCAAGAAGAATCTTCATAACCTTAGAGTAGGTAAAGATTTATTAGAGAGGACACACAAAATATTTGATTATAAAAATGATATAAATTAGGCTTTATGAAAATTAAAACATTCATCATGAAAATGAGTAGGTAAGCCACAGACTGGGAAAAATATTCTCAATATATATCTGATAAGACTCATATCCAGAACATATAAAGAACTCTTTATAAATAGAAAGCCCAATTGACCTAATTTTACAAATGAGCAAAACACTTGAATAGACACTTTACAAATGATGCTTAACATCACTAGTCATCAGAGAAATGAAAATTGAAACCATGATGGAATACCATTCCTCATCCACCAGAATGGTTAAAATAAAAAAGACCGACAATATCAAATGTTGGAGAGGGCTTAGAGAACTAAAACTTTCTTATGTTGCTGGTAGGAATATAAAATGGTAAAACCACTTTGGAAAATTGTTTGGCAACTGACATTCATTTATTTAATGAGCCAGCAGTTCCACTACTAGGTATGTATTCAAGAGAGATAAAAATATATATCCACAAAAGGACTTGTACAAGAACATTCACAGGCTTCATTCATAATATCCTCAAGATGGAAACAATCCAAATAAATACAAACAGGAGAATGGGTAAACACATTTTAATATCTATGTATATAAAACCCTAATATGCAAATCGACTGAATGGCAGAACTACTGGCAGAATGACCAGTTGCTATGACGCGCACTGACCACCAGGGGGCAGATGCTCAATGGAGGAGCTGTTCCCAGCCTGCAGGCCCAGACCGGCAGCGGCAGCTAGCCAAGGTGGGTGCGAGCAGGGGCCCTGATCACCCCGCTGGTTGTCCCACAAATTGACCCTGATCACCGGCTAGGCCTAGGGGCCCTACCCGTGCACGAATTTTGTGCATTGGGCCTCTAGTATTTATATAATGGAATACTAGGTAGAATAAGAAGTGAATTATTCTTCTTATAGCTACATAGTATTCCATTATATAAATATATCAATAATGTGACTATTTTTCAAAAATACTTTTGAGTAAAAGAAGTCAGATACAAAAGACTACATACAAATGACTTATTTTGAAGGACAAAAATAGGCTGAACACATGAAGGGTGATAGGGTCAGAGAGTGATTGCAGCTAGGGTGAAGGATATTGAATTGAAAGGGATGTACGAGAACTTTCTAGGCTGATGGAAATATTCTATAGCTTATTGGTGGTGGTTGCACCGGTGTACACAGCTGTCAAAACCTCTCAAACAGAACACTTAGAATTTGTTATTTTGCTGTCTGTAAATTATACCGTAATTTTTAAAAAGCTGAGGATAAGAGCATAGTTTGTTTATAGGTGTAAATGACTACTCAGGGCTGGTGATTAATTCTTTTCTCAAATTTCATCCCAGAAAACAAGAGTACACCCTGCACTTTCATAAATTTTTTCCTGTATTTTAGCCCACAGTGATAAAAGAGTTATTTATTAAAGACCTTTCTCCTCATGGTATGTCATAAGAGAGTTGAAACCATCCTATCTAATAAAAGATATGTAAATTAACCGTCACTCTATCACAAGGATGGTGGCGCCTATAGCCACAAGATGGCGGCGCCCAGTCCTCTCAGCCCTGACAGAGTCCCCCAGTCCCGGGAGAGTGGCTGCTGAGAGAGGGCACTGTGAGCGGCCTGGCGGAATGCTTGCTTCGTCCCTGCAGCGCCCGGCTGCGGATGGGCCTCTGGGCTGTGGAGAGCCTCTGGGAAGTGGGTGTAGAGCGGCCAGGCCCTGCAGAGAGCTACTGGCACACAGATTCATGTGCAGGGCTACTAGTCAACAATAATGAAATAAATCTTATCTGAAATGGAATAGCCTAGGACAGTGGTCAGCAAACTGCGGCACGCAAGCCGCAGTTTGCAGCTCTGTTGACTAATGAGTTTGCCAACCACTGTCATATACTACCCTTTACCTCTTTGCACACAATATGCCACAACTGCCTAATCCTCACAGCTTCCAACTACACGGTAACGTTTAGTCTAGTCCAGTGGTCAGCAAACTCATTAGTCAACAGAGCGGCAAACTGCGGCTCGCGAGCCGCATGTGACTTGCGAGCTGCGGTTTGCTGACCACTGGCCTAGGACATGTTAAAAAATAAAAAAAGCAGATTGTGAGAAAGGACATGCCATCTGTCCTTAAAAACTTTGGCTGGTGGAATAAGAATTTGGGTAGAAAGAACTATTCAAATAAGCTTATATATGCTATACTTCTCCACCTCTGATTTATACTCAATAAGTTATACCCCCCAAATATAACTGATATCTGAAAAACAAATCCTGTGACCATTATGATATAAAGAACTTAACTAATTCAGTAATCTTTTTCAGTCTTGAAAATAATGGATTCTCAATAATTATTTAATTAATGTACTTACTGATTAGTTAGAATTTATGTCCAAATTACATATGCCCATAATGGAAAATATACTGCAATTATATTATAATGTCTTCATATAAAATGTTTGAACCAGAGATGATTTCATTAGGCAATTTATGGGAAGCATATTTAAATTGATATATGAAATAACGTACAAATCCAACTCACCCCAGCTTAAAAGTTTAATCATACTGTAATTACCTGATTAGATTTTTAAAACAATGATAGAAAAAGTACTATTGTTAGAAATAAAAAACAAACACACAACAAACAAATCCCACTGAGTCTAATTTGGCCTCCACTGGGGTATCTACATGATTATAAAAGATACAAGTGCATTGTTTTGAACTGAACACCACATTAGCTAGATCAGAAAAGCTGTGAACTGAGAAGGAAATTGTTATTCCAGCGATAGAACCGCAACTAGAGAGAATGATTCTGCTGGCAGCCAAGACTTCAGGGGATTCTCACTATGAAAACCAGTGGTCTTTTAATCACACATTATAAAAGCATTTGCGATGCTTTGCAGGCTGCCTTTCTTCAAAGATTTTCCTGCTGCCTTCCTTCCTGAGCACAATAGGTTCAAGATGGCTAATGCTGTTTCCTAGTTGTGCCAAGAACCTCCTGAATGCCACTGGGCTTTCATCATGAAGACAAATGGCAAAACATCAAATGGGAATATCTCATTCTAAATGGGGACTCCTACGATCATGTTATTTTTGGGAGAGCAGCTCTCTGGCTCCATGGATATCACTTGAACGGAGTAGCCACGTTCTTCTGCAGCTCTTGCTCGGTCCAGATCCACCAGGCACATGCACTGCTTTCCTGAAATACAGCCCATGGGATCATGAGATCCTGTCCAGCTAACAGTGCCATTTCAATGCATTCAAGGGACTCTATACAGTGACAAAAATCTATAGTTGTATGGAGAATGCTGTTTGCCCCCAAGTCCTGTTTAGCATCTCTTTCAATTTAATTCTTGATCAGTATGGAGAGAAACAATTACAAATGTATGACATTTCAAAGATCTGTTTCTGCTAGTAATTTAAATGTTAACCTTCTAAAATATGTTTATAAGTAAATCTCAATAAAAACTACAGATTATTTCCCACTTTGATTAAAAATCCATGTAAAGACCTTTACTCTTTATAACCTATGAAAACACATTATCTGTCATACTGTGAAACAAATAATATCTGTTTTTCATATCTAAAATGACATGCAAACAGAGGGCCATCTGAAAGAATGTTGCAGTTTGCAAATGGAGTTTTTAGGACAATAAAGAAGTGAGAAATAGAAAATATTTGTGAAAATTCTCAATTGTGTGATTATTTCAGGTAGATGTGTAATGCTGAGTGTAATATAATGTTAATTTTCAGAGCTCCTATACTCATATGAAATAGTGGTATTCAATTTTCTTTGTAACCTTTGGAAAACAAGAGGAAACCTGACTGGCAAGTAAAGCAGTGAATCTGCGTTCATTTGGCAAACTTCTATTTCAAAAGTAGCCCAGGAAAAAAAACGATTTGGGTTGAATATATTAAAAGTTATGGCTTTTACACTTTCAAGTTCTTTAAATTCAATACATAAACTTCTTCATCCTCTTAGAAAAAGGTTATTGACTCTGTAGAATTTCATTCCATTTTTCCTCAATAATTATAACAATACCTCAGCATTATTTCTAACGGATGTATTTAAAAGATGGCTGATTCTGCTAAATGAAAGCTTCAGAAGTGAAGACAGAAAACTGAAATAGAACAGCTCTTCTGTGGAAGATGGAAGAAGCCTCACAGAAAAACTGGAAGGTGAAATCAGTAGGGAAGAATTGGCAACCAGAGATTCCATTTTAAAATATTTTGTATATTTTCCTTAAAAGGCTCATGCCAAAAATGATTAACTGTGTTAGAGTGATATATAAAAAAAGATATCTCTAATTCCATTTAAGCTAAATCACCCCCCTCTTTATCAATAGCCAGTTGGCTAACTTTTCCCCTCTTAAACTATGGTTCCTCCTCTAAGACTTCTGTAAATGCCCCCTCTCACCTCCATCTACTTTTCAATTTAAATGAAACATTCTCTGTCAGATGGGATGTTCTACGTTCCTTCAGTACCTACCCTGGGTTTACATCGCAGCTCATTTAGCCTTGGCTTTGATCCCTGTCCAGTTTATTTTTCCTTTTCCATTACAGAGAAGAATCTCATGTGTTTACATGTTGAGGCAGTATCTTTACAACTGAAATCCAGTTGTTGGAAGTCTACCTTTTAGGGTCTGGGAAGCTTCCTAAAATGTTCACAGAACAAAAGTATGACCTGTGCAAAGTACAGATGTAGACTGACTTTGAACCTGACTTTCCCGCCCTTCATGCCAGTGATCATGCCAAATGCTTCTTGTCCTTAACTAGCAGCTTCCCTTCCAGCCAGTCCCTTCCGGTTTAATGCCTGAAACATCACCATGTGCACCCCCACCCACCACACCAGTGATGTCGTCACTGAGTCTAGTGAAGTTATATAAATTTAATTCTATATATATATGTAAAATACACCTCAGTATATATATTGGACTGTACATCAATGTACATTCAACTAACTCAAAGTGTTGGAATGGGAAAAGGAGGAGGAAGAGGGGAAGAGAAAGAGAGAGAGGTGGCAGGCAGGAAGGAGCAAGCTTTTTCCATGTTTATGCGCCAGAGTGTGAGAAAGAGAAGGAAATCACTTGTTACTTCAGCTTTAGGTCTCAAATGCCTCTCCATATCTTGCTATGCTGACTTTGACTGTAGAGTTTAATGGCAACTAGTTCTCATATAACATGACCCCTGAATGAAAGCTAATGACTGTATCTGGCATTCTGCCGAAGAAACAGTAATCTGTTTTTCAGATCAGCATGGTCTCCAACGTGGGGCTTTTCTAAATAATTTTTAAGACTAGTTTGGACTCTACTCAATCATTGTAAGCCTAACTTTGGACTCCATCACTGGTGGGCAAAAATGGACAAGAGCTTCATGTCTAGAATCAAATAATGTGGGTTCATAGGGTGTCTCTGACATCTATCAGATGAAGGAGCCTGGACAAGTTTTTATCTCAGTTCTCTTGTCTCTAAAATATAAATAATAGTATGTATACACTCCATAGGTATTTTTATAAGAATTTACTAAGATAATGGGTGAAGGGCACTCAGCACAGGGCTTAAATGTTCAATAATTGTTAGCTGTTATTGTCCTTCTAAATGTCATTTCTTTTTCTAAAGCAAAGTCTTGGATAAATTTATCACTTAAACTTGAAATGCCATTGTAGGCATTTCCATTTAGGCAATATTTAACATTATAAATGTCAAACATATTGGTCTATGATTAATAATATACAAGCATATCTTTTTTTATGAGAAGGACAACATTATCATCCTTGTTTATACGTTTTTAATCCATCAATTTTAGTGTGCATAGTTGATCTTTTTTATTTTCTTATGGGGCTTTTGGTAAGTCCTTCAGTTTGTTCGTAACAGTAAGAAAGATCTAACATAATTCTACTCAATGTACAAACATTAAAAATGTATTTACTTTAAAAGTATTATTAACAAAAACGAGATAAAGTGTTGTTATTGTTGCAAAGCCTTTTTCAATATGGATTAAGTGTTCTGGGGGAAATAATCTTTAGTTTCTTGTTGATAAATGAACCAATTTTTCCCGTACAGAGTCGCTCCATTCATTCCTAGGCCTACGGTACATAATCTACTCAGCAGCTGTGGTGAAAACACATACCTACGAGCCTTCGTTGGGGTGGAAGCTGGACAGCTGTCTGATCTGCAAATCGACACAGGATCATGTGTTCCTAAAAGAAAAAGCAATAAAATGTGGGTTTGTTTTAACCTTTTGCTTCAAAATTAAACATATTTTTAAAAACTACCTCATTTTTGTAAAGTTCTACATTAACTGAATAAAGCGCTGCACAAATAGTACTTTTGAAATAAGCACATTGTCAGAAAACAGTGCTCAGAACCTTGTTTCTACATCTGAAGAGCTGTCTCAGGAACAGAGGCACGGAAGATGCTCAGGGCCATTTAACAGCTGCTTTTAGCAGAAATATACTTACAACTGGTGATTATAGAATGTTAAACTAGAAGACCTAAAATTCATTTAAATTTTTCCTTTAATAAAATTTGAATCTCAGAAACATGGTTCCAAGAACACATTCTAAGTGGTGTTTCTTCCTACTACCAGAGGGAAAGGAAGTACTGGAGAGGATCACTGTTGTGGCTTCTGTGTTTCCCCAAATACCTAGCGGAGTGCTGGCTACTCCCCCGCCCTCTCCCTCCCTCTACCCTTTGCTCAGTTCCCCACTCTTCCCTGGCTCGCTCACTCTCCTCTCACTCCAAATGCTGATGAGGTGTACCTATTTCTGCCTTAAGAGGAACCATAAAGTGGACCTGAAGGAATGGGAGGGAAATTATTGCTTCTGCTTAACAATGTTAGGAAAGGTGCATTAATAAAAAGGGAAGAAGGCTTTAAAGGGATGAGAGCTAATGAGTCTGCACAGCCTCTTAAACCCGCAAGTAGCCAAAGGTGAGTGATTCGTTGCAGTCAAGATGACTGCGGTGCTCCCAGGACAACTGTTCGTTCAGAACAGCTGCACTTTCCTAGTGTGTAAATGATCTCACCTGCCAGCTTAGCCAACGGGTGGAACTCAGCTTCATCATCTGTCTCCTTGGTCTTCTGTACATTCAATTTGCAGCCTCCATTTTTAAATATGGTAATTGAAATGAGTGCAATGCTAGGTCTTTTAGAAGGCTTAACTTTTTCTCAACTTTAATGCATTTGAAAAAACATTTCAATGCTCACTGTAAGATTTAGTGGCAATGTCTAGAGTACTAATAAGATGATTTAAATAAATAACTTTTATTAAGTTTCCATAAGTCAAAAAGGGGCAGAAGAATTTAGAATTATATAACATGATGAAAAGGCAAGAAAAAGCATGCCCTTTGTCCTCATGATGTTTGTTAATTAAGATTCATTTAAATATAGGTATATAGGTAATACTGAGGCAATCACAACCTCAGATGAGGTTTGTTTCTCTTGTCCTGGTAAGTCCCACCCATACACAAATATTAGAATTATCTGTGTATGTGTTCTCCCCTGTAGAAGTTAAAGTCTGAAAGGGTGAGGCACACACTAGATACTCACCTACTCTGTTGGCTAATTGAACATGGAGAACATTTCTAAAGTGACTCTCAAGAGATTGGGGCACTAAGTCCATGTAGTTCTGTCTGCCAGCCCACTCATCATGGTTAAGTTAGGAAAAACTGAGATACCATCTTGCCATAGTATTCAAGAATACTTCTCTATAGAGCATTTACATCTGAGACCTCATAAAGGCTGGTGGCCAAACAGCTTTGCGGGGTGTGGGAGAAAGAGGTGATAAAGACGAATTGGGCACCAGAGAGTTTTTTGCCCTGTCTCTTTTACCTCTAGGAATTTTTCTTTCCTTTCTAGGCAGTAAGATTGTGGCAGCCGACTTCACTTCCCTAGGCTTTTGCTATACATTCTCTGAGTTTGCTTTACCTAGCATCACTCAAGGATGGATTAGAACAAGGCTCTAGTTTTTATTTATTTTTAAATTCATTTTCTATTGTATTAGCAGGGTCTTGGGAGAGAAAGGTGAGGTGTTTTTAATCTTATGAAAATAAAGTTCCTGGGATACTAATTTTGCCCCAAATCTTATAGTTTCCCAGGATATGAAAACCTAAATCCAGTAGGCAAAGATTAGAAAAGTGCCAGCTTTGAATAAAAACATGAACACGAAGTTTCTCTCTTCTCCACAGGTTCTGTGTATATGGGTGGGCAGAAGTGAGGGGTTGGGGAGAGGTGAGAGGCAGGAGACAGAGTTGGAGCTGGAAATTTAAGAGGTAGAGATGAAGGAGATATAGGTGCCAAGGTGATAGAATGAACATTTTTAGGTCACTGCACCTATTTCATTGTTGGAAAGAGAAGAAGGTAAAATTCCTAGAAGGCAAGGCTGATATATAAAATGATACTATATATTTTAGTGAGTTTTTGCCAGAAGTCAAAATAACTAAACTAAAAATACAATCTAATTCATCAACTTTTAATAGGATTATTTACGTATTTCTCTCAAATATGATGATTTCTTAGATTGTATTATGTCATGCTATTGATCATTTAATTAGTTAATAGTGATGTTCACAAAGCTAGAAACTGGGGTTTCTAGTCAAGAAGGTGGCATAGGTAAGTGCTGTACTTGCATCCTCCAATAACCACATCAAAATACAACTAAACTACAGAACAGCTATCATTCAGAACCTCCTGAAATCTCCCTGAATGAAATGCTACAACTAAAGATATAAAGAAGAAGCCAAATCAAGATTGGTAGGATGGTTGGAGACTCAAAATGGGCTGGTCCTACACCCATGTGTGGTGGATAAAATTTGGGAGGAGGGCACTAAATCTGAATCTCCATCAAACTGGCTATCACTGTTCACCCTGGCCTAGTGAATCCCTGATACACCACCTTACCAACTTGTAGGCCCACCCATGCTGTTTCCAGTGGCTTTCCCATATGAATAGCGTGTCTTGGCTCATGCTTCAGACTTTCCTAAAATCTTTTTAAAACACAGCATCTGGCCTCAGCATGTCCTGTGCCTCTTGTTAAATGGCTCCTGGCCCAGCACTAGCAGCAGCTGGCTTTGGTTTTCAGCTTGGTCTCTCCTGGACACCTCCAACCTCCAAGCCCAGCACAAGAAGCAGCCATCTGCAGATCGCTTTGTAGCTCGTGCCAGGTGGCTCTGGGAAGAACACAGGTGGCGGCTGACCTTGGACCATACCTCCTGGGAGGCCCCAGAGCCAGCATACCAGGTGGACAGCTTCAGACCACATTGAAGCACCACCCAACTGTCTCCACAAGTGACAAATTCAAGGGGTTGGCTCAGCAGGCCCCTATACAGTTGATCCTCTCCGGTGGTCACAACCAGTCCTTGTAGCTGATCGTCCTGGGGATAAATCCCTCCCATTGATGTGCTAACAGAAATCCACATTCAACAACAGAAGTGTGTACACAGTCCACATGGTGGTTGGAGGTGCACTTGGAGTTCCCAGTGCCAGTGAATGGGAAGGCTGTACCACTGGACCCTACAGGATACCTACTACATTAGGCCACTCTACCAAGCTCAGGAGATACAGAAGCTCTACCTAATACATAAAAACAAACACAGGGAGGTGGCCAAAATGAGGAGACAAAGAAATGTGTCCCAAATGAAAGAACAGAACAAAATTCCAAAAAGAACTACACAAAATAGAAACTAGCAATCTACTAGATGCAGAGTTCAAAATACTGGTTATTAGGATGCTCGATGAATTTAAGGGAAGAGTAGATGAACGTAGAGAGATATTAAATTGCATAAAAAGGACATGGAAACAATAAAAAAGAACCAGAAATGATGGCTACACTAACTGAAATGAAAAGTAATTTATAAGAAATCAACAGGAAGGCAGATAAAGCTGAGGATCAAAACAGTGATTTGGAATATAAAGAAGCAAAAAAAAAAAAAAATCACACAATCAGAACAGCAAAAAGAATTAAAAAAAAATGAAGATAGTGTAAGGGGTCTCTGGGACAACTTCAAATGTACCAACATTTGCATCATGGGGGTGCAGGAGGGAGGGGAAGAAATTGAAAACCCATTTAAAACAACTATGACAGAAAATTTTCCTAACCTGGTGAAGGAAATACACACAAGTCCAGGAAGCACAGAGAGTCTCAAGTTAGATGAACCTAAAGAGGCCCACACCACGATGCATCATAATTAAAATGCCACAGGTTAAAAACAAAGAGCAAATCTTAAGAGAAAAGCAGTTAGTTACCTACAAGTGAGCTCCCATAAGACTGATTTCTCAACAGAAACTTTGCAGCCAGAAGGGAGTGGCAAGAAATATTCAAAGTGATAAAAACTAAGGATCTACAACCAAGATTACCCTACCCAGCAAAGCTATCATTTAGAATTGAAGGACATATAAAGAGCTTCTCAGATAAGTAGTAGCAGTGGAAGAAGAAGAAAGAAGAAGAAAGAAGAAGGAAGAAAAAGAGGAAGGAGGAGGAGAAGGAGGAGGAGGAGGAGGGAAGGAGGAAAACATGAACAATAAAATGGCAATAAAGACATATCTATTCAATAATTGAATGTAAAAAACAAACAAACAGAACAAAAACAGACTCATAGATACAAAGAACATCTTGATGGTCAACAGATGGGAGGGGGGTTGGTAAAAAATATGAGGGGATTAAGGAGTACAAATTGGTAGTAACAGAATAGTCATGGGGATGTAAAGTACAGAACAGGGAATATGGTCAGTAATATTCTAATAACTATGCCTGGTGTCAGATGGGTACAAGATTTATCAAGATGATTACTTAGTAAGTTACATAATATCTAATCACAGGTTGAACACCTGAAACTAGTATGATATCTCAACTATAATTGAAAAAAAAATTATTTAAAAAAAAGAAAGAAAGTTGGAAACTGTTCTGCTCAGGTTGGCAACTCAGAACTGTGTAATGTGCTAACTACCACTGGGAAACAACTCTCTGTGGGGCTCCTGTGTTTCTTCATGACTGTGAGCAGAGGCACTGACTTTGTTTCAGATCAGGGCTTGGCAAACTATGGCTCACAGGCCAAAGCCAGCCTATGACCTGATTTTGTGTGGCTCAAAAGTTAAGATTATTTTTTACATTTTAAAAGGGTTGTAAACTTACAACAAAGACAAGGACAATGTAGAATATGTGGGAGGTTTGTAAGTGGCTGGCAAAACCTAAAATATTTACTTTTACGGATAATTTTGTCTCTCTTCCAAGATTATCCTTTTAAAGATGTTTGTATAGGAAAAGGCCTTAGAAACTATATAATGTCTCCTTTCAGAGTAAAGGGCAGGCATTCTTCCTTAAAGATTACATCTTAAAACACTTGGGTTTCCTAAGCTCAGGTTTCTTTTCCTATAATGCAACTCACTGTGTGTGTATAAGTGTTACCTGGCTCTTTTTGTGCTGCCCTGTAGGCATTGAGCCTCAGGAAGTCAGTGCAAAAATGATAGTCTGGCTACCCCTATCACTGTGAGCAATAGCTGTGTTTGTCGTTGACACAGGAGTCTCCTGTCTTCTCTCAGCATCCATTAGACTATGGCTGGCTAACTAGTTGGCTTGCAACCAGGGTAAATGCTTAGACAATTTACAAAAACTTGTCAACTATGTAAAGATTAACCTTGATTTCAAAAAGAAAATCCACATTAGATGTTCTTGAGTAATTAAAATATAACTATAGATTATATACTCTATTAGAAATCCGAGAGGAAAATATATAAAAAAAGATAAAAAGTATATTAAGAATACATCTAGATCTTCAAAGGTTACCTTGTATGATAAAGTTTTCTTAAATTGTTCACTGAAATAGAAAAGAAAAAGAAATTAGTAATTTAAATACCAACTATTAAGAGTAGAAATAGTCTTAAAGGAACCAAAATTTTATTTAAATTATAAAAATATATATATTTTATCTGAAGTGTCTGTAATGCTATCCTGAACTAAAAACTATGCCAGTTTGAAATGACTTTATGTAAAGGCAAAAACATCATCAGTCTGTTATTAATTATAAATTATTTCAAAGATTGTTTACACTATTAGAGAAGCAGTCATTTTTTTTTCTCTTCTCTGCATGAGTGCCGACAGATTTAATCTGTTTTAAAATGTAACTTTTATTGTTAGTCAGGTGCAGAGGGTCCAACAGATCAGGAGGGGGCTGCCATTAAAAAGACAGTTTATTCCTCACAGTTCCCAGGAGGAGGGGATGACAGGGCCACTGGGGAAGCACTAGGGGTGAGGAGGCAGAGGTAATGAGCCGTTATTGCAGATTCCCTGGGAAGGCATGACAAGGCGGGGTGCACAAGTTTAGGATTGGCTAGTGTGAACAATGTGAGCAGTCTCTGGGGCATACGGGCTGTCCCTAGTTGTCTGCTACCGGGCCCTGGAGTGATTAGGGCAGGGGGATAGTGACCCTGGAGTGGTTCTCCAATGACAAAGGGGGAAAATATCACTATATCTACAGAGATGTGATTGGCAGATATTAATCTGAGACTTTAAAATCAGTTAAAGTCTCAGGCTGAGGAACTCAAATTAGCATTCTTAAGAATCTTTTTATTGCTAGCCTTAAATTTCTTGGTAGGTCATAAAATATGCATTTTATTTAAGTAGATTTAGAATAAAATGAAATTTCAGCTATTGAACAAGCTGCAAGTTATAGTCTATTATTGGCTTGTCCAGAGTTCCTTTATTTTTTTTCTCAATGAGTTGCAAAAGTAGTAAAGAACAAAACAATGGAAGACAAAAATACAAAGGCTATTGTTTGTACTTTTAACTCTAAATTATGTAGATAAGAAGCTTTTAAGTATAAATACTAATAAAATTAAATTATAAGGTTTCTTAAAAGTAATGATGCAAATGGTCAAGAACTCATTTTTGACACATTACAGGATAAACTTCTAAAACTAACATATTGAATCTGTTCTATAGTTAAAATGATTGGGATGATTCTCAGAACTATGGCTCAGAGAGTGAAATGTCATAAACGCCGAAGGAGTGGTCCTCCATTAGGCTAAGTTAAAGTGATGAGAATTAGAATGTCACCCCAACTATCCTATATAATAAAAGGGTAATATGAAAATTGACCCTAACAGCAGTATGACCAGCCACCATGATGTGCACTGACCACCAGGGGGCAGACGCTCAATGCAGGAGCTGCCCCCTGGTGGTCAGTGCGCTCCCATAGGGGGAGCTCCCCTCAGCCACAAGCCAGGCTAATGGCTGTGAGCGCAGCGGCAGCAGCAGGAGCCTCTCCTGCCTCCTCAGCAGCACTAAGGATGTCCGACTGACAGCTTAGGCCCGATCCCTGGGGGAGCAGGCCTAAGCCAGCAGGTGAACATCACCTAAGGGGTCCCGGACTGTGAGAGGGCGCAGGCTGGGCTGAGGGACCCCCCCAAGTGCATGAATTTTCATGCACCAGGCCTGTAGTGTGGGATAAGAAGCACTGCAAAAATGGCTGTCGAACCTGCAGACTAACCATCACCACTACTGTAACTAGCAACAGCTTATATTTATTAATTCCACGGGGCTTCTAAGGGCTTTACATATATATCAATCAATTCCCACAAAAACCTTGAGGTAATTTACTATTATAACCTCCATTTTGTAGATGAGAAAATGTAGGCAAACAGAGTTTAAGTAAATTGCTTGAGGTGAAACAACTTATAAAAGAATGAGGAGCCAATATTTGCACCAGGAGAAACACTTCCAGGCGCTAAGCACTTAACCACCACACTTCCTGCCCCTCATAGGGAATGAGTTCCATTCAGAAGTACACAGAGAAGTGCTGAAGCTGTAAGACTTCTGGTTGTCAGACTCCTAAACAGACTTGCTTCTAAATTTCTGCAAGAGCTTGAACCAGGAGAAAAATCAAGGGCAGATATCGAGAAGACTCTCTCTTCCTTGTAAAACTTATAAACAGTACTTGCCATTGTAGAAAGAGGAAGAGTTCAAAACTGAAGTCTCATTACAACTTTATATCAAAAGAGTTTGTGCATTGGTTTAATCCCCATATGGTGCCTTAAGTAGAACACTGACTTTCACCTTTTTGGAAAATTAAACTTGGAGGTATTCTGAATGAAACCATAACAGCAAGGGCACGTGACAAAGGCAGCCCGTGTTTGGATGCAGTGTTCAATCACCATGTCTGTTGCCACTCCACAGGCATGCAACGCCACCTGGAAAACAGAACCAGACCTTAGCACCAAGTTCTAACAGTGCTATTTTTGTGCCTCTTAAAGATACTTTTTGTGAGGACTGATCCTCAAGAGATTTCAAATTACCAGAATATTATTCCATAATAGTTCTCATGTGGACACACCAAAGAACTAGCTAGCTATTCATATTAAGAAAATTAAGCAAACTTGAAAAATTAAAAGTGTAATATTGCAAATGAAGCATGATTCATTTAGTAGAAAATCTGATGTAGTGGAAAATATAACATGTATGCATGTCTAAATTAGTGCTCTTGCTTTTATGAATTTAGTTCAGTTGTAGCATTGTGGTGAGAACACTAGGTTGAAATAAGAATTTCTTCTAGCCTAGAACTCGAGTTGGGCCACTTAAAATTCAGTTTCTTTGGGCCTTAGTGTTCTGAACTAAAAACTAAGGTTAACATGACATGTCATAATACTGATGCAAAAATTAATAAAAATATATTTGCACTTTTTCAAATGCTACATAAATATAACCAGTGCAGTGCAAAAACTTATTAAATCCTATTTTAAAGCAACTTTTCATATTCATATTATAACAATTCTTGACACTGAATGATGAATTACATAAACTACTTTAGATGTGTTTATTTAGAAAGAAACAAATAAAATTACAAATTAAAGTCATGATTAGACTTTGAATAATTCAGGGGAAAAAACCCTCTTAAAATGATTTTCAAAAAGATGGTTGTTAAGGCATGAGATTGCCATCTTCTCAGGTTGTCGGCACCTGAATAAATTTTCCTTCCATCAAAATAGTCAAAATGATTTTCAAATGTGTTTGAAAACAAATTCCTTAAAAAAAAATACACACACACACACACTGAGTGGCCAAATTATCTCTGAATGCATAATAATCTGGCCACTCAGTGTATATCCTATATAATAAAAGGCTAATATGCAAATTGTCCCCTCGACCAGGAGTTCGACCAGCAGGCAGGCTGGCCAACCGCCCATGTCCCCACCCCCTGGCCAGGCTGGCTGGACCCCACCCATGCATTGGCCTCTAATACACACACACACACACACACACACACACACACACACACACACACACACTGAGTGGCCAGATTATTATGTGTTCAGAGATCATAATAATCTGGCCACTCTGTGTGTGTGTGTGTGTGTGTGTGTGTGTGTATATATATATATATATATATACAAAATAAAGTAGACAATTTTGAAAATTATTAGCTAAACAAAGCAAAACAGGACTATATACTAGTAAAAGAAAATCAGATGTAGGAATCTTGAAAGATAAAGTGTTTTGTCAAAAAAATGCTCACATTTCCAATTCATTCTGGACAGAAGCAAATTGTATTGCATTATAATTGTCCTTTCTAGGGACAGATCTCTCAACTTCAGGGTAGGCAGGGGTGTTCAGGATGAAGAAATGATTTTCTGGAAATTTCTGAATGTGAAATATTATAAGCCAGATTCCCCTTTTGAACTGGAAGACCAAAAACAATGCTGTACTAGGGAGAAGCAAAATCTCTGTTCTCAGTCCTTTTCCTGAATTCTCTCCTCCTTCTAAGCCTCCCTCAACTACATAGACGTCAACAATCCCTAAGATTGCTGTCAACCCACTTTTTTGGTTTCACTCTGAAAGTAGAGCCCAGGAAGGCTGCTGTCCAGGAAAGGCAGCAGCTACAGGGTTATTAGAAGAGTAAAAACTTGATTTCTCATCTGCCCTTTTTATTTAATCAGCTTTGCAAAGCAAAATTATGGCTAGTTTTTATTTTCATGGGTAGTTGGAGAAAATCTCAGAGTAAAAATTATAGATGCATTTTTCCCTGGAGGGAGAAAGAAGAGAGCCAACACTCACTAAGGGCCCATTATGTACTGGCTCTATATTGAGCCACTGCATGCAAATCTTTCTATGCTCATAACACCCCTGAAAGATTTTATTATCTGCATGTTAGAAGTGAGGAAACTAAGAGTGCCCACAACAAAGCAACTCCTCAGGGGCAGGATCCTGACTCCAGGCATTAACTACATCAGGTTGCTTCCCCACAAAGCCCTCTTAAGGCTCGTACAGAAAAGTTTAGACAATTTACTTTTATACATCTCTCTTTACTGTTGTTCTCACTTTCATTGCTACATGCAAAGGAGTTTATTTCCCTCATTTAAACCAAACAACTAAATCTAAACACTATTTATAGGATAGATTTTAGGTCTAAAGGTTCTATTGCATTATATGCTTCTAATTTCCATTGTCATCAAGTGTGGGTCAGGACTAACAAGCAAATAATGATGAGATACTGATCAATGAAACCATGTAAATAGGGACCTTTAGCAGGCAACAAAGGTGGCACTTCCCACCACTAGGGAAAGGATGGGCTTTTCACTAAAGTGATGCCGGGTTAATTTGATAGCTGTAAAATAAAATTAGATACTTTTCTCTCACCACACATAATTTCAAATAAATTAGCGATTAAAAAAATAAATAAATAAAAAAACCCGAGTGAATTCCTCCATAATGTAGAGGAGTGAGAAATACTTTCCTAACTATGTCTGAAAATCCACATGCAATAGGGGGAAGGTTAATATGACAGGGTGAAAAATCTTAAGAGCCCTTTTAAATGGCAAAAAGCCCCTCAAAACTGTATGTAAAAAGCCAAACAACAAAGTGAACAGATTTGCAACTTATAGCATAAACGAAGGGTTAATATCACTAATATATAACAAGCTTCTGAAATAAAGAAAAAGCCCAAAATCTGATGGTAAAATGAGTAAGAGATTTGGACAGTTCACAAAAAATATTTACAAATAGGGTTTAAAGCAAAATCACTTAATAATGCTCAAAATAAGAGAAACAAATATTTAAACTACTTTTAGGATACTACTTATCACCTATTAAAATAACAAAGTTCATAAAAATTGATGCCATTCTATGGGCCAGGCTGTGGGGAAACAAAATTACATGCTTAATTTGTGATCTTACTTCCAAAAATTTGTTCAAGGGACACATTGGCAAAAGACATAAAAAAAGATTTATTCATTGAGGCAACATCTGAAATAACAACAAAACAAAAACTAGCCAATTTCCCATAGACAGAGGACTGATGAATAAACACAATGAAGTATTCTGCAGCTCTAAAAAGAAATAAGGAATATATACATGGCTGTGGAGGATATTATTAAATGAAAAACAATGTTACAAAATTCTCAAACTATGCTTTTTTATAACTTTAATGGGTATATTGTGGGATAAAACAAGAAATATGCTGATGTCATTAGGAAACATTTTCTTTTAGCTTAAGAAAGAAGATATATGATAAATAAATGAGGCTAAGTTCAAATCCGATCATCCTGAATTTAAATTGGAAGTATCAGTATGATACTTGTTAAAAAAAAACCCCCACAATTTTGCCTAGCTCAGACCACTAAGAAGCCTAGAAACAAAGGTCAAGCCAGTAGCAATGACCATTCCCAGTACCTAGATTGTAGTAATTTAAATATCATTTTCCTTTCAAAGAATTTAGAGCTCCACAGAGAAATAGCTGATGAGGCAGGAAATTCACAAGATGAGCTGGAACAGCTTGTTATACTGAAAGAATGGATGCTATCAATACTACTGAAGTCTTTTTTTTTTTTTAATAAATCTTTATTCAGATTATTACAATTGTTTCTCATTTTCCCCCCCATAAGTCCCCTCCACCCAGTTCCCACCCCACCTTCTGCCCTTATCTCCCCCCCACTGTCCTCATCCATAGGTGTACGATTTTTGTCCAGTCTCTTCCTGCATCCCCTATACCCCTTTCCCCCTGAGAATTATCAGTCCAACTCCCTTTCTATGCCCCTGATTCTATTATATTCACCAGTTCATTCTGTTCCTCAGGTTTTTAATTCACTTGATTTTTAGGTTCACTTGTTGATAGATGTGTATTTGTTGCTCATCATTTTTATCTTTACTTTTTTCTTCTTCCTCTTCTTTTAAATAAATCTTTATTGTTCAGATTATTACAGGTGTTCCTCCTTCTTTTCCCCCATAGCTCCCCTCCACCTGATTCCCCACCCCACCCCATGCCCTTACCCCCCGCCACTGTCTTCATCCATAGGAGTAAGATTTTTGTCCAATCTCTTCCCGCACCCCTCACACTTGCTTCCCCTGAGAATCGTCAGTCCACTCCCTTTCTATGTCCCTGATTCTATTATATTCACCAGTCCATTCTGTTCTTCAGATTTTTTATTCACTTGTTGGTAGGTATGTATTTGATGTCATTTTGTTGTTCATAATTTTTATCTTTACCTTTTTCTTCTTCTTCTTCTTCTTCTTCTTCTTCTTAAAGAATACCCTTCAGCATTTCATGTAATCCTGGTTTGGTGGCGATGAACTCCTTTAGCTTTTTCTTGTCTGTGAAGCTCTTTATCTGACCTTCAACTCTGAATGATAGCTTTGCTGGGTAGAGTAATCTTGGTTGTAGGTTCTTGCTGTTCATCACTTTGAATATTTCTTGCCACTCCCTTCTGGCCTGCATAGTTTCTGTTGAGAAATCAGCTGACAGTCGTATGGGTACTCCCTTGTAGATAATTAACTGTTTTTCTCTTGCTGCTTTTAATATTCTCTCTTTGTCTTTCGCCCTTGGCATTTTAATTATGATGTGTCTTGGTGTGGTCCTCTTTGGATTCCTCTTGTATGGGGTTCTGTGTGCTTCCTGAACTTGTAAGTCTATTTCTTTCACCAGGTAGGGAAAGTTTTCTGTCATTATTTCTTCTAATAGGTTTTCAATATTTTGCTCTCTCCCTTCTTCTGACACCCCAAAAATTCGGATGTTGGTTTGCTTAAAGTTGTCCCAGAGGCTCCTTACACTATCTTCATATTTTTGGATTCTTTTTTCTTTTTGTTTTTCTGGTTGGATGTTTTTTGTTTCCACATATTTCAGATCTTTGGTTTGATTCTTGGGTTACGTTGACCTACAGTTGAGTTTCTGTATATTCTTTATTTCAGACAGTGTATGCTTCATTTCTGACTGATCCTTTTCCATTTTTTTGGCATTCTCATTAAGCTCCTTGAAGGTTTCATCAAGTTTCTCAGCGGTTTTAAGAAGATTCTTGAGTAACCTTATAAATGTGGTTCTGAACTCTATGTCAACCAGTAGTTTGCTTTCCTCTGTTTCTTTCATTCGTGACATGTTTCTTTGTCTCCACATTTTGGCTGCTTCCCTGTGTTGATGGAGTAGCTTTGTGTGGTAGGTGATCTATAGGGGGCAGTAGCTCAGCCTCCTCAATTACATGAGGTGGATGCTCTTGGTACACCCCTTTGTGGGCTGAGTGCAAAGTCTTGGTGTAGTTAAGCCTTAACTGCTGTTGGTACACTGGGAGGAATTGACCTCCAGGCCAATTAGCTGTGAGCACTCCCTGTGTCTATAATGGAAGAACTGCTGCGCTGAAGACACGCTTATGGGGCAGGACTTGTTTCAGTGGGGCTTTGGTGCTCACTGAGTCTGCCTCTTGAATGTGTCACTTATGGATGTGAGGAGTTGAAATCTGGTGTCTCACACTGACCACTAGGTACACTGGCTTCTGGATCTCCAATGGGGTGCAGGTCAGCTACTGTCTGAGGCCACCCAGCAGGAGCTACAGTGAGAGCTACAGTTTTCTCTTTGCTTGTGGTTTGGAGGTTTTGGAGCTGTCTGACCCAGGCTGCAAGTTTGCTAGGTTAAGTTGCGATAGGGCAGGGCTTTCTTATGCAAAAGCCGCTGCTTAGAGCTTGGGTGGGTTTGTAGGTTGTGCAGGGCGGGGTCTCAGGGCGTCACTAGGCTAGGGCGTGGCAAACAGCAATGGCTGCTAGTTAGCGGGCTCTGAGTCCCTGTCGGCAGTCCCGTGCCCCAGCTCCGTAAACAATAGGAGTTTGGGTCCCCTGCGTCTCCCCAGAAACTGTATTTCAGAGTAATCCGGGGCTTGTCTCCCTTCGGGTTGAAAAAAGCAACGCTCACCGCCAGCCCAGATCCCGCACCTCCGTACCTCAGCTTTTCAGCGCTTGTGCACGTCTCAATGCTCTTTTCTCTTTCCTTCTAGTTGTAGAACTTCCACTCAGCCAGCCTTCCCGTGGTTATGGGTGATAGATGTTTTGTCTTTTAGTTGTATTTTTGAAATTGTTGCGGGAGGCAGCAGTTTAGGTGTTTACCTATGCTGCCATCTTGGATTCTCCCAATACTACTGAAGTCTTATAAAAAAGACTCAGGGGCCAAATCCAAGCGGCTTCCACTGAACAATGATGGGAATATTTGAGCATCAGTTACAACAGTAACTGCAATGGACTGAAGTATTTCAAATATTAAACTGATGAATCAATAATCATACTGGAAAAAAAACTAACATTACTTTTGGTCGATAATCAACTCACTTTGAAAACTGGAAAATATTAGAAAAGAAACAAGTTTTATCGGGCATTTCCTATGTGAATGACATCTCAGAGTAACCGAATAGTTGCTAAAGATAAAAGTAAACGAAGGCAGAATTATAAAATTAGAACATCATCATTTCACAATTCTTACTGAAATAAGACAGCCAGATGTAAGTGCCTGCAGATAGAACCCACCACCTCCTATGATGTGGTCTTACCCAAAAGTGAACCTGATTTGATTATGCCACTATAATCAAGATCTAACTACCAATTCCTAGACAATATAGGAAACAAAGTAATATGTGGAACAAAATCAGGGGACTGTTATCAGCAGAATCCACACTGGAAAATTCTAAAGGAGAAATGGCATACTATCTAACAAAAGCAAAACATGCAAATTGACCGTACCTCCCCTACCTCCCACAAGCCACGCCCACCAGCCAATCAGGAGTGAGTAGGCAAATTAACCCAACAAATATGGCGGAGGCTACAGAGCTGGAGAGAGCTGGAGGCTTGGGTTGCCCCCGGTGAAGGAGGAAGCCAAGCTTTCTGCCAGCCCTGGCCTCCGCTCAAGGCTACAAAGTTTCAATTATAGAAGATAAATAAATCCCAACAAAAATGGCAGCAGCTGGAGGCTTGGGTTGTCCCTGGTGATGGAGGAAGCCAAACTCCGCTCCCCCCTCGCCCTAGCAGGCCCTGGCCTCTGCTCAAGGCTACAAAGTTTCAATTATAGAAGATAAATAAATTGAGATACCAGGGCCTCCGCTTGGGTTGCCGGGGGGTGTGGCTGGCCTGCAAACCACCACAGGCCCCTCACCCAGGCTGCCCCATGCCCTAAGGGAACCCCCACCCTGATCGGGACACCCTTCAGGGCAAACCAGCTGGCCCCCACCCATACACCAGGCCTCTATCTTATATAATAAGACTGTCACTCCAACACAGCAAATTGACTGTCATTCCAACACACAAGATGGCTGCCCCCATGTGGACACAAGATGGCCAGCAGGGGAGGGCAATTGGGAGGGACCAGGCCTGCAAGGGAGGGCAGTTGTGGGTGATCAGGCCAGCAGGGGAAGTTAATTGGGGGGGACCAGGCCTACAAAGAAGGGCAGTTGGGGGTGATCAAGCCTGCAGGGGAGGGCAGTTAGGGGGTGACCAGGCCAGCAGAGGAGGGAAGCTGGGGGGGACCAGGCCTGCAGGGGAGGGCAGTTAGGATTGACCATGCCTGCAGGGGAGGGCAGTTAGGGGTGACCAGGCCTTCAGGGTAGGGCAGTTAGGGGTGACCAGGCCTTCAGGGGAGGGCAGTTAGGGGCAATCAGGCTGGCAGGGGAGCAGTTAGGCATCAATCAAGCTGGCAGGGGAGTGATCAGGCTGGCAGGCAGAAGCGGTTAGGGGCAATCAGGAAGGCAGGCAGGTGAGCAGTTGGGAGTCAGCAGTCCTGGATTGTGAGAGGGATGTCTGACTGCCCAATAGGATTGGGCCTAAATGGGCAGTCAGACATCCCTCGAGGGGTCCCAGATTGGAGAGGGTGCAGGCTGGGCTGAGGGACACCCCCCGTCTCCATGCATGAATTTCGTGCACCAGGCCTCTAGTGGTTTTATAAACAGATAAACTGCAAGGAAAAAAACAAACAAAAAAGACAGGCATGGTGTGGTTGGCATAATCATTCCAAGATGTCCTAGAACCTGACATGACAAAAAAAAAAAAAAGGATTTTTTTGCAGCTGAAAGTAAGATTAAAATAGCAAGATTATTCTGGATTACATAGGTGGACTCAATCTCATCACATGAGCCCTTAAAATACAGAACTTATTCAGACAGGAAGCAGGAGAAATGAGACAGAAGTCAAAGAGAAGGACCTGAGCCACCACTGCTGGCCTTCACGGTAAGGAGGCCATGAGCCGGGGGACGTGGGTAGCTCTATAGAAGCTAACAATGATCCCAGCTGAGCCAGCAAGGGAGCAGGAACCTTAGTCTTACAACCACTGGAACTGAATTCTACCAACAACCTGAAATGATCCTGGAAGCGGACTGATTACCCCTTCAGGAAAAAGCCAAACCAAGCCAATGCCTGACTTTAATCTAATGACACCTGGAGCAGAGAGACTAACTGAGTCCACCTAGATTTCTGACCTATAGAGCTGTGAGGTAACAACTTTATGTATTTTATGCTGCCAAGTTTGGGTAATTTGTAAAAACAGATATAGAAAACTAATGCACATGACAACCTGTAGATTTAAGCCTTAAGATTGATATTAGCCATATCAATTTTTGTATTTTAATTCTTATTAAAAGAAATATGCTGTGAAAAATAATGAAACATCTGGTATAGAAAGCTTCTGCAGGAACATGAAGTTGAGTGATTTTGTTGAGGAATTTGTTATTCTTTCTTCTTAATCACTAACGGTCTATAATTACTACTTACAGTTCTAGAAACTGAACAATTCATTCATCTATTCAATAATCACTGGACATTTCCTATGTAACAGTATTATGGTAATGGCTGGGAATACAAAAGTAAAAAATTTGGTTCATTTTCTATGCTCTGTCAACAGTAACAATGGAATCCAAACTATTTAATACATTAATTAACTCAACGTGGGAATTGTATAAGTTTAAACTCAAAGTTATATGTCTAAAGTGTGTGACTCACAGGGGATACGAAGAAGCGTTAAACACTGCACACCATTCTCCTTTCGGTTTGTATGTGTATGACTGCCTTAGATACCTCATATGAGTGGAATAATATGTTTGTCTTTTTGTGCCTGGCTTATTTCACTTAGCATAACGTCTGCAAGGTTCATGCATGTTGTATCCTATGACAGGATTTCCTTTTTTTAAAAGGTTGAATAATATTCCATTGTCACTACATACGTATGCCACATTTTGTTTATGCATTCCTCTGTCCATGGACATCTTGGCTATTGTGAATAGTGCTGCTATAAACATGGATGTGCAAATATCTATTTTAAGATGAGAAAATTGAGGCCCAGAGGTTACATAACTTCTTCTAACTCACACAATAAGTTAAGGATTCTAACTCAGACAGTGAGGGCTCTCCATCCTAGATAACTACTCTCTACAAATACACTCCTTCTGAAATTAAAGCTCCACAGAGAACAAGCATTTATTGAGGATCTGTCAGATGTCAAAATTTTACATAGATTTTTTTCTTGATTTCATCATTTAATTTTGTCCCCTTCATTTACTACTTTAAGTAGCTCTTATTATCTCCATCTGCAATAATATGTCCAAGGTCACCTAGCCCCATGGTCGGCAAACTGCGGCTCGCGAGCCACATGTGGTTCTTTGGCCCCTTGAGTGTGGCTCTTCCACAAAATACCACGGCCTGGGCGAGTCTATTTTGAAGAAGTGGCGTTAGAAGAAGTTTAAGTTTAAAAAATTTGGCTCTCAAAAGAAATTTCAATCGTTGTACTGTTGATATTTGGCTCTGTTAACTAGTGAGTTTGCTGACCACTGACCTAGCCAGCTAGCATTCCAGATGAACTCTGAGTCCAAGTCTGACTCCAAAGCTCACACTCTTTCCATTATAGCATGCATGCCATGCTTTCAACCAGCATCTTTGGAGCTGGAAGGAACCTTGAGGCCATCTTTATTTAATGAAGGATTTCTGGATATCAGTCTTAGGACCCCCACTGACTTATGTGGAAAAGAAATGGAGTATGTGCTGACCACAATAAAGAAAGTGTCAAAGAAAAAAATGACGATAAATACATCACTTATTTTCTTAAAACATTCTTATCCACAGTATTGTATGAAATCTGATTTCTAATTACATCTCAAGCATCTGACACAGAGAGTTTGTAATATAATACATAAAGAATATATTTATTAATATAAGACACATCAGATAGATTCGACAACTGTAGAAAGAACATCAAAATAGCAACTATGAGTATTTAATGAAGGCTAATGTGCTGGGGGAAAATAAATTGAATTAATGTTTAGCTGATATCATAGCAAACAACTATTTCACTGACTGATCCAAAAAATTAAAATTATGGCCTCAAATAATGAGTTTCTTAATATCAACCCCTTTCTTTGTATATACACCAAATCCTAATTTAAAGATAAAAATTGAAGTTGTAAACATATCTATTGGCCAAAGTCATGCATATTCCAAAGTAAATGTTAATATTTTCTACCCAGATATATGCTGGAGAGTTTATGGACTATACGTTAAGGGCCTTTCTCTTATATTTTCTTATTTCAATTAATCTGTACATCATTAAAGTTGTAAGTACAATACTTATCCTATCATGTAAGTTCGCAAAATAAAACTGAACAGCCAAGAAACTTCTATCCACATCTTTGTCATATGTGGTAGTAAATACATAAAATTAATTGTTAGTCATTCTCATAATGTCTTTCAACTGGCAGCCTCTAGACAAGGCCGTTACCAGGGTTTGGTAACGTCTGGCCCCTGGACTGTATAAGGCCTGAGAAATCATTTGGTCTGGCCCTGCCAAGGCAACCGCAGGTGGGATTTGAAATTCAATAAATCTAAGAGCTTTTTTCATAGCAACATAAATTTATATTAAGCAAATGATGTTATAAATATCCAAATGGCCCTTGGCAGAAAAAAATTCCCCACCCACCCCTGCCCTAGACAAACTGTTACCTTTCATTCTTAGGGAATGAAAAAATATATGTTGATTATTCTCTAAGATAATATATATTAAAAAACATATTCTAGGGAATATATGTTGATGAAGAGTATATGCTAATTTTTAATATAAGACACATTTTTAAATAATAAGCCTATGCTTTATTCATACCCCCAAAACAAAGTTTGTTAGACGTATTTATGACTAATCTTTTTTTTTTAGATTCATTTAACATTTATTACGTAGGTGTCATTAATCCCCATTTCACAAAATAGCTAAGTGGCTGGTCCAAGATCACAAGTGAGGAAGCCAAGATTAAAACTTAATTTGCCTGACACCAATCTTTATCCTAGTTCTTTATGTTCCCATTTACTCCTTTTTTAAACGTGGGGATTGAACAAGAAAGTCACTGATTAGACTCTAGTGCCAGCTCTCACATTAACTATGTCCCTCTTCCCCTCCTGGAGCCTCAAGTCTCCACCTGTAACATAAGAAGATTGAACTGAGTGACCTCTGAATTTGCCCAGCTCAATGATGCTCTGAGCCTTGGCTTCTCATCCAGATATCTTAGACAAAAGCAGGCTTGCCCCCAACTGTGCACTCGTGTTCCCCCTCTTTAAAAACTTCCATGTAATTATATTATAGGTAATTGGATTTAAAATTCAAATAACACTAAAAGGCATGCAATTATAAAAAGTCTCTTGCTCTGTATACACTCTTCTCTCCTTAAAAAGAAAATCTGGTGACCAAAGCTAATGCTTCTCAACTCATTAGTTTTGTTTCCTGAAATCCATACATTGTCTATTACCATAAGTGTATATTGCTCTCTCTTGCTTTGTAAATATTAGATATTATCTATGATATTCTGTAATAGATGAGGATTTTTTTTGCATATTTATACACCCTTTCCCTTTGTGTTCATGCAGTGTTTTTACTATTACTGCTTTGTATATACTGTTCACTGCTGAGTTAAGTGTGCTGTACATTTTTGAACATCCGAGTCTTTCCCCACCCCCTCTTGTATTGGGTATCACTTATTCTTTTTTCTTATTTACTCTCGTTTTGGTACAGCCGATCTTCAGGTAGTTTCCTGAAGGACATTTCCTATTTCCTTCCTACACGGTGGCTGGATTGATTAGGTATAGAATTTTAGACTGGACCTTTTCCTTTAGAATTTTAAAGCCTTTGCATCACTGTCTTTCATGTTGCTATTGAGAAGTGTGATAGCATTTTGATTACTTTTTTTTTTTTCTGTATTAGGCTGCCCCCCATCCCTCCCCGCCCCCCCCGCCCCTCGGCCCCAGGAACTGTTAGGAAATTTCACAACAATGTAACTTGGTTTAGGTCCTTTTTCAGGTTAGCTTTTCAATAAAAAGAAACACATTATTTTTGACACATTTCCTTCTATTAGTTCTTTGTAATTTTCTCCTGACCATTTTATCTGTTTCTCTTTCTGGCCCTCTTATTATTGAAGCATTAAATTTTGTGGACTGAATCTCTAATTTTTTTAAAAACATAACTTCTTTCCAGTTCCTATTTCTTTGACTTTTTTTTTGTTCTACATAATTAAAAAAAATATTTTTATTGATTTCAGAGAGGAAGGGAGAGGGAGAGAAATATCAGTGAGAGAGAATCATCAATTGGCTGGCTGCTTCATGCCCCCTACTGGAGATTGAGCCCATACCAGGGTATGTGCCCTGACCAGGAATCGAACAGTGACCTCCTGGTTCATTGGTTGACACTCAACCACCAAGCTACACCAGCTGGGCTTTTGTTCTATATTTTTCTCAGGTAATGTTCTACATTACATTTTTTTAGATTTCTACTTTTATTTTGGTATGTAAGTGTATATACATATATACATCTCTATATACCAATGTATATAATATTC
Source organism: Corynorhinus townsendii (assembly GCA_026230045.1). Taxonomy (NCBI): domain Eukaryota; kingdom Metazoa; phylum Chordata; class Mammalia; order Chiroptera; family Vespertilionidae; genus Corynorhinus; species Corynorhinus townsendii. The sequence continues at coordinate 75,006,414 of JAPDVU010000001.1, read as the reverse complement.
TTACCCAAGGATATTTTTTCCATTGATTTTTTTTAGAGAGAGGGGGGAGGGTAGAGAAAGATACAGAGATAGAGACGTGAGAGAGACACATCAATTGGTTGCCTCCGGCTCATCCCTACCAGGGCCGGGGATTGAACCTGCAACCAAGATATGTGCCCATGACCGGGAATTGAATCCACAATCTTTTGTTTGCCGGCCTATACTCTAACCACTAAGGCCAAAGGGACTACGTAGTTAACATATTTTTAATTTCCAATAAGTCCTCTGATGTTTCATTTCTGTTTTTCACTCTATCCTTGTTTCATCAATGTGTTATCTTTTCTGACCTCCCCCTGAATCAGATCCTTTGTCACATTTGTTGCTTTGGTTTCCATCTTCTATTGTGGAAATTTTCCGAGTTTGATATTCCTTGGCTGTCAGTTTGTATTAAAGAGCAAATCACTAAAAGTTGATTGGAAGTTCTGAATGGAGGCGTGAAGACTGGAGGGCTTCACTAATGACTGGGTGAACAGGTGACCAGCTGGTTTTTGTTTATTTGAATTTCAGCTATGGCATCTGTAATTCTTTCTCTGGGAACAGTTGATTCTGCAGAGGATATTTTAATCCCTTTGATTAAGGAGATGATTCCAGCTTCTGAAAGTTTTGGAATTAAGGGCAAATAGCAGGGTGGGGTGGTGAGAAATTTACCATCATTTGGAAAGCAGATTCTCACTTAGTCCCTGTTTTCAGTGTCCACATCACCCTTGCCCTCCTCTATGCCTCATATCTCTATACTTGTGCGTCTCTGATTCAGTTTCCTCATACAATAAACCTCCAACCTCTTGCAGGGGTAGGGAGAAATAATTACGTGTTTAGACAGATGGGGGTGGGAATCTGGGTCCCTAAATATTTTTAATTAAATATGATTTCAGCCCTTCCCTATACCCTTCTTCTGACATTTCCGGTAGTGCAATTCCTAAAATTTTCTGGGATTCTGTGAGAGCAAAGAGACTTACTTTTCGATAACCTCTTGCCATTCCCTCTCCTCATGCATTTAAGTTCTTCTCTGCTCAATGATTTACCATTTTCCTTCAATCTGATTTCTGTCTAAAATGTGGCTCAAGATACAGAATGGTGATCGTAATTCATTAATGATGGAGTACGATTTTTCTGTTTCTTGGAGGTGTGATTTTTCTTGGGAAAAAGAGGCTTAAAATACCTCTACCTGCCCTCTTCACCTGGAAGTCCTCTACTTGGCCTTAATGATTTTTCTAAATTGTGTTTGCAGAATATGTAATTTCTCAAGTTCCGTGTCCTTTAAAAAAGATTATATAAATTGCTCACTGAACGTGTTACTGAATTACATTCTATAATTGCATTAGCATCTTGTAATTGTACATTAACATGCATAACTAGAAATGATCTTGTAATTAAGCACTCAGCCCTGATAAATCATAATCATATTGAAATTTATGAGTTAAATATAAAAATTAAATAGATAACTTGAAAATAAACTGTTCTGAGATTCGGATATGTAGTGACAGATAAAACAATTTAAAAAATCAATACTTTATTCCCTGGCTGAGATGACTGTATTTTATTGCTGGAATTATTCAACTACAGCCTTTTGGAGGGCAGGGTGGTTAGCATTGACAGTTTTTGTTTTCTAATGAAAAGTGTGTGTTTCTCCACAGTAATGGCCCTTTCTGGATACTAGTTGCCCGGTGCACATTGAAAGGAAAATAATTAGAAGAAATATTTTGATATTGCTATTCTCCTTTCTCTGCCATAGACGTGTCAGGGATGAAAGAAAAGTAAAATGTATATGAAAATAATATATAAATTGATTAATAAATAAATAACATGATATAACAAAAACAAAGACATGATATAAAAACAACAAAAACATGTTATAAAAACAACAAAGATGATATAAAAACATTGATAAAAACAATTTGATAAATTGATCAAATTTACTCTAATATCTCCCTGTACACCACATTAAGAGTAAAAACACTTTCAGAGTGCTTGACTAATATCCCTCGTGATGAAGTATTTACAACTTTAACGTCCACACGCTCTTCGAACTCGAGAGAAAGCAACATATAATTGACCATATCTGAAAACGGATTTAGGTAGGAATATTCCTACTCTGTGTAGAGTTTGTCCTTGTGATTCATTAATAGTCATTGAAAATGCTGGCATCATGGGAAACTGTCTTCAAATTAATTGAAATGGGAGGTCAGTGTCAGATGGGAACAAATCAATTCTTGGAGTAGGACCACCTTTCCTTCCGCAGATCCTGTTAATACTTCAGCTTCGATTATGTTAGGTCGCAATCTTTTGATAATAAATCTAGTACCGTTACAAAGACCCCATTTATTATTAAGATTTCTCAGTAGCACGATGATTGCACCCACTTTCAATTTTAATTTATGACACGGCATTCCTGAGGAGTAATACTATTAAGAAATTCGATGGAAAATTTTCCTTTTTGGCATCATCCATTGAACAGATGGAATCATCACTCAAATAGGTGTGAAAATCTCCATTGAGTATATTCAAAATTTCTTCACTTAATTCATGAACGTGCTCATTTTTAGGACAAAGAATCACACACTTAGATATATTTTTAATATTATCTATAGACATACTATTTCCAAAGGTAGCTTCAATAATAGATCTGTTACAAATCATTTCACGGGGGATTTCAATAATATCCATTCTGAGAGCTTTATATGTATCGTGCATGTGGGGGGGTCCCTCAGCCTGGCCTGCACCCTCTCACAATCTGGGACCCATTGGGCCGAAACCAGCAGTCCGACATCCCCCAAGGGATGTAGTAGTGTGCAAAGTGTCAGGCAGCTGGGGAGCAGCCTGAACCTGAGCCCGACTCCGTACTGCTCCCGCTCATCCCGGCCCTGCTGCATCTGCCTCCGCCACCCCTTGGTAGTGCTGCTGCGGAGGCAGGAGAGGTTCGCGCCACTGCAGCTGTGCTTGCCAGCCATGAGCCTGGTGTTTGGCGCCTGTTGGTCAGCTGAGCAGCGCTCCCACTGTGGAAGCACACTGACCACCAGGGGGCAGCTCCTGTGTTGAGTGTCTGCCCCTGGCAGTCAGTGTGCATCATAGCGACTGGTCGCTTGGACACTTAGCCTTTTATATACTAGTATATAGATTGCTGGTGCATGTCATATGTACTAGGTGGTTGGTCAGTTGGATGATTGGATGTATGTAAGGTCAGTCACTTAGCTTTTATATATATGGACTAGAGGACCGATGCATGAAATTTGTGCACGGGGATGTGTGTCCCTCAGCCCAGCCTGCATCCTCTCCAATCTGGGATCCCTCTCACAATCCAGGACTGCTGGCTCCCAACTGCTCGCCTGATTGCCCCTAACCGCTTCTGCCTGTCAGCCAAATCACCCCCTAACCACTCCCCTGCCAGCCTGATTGCCTCTAACTGCCCTCCCCTGCAGGCCTGAGTCTCCCCAACTGCCTTTCCCTGCAGGCCCAGTCACCCGCAACTTCTCTCCTCTGTTGACCTGGTCACCCCTAACTGCCCTCCTCTGCAGGCTTGATTGCCCCCAACTGCCCTCCCTTACAGGCCTGGTCCCTCCCAACTGCCCTCCCCTGCTAGCCATCTTGTGGCGGTCATCTATGTCCACATGGGGGCAGCCATCTTGTGTGTTGGAGTGATGGTCAATTTGCATATTACCCTTTTATTAGATAGAATAGAGGCCTGATGTACGAGTGGGGGCCAGTTGGTTTGCCCTGATGGGTGTCCCGGATCATGATGGGGGTTCCCTTGGGACATGGGGTGGCCTGGGTGAGGGGCCTGTGGTGGTTTGCAGGCCAGCCATGCCCACCGGCAACCCAAGCAGAGGCCCTGGTATCTGGGATTTATTTATCTTCTATAATTGAAACTTTGTAGCATTGAGCAGAGCCCAGGGCAGGCCAGGGTGTGTGGGAAGCTTGGCTTCCTCCATTACCGGGGAAACCCAAACCTCCTGCTCACTCCGTGGCTGCAGCCATCTTGGTTGGGTTAATTTGCATACCCACTTCTGATTGGCTGGTGGGCGTGGCTTGTGGGTGTAGTGGAGGTATGGTCAATTTGCATATTACTCTTTTATTAGATAGGATTGTTTGACAACATTTCTGTAATACTGAAAGCAGAGGTATTGAAACACACAGTAAATTAATTCTTAAAAGTATAATCCAGTAAAGTAAGTTTTCACAATAATGAAGATTATTTATTCAACACTAGCCAAGAAGCCAATAAGAAACCTTTTTTATCCCTCCACCCTCTGCTCCTCTAGCAACTATCAGTTTGTTCTATGTGTGTCTATGAATCTCTTTGTTTTGTTTGTTCATTTAGTTTGTTTTTAGATTCCACATATAAGTAAAATAATATTGTCTTTCTCTGACTTATTTCATTTAGCATACCCTCTAGTTCCAACTATGTTGTCACAAATGGCAAGATTTGATTCCTTTTTATAGCTGTATAATATTCCATTGTATACACATTCCACATCTTCTTTATCATTTTATCAATTAATGGATACTTAGGTTACTTCTATATCTTGGCTATTGTAAATAATGCTGCAATAAACATAGGGGTGTATATATCTTTTCTAATTAGTGTTTTGTACTTCTCAATAAATGCCCAGACATGGGATTGCTGGATTGTATGGTGGTTCTATTTTCAATTTTTTGAAGAATCTGCATACTGCTTTCCACAGTGGCTTTACCAATGTACACTCCCACCAAAGTGCATAAGTGTTACCTTTTCTCCACAACCTCACCAACACTGCTTACTTGGTGTCTTTTTTATAACAGCCAGTCCAATAGGAGTGAGGTGATATCTCATTGTGGTTTTGATTTGCCTTTCCCTATTAGTGATGTTGAACATCTTTCTCATATGCCTGTTATTCATCTGTATGTTTTCTTTGGAAAAATGTCTATTCAGGTTCTATAAGCCATCCTATCTAATAAAAGAATAATATGCAAATTGACCGTCACTCCAACACACACACGATGGCTGCCCCCCAGGTGGACACAAGATGGCCACCACAAGATGGCCAGCAGGGGAGGGCAGTTGGGAGGGACCAGGCCTGCAAGGGAAGGCAGTTGTGGGTGATCAGACCAGCAGGGGAGGGCAGTTTGGAGGGACCAGGCCTGCAGGGGAGGGCAGTTAGGGGTGACCAGGCCTGCAGGGGAGGGCAGTTAGGGACAATCAGGCTGGCAGGGGAGCAGTTACACATCAATCAGGCTGGCAGAGGAGTGGTTAGGGGTGATCAGGCTGGCAGGCAGAAGCAGTTAGGGGCAATCAGGAAGGCAGGCAAGCGAGCAGTTGAGAGCCAGCAGTCCTGGATTGTGAAAGAGATGTCTGACTGCCCGTTTAGGCCTGAACCTACTGGGATTGGGCCTAAACAAGCAGTCAGACATCCCTCGAGGGGTTCCAGATTGGAGAGGGTGCAGGCTGGGCTGAAGGATACCCCCGTGCACAAATTTCATGCACTAGGCCTCTAGTAGAAGAATAAAGAGACATATAGCCAATGGGCTGGAAATTGTATAAATTGAGAGGGGAATAAATGGGCAGCAATGTCTTGCTACCTGGTACATTCTGCCTGGTGTGCTAGTAACATGGGCACTGTCATAATAACTCATTTCATGGAAGAAGCTTTAATCTTTTCCTCAATGTTTATGTGCATTTTAAGCTGCACATAAATATATATTTAACATGAATTTACTGGATTAGATATTAGCATTTTCCTGAATTTCCTTATGAACAGTTACCTTATTAATAGTTTTCTTAAAGTTTACTTCTCTTTTTATAGGATTGGCTTGAGAGAACCAATCTAGATTATATCTACAAAGGAAACAAATTACACACTTTTTAGGCTGTAAAAAATAGCAACAAACCCCACAAATTTCAGCAGCTGATATTTAAGAAATGACCTTCATTGGAAAACATCAGAAGCACTACCAAAGGTCTGAGCATCTGAACCTGGACAAGAGTTCCACCTAGATGAGCCCACTGAGTCTGTCATGTGAACACATACAGCTGGAAATGCACACTACCACAACTTTCCTGGAAAGTGATGTGGCAAATATATTAAAGTCTTAAACATCTTGATGCATAAGATATTCATCATCGTAATAATTACAGTATAACAACATGAAAAAAAATAAACATGATTAATTAGTAGGGAAAAGATTTAACTAAAGCAGGATCGATGAAGTATAATTTCAACGTGAGCATATGTGTTGATATGCATTTGTATGGTTACATAAATATCTAAAGAGCAAAGTTTTTTTTAGCAGGTATTAATCTCTCAGTAATAGAAGTACTGATGATTCATCTTAATAGTATTATGTATTTTTCTCTATGGAGCATAGAGTCCTATAAAAATCAGGAAAAATTTATTGAAAACAAATACAAGGAATGGCAGCAACACTAACATCTTAATGAAATTCAAATTCCACCAGAGCACACAATCTTGGGCCTAAAAAGCTAGTAGAATCATACAGCTTAGTCTTTTTAGTAATACTGAATGATAATAATTTGGTCTTAGGGTTTTAGAAACACGATTAACGTATTTTCTGTCTCTTGGAAGTTAAAAATACAGGTAGATATCAAATCCTAGCTATGTTATCTCTAGCATATAATAATGAAGTGTTATGAATAAAATAATATTCATCAGTATGCTATATTATATAGATAATAGAAAATAAAAGTTGTAAATTTCTTAGTTTAGCAAAGAATATAAAAGCTTCTCTTTTATTTACACTAAGGCATATCATTTTTCTCACTTTTTAAACTAAGGAAATTGAAATAGTTTTATTACTTACCCCAATATTAAACATTCCAGTAAAATACTCCATATTTGCTTGAATAAACCAAATGTTGCTTAGACCTAGCTCGTCACTTCTCTTCTTAGCACGAATTAATGATAATTCCTTGTTTTCTATTAATGTAACCTAGATTTCACCCAGGAAACAAAGTATATTTAGGAACATAATTCAGACATTAGGGCAAAGTATTATTACTGTATTTCATAGTCTTAATAATGTAATATATATTATATAGATCTTTACCCTGTGCCAGGAAGTATGCCAGATAATATGGTATAAAAATCAACATGGTCTTTGAACTCTTGAAGCTTACAGTTGTAACGATATAACTAAAACAGGCAATTATAACATACTGATAAGTGTTTAATAAAAGACAAAATGTGTTATCAGAGCACCTAAACCTGATGCTTATGGCAGGTTTTATTCAATCAATATGGAAAAGTAGCCCTGCCGCTATGGCTGAGTGGTTGAGCACTGGCACATGAACCAGGAGGTCATGGTTCAATTCCCGGTCAGGCCACATGCCTGGGTTTTGAGGCAGCCGATCAATGATTCTCTCTCATCATTGATGTTTCTATCTTTCCCTCTCCCTTCCTCTTTCTCAAAATCAATAAAAACACATTTTTAAAAAAAATATGGAAAACTAATATATTTATTGAGGCCTGAACAATTAATAGAAATTAGCTGGGGTTAATGAAGTACTATTTCAGGCAGAGAAACATGTATGAAGGCCCAAGGTGAAAAATATACTGTGTTTGAAGAACTGAGAAAACTGGTGTAGCTGGGCACAATGTGTAATGGCGATGGTGGGCATGGGGAGCAGGATGTGGGGGAGGAAATCAGGCTGGAGAGGCAACAGGAGCCAGACCATGGGTGATAAAAGAAGTTTCAGCTGCTGCAATGAATAGTATGGATTAGTGGAGCGAGGCAGAAGGGAGCGCCACCAGTTAGGAGTCTCTCGCAGTAATCCAGGCCAAGGAAGATCAGGGAGGATCATCGGTTTGGATGGAGAAAAGTGGGCAGAATTGTCACTTTCATCACGATCATTCCTAGTTCTACCCTAATTTTGTCCTCATGCTTGTCTTTATGGGAAAACCCTGGATCCTTTGTATAATAAAATGTGTCAGAGTACCCTAGGTGTCAAAGGCTTTCCTCTTTCCAGTCTCTGATCCCAGGAGAACTGTTAGGGAGGAAAGAAGATGCCATGTACCGGACTCTGTTTCTACAAGATTCTCATGTATGAGCTTTCTTCCTCTTACTCCAACCATGAAATTGTTGCTTTTTAAAATAATAAAACAGACACCTGCCTGTTTCTCCCAGGAGTCCTTATTTATTTACTCCATATTTATATACTAAGAAAGTAATAAAAGTCTATGAGTTCTTCCATATTTTTTTTTTCTTCTGGGAGTGCAGTAATCATTGTGATTATTTTGTATCTTCTAGAGAGCCCACAAGCAAAGAATGTGCCCCAGTTTAACTGTATTTTTTGAAAAATGATATAAAATTCTAGACTTTTATGTTAAAAGATGATCAATGTGAGGAAATTATTTAATATGACAAAAGACTAAAAATAGCAAACTTCTAATAAATGGTGGCAATGATTGCATATATAATGGTACATTTCCTTAAACACATATTATGTAGTCACATTTTAGTACTGTTTTGATGAAAACATTTACAACTATTTGCAATAGGGAAAAACTTTTTTGATACAATACTGAGTGAAAACATAACTAAAATTATATTTGCATTTTTAGATTTTGCAACAATAATTATCCTTAAGGACAAGGACTTATTAAGAACATGAGGAGAAAATCATTTCATGGATCAGGGAGGTAGATAGACTTTGTTTTTCTTTAAAATTTTGTTATTGTTGTTACAATTTTGATACAATGAGTAAAAAATTAAGTCACCAAAACAATATGCTCAACAAGTTTCAGATGCCAGTATTTCCAGAATAAAATTATGTTGACGATTAAACTAGTTTTATCATTATTTTATTTAGCATTGAAATAGTTACTTATTTTTAAAATTATTTAATATATAACTCTTTTATACAGTTAAAAGCTATTGTGATCCTACTTTTTCCTTAAGATTTTGAATCTTAGAAGTTTAGTTCAAAGAAAAAAAAAAATGCCTGTGCCACACATTTGACCTGGGTGAATGATTATATAACCTCAAAGAGCAGGTATAAGCTAGGCTCAGTTAACTGAATCATGTTGTTTTCCGATGTTTTCTTTTATCTGTTATTCAGACTTTACCTGGCATAACGGCAGCATATGAGCGAGCATAATCCCAAGGTGACCCTAAAAGTGGCAGGAAAAGAGACAAGTTAAAGTTGGTCCCTAAGGCTTCTGCTCATCCTGAGATAACAATCTTGCCAAATAAAAGCATTTCCTTGAATGTAATATAAAGTCACACAGTCTTGGAAAGACTAAAAAGATACATGAAGAGATACCATACCCCACCGCTGCAGAAATCCACAATTCTGTCACCAGGTTTGGCCTGATTTGTCACCACATACACAAGGTTGTTTAACTGTTGCTGCTTTCTCAGCGTTCGATCACTGGACATTTTACCTGGGAAAGACAAGAGATGAAGAAAATGAAATGTGTATTCTGTGAGGTTGAGAAGGCGCTAGTAGAATAGACTACCAGGACGCAGGAAGAGGGGTGAATAGATAATAGATCAGGGAGGTAGATGGAAGTAGGATCACAATAGCTTTTAACTGTATAAAAGAGTTATATATTAAATAATTTTAAAAATAAGTAACTATTCCAATGAACTACAAATTCTGTATAACCCACTAAGAGAAGACTAGAGAAATGGAACCCAGAAATGACCTCTATTTTTGCTTATTTTTACTTTAGTCTTATCCAACTTTTCTTTCAATACTTAGTGGCAGAAAATCTATGAAAAAAAATGTCTTCTAAAGAAAGAACACAACATGTGAAACATTAAGTTCAGGTCATAAACAAAGTAATTGTTCAATACATGCTTTCTGGATGAATAACAACAGAGACCTATTGTAAAAATTACCTAATTTCAGCAGATTGCTTAAATCTCCTTGGAGAAAGGAGATCCATAATAAATAAAAACATTTTTTTATTTAACTGGCCCATCCTTAAACTTGATTTTTCTGATTAGGACTCTTGAACCATAGGTGTCGCATTGCCTGAAATATGTCAATGGTTATTATATTTAGAGAGAAACTGGATTTTCCCCTTTCTACTTCAAAGTGTTTTCCTCATGAGTCAGACACAGAAATTTAATGCAATTAGAGATTAAAGATAGGGTATTTCCAAGTATGAAATGGCTTGGGCCTAGCAGCATGAAAACAACTGAACTTTCAAAAGCCATTAGTCAAGCCCATGAATATATCTTCAGAATAATGAATGAAATTACTTGTTTTTACATGTTTCAAATATACTTTTTAAGAAAATAAAAGCAAGATTAAGAGCATATTTCAGTGATACAGATTAAAAACCCAGATAACCTTTTTTGCTTGATCAAATATTATTTACAGACACCAAGGTTTCCCTGCTCCATTTTCATAGAAAAATAGTATGTTCTTCTCTTTTCTGTTTTTCTTCTTTCTTATGTGATTACTAGAGACTCGATGCACGGAAATCGTGCAAGAGTAGGTCTTTCTTCCCCCAGCTGTAGGCACTGCCTTCCCTCTGGCCACCAGCAGGCATCCGGGACCGGGCTTCCCTCGCAGCCTCGGTTTCGTCCTGAAGGTCATCCAGTCTAATTAGTATATTATGCTTTTATTATTATAGATATGTATATGTATATATCCTATATAATAAAAGCCTAATATGCTAAGTGTTTGACGGTTCATTTGACCAGTCGCTATGACGCACACTGACCACCAGGGGTAGACGCTCTGACCAGTAGGTTAGCTCGCTGCTGGAGTCCAGCTCATCAGGACTGGGTGAGACATGCTGGACACACCCTGGAGCCCTCCCGTGATTGATCCCTCCCCGGCCCTGTGTGTGCACCAGTGGGGTCCCTTGACCTGGCCTGCGCCCTCTAGCAATCTGGGACTCCTTGGGGGATGTCCACAGGCCAGGCTAAGGGACCCCACCAGTGCACGAATCCATGCACCAGGCCAAATCCATCATTTTCTAGACAGCACATAAAATATTACAAATCTTTCCACATCTGTGCATTTATTTTTCTACTATATGTTTTAATAGTTGCATAATATTTTATTCACTATATAAACCATTACTTATGTAGCCAGTTTCCTATTATAATGAGTTGTACACACTCTTATTTAGCATGGCCAGATTTCAAGCATGAAGAGCTTTTAAATCAAAAGTCTGGTGACTATTTGTGAAGACAATTTCATGTAGCTATAAAAATAATTATTTTCATTTTTCTCTAAAAATATAATTATAGCCCGGCCATGGTGGCTCAGTGGTTCCTATAAATCAGGAAGTCACAGTTCTATCTGGGGTCAGGGCAGATGCCCAGGTTGCAGGCTCGATCCCCAGAGGCGGGTATGCAGGAGGCAGCCGATCAATGATCCTCTCTCATCAATGATGTTTCTATCTCTCCTTTCCTCTCTGAAATAAATAGAAATATATTTAAAAAATAAAAATATAATTATAAAAAATTTAGACACAGAGTAAGTGAAAGCCTCTGTCATCTTACCCTCTGTGGATAACCAGAGATTTTATGACAATTTTCAAACACATAGCAAAGTTGAAAGAATCTTACAATGGACACCTCTATAAACTCTACCTGAATTCTGCCATTAACAACTTACCATACTTGGTTTATTACACTTGTATTCATCTATCCATCTCTCTAATCTCTCTACCCATCCATTCATAAGTCTAACTTATTTTTTAAAATAGTTTTATTGATTTTAGAGAGTGAGGAAGTGAAAAAGAGAGAGAGAGAGAAAGAGGGAGAGAGGTAGAGAGAGAGAGAGAGAGAGAGAGAGAGAGAGAAGGAGGGAGGGAGAGAGGGAGAGGGAGAGAGAGAGACAAACGTCAATGTGAAAGAGAGAAACGTCAATCAGTTGCCTCCCACACATGCCCAGACTGGGGATCGAGGCCACAACCTGGGCATGTGCCCTGACTGGGAATCCAACTGGTGACCTTTTAGTGCACAGATGATGCTCAATTAATTGAGCCACACCAAAAAGGTCCGACTTATTTTTTTTATGGCAATGCAGTCTTGATTTGGAGGAGGAAGAATAAGAACAAGGAAGGGGATGAGAAAGTGGGTGGTCAGAATGCAAAAATGGAAAGTATTTTTGAGCCCCTTGGGAGGGCTAGAGTCACAAATGCTGTTAAGTGGAGCCACTGTACAGCAAGGAATGAGCACAAGTATTTTAGTCTCTGTTGTGTTAGTAGATTTCTTAATAATTCTTTGCCAAAGGCTTTTCATAATAGAAAGTCAAAGGGAGTTATCTTTTGTTAAAAATGAGAAGAAAATACATTTAGTGGAATATCTAACAGCGAGTTGTATCATATTTCTATTATTCATTTAGAATTACCTAACTTTCTTAGGTCTGCTCCAAGAGCAAATGTTGATGAAGATCTGTGTCTACTGCATCCTGCCATATAAGGAATCTGGGCTGAAATGAAGGTTGAAGGCAAAGAGTACTTTTCAGGGTTGTGTTTAAATAGAGAGACTATTAAGCTGCACATACTATTCACAGAGTAAGCTACAAATTATGTCCAGAGGCTTTGTGGAAAACTCTAATTAAGCATTACTCTTTCCCATTCTAGTTTTACAAATGTAAAGCTCCTAGAAACATGAACAGGATCTCAAATACAATGAATGAAGAAAGTGGTATTTTAAGATAAGGCATTAATTAAAAAATCAAATTTGATTTATAAGCTGATATTCTTGTGCCAAAGGCACCATTTTCAAGCATAAATTATAACTTATTTTCAGCTTGACTAAAAATCATGATTCTTTAGGTGTCACCAGGGGAAAAAAAGCAACCCTCAAGAATCAAATGTTTTGATACAAGTGACTTCACTTGTTCCAGGATGTAATTCTCCCACATTGAAGTCTTCTCCTTGTCTATTCAAGTTAGTAGGAACCTGATGATTGAACACTCTACATTGCCCAGAAAGTACAAAGGTAAAGAAGCCATTAAAAAAAATATATATATATATATTTTTTAATGATTTCAGAGAAGAAGGGAGAGGGAGAGAGATAGAAACATCAATGATGACAGAGAATTACTGTGGCTGACTCCTGCATGCCCCCTACTGGGGATCGAGCCCACAAAACAGGCATGTGCTCTGATGGGGAAATGGACCACAACCTCCTGGTTCATAAGTTGATGCTCAACCACTGAGCTATGCTGGCTGAGCAAGAAGCCAATTTTTTAAAAAAATATATATTGATTTTTTTACAGAGAGGAAGGGAGAGAGATAGAGAGTTAGAAACATTGATGAGAGAGAAACATCGATCAGCTGCCTCCTGCACACCTCCTACTGGGGATATGCCTGCAACCAAGGTACATGTCCTTGACCAGAATCGAACCTGGGACCTTTCAGTCCGCAGGCTGACGCTCTATCCACTGAGCCAAACCAGTTTTGGCAAGAAGCCAATTTTTAAGCCTAAGGAAGAGCCATATTAGAAAACTAGCATTTTTCATCACTCAATAAGGCAAAACAAAACAAAAAACATGGATGGAAATTGTGCACATGTGCAACCAGGACACCTGCTCAGTCTAATAAATTATGCTCAAGATTAGGCTCTTAATTTTGTGTTTCCTAGTCTGAAACACCAAAGTACTATGCATGTTATAGCTTACTAGGAAAAGGAAAAGTGTTGGGTGCTTGTATACACATTAGACTTCTATACTAAAGGCTCCCCACTTCTTTAAGAAAGAACTTTTGATTTCTTGGCATAAAAACCAGGCCTCTAATGCTTGGGACCCTGTCAGTTTGCCAACCTGTCAATCTTCTGCTACTTTCATATCTAAATATACCTTATATTCTAGCCTTTCTGAGTAATGGTTAGAGAAAGACAAACACCATATTATCTCACTTACATGGGAGGTTGCCAGATAGGAGGTCAGGGGTGGAGGAGAAATGGGTGAAGAGAGTCAGTCAAAGGTATAAACTTTCAGTTATAAAATCTGTAAGTCCTGGGGATGTTATAATATTGTATTGTATACATGAAAGTTGCTAAGAAAGTAGGTTTTCTGTGACTGGAAATGGTGACAGATGTAATCTAGACTTATTAGGATAACCATTTAAAAATATATACAGATATTCAATCATTATACAGTACAACTGAAACTAATATAGTGTATGTCAATTAAATCTCAATAAAAAATAAGAACATATAAAATAATATCTAGGCACAAAATAATTATAACATACCAAAAATAAAACCATAAGCTAAAATTGCTTCTGTCTCCCTGAAATAGATACAAATAATTTTTCCTGGAATTACAAAAAATTAGGTCCAATTAAATGGAAAGTGAATTAGGAGGCTGACAGGGACATAACATGAGTTCAGTGAAAGTTTAATGAATTTTCTCTGCAATTATGACAAACTGAATTTCAGGGCAGTATGCTAACTTGTGCAGGTACTAAGTATGAAACAGGTAGACATCAATGCTATGCCAGTATTAGTTGAAATAGTAAAAAAAAAAAGTCAACTATGAAATAGTGTTCTGATAACTTTTGTGAGGAAATACAAAAGCAGCCATTTTAAAAGCTATATCAAAAGCTAGAAAGGCAGGAACAAAATTCCTAAAGAAATTTATGAGAAGATGCATGAATCTAAGCAGCAATGTGAAGTTTACATTTTAGGTTAGGGCAACTTTGTTTTAAACTTTAGAGATGAGTTGTTGGAAATACTAACAATTTACAATAGTTCTTTCGATTTATCTTTTTAAAGCTAGTTGCAGGCTAATATCATTAATCTGATACTGCTGTCACAGTGACAATATTCTTGCAATAGTAGATACTAAACATCTGATTTTATCTCCCCTCTTCCTCCCTCCTCAGTCCATTCACACATCCCACAGTGCTGTCTATTAAATCAACAACAGAGTAATAGTGTGATAGTATTTTTATCCTGATAGTTTTGTTATGTATACTATTTGAGTGTTCAGTAATTTTTGAAGATTTTAAAATTAATTTTTAGAGAGAAAAAGGGAGAGGGAGAGGGAAAGGGAGAAGAGAGAGAAACATCAATATGAGAAGGAAATATCCATCTGCTGCCTCCTGCACACCCCCTAATGAAGATCAAACTCTCTAACTGGGCATGTGCCCTGACCAGGAATCCAACTGGCAACCTTTCAGTGCAGTCCAATCTACTGAGCCACACCAGCCAGGACCATTCAATAATTTTTAACTGGAAATTCAAAATGTTAAAAAAGCCAATTTATTCCCTGTAAATTGAGGAATTATGACTCCACAAATATCTTTTTCAATCAATCATTCAACCAATAAACTTGACTTACACAGAACTGTCCTAGACAATGTTAAGGACACAAAGATGTATATTCCTTAGTTTCTGCGTTTTGAGGTTAGAAAATATGTTTTTTTAACCACACTGCACAATGCATTTATATTGAAACTAGTGTCCCAGTGCACAGATTTGTGGACATTGAAAGGAAATTAATTAGAAGAAATGTTTTAATATTGCTGTTCGTCCTTTCTCTATAATAGAAGTGTCAACCAAATTCACAATCAACAATGACAGATTAAAACACATGTGCGATTGGCGCCAGCGAGAGCTTTATATGTATTGCTCATGAGCCAACTTAGCCTTTTATATATATAGAATAAACTTGCTTAATTAGACCTGCTTTCTGATTTAACTAAAGTTTTTCCAGCCCAGTGAAGCACCCCAACTTCTCTTTCAGGTAATTTTCAGCAAAACAGTAGTAAATATCAACACAAAGCAGATTATTATTGTAGATCACGCAGGGAGAACAAAGGGTAAAATATTTAACTGCAGCAGTGTTTGACTATATTCGGTGCAGTGAGAAAACCTGAAGTCATTTTCAGGTTCCATCATTTCTTACTTCTTTTCATTTGGGTCAAGTTTCTAAACTTTCTAAATCTCCATTTTCCAGCTAATGCAAAGAAAACTGGATTCCATTGAGTCTCCTATCTACTGACTCCAGGACTTCTGTGAGGATCAAATGAGATGAGGCATGGGAAAACACATCACAAACATTTGGTTAAAGTGTAAAATGCTTGCACCTGGCTATAAAGGAAGTTGTGTTCCTGGGCTAAAGAAAGTCCAAGGAGGCTAGTCACTAGGGAAAGGAAGCCAGGCGTTGCTACGTGACATCATTACCCGACCCCACAGTGACCTTTCTGGGCTGGGCTGGGCTGTGGGCGGCATTTTGTGCCATGTGGCCTTGGCAGTGTTGGCTGCAATTTGGTGGGATGTCACTCCGGGGTGGTGGCGGGGCCTGTGTCCCACTTAGGAGAAGCCAAGTGATGCCATTTATTTTTAAATGGCCAGTGTGCGTCATTGCAGCTCCTTTGTTGAACACCTGCCTTCTGCTGGTCAGTGCATGTCATAGCTACTGGTTAGACGGACACTTAGTCTTTTATATATAGGTATTTTAATAACCATAACTTAAAAAACCCATATATTTCCATCAAGCTTCTAAAATGATTGATAATACTTCCTGTTTACATGATGCTCTGAAATTTATGAAGTGCTTGCACATTTGATACATTGTCTATCCTCCGAAATCTATCAGGTTGCCACAGTGGATGATATTGTCCTTATTCTACAAATGAGGACACTGAACAGTAAAGAAGTTTGCTCAAACAGCACTTGCTAGGAGAGACACGCAGCTGGTGGCAAAGTTGGGACTCTAACCAAGGAATTCTAACTTCAGGTTCAGTCTTCTTTCTAACATGATCTGCTAATTCTTAAACAGATGACTGATTAATTGTGACTTCATAATTTCAGTGCTGGTGACTTTTTTATATGTGAGAGTTCAAGGACATGAGATGCTTTCTAGAGGGGAAGTAAGGGATTTCCCTAGTAATTACATCTTGGGGGGGAAAAATTAATCCTTCAGAGTCAGTCATAAAGTGCATTTTACTTCAGTTTTCCCTTTAAATAAAATGTCCAAGAGCAGGCCTGTAAGCAAAGAGGATCAATTTAAATTCTGAACTTCAACTTTTAGAATATATCACTAAGGCATTATTTGGGGGTCTTGTAGGTCACTCTGTTTAATGGACTGGCCTTTGAGTGTCACCCTTTCCAGAAAGAGACCATTTCCCCACCTTGGGACTATAAGCAACCTTTTTTATTTTATAGAAAAGTGACATGGAGAGGTCAAGCAATCAATTTGTTGCAAAATCAGATTATGCAGGACGAAAGAAATGAAAGATTGGGAAGATCTTGCATGTTACAGTACTGCAAATACTGACTACAAATATCATGTAACTTCACCCCTTATATCTATTTTTAGAGTATCTTTTAAAAAGCTGATAACTAAAAATATTTATGCAAATGGGGGACAAAAGTTGAGGAAAGTATAGTCACAGTATTTGCCAGATCAAAACCTCTGTTTTGTTTATAGAAGAGATTAGCTCAGTGGATAGTGGGAATTTTAGAACCTCCCTCTTCTTGCTATTTTTTCCCCACCAAGATGAATTAAACATTCTGACTTCAGAATACCAGATCCCAGAGTTAACTGAATACATATATTTTCATTTCATTCAAATACTATTTACACCACACAAAGTAAACATTAGTTTGCTTTGGAATTCAGTTTTCTAAAGAAGTTCGCAGTATCTTCCAAGTTGCCCACAAGACCAAATTAAAATGCTTTAGAACAAAAATAGGTTAGGTATTTATTTCTTCCTCTTTTTCAGAGGCTTGAGTTAACAACATTAAGGTATTCTAGTAGTTTCATTAACTTTTTAAGATCATTCAAGTACCCATCCCCCCACTCCCCCCCCCCCCCCCCCCCCGTTTTGACTTCCACTGTGGTGGGTTTCACAGTATTTAGGCTAATTGACACATCTAGTAGCTTGAAGTGGCCAGTGCTCGCTTTTCTAGAGTCAGATGATTTTTAAAAATAGCTTCCTTTGTGCATAATATTATCATTCCTACTATGATCTGAACCACAGGTTTCTTGTTGTTGTTTTTTTGTATGTGTCTTATAATTAAATAAATAAAAATGGTGAATATCTAAGGTGACATGGCTCCAAATTCTTTGGTAAAATTAATAGTTAACATATGGTACACCCATCAAAAGCTGTGTCTACTCCCTTGGACATGAGCTCCAGGACCACTTGACCAGTGTATACAGAGCCACACTGCCTGCTTCTGGCTGCTTCCACTTCCTGTCTTTTGAGAATACAGCATCATGCAAGGAAGCCAAGATTCCCAGCTGATGCTGTGCAGACAAGCTTCCCCACCAAGCCCTACCTTGTTTGCAGATTTGTTAATAAAATCAGGGGTTGCAATTTAAAGGCACTAAGCTTTGCAGAGGTTACTTACGCAGCAATAGATCATCAGAATGATATCCTAACATTGGGCTTGTAAGGATTACCATCCTAGAGTAGTATTTACTGGGGCACCCACTTATATATGAAGTGGTGCTGGGTAGTATGACAATACCAAAATAGAGAATGGTTATTACACCTGAGAGTTAACACTCCCAGGTAGTGGTATTCATTATAAGTTAAATTTGCATTGCATGAACCTCAAAGGCAGTCTCAAATTCCAGTCCTACTGTTCCTTTTCTCTATTTAATGACCCTAAACCTTGTGGGCATAACTAAAGAATGGTGGGATCTCAGCAACAAGGCAAGAAAAAAGCCTGTGGGAACTAATCCAGCTATAGGCATGGGTAGGGACAGGGACAGTTATCCAAATAACTATTCAAAAGGGACTGAATTGGGGCAAGTATTGATATCCACACAGGTCCAGTAACTGTAATCTTTAGCATGGCCCAATCAGTATGGTTGAGGGAAAGGGAGAAATATAAAGTACTAAAAAAAAAAAAAAAAGCTTGTGCCATCTGGGAGAGATCAGCGGCCAGGGCTTATCCTAAGTCACAAGAGATGACAGTTCTAAAAGAGCAAGAGGCTACCTTGAAACCACCAGTTCCGAGGTCTGAGTCTTGACATATGGATACATTAGTTCAGGTTCAGGGCTGGGTAGGGCAGGCGAAGGCAGGAACCGACATTTTTTTCCTTAACTGGAATTTTGAATCTCTCTCCCTTTCTCTTATTCTTTCATTATAACCTCTGCCAAGTAATTCCTAAATTTAGCAAATATTTCTTGAGCACTTACTACATGTCTGGCCTTGACCAAGGTGCCAGACACAATGAAGAACAAGGGAAATTCTTATATTCCAGTGAAGGGAGTTTAACAGCAAAAATTAAATCAAGTGATACATTATATAGAGAAAATTAAAATAAAATGATATAGTTGAAATTGACAGTGAATATTTTAGATCAGGTAGTCAGAAAAAGTCTCATTGAGCAGGTAACAAAACTCAGATCTGAATAAGAAGGTAGCCATAGGAAACAAGAGAAAAAGGACTCCGTATAATGGGAACTACCTGTGCAGTCTTCAGGTGGAGAGGAGCTAGTGATGATTGAGGAAGAAAATTATAATTATATATCCTCATCCTCATCACTAATATATATAAAGTCACTGAATTGATATCCTTATTTGCTGGCGCTAGCACTACTGAGTGATCACTATGTACTAAGCATGTTTATTTATTATTTCAGTGCTTTGTCCCAAGATGGGGACTGTCAGATGAATTGTCTTAGTCACATGGTTACTCCATGGTAGAGCCAGGGTTTGAATCTTGCCAGTCTTACTCCAGGGCCTGTGGTCCTATCGACCATCTTCACCACCCTAGGAATCACAAAAGTAAAATATTTTATTTTATTTATTTTTTAATAAATTTTTATTCAGATTATTACAATTGTTTCTCCTTTTTCTCCCCATAGCTCCCCTCCACCCGGTTCCCACCCCACCTTCTGCCCTTACCTCCCCCGGCACTGTCCTCATCCATAGGTGTATGATTTTTGTCCAGTCTCTTCCTACATCTCCCCATACCCCTTTCCCTCTGAGAATTATCAGTCCACTCCCTTTCTATGCCCCTGATTCTATTATATTCACCAGTTTATTCTGTTCCTCAGATTTTTAATTCACTTGATTTTTAGGTTCACTTGTTGATAGATATGTATTTGTTGTTCATAATTTTTATCTTTACTTTTTTCTTCTTCCTCTTCTTAAAGAATACCTTTCAGCATTTCATATAATACTGGTTTGGTGGTGATGAACTCCTTTAGCTTTTTATTATCTGTGAAGCTCTTTATCTGCCCTTCAATTCTGAATGATAGCTTTGCTGGGTAGAGTAATCTTGGTTGTAGGTTCTTGCTATTCATCATTTTGAAAATTTTTTGCCACTCCCGTCTGGCCTGCATAGTTTCTGTTGAGAAATCAGCTGACAATCGTATGGGAGCTCCCTTGTAGGTCATTAACTGTTTTTGTCTTGCTGCTTTTAATATTCTTTGTCTTTCACTCTTGGCATTTTAATTATGATGTGTCTTGGTGTGGTCCTCCTTGGATTCCTTTTGTTTGGGGTTCTGTGCGCTTCCTGGACTTTTAAGTCTATTTCTTTCACCAGGTGGGAGAAGTTTTCAGTTATTATTTCTTCAAATATGTTTTCAGTATCTTGCTCTCTCTCTTCTTTAGGCACCGCCATAATTCTGATGTTGGTACGCTTGAAGTTGTCCCAGAGGCACCTTACACTATCTTCAACTTTTTGGATTTTTTTTTTTTGCTTTTTCAGTTGAGTGTTTTTTGCTTCTTTGTATTTCAATTCTTTGACTTGATTCTTGCGTTTCTCTAGTCTATTGTTGGGTCTCTGTATAATATTTTTTATTTCAGTCAGTGTATGTTTAATTTCTAGTTGGTCCTTTTTCATATCTTCAAGGGTCTCGTTATATTTATTGGCCTTTTCTAGGATATTCTTGAAAAGCCTTATAACCGTGGTTTTGAATTCTATATCCAGTCGTTTGTTTTCCTCCATTTCTTTCATTTGTGATCTGTTTCTTTGTCACCGCATTTTCACTGCTTCCCTGAGTTGGTAAGGTAGCTTTGTGTGCTAGGTTTCCTATATGGCCCAGTGGGTCGGCCTCCCAGTTACCTGAGGTGGACACTCTTGGTGCACCCCTTTGTGGACTGTGTGTACAGACTTGTTGTAGTTAAGTCTTGATTGTTGTTGGTATCACTGGGAGGAATTGACCTCCAGGCCAGTTGGCCGTGAGGATCAGCTGTATCTACTCTGGGAGAAGTTTGGTGCTGGAGACAGCCTTATAGGATTAGACTTGTCAAATTGCAAAAGCCTCTGTGTTCAGCTTGGATGGGGTGGAGTCTCAGGGCAGAGCAGACAGGCTTGGCTTCCCGTCAGCCCTGCCCTTGTGCGCACTTCCAGACCTCTGCCTTCCCCAGCTCCCGAGCCTCCGCCCGAGAGTCCAGATCCACCCCCCCCCCCCCCCGCAAGAGCGTGGGTCCCCAGGGGCTCGCCTGGAACTGGAGTTCAGTGCAGTCAGGAGCTTCCGACTCCCTTCTGCTAGGCAAGCCTGTGGCAACCTCCTCAGTCTTTGCGCACACGGCGCGCACGCCTCCAGACCCCCTCCCCCGGGTCTCCGAGTGCCTTTTTCTCTACCTGACAGTCCAGACTCCCCCTGTATGAGCCTGGGTCCATGGAGTTTCGCCCAGAACTAGGGTTCAGTGCAGTCAGGGGCTTCCTTCCCCTCCCGCCAGAGAAAGTCTGCCAGGCTCTCAGACACCCTTACTCTCTGCACGCACAAAGATCCTTTGCCGTACCTCAACCCTTTGCCGTTCCTCCAATTCTCCGTGAGCTTTTCTCTTTCCTTCTAGTTGTAGAATTTCCACTCAGCCAGCTTCCCTGTGGTTCTGGATGGTGTCCATTCTGTCTTTTAGTTGTAGTTTTGAAATTGTTGTGTGAGGCAGCGGTTTAGGTGCTTACCTATGTCACCATCTTGGTTTCTCTCCAAAAGTAAAATATTTTAAATGTGACCCAAATATATATAGGACTAACAATTTGTCTGTTAAATAGTAAAGTTTACTATCTTTTTTTAGAAAAAAAAATAAACAGAACTTAGTTTCTATTTTAGTATGTACTATGTTCCTCCCTGTATGGCACAGATGTGTGATTCATCTGTATTTCTGACACCAGAGAAATTTTCATCATTACTGAATATCATTCTTTTATGTCTTGATAATATACTTAATTCTGATCTTAGCATCAGCATGAAAGGCATGCTAAAGTCACATTTTCAGGGAAATATCATGTGGTAGGAGTGCTGGAGTTGAAGCATGCCTTTGATCTTAGTGGTTATCATATATTCATGGCAAGTGCTCTTTTCAATCATAACCAAAGTTCAGTTAATACTAATATTCTTATGTCTTCACTGATTAGACTTTAGAGTGCAAAAGTAATGGCCAATAGCTGATTACATATGCACAACCAACCAACCAACCAATAACCAAATTAATCACAGCACTCTTGACATTTACATGTTAAAGGAATGCTTCCCACATTCAGATAATTATTAAAAAGAATTTTCAGAAACTCAGAACAGAAGAACCTGGAAGTAAAATTGAAGTAAGTTAGGATGGGTAAACTTTTCTCATTAGAAAGATGTATCTTATCCCCTCTCCCCTTTATCCCACTCTTACAATTTGAATACCATATCTACCAAATCTAAAATTCAGCTAACACTGCTCTCAGGAACTTTACCTCAGACTCTGCCAGATGAATCAGGTTTTTCCAATTGCATCCTTAATATCCCTGTGCCATTCAGGGACCTCCAACCCAACATGTCCAAAAAGCCACGAACTCATTTGTCTTCCATCATGAAACATTTCTTTTTTGGCATCTTCTCTATGTGGTATCTAGTCATCATTCTCCACCCAAAGCTATAGCCTCAGCTCACACTCTTACTATTTCTCACTTTTATTACTGTAATAGTCTTTGAATTAATCACTTTGCATGATAGTCTCAGCCTTGCATGCCCATTCTTTAAAAATGCAAATGTGTTTGTGCTACTTCCCTTCTTCAAAGTCTTCAATGCCTCCCCACTTCTGAGAGAATAGATTTTAAAAACTGAGACTTCATTGTCTGGCCCAGCTCGCTTCCTGCCAACCCTCTACTCCCACATTCTCACCATCCCCTGGCCAGAATAACCATCAGTTATTCTCCAAATACACCAAGCTCTATCATCTCTCTGATATTATAAACATTGCTTTGTCCTGAATACCACTATCCCAGAAATTCCAAACTGTTTGTGGAACACTAGTCCCTCTAAATATTAAGAGAAATTAAGAGGGGGGAATAAGAATCAGTGTAGAAACAAAGTGTTTCCCAAAATTGCATGGCAACTACATGCTGTTACTAATTTTCTTTATGAAATATTTTAGGAACTCACTTAGAAAACATTGCTTTGTCCTATCCTAAAAATTCCTACTTATCCTTCAAATTCAGTTCCAATGAATGAAGTGAGTTAACAAAGACACAGACCAGATTCTCTAGACTACATCCATTTCACCTCAGGACAACTGTATTTCCCAGGGACCTCCAGAAAGTACTTAACATAAAACCCAGTGACATGCTTGGTTAGGCTCAAGTCACTGAGTCAGCAATAAAAAAAAAACAAAAAAAAAACAAGAGGCACCAAAAACATTTTTTTCCTGACAGTGAGTTATAAAAGCTATGCTTAGAAATTCAAAGACTATCATTATATTTCTTCTTGAATATTGCATTAGTCCTCCATTATCCATGGGGGATATGTTCCAAGGCCCCCAGTGGAAGCTAAAACCTCAGAAAACACCGAAACCTATATATACATTTTTTTTACTATACATACATACCTGTGATGAGGCTGTGTCCCCCACCCTGGAGCCTGGCCAGGGGACCTCAGGCTGCGCCCCCCGCCCCAGCACTGGGGGACCTCAGGTAGCGCACCCCGCTTGGTGGGGATTGATGGGGGACCTCAGGCTGTGCCCCCCACCTGGAGGGGCTTAACAGGGGACCTCAGGTGTGCCCCCCACCCTGGCGTGGGCCAAGGGACCTCAGGCCGTGCCCTCTGCGCCTTGGCGCCGGACTGGGGGACCTCAGGCCGCGCCCCCCACCTGGTGGGGCTTGACGGGGAACCTCAAGGTGTGTCCCCTGCCCTGGTGCCAGGGGACCTTAGGCCGTGCCCTCCATCCACCCTGGCGCTGGGCCGGGGGACCTTAGGGTGCGCCAGGGGACCAGAGACTGCAACCCTTGCCTGGTGGGGCTTGATGGAGGACCGGAGGCTGCACGCCCCCACCCAGCGGGGCTTGACCGGGGACCTGAGGCTGCGCCCCATGCTTGGCACTGGGCTGGGGGACCTGAGGTTGCATCTCCTGCCTGGCAGGGCTTGATGGGGGTGGGGCTGGCTGGGTCTGGATCTCGCCCAATGGGGTGGGGCTGGGCGGGTCTGGGTCTTATGTGATTTTGAGGTGCGCAAGGGTGGGCAGGGACTTGACTCTGGGTCCCACAGTGCGCCCCAGACTCTGACAGGAGGAAGATTTTCATATACATTTTACTAACTTTCTTTCATCTCTGACACTTCTATTATAGAGAAAAGGCAAATAACAATATTAAAATATTTCTTCTAATTAGTTCTCTTTTAATGTGCACAAATTTCGTGCACCGGGCCACTAGTCTATATATATAAAAGCCTAAGTAAATGTTTGACCAGTAGCTATGATTTGCACTGACCACCAGGGGGCAGACACTCAAAGCACAGGCATGGAAGGATGGAACAGTTTGATGAGTCTCAGAGGGAAGTGGGGAGAGGAGAGGGTGGGAAGAGATTAACCAAAGATTTTATATGCATACTAGAGGCCTGATGCATGGATTCGTGCACTGGTGGGGTCCCTTGGCCTGGCCTGTGGGGATCGGGCCAAACCCGGCTCTCTGACATCCCCCAAAGGGTCCCAGATTGTGAAAGGGTGCAGGCCCAGGCCAAGGGCACCGAGCCTCTAGTAGGAAACTAAGGACTGAGACTTGCCTATTAGATTTAGTAAATGGAAATCACTGGCCACCTTGACAACAGTAGGTTTTAAAATATATATATATATATATATATATATATATATATATATATATATGTATACACACACACACACACACACACACATATATATATATATATATATATATATATATATATATATATTAATTTCAGAGAGGAAGGGGTTGGGGAGAGAGATATAAACATTAATGATGACAGAATCATTGATAGGCCACCTCCTGCATGCCCCCACACTGGGGATCGAGCCCACAACCGGGGCATGTGCCCTGACTGGCAATTGAACCATGACCTCCTGGTTCATAAGGTGACACTCAAACATGACCCAAGCTGGCCAGGAGACAACAGCAGTTTTGTTGGAGTGATGGAGAAGCCTGATTATTGTGGGTTCAAGAAAGAACAACTATAGACAGTGCCTGGGAAGGCACATGGGCATTCTTTAATTATTGTCAGCTGAACCCAAGGCGACAGGCAAAGCCACGCACTGGGAACACGCCTTGCCAAAAGGGCAAGGGTGTTGTCAGCTTGACCTTCATTTCAGCCCATGGTGTGGGGAAGTGGTTTTGATAACTAAATCCAGCCTAGCACCAGGAATGCTCAGGGCCTACTCAAAAATGCAAATAATCTCCTTTTGTCTCGACTTTTTGGTGAAACTTCCTGGTATTTGGGATATAAAATAAACTCACTGGATTGGCTCTGGGTCCCTGTCCCTGTCCCTGTCTCTGTCTCTCCATCAGAAGAGGACGCTGGTCCCACCTGGTCCCAGCTTTTTCCTTCTATCTGTGTCTTGTCTCTTTCTTTTATTTCTCAATCCCTAGCCACCCCTACTCAGGAACTGGACCCGCTCTCTAGCCACGCTGGACGCGGAAAGAGAGAAATACCTACAAACAACTAATAAGTATACAAGGCAAAAGAGAAAAATCACGATTTTATAATGATCATAATAATAATTGGTTTGGGTAAGAATCATCAATGTAAGTATGTTGGGGTGAAATGTCACAATCCATTTAGTATCAATGGATACTAAAACCTTTGGTGAAAAAACTATTAGGGAACAAAACAGTTTCAAAATAGCTTACCAGAGCTCTAGCTGGTTTGGCTAAGTGGATATAACATCAGCCTGAGGACTGAAGGGTCCCAGGTTCGATTCCAGTCAAGGGCACATGCCCAGGTTGTGGCTCGATCCCCAGCCAGGGCATGCAGGAGGCAGCCAATCAATTATTCTCTCTCATCATTGATGTTTCTTTCTCTCCCTCTCCCTTCCTCTCTGAAATAAATAAAAATATTTTTTTAAAAAATAGCTTACCAGAGACTATTTATTATTACAAAGGGAAATCGGTATCTTTAAAATGGAGAAATTTGAGAGACACCATCTTAATCAAGTGATCAAACTTATCACAAATAATGTGTCAAACTGATATCTTGTGGTAGCCTCTAAGGTGTACTCAGAGGTATACAATATCAACTCCACAGTATGTTTGCCAAAAATGTTTTGGGGTCATTTTATCATAGACTTGCCAATAATAGTTTAACCTCTATCTAATAGAAGAAACAGATAAATCCAAATTGAGGACATTCTGCCAAACATTCAGTCTAGATTCTTTTTTTTTAAAGTCAGTTATAAAAGAAAAAATACTTAAAGGCCAGGATTCTAAATGAAAGGAGGCTAAAGATATATGATAAATAAAAGCAATGCATCATCCTTAATAGAAACTGGATATTAAAAGAGAGAGCATTATTGAACAATTGGGAGAAATTGAGTATGGTCAGTAAATTTAATAACAGTATTATATTAATGTCAAATTCCCTGTAATTATTGGGTTGTGGTTTATAGGAGAATGCCCTTGTTTTTAGAACATATATGAGAAAGTATGCTGGGGTAAAATGTCACAATTTCTATAAGGAACTCTCAAATGACTCAGGAAAATAAATATACTGAAGAGATAAAGTAAGTAAAACAAATTATTAAAATTTGGTGAATCTATATGAAAGCTACATGGGCATTCATTGTATATTATGCAACTTAAAAAATAGGTTTGTAAATTTTAACAAAAGATTGGGCAGAGAGTGGAGAAAGAGAAGATGAAAGCACAGACTTTTAAGACACTGTTTCAAAAGGGAGCAGGTTAATGGAATGGCAGCTGTAAGACTAAGTAAGGTAAGAAACAATTTAAGAAAATGAAAGGTATTTTAGCATTTTTGTTATCTGATAGGCATGATCCAGGAGAAATAGAAAAACTATTGGGGGCATGAGGGGGATGAAATACAGTGCACAGTGAAAGGTTTGGGCTTAAATGGAAATATGGCAGGAGGACCTGTAATGTGGAAATACAGAAGATGGCATGTTGGTACATTTGCTGATGGAAGCATGTAGAAACTCTTTTGATTGTTTTCATTTTTAATCCATGAGTTATTGGAAAAAGTATTGAAAGTTTGAAGAGAAAATATGACATGAAATAGTTACATATACTTAGTTGACTCTGAAAATGTTATATAAGGACTAGTAGCACTAAGGACCCACTTCATTAGAAAAATCTATCCTATATAATAAAAGCCTAATATGCTAAGTGTCCGGGCGTCCGGTCATCTGTTCAACCAATCAAAGCATAATATGCTAATGATATGTTAAGGCCACTCAACTACTTGCTATGACGCGCACTAACCACCAGGGGGCAGACGCTCTGACTGGCAGGTTAGCTTGCTGCTGGGGTCCAGCTGATTGGGACTTAGTGAGATGGGCCAGACACCCCCTGGAGCCTTCCCATGGGCCCTACCCAGCTGGCCAACCTCCCACATTCCTCCCCAGCCCTGATCGTGCACTGGTAGGGTCCCTTAGCCTGGCCTGTACCCTCTCGCAATCTTGGACCCCTCAGGGGATGTTGGAGAGCCAGTTTTGGCCTGATCCCACAAGCCAGGC
Organism: Corynorhinus townsendii; assembly: GCA_026230045.1. Classification (NCBI taxonomy): domain Eukaryota; kingdom Metazoa; phylum Chordata; class Mammalia; order Chiroptera; family Vespertilionidae; genus Corynorhinus; species Corynorhinus townsendii. The sequence goes on along the minus strand of JAPDVU010000001.1, from coordinate 74,978,572 downwards.
CAAGGGATCCCACTGGTGCACGAATTCGTGCACCAGGCCTCTAGTCCTATCTAATAAAAGAGAAACATGCAAATTGACTGTACCTCTGCTACACCCACCAGCCAATCAGAGCGAGTATGCAAATTAACCCAACCAAGATGGCAGTGGCCACGGAGTTGGAGCGAGCAGGAGGCTTGGGTTGCCCCTACCAATGGAGGAAGCCAAGCTTCCCACTCGCCTGGCCGGCCATGGCCTCTGGTCAAGGTTACAAAGTTTCAATTATAAAAGATAAATAAATCCCAGATACCTGCTTCCAGCAGGCCCTGGCTTCCACTCAAGGAGGTGCTGAAAAAAAAAAAAATAAAGGAGGGGCTGGGAGCTTGGGTTGCCAGGGGCCGCGGCCAGCCAGCAAACAGCCATCAGCCCCTCACCTAGGCTGGCCAGGTACCCCAGCGGGACCCCCTTCAGGGCAAACCAGCTGGCCCCAGCAGGTCTCTATACTAATAAAAGGGTAATATGTTAATTAGACTGAGAGACCTTCCAGGAGACCTTCTGGACAAAGCCATGGTGGTGGGGCCAAGGTAGAGGTGGTTAGAGGCCAAGAGGGGAGGGCAGTTGTGGGTGATCAGGACAGGATGGGATGGCAGTTGTGGGTGATCAGGCTGGTGGGGGAGGGGGCTGTTGGGGGTAAGCAGACCAGCAGGGGGTTCAGTTGGGGGTGAGCAGGACGTCAGTGGGGGTCAGTTGGAGGTGATCAGGACAATGAGGGGGGCAGTTTGGAGTGAGCAGGCCAGCAGGGGGGCAGTTGGGGGTGAGCAGGCCAGTGGGGAGGGAAGGTGGGGGTGAGCAGGCCAGCAGGGGGGGCATTTGGGGGTGATCAGGCTGGCAGGGGGGCATTTGGGGGCAAGCAGGCCGGCGGCAGGGGGCAGTTGGGGGTGAGCAGGCTGGCAGCAGGGGGCAGTTGGGGGAGAGCAGGCCAGCAGTGGGGGCAGTTGGGGATGAGCAGGCCGGCAGGCAGAGTGGTTAGGGGCAATCAGGCAGGCAGGTGAGAGGTTAGGAGCCAGCAGTCCCAGATTGCGAGAGGGATGTCCGACTGCCGGTTTAGACCCGATCCCTGTAAACCGGCAGTAGGACATCCTTCAAAGGGTCTCAGATTGGAGAGGGTGCAGGCCAGGCTGAGGACCCACCCCCCAGTGCACGAATTTCGCGCATCGGGCCACTAGTATAATTATAAAGCTGGAAGACATCCTATAAGTCTTCATCTAATCCAGCCATTTTATAGGTGAAAGAATAGAGACTTGGATATCCTATTGTAATTGAGAATTGAGAGTAGGAAAAACATATAATGTGGAGATAATGAACATGCTTAACTGACCAAATACAATAATATGAGAATATAAACCACTTATTGGAAGCCTCCTACTGGCAATACCATGTCATGTACTTTGTATATTTTATTGCCTATATTAAAACTACTTATATAAACTTATTTAAAAGGTATACAATTTATCTTTTATTTTTCATATGAATAAACGAGGTTCTCAAAATTTAGATACCATCCCCAAAGTCACATAGCTATTTTCATGAATGAGCAAAATTTACACTTGTACTACAGTTATTACAGACTTATATTAAGGAATTCTCAATGAGACTTCAAACTCTTGTGTCTTATCCAAGTCTGTAACTGACTCTATAGTTCCTTGTACCTAGTACATTTTTAAAAATGTTTATTGAATCAAACACTTCAGTAATGTGAAGCCTATTAAGAAGCCTAAAATTATTCAGGGCATAGTGCTGATCATCAGATATTGAAGGGAAAAGGAGAAGTGAGTGAAGAAGGAAGAACAGCAGCAGAAACTGAGGAAATGAACAGTATGCAAAATCCACCTAAGTTTCTTCATTGATTAAATACACAGTGAAGCAGATGCAATGGGAAAATTTCTAAGAAAACAATGTTCCATAGATATATGAACAATAAGGGCTTTTACATACTGAGAGGCAAGGCAAGGGAGGCAGAAGGAAAAGGTCTGAATTAACTGGTATTTTATAAATTCTCATGTAACAAGGGAGAGCTTAAAGAGTAAAACTTGCATTGCTTCACTTTAGTACAGTGCCAGTCTTTTAATCCCTTCCTGACCTATTTTTATTCAGCACTGAAAAGGGCACATTGTTTGATTTGGGTATTAGCTTTTAAGGAGATTAGTTTCCAGGAAAAGTAAAGCATTTCGAATATAAAGAGGGACCCTCATACAAGGCATCAGAGTGTCCTGTGCTACAAACCACCTGCTAAAAAGAAGCAGAAAACAAGAACAAAATCCAATATTCATTCCCTCCCAAAATTACCAATGAAATTAAAAATTATTTCATATAAAAATATTTCTCAATGAGGAATATTTGCCTCCTAGAGTTTTTAACCAGAGTGAAGCTAAATCCATTTATCTATAAGCAAGAAATAAAAATTAATAGATTTTTCTTCTTAATCATAGATGTCAATCTGTATTAGATTATTAATTATGGATTATAATGCAATTTAAATACAAACACAATGGGCAAATACATCAAGCTTCTTAAATCTTCACTTAATTTAATTTTTCTTAGAGACTTCTGGCTTGAACTTAATCCTTCAGAAAAATTTTTCCATTCATTCCAAGTGGGTACAGATTTTTTTTCAGCCCTAATAGTTCTAACATCTCTGTTATAACAAATGTTTTGTAATATTCTTAACTATATTGAAATAAAGTTCAAAGATAATACAGCTTACTTACCTACATATTCTAAATAAAAATAATCAGCTATATTATTAAAAAATAAAATACTTTATAACAGAAGAGTAGTGTGATATAGACACTAGTCACGACTACTACGGAATCAAAATGCCCCTGCCCCCCCCCCCCCCACCCCCAATTTCTTAAAACATCTTTAGGGTTTACCATTAAATATTATGGCATGTAAATTTTCTGATTTAGGTGACATTATCTCTAGAATTTAATGCAATGTTTTATTACTGGAATTTTGCTCTTTATTAACCCATAAAGTACCATAAACTTTAGAAGATAGGTTTTCACAGAGCATATCATAATTTAGGGGATTTGACTTCAATTTCAAAAATTCTCCATTATAAAAACCATCTTATGTACAACTAGTACCAAACATTCCAATATAAAGGTATTTCTTTAGGTAAATAAATATTGTTTAAAAATGAGCTCCCTGATGTAGTCATCTTATTTTTATGTTTCTTTTATAATAGTAACAATAATGAACCATCTGTCTGATATCTGTCATAACTAAAAATTTCTAGATAACTAAAATAATCATCTTAAGAACCAAAATTTTTTGTTAAGTATTTCATACATCCAAATTTGTTATTCATATTATAAATAATAATATTGATAAAATGAATACATGGTATCCAATACCCAGCTTAATAACTAGAACATTACCAATACTTTTTAAAAAATATATATTTTATTGTTTTACAGAGAGGAAGGGAGAGGGATAGAGAGTTAGAAACATCGATCAGCTGCCTCCTGCACACCTCCTACTGGGGATGTGCCTGCAACCAAGGTACATGCCCTTGACCGGAATCGAACCTGGGACCTTTCAGTCCGCAGGCTGACGCTCTATCCACTGAGCCAAGCCGGTTTCGGCACCAATAGTTTTGAAGTCCTGTGTATGTATCCTGTACCACCTTCAATTTTCCCTGCACTGAGACAAGTACAATTCTGAATTTTGTGTCTACCATTATATTGCTTTTCTTTATAGTTTTACCACATAGTTATATAACTCTAATACTATATTATTTAGTTTGGAATATTTCTGAACTTTAGGTAAATGGAGTTATATTGTACACATTGTTTGCAACTTGCATTTTTCACTGTTTGTAAGATTCATCCATGTAGATATATGAATCTCTATTTTCACTACTGTATTTCATTGTTGAGCTATAATATAATTTAATGATTTTCCTGTTATAGTCATTTGGAATGCTTCAATTGTTTTTGCAATTACAATAAAAACATTTCTATAATTTTGAGATTTCTTAAGTTGGTTGCATATTTATTAACCTTCTTTTAAAAAAATGAATACAATTTAATTATTCTTTAATGAATCCAAAGCATATTTATGAATATCAATTATATGTAATACAGCATTGTAATAATGCCTTCAAAGGTTATAGAGATGTATATTCTAATTTTTACTGGAATTAGTAAGTTTAGTCTGCTTTTTATAATTCTCTCTCACTTTCCAACTATTGGCAAGAAGCTTCTTGCTGCTATAATGTTTATTCTAACATCCTCTATTTTCAATTTCTTTTCTGTAGACCTGGAGGCTAGTCAATGAAATCTGAGTATAGTGCCAACAAGGAGAAAAAATAGATTATGACTGAGAGACCAAATGGATGCTTTTCTAAGGGGAATGTGTACTACCATGAGATAAAATGGTATTATGGAAGAAGCAAAGATTTTTCTGGTATTTCAAGTCTGGGAATTTATTAGCTGTCTGACTTCGTCAAGTTATCCAATCTTTTTGAGTATTTACTTTCTCGTCTGTAAAATGCACATAATAATCCTATCTGATAGGCTATTGTGAGAAATAAAATAGCACAGTAGCAGAGTCCAAGCTAAGCCATTGGCCTTCAGTACATGGAGGCTGTTTCATCTTTGTATCTGCACAGTACACATTGGAGGATGGTATTTGCCCAACTACTTCAAGAGACCAGAGACCTTTTTGGTTTACCTCCTGGTTCACAGATGTGTTCCACATAGTTCCAGACACACGACTTTCATGGAAGGTAGGTATTATTATAGCTTTAGGCAAGTATCTCGTTATATATCAACTAGAGGCTCGATGCACAAAAATTTGTGCAAGAGTAGGCCTTCCTTCCCCCAGCTTCCTTCCCTCCGGCTGCTGGCAGGCACCCAGGATCTGGGCTGCTTCCCTCTGGCCCCAGCTTCATCCAGAATGATGCCCAGAAGGTCTAATCAGCATATTATCCTTTATTATTATAGAAGATTATTATAGACTAGAGGCCCGGTGCACAAAATTCATGCACTGGGGGGTGGGGGGCGGATCCCCTCAACCTAGCCTGCCTCCTCTCACATACTGGGAGCCCTCAGGGGATGTCCTACTGAGGCAACCGGGCTGATCAGGGGAAGGCACCAGACCCATCACTGCAACAGCCCCATGACTGCAGCCACCGCCAGTCACCTCAGCCACCAAGGTGTTTTCATCAACACGGACTCCAGTCCCTTCACCATGAAAAAATGACAACTTTCTTTAGGCATTTTCAAGATGTGTCTTTCATAGGATATGACATTTCTTTCTTTCTTTCTTTTTTATCCTCACCTGAGGATATGTTTCCATTGATTTTTAGAGAATATGGAAGAGAAAGGGAAAGACAGAGAGAAACATCAAAGTGAGAGGAGCACTTTGATTGGTTGTCTCCTGCATGAGCCCTGACCTGGGCCTCAGCCAGGGAGGAGCCTGCAACCTAGGTACATGCCCTAGATCAGAATTGAACCCGGACCCTGCGGTCGGCAAGCCTAGGCATTATCCACTGAGCCAAACCAGCTAGGGCAGAATATGACATTTCTTAGCCCTCCAGCAGCATACCTTTGTTTTTTTCTCCAGAAGAGTGGTGGAAAAACCCTAGATCACCTTTTTGGATTCTTATACCCAAGTTACTAAGAATATTACCAGTGGCATACAGGGAACTTAGTCAATGAGTGGTCAGAAAGACCACTGTAGTTCACACCGATGGTCTCCGATCTCCGGCTCCGCCCCTGCCAAGGGCTAAAGCCTCCGGGCCTGGGCAGGGGCCCCCCAGCTCCCTCCGATCACCAGCTCCACCCCTGCCAAGGCCTAAAGCCTTGGGGCCTGGGCAGAGGACCCCAGCTCCCTCCGATCTCCCGGCTCCGCCCCTGCCCAGGCCCCAAGCCTCTGGCGGGGGCTTGGGGCCTGGGCAGGGCATCCCCAACTCCCTCCGATTGCCCAGCTCCGCCCCTGCCCAGCCCAATAGCCTCCACCCCTGCGCAGGAGCCCCCTGGCTCAGGCCCTTCCCAGATTGCTCAGGACCCACGCGGGGCCTACCATGGAGTGACCTGGGTGCTGAGAAAGTTCCCGGGACCCAGGCTGCTGGGCGTCTATGTATGCAAATTAACCTCCATCTTTGTTGGGTTAATTTGCATACTCACTCTGATTGGCTGAGGGCATAGCGGAGGTACGGTCAATTTACATGTTTGTCTATTATTAGGTGTGCTGTTAAGAAGCAGAATTACTACTGCAGAAAAACTGAATTATGACTTAAGAAAACTTCTCAAACGAAAAAAGAAGGGCAAAGAAAAAGAATTAAAAAAAAGAGAAATATGAAGAATGTGGTGAAAAGACAATGAAAAGTCCATTTAGGATATAACCAGTGCTTCCAAAGAGAAGATAACCAAATAAATGGAAGGAAAATTTTATCCCAAAAAATATTGTCTTGAGGGAACAAAACTTTTCTAGACAGAAAATAGACAAATTATATTTGAATAACTCACCTGCTATGGCAAAATTAATGAAGAGACTACTGCCTTTCCTGGGGGGTGGGGTGGGGAAATGAACTTAAATACACAGAATTTGATCAGGTAAAGCATTTCAAGTATTATGGCATAAAGGCAAGTTAGCTGGCTATCTAGTTATAATAGTTAAGAGTTTTAACAGAAGGCAGTTGTGGCTTAACAATTCTTTACACAGCTACTTTACTCATGAAGACAATAGAAACATTATCTCTAATATTCAAGTATTTAGACTATATTCTCTCCCTCTGTGGGGAAATGAAGAAACAAAGCAAACAATATCATTATATGCCAGGCTCGTGCTAGTCTATATAGTGCTAATATATTTTCTCATTTCACCCTCATAACATTAATTAGCTGTTTACAATGGAGAAAATTATATCCTTCATTATCTCCATTTTACAGTTGAGAAAATAGTATGTTCAGAAAAATTATTAATTTGCCTGAAGTCACACAGCTAGTAAGTACAAAAAAGAGGGGCCAGAAACCATGTCTGTCAGACTTCATTAATTTAGCTTCATAAGCACCCATGGAATGGCTCATGGAAGAGAATGTTTTAAAAAGAAAGAAAGTAAACATAGGACACACAGACAGCCAATAGACATATGAGAAGATGCTCAACCTCACTAATCCTCAGAGAGATGCGAATTAAAACCACAATGAGTATCACCTCACACTTGTCAGAGTGGCTATCATCAATATATCAACAAACAAGTGGTGTTGGAAGCTACCCATTGTCTTTACTATCAGAGAAGTGTAAACAAGGAGCCCGGAATGCTGGTAAACCTTGAGCCCTGGCAAGGGCCAGAGCTATGCACTGATTGTTTAGTTGAGACAATGTAGCTCAAGCAAATTTCCTGACCAAATAGTCTCAGAGTAAATCTTTACTAATAGTTACTGGCCTTTAAGATAGTCTGTCTGTTACCATAATTGCCTGCCTGACTAAGGGCTATATGTGTATCCAAAATTGAATAAAAGGTTGGCAAGACCTTGGCACTAGTGAAGTCCTTCCCCTTGAGTTGGACTTTCGCCTGGTCCCCAATTTCCAAATTATTATTTCTTGTCTCGTTTCTGTCATTTGTGTGCAGCCCTTCTCCAGATCCCGAACCCTGAACCCTGAACATATGGGACGTGGCTCACAAAGTGGTAGTGAGGATGTGGAGAAAAGGGAACCCTCCTGCACTGCTGGTGGGAATGCAGAATGGTGCAGCCACTGTGAAGAACAGCATGGAGTTTCTTCAAAAAATTAAAAATGGAACTTCCTTATAATGCAGCAATTCCACTTCTAGGAATTTATCTGAGGAAACTCTAAACACTAATTTAACAGAATATATGCACCCCTATATTCATTGCAACATTATTTACAGTAGCCAAGATTTGGAAGCAGCCCAAGTGTCCGTCAGTAAATGAGTAGGTAAAAAAGCTGTGGTACATTTACACAATGGAATACTACTCAGCCATAAAAACGAAGAAAATTTTACCCTTTTGACAGCATGGATGGACCTGAAGGACATTATACTAAGTGAAACAAGCCAGTAAGAGAAAGACAAGTGTCATATGATTTCACTTATATGTGGAATTTAATGAACAAAGTGAACTACCAAGCACAATAGAGACAGACTCATAGATAGAGAACAGGAAGACAGCTGGATGGGGAGGTGGATGGGTAGGGGGGGAGGGGCAGGGCTGGCATGGAGGGATTGAGCAAGAAAAAAAAATAAAAAGAACTTATGGACATGGACAATAGTGTGGCCATTGTGGGGGTGGAAGGGAGGTAGAAGAGGGGATAAATAGTAATGGAAAAAATAAAATATAAAATTTAAAACGTAAATTAGTACAAGAACATGATAGCTAGTTTTATGTAATCTTGGTGTGGACAGCCTTTCTAAATCTGACATCAAAAGCTTACTTTGAATTTTATTTACTTAAAATTTTTATTCCCAACATAATTACCCATTTTTCTCTTTGTTTAAAAAAAATTAGAGACCATGGTAGGCTCACTACAGCAAAAGGGTGAATCAAATAATATATTGATGAACTTCATTCAGAAGTCCACAGATAACTATTTAATTCTTAATTCAATTTTATAAAATTAGAATCTTAATCTATCATTTTGTCATTTTATTACATTAAAGAAATTTCAGCCCAGCCAATGTGGCTTAGTGGTTGAATGTCAACCTATGAACTAAAAGGTTACACAGTTTGATTCCTGGTCAGGGCACATGCCTAGGTCAGTGGTTGGCAAACCGTGGCTCGTGAGCCACATGCTGCTCTTTGGCCCCTTGAGTGTGGCTCTTCCACAAAATACCACGTGCAGGTGCACACATACAGTGCGATTGAAACTTCGTGGCCCATGCGCAGAAGTTGGTTTTCAGCTCTCAAAAGAAATTTCAATCGTTGTACTGTTGATATTTGGCTCTGTTGACCACTGGCCTAGGTTAAGGGCTCAATTCTGGATGGTGCATGAAGTAGCCAATCAATGATTCTCTCTCATCATTGATGTTTCTCTCTCTCTCTCCCTTCCTCTCTGAAATCAATAAAAATGTATTTTAAAAATAGAAATTTTAAAGAAGAAAAAACCCCACCTTTTATCCCTTTATCCAAAAATCCTAACCCAATCCATTTAACAAGGCTTGCAGTCATTCATCTTGATATCTCTAAGACTGAATGAAGGAAAAATGAAATAATCCTCATTATTCACAAATTCTGTATTTACACATTTCCTTATTCACTAAAGCATATTTGTAACCTCGAAATCAATACTTATGGTATTTTTGTAGTCACTTGTGGACATGCACAGAACAGCAAAAACTATGAGTGGCCTGACACACTTGTTCCCCGCTGAGGTTAAACAAGGACATACCTGGCCTTCCTGTTTAGCTTGCACACTATAAACAAGTGTTCTTCTTATGGTCTATTTAATGCCACACTTTTTCATAGTTTTGTGCCTTTTTATTGGCGATTTTGCTGTATAAAATGGCTGCCAAGCATATTGTTGAAGTGCTGTCCAGTGTTCCTAAGTGCAAGAAAGTTGTGATGTGCCTTGTAGAAAAAAGAGAAGCTTGTGTTAGTGGCTATCATCAATAAATCAACACTTGTGGTGTGTTAGATAAGTTTTGTTCAAATGTGGATTACTATGCTGGTTGCTGTGAGTTAATGGTAGTGAATCAACAAAATATATTCAATAAGGTGTCTTTAAACAGAAACATCATAAAGTTAGCATTGATCAATTGTCAAAAATGTGACCAGAGTCTCGCTGGAGCTGATCCTATATTTCCCCAGGAGTAAAGGGGCAGCACTTGCCAAGTCAGTGTTCTCAGTGATTTAATAGAATGCAACTACTATGAAAAATGGAATTAATGATATTTATTGGGAAACTCATGTATCAATAGCAACTGACATAATTTTTTTAATATTCCTTTTCACACTTTGCTTTTATGCAGAATAACTTAAAATACTTTAGCATTTTGTGTCGTGTGAATGTATAAAATCATTACTTTATCAGTAAAAATGATATCATTTTTTTTCTTCATGCTTGTACCTAGAAAAAATTTCAAACTGAAGATTCTTAAAACCTAGAAATGTCCTCAAGAAACCTTAGTGACACCAAGCAAAACTGTGGTTAAGTAGTATTTATAAATTTTTATATAAGGTCACAAAAGAGGATTTACAACCTTCTGTGAAACCCATTTCAATTATTAATCTCTCTTGCTCCTATATGAAATGTATTCTATAAGTGTTTATTTTACTTCTACCATGGACCAGGCAGTCACAAACGATGAATATCATACAGTCACTATCCTTGGTCATCTCAAAGTGTGAGAAAGGCAGTATACAGGAACAAGCAGGTAAACGGACCATTGTAATACACTGTGATAAGCCCTAAAACAGAGAGCTACACAAGATGTAGGGAAAGCACATATGAAAAATGCTCTTCTGTGTGTGTGTGTGTGTGTGAGTGTGAGTGAAGAAGGCCTAGTTTGTCAGCATGGGTTCACAGACAGCAGTACATCTGTCAGGAGTTTGGCGCGTGCGCGCACACACACACACACTCACACACACACCTCCTTCTTTTACCACCCCCTCTAACCCCCTCCATAGCTGCTCAACCTTGTTAAGGCTGTGGGAACTCTTGCTCTGGTCTGAAATGGATCAGCATAGTGGGCTGTAGGAATTTCTTGGAAGCCAATCCTCTACTGGGATGGCTTACAAGCACTTGACTATACACAGAAGTGACTATAAGCCACATCAGTGTAGCCCTCAAATTCAAACTAAAATAGCCAGCCAACTTCCCAGCCACTTCCAAAAAAATACCCATATACAAATCTTTAACTTTTAAAAAGTTGACAATTAAAAAAAAAATGTTTTAGCTATACCTGGGCCAAGCAATTACAAAGGTGTTATCTGGCTTAAGGGTTACCAGTTTTGTGACCTTTATACCACAAAACAAAAGTGAAAAGGTGGGAAGGAGGGCAAGAAAATGTGATCAATCTAGTAAAAATCAGAAAAGGAGAAAACTAAACATAGTAAGACACTATAACCCATAAATAAAAAGATAGATGACTTAAATAAGACCAATCATAGTAAATGATATAGTTAGCTAGCATAAGCTATAGATGCCCAGAATTAATAATAATAAAAATTCAACTAAAATAAAATGATAGAGGGAAAAAGACAATAAAAATATGAATAACAAAATTCTAGGTAAAAGGCTAGCAAAAAGAGCCTGGCTGGTATGGCTCTGTGGTTGAGTGTCAACCCATGAACCAGGAGACCTGGTTCCTGGTCAGGGCACATGCCTGGGTGTGTTCAATCCCCAGTAGACGGTGTGCAGGAGGCAGCCAATTGATGATTCTCATCACTGGTGTTTCTCTCTCTCTCTCTCTTTTCCTCTCTATGAAATCAATAAAAACATGTTTAAAAAAGCTAGCAAAAAAGGTTACAATATTAATCTCATATAAAAGAATTCAAGGTTAAAATAATCAGACAGCACATTAATAAAAGGTAGACTCTACTGGGATGCAGCAAATTGTGAATATTTATGCACAGAACAGTAAAGTATCAAAATACAGAAAACAAATAATTTAGAAAGAAAGAAGATTTTGAGAAGCCATTATCAAAGTGGAAGCTATAATACACATTTTACAATTCAGTCAACAAACTCTAAGTAAGGGGACTGAGTATCTGAATAATGAACAAGGTGAACTATCTGTAGATATTTATATGTATGTGTACATATATAGGCAATTGACTGGGCTGAGAGGCAAATGACTCCCAAAGTGTATGACTTCCTACTCAACTCCACACACTTAACTGCCAAAGGAATTACAGACCTAATGTTTCTAGGTGTTTCAAAAGGATCTAAGATGTTTTATTTATAAATACATACACAGGCACACATATAAATGTTGCATCTGGTATAGATGGCATACACATTTTTAAATGTGTATGAACAGCCCTAACCGGTTTGGCTCAGTGGATAGAGCGTTAGCCTGCGGACTGAAGGGTCCCAGGTTCGATTCCGGTCAAGGGCATGTACCTTGGTTGCGGCACATCCCCAATGGGAGGTGTGCAGGAGGCAGCTGATCGATGTTTCTCTCTCATTGATGTTTCTAACTCTCTATCTCTCCCCCTTCCTCTCTGTAAAAAATCAATAAAATATAAAAGGAAAAAAAAGAAAAAAGAAATGCGTACGAACATTTACAAAATAGATCACGTACAAGATTAGAGACTCTAATCACAATTCAATAAAAGCTGTAACAAAACCATCAAAACAAACAATAAATACCTGGAAATTTAAAACACTCCATAGCCCTGGCCAGTTTGGCTCAGTGGATAGAGCGTCGGCCTAAGGACTGAAGGGTTCCGGGTTTGATTCCTGGTCCAGGGCACATGCCTGGGTTGCAGGCTCGATCCCCCACTGGGCCGTGCAGGAGGCAGCCGATTGATGATTCTCTCTCATAATTGATATTTCTTTCACTCTCTCTCCCTCTCCCTTCCTTTCTGAAAGCAATAAAAATAAAATAAAACACTCCATAAGTAACTCCAGGATGAAAATAATATTAATCAAAACTGAACCACATATGATTAAGGAAAGAAAAAGGAAATGACTAACAATGAGAGCACTATATCTAAACTTATTAGACACAGCCAAAGCAGGTCTTGGAACAAAGTCTACAGCCTTTATTAGACATGCATCTATTGGAAAACAAGAAGCCTGGAAATATAAATGACTTAAGAACTTGACCAAAGAAATCAAGTAATTAACAACCACAATATATAAGAAAATAATATGAGCAGAAATAATAAACTAAAAAAGCAAACATGGTAGAAACAAAAAGAAAATTCCAACTCAAATTTTGGAAATGTGAAAGACTCGAATAACTTTCATATATCACTATACTTGGATGGTGAGGTCATACTAAAGAATAGAAGACATTCTATAGTCTACAGAGTTATTAAACATTTGAGCAATTCAGGAAAAAACACAGTAACGATAGTAAGATGCATGCTTTTTTTTTTTTTTTAGTAGTCTTTGTTTTTATGTTCACGGCAAATTGAACAGGAACTACAGAGTTCTCATTTACGTGCCTCCACATGCACAGCCTCCCCACTATCAACATCCATCACCAGAGTGATGCATTTGTTACAGCTGATGAACCTACCCTGACACATCATTATCACCCAAACTCCACAGTTTACATTAGGGGTCACTCTAAGTGTTGTACATTCTATGGGTTTGGACAAATGTATAAGAACATGTATCTACCATTGTACTATCACAAAGAATAGTTTCACTGTCCTAAAAACCCTTTGTGCTCCACCTAGTCATCCCTCCCTCCCCTGCAGCACCCCTTGGCAACCAAAGATCTCTTTACTGTCTCTGTAGTTTTACCTTTTCCAGCATTTCATCTAGTTAAGATTTTTTTTAAAATGTTATATGGTATTTCGTGAACATGGCTAAGAAAACATTATTATATAGATTTAATAAGGATTAAAATACTTTATGAGCTGCTAATTTTCTGTATATTTCCAAAATCCCCAGAGTATAAACAAACAAATCATTTTTGGACATTGAGGAGAAAGCAACTCATTTCTTTCCACACCAAATTAATCCACAAAAGCAGTTTCACAAGAACCTAAAATATGTTCTCAAATTCTTTCACAGTAAAGTTAATTCTATTAAAATTCCAAATATGGTCAGTACATGTTTCCAGGATTCAACATTATAATTTAATGGGCACACCCTGCATAGTGAGCCCTTAATTCGACTTCAAAATAAAAATAAAAGAGCACAGCATAGCCCTGTCAGCGTGAGCTTCATGCTACACTCAAGTAATTTATACAGATCAAAAATATCCAGAAACTCATTAACCCCTTTTCCTGGCTTGTGGAAAAGAGACTTAGATTTTGTTTGGGATGGGTGGGGATGGGGACTGAAAGCAAGATTGTGTAGTGTGCTGAGGTTTGAGACAGAAGCTGCATGAGGTAAAGTGCATCCCCTTACTGATGCATGTAAAACATAGGTATCATGCTAGGAACAGTAAATATGAATTAGAAGTTGAATTTAAAATCAAGGCAAACATTTATTTGAAACTCAATTCAATTCAGTAACACCAAAACAGTGCCTGTGTTAGGATGAATTATTGGTTCCCTCCACCCCTTTACTTTTTCCTTCCAATATTTGTTAAGCTCATAATCAATAAGACAAACACTGTCCCTTATCAAGGTGCTCACAGTCTAATTAAAATATACTGCACTTAGAACTATGATAACAGAAATACAACCAAGAACCAAAAGAGCTCCTAGGAGATTCAACACCTAAGGAGAGGGTGGAAAGGGAGGAGGAATGTTTCAGGCAGTGGAGCTGAGAAAGGTTCATTACAGGTAAGGCGCAGAGAGTGCTGGGGATGGTGCAAAAGGCAGGAGCAGATACAGCAGCCATGTTAAGGAAGTAGGACTTTAGCTAAAGGCAATGAGAAGGCATTAAAGAAATTTAAAGCAGAAGAATGATACATTCAGATTTATGTTTTTAAGAACCATTCCAGATGTGAAGTAGAGAATGAACCTGTTGAAGTTTTCCATGTGAGAGGCAATGGTGGCCTGCAACAGGGGAGCAACAAAGGACATGGGATATGAAAGGGTTTGAGAGATATAACTCAACCAATCCAATCATGAGACTCAGTGATTAGTTGGATAGGGACTGAGTGAAATGAGTGAAAGTGGGGAATGAAGGCTAACAGCTACCATTACTCTAGCATCATCATGTGCCAAGAGCTGTGTGCTTTGTGCACACTATCTTGTGCCATCCTCACAGCAACCTGATGAGGTAGTTGTGATTACTAGTCACATTTTCACAGGCTCACAGAGGCTCCCAACTCGTCTGGGATCAGGCATGGCCCAAGAGGAAAAGTGGTTTACAGAATGTAGGGGTCACAAAAGAATGGTTTGAATAGATCAGTGAGAAAGTTTGTGTAAGGGGGCGAGTCCTGTGGCAACTGGATGTTTGGTCTAGAGTTCAAAGGTCTGGCTGAAAATATGAATTTGAGAAATTCATGAATCGAAGCCATGAAAGTGAATACAGAGAGAAAGCAGGCTGAGCAGCAAAGAGGTCCAAGGACAGCACCCTGCAGGGGAGGAGCCAGCAAGAGACATCTAGAAGGAACCATCAGGGAGGTACTAGAAGAATCCGGAAAATGTGGCATCACCAGAGCAAAGGGGCAGCACCATTCTAATGACTCATACATTTTTGAAAGGTCAGGTATACTACCATATTTTTCCATATACAAGATGCTATTTTTTTCTAAAATCATTAGACTGAAAATCAAGGGGCATCTTATACATGGAAAGTCAGCTGAGGAGGGAGCCACGCCAGTGCATAGCTGCCCATACCTTGTAAAACAGGCTTCCTCCAATCAGAGCCTTATTGTTACTGATGTCAGCTGATGCTGTAATTGGAGGTGGAGGTGGAAAGTGCACAGATGCAACAGGAAATGGAGCATTCTGAGCCCATAAAGATGTCAAAAATGAAAAGATAAATACCCATAAGTGATTGTCTTACTCTGCAAAATTCAAACTGAATGTAATCAGCTATGCAAAAGAACATAGAAATAGAGCTGCAGAGAGACAATATGGACCTCCTCCCACTAAGTGTTATGATCAGGCAGTGGAGGGAACAGGAAGAACAACTCCTTAAGATGCCAAAGAAGAAAAAGGCCTTAAGTGGGAAACCAGGCAAACCTCTAGTATAGGCTTAAGACTTGAATTATGGAACAGTGCCAGAGTGGCTTATGTGTGTCAACCATGCTTACACAATGTCAGGCAAGAATGTTTGCAAGTGAAATGAACATTGTTGATTTTACAAGAAAGGCAAAATGGGTGCTTCAATTTTATGAGCAGAGAAGGGTTGGCCATGAGAACACGAACAAAGTTAGCTCAGAAAATGCCACCAGTTTATGAGGGTAAAATCCAACAGTTTCACTCCTATGTCATACAATTTCGGAAAAAATATGATTTTGAACCAAGTCAGATTGCAAACATGGATGAGATGCCGCTCAATTTTGATGTGCCTTCCAACAGAACTATTGATGTGAAAGGAATCAAAACAATGGCCATGAAAAGACACACTATACTGCTGTGCTTTCATGCTTTGCAGATGGTACTATAGTGCCTCCTATGCTTATTTTTAAGAGGAAAAGATATCCTAAAGAGACCATACCACCTGGAATTATTGTGCAAGTTCAAGAGAAGGGATGGATGAATGAAGACATTATGGACATTTGGCTTGCAAAGGTTTGGTCCAGAAAACCTGAGGGGCTCTTAAAGAAGCCAGCTCTACTTGTCTTTGATAGTTCCAAGCACATTGAACAGAAAAGACAAAAAGGGTTGCATCAGATTTGCAAATACACCTAGGAGTTATTCCTGGTGGACTTACAGGTCAGATACAGCCACTAGATGTTTCAATCAACAAGCCATTTAAAGCCTTGATGAGAGAAGAATGGAGTAGATGGATGCAAGAAGCAGGTGATAATTTGACATCGACAGAATGAGTGGAAAAAAACCCACACCATTACTGAGGTCTGCAATTGGGTCCTAAACTCATGATATGGTGTCAAATAAGAGGTGATTGTGAATCCTTCAAGAAATGTGGAATCAGCAATACCATGGACGGAACTGAGGATGATCTCACATATATAGACAGTGACTCAGAAGGCAGCAGTGATACAACAGAAGTTGAAGAAATTGATATGTCTGGAACTAATAGTGATGAAGAAGAGAGCAGTGATGCAACAGAGGCTGAATAAAATGATATGCTGCATAATATCATAGTACTGGTATGTGAACATTACTGCAGTAATTACTAAATAAAAATGTGCTCTATTTTATGTTTAAAATATTGATTTCTTAATTTTGGGTTGGAGAAGTGGGGGGGGGTCTTATACATGGGGGCATCTTATACATGGAAAAATATGGTATTTTTTTGTCCTTGGTGAGAACAATTTTGGTGCAAATTCTTATTGCCAGGTGAAAGTTCCATTAAAGGAATGGGAAAAGGAAAATCTTTATAGGGTGACCCTATATATAGGAAAGCTGCATTTTGGCTTACTTACTTGTAATCCAATTCTCATGAGACTAATTTTTTTCCCCCCATGAGACTAATTTTAATGATAGGTTCTTTCAGAGCAGGATGATGTATGAACTCAAGGTGTGAACAGGTATGAAACGCAGATTTTTTTTTCCTGAGGGTTTGGCAAGTTAAGTTTAGGAAAGACTATTTCATTTAGAAATGTTAATCAAGACAAAACAACCTATGTCTTTAAGACCATAATGAGGATGGTAAGGGAGCTACGCTCTCATGAGTCAGAGCCAACTTAGTATGAAAAGACAAATCATTTTGTCTTTAATTTTTTTTCCACATAATCCCTACTTCTTCTTTTGTACCTTCTTTGGCAGTGGTCACTAATGAAATATTTTTTTGTGTTCTTCTTATGAATGAGTAATGCTCCAAAGATGCGATGAGCAGCTGACTGTCTTCAACAAGAAAAGTAAAGTGATTGCTTGTGTGGAGAATGTACCTTCTTCAGAGCTTCCCAAGGCAAATCTCAATGTGGATCCCTGAGGTGTGTATCACACCATCGGGGCGCAGCAAGCCATCTGAACCATGCAATGTATTCAAGAGGGAGTCTCATCTCACCTGAGAGCACTGAATGAAACCTTTCCAACTCTAGTTCAGCCTAAGAAGTGGACATGTCATGTCCAGGCACAAGGCGTGGTGTACACAATGGAGCCTGATTCTACAGATTTGTACCCTTTCTTTGATCTTCCCTTTTTGTCACTCCTGCTTATGCATATATCCAGTCAAGCAAATATATTTTATATGAATTGGGTGTTAGAGTTAGATCTAATAAAATATATTAAACTAAAGAACTACTAGATAATTGCTCTTCAAAACCCAAAACATAATTCGGTATGTCTGGTAGCTCCTAGTCACTGTGTTCATGAACACGCTTTTCAGGGAATCTGTGAGATTGCAAAGGATTAAATATGGAAGATGCTAATAAAAAAGTGAAAAAAAATCAGAACATGTATTTTGTCTGCATGATTGTACCATATGCAAATAAAAAGACTGAAAAGATGGTATACAAATGAGATCAGGTGTTTGATTGGCATAGTGTTTTCTCAGAAAGCTTTCTGTTATACTATTATGTCACTTTCACAATTTTAAAATAAAATAAAACCTGAACTTTATATATATATATATATATATATATATATATATATATATATATATAAATAAAATATTTCTCTTGGAAAGGATACAAAATAGCAGTTAAGTTGACTGAAGAAGGTCTTGGATATCTTCTACAATGTTTTTTATCATGTATCTACCAATTTTACTATATATGAAATTAGCCCCCTCAGGAGAATTTTCTCACCTAAAATATAGTCACAGCTGGTCTGGGTCAGTGATACCTTGTGCAATTTAATTACCTTTCCCCATTTATGTCCACCTGTTCTTGCTCTTCCCTCCCCTATGGTTTTGTCTATTTTCTACTTTATCTTGTTTTGTTTTATCTAAAATTGACTTGAAGAGAAAAAGACTACGCACAGAAAACTTTTGGAAAGTTACTTAATAGGTGGGAGGGCATTTTCATATAGAGTTGATGGTCAGGATTTTGATTCTGTTCTCTAGCAAGAAATAGGGGGTTGTCAAAGAAAAACTAGACATTTTCTACAACAGAATGCTGCAGAGAAGCTAAGGCAAGATTCTAACTCTGAAACCATCACCTGGTATAATTAACTTTGTAAATGAATGTTATCAACAACCATGAAAAAAAAAAGTTTTTTTGAGGAAGAAAGTGACTAACATCGTTTCTCTTAAAATGTTTTCAACCTAACACAGGAATTTAAAGACATGCACAAAATTAGAGAGAACAGCATAATAAAATGCTGTTGTTAATCATCCAGCTTTAATAAATAGCACTATTCTTCAAATCTTATTTTATCATCCCCAGCCTGAATTTCTCCCATGAGGTGATCTTAAAGAAAATCCAAGACAACTGTATTATTTCACTTCTAAATATTTTAGTATGTATCTCTTACAGTAAGGGCTGCCTTTCATTTTTTTAATCAATAAAACTAGGAATAACTTCTTAATATACCTAATACCCTTTTTGTGTGCAATAACCTCAAATATCTCAAAATTACAGTTTTGCAGTTGATTTACTTGAATGAAGATCTAAATGAGCTCTTTATATTGATCGAGTCAATGCATATCTCTTGCATCTTTTGTTCTGTAACAGTTACCCCTTCTCCCATTCCATTTTTTCCCCCTCACAAAAGTGGCAAACTTTTACTATTCATTTTTCTTCTGGATATATTTTTACTGACTTCTAAAAAAAATGAATTATAGTTGGCCCTCTGTAACCACGGATTCAGAAACCACGGACACAAAGGGCCAACTAAGAGACTTGAGCATCCTCAGATTTTGGTATAAGCGGGTAGGAGGGGGTGTCCTGGAATCAATCTCTTAGGATCCCTGCTGAAAGAAATCAATTCACATTAACATCTCTTGTTTTTGCCATTCAGGTTTTCTAGTTTACCTCTTCCAGTTCTAGTTTGTTAATTAACTGGCATCCAACTGATTTGTCATCTAGAGAAGAAATTATGGCAAAATTTGAATTATTATTAAATTCTCTTTTTTTGTTCTCCAGAGGATGATAGTGGAGGTACCATTCAAAATTTTTCTCAAAAGACAGTGGGGTTGGGGCGAAACTCTGGATTCCAAAATATAAAGAGGTACACTGAGTGGCCAGATTATTATGATCTCTGAATGCATAATAATCTGGCCACTCAGTGTATATCCTATATAATAAAAGGCTCATATGCAAATTGTCCCCTCGACCAGGAGTTCGACCAGCAGGCAGGCCAGCCAACTGCCCATGTCCCCTCTCCCTGGCCGGACCCCACCCATGCATGAATTCATGCACCGGGCCTCTAAAATATGTGTGTGTGTGTGTGTGTGTGTGTGTGTGTGCGCGCGCGCACACACACTGAGTGGCCAGGTTATTATGCGTTCAGAGATCATAATAATCTGGCCACTCAGTGTATATGGAGGAATGCTGCTACTTTCCAACCTCTCTCTATCTTTTCTTGCCTATTTTACCAAGAAAGAGGAATGCTCATGGACCCAGGTGAGAAAAACATTCAAAATATATTTGTATGCCTGCACACATTTTGATCAGAAATAAAGCTTAGTAAATAAACTAACAAAATACAAGGAACCCTTACTAAGATCTTGGTAAAATTACAGAAGTCTGGTGTGAGTGTATACTAAATACACCAGCAGGTACTTTAATGCTATTGGTTGTTAGGTTCGTGATGTTTTAACTCCAATTAATTGATAGTGGCTGATTAGAACAGGATAGAGAATTTGATAACAATTATAAATCCTAGCATATGATAATAAATTAATACATTATCAGTATTATTCTTACATGTTTATACAAAATTCGTGCATGGGTAGGGTCTCTAGGCCTGGCCTGTGATCAGGGCTGATCTTTCCGGCTGCCAGCCACCACCAGTCAACCTCTGTGTGTGGGGCGACTGGCGGGGCAATCAGACCCGGCACCGCCTGTGTCTGCCGCCACCCACCCGTTTCTGGTTCCCTATTGGGCTATTGGAGACTGCAGACCAGGGGGAGGCACCAAGAGGTTGGCTGGCAGGCCCTGATCAGGTGACCGGGGCCTGCGGGCTGCGGGCTGGGGGTAGCTCCTGCATTGAGCATCTGCTCCCAGTGGTCAGTGTACATCATAGCCAATCAGTCATTCCGCTGTCCAGCTGATTTGCATATTACACCTTTATATATATAGATATTCATCATAAGCTTAGCTATTTAAAAAAATTCTAATTTGGAGTTATATACTTTAATATTAAAGATTTTACTACAGCTTTGACCTCAACATTAAAGCTTTATCTTATGAAAACTGTAAGCTTTTCTTGTTCATTAAAACAAGCCTTTGAATTTCAGTATATTTGCTTCACCTTTGCACTTAAAACTGACTGCTGGACTAAGCATCAATACAACTAGAATAACATAGAGGGCATTTAAGGAGATGATTTCTCAGTTTAATTCTGGTACTAAAGGTTCCCACCTCTAAAAATTATTGCTGTGTTATGTAGGTCACTTCACAAGAAATTTACAATGGATCTTGTGGGCCATCTGGCCCAATCTCATTTTCAGTTTAGGGAAAACCTGCTTAACATGATAATGGTATCTATACTGAAGACTACAGCTTTGATACTAAAATCAACCCATGTTAGCTTAGTTTGTTATAGTTCACAAGGCATTATCTGGTTTTATATTCCCAGAGTTCTATGATAATAGTATTAGCACATCCATTTTACAGATGTGAAACAGGCTAAGAGAAAAAAGAAGTGGCCAGCCTGATTCACACAGCAAATTCACACAGTGAAGAATGTCATGTCTCAAGTTCTTCTAGATCCAGAGTCTAGGTTCTTTGTACAACACAGCTGCAACTTTTAAAAAGTGATTGCACCAATAGTGTAAACTTACCTAGGTAGGAAAACTATGGTCGATGAGAAAAATTATGCAAGTTTACAGCCTTGTCTGAGGTTATGCCACTAATGAGCAGCAGAGCTGGGGTAGGACATGGTATTTCTGTCTTCTACAACATTCTTTTTACCGCATCAGTGTGAAAATTCTAATTTTGGAAGTTCTTTTTTTTCCTAGTAAAAATGTATTTAGTACTTGACTCTTTGGGAAAGAGTTAAAATGATTTCACTTGCTTTGACTCATGCAGATAAGTCTTTAAAATTCTACATATTCATGAGTCACATTTTATCCTTAGAAAAGTCAAGATACCCATTAACTTTTAAGTTACTACAGACATTAAGATATACACTAATATAGCCATTAAAGATACTTCAGCGATTAAACTGTTGGAAGGGAAAGAAATGAAACTATAAATAGCTTTAAGTGCTTTTAGTACAAAGCTGAAAATTTATTTGACATTTTATTAAAACCTGAATCTGAATAGAGGCAAAAATATCTTGAAATGTACTTGGTGTTGTAGAGTATTTAGAAACAGAAGCTAATTAATCCTATGTTTTTGTAAACAATTTTAATCTGTATCTGTCTTAATCCTCATCCTAAACCAGGATCCTGAGCAAAACCAGGGGGTTGGACACTCTGGGGTGAAATATCCACAGGCAGGGAATAGAGATCCCCTGCAGGAGGTGAAATCCCAGGCACCCCTCTTAGTTGCTAATTGAAAAATAAGCCCAGGACTGTTATGCAAAAGTCCTATCAAACATCCTAAATTATGTACATTTTTATCTGACTTTGAGGTTCTTGACCTGGTTAGCAGCCTGACTCTAACCCAGTATTCTTTAATAAGTCCCTGTCTAAATTCTTAATGATTTACTGTGATTGATTTCTCCAGGTAGATGCTTCTCGCTCTGAAGCCAGCTTGCTCCCTGTGTCTCATGGCTTCAAAGGAAGAGACTGAGCCTCTTCCCTGAACACCCAGACTTCCAATTTCTAGCATTAAAAAAAAAAAAAAAAAAAAAGATAAGCCATTTTAGATTATGGTTCCCTAGGGAACTAACTATAGCAAACTCACAGGAGTTCTGTGGGATACTTGGATATTTTAATTTTTTGAAGGAAGTGCAGCTCTACTGAATATCTATTTATTGGATCCCACAATAAATGAGATAGTTTGCAGCTTCAGCAGTAGACCAACTACATGTATTTCATTGGTCTAGGGCTGTGAAGAAAATTAAATTTAAGAGGTTCAAAGAAAAACAAAATCACATGATTAAATAAAATACCAGGTAATGTTAACATTTCTTTTCCATTCTCTCAAAGAATACCTACGTACTGGCTGAGAGAAGAAGATAATGTTAGGCGGTGTGCAAGACACTTTACATATTATTTTACTTAACGATGTGAGATAAAGATGATGCTTATCCAAGTTGAGAAATTTCAGGTTTGAGGAAATTAGGTAGTTTGCCTGAAATTATACAGCTTAAAAACTAACTTTCCATCTGCATGGCTCTCTCCTGCCTCCCTGGAAGTTTTCTACTAATACCACAGTAATGTAATATCTAAACTTTTCAAATAAACTAAGAGGAAAACAATTCTAAAAATAAATAAAAATTTCTTTTTTTTTTTTAAAGTGCCTGTTGGTTTATTGTATTTTACATAAATTCTACATATTTTTTTTAAAAATAAATCGTTATTATTCAGATTACAGGTGTTCCTCTTTTTGTTTTCCCCCTATAGCTCCCCTCCACCTGATTCCCCACCCCACCCTACCCCATGCCCTTACCCCCTGCCACTGTCTTCATCCATAGGAATAAGATTTTTGTCCAATCTCTTCCCGCGCACCACTCACACCTGCTTCCCCCTGAGAATTGTCAGTCCACTCCCTTTCTATGTCCCTGATTCTATTATATTCACCAGTCCATTCTGTTCTTCAGATTTTTTATTTACTTGATTTTTAGATTCACTTGTTGGTAGGTATGTATTTGATGTCATTTTGTTGTTCATAATTTTTATCTTTACCTTTTTCTTCTTCTTCCTCTCCTTAAAGAATACCCTTCAGCATTTCATGTAATCCTGGTTTGGTGGCGATGAACTCCTTTAGCTTTTTCTTGTCTGTGAAGCTCTTTATCTGACCTTCAACTCTGAATGATAGCTTTGCTGGGTAGAGTAATCTTGGTTGTAGGTTCTTGCTGTTCATCACTTTGAATATTTCTTGCCACTCCCTTCTGGCCTGCATAGTTTCTGCTGAGAAATCAGCTGACAGTCATATGGGTACTCCCTTGTAGGTAACTAACCGTTTTTCTCTTGCTGCTTTCAAGATTCTCTCTTTGTCTTTTGCCCTTGGCATTTTAATTATGATGTGTCTTGGTGTGGCCCTCTTTGGATTCCTTTTGTTTGGGGTTCTGTGCGGTTCCTGGACTTGTAAGTCTATTTCTTTCACCAGGTAGGGAAAGTTTTCTGTCATTATTTCTTCTAATAGGTTTTCAGTATTTTGCTCTCTCTCTTCTTCTGGCACCCCAAAAATTCGGATGTTGGTATGCTTGAAGTTGTCCCAGAGGCTCCTTACACTATCTTCATATTTTTGGATTCTTTTTTCTTTTTCTTTTTCTGGTTGGGTGTTTTTTGTTTCCTCATATTTCAGATCTTTGGTTTGATTCTTGGGGTACGTTGATCTACAGTTGAGTTTCTGTATATTTTAGACAATGTATGCTTCATTTCTGACTGGTCCTTTTCCAATTTTTGGCATTCTCATTAAGGTCCTTGAAGGTCTCACTAAGCTCCTCAGAAGTGTCATCAAGTTTCTCGGTGGTTTTTAGAAGATTCTTGAGTAACCTTGTACATGTGGTTCTGAACTCTATGTCATCCAGTAGTTTGCTTTCCTCCGTTTCTTTCATTCGTGACATGTTTCTTTGTTTCTGCATTTTGGCTGCTTCCCTGTGTTGATGGAGTGGCTATGTGTGGTAGGTGACCTATAGGGGCAGCAGCTCAGCCTCCCCAATCACCTGATGTGGATGCTCTTGGTACACCCCTTTGTGGGCTGAGTGCAAAGTCTTGGTGTAGTTAAGCCTTAATTGCTGTTGTTACGCTGGGAGGAATTGACCTCCAGGCCAATCGGCTGTGAGGACTCGCTGTGTCTATAAGAACTGCTGTGCTGGAGACACGCTTATGGTGCAGGACTTGTTTCAGTGGGGCTTTGGTGCTCACTGAGTCTGCCTCTTGAATGTGTCACTTATGGATGTGAGGAGTTGAAATCTGGTTTCTCACACTGACCACTAGGTATACTGGCTTCTGGATCTCCAATGGGGTGCAGGTCAGCTATTGTCTGAGTCCACTCAGCAGGAGCTACAGCGAGAGCTACAGTTTTCTCCTCTTTGCTTGGGGTTTGGAGCTTTTGGAGCTGTCTGACACAGGCTGCAAGTTTGTTAGGTTAAGCTGCGATAGGGCAGGCCTTTCTTATGCTAAAACTGCTGCTTGGAGCTTGGGTGGGTTTGTAGGTTGTGTGGGGCGGGTCTCAGGGCGTCACTAGGCTGGGGCGTGGCAAACAGCAATGGCTGCTAGTTAGCCAGCTCTGTGTCTCCGACTGCGTCCCGTGCCCCAGCACAGTAAACAATTATTCTTGCGCACAGCTCTGCAAGCAGGCCCCCCTCACTTTCTGACCCGGTGGCAGACAATCCAGCTTCTCCCCGTAGGAGTTTGGGTCCCCCGCGTCTCCCCAGAAACTGTATTTCAGAGTAATCGGGGGCTTGTCTCCCCTTTGGGTTGAAAAAAGCAACGCCTGCCGCCAGCCCAGATCCCGTGCCTCCGTACCTCAGATTTTCAGCGCTTGTGCACGTCTCAATGCTCTTTTCTCTTTCCTTCTAGTTGTAGAACTTCCACTCAGCCAGCTTTCCCGTGGTTCTGGGGTGATAGACGTTTTGTCTTTTAGTTGCAGTTTTGAAACTGTTGTGCGAGGCAGCAGTTTAGGTGTTTACCTACGCCACCATCTTGGGTTCCAAATCTAAAAATTTCTAAAAGGAACTTTAGAGATATAATATATATTGTACTTTCAGACTCTGCCAAATAAATTTACATGTAATCTGACTAACTGACCAATGTCATAAGTAAAATAAAACTAATAAGTAAAAACAAAAAATTACTGAAAAAGAATGTTAAGACTTGTGTTAACTGTATGAATCACTAGCACATTAATTCACAAAAGTTTTTTTTTTCACAAAGGGTGGGAGGTGACAACAGTACAGCATTTTCTCCTTTGATGTCTATAATATCTTCTTTGGTGATAGCTCTGCTCACTCTAATATTTCATTCACTTTTCTCTGCCCAATCAGCTTTTACAAGGCTCAGAATTCTTGTTACCAGCTGGGGAGCAGGACATTGTAAAATTTCCTAGAAACTTTATCCTAGCAATCTGATTGCTAGCCAGACACAGTAGTAGCACACATGTTACCTTAGCCAGGAAAAATTTTCCAGAGCCTCATGAAGAGAGGTCTTAGGGGAAGCCAGTGTGCCAATGCACACAGCACTTGAATGCTGTAGGACAGGTCTCCCCTAGCCTGGAGAGCTCAGACCAACTTCCCTGCAGGGCCCATCAATTTCACACTTCATCATTTAGAACAGGTTGCCTAATAAACCATGGGCCACCAATTTGGTAAGGACACCGACTTTGAAGCACCCCTGCGTCTATCCACCAAGGGGAAATAACAGAAATATATTTTGTGCTACTCTTGTTAAGCAAGGTTGATTATTCATTATTATTAACATGTATTTGTTGGCAAGGAAAATATGGAACATGTAATTAGATACAACATCTGTGCAGCAGATTTTGTATTCAGGCAGCACTTTTTTCTCTTTAGAGTGGAAATAAGTGAAAAAGAAAGACCAGGCTTACAGTGTATTATATATTTATCTATATAAAGAGCACCAGTGATTTAAAATGAATTCTGACCTGAAGAGAAAACTTCCCTTGAATGCCCATCAGTAGATGAGTTGATAAAAAAGCTGTGGTACAGTTATACCATGGAATACTATGCAGCAATAAAAAAGAAAGAATATCTTACCCTTCAAGATAGCATGGAGGTACCTGGAGAGTATCATGGTAAGTGAAATAAGTCAGTATGAAAAAGACAAGTATTACATGATCTCACTCATGTGGAATCTAAGTAACAAAATACACTGATGATTGGAGTGGATCCAGAGACATGGAAGCATGTAACATAGTGAGGAATCTCAGAGGGAAAGTGAGGGAGGGTGGGTGGGTGGGAGGTAATCAACCAAAGACCTAGTATGTATATATGCATAACCTATGGACACAGACAATAGGGGGTTGAAGGTCTGGGGTGGGGGCAGAGGCAGGCTGGAGGGGTTCAATGGGGGAAAAGGGGGGATATATGTAATACTCTCAACAATAAAGAATTATTAAAAAAAACACACAACTTGGCCTAAAGCTCTGTTTCATGTCAAACCCATGTCACCATTTATTGCCAAAGATACTAAATATCTTACTAAAGATTCTCTTTTCTGTATTTATATTCTTTAAGCAATAAATATACTTGATAAATGCCCATAATAAGACAGAGAGCATTGCAGGAAAAGTGCTATTTCATATCAAATAGGCTAAAAAATTAAAACCATGACATAAAAATAACAAATTTTAGAAATATAAATTTGAAAATATTCTAAAGAATTATAATAGTACTAGAGGCCCAGTGCACGAATTCATGCACCAGTGGAGTCCCTCAGCCTGGCCTGCATGATTGCGCTGAAACTGGCTGTCCAACATCCCACAAGGGGTCCTGGATTGCGAGAGAGCACAAGCCAGGCTGAGGGACCCCACCGGTGCACAATTGGGGCCAGGGAGAGAAACAAGGGAGGATGGCCAGCTAGGGAGGGAGTGCAGGAGGGCTCCAGGGTGTGTCCGGCCTGTCTCGCTCAGTCCCAATTGCCCAGACCCCAGCAGCAAGCTAATCTACCAGTCAGAGCGTAAGTCAACTGCCTCCTGATGGTTAGTGCACATCAAAGCGACTGGCCGACCAGTCGACTGTCTGTTCCCTGGTGGTCAGTGTATATCATAGCGAGCGGTTGAGCAGCCTTAGCATATAATTAGCATGTTAGGATTTGATTAGTTGAATGGCTGACTGGTCGACTGGACAATTAGCATATTAGGCTTTTATTATATAAGATTTTTTCCAAATTAAAATTCACCTTTTAGGATTTTTGTTGTCCTCTTGACATAATATCCTATCTAATAAAAGAGCAATATGCAAATTGACCGTACCTCCACTACACCCACCAGCCAACCAGGAGCGAGTATGCAAATTAACCCAACCAAGATGGCTGTGGCACAGGAGGCTTGGGTTTCCTCGGCAATGGAGGAAGCCAAGCTTCCCCCACACCCTAGCCGGCCCTGGACTCCACTCAAGGCTACAAAGTTTCAATTATAGAAGATAAATAAATCCCAGATACCAGGGCCTCCGCTTGGGTCGCCGGAGGGCATGGCTGGCCTGCAAACCACCACAGGCCCCTCACCCAGGCCGCCCCATGCCCTAAGAGAACCCCCACCCTGATCCGGGACACCCTTCAGGGCAAACCAGCTGGCCCCCACCAGTGCACCAGGCCTCTATCCTAATAAAAGAGTAATATGCAAATTAACAATCACTCCACTATACCCACAAGCCACGTTCACCAGCCAATCAAGAGCGAGTATGCAAATTAACCCAACCAAGATGGCTGAAGCCACAGAGAGAGCAGGAGGCTTGGGTTTCCTCGGCAATGGAGGAAGCCAAGCTTTCCGCACACCCTGGCTGGCCTAGGCCTCTAGTCAAGGCTACAAAGTTTCAATTATAGAAGATAAATAAATCTCAACAAAAATGGCTGTGACCACAGAGCTGGAGAGAGCAGGAGGCTTGGGTTGTCCCCGGTGATGGAGGAAGCCAAGCTTCCTGGCCTGCCCTGGCCTCCGCTCAAGGCTACAAAGTTTCAATTATAGAAGATAAATAAGTCCCAGGTACCAGGGCCTCCACTTGGGTCTTCGGGGGGGCATGGCTGGCCTGCAAACCACCACAGACCCCTCACCCAGGCCGCCCCACGCCCTAAGGGAACCCCCACCCTGATCCGGGACACCCTTCAAGGCAAACCAGCTGGCCCCCACCAGTGCACCAGGCCTCTATCCTATCTAATAAAAGAGTAATATGCAAATTAACCATCACTCCACTACAACCACAAGCCACGCTCACCAGCCAATCAAGACTGAGTACGCAAATTAACCCAACCAAGATGGCTGCGGTCACAGAGAGATCAGGAGGCTTGGGTTTCCCCGGCAATGGAGGAAGCCAAGCTTTCCGCACACCCTGGCTGGCCTAGACCTCTACTCAAGGCTACAAAGTTTCAATTATAGAAGATAAATAAATCCCAACAGAAATGGCTGTGGCCACAGAGCAAGCAGGAGGTTTGGCTCTGCTCAAGGCTACAAAGTTTCAATTATAGAAGATAAATAATTCCCAGATACCAGAGCCTACCCTTTGGTTGCCGGGGGACGTGGCCGGCCTGCAAACCACTACAGGCCTCTCGCCCAGGCCGCCCCATGCCCCAAGGGAACCCCCAACCTGATCCAGGACACCCTTCAGGGCAAACCAGCTGGCCCCCACCCGTGCACCAGGCCTCTATCCTCCTATCTAATAAAAGAGTAATATGCAAATTGACCATCACTCCAACACACAAGATGGCTGCCCTCATGTGGTCAAAGAAGACTGCCCCCATGTGGACACAAGATGGCTGCTACAAGATGGCCAGCAGGAGAGGGCAGTTGGGAGGCATCAGGTCTGCAAGGGAGGGCAGTTGTGGATGATCAGGCCAGCAGTGGAGGGCAGTAGGGAGGGACCAGGCATGCAATGGAGGGCAGTTGGGGGTGATCAAGCCTGCAGGGGAAGGCAGTTAGGGGTGACCAGGCCTGCAGGGGAGCGCAGTTAGGGACAATCAGGCTGGCAGGGGAGTAGTTAGGGGGTGAACAGGCTGGCAGGCAGAAGCGGTTAGGGGCAATCAGGAAGGCAGGCAAGTGAGCAGTTGGGAGCCAGCAGTCCTACTGGGACCGGCCTAAACAGGCAGTCGGACATCCCTCAAGGGGTCCCAGATTGGAGAGGGTGCAGGCTGGGCTGAGGGACACCCCCCGCCCCATGTACGAGTTTCGTGCACCGGACCTCTAGTCTACATATATCAAAGCCTAAGCGACCGAACGACTGTTTGACTGGTTTCTATGATGTGCACTGACCACCAGGTGGCAGATGTTCAATACAGGAGCTGCCCCCTGGTGGTCAGTGCACTCCCACAGTGGGAGTGCCACTCAGTTGACTGATTGGTGCAGACACCGGGCTCATGATTGATGCCGAGCTCTTCTGCCTCCATGGCAGCATGCTACTGAGCAGCAGGCTCTCCTGCCTCCATGGCAGCATGCTACTGAGCAGCACGCTACTGAGCAGGCACAGTGGGGCCAGGATGAGTGGGAGCGGCGCAGCGCTCAGCCCTGGCTCGGGTTCCTCCCAGCTACCTGCCCCCGAGGGGTCAGAGATTGCGAGAGGGTGCAGGCCAGGCTGAGGGACCCTACTGGTGCACGAATCCATGCACCTGGCCTCTAGTACTGGGAAGAAAATAATATCCTTTTAATATTCCTGTTCTAAGTACATCACCTGAATCTAATTATTAAAAAACATCAGACAAACCCAAATTGAGGGATATTATTTAAAGTAACTGGCCCATGTTCTTCAAAAATGTCAAGATCAGGAGTGTCTAAGACCGAGGAAGTGTTCCAGATTAAAGGAGAACTAGAAAGATATGATAACTAAGTGCAATCCACAACATGGGATTTTTCTGTCACTATCAAGAACGTTATTGGGATAAATGGAAAAATCTTAATAAGTATTGTATCAATGTAAATTTTCTAATTTTGATAATTATTTTTTAGTTATTTTAGCAAGTGCCCTTATTTTTTCTCATTTTCAGGAAACACACTCTGAAGTATTAGGTATAAATAATGGGCATCATGAGGGTAATGGTATATATGAGTATACTTAGTACTATTCTTAGCAACTTTTTTAAGGCTGGAAAGTATATCAAAACAAAAAATTTAAAGAGAATATAACCAAAAAATCTTAATAACATTGCTATAGAAAATACTATAATTCAAAATATATATTTTATTCAAATAAAGTAACCTTGGACTTCACTTACCTATCCCTTGATTGTTTTCACATATTGAGCAGTTGCAGCTGTTGTAAGCTGTTACTTAAATAGCTTTCTCCCAAATTTAGCTAAGCCAATGGGGAACAATGGCATTATAATCCTTAACAACTGATCATTTAAAAACCATTTGCAAAGTATTATCCCACTAATTCAAACAAACGGGAAGAATAATATATAGCTGGAATAAACAATATTTTAAATGCTATCTTGTTACTTTCTAACAGGTATTGCAAACAAAAATATTAAGGAAATGTTGCCCTCACTTTCTCTTTCTTTCTCTCTCTCTCTCTCTCTCTTTCTTTCTCTCTCTCTCTCTCTCTCTCTCTCTCTCTCTCACACACACACACACACACACACACACACAAATGCATTTTTGTTGTTATTCAACATGTAGTCTATATATGGGTTGCTAAAATAACAGCCAATTTTTACTGCATTCTTACTGTGCCAGTACTTTAGATGCATTTATTCTGCAAAACAACTCATGAAGTAGGTTATACTATGAATGCTAAGATAAGATAGCACTTCTCTTAAAACTGCAAGCTACTCCCATGGCTTCAGATGCCCCTTTTTTGCTCTTTTCTACCTGTCAAAACCATAGCACAGGCATGAAAGTCCAAATGCCTACTACATTCAAGTCTTCCTCAATCTCAATTTCAAAATTAAACACTTACCCTTCTGAGTTTCTATAAGCCTTTATGCAACAACATTCATTAAAACTTCTCTAAAATATGTATTAAACATGGATTAGATCCGAAACACTGAGTTATTTGCAAGAGTTCACATGATAGAAGAAGGGATTATTAAAATAATTTTAATTACATAACAAAATAACAGTATTATAAGAGAACTTTGAATTTTCTGGACACTTATCAATGTGACAAGCAAGGCACCAAGTACTTCACCAACATCATCTCATGTAGGCCTTACAATCACCCTATAACGAAGTCATTGTTAACATTCCTCCTCTACAGATGAGGAAACTAAGAACAAAGAACTTGTCTGAGTGGGTACAACTGGTAAAATAACAGAGCCTGGTCTATCCGACTGTAAGCATATGCTTTTAAACTACTTCCTGCCCTTGAGGGGGACAGTCTAAAGAAGAAAACATTCCTCTAAATAAATTACAGTGCCAGGTGGAAAAGTAATGCTCCATAAAAAGAGAAAGAAGGGGTTGAGAAAAGATTTCTAGGTAACATCTGAGCTGAGTATTAAAAGATAAATAGATATGTGAGAAAGGGAGGAAGCCATTCCAAACTGGTGGTGATAGAATGGTGTTAGGAATTCTGGGAATGAGCACGAAAAATAGAAACTAGTTATGCTTCCCATATTCTGCATAAAGGAAATTAACATTATAAAGATAAGCACATTTACCAGTTAATAAGGTTAAATACAAAATTATAGGATTTGAACTTCTCCTCTAGTGTGAGACACATATGTTCTGAATCAATTCAGTATCTTAGTTCTAAGAATATATCCAACACAAAAAAATGTATCAACATATTTTTGTTTAACAAATATTTAGTAGGCTTTTAGTAAATGGTAATCCACAATAATCCCAATGCACAAAGAAAGCTACTAACATTCAGTCTCTTCCAATTCCAGACATAGTTGTGATCAGAGTTATACATTATGAAGATTAATCAGGTAAGAACCTTAGAGTGGGTTGGGGAGAAGTAAAGAACAGAGATTGGGGAGCAATTATAAAGTGATGCGATTTTCTAATTCATAATGTAGCATATTAGAAATGGGAGGACTCCTATGAAGACAAAATTTCCATAACCTAGAGATGAAGAAACAAAGCAAGATAAATAAAACTAGAATCTTTAAGATTATAAGCGGCAGTTGGTTAGTTTTCTAAGTAATTCTCAGAGAGATACTATGTGAGAAAATGCTAAAATAACACTCAGTGGAAGAAAAATATAAGAGAACAGAGAAAGAACATGTGTGAACTTTTAAGACCTGCCTGAGCTTCATATTCAGCTCACTTTGCTACTCTGAGGTTAAGTTAAAATGGATCTTCACACAAACTCTTCTCGCCCCTCCACCCCGCAATATTAGTTATACTTGATAAAAATGATATGCATAAACAAGCAAATAAAATCTGTTTTCTGATAATAAAAGTTACATATGCATACCAATGGTAGAAAATTTGAAGAGCCAACCAACCAAGCAACCAACCAGCCAAACAAATGGACAAATGAAAGCATCAGCTATAAAACTCTAGCCAGAGATAGCTATTATTAAAAATTTGGACTGAAGGACTGATAATAATTTTGGACATTCTACAAAGAGAAAGCAGCAGCAGAAAAGGCAGAGGCAAGTTAATCATATGGGACCTTTGAGGATCTGAGAATAGTGACCTGGAACACAAATCTGGGGAAGACAGGGGAAGCTGCCAGATAATAAACTGCACCTTCCAATTGAGGATTCAAAAAGTGGTCACCAAGGGCATGGTTATTTTACTCATGCATCCTTAGCTGCTT
Organism: Corynorhinus townsendii; assembly: GCA_026230045.1. NCBI lineage: Eukaryota > Metazoa > Chordata > Mammalia > Chiroptera > Vespertilionidae > Corynorhinus > Corynorhinus townsendii. The sequence goes on along the minus strand of JAPDVU010000001.1, from coordinate 74,945,255 downwards.
CCTTCATCATCAAATGCCCCTTAGTTCACAGACTGCCTTTTTGTGGGCCTTAACTACTTAGGATGATTCCCTGTCCTCATGGCAGGGAGAAACAATTGAATATCTATATATATAAAAGGCTAATATGGTAAGTGTCCTTTCCACTGTCTGACTGGTCGCTATGATATGCACTGACCACCAGGGAGCAGATGCTCAATGCCGGAGCTGCTGTGACACACACTTGCCATTTACAGAGAAACAGCAGCCATGGACCTGGCTGACAAAGCAACACTTGGCTTCCCCCAAGTGGAACACAGGTCCTGCCACCACCCCAGAGCGACAGCCCACCAAATCCCAGACGACGCTGTCAAGACTCCATGGCACAAAATGCAGCTCGCAGCCCAGCCCAGCCCGCAAACGGTGGCTGTGGGCACCAGGTAATGCCATCACATTTTTATTGACATTCTGAAATGGAAATTGTCTACAGAATATGTCTGAAGACCAACTATTGCCACAATGTAACTCTGAAGCCGAAAGAAGCCAGCGTCATCCACAGAATGTATGTGAAGACCAACTATTGGCACAACGTACCTCTGAAGCTGAAAGAAAGCAACATCGTTGACAGAATATGTCTGAAGAACAGTCATCACAAGTACTACCAATACTGGTAGGAACTGCCTTCATAGCGAAAATGAGATAAAAGAGGATGCAATTATCAAACACAGTTGTGGTGGAATGACTGTTATATGTGAATTTTTGCCTATCCCTAAATTTCTCTGATGAAAAATCATCTGAGGGAAAATTTACTCCATGTTGTAGCAAAGGCAAAGTTTCTACAAATGATATAAATTTTCCAGAATACCCAGCATATTTTAAAAAATTAATGATAAATGAAGATTCTGACAGTAAAAATTTCATGGAAAATATTTGTTCGATAAATAGTGCTTTTGCTTCAGTGATTTATTATCACAAGATTGTGACCTAACATAATTGAGGCTGAAGTATTAACAGGATCTGCAGAAGGAGAGGTTGCTCTGATTCCAAGAATAGATTAGTCCCCATCTGACACTGGCCTCCCATTTAAATAAATTCGAAGACAGTTTCCCATGATACCAGCATTCGTGATGACTATCCTATCTAATAAAAGAGTAATATGCAAACTGACTGTACCTCCGCTACGCCCACCAGCCAATCAGGAGGGGATATGCAAATAAACCCAACCAAGATGGCTGCAGCCACAGAGAGCAGGAGGGAGGCGTGAGTTTCCCTGGCAATGGAGGAAGCCAAGCTTTCCGCCTGCCCTTGCCAGCCCAGGCCTCCACTCAATGCTACAAAGTTTCAATTATAGAAGATAAACAAATCCCAACAGAAATGGCGGCAGCCACGGAGCTAGAGAGAGCAGGAGGCTAGGGTTGCCTGCGGCAATGGAGGAAGCCAAGCTTCCGCAGCCCTGGCCTGCTTTGGCCTCCACTCAAGGCTACAAAGTTTCAATTATAGAAGATACATAAATCCCAACAGAAATGGCTGCCGCCAGGGAGCAAGAAGAAGGCTTGGCTCCACTCCAGGCTACAAAGTTTCAATTGTAGAAGATAAATAAATCCCAGATACCAGGGCCTCTGCTTGGGTTTCCGGGGGACATGGTTGGCCTGCAAACCACCCCAGGCCCCTCACCCAGGCCACCCCATGCCCCAAGTGAACCCCCAACCTGATCCGGACACCCTTCAGGGAAAACCAGCTGGCTCCACCCGTGCACCAGGCCTCTATCCTATCTAATAAAAGAGTAATATGCAGATTGACCATCAGTCCAACACAGAAGATGGCTGCCCCCATGTGGTCAAAGATGCTGCCCCCATGTGGACACAAGATGGCCACCACAAGATGGCCAGCAGGGGAGGGCAGTTGGGAGGAACCAGGCCTGCAAGGGAGGGCAGTTGTGGGCGATCAGGCCAGCAGGGGAGGGCAGTAGGGAGGGACCAGGCATGCAAGGGAGGGCAGTTGGGGGTGATCAAGCCTGCTGGGGAGGGCAGTTAGGGGTGACCCGGCCAGCAGAGGAGGGAAGTTGTGGGTGTAGGGTCTGCAGGGAAGGGCAGTTGGGGGGATCCAGGCCTGCAGGGGAGGGTAGTTAGGGGCAAACAGGCTGGCAGGGGAGTGGTTATGGGTTGATCAGGCTGGCAGGCAGAAGTGGCTAGGGGCAATCAGGAAGGCAGGCAAGCGAGCAGTTGGGAGCCAGCAGTCCTGGATTGTGAGAGGGGTCCCAGATTGGAGAGGATGCAGGCTGGGCTGCGGGACAACCCTCTCCCATGCATGAATTTCATGCACCGGGCCTTTAGTTAATTAATAAATCAACAAGACAAACTCTAGACAGAGTAGGAATATTCCTACCTGAACCCATTTTCAGACATGGTCAGTTATATGTTGCTTTCTCTTGAGTTCGAAGAGCATGTGACGTTAAAGATAAAGTTGTAAATACTTCATCACAAGGGAAATTAGTCAAGCACTCTGAAAGTGTGTTTTTACTCTTAATGTGGTATACAGAGAGATATTAGAATAAGCTGTATCAATTTATCAGTCATTGTATCAATGTTGTTTTTATATCATGTTTTTGCTGTTTTCATATCACGTTTTTGTTGTTTTTATATCATGTCTTTGTTGTTATATCATGTTGTTATTGTTTATTTATTAATCAATTTATATATTATTTTCATGGACATTTTACTAATTTTCTTTAACCTTTGACACTTCTATTATAGAGAAAGGGCGAATAGTGATATTAAAATATTTCTTCTAATTAATTTCCTTTCAATGTGCACAAATTTGTGCACTGGGCCATTAGTATATAAAATACAATATATATATTGTATTTTTTATATACAATGTATTTTTAAAAATAACTTTTGATTTCTCTAATTAAATAGAAAAGATTGATAATAAAATCTTGTTTCATATTTAAAGAAATTGATTTTAAGTTAGTAGAATCCTCTCTGTAGATCTTCAGTAAATGTAAAATATTTCCTCAAACAAAAATATTTTAGAAAATACGTCTTTTTATACTCTGTGCTTTTTGCTCTATACTTATTTTGTAGATCACATGAGCATAGTATAAATTCTTAATAATTTTCTCAAAAGAATAAATCATAAATAATACTTTAAAACTGGTAGTAGAAAAATATCTTAACTATTAACATTTAAATAAAAATCAGCATATCTTAGACACTATATATATCTTATGAATTGTTATTATAAATTCAGTTTAAAGTTTGCAGTCCAACACTTTCAAAGGAAAGAAATTAAAGCATATACAGGGAGATCAACTAAGCCTTTTATTAGTGTAAGCTTTAAGTATAAAAATGATGTTTTATTTTGCTTTTAAAACTCTTAAGGTATTTTCCCATTAGTAAATGTGTAAAAAAATAAAATTAAATAGGAATCCTGATCATCTTTAAGATCCTTCCTAAGTTTAAAATAAACTTTTCACAACTACAGAATGCTAAGAAATAATTTTCAAAACCATAATAAATAACCCATATTATTATACATACCAATACATACCAATTTAAGTTTATAAAAACTATTATGCTATTTTCTGTCAAATAGTTAATGTTTTAAATTAAAAGAAAAAAGTAAGAACTATAGCATTCTCTCATGAAAAAGAAACATTCTGATCATTTTCTCTAATCTTATAACATGTTCAAGTTTTTATAAAATATAAGACCAAACTTTAAGGAGTTAACTGCTTGGTTTTTGAAAAAGGGACACCCCACTCCTTAGTTCTAAGGGTATAGAGAGAAAGACAAAGGATGGTGTTATTGTGAACTGACAAGGGAATCACTCAGGGTGGATGACTTAGAAAATATTCTTTAGAGCAGTGGTTGCCAACTGGTGGTCTGCGGACCACTGGTGGTCTGTGAGGTCTGAAAGGTCGGCGATCACTGCTTTAGAGGATCTTCCAGGATGTTTTAGTCTAATCCACCAGCTAGACTATGTGACTTAAGGACAAGGCTTGTAGCTTTTGTGTTTTTTTTTTCTTCTTCATGTTAAATTGTTTTCTGGCTTCTTCAATCGACAGTTTTAGCAAACTTGTTAGAAGCATATTCAAGAATGTAAATAAAGTACTTCAACAACGAAAAAAATGCATCTGGTCAATAAACACATGAAAAATAAGATTATTCACCATCCTAATAATCAAAGAGCCAACAACTTAAAAACCAGTTAACTAAACTGGCAACAAGATTTTTAAATGACACTATTCCAATATAGATAAAAGTCACTAAAATTGATTTTATCAAATGTTGATACTTGTATACTGGAAAAATGTTATAGAATAGCAAGTTGGTAATAATAACAAGAGCCATAAATCTGTTCATGCTTTTGGCACAGTAATCCATTTTCTGGGCATATAACTTTTTAAAAATAATTAAAACAATATGGGAGAAAGGGCATATCATGAACATAGTCACTGCAGAGTAATTTATAATAGCAAAATATCAAATGCAACCTCAATGTTCAACAAGAAGAAAATGGTTAAATAAATCATGGCACATCTATGTAATGACGGCATGAGAGAAAAAGGTAGGATTTTTTAAAGCCTAAAACTCATTGTATGAATCCATAGGCATAAATGTTATTTACAGCAGTACATCATTGCACACACATTATGAGTAAAATGAAATTAATCAATTAAGAACAAACTGGTGTCGTAGCATCTGAGTCAATCACTTGCTAATTTGGTCTTAGGTCCTTTCCCTGCCTACTGGCTCTATTCTCTCTAGCACAGTGGTTCTCAACCGTTCTAATGCCATGACCCTTTAATACAGTTCCTCATGTTGTGGTGACCCCCAACCATAAAATTATTTTCGTTGCTACTTCATAACTGTAATTTTGCTACTGTTATGAAGCGTAATGTAAATATCTGTGTTTTCCGATGGTCTTAGGCTCTACAGCAGCGGTTCTCAACCTGTCGCGACCCACAGGTTGAGAACCGCTAAGCAGGATCGCCTAAGACCATCGGTTCCAGCTAGCTGAGAGGAAGATGCTCAAGTCTTAAATTCTGACATACAATTATTCCCTTTTTACTTACTTCTGTTTTGCTTCATCCTTACAAAGATGTCTTTATGGTGAATTAACAATGAAGAACTTCATAAAAATCAAAATTTCAGATGGAATCTTAATATCCTCTGCACTATTAAGTACTGATCTGCTTATGTAAAATTTCCAAGTTGAAGAGCCCTCTACAATAAAAGGGGAAATTGTGACAGGTTTGATATTGTAGCAACATTTTGATGTTAGTTCATAGGTTTATCTTATTCATCCTGTAAACAAGAGAGATATCATGCTAGATATTTAGCAGATAGTTATTCTTAAACTCACTTAACTTTAGGACAGATATAGATATAGATACAGAGGTTTTATTGAGGTATAACTGACATATAACATTATATATTTGACATATAACATTAAATTTAGGTATACAATATAATGATTTGATATTTGTATATGAATGATTGCCACAATAAGTCTAGTTAACATCTGCCATAGTATAGTTACAAAAAAGTTTTATTTCTTGTGGTGAGAACATTTAACATCTACTCTTAGAAACTTTCAAATATGCAATACGGTATTATTAACTATAGTCACCAGGCTGAATATTAAATCCCCGTGATTTATTTTATATCTGGAAGTTTGTACCTAGAATATATTTTTTAATAAGTAAGATTATGCTTGTCTGGGATGAATTAAGTCTGTTCATAACTGCAAACAGCTGAATTGCCTAACTGACCTTTTAAAATCTACAATTTCTTTGTACTGAGAAACATGCAGGAAAGAGTGAAGTGGAAGACTTTGCCCAATAGATATTACATTCAAGAATAGAAATATCCAGGCACATTCAAACAACCTTATCTGAAATGAAGGCATGAATCAATTTAAAAGTGAGAATTTTTAAAAGCTTCTGTGGGCCTGTAAGTAAAGAAAGCAAAGAGTTCATCAACAGAAACCGGTCACTGTAAATGGCAGCCCGGAGCTCGGAAATGCCAATTTCACACTGCACTAAGCATATCCTGCCAAACACGCCAGACTGCTGTTTGGGAAAATATCAGCACCTGCTCTTGCACTCCCTGAAGTAATAGATTAGCTAGGTCTGGTACAAAACTGCACCTACTTGGACCTACCCACTCCGGAATCACTTTCCACCTCTTTCAGCGTTTATCACTTTTAAGTTAGATGTGTTAATTGATCTAGAAATAGTAGCTAACTCCAAATTAACTGTAGTTAGTTTGGCTTTATAAGTAAGTGCTCAGAATATCCTAACAAAGCAGGCGGGGGAAAACTAAATGAGTTAGAAAATATTTATCTGCAATGTCAGGCTGACGGCTGAAATACATAACCTATTGCCACTATCTGCCACTCATATTCCCTCTTCAGTCAGGTACCCACCCCGGTGCTGACAGTCCCAATTTGCATCATTTATTAGGTGATAAAAATTATTCAGGAGAGGACTATTTTCCATACGGAAAATTCTTTTGGGAAAACACCTGAAATCTGGAGGGGACTGAAGACACTTCCAATATGACAAGAAAGCAAAATAATGTGTTGCTGTTTTACTCAGAGCCTATGAGGAACTGTCTCCCATGGGGAGAATGGGGGTGGGGAGGGGGGGCTCAGCACTACCCAACCCCTCCCTAACATGACTAAATGAGGTCTGTCAGTAATGGCAAGTAGAAAGCAACTCCAAAAATAGAATTCTCAAATTCAGGCAGATCTAATTGAGGGTGATTAAGCACACAGACACAAATAGGTGACTTAGATTTAAATCACACTAAGAGCCTAATGAACCCTTAAAAAAGTAGCAGGTGGAATTCTTTCCATGTGCTTTTGGTCAACTTTCTTTCCATGGTATAGCTCTGCATTGCTACACTCCACAAACAGAACAGCCATCCAGCAGTCAATTGCACACAGGTACCAGTGTTTTATTATATTATGAACCAAACGGTGGAGTCAAGGAGTCCATAAAATGCTATGGCCCCGAGGTGAAAGACTACAGGCAGCACAATCTGCATGGCTCAGTGCTTGAGTGTCAACCTATGAACCAGGAGGTCAAAGGTTGGATTCCTGGTTGGGACACATGCCCCAGTTGCAGGCTCAATCCCCAGTAGGGATCGTACAGGAGGCAGCCAGTCTATGATTCTTTCTCATCATTGATGTTTCTGTCTCTCTCTCTCCCTCTCCCTTCCTCTCTGAAATCATTAAAAATATATTATATATATATATAAAAAAGACTACAGGCAGAGTCAAATTAAGGTTTGCTGAGTCAAGAAGCCCAGACAAACATTGCTTTACATTCAATAAATACAGTAAATTTGCTATAGTCTTTTCCCAAGGAAAGATGATATATTCTGTTTTGTTTTTCTTTTAATAGACAAGTCACTGGTCTCTGGTGCTTATACTCTAGAATGTCACTAGTGTCCACCCGGCCAGAAAATGAATCGATTTTACCAGTATTGTTGATCTCTCCAGGAAGTTCATTTTTTGTAAATAACATGTAAAAGTAAAAGGGATATATAAAATTATTAGTTGCTACTTGTCTTTATGAAGATTTCTGAAACCACTGAAAATGTTTCTAAATCAAAGAAAAATAGCAACCTAGCGCCCCCCCCCCCCCCGCCCTGCAAATGCCATAAAAATTGGCCTTTATTATGGGGGGGCGGGAACCAATTATGATCTTAAAGGCTCACAATGAGCTGACCCCACTTTATCAATCCATCCATAGCTGGCATTACTTCATAAAACTAGTTTTCTTCCATTTGAAATTCTCTTTTCTACCCATCCTCTGCAGTCTTATTAATGCTGTTCCCTTTCACTGAAATACTTCACAAGCTGCTTTCTTTTAATCTAACGTTTATTCAGTTTCAAGCCAAAATTCAGGACTTGCTTGACATCTTTCCTAACCAAAAATCAATCTCTTTCCTTTCTAGCCTTTTACAGCACCTATTGCTTCAGTCCAATTCAGTCTTTTCAATTCTCTTAAGCCACAGAAATTATGTTTCTAAAATGTAATATAGTTGCCAAAATCTAGCTGGTAAGATCAAGGACTCATGGAAAATAAGGGCGTTTAAAAAATGATGCTTTTAAATCTGTTTTTCTTAAAAAGAATGCTCTAGAAGGCATCTATTCTAAAACAATACAGATTTATTGGTCATATCTCCTCCTATGGGCTTGTAACAGGAAACCCTATTGCTGAAGCAGAATCTACAAGGTTAGTGTGAGGAGGCTACAATCTCTTGAAGCCGCCCTTACTGCCTTAGAAGTCACTGCATTTTGCACCTGAATTCTCATCCTCCCCAACCTCCACTCCCTGCCTTTTTTCTTTTTTGCATTACAGTTTTCTGAACTGGTCTCCATACTGCAAAGGTAGAAAGCACACACGTTTCCTGTCTCAGCACTGTTTCAGACCCAACAAGATGGCCTGCACAGGAGGATGGACAAAACCTACAATGCTCTGTTGTTCTAGGACACAAGTATAAGACTAAGCTATCTCAAAACACTGGTTTTGAAGAATTAATGTATTACATTTCAATGACTATTCCATTTTTTTAAAAGTCTCACTGTAATAATGAAAAAAGAACTATTTCTGTTCTAATTCCATAGAGCTGTTTGCAGACGTTATTTTCAGTAAACTTGAAAAAATCAGATCTTACAGATAATTCTTAATTTATTTTCTTCCTCTAGGACACTCAGTGGTCAGTTTTAGTATTATACGTTCAACTCCCACTGCCTCTCATACTGTTTTCACCCTGAAATTCATTCATTATTTCATTCAAGTATTCATTCATGCCTTCCTCATGCTGGTCACTCAGCCATAAGAGCTCAGGAATAAGAGCTCCATGCCCTCAATAAGCTCAATCTGTGGGGGAAGGGGGTGGGATAAGAGAGATACCATCTGGTAAGGGAATCTCCTTCTTTAATGAAACTAAAAACAACTAACATTTAACCCTCCAGGACTAAGGGACAACTGGACCTAGTGGTCTCTACTCTGTCCCCTTAAGCTTTATATTTCAAGTGGTGTTGACTTGAATGACCACATCTGCCTTCCTGGGGTGTGTTACTTTCTCTCAATAAATCTTTCTTGGGCTTCCATTAGCACAATGGAGACAGGATGATATTTTTAAAAAGACTTTCCTAAATAGTTAAGGTAGAACAAATAGGAAATTAATAAAATAAAATATATGTGGCTTAAAACTAATCTCAGATTTCTGATCTTACCATTACAAGCTGACTCTACACTATTATTGCTCAGCCTGTCCAAGACTGTCACCCTCTTTAAGAACCTACAGAAACTGCCCACCCACTTCTGCTACAGTTCTCTATGGAACTAAAACCTAAAACCTGTGGAATTTCTCAGCTTTAAGAAAAACATGTTGTTAACCAATAAAAAAAGGCCAACAATCTTCTAAGAAAAATATCTTTAGGAAATAAACATAAGATTAATATATTTATTTTATTAAGAAACTCATTGACAAAAAACAGATATTAAGCAAAATAAGTGCAAATATTCAACCCTGCTATGATAAAATAACACAAAATAAAACAAGTTATCCCTATTAGTCTGTAAAAATTGCCAAAAAATATTTGATGAACAAATGCCAGTAAAAGTGGGAGTGAAGCAATGGCTCCTAAAATTTGCTCATGGTAAAATAAACTAGCTAAAACCCTTTTGGAAATTAACTTAGCAATATGTATCATAAGCAACAAAAAGTTTCATATCCTTTGACCCTATCATCTCACTTCAGGAAAATAATTCAAAGTATAGAAAAAGGCTATGTGCAGGATGTTTTCATTGTAGGGTTATCTGCACTGTGATAGTCAAGAGCAACTTTATATTCAACTGCAGATAATTAAGCAAAATATATTAAGTCTCCTTGGTGAAATATTATGGAATCATTAAACAAGTAGTTATATTAGGGGATGGTTGTATTGTTTCAAGTTTTTACATTGTTTTTCAAGGTAAACACTATCAATATATGAAGTAGGTGAATTCTTAATATGGTTTGACATTAAATGACAAGTTCTATCACACTGATAAAAGGAAAGTATATAGGAAAAGGTTTAAAGATCCAATGAAATTATTTATAAAGTTAGAATACTTTTACTAATTAGTTTATTGCTTTCTTTTAAAAATGCTGCATTTTTGTTGAAATTGTTTTCTTTTAAAATTAGAACCTTTTATATTCTATAAGCATTCAAACTTAACAAAGGCCTCTCACTATTAGAAAATCAAGGGAATGTACCTCCTTATGATATATGTTGGGTGCAATGCAGCACTTACAATTAAATATTATAGTCACAGATGCAGGAGAAAAGCCTGGTCGACTTTGATCATTCCCATTCCTTAATACAGAGATATAAAGACCTTAGCAATAACCTACATAAATACAACTGTTTTGGTGTACGAGTCTACTCATTATTGCTAACAGTAGAGGCTACATGAGAAAGGAGAAAGGAGAAAGAGGCCTAGAACACAAGAAGAACCATTTGTGTGAGAAATGCACAAAAATTGCTGTTTACAAGCAAGATTTTTAATATCAGAGCAAGCATTGTGATCAAGAGTTTACAGCATGTGAGCAGAGTTTGAAGAGATACTCCATAATCTCCCACCCTTACCTTTAGTAGAATGCAAGTGCACTCCACAAGTGAACAACTGGTGCAATACGACCAGATGGTTTTAACAGCACAGTGAAATAATAGGTAAGAAAACAGCTGGAAATGTTAAAAGTAACCATATTCCTACAATGAAGGATAGAATTCATCTTGAGAATGGGAATTCTTAATATGAGTTATATATGCTGCTTTTAATTGTAATAATATAAATTCCAAATTTTAAGCCTCTTTAGTAGACTCTGATAATTATAGGTCAACTCCAGGACTTAAGAAAAATCATATTAAACAGCAATTCTCTGTAACAGGCATGGTCACTGAAAGTAATTTTCAGGCCATTAGAGTATGGTCTGAAATAAGTTGTGGGACAAAATACTATTTCAAAACATTTCCTCTGGTATGGGTACCCCCACCCACAGGTTAATTTCAAATTTTATTAACTTCGCTAAGATAATAGCAATACATATCAGAGTAACTTCACACCCAGGATCCACACAGATGCTGTACAAGATGACTGTGTCATAATTACAAAGCCTAAGAACGTAGGACTCAAGTTCTGGACTTGGCTGACTGACAGGCATGTCTTGATTGTGTTTTACACAGTACATGTTGCTTAAGCGCTCTGTGAGCCTCAAATTTTCATACGGTAGATGGTATCTCATTTCCATAATTACTTTGCAGGACATTTTAGGGTTGTCACCTCTCTGCCTGGAAGTTGACCTGCAGGCTGCACCCACAGGCTTCCCTGCCCTCTGCCATCTGGAAGGATTGGGCCTGAGGAGCCCTAGCAAGAGATCAGATGGATGGTGATGGCAAAGGAGAATGAGGCAGGGTACTTTCCCTGTCAATCACACCCCGCAGTCCTGAGTCTCTTGCCTGAAGGTTACCACCCCTCTCAGAGCAGCTTGTTACACTGGACTTTCTTTCTCTCGCCCGGGCCAGCCAGGCCTCGAGGTGGAAACAGCTCTGTGGCTCCTCACCGCAGGTTCCTGCCCTTTCCCTTTATGGCTCAAGACACCCTGACTACAACTTTATAATTAATTTCTCTACATATAAATCCTCCTCAAATGGTCCCAATTTGAATGTTCAGCTTTTCCCACTGGGAATCTGACTCATACGATGACTTTTTACTAGTAAAGAGTTTGATTGGGGTATAAGTCAGAATCTAGTACCTAGAGAAAAGTAGCTGTCTAAATTTAAATATTGCCTACTAATGAGATTTAAGGTCACTTGGAAGAAACTTATCCAAAGCACTTATTTCATAAACAAACAAAAAAATCATTTTAAAACATCTTTTTTGTTAGATCATAGATTAATTCAATAATTACCTGATTTTATAGTATATCATTCAGATTACATGAAAGCAGATAGGCATGACTGGAAAGCAATTTTCTAAGTAATTTTCTTTAATGCTGCCTTTGGCAGCTTTTCTTTCCTTTCCTTCTTTTGCAGAAAAAAATTTAAGTATAAAAAAAAGTCCCCAAGGGCATAGAATTATGTAGTTAATACAGTTTAAAAAAAGGAAGGGGAGTTGGCCCTATCTAATCTCCCCCCATATACACTAAATCCCATAGTTTTTGGTATCTAGTTAGATATGCACACTGCCACAAAAATACTTTTGTTTTTTCATTGCAATAGCCAAATCAGAGTAAAACCATCATTTCACAAATTTGTTTTTAAGACAAGGAGTTGTCCTGGGAATTGAACTTACCTTAGTTGTATAAAATATTTGCTATGTAATCATAGGCAAAATTTCTAGGTATTTTTCCCTAAGAAGTATGTAAGTTTGCACTTATGTGTATAGAATACAGTCAACTTTCTAATATAATCACTGGATTCAACACAAAAACTAATTGAATACTTTTCCACAAATAAGTATGTAAAATTTATATCTAGAAACATGATGCTACTGATTAATTATATTGTATACTTATGCAATTTAAATAACGACGGTTTTCTGTTTATGACTACACTTTTGTCCTATGGTTAAGGATAATTTATTTTTAATTCTTAAGATGATTCCATCGTGAACTGTATTGTTGCATATCTGTGAGCTATTGTAATTGCATAGCTATTAGGGAAATGTCCTTGCTTCAGGTAGCTCTCCAATATGAGTTAGTCCTAATTTGATAAAAATAATGGATGGGTTTGGGTGCTGAGAGAAGCTTGTTCAAAGCTCTGAATAAAAAAGCTCATTGTGTAGTCAAGCTTACTTTAATCATAACTGTCTCCAATAGCATAGACAATTTAAATTGAAATGAAGAACAGTAATTAGTTTCCATTAGAAGAAAAATAAGGATCTACATCAATAGTTTTCCCTGTCTCCTAAATGTGATTACAAATATTTTTAATTTTTAAAATGTAACTCCTGAAAGTTTAGCAATATTAAGCATTTTTAAGCTTAAAAACTAAGTTACATAGTGTGAAATATTCAAAAGTAGTTTGGAAAGGCAATCCAGGAGCTAAACTGTGTAAGGAAATACCTCTTTGCAAATGTACAAAATGGAATTAAAACAGGGATGGTTTTGCATTAATTACAAACAGAAGTTGTCTTTCAGGGCTTTCAGAGCAATTATATATTCAGTTTCTATATAACTCTGCAAATAGCTGCAAATGTTGTGGGTTGTCTGTCCATTTATCTTCATTAGAAATTATGTTAAAGGCTGGAACTAAATACTTTACCGCAGGTATCTTTGTTTTAGAGCAAAGGTTCTTACCCATTCTTCTTTGCTACTACATGACACAAACAGTAAGTTTTGTTCCATTTAAAATGGGCACTTTATTAAAAATTCACCCATTAGAAATTAATGTAAAATCTCTCTGAATTTTTACCCACATTTGCCTCATTCTAAAACATCAAACACTATTATTATGGTACCCATTGCCTGTGGTCACTAAAATAATTGGAAAAATTTATAAGAACAAAAAAAAAAGAACTTCGTAGGACATGTCTTATCATGACACACATTTCCAGCCCGAGGCGAATGTGGGTGCTATTAGAAGCAGAGCGGCACTAGACTGATGCATTAGTCCATATCCATTCACCAGAAAGGTCTTATTGAATTAAAACAGTCCCACCCCAACTACATTTCTACACCCTTGCTTGATGCTGGCTTTCAGAAATACGTGTTTTGTTACATAAATTCTATTTCAACCTTTTGAGGCAATTCAATATCTGTGACATAACAATGCTTAACAATATTCACTCTTGAGTGGATAATTTGAGGTTTCTTATTAGTAAATCATAATATTCCTAAAACTAAACCATGGAAACTTTCAAACTGGCCTCATCCTAATAAAGAGGTAATAAGTAAACTGACCCTCACAAGATGGCTGCCTATGACCAGGCCAGCAGGGGGATTAGTGAGGGATGACCAAATGACTGAACAAGCAGGCTCCGTGGGGCGACCAGGCCAGCAGGGGGGTTAGTGAGGGACGATCAAACAACTGAACAAGCAGGCTGTGTGGGGCGACCAGGCTGGTGGGGGGGGAGGGGGGAGGGGGAATTGGGGGTGACCAGGCCAGCGGGGGGGGGCAGTTGGGGGAAACCAGGTCGGCAGGGGGGGCAATAAGAGGCAACCAGGCTGGCAGGGGGCGCAATTAGGGGCAAGCAGGCTGGTGGGGGTGTGTGCAATTGGGGGCGACCAGGCCAGCAGGGGGGGCAGTAGGGGTGACGAGGCTGGCAGAGGGGTGCAGTTAGGGACAACCAAGTAAGCACGGGGGGCAGTAAGAGGCGACCAGGCTGGCAGAGGTCGCAGTTAGGGGCAACCAGGCTGGTAGGGGTGTGTGCAATTGGGGGCGACCAGGCTGGCAGGGGGGCAGTTAGAGGCAATGAGGCGGGGGGGGGTAGTGAGGGGCAACTAGGCCAGCTGGGGGGGGGGGGCGGGGCAGTTGGGGGCGACCAGGCCAGCAGGGGGGCAGTTAGGGGTGACCAGGCAGGCAGGCAGGCAGGTGAGCAATTAAGAGCCAGCAGTCCAGGATTGTGAGAGGGATGTCCCGGATTGGAGAGGGTGCAGTTGGGGGAGTTGGGCTGAGGGGACACGCCCCCATGCACAAATTTTGTGCACCGGGCCTCTAGTCTATAATAATAAAAGCATAATATGCTAATTAGACTGGACAGCTGAATGACCTTCTGGACATCATTCCAGACGTCCTTCTAGACAAAGCCACCATGGCAGAGGCTGAGGCAGAGGGGGTTAGGGGCGATCAGGCAGGCAGGCGAGCAGTTAGGGGCAATCAGGCAGGCAGGTGAGTGTTAGGGGCGATGAGGCAGGCAGGCAGAGTGGTTAGGAGCCAGTGGTCCTGGATTGCGAGAGGTATGTTTGACTGCAGGTTTAGGCCCAATCCTGATGCCTAAAATGGCAGTTGGACATCCCCGGATTGTGAGAGGGTGTAGGCCAGGCTGAGGGATTTCCGCCCCCCAACCCCCGTGCATAAATTTCATGCACCAGGCCTCTAATGATATAATAAATGACTTAGCAGAGTTAGGAATAGACCCAAATCTCCTCGATTGTTCAATAAATTCTCAATTTTTTCATTTGTATACAGAAAAAAAAACCCAAATAATTATTATACCCTTCATGTGACCTAATTAAAATAAACTTCAGAAAAATTATATAATCGCCTACATGCTTCTCATGTCAAATACTTTTATTTTGTTTTAAAAAGCAATACTCTTAGAAGATTCTATATAATCTACCCTAGATAAACTAGCCATTAAAACTTTCTTGGTTAATCAGTCATCATGGGCTCTGCTTACAAACTTAAAAACATGGTCTATAAATAGGGTTCTTGAAGTCTAACCCTAGAGGGTAGAACAAAGCATAACATAATACTGGGAAGCATTATAGCAAATCTAACTCCAAGAGAAAGAAAAAAAAAGACCTTTATCTTTTTTCCTTTAATCACATGCCACAGTAAAGCACACTACACTATTAAATTAAAAAAAAAAAATGGCATTGTATTTTCCTACGTAGACAATCTGGTCCCATAGCTTAGAAACAGAAGGAAGATAGAAAGATAAGAAACCCAGTAAGCTCAGTGCTATGTGGATTTAAAGTACCAAAGCTGTGAGCCCATTTTACCAATGGTCCCACTAACTAAAGAATTGCTGCACTTATTTTTGCCTTGAGGGCTTTGAAGTAATTAAATTTGAATTTAATTTTGTTACTCCTTTTCAGGTCTTGTCTACAGCAAAGTGGGTTCCAGATGATTTAGTTAGCAGTACAATGTTATACAACTATCATTTCCACACCTGAGCTGATTTAAAATTCAAAATAAACTCATTCACTCAATCATTTTGGCAGCCAAACCAAAATACTCAGTCCCACTTTTCAGTACTTTGAAATGCAAATATATAATTGCAATTGGACACTGATAAGCTTTCAGTCTGAAAGAACTTTCTCTACTTCTCATGAACACAACCATATCACCACAACATAGAGGGTAGGCAAAAGTAGGTTTATAGTTGTTCGTATGGGAAATAATACAATAATTAACAAATAAGAATACAAGAATAAACTCTGTAAAACTACTTTGCCTACCCCTATAAAAAACATGGTGACATTCTCAAGGAACCCTGAAATTTTCTGTCAGGGCAGCAGCCCTAGTGCAAACCATCAGCCAGGATTAATACTTTAGCTATTCCTAGACCACGCTAAGCACTATTTTGAGACAATGTTGATATAAAGAAACTCAAATTATGTTTTACTTAATTTCTTTGGAAGTTTGAGGATAGCAATCTGTGAAATGGACTATCAAAAGTGTAAGTCTGGAGGTGACCCCTTCTAGCTCAATAAAGATTAGAAGGGCACTAATCTCCCCGCCCCCTAAAAAAGTGAAAAATCAATGTTTATCTGTGTATTAATAAATTGCATTGCTGTTTTTTACAAAGGAAATATATTGAAATGTCTTTGTAGTTCTTGCCTTGGATCAAACTATCATTTAATTTATAAATGATCTCCAGTTTTCTGGTAAATATTTTGAAAATAGCTGAGAAATAGTTCAATATTATTTATTTCCTTGATTTTTTCAATATTTCTACTGAAGTTATATTTTTAAACTTTTCATTTTGAAATAATTTTTATTTTGAAAGTTGCAAAAGCAGTATGTAGAGTCTCCTGAAACTTTCACCTAGCTTCCCTGATGGTGAGATCGTTTATAACTGCAGTACAATATCAATTATTGTTAGTACAATATACTGTTAACTACAGACCTGGCTCAGTTTTCACATTCATTCATTTGTGAATATATGTACATTTTTATGCAATTTGATCCTATGTAGATTAACATAATCTTCTTATCATTAGAATGAATTCCCTTTACAGTAGCACCCTGACATGCCCATCTGTGTGCTCTGCCATTAATCTGTTCTCCATCTCTCTAGTTTTATCATTTTGAGAATGTTAAATAGATGCAACCATATAGTATAGATAACCTTTTGAGGTGGCTTTTTTTCATTAATCATAATGTCCTTGAGATCCATCTAAGTTGTTACAAGTATCAATAGTCCATTGCTTTTATTGCTGAGTAGTATTCTATAGCATGGACACAATAAAATTTGTTTAAACATTCACCCATAAAGGACATTGGGTTGTTTCCAGTTTGGGGCTATTAAGAATAAAGTTTCTATGAACATTCATGTGCAGGTTTGTATATAAGTTTTCACTTCTCTGGGATAAATGCCCAACTGCAATCGCTGAGTCTTGTGGTAATTATATGTGTAGTTTTATAAGAAAAGTGCCAAATCATTTTCTGGAGTGTTTGTGATATTTTACATTTCTATCAGTAATGTATCAATGATTCAGTTTCTCCACATTCTTGTCAACATTTGGTGGTGTTACTTTTTTATTTTAGCCATCCCAACAGGTATGCAGTGATATCTCATTGTAGTTTAATTTACATTTCCCTGATTGTTAAGAAGTAGAAAATGTGTATATGTGCCAACTGTATATTTTCTTTGCTATAATGTCTGTTTATGTCCTTTGCCCATTTTCTACTTGAATTCTTTCGTTGATTTTTAATGTCGACTCTTGAGAGTTCTTTATATACTAGAGGCCTGGTGCATGAAATTTGTGCACTTGGGGGGTGGGGAGCCCTCAGGGGATGTTCGACTGGTGGCTTAGGCCCTCTCCCTGTGGGCTTCTGGCTGAGCGGCATTTGGTGGTCAGTATGTGTCAAAGTGACTGGTCGTTCCACCGTTCAGTTGATTTGCATATTAGCCTTTTATTATTTGGGATGGTCTTTGGTTGATTACCTCCCACCCACCTACGATTGGGGCCAGAGAAGGACGTGGGAGGTTGGCCAGCTGGGAGGGACCATGGGAGGACTCCAGGGCATGTTCAGCCCATCTTGCTCAGTCCTGATCGGCCAGACCCCAGGAGCAAGCTAACCTACCGGTCGAAGCGTCTGCCCTCTGCTGGTCACTATACATCATAGTGACTGGTCGACCAGTCAACTATCTGCCAGGTGGTCAGTGTATGTCATAGCGAGCGGTTGAGCGGCCTTAGCATATCATTAGCATATTATGCTTTGATTGGTTGAATGGATGACCAGACACTTAGCATATTAGGCTTTTATTATATAGGATTCCAGATCCAAGCAAGTTCTGTGTCAGATGTGCATACATTTATGATTTGAAAATACTTTCTATCTTTAGCTTGTTATATCCTTTAAAAAAAAAAGTATTTTTATTGCCTAAACCAGTTTGGCTCAGTGGATAGAGTGTCAGCCTGCAGACTGAAAGGTCACAGGTTCAATTCCGGTCAAGGGCATGTACCTGGGTTGCAGGCACATCCCCAGTAGGGGGCGTGCAGGAGGCAGCTGATTGATGTTTCTCTCTCATCGATGTTTCTAACTCTCTATCCCTCTCTCTTCCTCTCTGTAAAAAATCAATAAAATATATTAAAAAATATTTTTATTGATTTCAGAGAGGAAGTGAGAGGGAGAGATAGAAACATCAATCATGAGAGAGTCATTGATTGACTGCCTCTTGCACAGCCCCTACTGGGGATCAAGCCTGCAACCTGGGTATGTGCTCTGATCAGAAATCAAACCCAGGACTCTTGGTTCATAGATTGATGCTTAACCACTGAGCCACGCTGGCTGAGCAGTTGGTGTATCCTTTTAATAGAGTTGTTGTGAGCAAACTTTTTTAATTTTGATCAAATGCAATTTATCAAAATTCTTTTATGGATTATAGTTCTGATGTCATGTGTAAAAACTCTTTTTGATCACCAGCTCTCAAAACTTTTCTACATTTAAAAAATTTTTCTTCTAAAATTTTATAGTTTTAAAATTTGCATATAAATCCATGATCCATTTTAAGTTAGCTTTTATATAAAGTGTGCAATTTAGATATTCATTTTCTTTGCTTGTGGGTCCAGTTGGTCCAGAAACATTTGTTGAAAGACTATCTTTCCTCTACTGAGTTGCTTTTATTCCTTTTTGTAGGTTCTATTAATCTACGTCTATCCCTCCAATTACTGTAACCCTACAGTAAATCTTAACATTGAGTAGGGTGATTCTACTTTATTCATCTTTTTAAAAATTATTTTTCCACATAAAATTAAGAATAAACTTGTCTATATCTACAAAAATCTCATTGAGATTTTGATAAAGATTGTGTTAAACCTATAGATAAATTTGAGAAGAATTTGATTAAATAATTTGAGTTACTTTAGGTGAAATTTTAAAGGGCTTCAAATTTTTAAGGTTTAAATTTTAAAAAGGCTTAAACAAATAAAAACAAATATATTGTTCCTCTATAATTAAAAGAAAATTGTGCGTTTTATGGTTCTTTTTTCCTAAACATTTAATATTTCACATACAGAAACTTGAGACATTTTAAAATTTTACATAAATAAAGTAACACTGAGAAATAAAAATACAAGCTTAAAAGCTTCTGCACAAAAAAAGAAAGCATCCAGAAAACAAAAAGACAACCATCCAAATGGGAGGAGATATTTGCAAACAATATCTCCAATAAGGAGCTAATATTCAAAACATATAAAAAACCAATACATCTTAACAACAATAAAAAAGCAATCCTACTAAAAAATGGGCAGAGGACCTGAACAGACACCTCTTCCAAGAAGACATACCAAAGGCCAACAAATATATATATAAAAAGATGCTCAACTTCACTAGTTATAAGGGAAATGCAAATCAAAACTACAATTGGATACCACCTCATAGCTATTAGAATGGCTATTATCAATAAGAAATAACTGTTGGAGAGGATGTGGAGAAAAAGGAATTCTCACACTCTGCTGATAGGAATGAAAATTCATACAGCCTCTATGGAAAACAGTATGGAGGTTCCTAAAAAAATTAATAATAGAGATATCATATGACCCAACAATCCTCTTCTGGGTATCTACTGGAAAAAATTGAAAACATTTATTCATAAAAACATATGCACCCTTATGATCATTGACCCAGTATACACAGTGCCAAGACATGGAAACACCTAAGTGTCCTTTGATGGATGATTAAAGATGTGGTACATTTATACAATGGAATACTATTCAGCCAGAAGGAAGGATGAGATATTGACATTTGCAACAACATGAATGGATTTTTATTATTCTTGATTTGAGAGAGAAACACACAGACAGACAGACACCAATTTTGTTGTTCTCCTTATTTGTGCATTCATTGGTTGCTTCTTATATGTGCCTGACCAGAGACAGAACTACAAATTTGACGTATTGAGAGGATGCTCTAACCAACTGAGTTACCCTGCCCAGACCACAAGGATGGATCTTGAGAGTATTGGGCAAAGTGAAATAACTCAGACTTTTGGCAAGAAGCATATGATTTCACTCATATGTGGGATATAAAACAGAGAGCAACAAAGGAATAAACAAAATAAACAAATTCATAGACACACACAACAGAAGGATGGTTACCACAGGGGAAGGGTACTTGGGGAGAGGATGAAGAGAGTAAAGGGGGCCAAATTTATGTTGATGGAGGGAGACTATACTTTGGGTGGTAAGCACACAATGCAATGTACCGATGATGTTTTATAGAATTGTACACTTGAAACTTATATAATGTTACTAACGTCACCTCAATAAACTTAATAAAAAAAGGGAAATAAAAATACCTTTCTGCTAGTTTTCTAACTCTTTATGTTACCTTCTGCTACAATAAAGATCACAACATAGTACATTACTTCCTTTAATTAAAAAATTCATCCAATGACTACTTACTAAAATCTATATAAAAATATTCTTAGCATCAATACTGTATCTCTTGATTTCCAAGTATAATTAATTAGTATTTTATAAAAGACCAACATTTTTATATAAGGAATATCTAATACTATAATAATTAAAAGAATTTGCCTAGTAAAAGTTTACCCAGCCCTCTGCCAGTTTCAATTCCATCTACTATTAGTCTCACTGACTTCTCTAACTTTCTACTAGAAAAGGAGATGAATTTAACACATGGTCTGCTCTATGTCATTCATATACATAATACAATAATATAATATAATAGAGGCCTGGTACATGAAATTGGTTCACTGGGTGGGGGGATTCTGGGGGGTCCCTCAGCCTGGCCGGTGCCCTCTTGCAGTATGGGAGCCCTCAGGGGATGTCCAACTGCGACATGCTTAGCACTGCCGTGGAGGTGGGAGAGGCTCCTGCCACCACCGCGGTGCTCACCAGCCATGAGCTTGGCTTCTGGCTGAGTGGCCTCCCCTTGTGGGAGTGCAATGACCACCAGGGGGCAGCTCCTGCATTGAGTGTCTGCCCCCTGATGGTCAGTGTGCATCATAGCGACCGATCATTCTGCCATTTGGTAGATTTGAATATTAGCCTTTTATTATATACGATGTTATCTATCTATCTATCTATCTATCTATCTATCTATCTATCTATCATCTATCTATCTGTTTTGACATTGAATCAAGCATCCCACTAAGCCTATAACACTTGTTCTTTGTATTCTTCTTATATTTTAAACCATCTATATATATATGAAAGACAAATATGCAAAGTGTCCCTTCGGAAGTTTGATCAAGAGTTTGATCACTCACTCTGACATGTGCTGACCACCAGGGAACGGCACAGAACATGGCGGGCAACCAGCAGTGGTGGTGGGGTACAGAGGGAGCGAGGGAAGGAGGAGGTGGGGAGGTGGGGAAAATAGTGTGGTGGTGGCTCGCAGGTGGTGGCAAGGGAAGGAGGAGGCGGGGAAGTGAGGTGGCGGGGAACCTGATCGGCCCTGATCGCCAGCCAGGCCTAGGGACCCTATCCGTGCATGAATTTCATGTACCGGGCCTCCAGTTTAATACAAATTCTGTCTACATATACTATCTTTTAGAGGCTTTTAGCTTCAGATTAAAATTCACTTTACATGAAAGATTATGTTACTTTTTGGTAAAGCACCAAATGCTTGTTGAAAACCTCACCATTGAAAAGAAGGAAAACAGTCATAAATTTGCAGAGTTTTGAGTCAAATATGGTCAGGTTTTGGATTTCATAGCTAAGTATAACTTAGAGAAATGAAAAACATTTATATTTGGATTTTTTCCCCCAAAAAAAGTGAAAAAAATTTTTTTGATCTCATTCTGTGTGCTTTCAGTATTTTAAATGCCAAAATGTTCAAAATATACTAGTAACATCTTATAATTTAAAATTACTCAATGTAAACAAAACAAAAAGTTGGGGAGATTATATCCTTATGTTTCTCACCAGAGAACCGTTTATTTAAAATCAGAAAACAAATGTTATTTTGGGAAAAAATTAGAATCTGAGACTTGTATTTCAGAAAAAAGAAATTCTTGAGAGTTATTTTTATTTACATTATCATGATACTTCCACTTCCATCCATATTTGCTAATATAATTAGCTTAAAGTAGAATGTTTCATTATTACTAAATGGTTCAGAGGTATGCACAAGCTCTTATATTTGATGTACTTCATGCTAAAAGCAATAATAATAATAATAAGTTTTTAGACTGTAAAGAAAAATTTTAGAAAACTTTAATCTTGTTGTTCACCTTATTTTGGTGGTAAAAGTTTGAAATCAAAGTAGCCCCATTATGCATTTTATTAGTTACCTAGGATAATACTTCACATTGTGTGGCTCCCAAAGCAGCAGATGCAGCATCAGCTGGAGACTTCTTAGAAATGCAAATTCTAGGGCCCATCTCAGACCTACATGAGAAACTCTGGGATTGGGCCCAACATCCGGTTTTAACAAGTCTTCTAAGTGATTCTGATGGGTGTCCCTAGTTTGAAAAGCAATGGTTTAGGACCGTGGTTGGCAAACTGCAGCTCACGAGCCACATGCGGCTCTTTGGTCCCTTGAGTGTGGCTCTTCCACAAAATACCATGGCCTGGGCAAGTCTATTTTGAAGAAGTGGCGTTAGAAGAAGTTTAAGTTTAAAATATGTGGCTCTCAAAAGAAATTTCAATCGTTGTACTGTTGACATTGGTTCTGTTGA
Organism: Corynorhinus townsendii; assembly: GCA_026230045.1. Classification (NCBI taxonomy): domain Eukaryota; kingdom Metazoa; phylum Chordata; class Mammalia; order Chiroptera; family Vespertilionidae; genus Corynorhinus; species Corynorhinus townsendii. The sequence continues at coordinate 74,922,166 of JAPDVU010000001.1, read as the reverse complement.
CTAATGAGTTTGCCAACCACTGGTTTAGGATAATGAAGTATCCTTACACCCTGCCCAGGCCCTAAAACAAGCTTTTATGTTTTAGATTCCCCAAAGGATGGCACTATTTATATTGTGAGCGAGACAATTCTTGTTATGGTGAACTTTTAATCCCTGACCTTAAGGGAATAGATAACAATAAATAATGCTATTTACCATGTCCCTGAGAGCTGTTAAGAAGCTGGTTAAGAAATCATTGATGGGACCCGAGATCCAAGATGGCGGCGTAGGTAAACACCTAAACTGCTGCCTCGCGCAACAATTTCAAAAATTCAACTAAAAGACAAAACGTCTATCACCCAGAACCACGGGAAAGCTGGCTGAGTGGAAGTTCTACAACTAGAAGGAAAGAGAAAAGAGCATTGAGACGTGCACGAGCGCTGAAAAACTGAGGTACGGAGGCGCGTGATCCGGGCTGGCAGCGGGCGTTGCTTTTTTCAACCCAAAGGGAGACAAGTCCCCGACTACTCTGAAATCCAGTTTCTGAGGAGACGCGGGGGACCCAAACTCCTACGGGGAGAAGCTGGACTGTCTGCCAGTGAGGGTGGCTTGCTTGCAGAGCTGCGTGCAGGAATAATTGTTTACGGCACTGGGGCTCGGGACTCCGGGACGCCTTCTGGGACACAGAGCCGGCTAACTAGCAGCCATTGCTGTTTGCCACGCCCTAGCCTAGTGACACCCTGAGACCCTGCCCTGCACAACCTACAAACCCACCCAAGCTCCAAGCAGCGGAGTTAGCATAAGAAAGCCCTGCCCTATCGCAGCTTAACCTAGCAAACTTGCAGCCTGGGTCAGACAGCTCCAAAACCTCCAAACCACAAGCAAAGAGGAGAAAACTGTAGCTCTCACTGTAGCTCCTGCTGGATGGCCTCAGACAGTAGCTGACCTGCACCCCATTGGAGATCCAGAAGCCAGTGTACCTAGTGGTCAGAGTGAGACACCAGATTACAACTCCTCACATCCATAAGTGACACATTCAAGAGGCAGACTCAGTGAGCACCAAAGCCCCACTGAAACAAGTCCTGCCCCATAAGTGTGTCTTCAGCGCAGCAGTTCTTCATTATAGACACAGTGAGTGCTCACAGCTAATTGGCCTGGAGGTCAATTCCTCCCAGTATACCAACAGCAATTAAGGCTTAACTGCACCAAGTCTTTGCACTCAGCCCACAAAGGGGTGTACCAAGAGTGTCTACATCAGGTGATTGGGGAGGCTGAGCTACTGTCCCCTATAGATCACCTACCACACAAAGCTACTCCATCAACACAGGGAAGCAGCCAAAATGTGGAGACAAAGAAACATGTCACGAATGAAAGAAACAGAGGAAAGCAAACTACTGGATGACAGAGTTCAGAACCACATTTATAAGGTTACTCAAGAATCTTCTTAAAACCGCTCAGAAACTTGATGAGACCTTCAAGGAGCTTAATGAGAATGCCAAAAAAAATGGAAAAGGATCAGTCAGAAATGAAGCATACACTGTCTGAAATAAAGAATATACAGAAACTCAACTGTAGATCAACGTATCCCAAGAATCAAACCAAAGATCTGAAATATGTGGAAACAAAAAACATCCAACCAGAAAAACAAAAAGAAAAAAGAATCCAAAAATATGAAGATAGTGTAAGGAGCCTCTGGGACAACTTTAAGCGAACCAACATCCGAATTTTTGGGGTGCCAGAAGAAGGGAGAGAGCAAAATATTGAAAACCTATTAGAAGAAATAATGACAGAAAACTTTCCCTACCTGGTGAAAGAAATAGACGTACAAGTTCAGGAAGAGCACAGAACCCCATACAAGAGGAATCCAAAGAGGACCACACCAAGACACATCATAATTAAAATGCCAAGGGCAAAAGACAAAGAGAGAATATTAAAAGCAGCAAGAGAAAAACAGTTAATTACCTACAAGGGAGTACCCATACGACTGTCAGCTGATTTCTCAACAGAAACTATGCAGGCCAGAAGGGAGTGGCAAGAAATATTCAAAGTGATGAACAGCAAGAACCTACAACCAAGATTACTCTACCCAGCAAAGCTATCATTCAGAGTTGAAGGTCAGATAAAGAGCTTCACAGACAAGAAAAAGCTAAAGGAGTTCATCACCACCAAACCAGGATTACATGAAATGCTGAAGGGTATTCTTTAAGAAGAGGAAGAAGAAGAAAAACGTAAAGATGAAAATTATGAACAACAAAATGACATCAAATACATACCTACCAACAGGTCAATCTAAAAATCAAGTGAATAAAAAATCTGAAGAACAGAATGGACTGGTGAATATAATAGAATCAGGGACATAGAAAGGGAGTGGACTGACGATTCTCAGGGGAAGCAGGTGTGAGGGGTGCGGGAAGAGATTGGACAAAAATCTTACTCCTATGGATGAAGACAGTGGCGGGGGGTAAGGGCATGGGGTGGGGTGGGGAATCAGGTGGAGGGGAGCTATGGGGGAAAAAATAGAGGAACACCTGTAATAATCTGAACAATAAAGATTTATTAAAAAAAAAATCATTGATGGGGGGGAAAAATTCAGCTTAGTCCTTCCATTGTCCACCTTAGATCCAACCCTCTCAAAAGACCTTGACCACATTCTTCCCTTGTTTACACAAATCCCTTCTGCTGAAATAAGAAAAGAAGGGGCATCCTGTTGGTTTATAGAAGCATACAACAAAGGGTGGGGGTAAGGGCATAGACTTTGCATTGAGGCCAATTTTTACTAGCTATATCATATATCAATATTTTGTTTTCTATTGTTTCCTAATGTCAAGGATCAATTCATTCCTTTCAATCTCAAATAGTAAACAGAAAACAAATTGGAAAAAAAAAAGATATTTATGTAAATGATCCTTATTAGGATAAACTTTAAAATTTAAAACCTCAGTCATCTATAATTGTTACTCTATATAATAAAAGAGAAACATGCAAATTGACCATACCTCTGCTACGCCCACCAGCCAATCAGGAATGAGTATGCAAATTAACCCAACCAAGATGGTGGTTAATTTGCATATCCAGACACAGAGCGAAGACTGAAGACGGTGTAGAAGGAAGCCAAGTGCTTCAGAAGGGAGCAAAGCTGGGGAGAAGCAAGCAAGCAGGGCAGTGGAGAAGGGAGGGAAGCAGGCAGGGCAGGGGAGAAGAGAGGGAAGCAGGCAGGGCAGGGGAGAAGGGAGGGAAGCAGGCAGGGCAGGGGAGAAGGGAGGGAAGCAGGCAGGGCAGGGGAGAAGGAAGGGAAGCAGGCGGGGCAGCGGAGACTGACTCAGGAAGCCTTATTGCAGGAATCTTCCTGCAACAGGCCTCTAGTATACTATAAAAGTTGATAAAAAATACTTTGCTAATAAGAGAGTATAATCTGCCATTAGGATTGAAAAATTATATATTCCCTCAGAACCATGAATTCAATCAGTGACTTATATATAAAAGTTGTTAGAACATCCCAGTTTTGTAATTTTATTCTAATCATTCATATATGTCTATCACAAGCAAATAAAATCTACTGGGTTTGAAGTCCTCTAGAAAAAGAGAAACCTTACAATCTCCTAGTAATACTGTGCCATGCAATGTTACTTTTTATTTCAATTAACTATATTGGGTGGCAGTGGGTGAGGGTAAATAGGTGGTGATGAAAGTTTTTATGCACTACCTCTAAATCAGTCTCCCTAGGAAATGATGCTTTCATGTAGCTCAAAAGCAAAACCAAAACTTCAGGTATATCTAATTGGGCCATAATTCTGAAACACTGGAACTTTAGCCCTGGCTTGTGTAACTCAGTTGGCTGGGGCATCATCCTGTACACCAAAGGTAGCAGGTTCGATTCCTGGTCAGGGCACATATCCAGATTGAGGGTTCCATCCCCAGTTAGAGTGCTTGTGAGGGGCAACCGATTAATGTTTCTCTCACTCTCTTTCCCTTCCTCTCTCTAAAAATCAATAAAAATAAAACAGTGAGATTTTGAATATAAGAATAAAAGCGATTATAACTGGAACAACACTGCAACTATATTCTTGTCTCCTTTATTTTCTACTAGAGGCCCAGTGCAGGTGTCCCTCAGCCCAGCCTGCACCCTCTCCAATCTGGGACCCCTCGAGGGATGTCCGATTGTCCGTTTAGGCCCGATCCTAGTGATCGGGCCTAAACGGACAGTCAGACATCGGGCCTAAACGGACAGTCGGACATCCCTCTCACAATCCAGGACTGCTGGCTCCCAACCACTTGCCTGCCTGCCTGCCTGATTGCCCCTAACCGCTTCTGCCTGCCAGCCTGATCACCCCCTAACCACTCCCCTGCCAGGCTGATTGATGCCTAACTGCTCCCCTGACAGCCCAATCATTCCCAACTGCCCTCCACTGACAACCCGGTTACCCCCAAATGCCCTCCCCTGCATATTCCCTCTTTATTAGATAGGGCTTTTTCTTTAGCATATTGGACAGCCCTAACTGGTTTGGCTAGGTGGATGGAGCATTGGCCTGCAGACTCAAAGGTCCCAGTTCGATTCCGGTCAAGGGCATGAACCTTGGTTGGGGGCACATACCCAGTGGGGAGTATGCAGGAGGCAGCTTATCGATGTTTCTCTCTCAGAGATGTTTCTAGCTCTCTATCTCTTTCCCTTCCTCTCTGTAAAAAAATCAATAAAATATATTTAAAAAAAGAAACATTTAAGATTCCTCCATATCTGCCTGGCTGGTGTGACTCAGTGGTTGAGACACTAGGCTGCCACAGCTGGGAGGGGATCGTGCCATGGGGGTGCGCACCTCTGCCAGGCTGAGACCCCAGCCCAGGCTGCCGCCACTGGGAGGAGATCGGGGCCTGTGAAGTGAGTTTGTTTTTGTTTTTTATAAAGGCTCAGGAGGGCCTCTGGGCAGCTTTCTGCCAGGCTGCTTACTCTGCAGGCTTTCAGCGGCAGCCCTCCCTGAGACTTGGAAACTCTGGCGGGGCTGAGAGGACTGGGCGCCACCATCTTGTGGCTATGGGCGCCACCATTTTGTCGTGGAGTGACAGTTAAATTGCATATTACTCTTTTATTAGATAGGATGAGGAGCATACAATAAGTACCAAAATGAAGTATAGAGAGTGCTAAGGGAATATTAAGAGTGATTAATTCTGACTACTACATTAATATTATTTAACATTTACTTATTATTAGTCACTGTACTAATTGCTTTATATACCGGGTTGGGCAAAAGTAGGTTTACAGGTGTTCATATGGCAAATAATTCAATAATTAATAAATAATAATATAAAACTAAAGTCTGTGTTTCACATACCCACAATTATAAACCTACTTTTGCCCCACCCTGCACTAATTCATTGATCACACCAGCAATCTCATAATGGGGCGTTATTATCCCCATTCTACAGATGAAGCAATTGAGGCATAGAGTAGTTGAGAATCTGGGTATATAGGTTATGCAGCTAGTTAGTAGTCCAGGTTTTAAACTCAGGCAGGCTGACTTCATAGCCCATGCCGAAAACTTGATGAAAAAAACAACAACAAAAACAAACAGCATTGGAGTTTAGGGAATAGTATGTAAGCTGTGGAGAGAGAATGGGTGAGAACAGAGAATAGAAGATTAGACAAACTTAAGAAATATATTAGACTCCATGATGAGTATCAATACAGACTTTGTTAGTAAAGAGAATGATTTTTATATGTTTCAAAATCTTGATGTAATTCAATGAATTCATTAAAAAGAGTCAGTCATCCAAATGAACCAAATACTAAGAATAACTTATTGTAATTCAATCTCTTTAAAAAAAAAATATTAGAACACAATCATGACTTTCACAGTGACCTCCACACCCCTAAGTAAATAATAAATTTAATTTCACAAAAATCCTATTACAGAAAAACAAAATGCTATAATTCTGGCTTAGTTTAACAAGACTATAAACTTTTTAAGAAACAGTAAATGAAATGTGAGTAGACCATGTATGTCTTCTGTGAAAACTTCATCTTTGTCATAATATTTATGTAAACAAGGTGATCCATTATAAGGATATAATGAGTGATTAATTCCAGAAGCTTCATTAGATATGCACTCTAACCAGTGAAACAATCAGACATGAATGCTTAATGCATATTTCTGAGTTGGTAATTGATTGCTCATACAAATAAGTAAAAATTTTATTGTGGCCTCATAGTAAATTATGAATAAGCAAAACATGTGGTACTTTTAAACTCTATTTTCATTTTTTGATATATATTAATGAAAATTAGATTTTTATTTTAGTAAGCTATAGTAAATTCTAGGTTTAATTTGTTCACCATCTATACTATAATCAAAGAGTATACAAAATCCAATTACAAGTAGAATAAAAACAGTTAAACTTTTCAAAATGTTTTCAAACACTTAAGTTTTTCAAAATATCAAAAATACTTATAATTAAAATATTAACAAGGTCATTAGTTACTATTTTTATATACTTAATGAAAGTCCAAAACTGAATTTTTATTTCTTTGTTAATCCTGATCCAAGAATATTTTCCCATTGATTTTTAAAGAGCGTGAAAAGGAGGGAGAGAGACAGAGAGAGAAATATCAATGTGAGAGAGACACAGTGATTGGTGGCCTCTAGCACAGTCCCTGATCAGGGCAAAGGATCAAGCCTGCAACCAAGGTATGTGCCCTTAACCAGAATATCGAACCAGGGACCCTTCAGTCTGTGTTCTGGTGCTCTAGCCACTGAGCCAAATTGGATAGGGCTTGAATTTCATTTTTATACTAGAGGCCAGGTGCATGAAATTTGTGCACGGGGGGGGGGGGGGGTTTCGTTCCTTAACCCAGCCTGCACCCTCTCCAATCTGGGATCCCTCTCACAATCCAGGACTGCTGGCTCCAAACTGCTTGCCTGCCTACCAGCCTGATCACCCCCTAACCACTCTCCTGCCAGCCTGATACCTAACTGCACCCCTGCCAGCCTGTTTGCCCCTAACTGCCCTCCCCTGCAGGTCTGGTCCCCCCACAACTGCTCTCCCCTGCAGGCCTGGGTCCCCCCACAACTGCCCTTCCCTGCAGGCCCGGTCGCCCCCAACTTCCCTCCTTATCAGCCTGGTCATCCCTAACTGCCCTCCCTTGCAGGCTTGATTGCCCCCAACTGCCCTCCCTTGCAGGCCTGATCCCTCCCAACTGTCCTCCCCTGCTGGCCATCTTGTGGTGGCCATCTTGTGTCCACATGGGGGCAGTCATCTTTGACCACATGGGGGCAGTCATCTTGTATTGGAATGATGGTCAATTTGCACATTACTCTTTTATTAGATAGGATAGAGGCCTGGTGCACGGGTGGGGGCCAGCTGGTTTGCCCTGAAGGGTGTCCCGGATCAGGTTGGGGGTTCCCTTGGGGCATGGGGCGGCCTGGGTGAGGGGCCTGTGGTGGTTTGCAGGCCGGCCACGCCCCCTGGCGACCCAAGTGGAGGCCCTGGTATCTGCAATTTATTTATCTTCTATAATTGAAACTTTGCAGCCTTTAGCAGAGCCAAGCCTCCTGCTCACTCAGTGGCCGCAGCCATTTTTGTTGGGATTTATTTATCTTCTATAATTGAAACGCTGTGGCCTTGAGCAGAGGCCAAAGCAGGCCAGGGCTGCAGAAGCTTGGCTTCCTCCATTGCCGGGGACAACTCAAGCCTCCTGCTCTCTCTAGCTCTGTGGCTGCTGCCATTTTTGTTGGGATTTATTTATCTTCTATAATTGAAACTTTGTAGCCTTGAGTGGAGTTAGGGCCGGCCAGGGTGTGTGGGAAGCTTGGCTTCCTCCATTGCCGGGGAAACCCAAGCCTCCTGCTTGCTCTGTGGCCGCAGACATCTTGGTTGGGTTAATTTGCATACTCGCTCCTGATTGGCTGGTGGGTATGGCAGAGGTATGGTCAATTTGCATATTACTCTTTTATTAGATAGGATAATATTGATGCAGTGTTTTTAACTGCTCAATAAAATGTTTCCATTCTGAAAGAATACTAAATTATTTTCTTGACAGAACAATTGATCAGTGAGATATAGGCAATATTAGGAAGTATCACAGAAGAGAATATGAAAAGGAAAGGCACATGATTTCAAAGAGCATTTGAAAATCAAGTTATATCTGACTTAGTATAACCAAAGAACACATGAACAATTGAAGAAATATCACACTGAGTTATAAAACAGTTCTCCGCATAAAAAAAATCTAAAATGATATTTAAAATTCAACAGTCATCCTTTACATTTCTAACTGGATTCCTGAGAGTCAGAAAAATCCATAAGGCCTTTAAAAGGGGTTAAGAAACTAAAAAGCAGTACAATAATTTTTAACTGATACCACAGCTGCTTGGAGGGTATTTGCTAATAAGAATCTAAGCTTCCACAGTAAGACAAAGAAGAGAGGCTAGTCCTTGATCCCTATCCAGCATGGTGACAAGTTGGAACTGGTATCACTACATGAAAACAGAAACTTGAAAACTTATATTCTCTATGAAAAGGTGCATTTAAAAAAAAGTCTACTCAACAGCAAAGGAAAATGATAGGTAATTTGTTTGTTTAAACCTCAGCTCCTGATAGAAAAGGTTGAGGAATCTCAAGCTGAAAAATTAATGCTAAGTGGTCTTAAAATACCTTGAGATGCCCAGCAAAACAACTATAAATCCCTTCTATGAGAATTTATTCTTAACCTTACAAAGCCCCACAAGATTCCAATAGATTTAGGTAACCGAAAAATGAATTCACAATCTAAAATTACAAAACTAACAGGAAAATAGGAAAACATGAGTAAATCAACAGAAATAACAAATAGAATTATATCTCTGTTGATATCAGCTATTAGAAATAACAAATATACTATAAAATAACCATGTTTAAAAAATTATAAAAAGAGGAAATTGAAACATGAGCAAGGAAAACAAACCAAACAATTCCTAGCAATGAAAAATATATTTAAGTGAAAACCTAACTATAAATATATTTTTTTACAAACAACATTTTTAACAATTGGGGGAAATAATTATGGACTAGTTATTAGATGATCAAGGAATTTTCTTAATTTTTATTATGTGTCATGTTCATTTAAGATATAAAAAATTTTAGCTGTGTGTACTGTAGAATGACATGTGCCTGGGATTTGCTTCAAAATGCTTTAGCAAAAAAAAAAAAAAAAAGAATACATGAAGCAAATGTTAGAAAAATGTGGGAAATATTAAATCTGAGTGATGTATTCATGTGAAAATTTTATAATAAAAATAAAATAAAAACTTAATGAAGATAGAATAATCAGAATTTTACATATAGCCAAAAAGAGGATTAGAAAATTAGAAGATGGATATGAAGTGACTATCCAGAGTATGAGTAAGATTTAAAGGAGAGAAAAAAAACAATCTCACCTTCTTTTGGGCTCACTGCTGCAGGAAGACTATTCCAATCAATGGTCCAAGTAGGACAAGGGTGAGGAGAAAACATCACTTCAATGCCTTTTTCCTAGAAAAGGAAACAGGCCCTTTCCAAATTAACGAATTAATGAAAATCCTATTATGTACTACAAGGCCAAATTTCTATTTTCTATACTAGCAAGGAAGAACATAAACATCAACAATCACCGGGTTTTCCTCAAAATATTTAGTTACATAAGAAATATAACATAGTTTTTTGACAGCAGTTACTTTCCTATTTTTTTTTTACACTGAGATAATAAAAAGTAATGGTATTTAAAAACTATTACCTGAAGATACACAGAAGTAATGAGCTACCTAGAAATATATTGTGTCAAAAAGTCACTGAGGATAAAATTTTATCAAAAACAACCCACACAGAGATGATAAAAAGCCAATTCTGCTTATATCCATAAATATCTGTGTTTACAGAAAATTGCCACAACCTAGGAGCTCTATTTACAGGACTAAAAAGCCTCACTTCAACATATGCCCCTAAAATATCATCCATACCAGTCTTTTACATGTATCAGCAATGTCTCTAGAAAAGAATTCCTCTGGTTTAACCAAGCAGTTCCCAACTTTTTCAATATATCAAAAAAATCTCAGACTTCTTTCCCATGTTAAAAGTTGTACATTTCTTTATTTGATCAAGAGACAGTGGCATGGCATACACATGGATGCCTTGACTCCTACCAATCAAATTCTGGGCCCACAGCCCACAGAATAAATATCCATGATTCATGTTTTTTTGTTTATTTCCCCAGTAATATCTTATTCAAAAGAAAAATCCCCGAGAATCTATTATTAACCTGTTTATATCAACTAATTCATGAGATAACTTTCCATTATGAAAACTAGCTAAATTCCTGTCTCAAAGGAAATAATACAAAGATTTTTTTGGTTGCAGTAGAGATATAGCTATATAGGTCTAGAGATCAAGAGTATTCACTTTACCTCTCTCCTATCTTCCTTATTCTAGTCTAGCCATATTGAACTTCTTGCTGTCCTTCATTTCACCAAACTCATTCATTATTTTGGAGTCTTTTAGGAATATAGCTATATTGACATAATTTATATGTCATAAAATTTACCTTTTTAAAGCACACAATTCAATGGTTTTAAAATATTCACAGTTGGGCAACCATCATCACCATCTATTTTGAGAACATTTTCATCTCCTCATAAAGAAGCCCCACACCCATTAGCAGACACTCTCCATCCTCCCCTCTCAGCTTCTGCCCTAAGCAACCACTAATCTACTTTGCCTGTGTGGATTTTCTCAGGGTCTTGTTTCAAGTGGAATCCTCTGCCTAGAACACTTTCTCCAAATCTTCAATTCATTCAGGTTATTTGCTCAATGTCTTCACCTAACCAGATAAGTCTTTTTCACCATCCTACTTAAATAAGACCCTTACCCTGATCACCTCCACTCTCTTATCCCTCATTTTTTTACAGCACTTATTGCCTAACATGTTTTTTCTTTATTTATTTCCACCACCAGAATGTAAGCACTATGATAACAGTCCAATTTGTTCTTCATGTATCCAGTATTCAGACCAGTGCCTGGTATTTAGTAGGCACATATATATATTTTTGGACTGACTAAATAAATAAGTTTCAAACTTCTGGAAAATTGTGGATGTAAGAGTATGCCAAAGAATATGGAAGGGGGGGAAAAAAGGTGAGATGTGAGTGTTCTTAAGAAATACGTTACTGTTTTATACTTGCACTAGAGGCCTGGTGCACGGAATTTGTGCACAGGATGGGGGTAGAGAGGAGGGTGGGAGTTCCTCAGCTCGGCCTGCACCCTCTCCAGTCCAGGACCCCTCAGGGGATGTCCGACTGGCAGTTTAGGCGCGATCCCTGCGGGCCTAAACCGGCAGTTGGACATCCCTCTTATAATCCAGGACTGCTGGCTCCTAACTGCTCGCCTGCTTGCCTGCCTGATCGTCCCTAACCACCTCCACCTCTGCCTGCCGGCCTGACTGCCCCCTAACCGCTCCCCTGCCAGCCTGATTGATGCCTAACTGCTCCCCTACCAGCCTGAACACCCCCAATTGCCCTCCCCTGCAGGCCTGATCGCCACCAACTGCCCTCCCCTGCCGGCCTGATCACCCCCTAACTGCTTGCTCCCCTGCGCCAGCCTGATCTCACCTCTAAATTCTTGCTCCCCCGCGCCAGCCTGATCTCACCTCTAAATTCTTGCTCCCCCGCCAGCCTGATCGCCCCTAACTGCTTTCTCCCCTGCCAGCCTGTTCACCCCTAACTGCTTGCTCCTCTGCTGGCCTGATCATCCCTAACCCCCTCTGCCTCGGCCCCCACCACTGTGGCTTTGTCCGGAAGGAAGTCGAATGTCCGGAAGATGTCTGGTCAACCTGGTCTAATTAACCAGGTTGTATAGATTAGCATAGATTAGCACCAATTTCATGTGTCCTCATGTAATTGGCACAAAATACTATGACTACACAAAAATGAAAAATTACTGTATAATTAAAATCAATATAATTTCATAATATATGAATTTGATATAATATTTACTGCCTTCCAGAAATAAGTGTTAATAGAGAAATCCACTAGTAAGTAGCAAAAACCATGCCCTGTTGAAAAAAAGAAATTTTATTGTATCTACAATCAAGTTTGAACTAAATGAAAATGAAAATTTTAACTTATTTTCGGATTTGAACATTCCTTTGTTAAATTATAAGTGTAATGTCCCAGTCAATTTTTATACAACCATAAGATTTAAAGTAAAAAATGAATTATACAGAACGTATATTATACTCTCCCAATTTATACATGCAGGAACTTATATCTTTTAGTAAAATGACTTACTGAAGGTCACAATGTCAGCTTAGCTGCAAAGCAGAGACTAGAATCCAAGTCATTGATCCCTAGTCTAATCTTCGCTCCCAAGTCAATGACTAAAAGTGGCAGGGATTCTAGGGCAGATCCATTCCTGAGAAATATGGAACTCACTGACAGATGGTCCAGGTTTAAGGATTCCCCATTGGCTTGCCAAAACTTTCTTAGAATTGCACTTAAGTGTAAGAATTTTCAGACCCAACTTTCCTTCCTTTCTGGTCTCATGTACAGCTGTCAAACCTGCATCATTAAGGAAGGTTCTGCCAGTCTCTCCGGGCTCCCTCACCCCTTTCTCTCACAGATTTTTCCTCACTAGGCCTCTTGCATATCTAATCCTACCTTGGAATTGAACCCTTCTTGGAGGACCTGAACTAACAAATCCCCTGTAAATTAAAAATTCAATATCCCTTCATATTTTTATGTCATTACAAAAGAGTTTATTTTTATAATTGTTTATTAACTTGTTCTAAATTTAAATTTTAGTTAGTTTTAAATATTTAAAATATTTTTAAATGTATAAAATGTACATGTCTTTACTAATGTCATTTTATTTCTGGAAAAACATAGGTAGAAAAATCTGAATTAGTAATCTTTCTTTCAAGACTTCGCATATGTATGAATTAAAAGCACAAATTTTTGGTTGATAAATCTTAAAAATACTAAAACTTAGTATTTTAATACAAAGAGATTACTAATTATTATTTATTTAAGAACATTCAAGAGGTGAACAGTTTAACCATCTGATCAAGGCACTTCAAAATTTGGACATGCCTTGAAAGCTTCTAAAATCAACTATATAATCCTGTTTCATTGTTTCATCACTAGGCTAACAAATGTAGCTGAAGAAATAAGGGACCGGTGTCATTACTAAAATCTTCTCATGCTTTTCTAAATCCCCAAACATGTGTTAACTATAGAACGCAAATGATTCCTAACCCAAGTAGAAAAATATACTGAATATTTTTTTCAGTTTAACTCAGATGAATAGCTCAAATTACTTCATGAATTCTCTATTCAAATAAATCTTCAAATAGTCTAAGTTAAAAGCAAAACGTTATTGTAGATTGTCTTGAATGGTAGAGAAAGAAAGCCTGTCGGTGAAAACTTTTACAATTACTATGAACTAGAAACAAATTATGCTGCAAAGAGGAAAATCTATAAATCATGTGTTATTACATAAACTGGCATTGTAATCAAAGAATAAGATAAAAACAAAATTCAAAGAATTAAAAAATCTTAAATTAAAAAAAATCTTAGAAGTAAGTTGAGATATTCATCCTTGCAAAAAAAAAAATTACCAGGTAAAACAATAAATTTGATAGGTGTGATACGATCTTGGTGTCTTTAATATAAAAAAAAGTTTTGAAAAAATTACTGTTTATTACAAACACATATGCTGACTTATGTGGCTTCAAAGACACATAATATTAAAATCCTTCAATTTACTATAACTCACTTAAATGCAAAAGGCTACTAGAAATATTAATTGGTCAAGAGTGATATAGGATAGCTACAAATAAGATTTATAAGAAATAATGTCAACAAACGATTACAAGTTAGGATAACATTATCACATGCAATTTTTCAAAGAAAATTTTAATGAAAACAATTTAAGTACCATTAACTTGGTCATCGTGGGCCTTGGGCCTCCTATAAATGAAGGATCATTTTGCTCCTCTGCACCCGGGGCTTCATTCAAGTTTGGATGCTGTTCATTTGATGTAGTCAGCAACTCTGGTAAATGGCAAAACTGGATCCCACATTGAGAAGCTGCTGTTTTTACTCTTGGCACTTCCTGAATCCTCTGGTACCACGCCGCCAGCAGTGGAAATTCTATCAGCCTTTCAGAAAGTTTCTTGCAGATAATTAACTAGGCAGTAAGAGAACAAAACACAGTATTATATATTTTTTGTTTATGACAGCTATATTGAAGTAGCTTTACGTACCATATAATTTACAAATATTAAGTATACAGTTCAAACAATGAGTTTTAGTAAATTTATACAGTTGTGCAACTATCAGTATAATCTAGTACAAGAACACTTAAATCACATCAGAAAGTTCCCTTGTGACCATTTATAGTTCATCTCTGCTCTCTTGGTCAGTTGCAGGTAACCATTATTCTGCTTTCTACATGTATAATTTTGCCTCATGAAATTTCATCTAAATGAAATCATAAAATGTGTGTTTTATTTTCCACTTAGCATTATTTTACTGAGGTTCATCCAGGTAGTTGTATTTATTAGTAGTTTATTTCTGTTAATTATGATAGAGCATTTAACGACTTTTATTTATTTACATTGCTCAGATGCTTTCTCCCAAGCACCACCACCAAACCTCAATTTCTTTAAAATTAGTTTGTTCTTGCTTCTCTGTGAGGCACTGAATGTTGTTTCCATAGAAACAGTTATACTGTCACAAATAGATTATGACTTATGATTATGAACATGTAAATAAGTAAAAAGGTCAAGTTACAGAAAATTTCTACAAATATATCTAACAATAATCAGTACTAAAGTAGAAGCCAGATAGCACAGAAAGTTAATTTAAAAAATTCACAGGTGTATATGTATTTATTTTAAGTGGACTTTAAGGTTAAATAAGCACACATAATTTCCTATAAGGGCAGGGTTTTGTTTGTTTGTTTGTTTTTAAATATATATTTTATTGATTTTTTACAGAAAGGAAGGGAGGAGGATAGAGAGTTAGAAACATTGATGAGGGAGAAACATCAATCAGCTGCTTCCTGCACACTTCCCACTAGGGATGTGCCCGCAACCAAGGTACATGCCCCTGACCGGAATCGAACCTAAGACCTTTCAGTCCGCCGGCTGACACTCTATCCACTGAGCCAAACCGGTCAGGGCTAAGGGCAGGTTTTATGTTCAACTCTGTACATTGCAACACTTAAAACACTGCCTTGCAAAAAATATGGGCTGTTTAGTGAATGAACAATGATCAAGGAACCATTTATTAGCTTCAATCGTTCACACTCCTTTTTATGATCCTTAGGAGTTTGTGAAATCAACATAGATTTTTAACATATCAGGAACAAGACAAGGATGCCCACTTTCACTACTTCTAGACAATATATTATTGGAAGGTCTAGCCATATCAATCAGACAAGACAAAGAAATAAAAGGCATCCAAATTGGAAAAAAGGAGGTAAAATTGTCATTATTTGTAGATAACATGATACTATATGTAGAAAACCCTAAAAATTCTACCAAAAAACTATTATGCAACTAATAAATGACTTCAGTAAAGTTGAAGGATACAGAATCAATATACAAAAATGTGTTGTGTTTGTATACACTAATAGCAAATGATTCGAAAAAGAAATTAACCAAACAGGTGAAAGACCTGTACTCTGAAAGCTAAAAGACATTGAAGAAAGATATTGAACAATGTAACTGAAAATAACTGGAAAGGAATAGCATTACTACCTAAAGTAATATATAGATTCAATGCAATCTCTATTAAATACCATTGACAAACTTCTCAAATTACAACTAATACTAACATTTATATGGAATCACAAAAGACCCTGAACAAATCCTGAGAAAGAACAAAGTAGGAGATATTATGCTCCCTGATATCAAACTATACTACAAAGGTACAATAATCAAAACAGTAGGGAACTGGTCTAAAAAACAGATATATAAATCAATGGAACAGATTAGAGATCCCAGAAGTAAGTCCTTACTTATATGGTCAATGAATGTAGGACAAAGAAGACAAGAATATACAATGGAATAAAGACAGTCTCTTTAATAAGTGATGTTAGCAAAACTGGACAGATACATGCAAAAAAGTAAAATTAGACCACTCCCTTACACCACATAAAAAATAAACTCAAAATGAGTTAAATATTTAAATGTTAATCCTGAAACTATAAAACTTCTAGAAGAAAACATAGGTGGTAAACTCTTTGACATCACTCTTACCAAAATCTTTTTTAATATATTTCCTCAAGCAATGGAAACAAAACAAATGGAACTATATCAAACTGAAAATATTTTTGCACAGTGAAGGAAACCATCAAGAAAACAAGATAACCTACTGAATGGGAGAAAATATTCACAAATGATACGCTGACACAGGGCTAATATCCAGAATATATAAATAACTCATACAACACCCAAAACAAGCAGACAATCCAATTAAAAAATAGGCAGGCTACCTGAATAGACATTTCTCTCAAGAAGACATACAGAAGGCAAACAGACACATGAAAAGACACTCAGCATCACTCAGCAGGGCAATGTAAATAAAAACCACAATGGTATATCATTTCTCACTTATCAGAATGGCTATCATAAATAAATCAACAAATAACGAATGCTGGTGAGGATGTGGAGAAAAGGGAACCTTTGTACACTAAGGTAAATTAGTGCAGCCACTATGGAAAACTGTAGAAAGAGCCCTCAAAAAATTAAAAACAGAGGTGCCATATGATCCAGCAATTCCACTTCTGGGCATTTATCTGAAGAAAACAAAAACACTAACTCAAAAAGATTATGCACCCCTATGTTCATTGTAGCATTATTAGTAAAAGCCAAGATGTGGAAGCAACCTAGGTGTCCATTGTTGATGAATAGATGAATGGATAAAGAAGATGGTACAATGCAGCCTTAAAAAAATAAAATCTTGCCATTTGCAAGAACATGAATAGACCTAGAGGTATTATGCTAAGTGAAATAAGTCAGACGAAGACAAATACCATATTATCTCACTTATATGTGGAGTCTCAAAAAACTAATAAATGAATAAACAAAACATAATAGAAACAGACCCATAGATATAGATAGAGAATAAGCTGGTAATTGTCAAAGGGAAGTAGGTAGGGAAATAGTAATAAAAAGAAGATAAAATAAAATATAGAAAGTATGAAAGTACACAGCATATAGTAACATGGACTACTTTATAAATATATTTATATAGAACATAAAGATATATATTTGCATTTATATGCTCAATCGTCTTGGAAAATGCATTTGACTGTGGAAGTAAAGTTTGGAAAACACTGTCTAAATTGTGTTCTGAAAGCCAAAAAAGTTTGTAATTCTCACCAAAATTCTTAATTGTATGGAAATAAATTATGTGCTAAGGGAATTTAGCTTAAGCTGTGATAAATTAATCAAATAAAAAATGTTCTCATCTCACCTTTTTTTTACTCTCCTTGGCAGTGACTTATTCTTCTGTTAGATGTATATGGTATCTTTCCTTCTTTTTGAAAATAAGTTGTGATTATGTAACAACTAGAGGCCCGGTGCATGGATTCGTGCACTGGTGGGGTCCCTCAGCCTGGCCTGTGCCCCTTGCAATCCAGGATCTCTCAGGGGATGTTGGGCTGCCGGTTTCCGCCCAATCCCCTGTGGGGCAGGAAGCGGCAGGCGGGCTGAACCCGCAGTCCTACATCCCCCAAGGGATGTAGCAGTTGCAAGTGGCTGGGGAGGAGCCCGAGCTGTGAGCGCGGCTTCTGGCTGAGCGGTGTTCCTGCTGTGGGAGTGCACTGACCACCACGGAGCAGCTCCTGCATTAAGCGTCTCCCCCACTGGTGGTCAGTGCGATGGTTGTTTGGTTATTCGGTCACTTAGACCTCTCTCTATATATATATATCTGTTTTTAATTTACATATATATATATATAAAATTCATATTTAAAAGAAATTGAGGAGTTTTACTCTGTGTGGCAGACCATCCATTACATTTAATCAGCATGCCAGGCTGTTCAGCAACATCCAGACAGTTCAGGAGGCACTGCACCACATTCGTTAAATACAAGCTGTATTTAAGGAAGTGGCTAATGAAAAATGTATGAAATGAAAATTAAATTTGTTCCTAAAAAAAAAGGTATTTAAAAAAATTTACCTGGCTGATATGATCAAAACCATCATAAATATCACAGAGTTAATTAAGGACAAGAAAACAAGAGAATTTATTCTTAAACTAATAATAAAAATTATACTACCAAAAGTACAAAATGAAACCCTAGTGGCTTTGTAATAGGGGCAGAAAATTTTTTTGCACAAAAAGAGAAGCAAAATACTACATCTATCCAAAATATCTCCTTCTCTGCATTATTTTCCAATCACTTATATAAAACATTTTGTACTTCTTTTATATCATTTTCTTAGTTATGTCTACTCTGTCAAAACATGTCATAACGAACAAATGCTTAGGTGAACAATGTAATAAGCAAGGTAAGAAAATACTGCTCTTTTGTATTCTTGGCCTTATTTCTGTGACTAAATATCACGGCTTTCTGTTTCTGATCCAAACATGGTAACTTGACCTTGATTACTAATCATGAACTTGATCCTGATCATTAGGACTGCTACTCCACCACTTCAATGTGTGTTAATGCAAGCACATAGATTCAGCATCATAGCCACTGACTGAATGAAAATGACTGCTTCATAACCCAAGATAACTTAAAAGAGGGAAATAAATATAACTAAAATAACATCAAGCCTTTGGCAAAGAAAGATTAATTCCTGAAAGAAAAGGTACAGATCCAAGAAAAACACAAGCAAACGAAAGAAAATATTTTAAGAATTAGCTTACATAGAAATGACAAGAGAAGAATTTAATCATAGGATGTATGTAATAGAAAAGGCTGAGTGTACAAGTTTCCCCCTATTTAAAATTAAGATGAAAACAAGTTTCTCTCTGTAGTATTAGGTAGATTGACTCAGGGGTAGTCAGTAGATGTACTGCCTGATTAAAGAGGAGGAAAAAAACCCTCTCAATTAGGAATACTTCAACCTCAATTGACCCTAATCAGGTAAATAGTATTTAAATTAAGCTAAAATTAAATGCAAACTAGCTGAAGATGGATGTCTGGATAATGATCTAAAATTACCTTCATGCAGGTGAATCCAATTTTTTATGTTTTGTTGAGTTTGAAAGCAAATACTCATCTCTATCACCTTGTTTTATTTTCTTTGTAGCAATTACTTTATTTAAATATGTAGTATTTTTTTTTGTTTACGTGTTCATTTCTATCTTATCCTACCAGAATATTAACTCCAAGAGGGACGGACCTTATTTGTCTTGCTCATCACGATATTCCTAGTGCCTGTAGTAGTAGACTTTCAATAAATTTCTCAAATGAATTCATGGATGTGCCACTTTGATTCAACTTTTAAGCAGACCATCAACAGATTTTCATAACATGTAACAAGTGACTGTTCTAATGACTGAAGTTGGTAATAGAGGGGAGAAGTCAATCATCAGAGAATTAACATTGACAAGGAACAAAAACAGATACTTTTTCCTCACCCAGCTCAATGGACAATATGAATGCATATGACATTTAAAATACTAATCAACACCTAAACAATTCCTGAAACTTTTAATATCCTTTAATTCAGAAGTTATTTTGGTTTCCAATCTTATTTCCATTTTGAAGAGAAATGTTCTTTAAGAAAATGCCAACTGATTAATACCACCTTAGTGAAGCTCTGGCCTCCAAATTTATAGATTTTCCTTAGAAATATTTCCTCACCTGTCAGTGGAGATACCTGAAGTGTTGGTAATATATAATGAAAATGAAATCTGGTACCTGACTACTTAGTAGGGAAAAGGTAAAACACTTCAAAGCAGGAAAAATGCAGCTCTTGAAAACCAACTGGAAAGCTGCAGAGAGATATAGCTTCCCATGTTCACACTGATGTTATTTTAACCTTGATCTTTTTTCCTCCATACAGGGAGGGGATGGAGAGTGGGGGAATGTATATATCTCCATGCCCCTAATAGGAAAGAAAACTTTCCATGTAATTTTATGGTCAACAGAGAGGCATACAGATGAGGATAAAATATTTCTGATTTAATAACAACTTAAATTAGTGTTTTAAGTAACTACTTAATTATAAAATATAGCTGACAAGACTTTTATTGTTTTTTTAAAATATATTTTTATTGATTTCAGAGAGAAAGGGAGAGAGAGAGATAGAAACATCAATGATGAGAGAGAGAATCACTGATTGGCTGCCTCCTGCAGGCCCCACACTAGAGATAGAGTCCGAGACCCAGGCACGTGCCCTGACCAGGAATTGAATCTTGACCTCCTGGTTCATAGGTCGACACTCAACCACTAAGCAACACAGGCCAGGCTAGCTGACAAGACTTTTAAGTGCTTTAACAGTGGAACCTCTAGTATTAGAAGGGAATCACAATAGCAATTTGAAATTAATTATCATAACAATTGATAGATAACATTTTAACAACTCAAAATTTAAAGTCATGATAATTACATTTATTGAGAGTTTACTATGTGCCAAACACTGTTGTCCACAATTTACACAAGTTGTCATTTATTCCTTACACTCGTCCTATTAGATAGGTACTATTATTAGCCCTATTTTACAGAGAAACCAATGGAGACAGATATTAGTAACTTGCCCAGGAGCATAACGATAATGAGAAGTGGAATTGGGATTCAAACTTAAGCAATTTTATACACTGAAACTCACAGTAATGTACCCACTCCAGATCAATCTTACCAAAAACTGATGGACACAGGGCAAGAGCACGATGTCTGTCAAAGTGAAGTAAAGGCCTTCTGCAAACACATGCTCCAGAGGGGGAAGGTCAGAGGCCTTTGCTTTTCTTATGTGAGCCGGTTCCCTGGTGGTAGCAGCTGGTTCTTCCTGTACTGTGAGCTTTGAGAATGCCACTTTCAGTTCCAGGCTCTTGGATGAAGGGTTCATCTCATCAGATGTTTCCTGTCTCTGGGCCTTGCTCTTCGTTTTTTCCTTGACACCGGAAGGCCCCACTCTGGCAGCCTTCTGCTGCCTCAGCTTCTGCCGACGGAGCTTGTCATCGTTGTGCACTCTAACAGGCTCACTAAGCTTTTTCTCCAGCTGCAGTATTTCTGCAGGGATGCTTGGGCGCTGCTCAGAAGATTCCTTGAGAAAATTCTCAATAGCTAAAGGGATGGTGAGTTCACACAGCCTGGTCCACTGACTAACCTACAAAGCAAAACATGAAATAATTCTTTACTTTCAACATAGCTGGAAGGAAATAACTTTTTATTGGGAAATAAAGCTGGTTTAGCGAATATGTCTTGATGTAAACCATTCCTGGGCTAGACTATTACGCTGTATGAAGACATATTTACAGTGCTTCAGAAGTGACAACATCAAACAATGGAGGTTTAGCATTCATGTATCTGGAATATATGCTCTCTACCTGTATCCTCTTACTAAATAAATCCTTACTTCCCAAAGCTTTTAAAGTGTACCACCAGCCAAAAAAAAAATGGGTTCCCAAACCATTGCTACTTAAACTCCTGTTCATATGTAAAAGTTCCCTTTAAAAATCCTCAGTGTAATTAAAAGATTAAGAAAAAAAAAAAAGTAGCCGAAACCGGTTTGGCTCAGTGGATAGAGCATCAGCCTGCAGACTGAAGGGTCCCGGGTTCGATTCCGGTCAAGGGCATGTACATTGGTTGCGGGCACATCCCCAGTGGGGGGGTGTGCAGGAGACAGCTGATCGATGTTTCTCTCTCATGGATGTTTCTAGCTCTCTATCCCTCTTCCTTCCTCTCTGTAAAAAATCAATAAAATATATTTTAAAAAAAAGAAAGAAAAAAAAAGTAATGCTCTTAAATAATATCTCCAAGCTTCATTAATTAAATCTTAAATTCATATTTTTTCAATACAGCACTGAATTATTGGCATACATGAGGGGCTACTTTATTTCATTGGTTAGTGTAGGTTTTTAAGGAAATCAAGTTCTAATTTCCAATAGAAAGTTAGATGTTTAAGTGAATGTGTCATCACTATATGGCTTTAATAACAGAAAAGAGACATTATACATACCTCAGCACAGGCTTTTAAGCAAGTCTTTTTAAAACCCAGAAGTTCCAAAACTTCCTTCTTCGAGTGGTCTGCTTCATATGATTTCTGGATTATGTGTCTCAGTACAACAGCAAGTCCTGCTCTACAGAAATTGTCTGGTCTTTCTACTACTGCAGGTAAACAGCAATTCTGGACTATCGGTGGAAGCTCTTGCTTTGAAATAATCTGTACTTCGACATCCTGTGACAGTACATTTTTAAGTAGTGAGACATCTGTACTTTCTCTTGTGAGTACTAAGTAAACTTTAAAGATTTTGCAGTCACAGTATGATAACAAAAATAAAGTCACAGATGTATGAAGTGGAAAAATGCATCCTTCTATTTGGTGAGAGAAGTCCAGGTACAGATATTCTTCTGTAAGGCTTTTCTTAATGCCTTTCATTTTCTTCTTTCATTGGATCACCTGAAGCATAAATTGAAGTGGTTACAGGCCTTAGAATATAATAATTTAGAAGCTAAAAGACTAATATTTTTAAAGCATGTTCTAAAAATCAGCAAGGATTTGTGATAGATAAGATTGTACATGAATTTGTTCTGTACTGAATAAATGGCTTCCAAAACAAAGATTTCCACCTGTGCAATTAACTAATCTTTGGGATGATTTTATACCGAGCTCCTTTAAAATGAGCAAACTCGGCCTGGCTGGTTGCTAAGTGGTTAGAGCGTTGGCTGGTGAACTGAAGGGTCCCAGGTTAGATTCCAATTCCAGATTCCTGGTTGGTCGGGGGCACATGCCTTGGTTGCAGGCTCATTCTGGCCTCTGTTGGAGCCTGTGTGGGAAGCAACCAATCAATGCATCTTTTTCACATCTGTGTTTCTTTCTGTCTCTCCCCCTCACTTCCACTCACTCAAGAAAAATCAATGGAAAAAGTATCCTCTGGTGATGATTATCAAGCAAATAAATAAACAAAATGAGCAAACTCAGGTGTTTTGCAATAGAGCCCTCCCCATTGAGTACTTTGAGGTTTCACTACAGGTGAGGACAAGACATGAATAGAATGGAAAACAGGAAATCACCAAGAATACTGAGAGTTGTCTGGGGCTGATAAGCCTTGAGAAGCTTTGATAGTGCTGGTCCTCCCACACTGTTTCTGATTTATGACCCTAGGAAATAATAATCAAGGGGGATATATTTATTTCCTCATGAGAAATGGATTCTCCCAAAATAAATGGGTTTTGTTATGTGGTAAGCTATTGCATGCCAAGTCACAAGAGAAAAATAATTGAGTTTCCCCATGATTTAGATGTTGATAACTGGGATAGCTCAAAGTTAACATATGCAAAATCAAGTTTCTTATTTTCTCCCACCCCCAAATCTGTTCCTCATGTATCTTTCCTGTCTCAGATAACAGAACACTATTCTTCTAGCGGCTTATGCCCAAACCTGGGAGTCATTGTTAATTCTCTTTTCTTTCACACCACCATAACAAGTCCATTAAAAAGTTATTTTGGCCCAGCCAGTGTGGCTCAGTGGTTGAGCATCGACCTCTGAACTGGAGATCAGGTTTGATTCCCGGTCAGGGCACATGCCCAAGTTGTGGGCTTATCTCTAGTAGGGGGTGTGCAACTAATCCATCACCTATCTTCTTAATTATAGCATTTGCTTCCTAACATTGCTTCCCATCCTACCTCCCCCTCTAGTCTATTTTCAACATAGCAGCCAAAGTGATCTTGTCAAAAATGAAGTAAGATTATGTCACTACTCTGTTCAAACCCTCCAATATCTTCCCATCCTACTCAGAGAAAAGGACAGTTTCTACAATGGTGTACAAAGATCTCTTTGATCTAATCCTCTTTTTTTGTCTCTGAGTTCATATCAACTCTCCCCATTGCTCACTGCTTCAGCCAAAGTGCCTTGTTAGATATTAGGTACATTCTCACCTCAAGGCCTTTGCACTTGATGATTCCAGTGCCCGGAACACTCATCTCCTTTAGACACTTACTCAGATATGAACTTCTGAGATCTTCCCCGGCTACTATATTTATATCTGGAACCCCCACACATACCCTCCTTAAAAAAAAAAAAAAAGCCTTCCATGCTTTTCTTTATAGCTCTCATCACTGTTGCAACATGCTATCTACAGGGTGTCCCCAAAAAATGTATACACACTATTATAGCTAATAGCTCAACTTTGAAAATGAAATGTATTTTAATAAACACTGCCTTTAGAATTATTCAAAGTATGTGTATACATTTTTGGGGACACCTTATATTTATTTTGTCTGTCTAATGTCCCATGACTAGAAATTTTGTTTTGTTCACTTTTATGCCTACAACAGGGCCCGACTTTACATATATTATATGTGAAATCAAGAAATATTTATCGAATGAATGCATGGATGAATCTACACACTTGATATTTTAAAGATGCAAACATACACAATTTTGAAGTCTAATTATTGATGGTATTTTCAAGTTATAGTCCTTAAGACTTTTGTCAATTGTAACTTTGTTTGATTTACACATTTCCTGGGTCTAAATTCCTCACGATCTTATCCATAAGTCACAATTCAAAAATTAACACTAGATGGCACTCTTTGAAAGCATGCACCATGGAAGCATGTAGTAATAGGAAGATTGTATTATTAGAGGAAAATTTATTTTAAAAGCCCTTAAAAAGTACACATGCAACTCTGTTAAGTTTATTGGAATTATTAGTGTACCCTACATTTTAAGAAACCTTCAAAATACTAAATTTCCCTTAATGTTCTAAATTCCTTTTTTTTTAAATCAAAAGCAGAATAGTCAAATCCTCTTTAAGCTTTTGGCTCTCAACTTTTTAAATAAAGAGGTAATAATCCATTATAACAAATGTATATAGTTACTAAGATACTGTCTTAGAAAACCACTTAATAATGCAAATAATATCTAATACTGTTTTATATTTCTTTTATTAAAACATAACACATATGCACCATGGTTTGCTACTTCTTTAAAAGGTTATTTAGACTAGAAAAATTATTTCATGTAATTTAAAAGCAACTACTTTTTACCCCATGGAAACCATTTTTCCCTGAGCTTAATTACTTTTTTTTTAAAACCTAGAGCTGATTTATATATAAAAGAGTATTAAAGCCCACAGGCAAAAGAAACCATTTTCTAGGAAATGGACAGTCTCTGAGGAATTTGTCCCTGCAAATCTATTGCTGACTAATTTGCCAATCCTCTTAACTTCTTCTTCTGACAGTGGGTTACTATAAAGAAGATCCTAAGTGCATAGTGAAGACCTGGGGGGGAGAAGGGGGGGAATTGGGGTTGGAAGAGGGAGTGGGCGAGGGAAGCTTCGAGGAGGGGTATAGGCAGAGAAAATGGGAGGTGATATCTGTAATACTATAAACATAAAAATATATTTTTTAGAAAAGGTCCCTAAATGCTTCAAGAACCAGATTTGAAATAAAACATGATGGATTTCATTTGCCCAGCAATCTAGGAAACATTAATTATGAGATCGGTCCTAACACTTAAAATCTGGAAAGCAATGTCATGCTATGTTACAGTTTTTGATTTAGAAATTTTTTTAAAAATTAAGGTTCATGTATATTTGCCAATTCTAAGGTGCATAAGAACCTTGAGAACAGACTTTTACCTATTATATAAACTATTCTCTCCATAAGCACTTATAAATGCTAAATGTCAATGAGATAGAATAGTAATAATCTACCCATGCAGATATCTAAAAATTAATGAGATGCCTGAGAGAAAATGCAAAGTACTATTGAGTCTTAACAAAATTTATTTTTCCCAATACAGATGTTGATGTTTTCTTCCTAGGGGATTAAAAATGTTACTTAATGATCTTGGAGTTAAAAAAATTACTCTCCCTGGGCAATTTCTCCTCATAAAGTACTAATGTAATTCCTAAAATAAATATTAAGTATTAGCAAACTTGTACAAATTTTATGTTTTGGGCTTGTACTGTGTCTTTAATTTTTCAACATGCTTTAAGTTTACAAATAACATAGGCAAAGAAACCCTTCTTTTCCTTCTCCATGTCTACCTAGAAAATTCCTTTGCTCGTTAATTTTGTGTCATGAGCTTTAAAGAGGTAAGTAGGCTCTGTAGAATCATCTCCTGGGTCCCCAGAGCTTCTGGGACACAGCCCTTGTTACTCCATATTACATCCTGAAATGAAGCAACACACAAAACCATGAACTTTAGGAGCTGAACAGAGCGATGGAGTGTGCATGTCCTCTCTGGACATGCCAGTTTGCTTAGGAATGTTACAGGGGGAATAAATAAGTTAAAAAAAAAATGCTTAAGCCTTGGTTTCATTACTTGGAAATCTTCAAAGATAGTTTAAACAAAGTAGTCATAGTTTTAATATTGTAGGCATTTAGACTTTTTTTGCATTCTCATTCTAATTAATATATCTTGGTGTTGGTAAATTGAAACATTTCACATATGAAAAGGGTAATGAGTTTTATAGGTGTTTTCTTATCTAACACACACACACGAGAGAGAGAGAGAGAGAGAGAGAGAGAGAGAGAGAGAGAGAGAGAGAGAGATTGATTGAAAATAAGCACATTTCTCCATAAGCGGGGGAAAAAAAAAATCTTAAAGTTTTACGCTTAAAAATCAAGTCTGGATCTAGAGCAACTAAATATTGTATAATAGATAAGTTATATATTATATAATGAAAAACAAAAAGCATATAACTGCAACAAAATATTGAATAGTTGATTTGTTTTCAAGTAATAACATATTACTATGCCTGGAATTTAATAGGAGCTTAATAGTTAAGTGAATAAACACAGAATACAATTGTAAATAATATTATGTACATTTTATTTTCCACCCACTATGTGCTAAGCACAGAGAATTTTAGATATTACTTCTAATCTTCACAATCCTTGAAAGTACACTTTACTTCCATTACATGAATGAGAACCATACATCAATCCAAAAGATTTAATTGAATCTATAATGGGATCTTATTTGAAAACATTCAGGAATTGGTAATTTTCTAATGTAAATAGCACTGTTTTATAAATTCCAAATTTCAAAAATTGAAGCATATTGAAATTTTATTGCAGCAACCATTTCAGTTTCCTATAGGCAACAATGTCAAACAGGGTACATTTCATCTCCCTGTTTAATCTCTACGCAGAACATATATGAAAAACTGGGCTAGACTCAAAAGAGTGAAAATTGGTGAAAGAAATATCTATAATTTAAGATGTATAAATGACACCATCCTACTACTAACAGAAAGCAGTAATGATTTGAAACAACTTCTGATGAAAGTGAAAGACATGTCAAAGTAGGACTGCATTTGAACATTTAGACAAAAATCATGACTACAAAATAAATACTCAATTTTAACAATGAAAACTGAAATTGTTAAAGATTTTGCTTACCTTGGTTCAATGAATAATTCAAATGACTGCAGCCAAGAAATCAAGAGAATGCTGAGACTTGGAAGGCAGCAATAGAAGAATTAAGACAGATCACCAAGAGCAAAGATGAGTCATTAGAGACCAAGGCTAAGATCATCCACACCCTCATATTCCCAGTTACTATGTACAGATACAAAAGTTGGAGAGTGAAGAAGGCTGATAGAAGAAAACATGCATTCATTTGTAATATGATGTTGGAGGAGAGCTCTATACAGATATCCTGGACTGCTAGGAAGCAGAACAAGTGGGTCCCAGAACAAATTAAGCCTGAAACATCACCGAAGCCATCCTACTTTGGGCATAATCGTAAGGCAGGATTCTTTAGAAAAGATACTAATGGGAAAAATAGAGGGCAGTAGGAAAAGAGGAAGACCAAATATGAGGTGGACTGATTCCATAAAAGAAGCCATAGGCATGAGTCTCCAGGAGTTGAGCAGGGCTGTTGAAAACAAGACACTGTGGACATCACTCATTCAGTCACAAGGAGTCAGAGCCGACTCAACAGAATGTAACATATACAACAATGTTACCAAAGTAAAAATCATTAGAAATTATGTTATTCTAAGCAACCACTGAAAAAACCCCTCTATTCTAAAGGCAGGCGTATTTTATTATTCTTAGCACTGGATTAAGTGCTTTGATAGTTTCTTCCTGATTCTTTATTGGATATTCCTTGGACCTCTGAGGGACCCTTGGCTTAGTGCTTTGCCCTATTCTCAACCTAGATTCACTCCTTTGCGTACTGGCTTTCAAACATTTGGTCAGGCCACACAATGAGAAATACATTTTATAATGCAACTCATTATACACTGACTAAAAGTGAAATAAAAGAATTATGAAGAAATCTCCTATGTGGGAGATAGCTAATAATTTTTACTCTGTGCTTCTTGTTGTTTTTTAGTGCTGGTTAGTACTCACTGAATTGATTTCAAGACCCATTAACGGGCCAACAACTCACAATATAACAGGCCTGTTGTAGGTGATCTCCAGTGCCAGAGGTTTAAATATCATCTATGATTCCTATATTTCTCACCTATATCCTTTCTGCTGAACTTCAGATTTCTGTATCCTACTTGACACTTCAACTTGGACATTTTTCTAAACCTCTTCTCTTTGTAGTCTAATCCTCTTCTTGGTAAGATGGAACACCCTTCACCCAGATGCTCAGGCTCATAACTCACCTCCTTTATTCCCTCTCATAACCTACTATTTCTACCTCTGAAATATATGCTAAATTCAACTTCTTAGCACCTCTACCACTATCACTGTAATCGAAGTCATCATCAGCAAAAGCCTATTAACTATTTCCTCCACTCTCCATAAAACAGTAAGTGCTCCAACAATAATCAGGGTGATCCTTCAAAAACATAAATCAGATCATGTCCCCTGCTCACAACCATCCAGTGACTCTCCAGTAAACTCCAAGTTCCTAACATGGCCTATATAGGGCCTAATGTGACCCTAGTTATCCTTCTTTTCTGACCTCATCTCCTACCTCTCTGCCCTCTTGCTCACTCCTCTCCAGCTAGTTCTCCTTACTGTTCCTGGAAGATGCCAGGAACAACGCTCAGACATGAAAATTTTGTATCTGTTGTTCCTTCTACCTAGAATGCTCTTCCCTCAAGATATTCACGTGGTTTGCTCCTTCATTTCATTGAAATATTAACTCAGAGCAGCCTCTCCTGACAATCTAAATTGAAAAAGCACTCCGATCACTCACTAGCCCCTTATCCTGTGTTTTTTTACTTTATAGCATTTATTACCTGACATAACATCTCCAATGCTTAAATGAACAGTACTAAAAATTTAGTTCAAAAAATGAATGAATGGATATACATAAGTGACTAACAGTAATCACTGTAATGAGAGTACTATTAACAACTTTAGTCTTGGTACATGAGCCCCATTCTTTTTGACACCATTCTTTCTCTCCCAAATGAATACGTCTATTTTAATAGCCATCTATGTATAAATTAAAATCAAGAAATAAGATCACCTCGGTGAGCTGAACTGGAAAAAAGAATAACTAGAATCCATCCAAACATATAAATAAATAAAGCATAGCCCTGGTTGGTGTGACTGTTGGTCGGAGCATAGTCCTCCCCTCCACAGGGTTGTGGGTTCGATTCCCAGTCAGGGCACATACTTCAGGTTTGATCCCCAGTTGGGGAGCCTCTGGGAAGCAACCAATCAATGTTTCACTCTCACATTGATCTCTCTCTCTCTCAAATCAATAAAAGCCTCAGGTGAGGATTTTAAAAAAAGCATAAAAGATTTTATGTATGTTTTCAGGCCAGAGAAATAGGAATCTAGATTTTATATATTGATTGACTTAGCAAGAATATTTATGCACCAATAATTACAAAGAAATGGATAAGAGTCTAGACTCTGGAGTTGATTAACCAGGTTTAAATTCTGGTCTTGATATTTAAAAACAATGTAAAACCTTTCTGTGCCTTAATTTCCTCATTTATAAAATGGGGACAATAATTACAACACTTCCACATAGTGTGTTGTGAAAACAGAACGCCTCTTTATAGCAGTAAGTTCCTAAATAAATATTAGCTATTATCATTCTTTTATTTATTTTTTAAAATATATTTTATTGATTTTTTACAGAGAGGAAGGGAGACAGAGAGAAACATCGATGAGAGAAACATCGATCAGCTGCCTCCTGCACACCCCCTACTGGGTATGTCTCCGCAACCAAGGTACATGACCTTGACGAGAATCGAACCTGGGACTCTTGAGTCCACAGGCCAACGCTCTATCCACTGACCCAAACCGTTCAGCGCTATTATCATTCTTTTATAACTTATCACCAAATTCCTTATCCGTTGACACGATTAAAATACACAAATTTTGATGGCAAGCTCAAGTTACACTTTCTATTTTCAAACTTCTTCTCAGGAAAGCAAGGGGTCCATGTTGAACTGAGAAGGTATTGCCCTTCCCCCAAATATTGAAAAAAACCTATTAGTTAATGGGGCTCATATCTAGGAAGTCACAAAATAGAATATAAATGTGATACCCTAAGTTCACATTCATTGCTTATATTGTACAAAATAAATAGCTCATCACAGTTTACAAGTGTGAAAAAATTTCAAACTCTTCACTTTCTTAGAAATTAACTTAAATTTAAACCCATTTAAATTCTCCACTACATCAAATGCTCAACATTATGGTTATTAGAACTTAGCTTGTGTTTTATACATTTCACAAAATAACACTATTTGGTTGCAAATGTCACCCTATTTTCTTACAGTAATATAGATTTTTAAAAACAAACAACTTAACCCTATAGAGATAAGTAGCAGCTAATTACCTTAAATATTAAGTTAACAAAAAAAAAAAAAAACAAAAACTGAACTATTTCAGTGCTCATTACATTTTGTAATGTGGAGATGCATATAGTTAAGTTCCAGAAAACAAAATCCTATAATTAAAATTGTGTTTTCTTATCTGGGCTAGAAGTGAAAAAAAAATGTTTAAAAGTAAAAAGCTTATTGTAACCTTAGCCATAAGGGAAGTGTGCCATCTTCTCTCTGGAAAATCAGGGAATCATCTGTTGCCAGAGAATCATAATGCCTCTAGCTAAGCCTGACCTCATAATTAATAGGGATTCACAGCATGAAATGCTAACACGTTAGAAACATTAGCAAGCCTGAAATGAAATTACTAAATTCCTACAGCAAATAATACCTGTGTTTGTTATGATCTAAATGGTTTCACTCTTTACATTTTAAGTACTAATCATAACAGAATTCAGGAAGCTATTTTGAACTTGAAGATAAAAATAATATATACTAGAGAACTGGGTATATACTATAGATGTTTTAGTTGACGAGCCTCAGAATGTGGAGAGTTTAAAGTTCCGCTAAATTGTTATAAAAGCCAACTGGATACTCACTACTTATTCTTATTTCAAATCACAGGTCATGCATAAGCTACAAATTCAAACACAGGTTTAAAAAAACACACAACTTGATGGGCCCACTACTACAGAAGTTTGAACTTTGTTTAAAGCCTACAACCAAAAGTACAAATAAATAAAATAAATGAGCTGATAAAATGATTTTCAAATCTCAGGTTTTTTTCCAGACTTATTGTTGAAATGAGACCTATTAAAGTGATGCCTTCAGGCAGAACTCAAACACAATTTCAAACACTGAGCATGCTTAAGGCAACCCTGAGTAGTGTATATTTCCTACCAGGCAGTAATAATAATAAAAAAACCTCATATAGCTTAATGCTTTATTAAATATGACAGCAGCCCTAGCTGGTTTGGCTCACTGGATAGAGCCTCAGCTGAAGGGTCCCAGGTTCGATTCCGGTCAAGGGCACAAGACCAGGTTGTGGGCTCATCCCCACTGGGGGGCGTGCAGAAGGCAGCCAATCAACGATTCTCATCATTGAAGTTTCTGTCTCTCTCCCTCTCCCTTCCTCTTTGAAATCAATAAAAATGTATTTAATAAATAAATAAATAAATATGACAGCAAATCACTTGGTTATATTTATAAGAGAATTTATTTTTACAATATTTAAATAATCATGTTTACATGTTTTCAATGTCACATCACTAGTTCTTGCCAGCTTTTGCATTTTTATCCTTAAAACACTTTCTATAGATAAGCTTAGAAAAAGCTTCTATAGATAAGCTTAGAAAAAGTATTGTACCTTCTTGATCAATAATTTAGCACAAGATATATTATTAAATGCTGGCATTTCCTTGACATTCAAGAACTTACAACAGGAATGGGATGGTGGCATTAAGGGATCCTGGCATTAAAAATAAAAGGGGGGAAAAACAAGTCGCCTAATCCCCAAATAAGGTCGAGCTGGGATGGGAAGTACGTGTATTAGTAAACGTTTTTAAAGCCAAAGCAACCTTCATGCAAGTTACACGCAAACTTTTGCTGAAGTTTAAAAAAGAAGTGAAACAATGATGGTGTGCAGAAGCAAGTGGCCCAAAATGAAACAAATCCTTTGGAGCAACTGTTAAGCAGGATGCCCATAGAAAGAACTGCTTTCTCCAATGAGGAAGGGTTGGAATGGAAAACTAAGTGCCAATGGAAAAGAAGTTAAAGCGTGATGAAAGAGTTCTTAAAATTACAGAGCAAACGGCTAACGGCCTCACTGACTCCTACGACTAGAAGCTGATCCATTGCCCCTACCCGCGGAGGAAGCCCGGAGCCCCAACCCACCCTCAGAACCTGTGGGCTATGAGGGGCCAGAGAGAGACCAAAACACTAATTCCACGCCCTGGCCCGTCCCTCGCGGCGTCACCCTTGTCGCCCGGGAAGCAAAGAGTAGCATTGGGGGTGGCGGGGACTGCGGAGCCGGCGGCCCGAACGCCCTCTTTACCTGGTCGCAGACGCGCGGCCAGGCATGGAGGGTGCGGGAACGTATCGGCCACGCGGGCCGCCTGCGCCTTCCCGCCCCGCCCGGGCCGGGATTCCGAGGCCGCTTCCGGAGTCTTCGTTAGTGGACCCCTAGCTGCCAGAAGTACCGGGGACCAACAGAAGACTGCGTGTCTGCGCAAACAGCAGTACACTGGCCGTCATTCATAATCCGGCGGACCGGAAGGGGAGTGACGTCACTTCCTCCCGTGTCACCGCAAAAATGCTCCCCCCTCGATTGTGCTTCGGAAACCTTTGTTCCCCGCTCTCGGAGACCCCGGTGCCTGGAGGGAAAAGGACGGAGGAGCGGGGCGGAGTGGTGAGTTGTGACGAGCGACCCTCCCAGCCGCCTCTGGGAGGCTCGAGACCTCCGCGAGGGAAGAGGTGGGAGAGTAGTTCCCTGGGGGCCTTAAGTCTCCTCGCTTCTTAAGGGGAAACCTAATTTGCGGGTGGTCGCGTGCCCCCGGCTGCCGCTGTCCCCTGTCAGCGGTGTTGGTGGATGTGCGCGCGGGCGGAGGGCACGGCCCGAAGGCTAAGCCCTGGAAAACCCGTCTCGAACTTTCCTCCGAGGGTTTTGGTGACTTGACTTTACCGCTCCCTCAGTCCGAAGCTCTCATCTTCTCTGGGGCTCCCTCTCAGGAACCTTCCCCGTGCTAGGCCTTGGGTGTGCCAGGCTTTGGGCAAAGGATTGGCATTCCTACTGAGCGCCCGCTGTCGCTTTTCAGGTTCTCCGTCCCTTGGTGGTTTGGGGATTTATGTCCTCCTGCCTTCCTAGATGTGTCCCTAAGGTATCCATATAGCCCAAGGCCAAGAACTCAGTGGAGGGGTAAAAAGGGCAACATCTTTAACAAGGATACTTATTAATTAGAAAGGGGTGCACTTTGCAACGGCACAAAGGGCAAAGCTTTCTAGAGCCATTATGAGATGGCAGCCCTAATGTTGCAGTCTTCTTGAGTAGGTTTGAGTGAAGTCATGCACGTGCAGATGATCAACTTTGGACTTCTTTTAAGAGTGCCATGTAGGGTGGGAAACGAGATCTAGGAGAAAGTATCCTATATAATAAAAGCCTAATATGCAAATTGACCCACCGGCAAAACAACCAGCTGGTATGATGCACTACCAGGGGGCAGATGCTCAACACAGGAGCTGCTCCCAGCCCCGCCAAGGCGGGTGCCAGCGGGGGTCCCCTGATCGCCCCACCGATTGACCTGCAGAGTTAGGTGACTGCTGATGGGGGTAGGGGGCAGGTCTGGTGAGTGGGCGGTGCCAGGCTAGCCAAGTTGGGTGCCAGCGGGAACCCTCCCAATCACCCCGTCTGGGTTGCCCCACAGATTGGCCCCGATCGCAGACCATTCCTAGGGACCCTGTCTGTGTACGAATTTCGTGCACCAGGCCTCTAGTATAATTATATATGCAAATCCAATTTAGGTTGGAGAGATCACAGAAGCCCTAGAAGGTGTTAATTCAACAAAACTTGGTAGTTCATGCGATAAATATATTTGAGTACCTGTCAGGTACTAAGCACTAGGTATATAACTGAATTAAAAAAGGGAATAAAAGGGTCCCTGATCTCATGGAGTTTACAGTCCAGTGGGATTAGTGAATTGAGGCCAGATGAAGGATTGGGAAGAGAGTATTGCAGATAGTAACATTGTACAAGTCCCCAGTCATGAAGGTGTTTTTGTTTCATTTTTACTTTATTGATATTTAGGGTTTTTTCCCCCAGGGGGAGGGGAGTACTGATAGGTTTGAGTTTTTGTTGTTTTTGTGAAGGGACTTTGGAAATGATTAGAATTGAGTAGGAGAGAAAAGGCCATTACACTAGACTTTGATCGCTTACTAATTCTATAGCCATTATTTTGTGACACTTTGCAAAGTAGCAAAATAAGTATAAACTCTCCCCTTAAAGTACTCAGAGTTGTATAGAGAGTATAACAGTTTTTTGTGTTTTTTTTTGTGGGGGTGAGGAGGGGCGGGTATAGTTCAAGTTAGAAAGTCCCAGTACCATGAGAAAGCACTAAAAGACATACCAGGAAGGGGAGATTATTGGCTGTATTTGGGGCGGAGAAGGACACACCAGCTGTGTGTATAGTCCTCACAAGAAGTTGTGTTTGAACTGGGTTTTGATAGGATTTGGAAATCTAAAAATGGTTAAAAAGCTTTCTGGGCAGAGAAAAATGGGAAGTGGCAAGGCCAGGTATTGGCTCTATTGAAAGGAAGATCAAGATGAAGAACTAAAGTTTTTTTCGCTAGTCAAGAATCTTCTTAAATGCTAGGCCAAGAAATTGTGCTTTATGTTGAAGGCAGTAGGAAGTCTTAATTTTTGAGGAAGAAAAAAATTTTAATAAAAATGTTTTGGAACATTAATATGGCAACAGTATTGAAGTCAAGGAGAATACTACTTTTGTAATACAAAAAAAAAAAGCTCACAAAGACCTGAATTTGAGTAGTAGCAGAAGTGAAAAACAGAGAAAATATAAGAAATGTTACAGAGTCAGAATCCATAGGAAAGGCCTGCTGATTGTTTGTATGTAAGGAGCAGGGGGAGGACTCAGGAGAGAGATTTAGGCCTCAGACCTGAGTAATAGAGAGTTGTGTCATTTATGGAAAGAAATTGCAGGACGATAAACTTTTGTGGAAGATATTCATAATCTGAATTTTAGTCATAACTGAATTTGAGATACTATTAGGATAAGCAGACAGACATTTCGATGAAGCAATTGGAAATGTGAAATTTGAGTTTAAGAAAGATTGAAGTGGGGAAAAACACGAAATCATCTGCCTAGAGATGATAGTTGGAAACATGATATACAGGGGTGGGCAAAAGTAGGTTTATAGTTGCGAGTACATGAGAGTTAATAAAGCTAGTGCAATGATCATCACCTGTCTTTTTCCATATGAACAACTATAAGCCTACTTTTGCCCACCCCTGTACATACAATTGCCAAGGAAGAAATCCACCCCTGTACATACAATTGCCAAGGAAGAAATTGGTTCCAGAACTAATGAAGATGGACAAGGACAGAGACTTGGGCAACACCAAGAAAAACAAGGGTGAGAAGATAAGCCAGAGAACAAGTTGTCAGAGATAGAAGAGGAAAACCAGAAAAGAATATAATAGAACTCAAGGAGGAGAAGGTTTTTTTGAAAGAGGAAGTAGATAACATATTCACTTGGTCAGCATTTCCTGAGTACCTGCTATCTGTCAGGCACAATGCTAGATATACCTTTACAGCAGCAGGTAAGACCAATCTAGTGCTGACCCTCATGGAATTGACATTCTAGTGAGGGTGACAAACACTGTTTACATGATTAACAGTGTAGTAACTACTATAAATAAGTACAGGATGTTTTGGGACCAGTAAGAATATGGGCAGAAAATGAGACTTGAAGAATGATAAGATGGGGGATGGGACACTACTAAAGTGCTGAGATAAAAAAGATATGTTGAAAGATTTGAAATATCGGTAAGTCATGTGGATACAACAGAGTGGGACTAGCTTGAGGTACTAGGTAACATTTAATGAGCATGTGCTCTTTGCCAGGTACTGTCATAACTGCTTTACAAGTGCTATCAGATCATATAGCACATTGGAGACCTTGTTAAGAATCTTGTTCTTTAACCTTTGGACAGTGAGAAGTTTAAGGAGCATTTAAAGCAAGTGAGTGATATGAAATGATTTGGAGGGGATATGAGTGGTTTTGGGGAGAGTGATTAAGCTATTGCTGTGGCCCTGTTAATAGATGGAGATGGTACCTTGGTCTAGTGTGGTGGTAATAAGTGTTGATGAATTTGAGATGTACTTAAGTTTTGGTGGTTAAATGGAGGTGGGGGGTTTGAGGAAAACCAGGATTTGCTAGGTAGGCTAAAGCACTTGCCTCCAAACTTTTCTCATCATTGAGTAAAAAAAAAAAAAAAAAAAACAACAAAAAAATAAGCACACTTCCATATATGTGTATTTAGTTATCAATATATGCATATCCTATCTAATAAAAGAATAATAGCCAAAGTGACCCACAAGCCACGCCCACCAGCCAATCAGGAGCGAGTATGCAAATTAACCCAACCAAGATGGCTGCAGCCACCGAGAGAGCAGGAGGCTTGGGTTTCCCCGGTGATGGAGGAAGCCAAGCTTTCTGCCTGCCCTGGCCGGCCCTGAACTCCACTCAAGGCTACAAAGTTTCAATTATAGAAGATAAATAAATCCCAACAGAAATGGCTGTGGCTGCTGAGCAAGCAGGAGGCTTGGCTCCGCAGAAGGCTACAAAGTTTCAATTATAGAAGATAAATAAATCCCAGATCCCAGGGCCTCTGCTTGGGTTGCAGGGGGGCATGGCCAGCCTGCAAACCACCACAGGCCCCTCACTCAGGCCACCCCACGCCCCAAGGGAACCCCCACCCTGATCGGGGCACCCTTCAGGACAAACCAGCTGGCCCCCACCCATGCACCAGGCCTCTATCCTATCTAATCCTATCTAATAAAAGAATAATAATGTGGAATGGCTGCCCCCATTTGGTCAAAGATGACTGCCCCCATGTGGACAAAAGATGGCTGCCACAAGATGGCCAGCAGGGGAGGGCAGTTGAGAGGGACCAGGTCTGCAAGGGAGGGCAGTTGGGGGCAATCAAGCCTGCAGGGGAGGGCAGTTAGGGGTGACCAGGCCGGCAGAGGAGGGAAGTTGGGGTGACCGGGCCTGCAGGGGAGGGCAGTTAGGGGCAAACAAGCTGGCATGGGAGCAGTTAGGCATCAATCAGGCTGGCAGGGGAGTGGTTAGGGGGTGATCAGGCTGGCAGGCAAAAGCAATTAGGGGCAATCAGGAAGGCAGGCAGGTGAGCAGTTGGGAGCCAGCAGTCCTGGATTGTGAGAGGGATGTCCAACTGCCCATTTAGGCCCGATCCTACCTGGATCGGGCTTAAACGGGCAGTCGGACATCCCTCGAGGGGTCCCAGATTGAAGAGGGTGCAGGCTGGGCTGAGGGACACGTACCCCCGTGCACGAATTTTGTGCATCGGGCCTCTAGTACTACTATAACTGTATATTAATAGTTTATTTTAATAAAAATTTAAAAAGAAAAAGAAATTCTAACATTTTTCTTCTTGTATTCCACTGTAGAGACCACTGGGCAAGAGGGACATGTTAGTAATTTAGGTCAGGGATACAAAGCTTGTAGTCTTATAATGTAGTTGCTGACTCTTGCTCTAGTCTGTAATGTAAACATTTAATCTCTGATTATGGAAATGCATAACAGTAAATACTTTGCTTCTGTTTTTCAGCATAGAATTTTGGTTTCTCTAATTTGTTATAAGCATTCTTTTAAGTATCAATCCTTTTGTTAGTATCTTATAAAACACTAGAGGCCCGGTGCATAAAATTTGTGCACGGGGTGGGGGTCCCCTCAGCCCAGCCTGAACCCTCTCCAACCCAGGAACCCTCAGGGGATGTCTGATTGGGCCTAAACCGGCAGTCGGGCATCCCTCTCACAATCTGGGACCACTGGCTCCTAACTGCTCACCTGCCTGCCTGCCTGATCACCCCTAACTGTGCCCCCTGATGGCCTGGTCACCACCAACTGCCCCCCCCACCCCCGCCGGCCTGGTCGCCCCTAACTGCCCCGCCCCCCTTGCTGGCCTGGTCGCCCCACACAGCCTGCTGTTCAGTTGTTTGGTCGTCCCTCACTAACCCCCCTGCCGGCTTGGTCTCCCCATGCAACCCGTCCCGTCATCTGTTCAGTTGTTTCAGTTGCAACAGTCACTTAGGCTTTTATATATATATATATATATATATATATATGTAGTTTCTGGATAAGTAAACTACTATGCTCTTTATGAAAAGTTAGGTCAATAGAAAGACTAGGTTGTATACTCAGGAAGAGTGGCAATTTTACCTTTTCACCATGGATATTTTAATGAGGAGCTGTTTTCTCCTCAGAATATAGATGATGACCAGCTCCATGAGCAAATTTTAAAATAACCTTTCTGTACTTATTATTATATATAGGTGATGTATGATTAATACAGTTTAAAAAATGACAGAGGTTGCTTCTCAGTTTTTTTTTTAATTTTTATTAATATGGCTGAGGTAGGTTATTGTAGATTATATTCCTTTTGGTATTTACCTTTGGATTTCTTCTCATGGGTGAGTCAGATTTTTAGTAGAGCACAGAATTTGACAATAATTTTGAGGCTATTAAGTTGATATCTAATACCTTCTAGAAAACTTTTTAAAAAGCTTGGTGTGTGTGTGTGTGTGTCCTGTCAAAGTTGGAGAGGGCTTGGGGGGAAATGGATGGGGAAGGAAC
The DNA here is from genome assembly GCA_026230045.1 of Corynorhinus townsendii. Taxonomy (NCBI): domain Eukaryota; kingdom Metazoa; phylum Chordata; class Mammalia; order Chiroptera; family Vespertilionidae; genus Corynorhinus; species Corynorhinus townsendii. The sequence continues at coordinate 74,882,910 of JAPDVU010000001.1, read as the reverse complement.
AAATAAAATCCATTTTCAGGCTGAGCTTTCATATGCCAAGATTCAACCTACAGCAAGTTTTAATGACTTTATAAATTCCTGAAAATGAGAGATTACTGTGGAATTGCTGACAGATTCTTAACATTAGCAGTGCAAGTGTGTTGCATTATTTTAATAGTAACCTCAAGGATTTCAAGCCCTAGAATATTGATCAAAGGATTGAACTCATAGTATACATTTTTATTTTAATAATTCCTTGCCTGGAGAAATATTTGAAAAAGTGGCAACCAGAAGTAGAAGCAAGTACATGATAGCATTGGTATTAATGGAAAATGAAAACTTTTTAATGTTTTAGAACTTCATAAGCCTTTATATATATCTTTACTATTTTTAAGCTTCTTAGACACAGAGCATTATCAGAGGCACTATAGGTAGATATGGCACCATCCCTCAGAGACCCTGCTTTTTAAAAGTAGGTTAAGGCATGTGATACCACAATCTAAATGTGATCCAATGAGATTATCATTAGTATATTTCGTTTGAGGCATTCAAAATTGGAGATGAGAACTAAGGAGACATAGAAATAGCTGAGGTGAAAGCCGCAGCAATGCATCCTCTAACCATTACCCTGCTACCACCCTAAGTCTTTTTTCCCCTGTCATATAAATAAGGGTTGAGAAGACATTTTTATGTAAAATAAACTTTATCTAATACATCAAGTTCATGTGTATGGAACTGTAAGTGTACATTTGTTTTATTTTACATATATATACATATATATGTATATATCCAATGTTTTATTAGTATCTAGAATCTCAAAAAATGTGTGTGTCTTATTAACTAGCAATACCAGATAATAAAGAAAAGTCATCTCTAATTTATGAAATCAACTTGAAAATGGCAAGCACAAGTCAGGAAAATGTTCCTGGGTTTTCAGAAAGGTAACATTTTTGTGCTGAAGAAAGGCTGCTTACTCAGTCCCAATCTATCTCATAAAAGGCCTGTGGTCGTGACGCTGTAATGCAGAACGACCAAACAACCGGTCATCAGGAGGAACTGGAGCACCTCTTGGGCCCTCCCTCCACCCCCCCTCACCCCCGAGGCACCGGCAGCATCCCTGGAGCGTTGTGGGGCACCCGCAGTGGCTGCGGAGTCTGTGAGGCATCGCGGGGCGGGGTGCTGGCAGCGTCCGCAGCGTTGCAGGGCGGCAGACATGGCCCTGATGGCAGCCATGGCCCTGATGGCAGCCTAGGCCTAGTGGACCCTGCACGCGTACAATTTAATCATGTGCTGGGCCTCTAGTCTCTTATATAAAAGGCCCGTGGCCGTCACGACCAAAGGAGCAGCGGCTCTCGAGACGGGCAGGGCAGGGTGCGAGCTAATAGTGGTGGAGGGCTATGAGCGGCGGAGGGCGGGGCAGCCAGCTGAGGCAAGCTGAAGCGAGCTACTCCCACACAATTTTATGCACGCTGGGCCTCTAGTAAGACAATAACACCAGAAAAGGATTTAAAGAATAGTGGTTTAACTTTTTTGGAAAGCTAATCACTGTGTTTTAATAAAATAGCTCTTATGGCTTAGTAGATCATAAAAATGAATGAAAATCATACCTTAACATTTTTCTTAGTATCTATTTTCACCAGTTTAGATAACCCTTTTCTTCACTGGTTCTTAATTTGGGTTGGGGGGGGGGTGGTCAATGAAAAATGAAAGATATGTTCTTCTCAGAAAAAATACATTTGCATATCTGTAAGTATATATTTTAAAATGCAGTTAGAAGGGATCTTTGTAGCATGGAGGAGCTCATCTGAGCTCATATGTGTATCCATATCCAAAACTTGGATATGGATACACAGAAAACTGATAACTCTTGCTTCAGGGAAAAAGAACTAGATATGCCATTCAGAAGGATATTTACTTCTCTCTGTAATAAACTTTTGGATATTTTTAGTTTTGTATCATATGCACAGCATTACTTGTTATAAATAAAATAAATTGTAGATAAACTTTAGTCATTGTCTCTAAATTACCTCCCTCTTTTTTTCTTTCAGGTGTTTGTAATGGCTGCCACTGTGAACTTGGAACTTGATCCCATTTTTTTGAAAGCACTAGGCTTCTTACATTCAAAGAGTAAGGATTCTGCTGAAAAGCTAAAAGCCTTACTTGATGAATCTTTGGCTCGGGGCATTGATTCAAGTTACCGTCCATCTCAAAAGGTACCTACATGAATAAAAAGCTTAGATGGAGTTTTAAGGCCTGTGGTAGTAGTTTTAACATTTAAACCATCTTAAAATAGTTCTCTCTGCCAAATGGTCTTTCCTATAGCTGAGGAATTATAGTCTTTAATTTTTTCTTCCTTCAAACTTTTAGAGAACTGTTATTAGTCTACTACATAGAAAAATTAGTTGGGTGTAGGGATAGTCTGTTATACTTTATGTATATAGAAACCAACTTATTTATGATACATTTTAATTTCAAATTCTTTATGATCAGAGGGTTGTTTTTTTTTAAGCTGCTGAATAAAACTGTACCTTGTAATTATCTTTTAATATTTTAGGGGCAAAAAAATGAAGTAGAAGGACAAGGGTTTTGCATTGAAGTGAATTGAATCTTTGTGTAGGAAAATTTAAGGGGGAAAGGAGGTATGGATGAACTATGAGAACTGCATAGCTCTAATCCTGATGATAATAACAAAGTGACCAAGCAGCTTTATGTGTAAAGAATAGACAGTCTGGAAGCACACACACCTGTTTTAAATCCCAACTTGCCTGTTACTAGTTGTGCAGTAATAGGAAACATATCCTGAACATTTACCTCATCCCAGGTACTTTTCTGGGTGGTGTATGTGTATAATTATTTTTAATTGTGATAACTGTCCTTTCAGATAGGTATTATATATTTCCCTCATTTTACAATAAGGAAACTGAGATAGGTAGTAGCTTTACTTCATTAGACTGTTTCTTTATTAGTAAAATGGGGATAATAAGAACTGTCTTGCAATATTATGAAAATAAAAGAGATATATATTGTGTAAGTCACCTAGTGTAGTATTTATGAGGTACACAATAGGCATTTTCTAATACCTTCTAAGGCATTCTTTTATACTCTAAATCTCTAGCCTGGAACTCCAAGTCATCCAGGTCTGTGAAACTAGATACCAAACTGAAAAGGTGAGGACAGAACTAAATGACCAGCTCAGTCTAATCCAGCTTCTCAAACTCAAGACAGGGCCAAATGTCAGGCTCAGGACCCAAGTAAACAGTGATATTTTGCCCCCAGCCTTCTTTTTACATTAGCTCTACAATTCTCAGGACTTTTTATTGTGACCTCATTTTTCTATCATTCTCATTCTGGTAGGTTCAATGAGTGCAAACCAGCCAAGTTAATACAACTCTACAAAACACTTCCAAGCTTATTCTGCTCTAAGTATTGGTATTTTCCAAGTAGGAAAAACCTATTATTACTAAAGAAGCAGTATTTTGATATTCTAAAACAAAAGAAATTTTATTAAAGTACAGAAAAATTTGTGATTAAAAAGCCTGCTGTCCTTAAGTTTCTAGCTAGAAGTTACTTCTCTTGGTCATTTAGAGAAAATACCCTGGGAGGAGGGGTATTTAAAAAGCACAGGTTCATTTAATTTTAGCCTTCAGCTGAACATTTCTATCTCTAGAATTGTGTGAGAATGATCTGTACCAGAGTTTTTCAAACTTTAGCATGCATAAGAGTCACCTGGAGACAGTGGTGTGCTTATAAACACTAACAGCTGACTCTTCGAGTGTAGTTCAATGTAAAAATTGGTTGATATTTTCATTTACATCAGTAAGTCAAATCTTAAATAATGAAATTGGAACTTAAGTCATCTCTTGATGACCTGAGCAACTTCTCTGCTGAATTAGATGATAGTTTTCAAATACTGCAAGACTGTGCTCTCAGTTTTTTATGTTGCAGATGCAATACACTTAAAAAAATCCTCACCTGAGGCGTGAGGATGTTTTTCCCATTGATTTTTTAGAGAGAGTGGGGGTGGGGGGAAGAGAGAGAGAAAGAGAGAGAAGAAAGAGAGAGACAGAGACGTATCAATATGACAGAGACATATCGATTGGGTGCCTCCCATATGTGCCCTTACCTGGGACAAGGATCAGACTGGCAACCCAGGTATGTGCCCTTGACTGGGAATCAAGCCTGTGACCCTCAGGTGCGCAGGCTGAAGCTCTAATCACTGAGCAATGCTTGCCAGTGCCACACAATACTCTTTCATATTTAATCTACATTATTGACATTTTCTCCATCACTCTACAGGAGTGGTCACCAAACTTTCTAAAAATAGTCAAATAGTAAATATTTTAGGTTTTGTGGGCCAGGTAGTCTTTGTCACAACTATCTAATTCTTCCTGATAGCATGAAGGCAGCCATAGATATCCACATAAATGAGTGGATATAGCTGTGCTCTAATCTAATTTTATTTATAAAAATAGGCCAGATTTATCCTGCAGGGTTTAGTTTTCCAACCCCAGTCTAGACAATCAGCTCAAGAGTAAACCAAGCCCTGCTATCAGTAAGTCTAAAGCCCATTTCTCATTTCTTCCTCCGCAGAGGCACCACTATTCTGAAGATGATAAGTAGCATTCCCATTTATATTTTTATACTTTTATGTATTATCATAGAAAAATAGACCACATCTAGATGTTTTACTTATAATAGGGAAATGCACTCTTTTGGTGGGAAGGGATGAAGTGCATATATATTAGCAAAGCTTTAGTGTAAGAACAAGGCTTAGAAGCTTAAAACAAGATGAAAAGACAAGCCGAAAATATTTGCATATCATATAACTGATAAAGGACTAGTATCCCAAATCTATGAAGAACTCTTTAGACTCAATAATAAAACAAACAACCCCATCTTTAAAAAATGGACCAAAATTTTTAACACTTTACCAAAGAAGATTCATGTATGGCAAGTAAGCACTTGAAATGTTCAATATTATTAGTCATTAGGGAAATGTAGATAAATTCATAATAATATCCTAGTATATACCTATCATAAAGTCTAAAATTGAAAAGATTAGCTATACCAGGTATTTATGAGGATGTGAAGGAACTGGGACTGTTGTTTAACCCTGGTGGAAATGTAAAGTGGTATACCATTATGGAACATGGTTTGGTAGTTTCTTAAAAAGTTAAAAATAGACTTGCCACATGATTCAGCCATTTCAGTCCAAGACATTTATTCTAGGGAGATGAAAGTATATGCCAACAAAAGACTTGTATATGAATATTCACAACTTATTTGTAATAGCCCCAAATGTTATACATCCTAAGTGTCCATCAGTAGGTAAATGGATAAACAAATTGTGGTATATCCACTAAATGGACTGCCATTCAGCATATAATTTCTAGGAAATATAAACTGATTCATTGTTATAGAAAGCAGATCAGCGGTTGTCGGAGGATGGGAGGGAATAGTTTCTCTAGGTTGATACCTCTAGGAGTGACTACAAAGGGCCACAAGGAAACTTTGGAGGATGAAAGTATTGCTTGTAGTGATGGTTTTGTAGATGTGACTTATCAAATTTTACACTTTAGATAGGTGCAGTTTATATATCAATTATTTCTCAAAAAAGCTATTTAAAGAAAAGGATGTTAATTGGTCACAACATGATGTCTTAATTTTTAACTGAAGATTATTTAGATCTATGATCTACTTCTTTATGATATGTTAAATCTAAATATTTAATTATGGGTATCCTTTCATTTCACCTTTTAGGATGTGGAGCCACCCAAAATTGCAAGCACAAAAACTATTTCCATTAAGCAAGAGCCCAAAACATTATCCAGTCTTCCTTCTGGCAATAATAATGGCAAGGTTCTCACAACTGAAAAGGTAAAGAAGGAAGCTGAGAAGAGACCTGCTGATAAAGTAAGATTTTATTTTAATCTAGTAAAAACAAACCGTGTGATCAGTCTTTTATAGGCAGAAACAATAGTTTGTGCTTACTTCTTTTAATAATAGTGCCTAAAAAGTACATAATAACCTTTCAGTAAGAAAATTTTGATAATTATTGATATTGATTTTTTTTGAAAAATGAGTAACATTTGGAAATATTTTGAACTATTTACTGAAGTCATTGCCACCAAATATTTGAGCCAGGGAATGTATTAATTTAAAGTATAAACTTTAATCCACAACTCAAATATTCGGAATGAAACACTTGACAAGAAGAGATAGAGAGGAAAGAATAAAGAGTAAAGGGATAAATAAAAATTAAAAAGTAAAGATATAATGACTAAACTGACATTTGTTACAAACTGGCATGTATCTTAACAAGCCTACAAATAATTCTTGGGTTATCTATTTTGAATGATTTATGCACATAATTAATTTTTAATATTTTAGCACTTAGTAGTAACTACATTAAAATTTAATAACCCCTCCCCTCAAGGTGGGGTATATTACTCCCATATGTTTTCAAACTTTTAAAAAGTATTTTTCTTATTCATAAACTATATTGTATAGTTTGCAGTGCTTTTAAATTTATATAAATGATACACTGAATGTATATGTGTGTGTGTGTGTGTATGTGTATATATCTCCATCTTGGTTAACTTACATTTTCCTCCACTCAACAATGTGCTTTTGAAATTTACCTATGTTGATAAGTATATGTCCAGTTTTCCATTTATTACCATATACTAGTAATATTCATTTCATGAATAAACCAGTTTATCCATGAGTAATTAGCTATTTCTCCTTTTTCTCTGTTACAGTGGAGCTTCAATAAGCTGTTCTATACTTATTTCTGCACACATGATGATAGCTTCAATAGGATGCATACCTGTATCAAAGGATGTAATAGGACAGGTACATCTTCAACATTACTAGGCTGATTTCTATCCAAAGTATATTGCACATATACTCTCACCAATAAAGTATAAGAATGCCAAATTCTCTATGTCTTGCCACATTACTTAATTTTTGCCAATCTGACAGGTATATCTACAGCACTTATATCTTAAAGCCAGGAGACAGAATTTACTTTGAAGCAAATATAGCAATGTTAAGTCTCCATGACTGGTAGATAGTTCATTATTTACTAATATTTATTTTCAATATATTTTATTTTACTACCTTTTTTTCAATTACAATTTACGTTCATTATTACTTGTATTACTTTCAGTTGTACAGCACAGTGCTTAGACAATCATACTTTACAAAGTGTTTCCCCCGATATTTCCAGTACCCACCTGGCACCACAGTTATTACAGTATTATTGACTATATGTCCTATGCTGTACTTTATATCCCTGTGACTATTTTGTTACTACCAATCTGTGCTTCTCAGTCCCTTCACTGTTTTCACCCAGCCCCCAACACTCCTCCCTTTTGGCAACCATGAGTCTGTTCTCTGGATCTATGAGTCTGTGTCTGTTTTGATTGTTCATTTATATTGTTCTTTAGATTCCACATATAAGTGAAATCATACGGTATTTGTCTTTGTCTAACTGACTTAATCTCATTTAGCAAAAATACCCTCTAGGTCCATCCATGTTGTCGCAAATGGTAAGATTTCATGGTGTGTGTTTTATTGCTTTTGTACCACAGCTATTTTACCATTTTGCTATTGATGAGCACTTGTGATTCCTCCATAGCTTGGCTATTGTAAATAATGCTGCAGTGAACACAGGGTGAACATGTTCTTTTGAATTAGTGTTTTAAGTTTCTTTGGATATACACCCAGAGTGGAATCACTGAGTCATATAGCAGTTCCATTTTTAACTTTTTTAGGAATTTCCATACTGTTTTCCATAGTGCCTGCACCATTCTGCACTCCCATCAACAGTGCACAAGGGTTCCCTTTTCTCTACATTCTTGCCAACACTTGTTTGTTGATTCATTGATGATAGCCATTCTGACAGGTGTGAGGTGATATCTCCTTGTGGTTTTAATTTGCCTTATTATGATAATTAGTAATGTTGAACATCTTTTCATATGTCTGTTGTCCATCTATGTCCTCTTTGGAGAAGTGTCCATTCAGGTCCTTTGCCCATTTCATCCCTTACCAGATGCATCATTGGTAAATATGTTCTCCCATTTAGTTGGATGTCTTTTCATTTTGTGGATGGTTTCCTTTGCTATGCAAAGACTTTTTAGTTTGATGTAATCCCATTTGTTTATTTTTTCTTTTGTTTCCCTTAACCATGGAGATATATTACAAAAAATATTATGAATAAAAATGTATGAGATTTTATTGTCTATGTTTTCTTCTAGGATTTTATGGTTTTGAGTCTTACATTTAAGTCTTTAATCTATTTCGAGTTTATTATTGTGTATGGTGTAAGAAGGTGGTCTGGTTTCATTTTTTGCATGTATATGTCCAGTTTTCCATTTGTCAAATAGACTGTCTGATTTACCTTCTTTGTCAAATATTAATTGACCACAGAGATATGAGTTTATTGCTGGGCTCTCTGTTCTGTTCCTTTTATCTATATGTCTCTTTTTATGCCAGTACCATGCTGTTTTGATTACTATGGCCTTGTAGTATAGTTTGATACCAGAGAGCATGATACTTCCAATTTTGTTCTTCTTTCTCAAAATTGCTGGACTACTTGGGGTCTTTTGCGGTTCTAGTTCTGTGAAATACTCCATTGATATTTTGATAGGAAATACATTGAATCTATCGATGGCTTTGGATAATATGGACATGTTAACAATGTTAATTCTTCCTATCCATGGGCATGGTATATGCTTCCATTTATTTGTATCTTCTTCAGTTTCTTTCTTCAGTGTCTTATAGTTTTCTGAGTACAGGTCTTTTACATCCTTGGTTAGATTTATTCCTAGGTATTTTATTATGTTTTATGCAATTGTTAATGGGATTGTTTTCTTCATTTCCCTTTCTGATAGTTAATTATTGATGTATAAAAATGCAGCTAGTTTCTGGATATTTATTTTGTGTCCTGCTACTTCACTGAATTTATCAGTTCTAGTAGCTTTTTGGTGGAACCTTTAGGGTTCTCTATATACAATATCATGTCATCTGCAAATAATGACAGTTTTACTTTTTTCTTTCCAATTTGGATGTCCTTTATTTCTTTTTCTTGTCTGTTTTCTGTGTCTAGGATTTCCAGTACTATGTTGAATAAAAGTGGTGAAAGTGGACATTCCTGTCTTATTTCTGATCTTAAGGAAAATGCTTTAAGTTTTCCCCATTGAGAATGATGTTAGCTGTAGATTTGTCATATGTGCCCTTTATTATGTTGAGATATGTTCCCTCTATTTCCATTTTGCTGAGAGCTTTTATTATAAACTAGAGGCCCAGCGCACAAAATTCGTGCATAGGTAGGGTTCCTAGTGGCTGCCAGCTGCCGGCCGGGACTTCCCTTCCCCCAGCTGCCTGCTGCTGGCCAGGGCCTCCCTTCCTGCAGTTGGCCGGCCCTGCCCCCTGGTCAAACTCCCGGTGGAACTCACATGTTGAGGAGACAAAGAAAAATACTGGTACATACTAAGCTGTTCTGATTTATTTATTTCTACCTTGCTGGTTTCTTTTAACATATTGATTATGAATTTGTTATAAATCTTCTACAGATCTTTAGTGTGTATGTTTGTCCCTAACTATGTAAAAATATCTGTCAAGTGGACTTGGTCATTCCATGATGCCTATCTGTCTCTCAGTGATTTAAAGTTTATTATAACATGTTACTTTCTGATTGGGTGCTTTTTATAGATGAAGTCAGACACCACTGAAGGAGTTGACATTCCAAAGAAACCTAGATTGGAGAAACCAGAGACACGGTCCTCTCCCATTACTGTGCAAACTAGCAAGGATTTAGCCATGGCTGACCTTTCCAGTTTTGAGGAGACCAGTGCAGATGATTTTGCCATGGAGATGGGATTGGCTTGTGTTGTTTGTAGGTAAGTTGTGCCTTCCACAGATTCTTTTGTTTCTTTCTAAAGAGCAAACAACTAAATAATAAAAATGTCAGACCAATTATTGTTTATTTTGTTTTTATTATTTGTATGTGGGTAAGAGGTAAGTAGATTATTTCCTATGAACTGTCAATATAGCAATTTAACATCTTGAAAATTGTCTAATATTTTATTTTCCTGACTGTGGCATCTTTAATCTCTTAAGTAGTTTTCTGCATTCTTGGATTCTAGAGAGAAAACAATTATTGCTTTATTCTTTAGTGAGGAAGAGTCTGTTCAGCAGAGTCAATTATTTCCATCATTCTTTTTAAGAAGTCGGTGTTGCATTTTCTTTCCCTGAATGGTTGATAGTACTTACAAAGTAAACTGATATATATATCACTTCTTAAAACACCTTTAAATCTTCTCCAAAGGATAATGGAATGAAATTAGTGGGTCACAAAGGTTATTCTGAGTGTTGTTTTAAAACATGGATACATCGGTATAAAAACATAGTTAATTATGTTTGTCTATAGCAGTATATATATCTTTATGGATAAGTGTTTTCAAATTTTTTGGGTTGATATTCAGAAGAAAGATTTCTGAGTTGTACAACTGAAATGTATATAACATTATTAACCAATGCTATCCCAATAAATTTAATTAAAAAAAAAAGAACATCTTAGATTTTAAACTCTTTGATGCCACAGCTATATTTTTAATTGCTAATGGCTTTTACTGACTAGCACAGCAGAAAAGATTGCTATATTTTTTGAACTTTTATTCATGAAAATGTTAAATTCTGGTGTATTGGGACTAAGTAAATGACTATTAATTTTTGTAAACTTTAGAACTGATCTTATTATATGTACTTTTGAATGGGATCATTTGTTAGGGATTCATTGTTTTTGCATACATTTGTTTCACCCTTTATCTACCATGAAGGTTATTATCCTATCTAAAAAGAATAATATGCAAATTAACCATCACTCCACTACACCCAAAAGCCACGCCCACAATGCCAATCAGAAGCGAGTATGCAAATCCAGCAGTCCTGAATTGTGAGAGGGATGTCCCAGATTGGAGAGGGTGCAGGCTGGGCTGAGGGACACACCACCCCCGCCCTGTGCACAAATTTCGTGCACCGGTCCTCTAGCTTTTAAATAAATTGCAAAGTAGTAACAGGGAAAGAATTAGTAACTGTAACCTTCCATCAGGAGACCTATTATGTGATGACTAGAGGCCCTAAACGGGCAGTCGGACATCCCTCACAATCCAGGACTGCTGGCTCCCAGCCACTCACCTGCCTGCCTTCCTGATTGCCCCTAACCACTTCTGCCTGCCAGCCTGATCACCCCCTAACCACTCCCCTGCCAGCCTGATTGATGCCTAACTGCTCCCCTGCCGACCTGATCGTCTCCAATTGCCCTCCCCTGCAGGCCTGGTCACTCCTAACTGCCCTCCCCTGCAGGCCTGGTCACCCCTAACTGCCCTCCCCTGCAGGCTTGATTGCCCCCAACTGCCCTCCCTTGCAGGCCTAGTCCCTCCCAACTGCCCTGTCCTGCTGGCCTGAGTGCCCACAAGTGCCCTCCCTTGCAGGCCTGGTTCCTCCCAACTTCCCTCCTCTGCTGGCCATTTTGTGGTGGCCATCTTGTGTCCACATGGGGTCAGTCATCTTTGACTACATGGGGGCAGCCATCTTGTGTGTTAGAGTGATGGTCAATTTGCATATTATTATTTTATTAGATAGGATAGAGGCCTGGTGCACAGGTGGGGGGGCCAGCTGGTTTGCCCTGAAGGGTGTCCCAGATCTGGGTGGGGGTTCCCTTGGGGTGTGGGGCAGCCTGGGTGATGGGCCTCTGGTGGTTTGAGGTTGGCCATGCCACACAGCGACCCAAGCGGAGGCCCTGGTATCTGGGATTTATTTATCTTCTATAATTGAAACTTTGTAGCCTGGAGCAGAGCCAAGCCTCCTGCTCGCTCAGTGGCTGCAGCCATTTCTGTTGGGATTTATTTATCTTCTATAATTGAAACTTTGTAGCCTTAAGCGGAGGCTAAGGCAGGCCAGGGCAGGTGGAAAGGTTGGCTTCCTTCATTGCCAGGGAAACCCAAGCCTCCTGCTCAATCTGTGGCCGAAGCCATCTTGGTTGGGTTAATTTGCATACTTGCTCCTGATTGGCTGGTGGGCGTGGCTTGTGGGTGTAGCAGAGATATGGTCAATTTGCATCTTACTCTTTATTAGATAGGATTGCTTTTTGTGCTATTTGAATTTATACTTTTTTGATATACATAGTCCTACATTCTATTCAGTTGATAAGACATTTATTTATTGAACATCTTTGTCTGCATAGTAATGTGCTAGGCACTGTATGTTAGGTCCAGTTCCCACTTTTAGGCAACTCATATATTAATGTAGATGATAGAACATGTAAGTAACAAATAAAAAGGAATTTAACAGAGGTACAAAGAAAATGTTATGAGATTGTTGGAGGACTAGCCAAAGTCTACTACTTCTAGGAGAAATAAAAATATTATAAGAGAAAGGCAAGGAGAATATACCCAAATGTAGTTGCTAAGGCACTTTATATATTTATTAATGGTTGAGCATAAGCTTTAAAAGAAAGGAAGTGTTTGTATAGGCAACATGTTGGGGTTTGTCATTTTGCTTTTTTGTTTTCTGGTGTTTTTAATCATCTTTTATGTATCAAACTTTCCCAAAACCACCTTAAAATGGCTTTAAATTGTTGAATGCACTCAAATAAGTGCAGTGTTTAATGTTATATTTCCTTAGGCAAATGACAGTGGCATCTGGTAACCAATTAGTAGAATGTCAAGAGTGCCATAACCTCTACCACCAAGATTGCCATAAGCCCCAAGTGACAGACAAGGAAGTGAATGACCCTCGCCTTGTGTGGTATTGTGCCCGATGTACCAGACAAATGAAAAGAATGGTAGGAATAATTTTTTCTATTTTAAACAGTCTCTGTCAGTATTTTTGTTTATATGGCTTTTCAAAATAAAAATTAGATTATTATATTGAAAAATAAATAAATCATAAAGCTGATTATTTAAATGTTTGTTTATAAAATGTATATGTTTTATTTATGTGACTAGCTTAAAAACTAGACCAGGTAATATGCACTTTTCTCTGTTCAGCTTTTACTTATTCTAATATAGCAATAAAATAACATATGAATATTTCTTATTAGTATTTCAATGTACTTCTACACATTTAAAAATACTATAATGCATTGTGGGAAACGGTGAGATAGAAAGCCTGTTTTTGGTGGGTCTAGTAGTAAAATACTGAAAATCTGTGTTCCTGAATGAGCTTAGACCACTACACTTGTAGTTGTGTACAAAAAATGTGTTTGTATGTGCATTGACAGATATAGTTACTAAGAATTGATAATAGACAAAATAACTGATTTGTGATAGTAATGTGTCCATCTTTAGTATATCTTTAGAGTTTTTAAAATTATTTTTATTTCACTGTATCTTAATAAAATAATCACTGTTCTCTAAGTTTTTGCTCCCCATTTTTTATGACTTATTTTACATCAAATCTATGTTTATAGTTCTAACTCTCTTCCTGGTGCGAATTTTGGCAACTGATGGATAGCTTTCAGTTACTTTAATGTTTTTAAATTAAAATAGTTCTCTTTTCCACTCAATTCCTCCCCCCCCCAAGTTGCTTCAATTAAAAAACATTATCCTATATACCTCCTTTAATTCCATATCCTGTTGTTTAATTCTGCTTCTTATATATTTCTCCTATCTGTTCATTTTGCTCTTCTTACCCTACTCCACAAATTGCTCATTTCTTGTCTGTTGCTTTAGCCTCTTAAGAGGTTTTCTTGTCTCCCTTCATCTACTTTATTCACTGCAATATTTATCTAATTCTATCTGTTTAAGTATACCCAGGGGCTTTTGATAATTGGTAGAATGAGATTATACTCATTAGAGTAGATATATGGGCCTTCTCTCTTTGACACAAGTCTAGTTTTGTATCCTCTCTCCAAGTGGTATCCTCTACCACTTCACCATATATCCCATACATTCTGGCCATGGCAGACTAAGTATATCATTCCCTGAGTATGTGGTGAACTTTCATGTCCCCATATGTTTTACTTCTCAGATTCTCTTCATCTGGGACACCCTTTATTCTTTATTGTCTTTGCAAATCAAATGCCCAATTTATTTATCAGTAAGACCATGTCTTATTCATTGGCATAGCACCAGAGCAGAATTCAGGACTGAACATGTCTTACATTCCATTGTTCTCATTTTAAGATATGTATAAAGGTGAAAATGTGGATTAGTACCAGAAATCAATAATCAATAAGTTTAGTCTGTGTGTCCAATAGTCAAAGTACTCAATGGGGAACCATGACTAACGTTAGAACATGATTAGAATACACCAACGGTGGACCTGGGGAAAACCAAAAGGCGTGATCTGAAGTTAGCTTGAATATCTGGATCCAGTAAACACAAGGTTTATAAGAGGAAGAAATCTGGAAACATTGGGGATGCTAAATCCGGTCATTCTAAGTATAATTGCTTTCAGTGAGATCCTCACATATGCATTGGTTATTTCTCCAAAATATCACAAAGATACTATAAATAGCATCTTATATCTCCTTCCTCCTTGCACTAACTTCTCCAACTAGGGCAGGTTCTGCAGTACACATTTTTATAGGAAGACCGAGATAAGAATGTTGTGATAGTATCTGGCAGAGTCAAAGGTCATTCTTCTGTTCTAAAATTTTCTCTCTACCAGGAAATGAGTTTTGCCTCAACACCAGCTAAGAGACTCATATGACTTATTGCTGTGGTTCTCAGTCTCAGTAATAACATACACCTACTCAGCAGCATTTAGAAATATGTGGTATTTGTGATTGCTGCTTTACTGGCGATTATTGCCCTGAGTGGGAATTACATACTTTCTGCAGTGTCTGAGGCAGTCACCCAAGGAAAATTATAGTGCCTTTGTCGAGCAGCACTGAGTCAGTGATAATATCCTAGCTCCCTAAACTAGTATTACTAACAAAGGACAAAAGCTTTTGGACATTTCTTACTACACTTCTAAGACAGCTAGGTGAAATAGAGGAAGCAGAAGAACTAAACATGGCTCCTAGGCAGAGGTCCTGTCTGGGCTTCATTGTAATGAATCTTCATCTGCTAAAGCACACATGTCAGGTCAGTCTTCAGAGCCTAACCTCTGGAACAGTAGATGTAGGTGGATGGATGTGTAAGATGGAAAGCTATAGTTACAGAACCATGTATTTCTGATTTACTCTGAGAGTGGCATTCTCAGAACATGGTTTTGCAGTAGAGTGAGATGGGCCCTTCTTTCCTGCAGCTAGGAGATGTTTTACCACAGATAATCTTTTAGCATTCTTAATGATATTCTTGACCTGAATGTTACTTTATAAATGATGTTTGAAAGTAGGTGCACTTTCAGTGGAAAGTATGTGATATAAGAAATGGGATGAATTGAGACTTAAGGACCAAAATTATATATAATACATCAACCGCAGCACAAGAAGTTTCCACAAAAAGCTCCAAACAAGGATAAAACAGTCTGTATTCAAACTTACAGAAGTGGGAACAAATTATTAATAAATTCCCTGGATAGTCCTATTTGACCTTATTAGGATTGTCAGAGACCATTGAATGGCTGGGAACATTTTTCTCCATTCACTGTGGATGGCTTCTTCCAAATTCCTTACCCTTTGTAAATAAGTGTAATGAATAAATAGTAACTAATACTGTCAGCAACTCATATTGTCAGCATTCAACATATTTCATACAATGTGCTAAACACTTACATGATCATAATTGATCCCCATAACCCACATTTGAAACAGATCAGATGGTAAAAAAAACCACAACAAAAAACCTAGTTATTTAAAATAAGAAAAAATTATTTATTGGTCAAAATAAAACTGAATATGCTTATAAAGGAACAATGGATCCAAATTTGTCTTTAATAACAGAAATTTGTATTTGTGAGCTTCCTCTAAGAATTCAGCGTGCCTACTTCTATAGTGTGGAAAAACCTCAAAAAGCTTCCTCACTTATCATTAATAATTTTTCTTCCCAGTCTGTATTTAAAACCATATAATTGATTTGAATTACTTTTAACTCATTCTCAGTTACCCAGAGACTTATGTCTGAACCCCAAGAATGAAACTCCTAAGTCTTTACCCAGCGATAATAAATAAATGTACTGTATTACAGTTACAAATAGTTTGTGGTTTTCCATTTCTTAAAAAACAATTTGATTTGTCTTATTAAAATGGTATTTAGCTAACCTTAATCTGCATGGTTTTTAAAGCTTTTATTATCTTTATTGTTTAGAAATTAATAAATTGTATAAAAGCATTAATATGATAAAAATAATTTGTTTGAGTCTATACTTTTAGTATGATCACATTTTTTAGTGTTCAACTATATTTCAACTTAATGAGTACTGTGATAGACTTTTTAATTGTCTTTTCTGTGCATTCAACTAAGATTTTACAGCTAATTTAATTTTAACACTAATTTCTACAGGCTCAAAAAACTCAGAAACCACCACAGAAACCAGCTCCCACAGTTGTTTCTGTAGCTCCCACTGTCAAAGATCCATTGGTTAAAAAACCAGAAACTAAACTCAAACAAGAGACAACTTTTCTAGCATTTAAGAGAACAGAAGTCAAGGTATGGTACATTTCATTTTTATCTAAGACTAGAGGCCCAGTTCATGAATTCATGCACAGTGGAGTCCTTTGGCCTGGCCTGCAGGATCAGGCCGAAACCGGCTCTCAGACATCCCCTAAGGGGTCCCAGATTGTGAGAGGGCGCAGGCTAGGCCAAGGGACCCCACCGGTGCACGATCAGGGTCGGGGAGGAACACGGAACGTTGGCCAGCTGGGGAGGGACCCCAGGAGGGCTCCAGGGTGTGTCTGGCCCATCTCACTCAGTCTCGATCAGCTGGACCCCAGCAGCAAGCTAACCTACCGGTCGGAGCGTCTGCCCCCTGGTGGTCAGTGCAAGTCATAGCAACTGGTCAACCGGTCGACTGTCGGCCCACAGGTAGTCAGTGCACGTATTAGGAGTGATTGAGCCAGCCTTAGCATATCATTAGCATGTTAGGCTTTGATTGGTTGAATGACCAACACTTAGCATATTAGGCTTTTATTATATAGGACTAGAGGCCCGGTACATGACATTTGTGCACTGGGAGGTGGTCCCTCAGCCCAGCCTGCCCCCTCTCAGTCCAGGAGCCCTCAGGGGATGTCCTACTGACAGTTTAGGCCCGCTCCCCACAGGGGAGCCTGGCTTCCCTCTAGGGAGGTGACCAGGCTGATCAGGGGAAGGTGCCACCCCCATCACCCTGCTGCTGCTGCCACTGCCAGTCGCTGCAGCCACCAAGGTGTTTTCATCAACATGGACTCCAGTCCCTTCACCACGAAAAATGACAACTTTCTTTAGGCATTTTCAGGATGTCTCTTTCATAGGATATGACATTTCTTTCTTTTTTTATCCTCACCTGAGGATATTTTTCCATTGATTTTTAGAGAGCGTGGAAGAGAGAGGGAAAGACAGAGAGAAACATCAAAGTGAGAGGGACACTTGGATTGGTTGCCTCCTGCAGAAGCCCTGACCTGGGCCCCAACCAGGGAGGAGCCTGCAACCTAGGTACATGCCCTTGATCAGAATCAAATCCGGACCCTGCAGGCCGAGGCTCTATCCACTGAGCCAAACTGGCTAGGGCAGGATATGACATTTCTTAGCCCTCCAGCAGCAGACCTTTGTTTTTTCCTCCAGAAGTGAGGTGGAAAAATCCTAGATCACCTTCTTGGATTCTTATTACACAAGTTACCAAGAACACTGCGAGTGGCGTACCGGGAGCTTAGCCAATGAGTGGTCAGGAAAGGGTTTCCTCTACAGCTCATGCGCAGAGGCAGGACTGTGCCGCGGCTGGCACGCCCTCCTGTCTCCACTCCAGACCTGCTCAGGAGCCAGTCGTGACTGTTATGGCGTCCTGGCTAATTTGCATATTACCTCTTTATATATTTATACTAAAGGCCCAGTGCATGAAATTCGTGCACGGCAGGGGGGGTATCCCTTAGCCTAGCCTGCACCCTCTCTAATCTGGGACTCCTCGAGGGATGTCCAGCTTCCTGTTTAGGCCCAATCCCGGTAAGATCAGGCATAAACGAGCAGTTGGACTTCCTTCTCACAATCCAGACTGCTGGCTCCCAACTGCTCGCCTGCTTGCCTTACTGATTGCCCCTAACCGCTTCTGCCTGCCAGCCTGATCACCCCCTAACCACTCCCCTGCCAGCCTTATTGGTGCCTAACTGCTCCCCTGCCAGCCTGAGTGCCCCTAACTGCAGTCCCTTGCCAGCCTGGTCACCCCTGACTGTCCTCCCCTGCTGGCCTGGTCCCCCCCAACTGCCCTCCCCTACAGGCCTGGTCCCCACCAACGGCCCTCCTCTGCCGATCCGGTCACCCCTAACTGCCCTTCCCTGCCAGCCTCATCGCCCCTAAATGCTCTCCCCTGCAGTCCTGGTCCCCCCTAACTGCCCTCCCCTGAAGGCCTTGTCACCCCTAACTGCCCTCCTCTGCAGGCCTGGGTCCCCCCCAACTGCCCTTCCCTGCAGGCCTGGTCGCCCCCAACTTCCCTCCTCTGCTGGTCTTGTTACCCCTAACTGCCCTCCCCTGCAGGCCTGGTCCCTCCCAACTGCCCTCCCCTGCTGGCCATCTTGTGGTGGCCATCTTGTATCCACATGGGGGCAGCCATCTTGTGTGTTGGAGTGATGGTCAATTTGCATATTGCTCTTTTATTAGATAGATTAAGATTTAATTTTTATTTTAATTTAGTTGATTAAACAATAGTTACTTGAAAAAATATTGAGGAACTTTTATATGCTAAATGGCCATAGGTTGGAAATTACGGTTGCATTACTATTAACATTAGGTAAAAATTTTTTAAATTTTTTATATAATTATTTAAACTCTAAT
Source organism: Corynorhinus townsendii (assembly GCA_026230045.1). NCBI lineage: Eukaryota > Metazoa > Chordata > Mammalia > Chiroptera > Vespertilionidae > Corynorhinus > Corynorhinus townsendii. Next base: position 74,864,017 of record JAPDVU010000001.1, on the reverse strand, counting down.
TATATAAATAATTTTAAAGCTTTTGTTATCTTCACTGTTTAGAAACTAATGAAATGTATAAAATCATTAATATGTTAAAAATAATTTGAGTCTCTACTTTCAGTATGATCACAGTTTTAAATGTTTGACTATATTTCAACTTAATGAGTACTGTGATAGATTTTTTATTCCAAATTGGCATTCTATGTAGTCTAACACTTAATCGCCATGAGGAATTTGCTTTAAATTCTAAATATCTCTGCCCTCAGTAGCAACAGTTTTACTCCTCATATTACTTGAGCTGATTAACCTCATAACTTTTTTCTCCCCACCTATTAGGTACTGAAGAAATTTTTTTGCTTTGTCTTTTTTTATTTTTTATTACAAACTTTCATGATACCTACCTCTATACTAAGGGACCAGGTTATTTAGTGAGAGTATCACCTTTTTCATTCCTAGGTTTGCATCCTTTAATTCATACTACATTATTAATAATATCCTGGCATTTTGATTTCATGGAATAAAATACTTTTCTAATCTAATTTTATAACATAATTACTGCCTTTACTGAGTTACACCCAATTTTAAGCATGATGGGGGAAAAAAAATAATAGCTAACCCCAGAAAATTCTAAAGTTGACTATATTATTCCAAGTGACTGCTATATAAGTAACAAAGATCCAGAACCTTGGGATGATGATAAAGAATGTAAATATAAAGTAATCTGAGAAAGATACTAATAATTTTATTTGTAGATCACTTTTTAATTTACTAGGTAAGAGTTGATATCCAAGGGATATCTATTAATGATTTGTTACATTGAAACTTGGTGAGTTGGAATAGAGGTAGGAATAATTTATTGAAAGTTATTAGAGTTGCTGAATTCTATATTTAAGACACTTTTAGGTAGATTTTTATACTAACCTGTTAATACTAAAGTTTATTTTTAGTTATTCCAACATGAAATCATTTTATGGCAAATCAGTTAAGGCCTTGACTATCATGTTTGCTCTGCTTAAGAGATTTTGCTGTATTTATGATAAAAGTGGGTAAATTTTTACTGTGAGAAAATTTGTTCTCATTCTCCTGTAAAGAATAAATGGCTTTCTAACTAGGATAATGAGCAAGAAAATATTTATAGTTAAAAACACTTGAAAAATTTATACACTAAAGTAGTAAGGAATTTCTTGATATCCATTATTGTGTTCTTTACATTTGAGTGTTCTCAAGTGTTGTAAGCCATCTGTCATTGAAAAGCAATACCAGTAACAGTAAGCCATTAAAATAAAATGCCATGCATACAGAATTTGCTTTCTTGTTTGTACTTCATAAGTATTGGTCTTTTTAATTACTTCAGATGGGTTTTCTTTTGTGAAGTCTGTTGAAAGATCATTTAGCCATATGGCAGACAGTTTTATGTTTAACAGAAAGAAAAAAGAAAAGAAAATAGATCTTTCAGAACTGAAAATTAAAAGTTTACTGCACCTGTGTCTTTTAGCTTCCTTGAGTAACTTTTTCTCATTACCTACCTTCATTTCTGTAGGAATTTAAATTTATGTAGTTTATCTTCTCTGGATAAACTTATGTGATAGTTATTGTATGATTTTGTAAAAAATCCTATCATTTTCAGAATATGTGAACAAAAATCTAGACTCCTCTTAAAAAGTAAAGATATCAGACCATTTTATTTGACTATTTTTCACATTGATTAAAAATGTTTTCGTGCAAACAGTATTGAAGGCTACTTTGTAAGAACTGAAATTATTTTATCATTTGATAAAAATCATTTTATCAACTTTTTTGAACTCAGCTCTAAAAGACAAGTAGATGTATTTTAGACATAATAACTACCTAATTTTTAAGTAAGATACTACTTGTAATGCTTTATCTTTTATCTCTGTGTGAATTTAACACTTTTGTGAATCTTAAGAATCTGAAGGTAGTACTGGCCAGGTGGCTCAGTTGGTTGGAGTGTCATCCGTACACCAAAAGGTTGTAGGTTTGATTCCTGGTCAGGGAACATACCTAGGTTGCCAGTTCGATGGTCCCCAGTCAGGGCCAATTGATCTTTCTCTCTTACACTGATGTTTCTCTCTCCTTTTCTCTCTAAAATCTTTGTGTGTTTTTTTAAATAGCCTCGGGTGAAGACTGAAAAAATAAAAAAATATGAAGTTAGAAAGAGTGCCAATGAGAAGTTCAATTCATAATTGTGTTAGCCTGCAGACTAAAAGGTCCCCAGTTTGATTCCAGTCAAGGGCACATACTTTAGTTGCAGGCTCTATTCCTGGCCCACATGCTGGAGGCAATCAATTGATGTGTGTCTCTCACATCGATGTTTCTTTCTCTCTCTCGCCCTTCCTTCCACTTTCTCTAAAAATCAATGGAAAAATATCCTTGGGTGAGCATTAACAAAACAAAACAAAAAAAGAACTTAATTTTGTGGTGTGATTTAAATTTCCCAAGTCATTATTTTTGTAAAAAAGTCCAACAATTAAACTTGTTATATATTCAGAATATTATATTAGGTATTAATTATATTTGGCTGTAAGTAATATTTATCTTTTATTTACTTTTATTTTTTCAGACATCCGGGGTGATTTCAGGAAATTCTTCTAGCACCAGTGTTTCCTCCTCAGTAACGAGTGGCCTAACTGGATGGGCAGCGTTTGCAGCCAAAACTACTTCTGCTGGTCCATCAACAGCAAAATTAAGTTCAACAACCCAAAACAATAGTGGGAAGCCTGCTACCTCAGCAGCTAACCAAAAGCCTGTGGGTTTGACGGGTCTGGCAACATCATCCAAAGGTGGAATAGGTTCCAAATTAGGTTCCAGTAACAACACTTCACCCACTGTACCATTGAAACCACCTCCACCTCTAACTTTGGGCAAAACTGGCCTTAGTCGCTCAGTTAGTTGTGACAATGTTAGCAAAGTAGGTCTTCCTAGTCCAAGTAGTTTAGTTCCAGGAAGCAGCAGCCAACTAAGTGGAAATGGAAATAGTGGGACATCAGGGCCTAGCGGAAGTACCACCAGCAAAACCACTTCAGAATCGAGCAGCTCTACCTCGGCATCCCTTAAAGGTCTAACTTCACAAGAATCCCAGCTCAATGCCATGAAGCGATTACAGATGGTCAAGAAGAAAGCTGCCCAAAAGAAACTCAAAAAGTAATAAGGCCAAGTAGGTTTTAATATCACATTACCCTAAAGATTAAAATCTTATTAGGACATAAACTGTACTATACTATAACTTAATAAAAAATTTCATAATGAAAGTTCTATTATTTCTTACCTTAAAATGCTAAATATTATTTAGAAGAATTTGGAAATCTTTGTTATTTTAAACCTGTTGAACATTTTTATTTTAACAATTTCTACAGTATGTGAAAATAGTGATTAGAATAACTGATTCTTGGTGAGAACTTACAGAATCCCAGAAGACTGGTAATATATGTGAATTAAAACAAAAAAGCAGTAGTTTGTTCATCTTCTAACAAAGCCCCAAGATTGATCCTGCTGAATAAGGTGCCTTACAAGGTGGCAGGAATGACCCATAAAAAGTTTCCTATATTCCCCTAGTGTTCTTCATAATCAGTGTCAGTCCCCAGTCCCCTAATACTTCATCTGTCATTTTTCAAGATTAATTTTTCATAATTGATTTCTGACACCCCTATATTATATTTTTACCTTTTTATCACCCTATATCAATTATCTATTTCTTTCAATAGATTGTGATCTTCAATTCAATACTTCTCTCACATTGCCCACACTTCCTTACATTGCCAACGTAATATATGTACCCTAGAACCGTGGTCGGCAAACTACGGCTCATGAGCCACGTGCGGCTCTTTGGCCCCTTGACTGTAGCTCTTCCACAAAATACCACGGCCTGGGCGAGTCTGTTTTGAAGAAGTGGCGTTAGAAGAAGTTTAAGTTTAAAAAATTTTGCTCTCAAAAGGAAATTTCAATCGTTGTACTGTTGATATTTGGCTCTGTTGACTAATGAGTTTGCTGACCACTGCCTTAGACACCTGATGCACGAAGATTCGTGCAGGATGGGCCTTCCTTACCCCGCCTGCCTGCACAGCCTTTGCTCTGGCCCCGGAGCCGCCTTTCTGCCTTCACCTGGAGCCGTCCTTCCACCTTCCCACACTGCCCAGAGGCCCAGAGCAGCTGGGGCAGTGCAAAATGCCTGCATCATCGCCATGGCGATGGCCCAAGCATCCCACCTCTGGCCGCTGGGCGCCTGTGCATGCAAATTAACCCACCATCTTTGTTGGGTTAATTTGCATACTCCTGATTGGCTGGTTGGCATCACAAAGGATCAGTCAGTTTGCATCTTTCTCTTTTATTAGTGTAGATAGTACATATTTAATACATCTTAAATTTTGATCTGTCCTGGTTACACACATCCTGAGAATTCTTGAGAAAAATATCCAAATAGTCTTTGGGTAGATCATTTCTACTTGTTTACATACTGATAACTTCTTCCTATATCATGAAAAATAAGGCTGTTTTGTTTTCACTGCCCCAAAATGTTATAGCATTCTATCAAATGTTAATTAACTCTCTTTAACAGTGCCTCCTGTACAATTATTAAGGTTGTTTTGAAGTATGTATATGTACATTGTTAGGTCAAAATGAGTGAAGGATCTTAGTTACCTTATTTTCAAGCTAACACATTAGCCTGCGATTGTTTCATGTATACTAAAAGAAGACATGAGGCTTTCATAGAAACAGTTTTTTACAGCAAAATGCAGCAGCCATTTTGTACTCCCTGAATACATCAGTTCATCCAAAACTGGAATTCTAATAAATTCCCACATTCATCAGACTGTAAACTGGAAGTACAATAAATTCCCACATCCCTTCAATCTTGATGTGTGCCACTAAATCTTCACTCTATAGCCTTTAAGCTCAAATCCTTCCCCTTCCCCTTAAACAACATCATTATTCTAAAATATGTTGATAAATTATTTTTGTGAAGATAAAGCTCTTTAAATTGAGCGTGGTCTTACAAAGTGGAGTAATCATCTATTTACATGTTTAAAGTCTGCCTGCAGATGTTTTTGTTTTGAGAAACAGATTGCTGTTGATTAAATATCAATTTGGCATCAACCTCAAATTCTCTTTAGGGTCAAAAGACTAAAAAAGATATATACACCCATTATTATTTGTTTATAGTTTGGACTAAACTGAGCAAAATGACCTGACACAAGCTCAGCTCAACAACTGTAACAGCTGATGTAACCTTGGTGATAGGAAACATTGGGAGCAGTCATGCACACAAATTGCACATTGGCACTTGAAATGGAAAATTTTATCCCATGTGTGCTGGATAGACTTGAGAAGCAATTATCTTAATTTCTACAGTACTTCAGAGAGAACTTTATAAGACTTGTTTAAGAAGTCATTTTTTTGTGTAGAATAGCTCTTTGTGCATATAAATGTATATTTAGAATCTGCACAAAATGTATAAGTATACATACATCTAGTAATGTAAAACTCATTTTGATATTTTTATACATGTGTATTTGGTGTAAGAGTTGTCTCCAATTAGCTCTTAGACCTTGATTTTTCCATAAATTAGCAAGGCTTTTTAACTGAGCATGTCATGAAATGGCCAGCTTTATATTAATAGTATTAATAATTTATTTTGTTTTTCTTACTATTTAAGTTTTATGAGGGCAGGGATCTTGTTTGTCTTGCTCATTAGGGTATTCCCACTACAGTTCTCAGTATTTATTGGCTCAGTGAACAAATACACAAATATTGGTGAGCCAGCATGTAAGCTTTAGGACTGTAAGTTCAAATCCTATTTTAGTAGGAATCTGTTCAGTATCACTTTTCTGTTTTGTGTGCTGTGCTTATTGTAAGATTATTTGGTCATAGATTTTAGTGACTTAAAATAGGAAAGGAAAACATTGAAAATATTAGTTAAAAGTCTGGAGACCAGGTTTTGAATCCCTGTCCCTCCATGTATTAGCTGTGTGAAACTCTGTTTTCTCCTCTGTAAAAACAGATAATAATTAATGAGATAAAATTGAAGGCATCTAATGTTCAAAGGTTAGGTGATTCTGACTTAACAAAGATGTGGTAGTACTGTTAGTAACTGATATTATAAATTATGATAGCCATAGGTTGTAGGAAATACATCATTTTACAGAAATTTTTATTCAATAATTATAAAAATTATGTAAGTAGAGAAAACCAAAATGCATTTACATACCATAATCTAGCTTTTTAAGTAAGATACGTTTATTTAATTTACTAAGAATCCACCCTCTAGATTTTTTTTAACAACATCTCATTCCAGAATATGCTAAATGTGGCTTGTTTAACTGAACACCTAAAGCAAATCTTGCCCGGAGTGTAATGTCTGACCTCAGAGACTCAGCTTGAATTCTACTAATCTTGGAGTGCAGATTCATTATCTTGGAATACTTTGGTAAATCCCAGAAAGTTTAATGACTAAGTTTTTATATATATTATGCAGTATGTATCAGAGGAGGGAGGTAATTGAAAAAGTAGACTTTAAAAACACTAGCATTCTATAAATAGTAGGATATCCCTAAAGACTTTAAAATCTAGTGTCCTTCCAGTTATTGAAATTTAATTACTTTCTCATCAACTATAATGTAAACTTATGTGTCTAATTTAGCTTGAATTTGTGAGGTATAGATGTATTTAGTGGGGGGCAGTGCACTGAGAACCTTAAGAAACCATAGTTACAACAAACAGGATTTAAACAAAGTGGGTTTTTTGGCCATCTTAGAATAATTTCCTCTCTTTATTCACATGGATTTGAGAGATTTTTACAGTGGACAAAAGGAAGCTTATGGGAAAAGTAAAAAGTTTTAAATTCCATGTTTCAATAATAAAAACTGTAATTTGTGTAACTCATCTGAACTATTCATTGCAGATAGTGACAGGCACTTAAATGGTCATCTGTAAATGTCCAAATTATATTTTAGACAAAACATGGACTATGCCAGCACTTATAGTATTTTATACAGTGATGCATTCATATATTTAACAATGTGCATTATATCTCTTCTGCACAAAGAACCTTCATAGAATTATTTTATGCTAATTAATACTAAAACAAGATATTATTCTGAACTACAAGGAATGTTCAAATAGTGGCTTTGTGATTTTTTTCCCCCCATGATTTAAGCACCCATTGGTAATTTTGTATTACTGGGATTTTTATAATTTCTAAACTTTATTACATATATTATTAATTTGAATCATGTATTTAAAAATAAATACTAAATAAAATGTATATATACACTTAGTTGTTTTACAAAGAAAAATAGCTACAAAAATTTTCCCTTTGTTCTTGGCAAAAAGTACCTGTTTCAGAGAATACGGTACAATAACATTTAATTTTAAAAATATAAATAATTACATTAGCATTTCTCACCAACAGCTTTATTTACAAAGACTTTTGAAAACTTCTACACATCTTAACTATCTTGGGATTTTATTTCCCTTAGGACCAGTGAAATAATGCCTGGCCTTAAAATTACAGTGACTTGATCTTAACATACTAAAATAATGAGATTATTGTATAATGTAAAAAAATGTTTTTAAATAAGCTTGAGTGGCAAATGAAATGTAGGTTGTGGTTTTAAAATAGCAACAACATAGTTTTACAGTCATATATGTTAAACACAAGAGTGGGGGACTGCAGGAGATGCTTCATTACAACTCTTGCTCAGCCGCTGACTGCAGCTATGATTTTAACAGCGTGGCTCCTTCATAGATGAGATCAGACAGGAAGCATCAGTCCTAGGCCCACACAAATGGACAAAGCTCATATACATGTAGTTAGTATTTCAGACAGAAAAGCAAATAAATGTGCTACTCATAATTCTGCATTGGGTGGTGGGGGAGAATGGGTGAGTATTAACATCACAATTTAAATTGCATGTATATAAATTATAAATACAGACATAAAATTTCCCCACTGTCTTGGTTTTGGGGTATGTTCATTGTTTCCACAAGTAGCAAATTTGGATTTCCTTTTGCTTTACCCTAGGCAAACTGGAATTTACTTACATTTTATTATTGAGTACAAATAACCATTTCAAAGACATAAAAAGTTTCTGTACATTTCAAAAAGAGTCTTCTTTTGGTACCAACTCAAAACAAGAAAATAGTTCATGTAAAAATGAGTTACCAGTAGAACCTTATAAAACCATATTTAGATTAAGAATTTTAAGAACAGTACTCCTTCTTATCTACAGTTTCATTTGCCCGCAGTTAATCACAGTCCAAAAAAATATTAAATGGAAAATTCCAGAAATAAAAACTCAGAAGTTTTAAATCGTGTGATGAAATCTCATGTCATCCAGGTCTGTCCCGCCTGGGATGTGAATCATCCCTCTGTCCAGCATATTTGCGTTGTTATTCTACCTGCCTATTAGTCACTCAGTAGTCTCCTAGGTTCGTGGTCGGCAAACTGCGGCTCGCGAGCCACATGCGGCTCTTTGGCCCCTTGAGTGTGGCTCTTCCACAAAATACCACGGCCTGGGCGAGTCTATTTTGAAGAGTGGCGTTAGAAGAAGTTCAAGTTTAAAAAATTTGGCTCTCAAAAGAAATTTCAATCATTGTACTGTTGATATTTGGCTCTGTTGACTAATGAGTTTGCCAACCACTGTCCTAGGTTATCAGATCAACTCTTGAGTGTCCCAGTACTTACAGTAGCCTAATGCTACATCATAATACCTATAATGTCACCCATTCACCTCACTTCATCTCATCATTGTACAATCTTACATTGTATAATCTTACATCAATAGAAGGGTGAATACAGTACAATAAGTTATTTTGAAAGCGAGACTACATTCACATAATTTATCACAGTATTGTGTTATAATTGTTCTATTTTATTATCGATTATTGTCTTCATCTCTTACTGTGCCTAATTTGTAAAGTACATTTGATTATAGGTACATATGTATAGGAGAAAACATAGTATATATAGGGCATGTGTGGGAAATGTTTGTCCTGCAGGCCCCATAAGGCCCATGAAATCATTTGGTCTGTCCCTGCTCCAAAGCATTAGGGGTGAGTTAATTAAATGTTTGATCAAATATAGCAAGCTAATTTTTAAGTTGATAATTTTGTATGGCCGTGAATGATGTTATAAATATTCAAATGGCTCCTGGCAGAAAAAAGGTTCCCCACCCCTGATATAGGGTTTCATACTATCCGAGGCCTCAGGCATCCACTGGGGTCTTATAAGACATTCCATGTGGATAAATTTCTGTCATGTAAATGTCTTATGAATATCTGCAGATGTACATATGTGTACATATACTAGTAAGTAAGTAAAAGTCAGCAACCCTTTGAAAAGCAGCACTTTCATTTTGTTATTTGTATTCCTCTGGAATAGATGTAACTACATTATACAGTTTAACCTTTTTAAAAATAATTTTAATTTTAATCTTAAAGTTTGATGTCATATTAGCATATTTTATGTGGACAATGAAAGTCCACCTTATTTTGGTTCTTAAAGGAAACCACTAAGTCAGATTTAATTAATGTTTTTTTCTGTTCCAGAGAAGCATCAATTAAATATCTTGACAAACTATGCCTGAGATCTTAGGGGGGACTGTTCTGAGCTAATCCTAAATTAAAGTTCAGTGTTCTAGGACACTGTGTTACAGCAAACATTAACCTCAGTGCCTGCCTTGTCTAAGTACAAATCGGCAACCAAAAATATTTGCATCTTGGCTCAGAACAGGGAACACACATTCCCCATTCATTATCCAAATAACTGAGTGATCCAAAAATATTTTCTCATTAAAATATCATCAGCAATCATGTAGGATGGCTTTTAAACAATTATGCTTTCAAAAATGTTTAAGCAAAACAGTAAAAATAAATAACCTAAATATGTCATTTTCTCTAGGCTAGTATCATGGAAGTTCTTGTAGTCCTTGATTTTGAAAAACTCCTCAATACTTAAACATGGACCTGAGAGGAAAATGGGCCTTCCCAATGTCCATTATTTGCACCACTGAGTGCTTTGTGATAGCAAATGTCTACACTGAGTGGCCAAATTATTATGATCTCTGAATGTATAATAATCTGGCCACTCAGTGTATATATACAGTATATATAGTAGAGGTCCGGTGCATGAATTCATGCATGGGTGGGGTCCAGCCAGCCTGGTCAGGGGGAGGGGACTTGGGCAGTTGGCCGGCCTGCCTGCTGGTCGAACTCCTGGTCGAGGGGACAGTTTGCATATTAGTCTTTTGTTATATAGGATATACACTGAGTGGCCAGATTATTATGCATTCAGAGATCATAATAATCTGGCCACTCAGTGTACACTCCTAGAGGGTTAGGACAGTGTAGAGCAGTGTAGACCCCAGAACCAGACCTAGGTTTGAGGTCCCACCCTACCACTTACTAGTAATGTGACTTGGGCTAAATTCACCTCTTTGGGCCACAGTTTCCTCACAATGTTATATCAAATAGGTTACCACATATGAAGCATTTAGGGCAATGTTTGACATTTGGTATTCATTCAGTAAATGTTAACATATTATGTTATTCAATTTTTTTTTTCATTAAAACTTAGAGGCTCCACATCAGATTTTATTTGCTATTAATTATCAATTCCTATTTTTATGTATTTAGTACACTCCCTGGTTCATGTATATATGTGTATAATCTATACCATGTAGTACACATATATATATACAAACCATATAATGAATATGGTATACTAGAGGCCCAGTGCATGAAATTTATGCACGGGTATGGTCCCTAGTGGCTGCCGGCTGCCAGCCGGGGCCTCCCTTCCTCTGGCTGCCTGCCTGCTGCCGTCGGCCGGGGCCTCCCTTCCTGTGGTTGGCCGGCCGGCCCTGCCCCTGAAGGGGGGGGGAGCGGGGAATCAAGGGCAGGGCTGGCCAGGGGGAGGGGCTGCAGATGGTTGGTGGGCCGGCCCCGCCCCCTGGTCAAACACATGTTCGAACTCCTACTCGAATTCCCAGTTGAGGGGACAATTTGCATATTAGGCTTTTATTATATAAGATATGTGTATGTATGCATGTGCAACATAGAGAAGTGAAAACCACATTTTTGAGGTGAAATACATAATACAGAAAAATAACCTACAGTAAATTGAAAAAAACCTTGTCCTTAGAGTCAACCTTTCATGATGGTAAAGAACACACTCAGAATATCTCCACTTTTAAGTAAACCAGAAGTCTGATTTTCTTAAGCATAAGTCATCTTTCCAAGGTAGTTAGCTGGCACATATCCTTTCTGCCCTCGAGCTTCAGCTAACCACCACTCTTTATTGCCACTTAGGTCACAAAATCTAAGGATGTGGACTCTTTGGTATTCCTGAAGGCTGAGTTCACAGTTACTCCGTGCTTCAAAGGCATGAACTGCATAGAAAATCTAGACAAAGAAGCAAATGACATAATTAGAAACAGAGCCTAAAAGTGTTGATAAATGTTAATAAAGATTGCCAACCTTTTAGAAGGAATGCTAGTTTTCTTACTTTCCCAAAATGATATTTCCTCAATTACCGCTGGATGTGTTTTGCTAAAGTGTGGTCCAGATATGAATACAGTGAAATCAGCATTCTTATTGTTCTGTTGGGAGGAGTCTGAACTATACTTGAAGGCAATTTGGCAGTTTCTTTTAAAATTTTTTTAAAGTACTCTTTTTAAAAAATAATAGCTCTAAGAATCTCTGCTACAGAATAGAAACATTGAAAGATTTTTACACAATAATATTACTGCAATACCCATTTATAAGGTGAAAAGTGGGAGAGGAGTGAAAATAACACTGAAGTTTCAGCAAGAGAATAAATTCTAGACCATAGACTAAGGAAATCAGTAGTCATTACAAGTGACTAATAATATGGCAAATTATTATGATAAAATAGTAAGCAAAAAGGACATAAAATCAGATGTACAATATAAGCCTAATATTGTTAGATTCTTTGGTAGCGTTAGAGGTGATTTTCACTTTCCCTTATTTGTTTCCTTATTTTCTAAACCTATATAATGACAATGTAATAAACTTATAATATTTAAAATATTTAAGTGACCTAGAAGAAACTAGTAAAACACATTTCCATCAAAAGAAATTTTCTCCAAAAAGAAAAAAAAAACTCCAAGTGACAAAAGTGAGCAGAGAAAGCTGGCCTCACTTGTGGCCCAGCTCTCATCCTGACCACAGCCCCATAGCCAGCGCCCCACTGCCCTCAGCTCCTCCCCCTGTTCCCCTCTTGCCTCAGCTCCTCCCCTACTCCCTTCTTCCCTCAGCTCCTCCCCTGCTCCCCTCTTCCCTCAGTTCCTCCCTTACTCCCCTCTCCCCTCAACTCCTCCCACTGCTCCCTCTCCCCTCAGTTCATCCCCCTGCTCCCTTCTCCCCTCAGCTCTTCCACTGCTCCCTCTCCCCTCAGTTCATCCCCCTGCTCCCTTCTCCCCTCAGCTCCTCCCCTGCTCCCCTCTTCCCTCAGTTCCTCCCTTACTCCCCTCTCCCCTCAGCTCCTCCCACTGCTCCCTCTCCCCTCAGTTCATCCCCTGCTCCCCTCTCCCCTCAGCTCATCCCCTGCTCCCCTTTCCCCTCAGGTCCCAGCCATGCTGCTTCCTTCTATTCCTTCTTCAGGCAGTTTCTGCACTTTGGGAATGTGAGGGAATTGTACAATTCTTCTAAGTTGTGGAGTCTATTGTTAGGAAACTGTTTATGTCACTTACTTCAAACCTAAATTGGTAATTTGTGTTTTCTCTTTTTTTTCCTGATTAGTCTAGTTAGGGTTGGATAACATTTATTGATTTTCCCCCAATAAATACTATTTGGTTTCAGTAAAAAAAAAAAAAAAAAAAAAATTTTCTCCAACCTCAAAAGAATACTTCGCAATTAGTAGATGCATAAGAAGCCCCTAAGTAAATGTTTAGCCCCTCTTCCACTAAAATCGTTAGACTATTAATAAAAATGTTTTTCATTTTGGCATAAAATTAAACAATCAACTAATAACATGTATTCATTCATTTAATCAGAATTTATTAAGTACCTATTAAGCACTAGATGTTATGTTATTATAGAACTTGTAACACAGCGAGGAGGGAAAATTAAAAAAAGAAAGAAAGAAAGGCACAGGGGGAGGAGGTGGGGGTACGTGGAAGAGGGCATAGAAGGGATAAATGGTAATGGAAGAGAGGAGAGAGAGAGAAGGGGGGGGAGGGAAGGAGGGAGGGAGACAAAACAAGAAAACACCCTATGCATGCAGGTGATATATCAGCTCATTGTGGGCTGGCTTTTGGAGTAAGTAATCTTTTATAGGTGACCCAAGAGGAGGATATATCATATTCAAAGGTACAGAGATGAATATATGAGAACGGCAAGCAGATTAACTTGCTCAAAATTGAGGGTCAATGTAAAATGAAACTATGAGAAATAAAGTAACTTGTTGAACAGGGAGAGACTGGGCAATGTGGGGAGGGGACTGTAGTTAGAGTTACAGTTGGTTTTTGAATCTTAAACTGTTATTTAACTTTTGGTGAAATTCTGATAGCATTGATTTGTGTACCATCTCAACAACTTAGCATGAGTCCACCTCCAGCAAGGCGCCACATTTTCTCCATTGAGCATATCAGAGTACACAATAGTAATTCAAATATATGTTGATTTGACTTGAAAGTTAGCCTGAAAGGCTTGGCTATCATACAAGAACATATAAAAGATCATCTTGCATCATGTGAAATACAAGGCAGATTGTTGGGCATGGATCATTTTGTAATTTAAAAAGTAAAGAAAACAGCCCAGTTGGTGTGGCTCTGTGGTGGAGCATTGACCTATGAACCAGGAGGTCACAGTTTGATTCCAGGTCAGGGCACATGCCTGGGTTGCAGGCTCAATCCCCAGTCGGAGGCATGCAGGAGGCCCTGATCAATGATTCTCTCTCATCATTATTGTTTCTTTCTTTCTCTCCCACTCCCTTCCTCTCTGAAATAAATTTTAAAAATATTTTTTTAAAAGTAAAGGAAACAAAAAGGGGGGTACCATAAATTTTTGAGCAATGGAATAGCAGCAATAATAACTATCTTTTATAGCACTCGTGGCAATTTACATGTCAAATGTGCTTTATCCTCAACAGCCCTGTGAATTGTGATTTGGAGAAGTAGCAACATGCTCTCAATCACAGAGCTAGTGGGTGTTGCTAGGACCATATCCTCTAATTCCTGTGCTTGGTCCAGTTCTCATAATACTTTAGGAGCCAAACTCTTGTTCTAGCAAAGATGTGCAGAGTGTATTCTTGCAGAAAGGGATTGGGCTCTCTAATATGTTGCTGCTGAATGTGTGTGTGTGTGTGTGTGTGTGTGTGTGGTGTCTTTTTTATTGTTTAAAGTATTACATATGTCTCCTTTTTCCCCTGTTGACCTCCCTCCACCACTCCCCTCCCCCAGGACAAGCCTCTACCGCCCCAGTGTCCGTGTCCATTGCTACTGCTCTGTTTTTGTTGTTGTTTAGAAAGTGAAGACCCCAAATAGATCCCCCAGAGCAAAGTGGAGGATTTGGCTTGCAAAAACATTCAGGAATATGATGTACCATAATATAGCTTCTGAGAAATAATCTGCTAAGAGCCCACATGAGTAGTTGCTAGCCATCTTTTGTAATTTTTTTACATAATATATATGTTTCACCAATGCAGCTATAGATTTTTTTTAGCAGGTTAAATTACCTACTAGCATATTATTCCTAAATACAGTTTACCCTTGAATAATGTGTGTGGGGGGGGCTTACAGCACTGACCCCCTCCTCCTGCAGTTGAAAATCCACATATAATTTCTAACACCTCCCAAAACTTAATTACTAATAGCCTACCGTTGATCAGAACCCTTAACATAAAGTTGATTAACAAATATTTTGTATGTTATATGTATTCTGTGCCTCATTCTTATCAAAAAGGAATCTAGAGAAAAGAAAATGTTAAGAAAATCATAGGGAAGAGAAAATACATTTTCTGTATTTATTGGAAAAAATCTGCACATAACTGTACCTACACATTTTAAACATGTTGTTCAAGGGTCAACTGTATCTGAGGTCATCTTTCATTTTAGCACATATTCTTTTAATGGGAATATATAAACTCTTCCACCTTGATCTGTTTGGTCTGAAATTGTAACAGCTTATATTTTAAACACTAAATATTGATTCTCATGAAACTAAATTTTAAAGTGCAAAATTATAACATATACTTTCAATAATTTAGATGATCATTGTTCAAAATTAATATAGGATGAGCAGTTTTCAGTTTTTATATATGTTTATGCCCCCCATTTAACATAAGATAGATACTCAAAATGGAAATATGTCTACTTTTAAAGAGACAATAGTTCATAACATTGGATTGCAAGTAAGAAGTTTTCAACCTGTTATGGATTTAAAGCTAAAGACTTTCTTATATTTAAAATATTTTAATTATTCTAGAATGTATCTTTTTTTCAATGTTAATATGTTTTCATCTGGACACGTTATAATTCAAGTCATAATCATTTGATTCTTTTTCCTTGGCATTTCTTTCATTTTATTTTTTCCATCACCATTTATCCCCTCCATGCCCTCTTCCAACTCCACCTCTGCCCTACTGCAACCACCACTCTGTTGTCCATGTTCCTTGGCATTTCTTAAAATAATAGCTTACTGTTGACTTCTTTTTAAAGCTCTGGATTATTTTATGTACAATATTCTATGAATGCAATCCAGTTGTCCACAGCATTTGCTTTTTTAATAATACTCTGTATTATTGTATTGTGGACTCATACCCAATTTATTACCCACTGTTTATAACCACCAGATCATTCCCAGTTCAGCATTTCCTTATTCTATACGAGTGCACTTAATCATCCCTCCCTTAGTGAGCCACGTTACCGGTCTTCACTGAATCTAATTTTTTTTCACCCCAGTTCTCCAATTAGCAACAACAAAAATCATAATATATTTTAATAAGCCTTTCCAAAACTAAAAATCAACTACAAACCAGTATTTACCGTATTACAGTATATAGAGCTCAGGAAGCCAAAATAGTTAACTCACATTTTAAAAAATGCTCATTTTTCTTTCTTACCCTCCAGGACAAGCTTTCATGTACTTTAGTTAACAATCCTATATTATAAAAGGCTAATACGCAAATAGACCAAATGGTGGAACAACCAAAAAACCAAACAACTGGTAGCTATGACGTGCGCTGACCACCTGGGGGGCACACGCGGAACATGGTGGGCATTGGCAGCAGGCGGCAGAGCACGCAACATGGTGGGCATTGGCTGTGACAGGATGGTGAGCAGGTGAGCAGGGGCACCAGACCAAGGTGGGGTGCTAGTCGCTGTCAGCGTGGTGAGCCCCTGGTGGTTACTGAAAATTCTTTGCTCCCGCACACTGCGGTGCTGCCTGGTACTCAAACCTGCTGCTGGTGCCAGTCCTGCTCGCACATGCTGCCAGTGCTGGAGCTGCCGCTCACACCCGCTACCAGCGCCTGGTGCTGGCCCTGATCGCTCAGCACTGTCAGTGGATGTGAGCGGTGGCTGCCGGCCCTGATCGCCCCTCAGGGCTCTTCCACCTCCCCCTGCTCCTAAGGGGCGATCAGGGCCGGCAGCAGCCTCTCGCACCCACTGAAGACGCCAGCCCCAATCACTCCACGCCATCAGTGGGTGCAAACGGGACTGGCGCTGTCAGCATGTGGGAGCGGGGCTACCAGCAGACAGGGGACCAGGAGGCTGTGTTGGTAGGGGCTAGGCAGGGTTGTGGAGGATGGGCCGAGACCCACTCCTGTGCCCACCACAGCCTTGTGGCCCACAGTTCCTTTCAAGGTGCCCGAATTCGTGCCTGGGCTCCTAGTTATGTATGATTATTACACAAGTAATTTTTATTAAAAAAAAAAACAATTTTAAGTAAAGGTAAGCAAAAAAGAAAAGAAATCATCCAACCGCTATTAATACCTTGCTTTCCTTGCTTGCATCCTACCTTGCTTTCTTTGTCCTTTACTTTGTCTTTTTTTTCTATCTACCCACCTGAAGTGCTAATAAACATACAATTAGAGTACACATAATTTTTGCAACCTGCTTTTTCACTTGAAAATATAGTAAAAAATCTTCTCATGTCATTAAAACTTTCTTAAGCATCATTTTAATGACTACTTAAATACATTAAGCTCTAGCCTGCTGACTTTTGAAGTATTTCTTAAACAATAATATACTATATATATAGCATTATTATTATTATAAGTAGTTTAAAATGTAAAGATGGAGGGCCAGACAATGAATTTAGAATTAGCAGCAAAAACAACTGACTTCTAAGAAGTCAAAAATTACGTCCTCAGCATTATGTATGTGGGGGGAAAAAAGTGCACTTATTCTTAGACATTGAAATTCCCACCAAAACTGGGTTCTAGCTATTATTAAACCCAGTCCTTTTGAGAAGTACCAAAGTTTGCATCACAGTAGTCCAGCATCCTGCCTGCCACACCAGGCATCTTAGAGGCTGTGGTATTTGTGAATGTCATGGGCATTCCTGTGGTTATGTTATATGGCAAAGGTGAAGGAATTTTGCAGAAGTGCCTAATAAATTGGCTTTGAGTTAGTCAAAGCTTATCTTGAGTAGCCTGACTTGATGAGAGATATGAAACCAGAAAGATGCTCACCTGCTGGCCTTGAAGAAGCAAACAGCCATGCTGTGAACCGCTTAGAGATCACCACATACACATTTCTGAGAGCAGCCTCTCAGCGTTGAGAGGCCTCATGGCCCTTGGCTGATGACCAGCAAGGAAATAGAGGCCTCAGTCCTACTGGCACTGAATTCATCCAACAACCACAAACTTAGAAGGGAACCTCAAGTTTCAAAAAGAGCACAGACCAGCAAAAGGGAACCTCAAGTTTCAAAAAGAGCACAGACCAGCAAAAGTCTAGGCTGCAGCTCTGTGAGCCCCCAGCTACGTTGTGCCTGGATTCCTAACCATGCAAATGGTGAGCTAATAAATTTATGTTGTTTTAAGCTACCTATTTTGTGATAATTTGTTATGCATCATAGAAAATTAATACATATCATGCTGTTACTATCTGATGAGCAAAAGGGGGAAATACATTATAATGGGGAAGGCATATTTTTACTGCTTTTTGATATAGCATAAAGTAGAGAGTAAAGAAGTTAAAAATTAAGCCCCTTATTATAAATCAGTCCTACCAGTTTGTGAATATCCATTGTTTCATCCCCATTATTCTAGAGAGTCTCTGGATCATAAATTAGGAGAACTTCTAAAACATCCAGAGAAAGTCCCTGCTTTCTGCCTGTGATGTGCATGTAAGATTCTGAATAAGTTGGTACTGAGGCCCCAATATGTAGACTGACAATACCTCCCAGGTACACCTGTTTGGTGTCTCATCTGTAAGCACTGTCTTTCATTAACAAAAGTTTCTCATTGTAGGTAGCAAGTTATATTTTCACCCTACCTTAAGACTTCTGATCCACTATAACCATTCTAGAAGATGCTGAAAGCTCTTTACCCAACAATTTTTCTTGACTGGGTGGAAGAATTGATAAATATAAGTGATGCCTCCAGAGCAGTGGTTTCTACCCTTTTTCAATCAAATTTCCCTTTGAAAATCCAGTGAAAGATATGGACTTCTTTTACCATAGTTATACACATAAGCAGACAGTTTGGAACATATTTGAAGAGATTCATGAAACCTCCCAAATCCCATTCACAGAACCCTTTTATTTTTTGAATTCTTCCAGGTTAAAAACAGCTTTAGTGTAAAAATCACACAGCCAATAAAGTCTTAAATCAATCAGAACTTGCCTGTTTCTGACTGATTTTTAGGCCCCACTGAATCCCCTGATTATCAAATAGAGGCCAAGGCCAACCATCCATCTGTCTTTCTTGCCAGGATTCACTACAACCAGCAATAAGGCTAGATTGCAGCTGATAACCTCCCTTGACAATGTGCTGTTGCAGTCCTGGAAGAGAGCAAGGGAAGTGTTGCTGCCATGATAGGAAAGGATAGAGAGAGAAATGCTGACCCCAAGTGTCATCCAATTAAGGCAGTACAGGTTTCAGTTAATATTCCTGATAACAAAATAAAATCAAGAACAAAAGTCTAAACAGTCACACAAAATATTGCTTTGTAGGATACCTCATCATGCACATTACAATAAACAGTGTATTCTCACTGTTCACAAAGGTGATACAATTTATCCCCACTTTTCAATCACTTTATAAAATCAATTTATTAAAAATGGAGGTAGATAATAAGTTCCCCTTCCAACTACCCTCCCCTGCAGGCCTGGTCTCCCACACACACAACTGCCCTCCCTTGCAGGCCTGGTTCTCCCCAACTGCCCTCCTCCGCTGGCCCAGTCACCCCTAACTGCCCTCTCCTGCAGGCCTGGTTGCCCCCAAAGCCCTCCTCTGCTGGCCTGGTCACCCCTAACTGCCCTCCCTTGTAGGCCTGGTCCCCCACAACTGCCCTCCCCTGCAGGCCTGATCACCCCCAACTGCCCTCTCTTGCAGACCTGGTCCCTCCCAACTGCCCTCCCCTGCTGGCCTGATCGCCCACAACTGCCCTCTCCTGCCGGCCATCTTGTGGGGGTCATCTTGTGTCCACATGAGGACAGCCATCTTTGATGACATGGGGGCAGCCATGTTGTGTGTTGGAGTGATGGTCAATTTGCATATTACCTCTTTATTATATAGGATCTTTCTACTTTTTAAACTTTTCACAAATAGCATGTATTACCCTTATAAAAAAACAAAATTAATTAATAAAAAGCCACTAAAGAAAAAAGCAACTTAAAAAAAGAACCAGGCAATTGGGTAGTTGATCACCACTTGGGGATTAACAGTTAAATATATTGAAACTTTCTGAAGTAGAAAAAAGGAACTCTACATTATAGTTACCTTACCATTTTGCAGAAGAATCATCCCAATTGCCTCTGCATTGATGCAGAGGGAAAAGTAGCTCTTAAAAAATGTCATTATATGTTATATGTCATTTTACAAGATTAAAAACGGCCAATTCATAGATAACTCAATGAAGATATTGCCCTCAGAAGAATTAGGAACCGTTTTCCTCAGGCTACTGATGGCGACAATCTGTTCAGTGTGAGCTGTTTTCCTCTGATGGGGGGAGTATCAGAAGACCATCTTCACTCTCAGTGCATCACAGCAGGGTAAAGGCAGCTCCACCACTTCCTGAGTGTCACACTGTCCCAGGCACTTTACATACCCACATTATCCCTAATCCTCACATCAACTCTGCCAAATAGGAGTTAATGTCCTTATTCCTACCTTTGAGGAAACAGACTCAGAGAGTGAGTTCCCTGCAAAGACCTGCACAGAGAGTAAGCGTTAATAGAGTTAGGTCTTGATGTCAAAGCTGATGCTCTCCCACCAAGTTGTACAGTAAGAAACAGCATCATCAGCGAGAACATCTTTCATGATTTGAACAGCCAAGCATCTTTACATCAAGGTTGAAATTCTTACCTGCTCATCTACCTCTTGAAAACTGTCAACATCAGTGCCGTTAGTTTCAAACTTTCCACATGTGCCACTAAGAGATGAGCTGCTGTCACTTATGCTACCTTCTGGGGTGCTTGTGACACTGTCCCTAGTTGGCCGCGAAGACACGAAGAGGCTGATGTTATCAAAGTCATCATCACAGGACCTGTTCTCAGCACCCACTTTCTGTACTTTTGCCGGATTGTAGGGTTTTAGGAAGGAAGAATACACATATCCTTTAATAACTAGACAGGAGTAAAAAGAAAGAAGAAACAAGGTCATTAGTATACACTTTCCAAACATTTGTGTTTAGAGAAGCACACAGAGGTCCCTGGGAAAGACTCAACCAGAAGAGAGGCGATCATTCTGTGCATCTTAAGCAAATCACTTACTTCCTGTGTCAACAAGCCACCTGCTCGTACTCCCCAATGGATCTTTCTGCTCCATCACAGCCACCAACTCCCCTTCCAGAAGATTGATGTCATATTCTTGTGTAGCATTGCATTTGCGCTTAGCTTGGTAGAGTTCCTCTGTACTGTATGTAGACAGAAGTTTGGAGCGGTGAGTGTCAGTTTGACGTGGCACTTCTGGCTGGGAGAGGTAAGGAGAAATTTTGTTTTAGACACCTGTGTTCTAAAATCCTCACTGGGTTGATAAATACTTCTCCTCTGGAATTTTTTAATAGTTGAAGCCATACATGGATCTGAGATTATTTCAGTGCTGAGGCATAGACTGGGCTATTATTGTGAAGTATCCAGCTGAGTTATACAGTGAAAAAATCTCTAGTTAGCACACGAGGGCAGTGTTGTAGAAAAGAAAGAAAATTCAAAGAAAATAAGAAGGCAGTGGTTCTAATCCCTCTCTTATGCTGAACGCGTTTTTACTTCTTTGTCATACTGTAGACACGTTCTTGCATATTAAGCACTTGATAAATATTTAATTAAGTAAATTTTAGATGTGTATGTCTTTTTCTGGGAAATAATATCAGTAAACTAGGCAGGAAGGAGTCAAGAAGCCACGTCCCGTCCCAGCTTTGCCACTAAGTGACTTTGAAAAGGCCACTTCATCTCTGCAGCCTGGGATTTCTTATCTAGAAAAAGTGAAAGGTTTGAACTATACAACTTAGCTCTATAAAATTCTATTATTTATTCAACAGATACTTATAAAGTATCTAGCTTATGTCAGACACCATTTTAGTTGCTTGGAATAAATACATCATGTACAAAACAGATAAAAATCTATATGCTTAGAGTTCATAGTGTAGAGGGTAAAAAGAGACAAAAGTGTCTTAAATAAAATAAGTGTGTAAATGACAGGATATTATAATGTGATAAGTGATATGGAAAATAATATAAATTATAGTTTAAACAAGGCAAAGAAGTGACAGTCATCATTGGCATGAATGTTACCAAACTCACCAGAATTTGCACAGGCTTCTTCTTTTCAAAACTAAGCTTTCTCTCAATAAATGTGGCACTGTTGTCCTTTATAAAATTCAGATTTTGAACCTCTTCTAGTATTCTACTCTGCATTTCAGATATGTTTGAAACCAACAATGGTACCTATAGGCAGAAATAACATGACATTGTTCCAAGACAACTACTTAACCAGGTTAGGTACTGAGTTTAGTAGAGCTGTGAAGAACAGTTGAGAAAGTACAAGGTAGTTCCACAGTGAAAAATTAGGTCAACATTAGAATCAGAAATAAAAATGGCCTAATTTTCCATCTCCATAAATCCCATTAAAATGATAGGGATAATTAAAAAAAAAAGATTCAAGCCCAATAAAAGGAGAACAGAAGGAAAAATAGCAATAAAGTTTTGAGGAAAAGGCTCAGGAATTGATGGCAGTAGTCACATTTAATGTGTTGGCTGGGATAGTTGGAAGTAGAAAGAGGCTACACGGTTTTAAAACAAATCAGCAAATTTTTTGACATGCTTCCCACCAAGAAATGGAATCCATATCCCCTCCCCTCAAAACTAGGTGGGCCTTTATGATCACCTCTATGAGTAGAATGTTGAAATGAATAGAACAATGGAAAAGATGCTGTCTGACTTTCAAGATTTGGCTAAAAAAGACCACACAATGTCTGCTGGGTTCTCTTGGGACACTCATTCTTGTGAGACTTTCATCACCATGAAAGAAGTCCAGCTGTACTATGCCACTATATCAAAAGACCATGTTGAAGTATCAGCGAGAAGAGTGACAGAAGGATCTTGAATATTTATTAAGGGCACTTCTCATAATATTCCCCAAAGTGGAAATAACCCAAATGTTCAACTGAGAAATGGTTAAATAAAATGTGGCTTATCCATACTATGGAGTATTTGGGAACAATAAAAAGAATTAAGTACAGAAACACACTAAAACATGGATGGACCTTGAAAATATGCTGAGTGTGAGAGCCAGTCACAAAAAAAACAAAACAAAAAACAAACCACATATTGTATAATCCTGCTTATATCAAAAGTCCATTTCTGTAGATACAGAAAGGATATTGGTGGTCACTTAGGGCTGGGAAGTTAGGGGGAAAGGTAGAGTCACCACTAATGGTTCAGAGCTTCTTTTGGGTGTGATGACAATGTTCTAAAATTGACTGTGGTTATGGTTGCACAACTCCTGTGAATATACAAAAAAATTGTATATTTTAAGTAGATGGGCTTTATGGTATGTAAATGATACCTAATTAAAGTTTTTACCCTCAAAACAGGGGGCTGGTACTATACTATTTTACAGCTATGCAGTAGACCAGTATAAACCTGTAAAAGGAATAAGGCAGCTCTCTGTGTGTGGACATGGATGCCTCCCAGGATGTTAAAAAGCAAGTGGCATGGGGGGCGGGAGCTGGTGGGGAGAGGTCAATGGGGGGAAAAGGAGACACATGTAATACTTTCAACAATAAATAATTTTTTTAAAAAAGCAAATTGCAGAAGGATGCTATGACATGCTAGTTTTGTGTAGGGACTAACAATATATATGCAAATGTACTTTTAATGACTCAAAGGAGCCCTAAGTGAATAAAGATAAACTAATAATCATGGGGTGGGAGCAGGAGACAGGATGGTTAGGGGACAGGAGTGGGTGTGCAACTGCTTATATATTTTACATAGTTTTGCCTTTTGAACCATAAGTGTAACAGCTGATTATTCAATATAATTTAATTCAAAGGATAAGTTAATTAGACACCCAATAAAAAAATAAAGTAGGAACAATTAATTTTCCTCCAAATGTCCATTAAATACCTAACCACCCAAATGAGAACTAATACGTGTGAAATTAAGGGCCAGGAAACCAAGCTGATTTTCTAAAGTTGATATTAAGATGTAAATATCTTTCTTCCTCTTCAGAAAATAATTATAAAACCATATTATAATGGAAGGCAAAATGAGATATACACACCTATTTTTACACACACACACACACACACACACACACACACAGATACACACACCAGTCTTCTCTTCTTTGGAGCAAAGCAAAATGAAGACTGGTTTGACAATTATCCTACCTCTGTCATTCCACTGAGATGGGCTGCTTTTTGATCCTCATCTTAGTCATGGTTAACACTGAAAAACCATTGCATGGGAAGGGAAGGCAAAATATGAATTGAGAAGCTACAACCTAGCATCAGTCAGGTGGAGCGACATTGGTGTCACCAGCAATAGCTGAACGTGGGTTGGCATTTGAAAAGGAATCTCCAAAACGAACTGTAAGTGTCTAAGTCAGAGCAAACCCAAACTAGGAAACTCTCTTTTCCCAGTAGCTTCCTATGGAAAGCCACACAGGCACTCACACGCAATAGCAAGCAATCACACGCACCACACTGGTGCAAGCTATAGACAGGGCCATTTTGCACGGACATTGTCTCCAATAGATGCCCAGACCAAGGTGGCCAGTGCTGGTGCTGTGCTTACCGGCACCACCGTGGAATACAGCTGCTGTTTCACCAGCGTCAGGTCCCGAAGGAGGGTGATGAAACTGCACAGACAGTTCAACAGAATTTTGCATGCGGCCTGGTTGAACACCTGGAGCTCTTCCACAAGCTGGGCATTGAGGGCCTCATACTCCTTTTTGGCCAAGTCCGACTCCTCCCCCGGTGCCCGCTGCAGGTAGCTGTTGTAGTCCAGCAGCTTGTCATAGCGTTTCTGGATGAGTTTCTGAGGCCCTGGGAACAGGGACAGCAGGGCTGACAGGGGCGTCAGGACGAGCTTCTGTAAGTGAGCTGCCTGCAGAGAGAGGAAATAATTCGGTCACGGAGCAGCCAGCGCTGCTATCCATGGGCTTCCTTCCTCCCTGCAGGAGCACCAGGAGACAGCAAAGTATCTAGCCAAGTTAAAGAAGGATCTAATCATTTTCCTGGCGTTGGGATCATCTCCTTCCACGCTTTCCCCTTCCCTCTCTTTCTAATCCCCGTGCCAGCACCTGGAGGGACGGGGTGGCCTCCAGCCTGTGACTGCATACATGATTCACCTGTCATTTTGCTGGCAATAAAAGAAAGAGTCCATCTTAGAAGAGACATCTGCCCTGACTTCCTGGCACCCGTGGTAGCTAATTTTGGTAATGGAACTGTATCCCCTATATCGATAGTACCCCCTTGTTATAGGTATTTTGCTCCCGTGATAGAAACGACCACAGAGCTATTGCTTCCTCTTTAGATACACTGAAGGATTAAGCCAATGCTGATTCTGTGTCCTAAATTGCTACATTTTTAGGTCTGAGTCATTGAAAATGAACTTCATATTAATGCCAAACCCCATGCCAGACCCTGAGCACCCTATGTTTCACTTATTCTCTTTGTATTTCTTTCCTACCCTTCTATTCTGAAGGCACTTGTACCCTGGGCTCACTGACCATCCTTTATCATACATGCATGGGTTATGTGATTATGTTATGGCAATTTGGAAGCAGGTTTCCTTTTGTACCCCGAAATATGTCCTAGGGAATCAGACTGAGCAGCAGCTGCTATTAATTAACTTAAATGACCTCTGGTAACTTTGTTTTAACTCATGGGAAATCTAGGAGAGAGGAGAAACCAATCTTTATTGGCACTAGCAATAGCCAACCCAGATTAAATTTGATGTCTAATTTATAAAATAATCCATATGCACCTGCAGACTGTTAAATGAGTCCTTTGGCTAAGCAAATAATCTGTTTCTTGTTCTGGAATAAATTGCTGTGTCTGTGACATGAATGGACTCTATAGGTAGTCTACTTACAATACTGCACTATAATAACAATATATATGTCATGTGACATAGACATGAGCCAATTCACTGTGCATGGGAATTGTAGTCGGAACAAATAAGAATCAGATTTTACTTTAAGATTTTGTCCAATAAAAATGTGTAGATAAGTATCTCTCATGTTTAGCTAAAAACAACTTCTGTGCTTTCAGATAGATGTTTGATTTTTAAAGAGTTCAAATATATGTTACCAATAAAAAGTTACTTTTATGTTGAGTTTTCTGATAATTATTTTAATTTATCCTAATTTATCATCTTGTGGTGTTATGCAAGATAGGAATACCTTGTCTCACCTTCCTGTTGAATTCTGGAACATATATATATGTGTGTATATATATATATATATATGTATATATATGTATCTACACTAATAAAAGAGTAAGATGCAAATTGACTGTACCTTCACAACACTCACCAGCCAATCAGGAGTGAGTATGCAAATTAACCCAACAAAGATGGTTAATTTGCATACGCAGGTGCCGAGGGCCTGGGGGCAGGGCAGGATGCTTGCGTCGTCTCCATGGTGACAATGCAGGCATTCTGCACTGCCCCAGCCACTCCTGGCCTCTGGGCAGCAGGGGAAGGTGGAAAGGTGGCTCCAGGCCGGAGTGAAAAGGCGGCTCCGGCTGGAGCGAGGGCGGTGCCGGCATCCAGGGGAAGGAAGGCCCGTTCTTGCACAAATCTTTGTGCATCGGGCCTCTAGTATATAATAAAAGCATAATATGCTAATTAGACCAGACAGCCGGATGGCCTCTTGGATGTCCTTCCGGACGATCTTCCAGATGAAGCCAAGGTTGTGAGGGCAGAGCCCCTTGTACAAATATATATATATATGACATAATCACATTTATTTACTAATGGAAGAGTTGATCCTAATCAAACCAACTCAGAAATAGTTGCATGTAAAGTATTTGTGATAACTGAACACAGTAATGAGGAAAAAAGCATGGAGAGATTTGCTCATTGAACTGAACTTATTTATCCTTATGGCTAATTCCCATCCAGGAGGATGATGGCATTTTTTCTTCACTTTCTCATAGATCCGAGTGCAGTTGACATTGTTCATAATGCATTCCACCACTAACTTCCCACCTTCCCACCTCCTGTGATGGTGCTCTCCTTCTCTTCCTGGCCCACTCCTGGTGCTGGACCAGAGTGCTGTTGACGAAGTTGCAGACGGTCTGAGCTTTCCTCCCATCAGCTGTAGTCTCTTCAAACTTCTCTCCTAGGTTGCATGAGAACTGTGTGGTCTTCACTGTGCTCTCGGTTTTGATGGTGAGGTTTTTGCCATCGGAAATGATGACACAGTCTGGCGTGCCCATGGTGCCCATTTTCCGCAGAGCCATTTCCAGCCTAATTCCCTCCCGTACTCCTGGGAGCCTTTGCTCTCCACTAAGCACCATCTCCCTACCAGGTGCTGAATGGAGGCTATGGTGGGCATGGAGTCATGTGGAGCAGAGCGCGGTGATGGGAGCATGGAGGTCTCTGGAGCATTCTTAATGAGGATGAAGCTATATACCATGTTTTTGCATGGTACTCAATAAATATTTATTGACTTAGTTAATGAACTGGAATTCAACTAAAGAGCAAACCCTTAGGACTTTTCTAAAATATGCCCTCTATAGATAATGTATAAGAACTAGCCACACTCTTTCCATTTAACATGTCATAAAAACTTCTCACCCTCCTCCCTCTCTCATTTACCTAACCTAGCATCTTAGTTCAGATGTAATCCTGACTTTCCATTTCCTGTGCTAGGAAAGCAAGGTGCTTCTCAGTATTTTTCTACTGTTGTGGAGGCAGTATCACTTCCCAGGACTCAGAAATATGTGAGGCTGCTCACTGGATGTCACAACTTGAGAAGGAGGGACATTATGGAGATTTAGAACCTGGTACACCAGGAATGCTAAACACCCTCCAACACAAGGGCCACTCAGTGAAGATTTGTCTGACCCTAAATGCCAGTAA
This sequence comes from Corynorhinus townsendii, assembly GCA_026230045.1. Taxonomy (NCBI): domain Eukaryota; kingdom Metazoa; phylum Chordata; class Mammalia; order Chiroptera; family Vespertilionidae; genus Corynorhinus; species Corynorhinus townsendii. The sequence continues at coordinate 74,836,300 of JAPDVU010000001.1, read as the reverse complement.
TGCCAACACAATAATGCCACCTTCACGGATCTTCAAGATGATGACGGAGGCTATTGTATTTTAGATGTAATACTTGAAATACTGTTATGAAATAACAATATCTATGGAACACAAGATGCTAAGTTAAAATTAGTATTATTCAGACTAGTTTACCACCCAAATGTTTTATTGGCTCAAGTATCTCTTTATGATTACCAAACTCTGTTTTATGATTCTGTATATTTTACTGAACTCCTAGGAAACAAATATTTACCACAGAACAGGAGACATAATATATGATTCTTATGTAAAAGCCCATTCTCAATAGGAAAGCTTTACTTTTGAGCCTACAGAAGGTTAATAAAAGTCACATTTTCAGAGATTGTCTTCACACCCACCTGAGTAAGGACTCTAAGAAAATCTCAGCTTTCTAACTTCATAAATCCTTTCTGTATCACATGCACACTTAAACTAAATGTTGGTTTTAGTTGCTCAGACACTTACTACCCCTAGAAACACAGTCTGGGACCCTCTTAAGTTTTGGTTATAGTGAAATCTACACTAATCCACTTTAAAATATTTAATGATAAAAAAATCTCCGGTTTAAAATCTACTGACTTTGACATTAGTATTCACTTTAGTGCATGTTTTATTTCTAACCAGAAAAAAGTAAGTGAAAATCAGCTTTTTTTTGTTAACCGTACTATTAAATTTGCATTTACCTATGAAGATAAATAACTTACAAAGTCATCACAGGCATATGGGGCATTCCTTGGGGCCTCTGGATGACCCCCGTCTTCCTCATCTTTGGTGCATGAAATCTCCTGGAGCTCTAGCACACTCTGCAGGGCAAAGTGCATGGCATCCTGGAACCCAGAGCAAAGTTACACAGAGGGCAAAGTTCCAAAGTTAGTACAATGACACTTATCCCAAATGGGCACTTCATCAGCATCACCCTCCATTCCCACTGAGAGGTAAGAAGGAAAAAAAAGAAAAAGAATTCATCATGAATACTTCGTACAAGGAGGTTACCTGTAGCAAACCATTTCCTCACTTCCTCCCATGTTACTTTCTACTACTGCTCTTGATGATACCCTCTTTTATTAAGAGTCCATCTATTTGTTGTTGTTGTTTATGTTAATTCTCACCCGAGGAAATTTTTCCATTGATTTTTAAAGATTGTGGAAGGGGAGGGTGGAGAGACAGAGACACATTGAATGGTTACCAGGGACGGTGATGGAACCTGCAACCAAGATACATGCCCTTGACTAGAATCAAATTCAGGACCCTTTGGTCTGTGGGCCGATGCTCTATCCACTGAGCCAAACCGGCTAGGGCAAGAGTCCTAGCAAGAATCACTGGCGATTCTTCAGCATTCAATTATTATAGAGCCTTAGTTTAAAAATCACTCCTCTTTTATGTATGTCTTCCATTTTCCTTAGTGAATTTAATGCTCTCTTTAAGCGAAGATGTTCACATTTCTGTTCAATCATTTAGTGGAAATAGAGGACATTCCTCTATTGCCAAGAGGCATTTACTCCTTGAAATTTACATCAAGGGCAGGGTTCCCATGCCCTTTTACAACTAAGTTTTGGTTTTCGTTTTCCCAAATGGCAGCACTTTAGGAAAAGATGAGTAAACCTAATTGTAAAATCAGGCTTTGCGTCAGTCAATAAATAAGGAAAGAATGTGGCTTGCTGGTTACATAGCATAGAACCTTGTCACCAAATCATTGTGCCTGACAATCCTCTGTTGTGATAACTTATCTAAGTGCTCATTTGCCTCTGAAAACTGGAAAATGGGAAGGGGACCATTGAACTGATATACATGTAATTCTACTGACTCTCTGTGTTTCATTGTCATAACCCTGGTTAGGATGTTGTTAAGGACACTGTCGTCTTTATGAGATCCATCAGAAAAACTCCGGCCTGGTCTTCCTACTGAATATAGTTATCCTGTTCTCCAATTGGTTTGTTTAAGTCTGATTCTTCAACAAGGGCACCAAAACCTCAAAGGGGACTGGAAATCTGTGGGGATATTTTTGTCTTTTACTATGGTTGTGTAGGAGTATTTGCATATTTTAATTTGAATTATTTTGTTAGAATTTATTTTCACTTATATTGATTTTCTTTTATGTATGACTCCCTACCGAAGGTTGAATTCCTTTCAGAGCTGTGAAGGGCACATTGTGAAACCCTGGATGTAAAATATATGCAGGCACTCAGTTTGTTTTAGGATTGTGTGATCACATGCCTTTTTGGAGGGTCAGCTGCTAGGTAGCAACCGCTAAATGTGAGACCCACCTGTGAGTTTTCTGGGTTTTTGAAATGGCCTTTCTATTATGCACTTTTTACTTTAAAACTTCTCTTCTAATTTCATTTTATATGCCTCTTTGATTTTCTTTCAATTCTACTCTTAAATATGCAAATATGTGTTTCTAGTCCCCTCCGAGGTTTGTGTGCCCTTCTTGAAAATCAGACTTAAAACAACTGGAGTACAGTCTAGTTATATTCGGTAGGAAGGCCAGTCAGGAGTTTATTTAATCTAACAACATAAACAAGGAACATTTGTGCCTTGTCCGAAATTTTGAATTAGTGAGCTCATCTCCAGTGTAAAGAAAGCCAGTGCTGACTCGCACCATGTGGCCATCACGTGAGCAAACGTCCCACAATCTGGCGAGATGGATGGGGGAACAAAGAACAAAACCACAGCCTTTACACTGGCTTCCTTCACCAGCAGTTTGCTGCACCCCAAACTGGATACAGTAGGTGTCATCATATAATGAATGCACAGTCGATTTACTCTTCAGAATTACCATGGACATGGGTACCTGCTGGTACAATCATGGAAGAGTCATGTCTCCCGTACCTGTATGTGTTGAAAACAGAATGAAATGTTCTTCACACAGTGCCTCACGGTCTTTTCTAAAGATCTAAATAGCTTTTCTTCTCTATTAAAGGTGTTGTCTTTCACCTAAAATAAAGATGAGATTATTTATTTTTATAACTCAAATGAATCTGGTGTTTAAAGAAAAATATCACACGCCGTATTGGCCAGCACATTACCGGAAAGTCCCGGCTGGGATGAAAACCTCTGGGAAGCCGCCGACTGCCTTTAACACAGCTCTCTCTGCGGACTGGCACACGGCACAGCTCATGAGCAGCGAAGCCACGTGGCACAGCTTCACTTGCCCTTCAGTTTTCACACAGCTTCACCTATGTCGCAGCAGCGGTAGGAGGTCAAATGTTTCTCTGCTGCTCTTAATGACATGTATTATGTATGTGCCCTTAAGTTATATTATATTTGTGAGCTTATAAAATAAAAATAAATAAAGTGAGAATTAAAAAATGGAAAATAAAAATTTGATCTACTGCCTGGAATTTCTTGTTTTGCTGTTATGTATGACGCCTTCCAATTTATTTCATGGTGGTCATTTAGAAAATATTCTTAGGTTCTTGGCTAAAGAAATGTGATAATTTTTTATCAACTCAGATTTGAAAGATGATATATAATCTTAGCAAAACTAGCCCCCTCTTAAGAAACTCAGCAGTTAAGGCACTGGTCACATGCATTCAGTTATTTTTTGTTATCTTATATGCTAAGCATTCAGAAAAAAAATATGCTTTTTGTGTACTTGTAACAGTTTCTGGGAATGCACACTTATTATTGCTCTTAATGGTGAGAAGAGTTTCTTGGCAATCAATTGGCTAGAACCAGCCTCGTGTGGGCAAATCTGTGTGAACAGCAAATGTTTCATAGACTGTGGTGTGTATTCTTCAGTGTGGTACTGGCTAACAACCATAGCTGTCTTCGGTTCATACATTTGTTCATTTAAAATTATTGACCTTAGAACTGAATACATAGAAAATGATGACATTTTTATTTTTAACCGCCTTAATAATGCTCATCTAAAAAGACTTTTGCTTAAATGGGCAGCATAGTTCTTTGTAATCCACACAAAATTTAACTCTTTGCCTTAGGATTTCTATGCTCTAACCCAATTTAATGCATACAACTATAGGCTGTGGTAGATTGTTTTAAAAAACTCATCCCCAGCTATTTTGTTCAGTATATCTTGGCTCGTACCCAGATGGTTTATAAAATAAGAGGCTCAAGCATCACACTATGAGAAATATGGCCCATTTCTCCTTCTCCATAGTCAAAACAGGCTGCTTTATGTTGCTGGAATATGCTACTGTCTCTTTTCTGCTAGAACAATTCTGTTTATTTTTTAAGGACTTGCTCAGTTGTCACCCTTCTACGAATGCTCCCTATCATTTCCATGCTCTCCACTGTAGAAAATGAATTACTCCCTCATGTGTGCTCTCACAAAACTAGCCAATTATTTAAGCTATTCTCTCCAATGATGCATTGCAGGTATTTTGTCTTAATAATAATAATAACAGCTAACATTTATTAAACACTATGTTCCATACACTGTGCTAGACCCTGTCATCCATTTGCTCATTTTAATTCTTATACTGTACAACTCTATGGATAGATGCCGTGATCACTCCCATTTTGGGAAAGAAACAGGTTTCAGAAGGAATGGCAGAGATGATTAACATTTTCCCTGCCATCCACTTACTGATGGAATCAGCCCCTCTAGTTTAAGGTAGACACCTGGCTGCCGTGCCAGTGACTACCCTTCCCAGATTCTCTTGCTCTGTCCTTGGAACTGGGTTTTTGTAAATAGGACGTGAGTGAAAGTGATGTGTTTCATTTCTGAATCTTGACCTTAGAACACCGTCCTTGGGTCTTGAATGAAGACCTGGCTGTGTCCCAGCTTCAACCAGGAAGATGAAGACAATATGTTTAGGAGACAGCAACGCACACAATTGGGGAGAACTGGGTTCTGAAGCATCTCAGGCAGAAGAGCCCATCTGGACCCACACTCAGGACGGTTACAAGAGGGAGACATACATGACGGGCTGACTGAAGCTTATGTTTTGGAATCTCTTGCTGACAGAAGCGTGGCCTTTACGCTAAATAACACAGGGAGTTAAAGAAGCTTGCAAGGTTAATCAGTAGGACCAGGATTCAAAGCTAAGTGGTCTGAGATCAGAACCTCTTTGTATTCCCAGTCTCTCATACAGAGCCTGGCACCTAAGAGTTCAATACATGTGTGATGAATTGAATAGAATCTTCCTCTTGGGTAATAGTTTTATATCCTAACTCCGCCAAATATTTCCCCTGAGCTGCTGACAAGTGCAAAATGGGCTGATTTGAGATTTATCTCTTCCCCAGTCCAGCCCATGCAGCTGATTTTCTGATTAACAGTAAAATGCTTCATTGCTGACAGGACATCCTCTCAAAAGATTAAGGGGAAAATCTAATTAATATCCCTCCAGGCCACTTTCACGACAAAGCACGTTTAGCTCATGATTGAAAACTATCAGAAGCTGATGATAAATATGTTAAGGAATATAACAGCTTCTACAGAAGCCTGCCCAGAATGAAGACGGGCCTATTGTTCCTCAGCGGAATTGTCTTAAATCAGAAGCAGCATGTCAAAGGGTAGGGGAGGGTTGCTTGCACATATTTCCACATGCCTGTGGAGGCTACCATCTCTTCTCACATGAATTCTCAGTTCAATTTTATGGCTGTTGTTTTTAGTGGCAAGGTATTTTTAAAATATTCACCCAAGGATATTTTTCCATTTATATTTTTTTGAGAGTGGGAGAAAGAGAGAGAGAGAGATGAGAGAGACACATCAGTTGGTTGCCTCCCACACATGCCCCAATCAGGGGCTGGGGATCAAGCTTGCAACCATGGTATGTGCCCTTGACTGGAATCAAACCTGGGACCCTTCAGTCCATGAGCTGACGCTCTATCCACTGAGCCAAAATGGCCAGGGTGGCAATGTCTTGATTTTCCTTTCCCTGACCTGTGACCACACATCATAAATGTCCCAAACATCCCATATTATAGCTCTACATTGGGAGGAGGGGCCTGGAGTTACCTCCTGTATGCAATGGATCCAGTGAGCCCCTAGAAGAATATAAAGATGTAAGTAGAAGGATAAGTAAGCCATGTGTTCCCAGAAAGTCCATATTGGATACGGTATGGGAAAGTCATCACAGCTGGAGGAGGAAATAAGAACAAGGCTCAGACAAAGTGCATTTACTCACAAGTCCTCGAGAAGGGGTCACCCCAGCCATGCAGGGTCACTAGGCTTGGTTAGGTGGCAGGAAGAAGCAAAGAGAGAGTCTAAGCCAGAGTCTTTATTGGAGTTTTTGTGGGGAAACCCTACAGACACACTGGGCAGAGTAAACAGTTTGAATAATTGTCCTGGGCTTGAGGCTATCCAGGTTGTCTCTGATTGCTTGGTACCTGGCCCTGGTATCGAGGGCAGAGGAATATTGGTGTGTGAATGAGATAGGGAGGTGGTGGGGGCTATGGATTCCGGATTGGTTGGTTTGCGAATGAAAGAAGTGATCCCCGCTGAGCCCTTGGCCATCTCTAAGAAACAGGCTATTCCTGGGCTGGGCTCGCTCCTCAGCCAACAAGCTTATAAAGATGTCAAAGCATCAAAAAATACAGAAAGTAAAAGACCTGATTAATACACCATGCATATAGGACTTTATATCCATGTGGCAGCTGAGAAGTCTGAGCACTGAAAAAGGTAAATAACAATACAAGGTAATGATATAAAATAATGAGATGGTGGTAGTGATGATGATGATGCTAGTATTTATTGAGGGCTTCCCCACTGCGTTAGGTACTTTCTTTCTATGCATCATTTCACTTAATCCTCACAACTACTCCATGTGTTAGGTCCTAGTATAATTCCCCAATTTACAGATGGTTACATTGAATTTCAGTTATTTGCCCAAAGACAAATATTAAATGACAGAGGTAAGGTTCAAACCCAGCTATGGATGATTTCAAAGATTTTGCTCTTAATTCCTGCCCTGTGCTACCTCCTGCGATATGAACAGGGCCGCAACCGGGGTCCACTCAGTGAGTTTGTCCGGTGGTCAGAGGAGGAAGAGACCATTTTTAGCTCAGTGGTTGGAGAGCTACCGGGACCATGGAAAATGGGAAAAGAAGAACACAGCAGCTAGCAAGCGGGTCAGATAAGACGAACCACCTAACACCAATGCTGAGCCACCATCCGCTTGCCTCTAGTTAAAATTAAAACCTTTAGCTAGAGAGCTTAACATAATAAGAGATGAAATCATGCAAATGAGAAGGAAAATAAAAAGTACTGTATAGTATCTAAAGAAAATCCCCGCCCACTTTTGGTTAGAAGCCCACTCACTGTATTACCACCTCCAGGCCATGAACTTATTACTATCTTGCGAATCTTGAAATGTGCCCCATGGATCACATACTTCAGGGTTATTTCCCTTCAAAACACTTGGAGTCTCTGTAAAAACACAGACTTCTAGATTGTACCCTTAAACCAGGCGGAGCCCTGGAATCTTGGAGCAAGCTCCCCAGCTCATTCTGTGCACATCAATGTTTGAGAGCCTTTGCTACTTCATCTATTATGTATTAGGGGTCGAGGTGAACAAGGTGCAAGTCGGGCTAAACAACTGACACAAAACAATAACCTAGTAATAGAATGTGCATCTAGGAGTGGGGAGGGAAAGTGGAAGGAGATAAGTGGCAGGGAAAAAATGGCACTAACACGAGCACCTGAACAGTGTTTACTCCAGGTGAAATGAAGATAAAATGAATATCAAGGGAGCCCTAGAGGCAAGTGAGAGTTTAAAAAGCAGAAACAAGACAGGGACGAAAGGAGGGCATTGCCTTGGGTGAGATTATATGCCAGGTGATGGCGAGGGTCAGGACTGCTAGGCAGCCCTGGTTGAGCTCTGTCCGTATGTCCTTATCTCTGCTTTGCCAGCTTCTGCGTGGAAGTACCACAGTAGGATAGTGTCAAACCCACCCTCACTCCAGAGAGAGAGAGCGAGCGAGAGAGAGAGAGCGAGAGAGAGAGAGAGAGAGAGAGAGAGAGAGAGAGAGAGAGAGAGACAGAGAGAGAGAGAGAGAGAGAGAAGGAGAGAAGGAGAGAAAGAGGAACAGCATAACAACCTTGGGCAATTACCTTGATTCTCAGTGTTCTAGAAACAGCTGTGTACCAACAGGATAAAACCTCACAAAAATACCAGCGTTCATGTTCCCAGGAAAATGTATGTGGCCCAAGAAGAAAAATTACCTGTGATTCTCCTCTGGTCAGAATCTTGAGATAATTTGTCACTCTCTTTGATTTCTTGCTAATTGAGTGAATATTTAGTTTCGACAATTTATCTTTAAGTGATTCATCCTCATCATTCTTCTTGTATTTTAGAACTAAAACAAAAGAAAACATATCTGGGCCCGTCCGTGCAGCATAGAAAGTGTGTTTTACCCAAGCATTCAAGATCAATATTTATGCTTAAGATAAAAATCCACATGATGATTGGCTCCCTGTAGGAGATGCCATATGCTCCAGCCCCACTGCCCAATCATAACTCCAGCCGCCCACCTCCTCATCCTTCAAAACTGCTGTCTGAGGGTGTAAGCCTCAAAAGCACCAGGTTCACTTACCTCTCACATTAAAAGTATCAAGCTCTTCCTCTCTCCTCAGATAATGCAGTTACTCTCTGGGGTTTCTAGAATGAAGCATCAAGCCCTAACTAATGAAAAGACAGCCAACCCAAGGAGTCCTCAGATCCTAGAGTGGCTTTCTACTAGCACACAGTTTTGGGGTAAATTGAGTCACCTCTCTGAGCTTTACTTTTTTTAATTTTATTGACATGTTTAGAGACAGAGAAAGAGGGAAGAGAGAGAGAGAGAGAGAGAAACATTGTTCAATTGCCTCCTGTATGAACCCCGACCTGGGGTAGAACCAGAAACCTAGGTATGTACCCCGACTGAGAATTGAACTCTAAACCACTTGTTATACTGGAAGATGATGCTGCAACCAATTGAGCCACCCAGGCCAGGGCTGAGCTTTACTTTAAAAAAAAATTTAATATATATTTTTATTGATTCAGAGAGGAAGGGAGAGGGAGAGAGAGAGAGAAACATCAATGATGAGAGAGAATCATTGAGCGGCTGCCTCCTACACAGTCCTCCCCGCCTCCCCACACCGGGAACTGAGCCTGCAATCTGGGCATGTGCCTTGACCGGGAATCGAACTGTGACCTCCTGGTTCACAGGAAGACACTCAACCACTGAGCCACACCGGTTGGGCTGAGTTTTACTTTTTTATCTTTAATATCACTTTTATTTCTCATACTGTGCAAATGTTAAGTATTCCTAATATTCCTTTTTGGTAAGGGTGTGGCGAGATGGGCAATCTCACATACTGTTGATGAAGATTAAACCAACACAGTTTCAGTACAGAACAATTTGGCAGAATCTTATAAAAATTAAAATATTCATAGTCTATAACCAGGAAGTCCATGCTTTTCATAAGCATACAAAGTTTGGTTTGCTACAGCAATTTTTTCTAATAGCAAAATGTTGGAAACAATCTAAAAGTTTATCTAGGACCTAGAGGAATAGTTTAATAAATTATGATATGCTCACAAATGGAATACTATGGAACCATTAAAAAGAAGGCCATGTTAACTAGAAGAATGTTCATGACATAAGATTACGTTTTTTAAGAACCCAGCAAACTGTGGTATTATACATGTTGCAGAAAGGAAAGAAGGAGAAGAGAGAGAGAGAGAAAGAAAGAAGAAAGAATAGAAAAAAAGACAGAAAGTCTGAAGAAAAGAATCATGGGAGAGGAAAGCTTTTCTCTTTAAAACTTTAAAATATTTTAAGCAAACACAAAGTGAAAATAATAATACAACAGCTATTATCTGTCTCTGAGCTTTGTCAAATCTTAATTTTGCCTTGTTTCCACTTTTTAATTAAAAAAGAAATTACATAACAGGTAAAGTTTCTCTGAACCCCATCTTTAATCCCTGAAGGAATTGTGATCTTTAAGAATGAGTTTATTGCCCTAGCTGGTTTGGCTCAGTGAACAGAGTGTTGGCCTGCGGACTGAAGGGTCCTGGGTTCAATTCTGGTCAAGGGCACATGCCCAGGTTGCAGGCTCGACCCCCACTGGGGGGTGTGCAGGAGGCAGCCGATCTGTGATTCTCTCTCATGACTGATATTTCTATCTCTCTCCCTCTCCCTTTCTCTCTGAAATCAATAAAAATATATTTTAAAAAAGAGAGAATGGGTTTATTATATCTGTGTCCATTTCATGCCTTTATTGTGTGTTTGCAGTCATACAACTCATAGTATTCTTTTGAATGTCAATCTTTATTAAAATGGTACCAAACTGCATATATTCTTTTGTCACTTGATACTTCATTTTAAAAAATAGCATTTTTAAATTTATGCAATTGATGAATATACCCCGATTAATGTTATAACTTTTATGTTCTCATGGTATCACAGTGTATAACACACAGTTTATCCATGATCTGAATAAATATGTAAGCCATTTTCTTCCCTTTTTTATTTATTTGCTATTATGAACAATGCTAGTTACTTATGGGCAAGAGTTTCTCAAATATGTAAAAATTGATTTTCTGGGTCTTGGGTGTGTGAATCTTCAACTTCATTAGAAATTATCAAATTGTCCTCCAAAGTGTTGATTCCAATTTATAGTCTCACCTGCAGACTGAAATTCAGCACTTAACATTATCCATTAAAAATATTTTTGCCAATATTATAGGCTGGGAGTAATGTATCATGATTTTAATTTGCATTTCCCTGATTATTAGTGAAGCTTAGCGACTGAAAATGTATTGGTCTTTCTGCCCTGGCTGGTGTTGTTCAGTGGTTGGAGTGTCAGCCTGCAACACTGAAAGTTTGCAGATTCAATTACAGGTCAAGGACACATACCTGAGTTGCAGGTTTGATCCCCTGTCTGGTGGGGCTCTTGTGTAGGAGGCAACTAATCAATGTGAAATGTATTTCTCTCACATTGATGTTTCTCTCTCTCTCTCCCCCTCCCATCCTTCCTTTCACTCTCTCTAAAATTCAATAGAAAAAATATCCTTGGGTGAGGAATAACAATAACAACAACAAAAAATACACAAAAAACTTTATTGGTCTTTCTGTAAAATGCTTGTATTTATTATTAACTTTTTAAATTATATTTTTATTACTGATTTAATATTAATAATTATATATTCTAGAGAGTAATTCTGTGTATGGACTGTCTTTTCATTGTATTTATGGTGTCTTTTTCTCTGCAACTTTCACTTTTTATTCTGTGCCCTTCTTTATAATCCTATCTAAAAAAACAAAAGGAGTAATATGCAAATTTACCATCACTCAAACACACACAATGACCACCCCCATGTGGTCAAAGATGGCTGCCCCCATGTGGACACAAGATGGCCAGCAGGGGAGGGCAGTTGGGGGGGACCAGGCCAGCAGGGAAGGGCAGTTAGGGACAATTGAGCTGGCAGGGGAGCAGTTAGGCATCAATCAGGCTGGCAGGAGAGTGGTTAGGGGGTGATCAGGCTGGCAGGCAGAAGCGGTTAGAGGCAAACAGGCAGGCTGGCAGGCGAGGGGTTTGGGAGCTAGTAGTCCTGGATTGTCAGAGGAATGTCCAACAATGGGCAGTTGGACATCCCTCAAGGGGTCCCAGATTGGAGAGGGTGCAGGCTGGGCTGAGGGACACACACACCCTTCGTGCACGGATTTTGTACACTGGGCCTCTAGTTTATTAATACAAATGCATACCACTTTTTGAATTATTAATACAAATACATATCACTTTTTGAATTAAAAAATTAGAAAATAAAATAACAAAAATAAGTGGAGTGATTGGACCAGTTGGCTTCAAAGTCTTACCATTATTTTAATGTTGAAGTGAGATTTGATGTTAGAAGTACGAAGTCAAAAAAACAAAAAACAAAAAAACAAAAAAACAAAACAAAAAACAAACAAACAAACAAAAATCCCCAAAAAACTTTAGGGGAACAAATCCCACTGAGGACCCACAATCTATCCCAATGCACTACTACAGGGACGGTGTGATTGTGCCTCCTGATTTGAAATCTACATTCTATGTTAGACACCAATTTTACATCTCAGCTAACAAAGAGTTAACAATGCTTTGTTGATGTGAGAAAGAAATACACTTGCTCCCTTCAGTGGAACCATTATTACTCCCCAAGCCTCCCTTTTTTGTGTGCTGGAACCAGGTGAGCTGAAGTGTTAGCTGGCCCCCCTCACCTGGATCTGCACCTTTCACTACCGATTGAAGGCTCTAGCTTCTCACTGCTCTAGCTACCTGGCCTTGCCATGTCTCCTTCTCACCACACACACTGCCAGAGACGGGAGGACTAGAGGCTCTGGGTGTCTTTAGCCCACAACTTGTCATCAGGCATGCAATGGTCACAAGAGGTTAAGTATAGACCTGTTTGATTTTTAAAAAATATGTTTTTATTGATTTCAGAGAGGAAGTGAAAGATAGAAACATCAATGATGGGAGAGAATCATTGATTGACTGCTCCCTGCACGCCCCCAACTGGGGAGCAAGCCTGCAAATCAGGCATGTGCTCTGACCAGGAATCAAACCAGGGACCTCATGGTTCACAGGTCTATGCTCAACCACTGAGTCACACCGACTGGGCTGATTTTTTTTTAATGGTCATTTTTGTGCCTTATGATCTTCTCCTGAACCCAGCTGGCAAGGCGAAGCCACATTCTCTTCCTGATCACTACAACTGCTCTAACTGCTCAGACATGCTGACTCTCAGAAACAGAAACAGAACATGCCAGTCATGGAGAGCACCGAATTCATCATGTCTTCTTACCTAAATCTTTCCGTCTTTTAAGTTCATTGATGTTTACATTGATGTCTTTCACCGCAGCAAAGGCATCCTCCAGGGCTCTGCAGTCTGGGTGAGAGGGAGGGGTAGAATTGCGAAGTTCACACAGCAATAGCGGGTATTTCGTCACACGTTGAATTGGTTTGATCAACAAGGAGCTCATGTTAGTTAAGTTCGATTTGCCTCTACAATAGAGATAAATAATGTCAGTTTTGCGAATATTAGTTTTATTATCTCCTCTTAAGGTTTGTGATTTTTTAAATGTTTAATCCTGAAACTGTTTTTCCTCCCCATGCCATCCATTTGGCTATGTACAATTTCTAAGTGAAAGCAAGAGCAGTGGGTGACTGAAAGATCCTCTACCAAACAAAAACTTTAAAAAAAAACACATCACCCACACAACAAAACAAAACCACACAACAAAACAAAAGCTGAGTATATCTGTCCACCAAAAAGGATTCAAAGCATCATTCCCTCCATGTCCCATTTACAGGTTTTTGTTAATAACAGGCTTTATGATAATAGTGGGAAGCAAACAATGTCAGAATGTATTTTTCCATGACAGCCAAGAAAAATTCTTTTACCAATGGTATTTTTCTGATTATTAGTGAGGAAAATAAACTCATTATTAAAAAATCTAAACAGATGACTTGCCAACTATAGTCAAAAGAAAGCACTGTCTTCTCCCTTCTACCAAACTGAGAAATTGCCTTTTTATTGTTTCAGAGCTTCTATCAGTCCCCAAAGGAGATTTATAAGAAATGCAATAGTTCTCTGAATACTATTAATAGCATCACTATCACTAATCATTGCTGTCCTGACATGCTGGAATTGTTCTTAGCCAGCAAATCTTCACAAGCTACACAAAAGTGAACCCTCAGGCCTGACTACAAGCTTGGTCATGTCACTGTCCAAGCCACAGTCATTCATTTTTCAGCCAGAATGTAGCCGTTTCTAAAAATCTCTGTGCAAAAAGGCAAGTAAAAAGACATTGTAAATGAAACATGGATGAAAATCATACTTTGAGTCCCTTCTGGTGGACAGATATATTTATTTGCTTGCTTTCCTTTTTGTTTGTATTTAGTAGAGAATACAGACACTGCTTTCAAATACTGATAGGTGGCTTTTCCATTCTTCAATTATTATTTTTAAGTACTAATATGGATAGACAACAGACCACATGATTGCAATAATGAAATAATCTAAAAATCACTGAACAAAATGAGAAAAGTTGCCTGTTAAGAAAAGATCTGAAGCCACCTTAGATACCATCTAATTGAAGCCTTCATTTGAATATTGAGAAACTAAGGAATTTTGATTATCATGTGTATGTGCATACGTGTGCGTGTGCTCACGTGCGTGCATGCGCATGCGCACACAAACACACACCAGTCACTATCAAATCTTCCATCTCGTTTCTCTATTTGGTAGTTTATGCTCAGTTTCTCTGTCACCACTGTATCTCCAGCATGACATATAGTGTTCTCTCAATGAATATTGGTAGACTGAGTGACAGATCTCTCAGATATTTTGTAATATGCCTTTATTTTACATTGAACTTATTTTCCCTCCCAAAATTTCCTATGGTCTTAATAACTGAGGAATTTTGTTCACGTACTGAGCAAATGATGTTACCATGACAGAAACAAAAACTGAAGCAGACCAAAAAGTAGCTTTTTTTTTTTTTTCAGGAAGACCAAAATAAAAAAGCTTTTCAAGGGAGTAAAGGGTTGCTTTACATGACTTATCTTGTACTTTCTACCCATTGGCACAAAATCTATTAAGGAAATGAGGGAATGAGACAGGGTAGCAAAAAAGAAATGAGGGGGCAAGGAAGAGAGAGATATTACTGGTTTCCAAGAGAACTAGGTGAAGCAAATGAAAGAAAATATAAATACTATGAATACTAAAAAAATAATAAGTAAAACATATTTCCTAACTGATGCTGTATCAATAGCTGAACCTTTGCTATGAAGTACACATTTTCTCACATTTCTTAAGCAAAGGTGCTTTAACAATACTACAATTTAGAGACTTAAGTAGACTTACAATTCCCTTAAGTAAGAACAAATCAGAAATATAGAAGGTATTAACTAGGAAAAAACATATCTATATGAATATGATCAGAATTTCTTCTGAGTTTTTCAACCATCACCAAATAGTAGTTTATTTAATCTGCTAAAAGTCACTGAAAATACCATCAAAATATAAACATAGTCAACAATTAAATAAGAAAACTCAGTTTTAATAAGATAGTTTATAGTGTGGCCCATTGCTATATAAATTTTTATTTTTAAAATCCCCAAATATATTAAAACATACCCTGTTTCTTTGAGCTTCCCTTTCTTCTTTATCAAGATCTGTCAAAAACCCAAAGTAGACCCTTCACTACTTCTTTTCCCATCACTCTTTGGCATAAAAATTCTATTCTTTC
Source organism: Corynorhinus townsendii (assembly GCA_026230045.1). Classification (NCBI taxonomy): domain Eukaryota; kingdom Metazoa; phylum Chordata; class Mammalia; order Chiroptera; family Vespertilionidae; genus Corynorhinus; species Corynorhinus townsendii. The sequence continues at coordinate 74,821,099 of JAPDVU010000001.1, read as the reverse complement.
CCTTTTATGTTTCAAATGACAATAATAACAATGATAAATGATTATTGTTTCTCTTAAAAGCATCACAAATGCAAATATTAAAAAGGCTCTCTCAAAAACAAGAGCCCTTTTTTGTCTTCAGACTTGCACTTTGGACAGTTGCCCAAGTGATGAGCAATGATATTCTGATACCCGCATCACACAAGCAACGTGGTTAAGAAAATAGAGGATGTGATAAAATAATGACACTCCAGGCATTCGGTGCCACAAAGCTCACCCATCTAAACCCTCACAATAAAATTAAGTTCTGATAACTTTGAGGCAGTGCATCCTATGTGTGACACCACCCAGCTCAGCCAAGCAGCCAATTACCACATACCTCCCCCACAGAAAGTAGCTGAATGTAACAATTCCCCAGATATATTGAGTTGAAAACTAAGGTGGTTACTAATTTATAATTCTGTTTCATCTTCCTCCCTCTTATAAATACTTTGGCAAGTATTTGGTACCATAAGTAGCTACACTAATCTCATTAGAAATTATTATTGGGACTTTGCAAAATCAAGTAAATACAGCTGGCTGTGCTTTCTTTTAGCAACATCCAGTTTTGCTATAAAGAGCTTCACATCAAATACAAGAAAATATTTCCACAATGAAAATAAAAATGACATTTAAACAATGTAAAAACTATGATGGAAAACAACACTGAGGCACATCGGTATTTCTTAATTAGAGGGAGGAAATGAGAGAAAGGAAAAATAATCATGTAACTATTGATCATATTAGTTTGAATTTCCTCTATTTTACGACTATAAGTATCTGAAATTTAATATTTAATTTACAGTAGCCACAAACCAACTACATTACAATTGATTTTTTCAATGTACAGTATTCTCCCTTTAAAACACATTAAGTCAATTTTAAAGGAAACTGTATATTGCTACTAATAACAATCAAATAACATTTGCCATAAATTAAAAATAGCTGTGAAAATACGGAACTATCAGTAAATGTTAGAAGATTTAAAGAAGATGAATGAATGACAAATTGATATAGCAGACTAGAGAACCAAAAATATGGATAGGTAATAATTTAATTATTCTTCCAAAAGTTCATTAATTAGAGTTCCTGAGAACCTATGGAAGCAGAAAGAGAGGGAGATGGGGACTAGGATAAGAAGGGGCTAGTTGAAAATCTGTTTAAGAAACAACCTTTTTTTAGGGTGCCATACAAATAAAGGGGTTCATCTGAAGGACTAAGAAAGACCTGTTGGAATTAAAAGATAATAGCAGAAATAAAAACTCACAGTGTTGCGGGGGAGGGGAATATTCTGGAACTTTCCAGAGGGAAGAACAAAAATATAAAGGGATTGAGAATAAAAGGAAAATACAGAAAATCAGGGGACTGTTTTAGGAGGGTCAATATCAAAAATAAGAGTCTGAGAAAAAGAGAGTAGAGATCCTATGGGGAGGAAATCATCAGTGACGTAACTTGAGAAAAGGACATGAGTTGGCAGGTTGAACGACCTCACTGAGTATCCAGAACAATGGATGAAATGGATTCACACCCTGGAAGTCATGAAACTTCAGACTTTTGGGGACAAAGAGAAGATCCCACAATCCTTCAGAGAAACATATAAACAAACAGGTATAAACAAATGATTAAGAATCCAAACAAGCTTCAGATTTCTCATAGCAACACTGAAAACTAGAAAACAATGAGAAATTACCATTAAAACTTGAAGATGAGTGATATTCAATTTGGAACTCTCTATTGCTTAGAATTCAATAGTTTAGAATTCAAACTACAAATTAAGAGTGAGGATAAAATAAAGATATTTTGGATATAAAAGTTCTCAAAATTTTACTTCCCATTCATTCTTTGATGAATAGAAGAAACTATTGTAGGACATCCTCCACAAAAACAGGAAAGAGGCAAAGAGAATTTCCAGGATGATGGGAGGGGAATTCCTGAAAGACAGTTGTGCCCAGTGTCACTAGTCCAAACCAGCAAGCCAGAGGCCCTGGGAGAAGCTTCCTTAGGGAGGTGGAAGTGATAGTATACAGAACATATTTGGGTATCTTAAAATATGACTGGCTCTGAGTTTAGCATTAATGATTAGCAGAAAGAAAACTAGGAGGGGAAAAATAATAGTTAACTCACAGAAAGACAAATAATCATTTATTCCAAGGTTTAGCACTGAAAAGAACTTACTCAGATATCCTCAGATATAATAATTCCAACGCTGATTATTCCTCTACTCCAAATTATAATGCAACTACATAAGGTGAATGGAGAGGTGGGAAGAATGTGTGTGTGTGTGTGTGTGTGTGTGTGTGTGTGTGTAGAGGAGATGGGGTAGAAAAGAGAGATAAATTATTGTCTTCTACAGGGAAAAGTCAATACATAATACTCAAATATGTGAAACCAAACATGTTTTCAGAGTCAGGAAGATAAATTCCAAAAGAGTCAACTAAAAGATGTGTTCCCATGAAGAGTATTAACAGCAGGAAGGAAGTTGACTACTATTTTTTCTTAAATTCTGCCTTTTTAAACCATGGTGCATATATAATTTTAACAAAAGAGAAACTTTTGAAAGAAAGAAACATGCAGGACTATCCAAGAAATTCTGAAATGAAGAGCGCTGAGCTGGGATAAGGTCGAGCTGGTATCTTACCTAATAATAAACAAACATGTAAATTGACCGTACCTCTGCTACACCCACAGCCAATCAGACTGAGTATGCAAATTAACCCAACAAAGATGGAAGGTTAATTTGCATATGCAGGCGTGGAGCAGCCAGGAGGGAGGGATGCCTGCTATGATGGGGAGGGAGGGCGGCAGAGGGAGCTATAGGAGCAGTGCTCTGGACAGAAGTGAGGACTTGCCGGCTCCCGGGCGGCTGGGAGTGAAGCCAGGGGAAGGAAGGCCTATTCTTGCACGAATATCATGCAACGGGCCTCTAGTTAAAACATAAAGCTGCAAAAATGAAAGCAGTTTGTTATGGGTACATCCATGGGCAGATGATTAGCACAAAGTGGAAAAATCAAGAAATATATACAGGTCTGTATGAAAATATGTACATGGTAACTCAGTGGAAAAATTTCTACTCAGTGGAAAAATTAATATCAGGTGTTGTAATAATTAGCTAGCTACATAGAAAAAATAATAAAAATAAATTGTTTACACCAAAATAATTTATAGCTAGATTGAAGATTTAAATGTTAAAAATGAAATGCTTCAATAATTTGAATAAATCAAAGGATTACACTTTGAAAACATTCTTAGAGTTTCTAAGTAAGACACAAAATCCAAAAACCACAGTAGAAAAAGTGATAAATCTTTTTAAAAATTTACTCTATAAAACTGTACAGATAAAAACAAAACAGAATAAGCCATAAACTATGTTAAAAGTCAAATGATAAGCTGGAAAAATATTTATAGCACATAAGACAAAAAGAGGTTAATACATTCACTAATTAAAGAACCATTATCAATCTATAGAAAAAGGTGAACATCTCAATAAAAGTGATCAATCAATAAAAATAATTCATTAGATGAGAAATGAAAATGATTAAGCATTTATGAAAATGCTAAAGATCAATATTAGTGAAAATTAAAACAACGCATTATTATTTTTGGTCTATTACATTGCCACATGTGGCAAGGATACAAATATTAATTATATCTAGGGCTGGCAAGTAGCAGATAAATGGACAACTCATGTGTGCAGTGGGAATATAAATTAGTTAAACTTTTCTGAAATTGTCTGGTAATAAGTATCAAATACCCTTTGGTCTAGTAATCCCACTTTTAGAAATTCATACTAAGAAAATAATCAAATTATTGTACGGAGATCATGTGTAAGAATGAACACACAGCATCAATCTTTACAGGACAGAAAGACACAATTCAAGTACCTATAAGGATTTAGTAAACTAAGTTGTGGTCTGTACATCAGATAGAATATCGTGCAGTCAGAAAGTGACGGGGGTTTATGTTTACTACATAGAAAGATGTCTGGGATGTATTGATGAATGAGGTAGCTAGTTGACGTACAAAAAATACATACATATGTGTCCTATTTTAGTTAATATGTATGTATGTAGAGAAAAATATTGCGGTAAAGTCAGAAAATTCACATTGTAACAATGTTACAATGGTTAACTCTGGAATGTGACCACCCATTGTCTTTACTGTCCTCATTTTAATTTTCTGTATTTTGCAGTGTTTCTTCAATAATGGTAAAAATACAAAGCTCAAGAAAAGAGAAAATAACTTACAACATGCTGAGATAAATAGAAACCCTGAGATCCAAAGGCTGGAATAGCTGGCCAGACAGAGAACACATACAGAAGAGTGTAAAAACATGAAATCCAACCCTGCGCTGAGAAGAGATTTAAATAGGCATGTCCTTCTGGCTTTAGAACAGGGGACTGCACCCGATGCTTTTTAGGGAGGGTGACTTTTTGGTTGGAGAATCTTTGATTCTTGTCACTTTGATTCTTTGATGTTTACATAAGATTATAATCCAAAGTAATCACTTTAGAAGTTACAATATCTTTGCCTTTCTCTGTACTGTTAAAAATGTAGATTAGAAAAAAAAAACAGAAAATTTTCAGTTTCTATAAGGGATTGTTTTTCAAACCATTAAAAACCCACCCCTGACCTTGTTCTGGCGTAAGTGACCCCAAATCAGGACAGAGACCCCAACTGTATATTAAGGTTTGGCAGGTGACCCACTCTCAGAAGCATGTGGTTCGTCATGCTCCAGCCAGGCGTGACTCCTGCCCTTTGTTTTAAAGTAAATCCATCCCACATCACAAAGGTAATTTTTCTGTGCCTGTGGACCAGAACTGCAGGAGAGTGATTCGCACTGACTCAGTAGCTCCAGGAGTAGAAACTGTAAATAACTTTTGGAGATTATTAACTTTGCTCAATTCTGCTTCTGTACAATCTGCTTTCGTAAGATAGATCTACATTCCAATCCTATGTCCAGCAGGATGTGGCTGGGAGCGACCCTGCGGGCTGTGCGCAGCCTTTGTAATTTAGAATTTAGAATAAAGGAAATCGCAAGGCTGATCAAAGAGGCAACTTACGCTGTAACTACATTCTCCCATGCTTTGTAACTTTTGTAATTGCTTGTTCAACTAAAAATCTTCCATTATTGTGAGTAATGTAACTGACTTTTTGACCCAAGTTCAACCAATCAAGTTCTGCCAAATCCCCCTGCGTGGGGGATAAAAACTTGCTTGCTCCGAGTGTTTGGGGCTCGCGCTGCTCCCTGCTGTGTCAGTGGAGATGCGGGCCTGGGCTCGAGTTCGTAATAAAGGCTTCCTAAATTTCAATTTGGCTGCCTGGTGGTCTTCATTCGCGGGTCGCCCCACAACATTTGGGGCCCCGGCGAGGTACCCGAGAGGCAGAAGAGAGGGACCCCCCAGAAGGGGCTGGAGGCTCTCCCTCCTGAGGGAGGAGAGAGGGACCCCCTAGAAGGGGCTGGAGGCTCTCCCTCCCGAGGGAGGAGAGAGGGACCCCCCCAGTAGGGGCTGGAGGCTCTCCCTCCTTTCGGGGACCTTAGCCGGCCTCCGGTGGTCTTATTCTGACTCCAGGGTTAGACTCCACAACAACCTGCCGGCATGGCTCAGTGGTTGAGCATTGACCTATGAACCAGGAGATTCCGGTTTGATTCCCGTTCAGGGCATATGCCCGGGTTGCTGACTCAATCCTCAGTGGGGGGACATGCAGGAGGCAGCGGATCAATGATTCTCTCTCATCTTTGATGTTTCTCTCTCTCCCTCTCCTTTCCTCTCTGAAATAAATAAAAATGTACATAAAAAAACCCACCCCTCCTGAATGCACTCTGGGCTGCAACCTTCCTGGCCTCAGCCGCTAAGGAGCTGAACAATTACACAGCACTTGATGCGGCCCTTTACCCTTTCCTGTCACAGCTCGTGTGCCTCCTGACCCCCGCGAGAGAAACAAGAAGGAAGACAGGGCAGACATGGCTTTGATGTTCATCCAGCCACACACTGTGAATACGCAGCCTCTTTTCAGTTCTTGATGCACAGAATAGGCTAGAGGGGCCACACACAGCCGGATAACTCCCACACCGCAGGAGCAGCGCAAAAGCTAGTGCAATTTTTTAAGCAAGTGTTTCAATACAATGTGCTGTTTGTTACAGGTTTTCTGTATAGAGCAGCCTATGCATGCGAACTGTATTAAAATAAGTTAATCTCTCACTGTCCTCCTCTGAATCAATCTCTCTCTCTCTCCCCATTTTTTGCTTATAAACATCTAAGCTTTAGGAAAAGAAATCTAAGCAGAATTTGCAACATATTACATGCTGTACTCATCCAGCTCACTGACTCTCCACTCCTAGGTCCCATGATGCCAGGGGCATAGACTTTATAATGAGACCCCATTCCCTACCCCGCCCCCATCCTCATCAACTGTCATCGGAGAGAAGCCAGGAAGGCCCTGGTGTGTGGATGGACCAAAAAGCAAAAAGCTCTCTTGTCCTCTTACCCACATCTTCAAATTCAAGTGATTTGGGAACTCATTGAACAAACTTATTCATACCTGTTTATATTATAGGATTTTTTTTTCCTTTGGTGAAAAAAAACGTATAAAGTGAGAGACCTGGGTGCTTGTTTGGTAAGTCAAAAGCTAACTTCTCAGCCTGGTTGAGGTATAAAGCCTTAGCCCGCAAGTGTCCTGGATGATCGCTGATGCCCACTTCTTCCACTCACTCTGGAATTCTGTCTTTTGTCATGGCTGTTCTGCACCAAAGCATGAATGACAGGTATTTACAGGTTAAATTAATATAATTTTTAACTTGGTAAATTTTGTATTTTATCTATGTAAAGTTTCCAGAGTAGAATTCACACACACACACACACACACACACACACACACACACACAGAGAGAGAGAGAGAGAGAGAGAGAGAGAGAGAGAGAGAGAGAGAAGGAACTCAGGACCTTCATAGTTGCTGACCACACCAAGCCAACCAAGCATGTGCTTTTCCAAGTTCTATAAACGTGAGTTTGTATGTATGTCAACATCATCCTTTCAGTATTAGGCTGAACGTGCTTTTCTTATAGAAAAATGGGCATCTTCCAAAGTGTGCATGTGTGTGTGTGTTGTTTTGATAAGGTAATTTCTATACTGTCTGAGTGACCAACTATTTCATCTTAATATTTCATTCTCATGCTATATATGTGGATATGATTTTTTCTTTATAAATCATATGAGAGTTCAATGAGAAGAAACCCAATATTTTGCTATAATGCATAGGGAGTCTTTTCTTTTGTACATTAATCAATGGAAACTTCAAAAACGTTATGGCATTAACCTGAGATTTTTTAAAGACTATTGTTGCAGTCAGGAAAAAGAGTTTTGAACACATTAAGATTCTTAAACATATCTGTGATGAGCAGTTCCTGAAGAGTTCCTGGCCCCGGCAAACATGTGATTTAAGTGAATTACATGCCAGGATTCTTCTAAAAGTTAAGGAAAGTACATGTAAAAAGAATTTGATATATAAGATCATCTCAGACAAATTGGAAATAAGTGCTCTAATAATGTCTATGGCAAATGCCTTCGAAGTCTTGATTTATTTATTAAAAGCAATAAACATAATTGTAAAAACTAAAATGTCTGATTTGTACAGAAATATTAACATATTTTCCTCATGATTTTTACATTTGATTTTTATTATTAAGATAAAAATACTTACTCTTGCATGTATATGTTCCTGTAAGAGAAGAGAAAAAAGTAAACTCATGTAAACCCACATATGTGAGGCAATATATAAGCATTGTAAAGATTTTTAAATTTTATTCCATAAAATAAAGTAATAAGTCATTTTCGTGAATGTTTTATAGAATCGGTCTCATTGTTTTATAATCAGGTCATTTAAACTTTATTTTAGTATATTTGCACCATTTTTGCTTTACTCCTTATAGTATAAGGTTAAAAACCATTGATCCAGATTATAGTTAATAAATTTTCATCATTTGAAAAAAAATTTATAATTTGCATTATAAAAAAGAATCTATTAAACATAATAAGAAAAACTGAGATTACAAGATTACAAAGGAAGTTGATTGACTTGCAGAAAACCATACATTCTGTGACATCTTTGTATATAGGGTGATGCAGATTAAAGCATAAAATTCAACGAGGGAATTCCATGAAGATTTTCACGAGGCGTTGCTAGCTTTTTCCATTTTGCTCAAGTAAAACTCACATCCTTCCCAGGCAATGTCCTCTCCTCTCCTCCACCTCCGCTCTACCTGCTTTCCTATTGGTCCTTATCTTTCCCCTTCAAGGCAACCAACAGGCCTCCCCGCTCTCTCTGAAGCTGGAAGACTCGCTCCTGCCTGCAGGCCTTCGCAGCGCTGTGCTGCCTGCTCTTCCTCCAGATGCGGCTCACTCCTCATGGCCTTCAGCTTCTGCTCAAATGCTCCTTCCCAGTGAAGCCTTCCCTGACCAGCCCTGCCTCCCACCGAACTCTTTATCCTCACCCTCTGCTTTATTTCTCTCCCTGACACTTTGCCACCTTCTAATATAGTATATCCTTCTTCCGTTTACTGTCTTTTTCTCTCCACTCCTCCCCAGCCCCCAGCAAGGCAAGGATTTATGCTTGCTTTGCTCTTGGCTGTAGCTCCAGAACCTGAAAAAGTGGCTGGCAGGAGGGCAAAACATATTTGTCAAAGTAATTAATTAACAATAAAAAAGTGAGAATCATCCAAGTTAAAATTTCAGGAATAAGAGTAATTTCTAAAAGCCTCTAGAGAAGTCAAGTAATGACTGGTATTAATAACATGACCCCCTTGCTCTCTGGTTTCCAGTCTTTCGGAATACAATAAATGTTTTCAATATAGAACACATTTTAAACCTATACCATAACTGTAGATGGTCTTTTCATATTCAGTGGCTGAGAAAAATTCAATGATAAATCCCTATGCTGAACTCAGTAAGTTTGAGGAATGCTTTCACTTCCATGAAGAATTGCACCCCCACTACCCCTTGCCCAATGTTCCCTTCCATTCACTGCCTTTAAGCTCACATTCTTCCCCCAATTTCTCTCCCTTTCTAATAAAGAATTTTTGTTTTTCCAGTATGTGCTGTGGATCGTACATCAGAAAATTTGGGAGTGAAGTTGACTAAAAATAAAAATGCATTTTTCTATGGAAACAAACAAGTGAGCAAGGTAATCATTTGGGAACCAAAACACAAACTTTAAAGTTGAAAGAAAAGATTGTTCTTTTCCCTCCTAGAGACAACATCGAAAATTTTTCTCCTTCTATGTTATTTATTTCAAATAGAAGTTAAATGCTGTGTTTAATGTAAGTATAATATTTTATGAAAAGGAAACGGAGAGACCTTCAACACATTATCCCTGTTGGTGTAGTGACATAATGGTCTTATGTTATTACATCTTTTTATTCTCTCTCTCTCTCTCTCTTCCAAATCTCTCTTTTAGGATAAAAGTTTCCTAGAAGTTAACCCCAGCCAAGGACAATTCAGGAGAAAGTTAAATTGTTTACCCCTTGTGGGGTAAACTAACTCAATATGTCCACTGACATACCTCCTACCTTCATGGGTTTGTTATAATTTGACTCACAATTAACAGAAGTTTTTATGTGACTATTCCTTACAGATTAGTCTTTCATTAGTTCAAACATGATGCCACATAACAAGGAAATGAAGGAATTTCCAACAGTGCTTTTAATTTTTATGTGGAACATTACCTTAGAATAATATTAAGAAATACAAAATGTGGGAAACAAATTGAAAGCTATTCCTTTTGAGTTTGCCTTGTGTAAACTTTTAACTTCCCTCCTGAATGGAGAAGTTTTTGCTGGAATATTATCAGCCAGAGCATCCAAATGACTGTAAGTTAGAAGTTTTCCTTCTATGGATGATGGACTTAGGGAGATACATTTATAACAACTAGAGGTGAAGTTAGAAATGTGTCTTCCAGGTACCAAAAATTTTGGAAAAACGCCTTCATTCTATTATTATTATTATTATTATTATTACAAAATACACAGATCTCTAGGGCCTCTGAAAGGCAGCAGGGATTTGGCGGTATTTACAAGAAAAACAGAAAAAGGAGGCAGCAGACAGGCTGTGCTAATTATAGCTACACTGGCATTTAGAACTATTCTATTTTTCACTTTTCTCATACAGAGGAGAAACCTTAAATAGCCCCAAAGAGACAGAGTAACTAGATCTTTAGCAAATAACTTCCATGAATTTAGAGACTGCATTAATACAGTGTTAAGGCAACTATGTAAATACTCCTTGATGAATAAGTAAAAACTTGCAAGTTTCCAATTTGTGCGCTACTGATGCAGATGTGGTGCTGTGCTTCTGTGCTTCTGGCTAGTTTTAGTCTTTTCTTTCTTAAGGTCGCGGAACTCTGAAATTACTGCTTAGATTGCATCCATAGTTATGGAAAAAGTCCAGGTGCCTCAGGGGCAGCAGTGAGAGAGAACTGAGGCCATTTCTCCTTCTAAGTAGGTCTTGATAGTGTGCCCACCACATGAGGGTACTGGTTAATGTGCCGATTCCTGGATCGGACCCTCAGCCATACCATTTATTATTGTTGTTGTTGTTTTGGTCTGGAGCAGAGTTTAGGAGTCTGTATGTTTAGTATACATCCCTGGTTGATCTGACACAGGGGAACAAGCACACCAGAAAATACTGCCCTAACCTTCCCAAGGGATTCAAAATCATTTTCTGGATACAAATATTATTTTCTCGTTTGAAAGATACTGGGTTCAGAGAATAGCCAAAGGTTATGAGCTCACATCTGTTACAGAACCAAACAATCTCTCTATCATCTTCTTGGAAATTAGTCTTGAATCTCACCGTGACAGCTCTTGGTGTGTTATTTACATTAACTCTGGCATTGTCATTCAACTTGCCAGATGGTTTTGTGTATCTACCCAAGTAGAAGGTGTGTTCCTAGGAGGCAAGAACTACCTATGCTTATACATATATATTTTAAATGACTTCAACATTATGTATCAGTCTTAATAAATACTTATTAAGCCCTCAATAAACTTATTTTAATTTTGGTTAAAATGCAACCTAAGTTTCTTAAAATTCCGCTTTAACTTCTGAAGCATGAAATCACTTCTTTCATGGGTATTGCTTCAAACCCACTTATTCTAATATCCCTTGCATGGTAGAAAATGGAGGCTGCACCTAATATTCATTAGAAATTGGCAACTGGGCACTTGGGCTCTGTTATTTAGCCACAAGGAAAAGGCAGAGCCACAGTAATAGCTTTGACTGATGACTTGGCAAGGGAAACCAAGCCCTTGGGTGTTCCAGACTCTCTTTGGCCTATAAACCTGTTTGAAAACCTGTTTCTCAGAATTTAAAGCTTAGCTCAATTGAGGTCAGCATTATAGTAATGTCAATAATTCTCCTGGTCTCCGCTTTCAGGCAGACCAGTACAATTCATCATTAACTTTATGTTCATGGAAAGGCAACTTTTGGGAAAAGAGCTCTAACTTAAGCTACTTTATTTTGATTTTCTTTCCCTTAAAAAATAGTCCTGCCAATATTAATTTCTTTGGGTTTTGTGCTTTCTAAACCTTAGCACCTTCCAGTGCCTGAAATTACTCTCTGAAACCAGACTGGTGCTGAATACACAAGATTTGGGACATCACCAGGGCAATACCTTGAGGCTTTCAGAAAAAGATCAAAGAAACCATTGGGTCTGAAAGTAATTTTCAGTAATTCGGACTTCATGAAGTTTGAAGATTAACCTCTGCCTTTAGCTAGTTTTTAAGGGGTCTGATATGGAGCTCTACTGCCTAGTGGAATATTCTGGCAGGGTTGATCTCTTTCTCTTAGGAGTCAAAAGCTTCACGAATAATACACGAATGTTCATCCCCTCTGAGCAAACAGCTCCACCTCTGGGCAGCTGTTAACAGCACCTGCCAAAGTAGTGAACTGCATCCTCTCCCCGTATGGAGCACCATTCCTGGGGTTGGAGTTGGACTGATGGTCGTTAGCTGTTCTGCTACCATAAGACTTCTCTTTTTCATTCTAGAAGCTGAGGAAGGGAAATGGCTCAATATAGACATTTATTGGATCAGAGAGAAAAGATGTTCATTCATATCCAGAATAACACCATTATTTCTCCCTAGGGATAAAAAGTATCTTTATATTTAGAAGAGTTTTCTCTTAATATACTAATTTAATAATACAAATACAACTTCAAACTTAAATGTTTCTGTGAATTGATTTGCTAACATTGAACTAATTTTCAAATAGTGGAGAAATAATGAACTGGAGCTGCTCATTACATATTATCTTTAAGAATTACCTGACCAGCCCTAGCCAGTTTGGCTTAGTGGATAGATAGAGCATCAGCCCAGGGACTGAAGGGTCCAGGGTTCAATTCCGGTCAAGGGCATGTACCTTGGTTGCAGGCTTGATCCCCAGCCCTGGCCGGGGCCTGGGAGGCAATTGATGTGTCTCTCTCATAACGATGTTCTCTCTCTCTGTCTCTCCCTCTTCCTTCCACTCTCTAAAAAATCAATGGAAAAATACCCTCAGGTGAGGATTAAAAAAATAAAATAAAAGGAATTACCTGATCATATTGAGCTCCTAATGGGAAGGGCCTAAGACTTCTTTATTTTTGCATTTTCAGCACTCATCCCAGAATGATGCTTCGTGCATCACAAGCACTAAGTAAATTATTTAGATTTAGTGACTTAAATATATTTTCTTTTTCACAATATGGGCAAAAAAAAAAAAAAATGGTTAAAGAACTGTAATAACTTGATGACCAGTAGAGGGCAATAAAGTTAGTTTTTAAACCCACTTTCAGTTCCAGCTTTCATCTGCAAAGACTTTCTCTAGAGTAGTCTCACTTAGTCTCCTGATTTCACTTTAATTCAGCTACCAGCCTTTTGTACTCTATCAGGACCCCCATTTGGGCCCTACAATAGTGTGTGTATAAGGAGTTACAGCAGCAGACTGGCTGCTGTGCATTGCTTTATACACCATAGCTCTCTCTGTTTGGTTAATTCTCGGCCTAATCAAAACCACTTCACAAGAAGTAATCCTAAAAAATGGAAGACCACAACAGAACCACTGGGTACGATGTGGGCTAGGGCAGACATTTTGGTTTTAAGCTTAATGCGGTAGAAAACTATATACACAATAAAATTCTTTTAAAAGAATTGCATGTAAAAGAATCACCCTCAACACATGTCCACATGTATGCATATAGATAAGATCAGAAGAAAATGCAAATTGTGGTTATTAATACATGGTTTAATGAGGAGTTAATACATGGAATAGCAAGGGTTTTTATCTTATTCATGTTTTCTTATTTTTTTCAGATTTTTATAGTGCATATGTATTTCTTCTAGATAAAAAACAAAATATTATGTGACACCTCCCACCAACAATTTAGGAATGAGGAGGAAAGCATGACTAATTTTCCAGAAACAAAATTTAACAGGGCTGAACACTTTAACAGTGTTCGCCAGTCTCCCCTCCGTGGGAAGGTGAGGGCCATCTAGATTCTAGAGAGTCATGGACATGCCACTGACTTGATTATCCCATGTTCCCCAGGGGTCACAGAGCCACGTGTTGCCTCACACATTCCTCCATCTATGTGGAGCCGGCAAGCAACAACAGCTGTAAGGAGGGACTTTTCTTCTACATTTCACTTTTCTTTCTTTTTTTTTTTTTTTTAGAGAGGAAGAGAAAGAAATATCAACCTGAGAGCAAACATGGATCAGCTGCCTCCTGCACACCCTCCTCTGGGGATCAAGCCCGCAACGCCAGCATGTGCCCTGCCCTGGAATCGAACCCTGATATCTTGATTCCTAGGTCAATGCTCAACCATGGGCCACACTGGCCGGCACATTTCACTTTTCGATGTTGCATTATTCTATTTCCACAGAGCCCGAGTTTTTTCCTATGTTATTTTTAGTCATCTTTGCACAGGGGGAAGAAAGTCAGTCAGGGTTTCTGGCACGCCAGCTTTTCATAAAGAGAAGGCAAAGTAGAGCATCCCACCAGTCCCATAAAACCCAGGATTTACGTGAGATCTTTCATCTGCATCCAGTTAAAATGTTCCCTGCTAGGAAATCGTCATTGGAAAAGGCCTTACTGTAAGGACTGGACGCAGAGGCTCAATTGTTGCTTCAGCTCCTCCTCCTTTTCATAGGACTCGAGAACACTGTGCGCTTTGTCGTGGTGATAGCAGTAGATTTTGTAAGTATCTTCCAGTGGCCCTTTAATCTGCAGGAACACTTCTCCTGACAAACGTAAAACAAAGGCAAAATGATATCAAGTCAGACCCCACAGGACTTCACCTACTTATTATTCAGCAACACTAACTAGTGTTGGGTGGGTACCAGTCTATCCCCGGGGTTCTTCAGCAGGGGTGGGAGACATTAGTGACCTTCCCCCTTTTCTTTCCCTTTTCGCCTTCCTCTTTCCCTCTCCCTTCTTTCCCCCGCTCCCTCCCCTTCTTTTATAAGCCAGGGATAATGAGCATAAGGAGGGAGGTGGCCAGTGAAAGCCGGTTTTCTCAGCGGTGACTGTGCACCTGGCTGGTGTGCAGGAGCCTGGTGAAGGGCAGCCTTTTAGGGCCAGTCTGTGTGGGTTTGGATTGGGCTGTGCTGCCAACGGGGACAGGTTATGACTTGGACAATTTATTCTTACCTTCTGAGCCTGTTCCCTCACTTAGAAAATGGAAACAATAACAGATCCAACTTCATAGGGTCCTTATTAAAATTAAAGACACAGTGTGTGTGTGTGTGTGCATGTGTGTGTGTGTGTGTGTGTGAAGTTCAGAGTCCAGTATTACATAGTAAATGCTCAACATGGAGCAGCTATTGTTATTTAATAAAAGTATGGGAAGTGACAGTTTAGGCACTAAAATGACATTTTCTGATATATCCCACCAACATTTCCTGAGGTTCTCTGAAAGGCAAGCAATGGAGTTTAAATAAAGTATTTCCTTAAATGTTATAATAAAAAGATTTGGCCATTATTTCTGCTAAAATAATGGACATAATAAATAATGTTAATTGGATAATATTATAAACAAGGGTTATGACTGTCTTCTTCATAAAGTAACTTGGGCGAATTGTGTCCCAGGATTTAAGAAATTATTTTGATACTATGATAAAATTGGGTCTCTAACTGACAGCTCAAATAGGTATTGAACAATGGTTTGACTTAATCACCCACTCCTTCACTTAAAAATGTGTATTAAGCATCCACTACCCTACCCTGCACCTTGTTAAGCTGATTTGGGATACACTCAAAAAAATATGTGATAGGGTCTGCTCTCAAAAGCATTGCAGATTTGGGCTTGTTAATGATTTGGGCTGAATTGATTGGGAGCGATATGGACTTACTAGTCTGGCCCTATTATACTAACAAGTCACTCTTCCTTCAGAAATAGAAGTGCCCTTTGTATTTTCAACATGTTTTGCTCATATTAACAGCTCAACTCTCTGTATATATGAAGAGATACTATTAAGAGGTTATGTATCCTTATTAAATAAGAATAGACAAACCTAAGTTTAAAAGAAATAAATTATTTTCCCAAAGTCCTAGCAACAGGAACCTAAATTCCTAGTCCAGTACTGCTATGGTTGGTGGCAGTGGGATAATTAGTGTAGATATTACTATTATAGATAGCAGGCGATTTATTCATTTTGTATTCACAAATTGTCATTTGATCTTCATGTTGTTTGTTGTTGGCAAAGCCAGGATTAGAGACCATATTCTTCTCTCTCTCTCTCTCTCTCTCTCTCTCTCTCTCTCTCTCTCTCTCTCTCTGGCATTATCCCTCCACACATCAGAGCTTTGCTGGACTCTGTACAAAGTGATGCAGTTAGAAAGAATCAGAAATCACTGTCATGTAGCATTTGTGTGGTGACTTGGGGAATGACTTTAAACATTTATTTCCACCTCAATTCTACCATTTGTAAAATAGAAATAAGTAATAGCATCTCTGGAGATGAGTTTGAGAATTAAATGGGATGTAAAGCATGCCCAGCATTGACAAGTCGCTCAATTAATGTCTTTCATCTCTTAATGTTGCTCTATCACTAGAATTAAAACACCTTCTCTCATTCATATCCAGCCAATGAAAGGCTTTTCTTTCCTTTTCATTATATGGGATTTCCCTGTGCTTGTAATGTGTGTGTGTGTGTGTGTGTGTGTGTGTGTGTGTGTGTGTGTTGGACTTCTTCAGAAACTTAGCAACTGTGAGAATCTTTGGAACTGGAGGTATGAAGAATTCTTGTTTTGTCCCCAGGTTTGTACTGAGTTGATTGTTCTAGCAATGTAGGTCTTGTAGATTTGCTCTTCAAGACAGCAACACACACACAGTAAGAAACAGAGTAGTTATAAGAAGAGAAAATAAAATGGAATAGTGACTAAGTTCAGTTGGGCAAAAGATACGGAGAGTCTCCCAGGGACAGAGCCAGGTGGCACATGGGAGTGAGGCCTTGGGCTGGGCGGAGGAATTAGGCCCAGCAGTGGGAGTGAGCAGCAGGCTCTCAGGGCGCTCAGGAGCGAGTCGGGAGAGAGGCTCTGAATGTACACAGCCCAGCACAACATGTATGCTCACTACAAAGCAGCATAGAAACAAAAGAAAGAGGTAAGGACGCTCATAAATCCACAATAGAATCAAGTCAGAAAGTCAAAAACAAAAGAAAAGACATTTATTTCACACACAATGAAACCATCAATTGTAAATTCCTTTGTATTTTCTTTAACACAGTGGTCTAGTTTGAAAGAATGTATATCTCCCCTTAACAGCAGTTAAAGGTTTTATTCTTTCCCAAGTAAAATTCTGTTGGGGCTCTAATAATAATTATTAAAGTTAAAAGATATGTAAGTACTCTAATTGAAGCCATTTATTTACCCAAAGGCCACTTACAGCACTGGCGGGCAGAATATTTGATTTCCTCCCAGCCCTACCAATGTATTCTGCTTCATAGCAGTGCAGATGAAGCCATGTGTCTGGCAGCAAAAAAAAAAAAAAAAAGATTTCGTTTCCACGGTAACATAACTCGCGGCTGCATTTCTTTAGTGGTGAAGGGCAACTCCTCTATCTAATGTATGTGGGTTTGAAGGGATGATTAGAAGTGGTGAAGGGACTGAGCCAAGACCAGTGAAGGTAATTTCACTTCTGGCTGCCTGTCACAAAGGCACCAGAATCCTCTAAAATAAATATGACTGTCGTGTGCTTCTTTTAAAAAATCCTACAACCTGACATTCTGCACTAGCTGGCATGCGCCCTTTTAAATTTCCTATTCATCTCCTTTAAAAACAAGTCCCAAGGATATTGAGTGCATTTTCTGTCTTGGTGTCATTACTCCTGTGTTGCAGGTTGCTCTCTTCACTAATGTAAATATATTCATGTTCCTCTTGCTGGCCCAGCTCTTCTTTACTTCCAGACCAGCATGTCCATGCCAGGATGTGCCAGACCAAACCAAGAGGCCTCTGAATTATCCTGATCCACTCCAAGATGAACTTCCCCTCAGGGAAGTAAAACAGGGTAAGCCAATGATAGCCAAGCAATCTTCTTGTCCTAGGAAAATGGCATCCAATTAAAAGGAAGTAGAGCCTTCACTTCATCCTTATTTGGCAACAATTTCATGAGTGACAATTATGCACCAAGCACTGTGGTAGCTACTGCAGATCCAAAGATCCAGCATTTCCCTCAAGGGACTTATGAAGGGAGAGAGAAGAGCTAACTCATCTACCACACGATGTGGAAAGTATGTCAATAGAGCTATGAAACACAGAGGGTCACCTATTCTGCTCTTTTATTTTTTTTTATTTTTTCAACTGCTGGGGAGTCAACATCTTAGCTGAACATTATCTTTAACAGAAAAGTTTGTCCACATATTATTTTAGCTGTTGTTGTTAATCCTCACCCAAGGATATTTTCCCATTAATTTTTTAAGAGAGTGTGAGGGACAAGGAGAGACACAGAGAGAGAAACATCGAAGTGAGAGAGATATGTTGATTCGTTGCCTCCTTCACGTGCCTGATCAGGGCCGGGGATCAAACCTGCAACCAAGGTACACGTCCTTGACCAGAATTGAACCCGGGATCCTTCAGTCCTCGGGCCCAGGCTCTATCTGCTGAGGCAACCTGGTTAGGGCCCATTCTGTTCTTGAAGACCTTGAGCTATTTTCCATAACAGTCTGCCCTTGAAATAGGAGCTGAGTGAGGGCAAAAGCACATAGACACACGGAGGGAGCAAGCTCTGTTCAGAGACTGCAAGAGGCTCATATAGCTGCCGATGCCATGTCTGCAGGAAGTTTCAGAAGAGGCTGCTGCATTGGCCAGCAGTGGCCAGGTCCAGAAGGACCTTGTGTATCAGCAAGGAGTTGGAACTCCAGCCTGAAGGTGATGGAGAAACACTGATGGATTTTAGGCAGTAGCCTAACACAACTGGACTATCTTTCAGAGAGATTAGTCTGGGACTCAGTCATATGAAAGTTGGAATTTGGGAAAGAGTTAGTGAGACAGGAAAAGAGAAACCAGATGAAAGGCTTCCATAATAATACAAGAAGTTAGCAATGAGGGCTAAAACAGGAAGTTATAGCAGTTAGGAGAGATTACCTAGGAGTGCTTGATTACCAACAACCATCCTTCAAATTCTGGTGTTACCATTTACTCTTGTGACATTTGGGAAACTGACTTGACTTCTCTGTTTCTCAATTTCCTCATTGAGAAATTGGAATAATAACAATTGCAGGGTTGTGTGAAGATTAAACAAGTTAAAGTATTTAATGTATTTATATCAGCAGCTTGAATGTGCAAATGCTGAATAGATGTTAGCTCTAACCACTAAAGCAAAAGCAGGGAGGGTGGAGAAGAGGGAAGGAAAACGATGTTAGGCACATGTGAGAGATGAAGAGGGCAAATTAGGTGTACCTCAGGGTTCTGCTTTCAGTGGCTGTATGGATGGACAAGAAAGGGAGAGAGTTTAAGTGAAAAGATAATGAGTTTAATTTTAGAGTTTGAATCACCCAGAGTATATTCAAGTGGAAGAATCCTTGTGGACTTATATACTGGATTCCGGGATTCCGGGGAAAAGGATCTGGGAGAGAGATGTAAATCTTGGGTAGTAGGATTGGTATCAGCAAAGCCAATGACAAAATAGTGAGAAAGGCTGCAAAGAGACTGAACAAGTTTGCTGGTAAATGAGCCTGCTGTTGTCCCCCAATGTCAGCACTCCCCTTTCTCTCTAGCAATGGAATTTTTGCTGCCCCAAATAAAAACCACATTTTCCAGCCTGCCTTGCGATAGTTGTCGCCATGTAATTAAAGTCCGACAATGGGACAGAAGTAAAAGTGTCCTGTGATAATATCCAGGAACTTGCTTTAAGAAACAGCTAGCTCATCCTTTACCCCTCCTTCGCCACATTTTCCTCCATTCTGCTGCCTGGAACTTGGATGCTACCTTGTCCATGAAGATCTGGGGGCTGGAAGAAGCTTGCATCCCAGAAGACTTTGTGGAGCAGAGCTGCCATGAAGGTCTAGACTTAAAATGCCTTTAGGCAATAGGGAAATGAACATCTATCTTATTTAAGTTAGTGATGTTTTGTTTTATGTTTCTCCCAGCTCAACTTAATTCCAATCAACACGCTGTTTTTTCCTTCTCTCATAGGAAAATATTTGGAGAGAAATCATAACTAGTTGAAAATCCTCTCTTTATTAGCCATAAAATTTAATTTTTAAAAAATCTATGAAAATATCTCATGAATTGGTACTTATGAAGAGTGTTATGGACTAAATGTTTGTTTATCCACGAAACCCATATGTTGAAGCCCTGACCCCCAGTGTAATGGTATCCCAAAGTGAGGCCTTAGGGAAGTAATTAGGTTTAGATGAGATCATGAGGGGGAAGAGCCCAAATGGGCTTGGTGCCCTAATAAGAAGAGGAAGAGACACCAGAGCTTTCTCTCTCTCTATCAGGTGAGGATATGGGGGGGGGGGGCTCACTGCAAACCAGGAAGAGGGCTCTCAGCAAGAGTCAGGCACCTTGACTTTGGTCCTCCAGCCTCCAGAGCTGTGAGAAGTAAATATCTCTCATTTAAGCCACCTGATCTATAGTAATTTGTTATGGCAGCCTGAGCTGAAAAGATAGAGTTTAAAGTAGGAAGTTACTTGTATTAACAAGAAAAAAATATGCAATGAGTTTAATTCTGAAAACCAACTACCATGGTGTTAAAAGAGAATTTTAGTTAAAATAAGCATAAATTAAGGTCTAAAATATATTCCAAAAGGAATTTCTGTGGTTCTAAAAAAAGTTGTCGAGACAGTACTTAGAATACAGAGAAGGGGTGGGATGGCTCCAGGACAGAGGGTGGATATGGCCCGCTCCCTGAAAGAAAGTCTGAGATCAGGTGAGATCTTAACAGCCTCTGGCTGTCACTTCCCTCAGTGCCGTACACAAGTGAAAGGAGTTTACAGGCAGCTTTTACCCAGGAGTGCCAAGAAGAGCTCCCCACATCTGCTTATCCTTGGTGGACGAGCCCCATTGCTGGGACTAAACAAGGCAGTAGGTTAGCCTGCCAAAATGCCAGAACACTTCTGTGATTTCTCTCTTTGGTCTCAGCCTCCTTCTGTTCTCCAGCGGAGAATAAGGTGAAGAGGGGAAGTGAGAAGGAAGAGGATGAAAGGGTTAAGGATGCTTGCAGAAGCCACCATTCTTTCCCCTTGGTCTCATTTAGCTCCTATCTCACTTGGGGATAAAACATACTAAAAAAAAGAGACCCCAGGGACCCTGGTTAGGGTTATGAAATTCACACTAAAGGCAGGTGCCAGATGATGGTACAGGCAGTTATGGGATTAAATCAAGCAAATCCCGACTTCAAGATTAAGATGGCGACTGGCAAGAAGGTAGGGAGGGAGAGAGTGTGAGAGAGTAAGGGAGTGATAGAGGAGTGTGTGGACGTGTGTGGTGTGTGTGTATATGAGCTAGGGACAGTTAGATCCTGCAGGTCTCCCAAGGGGCTGCCAAACTAGACAGTCTTAGATGGCAAAACCCTGCTGCCACCACAGACACTCCAGGGGCAGCCAGCACAGGCACAGAGACCACGTCATCTTGAAAAACAGAACTGCTTGAGACCAGGATCCTAGTCTCACCACTCCCTAATCTGGTCTCAGTCGCAAACTGGGACCCTACATCCACTGGGGATAAAGACCTGCAACCACAGCTGCAGACCCACAGACACCAAGAATCCAGACATCCTGGCCACAGATTTCTGTGAGTCACAGAGTCCATTCCCTTCCCCACAGGCTTGCTCCAGCACTATAGGAATTGCTAGACCCACCCCTCACACGAGGCTGCAGCTCCACTATGGGAATTTGAGCCTGGGTGCACACATGAACACTGGGAATCTATTCCCTGCAACACAATTGGGTGACCAAACTCCACACCCACGCAGGGTGGCAGTGCCACCTGACTTCGATTCTGGGCAAGTGTACACAGAAGTCTGTTTTCCACAGCGCAGGAGTGGACCTCCTGCCGATACAGTGTGACTGTGCAACCCGGTCCCCCAAGCTGACCAGGGATCCTGATTCTCAGTGCAAAAGGCAGCACTGAGCACCAGTGACTTGACTCTGTTTCTTATCGTGTGCTCCTGGGATCCCTGATTCCCAGTGCATTCACACTACGAGCCAGTGAGTCCGATTCTTGGCACATGCACACACAGGGACCCTGAGTCTCAGTGCGAGGCCGCACCAAGCAACAGAGACTCTGATACTCAATGCTTGGTGCAGGCACAGGGGGTCTCTGACTCCTGGCATGTGCTAGGGGACTCTGATTTTTGATACATGCCAGCAGTTTCTCTTTTTCAGTGTGGCTCAGGTGGAGTCCCTGATTCTAGGTGTGCACACGAGGCCACACTGAGCGCTGGTGACTCTGATCCATGGTGAGCGTGGCTCCCACCAACCCATGGCAGCCACACATCTTGGTGTTGGAGCTCTTCAATGACATTTGGGTGGTGCAAATCCCCCACTGCACACAGCCCAGCCCCACACAACTCGACATTTGAACCTTCTGGTGATAGTCAGAATGGAGAGACAGTGACACAATCCCCAGAGGAAAGAAAAAGAGGAATCACCAATAAAGGAGATAAGTGAAACAGAAGCATGCAACATGACAGACAAAGAATTCAGAGTAATGGTCATACAGTTCATACCCTGGATGGATGAGAAAATCAATAATCTATGCAAAACTCAGGAAGAAATCAAAAGTGAGATAGCCACAATCAAAAACACCATGGAAGGTTTCAACAGTAGACTAGAAGAAGCAGAGGGCCGAATTAGTGAGTTAAAAGATAAGGTAGAGAAACAAGCCCAATTTGAACAGCAACTGGAGAAAAAAAAATTAAAAAGCAGGAGGAGAGCCTAAGGGAGCTTTGGGACAACACAAAATGAAATAACATACATATAATAGGGCCGCCAGAAGGACAAGAAGAGCAGCAAGGATTAGAAAATCTATTTGAAGAAATAATGACAGAAAACTTCTTTGATATGGGGAAGAAAAAAGTTACACAAGTACAGAGAGTCCCAAGCAAGATGAATCCCAAAAGACCCACACCAAGTCACATCATAATTACAATGGCAAATGTTGATGACAAAGAGAGAATCTTAAAGGCTGCAAGAGAGTTACCTACGAAGGATCCCCCATCAGATTATCAAATGATTTCCCAACAGAAACACATCAAACTAGAAGGGAATGGAAGGAAGTATAAAAAGTGATGCAAAGCAAAGGACTGAATCCAAGAATACACTATCCAGCAAGACTATCAATCAAAATAGAAGGGAAAATCAGGAGTTTCACAGACAAAAAAAGGCTAAGGGAGTTTATCACTACCAAGCCAGCAATGCAAGAAATGTTAAAGGGAATGCTGTAAAAAGAGAAATAGAAAGGGAGGAAGGAACACAGCCTCAAAAAATAAAAATGGCTACAAACAAGTACCTATCAATAATAACATTAAACGTAAATGGATTAAATGCTTCAATCAAAAGATATCAAGTGATTGAATAGATAAGAAAACATGACCCATGTTTTCTACAGGAGACCCACCTCAGAACAAGGGACTCACACAGACTGAAAGTGAAGGGATGGAAAAATATCTATCAGGCAAATGGAAATGGAAAAAAAGCTGGGGTAGCAATACTTATATATGACAAAATAGACCTCAAAGTGAAGACCATAACAAGAGAAAAGAAAGGCCACTTCATAATTTTAAAGGGATCAATACAACAAGAGGATATAACTCTGGTAAACATTTATGAACCCAATGCAGGAGCACCCAAATACATAAAAAAAAAAAAAAACTTCTGGAAGATATCAAGGGAGAGATTGACAACAACACAATCATAGTAGGAGAGTTTAATACCCCATTAACATCACTGGATAAATCCTCTAGACAAAAAATTAGCAAAGAAACATCAATCCTAAATGACTCACTAGATCAGATATACTTAATCAACATCTTTAGAACATTCCACCCCCAAACTATAGAATATACATTCTTCTCAAGCACACATAGGACATTTTCAAAGATAGACCACATATTGGGGCACAGGCAAAGTCTCTCCAAATTCAAGAGGATTGAAATCATATCAAGCATCTTCTCAGATCACAATGGCATAAAATTAGAAATCAACTATAGTAAAAACAATCACAAAAATTAAAACACTTGGAGGCTGAATAGCACACTATTAAACAATGAGTGGGTTACCAAAGAGATCAAAGAAGAAATAAAACACATCCTGGATACAAACAACAATGAAAACACAACAATCCAAAATCTTTGGGACACAGTGAAAGCAGTCCTGAGAGGGAAGTTCACAGCATTACAGGCCTACCTCAAAAAACAAGAAAAACTGGTAATAAACCATCTAACTATGCAACTTGAAGAATTAGAAAGAGCAACAAGAAAAGCCCAGTCTGAGCAGAAGGAAGGAAATAATAAAGATCAGAGTGGAAATAAATGACATAGAGATAAAAAAAAAAAAAAACAATACAAAACAAGATTGATGAACCTCTAGCCAGGCTCACCAAGAAGCAAAGAAGAGACCCAAATAAACAAATTCAGAAATGAAAGAGGTGAAAGAACAACAGACCCCACAGAAATACAAAGAATTGTTAAAAAATACTATGAGCAACTCTACTCCAACAAACTGGTCAACCTAGAAGAAATGGACATACTCCTAAAAACATACGACCTTCCAAAACTCAACCAGGAGGAATAAAAAAAAATCTGAATAGGCTGATAACTATGGAGGAAATTGAAACAGTAATCAAAAAGCTTCCAACAAATAAAAACCCTGAACCAGATGGCTTCACAAGGGAGTTTTATAAAACATTCAAAGAAGAAATAAAACCTATCTTCCTCAGACTATTTCAAAAAATTCAAGAGGTAGGAGCACTTCCAAGCTCTTTCTACAAAGCCAGCATCACCCTAATCCCAAAACCAGATAAAGACAATACAAAGAAAGAGAATTACAAGCCAATATCCCTCATGAACATACATGCCAAAATCCTCAACAAAATTCTAGCAAATTGAATTTAGCATTACATTAGAAAGATCATACACCATGACCAAGTGGGATTTATTCCAGGGATGCAAGGATGGTACAACATCCGCTAGCAATAAATGTGATATACCAAATAAACAAACTGAGAGAAAAAAAACACACCATATAATCATATCCATTAATGCAGAAAAAGCATTTGACAAAATCCAACACCATTTCTTGATAAAAACTCTCAGCACGGTGGGAATAGAAGGATCATACCTCAACATAATAAAAGCCATATATGACAAATGCACGGCCAACATCATACTCAGTGGGCAAAACTAAAACCATTTCCCCTAAGAACAGGAACAAGACAGGGATGCCCACTCTCTGGCTTTTCTATACACCAATAATGAACTCACAGAAAGAGAAATTAAAAAAGCAATCCCATTTACCATTGCAACAAAAAAATTAAGATACCTAGGAATAAACTTAACCAAGGAGACAAAGGACCTGTACTCAGAAAATTTTGGGACACAAAAAAAAGAGATAGAGGAAGACATGAACAAATGGAAGAATATACCATGTTCATGGATTAGTAGAATCAACATCATTAAAATGTTCGTATACCCAAAACAATCTATAAATTCAATGTAATCCTCATTAAAATACCAATGGCATACTTCAAAGACCTAGAACAAATTCTCCAAAAATTCATGTGGAATAAAAAAAGACCCTGAATAGCTGCAGCAATCTTGAGAAAGAAGAACAATGTTGGAGGGATCACAATACCATATATCAAGCTATACTACAAAGTCACTCTTCTCAAAACTGCCTGGTACTGGCACAAGAACAGACATATAGACCAATGGAATAGAACAGAGAACCCAGATATTGACCCAAACCACTATGCTTAATTAATATTTGACAAAGGAGGCAAGAGCATACAATGGAGACAAGACAGTCTCTTTAAAAATGGTGTTGGGAAAACTGGACAGATACTTGCAAAACAATGAAACTAGACCACCAACTTACACCATACACAAAAATAAACTCAAAATGGATAAAGGACTTAAATGTAAGATGGGAAATCATAAAAATCTTAGAAGAAGCCATATTCAACAAAATAACAGACATATGTCAAAGC
Organism: Corynorhinus townsendii; assembly: GCA_026230045.1. NCBI lineage: Eukaryota > Metazoa > Chordata > Mammalia > Chiroptera > Vespertilionidae > Corynorhinus > Corynorhinus townsendii. The sequence continues at coordinate 74,795,405 of JAPDVU010000001.1, read as the reverse complement.
AATATCTTTACTGATACAGCTCCTAGGGCAATAGAAACTAAAGAGAAAATAAACAAATGGGACTACATCAAAATAAAAATCTTCTGCACAGCAAAAGAAACTATCAACAAAACAACAGGAAAACCCACTGCATGGGAGAACATACTTGCCAATGTTATCTCCGATAAGGGTTTAATCTCCAACATTTACAAGGAACTCATGCAATTTAACAGAAGGAAGATAAACAATTCAATCAAAAAATGGGCAAAGGACGTAAATAGAAACTTTTCGAAAGAGGACATACAGAATACCAAGAGACATATAAAAGATGCACAATGTCACTAATCATCCGAGAGATGCAAATCAAAACAACAATGAGGTACCATCTCACATCTGTCAGAATGGCTATCATCAACAAATCAACAAATGACAAGTGCTGGAGAGGATGCAGAGAAAAAGGACCCCTCGTGCACTGCTGGTGGAAATGCAGACTGGTGCAGCCACTTTGAAGAACAGTATGGATTTTCCTCAAAAAACTAAAAATGGAACTTCCATTTGACCCAGTAATACCACTTCTAGGAATATATCCCAAGAAAACAGAAACACCAGTCAGAAAGGATATATGCACCCCTATGTTCATAGCAGCACAATTTACAATAGCTAAGATTTGGAAACAGCCTAAATGCCCATCAGCAGATGAATGGATTAGAAAACTGTGGTACATCTACACAGTGCAACACTACGCTGCTATAAAAAAGAAGGAATTCTTACCTTTGCAGCAGCATGGATGGATCTGGACAGCATTATGCTAAGTGAAATAGCCAGTCAGTGAAAGATAGATACCACATGATCTCACTCATTGATAGATAATAAAGAACATTACAGACTGTTGAACAAAAATATTACAGAGGCAAAGAAGCATTGAATAGACTGTCAAACTACAGCAGGAAGGTAGGGGAGGGTTGCGAGGGTAAGAGATCAACCGAAGGACTTGTATGCATGCATATAAGCACAACCAACAGATGCAAGACACTGGGGGCAGGGGGACGAGGGCAAGTGCCGCAGGGTAGGGGAGGCGGGGGAGAGGTCAGTGGCGGGGGGGGGGGGGGGGAAGGAGACATGTGTACTACTATTTGTAATACCTTAAACAATAAAAAATAAAAAATTAAAAAAATAAGCAAGCAAATCTTTTGAGTATCAATTTTATTAAGATATTTTGGGGAAAAACCATTATTTTCATATAAAACAGTAGAATTGAACATTTACATGAATTCTTAAGATAAAATGAGACTACAAAGTTATTTCATGCCTGTGACTTCAGGTCATAATTCTATATTCCCTGAGACGCATCATATTTCTCTTCTGACAACAGGAATATTTCAGTAAAAGTTTTTCAGAAGCATACAGAAAAGCATATTCATTGGATTGGACAATTCTGAGGTCTCTGGTGACATGGTAACAGCAATTTCAGAGGAGTGGTTTTAGGAGGGAAAGAGAGGTGAGGAATGGGACCAGTGAGGGTAGTTGGACCATACAGAGAAAAAAGAGAGAAAGGAAGGGCGCCAGAGTGGAGTGTGGGTCCTGCCCCATGACCACCACTGTGTCCAGTGACAGACAGGGTAGTGTCATAATTGACATGGAGTCTCTCAAAGGAGAAGCTATTCCACTGCTGAGGCAGCACCCACCCAGCACATCTGGTAGTGGGACGTGGCCTGGCAGTTGGCAGGACACACGGGGACATTAGTGGGTAGTGAAGATGGATGGTATTTAATACATAACATGACCTGTGTTAGGAAGAGAGCAAGGGTTCCCTTCTGACTGTCCATAATTACTGATGCTCTTAGGGGCAAATCAGGCTCTCACTATTTGTCTGAATCATGAGGTTGGACTGGTTGCTCTTTAAATCCAGTGCTAAGTTCCAGAGTACGGCTGTTTATTTTAATGGTAACTCAGTCTCTTCCTGCAACTTTCTGACATCCTGGGTACTTTAACTCCAATGTTTTCTTAATGTGCAACTGGCACATTAAGAAAACATTGGCTCTTGGAGGTTGAATAGGCTTATTGTGGTGATTATTTTACAATGTATATATGTAAGGAATCATTATATTATACATCTAAAACTAATACAATGTTACATGTCAATTATACCTCAACAAAATAAGACACTGGTTCTCTGAGAGTTGAAAGTTAAGGTTTCCCCTGGCTGGCTTAGGAAAAGAAACCCTAAGTTTTCCCTTCTCAAGGTTGGTAACAGTGAGGTCTCTGTTCTTAGACCAACCCGTAATTCTCCATTCATCACATCTTAGTAAGCACCTTGAGATGGCTTGCCTCTGCTACAGCCAGTTGCTTTACGCTACACATCAGGCTTTGAAAACGGCCTGGGAAAAACCACAGGTAGACTCTGCGACAACAGAATAATTGCTGACTTCCCTCTGTGTGCTGGCCAGTATACTGAACACTTCTCATTATCTCCATCTACCAATTATTTCATTCATCCAGGAACTGTCTTTTGAGAACACTGTTTTAGGTGCTGGTGATACAACAGCGATAAAACAGAAAAGGATTCTCCCCGCATGGCTCTATGTTCTGGAGGGGGTGCGCCCCGTGTCTTGTATCTTTCTTCCACGGAGGACTAGCTCTCCCCACTTGAAATATGAACAAATGAATGTGGCATCCATTGTTAGTTGTTTATCCATTCTTCTTCTTTTTTTTTCCCCCAAAACGAACAGAATTTAGAACAGCAATGCACCCAGTTAAAAATAGACTTTTTCCAACTTCTGGTAGGTAGGGGTGGCCAAGTATATGTGCAAGTGTGTATTTCTGTATGAATATATATGTGCACAAAATGAAATGTGTGTGAAATGAAATCATATAGGTGGAGGTCACTGGGAAGGGCTTCTGTCCCCACCCTCCAATGAAAAAGCCTTGGGAGGAGGTGGTTTTGCTCTTATTTCTTGCAGGAAGCATGCTTGGCAGTAGAATAACTGTCTTGAGGCCATGAAGCCAAATGCCAAATACTATGAAGGAAAAAGCTGCAAGGAGCCAGCAGGCAGCTGCCCCAGTGAACTACTGAATTATAGATTTATTGTTATTTGAGGGGGAAAGTCCCTATTTGGTTAAGTCCGTTGGGTGATGTTTCTATTCCAAGCAGGGAAGTGCAGTTCTAACCCACCCACAGAGCTAGCAGTGACAGTGCCAGAATTAAAACAGACCTTCTTGCTCCCAAGGCCGCGATCTTTCCGAGCTATTGTGCACCTTCAAGGTCTGCACCTCTGCCAACCCACTTCTCATGTTCCCTTGCTGGCTGCTGGGAAAGTGTTCAGGGACTCGGAGAACTCTGACACTCATAGAATATAGTACTTTATTTCCATGTGTTTTCTGTGAAGCATCTGATGTCTCCCAGCTCCATTCAAATGGGACTGCACAGCTACCCCACTGACCTTCATCAGCCAGCCCCAGCAGCAGAACATCCTGGAACGTAATGCTCTCCTCAGTTAAGGAAGCGTGGAACTTAGTAACAACCCACCCTACTTCTGTTTTTATCACAAGAAATAAATCCTCATCGTCCTGGGATTTGTGCTCACCTCACTCATGTCCTAGTGCCTGCCTTCTGCTGGTTTTCTCTTTCCTGTGTGGATGGATATGTACTTGACCCTGAAGCCTTCCCTCTTTTTTCTGTCTATTCTTTGAAGCTAACAGTTTTCCTGTTACTGCCAACCTTTGGAATAAAATGCCCTGACCTTTCAGCTGCTGCTTCTGGGTCTCCCCTGCCAGCCTCACACATTCCAGTGTGCAGGACTCTTCGGACCTGTCCTCACTGGGCACAGTTCACTCGGTCTAGCCTGTCTGTGTTCTGAGTAACACACACACACTGTAACAATCATAATAGTAGGACAATTATTCAGGTGAGCTCATTTGTGGCCACACAACATGAGTTGTCAGTAACAATGCTCTTCTCACAAAACCTGTGAAAGGCACAGATCCTCTTCCAGGGGCCTACAGGAGGCAGGGCTTTAGCCGAACAGAGTGCTGCCATGGAACAACAGTACATCACCCCCTACACCTCCAATGAATGGAAGCCTCTCCATTGCCTTTCTCTCCAAGGGTACACTCACCCTCAGGAAGGACCTATGAGAAATTGCAGTTCCTTTCCCACAAGCTTCTTTCAGCTCTGGTTCTCAGCCCAGTGTGCATGAGGTGGGCACATAAGGTAGACTTTAACATATTTGAACTCAGTTTTTTCTTTAACACTATGGAACATGACAACATTTCTGAAAATGCATAGAAGAAGGCCCAGCCCTGTTTTACTGGTCTATTGCTATGAGACAAGGCACCCTAGAATTTAGGGCCTTAAACCAACACCTGTTTTGATTTTCTCACAGGATTGTGTGGGTTGGCCAAGATCAGCTGTGGGGTTCTGCTCCACTTGATGTCTCCGAGGACTATAGCATCAGAGGGCTTATCTGGCTACATGGTCCAAGATGGCACATTCTCAAGTCCAGCACCTTGCCAGGGACAGTGGGAAGGCTGGGTGAAGCTGGAATGCTGGGACAGCTGGGCCATGGTCTCAGTCTACAGGTCTGATCTCTCTCCATGGTACCTCACTGTGTAATATTCCAGCAGGGTACCTGGATTTCCAAATGGCAGACTTCCCAAATCATAAAAGTAGAAATTGCCAACTTCTCTTAAGGCGTAGGACCAGGTGTTGACACAGTGAGTCTCAGGGCCATCCACAGACAAAATGGGACCAGACCACAGAGCAGTGTGACTACTGGGAGGCTTGGTCCATGGAGGACCATCTTTGGAAAGTGGCTACTGCAACTGCTATCCACTCTACCAAATGTCCAAATGATATTTGATATGTTAAATAGCCCTTCCTAGAAAAACACATGTTGCCATATTAGGTATGTGAATTACCAAGTTGCATATGTGTATATTGGTAGCATTTAGAGACCATACACACCCAGTTAATCTGATTTGTTTGAAAAACATGATTAGGATCTCTGGAAAAGAAATTCACATTTTATTCAATTGTTACATACATAAAAAAATCAAGCTTAGCAGATAGATAATATTCTCAGGATAATAAGTAAAATCCTCCTCCTGGATTATCTAGGTATTGGGAAAGTTTCCCTTTGACGGTAGAGCTGTGAAACATAAACTCTTATGTGTGTCATCTAAGGACAGAGAAATGGGACACCTGTGTTTTTCATTTTGTGGTAACCTGATTTCGGAATACTTCACCAAGAATCAGTTTCTTATGAAATGTAAGAGCTCTGGTGAAAGATGTTTAGTGATGGAAATTGCCAGTGAACTCTGCATTGATATGGCTACCACGGATGGGTCATGGAGGCTCCTTGGCACTACCCTCCAGCCACTTTTAAAAATATTTTTTTTTTATTGATTTCAGAGAGGAAGGGAGAGGGAGAGAGAGATAGAAACATCAATGATGAGAGAGAATCATTGATCAGTTGCTTCCTGCATGCCCCCCACTGGGGATTGAGCCCGTAACCTGGGCATGTGCCTTTGGTCTGCAGGCCATTGCTCTATCCACTGACCCAAACCAGCCAGGTCCACTTTGTGTTTTTTATTTATTTATTTGGGTAACATGGCCATCCAACTTATTGGTAATCAATTTGATAAATATTAAAAACATTTATTGGGGTGACAGTGGTTAATATGATTGTATAGGTATCAGGTGTGGGTTTCTATGTTACAAGAGCTGTATATTGCACTGTGTGCATTTCCCATACTCTCCTGCCTTGAGGCCTTTATGCCATTTGTCATTTAGAAAGTCATTTGTTCCAATATCCACCTTCCTACATCCTTCAAGTCCCAATTCTAAACCCACTTCCCAAATCCAGTTTTTTCTCATCATCTGAGTTGAATTAATCTCTTCTCGGTGTATTCATTAGCTATTGCTGCAATCACCCCCAAACTGAAAGGCTTAAAACAACACAGTTTGTCTACAAGTCTCTGGGCTGACAATTTGAGAAGGGCTCAGCTGGGATGGCATGTCTCCATGAGTGTTGGGTGAGTTTATTCATACACTGGCAGTCTGTGGCTGGGGGCCAGCTGGCTGAGGAGGGCTTTACTCACATGGGCAAGGCCTTAATTGTGTTGACTGGAATGACTGGGTAATTTGAGCCTTCTCTCTCCCCATGCAGAGAGTGCATGTCACAATGCTGTTGTAGAATATCATTGTTGCCACATTTTATTGGCCAAAGCAAGCCACAAGGCTAGCCCAGATATAAAGGGTAGGGTGTGTGTGGGTGTGTGGGTGAAAATATGATTCCTACTCTTTATTTTTCAAAAATGGGCTTAATGTTTTAATATTTTATTTTAAATAATCTTCCTATTTTTTAATAAGCTACCTCAAAGTATAACTTATGGTTAGTAAAATTGAAATTCTGAACATCTTTGTTTTCTCTGTAAACCATAATGTTTTAAACTTTTTATTTTGAACTAATTTTATACTTAGAGGAGAAAAGTTGCAAAAATAGTACCAATAGGCTCCAAATATTCCTCACTCAGCTTCCCCAATGTCAACATCTTACACAGCCCTAGTGCAGTTGTCAGAAAAAAGAAATGACGGTTGCTTCAGTACATTTAACTAAACTACACACCTCATTTGAATTTCAACACTGGTGTCCCTTCACTGTTCTAGAATCTATCCAGGCTTCCACTTGCACTTATTTGTTACTTCTCCTTAGTCTCCTGCAGCCTTTAAAAGACTACAGTTTTTCAGTCCTATCTTATCTTTAATGACTGACATTTTACCATAGAAGAGTACTGATCAATAATTTTGTCAAGTATCCCTCATGTGAGTTTGCCGATGTCTAGTGTTTTCTCATGGTTGCACATATTTTGGACAGAAGTACCACAGATATGATTCCCCCCCCCTCCCTTCAGCACATTGTATTACAAGCTTCATGATGTGAATATGTGTTATTTCCTGGTATCGTTGACCTTGATCACTTGGTTAAGATGTTCTCTGTCTGGTTTCTCATTGTAAAGTTACCACCTTCCGTCCCCTTTGAGATTAATCAATACTTAGGAGATACTTGGAAACTATTAAAAGTATATTTCTCCTCAAACTTTCATCCACTAAATCTAGCACTGATCAGTGGATTATTGTATGTAACAATTATGATTATAGAGTTTGTCTAATAGTAACGTTCTATTTTCCTCTTTCCTTCTATATTTATTGAAATATAAGGAAGAGCTTTCCTTTCTCCTCATTTATCAGTGTGGACTGGCTATTTATTTTATCCTATGAATTAAAATCTAATACAAGCATTATTTATTTTGCTGCTCAAATATGTAAATGATAATATTTTAAATTAACATCAACTTTATCTTCCAAATACTGTATGTAGTTCTTTCAAACTTTGTACATATAAAACTATGTGTGAAGTTTTACTAATTAGTATTTCAGTTCATGTAATAGCACATCTTTATTACATGTGCACCATCATCAACCCCAGTACATTTCTGCTCCATAGATTTATTTTATAATAAAAAAATTATTTTACTGTGATGCTGAATTCCATCAAAATATGCATTTGTATTATCATTTGCATTCACATGTTTAATTTTTAAAGTTACAGTAGCCTTTACAATAAGGTCAGAAAATTCAACTTTGACACAATAAACTTCCAAAAGCTTTTCTTTGATTCTGTGAATTGAATTAAACACTTTTAAGTTATTATTGGAATTAATTGATTTTCTATTTTTGTAAAACTGTCATAATTGTACTGTCTGCAAACTTCTGATTATGATGTCAACTCATGAACAGCCATTGCTTTATATTACTCACAGGCCCACCCAAGGAAACTTGGAATTAAAAATGAGAGAAATTAATGTAAGATAACTGTCACTTGACCTAAATGAAGTCAAGCTGCATGGAGTGACTTGTTAAACACACCTTCTGCAGCTGCATGCAAACATCATGTGCACTTAGGCTTAAAGATATAGGTCAGATTTCTACAAGTGGGGTGCAGGTTGGGAAGAAGATTCAAAGTGGAAGTAGCAACATGAACAAAAAGCACTGACAGTAAATGCCAAACATTTTAAATTAAGGGGCACCGTCTTTAACGTAATGACCATCTTTTGCTGTTGGTACTTCCTCAGCAGATTTCTGTATTTTGATTGTCTTATGGACCCTGTGGTGGATGTTGAATATTTTGTGTGTTCTTTGTTTATCATCAACTTTCTTGAGAAATAGAAAATCAATACTTAATTTTTTTAAACATGTGTACACTAAACCTTGTTTCTGAATTGGTTTATTGCCAAGTAAAATAGTTATAGATTTTATAGGCAATAAAAAGTTATAGATTTAGAGCATAAGATAAATGACTAACCTACTGAAGTAACAGGATCCAGATGCTCTGTAGCAGGACAGCTCAGCCCCTGCCTCCCACACATATTACAATTACACCTAATCTTTCATTCCGTACATGTCCCACTAACCCATTGACTGTTATCCTGCTGGCTTCATGCCTCCACAGGTCATGGCATGGGCCACCCAGCATGGGCTATGACACAACTGGTTGCTCTATCAGTGGACAGCAGGATCTGCAGCATCAAATATCTCTCTCATCCCCAAAAGAACAGGTTACAGTTAGCTGTTGCTAGCTGCTCATGTTCAAATGTCATTCTATCAGCCAGTGCCCTGCATGCTACATTTCAAAGGAATATGTAAGCTTCCTTGAGACTAGAAAAGGTGGGGAAAGGAGAGATGGGCTGTCTTTCAGCATTTACCATGTGCTGCAACGAGAACTCTGCCAAATGCACCTGCCTCTTACCTTCTACTGGGAGACACTGTGTCAGAAATTGAAGTAAAATGTAGAGGTCTTACCAGATCTCTTGAAATGCAACTATTAATAATGATCCTCCTTTAAAAAAGATAAAATCTAAGGCAAATGCTAACCTGGACTGAATGCTTGAATAATAGCCTAGAACCAGGATGTGCTAGGCCAGTGGTCGGCAAACTGCGGCTCGCGAGCCGCCCTTTGCCGCTCTGTTGACTAATGAGTTTACCAACCACTGACCTAGACTCTTGATTCCAATAATTACAGGCTGTTGTTGTTCCTTGTGATTAAGCCCCTATCCCAATGGTTGGCAAACTCATTAGTCAACAGAGCGGCAAACCGCAGCTCGCGAGCCACAGTTTGCCGACCATTGTGCTAGGCAAATCAGGCCACATGTCTCCTTCTGGGAATTGAATCCTGACCTCCTGGTTCATAGGTCAATGATTAGCCACTAGGCCACCATGGCTGGGCTCCTTAAACCTGGAATTGTCTTTGACTCTGGCATGTACAGTCAACCACGGAATCTTCGTTATGCTTCTTTACTCTTACTGTGTCCACCTTAGCTTAGTGCTGCTACCGCATGCCTGTATTCCTTATAATTACCTATCCGTTGGTCTAGGAATCACTTCCTCATTCTATCCATTCTCTTCACAGCTACCATAGTTTTATTTATCCAGAAACTTTGTGTCTCATCACACCCTTGCTGAAAAAAACTTTTAATGTCTCCTTATTACCTGCAGAGAAAATTCCAAACTTTGATTTTGAGTATGGTCTGTTCCTATTCTATACTTACAGATTCATTTGTCATTCCTCCCTTGCATGAATTCCTCACTCCAGCTTGACTTGATCACTCCTCAAGTCCTAAATACACTTGACATTTGGCATTTGCTGTCCATGCTTTTGTTCATGCTTCCATTCAGTCTTCCCAAGCTATACCTCACTTGTTGAAATCTGACCTATATTTTTAAGCCCAAGTACTATCTTCAAGAGATTCCCCATCCAGGAATATTCTCTTTATCCTCTGAAGGTCTGCAGTTGTATAGAAACTACTTTGGTGGTGTATTATACTACTACCTTCAATTCAAGGAACTGCTTTATTGCAAACTTTTGCAGGATGCAGATGAACTCATTCATCTTTTGATATTGAGAATGCCATGCAGCATGAGTCTGTGAACATGCTGCTGCTTAATAACTATTCATTGAGTGACTTAATAAATGAATGGCTAATAAATCCAAACTAAAGAGATAATTAATGAAGTCTTCACTCTAGAAAATATTTTTATAATGTATTTGAAAATACATTAATTAACCCAGGCTGCCACAGCAAAATAGCAAAGACTGGGTGACCTACACAACAGACATTTATTTCCCATGGTTCTAGAGGCTGTAGAGTCCAAGCTCAAGGTGCCAGCAGATTCAATTTCTGATGAGGACCTCTGGAGGTCCTCACATGGTAGAGGGACAGAGGGAGGGAACTCTGGTCTCTCTTCCTCTCATTATAAGGACACTAATCCCAACATGAGGGAGCACCCCTTTGGACTTCATCTAAACCTAAATTACCTCTCAAAGGCCCCAGCTTTAAACATCATCTCATTGGGATTAGGGCTTCAACAAATTAATTTTGGGGGAACACAAATGTTCTGTACATAACGAAGACATTTAATCACAAGAAATAATTGCATTTAAGCCTGTCTGTGGGAGAATCTTTTTGAGTGAATGGGCATTATGATCTGTAAAGTCCTACAAATAGCCAGGTTGATTCACCCTTCATGTAAGATCAGCCTTGTTTATTAATCTTTGGGTCATCCATAAATGCTAAACAAGATCAGTATCATGCCATTTTTATAACTCTGATTTCCACTAACAAACAAAGACACAATAGATAAAGACATAAGGTGTGTATTTGGGTCTCTGTGTCTGTCTCAAACAAAAGGATCCACATCAAACTTATAACAGTGGCTTCTTATGGGGAGGACAGTGGCATTGTAGAGGTATATCACCCCGTGTGCTCCTGAACTGTTTTGATATTTTTGTAACGAGCATATTTTACATATTACGCTGAAACAGAAAAATGATTTTAAAATCTTCTAAGAATTCTTGGCCTACTTGAACTATGTATATGAGATCCTAATGTGGCAACTGCTTTCAACGAGTTCATACACAGTATTCCTTTGGAAGCCCCAAGAACTGAAGAAAATAAAAACTTGGCTCAATGTATTTCTAATGATAGCTCTATTGTTTTCAAAAATCTTACCAGAGTAAGAAAATAATCTTACTGTGAGAGTAAAAACATATCTGGAAAACAAATATATAGAAAGGAAAAAAAAAAGGAAAGGCATGGAAAAAGTTGAACTTGTGTGTCTCACAAATCATATAAACTCTTCACACAAAAAGAATTTACAATCCCCAAATCAATGGATTCATAGGCATAAATCTGAAAAACATTGTGACTAAAATCAGTAAAGCTATTAAAGTATTTAAATATTTAATTCTTTTAAGGATCAAGTACGTGTTAACCATAAAACAAAATGAGAACATCTGGAAGGCAAAGAGGTTGAAAGATTGAAAATAAAAAAGCAAATGGTGTGTTTAGTGTTACTGAGAGACTTCAGCAAATGGCTATCAACCCATTTCAAAATAAATACAGAGTTTGTGTAATTACAATGAGCCTGAAAAGGGGTTTGGCATTTATATACCTCCTGGGAAGTTGGATGAGTCAGAAACATAAAACCAAAGCAAAGGAAGGGTATTGAAATATTATTTCCTGCTGCATTGTAGAAAGGAGAAGAGAATAAACATACCGATTACTTGCATGGCCGGTTCCACGTCTGCTGTGGCCTCTTCCAACAATGACAGCAGCTTGGCTGATATCTGATGCACGGATTCAATATTGCTAAACAAGCTATCCACGTCCAGCCGATCAATCTGAAGAAAAACAAACACTGAGTAGCAGCTGATAGGAAGAGGCTGTATTTAGGATGTTATCTCTCACAGTAAGCATTTATATGCCAGCCCAGGCCACTTTCATCAGCCATTTCCATAAACACCTTCTTTAGGATTTCTAGAGGAAATGTGTAGTTTTTCATGCAAGAGATTGGGATAGTACACTTGTTACCTCTGTCTTTTTCTTTATTTTAACTGAAGTTTTGGGAGTGTACATCTACATATGCTTATAAGAACCAGAGTGTGAAGAAGACGTGGGCCAGCTAATTGGCATTTTTATGAACTGCCCTCCAGGAGGGTGTGTACCTAGGCATATAAATTTAAACACTGTACTGCTCACACAGCAGAAGTCAGGCCTTCCTCCAGGCAAAAAATTATTTTCAAAACTGTTTTAAAACATACATGTTTTCAAACTGATGACAAGTAGTTGTGCTGAGCTGTTCCTGTTTTTTCTTTTTAAGAAATGTGAATAGAAGTCTTTAACAAACATGTTCTGCTAATTAAAGATTCATCATATCATTTTGTCATGCACACCCTAAAAAACTAGTGTTATCATTCCCAGATCTTATGGCTGGTATTTATAATAATTTTCCTATTCTATCATTCATCCTTTTATTAAATATTTCCTGAGGACCTTGTATGTACCAAGAATTGTAACAGAAGCCATACTCTATCAGAGGCATTGGATGATTAGTGGAAGGATGGACAGCTATCCTAATCAAAGCGGAGTATGTCTTGAGTTTGCTATATCTTGCTCAAAATCTTTCTCTTAAGTTTAAGTTATCTTGCATAATCAAACAGTATCTACTTGGGTCAGGAACAGATCAGTACAGGCTCCACTGGGCAACCACAGGGAACAGGAGTAGGTGTCTTCTACCCCTAGTTTATTGTGCATGAGGTTGTAGGTGAAAAAGCAAACCATCAATAATCACGTCATGGAGGTACTTCAAAGGTGAAAAGTAGAGCTGCTAGTCAAAAACCCAGGTCAAAAAATTCTATGTTAGAGAGTGATAGAAAGTAGAGCTAAGGATCAGAAAGAAAGAAGCTGAGAAAGTAAGGGAAATTGGCAACACTGAATCCTATATAATAAAGAGGTAATATGCAAATTGACCATCAAGCCCTCACAAGATGGCTGCCGGTAGGGGGATTAGTGAGGGACAACCAAACGACTGAACAAGCAGGCTGCGTGGGGTGACCAGGCCAGCGGGGGGTGGGGTGGGGGGGTGGGGGAAGAGGGTTGCAGGGGACAACTAGGCCGGTGTGTGTGGGGGTAGGGGCTGTGAGAGGCAATCAGGCTGGTGGAGGGGGGCAGTTGGGGGCAACCAGGCCAGCAGGGGGGGCAGTAAGGGGTGACCAGGCCAGCATGCAGAGGCCAGCGGGGGGGGGGGGGAGCAGTTAGGGGGGACCAGGCAGGCAGGCAGGTGAGCGATTAGGAGCCAGCGGTCCAGGGTTATAAGAAGGATCGGGCCTAAACGGGCAGTCAGACATTCCCTGAGGGGTCCTGAATTGGAGAGGGTGCAGGCTGGGCTGAGGGGACCACCCCCCCATGCACAAATTTCATGCACCGGGCCTCTAGTATAGAATAAGAGACAGACTTGTAGGAATTTCTGAAGATGAGGTCCAACAACTGCAGCTTCTTTCTCATGCTATCAGCATCAATTTCATTGGGTGTGCTAGATCCATTTAGTGGGGAGGGAGGAGGCAGGCACCCATCTTCTCTTATCCTTTTTGACATTGAACCATCTATTGTTCCCTATACTGGACATGGATAATATTGATAAGGATATTCTGTTATTGAGCATAGAAGCACCACTTCACATTGAGCCTTGTTTAAAATTTGGTGACTATGTCAATTATTTCTTATGCAATATGGTCTGACTGAACAGGTTTTTTTCAACTATCTTGGGAAACTCCTCACTTTTCTATCATCAGTCTTGACCTTAATAAAACTTCCAGTCTGATTTGTAACCAAATTCTATGTGATTGTATGTAATGAGTTTATTTCAATATAGTGCTATACAACTTTTTTCCCATTTTTATATATTCTGAAATTATCTTTATCTCTACAGTACAGTATTACATTACAATCATTATTAGCTCAAAGGGTCTTTAACTCAGTATCTCACAAAATGGTTCCTTCATTAAGCACTCACTTTAACAGGATAGGGCCTATGTGGCTCTTCTGCTTAAAATCTATGATATTATTATATAATCTACTTAAAAACAGATGATGGTTCTATGGCTCTTTGCTAATACTTCTTTTTTCACTTTTTTCTAAATCTATATAACGGCTTGTCTCATAAAGGAGAACACTGGAATAGGTTAGATTTTGTTGCTATAGCAAACTCAGATTGTGTCAGACAGTGTGGACCATCTGCTACAGCTAATACTTTTAAATGGCTAAAATGTCACATAACTCTGAGTACCATGGATTGAATGAATTATTTATTCTGAGTTGTTTTATGCTTTGGTTATTAATTGAATCACAAAGGTGTACCTTTGCCTAGTGAAAAATATTTCCCAAAAGTTGTGTATGCATCAAATTTTTGTAGGTTGAGTTATTTTAGATGTACTAATAAAATATTTCTTAAAATCATATTTGAAATGAATCCTTCTAATATGTAAAATTTCATCCCTAATTTACTTGCTTTGTAAGATTAGATGTAGTTCATACAGTGTATCCTATTATTATTTCATTTTGTTGTGGAAACTTCATTCTGAGGAACTTAAAGTATTACGTATTTATTATTTCATATATCTTGCCAACTTCTCTGTAAAGTAGATACAGTCTGAATGCAGAGAAACTCATGCAGAATGAATAAAAGTGTCATGCTTAAAATGATGAAGTTTAGGAAAGAGCTAGAAGTGGAAATTGACTTTTTAGTGCTATGTCTTTGTCAATTACCAGCAAATATTATGAATAGGATACTTTGCCACCTCTGTTTGGATTTTGTTCGTTTGTTTCTGAGTTTTTCACTAAGTTGTCACTTTTATAATTTATTTCCCAAGGTCAGAATCTTGTATATCTAATTTAGATTTTAAACTCAGTTAGCAAGGATCTAATTCTATATCCATCTCTAATCTTAGCTCAATGCAACAAATATTAAATAACAAAACAGGTTTTTATTTAATTTCTATCTGAAAGATAGAAAGGATGAAAACATCAATTGGCCCGGTTTCAACCGCTGGTATCACCACAGGCCCATGGGGATTCTGTGAATCATAAAATGAATTCACAGTCAGTCACTGCTATGCCAAGGGACAAACAAAGGTCTGGTCCAAATAAGCTTTTAAAACTGGTAGATGATGTTATAATTACTGATATAAATTCAAGGAATCATTTATGTACACTTACTAAACATTTACTAGGAAGAGAAAATGCTCTAAGAGCTTAAGTTGAGTTACATTTTAAATGAATTAAAAATTCATTATTTTAAAACAGATTTAATTTGGGCATACATTATTCTATATATAATAATTTAAATGTACAAAACAGAAAATAAAGGTCAGTGTTTTTGGTGATAATTCTTTGATTTATACAAATATTCATCACAGAATCTATTTCAAATAGCAAGTTCCCATTACATTTAAATAATTTTTGCTGAACATACAGTTGCATGTATCCAAAACCACTCAGGTAAAAATGTCTAAGTAAAGGAAAACATCTATAAAACTTTGTCAATTCAGAGACTGTAATCATTGGTATAGAATTACTTTGCACCTGACAAGCACCGTACACTCCTGTTTTCCAAAATATTCCTTGCACTTACCCGCATTTATATCCTAGCCCAAACTCTTCCCTTTCCTCACAAATGCTTTGCCCTCATATTAGTTTACCACATTCTACCCATCTGAAATGGAATATGATGATAGTGCTTGTCCATTAGTTTTGCACATGTCTCTGCCCTATTGATTGCATTTTTTGGGAAAGCCGCAGCACCTCTATCCGATCAGGTGGAACTGTCAGTCATGATGCCCTTCCCCCTATCCCACTCCCTACAGGGATGGACATGTGACATGGCTGGCCACTGAGAATGGGCAGGTTCCCAAGCAGAGCTAATGAGACTCCTCACTGGTTTTTAATACATGGTCACTGGAAAATAAAAAGGCTTGGCTTGTAAGCCCTCTGTATGTAAGTTTCTGTCTTCAGCAGTCATCTTTGTGCAGAGTTTGAATGAGACAAAATCAACAAAGAGAAGGAAGGTAAGCCTTCTCTTAGCTTAAGACAACCTCATTTTAGTTCCTGGATCAACCTCATCTGAAGCAAGACATCCTTACTACAGAAGTTGATAAAATGCCTTTTCATTTCCTCGAGTTTAAATTTGGTTAGCTATAACCAATAAAGGACTTGTACACTTTTCTTTATTTCTGGCCGAAATCTCACTTCCTCTAAGAAACTTTTCCTACTCCCTTGGTTAGAACTAACCTCTCCTCTTCTGACCTTCCATGACACCTGCTTCATGTTACTCAGTGCTTATATTGAAGCTCATTATCTATATCAGAGATATCATTCATTAACCTGTCTCTATGTCAAGCCTGCGAGATCCTCCAGGACATTTGTCTGTGTGCATTATTTGAATACCACGGTGTCTAATCCAGTGATGGGCCCACACCTAGTTACTCAATAAAAGTGTGATAATTTGAATTGAATTGAATCACTACCATTCATATGATCTATTTACTCTGTGGAAGCCATCAATAAAATGTTATTTGTAATCACTCTATTGGACTGAATAGGAAGTATGCAGAGATCAAAAGTGGTTTAAAGAAAGAAATCAAAATCACCTAATTTGGTTGTTCAAAATACCATATTAAGTGAATATTTTATAATTTTCTACTTAATTTTATCAAAAAAGACAAACTGTTGTGCTCAGTTGGGCCATTAGTGTATTTAGAAAATTTGCTGACAGGCCAAACTTCCCTTTAGTTTACACTTGGGAAATCACTGTTTATTGTTTTCTGTTTAAGGAGCCTGAGGCACCCAGCTTGAGCCACAGGGAGGAATAACCAAACATTCTTAGTTCCATGTGTTGTGGAGACTTCCAACCAAGAACACCTTTAGAAGTGAACATTGAAAAGACATCTAGGAATAATATTTTTAAATAAACGATTAACATAAAAGTCATTTATGCCTATTGTAGAAAATTAAAGATTGATAAATGAGAGAGAGAGAGAGAGAGAGAGAGAGAGAGAGAGAGAGAGAGAGAGAAAGGAAGGAAGGAAGGAAGGAAGGAAGGAAGGAAGGAAGGAAGGAAGGAAGGAAGGAAGGAAGGAAGGAAGAGAGAGAGAGAGAGAGAGAGAGAAAGAGAGAAAGACTCAGTGGTTGAGCATAGACCTGTAAACCAGGAAATCACAGCTTGATTCCTGGTCTGGGCAGATGCCCTGGTTGTGGGCTCAATCACCAGTAGGGCGTGTACAGGAGGCAGCCAATCAATGATTCTTTTTCATCATTGATGTTTCTATTTCTCTCCCTTTCCCTTCCTCTCTGAAATCAATAAAAATATATTAAAAAACAACAACAAAACTCTCAGTTGAATATTACTGCTCTGACCTCACTTTGGAAATCTATTTTTGGGCTTCTAATTTAAAATCAAAATCACTCAACTTTAAAGTTATATATATATATATATATATATATATATATATATATATATATATAATATTTATAACTGTAAAAAACAGAAGAAAATAAATAGCATCACTTTTTGTTGTTGTTAATCCTCACCCGAGGATATTTTTCCATTGACTCTTCTTTTAGAGAGAATGGAAGGGAGGGGAGAGACATAGAATCATTGATGTGAGAGAGACACATCAATTAGTTGCCTCCTGAATGCATCCAGACAGAGGATGGAGTCTGTAACCAAGTTACGTGCCCTTGACCCAGGACCCTTCAGTCTGCAGGCTAATGCTCTACCCACTGAACCAAACTATCCAGAGCAAATAGCATCACTTTTGAGTGCCATAGTGATCACCACCAACAAAATGCTTCTCTGGAATTTGCTTCCAAAAAAGATTTCAATGTTTCTATTGGGTGTGGCTTGGCAATAAATCTAGGTTCAACATAGGGGCCAATTCCAGACTCTGCTAGAAATTGATGTAAGGGAAATCCACATTGGAAATTACTTGTATTAGATTAGCAGAGCCTTTGTCCCTCTATCCCTTCCAGAAGGCAGTTCCATTAGGACAGAATGGCATACCCAGTTCCAAGTGGAACTGCCTTCCAGAAGGGGTAAATTCCACAGCATCACAAGGCCTGGCTGCATTTCCTAAGGTAGTGTGCTCCATTATTAATGGTGAAGCCTTGTCAATCCAGTGATATAAAGACTGCAACTAACAAGTAAGGTGAGCATGGTAGAACGCTGAAAATGTATTTTAAAAAACTGCAAGAAGTGGAGACCCATTAGACATATTCTGAAAGGAAAGAATTGTCTTGTTTTTTGCTTTTTTTTAGGGAGGCAACTGAGAAGGGGAATTGTAGCAATTGGAAAGAGATTTTGGCAGAAGGGCCTGGCAACTGCAGGCTAGAATAATTATCTAATTACTATGGCATTTACTCAGTTGGCTTCTAGATTACGAAGCTTTTTAGGGTAAATTAGCCATTATTTCATCAGGTTTCACAAAACTACTGATTTGCATGTGTGAAAATTCCTGCTGTGAAACTAGATTCTAAACTGGCTAATTGAGTCAAACTACAAGTTGAATTGATATCACCGCCAGACAGCAAGTCTTTTAATTAATCTTGAGGCTAAATGTCCAAGTTACCTGATAACTGCCCGAAACATTCCAGGCCAGGAGGCGTTAAGGGGGACTGACCTATGTCACTGCAAAAATGTCAGTCGCTTTACAGAAAGTAAGGTTGGGACTCCGGGACAGACATCTCAGCATGTGGAAGAGCAGAGCCAACAGAAGTGAATAAAGGGCAGACCAGAGACTGTGGTCAAATTTGAGAAGTTCCTGAAGTCTTGAGAAAGAGGATTGAGCCCTACCTAGAAAGAGAATTGAACTCTGGGTGGTTTGGCTCAGAGGTTGGAGCATCCGCCCTCTGACTGAATAATTTCAGGTTCGATTCCAGTCAAGGGCACTGACCTTGGTTGCAGACCAATTGGGGTGCGTGTAGGAGGTAATTATCATTCCATGTGTCTCTCACAAAGGTGTTTCTCTCTCTGTCTCTTCCCCTCCCTTCCACTATCTCTAAAAATCAGTGGAAAAAATATCCCCTGGTGAGGATTAACAAAACAAAAAACAGAGAGAGAGAGAGAGAGAGAGAGAGAGTTGAGAAATCCATCCCAAAGTTTGTTTGACTAAAATAAAATGTTCACTTTTAAAGGTGTTCTTGGTTGGAAGTCTCCACAACACATGAAACTAAGAATGTTTGGTTATTCCTCCCTGTGGCTCAAGCTGGGTGCCTCAGGCTCCTTAAACAGAAAACAATAAACAGTGATTTCCCAAGTGTAAACTAAAGGGAAGTTTGGCCTGTCAGCAAATTTTCTAAATACACTAATGGCCCAACTGAGCACAACAGTTTGTCTTTTTTGATAAAATTAAGTAGAAAATTATAAAATATTCACTTAATATGGTATTTTGAACAACCAAATTAGGTGATTTTGATTTCTTTCTTTAAACCACTTTTGATCTTATTTTTCTTAAATGGGGGGGATGGGGGCAGGAAGCCTTTTTTCATTAGGAGGAGATGCTCTTGGCAGACAAATATAATCCCTATGTCTGGACTGATAGCCAGCCATATGCACTATACTGCTAAACTGGTCATTGAAAAATTGAACTGCTTTTTTCCACCTTACACTAAACAGCTGTTGCCCTGAAAACTCCTCCTCAGCCCCCACCTTAGGTTCTGCCTTTGCAGTTCACCCAGATTAGGTTCTGATTGGTCGGTTTCTATGCCAGTCAGCGTCAAAAGCTCCACCTCCTAGTCAGTCATTGGCTCCTAGCACGTTACCCAGATTTGGTTCTGATTGGTCAGTTTCTATGCCAGTCAGTATCAAAAGCTCTGCCTCCTAGGCAGCCATTGGCTCCTCACACTTCACCCAGATTTTGTTCTGATTGGTTGGTTTCTATGCCAGACAGCATCTCCGAGCCTATCAATGGGCCTGATCAGCGAGGCGGAGCTGATCAGCAGCCCTAGCTGAGGCCTGAGAGAAAGAGGCATGGCTGCTGGCCAGGCCCCAAAAGAAAGAGAGAGGCAAGGGCTGATCAACAGCAGCCACGGAGGCTATGGATCAGACCCTACTTCTCTCTCCAGGCCTCTCTCTGGGCCTGATCTGCAGCCCCCTCGGCAGTCAGTGCTGGGTCATGGTGCCCGCAGCTGTGGACAGTCAGTGCTGGGTTGCCACGGTGACCCAGCACTGACTTCAGGTTGGTTGAGCCTTTTGTCATTTTGGATGTTACGGACCCTGGGTTTTTATATATTAGGATGCTCAGAGGACAAATAGTACTAATAGGAATAGACTTCTGAACTGAAGATCCAGTAAATTTTGTGATCCTTTAGAAATTCTAAAGAAAAAGTAGAAAAGAAATATGAGCTATATTGTCAAAACACAGGAGAAAGTAATTTGAAAACAACCAGTGAGATTAGGAAAAAAAAATGTTATGCATCCAAATCAACCAAAAAAGTATATTTAAGGCTCTGGGCTGAGCACAATGAATAGGATAAACATTTTTGTGCTTTTGTTAGGGGCATAAATAAAATATTGGGGATTAGCTATAGTTATAACAAACATGAATCATGCTCTGTTAATCTTGATTGTTTTATTCTAATTAAAGATGGCACACTGTAGCCTGGCCAGGAGTTTTAAACCCTCCTCCCCCTCCACCAAGGACCTGGGAGTCAATCTTGGATCTGGGAGTCATGGAAAGTATAATAACCTTGTTACCAGAATGATGGAGTCCTTCCCACATTGCCTGTAACCTGTAACCATTTATACCCATTCTTATTCCTTTTGCTTACTCCCCCAGGTAATTTTTGTCCTATCTAGTATAAGCAGCTGGCTTTTAGGAGGGTGCAGAGCAGAATTTTGTAGGTGACCTGCTGCTCTCCCATACTGCTGGCATTATTGGAATAAACGCTCAAATATGATTCAATCCTCTCTCTGCTTAATTGGCTCAAGGAGTGACAGGCAGCCCGGACCCTTTGGTTGTCTGGTTTCACTTTGATCACTTGAGTACTTACTGTCTGTGAGAGTGTGTATATACACATGTGTGTTTATTCTTTCTTTTTCCTGCATATTCAAACTCAAATTTGATGAGGAATGAAAAACAACCAGCAGAAAGCCAACCATCTAAATAAATCTCTTAACCTGTCAACAGAACATCTATTTCCTTTAGATCAATATCTTACAGAAACAAATGATATTAGAAATTGCTTGCTAAACATTTACAAATTATTTTTTCACTTCGTAACACATTATACAAAGTTCAAAGTTTTAATAATACAAGCAAAGACTAGGAAAGTCCTCAATTTGCTAAAAAATAATTTTGAAAAGGTAAAAGAGATTCGAAAGGGAATAAAAGACACAACATTTGCTTGAGATGACAAATATAGGAAGAAAAGAAGTGTGGGAAAAAGATGTGATGGGTAGGTATGTAATGGTGGCCTGGTGTAAAGCAGGAACTCGGGGAAAAACTGCCGGAGAGAGAACAGATACCCAGGAAGTCTATCTGTGTTATAAATTCTGGAGTTTCTCAGGGTTTGGTCATTCCACAACTGGCATTCCCACACATTCTCCCTCAGGAAATCTCACTTATTTGGGGCACTCTGATTACCATGTCTAGATTAATCATGACTCTGCTTAAAATTTTCACTAGTTTTCCATCCCAAATGCATAAAGTTGGTACTTCTGGCATGCGGTCTCCATGGTCTTGTCTCTCACACTTATCTCCAGCAACTTGGTGCTCCAGGCACATACCCAGCCACTGCATATCATGTTTCCTTCCTCAGGCTATTTCCTTGGAATCCAAGAATGGGAGTCAAAATACAACAGAAAGTTAAAACCAAATACTTCTTGCCTCAATTTCCCTGGGAGTGTCAATTTCTTAAAATACCAAATTCCAAAGTGAGTATGAGATGTTTTGTCACGTGAGAACTTAAAAAAGCAAATCTCAGTGAACTGTTTTAAAATCACCTATGTGGACCTCATGCCTGAGAAACCTAAAGGAGACTGTGGCAGCAGTAAAGTGGTGGCCAACTTGGGAGGAACTTGCACTGCCTGTAAGAGGTTTTGGGAGTAAATGATGCATGAATGTTTCCCATGGACCGGATGTGGCCCCCATGCTGGAGGGAGCTGGTGTGAGCTCATCTCTGATTCTGCCTTCAGGACTGAAGGGCAGAATGAGGAGGTAAACCTGATGTCCAGGAGCTGAGGAGAGAGTTACAGGCCACCAACTAGAAGAGATTCAGTCGGGATCAAATGACCTTCAGGAGAGAATGTCCCACCCCCTATCCCCACTGTCATGGAAATTTACACACACACACACACACACACACACACACACACACGGGAAGCATGATTACATCTAGAAGGCCCACAGAATGCAAAGCCAGTCTATGATGGCGCCAGTCCAAGTGGACCTAACCCTCTTCCCTCAACTTGCCTCCCATCCATCCTCCCCAGGGTCCACAGCTGGCTGGGGCCTGGTGTCTGGGGATGAGAAGAGCAACAATGGGAGGAGAAACAGCAGGAAGCCACCCACATTCCCTCCTCCCACTGCAGGGTTCCCCGTGAAGCAGGCCTGCCAAAGTACAAATTAATATCTGACTGATATTCTAATGTGTGAAATGAGACAGTGTCTGTCTCAGGTCTATTATGTAAGAGAAAAAAAGTCATAGGCCTGCCACAGTTTTCATCCAGAAGCAGAAAGCACAATGGAACCTCACTTCTCAAACTTAATTCATTCCAGAAGGCTGTTTGAAAACCAAATCATTTTTTCCCATTAGAAATCATGTAAATGGAATTCATCCATTCCAGACCCCAAATGATTCCCTGTTTTAACCTTTCTTAAATACAGTACATGTCTAATGTACTGTTTAATCTATAAATAAACATGTTTAAAAAACAAAAAGGACATGAAATGTAAATGAAAATTTAACAAAAAGAAAAGAAAATTAAGAGTAAAAAATGAAAATTTAACAATAATAATAAGCAGCAACAAAAGCAAAAAACATGAAAATATTCACAGTGCGATATCCTGAGATTTTAACAGTGGTAAACTGACTCATATTCCTTTGTCTGTCGCCTGAGAGACTTGTGGCTGATCAGATAGCTATCAGCATGACAAAGGTTGTCAGGTTGAGAAGCAAATTGTTTGAGATGGGTGATGTTCGAGAATGGAGGTTGGACTGTAATTCCCCAACATGGAACTTTATGTTGGGGAATTACAGTCCAACCTCCATTCTCATAGCATTCTGCTATACTCCGAATCCCAAGAACCACACAGAAAGAGGAAGGAAGCAAGAGTGAGTGTTGATTTTAGAAACCAGAGCCAGTTCCCACATTTTTAAATTGCTTATAATTTCTCACTTCTCTCACTTTTGAGAAACTATTTCTTGGTTAAGAACCCAAGGTGCCCAGCCAGCCCCGTGTCCTTAAGCCACCTGTGATGCAGAAGAGACTCAACACGCAGCAGAGTTTGCTGTCACAGGGTATGCCCAGAATGATGGAAACAAGAATGAGTCTTGGAGTGAGGGAGGTGCAGGTCATTAGAAATTCCATGTATTAACTGTGCCACCAAATTCCAGACTCCAAATCTCAGGGTCACTGTAGGTCACTCCTCTGTCACCCTGACCTCAGGTACCGATAGCTTAACCACACAATCTCCAACATTCAGTGAGCCCTTTTTGGAACTTCATGAAACACTGTCCACTTTCACTTTGTGCTTCTGAAAAGGCTTTTAAGTTCATCTTTATTCCCTACTCCCCAAATTAGCTTGCCTGATACTTGCATTTTTCCAAAAATGTAAGTTTTATGGGGCTTACAACACAATGGTCACCTCCCTTCTTTTAAAACATTCAGTTCTTCCCAGTTGCCTACAGAAAAGACCCCAAATTCCTCATACTGGCAGTTTTGTCTGGCCAAGACCCTGTCTTACTCCAATTATTTTTATTCTTATAAGAACCATCTGCTCCAGTCAAAAGGAATGGCTTGCTCTCAGGCTTGCCACACACCAGCTCACTCACCACATTGGCTCCTGTGGTTCTCTGCTCTTGGCCTCTTGCACTGCTGTCCTGACCCTGCCTTTGCCTAACCAGTGTTCACCTGGGGCAAAGTCTATCCCTTCTCCAGGACTTCCCAGACCACTAACGCACCATTCATAAACACTCAATAGTTATTTCTGCTCATGTTCCAGGCACTGTAGTAGGTGCTGGGGACTGGAGATACAGCAGTGACAAAAATGAGACAAAACTTTGTGTTTTATATTGGAGACAAGTAAATGAGATAAATAAGTAAATTACATAATGTGTAAATATATGGTGAAAATGTGATAGGGATAATCCATCAGGGAAGGGGGCATACGGAATTGGGGGGAAACTACAGCACTGGGGGTGCTCACCCCCAACCCTTTGGTACTAAAAGTTCTTGTGCACATTGAAGGCCTTCTACTGCAAGAAATTTGATTCTCTATTTAAAGGTGTTCTCTGATCACAGATGCCTACTCTGTCTACACACAGGGCAGTCTAGAGTATCAGGAATGAACACTTCTGTAGCATCCCTCAACCAATGTCTAACGGGAATTGGTGGATGAATACCCCTCATGAGGAACTACTCTAAGGTATGTTCTGTATAGTGTCCTAGGACTCCCAATGAGATATCAGCTTCAGGTCACAGGCATAGTCTGCTCATGTATGCACCCTTTATTGTCTTCCTTTCCTTCTCAGTCTCATTTCCCCATTTCTTTACATCTGTTCCAGGGGATCAGCTCCCAAATAAATGACTTGCTCTACAATGCTTTTATCTGGATCTGCTCACAAGCCGGTATAAGATAGAGTGATGTTTCACTGAGTAAAGGCTTGAAGAGGTAAAGGAGCAAGCCCTTCTTGGGGCAGAGGAGTCAAGGCACAGAAAACAACAGAGCAAAGGTCTTGAATCAGTAGTGTTCCTGGTTTGTTCAAGGAACACTGACAAGGCCAGGTGAGGTCAGAGAGAGGGAGGGGCCAACTCATACTGGACCTCATAGATCACTAAGAATGTTAGGTTTTAATCAGAGTGAGATGAGAAGCCATTGAAAGGGACTGGAAGAGGGACATGATCTGACTGATAGCTTAATATATTTTTGTTGATTTCAGAGAGGAAAGGAGAGGGAGAGAGAGATAGTAACATCAATGATGAAAGAGAATCATTGATCAGCTGCCTCCTGCACACCCCCAAATGGGGATTGAGCCCACAACCCTGGCATGTGCCCTTGATGGGAATCGAACCCGGGACCTTTCAGTCCGCAGGCTGACACTCTATCCACTGAGCCAAACCAGCTAGGGCTGACTGATATTTTAAAAATAATCACTCTGGCATGAAAGCACATCAGATTCTCAACCGAGTGAATGTAGTAGACAAAAGAGAGAAGAGGGCCAGACTGAGCCCTGATCTACTTGAGTGTTTAGAAATAAGAACCAATTAGCAAAGGAGCTTGAGAAGGAGCAGTTGGATCTGTTGGAGGGAAACCAGGTGTATATGGAGTCCTGGGAGACAGAGAAGAAAGTTGTTCTTTCCAATGCTGTTATCAGGTCAGGAAGTGAGTGCCTCATTCTGCTAATGCCAGGCAATTGTTTGCTGCATAACTAATTAGCATAGCTAATCATGAACTGCCTTCTGTCACCATCATTTCTAGCATCTCCTTGAAATATATCTTTGATTGTTATTTGGCTTTTTATGTGTTTATATGTCATTTTCTTGACCAGATTATAAACTCTTCTAGGGGAGGGCTATGACATAAATTTCCTTAATTCCCACACAGAATTCAGCAGAGGGCATTCATGTAATAGACACTTGACAAACATTTAATCTTTTAATTTGCGTATTCCACTGAAATATCACATTCTTCATGAAATATAGCCTAGTTAATCTGTCTGGAAGTGATCTGTCCCTTCTGTGAACTCTACTTTTATAACTTACTTTCTGCACTAACAATTATTGTTTTGCATTTTCCATTGCCACCTCTAACTAGAGATTCATAATCTTTTGAGGGCAAGGGATGAATTTCACATGTTTTAATATACTCTAAATGGCAAACAATGAATTAATTAGTTGATTCATATAATCTTGAACCTTGTCTGCATCTAAAGTGCCTTAGATAATGCTTATTAATAAATACCTGTTTCCCCAATATGTGCTTCCTTTCTGACCCAGAATTTATTCTTTGGAGCCTGAGATTTCTGCCCCTGCACAGCTACGTTGCTCTAAGGCTGCGGAAAGCTGCCATTCCATTAGAGAGGTTTATGGCATCATTAAAATAATCACAGCCATTGAAATTTGTTGTTTATTTCCACAAATAAAACTAAATTAAAATAATAGTTTATGCATCTCAGTTTCAAGAAGGAAGTGATAAGCAAAAGGTCATGTGGCCCAGGCTACAGGCATGACTACCCTGAATATTAAAATAGATCTGTATATGACATTTCACTTTTCCAACTCTGGGCATTCCAACACCTGCATGAACTGGAAAATGCACTCATTTATCTCCTCATTTGGTCCAGCAGGTTTTGATCTGGAATATATATATATATATATATATATATATATATATATATATATAGGGGGGGAGAGAGAGAGAGAGAGAGAGAGAGAGAGAGAGAGAGAGAGAGAGAGATTATAAAAATTAGAGAAACCTGAAATTGCTCTAAAATGGATCATATGAGGTCCTTATAAATGGAACAACACAGAGGAGAGTTTTCATCATAAAACTGCAATACAAAGATAAAAAGAAAGAAAGAGATCCCTCCATTTTTCAGCTGAGGCTTTCTAAACAAGAGATTCCTACTCGCAAATAGAAGTTTCACATGCTAGAATATTGATGTATCACTTCCATACCCAACTAAATGTGAATCCAATTTGACAGCAAACTTCATGTCTTCCAAGATGACTAGACAAAAATGTCCTCTCAGGGGAAATGGGAAAGTGAAGCACAATGGTTTGGTGTTAGCACTTAATAATGAGGTTAGTTAGAAATGATATATTGTGATTGGCAGCACCATTACTTGTGTGGTTTTTATTTTTAAATTTAACATTTTACAACTATAATCTCCAACACATAAGAACTGCATCGAGTTCTAATCTGCGTATGATCATGGGATTCTTCAATGTGA
This sequence comes from Corynorhinus townsendii, assembly GCA_026230045.1. Lineage (NCBI taxonomy): Eukaryota > Metazoa > Chordata > Mammalia > Chiroptera > Vespertilionidae > Corynorhinus > Corynorhinus townsendii. The sequence continues at coordinate 74,768,363 of JAPDVU010000001.1, read as the reverse complement.
TATGACCTTACTAACCATGAAAATGAGTAGTTTTAAAGGACTGGAGACTATACACTTAATATTTAAATCAAACTTCCAGCAAAAGCTGCCTAGAAAAAAAAAGCAGAGCTCAAATAGGAATTTTAGTCACTATAGTAATGAAAAGTCTGAGAAATTGAAGCAATTTTGCCAACTATAATTGAGATATGGGGAACAACAAATGACTCAGAAGAAATACACCTGGAGAGAGGTGTTAGCTAATGCTCTGGTGGTAACTGTATTGCTTTTGTCTTCATGTCATCAGTCTGGCTTTGATCTCTGCACTCATGAAGTCTGTGAGGTCCTGTGACTGAAGGGTTTGACCTCAGGAAGTGATGGGCACTACAGGGGAAGAGGCTGGACTCAGTAGAATGTGGAAGCGGAGACAGGGACTTAATTGGATTTTTTCTGGTTTGTTTTAGAAACTAGAAAGATTTCTAGTATTCTGTCAATCACATGAGAAAGAGAATACACAGGCGATTACCCACAAAGTTTCTTGTAAGCAACCGAATGGGTATCTTTATACTAAAAATGCAGTGTGTACCTCTCTGTGACCACAATAAAAAGGGAATTAATTAGAAAGTTTTGGAGAGTAAACAAGGTAAAGAGTGAGAAGAAAAGTTTTTATCCTAATACATAAAATGTCATCAGAGAAATGCAAATTAAGACAACAACAAAATACCAATATACCTAGAATGTCCCAAATCCAGAACACAGGCAACCCCAAATGCTGACAAGGATGTGGAGTAACGAGAACTTCCATTCATGGCTGGTAGGAATGCAAAAAGATACAGCCATTTTGGAAAGCAGTTTCACAGCTTCTTACAAAACTAAACATACTCTTTTTTCTTAAATATTTTTTTATTGTTTAAAGTATTACATGTATTAGTACATATATCTCCTTTATTTTTCCCCATTGACCTTCCCCCAGCCTCCCCTACCCTCTGTCGCATGTCCTCATCTCAACCACGCCCCCACCCCACCCCCGTGTCTTATGTCCATTGGTGTGCTTATATGCATGCATACAAGTCCTTTGGTTGATTTATTTCCCTCCCTCCCCACTCCCCAGCCTTCCCACTGTAATTTGACAGTCTGTTGGGTGCTTTACTGCCTCTGTATCTATCTTTTTATTCATCAGGTTATAATGTTCTTTATTTTCCATAAATGAGTGAGATCATGTGGTATTTTTCTTTCATTGCCTGGCTTATTTCACTTAACATAATGCTCTCCAGGTCTATCCATGCTGCTGCAAATGGTAAGAATTCCTTCTTTTTTATAGCAGCGTAGTATTCCATTTTGTAGACGTAGCATAGTTTTCTAATCCACTCATCTGCTGATGGGCATTTAGGCTGTTTCCAGATCTTAGCTATGGTGAATTGTGCTGCTGCTGAACATATATATATATATATATATATCTCCTTTCTGATTGGTGTTTCTAGTTTCTTGGGATATATTCCTAGAAGTGGGATTACTGGGTCAAATGGGAGCTCTGATTTTAGTTTTTTGAGGAAACTCCATACTGTTCTCCACAGTGGCTGCACCAGTCTGTATTCCCACCAGTAGTGCACGAGGGTTCCTTTTTCTCTGCATATTCTCCAGCACTTGTCTTTGTTGATTTGTTGATGATTGCCATTCAGGTGTAAGAGGGTACCACATTGTCATTTTAATTTGCATCTCTTGGATCATTAGTGGCTTTGAGCATGTTTTCATGTGTCTCCTGGCCTTTCTTCTGTCTTCTTTCGAAAAGAAGGTCCATTGCCCATTTTTTTTTATTGTATCATTTATCTTCCTTTTATTAAGTTGCATAAGTTCCCTGTACATGTTGGAGATTAAACCTTTATCAGTTATAACATTTGCAAATATGTTCTCCCATACAGTGAACTTTCTCGTTATTTTGTTGGTTTCTTTTGCGGTGAAAAAGCTTTTTATTTTGATGTAGTCCTATTTGTTTATTTTCTCTTTAGCTTCCATTACCCTAGAAGCAGTATCAGTGAAGAAATTGCTTCGGATGTCTGAGATTTCTCTGCCTGTGGATTCCTCTAGTATTTTTATGGTTTCCTGTCTTATGTTTAAGTCCTTTATCCATTTTGAGTTTATTTTTGTGCATGGTGTAAGTTGGTGGTCTAGTTTCATTTTTTTGCATGTATCTGTCCAATTTTCCCAATACCATTTATTGAAGAGACTGTCTTGAGTCCATTGTATGTTCATGCTTCCTTTGTCAAATATTAATTGAGCATTGTGGTTTGGGTCGATATCTGGATTCTCTATTCTATTCCATTGGTCTATATGTCTGTTCTTGTGCCAGTACCAGGCTATTTTGAGAACAGTGGCTTTGTAATACAGCTTGAAATCTGGTATTGAGATCCCTCCTACTTTGTTCTTCTCAGGATTGTTGCAGCTATTTAGGGTCTTTTTTTATTCCACATGAATTTTTGGAGAGTTCTTTCTAGGTCTGTGAAATATGCCATTGGTATTTCAATGGGGAGTGCATTGAATCTGTAGATTGCTTTGGGTAGTATGGACATTTTCATGATGTTGATTCTACCAATCCATGAACATGGTATGTTCTTTCATCTGTTTACGTCTTCCTCTATTGTTTTTCGGTGTCCTATAGTTTTCCACGTATAGGTCTTTTACCTCCTCAGTTAAGTTTATTCCTAGGTATCTTAATTTTTTTGGTATGATGGTAAATGGGATTGCTTTTTCAGTCTCTCTTTCTGTAAGTTCATTATTGGTGTATAGAAATGCCATAGATTTCCTGGTGTTAATTTTGTATCCTGCTACATTGCCGAATTCATTTATTAAGTCTAATAGTTTTTTGATGGAGTCTTTCAGATTTTTTATGTACAATATCATGTCATCTGCAAATAAGGACAGCTTTACTTGTTCTTTTCCAATTTGGATGCCTTTTATTTCTTCTTCTTGTCTAATTGCAATGGTTAATACTTCCAGTACTTTATGTCAAACAGGAATGGTGAGAGTGGGCATCTCTGTCTTGTTCCTGTTCTTAGGAGAAATGGTTTTAGTTTTTGCTCATTGAATATGATGTTAGCGGTGAGTTTATCATATATGGCTTTTATTATGTTGAGGTATGATCTTTCTATTCCCACCTTGTTGAGAGTTTTTATTAAGAAAGGGTGTTGGATTTTGTCAAATGCTTTTTCTGCATCAATTGATATGACTATGTGATTTTTAACTCTCAATTTGTTTATGTGATGTATCACGTTTATTGATTTGCGGATATTGTACCATCCTTGCATTCCTGGGATAAATCCTACTTGGTCATGGCGTATGATCTTTCTGATGTACTTCTGGATCCAATTTGCAAGAATTTTATTGAGGATTTTGGCATCTATGTTCATGAAGAATATTGGCCTATAATTCTCTTTCATTGTGTTGTCTTTATCTGGTTTTGCTATTAGGGTGATGCTGGCTTCATAGAATGAGCTTGGAAGTGTTCCTTCCTCTTGAATTTTTTGGAATAGTCTGAGGAGGATAGGTTTTAGTTCTTCCTTGAATGTTTGGTAAAACTACCCTGTGAAGCCATCTGGCCCCAGGCTTTTGTTTGCTGGAAGCTTTTTGATGACTGCTTCAATTTATTCCATAGTTATTGGCCTATTGAGATGTTTAGATTCTTCCTGATTGAGTTTTGGAAGGTTATATTTTTCTAGGAATATGTCCATTTCCTCCAGGTTGTCCGGTTTGTTGGAATAGAGTTGTTCATAGTTTTTTTTAAACAATCTTTTGTATTTGGGTGGGGTCTGTTTTTATTTCACCTCTTTCATTTCTGCTTTTGTTTATTTGGGTCCTCTCTCTTTGCTTCTTGGTGAGCTTGGCTAGAGGTTCATCAATCTTGTTTATCCTTTCAAAGAACCACCTCTTGGTTTTGTTGGTCTTTTGTATTTTTTTTTTTTTTTTGGTCTCAATGTTGTTTATCTCCACTCTGATCTTTATTATTTCCTTCCTTCTGGGCTTTTCTTGTTGCTCTCTTTCTAACTCTTTGAGTTGTAGGGTTAGGTAATTCATTACCATTGTTTCTTGTTTTTTGCAGTAGGCTTGAAGAACTATGAACTTCCCTCTCAAGACTACTTTCGTGTGTCCCATAGATTTGGGATTGTTGTGTTTTCATTGTCATTTGTTTCCATGATGTTTTTTATTTCTTCTTTGATCTCTCTGATAACCCAGTCATTTGTTTAATAATGTATCCTGCTGTTTAGTCTCCATGTGTTTGATTTTTTTGGGATTATTTTTATTGTAGTTGACTTCCAGTTTTATGCCACTGTGGTCTGAGAAGATGCTAAATATGATTTTTATCTTCTTGAATTTGAAGAGACTTTGCCTATGACCCAACATATGGTCTGTCTTTGAAAATGATGCATGTGCACTTGAGAAGAACGTATATTCTGTCGCTTTGGGGTGAAATGTTCTGAAGATGTCAATTAATTCCATCTGGTCTAGTGAGTCATTTAGGATTGATGTTTCTTTGCTGATTTTTTGTTTAGAGGATTTGTTCAATGGTGATAGTGGGGTATTAAAGTCTCCTACTATGATTGTATTGCTGTTAATCTCTCCTTTGATATCCTCCAGGAGTTTTTTTATGTATTTGGGTGCTCCTGTATTGGGTGCGTATATGTTTACCAGAGTTATTTCTTCTTGTTGGATTGCTCCCTTCAGTATTATGAAGTGGCCTTCCTTATCTCTTGTTATGTCCTTCACTTTGAGATCTAATTTGTCAGATATAATTATTGCTACCCCAGCTTTTTTTTCATTTCCATTCGCCTGAAAAACCTTTTTCCATCCCTTCACCCTCACTCTGTGTGCGTCTTTTTTTCTGAGTGGGTTTCCTGTAGACAGCAGATATATGGGTCATGTTTTCTTATCTAATCTGTTACCCTGTGTCTTTTGATTGGGGCATTTAATCCATTTACATTTAAAGTTATTATTGATAGGTACTTATTTGTCGCCATTTTTATTCTTTACCCCTGTGTTCCTTCTACACTTCCTATTTCTTTGTTTTACAGCAGACCCTTTAGCAGTTCTTGCATTGCTGGTTTGGTGGTAATAAATTTCCTTAGTCCTTTTTTGCCTGTGAAGGTCCTGATTTCACCTTCAATTTTGATTGATAGCCTTGCCGGGTACAGTATTCTTGGATTCAGACCCTTCCTTTGCATGACTTTGTATATTTCACTCCATTTCCTTCTGGCCTGATGAGTTTCTATTGAGAAACCAGTTGCTAGTCTGATGGGGGTTCCTTTGTAGGTAACTTTCTGTCTCACTCTGGCTGCTTTTAAGATTCTTACTTTGTCGTTGGTGTTTACCAATTTAATTATAATGTGCCTTGGTATCAGTCTTTTGGGGTTCATTTTGCTTGGGACTCTGTGAACTTCTTGGATTTGTGTGGGTTTTTTCTTCCCTATATCAGGGAAGTTTTCTGTCATTATTTCTTCAAACAGGTTTTCTATTCCTTGCTCAGTTTCCTCTCCTTCTGGAACTCCTATTATGTGGATGTTGTTTTGTTTGGTGTTGTCCCAAAGTTCCCTTAGGCCGTCCTCCTCCTTTTCAATTATTTTTTTCTAGAAGCTGCTCTACTTGGGTATTTTTTCCTACCTTGTCTTCTAGCTCACTGATGCGGTCCTCTGCTTCTTCTAGTCTGTTCTTGATTCTTTCTATTGAGTTCTTTACAGCAGTGATGTCATTTTTCATTTCTTCTTGGTTTTTCTTCATTTCCTCCTGGTTCTTACTCATATTGTCGAATTTGTCTTCCATGCTTTTCAGCCACCTTATGACCATTTATCTGAATTCTTTCTCTGTCAGGTTGCTTGCCTCCATTTCATTTACTTCCTTTTCTGGTGATGCATGCTTTTCTTTCACATGCGGGCTGTTTCTTTGTCTCCCCATGGTCTCTCCGGGTGTCTGGTTATGTAGTTCTCTCTCTCCTTTCCATGTTGGAGTGTAGAGCTCCTCTGAATCCACGTGTTTGCGCCAATTGGGGACGGTGTTCTGGGGTTCACAGCTGTTTGGTGGGTGCTGTAGTTGTAGATTTTCAGGCTTCCGGTAACGTCCACTTTCCCCCTCAAGATGGCGAGGTCTTTGTGTCTGAGCTGCTCACTCAGGGAGGGAACCCAGCAGCAGTGGGGGCTGCCTGGTCAGGGGAGCCCCATCCAGCAGTCCCCCACCATCTCCTGGAGTATAGCTGTCCCTCAACTCACCAACAAACGCTCCTGTGTGACCCTCAGCTGTTCTTTCTAAATGCTCCGGGACAAGGCTCAGGACACGTCTGTCTACTCTGCCGCCATTTTTTTTTGTATGTGTGAAAAACTAAACATACTCTTGCCCGGCAGCATGGCTCAGTGGTTGAGTGTAAACCTTTGAACCAGGAGGTCACGGTTTGGTTCCCAGTGGGGGCATGCAGGAGGCAGCTGTTCAATGATTCTCTCTCACCATTAATGTTTCTCTCCCTCCCTCTCCCTTCCTCTCTGAAGTCAATAAAAATATATTTTAAAAACAACAACATACTCTTATCATGTGATCCAGCAAATGTGCTCCTGTGGTTTTACCCCAATGAACTAAGCTTATGCTTATGTCCACAAAAAACCTGCATATGGCTGTTTATACCAGCTTTCTTCATAACTGCCAAAACTGAGAAGCAACCAGGCTGTCCTTCAATAGGTAAATAGATAAATAAATTGTGGTACATCCAGACAATGCAATATTTTTCAGCACTGAAAGGAAATGAGCTATCAATCCATGAGAAAACACAGATATATTATATGCATAGTGCTAAGTGAAAGAAGCCAATCTGAGAAGGCTATTATCCCAACTATATGACAATCTAGAAAAGGTAAACTATGGTGACAGTAAAAAGACCAGAGGTTGCCAGGGATTAGTGGGGAGGGAGGAATGAACAGGTGCAGCACAAAGGATTTTTAGGGTGTGAAACAACCATAACAATGGATACATCCTATCTAACAAAAGAGAAACATGCAAATTGACTGTACTTCCGCTACACCCACAAGCCACACCCACCAGCCAATCAGGAGCGAGTATTCAAATTAACCAACCAAGATGGTGATTGATTGCATATCCAGGTGCAGAGCGAAGACTAAAGACAGCATAGAAGGAAGCCAAACACTGCAGAAGGGAGTGAAGCTGCGGAGAAGCAAGCGGGTCAGTGGAGAAGGGAGGGAAGCAGGCGGGGCAGTGGGGACGGCTGCAGGAGGCCCTATTCTTGCAGGAATCTTCCTGCAATGGGCCTCTAGTGTTATGATATAGTTGTCAAAACCCATAGAAGGAACACTGCCAAGAGTGAACCTATGGACTTTTGGTGATAATTATGTGTCAATTTAAGCTTATCAGTTGTAACAAACTTAACACCAGTGGGAAGCCAATCTGAGAAGGCTATGATCCCAACTATATGACAATCTAGAAAAGGTAAACTATGGTGACAGTAAAAAGACCAGAGGTTGCCAGGGGTTAGTGGGGAGGGAGGAATGAACAGGTGCAGCACAAAGGAATTTTAGGGTGTGAAACAACCATAACAATGTATACAGCCTATCTAATAAAAGAGAAACATGCAAATTGACCGTACTTCCACTACGCCGGAAGGAGGCTATCCATGTGTGGGGACAAGAAGTATATGGGAAATCTCTGTACCTTGCCCCTCAACTTTATTGTGAACCTAAAAGTACTTAAAAAAAATAGTCCTAACGGAGTAACTAGGTGATAGAAAAAAAATGAGAAGGAAAAATTGCATAGTCGTCTGTTAAACAAAATGAATCACTATTATTTCTGACAACAGTAAAAGTCTTTTAGTGAAGCTGACAGCTAGAGAAGACAATTCTGACAGGAGTTTTTCTGTGACACTTTAAAATTTGCGACAGAAGATATTTGATCACCCATGTTTTTCTCTATTTGTTAAGTAGACTAAGTTTTAATAAATAGCTTTGAAAAGCTGGATTTATCTATCTATGTATCTGCCTACAAATGAAAGCTGGGCGTATTTTAATAATGACTAGATATAATATTTCTGTCTTGATTCTTTTATCTTGTATTTCAGTGAACTTTCATAACTGTAATTCTGTCCTTTGTTCAGGGGGAGTAGCAGAATTTCATTACATATCGTTGTCTGAATTTCTCTTGTGGAGAAGTGGGACTCTGAGAGCTGGGCTGGGAGGGGAGATTCAGACAGAACTGAGAGTAATTCAGAGAGTACATCCACAGAGCAAAACTGAGATCCAGAGCCGAGCCAGCAGTCCAACTGCTGCACAGCCATGGGCAGTACCTCCTGGGAGCACAGGTCACACAGTAGGATGGCCAGGGGAGGGACTCTGATGTAGAACCCAGCGTTGAGGTTCAGTACAGACCAGGAAACTCCCAACCAGAAGCTTTAGAAGGGAGGGCAGGAAATGAAAGATGAGAGATTCCCCAAAAGTGTGCTGAAGTAACAGGCCCCTTATATAAGAGAGCAGTGGGCTTGCTCTGGTGAGAAGGGTGCCATTTGAAACACAGGGGGATGCCAAAAGGATTCACTGGAACACTACTCGGCCATAAGAAAAGGTGAAATACTGCCATTTGTGACAACATGGATGGATCTTGAGAATACCATGCTAAGTGAAAAAAAGTCAGAAAAATTCAACCATATGAAACCATATGATTTCAATCATATATGAGACATAAAACTGAAAGCAACAAATGAACAGATAAGAAAAACAAGCAAACAAAAACTCATGGGGGAGTAGTAAATGGTAAAGGGGACCAAATATAGAGTATCTGAAGAAGACTTTGGGTTGTGGGCACACAATGCAATCTACAAATGATGTATCATATGATTGTACACTTGGAACCTATATTTTTATTAACCAACTAGTGGCCTAGTGCACAAAATTTGTGCGGGGGGGGGGGTGGTGGGGTGTTATTCCTCAGCCCGGCCTGCACCCTCTCCAATCTGGGTCCGCTCGAAGGATGTCCTACTGCCAGTTTACAGGGATTGGGCTTAAACTAGCAGTCAGACATCCCTCTCACAATCAGGGACTGCTGGCTCCAGCCACTCACCTGCCTGCCTGCCAGCCTGATTGCCCCTAATCACTCTGCCTGCTGGCCTGCTTGCTCCCAACTGCCCCCCCACCAGCCTGCTCACCCCCAAATGTCCCCCCTGCCAGCCTGCTCACCCCCAACTGCCCCCCTGCTGGCCTTCTCACTCCAAACTGCCCCCCCCCGGCTGTCCTGATCACCTCCAACTGATCCCCACTGATGACCTGCGCACCTCCAACTGGCCCCCCTGCTGGTCTGCTTACCCCCAAAGGCCCCTGCCATCCCATCCTGGCCTGATCACCCCTTGGCGACCCAAGGTCCTAGCCCCTCCTTTTTTTCTTTTTCTTTCTTTTTTTTTTTTTCAGCGCCTCCTTGAGCAGAGGCCAGGGCCAGCTGGAAGCAAGTATCTAGGATTTATTTATCTTCTATAATTGAAACTTTGTAGCCTTGAGTGGAGGCCAGGGCGGGTGGGAAGCTTGGCTTCCTCCATCACCAAGGCAACCCAAGCCTCCTGCTTGCTCCAGCTCCACGGCTGGCAGCCATCTTGGTTGGGTTAATTTGAATACTTGCTCCTGATTGGCTGGTGGGTGTGGCTGGTGGGTGTAATGGAGTGATGGTTAATTTGTATGTTTCTCTTTTATTAGTGTAGATGTCACCCCAATAAATTTTTGACTTATGGTTAGTTGAATTTGCAGATGTAAAACCCATGGATATGGAGAGCCGACTGTATGTTTATAGAAAAAAAATTCACAGGTAAGTGGGCTGTGACTATCTTTGCATTATATGCAGATTTTCATGGTATTATAATACTTGATCACTGGTTCCATTATTAAAAATGCATTTACATCCCCCTCCCATCCCCCCCCATCTCCTTTTTGAGGTGGTTTTATCTACACTGTGCTGTTGGGCTCAGTGAACACCCTCACTGTGCTCTGGCACTGGTGAGCCACCCTTCAACCCTGCACCCTCTCCAATCTTGGACGCCTTGAGGGGTGTCCAACTGCCTGTTTAGGACACATCCCTCACACAATCCAGGACTGCTGGTTCCAAATCACTCGCCTGCCTGCCAGCCTAATCACCCCCTAACCACTCCCCTGCCAGCCTGATCAACATCTAATTGCTCCCCTGCTGGCCCTATTGCTCCTAACTGCCCTCCTCTGCAGGCCTGATCGCCCACAACTGCCCTCCCTTGCTGGCCATCTTGTGTCCACATGGGGGCAACCATCTTTGAGCATATGGGGGAGGCCATCTTGTGTGTTGAAGTGACAGTCAATTTGCATATTACTCTTTTATTAGATAGGATGATTCCAATTTCACAAAATATTTAGGTATGTGTATATTTGTCTAAATAATAAGCCAGAATATTTACAGAACTTTTTTCTGAGTGGTAGAGCTAGTGATTGTTTTCTTCTATGTATTTTTCTAATAAAAATTATTAACAAAATTGTTGTTTTATACTGTATCTAAATTTTAACCAAAAATTCCTATTGAGCTCTTGCCAGTACAAAGTCACAGATTATTTTTGCCTTTTTTTATCAGAAAATAAAAATGTCAAATATACTGCACAATCAAACTTGATAAAATCCAAAATAACCACATATAATTTTATATGGTATATAATAAAAGCCTAATATGCTATGTGTCTGGTTGTCCAATCGTCTGCTCAACCAATCAAAGCATAATATGCTAATGATATGCTAAGGCCACTCAATTGCTCACTATGATGTGCACTGACCACCAGGGGCAGGCAGTCGACCAATCGACCAGTTGCTATGATGTGCACTGACCAGCAGGGGGTAGACACTCTGACTGGTAGGTTAGCTTGCTGTTGAGGTCTGGCCAATCAGGACCTAGCGAGACGGGCCGGACATGACCCGGAGCCCTCCCACAGTCCCTCCCCAGCTGGCCAACCTCCCGCATAACCTCCCTAGCCCTGATTGTGCACCGGTGGGGTCCCTTGGCCTGGCCTGCACCCTGTAGCAATCCAGAACTCCTCGAGGGATTTTGGAGAGCTGGTTTCAGCCCAATCCCGCTCAACGCAAGAGCTGCCCCGTGGTGGTCAGTTTGCATCCACAGGGGGAGTGCCGCTCAGCCAGAAGCTCATGGCTGGTGAGAACAGTGGTGGTGGCCTCTCCCATCTCTGTGGCAGTCGGACATCCCCCAAGGGCTCCTGTACTGCAAGAGGGTGCAGGCTGGGCTGAGGGACACCCCCAGTGCACAAATTTTGTGCACCAGGCCTCTAGTAAATAAATAAAGATCTACCAGATGTGCATCCAAACATATATACTTATACATAGAATACACTAGGAAGGGTGAAAAGAAGCTGGTAATGGTGCCTGTCTCTGGAGAAGGAAATTGGGCAGCTATTAGACCCCATCACCTCCTTGAAATATTTGGTATTTCAGTGCTATGTGAATTTTAGAAATTAAAAAAAAAATTAAAAGAAAGAAAAAAACCCACATGTATTTAAATTCCAATTCCCCTAACTATTTTCCCCCCCAATCAGCTCTTGGTCCTTTCCTTACACATAAAACGCTTTTCCATTGTTAGATTGATATGATTTTTGTTTATTTTGACTTACTGACAAAAATGTAGTCTCTCTTATTGCCCTGTTTGGATAACAAATAACAAGAACCTGTTTTCCCACTAAATGTTTCAACACTGACTGTTGTGGAAAACTTTTGCCTTCTTTGCAAAACGTCTCACAATGCTGCTATTAAAGATGTTGTAACTGCTGAGCTTGGCCCTGCTTTCAGTTAAGTGAAGGTTTGTTTATAGAAAACCTTGAATTAAGATTAGGGTTTATCACAGAACAGTTATCAGTAAGCATTGGGTCTAGACATTTATTTGTACACTGATCCTTTTATGCAGGTTCACTCAGATAAGCTCTGTGCTTTTCTCAGTTTTCAGCTTCCTTCTTCTAATTTTCACCTGCATAAATGGATTTGTTTCTTCTGGGAGTGAAAAGGCATGGAGGCAACACAATGGAGGGGGACAGTCTTCTCAACAACAGAAAGGACATGCACAGAGAAAAGGCACAGATCAGATGACTTCCAACGTCTCTCCCAGCCTAACCTATGCACGTAAACTATTTGCTTATGTTGTCTCGGGTTTAGCTAAGTATGGTTTGCAGATTATCCCCATGGTTACATGACAACTGTATGTGTTAATTTATACATGTTGACACTAACTGATGACAGGTGGCTGATGTGCAAAGGCCATGGTATTTAAACAGTTAGGAGGGAAGTGAGGACATGAAGGAGCTAATGAACATTTTAAAGTTGGTCAAGTTCATGATCTGGTGGCATCAATTAACTACCTCAGCACTCGTATAAATGTTTATAATAGTCATGTGAGTTCCTGAGCACTTATTTACTTAATCAAAGGTTAAGAGCATTAAGAAGTGGGGGGGGGGGGGGGGGCGGCGGGGGGAGAGTGGATATGAGGTGAGAACTCTGAGAAACCTTAAAATAATTGCTTTTACAACATTAGTGGATGGGGCAAATAGACTACTAGACTGAAACTAATTCTGCAATGAGGAAGACAGAGTATTCGGAGAAAGCCAAGCAGAGAGAGGTGTCAAATATGACAAATCAATAAGCTATAGACAATCCTAATAGAATAACAAAGGAAACATGAGTTAGATTTCTGAGAACTATAATTCGAAGCACTAAGAGCAAAAGTTAAACATGCTAAAAAATAAACTACAGGTTATCATAATGATAACATTTTATTTTACATGGTCCGAAATGCCAATTCTGAGGACTGCTTATGAGTTACACAGGAAGCAAAAAAAATAAGAAAAACAACAAAAACAAAAATTAGGAAGCATCTATAAGAGTACAACCCAGCAATGGCATTTATATTGATGGGGCCAGTTTAACTCACCTGTGTAGTAGGTGGTTTAAAACTGAAAACATTTTTATACTGAATAAACTTATTCAATTTGAAACAAAAATAGGTTATGAATCAAAAGGAATATTTTTCTTAAATATTTAGTCTTTTTTTTATACTGATCATTGATTCATCAGAGGGATAAATTTTTGGTAAAAAGTGCTTACTTTCATGGGAGAGAATCCAAGATGGCGGTGTAGGTAAACACCTAAACTGCTGCCTCCCACAACAATTTAAACTGCAACTAAAAGACAAAACGTCTATCACCCAGAACCACGGGAAAGCTGGCTGAGTGGAAGTTCTACAACTAGAAGGAAAGAGAAAAGAGCATTGAGTTGTGCACGAGCGCTGAAAAGCTGAGGTACAGAGGCGCGTGATCGGGCTGGCTGCGGGCGACTGGGTGTGTTGCTTTTTTCAACCCGCCCCTGATTACTCTGAAATCCAGTCTCTGGGGAGACATGGGGGACCCAAACTCCTACGGGGAGAAGCTGGACTGTCTGCCAGAGAGGGTGGCTACTTGCAGAGCTGCGCGCAGGAATAATTGTTTACTGCACTGGGGCACGGGACTCGTGGATGCCTTTGGGGACGCAGAGCTGGCTAACTAGCAGCCATTGCTGTTTGCCACGCCCTAACCTAGTGACACCCTGAGGCCCTGCCCTGCACAACCTACAAACCCACCCAAGCTCCAAGCAGAGGAGTTAGCATAAGAAAGGCCTGTCCTATCGCAGCTTAACCTAGCAAACTTGCAGCCTAGGTCAGACAGCTCCAAAACCTCCAAACCCCAAGCAAAGAGGAGAAAACTGCAGCTCTCACTGTAGCTCCTGCTGCGTGGCCTCAGACAGTAGCTGACCTGCACCCCATTGGAGATCCAGAAGCCAGTGTACCTAGTGGTCAGTGTGAGACACCAGATTTCAACTCCTCACATCCATAAGTGACACATTCAAGAGGCAGACTCAGTGAGCACCAAAGCCCCACTGAAACAAGTCCTGCCCCATAAGCGTGTCTTCAGCGCAGCAGTTCTTCCATTATAGACACAGCGAGTGCTCACAGCTAATTGGCCTGGAGGTCAATTCCTCCCAGCATACCAACAGCAATTAAGGCTTAACTACACCAAGACTTTGCACTCAGCCCACAAAGGGGTGTACCAAGAGTGTCCACATCAGGTGATTGGGGAGGCTGAGCTACTGCCCCCTATAGGTCACCTACCACACAAAGCCACTCCATCAACACAGGGAAGCAGCCAAAATGCAGAAACAAAGAAACATGTCACGAATGAAAGAAACGGAGGAAAGAAAACTACTGGATGACATAGAGTTCAGAACCACATGTATAAGGTTACTCAAGAATCTTCTAAAAACCGCTGAGAAACTTGATGACACTTCTGAGGATCTTAGTGAGACCTTCAAGGACCTTAATGAGAATGCCAAAAAAATGGAAAAGGACCAGTCAGAAATGAAGCATACACTGTCTAAAATAAAGAATATACAGAAACTCAATTGTAGATCAACGTACCCCAAGAATCAAACCAAAGATCTGAAATATGTGGAAACAAAAAACATCTAACCAGAAAAACAAAAAGAAAAAAGAATCCAAAAATATGAAGATAGTGTAAGGAGCCTCTGGGACAACTTCAAGCGAACCAACATCCGAATTTTTGGGGTGCCAGAAGAAGGGAGAGAGCAAAATATTGAAAACCTATTAGAAGAAATAATGACAGAAAACTTTCCCTACCTGGTGAAAGAAATAGACTTACAAGTTCAGGAAGCACACAGAACCCCATACAAGAGGAATCCAAAGAGGACCACACCAAGACACATCATAATTAAAATGCTAAGGGCAAAAGACAAAGAGAGAATATTAAAAGCAGCAAGAGAAAAACAGTTAATTACCTGCAAGGGAGTACCCATACGACTGTCAGCTGATTTCTCAACAGAAACTATGCAGGCCAGAAGGGAGTGGCAAGAAATATTCAAAGTGATGAACAGCAAGAACCTACAACCAAGATTACTCTACCCAGCAAAGCTATCATTCAGAGTTGGAGGTCAGATAAAAAGCTTCACAGACAAGAAAAAGCCAAAGGAGTTCATCGCCACCAAACCAGGATTACACGAAATGCTGAAGGGTATCCTTTAAGAAGAGGAAGAAGAAGAAAAAGGTAAAGATAAAAATTATGAACAACAAAATGACATCAAATACATACCTACCAACAAGTGAATCTAAAAATCAAGTGAATGAAAAATCTGAAGAACAGAATGGACTGGTGAATATAATAGAATCAGGGACATAGAAAGGGAGTGGACTGACGATTCTCAGGGGAAGCAGGTGTGAGGGGTGCGGGAAGAGATTGGACAAAAATCTTACTCCTATGGATGAAGACAGTGGCGGGGGCTAAGGGCATGGGGTGGGGTGGGGAATCAGGTGGAGGGGAGCTATGGGGAAAAATAAAAGAGGAACACCTGTAATAATCTGAAAAAAAAAAAGTGCTTACTTTGAAACAAACATGTCTTAGTCACATATGCTTTTATACATATTAAATATTTTATATTCAAGTTAAAAGAGAAAGAAATAAAGGGAAAATATAGACAATTCTTTATGTTTTTGTTGTTATGATAGCCGATAATGAAGATGAAAAAGACCCAATAGGGAGGGTAAAGTCCATTAGGCAGGAGAGCAAGGACACTGCAGGAATGAAGTTCTTGAGTAAGCCCGAGGGAATAGAGGTTATCCTTAATGAGGAGCAGGAACCAATAGCCAAGTTATATGGGTAGAGATTCAGGTAGGTTGGTAGATTTGGTGCTGAGGGTATGTGCATTTTCTGATTGCGTTTATTTTCTCAATGAACTGATGGGAAAGGACGTTAGCTGAGAGTTAGGAGATGAGAGAGAGTGAGGTATGAGGAGAAAGAAGAAGATGTGAAAGAAGCCTTTCAAAGACGTACCAGAAGCCTCACTTGAAGATAATGGCCATGAATTTTAAGAGATTGGTACAAACATATGGTAATAGTGTGAAGTAGGCAGAAAAAATGACCTTCATGAAGTGTTTTTCAGACATGTAAATGCAAAGAGAAAGACAAAAGGGAGCTGAGTTCATCTGCCAGGGGTAATTATAATGAAGGACTCATGTAAACTAAACCAAGTGTGAGCTTGATGGACAGGGAAAAGGAAGGTGGTGGTCAGATCAATAGCTTGGAGGTCCTGGTGGCATCAAAACATTTTCAGAGACAGTTTCCAGTGGGAGTGGGCTGTGAGCGAGAATGTGAGTGAGGGCTGGAAAACAGTAAGCCTGAAATTCAAAGATGAAGTTATTGGTAATGGCAGTTCGAGGGTATGTCCCCAGAGTGAGATAGGTTTGAGGAAAGATGACTGGACATGAGCAAGGCAAGGAACTGAGTGAGAGGCTTGGAGGTTAGGTGGTCCACTTGCCTGAATATTAAAATCAACTAACATTTATGTCTGAATTATGGGGGGGAGGGGGAGAGAAGAGCAAAGGGGAGGAGAGGTAAGGGGAGGGGAAAGGAGAGGAGAGGAGGGGAGGGGAGTGGAGGGGAGAGGAGGGGAGAGAAAATAGTGGGCTAGGTTCTGAATTTTTCAATGAATAGAAGTGACTGGTGGAAGGGTAGATAGTGGTAGAGTCTGATGCCATGTACATTTAAAATTAATATTTTAAGAGCTATATAAATGAAAACATTGTTGATAAGCATTAATAGCTTCCAGAATAGAGGTTACATCACATGCAGCTAGTTTATATTAAATAAAAGACAACACACTAAAAATTATGTGATATACTTAGCAATGGAACTAGAGAGCAAATTTTTATCATGACTTTGAATGTTATTCCTACTCTTACGGAGTCAATAAGAAATTTCCAGCCATAGCCAGTTTGGCTCAACGGATAGAGCGTCAACCTGCAGACCCAAGGGTCGGGGTTTGATTCCGGTCAAGGGCAAGCAGGTACAGAGGTTGCAGGCTCCTCCCCAGCCAGGCCCTGGTCAGGGGCATGCAGGAGGCAGCCAATACATGTGTTTCTCTCACATCCGTGTTTCTCTCACATCCATGTTTCTGTCTGTCTTTTCCCCTCTCTTCCACTCTCTCTAAAAATCAATAGAAAAATATCCCTGGGTGAGGAAGGAAGGAAGGAATGAATGAAGGAAGGGAGGGAGGAAGGAAGGAAGAAATTTCTAGATTCAGGTGTCCCTCTGCTGACACAAGAAGTGAGTCTGATGATACCGTCTGCCAACCCAAACCTGGGGACCCAGGGAAAAAGGCCCGTCACCCCACCCTCACTGCTGCAGAAGCTACCACTGATAAACGTGGTGCCTTGATTTCCTGGAGCTGGTGATCCTATTTAGGATGGGCGGTGGGGTTCAAAGTTGCATTTACCTGTTTATTTCTCAAGGGCTGAACCACTTCCTTAATGCACAGCTCTAGGTCCTTGAGATAGTCCCTTTCCGTCTGTACCAGCTCCTCGATGATTTTGGAGCGCCTCGCCATCATTCTCCGCGTCTGATGCTCCTCCTCCTCTTGAGTCAGGGGCTCCACCGCACACCCGGCCGGTGGAGTCATCTTTTCTGTTCAGTAGAAACATGGACATGTGAGGCATTCTGCGGGGTTTTTTTGCTCCTTCACTCCAAACAGGCCACTGCAGAGATATTGTTAGCAAGGAAAAATGCTTAGGTGTCATCACGGTGTGTTCTTAGAAAGGGATGCTGTGTGCTGGTTCCCCCTAAAGTCAGAATCCTAGGAAAACATGAGCATGAAGGGATGTGAGAATGGACTACTTTTGACAAAGTAGTTAAATGATATTCAACTGCCATGGTTTGTCTTTAAAATAATCTCATTGCTACTATCTATGGTATAAACTGGTTTTCAGGCTAGAGCCAAAATGTATAAAAACAGAGTTCAAAGCTGCTTCTGGACACACCTGCTTTATTTAAAATTTAATTATTGTTGGCATGTAATATTGTATTAGCTTCAGGTGTACTGATAACACAGTGACTAGATGTAAATATACCTTGCAAAGTGATTGTCACAATGAGTCAAGTAAGAATGTTACAATAGTTATTACGATATTATTAACTACTAGAGGCCCGGTGTACGAAATTCGTGCATGGGGGGGGGGTCCTCAGCCTAGCCTGCACCCTCTCCAATCTGGGACCCCTCGAAGGATGTCCGACTGCCCTACTGGGATCAGGCCTAAATGGACAGTTGGACATCCCTCTCACAATCCAGAACTGCTGGCTCCCAACTGCTCACCTGCCTGCCTTCCTGATTGCCCCTAACCGCTTCTGCCTGCAAGCCTGATCACCCCCTAACCACTCCCCTGCCAGCCTGATTGATGCCTAACTGCTCCCCTGCCAGGCTGTTTGCCCCTAACTGCCCTCCCCTGCAGGCCTGGTCACCCCTAACAGCCCTCCTCTGCAGCCCTGGGTACCCCCCAAACTGCCCTCCCCTGCAGGCCTGGTTGCCCCCAACTTCCCTCCTCTGCCAGCCTGATCACCACTAACTGCCCTCCCCTGCAGGCTTGATTGCCCCCAACTTCCCTCCCTTGCAGGCCTGGTCCCTCCCAACTGCCCTCCCTTGCTGGCCATCTTGTGTCCACATGGGGACAGGATCTTTGACCACATGGGGGCAGCCATCTTGTGTGTTGGAGTGATGGTCAATCTCATATTACTCTTTTACTAGATAGGATAGAGGCCTGGTGCATGGGTGGGGGCCAGCTGCTTTGCCCTGAAGGGTGTCCCAGATCATGGTGGGTGTTCCCTTGGGGTGTGGAGTGGCCTGGGTGAGGGGCCTGTGGTAGTTTGCAGGCTGGCCACGCCCCCCGGCGACCCAAGTGGAGGCCCTGGGATCTGGGATTTATTTATCTTCTACAGTTGAACCTTTGTAGCCTTGAGCGGAGCCAAGCCTCCTGCTCACTCCGAAGTGGCAGCCATTTCTGTTGGGATTTATGTATCTTCTATAATTGAAACTTTGTAGCCTTAAGCAGAGGCCAAAGCAGGCCAGAGCTTGAGAAGCTTGGCTTCCTCCATCGCTGCGGGCAACCCTAGCTTCCTACTCTCTCCAGCTCTGTGGCTGCAGCCATTTCTGTTGGGCTTTATTTATCTTCTATAATTGAAACTTTGTAGCCTGGAGTGGAGGCCTGGGCCGGCAAGGGCAGGCAGAAAGCTTGGCTTCCTCCATCGCCGGGAAAACCCAAGCCTTCCTCCTGCTCTCTGTGGCCACAGCCATCTTGGTTGGGTTTATTTGCATATCCCCTCCTGATTGGCTGGTGGGCATGGCTTGTGGGCATGGCTTGTGGGTGTAGCAGAGGTACAGTCAATTTGCATATTACTTTTATTAGATAGGATAGTAGAGGCCGGATGCATGAAATTTGTGCAAGGATAGGCCTTTGCAGCCCTGGCTGCCAGTGCCCTTGAGGCCCCAGCTGCCTCGCAGCCTCGACCCCTGCCCACACCTGCCTTGGCCTGGCACTGCCCACATCTGCCGCCACACACCCCCAGTTTCCCTGGTTCCATGAAGCTCCTTCCATTGATCGCCCTGCAGAAGGTGGCCTGGGCCTCCCTCTTTGGGGCGATCTTGGGGCAATGGTGGGCCCTCCAACCAATCGCATTACACCCGCCTTTGCTGGCCTGGCACCACTATGTGTCATAGCATGGTCATCCAGAAGGTCATCCGAACATTCCTTCTGCTGTTCGGTTGTTCAGTCAATTTGAATATTATGCTTTTATTATTATAGATTCCCTACTTTGTACATTACATCTGTGACTTATTGTATAATGGCAGTTTGTACTTCTTAAGTCCCTTTACCTTTTGCCATCTCCAAACCCCTCCCATTTCTAACCGCTAAACCATCAGTTATTTCTTTGTACCTGAGTTTGTTTTTCTTTTATTTTTTTTTAGGTTCCATGTATAAGTGAAATTATATAGTATTTGTCTTTCTCTGCCTGATTTATTTCACTTAGCATAATACCTTCTAAGTTTATTCATATTGACACAAATGGCAATATTTCATTCTTTTTTATGGCTGAGTAACAGTTTGTTATATATAGTATCATTTTTATCCATTCATCTGTCAATGGACAGCTAGATTGTTTCCATAGCTTGGCTATTGTAAATAATGCTGCAATAGATCTAGGAATGCTATATCTTTTCAAATTAGTGTTTTCTATTTCTTTGAATAAATTTCCAGAAGTAGGATTTCTGGGTCATATGGTAGTTCTATTTTTAATTTTTTGAGGAACCTACATACTGTTTTCCATAGTGGTTACACTAGTTTACAATCCCACCAAGAGTGCACCAGGGTTCTCTTTTCTCCACATCCTCACCAATATTTATTCTTTGGGGTTTTCTTGTTTATTATTTTTTATATAATAGCAATTCTGACAGGTGTAAAGTCATATCTCCTTGTGGTTTTAATTTGTATTTTCCTGATAATGATGTTGAGCATCTTTTCACATGTCTGTTGACCAGCTGTATGTCCTCTTTGGAGAAATGTCTAGTCAGGTTCTCTGCCCATTATTTACAGAGATTGTTTGAATTTTTTGATATTGAGTTGTATTTTGGATTTTAACCCATTATCAGATATATCATTTGCAAATATCTTCTGCCATTCAACAGGTTGTTTTGTCATTTTGTTGACAGTTACTCTCATGGTACCAAAGCTTTTTAGTTGAATATAGTCTCATTTGTTTATTTTTGCTTTTGTTGCCTTTGCCCTAAGAAACATGTCCAAAAAAATATTGGAAGACCAATATCAAAGAGTTTACTGCCTATTTTTTCTTCTAGAAGTTTTATGGTTTTAGGTCTTATATTTCTTTAATCCATTTTGAGTTGTTTTGTTGTTGTTGTTGTTGTAGTTATTTGTATATGGTATAAGAAAATGGTCTGGTTTCTTTCCTTTTTCTTTTTCCTTTCTTTCTTTCTTTCTTTTTTTTTTTTTGCATGTATCTTGGACACATTTGTTTTTAAATCAAGAGAGAATTTTCAACTGCTAAGTGGGACACCTTCCACGTTTATTTGTTGCTATTATTAAAACTAATTGCTGCCAAATATGAATGAACTAGAGGCCCAGTGCATGAAATTCATGCATGGGGAGGTGTCCCTCAGGCCAGCCTGCACCCTCTCCAATCTGGGACCCCTTAAGGGATGTCCGACTGCCCGTTTAGGCCCGATCCCAGGCAGTCGGACATCTCTCTCACAATCCAGGACTTCTGGCTCACAACTGCCCTCCCTTGCAGGCCTGGTCCCTCCCAACTGCCCTCCCCTGATGACCATCTTGTGGCGGCCATTTTGTGTCCACATGGGTGCAGCCATCTTTGACCACATGGGGGCAGCCATCTTGTGTGTTGGAGTGATG
Source organism: Corynorhinus townsendii (assembly GCA_026230045.1). NCBI lineage: Eukaryota > Metazoa > Chordata > Mammalia > Chiroptera > Vespertilionidae > Corynorhinus > Corynorhinus townsendii. The sequence continues at coordinate 74,747,066 of JAPDVU010000001.1, read as the reverse complement.
GTCAATTTGCATATTACTCTTTTATTAGCTAGGACTAGAGGCCTGGTGCATGAAATTCATGCGGGGGGGGGGTGTCCCTCAGCTCAGCCTGCACCCTCTCCAATCTGGGGCCCCTTGAGGATGTCCGACCTCCTGTTTAGACCCGATCCCACTGTGATAGGGCCTAAACGGGCGGTTGGACATTCCTCTCACAATCCAGGACTGCTGGCTCCTAACTGCCCTCCCCTGCAGGCCTGCTTCCCCCCCCCCACCCAACTGCCCTCCGCTGAAGGCCCTCCTAACCCTTCATCAGGAAACAAAATGGTCTGCCCCCAACTGCCCTCCACTGCAGGCCTGCCCCCCCCAACTGCCCTCCCCTGCAGGCCTGCCCCCCCCAACTGCTCTCCCCTGCAATCCTGGTCCCCTCCAACTGCCCTCCCCTGAAGGCCTGGTCCCCCCCAACTGCCCTCCCCTACAGGCATGGGTCCTCCCCAACTGCCCTCCTCTGCTGGCCTGGTCACCCCTAACTTCCCACAACTGCCCTCCCCTGCAGGCCACCTTGTGGTGGCCATCTTTGACCACATGGGGGTGGCCATCTTGTGTCTTGGTGTGACAGTCAATTTGCATATTACTCTTTTATTAGATAGGATAATATGTAAACTTTACTAAAATGGAAAGCAATTGCACATGAGTGGGATTTTTCTTTCAATTCACAATCAGAATTCATGAGAAGTGAGAGAGTGGTGGGTTAAATAAATATCAGCTAAGATTTTTTTTTGTATGGCTTATCTTCAATATGATATTATCTCAAAATTCTTGAAGTGCAAAACAGAACATTTTAATTAAAAAATGACTGAAGAGCTATTGCAATAGATGGGCAGCCTCACATATACCCAAGGTTTTATATGAACTACAATGTAAGAAAGCAAAATATTTTCAAGGATGAGCTCCACACAGTAACATAAAATTTTGGAAGCCACCAACTAGATTACAGATGAAATCAGAGTGGGGATAGAGAGCAGGGCAGTGTTGTGTGTGTGTGTGTGTGTGTGTGTGTGTGTAAATGAATTTGTTTCAAGCTCGAGGTCATCACAAACTTAATTTTTATCTTAGTCTCTGCAGTTGCAGAAGTAACTTCATTTATTTTCAAGCTAATGCAATTTTAGTAACTGAGATGTTAGACATCTTTGATGCTGACCCCACTTCCTGAGAATGTAGAGCTTTGCAAAAGGCTTCATACAGTCTCAGGATGGAAGAACAAAAGTGCACAGGTCACGCTGTATGGAAAGAGAGGGTATTGTCTTGGATGACTGCAGAAATGAAGCTGAGAAACTGAATAAAATTTATAGTAGAGGAGTTAATAGTTCCATGTAAAATGACTGTCCTGAGACATGAAGAGGCACTCCAAATGTCGCGAGTGCGCCTCTCTTCCTGGCCCACTAATTTCAGGTGTTCTGGCTGTAGCTCCATAATCAAGCATCTGTGGAGAATGGTGTGAAGGTAATGCCAGTGATTGTTGGCAGGTGCACTAGTTGATCTTTGGCCAATCCTGACTTGCAGATAAATACGCTTCTGGACCATTTGCCTGGTAGCTATCTTCCCTTCATCAGGAAAGAAAATGGATTTGACAGATGCTATCTGAGTTTTACAAGACTTGGGCCATTCAGTGCCAGAGGAATAATCCACCTGAGCTCTAGAAGAAGAGATAATCTATACAAAGAGAGAAAATGAATGCATGAGGAGTTCTGCAGCCTGTGTATCTTTATGTTATGAGCATTTTTTGGTGCTTGCTAATTTATAGTATTTTTAATGGAGAGTAGAAGAAGCCTGCCTCTCAGCACCCAATTTGAAAGAAAAACTTATAGTTAGGTGTCATTATTTTTAACTATTTTGAATAGAACAGAGGAAGTCAGGTCACTGGAGAGGGGACCTGCAGTGAGCAGGCTGTATACACCACATGACCTCCTCCGTGAGCTTCCTTTTATCTGTTTCTTCTAAAAGGGTCGAGGTTGGCTAACACCTGGAGATCGGGAACTCATTAAGGCTTTACCTACCCTGTCCCTCTCCACCACTATGAAATCATGATGGGAGGGTCCCTATCCCATAATTCTATCCACCCCCATTGCAATCAAGGTCAGTGGACTCAACTCCTAGATACATCTGTCTCGAGGAAAGCTTTGGCCACCAGCCTAGGAGGACAATGAAGCTGTAACAGCCTCAACTGAATCACCGGATTCCTATTCGTGTGACCCTCTAGAGGATCTGAAACTTCTCTTTCGAAGGGATCCTGGGGAGTCAATGAGTGCCAGATAAGTAATACTCTGGTATTTCTAGATAAACAGTGTTTTCACTTTTTAATAATTCTTATTCTGTCTTTTTATAAGTGTCATCGGAACCCTAGGCTGGTACCTGGAGGAGACCTTCTCTGCCCTTGCTGGGAGCCAAAAACACCATAAGATGATCCTACTTATAGCTCCTTTTTGTATCCTTAATGTAACAAAATTTTCAGCCATACTGGCTCCCAAAATCCCTAACTACTAAGTATGTTATACGTGGCCCAATTCAGGGTCAAGTAATCTCAATTAGATATACATCTCCCACATCTCTTTCAGAGTAAAATGTGTTAAATCTTAGTCTATAGGACAACTTATGTCACCACTACCACCAACCAGACCAGAACCACTTCTCAAGCCTCTGCCGACTTTTATTCACAGAGCAGGGCAAAGTCTGTGCCATGAATAACGCTTCTTGCTGCAAACAGCTTAGCCAAAAGGAAGGCCTCATAGCCTCTTGCCCCAGAAGTCTGGGCACCAATTAGAGATACAATGCCATCCTTATTAGCTAGCTCCTCTTCTCAGACCTTGGTTTATACTGTTTTCTTTATTACTCATCTTTAATCATTGCCTGTTTAACCTTTGGTATGTTTCATATCCTCCCATTTAGAAGCTCTAAAGCTACAACTGGTCCTCCGCATGCAAGTGGAGGCCACTACATCCATCTTCCATGGACCCTTAGACCACCTACTTCCGATGGACCTGACGGCTGCCCCCAAACTACAGCCCCTTTGCCAGCAGGAAGCAGCCAGAAAGACTGGGTGTCCCCAGTCCCCAACAGCAGTTGGGGTTTCCTAATTGGAGGGGGGGAATGAAATAGGAATTTTAGGGGGATATAGACAGTTTTATGGAATTTTTAGAATTGGGGGTCCATGGAAAAAACACAGGGCTACAGATTGGGAGAAGTTACATTCCATAAGACAAGAGACCTGGGAGAAGGTGCATTTCCATATCACAAGGGAGCCAGGCTCAGTTACCTTTCCATGAGACAAGGGAGAGGCAACAGTTACATTTACATAAGACAAGGGAACTGGGAGTAGCCAAAAGGTCTATATTTACAAAATAAAGGAGGAAGAAAGCCCAGAGGACAATGACTGAGGAAGGCCTCAGGAGTTACTATAGTAACCAAATCAAAGGGAGTATTGACCAATCAGAGGGGATATCAGGGCACAGGAACTGCAGCCTTTATAAACTCTGGAAATAGGAAGTCAATGGGACTCTTTCCCACTCCCCACATGGGAGTCTGTGCTGTGAGATTCTTTCCCCTTCCCCAGGTGGGAGTCTGTACTTATTCTTCAATAAATCTCCACTTTTGCTATACCAAAAATAAAATAAAATAAAATAAAATAAAATAAAATAAAATAAAATAAAATAAAATAAAAGGGTGGAGGTTATGAAACAGGGCAGAGGGGAAGTGATGTGTGTGGTTTTTTTTTCTCTGCTGGGATATAAGAGGTAGCTCACAGAAAGAAAGAAAGAAAGAAAGAAAGAAAGAAAGAAAGAAAGAAAGAAAGAACTCACTAGTACAGATCTGACAAATCAGTATGCATAGTATCCAATTCTTAGTTAATATTGCCTTAAAAATAAAAGGGACACTGTTGAAATATTGCTCTGATCCATGTTTGCTTTTCCAAGTTCTAAACCTGTTGTGCCTTATATAAAAAAAAAAAAAAAACTATTATTTGTGGGCCTAGCAGAGAAAAGTGAGTCCCCCCTGATCTTTGAAAGAAATATTCCCCAAATACATTATCAGGTTCCTTTTAGTTCTGAATATAGGACTCAATTACTATTTCAATTTAATTCATTTCACAGATTTCCCCTTGCTATCCTTTAAAATGTACTACATCAGATTTTATCAATTTAAATTTGCTTAGATTTTCTAATACTGCTCAACAACTTGTTCAGATATAATTGTGGGGCAATGGTAGCGGAAGTAAAGCATTGGTCATGCTATTCAACTTCAGAAGCTTCTCCCCAGAGGTCTGAAAACCTTTTCAGAGAATTTAGAGTTGAGCAAACAAAATATCTTTGTTCTTTTGACTCAAGTTTATTGCAGGAACAAAGACTTGACTTGCATCATTTATGGTCATGTCTCTGAATACATTTTATGTTGATATCTCTTAAACCAACAAACACTCTGCAATGCATTGTGGGCACAGGTTTTATTTTTATAAGATCCTCTTTACCTTTAAAATGTTTATTTTTAGTTATACTATGTTTTCATTTATAAAACCACCAGTGTCCTGGTGCTTGGATTCATGCACGTTGAAAGGAAATTAACTAGAAGAAATATTTTAATATCGCTATTTGCATCTTGCTAATGAAAAGAAAATAGAGCCCTAACCGGTTTGGCTCAGTGGATAGAGCATCGGCCTGCAGACTGAAGGGTCCCAGGTTCGATTCCGGTCAAGGGCATGTACCTTGGTTCCGGCACAACTCCAGTAGGGAGTGTGCAGGAGGAAGCTGAATCGATGTTTCTCTCTCATCGATGTCTCTAACTCTGTATCCCTCTCCTTTCCTCTCTGTAAAAAAATCAATAAAATATATTTAAAAAAAGAAAGAAAATAGACATTTCTGGGCTGGGCTGCGCTGGGCTGTGGGCCTCATTTTGCACCATGGGGTCTTTGGCTGCAATTTGGTGAGTTGTCACTCTCGGGTGGTGGTGGGGCCTGTGTCACAGTTGGGGGAAGCTGAGTGTTGGTTTGTCAGCACCAGGTCCATGGTGTTATTTTTAAATGGCCAGAGTGTGTCATGGCAGCTCCTGTGTTGAGTGTCTGCCCCCTGGTGGTCAGTGCACGTCATAGCTACTGGTTGAATGGACTGATATTTAGCCTTTTATATATAGAGATTGCAACACGTGAATGTTACCATCCTGTATCACCCAAAGCAACAATATGTTATAAATTTTTTTTTCCTCGATAAAGCAACAGAAGAACTAAGCATTTGGAAAAGAAGAAAATATAGAGCTTTACAAACAAATACTTTTCAGTAGTTAGCATAAACTAAAAGACCGTCAAAAACTAAAGTATAACTGAGGGCCAAAAGTTCATGCAGGTTGCTTTAACCAAAATATGCCACTGTATGAAAGCAATGCCATGTAACCGACTCCCACTGCCCATCCTTTAGTTCTTTCACCCTCAAGCTTCCTTTTGCCAGGAGTGATGATGCATTTTCACTGTTCTAGCCACAAATTTCATTCGTAGCATATGTGGAAATTTCTGGCCAACCAAGTTTACACAGAAGGAGGTTGCTGTGGCTTGGGGAAAGGATAATCAGGCCTAAGATCAGCTCTGCCACTCTCATCAGTGAGAATGAGGTGGCCAAGTTAGTTATCCTCACAGAGTCCCCATTTCCTCATCTGTAAAACAGGAATGAAAACCATTGCAGTGTTTTCATGGAAGACTGAACTGAATGAGCAGCATAAGGAAGCTCCTGAGAATCTCCTAACAGAATAAATGTTAGTTATTTCCCTGGATGCAGAAATGATAAGGTTCCATTCTCAATTCTCTTCAACTTCTCCATCATCTGGGGCAAAGAAGTACCATTTTAAGTTATCAACTGTGAACACGCAGCCAGTGTTGCTCAGTGGCTGAACATGAACCTATGAGCCAGGAGGTCATGGTTCGATCCCTGGTCAGGACACATGTCTGGGTTGCTGGATCCCCAGTGTGGGGCATGCAGGAGGCAGCTGATCAATGATTCTCTCTCATCATTGATGTTTCTATCTCTCTTTCCTTCTCTCTTCCTCTCTGAAATCAACAAAAATATATTTAAAAAAAAAGAATGCATGACTCTGGGTGGACAGTTATATTCAGGTGAGAATGGAAGAGGAGAAACAACAGGCAGCACTACTCTCTGGGGAAAGTCAGAGCAGAGCTGGGATTTGCAATGTTCAGCAGCTTTCCTGGGATTGGTATACGCATGTGAGAACCCTGGTCTTACAGAGATGAAAAAGCCTCCAAAGGTAAGGGAGTGGTGAAGAGGACTGAAGACAATCTCCTTTGATAGCCCAGATTTTGCTTAAGGCTTTGTGTATGCTCTTTCTGCTTTGTTGTTGTTGTTATTGCAGCTGCTGTCTTAGGTGGATTTTGCTTAATTTTTTTAAATTATAAAATAGTACATATTTGCTTAAATTATAAAATAATATGTAGCCTGGCCAGTGTGGCTCAATTTGCTGAGTAGCATATCATGTGCCAGGAGGGCACCAGATCAATTCCGGTCAAGGCACATGCCCAGGTCAAGGCATGATCCCCATAAGGGGTGTGCAGGAGGTAGCCATTTGATGTTTCTATTGCTCCCTCTCCCTTCCTCTCTCTGAAATCAATAAAAACATATTTAAATTGTAAATATATATATTATATAAAGCTGGGTTCAAGCTCCACCTCTAACACTTATTAGATCTGTGATCTTGGACAAGTTATTTAATTCTTTGTGCATCAACTTCATTTGTAAGTTAAGAATAACATTAGTAAAACTTTGTAAAGTGGTTGTGAAGATAATATGAGTTTATGTTTATTAAACATAACAGTGTTTGGCAGTATAGTAGATATTGTGTAAATGTTTTATTAGATGAAATCCCTATTTATTATTTGTAATATAATATTTACTGTATTATTAGCTGTACTCTAGTTTAGTGTATAACCTTCCTAAAATATTTACATGCATATACAAACATACAGCAGTTCATTTTATTTGTTTTTTTAAATAATAGGTTTGCTTACATATCCTTATAAACCTAGCTTTTTCAGCTTTAACAGTGTACAGTGGGTATCTTTTTTTGTAAATAGCCTATCTAATAAAAGAGTAATATGCAAATTAACCATCACTCTGCTACACCCACAAGCCATGCCCACCAGCCAATCAGGAACGAGTGTGCAAATTAACCCCAACCAAGATGGCTGCAGCCACAGAGTGAGCAGGAGGCTTGAGTTTCCCCGGCAATGGAGGAAGCCAAGCTTTCCACACACCCTGGCAGGCCCAGGCCTCCACTCAAGGCTGCAAAGTTTCAATTATAGAAGATAAATAAATCCCAGATACCAGGGCCTCCACTTGGGTTGCCAGGTGGCATGGTCAGCCTGCAAACCATCACAGGTCCCTTGCCCAGGCTGTCCCATGTCCCAAGGGAACCCCCACCCTGATCCGGGACACCCTTCAGGGCAAACCAACTGGCCCCCACCCATGCAGCAGGCCTCTATCCTATCTAATAAAAGAGTAATATGCAAATTGACTCCAACACACAAGGTGGCTGCCCCTATATGGTCAAAGATCCTGCCCCCATGTGTACACAAGATGGCTACCACAAGATGGCCAGCAGGGGAGGGCAGTTGGGAGGGCTATTAGGGGCAAACAGGCTGGCAGGGGAGCAGTTAGGCATCAATCAGGATGGCAGGGGAGTGGTTAGGGGGTGATCAGGCTGGCAGGCAGAAGCGGTTAGGGGCAATCAGGAAGGCAGGCAGGCGAGCGGTTGGGAGCCAGCAGTCCTGGATTGTGAGAGGGATGTCCGACTGCCAGTTTATCGGGCCTAAATGGGTACTCAGACATCCTTCGAGGGGTCCCAGATTGGAGATGGTGCAGCCTGGGCTGAGGGACCCTTCCCCCGACATGTACGAATTTCATGCACCGAGCCTCTAGTATATATATGGTTGTCAGACACTGTTATTTACCTGCCCAATATCTGTTCTCCCTTTTTTTTTTTTACAAATTAAACCCTGAATACAGATTGTCCCCAAAAATGTATACACACTTTGAATGATTATAAAGTCAGTGTTTATTAATATACAGTTCATTTTCAAAATTTAAAATAATCTACAGAAATGAATAAAATTTTTTCTTTTGGTCAATGTCTGTTTCAAACTGATGATCATTGTGGTCCAGGCACTGCAGATAACACAAACAGTGGAATTGCAAACATCAAGAATCATTTCAGCCCTAGCTGGTTTGGCTCAGAGGCTAGAGTATCTGACTGTGGACTGAAGGGTCCTGGGTTCATTCTAGTCGAGGGCACATGCCTGGGTTATGGGCTCGATTCCCAGTGTGGGGTGTGCAAGAGGCAATCAATCAATGATTCTCTCTCATCACTTGAGTTTCTTCCTTTCTCTTCCTCTCTGAATTCAATAAAAATATATATTTTTTAAAAAGAATCATTTCATTTGGTATTTGTGCACCCTCAATTCATCAACTGTTGCCAATTTTGTACTTTGTCTTTTATGTATCCCCATAAAAAAGTCTAGTGGCACTTAAGAATACATTTTCTTTGTTCAGAGCTTAGTCTGGCTTCACCCATTATTTCAAATCAGTTAAACCTGAAAAGCAGTGAAAATTAAGTGAGTTATCAACTGTTAAAATGTGTATACATTTTTTGGGGGACTCCTATAAATAAAATGCTTAATTCTTAGGTTCTTTTTCTACCGATGGCCCACTTATAGCCAATGATATGTAAACAGAAATCTCTGAGAGGTATTTCCGGAAGTTTGTAAAAAAAAAAAAAGTTTGTGCTGGGATGTCCCATCCTCCATCCTCTACCTGCCCCCACCCTAACATGGCTCTTGCTATCTTTTTCATGCCTGAAATGATGCTGTGAGTTTGGGGGTACAGTAGCCATGCTGGGACATGAAGTGATAGCTGCAGGGATTAAGACCTACACACAATGCATGGCAGTGTGGAAAGACATGAAGACCCTCCCTACTCCTGGTCTTCTTCCTGGAGACACATACATTTCTATATGGGAAGCCACACTTTTCTGCAGCTTTTAGGATAATACAGTCCTATCTGATAGGGATTTTGGCACCTGTAAATGCAAGTGCTGTAAGTAATGCAATTTAAAATGTGAAAATGGCCTAGTGGGAGAGGAAGGATATCAGGAGGGTATTTGGTGACCATTCCTACCCATGGAAGGTTAGTGACCATTACTGTCCAAAAGTATTTGGTAAACCTATACTTCTGTATACAAAGACATGTAATTAGGGGAAATGGTAGAGAAAATAAAAATGCTGACATATACTGAATATTTCTTGTTACTTTCAGCAAAATTATACAAACGAGAGAGGAACTTAAACCACTTACAAGGAGAAATGGAAGAAACCACCTAAAAAAGATACTCTGCTGGTAGTCTGAAATCTAAATAAACCAAGGGTGCCACTGTTAGGTTGAAAATGCCAACTGCAAGGATGGTCAAGATGGTGGAGTAGGTGGATGCTGTACTTACCTACTCCCTTGAACACACCAAAATTACAACTCAATTGTAGAACAATAAACTTGCATAACTAAATGAGAAGTAGTTGAACATAGTCCTTTAACTAAGGATGTAAAAAAAAAGCCCCATAGAGACTGGTAGGAGGGGCTAAGACATAAAACAGGCTGGCCTCACTCCCCCGTGTAGCGATAGAGAATCAGAGGGCAATGCCCGCTGCTGAGATCCTCCTGAGGAGTGAAGGGTCTCACTCCCCCAGCTCCCCAGGTCAGGGATTCCTCTGCCCACCCAGAAGGCTGCTGAAAACCCAGGTGTCCTCTTAAAGGACCAATACTCAAAAGCTCACCGTCACTCACCTGGGCCTTCGGAGGAGGAACAGTGGCTCGGTGGGGCACCAGACATACGTAGGGAAAGACTTAGTTGTGTGACTTCCGTGGCACAGCTGCCTCTGTCCCTATGTTGAGACCTTCTCCTGCGCAAACATGTTGTCATTTTTCCTGTGACAAGCTCTCGTCCCTTACCAGCCAAATCTGAATCTGCATTAACCTAGAGAAGTCTACTAGCTCCCCTCCCCCCCCGCCCAGGCCCCGCCCCTCCCACCGTGTCCCGGGCCTGAGGCTCTTTCTGTAACAATCAGTCAGCCCGCATCACAGTTTTCCTCTGAAAACTTCAGTCCAGCTCAGGGAATGTCAGAGACATAGGAGGATAAACGGATTGTGTGGCTTCAGGGTGAGAGCTGAAGGTGTCCCTGCCATTTTCTGTGTTGAGCCCTTCCCCAACACAGTCAAACTTTATTTTCCATTAGCCTGGTACCCTCCATTATATCCACCTGTTAACTCCTCAGACCCTGCTTCACCCAAGTCACTTTCTGCTCAAGGCTCTTTGAGCAGGTGAGCCTTATGGGGCAGCTGGCAAGCAGCAGCAGGTCTCAGAGTGCCTTGAGCCTTTTACTGACCTGCCCCAGGCTTGCAGCTGGTGGCAGCCAGCCATGGTTTACAGCGTGGCCCATCCCATATACATCCTGGCTCAGCACAGGTAGCTACAATCTGTGGAACACTTTGTAGCTCCTAACAGGGAGCCCCAGGCCATTCTCAGGCAACTTCTGACGTTGATCTGTATCTGAGGCTGTCCCAAGAGGCCCCAAAGCCAACACACCCAGTGGCCAGCATCAGATGACAACAGAACACCACCCAACTAGCTCCACAAGCAACACACCTAAAGGGAGGTCATGGGAGCCACCAGATCTTGCTGGGGTGAATCCTGCTCCATCGGGTAAGCCCCCACACAGTAGCTTCTTTGTGTTGGTTATGGCAAATCCACACAGACAGTCAACCTGAGGGTTAATCCCATCCACTGACATGCCACCCATAATCAAGACACAATCCAGGACTGCTGGCTCCCAACCACTTGCCTGCCTCTGCCTGATTGCCCCTAACTGCTTCTGCCTGTCAGCCTGATCATCCCCTTAGCACTCCCCTGCCAGCCTGATCGATGCCTAACTGCTCCCCTGCCAGCCCAATTGCCCCTAACTTCCCTCCCCTGTAGGCCTTGTCTCCCCCAACTGCCCTTCCCTGCAGGCCTGGTTCCCCCCAACTGCCCTCCCCTGTAGGCCTTGTCTCCCCCAACTGCCCTTCCCTGCAGGCCTGGTCACCCCTAACTGCCCTCTCCTGCAGGCTTGGTTGCCCCCAACTGCCCTTCCCTGCAGGCCTGGTCCCTTCCAACTACCCTCCCCTGCTGGCCTGATGGCCCACAACTGCCCTCCCCTGTTGGCCATCTTGTGGTGGCCATCTTGTGTCACATGGGGGCGGCCATCTTTGACCACATGGGGGTGGCCATATTGTGAGTTGGAGTGACAGTTAATTTGCATATTACTCTTTTATTAGATAGGATAATAAACTATCAGAAAAGCAATCAAGAAAATAATCCCATTTAAATTGCATTAAAAAATATCTAGAAAAAAAATTTAAACAAAGTGGTAAAAGACCCATACTCAGAAAATTATAAGACACTGAAGAAAGAAATTGAAGAAGATTCATACAAATGGAAGCATTTGTTATTTTCATGGATAGGAAAAATTAACATCATTAAAATGTCCATACTATCCCAAGCCATCTACAGATTCAATGACATTTCTATCCAAACACCAATGACATTTTTTTTTACAAACTAGAACAAATAATCCAAAATTTTAAATGGAACCATAAAAGACTCCAAATAGCAACAGCAATCTCAAGAAAGATCAGCACTGAGGTATTATGCTACCTGATATCAAACTGTACTACGAAGCTATGCCAATCAAATAGCATGGTCTTGACGTAAAAACAGACACACAGATCAATGGAACAGAACAAAGTTCAGAAATAAATCCACATCTGTATCGTCAATTATTATAGAGGGTGTCCCAAACAAATGTATACATACACTTTGAATAGTTATAAAGGCAGTGTTTATTAAAATATATTTCATTTTGAAAATTGAGCCATCGGCTGTTAAAGTGTTTGGGACACCCTATATAATGGGGTGAGAAAGTCTATTCACTAAATGGTGTTAGAAAAATTGAACCAATACATGGAAAAAAAAATGAAACTAGACCACCTTCTTACCTCATACACAAAAATAAACTCAAAATGGAATAAAGACTTCAATGTAAGACCTGAAACCATAAAACTCCTAGAATAGAACATAGGCAGTAAACTCTCAGACATTGCTCTTAGTAATATTTTTTTCTGACATGTCTCCTCAGGCAAGGAAAACAAAACAAACAAATGGGACTACATCAAACTAAAAAGTTTTGCACAACAAAGGAAACCATGAATAAAATGAAAACCAGACCTACTGAATGGAAGAAGATATATTCAAAATTTATAAAGAAGTCATACAACTCAACACTAAACACCCCCCACCCCAACCAACAGTCCTATTTAAAAATGGGCAGTTCTTGAATAGACACTTCTCAAAGAGGACATAAAAATGGACAACAGACATATGAAAAGATGCTCAACATCACTAATCGTCAGAGAAATGCAAAATAAAACCACAGTGAGATAGCACTTCACATCTGTCAGAATGACTATTGTCAATAAATCAAAAAACAAGTGTTGGTGAGGATGTGGGGAAAAAGGAAATCCTTATGCACTGCTGGTAAGGTTGCAAATTGCTGTAGCCACTATGGTAAATAGTGTGGAGGTTTCTCAGAAAATTAAAAATTAAAATTATGACCCAGCAATTCTATTCCTGGAATACAGAGGTATGACAAAAGTACATTACAATACCAGCCATCATTACCTAAAAGATAAATCATAAGTAAGAATATGAAATAATAACAATAATAACAAGACAAATAAATAAATATTGCAAGAATAAACTTGTTTCATGTACTCACCACTATAAACCTACTTTTGCCCACCCTGTATATTTGAAGAAATCCCAAACACTAATTTGAAAACATATATACACCCCTATGTTTGTTGCAGTGTTATTTACAGACAAGATATGGAAGCAACCCAAGTGCCCATCAATAGATAATCAGATTAAGAAAATTGGGGTGCGTTTATGCCACAAAATACTATTTGGCTATAAAAAAGAACGAAACCCTATCACTTGCAACAACATGGATGGACCTAGAGAATATTATTCTAAGTGAATTAAGTCCGACAGAGGAAGACAAACATGATATGATTTTACTTGTATGTGGAATCTAAAGAACAAAATAAATGAGCACAAAACTGAAACAGACTCATGGATATAGTGAACAAACTGAGGGTTGCTAGGTTGGCAGATGGGTGATAAAAGTGAAGGGCGTAAGAAGTTACAAAATAGTCACAGAATTGTAAAGAACAGCTTAGGGAATATGGTCAATAGTATTGTAATAACTACATATGGCACCAGACACGTACTAGAATTATCAGGGAGATCACTTTGTAAATTATATAGTTATCTAACCACTATGCTGTACATCTGAGACAAATCCTATATAATAAAAGCCTAATATGCAAATTGTTCAACCAGGAGTTAGACTGCTTGCTATGATGTGCACTAGCCACCAGGGGGCAGTGCAAACTGTGGTGGGCGTCGGTGACACAGTGCTGGCAGTGGCAACAGTGGAGGCACTGCTGGCCCTGATGGGCCCCAGGGAGAGTGGGACTGCAGTGGGATGGTGGAGCAGGTGAGCAGGTGGCACCAGGCCAAGGTGGGTGTGAGCGGGGACCTGATCACCCTGCCGATCGCCCAGCAGATGGTGAGCAGTGGAGGCAGTGTGGGGCCGGGCCACTGCCTGGTTCCCAGGCACTGAGGGAGCTGGGTAGGGGGCCCAGCCCTGACTGATCACCCCATAGCTGGGATGGTGGAGCAGGTGAGGGGGCAGCATCAGGCCATGGCAGGGTGCCAGGCGGGGCTGTGGGACTGCAAGGTTGGGGGCATGAGCTGGGGCCTGATCCCCACAGGCCACCCTGAGGGACCCCACCCTTACATGAATTCATGCACTGGGCCTCTAGTATAAAATAAAATTTAAAAATAAGATAAAATTCCAGTGGAAAAAAATCAGTGATTGTCTGGGGCTGGGGGTCAGAGTTGACTGCAGAATCATGAAAAAACCTAGGGTGATGGAAATGTTCAGACTTATTTATTGTGGGGGTGGTTACACCACTGTATACAATTACAAAACTCAACCTTAACACTCAAATGGGTAAATTGCATTATATGTAAATTCATCACAATAGGCTGCAGAGGAGAAATTTATAAGGCAACTGCTGCTTCCTAAGAAGTAACAGGCACCGTCTCAGTTTTAAATTAATGATGAAAATCCAGCAAAGAAGAAGGAGGAGGAAGAAGGAAAAGGAGAAGAGGAGAAGGTGGAGGAGGAGGAGGGGGAGAAAAGCAAAGGAAGAAAATGCCAACTGTTTTCTTCTTTAAAATGAAGTCTGAAGACGGCTTGGCAGGAGATAAGTCTGGTGCCTCAAGCCTTCCTCTTCCATGAAGAGTTCTAGGCCATTCCAAGAGGGAAAGCACACCAGCATAGATACATTTAAGGGTGGTGCCTCAAAACCTACTAGTTCCATTGGCTAAGACTACTTTGCTACTTAGGCATCAGACATTTGTCTGACTCCTGGATCTCTGCTAATATCTCCAATCACTTATGCTTGGAGAGACTTCTGGGCTTTGGAAAAAAATTCTGACCACCAGCAGTCCTCATATCTGGACCTTAGTGTCCTGATTTATATTTCCTCTAATGATGTGCTTTCTCTGGTTTCTGTAATCTGGACTCTTGCCCACTGTGGTAGACAGAATAATGGACCCACCGGGGATGTCTGCTTTAATTCTCAGAACCTGTGACTGTGTTACCTTACATGGCAAAACAGACTTTGCTGCTGTGATTAAGGTTATAGGTTTTGAGCCGGGGAGATTATCCTGGTTTATCCAAGTGGATCCCATCTAATCACATTAGCCCTTAAAAGAGGGAGGTGAAAGCAGAGAACCCAGGAAAGGTGAAGAATAGGAGGGACTAAACTCATATGCATATAGGCATAACCCATGGACACAGACAATCTATAATAATAAAATTAGATCAGATGTCCTTCCTACGAAGCGGGGGGCTGCAAGGGAAGCCCAGGTCCTGGGTGCCAGAGGGAAGCTGGTGCCGGCAGCCAGAGGAAGGAAGGCCTACTCTTGCACAAATTTGGTGTATTGGGCCTCTAGTGGTGCAATAAAGCCCTGGGGAGGGGAGTGGAATGGAGGGGGTCAATGGGGAGAGGGACAACAGTAAAGATTAAAAAAAGAGTGGGAGGGGCTGAAGCCACCATTGTTTGTTTTGAAGGTGGAGGAAGAAGGCTAAGAGCCAAAGAACAGGGGAAGCTTTTAGAAGATGAGGACACCCTTTGGCTGATACCCAGCAAGGAAATAGGTTCCAACAACCGGAAAGAGCAAGGAGTGGATTCTCCCCTTGAACTTTCAGAAAGGAGCACAACTATACTTTGATTCAACCTACACTTTGCTCTCTGCCTGTGGGACTCTAAGCAGACACCCAGCCAAGCCCTCTGGACTTCCAGCCTATATAAACTGTGAGGTAATACATTTGTGTTATTTTAAACACTAAATTGTGGATTTGTTACAGCAGCAATTGGAAGCTGATATCCCCACACATGCTAATACCTAAGAGATCACAGTCACTATGTGTAAACCGCCCTTTTCAAGAACTTTGCACTCCATGCTTGTAAGAGTCCTCCGACCTTTCAGTGTTCCTCAACAAATCTTTCTGAACTACTAGCCCAAGATCTCCTTGCACAGTAGCTTGAGGTTCAGTTCTTTAACGTTGAAGAGATTGCCAGTTGGACTTTTTCTTTCAATATAGTTTTCTGCCTTGGTTCAATGTTTTGGTTTCCAGCACAGGTAAAAAAAAAAAAATCAGTGTAGGGTTGGACAATGGTTTTAATTAGATAAACAATAAACCAGGTACTCCTCTTGGTCTGATGCATTATTGTCTTGAATTTAGTTTAATAGTTTCCCCAAGCAGCCACACAACAGCCCAAAGGACAGTTCCAGTTGTGTCAGAGTCTCTGAAGGTCATTGCAGTGACAACAGTGAAAAGAAGAAATAAACGGCTGTGAAAAAAGGCATGCCACTAACAGTATGTTTCACAATTCTCACAAATCGTGAGAAAGGAATCCCAACCTGCCTGATAGACAGGGAGGAGAGAGAGATAGAAATCTCATTGATGAGAGAATAATTGATCAGCTGCCTCCTGCACGCTCTACACTGGGGATTGAGCCTGCAACCTGAGCACGTGCCCTAACTGGCAATCAAACCATGACCTCCTGATTCATAAGCTGATGCTCAACCACTGAGCCAGCTTATTTTTAAAGGAATTATGAGCCTTCAAAAACCTGTAAGAAATACTTTGAGGACAGGAGCGCACTCTGAGTGCAGTCCATGGAATTAAGTGAAGCTGAAACCACCTAGTACTCTGGAGGCAACTATAG
Organism: Corynorhinus townsendii; assembly: GCA_026230045.1. Taxonomy (NCBI): domain Eukaryota; kingdom Metazoa; phylum Chordata; class Mammalia; order Chiroptera; family Vespertilionidae; genus Corynorhinus; species Corynorhinus townsendii. Next base: position 74,730,591 of record JAPDVU010000001.1, on the reverse strand, counting down.
ACTCTGGTAGATTGGGAAGGCGGGAACTTTTTGTGTCTGTGATGAGGAAGTAAGACATAGTAGAGATGGGATCTAGGCAAGGTCTCTAAGGTCCAGGAGCCTGATTAGAGAAAGAGCCTAAAGGCAGGAGCAGGAAAAGAAAAAAAAAACACTGAGGAAAAGGTGAACTAGTAAAAAAACAAAAAAAAACACAATGCTCCAAAGGGAAAGACATTAAAAAAAAAAAACAGTCTGTCTCAGCCATGGCCCTGGGAGATAATAGAAAAAAGGGGTGGGGGCAGGGAGAGGTTACTAATTCTGGGATACTAATTTGCTCTCATATGGACTTGGGAACTGAATTCATTGAATGTTGAACAATTATTAAGCACCTCCTATGAGCCTGAAAGTGTTGTAGGAGCTGGGAATATAGCAGTTTAAAAAACATCAAAAACTAATAGCATTCCTCATGGAGCTTATGTTCTAGTGGGAGAATAAGAACATAAATAAAATAAATGCTTCCTAGTGTACTAACAAATGATAAGTGGTAAAAAACAAAGTTGTGAGAGCCACCAGGAAGTGTTCCAAAGGGGAGCAATAGCAAGTTAGATGGCAGGGAGGTCCTCCAGTTAAGCAGACTTGAAAGGTGAGGAAAGGTCTTGCAGAGGACCAGATTTAAGGTGAGGACGTGCAGGCCTGTTCAAGGATCCGGGAGGAGGCCAGGGTGGCTGAGGTGGAAGGGACAGGGGGAAGGTAGCAGGAGAGGGGTCAAGCAAATTGGAGGAGTGGGCAGCTTGGAAGAGATTGCGGAGCTCTGTAAATATTTTAAACATCTTGTTGTTGTTGTTCATCCTCACCAGAGGATATTATTTCCATTGATTTTTACAGAGAGTGGAGGGGCCGAGGAGTGGTGGGGGAGGAGAAAAACGTTGATGTAAGAGAGACACATCGATTGGTTGCCTCCTGCATGTGTCCCAACCAGGGCCGGGATCCAGCCTGCTACCAAGGTACATGCCCTTGACTGGAATCGAATCTGAGACCCTTCACTTCTTGGGCTGGCACTCTATCCACTGAGCCAAATCTGCTAGGGCTAAACATTTAAGCATCTTTGTAGTGTTGCAAAAAAGTTAAAGGCATTGATGAACTTTAGATGTTTTAAAATTAAGGACACATATTAAAATTTCAAGGCCAACCATTGAAATAATAGAAATAGTATGTAAAATTTCAAAGCCAATAGAGGCAAAAATATAATAAAGTGGAAAAAATCAATTCAAAAGAAGAGAAGAGAAAACAGAAAGAGAGGAACAAATAATAGGTAATAGATCTAAATATATTAAGTAATCATAATAAATCAAATGATCAGATTACCAAACAGAATTTAAAAAGGAAGTTCTGGACTATTTACAAGAGAGAGAACATAAAAACACGTACGTTTGAAAGTAAAAAGATAGAAAAAGATATATTAAGCCAGTGGTCGGCAAATTGCGGCTCGCGAGCCACATGCTGCTCTTTGGCCCCTTGAGTGTGGCTCTTCCACAAAATACCACGTGCGGGCGCACACGTACAGTGTGATTGAAACTTCGTGGCCCATGCGTAGAAGTTGGTTTTGGGCTCTCAAAAGAAATTTCAATCGTTGTACTGTTGATATTTGGCTCTGTTGACTAATGAGTTTGCCGACCACTGTACTAAGCAAACTAATTAAAAGAAAGGTGGGGAAGCTTTTATATTAGACAAAATAAACTTTAAGACAAAAATAAAAGTGGACAGTATATAATAATAAAATGTCAATTTTGCCCAGCCAGCATGGGCAAAATTGAGCATCAATCTATGAATCAGGAAGTCATGGTTCAATTCCTGGTCAGGGCATATGCCCAGATTGTGGGCTTCATTCCCTGTGTGGGGTGTGTAGGAGGCAGCTGAACAATGATTCTCTCTCATCATTGATGTTTCTCTCTCTCTCTTTCTCCCTTCCTCTCTGAAATTAATACAAATATACATATGTTTTTTAAAATATCAATCTATAAGAGAGAAAAATGCTGTGTGCGCTGAATAACACTGTTTCAAAACATGTGGAGCAAAAATTGAGAGAGTTGTAAGCAAAATTTGACAAATCATCTGTAATAATAAGATTGTAAATATAACAGGCCAGTTAGGGTAGAAAAATTGTCACTGAATAATTAGAGATTTCACATTCTTTTTAAAGGCACATGTAACCTTTATAAAAATACACCATATTTTAGGCCATAAAATTTCAAGGAATCACTGCATAAGAGCCACAACTAAATGTAATTAAGTTGGAAATAAATAACAAAAATAAAACTTAAAGGCTCATTTGTTTTGGAATTCTTTAAAAATCTTTTAAATAACTAATAGGTCATAGAAGAAATCACAAAAGTAAATAGAAGATATTTATTCTGAAGAAAAACATTACAAGCATATGAAATGTAGCTAAAGCATTACTTATAGAATATTTATAGCCTTACATTTACATACAAGAAAAGAAGCCAGACTGAAAATTAATGATTTAAGAATCTAACTAAGGAAGTAAAAAAGGAAAATAGGAAAATACAATAAACCAAAAGGAAATTAAGAACAAAACTTAATGAAATTGAATAGAACTTCAATTTAGGCTTCAAATAATTCCTACAGGTAGATCACACACACACACACACACACACACACACACACACACACACACGCACACACACAGTATCATGAGTCAGATATAGGGAAAAAATAGCACAATTATATCCACAAAGTCTTAAGATATGGGAATTATTAAGTAGATATTGAAATTAAGTAGATATTGAAAATGTACTTAATAGATCTAAAGAAATAGTGGTTTGAAATTATATGCAAGAGGCTATGAAAGTGACCAAATAAATTATATATGTGTGTGTGTGTATACACTGAGTGACCTGATTATTATGATCTCTGAATGCATAATAATCTGGCCACTCAGTGTATATCCTATATAATAAAAGGCTAATTTGCAAATTATTCCCTCGACCATGAGTTCGACCAACAGGCAGGCTGACCAACTGCCCATGTCCCCTCCCCCTGGCCAGGCTGGCCGGACCCCACCCTGGTGCAGATTTTTTATGCACCAGGCTTCTAGTATATCTATATCTATATATATCTATCTATCTATCTATCTATCTATCTATCTATATATATATACACACACACACACACACACACACTACACACACACACACACACAGAGTGGTCAGATTATTGTGTGTTCAGAGATCATAATAATCTGGGCACTCAGTGTGTGTGTGTGTGTGTGTGTGTATATATAACGTTGAAAAATAAAGCTCATAATAATTAAAATTTAAACTCAATGAAAGGGTAAAATAAAAAATTATACAAAGCTGAAGGGATTAATAAATTGAGCCAAAGAAATTATATAGAATGCAGTAAGAAGAGGTGAAGACCTGTACAATATGCAACATAGATTAGGACACATGGTACTGAATGAGGAAATCTCACAGGCGTTTAACTGGAGTTCTGCAGGATACAATAGAGAATGAAAGGAAGAGGCAATATTTGAAGTGTTAATAGCTTGGGACTTTTCAGAACTTTTGAAAGACACATCCTCAGAATCAGAAATTATAATGAATTCCAAACAAGATAGATAAAATTAGAAAACCACACCTGGGATTTTAAAGTCTTAATACAGTAAGAATAGAAGATTTTAAGAGTAGACAGTGAGAAAGACAAATTACCCACAAAGAGGTAACAATTAGATTCATGGCTGTCTTCTCAACAGCATTGCTAGAAGCCAGTGGATAGTTGAGTAATACCTTCAGAGGTCTGAGAGAAAGTAACTGCCACCCTAGAATTGCATGTCTAGCAAAACATTCTCAAAAATGATGGTAAAGTAAACCCATTTTTAGAAAAACAAGAATTTTACTTTCCCACTAAAAGATCCTCATTAAAAGTACATTTAATACTGTGGGGGTTAGGTGTGCCATCTCCCTTTGCAGTCAGAAATCTGTGTATAAGTTTTGACTCCCCTCAAACTTAGTTGTAATTTGGTTCCAAGATCTTTTAATATCTAAAATTCTTGCATGCTAAAGTCCCTGTATAAAATGTTTCAGATTAATGCATACAATTAAGCTTCCGCATCCAAGGATTCTGAACAGCAGTCAAAAATAATGCAGGTTTTTACTGAAAAAATCTGTTTATAAGTGAACCAGCACAATTCAAACCTGGAATCGAATTTGAGACCCTTCACTTCTTGGGCTGGCACTCTATCCACTGAGCCAAATCTGCTAGGGCTAAACATTTAAGCATCTTTGTAGTGTTGCAAAAAAGTTAAAGGCATTGATGAACTTTAGATGTTTTAAAATTAAGGACACATATTAAAATTTCAAGGCCAACTATTGAAATAATAGAAATAGTATGTAAAATTTCAAAGCCAATAGAGGCAAAAATATAATAAAGTGGAAAAAATCAATTCAAAAGAAGAGAAGAGAAAACAGAAAGAGAGGAACAAATAATAGGTAATAGATCTAAATATATTAAGTAATCATAATAAATCAAATGATTAGATTACCAAGCAGAATTTAAAAAGAAAGTTCTAGACTATTTACAATATAGTAAATATGGTCAGCTGTAATTCCAAAGGACATACCTTGCCCAGAGAGCAAACAGTAGCAAATGGAGACTGAAATGCAAAAAAAAAGAATAGAATGGAAGTGAAGAGGGAAAGATAGATAAATCATACGGAAGATTAATCCAGAAAGAATGACCCTTGAGCAGGCGAAGAGAAATAAACAAGTGTAAAGCCATAATCAATGAAATTGACAAAACTCCTACCCTGAAATATTTCATTATTTTTCACATAAAAAAGACAACACAATGTAAATAGGAGCACACGTAAACATATTCTGGATAAATTTCTAAATTCCATGGATAAAGAGAAAATCTTACAAGCTTCCTAAGAGAAAATATTGGGGCAAGGTTAGAACTTCATTTAAATCTCTTATGTGTAACATTTGATGCTATGAGACATTGGGATAACATATTAAAAGCTCTGATAGAAAAAAATTTTTATTGTTCTTTATATTTTAGGACAAAAGACTACCACTTTCAAATAGAGGAGAAAGTAGCTCTTGTCATATTTCTGAAAACATTACTTAGTAAGAATTCCAGTCAAATGAAAATAGGATCCAAACATCTCAGGACAGTGGAAGACCAGATGCATAAGAAGCAGAGGCAGCCAGCCAGCATGGCTCAGTAGTTGAGTGTTGACCTATGAACCAGGAGGTCCCGGGCAGATGCCCAGATTCTAGGCTCTATCCCCAGTGTGCGGCATGCAGGGGCAGCTGATCAATGATTCTCTCTCACCTCTGATGTTTCTTTCTTTCTCTCTCTCTCTCTCTCTCTTTCCCTTCCTCTCTGAAATCAATAAAAATATATTTAAAGAAGGAGGAGGAGGAGGGGAGGGGGAGGGGGAGAAGGAGGGGGAAAAGGAGAAGGAGGAGGAAGAGGAACAGTGGCAGAGACTACCTCTCTCCAAACGCCCGATAAAAATATGCAACAAATATCAGGATCCTGCTCACACATTTAGAAATCTCAGAGAGTTGAGGGTAAGAGCTTCTGAGAGATCAGGGAAGGACAATACTATTGTGCCTAGAGAAAAAACAGGGACTTAGAGGAACTTAGAGCAGACTAGAGACCAACAAGTCTGATGTAACTCAAAGGAGGAAGACAAAGGTGAATAATTAGAGATAGTATTTTATTGAGGCAGAGCTAACGCCAGAGATCAAAGAGAACTTCAATTAATCAGAGTGTAATGACACTGTGAAACAGATGCACATAAAGCAGATATGCACAAGGTCTTCTGGGTATATTATAATTTCCTCCAAAAAACTCAACATTTATTATAGTAGCTGAAAAAAAGCAAGGGGGGGAAATAAAACACCTTATGGGAGTTTTAAAAATCACATAGAAAGGACAGCTTAAAAATAAGGTGTAAACAGCATAACTGAATACATCTTTGTTCCAAATTTTGTCCTAGTGATGGAGTGACCTTCATAGTTAATTACATCCTTGTGTTCACAGGCTGTTGGACTATAGATCATGTGCACACACAAGACTGATGTACTTTAGCTCGGCTACTTTCTATCATGCACCACATGTCTGCCGCATCAAATTTCCCGGGGAAAATGTTATTTCAAGGTAATGTATATAATAAAAATGTTCTCTTGGTGTCACAGCAATATTATTTCTCTTGTGACAGCATTGTTAGAATAATATCCATGTTGATTAATACTCATATGCCAATTCAAATAGGAACATATGTTGTGGATAAGAATAGCCATGCACACCTCCTCACTCTTATAAAACAAAAAGATTAAAGTGACTTCTTGGTGTAATTTGACATAAAAGATAAAAAAATTGCTAAATAAGCAGAAGCTGATCTTAAGACTATGATTCTCATTTCAATAATTTTTATAATAATGTTTTTCTCTTATAGAAGGCTATTTATCCCCTATTTTTTATTGTGGTAAAATATACCTCACATAAAACGTACCGTATTAGCTATATGTAATTTTTTTGTTAATCCTCACCTGAGATTATTTTTCCATGGATTTTTTTTTTTTTTTTTTAGGGAGAGTGGAAGGGGAAGGGAGAGCCAGAGAAAGAAACACTGATGTGTTATGTGAGAGCAACATATCGCATGAACCTTGACCAGGGCTGGGGATCAAGCCCTTGACTGGACTCAAACCTGGGACCTTTGAGTCCACAGGCCAATGCTCTATCCACTGAGATCAGTGGTTGAGCATCAACCTATGAACCAGGAGGTCACAGTTCTACTCCTGGTCAGGGTGCTTGCCGGGTTGTGGGCTCGATCCCCAGTTGGGGGCATGAAGGAAGCAGCCGATCAAGGATTCTCTCTCATCATTGATGTTTCTATCTCTCTCTCCCTCTCCCTTCCTCTCAATAAAAATATATTAATGAAATAAAATAAAATGAAATGAAATATGACCCCAATTTTAGAGATGAGAAAACTGAACACAGGCGATGTGAGTAAAACTTATCCAGTGACACAGAGTATGCAGCGATCTGGGATTCAAGCCTGGTGTGCTTAGCTCTGAGGCCTGGGCTCTCTCCCCTCCAGCACCTGACTACTTGGGCTGTGATCAGGGTACACTGTGTTACACGTAGTGGAATTATACTGGACAGGCAGACGTACAGTTCAGTTCTGACTCTGCCTCCCACTAGCTGTGTGACCATTACCAAATCATTTGGCTTCACTAGGTTGCTTCATCGGTAGAAGGGGAGTAAGAACAGTAGTTCTAGCTGGTTTGGCTCAGTGGATGGAGCATTGGCTTGTGGACTGAAGGGTCCCAGGTTCGATTCCAGTCAAGGGCATGTTCCTTGGTTGTGGGCACATCCCCGGTGGGGAGTGTGCATGAGGCAGCTGATCGATGTCTCTCTCATCTCTCATCGATGTTTCTGACTCTCTATCCCTCTCCCTTCCTCTCTGTATAAAATCAATAAAATATATTTTAAAAAAAGAACAGTAATGATAGTAATGAGAATAAGAGTTATTAATTTTGAGTACTAATAATTGTGCTAACAACTGAGCTTGTCTTATATTAACTCTTCAGTCCTTAGGAAAACACTATAAGGAAGATTTTTTTATTCACACACAAAATACTGAAATACAGAGGTTAAAACCCAAGGTCATGCCACAGTAAATGGATTTAAACCCGAGCCAGTCTGGCCCCGGCACTGGCATTTTAACCAGTACTCACAGCTAGGAGGGTGTGAGAACTGAGCGAAAGCATGCAAATTGCTTACCTCAGTGTCTGACACACAGAAACCTCTCAAAAACTGTCAGCCAGTGTTTTTATGACCATGATTTACTTGCCATTTTTCTACCTGTGGTTCTAAATGGCTGCACCTGCTTTTTCTTTTTTCCCTTGGAAATGTCCAAAGGTTGGGAGGGGACACAAGCATCCATCAAGAAGTTGCCCTCCTTGGCTCTGGACCTGCTCTAAGAAAAAGCAGAAAACATCAAGGACTTGTACCAAGCGGGGTCAATACCAAGCCTAATGTGCACTCTTATTACTTAGGCAGAATTTAAATGAGGTAGGAATGTCGTTTTTGTGTGCTGTTTGGCATAACACAAACCCCTGAATTTAAAAAATCTGATTCTCTCCCATTTACCCTGAAGCTAAATTGCCAATGCAAATAAGTTTTGGAGAAATTCACTGAAAATGTTGTGTTTCTCAAAAGAGCTGAAGAGTAAGAAGATGATTAAAATAATATATGTCCTCCTAACATACATAGCTTATTATGTTATTTTTAAAATTCTGGATTCCTATTTATTTAAATTAAGGTTCCTAGATATTATTTATCATTGACTACCAATAAATTTATTCCCTGTATGGGTGCATATGGGAGGCAACCAATCAATGTTTTTCTCTCTTTCCCTCTCCTTTTTTCTCTCTCTAAAAACAAAAAAAATAATAATAATTTAACATCTAAATTGCATGTTTTCCAAGAATTCCTTGTGTTCAACAGTAAACATGATTATGTTAGTTGTGCTTCTTAATGTAACTGCATTAACTTAATTAAACGTACACAAATCAGTGTTTTCATGAAAACTGCTTAAAGGTTTTGAAATGATTTAATAAAGTCAAGTTGCCAAAATATTGCTGCTCTATTAGGAGGTGAGTGAGAGAACTATAAAAGATCAAAGAGAAAATTATTCTAGAAAGATCTGCAATCAAATCACTTCATAATTTAAAATATCAGTCTATATTTAAAACTGGTGTACAAATACAATTATAAGAAGCTTTGACCTATGCTGAGTATAGAGGTCAGGCCTACCCAAGAAATGACACAAAAATGAAATCTGAAAGAGTAGCACCAGGCAAGAAGAAGGGAAAGTGTTGTGAGCAGAGGAAGTAGCATGTCCACTTGGTGGCAAAAAAAAAAAAAAAAAAAAAAGATTTGAAAAAAGCTCAGTGTGATTGAAGTCCAGATGTGAGAGCATGTGGTAAGGAAGTGACTCCAAGGAAACGATCAGGGCATAGATCTTGAGGCCTGCTTTAGGAATCTAGAATTTTTTAAATAACAGGAAATCAATAAGGAATGTTTAAATGTTTAAATGAGAGTGACATGGTCAGATTCTCTTTGTAAGATCTCTTTGGCCCCAGTGAAACCAGATTTTATGGAAGAGGGTGGAGAGCAAGCCTAAAGGCAAGGAGACAGTGGAGTGGCAATGACCCTGGGCAGTGTAGTTGCTAGGGAAGAGTGCGGGCAGTGAAGCTTAGTCTTGTTGCCAAGAAGAGGGAGAGAACTGAACAGATCAAGAGAAATTTAGGAGACAAAATTAGCATGAACAGTCAGTACAAGGGGAAAGGAGATGGAAAGTCAAAGCTGACTCTCAGACTTCTGGCTTTCAACAAGTAGTGGTGCCATTTAAAGATACAGGGAACACTGGGAAAAGAGCAGGCAGAGGAGATAGGTGATAAGGTCTACCTAGTTCCATCTCATTATATAAAAAAGGGAGCTGATTTCTAGAGAAGGTTAAGTCTTTTACCTTAAGTAACAGAGTCAAAAATTGAGTTTGGATCTTCTATCACCCCCTGCCCACCTCACTGGTCCCTTTCTAACCATCCTATATAATAAAACCCTGACATGCAAATCGACCAAACGGTGGGATGATGGGTCCTATGATGCGCAGTGACCACCAGGGGGCAGACGCTCAATGTAGGAGCTGCTCCCTGGTGGTCAGTCCGCTCCCACAGGGGGAGTGCCACTCAGCCAGAAGCTGGGCTCATGGCTGGGGAGTGTAGCAACGGTGGCGGGAGCCTCTCCTGACTCCCTGGCAGTGCTAAGGACCTCTGGGGGGATGTCCAACTGCTGGCTTAGGCCCGCTCCCCATGGGCCTAAGCCAGCAGGCAGATATCCCCTGAGGGGTCCCGGACTGTAAGAGGGCACAGGCCAGGCTGAGGGACCCCCTTCCCAACCAGTGCACGAATGTTGTGCACTGGGCCTCTAGTAGAGTATAAACACCACCATTTTTCTATAGGGTTTTATTCCAGACAGATTGTTACCAAATCCCCAGATATGATTATAAATGTTCTTTCATCCCTCTCTTTGCTATATTTCTTGTCTGCCCACATAAACCTAAAAACCTTGGCTTAGCATTGTACGGAACCCTACTGATTTAAGTTTCACACCGTAAAATCTTTTATCAGTTTCAATGGAAAGCCGACCCCCAAAAAAGATGAATGGAGCAGGCCTTCTGTGAAATAGGTTGGAAATAATTGCATGTCAGATAGGTTTAGGCGAGGATCCAGTGAAGTATTAAGTGCGAATGTGAAGGAGCAGACCCGCCACTGCTCTGAAATTGAAAGCTCAAACACTGGGGCAGGGCAATGTTTCATCCTCAGTCCAAGGGCATGGGATTCATTTCCTCTGGCTGTTAATTGCTGCAGAAAGTAGAGAACTGGATTTCAAAACGAAATTCAGCAATTACCTGGTTTGAAAAATACTTAAGTGTGTGTGTGTTTTTTAATTGCTTTGAATTTATAGGCTCCTACAGTGATTGACATAGCACAGCCAAAACAATTAGGAGCTAAATAAATGGGTACTTTCTGGAAATGTCTTTATTCAAAACCTTTAGCAGAAGATGAGTGAAAGAAGATAAATTTTAAGCCCTGAAACGAAAGGGAACTTTACTTGGTAAAGTCTTCTTTGTGTTTAATTTTTCTCTTGTAATTGTTCTATTGTTGAGAATGCAAATTTTTGACTGCGTAAAAAATACTGGTTTTATCTATTTGTTCACTCACTCAACAAGTATTTATTGTGCCAGGCATTGCTCTAAATCACTGGTTACAACCAGCAACTTTGCTCCCTGCACTATCTGCCCCTCAAGGGTATTTGGTCATGTTGGAGTAATTTTGGATTGCACAGTTGGAGGGTCGGGGTGCTGCGGGAATTCAGTGGGTAGAGATGAAGGATGCTGCTGACGTCCTACAATGCACAGGAAAGTGCTCTGCAACAAAGAATGATCTATCCTGAAATATCTGTAGTGCAATGTTGAGAAATCCACATCTAGGTACTAGCAATATAGCCATGAAAAACACAGAGAAAAATCTTAGCTTTCATGAAACTTATATTTTAGTAATGGGAGAGAAACAGAGTTGATTAATAACGAAATACATAGCATGCCAGAAAGTGATGAAACACGATGAAAAGAATTAAGCCAGTGGTGTGTAGTAGTTGCTACTGTGTAGGTGAAGTCAGGGGAGGCTTCACTAATAAAGTGATTTTTGAGCAGAACCTAGAGAAAAGCAAGTTGTGGTATGAAAGTGAAGACTGATCCTATCATCCTATCTAATAAAGAGGGGATATGCTAATTGACCATCACTCCGACACTCCATCACTCCATCACAAAGATGGCTGCACCCACAGCTGAGGCCAAGTTCCCATCAGGAGCCTTAATAAGCAATCAGCAGGGACCTGAGGCTACACCCTCCCCCGCCCCCGTGGGGCTTGACAGGGGACCTCAGGCTACACGCCCCCCTGCAGTCAGGCTGGGGACCTCAGGCCGCACCCCTTGCCCCAGTGCCAGGCCAGGGGACCTGAGGCCATGCCCCCCACCAGGTGGGGCTTGACAGGGGAGTTCAGGCCATGCCCCCCACCCCAGCACCAAGCCAGGGGACCTGAGGCTGCGCTCCCTGCCTGGCTGGGCTTGACAGGGGACCTCAGGCAGTGCCCCCCACCCAGCGGGGCTTGATGGGGGACCTCAAGGTGCACCCCCACCCCCGTCTGGGCTGGGGGACCTCAGGCCACACCCCCTATCCTGGCACCAGGCCAGGGGACCTGAGGCTATGCCTCCTGCCTGGCAGGGCTTGACAAGGGTGGGACTGGCCAGGTCTGGATTTAGCCCAATGTGTGTGTTTGGGGGGGCGGCCGGGTCTGGGTCTCATGTGATTTTGAGGTGCATGTGGGTGGGCGATGACTTGACTCTGGGTCCCGTAGTGTGCCCCAGATTCTGACAGGAGGAAGGTTTTCATATACATTTTACTAATTTTCTTTCATCTCTGACACTTCTATTATACAGAAAGGGCAAATAGCAATATTAAATTATTTCCTCTAATTAATCCCCTTTTAATGTGCACGAATTTTGTGCACTGGGTCACTAGTTGTTCATTAATATAGCAGATTGCTAATCATGCATGAAGTTAGGGTCACGATAAATTTAAGGAAATTTGTGAATAAATTATCTGAGAGTCATTGCCCTCTCCCAGGAAATTTGTGAATAAATTATGTGAGAGTCATTGCCCTCTCCCTTTTTTTTTTTCCACAAAAATTTTTATGCTGGTTTAGATATAAGAATAGAACATTCTCCAATATTAGACAAATGAGAAATAGAGTCTGCTTTCCTCACAACCAATTAAAACAGACTCTTTTAATTTAATTTAATCAACCACTGCAGTACACAGGTTCCAAACAGCATACACAAACAGAGAGCCACGTGCCATATATTCAATATATATGGATATAGTCCAGAAGTGCATAGTAAATGTGCACAGGTATACACCATGTATACAAGAATAAGATCTTACTACACATGATGTAATCTGAGGAAAGTGAAAGAGATCAGGGTTTAAACACAAATATAAACATGAAGAAGAATATTTTGAAAATAAGGTCAAATTGTGGTTTGAGTGTTTGGTATGATTATTTTGATGTTAATGTGGACATATAGGAATATACAGCAAAAAAAGTACAGGACTTGAGCTTTTCTGATAGGTTTATCCCAATGAATCCTTAAAATTACTTCATTAATGATTCATTGAAAGAAAAATTTAACTACTGTTATATGTTGATTATATGTTACATATAAAAATCAAATACAGCCTTGGCTGGTTTTGCTTAGTGGTTAGAGCATCAGCCTGCAGACTGAAGGGTCTCAGGTTCAATTCCAGTCAAGGGCATGTACCTCGGTTGCAGGCTCAAGCCCCAGCCCCATTGGGGAGATTGAGGGAGGCAACCAGTAGATGTGCCTCTCTCACATGGATGTTTCTCTCTGTCTCTCTACCTCCCTTCCATGCTTTCTAAAAAAATATATATATATGTGTATATATATATATATATATATATATACACACACACTAGTATCCTACATAATAAAGATGTAATATGCAAATGGTTGTTTCGTCGTGAAGCGTAACAACCAACCCCGTAACGACTGACTGTATAATGACCAGATCACAGATCAGCAGGAGGGCTGGGGCAGCAAGCTACAAGTGGGTGGTGGAGAGCTACAGGAGGGGGCAGGGCAGCAAGCTATAAGGCGGGGGGCAGGGGGAGCTACTGGAGGGCGGCAGTGAGCTACTGGCACATGGATTCCTGTGCAGGGCTACTACTATATATATATAGTATGTCAACAGAAAAAGTATCCTCAGGTGAGGATTAACAAAATAAAAAACAAAACAAAAAGGTAATCAAATACATTTAAAAATTTCACTTGCAATATAATGAAGCTTCAATTTTGTCAGGGAAGTATTTGTTAGGGTTTTGACCAGTGATATGGGCTGTGAAAGAATTCACAACTATAAGAAGAGATGCAGAGAGGAAATTTATTTTGGTTTCGAGGAAGGGAAAGGGCCAAATGTTGCTAATCAATATATGGCAAGAAACAAAAGGGAAATCTCCCCTTTTAAGTCTTGGTTGTTGCTAAACGACAAGGAAGGAAGGAGGATTTGGGCCTGAAGTTGAGTTTGTTTGTTTTTCAAGAGACAATCCAGGCAGTTCTAGGGAGGTCTTATCAGTATTTTTCCCAACCCTATTAAACATGCCCAGAACAAAAGTTATGAAGAGTTCAAAAGAGGCTTGTGAAGGGAAGGGGGAAAGGGAACTTCCTACTAAGACTCCTTGATGTGAATTATCCCTGAGTTGTGAAAACAGCAGGGAGGAGCAGTGTGCAAGAATGTAGCTTTGAGAGTAGGTTATCTTGCCTTGCAGTTTGAACAGAGGGGCTGTTTGAATCAAAGGAGCTAACAATCTTGGGGTTTAATTACCAGGTGCTTCTTATAAATTGTGGAACGCCATAGCAAAGAAAAAGAAAAGCCTTTTTTTCTGTCCTTACAATATTGACTTTGTTTTCTAAGAATTCACTTATTAAATTAATTAAAATTTACTTATTTAATTTCACATTTTAATTTAATATTTAACTTCTGAACAGAAATGCTCAGTAAAAATAAGTAAAGCACTGTATGAGCTTATAATTGCATTATTTAAAAAATATTCAGTTAAGTTTTGAATGTTTTAAAAACAGTAATACCACTGCAACACAATGACAATCTTATATGCTGATTGGTGTGGCACTAACAAGGAAGTCAAACTCAGGAAGAGTAATTTCAAATACGTTATGTCAATTTTAGATGTATAGAGTTGGTTAACAAAAACAAACAACAATAACAAAAAAGAATAGAATAGGAGAAAGTCACTCTACTTAGAATTTTTGATTAGCCCAGAACAAAAATAACTTTTTAAAATTTATCTCTAGTTATAAAATTGTGAGATAACCTAAGGTCCTTCAGCATGAAATAGATATTATTTTTGTATGTCCTTACTAATGAGGGCAGAATTGTAAAGAGTGATCTAAAAACGCACAATATGGAGGCGAGAAAAATGAGATATAAAAATTGATAAGTAATCCCCTCATCTGAGTTAGATCCATACCCAGGAGCTGTGATCCTGAAGCCAGTGAAGAGATTATCAAGACCTGGTTGCAAAGAAATACCCCATGGAGAAGAGTCTCCTCACCTGCTCATGATATTCATTGCACAACTGCCATTTATTGTTCATGCCGTCATTCATTTACTCACTCATTTACTCAGCAAACGTGAGTTTAGGCCAGCCTTTTCCTAGGTGCTGCAGATAGAAATTTTCCTGTCCTTAAGAATTCAACCAAGTGAAAAAGACATTGGCATATAAATAATAAATGTGAGAAATGCATAGGGAATGTAATATACAAGTATATTTTGGGTATAATGACGCAGAAGGATAGACTTGAAAAGATGAGCTAGAGTTTATTTTTTTAAATGGTTTTATTGATTTTAGAGAGAGAGGAAGGGAGAAGAATAGAGAGATAGAAACATCGATCGGCTGCCTCCTGCAGGCCCCCTATAGGGGATGGAGCCTGCAACCCTGACCTGGAATCAAACCAGTGACCTCTTGGTTCATAGGTCAATGCTCAACCACAGCCACACCGCCAGACAATGAGCTGGAGTTTATAAAGCCTCCAGGGTGAGGCCAAGCATTCCAGCCTGGAGAAACCAGGCAAATCAAGGCATGGCTATGCAAAGTCAGACTGTACCTCAGGACAGCGATGAGAATGCAAAGATGGAGTCAGGTTGTATATCCATTTTAATGTTATAACCTGGGTGTCTAAACTTTATTTTTTTATTGTGGTAATTAACATAACATAAAATTTACATGTTAATTATTTTTAAGCATACAGTTCAGCTTCATTAAGTACATTCACACTGCTGTGAAACTGTCACCACCATCTATTTCCAGAACTTTTTTATCTTTCTGCCAAAATGTTATACACATTAAATACTAACTCCATACTCTCCTTTTCCCTAGCCCCTGTCTCTGAATTTGACTATTCTAGGTATCTCATGTAAGTGGAATCATAGAATATTTGTTCTTTGGAGCCTGGCTTATTTCTCTTAGCATAATGTCTTGAAGGTTCAACCATGTTATAGCATGTGTCAGAATTGTATTCCAAACTTTTTTGATGTGTCATTTAAACAGTTTTAAGCATATACTTGCAATATATAAGTGGTATTACTGTATTATATGCATTACAAAGCATACACAAAAATAAATATTTTCAAAGGCTAAGACTAAAAAACAAACTTATTTTTTCTTTCCTAATAGGTTGTCTTGAAATGCCCCTAAGGTACCTATACCTCTTTTAAGACAACTGTTGAAGAATAGAAGAAAGCACTGAGAAGTATTAAGCAGAACAACAATATAGTTTGATATTCTGACCCATTTTTTTTCCCATCAAATATCCTCATCCTGCTGTGTGCTCTGTAGTTAGTGACAAGAAGTAGGTTTCAAATACTAGATAATTCAAAAACTCAGATTTATATTTTTAGAGTAGGATGTTCTAGTGAAGCTATAAGATACATACCTCATTCACTATAATTGCATGTCTTTCTAACATCCATTCACAGAAAACACTTTGTTTAAAAGCATAAAATAATTCTGGGAAGCACTTGTTGGTCACTGTTATTTCAAGATTGCAGATGAATGTACTGATAGAACTTAAAGGTCTCTTGATGTTTTTGAGGATTGCTCAAAATCTTATCACAATCAGTGGATTCCTTGAAAACAACATAACAGGTATTACTAAAAACTAAGGTTGGAAGCTTCCCCTCAGGACGGTGAGATGCTGGCACATTCCTACAACCGCATCAAAATTACAACTAAACTCATTCAGAACTGTTTAAAATTTAGCCGAACAGACATCTTATAACTAAGAATATATAGAAGAAGCCACATATAGACTGTTAAAAGGAAGGAAGACACTGAACAGGCTAGTCCCACACCCAGGTGTGGTGGTTAAAATTCAGGAGGGCTATCTCAGCCTGTGGAGGTACCCTTGAGGAGTAAGGGGGCCCCATAGCAGACACTCCCACATCCAGGGTTCCTATGCTAAGAAGAGAAGCCCCCATAACTTCTGGCCTTTGAAAACCAGCAGATTATGGCTGAGTGAGACAGAAGGCTGCTGGAGTCCCAGGCATTTCTCTTAAAGGGCCCACTAACAGACTCAACTTGGACTCACTTGCTGTGAGCTCCAGTTCAGGGCAGTAACTCAACAGGCCCCAGGGACATACGGGGAGGAACTGAATTGTCTGGCATCAGGGCAAGAGCTGAAGAAGCAACATTATTCTATACAGAAATGCTGCCAGAGGCCTTGTTCCCTTTCTGAGAAACCCCACCCCATACACACACACACACACACAGACACACACACACACAGCCAGTAGGCAAGCATCATATCTGAGTTTCCATCAACCTGACTAACAATGTTAGCCCCTGATTCCTTGAGAACCTGCCTCACCCAACTTGCAACCTGCCCAAGCCATTTCCAGTGGCTTTTCCATACAAATGCCCTGTCTTGTATGCTTCGGATACAAGAAAATGCTTCAGATTTTCCTAAAAATCTCTTAAAGAAGCAGCATTTGGCCTTGGCATGCCCTATACCTCTTGCTAAGTCATCCTAGGCCTGGCACTAGTCACAGCCGGCCTTGTTTCGCAGCTTGACCTTGCCTGGACACCTTCTCGCCCAGCATAAATAGCATCCACCTGCAAACTGCACTGTAGCTTATTCAGGGCACAGGAGGCAGCTGATCTTGGCCTGCAACTCCCAGGAGGCCCCAATGTCAAAACACCTAGTGGCCAGCTTTAGAGCAATCATAGCACCACACAACCACCTACACCAGAGACAGACTCAAGGGGTAGACTCATCAGGCACCAGAGCCCTGCTTTGTGGAGTCAGCCCCTGCACAGAAATTCCTTTGCTGTGGTCATAATTAGTCCTCACAGCCAATTAGCTTGGGGGTAAATCCCTCCCTTTGACAAGCCAACAGCAATCAACTACAACAAGAGGGTGCACACAGCCCACATGGGGGGTTGTGGGAGAACATACCTGGATTACCTAGATTGGGTGACAAAGGAGTCTGCACCACTGGACCCTATGGGACACCTACTACATGAGACCACTTTACCAAGACCAGAAGATGTAGCAGCTCTACCTAATACATAGAAACAAACACAGGGAGGCAGCTAAAATGAGGAGACAAAGAAAAAAAAAAACAGAAAAAAACCTAAACAAAATGGAGATATGCAGTCTACCAGATGCAGAGTTCAAAGCATTGGTTATAAAAATGCTCAAAGAGCATTTTTAGGGAAAGAGTAGAGGAACTTACTGAGAACTTCAACAAAAGGATAGGAAGCCTAAAAATATATATATAGAAAACCTAAAAAGAATAGTCAGAAATGAAGAATACAATAATTGAAATGAAGAATATATTACAGGGCATCAAGGAGCGTATACAATCAGTGATTTGAAAGGTAAGGAAGCAGAAAACACCCAATCAGAATAGCAAAAGGAATCCACAAAAATGAGGATAGTATAAGGAACCTCTGGGGCAACTTCAAGTGTACCAACATTAGCATCATGGGGGTGCCAGAAGGAGAAGAGAAAGAGCAATGAATTAAAAATCTATTTGAAATAATAATGATGGAAAACTTCTCTAATTTGGTGAAGGAAATAGACATACAAGTTCTGGAAGTGCAGAGAGTCCAAAACAAGATGAACGCAAAGAGGCCCACACCAAGGCACATCATAATCAAAAAGTCAAGGGTTAAAGATAAAGAGAGAATCTCTAAGACAGTAAGAGAAAAGCAGTTACTGACCTATAAGGTAGCTCCCATAAGACTGTCGGATGATATTCTCATCAGAATATTTAAGGCCAGAAGAAAATGGCACAAAATATTCAAAGTGACAAAAAAGCAAAGACCTGCAACCAAAATTACTCTACCCAGCAAAGCTATTATTTGGAATTGAAGGACAGATAAAAAGCTCTCAGATAAGAAAAGGCAAGAGGAATTTATCACCACCAAACCAGTATTACAGGAAATGTTAAAGATTTTTCTTGAAGAAGAAATATGAATAATAAAATGGAAATCAATACATACCTATCAACAATTACTTTTAATGCAAATACATTAAATATTCCAATCAAAACACATATAGTGGCTGAATGAAAAAACAAACACACACAAAACCTTATATAAGCTGTGTACAAGAAAATCACTTTTAACCAAAAGACACACTAAAAGTAAAGGGATGAAAAAAGATGTTTCATATAAATGTAAACAAACAAATAAAGCTGGGAGAACAATACATGTAACAGACAAAATAGACTTTCAAATAAAGGCATAACAACTGAAAAAGAAGGATTCAGCAATTCCACCACTGGGTCTTTATCCAAAGAAACCAAAAACACTAAATTAAAAAGACATATGTTCATTGCAGCATTATTTACTATAGCCAAGATATGGAAAAAACTTACGTGTTTATCAAAATATGAATGGATAAAGAAGTGGTATGTGTATACAATGGAATATTAGCCATTAAAAAAAAAAAGGAATGAAATCTTGTCATTCAACAACATGGATGGACCTAGAAGGTATTGTGCTGAATGTAATAAATCAGACAGAAAAAGATAAATTCCATATAATTTCATGTATATGTGGAATCTAAAAAACAAAATAGGCTCTGGATGGGTAGCTCAGTTGATTAGAGCATTGTCCAGAAACGCCAAGTTTTCAGATTTAATCTCTGGTCAGAGCACATACAAGAATCAACCAATGAATGCATGAATAAGTGTAAAAACAAGTCTCTCTCTCTCTCTCTCTCTCTCTCTCTAATCAATCAATAAATAAAATTAAATTAAATTAAAAACAAAAGAAACAAAAAAGCAGAACAGAACATTCATAAATTCAGAGAACATTTTGATGGTTGCCAGGTGGGACAAGGGTTTATAGATAGGTGAAAAAAGATAAAAGAATTAAGAAGTACAAATTGGTAGTTACAAAATAATCATGGCGATGTAAAGTACAGCATAGGGAGTATAGTCAATAATATTGTAAGAACCATGTATGGTGTCAGATGGGTAATAGACTTATTGGGGTGATCACTTTGTAAGTTGTATAAGTGTCTAGTCACTTTATTGTATGCCTAAAACTAATCTAATATTGTATATCAACTTAAATTGAAAAATAAAAAAATTATTAAAAAAAACCCACTAAGGTTAGAAAAATCGAAACTGCATGGTGGGTAAAAAAGTATGATGACTTTGGTAAAACTCTGACTTCACCACTTACAAACTTAGTTTAATCATCTGTCAATATATGATAATAATTTTTTTCTACAAAGTTGTTAAGGGAGTGAAATGCTATAATGTACCCTATATAGTATTTGCTTACTATAGATGCTCATCTTTTTCATTGATGAACCCCCCAGACAAGAAAACAAATGTTATTACCTTGCTCCGTGCATTATAACATGTTTATTCCTTATGTCTAGAATAACCTCTGCCCCCTGACCCCCCAAATTCAAATTGGATTTCAAGTGGAATCCAAGATGGTTGCGGAGCACTTAGAAGGTATATTCAACAGCCTATCAGTCAAAACTGGAATTGTAACTAAAATATAGAACAATAAACCTGAATAACCAACTAAAGACTAGCTGAACAGAAGTCTTATAATCAAGGATTTACAGAAGTTACACATAGACTAGTAAGAAGGGTAAAGATGTGAAAAGGTCTGGACCTACTCCCATGGAAGGTGGCTAATTTCACAAGGATATCTCAGCTACTCCCCCTGAGAAGTGTGGGATCTCAACCCCAAGCCAGGCTAGCAAACACACAATACAATATACAGATGATGTATTTTAGAATTATATACTTGAAACCTATATAATTTTATTAACCAATGTCACTCTAATATATTCAATAAAAATACCAAAAAAAATGCATTTCAAGATTCAGATTTCATGTCTCTTGACATGTTAGTGTACACTTGAGCTTTCGCATCACAATTCTTATATCACTTTCTGTTTCTGATACAATAAGTACCACTAACAGGTGGGGATTGCTGTGGTGAGCTGATCAGTTCGCCTCGGAACAAAAGACTTATTGTCCCAGTTTCTGGGAGTGCCAGCAGCAGACAGGTTCTCTTTAATAATTGTCTCAGATAGGAGCATCGCTCAAATCATGTGCCCTTCCCAAGGTGACCCCATCCAATAACTTGAAAGGTGATAAAAGGGCCAAGGTCCTTCACTGGGCTGGGAATAACTCTAAAGGGTCATCTCATCTTCAGAACTCACCTTGGAGTTGGCTACTTTCCATTGAGACCACATCACACTGCAACCTTTTCTCTGCCCCAAGTCCTATGGCCTTCCTTTCTCTTTAACAGGTGGTAGTCACAAGGACACTCCCTAATAAACCTCCTGCAACCTCATATCCATCTCAGAATCTGCAATCCAAGAGCTCAACTTGTAGCCATATTTCAGGCACATACAATGTTGCTAAAATTATTGGTTCACTGAATGGCCTGGATTTGCTTCTCATTTAGTTTTATAGTCTCGAGATCTAATCAATACCTGGCACATATAGATACCTAGCAAATGCTTGTTAAATAAATTCATTAACCCATTGAATGCCATAAGCATCTGTAGATGCAAGCGGCAGACCTTCCCCATATGCCACGCACATCTATAAAAAAAAAAAATGTTTTCCCTAAGTGGCAGCCCTGACCAACTTTAAAATAATTTTTTGTGAGAATTTTCAGCTGAAAATATTTAAGAACACCCAAATTGTGAGTAATATATTTATTGCAAATTGATTTTTTAAATTAAATTCAAAATATCGTGGCATGTGGGGATGGTTTCCATTTTGGATGTGTGGCAGTTAACTGGTTAAAACTGAGATCTCATGTTTGTGAAAATAAACAATCTTTCGTGTCAAAGAAAGGAGTTTAGGCAACCACCATTTTGGCTCCTGTGACTTACAGTTCTCCTGGGGGCCGCTATTTTGAAATGGCAAAGGTCAACTCCTCCCTTTTTCCTTTAGTTAGCCAATCACACAAAAATGTGAGCCTAAGCTCTGACTAATCAAGAGTGAGGGACAGATGACGTGTGTGAGACATAAAACCCCTAGTGGACGGCCTGCTCAGTGTGCATGCTGCCAGACCCTGTGCATGTGCACCTTCCTGCAGAAGTAAAGGCATTTGCCTTGCTGTCTGGCTCCCGAGTATCCTGGTTTTGGGGCTTGCCTTATTTCTAACATGTTGTTCAGCCAAGAAATTCTATTTTCTTGTTTAATCAAATTTATTTACTTATGTTCTCTCTCTTACAGAAAAAGAATTTACAGCTGTTTACCCAAGAGTTGGTTATAACTAAGTAGTGGGAAAATGGGAATGACAGAAGTGTAAATGCACGTATACCAGTCATAAGGGTCAATATAGCCTTAATTAGTCAATGAATATCTTTTCATCATTAGGTAAGTAGTCATTGACTTGAGCATCTACCATAAACCAGGCATTGCTTAAGTGCTAAAATAAGTCTCTATCCCCAAGGACAGTGGTCAGCAAACTGCGGCTTGCGAGCCGCAATTTGCCACTCTGTTGACTAATGAGTTTGCCAACCACTGGGATAGGGGCTTAATCACAAGGAACAATAATAGCCTGTAATTATTGAAATCGAGAGTCTAGGACAGTGGTCGGCAAACTCATCAGTCAACAGAGCGGCAAACCATGGCTCACAAGCCGCATGTGACTCGTGAGCCATGGTTTGCCAACCACTGCCCAAGGAGAACTACATTCAAATAGACAAGAGAGGCAAAAATAGAATAAAGTAGCACAATTTCAGAGAGCAATGGGTGGTATGAAGACTCTGAAGGGGATCAGAATGTAACACCCCATATATGCTGCTTTGACATATTGACTATTTTGAGTTGAAGGCTACTGAGAAACAGCAGATTCAGGAAGAACTCTCCACCCTCCCCCTTTCTACCTAAAAACAAGGTAAAATTTTTTGTGTGAGAAAGATGTCATCTCTGTATCAGGAAGAAGAGAATATTCTTATCACTGGCAATGGGGAGTTAACACCAAGATGAGTTTATGCAAGCAAACCTCACTAAGGCAGCCCTTATCTTCCACGAGTTTCCCATATATTTCCTATTCACCCTCCCACAATTTAACACCCTTAGGCTACTAGATCTTATCACATCTCCACAATTTATCACTCACTTTGCACTAAAATGGTATAATAGCCCCTGGGTCTAATTGTTTCTTTAGGATTGTCACCTTTTTTCCTATCCAGTTCTCTGTTTGACCCCCAGAACAAGGACAATGGGCCAGGCACAGGAACTCACCAGGGCAGAAAGCTCTGCATGCCTAGCAAGGGGCAAAACTGGAAAACAAGAACCTCACTCTCAGCATATCCTTTCCTAGCATATCACTCATCAGGCAGTTTAGACCCTCTGACCTTTTCCTCACTAAAGATTACATCTAGGCCTCACTTGTATTTCAACTCCAGACCCAGAAAAGCAGCGAAACCAGACAAGTGACGCCATGGCTGCCACAGGACCAGCTACATTGATTAGTGACCCCCTCCCCTGGCACTGACCAATCATAGAGCACACCTGGAAAGCTGATAAATATTCTATTAAGACACTCCTCTGAAACCTCCCCTAAGATTTCCAAGACAAAGGACCCAATGCTCACTCTCCCTCCAAGGAGCACACCTGTGCCATTCTCCCATGAGACTTGCAACCAGGGGAGCAATGGGCAGGTGGCAGCTCATTCCAGGCTCATCCCTGAACCTATCTCTAAGGGGCCCTTTTTGCTGACTTCTCTGTGAGCCAAAGCAGCCCAGCATAGGCTTTCCTGTGGCTTCTTCTATGCCCTTCATTGTTTCACTGTCCTAAGTATATTTTTGCTGCCGTCATGGATCCAATATGCTTTGGCTCAGTGCTGTGTAGCCCTTCCCTTTGTATATCCCCAACCCCTAACCCTTTTCCTTAAATAAATTAATTTTTTCTTTAATCACTGTCTGTGATGGCTATTTAGCCTGCCCGCACACCATGCACCACTTACTTTAACCTTTCATCCTCCATACCATGTAGAAATAGTAACCTAATATAAAATGCACGCTTTTTTTCCTTTTTTAAAATTTAATAAATCTTTATTCAGATTATTACAATTATTTCTCCTTTCCCCCCCCCCCCCCATAGCTCCCCTCCACCCGGTTCCCACCCCACCCTCTGCCCTTACCTCCCCCCCACTGTCCCCATCCATAGGTGTATGATTTTTGTCCAGTCTCTTCCTGCACCCCCCCATACCCCTTTCCCCCTGAGAATTATCAGTCTACTCACTTTCTATGCCCCTGATTCTATTATATTCACCAGTTTATTCTGTTCCTCAGGTTTTTAATTCACTTGATTTTTAGATTCACTTGTTGATAGATATGGATTTGTTGTTCATAATTTTTATCTTTACTTTTTTCTTCTTCCTCTTCTTAAAGAATACCTTTCAGCATTTCATATAATACTGGTTTGGTGGTGATGAACTCCTTTACCTTTTTCTTATCTCTGAAGCTCTTTATCTGACCTTCCATTCTGAATAATAGCTTTGCTGGGTAGAGTAATCTTGGTTGTAGGTTCTTGCTGTTCATCACTTTGAATATTTCTTGCCACTCCCTTCTGGCCTGCATAGTTTCTGTTGAGAAATCAGCTGACAATCGTATGGGTGCTCCCTTGTAGGTAATTAACTGTTTTTGTCTTGCTGCTTTTAATATTCTCTCTTTGTCATTTGCTCTTGGCATTTTAATTATGATGTGTCTTGGTGTGGTCCTCTTTGGATTCCTTTTGTTTGGGGTTCTGTGCACTTCCTGAACTTGTAAGTCTATTTCTTTCACCAGGTGGGGAAAGTTTTCAGTCATTATTTCTTCAAACAGGTTTTCAGTATCTTGCTCTCTCTCTCCGTTCCTCCAATTCCTCCGTGAGCTTTTCTCTCTCTGGCACCCCCATAATTCTGATGTTGGTACGCTTGAAGTTGTCTCAGAGGCTTCTTACACTATCTTCAACTTTTTGGATTTTTTTTGCTTTTTGCTTTTCCGGTTGAGTGTTTTTTGCTTTTTTTGTATTTCAATTCTTTGACTTGATTCTTGCATTCCTCTAGTCTGTTGTTGGGTCTCTGTGTAATATTTTTTATTTCAGTCAGGGTATGTTTAATTTCTAGTTGGTCCTTTTTCATATCTTCGAGAGTCTCGTTATATTTATTGGCCTTTTCTAGGATATTCTTGAAAAGCCTTATAACTGTGGTTTTGAATTCTACATCCAGTCGTTTGTTTTCCTCCATTTCTTTCGTTTGTGATCTGTTTTTTTTGTCTCCGAATTTTTGCTGCTTCCCTGATTTGGTAGGGTAGCTTTGTGTGCTAGGTTTCCTATATGGGCCAGTGGGTCGGCCTCCCCAGTTAACCTGAGGTGGACACTCTTGGTGGACCCCTTTGTGGACTGTGTGTACAGCCTTGTTGTAGTTAAGTCTTGATTGTTGTTGGTATCACTGGGAGGAATTGACCTCCAGGCCAGTTGGCTGTGAGAATCAGCTGTGTCTACTCTGGGAGAAGTTCGGTGCTGGAGACAGCCTTATAGGATTAGACTTGTCAAATTGCAAAAACCTCTGTGCTCAGCTTGGATGGGGTGGAGTCTCAGGGTGGAGCAGACAGTCTTGGCTTCCTGTCAGCCCTGCCCTTGTGCCTCCAGACCTCTGCCTTCCGTGGCTCCCGAGTTTCTGCCTGACAGTCCAGATTTCCCCCCATAAGAGCGTGGGTTCCCAGGGGCTCGTCTGGAACTGGTGATCAGTGCAGTCAGAACTGGTGTTCAGTGCAGTCAGGAGCTTCCGACTCCCTTTCTGTTAGGGAAACCTGTGGCAACCTCCACAGTCTTTGTGCGCACTTGCGCGCATGCCTCCAGACCCCTGTCTGCCGCGGCTTCCCTAAGACTCCGAGTCTCTGTGTTCCTTTCTCTTTACTTGACAGTCCAGACTCCCCCTGTATGGGCCTGGGTCCACGGGGTTTCACCCGGAACTGGGGTTCAGTGCAGTTGGGGGCTTCCTTCACCCTCCCGCCAGAGAAAGTCAGCCAGGCTTCAGCCGCCCTTCCTCTTTGCGCACATGTCTCTGTACCTCAACCCTTTGCCATTCCTCCAATTCTCCGTGAGCTTTTTTTCTCTTTCCTTCTAGTTGTAGAATTTCCACTCAGCCAGCTTCCCTGTGGTTCTGGATGATGTCCATTCTGTCTTTTAGTTGTAGTTTTGAAATTGTTGTACGAGGCAGCAGTTTAGGTGCTTACCTATGCCACCATCTTGGTTTCTCTCCAATTGTTATTTTCTAAATTATATTTTCCACATCGCGGCCCTTGTTCTTAAAGCTCTTGATGCAGTGGTTCTCCAGGCCAGGGTTCTCAGCCATGGCTGCGCACGGCTCCGGCGGCGAGTCTCAGTGCCTTCTTTTCCTTTTAATCTCTCTTCTGTCAGTTCAACCTGCAGGTCTCAGCCATAGAACCTTAGGGGATAAAGGGGAAGCTTTTTTCTTTCCTATACCACAGTCGGTAGGAGTCAGGGGAGGACGCACGAAGGTGAGTGAGCTGGAACCTCAAAGATGAGAATTTATACTTGCTGAGATTTGTGGGAAGAAAAGTTAAGGCTACGATAAAGGCCAGGCATTAGGTACAAATTTGATTGTAAGCAACAAGCAGCTAAATAAGTAAATTGCTTGTTTTTTACCTGGAAGGGAGATATGTTCTAATTCTTAAGGGAAACCAAAGTTTTTCCTTTAATAAAACTGAATAGTGCTGAGAGAGGTAAGCAATTTCTTCAACTATTTCCCAACAAAGACAGAAGCAGAAATCTGTGACAGCTTTCGGTAGGGGCGCTGGAGACCTAGCATTCAGATGCACTGGGGGGAGAGGATTCTGTGAGGGCTGTACTGACTCAGTGTACTTAGAGCAATAGCTGAATGACATGACCTTGAAGTTTTCTTCTTTAAGGAAGCACTGGATGTCAGACAGTCAAGATTACCTTCTCCATCAAGGGCCTCGGTGCAGGCATCCTAGCGAATTCATTTTATTCTGCCATTCATTAATCAAGAAAGAAATTGTTCAAAACAACCTGGGACAAAGGCTTTTAATCATAACACTCTATTTTCCTGCTGCATGTGTAAGACTCACAATTTAGGCTGACTTCATTGAATTCTATTGAAACATTCCTTACCCAGATAAAGAGCTGCTTGTTTCCAGCATATAATTCCATTCTTTTCACTTGCAAATGCATACACCAGCAGCAGCAGCAGCAGCAGCACCATCTCTCCTCTCCACTCTCCCTCCCACCCCACTGCTATAGAGTGGGGCTTTCAGGTTTTTGGGTGTATATTAAGTTTTGTAGAGATGCAAATAAATATATGACAACAGGCATAAAATTAAAGACATAGTATCAAGATATTCAAACGAAGTGGGAATTGGAAATCATGAAACTATTGCTATAGGAGCAGGTTTGCTTAACCTAACTTCATAATTTTGTTTTCTGACAATTAAACATAAAAACAAAACATTTGTTCAATAACAACACTGTGTCAGGGGAAGGTCACAGTAATTTTTTAAAAATGTGTAGTCCAAAGTGAAAAATTAGGCAGGTCAAGCTTTATCATAAGAGTAGAGGAATGTCATCATATTATATAACACTTGCTGCAGCCATCACATTGCTTTGAATTCTCACTAGTTATAAACCAGGCAGATAAAACACCTACTAGGTCAATGAATTATATACATACTATTTTGCAAATGCTTAAAGCACCCGAGTTCAAATCCAAATTCTACCACCTGAGCCGTCAGAACATGCCATGCCAAAATACGCCATGGTCCCCGATACCCTGCACTTCATCTAGAAATGATGGTAGGGATCCCAGGTTGTTGGTAACCTTGGCCCAGAGGACTCCCCACCTGCTTGGTGGAGAAGGAACTATAGAGGGATACTCTAAAATACAACCGGAAGCCAAATTTTGCCTGGCTCTAATGGTCATATTGCTAACAAGTTTAGCAATTCTTGCAACAATTCTACCTTCACCAGGAAATCAATACCCACAAAAATAGTGAAGTAAATATGGTTATGCAGCAAGAAAAAGTAATTCTGTAAAAAGAGGGTTTTTTTTTTCCCTTTCCTATCCCAACAGAAACAAAGATGAATGTCTCCTGAGTGCTTTTCTCTCACCAATGTTTCCCCAACTATGTCACTATTTTAAGGTACATTCCATATATATATACTAATATATACACATACATATATATATGATTGATTTTAGAGAGGAAGGGAGAGGGAGAGAGAAAGAAACATCAGTGATAAGAGAGAATAATTGATAGGCTGCCTCCTGCACGCCCCACACTGGGGAGCAAGCCACAACTTGGGCATGTGCCCTGACCCAGAATTGAACCATGACCTTCTGGGTTCATAGGTTGATGCTCAACCACTGAGCCAAGCCGGCCAGGCAGGTACATTTCTCATTATGCTTATAGAAGGGGAAAATTTCCTGTCACAATGTGGTCTAGTGAAATAGCTCCAATTTAATTTCTGAGACTCACACTTTATTTGATTCATGTGGCTCTTTTGAAAACTTCAAAACAACTTTACAGAAAAAAAAAAGGAAAGTGAAATATCATGCTTCTTTCTGGTTTCTATGCATGCAACAAGACAGAAATAATTAGTTTTAAAATTGTCTTACTGTTTATAAACACAGTTGCCCTTCAGACCATGAAGCACATCTTGTTTGTATTGGTGACACATTACTGACCCAAGTCCTTGCCATTTCACTAAAGGGAGTGTGGAGGCATGGGAAGGGGAAGGAGTGCCTTAATGCTGAAAGAGCAGACAGAAACAAAGAGAGGGCTTGGAGCGCTGGGATAGAAACATGCACAGACAGCGGGACAGCTCGTTTTATTCCACCCTTCACTGGCCTTGAACAAAACTCACCAAATTGTCCAGTGTTAACAGCTCCTCCTGCTCACGTACTGATTGGTATGTTTTCTTAAAAACCATTACAAGTTAAGTGGCCCCATAATCTTACAAGTCTAACTTTTTATTTGAGCCATTTAATTTTATATTGCAAAATATGTTATTCTGTATAAAGTTCATGTGGTCAAGTGGTTCCTTATGATCATCATAGTGAGAAAATTTCAGGCATTCATAAAACAACCAATCAATCATTTCTTAATGAGAGTGACATGATAGCCTTTGAAAAAAATAAATAATAATAGTACACAAAGCACCATGGACCTAGTGTGATTCAGGGATGTGCGTTTTGACTTGTCTTACCAGCAGCAGTAATGACATTTTACTATTCACTCTTACTCGTTCACCTGGCACTTCATAAGCAAAAATATGCATTGGCCAAAAAATTAACCAGAAGCTTAGTGTGGCCACTGTTTTAGTTTGGGTTGCTACAATAAATATACCATAGATTGGGTAGCTTGAACAACAAACATTTATTTCTCACAATTCTGGAGGTTGAGAAGTCGAAGATCAAGGTCCCCGCAGACCCGGTGGCTGGTAAGGGCAAAGGGAGAGGAAGCAAGCTCTTTCAGGTCTCTTCCTATAAGGGCACTAGTGCCATTCATGAGGGCTCTACCCTCATGATGCAATTATTTCCCAAAGGCCCGACCTCCTGATACCATCCCACTCAGGATTAGGCGTCAGTATATGAATTGGGAGGTGGGGAGCATAAACATTCATCCCATAGCATTTATAATGTCACTAATGTCAATTATATAGGGTTTTCAGAAAAGGCTGCTGAATGTTAAGCAATACACTTTTTTATAGCAATTTTTAATTATTACAGAAGTACACACACAACTATATATCTACATACAATAGATTAGATTGGGTAATCTGCATACACACAGACACACTTGTGTGTAACTGTTTAAATCAAGCAAATGTCAAATGTAGAACTCACACATATATTCATATACAAATCATCCCCCCCCCCCCAAAAAAAAATAGTAGTTTACCAACTCAGTCATTAAATTTCCCCTGCTTGGATCACTTTCTGTGGCTGCCATTCAAATGCAGTTGAGCTAGCTAGGCAGCTGAGATGATGTCCTCACATTCTGTATGGAAGAAGAATAAACTGAGGTGTGCTCTGGTGTGCTCTAAAAGGTAGAGTCAGGAATGAGATAGGCTTCCACTAAGAATTATTCATTATAGAGTCAATTCTGTACATTTTAAGCTCTGCTATGTTTATTTCTTTTTACTGAAGAATCACCTTCATTAATGGAGACCTCTATCCTCACATATGAAGACACAAGTGTTCATAATTCAGGGCTTGCTGCCTTGCCTCACACTCATTTCCATCCTGAACCAGATCACTCCAATCGCTCATTCTGCTTGAAAGTTACTGAGTGCTCACATGTGCTGGGTGTGATTCTAAGTTCAGAGATGGAACAGTTATGTAGAGTGTTTGGGGGGTGGAAGATGGGAGAAGAAATTAAAGTCAGTAATAGGCAATGAACAAGTGAAAGGAATTTTAGAGACAAGAACAGCGAGTCTTAGGAAATAAGAGGAGTTCATGGGAGAGGAATGCATAAGTGGGGGCTTGGAGACACCAAAATGATTACTTTACTTTCACAGAGGATAGAGAAATGTTATAGGAGGCAGGCATATTTTCACAGAGGATAAAGAAAAGTCATAAGATACAGGGAAGAAGGAAACATATTTTCACAGAGGAGAGAGGAATGTTGCAAGATAAGGGGGAGATAAGGAGTGGGGCACACATGGGCTTTGACCTTTGAAACTGATACTATGTAACAGAGTGACCAATGAGGAAAGCATGGGGGGGGGTCCTAAATTAAGGAAGGGTCCAATTAGAGAAGGTCATGTTCAGACAAAGAGCTACAGCCTTTATAAAGAGAATCAGCAGATTTTAGATTTTTTTTTTCTTCCCATTAGAGAGAGAGAGCGCAAGCAGACTTTTCCTATTTGGGGACCCCTCCTCAGGGAGAGTTTGTATACACTTACAATAAACTTCCATATTTTTGTTAAAGAAATCTTTTAGCCCGTGAATTTATTCTTCAACTTTGTAGGACAAAGACACACAGAAGAAGAATCTGCACCCCACGTTTCACAAAGAAACAAGCAACATATTTTTAATTTCAGACAAAGTACAATGAAGAAGTTAAAACATGCTTTCCCCTCCCATTCTGCTCTTTTGTCCTCATCCCCACCTTATCATCTGTTAATGTTTTCTAACAACACCTTCCACTCAATCCTGAATAAATCATCTCCTGCTTGTGTGGACCCACTGACCTCACCTCCACTTCTATCCTGTTGCTTTATTATATTTGTTTACCTGTCTTATCTTTCCCAAAGAGATTGTTAAGCTCCTGTATAGTAAAGGTCAGACTTTTTCCCCATAATGATTTTGCAGTTGGAACTCCTGGCATATGTATTGGTTTTGCTTTATCATATAACATTTCCAATAAATTAACTGAAATAAAAAAGCCACTAACAATAGGCTGGCACTGCACAAGTTGAGGCTTAGTAGGAGTGACTATGCTGATGTGACCACCATATCATAAAGATTTTGTGATATTCTCCTCAAAAGCCAGTTCTATTGTTTAATCTAGTAGCTTTTACCCAGTGTACCTTGTTTTTTTTTAAGTTACAATTTAGAATTCACGCTACTAAAGTGAGGTCTGTCAGAAATTGAACTGGACAAGTATATAGTAAGAGTTAAGAGGCAAGCCCAGGGGCACCAGAGAAAAGATCTTATATTTCCCAGAACACACAGAATTCCCTTCCAGAGGGAGAGAGTTAGAGCAGCTACTTGTAATACTCAGATAGCAACATAGCACTGACAAGTGACTAAACAATTTGAGGCAGCCTTCCAGTATATGAAAGTACACTGTGACCCCACATGGCTGCAGGCCATCTCTCTGAGGGCTCTAACCAGTTCAGGTCTTCATTCAGTGCCTCCCAGGGAACTACCTCATCTAAGGTAGGCAGAGCAAAAACTCTCCACATTGCAGTAATAAAGAGCTTCTTAGGTGGTTAGGACTCATCTTCATGATAATAGATACAGTAGGACCAGCATGCAAACCCACAGAAATGATTGCTTTGAACATTAATGAGAAAATGCCTTATATTGTTGCCAAAGTAGTTAGAGAAGAATCATACCAAAAGCCATATTACCCATTAGATATCACACTTGGGTTTTATTAAGAGCTACAGTCAAACCTTCATTCTCAAACATCTCCCATCTCAAACAATCTGACAACCCTTTCAGGCTGATACCTGTATGATCAGTCTCAGGCAACAAAGGAGAGAATGGGTGTATATGAGTCAGTTTACCACTGTTAAAATCTCAGAATATTGTGCTGTGAATATTTTTGTGGGTTTTTTTTATTGCTGCTTTAATTATTGTTAAATTTTCATTTTTTACTGTACATTTCCTTCCCTTTTTGTTAAATTTTCATTTACATTTTATGTCCTTCTTATGTGTTTATTTATAGATTAAACAGTGCATTAGGCATGTACTGTGTATAAGAAAGCTTAAAACGGAATCATTTGGAAGTCTGGAACGGATTAATTCAATTTACGTTATCTCTAATGGGAAAAAAATGATTTGGTTTTTGAACAGCCATCCGGAATGAATTAAGTTTGAGAAATGAGGTTCTACTGTACTTCTAAACAAACATTACTTATTAGGAGGCCAGTCTATCCCTACAGGTCTGATGTGCTCCTGCAAACTCCCTGATGATTTTCCTCCAGCATAAGCAGTTCTAGGAACACAGCTTCACTCCTGAGTCTTTTCTTTCACCTTCAAAGACAGGATCCAACAGAGTACAGGACAGTAACAAATCCAGTGGAGTATACAAGAAACCTGAAGTCTCTGGTTGCAGAGTAACTAACAAACATTGGCTGTATTTTGTGGTCATAGATTTATTTTTTCAGTTTAGTTTAGGAAGTACATAGTGAAAAGTATTTCCATTTTTACTTTGCTAATGGAAAATCTGAACCAAAAAAAAGATGCTAAATCAGTGAATTTCAGAAGAAGAAACATGTTATTAGGGATACAGCAGTGGGCTTTGCCAGAATCCCTCTATGTGGTCTCTTCATCAAGGATAGAAAATAGTTGACATAGGTTAGTTGAAAAGGAGATTTGCATTAGTAGAAGGTAAGTCTTGTTCTATCATTATGGTATCCATTGCTCCTAAAATTAAAAATAACTACTGCTTATTGAGCACATATCATGTGTTAGCCAATATACGAGATGTTTCATGCAATTATCTAATTTCATTTTCCTAATAGTAGTACATAGTATCAATATCCCATTTTCACAGGGAAACTGAAGCTCAGAAATCTTAATTAGCTCAAAGTCTTACAGGTGGTAAATTAAAGAGACAGGATTAGAAACAAATATGTCTGACTTTTAACATTTGCATTTTTCCCAAAGTATCAATTACCTTGAGAATAATTAATTTCAAAGGTCAAATGTCATCCCTCCCCCATTTAAAAAATATATTTACATTATTGTTTAAGAATAAGACTTTACTCTACATTTAACTTCTGAGCTTTCGGGTTGTTTTTTTTAAAGCAAGAACTCATAGTAAGAATTTCAAAGATTTAATTCTTTTAACCTGCATAACTAAGAGCAAGTACGTTTTTGATGAAAGAGACCAGCTAAGTACAAGCTTGTCCCATTGGTTGTTCTGGCCTCATTACAGTGTTTCAATCCAGAAAGACACTTGTGGTGGGATTCTGAGAGCTCACAATGTGGTCACAGAGGAAGAGACAGGTTCCGAGGCTCACATAACAGGTACGGCAGTGGGTACTTAAAACATTGCACAATATAAACATTCAAACTAAGTTTCCTGGTGTAAGTGACCTTCAAGAGAAAAAGAGGAGGAGGAAAGAGAGGGTAGATGGGAAGGGATAGAGAAATTCAAGGCCTGGAACAGAGGACATGTTATAATAACTGTGTCAAATTATCTCACAACCATCACAAACTACACTGAAGTTATTTCCTCAAAAGTCATTCAATCCAAGCATGCTAAACATCGCTTACCATACTTGGATGTTGTTTGATTCACTCTAAAGGAATGAACAACTAAGTGATTTTCCACAAATCCTGTTACACCATCCTGCTGACAAGTCTTTATTTTTCACAGACGTGATTGTAGTTTCGTGCCCCTTTTTAATCACAGTTTGGTGCAATTACCTAGATAGATCTCATGGTGTGACACCTCACACCTTTCTATTGAGATACACTCTCCTTTGTAGCTTTCTAAATTATTTCCTTTCTAGTGCTTTCCACTTCTGGAGTGGGGTGGACAAAGGGGAAGGAAGGAGGGCAGGAAGCAGAAAAGAAATGTTACTCTTATCATGAGAAAAAAAAAACAATAGGAAGAATAATTCAGAATTGGCTTTTGAACTATTGAAGCAGGTAATCACTTGTTCCAATAATTTATGAATTACATTTACTTCCATTTTATTTTTTTCTTATTTTCCTCTTAGAGAGGAGGTAATATATTCCATTTCCTCCTCTGCCTTAAGTGTTTTCTTTGCAGACGGAAGAGTAGGAGAAAAAAAGCTGGGAGGGCAGTACCCTGGGACAATTGATTTCTTTTGGTTACCTTGTAGTTTCTGGTTGTATTCGGTCCTGTCAGACTGGCTCCTCCTCAGGGTACCAGCGTGGTCCCCAGAAACACTGCTCTCAACCACAGTGTCAGTCTTCCTTCTTTCCAGCATGTAGAGCCGGGACCTCAAAAAGGTCAGGTTCTTTTTCTTGGTGCCCATGTTTCCTTTCCCAGTGGCTTCTTTGGGCTCCATCTGAGGCAAAGACCCGCTTCAGAGGCTCCCAGGCACAGGCTGGTTGCTACCGTGCCTCGGGGCGAGGGTTAAAGCCACCAGAGTGACAAGTTTAGCTGCCTCCTTCTAACTAGCCGGCTTCACTCCAGGGTTACCTGGTTGTAACTGCCACCTGTTGGGAGTCCCCAGAGCCCCGCCCCTATGAGCTCATTCTTCGTTGTACCTAGAATCCAACAGGGGAAGTTGCCACCTGTTACCTGAGAGACCTGCAGCATAGAGCTAGGCAAAGCAGGGACTACTCTGTCACATGCTCCTGAGGCAAACAAAAATCCCATTGTGTGGGGCAAGGGCTGGGGTGGGGGGAAGGAGAGGTGGGGGGAGGAAAGAGAACAAGGTGAGACAGAGAGCAAGGGAAGTACAGAGTGTAACCTGTAGCTGATGGGTTTCCTGTGTACCGATGAGTGTGCACAGGTGCCCTCAGGGCACTGTGGTGTTCAGCTGCCTGGAGGCAGATGTGGGCTTGTGCATGACCTTTAGCTAGAGCGGCCACGGAGTTAGTGTGAGGAGAGTTTGCATTTTCATCACAACAGTATCATTTTTCAGGATCACTGTGCGCAGCCAGTCATGAACATCCATCCGGAGATTATGTACTAAAAAATATACTTGCCAAACCCCCTGATCCGCATTCCTTAGGAAGCAAAGATTTGAACTTGAGAGAGGTCTGTCGCAGGCACAGGAAGAAAAGAGAATGTTCAAAGAGGCTGCCAGAGCCTTTGGGATTTTGCATCTCCCCGTGCTGCCCATGCCTGAAATTAGTCGATTCCTGGTCCCAGCCCTGTCCCTCTGAGGCCTGGTACTTAGGAACACAAGCACCATGTCAAGGTGTGATTTCTGTATAATCTTCTCACCAGCCCTTGTGCAGATGGAGCGAGAAAAAAGGCAGCTTGCCTTGGGGAAAGAAGAGGAAAAAATTTTGAAACTGAGAAGAGACATGTAGCAAGTAGAAAGTGTGGAGGACAAGGACTGGGAGAGAGAAAGGCAAACAGTGATGGGCCTTTCATTAATTTTTTTAGGGTTGTTTTTCCTTGTACTCACTGAGATTTCTCAAGGGGGAGGTTCTAAGAAGCTCTGGGGATGTGCTGAGTGGCTTGTATGCCCTCGTTAAAGAAAAAAAAAAAAAAGACCCTAAGGAGAAAAGCAGATTCATTTTTTGTGTAAAGGGATGGCCAAAATTCAGCTTTGTGCTGCCCATTCTGAATCATGGTTAACTCTTGTTAGATGAGGTTTATAAATGTGGAAAAAGAGATAAAAACCACTTTCCAACTCAGGAGGTGTGGGCTGAATACAATTCACATAATTTCCTTAAAAAATAAGTGAGAAATCATCACCCACTTTAGAAGCACCTATATATAGCCTGGCATATTGAATGGCTTTTATTTAACTCAATTGATCATCTTTTTAAAGCAAGCCCTTCCAACTACATTTAATAAATATTTTTAATGGTGCCCTCACCACTAAGATGTAAAACAAGCTTTCTAGATTCATGTTTAAAATGTATAAATTGTATTCTAATATTGTATATACATACTGGTATGTATGTGTGTGTGTGTGTGTGTGTGTGTGTGTGTGTGTATATGTGTGTGTGTATATATATATATATATATATATATATATATATATATAATATGTTTGTGTGCATTCACCTGGTTTCTCACAGACATACTATTAGACATAACACTACTACAAATTGTATGATTAAAACTACAGGACCGTCCTGACCCAGTGGCTCAGTTGGTTGGAGTATCATTTGGTACATCAAAATGTTGTAGATCCGATTCCCAGTCAGGGCACATACCTGAGTCGCAGGTTCAATTCCTGGTCGGGGCACATACAGGAGGCAATTGATTGATGTTTCTGTCTCACATCAATGTTTCTCTCTCTCTCTCAAAAATTAATAAACATATCCTAAGGCGAGCAAACAAAAACTACAGGATTTATAGGAAATATGGAATTAGACACACACAGCACTCAAAAACTTGGTCAGTGACTCTTAAAAAGATAGAAAGCAAACAAACAAAAATTTATAGTATAGCTTTACATGTGATAGATGGTTAAGAAATACATAAATATTACAATAAATGAAGACTTTATCTTGAAAAAGAACTGAAGGTTCAAAAATAAAATTAAAAAGTTAAAATTTAAGAAAGAAGTCATAGGATCATAGCTTATGGGTGAAGTAATAGCAGAAGAAAGATCTGAAATCAGATGGGAAGGTACACTGCCAGCAGTGAGCAGATGTGGCTGGGGCCACAGGCAGTAAACTGAAGTCACTGGTCACTTTAAGTGTACTTCTTTGTGGCTCAGGGGATCCTGATACAGTTTTCTGCATTCACCTAGTGTTTCAAGTACATGAAATCACACATAAGCAAATGTGAAACTATATTAGGCTCAAATAGTTCCTCTTTATTGGTACAAATTTGTGTTTTCAAAATAAGCATTATAAAGGAACTAACTGTAGTAACTTTATTATGTTTTTAAATTTCATTATTTAAGAGGATGCATACAACAGCTACTATGAATTAATTAGTAAATCTATATTCTATTTATTCACAATAATTTCTATGTCAACTTTAAAAATATAGATAAATTCTTTTCAAGCTATCTTTAATCAATCAATAAATGGTCACTGTTAGTTGCTTATTCATTCTTACCACCTCCTATCCCCACGCCATTCCTTACCAACAGAAGCCTTATTTTGTCCAAGGCAGCATTAAACTTGGCCAATCATAACAGTAACTTTGTTTTTAATTTTTCTAGTCTCTCTTGCCACTAGGATGTCCCTGTAATCCCAATCCTGGCAAATGGGACCCTATGGTAGTCTGTTATAATGGGGGATGTGGTACTGATTCTGGGAAAGCTTTTGCTTCTTCATTGAAGGCTGTAGTAATAGCTTCAACCTTCCCCCTTTTTCTAGACTTGAGCACAAGTATAATGCATAGAGCAGTTTCAGCCACTCTGGGCCCATAAGAAAAGACAAAGAGAAGCATGGGCTCTGATACCATTGAGCTACTGAACCAATACCAGCAGAACCCACCTCTCGACTTCTTGATATGAGGGTAAAATAAACTTCTCTTCCAAAAGCCATTGTTAGGCAGAGTTCTTGTTGTCAATACATTTCCAAAAGATTCAATAGACAGTGCCATATAT
This sequence comes from Corynorhinus townsendii, assembly GCA_026230045.1. NCBI lineage: Eukaryota > Metazoa > Chordata > Mammalia > Chiroptera > Vespertilionidae > Corynorhinus > Corynorhinus townsendii. The sequence continues at coordinate 74,692,918 of JAPDVU010000001.1, read as the reverse complement.
ATATATATATATATATATATATATATATTCATATATATGTATGAATTCATATATAATATATATAAATATACGAATTCATACGTATATATGAATTCACAGTTCTCTTGCTTAACATGTATATATATGAATTCACAGTTGTCTTGTTTATCTCTTTGACACGTTAAAATTTTATTTATTTGAGAGAGATGGAGAGAGAGAGAAAGAGACATTGATTTGTTGTTCCACTTATTTATGCATTCATTGGTTGATTCTTTTATGTGCTCTGACCCAGGATCCAGCCCATAACCTTGGCTTTTGGGGAAAACACTCTAACCAACTGAGCTACCCTACCAGGGCTTCTCTCTGACACTTTTTAGGCCAATGTGTTTAGAATCATCAGCATAAAATAAGAACAGCCAGGTTAGAGAGATTTTGTCACTGAGGCATCTTGTTAGAACATGAGTGAGACTGGAGGAACAAGGCCTCTTATTTGTCTCTGTGTGTGTGATTTTTTAATTCTCACAGTAAGCATTTAATGAAGTCCTATTTTATTTTCATCTCTCTTTTTATTTTCTAGATTAACTTTATTTTGTCACTACCTAAGTGTGGTCAATCTTTTTTTTTTTAATTCTTTATTGTTTAAAGTATTACATGTCCCCTTCCCCCCGCCCCCCCATTGACCTCTCCCTGGCCATTATCACCCCCCAGCACATGCCCTCACACCCTACTGTCTTTGTTGATGGGTTATGCTTATATGCAGGCACACAAGTTCTTTGGTTGATCTCTTACCCCCGATTCCCGTTCGCTCTGAGGTTAGACGGTCTCTTTCGATGCTTCTATATCTCTGGATTTATTTTTGTTCATCAGTTTATGTTGTTCATTATATTCCACAAATGAGTGAGATCATGTGATATTTATCTTTCTCCGACTGGTTTATTTCACTTAGCATAATGCTCTCTAGGTCCATCCATGCTGTTGCAAATGGTAAGAGTTCCTTCTTTTTAACAGCAGCATAGTATTCCATTGTGTAGATGTACTGCCATTTTTTAATCTACTCATCTACTGATGGGCACTTAGGCTGTTTCCAAATCTTAGTATTGTAAATTGTGCTGCTATGAACATAGGGGTGTATATATCCTTTCTGATTGGTGTTTCTAATTTTTTGGGATATATTCCTAGTCGTGGGATTACTGGGTCAAATGGGAGTTCCATTTTTAGTTTTTTGAGGAAACTCCATACTGTTTCCACAGTGGCTGCACCAGTCTGGATTCCCACCAGCAGTACACGAGGGTTCCTTTTTCTCCGCATCCTCGCCAGCACTTGACTGATTTGTCTATTTTATATTTTATTGCAGAAGTACAAAACCCTTTCATACAGGGATTTTATATTGCTGAAAATAAATAGAATATTGATATTGACACATAAATTAATTCTATTGTGAGTGTAGAACAAGCGGTTCCTGGTTCGTTATTTTAAAAAGACCCAGTTTTAGTTTTGGCTATGATGTAAATAAGCTCCATGACATGTGACATAATCTCTAGGTCCTAATTTTTTCATCCATAAAATGTAAGGATGAGTCACTAGTAGTCACTGGATATTTTCAGTTATCCATTTATGCAAGTGGGAATATCACTACCCTGTACCATTTATATTTATATATGTATATATGTGTGTGTGTGGGGGTGTATTATTGATTTCAGAGAGGAAGGAAGAGGGAGAGAGAGAGAAAGAAACATCATTGATCAGAGAGAATCAGTGATTGGCTGCCTCTTGCACGTCCCCTACTGTGGATCGAGCCAGTAACCCAGGCATGTGTCCTTGACTGGAATCGAACCTGGGACCCTTTAGTCCACAAGCTGACGCTCTAACCACTGAGAAAAACTGGCTAGGGCTACCCTGTACCACTTCAGTTTAGGTGTGGTCACGTAATTTGCTTTGGCCAAAAAAACTTATTAAATGTCATATATGTCACTTTTGGGGAAACTGTTAAAGACTGGTGTCTGCTTAGCTATAGCTTTCTTTCCCTCATCCATGGTGACTGGCACAATTCCATACTGGCTCCTTCATCAGGATGAATCATAGAAAGTGGATGACTGAGATTGGAGTCCCCAGCCACCCAATAATGGTCATATGGTTTGAGAAGAAAGAATTCTTTGCTTTAAGACCATAAGACTTGGGGCTTTTTTTTTTTTCATATTACTTCTGCATAACCCAGACTATCCTTATTAATGTTGGATGTAGATTAAATAATGTATAAATCTTTTTTAAGTCTAGCATTATATGATTTCAGGATTCTAAGACTTGGGGTGCTGTTAGATTGTAAAAATCCTAATTCCAAAAGAGAAATCACATGTCTTGAATAGTCATGAAAAAACTGGATGGGAGGAAGGAAAAGACCTCATTGTAAGTCAGGAACTAACAGGAGTTTGGAGAAGAAATGCTTGGACTAGGCTAGTGGTGTTATGGGTGGAGAAAAGCTGATAATTCAAATCATTTAAAAAGCTGAACTAACAAAACTTTTGTATGGTCTGATGGAGGTAAATGACTAAAAAGAGGAAAGAAGGATAAATTCTAGGTTTTAAGACTGAATGAATGGGAGGATATTGGTCTTGTATACTAATAGAGGAAGAAAGGACAGGAGGAAGAGGAAGTCTGGTGGGGTTGTCAAGAATTCATTAAAGGTTAAGATGCCTGCAAGATATTCAAGGGAAATGTCAAGTAGCCTTTGCATTGATAAATTTGGAGTCACTATTAGGTTTTAGATGAAGAGTTGGGAGTCATCAGAATATACATAACGTTTAAACCCTGGCTTAATGAGACTGTTTAGGAAGATACTACTATATCCAGGTGGCACTGGAGCCAACCCCGCCAGCAAGGCAGAAGAGGGCAGCCATGCAGTGGGAAAGCAGGGGCACGTGGCACCACAGAGGTCTGGACGCACGTTTTTCCAAAATGGAGGCGTAGTCAGTCTGCTGAGATGCCAAACAAAGTGGAAATAGAAAGTAATTCTTTTTATGTGGCACAATGTTGGTCATTTATAAACTTTTCTAAAGGAGTTTCAGTAAACTAGCAGAGATAGATACCAGCATGGAAGGGATTTCATTAAAGGAGGTAAGAGAGTTGAAACGTGGGAACAATACTTCTGAGAGCATTTGCAATAATGTTAGAGAAATTACTGTAGGAAAGGATTAAGGCTCAGTAAAGTAGTGAGGAAGGCAGAATTATATCCATATATTACAGATATGAAAACAGGTTCAGAGCAGTTGAGTAATTTTCCATTATCACAGAACTTGGAGATGATGGAGTGAGGACTCGAACTCACCTCTCTTGTAGCAAAGCCTGTGGTTTCAGCCACTCTGGCAGATGTCCAGTTCCCAGCAAACTGCCTGGCATACAGCAAAGGCACCACCAATGGACTTTTCTTTTCTCTGCCAAAAGCATCTTGGAACAATTCTTCATTACCTATCCTTTATTCTTTGGGATGAATCTGAGGGATCTGAAATTTTATCTGGCATCTCAAGTGATTTTTATGCACAATTCAGCTTGGAGAATTCCTGCAAGCATTCTTATCTCCAGTGACTCTTTACTCCCATCTATCTTGCCCAATATCTCATGAATTTCCTTTCTAAACCATAAATCAGATCATGTCATTCTTTAGATTAAAAAGCTTGATGGATTATTTCCTACTGCATATAGAAGGGAATCCAAATATTCTTTAGGCCTCAATCAAACTTTTTCATTTTAGATTACTTATGATTCTAATTAATTGATGAATAACAAATCACCCCCAAAACATAGTTGCCTAAAGCAATGATTATCATTGCTTTAGCTCTCTCCAATTCTGTGGGTGGGGAATTCTGGAAAGGCTCAGCTAAGCAGTTCCGACCCAGGTTCTGATGTAGGTATAGGCAGATGTTGGCTGGAGCTAAAATAGCAGGCAGCTGGAGCAGCTGTGAGTTGACTAGGCACCCTTCTCTATTAATAGTTTTAGGGCCTCTCTGATCTCTTCACATGGACTAGCTTGGGCTTCCTTTTTAACATGGCAGACCGAGGGAAGTCAGACTGCTTTCCTGGGCTCATAGCTCCAAAGGGGAGAGTCCCAAGAGAACAAGGCAGAAACCATATCATTTTTTATGTCTTGTCCTACACTGTCACCTCCACTATATCCTTAAAACCTACATAGACTCAAGGTGAGGGAACACAGACCCCATCTTCTCAATGGGAGGGGCACCAAAGTTGGGTTGTGAGAAGAGTTTACAGGTTGGGAGACACTGCCATGGCTGTCTTTGGAAAGTGCACTCCGACTCATATGCCCATTACACATTCCATGTCTCTTTTAGGATTGACTTTTTTAACCTGCTTCTTTCACTTGGACTAGCCCTCCCCACTGTGTGAAATCCTACCGAGCATTCAAGAACCAGCTTGAAACCTCCTCTATGTTTCCCTCCTGTCTCCTGAGAACACTCACTCCCTCCCTCCTCTGAAATCACAGAGCAGCATGCCTCTGTCATAGGAGAGAGAGACTCATTAGACCCGTGGTCGGCAAACCGTGACTCGCAAGCCACATGCAGCTCTTTGGCCCCTTGAGTGTGGCTATTTCACAAAATACCACGGCCTGGGCGAGTCTATTTTGAAGAAGTGGTGTTAGAAGAAGTTTAAGTTTAAAAAATTTGGCTCTCAAAAGAAATTTCAATCGTTGTACTGTTGATATTTAGCTCCGTTGACTAATGAGTTTGCCGACCACTGCCTTAGATTATGAGTGCTTGAAGCGATTTGCTTTTGGAATTCTGGTGACTAGCAATAGGAGATCAATACATGTTTGTTGCTGTGGGGGTCAGGCATAGCTGCTTTGGTCCTGTGCAGCCTACCAATTTATGGGGAGAGGCTTAGCTGTGAGCTGCAGTATTTTTTTTCTCTCTCCCTCTGATTAGAGAAATGATCTTTTCCTGGAAAAGTAGGATATAGATCTGAAAACAAAAGAGCAAATCAAAGATATTACTTCCTCAAAGATGAGGTCATTAATGCATTTGTGAGATGACCATAAAGTCAGCGTTGAGAGCTCCCTATTCGACTGTAAATTGTGCACAGTGGCCCTGCTATCTTGTAGCTGTGTTTTTATATCCACTGCTATGCTTTCTGAAAGCAACAATTTCAGTTAATGCACTGACCAAGCAGCAGCATAATAATCCTGTCAGCAAACAATGGATGGGACCTGAGGTTTGGAAGGAGGTAAACCTCCTGTTTTTATCCTCTTGACTAAAGTAATTTTAGCAATGACATATGATTATATTTGGGCCTTTGCCTCAGCTATACTGAATCATCCATCACAAGATTTTCAAGATTGTTGGGGGGGGGGGGGGTCAGTTATCTTGGGAAGGGGAAGAGCCTTTGCAAGTGCTTGGAATAGCCTGGCTATGATCACAACCAGCTACATAAGCAAGAAAAAGTGGCACTGGAATCTTAGAAAAGCATCTATTCAATGATGCCATTATCTAAGTCAGAGCATTGGGTTCAATTTCCAATAGTTCATGATTTTCCAGAATTCATTTAACAGTTATTCCAGCAGAACAGCAACTTGGGTCACAATTGAAACTGGAGGTGAACTATTCTTACTTTCCAGGAAGAAGATTTAGATTTTTGTTGTTATTGTCTTCTCTCTCCAATTTCTCCCAACTTAAATATATATATATATATATATATATATATATATATATATATATATATATACACTTGTTTTATTGATTTCAGAGAGGAATCGAGAAGGAGAGGTAGAAACATCAAAGATGAGAGAGAATCATTGATTGGCTGCCTTGTGCACACCCCACACTGGGTATTGAGCCTGCAACCCGGGCATGTCCCCTGACCAGGAATCGAGCTGTGACCTCCTGGTGTGAAAGCCACAACCTACACGGCTAGGGTTCAGGATCTGGAGAAGGGCCGCACACTGATGAATACACTAAATAAGAAATATGAATTTGGAAATCATGGGGGACCAGGTGGAGAGTCTTTCTCTAGTGCAGTGATTGGCAAGCCGCAGCTCGCGAGCCACATGCAGCTCTTTGGCCCCTTGAGTGTGGCTCTTCCACAAAATACCATGGCCTGGGTGAGTCTATTTTGAAGAAGTGGCAGTAGAAGAAGTTTAAGTTTAAAAAATTTGGCTCTCAAAAGAAATTTCAATCATTGTACTGTTGATATTTGGCTCTGTTGACTAATGAGTTTGCCAACCACTGCTCTAGTGGAAAGGAATCATTGGGGCCCAGGCCCTGTTAGCTTTTATTCCATTTTAGAATACATATCTTGCTCTTAGTCAGGCAGGGAATCCAGTAGCAGCCAGACTATCTTGAAGGTCAGTAAATATTAGTGAAGATTTGCTTTGAGACTATTAGGTCAGGAAATTGCTTGAGCCACCATTGTCTCAACAGAACAATTGGTGCATAGCTTTTAGCCCTTGCCAAGGCTCAAGGTCCATCAGCCTTCTGGGTTCCCTGTTTGCACTTTCATGATAGTGTAGACAATGGATAGCTTCCAGCATCCTGGTTCATAGGTTGATGTTCTACCACTGAGCCATGCTGGCCAGGCTTTCCCATCTTTATTTCCTAAAATTTGAACCTAATTTGTGTTAAGCAGCTTCTAAGTATGAGATAGAACTATAGGTAGTTTTTTTGTTTTAGTTGTAAGCAGCTGGCTTCCTGTTTCTTTGCTTGTAATTATGAATAATTACAAAACATTTATTGAAAAATAAAATTTTATGGTTGAATATTTAAATCTATGTAGTACCATGTTTTATGTGCAGGACTCTATGCTTCAGACTTATAAGTAATATATGGCAATTAAATGATCCCAGAGACTCAAAAAGAAATGGCTCTTCTTCCAGGCCAGTGTGGTTCAGTTGGTTGGAGCACCATCACATACATGGAAAAGTCTTAGGCTTGATTCCTCCATCAGGGCACATACTAGGGTTTTGGGTTCCATCTCTGGTCTAGGTGCATGTGGGAGACAACTGATCAATGTTTCTCTCATATCAGCATATCAAAGTTTCTCTCTTTCTCTCTCTCTCTCCCCCTTCTTCTCTCTCAAAAATCAATAAAAGCATGTCCTCAGGTGAGGATTTTAAAAAAAGAGAGAGAAAAGAAATGGTCCTTTGTTATTCTACCTCTAAGGCATATTATTTTGTATTTTACTTGGTTTTCTCTTGTGCTTAAACCTGTTTATTATGAGAACTCAGTATACTGACCCCAAATGCTTGTGCTTTTTTAGTCTGGAGGTGGAAAGCAGTAGTTGTAGACAACTAAGAGAAGAGTGTATCTATCTATATAAAAGTCTAGTATGCTAAGTGTCTGACCATCTGGGTAATTGCATCAAGTAGCAACAACTGGTTTCCGCTCCCTAGCAATGACTAACCTGATGACTAGCCTTAGGTGGAAATACTTTACACTGTAACCAAATGTCTGTGAAGTGTTTTACCTACCTCATCTCATTTGATCCTCACAGGAGTCCTGGAGTAGGTAGATAGGAGATTCAGTGGAATCCTATTTTCATTAGCTGGAAAATGGAGATTTAGAAAGCTTAGAAACTTGAACTGACTGAAAATAAGTAAGAAATTATGGACCTTGAAAATGACTTCAGGTTTTCTCACTGCACAGAATATAGTCAAACACTGCTGCAGTTAAATATTTTACCCTTTGTTCTTCCTGCGTGCACCTATCTATAATAATAATCAGCTTTGTGTTGATATTTACTGCTATGTTGCTGACAATTACCTGAAAGAGAAGTTGGGGTGCTTCACTGGGCTGGAAAAGGTTTAGCTACATCAGAAAGCAGGTCTAATTAAGCAGTTTGTTATATATATATATTTGACTTGCCCATGCGCAATACATATAAAGCTCTCACTAGTGCCAATCGCACGGGTGTACTTCCATCTATCATTGTCAATTGTGAATTTGGTTGTTTTTGTTGGCATTCTGAAGCTGAAAGAAAGCGGTGGTGTTGCGTGGAAGTAACAATGGTGATTAAATATGATCAAAATTGTGATCCGGGTAGATATACTTATCCCCATGTAACTGAAGTTGCCATCATATTCAGAAATGAAGATGGAGGACCTTCTTTTGAAAGGGACTTGCTCATTCATTGTAAACCAGATCCCAATAATCCAAATGCCACTAAAATGAAACAAATCAGTATCCTGTTTCCTACATTAGATGCAATGGTGTATCCTATTCTTTTCCCACATGGTGAAAAAGGCTGGGGAATGGATATTGCATTAAGACTCAGAAACGACAGTGTAATCAACAATAATACTAGATTCAACGGATGATGCCGAAAAGGAAAATTTTCCCATTGAATTTCTTAAAAGTATTACTCCTTCAGGAATGCCGTGTCATAAATTAGAATTGAAAGTAGGTGCAATCATCATGCTTCTGAGAAATCTTAATAATAAGTGGGGTCTTTGTAATGGTACTGGATTTATTATCAAAAGATTGAGACCTAACATAATTGAAGCTGAAGTATTAACAGGATCTGCGGAAGGAGAGGTTGTTCTGATTCCAAGAATGGATTTGTCCCCATATGACACTGGGCTCAGTATTAGAATAAGCTTAATCAATTTATCAGTCATTGTTTTTATCAATGTTTTTATATCATGTTTTTGTTGTTTTTATATAATGTGCTCTTTTTATATCATGTCTTTGTTGTTGTTATATCATGTTGTTATTGTTTATTTATTAATCAATTTATATATTATTTTCATATACATTTTACTAATTTTCTTCCTCTATGCCACTTCTATTATAAAGGGCAAATAGCAATATTAAAATATTTCTTCTAATTCATTTCCTTTCAATGTGCACAAATCCGTGCACTAGGCCACTAGTTTTTTGAATAAATGCAGCAAAAGCTCACTTACGTAAACTACAAACTAAGAAGCATTTTTCATGAAGTGAGTGGCTTTAAAAATCATGTGGGCACTGAACTCACAGACATTAGGCTAATGAATTCTGAGATTTCTCTGCGAATCTCCTGAGTTCTCTCTTGGCATGGTATAAAGCACTTAGCCTCTCTGACTCAGTTCTTCACCTTTCAAGGCTAAGGCTCAGATGGGTCTCATCATTTTTGTAGAGCTGTTTTGCTACTCATTCAGAAAGTATTATTAAATTCACAATTATGGTATCCATAGCAACCCTAACTAGGTCAGTTTTCACTTGGTGTAACAAATAACAGCAGAGAATCTATGTCCTTTTCCAACAGCAGAGAATCTATGTCTGTGTTTGCAAAACTTTGTTAGGTTGCTGGAAGGAAGTGTCTTAGCAGGAAAAGGGCCTAGTAGCATGTCGGCAAGTTATTTTCTTATACATTTGTCATCCACACACTCAAAAATTTTCATACAGTTTGGACAATGTGTATGTGATTTTACTTCACCCAACAACATGAATATTTGAATAATGATTTTAGTAGTGAAGTTTTAATTCTTGTAAAAAACAAAACAAAACACTGAGTGATATGAAGATATCTCTTTCCACTTTGCTCATATAAATTTTCCCCCAAAGCTACTGTTTTCTTATTAAACCAAGAAATATTCATTATTCCTTCCCACTTACAATTCAAATATACTTATCTAACATTATCTATAACATGTGGTTTTTATGGAAGTAATTATATTTATGCACCTATAATTTCACATTTAGAAATAATCTGGACAGATATATGTGTAGACAGTGGTGCTGGAAGAAGAACAAAGGGAATTTTGACTTTTTACTTTAAACATTTTGTGTTGGACACTTTTAAACAATCTACCAATTACTGAGTTCTTTATGGCACTGAATTCTCCCAGTCAAAACACAGTCTCCTCTGCAAACCAACAAGTAAAAGAACAGTGTTAAGAATAACATCCATTTATAGGCTATCTACCATGTACATGCCATTTGCATACTGTGTTGCTCATGCAATCCTCAGAATAATCCTGTGAGTCAAATGTTATTGTTCCTGTCATACAGATACAGAACTAAGACAGAAAGAAGGTGTATCACTCACTCTGGACCATCTGGTAGAGGGCAGAAGTGAGATACCAGCTGAGGTGTGTCAGGCTCTTGAGCCTGTATCCTCTTATCAATCCATTTTTTTCCCCCATAGAAAGGGTAGTGTCTGCCTTTTCTGTAGTCTCTGAATAGGTGACTACAGAAGAAAATCATTCCTGATCATCAGAGTGAGTGAATATTGAACTAGATTTTTAGCCTTAATTTACATATTTCACTTTTTTAGGAAACTGAGATTGAAAAGCTTAAGTGATCATGAAATATCATGCAGTTGGTTAGTTGCAAACTCAAAACTAGAATGGAGTCTCTTGATGCCTAAACTGTTAGTCCCCCCTTACTAAAACATGTTAGTTGTTAATCCAGACACATTTCTCATCCAGTTCACTGTTGCAAGCTGTGGCACAGTTTGGCTAGATTCTTTCAGGCAAATAGCTCATTTTGTGGGCCTTCTGCACACAGATACTAATATGTCTCTCCTCCTTTCCTTGAGACAACATATATGTGGATTAGGAGAAACCCAGAGCAGCCAGAGACAAACTAAAAACAAATAAGCTATCTGCTTTTAAATATGCTAAATTCTTTCCTAATGTTGCTATAAACATTGTGTAAACAAAATGTACAGACCATTTTGGGGTGGAATTATAAGGCTGGAAATCCAGAATTGTAAAGAAACAACAAGTTTTTAGACTACAAGTAGGTTGAGAAATAAGAAGGAAATTTTAGAAGGCAATCATACCTACTAATAGACAAACATGTAAATTGACTGTACCTCTGTTACACCCACAGCCAATCAGAGTGAGTATGCAAATTAACCCAACAAATATGGCGGTTAATTTGCATACATAAGCTCCCAGCAGCCTGGGTCCAGGGAACATTCTCAGCACCCAGGTCACTCTGAGGTAGGCCCTGCAACCTGAGGTGGGTCCTGAGCAACCTGGGAAGGGCCTGAGCCAGGGGGCTCCTGAGCAGGGGTGGAGCCAGAGATGGGAGGGAGCTGGGCAGGGGTGGAGCTGGTGATCAGAGGGAGCTGGGGGACCCCTGCCCAGGCCCCAAGGCTTTAGGCCTTGGCAGGAGTGGAGCTGGAGATCAGAGGTGACAGGTGTGAACTACAGAGGAAACACCTTTTCTGACCACTCATTGGCTAAGCTCCCTGTATGCCACTGGTAATATTGTTGATAACTTGGGTATAAGAATCCAAAAAGGTGATCTAGGGTTTTTCCACCTCACTCCTGGAGAAAAAAAAACAAAGGTCTGCTACTGGAGGGCTAAGAAATGTCATATCCTGCTCTAACCAGTTTGGCTCAGTGGATAATGCCTAGGCCTGCAGACCGCAGTGTCCGGGTTCAATTCTGATCAAGGGCATGTACCTAGGTTGCAGGCTCCTCCCTGGCTGGGGCCCAGGTCAGGGCTCATGCAGGAGGCGACCAATCAAAGTGTTCCTCTCACTTTGATGTTTCTCTCTGTCTTTCCCTTACTCTTCCACATTCTCTAAAAATCAATGGAAACATATCCTCAGGTGAGGATAAAGAAATAAAGAAATGCCATATCCTATGAAAGACACATCTTGAAAATGCCTAAAGAAAATTGTCATTTTTTCATGGTGAAGGGACTGGAGTCTGTGTTGATGAAAACACCTTGGTGGCTGTGGTGACTGGCAGTAGCTGCAGCAGCAGGGTGATGGGGCTGGCGCCTTCCCCTGATCAGCCTGGTCGCCTCCCACAAAGGGAGGCCAGAGTGTGGGGAGCGGGCCTAAGCTGTCAGTAGGACATCCCCTGAGGGCTCCCAGTATGTGAGAAGGGGCAGGCTGGGCTGAAGGACACCCCCCTCCAGTGCACAAATTTTGTGCACTGGGCCCCTGGTAATAAGAGAAATTTGGTGAGACCATAAAAGGCAAGAAAGGAGAAATAGCTCAGAGACTCTTAACTGAGACTGTATTCACTCTCAAAGAAAAGTTTGTGCAGTGAATTCAATAAGCAGACTGTGCAACAGGATGATGTTTAGCCCAGTGATAGGCAGACTATGACTGCTTTCACCTATTTCCAAGGAAAGAAGCTTGATTTACACAGAAGGACTTTTCACTCCTCTGAGTATGAGTCAAACATCCTATATAATAAAAGCCCAGAGACCATAATACCAGAATGACCTCTCAACTAGTCACTATGAGGTGCACCGACCACCTCTTGATCCCTTTCTCCAGCCGTCAGGCTCCCATTGCCCAATGGCAAATGAGGAACTGGGGTGGGTGGTGGGAGATGCGGGTGGCACCAGGCCAAGGCTCCCACCCCACTGATGGTCCCACACACAGAGGGCAACCCATGGCGGGGGTGGAGCTGGCGCGGGCAGAAACAGCCAATCTCTGGTCCCCCCCCCCCCCCCCGGCCTGCAGGCTTCGGGAACCAGGGTGGGTGGTGGCGGGGGGCAGGACTGGTGAGTGGGCAGAATGGCCGACCTCTTGGTCCCTGCCCCCCGGCCCGCAGGCTCTGATAGCTGGATGATGAACGGGGAACCCGGGTGGCCGTGGCAGGTGGGGGGGGGGGGGCGAGCCGGGGGAGAGGGGATGCGGCCGGCTGCTGGCAGCCGGGGAAGACAGCCCTGATTGCAGGATAGGCCTAGGGACTGTATCGGTGCATGATTTCATGTACCAGGCCTCTAGTCCTATATAATGAAAGGGTAATATGCAAATTGACTGAAGAGTGGAATGACTGTCGCTATGACATGCACTGACCACCGGGGGCAGACATTCAATGTAGGAGCTGCCCCCTGGTGGTCAGTGTGCTCCCACAGCGGGAGCGCTGCTCAGCCACAAGCCAGGCTGACAGCTGGCCGAATGCAGCAGTAGTTGGGTGGCAGGAGCCTCTCCTGTCTCTGTGGCAGTGCTAAGGATGTCCAACTGCGGCTTAGGGAGTGGCCTAAGCCACAGTTGGACATCCCCCAAGGGCTTCTGGACTGCTAAAGGGTGCAGGCTGGGCTGAGGGATCCCCCCACCACCACCAAGTGCACACGAATGTCATGCACCGGGCCTCTAGTTTAGTGTATAATTATGGCAAGATGTGTGGCTATGTGTACTAGAATGACAGGTGTAGCAATATGTTCAATAATTTAGAAAAAGTCTCAAGAAAGCCATATGTAATTGTAAATTTCTGACAAGGTAAATTAACCAACATTTATATATGTATTTTTATCTTATCACTTTTACTAATAATAATTTTGATTTTAATTTCAAGAAATTATTTATGTCATTTAAATCATTTATTTTGAAGGTAAATCAAGATGAAAAGTGAAATCATTAAGTTGGTCAATGAATAGAGTTATTGAGTGTCTACTATTTGCCTGACACAATAGTCCTTTGCCTGCTCTCAGGTAAGTTATAGACCACAATTTCTCAGAATTCTGATCTAGTTGGGGTTGCCAAAGTGAACTCAGGTAGCAATTATATGGTGAAATGCTCTTTATTTGTCCTGACTTAGGTACATTTGGAGAGTGACCTTGGTGAGATTGGTCACAGTTTTGGTAAGTATAAATACACATAATCTGTCAAAACAAATTGGACCTGGGACATAACTAGACTTTGCTTTTCATCATTAATCATCATTCCAAAATTAAGCCTTGCACGGGGATTCCAAACTTTTATATTTTCCTGAAAAGTATGTATTGAAAACATGCAATTTGCTGACATTATGTTTCATTTAGTCTCTTACCTCATCACCAAAGTGCCTCTCTTTAGCAGACTGATTCTGTGTTTCCCCATTGATAAGCACCAAATCTCATAAAAACATAACAGAGCAGAATAGTCTCTCAAATTATTTAAGGCCCACTACAATTGACCCTTGAACAACATGGGTGTTAGGAGCACAGACCACCCATGATACAGTCCAAAGTCCAGGATTAACTTTTCACTCCCCAAAACCTTAACTGCTAAATAGCCTACTGTTGACCAGAAGCCTTGTCAATAACATAAACAATCAATTAACACATATTTTGTGTGATATATGCATTATAAACTGTATTCATACAAAAAAGCAAGCAAGAGGAAAGGAAATGTTATGAAGAAAATCAACAAAGAGAAAATACAGATTGGCCCCCGTCAGGGCACATGCCTGGATTGTGGGCTTAATCCCCAGTAGGGTGCATGCAGACAGCAGCCGATCTATGATTCTCTCTCATCATTGACGTCTCTATCTCTTCCTTCCTTTCCCTTCCTCTCTGAAATAAGTAAAAAATATTTTTTAAAAAAGAAAAAGAAAATACATTAACTACTGTACACATTTATTGAAAAAAGATCTATGTATAAATGGACCCAAGCAATTCAAACTCTTGTTCGAGGGTCAACTGTATATAGTTCCCCCCAGATGTATTCAGGCACAGCACAAGGTAATTTGAAATATTCATGCTAACCTGTTTCTTTCTATGTCCCACTGACCCACCTCCATAGTAGATCTGAAGGTTTCCTAAAATGCCCTGTTTCTTTCTATGTCCCACTGACCCACCTCCATAGTAGATCTGAAGGTTTCCTAAAATGCCGCTTGCCCAGCTAATCAGATCATGCTCTGCATGCTCTGATATGCCCTGAAGCCAACCACTGGGCGTGTTGCAACTGGTGCTTCTTAGAAGGGACTTCAGTGCAGGTCAATGTCATATGCTGCCTCTGATCAGCCCTGGGCTACCTGTTAGGAGCTACAAAGTGATTTATGGTTGGTAGCTGCCTCTGCTGAACCTGGGTGCGTGTCAAAGGGTCCAAGCTGCATACCAAGCCCTGCTTCTACCAGTTCCAGGCCTGGAGCAGGTCAACAAAAGGCCCAAGGCACCTCAAGATTCTCCTTAGCCTGCCTGGCTCCAACTACTGGTTGCCTGTTAGGTTCCGCTACTGAAATAGCTGTAGGCGAATTGTATAGACAGGTACTCAGGTGAGTCACCAGGGAGAGACAAGTGGTGTTCACCAGGTTAATACCGGTTCAAACTCAGTGCCAATGCTGAGTCTCGAGGTCACTCAACCAAAGTCTCTGGTACACAGTCTTAACCGGTTTGGCTCAGTAGATAGAGCATCGGCCTGCAGACTCAAGGGTCCCAGGTTCGATTCCGGTCAAGGGCATATTCCTTGGTTATGGGCACATCCCCAGTAGGGGATGTGCAGGAGGCAGCTGATTGATGTTTCTCTCTCATCGATGTTTCTAACTCTCTCTCCCTCTCCCTTCCTCTCTGTAAAAAATCAATAAAAAATATATTTAAAACACACACAAAGTCTCTGGTACACCAAAACCAGCCCCCACCTGCCTGCAGCCTGCCAATCTTTGCAGGGGGGCAGGGTTAGGGCATTTTCTGGGTGGAGCCAATAGAGTTCATCAGGCTAAAGCAGACTAAGATTTGGCCAAGTGGAAAAGAGGGCTCTGTACAGGAACTGTGGTGCCTGCCGGGCACATAGGGGAAAAAAATGTCCTTCACCCTAAAGCCACACCACACAGTTTCTCTCTGTGTGTCTCGGGTAACCCCTGAGTTTGCTTGGATTTTCTCAAGTTTTTCAAGAAAGACTGGGTATAGCCAGCAGATTACTCTGGAGGGTAGGAGCTTGGCAGGGCTAAAGATCAGGGAGTCAACAGGGTTGGGCTAGTGCATATCCTCAGATTGATGCTCTGAGAAGGTTGGGCCCAACACAGGTATGGTAGGGCACTTGGGGGAAAATGGCCCTTTTCTACAGCCACAGAACTCAGTCTCTCCTTGTGTATCTCAGACACACCCTGAATTTTCCCAGATCTCCTCAAGGACTTTCCATGAGAGAGTGCAACCCAAGCCCAGGCTGGCTGCAGCCAGCAAATTCCTCTGCAGGGTGCCAGCTTGGCAGGGTGGGGACTCAGCTAGCCAGGCTAATGTTGTATAGAGGGAAGTGCTCCACCCATGAAAAATGACATCTGTGGTCAGTGTGGGAAAGGGACTCGGCACAGGGACGTAGGTCTCTGTCCTTCCAGCCCTATTCCTAAAGTTACGCAATCTCTTTCTGTGTAAATCCAGTCCCTGCTGAGCTGCTGTCCTGCTTGAGCCCAGGGTGAGTGCTTGTGAGCTAGATTTTATGCAGTGGCTCTTAAAGAGGGCACCTGGGTTTCCAGCAGCCTCCAATTTCACCCTGGTGGATGGAATCCCCAGTGATTTTCACAGCCAGATATTTTGTGGGCTTCTCTTCCAGGCATTGGTGCTCAGGCTGGGGAGCACAGTGTGGGGTTCAGACCCCTCACTCTTTAGGGTGGATCTCTGCAGCTGAGATATCTCTCCAGACTCAATTACTGCCAAGTGGGTTCTGGGCCAGCCCTTTGCATCTCCTTCCTTCCTACCAGGGTTATTAAAATCCATACCCTTGATGACCAACTCTAGTAATATTTAGTTTGACCTTACCACTTTAATGTGCCCCCTTTGTTTTTGGCAAATAGGGACTTTACTGATTTCATTTTTAAAGTCAGCTATTCAGCCCTAACCGGTTTGGCTCAGTGGATAGAACATCGGCCTGCGGACTGAGGGGTCCCGGGTTCAATTCTGGTCAAGGACATGTACCTGGGTTGCAGGCACATCCCCAGTAGGGGGCGTGCAGGAGGCAGCTGATTGATGTTTCTCTCTCATCGATGTTTCTAGCTTTCTATCCCTCACTCTTCCTCTCTGTAAAAAATCAATAAAATATATTAAAAAAAAATAAAGTCAGCTATTCATTTCAAAATAAATATGTAATATTACACTCATCGTTTTTATGTGTTTGGTGGTAGAGAGAAGTACAATATCTGGTCTACCACATTGCCGTATGATACATTTCCCCAGAGCACTAATGCTTCAGCTAAATGTCTCCTTTCTTTTCCCAAACATGCCAAACTTGTTTATGCCTCAAGTGGATATTTATTTGCCAATTTAAAAACATTTTTTAGGCAGTGCTCAAATGTCACCTCTTCATAGAGACTTTCCTGGACCACTTAGAATTCTCTATCTCATTTACTAATTGTTTATTTATAACTTCACTGCTACCTGAAATGATTATATTCATTTACTTACTTGTTTATCACACTTTATATGGTTAGAATGTAAGCTTCAGGAGAGCAGGGGCCTTTTCTGTACTGTTTACCGCTGTTACTCTCAGGTCAGGCTGCCACCACCTTTACTCAAAACAAGTCTTAGTGTCACTATTGGCAGGATGACCAAATGTTAGGTTATATTGTTGCCTGCTTGCTAATAAGTATTGCTTAATAAAATGTGCGTGCGTGTGTGTGTGTGTGTGTGTGTGTGTGTGATATAATTTGGTATAAGATGGGAAACAAAAAGAAAAATACAACATCACCAATAATGGCTTCTAACCAAGACTTTAGATTTGAATTCTAGATGGTATACTTTGCAGGTGTGGAGGCACTAAGTAAATGACACCAGAAAGAATATTAAAAAATCTGAGAGGTGGGGCATTCCACAGGATAAAGTGTCCCGCTTCTTCTGCAAGTAGGAGTCTCGTAAATCCTGTAGTTAGTTCTTTAGTGATGGTGCCTCAGGCTTGATCATTAAATGGTAACACATTCAGTAATTGGCTCTTAGCATTCTGTTTGTTTCATGCAGATAATAAATTAACTGAATCTTGCCTCTAGGGGATGTGCTCTGCCTCCAGGAAACCTTTAATACAACATGTGTTTAAAGCACCTACAGTGGATATAGAACAGACATACCCAATTTTATAAAAGTTATATTAATTATTTTTTCCTGCTTTCTAATGAATGTTATTTAATAAAATATATGTATGTGATAGAATGTGTTGTAGGACCTGTTTCCATAATAAACCTCCCCACCTTTGGTTATCTGTTACTATGGAAACTGAGAAAGAGCATAATAGTTTTAGAATTAGATGATTAAATTGCTTTAAGGTATATTTTCAAAGTGGTGTAAAAGTTCAGTAAACATATAAAACTGAATACATATAACTTTGCCAGTGAATATATATAATAACTATCATAATAGTTAATGCTTTTCCAAAAGCATATTGTTTATATTAAATGCAAATCAATCTTTCTTTTAGCCAATAAAAAGCTTATCTTAAACATAACTGCTGAGTTGCTTGATCCCATTTCACATTAAAATATAATTTTTAATTTTAGAAATTCTTTTCTTTTAGATGAAATATTCCCCAGAGTACATACAGTCCCTAAGCTCCCTTTTCCTTCCTTTAATAATCTAGAGCAAAGCACTGTTTTAACTATAAACAGAGTGAAGAAGAAATAATTTTCAGACTGGTAACTTTTCTTTCTCTTCAACCTGCAACTTAAAGACATATACTCCACATATTTGTCTACAAAAAGAACAAAGATACCTATTTGTATGTGAACTCAAAAGAAACAAAAATAAATATTATCTGAAATACCATCTGATTTCAGTCCTGGACCAAAGCAATGATGGTTATTGGGACAATTATGAAAGCTCGAGATAGACAGAATAGAAATAAAAGCTTATCATTCCTAAAAGTTGATGGCTCAGCCTTGTGATTTTTAAGAAAACTCATACCAGTAAAGAGCAACTTCCAAAGTTCTCCTTTTTGTCAGTTTAAGCAAGCATTCCAAACAAGTCTCTACTATGACTGAAGGATCCCTAGAAAATAGTGGTTTCAAATTGGCACCATGACTGCAATTCCATTGACCATAGTATGTTCTTTATCTAACATCTATCTATCTATCTATCATCTATCTATCTATCTATCTATCTATCTATCTATCTATCTATCTATCATCTATCTACCTACCTACCTACCTATCATTTCTGTTGTAGGGTGGAGGTTAGGGCAAGTTTTTTTTTTTATCAAAATTCCTGTGTACCCAATATGTAAAAGAAATATGAGTACAGCGTGTCTCTAAGGTACACTAAACTTTTTTTTTTTAATTGGTGGAAAAGATTCCATCATTGCCAATCCTAGGACACATTCTCAGAACCCTATGGATCTGGTTCGAAACTGTCACATACATTGAGTAAGTTTGGTTTAGATGGCCTGAAGATATTGACTCTTAACACTCTTTTAGCCCTGACTTTGGAACACCTGCTAGAGAAAAAACACAAGAGGTTGTTGTTTTTTTAATCTTCACCTGAGGATAGGTTTTTTTATTGGGAGAGAGAGAGAGAGAGAGAGAGGTGAGAGAAACATCCATTGGTTGCCTCTGGTATGTGCCCCATCCCTGAGGGGATGGAATCCACAATCTAGGTATGTGCCCTAACCAGGAATTCTGGGAATTGAACCCACAACCTTTGGTATATGGATGACACTCCAACTAACTGAGCCACCTGGCCAGGGCACACAAGAGTTTTTAATGCTTGTCACAGAAAATTAATGTCTTACCTTTTCGGTTTAGTATATTGCATCCACAAAAATGAGAATAGTTGTCCCAAAAGTAGATAATTGAACAAAAGAGGATAAAAACATACACAGAGGTGTATGTTAGATGGCAAAGATGCTATGGAAAGGCATTACTAATTAACATTTATTGAGCACTTACCATGTGCAAGGCACTCTAAGTACTTCTCATGGATAGTGGCACTTAATTCTCATAAGAGCCTCGTGAGAGAGTTATAACTCTTTTGTTTTATAGAGGTATACTAAGATTAGGGAGTAATTTTCCAACATGATTTAAAAAAAGTAAGCGATGGAATAAGGAAGGCCAAGAGACATATGAAAACATGCTCAAAGTCACTAACCATCCCAGAGATGCAAATGAAAATGACAATGCAGTACCATCTCACACCTGTCAGAATGGCTATCATCAATAAATCAACAAACGACAAGTGCTGGCGAGGATGTGGAGAAAAAGAACCCTCGTGCACTGCTGGTGGGAATGCAGACAGGTGCAGCCACTGTGGAGAACAGTATGGAGTTTCCTCAAAAAAAATAAAATTGGAACTCCCATTTGACCCAGTGATCCCACTTCTAGGAATATATCCCAAGAAACTAGAAACACCAATCAGAAAGGATATATGTTCATAGCAGCACAATTTACCATGGCTAAGATTTGGAAACAGCCTAAGTGCCCATCAGCAGATGAATGGATTAAAAAACTGTGGTCCGAGAGAATCCAAGATGGCGGCGTAGGTAAACACCTAAACTACTGCCTCCCACAACAATTTAAACAGCAACTGAAAGACAAAACGTCTGTCACCCAGAATCACAGGAAAGCTGGCTGAGTGGAAGTTCTACAACTAGAAGGAAAGAGAAAAGAACATTGAGACGTGCACGAGCGCTGAAAAGCTGAGGTACGGAGGCACGTGATCCGGGCTGGCTGCGGGCGACTGGGTGCGTTGCTTTTTTCAACCCAAATGGAGACAAGCCCCCGATTACTCTGAAATCCAGTCTCTGGGGAGACGCGGGGGACCCAAACTCCTACGGGGAGAAGCTGGACTGTCTGCCAGTGAGGGTGGCTTGCTTGCAGAGCTGCGCGCAGGAATAATTGTTTACTGCACTGGGGGCACGGGACTCGCGGATGCCTTTGGGGACGCAGAGCCGGCTAACTAGCAGCCATTGCTGTTTGCCACACCCTAACCTAGTGACACCCTGAGGCCCCGCCCTGCACAACCTACAAACCCACCCAAGCTCCAAGCAGAGGAGTTAGCATAAGAAAGGCCTGCCCTATCGCAGCTTAACCTAGCAAACTTGCAGCCTGGGTCAGACAGCTCCAAAACCTCCAAACCCCAAGCAAAGAGGAGAAAACTGCAGCTCTCACTGTAGCTCCTGCTGCGTGGCCTCAGACAGTAGCTGACCTGCACCCCATTGGAGATCCAGAAGCCAGTGTACCTAGTGGTCAGTGTGAGACAACAGATTTCAACTCCTCACATCCATAAGTGACACATTCAAGAGGCAGACTCAGTGAGCACCAAAGCCCCACTGAAACAAGTCCTGCCCCATAAGCGTGTCTTCAGCGCAGCAGTTCTTCCATTATAGATACAGGGAGTCCTCACAGCTAATTGGCCTGGAGGTCAATTCCTCCCAGTGTACCAACAGCAATTAAGGCTTAACAGCACCAAGACTTTGCACTCAGCCCACAAAGGGGTGTACCAAGAGTGTCCACATCAGGTGATTGGGGAGGCTGAGCTACTGCCCCCTATAGGTCACCTACCACACAAAGCCACTCCATCAACACAGGGAAGCAGCCAAAATGCAGAAACAAAGAAACATGTCACGAATGAAAGAAACAGAGGAAAGCAAACTACTGGATGACATAGAGTTCAGAACCACATGTATAAGGTTACTCAAGAATCTTCTAAAAACCGCTGAGAAACTTGATGACACTTCTGAGGAGCTTAGTGAGACCTTCAAGGACCTTAATGAGAATGCCAAAAAAATGGAAAAGGACCAGTCAGAAATGAAGCATACACTGTCTAAAATAAAGAATATACAGAAACTCAATTGTAGATCAATGTACCCCAAGAATCAAACCAAAGATCTGAAATATGTGGAAACAAAAAACATCCAACCAGAAAAACAAAAAGAAAAAAGAATCCAAAAATATGAAGATAGTGTAAGGAGCCTCTGGGACAACTTCAAGCGAACCAACATCCGAATTTTTGGGGTGCCAGAAGAAGGGAAAGAGCAAAATATTGAAAACCTATTAGAAGAAATAATGACAGAAAACTTTCCCTACCTGGTGAAAGAAATAGACTTACAAGTTCAGGAAGCGCACAGAACCCCATACAAGAGGAATCCAAAGAGGACCACACCAAGACACATCATAATTAAAATGCCAAGGGCAAAAGACAAAGAGAGAATATTAAAAGCAGCAAGACAAAAACAGTTAATTACCTACAAGGGAGTACCCATACGACTGTCAGCTGATTTCTCAACAGAAACTATGCAGGCCAGAAGGGAGTGGCAAGAAATATTCAAAGTGATGAACAGCAAGAACCTACAACCAAGATTACTCTACCCAGCAAAGCTATCATTCAGAGTTGAAGGTCAGATAAAGAGCTTCACAGACAAGAAAAGCTAAAGGAGTTCATCGCCACAAACCAGGATTACACGAAATGCTGAAGGGTATCCTTTAAGAAGAGGAAGAAGAAGAAAAAGGTAAAGATAAAAATTATGAACAACAAAATGACATTAAATACATACCTACCAACAAGTGAATCTAAAAATCAAGTGAATGAAAAATCTGAAGAACAGAATGGACTGGTGAATATAATAGAATCAGGGACATAGAAAGGGAGTGGACTGACGATTCTCAGGGGAAGCAGGTGTGAGTGGTGCGGGAAGAGATTGGACAAAAATCTTACTCTTATGGATGAAGACAGTGGCGGGGGGTAAGGGCATGGGGTGGGGTGGGGAATCAGGTGGAGGGGAGCTATGGGGAAAAATAAAAGAGGAACACCTGTAAAAAATAAAATAAAATTTTCAACATTTCTAGAATAAAAAAAAAAAAACGGTGGTCCATCTACACAATGGAATACTATGCTGCTCTAAAAAAGAAAGAACTATTACCATCTGCAACAGCATGGATGGAACTGGAGAGCATTATGCTAAGTGAAATAAGCTAGTCAGTGAAAGAAAAATACCTCATGATCTCACTCATTTGTGGAATATGTGACAAATGACTGGGTGCGTTGCTTTTTTCAACCCGAATGGAGAGCTGCGCGCAGGAATAATTGTTTACTGCACTGGGGGCACGGGACTCGCGGATGTTTCAATCAGAGATGTTTCTCGCATCTCTGATTGAAACATCAATCAGAGATGCGAGAAAAACATCAATTTGGCAGCCTGATTGCCCCTTACCTCTTACCTGCCGCCCTACTGGAGATCAAGCCTGCAAAGAACATTATAAACTGATGAACAAAAATAGATAGAGGCAAAGAAGCATGGAACAGATTGTCACTACAGCAGGAAGGCTGGGGAGGGTTGGGGGGCATGAGGCTTAAGAGATCAACCAAAAGACTTGTATGCATGCCCATAAGCATAACCAATGGACGCAAGACACTGGGGGGGGGGGGGGGCAGGGGCAGTGAGGGCATGTGCCAGGGGGTGGGGGAGGCTGGGGGAAAGTCAATGGGGAAAAAAGGAGACATATGTACTACTATTTGTAATATTTTAAACAAGAAAATAAAAAATTTTAAAAAATAATAAAATAAAAAAATCAATGGAAACAATATCTGTAGGTGAGAATTTACAAAAAGTAAGTAAATAAAGCAAACCCTAAGCAGTATTATTAAAAGTATCCTCTGATGAGGATTAACAACAACAAAAAAAAAATGCAAACACCAAGTCATTATTATTATTAGAGAAGCTTTACAGATGAGTGTGATGAGGCCCAGGGAGGTTATGTAATTTGCCCCAAATCACAAGTTAATAAAGAATGAAGCTGAGATTTGAACCAAAGCGGGACCCTTTGGGGAAGAGATGCCCACCCTGCCGGGAGGCTCTACATGTGAGTGTTGGCAGGCGAGGCTGAGGAAGAGCCGCAGTCAGCCACAGAGAGGCGGTATCACTAACGATGGAAGGGTCCTCCCTCACTCAGGCCCAGAATGCGGGACTCAGGAGCTCTCGCTGTAAGTCAGGCAAGGCCCCCGAGCTCCATCACAGTGTCAGAGGGCGGCAGCAGCCTGGCAGAAGTGGAGGGGGAGCCCTCTGAAAACCCAGATGTCCTGGGAAGACTGTGGCAAATGTGATCACAGTGAAAAAGGAACAAATATTTGAAAGGGATGGGAAATAAAACTGTGGTACATCTACACAATGGAATACTACACTACGGTAAAAAAGAAGGAATTCTTACCATTTGCAACAGCATGGATGGAACTGGAGAGCCTTATGCTAAGTGAAATAAGCCAATCAGAGAAAGATAAATATCACATTATCTCACTCATTTATGGACTATAATGAACAACACACACTGATGAACAAAAACAGATCCAGAGACAGAGAAACATCGATCAGATCATTAAACCTCAGAGGGAAGGTAGGAGGGTGGGGGTAAGGGGGAGAGATCAACCAAAGGACTTGTATGCATGAATATAAGCCTAACCAATTGACACAGAAACTGGGGGGGAGGGGGGTGAAGGCATGAGTGGAGGGTGGGGTGGGGAGTAATGGGGGCATAAGGACACATATGTAATACCTCAATCAATAAAGAGAGAACAAAAGGAAAAAAAAGTAAGCAATGGAGTCAGAATTTAAACTCAAATATAAGTTCCTAACCATTATACCACATATGACATTATTGAAAAACACTTATCTTTTTGAAGGAATTGTGTTCTAGCTGTTTTGGCCTAATTAACTTCTCATAATTAGGGCATCTCCCATGTGACACTGGCAGATAGTCAATAACAAGTAAATACAGTTGTTACTATAATTTTCAACAGATAAGAAAGTCACATGCTCAGTGATCATATTTCCTTTTTTAAAATAAATATAGTTTTATTGATTTTAGAAAGAGGAATGGAGGGGGAGAGAGATAGAAACATCAGTGATGAGAGAGAATCATTGATCAGCTGTTTTCTGCATGCCCCACACAGAAACGAAGCCCGCAATCCGGGCATATGTCCTGACAGGGAATCAAATCTTAACCTCCTGGTTCATAGGTCGACATTCAACCACTGAGCCATGCTGGCCAGGCTCATATTTCTTATCTTGAAAAAAGAGAATTGCTTTTAAAATGCTAGAATTTTATTTTAAAACTCAGAATAGGTACTAATACTAACAAATTTTAATAACCTATTTCTAAGCAACATTATTGATAGAGCAAAGGCCACTTTGATTGGTAAATACTAATCTGAATCGGGCAGCTAAACTATGGTATAAAACAGTATGGTTCAAAAAAAATAATCCTAAAACCAACAATAATTCAATCTCAATTATTCATCACAGAACTCTCTTAAAGTTATGTCCTAAAGTTCATCCACAACAGTTTTAATTTAAAATATGTGCTATTTTAAAAAGTTGTTTACTCAAAAATAAGGCAGAAAAAATATTTGAAATTTTGACTTAAAGCAGAAGTATTCAAATTTGTATTACAAGCTCACTTCTTTTTTTCAAATATTTATCCAATCAATTAAAATCCAATGGCATAGTTCTTTATGAGACAAATAGGCAATATTTCTTGTATTTAGCTTTGGCCTTTAATTTAATTTAATTTTTTAAATTAAATCCTCACCGAAGGAGTGAGGATATTTTTTTCCATTGATTGTTATTGAGAGTGGAAGCGGGGTGGGAGGGGGGAAAGGGGGGGGGAAGAGAGGAGAGATAAACATCAATATGAAAGAGACACATTCACAGGTTGCCTCCCACATGTTCCCCAACCAGTCCAGAGGTGGGGATCAAACCTGCAACCAAGATACGTGGCCTTGGGAATTGAACCCTAGACCCTGGGGTGCACAGGCAGAGCCTCTAACCACTGAGCCATGCAGCCAGGGCCTTTGGCCTTTAATTTAAAATGTTTTTATATTGATTTTGAACAGAGAAAGGGAGAGGAAGATATAGAAACATCAATCAGAGATGCGAGAAAAACATCAATTTGGCTGCCTCTTACCTGCCGCCCTACTGGAGATCAAGCCTGCAACCTCTGGGTATGTGCTCTGACTAGAATTGAATATGAGACCTCGTGGTGCATGGGTCCACTCACAACTACTGAGCCACACCAGCCTGGTTGGCCTTTAATTTAGAAACCAAACTAGAGGTGAAATACTGTAAGTCCATCCTACTGCTGAAATTAATTTTGATTTTTCTTATGATTAGAAAAAGAGACATGTTCATTATAAACAGTACTGAAAATATGGGAAGTGGTAACAAAAGTTTAAATTATTTATAATTCTAAAACCTAGAAAAAATACCGTTTTTTCATTAATTGTATATCGTTCTTATGATTTTTCTATTTCTTTCTTTATATAAATATACTAGAGGCCTGGTGCATGACATCTGTGCACTGGGAGGGGGTGTCCCTCTGCCCAGCCTGCACACTCTCCAATCAGGGACCCCTCATGGGATGTCCGACTGCTGGTTTAGGCCCGATCCCACAGGGTTAAGGCCTAAACCAGCAGTCAGACATCCCTCTCACAATCCGGGACTGCGGGCTCCCAACTGCTCGCCTGCCTGCCTGCCTGATTGCCCCTAACCACTCCCCTGCCAGCCTGATAGATGCCTAACTGCTCCCCTGCCGGACCAATTGCCCACAACTGCCCTCCCCTGCCGGCCATTTTGTGGCGGCTATCTTGTGACCACATAGGTGTGGCCATCTTGTGCGAGGGCAAAACGGTCAATTTGCATATTACCTCTTTATTATATAGGACTAGTGGCCTGGTGCATGAAATTCATGAAGGGCAGGTTCCCTCAGTCCAGCCTGCACCCTCTCCAATTGGGGACCCCTTGGGGGATGTCCAACTGCCAGACATCCCTCTCACAATCTGGGCCTGCTGGCTCCTAACTACTCACCTACCTGCCTGCCTGATCATCCTTAACTGCCTCTGCCTGCCTGTTTGCCCCCAACAGCCCTCCCCTGCCAGCCTGATCTCACCCACAATGGCCCTCCCCTGCTAGCCTGATCTTGCCCCCAAATGCCCTCCCCTGCCGGCCTGATCGCCCCTAACTGCCTGTGCCTGCCTGATCACCCCTAATTGCCCTCCCTTGCTGGCCTGATCTTGCCCCCAGCTACCCTCCTGTGCTGGCCTGATTTTACCCCCAACTGTCCTCCCCTGCTGGCCCAATTTCGCCTCCAACTGCCCTCTCCTTCCAGCTCGATCTCGCTCCCAACTGCCTTCTTGTGCCAGCCCAATCTCGCCCCCAACTGTCCTCCCCTGCTGGCCTGATCACCCCTAATTGCCTCTGCCTTAGCCGCCACCACCATGGCTTTGTCCAGAAGGAAGTCGGACGTCTGGAAGATGGCTGGTCAACCCTGGTCTAATTAGCATATTACCCTTTTAGTAGTACAGATAGATTATATAGGATAAGATTGCTTAAATGGGAGAGAGGGGAGCCTTTTCAGCAGGAGGAGATGCTCTTGGCAGACAAAAATACCTAATCCCTGTATCTGGACTGATAGCCAGCCATATGCACTATACTGCCAAATTGGTCATTAAAAAATTGAACCGCTTTCTTACACCTTATACCAAACAGCTCTTGCCCTTAAAACCCCTCCTCAGCCCCCATCTTAGGTTCTGCCTTCATAGTTCACCCAGATTAGGTTCTGATTGGTCAGTTTCTATGCCAGTAAGTGTCTCCAGGCCTATCTCCAGGCCTGATAAGAGTGGCAGAGAATCAGTAGACCCCACAGAGGCCCAGAGAGAAAGAGAGGAGTGGCTGCTGGCGAGGCACAGAAGGAAAGAGAGAGGCCAGGGCTGATAAACAGCTGCCACAGAGGCTGCAGATCAGACCCTGCTTTTCTCTCCGGGCCTCTTCCCAAGCCTGATGCACAGCCCCCTGCAGTCAGTGCTGGGTCACCACAGCCACCCAGCACTGACTGCAGGACTGTCTTCCGGTGTTTGGTCAAGCCCTCGGTCATTTTGGACATTACAGACACTGGTTTTTATATATTAGGATATATACTAGAGGCCCGGCGCATGGAAAACGTGCACGGGTAGAGTCCCTATGCCTGGCTGGCGATCAGGGCTGATCGGGTTCCCTGTCTCCCTGCCTCTCTGCCTCCTACCTCCCTCGCCACCCATGCACCACTACCGCACAGTTTCCCCCACCTCACTGCCTCCCTGCCTCCTCCTTCCCTTGCTCCCTCAGCACCCCACCACTGCCATGGTGGCCTGCCATGTTCCGTGCCACCCCCTGATGGTCAGCACACGTCATAGCGAGTGATTGAACTCCCGGTCTCCCGGGAAAACTCCTGAGGGGACACTTGACATATTAGCCATATATATATATATATATATATATATATATATATATATTTCTAAGAGTCCCAGTGCATGAAAATATGAAAATTTGTGCACTCGGAGGAGTCCCTCAGCCCAGCCTGCACCCTCTCGCAGTCCTGGAGCCCTCAGGGGATGTCCAACTGATAGCTTAGACTGAGTGGGCCGATCAGGGGATGGCGCCGGCTGGCGAGCAGCCAGCCCCCCCCCCCCCCATCACTCCTCCACCACTGCCGGTCACTGCCATTCCCTCCACCCTGATCACTGTTCCCTTCCTCTGCCCGCTTGCATGTACCTTGGCTGGCCTGGCGCCACCTGCTCACCAGCCCCGCCCCCCTACCCACCAGTCATTCCACTGTTCAGGCAATTTGCATATTACACTTTTATTATATAGGATAATATGACATTAAGCATCCTCTCACATAAATGTTTGTGTGTATTCTCTTTTTTCACCTTTCCAGAAACCAGAGTGGTCTTTCAGAAAACAAAAATATTCCAGAAACACTAATCTGTTAACCCAGGGACATTTTATAAATCACTTGTTTATACTTACAGTTACACAGCATCCTTCCTCTAAGCATTTTGAGCAGTTTTATGTACATTAAAACTTACTTCCTATTGTTTGATGAGTCAATTCTTTTAAATTACAGAAATTAAAGAAAGTGGCATAAAATAGTTTATTGAGTGAGAAGAAAGAGAAAGGAAAAAAAATGGAAAAATGTGCCTGATTCTTTTCCTCTTGCTGTTTCCTTTTCTCAAAATACTTGTCCTTGACTTGTCTACTCAAGCAAGCCTTCTTCAGCCTCCTAAATTTACATTCAGCTGTAAATTACCTCCCGGGAAGCTTTTCATCATTGCCCCAGGTGTATGTAGTGGTTCTATGTGTGTGCTCTCTTAGCCACTTTTTACAAATTATGGTTCTTTCCTTTACATATATTCTAATGTGTCTGACACTGCCATAATAATATTTTAACTCTGACTTGTCCTCTGGAAAGGACTCAATGGCAAGGCTTGTATTCTACTCGTGTTTGTATCTCTGGTGACTGAAAGAGCTAGCATATAAAAATTACCCTGTACATGTTTATAGAATGTAGACAAAGTCTACCATTTCCAAAAAACAGATGATATACATTGTTCTGATAGTTAGAAACTAGGGGGAAATGTTAGGAGAATTTATTGCCTGGACTCCTGAATTTCTGCTTGAAGGAACAGAACTATAAAAAATAAAATAAGTAAAGGGAGGGAAGGAAGGAAGGAAGGAAGGAAGGAAGGAAGGAAGGAAGGAAGGAAGGAAGGAAGGAGGGAAAAGAAGAGAAAGAAGAAAAAAGGAGTTCTACTAGTATACGTACAATCATTAAAACACACTGCAAGGCCTCTACATTGCCTGTGTCCAGGGAGCTGACATACAGCCTGCTCAACTAAATAGACACAATACAAACGTTAGTAATGCAAACAAAATTCATCAAAATTATGGAAGTTTTAAATCCAGGGAAAAAGTGTGTATCTGGATCCTTAGGACAAATTTGTGTTCCCTTTCTTTTTCCTTTCACAAAGAAAACAAAGACAAGCAAATATTAGCTGCCTACAGCTACCCTATATTTTTCTGGCTTTATGTGCCTGCCAAGCTTCAGAGTGTTCCCTTGATTGCAGGGCACAATACATTGTATGGGACTGTATAGATACTAGGAGGAAGAGATCCATGAATGCTTTCTTGTGGAAACAGATGCTCTGTGGTTTGTGTTTGCACAGCAGCTGTATTAATAAAGCTATGTTAATATAGCTTTCCCTAATGCTTTTTAATTATTTTGCTATTTGATTTTAAAGATTACATAGCAGATCATGTCTGAAACAAAGGGTCAGTTTATATTATTCCTTCAGTCACCAAAATATTTTGCTACTAGAGGCCTGGTGCACAAAATGCATACACTCAGGGGGGTCTCTCAGCCTGGCCTGCACCCTCTCACAGTCTGGGAGCCCTCAGGGGATGTCTGACTGATGGTTTAGGCCCGCTCCCTAAGCCGTCAGTCAGACATCCTTAGTGATGCCATGCAGGTGGGAGAGGCTCCCACCACCACCGCTGCGCTGGCTAGCCATGAGCCTGGCTTCTGGCCTAGCCGTTCTCCCCCTGTGGGAGCACACTGACCACCAGGGGGCAGCTCCTGCATTGAGCGTCTGCCCCCTGGGGGTCAGTGCATGTCATGGCAACCAGTTGTTCCACTGTTCAGCCGATTTGCATATTAGCCTTTTATTATATAGAATAGCTGCCATGGAAGTCCTAGAAAAATGTGACTTATGATCAGTAAGATTTCTTCTCTGCAAGTTGTATAAAGGAGACAGTAAAGATTCAATGTGGGGGGGAGGGGGGATATTTCTTTTCTCTTTTCCTTTAAATCCAAACACCACACTGTCTTAAAGAAGTAAAAATATTGATTGAAAACACACAAATATACATATACAACCTAACACAATGCTATGAAAAAACTGAGAAGGCATGAAAAGGGGAGGCATGATGCAGAATGATTTAAACTATGTTTATTATTCTGCTCTTTGCTTTGTACTTTAAGCATGTCTGTGTTATTTGAACTTGTTGCAAGGAATATAGATTTATTACATTCATAATGAAAAAAGGACCTAAAGATGTAAAAATAAAATCATAAAGCAAATAATAAACTAGTAGGAAATTAATTACAAATGTGAAAAATAATTAAGATCTTTAATAATATTTTACTGAAATGAGTTCAAGCAAGTGGAAGAGAATGGCACCAATACCTCAACAATAAAATAAGGGCAAAGGTCATGCACAGACAGATTTTACAGAAAAGAAAATGCAACTGGTTGTTCCACTATGACTGTGTCCCCTTTAATCTATATTCTCAATAGGTAGTGGAATAAATTTTCTAAGACATAATCACATTTACTCTCCTACTGAAAAATATTTCCCCATTTTTTTTCTGAGACTATTGTAAGAAGAAGAAAGTCATAGTATCACAATTTCAGATTGTGCGTTAGAAAGCGGTCTCTGATTGGTGATGACTGAAGATTATTTTCCGAAGAGTGAAATGACAGAAGTCAGATTTCAGGAGCTAAAAAGGGTAACTGTGGGAAAAACAACTGCAGAATAAAGCGCAGACTATACATTCAAGAAGCCTATCAGTGAAAGGGAGTGAAATGTAACAACTGCTTGAAGGAGAAATGG
The DNA here is from genome assembly GCA_026230045.1 of Corynorhinus townsendii. Taxonomy (NCBI): domain Eukaryota; kingdom Metazoa; phylum Chordata; class Mammalia; order Chiroptera; family Vespertilionidae; genus Corynorhinus; species Corynorhinus townsendii. Next base: position 74,661,895 of record JAPDVU010000001.1, on the reverse strand, counting down.
TTATTAACCTAGCCCAGTGTCTAATAGATACTGACTGTGGATCTGGTTTTGACTTATCTTTATGTCAGTTTGTTGTTGTTTTTTGTTTTTGAGGGATTAAACCAATTTTAATTCACACTCATGGAAACACAGGTAAGTGTAAGGAAGTAGAAAAAAAAGACATCAACACGTCTCTTTTTAAAAATATATTTTTATTGATTTCAGAGAGGAAGGGAGAGGGAGAGTCAGAAACATTAATGATAAGAGAGAATCATTGGCTGCCTCCTACATGGCCCCCACTAGGGACCAAGCCTGCAACCCGAGCACGTGCCCTGGCTGGGAATCAAAACGTGACCTCCTGGTTCATAGGTCCACACTCAACCACTGAGCCATGCTGGCCAGGCTCAACCCAAGTCTCAACAACCAGAAACAATAGTGATATTTTAGAGAATTGTCCTTCAGCATCTCCTATCGGATACCTTTATGTTTTCATGTGTATGCGATATTGCGTTTCTCTATAAATTTAAGAAAATGTAAGGTCTCTTTTCATTTTGTGCTATTTCCGTCCCTTTCTATCCAAACTAGTGGTGTTTCTGCCTTTTAAAAATGTTTTGTCTCCCATGAATCATATTGGTGTTTGCCTCATTAGACAAAAGCCATTCACACAATCTTTCTGAGATAAGCTTCTGTTAAGACTGCCATATGCTTCTTAAAATCGTATTACTTGACAGAAATTTTCTCCTTAGAGTTATCTGAGGTTTTACTAAAGGACTTTGCAGTTACATCCTCAACTTTATCTTTTGAACATGTTTTGGTTTGTTTTAAATATATTTTTATTGATTTCAGAGAGGAAGAGAAATGGAGAGAGAATGAGAAACATCAATGAGACAGAATCATTGACTGGCTGCCTCCTGTATGCCCCCTACTGGTTCATAGGTTGACACTCAACTACTGAGCCACACCAGCTGGGCTGAACATATTTTTCTGAGTGGTCAAATTTAATGTTGGCCTGGCAGCTATTTATTAATTTTGGCATATTTTTTTTTATCATGCTGTATCATTATACATCTACTAGAGGCCAGGTGCATGAAAATTCACACATTTGTGTGGGGAGGGTCCCCTCAACTTGGCCTGTGCCCTTTTATAGTCCAGGAGTCCTTGGGGGATGTCCAACTGACGGCTTAGGCCACTCCCCAGGGGGGCGGGCCTAACCCACTGTCTGGCCTCCCTCTGTGGGAGGTGACCAGAGGGGCAATAGGGGGATGGCGCCAGCTGGCAAGCAGCCAGCCCTGCCCCCAATCGCCCCTCTGACACCGCTGGTCACCACCATCCCTGATCGCCATCACCTCCCTGTGCCCATGGGCACCTGCCTTGGCTGGCCTGGTGCTGCCCACTTGCCAGCCCTGCCCCCTGCTGACCTGTCTTTCTGCCATTCATTCAATTTGCATATTAGGCTTTTATTATATAGGATTATCCTTATATATTTATAGACACTATAACATGTACATATTTTATATACACATATATGTAAAATAATTAATGCTACTGCATATTCAATTTCCCATGTTATCAAATATTTTGCAAACAACATTTTGAATGATTGCTTTTATACTATATACTGTTAGTTGTTAAATCATTCCCCAGATATATTCATTGGGGTCATTGTTTCCAAGTTTTGTATTTATAAACCACATGTTAAACAACTTGATAATTTTTCAAGTTTCAGACTTTTTTCTTAGAGTAACTTCTTAAATGTAGAATAACTAGATAAAAATATCAATACTTTTATTACTTGTTAAATATTACAATGCTACTTTCCAAAGAGCTTGAATTATTTTTCACCTTTGCTTTCATTTTTATTACTTCAGGCTTATCACTTATGTCATCTCTTTCTTTTTCCTCAGAATCTTTCTACTTTCAGCCATTCTCTGTGGTTTTTATTTTGTTCTTTCTGGTACATTATATTTTAAATTATGATAAGGACAGTGTTTCTTTGGTTTGTCATGCTCTCTGTGTTGCTCTTCTTTCCTATTAACACATCAGTCACCACTTCCTTTATCTCAATAAATATATATCATGAGGAAACCAATATCATACCTTGTCTCTTCTATTTCCTCCAATGTGGGAAATAGAATACTTAATTTTGAGGATTTTGTTTTGTTTTTGAGAATCACATTTTAATTTATTAGCATTGTCAACTTAATATTAAACCATTTTTCATAGCATGAGATTATTTTTCAATCTGCCATAATATATGCCCACATATCTTCACCTTGAAAATGTAACATTTCAAGCTTTAATGGGGCTACATTATTCATTTTTTACATTCACAATTTTTACAGTACTGCCAGAGGCTTTCTCAGCATTTGCTTTGACTTGAGTCTTCAATGCATTTCTGATTGCTTTTGCAGAGATCTGAGTTTTAATTCATTCACCATGAGGTCATGAGGGCACTGGTGTGTCAGCCCAAATCATGAAGATATACTGAACAGTGGCTCAGGCATCTGTGTAGCCAGCTTGTTGGAAGACTAGGAGCTGGAAAAAGAACAATAACAAGCACAACTCTTATTTTCTGAGGCTAATAGGAGGGTAAAGTGTAAATGCTTTGGTGAGATTTGATAAAATGACTGGTTTGTGTTTGGGTGTCCTTAGAATGTTGAAATCTGCTAAAGAAAAGGCACAGTAGGTTTAGGCACTGCACATCAGTGGCTGCTAATATCACAAAAAGAGAGACAAACAGGAATTGTGTCTTTCTGATGGAAGAAAACAATTTGCCACACACAAAAGATTTAATATAAATCTGGTTCAATTTATAGGAAATGCCAACGACATGGAAACATTAGCAATCAGGAAAGTAAGGGCTTGATTTATTTAACAAAAAATTACAAGAAAACACAAGTTGAAGGGGGAAACCTAAAGATGTAAAGATACCTAGGATATACATTAAATACTACAATATAACTATTTGTACCCTGATTCAAAAGAACTGTTAAAAAATTATGATGTATATGTGATAATTGAAAACTTGAACAGCCACTAGATATTTGATTATATGAAGGAATTGTTAGTTTTGTTCTGATAATAGTGTTGTTGTGTTATAAAAGTAGTCCTTAACTTTTAGAGATATATACTAACATATTTATGGATAAAGTATGTGATGTTAGGCATTTGCTTTAAAATAATATGGAGGGCCCTAGCCAGTTTGGCTCAGTGGATAGAGCGTCAGCCTGCAAACTGAAAGGTCCCAGGTTGGATTCCTGTCAAGGGCACATGCTCAATCCCTAGTGGGGGACTTGCAGGAGGCAGCTGATCCATGATTCTCTTTCATCATGGATGTTTCTATCTCTCTCCCTCTTTCTTCCTCTCTGAAATCAATAAAAAAATATATATTTTAAATAATAATAATAATAATAATAATAATAATATGGAGGGAGGGAATGAGTAGAGAGGCATATAGATGAAACAAGACTGATCATGAGTAGCTTCATAATGGGAATGTGGGAAATGGCTCAGAAGAATTAGGTGAACAAGATTGAGAAGAGTCTCACCATTGGAACCCAAGCAGAATTTATACTTCTCTTGAGAAAAAAGTGACACCTTTAAAGTTTATTGGAGAGAAAGAAATCAATAATAAATGTGCTTGGCTCAACTGTGTCTCAAAAGTGAGAGGGTAAAAAAGATATTTTCAGGTGCATTACAATTACAAGACGTTCTTCAAGGAGAAGACATAATCTGAAGGGAAGGAGAGACATAAAACAAAAAATTGTCAGAAAGAAAGAAGCGAAGTATTTTGTAAATCTAATTTTAAAAATTGTAAAAACGTTAACTATTTTGTTTAAACATTACATGGAAAATTGTATGATAATAAGAGGGAAGTTAGGAGTGCTGAGTGAGTAATTAAAGCATGCTGAAGTCCTCCTTTTTTTGAAGGAGAATGGAAATATTGAATAACTTTAGAATTTATGGAAAGATAGCTATTTGAGTTTGTTAGTTAAAAGTGTAAGGGTAATTACTATAAGCACACAATTGGATCTTCGTGTTTGGAATTAACAGAAGAGAAAAATAAAAGACTACAAAGTGTATTAATATAACAGAAGGCAAGGGAATTTTTTCAAATGAAGCAAAGAATAAATATGATAAACAGAAAAATAATAAAATTAGAAAATATATCAGTACTCAAAGGGTGTTAAAATGGAAATTTACCTATTAAGAGACAGAGATTATTACCTAGCTACTAGAAAAAAAATGCTACAAGCTCTTTATAGGAAGCATACCAACAGCAGAGTGATTGTTACAGAGGAATGTGAAAATATATACATCAGCTAAATTCTTATCAAAAGATAGATGATGAACATCTGTTTCTGGTAATTTGCAGTTTAGATAACCTGTAAAACTTTCTGCTCCCAAATATCTGGAAATTCATGATAAAATATTATAAACATCTTCTCAGTTTACAAGAAAGAAAAAAAGTACTCAGGAGCTTAAAAAAAGAAAGAAAGAAAAAAAAGAAGGAAGGAATAAAATGCTGCATGGACAAATTACCAGTCTCAGTAACCAGTAACCATGAGCCTTGGGGTTTAATCAGGTGAAAAGTTTAAATTCAAGAAAGTAGGAGTGGTATGAATACTTGAAACTCCTGATCCGCCCCACCACCCTACCTAGAGCTGATAACCAGAAGAGCCAATCCATTGGCACAGGATACAACCACAAAGCTCATCTGTCTTGGCTAGGACTCTTTGGTTTGGAGTTTTCAAAGTCTCCTTTGAGAAATTGAAATCTCAAGCAAAGTTGGAGTTAAAATTTACTCCTAAACTGAGAAATTAACATAAGCCTGACTGGCATGGCTCAGTGGTTGATCGTCAACCTGTGAACCAGGAGGTTACAGTTCAATTCCCTGTCTAGGCACATGGGGTGGGGCGGGAGAATAGGTTCCAACTCAATCCCCAGATTGAGGGGGGAGAGGGGGCAAGAGGCAGCAAATCAGTGATTCTCTCTCATTATTGATGTTTCTACCGCTCTCTCCTTTTCCTTCCTCTCTGAAATCCATAAAAATATCTTTTAAAAAAGAAATTAACATAAAAAGTGGATCCAGGTGGCAGCAATACCTGTAGCAACCAAACAGGAGCGAATGTAAGGCCTCTCTGGAAGTTTATAACTCCAGAGAGCACTGGAGTTATAAACTCCACAGAGATGCCTTACTTAAAAGGAAATGCATCTTTTCACTGATTTTTCCAGTTCAACTGGAAATTTCCATTTAAAATTCAAGTTTCAGTCTTTTTTTCTAAGGGTAACTTCTTAAACGTGGGATAACTGGATAAAAGTATTAATACTTTTATTACTTGTTAAATAATGCAATGCTACTTTCCAAAGAGCTTGAATTATTTTTCACCTTTGCGTACCCAGAACGCAGCAATCTTTCACCCCCATCAGGATCTCTGACATTGATCCTATCTCGTTGTTACAATGCAACACCACTGAATATTCCAGTCACTCCTCTCGTTTGTTACCCATGGTCAGGCATTACAGTTAGGTATACAATGTCAACTCCGCTGCCTCTCTCTGCTTCTAGGGTGTTCACTGGGCAGAACGGCGGCTCTGGTTGAAGCCACCTTTCTCTGCACCTGCATCCTGCAGCTGAACATGGCTGAGAATAACACTGACACACCAACTGGTATTACATTCAGGACCCCGACTCTCAGGTGGCCCCTTAGTGCTGCCGAGGAATTAAACTGCACACCCCTAGTCCATTCTTCATTCTTTTCCTCTTCTACACCATGTTCTGTACTTCCTCTCTTCAAACCCTCAGTACCTTCTCTCCTGTCCTTTCAGATGATGATGCTGCTTCTTCCCTCTCTAAGAGAGTTGTGGCTTCAGAAAAACATTTTCATAAACCTCCATCATCATATCTATTCACACTTGTCAGATTACCAGACATCCTTCTCCAACTGTGGATGAAAGGTTTATGCCTTGACCTGGACTAGACCTTCAACTTGTGCCCCAGACACAATCCCCTCCTGATTACTTGAAGACATCACTTCAGCATTTCCCCTTCCCTTTCCCACAAGTTTTCCTTTCTTCGGGGTCACATTGGAGTAGCAAATATGCTACTATCACTCACATCTTAAGACACATGCACACACACACACACACACACACACACACACACACACGGAAAGCTCTCGCGATCTATTTTTTTCTGAGCTCTTTTATAATTAAACTTCTAGAAAAACTTGTCTATACTCACTGACTCCAATTCCCCTCTTACTACCAGGCTTTTGCTTCAACTGCTTCCTTGTAACTCCTCTCATGCTTACTTGTTATCAAGGTATGTAAGAGGACCACTGTGTTAGTTAGAATGCCTTTATTGTTTTTTTTAAATCTTTATTGTTGAAAGTATTATCATGTGTTCCCCTTCTTCCCCATGGACCCCTTCTAGCCTGCCCCCACCCCCAACCTCAGGCCTTCACCACCCTATTGTCTGTGTCCATGGGTTATGCATATGTGCATACAAGTTCTTTGGTTGATCTCTTCCTTCCCACCCTCCCACCCACCCCCACCTTCCCTCTGAGATTTGACAGTCTGTTCCATGTTTCTATGTCTCTGGTTTAGGATGCCTTTAGATGTAAGTAACAGAACCTAGCTTAAATAATTACAGGAATGTATTGATTCAAATAACTGGTAAGTTTAACAATAGGCCAGGATAAGTTTGACTCAGCAGCTGAAAATCAATCAATCAATCAATCATCCAGTAGCAAATTTCCCTTTCTCAATTCTGCAATCCCTGGGAGGTCAGCTCAGCCTCACTCTACTGTTGGCTCCCTTTGTGATGCTGGATAGTTATTAAATACAGGCAAATTTCGTTTTACTGTGCTTCACAGATTATGCATTTTTTACAAATTGAAGGTTTGTGGCAATGCTGCAAGTCTATGAGCACCATTATTCCAAAAGTATGTGCTCACTTCATGTCTCTGTGTCACGTTTGGGTAATTCTTGCAATCTTTCAACTTTCTCTTTCATTATTATTACATTTGTTATTGTGATCTGTGATCAGTGATCTTGGATGTCACTGTTGTCATTGTTTTGGGGTGCCATGACCCAACCACACCTGTATAAGACAGTGAATTTAATTGTTAAATGTTGAATGTTCTCTGAGAAACAACACTATTGCAATTAGGCCAGTTAATAACCCTACGGTGGCCTCCAAGTGTTTAATGAAAGCGAGAGTTACAGGTCTCTCACTTTAAATCAAAGCTAGAAATGATTAAGCTTAGTGAGGAAGGCATATTGGAAGCCAAGACAGGCCCAAAGCTAGACCTCTTGGTACTAACCAGTTAGCCAAGTTGTAAATGCAAAGAAAAAGTTCTTGGAGGAAATTAAAAGTGCTACTCCCATGAGCACACATTTGGGTATTAAATATCATTCTGATATGATGAAACTAATATTTTTAATTGTCTGGTGACCTGATCTAGAGGACATTTCCAAGAAAATATTAGTAAAAGTGTTTAGAGTGAAGGCCCGGAATGGAAATAACTGTGTGGCAGCTGCCAATAAAAGACAAATGCTTATTTGAATGTTTGTTAAAAAAATAGGATTAAATAGTTTATCATCTCTCTTGTCCAAAGTCTGAGAAAAGACTCAAGATTCACTTCTAGGATGGGGAAAGTTGAATTTTACTGATGATTAGTTAAAAGAAAAGCCAACAGAAATTAGGTAAAATAATTATATTTACAACTAAGGACCAACTGTAGATTTCTAAAAGGTATAAGAAAAGCACTTTAATTTAGTCACCTCTGTATTCATCTTCTTAAGGTTAAATTACCTTGACATAGTTTTTTACTTATGTATATTTTTTCCCTTTATAATCTTGGAGAACTTGCTTGGGAAGTTTTTTTAGGTATTACTTCTGAAGTTTTCTTTTACTTACAAAAAATAAATAATTTCTTAGTCACTGAAGCAAAAAGAAAATAACAAGGAAAGTAATTTCAGCAAATGCGCTAATCATTTGCTAGCATTTCTTTTCTTAAAGGTGTATGATAGCAGTTGGTTTTTCTCTCTGGCAACCTCATGTATCTGTGATAAAGTAGATGGCACTGTGGCATCAAAGCCAGCCAGAAAAATTTTGAACACACTAGTTAGGTAATTTTGATGTTATTTTTCTTTAGAGGAAAGCTTAGGGCAAAAAATGTTTTAAAAGAGAGAAAATATAAAATAAAAAAATAAAAAATAAAATTATGTATAATAAGTAATATTCCACATAAGTTATATGTATGCTATAATAGGATAGATATATTTTATTAGTATGCATACTAGAATTTAACCAGAAGTTTTGTAAGTTTATATGCTAGAATTACACATTCTAGCTGGTTGCCGACTGTCCTAAAAAGACCACTGAAGATCTTCTCATATCCATCCATTTCTTCTCCAACCTGAAAGGCAGTGAACAGCTACAAGAGATAATTGGTGGTTTATAGTCTGCTTGTGTTTGTGGCCTCAATCTAACTTCATTTGCCTTTTGCCCTTCTTCAGACGAGGCCACATTTAGTCCTAGATGGATAGCCACAATCCCTTGCTGAGTAAGCTGCAGACCCATCCTGCAGACAAGGAGGATCTGTTTGTTGCCATTAACCTGCGGACAATTATGCGTCTGGATTGGCCTCCTGTGAGGTCTGGGAAACGTAGGACCCATGAATTACTCTATAAATGAAGCTGGTTTCCACAGCAAGGGTAGGATGTGTAATTGCCGCTCCTTGTTCCTGGTCCGCAGAGTGCAGATTCTAACCTCCAGGAGACTTCTCCTACGGGCTTCTAACCTGAGACCCAGATGGGACTGAGGAGAGTCACTTACTACATGAAATTGGTAACTTCAATGATGGCTACTACCACGAAAGTCTTGATTCAAAGCATGTGAATTAAGGTATACTTTGTGTTGCAGATATTATTGTTTATCTCATTTGTATTAGAAAAGTTCTTTATCTTAAAGAACATAATAGTAAGAGCCTCTCTATAAGAAAAATTACATTTTAGATTAAGTAGCTTAAAAAGCAAGTCAAAAAAGATAACAAACCAGCTTCACCAGTGCTACCCTCAACGACAGTTTCTTGGTATGTGCTGCATCACTCCAGGAGCCACTGAGCACATGAGTCAGGCCATTCTGATATTTAATACCACAAGAGAAACTCTTCAATGACAGGGAAGTAACTAAAACATGCTTCAGCAGAGTGACAGATATTGCTGCCCCTAATTTAAAATTTTAAAATCATATACTATTTAGTATTTGTTTTTAAGTGCACACATTTTTAATTTTTTCCTCAATTGGTGCCCAAAGACATAGACCACTATGGTTTTATAGCCTCCAAAGTACAGCCCACCCATCTTCATAACTTTATTTCCATTTTATTTTGAGCTCATTCTTCCTCAGCTTCACAGTTCTACTTAGTCCCTTTTCTCTCCACACCCAGTCACCTTTGTCCTTCTTCTTCTTCTTAGATTCTCCTGTATTCCTGTGTGCTGGCTTTGTTCTTTCCTCCACCCTGAAAATCTCTTTCTACCTCAGCTTCTCTACATTTTCTATTTATTTCACCATTTTTGCTGCCACCCCCAATGCCATTGTATCTTGCTTGGATTCTTCCAGTGACCTCCTAATTGGACCCCTAGATGCCATACTTTTACTCTTCTAGTTTGGCCACACTCCAACCAAGGTGATAGTTATAAAACAGAAAAGGAATCATAGCACTCCCTGCTTAAAAACCCCTTATTGGTTCCCATTGTTTATAGGATAAATTCAAAAATTCTTAAAATGTCCCATAAAGCTCTGCTGCTCTGCCTGCTACTGTCCTGTTACTTGCTGTGATCCACTCAGTGTGGACTGCTTTTTGTCCTATCTTCCTCCCTTGCTTTCCTCTGTCTACATTTTTTTGGAGTGGACAGTGTCAGAGTGGTGATAATTCTTAATGAGCCTCTTAGGCTCATAAAAAGAGACTGTCCACGTGGAATTTAGATGAAGTTTGACAATGGTGAGTGATTGGAGGGCTCAGAAAATGCTTAGCTATACTGGAAGGCATCACTTTTTCTTGGAAAATCATCCAAACCCTTTGTTATTATTTATTTTTATAAAATAATTTTTATTGATATTTAGAGAGAGAAGCAGGGTGAGGAAGAGAGGGGAGGGCAGGAGCGAGAGAGAAAGAAATAGAGAGAGAGAAAGAGAGAGAGAGAGAGAAAGGTCAATGTGAGGGCAAAACATCAATTGGCTGCTTCCTCATGCCCCCTATTGGGTATCAAGCCTGCACCCTAGTCATGTGCCCTGACCAGGAATCAAACTGGCAACCTTTCAGTGCACAAGATGATGCCCAACCAAGTGAGCCACAATAGCCAGGGCTAAACCTGTTTTTTTAATACTAAAATAATACATGCTTGCCCGGCTGGCATGGTTCAGTGTTTCAGTGTCGACCTATGAACCAAGAGGTCACGGTTCGATTCCTGGTGGGGGCACATGCTCAGGTTGCCAGCTCGATCCCCTGTAGGGGGCATGCAGTAGGAAGCCGATCAATGATTGCCTCTCATCATTGATGTTTCTATCTCTCTCTCCCTCTCCCTCTCTCTCTAAAATCAATACAAATGTATATTTAAAAAAATAATACATGCTAATTGTAACAACAATTTAAAAAACCATAGAAGTGAGCTTCAGAGATGCCCCTCCAGATTTTTCTCTGCATTTAATTAGCAAATATGTTAACACAGGTAAGTTCTCCAGTGGACAAACAAACAAACAAAAAGTATAATTCCTATCCCAGCAATAGCTGAACCTCAGAATAGAAAACTAGAAATTGAAGTGTATTTATGATGAACCCTTATAGAAATTTGTTTGCTTTTCCAATGGACTGTGAAGACATTCACATGAATCAGTCGATTTAATAGTTTAATTTTGCCACCCCCTCCACCCAGTATGGAAATTAGTTTTAGTTACTGCAAATTCTGCCACACTAACAAGGCTGCTCCTGCATCGAGGAAGCTGTCCCACACTGCAAGGTACCACTGTCCAGGAATCCCAGGATGAACAGCAGTGTAACTACACCTTACTCTACTATGGATGTTATCAGTCATTAATTGTTTGCCAAGGCAATGTACAACACAGACTTCTCATTCTAGTTTGCATTTTTCTTATTGTTAACTAGTGGCCCAGTGCACGAAATTCGTGCATGGCGGGGGGGGGGGCGGGGGCTGTCCCTCAGCCCAGCCTGCACCCTCTCCAATCTGGGACTCCTTGAAGGATATCCTACTGCTGGTTTACAGGGATCGGGCCTAAACCGGCAGTCAGACACACCTCTCGCAATCCAAGACTGCTGGCTCCTAACTGCTTGCCTGCCTGCCTGCCTGATTGCCCCCAACTGCCCCCTGCAACTGGCCTGCTCGCCCCCAAATGCCCCACCCGCTGGCCTGATCACCCCCAACTGCCCCCCGTGCCAGTGTGCTCGCCCCCAACTGCCGCCCCCTGCTGGCCTGCTCACCTCCACCTTCCCTCCCCACTGGCCTGCTCACCCCCAACTGCCCCACTGCTGACCTGCTCACGCCAAACTGCCCTCCCACCAGCCTGATCACCCACAACTGCCCTCCCCTCTTGGCCTCTATTTTTTTTTTTAATAATAAATCTTTATTCAGATTATTACAATTGTTTCTCCTTTTTCCCCCAATAGCTCCCCTCCACCTGGTTCCCACCCCACCTTCTGCCCTTACCTTCCCTGCACTGTCCTCATCCATAGGTGTATGATTTTTGTCCAGTCTCTTCCTGCACGCCCCCATACCCCTTTCCCCCTGAGAATTATCAGTCCACTCCCTTTCTATGCCCCTGATTCTATTATATTCACCAGTTTATTCTGTTCCTCAGGTTTTTAATTCACTTGATTTTTAGGTTCACTTGTTGATAGATATGGATTTGTTGTTCATAATTTTTATCTTTACTTTTTTCTTCTTCCTCTTCTTAAAGAATACCTTTCAGCATTTCATATCATACTGGTTTGGTGGTGATGAACTCCTTTAGCTTTTTCTTATCTGTGAAGCTCTTTATCTGACCTTCCATTCTGAATAATAGCTTTGCTGGGTAGAGTAATCTTGGTTGTAGGTTCCTGCTATTCATCACTTTGAAAATTTCTTGCCACTCCCATCTGGCCTGCATAGTTTCTGTTGAGAAATCAGCTGACAATCGTATGGGTGCTCCCTTGTAGGTAAGTAACTGTTTTTGTCTTGCTGCTTTTAATATTCTCTCTTTGTCTTTTGCCCTTGGCATTTTAATTATGATGTGTCTTGGTGTGGTCCTCTTTGGATTCCTTTTGTTTGGGGTTCTGTGCGCTTCCTGGACTTGTAAGTCTATTTCTTTCACCAGGTGGGGGGAGTTTTCAGTCATTATTTTTTCAAATAGGTTTTCAGTATCTTGCTTTCTCTCTTCTTCTGGCACCCCCATAATTCTGATGTTGGTACGCTTGAAGTTGTCCCAGAGGCTTCTTACACTATCTTCAACTTTTTGGAATTTTTTTGCTTTTTGCTTTTTCATTGAGTGTTTTTTGCTTCTTTGTATTTCAATTCTTTGACTTGATTCTTGTGTTCCTCTAGTCTGTTGTTGGGTCTCTGTATAATATTTTTTATTTCAGTGTATGTTTAATTTCTAGTTGGTCCTTTTTCATATCTTCAAGGGTCTCATTATATTTATCGGCCTTTTCTAGGATATTCTTGAAAAGCCTTATAACCATGGTTTTGAATTCTATATCCAGTCGTTTGTTTTCCTCCATTTCTTTCTTTGTGATCTGTTTCTTTGTTGCCGCATTTTCACTGCTTCCCTGAGTTGGTAGGGTAGCTTTATGTGCTAGGTTTCCTATATGGGCCAGTGGGTCGGCCTCCCCAGTTAACCTGAGGTGGACACTCTTGGTGGACCCCTTTGTGGACTGTGTGTACAGCCTTGTTGTAGTTAAGTCTTGATTGTTGTTGGTATCACTGGGAGGAATTGACCTCCAGGCCAGTTGGCTGTGAGGATCAGTTGTATCTACGCTGGGAGAAGTTCGGTGCTAGATACAGCCTTATAAGATTAAACTCGTCAAATTGCAAAAGCCTCTGTGCTCAGCTTGGATGGGGTGGAGTCTCAGGGCGGAGCAGAAAGTCTTGGCTTCCCGTCAGCCCTGCCCTTGTCCGCGCATGCCTCCAGACCTCTGGCTTCCCCAGCTCCTAAGCCTCTGCCCGAGAGTCCAGATTCCCCCTGCAAGAGCGTGGGTCCCCAGGGGCTTGCCTGGAACTGGGGTTCAGTGCAGTCAGAACTGGTGTTCAGTGCAGTCAGGAGCTTCCGACTCCCTTCTGCTAGGGAAAGCCTGTGGCAACCTCCGCATTCTTTGTGCGCACTCGTGTGCACGAGCCTCCAGACCCCTGCCAGCCGGAGGTCCCCAGGGTCTCCGAGTCTCCGAGTGCCTTTCTCTCTACCTGACAGTCCAGATTCCCCCTGTATGGGCCTGGGTCCATGGGGTTTCGCCCGTAACTGGGGTTCAGTGCCGTCGGAACTGGGGTTCAGTGCAGTTGGGGGCTTCCTTCCCCCTCCCTCCAGAGAAAGTCTGCCAGGCTCTCAGCCACCCTTCCTCTCTGCGCCCACAAAGACCCTTTCCTGTACCTCAACACTTTGCCATTCCTCCAATTCTCTGTGAGCTTTTCTCTTTCTTCTAGTTGTAGAATTTCCACTCAGCCAGCCTTCCTGTGATTCTGGATGGTGTCCGTTCTGTCTTTTAGTTGTAGTTTTGAAATTGTTGTGTGAGGCAGCAGTTTAGGTGCTTACTTATGCCGCCATCTTGGTTTCTTCCTCCCCTCTTGGCCTCTAACCGCCTCTACCTCAGCCCTGCCACCATGGCTTTGTCCAGAAGAACATCCAGAAGGTCTCCTGGAAGGTCTCACAGTCTAATTAGCATATTACCCTTTTATTAGTATAGATAGAGGCCTGATGCATGTGTGGGATCTGGCTGGTTTGCCCTAAAGGGTGTCCTGGATCAGGGTGGCAGTTCCCTTGGGGCGTGGGGCAGCCTGGGCGAGGGGCCTGTGGTGGTTTGAAGGCCAGTCATGCCCCCATGGGGTGAGGGTCCCCACTAGGGGGGGCGTGGCTAGCCTGCGTGAGAAGCTGAGGGCTGTTTTCAAGCTGGCCACACACCCTTCAGGCTGGGGGTTCCCGCTGGAGTGTCTGGCAAGCCTGGGTGAGGGGCTGATGGCTGTTTGCAGGCTGGCCAGGCCCCCCACCAGGGACTCTTACTCCATGGGGGTGTGGCCAGCTGGGTGAGGGGCTGAGGGCCATTTTCAGGTTGGCCACACCCCCTGGCAACCCAGGTCCCCAGCCACTCCTTGAGCAGAGGCCAGAGCTGGCTGGAAGCTTGGCTTCCTCCATCACCAGGGGCAACCCAAGCCTTCTGCTCACTCCAGCTCTGTGGCCACCTCCATCTTTGTTGGGTTAATTTTCATACTTGCTCCTGATTGGCTGGTGGGCATAGTGGAGGACAGTCAATGTGCATGTTTCTCTTTTATTAGTGTAGATGGTTGAGCATATATATATATATATATATATATATATATATATATATATATATAAAGCCAGTGACTGGAACACTGTAATGACCAGAACAACCGGTCACTATGACACCCATTGCGGCCAGCAAACCGACCCAATGGGGAGGTGGGGCTACTGGACAACCTCCTGCTTCCCCTAGCCTCAGCTGGCCCCACCCCTGATCTGCCCACAGCCCCTCCCCCTAGTTGGCCCTGCCCCTGATTGCCCCCCCCACCCCAATAGGGGGCAGGGCCAGAGGCCAACCTCCTGCAGCCCCTCCTTCTGCCTGGCCACACCCCAGATTGGGCCTCCCACCCTGATCAGGGGCAGGGCTGCTGGCCAACCACTGGCAGCCCCCCTGGCCAGCCCCACCACTAATGGGTCCCTATCACCCCAATGGGCCTGCATCCCCTCCCTGCAGTCAGCCCTGCCCCCAATCAACCTCCCCACTCTGATCAGGGACAGGGCCGGCCGGCCAACTACCCATAGCCCCTCCCCCAGGCCGCTGGCCCCCAATCCACCCCTCCACCCCATTCCAGGGCAGGGCCAGCTGGCCCACAGTCTCTCTCTATGGTCGGCCCATCCCCGATCAACTCCTACCACCCAGAGAGACCTGTAGCCCCTCCCCGCAGCCAGCTCTGTCCCTGACTGTTCCCACCACAGCAATTGGAGGTGGAGCTGGCTGGCCAACCTCCCCCAGCCCCTCTCCTGGCCACTGACCCCTCATTGCCACCCCCCCCCCACCCAATTCAAGGGTGGGGCCGGCCAGCCTACCACTCACAGCCACTCCCCATGACCGCCCCACCCCCAATCAGCCCCCCACCCCAATCAGGGGCGGGGCCTGCCAGCCAATTGCTCTCAGCCCTCCCCCCAGCAAACCTGGCCCTGATCGGGCCCCCAATTGGGGTGGACCAGCCAGCCAATCTACCGCTGTCTCCTCCTCCAGACAGGCCTGGCCCTGATTGGGGCCGGGCTGGCCAGACTCTACCCATGCACGAATTTGTGCACTGGGCCTCTAGTGTTTATATATTTGTGATTCTTCTGTGAATTGCCTATTTTTGTCTTCTACTGTTTTTATCAACAGGTTATTTTTCTTTTTATGAAATTATAAAAGTTTTTTGTAACATTGAATGTTACAGAGGCATGCCACACAGCTCCCCCTTTAAGGATGGGCTTGCTGCCTGCACTAGGGGAGTGCTGTGAGCAGACAGCCTTCACTGTCAGTCCCTCCAGGGATGGCACCAGCTGCAGAGCAACCTTGCCCAAGGTTACATCCTTACCCTAGTGGCTTACATCAATGACTGCTGTGAGGAAGGAAGGTTATAAAGGTCCAGCTATTTTGGCACAGTAGGGGACAATTCTAACAGGTCATTTACCTCTAGAACTCCCTGTGTGATCAGCCAAAGCTATTATTTGTGTCTGCATTACAACTGGACTTCTCCCAAATCCTAAATCCTTCCTTTGCCTTCCACAGGGATTGATCCTAAGGAAACTTCCTTATAAATATTCTGTCTTAGGTTCTGCTTCCTGGAGAATTCATCCTGTGGAAAATATATATTTCAGATATCCTAGCAAATATTTTCTCAGAAAATATCTATTGGCAAATATTGTGTCAATACCTTTGCACAATCTCTTCTTATGTCATTTTCCCTTGGCTGTCTCCTACTTCTCCTGTAAGTATCAGCTGAAGTGTCATATCCTTATTGAGGCCTTCCCTGATCTTCAGTAAATCAAATCTCTCTGTTACTTTTACTCATAGCTTCCTGCTACATAATGCATGTTTAGTAAATATTAGTTGCATGAATGAAAGGATGAATAAAGGAGGGCACTAAAGGATGAGTTTTCTTTCTAAAAATGACTTCCAAACAAGGAAAACTCAGCAACTGAGTTTGTAACACAAGCATCACCAACTGAAATTATGAAACCATTCTGCCTTCTTTTTTGGTGCCCTGAAAATTTTTTGTGGTGTGGAAATGAGTATTGGTATAAATTAATCATGTCCTTATTTTCTCGCAATGGATTACTTAAAATTTATTTCAAGGAATTTCCTTTGGAACCCAGGGTTCTTTTAAATCCAATTTGAAAACCATTATTCCATATAATTGGCATAGTAAAAAAAAAAATAGAAGTTCTATGGTTAAACCTTTTAAAGACAAAATTAATTTCCACTGCTCAAGGCCTAAAGGGAAAATTTAGAAAGTGGGGAGAGAAAATGGGTTATCTCATTAGATTTTGTTCAGGACCTATTATTACCAATTTACTAGCTCACCCTTGAATTGGATTGGAGTATTACCATGATTACTGTATTTATAATATTACAAGGAATTTATAATGTGGCATTTGGAGCTGAAATTTCTCATGATTATTTTAGCCTACAAGCAGTAATAATACTTAATCAAGCAAAACTTTCTATTTTTTCATGCTATTTAACAATGTATAGTTAAATCACATGTGATTCTTATACGATGGATAAATTTTATTACACCCAATTTAGTAACAGGAAGACTAAAAGCTTAACACCAAATGCATTATGCACATCATTGGGACTTGGTTAAAAGGAACTTGATAGCCTTCTATTTTTAAGAAGTATATGGGCCTCAGGACATGGGCTTATTGTCACACACATGCAATCATTCAGAAACAAATTGCCACATACTAAGGACAACTTTTTCTCACCCAATACAAAGAGGGACTAAAACTAATTTCTCATCTTTCAATAAATTATGTCTCTGTATGCTGGGTGAGTTTGCTGCTTGGACCATTTGTTTCTTCAAAACTTGGATCAAAATCTCTTCTAAAACAGGGAAGAAAAATATTTTCACAAATAAGCAGAGGACAGACAGACCTCTTATCTGCTCTTCAACCATGGCAGTCTTAAAGAATCCAAAGGCAAAGGAGAAAGAATATATGTCCCTCCTTTTAATAGATGTTTGCCACCAGGGGTTCTAAGGTAGACTTTAGAGGGTCAGTGATCTTGGATTTAAAAAAAGATTAGATATTTATTTTCATTTACTTCTAACTAAAATTTAGTTAGGCAACAAACTCTAGAGTAGTGTTAGTAGTATCTATGATTTTTGTCTCCAATATACTAGTAAATGGTATGTAATTGTTATATCACTTTCCTGATGTTACTGATGCCTCTAAATATCATTTACACCCATCATTACTTCAAATTTACGTAGTTATTATATCTGCTGCTAAATCTAGCCATTTGATGTCTCAGTGAAGAAGCAAGTATGTTATTAGGCCTCATGTTTTTTAAAAGCATTTTTAAAAAACATATAGGCCAATATATTTATGCATTTTGTTTTATGAATTTACAAACATTATTTTGAGAAGAGTTCATAGGCCTCATGTGGATACTAATGGGATTAATGGAACAAAAAATGGTCAGAAATACCTAAACAGTTATTATCAACCTTATTAGACCTAATTTTTCCCTTTTTAAAAATTGAGGTGAATTTCACATAACATTCAATTAACCATTTTAGAGTGTACAACTCATTGTCATCTGGTCCAGTCACAATAATGTGTAACCAGACCCTCTCTAGTTTCAAAACATTTTTATCTCCCCAGAAGAACACCCCAGACCTCTTAAGCAATCACTCCCCATTCTTCCCTTCCCCCATTTCTTGACAACCACTAATCTTTTTTCTGTCTCTGTGGATTTGCCTATTCTGGACATCCTAATATATAAAAACCCTGGGTCTGTCACATCCACAATGACTGGGAGGCTCGACCAACTGGAAGTCAGTCCTGCAGTCAGCGCTGGGTTTCCATGGCGTCCCAGCACTGACTGCTGAGGGGACTGCAAATCAGGCCCATGGAGAGGCCTGAAGAGAGAAGCAGGGTCTGATCAATAGCCTCTGTGGCAGCTGTCGATCAGCACTTGCCTCTCTCTTTCTTTCTGGGCCTGGTCAGCAGCCACGCCTCCATTTCTCTCCAGGCCTCCAGCGGGGCTGCTGATCAGCACCGCCTTTCTGATCAGGCCCTGTTGATAGGCCCAGAGATGCTGACTGGCATAGAAACCAACCAATAAGAACCAAATTTGGGTCAACTGTGAGGAGCTAATGGCTGCCTAGGAGGCAGAGCTTTTGAGGCTGACTGGCACAGAAAACGACCAATCAGAACCAAATTGGCCGGCAGAGGAGAGCAGTTGGGAGCGAGATCAGGCCTTCAGGGGAGGGCAGTTGGGGGTGAGATCAGGCTGGCAGGGGAGGGCAGTTAGGGGTGATCAGGCAGGCAGGGAAGGGCAGTTGAGGGTGAGATCAGACCAGCAGGGGAGGGCAGTTGGGGGTGACCAGGCTGGCAGGGGAGGGCAGTTGGGGACCATCAGGCCATCAGGAGAAGGCAGTTGGGGTCGAGATCAGACCAGCAAGGGAGAGCAATTGGGAGCCATCAGGCCAGCAGGGGAGGGCAGTTGGGGGCAATCAGGCAGGCAGGTGAGCAGTTAGGAGCCAGCAGTCCCAGATTGTGAGAGGGATGTCCGACTGCCGATTTAGGCCCAATCCCACAGTCCGACAGTCTGACATCCCCTGAGGGGTCCCAGATTAGAGTTTTCAGGCTGGGCTGAGGGACACCTCCCCCCCCTCCCAACCCCCCAGTGCATGAATTTTGTGCACCGGCCTCTAGTATCATATTTTTTAAAATTGTACAAAAAAAAAAAAAAAAGACCCAGAATAGCCACAGCAATCCTGAGAAAGAAGAACAAAGTTGGAGGAATCACAATACCAGATATCAAGCTATATTACCAAGCCATGGTTCTCAAAACTGCCTGGTACTGGCACAAGAACAGACATATAGACCAATGGAACAGAACAGAGAACCCAGAAATTGCTCAAGCCATTATGCTCAATTAATATTTGACAAAGGAGGCAAGAGCATACAATGGAGTCAAGATAGTCTCTTCAATAAATGGTGCTGGGAAATTTGGTCAGATACATGCAAAAAAATGAAACTAGATCACCAACTTACACCATACTCAAAAACAAACTCAAAATGTCTAAAGGACTTAAATATAAGATGGGAAACCATAAAAATCCTACAAGACTCCATAAGCAGCAAAATAGCAGACATATGTCGTAGCAATATCTTTACCGACACAGCAACTAGGGCAATCGAGACTAAGGAGAGAATAAACAAATGGGACTACATGAAAATTAAAAAGCTTCTGCACAGCAAAATAAACTATCAACAAAACAACAAGAAAGCCCACTGCATGGGAAAACATATTTGCCAATGATATTTCCAATAAGGGTTTAATCTCCAAAATTTATGGAGAACTCATACAACTTAACAAAAGGGAGATAAACAATCTAATCAAAAAATGGGCAAAAGACCTAAATGGACACTTTTCAAAAGAGGACATACAGGAGGCCGAGAGACATATAAAACATGTTCAAAGTCACTAATCATTTGAGAGATGCAAATCAAAACAACAATGAGATACCATCTCACACAAGTCAGAATGGCTATCATCAACAAATCAACAAATGACAAGTGCTGTGAGGATGTGGAGAAAAAGGAACCCTCCTGCACTGCTTGTGGGAATGCAGACAGGTGCAGCCACTGTGGAAGACAGTATGGAGTTTCCTCAAAAAGTTAAAAATGGCCCTAACTGGTTTGGCTCAGTGGATAGAGTGTCAGCCTGTGGGCTGAAGGGTCCCAGGTTCGATTCCGATCAAGGGCATGTACCTTGGTTGCAAGCACATCCCCAGTAGGGAGTGTGCAGGAGGCAGCTGATCGATGTTTCTCTTTCATGGATGTTTCTAATTCTCTATACCTTTCCCTCTCCTTCCCCTTTCCTCTCTGTAAAAAATCAATAAAATATATTTTTAAAAAAGTTAAAAATGGAACTCCCATTTGACTCAGTGATCCCACTTCTAGGCATATATCCCAAGAAACTAGAAACACCAATCAGAAAGGATATATGCACCCCTATGTTCATAACAGCACAATTTAAAATAGCTAAGATTTGGCAACAACCTAAATGCCCATCAGCAGATGCATGGATTAAAAAACTGTGGTTCATCTACACCATGGAATACTACACCACTATAAAAAAGAAGGAACTTTTACCATTTGCAACAGCATGGATGGAACTGGAGAGCATTATGCTAAGTGAAATAAGCCAGTCAGAGAAAGATAAATATCTCATGATCTCACTCATATGTGGGATACAATGATCAACATAATACCGACAGTTATCAACAATATCCCTACCATTATATTGGTAGGAGTTTATGAACAAGAATAGACACAGAGACAAGTGGTAGGGGAAGGGGGGGCGGTTAGAGAGCAACCAAAGGATTTGTATGCATGTATATTAGCATAACCAATGGACACAGACACTAGGGTGGTAGGGGCTTGTCTGGGATGGGAATGGCTGGGGAGGTAGGGGAGTCAATTGGCAGAAAAGGAGACATATGTAAAACTTTATACAATAATAATAAAAAAAGGAAAAAGAAAAAAAAGAGTTGTACAACATGTGACCTTCTGTTTCTGACTTTTTTCACTTAGCAGAATGCTTTTTATGTCCATCTAAATTATAGAATATACTAGAAGCTCGGTGCACGAAATTCGTGCACTCGGAGAGGGAGACATCCCTCAGCCTGGCCTGCACCCTCTCACAGTCCATAAGCCCTCTGGGGATGTCCAACTGACAGTCCGATAGCCCAACATCCTTAAGCCAGCAGTCCGACATCCTTAGCGCTGCCTTGGAGGCGGGAGAGGCTCCTGCCACCACCATTGCACTCGCCAGCCGTGAGCCCAGCTCAGGGCTTCTGGCTGAGCAGCGCTCCCCCTGTGGAAGCACACTGACCACCAGGGGGCAGCTCCTGCATTGAGCGCCTGCCCCCTGGTGGTCAATGCACATTATAGCAACTGGTCATTCCGCTGTTCAGTTGATTTGCATATTAGCCTTTTATTATATAGGATAAGAACTTCATTTTTAATGGCTGAATAATATTCCATTGTTTGTGTATACCACAACTTGTTTACCCAACTCAGCAACAAAAAGTTGTGCAGTACACCCATGCTAAAGAAAGAGCAATGAAAAATGTAGCATTCTCCATAAGAGCAAATGTGTGTTATAAACACCACCTAAAGGTACTTATGACCCTCTTATAGGTACTATTAGAAAATTAAAATAAAACATTGTTTTTATTAGATGAATGCAGATAATACAAGATAACATGAATTAAATATTTTCTAAATTTAAATTACCATACTAGATATTGTTTCAAAAGTTTTTGAGATGTTGAGTCTCTTGGAATCATTTCTATTTTATCGACTTTATTTTTCAGACCAGTTTTAGGTTCACAGTCAAACAGAGCAGAAGGTACAGGCTTCCCTTATACCCTCCACTCCGCCCACATGCGCCCTCCCCCATGTCAATATTCCTCATCCCAAATCAATACATTTGTCCCCATCAAACTTACACTGATACTTCACTACCACTTAAATCCCTTAGTTTACATTACAGTTCACTCTTGGTGTTGTACATTCTATGGGTCTTGACAAATGTACAGTGACATGTATCCACCATTATGGTATCAGATAGAATAGTTTCACTGCCCTAAAAATCTGTGTTCTGCCTACTCAACATCCACCCCCTCCCTTCAACCCCTGTCAACCACTGAAATTTTTACTGTCTCCATAGTTTTGTCTTTTCCAGAATTCATATAGTTGGAATCATACAGTGTGTGGCCTTTTCAGATTGTTTTCTTTCACTTAGTAATATGCATTTAAAGTCTCTGCATGTCTTTCCATAGCTTGACTGATCATTTCCTTTATAATACTGAGTAATATTCCATTGTCTGGATGGGCCACAGTTTATTTACCCATTCACCTCCTGAAGGACATCTTAGTTGTTTCCTAGTTTGGACACTTATAAATAAAGCTGCTGTAAGCATCCATGTGCAGCTTTTGGTGTGGACATACGTTTTCATGTCTTTTTGGTAAATACCAAGAAGCATGATTGCTAGATCATATGGTTGAGTATGTTTAGTTTTGTAAAAAAAAAAAGCCAAACTTTCTTCCAAAATGGCTGTAACATTTTTCATTCCCACACACAGTTAATGAGAATTCTGGTTGCTTCACATGCTCAAAACATTTGTTGTAGTCAGTGCTTTGGATCTGGACTATTCTAATAGGTGTAGTGGCATCTCATTGTTTCAGTTGACAGTTCCCTAATGGCATATGACGTGGAGCATCTTTTCATATGCTTATTTGCCATCTGTATATCACCTTTGGTCAAGTGTCTATTCAGACCATCTCCCCATTTTAAAATTGGGTTGTTTTCTTACTGTTGAGTTTTTAGAGTTCTTTGTTTATTTTGGAACCCAATCCTTTATTAGATATGTATTGTGCAAAGATTTTTCTGCCAGTTTGCTTAAATTCTCTTTCAATATCATCCAAATTGGCTTTTAGAGTTGAAATTATTAAATATTTTTCCTTAATAATGCAAGTAATTTCTTACTTTAAATACATTATAAGTAACAGTTCATGGCAATATTTTTACAGCATTTTTGAATGAAATGATATAGGTAGTAAAAAGGGGGCCTTCAATTAATTAGAATTTCTCCTAAAATATTTTCTTATGCAAGAAGAAAAAAAGATTAAATTAAGTTCAAGTCGGAGAACTAGAAAACAAAAAAATAATATTTATGGCTTATATAATATACATATTTTTTCCTCTCTCATGAAAAAGCCAGGTAAGTGTTCTGAAAATGTATGTCAGCTCTGCTCCACAGAAGTCCTTGGGGATGCAAAACTTTCAGCTCAGAGCTCCATTCACCAAGGGACAGCACTTATCTTCATAGAGATCCAAGTTCCAGGAGGCAGAATGCAGGAGATGATGAAGATGAAGTGGTATAGGGTGAGTTAACTGCTGCCCTGCCCCCAGCTTTATTAAGATACTAGTGGCCCAGTGCACAAAATGCATGCATGAGGGGAGGGTGTCCCTCAGTCCGGCCTGCACCTCTCCAACCTGGGACCCCTCAGGGGATGTCCCTGCCCACAGGGATTGGGCATAAACTGGCAGTCGGACATCCCTCTCGCAATCCGGGACTGCTGGCTCCTAACTGCTCACCTGCCGGCCTGCTCGCCCCAACTGCCCCTCCCAGCTGGCCTTCTCATCCCCAACTGCCCCCTTTTGCCAGCCTGATTGCCCCCAACTGCCCTCCCCTCCTGGCCTGATCACCCCTAACTTGCCTCTGCCTTGGCCCTGCCACCATGGATTTGTCCAGAAGGACATCCGGAAGGTCTTCTGGTCTAATTAGCATATTACCCTTTTATTAGTTTAGATAATTGACATATAACATTGTGCAAGTTTAAGGTATGCAATGTGATGCTTTGATACATATATATTGCAAAATTATTATCTTGAGATTAGTTAACAACTCTATACCTCCATCACCTGACATAATTACTGAGTTGTGTGTGTGTGTGTGTATGTGTGTGTGTGTGTGTGTGTGTGAGAGAGAGAGAGAGAGAGAGAGAGAGAGAGAGAGAGAGAGAGAACTTTTAAGAACTATTTTCTTAGAAATTTTCAAGTATACATTATGGTATTGTTAATTCTAGTCACCATACTATGCATTACATCCCTAGAAATTATTTGTCTTATAACTGGAAATGTGCATCCATTGAATAGGATCTCCCCACTTCAAAATTTATTTTGCTATAAATGAAGGGGAATACTGATATTGGGGGTCAACAAACTTATTCCATCTCTTTACAATCTTTCTCACTATTTTGTTCTTTCTTCCTTTTACCCATTTTTAAGTTAGATTTTTTAAAAGAGGTCTTTGTATATTTTGATAACAGTCTTTATGAAATATGCCTGTATTATACTGGTCTCAGCCTTTGGATAACCAATGCTGCACCTGGACCAGCTCTTGTAGTTCTATTGTGATTGCAAGTCACTCTTCAGCAATAACCAGTAAACTTTGAAAAGATTCAGGTTTATTACTTACAAGACCTAGAAATAACAAGCATGTCTGGGGCCACAGAGCAAGGTTGTTAAGACAGAGAACATGAGCCTGGGCTTGGAGTTCTGCTTTCATTAGGGTCAAGGGTGGGGGTGTAGGGTTTCTTGAGCTCATTCTTTATTGGTGAATTTAAAACATAAGAATGGACCTGGACAGTGTTGCTAACTGGTCAGAGCATCATTGGTGTACCAAAGGGTGGCAGGTTAGATTCCCAGTCAGGGCACATACCAAGGTTGCAGGTTTGATCCCCCAGATGGGGTGCATATGGGAGGCAAGATCAGTTTCTCGCTCACATCGATGTTTCTCTCTCTCTCCCCCTACCTTCCTCTCCCTCTCCCTTCCTCTTTCTCTAGAATCAATGAAGAAAACATATCCTACAATGAGGATTAAAAAAATCATATAAAACATAAGAATGGGAATTTAAAATTTAAAGCATGGGAAGACAAAACAAGTGGACCACATGGGCAGTTCCTGAAATCAACAAAGAGCTCTAAAACAAAGGATCCTCAGTGGGGGAGGTAGCCTGGCTCTTTATCTAGCACTGTGGCTGGCAATGTGTTCATCTGAGGTAGCCAGGCTTTGAGGTGGATGCCCCTTGAAGTGGATGCCTAGCCTGGCAATTGGAGCTTAAGTTAGGCACTTGCATTATAAAATTGGAAAAAAAAATTATCAGGGCTTACACTATAATGCCTTTTGGAATTATTTCCTCTCATCTCAGTCTATGGCTTGTCTTATTCTCTTGAGGAATCATTGCTTTTACTAAGAAAAGTAAATTTATTGCAGCATAATCCTAATATATAAAAACCCAGGGTCTATAACATCCAAAACAACCAAAGACTTGACTGCCACCACTGCAGGTGCCCTGACCCAGCACTGACTGCCAAGGGGGCTGTGGATGTGGCCTGAAGAGAGGCCTGGAGAGAAGAGCAGGGTCTGACTCCTAGCCTCCGTGGCAGTGTTGATCAGCACTTGCTTCTCTCTTTCACTCTGGGCCTGGCCAGCAGCCAAGCCTCTCTTTCTCTTGGGCCTCCAATCAGCCCCGCCTCTCTGATCAGGCCCTTTGATAGGCCTGGAGACACTGACTGGCATAGAAACCGACCAATCAGAACCAAATCTGGGTGAACTGTGAAGGCAGAACCTAAGATAGGGGCTGAGGAGGGGTTTTAAGGGCAACAGCTGTTTGGTATAAGGTGTAAGAAAGTGGTTCAATTTTTTAATGACTGGTTTGGCAGTATAGCACATATGGCTGGCTATCAGTCCAGATATAGGGATTATGTATTTTTGTCTGCCAAGAGCATCTCCTGATGAAAAAGGCGCCCCCCCCCCCCCCATTTAAGCAATTCTATCCTATATAATCTATCTATACTACTAAAAGGGTAATATGCTCATTAGACCGGGTTGACTGGCCATCTTCCAGACACATGACTTCCTTCTGGACAAAGCCATGGTGGTGGGGGCTGAGGCAGAAGCTGCTAGGGGAGGGCGGTTAGTGGTGATCAGGCAGACAGAGGCAGTTAGGGACGATCAGGTTGGCAAGGGAGGGCAGTTAGGGGTGATCAGGCAGGCAGGCAGATGCAGTTAGCGATGATCAGGCAGGCAGGCAGAGAGGTTAGGGATGATCAGGCAGGCAGGCAGGTGAGTGGTTAGGAGCCAGCGGTCCTAGATTGTGAGAGGGATATCTTATTGGAGAGGGTGCAGGCTGGGCTGAGGGGTACCCACTGTGCGTGCCACTAGTTTCAAAATCTAAAGTTAGCAGACAAAGCTTCTTTTGTTTTATCCTATTGTCATGATGATAACTTTGTTTCTCAATAGAATAATAATTAATATTTAAATGAGACATGATATAGAACTTTGATGTGTATTTAGCTGGAAAAATGTGGCTGATAAATAATGAATAAACATGAGCCCTAGGTAACATTTAGAAATATTTTTGGAACATTTATTTGATAATATGACAAATATTTTAAACTAAAGGCCTGATGCACGATATTCATTTAAGGGGCTTGGCCCTCACAGCCCTGGCTGCCTTGAGGCCCCACAGCCCCATGGCCTCACCCACTGATCATTCTGGAAGGTAGTCCGGAAGGTTGTTCTGCCATCAGGTCTAATTAGCATATTAGCTCTTTATTATATAGGACAGTGGTCGGCAAATTGGGGCTCGCGAGCCACATGCCGCTTGCGAGCCACGGTTTGCCGCTCTGTTGACTAATGAGTTTGCTGACCACTGATATAGGATGTTTGGTAACATGAAAGTATTTTTAAATTCCCCTTTTAGATAAAGTATTTGGAAGGCCAGTGAAATATTACAATCTATGTGTCCCTAAACAGGTAAATTAGAAAATGTTCAAAATTATTTTAAAATTCTCATCACTTTTATTAAATACTGCAATATTTCATAGCTGAGAGCCCCAAAGCTAACTTGGCTAGCAAGCATGAGCAATGAAAATTAGAAAAAAAATTAAATTTCCTTATTTATCATGTTGTAAGGAAAATGGTTTTAAAAACACATGTTGCTTTTATAAAAGTTAACACATAAATGACTTCTTCATAATTCTAAAATTTTTTTATTTCTCATTAGGAGCATCCAGCATTTCTGAAAGTGACAACTATAACCATGGTAGACTTTGTGTTCTGCTTACAAATACTAAAAGTAGAAACAGTCCAGACAGTATGGTTCAGTGGTTGAGTGTTGAGCTTTGAATCAGAAAATCAGAGTTTGATTCCCAGTCAAGGCAAATGCCCTGGTTTTGGGCTCCATCCCCAGTAGGGAGTGTTCAAGAGGCAGCCAATCAATGTTCTCTCTCATTATTTATGTTTCTCTTTCTCTCTTCTTCTCCCTTCCTCTCTGAAATCAATAAAAATGTATTTTACAAAAGAAAAGCAGGAAGAGAACTGTGATTCACTAATAATTTTTCTTTAGCTAAAATTCCCATCCCCGCCTTAGTTTCATAGTTGTGGAAATCACTGTGATATGGCATTTTAATGAAGGACTTTTTGAGTTAGCTGTCAGCCTTTTCAGGGATAGCCTTCATGCTTTGTCCAAATTATGCCTTTCTACAGAAGCCCCGATCCAATCATTTGGGGTTATGAAGACCCAGTGATTTTGGTGCTACACTGGCCAACTCTACTGGCCATTCAAACTCCAGAGTGTTCCACGGGGTCAGCTGAGGTTATGGTAGTTACCCAATCTTGCTTTTTACCTTTACTTCCACAAACCAGTCCCAAGAATACAACCAAATAAACACAGCACATACTAAACTTGACCTCAGAGTCTGCTTCTCAGAGAATCCTAAGGATGAAATACTCTTATCTTCCCTGGGAGCTTTCTGCATTGTTTCCAACTCAACATGACCCAAGGTAAGTGTATCACCTGTCTCCAAAGTTTCTCTCCCATTGTTATTTCCACATGCCTTGGGTTATTCTGTATAGAAAATAGAGTGATTTTTTTTCACTCTTCCATTGTCATTTCCCTACTTCCAAATAGGCATCATATTTTATATATTTTTTTCAAATCCAACATTCCTTTCTGTTTCCACTGCTAGAACTAATGTCTGGGTCCTTATGTCCTATATTTGAGGTACTTTCCTATTCTGGTCCCTCATACATATTATTTATAAATCAATTTTCCTAAATCATCCTATATAATAGAAGCCTAATATGCAAATCGACCGAATGGTGGAATGAATGGTGGAATGACCGGTCGCTATGATGCCCACTGACCACCAGGCTAAATGCAGGAGCTGCCCCCAGGCCAGTCAAGGCGGGTTCTTTGTCTCTTTATGTGCCCTTCTAATTGGACCCTTTCCCCATTTTATGACCCTGTGCTTTTCTAATTGGTCACTCTTTTGCAGAATATCAGTTTCAAAGTCCAAAACTCACACGGTGCCCTCCTCTTTCCTCTCCCATATTTTACAACATTGCTCTATCTCCTGTGAAAATATGTTTTCCCTCTTCCTGGCATCTGTCGACATTTCTCTATCCTCTGTGAAAGTATGTTTCTTCTTGTGGTTTTTCTTTATATTCTGTGAATGTATGGCTTCCTCCCCCTTATCCTGTGGCATTTTTCTATTATCTGTGAGTGTATGCCTTTGAAGCATTCATCCTATATAAAAACTGCTGTTTGAAATTTTAACCCTGCTATTTGGCTTCTGTAAATGCTTGCTTGCTTAAATAATAAGAAAAATAAGACTACTCCCACTTCAGAGAGGCCATTAAACCTTCCCTGGACAAAATTATCAGTGCTGGCACCAGGCCAGGCCTTTGGTTGAGGTCTCAAGGCCCCAGCACATAGAGGCTCTTTAAGAACTTGCAAAAGGGGCCGGAAACACCTCATATTTGGGAGACAAAGAAGGTAAAAACATAAATAGGGAAAATTCCTCCATGTTGAGGCCCAGAATTTGAGAGACATTTTCCTCTGGACCCACGTGTAGTAAATGTAACTCCATCTCTCTAAGTATTGCTTGGTTCTTCTCTGGTTTTCTGTAACACCTTCTGACAGCTCCAAGCCCTCACCTATGCATGGACCCTCTTTATTCCCTAAACCTGCCTATTTTGTCCCTAGAATTCCTTTCAGTAACATTTTAAGATGCAATTTACAAAGTAACAATTAAGTTTCCATATTTTTTAAGTAAACATTTCATATTCTAAAAATGCTTAATATTACACTGGTTTCTTCAAATCAGGATGCACATAACTTTTTGGCAGCTAGACATACTACCAGAATTAAGAAAGCTATTAGCAAGAGGGCCCTCAGAACTACATGTTAGATTCTCTCAATGGATAACAGCAAGTATTAGGAAACAGCATGGTGTTAATTTGAGGAAGAATACTCTGGGGAAAATTCTTTTCACCATTTCCTAAAGAAAGCTATTGTTTTTAATGCCATGAAACAGTAACATGTGTAAAATCAGACTCCTGGAATTTTGTATTTTAGTCTAAGAATCTATAAGAGTTAAGATCATTAGAATTATCCCACAACTCTGTCTCATTAGGATTTCATCTTGTTGAACCATCTGAACTTCAAAGGTTAATAGAACAAATAAGCATTTTTGTTTCATAAGGAAATAATGAAATTATACAGCTATTGTGATACATGCACAAAAGCAATTTCTCCCTTTTGTTATGGGAGAGTCTGCCTTATAGTTTAGCCTACTTAAGTTGACATATTACAAAGCCACCACTTTTGAAAAAACATTTTAGGATCTACAATTTAAGTTGAGTCTAAGTAGTTATTGACAATATCCCCTAAAGATATTAACTGTATGAAATAATTGGAGATGCTGAAAGAACCCATGTGCCCAGTAGGGAAGAATGTGAACCCTGTTCACAATTGTAGTAGAAATATAGAAATATATAATGTTCTCACAGACCTTTCCAAGGAAGTTGTACTGTAAGGAAAGAAAATGACATTTGTGGCAGACTGCTGATTGTTCCCTTTTGTAGTAGTATGGCCCCCAATTTTTATCTGGGCCTATGACCACCCAGAAAAAAGGCTATTAGTTGTGGCCAGTGGACTAAGTTCTGTTTATTGGGATGAAAGTCTAAGTAATGTATGCAATTTCTGGGATGTGTTCCTAAGGGAAGGAACGTACCCTTTTTTTTTTTTTTCTTTCTGCTTTCATGCCAGGTGAAATGAGCATGTGATGTTTGGTGCTGTAGCAGTTAATTTTGACTTATGAGGATTACCTTAGCAATGGAGATCAAACACATCAGAACAACAAGATGGAAAAAACTTGGCTCCTTCGTATGGGAGAACCTTGTATCACCTACCTCCAGACATTCCTATTGATCAAAATTCTGACTGTTGCCTAGCTATAAGTACTATTTCCTCTCCAAAAAGTTACATGATGGCTATAGAATCATTTTAATAAGAGTTTATTTATTTATTTATTTATGTTGCTTTCAGATTATTGTGAATAAAAGTTTCAACCAATTTTGTGTGTCAATTTTGTTAACATTAATAACCAAAGGATGTAGGCTGTAGCCATGGAACAGAGTTAGATTAACTAGTTTAGACTTGGATCAGATATGTAATCGTGACTTAATTCCTATAAATTAGTTAATATAACCTACATAAAGATGTTTGTCTTATCTTGTAAGAGCCAGGATTTTATATATTTTTGCCCTGGCTGGTGTGGCTCTGTTGGTTGAGTGTCATCCTATGTACCAGAAGGTCGCTGGTTTCCCAGCCAGGGCACGTGCCCAGGTTTCGGGTTCAATCCCCAGTCAGGGTGTGTGTGTGCGCGCGCCACGTGTGGGAGGCAAGCGATCAATGTTTCTCTCACATTGATGTTTCTCTCTCTCTTTCTCTCTCTAAAAATCAATAAAAATATATTTAAAAAAAGAAACATATTTTTCATAAATTTATGTATTCATTGTGCTTATTAAAATTATTACAGTTATTTTAAGAAAGTATTATTTTTAAAATGCCTCTTAACTAAAACCATTTCACTTAAGTTTTGCAAAGATCACAAGTGTACTTTTTTGATCTATTTGTAGAATTGCTACTCTTCTTACTTTTACCTTTGTAGAATAATAACTGAAATATTTACGTTTTTAAACAAGTTTTAATTTTTAATTTTAAAAACCCTCCTTACTGCTCTCTTCAGATTCTCTCACTACAATTTATTGAGAATTGACCTTCATGTTTGACAACAAGGAGGTCATTTGATGACCTTGAGAAGGTGGAAGAAGCCAGTTTGGACTGAGATGAGGGAAGAATATGAAGAAGTGGAGATTGTGCCTATGCATAACTGTTTCCGCAAGTTTTTCTGGAAAGTCATTTCATATGTTAATGAGAAAGAGTTGGTGAGAGGGGATTCCAGGAGCAATTTAATTCAACAACCAAAGTTCCACTATTATATGCAAGGCATGGTGCTACTTCCTGTAAGGATACTAAAACTTGAGTCCTAAATGCTTGGCACCTTAACAATCCAGGGTGAAATAGGAAACATGATAGTTTCACAAACATATAGGTACAGTATCAACCGCCATTGGAGAAGTGAAAATGTAAGAAAAAGGAAGGAAACATCGCTTTTACTTGGGTTAAATGAGGACTTCATGGAGGAGGTAGAAGTTATTGTTTTTGCTCTGTAAGTCAGTGTCAAGGTCGTCTTCACAAGGAGGCCTGATCATTATGTCTCATAATGAAGTTGTTGTTGTTGTGTGTGTGTGTGTGTGTGTATGCTTGTCGCCCACACTGGGCAGGATCTAGAGTAGCGCCTGGCACAGTCACTCAATATTACGTCATTATAATAAAAATAATATGGTAACTCTAAGTATTGACTGCTTGAGTGAAGAAATGAACGCATGTATGCATCAATGGCAGTGAGCTTCTCGGGGCGGTGGACCTTGTCTTGCTCATCTTTGGACCCGGGCTCGCGGGGGGTGCAGTGTACATTTCTGGCAATTCGCTGTGCTCTCTTGATTTTTCAAGATCACCAAGTCTGACCAGCATTACAGGGTCACAGGGTCCCAGGGGCCAGCCTTGCCAGGACAGGGATCTAGATCCCAGCCCCGGAGCCGGGAGTGACGACTCCGGACGGCAGGGGGCGCCGGCGCGCGGCCAGGCTAGCCCCGAGCTCCCAAGCACCACCCCGCGAGGAGCGGACCGCGGCCGACGCCATGAGGGCGCTGCTACCGCTGCTGCGCACCGGCTGGGGCGGTTGCGCGGGCGCCCTCGTCGTCCGCCAGCGGAAGGGAGCGACCGCTGGGCCCGGACCGCGCCACCCCATGGCCACGTACCGCACGGAGGAGCGCGGCCAGCCCCACTCGCCCGGTTACCGCCTCTTCTTCAGTAAGTACCTCGCAGGGCCCGGCGGGGGAGGCTCGTGTATAACCTGTGCCCCCGTGCAGCCTTCCTTCCTTCCTTCCTTCCTCCCGCCCTCCCTCGTTGGGGCCCTGCTCGGTGGCCTCGTGGTCCAGACCGCTTTCCTGCGCACGGAGGCCCGCGCCGGGCTACCGGAGCCGCCTGCGAGGTGAGCGGCGGTTGTCCCCAAGGGCGGGCGCAGAGACGCAGCGCGGCCAGTGGCGCCCCCGCCCGCTCGCTCGCCCTCCCGAGTCGCGCGCGCGCGCGGTCACCCGCCGCGCCCCGCAGCCTTTAGCCGACACTGGGCCGCCGATCGGTCCCCGCAGAGGTGAGGAGGGGACGGCCCGGAGCCCGCCCGCCGGCCCGCCCTCTCGCCGCGCGTAACCTAGCTCCTCCTCGGGAGGCTGCCTGCTATTGGAGAGGCGGGCGGGACCGAGACGTCTAGCCCTGCGGCGTCGGGGGCTCTGATGATCTCCCAGAATCAAGTATTTACACTCAAGTTTCCACCTTGAATGAAATCCACCCTCAAGAGCCTCACTGGCTCCAGGGTAGCCCCCCACCCGTCCCCAAAGTGAGCAGGCCCAAGCCCAGAGGGCGAAGGACTTTCTTGGCGCTGAACTGGCCGACTAAGACGGGAAAAGACCCAGGTCCCCGAATCCTTCAGCTCCTAGCTTTGGCCCCAGACAAGTTTCCTAACTTGCTAAGCCTTGATTTTCCTCATCTGTAAACTAGGGCTATAAAAATCACATGGCACACCGTATGTAAAGTGATTAGCCATAGGTCTAGCATGTAAATTACTATGATAATACCTGTGATCATGATCATGATTAATATCTGTAATTTATAAACTATTTACGCATATCTGATCTGAGCTTAGGGTTGAAGAGTAGTTTATGGCAGAGAAAACTGAGCTTGCCTAAGGTCTTGTGATTATAATGCAACGGGTACTAAAATCCCCATTTTCTTAAAATTGGTTGCTTGTCCCCTCCATGCTACATACATACTCTTTTTCATCCTTGTTTGGGCAAGACTGACCAGGTGGATAGGAACCCTCAATAAAAGTCCCACCTTTCTGCATGGATTGTGTTCCAAAAGGTTACAATGAGATGACTATTGGGAACAGTTTTTTCATAGAAAGTGGTATAAAATGGCAGTTAAGTTTTTAAGCATATAAAGGCATCTCCAAGGCATGATATGGTGAAGGTATTCTAGGTTTGCCTTAAGTACAGTATTAATAATAGACAAAAAACAGTCAATAAATATTTAAGAAGTAAGCTCAGCACTGTTAGGCATGGCATTGAGGAGATTTAGTTATGAGCCCTGCTCTTGAGATTCATGACATCAGCATAATTAGTTAAGGAGAATCTAAAAACACTAACAAATATTTTGTTTGAATGTTAGTTGAGAAAAAACAGTCTTGAGGAGCCTGGAGCATATGACGTAGGTGACAAGCACTGGCTTTGGAATGGGGCGTCCCAGGCCTTAAGCCTGGCTCTGCCATGTGCTGGCACTGTGTGCTGTTGGGTAGGTGATTGCTTCATTTCGTTTTCCGGGGCCAGTTTACTAGTAGCTGTAAAATGAAGCAGTTGGCCTAACAGTGATCTTCAAGGTCCTTCTCAGCACTGATACTCTTTTAAGGCATTGGATGACTAATAAATATTCTAACATCCTCTCTTGAGGCAAAGCCTCTGGTAGGGCATTTCTGAGGCTGTATTTTATATTGGCCGCTCACTGTGTATTTAAGACTTGTGATTTTTCTGTAACTAGCATGCCACAACTAGAATATTTTTTCACTCTGTTAGGAAAAAACAGCAGAAAAGAAGAAAAAATGTTTTACTGAGGTAAATGGGCAAGAATTGGAACAAAGGGGAGTGTGGTTTTGGAGAGGGGCCAGGTGGTGAGAGAATAATCGGAAGGTAGGTTGTTTAAACAATTTCTGAGCTAAACGCCAGATGGCATCCTTGGCCTAGGACTGTTAATAGTTGCTGGAAGGGGTAGGACAAAGTGAAAGGAAGCCCCTTTAGGGTAAGGGGGTGAGGGGAAAGCAGTAAACAAATAGCTCTTTATAAAGATGGTCACAAATGAGATATTTTTAATTCTAATGGTACCTGTATGCAGTACTAGGGTGCAGTTCTATCTCACTTCAAAGAAAAACATGAGTATAGCCCTACGTGGCTGGAAAGTGTTGTACAGCATTATGAAGGTAAAATCATTCCCCACATTTCCAAATACATCTGGAATACCAGTGCAGTGGGAAGTAGACCATTTTTTAGCTTAATGTTTGTCAGTGGGTTCTCAGCTGCCATTCAGAGGAATCAGAATAAGTGATTGATGTAATACTTCCCCCCTCCCCCCTTTTAATTGGTGTTGAACTTGATAGAAACAGTATTAAAGTAAGAAGACACAAGCGCATCCTGATGGAATCAGCAGGCCACTTGGTGCCAGTCCTGGCACTGTTAGTAACTTTGTGTGTGGCCTGAGTGAGTCATCTAACCTTTCTGTACCTGATTTGATTTAACCATGGACAGAAGAGATTGGACTAGGTGATTATTTTCCAAACTGTACTTATAGTTGAGCACAAGCATCCCATGGATGTTACTGGGTTTTCTTTTAAAAAGGTCTTCATGGTTTAATAAATTAGCAGAACACTTCACATTTTATTGCCTCTTAAAGTTCTGGGAATTCTGATGTCACTGTCCTAAACTTTGAACCCCAGAGTCCTGGTTTCTCAGAACATTTGTTAACATCTTAGTGACTCCTAGCATTTCATGGAATTTAGTTTGGGACAGGCTGATTGAGATGATTTCTGAAACTTCCAGAAGCAAGTCTAGACTGTTTCTACAATACAACGCTAAGTCAAAACGCTTAGGTTGTAGGCCTGGCTTGATTATCCTGGGTATCTGAAAAATGGGGATATCAGTAATAATTTTACAAAGTTGCTTTGGCAGTTAAATGAGACTTTGTATAGATATTTAATATGTTATTTCCTTTCCAATTTGACTTTTAAGACATAAAATCAAAATTCTTACATCATTCTGTGAAAGGTGAAAACAATGGAATGTGGATAAAATTGAATATTTTGAATCTATTTCAATTTATTAATTCGTAGGTCTCAAGAGTTTTTTTAATTCTTACTGCCCTGCAGTCTTGAATTAATTGTAAAATCATAATGCAGGTTATACTTATTACATGGGGCCAAAAACTACATGTCAGCATTCCCCTTTGATAGCCTGCATGTTTTGCTTGTTTTGTTTCATTAATAACTTGAAAATGTACTGTTTTAGATTTTTTAAATTTCTCAAAGATGGGGAGAAAATGTACTTTTCATAATTTGGATTTTTATTACTATGGGGTAGGCAACTAGTTCACTTACTGAAACAGTGCTATATGGATAATTGCATTTATTTAGCATGAGGATGAGTCATGCAGTTCTTTAACAATGAATTTTTTTATCATTTATAATTAGCATGTGCTTATGTTGAAATTACTATACGTTTTTCTTTTTAAATACATTTTTATTGATTTCAGAGAGGAAGGGAGGGGGAGAAAGAAACAGAAACATCATCGATGAGAATCATTGATCGGCTGCCTCCTATACCCCCCCCAAAGAGGAATAAGACTGCAACCTGGGCCTGTGCCCCCACCAGGAAATGAACTGTGACCTCCTGGTTTATAAGTCAACACTCAACCACTGAGGCACACCAGCGGGGCTGGGTTTTCTTTTTTAAGTTCATCTGAGTAATAGGTAGAATCTGTCATTGACTGTACCATACATGGACCCCATAACTGTGAAGAATTCACAATATATGTGTTTGAGTCTTAAATATATGAGCTTCTGTAACCTTTTTTATAAAGTTGGCCCATATCATGGAAGTTGAATTGACACAATAGAACTTAATTGTTATTGTGTGAATGTAGAAAATTATATTTACTTGGTTTTCGTCATTACTAAAATTTCCAGTAAAAATCTAAGTGGTTTCAATAATAGTATGTTATTGTATGTTGGTCCTTGGCATACATGAAGCTATTTGTGGTATATAAATAAAATCAGATATAAGTTTCTCATTCTATTCAATTTTTTCACTTGCTAATCCAAGTAATAAACTTCATCAGTTTACTGTTATGAAAGAAACTATATAGGTAACTTAAAACTGATAGAATAAAATTTCATTTCAGTCCAGTTAAAGGGAGAGTTTTGACACTGTTTGTCAATATCCATTATATTTTGATTGGTCTGATAGAATTCATTAGGTTATTCTTAGGGAGGCAGCCTGGTTTTTGACAAGAGCGAGTTCCTAGACAAGGTACCAGGTGACTAAAATTGTTTATTTTATCTCCCTTCAAATAAATATCCTTTCAAAGTGATAGTAAGTAAGAAAAAAGATACCCCTAAAACAATAAATAAGGAGCCATCAGAAGAAAAACAGATGGAGGTTTGGTTCTTGATGAAGCAATGTAGTGGAAGCCCCACCTGAAGTGTATGTGCTGAGGGGTGTACGGTAGGAAGAATCTGGACTGATTTGCATGGACTTCAGGTCATGGACGGGTTGATTTGATGTCATAGGATCTCAGCATGAGAGTGATGTGGAGCTTAACAGAGTTTTATTATGGAACAGCACACAGATGTTTACCATGTAGACATGGGGCTGGAGGAAAAGGCTAGTTCCTAATATAGAAAGTGAAGAAAATGTTTGGGGGAAGTCAGACAACCTGATGATGTTGCTGCCCCAGCAGAGCTGTCTTTGTTCTGGCCAAGTAGAATGTTAGCAACCCATGCCCTACCTGTACATGTCCACAGGAAGCTGGCCTTCAATAGGCCTCTCCCATGTATGTACACATCAGTTTTTTTCCAGTCAGTTTTGCTAGTCTCTTATTCTTAAACCAGAGGCCCAATGCATGAAGATTTGTGCAAGAATGGGCCTTCCTTACCCTGACTGCCAGCACTGCCTTCGCTCCGGCCAGAGCCGCCTTTCTGCCTTCCCACGCTGCCCAGAGGCCCGGAGCAGCTGGGACGGTGCAGAATGCCTGTGTTGCAAGCGTCCTGCCCTGCCCCTGGCCACTCGGCGCCTGTGTATGCAAATTAACCCACCATCTTAGTTGGGTTAATTTGCATACTCCTGATTGGCTGGTGGATATCGCGAAGGTACGGTCAATTTGCATCTTACTATTTTATTAGTGTAGATGTAAACCAGATAGTCAAGGATCACCTTCAGTCAGGCTTTCTTCACTGCTGCTCTTCCAAACAGCTTTTGTCAAGGCCATGTGAAAAATTTAATGATCAGTTTTAAGTTTTTATCTCTTGTGACCTTAGGGTACTTTTCACAGTCATCACTTTTTCATCCTTATATTTTGCCTCTTAGTTGTTCTATTTTGATGGCTTGTCCTTTCAGCAGTCTGCCCTGCTGGATCCTTCTGTAATTTTGAGCTTTAACCTTTGAAATGCCCCAGGGCTCATTCCTTAGCACACTCCTCTAACTGTTCTCTCTCTCTCTCTCTCTCCCCCCCCCCCCCCTTACTCCCCCTCTCTCTTCCTATTTCCCTCCTTTCCTTTCTCCCTCTCTGGCAGGGGTTGGTGAACATTTGCTGTCAGGGGGTCACATAGTAGGTGGACTGTGGGCAGGCCATACAAGTCTCTGTCACAGCTAGTCAGCTCTGCTATTGTACTGCAAAGCAACCAGAGAGAAGTAAAAGTATGGATATGACTATGTTCTACTGAAACTTTACTGATATAAACAGGCCGTGGGCTGTATTTGGCCCAGAGTTGGCTGACTTTTGCTATTACTCTAGCTCAGTCGTTGGCAAATTCATTAGTCAACAGAGCCAAATATCAGCAGTACAACGACTGAAATTTTTTTTGAGAGCCAAATTTTTTAAACTTAAACTTCTTCTAACGCCACTTCTTCAAAATAGAGTCGCCCAGGCCGTGGTATTTTGTGGAAGAGCCACACTGAAGGGGCCAAAGAGCCGCACGTGGCTCATGAGCCGCAGTTTGCCCACCATGGCTCTAGCTGATCTCATCCAGTCCCATAGCTTTAGCTACCTTCTATGCCTCCCAGATTTGTAACATTTAGCCCCAGTCTCTTGAACACAGAATTTACTCATCCAGCCTTCCACTCTGTATCCAACTTACATGTATGTTTACGAAGCATCTCAAAGTTAACGTACAAACCAGAAATCCTGAACCCCCCTCCCATTCCTGCCTGTTTTCACATCTATAACCAGTAACCTAGGAATTGTTCTTGTTGCCTCTTACTTTGACCCCATGTTAGTTCATCAGTCTCTTACCTTAGCTCTGCTTTTAAATGTATCTAGAAGACAATTACATCTCTCCACTTCCATCCCTGCCACTTTTTCCATGTCACCATCATCTTTCACTTAGCCAGTAGCTTCCTGCTTCCAGCCTTGTCCCCCTGTAGTCTGCTTTCCTCACACAAGTCACCTTCACCCTTTTAAAATGTAAGTCAGGTCATGACCAGACTCTGCTCAAACCCCAGTAGCTTTCCATTTCACTCAAAATAAATTTTAAATATTTACCATGTGACCTAATACTCAGCTTCCTCTCTGAATTCAGCACTCACCACCTTTCCCTTTGATCACGTGTTCTTCCATCCTGCCTCCTTGCTGGTTCTCAGAAATACTGTGCATATTCTTGCCTCAGTGCTCCATGCTTGCTGTATGCCTGCAGTGTTCCCCCCTACCTGTCTGATTGACCACTTCCTCACTCCATTCAGCTCTGTGCTGTGTGTGACCCATCAGAGAGATCTTTCATGGCCTTTCAATGTAATAGTTTCCTCTCCCATTATTCACTCTTTTCTTTCCCTGATTAGTTTTCCTTTATGGTACTTCTTGTGCCTGATAGCCTAAAAACATACTCATTCTCGTTGCTTTTGTAAATCCTTCTCCCCCTGAATATAAGTTCCTTTAGAGCAGGAAATTTGTACACCTAGTACCTAAAACAGTGGTTGGTGTAATATTTGTGTTCAGCAAATATTTACTACATGAATGGATTTATGGAGACCTTATAAATTAAATGGGAAAAGAAGAAAAAGAAGAGAACTCGAATTTTAAAAAGTCAAATGGGTGTCCTCTGAGATTTTAGAAGCTGTTGCATCCATTAAAAAAGGAAGAGGAGGCTATAAAGAAAAGTCAAAGAACAAGAACTCTTGGAAATTACAGTATGGTTGTAAAGACAACTCAATGGAAGTTGTAGTGGGTTGAATAGTGTTCTGTTGTTTGAAGCCACCAAGTTTGTGGTAATTTGTTACGTTAGCCCAAGGAAATTAATACAGAAAAGTTTGAGTAAAGCAATCTACCAAAAAGTTTGAACAAAATGTCAGGGGAAAAAAAGAGGTTTGACTGGAACATACATATTCCAGAAGGAAGAAACAGACAGAATGCAGAAGAAATTATCAAAGGAGTGATATAAGAGATCTAAAAATGTAAGGACCCAAGTATTCTAAGTTCCAGACACAGTACTGTGAAATCTCAGAAAATTGAGACTATAAAGAATATCCTAATAAAAGTCTTGTGCCAGGGGCAGGGAGGGAGGGAGAACAGGTCACTTGAAAGGGAATGAAAACTAAACTGGTATCTGCTTATCAGCAACACCGAGTGCTTGATGACTGGAATATTGCCTTCCAAATTCTGAGAGAAAAATAATATTCTTCCTAGAATTCTCTCCCCAGACAACCATTAACCTAGAGTGAAGATTGAATGAAGACTTGGGACGTTTACCTCACATGCAGCCTTTATAGAACACAAGTTAGAGATATGCTTCTGTAAAACAAGTAAACAAACCAAAAATGATGAATGAATAGTATCCAGAAAAACAGTAAATCTTAGCTGGAGACCATAGAAGCAAAATCTTAGGATGCCAAGCAAGCATTCAGTCCAGGTATCAGCAGGAGGTTAGGTTTCCACAGGGAGCTGTATGGGTAAAG
The DNA here is from genome assembly GCA_026230045.1 of Corynorhinus townsendii. NCBI lineage: Eukaryota > Metazoa > Chordata > Mammalia > Chiroptera > Vespertilionidae > Corynorhinus > Corynorhinus townsendii. The sequence goes on along the minus strand of JAPDVU010000001.1, from coordinate 74,621,617 downwards.
AGAGAATTCCATAGTTTTGATAGTGTCTATGAGGCATTAAAACAGTTTATAGAAATGATTATGATTCACAATGGAAAGAAGGGTAATTAGACGCACAGGGCAAAATAAAAACCGAACAAGAAAAGAAATTTAATTTTAACATTCTTCTTGGCTAAAAATCAACACATCGACAGTGCTTCTCAAACTTCCCTGAGCGTAAGAATTATTTGGGTGTGCTAAAAATATAGATATTCAGATTTTTCTCCTTAAGTTCCTGATTCACTAGTATGAATGAAACCAGGGTCCGGAGATCTGTTTAACAAGCACTCCAGTTTTTTCTTATCCTTAGAAAAACTTTGGAAATACAGTTAACCGTTGGACAACATGGGAGTTAGGGATACCAGCTCCCATGTGGATTTCTGCAAAATCAGAAATCCACATGTAACTATTGACTCCCCCAAAACTTTACTAATAGAGCCTTACTGATAACATAAACTGTAAATAAGCGCATATTTGTGTGTTATGTGTATTATGCATCATATCCTTACAATCGAGTAAGCTAAAGAAAAGAAAAAGCTATTAAAATCATAAGGCAAATACATTTACAGTATTTTTTATATGTTTTTATTGATTTTAGGAAGGGAGCGGGAGAGAAAGAAACGTTGATGAGATAGAAACATCAACATTGATCCCCTGCCTCCTGCACACTCCCTGCTGGGGATCGAGCCAGTAACCCAGGCATATGCTGTGACTGGGAATCAAACTGGCAGCCTCCTGGTGCATGGGTTGATGCTCAATCCCTGAGCCATACCGGCCAGGCTATGTTATTTTTTGGGGGAAAAATATCTGCTTATAAGTGGACCTGCTCAGTTCAAATTCATATTGTTCAAGAGTCAACTTTGTATGAAAATAGGAAAAGCATAGAAAATTTAATATTAGAATATAGAACATTTTGTCAGCCTTGATATGAAAATATAAAAGTTCAGGAGACTGTAACTAGGAGTGAGAAGAATGAGGAAAGAAGGGTAAAAAGCTGATTAGTAGAATCAAGAAATACTGTATATGTTTGGTGGAACAAAGAATAAAGACCTATAAAGTGTAAAGATTAGCTAATAGAGAGTTTAAGAAAAATAGGTTGAACTAAATTTATTTCTCAGAATTGGAATCAGTAGATATTTTTTAAAATGGATACAACTAGTCATAGTTATATTATTTAGGGAAATGAATAAAATCTACACTAGACCTAAGTAAATTAAAGAGGTGCGAGTGGGTTGCTCTGATAGGCCTGTATTGGAGAGAGGTGGGGACTTCTGCTGTTTTAACCTTGCATATGCATTGTTCTGTTTAAACAACAACAAAATAGATATTTGGAAAAGTAAATTGGCAACAACTTGGTTTCAACTCGAAAGAGACAACTGATCAGAGCTTCACTAATTTACTCTGAGCCTCTGAGAAAGGACTGTCTGTCTCTAATGTGTGCTTCTATTATCTTTAAAGAGTGATGTACATTGCAGCAGTGCTTGCTGCATAGACTATTTCCATCTCTATGGCTCACAGGTATAATATGAATTACCCTTTCATTTTATAGGATCAGGAGAGATAGTGCATATCTTTAAATCCACCTTTGGAGACTCTTAATACTTTAAATGGAGCATAATAGCACTGACCCTAGCAAATGTTTAATGGAAGATTCTCATCCTTCTTTTGTGCATTAGGTCAGTGCTTAGCTCTCAATGTGCCAAGAGAACTCCTTTTTCTTTAAGCTTACAGGCCGAGAGTGCTCCTGTGATAGAGCACAACCCTGTCTTAGCTATGGGCATAGGTCACTGTTTAGCACCTTTGTATCCTAGTATTTAGTACATTTCCTTTTACGTAACTAAATTATACATTGCTTATTTGAACAACATAGAAAAAAATTAAGTTTCCAATAAATTGATTAACTTTATTAAGCTCAGGAACTAGAACTTGGGCTCCTGGCCTCTGTATGCATTGCTCCTGTGTGAATTTATTGGTGTATTGCTCACCCAAAGCATTATTATATGTGATCTAGAGCCACATTTTATTTTCCTAGAAATAATTTTTATTACATTTTTATTTATACTATTTGATGATCTAAATATATGGTTACCTGAGTTAGACCATTCTTTCATTTACACTCTTTTTACCTTCCAAAATGGCAATTAGAAAACAATTTAGAGAAAAACCAAGATGGCAGCATAGGTAAACACCTAAACTGCTGCCTTGCACAATTTCAAAACTACAACTAAAAGACTAAACGTCTTTCACCCAGAACCACGGGAAAGCTGGCTGAGTGGAAGTTCTACAACTGGAAGGAAAGAGAAAAGAGCATTGAGACGTGCACAGCGCTGAAAAGCTCAGGTACAGAGGTGCGTGAATCACCGGATGTCTGGGTGCGCTGCTTCTTTCAACCCGAAGGGAGGCAAGCTCTAGATTACTCTGAACTCCAGTTTCTGGGGAGACGCTGGGGACCCAAACTCGTACGGGGAGAAGCTGGACTGTCTGCCATCAGGTCGGAAAGTGAGGGTGATCTCTTGCAGAGGTGTGCCCAGCAATCATTGTTTACTGCGCTGGGGCACGGGACTTGGAAATGCAGAGAAGGCTGACTGGCAGCCATCGCTGTTTGCCATGCCCTAGTCTAGTGACCCCGCCTGAGACCCTGCCCCGCACAATCTACAAACCCATCCAAGCTCCACACAGCGGCTTTTGCATATAAATGGCCTGCCCTATTGCAGCTTACCCAAACAAACTGCAGCTCTGGTCAGACAGCTCCAAAACCTCCAAACCCCAAGCAGAGAGGAGAAAACTGCAGTTCTCACTGTACCTCCTGCTGGGTGGCTTCAGACAGTAGCTGACCAGCACCCCATTGGAGATCCAGAAGCTAGTGTATCTAGTGGTCAGTGTGAGACGACACCAGATTTCAACTACTCACATCCATAAGTGACACATTCAAGAGGCAGACTCAGTGAGCACCAAAACCCCACTGAAGCAAGTCCTGCCCCCTAAGTATGTCTACAGCGCAGCAGTTCTTCCATTATAGACACAGTGAATCCTCACAGCCAACTGGCCTGGAGGTCAGTTCCTCCCAGCGTACCAACAGCAATTAAGGCTTAACTACAACAAGGCTGTACACACAGTCCACAAAGGGGTGCACCAAGAGTGTCCACCTCAGGTAACTGGGAGGCCGACCCACTGGCCCATATAGGACACCTATCACAAAAAGCCACCCTACCAACTCAGGGAAGCAGTGAAAATGTGGAGACAAAGAAACAGATCACAAACGAAAGAAATGGAGAAACACAAACGCCTGGATATAGAGTTCAAAACCATGGTTATAAGGCTTTTCAAGAATATCCTAGAAAAGGCCGATAAATTCAACAAGACCCTTGAGGATATGAAAAAGGACCAACTAGAAATTAAACATACACTGACTAAAATAAAAAATATTATACAGAGACCCAACAGCAGACTAGAGGAACATAAGAATCAAGTCAAAGATTTGAAATACAAAGAAGTAAAAAACACCCAACCGGAAAAGCAAAAAGAAAAAAGAATCCAAAAAGTTGAAGATAGTGTAAGAAGCCTCTGGGACCACTTCAAGCGTACCAACTCAGAATTATGGGGGGTGCCAGAAGAAGAGAGAGAGCAAGATACTGAAAACCTATTTGAAGAAATAATGACTGAAAACTCCCTGCACCTGGTGAAAGAAATAGACTTACAAGTCCAGGAAGCGCACAGAACCCCAAACAAAAGGAATCCAAAGAGGACCACACCGAGACACATCATAATTAAAATGCCAAGGGCAAAAGACAAAGAGAGAATATTAAAAGCAGCAAGAAAAAAATAGTTAATTACCTACAAGGGAGCACCCATACGATTGTCAGCTGATTTCTCAACAGAAACTATGCAGGCCAGATGGGAGTGGCAAGAAATCTACAAAGTTATGAATAGCAAGAACCTACAACCAAGATTACTCTACCCAGCAAAGTTATCATTCAGAATTGAAGGTCAGATAAAGAGCTTCACAGACAAGAAAAAGCTAAAGGAGTTTATCACTGCCAAACCAGTATTATATGAAATGCTGAAAGGTATTCTTTAAGAAGAGGAAGAAGAAGAAAAAAGTAAAGATAAAAATTATGAACAACAAATCCATATCTATCAACAAGTGAATTAAAAATCTGAGGAACAGAATAAACTGCTGAATATAATAGAATTAAGGGCATAGAATGGGAGTGGATTGATAATTCTCAGGGGGAAAGGGGTGTGGGGCGGGTGCAGGAAGAGATTGGACAAAAATCGTACACCTATGGATGAGGACAGGGGGGGGGAAGTAAGGGCAGAAGGTGGGGTGGAAACCGGGTGGAGGGGAGCTATGGGGGGAAAAAGGAGAAACAATTGTAATAATCTGAACAATAAAGATTTATTAAATAAAATAAAGAAATAAAGAAAACAATTTAAACATATACTGTCATTACCTTAGTATTTAAGTAGAATGCTATTTAGATCCCAATTTAAAAAGCAGTTCTCACAGACCTTTAGCTTTTATCGATCACAGCTTCATATCTTCCTCAGCCTTGAGTGACATGCACTCAACTTACATCTTAATACATCTGGGGCTTGTTTCCAGTTAATAGGAGTATTGGAGCTTTAGGGAAATTTATCACCAGATCTGTGTGCTAGAGGTATCATTTACTCTTTTTTTTTAAAATATATAATATAGTTTTTATTGATTTCAGAGAGGAAGGGAAAGGGAGAGAGAGATAGAAACATCAATGATGAGAGAGAATCATTGATGGGCTGCCTCCTGCACACACACCCCTCCCCCCCCCCCCCCCCCCCCCCCCCGGGGATTGAGCCCGCAACCCAGGCATGTACCTTGATCGGAATCGAACTTGGGCCCTTCAGTCCACAGGCCGATGCTCTGTCCACTGAGCCAAACCAGGTGGGGCGAGGTATCATTTGCTCTTAATTACAAAGGCAGCCCAGCTATTCTGTCAAGTTTCCTGCCTTAATTTTAATAATGAATTTATCTTGTTTGTGCAGCATCCGGAATTCTTAGAGTTGAAATTATTGTTAATTTTCATCACAGTGATAGTTCCCTAATGTAACAACTGAAGTAATCTGCTAAAGCAACAATTTTCAACCTCTTTCATCTCAGGACACACATAAGCTAATTAAAATTCTGCGGCACACCAAAAAAAAAAAAAATTTGTTTTTTGCTGGTCTGACCAAAAATAGGTATAATTTTGGTTTATTCATACCTGATGGCTATTGCTGTGCTGGCTGTTATCATATTTTATTTGACAATCTAAGGGAAAAGAGGTGAATATCCCTGGCTAAATAAGTCAGGTATTGCATGTTTTTAAAATTCTCTGAAATAAATAAAAATATTTTTAAAAAATTGCATTTTTAAAAAATATTTTTATTTATTTCAGAGAGGAAGGGAAAGGGAGAGAAAGATAAAAACATCAATGATGAGAGAGAATCATTGATCGGTTGCCTCCTGTACACCCCACACTGGGGATCCAACCTTGCAACCCAGGCATGTGCCCTGACTGGGAATCGGACCGTGACTTCCTGGTTCATAGGTCGACCCTCAACCACTGAGCCACGCCGGCTGGGCTAAAGGATTGTATTTTTATTCTCTTCAAAATTCTACCTTATCTTTGTGACTTAAAGCAGAGAAAAGTATTGCAGATTGATGATTGAAATAGATACACTTCAATAAAAGTGGCTGTCGGTTTATTGTATTTTACATAAATTCTACATATTTTTAAAAGTATTTAAAATATACCTTTCAGCCGGAACCGGGTTGGCTCAGTGGATAGAGCGTCGGCCTGCGGACTGAAGGGTCCCGGGTTCGATTCCGGTCAAGGGCATGTACCTGGGTTGCGGGCACATCTCCAGTAGGGGGTGTGCAGGAGGCAGCTGATAGATGTTTCTCTCATCGATGTTTCTATCTATCTCTCTCCCTTCCTCTCTGTAAAAAAATCAATAAAATATATTTAAAAAAATAAAAGTAAATAAAATGTACACTTCAGTATGTAATGAAGATAAGTAAGTTTCTGTTACTAAAATTTTTCAAATAAGTTTACCTTAATATTAACATTGTTATCACTTTGAGTGGAAAGGAATTATTTATTTCTTTTATTTGGGTAGGACCTTTAGACCTTTGTTCATATGAATTCTAGGCAGAAATTGGGAATTCTGTTCGGTTTCTCTTAAGGAATTGACATCAGTTTTAATGCAGTTCACTTGATAAACGCTTTTCAAAATGACATTTTTCATATTTGGGATTTTAGTCTATTTTAGACATTTTCTGCTTTGGATATTTAAACCACAAGGATAAGTAACGATTTCAACAACCTAAATATGATTTATTTGGTGTATATTTCTTTTTAATGATTATAGTGGAGCAAGTTTTAAAAGTTGAATTAAACTTTAATTGGGAGTTAAAGTTAATTTTGAAAATACTTTTAAAATCTTTTTAAAGTTTAAAGTGGATAAAAGTATACTTGCTCTAAAGAATGGGCTCGTTCATTGTTTGTTTGTTTTCTTTCCAGGGGATGAAGCTGGTCACTATATTTCCCCCTTTCATGATATTCCTCTGAAGGTGGACTCTAAAGAGGTATTGTTTTAACTTGTTTTGGGGAAGAAAATATGTACTTCTAGTATCACCATAAAATGCTTTTTGAAAGCATCTAGAAAGAAAAGAATGTGGTCACAAGTCAGGAAGGATATGAGTTACTACAACAGGATTGTAGCCTCCTTCATGAATTTATATGAGAATAGGATTCTGTCTGGAAGACTTAGGGAGAAAGGAATGGTAGTGGGCCATAAAGCTTAGAATCTGGTAGGAAATAAAGATTCAAGGTTAAGAATTTGAGAGGTTAACAACAGGCTTATTTTTAATAATAATAATAAAATAATTAACATTTGAGGATTTTTTTTCTATTTGCTGGCCACAATGTGAACATATGCCATTTTATTTAATCCTTATGAGTTACTGTTATCTCCAAGGACACTGAAGCTGAAGGCATTTCACTGACTTATCTAAGATCAAACAGCTGGTTAAGTTCGCCTGCATTATCACAATAGGCGAGGGCTACTATTATCCTTACGTTGTTAATGAGGTTAACTGGCTTGCCCATGATCAGAAATCTAGTCTGTTGTGAAGGTGGGGTTTTTAACTAGCAATTCTGATCATAAAGCTCATGGTCTTGAACCACTCTACGAAGCAGATGCTGGAAAAATAAAGTTGGAAGATGGTAATCTTTGAATAGCTCTTCTCCTGGAAACTAAAATTACTTGACAGGTATGAGTCAGGGAAGAATGTAAGTCAAATAGGAGTGGGAGACCTGCTGCTGAAGATGGTGCTGAGAGCTGAGAATGGCTCAGAATCATGGGAGCATTTGCCTAGCTGACAAGATGGCATAATTGGTAGCGAATGTTAGTTATCCTCACTAAGTTGGAAATTCTTTCCTTAAAGTGCCAGTTTATTTCATTACCAAATGTAGTGAGGGGCATGGTTCTTAAGTAAATAACCAGGACTGCATTCCAGGACGAGGTCTGATGGGGCTGGTTGATGGGGTTGGGCTTTCTAGATCGATCAGTGTAGGGGCAGAGGCCAGTGAAGTGGGAAGCTGCTTCTGATGCAAGAGTGGTTTGACCTTGGTGTTACCTTGGAGGCCGAATATAAGGCATCATACTAAGGTTATGGAAGGCTGAAGTAGGATTTGTGCTGCCTTTTAGCCCTTCAGAAGACTAGACTGTCAATAATGATGGCAATAAGAAGAAAACCCCACCTTCACAACTGCTATTACCCTTATGTTGTTAATGAGGTTAAGTGCCTTGCCCATGGTCAGAAATCTAGTCTGTTGTGGAGGTGGGATTTGCACTTAGGTGCTCTAACCCATAACTTGTACTCCTAACTGCTCTTGTGCAATCCTTTCAGCTCATTACTTCTAAGAAGTGTTCAGCTACAGAACAAAGGGTCATATATCATATAATCTGGAGAGAGGAAACCAAAGAGAGAGCAGAAAGAACTTCATTTTACTGTGTGTGTCCCTGTAAGTGTAAGGGTATGTGTGTGTGTGTCCATCCATATGTTTTGTTCTGTTTGGGACAGTGAACTATCCAACCTAAATATCTTGTGTTTCCCAGCACCTCTCCTTGCTTTTGGCCACAAGTGCATGCGTTTACTTATTCATTTGTTCATTAATTTAATCCGGCGATGTCCAACCTTTTTCATCTTATGGCACATAATAGACTCATTAAAATTCTGTGGCACACCAAAAATATATATTTCGTCTATCTGAAAAAAGGTATTTTGATTGATTTACAAAAATAATAATAATAATAATTTCCTACACTTTTTGCTCCAGAGTGACTTTTAAAAAAAAAAAATCAGGTGCCTATACTTATAGAAGGATTTCTGGTACCAAGAACTAACCAATCAAATGCAACCTTATTATGTGACATGACCAATAAGATGCAACTCTATTATATCTCCTATATATATTTTATGATTCAACACAGGGCATTCACACCAGATGGCTATTGTTGTGTTGGCTGTTGTCATTTTTTTAAAAGTTGACAATCTAAGGGAAAAGAGGTCAGTGCTCTTGATTAAATAGTCAATTATTGCATGTTTTAAAAATTCTTGCAGCACACAGGTTTAAAATAGCTGTTTTAATCATTCCATAATCATTGCTTAAGCCAGCCAGTATTCCAGGCACTAGGAATGCAGTGGTGAATAAGATAGATACAGCTCCTACTCAGTTGGAGAAGACAGACAACCAGAAAACAAGACATTTCAGTCAGTGTTAAGTGCTGTTAAACTAGAACAGGATAATGAAAGAAAGAGTGACTGGTAGGATGCTGCTTGCTGTACCATGGCAACATCTGTGTAGCTAACAAAAATAATAATAACATTGGGAAACATGTGGTAGGAAGGGTAGCGGTATGGAAGAAAGAGTGAACTAGAAATTAGCAGGCATAATATTCTATGAATTCTTTTGAGTTCATACAGCTGACTTGGGAAGGATGGGTTTTGGGGAATATGAAAATTAGGATAGGACAGGGCAAAATGTAACAAGATACACTAGTGAATTCTGGGCACATGGAGATTGATACGCACAGTGGTTGTATGAATATGCTTTCCCCACTCTCGGCTGTAATGATTAGTTAGAGCTATTGCATCTTGTACTTTGGGATGTGGTATTTTAGGAATAGTAATAACGTTTCACAGCAAACTAGGATTAATCATTTTTGTTTGTTTTGTTTCCTTCATTCGTCATCATTTTGGTGTAAAAGTTACATGTAATGTGTGTGAGCATTTCTGAATGGCGTAGTTTTTCTTCCCAGCATATACTCTGTTTTAATTTAAAAGTGCATGGTGGAGGCACAGTAATCGCACCTTGGTGGGATTCCCAGGCAGGAGGTGCAGTCGAGTATTTTCATGGCTTGTTAGTCATGTTCCCTGGAGTTTCGTTTCAGTAATGACCGTTTTAAGTGCAATCACTGGAAACTGCCAGTCTTTCCTTAAAGACTGAAAGGAGCCTTTGCTTATTTTATAAAATCTAGGAGAATATACTTGAAAGAAATTTAACTTTTCTGATGATTCATTTTATGAAACACTTTGATGCCCCATGCACTTGGGGGTGCAAATACTAAGAGAAAAACGAACAAGCCTTTGGTGGGTTCTCAGGTTTCTGCACAGCAACTAGTGAGACGTTTATGCAACAGGCATATTTTCATGGCTTTGCGGTGCAGCTGTATTTTCATGACATGTTACCATCATAAATACCATCTTTTCTTTTATAGGAAAATGGCATTCCTACAAAGAGAGCACGGAATGATGAATCCGAGGTATACCTAAAGGTTTCTGTTTCTGTGAATCACGTATATTGTCTGTTAAAGACCTTGATGACAGTTTGCATTTGTAAAGTGCTTCTGAATTTTCCCCTGCAAGACTTTCGTGTGCAGTCTGTTTTTCTTCTGGTATCACTTTAAGACACTAGTGATGCTATTACCATTTCACTTTTTTTTTCTTGTGGTAAAATATACATAACAAAATTTACCATTTTATTTATTGCACACTCTTTTACATGTATCTTAAAGTATTCAGTCATCATCTTTTTATTGTAAGGGATAATATGTTTTGACAGCTATTTTAGAATCCAGGAACAAGTCTTTTGGAGATAAAGAAAAAGATAGTTTTACCAAGTGATGTATTAAAATTTCTTGACTTAGGACCAGTACATTTGATTGATGTCTGTCATCCCATTTCTTGCTATTGATCAATGCCTTTTTATCTTGCTGATACCAGATGGTTTTTCTGTCACCTTCCTCAGCTTTCCTTTTCCTTCCTAACCTATTCCCATCCATTCTCTTCTCTGAGTGAAACTTTGGACCCTAATTCGCTTCCAAACATAGCTATGAGGGTTAATTCCTACCACCTTTGCCTGTATCCATCTTGTACTTTCCTAACCTGGAAAATGGTCCTTAAGCCATCTACAATGGAACCATGTAAGGCACTTATTAAAATTTTAGATTCCTGGTCCCATTCCATGTGTACTAAATCACAATCTCTGCTTGATGGGAACTGGTTAGTCTGCATGCTGAAACTGGTGTTCCAGGGTATCCTGTACACGCTGAACTTTGAGAACCACTGCCCTACATGTTGGGTAAAAAGCCATGCAGGGCCTCAGACTTTATAGGTTCCTAGAGACTTTGGAATAGTTGTTTCATTGGAAAAAATGAATTCTTCTGAGTTCATATAGCTGACTTAAAATTTCATTTTTAGAACATGGTTTATATCAGAAACTGCATGACTTGATTTTTTTATTTTTAAAAATTCTCTTCCATTTCCCTTATCCACCACCCCTGGCAACCACTTTTCTATGCTCTGTTTCTATGAGCTTGACTTTTTAAAGATTCCACATATAAGTAATGCCATGCAGAATTTGCCTTTCTCTGGCTTATTCAGAAAGCATAATGCCCTAAAGGTCCATCCATGTTATTGTAAATGGCAGGATTCCCTTCTCCTGGGTGAGTAGTATTCCATTGTGCATATGTACCATATCTTCTTTATCCATTCATCCATTGGTGGACACTTAATGTTTTTTCTATATCTTGCCTGTTGTGAATAATGTTGCAGTGAGCATGGTAATGCAGATAACTCTTTAATATCCTGGTTTTTTTGTGTGTTTTTTCCCCTCCCTTTGTGTGTGTATATATATATATATATATGTACATATATATATATGTATATATACACCCAGAGGTGGAATTGCTGGATAATGTAGTTCTGTTTTTAATTTCTTGAGGCACCTCCAAACTATTTTCCATAGCAGCTATACCAATTTACATTCCCATCAAGAGTGCATAAGAGTTCTTTCTACATCCTCACCAGTACTTGTTATTTCTTGTCTTTTTTATAATAGCCACTAGAGCCCTGGTGCATGAAATTTGTGCATGGGTAAGGTCCCTAGGCTGGCCGGTGATCAGGGCTGATTGGGGACTTTCGGCTGCGGGACGTGGCCTCCCTTCTCTGGCTGCTGGCTGGGGCCTTCCTTCATTCCATGCTGCCCCCTGGTGGTTAGCACACGTCATAGCGACTGATCAAACTCCCAGTCTCCAGGTCGAACTCCCGAGTGGACACTTTGCATATTAGCCTTTTATATATAGATTCTAACAGGAGCAAAGGGATATCTCATTGTGGTTTTGATTTGAATTTCCCTGATGACTAGTGATGTAGAGCACCTTTTCATGTACCTGTTGGCCATCTGTATGTCTACTTTAGAAAACTGTCTATTGTTCAGTTCTTCTTGCCATTTTTAATCAGGATTTTTTGCTTTTTTTTGCTATTGATTTGTATGCATTTATATATTTTGGTTATTAACCCCTTATCAGATTTATGATTTGCAAATATCTTTGCCCATTCCCTAGGTTGTTGTTTTTTTGTTGTTGATGGTTTCCTTTGCTATGCAGAAATTTTTGTTTGTTTGTTTTAATCCTCACATTCAAGGTTATGTTTTTATAGCTTTTAGAAAGAGAGGAATGGAGAGAGAGAGAGAAACATTGATCAGTTGCCTCCTATACACACCGAGAGGGAGAGAGAGAAAGAGAGAGAGAGAGAGACATTGATAAGTTGCCTCCCATACACGCCCTGAACTTGCAACCTAGGTATATTCCCCAACTGGGTATCAAACCCACAGTCTTTTTGGTGTAAGGGATGATGTTCCAAGCAACTGAACCACCCGGCCAGGGCATCTATGCGGAAGTTTTCTAGTTTGATGTAGTCTCATTGTTTATTTTTGCTTTTGTTGCCTTTGTTTTTAGTGTGAAATCCAAAGGCTATTTGATATTTTAAGTTAGTAAAAGGAAAAATGGTGATTTCTTCCCTTATGCATATGAAATGTACTGACTGCTTTTTCATGTTATTAGTTTTTCTGATTTCTACAATAAACATAGGAGGGAAATGGAGAGATAGAAAATAACTGAGGGGATGGTAAATGTCCCTGGTTTGTACTCAACTTTCTGATTTAAAACGTGCCCTCCTGTATCGTTGTGGTTGATAAATTTCAGCAGACCATTATTGCTTTATAATTAACACTAATGTTAGGATAACCAGAGTAACATGGGCTTTAAAAAATCACAGGTCATATACATTTTAGCTGAAGAGAAGAAAAGAGGACTGGTAGTAAGCTCTTAGTGATAAGGAGCAAATGGTGAAGGGTGTGTGGTTTGCAGGCTGAAAATTCAAACCTCATCCATTGTTCTTTTAGCCTAATTCAAGTCTCTGTGAGTGGTTTTGGTAGATATCATTGTGTAAAACAATTGTCACTAACTCGGTCTTCTCTGCCACCTCTGAGTATGCATCTGCATGCGTCTGTTCTCTTAGAGCCAGGCTTTCAGGGATGAATAAATTATGTGAACATCTGCCATTTATTTTTTACAGCTACTTCAGACATATTTAAACAGGTGCTGGGGTACCTCATGAAAGAGCATGGGAAATGAAACCTAGCAGTGGGACTGTGTACCAGGTTGCTAGGATAGGTCTGAGACATGCTCCCAAGGAGCAGTTGTTGAGAATTCATTCTCGGCTTTGTTCTTTAGCTCATTAAGAGTACGTGGCTTTGTCATCGGTAAACTTTAGCCTTATCTAGAAAAACATAAAAGCCATTAGTACTTTGTGGCTCAATTTATCCTTATATTTAATTGTGTAAATGACATTGTTTGAATTAATACCATTCATGTTTCACTAAGAAAGCCCCAGATATTGTTTATCAGTGCTTTAAACCAGAGGTTCTCAACTCTGCTGCGTATTAAAATTGCTTGGACAGCTTTTGAAAATAGGCAGTGCCCTAGCTGTTCCCCCTGCCTCCTCTAATAAATAAAGATTATTGAGAGGTGGGGTTCTTTTCTAATTGGTTAAAGTTCTCCAGATGATTTTCCTGTGTGGCATGATTAGGAATAGGTCTGTTTAATCACTGCTTCTCAAATGATCTGTTGAATGACTAGATTTTGTTGTTGTTATTTCTGGTCTGTTATGAATTGACTAAAGGCACTTGAGGGGGGTGTCCCTCAGCTCAGTCTGTGCTTTCTTGCAGTCCAGGACCCCTCAGGGGATGTCCACCTGCTGGCTTAGGCCCACTCCCTGGGAGCGTGCCTAAGCTGTCAGTCGGACATCCTTAGCGATGCCGCAGAGGCGGGAGAGGCTCCCGCCACTGCCACTGTGCTCACAGCCGTCAGCCCACTGCGTTGAGCGTCTGCCCCCTGGTGGTCAGTGTGCATAGGGTCAATTTGCATATTACCCTTTTATTATATAGGACTACAGGCCTGGTACACGAAATTTGTGCACTGGGTGCAGGGAAGCCCTCAGCCCAGCCTGCACCCTCTCCAATCCGGAATGTCCCTCTCATAATCCAGAACCACTGGCTCCTAACTGCTCACCTGCCTGATTGCCCCTAACTGCCCCCCCTGCCAGCCTGGTCACCCTGGTCACCCCCAACTGCCCCCTTTCCCCTGCTGGCCTGGTAGCCCCTAACTGCCCTCCCGTCAGCCTGGTCACCCCTTACTGCCCCCCCCCCCGCCAGCCTGGTCCTCCCCAACTGTCCCCCTCTGCTGGCCTGGTCGCCCCTAACTGCCCCCCCTGCTGGCCTAGTGGCCCTGTACTGCCCTCCTGCCGGCCTGGTTGCCCCCAACTGCTCCCCCCTGCCAGCCTGGTCGCCCCACGCAGTCTGCTGTTTGGTCATTACTGTTACTGTGACGGCATCCCAGACAATTTGCATATTCCTCTATTATTAGTATAGATCCTTTTAAAAAATGCCATCAAAGTGAATTATTAGGAAAGTATAATTCAGGTTTCAAATTGATATTTTTAGGTTCAGTAAACATAAAAATTACTCCATCAAATTGCTGTAAATGATTCTAACTGAACCAATAACAATGAACTTGCAGATTAGTCCTGGTCCATGACCACATTTGGGATAGCACTGATTTAAACCATTGCTTTGCCAGGATAAGTTATTAGTTACTGATGTCAAAATGGCTTGCAAGTCAACTTGAACCTTAAGACTTTCTCTTTGTAACTCTAAAACTGTGGAAAATTATACCCTTACATTCCTAGTTACCGTAGGAAATAGTTTTTACTCACCATTGACCCAGGGTCTCCTTTGTTTTAAGCACTCTGCAAAGTTCAAAAATGATAAAAAGAAGTAAGGGTCCTTTTGTAAGTTTAGGAAACCAGAGATCATGAGACAGAAAAGTGCTTCTCTTTGTAAGCTTTATAACTACCTACCAATGTCCTTAATTTTACATGATGATCATAATTTGGGTTTAAATATTATTTTATAATTTTCAAAATATTTTACTTTATAATTTTCTGTGTATTTTCATTTAAATTATATGATTGGTCTTCATACCAGCTTTGTGTGGTTAGTAGGACAATGATTATCACATGTACTTTACAGATTGAGAAAGTGAGACATTCAGCTTACATGGTGGACCTTGTCTCTATTTTAGTTTGAAAATAAAAATTAAAATAAGTTTCCTGACTTCATTCTGGTTCTGTCACTATACTGCTAAGGTATCTCCAGAAATGTAGCAACTCCAAACATTGTTCAAAAGTAGTCAAGTGACATGATGGCTTAAATTCTGCTGTGTTTTAGACAACTTTTCTAATTGTTTAGAGGAAATTTAAGACGTAGGCAGACATATGATGCAGACTAAACGTGTGTGTGTGTGTGTGTGTGTGTGTGTGTGTGTGTGTGTGTGTTGGGGCGGAGGGACTAAAACATTCTCCTACGGGAGATAAGTGAAAAAATAAAGAGTAGGTTAAAAAATTGAATTTTCTCTTTTTTTTAACTGCAGAATTTGTTTAATATGGTTGTCGAAGTACCTCGGTGGACAAATGCTAAAATGGAGGTATGGATGTATTCTATTACTATCAAATAAATATGATAATCATGATACAAAAACTTTGTTTCAAATTGTTTGCCATAATATTTTGAATTTAGGATGGTTGACAGACTTGTTTGTAATAATTGAAGACATTCTTGTGAAATTACTTTGAATTTAATTTCAAAAAGCAAACAGTCAAAGCTGAATCTATACTTTAAAGAGAATGTTTTCCATTTTAGCCTCTCTAGTTTGTTATATACATACTAGAGGCCCAGTACATGAAATTCGTACATGGGGAGTGTGTGTGTGTCCCTCAGCCCAGCCTGCTCCCTCTCCAATCTGGGACCCCTTTTATAATCCAGGACTGCTGGCTCCCAACCACTCGCCTGCCTGCCTTCCTGATTGCCTCTAACTGCTTCTGCCTGCCAGCCTGATCACCCCCTAACCACTCCCCTGCCAGCCTGATTGACGCCTAACTGCTGTGCTGCTGGCCTCATTGCCCCTAACTGCCCTCCCCTGCAGACCTGGTCGCCCCCAACTACCCTCCCCTGCTGGCCCAGTCACCCCTTACTGCCCTCCCTTGCCAGGCTGGTACCCCCCAACTGCCCTCCTCTGCAAGCCTGGTTCCCCCAACTGCCCTCCCCTGCAGGTCTGGTTGTCCCCAACTGCCTTCCCCTGCTGTCATGGTCCCCCCAATTGCCCTCCCCTGCAGACCTGGTTGCCCCCAACTACCCTCCCCTGCTGGCCCAGTCACACCTTACTGCCCTCCCTTGCCAGGCTGGTACCCCCCAACTGCCCTCCTCTGCAAGCCTGGTCCCCCAACTGCCCTCCCCTGCAGGCATGGTCCCCCCCAACTGGCCTCCTCTTCCCTCCAACTGCCCTCCCCTGCAGGCCTGGTCTCTCCTAACTGCCCTCCCCTGCAGACCTGTTCCCCCCCAACTGCCCTCCCCTGCCGGCCATCTTGTGTCCACATCGGGGTGTGGCTATCTTTGACCACATGGAGCGGCCATTTTGTGTGTTGGAGTGACAGTCAATTTGCATATTACCTCTTTATTATATAGGATTTAATTTTCCTTGACTCTTCTCTGTCTTTGAAAATGACAAATATTTTCAACGTTTACTTAAATAGATTCTGGGATGCATTTTGTTCATGGATGCCACTGAAACTTATCTGTTTGGGGCTTATGGCAATTTCAGTTTCTAAAGACTTAATTCTTCTTTAGATTTTTTTTCTACCAGGAATGAAAGCATTTTCCCTGGCCAACTCTTGACTTATGAGCACCCTCTAAGAGCATCTGCTTTTCCCCTGGGTAGCTTTAAAAAAAATCTTCCCATGAGACATGACCCTATCAAGAACTTACCTCTTGCTTTTCAGAATTTTATTACTTCATCTTCAGTTAGATAACAATCCTTATAATTCTGAGTGAAATTTAATTTATGGCACTTAGTATGGTTAGTTATTTAAGCCTTCTTCTACGACTTTGGATTTGATGACAGATATGATTTCAAGTATTTAAGTGAATGATTGTTATGCACATGTATAATTTTCAGAATTTCTGTTTGGAGAATTGTCAATAATTTTACTAGGTACTGGTAGTATTTTATTTTAAATTTTTTGCTAATATTTTATTTTGTTGTCAATCCTCACCTGAAGATATTTTTTCCATTGGTTTTTAGAGAATAGAAGAGAGGAAGGGGGGGAGAGAGAGAGAGAGCAAAACATCAATGTGAGAGAGACACATCGATTGGTTGCCTCATGCACAAACCCTGTCTGGGGCTGGGTATCAAACCTGGAACCCAGTTATGTGCCCTTGACTGAGGTACAAGAGCTGACACTCTAACCACTGAACCATGCTGGTCAGGGCTTAGCTAATATTTTAATAGAAAAAAGTTGGTCTTGTTTCAACTAGACTGTTTCATCATTCTGGCTACTTCTACCTTAGGATATAGGATCAAGACTCTGTGAGATTTTACCTAACTTAAGCAGTGTTTGTTTATTCAAACATGGCTTCAGTTATTGTTTACTTTATAAGATAGGTTTTTGTGAGTGTGTGTGTGTTTGTTTATGTGTGTTTTGCATGGCAATTTGGATATGTCTGATAGAAAGGTAACTTGGAAATGAAATCACTTGGTGAATGAAAATCTTTGAGTTAACTTTATTATAAGATTGATGGTAAAAAGCCTGAGATCAGTAACAAAAAGCAAGTTGATTAATTTTTATCCTCTTGCTATTTCAATCATTTGTGTTAGAAATAATAGAGTGCCTAAGTATATAATCTGATATTTCCTTTCCAGATGGTTTTTCTTACTAAATTAGAAATAAGAGCTAGCTTAATTTATTTTAAAGTATCTTTGATCAGTAAATTAGAATATGAGTATTTAGTCTTATTTTAGCAGATCTTAAAAATATTATTTAAAGATAGGATTAATCATTTCTCATCCTCCTACCCCCTTTTGTCCATGATCTGCTTAGATTGCCACTCAGGAGCCATTGAATCCCATTAAACAAGACGTAAAGGATGGCAAGCTACGCTATGTGGCGAATATTTTTCCTCACAAGGGTTATATATGGAATTATGGTGCCCTCCCTCAGGTAACATTTTTCTTATAATGGTAAAACTTTTCTGAATTCTGAAAAAATTGCCTTGTAAATTCTGTGAGCTACTTGAATTTAAATTGATTCTGAGGACATGTTAGTTTGGGAGATTTGTAAATTTAAAAAATTTTTATGTGGAGTTTTGTATCAATAATTTTTTTTCAAACTTTGTATCTGTGCTCTAGTTCTTGGAGTTAGGCTTATAGAACACTCACATTTGGCATTTTGAACACTTTTTTTTTCTGGACTTGGCTGTTAAGATTCAGTGAAAAATATTTTTTCTGCTTTATCTGTCATCATTTTTTTAAATATGACAAACAATGCTTTTATATATTCACATGGTAGCATGAATTTTATTTTTTAAACTTAGATGAATTTTTAAGTAATTAACTTTTTTCAGAACTCATGGTGAATTGAGTTAGATGACTTAATTATTCATTATTATGAATTTATAACTGTTCAGTGGAAAGCGGTGAAAGCAAAGGCTAAAAAATGATAAAGCAGCATTCCTGTTAGAGAATGACACTATTTGTTTTTCCTTCTTTCTTATCCTTTTTTGTTTTTTTCTTCTGTTTCTCTCTTCTGGGAAGTGGTAACTTTTCTAGATGATTTAGTGAATGAAATTCAGAATATGCAGAATCAAAAGGCTGAGTTTTGGTAACATAGGGAGGCATCTGCCTTTATGTTTATAAAAGCCATTAGACCATTCATCTATCTGGATGTTCATTTAGTATTTTCATTTTTTAAATTAATTTTAACATTTTGCATGAAGCTTAAAAATGCTTTTGGGGAAGTTTCTGAGGAAAGGGGTCTTGCTTTATCCAACTCAGAAACACAGCTGTCCGTGTAGAATAAACATTCACAGGAAAAGAAAAAAGAAAATTGTTTTCTAAAGAGTCAGGCTGCCTTTGATGCAGTTAGACCACCCACGTGGAAAGGTTCTTTGTTAAATAGGCACTTTTAAAACGACCTGCTCAGAATGAGAATGTCTGTTGAAACCATGAAGATAGCTTTTCTGCATACCAGGTGTCTAAATAGACATTTTGTTTGACCTGGTGAGAGGATTAAAAAAAAATAATAATTGTTAAGCTTAGGGGATACTTTCTGCATAATAAGTAACCAAAGAATATGGGTTTTGGGGTCAGATTGCCATTGGACAAGTAATGTCTTTCTTTGCTCACTTCATCTATAAATTAGAGATGATAAAGTACCTACTGCAAATCGTTGTGTTGAGGTTATGAGTTATTGCAGATTCATCTTAGAATAGTGCCTAATGGGTAGTAATCACATCATTACTACTGTTTCTTTTATTATTATACTAGAGGCCTGGTGCACAAAATTCGTGCATGGCGGCGGGGCAGGTCCCTCAGCTCTACCTCTCCAATGCGGGAGCCCTCGGGGGATGTCCAACTACCAGTTTAGCCCCGATCCCTCTCGCAATCTGGGACCTCTGGCTCCTAACCGCTCACCTGTCTGCCTGCCCTGACCACTCTGCCTGTCGGCCTGATCCCCCTAACTGCCCTTCCCTGCCAGCCTGGTCACCCCTATTAACTATTTTTTTAAATATTATCCCCTTCACACACAATTGTATTTGACTTCCTTATTGGCTCTTTCCTCTCACACAATTTTTCTCTCTCCTTTATGTAACACTTTATCCTACTGACTAATCATTTATAAACGTTTCTTTCCTCCTTATTTTCTACTTCTGTTCCATCATCCTTCTTCCTATCTTTCTCCTACACTCACTCCCCACATTCCTTCTTTCCTTTATCTTTAACCCTCCCTCCCCTTTTCCTTCCTTTCCACCTTAATTTTTTTCTTCACTTCCTCCCTCGAACCTGCTTTGCTCCCTCCCCCATTTCTTCCTTCCCATTCTTCTTTTAAGCTCTACCAGCTCCCCTTTAAAACTTTCCTTCCCTCCCTCTTTCTCTCTCATCCGACCTTTCCCATACACTCTACTTACTTCCATTGTTTTAATATCTATCTATCTACCTGCCTAATTATTCACTATCATTTATCTTTTTTCTTTTCTGACTCCTATTTTTAAAATCTGTCCCCAGTACACAATTATACTTGATTTTCATTATAGCTCCTACCGTTCACTCATAGATCCTCTTTCCTTCTTTAACTCTGTTCTCTACTGATGCCTTTATAAAGTTCTTTCCTCCCTCCTTCCCTTCTTCCCCATCCTCCCCCCTCCTCCCTCACTCTTTTACTCTTTTTCCAGGCTAATTAAAAATTCTATGCTTTTCGTCCTTAGTGCTGACTGCTTTCCTCTCTGGGACCTGTAGCCGCCTCTGTTTGGGCCCTCGGACCCCTCTCTCACAGGCTTTGAGGGGCCAAGCGACGACGCAGCTGTGTCTTGCCTACTGTGGCCTGCGCCTCCCCCCTCCAAGTTGGGGGAGGGTCCAGCTGGCCAGGCCGGCGTCCATCGCGGGGACTGCTGTCTTACATGCATACGCATGTGCATTCATATGCGCGCGAGGCTTTTCTCCTGTTGAGTGCTGAAGTGTGTGTGTTGGGAGGGGGGGGTGATGCAGAGGCCTTTTTATCCCCGGGTGTGCCCACTCCCATACCTCGAGTGGCTCTCTATCTGCTCCCCTCCGGAATTTGCAGGCGAAGGGCGTGCTTGCACAGGCATGGTCAAGCCCGGCTTGTCCTGGGGACGGGGTGCCTTTCCGTCTAGGATGCGAGCACCCGTCTGGGTCTGACTGGGCAGATGAATGAATGGACAGCTGGATAAAGCCGCGACAGCTTCCCTGTGGTATAAGGGTTGCCTGTGCACTCTCTGTTGTCGCGCCAGGGCCCTTCCTTTGTGGTGTTGGGTCCACACACTCTCGATTTGTGTGTGTGAGCCCTCCCGGGGTCACCGCTGATGTGCGCACCCCATGGTTGGTGTCTGCCGACCGTGCCCCCAGAACCGTGCAGGTGTCGCCCCTCAACTCCCCCCACCTCAGTGGTGGGGGTTGGTGGTGTCCCCGGGCAGAGTGCTCTGGGACTGGGCGCGGTATCGTGGGGGTGTTTGTTGGATGCATGCACCCGGGAGAAAAAGGGCTCTGGAGCTGGGGGCAGGGAAGCGAGCCTCACACAAGTCCCCCTGCTGTGCACGCACCTGCTGGTCTGTCATTATGCAAATTGGTCATTACTGTGACACTGTAACGGTCAATTAGCATATTACCTCTTTATATGTATAGATGATCTTTTCTCTAAAGGGATTTATAGTCTCATGGGGGTGATTGACAGCTAATCCAGTGGTTACGGTGGAGCATAGTAGGTGCTACGATCTCATCTACTATTTCTAAGCTCTGTAGTTTACTTAAAGTCCTAATGAATTTTTTGTACTTCTCTGAGTGTGTTTGAAGTCTCAAGATGCTCTTATTTGCTATTATATTAGTCTGTTAGGTACAGTGGTTCCTATTTAAGTACAACAGAATTGGGTTTGCAGCAGTCTCTGAATGCACTGTCTTCACTGTTGCCTACCAAAATTTCACACTCCACCAACATCCAAAATAGCATTTTTAAAACATAAATTTGTTAATGTTTTATTTATATGAGAACCTTTTAATGGTTTCCTATTTTTCAAAGGATATACAAGAACATTCTTAACATGGCCCCCCAACCTGCATAATTTGGCCCCTGCTTCTCCAGCCTCACTTTGCAACACTTGTCCTTCCTCATTTCCAGTCCATCGCCATCTTCTTCAGTGTTCCTCATTTCCCTTGCCATTTCCACAGCAGACCTTCACAGAGCTGCTCATTCATTCATTCAGAACATAATTTTTGAGTGTCTGATGTTTGCCAGGCCATGTTCTAAGTATTGGAGGTAAAGTAGTGATAAAAGTGACACAGCTTCTCTGAGCCTTTTATCTTGGGCAGAGACAGACAAAAAACTAATATTAAAATATATAATACATCAGATGGTGGTGTGCTAGAGAAAAATAAAGTGGGGCTAGGGTGTGTTGGGATTGTTGTCATATAGGCAGGGAGAAGGCTCAGTGAGAAGGTGTTATTTGAGTGAGGACCTAAAGGAAGTGAGGGAACAGGTAGTATGGCTGTCTAGAAGAATTCAGCAAGAAATGGCAAGTATAAAGGTCCTGAGAGGAAGTAGGCCTCATTTGTTTGAGAAACAAAAAGGAGGCTACTGTGGCTAGGATGGAAGTGAGGAAAAGGAAATAGACCTTATTCTCTCTGCCCTTTTTTAAAATTACTGGTGCTTTTATTTTATATTGAGGTAGGATTGGTTAATAACATTATAAAAGTTTAGGTGTACAACTTTAAAATTAGATATTTGTATGTACTATAGTGTGGTCACTGCCAAAAGTCTAGTTTCCATCTGTTACCATTCATTTGACCCCTCCATACCCATTTCACCCTCCTTCCACCTCTCTTCCCATCTGGTAACTACAAGGAGATACCACCTTACACCTGTTAGAATGGCTATTATCAAGAAAGGACGAATAACAAATGCTGGAGAGGGAGGGTGTGGAGAAAAGGGAACCCTTGTACACTGTTGGAGCAGCCACTGTGGAAATCACTATGGAGGTTCCTCAAAAAAATTGAGACTAGAACTACCCTGTAATCCAGTCAGTCCTCTTCTGGGTAATTACCCCAAGAATATGAAAATACTAATTCGAAGAGATACATGCACTCCTATGTTCATTGCAGCATTATTTATGGCAGCCAAGATATGGAAGCAACCTAAGTGTTCACCGAGGTGTGAATGTATTAAAAAGTGGTGTGTGTGTGTGTGTGTGTGTGTGTGTCAAAAATACTTTATGACTAAGTATTTTTCAATTGTTTTATACATTCAACTTTCAGTTCTCTTATGGGAAAAGATAAATAGCTTCCTTGTACATATTAAGACAGAATGAGCCTGTTAATATGGAAACTAGCCCCTGGTCTCATTTACATTTTTTAAAAAATATGTTTTTATTGATATTAGAGAGAGAGACAGAGACAAATATCAATGTGAGAGAAACATTGATTGGTTGCTTCCTGTACGTACCCTGACTGGGGATTGAACCTGCAACCTGAAATGTGCCCTGATTGGGAATCAAACTGGTAACCTTTCAGTGCATGGGATGATGTTTAATAAACTAAGACACACTGGCCACGGCTCCATTTGCATTTTTTGATCTCATCTCCAACTTCCCCTCATCCTTCTCCTCCTGCTCCATCACTGCCACAGTGACCATCTCACAATCCTCTGGTACCTCAGGCATGCTCCTGCCTCAGGCCAGCACATTCACTCTTTCCCAGATGTGCACATGGCCTCCCCCTTACATGATTGCTCAGGAGTAATCTTCATGATGTCTGCCCTGTGCATCCTTTAAAGTTTTAACTCTGCCTGCTGTACTCTCATTTCATCTTCCATGCTTTATTCCTTTCCCTTTTCCACAACACCTACCAACATCTAATATGCTATGTAATTTAGTTATTTGTGTTTATAGTTAATTCTTTCAGCTAGAATGCAGACTTTATGAAGGATTCTATCTGTTTTGTTCACTGATGTCTCCCAACTGCCCAGCTTAGTGCTTAGAGCAGAGTAGGCACTCAATAAATATTTGTGGGATGAACAAATTAATAAATGCATTGTGTGAGTTGCATTTGTTTCATAAATGTGTGTGGGTTTTTGCTCTTAAGATTTGTCTTGTAATAGTACGATTTTGTTCAAGCAGTTACCAAGCCAACCGTGCTTGCAAGAACATTTAAGCAGCAAAACACTGTGTAAGTAGCAGTCTCTCCACTTAGCTTGTGATTCATCAGAGTGCCATCATTATTTCAGACCTTTAGCTGTCTAGACTGTTTCACCTTACTACCTTCTCCCACACTAGCAATAGTGCCTTCCTCAGACCTGAGTTTGGCCTGGACAAAAGTCATCTTTGTCTTCCCCCGATCTTTCTGAGTGAATACTTAGAGGACCCATCTGGATGATGTTCAAGGACTAGAATCACTAAATTCAAGATTTCTTCAGTCTTAATATATGATTGTTGTGTTTATTATTTTGACCTTTATTATAAATTTGGTTCCTTGTCCCCAAGTATCATTTAGTACCACTTAGTAGCTTTGTAACCTGGGACCAGTGACCACATCGCTCCAGGTCTGTTTGTTCACCTCTGTCATCCTACCACCTACCCCACAAGGTGACTGCGAATTTTGAATGAGATGGTCAAAGCCAAGTGCTTAGCCCCATAGTGAGTTCTCAGTCATATTGTCTCGGTGATGACACTGTTGGCTACTGATGTTAGCTGCCCATAGTGACACTGCTAGTAGAGGCTCTTGCTCCAAATTAAAGCTGGTAAAGAACAGGTAGTAACTGAGGAGATCCTACTTCCTTGGACTTGTTGACAAGAATCCTGCTTAATCAGGAAGGAGTTTTCAAGAAGCACCTACATGTACAGCTTGGTACAGGGCAGTGATGTTTTAAAAAGACCTAAGGACAGAGCACGGTGATTACAAACGTATTGGCTAATATTCATAGATTGTTTTCAAACACAGAAAGGCAGGCCCAGTGCTGGTTCCTTGTCAGAGGAGCAGTGAACAACGGAAGCAGTGGTTCGGGCAGTCAGCGGGAACATCCGAGCTGAAACTCAAAACGTGAACATGGATTTAGACACTGACAAAACTTGGAAGAAGATTATGTTTGGAAATACCACCCACTTTCAGAAGTGAATATACAAACAAATGAAAGACTGAGGGGAGGAAATACTATAAATAGGCTTTAAGTATTATTGTGCTTGAGGATGTACTGGCATGTTGGCATTGAGCCTATGTAATTTCTGAGAATTTTCCTTTGGACTGGCTATCTAGAAAACGTCATGACTGTGTGGAAAGGTTAAAATACATTATAGTGAGTATTAACCTATATTTCTGCTTCACTCCCCTTTCCCCTCCCCCTTTCTTTTAGACTTGGGAAGATCCCCACAGAAACGATAAGAGCACAGACTGCTGTGGAGATGATGATCCTATTGATGTTTGTGAAATCGGCTCAAAGGTTGGTTGTATAGACTACGTTATTCTAACATGGTCTAGTTTATTCATGCCATAAAATTTCAGTTCTCTGTGGAAGCCACCAGTTCTTCAGTTCTTCAAATTTCTAACCCATCAGTCCCTCTGGTATCAGTACCTTTTTGTGTCTTTACTTCCTTCTCTTAACGGGGATTGGTAAACTATAGCCCAGTAGCGGGTCAAATCTAGCTCACCACCTGTTTTTATAAATTACACAGCTACACCCCTTCATTTACGCATTGTCTGAGGAATGGTAGCAGAGACCACATAACCTGCAAAGTCTGAAGTATTTATTGCCTGAGCTTTTACAGAAACATTTTGCCAAGTCCTGTCTTCGGCTTCCTTGCCCATTATCCAGACAGGAAATTCAAAACCAATGAAAGCCATGGGCACTCTTTTTATGTGTGCCTGCTTCCAGGTTGCCAAGTCCTAGGGAAAGCAAGACCTACAGTGTCAAGGTTGCTGCTACCCATAGAATTCTGGGAGTCCTTGGTCAAATCTTTTTTCTATTTTCTACTGCATTTATTGCTAATAATTGTTATTTACTATAGACATGCAGCTCCTTGCACTTTGTTCTCATTCCCAGCATAGTGTCTTGTCTTTAATCTTGTTGAGCTCAGAGAAACCAACAGATGAGAATTCCCTCGCCTTTCCCCCTTAGACTGCCAAACTACCTGTGCCTGCAAACATTTCTCCCTTTCGTCTGGGCCTGGGAGAGTTGCCTTTTCTTGTCCAAGACCAGTGCTTCCCTTCTTGCCTCTGAGTAACAGTATTTTTCTATCTTTATTTTGTCCTGAATTTATAACTTATCTTTCTTTGTTGTCTTCCTTCAATATGTCTTCTGTCTTCCTTCCCTTCGCACGAAGGCTTGTAAAGAGTTTCCCACTTAATCTTCAACCTATTTCAGAATTGTTTTCATCCTGCCATTATTTCAACTGCTCTCACTAAGGTCCCTGGTAATTTTTTTAGCCAAATCCAAGAGGCCTATTTCATGTTGACGTAAGAAATGTCCAAACTTATACGAATTTTGAGTTTATTTGAGTCAAACTGATGACAATGGATTGAGAAAATGCTCCAGAGAATGGCAGTTTTAAACCTGTTTTATACATTACAATCAAAAGAGATGTGAAGGAGTTATATGAAATTCATTGATGATAGATAGATTAGGGAGGCAGGAGAAAGCAAAGCTAGGGGCTGGGGTGGATCTCCAGGATTTGATAAAAAGTAAAAGGGATAGACACACACTCCTTTCATATTGGTGGCTATGGGATAGTTAATAGTCAACAATTAACATGATAATAACAATGAGAAGTTCTGTGGTCTCTGCTTTGGTTCAGTGATTGTGCCCTAAAGGGTCTGGAAAAAAGAAATTACTCTGATATTCCAAAGGTTTGCTATGGCAGATGCAAAAAGACAATGGACCAGCTCAGATAAGGTAAAGATTGACCTTTGTCAAGGAAGATACCAGTCTAGGACAAGAGACTACTCACCAAGACTTGATTTTTCTTAGGAAGCTTTTATTTCAGACCATCCTGTGGGGTTATTTTTGGTCTCCGAGTTTGTCAGGCCTGCCATGCAGGCCTCCCCTGAGCTTGTCAGTTTTAATGTGTGGCCCCTTTTTCGTCCACATGTCTAACTAGTTACTGTTAACCTTGTCTTTCTTCCTGAGACAGTCTCCTCACTTTACTTTGATTGTGTCATAATCGCTTGTATAGTCTCTCATTCTGGTTCCTTATTGGTTTCTTTTGCAAGCTCCTTTTCTTCTGCTTATTTCTTAGGATTGGTTAGCTTGAGGGTTGTGCCTCTGTCCCAACTAGGAACTCCCTTGGCGATCCCATTCCAAGTACTTCTACTTTTGCTCTCAAATTAGTATCTCCAGCTCAGACCTGTATAGTCAGCTGCCTGCTTCTGCCCTTGGATGTCTCCCATACATCTCAAACTCACTGTGTCCAAGACAGTTCATTCTTCCCTCCTCTCCTGTAACTCCTCAGTATTTTCAGTCCCCCAAATTGAAGAGTCATCTTGATCATTCTTTGCTTTTCTTCATCTATTAATCATGAAATATAGATTCTGTATTCCAAATAGCCTTTAAACTACTTCTTTTTATTCTCACTGCAGCTAGCTTTGTCAAGTTCCCTATTTTTTTCTCACTTAATTATTTCTGCTACTGACCAGTTTCCTCTCTGAGCCTTCTTTTCCTACCATCATTTATTCCAGACGCCTCCTGCTTTGCTCTTTTTAGCACCTGACTTCCTCTCCTGGCACTCCCCGTTTGCAGGCCACCCTCCAGCTGCACCCATCTTTCACTTCCTGTAGTGCACCTGCTCTCCCTGACGGCCAGGCCTTCGCACAAGCTATTCCCTCTGTAAAATGGAACCTTCTTCCTTCTTCACCTTGTTACTTCCCCCCTTTTTCTTTTTTTCACCTCCCCTGCTCATCCTTCAGATCTCAGCTAAAAAATCACTTCCTCTTGGAAGCCTTCCTTTATTGCCCTCTACCCCCCAACTAAAATACTTGGTCTTTGTTACGTACTCCCTTAGTACTAACTGTGGTCTGTTTGTTTTATTGCCTATTCTCTGAGGATGGGACTCAACATTGCAGTGTATAGCTCAGTGCCTGGCAGGTAGCATATGCCTAAGTTAAGAAATACCACACTGAACTATTACTTGAATCTTATTCTAGTTAAGATT
Organism: Corynorhinus townsendii; assembly: GCA_026230045.1. Taxonomy (NCBI): domain Eukaryota; kingdom Metazoa; phylum Chordata; class Mammalia; order Chiroptera; family Vespertilionidae; genus Corynorhinus; species Corynorhinus townsendii. The sequence goes on along the minus strand of JAPDVU010000001.1, from coordinate 74,593,919 downwards.
AAATTAGTTATCTCTGGTAACGCCTATTGGCAATTTTAGGCTTCTAGATTATTGTTTAGGAAACAGTTCCTTTGATTTTTTTTTCCACTTTATTTAACATAACTAGAGGCCCGTTGCACCAAGATTCATGCAATAGGCCTTCCTTCCCCTGGTTTCAGGCACCAGTTTTCCTCTGGCACCCTGGACCCAGGCCTTTGCTCTGCCCACCGCCTTCTGCCTTCGCTCTGGCTGGAGTCTGCCAACTTTGCTGCTGACTCCGGCCGGAGTCTGCCGTCTTCGTCTTCCCTATAGACTCTGGCTGGAGTCTGCCATCTTCGTCTTCGCTGCTGACTCTGGCCGGAATCTGCCGTCTTCATAGTCGCTGCAGACTCAGGCCGGAGTCCGCCGTCTTTGTCTTCCCTGTGGCCGGAGTGCCACTCCTATAAATCCCTCTGCCCCCCACCCTCCCTCTCATAGCAGGCGTCCTGCCCCGCCTGGCACTCCGCACCTGAAGTGGCTGGGCGGCGGGGCCGCCACCATCTTTGTCCTTCTAATTTGCATATTCCCTCCTGATTGGCTGGTGGGCATCACAGATGTACGGTCCATTTGTGTATTTCTCTTTTATTAGTGTAGATTACTTTGTTTCTCTCATTTTCTTTTTCTTCTTCTTCCTCATTTTCCTTTTGTATTCCTCCTCTCTTTTCCTCCTCTTCTTCATCATCCTCTTAGATTTCTCTTCTTTTGCTTCTTCTTCTGTTCTTCCACTTTTTTTTTCTCCTCTTCTCCACATCTTTTCTGCCCCCCTTCTTTTTCTTTTCTCTGTCTTACTCCTTTCTTGCAGGAGAGGTTTCCATCCAACCTGTATTTCTGGTTTTATACACAGATAGGGACAAAAGGGCTAGAGTTCCTGTGTGTGTGTGTGTGTGTGTAGTTTCTGTATCTCTCCAGCAGAACTATATCAGATAGCTTTCTTTAAAATGTAAGCTATAGTTTAGGAATTTATGTTTCAGACATTTTCTCCCCAGAGGGGTAATAAAGTGTGTCTAAAATTAATAGATTTGAAGGAAGGAAGAATGTAAATATTTTAATGAGTACTTCCTATGTTTCAGACCCTATGCTACGTACTTTAGTCAGTTTTACATGTCCTATTTCCTGATAAGTGAAAGTTATTAAATTAAATAACATTACACTGATGGAACATTTTCTGTATTAGAAAACTCTTATTCTGAGGGCATAATACCTGGGGCCATTCAGTTCATAGCAAGTGCAAATTATTATGTTAATTTAATAATTATGCAGATATTAAGTGGGTGTTTAAAGATGAAGTAGAAGTATCTTATTTTCACATAAAATTTTTAAATTTTATGTAAAAATGTGTAAATGAGCGTACGATTATTGAGATTAGTAACTGAGAGAACTCATATGAAAATGATTTGACTTAGTAACAGTAATTTGTTATTGACAAAACAAAGGAATCACTTTAAGAAAACTTGATATAGAGGTTTTTTAATAAACCTGCCAAAGTCACTAAATATGCAGAATAAGATTAAACGTTTCAAATATACATAAGTAGTTTTTAATAAGGCATATGTAATTAATCTTGAAAGCATACTTTTACATTTTACATAGAAAGCTTAGTATATGTAGGTGTTTGATACATCATTACTGAAAAACATAATTGACTCGTTATTTTTTGTGGAAATGTAGTATTGATTATATATGGTCAAGTGTATTTATATTCTGGTTTAATGTTGACATTTTGGGTGGATAATTCTATTACAGGGGACTGTCATGCAGCATCCCTGGCTTCTTCCCACTAGGTGCTAGTAATACCTCCCCAGTTGACAGACAAAAATATCTCCAGACATTGCCAGATGTCCTCTAGAGGACAAAATTGCCTGTGGTTGAGAACCAGTTATCTAGTTTGTCACTTCATTAAACAATGTAGCCAGCCTTTTCATTGGTGATTATGTGATACCAGAGGCCCTATGCATGAAATTTGTGCAAGGGGCTTGGCCCTCGCAGCCCCAGCTTCGTCCGGAAGGTCGTCTGGAAGGTCATCCACTGTTCGGCCGTCCAGTCCAGTCTAATTAGCATATTACACTTTTATTATTATAGATGATAATTTTGAACAGATCTCTTGGCATGAGGTGTGTAGATCTCCCAACAAGATCGTAACCTTTGAGAACAGGGATACCTTCTGTGTATATACATAGTATCTGATATGGTGCTGGATACTGGATAGAGTCTAAACATGTAAAAGTCTGGTTAATATATTTGTGTATATTCCCCCCAAAATAAGATTTCAGTTTAGTTTATGCAGTCTCACTAATCTGTTGTGTAAACTAATTACAACTTCATACAGATTTATATTAAGATTTTAGTTTTATTTTGCAAATATTCTAAAAGGATTTATTTGACTTTATGGTTTAAAGTCTAGTGCTTTTCTCTCAAATAATTTCAAGACACAAAAGTGACCTTTTGCATACCTTGCTCTCCAAATGTAAAGCTGCATTTTGAATCATGAAGGAATTCTGAAACATGTGTTCATATTTCAGCTTGCAGTGAAATTCTATGGCTGACTAAACCTTTAAAAAGAAAAGGATATAGGAAGAATGCATGCATATAAACATGGCATAGACAATTTGACGGAACCACTGAAATAAATAGTTTTTAGCACATGAAACATTTACTTAAGCATCTGCTATTCCTTGGTTTCTCTTTAAACCTTTTAAAAACATTTTACTAAGACTTTTTTGTCTGTATCTTTAAAGTACTAGTAGTTCTTTCATTGTCATCCATTATCTTCTTAAGGTTATAGTCTAACATGTTAAAAATTTACTTTTCAATAGTAACTGGAAAATGTGCTTTGTAAAAAAGGTACGGTGAAGCAATTTAAAAGGATCTAGGGTCTTTTTTTTACCTCCATGCAGCAGAAGCCAGGATTATAGTATGTAATGATATACATGGGTTTATTTTCTGCTTAGTGTGAGTTTCTAGGCTTAGTACATTAAATTTCAAGATCTATAAATAACTTCAATTTCTAAAAAGGGATCCAGATACTTAATTTTAATAGGCATTTCATAAAAGGTTTTATGACTGTTTTTACATTATTTTAAATTATTAAACCTTTATTAAATTTCAGTTTATAGTGCTTTTCATCTTTCATGGATTTTTTATGAGATATGAGTAAACTTCTCTAAAGCTTTGTAAATGCTCAGTTTCTTTTCTCTTTAAAGGTTCTTTCTCGTGGAGAGGTTATTTGTGTGAAGATCCTTGGGATTTTGGCTCTTATTGATCAGGGTGAAACAGATTGGAAATTAATTGCTATCAATGTGAATGATCCAGAAGCCTCAAAGTTTCATGGTAAGTCTGTAACTTTGCAGAAACAGAAATAAATCAGGAATTCTTAGAATTTAAAAGGGACTTATGTAAAACACACTGTAGGTATTTGGGAGTTAAATTTATATTTTGTATTTTATTCATTGAATTTAAAGAGCATTCGACTGTGATTGTGTCTGAGTTGTATCATATTGCTAGGAGAAACAAGAGAGAAAAAAGGATATAGACAGACAAATGATACTTCACACTAAGAAAGTGCATTCCATGGGTTCTCTTCTTACTGTCTTCCTTTCCTCCCTTTTTTCTTTCTTAAATCTCTCTTTTGTTCATTGGAGTAATGGGAAAAACTAAGTGTTTATCAAAGACACAAGTTGTTTCTATACCTGGTTTTTGTTCTGTCCTGTACAAATAAAGGGAAAGATAACTGCCCTCTGACAAAATTTTGATGTCCCAGAAATTTGAGTTCCAGAAATTGCTTGCTGTGATGAAGAACTGATTTTCTGCTGCTTTCTATCTGAGTGACTGGGTAGATCATTCACCCTTCCCGAATTTCAGTTTGCTCATCTGTGGAGATAAATGCACCTACTTGTGAGGTTGTTAACAGAAACGATTTACTTAAAACATCTGGCTGTCACATAGAAGGATTGACTATATGCCACTATTATTCTTTGATCACTTTTTCCCTCTATTTTTCTAGCCTTTTTGCTTTCAGTTTCATTCTCATTTAAGATCCTGGTTTCTTCTAGACTTCACCTCTTATCTCAGCTGGAAACTTTATTCTTTCTGATTTGACTGAAACTCAATATTTATATGTTAACTTTCCTTAACTTATGTGCATTTAAAACCTTTTTTTGCACATGGAACAGCAAAAAGAAATTTTATGTTATTCTTGCATGTAATTGAGAAAGGAAGGGATCTGATGGGGTGATTTCATGTAACCTCAGGGTCAAAACTAAAACATGGAATTACAATTCAGCCAGTGTGGCACAGTGGTTGAGCATTGACCTATGATCCAGAGGTTGTGGTTCAATTCCTGGTCGGGGCTAATGCCCAGATTTCGGGCTCGGTCCCTGGTAGGGGGCAACTGTCAATGAATGTCTCTCATCATTGATGTTTCTGTCTCTCTCTCCCTTCCTCTCTCTGAAACCAATGAAAACATAAAAACAAACAACAACAAAAACATGGAACTACACTTAAAATAGGAGACATGAGTCTATAAACCAAATGTATCTTGTCTCTCTCATTATTTTACCCTGATTTGTTTATTATCATGTTTCTTATGCATGCATATGTAAGAAGAGTAAATAAATGTGCAGTTTAAAAAATATTTTAATATATTAACTGCTCCTCAAATGAGAACTGACAATCAAATGGTGCAATGTCCTCCAAAACAAACCAGTTGTGAAGTGGCACACTGAAGTCATGAAAGAGTACTAAAGGATGCTGCTTTAAACTGGAGATCTGAGAACCTGAATGAAACTAGTCATGAGGTGGAATAAATTAGCCATTAGCATAGTACAGTTGGAGATGTGATTTAACATTTTTGTTTTGTTTTGTTTTGTTTTTTGTTAATCCTCACCCAAGGATATTTTTCCATTGATTTTTAGGAAGAGTGGGAGAGAGAGGGAAAGACAGAGAGAAACATCAATGTGAGAGAAACACATCGATTGGTTGCCTCCTACAAGAGCCTAACCAGGGCCCAGGCCGGGGAGGAGCCTGCAACTAAGGTACTTGCCCTTGACCAGAATCAAACCCAGGACCCTTTGATCCGCAGGATGACGCTCTATTCACTGAGCCAAACTGGCTAGGGCTAACATTTTTTTAATTTCAGAGAGGAAGGGAGAGAGAGATAGAAACATCAATGATGAGAGAGAATCATTGATTGGCTGCCTGTCCTGCGTGTCCCATATCAGGAATCAAACCATGACCTTCTGTTTCATAGGTCGACACTCAACCATTGAGCCACACTGGCTGGGTGATTTAACATTTTAAAATCCCTAGCATGTGCCAAAGCATTGGTGCCTGTTCTAGTACATATTATCATTCCTTTTTTGTTATATTAAATATCAGGGTAATATTGGTTAATAAGATCATACAGGTTTCAAGTGTATGGTTCTATAATACATATCTGCAAATTGCATTGTATGCCCACCACCCAAAGTCAGAGCTTCTTATATTCGATGCCCTTTACCCTTTGGTGCTCAAAGGATTTAAATAACTTGTCCAAATTGTACATCTAGTAAATAGGAAAACCATGATTTGAACTCATTTCTGCTTGATTATGAAGTCCATTGTCCATCAATAGTACTATACAAAGCAATACATACATGACTAGTCGTTTGTAGTACTTCTAACTAATGTTATTGAAATCAAATTACATAGGCTAAGCACCTTACTCCTTGAGTGCCCTAAGGCCTGGAATGAAAGATTTGAGGTCTCACTTTACTCCTATTTGTACCCAGAGTGGAGATGACTGCATTTAGTCATCATTTAAATTCTTTTTGTGTATTCTAGTACAAAAAGACAAGCAGAAATACTGAAAAGACTCTTTTTTATTCTAATAAAAGGCAACACATGCATTATCTTAATCATGAAAAATACAATTCTTCATACATTTTTAAAACCCTAAAAATAAAAGACAAGAATTATTGGCATATTTTGCTCTAATATAGTATGCTGACATTGTGTCTGGTGTTTATTTCCAGAATGAGTAAGATATGGGAAAGGAGGGAAATAATTTACTTCAAGGATATTTGCATATTGTTTGCACTGGGTAGTATTTTAAGTACTCGCATATATCTAGATTTTGTAAAATAAATTATGTATGTAAGTGGTTTCTTTTTACTTCTCATTTCTTTTATCTTCACATTATTATAATACATTCCTCATATTTTTGTTGCATTTTCTTTTGTCTTTTACTTAAGTGACCCAAGGAAGAAATATAGATGTAGGCACAAATTGTAAGGCTGAAGAAATTGCAGTACAATTTTTTTTAAAAAATTGTAAGTCTGGAATTCTAAGTGATCCTATGTAGCAGCTTTTATTTTTAATTTAAATACAAGTTTTGTTTTATATTTATCATATCTTTCAAACATCATACAGCTGTTCTCAACTATTTCAGACAACAGAATTTCTGTTGTCCTGCTGCTTAACGAAGGAAGTGTTAGTGGACAAAAATTATCCTAATCTGATTTTTCTTTCTTCACTCCTTAGCCTGCTGTGTTGTGTGTGTTTTCATTAGCACCTGCCAAAGGGGAATTAGAGAGGATGAGTGCTGAGTGATGCTCAGTAATTAGAGGACTTGAAAGCTTCCTAAATACATGAAGGAATTTTTTAAAGTTTAAGGAAAAAGCCAGTCATGATTTGATTACAATGTTTAATAACATTTTTGTATCAGAATAATTAATTCACCTTCCAAAGGTATCTACCTTATAATTCATGGGGAGCTTACGTATCATAAGCACGTGGCTTATTTTATATGATGTTACAGGTTTATAATAGAACCTTGATCAGGGTGAGAAGCCTCAGAAACAAATAAAGGAACCAATTTTATGATTATACCTCTTACAACAACTTATGACCCTACATAATAAAGAGCTAATATGCTAATTAGACTGGACAGCGGGATGACCTTCCAGACGACCTTCCAGAATGACCAGTGGGCGGGGCAGCGAGGCAGCCAGGACTGTGATGGGCTGAGGCAGCAGGGGCTGCAAGGGCTGAGCCCCTTGCACGAATTTCATGCATCAGGCCTCTAGTTTTATTATAAAAGAAAATATGTATATTTGGGTTCCTTGATTAAATAAATATTAACTAATAGGTAGTAAATGTTGGTGCCATTCTCTACTATATATCTTTGAAAATTAATCAACTATATTTATTATTAAGTCAAGCAACTTTGAAAATTTTTTGTGTCCTGCCCACATTTACTTTCTAAAATCACAAACACAGGATTTTGGATGGCATTTTTTAATCATAAAAATAATCATAATACTTGGAAATAAAAACTCAGAAGAATAAAAAAGGTATATAAGATGAAAACTAAAGTTCTCCTTCCACTTCCCACCCTCAGTCTTACTGCTCATAACATCTTCACCCTGTGGTTTCAGTTCTCTTGAGTGTTTGCTTCCTTTCTGTAAGCCGTGTACTTACACTTCTATTTCTTAATTCATGCCTTTTCCCTCTTGACTCAAGTTGCTGCTTTGGACGATTAGGAAATTAACTTTTTATACATTTCTCAATTTTGTTACCATATTTCTTCTTCTGTTATCTTAATTCTAAATATTACACTTTGAGCTACATTTGTTGCTTCATTAATTTTAAACAATAACTGGAAGCTGCCCAGGATGAACTAGGACATTGAGGTTTCTGTACTTCTCTGCCCCTTACCACCTAGCTTCACTCAGCCACACTATTAGTTCTGCAGCATCAAAATGAGTAATGCTTGAAGTTCTGTTCTTTACCTGTAACTGTTGTTGTTTTTTTATGTTTTGACTCCTGAATCTGAAACTTGGAAAGCACTGAATTTCACTTACAGGATTTATGTGAATATTATTCATGTAGTTTACCCTACCATTTATTGAATGAGCATTGTTGGATAGGCTGTTCTGTTGATCCCTCTGCATAGCTATTATTGTGGGTTTTTTTTTATTGCCCTCCTGGCTTATTAGTTGTACTCTATCTTAGATTCTTTCATGTCTTCCTTTTTTGTTTTTCTTTTTCATTGTTGGCTGGTACATTTTCCAAAAATTTTTTCAGAAAATGCTTTGGAGATTATCTTATTTGGTACATATTAGAATAGCGTGTGTGTGTGTGGTCACCTTCTACTTAAATAACTCTAAAATATCTAATACAGTGACTTTAAATTACTGTGCAGGAATTGAAATTTCTATCGCAAAGGAGTGAGTGATTTTATAACAGTTTAAACATTTGTCATCTGTACTTGATATTTTTATTAGATCAACAGAAGGAATTATTAAAAACATGTAGGAAAGTGTAGCTATCTGGAAAAAAATTTTTTTAAGTGTAGTTTTCTGATGATGTATGTAATACAGAAATTTATGAAGAACTTCAAGAATTATTTTCTATACATTTTTATCGTTTAGACATTTAAAAATTTCTTCTTACTCATTTCCGGTACCTTGAGAAATAGCTGTTTTGTTTTTTGACATGGTCAGTACCTATTTTTTTTTAAACAAAGGAATCTATTTTAATTTATGGTCAATATGTCTTTCGTGTGTATACTATATCAATTTAGACACATTTAAAGTATGATTTTGCTAAGAACTTTTAGGGTTGTTTTATTTGTTTTGAAATAACTTCTTTGTTCCCAGGGAACATATGTGCAAACTTTGGGAAACGGTAATATCCTGTATTCATAGTTCCAGTTTTTAACTTTGACATGACTGAACAAACATTAGCAGTTGCATCAGAGAATGTGTTTCAGTTAGAAAGAAACTGGTTGCTGGCTGTATTTTTTAAATTTCTACATTATTATTTAAATCTTGAAGTTTTACCTTTTAAAACTGGAGTAGCCACTGTGGAAATCTAAAAAAAGTCCAAATAACATTTGAAAACAAATTCCTATACTCCCTGATAGAAAATTGGTCGCTTTGCCTGCCTCATTAACACTTGAAAGCACTAAGACTATTTAATGCACTGTAATTAGGTTCTAGGCTCTCCTGTTTTCAATAGTGCCATAATGGCCTGAAAGGGTTAGTAAGACTCCCAGGGCACCCAAATTGTTACTAGAGAATGCTTTGGCCATTAGGAATAATAGCACTTAGTTATGAAATAAACAAGTTCAGAGCATTTTAAGAAGATCAAAATGCTAGGGGATGTGTAATTTCTCTCAGTTAAATTAACCACCTTCTATAATGTAGAGCTCCATATATTCACCAGACAGATGTCTGAGCCGCTTTAGAACTGCCAGTGATGCCTGACAGGGGAGTAGTGTCATGAGAAGGTTTGGGCCTAGATTACTTCAACTTACAGAGCATTAAAGATTTCTTTTGTTTGGTGTCTTTAAATAAATGAAAACTGTTGTCTGTTGTCCTGTAATAACTTGCTTTTGTAGTTTAAAAACTGAAAAAAATAAAAACAAATTGAGATCCGAACAGTTATATTGATACAGATGTATTCTGGGATGAATAAATTACATTAATAATAGGGAAATTATTTTAAGCAAGGTAGTTGGGACTTTTTCAAAGGCCAGCAATGCACTTGTTCTAAAATTATCAGAATGTGTATGTATTTTACTGGTATATACAGTAGTTTACCTTATCTAAGGGGGATACGTTCCAAGACATCCAGTGGATGCCTGACACCATGGATAGTATCTAACTCTTATGTACACTGTTTTTCCTCTACAAATGTATTTATGATAAACTTTAATTTATAACTTAGGCTCAGTAACAATAATAATATTATTAAGATTAACAATAATAATATTAGAATAGAACAACTATAACAATCTATATATATAAAAAAGCCTAAGCAACCACTACAACTGAACGGACCAGTCGACCAGTTGCTATGATGCGCACTGACCACCAGGGGGCATACAATGCAGGAGCTGCCCCCTGGTGGTCAGTGCACTCCCACAGCCAACCTCCCCCAGTCCCTCCCCCTGGCCGGCAAATCTCCCGTGGTTCCTCCCCCCAGCCCTCCTGTCTGCAGCCAGCAAGTCCCAGCCAGGCCAAGGGATCTCACCTGTGCACCGGGCCTCTAGTATATTATAATAAAAGTTACGTGAATATGGTCACTTGTTTCAGAGAATCCTTGCTAAAGTCTTCATATAGGCTCAATGCTTTCTGCAATGGCATGTAGCCATCAGTTGGAGCACATTTTCCCCTTTTTTTTTGTTAATCTGCACCTGAAGATATTTTTTCCATTGATATTTAGAAAGAGTGGAAGAAGGGAAGGAGGGGGAAAGAGAGAAAGGGAGAGAAACATTGATGTGAAAGAGACACATCAATTGGTTGGCTCCCAAAACTGCCCCAATGGGTCAGGGATTGAATTTGTAACCTGGGTATGTGCCCTTGACAGGGAATCAAACCAGTGACCCTTTGATGTGTGGGCCAACACTAACCATTGAGATACATCTTTTCTATCTTAACCAAACATTTATCACACACTATGGTTATAACTTTTGCTGTTTGAAGTACAATGGCAAAAGTAGCATGAATTTGTTTTTCACAATTTTATAGATAGAAGATACATTCTTACTGTAGATGTTTCAACCTCAGCATACATTTTTTTTCTTTTTCATGAAGTTGAGAATTTTTACTTAATGGAAGCACTTTACAGCTTTTCTTTGGTTTCCAGCAACACTATTTTTTTTTTTCTTTATTGATTAAGGTATATGTGTCCTTCCCCCCCCCCCCCCCCCGATTGCCCCGCACTCATGCCCTCACCCCCCTGGTGTCTGTGTCCACTGGTTAGGCTTATATGCATGCATACAAATCCTTTGGTTGATCTCTCCCTCTTACCCCCACCCTCCCCTACCTTCCCTGTGAGGTTTGATGATCTGATCGATGCTTCTCTGTCTCTGGATCTGTTTTTTTGTTCATCAGTTTATGCAACACTACTCTTTCACTTTGGGGCCATAATTAAGTAAAATAAGGGTTACTGTGATACCACAACAGTCGATCTGATAACTGAGATGGCTACTAAGTGACTAACAGATGGGGAACATGTACAGAGTAGATAGGCTGGACAACGGTGTGATTCATGTCCTGGGTGGGATAGTGGGAGAGGGCCCGAGATCTCATCATGCTACTAAAAATAGCATGCAATTTAAAACATGAATTGTCCAGGCAGCGTGGCTCAATGGTTGAGTGTTGACCTATGAACCAGGAGATCACAGTTTGATTCCATCAGGCAGGGCACATGCCCAGATTGCGGGCTCGATCCTGAGTGTGGGGCATGCAGGAGGCAGCTGGTCAGTGATTCTCATTGATGCTTCCATATCTCCCTCTCCCTTCCTCTCTGAAATCAATAAAAATGTATTTAAAAAATAAAACATGACTTGCTTATTTCTGGGATTTTCCATTTAATATTTTTGGAATATGATTGTGGGTAACAGAAACCCCAGAAAATGAAACCATGTACAGGGGTGTATATTGTCTTTCAAGGCAAGAATATACATGCGGAAACTGAATCTCTTTGGCCTAAATTTTCATTTGCTAAGTTAAAGCTTTCAGTGTCCATGCAATTACTATTTTAAAAAAATAACCAACACCGCTGCAGGTTACCTAGGACCAAACCAGAGAGGTCGGACCTGCATTGCCACCATGTGCCCACCATCCAGATATCATTGCTGACATGTACACATAAGGAACTGTTAGACATTGAAACGGGGACTCAGAACTGTTGGACATTGAAATTGGGACTCAAACATTTTTTTGTTTTGTTTTGTTTTGTTATTATATGTTTATTTCTAGTCTGCAAAGGCAAAACTTTTTAAAGGAAAGAAATGGTGGGAAAAAGATACAGAGGCAAAGAAGCATTGAACAGACTGTCAAACTACATTGGGAAGACAGGGGTGGTTGGGCGAGGGGAGCTGTAAGAGACCAACCGAAGGACTTGTACGCATGCATATAAGCACAACCAATGGATACAAGACACCGGGGCGGGGGGGAGGGCGAGCAGGTGAAGGCATGTACTGGGGGCTAGGGGAGGTCGGGGGGGAGGTCAATGGGGGAAAAAAAAAGGGAGACATATGTACTACTATTTGTAATACTTAAAACAATAAAAAAAATAAAAATAAAATTAAAAAAAATAACCAAATTATGTGGAGTTTAATTTCCTTCATAGAACACAATTTAATACTGTCATAAAAATAAGTATTAGTATAGTAATCTCAAGGGAAGATATTTATGTTAACCTTTGTAACCAGAAAGAATGGAGCTAAGTTTGCTTTCCTGTGTGTGTACTCTGACATAGAAGGGGGTGGCATGTTGTCATTGTCATGCTAAAAACTCTGACGTTTCTGGAAGAATTACTTCGTGCCAAGGAACTCTGCAAATGTTTCCTTTGGAATAGCTGTTTAATGTGTACACAAGCTCAAGCCAGAGGTGCTAGTGGAAGTTCCCTTTTTCTTTCAGATTAAGAAACTGATGCACTGGGGATGCTGGTTAATAGCTTGTGGGAATCCAGTTAGGGTCTCCAGCTATATTTATGGCCTGGGTCAGTGTGCTTTCTGGGAGTGCTGGCCATGTGCTCTGAAATAATTTAGGCATCAGTGTGATAATTATGATGAAAGGCTCCTGTAAAACGATGGTTCTTTTGATCTTCATTCCTTTCATTTCATTAATAGTTATACCTTAATAGGCATGAGTGTGTGTGTAGGGGTGGGGTAAATAGTTATACCTTAATAGGCATGAGTGTGTGTGTAGGGGTGGGGTGTGGGAGGAGGCAGTTGAGAAGGAGGGACAAATTGGGTAAAATGTACTATAATTAAGAATAGAACTAGATTTCTGGGGATCTTTTGTCTCTGTTTTAAACCTTGACCTCTTGCAGTGTTTTTTAGGCTTCAGTCATATTTCTATGATGTGGGAAAGAGTAGGAGAGATCTAAAATCCTCTCATGTGTTTGTTAGTTATCTGACCTTGGAAAGGTCATATGACCTCCCAAAGCTTTAGTTTCTCTAAAGTTGATCCTCTAAAAAAAATTATTAAAAAAATAAAGTTGATCCTCTAATCAGTAAATGTTCCCAAGGGTTTTTCCCATCTCTGAATTTTGGTTGTTTTAGGAAATATTTTTAATCCATTATTTTTAGTCTGTCTTCTTCTAAAGTAGAAAGACCTACATTATTTTCAAAGTTAGTGATGAAGGTAAAAGTTTAAATTAAAGAATCCTGAGATAGATTTTTTAGGGGCTTTGGCACATTTTTATGTTCTTTAGCATCGCTGTTCAGTGCTGTAGCTGGAACTTCAGTGGTGGTCTGTTCCACCCAAAGCCTGAGCTGTAGCCACTGTGTTATATGTTTCATATTAAAATTAGATTAGAAGAATATTTGAATTTCTGTTATGCACAAGACATCTGGATGGCTTCCATTTTATTGTTCCTGTCTCATTTCTCATGAAATGATCATGAACATGCATATTTTTGGAAAAAATTTACCAAGTCTTTTCTGAGAAGTTTTTCTGATACAATACAAATAGGCCTCCATGTCAACTTACCTTAGTTGGTAATACTTTTTTTAAGTATGTTAATTTCTATTATTTTTTTTATGACGTTAGTAAATATTTTTAGTACAGGTGATGATAAGAGTATAATTTTGGGAAAGAAGAATGGAGAAGGAAAGGACAATTAATAGGAAGGAGACTGTTCATTAGTCTTAAACACAGGTATGCAGACCAGTGTGGGAAACAGGAAAACCTTTTAGAGATCCTGAGTAAGTACAAACTATTATAACACGTCCCTGAGCTGGAAGCTCTAATTGTTACAGAAAAAATACAGTGTGTTCTGGAAAGGAACTGCTGTTTCTTGTGAATATTTATAAAATGTCATTAAAAACACATGTTCTGGCTTCCCACAGATTTTGTGTAGAGACCAGTGTGCCATGAGTAGTTCTGTGAGAGCAGCATCTGTAGTGTTGGAACAAGAATGTTGTGCCTTTACATCACTTCCTGTGGTAAAATCCATAGAATTGGAAACTCCTTATTTATTTATTTATTTATTTATTTATTTATTTATTTATTTATTTATTGTTAATTTATTTCCCTCTTTGGACAAAATTTTAATCATGAAGCCATTTCCTAGTATCTTTTTTTTTTAATTAAAAAATAATATGGTTAAAGAGATGGCACTACATTTATGTTACTGGTTTTTATCTAAACATAAAAATAAAAAGCTGATTTATATGCTTTCTCACTTTATCTCATGGTACATTGGAAATTATCCAGATAAAAATGGTATTTTAATTTTTTCCTTCAGATCTTTTTCATGGAAGTACATGTGGTTCTCAAGGTGGGAATGTGTATCCTATCTAATAAAAGAGTAATATATAAATTGACCTACCTCCGATACACCCACAAACCACGCCCACCAGCCAATCGGGAGGGAATATTCAAATAAATGCAACCAAGATGGCTGCAGCCACAGAGAGCAGGAGGGAGGCTTGGGTTTCCCCAGCGATGAAGGAAGCCAAGCTTTCTGCCTGCCCTTGCCAGCCCAGGCCTTCACTCAACGCTACCAAGTTTCAATTATAGAAGATAGATAAAGCCCAACAGAAATGGCGGCAGCCATGGTGCTGGAGAGAGCAGGAGGCTAGGGTTGCCCGCAGCAATGGAGGAAGCCAAGCTTCTGCAGCCCTGGCCTGCTTTGGCCTCCACTTAAGGCTACAAAGTTTCAATTATAAAAAATACATAAATCCCAACAGACTGGTTAGCCAGTGACGGGTAAGATTCCTCAGGGAAGGAACAACCTAAGACAGGTACAGTCGCAGAGGGGCCATCAGGAGAGAGCTTGGGGGTCAACAGAGGTGGAGCATAGAACCTCATCCCCCCAACCTTGCAAGGGCCTGAACCCTCACCCCTTCTGAGGGAGGTCTCCTGCCTCCATGGCTGCTTAGCTTCCCATGCCCAGCTCAGATCGGGACATAGGTGATAGACAGATACTTGGCCCAGCTCAGATTGGGACCCAGGTAACAGAGACTTGGCGGGCAGCAGCTGCCCTGTATCTAAATCCAGCCTAGCACCAGGAATGCTCAGGGCCTACTCAAGAATGCAAATAATCCTTTCCACTAATATTTACAGGGTAAACTAAGATTGTTGGTAGAGTATTAAATTTGACAGTAAAATAGTAATCAAGTTTTCAGATTAATTTAAATAGGCTAATTGAAATAAGTGAATATTCAAGAAAATTTAATTGTACTGGACAAAAAGCTGTTCCTAAAGTAGTAACTAAAATTTCTATTGGTAGTTCATCTCATGGTAAAATTCCTGAACAAGCAATGAACCTAAAGCAGTCATATTTTTGTGCAAAAAATTAAAATTTAAAGTTATCAAGACTGCATTATAAAAATTACAAAAGCCTCCATTAATCAAAAAAGGGGGGATAGTAGGGTAATATCATATAAGGAAAAATATTCTATAAGTAAATTACATCTAGAAAACTCTTACTTTACCAAATTAATTTTCCTTTGTAATGCTAACAGCAAGACACCCATGAAAAACACACATGGTGTCTAAATAAGACAAAGGAAAATCATTTGGGCAAAAATAAAAAGGATCTCAAATCAATTATATAGAAAAGATTCCTTTATTAACCTTTGGTGGAGCATCTTTTTCATTTATTTATTGGCTATGTGTATCTTCTTTTCTCTGAATTACCTAGACATATGGTTCCCATTTTTCTATTGAGTTGACATATTCTTTTTATATATGAGTATTACTTGGATATTTATTACTTAGATGCAAATATTTTCTCATCTGCAGAAAAACTATTGCCTTCTGGTTTACAGATATTTTTATTTTTTATGTATTCCATTTTATCATTTTTATACATGGCTTTAGCATTTTAACTTATTTTAGCATTTATTATGATATTTAACAGTTACTAAAACATTCTTCATAGCCAAAGAATATTTTAGTCCTTTTGATTCTTATTTAAGGATTTCTTCCCCCATATACAGAAAGGTATTTTTCTTTTTCTCTTTTTTATATTTTCTTTTTATATATATAATTGGGTCTTTAATTCATATGAAATTTATTTTATTTTTTTCATATATACAATATTCCCATTACTACTTAGCAAAAAAATCTAATCTCTTTCCACTATTTTGAAATGCCTCCTTTGTCATATATTGCATTCTTCTTCATGCAAATAGTCTGTTTCTGGATTCTGTTTGTCATCAATGATCTACTCCTGTGTCATTGCCACATTATTTTAATTACCATAACCACATAATAAAACATACTCAAGACAAATTCCCCTTTTGTTTTACTTTTTCAAAATAGTTTTTTGGTTTTTTTGTGTGTTTTTTCTTTTTTACATATAGCTTTATTCTTCTGTGCAGATTTTTGAATCCAGTTGTCAGGGATTTCTGCTATTTTTAAAATATTAAATATATCAATGAATACTAGTATGATATATATATTTCTACATCTATCCATGCTTTCCTATTTATCTCCTAGTAAAGTGATATTGATTTAGTAATGGTCTTGTTACATGTTATATTAGGTTTGTGTCTAGGTATTTAATATTAATTGCTCCATTACAAAAGCTTTTACAATTTCTGGCATATAGGTGCTGAATATGTATTTTTAAATTGATGAATAAATGAATGTGTGCATATATGTATTACTATTTTATTTACTTATTTTATATTTATTGATTTCAGAAAGGAAGGGGGAGAAAGAAATATCAGTGATGAGAGAGAATCATTGATCAGTTGCCTCCTGCATGCCCCCTACTGGGGGCCAAGCACACAACCCCAGGCATGTGCCCTGACCTGGATTGAACTGTGACCTTCTGGTTCATAGGTTGATGCTCAACCACTGAGCCACATCAGCCAGGCTATATGTATTATTGATAAGCACAAAATGAACATTTTGAGCAAAGTCTGGAAGTATCTTCAAAATAGGTGCATTTTCTCTTATTTTAAAGGGAGAAAACATGTACATTAAAAATTTTGGCATTTTAACAATCACAGTTGTATTCCAATAGAGTCAGTTGTACATTGTCAAAGACATGTAGTCTTTGGGTTATGACCTCTTCCTCTTGCATAATGCTTTAGATTCATGTATAAGGTTGTGTCTAATTTGTGTACTAGTTTGTTTCATTTTATTATTGAATAGAGTTTCATTGTGTAGACATGCCATAGTTTATTAATCCACCTGTTGATGGAAATTTGAGTTTTCAATTTTGGGCTAATATGAATAGAACGGCTATGAACATTCAAATACAAGTCTTTGTGTGAACATATGTTTTCATTTCTCTTGGGGAAATACCTAGGAAATGGGTTACTGGGTGAGGTAGTAATTATATGCTTGACATCATAAGAAACTGTCAAACTATTAAGTGGCTGTACCATACATTTCATTACGTCCTAAAGATCCGTAATTTCCATCTCATGTCATTTCTCTTCAACTTGAAAACTAGCATTTTTTGTAGTATGGTACTACTGGTGATGAGTTTACTCTATTTTGATTGATCTGAAATTGTATTTTCTTGCCTTTGTTTTGAAAGTGTAGTTTTACCAGATATAGAATTGTGAATTATGGAGATTTTTGTGAAGATGTTCCATATTCTTTTGGCCTCCATTGCTTCTGGTGAGAAGTCAAATGTCAACTTATTGTTACCCAGTATAAAATACATTGTTATTCTCAGACTATTTTTAAAGATTTTCTCCTTATCTTTGGATTTCAGCTGTGTGTGTGTGTGTGTGTGTGTGTGTGTGTGTGATAGCTAAAGTGCTCTTTCCTTTATATTTATCCTGCTTATAAAATAATGAACTTTGTGGATCTGTAAGTTCATGTGATTTTTGTCTTTCAATTTATTTATGTGATGTATCACATTTATTGACTTGCATCCCTGGAATAAATCCCACTTAAACATGGTATATCATCTTCTTAATATGTTGTGGATGCGATTTGCTAATACTTTGTTGAGGATTTTAGCATCTATGTTCATCAAGGATATTGGCCTGTAATTCTCTTTCTTTGTTGTGTCTTTATCTGGTTTTGGAATTAGGATAATGCTGGCCTCATAAAAATAGGTGGAAGCATTCCTTCCGCTTGGGTTTGTTGGAATAGTTTGAGTATAGGTGTTAGTTCTTCGAATGTTTGGTAAAACCTCCCATGTGAAGCCATCCAGGGCTTTTGTTTGCTGGGAGGTTTTTTTTTTATTACTGCTTCTATTTCATCAGTTGTTATTGGCCTATACAGGTTTTCTGATTCTTCCTGACTCAGTTTTGGGAGATTGTATTTTTTTCTAGGAATTTGTCCATTTCATCCACATTGTCCAACTTGTTGGCATAAATAGTTGTTCATAGTATTTGTGGTGTCAGTTATTTCTTCTTGGCTTTCATTTCTGATTTTATTTGGGTCTTTTCTCTTTGTTTCTTGATGTGTCTGGCTAATGCTTCATCAATCTTGTTTATCTTTTCAAAGAACTAGCTCTTGGTTTCATTGATCTTTTATATTGTTTTTTTTTTAGTCTCTGTTGTTTATTTCTGCTCTAATCTTTATTATTTCCTTCCTTCAACTTACTCTGGGCTTTTCTTGTTGTTCTGTTGATTTAATTTTGAGAGATAAAGCTTACCGCTGAGTATAACTTTGGCTGCATCCCATGGACAAGATTTTAGGGGATTGGAGGGCTGGTAATTAATATTTGTTAAGATTAACTCTGCCCTATCTGATTTGGCTCAGTGGATAGAGCGTCGGCCTGCGGACTGAGGGGACCCGGGTTTGATTCCAGTGTGGGGGCACACACCCAGGTTGCAGGTTCCATTCCCAGTGGGGAGCGTGCAGGAGGCTGCTGATCAGTGATTCACTCTCATCATTGATGTTTCTATCTCTCTCCCTCTCCCTTCCTCTCTGAAATCAATAGGAAAAAAAAAATTAAAAAAAAGAATTAACCCTTATTTTTAATTAAGTGATTTTCATATATTACCTTATTTAATTCTCACAACAACCTTCAGTCCCTCATTTTATATTTGAAGAATCAGACTGTTGGAACCCCTCGTTCGGGCATCAGTTGCCGGGATTCTTTTTCCCAGCCTTACTAAGGGTTCAGCATTCTGGAGAAAGGGGCTGTGCGTAGATGATTAAGAAGGAGTCCAAGGATGAAAGATATTTTTGAAAGGCATTGGAGGTCAGAGGAGCTTCCAGCTGAAGGAGCTAGAAGGCTCTCACCTTGACCAAGGACCCCTGCTTTTATTCAACACAACCTGTCCTAAGGCAAGGTGGAAATATATACTTCAAAGGGTACAGTATCAAAGGATATACAGAAACATTGTCAGTTTGGAGAATAGCCTACAGCTGTTCAGGTGTTTGGCCAACAGGAGGCAATAAAATGCCTTGAGCTGTCTGGCAACTAACAATCCTATTCAGGTTTGGGAGGAGTGCCTTTTAGCCATTTCCAACAGGTGAATTACATGTGACTCAACTCTGTTGAGCTCCCCAAGCTTCACCAACCTTTTGGTAAAACTCTTGTAATTATTACATGCTGGAATTGGTTCTCGGCATCAGGCAAGTAATTTATTTTTCCAAGATGACTCAATAGTATATGAGTGCCAGAACTGGAATCTGAATTTAGTGCTGTCTAATCCAAACAGGATGTTTTTCCTAGTGTACCTTGTTTCTTCTTTTAAAGGTTCTAAGCGTTCTTATTGTCATCATTTCCTGAATATTCTTAGGACCAAAAGTTATTTATTAAGCAAGAGTGTGTTTTTCCCTTTTTGTTTGCTTAAAAATTTTTAAATTATATGTGTAGTTGGGTGGAGGAGGGCTGGGTATCTTTCTTTTTTGATGGGTAAGAGAATTACTTAAAATGTTTATTGTTGATCTTTAGATTTACTGTATTATGATAACCTAATATGTTGTCATAATTTTCTCATACTTCTAATTTTTTAGTGTTTTCTTTGTTTTTAATATATAATCATTTTTAAAGTTCATTTGTACTTTAATATATCTCTAGATACAAAAGTTCTCATGCTTTAGATATCTCTCTCTCTTTCTGTCTTCCCCTTTTTTTCCCTCGCTCTCTCTCTACCCCCTTCCTCTCTAAAATTAATAAAAATAACTAATGAAATTAAAATGGAGAGCTCAGACTTGGTAAAACCAAATGAAACTTTAAAATTCATTGTTTTATTTCATCATTATTTCTGTTTTGCTTTTTAAGCTAGCATTTAGTAAAGAAATGTATAAAATTTCCAATGGATTTATTAGAACTATGAATATTTTTATAAATCTTATACCTTTAATTTTACTATAAATATTCTCTTAAGGTGATTCCATGTAATTTTTGTTAATTAAACTTTCAAATTTGAAAATAGACCTGTAATAAGGTAAATGTTGGCTGCACACTATTTGATACAAGTTACGATACCTTTTATGAAGCTTTTTAAAGAAAAACTAGGATGATACATACCTGGGTGACTTTCTTTTCCCCCCCTGTTTCTTAGATTGCCCTACTGATCTTATTTTTAACTTAGGTTGGGAGCCCATTTTTCCTCACTGAGCATTTGATCCTGTCTTTCCAAATGTCTAAATTCTTAGTGTTACTGATTTTGTTATGAATTAAGAGTATTTTTTAATCTCTTCTGGTGGATTCCTGACTAATTTGTCTAGTTTTATATCAGACCATTTCTCCAAGATCATTCTAGTCTTTCATCAGACTTGTCCTCGCATAGTGGCATTCATTTTTAAGAACTTCAAATGTACTTATAGTTTATTTTTTCTTATAGTTTTTCTTCTGGAGCATGTATGAAAAAAAATCCCACATTTTTGTGAAAATAGCACCTTCCCTTCCCCATCAGGTGACTATTTTTACCGAATTTTACAGACTAGTCCCTTTTAGCTCTTTGATACTTTTAAGTTTTATGTAAGTTCGATCCTAACTGGTTTTTGTTGGTCTTACTCCCCCCACCTCCCCCACCCCCACTGGTAAGTCCCCTCAGTTGTGCTTTCTATAGATAATCCCAAATTGACTATTTGTCACCACCGCCATACAACTACATTCAGCCTCTTACTGGACTTCCTGCTTCCACTTCTCCACACAGCCTTTTCCCTATGCAGCAGATAGTGAGATCTTCCTCAGACTTGTGCTCTTCTGCCCAGAACCTCTACTGGTTTCCCATCTCAAAGGAAACAGGAGGGTCCTTGGTGCGGCCCTCTGAGTCCTCTGTGACCAGGCCGTGACCTGCTCTCTAGTCTCATCTCCTAGCATCCTTTCTTTACCGCTGTACACACAAGGCTTTCTTACACTCTTCCGCACCCATACCTCAGAAGATTGGCACTTACCATCTTCTGCCCAAGACAACCCTTTAGATATTTGAATGAGTTGCTTCCACATTTCATTCAGGAATTTGCTAAAATACATTTTATCAGAAGCTATCTCTGACTCCTCATGTTTAAAATATTCTTCCCACCTCACTTGCAAAGCAATCTACATGCATAATTGTAGATTTTTTTTCTTTTTCTCATCTTTAACTATTTTGTTAAAGACTAATTTGACAATATATATTCTTAGCAACCTATTCTATTAAATTCTTTCAAAACATTCAAATTGTATAGAATCACAGTCTCTATTTTGTACTGATAAAATCACTGCCTTATTTACTATTTTATTAACTCTCACAATTATAATTAAGATGCAGCTGGCAGAAATGTTTTGGGAATAAAGACAAGTGGTGTTTGCTAAAGCTAAAACTTACTGGAGGAAGCAAAGCTTGGGTTTTACTTTAGAATTGTCTACTAGATTCAGCATACAGACTACTGTGGACATCAGTTAGAATATTTTGAAGAAGTTTTTGTTAATCATCCAGGCAATTGATCAAGTAGATCTTGATTAAAAGAGTTCCATTTCTAATTAAAAGCAGGAACTGAAATAAACTTAGCTTTTCCTTTCTTATTTGATGTCAGTAAATTAAAAATCATTTATGAAGGGGTCAGAGAGAGAATGGCAGATAGAATAAGGTACAATGATGAAGTCATAAATTTAAGTTATAGAAACTTATTTATTTGCCTTTCTGATTGCTCACTTTTAGTGGACCAAAAAGAAGTTTTTCCCCTTCTGTATAACAAAACCGTGATTTGGAGTAACTAAGTCTTTTCTAATTTACAGAATTTTTTTTCACAAAAAATATAGAGATAGGATGTAGGAAAATGAGCAATAGAAAGCTCACCTTGGAATGAAGCTCCTTTGAAAAGATAAGCATAATCAGAAATTGAAGAGGATGTATTAAATGTTCTGTTGGGGGCATGACAAAGACTTCTGTGACAGGATACGATGTATAATATTAAAAAGAATTCACTATCTTGAACATCTTCCATCATTTAATCAATAAATATCAACTACTAGAGGCCCGGTGCATGAAAATTCATGCACTGGAGTGGGGGTCCCTCAGTCCAGCCTGCCCCCTCTTACAGTCCGGCAGCCCTCAGGGACAGGAGGTGACCCGGCGATCAGTGAAAGGTGACACCCCATCCCACCTCTGCTGCTGCCCCTGCTGGCAGTGCAAGCCTCAGCCAGCCCTGGTTACCTGCGCCTCGGGCGGCCCTGGGCGGCAGCCGCCATCCAAGGCTTGGGCAGCTGACATCTGAAGTTTGCCTGTGCCTCGGGCCAGCCCTGGGTGGATGGGGGGCTGAGGGGACTTGGGGAATCCAGAGGCAGGTGCCCTGGCAGGGCTGAGAGGACTGGGCACCACCATCTTGTGGCTGTGGGCACCACCATTTTTGAGGGCTGGCAGTCAATTAGCATATTCCTCCTTATTGGCTGTGGGCACTGCCATCTTTGCGATGGCATGAGGGTCAATTAGCATATTCCCTCTTTATTAGATAAGATAATAGAGCAAGTGTAGCCTGTGTTCAGTTTCAAGTGATTCTTTTCCCCCTTCCTTGTAATGTTCCTGCTATTTGCTCCAGAATTACCTTAGGTAGATATATGGCCCATTGGCATATCGTAACATTCTAATTTTGAGTGCCTTTAGGAAGCATACTCAGTCTTCTGTTTGCCATGATCTCTGCCATGCCTATGGTGTCTGCCTTACCACACTCATTTCACTGAGTGAAACACCTGGCCTCTGGAGGCATGTGTAACTCTTGCTAAACCTTTACATAACAGGCAAAGGCAAGCATAAAAATGCCTACCTTTTCCTGACATGGCTAGTGAGTGAGGATTCCCACAAGGCTTGGATGAGTAAGTCTGAAACCATATGATCTTTAAATAATCCCTGTGCATGGTGTCTTTCTCAGTTTTTAGTTATAACTTTCTAATTTTCCAATACTACCCAGTCTGTTTGTCATTTGCTATAATATCCAATCTAATAAAGAGGGAATATGCTAATTGACCATCACTGCATCACAAAGATGGCTGCACCCACAGGTGAGGCCAAGTTCCCAGCAGGAGCCTTAACAAGCAATCAGCAGGGACCTGAGGCTATGCCCTCCCCCACCCCCGTGGGGCTTGACAGGGAACCTCAGGCCTCGCCCCCTGCCCCTGGGGACCTCAGGCCATGTACCCCACCTGGCAAGGCTTGGTGGGG
Organism: Corynorhinus townsendii; assembly: GCA_026230045.1. Lineage (NCBI taxonomy): Eukaryota > Metazoa > Chordata > Mammalia > Chiroptera > Vespertilionidae > Corynorhinus > Corynorhinus townsendii. The sequence continues at coordinate 74,570,383 of JAPDVU010000001.1, read as the reverse complement.
CTTGACAGGGGACCTCAGGCTGCACTCCCCACCCCAGCACCAGGCTAGGGGATCTGAGGCTGCACCCCCCTGCCTGGAGGGGCTTGACAGGGGACCTCAGGCCATGCTCCCCACCCAGTGGGGCTTGACAGGGGACCTCAAGGTGCACCCCCAGTGCTGGGTCGGGGGAACTCAGGCCGTGCCCTCCACCCAGCAGGGCTTGACAGGGGACCTCAGGCTGCGCCCCCCCACCTGGCAGGGCTTGACAGGGAACCTCAGGCTTCGCCCTCTGCCCTGCGGGACCTCAGGCTGTGACCTCCACCCTGACGCCAGGCCTGAGGTCCCCTGTCAAGTCCCGCCTGGTGGGGGCGCGGCCTGAGGTCCACCCGGGGGACCTCAGGCTGTGCCCCCCACCCAACGGGGCTTGACAGAGGACCTCAGGCTGCACCCCCACCCCCAGCACCAGGCCAGGGGACCTGAGGCTGCGCCCCCCCTGCCTGGTGGGGCTTGACAGGGGACCTCAGGCCATGCTCCCCACCCAGCGGGGCTTGACAGGGGACCTCAAGGTGCACTCCCAGTGCTGAGTCAGGGGAACTCAGGCCGCACCCCCGCCCAGAGGGGCTTGACAGGGGACCTGAGGCTGCGCCCCCCTACCAGTGGGGCTTGACGGGGGCCTGAGGCTGCGCCCCTGTCCAGCGGGGCTTGACAAGGGTGAGACTGGCCGGGTCTGGATCTAGCCCAATGTGGGGGGCAGCCGGGTCTGGGTCTCATGTGATTTTGAGGTGCATGTGGGTGGGCAGGGACTTGATTCTGGGTCCCCCTTTTAATGTGCAAGAATTTCGTGCACCAGGCCACTAGTGTGTGTGTATGTGTGTATATATATGTATATATACATATACATATATATATGTATATATCATAGAGGAATATGCTAAATAACTGGGTTGCTGTAACAGGTTGATTGGACAGGAGGAGGTTGCGCTTGCAGCATCAGGGGTGGGGTGATAGGGGCCTCCGCTCACCTGCACTGAGGGAGGCCTGATCAGCAGCAGCCGTGGCTGCTTCAAGGGCTGGAGAGGGAGGCAGGGCCAGACCAGCAGTGGCCACTGCTGCTGTGGGGCCTGGGGAGGGAGGCGGGGCCAGACCGGAGGGTGGGTGGCGTCCTGCGATTTCAAACCACGTGCTGGGCTCCTAGTATTATGCATAAAGGACTATGCTAAATTAAGCCATAGTCTAGTGAAGAGTAAAGGCTTCTAGTTTTACCTAGTTATTCGTCATACTTTTTCAATTGATATTTATTGGAAAGGATATATGTCTTGGGAACTTGTATGGAGGTAGGGGGCCTATTAATACAGTAATATCCAGTTATTTAAAAATTAATGCCCTCGAAATGTAATGGTCAAGATGTTTATATGGTAACAGAACTTAAAAATAAATCCTGTAAATCATTACAGATTCTGGAATTAAAAACTCTGGACCATCTATGTATCATCCTGTTTAAAGTTGCCCTGTCTTCATTCTTTCTTACTCTGCTTTATTTTCCTTCATCATACTTTTTCGCCACTTAATGTATTATGTGTTTGTTTCTCTATTTATTATTTGTCTCTTCCTACTGTGCAATCCATGAGAGTAGGAACTCGTTTCTATTTACTGTTCTCTTTCACAGTTTAGAACACTATTTGACACACAACGAATGAGAAACTTACTAAATATTTGGTATATATGTTCATGAAACCTTTCTTACCCAACTTTAGTATGTTCTCTTCTGGGTACTGCCCTCTCGTTTCTATGTTCAGTGTTCCTTTAGCGTAATATTTCTTGAGCACTGATCCTGATGTTGTAACTTTCCCTACTTTAGCCCTCCATTGCCAGCAGGATGACATCACACATAATCTTCTTACTGCATTGCATTTTGTTGTCTGTTTGTCTGTTTCCTTTCATTAGATCTCTGAGCTCCTTGAGGAAAAGAACTTGGCTGTTCTCATCTCCTGAACCTAACACAGTGTCTGAAGATACTCAAGAAGTGTCTGTAAAATGAAGTAGTAATATTCGTGTTGCAAAACCGGAGTCCAGAAGTGATAGGACATATGTTGACAATTAAGCCTTGTTAGCAGAGTCAGACTAGACCCTGTGTTTTCTGGCTCCCTCAGTCCCGCGCTCTATAAGGACTGAGTTTTTATTTTTAACAAAAGTCTTCTTGTTTCTTCACTTACAGATATTGATGATGTTCAGAAGTACAAACCAGGTTATTTGGGAGCTACACTTAATTGGTTTAGATTTTATAAGGTGCCAGAGGGAAAACCAGAAAACCAGTTTGCTTTTAATGGAGAATTCAAAAACAAGGTGAAGATGATACTCTTTATTTTAAAACATACCGTGTAATACCTGTACAATACTTTTTCACGTTTGGGATTTCTTATATGAATATTTGTATATAGCATGATAGCAAAAATTTTAATAACTTTTATACTTAAGGACATTATTTCATCACTTTTATTAAAATTTTTTTTCATGAGATCTCTCAGTGAATCAGTAGGCTGGTGAAGATCTATATCCATCTATTTATCTATAAATGAGGGATTTCCATGATGAGTCTAATTCTTCAAATTTTCTATGAAGAAAACCCTTCTATTTACTATTCTGGAGAGGACACAGTTACTTACTATTAGTGTAAATCAATAGGGGCTTGTCTCCTATGTGCTCATTTTACCATGACTGAATCAAGCTGGTAATTTAAGAAAGCATTTGAATTATCTCAGTGTCATAGGATTTTTTAATAGAATACCATAAACTGTCTCTAATATGATGCAAATGGAGAAAATTGGCCAGAGAGTTAAAGTGTAAAGCATGGAATATTTTTTAAAGTTATTGCTACTATATGAATTATGCATTATAAATCAACCTTTAAGTGGGTGCTAATAAATAAATTATATTTTATAAGTAAGCCATGTTAATGAAAACTAAAATTTGCAATAAGGCCCAGCCAGCATGGCTTAGTAGTTGAGCATTGATACCTATGAACCAGGAGGTCACTGTTCAATTCCGGGTCAGGGCACATGCCCTGGTTACTGGCTTAATTCCCAGTGGGGGGCGTGCAGGAGGCAGCCAGTCAATGACTCTCTCATCATCGATGTTTCTATCTCTCCATTCTTCTCTGAAATCAATAAAAATATATTTAAATAAATAAATAAAAATAGCATTCACAATAAGTATTTTGCTATACAAGAATTTATTGCTAGACCCCGTATTTTTTTTTTAAAGAACCTTTAAGATCTAAGGCTTTTGTATAGGATTATTAAGTATAAATATAAAACTGTGTTCAATAAAACTTTATCTATAAAAACAGGCAGACTGCATGTGGCCCCCAGGCCTTGGGTTGCCAACCTCTGATTCCAATTATCCCCATTCCATTCCATTTAATAGATGAAGAAATTAAGATTTAGTGAGATTAAGCAACTTACCCAAAGTCAAACAGCTGGTAAATAAGGATGCAAGAATTTGTACTCATTTGCCTGACTCCTGAGCTCGTGTTCCGATAGTGAGTGTAATGTTAGTATAAGGATGTGATGATTGCTATGACTTTTTTTTCCTTTTGGTTTGGAATTAGGCTTTTGCTCTTGAAGTTATTAAATCTACACATGAATGTTGGAAAGCGTTGCTTATGAAGAAGTGTGATGGAGGGTCTATAAATTGGTAAGAATTTGTCATTTTACATTTGTTATTTTATTATTAATTGGCAAATATAATACTACTCAGATCTGATTTTTTTTAAGGGAGTTGCAATTTTTTTCACTTAAATACTTGCAGAGCACCTATTTGGAAGTCATTACTAAGTGCTGGACACCATGAAACTAGTAATTGACTTATCATTTTTCAAGGGATTTATGGTTTAATAGGGGCATTTATAATATCAGTGGTTATTGTAATATATTGTGCTATGTGCAAAGATGGAATGAAAAAACATTAACAATTTTTCAACATGCAAGCATATGGTTATTTTATTTATCTTGTAGCTACCGCATCATCCTATATAATAAAAGGCTAATATGCAAATCAACTGAACGGCGGAATGACCGGTCACTATGACACTCACTGACCACCAGGGGGCAGATGCTCAACACAGGAGCTGCCCCCTGGGAGCACCGCTTGGCCAGAAGCCAAGGTCATGGCTTGTGAGCGCAGAGGCAGTGGCAGGAGCCTCTCCCACCAACACGGCAGTGCTAAGGATGTCCGACTGCTGGCTTAAGTCTGCTCCCTGTGGGGACATCCCCCAAGGGCTCCCGGACTGTGAGAGGGCGCAGGCTGGGCTGAGGAACACCCCCGCCCCCGGCCCCAAGAGCACAAATTTCATGCACTGGGCCTCTAGTTTCTTAATAAGAACAAAAAGCCTTCTTACCCAACAAGATCTGGATCATTAGCTGATGGATTCAGAGGAATCAAACAACAGTAACATATATAACTCAGTTATTTATTTTACTTTAACACATTTAAATGTACATTTATTCACCTATCCCTGGATATAAGGCTAAGACCTTTTCTGTATCTATTCCATATAGATTACTAGAGGCCTGGTGCATGAAATTCGTGCATGGGGTGGCGGGGGTGGTTAGATGGTCCCCTCAGCCCAGCCTGCATCCTCTCCAATCCGGTACCCCTTGGGGGATGTCCGACTGCCGGTTTAGACATCCCTTTTTATCCAGGTCATCAAACTGGCAATCAGACATCCCTTTCACAATCCTGGACTGCTGGCTCCTAATTGCTCACCTGCCTGCCTGCCTGGTCACCCCTAACTGCCACCCCTAACTGGCCACCCCTGCCCCCCGTTGTCCTGATCGCCCCCAACTGCCCCCCCCCCCACACACACACACACACCGGCCTGGCCACCCCACGCAGCCTGCTGTTAAGTGGTTTGGTCATCCCTCATTAACCCCCCTGCCGGCCTGGTCATAGGCAGCCATCTTGTGAGGGCATGAGCGTCAATTTGCATATTACCTCTTTATTATATAGGATTCTAACACAATGTATAATATAAAATAAAGATCAGATCCTATAACCTTTAAACTCCTTATAATGAAAAACCCTTATAGATTTGAAGGGTGTGTTTTTTTCTAACCTTTTCAGTTGCCTTATCCCACACCTGATTTTGCCATCAAATTTTTTTATACTAATTCATTTTTATTCAGGCTTTTTAGAGCCCCAATAGTGTTTACAGCCTCAGAAGTTTTAGAGTCTTGGAGTCTACTTTAGTGTTCATAGAAACAGTTCTCTTTCCACACTTCCTTCATCTATGAGCATAATTACTGCTCAAATTATGAAATAATAGCAACCAAGACAACAGACATAAATAAGTTTGGGAACAAAAACAACTGACTGTTGGTGAGCCTAACTGTGGGAAGCAACATGATGTCCTCAAGAGTAGATACTGCCCCACTTCATTGTTCCCTTCTCTGAACCAGGAGGAATTGGAAAACCATTCTCTTTCAGCAAATACTGACTGGGGGTCTACTGCCAGGTACTGTCCTGATACCAGGATTACTGCTGTGAAGACAATCAACAGCCCCTGCTCTTTTGGAGCATAGAGTCTGGAATCAAAAGAGACATTAGAGCAGTCATTAGAATGAATTAGTCAGATGAAGGAAAGAAATAGTCTCAAGGAATATTTTATCCAGGTCATCAAGAGGCTCATCTTACCTGTGGCACAAATGCTTAGGCATTGTAGCTTCAGATTTCTCGTGCGGGCTAATGTAACAGCCTGAATTCCAATATCCTCCTCCCCGTTTTCTTATCTCTTGTGCAGACTATTCTTTCTTTTTTTCGGCATATTCTTAAAATTTAGGTACTTTTTTCTAATTTAGTTAGTATAATTTATTAACATCAAAGTCTTCCAGTCCTGACTATCCTAGTAACTGGTAGACGGAGTTAGTCTTCATGGTCCGGTACTCAAAGTCAGCTATTAATGTGATGAGCTAAAAGAAGGGATCTCTAATTGTCTGAAGAGGTATTTGCTTGCTGTTCACTTCCTTACTTATCTCCTTGCTAATCATACTTCCTGAACAGCTCCTGCAGTCCTTGAGGGACTTGTGTTTTTCCCAGTCTTCCTCAGCTACACAGCTAGAGACCATCGCTTTGGTTAGCTTTTCTACTGCTTGATATCATTCCTTCTGTGTTGATTCTAATTATCTTCATTCTGAGGGAGACTATATCTAAGCTCTGGCATTATTTTGCTCTAATTTTTGGAAATGATTAGGGTTACATTAATAAGAGTTGACATTTATTGAACTCTACTATCTTCCAGGTTCTATGTGTTTTATATGTGTTATTTCATTAATACTCACCAGAATCCTATTACATCTCCATTTTTCCCATGAGGAATTGAAACCACAGAGATTGAATGGTCTAAGGTCACACTGGGTGGTGGAGCCAGGATTTAAGCCAGATTCCAAGTCTGTTTACTTAACAGCTATAGTATGCCTCTACCATTTTATTTTATTATTATTTATTATATATTTTTATTGATTTCAGAGAGAAAGGGAGAGGGAAAGAGAAATAGAAACATCAATGATGAGAGAGAATCATTGATTGGCTGCCTCCTGCATGCTCCCTACTGGGGATCGAGCCCACAACCCAGGCATGTGCCCTGACCAGGAATCAAACTGTGACCTCCTGGTTCATAGGTTGATGCTCAGCCACTGAGCCACCTCAGTCAGGCTACCTGTACCATTTTAAAGAATACAACAAAATAAGTTTTGTTGGCTTAAAAATTATCAGGCCATACATTCTAGATATAAATTATGTGTCTAGGTCATTTAAAAACAAAATCTTTAGAATTTTAACTCATTTTTTAATTTTTTTATTTTTATCACTACTTGACTTGTAAAATATATTAAAAGTTGTTACATTTTTATATTCTTTGTTTTTAGTGAATAAATTACCTCTCTCTCTTGGTTCCTTAAAAGGTACTGTTATAGATGAGTAGTACACTGTCTCCTCTTCCCTTTTTAACCTGTTTTCTCCACTTCATTCAGTTTAGGTTCACATTGTTTATCATTGCAGTTCTCTAAACAATACACAGTCCATCAAAATTGCTTAGGGAAACTGTGAGAAAACTTAACTGCATTGAATTAGGATCTCTAAGCCTTTATATGTTTTTAAAGCCCCTAATGAGCCTCTGTGTGTGTGTGTAAACCATAAAATACGAACTTTCTCCAGAAGAACACACAAGGCTTTTCAAGATTGGGCCCCTGTCTGGTCTCACTTTCCATCACTTCATGCCTCTTATTTCCTATTTCCAACAACTGAGAACTGCAGGTCACTCCTCATATACACCATGGTTATTGACCTCTAGGCGGTGACTCTGTTTCTTTTGCCATTGATTGTCTTCTCATTTTGTGAACTGCCTAACTTCCTCATTTTGTAAGACTTATCTTTGACTACATCTTCTCTAGGAAACTTTCCCTTATAGAAGCCCCAATGCTAGCTAAGGTGCTAGTACACTCAGTATTCCCTCTGTGTGGGGATGCATTTACCACAGTGGTTAACTACAATAGCCCCAAGCCCCCCTTATTTGTGGTTTTGCTTTCCTCAGTTTCAGTTACCTGCAGTCAACTGCAGTCTGAGATATTAATGGAAAATTCCAGAAAAATAATTATAAGTTTTAAATCAACACTGTTATTAGTAGTGTGATGAAATCTCGCATTGTCTTGATCCAGCCCAGGATGTGAATTAACCCTTTTTCCAGTGTACCCACACTATATACCCTCCTCACCCATTAGTCACTTAGTAGTTATCAGAAATGAGAGACCATATTCACATACCTTCATTTTAGAGTACTAGGTGTAGCGGTTAATAATGCGGATTTTGTAATCAAAGAAAACACGAAATTACAAGAGAACATCAAAAATGCTTTTTTCAAAGTAATGTCCGTCGCTAGCTACACATTTCCCCATCTTTCAGGTAATTTGTGGATACCGTCCCAATAGAACTTTTCTTGTTTTGAGGCAAACCATTCAGAGACCCAATTTTCCACTTCTTGGTATGTTTTTAAGTGCTGCTCAGAAAGTGCCTGTGCCATCGGTTGGAACAAGTGGTAATCTGAAGGAGCAAGGTCTGGTGAATACAGCGGGTGGATTAATACTTCCCAGGCAAGATCTTTTAACGTGTCTTAACTGGTTTTGAAGTGTGTGATGGTGCGTTATCATGAAGCAAAATTACTTTGCTGTGTCTTCTGGAACATTCTGGTCATTTTACGATCAAAGCATGGTTCAAATTAATTATTTGTTGTCAGTAGCGATTAGTATTAACAGTTTCACCTGGTTTTAGAAGCTCATAATACACCACACCTTCCTGAGCCCACCAAACGCAGAGCATTGTCTTCTTTCTGTGAAGCGATTTGGCCTTGCAGTCGATGTTGATGGTTGACCTGGATCAACCCATGATTTTGTGCATTTGGGATTCTCAAAATAAATCCACTTTTCATCGCTAGTCACAATTCGATGCAAAAAAGACTCTCTTTTGTGCCATTGAAGCAACATTTTACTGATGACTTTTTGATTTTCCATTTGTCTTTTGTTCAGTTGATGTGGCACCCATTTTCCTTCCTTTAAAATCTTTCCCATTGCTTGTAAATAATCAGAAATTGTTTGCTGATCAACGTTTAATCTTTCTGCAGGATGTTTTTGAGTTTGACATGCATCTTCATCCAATAATGCTTGTAGTTGTTGGTCTTCGAATTTTTTTGGTTGATCTGGCCGTTCTTTGTCTTTCACATCGAAATCATCACTTTTAAAGTGTTTAAACCAGTGTTCACAAGTATCTTGAGATGGAGCATGTTCACCATAAGCTTCCTGAAGTACATGATAACTTTCAGTAGCACTTTTCTTCAAAATAAAGTAATGAATTAAAACTTCCCGCAAATGCTTTTTTTTGGGGGGGCAGGAAATTTGACATTTTTAAGCGTAAAAATATCTATGATGTTAACACCTTCAGCAAATTTAACATATGAAGTTTTGAAGCTTGCTGTCAATACAATAAAATAGCATACATATCAAATCGCATATATATCAACATATGTGTTACGCCATCTATTGAAAAAAATCCGCATTAGTAACTGGTACACCTAGTATATGTTAGAGTATATTGTTATAATTGTTCTCTTTTATTTCTAGTTAGTGTTAATTTCTCATTTAGTTTATAGGTATGTATGTATAGGAAAAAACATAGTGTATAGAGTGTTCAATTCTCTCCGTGGTTTCAGGCATCCACTGGGGGTCTTGGGACATATCCCCTGCAGATAAGGGGGGACTGCTGTACTTTGTGAATTTGTGTCCTCTAGAAGTTCCTTGAAAGCAAATGGATAAAGCTGCCTTAACCATCTTTATTTCTCACCTGACATTAATAAATCCACTTGGAGGTAAACTGTTGAATAATATTTTAAAGCCAACAAATATTTGTTGTGTTTTTAATCTAGTAGTGACACTTCTGTTTCCAGGAGTGCTGCATTTATTAAATTCTTTCATTGGTATTTTGAGTATTTATCTTATTCACAATAAGTTTTATTATTTTTATTATTTTGGTCCCACTGTTTAATGTTTACTCCGAAAGCTACATATTCTTTTAACAGAAATAATTTCATTATTTCTCTTTTTACCTAAAATAATTTTAAACTCCTTTGTAGGAGAAACAGGATTTTTTTGCCATTCAGGTTTAATCTTCAATGCCTCCGACCCTCTCTTCAGTCACAGTTTATTTATCTATCTCATTTTTAAGAAATCTGAAGTGTACTATTCTTTTTACCAGTTTGTTTTATTTCACTAACGATTATTTGTTGTGATGCAGTTTTTCAAGTTTTGATTGCTTTTCAAATGTCCTTCTAGTTGCAAAACTGCTTTAATTCAGTTATCATTTTTACACACATAAATTATTTTGTATTGCAGCTATTCTCCTGTTTAACATGTTCTATGCAGTATTGTCTAAATTATCTTTGGAAAATACAAATGTGATTGTCATTTTTATTCTTAAAAGCTTCATGTGGTTCCTTCCCATCGATGACAGAATATGACCCAGCTCTCCCACATATTAAATGTGTCAAAACCTACTTGACCAGCCTCGTGTCTGTTCCCTTTCATCTCACTGTCCTTCCTCCATGAAAGCCTGCTCATTCTTCAAGACATAGTTTAGATGTCACCTCTGCAAAGAATTTTTTTTTTCTAGCCAGAATTAACTGTCCTCTCACCTGGGCTCTTACATCACCTGAGCTGTACAACACCCCTCTGAAGAACTTGGGGCGGTGTATTATTTTTTCTTTTTTATGCTCTAAATTGAGTTTGAACCTTAGCACTTAATGACAGGACTTGACTGGTAGTTTATGCTTACTGAATGAAAAATGAAAAACAAATGTATCCAAATTGTTTAGGTCTTAAATTTGTTTCTTTTTACCTTTCCAGAGGGAGGTGTATTTGATCTTATACAGGTGGCTCCAATTCTTTTAACTTTGTGTAGATTTACTGCAGTGTCACTTCTACAAACTCTGGAGGTTATAGTCCAAAATCATTGTCATTCTCTTCTCTTCCCTTCCCTCCCTCCTTCCCTCCCTCCCTCCCCTCCTCCCTCCTTTCCTCCTTCCCTCTTTCCTTCTCTCCCTCTCTCCCTGTCTCTCCTATTTTCTTGACTACTTTGCTGTAGAATGAAAAGCCTGGGCAAATCTATATCCTGGACCTGTCTTTGAGGATTCTCATGAGTTTGAGCCTTTGTCTGATTTGAGATGGTCTTGGGAAAAAAAAAAAGTTTTCTCTTTACTAATGTTCTATATTGCTGGCCATAAATTTCATCTTTTATGTGTCTGTTCATTATTTGCAGGTAATTTCTTTTTCTGTTTTTATTTAATCAATTATTTTTGCCCTATTATATATCTACTAATATGCCTTTTATTATTTTTAAATGCAATTTGGGCTTGTTGTACATAGCATTTTTGGTATTGCTCATCTGTTGCTTTAATGTCATGTCTGCTTATTTTGGTAAGCGAGATTGTATATGGGCTATATAATGTTTATAAATTTACAGCAAAATATTTGGTATCTTATTATAAAAAGGGAAGCAGCATATTCTTTGTAGTCATATTTAATCTTATTTGTAGTAGACACTATCAGCTTAGTTATCTTTCATTTAAATGATTTTTCTGCTTCTCTTGTAGGCCATGGTCAGATTTGAAAGCTAAAATGTTTCCTAAATATTGTCAGCTCCATAGGGACTCTGTAGTTCAATAGGAGCTTTGTATCCTCAGCATCTATAGATGGTTTAGTTTTAATGTTAGAAACATTGTACATAGTATTTACCATACACCATGGTTTCTTCAGAGGACTAGCACTTAAGACTGCAATGTCTAATTTTTTGCCTTATTGTTCTTTTTAAATTTAGTTTTAACTTCCTTTACAGAAACATCTGAATTATAAGACTTTACCTTTTTCAATTTTTAAATAAACATGGGATGTAGAGAAGAAATAGTCTTAAAGATGATAATGCCAACTTTCATCAATTTTATCCATGTCAAGAATGAAAATAAATCCCGCATCTTAGTCTGGGTAGAAAGCAAACTGACTAGTTAGTATAATTGTTATACCCAATGTCTGATTATAGACAGATGTAGTTAAGATAGATAGATAGATAGATAGATAGATAGATAGATAGATAGATATAGATAGATAGATCTTATATATATCCTGACATATTTCACAAACCGTTGTGAAAATTAATTTGATAATGTATATCCCATAGATTCACTTGAGGGTGTGTGTGTGTGTGTGTGTGTGTGTGTGTGTGTGTGTGTGTTTCATCTATTATTTGTATCCTTTAGGAATCTGCTAATCACTTTTTCCTTATATTTTATTTTTTGTGGTTTTTTAAAATATATTTATGTTGATTTCAGAGAGAAAGGGAGAGGGAGAGATAGAAACATTAATGATGAGAAAGAATCATTGATCGGCTGCCTCCTACATGTCCCACATGGGGATGGAACCTGCAACCCAGGCATGTGCCCTGACCAGAATTGAAGCATGACCTCTTAGGTCATATGTCGAAGCTCAACCACTGAGCCATGCCAGCTGGGCTTTCCTTCTGTTTTAAAAATTAATTGGCCTTTAACTCTCTTCTTATTGCCTCTTTCTATATCCATTTTAATCTGATATTTTTGATGAAATTATGTTTGAGAGGAATGATGCCTTTGCTTTGATGCAGGAGGTAGGACAAGGTACTGGGTGTCTTGCTGCATTGATAGCTTGGTGTTTCCATTGTGTGGAGAAGCTTTGACTCTATAGAGCCATTATTGATCATGGAAGGAGCTGGTGTCTTATGCCTTACTTGTGAGAAAACCGAGTTTTCATAGTCATATGATTTTCTCTCACCACTCTTAGCTTAATCTTCCATACCTTCCTTTCAGTAGCCAATTAGTGATTATCTCCTCAGTTAGAGAAAATTTGTCCTTATAGTCATCATTCTGTGGGTCAAAATTTTTTTTCTCTTTCCTTTAGTGAAGGTGAAGTGTAGTTATAGCTTAGTTTTTTATATATAACAGGATGCAGTTGAAATTTGTATACTTTTGTATAATTTTATTTTGAATTCTAGAGTGTGAAGTGCTGCAGAGTACTTTTATTTATAACCTTGCCTGAAAGAATGTCCAAGAATCTACATTTGTCCTACTTTATATTCATTCAGATCCTTTTCACCAGCTAGAATCATACTGTCATGTGGAATATTTGGACTTGGTTTTCTTTTGGGTAATTGCTCCTTTTCTATCCTGTGTAATAAAAACATTCTCATCTCATTTGCAGCACAAATGTGAAGATATGTGATAGTCCTTTCCATTGCACTCAAGAAAAAGCAAGATCATTAGTTGAATCGGTAAGGGAAAATGTCCTTTAATCTTACATCATACGGAAGTCTATAAAGTTCAAAAATAACACTAAACTCTATTATTTCTAATCCAGGGAATTTAAATCAAAACCTTGTAGTTGAATTATTAAGTTTTCTTTTCCAAAGTGCATTAACCATTTAATTTCATATGATGCTCTTTTTCTTAGCATCACCAATTTATTGTATTCATTGTTCTCCTCTGTGCAGTTCTGTTCCCATGAGTTTCCCACCAGTCGGTGGTGAAAGTGCAACTGGCTGCTGGTACAGGTGCATTTTGGCTCAAAAAAAAATGAAATAAATAAGACCCTTTTTTTCCATTTAATTTGGCTATCTCACAAGCTTTCTACTTCCTAGCTAAGAAGATATCCTTGGATATTTACATCCTACTGGTTTTGTTGCCTGGAAACAACTGAATTTATTAACAAATTGGTACTTATATTGGTGCTTTAATTTTTAAAATAGGATGGAAGCCTGGCCGGCATGGCTCAGTGGTTGATCATTGAACTATGAACCAGGAGGTCACTGTTTGGTTCTGGTCAGGGCACATGCCTGGGGTTGTGGGTTCGATCCCCAGTGTGGGGCGTGTAGGAGGCAGCCGATCAATGATTCTCTCTCATTGATTTTCTAAATAAGAAAATTCATATTCAGATAATCAAGTTATATTGCTATGTAGTGTTTTTAGGAATGATCTTAGGCTACAAATACCATTTATAAATTAAATTTTTAACAAATAACTCTATGAGGTAGGAAACTAGTGAATTTAGATGTTTACTTCAGGAACAACAGACATCTTTGCTTACTATGGCTGCTTCAAATTTTTTTTCTCCACTAATTCATCAAGTATTTGATTAGTGCCTGTCCCATGTGGTGCGATTCTAGGTGCTGGGGATGCAGTAATAAGGAAAAGATATAAATGTTCTGCCTTTGGGTAGAATGTTAGCTCTTCCAGTTGGGGAGATAGATGGTTATTAAATACACAAGTAAAATACGTAGTGTCTTGAAAGGTTATTGAAAAGGAGTCAGGGACAGCCTCACTGAGGAGAGGGCTACCATGAGACAAGATTCTTAGAAGGGAAGGGAAGGAGCCAAGTGTCTGTGAAGGAATAGCATTCCAGGCCACAGTCCCAAAGGTCATGAGGCAAGAGGATGCCTGGCGTGTCCTAGAAATCCCTGAGAACTACAGTGACAGTGGTGTAGAGAGATTCTAGGGGACAGAGAAGAGGAGATCAGTAATGTTTGGATCTGGGGTTGGAAATGGAGGCAAATTATTATGAAAGAACTATAATGTAATTTGTAAAGACTGTTAAGAATTTTATTTATCATTCTGAATGGGATCGGGAATCACTGGAGGGTTTTGAGCAAAAGTGATATGATCTGACTTAGATTTTAACAAGACACTTGGCTGTGTTCCTGAGCAGGAACTATTGGGAGGTCAGGGAAGATGCAGAGAAGCCATTTTAGTCATGTGGGCCACCATATCATTTATTTTCTTTGGGTTTTCAATTTTGTATCTATGTAGATTACATTCTGAACTTAGTTCTCATCAGTGTTTACTATTACTTTTTTAAGGGAAAAAAAATTTTTTAATCTTTGTCCAAGTAGTCTCACTAATTTCAGATTAAGACTATTCCACTTATTTTAGTTTTGGATTTATGAATAATAAACAAAGATAGATACTTGTCTTCAAATTATCTTCAAGATCAAAGTTTCTATCTTACATCCTGATTTTTGTTTCCTGTCATATTACCAGGGAAGCCATCCTCTTTTTTTTTTTTTTTTTTTTTTTGATTTCAGAGAAGAAAGAAGAAGGGGGGAGAGAGAGAGAGAAACATCAGTGATAAGAGAAAATCATCGATTGGCTGCCTCCTGCATGCATCTTATTGGGGATTGAGCCCGAAACCCAGGCATGTGCCCAGACCGGGAATTGAACTGTGACCTCCTGGTTCATAGGTCGACGAAGCCATCCTCTTGAAAAAAAATTGGAGGACTTGGATATGACTTAGATAATTAGATATGGGGAACAAGGTTAGAATTTAGGAATATTAATTCCAGCTTTAATCATATGGTTTGGTAACTTTGTTGTGCTTCCTAATAATGAAGAGAGTGCTTGCTGATTTTTCACTGAGAATCCTACATTAGAAAAACAAAATCCAGAGGGTTATTGGAATTTGTTTATGAATATAGATGTTTGAATTGATATCCTAATAAAAACCCAGGGTCTGTAACGACCAACCAAAGGCTTGACTGAACACCAGAAGTCAGTCCTGCAGTCTGACCAACACTGACTGCCAAGGAGGCTGCAGATCAGGCCTGGAGAGAGGCCCGAAGAGAGGTCTGATCCGCAGCCTCTGTGGCAGCTATTGATCAGCCATTTCCTCTCTCTTTCTCTCTGGGCTTCACCAGCATCCGTGCCTGTTTCTCTCAGGGCCTCCGTGGCAGCTGCTGATCAGACCTGGAGATAGGCCCAGAGATGCTGACTGGCATAGAAACTGACCAGTCAGAACCAAATTTGGGTGAACTGTGAGGAGCCAATGGCTGCCTAGGAGGCAGAGCTTTTGACACTGACTGGCATAGAAACTGACCAATTAGAACCAAATCTGGGTGAACTGTGAGGAGCCAATGGCTGCCTAGGAGGCGGAGATTTTGACGCTGACTGGCATAGAAACTGACCAATCAGAACCTAATTGGCAGGCAGGGGAGGGCAGTTGGGGGTGAGATCAGGCTGGCAAGGGAGGGCCATTGGGGGCAAGATCAGGTCAGCAGGGGAGGGCAGTTGGGGGCAACCCGACCGGCAGGGGAGGGCATTTGGGGGCAAGATCAGGCTGGCAGGGGAGGACAGTTAGGGGTGATCAGGTAGGCAGGCAGAGGCGGTTAGGGGCGATTAGGCAGGCAGGCAGGTGAACAGTTAGGAGCCAGCAGTCCCAGGTTGCGAGAGGGATATCCAACTGCCGGTTAACCTAAATCGGCAGTCGGACATCCCCCAAGGGGTTCCTGATTAGAGAGGGTTTAGGCTGGGCTGAGGGAACCCCCCTCCCGCCGTGCACGAATTTCATGACCTGGGCCACTAGTATAATCATGAAAGGCATGGCTGTGTCAAAAACAGAGTTGATTACATAGACCTCAACACATGAGGGATCATAAGAGGCAGGGAACTGCACTGCCCTGGAACTCTGGGTGTCTGCACTGCAGTGTGCTGCCACTGTCGGCAGGAGTGACACTCTTAATAGTTCAACCACAGGATCAGCTGGTTATATTTTGTGGGCAAGCAATGTGAATGGACAACTCACCAGAGAGGATACTTAAATGGCCAGTAGGCATGTGAAAATTTATTTAGTCTCACCAGTAATCAGTGAGATCAATCTAAGACACAATACAATTTCATAGTTATCATTTAACAAGTGTCAGAGAAGCAAAGTGTTTTTAAACAAGTGGTGAAAGGAGATCTCTCAAACTTGTTGATATATTTGATGTGAATATAAATTGGTACAACTACTTTGAAGAGCAATTAAGTAATTTCTAATAAAGTTGAACACGCTTATTACCCTACTAGATTCTTTGGAATTTTTAATTCATGTGTTTATCTGATCAGACATGAGAAAATTGGAAACTAAATAAATGTATACCGATTTAAAAATTTGTATGCCCAGAAAATCAGTAGATAAAAATTAATGAAACCAAAAGCTAATTCTTTGAGAAGACATTAAACCTTTATCCAGAATGATCAGGAAAGAAAAGAGAGAAGACAAATTTTCAATGTCAGGAATCAAATAAAATACATCACTGCTGATTCTACAGATATTACGAGAGTTGGAAAATATTGTGGAAAACTTTATACCAATAAATTTGACACTTCATTTCACACCTTACACAATCTATACTAATAAAAGGGTAATATGCTAATTAGACCGGGTTGACTGGCCATCTTCCAGACGTCTACCTTCCTTCTGGACAAAGTCATGGTGGTGGGGGCCGAGGCAGAGAGGGCCGTTGGGGGCGAGATCAGGCCGGCAGGGGAGGGCAGTTGGGATGACATCAGGCCGGCAGGGGAGGGCAGTTAGGGGTGATCAGGCAGGCAGAGGCAGTTAGGGGCAAGATCAGCCAGCAGGGGAGGGCAGTTGGGGGCAATCAGGCAGGTAGGCAGAGGAGGTTAGGGGCAATCAGGCAGGCCAGCAGAGGGGTTAGGGGCGATCAGGCAGGCTGGCAGAGGGGTTAGGGGCAATCAGGCAGGCCGGCAGAGGGGTTAGGGGCAATCAGGCAGGCAGGCAGGCAGGTGAGAGGTTAGGAGCCAGCGGTCCCAGATTGTGAGAGGGATGTCCGACTGCCTGCAGGCAGACATCCCCCAAGGAGTTCCCGATTGCAGGCAGGGCTGAGGGATCCCTCCCCCTCACCCCCTGTGCAATTTCGTGCACTGGGCCACTAGTCCTTTATAATAAAAGCCTAATATGCTAAGTGTCCAGTCGGCCAGTTGGTCATTCAACCAATCAAAGCATAATATGCATTACCACTCAAAGATGGGCAAAGGAAATGAAAATAAAATCAATAGCTACTAACCAATTATATTTTTTTATTGAAAAAGTTGATTAAACTTACAGTCTTAAAATACTTTCCCATTTTGTGTATGGATAACTAAGAAAATGCTTGTAGGAAGCTGGTGGGATTGTTTGAAGGAAAGACACTAAATACAAAGCATTTGTATTAATTTAAAATACAGTTTGTGCCTGGATAAGGGACTGAGGCCAGCATAAGCTTTCTTTGGTCGATAAAAGAAAGAGGAATACTTTGGTAAGGAGAACTCTAGATTTGTTTTTAAAGAAATGGAAGATAGGAATATTTGTGGTAAGTATTTTTTAGAGTGGGGAAAAGGGGGGAGATAGCATTTTTAGAATGAGGGTATAAAAATAACACTGACTATTTTGTGGAGAATTTCTCTTAGATGGGGAGAGGGTGCCCACATTCTTTACCTACTGAGAAATAGAAGTAACTGAAAATCCTGTCTTTGTTTCTTACAGGGAAAATATAACAGTGGTGGTCCTGAGGGTGAGAGTTGGGATTTGGGGCACTTATAGATGCCGCTCTGTGCATTTCTTTGTTCTTCCAGTTTCTACAAGCAAGTGTCACCCTTGTTATTTTAAAAGCCTGGAAGTCATTGGTAGTTAAATAGCTGATGTTTATCATAATCTCATGTTGATATTTTTAAATATAAATCCTGGTCTCTTTTGGCATATGCTAAGATGGAAAAATGTATAAAAAATAAATTACCTCCAAACTTTAATAGTTTACTACCTCTGAGTGTTAGACTTACCTATGATCTTTGTTTTCTTTTATATAAGGCTTTGTACATTCTGAATAGATTCTATCAACCAAGAAATACATTTTCAGAATGAAAAAATTAAAAATCTGGAAATTATTTTTAAATAATGTTTAATGGTTACTGTCTTAGGTAGAGTAGTTTGTTCATTTCTTTTCTGTAACACTCTGTAGGTTAATGAGAAGCTGCTCAGTTATTCTGTTTTGTATGCCATACATTTTCTTCCTCTGAAATGTTTGCAGCTCCAGCAAGAAGCAGCTGCTGATTTTAAACAGGAAATCTAAACAGCTAACTTTTTAACAATCTTTGTAATATGTGTCCTACACAATTTGAAGAGCATAACAATTTCAAAAAACAGGCAAGTTACTCTGTTTATATTCTGTTTAGAAAACCAGAGTCATTGCATCCCAAAGGCCTAATCTCAGTGAGTATAAGTTCATGTTGTAGAGTTCCTCTCACACCCAGATTCATTTCAGTTCTACCACCCTCAAAACCAGCCATGGTTAAGCATTTTCGCCATGCTAGGAAACTGAATAGAATTTGTCTTGTTGTTTTTTTTTTTAAGTACTTGGGAAAATATCAAGTACTTTATATTTTACACAAAATTTGTATAGAGGTCTTTATTTACATTGTTACATCATCCTTTTCTATGACAGAAAAAACAAAGCATATTTGATTAGGGTTGTTTTTAAATAGAGTTAAAGGAAAAATAACTTTAACCAATTATGATTTTGGGGAGGGCAATGTATTAGTTAGGGTTCTCCAGAGAACTAGTCAGTAGTGTGTGTGTGTGTGTGTGTGTGTGTGTGTGTGTGTGTGTGTGTGTGTGTGTAGAGAGAGAGAGAAGAGGTAAAGATAGCGGAGGCCAGGCCAAAAACCCAATGGTACAGATAAAGTCCAAAGGCATTTTGCTGGAGAATTTTCTCCTGCTTAGGAAAACTAGTCTTTTTGTTCTATTCAGGCCCTCAACTGATTGGGTGAGACCCACCTATCCAGTGGAGGGTAATCCACTTTACCCTGAGTTCACCAACTTCAATGTTAATCTCACTCCAAGGTGACACATTCACTATGATAGAGAATGTCTTAATATTGCTGAAATTTAACCATTTTTCCTGCTAAGTTGTTCTTATTCAGTACTGCCCTTAGACATAGAGAATCCTGTCCCTCCCCACAGGGCAAGACCAAGGGACCAGAGTTGTGCCTTCCCAGGCAGCCCAAGCCCCCCATTCTAGACAGCCTACTGGCTACTCAAGACTCTAGAATTCTTTGCCCAGGCAGCTGCAGGTCCGTTTTCAGGTCTGTGTGAGCATCTGCCCACATTCACGCTCATTACTCTGTGGACTGTGTGTGCACTATTACTTCTGCATGGGTCGGGGTGGCCATGGCAGGTAGGGGTTGCATAGATGTGTGGGCTGGAATTTCCACTTTTGTGCAGGTGAGGCATCCAATGCAGAACGGAGCCTGGGGTGGGAGGAGACGTGGGGCAGGGTGAGGGCCGTGTGCCTTTTCTTACGCTGCCATCCTCAGGCAGTCTCTGAGGCATCCAGATGCTAAAGGAGAGCTCCCAAGTCGTTACAAAGGTATCTTTACAAGATAGAAGGATGAAACATACTCTCTATTGTAGCCATCATTCTGTTAGCTTGGTTTATAACTTAACTGTTCAGATGTATGGGGTATGGTCTTTTATTTCTACCTTTGCCCAAGACCTCAAATGCCAAAGGTAGGTCTTCCCTATTGAGGGTGAGCAAATTCAGAGAATTAGAAGTTGGTTGTTGAATTTGAAATATGAAAAGTGTGTTACAAAGTTAGGTTATTGTTGGGGAGATGAGGTTAGGATTGGGGAAGAGCCGGTCATATTCCACTCTTTGAGCTCGGTAGTGATTACATAGATGTTTATTCTAAGTACTCTTAGGCTGTGTGCATTTCTATCTATGGAAAATGGATCTTCCAATAAAGTGTCTTTTATAAAAACTTTTAAAAATGTCTTCTTAGTTAGAAAAAAATTTTATATCTCAAGAAAACCTTTCTTTTAAATTTGTCCCCCACAGGTTGTGTTACATCTGCCCTAAGAATCTTGGCCCAGTCATCAAAATAAAACAAACTTCGTCTTAAAAGTTCCAGAAAACAGTTACATAAATTATATAGTTTGTATGTGTGTCTCTATGTGTACATGCACCGCATGCGCATACTTATGAATGTGTGAGATTGATTTTTGTTTTCAGGACCTCAGCCAAGGAAGCAGCTGAAAGAAAACCTCTCTTCTCATTCCCAGTAGTTCCCAGGGGCCAATAAGAAAAGATATTTTCAAGCATGCTTTTTCTATTTAACTCTGTATGGTTTGTTTATCTGAACGAGTGAGCAGTGATAATAAAGGCAAAATGATTTTTTTTCAGGTTAGAGAACTATTATGTGTGAACTTGGTTCTATAAATTTATGAGAAAAACTTTTGGATAACAGTTTCTACATCTAAAAATTCATTGTAATAGGAACTCTGTTCTTATCTTTCAGGTATCATCTTCAATAAGTAAAGAAAGTAATGAAGAAGGTATGGTACATTTGGGTTCTTAAGGAGCTAGAGGTGTCAATTTATTCGTTTTTAGTTAGTGGAAGCCAAAAAAATACAATAGATTAATTTAAAAGTTATATAAACTGGAGAGTATTATGCTAAGCGAAATAAGCCAGTCTCAGAGAAAGACAAGTATCATATGATCTCACTCTTATGTGGAATCTAGAGAACAAAGTATACTGATGATTAAAATAGATCCAGAGACATAGAACCATGGAACAGACTGTATAATCTCAGAGGGGAGGTGGGGGGCGGGGGTGAGAAGAGAGCAGTCAAAGAGCTTGTATGGATATATGCAAAACCCATGGACACAGACAGTAGGGTGGTGAAGGCCTGGGGTGGGCGGTGAGGGGGAGCAGGGGCAGGCTAGAAGGCGTCAATGGGGGGAAAAGGGGACATCTGTAATACTTTCAACAGTAAAGGTACAATTTTTAAAAAGTTATATAAACTAAGTAAAATACTTTTCAAAATAGTCATTTAAATTTTCATATGAAATAGTTTATTTTTTAATTTCAGAAAATGAGAAAGAGTACATTTATTACTTTTAGGCTAGAAAATGGTTGATTATGTAGTGACTTTTTTAATGAAGTAGAGAGATTTCAGCTAGTTCTAATAAGCTTAAAAATACTCAAAATATCTGATTTGGGATATTTTCTTTATCTTTCATCACTTTATTTTAACTGAAGATCTTAAAAATAAAAATTTGTAGCATGATTAAAAATGCCATATTTTTACTACCATTATATTTGAAGCTGTTTTGAGAAACAAGTAAAAATATTCCGTGGTAAAAATTTCAGAATACAAGCATATGCACATATAATTTGTCTTTCAATATTTGGGTAGACCTTTGGCTTGTTGCTTTAATATAAAACAGTAGAAGAATACTGAGCTTGCAAATTTGGAGAAAAGAATGAGCACTATTTACTGTGAGTCCAGTTCTAGGATGTTTAGGAAGGAGCAGAACCATAGAGCTGGTTTCATGGGGAAGCAAGCTCCATTCCTTATGTGGGGAACTAACCCACTGTTTCTTTGTAATACTACCCCATTTTGGATATTTGACAGGCAGTTAACTTTTACAGTTCAAGGTTTTTCTAGCCCTTTGGTGCTGCAGCTAGGGTACTAACTTCTGTAGTATTCAATAGAGACTGACATCATCCAGAGAGAAGTAGAAATAAAGTGGGAAGGCTCTAGAATTTTTGTTAATATTTTTTATTGATTTCACAGAGGAAGGGAGAGTAAGAGAGAGATAAAACATCAATGATTAGAGAGAATCATTGATCGGCTGCCTCCTGCACACCCCCTACTGGGGACTGAGCCTGCAACCCAGGCATGTGCCCTAGACCGGAACTAAACCCGGGACCCTTCAGTCTGCAGGCTGACACTCTATCCACTGAGCCAAACCCACCAGGGCAGTCTCTAGAATTTTTAATGTAGTTTTATGTAAGACTTGATCTAAATGAGAAGCGTTTAAAGGGAGGTAGCTTTAAATAGAGAAATGTGTCATGCTAAATAAGCTTTTTTAAAAAATAAATATTTTTATTGATTTCAGAAAGGAAGGGAGAGGAAGAGAAAAACATCAGTGATGAGAGAATCATT
The DNA here is from genome assembly GCA_026230045.1 of Corynorhinus townsendii. Taxonomy (NCBI): domain Eukaryota; kingdom Metazoa; phylum Chordata; class Mammalia; order Chiroptera; family Vespertilionidae; genus Corynorhinus; species Corynorhinus townsendii. Next base: position 74,548,031 of record JAPDVU010000001.1, on the reverse strand, counting down.
GATCGGCTGCCTCCTGCACACCCCCTACTGGGGTTTGAGCCCGAAACCTGGGCGTGTGCCCTCACCAGGGAATGTAACCATGATCTCCTGATTCATAGGTCGATGCTCAACCACTGAGCCATACGGAGTGGGCCAGGCTAAGCTTCTTGATTGTTTTTACCTGCCTGAACACTTCCTAAAGGTCTAAATTAAATTTGTCTTATTCTTCCTTCCTTCCTCTCTCCCTTGAACCCCTTCCCTAACACCCTTCTCCCCTCATTTTAAACACAGAGCAAGTGTGGCACTTCCTTGGCAAGTGATGGGAGCATTTGAAGTTCTGCCATCAAGATTCCAGTCTCTGAGGACTTCCAGACTGTCTCCCTCAAGTGCTGGAGATAGGCAGATCGATGAGAGTTTGCTAACTTTCTGTTGAAACTCTTTTTTCCCCCAAACCTTCTGGTATATGCACTATGTAAATAAACACTGGTTTTGAATTAGTCTCCTCCAGATATTGATATGATCAAGATTTCATTTAATTTTATAATAGAAATTTAGAAGCACTGAGTTTTGGCCAGTTCACATTTCTGTGCCCAAAGATTTTATTGGACTTACTTCTATAGGTTAATGTAAAAATGACAAATTTAGTACATTAATAAGATTTCTGTAGATATTATTGTTTTCATTTTCATACCTTATTATCCCTTTTCAAGTCCCTTGCTGGCAGAGACTTCATTGGCCAACCTCTGTCCACTTATTAGTTCTGTGTAAAAGTGTTTACATATTAAGGCTCTTAACTATAATTTTTTGTTTCAGAGGTCCGAAAGTCTGAGTCTCATCCAGTTTCCTTAGTTTCAGTTCTCATCTCTATGGTGATGACTCCCAGCTATACATAAGAAGCCCATCTCTCTCTCCTGGGGTCTGCCTATGGGACATCTCTTCAAATGCCTTAGACCCCTGAGGTCCAAAACTGACCTCCTATTAATTCCTTTGTTCTTGAACAATCACGTTAACATTCTTTTAGTCCCCCACTCAAACTCTTGATACCATATTGAACCTCTCTTCTATTTTTACTCATAAAGATCATTTCAATCTAGTTGTTTCTTTGTCATCTTCGTTCTTTCACCCCCATTCTTTGCTTCCTGTCCCCCTTATTTCACGGGCACTGTTACCACAGCCTCTCTTTAGTACCCTCCTCCTCTTCCCCAGTTGCTCTAGCTCAGTTTCATACCCTCTTTCCTCCTAAGTCCTGCCTCTGGCTTTTCTCCCTCCGTGCCATCTTCCACATTTCTAAACAGTTGTCTTCTTAAAGCGTAGGCCTTGCCTTGTTATATTTTTCTCAAAATGTCTTCCATGGCTTTTCATACTGAGAAAAAAACAGACTCCGATTTCCTCAGGAGTCCCATCCTCGCGCCATGCCTGCTACTCACTCCTCTTCACACACCTTGTACATTCGCGCTCCCAGTGCTGTGCTTCTCATGCCAATTCTGTTCACATTTTTGTCTGGTTTTGTTTTTCCAGAAAACAAACATTATTTACAGTTGAAAAACATGGAAAATCTCGGGTTCTGAATCTGTGATACTTCCAAGATCTCTTGATCAAACAGGCAACAATAGGCCAGGAAGCATACACGGGGGCCAATCCAGATGATCTTACTTGAGGGCATCACTCAGAGCAAGGGCAGGACTACAATGGCAGAGGGGTCAAGGTCTGAGTCAGTCTCACTCTGGACTACATCTCCCCACACTGTGGTCACCACAGGCAGCTTGGGCTTATTGTTGGGGCCGCAGTCTTTCTCATCACTAGAAGTCCATCAGTGATCTTTCCAAACACTGTATGCTTCCCATCCAGCCAGGCACTCTTAGAGCAGGTGATGAAGGCCTTGCAGTCATTTGTACTAGGGCCACTGTTTGCCATGGGAAACAGGCCTGGAGCTGAGTGTCTAAATTTAAAATTTTAATCTGCAAATGGGCCCTGGTAAATACTGGTGACTCCAGTACCATCTCCATCAATAAAATCTCCACTCTGAATCATGACATCCTTTATGACCCTGTGAAAATGCCACTTTGTACCCTATAGGAATCCTGTCTTCTGAATTCTCCAGTGCGGAACTGCCTAAGGTTCTCCGCTGCCTTAGTCACAAGGTCTGCAAAGAGCCTGATCTCCATACAGCTAACTTTCTGGCCTCCGATGCCAACATCAGTGAACACCCGGGTTGACAGGGCTTGGATTTGCCACTGCCATGCCTCCAACCCAGAACTGTTCATATCTTTTTTCTTCCCTTTTTGTTCTATTAGTATCATTAATACATGACATTTATACAATATGCTTTGTAGTTTACAGAGCACTTACAATAATTACAATTTCTTGAGCAGCTGTTCCATATGAGGCACTGTTGTAGATGTCTTATGTGCACATACTGTAGAAGGTAGACATTGCCCACTTCATATTGAGGCTCAGAAAGTCTATAATTTGCCCAAGGTCACATAATAGTTAGTATGAGGACCAGAATTACAACTCTCATGACTCTCTGGCTCTAAATCCATTGGTCTTTCCACTTCCTTATGCTTTCCCCATACAGCTCATTTTGATGTAGGCACAGCTCAGAACAGGCCTGTTGTACAGAAAAGTAAATGGGTACAGAGGGTGTGATTGGCCCAAATGAAATAGCAAGGTCCCCTTGAAATGTCTTTGGGAATGTATGAATCTCTGAAAGACATCAGAGAATGTAAGGAGAGAATGTATTGGTTTTAATTTTATTGATATATTGGCTTTTTAATTGTGAAAATATAACTTACAGAAAACAGGGAACAACTTGTTTTGATCGTTGTAAACAAGCTGAATTACCAAAGGATAGATAAGTGGGCCTGTGGCTTGTGGCATATTGGTCTTTTGAAGGTTGGAAGAGAGAAGCCATGTCTGGTGAGCCTCTTCGTATCGGGTGCAACAGTGCATCTGTCAGTCATGTCCTGAATCCTGGTGCAAGGTGGGGATGCGTCTCTTTTCTCTTCAGAATACCAGCTACTGTTCTGAGTTTTTAGAATACTTCACTGCAAAACAAAAATCCATGCTGGTGTGGACCTTGCATTTTGTATGGGGACAGCAGATCTCAAACAATTTATGTAGGATGTGGAAGAGAGGGAACAGGATTAGGGGGACCAGCAATTAAGCTCGTGTTCACGGGTAAGAGTATTAATTGAAATTTTGAATTGAGTAGGTCAGGGCCGGCCTCATTGGCAAGATGATACCTGAGCAAAGGTTGAAGAGAAGCGGGAGTGGGCCCACGTGGGTCTGCAGAAGAGAACCGGGGCAGGGGAAACTCCACGAACAAAGGCCCTGAGGCCAAGTGTGACCCACTTGTTAGAGGAACAGTAAGAAGGCCTCGTGGCTGGAGGGGAAGGAGTGGGGGGAGTGACAGATGGGATCCCAGAACGGACAGAGAGATCACGCAGGGCCTTGCAAGCCAACAGAAGGACTTGGCCTTTTACCCTGAGAACATGAGCCATCTGAGGGTCCTGAGCAGAAAAACGCAGGTCACTCCAGCTGCTGTGTTGAAAATGGATTGTGCTGGGGGTGAGGGGTGGAGGACCCGGTAGGTCCAGGATGGAAAGGGAGATTACTTACGAAGTTTCTCCAATAATCTATAAAGTTGATGTTTTGCCTTTGAGATCATTTTCCTAGTATAAATTCCCAAAGGTGGAGTCAAAGAATAACATTTTATGACCAAAAAGATTTTCATAAGGGTTATTCCAAGTTATACTGTCACCAGTAATATATGAGATTTCTAAGGTAGGATATTTTATTGTCACTGTTATGATTAATAGGTTTAAATTTTTCCTATTGTTTATGAATGTTCTGTTTATTTGCCTATTTTTCTAGTGAATCAGTGTTTTTATTAATTTATATGACATCCTCAGTTTTAGTGCAAAATTTGGATTCTGAATACTAAAGCCAAGTTTAAAGATATTAGCCCACATTGGAGTAAAAAAAAAAAAACCTTGTAAATGTTTATACTGAGTTAACTGAAAATCAAAGGGTGAAATATACTCATTTTCTTAAGTAGCAATTTAGATAGGATTACCTATAGGAATATCTGTATTATCTTACTGCTTCCTGGTCTCTGTTAAAAATGAAAAGAGATAATTTTTAAAGCTAATACTCTAAATTTTTTAACTGGATAAAATGGTAAAACCATTACAGTTTTAAAAGAAATCAGGAAAGAGTGCGAAATGAGTCTTACCCAATTAGAGCAGCTAAAACTGGTGGCAGATGTGCATCTGTGGTCCTCGACCAGAACTTGGCAGCTGGCAAGATCAGGGATTACCATCCTAAAGCAAGCTTTCTCTGCATTTGGGGCGTAGAATGTGAATACTGGGGTTCAGACCAGAATCTCAGACTCAGGAGGACTTCATCCACAGGTAGACAAAAAGATCGGCTCACGATGAATCGGTAAGTAGACTTCGCTGTTCCAGTCTGAACCAACAGCAACACGGAAAGGACACCAGCCCAGGACCCTTTGTGTCCAGGAGATCCCTGGGAGCTTCCAGTGAGTGATGTAGACAGAAGTGGGATAGAACTCCAACATGAGCTGTTGCCCTTTACACATGTTGCTTCTGGAGCTCTTTCTCATCCTCAAAAGCCCTCTCAGATGCTGCCTTTTCTGAGAAACTTTCCCCAAACTTTGACGTTGAAATCAACCGGTGTCTCCTGTGTGAGAGAAAGCACTATTGATTTTTGGCACTATGACAGTGTTTAGGTCATTCTGGCTTATATGAGAAGGTTCACTGTCTACTACTGGGTTATGAACTCACCTCAGTGACTGTGTCATGAAAATTTCATATTAGTGTTTTACACATGAACAATGCATGTTTGTTATAACATCCTATGAGGAAGACAGATATTCCTCATTTTACTTACAAAGTTTAGAGAGGTTAAAGGGATTCCTAGAAATCACAGGCCTTCTGCATCTGCGGTTCTGTTGTGCTCTGCTCTGTTCCAAAAGCCCATGCAAGATCTTTGTAATAAAGGAATCCATTCCTTTCAGGGATCTCTGAAAGAGGACATTTAATATCTAATCTAAATACTTGTGCTTTTAATTTACTTTGTTTTTAATGTGTACTCAGAGAACTCATAAATCTCCAGGTAAAAATTAAGTAATTTCTTTTTTTTTTCTAAGTTGTAGGATTCTTGCCTCCTAAAATTCTACTCATCATTGAGATTTTTCTTAAAATTCTAAATTATTTTATTATCTACTTTGCTATGGAATCTGCAAATGAATAAACATTTGCCTAGTGAAAAAAAAAACATAATTCATTTTTTATGCATTCCATACACCTAGAATATTGTTTTCTGAAACATGATTAGAGTTACCCATTCCCTGCCCCCTGCAAGTGAATAAATAATATCCAGAAAGTAAGATTCTCTGCAAAGGATCTTATTCTTAATAGTTTTGAAGGCATTTTAAGAGTTCTCACACAGGAATCTTCTGATGCCCCAGGAAAACAAGTTTCACTCATATAAAAACAATACCTAATTGTGAAAATACTAAGACTGATCATCACATGTTTACCACTGCTTTTTTGTGGAGTATGAGACAAAAATAAACATGAAATACTTAAGAATAAAAATAGGCTCAGGGCTCAAAGGTCAAAATTATTTTTTATGTATGTTGGTCTCATTTTCCTTTTCCATGCATTTGCACAGTATGAGCACCATCATGTGATTAATAATTGTCCTATATTTAGGAAATATATTCCATGAAAACAGCAACAGCTGTGTATTTAGATAATGGATTTCTGTGTGAAAAAATGCATGTCACATTGAGCTGTTTTGTAGTTTTTAAACAGTTCATATTGCAGTGAATCTTTATATATACATAAGGATTTTTAAAATATAGGAAATGAAGAGGATGAAATGAAATCTACACTGTTGAGCTCTAAAGGAAATAGTAGTCTTAGAGTACAAAGCTTCACATGTGATATTCCACCAATATTATGTAATGCTCACTTAGTACTGATTTATTTTTACTTTTTAAAAATTTTATTCCATCTCCCCAACCCACTTTTTGGCAAACATCAGCTCATTCTCAGTATCTATGGGTTTGTTTCTGTTTCATTTTGCTTAATCATTTGTTTTTTCAGGTTTCACATATTAGAGAAATATGGTATTTTACATATGGTATTTGTCTTTCTCTGTCTGACTTATTTCATTTAGCATAATACCCTCTAGGTCCAACCATGTTGTCACAAATGACAAAATGTCATTTTTATTGCTGAATAATATTCCATTATATATATTCACATCTTTATCATTTCAGTGATCGACAACACTTAGATTGCTTCTGTATCTTGATTGTTAGTAATCCTATCTAATAAAGAGGGAATATGCTAATTGACCATCATGCCCTCAAAGATGGCGGCACCCACAGCCACAAGATGGCGGTGCCCAATCCCCTCTGCCCCGCCAGGGCAGCAGGCATGCGGTACGGCTGGGCCCGCCCCCAGTGGGTCTGACCACTCCACGCACATGCCTCCAGAGTCCTCCAGTCCCCTCAGCCCCCCAGCTGCCCAGGGCTGGCCCGAGGCACAGGCAAGCCTCAGATGTGAGGTGCCCAGCCGCCCAGGGCTGGCCCGAGGCACAGGCAAGCCTCGGATGGTGGCTGCCCAGCCGCCCAGGGCCACCCGAGGCTCAGGTAACCAGGGCTGGCCGAGGCTTGTGCTGCTGGCAGTGACAGCAATAGAAGTGTGATGGGGCGTCACCTTCCCCTGATTGCCGGGTCTCCTCCTGCCCCTGAGGGCTCCCGGACTATGAGAGGGGGCAGGCCAAGCTGAGGGACCCCCCTCCAGTGCATGAATTTTCATGCACTGGGCCTCTAGTGATGCAATAAACAGGGATGCATGTATCTTTTTCAGTTAGTGTTTTTGTTTCTTCACATAAATACCCAGAAGTGGAATAGCTGGATCAGAAGGCAGTCCATTTTTAACTTTTTGAGGAATCTCTCCATACTGTTCCACAGTGGCTGCACCAATGTACATAGCCATCAACAGTGCACAAGGGCTTTCTTTTTTCCACCTCCTTACCAGTACTTGTTTGTTGAGATTCACTAATGATTAGAGGCCCGATGCATGAAATTTGTTCAAGGGGCTCGGTCCTCACAGCCGTGTTGGCTGCCGCTGCCTTGGCCCTCACAGCCCCAGCTTCGTCTGGAAGGACGTTTGGAAGGTCATTCGGCTGTCTGGTCTGATTAGCATATTACGCTTTTATTATGATAGATAGCCATTCTGACAAATGTGAGATAGTATCTTGTAGTTTTAATTTGCATTTTTTTAGTGATATTGAGTATCTTTTCATATGTCTGTATGTCCTGTTTGGAGAAATATCTGTTCAGGTTCTCTGCCTATTTTTTAATTTTAAAAATAAACATGAAATACCTAAAAATAAAAATAAGCTCAGGGCTCAAAAACAAAAATTCTTGTTCCAGAGTGGCCTCTTATGTGGGTTTTGATGTAATTATTGATGATAATTTGTTTGAAACTTGACCTCCCAACTTTGAAGGTAAAGTAACATATTTGATTTTAAGATTAGAAATATTACAAGAAGCACTGAATAATCTTAAGAGAGTGGTAGAACAAAAGAATAATATGTAATGAGAAAAATGTAATATAATATAAATAGTTCAGTCAATAAGCTCTCATGAAAAAGTTTTAAAGGTCATCTGTTATACTTAACTCTCTAAAGTACTGTATTTGTGGGAATCTTTTTTTTTTTTTTTTTACAAAAATATTAGTTTTCCCTTTGCTTCCCACAATATCAAATATCACTCCTCTGGTTTCTCCTTCTCTTTAGTTTTTAAGAACAATTTAAAGCTAAACATTCATTAAAATTTTAGATGTTCTTAGTAGGCTCTCAAACCACCATTTGATTTTCACCAATACCCACCCTAGCCTATATATTCTCCTGCCCCTCAAAGCAAGCACTGTAAATGTAATTTACAGGGGTATTAGTATTATCTCTAGAATATACTTACCCACTTACCGATAGATGTGCGATTCAGGAACTGCCAGTTGCTTTTCTGAATCTGAAGGAGGACTGAGAACAAAGAACGTTCTGAACTGTAAAGAATCTTGCTTGTAAGGTGAGGCAAGTAGAATCTAGAGAGGAGAATCGCCTGAAGCCACTAGCTAGCGACTAGGGAGATGGACCTAAAACTAGGTCTTCGGTATCCAAGCCTGCTGTTTTGTTTTTGCTGTTATTTATTCTGCTTTTCTGTGTACTTTGCCACCTTTAAAGTGGAAAGGTATTCATTTTCCCCCTTGTGAGGTATGCGCTTAAAAATAACTGTGTTGTGACTGTGGAAATGAGGGTACACATCATTTTGCCATTCTCTGCTTTATTAACAGCTACTTAAAGTGTTTATAGTTTTAATACAAAACAGTGTTCTTTACATGAAGTTTTTTTTTGTAATAAGAACTTCTTGTTATACTTTAAAAACATTTGATTTTTACCTCTACCCAACCTCATAATATTGCTTGTAAATGTGACCATGAATTAAAGATCAAATTTAAGTCCAGGAATTCGATGTATGGCTTAACATTTTAAATTGTAAAATAGTTTTTGTAATTGACTTACAGCAGCCTTTTTTTTTTTGCAAAATTATATTCAATATTGTGCGTGTGAGTCCAACACTAAGCTTTTTGCTTATCTCTGGCTCACTTCCAGTTTGTGGCTCCCAGTATCTCATGCTGGGAATAGGAGACAAATGCGACCTGTGGCTGTTTTCCCCTTAACACTTACCAATAATGTAAGTGTGGCTCAATCTTGCGTTTTTCGTGATGTGTTAGTATTCTGAGAGAAGAAGAGGAGCTTAAACCAATGATGCTATTCAGAACACTGTCTTGCCCTAGCTGGTTTGGCTCAGTGGATAGAGTGTTGGCCTGGGGACTGAAGAGTCGTGGGTTTGATTCCGGTCAAGGGCACATGCCTGAGTTGCGGGTTCAATCCCCCATAGGGGGTGTGCAGGAGGCAGCCGATCAATGATTCTCATCATTGATGTTTCTCTCCTTCCTTCCTCTCTGAAATCAATACAAAATATATTAAAAAAAAAAAAAAGAATACTGTCTTCAGCATCTGTTTGGGTGGATACTTTCCCATGATATAAAACAAACACTGCAGCAAATCAGGATTGCCACTTCTTAGTGCTTTTTTCCTATGTGCATTGAATAAAAGATTTAAAACAGACAGAATCCCAGAGAAAACAGGTGGTCTGGGAGCTGGAGCTGACGTTGGCCGAATACTCTGTGGCACATATTCATCCTCTCTAACCGATTTGTCCACCCCGTGAAAGCTTTCCACAATTCATGACGAGGAACATATGTAAGGAATGTTAAGAGTTGGCCTCCGGATTGGACACTTGGAGAGACTGTGACAAAGAATGGTTTGCTGGTACTTACATGCACTAAAAGAATGAATGCTGGTACCTACATGCACTTTAAACGCAATTTCAAGTTAGATTAGTACTTAGTACTTATTTCTGGAGAGAGGACGTACTTTTTTTTTTTTTTACAACAGATGGCCTTTGGCTTCTTACCCCCTTTCCCTCCCCTCAGAAGGATCATCTACGCGAAAAGTATAATTGACTGTTTTAGCTCATGCACCCATGTGGGCCTCTTGGAGAAAAAAAGAGAAAAACAATGAGTATTTTCAGTGTGAAAATTTTGTTCTCAAGAAGATAACTCAAAAAGTAATTCTTTTCCTATAATTTATAAAAATAGAAGTACAAGTTCACATGTAAAGAAATAAATATCATCAGGTAGTAGGTGCCCCTTTTGCTCTGCACAGTCCCGGAGAATGTGGTCATTAATGCCAAAGTTGTGACAACACCATAAGGAGTTGATAACGTTAACTTCTTCACAACACCTGATAATTATCTAGCAGCCTGGTTTGCATTCACTCTGGGATTAATGTTGGATTCATTTTAGATCATAAAGAGATTTTTTTCCCTACTAGTCTCATTATCTTCTAAATGAATATGCTCTGTTTTTACATATTGAAATTTAAATTGTTACTGTGAAGTATTTAAGCAAAGGAATATTACGTGAAGAAATTGGTGGCAGAAAGAATATTAGCTGAGTGAGCTTGGCAAGAAGTCAAGTCAAAAGACTCCCATGAGATAATGATTATGAGAGGATCATTAAACTGGGGTTCCCATAATTATGTTGGGAGTCTACTTGTTCTCACTTCCCAAGTGTTAGTGTTAAGGAAACAACAGCCTGACTGGGAGCCATGGGCAAGACACACTAAATATGAACAAAATAGCCTATTGTCTAACTCACATAAAAGTTTAACAGTTATTAAGGTAATTCCTTTTTTTTTTCTTTATTAAGGTATTACATATGTGTCCTTATCCCCTCATCCCCCCCACACATGCCCTCACCCCCCTGTTGTCTGTGACCACTGGTTAGGCCTATATGCATGCATGCAAGTCCTTTGGTTGCTCTCTAACCCTCCCTCCCCCACCATTTGTCTCTGGATCTGTTTTTGTTCATCAGTTTATGTTGATCATTATATGCCACATATGAGTGAGATCATGTGATATTTATCTTTCTCTGACTGGCTTATTTCGCTTAGCATAATGTATTGGCAAATATGTTCTCCCATGCAGTGGGCTTTCTTGTTGTTTTGTTGATGGTTCCTTTTGCTGCACAAAAGCTTTTTATTTTGATGTAGTCCCATTTGTTTGTTTTTTCTTTAGTTTCCATTGCCCTAGGAGCAGTATCAGTGAAGAAGTTCTTTTCAGCATATGTCTGAGATTTCTTTTTTTTTTTTTTTTTTTTTTTTTTGCAATTCTGTTTAGTGTAAGTTTTTTTTTTTTTTCTTAATTAAATCTTTATTGTTCAGATTATTACAGGTGTTCCACTTTTTTCCCCCCATAGCTCCCCTCCACCTGATTCCCCACCCCACCCCATGCCCTTACCCCCCGCCACTGTCTTCATCCATAGGAGTAAGATTTTTGTCCAATCTCTTCCCGCAACCCTCACACTTGCTTCCCCTGAGAATCGTCAGTCCACTCCCTTTCTATGTCCCTGATTCTATTATATTCACCAGTCCATTCTGTTCTTCAGATTTTTTATTCACTTGATTTTTAGATTCACTTGTTGGTAGGTATGTATTTGATGTCATTTTGTTGTTCATAATTTTTATCTTTACCTTTTTCTTCTTCTTCTTCTTCTTAAAGAATACCCTTCAGCATTTCATGTAATCCTGGTTTGGTGGCGATGAACTCCTTTAGCTTTTTCTTGTCTGTGAAGCTCTTTATCTGACCTTCAACTCTGAATGATAGCTTTGCTGGGTAGAGTAATCTTGGTTGTAGGTTCTTGCTGTTCATCACTTTGAATATTTCTTGCCACTCCCTTCTGGCCTGCATAGTTTCTGCCGAGAAATCAGCTGACAGTCGTATGGGTACTCCCTTGTAGGTAATTAACTGTTTTTGTCTTGCTGCTTTTAATATTCTCTCTTTGTCTTTTGCCCTTGGCATTTTAATTATGATGTGTCTTGGTGTGGTCCTCTTTGGGTTCCTCTTGTATGGGGTTCTGTGTGCTTCCTGAACTTGTAAGTCTATTTCTTTCACCAGGTAGGGAAAGTTTTCTGTCATTATTTCTTCTAATAGGTTTTCAATATTTTGCTCTCTCCCTTCTTCTGGCACCCCAAAAATTCGGATGTTGTTTCGCTTAAAGTTGTCCCAGAGGCTCCTTACATTATCTTCATATTTTTGGATTCTTTTTTCTTTTTGTTTTTCTGGTTGGATGTTTTTTGTTTCCACATATTTCAGATCTTTGGTTTGATTCTTGGGGTATGTTGATCTACAGTTGAGTTTCTGTATATTCTTTATTTCAGACAGTGTATGCTTCATTTCTGACTGGTCCTTTTCCATTTTTTTGGCATTCTCATTAAGGTCCTTGAAGGTCTCACTAAGCTCCTCAGAAGTGTCATCAAGTTTCTCGGCAGTTTTTAGAAGATTCTTGAGTAACCTTATAAATGTGATTCTGAACTCTATGTCATCCAGTAGTTTGCTTTCCTCCGTTTCTTTCATTCGTGACATGTTTCTTTGTTTCTGCATTTTGGCTTCTTCCCTGTGTTGATGGAGTGGCTTTGTGTGGTAGGTGACCTATAGGGGGCAGTAGCTCAGCCTCCCCAATCACCTGATGTGGATGCTCTTGGTACACCCCTTTGTGGGCTGAGTGCAAAGTCTTGGTGCAGTTAAGCCTGAATTGCTGTTGGTACGCTGGGAGGAATTGACCTCCAGGCCAATTAGCTGTGAGCACTCCCTGTGTCTATAATGGAAGAAGTGCTGCGCTTATGGGGCAGGACTTGTTTCAGTGGGGCTTTGGTGCTCACTGAGTCTGCCTCTTGAATGTGTCACTTATGGATGTGAGGAGTTGAAATCTGTTGTCTCACACTGACCACTAGGTACACTGGCTTCTGGATCTCCAATGGGGTGCAGGTCAGCTACTGTCTGAGGCCACTCAGCAGGAGCTACAGTGAGAGCTGCAGTTTTCTCCTCTTTGCTTGGGGTTTGGAGGTTTTGGAGCTGTCTGACCCGGGCTGCAAGTTTTCTAGGTTAAGCTGCAATAGGGCAGGCTTTCTTATGCTAATTGAGCTGCTTGGAGCTTGGGTGGGTTTGTAGGTTGTGTGGGGCGGGGTCTCAGGGCGTCACTAGGTTAGGGCGTGGCAAACAGCAATGGCTGCTAGTAAGCCCGCTCTGTGTCCCGACCGTGTCCTGGAATCCTGTGCCCCAGTGCCGTAGACAATTATTCCTGCGCGCAGCTCTGCTAGCAAGCCACTCTCCGTGGCAGACAGTCCAGCTTCTCCCCGTAGGAGTTTGGGTCCCCCGTGTCTCCCCAGAGACTGGATTTCAGAGTAATCGGGGGCTTGTCTCCTTTCGGGTTGAAAAAAGCAACGCACCCAGTCGCCCGCCGCCAGCCCGGATCCCGCGCCTCCGTACCTCAGCTTTTCAGCGCTTGTGCACGTCTCAATGCTCTTTTCTCTTTCCTTCTAGTTGTAGAACTTCCACTCAGCCAGCTTTCCCGTGGTTCTGGGTGATAGACGTTTTATCTTTTAGTTGCAGTTTAAATTGTTGTCGGAGGCAGCAGTTTAGGTGTTTACCTATGCCGCCATCTTGGATTCCTGTGTCTAGTGTCATGTCTGAGATTTCTCTGCCTATGGATTCCTCTAGTATTTTTATGATTTCCTGTCTTAGGTTTAAGTCCTGTATCCATTTTGAGTTTATTTTTGTGTCTGGTGTAAGTTGTTGGTCTAGTTTCTTTCTTTTTTTTTTTGCATGTATCTGTTCCATTTTCCCAACGCCGTTTATTGAAGAGACTGTCTTGACTCCATTGTATGTTCATGCCTCCTTTGTCAAATATTATTTGAGTATAGTGTTTTGGGTCGATTTCTGGGTTGTCTATTCAAAGAGAACTCAATTTCTTTCCAAAAGTCGAATACTTGATTACATTAGTGTGATAGGGGGAAAAGTAAATTTTGGCAAGTGGTTACTTTATGAATCTATTTCTGCATGACAAATTTAGCAGATTAACACAACACATTATTTCTTCATTTCTGTGGGTCAGGAATCCAGACAGGGCGTGAGTCCTCTACTTCCGGCCCATCTCAAGGCTTGACTAGGGGAGGGTTTGCTTCCCAGCTCACATGATGGTTAGCAGGGTTCCGCTTCTTGCTGGCTGTCGGTTAGAGGCCACGCTCTGTGCCTGACCACCATGGGGCCTCTCCAGCCTGGCCGCTTCCTTCATCCCAGTGCACAAGCCGAGAAGGAAATAGTCTCCCAGCAAGACAGCAGTCACAGTCTTTTGTAACCTTGTCACGGAAGTAACATCATATCACCGTGTCGTACCAAGTCACTAGGATTAATCAAGGGAACGGATTAAACACAGAAGTGGACACTGGAGACAGGGATCCCTGGGCACCACTTTATTTTATTGTATTTTTTAGAATCAAAACCAAATGAGCACTTCTTATTTTTGTAATTATCAAAGATGCACTCATGTTCACCTTTCAATAGTTACCATGTATATGGACCTCAAAAAAAAGCAACAAAGTAAAAAATTAAAACACCCCTAAGATGTGTTGGTGGGAGGGAGAAAGGAAGAAAAAGCCAGAGGAGGAGAAGCTGCCCGCTGTCTGCCTTGTCTGTCTCTCTACACACCGGTATGACCCACATTCTCCACTCTGTGGCCTCTCTTCACTATCGCATAGTGTCCATAAATAGAAGGTTTCATTTTAATGAAGTCCAGTTTAGCCATTATTTTTTTTCATACCTAGTGCTTTTTATGACATAAAAAAATCTTTTCCTTAACCTCTAGTCATGAATGTTTTTAGCTACATTACATATATTACATATATATTTTCCAATTAAAAATATTTTATTGTAATGCTAATGTTTTGTATGTGCATTCTTCCCCCCTCCATATGACATTTTTAAGTCCTTACAGTTTTGCCTTTCATTGTCATTCCATTGGTCACTCCTATAAAGTCTGCCTCCCACCACCCCTGAGCATCACTAGAGGAACTGAACCTGGGCTGGCTGAAGGCTGTGCGTCAAGACAGACCCACACCAACACGCTCCAGGGGACATGGACCCTCGCAGAGGATGTGTGGGGTTTGCCAGCGTTGGATTTCCGGAAAATGTTGTTCTAGAAAACTGATGCACATGATGCAGAAAGTTTCCTAGAAATAATAGCAGTCTTAAAGTGAAGGACAGCACATCAAGAAAGGGGGTTACCCAAAACATAAGCTGACAATCAGTTATGTCAGTGTAAGGTATTTTATGCTTGGGGATTTTTATAGGTGTCTGGTGAGTCATGAAAAACGTAGAAGATACAGAGGAATGGAAGATTTAAAGGGCAAGTAAAACAAGCTAGTATATTTAACTGCTTTAAAAAAAAACCACACAGCAACTTTGAACTCTTAGAGATTTTAACACCCACTGGGACCAATGACAGTCTAGGGTTCTCACACTTGACTCCAGATTCCCAGGTGGGTTTCAGAACCCAGACAGCTGCTGGGGAATGGCAGTACCTCGGCTGTGTGGGTGCACAGGTGGCTGGAGAGGGGGTTGCAGCATATGATGTGAGGGGCATTAAGTAACAAACATGTTTCAGAAGCAATGAGATAGTATGGCATGATTGTCAAAGACTGGTTCTGAAGCCAAACAGACAACGTTGCTTTCCAGTGCCTTTACGTAGTAGCTGTGTGTGTTGGGCAAGTTACTTAATATTTTTGAGCTTCCATCTCCTTTATCTATAAGATAGCTTATGGGTAGTATCTACTTCAAGGGTTTGTTTTGAGAATTAAGTGCATTAAAGTATATACTATTTAGTGGCAGTAAATTTCAACTAAATATTAACTACTAGAGGCCTGG
The DNA here is from genome assembly GCA_026230045.1 of Corynorhinus townsendii. Classification (NCBI taxonomy): domain Eukaryota; kingdom Metazoa; phylum Chordata; class Mammalia; order Chiroptera; family Vespertilionidae; genus Corynorhinus; species Corynorhinus townsendii. Next base: position 74,532,622 of record JAPDVU010000001.1, on the reverse strand, counting down.
TGCATGGATTTGTGCACCAGTGGGGTCCCTCAACCTGGCCTGTGCCCTCTCACAATCCGGGACCCCTCGGGGGATGTCGGACTGCCGGTTTCGGCCTGATCCCTGCAGGCCTGGTAGCGCTGCCGTGGAGGCGGGAGAGGCTCATGCCTCCACAGCTGTGTTCGCCAGCCATGAGCCCGGCGTCTGGCGCCCATCAACTGAGCAGTGCTCCTGCTGTGGGGGTGCACGGTCTGCAGCAGGAGCTCCTGCGTTGAGCATCTGCCCCTTGCTGGTCCGTGCGCATCATAGCGACTGGTCGCTTAGGGTTTTATATAGATAGATTACTGTTATACAAATTGATGGCTGCACACACAGGAGAGAGAAAGACGATTCAAGGTTTTTGCCAAGGATTCTGGGAGAATGCTGGTCCTATTCATCCTCAAAGAGTAAAGGTGGGGTGAGGGTGGCATATGGTTCAGGTGGGAAACGATGAGGCCAGTCTCGGGCTTATTAAATTTGAGGTGGCAGCATATGATCATATGCAGCAATCTTCTACAGGCCCAGGTGGAAGTTTAAGTCTGGAGGTGATGATCAGAGATACCATGTTCCCGTGACCCCTTACTCACAGTTGTTCAATTCAGGTTCAGCACCTGACCCTTTCCCCTGACTGGACCGCTCCCCCCCCCCCCCATTCAAAATGGATTTATTTAAGACCTAGCCTAAACCCAGCCCACCAATATCCTTAGAGATGCGGAATTGAGACCAACATGACAGCCCAGTCTTCCTGCTCTTTGTAACAAAGGAGATGTAAATTCAATCTAAACGAAGAAAAATTAGATGGACACACAGAAAAAGAAAGCAAAATAGATGAGAAGGCCATGTTTTACATCCTGATCCCAAGTGTCCCTAAAACTCAGCTTCATTCTTGCTTTGAATCCTTAAATTAAATATATTTTCAATTTTTATGCAGGTTCAAGGTATGTTTCTATTACTTGCAACTCCCACCTAATACCAAGAAGCCACATGTGGGTGATAATTGCAGGAATTGGGAGTGAATGAACCCTCTGAGGAAACGGGAAGAAACCATCAAAGGAACAGGAAAGGTTGAGTGCAGGGAGTGAGAGCAAAACTAGCCCAGTCTTGTGGTGACAGGGAAGCCAGGGCGGAAATGGAGGGATGGATTGATGGACAGCTGGGTCAAATGCTACAAAGTAGTCAAGGAGAGTGAGGTGGGAGGCAAGCCCACTGAACTTAGCTTTTCATTTTAATTAAAATTTTTCATTAAAATGTCATAATATTTTGGAGTTACCATTGGTAACTTTAGAGATGTCTACCCTTCCCAACAGACTACTTACCTGTAATAAAATTTCTTAACCTTTTTTTTGAAGCTTGGCAAATAGTGTTCCCTCCTTTATATGTCTTCCTAGCACACATGCTGACTATGTCTGTATTTCATTGAGGACTATTGGGTAGGAAGACTGGCTGCATTTAATCTTCATTGATTATGGTTCAAATAGTCTGACCTTTTAATGGAAAACTACTGATTCGGACTGAGTCACCTAGTCTTGAGCTTAGAAACCAGCTCAGAAACAGCCATGAAGGGCAGGAGGAGAGAGTATTTCAGGCGGCTTCAGGGAGGTGAGAACGGGCCTTCACAGAGGGGAGCAGTCCCGGTTCAGAATGAGGTGGGACACGGAAGAATGGCTGGGCAGAGACAGGCTTCTCTGAGAAACAAAGACTCACAACAGGTGAACTGAGGACATTGTAGCTTTGGGCAACTGAGTAAAACCCAGAAAATGGTTTAGCTTGTTAAACAAGGAGGCTTGACTTAAGAGTGAGTCCTCTTAAGGAAGGATGAGGCTGAGGGTCGGTCAACATAAGCACATTAGAAAAATAGGGTACCTCTTCTCTGTCCCCCTTTTGTACTTGTTACTGTGGTTCCATGTATTTGTGTTTGATAAGGAATGCTTTTGAATGTGTGTGTGTGTGTGTGTGTGTGTGTGTGTGTGTGTGTGTGCGCTCATGCATGCATGGGCATGTATGTTAGGATAAATAACCAGATTTACTCTCCTCTAGGCCTCAGTCACTGTGACTTTGTCAGTAGCCAAAAGAGGCACACAGGTCTTCTGGAAGCACTGATGGAGGGTCTAGGTGAAAACCATCAAAGATGTCCACTCACAGTACCATGACCCTTCAAGTCCCCCGAGTCCCAGCTGTGGTCAGAAGGGAGAAGGTGCCATCCTCAATTCCTCTGTGACACATCTGGGACCTATTTGGACAGAAGACAGAGGCATGCAGCCACAAGTGCTTACAGAAAGCAAGCTTCAATGGGGACTGCATGTCCGCTACTGACCTGCACTGACCCCAAGATAAGGTACCGGTGTCATGATCCCTGGCTCCTTTTTCTGTTGCGTTTGGACCATAAGCTAAATAGGAAGAAATATTCCCATCTCTTCTGCTTTGATTACTGCCAAGGAAACAGTGCTCACATGTTTGCCCCTCAGCAGGCAAATGAAAAAACCACAAAACCAGTTTGGTTTTTGTTTGCATGTGGCCAATGCTTGTCGACACTTGTGGCAAAGGTGGGGTGAGGGTGAACTTGTCCCCCAAAAGGCTTGGTAGTGACCAGATTTAGAATTGTCCAAAGAAGTAACTGGAAACATTCAATGTTTAACATCTGACATGGTGGATATGGCCATGCAAATGATAATGTAAAATATTAGCAGCCCAGAAAAGTGCTTCCTGAAAAGTTAGGTGAAGAGAAGAAGTTAAATACAAAGTAGCATCTGTTAGGATTCAAACTAGATCAAAAGTAGACTTGTATATAAATAGAATGCAAAAGAATGCAGAGAAAACTAAAGAGGGTGATTTATTAGAGTGGTGGGTGTCTGGATGATTTTTAAAAATTCTTGTCAATGTTATAATGTTATGAGGGAAACAAATTTAAAGCAACCAAAATGGATGTATTTTTAGCAAGGGATGGTTTTTTGGTTGAATTACAATAAAAACATCTTAACCTAAACCATGCGCATAATCACTGAATCAAAGAGAGTGGTCCAAATCCAGATTCTTGTGATCCACAGTTATAGGGGGGATAGAGTGGTGAGGCCTCACATCCCAGGCCGAGAGCCAAGAGCGTGCAGAAAGGGTAATAGGATCACTTAAGTGAGGTTCTTTCTCCATAGAGGAGGATAATAGCTACAAAGAAAGCTGGGCTGTTCAGGAGTTATCTGGGTATCTCTAGGTTCATGGCTAGTTAGAAAGAGAAAAAATACCTATCAGTTCTTCTGGGAAATGGTCCATGAAGATAAACAATAAGGATGGTCTAGTGATGATAAATTGTACATAGAAAATTGACCAGAAGAAAATGTAATTTTTCCTTGGGAGGAGATGGGTCTAACTGACTGGAGATATATGTGTTCTGCAAAAGCAATTAGAGTTGGCTCCTGGAAAGAAGGCCAACTCAGCGAGCAAGCAGGACGTTTCACTTCCCTCGACTTAATGATGTGGATGAGAATATGGACACTTCTATGCCTGCCTGTTTCCAATGAGCATTTGTTTTGCATATTAAACTTTAAGAAGACACCACAATAACTTCTGAAAAATCACCAAGGCCCTAGCTTAGTAAATTTAGATGTCTTTAGCAGCTGGCTATGTGGGTTGAATTTTTTTTAATCTAAATTAATCTATGGTGAAAGCACAAACTTTGGAGTTGTGCAGACTTGGGCTTGAATTCCACTTTTTACTATCTGCATGGAATTGAACAGCTTGCTTAAACTCTCTGAGTCTGTTTCCTCACCAAAAAAATGGGGATAAGAATACTTAGAGGCCAGTGTGTTGTATTGAATGAAATCTACTCAAAGAAATTTAAGAAGAAAGGAGAAATATTCATAAGGGTGTCTAATGAACCCCCTGAGGACAGGAAGTGTGGCAGGCCGCATAAGCAAATGACTTCAGGAACTGAAATATAGTTGGGCACCAATGTGACTTCTGATTCGGTCAGTGTCCCTTAAGGCCGAATGGTCTTTGTCTGCATCATTCTTCATGCTTTCCAAAGACTGGTGAATGGATCCAACATGGCTTCTCCATTAGAACATTGATTGCTTCTAATCTTCAACAGAGACCAACCTGGTTTATCTATATCCAACTGCAATTTCCTACAAATTTGAGTTTGATTGTAACAATTTACCCGATGTCAATTATCCACCTCTGGTCTAGGCAACAGTGACCTGGTGGGTCAGGCTCTTGTCATATGAAAGTCAGTCCCTTCCCAGAATATGATAAGGACGTGGGAGTAAAGAGAAGGTGATAGCCATCTCTGTAACTGAAACTTGGCTTCCTAGGGACAATGTGAGGATCAAATAAGGTCATGGATGTGAAGCATCTAGAACAGTACCTGACATGTAGCTCAATAAATGGAGTCCGTGAAATAACACAGCTGATAGGCAAGGACCATAACATCTCATTGATTTAATATTTGAAATCATAATTTGTTTTATCTGTCATCAGAGGAGGATGCTCACAAAAACATTAGTCATGTGATAACTGTGACAAATTTCTTTCTTAACCAAAGTGGTCACTCTGAGAAGGAGCTGTCTCAACAACTGAGGTTAATTGTGGTCAAGTCCCTCCAAGCTGATGAATGTTCACACCCTAACTTCCATCTCTGTGGTCTCATTTGAGCTTCCCATATACGTTTACCGACTATGGGAAAATATGCCTATTTGAGAAACTACCTAGCAGAATGACTAAATTATTCAGATATTTTTCTTGAGTTTATGTAAAAGACATGTGGCTGTTGACCAACTTTTTTGTTAAACTGCTTTCTCCTCCTGCATTGATTTTGATGAGATGATAGAGTATCAGTCAAGACATTGGGCCCTATTGAAAGCTCCTCGTTTGAACATTGAAATAGTAACTATTCTTCCCAGGCACCTCTTCTCGGGCTATGAGAAAGTACCCCCCAAACAGAAAGAAGCAGTCATTCCCCCAAATAGCCAAGCTCAGCCAAAACACAAGCTACTTCCCAAGATATGCTATTTCATTCCTGCTTAAGTCAGTTGTATATTTTTTTAATTCAAACATTTCTTTTTAAAATATATTTTTATTGACTTCAGAGAGGAAAGGAGAGAGGGAGAGAGACAGAAACATCATTGATGAGAATCATAGATTGTCTGGCTCCTGCACGCGCCCTACTGGTGGTCGAGTCTGTAACCCAGGCATGTGCCTTGACTGGGAATCGAACCATGACCTCCTGGTTCATAGGTTGACACTCAATCACTGAGCCACACACCGGCTGGGCTGTTGTCTATTTTTAAAATGTAAATATCCCCTTTAATTAAAGAAACATTATGAAATAGGTATGAGTACACTTTTTCTTCTGCACCTGTGGCAGTCGTGGTGTCTAGAGGTACTGCTATCTAGGAAAGAAAAAATATCCCAATAAACTTGAGTTCTATTGATATTACACACTTGGTAACTTTTTGAAAAATTCAAAACCCCAAACATACTGTGAAGTTTCTCTTTGAATAGATTTGAATTTATTATTATGCCAAATTAATTAAATGCCTTTATATATACTAGAGGCCCAATGCACGAAATTCGTGCAAGAGTAGGCCTTCCTTCCCCCAGCTGCCGGCACCAGCTTCCCTCTGGCACCCAGGACCCCGGCTTCCCTCACAGCTCCAGCTTCGTCCGGAAGGTCATTCGGAAGGATATCCGGTCTAATTAGTATATTATGCTTTTATTATTATAGATAAAGGCAAAAGGTTAACTTCTCTCTGAAATATTTTTTAAGGATTTCATGTTCATGGGAGACATTACCTAATACATTTCCTGCTTTTCTTCCTTGCAGCTTTCCAGACTTTACCCTTCAGAACTAATCTCTACTTTAGTCTAAGGTCAACACGTATTTTAGAAGCAAAGGTACCAGTGCAGTTGTCATTTCAGGGCACCAGTGCAGGGAATATCTCATAGAAAACCATGACACACAAGCTATGAGGAGAAACATAGCCAATCCGCTGACATGTACAAGATGTATGTTGGCTATGGTGACCTCTGGTTTTAAGCTGGAGAATTTGGGGGAGAAGTTCAAGCTGGTTTAGTTAACATCAGGAACCTATATTTGTCCAGCCTGGGTCTAGCCACTGGTGCCAACTCCCTGAAATTGCCCCAGATGGCCTTGATAAGAGAGCCCTCCATTGCTGAGGAGTAAAGATAATATGGGGTTTTATAGTGGATCCATCATGTCTAGCTGACGTGTTAGCACAGGCATTGTGGAGGACATCAGAGCTACCCTGGTTGTTAAATGGCTCAAGTTAAGTAGATATAGAGTGAAGGTACCAGACCTTGATCCTGATGCTGGAAGAGGCTGCCCTGGGCCCTGCATAAGTGACCCACTATCTCACCAATTCAAACTTCTCTGAACATCTAACTGCCTATTAGAAAATCCACAAGCATCAGCATGGCCAAGTACTGAACTCAAGTTTTTTCCTTCTCAAACCATACTTCTACTGGTGAATGGATTCCAGCCTCCGTTCAGCTGCCTAAATCAGAAATCCAGGAGCAACTCTTAATTCCTCTTCCATTTGCTTCCATATCCAGCTTTACTCAGTCACATCAACCCTGCCTCTTAGCAAATCTTTGACTTTGTAGTTTGCATGGTCCTTAGGCTATTTTTAAAGTGCTTCACTTATAGTATCATTCTTTCAATTTAAATGATGGTTGTTAAGTTTCCCAAAAGTGGGCCATTAAAAAAATACAAACAAGTGGATTTTTCCATTAGAAAAACAGCCGCACTCAAGGTACATATCCAAGTGGTAAAAATAAAATTGCCATATTGTAGTAATGTGAATAATAAGAACAGTTTATAGAAAAATGAACATATAGAGTGTTTTTCATGAAAAAAAAATTTAACAAGCCACTGATTTATTTTGTGTGGTTTCAATTTATTTTATTTTTAAATTGAATTTATTGGGGTGAGATTGGTTTGGAAAATCACACAGGTTTCAAGTGTATAACTCAATAAACAAATCAACTGCACACTGCATTGTGCGTCCATTGCCCAAAGCAAAATTTCTTTCCGGCTCCACTTCTGCCCTCTTTGCCCATCTCCCCCTACCCCACTCCACCCTTTCCCTCAGGCTATCACCACTCTTGTCTGTGTCTGAGTTATGTATATACTTTATTTTTATTAATCCCTTCACCTTCGTTCATCCAGTCCCCCAACCTCCCTCCCTCAGACAGCTGTCAGTCATGTACCCATGCCTCTGTTTCTATTTTGTTCTTCAGTTTATTTTTTTCATTAGATTCCACAAATGCCATATGATTTCACAAGCCACCAATTTAAAGCTCAGTTCTTCTCAAACTTTAATGTGCTTACAGATCACCTGTGGTCTAAGTAAAATGAAGATTCTGATTTGGTTGGTCTAGGAGAGGGCCTGAGATCCTAACAAGCTCCCAGGAGCTGCTGCTGGTTAGAAGACCACACCTTAAGTAGCAAGACCTTAGCCATCTATCTCTCAGTCACGTTCATTTACATCTCAAGGAATTCTTGTCCCTAAATTATCTTTGTCTGAGGGCCGTAAATTTGGGTCTTAAATGTTGGAACCTTGTTTTGATGTTTTTCTCTGGTGATGAGCTTCTCAGAGAGATGACCCGTTCCCATTTTTTCACTGCAGGTCATAATATAAAAATAGAGGTATTTTTATAACAAAGCTAAAAGCATCAATTTGCATGAATCCCAGTGGCATTAACCGATGTCTTAGAGACCTGTAAACTCTTTAAAGATTAAAGAAATAAGAAGCAAAAACAACACTCTGAGAGTACACATGTTTACAGAGTCTAAACTAGAAAACACCTCAATAGTAACTGAGAAATGACTCTGCAAGATCCTTAGCCAGTCTCAGCATAAGAAGTCTTGTGGCCAGCATAGGACCCCAAAAGTGTTGGCAGGCAATATTAACCATGTCCTCCTGGAAAGGGCACAGGAATATCGTCCCTAAAACAATGGTGAGCCTTCTCATCTCTTTATTCTGAAAATACAGAGGTAATTTCGAGTTGCAAAGTTTAATATTTTTCTGAGACAAAAACTTAATTACTTTTACAAAAACAAATAAGATCATGCTATCTGTACATCTTCAGCTTGCTCCATTTCCACTTAACCATGCCCTTGGGCATCCTGACGTACTGGTTACATAGTTTTTAGGATATGCTTTTGATACCTGTGTAGCGCTTACCTTTGTGTATTTGTATGTATTCTAAGTGTATTTAAAATCCTTTTGGCCTGAGGTAGAAGGTTCATATTCATTAACTGGAAAAAAAAATGAGTTACATGACTTTAGATTACATTGTGTTGCTAACATTTTCTGAATGCTTCCTCTATAGCAGATACAGTTCCAACTGCTTTACAATGTAATTTCATTACATCCTTAGGCAGCATTTAGTGTGGCGTACTGCAAGGTAGTATGCAGAAGTGAGTCACTGTGCCCAGCAATGTCCAAAACCCATCCTGCCTTCACACTCAGCTTGGTGGCTCCTTACTCATCCTAGCATTTGCAGCGACAAAAATAAAACTTTATTTCTAATGAAATATGAATCTATAAAGATCTCAGTACTTACTATTTGTTGCTAATGACAGAGGTGAACAGAATGAAACGGTCTAAGATAATCATTTGTCTCAACTACAGTGTGGAGGGTCACATTGTCAGGGGCTCAGGACAGCATCATAAACAAGTTGGTCATTGTGAAGAGGATTTCCATGGGCATTCCTGTCTGAGTGCCAACTGCTCAAGAGGAAGAGAGATTTAATGCAAAACTAAGTTATTTAACTTGTGGTATTTAGACAGGCACGGGATAGGAGTCTCTAAATGGAAATGCACGAGTAAACTTATGTGGGAGAAAGCCAGGCCTTTCTGTAGACACTGCCGTACTCGTCAGGTTGGGGATTTGCAAGGACAAATCCCTTGTGAATGTCAAAGGCCTGCTGCACTGGGTCTTTTGAATTGGTCTTCTTTTCCCTGTCCCCTCACCACTAACCTAGTTCAAGCATTTGTGATTTCTCATTGGGACTATTGCAGTGGACTCCCATCTGGTCTCACTGCCTCCAAACTTGCTGCTCACCCCACCCCAAACCACGATCCACACTGGTGATGGGATCACCTTTGCACAATGCAGATGGCATCCCGCCGCGGATCCCCAGTGATGCCACATCAAGGGTAGCATGCAGTCTCAGCACCTTTCTCTTGGCATATGAGCTCCCACAGCCTGGCACTGTGAGCACAGGACCATCTGTCTTGCTGACTTCTTCTCAGAACTTAGCACAGCACTGACAATAGGTGTGGAATAAATGCCCCTTACTTCTTACATCTCCTCTGTTACCACTGTACCTAGCATATATCTCAGGTGATGTGTTGTTTTTTATTTTTGTCATGTTGAGATTATTTATGTCCCTGTCTTCTCCACTAGATAGAGAAGGGGTCAAGGTTTGTAACTGAAGAAAATTTCTGATTCATCTTTATAGGATAAGTATTTAGCATGGAACCCAATATCAGTAATTTTTTTACATAATTTTCAGTACATGACTTATTCTTCTATTTATTTATCTTCAGATAAATTGCTGGGGGTTTGTTTCAGTGGATAGAGTGTCGGCCTGCAGACTGAAAGGTCCTGGGTTCGATTCTGGTCAAGGGCACATGCCCAGGTTGCGGATGCAATCCCCAGTAGGGGGCGTGCAGGAGGCAGCCGATCAATGATTCTCTCATTATTGGTGTTTCTATCTCTCCCTCCCTCTCCTTTCCTCTCTGAAATCAATAAAAATATATTAACAAAAAGAAAGTATACACATATTTTTTATTCTTAATAGATATTACCATATTGCTCTTAGGGTTTCATCAATGAACTGTTTCATTACTTTAGAATGCCAGTGGTACCATTTGAATGCATTTCATTTTACTACAGCTTCTCTCATATTGGTCCTATTGTTTTAACACTATTATTTTTTTAACAATCCAGTAGAATTATGTGTGTGGCAAATGGCATGACAGATGGTTTTTAGATCTATCTCTTCAGCTTTCTAAGATGCTTACTTCAAAAAGAGGAAGGAAGAACGTGGAAGTGTGCAGAGAGGCAGGAACCTCTGGGGTCTGCTGGATTGTGTCCTACACTCTTCACTCCTCTTCACCTCCTTTGTATCGGATTACTGTAACTGTTAAAAGTCCAGCCCGACACATGCATAGACAGGACGCTCTTCCGAAAGGATTTGAAGGTTTGTTCCATGTGAGATTAATTAAGAGAATAAGTTTATTCCTTATTAAGGCAAAATCTCTTCTTGACTTTTCCTCATCTCATCCAGGCAGGAACTTTCCGATGTTTTCTCATGTTCAGGGGGTGATTTCTGACCTTGAGACTTTGTAGGTTGCTTAACTGATGCTCACTGAGTAACACATAAGTCCTCTGGGTCTATCTTCCTCATTGTCATCTTGTACTTCGTGAGCCATTTGGGGTAGGAAATATATCTGCGTGGTTTCACACACACACACACACACACACACACACACACACGTGTACACGCACACGCACACACGCCTAACACATACATTGTGAGGAACTGGTTGAGGCCCAAGTCTTCATGAGCAGGACTTGCAGTGGGGCCTCTTGCTGTTTATTTCGGTACAAATCCTGTGACAGTAATCACGCAGACAGGAGCTGGGTGGGAAGAGAGGGGCACAGAGCAGGGGAAAAGGAAGCGCATGTGTCAGCTATTTCAGTTCTCATCATACTTTCTATTTGGATAGCACATCACATTTGGCTGCGGCTGAAAAGCAAAATCCTATATTTAATGAGCCAATAAAATGCCTGGAGCACCAGTGCGCTTGGGGAGGCTTGACTTTCCACTGAGCTAAAAGCCGATAATTGAGCCTGCGTGCCAGCTGAGACCTGGAGATTTCGGCTGAAAGAGCTGTGGCTTTCACTTTTTTTTTTTTAATTCCCCTCTCATGTGCAGCCAGCTTCTGACGAGGACTCCAATTCTCCCGAGAATTAACTGCTATCACCTAAATTATTTTTGATTAACCTTAACTCTGAGATTCTCAATTTAGTGACATGCCACATTAACGCAGTACTCCTGTGTAAATGCCTGCGGGGGCGGGGGCGGGGGCGGGGGCGATAAACCAGGTCCAATGCCAGGAGATGAGGATGAGCCTTTTTTTTTTTTTTTTTTTTTTTTTTAAGCTTGAAATAGAATTGTAACTGTTTCTGCTTCAGAAACACACCGGGAAAGGGAATGTAATTTTAAGCTAATCTCCCCTTTCAAGTTATAAGTTTAGCTGTGAGTTTGCTTTAGCGGGGGTATTACTCAAAACTCTCATTGAAGGGAGCCCACTCCATCGTGTCTTTAAACGATTCTCATAATAAATCTGGCCCCTCATTTCCAGAGTCCTCCCTGTGCACACCCTGAGAGTTGATGCCCCCGGGGGGTTTACACAGACACTTCCTTGAGCTTTTGGGGCTGGTGGTTCTCTCTCATCATTGATGTTTCCACCTCTCTCCCCCTCTCCCTACCGCTCTGAAATAAATAAAAAAAGAGAGAGAAGTATATGTATTTAAAAAAAGAAACCTAACAACAAAACAAAACATCATAGGCATACCTTGTTTATTGCGCTTCGCTTTATGGCGCTCCACAGATGTTGCTTTTCTACAAATTAAAGGAAATACTCTCCACCAACAAAGAGCTTACGCCTCGCTTTATTGCAATGGTCTGAAACCAAGCTTGCAGTCTCGTCAATGTATGCCCGTATTGTTTTAGTCCATTCAGGCTGTGATAACAGAATACCACAGACTGGAGGTTGTAAACAGCAGACATTTATTTTTGAGTTATGCAGGCTGGGAAGTCAAAGATCAAGATACCAACAGATTCAGTGTCTGGTGAGAGCCCTGTTCTGGTTCGTAGATGACTGTCTTCTCAAGGCCCTCACATTTGGGGTCTCTTTTATAGGGCACGAATCCTATGCCTGGGGGCTTCACTCTCATTTCCCAAAGGCCCCAACTCCTGCTATCATCACATTGGGCATTAGGAATGAATATAGGAGTTTTTCTTGGCGGGGGGGGGGGGGGGGGGGGAGGGGGGGCGGGCGGGGCGGCGGACAACACACCTCAGGTCTCTAGCAGTTGTGATAGATAGACTAATTCAACTATATTTGTGGACCTAGAGGCTAGAAATGTGATGCCTTTTTAGCCTGATCCAGAGCCTGGATCCTACAGTGTAGATATGACAAAAGAAATCAATTCGATGTCTGAAGTCCCCCTGAGGTTTTGGTAGAGGTTTCAAGGTGTATAAAATGAGATTCAAGGAAACATTCTATAATGATTCATGTGTCAAATTTAATATATAGCTATGATTGCACACACCCAAATTTTACAGACAATAGGCACATTTAAGTGAAGATGGGTCATTACAATTTAGGTAAGTACATTATTATATTATAGGTTAGAGCAGCTATGTCAATCTTTTGCCATTTCATTTGCAAAGTGGTTTTATGCCACATTATTCTTTCATTTAAAAAATGTCTTTAGAGTATTGAATATAGACACACAGGATTAAATGGTTTCTTTAGCACATTTTAGTAAGGAAATAATTCCCCTCTGGCCTACATTTGCAAACTACATGTACACACAATCTGGCCAACTGAGAAACCAACTAGAAGACTCATATTCTAAAGCCAGCTTTTGGTTTTCCCCTCCTCTTTCACCTCATACCCAATTTCTTCTGCATCACTCTGACTTCGTTAGAAAGTCGTAACTGAGACTTCAGAAGAAGTCAATAGAAATGAGAAAAAAAATTGCAAGTCACTGAAGCAAATAATGAATAAGTGATGAGTGGCACCTGGGAAGTCCGTCTCCGTTTTCCAAACCATCAGACATAAAGGGGTGCCTAGGCTCCTGTATGGAGTTCTCCATGTGTTCTTACTTACACATCACCCGCCATGATTAAGGACTTTTCCCCTTAAACCAGACTTTTTTTCAAAAAGTTATGTATAAAAACCTTTTTGTTTGGAAAACAACATTTCATTTATATCTATTAAGTCTTAAGTCAAGGCCCATCACCACTGAATAAAATTGGAATCAGTAATATTTGATATAATTAATATAGTTATGTATTTTTATAAAAAGAATTTATTGAAGTAGGTTCCTCTCAGAAAATCAGTTTAAAATTGAGAACAGATGTTCTTGGCTGAACTTGAAGTTTTGAAATCAAACCATATGGTTTAACCTTTCCACTTATCTCAATTGTTCTCAAACCTTAGTATGCTCTAATTAGAATCAGTTGAAGGGATGGTTAAACCACAGATTGCTGGGCCCCCCTCTGAGAGTCCTGATTCAGTAGATCTGGGATGGGGCTTGAGAATTTAAATTTCTAACAGTTCCCAGGTATGATAGACAGAATTCTCAAGATATTCCACCAGGATTCCCACCCCCAGGTCATTCAATCAAACACCAGTCTAAGAACCGCTGTAGAGGGGCGTTGCAGATGGAATTCAGGTACTAATCAGCTGACATCAAATAGATGACCTGGGTTCTCTGGGTGGACCCAATGCTATCACAAGAGCCCTGAAAAGTGGAAGGAGAGGTCAGAGAGTTGAAGCTTGAGAAGTAGTCACGCCACCCTTGCTTGCTTTGAAGCCGGAGGTAGGGACTGCAATCCAAGGTTGTGGTTGGCCTCTGGAAACTGAGAACAGCCCAAACAGCTCAAGGAAACAGGGATCTCAGCCCCACGTGGAACTGAATTCCGACAACAACCTGAATAAACTTGAAAGTGGATTCATTTCCGGAGCTTCTGGGAAGAAGTGTAGCCCTGATGACACCTTGATTCTGGTCTATGAGACGCTCTTAGCTGAGAACCCTGGGAGCCACACTGTGCCCTGCCATCTGACTTACAGAAACTGTGAGTTAACTAATTTGTGCTATTTTAATAATTGTGGTAATTTATTATAGCAGCAATTGAAAATCAATACACATAGTAATACTGATGCAGCTGGTTCCAGAAACACAATTTGAGAATCACTGGCTTACCTTTTGTAAGTCTTCCATTATTACCAATTTACGAACTTGGAAAAGTTCTATCATTTATCTTTGTTTTCCTTACTTAGGAAAATGGAAACTACGGTGAAGGATGCTACTTTCATTATATAAAATAAAATAACATATGTAAACTGGTTAGAAGAGTGCTGGGCATAACTTCTATAGGTTGATAGTATTTATTAAAATGCTCAGTGCTTGGCACTGTACTAATTATTCGTTATGACATTGCCTCACTTACCCTCATATTAATTCTATGAGGTAGCTGCTATGATTATTGTCATTTTATAGATATGTAAACTGAGACTCAGAGGAAACTTGCCCAGAATCAGGCAGTCAGTAAAATCTAGAGGTGAGATATGACTGGGCAGTATGACTTTAGAACCCAGACTCTTAATTGCCATTGACTTAGGTTATTTCACATCTGATTATGTATCTGGGTCTTATTTGCCTCTTGAGTTCAACAGCCCTATGTAGTTTTACAAAATAATAAAAACTTAAAGGCTATATAATTATTTTTATTAAAGGATCCTAGCATAATAAAAGATATCTATTACTTACCCAGAATCTATTGAACACATACTATATGAGACTGAGTTTACAAATTTGAGAGTGGTTCCTACCTCTGTTGGATTTACAATATTGAAATCAGCAGTCATTGAAGTGCTTAGAGAAACACTGTAGAGGCATTCCTGGTAAAATCAGAAATAGTGCAGTAATGCTCTAATCACCATTATGTGGCATGATTCTTGTAATGCTAGCAATGCAACTACTAGTAGACTTTTCAGGTTTAGCAAATAAAAACATAACCCAGTTAAATAAGTGTGAATTTCAGAAAAAGCAAACAAAAAATGTTTTAGTATGTCTATCTAAAATATTGCATGGGAAATACTTGCATTACCTGTTGTTTAACTGAATACATAATTTTGATTCTGTATTTTATCTGGCTACTCTAAATGCAGCTAAGTAGAAAAACTAAGCATATATCACTATTATTTTAAACTAATCAAAAGAAAATCTATTAGTACCAAAAAAGAACTTAAAAGACTGGGAATACCCCGACCAGCATGGCTCAGTGGTTGAGTGTACACCTATGAAGCAGATCATGGTTTGATTCCAATCAGGGCACATGCTAGGGTTGCAAGCTTGGTCTCCAATAGGGGGTGTGCAGGAGGCAGCCAATCAATGATTCTCTCTCATTATTGATGTTTCTATCTCTCTCTCCCTCTCCCTTCCTTTCTGAAATCAATAAAAAAATATATTTTTAAGAAGACTGGGTATAAAATATACAAAAATCAATGGCTTTTGCATATACTAACCATAGTTAAGAAACATAATGGACAATAGTACTTTTTAAACTTATTTTTAACTTGAGATATCATTGACATATTATATTGTATTTGTTTTAGATGTGCAACATAAAGATTTGAAATATGTGTATGTTATGATATGATTACCACAATAAATTTAGTTAACATACGTCATCACACAGTTACAGTAACTGCAATAAATTTAGTTAACATACACCATCACACAGTTACAGTAACTGCAATAAATTTAGTTAACATACACCATCACACAGTTACAGTAACTGCAATAAATTTAGTTAACATACACCATCACACAGTTACAGTAACTGCAATAAATTTAGTTAACATACATCATCATACAGTTACAGTAACTGTGTGATGATGTATGTTAACTAAATTTATTGTGGTAATCATATCATAACATACACATATTTCAAATCATTATGTTGCACATCTAAAACGAATACAATGTAATATGTCAATGAAATTGATTGCAGTGACATTGGTCAACATGAACTTATATGTTCATGTGTGGATTTCTATGTTACAAAATCTGTATATTGCACTGTGTGCCCACCATCGAAAGCAAATCTTCTCCTGTCACCTCATATTATAATGAGAATTGTTAAGATCTATTCTCTTGGCAACTTTCAAACAGGTAACGCAGTATTATTAACTACTAGAGTCCCAGTGTATGACATTTGTGCGTGGATAGGGTCCCTAGTGGCTGCCGGCTGCTGGCAAGGGCCTTCCTTCATATCGTGCCACCCCTTGGTGGTCAGCACACATCATAGCGAGCAATTGAACTCCGTTCTCCCAGTTGAACTCCCAAGGGGATATTTGCATATTAGGCTTTTATATAGAGAGATAGTGATCATGCAAATTTTTTCCTAGTAATTGGTCTTCTTATACTTTCTATTTCTTCATGATTCAGTTTTGGTAGGTAGTACTTTTTAATCTTATAAGTGGAAGTTTTCACCTTTTGATTACTTTCACACATTTTTCTACCCCTGACCCCTGCCTCTAACAACCCCCAATGTGTTCTGTATCTGTGAGTTGGGTGTTTTTTAGATTCTATATATAAGTGATATCATACAATATTTGTCTTTCTCTGTCTGACTTCTTTCACTTAGCATAATGTCTTCAGAGTCCATCCATGTTGTTGCAAATGGCAGAATTTCCTTCTTTTATGGTTGAATAATATTCATTCATATGTATATCATACACACACACACACACACACACACACACACACATACACACATATCACATTTTCTTTATCCATTTATCTATCAGTGGACACTTTGGTTGTTTCCATGTCTTGGCTATTTTAAATAACTAGAGGCCCAGTGCACAAATTTGTGCACCAGAGGGGTCCCTTGGCCTGGCCTGCGGGATCAGGCTGAAACCAGCTCTCCAACATCCCCCGAGGGATTGCGAGAGGGCGCATGCCAGGTTGAGGGACCCCATTGGTACATGACTGGGGCTGGGGAGGGACACGGGAGGTTGGCCAGCTGGGGAGGGACATGGGAGGACTCCAGGGCATGTCTGGCCCATCTCGTTCAGTCCCCATCAGCCAGACCCCAGCAGCAAGCTAACCTAACAGTTGGAGCGTCTGCCCCCTGGTGGTCAGTGCATGGCATAGCAAGTGTTTGAGTGACCTTAGCATATCATTAGCATATTATGCTTTGATTGGTTGAATGGCCAACCGGCTGACTGGACACTTAGCACATTAGGTTTTTATTATATAGGATGTTGCAATGACCATAGGGGTACATATATTTCTTCAACATGGTGACTTCATTTATTTACAGGAAATCTCAGAGGTGGGGTTGCAGGATCATAAGATAGTGACTTTTTTATTTTTTGAGGAAATTTCACACTGCTTTCCATAGTGTCTGAACCAATTTACATTCCTACCAACAGTGTACAAGCATTCCTTGTTGCCACATTCTGGCCAACACTTGTTATTTTTTTGTCTTTTTATAATAACCATTCTAACAGATGTGAAGTGATTTCTTACTGTAGTTTTGATTCGTATTTCCCTGATAGTTAGAGATGCCAAACATCTTCTCATATAACTATTAGCCATTTGTATGTCTTCTTTGGAAAATATCTCAGAACCTCTGCCATTTTTAACAGGATTTTTGGTTGTTGTTGTTGTTATCAAGTTGTATGAGTTCTTTATATATTTTGGAAATTATATGACTTACAAATATTTTTTCCCGTGTTGCCTTTTCATTTTGATGATGGTTAACAAAATTGTTCCAATGCATGAGCATAGAATATTATTCCATTTATTTATGTCTTCTTTAATTTCTTTCATCCATGGCATGGTTTTAAGTGTATGGGTCTTTCATCTCCTTGGTTAAGTTTATTTCTAGGTATTTTTTTGATGCAATTTTATTAAAATTGAATGCAAAACCCAAAATTTTTCCTAGTAATTGGTCTTCTTATACTTTCTATTTCTTCATAATTCATTTTTGGTAGGTTGTATGCTTCTAGGAATTTGTCCATTTCTTCTAGGTTTTCCAATTTGGTGGCATATACCCTTTATAGTATGCCTGTATATTCTGTGGCTTCCATTTTGACTTTTCTTTCACCCTTGATTTTATTTATTTTTGTTTTCACTCTTTTTTTTCTTAGTCCAGCTAAAGTTTTGTCAAATTTGTTTATCATTTTAAAAACACCTATTAATTTGTTGATCTTTTCTATTGTTTTTCTAATCTCTATTTCCACTCAGATCTTTGTTATTTCCTTCCTTCTAACTTGGGCTGTTTGTTCTTCTTGTTTTAAGTTTCTTGAGATGTAAATTTAGGTTGTTTGAGATTTTTTTTTTAACATGGGTGTTTAGCATTATTAATTTTCCTCTTAGCACTGCTTCTGGTGAATCCCAAACGTTTTGGTATGTTAACATTTTCATTTTCAGTTATCTCAATATATTCTTTGATTTCTTTTCTGATCTCTTTTTCTGACCCATTGGTGTTTCAGAAGCTTTATATATTTAGGTGCTCCTATGATGGGTGTATAAATATTTATAATTATTATATCAAAAGTCATTATAGAATGACTTTCTTTGTCTCTTAAAACAGTTTGCCTGAAGTCTGTATGTGTTATTTTTTATGCATTTATTTATTTATTTTTAAATTTCTTTATTAAGGTGTTACATGTGTGTCCTTCTTCCCTAATTACCCCCCTATACCCCTCACTCATGCCCTCACCCCCTTGTTGTCTGTGTCCATTGGTTAGGCCCATATGCATGCATAAAAGTCCTTTGGTTGATCTCTCCCCATTACCCCCATCCTCCCCTACCTTCCCTCCAAGGTTTGATGGTCTGATCGATGTTTCTCTGTCTCTGGAAATGTTTTTGTTCATCAGTTTGTTGTTCATTATATTCCACAAATGAGTGAGATCATGTGATACTTATCTTTCTATGACTGGCTTATTTTACTTAGCATAATGCTCTCCAGTTCCATCCATGTTGTTGCAAATGGTAGGAATTCTTTCTTTTTAGCGCAGCGTAGTATTCCATTGTGTAGATGTACCACAGTTTTGTAATCCACTCATCTGCTGATGGGCACTTAGGCTGTTTCCAAATCTTAGCTATGGTAAATTGTGCTGCTATGAACATAGGGTGCTTATATCCTTTCTGATTGGTGTTTCTTGGGATATATTCCTAGAAGTGGTATTACTGGGTCAAATGGGAGTTCCATTTTTAGTTTTTTGAGGAAACTCCATACTGTTCTCCACAGTGGCTACACCAATCTGCATTCCCACGAGCAGTGCACCAGGGTTCCTTTTTCTCCACATCCTCGCCAGCACTTGTCGTTTATTGATTTGTTGATGATAGCCATTCTGAAAGTTGTGAGATGGTACTGCATTGTCATTTTGATTTGCATCTCTCAGATAATTAGTGACTTTGAGCATGTTTTCATATGTCTCTTGGCCTTCCTTCTGTCTTCTTTTGAAAAGTTTCTATTTAGGTCCATTGCCCATTTCTTGATTGGATTGTTTATCTTCCTTTTGTTGAGTTGTATGCGTTCCCTATAAATGTTGGAGATTAAACCCTTATCAGTGATAACATTGGCAAATATGTTCTCCCATGCAGTAGTCTTCCTCGTTGTTTTGTTGATGGTTTCTTTTGCTGTGCAAAAGCTTTTTATTTTGGTGTAGTCCCATTTGTTTATTTTCTCTTTATTTTCCATTGCCCTAGGAGCAGTATCAGTGAAGAAGTTCCTTGAGCATATGTCTGAGATTTTGCTGTCTGTGGATTCCTCTAGTATTTTTATGGTTTCCTGTCTTAGGTTTAAGTCCGGTATCCATTTTGAGTTTATTTTTGTGTATGGTGTAAGCTGTTGATCTAGTTTCATTTTTTTGCATGTATCTGTCCAATTTTCCCAACACCATTTATTGAAGAGACTGTCTTGACTCCATTGCATGTTCATGCCTCCTTTGTCGAATATTAATTGGGCATAGTGGTTTGGGTTGATTTCTGGGCTCTCTATTCTATTCCATTGATTTATATGTCTGTTCTTGTGCCAGTACCAGGCTATTTTGAGAAGAGTGGCTTTGTAATCTGGTATTGAGATCCCACCTACTTTGTTCTTCTTTCTCAGGATTGCTGCAGCTATTCGGGTCTTTTTTTTATTCCAGATGAATTTTTGGAGAGTTCGTTCTAGGTCTGTGAAATATGCCATTGGTATTTTAATGGGGATTGCATTGAATCTATAGATTGCTTTGGGTAGAATGGACATTTTAATGATGTTGATTCTACCAATCCATGAACATGGTATGCTCTTCCATCTGTTTATATCTTCCTCTATCTTTTTTTTTCAGTGTCCTTGTAGTTTTTTGCATATAGGTCTTTTACCTCTTTAGTTAAGTTTATTCCTAGGTATCTTAATTTTTTTGGTACAATGGTAAATGGGATTTCTTTTTTAGTCTCTCTTTCTGTAAGTTCATTATTGGTGTATAGAAATGCCATAGATTTCTTGACGTTTATTTTGTATCCTGCTACATTACCGAATTCATTTATTAAGTCTAATAATTTTTTATGGAGTCTTTAGGGTTTTCTATGTACAGTATCATGTCATCTGTGAATAAGGACAGTTTTACTTCTTCTTTTCCAATTTGAATGCCTTTTATTCCTTCTTCTTGTTTGATAGCAATGGCTAGTACTTCCAGTACTATGTCGAACAGGAGTGGTGAGAGAGGGCATCTCTGTCTTGTTCCTGTTCTTAGGAGAAATGGTTTTAGTTTTTGTCCATTGAGTGTGATGTTGGCTGTGGGTTTATAATATATGGCTTTTATGATGTTGAGGTATGATCCTTCTATTCCCACCTTGCTGAGAGTTTTTATCAAGAAAGCGTGTTGGATTTTGTCAAATGCTTTTTCTGCATCAATTGATATGACTATGTGATTTTTCCCCCCTCCATTTGTTTATGTGATGTATCATGTTTATTGATTTGCGGATATTGTACCATCCTTGCATCCCTGGTATAAGTCCTGCTTGGTCATGGTGTATGATCTTTCTAATGTACTGCTGGATCTGATTTGCTAGGATTTTGTTGAGGATTTTGGCATCTATGTTCATGAGGGATATTGGCCTGTAATTTTCTTTCATTGTGTTGTCTTTATCTGGTTTTGGTATTAGGGTGATGCTGGCTTTATAGAAGGAGCTTGGAAGTGTTTCTTCCTCTTGAATTTTTTGGAATAGTCTGAGGAGGATAGGTTTTAGTTCTTCCTTGAATGTTTGGTATAAGTCTCCTGTGAAGCCATCTGGCCCCGGGCTTTTGTTTGCTGGAAACTTTTTGATGACTGCTTCAATTTCTTCTATAGTTATCGGCCTATTGAGATTCTTAGAATCTTCCTGAGTGAGTTTTGGAAGGTTGTATTTTTCTAGGAATATGTCCATTTCCTCCAGGTTGTCTAGTTTGTTGGAATAGAGTTGTTCATAATATTTTTTAAACAATCCTTTGTATTTCTCTGGGGTTTGTTATTTCGCCTCTATCATTTCTGATTTTGTTTATTTGAGTCCTCTCTCTTTTGCTTCTTGGTGAGCCTGGCTAGAGGTTCATCAATCTTGTTTATCCTTTCAAAGAACCAGATCTTGGTTTTGTTGATCTTTTGTATTGTTTTTTTGTTCTCTATGTCCTTTATTTCTGCTCTAATCTTTATTATCTCCTTCCTTCTGCTCACTCTGGGCTTTTCTTGTTGCTCTCTTTCTAATTCTTTGAGTTGTAGCATTAAATGATTTATTACCAGTTTTTCTTGCATCAGTTTATATGACTATTTTGAGGTAGGCCTGTAGAGCTATAAACTTCCCTCTCAGGACTGCTTTCATTGTGTACCATAGGTTTTGGATTGTTGTGTTTTTATCGTCATTAGTTTCCAGAATGTCTTTAATTTCTTCTTTGATCTCATTGGTAACCCAATCAATATTTAATAACATGCTACTCAGCTTCTAAGTGTTTGAGTGTTTTGGATTGTTTTTATTGTAGTTTATTTCTAATATTATGCCATTGTGGTCTGAAAAGATGCTTGGTATGATTTCAATCTTCTTGAATTTGGGTAGACTTTGCTTGTGACCCAGTATGTGGTCTATTTTTTAAAATGTCCCATGTGCACTTGAGAAGAACCTATATTCAGTGGCTTTGGGGTGAAATGTTCTGAAGATGTCAATTAAGTCCTTCTGATCTAGTGAGTCATTTAGGATTGTTGTTTCTTTGCTGATTTTTTGTTTAGAGGATTTATCCAGTGATGTCAGTGGTGTATTAAAGTCCCCTACTATGATTATATTGTTGTCTATCTCTCTCTTGATATCTTCAAGGAGATTTTTTATGTATTTGGGTGCTCCTGCATTGGGTGCATATATGTTTACCAGGGTTATATCTTCTTGTTGTATCGATTCCTTTAGTATTATAAAGTGGCCTTCCTTATCTCTTGTTATGGCCTTCACTTTGAGGTCTATTTTGTCAGATATAAGTATTGCTACCCCAGCATTTTTTTCATTTCCATTTGCCTGAAAGATATTTTTTCCATCCCTTTACCTTCAGTCTGTGCGAGTCCCTTGTTCTAAGGTGGGTCTCATGTAGACAGCATATATATGGTTCATGTTTTTTATTCATTCAGCCACTCAATATCTTTTGATTGGAGCATTTAGTCCATTTACGTTTAAAGTTATTATTGAAAGGTACTTGTCTATAGCCATTTTTATTTTTTGAGGCTGTGTTCCTTCTTACCTTTTTGTTTCTTCTTTTTACAGCATTTTCTTTAGCATTTCTTGCATTGCTGATTTGGTAGTGATAAACTCCCTTAGCCTTTTTTTGTCTGTGAAGCTCCTGATTTCCCCTTTAATTTTGATTGATAGTCTTGCTAGATAGACTATTCTTGGGTTAAGTCCCTTGCTTTGCATCACTTTGTATATCTCCTTCCATTCCCTTCTAGCTTGATGTGTTTCTGTTGAGAAATCATTTGATAATATGATGGGGGATCCTTTGTAGGTAACTCTCTGTCTCTCTCTTGCAGCCTTTAAGATTCTCTCTTTGTCAATAACATTTGCCATTGTTATTACGGCATGTCTCGGTGTGGGTCTTTTGGGATTCATCTTGCTTGGGACTCTTTGTACTTGAGTAACTTTTTTCTTCTCCATATCAGGGAAGTTTTCTGTCATTATTTCTTGAAATAAATTTTCTAATCCTTGCTGCTCTTCTTGTCCTTATGGAAGCCCTATTATACGTATGTTATTTCATATTGCATTGGCCCAAAGCTCCCTTAGGCTCTCCTCCTGTTTTTTAATATTTTTCTCTAGCTGCTGTTCAGATTGGGCTTGTTTCTGTACCTGATCTTCTAACTCACTGATTCAGTCCTCTGCTTCTTCTAGTCTACTGTTGAAGCCTTCTATGGTATTTTTGATTGTAGCTATATCACTTTTCATTTCTTCCTGATTTTTGCATAGGTTGTTGATTTTCTCATCCATCTGGTGTATGAACTGTATGACCATTACTCTAAATTCTTTTTCTGTCATGTTGCATGCTTCCGTTTCACTTATTTCCTTACTTGGTGATTCCTCCTTTTCTTTCCTCTGGGAATTACTTTGTTGTCTCCCCATCCTGACTATCACCAGAAGATTCAGATATCGAGTTGCGGGAGCCTGGACCATGTGCAGTAGGAATTTTGCAACCCCCCGAGTGTCACTGAAGAGCTCTGATACCAAGACGGGCGGTTGCTGTGGGTTGGTGGGAACCACGCTCGCTCTGAGTCAGAGTCACAGGTGCTTAGTGTGGCCTCGTGTGTGCACCTAGAATCACGGACCCTGCCTGTGCCACGTTGAAACAGAGAACCCACTGGCGTGTGCCAAAAATCAAAGTCCCCTATTGTGTGTCAGGAGTCAGAGGCTCCCTGTGTCCATGCCGAGAATTGAGTATCAGAGTCTGTTTCTTGGTGCTACCTCACACTGAGAATCAAGTCCTTGTGTGCTCATGCACCAAGAATTGTAGCCACTGGCTCTTAGTGTGAATGTACTGGGAATCAGGGATCTCAGGTGCACATAATGAGGAACGGAGTCTAGTCACTGGTGGTCAATGCTGCCTCTTGTGTGGAGATTCAGGGTCCCCGATCTGCCCGGGAGACCGGGTTGCTCAGTCGCACTGTGTTGGGAGGCGGTCCACTTCTGCCCTGCCATAAACAGCCTTCTGTGTGCGCTTGCCCTGAATCAAAGTCAGGTGGCTCTGCCCCTTAGCGTGGGTGTGGGGTCTGGTCACTTAGGTGTGCACTGTGGAAAACAAACTCCCTGTGTCCATGTACCCAGACTCAAATTCAGCGCTGCCTTCCTGTGTGGGTATGGGGTCTGGTCGTGGGGAAAAAACTCCCCGAGACCGCATATCTAGGTTCAAATTCACTTCAGCCTATCTGCTAAGGTGCAGGGTCTGGTCATGGGAAACAAACTCCCTGGGTTTGCATCCCCAGGCTCAAATTCAGTGCTGTCTCCCTGCGTGGGCGTAGGATCTGGTTGCCAAAGACAATCTCCCCAAGGTCATGCACCTATGCTCAAATTCAGGACTGCCTTCCTGCCTGGGTGTGGAGACGAGTTGCGGGAAACAAATTCCCCGAGTTCGCAAGTCCGGGCTCAAGTTCAGCGCTGTCTCCCTGCCCTGTGTGGGCATGGGATCTGGTCACAGAAGACCACCACCCTAGGGATGAGTGGCTAGGCTCAAATTCTGCTTAGTCTCCCTGCCTGGGTGTGGAGATGAGTCGCGGGAAACAAATTCCCCAAGTTCGCAAGTCTGGGCTCAAGTTCAGCCCTGTCTCCCTGCCCTGAGTGGGCACGGGATCTGGTCACAAAAAACTACCTCCCTACGAATGAGCGGGTAGGCTTGAAGTCCGCTCAGTCTCCCTGCCTGGGCGTAGAGGCTAGTCGCGGGAAACAAACTTCCCATGTCTGACACCAAGGCTCAAAGTCAGGCACAGTTGCCACTGCTTTGTGTGTGCAGAAAGCCCTATTGTGCGGCTGGGGTCTGGTGGTTTTTATGTTGCTGCCGCGGGGGCGGCGGGGGAGGGGGATTGGCTTTGTGACTCACAGAAATCTGCGGCCAGGTCCCTGGAGTCTTGGTGTCCCTGGGTCTGCAGCTGTGGTGGCAGGTCTTCTACCAGAGTGGCTGTAGGGTCCTGGTTTGCTTCCGAGACCAGACTGGGTGGTGGCGAGGCTAGGATCCTAGTCTCAAGCAGTTCTGTTCTTCAAGGTGGCATGGTCTCTGTGCCGCCGGTGTCCTCCCCGGAGTGTTTGCGGCAGCCGTGGGGTTTTGCCGTCTAAGACTGCCCGGATTGGCAGTTCCCTGGAAGAATTGCAGGGTCTAACTGTCCCTATTTCACTCACACACACACCCACACATGTCCACACACACCTCTATCACTCCCTCACTCTCTCACACACTCTCCCTCCCTACCTTCCTGCTGGTCGCCATCTTGCCAGCCCGGTTTTTATGCATTTAATAAACAGTCACCTCTTCCCATCCTGAAGAAGTTGTTTTATGTAGGAGATGGACCTTATTGTTCGACTCTACCCTAGCTCTTGGTTGTCTCCTAAACCTTTTGACTAACTGAGTAGCCTTATTTGTCCTTAGCATCTCCCAGAAGTTGAGGGTGTGCCAGGAAGTGTCACTGTCCCAAAGTGGAGGATCTCAGTCATCACCTAGATGCAGGAAGATTGGGAGCTGGGCTCTCAGGCAGCAGCTTTTAAAGTGTGCAAATATACCTTTCTCAGGGAGAAAACTGAGAGACGGGCATTTCCGTCTGCCGCCTCTGCACTGGGCCCTGGGGGGTTGGCCATAGTGTGTCTATGAGGGACTCTTTCACAGTTTAGTAGAGCCTTCTGGACCTCGTAGGTTCAAGCCCTATCGGGTTTCAAAGCTAGATGTTTTGAGGTCCCATCTCTCAGGGCAAAGTCTTAAAAGTTGGGGCACTGCATGTGGTGTCCAAACTCTTCACTCCTCAGAGGCAAGCTGGGAGTTGTGAGCTTTCTCCTGGTTGCATGTTGCTACACTGGATGAAGTTTGTGAAGAGATTGTGTCTCAACCTCTTCTATTGATTTTGATGTGTGTTTTGTCTTGTTCACTCAATATGTAGAAGTAACTCATCTAGTTCCTGGCTTTTTTTTTTTTTTAAAGAGGGGTTCATTCTGTATGTAGCTGTAGATGTGGTGTGTACATGGGAGGAGGTGAGTTCAGGAGCCTCCTAAGTCACCATCTGGAACCAGATTCAATAATACTATTTAAATTAGCAATCTAGCCTGGCTGGCATGGCTCAGTGGTGGAATGTCAACCTATGAACCAGGAGGTCATGGTTTGTTTCTCAGTCAGGGCACATGCCTGGATTGTGGGCTTGATCCCCAGTCTGGGGCATGCAGGAGGCAGCTGATCAATGATTCTCTGTCATCATTGATGTTTTCATCTCTTTCTCCCTCTCCCTTCCTCTCTGAAATCAATAAAAATATTTTAAAAAAACTAAATTAGCAATCTACAATAAAAAATAAAAGCCAAAGTTACTATGAAAAGCACAGGATAACAGAAAACTGTAAATTATAAGGGGCATAAAAAGATTCTTGAAAAAAATGTATAACCATATGCAATATACTCATATATCACTTGTCCTTAAATAGTATATTTAATGCAATTGCAATTAAACTCCATGTGGTATTAGTGATAGGGAGAAAGATGGGGAACTTTGAAAAATGAATCTAAAGTTTTCTGGACAAGTAAAAGTATGAGACTAGCTGAATTGCAAAAGCAGTTAAAAAGGATGAAGATGTAGCCACTCTGAATTTGGTGCAAGAGAACTGGGTCTTGGTCAGTAGCCTCTTAAATAGAATTAATCCCTGAAATTGTTTGGTGGGTCTTCCTGAATAGGAATGTAAATTCCAAGTCCAGAAGGACTGTGGTATAGCACAGTGAAGCCCCAGCATGGACAGGATAGTGTCATTGGGCCATACGTCCCAATATTGGAGTGTGGGCAAAGGAAACCACATTGAGATATGAAGCATTTGCCTCTGTAGCACTCTTACTTTCATCAAATTGGACAAATAAATCAGTGTGTGTGTGTGTGTGTGTGTGTGTGTGTGTGTGTGTTATAGTGTACTCTTCCTGCCCACTGGAATTTTGGCGAAGGTGTGAGCTAATGTTCACATATTTTAAAGAGGAGGGGGCATGACATCAAGACAAAAACCCATAAGGCTAAATAGTTTTGGGTTTGACTTTAGAAAAAATAAAAGGTGAACTTAGGTTGAAAGAAAGTATTCTATAAATGTCTACCAGACTAAATGCCAATATTTCTAATATACAAATAACTCTTTCAATTTTATAGAAAAAAATCACATGTAATAAGAAAAATGGATATTTATGAAAATATCAATAACCAATAAACTTATAAAATTATAAATAAAAATAAAATTCTATTGTTTTACAGACTATGAGCCTGATGGGGTTTGAGGAGGTAGATAATACCCTCTATTGCCAAGGGATACTGGAGACTATCATAAATGGTGGTGAAAATGTGTGCAGAGCTGGGAAGCATCTGAGATTTTACTTTACTGGAAAAGCCAAGAAGTTAGGCTGTCACAGTTCATGGACACGTGGGTCAGAAACAAAAGACTTTTACTCATAGCAATAACAGTATCAAGAATAGCAGCATCTATGGTGCCAATTCCCTAAGCCTCATTTACTCTAAGGAGATCTTTGAAAAAGGGTGCAAACATACATACACATACATATACATATACATATGTTTATTTAGAGTCTCAAAACAAATTGGAAACAACATAAATGTGTATTGATTTAAATGATAGCATATCCATATAAAGGAATATTTTTAAAAAGCATTAAAATGATTATATTAGTTGATTTGAATTTAAATGTTCTAAAATTTTTATGGAGGTTGTGATGGACTGAACTGTGGCTCCCCAAAATTCATGTTGAAGCCCTAGCCCCCAAAGTGTCTATATTTGGAGACAGGGCCTTTAAGGGGGTAATTAAGGTTAAATGAGGTAATTAGGGTGTGGTATTTTATTATAGCAGCCTAAGCAAACGAATACAGGGGGTAAGCAGTTAGCATAACTTATGAACTCATCCTATATAATAAAAGCCTAATATGCAAATTGACCAAACGGCAGAACGACTGGTCAGCGGGGGGCAGGGCCTGCAAACAGGCAGCGCCAGGACAGCCAAGGTGGGTGCCAGAGGACAGAGAGAGGGGATGCCCATTGGGGGGTGGCGGCAACCTGCGGCAGCAGAGGTGTGATGGGGAGTGGGCCCAGCTGCTCACTGGCTGGCGCCATCCCCTGATTGGCCCACCAGTTACCTCCCGCAGAGGAAGGCTACCAGCGGTGGTGGTGGTGGGGTGATGGGGGCAGGGCTGGCCGCTCATCAACCAGTGTCATCCCCCAACCAGCCCTCCAGTCACCTCCCGCAGAAGGAGACCACTGGTGGTGGCGGGGTGATGGGGGGTGGGGCTGGAACTGCCCCCTGGTGATCAATGCCCTCCCACAGGGATGTCCATGGGGAGCAGGCCTAAGCTGTCAGTTGGACATCCTCTAAGGGCTCCCAGACTGCAAGAGGGCACAAGCTGGGCTGAGGGACCCCCCTGAGTGCACCAGGCCTCTAGTTTATATATAATTTTCAGTTATGTTTTTACATAAAAAAATGTCTAAAAGGATGTTCACCAACTATACCAACAGTGGTCATCTTTCTCTGGTAGATTTTCAGTGACATTAACCTTCTCACTTATTCTATTCTATATTATTTAACGTTCTATAGTACACATGTATTATCCTAATATATAAAAACCAAGGGTCCATAACAACCGACTGAAGGCTCGACTGAACACCGGAAGTCAGTTCTGCAGTCAGTGCTGGGTTGCTGTGGTGACCCAGCACTGACTGCCGAGGGGGCTGCGGGTCAGGCCTGGAAAGAGGCCCAAAGAGAGAGGCAGGGTCTGATCTGTAGCCTCCGTGGCAGCTATTGATCAGCCACTGCCTCTCTCTTTCTCTCTGGGCTTCGCTAGTAGCCATGCCTCTCTTTCTCTTCAGGCCTCCACAGGGGCTGCTGATTAGGCCCAGAGATAGGCCCAGAGATGCTGACTGGCATAGAAACCGATCAATCAGAACCAAATTGGCCAGCAGGGGAGGGCAGTTGGGGGCAACCAGGCTGGCAGGAGAGGGCATTTGGGGGGGAGATCAGGCCTGCAGGGGAGGGCATTTGGGCCCAACTAGGCTGGCAGGGGAGGGCTGTTGGGGGCGACATCAAGCTGGCAGGGGAAGGCGGTTGGGGGCGACATCAGGCCAGCAGGGGAGGGCAGTTAGGGGCGATCACGCAGGCAGAGGGAGTTATGGGCGATCAGATAAGCAGGCAGAGAGGTTAGGGGCAATCAGGCAGGCAGCCAGAGGGGTTAGGGGTGATAAGGCAGGCAGGCAGGTGAGTGGTTAGGAACCAGAGGTCCCAGATTGCAAGAGGGATGTCCAACTGAGGAATCAGGCTTAAACCAGCAGTTAGACATCCCCCAAGGGGTCCCCAATTGGAGAGGGTGCAGGCTGGGCTGTGGGAACCCCCCTCCATGCATGAATTTCATGCACCAGGCCACTAGTCTATAATAATAAAAGTGTGATATGCTAATTAGACTGGACGTCCTTCCGGAAAACCTTCCAGATGAAGCCGCGGCAGCAGGGGCCAAGGCAGAGGCAGCCACTGCAGCAGCAGGGGCTGAGCTCCTGGCATGAATTTCATGCATTGGGCCTCTAGTCCTATATAAATAAAAGCCTACTATGCAAATCGACCGAATGGAGGAATGACCGATGGAACTGACCACCAGGTTGCTATGATGTGCACTGACCACCAGGGGGCAGATACTCAATGCCGGAGCTGCCCCCAGCCCACAGGCCCCAGGCCAGCCAAAGCGGGTGCCAGCGGGGTCCCCCCAATTGCCTTGCTGGTCACCCCACAGAGGGAGGCGATCAGCGGCGGTGACAGGGGCAGGGCTGGCGAATGAGTGGTGCCAGGCTGGCCAAGGTGGGTGCCAGCAGGGGTCCCCTGATCGCCCTGCTGGTCGCTCAACAGATTGGCCCTGATCACCAGCCAGGTCTAGGGACCCTACCCATGCATTAATTTCGTGCACTGGGCCTCTAGTCTTTTATATAAAAAAAAAATAAATTTTGCACTTTGGGGAGATGGAGTACATTTTGAAACTCATCTCAGCATAACTCCATTTTAGTTAATTTTCTGTCTTGTCATCTCTCAGCCTCTTATATGATTATAGGGCATGTGATTGTCCCCTTTCAAGTAATGATTTCACTCATAAGTCAAGTGCACCCTTAGATGAATAATCTTAGATGTTATGATAACTGGATCCTGAAAAAATAATGGTTGGAGACTTAGGAGACAGGACTAATACCACATGTAATATATTAGATCTCATTTTGAATGTGAACTTGAAGGGGTTGAAAACTGCTCAGTAATTAGATGGGTGACCATCTGCTTCAATCACTCTGCTCCTCAAAATAATGCTGACCTATTCTAGGTGGTTTCCTCTTATTGACAGTTTTGATTGAGATGTTATTGGTATGGAAAAATTTTCAAAGGCAGAGATCCAGAGATAATTTCTTTTTAGTTATACTTAAATACAGCCTCACTTAAACTAAGGCAGGTTATTTTTCAGTCCGTATATAGAGGAGGCTTGTTTTCATGAGTGTGTCAGTAAGAATTCTGCCTATTCAAAGGAAATATTTTCATTATAATTGGTGTTGGCCTAATTATACCATCTTGACATTAGTATGTAATTTATAAATATAAACTCCTTGTAATTCATCACATTTATTTTATAGTAGGCCAGTGATGCATTTATGGGCAGGATTGACAAAGAAATAAATGTGTAACCCAGATGTCAGTTGGGGCTTCTGTTCCCTGAAGATTTAGGTGAATTTGGTTCAAATCCTCAATATCCCAGTTTTTATGCATACGGAATTATCCACAGAATTTTTGTGACTTCCCACACTTATCTCCTAATGGTCCCTCCTACTCATTATCAACCCTGACATATCCATAATATTATAATCCAACTTACACCACCCAATATGAAAGCTACCACCATTTCACTTATCTTTTCTATGAAAAAAGTCCAATCAGTTATGATTTTGTGGACTTAGTGCCATTACTGAAGAGTTGAAGGTGTGAAAGGCGCAGTCACATCCCACAGTCCTCCACCAGTTTGCTTGCCTCATTCGGCAGGCGCCGCTACCTTCCAATGCCTGTGCCTCTGACAAAAGACCCTTCTCCTGATTTGTAAACCCCTGAAAAGTAGAGTCTAGTTCTATCAGTTTGACTCCTTTTATGGGGTGTTCTTTCCAGGTTATCTTGCCTACCTCTGACCCCTGACAAATTCACATTTTCTCACTTCACTACACTGGTCCAGGGGACTGTAAAGTTACTGACACTCATGCCACAAATCAATGGCAGAGATCAACAAACAGATGTTTATTAGGCACCCTCCAACTACCCAAAATTGAGATAAATACCAAGGATACAAAGATATAATGAGAGAAATATTTTTAAAGCTTTTTCCATTTGAAAACAAACAAACACAAATTACAGAACCTTGCAACTAGAAAAGCTCTTAGAGGTCATCTGTTTGAATTCTTCGTCATTATACAGATGAGAAAACTAAACAATAAGATTGTACAACTGATAGATGGCAGAAGTGGAACTGGTACCCGTGTCTTCAGTCCCTTTGTCTAGTTCTTTTTTTCTGGACATTCTGGAATATGGAGGAAGTTTATCAAGTGAGGATGTATGTGAGATGTGATGGAGGAACACCAACGGGGGAAACGTGAGAGGTGTACAAGGAAGGAAGAAATGAAACGAGCAGGGCCTCATGGCGAGAAAAAGTGAAAGAGGATATGCCAAGCCACAAGGCAGAGGTGGCTTGTTCAGGTAGGAGTAGTTCGCCGCGAACCGAGGTGTGTGGCGGAGAAAATGAACATAGGTATATGAACTAGTAGGTGGAAAAAGGAGAGCAAAATGTAAAACCAGTACTTCGGGAAGCTTGATAATGTTTCATCTTGTTTTTGTGTGTGTGTGTGTGTGTTTGTTTTTTTCAAACTGATTGCCCCAAATTTCCTCTGATGTCAGTTTTCTTGATATGGGCTATAGAGAGTGGGAGTTGGTAAATTTTGAGAAATTTTCATGGGAGTCCCAAGGGTTAACAAAATGGACTGAATGCTGTGAAAGAAAAGAAACACTCTTCTTTTTCTCAGGGGATGTGTGGGAACCATTGGAGTAGATGGAAGAGCTCCGTGGAGTAACACTGAGTGTGAGTGTTACCCAAAGGACCCTATCCAAGGACACACGATTTCTATGGTCCTACCCGACACCTGACAGCTTGGAAGTGCTGATAGTGAGAGGATGGCAATACCACCGAAGATGTTGGCTTGTTCCTGCATTCATTCAACATGGAAGCACCCATTATTCTGAGAAATACTTTTCCTTTGCCTCTCTGTTGTATAGTCTTTTCATCCTCAATCTGTATACAATTTAACCTTACACTTGGATTGGCAAATGGGGCCAGTTATGACCATATCTTTAAAGGTTTATTGCTTTTAAGGGATAAAAACCACACTGCTAGAATAGAACATGAACGTTTCAGAAAGAGGACCATGTTGAGCAATGCCAGGCAGAAACTAGACCTGGGAAAGCAGTGAGGTGCATCCTGTCATTTAAGTCTGCATGTCCCTTTTTTTCTGGGTTTGAACCCCTCTTCCCAAACTTAAATGGTATTGTCAATACACAGCCCAGTATGGTGGCTCCAGCATAATTCTACACGATCCTTTTTATAATTCATGTACATATGATCATATTATTATTTTTTAAATCTTTACTGTTGGAAATATTACATATGTCTCCCTTTTTTGCCCCATTGACCCCATCTAGGCTGCCCCTTCCTCCCATCCCAGGCCTTCACCACACTGTTATCTATGCCTATGTGTTATGCATGTATGCATAGAAGTTCTTTGGTTAATCTCTTCCCACCCACCACCCACGCCCAACTTCCCCCTGAGATTCAACAGTCTGTTCCATGCTTCTATGTCTTTGGATCTATTTTGTTCATAAATTTATTTTGTTCATTAGATTCCACATATGAGTGAGAGCGTGTGATACTTGTCTTTTTTGACTGGCTTATTTTGCTTTATTAATTTAGTTCTTGTATCTCATAGACCAAATTCCTGAGAGGAAATCTGGCGCATTGTGCTCAACTGACATCTTGGTTCCCTTATGAAAGGTATCCACTGTTGATCAACTCAGTTGTGACTAAGAGGATGGGAGGAGTGAGGAAAGCCCCTTTCTCCATCAAAGGAATATGCTTTGCTGATTCTAGGGAAAGTCCATATGCTTGGCTCTGTGATCTAAATTCTTTTTGCAAGTTCATAGTTTTCAAGAACAAATAAATCACACTTTCCAACTCATTAAGCATTTCTTTTGGTCTGGTATTCAGGTTTTCTTAGTGAGCACTCAAGAAATTTAGAATTAGGATTTGGGATCTCATCAGAGAGGATGAGAAAAAGTTAAAAGCATGGAAAATGTGGCCTTTTATTTGTCTCCTTAAGCTGTAAATGTCAATGGCAACACTGCAGTATAGTTTTCTTTATGTTCCTGATTCTCTGAGGGCCTAAATTTAAAAGAAAATCAGAGTAGGTTTCTAAAGAAATATACACTGAGTGGCCCGATTATTACAATCTCTGAATGCATAATAATCAGGCCACTCAGTGTGTGTGTGTGTGTGTGTGTGTGTGTGTGTGTGTGTGTGTGTATTAGAGGCCCGGTGCATGAATTTGTGCATGGATGGGGTCCGGCCAGCCTGGCCAGGGGGAGGGGACATGGGAAGTTGGCCGGCCTGCCTGCTGGTCGAACTCCTGGTTGAGGGGACAATTTGCATATTAGCCTTTTATTATATAGGATATACACTGAGTGGCCAGATTATTATGCGTTCAGAGATCATAATAATCTGGCCACTCAGTGTATATTTGACATGGTGGGACACCATATCTATAAAAATAAAAGCCAATTTGAGAGATTAAACAAAATTGGGCTGTAGTGCAAGGATATGCTGACTGGGGAGAAGGGCTGGATTTTTTCTTTTCCTGTTTGTAGATTTTGATAGGTGGTGTAATCATACAATTCCATTTGCTCCATTGTAGAGATCTGAGGCCCTAATGCACAGCATAGTTCATACCTCCTAGCAATGTCTGCAGGATTTGGTGGGTCATAATGATGTGTTTGTTGATTACATTCTGAGAAATCGATTCAAAATCCACCCAGACCTTTACTCCAGGTTGCTTTCTGTGCATGTGATGGCAGGTGGCCATTCACCACAGGGTGCCCCAATACAGCCCTAGTGAGAGGACCTTCAGGGAACTCAGTTTGGTTTCCTTCATTGCCTCCATGTGGCCTCTGAGTGGGAGCCTCACAGTTTTTTCTCATTCTGGGCAGCAGGACCACTGTGGCAGCTCTCTGTTAATTTTGGCTTCCCTAAAATTGAATCAGGGTTTCCCCATTCTATTAAGACAACTGCTTTCCTCAGATGCTGAGCAGCTGTCATTGTCTGAAGATGTTCCATGAAAGATACTAGTAAGCAGGGGCTAGAAATCCTTTGTTTCCTTTGTTCATGTTCATCAGACTTGTTCATTGAAAACAAACACCCTCCTAGAATATTGGGTTAAGGAGGGAGCCAGAGAGGATGGAGGAGTGGATGGAGGAGCTTGGTCAGAAGGCCTCCGATGAGGCTACATTCTTATGGGCACCTGGCTCCCTGTGCATGCTGCTATTGAAATGGTTAATAAAATGCTTTGGATCAAATAGGTTTTTAAAAAAAATATATATTTTTATTGATTTCAGAGAGGAAGGGAGAGGGAGAGATAGAAACATCAATGATGAGAGAGAATCATGAATTGGCGGCCTCTTGCATGCCCCATCCTGGGGATCAAGCCCATGACCCAGGCAAATGCCCTGACCAGGAATTGAATCATGACCTCCTGGTTCATAGATTGACATTCAACCACTGAGCCATGCCATCCAGGCTCAAATAGGTTTTTTTAAGTGAACATAGGCTATAGGTCTTAGGTCTACTAGAGAGACTTTAACCCACATGCCAAGATGAAAAAAAAAAAAAAAGATTAGAGCTGTCTGGCCAGTTTTTGATGTGTCTTTACTATCATGTTTGACCTGCTAATATTTTTCTGGTTTGATTGTGGAGTCTCTATGTTTACAGAATGAGGTAGAAGGAGCATGAGTGCATGATAAAAGGGAACCATGTCATTCTATCTATTAAAAATGATGTAATTCTCCTGCATGTTCCTCAATCTTCTCCCTTCGTCTGGGAATGAAGCATAGCATGAGGAGAAAAAATGGTACTAATGTCAATAAAATGGGCTCAGGTGGAGATGGTTGGAGATGCTGAGCCAATTATGGGTAGCATAGAGGTCCAATCTCCTGAACTACAGAGGACTGGTAGGTCTGTGACTTTGGGAATTTGGTAGGCAAAATCTAATATAGGCATACCTCAGAGGTATTGTGGGTTTGCTTCCAGACACCTGCAATGAAGCAAGTATTTAAATAAAATGAGTCATGGAGAAACCAAGATGGCAGCATGGGTAAACACCTAAACTGCTGCCTCGCACAATAATATCAAAACTACAACTAAAAGACAAAATGCACACCATCCAGAACCACAGGAAAGCTGGCTGAGTGGAAATTCTACAACTAGAAGGAAAGAGGAAAGCACATTGAGACTCAGGGGAGCTGCAAAAGGCTGAAGTACAGAGACACACATGTGTGGAGAGGACGGGTGGCTGAGTGCATGGGTGGTTGAGTGCTTGGCTGGCTTTCCCAAGGGGGAGGGAGATGGAAGCTCCTGATTGCACTGAGCTCCAGTCCCGGGCAAGACTCTGGGAACCCAGACTCATTCTGGGGGAATCTGGACTGTCAGAAAAAGAGAAAGCACACTGAGACTCAGGGGAGCTTCAGAAGGCAGAGGTTTGGAGGCACGCGTACGCAGAGAGGACTGACTGCTTAGTGCATGGGTGGCTGAGTGTGCAGTGGCTTTCTAAAGTGGGAGGGAGATGGAAGCTCCTGACTGTGCTGAACTCCAGTTCCGGGTGAGTTTCTGGGAACCCAGACCCATTCGGGGAGAAACTGGACTGTCTGGCAGTGGGTGAAACTCAAGGGCGGCTTTCTCTCAGATGTGCTTGCAGTGATTACCATGGGACACTGAGACCCAGGGGCCTCATAGGGCAGGGGTGATGGGAAGCCAAGGCTGTCTGCTCCACCCTGAGACTCCACCCCATCCAAGCTGAGCACAGAGGCTTTGGCAATTTTGCAAGTCTTGTCTCATAAGGGTGTCTCCAGCACAGAAGTTCCCCCAGCATAGACACAGCTGATCCTCACAGCCAATTGGCCTGGAGGTCAATTCCTCCCACTGATACCAACAACAATCAAGACTTAACTACAACAAAGCTGTACACTCAGCCCACAAAGGGGTGCACCAAGAGTGTCCACTCAGGTAACTGGGGAGGCTGAGCCACTGGGCCCTATAGGACACCTACCACAGAAAGCTACTCTACCAACTCAGGGAAGCAGCGAAAATGCAGAGACAAAGAAACAAATCACAAATGAAAGAAATGGAGTAAAGCAAGCGACTGGATATAGAGTTCAAAACCACGGTTATAAGGTTACTCAAGAATCTTCTAGAAAAGGCCGATAAATTTAGCGAGACCCTCGAGGATATGAAAAAGGACCAACTAGAAATTAAGCATACACTGACTGAAATAAAAAAATATTATACAGAGACCTAACAGCAGACTAGAGGACCTCAAGAATCAAGTCAAAGATTTGAAATACAAAGAAGCAAAAAACACTCAACTGGAAAAGCAAAAAGAAAAAAGAATCCAAAAACTTGAAGACAGTGTAAGGAGCCTCTGGGACAACCTCAAGCATACCAACATCAGAATTATGGGGGTGCCAGAAGAGAGAGAGCAAAATACTGAAAACCTATTTGAAGAAATAATGACAGAAAACTTTTCCCACCTGGTGAAAGAAATAGACTTACAAGTCCAGGAAGCGCAGAGAACCCCAAACAAAAGGAATCCAAAGAGGACCTCACCAAGACACATCATAATTAAAATGCCAAGGGCAAAAGACAAAGAGAGAATATTAAAAGCAGCAAGAGAAAAACAGTTACCTACAAGGGAGCACCCATACGATTGTCAGCTGATTTCTCAACAGCAACTATGCAGGCCAGAGGGGAGTGGCAATAAATATTCAAAGTGATGAATAGCAAAAACCTACAACCAAGATTACTCTACCCAGCAAAGCTATCGTTCAGAATTGAAGGGCAGATAAAGAGCTTCACAGATAAGCAAAAGCTAAAGCTAAAGGAGTTCATCACCACCGAACCAGTATTATATGAAATACTGAAAGGTATTCTTTAAGAAGAGGAAGAAGAAGAAAAAGGTAAAGATAAAAATTATGAACAACAAATACATAGCTATCAACAAGTGAATCTAAAAATCAAGTGAATAAAAAATCTGATGAACAGAATAAATTGGTGAATATAATAGAACCAGGGGCATAGAAAGGGAGTGGACTGACAATTCTTGGGGGGAAAGGGCTGTGGGGGATGCGGGTAGAGACTGGACAAAGGTCGTACACCTATAGATGAGGACAGTGGGGGGAGGTAAGGGCAGAGGATGGGGTGGGAACCGAGTGGAGGGGAGCTATGGGGGGGAAAAAAGAGGAACAATTGTAATAATCTGAACAATAAAGATTTATTAAAATAAAATAAAACGAGTCATAATTGTTTTGCTGATGGAGAGTCTCGCCTTCATTTTGTTATTTAAAAAATGCTTCTGTGAAGCACAATAACGCAAAATGCAATAAATGAGGTTTGCCTGTAGTGGACATGGTTGGATTTCTATTCCATTTTTTTCTGGTTATAATTAATCTAGATTTTGAATTTTCACAGCAAAAGAAATATCCTCAATACCCAAGTTTTGAATACTTTTATCCCACTCAAAAGTAATAGATTAGGCTTTCCTGATGATTTTGTCATAATATATGGGAATCTTTCCTATAAGGTGATCAACACACCTTTTGCATTAAAATAAATCACCATTCATATAAATCCTTTACAGTGGGAATAAGAAACAGCTGATGAATGCAAGGTGGTATGCACAAGCAAACGATGAGGAATTATTTGTTTCTGTTATCAAAAGCAAACTTTTCTGGACTAATTTTTCTTTTATTGAAATATAGCAAAATATAAAGTTTTTGTGGAAAGACTGCCATCTTAAAAGTAGGAGAATATTTAAGTTCCATTATCTTAGCTGTGATGAGTGGGGACTGGGTACATGACTGCCAGTTTTGTATCTTCAAGAACAAATTGTCAATCTAAACTGTGGAACACAAAATTGTCAGCTGTCTCTGGATGAATGAAATTATTGATTGCGTCTCAGGAAGGTAAAGTCCTTGGAAGTGAGAAAATTGTCAGATGCATATTTTCAAGACAGAATCATTGGCCATGTCAGTTAAATAACAGGTTACTATTATTTTACTGCTGAACTGTGAAATTGACCATTTTTATCTCCTTTGCCATTTGAATTGACAGAGCGAACTCCACCCAAATTGTCATGTGCATTGGTATTTAGCACGGGCAGATGTACCACATGTGCTTTTGTGTTATGACTGGAAAGGTAGATACATATGGGCAACCAACCAGATAGTATATGGTAAAATGTTCCTTGTGTTAATGGAAAAAGAGCCATTGTGGATTCCTTGAATGGGTGCTTCAATTCAAAATGAAAGGCAGTTAGGTCAGAGGGAGGTGGGAAAAGGTTTGGGGAGTGGGGCAGTCATTACTAGAGCACTGTATTTAATAACATGTCTGGTGACAGGTTTGTGCTAAGTCAATAATTCCCTTCTGAGTCATGGCATTTGACTCTGGAGAGAGAGAGAGAGAGACTATATTTCTACATTGACTCCCACTCAATTGGCAAGAGGTGTTTCTGACAGAGGAAGTTAGCCTTGAAAGTAAGGGGCAAATAGATTAGACTAGAGTATCTTGTGCTCGACTATATAATGAAAGTTTTCAAATTCATGTTTGAGAAATTAGTCTGAATAACACTGCCAAAATGAGGTACATTCTCCATTACTGGAAGGATTTGAGTTCCATTTCCATGTATTAACATGCTAAAAGTGGGTGCATTTTATCTTTTTAAAAATACTTTTATTGATTTCAGAGAGGAAGGGTGGAAAGAGAGAGAGAATGAGAGAGAGAAACATCAATGATGAGAGAGAACCATTGATCAGCTGCCTCCTGTACGCCTCACCACTGGGGATTGAGTCCACAACCTGGGCATGTGCCCTGACTGGGAATCGAAAGAACCATGATCCCCTGGTTCATAGGTCAATGCTCAACCACTGAGCCATGCCGGCGCTCAGCCACTGAGCCACGCCAGCCTGGCAACAGTGGGTGCATTTATTGTTCAGACCAAGATGGTAAGCTTCAACTTCCCAGGAATCTCTGGGTTATCCCCAGAAATCAGTTGTCTGTTTTATTTTGATTCTGTGGGTTTGTGATTGAATTGTTTTTTTATTTTTTATTTTTAAATAAATCTTTATTGTTCAGATTACAGGTGTTCCTCTTTTTGTTTTCCCCCTATAGCTCCTCTCCACCTGATTCCCCACCCCACCCTACCCCATGCCCTTACCCCCTGCCACTGTCTTCATCCATGGGAGTAAGATTTTTGTCCAATCTCTTCCCGCACCTCTCACACCTGCTTCCCCCTGAGAATTGTCAGTCCACTCCCTTTCTATGTCCCTGATTCTATTATATTCACCAGTCCATTCTGTTCTTCAGATTTTTCATTCACTTGATTTTTAGATTCACTTGTTGGTAGGTATGTATTTGATGTCATTTTGTTGTTCATAATTTTTATCTTTACCTTTTTCTTCTTCTTCCTCTTCTTAAAGAATACCCTTCAGCATTTCATGTAATCCTGGTTTGGTGGTGATGAAC
Organism: Corynorhinus townsendii; assembly: GCA_026230045.1. Taxonomy (NCBI): domain Eukaryota; kingdom Metazoa; phylum Chordata; class Mammalia; order Chiroptera; family Vespertilionidae; genus Corynorhinus; species Corynorhinus townsendii. The sequence continues at coordinate 74,492,657 of JAPDVU010000001.1, read as the reverse complement.
TCCTTTAGCTTTTTCTTGTCTGTGAAGCTCTTTATCTGACCTTCAACTCTGAATGATAGCTTTGCTGGGTAGAGTAATCTTGGTTGTAGGTTCTTGCTGTTCATCACTTTGAATATTTCTTGCCACTCCCTTCTGGCCTGCATAGTTTCTGCTGAGAAATCAGCTGACAGTCGTATGGCTACTCCCTTGTAGGTAACTAACCATTTTTCTCTTGCTGCTTTCAAGATTCTCTCTTTGTCTTTTGCCCTTGGCATTTTAATTATGATGTGTCTTGGTGTGGTCCTCTTTGGATTCCTCTTGTATGGGGTTCTGTGTGCTTCTTGGACTTGTAAGTCTATTTCTTTCACCAGGTAGAGAAAGTTTTCTGTCATTATTTCTTCTAATAGGTTTTCAGTATTTTGCTCTTTCTCTTCTTCTGGCACCTATAGGGGGCAGTAGCTCAGCCTCCCCAATCACCTGATGTGGATGCTCTTGGTACACCCCTTTTTGGGCTGAGTGCAAAGTCTTGGTGTAGTTAAGCCTTAATTGCTGTTGGTACACTGGGAGGAATTGACCTCCAGGCCAATCGGCTGTGAGGACTCACTGTGTCTATAATGGAAGAACTGCTGTGCTGGAGACACGCTTATGGTGCAGGACTTGTTTCAGTGGGGCTTTGGTGCTCGCTGAGTCTGCCTCTTGAATGTGTCAGTTATGGATGGGAGGAGTTGAAATCTGGTTTCTCACACTGACCACTAGGTATACTGACTTCTAGATCTCCAATGGGGTGCAGGTCAGCTATTGTCTGAGTCCACCCAGGAGGAGCTACCGCGAGAGCTACAGTTTTCTCCTCTTTGCTTGGGGTTTGGAGGTTTTGGAGCTGTCTGACCCGGGCTGCAAGTTTGCTAGGTTAAGCTGCAATAGGGCAGGCCTTTCTTATGCTAAAGCTGCTGCTTGGAGCTTGGGTGGGTTTGTAGGTTGTGTGGGGCAGGGTCTCAGGGCGTCACTAGGCTAGGGTGTGGCAAACAGCGGTGGCTGCTAGTTAGCCAGCTCTGTGTCTCCGACTGCGTCCCGTGCCCCAGCGCAGTAAACAATTATTCTTGTGCGCAGCTCTGCAAGCAAGCCCCCCTCGCTTTCCAACCCGATGGCAGACAGTCCAGCTTCTCCCGGTAGGAGTTTGGGTCTCCCGCGTCTCCCCAGAAACTGGAGTTCAGAGTAATCGGGGGCTTGTCTCCCTTTGGGTTGAAAAAAGCAACGCCTGCCACCAGCCCGGATCACTCGCCTCCGTACCTCAGCTTTTCAGCACTTGTGCACGTCTCAATGCTCTTTTCTCTTTCCTTCTAGTTGTAGAACTTCCACTCAGCCAGCTTTCCCGTGGTTCTGGGTGATAGACGTTTTGTCTTTTAGTTGTAGTTTTGAAATTGTTGTGTGAGGCAGCAGTTTAGGTGTTTACCTACGCCACCATCTTGGATTCCTCCTGTGATTGAATTGTGAAGGCAGGTTCAGCTTTGAGACTAAATGAAGGAAGTTGGAAATGTTGAGCTTGAGGACACCCAGTTTATTCTTTAGCCAGACTAACCTGGATACCTGTCTTGTGTTACACTCTGGCTCATGACTTTCCAATGTTTTCCCATTGCCTACAAAATACAGCAACTGTGCCCTAGACTAGACTCCAAGTTCTGTATGTTCCAAGTTCTGCTCTAATTGGTACTTATTTTCTGAGCCCCCATTCTGTTGTAATCTAACCTTAACCCTAACTCTAATCCTGACCTTGACTCTTCCTATATGAGTTTTTTGGGACCTAGAACAAATATATCTTTAGTGATGTCTAATGTACCTACAGAGCACTCTTATGCTGGAAGTCAATTCCAACATGTCATAATTACAAGAGTTTTATCAAAAGGTTGATGAAACTTGGGGGCTCAACAAGGGCTGAGTCACATATGTAATTACCTGTTGGAGTGGCTAAAGGTCACGTCCCCCAAACCTGAATAGAATGATTGTCTGATGCCAGACAGCTCAGGGCATCTCAATCTACATGTTATTGCCCCCTGTTGGCCAAACACCTGAACAGCTGTAGGCTATTCCCCAATCTGACAATGCTTCTATACCTTACCCTTTGAAGTGTATTATCTCCACCTTGCCTTAGGACAAACTGTATTAATAAAAAGCAGGGGTCCTGAGACAAGGAGAACTAAGAACTAAGAACTGGAACTTTAGCTCCTTTAGCTGAAGCTCCTCTGATCCCCAATGCCTTTCAAAATTATCTTTTGTCTCTGGACTCTTATTTAATCTACACACAGCCTTTCTCCAGATTGCTGAACCCTTTGTAATGCTGGGACAAGAACCCCAGCACTCTTACTCCTTTGTACTTTGACTAGTTATTGTCACTTTGTACTACTAAATTGATACTAGTATACACTGTATTTAAATAATACAGTACCATGTGTACTGTTACCTAATGTTAGAGGTATAAAGATGAACAAGACATGAACCTATCTTCTTGGCCATTGTAGTTCATTAAGAGACTCGGAAAGAAACAGGTGATTGTAACAGGGGACAAAAAGTATTATGAGGGGGAAGCACAGGGCATAATGAGAGCAGACAGTAAGAACATTTTAACCAGATTTAGGGCTCAAAAGGACATCTCTAACCTGTGGATGTGACATGTAGGCTGAGACCCAAAGAAAGGGGAAATCTTAGTTCCTGTAGGAAAGTTGTGGCAAGGTCTGTTACTGCACTAGCAAACTGAGTTAGTGTTTCCTGTATCTCTTCCATTCTGCTTATTCTAATCAGGTGGACACTACTATGTGAGATGGGGATGGTGAGAGTCGAGGGGTGTGCATATCATGAAGGGCACTGTAGGCTATCCCAAAGTGTTTGAACATTGTCTTATAAGGAGCCATTGAAGAAAGGGAGATAAAGGGAGGGACAAGGTCAAATTTGCATTTCAGAAACATCACTCTGGCTTCAGTGAAAAAAAAAAAAAAGATTACAATTTAGATAACCAAATAGTGTGGTTTGCCTGTTGTAGTACTATCCATTTTAACATTTGTCTTATATTTTTCATTTTTTAAACAAATTAGGAACTCCTCTTTGTATTTCTAGCTTCTCCATGGATTCTTCTTGTAGTGTTTGAGGTATATGTCAATGAACAGAATTCTCATCTTAACATGTGGTTGAGTCTAAAAGGTACCTCCTTATAAAGGACAACATGCAAGGCATTCATGGTAAAATAGCCCAACAAAAAACAAAGGACTTGAGTAATTGTGGGGGAAGTACCACATAAAACTGCTCTTCTACTGATATACCAGCCCCTGTGCCAGCCTGGGAGATGCAGGAACCATCATAGTCATTGGGGAACAGGGATGGTAAAGGTTAAATGCAGCTGAAATAATGAGCAGGAAACAGAAGTTGGGTAATTTACTACATTGCAGAAAGAGTGAAGTCCACTCCAGTGGTTTTGTCATTTACTATATGTTATCTATCTTAACAATTTATTCAACTTTATTATTTGATGGCCTTTTATGGAACAATAAACCCTTTCAGGAGCTATGAGTTCAAAAGTATTGAAAGTACATGTTCAATGAAAAATTAGATACTGAATTACTGTTTCTTGAGATAGTTGATGCTGATTGAGCTACACAGTGATCAAACAAAATATTACTAACCAAATGAAAACCAGAAGTCAGAAATCTCTAAAAATAATTAATTTGAAAATTAGTACTTACAAGGAAACTGTATGACTACAACAATTTAATGTGTGTGAATGCAGAAAGTGCATTTTATTGTCATTCTATGGACACAATTTTCATTATATCAAACTAATGGCCCAGTGCATGAAATTCGTGCATGGGGGCGGGGGTGTACTTCAGCCTGGCCTGCACCCTCTCCAATCTGGGACCCCTTGGGGGATGTCTGACTGCCGGTTTAGGTCCTAAACCGGCAGTCAGACATCCCCCTTACAATCCGGGACCGCAGGCTCTTAACCGCTCACCTGCCTGCCTGCCTGATTGCCCCTAACCACACTGTCTGCCAGCCTGCTCGCCCCCAACTGCCCCCCCCCCGCCACTGGCTTTCTCGCCCTCAACTGCACCCCCTTGGCGGCCTGATCACCTCCAACTGCTCCAACTGCTCCAACTGCCCCTCCCCCCACCGGCCTGCTTGCCCCCAACTGCTGCCCCCACCAGCCTGATCACCCCGAACTGCCCCTCCTGCTGGCCTGCTTGGCCCCAACTGCCCCCCCCACCAGCCAGCTTGCCCCCAATTGCCCCCCCTGCTGGCCTGCTCACCCCCTGCCAGTGTGATTGCACCCAACTGCCCCCCACTGCCAGCCTGCTCGCCCCCCCTGCTGGCTTGCTTGCCCCCCAGCTGGCCTAATCACCCCCAACTGCCCTCTCCTCCTGGCCTGATCACCCCTAACAGCCTCTGCCTCAGCCCCCCCATGATGGCTTTGTCTGGAAGGATGTCTGGAAGTTCTCCTGTGAAAGGCCATGGCCAGCATGGCTTTCAGGTTCAAAGGCTTGGAGAAAGAGCCGACATACAAATGATACACACAGGACAAGATTAATTTTAATTATGGATGGAGGCCAGGGCAAACTCAACTAGGGCAGTCAAGTTCCACTGAGTCTCCTTTACCCAGCTGCTTTTATGTACTAGAATACACAATTGCCTTTTAGGAATGCAAACAGACATAGCAATGGTAATGTTTATAGTAAACAGTAAGATTATCAGGTTTTGGGGGTTTTTGCTTTAGGCCATTGAGTCAGCAGTAGGTCATAAAATTGGAAATTCACCCTGTGAATTTCAAAGGAGTCCAAACAGCCTTCAGCCGGACTTCTCACATTTATATTAATTACTGTTGATCTTGGTTTCCAGCATTTCCCCCTTCTTTAAATTCTTAATAGATGTTGATATGCCGTTTGCAGAGTTTCAATTCTTTTAAGATTTTTATTCCACATCTGCAGACTAAAATTAAACAAATAAGAACAAGAATGAAACAGGCAATAGTGGTTATGCTAAAAGGCAAAAGTAAAGGAACAAATTATTTCTTTAAATTGCTGCCAGGCATCTAAGGAATTAGTTGGTAAGTTTGCCTGGGATAATTACACAATATGCTGCTGTAATTCCAAAACATCAAGGGTGGTGTTATTTTTACTTTAAGCACCAAGAAGGTGATTTTTCATTGAAGTTATCGTTTTAAACTATATCATTTTACTGGTGCAAGTGCAGCAGATGATTTCCATTGATTATTACTATATGCAGACCCATAGGGGCTTCAATCCACAAGAGAAAAAACTATTCTTAAGTTTGCTGCTGGTGGGTGCCATTCATAAGACTTTCTACATAATGGCTTAGTGGGGGGAGGTCTTAGTAATGTTAAATTCTCTTTGCCTCTCCCAGAATCAAGCAGTGATAGTAATTGTATTTAGGTTTTTGCTTCCCCCTCCTTTGGTGTGATGCTAGCCAACTTTAATTCTACACACAAAGGAGCAATAGTCTGAATCTTGTGTTATATAAAAAAGGGAAGTCAGGTGGGGATACCTGTATAATTATACTTTGCTCATCTACTTACTACACTAGGTGGGGGATCAGTCCATGTAAGGGATTTTACTCAGGGAGGACATCCCCATTAGCCCTTGGTGAAATTACTACACAGCTGGTTACTGCCAGCATGGCAAGAAAGACATTTTCAGGCATTCTTGGGGTTTTGGTCTCTTCATTCAGCTTTCTGGACCGTCTTCTTTATCACTCCCCAAGTCATCTCTGTCTGGGCTGTCTATTGTTCTCCTTGTTCTTCTTCCACTCTATATCTTCAGTGTATTTCCAGGGGCTGCTGTTGGTGGCTGGGGTAGCCGATTGTCTACAGCTGCATGGTGTGGCTCCAGGCACAAGGTCGTCATTAATCCGGCTAGTTCCTCTCTTGGATCCATGTTGCAGTTTAATATTTCTAGCAGGAATCCACACGGGTTTGGAAAAATTCTCTGGAAATATACAAGCATACCCTCTGCCAAAGGTTAATAATGGATCAGGTCCCTTCCATAAACCAGATTCAGGATCTTTCCATTTAACTAGACCATTGTCCTTTGTTTTATTCTGATACCAGTGTAACTCCATAGGTGTCTTGCCATCAGCATCACAAGTGAAAAAATTTAAATTAAGGCTTGGTGCAGCTTACCCACAGGTGATTTCTCCATCATAATCCCCCCTTTGTGTTTTTCAAGTTGGGATTTTAGCCACTGATGCTGTTGTTCAATAATGGCCTGTCCTTGGGAATTAAATGGTATTCCTGTAATGTGCTGAATATTCCACTTTTTACAAAATTGCTGAAAATGACAGCTTGTGTAAGCAGGCCCCATTATCAGTTTTAATAATTTTTGGAATTCCCATGACGGCAAAAGCAGCTAGGCAATGATTAATAACCTGATTTGCCATTTCCCCTGTAGGTGCAGTAGCCCATAGGACTTTTGAAAAGGTGTCTACAGAGACATGTAATGCCCCAAGACGTCCAAAGGAGGTATAATGTGTCTCATCCATTTGCCAGATATGGTCCCTCAGCAAACCTCTAGGGTTGACTCCTGTGTTAGGCCCTTGAGGTAGATGTAACATGCAAGTGGGACATTCTCTGATAATCTGTTTTGCCTGCTGTCGAGAGACTGAGAATTGTTTAGACTGATTTTGGCAGGCTGATGTAAAAGCTGATGAGATTCTGAGGCCTGTTTTAAAAAGGCAACCAATTTATCATCATGTGCATTTCCTTTTGCCAAAGGGCCAGGTAATAAACTGTGAGCCCTTATGTGAGTAATATAGAAAGGATATGGTCTTTGTTGCACAATCTGCTGTACTTGTTTACATAGTAAAAATAAACTTTGGTCACTGAGCCATTTTAAATGAGCAGTTTCAATTCTATTTAACAAACCTGAAGTGTAAGAAGAATCCGAGATAATATTAAGAGGCTCTTGCAAATCCTGTAATGCAACCTTAATAGCTTCCAGCTCAATTCTTTGTACGGAAGTATGACTAGTTTGGATGACTCGGTCTAAATTCATTGTATGATAAGCAGCTTTGCCATTTGATGATCCATCAGTAAAAACAGTTAATGCTTCAGGAATAGGTTCCTGCCTAGTATTTTTTGGTATAATAATAATAGGAATATAATATAAAAATTGTAATAAGTTGTCTTTTAGTAGGTGACAACTAAGTTCCCCTGAATATCCACTTAGTCCAATTTGCCAATTTAAATCAGTCTGAAATAACATTTCTAATTGCTTCCCAGTAAGGGGAAGGTGAATACATTGGGGTTCTTGTCCTCTAAGCTGTCTGCATCGCTTTCTAAGCTGAAAAACTAATTGAGCCATAAGTTCTATACATGTAACTGCAGTTTTAGAGGATTGATGTGCTAGGTGGACCCATTCAATAATAGCAAGAGAGTTTTTATTTTGGAAGATAACTCCAGTGGGACTGTTTGCAGTAGGATTAATCTGTCCCAACAAAGGCAATTCAGGCAGTACTCATGCCACTTGGGCTAAGGAGATTGCCTGCTCAATTCTTTGTAACTCCTTCCTACCTTCATCTGTCAATACTCAGGGTGAGGAAAGATTAGAGTCACCTCTAAGTATATTAAATAAATTTGTCATTTCTCCTATAGAGATTTTTAGATAAGGTCTTAACCAATTAATGTCCCCTGATAATTTTTGAAAGTCATATAAGATTTTAAGGCAGTCTTTTCTTATTTCTACCTTCTGAGGCCTAATATATTGGTTTTCAATTATGGTACCAAGATATTTAAAAGGCATTTCTTTCTGTACTTTTTTTCTGGAGCAATTTTTAAGCCCCATTTAGGAAGTCTTTTTCTAATTGAGAAAACATTGCTAAAGTCTGTTCTTCCCATGGACTCGCCAGGAGCAAGTCATCCATGTAATGGACAATATAACACTGGGAATATTTGTCTCTTAAAGGCTGAATAGCTTGAGCTACATATTTTTGACATAAAGTAGGGCTATTGGCCATTCCTTGAGGCAAAACTTTCCATTGATATCTTTTCATAGGCTCTATATTATTAATAGATGGCATTGAAAAGGCAAATCTTTGTTTTTCTTGTGGTGCCAGGGGAATAGGGAAGAAACAATCCTTAAGATCTACTACTATAAGAGACCAATCTAGAGGGATTTGTGAAGGCGCTGGGAGTCCAGGCTGTAAAGCTCCCCGGTATGCATGGTAGTGTTAACGGCTCTAAGATCATGTAACCATTGCCATTTTCCTGCCGCCTTCTTAGGTATTGTAAATATAGGCGTATTCCAAGGACTATTGGAAGGTTCTATATCACCAGCCTCTACTTGTTCCTGTATTAATTTATGAATATGATTTAATTTCTCCTTGGTTAATGGCCACTGATCCACCCATATAAACCTATCGTCTTTCCATTGTATAGGCTCAGCATGGGGGTGAGGAGATTGAGCAGTGACCACTCCTAAAAAGGCTGGTATTCTAAGCCTTGTTTTCCTGTGTTTTCTTTGGCCTGAATGGGTTCTTTAATCTCCTGATTATCTTTTCCTAAACCTTGACCAGTTTGATATCCCATCTGAGTTCTTAACAGTTGTCCCTTGCCGGTAATAATACAAGCTTGTAAACCTTCTAAAATGTCTCGGCCCCATAAGTTGACTGCAATTCCAGAGACTACATAGGGCTGAAACCATCCTGTTTGCCCTTTCTCATCTTTCCACTTTAACACTGCAGCGCTGCGTTGTGTGTTGTCAGGAATTTCAACACCCGTGATAGAGCCTATAGCTTCTACCATGGACCAACTTGGAGGCCAGAATTCTTGACTGATGACACTAATACCTGCTCCAGTGCCCACTAATCCTTTAAACAGTTTCCCTCTATTCTTAGATTAATCATAGGACGGGTCTTGCTAATTTCCTGTATCCAATATATATCTGAGCTTCCAAATCCTCGTGTCCCTCTCTTCCTATTTATAACTTCACCTTGCTGAATATAAGGTAAAAACAGGAGCTGAGCAATTTTTTGTCCTGGAATAATTTGCATAATAGGTTTGCATTCTAAAATTACTTTGATTTCTCCCTTATATTCTGAATCTATGACTCCAGGAAAAACAGTTAATCCTTTTAGCGTATTTTCACTCTTTCCTAGGACTAAACCTGATATTCCTGGTGGCACAGGTCCCCAAATTCCTGTAGGAACAGCTTGTCTAGCTATATCGGGGATCAGGGTGATTGTTATTGTGCTATTAAGATCAAAGCCAGCATTTTTTTCTGGAGTGACTTGAAGGAGGGAATCTACTGTGGTCCTGGCAGGGTAGAACTTCCCTTTATTTAAAAACGGGGCTGGGGGGAGCCCCTCAGGCTGTTTCCCTGCGGCTGGCCATTTCCTATGCCTTGAATTAGTGGCTGGCCATTTCTATGAAATTTAGATTTACACTGATTGGCCCAATGATTCCTCTTCTTACATCTGGGACATAGACCTGCATTACCTGAGTTGGGAGGAGGAATATTTACGCCTTCTCCTTGAGCATCACCTTGTGTCCCTTTTGGTTGTTTACATTCCTTTTTAAAATGTCCTTGTTGTCCACAATTAAAACATAATTTGTTTCTTGTTGTAATTGCCGCAGCTAGTAAGCTTGCCTGAAAAATGCCTGACCCCACATTCTGACATGCTCCAATCATTTCTGTGATGGTACTATTATTTCTTAGAGGCATTAGACATTTCTTACAATCAGCATTGACAATTTCATAAGCTAATTGCTGAGTCAAAATGTCTCCTGCTGTTTCATGTTGAATCTGCCATGTCACTGCTTGAGTGAGGCGAGCTACAAAATCAGAGAATGATTCAGTGGGTCCCTACATGCACTTACTAAAGGCTCCTTCAGGGTCCCCTTTTGCTGGTAAAGTCCACCAGGCTTTTCGTCCACAAAGTCTAATTTGCTCATACGCCTGCTTGGATGTATTGGAGCTGATTTTGTACGTCACTAAATTGTCCCTGTTCTGCAAGCATTTCAAAAGTTATGAGAACATTCTGTCTAAGATTTGAAGAAGCTTGTTCTTGACATTTCTCTAAAAATTCTCCTTTCCACAGCAAATAATCTCCTCCATCCAGAGTTGCACGGGCTAGAGAATACCAATCATAAGGAGCTAGGAACGCTTCAGAAATGTTAGTTGTAATTTCTCCAGTAAATGGAGCATTTGTGCCATTCTGTATTACACTATCACACAAGGCCTTTATCATTTTAAAGTCAAATCTTTCATGCTGTCTTATTATTTGATTTGGAAATTGTGGATTAGCTACCTGTATGATAGGAAAAACAAGTCTATCTTCCACAGTCATATCCTTTAATCCTTTTCTGATGGCTCTTTGCGTAGGTGATTCTGTTAGTGGTGATTTAAATGTTTCAGAATCAGTACATGAAGGCCACTCCTCCAATTTATCTTTCTGCTTCTCTTTAGGAGAGGAGGGTGCAAAGGGAGGAGGTCTTTCTTCTCTGAAAGGCTCTAGCAAATGCAATACTGTTTCCCACAAGGAGAAACAATTTGGAGGCAAATTTTTCCCTTGCTGCTGAGCTTCTTTCAAGTTCTGACCTATCTGTTCCCAACATTCAATATTCTATGTACCCACATCAGAAAACCATGGATTATATTCTATAACTAGTGGCCTGGTGCACGAAATTTGTGCACATTAAAAGGGGATTAATTAGATATTGATTAATTAATTAGATAGGAAATAATTTAATATTGCTATTTGCCCTTTCTCTATAATAGAAGTGTCAGAGATGAAAAAAAAATTAGTAAAATGTATGTGAAAACCTTCCTCCTGTCAGAGTCTGGGGCACACCACGGGACCCAGAGTCAAGCCCACTCAAAATCATGTTAGACCCAGACCCGGCCGCCCCGCCCCGCCCCCCCCCCCCCATTGGGATAGATCCAGACCTGGCTAGTCCCACCCTTGTCAAGCCCCGCCGGGCAGGGAACGTAGCCTCAGGTCCCCTGGCTGGTGCCAGGATGGGGGGCATGGCATGAGGTCCCCCGTCAAGTACCGCCAGGTATGGGAGATGGCCTGAGATCCCCTGTCAAGCCCTGCTGGGTGGGGGGCATGGCCTGAGGTCCCCCATTAAGCCCCGCCAGGGGTGGGGGTGAGGAGGTGGGGAGTGGGGCCATGCAGCCTCAGGTCCCCCATCCCCGCACCAGGAGTGGGGAACAGCCTCAGGTCCCCTGTCAAGCCCCATCGGCAGGGTGGTGCAGCCTCAGGTTCCTGCTGATTGCTTGTTAAGGCTTGTTATGGGAACTTGGCCTCAGCTGTGGGTGCAGCCATATTTGTGATGGAGTGATGGTTAATTAGCACATTCCCTCTTTATTACATAGGATAATCTGTACAGACTGTAAAAGAAGATCTTCTGAAACTACAACTCCCTTACATTTTTTAAAATAAATCTTTATTGTTCAGATTATTACAGGTGTTCCTCTTTTTACCCCCCATGGCTCCCCTCCACCTGATTTTCCACCCCACCCCATGCCCTTACCCCTGCCACTGTCTTCATCCATAGGAGTAAGATTTTTGTCCAATCTCTTCCCGCACCCCTCACACCCCTTTCCCCCTGAGAATCGTCAGTCCACTCCCTTTCTATGTCCCTGATTCTATTATATTCACCAGTCCATTCTGTTCTTCAGATTTTTTATTCACTTGATTTTTAGATTCACTTGTTGGTAGGTATGTATTTGATGTCATTTTGTTGTTCATAATTTTTATCTTTACCTTTTTCTTCTTTCTCTTCTTAAAGAATACCCTTCAGCATTTCATGTAATCCTGGTTTGGTGGTGATGAACTCCTTTAGCTTTTTCTTGTCTGTGAAGCTCTTTATCTGACCTTCAATTCTGAATGATAACTTTGCTGGGTATAGTAATCTTGGTTGTAGGTTCTTGCTGTTCATCACTTTGAATATTTCTTGCTACTCCCATCTGGCCTGCATAGTTTCTGCCAAGAAACCAGCTGACAGTCGTATGGCTACTCCCTTGTAGGTAACTAACCGTTTTTCTCTTGCTGCTTTCAAGATTCTCTCTTTGTCTTTTGCCCTTGGCATTTTAATTATGATGTGTCTTGGTGTGGTCCTCTTTAGATTCCTCTTGTATGGGGTTCTGTGCGCTTCCTGGACTTGTAAGTCTATTTCTTTCACCAGGTAGGGAAAGTTTTCTGTCATTATTTCTTCTAATAGGTTTTCAGTATTTTGCTCTCTCTCTTCAAAGGAGTCCAAACAGCCTTCAGCCGGACTTCTCACATTTATATTAATTACTGTTGATCTTGGTTTCCAGCAGTCTCCAGGAAGGTCTCCTGGTCTAATTAACATATTACCCTTTTATTAGTATAGACTAGTAGCCCTGTGCATGAATTCGTGTGCCAGTAGCTCTCTGAAGGGCCTGGCCGCTCCGCACCCACAGCCCAGAGGCTCTCCGCATCCTAGAGGCCCATCCATGCCCTGGCCTGGCTAGAGGCCCATCCGCAACCGGGCGCGGATTGCTTGCCTCGTTGCCATGGCCGCTCACGCTGCCCACTCTCAGCCTCTGCCCCCTCACCCCGGGACTGGGGGACTCTGGTGGGGCTGAGAGGACTGGGTGCTGCCATCTTGTGGCTATGGGTGCCACCATCTTTGTGGTGGGGTGATGGTTAATTTACATATTATCCTTTTATTAGTATAGATGACTGCTCTGTTCGTCTTCAATTCTAAGTTTTTTAAGGACACATGAAAATGAAGTGATAATCATTGGCTCCATTAGTAAAAGAGATATTCTCAGTTAGTTAAATGATGTTGGTTTTGCATAAATATTATCAAATACTTCAAAGAGAAAAGCAGTTAATTCCAATTCCTTTTCTTAAACAATGTAATTCATACAATCAAAGGAAATTGTTTGGAATTTAATTGGCTTGGCATTATTATGACTGTTATTGCACATTTAGTTTAAAACAAAGTTTAACTTTCAACATAAAATTATTTTGTGGTAATATAAACACATTTTGGTAAAGAACAAATATGAGGTATAAACATTATATCATATTAAGAAACTTATGGAGCTGAAATGTACTTGCATTGATTGTGGTGCACAAATATTTTATAATTGCAGCTAAACAAGCTGTATTATTCTACTAATTAAATACATTTTTATATACTCACAGAGTAATATAAATTTTTATAATGCTGGTGATATTGGATATACAAAACTACTTTTTTATGGCAGAACTTACATTTTTTCTCTTTGCTGCTCATCACCAATTAGATGTTTAGAAATGTCTGAGTCTTTGAAGGACTTTGAAAGACACTTTGTAAATCAACTTAATAGTGGTTTTAAAATATTTTTGCAGATAATTTCTTTAACTTTTGATTACATTTTGTCTAAAATAAATTGTTAATTTAAGTGCACATATTTAACAAATGGACCACCCAAGAATTAAGTTGTTACAAAATGCAGTTACAGGAAAAAAAATTAAGAAAAAGGAAGATATTAAAATCCCTCTCTTCCCCACCCTCAGCCCCCAAAAACAAGAGAAGTGGAAATAATGAGGATTCAAGTGGTGTATAAATATTTCATGCTGAAGTTTTACATTTTGCTTTGCAATATTTCTATTTGTGGGAGGAATCTTTTAATGAAGCTTCTGTTTTTAATTGGATAAATTTCTATCCCATATGCCAGGACGGAAGAAAATGGAGAAAGCTTACAATTTCCAGCATCTAAATTTAGTGAAAGATTCAAAAGGATCATAAATAGAGGCAAGTTTTTGGACAAATTTATTTTGTAAAAATATGTATCAAAGAAAACACTCAAAAGAGTGGCAAAAATGTATCTGTGGAAATATTTGAGCTGAAATACCTCCATTTTCAATATGCAAAATAGGATTTTGCCTTAGGCATATCAGGAACCATAAGTGGTACTTTCGTAGTAAAAAAATACTATGGGCTGCAGGGAAGAGTCAATTCAAGTTATAAAAACTTCATAATATACAACTTTAAAGATTTCAGATAATTTTATGAAAACATTAATTATTCAGGAGAATAATATTCATAGTATTAAAATAGATACAGCTGAGAAAGTGAATATAACACATAAATATGTATGAAGAATAATTATTCTAATAATGTGATTTTTAGTTTCAGATAATTCATATGAAGAAGTGACTTTTTACTTTAATATATACATGAACATATGTTATTTTTTAGAAAGAATTTTATTTAATGTGGTAAAAAATAACATAAAATTTGTCACTTTAACTATATTTAATTCAGTGGCATTAGCTACATTAAAATGTAATATAATCATAGCCACTATCTGTATACAAAACATTTTATTAGCTGAAAGGGGAACTTTGTGCCCAAAGCAATAACTCTCTACTCCCTTGGTCCCAGCCCCTAGTAACCTGTCACCTACTTTCTATGTTTATGAATTTGTCTGTTCTGTTATTTTCTATGAGTGGAACCCTACAATATTTGTCCTTTTGTGTCTGGCTACTTTCACTTAGCATAATGTTTTAGAGGTTCATACTCCTTGTCACATGTATCAGAATTTCATTCCTTTCTATGGCTGAAGAATATTCCATTGAATCTATATCCCACATTTGTTAATCCATTCATCTGTTGATGGACAACTTTTGGCTATTGTAAGTAATGTCAAAACAAATTTTGATGCATGAGTATTTTCTTTTTTATTATTATTATCTTAAGTTTTACATATATCTCCTTTTTTCCCAATTGACCCCCCCCCCCAACCAATCCCACCCCGGGCAAGCCCCCACCACCCTAGTGTGTGTGTCCATTGGTTATATTAATTTGCATGCATACAAGTCCTTTGGTGGTACATGAGTATTTTCTTTAAAAAGATATTTTTATTGATTTCAGAGAGGAAGGGAGAGGGGGAGAGAGATAGAAACATCAATGATGAGAATCATTGATTGGCTGTCTCCTGCACACCCCCCCATTGGGGATCCAGCCTGCAACCTGGGCATGTGTCCTGACTGGGATTCAAACTGTGACCTCCTGGTTCATAGGTCAACAACACTCAACCACTGAGCCATGCCGGCCGACTGTGCATGAGTATTTGTTTTTTAATTTATTCCTTTTTTTTTTTCTATTATTATGGCCATCCTAGTAGGTATGAAGTAAGATCTCATGGCAGTTTTGAGGAGTTTTATTTATTAAAAAACAGTTCTTGAATAGAACTATTTTATCAGATTACCAATACATTGAAATCAACTTGTCAACCAAATAAATATTTCAAGATGTTGTATATCAAATATGGGAGGGGCAAGAAATAAAAATAGGGAGACTGAATGGCAATTGTAGTCCAGGCAGTCGATGATGATGTCCTGGACCAGAGAAGTAGCAATGTGAGGGAAAGGAAGAGATTTAGGAAGTAAATATCAAGAGATATTTAGCAGGTAAAGTGAGTGGATTTAAAGAATGACTGATATGGGGGCTAGGAAAAGAAGAGTTAGGCTTGGTACTCAAATTTTGGACTTGAGTAACAGGGTGGGTAGAGGACCACTTTCTAAGATATAAACCATAAGGGGAAAGATCAGGTGTTGAGGTGAAAGTGGCTATAGATGAGAAGCTGGACATGTTGAATGTGGGATGTGAATGGAGCATCCAAATGGTGATGCTTATCCAGCAAGCAGGTGGAGCTATGGGCTTGAAGCTCAGGAGAGAAACCTGGGCTGGTCATGGAGAGTTTGCAACTCTCCCCCGCCCCCCCACACCCCCTGCTCCCCAATGTTCTTAGTTCTATAACAAGATGGTAAGCTCCTTGAGGGCATTTCAAATATTTCTTTATGTCTCTGTTTTTTGTTTTTTTTTAGTCATACAGCAAATTTTAATTGAGCATCTTTCATGCTTGAAGCATTATAATAGATTTAAGACAAATTAAAGATAAATACAGTATAGTCTTTGTCCTCAGATAATTTACATTCTAGTAAGGACAAGTAAAATTTTAAATATATTAGTAAATCCAAAGATTAAGTGAGGTGCCTTGAGGTGTGGAGAAATGTATCATTCATTCTGACTAACGAGGTCTTAGAATGAATGATACACTTAAAAAGACATCAGGATTTCTTTGTTGATGAAATGATCTAATCATTGTAGCTACATAATTTGTAGGGCCCAGTGTAACATGAAAATCTGAGGCCCTTTGTTCAAAAAGCAAGAAAACATTGCCCATTTAGTTAATCCTCACCCAAGGATATTTTTCCCGTTGATTTCCAAAGAGAGTGGAAAGGAGGGAGGAGAAGGGGGGGGGGGGAATGGGAGAGAGAGAGAGAGAGAGAGAGAGAAACATCCATGTGAGAGAGACATCACACTGGGAATAGAACGTGAGACCCTTCAGTCCTCCAGTCTGCAACCCAACTGCTGTAACCACTGAGCAACCAGACAGGGCAATATTTCTCATTTAAATGTACATATAAACTTCCATGACTTGGCAAGTTGCGTGCTATTTGCTGTTTAATGTTGGTCTCAGTTAAGAAAAATTAAAATTTGAATTATTAGCATGAATTTTACCATTTACCTTTACATTGTGTAAAGCTGATTTAAAATGCAAACATCAGAACATCTAATATGCAGAATCACTGATATTATACAATTTGAATTTTGCAGCTCAGCCCCTATCAGAGAGCTTAAAACTGGCCAGAGTATGTACACACAACGGAGACAGAGAGGATCCCCTAGGGCCCGGGGATATCCAGGGCAAGTGCACGTCCTTACCAGTGCCCAGGGCCACGCCCTGCCCTGCAGGGCCCTTCCACTTCCCACCAGCAGCCAGACCTCCTGCGCTGTATGGTGGCTGGGGCTGGGCTGGGAAATTAAGCAGAGAGCTCCCCTTTCCTAAGGACCTGCACCCCTAAGGAACTGACACATTGGAGAACCCCCAAGGATCTTGTGCCTTCGCACCTGAACAGGCTCGGTTCCTGGATCAGTGATGAATGGGTGGAGCACTCTGCTGCTGAGATGCCAACTCTGGCCAGCACTTCACATGACACCCATGGTGCTGCCAGCCTGGGGTGGGACCAGCTTCCTCCACGTTCTTCCCAGAGGTGCTGCCTGGCCTTTGCCTGACCCCAACCCTGTGCCACACCCTGCAGGGGAGGGAGGGCTTGTGTGCTCACCAGGTGGGGCAGGGAGGAGGCTGGGCAGGGCCAGTGCACCCAGAATTCTCCTTTGGAGGTGGTATGAGGCAGTGTGCAAGTTCCCAGCACATTTTCTATGGTCCCATCAGACTTCATTTACACACACACACACCAAAGAAATAGTTTAAGAATTTCTAGAAAGTGACAGCAACAGCATTAAACCCTAAGCAGGAGGCCCTCTGCGCGTTGGGGCCTGTGTGGCTGTACTGGTCGCATGCCCAGGAAACTGGGCCTGGATGTAATCAACTCCTCAGAAGGAGGAAACTGGTTCTGTGCACTCCAGGCCTTTACTCCATGCTGCCTTTTTCAAAGAAAGGAGAGTAGGATCTCCTTCCCCTTGGAGGGAAGCACACACATGTCCATTTGGGAAAAGTCCAGTTAAAATGGAAAGGTGTTACTCCAAACTGGAAAGGAACGCCCCTTCCTTGGTCATGTGTCCCGTCCACTTACTGAGAGGAAAACTTGTGGCAACATCTGAGGTTGCATGAGAACGCCCCGGGAGAACCAAACCTGCATACTGGAGCAGCCGTGTGTTCACAGGTACTCTCTTTCCTTGGATTGCTTTTTGTTTTTCCTAGAGGGGGAAAAATATAAACAAAATGTGAATGAATTCTGTCTAGATTAAGCCCTTTATTTGGTTCGGATTGGTCTTCAGTGGGGTGGAATGCAGGGCAGGGGAAGGAAGGCAAAGGCGGCTTTATTTGGCCTTGGAAAAGGAACTTATAAAACAAGAATTACTTGTACCACGTGGTGCACTTCACATGGGTCACCTGGGATAACGCTACTCTGCAAGACAACCGTCATTATTCCTGTTTTTCCCATTGAGGACGGTAAGGCTCAGGAAGGTAGTAGCTTGTTCATGTTCAACTCCATCTGACTGGAGAGCTTGTGGCTTTCTTTTGAGACTAGGATTTTGTCCTCAGGCAGCGGACTAGTCTCTCCGCTGGGTCTCAAGGCCACAAGTGACATGTTTTTCAGAGGACCGAATCCGTCCCCAAAGAGGTGGCTTCTCCGACAACTTCTTACCAGCCCAGTCAGACTTGGACACATTTTGCTGAAAGTATGAGAGAAAGAGAGAGGAGGAGGAGGAATTAGGAAGTTTTTAACCACCAGGAAGTTGTTCACGTCCTGTCTTTGGGGGGTGGGAGGAGAGAGCCATTAGTCCTCTATCCTCCCCTGCTCTCTCCCTTTCCAGTTTCCTCGTGAATTCTGTAGCCATGATGGTCTATTGAGTCCTTGTACAGGGGTAGGAGAGAAATAGGTGGAGGATTTTTCTTGCTCAGCCCAGCTACTTTCCTGTCTCTGATTTTCTGATGGAGATGCTGGATGCCCTGGATGGTGAGGTCAAGTTCTTTCCTGTCAGGACTGAGTCTCACTGACACTGAGGGAGATGGCCTTGGCCACTTCTGAGTCTCTGTCTTCTGAGAGTGTCATCATTAAATACGTGAGAACACCTACCCCCAGGAAACGCTTCTATATCTTTCTTCCTCTCTCCTTCAGCCACCCTCCCCTCCCAACTGTCCCTCTCCCACTCCCCCCCACCCCCCGCCCCTCAGCTCTCTGACTCCATTTCCAGGACAGGTAGTGCTCTATTGAGTCATTCTTTCTGTTTCCAGATGGCTCACAGGAATAGTGACTCAGAAAAGCGGAACAGTCTCTTTACTCTGAAAAAATCTCACAGTTGGATTTAGTGAGTGGCACCTGGGTGTCTTTCTGTCCTTGGTTGAGAGTGCCATTCTGTGCAGCCCTGGGGTTTTCCCTCTGACGTTCTCGGTATGAATGGTTACCATGCGAGCCAGCCGATGAGTCACTGCTGTTTAACACACCAAGCAGTGGGCGAGGCTCTGTGACATCAGCTGCTGGCGTGCGTGTGTGCTTGGAACCAGACACACGCCCACCTACACCCACACCGGTTTGCTTTTGTCATTCGGAGCCAGAAGTCCTGACTAGAGCAGGATCCCAGGTACTGTAACATCAGGTATGGTGTAATGTTTTCCACCGATGCTTTTCAGAGAGAGAAGTACGTGGCCCGACTGGGGGGTTGTCATGTGTCCGTGCTATATGTATACTTGCCATCCTAAGCCGTGTTGTGAAATCTGAGGCCATTTTTGTCTTTCCCATTCACTCTCCCTCTCACTAACCCAGACCCCTTTGCCAGGGAACAAAGAAATAATGATCAGTGCATCTTAGCCATTTCCTTAATGGGGCCAGACACGGCCCACAGGACTCTGCTGACAGGCCTAGATCAGGCTAATAGACATATGGTCACCTGGGAGCTTTATTAACAATTGGACAGCTGGGCCAAAGGCTGAACTACGGGCCGCTGACTGTTTTGATTGGCCAGCCAATGATCTCATTGCCCAGATAAAACAGAATTTCTCACATCTGCCTTACTTTCTGTCAGGATCTAGAGCCACTTATTAGCTCTGTGATCTTGAGAAAATAATTTCAATTCTGTATCTGTTTTTTCAATGATAAAATGCAGATAATAATAGGACTTCCCTTACATAGTGGTCAATGAAGATTGAAAGAGTTAATACACGTAAGGCACTTAGATCAATGTTTGGCCCATAGTAAAATTCTTTATAAATGTTAATGATTATTAATATCCTAACTAAGCCTCTAGCATGGGAACTTCCTAAGCTGCAAATATGGAAGTATATTTGCCTACCTGGGAGATGAAAGCATAGTGTTTGGAAGGTTACTAGTATGTACTATGACATGCAATAATATGACAGTGTCATCTCGATAAGTACCTGAGTACTCCTTCAATATGATGCTCTCTACCTGCAGTGATATTTAAAAGGAAGCTTACAGGGGCCCGGATGGAATAATATTTATCCTATTTCTAGCCCTTTCAGTGGTTCTTCCATAAAGCCTGGCATGTTGTAATTGCTCAATTAAGTTGCCACCGAGGGCCACAATTTTGAATCTTTACCGTGAAAAGGCTACTTCTGCTTGGCTGTGTAGAGCTGACTGCTCCATGGCACAATAGAGGTTAATTTCAGGTACCAGTAGCTCCACAATTCCTGTCTGCTATCATGTAAGTGTTCCAAAGACACAGAGATTTTTTTTTTTAACTATTGTATTTCCAGTGTCTAGGACAGTGCCTCACACATGGTCAGCGATCAATAAATATTCACTGAAGGTATAAATAAAAGAAAAACATTGGAGGGGGCACAAAGGGACTGACCAAGTCTGTGGTTGCATAATATAAAATTTACCACTTTAACAATTTTTAGATGTGTAGTTCAGAGGCATTAAGTAAATTCGTACTGTTGTACAACCATCTCCACTATCCATCTCCAGGAAATTTTCAACTTCCCAAACTGAAAGTTGTACCCTGTAAGACTTAACTCCCTTTTACCCCTACTCCCAACCCTGACAACAACTACTGTTCTTTCTGTCTCTATGAATCTACTTGGGTACCTCATATAAGTGAAATCATACACTATTTGTTCTTTTGTGTCTGGCTTATTTCACTTAGCACAATGTCATCAAGGTCATCTCTGTGGTAGCATGTGTCACAATTTCACCCCTTTTTGTGGGCTCCTCCCTTTTTGTAGCTGAATAATATTCTATTCTCTCTCTCTCTCTCTCTCTCTCTCTCTCTCTCTCTCTATATATATATATATATATATATATATATATATATACACACTAGAGGCCCATTGCATGATATTCATGCAAGAATAGGCCTTCCATCCCCTGGCTTCACTCCCAGCCACCTGGGAGCCAGCAAGTCCTCTCTCCCAGCAGAAGCACTGCTCCTGTAGCTCCCTCCACCCCTCTCCCCCTCATAGTAGGCGTCCCGCCCCACCCGGCCGATCCATGCCTGCCTATGCAAATTAACCCATCATCTTTGGCAGGTTAATTTCCATACTCGCTCCTGAATGGCTGTAGGCATAGTGGAGATATGGTCAATTTACATATTTATCTATTATTAGGTAAGATATATTCCACATTTTGTTTATCCATTTTTCAGAGTGGATGCTTAAACATATTTGGGAGTAAATGACTGAAGAAATGATTATAGAAAACCAGAGTGTTATGAAATGTGATCTCTGAGGTCTCACTCAAGTTTGCTTATCCATGATTTTGTACTAATGACTTGAAAATGCATACAAAACCACTATGGTAAGAAAGAACACCTTCAGCTAAATTAATTAACATAATTATAATAGTGTTTTAGAAATTCTTTCCCTATGATTTAAATGACCTCATTTATTCCTTACAAGAACCCTGTGAGATCAGTATTATCGTTTTTACTAGAGGCCCGGTGCACGAAATTCATGCATGGGGACAGGGTGTGTGTCCCTCAGCCCAGCCTGCACACTCTCCAATCTGGGATCCCTCTCACAATCCAGGACTGCTGGCTCCCAACTGCTCACCTGCCTGCCTGCCTGATTGCCCCTAACCGCTTCTACCTGTCAGCCTGATCAATGCCTACCTGCTTCCCTGCTGGCCCGGTCACCCCTAACTGCCCTCCCTTGCCAGCCTGGTCACCCCCAATTGCCCTCCCCTGCAGTCCTGGTTGCCCATAACTGTCCTTCCCTTCAGGCCTGGTCACCCCCAACTGCCTTCCCCTGCAGGCCTGGATCCTCCCAAACTCTCCTCCCCTGCAGGCCTGGTCCCCCTAATTGTCCTTCCTGCAGGCCTGATCACCCTCAACTTCCCTCTCCTGCAGGCCTGATCATCCCCAACTGAGTATTTATCCAGAAGTGGAATTGCTGCATCATATGGTAATTCTATGTTTGAGTTATTTTTGAGGAACCACCATACTGCTTTCCACCGTGATTACACCAGTTTACATTCCCTGCAGCAATGCACAGGAGTTCCAATTTCTCCACAGCCTCTCCAGCACTTGTTGTTGCTATCCTGATGGGTATGAAGTGATATCTCATTGTGGTTTGATTTGCATTGCCGTAATGAGTAGTGAGGTTGAGCATCTTTTCATGTACTTATTGGCCATTCAGATACATTCTTTACAAAAACGTCTATTCAAGTCCTTTACCCATATTTTAATCAGTTTGTATGTTGTTGTGTTGTTGAGTGCGATCGTTGTTTTAAATTCTTTGTCTTATTTCTTTAAATTTTTTGTCTACGGATGTGCTTTTTTAGGGATGCTTCCTGCCAGCTTATTTTCTTCTTGTAGTGGGCCTTGCTTTCCTGTTTCTTTGCCTACTTTGTGATTTTTGTTGTTGAAAGCTGGCACTTGGAAAAACAGCCATCTCTTCCAGTCTTTGTAGACTGGCTCTGGGCTGGGCTCATTCTTCACCAATTAGCTAAGTGTGCTCTGGGCCGTAGGGGCTGCCCGAGTTGAAAACTTAAGGTCTTTTCTGAGCACGAGGTTTTTTCTTGGCCTTGTGTGGCTTTTTAAATCTTCGCCACCCACATACAAGACTGGTTTTGAATATTGACTTCACCAGAGCATCTCACCCCAGCATCTTCTCAGGGCCTTGGTTGGCCTATTGTACATCTTCACCAGTAACCTCTTATGAAACCACTAGGTTTCTACTGGTTTTAGTCTTTGCAGCTTTTATGAGTAACTTCCACTCTTCCCCAGCTCTATGTTAGGTGAAGCACAGACAGATAGATATTCAGGATCCCAGATGGATTAGAATGTAGCAAATGAGGTCCCAGTGGTTTATGGCAGGTAATTGGAAACTAGGATGCTACCTTCTCAAGACCAAGACACTGCAAGGAAGTGGTGGGGCAGGGATAAGAAAAAACACCGCAAAATTTCCTACCATTTTGAATGTGGCTTTTTCTTGACTGGGTATCCTTTTGGTTGCTTGTAGAACTTTAACCTTTTTGTATTGCTCCAATAACATTATTTTAGTGTGTGTGTGTGTGTGTGTGTGTGTGTGTGTGTGTGTGTGTGTGTATAAGTGTTTAATGTTTCTGTGGTGAGGTAAAAGCTTGGAGATTACTAGTCTGCCATTTTGTTGACATCACTCTTCACTTTAGATTTTATGACTTCTTTTTAGAATACGTTTGGGGGGACTATTGATGAAAATTGATACTTTTCAAGTGCCCTCTCCACTGAAGTTACTCTAAGGCACTATCTCTGCTTACTGGATTTTGAAGCCATGAATACAACCAGAAACTCATTAGAAGGCAAAATAAAGAGGCCACAGAGAGCCATATTTGAAGTTGGGAGAAAGCCCTCCTAACCCCTGGCTTGAAGATATTGTTGAGGCATTACTCACACAATCCCAAGAGAGAAGTTTTCCTCTTTACCTAATAAGGTTTAAAATACATAAATATTCTTTGAAGAGTAGATAAGACATTTATCATGCCCATTTGCCTCATGAGGAGACTGAAAATTATTATGAGTTTTAGCCAAGATTCTTCTTCCCACTCTACTGTGCTGCCCTTCCTGTCCTCCCTAAATATGAAAAATTCAGCTATAGCTGAAAGCAGAATTTCTTTCTCATTTGCAGATGTATCCCATGCATGTAGAATGATGCCTACCACATAATAGATGTTTAACAAATATTTGTGGAATGAGTGAATACATGGGAAGAGCTAGTTTCCCACAGTATATGAAAAAAATATGAGGAATTTCTTATATTTTTAAAACTTGGCTTAGTGGACTTTATAATAAAGTAGAACATACATACAGAAAAGCACCTGTCCTAAGCATATAGGTCAGTGATTTTCTACATGAACACATCCATGTAACCAGCTCCCAGACACACAAACACTATGCCCCATCTTCTCTCTGAAGGGTAAAACTACCCTGACTTTCTAACTATGTGGATTTGTTTTGCCTGTTTTTGAACTTTCTATAGATTAAATAATGTAATACGTACTCTTTTCTCTTCTGTCTTTTTTGTTTTGTTTTTATTGCTCAACATTTTGTGAGATTCATCCATGTTGTTGAGTGAAGTTACAGTTGAATTTTGACTTTTTTGAAACTTAAAAACATTTAGCTTGAAATTAATCAATGCCAGGGGGAACCACAGATTTATAGACCAATAGTCTTTGATAACCGTCCTTTTTTTAAAGTACATGGTGACACACTCTATGCTAAGAAGTGATATTCATGAATGATCTTACTTTCCCCTC
This sequence comes from Corynorhinus townsendii, assembly GCA_026230045.1. Taxonomy (NCBI): domain Eukaryota; kingdom Metazoa; phylum Chordata; class Mammalia; order Chiroptera; family Vespertilionidae; genus Corynorhinus; species Corynorhinus townsendii. Next base: position 74,468,438 of record JAPDVU010000001.1, on the reverse strand, counting down.
TCAAAAGTTTCCTGAGGTGCAGCTATCATTCTCCACACTTTCTTGATAGAAAAACTCAAATATAGAGAAGTTAACTAGCTGGCTAGTAAATATCAGGCTTGTAAGTAATGAAATTCTCAGTTGAAACCAGGCCTCACAGTCAACCACGCCTATGGTTTTGTTAACTGATACTCTCATTTGCCATTCCCACACAGGACTTCTTTAAGAAACTGTTTTCAATGAATATGCATTTAGGTAAAAGTAGTGGGGAAAGTGAGACTGTGCTAATTTGGAGACAGCTGTGTGTTAGCATCCTCACTGCCTGACAGGCCAATTTCCCAGAGCCTCTTTGCTGACCCTTTTGGTCCTTTGCCCTCTGATCACCTGGCCAGTGTATCACAGATTTGGGCCTCAGGATCAAGTCAGGAAGGACTGTCTCCTTGAGGTCCTTTTCTTTAGGCCCCAACAGTATGGGTCACAGACCAGCTAGAGGTCGTTCCCACTCCAGCTGTTCTCAATTTCTGGGTGGGAGGTGGTGCCCTTGGTTAAATCAGCCCCAGTTGAGATCTGGATTCCTCTGTCAGGTGGTGAGCATGTGCAGAATGTTTCTCTAGGGACAAACTCCCAGCCTGGGACTCACCGTATTGACTTCCCAGCTGTTTTAATACACCATTCAGAATGATGCAAGATTCTCTCTTGGTCCCACTTGTACCTTTTCCATTTTTGTAGGCCTTACACACTGCAGGCTCAGTTGACTCTTACAGCCCTCAGTGAGCAAGGACAGGTGTCCATTTGGCACCAGCAAAGGCTGTCCTCACGTGGCGTTGTCTTACCAATGGCCTGTTCTTTGTGACGCAGGACACACCCTAATTTTCCATTCTCCTTTAACCTTCAACTTTTTGTTAAAAAAAAAAAAAAAGTCTTTGCTTGGCCTGCTTGGCTTGACCTATGAATGCTGACCTATGAATCAGGAGGTCATGGTTCGATTCCCCATTGGGGTACATACCCAGGTTGCAGGCTCAAATCCCAGTGTGGGGCGTACAGGAGGCAGCTGATCAATGATTCTCTCTCAACATTGATGTTTCCAACTCTCTCTCTCCCTCCCACTCTAAAATTGATAAAAAATATATACTTTTAAGAAGTCTTTATTTGCTGAGCTTACAGATTCAGCCAGCATTTAACTATTAGAGTAGATCTTTCCCTCCCCCAGCCCTCTGTCTCTTAGTCCCTTTCCCTCATTCTCTTACTTGGGGTGAGTTACCTTGGTGCCCTCAGCCTCCTTTGTCAGAGTAATACTTCCTTTATTTCTCTTTTGCTTTTGAAGATATATACTGTCTGTGCTTTCATGACTGTGGCCTTTGCTTATCTCTTTGGCTCATCGGCTGATCTAACTCTCTGTAAAAGGCACCTTTCTCCTCGTCTCCCTCTTCTGTTCCATTTCCTCTTGTCTGGGAGAATGATTTTAGAGGGTGATAAGTACAATTCCTACCTCTGAAGCCTCTCTGAAGTGTCTGGAAGAGCTGAGTTTATCTTGCACCATGCTTAGCCCATGGAGCCTCACCACGCCTCTGTGAGAGTTGCCACCCTTGCCATTTAATAGAGATGAAGAAATGTGCTAAAACACACAGAGCTGGGAGTCAAACTTGGGTTATTCAAGCCAAAATGTTGTTCATTTTACTCCATTGCCTCCAAGCTTTTTCACTGTTGGTACTTATGAAAGAATGCTGCCCAGAAGAGAAGGATCTCATCCTATAATGCGCGTGAGGAGCCTCCTCACATGGAGGGCCCTCAGGGCTGTATTTCTCTGTTCACTCAGCTAACCAAAGGCCCCTTCTTCCAAGCCCAGCTCAGATCTCACCTCTTCCGCAGGCCTTCCCTGGGAAAAGCCCTCTTGTGCCTTTGAGTAACCAGGAGGCCTGTTTGATCTTGTATTTGGCACCTTCTTATTCATACTTTCATTTCATTCTTTATGCTTTGGCACATCCCATCTCCCATCATCGGCCTCTTAAGGAAGCCAATCACAGAGTATTTGTCTTTCTCTGTCTGACTTATTTCACTTAGCATAAGGACCTCAAGTATCAACCAAGTTGTTGGAAATGGCAGCATTTCCTTCTTTCCCATGGCACTTTCACTTTCCATGTTTTCAGTAATCTACAGTCAACCTCAGTCTGAAAATACCAAGTGAAAAATCCCCCCCCCCCAAAAAAAAAATTGTTTTAAATTGTATGCCGTTTTGAGTAGGGAAATGAAATCTCATGTTGTCCCTGTTCAGATACCTCCACCTTTGTTCTTCTTTCTCAAGATTATTTGGGTGATCTGAGGTCTTTTGTGATTTCATACAAATTTTATAAATTTTTTCCATTTCTGAGAAAAATATCATTAGAATTTTGATAGAGATTGCATTGAATCTGTAGAATGCTTTTGAAAGTGCAGACATTTTAACATTATTCTTTTAATCCATGAGCCTGCATCTTTTCATTTACTTGTGGTTTCTTCAATTTCTTTCATCAATGTTTTATAGCTTTTAGTGTATAGGTCTTTCATATCCTTGGTTAAATTTATTCCTAGCTATTTTATTCTCCTTGATGCAATTGTAAATGGGATTATTTTCATAATTTCTCTTCCCTAAATTATTAGCATATAGAAATGCAACTTATTTTTCTATATTGATTGATTTGTATCTTTCAGCTTTACTAAGGTTATTAGTTCCTATCTTTTTTTTTCATGTAGTTTTAGGGTTTTGTACACCTGCAAAGACTGAATTTTACTTCTTCCTTTCCAATTTGGATGTTTTTTATTTATTTTTTTCTTTCCTAGTTTCTCTGGCTAAGACTTGCAATACTATTCTATATAATAAAAGCATAATATGCAAATCGAACCAAACCGTGGAATGACCAGTTGGCAGGGGGCGGGGCTGGCGAGCAGGTGGCACCAGTCCAACCAAGGCGTGTGCCAACAGGAAGAGGGAGGGAACGGAGATGGGGAGGGGAGCAGTGACCAGCGGCGGCGGAGGGGCAATGGTGGGGGGGCTGGCACCATCCCCTGATCAGCCTGTCGGTCACCTCCTGCAGAGGGAGGCTGGGTGGCAACAATGGGGTGATGGGGGCAGTGCCATTCCCTGATTGGCTGGCCTGGTCACCTCCCACAGGGGGAGGCCAGACTGTGGCTTAGGCCCATTCCCCACAGAGTGGTCTCCTGGACTGTGAGAGGGCACAGGCCGGGCTGAGGGACTCCCCCAGTGCATGAATTTTCGTACACGGGGCCTCTAGACTATGTATATAAAAGCCTAACCAACCTGCCAATGGGTATGATGTGCACTGACCAACCGGGGGCAGATGCTCAACACAGGAGCTGCGGAGCCACAGTGACTTGGCAGCTGCAGTTCTCGGGTGACACACCCCGAAACCAGAGAGGAGAGAGCCCCATTCCTGCTTTGTCTGCATTACTTGAGATTATATGATTTTAATCCTTCATTTTGTTACTGGGGTATAACACATTTTTGATTAGAAAATGTTGAACCATCCTTGAATCCCTGAAATAAATCTCACTTGATCATGGTGGATGATCCTTTTATTGTGTTGTTGATTTCAGTTTACTAATATTTGTTGAAGATTTTTGAAGTTTTCTTTAATGGTGATATTGGCCAGTGATTTTCTTTTCTTGTTATGTTCTTACCTAGTTTGTTATCAGGGCAATGGTGACTTGTAAATAAATTTGAGAGTCTTTCTTCTTCAATTTTTTGAAAGAGTTGGAGAAGGTTTGTTGTTAATTCTTCTTTAAATGAATTAACATTTGATGCTGTCTTGTCCTGGACTTTTGTTCGTTGGGAGGTTTTTGTCACTGATTTAATCACCTTCTTTGTTATTGGTCTGTTTGGCTTTTCTGTTTCTCTATGAGTCAGTCTTGGTAGGTTATGTTTCTAGGAATTGATCCATTTCTTCTAGATTATCCTGAGTTTTGTGTGTGTGTGTGTACTTGTTTTTAATAGAATCTTATGATACTCTGTATTTTTATTGTATCAGATGTACAGATGTAATGTCTCCTGCATCATTTCTGATTTTGAGTCGTGAGTTCTCTTTTTCTGATCAGTCTAGCTAATGGTTTGTCAACTTTATCTTTTCAAAATCCACTTTATTTCCATTCATCTTTCATTGTTTTTCTCCTCGGATCTTTCATTTATTTTTGCTCTGATCTTTTTTATTGCCTTCCTTCTGCTAACTTTGCTCATAGTTTATTCTTCTTTCTAATTTCTTAAGATGTAAAGTTAAGTTGTTTCTTTGAGATATATTTTCTTAGTATGTGCATTTATCTATGAGAGCTGCAGTATCCCATAGATATTTTTTGTGTTGTTTTCTTATTCCATAGGTTTTGATATGTTAGTACCTCCAATTTTATTATGTTTTAAGATATTTCTTGATTTCCCTTTTATTTTTTTCTGCAATTCATTAGATTTTCAGTAGCATTTTGTTGATTTTGCACATATTTATGTATTTTCCAGACTTCTTCTTGCTACTAATTTCTAGCTTCATATCAGTCTTCTTAAATTTGCTAGGACTTGTTTTGTGACTGATCCTGTAATTTATTCTGAAGAAAGTTCAATGTGCACTTGAGAAGACTGTGTGTTCTGCTGCTGTTGAACCTATGTCCTGTATATGACTTAGGTTTCTTTGAGCTAATGTTTGGTTCAAGTCTAATCTTTCCTTGTTGATTTCCTGTCTGAAATGAGTTATCCATTGTTGAAAATGGAGTATTGAAGTCTTTTACTCTTCTTGTATTGTTATCTATTACTCCCTTCAACTATATTAGTATTTGCTTAATATATTTAGATGCTCTGATGTTGGGTGCATATATATTTATGATTGTTTTATCTTCTCAATGAATTGGCTTTTTAATTATTACATAATGTTTGTCTTTTTCTCCTTTAAGCTACCCCTGCTCTCTTTTGGTTTTCACTTTCATGGAATATTTTTTACCCCATCCCATTATTTGAGTCCATGTGTCTCCTTAAACCTTAAGTGAATCTCTTCAAGACAGCATATAGCCCTAGCCAGTTTGGCTCAGTGGATAGAGCATCAGCCTGCAGAACAAAGGGTCCCGGGTTTGATTCAGGTCAAGGGCATATACCTTGGTTGCAGGCTCCTCCCCAGCCTGGGGCCCTGGTCCAGGTTTGTGAAGGAGGCAACCGATCTATGTGTTTCTCTTACATGATGTTTCTTTCTGTCTTTCCTCTCTCTTCCACTCTCCCTAAAAATAAATGGAAAAATATCCTCAGGAGAGGATTAACAAAAAACAAACAAACAAACAAAAGACAGCATATAGTTTGGTCTTTTTTTTTTTTTTAATCCATTCAGCTACTTACTGGGATTTCAATTAATTAATATTTAGAACAATTACTGATAAGTAATAATTTACCAATGCCATCTTATTGTTTTCTGGCTGTTTTAAAGTTTTGTTTTTCTTCCTTTTTGTTGCCTTCCTTTGTAAATTGATTGTTTTCCATAATGAAATGCTTTAGTTCTCTTCTCTTTATCTTTGTATATCTATTGTGAATTTTGGCTTTGTAGTTACCATGAGATGTTACATAAAACATATATATATCATATGTATATATATATGTTACAGTCTATGCTGAGAACAATTTAACTTTAATTGTGTACAAAAACTTTATACTTTTACTTCTATGTTTCTGAGGCCTTTTTTAATTGTGTTCATTAACATAAAAAAGCAAAAGCTATTTTTATGCTTTTGTGCTGTAGGTATTATTCTAGAGTTAAGTAGTTAGCTCATCATTATCTATAATAATAAAAGCATAGTATGCTAATTAGACCAGATGCCTGAACAGCAGAATGACCATCTGGACCACCTTCTGGATGAAGTCGGGGCTGCAAGGGCTGGAGGCAGCCGCCATGGCTGTGTGGGCCGAGCCACTTGCACAGTTTTCATGCATCAGGCCTCTAGCATTACAATATTAGTGTATTCTGAATCTGACTATATGCTTACCTCTACCAATGTATTCTTTTATGTTTCATGTCACCAATTAGTGACATGTTTCAACTTTAAGAACTAATTTCAGCATTTATTTTTTTTTAAATATGCTTTTAATGATTTCAGAGAGAGAAAGGGAGAGGGAGAGAGAGATAGAGACAACAATGATGAGAGAGAATCATCAATTGGCTGCCTCTTGCACACCTCCTACTGGGAAGCCAGCCCATAACCCAGGCATATACCCTGTCTGGGAATCGAACTGGTGACCTCTTGGTGCATGGGCCAACACTCAACCATTGAGACACACTGGCTGGGCATTCAGCATTTTTTTAAAGTTGGTTTAGTGGTGGTAAATTTCTTTAGTTTTTGTTTAATAAAGTCTTTATTTTAGTTTCAGTTCTGAAAACAACTTTGCTGGGTAAAGTATTCTTGGTTGACAATTTCTTTCCTTTAGCACTTTGAATATATTTTCATATTCTCTCCTGACCTGTAAGATCACTGCTGAGAAATCCACCAAATGCCTTATAGTGGTTCCTTTGTACAAAGAATTATTTTTCTCTTGCTTTTTCCTTTTCAAACTCTTTGTCTTTGGTTTCAGACAGTTTTATCATTATGTCTTGGAAAAGAACGTGTTGAATTAAAATTTTGAAGTGACCTATTAGATTCATGAACTTGGATCCATCTTTGCCTTTTAAAATCCATTCTCAACATAGTTATTTTTTAAAATACAAATTAGCTCATGTTTCTCCTTTTTCAGAAAACCCTTTCGGATCCTCATCATCTTACTTAGAGTAAAGGCCAAAGGACTTAAAATGCTCTGTAACGGAGCTCTCAACCATCTGACCTTATGCCCCACCACTTTGCATCACTCATTCTGCTCCACCCTCAACTTTCCAGTGTTCATGAGCCATTTTAGTGCCTTTCACTTGCAGTTCTCTCTGCTTAATATATTCTTTCTCAAATATTCACATGGCTTGTATCTTCACTTATATGTTTTCAAATGTTAGCTTATCAGTAGGACTTCCTTGACCAACCTATATTTTGAAAATCCTCCATCCCTCCCAACAGCTAGCACTCCTTTCCTCCTTAACTTGACTTACTTTTCCCCAAGGCACTTATCTTCATTTTTACTTTGTTCTGTGTCTATCTCTCCAAACAAGAATATAAGCCCCAAGGGGATAGGGACTTACTGGTTTAGTTTATTACTCAATGCCTAACACCTGGAAATGTACCTCACACCATTTTTCAGAGTGGATGCTTAAACATATTTGGGAGTAAATGACTGAAGAAATGATTATAGAAAACCAGAGTGTTATGAAATGTGATCTCTGAGGTCTCACTCAAGTTTGCTTATCCATGATTTTGGATAATGACTTGAAAATACATACAAAACCACTATGGTAAGAAAGAATACCTTCAGCTAAATTAATTAACATAATTACAATAGTGTTTTAGAAATTCTTTCCATATGGTTTAAATGACCTCATTTATTCCTTACAAGAATCCTGTGAGATCGGTATTATTGTTTTTACTAGAGGCCCGGTGCACAAAATTCATGCATGGGGGCAGGGTGTGTGTCCCTCAGCCCAGCCTGCACACTCTCCAATCTGGGATCCCTCTCACAATCCAGGACTGCTGGCTCCCAACTGCTCACCTGCCTGCTTGCCTGATTGCCCCTAACCGCTTCTGCCTGTCAACCTGATCACCCCCTAACCACTCCCATGCCAGCCTGATCAACACCTAACTGCTCCCCTGCTGGCCCGGTCACCCCTAACTGCCCTCCCTTGCCAGCCTGGTCACCCCCAACTGCCCTCACCTGCAGGCCTGGATCCTCCCAAACTGTCCTCCCCTGAGGGTCTGGTCACCCCTAACTGCCCTCCCCTGCAGGCCTGATCACCCCCAACTGTCCTTCCTGCAGGCCTGATTGCCCCCAACTGCCCTCCCTTGCAGGCCTGATCCCTCCCAAGTGCCCTTCCCTGCTGGCCTGATTGTCCACAACTGCCCTCCCCTGCTGGCCATCTTGTGTCCACATGGGGGCGGCCATCTTTGACCTCATGGGGGCGGCCATCTTCTGTGTTGGAGTGATGGTCAATTTGCATATCACCTCTTTATTATATAGGATTCTCTCAATGCAGAGATTGAGGGAAAGAAAGGATTAACACCTAGCCTAAGGTTACAGAATTAGTAACTGGCAGAGCCAGGACTTGAACTCAGGATATATTTTTTCATTATATATCTTCTCCTATGGAATACATAATACTCTCCTTAAAATATTTTATTTCAATGCACATATTTGAAATATGGATACTATAAACATTTATTTCATGAACTATATTAATAGGTAACATCTACACTAATAAAAGAGAAACATGCAAATTGACTGTACCTCCACAAGCCACGCCCACCAGCCAATCAGGAGCAACTATGCAAATTAAGCCAATCAAGATGGCTATGGCCACGGAGTGAGCAGAAGGCTTGGGTTTCCCCGGCAATGGAGGAAGCCAAGCTTCCCGCCCGCTCTGGCCAGCCTTGGACTCCATTCAAGGATACAAAGTTTCAATTATAGAAGATAAATAAATCCCAGATACCAGGGCCACCGCTTGGGTCACCAGGGGGCATGGCCAGCCTGCAAACCACAGGCCCCTGGCCCAGGCCTCCCCATGCCCCAAGGGAACCGCCACCCTGATCTGGGACACCCTTCAGGGCAAACCAGCTGGCCCCCACCCATGCACCAGGCCTCTATCCTATCTAATATAAGAGTAATATGCAAATTGACCATCACTCCAACACACAAGATGGCTACCCCCATGTGGACACAAGATGGCCATCACAAGATGGCCAGCAGGGGAGGGCAGTTAGGGGTGACCAGGCCAGCAAAGGAGGAAAGTTGGGGGCAACTGGGCCTGTAGGGGAGGGCAGTTAGGCGCAATCAGGATGGCAGTGGAGCAGTTAGGCATCAATCAGGCTGGCAGGGGAGTGGTTAGGGGGTGATCAGGCTGGCAGGCAGAAGCAGTTAGGGGCAATCAGGAAGGCAGGCAGGTAAGCAGTTTGGAGCCAGCAGTCCTGGATTGTGAGAGGGATGTCCGACTGTGTGTTTAGGGTCGATTCCTCTCGGGGTCCCAGATTGGAGAGGGTGCAGGCTGAGCTGAGGGACTCCCCCCACCCCCACCCCCTGCGCACGAATTCGTGCACCGGGCCTCTAGTAAGTAATAAAAATAAAACTGTTGTAATTTTGTCAATGATTTTTTTTCCTTTTTCTCTTTGGTTTATTTTTTTCTTCTGCTTTTACCTCTTAATTTATTTGAGCTTTTCACTAGTCTTTGTGGATTTTGTCTGTTATAAACTGTGACATCATTCCAATTACTGGAATTTTCACACAATCACCAGGGGGATTATAAACTTATCTGAAAACCATCCTGAGGCTTTCTGACATGACGGAACAGGGGATTATTCCCTTTTCTGTCACTTTCTTCTCTTTAGCCTTGAGGTCCTTATGATATTTCATGATCAAGAGTTTTGCTGTTCCATGAACCTATCTTGTCAAGTGAGGGAATCAGGGGTCCCGGGACGCCCATAGGGAGAGGGGCAAGGGATGAAGGAGTCAGCTAGATAAGCACTAAGGTATGGTCAGCGGCTTGAAGTATGGAGAGATGAAAACCTTTGTAAGAATAACAGTTTAGGTCTGGCTGGTATGGCTCGGTGGTTGAGTGTCGACCTATGAACCAGGAGGTCAGAGTTCAATTCCTGGTCAGGCCGTATTGCCCAGGTTGCAAGATAGATCCCCAGTAGAGGGCATGCAGGAGGCAGCAGATCAATGATTCTCTCTCATCATTGATGTTTCTATCTCCCTCTCCCTCTTCCTTCCTCTCTAAAATCAATTAACAACAACAAAAAGAGTAATGGATTATTCTAGTTTGTGCTTAAAGCTTTGCATTCTCAATCTTTAGCACATCCCTAAGAGGAATGCACTGTTTTACAAATGAGGTTTTAACTGCACATAACTAGTAAACTGCAGGGCTGAATCAAGAGCCGGGTACTTTCTGCTGTACTGTTATTTGTAAGTCATCATGTTCCTTAGAGCTAAATAAAGAGCTGCCCATGAGAGAAGGATTGAGGACATCTCAGGTTTTAAGAAACAACACCCACATTTCTATTCACATGACTATTCTGTGCACGGAATAAAAGCAGTGGTCAGTGAATATGCCTATACATCTTTAATTCCGTGAATTTAAATGATCTGAATTCATTCTTGCGGGTGTAGAGAAGAAGTGGAGTGTTCTTATGTAACTACTATTTTACTCAACACCTAAGTAGAAATCTCATTTCAGTTTGAATTAAGAACTGATTAGAGAATAAAATGTCACACGGAGTAGAGAAATTCCTTTTGAAGCAGCACAAAAGGAAGTCCCTAAAGAAAGCATATTTGTCAAGTGCATATGCAAGGAAAAGAGTGGCTCCTTTCAAGAGTGAGCACTGCCTAGACAAGCTAAGAGATTTGGGAGAAATTGCCTGGTAAGAGAGGGAAATGTAGGCAGGTGGCCTCAAATATATGGGAACAAAAGTATCTTTGTTCCTTGAAACTGAAGAGTGCTGGTAAAACTGAAATGATCTATAATTGCAGCTAATTGTCATCTCCGCATCTTTTATGAAAGTTTTCTCACCACTCCAGCAACTGGAGAGTGTGTTTCTCAGGGGAGGGGGGCATTGAGAAAAGGCCCCAACCCCTTACTAGTGAGCCATGTGACTGAAGTTAATGATCACTTGTCTTTATGCAGTAAGCACTCTCCCCTCACATTGATGCACTCTCCCAGCCTTCTGTTTATGCCGGATACTCACCTCCAGGTGGCCTTTAAACCAACAAAATCAACGTCTTTTCTCCCTGAATCAGGTTCTCACACTTGATCAAGTACAACACAGTTGAGTGAGGCAGGAGTCAGAGCTAAGTTAGAATTACCCAAAGCAGGAGGATTTTTATGATAAATTGACTCAGTTATCATATGGGACTGAAGAAAGGAGCAGTGGTACTGTGTGACAGGGCAGCTGTGTGCCTGCCTGCCTGCCTGCCTGCAAACGTTCACTCTTGGCAAGTATTTCCAGAGGAGGCAAGGGGCCAATCAAACTTCATGGATGGTTCATCTGTCATTCCCAGCTGCCTCCCGCATCTAAGTCCACCTGCAGGCTCACAGCAGCAGGCCTGCCCACATCTTCGTTTACAGGGCACTGGCATCACCTGCCTCAGCCAGTGGGATCTGCATTGGGCCTGACAGGAAAAGCTTTGAGTTCCCTTCGCCCTGGGCATGGCAGACTAGCAAATGAGGAGTGGGAGGTTCCCAAGGCTCAGTCAGAGGATGGATGGAAATGAGGGTTGACAATGTTCCTAAAGGGCTGAAATTAAAAAAATAAATAAATAAATAAAAAAGATCATTGGATCACTGCTTTTAAGGGGTATTGCTGCTGCTTTTACTATGCTGGCTTTGAGTAGAGTGCTGGAAAAATCACCCAGTCAAGCTCAAAGCCAGGCTGAACAGAGAGGGAAATATGGGAAAGGGAATTTCCTTATTTATTGCATGATGAAAATGATTTCGCTGCCAATTTGGGAAGGGAAGGGATAGAGGTTGGGCAGGGGTGGGAGGAGGGATGCGGGCTGGGAATGGCTGAAAGGACGTAACTATAACTAGTTACTGTGTTGGATGTCTTGTGTTTCTAGGAAGTGCTTCAGCGGGAGTGCACTGGTGCTGCGTGAGAGGTGAGTCACAGGACAAAGAAGAGGCAGAGATGAGGACACCCTAGCCTCCAGCTCCCTGAAGCCACATGGCATGGATGAAGACATGCGTGTCTATGTGGTGCTGCCCAGCCCATCTCTCCCCTCTGTTCTTGTCCAACACAACCTGCCTTTTGGATGGGCAGGAAGAGGAATCTTCCTTGAGAAGAGTGGACATAAAGAGGACAATGTGAATCTAAAAATCAGGGTGGTCTTAGATCAGAGAAATGTGAACTCAACTCCAGTGTACCTGCTATTGCTGCTGGCCCTTACAAACTACACACAGGAAGGGATGGTCAGTCTAATGAAGGTTAGCAGATGATACTACTCTATTCCTGACTTACACTGGCTACTCAAGTAAGGTGAATACACTAACAAGTAAACTGGAAAAAAAGGCTAATACCTAAACTAACCAAAAAAATATTTTGGCCTTAATTATGTGGATATTACTCTAGATATAGTTTAACATTAATAATGACTATCTAAAATTATCTTTAAAAATACAAATTCTTTTCATTCCCTTTAGCCTCGTTAAGATGGCAATAACTTGGGCAGTAAACAGAAATTTTAACAAGACAATATTAGGAGTGCATTAAATAAATATAAATTTTATTAAAAACACTCACATAGCGTTATCAGGAATGATATAATAATAAACGCTTTCAAATAACTTGCATTCATAACATTACAATACTTACAGTATTTACAACCATCCTCAGATTTTATAGACACCCAAACATTTCATGAAAATGAAATGAAACTAAGTTTTTAGAAAAGCATAGAAAAAATGCACACAGAGTTCATTATCTTAGTGTCCAACTGCAAAAGGTTCCTATACAAGTTGACCACTAGCTTGAGAAGTGAACTGTACACCACTGTGCATCAATCAAGATGAAAAATTCATTCAAGTAAAGTTGACACCACTCAGAAGCATTTTCAAGTATGGCTATATAGTCAACCTGATATTCCTATATAAGCAAACTGGAGATCTGCTTGCATTCATTCTGAGGCAGGTTTTATATTTACAATTATAGATCTGATATTTACAATATGCCATTCAATTTTCTCTTCTTCTCCCTACCTAACCTCTCCTGAACACCCCAAACTATATTTCCTGCTCTTGCTGGCTAGCAGTTTGACAAGTGACAGTGGATGATATAGAAACCAAATATTCATAAAGGGATGGATGACTCAAAACCAACAAATATGCATGTAGTAACCAAATATTTGGCATTAGATATATGCTATTTGTAAAATATTAAAATCATGTGGTTTGACATGTGCAAAGCAAATGTTTTTGAAATATTTGTAAATTGGTCACAGCCAAAAAGGAAAGTTTTTAAAAAGACAAAAGCCATGTTATAAAGAAAGATTTGACCAATAAACCTCAAAGGCTCCCTTGATTAAGAATTTAAAATTATAGTAAGCAAAAGTGTACTTAGACCAAAATGTAATTGTACAGTTGATTGCACACCATACCCCTAAATGTTCTGCCTGTTTGGGGACGTCCTTATGGATCTGTACCTATACTGATTACAGGATCAAAACATCTTTATTTAGAGAGTTGAAAGACTCTAGCCAGCAGCCACTTGCCAAACTCCTGCCTTATAATTTTCCCTTTATCAACTCAGTGCATTCTATTTCCATGTAATTTTTTTCCTGCTCAAAACAGTCAAAATATTTCCCAAACTTTTAAAATGCTTTTCTTTACAATAAAAGGGGTCAACAGATATACAAAATTAGTTTTAGTTACATGAGGACATATACAAGCAAAACAGGAGGGATTCAAAGTAAAAGGTTTAAATCCCTGAAAAAGAATATGTTTATTAACCTACAATTTTACATAAACACAGGTGACATGTTGGCATAAGGAGAACATGAGCTGAAATATCCCTGATTTTTAGAACAAAAAGGATGACGTTCAAGTTATACTTGCTAAGAAATCAAGTATTGAACAAAAAGGTATGCATTTTAATTATAAAAAAGAAAGACTTGGAAAAAATGATGGTACATGATGCTATAAGCTTTCACTCTCAGTTCAATATCCTATTGCCAAACTAGTGTTGAGGTATATGACAGTAGGAACACCACTCAACCCTTTACTGAATTCTTAGCTCACATTATGATATATTTGTAGCAGGCTGAGTAGCACCATCATGATGTGAAATCTGCTTCAAATCCATATATATATATATATATATATATATACACATATATATGTATATATTTAATTTTTTACAGTACTAAAATACTAAAGCATTGCGTTAAAAAAGTTTTGTTTACAATTAATTTACTTACTATACATCTCTTTCACTTCTTTATACAAATTAATGATTTAAAACCACCACAGCAAGCCAGCTGCCTGTTTTTCTTCTCCTTTAATTAACAGATTCACACGGAACTAACCCTGTTTATTCATCTTATGCAGGCATCAGTCTGCTCGGTCTGTCTTCCTGGTAAAGAGGACACTTAAGCCAAGAAGTGACAACATCACAACGTACAATTATCAACACAAAGGCAGACTGACATTCAATTGCTGAAGAGCACATAGAGCCATAAAATCACTTTGTGTAAGTGAATGGCATGGTTGAGTCTGTGGTATGAAGTCAATCATTACTGAAGTTGATAAAAAAATTCTGAAAAGTACATATTTGACCAATGAACTTGTCATACAATTTTGTATAAAACTGTTACAGTATAGCATGAGAGATGAGCACCAGAAAACATGTGTTATGGACTAACGTATTCTCTAGAATCCAGTAAACCCCTTTTGGATTTAACCGGCTGTATGAAAAATGGACACATTGCTCATCAGCAGATGCATGGCTAAAAGCAAAAATATTTTAAAAGCTTTCTTAAAAAAATCAACTTTGCATTCTAAAATGAAAGTAAACTTTTTTTTTAAACGTCTCGGTACCTTAGCATTGTTCAAGTTGTCAAAGCTTAGGTAGGCAAAGTGCTTCTAAGACACCATTTAAAATATTTATACATATACATGTGTGTGCACATATACATGTGTGTGTGTGTGTGTATATATATATATGTACATATATACGTTTATTGTCCTACAAGGACTTCACTGGATGAGCAAAATCCAGAGGCTTTTAAAATGTCCACTTTTTAAAAACAGCTTGTGTAAGAATAGGTAATTATAATAAAAACTTGAATGAAAAGGTACCCCTATTATTCAAGGGCATTGGAGTTCACTTATAGATCTTGATGATATAAAGGCATTAAATTTTCAACTGTTAAAGACACCGTTTTCTTAGCACCATTTCTTAGAACATCCAAACAAATTCAGTGTTTTGCTGTCTATTCATTTATGCTTCCTGTAGCTATTTGATAAATAAAAGTTAATATTAAGATTACAGTAAAAACTGCATGTTAAAAAACCATAATTCCAGTATTTCAGTACATCATATGTTCAGCACCAGATGGAATTTAAGAATCCTGCCACTGTAATACTACAGTACTTGCTTGATTTGTGTCCAGGACTATGCAAACTTGGTATTACTAAAAAGTGGTCACAGATGTGTAGAGCTGTAAGGTGGGGAAAAGTCACATTTACATATCATCTCGTCCAATAATAGAACCAGTGTTTAAAAATGTAAATTGTGGAACCCTCTCTTCCCCACCTTCGTTTTGCATAGAATGCTTTGGTCTTTTGCAAGGATGCCATCTGTGACCACTTAGGAGTCAGTGGAAATTAAGTGCTATGGTAAGGTGACCTCTTTTTTTGTTTGCTGGTGAGCTGAGGTTCTTCCTACCACATTTGTCATGAATACTGTGTCCTTTCCCCAGGGCCCAGGTCATGAGAACTACACTGTGGGCAGGTTGGCTGTGGTCTTTTCAAATGAGGTAACCAACCCCGGGGGCGACATCACACGTATCTGTTGTAAGGCCCTGTGACCCGAGTGAAGGCATATGGAGATGTGGTTACTGTGGAGTCTGTGGTCACCGACATGGTCCTCTCGGCCAGGGACTTGATGAAGCGCAGGTAAGTGGGCTCGGAAGGCTCGTGCGGCTCGGTGGGCTCCCGTTTCACTTTCTTGCCGTGGGTTTTCTGAGGCACGTAGTCTGGGCCGTACTTCTCGCACTCCTCTTCCTTCTCCCGTGCTTTCTCGGCCATTTTGGCTTCC
Organism: Corynorhinus townsendii; assembly: GCA_026230045.1. NCBI lineage: Eukaryota > Metazoa > Chordata > Mammalia > Chiroptera > Vespertilionidae > Corynorhinus > Corynorhinus townsendii. The sequence goes on along the minus strand of JAPDVU010000001.1, from coordinate 74,452,574 downwards.
CAGAGCGCCAAGCCATGTTTGGGCTCATTCATGCTCTTGTGTTGGTAGAAGACGAGCGAGATCCTGGTGGGGTGATTCCGGTTGGGGTTCTTTAAGGGGGTCGTGGCGTGCAGCTCCCGCTTTGCACACTCGATGAGAATGGACCCATGAGCCGGAGCCACAGCCACGCCCCCGATGTCAGGGTCCAGGAAGCTCTGCTCGCTGTCCGACCAGACCTCGTCGTTTTCCTCCGCGCCAGGGGGCTGCTTCTCTTGGCTGCTCGCGTCATGCAACCTGTGCAAGCCTTGCTGGGCAGCCGCTGTTCGACCGTGGTTCAGCCCCGGAAGCATCTTGGGGAGCCCGTTAGCTGTGTGGGAAAGCAGGTCGTTCTCCTTGTTCTGGAGGTGCAGGGCGTGGAGAGAGCTGTTGAACATGCCCGGAGCTGCACCGTAGTTATGGAGCATATGAGAAGGTGGGTGATGCTCCCCATTTTTATAGTCTATGTTGGGGTTGCTCAAATTGGGTGGGAATCTAGAGGCGGCTCCCAGGAAGTGACCATCCATCTCGTGCGTGGAATAAGGAGGCAATGTCCCCACGTGGCGCACGTTTGGCCTGGGAGTGCAACTGCTGAAGGTGTCTCCCTGCAAATTTTGGTTTCCGTAACCTAAGGGTTTGGAAGTAAAACTCGGGCTATTTCCAAACCTCGGCTGGTAAAGTGTATGGATGGGCGGTAGATTTAGCTTAGAGAGAGGGTCTTGGTTTGGATACCTATATAGATCCATGGGCTGGGACTGGGGAGAGTAAGAACCCAGATAGGAGGAGCAGCTGTCCATGGATACGTTCCCGTTGCACTGATATGATGGATATTGGTTGTTCTGATTTAGAAGCCCAGGGTAGGGGCTCATGAGATTAGAAGAATTCAAATATGAACCTGCAGTTTGGGATGAGGTTGAGTAGTAGTTCACACAGTTGGCGCCTCCTCCATAAATATCCGAATTGTGTGAAGAGCTTGAATAAGGACTAACTGGATTGGGCCGTCTCATATATAGATTGGTGGGTCCAGAAGAATAGTAAGAGTTGACAGTCTCTGAATGATGGTTATTAGTCAAGGGGTGATGTGGTGGCTGCTGCTGGAGTGGCTGTGGCTGCGGCTGCGGCTGTGGCTGTGGCGGCTGCTTCTGTGGCTGTGGAGGCTGTTTCTGTAGTTGCTGTGGCTGTGGCTGTGGCTGTGACTGGGGCTGGGGCTGGGGCTGCTGGGACAGCTGCATGACTGGTCCTGAAAGTCACAGAAGTTTTGTGGACAAGATCAGAAAAGAGCAGGAACAAGCATGCTTGATTATTATTTGATGAAAGCTAGTGAGGATGCTTAAATGCATGTAAGAACCACCACCAGGATTATGCAACATCCATCAAACAAGGTAAGAGCAGAGTCAGGGTGCTGATGACTGTCTGGCATAATTTTTTGTGTCTAAAGCATCAGAAATAAAATGACAGACCTCATAAAGGGAAAGTCTGGTAAATGAAGGTAAAGGTAATGAACACCCAAAAGACATTCCACAGAGAGCATCACATCCTCTGGAGCCTCTGCTTCTGATCATGCCAAACTCTCTGCATGAAGTGCCCTCCGCCCTCCACCCAGCTCCCTGCCCTCCCTTGGCACAGTCATCCCTTCCTTGAGCCAGCCTTCTATGACCTCATCTTCCAGGGCTTTTGCATTACCCACCACAAACCTAAGTCACATGAAGCAACAGTCACAATGTATTGTAATTATCCATGTTTAGTCCCCTCTTTAACCTCCTAACAAGGAATTCCTTGTGTGGGAAGGGACCATGTCTTATTTTACGTTATTTCTCCACTGCCTGGCATGCAATAAAATTGGTTACATAGTTAAAATTAAGTAGCATAAAATTTGTTATGAAAAGATTCAGCAATGCAATGAAAAGAAAAATGACATTCATTTAAACACCCAAAGCTTCTTCTATAACACACAAACCCATTTCATTAGCATGCTTTTGAGAAAGGAAATTTATAGAGTTGTAGATGAAACTTTCAGCTTTGCAAGTGACACTTTAAAAAGTCATACTATTATTTCACGACCTCACTTAAGAGCGTTACCGGAGATCAGAACAAATGGAGCTGCACTGGCAGCCCTGACCAGCGGAACAATCATCACAGAAGCCGGTAAGAAGGGACGAGAGGCCAAACTCTACACGCTTACACTTTACAGCTGACTTAAAGGAGATATCATGGACTGAATAGGATTAATTTCTCCCAGGGAGTCAACCAATCAACAAATATTTGTTAAGCATCTTTGGCACATTATTCTAAATTACTTAGTTTCTTTGGGCTTCACAATGAATCAACAGGAAGATTTGACTTTCTAAGCAAACTGGTTCATTAAACTTACAAGATACACACTTTTCTCTTGTTAATGGTCAGGCCTATCATTTGGATATGGACATTACATTGTTGTATGATTCTTGACACTATTAACTGCTGACATAAAGCAAGGGGCTATGGACAGAAAATATCAACTAAGTATTGATAAGTCACATTCTGTTGCTACTACTATAGATGTGACCCATGGGATGGGTAAAAGCTTTATAAGAACTACATGTGGAGTCACCTCCGAAACCTCAAACGTAGTATGGCTAGGGAAAGGCATCTTATTCTCCCACCACTACCCCCTTAAGCTTGTTCCCAAACTTATTTCAATAAATTGTACTGCTTAAGTTATCTAGGCTTAAAACTTTGGAGTCATCCTTAAATTTGTCTTCTCCTTATCCCAATGTTTTGCCATCAGTATATTGATATTAATTTTGGAAGAATTCACTTCTGTCATTTTTGCTACATCTTCATTGTTACCACCAAAATTCAAGCTCTTATGACCTCACTCTTGGTTTATTGCTTCTGTCTTCAAACTATTAGCTCCTTCAGCTCTAATGTGGCCTACCTGCCACTGCTAGATTAACACTGATTTCACCATATCACTTACCTATCAGGAGATTCTGCCATGTATTATAGAATAAAACCCGAAGTTCCCCATCAAGTTGATGGTGCAATAGCTCAGTACCATCTCCAAGAGCAAAGCCTGGCCCTTGCGACTTTAGAGAAGATTCTGGTACAGAACTAAGACCATGACTAAATGTGACCTTCCAAAATGAACAATGCTCATTTTAAGTACCATATAACACATACATCTACAAGGCGTACATTAAGTTTACCTGCCAAGTGTTTAGCCTGGCCTGCACCTTCAGTCTGCTTTGTGCGGGATGGGGCTGACTTGTCCTTTTCATTCTTATGTGCACTGTTCTCCAGAGAAAAAAGCTTTTCGGCTGCAGCTTTCTTAGCTTCTAGTTTCCTCTGTCGGCACGTCTTCACTGGCTCTGCTAACATCCTGACTTTCCGCCGAAAAGAGCTCAGCACCTGAATAGCACCATTTCGTTTCTTCTCCTCCTGAGCTTCTACACTCCCAAACTCGTCCACATCAGAGACTTTGTAGAGCGGCAGCACGTGGAGCTGCTCATCCTCAGGCTTGCCTCTGATTTCTCGATTGTCTTCTCTTGTGAGGGTGCATACCTGGTAGGAAAGTAAGACAAACAGCCTGTTTCAGTCCAGAACAACTGTGTGTGTGTGTGTGTTTGTTTCTTGCTCTCAGTATTTAGATTTGTGGTGGTGGTCTACTGGACCAGATCAGTGACCATAAAACTATGTCTGTTATTAATAAAGAGTGAATCAATTTCCCCAGCAGCATGGCTCCATGATTGAGCAGCAACCTATGAACCAAGAGGTCGCAGTTCCATACCTGGTCAGGGGACATGCCTGGGCTGTGGGCTTGATCCTCAGTGTGGTATGTGCAGGAGGCAGTGAAGCATTGATTTTCTCTCATCATTGATGTTTCTATTTCTTTCTCCCTCTCCCTTCCTCTATGAAATCAATACACACACACACACTGAGTGGCCAGATTATTATGATCTCTGAATGCATAATAAGCTGGCCACTCAGTGTATATCCTATATAATAAAAGGCTAATATGCAAATTGTCCCCTCAACCAGGAATTCGACCAGCAGGCAGGCCAGCCAAACGCCCATGTCCCCTCCCCTTGGACAGGCTAGCCAGACCCCACCCATGCATGAATTCATGTACCGGGCCTCTAATATATATGCACACACTGAGTGGCCAGATTATTATGCATTCAGAGATCATAATAATCTGGCCACTCAGTGTGTGTATGTGTGTGTGTGTGTGTGTGTGTGTGTATGTAATATGCTAATTAGACTGGATGTCTTCTGGACATCCTTCCAGATGTCCTTCTGGACAATGCCATGGTGGCAGGGGCTTAGGCAGAGGCGGTTAGGGGCAATTAGGCTGGCAGGGGAGAGCAGTTAGGGGCGATCAGGCTGGCAGTCAGGTGAGCAGTTAGGAACCAGAGGTCCTGGATTGCGATAGGGATGTCCGACTGCCGGTTCAGGCCCGATCCCGCCAGAGATTGGGCCTAAACCGGCAGTCGGACATCCCCCAAGGGGTCCTGGATTGGAGAGGGTGCAGGCTGGGCTGAGGGACCTCCCTCCCCCGCCCCGCCCATGCACGAATTTCATGTACCAGGCCTCTAGTGTGTGTGTGTGTGTGTGTGTGTATAAATTTTTTTAAATCTCCAAAGAATATGCTCTATGAAAATCCTATATGGCCTACAAAGCCTAAAATATATACTATCTTGCCTTTAAAAGTTTTTCATCTCCTGCCCTAGACCATTAAATCAATACTTTCTCTGCTTCTCAACAAAAGCTTTGTACCAGTTTTCTCAAATTCTTTCCACTATTGCTATTACCTCCCTGAATTTTTTTCTACCCTACAATATGGCTATCTTTTGTTTTCTCATTAACTGGTCACCTTCCTTAACTATAACTATATCCATGTTGATGACTCGTTAGGTTGATGAATGCAGTTTCTTCACTTGAACTTTCTCATTCCTTATCTCCACCTCGGATCATCTCTCTCCAGGCAAGCCCTTTTCCCAGACTTCATTAGTATGGAAGGTTGCCCTACCCTAAGACTGTATTCATTTCCCCTCTGTACCATAGTCTCCAATTACAAGGCCCAGTGCATTTCACCCACTGGAATATGTAGTTCTGTGGGCTCTTTTCCACTTTGAATCTTCTCTAGTAGTTACAGCGACAGTGACGACGTGCTTCCATTAGTACTTCTCTGCAAGGTGACTGGTACTTTGGTTTGCTGCTTAACTGACCACAACCTACCAGATAGCTGACACGTAATTTTTAAAGATTTTTTTGGCAGCCACCTGCTAGGAGCTGGCAACTCATACACACTGGTTTAGATTAGCACCAAGAATTTCCATGATTTTCATGTGCTTGTCAACACAGTTTCCCCTGGTGTGCCAACCTGTTATGAGAGTACTAGTTATGCCAAACAGTTATGCAACAACAGTTCATTCATGAAAACGCTGCTGTGCTGTGTGACACCCGCAGAGAGCGTGTTACTCTCACCAAATGCTGCTACCTGCCAGCCCTCTGCTCCTCCACGCCGGTCCTCAGCCGCACTTACCAAGGTGCTGCCATTGTGCATGTTGTGCAAGTCTCTATGGGCATGAGCACAGAAGTCCAAGCACGCAGTGACCCCTGAGAACGGACGGCCTTCCTTCAGACCCAGGCGGCATTCTGGCGCTCGGTGTTCATATTCAATCTGAAAAAGACAAGTATGTGTGTGAGTGGGGAGGTACTTAAGCTTTTTAAATTCTTGGGCATACATTTGATAAGAAAGTACAAGACCTGTGCAGTGAATAGGTCAAAAAGACACTGTAATATTTAGAACTTTTAGAAATGTTGCCTACTTTATATTCAAAAACAACAGGATCGTACACAATAAAGCAAATACCTTGACATGGTGAAGTTTTAATTTGAGAGTGTTGAGGTATAACTGACATTAAACAGAATATATTTAAAGCGCACTATTTGATAAGTTTTGACATAATAATACATGAAACCATGCCACCATCAAAATAATGTACTAGGTGTACTAGTTAATAATGTGGATTTTTTTCAATAGATGGAGTTACACATATGTTGATATATATGCGATTTGATATGTATGCTATTTTGTTGTATTGACAGCAAGCTTCAAAACTTCATATGTCAAATTTGCTGAAGGAGTTAACATCATAGATATTTTTACGCTTAAAAATGTTGAATTTTGTGCCAAAAAAGCATTTGTGGGAAGTTTTAATTCATTACTTTATTTTGAAGAAAAGTGCTGCTGAATACTTCAGAAAGCTTATGGTGAACATGTTCCATCTCAAGATACTTGTGAATGCTGGTTTAAATGCTTTAAAAGTGATGATTTCAATGTGAAAGACAAAGAATGTCCAGGTCAACCAAAAAAGTTTGAAGACCAACAATTACCAGCATTATTGGATGAAGATGCGTGTCAAACTCAAAAACAACTTGCAGAAAGATTAAGCGTTGCTCAGCAAACAATTTCCGATCATTTACAAGCAACGGGAAAGATTTTAAAGGAAGGAAAATGGGTGCCACATCAACTGAACGAAAGACAAATGGAAAGCCAAAAAGTCATCAGTAAAATGTTGCTTCAATGGCACGAAAGAAAGTCTTTTTTGCATCGAATTGTGACTGGTGATGAAAAGTGGATTTATTTTGAGAATCCCAAATGCACAAAATCATGGGTTGATCCAGGTCAACCATCAACGTTGACTGCAAGGCCAAATTGCTTCAGAAAGAAGACAATGCTCTGCGTTTGGTGCGATCAGGATGGTGTATTATGAGCTTTTAAACCAGGTGAAGCCGTTAATACTGATCGCTACCCACAACAAATAATCAATTTGAACCACACTTTGATCATGAAATGATCAGAATGTGCCAGAAGACATGGCAAAGTAATTTTGCTTCATGATGATGTACCATCACACACTACAAAACCAGTTAAAGACACGTTAAAAGATCTTGCCTGGGAAGTATTAATCCACCTGCTATATTCACCAGACCTTGCTCCTTCAGATTACCACTTGTTCTGATCGATGGCACACGCACTTTCTGAGCAGCACTTCAAAACGTACGAAGAAGAGGAAAATTGGGTCTCTGAATGGTTTGCCTCAAAACAAGAAAAGTTCTATTGGGACGGTATCCACAAATTACCTGAAAGATGGGGAAAATGTGTAGCTAGCGATGGACATTACTTTGAATAGAGCACTTTTGATGTTTCTCTTGAAATTGCCGTGTTTTCTTTGATTACAATATCCGCATTATTAACCGGTACACCTAGTACATATCCATCACTCCCCAAATTTCCTCATACTCCTTTATAATTCATGCCTCCTCTTTGTTTCCAGGCACCCACTGATCTCTGTCACTGCTGATCAGTTTTTTTCCTAATATAAGTATTCAATGCTATATTTCTCTAAGCAATGCTTTATAGCTGCATCCCACACATTTTAATGTCATCTCTTAACTTTCATTTTGTTTGAAATACTTTCTAATTTCCCCTATATTTTATTCTTTGACTCATATGTCATTTAGAAATATATTGCTCCATTTCCAGATATTTGGGGATTTTGTAGGCATCTTTCTGGTACAGATTTTGATTTAATTGGCTTTAATTTAGTGGCTGCTTGCTTTAAAGTTTATGGTGTGCTCTTTAACTTACCACAGTCTGCATTCAAATAATATTATACCACTCCATATATAAGAACCTTATAACAGTATACAGTAATCTCTCCTTATCCACAGTTTTGCTTTCCACAGTTTCTGTTACCTGTGGTCAATAGTGGTCCAAACATATCAATGGAAATTTTGAAAAAGAAATCATTTATAAGTTTTAAATTGCACGCCATTCTGAGTAGTGTGATGAAATCTCGCACCAACCTACTCAGTCCCACCTGAATGGTGAGTCATCTCTTTGTCCAGCATCTCTAGCTATATGTGCCAGCCTACCCACCCATTAGTCACTTGGCAGTCATCTTGCTATCAGATTGACTGTGTGGTATCTCAGTGCTTATGTTCAAGTCATCCTTACTTTACTTAATAATGGCCCAAAACACATGAGCAGTGATGCTGGTAATTCGGATATGCCAAAGAGAAGCCATAAACTGCTCTCTTTAAGTGAAAAGCTGAGTACAGTACATAAGATATTTTGAAAGAGAGAGACCATATTCACATAACTTTTATTACAATATATTGTTACTAGAGGCCCGGTGCACGGATTCGTACACCGGTGGGGTCCCTCAGCCTGGCCTGTGGGGATCAGTCGACCTCAGTGCTGCCACAGCCGGGCCTTACCCGCCAGCTCGTTGGGTTCCAGCCCACTGTCTGGGTCGATCCTGCACAGCACAAAGTAGTACACCAAGTGACAGGCAGCTGGGAAGGAGCCTGAGCCCAGGCTGGGTGCCTTGCAGCTCCGGTTCATCTCAGCCACCACTGCACCTGCTGCCACCACCGCTCAGGTGTGCAGGGCAGGAGAGGCTCGCATTGCCACAGCTGTGCTCACCAGCCATCAGCTTGGCATCTGGTGCCTGTCTGTCAACTGAGTGGTGCTTCCACTGTGGGAGCACACTGACCACGAGGGGGCAACTCCTGCGTTGAGCATCTGCCCCCTGGTGGTCAGTGTGCATCATAGCTACCGTCCAGTCATCTGGTTGCTTAGGCTTTTATATATATAGATAATTATTCCATTTTCTTATTGTTTTTACTCTCTATGCCTAAATTATAAGTTAAATTTTAGCATAGGTATGTATGTACAGGAACAAAAGTATATGTGGGGTTCAGTACTATCTGCAATTTTAGGCATCCTCTGGGGGTATTAGAACATATTGCCTGTAGGTTGGGTTGGGGTGAAGAGGGAAGAGAAACTATTGTCTTCTAATTCCCAAGCCTCTGTGCTACTTCAACATTTTATAAAACTCAGAGTACACTGTTAACATTTTTTTTTTTATTTAGCAAAGTATATTTAAAATAAGAAATAAGTCTTTTTACGCACATATATTCTATTTGTGATTTTTTTTTTAATCAATCCAGATTTCTATCTGGTATCATTTACTTTTTACCAGAAGACTTCCTTTAACATTTTTGAAATGTTAGTCTGCTGGTGGTAACTTATTTCAGCCTTTGTCTGAAGAAAATATTTATTTTGTCTTTACTTTTAAGAGTTTTCACTGGTTTTCTAAGTTGACTGTTTTTTCTTTCAGTACCTTAAAGATATTTTTCCTCTGTCTTCTTTCTTGCATTTTTTTCCTGACATGAAGTTTCTTGTGTTTATTATCAGTTTCCTCACTAAATGTAATATGTCTTTTTTTCTCCATCTGCCTTTCACATTTTTCTCTTTATCACTGACTTTAAGCAAATTGATTTCAATGTAACTTTCATCTAGTCTACTTCCTGTCTTTTTTATGGGATTAAGATATTATAAATTTTACCTTGTTTTAGAGATTTTTAAAAGCCTTTGTTCTGGGATGCCGCTATTTGGAGTCAGTTTGATGCTTTTAAGACTTAATCTTAACCATGTTTAGATGGGACCAGAATAGCCTAATCTACTTCTGCTACCAAGGCCATAAGATTCTGAATATGCTCTTCGTCATTTTGTATGTTAACAGGTCTTTTTCTTCTGAATAGTAGTAACAAAACCTTCGTAGGTCCTGTATGAAACCAAGGGATTGTTCTGTGTACTCCTTTTGATGGCTCTTTCTACAGCCTTGGTAATCTCTTCACATGCATGCACAGTTCAACAGTCAGCTGAAGACTCAGAAGAGCTTTCTACAGATATAGGAGCTCTTCTCAATGACGCCCTCTCCTCCCTGGTACTCCGGGTTGTAAATTCTATGATGTTACTTCTCCATATTCTGAGCTTTATCTCCTTAATGCATAGATAATCCTGGGGTCTGTTCAGGAACCTCCTCGCAGCCCTGGAGCCTAAGGTACTCTTCAGGAAATAAGTTATGCCCTTTATTTTTTTTTTTTAAAAAAACCCTGAATTTATTAGGGTGACATTGGTTTACAAAACCATAGAGGTTTCAAGTGTATGACTCAATAAAACATCATTTGCACACTGAATCATGTGCTCATTGCCCCAAGCAAAGTCTCTTTCTGCCCTTGCTTTGCCCACCTCCACCTCTACCTCACCCCCTTTCCTTCTGGCTGTTGTCACAGTGTTGTCTGGGTCCATGTGATAAATTCACCTTTTTAATTTCTCCTTTCTCTGGAATTAATATCCTGTGCTTTTTCTACTTCTACATATAAAAAATTGTTTTATATATATATAAAACATATATATATATATATATGGAGTGGCCAGATTATTATGATGTCTGAATGCATAATAATCTGGCCACTCAGAGAGAAACCAAGATGGCGGCATAGGTAAGCATCTGAACTGCTGCCTTGCACAACAATTTCAAAACTACAACTAAAAGACAAAATGGACATCATCCAGAACCACAGAAAGGCTGGCTGAGTGGAAATTCTACAACTAGAAGGAAAGAGAAAAGTACATAGAGACTCACAGGAGTTACGGAAGGCAGAGGTATGGAGGCACATGTGCTGAGAGGGATGGGAACTGAGTATGCAGCTGGCTTTCTCAATTGGGATGGAGACAAAAGCTCCCAACTGCTCTGAACTCCAGTTCCGGGCGAGACTCTGGGGACCCAGACTCATACGGGGAGAAACTGGACTGTCTGGCAGCGGGTGAAACTCAAGGGCGGCTTTCTCATAGAGGTGCTTGCAGCGATTACTGTGGGACACTGAGAACCAGGGGCCTCTTAGGGTAGGGCTGACGGGAAGCCATTGCAGTTTGCTCTGCCCTGAGATCCCACCCCATGAAGCCATTGCTGCTTGCTCCACCCTGAGACTTCTCCCCATCCAAGCTGAGCGCAGAGGCTTTTGCATATGAATGGCCTGGTCCTTTGAATTCTAAACTTACCTAACAAACTGCAGCTGAGTTAGTAAGACCCAGAACATCCAAAAGAAGGCTCAAGGCCCCACAGCAGCTTGCATTGCTTCATAGCTGGGCCTCATCTGGGCACCTCCAAAACCCAAACAAAGAAGATAAATCTGCAGATCTCTCTGTAGCTCCTGCTGGATGGCCTCAGACAGAGGCTAAATTAGCACCTCCTTGGAGATCCAAGAGCCAGTACTGAGGGGTCAGAGTGGGACGATTCAGATTACAGCTCTTTAGATCCATAAGGGACACACTCAGGGGGCAGACTCAGTGGGCACCAAAGTCCCACTGAAGCAATTCTTGTCTCATAAGGGTGTCTCTAACACATAAGTTCTCCCAGCATAGACACACCTGATCCTCACAGCCAACTGGCCTGGAGGTCAATTCCTCCCAGTGATAACAACAACAATCTAGGCTTAACTACAACAAGACTGTGCACACAGCCCACAAAGGGGTGCACCAAGAGTGTCCACCTCAGGTAACTGGGGAGGCTGAGTCACTGGGTCCTATAGGACACCTAGCACACAAAGCCACTCTATCAACTCAGGGAAGCAGCCAAAATGTGGAGACAAAGAAACAGGTCACAAATTAAAGAAATGGAGGAAAGCAAATGACTGGATATAGAGTTCAAAACCACAGTTATAAGGTTTTTCAAGAATTTTCTAGAAAAGACCAATAAATTTAGTGAGACCCTCAAGGATATGAAAAAGGACCAACTAGAAATTAAACATACACTGACTGAAATAAAAACATACAGAGATCCAACAGCAGACTAGACAATCACAAGAATCAAGTCAAAGATTTGAAATACAAAGAAGCAAAAAACACCCAACTGGAAAAGCAAAAAGAATACAAAAATATGAAGATAGTGTAAGGAGCCTCTGGGACAACTTCAAGTGTACCAACATCCGAATTATGGGGGTGCCAGAGAAAGAGAGAGAGCAAGATACTGAAAACCTATTTGAAGAAATAATGACAAAACTTCTCCCACCTGGTGAAAGAAATAGACTTACAAGTCCAGGAAACACAGAGAACCCCAAACAAAAGGAATCCAAAGAGGACCACACCAAGACACATCATAATTAAAATTCCAAGAGCAAAAGACAAAGAGAGAATATTAAAAGCAGCAAGAGAAAAACAGTTAATTACCTGCAAGGGAGCACCCATACGATTGTCAGCTGATTTCTCAACAGAAACTATGTAGGCCTGATGGGAGTGGCAAGAAATATTCAAAGTAATGAATAGCAAGAACCTACAACCAAGATTACTCTACCCAGAAAAGTTATCATTCAGAATGGAAGGTCAGATTAAGAGCTTCACAGATAAGAAAAAGCTAAAGGAGTTCATCACCACCAAACCAGTATTATATGAAATGCTGAAAGGTATTCTTTAAGAAGAGGAAGAAGAAGAAAAAGGTAAAGATAAAAATTATGAACAACAAATACATATCAACAAGTGAATCTAAAAATCAAGTGAATAAAAAAATCTGATGAACAGAATAAATTGGTGAATAAAATAGAACCAGGGGCATAGAAAGGGAGTGAACTGACAATTCTTGGGGGGAAAGGGGTGTGGGGGGGTGCAGGAAGAGACTGGACAAAACTTGTACACCTATGGATGAGGACAGTGGCAGGGGAGGGGTAAGGGCAGAGGATGGAGTGGAAACCTGGTGGAGGGGAGCTATGGGGGGGAAAAAGAGGAACAATTGTAATAATCTGAACAATAAAGATTTATTAAAAATAATAATATTAATCTGGCCACTCAGTATATATCCTATATAATAAAAGGCTAATATGCAAATTCTCCCCTCAACCAGGAGTTCGACCAGCAGGCCGGCCAGCCAACCACCTATGTACCCTCCCCCTAGCCAGGCTGGCTGGATCCCACCCATGCACGAATTCATGCACCGGGTCTCATACACACACACACACACACACACACACACACACACACACACACACTGAGTGGCCAGATTATTATGTGTTCAGAGATCATAAAAATCTGGCCACTCAGTGTGTGTGTGTGTGTGTGTGTGTGTGTGTATGTGTGTATATATATATATATATATATATATATATATATATGTATAAAAGTAAATCCAGTCCTTGTGAATTCATCATGGCTAGAATCTGCACTCACAACATGATGTTTTTGATGGCTTGAATATTATTTACTACGGGGTTCACATAGTATATTTGTGTATTGAAACTCATGACTGTGGCCCGGCCAGCGTGGCTCAGTGGCTGAGCATTGACCCAGAAACCATGAGATCACTGTTTGATTCCTGGTCAAGGCACATGCCCAGGTTGCAGGCTCAGTCCACAGTAGAGGGTATACAGCCAGTCAATGAGGTTTCTCTCTCATCGATGTTTTTATCTATCCCTCCTCCTTCCTCTCTCTCTTTACAAAAATATCAAGAAATGCTTTGAAGACCCAATGAAGCTTTACTTTAACAACAAGACTTTAACTATGAAAATAGGGAATAAAGCAAGGAAGCACATTCAGATATGAGAAATAAAGTTAATATATTCAGTTGAGGGAAGCAGGCAAAAATCAATGATAGGATTTGACAGCATCCATACCTTAAAACATCTTCCCATTTACTGAGTGGAAATATCATATGGCTCTTTTTTGATCTCTAAACCATGTTAAGCATATAGATGAACATTACTAATGGTACCTATCATGCATATATAAAAAAACCTTATCCATTCACAGCCATTAATTGAATTAATTTATAGAGACATTAGATTTATTTTAATGCACAAATGTATGCAGTTAAATTTTATTTTATTGTGGTAAGAACACTTAACATGAGATCTACCCTTGCAACAAATTTTAAGTGTACAAAACTTTTTTGTTTTTTGACTATAGGTATAAATGTTATATAGCAGATTCTACAGCTTATTCATCTTGCCTAACCGAAACTTGATGCCCATTGATTAGTATACCTATATAGTTATTCCTACATAAATAGTGAAACACATCTCAGGAGTTATATATAGTCACTTTGTTATAACTTAAAAATTTTTGACTACTTTCATATTTTGAGCACTCCAGGCTCAGGAGATGCATAAAATACTCCAAAGAAAGTGTAATAAGTTAGAATATAAATACTTAGAAAATGAGGTGTGTATGAGACAGTCTATAATGAGAATCAAAGGAGCAAAAAGCACAGCAATGTTTTGTTATCCTGTCCCTTTCCCCAGCTAAACTAATTTGATTAATAGCAGCTATGAAAAATGAGCAACCTTTTTAAAATTAAATCATGTCACCCTCTCCCCACCCCCGTAATTCACACTTAGCATACCCAAATGGTTGCTTTCTTACCTACATGATGAAGTGCAACAATCTTTATGTGGCCTCCAAGGATTTTGTGACCTTAAATCCCTACTCTACTCTCAGGGAGAACCTTTTTGTTTCTTCAGAAATATGTGCATCTTCTAGTCCAACTGTTATTGTATTATTCTGTAATTGCTATTGTACATATATATATATATATATATATATATATATATATATATATATATATATCTCATTAAGAGAAGAAATTCCTTAAAGACAGAAAACCTCCACTGCTCATATTTAGGTCCACAGTGACTAAACACAGTGTCTGGTTTGTATCAGGTTTTTATTTAATACATTTTGTTGTTGATATTATTGAAACAGGATAGTATTTTGCTTCCTTCATGAGTATTTCTGAACAAATATTTCAGAAAACGTAGCCCTGGAGAGTATTATGCTAGTGAAATAAGCCAGTCAGAGAAAGACAAGTTATCATATGATTTCACTTATATATGGAATCTAATGAACAAAATAAACTAACAAAGTGGAGACAGATTCATAGATACAGAAAACAGACTGACAGCTATCAAAGGAGAGGGTGTTGGGCCTGGGTGAGAAGGGTGATGGGATTAAGCAAAGAAAAAAAGAAAGACTCATGGACACAGACAACAGTATGGTGATTGCTGGAGGGAAGGGGGGTGGGTGGGAAGAAGTAGAAGAGGGTAAAGGGGGAATAAATGATGATGGGAGGAGACATGACCTGGAGTGGTAAACACAATACAATATACAAATGATGTATTGTAGAATTATATACCTGAAACATATAATTTTATTAACCAATGTAACCCAAATAAATTTCATAAAAAAAGAGAAAAATCTAGCTTTCTAAATATGTACAGTGTAGAACATACCTATACAATAGGAAAAAAAATGTTTTTGCTTGGTTCATAGAGCCAAGACCAAAATAAAAAGGACCTGGCAAAATCTGGCATATCTGGACACTTGCAAAGTAGTGCACCCATCTATAATAATAAGAGAGTAATATGCTAATTAGACCAGACAGCCAAACGACCTTCCAGACGACCTTCTGGACAAATCTGCGGCTGCAAGGGCCGAGGCAAGCTGCCCACCGCTGTGAGGGCCAAACTCCTGCACGAATTTCGTGCATCGGGCCTCTAGTAGCTTTATATCTGTAGACATTCCGAGAAAACAGTTAAGTGGCTGAACCATAGTTTGGGCCACATCATTTCAGTTAATCACCAAAGTCTGCTTATAGGGACAAAATTATTCGGACGAGAACACAATTAGTAGATATTGTGAGCCTCAAAAACTCATATTTATAGGTTAAAAGAGCAAAATGGTGTATTTTGCATTTAACAGAAACAGAACACAGCAGTGACTTCAACAATTAGAAAAAAGTCAGAAAACTTAAAAAAAAATTGCCTCAAAAATATTTTTGGAAGTAGGTAGATAGGTCATCAATAATAAGTAAGCAATTGTTGTCAGTTATTTAAACTTACCTGATTATTATATGCATCAGGTGCAAGTTTCTTGTATGTTGGTGCCATAAGAGTAGACAGGTTTTGTAAATGAGACTCCAGTTTTTCTTCCTGTATAGAATGAATAATTTTACATATTAAATTATAAATCCATTCTCTCTGTATATGAGACTATCAGTTAGATTCTCCCCCCCCCATATCTTAGATACAAATCACTATACTATTCATCTTACTAAATAAAGCATCTTAATATGACTATTTCTAAGTGAAAGTATAGGACTTATATTACTGAGTTTCATATGTGCTATTAATATCTAACTTCTGATAAGATTAACCAACTTTCTACTTTGCATGCAGATATTTGGCATTTTATAAATAGAAGACTGTGCTGGTAGAAGGGTTAGGAGAATGAAACTACTATATATGATCCTTTTATTTTATTTTTATTTTTTGTTTTCCTTTTCCTTCCCCACAGTGAGGGTTCTGACTGAAAGACTAAAACGTGTTTCTTAAGCTGGTCTGTTCTCCCTTGAGTCACTGAGGAAACTTAATTTGTAGAGACAGCATGCTCTTGCTAAAGTCCTTTTAATTCCTTCTTAGACTGGATTTAACATAAATTGCATGGGCTTTTTTTCTGATTTTCATTCTAAGAAGGTGACTTTATTTCCTCTGGGATAAACCACTCCACCCCTCTCATACTAACCACCTGCTTTCTCTGTGTTTGCTCATTGATAAAATCTGCCAGTTCTCATAGACTTCTTGTAGTAGGCCTTCCGAATTAACACAGATTTGGGGCAGTTGGTCTAATGCCTCCTATGGTGCCCAGCACTGAGGGTTTAAGGTTCTGATTCGCATGCAAATATTCTTTTGCTCATGGGGGAACTTAGATGCTCTTTGTAATTTATAGTATGTCTGGCTAAGACACATTTAAAGAAAATATATGGTCTTAAAAAGGTCACATTCTCTACTCCCTCTCCAATCTGCTGCCAAGCAAGATGGCTATTAAAAGGATTTGTTTGCTTTAATTTGTCTATTTCTAACCTCTGTACTTTTAAGTGTCTATTAAAATAGCATTTTGAAATTTGAAAGGATCTCTTCACATAATCCTATATAATCAGAGAGGAATATGCTAATTATCCATTATGCCATAACGTCACAAATATTCTACAAGTGGTGGAGAGATACAGGAGGGTGGGGCAGTGAGCTACAAGCGGAGGGAGCTACAGGAAGGCAGGCTAGTGGGCAGAGAGCTACAGGAGGGCGGGGCAGTGAGCTACAAGCGGAGAGAGCTACAGGAAGGCAGGCCAGCGGGCGGAGAGCTACAGGAGGGTGGGGCAGTGAGCTACAAGCAGCGAAGAGCTATGAGCAGCGGTGGGCGGGTGGCCATCTGAGGCAAGTGGCAGCGAGCTACTCGCGTATGGATTCATGTGCAGGGCCACTAGTAACTAATAATTACTTGATGCTTCAAATATGAATAAAATCTTCACAACTAGAAGGTATATGAAGAACTTGGCACAATTTATTTGAAAGAAGAAATGATCAGTTACCCACACCCACCCACCCAAATAATAGATTTTTAAAGTAATATGCTTTTGAAAACTGTAGATGAGAATACTCAGTTTTTCTATTCATACTTAGAAGTTCTCATTTCATACTGATATTTCTCTAAAAATATTGGGAGATGTAACCACCAGGCTGAGATGTATTTATTTGCATTTAGAAGGAAAGGAGGCTTCTGAGTGGAGCGCTCCCACCTAACTAAGGGAGGATGTTACGATCCATTCCCTGGATTTGGTTTACAGAAACCTGGCTTGAGTGATAAGCACTTATGAAATAGCGGTGAAAAAGTTCTCTAGTGTGGAAAATTAAAGTGGCTGACAGCATGCAAAATTGCTGATTTTCATTGGGCTTATTTAATATTCAGTTTTTCTTATGAAAACAGGACATCTAATACATTTAGATAATATAGTTTATTAAAAATATGATCCTATTGCCCTAGTCAGTTTGGCTCAGCGGCTAGAGTGTTGGCCTGCGGACTGAAGGATTCCAGGTTTGATGCCGGCCAAGGGCACAAACCCGGGTTGCGAGCTCGATCCCCAGTAGGGGTTGTGCAGGAGGAAGCTGATCAATGATTCTCTCTCATCATTGATGTTGCTATCTCTCTCTCTCCCTCTCCCTTCCTCTCTGAAATCAATAAAAATATTTTAAAAAATGATACTATGAAAAAAATTATATAAATTTCCAAAGTTTTTTTATTTATTAAACTTTCACTTGCTGTTGTAGTATAAAGTAACAAATTTTTCATTTAAAAGGACATATCTATACTAATAAAAGGGTAATATGCTAATTAGATCAGGAGACCTTCCGGACAAAGCCATGGTGGTGGGACTGAGGCAGAGGTGGTTAGGGGTGATCAGGCCAGGAGAGCAGGGCAGTTGGGGGCAATCAGGCCAGCAGGGGGGCAGTTGGGGGAGATCAAGCTGGCAGGGGGGCAGTTGGGGGCAAGCAGGCTAGCGGGGGGGCCAGTTGGGGGCAATCAGGCTGCTGGGGGGACACTTGGGGGCAAGCAGGCGGCAAGGGGGAGGCAGTTGGGGGCAAGAAGGCCGGTGGGGGGGGGCAGTTGGGGGCGAGCAGGCCGGCAGGCAGAGTGGTTATGGGTGATCAGGCAGGCAGGCAGGTGAACAGTTAGGAGCCAGCGGTCCCGGACTGCAAGAGGGATGTCTGACTGCCAGTTTAGGCCCGATCCCTGTGGGTCCCAGATTGGAGAGGGTGCAGGCCGGGCTGAGGGACACCCCCCCCCCCGTGCATGAATTTCGTGCACTGGGCCACTAGTCAATATTATAATATCCATAGTATAATTGTTTACTTTAATTGCATTTAAAATTTGAAGGTAATTATAAGGTGCACAGAATAACGAAAAACTTGGTCGTATCTAAATGCTAAATATACTGAGGTTTCCTGTTACTCAATTAGCATACTCTAGAATGTATGCTACCCAAAATTTAAAATTTGATACAAACCTGTAAGTTATATTTTGAGAAATATATTTTATGGAGAAAAACAAAAGTCAGTGACTTCAGTAAGAAATCAGTGCTCATTTATTTAAATTATACTTTTGTATTAAAATCTAAGTATGTTTTAGGTATTTGAATGCATTCATTACAGTAACTAAATTACCAAATCTCATGGTGTGAAAATGTGACTAGAAATGGCCTTTTCTGAACATGGCAGTCATGAACATGACTTCTATTATTCAGGTGCAATGGATGAAAGTTTTAACATTGAAGTGTTAACATTTAGTTCTAATACTGAAATGACATCTGTTTAAAACTCTGGAATTAACATTAAATACAAATAAATATGAAAGGCAATAGGTATAAAAAGTTTATGTTGTTTTATCTATTACTTTGATATAACATGGTTATTATGCTAACTTAAATTATTACAATGTGATTACAGCTTAGCAAAAATTTTGTTGATTCATCTCTGAGATGAAACTCTTTGTTAGAGGTGGAGTATGCAATATTGTTTTTCTGTGTTCATCAATTCTGCATGAAAGATAAAGAGATTATACATCAGGAAGTAAACAAACCTCTTTTGGGTCATCCCCAAGCAGCTTAAATTTTCTTGGTATCTTGCTTCTGGCAAACTTACATCCATTGTAGTACATGCTCCAGGAACAACCGAAAGAAAAGGAGGCACCACAGGTATCTGGATCCAGCCCTTGACAGGCACAGGTTCTCCTGAGAAAGCAAAGGATCACGTTCATGGCTAAGGATAGCATTATCTATGCTACCAATCTCATATTCTGATTGTCTGCATGCAAATTAGTTTTAACAACATCTCATCTAACGCTATATTAAGCTGTGACATAATCACATCAGAAAAGAACTACTTTAATTGACTTTAAAACACAATTTTAAAAACTTTTTATTGTAGAATAATACACACACAGGAAAGTAAACATAATTTCATAGCTTACAAATGCTCACAAATGAAATACCCAAGACAGTAGCATCCAAATGAAGAAACAAAACATATACTTGCACCCCAGAATCTCCTTTTAATTCTTCCTTCCAAGCATTGTCCCCTAAAAGCAACTTCTATTAGAATAGATTAGTATTGCCTATTTTTAGCAATTT
Source organism: Corynorhinus townsendii (assembly GCA_026230045.1). NCBI lineage: Eukaryota > Metazoa > Chordata > Mammalia > Chiroptera > Vespertilionidae > Corynorhinus > Corynorhinus townsendii. Next base: position 74,432,712 of record JAPDVU010000001.1, on the reverse strand, counting down.
TATATCTATCTATCTACAAACACAGTTTTGCCTATTTTTATACTATATATAAGATACTATATACCTACTGTATATAGTGTGTATGTATATATATACATATAGGTGTATATAATTTTGCCTATTAACATAAAAATACTATATTAAAATACTAATATTAAATATATTGCATATACAGTATAAACTAGGCAAAACTATATCTATGCATACATACATACATATGCATATCTATATAATAAAAGCCTAAGCGACCATTATGGCAGAACCACCAGAACGACTGGTCGCTATGACACGCACTGATTACCAGGGGGCAGATGCTCAATGCAGGAGCTGCCCCCTGGTGGTCAGTGTGCTCCCACAGGGGGAGCGCCACTCAGCCAGAAGCCAAGCTCACGGCTGGCATAGCAGTGGTGGCGGGAGCCTCTCCCGGCTCCACGGCAGCACTAAGGAGCAGCGAGCCGAGGTGTAAGGAGCAGCAAGCAGGCAGGTGGTAAGGAGAGAGGGGTCCCGGACTGTGAGTGGGCGCAGGCCGGGCTGAGAGACCTCCCCCCACCCCAGTGTACGAATTTCATGCACCGGGCCTCTAGTGGAATTATATAGTATAAACTTGTTTATGCCTTGCTTTTGTTCAACATTATGTTTATAATGTTTATAATACCCATCCATGTTGTTGCACGTGTTGTGCTTTATTCATGTATTTATTCATGGAGTTTAGTTTTTCATCATATGCCACAAATTAACCATTTACTGATGGGTATGTGAGTGCTTTCTAGTTCTTGGATAAAATACACTATTGTGACTTCACAGCCCAAGTCAATATATCCTAAAAGCAATAAACAGACAAAGTTAAGAAGCCAAAAAACAAAACATGATAAAACAACCTACTAGCCAAAACTACATTAAGTAGGCATTTGTTCAGCTTTACTGAGGTATAATTGACAAAACTGTAAGATATGTAAAGTGTACAGCGTGATGCTTTGACATAATGTATACACTGTGAAAGGATTCCTCCATTGAGCTAATTCACACATCCATCAGCTCACATATTTATCTTCTTTCTTTATTTTTATATTTTGGTGTGGAAAGAACATTTAAGTTCTACTTTCTTAGCAAATTTCAAATATATTGTACAGTGTTATCTAGTATAGTCACTATGCTACGCATTAGATCCCCCGGCCTTATTTATAATTGAAATACTGTATCCTTTTATAAGCTTCTTCCTATTTCCCCTGGTCTCAAGCCTCTCACAACCACTTTTCTACTCTGCTTCTATGAGTTTGACTGTCTTTTGTTTTTGATTCCACATGTAAGTGATAGCATGCAGTAGTTGTCTGGCTTATTTCATTTAGGATGACTGCCAGGTTAATCCATGTTGTCACAAATGTCAGGATTGCCTTTTTGAAAGTTGAATAGTATTCTTGTGTATATATGCACATACCACATCTTCTTTACCCATCACCTGTTGATGACACTTAGGTTGTACTCACACTTTGGTTATTGTGAATAATGCTGCAATGAACACTGGAGTGCAGGTATCTTTTTGAGATAATTTCTTGGATACAGACCCAGAAGTGGTATTCCTAGATCATACGGTAGTTCTATTTTTAACTTTTTTAGGGAATCTCTATACTATTTTCCATAGTCGCTGTTAGATTACATTCTCCCCAACAATTGTGTACAGGGTTCCCTTTTCTTCCCAGCATTTGTTACCTCTTGTTTTTAGATAATACACATCCTAACAGGAGTGAAGTGATACTTCATTGTGGTTTTGATTGGCATTTTCCTGATGATTAGTGACTGATTTGATATGGTGAACCATACTTACATCCCTGGAACATATTCCCCTTGGTCACGGTGTAGGGTCCTTCGAATGCACTATAGAGCTTGGTTTACTAATATTTTATTGAGGATTTTTACACCTATGTTCATCAGGGATACTGGCTGGTAGTTTTCTATTTTTATAGTGTCCCTTGTTTTGGTACCAGATTAATACTGGGCTTGTAAAATAAATTTGGAAGTGATCTCTCCTCTTCAAGTTTTTTGGAAGAGTTTAAGGAGGACTGCTATTAAGTCAACTTTAAATGTTTGGTAGAATTCACCATTAAAGCCATCTGGTCCAGGACTTTTCTTTCTTGTGAGTTTTTTAAAAATTATTATTATTTCTTTTTTATTGAATTTATTGGGGGTGGCATTGGTTAATAAAATTATATAGGTTTTAGGTGAACAATTCTATAATACATCATCTGTATATTGTATTAGGTAATCACTACCCCAAGACTCCTTCCATCACCATTTATCCCCCCTTATAACCTCATCTCCCTCCTCGCACCCCACCTTTCCCTCTGGTAATCATCATACTGTTGTCTGTGTCTGTGTTTTCGGTTTGTTTATTTCTTAATCCCTTCACCTTTTTCACCCAGCCCTCCCACCCCCTAACCCCCCCACTCTGACAGCTGTGAGTCTGTTTCTATTTGTCACTTCATTTTGTTCATTAGATTCCACATATGAATGAAATCATATCATACTTGTCTTTCTCTGATTGGCTTATTTTACTTAGCATAATGCTCTCTGGGTGTCTCAGGTTTCTTTTCATACAGGGATATTGATTACTGATATAATGTATTTACTATTAATTGTTCTGTTAAGATTTTCTATTTCTTCATGACTCAGTAAGTTTTATGGTTCTAGGAAATTAATCTATTTCTTCTAGGTTGTCCAATTTGTTGGTGTATAATTTTTCATAATATTCTTTATGATCCTTTGTATTTATATGGTATCAGTTGCAAAGTCTTCTTTTACATTTATAATTGTATATCTTTGAGTTCTCCCTCTTTTTTTTTTTTTTTTTTGGTAAGTATAGCTAAAGGTTTGACTATTTGTTTCTATTGAGGTGGGCAAATGGGGTATAAATGGGGATGGAAAGACACTGCTTTGGGTGATGGATGCATGATGCAGTGTGCAGATGTTGTGTTGAGTTGTATGCTTGAAAGTTGTATGGTTTTGTGAACCAATGTCACCCCAATAAGTTCAATTTTAAAAATCTCTATTACATTTATCTTTTCTATTGTTTTTTTTGGTCCCTGTTGCATTTATTTCCACTCTAATCATTGCTATTTCCTCTTTTGCTAATTTTGGGCTTAGTTTTTTTCTCCTTATCATGTTCCTTAAGTTATAAAGTTAGGTTGAGGTATTCCCCCGAAATGTAGGTATTTATTTTTATAAAGCTTTCTCTTAGAACTGCTTTGGCTGCACCTCAGAAGTTTTGGCATGTTTGAATCTAGATATTTTTCAGCTATTATTTAAGTGAGCTTTCTGCCGTTTCATCTGTTCTTCCAGGTTCTCTATGATGTATATACTGGTCCTCATGTCTACAAATCCTTAAGCTGTCTTTATTCCTATTCTGTTTGTTTTTTATTTTTCTTTTTTTCCTTCTGATTGGATGAATTCCACTGCTCTTAGCCCTGGTTTTTTTTTTCTTTTCTTTTTTTCTTTTCAGTGTTGTAGTCTACTGTTGAATCCCTTTAGTGACATTTTCAGTTGAATTATGTATTCTTCAGTTTTGTGATTTATGTTTGGGACTTTTAAATATTTTCTATCTCTTTAATGAGATTCTCACTTTGTTCATGCATTGCTCTTCTGCCCTTATTGAATACCAATAGTGTATTAGTAGTAATGATATTGTTTTGAACTTACTTCTCTATATTGTGACATGAAGAGAACTTGTTATTGAACATAGGTTAAAATCCATGAGTTAATAGTGACACACACACACACAAAGAACTAACTAATAGATGATTTTTGGATTAATACTAAAGCACTAAATCACTATTCAGAAATTTCACAGCTTATCATGAATTTAGTCTGTCATTTGTTTACAAACTATATTTAATAATAATCAAAGAGTTGATAAAGAAACATTCTTTAAAGAATTCCAGCTAATAAATGCAGAAGAACTGTTATAAATGTAAATTATAACTTTACAGATATCAGCAAAGGTGGTAGAATAAGAATCTCTGAAAATTCTCTCCACCATAAAAGCAATGAGAATTCTGGTAAACATTGCCAGAATCAACTTTTGAGAAATCTGGAGGTTAACAAAAGGCTTGTAGCTTTCCAGGAGCAGTTATTCAAGAAAAGCAATGAAATTTTGGTGAGAAAAATAAGTTTTGTGGTGTTTTAACTTTCTTTATTCCCATTCTTCCCTGACCTCCACAACAGCCTTGAAAACCCTCATTTATGGTGAAACTCATCCTGGCAACAACTAGAGGCAGCAGAATTAGGTTGGATATCACCCACAGCCCCATTCCCAGATAAGTGTCATCATTTTACCTATTTGGTAATTCTCTAGAAGACCCCATTAGTTAGGATGTTTTCTTCATTTGATCTGACTTTGAATTCACCTAGTGTGCACAGCCTTTCCTCCCACAGGTGTTTGCTAAAGACAGTCAGAGGCAATTGTTGAATATCGTGGCTGCCTGAGGTGGCGGATAACATTTGAAGCGGGGGAAGGGCTAACTTAAAAGCTTGGAAATGAGATGTACATGGGAGGCTTTAAAAAGTCCCAAAATGTTCATGGGAACCAGAAAGTTAAGTACATGCTTAGAGCTATAAATTGTCTGTCTGAATGTTGAAGGCATGCCCCTTGGCAATGAGTGGGAGACTTACTGCTTTCAGGCACCTTAGGACATCTTTGTCTAACCATTAATTGACTATTAAGCTAACCAAACATAGAATTCAATGGCTGCCTATAAGAGAGAATACAGATTTTACAGAAATAGTTCAGAAAAGTCACTAAACTAAAAATAAACAAGAATAGCACCAATAACAATAACAAATCCTCAAGTGGGAAGAGAATCTAATTTCCAAAGTTACTATGTTATATTACTTAAAAAGGTCTTTTTCTAACAAACAATTATGAAACATACTAAAAACCAAGAAAGTATGGTCAATATAGAGAAATAAAAGCAGTCAGCAGAAGCTGTCACTGACAAAGTCTAGATGTACTAGTAAGACTTTGAATTACTATTCAAGTATGTTTAAAGATCTGAAGGAAACCATGCTTAAAGAACTAAAAATAAATAAATGAGATAAAAGAGAAACTACAATAAGGAGACAAGTGGCACTCTGGAACTGAAAAGTACAATAACAAATAAAAAAGCTATTAGAGCGGTTCAACAGATTTGAGCAGGAGGAAGAAAAAGTAGTGGGGAGAGAGGTTAAAGATATGTTAATTGAGATGACCCAATCTGAGAAAAAGAAAGTAAATAGAGCCTCAGAGACCTGTGGAAGGGAGAGTAAGACAGTATGGAGCAGAGATACTGTTTAAATAAAAGTGGCCAAAAAAATTCCTAAATTTGATGAACAGGATTAATCTATACATTCAAGAAGCTCAACTAACTCCAAATTGCAAACTCAAAGTGCTCCACACCTAAAAACATAATAAAAATGTTAAAAGCCAAAGAGAGAAAGAATCTTCAAAGCAGTAAGAATGAAAAGTTAACTCATAAGGTACAAGACAGTTTCAATAAGATGATGTTCCAACAGCTGATAACTTATCGGAAACAATGGAGGCCAGAAGGCACTGGGATAACATATTAAAGTGCAATAAGAAACAGACCATCAACTATGAAATTCTATATTTAGCAAATCTATCCTTCAATAATTAATAAAGGCATTCCTATCCTATATAATAAAACGGTAAGGGTAATATGCAAATAGACAGAATGGCAGAACAACCGAACAACCAATCAAAGAGTAATATACTAATGATATGCTAAGGCTGCTCAACCGCTCACTATGATGTGCACTGACCACTAGGGGCCAGATGCTCTACCAGTAGCTTAGCTTGCTGCTGGGGTCTGGCTAATCGGGACTGAATGAGATGGGCCGGACAGGCCCTGGAGCCCTCCCTTGATCCCTCCCTGACCCCGATCGTGCACTGGTGGGGTCCCTCAGCTTGGCCTGCACCCTCTTGTAATCCAGGACCCCTCAGGGGATATTGGGAGAGCCAGTTTCAGCCTTATCCCACAGGCCACTCCCCTTGGGAGGGTGCCAGATGCAGGGCTCATGGCTGGTGAGCTTGCTGCAGCAGCTCAGGACTGATTGGGTGCGAGCCTGTGGCAAGCACAGTGAGGCTGGAATGAGCAGGAGTGGCAGGTAGGAGCTGCAGGAGGCGTTGGACTGCGGGTTTCAGCCAGATCCCTGCAGGCCACCCAGAGGGACCCCACCCGTGCATGAATTCATGCACCAGGCCTCTAGTAATAAGTAATCTGAGAGCATAAATTGCTATTAGGACTGCCCTAAAAGAAATACTAAATGGAGTCTTTCATGTTGAAATGAAAGGACACAGGACAGTAACTTGAATGGATGTGAAAACATAAATACATAGATAAATAGAAAATATATTACGTATTTTTGTTTTTAACTCTTTTCTCCTATCTAATGTATAGTTAACGGCATAAGACAATAATTATAAATCTATGTTAATGAGCACACATGTGTAAAATGAGAGTTTAACAATAATAGTAGAAAGGAAGAGGGAATGGAGCTATATAGAAACAAAGTTTCTGTATACCATTTTAATTAAACTGGTATTTCTCCAAATTAGGTTGTTATAAGTTGAGATGTTAATCAAAATCTCTAGGGTGCAACCTAAAAAATATAACTTTAATTGACATTAAAAGAAATAATAAGTTATTTAGAATGGTACAATAGAAAATACTTATTGAACACAAAATAAGGCAATAATCAAAGAATAGAGAAACAAAAAATTCTGACATGTAGAAATGAATAGCAAATTGGCAGACAAATCCAACATCATCAGTAATTACATTTAATGTATATGGATTAATAGAACTAAAAGGCAGAAACTGAAAAAAAAATAACTGGATTAAAAACAATTCAATTATATGTTGCTTACAAGAGAAATGCTTTATTTTCAAAGATGCAAATAGGCTGAAAATAAAAAAATAGAAAAAGAGGTATTATGCAAATAGTGATCAAAAAATAACTGAAGCCAGGCCACTGTGGCTCAGACATTAAGCATTGACCCAGGAACCAAAAACATCAGTTCGATTCCCAGTGAGGGCACATTCACTGGTTGCAGGCTTGATCCCCAATAGGGGGGCATGCAGGAGGCAGCTGATCGATGATGTTTCTCTCTCCTCAATGTTTCTATCTCTCTACCCCTCTCAATGCATTCTATGAAGCCAGCATTACCCTGATACCAAAAATCGAAGATATCACACAAAAAATACAGACCAATGTCCCTTATCAATAGAGTTGTAAAAATCCTCAATAAAATACTAGCAAATGAAATCCAGCAACATATAAAAAAATTACACATACATTATCCCAGAAATGCAAATGTTGGTCCAATATACAAAAATCAATCAATATAATGTACCACATTAACAAAATAGCCTGGCTGGCATGGCTCAGTGGTTGAGCATCGACCTATAAACCAGGAGGTCACAATTCAATTCCTGGTGGGACACATGCCCGAGTTTCAGGCTCAATCTCTGGTGTGGGGTATGCAGGAAGCAGCCAATCAATGATTCTGATCATTGATGTTTCTCTCTCTCTCCCTCTCCCTTTCTCTCTGAAAGCAATAAAAATTATTTTTAAAAAATAAAGGACAATAACCACATGGTCATCTTATTATATGCAGAAACAAACATTTGAGAAAAGTCCAACACCCATTAATGATAAAAATACTCAACAAACTATGAAGAGAAAAAATTTCCTCCAACTAATAAAGAGCATCTTTAAAAAAAAGTACTGCTGAGACAATTGGAGAGCCATGTGCAAAAGAATGATGTTAGACTCATATCATTAAATTAACAGTGATCAAACACCTAAATGCAAGAGCTAAAACTATAATACTTGGAAAAAAAACAATGATGTAAATACTGAAGACCTTGGATTAGGCAATGGTTTCTCAGATATGACACCCTCCGTACAGGCCTCGGTCAGGGCACATGCAGGAGGCAACCAATTGATGTGTTTCTTTCACATTGATGTTTCTCTCTGTCTTTCCCTCTCTCTTCCACTCTCTCTAAAAGATCAATGGAAAAATACCCTCAGATTAATAGACAAACAAAAGACAATAACTTGTTTTGGTGAGGATGTGGAGACAGTGAAACCTCCATGTGTTGCTGAGAGGAATAAAAAATGGTGCAGCTACTTTGGAAAAAAGACAGTGCCTCAAAATGTTAAATATTATAATTACCATATGGCCAACAGTGCCACTCCTACGTATATTTTCTCATGAGAACATATGTCCATACAAAAACTTACACATGGGTAGTCATAGCAGCATTATTGATAATATGCAAAAGTGAAAACAACCCAAACTTCCATTAACTGAAGACTGGGTAAAAAAATTATGTATATATACACAGTGGACAATTCAGCCATAAAAAGAAATAAAGTACTGATTAATGTTATAATATGGATGAACCTTTAAAACATTATGCAAAGTAAAAAATACCAGACAGGAAGGCCAATTATTGTATGATTCCACTAATATGACATGCTTAGAATAGGTGAATCTATATAGAAGAAAGTTGATTAGTGGTTGACATTTAGGGGAGAGGAGAATGGGAAGTGACTGCCTAACAGGTACGGGGTTTCCTTTCAGGAGTAATGATAATTTGCAACTTTGTGAATATACTAAACCAGTGAATTGTATTTTAAAAGGATGAATTTTATGGAATGCGAATTACCTCTCAAAAACATCCTAAAATATGGAAAGGCTTCCTGAATAATCAATGGAAAATTCACAGGAGAGAACCCTGAAACCCAAGGACTGAAGGTGGAGACCTCATAGAGAATGGTAGGAGGGGCGGAGGCATGAAAGGGCTGGTCAGGCACCCACAGACGGCAACTGAAGTCCCAGAGAGAGATCTCAGTTGTGTGTGTGTGTGTGTGGAGGGGAGTGCCACTGAGAACTCTGGGATCTAATCCCGAAGCTGGGCTCCCCAGCAGAAAGCACCAAACTGAGGAGGGCACCCACATAACATCTAGCTGTGAAAAGCAGTGGGGTGCTGTCTGCCAGGGAGTGATAGCTGAAAGTTCGGGAACCCTCTTGAAGGGCCAATGCACAAAAATTCCCTGTGGAGCCACCCACCTGTGCTCTGGCAGAGTGAAGGTGAAGTGGATTGGAGCTGTGAGAGCAGAACCCAGGACTGGGGACTTGGGATAGAGCTCAGAAAGCAGACACTCCAAGTTTCCTGGCCTGTGTCATTCACTCACACAGCGGAGGACATCTTTCCCACACAGACATCTGCCTTGCCTGGGGGGAAGACGGTCGACACACCCTATTGGAAAATACCTTGCCCTGAGGCAACATAAGAGATTAAAAGCAACAATTAGCCTCCAGGTGGAAGCAAATGCTCCATCCTGTTGAAAAAACTCCCCCACACCTGAGGGCAATTGCCTGGGGGGCAATTCAAGTCGGAATCCTATTAGTCTGTAGACAGAGGTGTTCTCTGGAGACTTTGATTCTTTGCCTGATCCAATTAGTCAGAAACGGCCTTTAACACTGTCCTGCACTAGAGGTTGAGAGATATAGAGGATCTACCTAATTCATAGTCACAAACCCAAACAGACAACCAAAATGAGGAAACAAAGAAACAACCCCCAAATAAAAGAACTAGCAAATTCTCCAGAAGAGATAAATGAAGCAGAGATAAGAAATTTATCTGAAACAGAGTTGTTAAATGATGTTAAAAATGCTCAACAGTATGAAAAAAAAGATATAGAAACTATGAAAAATGAACAGCTTGAGATAAAGAACACATTGGAAGGAATACACAGCAGATTAGGGGAAGCTGAGAATTAGTGAATTAGAAGACAGATTTGAAAATATCACTCAATTAGAGAACCAAAAAGAAAAAAATTAAACAGGAGGACAGTTTAAGGGAGCTGTGGTACAATGTGAAACATAACAATATTAGAATAGGTATACCAAAAGAGGCAGAAAGGGAGAAAGGAATAGAGAAGGTGTTTGAAGAAATAATGATAGAAAATTTCCCTAACCTGGTAAAGGAAAAAGTCACATAAGTTCAGGTGGCACAGAGGACCCCAAACAAGAAGAACCCAAACAGCCAATGCCCAGACATATCATAATTAAAATGCCAAAAATTAAAGACAGAGAGAGAATCTTAAAGGCAGAAAGAGGAAAGAAAAGTGTTACATACAAAGGAGTTCCCATAAGGTTGACAACTGATTTCTCATCAGAAACTCTACAGGCCAGAAAGGAATGGCATGAAGTACTCAAGGTAATGGAAAGCGGGGATCTGAGACCAAGATTACTATATCCAGCAAGGCTATCATACAAAGTAGACAGTCAAATAAAGAGCTTCCCAGACAAAAAAGGCTAAAGGAGTTCATCACCACCAAGTCAGCATTGTAAGATATGCTAAAGGGATTGCTATAAGGGATTGCTGAGAAGGAGAGAGAGAGGAACCTCGCCATACAGAATTAAAATGGCCATAAATAAGTACCTCTCAATAATAACCCTAAATGTAAATGGATTAAATGATCCAATGAAAAGGTAGGGTAGCTGAATGGATATAAAAACATGACCTAACTACATGCTGTCTACAAGAGACCCACCTCAAAACAAAAGACACACACAGGATGAAAGTGAAAGGATGGAAAAAAATTTTCCATGCAAATGGAAAAGAAAAAAAAGCTGGAGTAGCAATACTCATATCTAACAAAATAGACTTTTCCTACAACTTTTGTGATATCATACTATGTTAGTACAGTTTTGGTAATATTATACTTAAAATCCTTTTATTCTAGAAATATTAATGTATATCGCATGTAATATTATCTATAAGATCATTTTTGGATAATTGGTATTTATTGCATGTAACATCATATTTAAAATCATTTTTCTTGAGATATTAATTTTTATTGCATGTACAATTATTTAAGATAGTTTTTCTTGAAATAAAACCCTGAAAATAAAGAATAGAAGAAGAAAGTCAATGTAAAAACAAACAAAAACATCCCTATATAACAAGTTGGAATGACTTCAAGGTGATTCTAGTGGCTACTAAAAGGCATTTTTATTTCTATAGGGATCTTTCAAATATTGTTAGAATTAACACATACCATCTTCACTTTAATATTACACAGTGTTTGGCTCGTGGTTAAATGATAAATCAGTAGAGCAATTGTAATAAAAATAATTCATCTGCATAACCAATTTTTAAAAACATTTTCAACCTTTTGATTTACCATTTGGATATTTAAACTTATGCAAGTATAGAAAAACTAGCAAAGATAAATTAAATGTATATAACACTGACATTTATACATTAGAGAATTTAAAAAAATATCAATTTGCAAACTCGAATTGGAAAGAGGAAATGATAATGGATGCGTTATATCATTTGGTGAAAGTTTTCAGGAAATTTCAGGGTGGATGAATCAAGCTGACAACTCTTGAACTAACTGAACACTCCTAACATTACTATAAACAAATCAAAACAGATGTACATCCCACCTGGTAGATAAGGAAAACTAAGATTACTTCATTACCATTTATGAAGCATTTTTTCCAATATACACATATATGTATATATATGTCAAATTACCAGTGTACAGAAGATATAGGGACAGAGAACACATTAAATGAAACAACTGTGCAATGAGCCAAATCCAGAATATGGGAAATTTTACAGAGCAAATCATATAGTTTCTATTACAAATAAGTTCATAAAAAAAGAGAGGGAGACTATTATAAATAAAAAGAACTTATGAATCATTCAACTTATCTTCCAAAATGGGACACTTCTGAGAATGAAAGAAGTTCTATTACCAATGACGCTAGATAACAGACATGAACTGGGACTACTCTACTCAAAAGCATCAATCAAATGCAAGGTGCGGACTTAACTTTTCTCAAAATCTTTTTACTTCTAATATTTTTTTTTGGGGGGGGGGAAGGATCCAATTTGAACATGGTCTGAACATTAAACCATAAATTTTAAGGTGATTGATATGACACTGTGACTAGGTTTTGTAAAATAAGTTATCTGTTAGATATACACACTGCAATACTGCAATGTGCATAGGTGAGAGAATATGGTAACTGTTCTGCTTTAAAACACTAGTGCGGATGGGAGTAGAATGTGTGGTGAAAATATATGAAATGGTATTGATAAAATGGTGATAAATATTGAAGCTGGGTGATGGGCCCATAGGGATTTGTTACAACACACACCTCCATTTAATGCACATTTCTGTAATTGCAGTTACTTTTTTAAAATTGAATTTATTGGGGGACATTGGTTAAAAAAGTTATATAGGTTTCAGGTGTATAATTCTGTAATTCATCATCTGTATATTGTATTGTGTGTTCACCACCCCAATTAACTCTCCTTCCATCAACATTTATCCCCCCATACCCTCTTCTCCTTCTTCCCACCCCCTTTCCCGCTGATAATAGCCATACTGTTGTTTGTCTATGAGGCTAGCTTTGTTTTCTGAGTCCCTTTACCTTTTTCACCCAGCCCCCTTATTCCCTCCCCTCTGACGGCTGCCAGTCTGTAATAGAACATTTCTTTACAAGTTTAACATCACCCATCCTGGCAGAAAGCACTTCTGGCTTTGACTTTCTTATGATGACAGGTACATTCCCACAACACTAACTTGCCAAAAACATATTGGTCAGGCTGAGTCATAAAATGGAAATCTCAAAGGGAAATCTTTAAAGGAGAAACAGCTGCTTTGGCTCCGACTGTCCCACTGAAAGTGCTTGGAGTCCTTTCCTGGACTCACAGTGGGTGGTGATGGTGCTTGTGGGCACTGGGATTTGTAAGAACTCAGTGAGGAGGTTCACACAGCTTTGAACATTAAACTGGGTCAACAGCTCCAATTTGATATTATCCTATTTTCTTGGCAAAGAATCATAATTTTAACTTCTGCCAAACATAAAATTTATTTTATGGGGTAGAAGAAACTTCTAACATGTATCTGAGTCAAGTTTCTGTTGTGAGTAGTCTATTTTAATCATGTTTCTCAAGTACAGTTTTTTTGAGAATTACTATTTGGAGAATAGCCCAAAGTGAAAATTTCATCTAAATAGTTACTCATCTTCACCTTGAAATACTAAACAAAGATAAGCAAAAGTTTACAGATTGGCCTTTAAAATGTCTTACTATTTGAAGTACCTGTTTTAATAATTTTGTAACTACCTCCTATTAATACCAATTATAATTTTTCTTAGACCCTGGTTGTTGTTCTGGTTTCCAAATGCAAAATAACACATGTTTAGGACAGTGGTCGGCAAACTTCGGCTCGCGAGTCACATGTGGCTCTTTGGCCCCTTGAGTGTGGCTCTCCCACAAAATACCATGTGCGGGTGCACACCTACAGTGTGATTGAAACTTCGTGGCCCATGCGCAGAAGTCGGTTTTCGGCTCTCAAAAAAAATTTCAATCGTTGTACTGTTGATATTTGGCTCTGTTGACTAATGAGTTTGCTAACCACTGTTTTAGGAGAGTTCTTCACATAGAATGTCCGATGCCACTTCGGGCAATGGCATTTATAGAAATTAAAGAAAACCCTTAACAAAATATACTAACACTTAGATGCACTAAATATATAAAAATACCAGAGATGTATAATATTAATGAAACTTAAATCAATTACAAATATAGTTGCATGATACTTCAATAAATTTAAACAGATTTTTCACTGGTTTAGAAGTTCAAGCCATCAAGTCTAAAAGGAAGTCTGCTTTAAAAATACAAGGCAGTGCTAATGAATTCCTGAGAAAAATGCTATCACGAACAATTAGCTCAAGGTGCCTTAACTTTCATTTCCTGTTTGATTCAAGGCACCTAAAGTACATTTTTAAACGAGGAACAGGGAAGTTGGGGTAAAATGAATAGTATGTTACACCTAAAGCAGTCCATTGTAAGTTTGAGTCATGTGTTCTGAAATCAACAACTTTGACCTTCCACCATATGTAGATTTATGGGAGTGAGGTGCATATCATGACACTTTTGGATTACAACTACCATAGAAAGCCAAGTAACAATTTCATGTAGAATAACATAACTTTCTTAAATAGATTATTTATAGTTGATGTTCACTCCCTCATGACCCAGAGAGAGAACGTATTTTAAGATAAAGTTAGTAAAACCATACCAGTTAGAGTAATAGCAAAAAAAAATTTGGTTAGCAATGGGTTGTTGAAATGAGCAGTGTAGTATTTGTATAAGCTCAATAAACTATTTTGCAGTTTGGTGGATACAGAGGAAAGGAGACTAAAGGAAGAAATGCAAAATCAAAATTATTTTAGAATCAATTGTAAGTAAACTAAGTAAGGTAGGATTTCAGTGTAGCCTAGTGAATTATCCTATAGTCTTTGAATATTATTCAGGAATGGCATAGCAGAGGAATAATAAAAAATAAAGCTTTTTCCTGCAAGTGGAGGGAGTTGAAAACAAATAGGAACATAAACAAAAAAACATACTAACACTTGGATGCGCTAAATATATTTAAGTGCAAACCCTGTTCTTCTATTCCAAATATTTATATATTCCTGGAAAAAAATGCATATCCTATAGACACTAAATTCTGGAATATTTAGAAATAGTAAAAATGGAAGCAATTTTGATTACTATTGTAGAAATAATTAACTGGATTAAATGGAAGTCAAAATAGGTTTGGTTCTCTATAACTTCTACTATAGGTCTTGTACTTTGCTACGTACACAATTACGGCCCTTCACCTGGGAATCCCAAAGTTTCTCAGCAAACTTCTTTTGTTTCAAATACTGCCACTAAAAAGTGATGTCAATACTTACTAATGTGATGGCCAGGCACACAAAAGAGTTGTCATTTGTAGCAAGTGGATACACAAGTATTTTCAAGTTTACCGTGCGATTGAGTTCATGTGGGTACAGACACTTAGCAAGCTGGTCCTAACTAATGGCTATGTTATCTGAAGGTACAAAATATTAATGAAATCATCTCATGCTGTCCATGTTAGCAAACACAACCTCCTATTGCATGACTGTGAAGCAGGCATTTTGACCCCCATTTTATAAATGTGAAAAAGCAGGTTCAACTCTCTTCCCTCCAACCATAAGGCTTTGCTGTCAGTGGAAAGAGAGGAGAGGTCCTGGCTTCACTTACTCTTCATTCAGGGCACACCGACGGTTGGTGAGTGTGCCATATTTCCTCAGCGTCTCGGTGAGCTCCGAGTAGAGTTTGTCAGCCAGAGACAGGGGGATGCCTTCCCACACCAGGATGAGAATCACAATCACTGCAGCCTCACAGGTATGGCCAGCTCGCTCCCGCACCAAACACAGTAGCTTCTCCTCACTGCTGCTTCTGCGCACCACCTGTGCGGGTCACCATTCCACCCCAACACCCCCCACCCCAACCAAAACAAGACAAGGGTCACTTGCAGCAGATGTCAGCATGGATTTAGGTATGCATATTTTCTCACGTCTGGGTCACAGGGCAACATTTACCACCACCTACAACTTGCCTTTTGTTGCCCATGTACAAAGTGGGGGTTTACCCTGGGCTCAGAACTGGGAGAGGTGAAAAACTGCTCAATGTTTAGCTGACTACTGTATACCCAGTAGAGTTGGGGCAATGCTCCCTGAATTAAAGCCAGAGCTAGAGGGAAGACATGCAGGTATTTTTCATAAAGATCAAGGTTTTCATAAATGACATGAAGGTATTTAAAGGAAGAATTATACTTGTAGCAGGTACTTGAATGGACCTCCTCTTCACCATTCAATTCTTTCAATTAAATATGGTTAGTATATGATTATAAAACTAATCTGACTTTTTCTTAAGAGATAACACATGATAAAATAAATATAAGCAATATTCCTTTTAGCTGGTACCAATAACTCTTTGATTTGGGTTAACACAATTTTCAGGTTAAATTTAATGAATGAAAATGCCCAGAACTGAAGACTAAAAGCCCTGTCAAGTCACACTTACCCATTTGGCAATAGGACATCCCTGAGAACTTTTGCCTTCTTTACCAGTATAGACGACTCTTTCAATCCTAATAGCTTTACCCTTCTGTCCAAACCTTAAAGAAATCCACAGAAATACACACACATAAAATTAGGAAATGGACCTAAAAGACACCCAAAATATTGAACATTTTTTACTCTATTACCACATCCTGAGAAATAAATGTTTTATTTATTTTTTAAAGTTTATGCCAAGCAAACTAGATAATAGACTTTAAGCCTTGTTTTTCTTCAGCATCAAAATATACTGATAATTGTAATTTGCTATTTCAAAATTATATGTTGGGTGAAAATAATGGGAAAACTTAGTTTTATACATAATTTCACAAAGCACAAGACTTTTTTAAGTTTGCTAAATTCAGTCTTCTAAGATATATACTATTTTATTTTTGTCCTTAACTAAATTTAGCTATTTTAAACATAGGGAATCATAATAGATTTTAGTTATAACTGTTCCTCAAAGAATCTCACGTTTTTAAAAAGGAAGCTGGCAAATAACTAGTATCCAGCAATACTGAGAATATAGGATAGTTCTAGAAATAGATTATATTTTCCCTTCTGACCAAGGTACTACTTACTACTTGTTAATAAATAAAAAAGGGGGTACTAGATGATTAGTACATTTCTACATGCTAATTTGGAAATGGGGCAAGAATGATGCAAAATATGTCCTTGCTGCCCCGAATGTCTCCTAATGTATTTCAATGATAACACTGCCTACCTCTTAGAGAAAAGGCATCCTAGCATAGTAACAGCTCAAGAGCTGTGGACACCTATATGAATGTCTCTCTGCATTGAGTATCTCGCTCTTAAGAGTCTTCTACATGCAGGAGTAACTGTAGATTCAGGTAAGTACTTGCATACCTGTGACTGACAGCAAAAAAGAAAATGCAACTATAAATAGAATGTCTCTATTTCTATTCAGTATATCACACTTGCCCTTTGCTCAGACTGGGGACAACTTCCTTAGAGAGGACTACGTCTTTACAATTCTAGGTGAATTTAACTCAACGGGTTCCTTTCTTAAACCACACGTCCCCCCTCTTCCTCTTTGACACTTTATCGCCCAGTGGGAGAGCCACAGTGGGGCCTCTCTCTGCAGCTTGTGCCAGCACCCTTGTGCCTGGCAGGCAGGATGATTCTTGCTCATGCCTGGGTTTTCTGGCACCCATGTCAAAGTGGGCAGCCTGTGCCAGCTTCGCAGACTCTTGGTCCTGTCAAATATTGTGACTCTCTGGTGAATAGCACAGTGTGTAGGATTGGCAACCCTGGAACAGCTAAGCCTACTAATAATTAGTCAATTTACAATTGTTTACTGCTTTGTATGTGTGTAAGCTGGAAAAAGTCTGACATATACAAAAGGATAAACGTTACTCTGCCCTGTGCCTTTGCGTTAATTACCTTTCTTCCATGATTTCTCTAATAGCTGCCACATTAGGACCTGCTCCTAGATGGGTATAAAAAGGACCTTCATCTTTTTCAATAATTTGCTCTGTTGAGATAATAGAAGATTATTATTTTAGACCTCAATTATACTAAATATAAAGGCTACATCCACAAAGCTTATCCCCCAACTGCACATTAAGGGCCCTAAATGTGACTTTACACATTTTTTTTTCTGAATGAGTAAATTGAGGAAGCCATTTATTAGAAAATGTGTGAAATAATTAAGTATATGCATATGTTGGCTGTTGGATAAAAATACATTAAATTATATTTCAGATATGGGCTAAGAAATTATCTTATACCAAATGCATGGAACCAAACAAGAAAAGGTGTGGGGATTATAATATATTAAATGTACTATCAACTGAAATTAGTTTTGTAAACTAAAAAAAATTTTTTTTCAGCTAACTGGAATTCTGCCTGTTACTTGGATGTTGAAAGATTAGCATATAATTTCCTATCTTATCTCGCCCCTAGGAGATTGCTCAGTTTATTGTCAAGATAACTTCTCCTCTTGTCTCCCCACAACATTTAATCACTCTCTTTTGAAATTAAAAACATTGACGCCAGACCCATGTTTGTACATACTTTAGGACAATTTTTGAAGTGAAAAAATACTGGAGAGTGTGTCAGGTAAGAGGCAGAGGCTCCTGTCAAAGATGGAATGGGGGGGGAGAAAAGGGTTGGGATGATAGGAGAAGGGAGTGAAGGTGGTTATAACTTACCTAATATTATCTATGACATGTGTGGCACTGAGCTCAGTGAGGCAACCTGATCCTGGCCACATGCAAAGGCATCCTCCCTCCATTCTCTATAAGATGCAGTGTGTCCCATCATAAGGGGAATAACATGGGGTGGGTGGACCACTAGCCACATTAGTTTGACATGTTTTTTCAAATGTCTTCTATTGTACCCAAGCTAAATAGCTATGATTAAGATCTCCACATATATGTATGAAATCTGCATCCATCAGCAAAATGTTTCCTTATTCCAACAGACCTGTCACATATCTTGAATTTTAACAAAATTATAAATGATATATATTTTATAAATGATATATATTTATAAAAAAGATGACACTTTAAAGAGAAAATAGAATCAAAATGAATATAAATCACATAATATTTCAAGTATATAAATGGAGAAAGGGCAACTTCATGTATATTCAGAACTTCAAGCATTACAATTTTCCCCAACTCACCAAAACTGAAGATAATTTCTCCCTTACAGAAATTAGCCTTGTAAAACTAATACCTTCAACCCTGAATTAAAAAATATTAAAAGCTTTTACACTAGTTTGCATGTGGCAGTTATTTTTCTCATTTTAATAGATGTTTTTACTGCCTAGCTGTCTCTCCAGAAAATTATTTATAAAGACAAATAGATTGATTAATCTATAGCGGATAACTTTATATTTTAAAGGGTTTGAATACTGAGAAAAGTGGACATGCACGATTGTGTCAATATTTTGAAAAAAACTTAATGTAAGTGAAGTTCTTTCTTGCACAGCACAAGCATTTGTAATTCAAAGACAAGAAATGTAAGCTTCAGATTTTTATGAGCCTTTAAAAATTGCTGCCAGACAAAAAAAAGAAAGAAAGAAAATCCCATATCTAAAGATGAATTTGCTAATTCTGGATAAACACCATGTGTCTCAGAACATTTCTGGCACTTACCTACACATCTGCATGATGGGAAATCATATTGAGTCTTGACAGGTGTATCCAATAAATTTTTTATAGGCGTATCTAGTAATTTGGAAGGTGACTCTAAAAAATTATTGAGAACAGAACCAGCTGTTCTTTTGGTTGGTGTCTTTTCTGAAGGAGTTGTCTGCTGCTCTAAAGCTGGGGTGTGGCTATCGAGTTCTGCAGCAGTGGTATGTCTAGATAAAACTGTGACTGGCCCTGACATTTCAACTTTTACTTGCTTCTGTGATTTGAGAGTAAGAGCCTTATGGTCAAATAATGATTTGACTTGAAACTGCTTCAGGTGTTGCTCCATGGTCTCAAGAATGCTCCTCTGCTGCACATTATCACAGCTCAGGGGTGGAATCTCTTGCTTAGTTATCTTTTTCCACATTTTGTTTTCTGGCTGTGCTGGCTTGGGGTGCATACAGGCATGGGGCTTGGATCCAGGTTCAACCTTAATTGGCCTGTGTGCCTGATTGTGGCAAGATTCAGTTTGGGGTTGTTGGTTTTGCTGCTGCTCTTGCTTCTGTAAGAGGTGCCATCTCAGAGCAGCGTGCTTTTGAATGTCCTTCTGGGGAGGGGTCTGAATGTGACTTCCTCCTTGTTCAGGCACAGAGAAAGCGTTTGCTTGGTTGTGCATTGAGTACCTTTGCTGAGCGAGTTGTGTAGCTTGTTGGCCAGACAAATCTTGGTTTTTACTTTTATATCCCTGGAGAACTGAAGCCTGCTGAGGCTTCTGTCCTTGTTCTTGAAAGCACCTGTGAAGACCATCTTGTTTTGTAGTCACATTATTTGGAAAATATTGCATGTGATGCAAGTTTTGGGTTTTGTTTCCAGAAAAATGTTCAGGATGTAAAGTCTGTTCTGTATTCTTTGAAGCTGGGTGAATGTTGTTTGAACAAGGAATCTGTACTTTGCTTGCATTTGACTTCAAGATATGACCATAAGAGGAATTTCTACTGTTCATATTCTGTATGTGCTCCAATCCCATTTGGGTATTATGAGTCTGAAACTCACTTGATTTTGAATACTGATTTTCACCATGAAAGCATTCTTCCACTTTAATCTGGCTAAAGAGCAATCCTTCTCTTTGCTGACCACTGTTGCCTTGGGGATGAGAAAAAGTATGAGGCATTTGTTCTTTATTCTCCATGTGTAATTTTTGTGGTTGCTGCTGGTTTTGAGGGAGATGTGAATTTTGGGATGTCTGTGTTTGTGCTGCCTGATTATGAGACTTAAAAAGATGTGAGTTTGAGAATGGCTCGGTCTCTGAAGCCTGTTGATTCAAGTGCTGCTTTAATGGTGAGGGCATGAGTTTTTTATTTTCGGAGTCTGGTCTTTGTTGAAAATGAAACCTAGGGGTGCACAGTGACTGCATGTGAGCTTCAGGGGAAGGGTCTGTCTTGGAGAAGTGCACCTGGAGTGAGGGTTTTTGGAACTGGAGATGTTGGTCCACTGTACCTTGAGACTGCCCATGATTCATCTCAGGTTGGTACCTTTGTGGCCTCTGCTCTGGCTGCATCATTTTCTGGGTGCAAGCTTGCCCTGGGAGCCCACCAGGCATGTTGGAATTTCCAGTGTATTGTTTGGAGGTCATTTGATTGGAGGCGTTGGACTGATACTGAAGCACTGACCGCTGTGGTGCTTTATATTTTAGATGGGATTCTGCTTGATGAAATTGAGGGGCCTTCAATTCAATCCATCCTGGTTTCAGATGGGGCTGTGTTGGGAGCACAAGATCGAGTGTTTGTCGCTTATCTTGACCCTTCAGAATCTCCTGTTCTTTGTTCCCCATCAGCTGCTGGCAGTGGTCCTGTGGAGCTCCACTGCTACCAAGAATTGGTGGGTTATGCTTGGGATGTTCTGGTATTTGTCTTGCTTTCTCAGGACACAATGGAACAGTCATTGTCCCTGGAGTCCGTATGTCATTCTTGTTAACACAATTATTCTGAAGCCTTTCTGGAAGTGTCAGAGAGGGGTTGGATACATGTGTAGGTGGATTAGGACTCTGGGATGGTGGTGCCTCCAGTTCACCCTCTATTTTCAGTTCCCTTAAAAGAGTTGTATTACTTTGGTTGGGGTAGTGATGGTGTTCTTCCAAAACACCCTCACTCAGAGTGCTTTTTCCTTCTGAAGGAAGCTGAGGAACCTCTGGAAGAGGAAGAGGGGGAGACAAAAGCAATTTTGATGGTGGTGGTGGTGTGATAGTGGCAGAAAAGGAATCCTTAGAGAACACTGAGGTTTGCTTGAAGTAAGCACCATTCATTTCATTTTGCTTGAAATACCGTTCAGAGCTGCCACCAGGAGCCTGCAAATTGCTGCTGGAACCTGAACAGAATTCTTCACCAGCTACTAGCTTTGTGGTTCCTTGGTTGTTACCGTTTTCTATAGGAGATGGGCATATCTCAAAAACTGGTTTTTGTTGTTCTGGTTTCTGAAAGGAACAGGTACCTAGCACTGCAGCTGGTTTACTGACATTATCAGTGTCACAGGCCTCAGTCATGACTGCAGCTGGCTCTGGAGGCAGCTCAGAGTTCGAGGTCTGTGGGAAATTGGTCTGCCCTGAGGTATGCAATGGGTGAGTGATCTCACAGGACAACTCATTAGTAGCCGGACTGTTAATGGCATGTATGTGAGATGTGGTTTTCTGCACCGCAATGGAAACACAATCTGGGTAATATTGAGACAGTGTTTTTTCCAGGAGTTCACCATGTGTGTTATCCATGGAAGAGGCAGAAACTGTAGCACCATTAGGCATTAGCACTGACTTGTTTTTAAGAAGTAATACAATGTTCTTGTCATGGTAGTTAGCATCTTTGCCCTCCTGCTGATTTAGAATCTGATGCTCTGCATTTTCAGACCCACTTGAGTTGTGTGTTGAAAAACTGGTGATATCTTTAACTGCATTTTCTGGGGCCACAGAGCTCACAGATTCTCTCTTGTCATTCATATCGGAGACATTTGGTTGACTGCTGCCTTTGCCTGGATTTCTTTCTTGGCTTTCCCCGAAGTTCTTTCCTTCTCCATTGGCCTTTTGGTCTTGTTTCAACTTCTTGTTCTGATGGAGCCCAGAGAGAGAAGGTTCACTGACTGTGCGTTTTATCCCTCCGTTCTGCAAACACTTGGAATACCCTCTGCCTTCTTGTATAAAGTCCGGGCTTACACGATTCTTCTGGCTGCCCTTCATATGGGGTATTCCATGAAGACTATTGAAAGATTGCCACTTGGTGTCTCCATTCACTTCTGGATAAGGTCTCTCTGGTAATGGGCTTCCATTCTGGAGCTTTATAGCCAGAGGTTCTGTCTGGCAGATGGGAGAAGGAGATGGTGTCAAGAATGGACTTAGTCTGTTGCCCTCCACATGGCTGGTTCTATCCTGTTCCATCAGGCTTGCTTCGGGGCCATCCACAAGGCTGCCCTTGGAGTGAATTCTAAAGAGCATGGAGACAAAAGTGAAGTGCATTAATACATATCTAACTTGAATAATGCATCTTAGAGAATTAGCACGTTGTTAATAGTACTGAAATTCTTAGACATAGTAAATTGTGATACTCATTTTCATGGAAGGCCAATAGCTGCTCAAGAAATGATTACTTTTGCCTGGCCAGCATGGCTCAGTGATTGAGCACTGACTTATAAGCCAGAAGGTCGGGGTTCAATTCCTGGTCAGGGCACATGCCTGGGTTACCCAGGTTGCAGTCTTGATCCCTGGTAGGGGGCATGCATGAGGCAGCCGATCAATGCTTCTCTCTCATCATTGATGTTTCTATCTCTCTCTTCCTCTCCCTTCTTCTCTGAAATCATAAAATTTATTTTTAAAAAATGATTACTCTTGTCTTCCCAGCAATTGCCATTGCCATAGTTTTGGTCATAGAAAATGAAGACGATCAAAATCACCAGCTCATGTGGGAAGGTCATACTGCATTAGTAAATATTATCCACTTCTTTCCCAAATAATTCTTTGTGTCAAAATGCTAAGAACAGTGGAGAAAGACAACTTCCTTTCAGTCTTCTCAAGTGCCTTATATAGTAAATCACTTGCTAAGCTATCAATTCTATTTTCTTTATTCCTTGAATTTTCTTCACTGACATTTGGTAGCCAGCTTTACATTTTCTTGGTTCATTATCCATTGCAGTAGCTTTTTAAAGGGTTTCTCTCCTAGCCCAGCCTGTCCTCGCCAGTCCCCAAAGCTCCTTAAAATTGTTATCAAAGAGAAGGTTCTAAAATGCAAATCTGATGTCATATCCTCCTTAACACAGGTTACTGGCTTTATACTACTTGCATTATTAGTTCTCAAACTCTTTTACTCAAACACACCGGAAAGATAAGGCACACTGCCTTTAGTGTTTACATCCCAGCGGATCAGACAGGGATGAAAAGTGTAGTTTATAAAATGCCCTTTCTGGGCGAATCTATGTTTTCTTCTACACCCCTGGCTGCCCACTTCTATTGAAAATTTCTGCCTAATATAAATGGGTTTTCATATGCAGGTCTCTATTTTTCTCCCCTACTTGCTCTCACAGTTTATGGTCCAACTATAATAGCAACTTATAAACATTATGATACTCTTGTCTGCCCAGAATGTCTTCTTAGTCCCCCAATTTGCCCAGAGACTCTTCTATATTCCTCTAAAACTTTCTCAGA
The DNA here is from genome assembly GCA_026230045.1 of Corynorhinus townsendii. NCBI lineage: Eukaryota > Metazoa > Chordata > Mammalia > Chiroptera > Vespertilionidae > Corynorhinus > Corynorhinus townsendii. The sequence goes on along the minus strand of JAPDVU010000001.1, from coordinate 74,408,906 downwards.
TATCACATCCCCTAGGATTCCTCCTTCAGTTTTCCAAGAGGATTAAACATTCCCAACTCTATACTGTTTCTATTATGTTTCATAAGGTCTACAGTAAACATATCATACTCAATTGCATTTTACTCTTTTACTGGACTGTAAACTCAAGAATACTCTACTCTGTTCATGTTTGTGCTTAGCATAAAGTAAGCATTCAATCAGTTTCACTAGATTGATATAAATGTGCCTATCTTATGATTATTTCTTCATTCATTCATTCAAACATTTTTAGACCAATACTGATGGAGATTTCAAAGTCCAAATGATAGAAAGAACAGGAAGAAATGGGCATCAAAATACATAAATAATCCATTAGATAAAGTAAATGCTGCCCTGTTTGTGGTATAGTTATACCTTATTTCCCCACAGCTTTTCTCATTACATATATTTTAAGAATGTAAGTTTTTAAAAAAAAATCAAGATTACTTTTCCTCTGGGCTATTAAAAAACTCACTGTTTTTTTTTTTACATTGCTTACTAACTGAGACAAATGATACAGAAGAAGAAATAAGATATTAACACTGGAAAGCAATACTAAAGTTCTCATTATTTGCAGATAATACGATTGTACACTGGTCTACCATGAGAATCAACTGAAAACTGTTAGAATTGATTAGAATTCAGTAAAGTAGCTGAAGAAAAAAAACACAAAACAATAGCCTTGATATATAACAGCAACAACCAGTCAGAAATGTTACTGGAATAAAATACAGTAATAGAAAAAAATATATAAAACACCAGAAGTATACTTCAAAAGAAACGTGGAAAATCTATTGGAATAAAAGTTTAAAACAAGTAGAAAGGTATATGGTCTTTTATACTGTCAAATCAATGTATTCATTTAATGTACTCTAAATAAAAATGATAGCAGAATGTTTTCTGAAAAAAATTATAAAGTTTAATCTATCCCTTATATCCTATAAGAAAATGAATTCTAGATGGATTTAAAATAGGAATATGAACCCTCCTAAATTAAAAGCAGTCTAAGAAAACTGACCCAAAATCTCAAAGGCATAACATACTAGAAAGTTCAGTAAAATTTATGCATGCAGCCCTGACTGGTTTGGCTCAGTGGACAGAGCATCTGTCTGCGGACAAAGTGTCCCAGGTTCGATTCCAATCAAGGGCATGTACCTTGGTTGCAGGCACGTCCCCAGTAGGTGCAGGAGGCAGCTGATCAATGTTTCTAATTCTCTATCCCTCCCACTTCCTCTCTATAAAAAATCAATAAAATATATTTTTAAAAATTATGCATGCAAAAATAAGCCCATAAGCAAAGTTAAAAGTCACATAAAACTTTTTTTAATATATAAAACTCATAGAAAATGACAAAAGCCCCAACCATCCAATAGAAAAAAGAGCAAAGGACGTGGACAGTTCACAGAAAATGAAATGCAAATGGCTCTTAAATATTTAGAAAATATGCAGTATCACTAAAAAAATAAGTACAAATTAAAAATGCAACAAGATTCCATTTTTTTTTTTGAAGTTGGAAAAGATAAAAAGTTTGATAATACACTATATGTTGACTAGCATTTAGTGAAACAGACACTTTCTTGCATGGTTCTTGGGAGTCAAAATTGATACTAATACAATGGAAGACAATTTAGCAACATCTACAGAATATCATTGGAACTTTTTTTGACCCTTTAGTTTCAGGAACTTACCTAGCACATATGCTCGTATATATGTTAAATGATGTATGCACAATCTTTTTCAATAGCAAAAGGGAAACAACCTATATTTTCAGATGAAAATATCTCCAACTAATTAAATGAAATAAAGCAAGCTGCAGAACAGTATGTATAAGAATGCCACACCTAGCCCTGACTGGTTTGGCTCAGTGGATAGAGCATCAGCCTGCGGACTGAAGGGTCCCAGGTTCGATTCCGGTCAAGGGTATATACCTTGTTGTGGGCACATCCCCAGTAGGGGGTATGCATGAGGCAGCTCATCAATGTTTCTCTCTCGTCGATGTTTCTAACTCTCTATCCCTCTCCCTTCCTCTCTGTAAAAAATCAATAAAATATATATTTTTTAAAAAAGAGTGTCACAACTGTAAATTTAAAAAAATAAAATAAAGTCAGCTCTGGGAGAATATACAACAAAGTGGTAATAATATTTTGCCTCCAGGAAAAGGACTGGGGAGGCTAGAAGAAAAGCACTGGGAGAAGACTGCTTTGAACTGTTTGCTGTTTCTATAACTTTTAATCATGTATATCCTATATAATAAAAGCGTAGTATACAAATTGTCCCCTTGACCGGGAGGCCATCCGGGAGTTCGACCAGGGGTTGGGGCTGGCCGGGGTAAGGGATGGAGGCCCCGGCTGGCAGCTGGCAGCTGCTAGGGACCCTATGAGAATACAAATTTCCTGCACTGGGCCTCTAGTTAATTAATAAATAAAATTACATAATTCCTACAGGACAAAAGAAAAGAAAAAACAGAGCCAAGGGATGTCTTCATTTCTAAGAGATCTCCTTGCTTCTAAATAATTAAGAGATGGCCTATAAATGCATAGCCACTAGTCACATATTGCTATTGAGCAAACGAAATGTGGTTAGTCCAAATTGAGATACGCTATAGTGTAAATGCACACTGCATTTCAAAGTCCTTAGTGTGGTCAAAAAAATAAAATAACTCAATTTTTAAAACTATCATTTGACTTTGGGTGGTGGGCACACAGTAAAATATATTGATCTTGTAACATAAGAATCCACTCCTGAAACCTATGTGATCCTATAAACCAATGTCACCCCAATAAATTTAATAAAAATAAAAACAATTGATTACATGCTGAAATATAGTATATTATTTTGGATATATTAAGTAAAATATCATTAATTTCACTAGTTTCTTTTTACTTATTTTAGTGTGTGTACTGAAAATTTTTAAATTCCACATGTGATTTATGCTCAATTTATTGGACAGCTCAAAGCTAGACTAATACTCTTAATCATTGATAACCTTAAGAAAAAATTCTAGGTTCTAGAATCATAAAAATTGATTTTTTAAAATTTGATGTGAGAAGATTCTCCAAAGTCGAGGTTCTACCATTTTTTGAAAATTAAAGAGCATAGAAATAAGCCCAGACTAGATCAATTAGCTTTCAAAATAGTACAATAAAAAATGTCTTCTTTTGACAACTGCAAAATCAATTCACCAGCCAGAAGGTATTTACATGTACACATTTATGTTATGTTCTATATGATACTTGCATGCTCTGTATACAATGTATATTGTCCTATTTGATTTTCTAGATATAAAATATTTTAAGCATTTTTATTCTCTATTATGATCCATTCCACATAATTTGGACATTCTTTAAAATGTCAAAGGCAGGGAGAAACCAAGATGGCGGCATAGGTAAACACCTAAACTGCTACCTTGCACAACAATTTCAAAACTACAACTAAAAGACAAAACGGACATCATCCAGAACCACAGGAAGGCTGGCTGAGTGGAAATTCTACAACTAGAAGAAAAGAGAAAAGCACACTGAGACTCAGAGGAGCTGCAGAAGGCAGAGGTACCAAGGCGCACGTGCGGAGAGGGCTGGCAACTGAGTGCACGGCTGGCTTTCTCAACTGGAAGGGAGACAAAAGGTCCCGACGGCTCTGAACTCCAGTTCCGGGAGAGACTCTGGGGACCCACGCTCATTCGGGGAGAAACTGGACTGTCTGGCAGCAGGCAAAACTTGAGGGCGGCTTTCTCTCAGAGGTGCTTACAGCGATTACCATGGGACACTGAGACCCAGGGGCCTCTTAGGGCAGGGATAACAGGAAGCCAATTGCTGTCTGCTCCGCCCTAAGACTCTGCCCCATCCAAACTGAGCACAGAGGCTTTTGCAAGTCTTATCTCATAAGGGTGTCTCCAGTACATAAGTTCTCCCAGTGTAGACAAAGATGATCCTCACAGCCAATTGGCCTGCAGGTCAATTCCTCCCAGTGATACCAACAATAATCAAGGCTTAACTACAACAAGGCTGTGCACAAAGCCTACAAAGGGGTGCACCAAGAGTGTCCACCTCAGGTAACTGGGGAGGCTGAGCCACTGGGCCCTATAGGACACCTAGCACACAAAGCCACTCTATCAACTCAGGGAAGCACCCAAAATGCGGAGACAAAGAAACAGGTCACAAATGAAAGAAATGGAGGAAAGAAAATGACTGGATATAGAGTTCAAAACCACAGTTATAAGGTTTTTCAAGAATTTTCTAGAAAAGGCTGATAAATTTAGCAAAACCCTTGAGGATATGAAAAAGGAACAACTAGAAATTAAGCATACATTGACTGAAATAAAAAATAATTTAGAGAGATCCAACAGCAGACTAGACGATCACAAGAATCAAGTCAAAGACTTGAAATACAAAGAAGCAAAAAACACCCAAGCGGAAAAGCAAAAAGAAAAAAGAATCCAAAAATATGAAGATAGTGTAAGGAGCCTTTGGGACAACTTCAAGCGTACCAACATCTGAATTATGGGGGTGCCAGAAGAAGAGAGAGAGCAAGATACTGAAAACCTATTTGAAGAAATAATGACTGAAAACTTCCCCCACCTGGTGAAAGAAATAGAATTACAATTCCAGGAAGCGCAGAGAACCCTAAACAAAAGGAATCCAAAGAGGACCACACCAAGACACATCATAATTAAAATGCCAAGAGCAAAAGACAAAGAGAGAATATTAAAAGCAGCAAGAGAAAAACAGTTACCTACAAGGGAGCACCCATACGACTCTCAGCTGATTTCTCAACAGAACCTATGCAGGCCTGATGGGAGTGGCAAGAAATATTCAAAGTATTGAATAGCAAGAACCTACAACCAAGATTACTCTACCCAGCAAAGCTACCATTCAGAATTGAAGGACAGATAAAGAGCTTCACAGATAAGAAAAAGCTAAAGGAGTTCATCACCACCAAACCAGTATTATATGAAATGTTGAAAGGTATTCTTTAAGAAGAGGAAGAAGAAGAAAAAGGTAAAGATAAAAATTAAGAACAACAAATACATATCTATCAACAAGTGAATCTAAAAATCAAGTGGAATAAAAAATCTGAGGAACAGAATAAACTGGTGAATATAATAGAATCAGGGGCATAGAAAGGGAGTGGGCTGACAATTCTTGGAGGGAAAGGGGTGTGGGGGGTGCAGGAAGAGACTGGACAAAAATCATACACCTATGGATGAGGACAGTGCAGGGGGTGGGGTAAGGGCGGGGGAAAAGAGTAACAACTGTAATCTGAACAATAAAGATTTATTTAAAAAATAAATAAAATGTCAAAGGCAGAATTACAACAGATGGAGTTTGCAAATCTTTTATGAGCATACTAGCTCCTAAGAAGAAATGAAGATGATTTTCAACAATTTTTTTTTTTTTTTTTTTTACAAGAGAGAGAGAGGAAGAGGGAGATAGAAGCATCGATGAGCCGGCTGCCTTCTGCACAGCCCCTAATGGGATGGAGCCTGCAACCCAGGCATGTGCCCTGATCAGAAATCCACCTGGCAACTTGTTGGTGCATGAAATGACAATCAACTGAGCCACAGCAGCTGGGAAATGAAATGTATTTTAATATGGAGTTTTAAACTCAATAGCCATTTAAAAATACTAATTTAATGTAATTATCATAACTATTCTGTGGCCGCAATTCTTTTACTGAGCACAACTATTAGATATGGAAAGTTAAATTTTTAGCTTTCTCAGGGAGGGCAGAAAAATTATGAACCTTTCCATTTTAGGATGAGGATAATTTGTTATTTGAAGCTTATTTGTTATTAACCTATGAATCTGATTCAGAAATTTTAAAACAATCAAGTGCCTTTTTAGAAGGAGAAAGAGGATTATTTTATTTGACTTCAAAGTGTCCTCAAACCACACTTTATATGTATACATATCCCGGGATATTATATGATCCACTAACCCACTTACACAGCACTCTTTAAATGACCTATTGCTTTCATGCTGACATTGATAAGCATTATTTTTAATAAAAAAGAGAAATGAGACCTGTTCATTTTGCTCACTGTAGAAATATTAGAAAAGCTTTCATGCTGTAATTATTAGTTATTTATACAAAGTATTTTTCAAGCTTATATATTAAATAATTTATGTATAAGACAAAAAAATTCCAATTGTTATAGATATCTACCTGCTAATCAGTGAAAATAGAATTGATAGGTTATTTTTACAAATTTAGGGGGGAGAAAAGAAAACTTTTTCTAAAGTTAAACAAGTGTTTTCCTAATGAATGTAAATTTTTGCTATAGAGATATTTTTGTGTGACATTGCTTTTGCTTCTCAGAGACCAAGACAAAAAAAAAAGGCTAAAGAAGTTTATCACCACCAAACCAGCACTGAAAGAAATGCTAAATAAACTGTTGTAATGAGAAGAAGAAATGTAGTGAGAGAAACATAAGTAAAAGGAATTAAAATGGCACTAAATAAGTACCTTAATAACCTTAAATACAAATGGATTAAATGCTCCAATCAAAAGACATAGAGTAGCTGAATGGATATGAAAACATAACCCAAATATATGCTTATACAAGAGACCCACCTCAGAATAAAAGACTCACACAGGATGAGAGTGGAGGGATGGAAAATATTTCCATGCAAATAGAAACAAAAAGGGATAGTAATACTTATATCTGACAAAATAGACTTCAAAATGAAGGCCATCACAAGAGACAATAAAGGCCACTACATAATATTAAAAGGATCAATCCAACAAGAGAATATAACCCTGGTAAACATATACACACCCAATATAGGAGCACCTAAATATATATTTAAAAAAAACTTCTGTAGGACTTTAAGGGATAGATAGACAGCAATACAGTCATACTAGGGGACTCTAACAGCCTGCTGACTGGTTAGATCTTCCAGACAAAATTAACAAGGGAACAGTGACTCTAAATGACACACTGGATCAGATGGATTTAATTGTTATTTATAGAACATTTCATCCCAAAGCTGCAGAATATACATTCTTCTCAAGTGCACATGGATAATTCTCAAAGATGGATCATATGTTAGGACACAAAACAAGTCTCTACAAGTTCAAGAAACCTGAAATCATATCAAGCAACTTCTTAGATCACTGTGGAATGAAAGTAGAAATCAACTATGATAAAAACACTCAGAAACATTCAAACACATGGAAGCTAAAGAGCATGTTATTAAACAATGAATTGGTTATCAATAATAAGATCAAGAAAAAAACTAAAAAATTCCAGGAAAAAAATGAAAATGAACACACAACAACCCAAAATATATTAGACACAGCAAAAGCAGTCCTGAGAGGTAAGTTCATAGCACTACAGGCCTACCTCAAAAAACAAGAAAATTTATTAATAAACTATTTAACCCTACAACTTAGAGAATTAGAAAGAGAACAATAAGAAAAGACCAGAGTAAGTAGAAGGAAGGAAATAATAAAGATTAAATCAGAAATAAATGACATAGAGACTAAAAAACAATACAAAAGATAACTGAAACCAAGAGCTGGTTCTTTGAAAAGATAAACAAGATTGACAAACCTTTAGCCAGACTCACCAAGAAACAGAGAGGAACCAAGTAATTAAAATCAGAAAACAAATGTGGTGAAGTAACAACTGACATCACAGAAATACAAAGGATTGTAAGAAAATATTATGAGCAACTATATGCCAACAAACTGGACAATGTGGATGAAATGGACAAATTCTTAGAAAATTACAATCTTCTAAAACTGAATCAGGAAGAAACAGAAAACCTGAATAGGCCAATAACAATTGAGGAAATTGAAGCAGTAATAAAAAAACTCCCAGCAAACAAAAGCCCTGGTCCAGATGGCTTCATGGGGAGATTTACCAAACATTCAAAGGAGAACTAACTATTCCAAACTGTTCCAAAAAATTCAAGAGGAAGGAACACTTACAAGGTTTTTTTTATAAAGCTGACATTATCCTAATTCCAAAGTCAGATAAAGACGCTACAAAGAGAATTATAGGCCAATATCCCTGATGAACACAAATGCTAAAATCCTCAACAAAATATTAGCAAATCAGGTCCAGCAATATATTAAAAAGTTCATACACCATGACTAAGTGGAATTTATTCCAGGAATGCAAGGCTGGTACAATATTTGCAAACCAATAAATGTGATACATCACATAAAGAAACTGGCAGACAAAAATCACATGATCATATCAATAGACCTAGAAAAAGCATTTGACAATATCCAACACCCATTTTTGATAAAAAAACTCTCAACAAAGTGGGAATAGAGGGATCATAACTCAACATAATAAAAGCCATATATAACAAACTACAGCCAACATCATACTCATGGGCAAAACTAAAACCATTTCCCCTAAGAACAGAACAAGACAGGGATGTCCACTTTCACCACGCTTATTCAAAATAGTACTGGAAGTACTAGCCACAGTGATTAGACAAGAAGAAAACATAAAAGGCATCTGCATGGGAAAGGGGGAAGTAAAATTCTCATTATTCACAGATGACATGATACTGTCCATAGAAAACCCTAAAGACTCCACCAAAAAAACTACTAGATTTAATAAACAAATTCAGCAATGTAGTAGGATACAAAATTAACACTCAGAAATTGATGGCATTTTTATACATCAATAATGAATTCTCAGAAAGAGGAACTAAAGAGACAATCCCATTTACCATTGCAACAAAAAATGTAAGATACTTAGGAATAAACTTAAACAAGGAGGTAAAAGACTTGTACTCTAAAAACTATAGGATGTTAAAAAAAAAAGATAGAGGAAGATATAAACAAGTGGAAGAATATACCATGTTCATGGATTGGTAGAATTAATGTCACTAAAATGTCCACACTACCCAAAACAATCTATAGATTCAATGCAATCCCTATTAAATTACCAATGGCATATTTGATCTAGAACAAATACTCCAAAAATTTATATGGAACCAAAAAAGATCTCAAATAGCTGCAGCAATCTTGAGAAATAAGAACAAAGTTGAAGGGCTCACAATACCAGATATCAACTTATACTACAAAGCCACTATTCTCAAAATTGCCTGGTACTGGCACAAGGGCAGACATATAGATCAATGGAACAGAGACCTTAGAAATCAACCCAAGCCATTATGCTCAATTAATATTTTACATAGGAGGCAAGTACATATACAATGGAGTCAAGACAATCTTTTCAATAAATGGTTTTGGGAAAATTGGACAGGTACATGCAAAAACTGAGACTAGACCACCAACTTACATCAAACACAAGAATAAAGTAAAAATGGATAACAGACTTAAATGTAAGATATGAAACCATAAAAATCCTAGACAAAACCATAGGCAACAAAATCTCAGACATCTCTTGTAACAATACGTTTGCAGATACATCTCCTAGGGCAAAGGAAACTAAGGCCAAAATAAACAAATGGAACTACATCAAAATAGAAAGCTTCTGCACAGCAAAAGAAATAATCAACAAAATGAAGAGAGCCCACTTCATAGGAGAACATATTTGGCAATGATACATCTGATAAGGGGTTAATCTCCAAAATTTATAGGGAACTCATACAACTTTACAAAAGGAAGACAAACCATCCAATTAAAAAATTGGCAAAGGATCTAAATAGGCATTTCTCGAAAGTGGACATACCAAGGCCAAAATGTGTATGAAAAAATGCTCAAAGTCACTGATCACCAAGTTAAAATGACAATGAGGTATCACCTTACACCTGTCAGAATGGCTACCATTGACAAATCAACAAATGACAAACACTGGAGAGGACGTGGAGAAAAGGGAAGCCTAGGTCACTGCTGGTGGGAATGCAGACTGGTGTAGCCACTATGGAAAACAGTATGGAGTTTACTCAAAATATTAAATATGGAACTGCCATTTGACCCAGTGCTCCCACTCCTAGGGATATATCCTGAGAAACCCGGAACACCAATCAGAAATAATATATGCATAATCTTATTAACCAATATCACCCCAATAAATTTAATTAAAAAATGAAATAAATAATATATGCATCCCTATGTTCACAGCAGCACAATGTACAATAGCTAAAATCTGAAATCAGCCTAAGTGTCCATCAGTAGATGAGTGGATAATAAAGCTGTGGTACATTTATACCATGGAATACTATGCAGCAGTAAAAAAGAAGGATCTCTTACCCTTTGAGACAGCATGGAGGGATCTGGAGAGGATTATGCTAAGCCAGTGGTCGGCAAACTGCAGCTTGTGAGCCACATGCGGCTCTTGAGCCGTGGTTTGCCGCTCTGTTGACTAATGGAGTTTGTCGACCACTGTGCTAAGCAAAATAAGCCAGTCAGAAAAAGACAAGTACCACATGATCTCATTCATATGTGGAATCTAATGAACAAAATAAACTGTTGAACCAAACAGATCGAGAGACAAAAAAGCATGGAATAGACTGTAGAATCTCAGAGGGAAGGTGGGGTGGGTGGGAAGAGATCCACCAAAGAACTTTTATGCATATATGCATAGGCCATGGACATAGACAATAGGGTGGTGAAGGCCTTGGGCAAAGGGCAGGGGCAGATTATAAGGGGTCAATGGGAGAAAAAAGGGGACATATGTAATAGTTTCAGCAATAAAGATTTTTTAAAATTAATTTTAAAGTAATGAAATATTTGAGGGCAATTTATAAGTCTGTTGATAATGTCATTAAGAGAATTGGAGCTCACATTAGTTCATTTGTGTGAAGTACACAGTCACAGTTTATTAGTCAAGAAATAGTTGAATCTGCTGGTGTGGCTCAGTGGTTGAGCATTGACCTTTGAACCAGGAGGTCACAGTTCGATTCCCAGTCAGGGTACATGCCTGGATTGTAGGCTTAATCCCCAGGATTTTTATTGATTTTGAGCGAGGCGGGGAAGGACAGAGAGAGAGAAACATTGATGTGAAACCAAAACCCTTCCATGCACAGAATGACACCCAGCCAACTGGACCACACGGGCCAAGGCTACTTATTGAACTCTTAACCTAGGAAAAAGTATGGCATGTGCTTACCTGCTTTATTCTAACAGTTATCTTTGCTAATTAAAATGTAGTAAGTACTTTATTATTTAAATTGTACACACACACACACACACACACACACGCTCAGGGGTTCTGATTATCTGATTACATGGTACAGCATGAGGTTTCTTCATAGATTTGCCAAAAAGGAAAGAGACTTTAAGAGTGAAAAAAATATAACACTTAAATTCTAAAACCAGCTTCAGCATTTTTTTTAAAGCCTAAAGAAGCAGTTTTAGAAATTATTTATTATTATGTCATTGTGTTAATAATTATTAACACAATGACATGTTATTTAAATCACAATTTCAAATGTTATAATTTAGAGCCTACTAGTCATATCATTTATGTTTATCCTTTTATTCTAGTCTAATATTCCCCCTTAAAGTATGGCCTTCTAAGGAACCATAAAGAGAAGTAGTTCTATTAGTTATAAAAACCACCAATAATCTTAGAAATTCCAAAGGGCAAATTATAAGCAGGAAATCTATAATAATAAAAGCATAATATGCTAATTAGACCGGACAGCTGGATGACCTTCCAGATGAAGCCAGGGCTCTGAGGGCCGAGCCCCTTGCAGAAATTTCATGCATCGGGCCTCTAGTATAATATAAATAGCATTTATGCAATAATATAGTATGACCACTCAAAGATTTCAGCTAATGCTCCAGAATAATTTTTCATAATCTATAAGAGAGGAATTGAGAACTTTAAAAATGCCAAGTATGTGAACCTTCATCCTCTATGTCAGAGGAATACGTTTATGAAGCATGTTTATCTAAGTGGAAAATACTGGCCTTTTGACTAGTAGGTAACATTTAAGTTTCCTAAGATTAAAACAGGTTTTAGCCACAGCAGTTTTCCTTTGGTATTTGATTTTGCTCCTTCTCCTACCTCTCTGACAGTAATTTATTATGAAGTCAAGTCACATCGGCAGCATCTGTGAAACAATTACTGCATCTAGGACTGACTCTGCAGTCTAATCCATCATAATTATGACAGGCCTCTTTGAAGATGCTATGATGCATGACTTAAAAATAGCACATTAGTGTGCAAATGGATCAGCATCTCATTTCACCAATATGCATTTAGGGTTGTAATTTAGCTCAGGACCATTTGACTCTCTCTGAATCACTCAAGAATGGAGGCTGTATCTCTCCCCACATAAAGCTGTAGATGATGTTCAAAATTTGTGAAGAGGGCTTTTGTTTTTTGCTTTTATTTTTTTGGTTTATTGATTTTGTTGGTGGTGTGTCTTTTACTGCTCTAAGAGAGAAAAAAACAACACACACATCCTTTAAATCTCTTGTCAGCTTTTTTTCAAGGAGATAAAAGAGTCAATTTATAGATCTGTATGGTGGCCGTACTATAAGGCAGTACATTTTTTTCCTATAAAAACCTGACTTCATGTTCTAATATTAAAAATACATAAAATACTCTGCCATCATCAAATGAGTTTTGTTTATTGATATATGCAAATTATTGGGGGAAATGCATTCTTAAGACTCATTATTTGTAGGGACTGCATCTCTTAAAGGCCAGGTGTTCCAGCATCCTCCTTAGGAAATTACTGTATATGTCTCTGGCACCCCCACTGACAGGCACTGCCCCTATTAGTAATTCGGCTGTTAGGAATTAATTTGTTCTTGATGTGGGGAATGTTAAATAAAGATGATATATTTGACAATGCCTACTGAATAGATGGCACTATTCTCCAAAATTGTTTCAGATTCTTTCTACCAAAATGGGACATAATTTGTCAATTTTACATTTATTTCAAGATACGTGCAGGATGATGGGCATCAGCATTGTCTATTAAAATGTCCCTATAGATAGGGCTGCTCTAAAATGTTGGTTTCAATCTCTATCTTCTGTATCTATCAAATTCCATTTATTTAGCTTGACTTTGTTTCTTAATTAATACATCAAATTAGTATGGTGGTTAAGTCCCACTCTGATATAAGGAAAGTGTTATTTTTATAGGGCATTACTTATGAAATAAAAACTTTTAAAATGTAATATTAAAGCTAAAATTTTAAAGGAAAATAACCATCAATCCAAAACATCTATTTTCAATAGCTTAATTAGTGTATCAAAGCTATATGTTAAGTCTGAAATATAATGCTTCATATATATGCATTAAGTATGGGGAATATGAGATGAATATTAACCTTTTTATGGCAAAACTTACATTTCTTTTCTCATCTGATATGAAATTTCAACCTCAATATTAAAAAATCTGTGAAGCTGTATTTCACATCTCTTAAAAAAGAACCAATGAACACACAAACACGTCAAAGTCTCAACCTTCTTGCATTTCCAGAGGTGCATTAATTAAACAAGTAGCCTTACACATATGGCAAACATGTACATTGCGAGTGCCTCGGTGTGTTACATGCTTACCAGGGAGGCCTTGCCAGGTTTTTCATAGTCCTCAGTAGATACTGTTTAGTTCCAATGTGTGAAGTTTTAAAATTTGTTTCTTATCTTAAAATAACAGTATAGACAAAATTTAATAATGTGTAGATTATTTGAGGAGTAATGTCACTGAAGATTAGAGAAGAGGCTTACAGACAGAAGTCTGAGTTTAAGATGTGGAGACAACTGACAGTTTAGAACTAAAACTGCTTATAGTTTGCAGCTCTAGTCAACCAGTGTCCCAGCTGATAAGATGGGCATGATTTTTTGTCAGTTCTCAAAATATCTGTTAATCCTGGGATTATTTTTCAAATTTGAGCTTAGTCTTGGTCTCTTTCACCAAACTAATATGTGCCAAGGAAAAAGATCATCAAACATGGGATTTGACACAAGCATTATTTGTTTCTCATGAATTATAACAATTATCTGAATAATTTTTCAGTTTCAATCAGTGCCATCATTATAATGGCTAAGTGTGAGCTGGTTGGCCTTACTCAGACACCCTCTTGCGCACAGCATACATTCTATCAAAAGTTTAACATTTTTCAATTAAAAAAAAAAGCACTGCAGAAACTGTAGTTGTTTGGGTTTGATCTCACTGATACACTACCTGAGAATCTGTCCAGTGGGCAAGCAGACCCCAGCAGAAAGGTGGACTCCTTGCAGGCAAAGCTGAAGTGTGTGTGGTGATAGAAGAGATGAATGGGAAACAGACTTCCCATATCAGGGAGCTATGCATGCCAGCCCTGCAGGCCCCTTTGAAGAGCCCATGTGTGCCAAGAGAGAGCTAGTATTTATTTGCCTGCTCCACAGAGGGCCTCTGATGGCCAGTCAATGTTAGTTACCAAAACAGAAACACCCAATGTCTTGCAGCCTTGTTTAGGTGAATATGGGGCCCTAAGCTTTTTTCATTCTTCCTTAGAACAGCCCAACCTCCTAGTGTCTGGTGCTTAAAAGAAAGGGTGAGGTGGGGGCACATGTTTAGAGTGAGACTCTCTTGCTCTCCAAGTAAAGTACTGGAGCCAGAGGTTAAGCCTGTTTGGGAGGAAGTAGAGTACTGAATCGGGCTTGACTTGTAAGTTTTAAGATAAACAGGACTGTTTCAAAGACTGGAATAAAATCATTCCAGTAACCAGATGATGCTGTAAAAATTAGGGAATCTAGTCAAGAAGACAACATAGGGAGAATGGGGTGGGGGGAGACTACCATAATATATTTGATGCTTTCATTGTTATACATTGAGGTATATTTTTCCCAAAAAATCCAACAGAACGATTTCAAATAATATATAAGAACTTCATGTAATTTATGACAGGGTTCATAATGAATGCTTTTTAAAATATAATGACAGTGGCAATTATAAAAATAACATATCGTGTACTTATTCTTTTATTCAACAAATATTATTGAATATATCCTATGTGCTAGCCAGTATTGTAGCCAACAACATTATACCACTGAACAAAAGAGACAATCCGACCTCTTGGACCTGATATTTTAGTGGGGAGAGAAATGATAAACATAATAAAGAATAAATTGTATGGTATAGTATGAAGACATTGAGAGCTAAGGGGAAAATGAAGAAATAACAGGGCAGGTAATGGGGGATCAAAGAGTACCAGGGAGGGGTTGTAGGTTGCAGTATTAAGTACTATAATGAGAGTAAGTCTCATTGATATAGTATGAGATGAACAAAGTCTTGGAGCCAAATTATATAATAAACATTCAATTCACCAAGATGATCTTAATTAATCAATGTGTTAATTTTATGTTATTGGATACACTGTCCCATGTCTTCAGCCCTAAAATAAGAATGGAAGAAGAAACAAAACTATCAAGACATAGAAGACAACTACATTAGGGTGTCAGCTAAGTTTTAAATTTTTATTTTTGTATTGAATGTATTGGGGTGACATTGGTTAATAAAATTATATCGGTTTCAGGGGTATAATTCTATAATACATCATCTTCATATAGTATTGTGTGTTCACCACCCCATCATCGTTTATCCCCCTTTTAACCTCTTCTCTCTCTCAGTTCCTTTTACCCTCTTGTAATCACCATACTGTTGTTATCTGTGTCTGTGAGATTTTTTTTTTAATCTCTTCACCTTTTTCACCTACCGACCTAACCCTCTCCCCTCTGACAGTTGTCAGTCTGTTCTCTGTTTCTATGAGTCTATTTCTGTTTCGTTTGCTAGTTCATTTTGCTCATTAGATTCCACATATAAGTGAAATCAAATGGTATTTGTCTTTCTCTGACTGACTTATCTCACTTAGCATAATATTCTTTAGGTACATTCATACTGTCCAAAAGGTAAAATTTCTTTTTATGGGCCGAGTAGTATTCCATTGTGTGTTGTTTTATGTCCAAGGGCATCTAAAGTACTAACATGAAACAAACTAATATTACACCTAACATTTTACTGAGAAATTCTATACTAGTAATCCTTGCAACACAGGCATTTTGACAATTACGCACTTAGTATATTCATGGAATCTGGTCCTTATTAAAGTGGTCGATTCCTATGATGGTTTCAAAAGGCACGTCCCTGTGTTCCTGAAATATTTAGTACAACCTTGAACAGCTCCATCTTCATACTGATCTAGACCTTATCTGCTAGTTACCATGACAATCTAGTCATTTTCTTCCTCCTATTTTGGAACAATTAGTGATTACTGAGTTTCAGTTATCTTTGTAAGGTGTTACAAAGTTATTCTTGAGGGTAAAATAAATATTCAACTTAAAGATGAAGATGCTATTAAACCTCAATGGGCTATCAATTTAATATATGTGCCAGTCCTAAAGAAAACTGCTACCATTATTTCATAATATAAGTGAAAGAACTTTAGTCCATCCAGAAGGGAAAAAAATTAAAATAATTTCTCTAGTGTTTAAAGCATTAGGAAAATAAGAAACATCAAATATATAGATGTTTTAAAGGGACTTTATATGAGCACATATTCATCAGAAACATGTTCTCTCATACATTATGAAGATTACTCTCATCTTTATCTTCTGTGTTCTGTTAAAACATCCGATAAATATCTTAGATCACCTAAAACTGTAATGCACATTTTAAATGGTATCAAAAGAGAAATAGAAAAATGATACTTTTTTTTTCCCACAGGAAAGGTTTTTTCTTCTGGGAACACAATTTATGGGATCCAGAAGTAAATATGGTCTCTATCTTCACAAATTTTTAATTATTTAATGCAGAAGATAAGATATATACACTGGTATATAAGAACAGCTGTTCAGAATAAGAAGGCTGATTTCTAGTTCTGGATATGAATTTCTGAGCAAGTCACAAGCTCCACAAATCACAATTAAAAAAAAATCTCTGTCATAGAGGGAAATGAACAAGAATACATCGAAGGTCTTTATGAGTCCTACAATGCTGTAATTCTCTAACACTGGCAGGAATAAATATGTACCAGGGTGTCATTGAAATGCCATCATAAAGAATACTTTTGGTCTGGGAGGTATAATTTTCACCTCATTTACATATAAGTAAGCAGAAGCTAAAAGAGTAAAGTGGGTTGGCATAGCTGATCCGAGCCACGGGTAGATAGGAAATGCAGGGCTATACAACTGCTGAGCCACAGTGTGAACAGAAGGGGTTGGGCAGCTCAGGGCAGAGATGCAGACTTGACACTCCTTATCCTTACTGTCCTGGGAAGGGAAGCTCTGGATTGGCTGATATGAGTACAGTTATCAGGCAAGCAAATTCTTCTGTGTGAAATATATGACTAAGGAGCTTTCTTCACCGCAGTCTAGATAATAAAATATTATTTAAGACTCTTTGCCTCCAAGAAACATTGGGTATCCTTAATGCAAGTACTTTGGACAATGAACAGAAATCATAGTTTGATCACTGGAATTGTGAGTTTCTGATTATGAATTGATAAATGCATAAATCTGTTTAAACATTAACCTCTTATGAGTTTGATTAGAACAAATGACTTTCTGAAGGAAAGATAAAATTGGGCTCTGGCTTTTTCAAATTAAAAAGCAGATCCTGGGCAGTGGTGTCTGCCCCAAAGTAATGTCTTTTTGACAACTCTATCAAGTCTCTTTATAAGTGCATTGCTAATAAACTAGAGATAAATACGTACACATTGGTGCATGAACACAAGTACACACCCACACTATTGGAAGAGAGTCACATCATAGTGATTTATGAAACACTGGTTCTATTAGATATTCATATGCATTTTTAAAAAGGGTCAGACTAAGGAAGAGTAAGTAAGAAAAACTGGGTTAAATACAAATGAAAAACTTTCTTTAATGAAAGGCCTCAAAGCACTTAATATGAATGATGGGACCTTTAAAATGTCACTGTGATATGGGGCATTTTGCACTCACACAGGCTGGATACAGATGCACTGTCTACAGAGTATCCCGTAAACAAATATTCCATGGGGAGCATGCACTGGAAAACCCTAAGTCAGATGTATATGATCATTTTATGCAGTTTTAATATGTACATGGACCTTGAGGCACTAACGAGAACTTGTGGTCTTGGAGAATATAAATTAATGTCATCACTCATAACTTATCTGTAAAGAGCTCTGTATTCATCTCCAAGAGCCAAGGACCTGAATATGCAAGTCTTGCTTTACTGTCAAATTAAACATCTAAACACTGAACTGTTTTCTTTGTCTTATTTCCTCCAATTACATAACTCTTCTAAATTCTTGCCTTAGCTCAAAAATCTCTTCTGTCCTGGTGGAAATATTCAGAGACAGTTACAAATCTTCAACTTAAAATAAAAGTTTTGAAACAGTAACTCATAACTCTGAAATTAATAGTAACATTTTTTTTGATAACTTCAAAAGTAGCAGTCAGTTAATTAATGCCCAAAGTGATTTTCATCATATATACATACAGCAAGACCTCGAATAATGTCATTTTGCTCAATGTTGATGAGATGCTGTAGGAATTTAACTATTGTTTACATCAATTAGCCTATGGTAAAATTAGTTTCCTTATATGTTTTCTCATTTATAGTTGCAGAACCTATTTACAACATTAAGGAAGGGTTTACTGTATGTTAAGAGATAAGTAAGTACTTAGAATTTTTTGTGTTATTTATTCATTTTTAATATATTTTTATTGAGTTTCTTAGGGTAACATTGGTTAATAAAGTTATACAGGTTACAAGTGTGCAATTCTATAATACATCATCTTTATATTGTATTGTGTTTTCACCACCTAAAGTCTAATTTTCTTCCATCATTTATCTCCCCTTTACCCTCTCCTACCTGCACCTAACCCCCTTTCCCTGTGGTAATCACCATACTGTCTAGGAGTATGTGTTTTTTTTCCTTAATTCCTTTATTTCATCCAGCCCCCACCCCAACTCCCTTCTGTCTACTTATTTTTCAAATTAAATCTTAAAAGCTGGCTTTCTACATTCCCACCTGTCACATCAAGAGAGCCACTCCTAATTGTCCAATACCAAATCACATAAAAAATGTAATGGAAGCATGAGGATTGGCATAAGGTAACTTTTTATATACTAAATAATAGAAATAAAGTCAGAGTTGAGAGACTACACTAGCATAAAATTGCAATTAAGGATACTATTAAATAAAATAAGAATAAAAACTTAACCTTTTATAATTATTTTCTAAATTTCAGAAATGCTATTATGCTCATACATCAAAAATTTCATCAGCTTTGAAGTGAACAATTAAAATTTTAATAACGTGACCACAAAAATCCCTGTTTTCTTCTAAATTCTTCCAAATATGCCATGAATTAGATAGAGGTTTTATAAAACAACCCTGAAGCATAATTTGAAAAAATAAAATAAGAAAAACAGGAAAATTCAGTTTCCCAGCAAAAGTTTTATTTAAACTATCCTGTGTAACTCTTTACTATCCCAAAATACACAGAAAAGCATTATTTTTTAAATTTTTTAAGCTATGAGTTAAGAGAAAAGTGTGCTCCCAGGGTGTAATCTGGTGATTGTTCCTTAAAGGTAGCATTGCACTGATGTTTATCTTCATAGAACTCGCCAGGAATGATAAGGAGAGAAAAAAATATTTTTAAAAGATTGTAAACTCACTAAATGTAAGCATTGAGAAAAACTAAAAATATACTTCCACATATGTCTGCATTAAAAATACTATTTAAATTAAAAGTAAAACCTAATTACCTGCAAAATAATTTCCACATAACCACTGCATTATTTAGATCTCACAAATGTACATGTTCCAAATTTACATGTCAAATCAAATGGTGCATTTAAAATTAATTTGGCCAATGGTTTGCCCAACACACAGCTATACATCTGTTATCATGACTTTATATCTGTTAAAAGATGAATTAGCTTTTTGTTTGGAATAGATTCAAGTTAATAGATTACGGAATGATCCAAGTTTATGGCATTTTTCATAGAACAATATCATTTTCTAGAGAAAAAATCTAATAGAAAATGTCATCAATTTTCTGCTTAAAATTATCATATGAATTTTCTTGTGTCAAAACATTATATCTGGCCGTAGTCAGTTTGACTCAGTGGATAGAGCATTGGCACATGGACTGCAGGGTCCCAGGTTCGATTCTGGTCAAGGGCACAGACCTTGGTTGCAGGTTCCCTAGTCCTGGCTGGAGTGTGTGCAGGAGGCAACCAATCGATGTGTCATTCTCACATCAATGTTTCTCTCTGCCTCTCCCTTTCCCTTCCACTCTCTCTAAAAAGAAAAAAAATCAATGGAAAAATATCCTCGGGTGAGGATTAACAACAACAACAACAAAAAGACAAAAAAATCCCACAATACATTACTTTCACACTGCAATTATATTTGAATATGGTATATACACTATAAATCTGAAGCAATGTACACTCAAAATGTCACCAACCCCCTAAAAGTAGCTTTCCCTTGTTTCCATCTCTTTCCCATGTTTCCATGGGTATAAGAACTCTGGTTTTAATTTCCATCTTATAAGTATGGCACCATAAGATAAGTCCAGCAGTTAAAGTAAGCACTGAATTAGGATGAAGAAAAAGAACCTCTCAGATTAACTCTTAAAGGTTACAGGGCTGTAGTAACCAGAAGTACCAACATTTCCTTGAAAGGGCTTTGTTAAAATTCAAAACCGTATTTCCTTTGAAGTTCCTCCCACTCACCTGTTTCAAAGAACTACAATGAAATAAACACACTTGAACATTCATTTGTTTTAGTCTTTGGCTTTAAATATCTTACTTTTTACTCTACTTGTCCTCTTCTATCTCACCCAGAGCCTCTAACCAAATTCCAACTCTCATATCCACAGTGTGGAAATATTTTACACTGCCTTCTAAGCCCACAGTTAGCAATAAAGTTCATAAAATACTCTGAAGCTAAATTAATTTCACGTGAGAGGAGAACAAAGGGTAGAAGAAAATGGTGGTTAATGTCCTAATGGGAAAATTGCTTTAATGACATCTGAAGAAAGCAGAACTCTGAACTGTCAGATGTTTCTATTCGAAGGTCCTGACTTACAGTTCCAATATTACCCAGGCCACCCGTTTATGGCATTTCACCAAACCTCAACACTGCTCTGCTGGAAGAGCCTATGGGTTAGAATCCCAGAACTGAGTGGGCATTCTGACCCCCTTTCAGTTTCCTACAATTCAAGGCAAACTCTTTCCGATGTTTCAATGTTCTCTCTCTCTCTTTCTGGGTGTGTGTGTGTGGCAACATTCAGCATAAAAAAGATGGTGAAATCACTGGAGCCAAACGCTTGTGCATTCACACAGATATATACACACATGCACACACACACAACTGCCTCACCTTAACTGCAGCTAATGCTTTGAGAGGATGTTTAAAATTGCATTATTGAAGCAATGCTGGGAAAATGTATTTCTTCCTGTTTCCCTGTTGGAAATACTTTAAAAATTCTAAGTCTTTCTTCAGAACCCACTCCAGCATTTCCAGTGTTGGAAGACTGCTACAGACCCACCAATCTTATAAAGATTTAAAGTACTCCAACTCCCAGCTAATTTAAGTTTCAAATGATCCTATATAATAAAAGCAGAGTATGCAAATTGTCCCCTTGACCAGGAGTTGTCTGGGAGTTTGATCAGGGGGCGGGGCCGGCCAGGGTAAGGGAGGGAGGCCCCAGTGGCGGCAGGCGGCCAGAGAAAGGGAGGGAGTACAGGGCTGGCAGCCGGCAGCCGCTAGGGACTCTACCAGTGCACAAATTTTGTGCACTGGGCCTCTAGTTAAAAGTGTAATGTGTTGAATAAGAATTTAGACTTTTTGTAATAAATATAACTCAAAAATTACAAAGTTTTAAAAGTCCTTTAGTTTATTTTTTTAAACATATATTTCATGCTTTGGCAATTGATCCTAAGATGTTATTATAGAGAAACACTGAAATCACCCTTTCTTTTTCAGTTTTCATGCTATTTATTAAAAGGCTTCATGGAATTTTTTGTAAGAATAAGCATTATGATCATTACTACTATATATGACAAACATTTATGGTATACTTTTGGCACATATTTTCAAATCTGTAGTGCAGCTCATTGTTTATTGAGTCTGTGAGTTGAGTACTGTGCTAGATGCCATGAGAAACACAATGATGACTGGCCACAGTGCTCTCAGGGAGTTTAGTACCAAAATTTAGAGGTAGATCATGGAGTTATAAGGGGGTAAGTGCTCATACGCACATGGAATTTTAAGACATACATCAAAATGTAGATGATTTTGGTAGAGGGACTTAAGAATTTTAGGATTTCTTGAGTTGCAGTGGAAGGTGAGAAAACTAGGTGAAGGGAAATGCTTGAGAAAACTTACAGAAAGAAGACTTAAAACACAGATTTTAAAGTAACAAGAAATTCATTTGGTCAAGCATAGGTATACTGGGTATACCAGTTAATAATGCGAATTTTTTTCAATAGATGGAGTTACACATATGTTGATATATATGCAATTTGACAAGTATGCTATTTTGTTGTGTTGACAGTAAGCTTCAAAACTTCATATGTCAAATTTGCTGAAGGTGTTAACATCATAGATATTTTTACGCTTAAAAATGTCGAATTTTGTGCCAAAAAAAGAGCATTTGCGGGAAGTTTTAATTCATTACTTTATTTTGAAGAAAAGGGCTGCTGAAAGTTATTGTATAATTCGGGAAGCTTATGGTGAACATGCTCCATCTCAAGATACTTGTGAATGCTGATTTAAATGCTTTAAAAATGATGATTACGATGTGAAAGACAAAGAACATTCAGGTCAACTGAAAAATTTTGAAGACCAACAATTATAAGCATTATTGGATGAAGATGCATTTCAAATTCAAAAACAACTTGCAGAAAGATTGAACACTGCTCAGCAAACAATTTCCAATCACTTACAAGCAATGGGAAAAAATTTTAAAGGAAGGAAAATGGCTGCGACATCAACTGAACGAAAGACAAATGGAAAACCGAAAAGTCATCAGTAAAATGTTGCTTCAATGGCACAAAAGAAAGTCTTTTTTGCACCGAATTGTGACTGGCAATGAAAAGTGGATTTATTCTGAGAATCCCAAATGCACAAAATCATGGGTTGATCCAGGTCAACCATCAACATCGACTGCAAGGCCAAATCGTTTCAGAAAGAAGACAATGCTCTGCGTTTGGTGCGATCAGAAAGGTGTGATGTATTGTAAGCTTCTAAAACCAGGTGAAACCGTTACTATTGATCGCTACCAACAACAAATAATCAATCTGAACCATGCTTTGATCATGAAACGACCAGAATGTACCAGAAGACACGGCAAAGTAATTTTGCTTCATGATAACGCACCATCACACACTTCAAAACCAGTTAAACACTCATTAAAAGATCTTGCCTGGGAAGTATTAACCCACCCGCTGTATTCACCAGACCTTGCTCTTCCAGATTACCACTTCTTAAGCAGCACTTCAAAACATATGAAGAAGTGGAAAATTGGGTCTCTGAATGGTTTGCCTCAAAACAAAAAATATTCTATTGGGATGGTATCCATAAATTTTGTGGAAGATGGGGGAAATGTGTAGCTAGTGATGGACATTACTTTGAATAAAGCACTTCTGATGTTTCTATTAAAATTATTGTGTTTTCTTTAATTACAAAATCCGCATTATTAACCGATACACCTAGTACTAGTAAAACCTTAGAGTGAGAAGGGTGGTGATGTGATAGTACTTAGGGTGTTATTTTGACTAAGACTATCAGTGATTGCCCCTACATATACCAACTGGGGATCAAAACTGTCACCTAGGTATGTGCCCTGACTGGGACTTGAACCCTGACCTCCTGCTTCATGGGTGGACACTCAACCACTGAGCCACACTGACCAACTCCAATGTCATTTTTTACAGAATAAAAAAAAAATCCTAAAAGTTATATGGAAACACAAACCACCCTGAATAGCAAAAGAAATCCTGAGAAAGAACAAAGCGGGAGGCATCACACTTCTAGATTTCAAGAATATTATAAAGCTCTTAGTGGCCTGGTGCATGAAATTCATGCATGGGGGAGGGGGGTCCCTCAACCCAGCCTGCACCCTCTCCAATTGGGGACCCCTGTGGGATCAGGCCTAAACCAGCAGTCGGATATCCCTCTCTCAATCTGGGACCACTGGCTCCTAACCGCTCACCTCCCTGCCTGCCTGATTGCCCCTAACCCCTCTGCCTGCCTGCCTTATCATCCCTAACTTCTCTGCCTGCCTGCCTGATTGCCCCTAACTGCCCTCCCCTGCCGGCCTGATCTTGTCTCCAACTGCCCTCCCCTACCAGTCTGGTCGCCCCTAACTGCCCTCCCATGCTGGCCTGATCTTACCCCCAATGGCCCTCCCCTGCTGGCCTGAACTCACACCCAACTGCCCTCCCCTGCAGGCCTGATCTAGCCCCCAACTGCCCTCTCCTCTGGGCTGATCTCACCCCCCAACTACCCTCCCCTGCAGGCCTGATCCTGCCCCCAATGGCCCTCCTCTGCCATCCTGATTGCCCCTAACTGCCTCTGCCTTGGCCCCCACCACCATGGCTTTGTTTGGAAGGAAGCTGGACGTCCAGAAGATGGTCAGTTGACCCGATCTAATTAGCATATTATCTTTTTATTAGTATAGATAGATTACATAGGATAGGATTGCTTAAATGGGGGCAAAAAGCCTTTTTCAGCAGACAAAAATACATAATCCCTATATCTGGACTGATAGCCAGCCATATGCACTATATGCCAAGCTGGTCATTAAAAAATTGAATAGCTTTCTCACACCTTACACCAAATTGCTGTTGCCCTTAAAACCTCTCCTCAGCCCCCACCTTAGGTTCTGCCTTCGCAGTTCACCCAGATTAGGTTCTGATTGGTCAGTTTCTATGCCAGTCAGCTTCAAAAGCTCCGCCTCCTAGGCAGCCATTGGCTTCTCGCAGTTCACCCAGATTTAGTGCTGATTGGTCGGTTTCTATGCCAGTCAGCGTCTCCAGGCCTATCTCTGGGCCTGATCAGAGAGGTGGGGCTGATCAGTAGCTGCCCCACGCTGCTGGTGAGCGGGCTGAACTGCTGACCTCTGGCTGTGGATCAGACCCTGCTTCTCACTCTAGGCCTTGCCAGCAGCCTGGGGTGGATGCTGATCAGCCCGACCTCTCTCTCTCTGAGAGGTCAGCAGTTCAGCCCGCTTGCCAGTTACCGTCCACCCAAGCCTGCTGCATGCGCAGCCTGGCGTTCGATTGAGCCTTCGGTCATTTTGGACATTACGGACCCTGGGTTTTTATATATTAGGATGTTAATCAAAACAGTATTGTACTGGCACAAGAGCAGACACATAGACCAATGGAACAGAATCAAGAGCCCAGAAATAAAGTGATCATTACACAGTCAACTAATATTTGACAAGGGAACCAAGAATACTCAATGGAGAAAAGACATTTTCTTCAAAACAATACTGGGAAAATTGTATAATTTTACACACACACACACACATACACACACATATATATATATATATATAGAGAGAGAGAGAGAGAGAGAGAAAGTAGACACATATCTTACATCATTCAAAAAAATTAATAATAGGTATCTAGCCCAGCTGGCTTGGCTTAGTGGTTGAGTGTCGACCTATGAACCTGGAGATCACAGTTCAATTCCCGGTCAGGGCACATGCCCGGGTTGTGGGCTCAATCCCTAGTAGGGAGCATATAGAAGGCAGCTGATCAGTGATTCTCATCATTGATGTTTCTATCTCTCCCTCTCCTTTCCTCTCTGAAATAAATAAAAAAATATATTTTAAAAAAAGAATAGATATCTATTTTTAGTACTCTGCAGAGTTTCCTATTTAAATTTGTAATTGTCTCCCAGTCATCTGTACATCCATACTGAATTCATTATCTTTCTCTCCAGACTTGTCCTCTGTTGCCTATTTCCTATCAGAGTGAATGGTAATATAATCTACCCAGTTACTTAAGAAGAAAACTTGGGTCTTTCATTATTTCTTCTCTCTTACTAATATTATCCAATACTAGGTATTATTGATTCTATGTTCTCATGGTCTCTGGAACCTATAAATTATCAACATCTATGCTCTTAGTACTATATAGTAATTTCTGTCACCATCTTGTTCCTGGATTACTACAACAGTCCATTAAATGGACTTCTTACCCCTAGTCTTATTCATTTTCTAACTCCTTCTCTGTACTAAAGTCCAGTGGTAAAAACCATTACTTCTCTACTTACTTCGCAACCTTTAGTAGATCCTTTTAGCTTTCCATATCCCTATGGCCTTCTCACTAACCTTTAATCTCATGTCCATTTCCCCAGCCTCATACTGATATTATTTATAATACATAATTCCTTTAATACACCACTTTCTCTCTTTGCCTCTATGCCTTTGCACATGTGGTCCCTCTCACTGTAATAAATTTTACCTATTTCTCTCCTCTTTACCCATCCCACTCTGGATAAATTAACTCTTAATTATTCTATTAAGGACTTAATATACATAATAATTCTTCAAGAAAATCTTGAAAATACAGAAGATGGTGGCTTAAGTAAACACCAACACCTGCCACCTCCCACAACCACATCAAAATTACAACTAAAATACAGAGCAATCATCATTCAGAACCACCTGGCTGAATGGAAGTCCAACAACTAGAAAAGTAAAGAAGAAAGTACACCGAGACTGGTAGGAGGGGCTGAAGTGCAGAACGGGCTGGTCCAATACCCACATGTGGCATTCTTTTAATCGGAAGGGATATCTCCAATACAGAGGCCTCCATAAGAAGCAAGGGATCCCAGCCCCACAACAGACACCCAGCCCAGAGTTTTAGAGATGGGAAGAAAAGTCCCCATGACTTTGGACTGTAAAAACCAATGGGGATTGTGGGGATTCTGGAAGAGTGACAAAGAGGCTGCTGGAGGCTCAGGCAGTCCCTCTTAAAGGGCCAGCACATGAACTAACACAGTCCCACTCCCTCTGAGCACTTGGTGGCAACATTGGGAGAACCAGGGACATACAGGTAGGAACTGGATTGTCTGGCATCACAGGGCAAGATCTTGGGAGCAACTTTCTCCCAGACAGAGGTGCTCCCAGGGGTCATTGTTCCTGTGCTGGGACTTCCCCCCTTGCAGAGCTGACTGGCAGCCATATTTGCATCTCCATCACCATGGCACACACTGTTTGCTCTACCCTGGTGATTCCCTGAAACCCTGCCCCATCCAATTTGCAGCACCAACAAAGCTGTATGCAGCAGCTTTTCCATATGAATAGCCTGTCCTGGCTGAGGCTTCAGACTGCTAAATTCTTTCAAACAAGCAGCAGCTGGTGTAAGCATGCCCCAAACCTATCAATAAAAGGCCCAAGATTTAGCACTAGTACCAGTCTGCCTTGCTTCACATCTGAGCCTTGCCTGTGCACTTCCAAGCCCAATATAAGTAAGAGCCATCTAAAGATCTCTCTGTAGCTCCTGCTGGGTGGCCCAAGTCAGTGGCTGACTTTGCACCTCCCAGGAGGCCCCAGAACCAGTGCACCTAGTGGACAGTGCAGACCATACCAGATTACAACTCTACACATCCACAAGCAACACACTCAAGGGGCAGACTCAGTGAGCACCAAAGCCCCACTGACAAGGCCACTCTACCAATTCCAGGAGACATAGCAGCTCTTCCTAATACATAGAAAAAAACACAGGGAAGCAACCAAAATGTGGAGACAAAGAAACATGTTACAAATTTAAGAAATGGAAGCAAACAAACTACTAGATACAGAGTTCAAAACAATGGTCATAAGGTTACTCAAGTATCTTAATGAGAGCTTCAAGGGACCTTTTAAGGATCTTAGTGAGAATTTCAAAGACATGAAAAAAGACCAGTCAGAAATTAAGCATACACTAACTGAAATAAAGAATAATTCACAGAGATTCAACAGTAAAGGATTCTAAGAATCAAATAAACAATTTGGAATATGATAAAGCAAAAAACACCCTATCAGAAGAGCAGAAAAAAAAATTAAAAATTTGAAGAAAGTGTAAGGAGTCTCTGGGATAACTTCACATTATGGGGGTGTCAGAAGGAGAAGGGAGAGAGAAAGATATTGAAAACCTATTTGAAGAAATAATGACGGCCCTACTCGGTTTGACTCAGTGGATAGAGCATTAGCCTGAGGACTGAAGGGTCCCAGGTTTGATTCAGTCAAGGGCATCTACGTTGGTTTCAGGCTTGAAGCAATCAATTGATGTCTCTCTCTGTCTCTGTCTCTGTTTCTCCCCCTCCCTTCCACTGTCTCTAAGAATCAATGAAAAAATATCCTTGGGAGATGATTAACAAACAAATAAATAAGGAAATAATGACAGAAAACTTCTCTATCTGGATTCAAGAAATAGACTTACAAGTCCAGGAAGCACAGAGAGTCATTTAGAATTGATGGTCAGATAAAGAGCTTCACAGACAAGAAAAAGCTAAAGAAGTTCATCACCACCAAACTAGTATTATATGAAATGTTGAAGGGTATTCTTCAAGAAGAGGAGGAAGGAAAAAAAAGATAAAAAATATGAATAATAAAATGGCAATAAATACATATCTATCAATAATTGAATCTAAAAATAAAAATAAACCAACAAGAAATCTAATGAAGAGAGAGTTTACAGGGAGGGGGAAATGGCAGCCAAATAGGCAGACCTGGCATGCATCTCATCACTAGGCAAGACAGGAAATACAACTAAATTAGATAACATACACCCAGAATTACCAACTGAGGTCTAGATGAGGAGGAGACTTACATTCTACTGGAGACCAGTAGGAAGGGTAAGATCGTGAGAGGAGCTGACCCAGCTCCCAGGGGCAGCAGACACAGAGAGGAGGGATCGCTGGGCTATGGGAGGTCTGTTCCCTTAAAAGACAGAGTCCCAGAACCCAGCCTGGACACCAAAACCCAGAGCACCAGAGCCAAGGACCACTGCCCACATAACATCCAGCCTGGAAAGGCAGCAGGGCTGCTGGCAGTGGCAGAGTCTGGAGCCAGCAGACCAGAGCCAGTTGGAGAGAAAGCCACAGTTTTCTCTTCTCTTCTCTTCTCTTCTCTTCTCTTCTCTTCTCTTCTCTTCTCTTCTCTTCTCTTCTCTTCTCTTCTCTTCTCTTCTTTTTCTTTCCTCTCTCTCTCCTTCTCTCCCTCCCCCCCCCCCCCCCAATCCCAGAGCACAAGAGTTTTCATTTGCAGCTACTCACCCAAGGCTTTGGTGCAAGGAGGAAGGTGGGGTGGGAAGCAGTGCAGGGGGACATGGAAAAGTAGTGATCAGGAGTCCTGCATTTGGTCATTCATACATGTCCAAACTGAAACGGCCATTTTTCCTGAGTGGAGCCAGCCTCTCCCAGCAGCACAGGACAGGTAAGAAAAAAACACACCCTGCCCTAGGTGATACAGCCACCCCCACCCTCAGGAGCCCTGCCCGCCACACCCTGCATTTTGACCTTTTCAGAGGAAATAAAAGCAGAGGCCAAGCCTATGCGTTTGAACAGTCTCAGGAGCCCTCAGTGACTGGATTGGGGCAGGGCTTGTCCATCCCACAATCCTGGGCACCAGTCTAGTCTGGTGCTTTTCCTGCACAGGAGAGCTAATAAAAACGCCAGGTCTCCAGCTGACCCCATTGGTCTCCATACAAGGATCTATGTCCAGCCAAGGTGAGAGTAATATTTTGGGCCACTTGCAGAGGAGTAGCCCTGAGACAGGGAAACACACCCAACACATTTCCTGAAAGCTGAACAGTACCTCCCCTGCCTAAAGCCCTCCCAGAAACAGAAATGGAAGCAAATGGTAAGACTTCATCACTTTTGAATGATTAAGATTGACAGCTGGGTAGCAGGCAAAGGTAGGCAGAGGTGTGTGGAGAGTGGCTCCAGTGTTTGGACAGGTTCAAGCTTCGGACTGATGAGACGGCACAGTCCTCTCATGGCCATGTGCAAGTGCCAGCATGGAGGGCAGAGCCCTCCCAGCACAATTTTAGCCAAAAGCTGTAGTTGTAAGCTTGAACCTATGGTCTGAACATGTGGCCCCAAGTGCCTGAGTGATGTGGGCTTGATAAGAGTTCAGGTGCATATAATTCAGTAGGATCGAAACCCAGGAGAATGTTGTAAACATCTTGACCATGCCCTTACTTTGCTTCCTGGAATCTGGCTATAAAATAAAGACAGGGCTTGTAGTCCGTGGTGCTGTCGCTAGCTCTCCATCAGAGAGGCTCTCCATCAGAGAGGACAGCGTCCCACCCAGACCCAGTTTTCTTCTCTTGTCTGTCTTTTTTCAATCCTTCACCGCCCCCTCTCAGGGTCACTGAACCTGGCTGAGCTGGCACATAAGGCGCCCAATGTGGGGCTGAGTATTCCATGGCCGTGCCGCCTCACCACAGAGGTGGAGCTCGGAGAACCAGGGTAAGTTGGATGACAGCCCTGGGATCCACACTGCTAAGAAACCTACTTTAGAGGGTAGATTGGCCCCTCCTGCTTGCAGCCAAGTCCTGTGGGTACAGACACAAACCGGATTGCTTGCAGTTTCAACAGGTTGCTGAAGCCAGAGGAAGACAGTTGCTGACAGTAGTTAGCATCTAAATATCTCACAGAAAGTCCAGAATTGGCAGACAGAACAGTTAGCAAGTCATCAGAGGAGTAGGATCCAAAGGGAGCTCCCATGGGGCACTAAACTTGGCTGAAAGGAATGCCACTTCACTCTTTTATTTTCCTTCTTCTTTTTTACTTTTCTTTTCCTTTTTAAAATTGTTTCTCTTTTCTTTTTTCCTTTTTTATTTATTTTCTTTATCTGCTTTATTGATTTATTATTCTAGTCTCTATTGTTTCATTCCTATTTTTAATTTTCTTTTTCCCTTTTCCTATACAATCTTTTTTCCTTCTTTTTATTTTCTTTCTTTCTTTTCATTTTACCCTCTTATGTCACTTTTTTTTGTTGTTGTTGTTATTTTGGTTCTATCTGTGTTCTCCTCTATTTTCCTTCTCAAAATTTTTTTTTAACTTTTACTTTCTTCCTCCTTTATTTTAAACCATTTCCTTCCCTATTCCCCTAATTTTTTTTATTCCCCTAATTCCTAATTCTTATTTTCTTTATTTCAGCTCTGCACCTACATACACACACCCCCTTTATTGTCTTTTTTGTTTGTTGGTTGTTTTGCTATTTTTCTTCTCTTATTACTTATTTTCTTCTATAATTATTACTCTCTTTTTCTTTCCTAATTCTCTCTGGTTGTTGCTTTTGTTTGTTGTCACTGTAGGGGTCTTGTGTATGTTTTAGTTTTGTTTCTTTTGTCTCACATTTTGTTGTATTCTATTTTGTCCTGTTCTTTTAGCACATCCACAACAGCTGGTTCAACATGGTCAGGGTTGAGCCACATAGTCAGCCAGCCTGAAAGAAGAGTCCATCCATGAAGGGGACAATAACAACAACAGGAGATCCCAAATAACTCAAACAAGAGACTTTCCTAGAGCACCCAGCTCAGGCGATCTAAGAAACTGTATACTGTGTCCCACAAAACACCTCGTACATAAGATCACCCCCAAAAATCTGTGAGGCACAGCAATTTGATCTAATACATAGAAACAAACACAACAGGACAGCAAAAATAGGGAGACAAAAAAACAACAACCCCCAAATGAAAGAAAAGGAGCAATCACAAGAAAAGGAACTAAATAAAATGGAGGTAAGAATTAAGGAACTAAATAAAATGGAGAGTTCAAGGGAGCTTTGGGACAACATGAAACATAACATCCGCATCATTGGGGTACCAGAAGGGGATGAATCCAAGCAAGGAATAGAGAACCTGTTTGGAGAAATAATGGCAGGAAATTTCCCTAACCTTTTGAAGGAAAATGTCACACAGGTCCAGGAAACACAGAGTCCCAGGCAAGATGAACCCCAAAAGACCCACACCTAGGCACATAATTAAAATGGCAAACATTAAAGACAAAGAAAGAATCTGAAAGACTGCAAGAGAGAGACAAAGTTACCTATAAGCGAGCTGCCATTATATTGTTAGCTGATTTCTCAACAGAAACACTTCAGGCTGGAAGGGAGTGGCATGAAGTATACAAAGTAATGAGAACCAAGGGAGTGAACCCAAGGCTACTCTGTCCAACAAGGCTATCATTCACCATAGAAGGTGAAATAAAGAGCTTCACAGACATAGAAGAAGAAAAAACTAAAACAATTTATTACCACCAAACCAAAAGGACTGGTGTAAGAAGAAGAAAGAGAGAGAAAAAGAAGAACACAGGCGAGGATGTGGAGAAAAGGGAACCCTAGTACACTGCTGGTGGGAAAACAGACTGGTGCAGCCACTATGGAAAACAGAATGAAGTTTCCTCAAAAAATTAAATATGGAACTTCCATTAACCCAGTGATCCCACTTCAGGGAATATATTCTAAGAATCCCAAAACACAGATCAGAAAGAATATCTGCACCCCTATGTTCATAGCAGTGCATTTTACAATAGCTAAAATTTGGAAACAGCCCAAGTGCCCATCAGCAAATGAGGGGATAAAAAAACCTGTGGTACATCTACACAATGGAATACCATGTGGTGGTAAAAAAGAAGGGACTCTTACCATTTGCAACAGCATGAATGAACCTGGAGAGTATTATGCTAAGTGAAATAAGCCAGTTGGAGAAAGATAAATATCACATGATCTCACTCATTTGTGGAATCTAACAAAATAAACTGATGAACAAAATAGATCTAGAGACATAGAACTACGAATAGACTGATGAATCTCACTGGGAAAGGGGAGGTGTGGGGTGTGGAGGAGGGAGAGACTAATTGTGGAACTTATATGCATATATGCATAGCCCACAGGCACAGACAATAGTGTGGCAAATGCTTGGGAGAGGCAGGTGCCAGGAGGAGGGAGTCAATGGGGGAAAACAAACAAACAAACAAATAAAAAACAAGGTGGACATCTGTAAAATACTTTCAACAATAAAGATAAATTAAAAAAAAGAAATCTAATGAACAAAAGAAACTGATGAATAAAATAGAATCAGAGGCATGGAAACATGGAACAGACTGATGAATCTCAGAGGGAAGGGGGGGGTGTGGGAAGAGATTAATCAAAGATCTTACATGCATATATGCATTACCTATGGACACAGACAATAGGGTGGTGAAGGCTTGGGGCAGGGTGGAACTGGAAGGAAGGGGG
The DNA here is from genome assembly GCA_026230045.1 of Corynorhinus townsendii. Classification (NCBI taxonomy): domain Eukaryota; kingdom Metazoa; phylum Chordata; class Mammalia; order Chiroptera; family Vespertilionidae; genus Corynorhinus; species Corynorhinus townsendii. The sequence continues at coordinate 74,375,761 of JAPDVU010000001.1, read as the reverse complement.
CAATGGGAGCAAAAAAAGGGGGGGCATCTGTAATACTCTCAGCAACAAAGATTTTTTTTAAAAAAGAAAAACATTTTTTTATTTTGTTTGTTTGTTTGTTTATTATTTTTTGTTCATCCTCATCCCAGTATATTTTTCCATTGATTTTTAGAGAGAAAGGAAGGGAGGGGGAGAGACAGAAATGGATGTAAGCCTGCAACCGAGGTACATGCCCTTGACCAGAATCGAACTGGGGAACCTTCAGTTCACAGGATGACACTATATGCACTGAACCAAACAGGGTAGGGCAAAAAAAGAAAATCTTGAAGGAAGTAATTCAATAGGGTGTTAGATGCTTTCCTGGATGTCTCAAGAACACCTTCTACTTTTCCTCCCCATAGCACTTACTCTATGCTGTATCTACCTCTTTCCTAATCTGCATCCTCCACTAGGATGAAGAGTAAGAGCTGTGTCTACTGGTTTCCCAGTCATAACCATACTATCTAACTCAGTATCTGGCAGAGAGTATTTGCTGAATGAATGTGTATACATACATATTCTCTCTGCTACTGGTTTATAGGAATCTTAAGATCCACATTTAGTAAGTATGCCTTTTAACACACATTTCTTTTAGTGATTAAGTGAACTAAAAACTAAAACACACAAAAATCTTACAAAGAGCAAAATTTTTACAAAGAAAAAAATTACTTCAAATATTTATTCATTGAATTAGCAATTGAAGAAAAACAAATTTAAAGTTTCTTCCCATACATGTTTATTTTCAACCTAGGTCCCAATACACAAAAAATAAATCCTCGAAAAACTACTTTGACTACAATATAAATGACTCAGTTACTTTTTAAAGCCAATTGGATAAAAGTACGAAGTCCTTCCATAGGAATTTGGAGCCCTAAATTCCCTAAGTGATTCCCTTGTTATCACGTTTGTCCTTAGAATCAGTTATTTCTGAACTACCTACAGGCAAATTCCATGTCTTGTCTACCTTTCCTCTCCAACTTAATGTCTAGCGCAGGTATGCAGCAAGCACTCAAAATTTTTCTGTTGGCTGAATAAAATAGAATAGGGATGATTATTCTTGATAGGCTCCACTGTAAACAAACAAAGAAATCTGAAATATCAGTAAAATACCTATAGCTAAGCATTTTATGCCAACCACAGGGGAAACTTTTAGCATCGGTGTTCCCAGATGACCAGAAATAAACTCCAAGTTTTCTGTTTTTGTATAAAATCGTGATTTCTGTTCTGGTCCCATGGTGACAAACCAACCTGACATATGTACTATTTTAGTTAAAAGAAAGTTGTTAGAAGCGCATCAGGTCAGCCATGGACTTCAAGCAATGGGCATGGAGTATCTAGACTTCTAACCCTGGAAGTCAATTCAGCTGATCCAAAGTCAGTGGGTTCTGTGTCCAGGATCATCCAGAGCATCTCACTCAGGATAAGAATAGAAATTTCCTACCAAAGTTGAAGACTCATTTTGATCCAGCAACCTGTTATTACACTCGACTCATCCTAGACCAAATCAAACTTCAAATACTGTTACTCTAATGCAAACCTGAAATTATCCTGTTATAAACCTAATCACCCCAGTTGAGTAAACTCATAACTGGAATATGAACACCAATGGTGAATATATAAGGGGTGTTTACGGACACATTCATTCCACTGTATCCGGGTTTGTTGGATGCAGCCCCCACTCAAACATGTACACCAGGCATGAGGCATCTATTTGTAATTCTGCCATGCTAGCTACATTTATCAAATTCCAAGCTTAATGAAACTGGCATGAATTTTAATCATTTTCCAGCAGATGTTGAAATTTAATAGCTTTGTCCCTTTATTCCTGTTTATTTCTAAAACACTTATCACTATTTGAATTTGAGATTACATTTGCTGACAGTTTAATTCTTTGGTGGAAGGAGACTCGTTTTAATTGGTACCAAGTTTCCTGCTGTTTTCCTCTTTGTTATGACAGGTCACCATGTCAAAAAAACAGGAAGACATCAAAGAATAGAATTAATACTAAATTAACCCCAAACGTTGAGATTAATTGGAAACACTATCTTCCCACCACTGTGCCTTTATGCACTCCTATTTTACTCTTCTTTATCCTATAAGCTAGTAAACAAAGTTGGGCATGCTCAGCAACTTTTCTATGATTGGAAAAACTTTAGGAAATGTAAAAGGGTTAAGTGGTAAAAATAAAGATGCCCTAATTAGGTTTTTAAACGTGTTGCAAATAAAAATAAATTGCCTGTGTCCCTTATTCTTCAATTAATGGCAAGAAAAATAACTAGATGATAAAAATAAATGAGAAAACCAGAGCTGACCAATTTGGAAAACTGATTCTACAGAGGACTCAAATGTAATGAGGAGGAATATGTTGGAGAGTCCTGCTCAGTGCTAGGCAGTTGGATTGTTCACAAACTGTTCAATTTTTTTGTAGAACACGGTCCAACCCGTTACCACCAAAATAAAAGAACATATGAAAATGTTCTGATCCATCTGAAGAGTGAGCTTTATTTATTCTGCTAATGCCTAACTGTGTAACAAAGGTGTTTACAGTGAGTTCCACAGCTGAACAGGGTGTGCTAGGTGGGAAATAGCTGGCTCCTACCTCTCTGAAAACACAGAAGTATAGAGCTGCCATCATGATCAATCATTTAAGTTTTCCCATGTTCCCTTAATCCAGACACTAAAACTGAAGCCATGGTCAAAGCCAACCAAACGTTCTCACCTCTTCTCTTTTAAAACGGCAGCATACAAGAGGGACTAGGCAAAGCAAGATCTTGCTTAAACTCTGTTGGTTATTCTGGATACACTTCAAATCATCTTAAATCCAGTTTTCTGCACTCCAGCTTCAGGCTTGACTCTCCCTTTAAGGAGTGTTTCCGTGCCTGAAGTTTTTGTGTTTGTGTTAAAAGCAATCTCTTGTGGAATTAAGTGTATTATCCTAAGTAGAAACTCATAAGATGGTGAATTTTTTGCTTTAATTTTCTTATACATTCACAGCATTAGTTCCTGAGTTTTGAGATCCTATTGAGAAGCTTATGAAATTACCTGGTCCCCCCTTCCTAGCAAAATTGGTGTAAAATTTTCAGTGGGCTTATAGAGTCCCATAAATTAATGCTAGAATCCTTATCAGCTAAAGACTCTAGCTCTTCGACTTTATTTGAAGAGTTCAACCTGAATTGAAACTGTAAAAAAAGTTTACACCAAAACCTGTTTTTTAAGGTTTGGCTTATTTTTGTCTTTGTGAGACTGGCTGACAGTTTATTCTTTATTCTTGAAGGCTAACTTTCTATTTTGAATTGCCTTGAAAATGTCATCCATTATTAAATCCATTTAAGGAGCTAATCCTATCTAATAAAGAGGGAATATGCTAACTGACCCTCACACCATCGCAAAGATGGTGGCACCCACAGCCAATAAGGAGGGAATATGCTAATTGATTGTCCCGCCCTCAAAGATGGTGGCGCCCACAGCCACAAGATGGCAGCACCCAGTCTCCTCAGCCCCGCCAGGGTGGCAAGCACATGGCAAGGCCAGGCCTGACCCCAGGCAGGCCTGGCCACTCCCAGGGCATGCCTCCAGAGTCCCCCAGGCCCCTCAGCCCACAGTTGCCCAGGACCAGCCTGAGGTGCAGGCAAGCCTTAGACGGCAGCTGCCCAGCCAATGACTGAGGTGCAGGCAAGGCTCAGATGTTGGCTGCCCAGCTGCCCAGGGCCGCCCGAGGCTCAGGTAACCAGGGTCAGCCAAGGCTTGCACTGCCGGCAGTGGTAGTAGCAGAGGTGTGATGGGGTGTCACCTTCCAGAGGTGTGATGGGGTGTCGCCTTCCCTTGATCACCAGGTCACCTCCTGCCCCTGAGGGCTCCCAGACTATGAAAGGGGGCAGGCAAGGCTGAGGGACCACCCCCTCTCCAGTGCATGAATTTTCATGCACCGGGCCTCTAGTATTCATTATGTTCATGAACAAAATTAGATTGGAGGACTTGTAGAGAAGTGGTAATATAACAGTGGACATCCAGAAATGACTGAAATAATAATTATTTTAAAAAATTGGAAAAATATCTTGCATTAGCACCAAAATACCAGGAAATAGAGCCAGCCAAGAGACAGAAAGTTCTCAAACTTTCTGGATATAACAAGTAGATGAATCCTTATTGAGGGACATCACTAAAAGTCTAATCACAGCCCCTATTCCTAAGTCAGTTGCAGAATGCTGCAGAGAATAAGAAATTCCAATGTGATTGCCCAATGTCCCTTATTTTAGGTATGGCTTGCAGTAGACAGTGCAGACAGGAAAGAGGGGGACTTTATAATTGAAGCCCTCCATCCCCTATCCCATAGCTGAGAGGAAACTAGAAACCCAGCAGTGCTGTGGTATCTTCTCTGAGCTACATACTCTTTTGGCCAGCTTACCCCGACAAAGGAAAACTGTCTTCCTAACCAAAAGGTGCCCTCCTCACGCAGAACACCAAAAGCTAAAGGTGAGGGAGCCTTTGGAGAAAGAGGTATTTCTTATGTAATCAGAAGCAGCCAAAGGAGGCACTGTCGGAGAATAAAACATGCATGATCTCCCCAAATGGAACAGCCGGAGGAGTTCGGGGTTGGGGTCCTTCTCTAACCTGGCTTCTCTTTCATAACGGGCTCCATTTCCTCAGCAGGGAGGGTTCACTGCTGGAAGGGGGCCTCAAAGGGGCTGAGCTCCTCCCCAACTAAGTGGGCTGAAACACACAAAAAATCAGAGAAAGCCAAAGTATGCACCTGGACTAGAGGCTACGATAAGTAACAGAGATATGGTGGCAGGTGGGTGGTGGGAGGCTGCGGGGGAGAAGATGATGGCAGGATCTGGTCTCTTAAGGAATATTTTCAACAAACAGAAAAACGTTTGCAGTGACAATGTTCCAAATGGTCCCCTAAAAGAATATGTTGAACAATCTAAGAAGATTCCCACATACTTTTATGGCAGCAGGTATTGGGGTTCCTTTCAAGGATGTATAAGTAGGAGGAATTTCATCAAAATTGTCACCCAATAGACATCAACTATCCACAACAGCTTTCACATTTCCCATAGGGAAACATTTATGTTCATCAGTACTACTGGAATTAGAACATGGAATGCATCCCTCAAGTCTCCGAAACAGCCAACTGTGAAAGATTTAATTTGGGTAGGATACTTTAGGGAAAACAACTTAGTATCAAATGTTACTTATACAAGTGTTTGTTACAATTGAGCATCTCTGAGGGTCAAGCTCTGAAAGTTCCAACTGTCCACCCTCCACAGTCCTCTCCCTCCGCCCCTCCCCGCAACACATACAATGTGCTGTATCAATTTTAAGAAGGGGCAAGAGGGGACATAGAAAAATAAAAGATATAAAAAATATCACAAAGTGACTTCATTCTTTTGAAGAGTGTGATTAAGTGCCTGCTATGTAACTAGACACTGTGCACAATGTCAGGTGTAAGAAGGTAAGACAGCCTTGTCCTAGGGCAGTGGTCAGCAAACTCATTAGTCAACAGAGCCAAATATCAACAGTACAACGATTGAAGTTTCTTTTGAGAGCCGAAAACCGACTTCTGCGCATGGGCCACGAAGTTTCCGTCGCACTGTACGTGTGCAACCGCACGTGGTTATTTTGTGGAAGAGCCACACTCAAGGGACCAAAGAGCCGCATGTGGCTCATGAGCCACCAGTTTGCCGACCACTGTCCTGGGATTTCAGAAAAGACGAGCACAGATGACTACAATAAGTGTGATGCTGAGACAATTGCGCCACAAATATGAGGCTTCGCTGATGAGAAACCTGAGCTGGGTTGTTTAAGGAAAAAGAGCAGCTAACCAGGAGAGGAACAGAAAATACAAAGGCTTAGGTGACTGACATAAGTTTTGTTCAAGACTTATGGTAGGAATAATTACATCCCAGGATTTGAGGGATAACAGAATGACAAGGAGGATGAAGAGTAATCAGGAGGCAGACAGGAATATCAAGCACAGAGTTTAGCCTACTTCCTGTGGGCCAATGGTTTTTCAACCTGAGTTCTTTACATACCAAAGGTCCACAGAGTTGTGCAGGGCCACACTGGCTGACGAGGGGTAGGTAGCACCCCCAAATTGCACCCACCATCTCTGCATTGACCAGATAAACTCCATTTTAATTGTCAAAACTCTGTGGGGTGGGGAGGAAGAGCCTCTACTGCTTTGACAAAGTTTGACAGTGGGTATCTATCCAAAGGTCTTTAAGAAGGGGTGTGCATGGTTACATCTGCATGAAGAATGAGCACACTGGGGCACATTAAATTCATCATCAGGGGAAAAACAAAGGAAGAACAGAAGTAGAACAATAAGAACATAATTAATTCATGGAAAAAGGAAATTCCAAAAGGGAGATGGTGTGGATTAGCTGGATCTAATGAGAGTATGGGTGAGAAAGAAAGGTAAAAGTTCTTGCCCAATAATTTCAACATTCTCAACAAAGTAGGAACCCAGCTGGCTGGGAGGGTTTAAGGAAGGATGCTGTGTGTGTGTGATCTTGGAAAGATGGCCAAGGTTTTTGTTTTTGTTTTAAGTTTCCCTCCAAGACCCCAACTAAGATTCAAGGGCTTGGTTTGAGAATTACAAGTGTTTTATGCATATACAACATTACCTATATGATCACTCTCTCAGAAATCCATTACTTGTTCTTCTAATCTTTTCAACATAAAAAAGCCAAGGTAGCACACTAATTTGACATTTTTAGGAAAAGTAGAGGCCAGAGTAACATCTGTAACAATGCCTTTATTTACACTGAAACTTGGAGAACATTATGCTAGGTGAAATAAACCAGTCAAAGAAAGACAGGTACCATATGAATTCACTCATATCTAATAAACAAAATAAATTAACAAGCTGAACAGAGACAGACGCATAGATAGAGAGCAGGCTGACAGCTGTTGGGAGACTGGGGGGTGGAAGGAATGTGAAAGAAAAAAAAAAGAAAGAAAGAGAAAGAACTTATGAACATGGACAATACCGTGGTGAGTGCTGGGGGAAAGTGGGATGGAAGAAGTTAGAGGAGGGAATACGGGGGATAGCAGGGGATAAGTGGTGATGGATGGAGACTTGACTTTGGGTGATGAACACACAATACAGTGTACAGATGATGTGTTGTTGAATTGTGCACCTGAAACCTTGTCATCCAAATAAATCCAATAAAAAATAAAATAACAAAGATATTATGGAACACTGAAAAATAAACTTATACAAGTATAAGAAAAAAGAAAAAACTTTCTTTCAGAATACAAAGTGTATTCACCAAGACTCTCATTTCTATTTTAAATATCCTATGAGATCAGTGGAGGCAACTGATACTTCACCTTTCAATGGGGAAACTGAAACACAAGAATGGTGAAAATAACTTTCACAGGGTGTGTTCTATTTTAGCATGGCTTACGTGTTCTAAACTCAAAGTACATGTCATATGCAGATAGACATTAATACCAAAAATGCTATAGTGTTATTTATATAGTGAATTTAGGAACTGCCAAAGTTCTCAGGAGAATCCCATGAGAGTGTCAATAGTCTTCCATAATTCAACCTCTTGGGACATAGAGACTATGAGAACAATCTGGGACTTAAAATATACACAAGACACCACCACATATAACAAAAATTTTGTTTTTACACAGTTGAGTCATGACTTACATCATAATGTGGTATATGTAATGGAGAGAATAAGGAAATGTATAAAGAATTATAAATAGAAAAACATTTTCTCCCTTAAATAGATTTATCCTCACTTGCTAGATAATTATATTTATTTTAAAAAAGAAGACATTTATTAACAAGCAGATGGGTAGCAGAACAGTTTGGAGAGTGTAGATTGAAGAGCACTGCATTACATGATTTTTATTTAAAGTCCTATGACTCTAAAGATAAATTGATTAGCCTTGTTAGAATAATGACCATTGATTTCAAGATTGATCTTTAAGAAAGCAACATCTGTCCTCTCATCTACTGATGGACACTTGGGCTGCTTCCAATTCTTGGCTATCCTATATAATAAACAGGTAATATGCAAATTGACGCTCATGCCCTCACAAGATGGCTGCCTATGACAAGGCTGGCACAGGGGGGTTAGTGAGGGGTGACCAAATGACTGAACAAGCAGGCTGCATGAGGTGACCAGGCCAGCAGGGGGGTTAGTGAGGGGTGACCAAATGACTGAACAGCAGGCTGTGTGGGGCGACCAGGCTGGCAGGGTGCCAGGAGGGGTGACCAGGTGGGCAAGGGGGGCAGTTGGGGGTGACCAGGCCCAGCAGAGGGGCGACCAGGCTAGGAGAGGGGGGTAGTTAGGGGCGACCAGGCAGGCAGGCAGGTGAGTGATTAGGAGCCAGCAGTCCAGGATTGTGAGAGGAATGTCCAACTGCCGGTTTAGGCCCAATCTGGACATTCCCCGAGGGGTCCCAGATTGGAGAGGGTGCAGGCTGGGCTGAGGCCTCCCCTCCCCTCCCAAGCACAAATTTCATGCACCAGGCCTCTAGTTGTAAATAATGCTGCAATGAACACAGGGGTACTTATATTCTTTAAAATCAATGTTTTAGCTTTCTTCAGATATATTCCCAGAAATGGAATTGCTGGGTCATAGGCAGTTTCATTTTTAATTTTTTGAGGAAACTCCATACTATTTACACAGTAATTGCACCAGTCTGCATTCCCAGCAGCACTTGTTGTTTGTTGATTTATAAATGGTAGTGACTCTGACAAGTGTGAGGTGATATATCATTGTGGTTTTAATATGAATTTCTCTGATGATTATTAATGTTGAGCTATGATACATTTACACACTGGAGTACTACTCAGCTGTAAAAGGGAAGGAAACCTTATCCCTTGTGACAGCATGGATGGACCAGGAGAGCATTAAGCTAAGTGAAATAAGCCAGTCAGAGAAAGGCAAGTAGCATATGGTTTCACTCATATGTGAAATCTAATAAGCAAAATAAAGTAATAAACAAAGTAGAAATAGACTCATAGATAGAGAACAGACTGACAATTGTCAGAGGAAGAGGGGTTTGTGGGTATGGGTGAAAAGGTGAAGGTATTAAGGAATAAAAACCAAAAAAATAAAAAATACCAACCAAAAATTCATGGACACAACAGCATGGTGATTACCAGAGGAGAAGAGGGGTAGAGGAGAGGTGGAAGAAGGTATAGTGGTGATAAATGGCAATGGAAGGATATTTGACTTGGGGTGATGAATACACAATACAATATACAGATGTATTATAGAATTGTACTCCTAAAACCTATATAATTTTATTAACCATTGTCACCTCAATAAATTCAATAAATAAAAGAAAGCAACATTTGATGTCTTAATTTTAAAATCTAGGTAGTGATTTAAATTTGAGATAACAGAAACCATTTTTCTTCTGAAAGATAAGCAGGAAATAAGTACAATAATAGAAATACTATTCCATCTCAAATTATTGGAGTGATAGAAAGATGACATTTTGAATCAGGAAACATCAACAATGACTAGGAAGGAGAATCTAAGTGTATGCAGGTAATGACCCTCTTCTAGTCCTACCAATACTTCCTTGACCCTTTCTAAACAAGTTAGATCTGTTTTGTGAGAGAGGGCAAAAATGTTCACATTTTTAGAAGAACAGCTAAACACAGTGCTAATGGGCACATCCAAACTTCCCAGGTCTATTTTCCATAAGCAAGCTAGGGAAATACAAATCACTAACCTTTTTGCCCTGCAGGTGTGGCTCAGTGGTTGAGTGTCGGCCTATGAACCAGGAGGTCACGGTTCGATTCCCGGTCAGGGCACATGCCCGGGTTATGGGCTCAATCCCAGTGTGGGACATGCAGGAAGCAGCTGATCAGTGATTCTCTCTTATCATTGATGTTTCTATCTCTCTCCCTTTCTCTCTGAAATCAATAAAAATGCATTTTTTAAAAAATCACTAACCCTTTTTACAGCCAGCATGGAGAGTGGTGGGAGTGGAGCTCACAACATGAAGACCTGAGGCCAGTCCAAGTGTTGCCAACAGCTAATGGCACGACCTCAGGGAAGTCATGTTTCATCTCTGGGTACACTAACTTGCCCACTGCTTTTAGCACCAACACTTAATTGGTCATTTTAAAACTTGAAGAGAAACTTAGACTCTTCTCCATCTCCCATGTGCAATCAGTGATTAAATCCTCATGATTTTTCCTTAAAGGATATCAAATCTATCTTCCTTTTTTCAGTCTTATTATCATAATCCATGTTCTCAACCCCCTAAATCACTCTGATCACTTCCTCCAACTCCCTGCTCTTCCACACTTGTCAAAATAATATTGTTAAAGACCTGGACCACCTTGTTACTTACTGCTTCAATTGTTCCTCAATATTTGTAGGACAGCATGTAATAATCTTAAGTCTGGCCTTAGGGTTTTAAAAAAATTTGGCCTCACCTGCTCTTCCACCTTTTCTCTCACTACTTTCCAATTCTACACAAGATTGCCTGCCCCTGCCCCTTCCCCTTGCTCTATGCCTAGTAGACCCCTGCCCTCAAAGCCAACATCCTTATTTCACTTCACCTCATGTAGTTTCTCTTCCACCTGTCTCTACTGGCATATCATCTGTGTGTGTGTGTGTGTGTGTGTGTGTGTGTGCACACGCGTGCGTGCATGTGCGTGTGTGTGTGCGTGTGTGTGTGTGTTGGTTGTTTCATGGCAGAGAGTGTGAGAGCTATGCAACTGTGATGTCTATAAAAAGTAACTTTAATTAGAACTTTTTCCTTGGCAGTTTCTTTTTTCAGCATTACTGAGGTAAAAATGACAAAGCTGTAAGATACATATACATGATGTACAATATAATAATTTGATATATATGTACATTTTGAAAGAATCCCTCCCATGAAGTTATTAAGAAAAATATTCACCACCTCCCATATTTAAACTTTTCTTATTTTGGGTGAGAACGTTTAAGTTCTACTCTCTAGCAAATTTCATTTATATGACACAGTGTTATAATAGTCACCAGGTTATATATTAATTCCTCAGACTTTATTCATCTTATAACTAAAAGTTTCTACCCTTTTACCAAGTATCCACATTCTTTCTGCCCAAGATCTAGGCCATGACCTGCCACGTTTTGTGTGTGAAGTCTCCTCTGTTTTAGTCTAGACCAGTGGTCGGCAAACTCATTAGTCAACAGAGCCAAATATCAACAGTACAACGATTGAATTTCTTTTGAGAGCCAAATTTTAAAAATTAAACTTCTTCTAACACCACTTCTTCAAAATAGATTCGCCCAGGCCATGGTATTTTGTGGAAGAGCCACCACACTCAAGGGGCCAAAGAGCCACATGTGGCTCGTGAGCCGCGGTTTGCCGACCACTCGTCTAGACAAACTGTTGTACCATTCCTTGAACGTCCGAAGTTCTTATCTGTACCACGTGGGCACATGGGTGGCTGTTTATTGACGGGATACGATTATGTTGCATAAGATGCTCCGACTCTCTTTGACTCCCTCTGGAAAACCTTCACTGCTCTAGGGGTGGCTTTGCTCTTCTACCTTCAATGTGCTTCCCCTGTGTAACTTCATGGTGGATTTGTATTCCTTACACACAATTTTACTAAAAAGACAGTCTTCTCATTCGGTCTTTCTTGATGACCCCATCTTCAACTGCTACCTCAACAAGCCCCCAATTTCTTTTTCCTACTTTAAAATTTTATGCTTAGCACTTCTTGATGTTTAACATACTGTACACTTTTATTTATTTATCTTGTTTATGTTTGAGTCACACTCTAGATTCTAAACTAAACATGGAGAAAAACTTTTATCTGATTGGCTTATTAATGCATTATGGTTCCTAAAGAGTGCCTGGTATTTGGCAGATACTCAAAAAATACTTTTAAAATAAATTCCCTATTAAAGAACTGAAAGCAGCATTAATAATAGTAATTAAAAACATAAAATATAAAATTAAGAACTTATTATGTGCCAGGCCATCCACATATTGTCCATATAATATTATATGATCCCATTAGTATTAACTATGATATATTTTCCCAGTAAAACAGTATCTAAGGAGGTTAAATAATTTTTCAAAGGACATACAGCTAATAAATGTTACTAAAAGATAAGCCCTAGGCTTATTTGTCACTGAAAATAAGTCCTAAACTGAGCTTATTCAACTAAAAGAAAATAAAGGCAAAATAAGATGTTTTTTGGACATGAGGGAAGAACTCCTCTTGGAGTTTACTTATAAAACCTATTTATTTTTTTACACACATCCAATACATTAATTTCCTGACTACATATCTTGTTAGTAATTTATCTTACACTTTTTCCTAAGCTTCTGCACTTTCTTACCCACCCTTCACCTCCAAGAAGTGACAATCTTATGACTTCACTAAAGAGATAAAAATTCCATTTTAAAAAACTCTCAGTTCTCATGTAAGGTCAAGTACAGAGTGAGAAGTCACAGTCCTCACAGCGAGAGAGGCCACACATCCACTAGGGGAGGAGGGGAAACGCTAAGAACGCTTCATTCATGATTACCTAAGATTTTCCAGCATGAGAGGGGAAAGAGGAAGTCTATTTTCAGTGACAATGATTACTCTAAAAACATGAACATGCAAGGGAAAATTTTCATTCTGAGAGTCACTACGGTGCTGAGTTCTCTTTCCTTTGCGGAGTGACTTGAATTCCCAGGGCAGAGCGGTAATCTAGGCAGAGGCACTTGCCCCATGTCTCGAAAATGGCAACATCCAGGAATCATGGGAGTTGAACTGAGGACACCCTGGAAAGAATTTCTCAGCACCAGCTCAATCTCTCAGAAGGATCAAGTGGCAGAGTGTATACTTCGAGTCTGGAGTGATAGCAGAGATTACAGCTACACAGGCTTTTTAAAAGATTTGTTACGTGAATGCATCAACAAAACTCAGGGACACCCAAACTGAACTACCTCCTAAAGGAGCTGCAGAAGGAAAAAGAAAAGCCTCATTCTTCCTTTTCTCTAACCTCCATTTTCTTTCCTATAAGGCCCCTATTATTGTAACTGGCTTATAGTAAAGAAAAAAAACTATGTATGATAGAACTCATGGTAGTCTTCATCTTAAATATATATATATATATATATATATATTTTTGGGGGGATACATCAATTCCCTACATATAAGTGATAATGATCTGATAAATAACCCTTTCGGCCGGGATACCCATTAGCAAGTCAGTGGCATTCAGAACAAATTGAACTTCATTAAGATCAACTATAAGAACATGATATAAAAAGTGTTTGGTGTTTCCCTCTCTGTCAGTACCTCTATTTGTGTTTTTTAGAAAAATCATGTGGAAAAAAAAAAAAAACCTATGAAATATCACATAGGTTTTCCTGAGTCCTATCATTCTATGCTTCAGTTCTCCACTAGTTCTGTGGAGCCAAATTGTCATGAAACCCAGCTGCCTAGGCTCAGTCGGTGCTCACTTTTCAGCCCAGCAAATAACAACATACAGAATTTTTTCGGTCTTGAACAAGACTGAGACCAAGTGGCCACAGTGAGGTAAAAGTGGACAGGAGAGACGCCGTGACAAGTGGTTCTTGGTGTCACGTTTGTCCATGCTTATTGTGGTATTTGAGTGGTTCTTATCGCTCTTTTTCAATTCACAGATATTAAGAATCTGATGAAAATCTTTTCTCTAGAAACAAACCAAAAAAAAAATGTCTATACACAAAACTCAGCACGTAATTTTAGGGAATTCATAGATCTAAACTTTGTGTCCAAAGCACAGATAATAAAGGTAGTTGAGAGAGTACAGAGTAACTTAGAGTTGAGGTTGGAAGAGACATTGACCATTACACTGGGAATAAGCTTCTGGCAAACCAAGCGCCAGCGGTCCCCACTCTCTTACCAGCAGCTCTATCCCTCACTGCTCCTCCTGGATCATGGCCTGTTGGCTGCTGTTGAGCCCATCTCCTGCTTCCAAGTGTGGTAACTCAACTAGAAGGAGGGCAAGTAAACAATCTTGAGAGGGTCTGCTGCTGAATGTTGGCCAGCCTGGGAAAGACACAGAGTGAATATTTTTAAGTTAGCAAAAAGAAACAAGGCATGCACATCTGGTATGAAAGCTATTACGTAAAGTTTAAATGGTTTAAGATGACCATAATTGGATATTTCCACTACACCGTTGGCTGTTAAAAAAAAGAAAATTAGGGTTGGAGGATATTTCTTGAAGCAGTGACACTCCCAAATGCACCATAATAACATTGTCTAATATTTGTAGCGCACTTTGCAATGCCCAGAGCACTTCTACCTGCTTCAGTGCTCCTCACTTCTTGATTGTGAAAATCAATTAGGCTTGGGGCCCACTGGCTTCCAGTCCTTCATCTGTTTAATCCAATAGCTCTCAGCCTGGGTTGTAACAGTATCACCTGTGTGTGAAGCGGAGGCCTCTTCTCAAAGATTCTGATTTGCTGGCTAAAATGAAGCCTTATTCCCCTGGGGATCTTAAGGTACAGCCAGGATTGAGACTCATTCGTTTAAGCCCTTGTACTTGTTGAGATGTAGCACTAATTTAACCCATAAGTAGCCAATGTTTACTTAGAACACCATAGCAAAGCAATGTGCTAAGTCAGTGGTCGGCAAACTCATTAGTCAACGGAGCGGCAAACCGCGGCTCACGAGCCGCCATTTGCTGACCACTGTCTAAGTGCTACGGAGAAGGTAAAGCATAACAATATACACACCTTAAAACTATAACCCAATAAAATACACACTTTAAAAATATAATCAAAGTGCACTGGTCAAAAATACAGTAAAAATCTTGGGTGCTACCAAAAGCGGAGATTACCATCCATGAAATAAAGGAAAAAGTTGAATGCATGGTTTCAGAAAGTCTTCTCAGTTCTGAGAGCACGATGGGATTCAGAGAAAGACAAAGAGGAGCAGGAAGAAAACATTTTTCAGGTATTCAGAGCTGTTAGAATCTGAACAGCAAAATGAGAGAGAATAAAAAGCCCATTCTTTAAAGGAACATCATAAAAATCCAAAGAGGCAGATTTGAGCCAGAACATGAAGAGTATTGTTAAAATGGCTAAAGGAGTTGGGCCATTTTCCCCAATACCTGAAAATACTATCTGGAACAGTATTAGAATCTGTTGAAGGCTAATGTCCCAACAGGTCTTAATAAATTTACTGGGTTCTTAGTACATGCCAGACAGTGCTGGATGCATTACATATGTTACCTCATTTAACACAAACAGCTGGTGAAGGAGTTATTGTCCCTATTGTACAGAGTAAGAAGAAAGGTCACTTGATTTTCTGACACAGAGCTGGAAATGGTGTGCAGAGACTGGGGTGTGCTCTTTCTTAACAAATATGGCATCATGTAGGTTTTTAAAAATTGAGATCTAGTTCACATATCATAAATGCATCCTTTTAAAATATACAATCCAGTGTTTTTAGTATTTTCAAAAAGTTGTACCATTACTGCCACTATCTAATTCCAAAACAATTTCATCAGTCCCCAAATAAATCAGTATCCATTAGGAATCATTCATTCCTCCTCCAGCTAATTGAATTTCTGTCTCTATGGATTTGCCTATTTTGGATATTTCTAATAAATGCAATCATGTAAAATTTAGCTCTTTTATCTGGTTTCCTTTACTTAGCATAATGTTTTTAAGGGGAGAGGGAGAGAAAATAGAAACATCAATGATGATGAGAGAATCATTGATTGGCCGCCTCCTGCATCCCACACCCCCCTTTGTCCCCCCCCCCTTCCCCCCCCCCCCCACCCCGCCCCTGGGTATCCAGCCTGCAACCCAGGCATGTGCCCTGGCCAGGAATAGAACTGTGACCTCCTGGTTCATAGATCACTGCTCAACCACTGAACCATACTGGCTGGGCAGCTCCTTCCTTTTTAAAGGCTGAATAGTATATAATACTTTTTTTTTTTTTTTAACCATTCATTTCTCAATAGACACTTGGGTTACTCCCACCTTTAAGTTATTGTGAATAATGCTGTTTTGAACATGAGAATTCATTATTATAAGTTTTTGTGTGAACGTAAGTTTTCAATTCTTTTGGGAGTAGAATTTCAAGGAGTGGAATTGCTGGATCATATGGTAATTCTATATTTAACCTGCTAAGGAACTTTCAAACTGTTTTTGAAAAGTGGCTGTACTATTTTACATTTCCATCAGCCATGTATGAATGTTCCAATTTCCCCACATCCTCATCAACATTTGTTATTGTCTTTTTTATTATAGTGGGAGCAAAGTAGAAGATGATTATGGTGTTATAACTTATTACAAGCATGATACTGTACTGGCATATTGCATATGTTCAAATGTAAAATGGCAAGAGAATAAGAGGGTTCCAGAAGAAATGAGACAAAATGATCAAGCAGGAAAATATTACTGATTGAGAAGTGGAGTTTAGTAACATTCTAGATGTAGGAAGAAAAAAAAATACAATTATAGTAATAAAGCTTTGAGTTTGGTAGCTTGAAAGAATGGTGGTATTAATCATAGAAACAGATAATTCTAGAAAGGAATCTGAAATGACAAAATACATGTTGATATGCAATATTTGAGGAAGCTATATAATCCAAATAAGTAATTATCAGACAGGTGAAGTTCAGGAGGTCAGGATTGGAGATAAGGAAATATGTCTTGCTTTTAGGAAGGATCAAAGAAGCCTCGGTAACACTGGAAAAGCGTCCTTGTAGTTTTTTTTTTTTCTTTGTTTAAAATGGTAACACAAAATTTAAATAGTAAAAATAGCATGCTTTACGCTCAGAGTTTTACTGGAACTTTAGCAATAAGTCCCTTGAATTGGTATTTGATTTTACTGATACTTTGGGGCATTCAGGACAGGGGTGCCTTTGGGCCAGGACAGTGTGAGTAGGCTGTGGCACTGCCCTCTGAGGGCTGGCATCGGATCAGAAGTCCTAGAGGGATGAGTGTCACTACAAGCAGTTATCGGGTTGGCTGGGAACCAAACTGGCAAACTCAAGGAGGGATGTGAAGTTCCTATTTTCTATGCCTCCAGCAACCCCTTATAAAAAGAGGCCATCTCAGCAAATAGAATGTGCACCTGTGAGAGACCACGGGCCTCTTGTGAGAGCACAGTTCCTTAGTGGTCAACAATCTCACTTTGTTCAGGTGTGGAAGGGCTCCAATATGATAACATTCAGAAATTAATGCAGTGATGACTTCTGTGTCTGGGCACCTGTTTTGAAAGAGAAGTTTGGTGATACTATTTATAAGGCTATGCTCAATAATCTCAAAGAAGATGCAAAACACTGGCAGTCAGCTTGTACACTGAGTTTTCCCTCTGACCCGATATACTGAGATTATAGAAAAAAACAAACCCCAAAACACTTAGAATGCAAAGCGGAATAAACATGAGGGTAACTGTTGCTAAGACAGGTTCAGACAAGAGCCCGAGAGAGAGATTGAGAGACATCTAAGAATGGAAGCGTATGAGTTCATTTAAATGTTCTTACTCCCACACACGTCTGCATTTTTAATTAAACGAAATAAACCTCATTGTCAAAGTTGCAATCTTACTAAGGGTATGTGGTTCCAAGACTGATTTTTCTTTGTTCCACTAAATTGAAACCTATTCTGGTATGTTTTATCTTCATCAACTGTTCACTGTGTTTTAAAAGGGTAATATGTACTTTCTACTATACTTTTCAGAATGTAGGTGAAAAAGAACAAAAACAGCTAAGATTTCTTGAATGTCTTAGTCACTTATTCCTCCAAATTCTATCGGCCATGCCCCTTAGCACACACTTTGCAGGTGGCAGGCCCCCGTGCCTGTGCTCCACACCATGCCTCATGGCCTCCACCCGCTGAGAATCAGTGAAGAAAACATCTCATTTTGGTTAAAGGTCAGTTATCCTACATTTCAATCCCCAGAAACAGATACTTTCTCTCAAAAAGTAAACACAACTTTTCTCTACAAACCAGCCGCTCCACCTGTGAGCATGTGTGTATCAATTTGAACTGTGCACCACGTATAGAAATCTTTCTTTGGGTTTTCAACAGCTGGATCCCTCCATGATCAGAAGTCATTAAATACTTCCGTTACAAACAGGGGACTGTTATCCTGTGGGATCTCGTCCTTCCTTTCCTGTCTTTTGTTGTTGTTAGTCCTCACCTGAGGATAGTTTTTCCATTGATTTTTTAGAGAAAGTGGGAGGGAGAATGGGAGGCAGGGAGGGAGGGAGGGGGAGAGAGAGAAAAACATCGATGTGAGGGAGAGACGTAGATTGGTTTCCTCCCGCACACAACCCAGGTACGTGTCCTTGATTGGGAATTGAACCCAAAACCCTTTGGTGCATGGGCTGACGCTCTAACCACTGAGCAGCACAAGCCAGGGCTCCCCAGTGTCTTCAAAGCTTCTAAGTAATAGATGTTTCTTTCTGTTGTAATACTGCCTTGGCTGCTTCCCAGTTCAATGGGATCCTCCTCCAGGTCCAAGTGGGGTCAGACTGGAATTCACTGAATAACAGGTTATTGACCTCAACAGAATATGCCACAAAATGGTTTCTTCTCCTCTCTCCCTCTCTCCTCACTGTCTCTTATACACACTCACACACATACACACCCACACTCTCTTTCTGCAAACAAATGGTCCCACCTGTATGGTGCCCAATGGGAAGGACTATTTCGAGAATGTCAGTTACTTGGCAGCAATGGCTGTTCTAGTAATGCTTTTAGAAAAAAAATCACTCCAGTAGTCAAAGCTCGAAGAAAACTAAAGGAAGGCCTCTTGGACATTTACTTTCTGCACTTTCTAACACATTTTTCCTTGGAGTCACCAGTAAGCATTTACAGAACAGGTTCCACTAAGATAAAAACAAATATACACCAAACAAGATTGTTTCTAACTAACGGCCTTTATAGGTTTAAAATTGTCAATCAAAGCTGAAATATTAGGCAGCAGTTATAAACTGTTTACTAGTAATATAGTATTTCCATTGCACCAAGAAATTATTTAAGAACCAAACACAGAAATGGAGAGGTACAGATATGAATTCACTTGGTATTGTTTATAGATTATCAGATCAACTTCTATATCTTCCAGAAACAAATAATAAAAGGGGATGGGGGTGGGGACAAGGAAACGTGTATTTTTTAAAAAATCAAGATGGAAAACCCACATTAGATGAAAACATGGAGTAAAAACCAAGCAGAAAAAGCATATATAAATTCTTGCATCTGGAACACAAATTTCTATGACACTCTTACACTTGCTAATACTTGACCTCTTTGGTCAGAGACCTGGCTATTATAAACCAACTGGAGGCCCGATGCACGAAGTTTATGCAAGAGTAGGTCTTCCTTCCCCTGGCTGCCGGCACCAGCTTCCCTCTGGCACCCGGGACCCAGGCTTCCCTCGCAGCCCTGGGTTCGTTAGGAAGGTCATCCAGAAGGATGCCCAGTCTAATCAGCATATTACACTTTTATTATTATAGATGGAGGTGTGCCCAGTATCTTAAATCTGAAAAGCCAATACAGGGTATGGGTTAGTTTTCATTAACTAAAACAGGAAACAATTCTCTAAAACAGAACTGCCATTCTCAACACCCAAGTATTTTGGGGATCTCCTCTAGAAATTAGGTGTAATGAAGGAGAAGAAAGGGATAAAGAAAAGTGTGTATTCATTTTAATGGTTCATCTGTCATTTCCTATTTCTCCATACAAGGAATATTAGGTATTAGTAATTGTATTTATATGGCTGACTGCAGGACACTAATTCTACTGGGAGCTAAGTTTTTAGCTGAATCTCAGAAGAAACTTCTCTCCAATAACTTTCATAAGCAAACTAAGGAAGGAGGCAGGCAAAAGAGGTAAAGTGTAAGTCCATTTCAGGTTCTAATTCTGACACTGATACTCCATAACTTCATGACCTTGAGCCAATCACTTAAGGAAACTGAAGACTACAGATGCCTATAAAAAGCTGAATTATAGTATCTCTGTTCCAAACCAGATTTAGGGCTTTATGATTCTATGACTTAGATATCTAATTTAATGCAAATGAAAAAATACATATGTAAAAAAGGAGGTATTACACAAATGAATAAGATATAAAAACATGAGCAAAATTATATTGGTAGAATTATACCAATTTAAATACACTTAAATAATATTGAAACTTTATAATGAATAATCCTTAAATTGTAATATGTAACTGTAATGATAGTCACAATGCCCATTATTTATTCCGAAGAATTTTTATAATGTATATTCTACTCCTTTAAATATAGTAATTTTACAAGTGATGTAATATGATTTTTCAGAGTAATAAGGTCACTACCATGGTTCATTTAGACTGAATTGCTAATTGCATCCACTTATAACAGTAATAGATTGAGAGATTGATAACCTAGCAGACTATACCTGCTTAAAAAAAAAAGCTTCAAACCTATAACATTAGCCTAGATATTCAAAAATTAGTTCATTTTCCCTACTCTTGAGGAAAATTATTAGGTTTATATGAATCCCACCTTCCCATTTCTTTAAGAGAGATGGTAAGTAAAGGGTACATTTTTAAATTATTCAATAGCCCAAAGAATATCCTTATGCAAAGATGCTGTAAAGTCATATGAGCTATATGAGTGAAGGTATAAAGCCATTACATTAATAACATCAATACAAACATCAAAGGATGAGAAAAAGTCTAATGCTTGATGAGATGGCAAACATTATAGAAAGGAACATTTTAGACTATATATAAAACTTTCAACATTTGATTCGTGATGATTTTTAAAAAGTAAAATTACTGCCCAACTGGAGTGGCTCAGTAATTGAGTGTCAGCCTGTGAACCAGGAGGTCATGGTTCAATTCCCGGTCAAGGCACATGCCCAGGTTGTGGGCTTGATCCCCAGTGTGGGCTGTGCAGGACGCAGCTGATCAATGATAATCTCTCAGCATTGATGTTTCTATCTCTCTCTCCATCTCCCCTCCTCTCTAAAATCAATAAAAATATATTTTTTAAAAAAGCAACATTACTTCAGTTATAATATTGTACTCTATAAACATTCTGTACTCTAAAAATTTGAACAAGGAAAATTCATCAAATCTTATTTCCAATAAAAAGGCAAAGGAGAGAGGAAAACTCCACAAATTCCCCCAAAGATTCTAATTTTATCTTGTTCCTTAAAATGGAGTATTATGTTCAAAAGATTTCAGAACCCATAGAGAAACTCCAGTGTTATGATTACCTGGATTGCTAAAATAAATTACGCAATTTGCAAAATGGAGGAATTAAAATGACAAAATACTTCTATCATAAGATATTCTTAAACACAGTTTAGCCCTGGCTGGGTGGCTCAGTTGGTTAGTGTGTCATTCCTTACACCAAAAGGTTGTGGGTTCGATCCCCAGTCAGAGCATGTATGGGAGGCAATCGATTGATGTTTCTCTATTACATTGATGTTCTGTTTCTCTCCTCCCCTCTCTCTTACTCCCTCTGTCCTCCCTTCCTCTTTCTCTAAAAATCAATGAAGACAAATCCTCAAGTGAGGGTTTAAAAAAAAAGTTTAGTAAACATCAAGTTAAGACAAATGGTGATTCTCTTCCCATACACATGAATGATAATCCAAATATTAACAATTGGTTTGTCACAAACATGGGTCATAGTGCTGCAGGAGGGTCCTCGAGGCCACCTACCAGCTGAGATTATTATAGTTGTGGGAGGTTCAGGGAGTCATGAGGAGAGAGCTTAGACACAGGGGCTTAGACAGCAAAATTCTCCAGCTACCCTGGCAATGTTTCAGTAGTCATCAGCACAGCCACACTCACGTACACCTGCTGCAGAGCAGTTCTGGCTGTTTATATGATTCTCATAAAGGATAAAAAAAAGGCATTAAGCAAATGTTAAAAGTCTTTGCAAATCTACCACTTATTATTGAAGAAAATGTAACTATTAACATTGGCAATAGCTAGAATGCAACATCATGGGGAAATTTGATGGAAGGAATGAAAAAATGAAAATGAAATTTTTTTTGAACTTTTTAAAATTAACTGTGAAAATTATATAAAATATTTTATGGCAATTTTAAAACTATTTAAAAATACAAATATGAGATTAAACCTTTAAGTTATTAAACCTTTTAAGGCAGAACTGAAACAAATTTTTCCCTAAATAAAGAAGGTATTTAGTATAAAAAAAACACCTATAAATTCAATCACACTTATAAATGAGAAATACATGTAAATATTTTTAATAGCAAAATTTTGACATATTTTTCATAAAATTATCATTTTCATTTAAATTGGATTTTCATATATTAAATTTCCTGAAGATGCTTATAACTACTGCTACTTAAAAATGATTTCTTATGAACAAGCGTATCATAATGATGAAGAAGTGGCAGCATAATTAAAAAATGCTTGATGCCATATTAGAGCTTGTCTGTACAGAACTGCACATTTTTGAAAAAAGTTTTAAATCATTTTTTGTTTACTAGAGCTTCTAGGTGAAATATACAAATCTAAAGGGGATAGGAATTTGTTGTTGTTGTCCTCTTGTTGAAAGGAATTAAAGTTACCTAGCAACCTCTGTGTTGTAGAAACCAAAATAAGAGTTGGTTGTCTATCACCAGTTCCTCTAATACAGAAGTGTACAAACAAGTAGAAAAACACTGTTATTGCGATGGTATTTTGACACACAATTTTCATGACATGACAAAGTAAAAATCATCAAGAAATTCTGAGGGGAAGAAAAGCCTCTATAAGCATAATAATTGTAACTACATTGAGAGTTTACTAATCACTCAGACAGAAACATACATACTTCCAAAAAGAAAATAACAAAAGACTTAACCAAAGAATATACAGAGGGGGGTTGATAATAGGAACATTTTAAAGGTCTTTAAAATATTCTACACAAAAATATAAAAGAGCATAATAATAATATTAGTAATTTATAGAACCAGTGACTTTATTTTTAAGCTTACTTTTATCGAGGCAAACAAGAGTATAAAAATTTGAGTTATAAAGAATTATAACAGGACAACAGCAATTAGAATGTGAAATACAGTTTCTGATAGTGGTACATAATAAGGAATATTTATATTTCAGAAAATTTCCTTTGTGTCATATTTCAGAGTGCAAAAAAATAGCTCTGAGATAACAGTAACTTTGCTCCCTAGTAAAACCCAATATATTTTAATACAAAAGAGCTCAATCATTATGGAACATGCGTGCATACACTTTATAAGTATGCAAATATGACAGCAGAAAAAATATGACAGGCATGTGAGAATTGGTATTTTCCTCTATGTATTAATGACAGGAGTTTTGGAACGTGGGCAATGTTTTTAAGATAGTGAAATAATAAAATCACAATGTTAAAGTCATCAATGAGCAATGTGGAGTTTGGGAATAGAAGAGCCACTGGCTCTCCCTTTGGAAAATGATATCTAGGAAAAGCCCTTTACGCCAGGTTCACTTGGGTTCACAAGCCACGGAAATCAATGTTAAACATCTTGACCCTTAGTTCACTCAGAATAGGTAAGAAGCTAAATGAAACTGGAACATCTAACTCCTTATACTTGAGAATGTAAAAGTGTCATTTCTAAGAAAGATCAATTGTCAGCTGACCAGCTCTAACCTCCAACACTGAACCAGAAAAAGCAGAGAAGAGAAACAAACGAACAACCATTAATAGATGCATGTTATTTCAGCTCAATAGCCATTAAAAGCCAGATACTTTGCATGCCAGAACAACATCTTTCCTTTTGAGAAAAAAAAAAAAAAAGAGTAAATGAAAGAACCTAAGCGAAATAAGCCAGTTGGAGAAAGATAAATATCACATGATCTCACTCATATGTGAGATAAAATGATCAACATAATTTGATGAACAAGAATAGATCATTTTAGAGACAAATAGTAGGGGATGGGGGGTTAGAGAGCAATCACTGGACTTGTATGCATGCATATTAGCAAAACCAATGGGCACAGACACTGGGGCAGTGGGGGCTTGCTCAGGGTGGGAATGGCTGGGTGCGGGGGGGTCAATTTGGGAAAAAGAAGACATATGTAAAACTTTAGACAATAAAAAAATAATAATAAAAAGAAAGAACCTAATAGTGAGATAAACTTAATTAGGTCCCACTAGGAATGCAGCTGGGAACCTCACTGTAGATAGCCTTATAGTGCAATGCCAATCTCCCCTCCTAGTGCCTGTCAGGTCAGTGTCTCCAGGTCATCTCCAGCCACAAATGACGTCATGCTTTATCAGAGAGCATATCAGAGGTGACGTAAATCATCAAAGTGCAGTGACTAGTTAAAAATAAATTTCTACTGAAAGTAGTCATTTATTAAATAAAGAGAATATATACTCTTCATTTTTTGAGCAGTGATGAGGGGGGAAATCCTCACATAAAACCAAACAAGACTTTCATCTTCAACACTCTGGGAAAAGGCATGGTGTCTGTAGGTACCATTGTCACTGAATAAAGCCAACTGAATTGTGCCCGCTAACTGACTCCCTTCTGGGGATGCCCTATCCCCTCCTCCACTTGCCTTTCTATGAATGATAGTTCATTGCAAATAAAGTAATGGGCCAATTAAGAAGGAGATTAGGTTATTTTCCTTAACCTCAGATTGGAAAACTGAGAGTAGAAAGAGAATTTGAATTGAAACACTATAGCTACCCATAAGAAAGAAAAGACATGCTTTTATTGCCTTGTTTATTTTCTTTTTATAAGTTTAAGGTTTTTCAGATTGTATTACATTTTTTAAAATTAATAAACTTTATTTTTGAGAACAAATTTAGGTTCACTGTACAATTTAGCAAAGTATAGAGAGTAGTCATATACTTCTGTCCACACACACGCACAGCCTCCCCCACTATTAACATCCCTGATCACAGTGCTGCATTTGTTACAGCTGCTGAACCTACACTGACACACCCTTATCTCCCAAAGTCTACATTAGGGGTCGCTCTTGGTGCTATACATTCTATGAATTATGAGAGATGTAAAATGGCATGTATATTATCAAATAGTTTCACTGCCCTAAATATCCTGTACCCTTCCTACCCTTAAATTCCTGGAAACCACTAACCTTTTTGCTGTCTCTGTAGTTTCACCTTTTCCAGAATGTCATGCAATTGGAATCAAGCTGTATGTGGCTTTTAAAGAATGGCTTATTTCACTTAGTAATATGCATGCAAGGTTCCTCCGTGTATTTTCATGGCTTGGGAGCTTATTTTGTTTTAATGCTGAATAATATTCCATTGTCTGAATACCAGTTTATTTACTCACTCACCTACTGAAGGGCATCTTGATTGCTACCACATTTTGTCAATTATAAAGAACGCTGCCATACATATCCATGTGCAGGTTTTTGTCTAACCATTACTTTCCAGTTCCCTTGTGTAACTACCAAGGAGCACAATGCCTGGATTGCATGGTTAGAGTAAGTTTAATTTTGTAAGAAACTGCCAAACTTTCTTCCAAAGAGGCTGTATGATTTTTCCATCCCCAAAAGCAACGAATGAAGAGTTTCTGTTGCTCTAAATCCTCACTAGCATTTCATGTTTCCCGTGTTTGGATTTTGACCATTCTAATCATTGTGTAGTGGAATCTCACTGTTGTTTTAATTTGCAATTTCCTAATGACATGATATTGAGCATCTTTTCATAGGCCTAGTTGTCATCTGTACATTTCCTTTGGTGAGATGTCTGTTCAGGTCTTTTGCTCATGTTTAAAATCAGGTTATTCATTTATTTTATTGTTTTAAGAGTTTGAAGAGTTCTCTGTATATTTTCAATATCATTGCATGTGGATGATCAATTGTTTCAGCACCACTTGTTGAAATGATTGTCTTTGTTCCTAGTCTTGCCTTAGTCAAACAAAGATCAGTCAACCAAATTTATGTGGGTCTACTTCTGGGTTCTCTATTCTGTTCCACTGATTTGCCTATCCTTTTACTAATGTCATACTGTATTGACTGTTGTAGCTTTATAGTAAGACTTGAAGTCAGATTGTGCCAGCCCTCCACCTTCCTCTTTCAATATTGTGTTTGAATATTGTCTTTTCTGCTTCTCCATTTAAATTCAGAATCCATTTGTTGATATTCACAAAATAACTTTCTGGGATTTTGACTGAAATTGTGTTGAATCTATAAATTAAATTGTGAAGAACTAACATCTTGAGACAATACTAAGTCCACCTATCCATCACTCCACTTACTTAGTTCTTTTTTGATATCTTTCATTAA
Source organism: Corynorhinus townsendii (assembly GCA_026230045.1). NCBI lineage: Eukaryota > Metazoa > Chordata > Mammalia > Chiroptera > Vespertilionidae > Corynorhinus > Corynorhinus townsendii. Next base: position 74,349,534 of record JAPDVU010000001.1, on the reverse strand, counting down.
AGTTTTTCATTTCCCTCATATAGATCTTGTACTTTTTTTCATTTTTTAATTAAGGTATTATATGTGTACATATCTTACCATTGCCCCCCCCCCCACCCACTCCCATACATGCCCTCACCCCCCAATGTTTTGCATCCGTTGGTTATTCTTATATGCATGCATATAAGTCCTACGGTTGATCTTTTATTTCCCCCACTTCTCCCTAACCTTCCCGCTGTAATTTGACAGTCTATTTGATTATTATATCTATCTTTTTGTTCATCAGTTTATAATGTGTTTTTTATTATCCACAAATGAGTGAGATCTTGTGGTATTTTTCTTTCATTGACTGGCTTATTGCACTTTGCATAATGTTCTCCAATTCCATCCAGGTTGCTACAAATGGTAAGAATTCCCTTTTTTATGGCAGCATAGTATTCCATTGTGTAGATGTACCATAGTTTTCTGATCCACTCATCTGCTGATGAGCACCTAGGCTGTTTCCAAATCTTAGCTATTGTAAATTGTGCTGCTATGAACATAGGGGTGCATATACCCTTTCTGATTGGTGTTTCTAGTTTCTTAGGATATATTCCTAAGGAGTGGGATTACTGGGTCAAATGGAATATATGCCTACGTATCTCATTTTGGGAGATACTAATATAAATGGTAATGTGTTTTCAATTTCAAATTCCATTTGTTAATTGCTGGTACATAGAAAAGTAATTGATTTTTATATATTAACCTTATACCCTATAACTTGCTATAACTGCTTATTAGTTGCTGGAGTATTTTTGTTGATTACTTTAGATTTTCTACATAGATCATGCCATCTGGGAATAAAGACAGTTTTATTTCCTCCTTCCTTATTTCCTTTTATTGCATTAGCTAGGAGTTCCAGAAATATGTTGAAAAGCAGTAGTGTGAGGGAACATCCTTGTCTTGATCCTAATCTTAGTGGAAAAACTTTTGAGTTTCTTACCATTAAGTGTGATGGTAGCCGCAAGTTTTTTTTTTGTTTTTTTTTTATAGCTGTTCCTTATCAAGTGGAGGAAGTTCCCATCTATTCCTACTTTGCTGAGAGTTTTGAACACAGTGTTAGATTTTGTTAAATGCTTTTTCTGCATCTATTGATATAATGACATTTTTTTTCTTTAGCCTGTTAATGTGATCAATTAATTGATTTTAGAATGTTGAACCAGCTTTGAATACCTGGCATAAATTATACTTATTTTGTTGAGGATTTTTACATCTATGTTCATGACAGATATTAATCTACAGTTTTGTTTTCTTATATGGTCTTTGTCTAGTTTTGGTATTAGGGTAATGGCCTCATAGAATAAGTTAGGAAGTATTCCTGCTGCTTCTATTCTCTGAAAGTGATTGTTTCAAATTAGCACATTAAGTGCATGTTTATAATAATTTTCTCATGTGTATGTTGACAAAGATCTGTGATCTTTTTTCCTAATCTTTAGACTTTAGTTTTATTTTAAGAGGTCATATTCATTTTCTTCCATAATAAATTTAAAAGATATCCATCCATCCATTCGGTCAGATTTATTTATTCCTTAGCGATTGAAGCATTAAACGATGACAGTTTTTTTATTGTTTAAAGTATTACATATGTCTCCTTTTTCCCTGATTGATCCTCCCCAACCACCCTCCCCCCCAGGGCAAGCCCCCACTGTCCTAGTGACTGTGTCCATTGGCTATGCTAACATGCACGCATACAAGTCCTTTGGTTGATCTCTAACACCACCCCTGCCCCCCGCTTTCTCTCTGAGGTTGAACGATCTGTTCAGTGCTACCTTGTCTCTGGATCTATTTTTGTTCATCAGTTTATGTTGATTATTATATCCCACATTTGAGTGAGATCATATAATATTTATCTTTCTCTGACTGGCTTATTTCGCTTAGCATAATGCTCTCTAGTTCCATCCATGCTGCTGCAAATGGTAGGAATTCCTTCTTTTTTATAGCAGTGTAGTATTCCATTGTGTAGATGTACCACAGTTTTCTAATTCACTCATCTACTGATGGGCATTTAGGCTGTTTCCAAATCTTAGCTATTGTAAATTATGCTGCTATGAACATAGGGGTGCATATATCCTTTCTGATTGGTGTTTCTATTTTCTTGGGATATATTCCTAGAAGTGAGATCACTGGGTCAAATGGCAGTGCAATTTTTAACTTTTAGAGGCAACTCCATACTATTTTCCACAGTGGCTGCACCAGTCTGCATTTCCATCAGCAGTGCATGAGGGTTCCTTTTTCTCCACATCCTCTCTAGCACTTGTTGTTTGTTGATAACAATGACAATTTTTTAAATCTCAATCTTGACTAACACAATATTCATTATATTTGAAATTGTTTAGCTTTCTCTTGAGGAAAAAAACAACAACAAACATAAACCTTTATACTATCCCCTAGCAGTTCTGCAGCAAAATTTTAATAAAAATGTTTTACTGATAAACAATTTATATGATATAGGCAGAGAGATATCAAGAATAATTATAAAGTGGTCAGTCTTGTAAGTCAAAAACTATGGCAAAGATCTCAGGCAAGCATGTCAAACTCAAAGGCTAACAAGGGCCAAATAAACAAGGTTTAAATTTGTGTGGGCCGCAAAAAGACAAAAGCTTTAATTTTCATAGAAATATAGGTTTATTTTGATAGACATATGCTGAATACAAAGGGCTGAAATAAGTGAGTAATCAATAACATAAAATAACATTTTAATAAAAATTAGTATTTTTCTTGAACATTAACTTACCAGACACTGAATAACTGCACAAATTAATAAGCGTAATGCAAATAAAGCTACTTTTCTTGTTCTCTGAACGCAAAATATTTCCTGTTGTGCACACCAAACAAGTTAGTACAAGACTAATGACGTGGCAATTAGTTGCTAAAATATTTGCTGCTATTACTAGTGGAGAGAAAAGGTGTGCCTGCACGTAAGGAAAATGAATGCAACACGATTAGAGTAATTAGTCATTAGTGAATGTTGTAGTTCATTATTAATAACTAGTGGCCTGGTGCACAAAATTCGTGCATGGAGGGGGGGGTCCCTCTGCCCAGGCTGCACCCTCTCCAATTGGACATCCCTCTTGCAATCTGGGACCACTGGCTCCTAAACGCTCACCTGCCTGCCTGCCTGATCACCCCTAACTGCCTCTGCCTGCCTGCCTGATTACCCCTAACCTCTCTGCCTGCCTACCTGATCGCCCTTAACTACTCACCCCTGCCAGCCTGATCTTGCCCCCAACTTCCCTCCCCTGCTGGCCTGATCTTGCCCTCAAGAGCCCTCCCCTGCTGGCCTGATCTCGCCCCCAACTGCCCTCCCCTGCCAGCTTGATCTCACCCCTAACTGCCTCTGCCTCAGCTCCCACTACCATGGGTCTGTCTGGAAGGAAGTTGGACGTCCGGAAGATGGCTGGTCAACCTGGTCTTATTAGCATATTACCCTTTTATTAGTATAGATAGATTATATAGGATAGGATTGCTTAAATGGGGGGGGGGGGAGCCTTTTTCAGCAGGAGGAGATGCTCTTGGCAACAAAAATATAAAATCCCTATATCTGGACTGATAGCCAGCCATATGCACTATACTGCCAAATCAGTCATTAAAAAATTGAACCACTTTCTTACACCTTACACCAAATAGCTATTGCCCTTAAAACCCATCCTCAGCCCCCACCTTAGGTTCTGCCTTCGCAGTTCAGAATAGGTTCTGATTGGTCAGTTTCTATGCCAGTCAGCGTCAAAAGCTCTGCCTCCTAGGCAGCCATTGGCTCCTTGCAGTTCACCCAAATTTGGTGCTGACTGGTCGGTTTCTATGTCAGTCAGCTTCTCCAGGCCTGTCTCTGGGCCTGATCAGAGAGTCGGGCTGATCAGCAGCTCCCAAGGAGGCCCAGAAAGAAAGAAAGGTGTGGCTGCTGGTCAGACCTGGAGAGAGAGAGAGAGGCAAGGGCTGATCAACAGCTGCCATGGAGGCTACAAATCAGACCTTGCTTCTCTCTCCAAGCCTCTCTCTGGGCCTGATCCGCAGCCCCCTTGGCAGTCAGGACTGGGTCACGGAGCCCGCAGCAGCAGCAATCAACCCAGCACTGACTGCAGGACTGACTTCCGGTTGGTCGAACCTTTGGTTGTTTTGGACGTTACAGACCCTGGGTTTTTATATATTAGGATTACAAATAACAGGATATCGTAAAATTAAGTTATGAAATTTTTACTAACACGTTTCTCACATACCGTTATATGGCTGGGCCTCAAAAAATATTTGCTGTGGGCTGTGTGTGGCCTGTGGGCCACGAGTTTGAAATGCTTAATCTAAGGTCTTTTTAAGTCATTGCTATTAAGAAATTATATACATTACCTTTATAAGCATGAGTAATATGTTTATATTTCCATGTATGCATCTACCCTCAGTCAATATTTTGTTAAATGAAGCCCTGAAGTATATTCAAGATTTTTCCCAACTGGTATTAATCTCTGTTCAATTATAAACCTGTTTGTACATATCAGTGTGTTAAGAGGAGTTCTCCTAAGGATATTAGTCTGAGTTCAAAGACATTTTAATTTACTCTGTAATTAATATCTGAATAAATGCACTTTTGCATTAACTGAGTAGTACAGAAAATGCATCAGCAAATTTCTTTGAATTTCCTAGTCTCATCAACTGCATTCTTTTAGCAAATACGTTATTTTCAAAACTAGCCTTTATTTCCCTTACTTACTAAAATGACTCATTGTTATTTCAAATTTTTTAATAGCCTGAATTTTTCTTAACAGGTAAACTGTGCCCTAACCAGTTTGGCTCAGTGGCTAGAGTGTTGGCCTGCAGACTAAGGGTCCCAGGTTTGATTCTGGTCAAGGGCATGTACCTTGGCTGCGGGCACATACCCCTGGGTGTGCAGGAGGCAGCTGATTGATGTTTCTCTCTCATCGATGTTTCTAATTCTCCCTCTCCCTTCCTCTCTGGAAAAAATCAATAAAATACATTAAAAAAAAAAAAAAAACACAGGTAAACTTTTTAGCCTTTGTATTGGCATGCAAGAGTGAACTTCCTCTTAAAAACAAAATCTATATTCTTAAGAGGATCTGAGAAGCAGGACTCTTTTTCACATCATCTGTTCTCTGAAGAGATACTTATTGTTTGGTTTAAGAAACAAGTGTTGGTGAGGATATAAAGAAAAGGAAGCCTTATGCACTGTTGGTAGAATGTAAATTGGTACAGCCACTATGGAAAACTCTATGGAGGTTCCTCAAAAAATTAAAAATAGAATATGACTGAGGTATTTCACTTTTGGGTATTTATCCAAAGAAATCCAAAACATTAATTTTGAAAAGACATATGCATCCCTATGTTCACTGCAGCATTATTTACAATAGCCAAGAAATGGAAGCAACCTAAGTATCCATCAATATATGAGTAGATAAAGAAGATGTGGTGCATATATACAATGGAATATTACTCATCCATTAAAAAAAAAAAGAAATATTGCTATTTGCCACAACATACATGGACCTAGAGGGTATTATGCTAAGTGAAATACGTCAGACAGAGAAAGACAAATACCATATGATTTCCCTTATTTGTGAAATCTAAAACTCAAAATAGAGGTGTACAGTTGTTTGTATGGAAAATAATACAGTACTTAGAGAGACCACACCATCTTGAAGGAGAGTGGCTGTGATCGAAGCCTAACCTTACCTTCAATCGGGAAGAATCAGATACCTCCAGGGACCCTAAAAGCACTATACCCAGGGACCAACTGTGAACCCACAAACACCGGGTTTCAAGCAGCATGAATATGCGGACCAACTAGAAATTAAACATACACTGATTGAAATAAAAAATATTATACAGAGAACCAACAGCAGACTAGAGGAACACAAGAATCAAGTCAAAGATCTGAAATACAAAGAAGCAAAAAACACCCAACCGGAAAAGAAAAAAGAATCCAAAAATTTGAAGATAGGGTAAGAAGCCTCTGGGACAACTTCAAGCATAACAACATCAGAATTATGGGGGTGCCAGAAGAAGAGAGAGAGCAAGATACTGAAAACCTATTTGAAGGAATAATGACTGAAAACTTCCCCCACCTGGTGAAAGAAATAGAATTACAAGTCCAGGAAGCACACAGAACCCCAAACAAAAGGAACCCAAAGAGGACCACACCAAGACACATCATAATTAAATTGCCAAGGGCAAAAGACAAAGAGAGAATATTAAAAGCAGCAAGAGAAAAACAGTTAATTACCTACAAGGGAGCACCCATACGACTCTCAGCTGATTTCTCAACAGAAACTATGTAGGCCAGAAGGGAGTGGCAAGAAATATTCAAAGTGATGAATAGCAAGAACCTACAACCAAGATTACTCTACCCAGCAATGCTATCATTCAGAATTGAAGGGCAGATAAAGAGCTTCACAGATAAGAAAAAGCTATAGGAGTTCATCACCACCAAACCAGTATTATATGAAATGCTGAAAGGTATTCTTTAAGAAAAGAAAGAAGAAAAAAGTAAAGATAAAAATTATGAACAACAAATATATATTTATCAACAAGTGAATCTAAAAATCAAGTGAATTAAAAATCTGAGGAACAGAATAAACTGGTGAATATAATAGAATCAGGGGCATAGAATGGGAGTGGATTGATAATTCTCAGGGGAAAAGGGGTATGGAGGTTACGGGATGAGACTGGACAAAAATTGTACACCTATGGATGAAGACAGTGATGGGGGGAGGGAGGTAAGGGCAGAAGGTGGGGTGGAAACCAGGGGGAGGGGAGCTGTGGGGGATATTAATTTAATTTAAATACAAAAAGAAAACAATAACAAAACATGACCCATATATTTGCTGTCTACAAGAAACCCACCTCAGAAAAAAAGACGCACACAGACTGAGGGTGAAGGGATGGAAAAAGGTATTTCAGGCGAATGGAAATGAAAAAAAAAAAAAAAACCTGGGGTAGCAATACTTATATCTGATAAATTAGATCTCAAAGTGAATGACATAACAAGAGATAAGGAAGGCCACTTCATAAAACTAAAGGGAGCAATTCAACAAGATATAACTCTGGTAAACATTTATACACCCAATACAGGAGCACCCAAATACATAAAAAAAACTTCTGGAGAATATCAAGGGAGAGATTGATAGTAATACAGTAATAGTAGGGGACTTTAATACCCCACTAACACCACTGGACAAACAATCAGCAAAGAAATAATACCACTCTAAACAAAGAATCAGCAAAGAAATATCAATCCTAAATTACACACTAGATCAGATGTAATTAATTGACATCTTCAGAACATTTCACCCAAAGCCACAGAATATACATTCTTCTCAAGTGCACATGGGTCATTTTCAAAGATAGACCATATGTTGGGATGCAGGCAAAGTCTCTTCAAATTCAAGAAGGTAGAAATCATATCAAGCATCTTCTCAAATCACAATGGCATAAAACTAGAAATCAACTAAAATAAAAACAATAAGAAAAATCAAACACATGGAGGTGAAATAGCATGCTATTAAACAATTACTGGGTTACCAGAGAGATTAAAGAAGAAATAAAAAGCATCATGGGAACAAACGACAATGAAAACACAACAATCCAAAATCTATGGGACACTGAGAAAGTTGTCTTGAGAGGGAAGTTCATAGCTCTACAGGCCTACCTCAAAAAACAAGAAAGAATGGTAATAAATTATCTAACCATACAACTCAAAGAGTTAGGAAGAGAGCAACAAGAAAAGCCCAGTGTAAGCAGAAGGAAGGAAATAATAAAGATCAGAGTGGAGAAAAATGACATAGAGACCAAAAAAACAATACAAAAGATCAACAAAACCAAGAGCTGGTTCTTTGACAGGATAAACAAGATTGATGAACCTCTAGCCAGGTTCACCAAGAAGCAAAGGGAGAGGACCCAAATAAACAAAATCAGAAATAAAAGAGGTGAAGTAACAACCGAACCCACAGAAATATAAACGATTATAAAAAAATACTACAAACAACTCTATTCTAACAAAATGGACAATCTGGATGAAATGGACATATTCTTAGAAAAATACAAGCTCCCAAAACTCAACCAAGAAGAATCAAAAAACCTCAATAGGCCAATAATTACCAAAGAAATTGAAACAGCGATCAAAAAAATCTTCCAGCAAACAAAAGCCCTGGTACAGATGGCTTTACAGAGGAGTTCTACCAAGCATTAAAATAAGAACTAAAACCTATCCTCCTCAAACTATTCCAAAAAATTCAAGAGGAAAGCACACTTCCAAGCTCTTTCTGTGATGCCAGCATTATCCTAATCCCAAAACCAGATAAAGACACTGCAACAAAAGAGAACTACAGGCCAATATCCTTGATGAACATAGATGCTAAAATCCTCAACAAAATTCTAGCAAATCGGATTGAGCAATACATTAGAAAGATCATATACCAGGACCAAGTGGGATTTATTCTGGGGTTGCAGGATGGTACAATATCCACAAATCAATAAATGCAATACATCACATAAACAAACTGAGAGACAAAAATCACATAATCATATCAACTGATGCAGAAAAAGCATTTGACAAAATCCAACACCCTTTCTTGATAAAAACTCTCAGCAAAGTGGGAATAGAGGGATCATACCTCAACATAATAAAAACCCTATATGACAAACCTACAGTCAACATCATACTCAATGGGCAAGAACTAAACTCATTTCCCCTATGAACAGGAACAAGACAAGGATGCCCACTTTTACCACTCCTGTTCAACATAGTACTAGAAGTACTAGCCATAGCAATCAGACAAGAAGAAGAAATAAAAGGCATCCAAATTGGAAAAGAAGAAGTAAAACTGTCCTTATTCACAGATGACATGATACTACACATAGAAAACCCCAAAGACTCCATCAAAAAACTACTAGACCTAATAAATGAATTTGGCAATGTAGCAGGATACAAAATTAACACCCAGAAATCTATAGCCTTTTTATACACCAATAATGAACTCACAGAAAGAGAAATAAAAAAAACAATCCCATTTACCATTGCACCAAAAAAATTAGGGTACCTAAGAATAAACTTAACTAAGGATGTAAAAGATCTGTACTCAGAAAACAACACAACATTGAAAAAGGAGATAGAGGAAGACATAAACAAATGGAAGAACATACCATGTTCATGGATTGGTAGAATCAACATCATTAAAATGTCCATACTACCTAAAGCAATCTATAGATTCAATGCAATCCCCATTAAAATACCAATGGCATATTTCAAAGATCTAGAACAAACTCTACAAAAATTCATCTGGAATAAAGAAAGACCTCAAATAGCCACAGGTATCCTGAGAAAGAAGAACAAAGTGGGAGGGATCACAATATCAGACATCAAGCTATATTACCGAGCCACAGTTCTCAAAACTGCCTGGTACTGGCACAAGAACAGACATACAGATCAATGGAACAGAATAGAGAACCCAGAAATTGACCCAAGCCATTATACTCAATTAATATTTGACAAAGGAGGCAAGAGCATACAATGGAGTCAAAACAGTCTCTTTAATAAATGGTGCTGAGAAATTTGGTCAGATACATGCAAAAAAATGAAACTAGATCACCAACTTACACCATACACAAAAACAAACTCCAAATGGCTAAAGAACTTGAATGTAAGACGGGAAACCATAAAAATCCTATAAGCCTCCATAGGCAGCAAAATTGCAGACATATGTTGCAGCAATATCTTTACAGACACAGCTCCTAGAGCAATAGAAACTAAGGAGAAAATAAACAAATGGGATTACATGAAAATAAAAAGCTTCTGCACAGCAAAAGAAATCATCAACAAAACAACAAGAAAGCCCACTGCATGGGAGAACATATTTGCCAATGTTATCACCGATAAGGTGATAACAACATTAATCTCCAACATTTACAGGGAACTCATACAACTTAACAAAAGAAAGATAAACAATCCAATCAAAAAATGAGCAAAGGATCTAAATAGACACTTTTTGAAAGAGGACATTCGGAAAACCAAGAGACATATGAAAACATTCTCAAAGTCACTAATCATACGAGAGATGCAAATCAAAACAACGATGAGGTACCACCTCACACTTGTCAGAATGGCAATCATCAACAAACGACAAGTGCTGGAAAGGATGTGGAGAAAAAGGAACCCTCCTTTACTGTTGGTGGGAATGCAGACTGGTGCAGCCACTGTGGAAAACATTATGGCGTTAAAAAATTAAAAATGGAACTGACATTTGACCCAGAAATACCACTTCTAGGAATATATCCTAAGAAAACAGAAACACCACTCAGAAAGGATATATGCACCCCTATGTTCATAGCAGCATAATTTACAATAGCTAAGATTTGGAAACAGCCTAAATGCCCATCAGCAGATGAGTGGATTAGAAAACTATGGTACATCTACACAATGGAATACTACACTGCTATAAAAAAGAAGGAATTCTTACCATTTGCAGCAGCATGGATGGAACTGGAGAGCATTATGCTAAGTGAAATAAGCCAGTCAGTGAAAGAAAAATACCACATGAGCTCACTCATTTATGGATAATAAAGAACATTATAACCTGATGAACCAAAAGATAGATACAGAGGCAGAGAAGCATGGAACAGACTGTCAAATTATAGCAGGAAGGCTGGGGGCGGGGGTGGGTAAGAGATCAACTGAAGGACTTGTATGCATGCATATAAGCATAATCAATGGACGCAGGACACTGGGAAAGGGGTGGAGTGAGGGCATATGCCAGGTGGTAGGGGAGGCCAGGGGAAGGTCAATGGGGAAAAAAAGGAGACCTATGTACTACTATTTGTAATACTTTAAATGATAAAAAATAATAACACAATACTTAATAAATAATAATACAGAATAAACTGTTTCCTGTACTCAAAAATACAAACAAAAAAACAAAATAAATGAACAAACAACATAGAAACAGACTCATAGATACAGCAAACTGATGACTGCCAGATGAGAGGGGGATTTGGGAGGCTGGGTGAAAAAGGGGAAGGGATTAAAAGTACAGATTGGTAGTTGCAGAATAGTCATGAGGATATAAAATACAGCATAGGAAACATAGTCATTATTATTGTAATAACTATGTAGACTTATTGAGGGTCACTTTGAACATTATATAAATTTCTAATTACTACGTTGTACAGCTGAAGCTAATATAATATTGCATGTCAACTGTTAATAAAGTTTTTTAAAAAAATTAAAGTTTGATTTATGGAAATAAGACCAAAGTAACTTTGCTCTTTATGCTGTCATGAAAGTAATATTATTGCATAACAAGATAACAGTAGCATAGACAACTTAGAAAAAAAATTGTTAATTGTCCCTATCAGTTTCATTACCCAAAATATATCATTTAATACAACGTTTCTAATTAATACTTTTTTCCCTCACCAAAAGATTCTTTTTGTAAGTTGTGTGAAGAATTAGTAAGTTTCACCTTTTAAGAACACTAATATTCTCACATTATGAGAAATATTGCAGAAAGTATAAAGATAATCTATAAGAAAGCCGGAATTAAACCTTCATAGTTCTGAAATGTTTATACAAGCATTTGAATGTAATACTATTTCCCCTCCCCCGTGGAAGGAAATAGAAAGGTCACTTACAAAATGCAATGAAACAGATATTTATTTAACATTTGTAATATGCTGCAAGTAGTCATGTATAATATATACCTAACTATGCTGGATTTGAAGTTCAGAGAAATTTCAGAAATGTTATTTTGTCTAAGTCCGTCATTTAATAGATGAGGAAGTATGCAGTAAGCATCCTGCCTAGCATCTCATCAAAAGTCAAAGATTTCATTTAAATTTAACAATTCCTTTTTGCAATACCTAGTATGTACTAACCCTATTTGGCCCTGTTTGGACATGTGAAGGAGATGATAAAGCCTTGGAAGATTAGAAAACATTAAAACAGGCAAAGAAAAGCATATGAAAATAAGGCCATCTGGAGGAAAGAGAGGAGTCTATTCCTATAGGTCTATTCTGAGGTATGAGTGCTGCCTTAACTTTTTCAAGATCCCAGGTGCCACACTGTAGTTTCCAATGTAAACGGGCAGACATAACTAACACTGGCAACAAGGACCAGCATTCTTATCAAGAAGCAGTTGTAGCCCTGGGCAGTGTTCCCAGTGGTTAGAACATCAGCCCAAGAACAGCAGGGTACTGGGTTCGATTCCAGTCAAGGGCCTGTACCTTGGTTGCAGACTCAATCCCCAGCCCTGTTCGGGGTGCATGTGGGAGGCAACCAATCAATGTTTCTCTTTCTCTGTCTCTCCCTCTCCCTCTTCCTCTCCCTTTCATACTCTCTAAAAAAAATTGTCAATGGAGCCCAGCTGGCGTGGCTCAGTGATTGAGCATCGATCTATGAACCAGGAGGTCACAGTTCGATTCCGGTCAGGGCACATGTCAGCTCAAGTATCGTGCAGGAGGCAGCCAATCAATGATTCTCTGTCATCATTGTTGTTTCTGTCTCTCTCTCCCTCTCCTTTCTTCTCTGAAATCAATAAAAATACTTTTTAAAAAAGCAATGGAAAAATATACTCGTTAAAGGATTAACAAAAAAAGAGAGAGAGAGAAGGAAGGAAGGAAGGGAGGAAGGGAGGAAGGGAGGAAGAGAGGAAGGGAGGAAGGAAGGAAGGAAGGAAGGAAGGAAGGAAGGAAGGAAGGAAGGAAGGAAGGAAGGAAGGAAACCATTTTTCCTAACTTACATGGTGGGAACTTAGAAAGCTATGGTCTGATATTGGTAGTTTTGAAAATTAAATGTATTACTATAGGAGAGAATAAAGACATACTTCTGATTGTATTATTTAAAAATTGTTTGGTTTTGTTGTTACCATGTACTTATAATTTTTGAAAAGTCAACGTAGAAAATAACAATCAGTCAAACACATACTAGTACCCTTCTGTGTTCCTTATTTCCCAGAAATGATAGTTCAGTCTTAAAATGGTACTCAAGAATATTTCCAACCTACACCTGACAACCAATGTATCAGTATGTATGTATGTATGTATGTATGTATGTATAAATGCACGTATGTATGTATTTGGGTTAAGGGTTTGCTATGCACTTGGTTACACACCAATTACTGTGAGGGATTACACAAACACACAAGATGTGATCTTGGTTCTCAACAAAACTCAATCTGAATGAAAGATGACAGTGGCTGACACATAAATAGCTGATATATTTTAATCTGTTAACTAATTTGAAGACACTCCAAAACATTTTTCACATGGGTTCCAAATCCCAGGACACCACCATGTAGGAAATTTTCATTCCCAGAGGAAGCCTGGGAGGAAAACAACAAGACTATCGTCGGCTTTCAAGCAAGATTTCTATGAACAAGTGTGTATCTTGTCATTTAGTTTACCTAATGAAGACAGTAAAAGATGACTGAACAGATGAAACTATGGGGCTCATAGTTTCTATCCTGATTGAAACAATACAAGGGATGGAAATAATCTTTCATCTCTTCTTCAGAGGCATTCTTCAGAGACTAGGCTGTTAGACTTCTGTAATCTGTCTGGCCCAATGTTGAAACTATGTCAACTGTAGTACCGAGGGTCATTTAGGTATCTGAGGAGTCACATCTTTGAGCGAAACATCCAGGGAAATTGCTCACTTGACCAGTGTGTGAGCCTTACAACTTTCATCACATTTGATTTTTGAAAAATCATCGTAGTGATTCTTTCCTATGAGTCTATATACTCCACAAGGGTCAGGATGATGGCTCTCCTCTTTCCTAATACATGGATGTTCAACACGTGCTGGAGGAATGAACAAATATTTATCCAATCACTGCACCTTTAACAGCCAATATGCTGGATATTGGACTTAGGTTAACTCATCTGACTGTCTCAGCAACACATGAGATAGGTTTGTTTTTGTTTTTGTCTTTTTAATATACGTGTATTTTATTGATTTCAGAGAGGAAGGGAGAGGAGAGGGAAAGAGAGACAGAAACATCAACGGTGAGAGAGAATCATTGATTGGCTGCCTCCTGCACGTCTCCTACTGGGGATTGAGCCCACAACCCCAGGCATGTGCCCTTGAGTGGAATCGAACCCAGGACCCTTCAGTCTGCAGGCCAATGCTCTATCCACTGAGCCAGACCAGCTATAGCACATGAGATAAGTTTTATTAGCTGTTCCAATTTTACAGATGGAGAAGCAGATTCAGAGAGGTGAAAGCTACTATGTTGAGTAAGAATATACACAACTTACACAAAGGAAAGTTAGGATTCAAGACTAGATCTCCCTAACTCCAAAGATCAGACTGTTTGATGGCATCAGCTCTTTAGGAGTAGATTTTGATCCTTTAGAAATAAGGAGGCAATATAGATTCCTTTGGGGAGGGGGAGGGGAATATGGCAAAAAGCAGAAATAACCTAAAAGAGGATGGGAAAGAAAGGTCATACAGGTAAGAACATCAAGGAGGAAGAAACTAGTCACAACAGAATGAAGCAAAAAAGAATGGGTGAGGGAAGCAGAAATGAAAAGGGGCAAAGCAAATAAACACAGTAAAATATTTTATAAGATTTAGTGAAAAATTTGCAAATAGAGGGAGGTCAAAGATAATTCAAAATGAATAGGGAAGGTATTTAACCCTATGTCCTAATTTCTTCTTCAGTAATATGGGGATGATAATAATACCAACAAAAATAGAGGTGATGTGAGCATTAAATAAGATAATTTCTGCAAAGTGCCTACCATGGTGCTTAACACAATGTAAAGACGTATTCAATATTGGTCATTATTAGTGTGATAAATATCTTAGTAAGCAATTTGAAGCAATTGTCTTTCCCTTCCTAAGCCTCCATTTTCTCATTTGTAAATTCAACAGATAAGTTAGAATCTTTAAAGTCCTTTCCAGCTGATAACAATGTATGATTTTATGTTTGAAAAGGTACTACATTTTTGCAATTCTGATGATTTACTGACATGTTGAAGTAAAGGTAGTGGGAATCCAGGTAGCAATATCTTGTAAGTTGGAAACAGCTCTACTTTACATAGCAAATCTAAAGTTCAAAGATACATTCAAACACAAATATATAGACACACAGAATTAAAACACACACTTTTTTTTTAAGCTGTTAAATTCAAAGGAAGGTGAATGAAAAAGTTTCTGATAATTTGTTACAAAGAGGAAAGAGAACTAGAACATGTACTCAGTGAAAACTCTTCACCATCTCCTTATTTTTTGCATGTTTTCCCCTTACTGTTTTAGGCACTTTTCCCCGTTAAACATAGTTGCTAATATTTAGACAAATGAATAACACCACTTTATTATTACATAGTTTCCTTTTACCTTTTCTTTCCTTTTATTATGATTCTACCAGATAATAAGGGGTTCCCCACTATACTGTTGCAGATATAGATTTTAAACAGATTGTAATGTTAAGCAAAGTAGTTCTATACAAACATTCAGTAATTTTGGAAATCATTTGTATATGCAGTAGGAATGCTACACTTTCAAAAACAAAACAACTAATGGGTGAGAAACAAGTTTAAAACAAGAGAACATGGCAGCTTTAACTCCCAATTGTCTGTTTCCATGCAGGTATGTGGTAACATTATGAGGGATGGTTAAGCTGCCATAACTTCTGAAAGCGTCTGAGTCAGCTTGGTTATGAAAGAGGGTGATACTCTTAAGAGCTTCATCACCTCCCGCCTTTGAATAGTAAAGCACTTACTCACTGGTCCCAGTTCAATGCTACTATTTTAAGTTCAAATTAGAAAGCTTCTTTCGGGTGGTAATGATAGTTTAAAATAAACAATGTGGGGTGTTGGGGGAAAGCCTCCTTTAAGCATGTCCCATGCTTCTCTCTTCCATCCCCCATCAAGTTTTACTACAATCAGTGCTTCCTTATTCTGTATCAGTATTCATGATCCAGGCCATTAAACAGTTTATGAGCTGCAGGACATTCTTCCCCACCTCCCTCCATTGTTTCATCACTGGTGTTCAGAATTCTGGAACAGTGTGTATGAACTTTAGAGCCATGTGTGCTTGACCACAAGGGAGGGCGTCAGGATGACCTGGGACTCCTATGCAAGAGGGAGCGCCCTGGCGCCAATCTTAACATCACCAAGACAGCTGTTTGTTTTCATGTATGAGCTCCTATTCAATTCCTCAGCTGTCTTCTAAAAGAACTGTATAAAAGCAGTTAACACAAAGAACCCTGAGGATTTTGTACAACTTCATGATATTTGAAAAAATGCATGCCGTCAGTATTTTTTCATTTTATATTCACTGACAGAGGCTTTGACTACAGTTTATTAACTATTTCTACTAAGAACTCATGTATCAAAAAAGTCCAGAATACAAACACATACAATCAGCAGTAATTGAAAAGGGATAAACAGCCTAAAATATCCACGTTGCTTCCTGTATGTATATTTCACATTCATTCCACACTCGATATTTTATACAGAAACAATATACAGAAACAATTCCCTCTAAGTCTCATCTTTATCAGGATAGTCCATTGAATAAATCAATTTTTATTGCATGCTTGCCTCTTCAAGTGAAACTACTGTATAGTCAAATGAAAGTGATATTTAAATCCATTTCTTAGAAATGCGTTAACTGAATTGTCTTTGTCAAATTCTGACTACTTTCGGCTTATAACCACATTTAACTTAGTATCCAACAAAGGTATAAGAAGAAGAGAAAATATTAATGTTCCCAATATAGGGTAGATGATTTCTGTGAAAGCAAGAGGGTTCAGACATGGCACTGCTTTGGTAGAAAAGTACTGTGTACTCATAAGAAATCTCACACAGACTTTGACTATGTGGGCCTAGGGGTGATTAAGAAAATGTCATCTTCCAAGCAAAATAATGAAAAGCAAGCAAATAAAACAAGCCAATGAAAAGAATCTTTTTAAGTCTATAATCCATTTCCAACATATCTTATTCAATGTATCAGAAGTGTACAGTATCTTATAACTGATAAATACTAAGTCATATTTTTTCAAATCCAGAAGGAATCTTTACTCAGCAACAGAAATAAAAAATGTCCGTTTTCAGATTTCATTGTGTAGTTAAATGAGGTCTTTTGGTAATTTCTTTCAAATGAGAACACACTCTGATGTTAAATAGTTAAATTTATTTAAAGAAATTTAATATTTAAAGTTGATTTCTAAGCCTCATATGTGAATTATAGATTTGGACAAATAATCTCTAAATTATTACAGATCTAAATTTCTCTTATACCAAACATGACTTAAAATAAAATAAATTTGTTGCTTGGTTTATCTCTTAGAAAAAAGAATTTTCATTTTTAAAAGTTGAATTCGCTTCCTTTATAGTATCACTTTTCAAAGATTCTGATCTTTCCTCTTTTTAGAAAGGCAGTATAATTTAAAAAATGTATATATTCTGACAAGGTCATGAACCAAAGGTGTCTAGGTTGGGAATCACCCATCCAATAACCAGTTTTTCTACCAAAGTCTCAAAGGCTGTGCTTTAATGTAGGGTTGATTTTTTTTTTTTTTAACTCCTGCAGCCAGCTATACCAAACTTGGCTCTGACAGGGTCATGAAAGAGGAGCTCAACTAAGCCAACTTTTTCATTAACTACAGTTTATTTTTCAATGATTTAATTTAAATTTTTTGTTAGGCAAGAAGGGTTCTATTTTTGGATAGTCAATTATGACACCCATCTAAAATGCAATATAAATAGAACTCAAAATTTACTCATATTTTAAATATTCCAACCAGTCATCTTATAATGTACAATGAAAAGCACCAGGAAACAGATACACAGGATTAGATATTTAAATTCTTGGTGTTTTTAAACGCAAGACTTTATTTTTATTGATAGACATAAATGAAAAACTCTTAAAAATCAATCTAAGGAAAAGAAAAACAATTCCCTAAGTGTGGATACCTAAAAAAAAATTTTTTTTTAAACTCCAAGTCTTGATGTGAAATTAAAAATGGAGGGAGATTGGGGGAAGTGTGGTGATAAGGAATTGAAAAAGGGGAAGGGAGGGGAAAAGGTGGGCGGAGGGTGATCAAATAGTCCTTTCCTTGTGTGTTCTGTGGTCCGAGTATCTAGCTCAGCAAATCAGATTATGAATTTTCTTGCATCTGAAGATGCTTACAAATATGAACCTACACTTTTTAGAGAAGGCTTTGTGAGACTGGGCAGCATGCAAGAGCACAGAGTCACAGAGGCACCGTAATTGCAACCAGAACTAAGGCACAATCTACCCACATTTTCCAAAATCACAAAAAAGTTTGGCATAGCTGGCTGCAGGAGTTAAAAAAAAAAAAAAAGATCAGCCTTTGAGGCTTTGGTAGAAAAACTGGTTATTGGATGGGTAAATCCAGACCTAGACACCTTGATCTTTGGTTCATGACCCTGTCAGAGCCAGACAAGGGCTCCCCCGGACTATGAATCAAACTGTTTGACTCCTCTGCTCACAGAGACACAAAGCCCTGTACTCTCTCAGCTGTTACATAAGAGTCTCTGGAATTCTAGGATGGTGTTTGTAAATAGCGCTGCCATGCTCTGCGCACCCACGTGTCAAATGCTGATGTGACCGCATGTAATCAGAAGGCGAGAAAAAAAAAAATCAACCAGCTCCAAAGAGAAACCTCTCATTTCTCACTCACATTTTATGAACTACCAGACACTTTATTTGCAGAAATGATTTCTTGTTCTGTTATGAAGTATGCATTAAAACAAACAAAAAGCTAATAATTATCCAAACTAATTAGAGAGTATCTAAAAGCAATCCTTCTCATGCAAAAATCATGAAAGTTTATAAAATTGCTGAATTTTATAGCTAGTGGCAAATATAAAAATTCTATAACTTCAAAGTAAGAGACTTCAAACAAAAATGGAAGAAGTGCTGAAAGAAGTAACAGATTAAAAAGTAAATTAATAGGAACAAGACAGTCTATTAGGGTGTGATATCATTGCATTATTTTCAGGTTCTGGTGCTTTACTGTGGAAGCAGCACAACTAATAATTAAGGCAATTTTAATGGGCGCCCTAGTTTCTTAATGCAGACAGGGGGAAAAAAACACGAGGAAAATAACTTACAGATAGATCATGTTGTACGCTCTGCTCACTATCATTATTTAAGCCCATTTTCTTCTATATTGAAAGACAAAAAATATATACCAATTTGAGGAAACTATAATAAAAAAAAACCATCTTGAGAGTTGAGTGAATAGTCCCCATTAAAATATAATCTGGACATAGAAACTAGGTTTAATATTCTATCAAGAAATTAAGTGACTTGGTAAGGCAGGTTATAGCAACAGCTAATTAGACATGACAACAGAAATTAAAATTATTATTACTTTGCCACATCCACAAAACTATGAAATTCTCTAAGTCATAAAAGTAGCAAATAAAAATATCAATACTATCTATGGCATGCCAGAATGGGGGATCTCTTGTTTCTGTGTCTGATCACAGATGATTATGCCTTCTAATGAGAGCAGTCCACCAGCAAAAACTCACAGCCCTATGGTTTTCTTTTGAATGTATTGTGTTATAGAATAGTAAGAAGCCAGAACAAGTGGAATGGGGAAACTAAGATAAGACAGCTAAACAGCAGTTTGCAGCCACCTAGTAAATCCTATGTTCCCTAATCCAAGGACTCTTAAGAGTAAATGGTTTGTGCCCTGGCTGATTTGGCTCTGTGGACAGAACGTCACCTGCGGACTGAAGGGTACCAGGTTCCATTCTGGTCGGGGGGCACGTGCCTGGGTTGCGGGCTCGATCCCCAATCGATCAATGATTCTCTCTCATCATTAGTGTTTCTATCTCTCTCCCCTCCTTCTTCTCTGAAATCAATAAAAATATTTTTTTAAAAAAGAGTAAATGGTTTGCAGTGCTCCCAACCAGAGGGTAAATAGCTTAAATCACCCTACACGGGGAGACAGATAACAGAAATACAATTAGTGCCATTTGACGACCACACCCAAACACAGTCAAATAAAAAGACTAAATATCATCGTGGCACATCAGATTAAGCTGATGAATATTCTATTAATCTGCCCCTAAGACCTCCCCTAAACACCCAAAATGAAGGTCCAAATGGACACTTCCTCCAGGGAGCATTCCCTTCCCCCTTAACTTCCCCCACAGGCACGTGTCCCCTAACCTCTAAGGCACCCCATGAAACTTGAAACAATGGACAGCAGCAGCTCATCTGGGGCTAACCCTCTGAACTTACCTCCAAGGCCCCCTTTTCTCTGACTTCCCCGTGAGCCAAAGCAGCCCAGCCTAAGTATATTTTTTTGCTGTGGTCAATAAATTCTTGCTTTTTTACACTTTGTCTCTTGATCGAAATATTTTCTTCAAGAAGACAAGAACTGAGGTCTCCTCCTCTCACTGGTAACAATTGTACCTTCTGTAGTAATTATTTATAAAAAATAAAGCCAGAAATATAAATAACAAATCAAAATATTCCATTTCCTACATATCTAATTTGTTTTAAAAATTATAATTTTAGAAGTGCATTTAAAAAGCAAAGATGGAGTGCTACACTCAAAGCCAGTGAACTCCTTTTTGAATATTGTGGGGATACCTGTATAAAAACCTACTGTCAGCCCAGCTATGTGTGGCTCAGCGGCTGAGTGATGGGTGACCCAGGAACCAAAGATCACCACTTCAATCCTCTCTCATCATTGATGTTTCTATTTCTCTCTCCTCCTCCTTTCCTCTCTGAAATAAAAATATATTAAATTAAAAAAACACCTATTGCCAGTTGAGGTGGTTCACCAAGTATTAAAAGAAACAAGAATGGGTAAAGACAAGTAGGCTATTCATTTCTCCCATCAGGAGAACCAGACCTATAGTCTACCTATTGCTTTCCACAATAATCAGTACATCAACTTCTTGATGGGTTAGAGGTTCTAACTTGAGTGTCTATGCCTGTCACGAATATATAACAAACCTACAAGTAAGTGTCATAATCATATTCTTCAAAAAGTCAAATTCTGGGTAATTTCCACAGCTCTTTCTTGAAAAAGTAATGATCACAGCAATTGTATGAAGCCAAGACATTTCCTTGAGTAGAATAATAAGCATACATTATTAAAGTGATATGCTTCCATATCATTTAATCTCCCCCACCTCAGTTATCACTCATGTCCCCAAGCTATGGGACCCAATTGGCAGCAATCCAACATTCCCATCAGAAAAAGGGAGATAAGCATTGCTCAACAAGAAGAATGTCTGGTATCTAGAATTACGTAAAGTTAGAAATTCAAATAAACCAAACCTGAGTAAGTCACCCTGTGTCCTAATTTCATAGGCACTAGTCCTAAAAATCTGCACTCATTTTAGCATCAATAAATCTGTAAAAAAATAAGTAAGTAATTCACACAAAAAAGTCTGTAAAAATTGCTGGTGTTTATAAAGACTATGGCTACATGTAGCAAACCATGGAGAGCATCAACATTCTGACCCTAACTTTTTAAAAAATATATATTTTTATTAATTTCAGAAAGGAAGGAAGAGGGAGAGAGAGAAACAGCAATGATGAGAGAGAATCATTGATCAGCTGCCTCCTGCACGCCCCTTACTGCGGATCAAGGCCTCAACCCAGGCATGTGCCCTTGACTGGAATTGAACCTGGGACCCTGGGACCCTTCAGTTCTTAAGCTGATGCTCTATCCACTGAGCCAAACCAGGTAGTGTGTGTGTGTGTGTGTGTGTGTGTGTGTGTGTGTGTGTGTGTGTGTCTATATATCTAAAGGTATATATAATATATATATAACATATATATATATATATACATAACCTATATCTATATATTTTTATTGATTTCAGAGAGGAAGGGAGAGGGAAAAAGAGAGAGAAACATCAATGAGAGAATCATTGATTGGCTGCCTCCTGCACGCCCCCTACTGGGAATCAAGTAGGCAATCTGGGCAAGTGCCCTGACCAGACACCAATCCTTAACCTCCTGGTTCATAGGTCACCGATGCTCAATCACTGAGCCACAGAGGCTGGTCCTGATCCTAACTTTTTTTTACTTTGTCTTGACATCACAAAGACTGCTGCAGAGCAATTTCTTTCTCAACCCTATTTTACATCTATAATGTACTATAGTATCACTACACAGAAACAAAATTCTTTGCTTAAACCCAATAAAATATTTTGTCATTTTAATTTAAAAAATGGATAGATGATAATAAGTGGAGAATATAAATAGTTAAGAACAAAATTTAGAAGTCAGCTCTATGTATCTTCCAGTGCCCTGCTGTTTTCACATAAACAAGAAATGTTAATGCAAAAAAAAAAAAAAAATCACCTAGGATTTGTCCTTGTTTCTAGATTAAACTACACACGTGGCAGCAGTATAAAGAATGGCAACTTTGCCCTGACTGGTTAGGCTCAGTGGATAGAGCGTTGGTGTGTGGACTGAAGGGTCCTGGGTTTGATTCTGGTCCAGGGCACATGCCCCGGTTGTGGGCTCAATCCCCAGTGTGGGGCATAAAGGAGTCAGCTAATCAATGATTCTCTCTATTCATTGATGTTTCTCTCCCTCTCACTCTCTCTCCCTCTCTGAAATCAATAAAAATATATTTTAAAAAAGAATGGCAACTTTTATAGACATTCCTTTCAACATTTGGATTACATCTCCTGAATTAATTGGAAAATTCCTAAGTAATTGAATATATTTGAGAAAGGTTCTTGCAATTACATATTAAGCCCTGTTCCCCTAGTCACCTAACCCAGTGGTCAGCAAACTGTGGCTCACGAGCCACATGCGGCTCGCAAGCCGCAGTTTGCCCTCTCTTGACTAATGAATTTGCCGACCACTGACCTAGACTCTTGATTCCCATAATTACAGGCTGTTGTTGTTCCTTGTGATTAAGCCCCTATCCCAGTGGTTGGCAAACTCATTAGTCCACAGAGTGGCATGGCTTGCGAGCCACAATTTGCCAACTACTGACCTAACCTATCACCTGTCAAATGAATCATCTCAGAGAAATACTAAAGGCTCCTATTTGCCACTAAACACAATGGTAAATTTTTGTGTAATTAGATATCCTTCTCATCCATGAGAGAAAGGCAACTACTTAGAACTGACCAACATCCTATTTCTAGAAAAATATGCTTAGCCTCATATAGTTACATTCAAACTACCTACATTTCTTTGCATGAGACATGAGATACTGTCTGAAAGCCACATATCTGTCAATGGTATGCATTTATATAACAACTTTATTGGTATCATTAAAATAAAGTTCACTTTTAAAGTGGACAATATACTTTTTTAGAGTTGTGCAATCAATACTATCTAGTTATAGAACACTTCATCACTCCTGAAAGATACCCCATATTGATTAGCAGTCAGTCCTCCTTTCCCCTATTCCAAGCCCCTAGCAATGACTAATCTACCTTTGCTCTCTTTAAATCTGTCTATTTTGGATATTTCATATCAGTGGAATCA
This sequence comes from Corynorhinus townsendii, assembly GCA_026230045.1. Lineage (NCBI taxonomy): Eukaryota > Metazoa > Chordata > Mammalia > Chiroptera > Vespertilionidae > Corynorhinus > Corynorhinus townsendii. The sequence goes on along the minus strand of JAPDVU010000001.1, from coordinate 74,326,061 downwards.
TACTATATGTGGCCTTTTCTCACTACTTTCAAGGCTCACCTATGTTATGGCATATCTCAGTAATTCATTCCTTTTTATTGCTCAATAATATCCCATTGAGTGAATATATCAGAGTTTATGTATTTATGAGTTGATGGGCAATAATTTTTGATAATTATTAATATTTCTGTTAGGAATATTCAAATAGAATTTTTTGCATAGACAACTGTATGCATTTTAAGTCTCCTTTTATGACTTCCCCTATATAGCCTACATTACAGCTACATTTTTACTAATGATGAGGTAGTATAGCACAGTGACTAAAAAACTGTATAGAGACAGGCTGCCTAAAATAAAGTCTTAGGTAAGCCATCTACTGGTTGTGTGAACTTGGGCAAATTATTTAACCTAATTGTGCTTCAGTTTTCTCACCTGAGATGAGGATAATAATAACACCTATCTCTAGATTTGTGATAAGACTCAAATAATATAACTTAAAATATCATAAATAATTAACACAACTTAAAATATTTTGAACACAAGGACATTTTATGCAAAAAAAATACATTCAAGCAAACAAACATATTCTGAGGCACATTTTGATAAGGCATGGTAGCACAATCACATAATTGATGGAATAGATCTGTGTTAAACTTTTCTGTTTCAGGAAAAAAGTTTAAAAACACCTGACCATGTGGTAAAATGGTATAGAATTAATATACAGATACACACATGTACAAATTAAAGCTGGGGGAATCAGAATAAGATTGGGAGACTATACCAATGTCAGTATCCTGGTTGTGATATTATAGTACAGTTTTGCAAAATGTTATCACTGGAAGAAATTAAAGCAGAAAGCACATGCCCAATTAGTATTATTTCATAAATTCCATATGAATCTACAAATATCTCAATAAAAAATGTAAGTAATGTAATCCCAATATTAATTTACTAAAAGTCATTAATCTGTATGCAGACAGTGGATGAATTTTATGAGACAATCACCATAACCTTTAGAAGTTCTAGTTAGGGAAAAAGCACCATCATTACTACCATTATCACCATCACCAAGATCTTTTACACTAGTTTTCTCTTGTGATTGAGAATCAGTACACATTTTCTAATTAAATAATATTATATTTTGCTGGTTCTATGTCATTCATTAAATTTTTCCTCAGTATTTATTGAGATGCAATAGACATAACATTGTGTAAGTTTAAGGTATACACTATAATGATTTGATATGTATGTGTACACACACACACACACACACACACACACACACACACACACTAGAGGACCAATGCATAAAATTCGTGCAAGGGACTCAGCCCTTGCAGCCCATGTTTGGAAGGTTGTCCCGAAGGTCGTTCCGCCAACCAGTCTAGTTAGCATATTAGCTGTTTATTATATAGGATATATATATATATATATATACACACACACACACATATATGTATATATATATATACATGAAAATGATTACCACAATAAAGTTAGTTAATATATCCATCACCTCATAGTTACAATTTGTGTGTATGTGTATGGTGAGACCTTTTTAAGATCTACTCTCTAGCAAGTTTTAAATATACAATACTGTATTGTTAACTATAGTGACCATGCTATACATTACATCCCAGAACCTATTCATCTTAGAAATGGAAGTTTGTACTCTTTGATCAACTTTATACCACTCACACTCCCCTCGCATTCATTAAATCTTGACTGAGTAGGATACCACTAGGTTCTATTAGGGAATAAAAAGACACAGAAATCAGATTTAATATTCTAGCTCAATAGATGAAAATCTAATTTAAAAGAAACACTTACAATACTTTTAGTGAAGCAGCCAGTTCATTGTATTTCCTAACCTTTCCTTCAAAAACACTTCATCCCAGTTTATTCATCTCTTAATTGAATTTTCAGATTATTTTGAGCTTAATTTCAAGTCAGTTTGAGTAACAACCGTTAGTAAGTATAAAATATTGAGTTCTAAATTCTTAGGACTGCAGATAAGTTAACATCACTGGATTTATTTTTAAACAAAATATTGAAAACCCATCTACTATCTATTTCTACTTCTTAAAGCCTGGCACATTTAACTGAATTTCATGACAAGTGGAGAAAGCATACATCAAAGCTGATAAAATTTTCTATTTTGGAATAGGCAACCAAAATGCATTTTATTGAGAAAAGATTACATATCTATTTTAAGTCAGTGATTTTCAGCAATGTACAATGTAGGATCAGAATAATGCTAGAAATCAGTACATAGATACAATTATTTTGGGCTTGTAGTTACAATGATTCAAGTGCTCACTTTACCCTCTCCCTTTCTGGAAGCCTTCTCTCCTGCAATACACCAAACCAACAAATGTACTGGATAACCTCCTGAAACAATGTCACAGTATTCACTGAGCTTTTGCAGTGAGTCAAAATAGAAATTGGAGATATAGACCAAGGAAATACTGTATATTTGGCAAAAGCATTTGTAGTTCTGTTTTTCAACAAAGTTTCCAAGATTATCACCAGCTCTACTTGGCAACCTGAGTCTCCCACAGTAAAGACTCCCATTTTAAAGCTGGCGTGTGAGATAGCTTCCTGCTGCTGGCTTTGGTGCCATTACTATTCTTAAGAACTAATGTGCAATGATGGCATAATAGTTGAGAAAAATGTTATTTTCATGAACCAACCAACCAACCCTGTCCGCTGTCCAGAGTTTTAGCCTGTCCTCCTGATAGGAAACAATTACAGTACAACAATCTATGTGGTTGTTTATAAAACAAAGAAAACCCCCCTCTACTAATTTGAGATGTGAGGTAAGACTATTAAATTCTATTAATCAGCAACAATTGAACTTGTAGTAGAAGCAATTAGAGCATAAAAAAAAGCAGAACTAATATTTCTAAGTATTGGACATTCTAGAATGTCAAACATCTATAGCTTCTGAAGACATTTTATTTCAAGGCAATTTCATAAGAACTCATAAGAATTTACCAATTTAGATTTGGGGCAGGAAGCAAAATAGAGTTCCTGCCTAAGGTGTGTCTGTGAATGAATCATAAGAAGGGCTTTGTAATGAGGTCAGCAAGTAAGGAAATACATTTCAATGGTGACATTTGGCTCACAACATTGTGTATGGGTGGAGCCTTGGAGAGATTGATAGAGAAATTCTAACTTCAGCAAGTGAAACCAAAACATTAACTCCAGTTTTTATTACCTAATGCAAGTCCAGTGCCCAAACAGGACTTTGGAAGTCTGTCATAACAAGTCCTCGGCAGGTGCATTTCACTTATTCAGGAAGTGATGTTGACCGGCCTATGCTAGGCCCTTGTGCCACTGCATCAAAATCAGAGCAATCTCTCTGGCTCCTGGCACACACCAGCACAATGCCAGATCTAATTAAAGCATTAAGTTTGGTAAATGTGTGAATTTAAACAAAGCAAGGGGCGTCCCTCATTCTGAGGTAATTTCTCATTAACCATCAGTTCAGTAAAAAGAATAATTGAAACAATACTGTAGTTTAAGAAAAACTGTCTATCTTGTGGTTGTCCGCTATCACTTCCCTAAAATTCAATTACCCAAGACAGTTCTGTCTCTGACATGTTTGGATCCGGGTGGTACTAACTCTCACAAATATGGTAAATGAAAAACTGAGATTATGTCTTTTATTATATATTTTTCATACTGATTCAAGTAATTTGTTTTTTCTAATATATGAAAAGGTGGTACTTGTGTTCAGATTGTCAATTATATGCACATCTCCTTATAATCATTGAAGCTCTCATAAAACATTAATTAGCAGCTATTTTCAGCATGCATATAAGATACACAAAATAACAAAAAAAGTCTAAATTTGATAATAGAAAAGAACAAGCCTTCATGGTCATAATCAAAATTATTAACCAAAATTAGGTAGTGTTATTTATCAATGTGAATGGAAAATACTATATCTGTTATCATTTGAATAGCTTGAAAACAGTATAAACCACAGCATTTGAAGAAAAGTCCCACAAAAGTAGTTAGATGCTAGTTTGTTAGCAAAGGAAATTATTTATTTTAAATTCTGAATTGCTGAAATAATTAACCAGTTTTCTCATCAAACAGTAAGCATTTATGCTAAATTCCTGTGTTCTTTCTTTAATGTTTTATGAGAAATAACTAACCAAATGAGCTATTTGTATTCCACAGAGATTAGTAATACTTCTCCCTTGTTCATGTGAAATAACCTCTAGTATCAGTGATGTAAGAACACTTAACTGCTTTTTCAGAGATCAAAATATAAAGAGTTACAAAGTGAACTACTGAGGACAAATGGTTTTAGAAATCTTATTTATGGAGTAATGTCTACTATTGTGCTTTTTCTTCTGTCCATCTTTTAATCATATACATGTCTTAAAAACTTAAGTTTGACTTTCCAATCCTTCACTCAACAATATTTACTATGTTGAGATTCATATTCTATTTCAAACCTATTATGAAACACACATACAAACATGTAAAAGACTATAACTCCCCACCAGAATTTCAAAGTGTCCATTACAATGCAAATCATGTTTTCATTAGCCAGGCAATAATATTCACAACCTTAAACCAAACGAAATTCATATCTTCTTCTTACACATCTCAACTTCCCCTAAGATACAACCTGACTCTTATGATAGCTCATTTGTTGATGATTATTTTTGGATTTGGACCTCGCATTATTAACCCTGATTGAAAAGGGAAAATTACAGTATGTGATTTGAGATTTTAATTCATATATGTATCCAAGACAAACACATGTAAAAACATTTCACTAAATTTTAAGCAAACAACTGGAAAATAATAACTCTTCTTTCAGTTTCTGCACATGAGATGAAGAGGGTGGAAATCAACTTAATGCAATCAAAAGTATGTCATGACAGCAACTGCCTGCAAATAACTAACCTTCCCGGGAGTCTAGCCAGGCCACACTTTATTTTGCCATAGGTAGAAAACTCTCCATAGAAACTCTGTTAGCTTACTAACACTAGACAAGCAGCCCCAGTGAAAAGATCAAGATTCGACTCCTGCGTGTGTGTGGGGGGGGGGGGGGGGGGGGAGGAGGAGGAGGAGGAGGAGGAGGAGGAGGAGGAGGAGGAGGAGGAGGAGGGGAGGAAGAGAAAAGCCCATATAGAAAGGCAGAGAGAGAAAAGACCCAAGGAAAGACAGCAGCCCGCAGAAAAGGAGAAATTTGCACGGGACTGTTAAAAATTTGCTCTGGACTTCTCCGTTTCTCTGCTGGGATTGGGTTTCATTTCTTTAGGCGCCCCTGACCTTGCAGTCCTCCACCTCTGCGCTCCCCCTCCCGGCCGCCCCCTCCCCGGGCCTGCGCCTGCCTTTGTGTCTGCCTGTCACTTACCGGGGAGCCCGACGAAGCGGATTCGGGAGAAGCACAAAGCCAGGGCACAGATCTGCACACAAATTCTCTTACACACACCCCCCCGGGCTGCGGGGCACAGCCCGTCGCAGAGCTGGTGTGTCTGGAGAAAGTGGGTGCTGGTCTTGTTGGGGGGACCACAGAAACTATTCTTTCCTCTCTCACTCGGCGCCACTCACACATCGCGCGGACTTCAGGGGGGAAAAAACAAAACCCCACTTAGCGTACTCCAGTTTCACTCCCTGTGACATTCGCCCATACGCCCCCCCAAAAAGGGGACACGGGGTAGAAGAGGCAAATGCAAACCCAGACCCGGACCCGGACCCGGACCCGGAGCGACAGCCGATAAAAGGGTCGAAAACCGCGGCCCGGGTGCTTCCCGGGTGGATCGGGATAGACCGGAGACTCCTCGGACTTACCCGAAGGAAGGGGGGTGGGAGGACTAGAAGGAAATGCAGTGGCCCCCAAAGCTGAACTATTTGAGAAAGGAAAGCCAAGAAAAACCACTTTCCTGAGGATAAAAGGCCGGGAAAGCGGCTGCTCGGAGTCACAAAGGTAACTTTTCCGGGTCCGGAGTGGCCCAGCCATAGCAGGAGAGCGGAGAGGACACAGAACTATAGGTTTAAAGGGGGCGGAGGGGAATTAAAACTATATTTGTCAGCCATGTTGAAGAGGCTCCAGTAATTTGTGAAGCTTCCCTCTTCCCTCTTGGTATTTGTGGGTGACACTGCAGGGTGGGCGCCCCCGTCCCCGGGAGCCCGAGAGAAAGCGAACGGGGGAGGGCAGGGGGGGTTCGCGGCAAAAGGCGAGCGCTCTGACCTCGTTCTCGTCGCGCAGCCCCGGAGCAAGGCAGCAGTCGCGGTCGGGTCTCCTTTCTAACAAATCCTAAAGGGCAGCCATCTTGCTTCCTTCTGCTCCTCTACGAAAGCAGCCTAGCCTCCGCATCAATATTCATAAGGCAGTTTGACGTCTGTTCTCATCACTCGGCGGGGCTGGCGTCTCGGGGCGGCCGCGCCGAGGGGGCGGACGTGACTCGCATGCCAGCCGGGCCTGGCCGCGCGGCGCTCGCGGGGAGGCGGCGGCCGCCCAGCTCTCCTCCTCCGCCGCCGCTCCAGCGCCGCCGCCGGTCTCCTCCTCCTCCTCCTTCTCCTCCTCCTCCTCCTCCTCCTCCTCCTCCTCCCCTGCCCGGATTCCGCCTCCTCGGCCCGGCCTCCGCCGCCGCCCTGGGGCCCGCTGCCCCCGCTCCCAAGAAGTCACCCCGAGCCGGGGCGCACGCACCGAGGCCGCGGCACCCGGGGCCGGACACTGGGGCGCGCGGTCCTGGCCGGGTGACCCTCGCGCAGGGCAGCGAGCGGAGCGGGGGGAGCAGGGCGCGGGGGAGGTCCAGCCCCGGGAGCCGAGGCCAGACCCGGGGCACCCAGGGACGCGGGGACGCGACTCCACCCCGAGTGAAGGCGCGGGGCCGACGCGCAGGGGGAGGTGGCGTGGGTGCCTGGCACGAGGATGCGAGACCTCAGGTTAACCTTTTAAACTTTTTGTTGTAACCTCGCTCCGCCATCCCCTGAGAGGTATCTGTGCACCCCACGGCCCCACGCGCGCGGGCATCAGAGCCCGCGCTCCGCGCTCACTCACCTCATCCCGCAAAGGCCCGCACCCTCGTCCCCTGGTAGGTCCTGGGGCCACCGCCTCCCCCTGGTTTGGGCATCCTCTCTCCGCTGTCACTTTAATCTCGCCGAGCAGAAGCACTCCCCAGTTTCGCTGAGGCCATGCCCTTCTTGCACTCGGGGCCTGTAGTTCTAAAGACTCGACAAATTGGGAAACCGGCAGAGTCCCGCTGCTCCCCGCCCGGCCCACCTTCTGTTTACTTTGCCACGTGGGCTGGGAAGGACCGGGATTCTCCCAGATCCAAGAGGAATTTCTCAGTGACTACTTCTCGCTAGATTCAGTCATAAGAAATAAGCCTGTTCCTTCGAATGCTTACGTTTTCTCCCATAAAAGCCTCTATTGTTAAAAAACAAATTTCCATCCGTTTAGTTCAGTAACAAGAAATCGACCCATAAAGGACAAAATTCCAAATGACGGGCGCTCCATTTTCCCTGACGTTCCGGACTGGATAACTATGCCGGTCCATTGAAAGTTTTTCTTTTCCGTTGCCAAGTAGTTTTACTTCTCTTTTTAATGTTCCTTTTTCTAATCATAATTTTTACTTAAAAATGAGATAAAGAACAAAGCCCATATGAATGATTTCGAATAGTTTTTGAGATTTTCCCTCTGTCTTAAAGAAATTCTCGCGTTTCTGACATTCAAGTTTTAAACACATATTTTGGGCACATCATTTATAGGGTCGCTACATTGTGACCCTCTTAAAACAACACAGGTTATTTTGCATATCCCATTTTTTTTTGTGTGTGTATCTGTAATTTCTTTTTAGGTAGTCTTTTGCTAATTTTATGAAATCGGAATATTTTCACTGGGAAAAAAAGTTTAAAAAGGGAACTCTTTCTATGTGTCACATTGTTACTAAGAAGAATGTTTAAAGTGTGTTTAGTGAAACATTGTTTATTCCATTTTGAGACAAAGTTGACTCAGATTTCTGATTTTGCATAGGCGCAGCAAAATTGTTCATATTCTCCTAAGCATTTCATTCTGTGAAAATGAATTTCTGTCTTTTTTAACTGTACACTAATATGTCATCAAAGTCTTGGCAATTGCTAATGGACTTTAAGCTGTTTGGGAGGTTTCTTGGATTTGTTTTTCAAATCCAAAAAGTAAAATTTTCCAAAGATTATGATATACATTTATGCAGTACACAGTACAGAATTGTTCAAAATAAATAAATAAAAAGCATGGGTTTGTGAGCTCAACAGACCAGTGAATCTTGCCTCTATCCCTTACTAAATGTGTGACCTTGAACATGGTACTTACGGGAACTCTCTGTGTATCAGTTTTCTCACCTGCTACACACCCTCTAAAACAACAAGGTTGTTGTGAGGATAAAATAAAACACTGGGGTGGGAAGAGATTAACCAAAGAATTCATATGCATATTTGCATAACCCATGGACACAGACAATAGCATGGTGAAGGCCTGGGGTGGGTGTGGGCTAGAAGGGTCAATGGGGGAAAAAAAGAGGTACATCTATAATACTTTCAACAATAAAGATTAAAAAATAAACTTAAAACATAAATGCCCAGGTAGTTATTCCTATTAGCAATCATAAGCCATCTTCTTCTCGGATTTTTTCTTGATTGACTAGAAATATATAGGGTTTTCCAAAAAAATTTATACACACACTTTGAATAATTATAAAGGCAATGTTTATTAAAATGCTAGTACATTTCATTTTCAAAATTGAGCAATCAGGTGTTAAATTGTGCATACATTTTTGGGGGGACACCCTGTATAATGTCTTCTTACATTGAATAACATGTGGCAAGTATTGTATTCACATGGGTTTCATATAAACATCTGCACATTACCTTAGTTACTTACATGATGATTGGAAAAGTGATCCTTAAGGTCACCGCCTTCTCATTTCATCTTTTGAATCTCATTGTAACAGGTGGTTCTGGCCTATCTGGAATCATACTTGGCTTGCAGTTGGTTTTGCAACAGGCCCTACACATTTTCTTGCCAACCTCTTTCTCTGCACCCCCACCTCACCTTTAAACACATGGCATTTTTTTTTATTTATTTAAAAGAAAATACATTGCTTCTCTAGGCTATTGTGACTTTTTAACAGCAAAAAGGAAGTAAAATTTGGAAGGTCTCCAAGTGTAAACTATTTTAGTGAGATATTTATATTGTTGAGTTTTTAAAAAATCACCTGTTTCTTAGCTGCTATTTCTGGGAAAGAAAAGACATTGTGCATATAATCAGTTAGTTACTGGACATGAATGCACATATGTATGGGTAATTCAGATCCAGCTTTTCTTCATTGTGTGCTTTCTTGAGATTCCTCCTTTAAGTGTACATCATCTATTTTAAAAAAGATAATTTGCTGTTTTAACAATAGTCAATTGTTATGAAATCCCTTCTCATTTTCCTCTCAAAGTAGAAATAGCAGCACTGCTTCCACTAGAGCAGTGGTCGGCAAACTCATTAGTCAACTGAGAGGCAAACCGCGGCTCGCAAGCCACGTGCGGGCCGCAGTTTGCCGACCACTGCACTAGAGAAATCATTGCTTCTTTAAGAGAGGAAACAGACGAACAGGACAGGTTCCGGGACATGCTATTCTGTGTTAGAAAATGGACTTGACTGGCCAGGGCGCCTGCTTGCCTAACTCAGTTGCTCAGTCTCTAAGCCTCTTAGGGTAGAGGCAGCTTCCTGTCTGTGCTGTCCAGTAAAGACCTGGCCAACTGCAGCTTGCTTTACAATGCAGATTTCTTATATTGTACCAACAAAAAAACAATAGGCGATTCTTCATTTCCTCCCCTCTTGCAGAAGAGGAAGTTTTCTTTGAGGAGTGGATGTTCTCTTTAACCGAGAGAAATTGTTGTGATACATACTGCTCTGAAAGGATTCTAGCGCCTTAACAAAGCGTTAAATAATGGCCTGTTGTCTCCCATCTCTGAAAACATGTTTCTGAAGTATGACATGATACAGACTCTCTGCACGCCGGAAAGACAATTGACCTTCAAACAGCACAGCAGTCATGGCTGTGAGGAGCTTTCCTTTTGTCTGGTGACATTCCTGTACACCATACAGAGGCACATGTTCAGCATAGGCAGAAGGCTACTTTTAAAAACCGCTAATAGTGAAACCTTTAGATGTAACATTTTAACTTACGGATACAAATTATTATGAATTAAAGAAAACAATACACCTTTATAATCTAGAGCCAGGGGTCAGAATGTTAGGAAGGTCTTGATAGATTCTCTTTTATTAATATGAATTTTATTTACTTTTTACCTTTTTTCAAATTGTTAATTTCTCATTCTATAATTTGGAAATTTTAAAGAAACAGGTACAGATGACATAATTCTAAGTCATTTAAATCAGGAGTTACTTAATGTGTGTACTGATTTAATAGAGGCAACATGAAATGTCCGCTGAAACTCTAAGAGTATTGAACTCTTTGGAACAATAATTGCATTTGTGGAATAAACAATGGGATCACACGCCTCTGCCCACCCCCAACCCCCTCACACACACACACACCAGACACCTTTCTCTGTGGCTTGAGAAGAGAGAAATAAAAAAAGAACTCCAATATGTTATATTTCAAGACTTTCAGTAACTTGTTCTGAAAGTTAATAATAAATAATTAGCAGCCACTTTGCCCCACTAACATATTGCTTATAAAGATAAGTTCTGCCATCTGTTTTCAGAATAGGTGTGGTGAAGGGACTGTAGCACCTTTGATCAGCTCCTGGCTTCTTTGAATGACTTAGGGTTCAATCTTGCCAAATAAGAAAACTGGCAGGTGGAATGAGCGCCACCTACTGAAAGCGCTAATAGTGCGTGGATCTGGGGGGATACAAGCCTCAGGCTAGGATAGCAGGGAAGGCAGGAAATGTTTCCATTGGGAAAGCTAGTCAGAATCACCAGTGCAGCTTTTGAAAAACATGCATAACTAGGTTCCACTCCTCTGCTTCACACAGCTTCTTGGAGATCCTGATTCATGACCTCTGGGGTGGGGCTGGAGTAACAATATTTTTCAAAAGATTCAGGGACAATCCAATGCACAAATCTGCTTAAAGATCACCAGGATAGCTTCGTGTGTAAAAATACAATGCAAACAGTTGATTTTTATACTTAATACGAACATAGCTCCATGTGTAAAAATACAATGCAAATAATTGGTTTTTATACTTAATAGTAACAGGCACACAATGTTGTCATTCATGGAGCAAATGTATCTCTCTGTAGTCTGGTGGAACCCGTATGCCTTTATAGAGAGATGTCTAGCAAAGCTGCCCTTTCCATATTTTCAGTTGATTAAGTCCTTTTAAATTCTTTTGTGACAGATAAATAAATAAATAAATATTTTGGAGAAGGAGATAAATAATTAGCAGCCGAAGAATGACTCAGGTTATCAGCAGTGAAAAAGGAAGATTAGGGAAAAATATAAATGATAGAACTGATACCCTGAGGCGCTGGGGAGAAAGGGGTATTGGAAGTTGCCCAAGTTCAATTTGTGAAGAATATTTAGGGACTTTTGTTCTCAAGAGAAAGTTGTATTGGTTGAGTTTTGTCGTATTTTTCTAAAAATTTTTAAAACATTCTTTAGCCTAAACAATTAGACAAATTGATTCTAATATCTTTCTTTTTCCAAAATCATGGTCATGCAGTAGTCCTCATTAGTATATTTTATAGCATCGTGATAGATATTAGTGCAAGAGCTATAAAGAATAAACTCATTTTATACCCTCATAAGTTAGATCAATCCCTTTCTCACAGGAAAAGAAGGAAACATAACAAAGGAAATAGGGTAGCTAATTATTTGATCCTCAGTTTTCTTCATATATTTTATGTTTTCAAACTGCCTAGAGATGTGTGAGAAAATCTAATGAGTTCTGACTTAGTGCCAACTCAGAGACTGTGGGAGCATGAGAGGCCGAGTAGTTTCCTGCAAAGCTCTGCACTATCGACCTCTGTTTCATTTGTTTTCTCATTTCATATCTTAGAGCACAATATTATTACTACTTGGCAGAAAACCTCCTTGATCTGTTGGTAATTAGGCATGCCTCTGTGTTGAACATGGGTTGATTGCCAAACAATTGTTCTGCATTTCAACAATGACTTTTATTCTCAAGAGAATAAGTTACATCTAAACAATGACCATAAAATAGGGGTTCCTGAAAGAATATTCGGGATAGAAGGTGAAAAGAAACATACAAAAACAAATCCTAAAGGAGCATCTTATTGGGAGCCACTACTTATTTCTCTAGAATCATATAATCTCTGATCCTAGTTCGACTGGATAGGGAGAGGTAAGGAAGTGAGAAATATTGGAGAAGGGTGTGTTTAGTTTAGCATGGTGGGGGAGGGGTGGGTTGTCAGGTGGGTGTGATCCTAGTGGTGATACTAATACATTTTAGTGAAGGAAACTTTCCTGAATCTTAAATCACAAGACGTCAATAGCCACTGCCTTCTAGTGAACAAGAACTAAGAGTCTCTCTCAAAACCCAGGAAAAGGGTAAAGTCATAATTTTGATGGATGAGAGGGCTGCTGTTAAAAGTAAAATTTAGAAAGAGAAACTCACTTTGATATAATTCTACAGTCCAGAATTGTAGTCTAGACGCAGTTATTGAAAACCTGCCAAAAATAATAACTTTAATATACATTATCCCATGTCCTATATACAATAATCTTGAAAATAGGCAAGGCAGTTGTGACCCAACTTACTTTATTTTTAAACACTAGAGAACATGTGTCTAACACATGAAGGGACGTGCCAGAGAGATTAAGTAACTTGTCCAGGGTCACACAGCAGGTGATACATTCTCAGATGTAAACCTTCTTCAATGTTCTTTCCACAAACTAAAGGGAAACAAATAAACCAACTTTAATTCCTTTCTGGAGGCAGAAAAGAAGCTCTGATCAGCTTGTGACATTGTATCAGGGTGATCACATTGTCATTTCTTGCCTGTGCTCACACAGACAGAAGAGGATGGTACAATGACAGAAACATTTAGAAAAAGTGTGTTTAAGGTATTCTTTTTTTTAAGTAGGTCAACCAATGTGTAGAAATTCTGTTCATTCCAAATGTGAAGTGAAAGTTAATCTATTCCCTAAACTATTTATCAAAGAAAGAACAAGTTACTGAAAGTCTTGAAATATAACATATTGGAGTTCTTTTTTGATTTCTCTCTTCTCAAGCCACAGAGAAAGGTGTCTGGTGTGTGTGTGTGTGTGTGTGTGTGTGTGTGTGTGTGTTGTGTTTAAAGAATCATAATCATTGGACAAGAAAACACAGATTCATGTTTTCATAAAAAATTAATTAAAAAATATCTGTAGTTAAATTGAAGTAATTTTTATAAGGCTGGAGAGAATGGAGTTTGATAGATTTAGGTTAAATCAGATTTTCACACTCACAAATTTTCTAATGAAACTTTATGCAACATAATCTTAAATGAGTAAAATGTTTTTCCCTAAACCCATGATCGGCAAACTGTGGCTTGTGAGCCACATGCAGCTCTTGGGCCCCTTGAGTGTGGCTCTTCCACAAAATACCACACCTGGGCGAGTCTATTTTGAAGAAGTGGCGTTAGAAGAAGTTTAAGTTTAAAAAATTTGGCTCTTAAAAGAAATTTCAGTTTCTTTTAAACTGAAAGTTGTACTGTTGATATTTGGCTCTGTTGACTAATGAGTTTGCCGACCACTGCCCTAAACTATTTCACAAAAATATAAGTTCCATACAATATTAGCTAAGAACTATGCTCTTCAACAGGGCTGCTTGCCAAGCAATAATAATTTTTCCCACGTGTGACACCAATGTGTCAGTCATGTCTCGGTCTTCACATTCTTGAGCATGAGCGTAACCAAACCAAGTCAAACTGTGTTGCGATGGGGTCTGCTCAGGAAACCCTCAAAACACAGAAGGATCAGAACTGGATAGAAATATCGTCATGAACAGCCCTCAAAAGAGTGTTACAATAATGACAAATCTGTTCATTCTTGTTTCAATTAGTGGTGGCATTTCCCATGCTCTGCTTTCTCAGCCTTCTTCTATGCTAACATTAAACTCATGGTATGATGGCTCGCTGCTTTATTCTCACTTTAATAACCTTATTTATTCTCTTACTAAGTGAGGTAATAGTGAACAAGATGTGTCCCCTGCGCTCACCGAGCTACAAGTCAAATGGGAAAAGAGACGTGCAGATGGGCAATTATAAATCATCCTGAGATGTGTGAAGAAAAGTGTGCCGGCTGCGGTGGGAAGCTCATATTTGCAGGTGCAGAGAGAACTTCTCATGGAAGTAACACTTAAACTGCAAGCTTATAAGGAATTATTCAGGCCAAGTAGAAGGTCAGAGAAGATCACTGGGTGGAGATAAAACAGGACATGAAGGACAGGGGCACGGCAGCGGGTGGCGTGCTTGAAGAAATGAAACACATTCCAAATGAGTTGGGTGAAAAGTCAAGAGGGAGCGTGTGAATGCCCAAGTTGCAGCAGTAGGGCAGATCGTGAGGGTTAGTGTGAATCACAGTGAGAGGTTTGAATTGTGGCCTGGGAGCAATGGGACATCATAATGGATCTTAGAAGAAAATGATCAGATTTGGACTTTGGAAACATCTTTGTGTGATAGCCGTGAGAATGGATGGAGTGAACACAATAGCAGAGGCCAGGACACCAGCAAGGAAACGGGAAGTCGCTTAGGAAAGATGAGAGTGGATTAGAGATGAGGCCACAGGAGGTAGAGAAATGGACGGGCCCGGAGTCTCACAGAGGTAGACACAAGGGAGCACAGGCAGGGCGGGGCAGAGGCAGGGCTCGAAGATGCTACCCAGGTTTCGGCCCTGACCAATTAGGTGGTTGGTGGGGACTTTCACAGGAGCTGGAAACAACAGCAAGAGAAGAAGATCCAGAAATAAGAGTTTGGGAGTTGTCGGAGAAAAAAATCAGTGATGAAAACGTTACATTTGAGGCACCAGAGGGTCATCCAAGGTGCAGCAAGCAGTTGGATACCTGAGCCTGAAATCTAGAAGAAAGGTTAGAATGAAGTCGCAAAAGTGTGAGTCCTCTGCATGAAGATGGCAGTTGAGGCAGATAGCCTTGGGCTCTGAGTGAGAAGGAAAGGGGAGCTCCAGGAGCAGCACGCTGGAGGTTGGAGAGGAGGAAGAGCAGCCCCAAAAGGAGGCAGCCGGAGGTGCATGGTGCCACGGGAGCCACTGAGGACAAGTTTCCCCAAGGAGGTCTGACCAGGTGAGTAGTGCACATGCTATTGGGCGGTCACCTGAGACAAGAACGAGCCGTGCCCCTGGAATACAGCAGTGGTGCATTCATTGCCATCCTTGGCAAAGCAGCTTCAGTACAGGAGCAGTCGTGACTGTGACCGTGACCGAGGCTAGATTGTAGGATCAACAGGAAGGGCAGGTGCGGAGATAGGGAGTGCAGAGGACTATTTAAAGAACATTAGCTTAAGAGAGGAGGAAGGAGAGAGCGAAGTAGCTGCCCAGGGAGGTGGGATCAAAAAAACAATTTTCTAAGATGGAAGAGACTTGAGGCTGTTTACTGCTGGGAGATGGCAAATTGAGGTGAGTGGTTAAAGATACAAAAAAGGAAACGTATTAAACAAGGTCCCTGAAAGTTGGGGTCTTTTACAAGATTATTTTGCTGACAAGATGAAGGCTTATAAAAGGAGCAGGGCTAATTTGTTCAGTGCAAAGTTTTTGTTTGTTTGTTTGTTTCTTTACATTTTTATGGTTCAGGTAGGATATAGTCTACCATGAGTAACACAGGCTAAAATAGGTAATGTCATGGTATCCTCCCTCCATATCTTCCTCTCTACTGGGCCTATGGACTTTCTTCACAAGTTTTATTATTGCTTTGGAGAGAGGGAAATGGGGTCTGTGAAATGTATTAAATGCTGATGGTTGGCCAAGGGTGAGGCCATGTCCACCAGCCAATCAGGAGCAAATCTGCAAATTAACCCAACCAAGATGGCTGAGGCCACGGAGTAAGCAGAAGGCTTGGGTTTCCCTGGCAATGGAGGAAGCCAGGCTTCCCACACACCCTGGCGGGCCCTAGACTTCACTCAAGGCTACAAAGTTTCAATTATAGAAGATAAATAAATCCCAGATACCAGGCCTCTGCTTGGGTTGCTGGGGGCGTGACTGGCCTGCAAACCACCACAGGCCCCTCACCCAGGCCACCCCATGCCCCAAGGTAATCCCCACCCTGATCCGGGACACCCTTCAGGGAAAACCAGCCAGCCCCCACCCATGCACCAGGCCTCTGTCCTATCTAATAAAAGAGTAATATGCAAATTTACCATCACTCCAACACACAAGATGGCTGCCCCCATTTGGACACAAGATGGCCGCCACAAGATGCCAGTAGGGGAGGACATTTGGGAGGGACCAGGTCTGCAAGGGAGGGCAGTTGGGGGCGATCAGGCCAGCAGGGGAGGGCAGTTGGGAGGGACCAGGCCTGCAAGGGAGGGCAGTTGGGGGCGATCAGGCCAGCAGGGGAGGGCAGTTGGGAGGGACCAGGCCTGCAAGGGAGGGCAGTTGGGGGCGATCAAGCCTGCAGGGGAGAGCAGTTAGGGGTGACCAGGCCAGCAGAGGAGGGAAGTTAGTGGTGACTGGGCCTGCAGGGAAGGGCAGTTGGGGGGGACCCAGGCCTGCAGGGGAGAGCAGTTGGGAGGGACCAGGCCTGCAGGGGAGGGCAGTTAGGGCAATCAGGCTGGCAGAGGAGTGGTTAGGGGGTGATCAGGCTGACAGGCAGAAGTGGTTAGGGGCAATCAGGAAGGCAGACAGTCCAGCACTTGGGCACCAGCAGCCCGGGATTGTGAGAGGTATGTCCAACTGCCTGTTTAGCCGATCCTACTGGGATCAGGAGTAAACGGGCAGTCAGACATCCCTCCAGGGATCCCAGATTGGAGAGGGTGGGGGTGCAGGCTGGGCTGAGGGACACACCCTCCTCCCCGCCCCCCCCCACCCCCCACCCCCCGGTGCATGAATTTCATGTACCGGGACTCTAGTATAATATATAATTCTAGAAGTCAGAGCTTCCTTTATAACACAAGGGTGTATTATAAAACACTACAAGTGATAAATAAGAAAGGTTTCCTTATGGTGGTGGGAGACTCCCCATCCGGGTGATGTAAAGTTATAGCTGTAATTTCTAATCCATGCTTCTTATATGAGTAGCAGTTCTGTGATCAGGAATAATCATCAGATTACATACCAAGTATTGATTGCCTACTGAATACTGGACACAAAGTATGTATTACTTTTATATTCTTACAAGAATCCTATAAGTTAGATGTTATTATTTTCAGTTTATAGAGAAGTAATGGCTCAGAAAGAATAAATAAATTTCTATAATCAAAGAGCTAGTAAATGGTTGAACTAACACTGGAACTCAGGTTTGTCTATTTCAGTGTGAGCACTTTAACCTGAGCAGCATGATGTATCTTTCAGAAATATCTAATTAAAAATTATTTTTGTTCCACACTTTCCTCATAGCCATGTGTTATTATGCAACACTGAACACATCATAGGAAAAAATTGGTATATAAGGGAGAGAGAGTTGGAGGAAAACTGAATCCAGAAATATAGACATTAATTGGAGGGGGGGGAAATAATCTCCAGCACCACACATTCATTCAGCTTGCCCATTTGTTCATGCTCTTCATTTCTTCATTTCTTCATTCAGTGAATACTGTTTTAAAATTTACAGTTGTTTTGTCACCATAAAGCTAAAAGTAATTACACAATTAAATACTCAATTCCAATTATAGCAAGCACTGCAAAAGAGAATTTTGGAGACTTTGGAGGGGAGAAGTTAAAAGGAAGGCTAAAACTAAGTTTAGAAGTCAATTTAACCTTTCTTGGAAGAAGGTATAACTGAGATTTGAAACAGCTTTTGGAAAATGAGTAGAAATGAACCGATCTAATGAGGTGTGAGGAGGACTCTTGTTCTCAGCAGAGGGAATGCAGCAGGGGGAGGTCCAGGAGCAGAGAGGGAAGTGGCTGGAGAATGCAATCAGACAGGCTGGTAAGGCAGGCAGGGGCCAGAACATATTGGGCCGTGTACGTCACATTAAATATGGAGTCATTATCTGTGGATTTCATCTGCTCAGGATCCATTTCTTTTGTCATTATCTGTGGATTTCATCTGCTCAGGATCCATTTTCCCTTTTGTCAGATAATGACACTATGATACATCCTTGGGGAACCAACCTTCCTACCATGAGGCTCAGGGAGATCTGGTCAGCTTTAAGGGTGAGCACATGTTAAGTAAACCTTGTCCAATGAGAAAGTAACCTCCACCTCTCCCCCTCACCCCTGCGGGAATTATTAAGCAGAAGCCTACAATCCAAGTCAGGCCAATCAGAACCAATAAGACGTAACTCGCAGCCTTTTGCTGGTGGTGCTGTGGAAAAGTATTCCCTTTCTGCTGGGATTGTATGTACTATGAGATGTAAACCTAAAGCTATGGCAACCAGGAGGAAAAAAAGTTGAATTCTTTCCAAGGCAATGTTTCTCCTACAGTGTAGCCAACATGGAGCGAAGAGGAACTGAGAGATGAAGAGGAGTCCAGCTGGCATCATGGAACAGATCTATTCCATAACTTTTCCATTTTGTGAACCAGTAAATCCCTCTTACTAAGCAAGCCTGTTGAAGATATGTTTTGCTCACTGAGATCTGGAAGGGTCCTCATTTATTTACTTATTTTTCATGGTGCAAGAAATGAAGTATGGAATGTGTAATCAGCTGAATCCAGGTAGGAAAGTGACTACAAGGACCCCTCTTTCTGAGAAATTAACACAACAGTGAATGAAATTGGGAAATAAGATTGAAACCAAGAGCCCCACTCATCCCTGTTGACAGAACACCAAGGTAAAACCCCTGTGGCATCTAGATTCAAGAGTTAGGCATCAACACTAAGTCTGACTTTTATTGGCAACTCATTGAGTTGACTGAAAACAAAAAGATTGTAGAGTTTACTAAGCATTTAAGGAACTTGTGTTTCCAGAGAAACTCAACCACCCATAACCTCAGGGTTGTGATTGCTCAACCTCAAAGGCAATACTCAGTCAGAATCCTAAAGCCACACCAACAGAAACAGCCAGATTAGTGGGGTATGGTAATTAGAAAGTAAATATTCATCAGGGCCTTTCTCAGCTGTGGCCACAAAGGACAAATTACAAGGGAAATCATTCTAGGAGACAGTTTCAAGAGCAGACAGAAGGGCTCCACAAGAAATTCACTCTGAAGCCAATTCACTCTGCTCCTGTCCAGCAGGGTAATGTATACGCAGATAGTATATTGCATGCCACCTGCCTCCCATTTCCCCTTTTTTAAGTAGAAGTTTTCATGATAATTTGTTTCCTACTCATACATGTGCTACCAGGGACTTCAGTTCTTATTTTCTTGAAGGAAGATTTCAATCAAGAGACAAAGTGTAATCTGGCCAGCATGGCTCAGGAGCATGGACCTATCAACCAGAAGGTCATGACCCAGAAGGTTAAGGTTCAATTCCAGATCAGGCACATGCCTGGGTTGTGGGCTTGATCCCCAGTGGGAGGGTGTGTAGAAGGCAGCTGATCAATGATTCTCTCTCATCATTGATGTTTTTATCTCTCTTTTCCACTCCTTTCCTCTCTGAAATGAATATATATATATTTTTTCTTTTTTTTTTTTTAAGAGAGAGAGAGACAAAGTATAGAAAATCAAGCAAGAATTTATTGACCACAGCAAACACATACTTAGGATAGTGAAACAAGACCAATACTCCCCTGGTTGCAAATCTCTCGGGGTCCCTTAGAGGGTAGGGAACACATGCCTGCGTGGGAAGGAGAGGGGGAAAGGCATGTTCTCTGGAGGGAGAGTGCATAGGGACCTTCATTTTCAGGGGTTTTAAAATCTGAGTGTTTAGGGGAGGTCTTAGAGGCAGATCAATAGAATATATGTTAGGGGCAGAAATATAATATTGGGGACTAGCTATAGTTATAAGAAATATTAATCATGTTCTGTTAGCAGTAATTGTTTTGTTCTGATAACCTGATTGGGAGTTGTATGACCCAAGGAACTGGGAGTCACCTTGGAGCTGGAAGTCAACCTTGGAATTCAGTCTATTATCATGGAAAGATTAACAACAACCTTGTTGCCCAAACAATGGAACAATGGAGTCACGCCCACATTGCCTGTAACCTGTAACCATTATACCCATTCTTATTCCTTTTGCCTACTTCCCCATTAATCTTTGTCCTACCCAATATAAGCAGCTGGTTTATGGGGGGTGGGGGAGGGGTGGGTGGGATGGGGGTTAGTGCAGATTTTGTGCTGCTCTCCCATACTACTGGCATTATTGGAACAAATGCTCTTATATGATTCAACCCTGTCTCTGCTTAATTGGCTCAAGGAGTGACAGTAGCCCAGACCATTGGTTGTCTGGTTTCATATTCATCAACTTTGTGCAGATATACCAAAATGAGATTTATTGTCTTAATTTGTCTGTCCTTGGGTGTGGTTGTTACTTAATTGGATGCATAAGAATTTCCTGGGTAGCTTATTTAAAAAAAAACATACAATTTAATTCTACCTAAATATGTATAGAACTTGCAACAATTAATTTTGCATGTTCTAAAAATGCTCTTGCAATATGCTAAAATTTTAAATAATAATCCTATATAATAAAGAGGTAATATGCAAATTGACCATCACTCCAACACAAGATGGCTGCCCCCATGTGGTCAAAGATGGCCACCACAAGATGGCCAGCAGGGGAGGGCAGTTGTGGGCGATCAGGCAACCAAGCCTGCAGTGGAGGGCAGTTAGGAACAAACAGGCTGTCAGGGGAGCAGTTAGGCATCAATCAGACTAGCAGGGGAGTGGATAGAGGGTGATCAGGCTGGCAGGCAGAAGCAGTTAGGGGCAATCAGGAAGGCAGGAGACGAACAGTTGGGAGCCAGCAGTCCTGGATTGTGAGAGGGATGTCCGACTGCCCGTTTAGGCCCGATCCTAGGATCGGGCAGTCAGACATCCCTCAAGGGGTCCCAGATTGGAGAGGGTGCAGACTGGGCTGAGGGGACCCCCCTCCCGTGCACGAATTTCTTACACCAGGCCTCTAGTCCTATATCATAAGAGAGGAATATGCTAATTATCCATTATGCCATGAGGAGTAACTGGATCATAGATCTGCAGGAGGGTGGGGCAGCGAACTACAAGCGGGTGGTGGAAAGCTACAGGAGGGCGCAGGGCAGCAAGCTATGAAGGGGGAAGGGAGGTAGGGGTAGTTACAGGAGGGCGGCAGAGAGCTACTGGCACACGGATTCATGCACAGGGCTACTAGTTAAATTATAAGGAGTGATTTAGAATCTATAATTTATATCAGAAAAATATATGCAAGAGACAGAATTTTAGCCTCAACTTAAGTTCTATATGGAAGAAATAAAAGTCCTAAACTTCAGGTTAAGCAAACATCAGTTTAGGGATAGGATGACAAGCTTAGTACTTGTTTCTTGGGTGTTTTCCACAACTTTCTGAAGTGGCAAGAGGTACGAAAATAGATATGAAAAAGGAAAGGAAATACTAACCTTGACGTCCTCTCAGTTATAATCCTCTAATCTAAAAAAGGTTTCAGAAAAAATTATATCTGAGAATGCCTTGGAGGAAAACAAGAGCCACCCTGGGGGGTGGGAGGAAACTAAGTTGTACAGGTTTAAACTCTTCCTTTGTTTTTGTTTAAGTACTTGTCTTTTACCTCTAATGTATATTAGCTATGAAGAAAAGAGGGTCCATTTGTAAGCTGAAGACTTACTGCACTTCCTCAGAATGCGAGTAAAATACAAAACAAGGAAAATTATGACCTAACACCAGTTTTCCTTCAAGGTAGGTATCCATGCTCATGGCAGGAGGCAGCTGTCCCAGCTGGAACTGAGCTACAGCAGAGGAGCCTACCCCTCACCCAGACAAGTGGCTTCATGTGCTTCTCTCACTCAGGAGGACACCCTGGGGCTTCACAGCTACCCAAGTCAACACCAAAGAGGTGAAACTTCTCACACATTAATTTTTTCCCCCAGTAGTTTTTCAAATAGTTAAGCAATTTGCTTTGATGAAGATCTTACAATGCTCTCTCCATGTTTTCATGCAGAGGTAAGAATGAACTTTATTCTCTGATGATAACACTATTACTGAGTATACACCTGTCTCCTTAAGAGACTCAGGAATTACTTTGTAGAAACAGATTTATAGAACTTGAAGTCTTATTTGGTATAAATAGAAATTCAAAAGATTACCAATCAACAATATAAAATTTCTTGACAACCTGTCACGTATCTATCTGGATTTGGGTAAAACACTATTCTCTATTTTCTGTTGCAAAGCAAAAAAAAAATGAAAAAGTAGGTATTTACACAAAGATCTATCTATCTATCTATCTATCATCTATCTATCTATCTATCTATCTATCTATCTATCTATGTATGTATATACATAGATAGATAGATAGATAGATAGATAGATAGATAGATAGATATAGATACATAAATATTATTATATTTTTTAAAATATATTTTTACTAGAGGCTCGGTGCATGAAATTCGTGCATGGGGGGGGGGTGCATGTGTACCTCAGCCTGGTCTGTGCCCTCTTGCAATCTGGGACCCCTCGGGTAGGGTCCCTAGGCCTGGCCAGCAATCAGGGCCTATCTGCTTGCCATCTGTAAAGCACTGCCCCCTCTCCTCCACCACCAGTCACCTCCCTCTGCAGGCAACAGGTGTGGGGTACAATCATTTGGCTGGCCTGGGCCTCCCTCTGTGGGGCAATCACTGGCTGGCCCTGCACACCCGCCATAGCATTGCCAGCCAGGTGGCCTGGGCCTCCCTCTGTGGGCAATCGATCACGGGGCTCCGCAATCGTTGGCTCTGCAGATGGAGGGCCCCCCCGCCACCTGCCTCAGCACCACTGGCCAGTTAGCCTGGGCTTCCCTCTTTGGGGCGATTGATCGCAGGACTCTGCCATCAATTGCCCAGCAGAGGGAGATCCTATTCACCAGTCTGGGCTCCACGATCAATCACCATGCAGAGGGTGGCCTGGGCCAATCACATCGCACCCACCTTGGCTGGACTGGCGCCAGTGCATGTCATAATATGGTCATCCGTATGGTCGTTCTGCTATTTGGTCATTCAGTCAATTTGCATATTATGCTTTTATTATTATAGAATTACTATAGATAGAGGCCTGGTGCATGAAATTCATGCATGGGGGGAGGTGAGGTCCCTCAGCTTGACCTGTGCCCTCTCACAGACTGAGACCCCTCGGGGAATGTCCGCCTACTAGCTTAGGCCCAATCTCCCCAGGCCTAAGCCAGCAGGCAGACATCTCTCTTGCAATCCGGATCCCTCGCTCCTTACCACCTGCCTGCTTGCTCCTTACTGCTCGTTTTGCTGCTCCTTAACAGTAGGCTCCTTACCGGCAGGCTCTTTACCGCTCAGCTCATTGCTCTTTAGTGCTGCTGCAGAGGCAGGAGAGGCTACCACCACTGCCACTGCACTCGCCAGCCATGAGCCCAGCTTCTGGCTGAGTGGCTGCTCCCCCTGTGGAAGCGCACTGATCACCAGGAGGCAGCTCCTACATTGATCCTCTGCCCCTGGTGGTCAGTGCACATCACAGCGACCAGTTGTTCTGGTCATTCTGCCATAATAGTCCTGTAGGCTTTTATTATATAGATTGATTTCAGAGAGGAAGGGAGAGAGAGATAGAAACATCAATGATGAGAGTCATTGATCGGCTGCCTCCTGCATGCCCACTACTGGGGATCAAGCCTGAAACCTGGGCATGTGCTCTTCACCGGAATCGAACCTGATACTCTCAGTCCATAGGCTGACACTCTATCCACTGAGCCAAACTGGCTAGGGCCATATATTATTTCTTTAATTGATTTTGAGAGAGAGAGGAAGGGAGATGGAGAGATAGAAACATTGATGAGAGGGAAACATCAATTGGCTGCCTCCTTCACTGGGGATTGAGCTCACAACCCAGGCATGTGCCCTGACTGGGAATCAAACCATGACTTCCTGGTTCATAGGTCAATGCTCAACCACTGAGCCACACTGGCTGGTTACCAATAATATATTACGTTTCATATTGAAGACTTTTAAGAAAGATAATTTTGAGAAGAGTGAGCCAGCTTTTTTATGTGGTTGTTTGTATGATTTTTATTTATTTTTTAATCCTCACCAAGGATATTTTTCCACTGATATTTAGAGAGAGGGAAAGACAGAGAAATATCAATATGAGAGAATCACATGGATTGGTTGTCTTCTGAATGAGCCCTGACCAGGACCTGGGCTGAGGGAAGAGCCTGCAAACGAGGTATGTGCCTTTTACAGGAATCAAACCTGAGACCCTTTGGTCCAAAGGCCGATGTTCTATCCACTGAGCCAAACCTGGTGGGCCGTGTTTGGGGAGGTTTTGGATCTATAGAAGTAAATGTCTCTTTTATCACAACTGTGATCATAATTTCAAATTTTTATGAAACAGGAAATTATGTATTCTCCTCTAGAGAAATCCAGACATATCAATAAAATATTTGTTTTTGTAGATGTTCTTCTTGGCCAAAAAGTTGTTCATGGGACAGATGGAACCATCTATGCTGAAATGAAAACTTGGGCTTCATAAATTGACCTTAATCTAATGTGAGGGAAACACTTTCTCCTCTCTTCTAAAAAGTAATATGCTTATCTTTGTTTGTTTGTTTGTTTTTTTACTTACAGAGAACAGTATGGTAGTAACCACACTATTGCAAAACATATTCCAATGAGGTTTCAGGAGGCATAGTAAAAACAAAAACACTTCCAAAATTGGTTTTAAAAGCTAAATGCCATTGGCAACATAGATGCCAACCAATGCCCTCTATGTTTTAAAATAGTTGGCAACATCATGACATTATGGGTGCAGCCAATTTTCTTGTGGCTAAACTCACTCTTAGATATTGGTTAAAATAGAATGGGGAGTGGGACATTTACTCTTTAGCTGTGGCTTTCATCGATTTATGTGGATTCATCAGAAGGAACTCATATTATAAGGACAATCCTTGAAAAAACTCAGAAGCACTACCCCAAACCTCGTCCACATAGAATTGGCCACAGAAGCCTGGTTTTGAATAACAAACAGACAAACAGTAAATTTGGCTTCATGCTTACCATCTTCTGCTTCTGCTCCAAAGGAAATAGTCATTAAGAATGGTAAGAGATGAACTTGTTGAATAAATAGTCTCAAGAAGAGTATTTTCTTTTCTGGGAATGGGTCCAATGAATTCTCAAAATTGTTAATACAAATATGTCTTAGTCAATCATTAAGCAAAATTTCACCTACAAAACTCAGTGATCTAAAGTTTTAGGTTACTCTTCCTCAGTAAAATGTGTTGGGAATTATAGAGGAAAAAAAGAAACATTGTTTTAATCAGGAAAATTTTAAGAGTCAGAGGCATGGTGAGATAAAAAGTAAGTAACAAACCAAAATATATGTATAGGTTAGTATCTTAACACAGGAAGACTATAATGGCAAGTCATAGCCGACATTATATCATCAAACATTTAAAAATTTTGTAATGATAATGAGATTTTACAACTAGAAGGTGGCAATGTGGTGGCAACACTAAATGGGGAAAATGCTACTTACTTTGAAAGTAAAAAAACTGTATCAATAGCATTTATTTTAAAATTCATACTGCCCTAGCCAGTTTGGCTCAGTGGATAGAGCCTCGGCCTGGGCACCAAAGGATCTCATGTTCAATTCCGGTCAAGGGCAGGTATCTCTGTTGCAGGCTCCTCCGCCAGCCTGGGAGGAGGCAATTAATCAATGTGTTCTCTCACATCGATGTTTCTCTCTGTCTTTCCCTCTCTCCCACTCTCCCTAAAATCCAATGGAAAAATGTCCTCAGGTGAGGATTAACAACAACAACAAAAATCTCCCCAAACAGTTTACATGAGAGATGACGCTACACAATTGGACAAACTTCTTTTCTTTTCTTCCATAAAGGGACACAAAGTAAGTTTTATTTATTTTTTTAAGAATATTTTTATTGGTTTCAGAGAGGAAGGGAGAGGGAAAGAGAGATAGAAACATCAATGATGAGAGAGAATCATTGATTGGCTGCCTCCTGCACGCCCCCATTAGGGATTGAGCCCACAACCTGGGCATGTGCCCTTGACTGGAATCGAGCCTGGGACTCTTCAGTCCACGGGCCAACACTCTATCCACTGAGCCAAACCAGCAAAGGCCAGAGTAAGTTTTCGTATTAAAAACTTGTGTCAAAGATTTCTTTTCCTCCAAATCTACATATGTTTACCACTTAAAAAGAAATTTATGTACACTTACTATGAATAGTCCTCAATCAAGACAAACTTTAGAAATCAGTAATATAAAGCTACTCAGGTCAATACCTATGTTGCACAAGTGGAACTTTTTATTTTGTTTTCCCACATTCTTCGGAAAGAGGTTATTTTAATCCACAAAATATTGAGACCTGTCAGGACTTCCAGATTTTTATTAGTGCTAGAATACTGTCTACAGAAGTCCTGGAACATGGAAAAATATTGACATTTAAAGATTTTAGATAGTTTCAACTTTTAAAAACAGCAACTTTCCTATCATGCTGATTTTTATTGAACAATAGCTATTGAATAGGGAAGGTACCTTTGTAATTACTTGAAACAGTTTAGCTTATTACATTCCAGTTAATTCTTCTGCTTATTAATATACTGTTTAGGCATACCACCCTATCATTTGATAGGTCCATATTCAGAATTGATTATTCCTGATATAATTGTTCCAGAACATGGTCCTTAAACCATTTAGAAGCATCCCAGTAAGATATAAGTAGCTGTGAGTTGGAAAGGGTCCCAGCAGGAAACAGAGGGCATACTCAAATAAGAGGATAATTTGAGAAGGGCTTAATAGAGATACTATAGATGTTTGGAGAAGGTTTATGGAAATCACAAAGGAGAGCACTATTATCATGCCTAAGATTAAAGGGGCGAGATGAGGGAATGGTTATCGGAACTCAGAGGGAGCAATGCGTACAGTAGGCCACTGTGAGAGGAGCTGTCATTATAGGATGAAGGACAAAACAAGATTTAGGTAACTCCACAGAGAAGGGGTCAGGAAATAAATATCTCAGATTTACTCTTTGCCTTCTCTTTGTCTCGATGCCAGGCTTTACAATCGGCTAAACTGCACTGTGAAATGTGACAGCCTAGTCACAGATGACTACTGAGTGCTTGAAATGTGATTGTAAGTGTAAAACATACAACAGATTTTGAAACTTTAGTATCAAAAGTATGTAAAATATTACATTAACAATTTTATACTAATTAAAAATAGGAAGTATAATATTTTGAACATATGTATTCAAGGCACATATCAAATATTGACATATATTATTAAAGTAGAGGCCCAGTGCATGGATTTGGGCACTGGTGGGGTCCCTCAGCATGGCCTGCGGGGATTGGGCCAAAACCGGCAGTCCAACGCTGCCTGCTGCTCCTGCCTGTCACTCCTGCTTATCCTGGCCCTGCTGCTCCTGCTGCCACCACTCAGCAGTCTCGCTGCCATTCTGCTGCGGTTTCCGGGCTGCAGCGGCCAGCCGTGAGCCCTGCATCTAGTGCCTGTTGGTCAGCTGAGCAGTGCTCCCACTGTGGGAGCGCGCTGACCACCATGGGGCAGCTCCTGCATTGAGCACCTGTCCCCTGGTAGTCAGTGTGTGTCATAGCAACTGGTCTACCAAATGACCGACTGGTCGGCTGGTCGCGTAGGCTTTTATTATATACTAGAGGCCCAGTGCATGAGATTCGTGCATGGGAGGGGGTCCCTCAGCCCAACCTGCACCCTCTCCAATCTGGGAGCCCTCAGGGAATATCCTACCGATGGCTTAAGCCCACTCCCCATGGTTCTCTGCTCTCTGTGGGGCCCGCTTGCTTCACACCATGGCGATAGGCAAGCAGGCCCCGTTGGTGCTGCCTGCGGACCCACTTGCCTGCTTGCAGGTCGCTGCGGCTACGGCCAAGCAGACCCTGCTGTCTGCTGTCAAGCTGCGTGTTTGCCTTTGCCTCCTGGGGCAGTGATGGTCCTAGGAGGCTGTGAGCTTGGCACCTGTCCCCAGGACCCAAGCTTGGCGCCTGCATATGCAGATTCTCTTGCCATCTTTGTTGGGTTAATTTGCATACTCACTCCTGATTGGCTGGTGGGTGTTGTGGAGGTATGGTCAATTTGTATCTTTCTCTTTTATTAGTGTAGACTAGAGGCCTGGTGCATGAAAATTCATGCACTGGAGGGAAGATCCCTCAGCCCAGTCTGCCCCCTCTCACAATCTGGGAGCCCTCAGGGGTGGGAAGCGATCCAGCCATCAGGGGAAGGTGATGCCCCATCATACCTCTGCTGCTGCCACTGCTGGCAGCACAAGCCTTGGCCAGCCCTGGTTACCTGAGCCTCAGGTGGCACTGGGTGGCCGGGCAGCCACCATCCAAGACTTGCCTGTGCCTTGGGCTGGCCCTGGGTGGCTGGGGGTTGAGGGGACTGGGGAACTCCAGAGGCAGGTGTGTGGAGCGGCCGGGCCTGCTTGGGGGCAGACTTGGCCTTGCCATATGCCTGCTGCCCCAGCGGGGCTGAGGGGACTGGGCACCACCATCTTGTGGCTGTGGGCGCCACCATCTTTGAAGGCGTGGCAGTCAATTAGCATATTCCCTCCTTATTGGCTGTGGGC
The DNA here is from genome assembly GCA_026230045.1 of Corynorhinus townsendii. Classification (NCBI taxonomy): domain Eukaryota; kingdom Metazoa; phylum Chordata; class Mammalia; order Chiroptera; family Vespertilionidae; genus Corynorhinus; species Corynorhinus townsendii. The sequence continues at coordinate 74,297,297 of JAPDVU010000001.1, read as the reverse complement.
GCTGCCATCTTTGAGGACAGGACAGTCAATTAGCATATTGCCTCCTCATCGGCTTTGGGCGCCGCCATCTTTGTGATGGTATGAGGGTCAATTAGCATATTCCATCTTTATTAGATAGGATCCTATATAATAAAAGGCTAATATGCAAATCGATTGAATGGCAGAATGAGCAGTTGCTATGACATGCACTGACTGTCAGGGGGCAGACACTCAGTGCAAGTGCTGCCCCCTGGTGGTCAGTGCACTCCCACAGGGGGTGTGCCACTCAGCCAGAAGCTAAACTCACGGCTGGTGAGTACAGTGGCAGTGGCAAGAGCCTCTCCCATCTCCACGGCAGTGCTAAGGATGTCCAACTGCTGGCTTAGGCCTGCTCCCCATGGGCCTAAGCCATCAGTCAGACATCCCCTGGGGGCTCCCGGACTGCAAGATGGTGCAGGCTGGGCTGAGGGACCCTCCCACCCAGTGCACAAATTTCGTGCACCAGGCCTTTAGTAGATATATATTTATCAGTACATTCAATATGTAATATAAAAATAATATACAAAATATATTCTTAATACTAATTTCACCTGTTTCTTTTTAATTTTTAAAATGTGCTACTAGCCTTAGCTAGTTTTGCTCAGTGGATAGAATATCAGCTCTCGGACTGAAGGGTCCCTGGTTTGAGACCAGTCAAGGGCACAAACCTCAGTTGAAGGCTCGATCCCCAATGAGGGAAGCAACCAATCGATGTGTCTCTCTCACATTGATGTTTTTCTCTCTCTGTCTCTCCCCCTACCTTCCATTTTGTTTAAAAATCAATGGGAAAAATATTATTGGGTGGGGATTAACAAAAACACAAACAAAAAATGTGCTACTAGAAAATTTAATATTTTTATATAACTATTAAAAATTTTAAAATATCTTTATGCAGCCCTGGCCAGTGTGGCTCAGTTGGTAGAAGTGTTGCCCTATACACCAAAAGGTCACCAGTTCAATTCCCTCTACCCCTGTTAGGGCATATTCCTAGGTTTTGGGTTTGATCCCTGATTCTAGTCGGGGTGCATGAGGGAGGTAACTGATCAATATTTCTCTCTATCTTCTTTCCCCTCTCTCTAATAATAATAATTTTTAAAAAATCAAGGGAAAATGTCCTTTGGTAAGGATTAAATAAATGCATCATTTCTCTTGGAAAGCACTGAAATAAACCCACCAGAAATGAGAGGATATAGAAGTCTATTGATGCAGTTAATTACAGGCCAACCTCCTACAGTAGAAAGTGGGATAGAGAAAAAAGGCGAGTGGATATGGAGTGGCCAACAAAGATATCTGGCTAAGGTTGCTAATAAAATTAACATTAAAAGATTTTTCCTAAGAAAGGGGATATTTTTGGTGGTGATTTCTATTGTTGACCTGCAGAATTATTATTATCAAACTTGTTAGGATTTTCCACATCAATGAAGACTAGCATTTCTTAAAAATAGCATTGGGGTGCACCAAACAATCAGATGAGTCATTTAGAATTGCAAATTTTAGTTTTTGTGCATGTTCCATCTTGCTAACTCCTAATTATAAGTTGAAATTTATATTATGGAAGTATCTTTAGGTCTTTAAAAAATAGCTATAGCAGTCCTGATAAGTAGAAGCCATCATTAAGATGTTTTTTTCAGGATGGTGTTTTGATAAAAACATATGATATGATTAAAATTTTTAGTAAAAATTATTAGATAAATATATTTGATTAAAAAATCTTGTTGAGAAAACTTTAATTTTAGTCATTTATCTATTTATTAAACAAACTAGAGGCCCGATGCACAAAAATTCGTGCAAGAGTAGGCCTTCCTTCCCCTGGCTGCCAACCCTCCTCCAGCCGCCCCCAGGCACCTGGGACCTAGGTTGGCTTCCCTCTAGCCCCAGCTTGGTCAGGAAGGACATCAGGAATGACATCTGGAAGATGTCTGGTCTAATTATCATATTACCCTTTTATTATTATAGATATTAAATTTTAGCACCTTTTATATTCAACCATTGAGCTTAAAGTCTAAAATAGGAAATATTTAGAAAGTAAGCAAGCAAGTCAATAATATTAATTCCATGAAGTTTCATATTGTTGTGGCAGAATGCATAGGAGAACGATCAGCCAGCACTCTCAGGGAGGTAAGTTTAACCTTTATTTCACAGATCTGCTAGTCCAGGGGAATTCTGGATCCAAAGGCTGAACTGCCCTTGTGGGGAGGCTCTGACCTATATATCTCTTCCTGTGGTGGGCCCCTGAGGTGGGGTCCTGGGGTTAGGCTCTGCAGCTCCACCAAGTCAGTCAGAGTGGGGAAGTAAGACTACAGTTTTAACCAGATATTGAACTGGGTTGCAAGCCCCTCCCCCTATTTTCCTTTTCAATATATTAAGAAGGAAGGAAAACAGGCTATGCATAAACAATGACTGCAGTGATAATTTTAGATTATTTTTATAGATTAGGATGGTGAGTTAGTTTGTGTGTGTGTGTGTGTGTGTATGTGTGTGAATTAGTTTTTAGTGCTGTGTAACAAATGATCAAAAATTTTAGCAGTGTGAACATCACCAAGTAATTACCTTATGACTCTGTTGGTCAGAAGTCTGGCACTGTGGGGACTGGGTTCTCAAAGGCAAAAATCAAGGTGTTGGCTGGGATTCACTATTTAGCTGAAGGCGCTGCAGGAAAAATATGCTTATGTCAAAGAAAAAACATCCACACCTATCAAAAAATATTATGAGTTTATTTGAGCCAAAAAATAAGGACATGTCTAGAAGTAAGATCTCAATGTTCGAGAATATGCTGCAGGGAATGGTAGTTTTGCAGTTCATTTTATAGATATAAATTAGAATTAAAGGAGAAAACATAAGAAAGTTTACAGAAATCCATTGATGATAGATTAAGGAGACAAGAGAAAGCGAAGTGGAGAAGTCTCTAGAATTGGGTAAAAGCCAAATGAAGAGGGAAGAAAAAAAAAGCCAAATGGAGAGACATACTTCTTTTACATTGGTGGGTACAAGACAGTTAACATTAACAGTAAGTAGAAATGATATGAGGGCAACAAGATAACAATGAGTTTAGTGGTGTCATGCTCTGGTGCCTGCGGCTGTGCCTCAAGGGGTCTGGAAAAAGAAAATTACTCTGACCTTTCAATGGTATGTTGTCCTAGATGCATACAAACAATAGACAGGGCTCACAAAGTAAAGACTGACCTTTGCTAAGGAGGCAATAGGCTGCCATGACCTGCCCAGTTAGGAATTTATGATCAGACCATCCTGTGTGGTTACTTTCAGTCACTGAGCTTGCCAGGTCTACTCTATTGCCCTCTTCTCATTCATACTTCCAAACTCATTGCTGTTACGAGCAGAATTCAGTTCCTTGAGGTTGTAGGACTGAGATCCTTGTTTCCTTGCAGGCTGTTAGCAGGGGCTATTCTCACCTCCCATGATTTGCCCACCTTCTTGGGTTTCCTCCATCTTTAAGTGAGCAATGGCATGTGAAATCCTTCTCAGGCTTTGAATCTCTGACTCCTGCTATCAGGCAGAGAAAGTTATTTTTAAAAGGCTCATTTGAATAGGTCAAATCAACCCTGTTAATATCCCTATTTTAAGGTTAACAGATTTGGGACTTTGATTCTATCTCCAAAATCTCTTTACAGCAGGGGCTAGATTTAGTGGTTAATTAAATAAACGGAGCAAGGCACACATGTACATCAGGGCCAGGAATCTTGAGGGGTTATCTTTGAATTCCGTCTACACAGATGGTCAGGAAAGAAAAAGCCTCCCTGGAAACTAAGGCCTGAATAATGAGACAGAAATAGACCTAAAAAGATCTGGAGAACATTTCCATCACCCTATAAGGTGGTTTATAATAGTTCCTCATTCCCAACACCAAGCCCCAGGCAACCACTAATCTACTTTCTATCTTTATAAATTTGCCTTTCTGGACATTTCATATGAATAATAATATAATATGCATCCTTTTGTAACTGGCTTCTTTCACTGAGGTTCTTCCATGTTGTAAACATATATCTGTACTCTATTTTTTTTATGGTAGAACTAGAGGCCCAGTGCACAAAATTTGTGCATGGGGTGCGGGAGGGTGTGTGTCCCTCAGCCCAGCCTGCACCCTCTCCAATCTGGGACCACTCAGGGGATGTCTGACTGCCAGTTAGGCCCTATCCCTGTGGGCCTAAACCGGCAGTCGGACATCCCTCTCACAATCCGGGACCACTGGCTCCTAACCATTCACCTGCCTGCCTGCCTAATGGCCCCAACTGCCCTCCCCTGCCAGCCTGGTCACCCCCAATGGCCCTCCCTTGCCGGCCTGGTTGCAACCCAACTGCCTCCCTTGCTGGCCTGGTCACCCCAAACTGCCCTCCCCTGCCAGCCTGATTGCCCCAACTGCCCTCCCCTGGCTGCCCCCAATGGCCCTGCCCTGCAGGCCTGGTCACCCCCAATGGCCCTCCCCTGCCAGCCTGATTGCCCCAACTGCCCTCCCCTGGTTGCCCCCAATGGCCCTGCCCTGCAGGCCTGGTCACCCCCAATGGCCCTCCCCTGCCAGCCTGATTGCCCCAACTGCCCTCCCCTGCCAGCCTGATGACCCCTAATTCCCTGCCAGCCTGATGTCAGCCCTAACCCCTTCCAGCTAATCTTGCCCCTAACTGCTCTTCCCTGCCAGCCTGATCTTGCCCCTAACTGCCTTTGCCTCAGCCCCCACCACTATGGCTTTGTCCAGAAGGAAGTTGGACATCCGGAAGATAGTCGGTCGACCCCGTCTAATTTGCGTATAACCCTTTTATTAGTATAGATAGTATTGTAATGTATGGATACAGCTCTTTTTGTTCACCCATTTTTCAATGTTTCTATTTGGGGGGATATTATGAGTAATGCTACTATAAATACTCATGTACAAGTCCTTGTGTGGATATATATTTTCACAGCTCCTGGATAGATACCTAGGAGTGGAATTGCTGAGTCATATGATAAGTCTATGTTTAACTTTTCATGAAAAAATTATTTTTCGAAGTAATTTTTGAAATTACTTGGAATTTCGTACATTCCTGCCAGCAATGTATAAAAGTTCCAATGTTTCCACACCCTTGTCAATGCCTATCATAGCCATCCTTGTGGGTGTGAAGTGGTATCTCATCATGGTTTTGATTTGCATTTCCCTAATGAAGTTGAACATGTTTTCACATGAGTTCTGGGACATTTTATATCTTTTTTTGGAGAAATATCTATTACAATCATTTTTGCATTTTCACATGTGCTATCTTTTCATTATTGAATTGTAAGTGTTCTTTATATAGTATTCTGGATAAAAGCCACTGATCAGATTAAAAAAAGATTTGGGGGGAACATCCTAACCACTGAGAATAGCAAGAGTCAAGACCCTGAGTTGTGCCTCAGCTGGTCTGGCTCAGTGAATAAAGAGTAAGCCTATGGACTGAGGGGTCCCGGGTTCAATTCCAGTCAAGGGCACATGCCTGGGTTGCAGGCTCGATCCCCAGTGGGCATGCAGGCTTAATCCCCAGGAGGTGGCCAATCAATGATTCGCATCATTGATGTTTCTTACTCTCTCTTCCTCTCCCTTCCTCTCTGAAATCAATAAGAATATTTTTAAAAATATGCAATGACTTTAGCTTCTTGAAAAAAAAAAAAGACCTTGAGACAAGGCAGAGATTTTCTTATTCAAAAAAACAGAAAGATAAAGGTGATGTATTGTAGAATTATATACCTGAAACCTGTACAATTTTATTAACCAATGTCATCTCAATAAATTCAATTAAAAATTAATGAATGAATTAATTAAATGTAAGAAAACACACACACCAAAAACCAAAAGGGAAAAGGATTAAGAAGTATAAATTGGTAGTTACAGAACAGTCATGAGGATGTAAAGTACAGCAAAGGGAATACTGTAATAACTATGTATGGTGTCAGATGGGTACTAAATTCATTGGGGTGATCCCTTCATAACTTATATAAATGTCTAATCATGGGTTGTACACCTGAAACTAGTGTAATATTGTATGTCAACTATAATTGAAAAATAAAAATTATTAAAAAAGCAAAAACACAGAAAGAGGTCAGCAGGACTAGCTAGTGGCATAGGAAAACATAAAAGTGAGGTCAGAAAAGTAAACAGACTTGAGACCAAGAGAAGGAATTTAGAATTCATTCAAATTGCAATGGGAATCTTCCATTGGAGGGTTTAAGTGAATCAGAGACATTTAAAATAACTAAATATTTCTTGGGTATTACCCTCACCAAAATATACACTTGACCAAATTCTGATATATGGATTCTTTCCTGGTGTTCCTATCCTGGTGATTTATCATACAGAAATCAGATTCTTGTGTTCTTGTTTTAATGAGTGCAAGACATCTTGAAATCCATTTCATTGAATTTGTTTTTACACTTTTGAATGCTATGATACACCACTGATTATAGTTTTATAAAGTGGATAAAATAAACAAATATTGTAGAGAAAACATTAAAAATTAAAGTTCTTTATTTCTTGATTGTGTAGTCTTTGGTTAAAATAAAGTTTCATCCAATTAATACTAAAAAAGTTGTTCTTTAGAATCTTTTATATTATATAAGCTCAAGGGAACAAATGAAATTTTCTCTTGCGTGAGAAATGTATGCTTTATTTAGCTTTTGAAATTCACTGATGCATGAGGCTACTTGGTTTGACTTTTGGGTAATCATTTGGGAAATTTGCTCTCTTTTATACATTCAACATGTTGAATCATCTGCAAGTATAGCAACAGCCCTGATGTACATTTCAAATTGGGAATTCCTCAAAATATTATAAAAGAAATATGCCATGTCAAAAATTCTGAAAGCCTCTAGAAGCATACAGACCATCAAATTCTAGAAGCCTATAATGGTGATATACATATGCCCATTGCATAAATACTGATTTTAACTATTAGAGTTTACTAGAGAAGCATGTACAGTGAAGAACTCTTTAGGGCCTTATACTTTCTATGCTTCCCCAAATTTCTGCTCTTGTCCTTTTTTTCTAGGCCCCAATCTCTTGTTTACATTCCTCATGTATGTTCTTGTTCTATTTCCTCTTCATTTACTGTCACATGATCATAATCACCATATCATGTCTTTGCACCATTTTTTAAGTGATCCCACATATCTAGAAAAAGTCCTGTCTTTTATCAACACTACCACTAAGCCAAGCTCTAGACAAAACTGGGAAAAATGATCCTTCACAGTCCTTTAATCTTTCCTTTAAGTCCTCATTGACTTCTTTTTAGCACCTCTAGTCTATCAAGTATTTATAAATCTCAGGCCTTCTCTTTCTTTTCCAACATTGGGGCTCAGATTAAGCTAGATCATATTGAAAACCTCTCAGATATATTAAAATTTAAACAATATAATAGATAGTTTCACTTGTGCAGGGAGTATCTGCATTTGAACATGGAGTAATTGGTTAGTACAAAGGACTGAAGATGTAATCATGAAATGTTCAGAACAATCAGGTTAGGTACCAGACATGCCCAATGTCCTTGGAACTGCCCTGCTCAGGAAAGGAGCACCAGGTTCTTTGAGTAGTCAGACAGTAACCTGACCGGAGTGGGCACCTGGCTAACGTAGTCCCACTCATAAAATACCAATCACCTAGAAGACTGACTGGTACAAAAGGTTCTTCCCAAGGTGGTGAGGTAATTCACTAAGCCAATTAGCCTATCTCCTTCCAGAGTTTTGTCTGGAGATTTCAGGAAAAATTTCTCAGTAAAGGTAGGAGAGCAGAATGGGCAGGCCAGTTAGGAAAAACAGCTAGGAGAAAGGCCACAAGGTGATGAAAGAGAAAGTAATTGGTCCCAAAGTGTTTGGTTATTTATTACTGTGTAATAAATTACCCCCAAACTTAGTATTTCCAATAACAATTTTATATTCTTACTAGAGGCCTGGTACATGAAATTTGTGAATGGGTAGGGTCCCTAGACCTGGTCAGGGCCAATCAGGTTCCCTGCCTCCCTGTCTCCCTGCCTCCTCCTTCCCTCATTCCCTCAGCACCCCACTGCCACTGCTGGTCACCCGCCATGTTCCATGCCACCCCCTGGTGGTCAGTGCACTTCATAGTGAGTAAGTGAACTCCCATGCTCCTGGTCGAACTCCCGAGGGGACACTTTGCATATTAGCCTTTTATATATATAGGTGATCTTGTGGGTCAGGAATTAAGGCAGAATTTGCTTGGCTCCTTTTCCTGCTCTTCTTGGCATTAGCTGTCTCATTCACTCATTTGCACTCACATGGTGGTTGAGCAGAGCTGGAAGTTCCAAGCAAGCTTTACTCCAAAATATGGCACTTCAGTATTCCTCCACATGGAATACTCTCTCCTTCCATGTGGTCAAGCTTGGACTTCTGCAGTGTGGTGGTCTGTGAGTGGTTGTCCTCTTACATGGTGGCTGGCTTCTAAGACAAAGCATTACAAGAAGGACAAAGCAGAATATACAGATCTCTGAAGACCTAGCCTTGAAAGTAATGTGATCACTTTTGCCACATTCTATTTGTCAAAGTATGTGAAGGGACTTGCCTGAATTCAAGGGAAGGGTAAGAAACAGACCTTGATGAGAGGTGTGGCATGAATTTGATGATATCTATAAGTCACCAAATCAGGTTTTTCTTAGATCCAGATGTCTTTCCAGTTCCGAGTCTTTGCCCTATGCAAACAGAAGGTCCCAGTGGACAGAGTTGGGTGGTGGTGAAGAGAATGGAGTGGTGTTTAGTACTACTGAAGTCATGCCTTGCGGATACCCACTATGCTTATTAGTAATGTTTTGCTTAAATCATGTCACAATGCCTCTCTAGTTTAAGGATATAAATGAAGACTTGAACTTTCTTTAAAGCTCTGCTAGCAATTATTTTCTATGGAATCCCCTTTAAATGTGCTAATAACTCTTAAGTTAATAGAACGATAAAAATGTGAAACTAAAAAAAATACAAAATAGATCTTATATAGATGTTTCCTTTAAAAATTTGTGCAGCCAGACCAGCGTGACTCAGTGGTTGAGCATTGACCTATGAACCAGGAGGTCATGGTTTGATTCCCAGTCAGGACATATGCTTGGGTTGTGGGCTTAATCCCCAGTAGGGGGGCATGCAGGAGGCAGCAAATCAATGATTCTCCCTTATCATTGATGTTGCTATCTCTCTCCCTCTCCCTTTTTCTCTGCAAGCAATAAAAATATATTAAAAAAATTTGTGCAAAGGAGAAAAAATATACATCTGGCCCGATAGTATGAGGTGTAATAGGATTGAGTACATGTCGAAGAGGAGATATGACAAGGATTAGACATTTATTTGATTGGCCCTCATTAATCCATGAATGTTGGTGTAATGCATATGAGTAAATCTTTTGCTAATCTATCTGAAATGCCAAGGACTTTTCACAATATATGCTGTTTTCACATTTCATGGGTTAGAAGTATATAATGCATATAACAAAGTGTATATCTCAGGCAACTGGCAGAGTGAGGGTGAGTGGCAGGGAGACAGGAGGTGCATAGAGTGGCCAAACTGGAATGACCTAGGGTGAAAAAGATGCTCCGATCCCTTTGTGGGAAATGAAACCTAAGGCACTGAAGACAAGAGGAAAGTCACATTAGAGCTAGAAGACTTCTATCTTAGCTTTACTTATTTATTTTTATAAATAACTCTAAGATAGGTTAAGAAACTTACCCAAAGTTTCATAATTACTTAGGTACAGCCATTTGATTTATAAATGTATAAGTGTGCATGTATCTACCATTGATATACATACAAGTAATATTTTGGACTTTCGAAACCTCACCTCTGGGTTTGTCACCATTTATAAGATCTACTTCCCTGTATTTCCTTTCAAGACTGAATATGATGTTAATTTTAAAACTATTTTACCTGTTTTAAAACTGTTTTAAGTCAAGTTTTCTCAAACTTTAATGTCAAGGTTATGATTTATTGCCCTAACAAGTTTGGCTCAGTGGATAGAGTCTTGGCCTGTGGACTGAAGGGTCCGGGTTCGATTCCAGTCAAGAGCACATACCTCAGTTGCAGGCTCCTCCCTGGCCTGAGCCCTGGTCTAGCTCATGCAGGAGGCAACCAATTGATGAATTTCTCTCACATCGATATTTCTCTCTATCTTTCCCTCTCTCTTCCACTCTTTCTAAAAATCATTGGAAAAATATCCTTGTGTGAGGATTACAAAAACAAAAAAAAAGAAAAAGAAAAAGATTATGATTTACTAGAGGCCCGATGCACAAAGATTTGTGCAAGAATAGGCCTTCCTTCCCCTGGCTGCCGGCACCGCCTTCGCTCGGGCTGGAGCCACCTTTTCGCCTTTGCTCTGGCCCAAAGCCACCTTTTGCCTCTCGCCTTGTTGCATCAATTTGCATATTCCTTCCTTATTGGCTGTGGGCACTTCCATCTTTGTCATGGAGTTATGGTCAATTTGCATATTCTGTCTTTATTAGATAGGATTAGGTCTGAGATGATGCAGTTCTCACAAACTCCCAGATGAGGATGAGGATGCTTGTCTGGGGGCCACACTGTGAATAACAACTAATTATGGTATAAAATGTGTCCCTAAAATACCAGTGGAAATCACCAGGAAATTAATACTAGGTATAAATGCCAAATGAATTCTACTTTCCCAGGATTGCCAAAGATTTATTCATTTATTCAAGAAATACTTATCAAGAACTTATAATATGGTAGGTATTGATCTAGAAAAATAGAAGATAAAATTTCTGTCATTTCTATTATTATAATAAAACAAAGCACCAAATTTGTGCTTATTCTGAAGTCAGTTTTGATATGCCCAAACAACTTGCTTTCTAATACCCTTTGGGCATAGATTATATATATCAAAAGACTTTTATTGTGTCAATATGTTGATCAAGTTCCCAGAATTGAGAAATACTTTTGGAGACTACTTTCAGTAAAAGGTTGCTTCAAAGTAAAATGTTTCACCAAAACAAATGGAAAGACATGTTTTACTTTTAGTCCACAGAGGAAACACAGCTTATATTGTATGGCACTTGAACTTGTTGAATGTGCATAGAATGCTTTGTGCAATCTATGTGGTCTTTTGTGACATTAGCCAGGTCAGGTTGACCTGCCAAATAACAGATATTGCTGAATGTCAACCAGAAAAAAAGAGGTGAATTATTCGGTACTGTCTTTCTTTATTGCAAGGGCAACAACTTCACCATTTATTAATCCAATGAGATGCTCACTTGATAATTAACCTGGGAGTTACATCAAATGTCTAATTGTACCCCTGACAGCAAGAGGGTGAAGTTTGCTGAGCCTTGAAACTCTCTCAACACATCCTTAGGAGGTGCAGCTTTTTAGCTATCAGTTGGTGGCTGTGAGAGTAAAAAAAAAAATAGCAGTCATGCTATTGCAACAGTGATTGCCCCAGCATCTTCTTTCAGTTAATGAAATGTCGTAAGTTCAAGACCTAAGTTATTGGTGGAACTAACAAGATCCAAACGAATACCACTTGTAAGATAAAGTCTTTAGGATTTAAAGCTTATTCACAATCATGCTATTAGGATTGTATTTTGTAGGCATTTACTAGTTCACTGTAATTTATTTATGAATATCTTTTTACCACGTAAAGTGTAAGTTACTTGTGAGCAAAAATAGTGCCACCTATTTTTCCACTGTGCCCATATACAGCCTTGTTCATGATAAGTTTGGTGAACTTAAGCTCAGATCTGCTTGGTGAATGATAATAGGACACAATCTGCATACTTATTTTCTTTATTAGCATCAGACTTGCTCTACTTATTCCAAAGAGGTTTGCTTGGTCCTCTTTGTGCTTCCCTGATAATGGCTGAATTAGAATTAGACACTCAAAGAACTTTGGATAAATTCTGATTATTCTACAATTGACTCTTGTAGACAGACAAATAAGTGTAGATTACATAAACTGCTTGAATATCTTCTGGTTAGTCCTAACCCAGATCATTTGTATTGAGAATTCAGAAGGAGGCATTAAAGAATTGCACTCCATCAACATTGGTTTCTGGAGGACCAAAATTTACTTTTCACTTTCCTCTCAATTGCTTATATTCTATGAGACTGAAGAAGTAACATATCTAGATATAATTTTGCACAGTTTTTCTTGAAAAATCTCCCACACCACTTTGATTATATTACTTAATATAATTATCTTACATAGTGATAAGCCTAGGGCGCCGAAAATGTCTTCAAGGAATATTACCCATAATATTCTGGCTATCATAGAAATGATTCTGAATATAGAACCAAACCCTAAGTGTTAAAAGATGTGCCTTATTCTTACCACCTCTAGACCCAACTGCTTGTTGCATAAATCTCTGTTGTCCACCTCACACCACTGCACACCAGGCACGCTGCTGAAAAGTTTCTGTGCATCAACTCACTTAATCTTTGGGATAACCATAAATAGTAGATATAATTTTTGTACCAATTTACAGATGGGGAATCAGTGGTACAGGGAGATGTTAAGAAATTTGGCCAAGGAAACTCAATTAGTATGCACAAAATGGATTTAAACCCAGATTTACCTAACCCTAGAGCAGATTTTGCTGCATGCAAACCCTATCCTATTGAGAGAACAATTAACATAACTCTACTCTCATAACAATAGCAATGGAGATTTTGAAAAGATAAACACTACTTCCTGTCCTGATTTGAGTCCAACAGATCAACTTTTCCTTGTGCATCATGACTTTACATAGTTGAATCATAATATAGATGCAATATTTAATTATATATTTTTCACTTGTCTTTATATGGTATCATTTTTTCTTCTTATATAGTGTTATGGTTTGCAAAATTTTTATCTACTTAATGTTGATATGCATTATGCAAACATTTCAATGTAGAGTTTTCTTTCTTTTCCCCTTTTTATTTTTTAAATTTTATTGTTTAAAGTATTACACATAGTAGTACATGTATCTCCTTTTGCCCCCCATTGACCTTCCCTCAGCTTCCCCTAGCCCCTGTCTCATGCCCTCATCCCACCCCCACCCCCCCCAGTGTCTTGTGTCCATTGGTTGTGCTTATATGCATGCATACAAGTCCTTCGGTTGATCTCTTTGCCCCCTTCCCCACACTCCCCAGCCTTCCTGCTGTAATTTGACAGTCTGTTTGATGCTTTACTACCTCTGTATCTATCTTTTGGTTCATCAGGTTATAATGTTCTTTATTTTTCATAAATGAGTGAAATCATGTGCTATTTTTCTTTCATTGCCTGGCTTATTTCACTTAGCATAATGCTCTCCAGTTCCATCCATGCTGTTGCAAATGGTAAGAATATCTTCTTTTTTATAGCAGCGTAGTATTCCATTGTGTAGATGTACCATAGTTTTCTAATCCACTCATCTGCTGATGGGCATTTAGGGTGTTTCCAAATCTTAGCTATGGTGAATTGTGCTGCTATGAACACAGGGGTGCATATATCCTTTCTGACTGGTGTTTCTAGTTTCTTAGGATATAATCCTAGAAGTGGTATTACTGGGTCAAATGGGGGTTCCCTTTTTAGTTTTTTGAGGAAAATCCATACTGTTCTCCACAGTGGCTGCACCAGTCTGCATTCCCACCAGCAGTGCAAAAGAGTTCCTTTTTCTCCGCATCCTCTCCGGCACTTGTCATTTGTTGATTTGTTGATAATAGCCATTCTGACAGGTGTGAGATGGTACCGCATTGTTGTTTTGATTTGCATCTCTCTGATGATTAGTGACTTTGAGCAGGTTTTCATATGTCTCTTGGCCTTCCTTCTGTCTTCTTTCGAAAAGTGTCTATTTAGATCAGTTGCCCATTTTTTTGATTGGGTTGTTTATCTTCTTTTTGTTAAGCTGCATGAGTACCCTGTAAATGTTGGAGATTAAACCCTTATCGTTGACATCATTGGCAAATATGTTCTCCCATGCAGTGGGCTTTCTTGTTGTTTTATTGATGGTTTCCTTTGCTGTGCAAAAGCTTTTTATTTTGATGTAGTCCCATTTGTTTATTTTTTCTTTAGTTTCCATTGCCCTAGGAGCAGTATCAGTAAAGAAATTGCTTTGGCATATGTCAGAGATTTTTCTGCCTGTGGATTCCTCTAGTATTTTTATGGTTTCTCATCATATGTTTAAGTCCTTTATCCATTTTGAGTTTATTTTTGTGTATGGTGTAAGTTGGTGGTCTAGTTTCATTTTTTTTGCATGTACTGTTCAATTTTCCCAACACCATTTATTGAAGAGACTGTCTTGACTCCATTGTATGTTCATGCCACCTTTGTCAAATATTATTTGAGCATAGTGGTTTGGGTTGATATCTGGATTCTCTATTCTATTCTATTGGTCTATATGTCTGTTCTTGTGCCAGTACCAGGCTATTTTGAGAGTAGCTTCCTATTTCTCATTTACAGCAGATCCTTTAGCATTTCTTGCATTGCTGGTTTGGTGGTAATAAACTCCCTTAGTCGTTTTTTGTCTGTGAAGCTCCTGATTTCACCCTCAATTTTGATTGATAGCTTTTCTGGGTCAGTATTCTTGGATTCAGACCCTTCCTTTGCATGACTTTGTATATTTCATTCCATTCCCTTCTGGCCTGATGTGTTTCTGTTGAGAAATCAGTCGCTAGTCTGATGGGGGATCCTTTGTAGGTAACTTTTTGTCTCTCTCTGGCTGCTTTTAAGATTTCTTACTTTGTCGTTGGTGTTTGCCAATTTAATTATAATGTTCCTTGGCATTGGTCTTTTGGGGTTCATTTTATTTGGGACTCTGTGAGCTTCTTGGATTTGTGTGAGTTTTTCTTCCCTATATCAGGGAAGTTTTCTGTCATTATTTCTTCAAACAGGTTTTCTATTTCTTGTTCAGTGTCCTTTCGTTCTGATACCCCTATTATGTGGATGTTGTTTTGTTTCGTGTTGTCCCAAAGTTCCCTTATACTTTCCTCCTGCTTTTTAATTTTTTATTTTTAGAAGCTGCTCTGCTTGGGTATATTTTCTTACCTTGTCTTCTAGCTCACTGATGCGGTCCTCTGCTTCTTCTAGTCTACTCTTGATGTTTTCTATTGAGTTCTTTATAGCATCGATGTGATTTTTCATTTCTTCTTGGTTCTTCTTCATTTCCTCTTGGTTCTTACACATATTGTTGAATTTGTCTTCCATTCTTTTCAGTCACCTTATGACCATTTCTCTGAATTCTTTCTCTGACAGGTTGCTTGCCTCCATTTCATTTACTTCCTTTTCTGGTGATGCCTGCTTTTCTTTCATATGTGGGCTGTTTCTTTTTCTCCCCATGATCTCTCCTCTCTGGGTGTCTGGTTATGTTGTTCTCTCTCTCTCCTGCATTGATTTAAAGGCACAAAATACAACACAACAAGGCACAACACACAAGGCACTAAACACAAATGTATTCATGATATTAATAACCCCTAATAAAGGTGACCACCAGAGAAAAGAGAATTAGGGAATAAGAAAGAAAGAAGAAGAGAAGAAAAAACAAAAAGAGAGACAAAAAAAGAAGTGCAAAAATGAAATCAGGAAAAGGAAATAAAAAGTAAGAGAGAAAAGAAAGAGAATAAAAAAGAAGAGGTGGGAAAACTATTTATATGGGGAGAAAACTCCTTTAGAACAGCTGCTAATCCCAACAAATGCCAGCCACAAATACCTAGAGATGAATGCAAACTACAAACAACAACTAATATCAAGCAAGGTGAGGGAAAACAGAAGCAAAAAGCAAAACATAAAAACAAAAAGCAAAAGCAAAACAATCTCACAAACAAGCATAAAAAAACCCAATATAATCAACAATTAAGCAAACAACAACAAAAGGACAGATAGAAAAAATATTTGGATAGTGAACAAAGAGAAGAGAGAGGTGTGTATGGACTTAGTGCAGGGAATTGGAAATTAGATATATAAGTGGGGTGAAATTTTAATAGGGGGTAAAAAGAAGGAATAGGGAAAATTTAAAGCAGGAAGAAGGGAAGAGAAACAGGACAGCAAAAGGGGAAAAGTTAGGAAGAGAGTGTTGGCATAAAGGTAAAGTTGAGATAAAGTAAAATGATGCTAAAGGAAAGATGAAAATAGAATGTAGTACACTAATCCCGAAGTAAAATAAAGATTAAATAAAATGACACATTTTTAAAAAGAGGTAAAACAGTAGTAGTAATAATACTGATTGAAAATAAAAATGTAATAATTAAAAAGATAAAATCAAATGAGGAAAAAAGAGAAAAAAATTTGGTTTCTTAAGTAAAAGATAAAAAATAAAAATGTGCAGTAGTGACGGTCATTCACTTCCTCTACTGTTCTGTTTGGCATGCCTGTTTCCTAGTCAGGACAGTACTGGAGTTCCCTGTGTTACACTGCTCCTCAGTGTTGTAGGCCATAGTCCTGATTTTCAAGCAGGCAATACTTCTCTGTTTCTTATACTCCTTTATTTGTGTTTACACAAGAGTCAATTTGTGATTCAACCTCTGGGTGGCAGTGTTTCTGGATTGACATCTGGGTCTATAGGTCCTCTCTAGCTAGTGTTTAGATTTTGTTTTCCCTGTGGTGCTTAATATCGATATGGGGGAATGGGCTGCCCCAGAGCTGGTTCCCTGATGGTTATTCCCCGCTCTGATCCCCAGGTTCTACAAAAACAACTTTCCCCTGCAGTCTTTTAGAGTGTCCCCAATTGGGTGATCCTATGTATTGGGCTTAGTAATGAAAAGCACGGATTTAAGGAGGAAAAAAAAAAAGAGAGAGAGAGAGAGAGAATAAAAAGAGCCAGAGTAAGTGCGCGAACTCTGGCGCTGCAGTGCAAGTTTTGTGCAGTCTTTTTTCCCCTTGGGTCTAAGCAGCCAGCACACTGTTAATTTTTTTTTTTTAGGCTATCCTTTTGCACCCAGTTCAGCTATGGGTTGCTTTTTAGAGTTCCCTTCTGTTAGCAGCCCTGCGGATCCCCTTCCACATTTGCGGATCAAGCCTGCCCCAAAGGCTGTGGACTTTTATGGACACAGACTTCCCTGGGTCCTCCAGTTCCCGTGTGTGCGTTTCTCTCTCCAGCCTGGACCACAGAACTCACCTTATCCCAGGTGAAATTTGACCTTTCTGTGAGAGATTGCAGAGCACCTCCAAATCCCGGTGCTCGCGCCACTTGGGGACCAGTGTTCCTGGGTTTGCAGCTGTTCACTGGGTGCCCTTGTTGTAGAGTCCTGGGATTTTCAGGCTTCTGACAACATCCTCTCTCCCCTTTAAGATGGTGCGGTCTCCGCATCAGAGCTGGTCGCTCCAGGAGGGATCCCAGCAGCAGTGGAGGCTGCCCAGTCAGGGGAACCCTGTCTGCAATCCCCCACAGTATAGCTGTCCCCCAACTCACAAACACTCCCCATGCAACCACACACTCTCCCTTTGTTCTCTCACGCACTATCTTGCAGTCTGCCTTCCCATCAACAGACATCTTCTCTCCTCTTTTTCTTTTAGTATATCTGAAATGACGATCTATAATAATGAAAGCATAATATGTAATTAGACCGGATAGCCGAATGACCTTCCATATGACCTTCTGGACAAAGCTGGGGCTGCAAGCAGCCAAGGCAAGCTGCCACAGCTGCGAGGGCTGAGCCCCTTGCACGAATTTCGTGCATCAGGCCTCTAGTCTTGTTATATGTAGCTCACCTACCCTTCCTTCTTTCCTTCCTTCCTTCCTTCCTTCCTTCCTTCCTTCCTTCCTTCCTTCCTTCCTTCCTTCCTTCCTTCCATTTCTTCCCTCTCTCTCTTTTCCCATTTTCCTTTCTCTCTCTTTTGTGTCATCCTCTTTCTTAGGATAAATTGTGCGACATGATCAAGAAGAATATTTTTGCAAACTTTGAAACTTCTAGCCAAAGTATTTTCCAAAAATATTGTACCAATTTATGCTGAAATCATTAATCTATGAATTATTTTATTCATCCTTACCAGAATTGTTCATTATAAATTTAAATAGTAGAATGTTTCCATATTAGCAAATATTTCACATTTTGGGGTGGGTTCCTTTTAGAGCTTTACATCTTTTATATTATTAGAGAAATTAACCTTTTCATAATTAAAAATGTTCAATATACTTCTCTTTTTAAAGATAGATTAACAAAATCGTTTTATGCTCCACCATCCATATCTGCCCAAGAGCTATGACACACTTTTCTCTACCTGTCAAAGCATCCATTTTTGCTTGTTCACTCAAGACTTTACACTGTTACCCAAGTCTAGGAAAAGAAATTCCCCTGGGCTAGCCTTTTCTCTTTTCTTTACCACAGTCTGAATTTGCATTCAGAGGTTCCCATTTTCTTTCTCTTGATGTTACCCAATAGATACCACAAAGTAACTGGAGAAAAACTCTTGTGGCTCTAATTATAAGAAGTTACCTAACCTCCAAAGAACACAGTGCATTCCTATGTGCAGAACAATCAGCCACTAGTACTGATTCAGTTTCACACATTTTCCTTTTTTAAAAGTTATTTATTGATTGATTTGAGACAGAGTGAGAAAGAGAAAGAGAGAGAAATATTGATTTCCTGTTCCACTTATTGATGCATTCATTGATTGCTTTTTATATGTGCCCTGACTAGGGATTAAGCCTGCGACCTTGGTGTACTGGGACAATGATCTAATCAATTGAGCCAGCTGGCCAGGGTCACACATTTCCCCTTTGATAAAGTTCTAGTGAGGAGAATGATGGATGGGAATGGAGGGAGCATGGCTGAAAACTCACTTCTTGTGAACAGTATCACCAGTTATCTATTCAAAAGTTATCTGAATAGTGAATAATTATTTTTTCAATTTTGAGAAACTTTTCTATTTTGAAAAACTTGGAACCTACAGTCAAATTATGAGACTAATACATTGAACACTTGTAAGTTATTTATCTATATTCACTAATTGTCAATGTTTTGCCATATTTACTCTATCTCCTTTTCTTTCTATTACATTTTTCCTCTGCATTAGTTTAGAATAAGATGCACCTTAACTTTACCCTTAAAGACTTGAGCATATATCTCCTAATAATAAGATATTCTGATATACAACCACAATATAATTATTACTACATAAAATTAATCATTTACTCATTGTCTAATACTCATTATTAATACTATTGTCTAATGTAGTGATACCAAATTCATACCCAAATTTCTCTGATTGTCCCAATGGCTCTAAAACTTATTTTTTTAAACCTAGAGATCTATCAAGAATCATGTATTTTATTTAGCCTGTTTTAATCTAGAGCAGCTCCTCATTCTTTTTTTTAAAATCTTTCATGAAATTGACATATTTGAAGATTCTAGGCCCCTCCTCCCTCTACATTTTGGAATATGAAAGATGTCTTTCTGACTGTCCTACCAATCTACTTTTGACATAATTTCTCTCTTTGTGTTTTACTAGTATTTACCCAGGTCTCTGCACTAGCCTTTATCTAGAAAACCCCTTTCTCCTCTTTAATCAGTTTTTGGGACACTTTTTTATTTTACTTTTGTTTTTTCCCCTTTCCCATTTCTTGTATGCACTCATCTGTTTCCTTCAGATAGTGGTATTTTTAAACATTGTAAGTTGCCTGGTATTATTTGTCTTCTTTCTGGCTCTTTAGCACCTCCCTTCAAGACTATGTGTGTTCTACAAAGACAATTTTTTTAAACATATATTTTCTAAAGCATAATCTAAATTTTCCTTTTAGAGTTATACTTGCTTTCACTCATCTCCCCAGCCTCTTTCTTTTATGTAGGTCTCAACTGAAGTTTTCATTTTCCAAGTTGCCCTAAACTAAAAGTTTATTTTTATTAAAATCATGTTAATTTAGATATACTCTGCTATTCTTGGCTCTTTGGTAGAAAAATAGATTCTCTCATATTTTTGGTTCAACATACATGAGATTCTATCTATTTTGGTCAACATGAACCTTGGATTTAAAGTCTAAAGGAAGAAAAATAAGCTTAACATACCTAGGCAAACATACCTGCTAAAAAATGGCTCTTATAAAATTACATTCTGATTATTTGAAGATAATACTATCAAATGCAGTCTCACTGGAAAACATGTAAGACCTGGTGGGGCCTTAGAGATAATTAATTACTTAGTTTTCAAATGAGGAGGCAGAGAGCCCAAATAATTTAGTCACATTTGGTTGGTGGCAGAGACAGCCACCATGTCCTGATTCTCAGTTCAAATTTATTTCTTTTGCTCTCATTGTGTTTCAATTTAATATTTTCTTAGTAATACTATTTGGATGAATAGAAATAATTGAAAAACACTTGCAAATGGAAACAACGAAATATTAAGAGGGCCAGTAACAACAACCTCATCAACTGTAACTTCTGTATCAACTATATTGCTTTAAAAATATTGTCTTAAAAATTATATATATATATATATATATATATATATATATATATATATATATATATATAGTCTTGCCCAGCTGGTGTGGCTCAGTGTTTGAGCATCAACCTATGAACCAGGAGGTCACAGTTTCACAGTTTGATTCCCCGGTCAGGGCACATGCCTGGGTTGCTGGCTCAATCCCCAGTAGGGGCATGGAAGAGGCAGCCAATCAATATTTCTTTCTTATCATTGATGCTTCTATCTCTCTCTCCCTCTCCTTTCCTCTCTGAAATCAATAAAAATATATTTTAAAGAAACACCAAAAACATAATCTTGCTTTTATAGCTATGGCTACAGATCTGACATTTACTGAATTATTGCTTTGCACTGGGCACTTTTCTTGGTATTTTGCATTCACTCATTTAATCTTTACAATATCCCTAAAAGTTGGTATATTATTCTCCTCATTTTACAAATGTAAAAACACTTGAGTAACTTGTCTTAGGTTATTTATTGATGGTACCAAAATGGGCTGAAAACTCTTCAGTTTCCAGGATTGTGCTCCTAACATTATGCTATATAGTCTCTCTTGGTCTTCAAACACAAATACCATCCATTCTTTTTCACAGAAGTAGAAACTGAGGCTTTGGTAAGTTTGAATGATTGTTTTTATTGTTACCCAGCCAATGAGATGCCAATAGCTATCCAAAACGACCTTTGCCTCAAATTGGGATTTTTTTTCAGTATCACAAATCCTATATAATAAAGAGGTAATATGCAAATTGACCATCACACCCTCACAAATGGCTGCCTATGACCAGACCAGCAGGGAGGTTAATGAGGAATGACCAAACGACTCAACAAGCAGGCTGCGTGGGGTGACCAGGCCAGCAGGGGGGGCAGTTGGGGGTAACCAGGCCGGCAGGTGGGGCAGGTGGGGGTGATTAGACTGGCAGGGGAGGCAGTGAGGGGAGACAAAGCTGGCGGAGGGGCAGTTGGGGGTGACCAGGCTGGCAAGGGGGGCAATAAGGGATGACTAGGCTGGCAGGTGGCACAGTTAGGGGCAAACAGGCCAGCACGCAGAGGCATTGAGGGGCGATCAGGCTGGCAGGAGGTAGGCAGTTAGGGGCGATCATGCAGGCATGGAGGTGAGTGATTAGGAGCCAGTGGTACAGGATTGTGAAAGGGATGTCTAACTGCCAGTTTAAAGCACAGTCGGACATCCCCTGAAGGGTCCCAGATTTGAGAGGGTGCAGGCTGGGCTGAGGGAACCGCCCCCCCTCCCCATGCATGAATTTTGTGCACTGGGCCTCTAGTATGTTATAATCTCCATTCTATAAGGATTGTTGGTGAGACTTCCAACAGGAATTTTATTAGGTTACATTAATTTGTCACATTGTTTCTTCTTGCCAATGTGAACTGGTGAGATGGCTGCCTGTAGTTTATGTTCTGTCATCTCTAATTATGGAATTCTTTTTCTGTACAGAACTAATCACTTGTATTTGTTAGAGACTAGATATTAATAACTAATTAACAATCTCCTTTTAAAAATAGAAAACACTAAATTAAACTCCTCATTTATGATTAATGTAATCCTTATATTAAAGTGCTTTAAGTTAGTATAGGTACTGCTATCAAATAATGCTTTAAAAGGTTATTAAGGCTAGAAATAACTTAAGTATGGTAAATAACTAAGTGGATAATAGAAAATAGAATTTTGGCCAAGAGTCTAATATAGAACTAAATTGTCAAGTAGAATTGACCTGATAATGGAATAAATTGTGAGCTGATGACCCAAGTCCTGAATGTTTCAGACCTCACTGGAAAGAGGAACTGTGGTTTATTGTGCTTGATGAAGAATGTATACCATCATAACCCTCCATTCCATTTTAGGCAAGTAGGAAATAATACTGAAATAGTTGGAAAATTGGTCTGAATTTTATGAGGCTCTGCTTCTGTCTCCTTCTCAGCTATGTGTTGGCTAACAGATGAAGAACACCTTAAAATTAGAAGAGGCGAATGGCCTCTTGGAACTCTCTAAGAACCAAGGACTTTAGGTAAGTTTGACACCAATACATAAATTTCCCTGACAGTCTGGGAAATGAGAATAGTCACTAACATCTCTGAATAACTACTTACACAAAAATCATTGGTACCTTCAATAAAATTCCCCCGACTGTTTGTCTGTTTGTTTGTTTGTTTGCGGTGAGCAGGGTAGCCTACACAATAGGTAATTGTAGTTGGACCACAATGTAAGTTGGTTAAGACCTTATCTCAACAGCATGTTTTGCTTGAAAAATGAAGTATAAAAGTCTAACTCAGGGAGAGTGCATGGTTGAGAAAGTTTCTGTGGAAAAGAACAGAGTAAGAAAGAGAGAGTGATAAGAAAGATAAATGCCAAATACAACCTTTTTTAGTCTTCTAGATACTACATAAAATTCCAGAAACTTATACTCCTTGTCTTTCATAAAACAAATTGTATAGGGAACCCATGTCTGAGTCTAAACATGTAAGCTGATGCCACATTTTGGTTGAGAGGATTTATTGTTGGAGAACATCAAAATATAAGTTTATTATTTGTGGCAGAGTCTGAGGCTGCATCCTAACACACACATTAAGCAGTTTAATGCACTTGAGTAAGCGGTGGTTTCAAGTTATCAGGAACTATTTCTCAAGGGAAGGGTAACAATGGAGACAACAGAGGGGAGAACCTCTGTAAGGAAAAGATAGGCAAAAGCTAATGGTTTCTTCTGTTGACTTGTGTTATATTATAGGTCTTCTCTGTGGTGGCCGTGGGATCCTGGGGGAAACTACTACTCATATTAAAAACTTATGTCTTAGTCTTAGAAAGGAAAATAGGGTTCAGATAGAACAAGTGAACGAAAACTCTGAATGGGAAGTAGTTTTATTTAAAATAACATTATATTTTTCATTTAGTAGTATAAATGTAATTTCATACACTTAGGTTGATATATGTCAGCTTGGCACTTTGAGAGCATGGGCACTCTGCTGTATATCTTGATGATTTTTGACTTATGAATGGCACATTCATACATGGTGTTTTTTTTTTTGTCCATGGGAACTATCTTCCTAGGCTATAAATGAGCTGCTCTTCCTCTGGTCCCCTCCTTTGGAGTGCATAGTGACTTAGGACTCCAAGACCTAGGGATGTAGTACTCAACATTTGGATGGTCCAGATTTTCAGCTGCATGATTTTATGTAGAATTCCTCAGATTCACTTGGGAACCTGAGCTATGGATTTACTGAGGGGGGAAAAGTTCCAATTCCAATTCACTGATTTTCAAGTGTATTTTAGAACATGTTCTGTTTTTATTCTCATTGTTTGTGAAACTCTCCTCATGTGTTTATAAAAGACATGAACATGTTGTTCTCTATCACATACAGCTATTTTGGGAACTATAGATGTCGTGCTTGTTTGGGCCTGTGGAGAAGTGTTTATTTAAAAGCAATACTTGCTCTCCTTACTTCTGGCTAACACCAAATAATCATAAACCTCACTCCTATCATTTGACTTAATCTCTCCCTTTGGATCAAGTGAGACAATTTTCATATTTATGGATTTCTAAAAGCAAATATGCCAACAACTTATAATTTAATGAGGAGATTTATTACTTTAATTAACAAAAAATGCCCAGAGAAAGTTCCAAAATATCTCTTAGCCATTCAGATCTCCCCAGACACTCCTTCAGCTGTCACAACTACCCTATCCTACTGATGTCAGCACTGATTTCCCCACTGCACTCCCAGGAATGGGAATTATGCTCTGCTGGCACCTGGATGGTGCAGTGGCATAGGATTTATTCTATGGCATTGGTGACTTCAATGAATTACCTGGTGTACCTCAATTCTTTTAGATTTTGCAAGTTTATGTCTTCATCACTCTTTTCTTAGTTACTTAGAACCAGGTAACATATCACTTTTTAATGGCCAGCAGATGAAGAGAAGGAGGTGAGTCAGCCTCTGGCTAGGTTTCAGGCAACATCAAAAAGTTCATATTCAATATTAGCGTCAGTCATTATTATCTTATTTGGTTTCTGAAGTGTGAAAATGGATTAAAAAACACAGATTACAGCCCAGCTGGTGTGGCTCAGTTGAGCATCATCCCCAGGCGATTTCTGGTCAGGGCACATGCCTGGGTTGTGGGCTCAATTCCCAGTAGGGGCAGTGCAGGAGGCCGCTGATCCATGTTTCTCTCTCATTGATGTTTCTATCTTTTTCTCTCCCTCTCCTTTCTTCTCTCTCTAAAAAGTTAATAAAAACATGTGGTTTTTTTTAAAAAAAGAAAGGAACATAGTATATATTCTATATATACATTAACCAGCAGAACAGGGGCGTAACACAGAAAATAAGTCCTTGTTTCTTATATTCTCTAAGAAGCATTTGCACAATTTCTGAAGTAGGGAACTAGTACCAATTCCCTGATTACATGAGCTCAACTCCTAGGGCAAATGAAGGAAAGATGTGCCATTCTAGCTATTAGGAAAATAAATTCCAGCTTGCACTTGAAGCATGTTTCCCGGACAACTACATATGGTATACAGATGACTGTTGTCATGAGAACCATCTTCCTGGGCTACTAAAAAAGCTGCTTTTCCTTGATTTCCTACCTTCGGAGTTCTCAGTAACTGAAGATTCAAACATACCTGGCACTTAAACTCAAGTCTTTTCTATCTTACATGCTTTTTTGCAGTATAATCTTGCTACTTATCCATCAGGAGGTGTTTCTCTTTCTCTTGAATCTTGGCTGACCTGTAACAGTTCTTTTCCAAAATTAGTAGGTTTTTAGCTATATCTGAGCTTATTAGACTTTCTTTGATTCATAGAACCTACTCAAAGATATTGTGAAGATATATATGCCAAGATCCAAATAGTTTTATCCACAGGTTTGGCCATGGGAATTGGACCTGCTTTGGTGGGTCCAGGGCACGTGATAGTTCATGTAGTTGCTAATACTTCTGATTCAAAGATGTTGAAAACAGAGAGTTTATTATTGCATTTATGGCTTGGTTTATGAGGCAGAACTAGGAGAAATAAAAGGATTAGAAGGATCAAGTTAGAAGCTTGGATGGGAGGAGAGAATATGCAAAAATGCAAGCAGGGCAATTTATAAAAATCTACAGGAGACAAGATTTGATGAGGTCTTGGAATGCTCAAGTCAAAAGAGAAGTTAGAACAAACTCCAATACAAGACAAGCTAGAGGAATAGAGGAACTGAATTGAAAAGGACAAACCATAGGGATGTGTCCCCAGGAAATGAGTAATTGAACCAAAAGTCCTGTGACTGGGGCCATCTGTTCTTAAAATAAATTCTCTGGATAGAAGAAACTTATGAGGACTTTAGCAATGTTCACATATCCTCAAAAAATGAGTGTTTTCACTTTGGAGCTGTTTTATTATACATGACAATAAACAATGCCCATCTATGTTTGTAGTTATTTCTACACTATTCATAGACTTTTGTAGCATTAACTTAGAAGCAGGATAATAAACCTACTTCAAGTT
Organism: Corynorhinus townsendii; assembly: GCA_026230045.1. Classification (NCBI taxonomy): domain Eukaryota; kingdom Metazoa; phylum Chordata; class Mammalia; order Chiroptera; family Vespertilionidae; genus Corynorhinus; species Corynorhinus townsendii. The sequence continues at coordinate 74,271,460 of JAPDVU010000001.1, read as the reverse complement.
TCCTCACATTTATTACATAATTTTGTACTGAGTATTGTTTAAAGTGGTAAAACTCGGCATGGGCCTTGAAACTGAATTTAAAATTTGAGTCAGAATATGAAAGCATTCTAGGACTGTTGAAAATACAAACTAAGCAAACACACACATGCTCACACATCCACACCCACACCAATGCAGTCCTGAAACTTAGGCTTAAAAGAGGGGTTTTTCTTTTCTACCAAGAGAATATTAGAGAGAATTTATATGAAACAATCTAAATGCTAATCCTGTTAGTTTAGAACTTTTGTGACTCTTGTTAAAAGAAAAGATGAGTATTTCAAGAAAGGGATATAGTGACAGCATGAAACCTTAAATAGAAAGATGGTAGAATGGGAAGACAACAGGAATAAAAAGTGACAATAGTTTATTCATTCATTTTCTCATTTATTTATTCGTTTAGAAATTTAGTGCTGCAGTTGCCTTATTTTGTTTTCAAAGATGACTACAACAATATTTCTAATTTTACATGCTTTTTAGAAATATAATTTTGCTACTCATCCATGAAGAGGTAGAATCTGTTTTTCTTTTCCTTGATTCTTGACTGGTCAGTGTCAATTTTGTCCAACATATTAGCAGAAGTGATGCTGCATAACTTCTGAGGCTGGGATTTAAAAGATCTTCAGCGTCTGCCTTTGTTTCTTGGAACCCAGCCACCATGCTGTAAGGAAGCTCAAGTAGCTCTTAGAAATAACCCAGGTGAAGAAGAATCAAGTCCCACAAGTCTCCTGGCTGACAACCCCAGCTGAGTTCCTTGCCTGTCAACTGACAGTCATGTGAGTGAAGCCACTGTGTATCTTCCATTTGTCCTGGTCTCCCAGATGAATGACACTACGTGAAACAGAAAATCTACCCAGTAAAGCTATTGAATCAAGAGAAATTACAAATCTTTGTTGCTTTAAGCCACTGAATTTGGGAAAGGTTTATTAAGCAGCAATATATAACTGAAACTTCTTACTATGTACCTGTCATTGGGATAGTTAAAAAAAGACCCACATTCTCTTTCAAGAACTAACAGAATTAATAGTTTAGTGGAAGAAACTACATATTAACTATGCATATTATATATGGTAAACAAATTAATTAGCAGCATATCATGCACAGAGAGAACACAATGAAGTAAATGATGAATACCTTCTGGGGAATTAGGGAAGGAATACTTCTCTAAGAGGAGATAAACATTTAGCCAACATATTTAAATAAGGCATTTTAGATTGAGGGAATTGTATGCACAAGTATATGGAGGCATGAAACAGTATATATGTATCAGTTAGGATACATTTGATGGACAATATGAATAAATCTGAACCAAACTAGATTAAGCCAAAAATGGAAGATCTTGGTTTATACACATGAATGGCCTCGGGGAGACCTGGCTTCTGATTTGGCTACACACAGGGTCTCAGATGAAATAATCAGTATCCAATTCCTTTCCTTCCATCATTCACTTTGCTTCCTCTGTGTTGGCTCTGTTCTTAGGGCTGTGGTCCCAGATGGCTGCCAGTAGATCTAATTAAATAATTCCTTGGTTTGTGTTTAATAGATAAGCTCTAGAGTTTCTTTCCCAGGATTCCTGAAAAGGTAAATTCCATCATGAATCACTGGCTCTGGTTGACTAGAGTCCATTCCTGGGACAATCACTGTGGCCCAATTGCAGGCACTTAGTCTAGGTAAGGGAAAACTTAGAATATGGTTTCCAGAAAATAGTTCCCCAGAGAGAACTTAGAATATGGTTTCCAGAAAGTAGAATGGATATTAAATGGCTATTACATAGTATTTGATGGTTGAAGCTACTTGAAATTTCTAGAGAGTGAAATGGCTTAGGGATGAAAAAATGACAGGACATGAGGCTGGAGATATAGGCAGAGAAAGACAATCTAGGGACTTGTATCTTGTGCTAAAAAACTTGATCCTTAACCTATTGGTGATATGGAGCCATTGAAAGGTTTAAGAAAGAGTAGAGACATGCTTTTAAAAAGACCTTTTTTGCATTAGAGAAGAAAGTTTGGGAGGAGTAAGTCTGCAAGCAGGGAGACAGAATAAGAGATACAGTTTAAATTATAGATTCAACAGATTCTTGAGAAGTAGAGTCAACTGGATATAGGAATTGATGAGCTGAGTAGAGGCAAAGGAAGCCTCCAAAAGTGTGAATTGCACTGCAGTTCTATAAGCTATCAGAGTGTCTGCTGTGTTAGAGAAGGCCCTGAGAGAGAAGGCAGGAAGATGCCCAGGTTACTAGTAGTACAAGCTAGTCTCTGCTATTTTAGCTGGTCTTCAGACTATAATTGATTTTTATCTTCTTCCTCTTCCACCACCAATGCTAGATTTTTAAAACCCTCAGCCAACACTTAAGCTGGTCTAGGTTGCATGCCTGGTTGAGTTGAGTGGTCTGAGTCTTAGGTAACTTTGCCTTTGTGAGGCTGTGATTGTGCCAATTACCAGTTAGCTATTGTCACCAGACATGGAAGCACCACACAAACTGGTGAGTGCTCCAGGTTGTAGATATAGCTCCCGTTGTTTATTTTGTAGCAATTCTAACTACCCAAGAGAATCAGGTTTGAATGTTGCCATCAGTAGAGTATCCCCTTTCTTTGTCAATTGGCCCACTGGCATGAGGAACTACAGCTTCAGGTTCCATAGACTAGTTAACAGTATTTCCTGGTGGAATAATTCCCTTGGATCGCCACCCCTTTCAGGGTTAGAAGGTCAAATGCAACAAAGCCTGAGACTACAGGGACAGAGAGCACACATTTTGCAAGTGCTTTATTGGCAGTGATGACAAGGGGCCAATCCTAGTATTACCTTTTGGTAATAGTAATCCATTGCATAGGAGTCTCTATACACCTCTACCTCAGACCACTTCTCTCTTCATAAAATGTGGGCAGCTAAAAATACTGATCAAACTCTGCCAAACAGCATTTTCCCTCTTCATTGTCCCTTAGGTACAACCGTGAGTAGAGCTGTAGCACAGAGGCAGGCCTTTTTGTCTCACATCAACATATTGAGCTGACTGTGAACAGACCCAAGATTTCTCTTCCTTTGTGAGAAGGAGGAATCAGGACAGAGCTGTGTGTTATGGGAGGGCATTGGTATGCAGGTTCAATATGGTTAATTGATAGAGGGATTATGGTAATTTATCTAATAAAAGAGTAATATGCAAATTGACCTTACCTCTGCTACACCTACAAGCCATGCCCACCAGCCAATCAGGAGTGAGTATGCAAATTAACCCAACCAAGATGGCTGTGGCCACGAGTGAGCAGAAGGCTTGGATTTCCCTGGCAATGGAGGAAGCCAAGCTTTCCGCCTGCCCTGGCCTGACCTGGCCTCCACTCCAGGCTACAAAGTTTCAATCATAGAAGATAAATAAATCCCAGATACCAGGACCTCTGCTTGGGTTGCTGGGGGGTGTGGCTGGCCTGAAAACCACCACAGGCCCCTCGCCCAGGCCGCCTCATGCCCCAAGGGAACCCTCACCCTGATCTGGGACACCCTTCAGGGCAAACCAGCTGGCCCCCACCCATGAACCAGGCCTCTATCCTATCTAATAAAAGAGCAATATGCAAATTGACTGTCATTCCAACACACAAGATGGCTGCTCCCATGTGGTCAAAGATGGCTGCCCCCATGTGGACACAAGATGGCCACCACAAGATGTCCATCAGGGGAGGGCAGTTGTGGCCCATCAGGCCAGCAGGGAAGGGCAGTTGGGAGGGACCGGCCTACAAGGGAGGGCAGTTGGGGGCAATCAGGCTGACAGGGGAGGGCACCTGCTCCCCCTGATGCATGAATTTCACGCACCGGGCCTCTAGTTACAGAATAAAAAAGAAAACACTGTTCTTCAGAGAAAGTATGGTAGGATCGGGCCTAAACAGGCAGTCAGACATCCCTCAAGGGGTCCCAGATTGGAGAGGGTGCAGGCTGGACTGAGGGACACCCACCTTGCCCCCTCCCCGCCTTGTACGAATTTCATGCACTGGGCCTCTAGTATTCATATACTTTCCTGGTGTCCTCTGGACCTGTTGAGGCCTAACTCCCATTATTCCATTTTCATTATTCAGTTGATTGGAGCTGTGGAATTGACAACTAGCTCACACAATTTGCCGGCTTTCAAACATCCAGCTCAGGGTCTGGGTGCATGAGCACATGTACCATGGTGAGAGACTCAGTCTCTGCTGCAGAAATTATGGCCTTGCTTTAAAACCAATTGTTTACAGCCATATATTTCTCTCTATGAACTATTTTAGTTGTACCCCATAACAACTTAATTTTCAAGCAAGTTATCACTGAGGGCAGGTAGACTTAATCCACTGGGAGACTCTTGGAGACTTTGTGAAACAAAATATGTAGAATGTATCCCACTAAAGGGCTGAGGGAGTGTTCACCAACTAGCGGAGGGCTGCCCTGGGAAGGCATTAATTACCTGTACTTCTGGCTCTCCTCACACTCTGCTGGCTATAGAGAAAGCCCTCAAGCAGACACTGCAGTACTGGCAGTTAGAAGTCAGGTCTATATGTACAGAAATGGAAAATGATAAGATACCCTGTGTAAGGCATAGAGCACATCTGTTTTACCCATCAATGTTGTGACTCTTTATTAATGGCAGGGTTGCAAGTACAATGGCTTGTCCTTTATCTCAGAGTGCATGAGGACATGTCCTGATATATATCATATCATTGGCTCCCTACAAATCTTCAAAATATGTGGCAAGCCCTGAACCTTTGTAGCTTTTATCTCTTACTCGCTGGCATGAATGATTTTAACTGTGGCAATTCTGTACTTACCATTTCCTGTTCATTATAATGTCATAAATATAGTGGACTGCACAATGTTCTGCAGAATGTCAAGATGATCCACACCTTTTGCACTAGATTTTGATAGAAAACCGGAGAAGTAATGTAGACTGAGGACAAGGCAGTGAGTCTGTACTCTTGTCCTTTCCACACGCATGTGAATTTCTTTGATCTTCATTATTGATGGGGATTACAAAGTGCATCTTCACCAGATTAATAGCTACATACCAAGTGGCAGCATTTGATCAGTTCCAGTGTTGACCAGTTCCAGTAAAGATGCCATATCTCACACAGACACAGAATTGCGGTTCTCATTTATTAAATTAATGTTAAGCTTTTCAGTTTTCTTTTTTTGTTAACCCTCACCCGAGTATTAAGTTAATGTTAATCAACCACCATCTATAATGATGTTAACCTGACAGCGATATGAGGGCCATAATACTTGTGTCCTTTACATCTTGATTGTAGTATTAACCTTGCATTTTCATATGAATTATGGTATTGCTTCTGATGTACTAATTTGGCCAGGCATGGTAGTTTCAAATCCTTCTCCTTGGCCTTGCATATAATAATGGCTCTTCTTGCACAATTCAGGGAACTACATGAGCTTTACTTAGCTGCTGCATATATCCATCTCGATTTTACACTCAGGGGCAGAGGAAATAACAACAGGACGAGTCTATCAACCATTGTGAGATAATGTTTGGTCCAAATTCATCTGACCTTCACAAGCCTCACTCTAAAAAGGGTAGCAGGGCACGAGGGCATTGCACATCTCCTTTTATTTGTGTCAAGTCAGAAGTATGTCTCATTGTCCTTGAAAAATTAGACTGCTCCTTTTCCCCCAGTGCACAATCTGCTCTGGTAAATGGCCACGGCACAGTCCGTTTGGCAGTAAAGTGGGGAATGTTTATTGTATATACTTGTGGCAGTATATACAACATATTTTCATTAAGGAGGTCCTTAAGGATCTTTCTCTAAGGAAGGCTATTCTCTTCTTCAATGATTGGCTCTTTGTTTGAGAATAGGCTCCCATCTTAAAGCTGGTTGAATAATGATAATTTTCCACTGTGGAGGTTGACATCAGCCTTCTGCTTTCCAGCCGTTGATCAACTGCCCATCTCTCTTACCCTTATGTGCACCATGGCAAAGGTCCTCTGATTGCCATTTTGGATTTAATGCCCATTATGAGTGATCAATCCCATCTTGTCTCTGACTACTCAATGCTACCACCGAGGACCTGATTTTTTAAAAATTCTGTCATACCCATACAAAAGAAATGAGTTCTATTGTGGCATCATTTCCTACCATATCCCCTGGCCTACAGAGAAGAATTAGCACTGAAATTCTCAAAGATATAATGGAATTTCCTAAAAGGTTTATTCCTTCTTGTCTTGTTAAAGGAGGTATTCTTTGGGCCCTCCTGGAAAACATGGTTAGGATGAGTTTTCTTGTTCACTACCCTGAGCCTACCAAATCCTTCCCCAATACTCTGCCAAGGCAGCTCTGGTAGCTAGCTCCACCTTTTTAACTAGAGGCCATAATGGTGACTGAGTTTCAAGGAGGCACCCCAGCTCTGGGTTAGGATTGGTTTCCGGTGTTTTTGCTAAGACATTAAATCCTGAGTCATGGAAGAGCACTTTGATGTCAACAAATCTCCTGTATTCAGGTTTAAATACTGCCTCCTCATCTTAATTATCAAAATCCACTCACACATATTTTTTCAATTCCTGACATATAAGCCAGTACTACATTTTCTGTAATAAAGCTATTTTCTTTTGGTGCAAGGACTGTATTTCTCACTCAGCAAAGGCATAGCCATGACTTTAGTTATTGGTTTGTATACTATACAGGTAGGTGATGGTGGGTTATAAGGAGGCAACATCATCTGGCTAGGCATCTGTCTCAGGTGAGGTCTTCACAAGATCTTCAGGTAAGGATGATATCATTACTATTGTCCCATATTGTGCAGTCCAATGATTTTCTTTCCCCTTATACTTCCTCACATCTACCATGGGTGAGAGTCTTCATGATTGAATGCTACAGAATGCTAGGGTTTTTTTTTTTATCACATTCTGCTTACCACCAGTAATTGAATTATTGGTATCAACTAATTAAAGATAACCCAGGTATAGAATCTCATTCTGAGCATCTGCTTTCCAGAACTGTTCCTGGTAACAAATGCTGTTGGGTTTCCTTAAAAACAGTGCCTGAGACAAGGACTTGGGTACAGGTAGTTCTTTTAGCTTATTTGGAATGTGATCCTACAAAGCATAAATGGCCAAGTAAGAAGAGTGAAATAGCAGTGGAAGAAGATCCAGTGTAAGGATACTTTATTGAGATCAGTGGTCTGGGCAACAGAAGACTTTTGATAAGCACAGAGAATGCCTCCAAGAATTAGCCGTCTGAAATATGGGTGTCTGGAGCATTTATCTATGACTCCTCCATTGTGGGCTGCTTTTGTTTAAGCCAACTCCAATGGTGTTATAGAATGCCCTGGGGCAGAACACAAAAATACATGAAGCAGCAGCATGCAAGGTGGGACTTTGGCAGCAGGAGCTGCACTGGAATTGTCCATAATAACCATGGCTGGCTACAAGCAAATGGGAAGGTGAAGGTGTAGACTTAGGAAGAAAGTCAAGGCTAGGTATATAGATATAAAAATTATGTAGAGGTGATATGGAAAACATAAGAATAAATGAGATAATCAAAGAAGAGGTGGAGAGCACAGAAGAACACCTATTTTTAAAAAGGACAGGGGAAGAGATTACAGAAAAGAAGACTAAGAATGGATCTGAGCCTGGGTGGGCTAGAAGAGGCCAGTGGGTAGGAGGAAGGGGGACAGATGTAATACTTCCAACAACAAAGGTTTAATTAAGAAAAAAAGAAAAGAATGGTTCTGAGATGTAAGAGAACCAAGTGAGAGTGGTATAATTGAAAACAGAAGAAAAGAAATTCCTCAAAGAAGAAGGTGGCTAACATCTTTAAATACATGGAAAAAATCCAATAAAATCTGTACTAAGCCACATTCTCTGTATTTATCGGGAAGGTCATTTTGCCCCTTGTCTTTGTAAATTTTAGTAAGGTAATAAGGATAGAAGCCAGATTACAGTGGGTTAATAGATCAGATGAAAGGAAGCAGAGACAGTGAATATGGCAACATTTTTAAGGTGCTTCATTGAGAGGCAAAGTAGATGAGCAGTACTCAGGATGAACAGGAAAGGGAGAGATTCTTGGGTGGTTGTTTAGGTTTCAAAGCTATAAATGACTCACCTCAAAGGTTTTTTTTTTTTTAACTTGTTCAGTTGACTAATTCTTTATTGAGGAGTTCATTAGCCAGTTCCTAGGAGTCTCAGCTGCTTTAGGAAAGGCCATCCTTTTATTTATCCCACCACATCCTCTTACAAAAGGAGAGACGTGGGTTACAACCTGGTTGTGCTCTACTCTAACCACCAGCATTTGAATGAGGGCCAGGGCTGTCTAGAGCCTGGAAACAGGAGGGACAATTGATTAAAATAAACACAAGGCTTGTTTGCATGTTCACAGGAAACTTCCCACAACATATTAAAATGGAAACAAAGAGATCAACTTCAAGAAAGGGATGCAAGTGTTGAATTTCCCTTAATACATAGAGGCCAACTTTTGTTATAGTAAAAAGCCTTGAAAAAGAAAATGAGCCAAGTGCACGACTGTTTCCCCTGGCTGCCAGCTTTTCAGCATCCGGTCACATGGCTGCACTGATTTACCCCCTTATTATAGGCAGGCAGGAGCTTGAAATTCCTTGCTGGAGCCAAAGGCGTCTGTGCAGATGCATATCATATCATATCGTAGGCAACTGCAGTGTGACTCACACGGTGAGGCTGGGAATCTTGGGAGTTGAATTGAGGACAAAATGGGAGGGATTTCCTTTCCCTAGGCTGGTCTCCAAGAACTCCCTTTTCACACACCCCATTTTTAATGTGAGCTTACTGCTTGGTTGGAGTGCCTCGTGGAGAAAGATTAGGAGGCCTATAGGGAAAGTTAGTGCTTGTTTCTGTCTTTCTTACCTAACTTTCCTGACTGTGTTTTACTGTGCTCTTAGTGTTGCTTTCTCTGAAGTTCCCCAGCTACATATATTAGTTTATAAAAAAAATTTATAGCTAAGATTGGTGATGATGATAGTATTACTTAGAATGTGTAGAACAGTATTATTGGGGAGTCCAAAGAACAATGTAGCTCTTAATCCTTGAGACACTTATTAGGAGACATTAGGAGATAATTTTAAGATTAAACTGATCTCTCCTTTCCTCTTCTCTCTCCTTTCTTGCTTTCCTTCCTCCTTCCTTTCTCTTTTCTTTCTTTCTTTCTTTCTTTCTTTCTTTCTTTCTTTCTTTCTTTCTTTCTTTCTTTCTTTCTTTCTTTCTTTCTTTCCTTTCTCTTTCCCTCTTCCTTCTAAATACTACTGTGTCTGCCCTGATAGCCTTCTTTTATCACAGGGCTATTATGAAATTAATAACATATAAGAAGCTGTTTTAATTTTTATAAAACTCTATGGTGACTTTTTTATTATAATTATCACTTCTGTGCTATTTTGGAATAAAGATCAAAGATGATATCATTGATGGAAACATGGCAATTGACTCTCATAAATATTTTCTTACTTTTACTCTGTACATGAAACTGAACTAGGAGCAATAGTGGACTTGTCATATTATTTTCTAACTGATTGATTGATGACAATAGTCATAACTTTGTTTCAATTCTACCTATATCAGACCTTGTGTGTGTATCTGTATCTATATATATATTACAGGTTCCTCAAACCTTTTACTAATTTGTTGATGCCACAATTATTTATAGTCTGGCAGTAACCTTCCTTCTTAGTCTCATCTTCCTTAGCAATTCTCAGCATACTCACCAAAAGATCTGCCTTGCCAGCCGGTGTGGCTCAGTGGTTGAGTGTCGACCCATGAACCAAGAGATCACAGGTTCAATTCCCAGTCAGGACAGGTATCCCAGTTGCAGGCTTGATCCCTAGTAGGGGATGTGCAAGAGGAGCAGATCAATGATTATCTCATATTGATGTTTCTAGCTTCTCTTCTCTAAAATCAATCAAAACATATATATATATTTTTAAAAAGGATCCGCCTCTGTTTTGTTTCTGACAGAATGGGCTTATCTATTTCCCTGAAGTCCAGAACTATTCAACTACCCCTGAAGCTTTCCTCTGAGAGCACATTAGCTACTTTTCTTATATGTCTGAACATTCAGTGAGTAAAACATGTGTGCTTGCTATACACCCAATGGTCTTGAACTAAATTTAAGTCATAAATGGAGTATTACATAAAGGTTGATGATCTTCATGCAACATCATTCCAGCAATGAAACTAAAACCCCTTGAACAAAATTCTGCTGTATAGACAAAAGTGCCATGGTGAGGTTCCAGCTTAATAATATCATTTAGCATTTGTAACTTTAAGCGGATGAGTTGCTTCTTATTTGATGTTGGAGAGAAAAGAGTTTCTCTCTCCTCTCCCCCAATTTAGGCAGGATCATGACACTTACTATGGGATGCTATTCCCCCTGCCCCCAATCAATTTAAGGGCTTATTGTTTAGTCACTTCATGTTCAATGTTGTATATGATACAATGTACTTAAGAAAAAAAGTTAAGTTTTTTTAAGGTTTTTATTGATTTCATAGAGAAAGGGAGAGGGAGAGAGAGATAGAAACATCAATGATGAAAGAGAATCATTGATCAGCTGCCTTCTGCTCACCCCCTATTGGGAATTGAGCCTGTAACCTGGGTGCCCTGACCGAGAATCGAACTGTGACCTCCTTGCTCATAGGTTGATGCTCATCCACTGAACCATACTGGCCTGGCTATACAATGTACTTTTAGGATATTAGGTACTCTCAGAGATTAGATACAAAGGTTAACTAATTAATGCCCAATAGGGCTTCTGGAAGATGTTGGAACTACTCACATGGACACCTGAATCATCTATAATAATAAAAGTGTAATATGCTAATTTGACTGGACGTCCTTCCAAACGTCCTTCCAGAGGACCTTCTGGATAAGCCAGGGCTTTAAGGGAGAGTCCTGGGTGCCTGCTGGGTGCTGGAGGGAAGCCGGTGCTGGAGGGAAGCCGGTGCCAGCAGCCGGGGAGAGGAAGGCATACTCTTGCACAAATTTCATGCATCAGGCCTCTGGTCCATAATAAGCTCACCTCTGAGGACCGTGTGGAAGGTTGGCACACACTTGTCAGGTGTCTGTCTGCCCATGGTTCTTAGATCATAGTCTGCCCTGAGTTGAGATGCTTGCTTCATGCTTCAGGGACATTACTGAATTGGTGAAATCTTTAAATGGGAAGGAAAAATAAAAACGAAGTAAACTTTTATTCTGTTAAACACTCTTTGACTCCTCTGGGCAGTTGTCTTTCCTAGGTTGACAGGGTGGGTTTTTTTTCTGCCAGATCCCCCTTTTCTCTCCCATCCAAGAAGAAGATACTAACACATCAAAAGTATCACATTTTAGGTACTCAATCTTAGCTGAAGAATCTGCAGGATGTACTTCTTTAGGGACCAACCAATACAAAAACCTGTTGGTTTTCTCAATGGGGCTATGGACTAGAACACTAGATCTGCACCATGTCTGGGGCTATGCAGATTTGTGGTTGTCTAATAACAGGATTATCCCTCTCGACCACACCCTTTCGTCACATAACAAACTGTACCTGCAACTGCTTTTTCTAGGTGTACCGGTTAATCATGTGGACTTTTTTCATATGTGTAGGGTTACACATATGTTGATATATATGCGATTTGATATGTATGCTATTTTGTTGTATTGACAACAAGCTTCAAAACTTCGTATGTCAAATTTGCTGAAGGTGTTAACATCACAGATATTTTTACGCTTAAAAATGTCGAATTTTTCCCACACCCAGCTCAGATCGGGACCCAGGCAACAGAAAGAGACTTGGCCCAACTCACATCGAGATACAGGTGACAGACAGAGACTTGGCCCAGCTCAGATTGGGACCCAGGTAACAGACAGAGACTTGGCCGACAGCAGCTGCCCTATATCTAAATTCAGCCTAGCATCTGGAATGCTCAGGGCCCACTCAAGAATGCAAATAATCCTTCCCACTAATATTTACAGGTTAAACTAAGATTGTTGGTAGAGTATTAAATTTGACAGTAAAATAGTAATCGAATTTTCAGATTAATTTAAATAGGCTAATTGAAATAAGTGAATATTCAAGTAAAGTTCATTGTACTGGACAAAAAGCTGTTCTTAAAGTAATAACTAAAATTTCTATTGGTAGTTCATCTCATGGTAAAATTCCTGAATATGCAATGAACCTAAAGCAGTCATATGTGTGGGCAAAAAAAAAAATAAATTTAAATTTAAAGTTATCAAGACTGCATTATAAAATTTACAAAAACCTCCATTAATAAAAAAAAAAGGGGGGGGATAGTAGGGCAATATCATATAAGGAAAAATATCCTATAAGTAAATTACATCTAGAAAATTTTTACTTTACCAAATTAAGTTTCATTTGCAATGCTAGCAGCAAGACGGCCATTAAAAACACACATGGTGTCTAAATAAGACAAAGGAAAATTGTTTGAACAAAAATAAAAAGGATCCCAAATCAATTATATAGAAAAGATTCCTTTATTAACTTGTGGTCAAGAATACATTTGTATATTTTCAGAAAACAACCCCAAGACCAGATGGATTCCTGCAACAGAGAGGAATTGACAGGTGTGCTCCAACCACTAAGACAAGAGGAAAAAACAGTCCAGAGATGGAAGACGCTGACAACGCCTTGCCACGTGAGCAGTCAGCAGCTGTGCACCGCTGCAGGTTACCTAGGTCCAAACCAGAGAGGGTCGGACCTGCATTGCCAACATGTGCCCACCATCCAGATGTCATTGCTGACATGTACACATAAGGAACTGTTAGACATTGAAACGGGGACTCAGAACTGTTGGACATTGAAATTGGGACTCAAACATTTTTTTTTGTTTTATCTTGTTTTGTTATATGTTTATTTCTAGTCTGCAAAGGCAAAACTTTTTAAAGGAAAGAAATGGTGGGAAAAAGATACAGAGGCAAAGAAGCATTGAACAGACTGTTAAACTACATTGGGAAGACAGGGGAGGTTGGGCGAGGGGGGCTGTAAGAGACCAACCGAAGGACTTGTATGCATGCATATAAGCACAACCAATGGATACCAGACACTGGGGTGGAGGGGGAGGGCGGGCAGGTGAAGGCATATACTGGGGGGTAGGGGAGGTTGGGGGGAGATCAATGGGGGAAAAAAAGGAGACATATGTACTACTATTTGTAATACTTAAAACAATAAAAAAATGGTAAAAAAAAAATGTCGAATTTTGTGCCAAAAAAAGAGCACTTGCGGGAAGTTTTAATTCATTACTTTATTTTGAAGAAAAGTGCTGCTGAAAGTTATCATATACTTCGGGAAGCTTATGGTGAACATGCTCCATCTCAAGATACTTGTGAATGCTGGTTTAAATGCTTTAAAAATGATGATTACGATGTGAAAGACAAAGAACATCCAGGTCAACTGAAAAAGTTTGAAGACCAACAATTATAAGCATTATTGGATGAGGATGCGTGTCAAACTCAAAAACAACTTGCAGAAAGATTAAACATTGTTCAGCAAACAATTTCCGATCACTTACAAGCAATGGGAAAAAATTTTAAAGGAAGGAAAATGGCTGCCACATCAACTGAAAGAAAGACAAATGGAAAACCAAAAAGTCATCAGTAAAATGTTGCTTCAATGGCACAAAAGAAAGTCTTTTTTGCATAGAATTGTGGCTAGCGATGGAAAGTGGATTTATTTTGAGAATCCCAAATGCACAAAATCATAGGTTGATCCAAGTCAACCATCAACATCGACTGCAAGGCCAAATTGCTTCAGAAAGAATACAATGCTCTGAGTTTGGTGGAATCAGGAAGGTGTGGTGTATTATGAGCTTCTAAAGTCAGGTGAAACCATTAATACTGATCACTACCGACAACAAATAATCAATTTGAACCATGCCCAGAATGTGCCAGAAGACAGGGCAAAGTAATTTTGCTTCATGATGATGCACCATCACACACTTCAAATCCAGTTAAAGACACATTAAAAGATCTTTCCTGGGAAGTATTAACTCACCAGCTGTATTCACCAGACCTTGCTCCTTCAGATTACCACTTGTTCCAATCGATGGCACAGGCACTTTCTGAGCAGCACTTCAAAACCTACGAAGAAGTGGAAAATTGGGTCTCTGAATGGTTTGCCTTAAAACAAGACAAAATTCTATTGGGACAGTATCCACAAATTACCAAAAGATGGGGGAAATGTGTAGCTAGCGATGTACATTACTTTGAGTAAAGCACTTTTGATGTTTCTCTTGAAATCATCATCTTTTCTTTGATCACAAAATCTGCCTTACTCACCAGTTAATGATGAATCTGCATAATTAACTGGTTAATTATTAATCCACATAATTAACCAGTTAATAATCAATCCACATTATTAACCAGTTAAAATTGTCAACCAGTTAATTATGCGGATCAAATATTAACTGGTTAATTATGCGGATTGATTCTTAACCGGTTAGTAATGCAGATTTTGTGATCAAAGAAAACAATGATTTTAAGAGAAGCATCAAAAGTGCACTATTCAAAGTAATGTCCATCGCTAGCACTTTTCTTCAAACTAATGAATTAAAACTTCCTGCAAATGCTCTTTCTTTTGGCACAAAATTTGACATTTTTAAGCGTAAAAATTTCTATGATGTTAATACCTTCAGAAAATTTGACATACGAAGTTTTGAAGCTTGTTGTCAACACAACAAAATAGCATACATATCAAATTGCATATACATATTAACATATGTGTAACCTTATCTATTGAAAAAAATCCGCATTATTAACCCATACACCTAGTAGATGTCACACAAAAAAGCTAATTTGTTGACCATGGGCATCACTTGGAATTTCTTCCTAGAATGTGTGCCTTAGGTTCTGTGATCTCACTTGCTACTGAAATTTCTCAGTGGAATCAGTATTTCCTTTGGAATGAGGACTTAAAAACCCCTTTGTGACAGAGGAGTTGCTTCTTGTTTGATGATAGAGTGGAACAGAGAAGAGACTTTCTCCCTCTCCCCCAATTTGGGCAGAACCATGGCAGGACTTCCAATGGAACTCTATTATCCCTCCCCCCCATACACACACACACACACACACACACACACACACACACACACACACACTACGCACACACACAATACACACACAGCAGCTTAAGGTTTCATTATTTAATCACTTTATGTTCAATGTTGTATAGTTTACAATACCACCTTGAAAAACATGCCTACAGGCATTTAAAGTTACAAATGCAGGAAAATTTAATAAAACTGGAACCTAACTGTGGCACTCTTGGCTATACAGCAGAATTTTGTTCAAGGGGTTTTAGTTTCATTGCTGGAGTGATGTTGCATGAAGATTATCAACCTTTGCTAGTAAGTAATACCTCATTCGTGATTTAATTTTATTCCAGACCAATGGGTGTTCAAAATGAAGCACAGAGCTGAAGTCTTTACTTCTAAGAGAATGGCAGCAGATGCTAATTTAAATTTATAGAGCAAAAACAAAGGCCCATGGCTAGCTAAGGAGAACACCTGGGAGGCCACTGCAATTTAGGGGGAAACTTTCTGATTAGCTGGTACACCTCCCTTTCCTGCCCTCAAGACCCAGCAGTAGCTGCTTCAAACAGAAAAATGATCATTTGTTATTGTTTTCATTTTCTTTCTTCAAGTTTTTGAATTTTTATTTCTGCTAGCAAATTTTTAAAAATTACCTAAATTACTGGACAGCTCTTCCTCTAAGCAAAGCATAAACTTGCATTGAAACCAGCTTTTTTTTCTGAGCCTTAGAAATGGAGAAGTTTAACCTTTTGTGGAGATATGACAAGAGATTCTTGTCATAATTTTCCTTTTGTGCAGTAGCCTGGATTACTCTCGGGGTTACACTGAGAATTATTAGGGAGGGAAGGAGGAGTGGCAAACAGAGGCACTGTGTTGTCATTTCAAATCGTCAGTGGAACCCTGTTAAAATAATGGAAACTTAACTCTTACAGAACTCACCCATCTTAGATGACATTCTAATTTCTTTTTTTTATTTTGGTTCTCTCTCATTTATCCCACCATTTCCCCTGATTCACTAGTACTGGAATATTTCTTTGAACTTGCCCAAGGTCATATTTTATAGCTGGTTGTCTGGGTTTAAGAAGTATCTACTTATTGATGGCTAAGAGTGTTGTCTGATCAGAAATAGCCAGTGTTTCTCAGAAGCTAAAGTAAAGTGATTGAACTGTTTTCATGGAGAGGGCAAGAATGATGGCGAGCATGATAAGAAGAATATGCTGCCAACTTTTCCCAGAAGCTCATATGGTGGAGGAAAGGTTCTGCAATTATTTCTGAGGCCTTCTATTGTCACAGTTATATGTATTATGGTCAAGTCTTGCCTTATTTTTTTTGCAATCTGATCTTTTTCTTTCCCCTTCCTCTGCTCAAACATAGGTTTACTGCTGATGAAACAACACAGAATAATATATTATTAGACCAATAGTGAGTACTATGTCTTATAAAAGTCTGGCTTAATACCAGTAATGTTTAATGACTGGATCTCTGGGTAAACAGTCCTGATTTGTAGTATTTGCTGCTTTTCATGGTGTAAATACTCCCAACCTGCCTGATTTTAAGCTACCAATGTGAAGTCACTGAATGCAGAGTTAGGAAAAGTTGTGCATAATTAATGTTTGCAACCTGGTGCTAGCCAACTCTAGCACACCACTGAAAATATGTTGAGTGCTTAGAACAAGGCTTGGAACATAGTAAATTGTAAACTTGTGTGTCTCTTTATCAAACATTATTAATTACTACTGTAATTATTATTGTCCTCTGTCTCTTCTTCTTCCTTTATGCATGTAAATATGCATACATCAGCAATGTGATGAAAAACTCTTAAAAAAAGTCTTGGTTTGCATAATTTCCCAAATTCCAGGTGTGTGTACAATGGGTGATTTGAAGCTACCAGTAGATTTACACCTGGTAAACGGCTCAACACAAAAGTGTTGTAAGAGTTGGTTTCCAGGGATGTCCATATTGTCTCCAGGATTTTGTTCACAAGCATTGAAAGGACAGGTTGTAAGTTTTAGGTTTCGTTCAAGTGAACTTTTTCTCTTCTGAGTAATAACCTATGAATAAGTAATTTCTATTTCTTTTCCCTAACTCTTCCTTCTTTTTCTATTGGAATAATTTAAACTTTTAATTTACCAAAAATATTTTTTAAAAATCATCATCCACTGACATTGTTTATTGATTTTAAAGAAAGGGAGGAGAGGGAGAGAGAGAGAGAGAGAGAGAGAGAGAGAGAGAGAGAGAGAGAGAGAGAAACTTTAATCAATTGCCTTTCCATATACACCTTGAGTTGGGATTGAACCTGAAACTTAGGTATGTGCCCTGACTGGGAATCAAAGCCACAACCTTTCAGTGTACTGGATGACATCTAGCCAACTGAGCCACACTGGCCAGGGCAATTTGTGTGTGTTTTTTTTTAACAATTGTTTATTTTTTATTAAAGTATAGCTGAGGAAATATATTTGTTTCAGGTATACTAGTACAACATAGTGATATGACATTTATATATCTTACTAGTGGCCTGGTGCATGAAATTTGTGCACATTAAAAGGGGATTAATTAGAGGAAATAATTTAATATTGCTATTTGCCCTTTCTCTATAAAGAAGTGTCAGAAATGAAAGAAAATTAGTAAAATGTATATGAAAACCTTCCTCCTGTCAGAGTCTGGGGTGTACCAGAGTCCCGCTCACCCACATGCACCTCAAAATCGTGTGAGACCCAGACCGGGCTGGCCCCCGCCCCGATTGGGCTAGATCCAGACCTGGCCAATCCCACCCTTGTCAAGCCCCACCGGGCAGGGGACATAGCCTCAGGTCCCCTGGCCTGAGGTTCCCCAGCCCAGACCGGGGTGGAGGGGTGTGCTTTGAGGTCCCCCGTCAAGCCCTACCAGGCGGTGGGGGGGGGGGCACAGACTCAGGTCCCCTGTCAAGCCCCATTGGCAAGGGGTGCAGCCTCAGGTCCCCCCTGGGCAGGGAGTGCGGCCTGAGTTCCCCCGACCCAGCACTGGGAGTGCACCCTGAGGTCCCCTGTCAAGCCCCACCAGGCAGGGGGGCACAGCCTCAGGTCCTCTGGCTCGGTGCTGGGGCAGAGGGTGCGGCCTGAGGTTCCCCAGCCTGGTGCTAGGGCTGGGGGAGCAGCCTGTGGTCCCCTAGCCCAGTACTAGGATGGGCAGCACACCTTGAGGTCCCCCATCAAGCCCTGCTAGTTGGGGGCACGGCCTGAGATCCCCTGTCAAGCCCCAAGGGGGCGGAGGAGGGTGTAGCCTCAGGTCCCTGCTGATTGCTTGTTACGGCTCCTTATGGGAACTTGGCCTCAGCTGTGGGTGTAGCCATCTTTGTGACGGAGTGTTGGTCAATTAGCATATTCCCTCTTTATTAGATAGGATGATGTGATCACCATTATAAGTCTAGTAACCAACTGACACCATACAAAGTTTGTTTTTAAATTTTTATTATTATTATTTTTAAAATATATTTTTATTGACTTCAGTGAGAAAGAGAGGGAGAGAGATAGAAACATCAATGATGAGAGGGAATCATTGATTGGCTGCCTCCTGTATGCTCCACACTGGGGATTGAGCCTACAACCCAGGCATGCACCCTGACTGGGAATTGAACCAGAACTCCTGGTTCATAGGTTGACACTCAACCACTGAGCCAAGCCTGCTGGGCTATACAAAGCTTTTACCCTATTATTTGCTATATTCCATGTGCTGTACATTACATCCCCATGATTATTTATTTTACTATTGGACGTTTGTACCTCTTACTCCCCTTCACCTTTTTTAAACCTCCCTCTTCCCTCCCCTCTGGCAACTATTCTTTTGTTCTGTATCTGTGACTCTGTTTATGTCTTGTTTTGTTTGTTCATTTGTTTTGTTTTTTTTTTTTAGATTCCACATATGAGTGAAATCATATGGTACTTGTCATTTTCTATCTGACTTATTTCACTTTGCAGAATACCCTCTAGGGCCATACACATTGTCGCAAATGACAAGATCTCATTGGTTATTATGGCTGAGTAATATTCCATTATATGATGGGGGGGGGGTATGGGGGAATAAGGACACATATGTAACACCGTAATCAATAAAGAAATTTTAAAAAATAATAATAATAAATATTCCATTATATATCACATCTTTATTTATTCACCTATCAATGAGCACCTAGATTGCTTCCATATCTTGGCTATTGTAAATAATGCTGCAATAAATATAGGGGAGCATATATATTTTTTGAGTTAGTGTTTCTGTTTTTTTGGATAAATACTCAGAAGTGGAATTGCTGAGTTATGTGGTTGCTCTATTCTAATTTTTTGAGGAATTTCCCATAGTTGCCGTGCCAATTTACATTTGCACCAGCAATGAATGAGGGTTCCCTTTTCTCTACATCCTTGCCAACATTTGTTGTTTGTTGACTTTTTGATGATAGTTATTCTGACAGGTGTGAGGTGATATCTCAATGTGATTTTTATTTGCATTTTCCTGATTATTAGTGATATTGAATATCTTTCATATCTCTGTTGGTGACAAATAGATTTTAGAATAAAATCTTATATTACACAACTCAACTGACATTTCTTAGAGAGACTTATAAATTTAGAGCCTTGGACTTAAACTTATATATTTAGAAATTAGATTGTTGCTCTGGATCTTCAAAGTTACTACCTTTGTAATTGTGAACAAATCCCAAGGCAAAAATAATAAGAAATATCTGAAAGGATAGTTGTGAGCTATGAAAAAGGGTGTGATAAACTATGCATATTTAAATATATGTCATGTTCTTATGGTCTCCAGAATCAATATTGTGGCTAATTTCATGTCAACTTAGTACATGGGGGCAGGGATAGATGGATAACATGGATTTTTAGTGTCATGAATATAAATGAAGGAAGAGCTCTTTAAGCTTAGGACAGTTTGGAGAGAACCTAAAACTATAGAAAATAAGTAGGATAGGTAGAAAAGAATGGAGAGGGCATGCTAGGTAGAAGGAATATATAAATAAAGTAACAGAAGTGTAAATAAAATCAGTGATGTTCAAGGGGATCATTCATTCAACACTCCCTGGTTGTCATGTGCTGGACACTGTACTTGGTGCTAGGGCTATAAAGCAATGAGACAGAATTCCTATTTTCATAGACTCTGAAATCAAGAAAGAGAAGACGCACTAGATTGAAGATGGTTTGGGAAAAATGCAATTAAATAATGTTGGGTAAATTGAGGTAATGTGGGGGAAGGATGTAGAGTTTGTAATTATCAGGTACATTAAAGAAGTCAATGTAGCCCAGCTGGCTGGC
Source organism: Corynorhinus townsendii (assembly GCA_026230045.1). Classification (NCBI taxonomy): domain Eukaryota; kingdom Metazoa; phylum Chordata; class Mammalia; order Chiroptera; family Vespertilionidae; genus Corynorhinus; species Corynorhinus townsendii. Next base: position 74,251,124 of record JAPDVU010000001.1, on the reverse strand, counting down.
TCAGTGGTTGAGCATCATCCTGTGAACCAGGAGGTCATGGCTCAATTCCTGGTCAGGGCATATGCCTGGGTTGCAGGCTCAATCCCAGGTAGGGGGTGTTTAGGAGGCAGCCGATGGATGACTCTCTCTCTCATCATTGATGTTTATATCTCGCTCTCCCCCTCCCTTCCTCTCTGAAATCAATACAAATATATATATTTTTAATATATATATTTCTTTAAATATATATATTAAAAATATATATATTAAAAATATATATATTAAAAATATATATTAATATATATATTTAAAGAAATCAGTGTACAATTGTTAGTAGGTGAGTGACAATTAAAATAGAATGTTGTAACAATCAATTTAGCTGAGATATGTAGAATAGATAAGGAGGTTGAAGACAGGGAGAGATAAGAGAATATGGAAATAAATTAGAAATGAAGAGAGCCTGAATTGGTCCCTGATTATACATTAAGAAAAAAAAGAAGGAATCAAAGGTTGGGAAAGCAGATTGGTGAATTTTTCTGTAAAAATCAGGTAGTAAATACTTTTCAACTTTTCAGGTCATGTGATCTCTGTTGCAACTACTCAGTTCTGCCATTGTAGACAGAAAGCAGCCATAGATAGTACAAAAATAAATGAGCATGGCTGTGTTCCATTAAAACTGGTGGTAGTGCTATGGCCGGTTTGGCTAAATGGATAGAGCTTTGGCCCTCAGACTGAATGATCCTGGGTTTGATTCCGGTCAAGGGCATGTGCCTCAGTTGCAGGCTCAATCCTCCACCCTAGTCTGGGCACGTATGGGAGGCAACCAATCAATGTGTCTTTCTCACATCAATGTTTCTCTCCCTCTGTCTCTTCCCATCCCTTCCACTCTCTCTAAATATCAACCGAATAATATCCTCAAGTGAGGATTAACAACAACAACAACAATAAAAAAAAAAAACACCACAAAAAACCTGATGGTAGTAAATTTAGCCTACCAGCTGTAGTTATTCAATTCCTGGCTTAGAGTATAGAGAAAATGACAAGGGTCATACTTTAAGAGAGAGGATTATAGTTTGTTTTAGATGTACCAGGTTTAAGTGATGAAGGGGAAATCTAGATGGAAATATGGAAATTTAGGATTGGATTTTGGAAGAGAGCTCAAGCTAGCATTCTGATTTGAGTTATTCAGTATTAAAGTAAGAAAGTAGCTGTGCTTTTAAGGTCAAGGCAGGAACACAGAAACCAGAAGCAATATATTGCAAAGAATTGATTGAACAGGTGATAAAGGAGCTAAGGAGAGAAATGGGACAAACCAGAGATTAGGAGTAGCATTTAGCTAGGATCCTAAACTGTGGTTGGATGGAGGTGGTGTTTCTGAAGTAGATTGTTACAATAATGGTCCTAGTGAATGACATTTCTCTGTGCCCAAACCTTTTGCAATGTAACATTTCTGCTCTTACCAAGAAGCAAAGTCTATTTCTTCTATCCATGTGATAAGGATTAGTCTTGTAACTTGCCCTGACCGATAGAATGTGGTCGATGTGCACTGTGTGAATTCTGAAACCTATACGTGTTAGGATGTTTTGGAATTCCAGCCCTCTTGAGACATTCAGATCACCATGCTGTGAGGAAGCCTAGCATAGTCCTCTGAAAGAAGAAGGTCACATGGAGGAGAACCCAGCTAATAACCAAAACACATGGCTAGACATGTGAATGAAGTCATCTTGAACCAGCCAGCTCCAGTCAAGACATCAAACATGGCATCCAAGCCAGAGAGCAAAGGGAGGGAGATACCCTGGCTTCTCCATATTTTATTTTATTATTTATTTATTTTTTAAACTGATCTTCATTTAAGCATATTTTTCCCCATTGACCTTTGGAGAGAGTGAAAGGGTGGGGGAGGGTGGGGGAGGATGAGGGAGAGAGAGAGGAGAGAGACACATTGATTGATTGCCTCCCGCATGGGCCCCAACCAGGCCAGGTATTGAACCTGCAACCGAGGTACGTGCCCATGACCGGGGAATTGAATTTGCAACCCTTTGGTGTGTGGGCTGATGCTCTAACCACTGACTCACAGTTTCTCCCATCTTTTATCCTTCTGTCTTCCTCACTACTTCCTGCCAGTGCCTCCTTTCTCCCTGCAGCCTGCCCCCCCCCCCCCCCCCCGCCCTGTTCAGTCTAACGAAATGAAGCCAGCTGATAGGAGACCCCAGGAAATGTGCCTGCTAATGGAGTAGAACTGGGGAAGCAAGCCCAGGATCAGCATAGTAGATTAAACAAAGGAAAGCAAGCATGAAGTTGGGAGGAAAAGCAGAGGATGTAGTCCTGTTGTGGTTATGAAGAAATGAGAGGAACTCACCAAGAAGCAGGGATGGATCAGCCAGATAGATTGGAGAAGCAAGAATGCAAAGCTGACTTGAAGTAAGATATGAGAGGAGAATAAGGAAGAAGGAGAGGTCTGATAAATGGTGTAAAATAATATGCAGAGACTTCAGGAACAGTGACTGGAAAAAAAATTTATTTGGTTACATGAAATAATTAGTGACCCATGAGTAGCCTATAAACATTGATCAATTTTTTCTTCCCAAATGATGGTTTGAAGATCCTCAAAAGTTTGGTAAATGTCATAGGGGATTCATCATTAAAAATGGTAATGGCATCTGTTTTGGTTTCTATATATGGAAATTTTTATTTATTTAAATACTGTTTATACAGATTTTCAAATGTAATAAATGTCCATTAAAAATAAAATAATAGAGATGTATAAAAATTAACTTAATAATCTCTAGTTACTGTTTTAAAAATGTATAAGTTAAATTATAATAAGATTATTATATTTTCTTTCAAAACTAACCTCTTTAGGATCCTTGTAGAGTGTATTGAGTGGCCCTGCACACCAATCACTGGATATAAGATGATTACATTTGTGATTTCATCACACAGTTGAATACCTCTAGCCTCTATGTTGATTTAAAATATATATATATATTTTTTATTGATTTCAGAGAGGAAGGGAGAGGGAGAGAGAAATAGGAACATCAATGATGAGAGAGAATCATTGATTGGCTGCCTCCTGCATGGCCCCCACTAGGAATCCAGCCCATAGCCCCTGCATATGCCCTGATTGGGAATTGAACTGTGACCTCCTGGTTCCTAGGTTGACACTCAACCACTGAGCCATACTGGCTAGGGCTGTTAACATACATTTGGTACTTACACCAAATGTTATCAAGTATGTTGTCATTAGATTTTGTTGCCAAATAAATTCTTTTTTTTTTTTTTTAATCCTGATGAGCCTGCTGGTGTTGCTCAGTGGGTTCAATTACAGGTCAGGGCACATGCTCAGGTTGTGGGCTCAGTTCCCAGTAGGGGGCACACAGGCGGCAGATGATTGTGTTTCTCATCAACGTTTCTACCTTTCTATCCCATTCCCTTCCTCTTTCTCTTTAAAAATTAATAAAAAAATATTTTTAAAAATATATAAAAACCTTGATGTGAATCTTGGCTGGGTGACTCGAATGTCATCCCTTGCACAAAAGGTTGTGGGTTAGATTCCCAGTCAGGGTACATACCTGTTTTTCAGGTTCCATCTGATCCAAAGTGGGGGAGTATATGGGAGGTAATAGATGTTTTTTTCTCTCTTGCCCTCCCTCTCTCTCTAAAATCGATAAAAACATGTCCTTGGGTGATGATTTAAAAAAAAAAATCCTAATGTGATTTGTTGGGCTTCCTGAGTGTGAGATTGCTTCCTTTCACTTCTGGAAAATTCTCAGCTCTTGTCTTTTGGAATATTTCCTCTCTCTCTCCCTTGTGTTTTTCTTCTGCAAAACTGAATGCGTATACATTAGATGTTCTCTACCTATTTTTTAAAAAATATTTTTGTATTGATCGCATAGAGGAAATAGAAACAGAGAGAGAGATAGAAACATCAGTGATGAGAGAGAATCATTGATGGGCTGCCTCCTGCACTCCCCCCACTCATGAACTCCTGGTTCATAGGTCGACGTTTAACCACTGAGCTACGACGTTCAACCACTGAATCACGTTGGCCAGGCCTTCTCTGTCTATTTTTTATGTCCTATAATCTCTTATTCATATCCTTCTTTGTCTCTTGTGCTGTATTCTGGATGAAAACTTGAGTCATCTCTTCAGTTATTTTTAATCCATGGCTTATCCTGTCCATTGAGTTTCTAATTTCCTTATTATCATTTTTTATTTCTTCAAGTTCTGTTTTTTTTCATCAAAACTGACTATAATTTTGACATCCTACTTATTTATTTAAAAAGTTTCAGTAGACATTCTTTTTCACATTTTAAATATTGATAATAAATACCACCAAATGTCAAAAAGTCAGTTTTGCTCAATGTGCTTGATTCCAGCCCAAATATAGTCTGGCACAAAGTAGGAAATCTATAAATATTTGTTTTTTAATTTATTATTTACAATCTTTGCAGGTCAAATTCTATTATGTATTGTATCTGCTGACTTTTGCTAATGGCAGCCTGTTTCTTTGGGTGTTCTGTTATTTTTTTTCTCCTTATTGTGAGCTCAAGTTTCTTGGAGCTTTATCTGAGAAACTTTGTGTCCTGGGTTTAAGGTGCTTTCCTTTGGGAAGTTTCTACATTTTCTCTTTCCAGATGTGTCAGAGGCATTTACAACCGTGGGCCACCTTAAATGCTCAGCTTGGAATTTTTATGGCTTACACAGAGTGCATGAGTCCCAAATCTATGTGAAGACTAGCTTTTGATTAAGAATTCTCATGGGAGAACTTTATTTTTCATGCAGGATGAAGGCACACTGTCTTACCATTTCTCCTGAAGGCAGAAATGAAGCCTTAAGAACACTAAGGTCATATAGCTACAAAAAGAGTTAACGTGGATTTGTAAGGCTTAGAAGCTCATGCTTTTCTCTTATACCAAATGTCATCAAATGATTTTATTGTGTTGATGTCTGAACCTGACTTAAACCAGCTCTCTAGTGGGTAAACATATTAGACCTTTCAGGAAGCCAGTCATGTCCAGTTGTTGGAGTAGTATTGGAAGTGGGATACCTCTGTAAATTCACCAAAAAGGGTTTGGTGGTAGCTATTGATCAGATACAGTATGCAACCACCAAAGGAAGAGAAAAATACATACATATGGCAATGTGTGTATACTGGTTGCATCTTTCTCCCAGCTCTGATAGAGGAACTGTTGTGTGTATAGACTTAAAATAAGTGACTTTACCTTCTCACCACAAAACTTATCACCTGATAGTGAGTGTGGGAAATTGTATGTAAACTGTTAAAAGTGTATTTATTTTCCTGGGATATTGGTTTCAGAAACAAAAAACTATAGTAGTTTTCAACCCATAATTTCTGCTACATTTTAAAACACTTTAAATATGTTTTAATTGATTTTTAGAGAGCAAGGAAGGGAGAAGGATAGAGAGAGCAAAACATCAATGATGAGAGAGAATCTTTGATTGACTGCCTCCTGCATGCCCACTTCTGGGGATTGAGCCTGTAACCCGGGCATGTGTCTTGACAGGGAATTGAACCAAGATCTCTCAATGCTCAACCACTGAGCTACACCAGCCAGGCTCCTGCCAAATTTTTAGAATGCTGTTTAAAAATCTTTAGTTTCTGTAATAAGGAAAGCTGTGAATTTTGAAGCAGAGATATGTATGATAATGAATGCTTGACATTGACTGGTGACTTGATGTAACATGTGGGCAATTGATATTGAGAGAAATATGACCTTGGTATGCTAAGGTGACTCCCCTGTTCTGTGGGCAAAGGTTATTTGAAACCCTGCCAGTTCTTTGAAGTATAGCATCCTCTATCAGCCTATCCTTGGCTTTAGAAAAAGGCTCTCAGAAACATGTGACCTTAATACAGGGTCTGCGGAGTTTCTTTCAAAGAATACGTGTTAATGTGTCCACTTCAATCAGAGTAGACTTCACTTTTTTATACAGGATTATAGGGCCTGTGTATCTCCAGTCCAGAGCATAAGAACAACATAGCCTGGCCGGTGTGGCTCAGTGATTGAGCATCGACCCATGAACCAAGAGGACTCTGGTTTGATTCATGGTCAGGGCACATGTCCAGGTTGCAGGTTCTATCCCTATAAGGAGCATGCAGGAGGCAGCTGGTTGATGTTTCTATCTCTGTCCCTCTTCCTTCCTCTCTAAAAAAAATCAATAAAAAAGAACAACATAGTGTGAGCAGCACTATCTACCGATTTTATCACTATTTTATCTGGGCAAGATTATTTATTTTCAGTAATAATAATCATCATCATTGTTGTATTTAATAGTATGATTGTTTTGTAATTGTTACTATTATCATTCCACTTACTCCTTTTCTTCCTAATGCTCTTAAAAAGGTTTAAGATTTGTAAAGCTGTTTACAAACATTTTCCCATTTCTTGCTCATAACAGCCCTGTAAGGAAACATTTGACTATTTCCGTGTTATAGACAGAAATGGAAGCTCAGTGGCATTAAATGATTTGACTGGGCTCTCATCATCCATGTTGGACTATTGTCTTACTCCTTCAAATTTTTATCATTCTTTCTATTTTCAACAAGGCTGATTATTTCTATTTCTGATGTTTGGTCACTTACACAATAGAGTTTTTTTTCCAGTAGGAATTATGGAAAAGCTACCAATTTACTCAATATTACCTGTTTAAACAATGAATATATGACATTGACTTCCCGGAAAGATTAATGAATTTGTATCATTTTTCATCCTCCCTTAAAAGTGATGTTTCAGGATCAATCTTCTAGGTAAATTCCATGTTATCAAGAAACTGATTAAACATGGGAACATTTTGACCTCTGAAAATGGCCAGCCCTCAGAGATGGGTAGAGGATATTTCCTCTTGCCTACATGGAACAGAATAAAAATGATTTGTCATGCACTGATAATTATGGTACAAAGGAAATGGGACTATTTTTAAAGCACCATTTTTCTCTCTAAGACCCGAAGCTTCCCAACGTCTTATAAAAATCCATTCACCAGATATTAAAAGCTCCGTTCTCTGTACCAAACCTCAATCTCTGACCCGAAACATAATGGCAAGTTCCAAGAAAATGATGCAGCCGCTGCCACAGTCGAAGCCTTTGTTGTTTGCACTTATCCTAGCATGCAGACGTCTCTGAATAGAGAGGCAGGTGCTGTTTGATAAAAAACTGGTCCCCGCAGTAAATGTGAACAGCAGTCAGAGCACATTTACTTTTTTTTTTTTTTTTAAATATTCTCTGAAGGAAATGTTAGATGAGTTTGGAATCCTGAAACATCCTTCAGCAGTTTACCAACCACCTCCCTTCAACATTGACCAATTCCAGTATTTTAAAGCTCTGTTTGGTTATAAATGCATACAAGGTGTTCAGATTCAGGCATCCCAGTAGATGACAAAACAGTGACAAGAAGAAAAATCATTGTGTATTTCAACTAAAACCCTGTATTTAGAATTGCAGGCTATGCTTGTAGATCCCTTTTTCTTATTAATTAGAAATGTTCTTTGGAGTTGCTCTTTCCAGACACAGCTAATTTAGTGACAGGACTAAAAAATTTGGAGCTGAATTTGAGATGAAAGTGTTGCTTTCTGCATATCAATGCCAGCGACAAATCAGCACAAACAATTGTTCCATCATTAGCAAAAGCCTGTGAACAAGAGCAGTCCTAATATTAAGCCTTCTGGCGCTCTCATTGGATTTGTTTGACTTGATTGCATCTCGTTACATTTACAATCTGTTTTCTGTTATCAGTGTATAGACTGACAGCCTTTTAGATTCACATTTAGAAAATCTGAGAGCAGTTTTCAAGAAACAAACATCACCCCCACCCCCACCCCTGGAAAGAGTAATATATCAGTGGCATTGACTTACACTGCCAATAAATAATATTTAGCCACTGAAAACAATTAACTGATCCAATTAAAGAGGAATTCTAGAAGACGAGAAATTTAGGTACTGCTAAGTGTTTACTTGGTTTTACTCTGTGTATGTGGAGTTAGTTCTCTAGCCTACAGTTCTTGTTAATAACTAGGCCGTTGTATGTACTCCTGCCTTTACTAGTATAAATAAAGAATTAATACTTTGGAGGGCTTTGTTCCTCTGAGATGAAAGGTGCTGTGGAAATGCAAAGATCTCAGTTGTGAGTTCCAAATGCGGTTATCATTCGGCTCAGACACATGAAGCAGCTAGTTGCCTGCATAGTAAAAAGAATAATGAGGATAAATTCCTATTTAATAAGTATTTATCATGTGCTGGCCATGTGCTAAGGGTTTTACATTTGCTCTTCCTTTTCATCCTCACAACACCATTATTATCTCTGTTTTACACACAAGGAAACTGTGGTTAGAGAGGTTCAGCAACTTGTCCCAAGGTCACACAGCTCAGTGTCGCAAACAGGACTCTAACTGAGGCTGGTATGTCTCCAAAGGCTGGGCTCTTCACCACAGTGTGAACTCTGAAAGCCACTGCCAAGGCCCTGTTTTCTGAAGTTTCCGTTCATGATCTGTTCCACAATTCATATGCACTGTTTACTTTTATGCTTATCATTGGTCACCTCTCCACATAGTGGGGAAACTCAGGGGATGAGTTTCTTGGAGAGGGATCCTTGCTAATTTCCATACCCACTCTATCTTTTAGCCAAGAAAAAAAGCGAGTTAAATAATTTTGTCTTCTCAACAAATAGAAGGGTTCTTGGGCTTTTGAGAGGGCCCTTCTGTTATGCTGTGGGTCCCATCTATACTAATAATAGAGGAATATGCAAATTGTCCGGGACGCTGTCACAGTAAACAGCAGGCTGCATGGGGTGACAAAGGCCGGTAGGGGGGGCAGTTGGGGGCAACCAGGCTGGCAGAGGAGGACAATTGGGGGTGACCAGGCTGGCGGGGGGGGGGGCAGTAAGGGGCGATAAGACCAGCAGGGGGGCATTTAGGGGCAACCAGGTCAGCAGAGGGGGGCAGTTGTGGGTGACCAGGCTGGCGGGGGGGGGGGGGGGAGTTGGGGCGACCAGGCTGCCAGGGGGGGTAGTAAGGGGTGACAAGGCTGGCAGGGGAGGGCAGTTGGGGGCAACCAGGCTGGCAGTGGGGGGCAGTTAGGGGCAATCAGGCTGGCAGGCAGAGGCAGTTAGGGGTGATCAGGCTGGCAGGGGGGCAATTAAGGTCAATCAGTTAGGCAGGCAGGTGAGCAGTTAGGAGCCAGTGGTCCTGGATTGTGAAAGGAATGTCCAATTACCAGTTGGATTGGGCCTAAACTAGCAGTTGGATATCCCCTGAGGTGTTCCGGATTGGAGAGGGGACAGGCTGGGCTTAGGGGACCCCCTCGTGTATGAATTTCATGCACCAGTCTTCTCATCTATATATATAAAAGGCTAAGTGATCAGCCGACCGGCCGACTGGCCAACTGGCCAGTAGCTATTATGCACACTGACTACCAGGGGGCAGACATTCAATGCAGGAGCTGCTGAGCGACAGCAACTTTGCAGAGTGCCCTCTTGCACTCTGGGACCCCTCAGGGGATATCAGACTGCTGATTTTGGCCCAATTCCCACAGGCCAGGCTGAGGGACCCCACCTACCAGTTGGACCCCGCTCACTCCACAGACACGCTTTGAACCTCAGTGTCACCTCATTTGAGGCTGGCCAGGGAGTTACCATGGGAGGTTGCCTCCAGGGCATGCCAGCCCATCTAGCCCAGTCCTGCCCTGTTGGCCACCTTCTAATTAATTTCTTTTCAATGTGCACGAATCCATGCACCTGGCCTCTAGTAGATTAATTAAGAGAATGCTTTTTCTTCTCTAATATTCTAATGTGTTATATCAGAACCACTGGAGAATTAAAAGGAAAATTAACTGAGTTGTTTAAGATTTCCTATTCAGCTCAACATACATAAATTAAGTACATGCGATATTCAGGCCTGCTCTAGTTGTCTAGGAATCAGATAAATTTGACATGGTAGCTGCCCTCAAGGAGTTTAAAACTTAGGTGTGATAAATAGATCTATAAACAACTAACTACTTCAAGCAATGTAATGTTTACAGGGGTTGGGACGAAAGTCATTACATACCTTAAATATATAATACAGAATGTTTTTTTTGTATTGGAAATGAAATAATTTAAACAGAAAAAAATTCTATAATTCTTGTATAAGGCCCATTTTACAGATAAAGTTTAAAAAAATAAATATATATTTCTTTTACAAAATACACCAAAAATAGTTTCTGGAGTCAGTGATTGATTATTTCTAATAATTAACTGAGTTACCAAGGACAAGTTACTTAACCTCTATAAGCCTTAGATTTCAAGATGATGTGGATAATGATTCCAACTCCAGAGGGCTGCAGTAAGGTAAAGTAGTACCCGGCGTAAGCCAGCACTCAGTATAAGTTTGCCTTATCTGACTTTCTGTCACCATCCCTATTTTTCTTTATTCTGATTAAAAATAGGAAAGATGCATGTTAGTTGCTAATAATGATTGTGAAACAAAATACATTCTGAGGTCATGTCTTTAAGAGAGAAGTGTATCCTGTTTAAGTTCTTGTGCTATTTCATATATCAAGTACTTACCACTGGTTTTAGTGAGAAACAGGAGTTGTGAGAGAGTGGCAGCCTCTGTGAATACCTGGGCACACATGGAATTAATGGCACTGTGTTTCCTTGAAGGATAGTTAGGGGCTCTGCTGATCATTCCCCTGATATTTTCCCCTCAATAGTATTAGTCACTGGAGAAATGCAAGTTTCTTTTTTTAAATTATTTGTTCAGTTACACTTTAAATTTAATATTATTTTATATTAGTTTCAATTGTATAGCATAGTGGTTAGACAATCATATACCTTAGAGTGTTCCCCTGACATTTCCACCTGACATGATAGAGTTATTCCAATATTATTGGTTATATTTCCTATGCAGTGAACATATAAATTAATAGTTGTTAAGGGCCCTCTCTGTCTGGACTCTGAGTTAGGCCTTTCCATGTCATTTCTTCTAACATCTTTGTGAGCAAAAGATGCCAAATGGGAAAGTTACAGAGATAAAGATCCTCAGAGTCAGGTTTAGAAACTTTCTGTTTCTCTTTTTACAGATGTCGATTCCTCATTGTGGTTTAAAGGCTCTGCCTACTCCTGCTTCCTCCTCTCTCTTTATCACTCACGGGAGTTTCTCTCAATAAGTATCTTGCGTGGGTAATCCTGTCTTGGCACCTGCTTCTGGGTAGACCGGAATTGATATATTTGATACCAAAAGTGTTCTGATCAATCAGGAGGTCAGATGGGTTTAGGGCCTGACTTGCTCATTGCCCAGCAAGCAAGGAGCACTCCATCCTGAGAGGAATGTAGGACACAGACAGTCCCTGGCATCTTTGCTGAGCATTTCACCAGCAGTGACTTGCAGAAACATCTCCATGGAGAACACTCTTGCAGTTGTGATAATTCAGGGATTTTTAAAATATATATATTTTTTATTGATTTCAGAGAGGAAGAGAGAGGGAGAGCGAGAGATAGAAACATCAATGATGAGAGAGAATCACTGCTTGACTGCCTCCTGCATGCCCCCTACAGTGGATTGAGCCTGCAACCCAGGCATGTGTCTTTGACCAGAATCGAACCTGGGACAGTTCAGTCCGCAGGCCAACAATCTATCCACTGAGCAAAACCAGCTAGTTTCAGGGATTTGAAAGACGTGGGGATGGGGTGTGCAAGGACAGCAGAGTTGGCTGGTTATTGCTAAGCTATGCTGATGCTCTGCAGTGGATAATGAGAAACTTGGGGGCCATTACCAAACAAATGAATACAGTACAGGAGATGTGGGTTTGGTTCCAGACCTCCGCAATAAAATGAGTATAGCAATAAAATGAGTACTAATCTTTTTGTTGGTGGAAGGTTTTGGCTTCCATTTGTAAAAAACATGCAACATCTGTGACGCACAATAAAGCAAAGCTCAATAAAATGAGGTATGCCTGTGCTAAAAGTGAAAGCCAGAGAAACTCTTGGGCAGCTTGTTACCAGGCCCTTACCTCCTACAGTGAAACAGTGAACTGTTGAAGAGCAGACTCAGAACTTGATAAGGTTCTAGAAGTTCAGAGATATTTAGTTGTCCAGTCAAGGCAGGTCTCCTATGGGCCCTGATTGGGAAAACCAGGGGTCTGGTTTGGAGATGGAGATGTCAGGATAGATGCCTCTGGTGGATTTTGGCTCTGGCGACCTTCCTGAATGTTCAACATTTACAAAGATAGTCCAGTCTTCTACAGTAAGAGTCAGCCATCCCTCAGTGTGGTAGGTGAAGATTCAAAGACTTGCCACATCAGTGAGGTTTATAGATGCCCAGAGGTCAGGGACATGGTGGAGTATGTCCCCCAATGTAAAAGTTGAATTGCTGAATCTTGCATTCCCAACACAGGGAACCTTCTACAACCAGGAATGTTGCTGTAGCTCATACACTTGGTTACTCAGAAGGCTGTCAGCTTTGAGTGGGCACCAGATGTGGAAAGGGCTCTGTATCAGGTCTAGGCTGCAGTGGTTCTAGGTCGTTGGGCTGTGAGATCCATCAGACCTGATGGTATTGGAGGTGTCAGTGGTGGGAAAATGTATGGTTTGGAGTTGAAGGCAACCTCTAGTGGGAGACACTCAAGGCAGGCCTTTGGTAGTCTGGAGCACGACTGTGTCATCTGCAATGGGGAATCACATGCTTTTTGAAAAATGGCTCCTAGAATGTTATTGGGTCCTACTAGACACGGAACTCTTGACCATCAGATGCTAATTGAATTGCCAATTATGAGCTAGTTTGAGGACCTGTGGAAGGGAATCAGGGTGGATACTGTACCATCAACTAAAGGAGAGTGAAAACACCTGAGCTTGGTTTATAGCTGAGTTGACTCAGTATGAGAAAATGGAAAGTTACTGTATTATAACTATATTCAATGTAGCTATAGCTTATAGATAAAAATTTGACTGTAAAAGTTGACACTTACTTTACTTAAATACATGTCAAGATTTATACATTCTTTGAAGTTTTTTTTCTCCTAGAAGAATTTTTAAAAATTTGGGATACTTATAAATGGTAAAGTTCTATTCTCATATATTCTCTCTCTGACTACCTAATTTAGGATAATTAAGTCTGTACTCTTTTAATTAAAAATTTCCACCTGCCCAGCAACTGTAGTCCATCTGGAAGAATGTATTTTTATCAGATTGTATGAGTAACTCAAACTGGGATCATTCACCTGAAGAGAAAATGGTTGTTATTCCATAGGGTTCACACATGAGCAAATTGATCTGTAGCTGTGAAATGAATAATAGTGTTATTTGACTTTACAGTTAAATAAAAATCTTGGAAATTACATAGTTGAAAATTTTGCATTATTATTGCTAGTTTCTCTGGATTTCTTCTTTGGTCTTTATATTTTAATTTTTCTTTACTCTTTGTCTTTCGATTAGATAATAAAAGGGACTATTTTGTAGTCCAGGTTAGTGAGCACCTTTGGAACGCTCCATGGATGTGATAAAACTATGACATGTGTAACACCTCTTAAGGCAGATTCATGAGTTTAAATTTAATGCACTGACTTTCCAATTAGTGACTGATTCTGTCCCCAAATGGAATAATTTTACAATATGGGATAGAGGATAACTAGATAATTCTAGAATGCAGTTTTTTATTTCACCTCCCCCCCACCATGTTGTCAGCTCAGAGATGTAAAACAGACTCAGGTGTCTAGGTGACCTGGATTTGGCTTGGCTTCTTCACTGGATAAAAGCTGTGACCTCTGGAAGTCACTCAATTTGCTTCAGTTTCTTTATCTGTAAAAAGAGACATTTAGATTTATTTTCTTTTCAATTTTGATTTTAAATGTCTAGAAATTAGATTTTGTAAAAAAATATGTTTTTATTGATTTTAGAGAGAGGAAGGGAGAAGGAGAGAAACATTGATTGGCTGCCTCCTGCACACCTCCTACTGGGGATCAAGCCACAACCCATGACTGGGAATCAAACTAGTGACTTTTTGGTGCACGGGATAATGCTCAACCAATTGAGCCACACTGTCCAGGGCCTAGAAACAAGATTTTTAAAATACAATTAAGGCTGACTGAAATGAATTTACAACTGCCCCCTAAGTATTTCTTTCTTAAGCAATCTTTTAAAATGGTGTTTGAAGGTTAAATAGGTTAATAAATACATTGTGATAATCATCTAACTAACAATCAATTGTGCTAAGTCTTCATTATTAATTCTTTATTCTCTCTTCAGCAACATTAAAATGTCCTATTGTGATATTTTTTAATTCTTTTCTGGCAGAGTTAGACATTGAGAGATATTGATCATACTTTTAAAACTAATTATCTGAATAGGTGGCACATGACATAGTTTATATAGCAGATTTTATATAGAAATTGTTGAAAGATGGATGGATAGTATTTACCATATACTACTATGTGGTACATTCTCTGTTCTTTTCCATTCTACTGCCCACAGTGGTTCTGCCTCAAAGTTTACCCAAGTATTTTTAAAATCCATTCACATTTCTGAAATTATAAAAGTAATGCAATTCCTAAACTTATTACATAGTAGTAAAGTAGTAATTCTGTTTCTTTTTGTCTAAAAATTGCCTCGTTCATTCAGTCTAATATTTGTTTGTGTTCTTTACATCCACTGGTTTGGGATTTTTTATTCTTTACACTGGTGATAACCTTTGTTTTGAGAATTTGCCATGGAAGACTATCACATGAGGACTGATGCTTGGCAACCTTGAGGAATTACAAGAAAAATCTTGGTGCCCAGCCAGCTTGGCTCAGTGTTTGAGCATCGACCTATGAACCAGGAGGTTACTGTTCAATTCCTGGGCAGGGCACATGCCCGGGTTGTGGCTCGATCCCCAGAAAGGGACGTGCAGGAGACAGCCAATCAATGATTCTCTCTCATCATTGATGTTTCTCTCTCTCAAATCAATAAAAACATATATTTTAAAAAATAAAATAAAAATAAAAAAATCTTGGTGAGAAGGCTTATAAACAAGAAGGAAATATGCCATGACTGTCATTGCCCTGCCCTAGAATAAGTACTCAATAGATATTTGCTGAATATATGAAAGGATTCAATTACAATAGCAATTTTTTAAACTCAACTTGAATGGTGATTGTCACAAAAAAAGTACCATCACAAATATTTCCTAACGAGCAAATGTTATCACACCCCTCCTAATGTTTAAGATTTTATTATGCCTAACAACAATATTGTGATTTAAGATTTGAAGACCATTTCATTGGGTGTAAGTCCCTGAAAGTATAATAATTAGAACATTCTGGCTGTTCACGATTCCTGTGGGAATTTTGTTGATATTATCATTTCATTTTTTGTTTGTTTGTTTAGTATAGCAGCTTTTTCATCTTGGCACTTAAGCAGAAAACTTCACTTACTATGGTTGTTTCACAGTTGAGTCCATCCTTTAACTTCCTGTTTTCACAATTTGCCAGCCACTCAAAGATATCTGTGGTTTTAAAGCATGTGTCAACTGAACAGATATATCAAGAATAAAATGCACATATACATTCCAAAAAACTTGTGTCAAAATCAGTAAGATTGCACAAGGCAGGATCCTCGGATAGCATTTTAACAGAAGAAAATGGTCAGAAATGAGTTCATTCACTACAGTATTCCAGCTTTAATAATGTCTTATCTCCTTTGACCAGTGGACAGCTTCTAATTGGTAAGGGCCCAAGGTAAGGCAAACAAAAGCAAGGAAACCTGTCTGCTTGGCTTCATACATCAGCAAGATAGCCCTATCGTACATCAACGGACAGGCTTCAAGTTGACAACAGGAAAAGTGTGACTTAGCTTATGCAAAAAGGGAAGTCCCTGCGTTGGGCTCAAACAATGGGCCTGTCATTTTACTGCTTCTCTGGTCTGTCTTACCTTTTTGGAAGATATGCAGGGGCAGAGGACTCATTCTTCTCTGGGTTTTAGACTGAGACACTGAAATTAGAATTGAGAGAGAGGTATCATTTAAAGGGAGAGCAGAGCAGGTCAAACAATGTAGTACCTGTGGTCAGGCTGGTAAAATGACACCTTAAATTCCAGGAATACTTCATTTGGGTACAGAAACAGGATGGGCCCAGTGACAAGAACAACACAAAAGCAGTACCAAATCTTCCTGAGAATAATGAGTCTCCTGGATAAATAAAACAAGGAAAGTCTGTGATGTAATTACCTTTCTCTCTCATTCTCACATATCTGCAATTCCTACTGCAGAAGAGAAACCCCATCACCAGTCAGTAACTACCTGCTCAAACACCAAACACCATGCACATGTGGTTTATATGTTGTTATTTGAATTTTAGGAGAACCTATTTTTAAATTTAAATTTTTTTCAATTACAGCTTACATTTAGTACTATTTTTTTATTAGTTTCAGATGTACAGCATAGAGGTTAGACAATCATATACTTTGCCAAGTATTCCTCCTGGTGCTTCCCATACTCATTTACCAAACATAGTTATTAAAATATTATTGACTAAATCTCCTATGCTGTATTTTATATCCCCATGACTGTTTTGTAACTACCAATCTGTACTTCTCAATCCCTTCACCTTTTCACCTAGCCCCTTAACCCCTCTCCCCTCTGGCAAACATCAGTCTCTGTATTTCTTAGTCTATTTCTGTTTTGTTTGTTCATTTATATTGTTCTTTACACTCCATATATGAGTGAAATCATGGGGTATTTGTCTTTCTCTGACTGACTTATTCCACTTAACATAATACCTTATAGGCCCATCTATGCTGTCACAAATGATAGATTCCATTTTTTTATGATCAAATAATATTCCATTGTCTATATGTACTACAGCTTTTTTTTTTTTTTATCCACTCATTTATTGATGAGCACTTGGGTTGCTTCCATTTCTTGGCTATTGTAAATAGTGTTGCAATGAACGTAAAGGTACATATATTCTTTCAAATTTGTGTTTTAGGTTTCTTTGGATAAATTACCAGAAGTGAAATCACTGGTCCATAAGGTAGTTCCGTTTTTAATTTTTTTGAGGAACCTTTAGGAGATTCTTTAGTTAAGACCAATAATGCTGAAGGCAAATTACCTCTCAGACAACTGATCTATGTAAGACATAGATCACACCATGAACACCAAATGGGTAGACCTCACTGGAGTCAACAGCAGAAAAGGCATGCTCTCCAAATGAACCACTTCAAGAGGTCTGTGGTCTTTGACAACCTGACAAACATTACCCTCTGCAGTTATAGGTTGTTCTTAGTTCCTGCCTCAAGGCTCTACCTAACTTTATTGTATCTAGTTCAACTTTATTAATTTTTGTGAAGCTTTCCATCCTCTTCCTTTCTTGCAGTGTAGTAATAATATGGCAAATGTGGGAGATTAAGGTGTTTCAGTGAAACAGACTTACTAACAGGAACCAGAAGTGGATACATACATGTTTCTGGGGTTTCAGAGTTTTATGGGAAAGATAATGACAGTGGTAAAATCATTATTGGTAAGAACATGAGTTTTCTGAAGTTTTACCCCTTTAGAGAATGTTGAAAAATATGTTTATTATTTTTTACTGAATCATTTCTAGAGCATGACAACTATATGTTATTGTTTTCTTGTGAATTGTTGCCATTGTGTTCTGATCTGCGGACTAGCAGCACCCCAAGAGGTTATGGTTTCTCACCACTGATAGAATCACATCTCACCTTTGTGTTCTTGGTACATAGGACCTGGGACCTGTCAATCACTTATTAAACATATTTAATTGAATGAATAAATTTTAACTATATTTTGATTAGTTATGTTGAAAAATCTCCAAGGAAAAGAGAGATGTAAAGTGATTAAGACTGGTAGAGAGCAAGGATTAAAACCACAAAATTAGAATTCCTTCTACTGGGCCAGAAATTGTAGTTTTGATTGCTCTCCTTTGGTTGCCAAAGAAATATAGAATGAAGGAAATAAAACCAGTTAGAAGAAGTCTTTGGTTCCAGCAAAGATATTCTGTGAGTTTAAATGTCAGATTTAGATCATCTAAATGTATTATAGGGAAAAACATTTAGGAAATAGAAAAGATCTGACTTCATGCTTCTCGTAACAATTCCAGAACCTTCCCTGATCTCAGATTAGGGTGGAGCTCCCTCTCCTCTCCTCCCCACCTCTATCCTACCCTACCCTGTGCTGGAGTCCTGAACTTCTCCTTTCTCTGTTCCTGTTCAGCCTCCCACATCACATAACAGTAATTAAATGACTAAAACCTTACAGAATTCACTGAGTGAGCCAAAAGCAAGTGCTCTGGCAGCTTGGCAAACTGACGATGTCTTCTGAGTCTCAAGGAGCAATCACTGGCTGAAAGTCCTTTGCTGAGTTGAGAGAAGAAAGTGTGATGCATCTTTTTTCAAATATTCACTTTGCTGACTCCATCACCTCCTTCAGGTCTGGTCAAGTCTCACCTTTTCAATGAGGTCCACTCTGATGATGCAACTGCCTGACCTTCAATCCTATATCCTTGCATTCCTGATCTTTCTTACTCTGTTTTCTTCTTTCAATGGCAGTTACCATCTTCTAACATACTAGTATGTCTACTTATATTTACCATCTTCTAACATACTAGTATCTACTTATCATATTTACCATCTTCTAACTACTAGCATGTCTACTTATCTTACCACTTTCTAACATATCTACTAATCATATTTAATTTCTGTTTCTGCCCCCCACTTAAATGTAACTTCTGCAATGGCAGGGATCTTAGTTTGTTTATTAATATATCCCAAGCATCAAGAACTCTGTGTAACACGTAGCAAATGCTCAATAAATATTTATAGAATGAATGAATATCAACCACTGCCCCTCTTTTAGCTAAAGTTTTGAGTGGTGCAGCTAGAATTTAAATGGGATTTCATAGAGTTTTTGTAGAAGAAACCAAAACCTTATATAAGACAATGGGCCACAAATGAAATATCAAGGAAAAGTTCAGTTAAATTCAATTTATTAAGAATTTTTAAATTCCTGTTCCGGTCCAGGAACTTTGCTGGGTGCTGGAAAGACATAGATGAATATACTATCCCTTCTGCTCTCAAAGACTTTACCATCTGTTAGAAAAAAATAGATGTACAAACAATACCCCACAAAACAATGTTATTTAGTGCTAAAATTGCAATGTAACCAAGAACAATAGAATGAGAAATTCCATTAAACAAGGAACAATTCCATTGAATAATTCTCTGTCCTAGTAAGGTAACCAAAGAAGATCATATGAGAGGGCTGATGGGTAACGAGGCATCAAGAAGAGATCCAGTATTCTCTTTCCTCATTGGAATGACATATTTTCCTGCCTTGGGCATGGCAAGTCCAGCCAGCAAGTGAAGTGGGAAGAATAAATTAGTAAACTGTAATATGCCTATTGAATCTCTTGGTTTCCAGTTTGCTGGTTGATTAAAGTACAGGTCTCCTTCTCTTTTCATGTAGGTTTCTGCAGTTTTAGGTTTCACAAAACTTATTTTGCCCAGCCTGCTCAGTGAGGTTCTAAATATATTTGTCTCCTTGTTATAGCTTCTCATATATGGCATGTTTCCTTCTCTTATTTTAGAAAAACAGTCCGCTTCACATTTTTGGTATTGCTCTACTCTTTGTTATCTGTACCTTGACTTATCATTTCTTAATGAGAACCAGATGGCAGATGACTCATCAGTACAACCATTATGACTTCTTTGCTGCTCATAATTTCAGATTCCTGGCCTAAATGTTTCTTACCACTTCTGCTTCAGATGAGTCATATGACTTCAGGTGGTGGCTTAGCATTACTGCTTTCTCTGTCTTAATGGGTTCCAAATTTAGAAGTTATGTTGCTGAGCGGACCCTTTCCAGTGAGAAGAATGAGGGGGAGGAGCAGGGGAAGTTCTGTTTTTGTGATCTTTCATTTCTATTGATTGGCCAAAGTTTGTTGTATTGGTTATTAATTACCCTAAATATTTAAAAGCTATCCAAAGACTTCACAAGTGAAGACTTACAATATATCTTAGGTATCTCCCTCTATTTACTGTGCTCTCTGTGGCTTTGGAAAGTGAGAAACAAATGAGTTACATCTCTTCTTTGTGAAATTTTACTGATTTCTTAAGACAGAAGCTGGGAAACACAAGGGAAAGTACCTAACCATCTGCCTACAGTGTACTAGTAAGTTCCTTTGAGCTAAATTTGTTTTTTTTTTAATGCCCAGCTTCTAACACAGGGCTGCAAATACAGCAGGTATCTAATAGGTGTGGTGAATTAGTGAATTAAAAAAGGCATGAATTGGCCTGCTTAATGATATGAGGAGCAGCATGGAACCTGGCAATCCAATTTCTATGTCTGTAGGAAGGAAAAATCACACCAGTCAATTTTTTACTAAATTATAAATATTGTAGGGAAAACTGGACAGCGGAGATTTTTAAAGTTCAACTAAATGTGTAACCATTACATTTCTCCAATTTCATAAGAAGGGAAAATTGCCTTAGGAGTACATTGAGTAAGTACTACCTACAAAGAACAATTTGAGGGTCTGTACCTAAGAGTTTGTTGGGTACCTCCCATGACACTGCTTGCCGCTTACCTGGCCAACGATCTCTATCAGTAGAGCTGGTCTTCAAAGTCAAAGAAAAAGTATCTTCATAGCAAACATCAATTGGAGTGAAGAGAGAGGGTTGAGGATTTTCAAGCCTTCTCCTATTATAGATGTTCTTTCCCTTTGGCTAGCACATAGGTATAAATCAAAGGCTGAATTTCTCAAATTATAGTCTGTGGATTCCTGTACCACCATACTCCAGGCTCATCTGTCATTGTTTATGTCCAGACCCTATCTATTTTTTTCTTCATGGTGTTTATTATTACCTAAAGGAACATATTATTTTAGTCTTTACTATCTGCCTTCATCACTAAGAGTATAAAACTCCTGGAGGGCAGGAACTGGTTTGTGCCTGGTTAGACGTGAAAATAGTGTATGGTATATACTAGATGCTCCATAAATATGTGAATAAATGAAGGAGTGTCATGATGTGAAAAAGACTTCTGTAGACAAATTCATTTTTAAAATGCTGAATAAACAAAGATAAATATATTTGTCTACTTCAGGACTCACTGGGCATTTCAATAAACTACCGTGTATTGTGAATCTCAAGAGGCAGAAAGTAAGCTGTGTTACTCAAATTTCTTTGATCACAGAACTTTTTTTCAGCATTATTGTCCTTATGTAATATGATAAATACATCTCAGTGGAGAGACCAAATAGGGGAGATATTGGAGAGGCTTACTCCAGTTGGAGAAAAGCATACTGGAGTACTGATTAGCATCTCTAGAAGACAGGCTCAAGAAAGCTGGCCTTGAGTAATGAAGGTTTGGGAAGAAGGAAGTTTGGAGGAAGAATGGCAAAAGAGGGGAGGATTGGCAAAGACAAATTTTTGCCTGACTTGCTATGCTCCCCTGGAATGTACAGAAAAGATACCATGGAATATGTGTAGAGTCTTAGTTTGGCAGTGATTTCTTTCAGTACTTTGAAAATATCATTGCATTGTTTCTTGGTTTCCATAGTTCTGTTGAGAATTTACCTAGCATTCTTATCATTCTTTCTTTAAAGGAAATTTGCCTTTTTCCTCTGGCTGTTTTAAAGAGATCTCTCCTTATCTTGGACTTTTAACATTTTTTGGACTCTGAATTCTCAGGCATGATTATATTTGCATTTATCCTGTTTTGTTCATGGAACCTTCTGAACCTATGTATTGATACAATTCATTAGTTTTAGAAAATTCTTAGCCATTATCTCCTAAAATATTGCTTCTATTATATTATTTCTCCTCCTCTTCTTATGAGACTTCTGTCGTGCTCCATATGTCACTTATGCCCTTTTTTTCCTCCATCTTCTTTGCTCTCCATAATTTGCATGGATATTTTCTTTTGACTTATTTTTTGTTTATGTTTTATTATCTTCTGCTGAGTCTTTTGATGTATTTTCACTTTTAGTTGTTGAATTTTTTTTTTATTTATGAATATACATTTGATTATTTTTCTGGATTTCAATTCTCTGATGAATTTTTTATAATCTATTTTCTTATATATGTTATTCACAACTATTTTATTTTATTAATTAATTTACTTAAATATATTTTTATTGATTTCAGAGAAGAATGGAGAGAGTGAGATAGAACTACTGATGATGAAAGAGAATCATTGATCAGCTGCCTTCTGCACGCCCCACAAAGAAGATTGAGCCCACAACCTGGGCATGTGCCCTAATCAGGAATCGAATGGTGACCTTCTGATTCATAGGTGGATGCTCAACCACTGAACCAAGCCAGCTGGGCTATCACAATGATTTTAAAGTGTTACCTGTGGTTTTGTTTCCACAAACTTTTTCCTTTGCTGGCCTTGTTTCTTGAAATGTCTAGCAATTTTATGATTAAACTAGTGGCCCGGTACACAAAATTTGTGCAATTTGTGCACAGGGGTGGGGAGGGGGGTTGTGTCACTCAGGCCAGCCTGCACCCTTCCCAATCTGGGACATCCCTCTCACAATCTGGGACTACTGGCTCCCAACAGCTCACCTGCCTAATTGTCCCTAACCACTTCTGCCTGTCAACCTGATCACCCCCTAACCACTCCCCTGCCAGCCTGATCGATGCCTAACTGCTCCCCTGCTGGCCCGATTGCCCCTAACTGCCCTCCCCTGCCAGGCTGGTCACCGCTAACTGCCCTCCTTTGCCAGCCTGGTCACCCCTAACTGTCCTTCCCTGCAGGCCATCTTATGGCGGCCATCTTATGTCCACATGGGGGCGGCCATCTTTGACCACATGGGGGCAGCCATCTTGTGTGTTGGATGATGGTTAATTTGCATATTGCCTCTTTATTATATAGGATTATATATGAGGACTATATAACCTCTTTTTATCACATCCTTGTAGAAAGGATTATCCCTATCTTCTTGTAGGCAGCTAGTGTAAGGGCCTCTCACCTTAAAACAGGATGTGAGCTGACTTGAGGCTGGACTGAATTTTGAGTATGGCTTGAGTTATCTCTAGTTTGCTACCACTGCTAAGGTGTAGCTCTGTAGTGTTCTCATTTTAAAGCTCTGGGTATTTCCTAGGAACCCTCCTTCTTGGTTAATCCTAAACTCCAATACCTTTCTTCTCAGCACCATATGATTGCCAGGCTGTTTGCTCTTCATTTCAATAACCTTCTGCTTATTGTTTTTGGGAATCCTTTGTATATTGGGCACATCAAACTTTAATTTTTGTTTTTTTCACACTTTAGATTTCTATAAGCTCTGCTGGATTCTTTGCCTTTTAGCAATGGTCCCATCACCATCCTTCCCTCCATTCTTTCCCAATACCAGTCTCTGACAGTGTCGAGGCAGATGCAGAAAGTCATATCACTTCTCTGTAGTTCTTTTTTCTGATCCAATCTCAAGTCTTGGTTGCTTTGGTATCTCCTAATACCATCAAATTCTATCTGGGGCTCTTGATTTCTTTTAGTTGAAGGGTGAGTCTGCTATGGCTACTTCCTTATAACCTAGAAGTAGAGGGGCTACCAAATTAAATTTTGTTTACCATTCATTTATTGAACACTTAAGTGCTAGGAAGCATGAAAAATGCTTCATATATCTATTCATTTAGTAAACAAATATTTCTTAAGCAACTATTAAGTGTTCAATACTTTATAAGCATGTGAGCTACATCAGTGAACAATACCATCAAAATGTTTGTTCTCATACACCTAAAATTCTGCTGAGTAAGATTAAGATAAACAATAAGTATTATCCACCTTTATTTACAGATGATAAAACCAAGATACAGAGAGATTTTGTAACTTGCCCAGACCCAAATAGTTAATGAGTGATAAAGCCAGACTTTGTATTCATGTAGCTCTCTCCTAAGTTCTATGTTATTTTATGCAAAGAATATTTATACTTACTTGACCTTTACAAAGAGTGATACCTTGGCTATATATTTTGGAAATCTTGGGAGAATTGCTTATATAGGCTCAAGGTATTATTTATAAAATAATAACTCTATTTAAAATTTTTTTTTATTGATTTCAGAGAGGAAGGGAGAAGGAGAGAGAGACAGAAACATCAATGATGAGAAAGAATCATTGATAGGCTGCCTTCTGAATGCTTCCCATTGGGGATCAAGCCTGAAACCCAGGCATGTGCCCTGACCGGGAATCGAACCTTGACCTTCTGGTTCATAGGTTGATGCTCAACCACTAACCCATGTCAGCTGGGCAATGAAGAATTATTTTTTGTGTGTAGATAAGTGTCTGTTCTGTGGTGATCACTTTAAATAGACTTAGTCTGCTTTCAAAACCAAAAAGTGAGATGGGCTAAAGCTCCTGCAGAGGGGTTGGCCTCAGTTTGCTGTGCTCATCCCCATTGCTTTTCTGATGCCTAATGCAACTCATTATTTCTGGCTCTTGTCTTGCTAATTCTCCAGTTATACCATGGCCCCCTGTAATTACTTATGAGTGCTTTGGTTGTGCTTTTCTGCTTGACTCAATATACCACGAAGGACAGAATTTCATTTGTTTGTTGTTTTTTTAAATATATTTTATTGATTTTTTACAGAGAGGAAGGGAGAAGGACAGAGAGTTAGAAACATCGATGGGAGAGACACATCGATCAGCTGCCTCCTGCACACCCCCCACTGGGGATGTGCCTGCAACCAAGGTACATACCTTGACTGGAATCGAACCTGGGACCCTTCAGTCTGCAGGCCAACGCTCTATCCACTGAGCCAAACCGGCCAGGGCATGTTTGTTTTTTTTGTTGTTGGTTTGTTAATCTTCACCTGAGGATATTATTTTCATTGATTTTTTTTTTTTTTTTTTTTTTTTTTAGAGAAAGTGGAAGAGGAGAGAGGGAGGGAGGGGGAGAGAGAGAGAGAGAGAGAGAAACATTGATGTGAGAGAGACACATCAATTGGTTGCCTCTCACATGTGCTCCATCTGGGGCCAGGGGATGGAACCTGCAACACAGGTAAGTGCCTGATGCTCCCCACTGAACAGACAAGCCATACCAGCTGGGCCATACTTTTATTTTTTGCCATTCAGCTGTACATATCACAAGTGAAGGTAAGAAGCTCATCTTGAAGCAGCTCTCCCATCATTCTGACTGAGTAGTATTTGCCTGATATTTAAACATTTCAGCTATTCACTTAGACCATAAGTCAAATTCTTTGCACTTGAGCTCCCATTGGCTCTCCAGACACACAGAGTAAATTGTTTTTTAATCTGGCATTTATTTTCACTTGACTCATTTTTAAAGTCTTCTTCATTTTTTTTTTCTGTTCATTTATAACTCTATTAGCTTGGAGACACCATTCATTTTGTAAGCAATACCTTAAACACATTTCATCTATCAGGATTAATTTTGCTGAATACACCACCAAATAAATACATTAGAAACAACTGTAACACTTCATTAATCAAAATGTCAACTTCCACAGATGTAAAATGTCCCTCACCTTAAAATTCTCTTCCTTTGCTGGTGTGTGCTTGTCTGTTTGACTAAAATATAAAAAGTAATATAAAATGCTGTCATTTTATTATAATATGCATGCAGGATTTGAATGTGCAATCCATTATAATTAGGCTAATTAATTATTATATGGTCAAATGAGCAACAAATGCACATGCAAAATCTAAAAAGTTAATTATTTGAAAATTGGTTAATCAATTGTGCATTCAAGTGCACATTTGTTTTAGCATGCAGGCACTTTTCACTTTTACAAGACATTAGTCCAGATTAAAAAAACAACAACATTAAAGAAAAACATTTTTGAGATGTCTCTGCTCTATTGGGAAAGAAAATACATTAAGATCAAATGGAACAGATTCTTAAAAATCAAAATTGTTTTCCAATAAACAATCTTCAAAAGAAAAAATATTAGTGTGAATATTCCAATACAATGACAAAAAGAAATCAGTCCAGATTACTTATTTTGTAAGAGGCATCCAACCTGAACATAATTAGAAGGAAATCTCCACCATGTGAAGTGGCTTGCCTCCTGTATAAGCCCCCACAGAAGACCAATATCCATATGGAATTGCTCTCTTTTGAAAACAAAAATAGGATCATGTAAGGGTGTACAATCCCTTGGTCAGCTAAGTGGTTTTAAGCAAGCTCTTTTCATCTTCAAATTTCATAAAATGCATATTTTAAAAAAGGTGGAGTGTGTTGGCACACAAGAGAGTTACAATGGCAGCAACAACAAAACCCCCAATAAGGTATATATAAGAAAAACATGAAAATAATTGATGCTAAAAAGTACATGTTATCCATTGTTCTGTACACTCATTAGGGTGTAAAATCTATTGAAAGTAGAGAAAATGTTTTATTGGCTCCTGAATATCAGAAATAAGATTCTGTTGTTCATTCAAGATGGTGATCTCTTACAAGTCTTCTGTGGGAGAAGCAGGAGCCAAGCTGCTAATCTGGGAAAGGGTGGGTGGAGGTATGGCAGAGTAAAAACACAGAGGTGAGCCAGGGTGGCATGGCTCAGTGGTTGAGCATCGACCTAGGAACCAGGAGGTCACGGTTGGAGTCTCTGTCAGAGCACATGCTGGGGTTGCTGGCTCGATTCCCAGTGAGGGGCGTGCCTGAGGCAGCTGGTCAGTAATTCTCTCTCCTCATTGATGTTTCTATCTCTCTCTCCCTCTCTCTTCCTCTCTGAAGTCAATGAAAATATATTTAAAAACAAAAAACCCCACAGAGGTGAAAGGAACTTATTCTAGTATAACTTTCATTCATGTTGGGAGAATAGACAACTAACTGAACTATGACTAGGGCATCAGATTAGACTTGGCTCTGAAGGCAGCCTCATGAATCTAGGCTTCATGCTGTGTGTAGTGGAGTCATTGAAGGTTTCTGGCTCAGAATTATGACTTTATTTAAGTTAATTAAAATAAAATTAATCTGTTTAGGAAAGATTGAAGAAATAAGGCATTTGTGACAAGAAGAATTGCTTGAGATTATTTAGTTAATTGTGGCAAATATGTCTGAGCTTTAAAGGAGGAAACATAGTAATCAATTTCAGAGTCACTTCAAAGATTGAATCACCATGACAGGAACAGGTAGAAACACCTCAAATATTTACTGTTCTAAGATTAGAAAAGTTTTTTTTTAAATGTATCTTTATTGTTGAAAATATTACAGTTATCCCCTTTCCCCCCTTCACCCCCTCCACCCTGCACCCTCCCATCCCCAGGATGCCTTCACCACACTATTGTCTTTGTCCATGGGTCATGCATATCAGTTCTTTGGTTAATCTCTCCCCACTCTCTGAGATTTGTTAGTCTGTTCTATGCTTCTATGGCTCTGGATCTGTTTTGTTCATCAGTTTATTTTGTTCATTAGATTCTACATATGAGTGAGATCATGTGACTCTTGTCTGATGGTATCAGTGGAATAAATAGGAAAATTGGAATAAATATGATGTTTGGATTTAAGATGATAAATTTAGTTTTGGAAATTCTGAGCTTGAAATGACAACAAGGCAATAAGTAAAGATAAAGAAATTAATAGAACTATTCTCATTGCTTTTGGGAGTCATCTAAGTCAGAATGAGTCTGCTCAAAAGAATAAGGTTGATGAGGAAAGGTGGTCTAAGTATGAACTTGCAGGAGACAGAGACTAAAAGGTAATAGGAATAATGTGTAAAGAGGAACCAGCAAAAGAGGTGGGAAAAGACAGAAACAGGAGGATAACTAGAATAGCATAGACTCACTTGAGCCAAGGGGGAACATGGTAACCTACAACAAATCATCTGGAAGGACAGATTCTATGCGAGTTAAAAAGCAGAAATAAATAAGATTAAGGTATAAAACAGAGTAATGGGATTAAGGTTTAGGATAAGTATCTAAGAAGTGATGTCATTAAACGGAGTTATGGAGAACAGAAGTAATGAGAGTCAATTTGTTCTTTAGTAAACAATTAACATTGACTGATTGAGCATATAGTATGTTCAAGGTCTGAGGCTGGGTGACCAGACATGAGTCATACTCTTAAGGAGCTTACACTCTGATTTTGGAGATGGAAAGAATAACATAATGCAGCAAATGCGCATACTCAGATGAAAGATGAACTCTATAATAGTTGATTACCACTTGATGCATGGGAAGAGAGCAAGCCCCATGGGCAGAGGATTAGGCCAAAGGCCTTAACAAAAGGTAGCCCTAAGCTTGGATGCAAAGAAGGTGAAGACATATGCAAACAGATAAAGGGAGAAGACAAGGCCTCCAGGTAGGAAGGGCTGATGCTGAGAAAGTGTTAGCTGTTACGGCAGGCAGACATACTCTAATGCCTATCAGTGTGAATTCTCCAGCTTCCTATAGTCTGCTCATAGAATCCACATTTATTCAGGTAGCAATGGAGAACTGAGTCCAAGAAGAATAGGGTCTTATCCTATCTTTAGGGAATAGGCTGTGAATGGTCCAAATTAGAAATGATATTTTCATGTACCTTTGCCATTTATTGGTCCAAGGTAGCCATGTAATTTAGTTCTGCCAATGAGAAACATGAGAAAGTTTACTTTATTTCTTTTTTTATGAACTTATTAATAATTTTAAGTGAATATGTACATATACATACATATATACATATATATCTTATAATTAAGTTATTTTCCATGTTGTACTCAGAATATGAGAGAATATGAATTTTTATTTAATTATTATTTTAATTAATCCTCACCCAAGGATATCTTTTTATTTTTCATTGATTTAAAAAAATATATATCACATGATCTCACTCATTTGTGGAATATAATGAACAACATAAACAAAATGAACAAAAATAGAACAAAAATAGAACCAGAGTCATAGAAACATTGAGCAGACTGTATAATCTATGAAGGAAGACGGAGGGTGAGGGGTGAGGGGTAAGAGATCAACCAAAGGACTTGTATGCATGCATATGAGCATAACCAATGGACACAGACAGGGGGAGGGGGCAGGTGAGGGCATGGGGAGTGGGGGCAACCGGGGAGAGGTCAATGGGGGAAGAAGGAGACTTATATAATACTTTAAACAATAAAGAATTTAAATTTAAAAAATATATGTATATTTTTATTGGCTTCAGAGAAAAAGGGAGAGTGGGAGAGAGATAGAAACATCAATGATGAGCGAGAATCATTGATCAGTTGCTTCCTGCATGCCCCTCACTGGGGATGGAGGCTGCAACCAAGGCAGGTGCCCTTGACTGGAATTGAACCCATGACCCTTCAGTCTGCAGGCCAGCACTCTAACCTGAGCAAACAGGCCAGGGCTTCTTAATTTCTTAGTAAAAAAGATCAAACTTAGTTGGCCCAGTCGTTTTTTCTTTTGGCTTTTCCCCTTTGTTCTGCTGATAAAATGAACTAATTCCTTAAGGAGCAGTAGCTAACTTGTAACCATGTTGACAAGCAATGAAGATAAAAGTGAAAACATTAAATTTAGCTGAGCAGAGACTTAGAAAAAGCCTGAGTGTTATTGTCACTGAGCAGCTGCACCATTCTGGAATATCTACCTCCAGATTTCTTGTTTCATGAGAAAAAGGCACAACTATTTATAGCAACTATTAAATTATTTTTTTAAATTTGCAGCCAAATAATTCATAACAGACTCAAGTTTTGAGCACTTAGGACAATAGGACATTAACAAATTGTGTGAAAAAGGCCAAAATAAATTTTGGATAAAATATAAAAAAATACTCTTTAATTGCATTCATTAATGGCAAGAAATAAGAAATATGCAGGCCAGAGACAGTGGTGTACCTGGATACCCAGATAAGTGCATGGAGAACACACTCAAAGCAGGCTTTGGGGCAGGGGTTTGGGGGTGGGCATTAACCACAGCATGAGAACTTGAGCATTGGTTTTGTGAGATTGTGAAATTTTGGAAGGGAAAAACCATTCTGGAAGCCACCTAAAGTAAGAGTCTAATAAAAAATCCCTTACATAAGGCTGAGGTCACAAAGGACTTCACATTCACAGTGTGTATTGACTAGAAATAAATCTACCTCCTCTTTCTCTTTGGTAAAGTATAAGAAAAATTGCCAGTCTCAAAACTTGGTAGTTAGTGAAAATATTAAAAAAAAGTTTTTTTATATTTAAAACCACAATTCGATTTTGTGACCCTAATTTATGCTCCCTGGCTAGCCAAAAATCCCAATTGAGAATTCAGTTTAAGGTACTTCAAGACACCTGAAAAGAATAACATATCTTCAAAGAAGGCATTAATGTATTTTCACAAAGTTACAAGGCATATGAACTGTGTGTAATAAAAAATGTTATTAAATACTAGTGGCCCAGTGCATGAAATTCATGCATGGGGGGGTGGGTGGGGGGAGAATTCCCTCAGCCCAGCCTGCACCCTCTACAATAAGGGACCCCTTGGGGGATGTCTGACTACCAATGTAGGCCCAATCCCTATACTGGCAGTTGGACTTCCCTCTCACAATCTGGGACCGCTGGCTCCTAACCACTCACCTTCCTGCCTGCCTGATCACCCCTAACTGCCTCTGCCTGCCTGCCTGATCACCCCCAACTGCCCTCCCCTGCCAGCCTGATCTTGCCCCCAATTGCCCTCCCCTGCAGGCCTGATCTCACTCCCAACTGCCCTCCCCTGCCGGCCTGGTTGCCCCCAACTGCTTCCTGCTGGCCTGATCGCCCCTAACTGCCTCTGCCTCGGCCCTGACCACCATGACTTTGTCTGGAAGGAAGTCAGACGTCTGGAAGATGGCCTGTTTACCCAGTCTAATTAGCATATTACCTTTTTACTAGTATTGATAGATTATATAGAATAGAATTGCTTAAATGGGGGAGGGGGGAGCCTTTTTCAGCAGGAGGAGATGCTTTTGGCAGACAAAAAAACATAATCCCTATATCTGGACTGAAGCCAGCCATATGCACTATACTGCCAAACTGGCCATTAAAAAATTGAACCACTTTCTTATACCTTACACCAAATAGCTGTTGCCCTTAAAACCCCTCCACATCCCCCACCCTAGGTTATGCCTTTGCAGTTCACCCAGATTAGGTTCTGACTGGTCGGTTTCTAGGCCAGTCAGCGTCAGAAGCTCTGCCTCCTAGGCAGCCATTGGCTCCTCACAGTTCACCCAGATTTGGTTCTGATTAGTCAGTTTCTATGCCAGTCAGTGTCTCAAAGAGGTGGGGCTGATCAACAGCCACCCTAGGCTGCTGGCAAGTGAGCTGAACTGCTGATCTCTTGGAGAGAGAGAGGCGCAGCTGCCAGCGAGGCCCATTGAGAGAGAGAAGCAGGGTCTGATCCCCAGCCTCAAGGCTGCCTTACTGGCAGCTGTGGTAGCCACTGATCAGCCCCACCTCTCTATCTCCCTGAGAGGTCAGCAGTTCAGCCCACTCACCAGTCCCCGTCCACCAGAGCCTATTATGTGTGCAGCCTGGCATTTGGTTGAGCCTTTGGTCATTTTGAATGTTACAGACCCTGGGTTTTTATATATTAGGACTAGAGGCCTGATGTGAATGGAGGAGGTTGTGTGTCCCTCAGCCCAGCCTGAATCCTCTCCAATCTGGGACCCCTCTCATAATCCAGAACTGCTGGATCCCAATTGCTCACTGGCCTGCCTGCCTGATTGCCCCTAACTGCTTCTGCCTGCCAGCCTGATCACCTCCTAACAATTCCCCTGCCAGCCTGATTGACGCTTAACTGCTCCCCTGCCAGCCTGATTGCCCCTAACTGCCCTCCCCTGCAAGCCTGATTGCCCTAACTGCCCTCCCCTGCCAGCCTGGTCACCCCTAACTGCCCTCCCCTGCAGGCCTGTTCACCCCAAACTGCCCTCCCCTGTTGGCCTGGTCCCCCTCAACTGCCCTCCCCTGCAGGCCTGGTCCCCCTCAACTGCCCTCCCCTGCAGGCCTGGCTGCCCCCAACTGCCCTCCCCTACAGGCCTGGTCCCCTCCAACTGCCCTCCCCTGCAGGCCTGGGTCCCGCCCCAACTGTCCTCCCCTGCAGGCCTGTTCCCCCCAACTGCCCTCCCCTGCTGGCCATCTTGTGTCCACATGGGGGTAGCCATCTTGTGTGTTGGAGTGATGGTCAATTTGCATATTACTCTTTTATTATATAGGATAAGGAAATAAGCTATCCTATAAAAAAAAGGAAACAAACCATTATTCAAACTTCATATTTTGGAATTATAGGAGACAGAATACAAAGAATGAAAATATATTTCAACAAAATGAAATTTGAGCAAATCTGAAAAAGCACAAAACAGAAGCCCTAGAAATGAAAATTATAATAATTAAAATAAAAAACTCAATAGACTGGTTAAAAACAAATTATTCACATCTAAGAAAAAATTAATCAACAAAAACTGAAGAGATGATCTTAATAGTCCAGAGCAGTGGTCAGCAAACTCATTAGTCAACGGAGCCAAATATCAACAGTACAACAATTGAAATTTCTTTTGAGAGCCAAATTTTTTAAACTTAAACTTCTAACACCACTTCTTCAAAATAGACTCGCCCAGGCCGTGGTATTTTGTGGAAGAGCCACACTCAAGGGGCCAAAGAGCTGCATGTGGCTCGTGAGTCGCAGTTTGCCGACCAAGGGTCCAGAGAGATAAAAACTATAAAAAATAGGTAAAAATATAGAAAGAATAAACAGAAAAGGTCAAACATATATATATGTGTGTGTGTGTGTGTGTGTGTGTGTGTGTAAGTATATTTAGTTGAAATTTCTGTTTGAGAAAAGAGAATGAAGCAGAGGAAGTATATGAAGATATTATAGATGAGAATTTTCCAGAAATGATGAAACATTCCAGTATCATCCAACAAATTCCAAACAAGAAAATTTTACAAATTTATAACTAGGTACATCATGGTAGAACTGAAAAACATCAAAGTCATCCAACTCAGTTGGGGACCCTCGCCCATTACCCTTTGCGGTATCAGAGTTTTTCTTTTGGTATTGTCCACCTGCCATGGGTTGGGGTGGGAGGCCTGTGGCAATGAGAAATTAACTTTCATGCTCCAAATGGGCTTCATTTCTCACTTTGCACTAGGCCCTGCAAATTATGAAGCTTGTCCTTGCCTGTAAGAACTGGTAGGATTTGGCTCCCTCACACCCCTGAGAAGGGTAAAGTAAGAGTACAGTCATGTGTAGCTTAACAGAGAGGATATATTCTGATAAATGTATCATTTAGGCAATGTCATCATTGTGTGAACATTACAGAGTATACTTCTACAAACATAGATAATATAGTTTATTACACAACTAGAGTATATGGTATAGTCTATTGTTCCTAGGCTGTAAACCTTTATAGCATGTTACTGTACTGAGTACTATAGACAACTGTAACAAAATGGTAAGTATTTTTGTATCTAACCATATCTAAACATAGAAAAGATACAGTTAAAAATAGTATAAATAATAAAAAATGGCTCACTGGTAGCTGGCACTTACCTTTAACAGAGCTTGCAGAACTGAAAGTTTCTCTGGGGAGTCAGTGAGTAAGTGGTGCATGAATGTGAAAATTTAGGACATACTGTACACTTCTGTGGACTTTATAGACACTGTACATTTATGTTACATGAAATTTATAAAATACTAGTAGCCCTGCGCACGAATCCATAGCTTGCCAGTAGCTCGCTGCTGCCCTCCAGTAGCTCCCTCTGCCCCTTTCCGCCAACCCCCCCTCATAGCTTGCTGCCCTGCCCCTCCTGTAGCTCTCTGCCGCCTGCTTGTAGCTCACTGCCCCACCCTCCTGCTGATCCATAATCTGGTCGTTATGCAGTTGGTCGTTATGCTTCACGTATAGGATATCTTATTATATAGGATATCTTTCTCTCTTTAATAAATTAACCTTAGCTTACTGTAACTTTATAACTTTACTAGAGGCCTGATGCACAAAATTTGTGCAAGGGGCTTGGCCCTCGCAGCCCTGGCTTTGTCCTGAAGTTCGCCCAGATGGTCGTTAGGAAGGTCATCTGGATGGTTGTTTTGCTGTTTGGTCTAATTAGCATATTAGCTCTTAATATATAGGATAAGCTTTTTAACTTTTTATAAATTTTTAACTCTTTTATAGCAACATTTATCTTAAAACACAAACACATTTACATCAGTGCAAAAATCCTTTTGTCCTTATTCTACAAGCTTTTTTCTGTATTTAAAATTGTTTATTTTCTACTTTCTAAACTGTTTTGCTAAAAACTAAGGCACAAGCACACATGTTAGCCTAGGCCTACATGGGGTCAGGATTCAATGTCACTGTCTTCCACCTCTATGTCTTGTCCCACTGGTAGGTCTTGGGCAAGAACACACATGGGAGTGTCCTGTCTCCCTTGGCAACCATGCCCTCCTATGGAACACTTCCTGAAGGACTCCTCTGAGGATCTTCTTAAGGAGGTGCCACTCTTTTCACAGAGATGTCCATGCTGGTTGGCTTGATTCGACTTTTTTCACCATATATTTCTTTGTAAGCAGATAATGCAACGTAAACATTTCTCTCTATTAATAAAAACCCTTTGGTGTTGGGGTCCATGTTTTCACACTTTTAAGGAGCTTTTGAGATCTGAAAAAGCATCTGCTAACCCTTTCACTGTGAATGTTCTTGGGTCTTCTTTTTCTTCTCCTGAAGTTTCCTTTGATCTTGCCTCTTCTTCAGCCATGCATTCCTATTCCAGTCCCAACAGCACCTCCTTAGGTCATCCTCCTCCACACCCAGGTGA
This sequence comes from Corynorhinus townsendii, assembly GCA_026230045.1. Classification (NCBI taxonomy): domain Eukaryota; kingdom Metazoa; phylum Chordata; class Mammalia; order Chiroptera; family Vespertilionidae; genus Corynorhinus; species Corynorhinus townsendii. The sequence goes on along the minus strand of JAPDVU010000001.1, from coordinate 74,216,463 downwards.
AAGTTGTTTGCCACCTGAATCACAACCCTGTTAATTTTTGCAGTCTTCTCATCCTTGGCAACTACTTTGAAGCCTTGGACAAACCTCTTGAGTGTCTTCTTCCAGATGCCATTCCTACAGTCCTTGGTGGCATTACCCCAAGCCCAAGCAAGGTTCCCGAGGCAGTCATAGATGTTGTAATCCTCCCAGAATTACATCAGTGTCATCAATAGCTTGGACAAAGGTCCTCTTCAGGTAGTAGACCTTAAAAGGTGATAGAGCTCCTTAATCTATTGGTTCAAATGGGTGGTGTTAGGAGGAAGTAAAACCACTTTGTTATTGGGGTAAAGGTCACTAATGAAAGGAGGATGTCTGGGAGCATTATCAACAATGAGCAGAATCTTGAAAGGTATGTTGTTTGCCAAAAAGTACTTCTCCATTTGCTGGCATAGCAATTCAGGAGGGCATCTTGGAAAAAAGAGCTCCATCATCTATGACTTCTTACTGCTCCTGCAGTAGGATGGCAGAGTGTTCTTACTGACATGTGTGAAGCCCTGGGGTTCTCACTGTGCCAGATCACAAAGGCTTTCAATTTGTAGCCTGCCACATTGCCCCCAAGCAAGACTGTATCTTGTCTTTATTTTTTAAATAGTTCTTTATTGTTGAAACAATTACATATGTTTCCTTCTCCCTCCCCCCTCCACCGCCCCAGGCCTTTAGCACCCTATTGTCTGTGTCCATGGGTTATGCATATATGCATACAAGGTCTTTGATTGATTACCTCCCACCCACCCACCCTCCCCTGCCTTCCCTCTGAGATTTTGCGCTAGGTTCCATGCTCCCATGTCTCTGGACCCACTCTATTCACCAGTTTATTTTGTTACTTAGATTCCATATTGTTATCTTGTCTTTAAAAGCCTTGAAACCAGACATTGTTTTGGCATCGTTATGGATAAAAGTCCTTTCAGGCATCAGTTTCCAGAATAAGGACGTTTTATCCATATGGAATATTCACTCTGCCAATTTCCTTCCAGAATGAGCTTATCTAGAGTTTGCAAAATTCTTCAATTGCCAACTATATTGTAAGATTGTCTATTTTGAATTCAAATTAATTTTTGCTTTGTAAGTTTTGAGAGTATGTTGTAAGGTACATACATTGGTACATACATTTCATATTTAGGTTTTTAAAATGAATTGACTTTTTATCAATATGAAATATACCTCTTTTTACTTCATTATGAAGCCTACTTTATTTAACATTAATGTAACCAAGTAGCTATTTTTTTTTTACAATAGCTTTTTTTTAAAGTTAGGGTTTGCATGGCACATATCTTTCCTTGCTGTAATTTTCTCATTATCTATGACATTCCATTTAAATTGTATCTTTTGTAAATAGCATATGACTAGGTCTTATTTTTATGCATTCTGATGATATTTTAATTGGAATGTTTAGTCCATTTATATTTAATGCAATTACTCAATATTGGTATAAGTATACTAGTATTGTCTTGCTATTTTGCTTTCTATTTGTTCCATTTGGTTGTGTGTGTGTTTTTGTCCTTATGTCCTTTCCTTCCCATTTTGAATTGAGTATATTTTTATTGTACTGTAGCTTTTCTACTGGATTATCCTTTGCAATAATTTTATAGGTTAGTATAAGCATTTGTAATATACACAATTAAAATTTTATAGTCAAGCTCAAAATTCATATTACACTATTTCAATAGTAATGTAAGAACATTATCTGGAATGCCATTCATGCCACTTCCTATACTTTGTGGGTTTTTAAAAAATATATATTTTTATTGATTTCAGAGAGGAAGGAAGAAGGAGAGACAGATGATACGATAGAATCATTGTCAGGCTGCCTCCTGAATGCCCCCTACTGGGGATCGATCCTGTAACCTGGGCATGTGCCCTTGACTAGAATCGAACCTGGGACCCTTCAGTTTGTAGGCCAATGCTCTATCCACTGAGCCAAACTGGCTAGGGCTACTTTGTGCTTCTTTTTGACATATTTTTTAATGTTCTATGTGTAAAAGCCAATAAAACATCATCATTATTACTTTAAACATTCAACTATTTTACAATAAATTTAAAATATTTTTATATTAACTTACATATTTACTTTTTTGTGCTTTTTACTTCTTCCTGCATATTCAGTCTTCCATCTAAGATAATATCCCTGCAGCCTGAATAACTTTCTCTAGAATTTCTGGTAGTGTGGTCTGCTGGCAACACATTTATCAGCCTCAGTTTCACTGCGTATACAGTTCTAGATTTAGAGGGTTTTATTCTCAAATGTGTCTCTTTTTATGTGTTTAGTTATGTGCAACATTCCTGCCTTGTCCAATGTGTCATAATTTTTTATGTACATCAGACATTTTTTATAATTGATTAGCAGACATTTAAGTAGATAACATTTAAATAAAGAACATGGTCATTTCTCTTGTAGGCAATTTCTGTGATCGCTTTGATGTAATCAGTAGTTGAGTTGGTTAATATACTTTACCTATTGCATTATTAGATTTCTATTTGCTTTTTCTCTTCTTCAAAAATCTTTTGATAGTCCAGGTTATTTTTAAAAGTTGCCCAAATAGATTTGCCTAGTGAAATTTATTTCTGTTACACAAATATATAATAATCAGAGGTAATAAAATTTATTTTATTGTTCTTAAAGTTGGATTCAAAATTATTAAGTGCACCTTAAATATATTCTGTTCATTGTTGTAGTCAATGGTGGCAACGTGATTAATATTTGGTAATTGTCATGAGCATTAAAATTATTTTTCTGCTCAGGGTATAATTTTTCTTACTGTTGGGGGATTATTTATGGCAAGATTGATGAAATGTGAAGTCTTTTTCTCCTTACTCACCCTATCACCATTACCTATAATTCATGAACTAGTCTCAGCTATCTGGAGGCTTGCCCCCAGAATTTTCAGTGTGGGGCAGTGAAACAAGGACTAGAAATATTAAAAAGTATTTAGAGTCTAGTGATGTCAGCACCATGTGTCCACACAGTGATGTTGGCAGGGATGGCGGCACAGCCCTGTGGTAGCGAGGTAACTATACTGTTCCTATGACGTGGCTTTTGTTTGGGTTCTGCAGCCCCAATTCTTTGGTTGCTGCCCATTTTCTGAGCCCATTTCTCTATCCAGCCTTCTCATAACTTAACAATACTTGATTTTAGTGGCCTACAGGCAAGAACTCTCACTGATACAGGCACCTTCTAAATGCCAGGTGCCAGATGCTGAGGTCATAAAAATGAAAAGATATGGTTTCTGCTTGCAGAAAAGTACAATATAGTGAGAAACCAGATACACTAAACAAAATATCTACAATAATATGTACAAATGTATAGAGTGTGTGTGTGTGTGTGTGAGTGTGTGTGTGTGTGTGTGTGTTATAATGGAGGTATGTGCAAAGACAGAGGAGACGAGAAAGGAGTGCCTATGCTCTATGCTTGTTTAGGGAGTCAGGCACATACACGGAGCGGTGACTCTGGAGCTGAGACAACAGCTGGCAGAGGAAAGTAGATATGCAACGGGCTGGCAAAAGGATTCCAGACAGTGGGTATAGCATGGGCTATCATAGTGAATTACACCAGGGAATACCCATATACCACTAAGGCAATGGGGTGGATGCAAGGTGAGAGAATGGCAGAAGGACAGACTGTGGATGGATGCCACACTAAGGTATTTAGAATTTGGAGAATAGAATATTATTCGGTAAATTTCTCTAGAAAGGAGAGGGTGGATGAGCAATGAGTCAGGAGTTAAAGAAACCTGTTAAGCCTGTGGTGTTTCTCTTAGACAAGTTTATATTTCAAAGGGCTGAAATAACATCTCTTTACAATATCACCTATGGTCCTTTTGCAAACTCACAGGTATAATGTCTCAATAGCAAATATGACTTCTTTTGACTTCTAAATATTAAGAGCTAACAAGTAAATCTTTTTTAATCTTTCAGGATCTTAGTTCATTTGTCATGATATATCCATTCTATCTCACCCTTTACATGTTATTGGAAAGCAATAACAAAATTTACCTCAGTTGTAAATGTTAAAAAAGAACTTTGAAGTATCACCCAACACATTGGAAAGTCAATACCTTTCTTTTATCTTTAAAGATTTGTCTCATGCTGATTTCCTTCCTTCCTTCTTTCCTTCCTCCCTCCCTCCCTCCCTCCCTCCCTCCCTCCTTCCCTTCTTTCCTTCCTTCCTTCCTTCCTTCCTTCCTTCCTTCCTTCCTTCCTTCCTTCCTTCCTTCCTTCCTTCCATTTATTGGGGTGACATTGGTTAACGTAATTATATAGGTTTTAGGTGTGCATTTCTATAACACACCATCAGTATATTGTATGGTGTATTCATCACCCAAAGACAAGTTTCCTTCTGTCACTATTTATTCTTCTTTACCCTCTTTTACCTCCCACCCCCTTTCTCTTGGTAATCACCATACTGTTGTCTGTATTTAATTTGTTTTCATTTTATTTTATTAAAACCTTCACCTCTAAAGTGTCCATTTCTTAACTTTGCATGTTGCTAGCACTGCTAAAGGAATGAGTGAAAGCAGAAGTGAGGCAAGGGTAACAATTGGACAGATGTAAATTACTGAATGACTGAAGAGATGAAATGTGCATGGGGTCAAGGAGTTATTGATAATGAGATCCTGATGGTATAACGAAAAGGATAGCAGGATGTTTCAAAAAAATTAACATAAGATAATGATCAAAGCAGAGAGGTTTCTTTATGCATAAGGCCACATACACAAGCCTAAGTTCTGCCAGTAAATGATTTCCCCCCTCCAGTCCCTGTGTTCTCTTCCTGCTTTAGACTAAGCTGCAGCCAGACGAATCTGGAAAAATTGTGCTCATGATCTGTAGGGAGGGAGAGGAGAGAGGAAAGAAGAGAGAGGAAAGGAAGAAGCAGTGAACTGAAGAGGAGGCAGCGGAAGAAGTCAGGAGAGTCTCAGAGTCAGTAAAAGAAAACAGATAAACTAAAAAAATAAAAAAATTGGCTCTAGCTGGCTTGGCTCAGTGGATAGAGAGTCAGCCTGTGGACCAAAGGGTCCCAGGTTTGATTCCGGTCAAGGGCACATGCCTGGGGTTGTGGGCTGGATCCCCAGTAGGGGGCATGCAGGAGGCAGCCAATCAATGATTCTCTCTCATCATTGATGTTTCTATCTCTCTCTCCCTCTCCCTTCCTTTCTGAAATCAATAAAGATATATTAAAAAAAATTGAACTACTTCCAGCTACTGCCTAGTTTAAATAGGAATTGTGGATCAGTCAGGAGTCTAAACCCTCATTATAGCAATTATTCCAATCATTCTTAACTGTTTGTTGAATAAAACAATCTAAATAAACTTGGATTATAAAGAGGGAGAAAGAAGAAGGCAGTGCTGCCAAGAATGAAAAAAAGAGCTGATGCAAGAAGAGATGATGGAGATGATAAAATGTTATTGGCCTAAAATAAGAAAGTAAATAATTTATAATAGATGAGGTGAAAACAAGGAAATACAGAAGAATGTTAAGATTCAGGAAGTTGTATTGCCTATATTGTCTGTGTCATTTATGGTAAAGTTAATTTTCCAATTTAACATTTTAAACAAGTTTTCTCTTCCCTTTCCTACCCTTTCATACTTAAGGTTTTTGTTGAAATTATAAAATGGATACATGCTTATTGTAATATTTATGGAAATGTATGTAAGCAATTTCATTGAAAAATTTTTTTGGTTATTTCTATTTTTTGCAATGACAAACACTGTTAAGATGATAATATTTATGTTTCCATATTAATGTAGGATAAAATCTTAGAAGTAGAATTGCTGGGTCAAAGCAATTGTACATTTATTTTGAGAAATATTACTAAATAGCTTGTAATTTATACTTGGCCTGGCCTCTTGGCCCAGTGGTTGAGTGACAACCTGTAAACCAGGAGGTCATGGTTTGATTCCTGGTCAGGGTACATGCCCAGGTTGTGGGCTCCATCCAAGTGAGTGGTGCGCAGCCAATTGATGATTCTCTCTCATCATTGATGTTTCTCTCTCTCTCCATCTACTTTCCTCTTGAAATCAATAAAAATAAAAAAATTATATGGAGAGAGGAGAATCCAAGATGGCGGCGTAGGTAAACACCTAAACTGCTGCTTCGCGCAACAATTTCAAAAATTCAACTAAAAGACAAAACGTCTATCACCCAGAACCATGGGAAAGCTGGCTGAGTGGAAGTTCTACAACTAGAAGGAAAGAGAAAAGAGCATCGAGATGTGCACGAGCGCTGAAAAGCTGAGGTACGGAGGCGCGTGATCCGGGCTGGCGGCGGGCGTTGCTTTTTTCAACCCAAAGGGAGACAAGCCCCCGACTACTCTGAAATCCAGTTTCTGGGGAGACACAGGGGACCCAAACTCCTACAGGGAAAAGCTGGACTGTCTGCCAGTGAGGGTGGCTTACTTGCAGAGCTGCGGGCAGGAATAATTGTTTACGGCACTGGGGCACGGGACTCCGGGACGCCCTTGGGGACACAGAGCCAGCTAACTAGCAGCCATTGCTGTTTGCCATGCCCTAGCCTAGTGACACCCTGAGACCCCGCCCTGCACAACCTACAAACCCACCCAAGCTCCAAGCAGCAGCGTTAGCAGAAGAAAGCCCCGCCCTATTGCAGCTTAACCTAGCAAACTTGCAGCCTGGGTCAGACAGCTCCAAAACCTCCAAACCCCAAGCAAAGAGGAGAAAACTGTAGCTCTCACTGTAGCTCCTGCTGGATGGCCTCAGACAGTAGCTGACCTGCACCCCATTGGAGATCCAGAAGCCAGTGTACCAAGTGGTCAGAGTGAGACACCAGATTTCAACTCCTCACATCCATAAGTGACACATTCAAAGGCAGACTCAGTGAGCACCAAAGCCCCACTGAAACAAGTCCTGCCCCATAAGTGTGTCTTCAACGCAGCAGTTCTTCCATTATAGACACAGTGAGTGCTCACAGCTAATTGGCCTGGAGGTCAATTCCTCCCAGTATACCAACAGCAATTAAGGCTTTAACTGCACCAAGTCTTTGCACTCAGCCCACAAAGGGGTGTACCAAGAGTGTCCACATCAGGTGATTGGGGAGGCTGAGCTACTGCCCCCTATAGGTCACCTACCACACAAAGCTACTCCATCAACACAGGGAAGCAGCCAAAATGAGGAGACAAAGAAACATGTCACGAATGAAAGAAATGGAGGAAAGCAAACTACTGGATGACATAGAGTTCAGAACCACATTTATAAGGTTACTCAAGAATCTTCTTAAAACCGCTGAGAAACTTGATGAGACCTTCAAGGAGCTTAATGAGAATGCCAAAAAAATGGAAAAGGATCAGTCAGAAATGAAGCATACACTGTCTAAAATAAAGAATATACAGAAACTCAACTGTAGATCAACGTACCCCAAGAATCAAACCAAAGATCTGAAATATGTGGAAACAAAAAACATCCAACCAGAAAAACAAAAAGAAAAAAGAATCCAAAAATATGAAGATAGTGTAGGGAGCCTCTGGGACAACTTTAAGCGAACCAACATCCAAATTTTTGGGGTGCCAGAAGAAGGGAGAGAGCAAAATATTGAAAACCTATTAGAAAAAATAATGACAGAAAACTTTCCCTGCCTGGTGAAAGAAATAGATGTACAAGTCCAGGAAGCACACAGAACCCCATACAAGAGGAATCCAAAGAGGACCACACCAAGACACATCATAATTAAAATGCCAAGGGCAAAAGACAAAGAGAGAATATTAAAAGCAGCAAGAGAAAAACAGTTAATTACCTACAAGGGAGTACCCATATGACTGTCTGCTGATTTCTCAACAGAAACTATGCAGGCCAGAAGGGAGTGGCAAGAAATATTCAAAGTGATGAACAGCAAGAACCTACAACCAAGATTACTCTACCCAGCAAAGCTATCATTCAGAGTTGAAGGTCAGATAAAGAGCTTCACAGATAAGAAAAAGCTAAAGGAGTTCATCACCACCAAACCAGGATTACATGAAATGCTGAAGGGTATTCTTTAAGGAGAGGAAGAAGAAGAAAAAGGTAAAGATAAAAATTATGAACAACAAAATGACATCAAATACATACCTACCAACAAGTGAATCTAAAAATCAAGTGAATAAAAAATCTGAAGAACAGAATGGACTGGTGAATATAATAGAATCAGGGACATAGAAAGGGAGTGAACTGACAATTCTCAGGGGAAGCAGGTGTGAGAGGTGCGGGAAGAGATTGGACAAAAATCTTACTCCTATGGATGAAGACAGTGGCGGGGGTAAGGGCATGGGGTGGGGTGGGGAATCAGGTGGAGGGGAGCTATGGGGGGAAAAATAGAGGAACACCTGTAATAATCTGAACAATAAAGATTTATTTAAAAAAATATATGTACATAAAAGTGCATGATTGTGCTAATTTCCCCTTACATTCACCAACACTGGATATTATTATTCTTTTAAATCTTGGCTTGTCTTATAAGTAAATTAATTTCTTCTTGTTTACATTGGAATAGATTAGTAGTAATGGGAATAGTTTTATATGCTTACCGGTGGTAATGTTACTGAAAAATAACTTGTAAGGGCTTCCCATATAAATTGATATTTACCCTCTATCATACAAGTTGAAAGTACTTTCTTCCAGTTTACCTTTGTTTATAGTATCTTTTCATATAAAAGTATTGTGGTTTTATGTAATCAAATGTGTCAATCTTTTTATTTAGGGTTTCTGGGTTTTATATCTTGATTAGAAAGAATTATAGAAATATTCTCATCCACATCACTGCCATCTTATTGGTGAATAGTGGGACTCAAAATCTGGTTCTAAAATTTAAAGGACTAATTAAAGTACTTTAGGTAATCAAATTGACAGAAAATATTAGCCACCTTAAAAAACATTTAATAAATTATTGAAATTATTTTAATGAAAATCTACCTTTCGTGTGATCATTCCTTCTTTATCTTTCTAACATTACAGCCTCCACCAACAACCGCATGCTACTCAGAAGGCTAAGTGAAAGTTAAAAGACATTTCTATGAAAAAAAAAGAATAAATTCTCATTTTGCAATTCCTGCTGTGATTAGAATACAAGGTACATTCTTTATTTAGAGAAGACCATTTACTGGCATATCAATTTGTTCCCACGTAATAAGCCAGTGAAGGTGAAGGTGCGTATCTGTGTCAATACTGCTGTGAGTAACAGCTCTTGATGGTGCATTCCTGCATCCACCATCACCATAAAGGCATTGCTGGATATCAAGCTTAATAGTGAATAAGCCACACCACGCTTTCCCAAATAAGTATGAGGTCACCAAGGCTTGAAGAGAGAGGAAACATAGAAATTTCTATCAGTTACTGAATTTGGTCATCTCGTACAGTTATATCTGGCCATTTTCCTATCCCAGTGAATATAAACCCCACCTATCCTTTAAGGCTCAGCTCTTTCTCTATAATGTCTACTTTAATCTCCTGATCCAGGATTCATATATCTGTTTTCTGAATTTTGTCCCTGTATGTGCACAACTCTTCCCCAAATATCTATTTCTATCTTATTTTAGTTATTTAAGTAGCTATGATTTATTCTTTTTTAAAAAATATCTTTTTTTTAATATATTTTATTGATTTTTTACAGAGAGGAAGGGAGACGGACTGAGAGTTAGAAATATCGATGAGAGAGAAACATCAATCAGCTGCCTCCTGCATACCCACTACTGGGGATGTGCCCGCAGCCAAGGCACATGCCCTTGACCGGAATCGAACCTGGGACCCTTCAGTCCGCAGGCCAATGCTCCATCCACTGAGCCAAACCGGTTAGAGCTAAAAAATATCTCTTGATTGATTTCAGAAGAGAAGGAAGAAGAAGAAGAGAGAGAGAAACATCAATGATGAGAGAGAATCATTGATTGGCTGCCTCCTGCACAATCTGGGATTGAGCCTGCAACCTGGGCATATGCTCTGACTGGGAATTGAACCATGACCTCCTGGTTCATAGGTCGGCACTCAATCACTGAGTCACAGCGGCCAGGCATGACTTATTCTTATTAGAATGTAAACTCAGTGTGGGATAGACATTTGTCTAAATGAACTTGACATTTCCTCACAGTGCTTACTATGATGATCTCACTGTTCTGAGTAGGTAAAAATGGAATTTAACTCTATTGGAGAGAAAGGCAAAAAAATCAAAATTAGAAGTTGGGAAAACAAGAACCAGTAAAATTATTAAAAAGTGGATACTAACCTAGGTAATGCTGTTGGAATGGCTACCAAACAGAAAAAAAAAAGAGTCCAAATTTAAGTTTCCTTACTTTTTCTGTGAATATCTTTAAAAAAAATCTCAGACTGCTATGACTTATAGTAGTGTTCTGTTTTGTTCTTTAAGGGACTACTGAAAAAAAATACCACTTTATTTTATAAGTCACAGAAAATAAGGACACAAAAATAGGAAGAACTAGGAAGAAGAGAAAATTGACATGTCTAACATGATTTGTGTTTAAAAATATCATCTGGATGATATTTGCTCATTTATGTTGCTCTGATTCAGGCAAGTCCGTGCTTCATATAAATACAACTAATCTTTATTGACTTTTTTTGACATACATTTTCAGTCTAATATAATAAGTGTAGAGCAAAAAACAAAAGGATGTTTTGCATACAACAGGATTCAATCTTCTCAAATAGGAGCAAAAATTGCGCTAGCTGGCTTGGCTCAATGAGTAGAATGTTGGCCTGTGGACCGTAGTCTTGGGTTCGATTCTGATCAAGGGCAGGTACCTGGGTTGCAGAATCTCCTCCCAGGCCTGGGCCCTGGTCAGGACTCATGCAGGAGGCAACCAGTTGGTGTGTTTCTCTCACATCAGTATTTCTCTCTGTCTTTCCCTCTTTTCCATTCTCTTAAAGAAATCAGTGGAAAAATATCCTTCGGTGAGGATTAAAAAAATAATAATAATCAAATAAGAGCAAAAATGATGCTCTATATTGTCATTTTATTTGAACCATAGGGTTGGCTTGGGGATTCTTCAAAATCTACACTGCAGCCGCACACCTCTGGCTAGCTTATATAGGCACACTTGCATTAGAGCAATGTGGTTATCTTCAATGAAAAAATAGTTAATTAAGTTGTTATCATTCCTCAATCATCAACAGAGGATGGTCAATAATCGATTTAAGAAGGCAGGGAGAATCTTATGTAAGCTGGTACGGATATATTTTTTAAAAAGTTATTTTATTGAATCTGTCTCCTGACACAAAAATCCCTCTAGCAATTATGGACTCCCTTGTAAATGACCATTTTGTAATTTACAGCTTGCCAGGAGCATCTTCAACTCAAACGTGTGCGTAATTCAGTCTCTGGCTTCTTTCCATCACACCTCCTCCCTCTCTATCACACTTGCGAAGTGCTCCACTGAGAATGTGTGTTCCTCTTTGACAGAGAAACTGACCTAGCATCCAGAAAATACTATAAGGGAATTCCATAGGCCAGGGTTCACATTTCACTTCTAGTCACTGATTTCAGCATCCTACCTTTTCTGCCTGTGTTTCATCCCAATCTTTATTTTTCTAAACTATCAGAGTTATGGACAAACAACTCAGTTGATAAATTTGAATTTTAGTTCCTTTACTATTTGTATTTCTCCTCCTCTGGTAGGGATACCAATGATCTGTGAACTATCCAAAATGTGGGTTTTAATAGGTAAAAGAAAGAAGAAAAACGCTATGGAGACCATATCAGCCCCAAATCCCTCTCTGAATAATAAATACTTAAATATAGGGCAATATGAAAATTTCCCCATCCTGTAAAATAATATGTAATTTGGCTGTAATACAACTCTTATCTTTATTAGTAGTAATATTTATACTACTATTAAATGGGCTTCTTTTTTTAAAAAATAATATATTTTTATTGATTTCAGAGAGGAAGGGAGAGGGGGAGAGAGAAACATCAGTGATAAGAGAGAATCACCTATTGGCTGCCTCCTGCACACCCCACACAAGGGATCGAGCTCACGACCTGGGCATGTGCCCTGAACAGGAATGGGACCTTGACCTACTGGTTCATAGGTTGACGCTCAACCACTGAGCCACACCGGCTGGTTGGGCTTATTTCTCTTCTATTATGCATGGTAATGGGGGCTGAGGAAAAGCAGATAGCCATATTAATAACTCTGGGACTATCTGGGAGTGGGTTACATGTCCAGGAAGGTAATTTGTTTGCTAAAAATGTATTGTATACCCCCCTTTTTAAAAGCTATTTTTGTGTGTTTGTTTTGTTAATCCTCACCTAAGGATATTTTCTCCACTGATTTTATTTTATATTTAAAAAATATTTTTATTAATTTCAGAGGAGGATAGAGAGAAATATCAATGATGAGAGAGAATCATTGATCAACTGCCTCCTGCACACCCCACACTGGGGATTGAGCTCACACTCCCAGGCATGTGCCCTGACCAGGCATTGAATGGTGGCCTCCTGGTCTATATGCCAATGTTCAACCACTGAGCCATGCCGGCCTGGCTTCTCCATTGATTTCAGAGAGAGAGGAAAGGAGGGAAGAGGAGAGAGAAAGAGAGAGGAGAGAGGGAGAGAGAGGGGGGGGAGAAAAGAGAGACACATTGATTGGTTGTCTTCTGCACATGCCCTGGAGCGGGCTGGGGATCAAACTTGTAACCCAGGTACGTGCCCTGGATCAGGAATTGAATCCAAGACCCTTCAGTGCAAGGGGGACGCTCTAACCATGGAGCCACACTGGCAAGGGCACATGCCCCCCCTTTTTAAGTCACTGTACTTTTCCAGGCTTCCCAACATGGCCTTGGGACAGGGTAAGGAGTGAGGTGGGAAAAGAGTCTAAGCAATAGACAAAACTGCAGACGTTACTGTATCAACAAGGTCTAGCCGGAGAGCCATAAAAATGGAGCCAAAGTGATGAATCTGGGACCAATGTTCAGTTACTATTCATTCAATTAACATTCGCAGATCACCTAGGATGGGCTAGCAAGGTTCTGGAAACAGAGCAGTAAATGTGTGAGTCACTGTACTTCCCACTGAATTTTCAGTCTAGGGTGGAGCTGGAGAAGCTAGGAGGAGGTACCAGCAGAAGAAGAGACAGTCAGTCATGAGGACAGAATGAAGTGTGGGCAGAATTGGGAAAATATGCTTCAGGTCATTAGTGTAAATGTTCTTTTTATATTGCCCTAATGTGGCTTTATTAAGTTCTAGGCACACAGTCAATGGGTTAAAAGATATGGAGATAACTAAGACACAGAATTTGAATGCAGACACCTAAATTTAGGAGGTGCCACATGTAGTATGTATGGATTACTATTACCCAGCAGAATGTGATCCATGCCATTTGAGAGGGAGGAAATAATTGAAAATGTAGTGAGGGCCACAAAACTAGTTGTCTCACGTTCCTTCTTAGATAAAGCTGCCTTGCCCTCAGCTTCTAACTCAGAGAAGCAAAAATGGGCTATTTTTTGCCTCTGTGTGACCAGTGTTTGAACTGGCAGTGTAGACCTGAGCCAAATCAGCTCTAGTCTATAGCCTTGTAGATAATACATGATGTAGCCTGGCCTGAAATTATGTACTGGCCAATTCCATTATTTTTCAATGGAACTGAGCTTAGAGTTGCTAAGAGAACAAAGCAATTAGTCAGGGAGTTAAAAGTGAAGTCATGATTCAGAGATTTGAGAGGAACTGTGCAGTCCATGAAAGAAATGGGATCAGCAAGGCAGGTCAACAAGGAAGCTTTAGCATAGCCCTGGGGCACCAGAATGTCCTGGGCTCCCGGCCTCCTTCTGACTTACAAGATGACTTACCATTTCAGTATGTTACAGTATGACATTTGGGAGAACAATGCTGGTAAAAACCTGAATTGGCTCAGGAAAGAATAGGAAAAAGGACAGTCAAAGCAACTCATACAAATGACAATTCTGAGGAATTTTGCTCTGCAGGCAAGATGAGAAATGGGTCAGGGACTAGAGGGAGTGGGGTCAGGTAGGAAGTTTTTTAAGACAGGGAAGATAACATTTTTGTGTTTGTAGGAAAGATGCAATGAGCAAAGGAGCAATGGATTATGCAGAAAAGGTGAGACAGAGTTGCTAGAGTGACGTCTCTGAGCAAGTGAGAGAGGGTCAGATCTGGTTGATATACAGAGTTCATGCTTTATAAAGGGAAGAAGATAGATTCTGGTGGCGGTTGCCTGTACACAGGTGGCTGTGGCCATGATAGCTTGTGGAAGTTATCTTCTGATGGCTTTTATTATCTTGTGAAACTGGACATGGCATGAGCAACTTGAGAGTAAAGAAGAGATAGGAGGGATAGGAAATTTGAGGAGAGAGGACAAGGTATGAAATTGTTGAATGAGAGAATGAAGGGACTTCAGAGACATCATGGAAGGTAGTATTCAGGGCACTCTTAATGGTTAGTGATCATGAATTTAAAGTGAAACCAATCAAGGTCAACTGCATTGTGGGTCTGGTGTAGGCACTGACTTGAATTTAATGATATTGTGATTGGCCAAGTGAGGCCTACAAAGGGAACTAGGTGTGGGGGTGTTGGGGTTTATAAAAGGGAATAGTTACAGTAATTGACTATGGAATTTAACCTTTTCGGGGGAAATAGGAGGTTGTGTGGGTGTGTGAAAGAAAATGAAAAGGTCATAGGTGGAGGATCCCAGTTTTGCAAATGAGTGGCTAAGGTAGGACAGAAGACAAGGTCCCTGGAAAAGAGAAAAATCAGTGAAGAGTTTTCACATTCTATTAAAATTATCTGTTTATGTGTCTGTTTCTACCACTAGCTCAGGGTTTCTCAACCTTGGCACTATTGACATTTTGGACTGCATAATTCTTTATTGTGGGGGCGGGGGGTGGAGAGCTGTTCTGTTTATATTGCAGGATGTTTCCAATGTCCCTGACTTCTACCCACTTGATGTCAGTAGCATTTTCCCCGTGGTAACAAATCAAAACTGTCCCCGGACATTGTTAAATATCCCCTGGGAGATAAAATCAGCCTTGAGTGAGAACCACACCACTGCACCAGAGGCTTCTGAAAAGGAATGTACCTTATTTATTATTATAATACCAATGTTTAAAAAATACTGGGGCACATAGTGAAAACTCAATAGATGTGTGATAAACTAAAAATTTTTAGAAAAGTCAACAGGTGCTGTGTTGAAGGTCTCCAAGGTCACTCCCAGGTTTGGTGAATTACTCAGAGAGCTCACAAGACCCAGCATATATTCATATTCACAACTATGATTTATTATAGCAAAAGGCACAAAGCTCAATCAGCAAAAGAAAAAGGTACGTGGGGTGAAATCTGGGGAAAATCAGGTGCTAGCTTCAATGGTGCCCTTAATTTCCCCAACAGGTTGTGACAACACATTGCTGGCTGTTCCCAACCAGGGAAGCTTGTTAAAAACTCGGTACCCAGGCTTTTGGGAGGTTGGTGATGTAGGCATCCTCTTCCCGGCACCCAAATTCCAGACTCCCAGCAGGAAAGCAGCTGTTCAGGATAAACTATCTATATGGCACAGTTTAGGAACAGTGAACCATTTTTAACATTTCTAGAAAAAGTGGAAATCCTCCATCTCAAAATTCAAGTTCCCAGACACTAACCAAGGGTCAACGTTAGTAAGTAAGACTTGCAAAGGATAGAAGTCAGGTCTCCCATGTTAAATCTCTTCTGTACAGGGGATTTATATGACACACCACATAGTGAAACAAAACAATTTCCACCTTATCCCCTTTCAAAATGCTTCATCATAAAAGAAAAATCTCTAGTCCAACATCACACAGCCCTGTGTATCCCATTTATTTAGAAAGCAGTTCAAGGATCATTTATTGTGTATAAGGAATAATACCAGGAGATCCCCAGCTCTCTACTTCTCGCTCCAACCTGCCAAGAAAACATAGTATTCTTCATGTTAGTTCATAAAGAAAAAATAGGGGATTTTATTTGCATTACTTAAAAAACCTTTGTATATCCTGTCATAGCTGCTTTAGGCTTAGAGTAACATATGCTTACTAGAATAAACTTATTCTTGAAAATAGGGTTTTCTGCAGCAAAAGTATTAACATTAATTGCTTGATCTGTTGAACAGATAAAGATGTTGTCCAATTATTTAAATCCCTGTCTCAAAAAAAGAAATTACCATAGATAATTAACAATTCTCATCACTATGAAGAGTTTATAGTAAAAGTTACTCTCCACAGGCTACAGCAGAGAAAAGAGAAGTTGCAGGAATGAGAAATGCTGAGCTGTCAAACTGAAAAGCATCTTTACAGTAAAGGAAACCATCACCAAAATGAAAAGGCAACCTACTGAATGGGAGAAAATATTTCCAAATCATATATCTGATAAGGGGTTAAATCCAAAATATATAAAGAACTCATACAACCCAATAACAAACAAAAAAAATTATTAAAAAACAAGCAGAGGCTCTGAATAGACTTTTTTCCCCCCAAAGAAGACATACAGATGGCCAACAGGTAAATGGAAAAAAAAAGTTCCAAATCACTAGTCATCAGGAAAATGCAAATCAAAACCACAATGAGATATCATCTCACAGAGTGGCTATTATTAAAATGACAAAAAGTAACAAGTGTTGAAGAGGATGTGGAGAAAAGGGAACCCTTGTGCACTGTTGATGGGAATGTAAACTGGTGCAGGAAAATGTAAATAGGTATGGAAAACAGTATGGAGGTTCCTCAAAAGATTAAAAGTAGAACTGCCACGTGTTCCAGCAATTCCTCTTCTGAGTATTTATCTCAGGAAAATGAAAATGATTTCTGTACCTCCATGTTCATTGTAACATTACTTACAGTAGCCAAGACATGAAAACAAACTAAGTTTCTTTGGTGAATGAATGAATAAAGAAAGTGTAATGTGCATGTGTGTATACAATAAAATATTCAGCAATAAAATAGGAAGGAAATCCTGCTATTTGCAACTATATGAGAGGACCTTGAGGGAATTATTGCTAAATGAAATAAGTCAGAGAAAGACAAATAATGCATAATTTCACTTCTATGTGAAATGAGCCTCCTCCAACACAAACAAACAAACAAACAAAAACACCCTAAAAAATAAAAACCAAAAACCCAAGCTCATAGATACAGAGAACAGATTGGTATTGGTTGCTGGAGGCAGACAGTAGGGGGTGGGTGGAAATGGATGAATGAGGTCAAAAGCACAAACTCCCATTTATAAAATAAATAAGTAAATAAGTCATGGGAATGTAATGTACAGCATGGTGACTATAGTTAATAATACTGTATTGAATATTTAGAAGTTGCTGAGAGTAAATCTTAAAGAGTTTTCAACACAAGAAAAAAACTGTAACTACGTATGATGAGAATACTAACTAGACTTGTCATCATTTCATGACATATACAAATACTGAATCATTTTATTGTAAACTAATGTTTCATGTCAATTCTCCCTCAATAAAAATAAAAACAGAAAACTAGAAAAAAATACCCTAATAAAATGCAAGTGAGTGACAAAATGTATTCTGGAAAAATTTTGAAATATGCTCAAACTGTTATATAGTTAATGCATTTGTTAGTGTCATACTCATTAAGAGCATGGCATTAGATAGACCTTGGTTAAAGTCTTCATCCTTCACCTGGATCATGACTTCTGAGCAAGTAACAATTTTCCCTAAGCTTCTATTCCTTCATCTATTAAATGAAGTTATAATATCACTATCTACTTCCTAGGTTTTGAGTAGCAAAAGAGATAATACATGTAAGCACATAGTCTGTCCTGATAGCACTGGTCCATTGAGTACGTTCTCAAATTTCAGCTCTTGTTTTAG
Source organism: Corynorhinus townsendii (assembly GCA_026230045.1). Lineage (NCBI taxonomy): Eukaryota > Metazoa > Chordata > Mammalia > Chiroptera > Vespertilionidae > Corynorhinus > Corynorhinus townsendii. The sequence goes on along the minus strand of JAPDVU010000001.1, from coordinate 74,198,650 downwards.
TGACACATTATTTGCTATTGCTATTTAACTATCCATGTACTCACTCAAAAAAACCTGTGTTTAACATTAGACCCTGCTCTAGGTAGTAGAAACATATCAGTGAACAAGATTGCAGTGTGAGGATAGAGGTCATGACTAAGAATCTAACAGGCAAATAAGGTTGTGATTAATAAGTGCTTACTATGATAAGCAAAAGTAATAAAATAATTCAAACATAACCCACAAATTACTGAGGTACATCAGTGTGTTAGATGCTGGCTTTAGGATCCTCTAAATTAGCATATAGGGCATATAGGTCTGCCCCATTTTGTAAAAACAAATACTAAAAATAATCATCTAAGTGACTAATTATGTTTGTTGTTGACATGCAAAAGATGGATAATAGTTTATTCACATTGCATTGGCAGGAGGAACAGGTGGTACATTGCACATCTTTCTCTAGATTCATAGATTAGGGTTAACATGTTACATTGGAAATTCTTGAGAAAATTTTAATTTAAAAAAAGTTTTTTAAAAAAAGTCATTTTCATATAGGGAGATTATTTCAAAGATTTTTACAAAAGTTCTCATAAGAAAGGATGTAGGTTTGGCCAACATATCAGAAGAAGAGAAGAAACAATGATAATAATTCTAAGTTAGCAATTATTGCTTATAACTGATAAGATGTAGACAGCGAGAAAGAGAAGGAGTAAAGAAAAACGAGATTTCTGGCTGAGATAACCAGGCACACATAGCTAACCATAGAACACAAAAGAGGGGTGGGGTGCTCAAAACTGAGAGGTTATGCTTTACACTTTGAGCATGTTGACATCAGGCGCCTATAGACATGAGAAAGGAGAAAGCTTTTTGACAGGAGGCTTCCATCTCAGGAAAGAAGTCTAGATAATATTGACTGGAAAGTCAGTCAGTTTATCACTTATTTGCTCAGTTTCTGCTCTATGCCAGACACTTGCTTGGCTGCCCTCCTCTCCTCCATTGATCTTGTTCTGTATTCACGCTTCCACTTAATCCCTGACTCCCATGCTTCTATCTAATACCTGATCGTTACACATAACTTCAAGTAATTCCACAATCCCAATTTTCGAGCTTTCTACTGTACCCATTGCCTCCTATCATCCTTTTTTCTTCTGCCTGGTACTCTCACTCCAAACATCCCTTTGCCTTGCTGGAATTCTACAACCTTTTCATTGTCAATTCTTAACCCTCTTGTGTTCTCAATTTGCCTCTTCTCTAGTTTAAATTCCTTGATGACTCCTACACAGCCTTACTTTCTGTCATTTCCCCTGCAGCTAGTGCTTTTCACATGACTCATTTCTTGTCCATAAACTGTTAGTGGAAACCTGGTGGGTTTGTGTGTATATGTATGTGTGTGCACATGGGGTGGTGGTTCTGGAAAAGCTTTGGTGTGCCTCCTTCCTCCCAGCTTTGTCCTGTTTTAAATGAGGTCATGATGGCTAAAGTCTTGGCAACCATGTTGCAGCCAAGAATGAAAAGCCATGAGAACTGCCAGCATGCTGGCTGGCCTTGACACATTGGAGCAGCTGCACTAAAGGCAGCAGCTGCATTCCTCTGGACAACTTCTTAGGCAAAATGCAATCCCTATTTCAGTCAGAAAGTGTTCCTAAGTAACATGCCCCACAGAAATGTTTTGCTGAATCTGTGTCCTTTAGAGTGTTTTGTGTTAGAATGAGTGTTTTCCACCAATATTCTGCTATAAGCAATGGAGAACGTTGATAATATTTAACAAAAAACACAAACAGATTGAGATCTATGTTTTAGAACGAGCACTCAGTTAGGTGCATGGGAGTTTACAAAAGACAACCTCTTCCTTCCTTTAGATATCTCCTCCTCGCTCCATGTGGTGTCCCTGATTCCATGACCCTATTAATTCCTCCAAAGAATGATATGTGAACCAAGTAGGGCCAATCAGAATCCATCTTTAGGATTATTCTAATCAGAGCTCAGCTGTGATATGTGAAGTCTGATCACTTGGGCCATGTCACCCACTGCTTATGCTGGGTTCTCTAGAAGCAGACAGAAATGGAGTTTGGGGTGGAGGTGTTTTTTGGGGATTAACCCCTATCAAAAGACAGAAAAGATACACAGTGAGTTGCAGTGCAGGTTTGGCAAAGCCTTAGCCAACCTGTCTGGAGTGAATGAAGCCCTTGGTGTGCTTCATGGACGCAAGTGGCTGGCCGGGTTCAATCAGTCGCCAGACACATGCTACCATCAGAAAGGTGTGACCTCAAATGAGCTGGCTCTGTGTAGATGAGACACAGACCCCTGGAGGCTGTTAGCTCACTGCATTCCTGCAGCTGGTAGCAGGTCCTATCTGGAAGGGGGGTTTGGCCAGTGTATCTTCGTATGTGCCAAACCCACCATGTGGAGAAAGTCTGCCTGCAATAGGTGAGAATTAGGCCAGTATATTGACAAAACCAGAGCTGAGGGATGGAAAAAGAAACCTAAAAATAGGCTTGAGTCCATAGATCCAATTGCAACTGAGGTTAGAACTACTCTTACATTTTTTGTTACTGGAGCCAATACATTTCCCTTTCTTGGTTTTGTTATTTAGGTCATGTCAGTCAGAATTTAAAAAGTTCTGTCTAAGGTAATAATTGATTTGAAATAATAGTAAGTGGTAGAGAGAACTTTATAGCATTTGGGGAGAATTGACGAGGGACCAAGATAGCAGCAATGGTGTTAAAAAAATGTTACATGGGTGAATTAACAGGCCACAATGACCAGTTTAATGCAAGGACCAAGGAGAGGAAGAATTTGAAGATAACTTCTCAGCATTTGGTGTAGGTGACCTGAGATGATAGTGAAGCTATTTATATCGATAGGAAATAAAGGAGCAGGTATAAAGTGGGAGGAATTTATGGGTTAGATTTATAACATGCTATATATTTCAAGTACATCTGATAGGCATTTAAGATCTAGAATGCTAGCTAATACATTTTCAATGAAAAATATCACTACCGAGACTGACAGGAAAACTTAAAAAAGCTGATCAGTTGAAGAGATTTTTATTTTTTATTTTTGTTAGAAGGGTCTATTTTTGAAGCTAAATTTAAATCAGAAATTTGCTTGAGTCAGGGTAAATTAAGCTAAATGATGCTTTTAATTGTCATGAAGCTGTGCTACCCATCTTCACTACAAGGATATATCTACCAAGAACAGTTGAATATTTTGTCATTTGGCTGGGATGCCTATTCCCTTGAATTAATAGCAAAAACCTGAAAAATATTTGAATCTTTTAATATAAATATCCATTTATAGAAAATGGCACCTAATAACCTTTCCCCTATTTTTTGGTGTACATCTTACTCTAGTATTAATTACCCTAAGTTTACCATCCACACAGGTACATGAGTAGTAGAGATGAGAGGAAGGCAAAAATCAGGGAGTAGCACATAGTGGTCTAGTGCTTGCTTTATTAAAGACTCCAAAACCTAGAAATAAAGCTATCACATGCTATAGATACTTTTTCATGTCCTCATTTCATCTCACATATAGAATTGGCATCCATCCATACTGGAGGAATTAGTGATGGGTTTTAGACTAGGATATAAGATGATTCATGAGCATTAGAAGGCAAGAACCCGCTGCATACAGGTAAAAGGCAAATCCCCTGTGTAAAACAGACTTGGGACTTATTCCACTTTTACTATTTACCATTCGTACGATCTTGGATAAGTCGCCTAACTTCCCTGAGTCTCGTTGCCATTTTTTAAAAAATTTGCAGGGCAATTACAATAATTAAAAAAATATGACATGTCATGCATTTGGCTCAGAACCTGGCACAGGGTAAGCATCCAATTAAATCAATATCTATCATCTTGAGATAATTATATTATTAGCTAAATGTTCAGTGTTTATATTCTTTGGCTTTCCAACTGGCTTAACTTCTTGGAAGAAAGAATTATGCGCCATTTGACATTTTCATCTTTTCCAGATGTTAGCAAAATTCAATGCATAAGGCTGGCCTTCAATGACAACAGAATGAATGAATCAGTGTACCTCTAAACTTATAATTGCTCTCAAGATATTTAGATGGTGAATTTGCTTATTTGGGTCAAAATAGCTATTAAATGCAGGTTTAGCAAATATCTATGCCACTAGATCCCAGTCTAAGGACTGCAGATCAGGGCAGGTTCAAAATTCTAAGATCTATGTCAATGCATCTTAGAATCCATGCTACCACCAGTGTTTTAATTGGAGCTTCAGTCATAGGTAGAGTAAGGCAACGTGGTAAGGAGTTGGAGAGCAAACAATTTCACAGAGGAATGACAGCAAGTTGAAAGATCTCAGCATCAGAAACAGTAGGGTAAGAGTTATTTAGGGAAAGGTCTGCAGTAGGCAAGAAATACAGGGCCCAGGGGTGAGCATAACATGGCATGGTTGGGAAGATATATTTAAGGCAATTGGCAGAGGAACAGTCTGAAAGTCAGTTACTTTCAAGTATATTTGGTATCATGTATTAGAAATTCAGTTACTGAGACTAATTATGAGTAGGAATTTAACATGTAGAATGTAAAGGGTAAGTGGAGAAAGTAGGAATTTAACATGTAGAATGTCAGGTTTAAGTGGAGAAAGTAGGAATTTAACATGTAGAATGTCAGGTTTAAGTGGAGAAAGTAGGAATTTAACATGTACAATGTAAGGGTTAAGTGGAGAAAGCAGGAATTTAACATGTAGAATGTAAGGGTTAAGTGGAGAAAGCAGGAATTTAACATGTAGAATGTAAGGGTTAAGTGGAGAAAGCAGGAATTTACATGTAGAATGTAAGGGTTAAGTGGAGAAAGTAGGAATTTAACATGTAGAATGTAAGGGGTAAGTGGAGAAAGCAGGAATTTAACATGTAGAAGGTAAGGGGTAAGTGGAGTTTTATTTAGAATTGGGTTCCACTTACCCCTTACAGTCCCAAGGGAGTAAGTGGAACCCGATTCTAAATGAAACTCAATAGTAGTCAGTAAATCCAGAGAAAGACTCACTGCCATAGATTAAACTAGCATAATTTCTTACTTGAATTATGGCAATAATCTTCTATGGCTCCTCCTCCTCTTATCTTTCTCATTTTCATTTCCATTCTACATATGGGGGTCAAAATGAAATTTCCAAAGTGTTAAAAATGTCCTACCATTCCCCTAATTTATATCTTTCAGTGGCTCCAAGTTGCTCTTACAGTACAAACTCTCTAACTTGGCTTACCAGGTCCTGCAAAACCTTTTTAATTCTCTGACCTCATGTATTGCATCGCTCAATGCTGTCATTTAAAAATCTAGCCACACTGAACTCTTCCCAGTTGCTCCAATAGAACACCTGCCGTGGTCTTTCTTACTCCCAGGTTTCTCAAAGCTGTCTTTTCTGTGCCAAGATAACTTTTTTTTAGCATCTTTTAGGTCTTGGTTAGAATGCATTTATTCTGGGAAACTCTCAAATTTGTTGAGTTTGGATTAATTGCCCTCTACTTTCTTCCATGTACATCTCATCTCCTCCTTCTATCCTGCACTCCCCTTCACCCCCAACACTCTCAGACTCTATTAGGGTAGGGATCATAGAGATCCTCTTAAGTTATACCTCCAGGGCATAACACACACAAAATGTTCAGTAAATGTTTGTTGACCAGATCAATGTATTCTGGAAGCTTGTTTATAAAGAACTGGGCCAGTCTCTGATTCTGTGCAATAACATTACAGGGCAGGTATCTAGACTTGCCAGGTGCTAAACTTTGAACTACTGGACAGAGGTTATAAGAAAACTCCTTAACTATATTCAGAAGTTGGGAATAGGTAAATTAAGAGACCTATCCCTGAAGGTTGAAGAGATAAAGCGTTAAGTAGACTTTTATAAAAATTTATATGTTCTAGTTGTGGTCAGCATGGAACCCAGTGGTTGCCCAATCATGATTGTTTCTTTTTCCAAGATATTGATATAATATTAATTATTTATTGTGAACTATGTTCACATTAGCATTAATAATGAAAAAGGAGCTAATGATAATTATATCTTAGAATTTTCATACTATCAATACACATCCCATTAGTGAATATTGATGGCCTTTCTCTAATCTAGATTAGTTTATAAAACATAAAATAAATAAGTATTTTAGTAATTGACTGATAAATGCAATTAATGTGTGGAAAGAATATAAGTACTATATTTTCTTGACCAGAACTATCCAGAGCAATCATCTACTTGGTTTTACTTGATCCTGCTAAAATTTCAATATTTACTTTACTAATATATTAAAAACTATATTTATAGCCAAATGTTTTTTTCATTTTACTAATGATCTAAATCCTTGAATGATAAAGTTAATATGAAATATTTTGTCATATTACATAAAAACAAAGTAGGGTTTATTGTCTCTGGAAGATATTTATTGTGACCTTGATAAATTGTGACCCCCTCCTGTGATATGTCATCTTATCATTATCATTCAGAGACATTAAAAACATTTTATTTTGTTTGGTTAATCCTCACAAGAGAATATTTTTCCTTTGATTTTTAGAGAGAGTTGGGAGGGAGGGAGAGGACACACACACACACACACACAGAGAGAGAGAGAGAGAGAGAGAGAGAGAGAGAGAGAGTCATTGATCTGAGAGAGACACATCATTGGTTGCCTCATCATTGATTGCCTCCCTGACCAGGTCTGGGAACCGAACCTGCAACCCAGGTATGTACCTTTGACAGGGAATTGAACCTGCAATCATTCAGTGCTTGAGCTGATGCTCCAACCACTGAGCGACACTGGCCGGGGCAACAACATTTAATTAGTCAGGGATTCTGCCAAATTCATTCTACTGGTAATGTAGCATTGAGTTATTCCTGATCCCTGCCTCCCCTTTCTAACTGATGGCGGTGGTGGGCATCTACTCATCCCGACTTTTATATTACCCCTCTTGAAAAAAGTTCTCTTGTTGGACAATCTTGTAGCACCCTATAGTTTTTCTTTGAAGTGCTTGTGAGAATATATATATAATGTTTTATATTTGTTTTTCACTGAGTTTATTACAAATAAACCCATTAAAGGCAGACATTTATCTATTTGATCTGTCAATTGTATTCTCTATTATCTAGCATAATACCTGGCATATATCAGGTTTTGTCAGAAAACAGAAATCCCACTAGTATTTTGGATAGGAAGAAAATTAATACAGAGCCTTGAAATTGCTGAGGGAGAGAAAGGCTGGAAGATTATTTTTCATCAAATTAAAAAGTGCAGGATTGCAGGACAGCCACTATCAATGATCCTAGTTGCAAGGAATACTGAAGAGGGCTATTCTCAGGAGGACGGCTGGAGCCACTGGAAGCTTCTGATGACCTCAGCTGCCTGCTTCCAGCAGGTGATTCATGGGAGAAGCACAGATTGCCAAGGAGTGCTGCCAACAATGATCTCATCTGCCTGCAAGCAGCTGCTGCTGAGAAAAATGGCTTCTGCACAAATCTTTGTGAACACCTCATTGGCAGAAGCCAACCCTGACTGGTGCTGGAAAGGAATTTTGGGACATGTAGTTCCATAATAGAGACAGAGATTAGAGCAAAGTTGATAAAAGACAATTTAACCCACTGGGTCATTAGGAGAGAGCTTCTAATTAGAGTAAATGAATTAGACTGTAAGCTCCATAATGAGAGAGATATGTATTAAAAAGAAATCAATCTATCCCCATTGCCTGGGTGCTATAGCAGTGATGGTTAATTGAGCAACACAGAATCACACTACCCTCCCCTTCCACAGTGGACACTTGTTTCTGGGAACTGGCTACCTAGCTAGTTTTCCCAGCTTCCCTTGCATCTAAGTGGGATCATGTATCTAGTTCATGCCAATGTGCTATAGGGAGTGATGTGTATCTACTCTAAGCTGAAGTGCTTAAGTGTCAGGCACGAAATTTCTGAGATCTCTTCCTTTTTGCCTGTTGTCTAGCTGGGTGTGGAATATGCAGCAGAGGATTCTGAAGAGGTCCTAGGACGTGGCAGACTCACTGATAGAACTACCTGGGATTTCCATGAATGAAAGCTGTTGATCCGATTAGAATGTTTGATGGGATTCTGTGTATGAGAACTACATCATGTAGTATAAAACCAATGAAATTTCAGGTTTGCTTGTTATAACAGTTGGTCACTCCTAAGTGCTTAAGAAATAGTCAATGAATAAATCAATAAAATAGAAAGGCTTACTATGCCCTTTGCAAAGTCTACTGAGGTTATTGCTTAAGGATGGATGCCCTGACAGGCAAACTCCATTCTACCATGCTCTCCCTATGTGCTACTTCTCACACACTCCCGAAATGTTGTCCAGGCTAATTTGGTGAGTAATTAGAAAGGCTCTCCCACTATTAGAAATGTAAAACTCCGTAAAATAGCTTTTTGATCAAAATGTTTTTGAAAGAAAATCATGACAGGTGGGTGATAAGATGTGTCATTCTTAACATAACTAGCTTGCTTGATTAAAGCCCAGAACTCCTGTTCAGTACTTCCCTCAGGTTAGTAATTCCTACTTACAAACAGAATAAGTGAGGAAACTGGGAGCCTGTGACATACCTGAAACTTCACTCTCATCTTGTGACAGGTTCAGGTATTAGAAATTAGGAAGATTATTATTTTCTGATATGTCTTCAAAAATGCTTCTACTAAATTACTTTAATCCTAGTAGAAGAGTTACAATGATAGACAATAATAACCAAGTGATAGGCGTTATATTAAGTGCTTTATGTGTACCACTGACTAGTAATTCTACACATCTATATATATAAAAGCCTAAGTGACTGTTGTGGCCAGTGTTGACCAGTCATTATGACACGCACTAACCACCAGGGGCAGACGCTCAATGCAGGAGCTGCCCCCTGGTGGTCAGTGCGCTTCCACAGCCAACCTCCCACAGTCCCTCCCCCAGGCTGGCCGGCTGCCCTGATTAGCCCCAATTGAGACTGGGTGAGACAGCCCTGATAGGCCCTATAGCTGGCTAGGCCGAGGGACCCCACCTCAGCATGAATTCGTGCACTGGGCCTCTAGTATAACAATAACCTCATTATTATTATCCCAACTTTACTGATGAGGAAAATGGTGTTTAGAGAGATTAAGAAATATTCCTTAGGCCAGACAGCTATTTAATGCTTTCTTTTTTTTAAATTTAGAAAATAATGTATGCATTTGTTGGTCATTTGCCTGATACACTCACAACCTGCAGTAGAAAGTTTTCATGCACCTTTTTGCCAGGTTGTGTTGGGTCATTATTTTCTTTACTAAATATTCTGATAAAGAATAGTTTATTTCTTTACATATTTGGCAAGGAGTTTCTATTGACTGCAAATTTTTACCTTTTATACTAAACTCTCCACTTCTGAATATTTTATTTATTATAGAATTGATCTCTTTGTTTCCCTCATTGCTTTGAAAAATCAGAGAATATTTGATCAATGGTTAAGGACTACTAGTAAAAATGTTGTCTTAAACTTTCTCTTATTACTGTAGTATCTTAAAACCAGAAATTAAAAGGACTTTCTTAAAGAAATTTTGTTTATAACTATAAATTTTAGTTTATAACTATAGATATTATTTATGTCAACTTTCACAAAATAAAAACCTAATCATTGAATAAAATAAAATGTGAACTTTTGATTTGGGATATAAGCTATTTCTCTGTTGATATGGTCCAATAACAACAACAACTGCTGCTGTGAATATGATGGCTATGCTTATTCTTCTTGTTGCCACAATTATCTGAGTGCTCATTATTTCTACTCATCATACTAGATGCATACATATGAAAACAATAGTCTTTAAAACCCCGTGAGATGGGTAGTATTATCCCTGTTTTACAGGTGAGTAGGCAGTGGTTAAGGAAGTTTTTAAAAACTTTTCCCCATGGACATAGATAGAATTAATGGAAGAGGTGAGATTTGAACCTGATTTCAAGACCTATCTTTCATTATACCATGCTGCCTCTCCTAACTCATTGATAAAGGGACATTTGAAATAGTTCCACTTATTTACCTGGAATCAAAGAGATATGCTGAGTTGTCTGTTTGAGGGCTTCCAGTATAATATCATGGACTTCCAAACACCTATATATATCAAAGGCTAAGTGTCTGTCCATCTGACTGGTAGCTATGATGCGTACTGACCACCAGGGGGCAGACGCTCAACACAGGAGCTGCCATATTCACTGGCCATGTAAAAATAAACTGCCTTGTAGACCTGGTGCCAACAAACCAACACAGGCCCTGCCACCACCTTGGAGCAACAGCCCAGCAAATTGCAGCCAATGCTGCCAAGACCCCATGGTGCAAAATGCAGCCCACAGCCCAGCCCAGCCCGGAAACAGTCGCTATGGACGCTAGGTAATGACATCACGTAGCAATGCCCGGCTTTCTCTCCCTAGTGACTAGCCTCCTTGGACTTTCTTAAGCCCAGGAACCCAACTTGCTTTATAGCCAGGTGCAAACATTTTACAGTTTAACCAAATGTTTATAAAGCATTTTCCTGTGCCTCATCTCATTTTTTAAATTATTTTTTTTCTTTATTGATTAAGGTATTACATATGTGTCGTTAGCCCCCCATATACCCCCCCACTCATGCCCTCTCATATAAGCCTAGCCAATGAACACAAATGCCTCATCTCATTTGATCCTCACAGAAGTCCTGGAGTAGGTAAATAGGAGACTTGGTAGAATCCTATTTTATTTTCATTAGCCAGAAAATGAAAATTTAGAAAGTTTAGAAACTTGACCTGATTGAAAAGAAGAAATGGTGGACCTTAAAAATGACTTCAGGTTTTCTCACTGCACAGAATATAGTCAAATACTGCTACAGTTAAATATTTTACCCTTTGTTCTCCCTGTGTGATCTGCAATAATAATCTGTTTCGTTTTGATATTTACTGCTGTGTTGCTGATAATTACCCAAAAGAGAAGTTGGGTTGCTTCACTGATCTGGAAAAATTTTAGCTAAATCAGAAAGCAGGTCTAATTAAGCCAGTTTATTCTACCTTATATAATAAAGACATAATATGCAAATTGACTGTCACTCCCTCACACAAGATGGCTGCCCCCAAGTGGTCACAAAATGGACCCTCCCATGTGGTCACAAGATGGCCGCCCCCATGTGGTCACAAGATGGCCGCCCCCATGTGGTCACAAGATGGCCACCACAAAATGGCCAGCAGGGGAGGGCAGTTGTGGGCAACCAGGCCTGCAGAGGAGGGAAATTGGGGCTGGCCAGGCCTGCAGGGGAGGGCAGTTGGGGTGACCAGGTCTGCAGGGGAGGGAGGGCAGTTTGGGGTGACCAGGCCTGCAAGGGAGGGCAGTTAAGGGCAACCAGGCTGGTAGGGGAGGGCAGTTTGGGGCAATTGGGCTGGCAGGGGAGTAGTTAGGCATCAATCAGGCTGGCAGGGGAGTGGTCAGGGGGTGATCAGGCTGGCAGGCAGAAGTGGTTAGGGGCAATCAGGCAGGCAGGCAGGCGAGCAGTTGGGAGTCAGAAGTCCTGGATTGTGAGAGGGATGTCTGACTGCCGTTTTAGGCCCAATCCCTAAACCAGCAGTCGGACATCCCCTGAGGGGTCTCAGATTGGAGAGGGTTCAGGCTGGGCTGAGGGACACCCTCCCGCCCCCCCCCCCCCCAGGCCTCTAGTATATATATATAAAAGGCTAAGTTGACTTGCACATGCCCAATACATATAAAGCTCTTGCTGGCACCAATTGCATGTCAATCGCTTGTATATGTTTCGATCTGTCATTGTCGATTGTTAATTTGGTTGACATTTCTATTATAGAGAAAGGGCAAATAGCAATATTAAAATATTTCTTCTAATTCATTTCCTTTCAATGTACATGAATCCATGTACTGGGACACTGGTACGTTATAGTTTTCTACCTCTTTTTTTTTTCTCCTCCTTATGAGCTGCCTTCTTAATCTTTTCTGCTATCCAGGACCTAGCCAGTTGATAACATCCACACTACATTTTTATCAAGGTGGTAATAGATAAACGCCAGGCCAATGCTTTCCTTATGAAGCCTTCCAAGATTCTGCCCATGCATGTGATCCCTTGAGTGAGCCTGGATAGGAGGAAGTACTGGTCTGAAGGAGTGGAAAGGAAGGACCAATGGGTCAGGCAATCAGCTTAGCAGAGAGAGGGACAGAGAAGACCTAATTTATTTTGGATCTACCAGTTCACAGAAGACTGTTAAGAAAAGGCATGCCATTTAACTCTAATGATGAACAGCTTTAATCCCAATAGCACTATTGCTTTAGCTCTATAATTTTATGGAACAGAAGAGGAGAAATAAGTCTGTAAAACAAGCAAAGGTTGACTTGATAAAATTAAAGGCATTATTTTAAAATTAAAGTGTGCCTTTAGTCCTTACTAGATATTTAACTTCCCTTTTTACTGCCCAAGAACTACCCTCTCACACACAGCTGTTTTGCACCCAGAAAGCTTATACATCAGCTGATGAGCCTTAGAGTCTGGGAGAGGAACTGGCATATGGCTTATTACAACAGTGATTCTACACATTGGAATCACCTGGGAAACCTTAACAACGCTCCCGTCTGAATTTTCCCTTCAGAAATTCTGATTTAATTGGTCTGGGCACGGGGAATTTTAAAACCTCCCCAAGCACTTCTAATGTAGAGTCAAGGCTGAGAGCTGGTGAGCAGCAAGGCTGGCTCTGGGAGCCTGCCTCTCCATGCTGAAAATCCTTGGAATTCATAAGGTAGCATGGCATTAACTAGCCACTCCTGCTATTTCCTCTTATAATTTCTTCATAGTTTCTATATATCTTTCCTCCTCTCTCTCTCTCTCTCTCTCTCTCTCTCTCTCTCTCTCTCTCTCTCTCTCTCTCTCTCTCTCTCTCTCTCTGTCTCCTGAACCCAAGGCTCTTTGATGAGAAAGCAAGTGGGCCTTAAAAAAGAAATGTTTTGGGAATTGGCATCTTGAGACCAGCTGAACTAGGTAAGAATTCATTCTTTGGCTTGGCTGCCTGGCCTGCTGGAAAATGAACAGATTAGAGATGGTAGAAGATGAATTAGAGCGTAAGAAAAGACAGTACAGTGGAAAAATGAACTTGGAATTAAAACACTTGGATTCTTTTCTGGCTTTGCTACTTATTGTATTTGACTGGGTCATTTTTCCCATTAGCAGAATAAGAAACTTTGACTATTTGATTCCTGAAGTGTTTTACTTTTTAATTTCTTTTTAAAATTTAAATTCCTTATTGCTTAAAGTATTACATAAGTCTCCTTTTCCCCCCATTGATCTCTCCCCGGCTGCCCCCAGCCCCCAGCACATGCCCTCACCCCCTACTGTCTGTGTTCATTGATTATGCTCATATGCATGCATACAAGTCCTTTGGTTGATCTCTTAACCTCTCACCCCCCACCTTCCCTCATAGGTTGGACAGTCTGTTCAATGTTTATGGTTCTATTTTTGTTCATCAGTTTATGTTGTTCATTATATTCCATAAATGAATAAGATCATGTGATATTTATGTTTCTCTGACTGACTTATTTCACTTAGCATTATGCTCTCCAGTTCCATCCATGCTGTTGCAAATGGTAAGAATTCCTTCTTTTTTACAGCAGAATAGTATTTCATTGTGTAGATGTACCACAGTTTTCTAATCCACTCATCTGCTAGGCACTTAAGCTGTTTTCAAATTTTAGCTATGGTGAATTGTGCTGCTATGAACATAGGGTTACATATGCCCTTTCTGATTGGTGTTTCTGATTTCTTGGGAAATGTTCCTAGAAGTTGGATTACTGGGTCAAATAGAAGTTCCATTTTTAATTTTTTGAGGAAACTCCATACTGTTCTCCACAGTGGCTGCACCAGTCTGCATTCCCACCAGAAGTGCAAGAGGGTTTCTTTTTCTCCACATCCTTGCCAGCACTTGTCATTTGTTGATTGTTGATGATAGCCATTCTGACAGTTGTGAGATGATACCTCATTGTGGTTTTGATTTTTATCTCTTGGATGATTAGTGACATTGTTTTCATATGTCTCTTGGCCTTCTGTATGACCTCTTTCAAAAAGTGTCTATTTAGGTCCTTTGCCCATGTTTTGATTGGATTGTTTATCTTCCTTTTGTAAGTTTTATGAGTTCCCTATAAATTTTGGAGATTAAACCCTTATCGGAGATAACATTGGTAAATATGTTTTCCCATGCAGTGGGTTTTCTTGTTTTGTTGGTTTCTTTTGCTGTGCAGAAGCTTTTTATTTTGACGTAGTCCCATTTGTTTATTCTCTCCTTAGTTTCCATTGTCCTAGGAGCTGTATTGGTAGAGATATTGCTACGATGTATGTCTGCTATTTTGCTTCCTATGGATTCTTCTAAGATTTTCCTGAAGTGTTTTCTAAACTCTTACCATCAGTAGAGGAGGGAATGTCATTGAAGCTAAGGACGCAATGCTTGGGTAAGGCCAACTCTTCTTTGACTTACGTTGATTTGCAGAAAGCTGGAGGGATTCCTCCTTTTCAACACATTTGTGGTTTCAGAAGGCCTCACAGAGCCTCTTGAGGAAGGGCCTTAGATCCAGGTAGCATCTGGGGGCTTTCCATTATTTAGTTTCTGTCTCCCTGACTCTGACTTTGTCCTGGCTTGCATGGATTTTCTGCTCTGTGGGTATAATTCCTTTACTTTAGTGATAACTTAACCCCCTCATCTGACTTCCACCCATGTGTATACTTGGCATTTCTCTATTTTCTTTTCCATGTCTGGACTCCTACAGTTTTTATCGAAGGTTCTCAGGTAGGTGTAGTTTATCCTAATGGGATACTTTGCCTTAGCTCCAGGGAATGGAGATTTCTGCTTGTATTGCTGGAGGTGAAGGAGGTGCACTGGGATGGAGAGGATTCTAGCAGTTTGTGCCCTGTATATTGGAAACACCTGGGAGTCTTAAAAGCTATACGGTTGCATGGACTGTTATATAAATTACAGTAAATGAGAGTGCATAAAGTAGAGAAGACAGGGAAGCAGACCTTGTCTGGAAAGACCCTCCCATCAATAATAATAATAACTGACAATGATTATGTTCATGCTCTATGTGGGCAATGTGTAGAGTGCTGAGTATATACAGAGGCTCCCGCCCCCCCCTCCCTGCCCATGTATTTTTATTGATTTCAGAGAGGAAGAGATAGAAACATCAATGATGAGAGAGAATCATTGATCGGCTGCCTCCTGCACACCCCCTGCTGGGGATCGAGCCTGCAATTGGGGCATATTTCCTGACTGGGAATCGAACTGTAACCTCCTGGTCCATAGGTTGATGCTCAATCCCTGAGCCATGCTATCCGGGAGACCTTGTGCATTCCTACCTACTCCTCAAAATGATCTCCAACGGGTAAGCAACTGTCTTATTATTTCCTGAAGGCTTAGAATAAGAGGATGGTCACAGAGAGGAGTTAAAGTGTCCCAAGTCACTTCCTGCCAGTGAATGGTGCTTAGAATCTGGAAGGGGAAAGATGGAATGGAAAACAGTTCAGGGTAGGGCTTGGAGAAGTGTGCCCTCGGCCCCAGCGCATCACACCACCTGGGAGCTTGTGCCAATTCTTAGCCCCCAACCCAGACCCATTTATTAGAAACTCTGGGGGTGGACTTTCAATCAATCTCAACAAGTCCTTCAGGGTATGCCAATGTGCACTAATGTCTGAGAACACTGTCTTAGGAGAAGTGTCTTGGAAGGAGGTTCAATTTTATAACCACTCTGAGTTCCTGAGGCCATGTGTTTCTTTTTTCCTAGTTTCACCTGGGACATTGCTCATTGTCCTGCTGTGCACCATCCTGCCTCATGTTGCTCAGTGTGGTGGGAGAGACTGATGAGGCAGGCATGTGCCTTCTCTGTGTTACACAGATATGCATCTCTCAGACCTGAGACTGGAGACTGGAGAGGGGATGAGAAGGAGGTTTCCTGGAGGTAAATATTTAGCTGATTTTGAAGAAAGCTTGGGCCTTAGGTAGCTGTAAAAGAGGGAATGACAGTGAGGGTTCTAGGTAGACAGAGTGATGTTTGAAAATTGCAGAGACTCAGATGTGAGGAAAAAAACTATTGGCTCTGTGAACAGCAGGCAACTCATAGAGCCAGAGTGAGTGTGGTGAGCTAAGGAGAAGTTATAATGGCCAAATTAACAAAAAGAGAAAGGTTTGTGCATTTTAGTTGTGTTCTCCAAAATAGAACCCAGGGTCCCACATAGCCCCATTTCTTTATGGAATGGCCTGGAAGAAATCAAAGTCCTGTCACAAAAAGTCACTAAGTAGTTCTGCTCTTTATTTTACAAAAAACAACAACATTAAAATCCTCATCCCCCCCCCCTCCAAATCCTACTTTCTATTTTTACTGTATTCTAACACTTCAAGACTGACCTATGTGCCTGTCATTCTCCAGTGTTTTCTTGGTACCCAGCACTCATCTATCTCTTTCCTCCTCCCCTTTCTCTTCTATCCTATCTAATAAAAGAGTAATATGGAAATTGACCATCACTCCAACACACAAGATGGCTGCCCCCATGTGGACAAAGATGGCTGCCACAAGATGGCCAGCAGGGAAGGGCAGTTGGGAGGGACCAGGCCTGCAAGGGAGGGAAGTTGGGGGCGATCAAGCCTGCAGGGGAGGGCAATTAGGGTGACCAGGTCAGCAGAGGAGGGAAGTTGGGAGCAACTGGGCCTGCAGGGGAGAGCAGTTGGGGGGGACCTGGAGGGGAGGACAGTTAGGCATCAATCAAGCTGGCAGGGGAGTGGTTAGGGGGTGATCAGGCTGGCAGGCAGGCAAGCAGTTGGGAGCCAGCAGTCCTGGATTGTGAGAGGGATGTCCAACTGCCCATTTAGGCCTGATCCTGATAGACAAGGATTGGGCCTAAACAGGCAGTCAGACATCCCTTGAGGGGTCCCAGATTGGAGAGGTTGCAGGCTGAGCTGAGGGACACACACCCCCGTGCACGAATTTTGTGCACCGGGCCTCTAGTCTCTTTATAATTTTACTTACTGTTTTTAAGTTGTTCTCCTTCTCTGGTCTTTTCCTTATCTAACTGACCTCCTGGTTCTATATCTTAAAAGATCCAGAACAGCCTGGCAGAACTTTCTTTAGAGGGCAGAACTTTCAGGAATCCAGGGGCCAATTATACTTAGGAACTTGAACTTCATTCTCAAGGTTTAGTCAGGGACTGACATAGGTTTGCATTTTAGAATGTTTACTTTCAGAGGATTGTTCAAAATAAACAAATAATTACTACAGTTGCATAAACATAGTAAGTGCTGAGCATCTATTTATTAAATTTACCAGTATCCTGAATCTACCTTAGGATATAAGAAAACTTGCAGTTACAGATAACTTCAGTCAACTTTGTTAAATATAAATAAAAAATTAGGTCTGAAGAAAAAAATCCTTCTGCAAAAATGTGTCATTATGTTTTTTTAAAATTCATCTTCAAACTTACCTTAGAATTGCCAAGCTTTCAAAGTAAAAAGAAGAACATAGGGGAGAAGAAAGTAGTAACTCAGGAAATGAAATATCTTTCAGACTTAATCCCATGGGAACTTTTTATGACCGGAGCTCTGGGTAATATAAGTATCAACCTTGGCATGTTATAGCAATTGTGGTAATGGGTTTCAAAGATGATTTCTTTTTAAAAATATATTTTATTGATTTCAGAGAGGGTGGTAGAAGGAGAGAGAGATGAAAACATCAATGATGACAGAGAATCATTAATCGGCTGCCTCCTGTATGCCCCACACTGGGGATCAAGCCCACAACCTGGGCATTTGCCCTGACCGGGAATGGAACTGTGACCTCCTGGTTCATAGGTTGATGCTCAACTACTGAGCCATGCCAATCAGGATCAAAGGTAGTTCTTAGGGGTGTTTATGAAAAGTTGAGGACCAAACAATAGAATGTAGATTTAATGTTAGAAGCCTTAAGGACTAAATATAATAGTCTCCCCATGTCCATGAGGGATATGTTACAAGACTCCCAGTAGGTGTCTGAAATGGTGGATAATACAAAAAAAAAAAAAAATACACGTACTATGTTTTATTCCCTATGCCTACATATCTATGGTTAAATATAATTTATAAAGTAGGTACAGTAAGAGATTAACAACAACAATAAAAAAGATGAGTATAATATATTGTAATAAAATTTCTGTGAATGTGGCCTCTTAAAATATCTTATGGTACTATACTCACCCTTCTTGTGATGATATGAGATGATACAATGCTTATGTGATGAAATGAAGGGAAGTGAATGATGTCAGGAGGCACTGGGATGGAGTATTAAGTTAATACTGACTTTTTGAGACTATGTCAGAGCAATGGTGATATTGATGGCTGGATGTCAGGAGCAGACAATGTCAACAGTTGGGGATCCTTGACAGTGGAGGTTTTTTTGACTGGCTAGCAGGTATACAGAGTGGATATTCTGGACAAAGGAGTGATTCAAGTCCAGTGTGGGACAGAGCACGATGGTGTGAGATTTGCTCATATAACTCAGAAGGTGTGTAATTTAAATTAATTTTTGGAATATTCTATTTAATATCTTTAGACTGTGGTTTACCACAGGAACCTGAAACTGCAGATAAGGGGGACTACTGTAGAGTGCTTTCTAGGGTATAAGATTCAGGCACATGAATTAGATTCCTAGAACATATCTATTAATAGTCCTGAGTCTACTAATTCTCTCAGATTTTTTATAGGAGCCCTATGGAGTGGATAAAAATTATTTTGGTCTGGAGGATGTTAAAGCCAATGTTTTTTTATTCACTTTGACACAGAAACCAAATCTCTATAGGATGGCTGGAAAAACCTGATTGAGGCATGCTGATGCCATAATACGCTTTTCTAGGTAACTGCTTTGCTTAGTTGTATGATCTTATTGTGACTCATTGGATTTTAAGAAAGTTGGCTAGAGGTGATGATTTAGAGTATATCAATGCTTTCATTCCTGCAGCAGATCAAAGGCAACCTCCTGGCTTGTAAAGAAGTGTTTAGTAAGGCACAACATACAGACAACCTTTAAGGGGCGACACCTAGGGACAGTTGTTTGGGTTAAATGAGACGTGTAGGAAGTACCTGCACAGAGTCAACACACAATGAATATGAATCCCTTTTCTTTCTCAGCAAGGTGCCAGCCACCACACAAAATTTATGTTGTCATTAAATCTGATTGACTTGATGACATAAAAGGACAACTATGTCTAACATATCAGTGGAGCCTCTTTTCCACTTTCCTTCCTCACTGGCTGTGGGTTTGTCATTCTAGTAAGATAAAGAGGGAAGGAAAGTAAGCTTGACAGTTGGAAAGTCTTGTGGAAGATATGATACTTGAAGGAAGGACAGTTAGAGAAGTAGGTTTGGAGAATTAGGGGTAATCAAGTTAAATGGAGAAACATGAACAAAGACTGAGAGATGTCATGATAGAGTTCCTCTAAGACAGTGGTTCTCAACCTTTCTAATGCCGCGACCCTTTAATACAGTTCCTCATGTTGTGGTGACCCCCAAGCATAAAATTATTTTCGTTGCTAGTTCATAACTGTAATTTTGCTACTGTTAATAAATCATAATGTAAATATCTGTGTTTTCCAATGGTCTTAGGCTCTACAGCAGCGTTCTCAACCTGTGGGTTTATACCCCAATTCTATAACAGTTACCCTTTTTACTATATACTACAATGTTGAAACCTATTTATTTTTAACCGGTAGTTTAATATTTAGCATTAGCTAATTAGAAATTCCTTCAGATTTATACATGGAGGGAATGTTTCACAAGTCTTAAAAGAAGAAATTAAAAAATATATTTTTGATATAAGAAAATAGAATGCCTAGTTATCTTTGCCCTCTTTGAAGGTAGGGATATTCTAAATGTAATTTTATCTGTACCTTAGATATTCAAATAGAAAACCTTTTTTAAATTTAAGTGCTTTAGAAAAAAAAACCCACTTAATATGGATTCTACATCATTAGTCATATGGTAACAAAGGTATAATTTTCCTGAAAAATTACATTTTTAGCAGAAATATTTTCATGCAGAGCATCTTATTTTTCTCTGAAAATCATGCTTTTCCCAGAAATCAGTTAATTTCATTTCAGAATTTAGATCAGTAGTTTTCTTTCTTCCACAATCTGTTGATAGTGGTGGGAAACTTGAACTTGAGACTCTGGTTAGCTATGTAGATCTTGAAATTAGTGTGTCTTTCTCAATGGGGACATAATTTGAAAAGGGAATCAACGTATTGATTTAGCATAGAATCACTGCAGAAGCATTTCCCCATGACATCATGAAAATTCAAAATGAAAGTTATAAGGAAGTTGCAAGGAAAGGAAGATGTCTTACAATTTAAATACTCCAGAAAAGTTCAATAAAACTAGAGAGGTAATTTTCCACAGGTCTAGTAATGACTCCCTGCTGAGTTAAGCTTTAAACTGGAAAGATAGCTATATATTTTTTTAAATTTCACTTGCAAAGTTTAAAAAATCAACTATAAGAGGAATCAAGTGAAAAAATTAATTTTTAAAAGTTCTCCAGATGATTCTTACGTGCTGCCGAGGTTGAGAAATTCTGTTTCCTACTTGAAATATGACCTCTTTCACTCACTTAGTCCAAATTCTTGAAAGTAAAGCTTTTCTTAATTTAATATTAAGCAAATATTCAACATGAGAAAATATCTATGTATTAAAAATTCTCCTAGGAAACAGGAGTTTTTAGCTACTGTACACTTGATTGTTCTATTCTACTCTAGCAATTTTTTGTGAATTGTTCCACCTCTTTTGTAAATCACCCTCTATTCTTCCTACTTTCAGTCCCTCCCTATCTCCTGACTTTGTCACTTTATCATTTTGGCAACTATTATTTTTCTCACCTCAATTTGCTGCTTCCCTTTCTTTACTTTTTGGTCTCTCTTTCAACCTCGGTCATCCTCATTCTGTCCATTAGCGACCCAGCTCCATCACAATCTCACAGGTTTTGTTCTGCCCACTCATTCAGACAGTTTGAACTGCTCTTTGAGATCAGAAAGGCTTGGCTCTTGCTTGGAGAAACTCCCATTTTTCTATTCATCCTGCCAAATCCCTGTCTACATGTAAACTGCAGTGAGAATTTTATCTCCTGATGAAAAGATAAAAATACCAGTTCCCCTCCCCCAATCATATGAAAACCAGCCCTCTTGACAAAGGATGCATTTTTAGAGAATATGGCTTGGTTTCATAAATTTTGTGAGGATACCCTATGATGGTTTTATTTTATTTTTTAAAAATATATTTTTATTAAAAAAAAATATATATTTTTATTGATTGCAGAGAGAAAGGGAGAGGGAGAGAGAGATAGAAACATCAATGATGAGGGAGAATAATTGATTAGTTGCCTTCTGCATGGCCCCCAATGGGGATTGAGCCCATAACCCAGGCATGTGCCCTGACTGGGAATTGAACCATGACCTCCTGGTTCATAGGTCGATGTTAAACCACTGAGCCACGCTGGTTGGGCACCTATGATGCCTTAAGAGATTTTCTATGGAGACAGAAGAATCATTTGAAAGTATCTTTTTGGTATTAAAATAATCACAGAAACTTTCTGAGATCTTCATATAGGATGCACCCTAAGGCTTAACTGTTGGGCAACTGTATTAAATTTTCTTCCATGAATGTTATATAGAGCTTGATTCCATGTGTTTTTCTCTTGCCATGTCTAGTCCACTTTGACTATGAGTTCAAAAGTATTTTAATGCTCTTTAACACCTGTAAAAAGAAACAAGCAGTTCACAAGCATCAGAGTGGGCCATGTGTCTTGGCTTCAGCACCTGAGAAAACTTGAAGTTATTCACAGACAGCATCAACAGTGAATTCAGAATGGGATTTACATATGAAAAATCTCAATAGGAAATGAGCATCATGAGAGAAGTAGCAAAAAATGAAACAGGCACTATTCCCCCATCCCCCTCAGATTTGATTGGGCTTAACTTGAATTATCACGTTCATAGAATTCAGAAAAAGATATAAAAACCCTTAGGAGTTCTGGGGAGAGTAACCGGAAGAAAGACATCTCTGTGAGGAACAGGTCAATGAATGGGGCCGTTCAGTATGTAAAAAAGAGAGCTTACCAGTCAGTGTACCTAATCACTATTTCCAGATATTTAAAGGGGTCTTGTGTGGAAGATGCACACAATTTGTTCTGTAAATACTACCAGGTAAGAGGTTAAAAAGTTATGAACATAGGGTGTATTTGAAAGGATGTGAAGAAGAAAACAAATGCGTGACATAAAAATCTGGATCTTTTTTAAAAAAATTATCTTTATTGTTGAAAGTATTACAGATGTCCCTGTTTTATTCTCCATTGACCCTCTCTACTCCCCACCCCACCAAGCCTTCACTGCACTATTGTCTGCATCCATGGGTTATACATACTAGTATATGCAGATAAGTTCTTGGTTAAATCTTGATCTCCAAGAAAACAATCTCTGATATTCTAGGATTTACAACACTTTTCTACATGTTGATTTCTTAGTGAATTGTCTCTCACTTAATTTAGAACTTAATAATGAGCTATTTATTTCTTTTATATATAATCTTATGTTATTTAACTTTTCTTGGACTCAGCTTCCTTATTTTACCACATAGTAAGCTTTATGTAAGTGTGAGATATTATTGTTGCCTAGCAAAAACATTAAAAAAATTGATTTTTTTAGTGTGATTTACTGAATTTTAGGAAAGAATGCTTTTCACTATCTTGAATAAGTTGTTCTAAAAGGCTGTAGGTAAATGATGGAGTTAATTTTCCAATATCACAGCCTTATGCTGTTTAGAATGGATTGCCTCTAGGTATTTAAATTCACATCTGAGAAAATATTTCAGATGTGTGTCAGGCATCATTACATAGGACAACTTGAGGGATATAGCTGAATTTAGGATGGGCATCTTCTTTTGGAAGTTTATTTCTTTCCTAGCCAATGTGAAAAGTAACAACAAAAAGAACTTAAAAAATCTGAAATTGTATAAATATTTCATTATTTTTTAATGTTAGATTTTTTTTATTGTTTGAAGTATTACAAATAGTAGTACATATGTCTCCTTTTCTTTTTCCCCCCATTGACCTCCCCCCAGCCTCCCCTACCCCCCAGTACATGCCTTCACCTTCCCGCTCCCCCCCCCCCCACCCCAGTGTCTTGTATCCATTGGTTATGCTTATATGCATGCTTACAAGTCCTTCGGTTGATCTCTTACAGCCCAGTCTCCCCTGCCCTCCTGATGCAGTTTGACAGTCTGTTCAGTGCTTCTTTGCCTCTGTATCTATTATTTCCCCCATTTCTTTCCTTTAAAAAATTTTGCCTCTGCAGACTAGAAATAAACATATAATAACAACAACAAAATGTTTGAGTCCCAATTTCAATGTCCAACAGTTCTGAGTCCCCATTTCAATGTCTAACAGTTCCTTATGTGTACATGTCAGCAATGATATCTGGATGGTGGGCACATGGTAGCAATGCAGGTCCAACCCTCTCTGGTTTGGTCTTAGGCAACCTGCAGTGGTGCACAGCTGCTGACTGCTCGTGTGGCAAGGCGTTGTCAGCATCTTCCATCTCTGGACTGTTTTTCCTCTTGTCTTCGTGGTTGGAGCAGACCTGTCAATTCCTCTCTGTTGCAGGAATCCACATGGTCTTGGAGTTATTTTCTGAAAATATACAAACATATTCTCAACCAAAAGTTAATAAAGGAATCATTTCTATATAATTGATTTGGGATCCTTTTTATTTTTGCCCAAACAATTTTCCTTTGTCTTATTTAGACACCATGTGTGTTTTTAATGGGTGTCTTGCTGTTAGCATTACAAATGAAAATTAATTTTGTAAAGTAAAATTTTTCTAGATGTAATTTACTTACAGGATATTTTCCCTTACATGATATTGCCCTACTATCCCCTCCCCCTTTTTGATTAATGGAGGCTTTTATAAATTTTATAATGCAGTCTTGATAACTTTAAATTTTATTTTTTTTTGGCCCAAAAATATGACTGCTTTAGGTTCATTGCATGTTCAGGAATTTTACCATGAGATGAACTACCAATAGAAATTTTAGTTAATACTTCAGGAACAGCTTTTTGTCCAGTGCAATTAAATTTACTTGAATATTCACTTATTTCAATTAGCCTATTTAAATTAATCTGAAAACTTGATTACTATTTTACTGTCAAATTTAATACTCTACCAACAATCTTAGTTTACCCTGTAAATATTAGTGGGAAAGATTATTTGCATTCTTGAGTAGGCCCTGAGCATTCCTGATACTAAGCTGAATTTAGATATAGGGCAGCTGCTGTCGGCCAAGTCTCTTGTCTGTTACCTGGGTCCTGATCTGAGCTGGGCCAAGTCTCTGTCACCCGTATCCCAATCTGAGCTGGGCGTGGGAAGCAAAGCAGCCAGGGGGCAAGAGACCTCCCTCAGAAGGGGTGAGGGTTCAGGCCCCTTCAGGGTTGAGGGGGGTGGTGGGGGCGGTGAGGGTCTGTGCCCCACCTCTGTTGACCCTCAAGTTCTCTCCTGATTTTTAAAGTTTTGCAAATAATGAGCAAATACAGGGTAGGTCAAGATAGATTTACAATCGTGAGTACTCAAAACACAGTTTGTTCTTGTATTTTCATTAATTATGGTATTATTTTCCATACAAACAGCTGAAAACCTACTTTTGCCCTACTCTGTATAAGATCCCTAAGTTAAGAGCATCTTTTGAGTTTCACAGGCAAGGAGTTCATCACCACTGAACCAGTATTATATGAAATGTTGAAGTGTACTCTTTAAGAAGAGGAAGAAGGAGAAAAAGAAAAAGATAAAAAATATAAACAACAAAATGGCAACAAATACATACCTATCAACAACTGAATCTAAAAATCAAAATACATGAATAAGAAATATAATGAACAGAATAAACTGGTGAATAAAATAGAGTCAGAGGCATGGAAATGGAACAGACTGATGATTCTCAGAGGGAAGGGGTGTGGGACAGGCAGGAAAAGATTAAACAAAGATCTTATATGCATATATGCATTACCTATGGACACAGACATAGGGTGGTGAAGGTGGAGGGGGGAGAACCAGGTGGAGGGAGGCAATGGGGGGGGAAGAGGGACACCTGTAATGCTATCAATAATAAAGGGGGGGGGAGAAAGAGATCTCTTGAAAGCATTAGTTATGGACAGCATCCAAACAAATATTTAAAAATCATTAAAAAATACACAGGATAAAAGAAAATATCTTGTACTAGTTCCTACAATTTTAGAAGCATTGACAATTGAGAAAAAGAAAACTTGGTGAAGTTCACATAGATAAATACATTTTTATTTTATGAAGAATGATTGTCCAGTCAGCATGGCTCAGTGGTTGAGCATCAACCTATGAACCACGTGGTCAGAGTTCCATTCCTGGTCAGGGCACATGCCTGGGTTGTAGGCTTCATCCCCAGGGTGGGGCGTGCAGGAGGCAGCCAATAGATGATTCTCTCTCATCACTGATGTTTCTCTCTTTCCCTCTCCCTTCCTCTCTAAAATCAATAAAAATATATTTTAAAAAAATGATTGCCCAAACTAAATACCCTGAAAGACCTCCACAAATGAAACAAAGTTCTGAATAAAATGGGGCGGGGGGGAAGGATATAAAAATATGGAGATTTCAGAAAAAAAACCCACATAAAACAAAACAGAAATCCTTCACAGATAAAATCAATGTTAATATACTCATGTACTTTATTTCACTTCGTATCACTATGCAGGAAATGCTCTAGAAAATTGGGTTGCTTCTTTAAGTGGAGGATTAGGAGGCCTGCTTTAAAGTTTTTATATACCTCGAATTCTCCATACTTTTCAGAATCTTAATTTGGTAAAAATATTAATGCTATGGCCCCAGAAAGACATATTTAATTGGTCTGGGGGTGGGATCCAGATCCTGTAATTTTTAAAGTTCCCCAATCTTTCCAAGGCCCTGCTAAGGCTGAGGAACCTACTCTAAAGTAGATATTTTTGTTGTTGATCAATGACCTCCTCCTCTGCTCCTTCAGCCTGGAGTCCTGAACAGGACTATACTTTGCTCTTCTTACTTTGTATCTTGGGATACATATCCATTCCTTAAATTCATCTAAAATGCATTTAAAATTTTCCACAACAATTTTAAATCTCTGCTGCTCACTCCCAAATCAGGGGTCCTGCCCCTCATCCAGCTCTTAAACCACATTACTAAATGCTTATTGGACATTTTCATTTCAGTGTCATCTGCCAACAGCATTAGCCATCACTGCTGTGAAGATGGCAGTCATCCTTGATGTTGTCGCCTTTAGTTTTCTTCTCTGTCAGCAAGTTCTTGTCTGCTCTTCTACTAAAATTGAGCTTTTCATCCTGTCCGCCTCTCCCAAGCCTGTCAGTGTAGTCCAGGCTCCCACTATCTGGAATAGACTTCTGGCCTCCTCAGATCTAGGCCTTCTCACCTCCAGTGTATCCTGTTTGTGTGTAGCAGATGAATTTCCTTTCAGCGTTGCTTTAATTCCATTCCCCACTTTTTATTGCTCCTTACTCTCCCCCTATATCAAAGTTCCACATACCAGTACTTTGTCCTGTATGCTTCACCTCATGCTTTCATTTGACTAATTCAGTGTGACCCAAGTCAATGTTTCCCACGGATAACTTTTGGTGGTGTATGAGTAAACTTCAAAAATGTTCAGTTATATATTTAAATTTAACGCAATCTAGAAAAATACACATGCACTTCAAATCCATGATTTGACAGCTTTTTATTTTTTAGACTGAGACTAAAGTATTGAAATTTTAAAAAGTCAATTTAAATAAAATATTAAGTATGTAACATGGAAGAATTGTGAAGGTGATATATGAACAGCAGATATTCTTTAAAAAGTCATTTATGGTAGCCCTAACTGGCTCAGTAGATAGGGCATCAGCCTGCAGCCTGAAGGGCCCCGGTTTGATGCTGGTCATGGGCACAGGAACAGGTTGCAGGCTTGATCCCCAGTAGGGGGTCTGCAGGAGGCAGCCAGTCAATGATTTTTCTCTCATCATTGATGATTTTTATCTCTCTCCCTCTCCTTTCCTCTCTGAAATCAATAAAAGTGTATTTTTTTTAAAGTCATTTATGTTATTTTCACTTCCTAGAATAATGTGGGACAGATTCTACTCGTCCTTTCATTCTTAATTTATCTTCAAAATTCTCCATAATGTCAACCATGCCGAATGGCCAGGAGGATATAGGAGAATGAAGAGAGAAAACAAAAGCCACAGGTTTTGACTGGGAACACTGGTCACGTGTGAATGCATGGTTTTCCTGAATGTTGCAAGTGGATGCTGATGTGGTAGCTCCCAAACTGGGCTGCTCTTTTGAATGGTGAAGGGAAAAGGAAAGCTAGGATCAGAGGGAAGGGACTGTCCCAGGTGAGCACATCCATTGCTCTCAGCTACCATCCAGACAGGCAGCTCCCTCTGAATGTTGGACAAGTGCAGATTGAGAAACACCAGGGCTCTAGTCCTGTCCTCCTCGGTCTTCTAATGCCACCACCACCACTTCCTCTCCTGCCGGCATCATGCCCTGGGCTGTGCTCTCTGAATGGAGACCAGGGCCAGGAGCGCATCTGCAGTGAGAGGGGTGCCAGGCCAGCTATGGGCTGGGAGGAAATGTGCCACGGGCTGTTGTAGCTTGTTTGAGCTCTTCCTGGAAAAACCAGTCGTAAGTACTTTGGGGAAGAAGCCCAAAGTGGCAATTAATGTTACTCATCCTCCTCCCACTCCGCAAATAGAGGCTTTCCCATAGTTAAATCATGGTTAAGTCACAGGACGTTTCTTCCCTTTACTTTCTCCCTCAGGGGTCTTCTGGACTCTCCCATCCCCCACGACTGTGCCTGACAAGGTGCCATTCTGGTAATCATGTTGCTTTGAGGCACCCTTCTGTCTCTCTCCTCTGAAATTAAGTCAGTCAATTATAAAACCAATTTTTTTCACAACAATTTTTAGTGGTTTCACTCTTTATCAAACAAGAGGAAGAATTTCAAGTGAAATCGAGGTGTGTGTGTGTGTGAGAGAGAGAGAGTGAAAACTGAACTAGGGGTTGGGTACCAGGTTTACTTTAAGCTCTGCCTTTAACATGCTGGGTGCTGAGGTGCAACTTGGTTTCCTCATCAGTCACATGAAGGGTGGGGATACAGCACCTCTCACCCTCTCCCAGTTCAATGAACGTGGAGAATGCCTTTCTCTCAGTGTATTCCAGTGTTTCCAGTATTTCCTTTCACCTTCCTGGACACCCTGCCAGATCCACTGGTAGCAAGTGTATCAGCTGATTTAAAAGTTTTATTTAAGAGGCAGGTGGATAGGTTTTATTTTACTTCTCACAGTGTTCTGAGTATTGAGGGGGCAGGGTGCGGAACGTGACTGGTTCTATCTGCTCCTGGTTTGAGTAGGAAATGATGAGTGTTCTGAGGAGTCGGGACTAGAAGGGGGTAAAAAGATGTTTGAAAAGTGAAGGGAGTCTGCTTGTTTAGCGAAGTTACTGAATAATAGTCATTCACAGATTGAGTTTAGGGAAAACTAAATACAACCAACTGAACACTTTAAGCTGAGATTGGGAGAAATCTGGAAGTTTATTCTTCTGCTTCAGGAAAACTTAGTATTTTAACATCTGAAACTCCAGGTTCCACTGCTAGAGAGCTCACAATGTGAGACGTCCAACTATTCCATTTCCAGACAGTGCTGATACACTCTACGTGTGTAGGCTGTTTTCCAGGGAGTTGTAAAACCTCTGATTATATACCACTGGGGTGTGGTGTGTGTGTGTGTGTGTGTGTGTGTGTGTGTGTGTGTTTGAGAGAGAGAGAGAGAGAGAGAGAGAGAGAGGGAAAGGGATGGGAAAAGTTTGCAAATGTTTTCTTTCTCAGGGAAAGCTTATCATTTCACAAAAGTGTACTGTGGGTGGTCATTCGACTTGTGCATCTGAGAGGTTAGAATTATGCTATGAGCCTGGCCAGTGTGTCTGGGGGGGGGGGGGTTGAGCATTGACCTATGAATCATGAGGTCGTGGTTTGATTACCAGTCAAGGCACATGCCTGGATAGCAGGCTTGATTCCTGGTAGGGGTGGCAGCTAAGAGGCAGCCAATCAATGTTTCTCTTTCATCATTGATGTTTCTCTCTCTCTCTCCCGCTCTGAAATCAATAAAAATATATTAAAAAGTATGCTATGAGATTTTTAATGTGTTAATATTAATTTTCCCTAAATTTTCTATCTTGATTTGAGGTCCTTCAGGACAAATCCTTGATTTCAGGATACTGAAAGGTATAAGGGCTCCAAGAGGGATGATTCCTAATAGACCTCTTTGCCACAGGTTATTCCTTTGTTGATGCTCAGACCACAAATCATTTTCCCAGGAACATGGCTCAGAAGGTTTTATTTAAAAAACAAGTAGCATTGTCTAACATTCTGTGATTTTCATTCTTTTGTATCATTGTCCTCCATTTCCAAGGAAAGTTTTTAAATGAAAAATGCTTCTGAAGAAATGTTATAAAAAATTCAGGATTATAATTCTTCCTTTTAAGGTGTTTAGTGCTTCCGCAATATAAAAACAAGGTCACATCACAAGGTCTTTATTTTATTCTCTATTTATAAGAACAACAGTAATAATAGTGAGTACCATTGATTGGGCAGTGTCTGGGCCATAAGAATTAGGCATATTATCCCATGAGGTCCTCTCAACAAATTTACAGGACTGTGTTCTTTGTTTTAGCAGCTGATGAAACTGAGACTCCGAGGGGTTAAACATTCTGCCCAAGGTAATATAGCTAATAAGTGCTAGTTACAAAGCTTATATCCTTTCTTTTTTGCTACTTTTTAAAAAAAGTACTCTAACTTTTTTCCATTAATAAAAATTTTTACAGTCATTTAAACAACAAAAACTCTGCTTTCAACTCATTAGAAATGACTTTTTGAAGTTAATTTAGAACACAATTAGAATAAGGTATGCACATGCATCTATGGTTTGAAAAAAAACAGTGGACAGCCCGGCCAGTGTGGTTTAGTGGTTGAGCATTGACCCATGAACCAGGAGGTCACAGTTCGATTCCCAGTCAGAGCATGTGCCCAGGTTGCCGGCTGGATCCCCAGTTGGGGCCGTGCAGGAGGCAACTGATCAATGATTCTCTCTCATTGATGTTTCTATTCCTCTCTCTCGCCCTTCCTTTCTTAAATCAGTAAAAACACATAAAAAAAAGAAAAAGAAAGGAAAGTAAAAACAGTTGATATGTTTGGAGTAACAATTTAGGTTCCAGTATGATCACATCTTTGGTGTTGGAAGGGCTTTTTGAAATCTCACCAAAACATCTGGTGTGGGGATTCCCTCTGACACTGCCCTTGGGGGAACTACTTGAGCTCATTTAGTGATGGGACATGCAGAAGTTTTCAGGCAGGACTTTCCACATTTGGACAGCTTGAATGATCAGCACAATACTTCACATTTATACACTCTTTGCAATTGACATGTTACGTGTTTTATTTATGAAAGCTTGTTCTTATCTTGAGTCCCAGTCTCTTCTCCCACTTTCCAATTGAGAGGCGCAATGCAAACTTTCTCTGTATAGAATGTAAATGAGGAGGGGGCAGATTGGAATGAATATCTTCTAATATAATGTTCATGATGAGGTCATTTTTGCTAAGGTTATCTTAGTGAGCATATTCCCTTGTAGATTTAACAATGAGTATTAGCTTCCCCTTGGAAAGCTACAAGAGCAAGAGCTTTGCTGATGGAGCTCAGTGGTTTCCCCTCAGGCAGGAAAACACCTCAACAATGAAGGCAAGAATGTTTCTGACCAACAGCAATAACTTGCCACCTTAGGAACAATGGGTCTGTCTGTGGAGAGAGAATTACAAAGTAAATCCTTGCTCACTAAGACTGTTGCTTTAGTTTTAGAGATGGATATTTTGACTTTTGATTTCCTTTTTCATGCCAATGTTGGTAAAACACAAAGAATAAATTCATATTACATATCCTTAAGTGCACTTTTTGCACTCTTTGAAAAGCTCATTTTGAGGGCTGGATAACTGGAAAAAGCATGAGTCTTATTTTTCCCCAATATATGTAGATATGTATGTATACATACATATACATAGATATACATACATATACATACATATATATATATATATATATATATATACACACACACACACATACATATACATATAGGCCTGGTGCACGGAATTCATGCATGGGGAGGAGGGTGTCCCTCAGCCCAGCCTGCACCCTCTCCAGTCTGGGGCATCCCTCTCACAATCCAGGACTGCTGGCTCCCAACCGCTCACCTGCCTGCCTGCCTGATTGCCCCTAACTGCTTCTGCCTGCCAGCCTGATCACCCCCTAACCACTCCCCTGCCAGCTTGATTGATGCCTAACTGCTCCCCTGCTGGCCCGATTGCCCCTAACTGCCCTCCCCTGCTGGCCTGGTCACCCCTAACTGCCCTCCCCTTCTGGCCTAGTCACCCTTAACTGCCCTCTTCTGCTGGCTTGGTCACCCCTAACTGTCCTCCCTTGCTGGCTTGGTGCCCCCCAACTGCCCTCCTCTGCTGGCCCATTCACCCCTAACTGCCTTCTCCTGCTGGCCTGATCGCCCACAACTGCCCTCCCTTGCTGGCCAGATTGTGGCAGCCATCTTGTGTCCACATGGGGGCAGCTATCTTTGACCACATGGTGGCGACCATCTTGTGTATTGGAATGATAGTCAATTTGCATATTACCTCTTTATTATATAAATTAAAGATTAATTTATTGAATTTTAGAGAGGTAAAGGGTGAGAAAGAGGGAGAGAAACATCAATGGGAAAGTGTAACATCAATTGGCTGCTTCCTTCACACCCCCCTACAGGTCATCAAACCTGAACCCAGCCATGTGCCCTGACCAGGAATAGAACAGATAATGTTTGGTGCATGAGACAATGCCAACCAACTGAGCCACATGGGCCAGGGCAAGATGCCAAATATTTTTAACTTGGGTCCTTTGTGTATAGATAAGATATATCCTTGGATCCCCGCCCCCCTCCCACACATACACACACACTTACCTCATCCCCATGTGTAAAATTTAAGTGTGGGAAAAGGGACTATGCAATCAGATATAGTTCTTAAAATGCATAAGCAAGAGTCCCAGGGATAAAATCATGTAATTTCACTAGGTCAGTTCTAATTCTTGCGTGACTCCAGTCTGTGGGACATGGTTATATATCCCTCTGGTAAGAGAGAATCAACCACACTGTCAGTGAAGCTTTCCAATCAGGCTTATATTCCCATAACTGTTACTTGATAGATAAGTTTTACCTTTTGATTTATGGGTAAGTGTGCTCCATGATCAGAATTTAAAGGCATGTTCACCACTAATTTGCTTTGTGTTGAACACTGTGGATACCACAAAGAGCAAGGCACACACAGCCCTTCCCTTTTCAGAACTAGAAAGTAGAAAAGAGAGAAAAGGAGAGTTATAATTGGAGCTGCTCAGAAATAGGACAGGACCAGAAGGGAAGAGATGGGATGCTTCAGCAATATGGTAGCAAGTGGCAGTGGTAACCAGGTTGGGCTGGTGCACAGTGATGAAGGACATGCCATAATGAACTTTTAGTCTGGGTGGGTGGCTCACACTGTAGAGGGGAAAGGAGAATAAAAATTGGTTCCATCTGGGATTCATCCCTTGGGATCTGACTCATGTGTTTCTCTGTGGTTGTCTCTGGAGGCTTCGAGTCTTTGCTTGATCGTTAGTCAGAAACAGCTTTTAACACTATCCTGCACTAGAGATTGAGAGGTATAGAGGATCTACCTAAAACTTAGTTACAAACCCAAACAGTCAACCAAAATGAGGAAACAAAGAAACAACCTCCAAATGAAAGAACTAGAGAATTCTCCAGAAGAAGAGATAAATGAAGCAGAGATAAGAAATTTATCTGAAACAGAATTCAGAGTAATGATGGTAAAAATTCTCAACAGTATGAAAAAATATATAGTAACTATGAAAAAAGAACAGTCTGAGATAAAGAATGACATAATATAAATAAAGAACACATTGGAAGGAATACACAGCAGATTAGGGGAAGCTGAGGATCGAATCAGTGACTTAGAAGACAGAGTTGAAAAAATAAAGAAAAAAACAATTAAAAAACAAGAGGACAGCTTAAAGTAGAAAACTTCCCTAACCTGGTAAAGGAAAAAGTTACACAAGTTCAGGAGACACAGAGAACCCCAAACAAGAAGTACCCAAACAGACCCACACCCAGACACATGATTAAAATGCCAAAAATTAAAGACAAAGAAAGAATCTTAAAGGCAGCAAGAGAAAAGAAAACTGTTACCTACAAAGAGCTCCTATCAGGCTGACACCTGATTTCTCATCAGAAACTCTACAGGCTAAAAGAGTTCATCACCAGCAAGCCAGCATTACAAGAAATGCTAAAGGGATTGCTGTAAGGGATTGCTGAGAAGAAGAAACAGAGAGAGAAACCTAGCCATACAGAATTAAAATGGCTACACATAAGTACCTCTCAACAATAACTCTAAATGTAAACGGAATAAATGCTCCAATCAAAAGGTCTAGGGTAGCTGAATGGATACAAAAACATGACCTAACTATATGCTGTCTACAAGAGACCTGCCTCAAAACAAAAGACACCAACAGGATGAAAGTGAAGGGATGGAAAAACATTTTCCATGCAAATGGAAAAGAAAACAAAGCTGGAGCAGCAATACTCATATCCGACAAAATAGACTTTAAAAGCATCATGCTAGGCGAAATAAGCCAGTCGGAGAAAGATAAATATCATATGATCTCACTCATTTGTGGAATATAATGAACAACATAAACTGATGAACAAAAAATAGAGCCGGGGGGGGGGGGGGAGGGATACTCTAGAATATAATAGAAATAATCTTGTTATTTGCAGATTTTTAATATTTCCTACAACTTTTGTGATGTCATACTATGTTAGTACAGTTTTGGTAATATTATTATACTTAAAATCCTTTTATTCTTGAAATATTAATGTCTATTGTATTAATATTAGTATATGTAAGATCATTTTTCTTGAATAATTGGTGTCTAGTGCAAGTAAATTATCATATTTAAAATCATTTTTCATGAAATAAAAAAAAACTGGAAAAAAAGCAGTGGTACATTACACAATGGAATAAATACTCCTTGGTTGTGAAAAAGAAGAACATTTTCTTTTGTGACAGCATGGATGGACCTGTAGAGTATTATGCTTAGTGAAATAAGCCAGTCAGAGAAAGACAGATACCATATGATTTTGCTTATATTTGAAATCTAATGAACAAAATAAACTAACAAACAAAATAGGAGCAGACTCATAGATACAGAAATCAGACTGCCAGCTGCCAGAGGAGAGGGGTTTGGGTGATAAAGGCAAAGGGATTAAACAAAGCAAAAAAAAAAAAAAAAAGGCAAAAACACACCTCATAGATACAGACAACAGTATGGTGATTACCAGAAGGAAAGGGGAGTGGTGGGAGGCAGAAGAGGATAGATGTGGGATAAATGGTGATGAAAGGAGGCTCGGCTTTGAGATTTGACACTACAATATACAGATGATGTTTTATAGAACTGTACACCTGAAACCTACATAATTTTTTTAACCAACGTCACCTCAATAAATCCAATAAAAAAAGGAAACTGTTGGATGTTCAGCGGGCAGTTCAGCAACCATAACAGGATACTTTAATGGATTCTGATCATTATCTAAACACACAGCCACAGAGCCAAGTTTGTGCATTGTTAAGCATCTGTTGTGAACCTGGTAAAAGAAGATGTAACAACGCACCCAATGAGACGTTTTCCTTTCCTGACTTTTACACTGCAGGATTTGATTTTTGAGAATCACTGAAAAGAGTGGTTTCTCGGAGCGGCCACTAGAAGGAAGGTGCATGTTCTTGTTGTAGGAACAAGCTGGTGGTGCAGAGGAGGAGCTCCGCAAAGGGCCAGTGCTTTCCTTCCAAAGCCACCGAACTTACTGCTTATGCTGTGCTTCAATTCTAGAAGAAAACATGTCCCAACCCAGAAAACTTATATGTACACTAGAGGCCCAGTGCATGGAATTCATGCATGGAGGGGTTCCCTCAGCTTGGCCTGCATCTTCTCTCTTGTAATCCGGGACCCCTCAGGGAATGTCTGGCAGTTGGACATCCCTCTCGCAATCTGGGACCACTGGCTCCTAACCACTCGCCTACCTGCCTGGCTGATTGCCCCTAACCACTCTGCCTGCCTGCCTGATTGCCCCCTTACACCTCTGCCTTGGCCTCTGCACCCGGGACCCATGCTTCCCTCCCTCTGGCCTGCCACAGGCACTGGGACCCGGGCTGGCTTCGCCCGGGCTGGCTGTAGGTACCCGGACCCTGGGCAGCTTTGCCCGGGCCAGTACCCAGGCCCGGGCCACATCGCCCGGTCCCTGGCTTTGTCAGGAAGGACGTCCGGAATGGTGTCTGGTCTATCCGGTCTAATTAGCATATTACCCTTTTATTAGTA
The DNA here is from genome assembly GCA_026230045.1 of Corynorhinus townsendii. Lineage (NCBI taxonomy): Eukaryota > Metazoa > Chordata > Mammalia > Chiroptera > Vespertilionidae > Corynorhinus > Corynorhinus townsendii. The sequence goes on along the minus strand of JAPDVU010000001.1, from coordinate 74,163,129 downwards.
TATATATGTGTGTAGGTATGTGTGTATTTTACACCAGCAGTCAGTTTTTAAAAATTTAAATTATACTAATCACCCACTTGTTTCCTGAAGAATTATGAATCAACGGGGTTTCTTAGAAAATATTGAAAAAAAATGACCTATCTTACGGACTTGTAAAAGTCTGTTCTTATTTCTAAGACAATGAGGATATTCATTAAGGTGAATGAATAAGGAAATAGATTCAGTAGCTTTCTGATATACCACATTCTTACAAAGAAAATATAAAGGGAAAATATTCCATTTACCTTAACAACGAAATAGTCTTAATATCTAGGATAGTCTTAAGAAACATGCAGGAACTGGGCGAATAAAATTACAGCATTGTACGTAATAGTAGAATGAAAAGATTTGAGAATATGACAACACATTAGAATACATGGAGAGCTATACCCTAGAAAAAGTAGACTTAATTTTTTTGAATAGGTTAATTTGGTATAAATTTAATCTAGACACAGTGTATTGTCAATAAAAATCCCAATTTGTTGTGGAGAAGGTGGTGAGAAACCTGACAGAATGATTCTAAATTTCACTTTGAAGAATAAACATGCAAGCATAGGTAGGAGAATTCTAAAAAACAAAAATACTGAGAAGGGACATTACCTAACCAGATGTTAAAATGTATCATAAAATTGTTGAAACTAAAAAAGAAAATGTGGTACTGGCTGAGAAATAGATGGTTAATAACCAAATTAAAATGTGCATCCTCAGACCCACATATGATTAAGGACTTAGCATTTGAGAAAGTTAGAATCTTGAAACATTGGGGAAAATATGCATTAGTGAATAAATGTTTCTCCAACATGTAACCATTGGTGAAAAATATCATTCCTACAGTGCTTCTTACATTATTTATACTTGTTAAAAAAGAAACTATAAACATAACAAGAAAATATGGGCAGATTTTAAGCATAATACTGCGATTGGAGAAGGCCTTTTTATTTATTTATTTATCTATGTATTTATTTATTTATTTAATTCTTTCTTGTTTAAAGTATTACATATGGTATTACATATGTCCCCTTTTTTCCCCATTGACCTCTTGCCGGCCACCCCCCCCCCCTGCAACACATGCCCTCACCCCCCCTAGTGTCTGTATCCATTGGTTATGCTAATATGCATGCATACATGTCCTTTGGTTGATCTCTTACCCACCCCACTCCTTCCCCTGCCTTCCCTCTGAGGTTTGATGATCTGTCTCTGGATCTATTTATGTTCATCAGTTTATGTTGTTTATTATATTCCACATATAAGTGAGATCATGTTATATTTATCTTTCTCTGACTGGCTTATTTTGCTTAATATAATGCTCTCCATATCCATCCATGCTGTTGCAAATGGTAAGAGTTCTTTCTTTTTTACATCAGAGTAGTATTCCATTGTAGTATAGAAGTGGTTTTTAACCCACTCATCCGCTGATGGACACTTAGGCTGTTTCCAAATCTTAGCTATGGTAAATGGTTCTGCTATGAACATGGGAATACCTATGTCCTTTCTGATTGGTGTTTCTGATTTCTTGGGATATATTCCTAGAAGTGGGATCACTGGGTCAAATGGGAGTTCCATTTTTAATTTTTTTGAGGAAACTCCATACTGTTCTCCACAGTGGGAGAAGATCTTTTTAAAGTATTAATACAAATGCCAGAAATAACAAAAAATAAGATTGATAAATTTAAGTATAAAAGTTTAAATGCTTCTGTACTGAATAAACATCTCAAGTGAAACAGAGAGGTCAATGCCAGTAGGAAAAAGTATTTTCCACATGCACAACACACAGAGGTCTCTATCTTTAATATACAAAAATCTCTTGCAAGCTCATAAGAATGTACACACCAGTGAAAAAAATGGGCAAAATACATAAACTACAGCATACATCAGAAACACTTTGGTCATTCAAGAAAATTAATGAGACACCAGGATCTAAAGGGGAGAAGAATTGACATTACATTGAAGAGATAAAAATATAAAACAGAATTCTCATTGGTGGAATGATGTTTTTATTATAGTGTGAAGTATTTCAAACTTTACTAGACTGCTTACTTCTGTATTGTATACTGAATGTGATTCTAATCTTCACTAAAGTTCTTTTTAAGTTCAAAAAAATTTTTAAAAATATATTTTATTGATTTTTTACAAAGAGGAAGAGAGAGGGATAAAGAGCTAGAAACACCAATGAGAGAGAAACATCAATCAGCTGCCTCCTGCACACACACTACTGGGGATGTGCCCACAACTGAAGTACATGACCTTGATTGGACCCTTAAGTTTGCAGGCTGATGCTCTCTCCACTGAGCCAAACTGGTTAGGGCGAAATTCAAAAATTTTAAAACAATTAGAGCAAAAGTATATTTACTGGTTCACCCAACTGGAAAGTCCAGGGGGTACACTAGCTTCAGGCATGGCTGGATTCAGGGACACAGACTGTTGTCAGGACCAAGTCTCCCATCTCCTGGCTCTGCTCTCCTCTACACTGGCTTCATTCTCTGGTTGGCTCAATGTCGTGGGCCCTGCTGGTTCAAGCCTTTCATCCTACAAAACTAAGCAGCCTCAATAGAGAAAGCTTCTTCTCCACAATTCAGCTGAGCATTACTGTACTAATGTGAATAACTGGATCATTCGTGAACTAGGAGGTGGACTATGCTGATTGATTAGGTCTGAATGACATTACCCACGAAGCCCAAGCTTTGATTAGATCATCTGACCTACATGGTCTGGAAATAGGAGAGGTGGTTCCAAGAAATGTGGGAGTTGTTATAAGGAGGTGGGAGGGATGCTGGGCAAAAATTAAACTTTTTAGTCTATATAATAAAAGCCTAATAGGCTAAGTATCCAGTCGTCTGGTCGTCCATTCAACCAATCAAAGCATAATATGCTAATGATATGCTAAGGCTGCTCAACTGCTCGCTATGGTGTGCACTGACCACCAGGGGGCAGACAGTCAACTGGTCGACCAGTCACTATGACATGCACTCCCACAGGGAGAGTGCCACTCAGCCAGAAGCTGGGCTCACAGCTGGTGAATGAAGCAGTGGTGTTGGGAACCTCTCCTGCCTCTGCGGCAGGACTAAGGATGTCCAACTGATGGCTTCTAGACTGCAAGACGGCACAGGCCGGGCTGAAGGACCCCACTGAGTGCATGAATTTCATGCACTGGGCCTGTAGTTTTGAGATAATTATAGATGCACTAGAGGCCCGGTGCATGAAATTCATGCATGGGTGCGGTCCATGGGCCTGGCTGGCGATTGAAGCGTGAGTGTCTAGTGTGAAAGGGCAGGTCCCAGCTGACTCTAGGCCCTGGGCAGCACCTGGGCCTCCTGGACCCTCATGTACCCCCCTCTACCTCAGTCACAGTGCCCGAGTCCCCACGTGAAAATGTGGTGAACATGGCTGGACGCCGTGGGCCAGGGTGCAGCGTCGGCCTCTGATCTGTCCAGCGGCACAGCAAGAAGCTGGGCGGTCAGCATGCTCTCTCCCACCCAGCCTCAAAGACTGGCTCCTGTGTGAACCCACGGGGAACCCAACCGACCCCAACTGGTCCTGGCAGCTGTGGCCTGGCTCACCTGGAAGAGGCTGCGTGGGTGCAGGGCGGGCTCCTCGTACATGCCTGGCATGTGAGTACAGAGGCTTCCCTGGCACACAAGCCCTGGCATACCAGGGGCGGGTAGCAAGGGGAGTGAGAGCAAGCTTGAGCTCGGTGGACACTCTGCATTCTCACCGCACCTCCGTCCTCATCACCCCCACCCCCAGGCAGCCAGTGAGAGGTCACAGTGCATCGTTGACTCCCGCCATGTTCCACACTGCCCTCTGGTGGTCAGCGCACATCATAGCAAGTGTTTGAACTCCTGGTCGAACGACCGCCCAAGGGGACAATTTGCATATTAGGCTTTTATTATATAGGATGTGTAGTTGTAAGAAATAATACATAGAGATACCTTACCCAATTTCCCCCTGTTGGAAATCTTGTGAAGCTATAGTACAATATCCCAAGAAATTATCACTTGGAATGGATATAATGATTCTGATGAAATGAAAGCTCAAAATCTAAATTAACTGTAATACCATGCCTTACACACCATCATCAGTGAATAATTTTTAATTGCTTGATCTAGTCAGAGACCACTTATTTAAATGTAAAATATAATCAACCAGTTCACATTATTCATTTTATAATATAAAACACTTGCCACATGAAAAGCTAAGTGGAGAAGAGATAGGAAGATAGGAAAGTGTGTGATGTTTGGGACAATGATAAATTGTTCGATGGGACTGCATAGCAGGTGTGAAGCAGAAGTCATCAGACTGCAAGTAACAGAAAATGTGACTAACCATGTCTTAAGTACATAGGGGTTCATTTTTTCTCACATAGCAAGAAGTAAGGAGACAGGTGATTGCTGGCATTGTTTGCATTGCTCACATGCTGTGAAAGATAGAGGCTCTTTCTGGCTTTCCACTCTGTCTTCCTTCATTTGCTGGCTTTTCCTTTTCTGCATAAGGCCCATGGTTTTTTAATATGGCTGTCACAACACCAGGCATCAAATCGATACAGGGAGATGAGGTTCCAGGCATATCTCTTTCTTTTGTCAGGAAATACGTTCATTCCTGGTTTCATAGGAGGGTGGGAAAGGCTATCTGGCAAAAGGAGCAGCATTATGATTATTGTCTTAGAATGATCATAGCTTACCCTCTGGGGATGAGCACATACAGACTGTAGTTTTGAGAGCAAAAACAGGGCAAACTGGCCGCTGGAGGGCAGCTCACAGTATTCCACAGAGGAGGAGAAAAATAAAGTTGGTGGCAAACTCTTGGAGGCCTTTTAGGAAGTTTTAGGAGTTTAGATTTTATCAACAAAGATGTAGTATTTCACATGAATCTCTAATGAATAGATTGGGTGCTTACTTGTCAGGAATAATGGAATACTTCTAAAGTTTTAGGTTGTATTGTGATCATGAAAATTTTCTCAGTATTTCAGTTTTAATATTTATTTATTTTTATTGATTTCAGAGAGGAAGGGAAAGAGAGAGAAATTGAAACATCAATGATGAGAGAGAATCATCTATCAGCTCCTCTTGCACACCCCCCACTGGGGACCAAGCTCGTAACCTGGGCATGTGCCCTGACTGGGAATCAAACCGTGACCTCCTGGTTCATAGGTGGATGCTCAACCACTGAGCCATGCTGCTGAGAAGTATTTCAGTTTTATGTCTTAGAAGAAATACTTGCTGAGAAGGCCTTATAGAGGGAAACTTTTGCAATCTGGTTAGCAAAATAATGAGGAAAATGTAAGACAAGATGGACCTATTGTTTATTCACCAGAAGCCAGATTTATCCTGGAGCAGCCTATTTGGCTGCAAAATTCCATGAGGGTTTGAGGGAGAGAGATGCAGGTATCGCCAACAGTCTGGCAGTGACAAGTGACCGGCAGGCTGTTCACCCTCCAACCCATGGACTATCTCCCGTTAAGAGGATTTGCAAATACTCAGTCAACACATACCTACTCAGTGCCTCGTGTCTAAATATGATGCAAAAATAATAATAGTGTTTTTTTGGGAATGCCACCTGTATAGACTGAATTTGCCTGTGTGCCACCATGTTCTGCTTAAAGTGTTCATTGAATTAACTCTCTCTTAAAATGTATTTAACTTATCATCAAAATACTAATCATCTTTGCTCTAATATGACAGATGCTGGGAGATCTAAAATGCCATGATTTATAATATTTTTGGGAAAATTCCTTTTAATAAAAGTGCTACCAAGAAATATCTTTGAGGGTTTAACCAGGTGTTTCTCTGTTTAGTGAATACACATGTGTTTGGGGTATATGTATGTGTGTGGTATTGGAATTACAGATTTGGTGGTGAGATTGCATCCATCTTTTTCAGTTTCACTTGGTGTTAACTTTTACTAATTATGTAAATTAACTAAAGTTTTGACCTTTTGGGGGCTTGTTTCCTTTTTGCTGTTGTTGATTTTAATGAGTTTGCAGTAAGTTCTACATCTTTGTAAGAAATGTGACCAAACCTGGCATCATTGTTTCAAAAGCTAACATGAAAGTATCTAGGGCTATACAAAAAGAAGATGCAGAGACTTGTTCAGGGCAGGGGTGGAGAGGTCATCATGCATTAACTTTTCCTAATGTACCATGTTCCTTTCCTGTGGGAAAATATGACAATGTGGTGATTCATTAAGACATGCTAACCAGAAAGTAAGGTCTCTGTGGACATTTCATATCTAGAAGCAATATTATACAACTGTTGCTAAGACAGATTTAATCAGCAGACACCAAGGCTTGAGGCAATGGCAGATAAACAGAGATATAAGTGCTGGTGACATTGTAATTAAAACTCCCTCCCTCCCTCCCTCCCTCCCTCCCTCTCTCCCTGCCTCCCTCCCTCTCTCCCTCCCTCCCTCCCTCCCTTCCTTCCTTCCTTCCTTCCTAAATAGCTCACATTCATTCTTTGATGGGTAGACATTTTTAACAACTGCTTAAGAATCCTATATAATAAAGACCTAATATGCTAATTAGACTTAATGGTAGAACGACCGTCCGGATGACCTTCCAGACGAAGCCAGGGCTGTGAATTTCATGCGTCAGGCCTCTAGTTATACAATATTTGACAAACGAGAAAACCGAACACCGAGAAAATCATACCATAGAGTTAGAAATAGCAATTAGGTCTTTCCACTTTTGACTCAATAAACTTTCCAATACTATATTCTTTTAGGTACTAGATGACAAAATTAGACAATACAACATTGTTTTACTGACATATATAGTTTCAGAAAGTGTTCAACTGAATTACAGAATGTAATCTAGGCAATTAAGAATATTTTCTCTATAAAAGAACATGTACATGTGTTCTTTATCTTGTGACTGATTTTAATGGGTCTACCCAGAGAATAGCTTCATTTAATGATAATTCCTGTTAAATTCTATTTTTGGCTAGGCTAAATAAGCTACTTGTGCTTCAAAGAACACGGGATAGTTTATGAAGGGTGTGGGCCCATTAGAATTAAATAACAAATGGAGCAAGAGTGTTCAAATCACCTTTGTATTCAAGTAGGTAAATGTCAAAACCCTGTAAAAGGTTCAGGACTTAGTCTGTGGGAAGGGTGGTGTGAAGAGCCTCCTTGGAATAATGTGTTCGAGAGGAACTTTGCTCTCGGGAGTCCATGTATTGTGCAAAGCAAGGAAAAAGAAACACCTTGCTTATTGATGGAAGAGTCTTATATTAGGATTTCATAATTTGCTAGAGGGCACTCACTGACAAAATTTCCACCTGGAAAAATGAATGGGAACTATACATTCTGGGAAAAGAAATCACACCAGTTAGGGTTTTCTAAATTGCTTGACATGACATGTTCTAACTTATACTTTAAGCTTGTCTGCCTTCATGTATCTCTTAAATAGCAAAGCTATATATTAATTACCCATTTATTTTAGATGACTGGTTATAGGAACAATGCATGCCATTTCCATCATCTTATAAGTCTAATTTAGCTGGACTGCAATGACAGGTTTTTGTGTGTGTGTGTGTGTGTGTGTGTGTGTGTGTGTGTGTTTGTTGTTGTTTTTTCTTGTGTGTGTATGTGTGTGATGGGAGGCCTTGCAAGTTATTTGGGAGCAGATATTTTGTAGCTTACGGAGCCCGTAAAACTTTCTCCCATCTGATTCACAGTGGGAACCGGATCCTAAAAGTAAAATACACATCAGATCCCATTGACTCTAGAGCCCAGTCTGCCAGCTCATGTAGTGTTGAAGGAGTTAGGTATAAAGGAGAGTGAGAGTGTGTGTGTGTGTGTGTGTGTGTGTGTGTGTGTGTGTGTGTGTGTATGTGTGTGCATGCAGGGGTAGTTTCGGCTGTCACAGGGATTGTTTTGTTGGGCTTGATGAATCTCATAGAGAACAATCATGTCTTGCCAATCAGGTTTCTTTAAAATCCCTTTTCTCAGTGCTATCCAAAATGCATTAGCTATTATCCTCCTGTGTGTCAACATGCCTTCTTTCTTGAGTAGAGTAAACAAGGAAGCTTCCCTTCAAATGTAATCCAACGCCTTAAGGGCATATTTTTTTTGTCATCATTTATGTGGGTAATTACAGGTATTCCTGCTATAATTTATAAAAACATAGGAAGTTTAATTTTTCTTAGTGTAGGTTTCCATCACAGAAAGTTGTCTGACTAGTTCCAATGATTCACTCTCCAACCTGTTGTAATACATTAATTTTTGACTTTAAATTGCAGTTCTATTATTTTCCAACACCATGATGAGCGTGGATGATTAAATGAGGTATAAGAGTTTAAATTCGAAAAAGAAATGAAGGTCCTTCAGGTAGTTCTGATTTTAGTCTAGCTGAAGTGTTTTGCTTTTGATTGAATGATTTATTTCACCACCTATCTATCAATTCACCACAGGTCTTAAAAATATGCATTGTGAGAAATAAGGCTTAGGCTATTTATCTCTATCTTTTCCCCAGTATGTTAGTTTATAAAAAGAAGGTTTTAACCAAACACAATTAAAATGTAAGTAAAGAATTAAGTGATATATTTTAAAAGCATGCTTTATTCTAGAAATAAGATTTTTATTTAATCATAATCACACTATGTTTTCTTTCTCTGGAGCAATTAATGTCTTTTGCATAAAAGAAGTTAAAATAAATTATTGGATGGCTTTAAGGAAGTCCAAGTAAAATTGGATGTATTATTTGAAACATGGTCTAAATGCAAACTTTGCATGTATGTATGTGTTTAATTTTCCCATTGATTATTTCACATAAGAGTAATAAGAGTCTTTGGCAGTAAATATTTTGAGTGAAATAAAATGTAACTTCTCTACAGGGAGCAAAAGTAAAGAGAAATTTAATATGTATTAAGGGCTTACCTGGATTCTGGCATGACCAACTAGAAAAGAGGATATAGAATAAAGTGTATAAGAGCATTATTTTCTTAATTAAATAAAATAGAACTTCTCTGTGGCACAAATATAAATGAGAGGTTTCTCCAAAGAGATCCAAAGAAAGAGGAGGAAGGTTGTTGTTATTATTATTATTTTTCTCAGGAAGAAATCTTCAGAAATGCTTTCTTTTCTCTGTATGTTCTAGTAGCAAGCATCTCATCTCTTCTAGCACATTGAAGTAATATTTCCTATTTGGTGTCTTTGGGGCCTGAAAGTGTTGATGTGTTTCTCTTTTTTAGACCAAAGTATAGTCTTTAATTTCTAAACTAACATGTATGAGTTAATAGGTATCTAATTACTATTATTTGTCATATTAATAATTCAAACTAGTAAAACTGATGGTCTTTCTTTGGATAGCCCCGCCCTTCGACACTGCAGGAGAGTCTTGCTTTTGCTGCTCTTGCTCCTGCATGTCCCACAGTGCATTTGAGTGTTAATTTCAGTCCAGGTTGCCTCTCCTTAGAGTCCAAAATTCATAGTTCTTAGTGCCCTACAACTTGACTCGTCCTGTATCAATTTTATTTGGGGAGGACCCTAGTCCCCCCAAAGTCCCAGGATACGGTTGGTTTGCTGCCTATGGCCTACAACTACATTGTCCTTTCAGCCCTGGGACGTCCATTTAGCTCTCAGAGGTCTTTCCTTCTTAAGCTACACATTGACTTCCTCCATGTGATTCATCCTCCAGGGGTGACTCTCTGGGAATAGAAAAGCAAAACATAGATGTAATCATTATTGTGACAGCTATCTCTCTAAGCAAGTAAAACCCACCCATGATTGTTCACCTCACTGAGGGTTTCCTAACCACCATCAGAGTCACTGAGGGAGATAGCAGCAGGGTGCTCTTGGTGGAGGTGGAGTCCATGTGACCAATTGATCTCAGGATTGTGCTGTGTACTACAGCCTCTGTGGTTCTGACTACTACTGACGTGTAATTATTCCATCTTCGTCTATTTTCCTATGCACATTTGTAAATATATACAACTTTGTAGCAGGACATTTTTATACAAGTGCCCTGCGTTCAGGCATCCAAGACAGAGACAGTCAAATGACACGTCTGACACATCTCTTGGTGCACAGAGCGTCCATCCTGCCAGAGGAGAGTTGAGCAGTCTTTGTACATGTATTTACATAGAAACAGCAGGACTTCCCAGGAGGGAAAGTGCCTTAAGATACTTTTCCTTTTTAGCTGAAAGGTTATTTAAATTTGTAAGACGGACTAGGGTAATGCTGACAAAGTTCAGATGTTAATAACGTGCATAGAAATGCTGATAAGGAATACATCAAAAAGGTATGACTGTGTCTAAGTTAAACTAGTGGGTAAAAAAATGTTTCCAGGGAAGTTCAACTCAGAGCCTTTGGGAACCCCATCATTTTGTTACGGTAGTGGGTGTGTGAGTGAATCCAGAGAGTTGCTACTTTGGGAGTTGAAGCCAGATTTGACACAGGGTAGCCTCTCTCAGAGTTAAAACTCCTTTTTCTGGGCCAAAGTTTGAGTTGGAAGTTCGGGCCAAAATCAGAGTAGGCTACCTCTGTGGGCTACCTTGACTCACTGCTATCCATAGTGATGAGCAAGGTTGCCAGGGACACCCAGAGTGTGATCCATTCAGGAGGCACCTTCAGGTTGTATCATGCATGACTACCAAATCTCCAGCATGACAGGCAGAACAGCAATACAGAAGGAGTTTCTGTAACAACCAGCATCAAGAGAACAGCCACTATGGAGGTCTCCAGGCTTAGAGGAAGCGTTTTGTTTGGATCTAGGGGCAAGATGAGAGCACCATGAGAATAATCACACAGACTGGGAAAAGAATTCAAAAGTAGGCTGGGAGACTTGGAGTTGTACTTTGAAGTTTTACTGCAGAATCATGTGTTGTATCCCAAGCTGGGGAAGAAGATGATACCAATTACATATTCAAAGTCATAGGACATACGTAAAACTTTATATTGTGGGTATTTCCCAAGTCATTAAAGGTTTTCCAGAATCATGAGTTTGAATGACTTCATAATAGTCCATCCTATAGGTGTGAGGCGACGTTTTGTAAGGTGCTCAATATCCAACAAATGAGAAAAATAGTCTCATCATAGAATCTAATCCCAAAGGTACCAGTTCAGTGTACATAGTGAACAGAATATAAGCCCTCAAGTCAGAGATGCCTGTGTTCAAATCCTGCTTCCTCTCTTTTTCACTGTGTGATTTTGCTCAAATTATTTAAACTTTCAAGTTCTCCAAACTGTTAAAACTGAGTCTCAGAGAGAATCCAAGATGGCGGCGTAGGTAAACACCTAAACTGCTGCCTCCCGCAACAATTTCAAAAATACAACTAAAAGAAAAAACGTCTATCACCCAGAACCATGGGAAAGCTGGCTGAATGGGAGTTCTACAACTAGAAGGAAAGAGAAAGAGCATTGAGACGTGCACGAGCACTGAAAAGCTGAGGTACAGAGGCGCGTGATCCGGGCTGGCGGCGGGCGTTGCTTTTTTCAACCCAAAGGGAGACAAGCCCCCGATTACTCTGAAATACAGTTTCTGGGGAGACGCGGGGGACCCAAACTCCTACGGGGAGAAGCTGGACTGTCTGCCAGTGAGGGTGGCTTGCTTGCAGAGCTGCGTGTAGGAACAATTGTTTACGGCACTGGGGCACGGGACTGCCGACAGGGACGCAGAGCTGGCTAACTAGCAGCCATTGCTGTTTGCCACGCCCTAGCCTAGTGACACCTTGAGACCCCGCCCTGCACAACCTACAAACCCACCCAAGCTCCAAGCAGCGGCTTTTGCATAAGAAAGCCCTGCCCTATCGCAGCTTAACCTAGCAAACTTGCAGCCCGGGTCAGACAGCTCCAGACAGCTCTAAAACCTCCAAACCACAAGCAAAGAGGAGAAAACTGTAGCTCTCACTGTAGCTCCTGCTGTGTGGCCTCAGACAGTAGCTGACCTGCACCCCATTGGAGATCCAGAAGCCAGTGTACCTAGTGGTCAGTGTGAGACACCAGATTTCAACTCCTCACATCCATAAGTGACACATTCAAGAGGCAGACTCAGTGAGCACCAAAGCCCCACTGAAACAAGTCCTGCCCCATAAGCGTGTCTTCAGCGCAGCAGTTCTTCCATTATAGACACAGCGAGTGCTCACAGCTAATAGGCCTGGAGGTCAATTCCTCCCAGTGTACCAATAGCAATTAAGGCTTAACTACACCAAGACTTTGCACTCAGCCCACAAAGGGGTGTACCAAGAGCATCCACCTCATGTGATTGAGGAGGCTGAGCTACTGCCCCCTATAGATCACCTACCACACAAAGCCACTCCATCAACACAGGGAAGCAGCCAAAATGTGGAGACAAAGAAACATGTCACGAATGAAAGAAACGGAGGAAAGCAAACTACTGGATGACATAGAGTTCAGAACCACATTTATAAGGTTACTCAAGAATCTTCTTAAAACCGCTGAGAAACTTGATGAGACCTTTAAGGATATTAATGAGAATGTCAAAAAAATGGAAAAGGATCAGTCAGAAATGAAGCATACACTGTCTGAAATAAAGAATATACAGAAACTCAACTGTAGATCAACGTACCCCAAGAATCAAACCAAAGATCAGAAATATGTGGAAACAAAAAAGATCCAACCAGAAAAACAAAAAGAAAAAAGAATCCAAAAATATGAAGATAGTGTAGGGAGCCTCTGGGACAACTTTAAGCGAACCAACATCCAAATTTTTGGGGTGCCAGAAGAAGGGAGAGAGCAAAATATTGAAAACCTATTAGAAGAAATAATGACAGAAAACTTTCCCTACCTGGTGAAAGAAATAGACTTACAAGTTCAGGAAGCACACAGAACCCCATACAAGAGGAATCCAAAGAGGACCACACCAAGACACATCATAATTAAAATGCCAAGGGCAAAAGACAAAGAGAGAATATTAAAAGCAGCAAGAGAAAAACAGTTAATTACCTACAAGGGAGTACCCATACGACTGTCAGCTGATTTCTCAACAGAAACTATGCAGGCCAGAAGGGAGTGGCAAGAAATATTCAAAGTGATGAATAGCAAGAACCTACAACCAAGATTACTCTACCCAGCAAAGCTATCATTCAGAGTTGAAGGTCAGATAAAGAGCTTCACAGACAAGAAAAAGCTAAAGGAGTTCATCACCACCAAACCAGGATTACATGAAATGCTGAAGAGTATTCTTTAAGAAGAGGAGGAAGAAGAAAAAGGTAAAGATAAAAATTATGAACAACAAAATGACATCAAATACATACCTACCAACAAGTGAATCTAAAAATCAAGTGAATAAAAAATCTGAAGAACAGAATGGACTGGTGAATATAATAGAATCAGGGACATAGAAAGGGAGTGGACTGACGATTCTCAGGGGAAGCAGGTGTGAGGGGTGCGGGGAGAGATTGGACAAAAATCTTACTCCTATGGATGAAGACAGTGGCGGGGGGGTAAGGGCATGGGGTGGGGTGGGGAATCAGGTGGAGGGGAGCTAGGGGGAAAAAAAAGAGGAACACCTGTAATAATCTGAACAATAAAGATTTATTTAAAAGAAAAAACAAAAAAAAAAACCTGAGTCTCAATTTTTTCACCTGTACAATGGGGATAATCATATTTGCTTTACAGGGTGGCTATAATGATTAAGTAAGACAGTGTTTATTAACCTAAATAATAACAAGTAACCAATACGACGTAGCTATTGTAATGTTTTCCATGTGGACAAATTAATTCTTCAATTTCTCATTTCATTTGGGTTACAGTTTATACCATTAATGTAGCAGTTAGTTAAGGCACTTGTTTTTTAATGATTTAAACTTTTTTCTGTTTCTTAAAAGAAAATACCCAAAGGAAAAAGAAAAACTGAAAATAGTCTCTGCCTCCTGTGATACCATTTCTCTCCAAATATCATGGCACAATTGCTGGTTTATAACTGTATTGGCTTAAAAATGAAATAGAAATGCAACATGTTAAAGCAAATATGCTAAGTAAATAGTTGTCATAACTCTCAAAAGTCCATGTGGATAATAGCACAATGGAAAATTGTACAAGATAAACAACACTTATTTTAATAATTTTGCTTTTTAAAAATTTAAGATTAAGTTTTCACATAAAGTATTCCTTTTAACTTAGATTTCCAAATTCAAAAGCAGAGAAGAAAATTAAAATAATTATGTGAAAAATAAGCTTCTTAGGATAAGGGTACTTAACACATTTTTAGAATTATTATAAAACTATAAATTTCCTGATAGAAAATAAAAAAATGTAGATAAGAAATAAGAAAAAAAAAAGAAACCCACCCATAACCCATCAGTCAGAGATAATTTCTGGATATATTTGAGTCTTAAAAAATGCATTTATATCTATCTTAGTCAGTTTAGGCTGCCATAACAAGCTAACATTCCTTAAGTGAAGTAGTCATATTTTAAGTTACAAGGAACTGAAAGTTGATTTGACTTGGAGGAATGTAGGTATTTCTCTCTTTCCGCATCTAGCGCGGCTAGAGAGCAGGTCCAGTTCCTGAGTAGGGGTAGCTGGGGATTGAGAAATCAAAGAAAGAAACAAGACACAGAGATAGAAGGTAAAAGCTGGGACCAGGTGGGACCACCGTCCTCTTCTGATGGAGAAACAGGGACAGTGACCCAGAGCCAATCTAGTGAGTTTATTTTATATCCCAAATATCAGGAAGTTTCACCAAAAGGTCAAGACAAAAGGAGATTATTTGCATTCTTGAGTAGACCCTGAGCATTCCTGGTGCTAGGCTGGATTTAGATATCAAAATCACTTCCCCACACCACAGGCTGAAATGAAGATCAAGCTGACAACACCCTTGCCCTTTTGGCAAGGCGTGTTTCCAGGGCGTGGCTTTGCCGACACCACTGGGTTCAGCTGACAATAATTAAGGAATGCCCATGTGCCTTCCCAGGTGCTGTCTATAGAGGAAGATCCAATTGGTAAATCAAATTCATGATTTATGCTATTTAAAAAAGGGTTGCTCAAATACAAAACTCCATAAACATAAAATACTTCTCATTAGTCCTGGACTTTTCATCTAGAGGTCAGGTAGGGTTAAAAAGAATAAATATAAATATTATATAATTCATGACCAGAGTCCTAGAATGGTAAACAGAAAGGCCTTTAAAATCCTAGTCCAACAGCCAGTCAGTTCACAGAAGAAGATGTTAAAACTTGGTGAGACAGCTCGGGGTCATGGAAAACCTTTAGACTTTAGAGTTAGAACCTGGGTTCAAATTCTGGTTCTGACATTTATCACAAGTAAATAGGAAAATGTACTCAATCTCTCGGAGCTTTAGTTTTGCCATCCCTCCTATGCAGTTAATATTAACTGGTTCACTAGACTGTTGTGAAGTCAGTTCCTTTCCTGTACTTTAATAACTTACCCGAGGCCACTTAACTAGTCACACAGAGCCCTTCCCCCTGGTTATTCATCATATGTTCTGTTCACTATATCCTGGCTTCTTTTCTAGTTAAGTATTTTGAAGCATGGCATATTAAGATGCGTCATTTTAATGAAAAATTGACTAGAACAAAACAAAGGTGTGGCAAATACTTCTGTTGACCCAGTTTTCTCTGTCAATGCTTTCCAGCCAGAGACCACCAGGAGCACAGCTGTGACGAGCAAGTTGGATTTATTACTGGTTGCAAAGAGGAGACCACACACCCATTTCAGTAGAAGGTGTCTGAACCGATTATTGAAAGATCAAGATTCAGGTGATTTGGGGAGAAGGTTTAAGATGAAGTGGTGTTGCTCTGGATTGGCTGCTGTCAGGAAGTGGAGATAATTATATGATTGACTATTTTAAAAATATTATGTATAAGGTAGAAAAACTGAAGTGAGGCTAAGGTTATAATGGGAAGGAGCAGCAGGTCTCCATATGAGCCAGGGTAGGGAGATGTTTGGGATTTCTGTGGTTTGCACAATGACCTTGTGTCTGTGCTTAGAGAAGATTACAGAGTTGCCTCATTTTTCTCACTTCATCATGGTCACTGATGGGGATTCAGAAGCTAGTTTATGGTCAACAGGAGAACACCAAGGCCTCTTGTGAGGGCTGCCCTAGCTCCTAACAACATCAAAGCTGGTATAAATGTTAGGACAGTTTCTAGATGTCAGAAGCTGCTTTTTTTTTCTTCTTTCGCATCTCCCTTCTTTTTCGCCACCTTTAGGCCCATCGGGCCTTGGGGACAAAATTTTGGCCAAAGAGACACAAACAAGCATTTTCTGGGAGCTTCCTGATAAGTCATTTACTTTCAGATATTGGTACTACACCTTCTTGCTCTCATCCTTCTTCTTCCCCATGGAAAGAGCATAGAATTGTAGAAACTGCAGCAGCCCTTTTGTAATTATGAGGGAAAAGTTAAGGAAATCTCAGTCTTTGGCATGATTTAGTAGCTGGACCAGTTCAAAACTGTGAACTCTGGGTTTCTCACTATGGGGAAGAACACTCCCCCATTAAAAGAAAAAAAAGCCACTCTAGTTAGGCTGTTTGTGATTTGTAGCTGAAAGCATTCCTAAAACATTAATTATTCATGTTCATTATTTACTAAAATAGACATTCTTCTGGCAGCCAAATGTTCTTATGGTGGCGCAAGCATAGTCCATTTGGAAACTGAGCTTGGCAATACCCTATTTTAAAAAGAAAATTAGACTTATGTTCAGTGGATAAATTATTGTTCTTTCTGCTTCATAAGGTTTGTCATTATTCCTTCATTCAGATGCAATTGCTTCCTTGGTTTCAGAAACCTGCATAAAAATGAAAGCTTTAGAAACCTTCCAAGTTAAGTTCAGCAGAAAAAAGTGTGGGCGCGTTTTTGTAGGTTTGGTTGTTGAAAGGGTGAATACAACTGTAAACCTAATTGCTGGATAATTGTGACTTCGGCATTGTAATTTCTGTGCTCAGAGAAATGGGTGCCTTTGGCCATTGTGATTTGTTAAAACTAACAATGCATTTGTAGTTTGCATGCTTATTGACTCAGCAGAAAGAACTGTTCTCAGGGGGATAATTCCCTGGTTACTGTGCGCCACTGTGGTTAGCAGGTTAGACTCTATGGTACAGAATCAATGCCCACTGGAAAGCTGATAATGTGTAGGGAGATGAGGAGGAGGACCATAGTTAATTGCTATTAATACTTAGTGGGCAGATCAACTAAACCACAGGGCCAGCTAGATGTGGGGTGAGAGTTCTTAAGGAATGATACATGAAAATGTTCAGGGAAACTTCATGTACTGACAGCTTGGATTTGTATATTGAAAATTATGTGCCTATAATCAGAATAAATTTTACTCTACCTACTAACTGGTAATTATTCTACAGGTGTTTCTTTTCTTATCTCTCCCTTTCCCTTAAACATAGTAGGTGCAAAATAGTTGTTGTTCAAGAAATGGTTAAAAATGTGTTAAAATTTGGCTCTGCAGAATGGCTCTGCAATGGTGACAGTAAGAATTTATCAAAATATTTTCTTTAAATAATAAATTATTTATCAGATCACAATTTGTATATTACAGACACTGAGTAAAATATATTAATATTCACCGTGGTGAACACAAAATATCCAGATGCAGGTAAATTTAATAATTGATGAGGGAGTTTCTTGTCCACTCAATTTAATGGGATGTGAGTCTTGCATGGAGTGCTGGACTGTACTAGGAAAATATGTCAGTGCATAAAACGGACCAGTGCCTCTAATTTCCTAGGAAACACTTAGCAGGACATTACAACTAAACAGTTTCACAAAATAAGTTTAAAGTTCTACACTCAAAATGTTTATACAAGGACTGATTTTTTTCCCCCTCCAGGTCTTAGAGGCCGATGGAATAAATCCTTCCAAATGAAATGATTCTTATAAACTTAAACCATTGAGGGATTATTTGTTGCAGTTATGTGTTGAAATAATAGGACATATACACCTTCACCACTATTTAGTGAATTGCAGAAATATACTAAAAGAGGAACATGCAGAGTCCCAGTTTTATAGAAACCACATTCAGTCTGATGGTCAGCATGTGGGATTCTCAGTTTCTCTCACCACCCTGTTTCTCCAGGAAGAATGCTCTTTGAAATGAATAGGAGATCCATGCCCAGAAAGGTATTGCCAGAAAGTTCAGATCGGCTGTTTTTCTGATTTGAGGGATTGGTACTGTCAATAATCCTGCCAAATTAAGTTCTGATGAAGTATGCATTTTGATGAACTTATTTTGAGAGAACGAATGAATGAGAGAACTGTCAGCCTTTACTTAAAAGTACATTCACTAGAAACTTCTCTCTGGATCTGGTAAAAACCATAATAAGGGCGGAGGAAGGGGCAGCTGCAATTCAGTGAAATAAGTACCAACTCGATGCATAAACTTCCCAATAAGAAGTAGAAAAGGGGGTCTAGAAGGAGTGACCCTATGTTGTGGAGTGATATGAACTAACTAGGAGAAGGAGGAGTCTTCCAGGTGGACAAGGAATAGGGTGTGAAGGGCATGCTGAAGAGTTTAGATTGTCCTGTAGTCAGGATACCCAAAGCGTCAATGCAGCAGCAACCACGTCTGCTTCACTCAGTCAGCAATCCTGGCGACTGGGAGAGTGCCTGCTATTAGAGGTGCTTAATGTGTATTAAATAACAAATGAATGAGGAGCCACTGAAGTTTTTTTTGAGAAAAGGACCATCCAATTAAGATTTAAATTTTGGGAACATTACCGACAGCAGTGGGAACACGGAAGGAAGGATGTGTTTATTTTCTAATGCTGCTGAAACAAATTACCACAAGCCTAGTGACTTAAAACTACCCAGATTTATTGTCTCCCAGTTATTTGGGTCAGAAGTCCAATGTGGGTCTCACTGGATTAAAACTGAGGTGTTGGGGTGGAAAAATGGTGGCAGAATAGACAGATGTGTCCTGAGCCTTGTCCTGGAGCAGATAGAAAGAACAGCTGAGGGTTGCATGGGGAGTGTTTGTGGAGAGTTAAGGGACAGCTATACTCCAGGAGAAGGTGGGGGACTGCTGGACGGGGTTCCCCTGACCAGGCAGTCCCCACTGCTGCTGGGTTCCCTCCCAGAGCCACCGTCTCGGATGCGGAGACCCGCGCCATCTTGAAGGGGAAAGTGGATGTTATTGGAAACCTGAAAATCTACAACTGTGGCACCCACCGAACAGCTGCAAACCCCAGAGCACCGGTCCCCAATTGGTGCAAACATGTGGATTCAGAGGAGCTCTACACTCTACCACGGAAGGTTCAGATTTTGCCTGGGATAAGGTGAGGTCTCTGGTCCCATGCGCACTGTGGGAGCTGGAGGACCAGGGGAAGTCTGAGCCTAGAAAAATCCGTGGCTGTTGGGGCTGGCGTGATCTGTGAATGTGGAAGGGGGTCCTCAGAGCTGCTAACAGAGGGGATCTCTAAAAAGCAACCCATTTTGATCTGACGCAGAAGGACAGCCTAAAAACTCTGGGAGTGTGCCAGCTGTTTGGACACAGGGGGAAAGGGATTGCGCAGGCTTATGAACAAACCCGGAATTCGCACACTCGCGCTTTCTCCTCTTTGAATCCTTGTTTCTGATTACTGAGCCCAATACATAGGATCGCCCAGTTGGGGACACCCTAGGAGACTGCAGGGGAAAGTTGTGTTTCTGGAACCTGGGGATCAGAGTGGGGAATGACTGTCAGAGAACCAGCTCTGGAGCAGCCTACTCCCACAAACCAGTATTAAGTGCCATAGGGAAAGCAGGATCTAAAGCAGAGGCTAGAAAGGAGCCATAGACCTGGAAGTCAACCCAGAAACACTGCCATCCAGGGGCTGAATCACAATTGACTCTTGTGTAATCACAAAGGAATACAAGAAAGTAAGACACACCACCTGCTTAAAAATCAGGACTGGCTTACAACACTGAGGAGCAGTGGAATGCAGGGAACTGCAATACTGTCCTGACTGGGAAACAGGTGTGCCAAACAGAACACTAGAGGAAGTGAATGACCTTCATTATTGCAGATTTTATTTTTATTATTTTTATTATTTTTTTCTTTTTCATCTTTTACTTAAGAAAGTATTTTTTCTTTTTTCCTCACTTGATTTTACCTTTTTAATTATTACATTTTTATTTTCAATCAGCATTATTACTAATACTATTTTACCTTTATTTTTTAAAAAGTATCATTTTATTTTCTCTTTATTTGACTTTGAGATTAGTGTTCTACATTGTATTTTCATCTTTCCTTTAGCATCATTCTACTCTATCTCAACTCTACCTTTATGCCATCACTCTCTTCCTAACTTTTGCCCTTTTGTTGTCCTGTTTCTCTTACCCTTTTCCTATTTTATATTTTCCCTATTCTTTCTTTTTACCCCCTGTTAAAATTTCACCCTACTTATATATCTAATTTTCAATCCCCTACTCCGAGTTCATACACAACTTTCTCTTCTCTGTCTTCACTATCCAAAAAATTGTTTTGCTCTCTGTCCTTTTGTTGTCATTTGCTTGAATGTTGATTATATCGAATTTTTTATGCTTGTTTGTGAGATTGTTTTGCTTATTCTTTTTGTTTTGTTTTCTTTTTGTTTTTTTTTTTGCATCTGTTTTTCCTCGCCTCGCTTGATATTAATTGTTTGTAGTTTGTATTCATCTCCAGGTACTTGTTGCTGGCATTTGCTGGGATTTGTGTCTGTTCTATTGGAGTTTCCCCCCGCCCCCATATATATAGTTTGTTCTCCTTTTCTTTCTTATTCTCTTTCTTTTCTCTCTTACTTTTTTCCCCCTTTTCCCAATTTCATTTTGGCACTCTGTTCTTTTTTCTCCTTTCTTTCCTATCCCCTAATTTGCCTTTCTCTGGTGGTCACCTTTATTTGGGGTTATTAATATCGTGAATACATTTCTGTTCAGTGCCTTGTGTGTGGTACCTGGTTGTGTTCTATGTTTTGCCTTTAAATCAATGCAGGAGATAGAGAACTACATAACCAGACACCCAGAGAAGAGAGACCATGGGGAGACCAAGAAACAGCCCACATATGAAAGAAAAGCAGGCATCACCAGAAAAGGAAGTAAACGAAATGGAGGCAAGCAACCTGCCAGAGAAATAATTCAGAGAAATGTTCATAAGGTGGCTGAAAAGAATGGAAGACAAATTCAACAACATGAGTAAGAACCAAGAGAAAATGAAGAAGAACCAAGAAGAAATGAAAAATGACATCACTGCTGTAAAGAACTCAATAGAAAGCATCAAGAGTAGACTAGAAGAAGCAGAGGACCGCATCAGTGAGCTAGAAGACAAGTTGGGGAAAAATACCCAAGTAGAGCAGCTTCTAGAAAAAAATTTAAAAAGCAGGAGGAGAGCCTAAGGGAACTTTGGGACAACACCAAACAAAACAACATCTGCATAATAGGGGTTCCAGAAGGAGAAGAAACTGAACAAGGAATAGAAAACTTGTTTGAAGAAATAATGACAGAAAACTCCCCTGACACAGGGAAGAAAAAACTCACACAAATCCAAGAAGCTCACAGAGTCCCAAGCAAAATGAATCCCAAAAGACTAATGCCAAGGCACATTATAATTAAATTGGCAAACACCAACAACAAAGTAAGAATCTTAAAAGCGGCCAGAGAGAGACAGAAAGTTACCTACAAAGGAACCCCCATCTGACTAGCAACTGATTTCTCAACAGAAACTCATCAGGCCAGAAGGGAATGGAATGAAATATACAAAGTTATGCAAAGGAAGGGTCTGAATGCAAGAATACTTTACCCAGCAAGGCTATCAACCAAAATTGAAGGTGAAATCAGGAACTTCACAGACAAAAAAGGACTAAGGGAATTTATTGCCACCAAACCAGCAATGAAAGAAATGCTAAAAGGTCTGCTGTAAAAAAAACAAATAGGGAGCAAAGAAGGAAGACGGGTAAAGAATAAAAACAGCGACAAATAAGTACCTATCAATAATAACTTTACATGTAAATGGATTAAATGCCCCAATCAAAAGACATAGGGTAACAGATTGGATAAGAAAACATGACCCATATATCTGCTGTCTACAAGAACACCTCAGAAAACAAGACGCACACAGACTGAGGGTGAAGGGATGGAAAAAGGTTTTTCAGGTGAATGGAAATGAAAAAAAAAAGCTGGGGTAGCAATACTTATTTCTGACAAATTAGATCTCAAAGTGAAGGACATAATAAGAGATAAGAAAGGCCACTTCATAATACTAAAGGGAGCAATCAAACAAGAAGAAATAACTCTGGTAATCATATATGCACCCAATATAGGAGCACCCAAATACATAAAAAAACTCCTGGAGGATATCAAAGGAGGGATTGACAGCAATACAATCATAGTAGGAGACTTTAACACCCCACTATCACCATTGGACAAATCCTCTAAACAAAAAATCAGCAAAGAAACATCAATCCTAAATGACTCACTAGACCAGATGGAATTAATTGACATCTTCAGAACATTTCACCCCAAAGCCACAGAATATACATTCTTCTCAAGTGCACATGGGTAATATTCAAAGACAGACCATATGTTGGGTCATAGGCAAAGTCTCTTCAAACTCAAGAAGATAGAAATCATATCAAGCATCTTCTCAGACCACAGTGGCATAAAACTGGAAATCAACTACAATAAAATGGTAGATTTCCAAAGAAATCAAACACATGAAGACTAAACAGCATGCTATTAAACAATGACTGGGTTACCAGAGAGATCAAGGAAGAAATAAAAAACATCATGGCAACAAATGACAATGAAAACACAACAATCCAAAATCTATGGGACACAGTGAAAGCAGTCTTGAGAGGGAAGTTCATAGCTCTACAAGTCTACTGCAAAAAACAAGAAACAATGGTAATAAATTACCTAACCCTACAACTCAAAGAGTTAGAAAGAGAGCAACAAGAAAAGCCCAGTGTAAGCAGAAGGAAGGAAATAATAAAGATCGGAGCAGAGATAAATGACATTGAAACCAAAAAAACAATACAAAAGATCAACAAAACCAAGAGCTGGTTCTTTGAAAGGATAAACAAGATTGATGAACCTCTAGCCAGGCTCATCAAGAAGCACAGAGAGAGGACCCAAATAAACAAAATCAGAAATGAAAGAGGTGAAATAACAACAGACCCCGCCAAAATACAAAGGATTGTTAAAAAATACTATGAACAACTCTATTCCAACAAACTGGACAACCTGGAGGAAATGGACATAATCCTAGAAAAATATAACCTTCCAAAACTCAATCAGGAAGAATCTAAAAAAATAGGCCAATAACTATGGAAGAAATTGAAGCAGTCATCAAAAAGCTTCCAGCAAACACAAGCCCAGGGCCAGATGGCTTCACAGTGGAGTTTTGCCAAACTTTCAAGGAAGAACTAAAATCTATCCTCCTCAGACTATTCCAAAAATTCAAGAGGAAGGAACACTTCCAAGCTCTTTCTATGAAGCCAGCATCACCCTAATACCAAAACCACATAAAGACAACACAATGAAAGAGAATTATAGGCCAATATCCCTCATGAACAGAGATGCCAAATCCTCAACAAAATTCTTGCAAATCTGATCCAGCAGTACATCAGAAAGATCATACACCATGACCAAGTAGGATTTATCCCAGGAAATCAAGGATGGTACAATATCCGCAAATCAATAAACATGATACATCACATAAACAAATTGAGAGATAAAAGCCACATAGTCATATCAATTGATGCAGAAAAAGCATTTGACAAAATCCAACACCCTTTCTTGATAAAAACTCTCAACAAGGTGGGAATAGAAGGATCATACCTCAACATAATAAAAGCTGTATATGATAAACCCACAGCTAACATACTCAATGGGCAAAACTAAAACCATTTCCCCTAAGAACAGGAACAAGAAGGGGATGTCCACTCTCACCATTCCTGTTCGACATAGTACTGGAAGTATTAGTCATTGCAATTAGACAAGAAGAAGAAATAAAAGGCATCCAAGTTGGAAAAGGAAGTAAAGCTGCCCTTATTTGCTGATGACATGATATTGTATATAAAAATTCCAAAAGACTCCATCAAAAAACTATTAGACTTAATAAATGAATTTGGCAATGTAGCAGGATACAAAATTAATGCCAAGAAATCTATGGCATTTCTATACACCAATAGTGAACTTACAGAAAGAGAGACTAAAAAAGCAATCCCATTTACCATCGCACCAAAAAAATTAAGATACCTAGGAATAAACTTAACTAAGGAGGTAAAAGACCTATATGCGGAAAACTTACAGGACACTGAAAAAAGAGATAGAGGAAGACATAAACAGATGGAAGAACATACCATGTTCATGGATTGGGAGAATCAACATCATTAAAATGTCCTTACTACTCAAAGCAATCTATAGATTCAATGCACTCCCCATTAAAATACCAATGGCATATTTCATAGACCTAGAAAGAACTCTCCAAAAATTCATCTGGAATAAAAAAAGACCCCGAATAGCACAACAATCCTGAGAAAGAAGAACAAAGTAGGTGGGATCTCAATACCAGATTTCAAGCTTTATTACTAAGCCACTGTTCTCAAAACTGCTTGGTACTGGCACAAGAACAGACATATCGATCAATGGAATAGAATAGAGAACCCAGAAATCGACCCAAATCACTATGGTCAATTAATATTTGACAAAGGAGGCATGAACATACAATGGAGTCAAGACAGTCTCTTCAATAAATGGTGCTGGGAAAACTGGACAGATACATGCAAAAAAATGAAACTAGACCACCAACTTACACCATACACAAAAATAAACTCAAAATGGATAAAGGACTTAAACATATGATGAGAAACCATAAAAATACTAGAGGAATCCACAGGCAGAAAAATCTCTGACATATGCTGAAGCAATTTCTTTACTTATACTGCTCCTAGTGCAATGGAAACTAAAGAGAAAATAAACAAATGGGACTACATCAAAATAAAAAGCTTTTGCACAGCAGAGAAGACCATCAACAAGAAAGTCCACTGCATGGGAGAACGTATTTGCTAATCATATCAACGATAAGGGTTTAATCTCAAACATTTACAGGGAACTCATGCAGCTTAACAAAAAGAAGATAAACAACCCAATCAAAAAATGGGCAACTGATCTAAATAGACACTTTTCGAAAGAAGAGAGAAGGAAGGCCAAAAGACATATGAAAACCTGCTCAAAGTCACTAATCATCAGAGAGATGCAAATCAAAACAACAATGCAGTACCATCTCACACCTGTCAGAATGGCTATTATCAACAAATCAACAAATGACAAGTGCTGGCAAGGATGCAGAGAAAAAGGAACGCTCGTGCACTGCTGGTGGGATTGCAGACTGGTGAAGCCACTGTGGAGAACAGTATGGAGTTTCCTCAAAAAACTAAAAATGGAATTGCCATTTGACCCAGTGATCCCCCTTCTAGGAATATATCCCAAGAAACTAGAAACACAAATCAGAAAGGATATATGCACCCCTATGTTCATAGCAGCACAATTCACCACAGGTAAGATTTAGAAACAGCCTAAGTGCCCATCAGCACATGAGTGGATTATAAAACTGTGGTACATCTACACAATGGAATACTACACTGCACTAAAAAAGAAGGAATTCCTACCATTTGCAACAACATGGATGGAACTGGAGAACATTATGCTAAGTGAAATAAGCAGGCAGAGAAAGATAAGTATCACATGATCTCACTCATTTGTGGAATATAATGAACAACATAAACTGATGAACAAAAATAGATCCAAAGTTAGATAAACATCAATCAGGACGTCAAACCTCTGAGGGAAGGTAGGGTAGGGTGGGGGTAAGGGGGAGAGATCAACCAAAGGACTTGTATGCACAAATATAAGCCTAATCAATGGACACAGACAACAGGGGGGTGGGGGCATGAATGGGAGGTGGGGGGTAATGGGGGAATAAGGACACATATGTAATACCTTAATCAATAGAGAAATTAAAAAAAAAAATCGAGGTGTTGGTAGAGCTGTCTTCCTTTGTTGTGGCTGAGGATAATCCATTTCCTTGGCCTTGCAGCTTCCAGAGGCTGCCTGCATTTCTTGGCTCATGGCCTGTTCCTCCCACTTCCTGCAGCCACACTGTCTTGGACCCTTCCTCCATCTTCACATCTTTCTTTGACAACATTCTAGAGAGGTTTGCTTTTGGGGGGGGGGGGTGCTCATGTGCTTAAGTGGAGTCCACTTGAATAATGCAATATAATCTCCCCCTATCAGGGTTCTTAAACTTAATCACACCTGCAAAATCCCTTTACCCATGGGAAATAAAACAATCCCAGGTTCTGGGGAATAGGAGGCCCTTATTCAGTCTACCACTGGGGCATGAAGGGGCTTCACAGTACTCAATGTAAGAGACTAGTAAGGCAATTGTGACAGGGATAAACTAGTTCACTAAACCGTTTTTGCTTTTCCTTTTTGCCAGAAAGATAGGCTGTGTTTTGCACCTTCTTTATACTTAGTTGCGATCAATGGGACCAAGTTCTGGCCGATAGGAGTGCTGTCTGCCTTCACCAGGCCTGGCCCCTTCATCCTCCAGCCTTTCTCTCCCCTGCTGGCTGGACCTGGAGGGTAGAGTCTCCAGCTAGAAGCTGCCCGTGTTCTTTTTTGGAGCAGAAACCCTTAGCAAAGCACTTTGCACCATGATTTGCATAAGAAATAAAACTTTGTGTTAGTCTCTGAAATTTGAGAAGTGTTTTCCAGAGGAAATAGCTTACCTGCCTAATATTGAAATTTGTACCTCCCAGTGGGGTGCTGCTGTAGCAACAACAACTAAGGCATTGAGAGTGTTTGGCCAGTGGGCAGTGAGGACCCTAACATTAGGGGCTTGAAATAGAGTCACCCATGTTGTGAAGGGGATAAATGGTAGGTAAGCTGTTATATGGAATACATTTGGAAGGCAGGATTCATGCTTACGATACTTATAGCTTTAGGACAGTGATTCTTAACCCCGGATACATATTAGACTCACTCTCAGAGATTCGGACTTAACTGCTCTGTATGTATGTGTTGGGTGGGGGAAAGGGGGGAGGGGGCGGGAAGGAGGGGGATGGGATGGTGGTGGTGGTGGCATTAGTATTATTTTAACAGTTTTCCAGATCATTGTAATGTGCAGCCAGGCTTGAGAACCAAAGCTCTAGGTCAGAAGTCAGTAACCTTTTTCTGCAGAGGGCCAAATAGTAAATATTTTGAGCTTTGGGAGCAATAACATCTCTTCAACAAGTATTCACTTCTGCCGGTACAGCATGAAGCAACCTTGACAATATATAAGTAAATAGATGTATCTGTGTTTCAATAAAACTTCATTTACATCCTCTCCCTTCTTCTCTGTAATCAATAAAGATGTATTTTTTAAAAATAAAATAGAAGCATAGAACGGTTTCAAAGACTGAAAAAACACACACAAAAAAACAAAAACAAAAACTTCATTTACAAAACAGGCAAGCAGCTGGATATTACCTGTGGGCCATCGAGCCGATCCCTTCTCCAGGAGACTGATTCTTAAAACTTCTTCTCAAGGCTCCTTTACCCTTTTAAAGATCACACAAAGCTTTTGTTTACCTGTTACGTCAAGTAATAATGACCATATTAAAATTAAAACTGAGAAGTTAAAAATATCAGTGAACTGAAAGTAATTATAAATCCATTAAGTTAACGTAAGTAACATATTTTATAATTGTATTTTTTAAAAATGAGCAAAATGAATGGTATTGTTTTACATTTTTGAAAAACTCTATTATGTCTAGATTAATGGAAGACATATAGGTTCACATTTGCTTCTTCGTTCATTCTCTTGTGAGACATTATTTTAGTGAATGTATCCGAAGAAAAGCTGGCCTCACAGAGATGTGTGGGTATTTCATGTTAGAAGACCAATTTTCTTCTTTTGAAGAAGTATTTTAATAGCCTTTCAGGTAGCTGTGGATATTACTTGATACTACATAATAACTACCATAATAATTTTTTAAAAACTTGATTGCAGTGTGGAATCTGGCATATCAATAAACTTGAAATTCATAAAAATCCATTGGTTTACTTGCACTTTGAAGGGATCTTTAATATATGCATGATTTTATAACATCTTATATTGGTTACTTCGAAGATATTGTTTCATTGAGTTATATCATTGACATGCATGCTTCATTATGTAATATTTTTTTTTAAATCACATTTGTTAACATTACCATTGAGCTTTTCAGAAATGTCTTTCAGAATTCAGAAACTATCAAGCTCCTGGTGGTGGATGCAAATTTTCCAAAATTCGGATTTTCATTTGAAAGCTCACTTTTTATCATTGGCAAAAAATACTCTCTGGCGGTTTGCCTTCAAGTGAGAGGCTCACTCATTTATTGTCCAAAAAATGACTGCCAAATAGCCAAGTCTAGAAACCGTATTTTGCTTACCACTTGTTCTCTCAAGTAAGAATGATGTTCCATAAAAGATAGATGAGTTCTGTTTGCAACTCAATTGCATATCGCTTTTCCTCCAGACAACCATTGCATTGTGGTCAGCAGCAGAGCTATTCCGTGCTCTTTCCTTTCGGTCCCACAGAATATTTAGAAGACTGGCACTCAAGGGTTGAGATTTAACAAAGTAAATAATTTTACTTTTTTATCAAGGGCATTTTCAAGCTAAATTGTTTTTTCTTGTTTAAGTAAATACATGGCAGCAAATATGATACAAAGTCCAATGATACAACGACATGGTTTAATAATGCCTCGATTTGTGCTAAAGCACCAATAGTTTTACTCACCATTGTTTTTGTAGCATCCGTGCAAATGTTAACACAGGAGAAAAGGCAAATAACCTCCTTCTTATTATGAAAGTACTAGAGGCCCGATGCACGAAATTTGTGCAAAGGCCTCGGCCCTCGCAGCCCCAGTTTCATCTGGGAGGTCGTCCAGATGGTTTTTCTGCTGTTCGGTCTAAGTAGCATATTAGCTCTTTGTGATATAGGATTTTGGACCTGTGGATCCACTAGATGGGTCTTTGGACTTCTCAGGGTTGTGCCAACCACACTTTGAGAGCAGCTGCCTTAGGGAAAGTGTTTTAAAAGAATTAGAGTGTTAGCATGTAACTGTTGCTATTGGCTTCTTTTGGTCAGGTGTTTCACAAAAGAGACATGCTCAGAAACAACTGGCCAGGATACAAGCTGAACAGAAAACAATAGAGAGAGTCCAAGGATCGGTGTGAAAAGTGGTTGGGAAGCCAGCTGCTTCCACATTCCAAATGGAGCCACAAAGGGCCAGTAAAACTTCTTAGTTGGTCACATGGTTTGGTTTAGTTCTACAGCAAAGATCAGATTACAGGTGTGGCCTTCCCATAAGAAACCATAATCAACTAATTGCAGCAACTTAGCTACAGTTGAGGAGAGGGACAGGGAGGAGCGGGGAGGGAGAGGAGAGACCTGAGAATTATAGATGGCAGCAAATACAAGAGAAGTCTACCAAGCTTTTGAAGAAGTTGTATTGTCAAGAATCCAAAATAGACCAAAAAATACTTCTGACTGCATTGTAACATCACCTTTTAACTTCCAAACTTTTGGTAACACTTATTTCAGCGGTGCCCAAGGGGAATAAATAGTAAGAACTCCTAAGAGCAGAGGGCCAAGGAAGAAAGGGATAAGGGGACTATTCCCAGAGAGCAGAATTAAAGTTCAATCAAATAACTCATTCTCTCTCAGAGTAGAGGGCTTCATAAGGCTTGCCAAGCAGGGTTTCAGAATTGCAATGGCCTAGTGGACACTACTTGCCTGCCATTATTACCCTTTTTGAATGGCGGTTTTAACTGCATTTATTCTGTCCCTGCTCCCATTGTACAGAAACTAAGCCCATAACAAGACTACCTTCTCTCTGCTCTCACCTGCCTGCCAGTTACAAGGTCTGGTAGAGGAGGTGGTACAGCTGTTGGATGGAAGGAGCCTGGTTACCTGAATGGAGCAGATCCTGCCCATCAACATGCACTGGATTGTAACATGAGCAAGGAGAAAAAAATTATTGTGCTAAACCACGGAGATTTTTGTCACCACATTTGTTGTTACAACATTGCATCTACTCGGAATAATGTAGAGGCTATTTCATGTATCTAGACAAGAAATTGAACCAAGGCAGTGGCAGAAACTATTAAGAAGAAATAAATAGTTTAGAGGAAGAGTCAATCAGCTCTCATAGACTGTGGAGAGGGGATGTGAGAGCAGAATGAGGGAGAGCAAGGAGTCTGGGATGAGTTCTAGATTTCTGTCCTGGTTGTTGTGGTAGAAGTTTTGAATGGTACGAATAGAACAATTCAGTGAAGTCCAAAATGCAGTAGCAGTTTGGGGGCTTAGAGCTTGAGAAATCTGGAAAGGAGGCACATACAGGCAATCATTAGGATATATAGGTGGTGGCTAAAGCTGTGGGAAGGAGCAGCAGTGGATGGAACTTGTTGGGAAGACAATTCAGAGGGAGAAGAGCACAGAGGTCTTTTAATTAAGAGCAGAGAGACTCGAGTCGACAAAAGAGAATAATAATAAATACCCAGAAAATAAGAAAAATGACAGAAAAGAGTAGATCACAGAAGCCAAGTAAGTAAACAGTTTCAAGAATTATGAAATGGTAAACAGTCAAATATTGCAAAGAGATCAAGTATAATAAGAGCCAAGTATTTATTAGATTTTAAAATTAAGAGGGTATTGGTGACCTTCATGAAGATCATTTTAAGGGAGCATTGATGTAAAATTCAGATCACTGTAGAAAAGTCTTACGATTTTTATGGATGGAAAACAGACTGAGTGTGTTAAATCTTTACCAAGGTCCATAGTATATGTTGGCTCTTGGCTTTGAAATCTTGCCTATCCGAGGCTACTACCCAGGCTCCTCCACCATTCCACACTGAATCTGAAAAGTGCACGTAACTAAGGCGCTGATTGGTGGTGGTGATGTTAAAGCAGGATAAAAGAGAAGACTTATAGAAAAGATCCATATTTATTTTAGAGAGAATGGTGTAGAGAAGTTACTAGTTTTCTAAAATACTTTCTGAGAGAGTATTTCTCACCCCCCCCCCCATTTCTTCCCTCTTCATTTTCTGTTTCTTAAACCGATTCTACTCATTTTATTGGCAACTAGGAGTTAAATTTTATAAAATGAATGGGTGTGTTAATCTTACTTTTTTTTTTGAAGTAGGATAATTTTGGTTTTAGAACACAGGGTATATCAATCTCCTAAAAGAATGTTTAAGTAAGATGACTGATAGAACTTTCTCTCTCTAAAGTCTTATAAAACTTAATTAGTAAGATCAAAGTCTACAAAGGTTTAATAGCCACCTTCACATTTACCAGATGCCTTGTTAGTAATTCAGTTTTAAAGTAGAAATCCTAAACCAGCCAAAAATAGAGCCAAATGTTTTTAGGAGATTTAACTTATGATTTTTTAAGTAAATATAATGAATAACCCTAAATGCTGTCTCAGAGCACTATTTCAAAATAGGCACATTAGCAAAATAAACAAGACATGAATCAACCTGAAGAAGCTCCTATTCTTCAGACTGCAGATCATGTGTAGGAAATCTCACTTTTCTTCCCTTCCCTTCCCTTCCCTTCCCTTCCCTTCCCTTCCCTTCCCTTCCCTTCCCTTCCCTTATCCTTTCCTTCCTCCCTTCCTTTTTCTTTTTTGTTAATCCTCACCCAAGGATATTTTCCCATTGATTTTTAGAGAGAGACAGAGAGAAAGAGAGAGAGAAAAAAAACATTGATGTGAGATAGAGATATCGATTGGTTGCCTCCTGCACACACCCTGACGGGAGCCAAGGATTAAGCCTGCAATAGAGGTATGTGCCCTGGGCCAGAATTGAACCTGCGACCCTCCAGTCCATGGGCCTATGCTCTAACCACTGAGCAACCAGCCAGGGCTCTTTTATTTCATATAAAAATTTTGTCTGAAATAAAAGAAAATAATTGGCATCACTTGATTCTATTATTCATTACATTTACTATTTTTCTACAAAGTAGTGTTTCTTGACATGTACTGACTTTCTAATCTGAAATGCCTGCTAAAATATTTTCATTAAGATGTGTTGTATTTACTAATAAAGGATCTTCCAATTTGGGACTCAGAATACTTAATTTGGACTATGGTGCAAAGTCAAGAGTAAATGCAGTCAGCATTTCAACATTATTAAACATAAACCTGATACTGCCTTACATCAGTTGCAGTTTTTGCTAGTATAATTCATTATTACTTATTCCCTTTGCATTTCTAGAGCAATTATTTCTATGAAATTTATGCATTTGGATGAAGTGCCCCAGTAGAAAAGAAACATTTAAATTTTTTTGAAGGCTGTGGTGTAGTGATGAGACATTGAGAAGTAATCTGTCTTTACGCAAAACAATTAAAAATGTTTGTGCACACACGTTTGATGCATGTCCTGTTTTAAAGATGTTAAGCCCCATCTGATTACCCATGTTTTCTTAAAACAGAGAGGCAGATGATAATCTTCTCTTAAAAATTATTTGGTTGAGAGGAAACAATTTAAAAATAAAAGAGCGCTCCATTCCAACCTGAAAAATCTGTATTTTTTAAAAGTGGCATGTGTGTACTTGTAAATCTAAGTAGAAAAATGCAGCTAGCATATACCAGTTACACATGTTGCATAGCAGGTAGGGAAATGAATGTGCTCCACATTTTAAGGGATACAATTTTGTAATGCACACGGCCACATAAGAAATGAAAAGAAAACAAAGTTTATGAAAAATCAAAACTAAAATAAACTTATTTTTATTTCCAAACTAAGCTTCTTAGCAACCTTAAACCATTTTTTAGTTATTCGCATTAAGACTTAAATTTACCTTATTCTAACCATTAGTTTAGAAGATCCCCAAACATTCTGCTTATGAAATTGAATATCTTACTTAAGAGCTGTCGATTTCAAAGAATATACCATGTTTATGGATTGGTAGAATCAACATCATTAAAATGTCCATACTACCCAAAGCAATCTATAAATTCAATGGAATCCCCATTAAAATACCAACGCCATATTTCAAAGACCTAGACCAAACTCTCTGAGAATTCATATGGAATAAAAAAAGACCCTGAATAGCCACAGCAGTCTTGAGAAAAAAGAACAAAGTTGGAGGGATCACAATATCAGATATCAAGCTCTATTCCAAAGCCACTGTTCTCAAAACTGCCTGGTATTGGCACAAGAACAGACATATAGACCAATGGAAATGAACAAAGAACCCAGAAATTGACTCAAGCCATTATGTTCAATTAATATTTGACAAAGGAGGCAAGAGCATACAATGGAGTTAAGACAGTCTCTTCAATAAATGGTGTTGGGAAAATTGGACACATGCAAAAAAAATGAAAGTAGACCATCAAAGTACACCATTCACCAAAATAAACTCGAAATGGATAAAGGACTTAAATGTTAAGATGAGAAACCACAAAAATCTTAGAAGAAGCCATAGGCAGAAAAATAGCAGACATTTGTCATAGCAATATCTTAACCAATACAGCTCCCAGGACAATAGAAACTAAGGAGAAAATAACCAAATAGGACTACATCAAAATAAAAAGTTTCTGCACAGCAAAAGAAACCATCAAACAATAACAAGAAAGCCCAATGCATGGGAGAACATATATGCCAATGTTATCTCCGATAAGGGTTTAATCTCCAAAATTTATAGGGAACTCATATAATTTAACAAAAGGAAGATAAACAATCTAATAAAAAAAATGGGCACTTAATAGAGTATGTCCTAACTAGAGGACATACAGAAGGCCAAGAGACAAATGGAAACATGCTCAAAGTCACTAATCATCTGAGAGATACAAATCAAAATGACAATGAGGTACCATCTCACACCTATCAGAATGGTTATCATCAACAAATCAACAAATGACAAGTGCTGACGAGGATGTGGGGAAAAAAGAAGCCTCTTGCACTGCTTGTGGGAATGCAGTATGTAGTTTCCTCAAAAAACTAAAAATGGAACTTCCATTTGACCCAGTAATTCCACTTCTAGGAATATATCCCAAGAAAACAGAAACACCAATTGGAAAGGATGTATGCACCTTTATGTTCATAGCAGCACAATTTACAATAGTTAAGATTTGGAAACAACCTAAGTGCCCATCAGCAGATGAGTGAATTAGAAAACCATGATACATCTACACAATGTAATACTATGCTGCTCTAAAAAAGCAGGAGTTCTTACCATTTGCAACAGCATGGATGGAACTGGAGAGCATTATGCTAAGTGAAATAAGCCAGTCAGAGAAAATAAATATTATATGATCTCATTCATGTGTGGAATATAATGAACAACATATACTGATGAACAAAAACAGAATCAGTCACAGAAGCATCAAACAGATGGTACAACCTATGAGGAAAGGCGGGGTGGGGTACAGTGAGGGAGTAAGAGATCAACCAAAGGACTTGTATGCATGCAAATGAGCATAACCAATGGACACAGACAGTAGTGGGGTGAGGGCATGTGCTGGGGGGTGGGTGAGAGGTCAATGGGGGAAAGAGGAGACTCATGTAATACTTCAAACAATAAAGAATTTAAATTAAAAAAAGAGCTGTCCATTTCTATGAATATTTTTCAGAATCTATTATATGTTGGAAAGATAGGATTGCAACTTTTGAATATCAGCTATCAAGACTATTTAACACATTTTAAAAGATAATGAAAATAGAAACATTTTATATTGATTTTAAGTTATACATTTCTGAAATTTTGAAGCGATAACTATGTTATTTATGCATGCAGATAAAACAACAAGGTTATAAAACTTTGGATTTTAAAATTAGAATGGTTGTCTTTTGTAGTATTATTTATATATAATAAAGGCAAATGAAAAAAGTAATTGCTAATTTTTTTATTTTATATTTTTATTGATTTTGGAGAGGAAGAGAGAGAGAGAAACATCAATGATGAGAGAGAATCATCGATCAGCTGCCACCTGCAGGTCCCTATTGGGGATCGAGCCTGCAATGCCAGCATGTGCCCCGACCCAGATTTGAATCCAGTACCCTTCAGTCTGCAGGCTGACGCTCTATCTACTGAGCCAAACCAGCTCAGGCAGTAATTTTATAATACTATTTTTAATTCACTCATCAAACAGCTCTGAATTAATTTACTGTGACAAGGTATTATAACTACTGCCCTGGATGCATAACAAAAGTTTAGCCATCCAATTGTTTCTATAACTTAAGGACTAATTCTTACTGTCACTGTGAAGTAAAGCTGCTTGGTGTGCATACTGAGTAAAAGGGAAAACAAAGCAAACAAGACAAACAAAAAAGCACAAGAAATGCCTGCCAGTGAATTAAAAAAACTACTATTTAACTGGGTTGGGACCAAAGGTTGTTAGTGCTATTGGCCACAACTATTGGGAAAAAAACAAACAAAAAACAAAACCCAAATGTCAAGCTGACCTCTGAGTGGTTACTGGGTGAATACTAGGTTCAGTGGTTTGTTCTGGATGAACATCAAGACATGGGGACGCTTGCCCAACACTTTGGTTAGAGCTTTTTCTTCCATTAGCGCAGTTTAGAAAAGTGTTTAAAGTGTGACTTGCTCCGAACATTCATGGTTCTATTTTTATCATTATATTAAACAAATGAAAGCACTCCATATTTTGAATGTATTCTCTTTTCTTATATTCATATGGGGCTACAGCTGCATGATCTTCGTTAGTTAGGAATCATTGTTGATAGCAAGATTCTGAATATTGTAAATTCAGAACTTGACAGACAGAAAATAAAATCATTATGGGCTGTGACACTCTTTGAGAAAGACAGACACGGGTGATATAAATGATAGTAATTGGGCTGGAGGTGGGTGGGAACAAGGTCCGAAGGACCTCTCTGAGGAGGTGACATGTAAATTGTGGTCTGAAGGATGAAAAATTGTGCAAAGAAGCAGGGAAAGAGTTTGTAGGTAGAAAGAAGTGAAAGGTAGATGTCTGAGGAGAAAGGAGCTTGTTGATTAGGAACAGAAAAGAGGGTAGCTTAAATTTCCCTGAAAATAACTTTTCTTATTTAATTTCATATCCAATGGAGAGTACCCTGCTATCAAGCAGATAGCTTTGGTTCTGCTACACTAACCAACCGTCCTCAGTCTCAGCCCCCTTAAACAGCTAGATTTATTTCTCACTCACTCTGTATGTCCATTGGAGGCTGGCCAGGTGCTCTGCTCTGCCTCCTCATCCAGGCCAGGACCCATGCTGATGAGCAGTCTCTGTCTGGAACCCAGAGGTCACGGTGACAGAGTAGAGAGGGAAAACATAGCACATCAAGTTCAGGCTCTTAAACCATCCACACACATCACTTCCACTCGCATTCCATTGGCCAATGCAGTGACTAATCATGTCAGCAAGGAAGTGGGACTCTCCCGTGTGCCCAGAAGAGGAGAAAAACTGTAACTGGTGGTGAGCAGCAGGCGTATCTCCCATGGGGGTCAGTGAACAAGAACAGCCTGGAATTGCATGTGCAATGTGTGTGCGTGTGTGTGTGTGTGTGTGTGTAGACACCTTTTCCTTGTCTCCAGAGAAAAGGTCTATTGCTGTAATCAGATTCTCAAAGGGATCTGTGACACAACAATGATTAAAAACCACTGGACCAGTTGAAAACTGTCATGTAAACAGATAATTGCTCTACAAGACAATTTGCAGCATGAGTGAGAGGCTAAAATGATTAAGGAATTATGCGTGCACATGTGAGCGCAGGTGCATGCTTGGCGATAAGGACAATGTTGAGCAAATCTGCAGACTAAAGGGTAGAAGCCAGAGGACAGAGAGTGATGGATTAAATACATGGAGGTCTGAGGACAAGTGACTAATGTAATGAAGTCCCAGAAGAAGCCTGAGGAGACGGTGTTCAATATTCTCTAGAAGTGGCAACTTCAGGGGCTAGAAGAGATACCATTCCTCTGGTGGGAGGAAGGGAGGAGAAGGTGGGTGACTCAAGCTGCAGGTGAAGGGGAAGGAGAGGACCTCTATGTTGTCTGTGACATATGGACAAGGACAGTTACTTAGGAGGAGGGGATTGTGGGTATGTTGATAGTTTGGAACAGCTGTAAGGGAAATCGGACACAGAGCTGCTGGGGACAAACAGAAAGACTGCCAGTAGCCAGGAGGGTCCAGCTGATGTCGGAGAACATAGACTTGACACAATGCCAGTAAACAGAGTGAGGGGATTTTTCCTAATTTGTGCTCAGCTGTCTGGAAGTAGGAGCTGAGGAAGTTACAGTTGAGCTGATCCAGGGCTAGGGATTAGCAGAACAGGTGCAGCAACATGCCTTGCTGATAATATAAAGTTCAGGAATTTCTGAGCAGGGAAAAAGAGCTAATTTTGCCTTTTAACTGTAACAGTAATAGAAGCAAACTTACCCCTATAGTTCTCCTTTCTGAGTTGCAGTTTTTGCTCCCTGTATAACTTGTCTTTGTTTTGAGTTTATAACGAATAGGACTAATAACATAACCAATATAGTCAGGGGTAAGTAGCATAGCTAATTTCTTTTCTTATCGTTTAAGTAAAATCAACCATTTCAAGCCACCTAAGATTTTATGTGTTCCTAATATTCTCTTACTCTTCTAGTGAAATCTGACAGAAGAAAGGTAAAAGGAAAAACATGAAAGCTCTAAAAAGATAATTATATATTCAGAGGCATAAATATAGAATTGCTTAGCTAAGCATCTTGCTATTAATTAGCATGCCATCAATTTTGCTGCCTTGAGTGATTAAGTAAGACATTGTATTTAGAGAAACCATTAAAGGAAGACAAAGGAAAAACATCTGTAGTAGTTTAGCTCAGTGCAGACTGCAGTCTGAAATGGCATTGTGTTACTTTTCTCTTTTCCCAGTTGCCTGCCAACTCCCTATGTTTTTCTGATTTCGATGCGGTTACATCATAAGCATTTGGTGAAAATGGTGTTGCTGTTCATCAAGGCTGCATCTGCATATAGCAGGCAAACACAGCCGCAATAAAAATAATTCTGGTTTCCTGAACCACTTTGCTTGAAGTCTGTCATTTTATTTTCCATTTCCTCAGAATGGTGGTTTCATCTCTTAAGTATCTATTGAGGACTGGCAGGTGAGGTGAGCAAGCCATGTCCATCATTTAGAATTATGTTTGAAGCTTAAATTAAATATGACTTTTCCCATCCTTCCTCAATAGAAAGAAGTTAGCAGTAGGGCACATGAGTTAAACAGAGATGGTCGCTGCGAATGGTTCTTTCCCAGAAGGCCCTCTCTTGGAATTTCAGTTGTTGATAACTAGCAGGTTTCATCTCCAGGAACTCAGATAAGTTCCTCTGTGCTTCTCTGGCCTGCCAGCTTGTAGACAGTCTCCAGCTGAGGCAGTGCTGCCAGAATGGATAGCAGGAGAATGTACGTGACTCTCTATTTATCCTAAAGTATGATAATTTGAGGGAAAATTAAAATTGTCAGTTTTTCACTACACCCTACCGCTCTCAGTGCTGGTTATCTAATCAGACAGCACAAATATACTTCTGCATAAAATTCTGTAAACGGAGGGAAAAGCCAAGAAAAGAGGGGAATTGATGTCTTGCCAAAGGCTACACAGTATGTGTAGGGCAGGACTGGGCACCTGAGTCCCCTGACTGATCTGGCTGGAGTCTGCCTGCTCTAGCCCAGGACAGCAAGCTTGTGGACGCTGAGATCATGAAGTTATGCGAGAGGCAAGGACAACAGATTTTATTTATTTTTAATTTTTAATTTTTAAAAAAATATACTTTTATTGATTTCAGAGAGGAAAGGAGAAAGAGAGAGAAACATCAATGATGAGAGAGAATCATTGATGGGCTGCCTCCTGTATGCTCCACACTGGAGATCGAGCTGCAACCCAGGCATGTGCCCTGACCGGGAATCAAACTGTGACCTCCTGGTTCACAGGTTGATGCTCAACCACTGAGCCACGCCGGCCAGCAGGACAATAGATTTTAAATATACAAACACTGACTTGCACTAACCTGTTCCAGAAGCCCAAGGACTGTGAGCGCTTTGGGGACAGTCCATCTTTGCAATCTAGGCTCCAGCTCAATGCCTGGCGTATCAGTAGATACCCAGCCAACGGTGAATAAATTCTGTTGAGTAAATTCAGAGCCTTTAAACACGTAAATCAAACAATCCCATTCTCTGCTTAAAATGCTGCAGTACCCTCTCATTTCTCTCAGAGTAAAACTCCAAGCCGTGACCTAGGCGATCCGGTCTTTGCTACCTCTCGGACGGCATTTCCATTTCCTCTTCTCCTAGCTCCTCTTCTCCTCTTCCCCTCCTTTGGCTCCTTCTCCACAGGAGGCAGCTCCCTTTGCACTGGCTGTTCTCTATGCCTGGACTCTGACTCTACATGCATAAAAGGCCACCTCCTTTATTTCCTTCAAGACTGCGCAATGGCCCAGTGATCCCACTTCTAGGAATATATCCTAAGAGACCAGAAACACTCATCAGAAAGGATATATGCACTCCAATGTTCATAGCTGCACAATTTATAATAGCTAA
This sequence comes from Corynorhinus townsendii, assembly GCA_026230045.1. Taxonomy (NCBI): domain Eukaryota; kingdom Metazoa; phylum Chordata; class Mammalia; order Chiroptera; family Vespertilionidae; genus Corynorhinus; species Corynorhinus townsendii. Next base: position 74,123,619 of record JAPDVU010000001.1, on the reverse strand, counting down.
GACTTGGGAACAGCCTAAGTGCCCATCAGCAGATGAATGGATAAAACAACTATGATACATTTACACAATGGAATACTACATGGCAATAAAAAATAAAAAACTCTTACCATTGCAACAGCATGGATGGACCTGGAGAGTATTATGCTGAGAGAAATAAGCCAGCCAGAGAAAGATTAGTATTACATGATTTCACTCATATGTGGAATCTGATGAACAACATAAACTGTTGATCAAAAATAGACCCAGAGACACAGAAGCATGAAAAGACTGTTGAACCTCAGAGGGAAGGCAAGAGATCAACCAATGAACTTGTATGCAAATATCATAACCCATGGACACAGACTATGGGGTGGTGAGAGCCTGGAGGGAGGGGTTGGAAGAGGTTAATGAGGGAAAAAGGAGGACCTATATAATATTTTCAACAATAAAGATTAAAAAAAAAAAGACTTTGACCAAATGTCACTTTTTATTAAAAGGCATATTCCCACTGCCCTTTTAAAAATCACAGCCCTTTTCCAGCCCCCTGCCCACCCATACTCCTGATCTCCCTCAGCCTGCTCTATTTCTTTCATAATACTATCATCTCCTAACTTTAATTTGCTATGTTGTTTACTTATCTGTTAAGTGGATATTTTGTTGTCTGTCTTCTTTATGTTAGGATGATAGCCTACGAGGGTAAGGATTTTTGTCTTTTTATTGTTCACTGGTATCCTTGGTGTTTCACACCCAGAGGGTGCTTTTTAAATAATTGTTGAATGAATAAATTAATAAAACTGGATTAGGGAAGCAAATGAGTGGGAAAGTGCAAAGGATCTAGGGTTAAAGACAGGTATAAAGGTGAATGAACCATAAGTCCTGGTAAATTTATAGAGGCAAACATTCATTTTCCTATTACTAGTAAAAATGCTCTTGCAAGTTGAGATAAACCTGGCCAACTTTTAGAGTCAAAGCTACAGACATTCATCTTATTAACTGTTGAGCTCTCTTGTTAACAATGTGCAGGTTAATCCCTGAGAAATTTAGACAGAGAGCACATGTATAAATTGGTATTTCCCAAAGTGGGTAGGAGGCTCTCTGCATTAGGATTGTTGGTAAGTATTAAGGTTCCTGAGCCTTATCCAGTTGGCTTAATAATCTGTAAGGATTAGATCCCTAGGTGATTTCAATGCATGCTCAAATATGAGATTATTATTACATAGCACATGTACACAAAACAATGGGACTACACTAGGACAGTATCTCTCTGTTGCATAATTATTCCACAGGATGCTATTAAGATTGCATTTTTTTTTAGAAAGCATTCTTGAAATAATAGAGTAGATAAACAATGAGTTAAATTGATTTTTTAAAAATATATAACAGGAATTCTCAGGACCTTTGATACACTGACTTGATTGTGAATTCCCAACAGGAGGATATTGTATGCTGCATCCCAGATTCACTTCATCATGCATATCTCTTTTTAGGCACCTCTTACTAACTTTTGGGAGTGATTTATCTTTAAAGAAAAAGTCTGGGCATTGTTAGAGATAATATTGGCGATTCTTTCCTGATTCTAGCAATCTATAATTCTTTGTAATTCTGTTTTCTTTCTTATTACCTCCCTTGGTTTGTAATCTAATTGGGGCTTTTTACACCCCTGAGCAAGAGGTATGAAATCGTGTATTTGTATTTCATGGTTTCCCAGGACTCACCCTTGCCAGTGAAAAAGGTCTTTTGCGTGTGTGTGTGTGTGTGTGTGTGTGTGTGTGTGTGAGAGAGAGAGAGAGAGAGAGACAGAGAGAGAGAGAGAAAGAGAGAGAGAGAGCAAGAGGAATGCCAGTAGAGAGAGGGTACACAGAATAGCCTATGTACAGTATACCTGAATGAGTTTGCTTGTTAAAGGCACATTTGGTAGGTTAGTAAATGAGGCTTCTATCCTTTGTGTGAGGCTGTATGTGTCAGTGGGTGCACGCATATAAATATCTCCCTGGGTATAAGTCCAGGCGGGGCGAGTTCTCCCGCGTTGATCACTGCTATCTATTCCCTCTGTCACTTTCCACCCCTTTGGCATGGCCCCTGGAAACAAGATCGTATGTGCCTGGAATAAACAGCCTTCTCCCCCTTCGAAAGGCACCCGAGGTCCGCAGCACATTACATCCTTCCGTGTAATGGAAGTACCCACACATGGGCAACCGCTGTCTGCAGATGTAATGAACCGAGTGGGAGGTAATGAGAAGTGACTGTCACGCCATCTCCAGGGCCCGTTCCTCCCGCCGCACAATTACACGGTGACCCTAGAGAGAGACGGAAAGGAGGCAACACCCTCCCCCTTCCTGAGGGTCTGACAATCAGCCCCAGCTCACCAGAAGGAGCTGAAATGCAGCGGGATTCATTTGACAGTCCGGAGGATGTGCAGGGAGATACGTGATAATAATACGGGAGGCAGTTCTCCGCAGTCACACGCTGTTTCCTCCGTGCGGACTTGGCCTCGTGCCTGAACGATGCCAGCGGACCAAGACAGTCCTCTCCTGCTCTCCCCTGGCATGTGCTTTGGGGTGAGAGCTGTTACTTCTGTCGTAACCGGAGGGTCCAGGGAGCGGGCTAGTGGGCAGAGCCGCGCTTCCTTTAGAGGAAGGCACGCGAGGCTTCCCCCCAAATGCTCTTAAGTAATGATGACAGAGACAGTGGTAACAGCTCCCGGGTGCTCTGTCTCCCCAATCTTGTTTCAGAGTTTCCTTTCACAGAGAGTGTTCACTATGGGGACCATTTCCACGGGCTTTACTCTTGTGTTGAAAGGGAGATGTCAGGGCTGCAGAGAAGCGAGTGGGTTGCCCCCAGAGTCAACTTTCATTGATTTATCTTTAAAATAATTTTATTGGTTTCAGAGAGAAAGGGAGGGGGGAGAGAGAGAGAGAGAGAAAAACAGTAACGAAGAGAGAGGATCATTGATTGGCTGCCTCCTGCATGATCAGGGATGGAGCCCGCAACTTGGGCATGTGCTCAGGCCAGGAATCCAGCGGTCACCTCCGGGTTCACAGGTCCATGCTCAACCACTGGGCCCCCACGGCCGGGCCAGAGTCCACTTTTAGAGAGAGAGCCTACAGAAGGAGCAAAAAGGCGGAAGCCTTTGAGAAATCTTTTCATTGTCTTCATGTCGCTGTGATAGCTGAGGCCTGCCCATGCTCGGAGGGAAGCCTGCCAACCGCTTGCTGAACAGTGAAGGGGCACAAGCTGGGCTGCTGTGTTGCTTGGCACCAGGAGAATCGCAGCTCAGGCTGGCTGCTGGCAGGGCCAACCCATTTTCCACTCCTCTGCGCCTCGCCCGCCAGCAGAAAGCCCCCAGGTGGCATCAGGGAGAATTAGCGTGTCAATGGCAGGGCCTGCTAATTTCTCACCACTTCATTAGCTGACAGTTCAAGGAAAGCGCTCTCCTGCCATTCACCTCCGGTCTGTGAGCTGGCACTTCTCATCAGCCCAAGCAGAGTTCAGTCGTGTGGCGTTGACATGCTGGTGACTTCTGGTTCTCCCCATCACGTGTGCTAGTCTATTCCCTGACCCTCTCCTGGCAATTACCTAACGGACGTCCCTGGGACATGGCTCTGAAATCTCCTTTAGGTTCAGACTGGGTTTAGTGTCACCAGGAAAAGGTGTGAAATGATCCTGCCCGTGTCTTTTCACAGAATGGGTTCAAAGATGTGCCGCAGAGAGGAAGCATAATAGTACCCTATATTTAAAGGACACTCTCTTACAACATTACTACTAGCTCATTCATATTTTTTTAATGCTTACTATGTGCCAGGTATTATTCTAAGCACTTTATAAGTCATTATATACTCCCTAGAGGCGCAAGGCGGGGCAGGGTGGAGGAGGCGGTGTCCCTCAGCCTGGCCTATGCCCTCTCACAATCTGGGACCCCCAGGGTAGGGTCCCTAGGCCTGCGATCGGGGCCTATGGGGCTTTCCTTTCCCCGGCTGGTTGCAGGCAGCTGGCCATCTGTGCAGCACTGCCTCCCCATTCCCCCGCCACCAGTTGCCTCCCTCTGTGGGCAACGATAGGTTGCCCACAGAGGTGCGTGGGGTGCGATAGTTTGGCTGGCCTGGGTCTCCCACTACAGGGTGATTGCTGGCCAGCCCCACACACCCGCCATGCTGATCGCCACAGAGGGAGGACCCGCCTACCCTCCGCAGCTGGGTAGCCTGGGCCTTCCTCTGTGGGTCGATGGTGGGACGATTGGGGTCCCCCGACCAATTGGAACGCACCCGCTGTTGACTGGCCTGGGACCAGTGGGGGTCATAGCGTGGGTTGTCTGGAAGGTCATCAGGACAACCTTCTGCTGTTCCATCATTTGGTTTATTTGCATATTATGCTTTTATTATTATAGATTTGTCTTTGATACAGGAGGAAACTGAGTCACAGAGAGATTGAGTTTGTTGCTTAGGATCCACAGTATTTGAATACAGGAAGCCTGGATCCAGAGCCCACACTCTAAGTGCTAGGGTGTTTTGCCACAATTAGTCAATCACTTAGTTAATTCCTGGAGTAATTCAGCAAAAATTAATGAAGCACTAACTATGTGTCACTTAATATGCCAGAGTTTAGCTTATTAGAGTTTAGCTACCGATCCTTTCATTTCAATTTCCATGTCTGAAGGCAGTTGTGGAGTACACACTGTGTTTCCAGGGTTGTGCTCATGTAGACACAAGGGAAGTGCAGGGTGTGATCCTGCCATTGAGAAATGTACAGACATGTAGACCAGGGGCTAACAAACTTTTCTCTGTGAATGGCCAGAGAGTCAATATTGTTGGCAATGAGGGTCACATGGTCTCAGTCCCAATAAATGTAAAAGCAGCTTTAGCCACTATGTAAATAATGAGCAGTCTGCATTCTAATGCAACTGCAGAAATAAGCAGCGAGCCATATTGGGCCCATGGGCTTCCTGATAAAGAGGCCCTAAGAGAAGAATGTAGAACAGGGAGCAGTGATAATGTGACTGAAAGCAGAGCTCTGTGGGTACTGCCTGTCCGGCATGTGAGGTACACAGGTGAAGCAAAGTGTCAGGGAGCACAGAGACTAGCGTAGTGTGCATTTTAGTTAAGAGGCAGATGGTTTCTGGAGATGGAGCCTGACCCTCCCCTAAAAGATGGGAAGTATGCTACTCCCAGCTGTGAAGCTGTAAGGTGGTTTCATGAACCAGTTCATGGTTCTTATTACTATGTGTAGCAGGCAAGTTGGTTGTCTTATTTCCTTCGTCGCTTTCTTCCTGGCTAATAGAACCCCACATTTGTTTGGTACCTTGATTTGTTCAGCTCCAAGCAATGACATATCACCAATTAAAGTCAATCTTAATAATTATATCCTCAAATTTTCCAGCCATATGACCTAATTCTGATCAAAATGCCTGCTGGGTGAAGTGGGGGTGGAATGATTGGGAAACTTTTAGCTTTTCTCATCAAAGGGACAGACAAAGCTCATGCCGCCTACCCCTCCTGTTTTCCTGTCACAATGGGAACATGAAAATGAGCTGGGCAGCCTTTCTGGGGCCACCGTGTTGTAGATGGGGTATGGGGGCAGAGAGAGGTAGCCACTGAGTAGCTGCATAGTGGCTGGGCTGCCTGCCTCTGGCTTCCTTGTTAAGAGTTAGCTAAGACTATATATTTTTTATCAGTGTTATTTGCAATAACTAAGTATATATGTATATTGTTTCAAGTCACTCTTAGTTGATTAAAAAATGTGTCTTTAAAGATTTTCCAGGAGAACTAACTAGAATTTACTTACTCCTAGAAGTTTCCCATTTCCTTAGATATTTCAGAAAATTGTGCTAAATTAGATAAGAATTATTTCTACTAGTTTTCACTTTCTTGTTAAGTGCCTTCCCCATAGTATGCTAATTAGGAGAAAAAGAGCATATTGCACAAACCCATTTTAAGTTAATATCATTAAGTTAAACATCATTCACTTACATTGTTAGTGTATATGTCTTTAAATCTGTATGACAAGGGGTCAATAGTGGTTGTGCCTGGGTTATTGATTTTATGTAGGTGTCAGGATTAGGAGTGTGTTCTTTTTTTTTTTTTTTGCTTTATTTTTCTAACTATTATAGAGAAAATACATAAACAGAAAAAAAAGTATAAAATGGCACTGACAAAAATTAAATTAATTTTATGTGAAGGCAAGCTTCTTTTCTGGCTGACACTATTTTCCTCTCGTTTTTCCTTTTGGTTTTCTAAACTCACCTCTTATCAATTTTCTTTCCCATATTATAGTGGTTTTTTTGTGTGTGTGTTTCTAAAAAAATAAGTGCTAGCTTTCTGTACATTTTCCTGTGAAGTGTAGTCCCCAGTATGATATTGTAAGTGTAAAGTTGGGTCACATGTTACTAAATGTTACCCGATTTTCTCTTATAATCACTCATTCATTTAGTAGATGTTGTAGAGTGGCTGTTATGCACCAGCCTCTGTTCTGTGTGTGACAAAATGAGGAGGAACAAGCATTTGGAACTGTGTGCTCCTCTCTCTTACTCCTCCTTGCTTTGGGCTGTCACATATTACTCATTCTGTAAGACCAGTATAAATGCTGCCTCTCGCATGAAACCTCGAGTGACCCACTCATTGAGGATTAACTTACACTTCTACATTTCCATCACACTATTGTTTCTTGCAGTCTTTGGTTATTTTTGCATTGATGGCATATTATGTTGGTATGCATCCTTGTCTGGGCTGTGAATTCCTTTAGAAGAGCTACTGTGTCATTTTGGCCTTTCCTAGGTCTGTGTTGCTTCTTTAAACAACCATGCCTTTATCCACAGTAAGGGTGACAGGCCACATAAATTACATGCTCAGACACATGCTCTCTGTGCAGAATGTCCTGAACTTGACCTATACCTTGTCACATGTTATTCATCCATTTTCCCAGATGCCAACAGATACCAATGCCACTTGTCTTTCTGATCTTCTCTCTGTTCTTCTGGTATGCTTCCTCCCTGGTCTTTTCTAGACCTCAGCCGTATTCCCTCCCCAACTTTCTTACTTTACAGGGAGACTCAGGCCCTGCAGAGGGACCCTCAGACAGACTATACTTAACACTCATTAAGCCCTTACTTAATAATGTATAATAAATAGGTGGATGAGCAAGTGAATGTTCATAGAAAGCTCACATTTAAAAACCTGATGCTTTTAATAGTAAGTTTGGAGGAAAAGAAAATCAAAATACTATTGGCTACAGGTGGTGTTTATAAAGGCATGAGGAGACACACAGATATGGTGGCACACAGGCCAGTGTTCTTCTGAGCACATTCTTGTTGGTGTGGTGACCCTCCTTAAGTGAGGGAGAAAAGAAAAAAAAGAAAAAAAAAACCAACTTTTTTTCTAATTCAAGTTAGATCAGGAAATTGTGGCAATTTTTGGAATGTCAAGAGTAAAAATAAGAAAGAATTAATCCTGTTAGCCCCAAAAGGGAAGCTGTCACCACCAAAGCTGTAACTCTCTAAATGAATGTAACACCTCTGAAAACTTACAACTGTGCCAAGTGTTTACATGTTCTCTGTGAATGTGGCATCAAGCAGCAAGCGGTTTTGGTGGAGAAGCACACCATCTGTGTGATCACCCACCCTTGCTAGAGTGCTTTGAACTCAGCAATGTGCAACAGATGCATCTACATATACAGTATTCCTCCTCGCATGGTTCAGAATGGGTATGAGGAAGTAAGGGAAAACAACCAGCTTCCTTGAAACTCAGACTCCATCTGACATCTTTCCAGACACCATTCTTAACCATACTTCATGCAGTCCTGGAAGGTAACCTTTTCACAATAGGTTTACAAATAATTAAACAGGACGGCCTGACCTAGAACATCAGCGGCGGCCTTCACAATCACTCAGTCTGGAAGGGGGAACCAGATCACCGTTTGGTTTGCATTTAATTGAAAGTCTGTGTAATTGTGGGAGAAACAAGTCCACAGAAGTCATATGTGTGCACTCCAAGCAGATGAATGAAAATGGTTTCACTATATACTTCATCATTACTATAGTAGATGTGTCTCTTTGGAAAAATAACACTGGATAATTTTGATGAAAATACAAAATCAAGAATGCAAGACTGTGCTTTATATTTTGCTTATTTATATATTCCACAGATGCCCTCCCCAGTTTGGCTCAGTGGACAGAGCGTCAGCCTGCTGACTGAAGGGTCCTGGGTTCGGTTCTGGGCTAAAGGCACATATCCGAGTTGCAGGTCGATCCCCAGTAGGGGGCATGCAGGAGGCAGCCAATCAATGATTCTCTCATCATTGATGTTTCTAGCTCTCTCTCCCTCTCCTTTCCTTCCTGAAATCAATAAAAATATATATGAAAAAATATTCCACAGGCATTCACCCAGGTATTTTGTTTGAGGATTAGTTCATCCTAATTTCAGAAATGAAATCTAAAGTTGCACTCATCAAAATGTACATATCAGTAAAGGTTGCTCACCCGTTCTGAATCATGTCCTCACTTGCCTGCAATTGATGAGGTGACATCATGTCCTTTCAGGCTGGTCAGAAGCTGTGCTGGGTGAAGAAGGGACATTCCTTACATAAGTGGGGCAGCTTTTTCCACTTTGCCCACAGTTCTGTCTCCCATTTTTCCTGTCTGGAAGGTAGAGGCACTGTCAGTGTTGAAAAAGAGCACACTCTAGGAATGAAGTGATAGTAACTAAAGAATTTAAGAGAAGTGGTGGGTGAAAGATGTGTCATTCTACATTTATGTGATAAATTCAAAACAGAACTTTAATATGATCAGAAAATGAGTTGTCATTAATATTTTCCTGCAAACTTGGGGTAAGACTTGCATTGTGGCCACCGTCTATGAAGCACAGTGACAACCTTTAAGAGGGTCGTTAGAAATTGGTATTCATGGGTGGCTTGCTGGCTCAAGAAGCCGTGTGACTGATGTAACCAGTGTTATAGAAATTATGTTGGGGAACTGCAGAGGCAAGAAGATCTATATTGTATCAATACAAACATACACCAAAGAGTCTTGGCATTGTGAATCTTGACAGCATGGCTACTTTTTCCCCTCTCAGTGGGAAAACAAAAACAAAACAAAACAAAAATCCGTAATTATTTTTGCCCTCAAATTAGGTCAGGAACTGTCAACCATTTTTGGAATGTCAGACTAAAAATGAGAAATACAGAATTAATCCCGCTAGCACAAAATAAAGCACGAGTGCCACTGAAAGATAATGGCAAAATGGTTACTAGACCTGAACAGGAAGAGGGGGCACCTGGACACTATGAAGAATCTTCACCTGCCTTGATGGGATAATAAATAAGTCCATCTTCTCCACTTATGATTTTAAATCTTCTTCAACAAATCATTGTACCTGGGCCCATGTATTCTTAAGGCATGTTATTTATCTATTTATTTGTTCTCAGTTAATTTTATTTTTATTTAAAAATTGGGGTGACGTTGGTTAAGAAGATGAGTTTTTCAGGATCAGATTCTATGATACATAATCTCTATACTGCATGTGTCCCCACCACCCAAAGTCACATCATCTTCCATCACCTTTGGCCGCCTTTACCCTTTATCCCTCCTGCACCCCTTTCCCTTTGGTAACCACTATACTGTTGTTTGTGTCTGTGAGTTTCAGTTTTCTATCACACATGAGTGAAATCATATGGTTCTTAGTTTTCTCTGACTCATTTCACTTAGCATAATATTCTCAAGGTCCATCCATGTTTTTGCAAATAGCAGTATTTCATCTTTTCTTATGGCTGTGTAGTAATCCATAGTATCTATGTACCACATCTTCTTTTTTAAATTATTTATTGTTTTTCACTTTTATTTTTTTTTAAATACTTTTTAAAAATCTTTATTGTTGAAAGTATTACCTAGGTCTTCCTTTTCCCCCCATTAACCTCTTCCAGCCCGCTCCCATCCCCCAAGCCCCAGGCCCTTACCACCCCATTGTCTGTGTCCATGGGTTATGCATATATGCTTTCAAGTTCATTGGTTGATCTCTTCCCACCCACCCTCTCCTGCTGTACCACATATTCTTTATCCAATCTTCTATCAAAGGACACTTTCTTTGTCTTGACCACTATGAATAATACTGCAGTGAACACAGAGGTTCACATATCTTTATGAATAAATGTTTTCAAAGTTTTTGGGTAGATACCCAAAAGATGGATTGCTGGGTCATATGGTAACTCTAGTCTTAATTTTTTGAGAAACCTCCATACTGTTTTCCATAGTGACTGTACCAGTTTACATTACCACCAGCAGTGAATGAGAGTTCCTTTTTTTTTTTTTTCCACAATCTCTCCAACACTTGTTATTGCTTGTCTTGTTGATAATAACCATTCTAACAGGTGTGAATCTGTGAGACCTTGGTCTTAGAGGAGATTTTATAAATTTGACTGCAAAGGCAAGGGAAGCAAATGCAAAAATAAATTAATGGGATTATATTAAATTAAAAAGCTACTGTAAGCAAAAGAAACTACCAACAAAACAAAAAGGTAACCAACCAAAGAGGAGATGATATTGGCAAATAACAGCTCCGACAAGGGGTTAATAAGAAAAATATATAAAGAAATCATACAACTTAAAACCAAACAAACAATCCAATTTATACAAGGGCAGAGGTTCTGAACAGACACTTTTCCCAAGAAAACATATAAATGGCCAACAGATATATGAAAAGATGCTCAACTTCATTAGCTAAAAGAGAAATGCAAATTTTAATGCATTTTTAAATCAAATTGTTTATATCAACAGAGGCTCTGCAAAAAAAAAAAAAAAATTTGCCAAAGACCCCATACTCTCAAGAGATTGCCCTGATCTGGAGAACCAGATTGACTTTGAACTGTATTTGATAGTCTATACGTAAATATTGAAAGGATGTTTAACAATGTAACAACCAGATTTTATTTCAGAATTGTAATATGCAAAGAGACCAGGTAGGATGAATTAGTGGGTGTACAAGGAAAGATCATAGTCTGGGAAGGGTAGGAGACCAATGCAATTTCCATGTGAGGGCTGACTCACAGTGTAAGTAAAGGGGCTGATGTTTCAAACTTAAAGCAAAATGAGCATGTTTATGTGGTTAACAGAATTAGTGCCATCTGAAAAATAAAGGTTTTTCTTTTTGAGGGGAGAAATGCATTTAGAATTTTATGCTTTGGAACACTGGTTATTTAACTTAAATTTTAAGAATGATGACACCAGTGGAAAGTCTTAATACTGCTTGCACTGAAATCTCAAGGTCTTTTGGCTGCAATTTCTCAGAAACATTACTTCAATCTTTGATTAATCAGAAAGTTTATTTAGACATCCAGCAGAGTTCTCTGAACCTGCCTTTATGCAAGCATTTCCAAATCACTTAAGTTAGTTTCCCAAAGCAAGTAGGAGAGAAAAGGTCTGGCTTTTCTGTATTTAGAGCTACTTTCATCCTCTTTTATCTACAGCACACCATTGACAGCTAACAGATATTTCTAGATAGTTTTGATGTCTCTGGCTCGTTTCTACTGAGGAATATAAAATTCACACCACATCACCAAATGATTATTCAGAGAACACTCCTCTACTCTTGTACTCCCTAAAATGGAAATAGGCCCAATCAGTGTTCATGTGTGGATAAAGAAATATTGCTAAGAGTAAAGAAAGATACCTTGCATTGTGTGTGTGTGCACGCCATTGCCCCAGTTTCTCACCAAATGGAAGGTGCAGACATTGGCACACAGTTCAATATAAAGCAAGGGCATGGAGGATAAAAATGATTATCGGTGGTTATCAAAATCTGACTAATAGTTATGCTGTTGTGATAAAGGTCTCAGATAGTCTTGGTAGCTAAGATTTTCATATAATGCTTGTTTTCTTAACCATGCTGTGGGTTTTCATACGTGTGACTGATTTGGCGAAACTCTGTGAAGTACCGCAAGCTAATTACCATGACAGAAAAAATGTCAGTAAAAATATTCTACTCAAAAAAAGTCATAATATATTGGGTTACTTTGGGTTTTTAAAACTTAGTTATAGACTGATGTATTAAAGTTAAAATCTTGATGTTGCTTTGGGAAGAAGTCATAATAATAACAAACTGCATAACTTTTTTGAAAGTATATAAAAACTTCTTCCCAGTACTTTCTTCATTACATGTCTATTACATGTTTATTAAAATAATAATGCTATGATGATAAGGAAACCGAAGCATGGAATTTAAGTAATTTTTATACAGTTATTTAAAGGCAGAAATAGTAAGTAAACCCTCCAGAGCCTTTCTACTAGATCACACTTTTTCTGTATTAATGCTGATTCTCAATTCAACTTTAAAAAATTCATATGTAGTAGATCACATTTAACAGACAAAAAATCAATATAAATTGATGTAAATGAAGTAACCCTAAAAAAAAAATTAGTCATCCTACTGTTTAAATTTTATAATTACTAAGAACAAAACTTTTGTGTGTGTTCTTTTCACTGTTTTTCTTTTTGTTCTTTTTTAAATGGTTTATTGTTTACAGATGTCCTCATTTCCCGCCCTTAGCCCACCTCTACCCAAACCTCACCCCCTCCCCCCAACCTTTTCTCTAGCCAACACCACCCTCTTGTCTGTGTCTATGGGTTGTGCATATATGTTCTTTGGCTAATCCCTTCACCTTCTTTAATCTATTCACTCTCACCCCACTCCCATCTAACCTCTGTCAGTCTGTTCCTTGTATCCATGCCTCTGTTTCTATTTTGTTCATCAATTTATTTTGTTCTTTAGATTTCACATACAAGTGAGATCACATGGTATTTGTATTTCTCTGACTGGCTTGTTTCACTTAGCATAATAATCTCCAGGTCCATCCATGCTATTGTAAAAGGTAAGAGTTCCTTCTTTTTTACAGCCTTGTCGTATTCCATTGTATAAATGCACCACTGCTTTTTTATCCACTCATCTACTGATGGGCATTTTGGCTCTTTCTAGATTTTGGCTAGCCTATATAATAAATAGGAAATATGCAAATTGACTGTCACTCCAACACACAAGATGGCCACCCCCATGTGGCCAAAGATGGCTGGCCCCATGTGGACACAAGATGGCCATCACAAGACGGCTGGCAGGGGAGGGCAGTTGTGGGAAATCAGGCCAGCAGGGGAGGGCAGTTGGGAAGGACCAGGCCTGCAGGGGAGGGAAGTTGGGGGTGACCAGGCCTGCAGAGGAGAGCAGTTGGGGGGACCAGGCCTACAGGGGAGGGCAGTTGGGGGAGACCAGGCCTGCAGGGGAGGACAGTTGGGGGTGACCAGGCCTGCAAGGGAGGGCAGTTAGGGGCAATCAGGCTGGCAGGGGAGCAGTTAAGCATCTATCAGACTGGCAGGGGAGTGGTTATGGGATGATCAGGTTGGCAGGAAGAAGCAGTTAGGGGCAATCAGGCAGGCAGGCAGGCAGGCAAGCATTTGGAAGACAGCAGTCCTGGATTGTGAGAGGGATGTCTGACCGCCCATTTAGGCCTGATCCCACCTGGGCAGTCGGGCATCTCTCGAGGGGTCCCAGATTGCAGAGGGTACAGGATGGGCTGAGGGACACCCCCCTGCCATGCACAAATTTCATGCACCGGCCTCTAGTTGTTGCATAACAAGTAACTATCACAAGAAACCACTGAGTGCTAGAACACTGCAGATCAGGATGTACTCATACTTAACCCATAAGATACACCAGTAAGATATAAAAAATTATAATTCTCTAGAATTGTAGAGAACTAAAAATTTCCCACCATATCAGAACCTTTAAGTCCACTTGAGTTTATCATAGAAGTATATTTCCATGTTAATATCTCCTTTAGAAAGGTGAAAGTTTGGTTGTACTATTTTTCTATTCCCTCTCAGTCAGTACTTGCCTCAATCTTCAGTTTTCAGCATCTGTTCTTTAGTAATAAAATGTAATATATTTTTGTTTACCTACCCATAAAGTCATTGACCAAAGAGTCCATGATAGTATCAAATGTGTTAATCATTTGATAAGGAGACATTGGCCCTTTCAAAGATGTTAAGAATGAGCTTACAATACAAACTCAGGTGAATTTCTATTTTACTTTACGTTTAATATCCAGCTATCACCTAGGGAGAAGACTGTTGCTAATTAATAGTATTTAGGTTAACCAAGGGGAAAGAAAACACAGCTTAACAAATTTGTAGAAAGAGCATCTCTACAGGGGTTTAGGAGACAAGAAGTTTGATTTTATTTTATTAAACTTATTGGCATGGTGAACTATGTAATTATCAGCATGTATCAGGAGAGCAAGTTTAATATATATTACTATATTACACATTTTAATATAGTGAGCTGACTCACAAGGAGTTGAAATGTTGAAATGGAAATTCAGGCTTTGAAATTCCTAGAATCTCTGAAACCATCTTGCATCTCTCTCTCCATCTGCCCATCGACATGACTTTCTGAAACAACTAATCTCAAAGGAATATTTAAGAAAAAAATCATGTGGATGTGTTTTTTCTCCCCTAATAAATGCCAATCTTAGGCAGTGTTTTTGTCAGGAGTTTCTGTGCCAGCTTTAAAAGCCAAAAGAAAAAAAAATGAAAATGAGTATAGCAGAATTTAATTTAAGATGCAAATGTAGATTCTACAGGAAAGCAGCAAAAGCTAATTGTAGTTTTTCTCCATAGACAACATGTGTTGTCACCTTCCTCCTGCTGGGAATGCCCAGACCACAGCTGCACTGCCACATTTTGACCTCTCAGATAAAGTACGCTTGACTTAAAACACACACACACACACACACACACACACACACACACACACACACACACACACACTAAACTAAAAAACAACAACAAGCAACCCAGACCCCAGTGGCAGAAATCAATAGGCACTTAACCCTATCCAGAACGAGGTGCAAAGGCAACCATATGTGACAATATGGCTGTTAACTTATGAGAAATCCAGAACAGAAATAGCAGTTGCATATTATAAAGAAAGGGCAGTGCTCACATAGTATAGATTAAAAAAAAAAATCAACCCCTGAATTAAGGACACCACTTGTTCATACCCTATGAAGTTGCACATACATTTCATAGTTAGACTAACTTTGAGTCTATTCTAAAATGTACAACTTTAATTTCTTTTTTTGTTTGTTTGTTTATTTCTGTCAAACCTGGATAATAAGTGAGCTACATATTATGCTGAGCTTGGGTAAATATACATATTTGTAGCAAAACTTTGTTCACTCTTTTAAGTCTTAGGACCTTTGTTCTTACCTCAGGATATTTTTTTCCATTGCATTTCAGAGAAAGTAAAAGAGAGTGAGGGAGGGAGAGGAAGAGAGAGAGAAACATTGATGTGAGAGAGACACATCGACTGGTTGCCTCCCACAGGTGCCCGGACTGGGGAATGGTGGAGGGAGGGGGGTAAGCCAGGGTGCACACCATCAACCGAGGCGCGTGCCCTTGACTGTGAATCGAACCCAAGAACCTCTGGTTCACAGACTGATGCTCTAACTACTTAACCACATTGGCAAGGGCAAGTCTTAGAACTTTTTTATGAAAAAGTGCAAAATCGTTTGCAGATCGTATTTTTCTTTTCTTTTCACACTGTCCCCTCTTTCCTTGAGTGAAAGGGTGTTATAATAAATTGAATCGCCACTGTGTCACAAAATGGGAGTGGTCTTGCACACATGCCCAGGAAAGCCTGATCAAAGGTATTATGTAGAGTCCAGGGGACTGAATGAATTTATTAAATTAAATAACTAGGGAAAGCTTGAGTAAGTCACAAATTTAGAATTTAGAATTTAAAAAAAATGACTCTGTGACTTACATGTCCATTCTCTATTATGTATGTTAATTAGGACCACAGATTCTGTGACCAAAAAAAAGGTTTTCTTAATCAAAACTCAATTGACTCAGTTAATGAAGTTCTATTGGTTTTACGTGCCCTTTCCTGCCCTCTACTAGGGGTGCTACTGCATTAGAAAATGACCAGAAACAGGAAGGAGGCTGTAAGGGGGCGAGTTTGAATAATTGTATTAACCACACTAGGGCATAACATGGTCCCAGGTGTCCAAGTGTGTGCCATAGTCCAGAAGTTGTCAGGGCTACTCATTGAGAGCAAGGGGTTGGGGCCCACAGTGATTGTACTATGTGGCTTGTACCTACCTGTAGTTTCTCTTCAAGCTTTATCCTCTGGTGTTATTCTGCCTGATAGCAAAGGACTACTCCCCCCCCCCCCCCCCTTTTTATTGATTGGAGTGACACTGGTTAACAGAATTATGCAGATTTGAGGTGTGCAATTCTACAACACATCATCTCTACATTGTATTGTGTGTTCACCACCCCAAGCCAAGTCAAGTCTCCATCCATTATTATTTATGCCCCCCTTTACCCTCCTCCACCTGTCCCCAGCCCCTCCCCTTAGCAATCACCACACAGTTGTCCATGTCCCTGAGTTTTTTCTTCTCTGCTCAATCCCTCCCCACCTGCTCTCCCCACCAAAGACATACTTTTTGTGGTGAAAGACAGAATCCTTTGTTCAACTCTATCAATTACCTTGCACAGGGAATCACATCTACCTGTTTGCATGTCTGATGTGCTGAGTTCGAGGAGGAAAGCACATAGAGAGGAGGAAAAGGAGTTAAAGTTCCTTCTGAACTTGGTGGGAAATACCAGTTTACATGAAGAACCAGTTTTAAAGCAAGTTTTGCAGTGTAAGTCATGTAAGTACCCATCTTAAAGTTTTACCAAATGAGTCAGAGTATGCTAGGATTCCTCATGACTAACTGCTTTCATTTTCTCTGCAATTTCTTGCTTTTAGTTCCAAAGATTTTTATTTTTATTTTATTCCAATATTTTTCCTTTGGTGGGTTGAAGGGTGGGCCAGAAGTGAACTCTGAGGTCTCCTCCTCAGAAGCCTTATGCCTGATTTTATCTGTGTACAAATAGAGGGAAGAAAACATTTTTGTAAAACCACTCGGAAATGTTCTTCTAATAATTATTTGCATGAATATTGCATTTTTTAAATAAGGAGAAGACGGTAGCTGTCCTTTACTGCCTGTCATGCTTAGAAAAGTGATGCATTCTAAACTCATTTGCTTCATTTATTCTCTCTTTATGGAATACTAGAGGCCTGGTACATGAGATTCGTGCACTGGGGGGAGGGGGGTTCCCTCAGCCAGGACTACACCCTCTCGCAGTCCAAGAGCCCTTAGGGGATGTCCAACTGATGGCTTAGCCCACTCCCCGTGGGGAGCAGGCCTCAGCCAGCCATCCGATATCCTTAGTGCTCCCCCCGCCGCCGTTGCACTCACCAGCCATGAGCTCAGCTACTGGGCTTCTGGCTGAGCTGCACTCCCCCTGTGGAAGTGCCATGATGACCAGGGGGCAGTTCCTGTGTTGAGCGTCTGCCCCCTGGTGGTCAGTGTGCATCATAGCGAATCGTAGTGACCAGTCATTCCACCGTTTGGTTGATTTGCATATTAGCCTTTTATTATATAAGATTATAAACATGATACATATAACATCAAATTAAAAAAAAAGAAATTTCAAATGAAAGGAGAGGTAAGGGAAATGCAAATGCAGGAGGATAGCAGAAGGTCAATTAGAAGTAGGATGATGCTCAGTAAATCCCATGTATGGTCAGGCCTCTGTGTCTGATGCGTAGTTTGGTTCCTGTTTGTCTTTCTTGTTAGTGTTGCTCTGCATCAACAGTCCCTGCCTTTCCCGAATGTGTGGTGCTTCTCCCCTACCCACCCAAACCCCCAGGTTTATTCCCTTCTTTCCTCCTGCTTCCGGTTGTCCTATTTCTAATGTCAGTTTATAAGGTGAGCCTGGTAGTTTGAGTAAAAAAGAAAATATTCATTATTTTGCTAAGCTCTACAATAGTTGAATACAAGACAGATCAATGTTCTTTTCTCTATTATTAGCTAAGGACAAATCTCTATCCAAAATAAGTGATAAATTTAAGATCTTATTTGACTTAGGGCTTATGTGATTCTCAAGTGCCATTTCCATTTTCTATGATTCTCTAAACTTCTTCTTCTTTAGGATTCTAACATATTTCTATTTATGGAAAGTTTCTCCCTTCTGCTGCCTCTACAGAATGACTATCCTATCTAATAAAAGAATAATATGCAAATTACCGCCACTCTGCTACACCCACAAGCCACGTGCACCAGCCAATCAGGAGCAAATATGCAAATTAACCCAACCAAGATGGTTGAGGCCACGGAGCGAGCAGAAGGCTTGGGTTTCCCTGGCAATGGAGGAAGCTAAGCTTCCCACACACCCTTTCTGGCCCTGGACTTCACTCAAGGCTACAAAGTTTCAATTATAGAAGATAAATAAATAAATCCCAGATACCAGGCCTCTGCTTGGGTTGCTGGGGTGCATGGCCAGCCTGCAAACCACCACAGGCCCCTCACCCAGGCCACCCCATGCCCCAAGGGAACCCCCACCCTGATTCGGGACACCCTTCAGGGCAAACCAGCAGGCCCCACCTGTGCACCAGGCCTCTATCTTATCTAATAAGAGTAATATGCAAATTGACCATCACTCCAACACACAAGATGGCTGCCCCCATTTGGAGACAAGATGGCCACCACAAGATGGCCAGCAGGGGAGGGCAGTTGGGAGGGACCAGGCCTGTAAGGGAGGGCAGTTGTGGGTGATCAGGCCTGCAAGGGAGGGCAGTTGTGGGTGATCAGGCCAGTAGGGGAGGGCAGTTGGGAGGGACTAGGCCTGCAAGGGAGGGCAGTTGTGGGCAATCAGGCCGGCAGAGGAGGGAAGTTGGGGGTGACCGGGCCTGCAGGGGAGGGCAGTTGGGAGGGACCAGACCGGCAGGGGAGGGCAGTTAGGGGTGACCAGGCATGCAGGGGAGGGCAGTTAGGGGCAAACAAGCTGTCAGGGGAACAGTTAGACATTAATCAGGCTGGCAGGGGAGTGGTTAGGGGGTGATCAGGCTGGCAGGTAGAAGCAGTTAAGGGCAATCTGCTAGGTAGGCAGGCGAGCAGTTGGGAGCCAGCAGTCCTGGATCACGCCTACTGGGATCGGGCCTAAATGGGCAGTCAGACATCCCACAAGGGGTCCCAGATTGGAGAGGGTGCAGGCTAGGATGAGGGACACACATCCCCGTGCACTTTTTCATGCACCAGGCCTCTAGTAGTAATAATATTAATAATGCAACTAGTACTATTAATAACAAACACTATGGAATTTCTATGTATTTGACACTATTTTAAGTGCTAGATATTTACTGATTTATCCTCTAAAGCCCTGTAGTATAAGAACATTATTATCTATACTAGAGGCCCAGTGCACAAAATTTGTGCACTGTGGGGTGTCCCTCAGCCCAGCCTTCACCCTCTCCAATCTGGGATCAATCAGGGGATGTCTGACTGCTGGTCGGACATCCCTCTCACAATCTGGGACTGCTGGCTCCCAACTGCTCACCTTCCAGCCTGCTTGATTGCCCCTAACTTCTTCTGCCTGCCAGCCTGATCACCCCCTAACCACTTCCTTGCCACCCAATTGCCCCCAACTGCCCTCCCTTGCTGGCCTGGTCACCCCCAACTGCCCTTCCCTGCCAGCCTGGTCACCCCTAACTGCCCTTCCCTGCAGGCCTGATCCCCCCAACTGCCCACCCTCCCCTGCAGGTCTGGTTGCCCCCAACTGCCTTCCCTCCCCTGCAGGCCTGGTCCCCTGGCCCCCAACTGCCCTCCCTCCCTTGCTGGCCTGGTCGCCCCTAACTGCCCTCCCCTGCTGGCCTGATCACCCACAACTGTCCTCCCCTGCCAGCCATCTTGTAGCGGCCATCTTGTGACCACATGGGGATGGCAATCTTGTGCGAGGGCATGACAGTCAATTTGCATATCACCTCTTTATTATATAGGATTTTAAGGATGAGGAAACTGGGGCCCAGGTTGAATAACTTGAGGAAGATCACATAGCCTGTAAGTTTCATAACTATGATTCAACACCAAGTGGTGTGGATCCAGAATTAATGTTTGTAATCACAATGATATGCCACTTTTCTATAAATTGCTAAAACATGCATATTTACCATTAACAATGTAAAACAATATGCCTCCATCACTGTAACTGGTAGAGTAGTACTCACTCTACCTGGTACCCATGTAGCATGCCTTGAAATCGAGGTGCCAAGAAAAACACATTCCTTCTTTTGAGCCACTAGGGCATCTGTAGGATTTCATGCTGTGCAGGGGGTTAAAAGGATCTCCAGGTCTGAAGAAGTGACTTTGTGCCAGAAAAGCTTTGTTCAGCCATCTGGATCATGGTGAGGAGACGGGAAGAGGCATAGCACCTGTGGTGGGGTCCAGCCCTGGATTTAGTTGCATGGCCTCAGTCAGGTTATCTAATCTCTTTATACCTCAGATTCTTCCTCTTAAAAAAAGGTGAGAATTCTGATCCCTCGGGTTGCTGGAGGCTATATTAGAAACTGAAAACTGTCATTGGGTGCTGTATGAACCCAATGATGGGTTTTAGTTTTTTTTTTTTAGATTATCTTAAATATTTTAAAAATATATTTTATTGATTTTTTACAGAGAGGAAGGGAGAGGGATAGAGAGTGAGAAACATCGATGAGAGAGAAACATCGATTCAGCTGCCTCCTGCACACTCCCTACTGGGGATGTGCCCACAACCACGGGTTTTCAGTTTTTGCTAGAGTTTAGTAAAGAAAAATAATGATAGGACTAATGTACACTTTACACATAAGAGTTTAAACAAGTATAACTCAAGATCACCTGCACTGTGGAGGAATTATATTGTAGTTCACATTGTAAGTACTAATAGACGGGATGTATGTCCTGTGTGTCTCTTTACTCACATAAGCAGTACTTTGATACCAACCCCCGCCCTCCCCACCCCAAGCAATTCTGCAATACCAGTTGGGTGTCCTACAGTTCAATTCAGTTTTGACACTCTCTTATCTAGAGTTTGCATCACACCCCACAAGTTAAGGGCTTAGTCCTACAAGACTGCCCCCACGTCAGGCACCGATCACAAGTCCTAGGTACTTCTGACTGAATAGCTATAAACCAGGGTTCCCATGACTCCTCCCTTGAGTTTGATAATTTGCTCAAATGGTTCACAAAACTCAGAGAAACACTTAATTATGTTTACCAGATTATTTACAAAGGACACAGATGAACAGCCAGATAAAGAGATTCATAGGGTAAGGTCTAATGTGTCATTTAAGGCCATGGTTTCCTTTTTGATCTTCTGTCTGGAAGATTTATTCAGTGATGTCAATGGGGTGTTAAAACCCCCTACTATGACTGTAATATTGTCCATCTCTCCCTTTATGTTTGTCAATCTTTGCTTTATGTATTTGGGTGCTTCTATGTTGAGTACATAAATGTTCACAAGGTGTATATCTTCTTGTTGAATTGATCCCTTTATCATTATGAAATATCCTTATTTGTCTTTTGTTATATCCATGTTTTAAGTTATATTTTTTTATATAATTATTGATACCTCAGCTTTTCCCCCACTTCCATTTGCATGAAATAATCTTTTCCCCCCATTTCTTTACTTTCAATCTGTGTCTTTCCATCTGAAGTGGGTCTATTGTAGACAGCATATGTATGCATTAGAATTCCAGCATGGACCTTCATGGAGCTCCATCACCTTCAAAATGGAAGACATGATTTAAGACAGTGGGGCAGAAATGTAGAAGCATGGATTCTAGATGACAACATAGCTTCTTGTATCAGTCACGGGCTGCCTACTTCTAGACTTCTTTTATGATGAGAATATTAAAAGAAAAACAAAAGAAATTTAAGCCACTTGTTTTTCATCTCTATTTCCAAACTAATCTTGCTGTATCATAATACTAATCTTATCATCAATAAACTAGTCATTTTTATAGAGTTATTTATATTGACATATGAAAGTAGATTGTTATAACTTTGATTAAATGCAAGGTCTGATTATCCTAAAGCAGCAAAAAAACTTGAAGCTATTAATTCCATTATGTGCTGCATGCTTAAGTTAGAAAATAATGTTTTTCTACATTGATATTACTGAATTCAACATACAGAAATAGTGAAAATTTAGAACCAGATGAGGTATATCATCCACCATTTATAAAATCAACACTTTGGTTGTGGTAAAATAGCATCTATCATATTAAATTAACTTGTTAACTTAATTTGACTATATCCATAGTGTTAACTGTATCTAATGAGATTCAAGATTTATCTTATTATTAATTTTTTCCAAATATAAGAAGTTTATATTTAAGTAATATAAAAAAGAGGTTTTACAATTATTGTTTTTCTTTAACAGGAAAGAATAAATTATTCAAGTTTGAAAAATAACACTTTTAAGGACATTCATGCAAAAGGACATTTTTATCAATACTAGACTGCCTATATGACAGTGTTCCCATTAAACTACAATAGAGCCGAAAAATTCCTATTGCTTAGTGACATCATAGACATTGTAACATTGTGATGCAATGCATTACTCACATATTTGTGGTTATGCTAGTGTAAACAAACCTACTGAGCTGTGAGTTGTGTAAAAGTATAGCACATGCATGTACAGTACATAATAATTGATAATTGATAATGATAATAAATGTTACAGGTTTATGTATGCACTGAACTATATTATTTATTGTTACTCTAGAGTATATTCTTTCTACTTATAAAAATAATTTGCTGCATAACAGAATTCCCTATTATGCTGACATCAGTCTTATACTAGGTCTCTTAATTGAATCATTTTCTCTTGTGCTGGATTTAATCTCATATTGTGCTCTGGCCAGATAGCTCAGTTGGTTGGAGTGTCATCATGTGCGCCAAAAGATTTTGGGTTTGATTCCTGATCAGGACACATGCAAGAGACAGCTAGTTGATGTGTCTCTCTCACATTTCTCTCTCAATCAATCAATCAATCAATAAAAAAACAAACATATTTTCAGGTGAGGATAAAAAATAAACAAGTAAAAATAATAATCTTATGTTGTTTTATAAATTTAGTGTAGCCTAAGCATGCAGTGTTTATAAAATCTTCAGTAGTGGACAGTAATGTCCTAGGCCTTCACAGTAACTCACCACTCACTCACTGATTCACCAGAGCAACTTCCAGTGCTGCAAACTTCATTCATGTAAGGCCCTATACTGGTATTCCATTGTTTTGTTCTTCACACTGTATTTTTACTGAAAGTTTTCTATGTTTAGGTAATTTAGATACACAAATACTTATCTTTGTTTTGCAATTGTCTGCAGTATTCAGTACAGGGTTATAAACTAGGAGAAATAGGCCATACCGACTAGGTATAAGTGCGTTCTGTAATGTTTGAACAATGATGAAATTCCCTAATGATGCATTTCTCAGAATGTATCTCCATCATTGTGATACATGACTGCTTTAAAAAATTTACATTATTGTATTAGCTATAAGTTAGTTCAAAGACAATAGACAGAATCCAGCTCTAAGAGTCTTTACTGATTTCTGTAGGTATCTAAAACTCTGTAGATATCTTCCTGCCCCAAATTTAGAGTTTCTTTTGTCTAACTTACTAAGAAGTACATATTATCACTTTAGTTTAAGCAACCTTGACTCTTGGATTACCTGTGAATGTTTCCTTCATAGTACTAATAACTTTTTAAATATGTTTTTATTGATTTTTTAAAGAGGGAGTAAGGTAGAGGGTTAGAGAGATAAAACATGAATTTGCTGTCTCATGTATGCCCCCTACTGGGGATCAACCTGGGCATGGGCCCTGACTGGGAATTGAACTGGTGACCTTCTGGTTCATGGGTCGATGCTCAACCACTGAGCCATACTGGTTGGGCAATAGTACTAATAGCTTTTGAAATTATTTCCTCTATTTTCATCTGTCTTTTTCCAATTATGTCTGGGCTTTTCCAGTCTATGTTTTCCCAATTCCAGAGCCATTTCTCTGGTAAGAAAAGAAAACACATCTTAATTGGTCATACATGGGTATTATTATTATTAATATTATTAGTAATATTATTATCATTATTACACTCACAAACATAATCATATTAAAATAACGAGGATTCAGAGTCAGTGATGGGAAAGGGCTGCTTATTTCATTAAAGCAAGAGATGGCAGGAATGGAAGAAACCCTCTGACTCTCAGAAAGCTTGACAACCTTTATAACTTTCCTAGAAGGAGTAATATAAACCATTGTACGAGAAACACTGGCTTTGGAGGAGACAGTTCTGTGTTTGAAGCTGTGCTCTGCTACTTAATACTGGATATCTTTTGGTAAATAATTTTCCCTCTCTGAAGCTTAGATTCTTTGCGTGTAAAATGGGGATAAATGACACTTATCTTAAAGGATTGTTGTGAGGATTATGTGTTTATGGACTTAAGGGGAAATGCTAATACAGCATTTGACACAAAATAGGTGTTCAATTCATGACTGGTATTATTACCAGCCTGGACTGTGACTCTTTTATATTTTGATGAAGATACACATTGAGGGCTTAGAGGTCTCAAATGCTTGCAAAGACAAGAAAATTAAGAAACAGTGAGCAAAGTTTACCATAGGTGCTATAGTCAGAATATTAAGGTTCCCTCAAAATTTATGTTATTTCCTTATGTGATGTTATTAGGAGGTGAGGGTTTTGAGAGGTGCTTAGGTCATAGGATGGAGTTGTCATGAATGGGATTAGTGCTCTTATACACTGAGTGGTCAGATTATTATGATCTCTGAATGCATAATAATCTGGCCACTCAGTGTGTGTGTGTGTGTGTGTGTGTGTGTGTGTGTGTGTGTGTATATATATATATATATATATATATATATATATATATATATATGTATGAGGCCAGGTGCATGGATTCGTGCATGGTTGGGGTATGGCCTGCCTGGCCAGGGGGAGGGGACATGGGCAGTTGGCTGGCCTGCCTGCTGGTTGAACTCCTGGTCAAGGGGACAATTTGCATATTAGCCTTTTATTATATAGGATATACACTGAGTGGGCAGATTATTATGCATTCAGAGATCATAATAATCTGGCCACTCAGTGTAAAAAGAGACCCCATAGAGCACCCTAGCCCCTTCTGCCATGTAAGGACACAGCAAAACAATGACCATCTGTGAGAAAGTTTTTCCTCTTCTTTAAAGAATTTTAATTAGGGACCTTGCCCATAATTAGAGTTATCAAAAGAAATAATGTTTGTGACCTATCTATAGGGCAGGGCAAAGTTCTAATTACTGATCATCTGCTCTTCTCATCAGCCTGTGAAAGACCCTCCTCGCCTCTGATGTCCCATGTCAAAGTGACATGTCAAAGTGACATGTATGGGGGGGCACTGTCCTGAACCCCTTTACAACACAGCACTATGGTACAAAAATGTGCCACTAATTTACTCTCAGTTGACACTTATAACCCGGTGATTTAAAAAATCTTTAATAACCAAATAGCAGGGGAACCTGTGTCTCGTATTCAAACTGATAGCTCATATCAGTCTTCACTTTCTACCATGAACAGTCAAAATGGACTCAGACTGTGACTTTCTAACTAACTAAACAGGTGTTTTTATATATTAGTATGAGCATGATGGCATGAACAAGAAAGGAAGTGATTCTAACAGTGTTATTTTACTACTCAATGTGAACTGTTTGGAGAAATAGACTCTGTGAAATGCATACACTTTTGCTTGGTTCTCAGTTTCAAATATTGTTTTTCCTTTCCCTGTCAACCAGGAAAAATTCCCAATTCCTTAACAGATGGAATAATAAGTGATGTTTAAACTTGCACCTCAAAGAATAATAGCATAGTAATTGGAGCTTTCTCAGCATATACGCCAAATATATTTTAATATACCTGACAACTTTTACTTTGGCAAATATTTAATTTAAACAAAATCACAGGAGACAAAGAATATCTAAATAGCCAACATTTTAATTTAGTTTTGAGATCAGCAGTAATTTAAGTAAATGTGGACTGGACAGCTTTCTAAAATATTAAGCTGTGGATTTGCGTCTAAAGTGTAGGTTGGAGACATGTTAAATTGGTCTGGAAAGTTTCTAAGAGTCCTTTCACCTTCAGGCTGAATAGAGACTTTTACTCAACTCATGCTGTCAGCACAGGAAGGAAAAGCCCACTTGTTGAGTAGCACTATGCTATGGCATTTCTGAAGGCAAATTGTTTCTATCCAAATCCCTTGGCTGGTAGGAATGACAGGGGATTTGCTCATTATTGGCATTGTGTTCTCCAAGAAAATCCAAAGGATGCTGGGAACCTGGGTTGGTTATGTATTGTAAACCTTTCAAGGGACTTCATATCACAAAAGAACACACAAACTCCACAGAGAGTGGCATTTTAAGAAGAATCAGTGCTTGTACTGATGTTGTCTTGCCATTTCATGTAGATTGGCAAAGGTCTAAAGGTAAAAAAATCTCTGGGTTCATTGTCCGCTGACTGTATCTTACTAGTAACCATGAAGCTTTTAGGAGGTTGAGTCTCAACCTGAGCCCAAGGGTTCAGCCAGAGCCGCTTGTCCTCTGCCAGTGCAGTGAGTTAATCCTGGTAACCGGCAGGATTCAGCTCTGGGTCAACCTGCCAGTACAAAGTCTATTGCCATGTCTATCAAGGGTCATATAAACTGGCTATGTGTATATGTGGTAAGTATTCTACATGGATAGCACTAAGTGCTAGAAATGGATCTGTACTTGTGCCAAGGAAATAGCTATACACACTACAGACATCTTGGCTTTCTCCTGCTGCCTCTCAGGTGGTGTGAGTTCTGGCAGGAGCCCAGCTCCAGGATGGAAATTGGGTTCTTTGTCCCACCAGCTATGTTGGGCAGCTTCACAGGGCATGTGAGGCAGTTCCAACTGGCAAACAGCCCCTTCTTTTTAATAAAGCCGTTGGCACCTTCCTTAGGAGAGAAACACAAGTGAGAAAAAGCTGGTCTTCACTATGCACTGAAGACGTTAAGATGACTATCTTTATCACAAGATCTTAAGCGGAACTTATCTGAGACTATCAATATATTGCCAAAAAAAGTCTAAAGTTTAACCATCATCACCATCATCATCATCACAATCGCTATCATTATCATCATTAAAATACAAGGCAGAATTAATTAGTACCCCGAGGGCTCCGAGGCTCCCAGAGTGGAACAATTATGACTTGGCACCTGTATTGCCAGAACATCTTGTAAGCAGGTACAGTGCCAAATGAGCACATGTGAACAAGAATACGCAGCAAGGAGGAAATGTTTATTTTATTAGTGAGTATCAAATCTAACTAGAAGCAGGAAAGAACTGCTCCATCTGCTCTGTGGACAGAGCCATCCAGGCTGCAAGACAACAGACAACTACTGGTGTAGAAGTCATGGGAAAAAACAAAAGATGTGCATCTGGCCCTTTAGCAAAACCTAGTAAATAAGCATTTTTCGGCGTAGAAGCACCTTTTACCAGCCCACCCTCTCATAGGAGGGAAACGTTGTAAATCAAATCTATATGCTTTGCTACTCATCAAACATTGATTATTATTGTTCTTCTGGGCAAGTAGGAAGAGTGGCTAGCTGGCTGCCTTTTGCATGTATAAACAAATTGTCCATAAAGACTGCTTACTTTATTTGTTGGTTCATAAATTTGCAGATAATATGAGGGGGAAAAGGAAGTTCTGTATGGGCCAAAAGCAGACACCTTGATTTATTTCTACCTACATAGTAGCCTAATATTGCCTCTGGAGAGTGTTTTTCTTTCTTCTTGCTTTTCTTTTAAAAAAAAATACAATTTTATTGAGGTATAGGTGATATCTATTAAACAGCATACATAACTCTTACAACTGATAAAATTATATAAAGAATATATATCCATGAAACTATCATTACAGTTGTAACATATTCAGTACCAAAGAGTTTTCTTGTATCTTTTGTAATTCATTCACATCTGATCCTCCCACCCTAATCTCGCCTTCCCCTACTGATCTGCTTTTTGTTACATATAGATTACTGGGCATTTTCTGGAATTTTATACAAATACTAGAGGTCCAGTGCACTAAATTCATTCACAGGGGTGTGTTTCCTTCAGCCCAGCCTGTACCCTCTCCAATCTGGGACCCCTCCAGATATGTCTGACTGCCCATTTAGACCTGATCCCGGTAGGATTGGGCCTAAATGGGCAGTAAGATTTCCTTCTCACAATCCAGGACTGCTGGCTCCCAACTGCTTGCCTGCCTGCCTTCCTGATTGCCCCTAACCGCTTCTGCCTCCCAGCCTGATCACCTCCTAACCACTCCCCTGCCAGCCTGATTGATGCCTAACTGCTCCCCTGCCAGCCTGTTTGCCCCTAACTGCCCTCCCCTGCAGGCCTGGTCAGCCCTAACTGTCTTCCCCTGCAGACCTGGTCACTCCTAATTGCCCTTCCCTGCAGGCCTGGGTCCCCCCCAACTGCCCTTCCCTGCTGGCCCGGTCACCCCCAACTTCCCTCCTCTGCTGGCCTGGTCATCCCTAA
Source organism: Corynorhinus townsendii (assembly GCA_026230045.1). Lineage (NCBI taxonomy): Eukaryota > Metazoa > Chordata > Mammalia > Chiroptera > Vespertilionidae > Corynorhinus > Corynorhinus townsendii. Next base: position 74,095,198 of record JAPDVU010000001.1, on the reverse strand, counting down.
CTGCCCTCCCCTGCAGGCTTAATCACCCACAACTGCCCTCCCTTGCAGGCTTGGTCCCTCCCAACTGCCCTCTCCCACTGGTCATCTTGTGACGGCCATCTCGTATCCACATGGGGGCAGGATCTTTGACCACATAGGGGCAGCCATCTTGTGTGTTGGAGTGACAGTCAATTTGCATATTACTCTTTTATTAGATAGGATAATCATGCATTAGGTACTTTTTTATTTAACTTATTTCACTCTAATCATGCATTATGTACTTTTTTTGTTTGATTTCTTTCACTCATTTTATTAATTTTGAGATTCATATACTTTGTCATTTATCAATAGTTCATTATTTTGTATTGCAGAATGGTATTCTATTATATGGATAAAGACCCATTTGTTTACCCATTTACATATTGATGATATTTGGATTGTTTCAAATTTTTTAGCTATTACAAATGAAGCTGTATGTATGAACATTATGGAGGAGATGCTATCATTTCTTTTATGTAAATATGTAAGAGTGAAATGGCTGAATTATATGGTAGCACTATTTTCCAAAATGGTTGTACACCTTACATTTCCATAAGCAGTGCATGAAAGTTTCAGTTCTTCCATCTTGAAGACATTTGAAATTTTGTTTGTTTCAATAGTTGTGCAGTGGTATCTCATTGTGGTTTTAACTAGAATTTCCTTAATGACTAATGATCTCGAACATCTTTTCATCTGGTTATTTGCAATCTGCCTGACTTTTCTGGGGAAGTGTGTGTTCAGATTTTTGGCCTATTAAATTTTTTAAAATTGAATTTATTGGGGTGACATTGATTAATAAAATTATATGGGTTTCATGTGTACAATACTATAATACATCATCTCTATATTGTATTGTGTGTTCACCACCCCAACTCAAGTCTCCTTCCATAACCATTTTTCCCCACTTTTACCTTCTTCTATACCTCCTCCCTATGCCTCTTTCCCCCTGGTAATCATGCTATTGTCTGTGTCTGTGTGATTTATTATTATTATTATTATTATTGTTGTTGTTGCTTAATCCCTTCACCTTTTGCCATATCTGAGTGAAATCATATGGTACTTTCTCTGACAGGCCTTATGACCCAGTGATTCCACTTCTGGGAATACATCCAAAGATCAACCAAGGGACTTGTATGCATGCATATGAACCTAATCAATGGACACAGACAACAAGGGGGCGGGGCATTAAGAGAAATTGTTTCATGTGACAAAAATTTTTAAATGAAACTCTCTGTAGACTGAAAATTATTTTGGAAGGAAACAAAGAGAAGTTTCCTTCAAAAGTCATAAGGATTGTAATTGAAAGTCAATATATTTGGCCGCTTGAACTAAAGTAAGTAATTTGTGTTTTAGCCTCCCTGACAAAGTTTATATAAAGCTACAAAAAGAAATTGACAGCCAGTTTGAAATGGAATTGCCAGGGCCTAGGGCAAAGAATATCCTTACATGATATTATTCTACAATCTCATTATAATCTTAGATATTTTACAATAGCATACTTTACAATTATCCCAAACAAACTTACAAACTAATTCTTTGAATGGTGGGCAGCAATTTAAAAAAAGGGACATGAAAGGATTTAATCCCTTGCAGAAGGAATTAAGGCACTGGGAAGGCACTTGAGCATCCTATATTGGCCCCTCTTGCCCTTTGTGCCAAGAGGGACCCTCTTCTCACAATCCAATTGCCCTCAGCTGTTACCTGAGCTTTCTGTTCATGCTGAGCTTGAAGCCTCGTGGGGGCTGGTACCAGGGATCTGTCTCACATCCAATTGTGTGAGCTGGGCCCTCACTGGAGAAGAAACCCGAGTTCCCCGAGATATGTGATCAGCACCAGGACCCTGCCAGCAGGCCAGGGGTTCCCAAGGCAGGTGCTGGGTGTGGAGGCCACGGGGTCATAGGCTACCAAGGAGACAGAACTGAACCTCACAGCACCCTGCTTGGCCCCGGAGGATGGCTGGTTAGCCAGAGACGGGTAAGATTCCTCAAGGAAGGAACAACCTAAGACAGGCACAGTCGCAGAGGGGCCATCAGGAGAGAACTTGGGGGGGCAACAGAAATGGGGCACAGACCCTCACCCCCCCAACATTGCAGGGGCTTGAACCCTCACCCCCTTCTAAAGGAGGTCTCCTACCCCCATGGCTGCTTCGCGCTTCCCACACCCAGCTAGGATCGGGACCCAGGCAACAGAAAGAGACCCGGCCCAGCTCACATCGAGATACAGGTGACAGACAGAGACTTGGCCCAGCTCAGATCGGGACCCAGGTAACAGACAAGAGACTTGGCCGACAGCAGTTGCCCTATATCTAAATTCAGCTGAGCATTTGGAATGCTCAGGGCCCACTCAAGAATGCAAATAATCCTTCCCACTAATATTTACAGGGTAAACTAAGATTGTTGGTAGAGTATTAAATTTGACAGTAAAATAGTAATCGAGTTTTCAGATTAATTTAAATAGGCTAATTGAAATAAGTGAATATTCAAGTACTGGACAAAAAGCTATTCTTAAAGTAATAACTAAAATTTCTATTGGTAGTTCATCTCATGGTAAAATTCCTGAATATGCAATGAACCTAAAGCAGTCATATGTGTGGGGGGAAAAAAAAATTTTTTTTTTAATTTAAAGTTATCAAGACTGCATTATAAAATTTACAAAAACCTCCATTAAAAAAAAAAAGGGGGGGGATAGTAGGGCAATATCATGTAAGGAAAAATATCCTATAAATAAATTACATCTAGAAAATTTTTACTTTACCAAATTAAGGTTCATTTGCAATGCTAACAGCAAGACGGCCATTAAAAACACACATGGTGTCTAAATAAGACAAAGGAAAATCGTTTGAACAAAAATAAAAAGGATCCCAAATCAATTATATAGAAAAGATTCCTTTATTAACGTGTGGTCGAGAATATATTTGTATATTTTCAGAAAACAACCTCAAGACCAGATGGATTCCTGCAACAGAGAGGAATTGACAGGAGTGCTCCAACCACGAAGTCAAGAGGAAAAAACAGTCCAGAGATGGAAGACGCTGACAGTGCCTTGCCATGGGAGCAGTCAGCAGCTGTGCACCGCTGCAGGTTGCCTAGGACCAAACCAGAGAGGGTCGGACCTGCATTGCCACCATGTGCCCACCATCCAGATATCAATGCTGACATGTACACATAAGGAACTGTTGGACATTGAAATTGGGACTCAAACATTTTTTTTGTTTTGTCTTGTTTTGTTATTATATGTTTATTTCCAGTCTGCAAAGGCAAAACTTTTTAAAGGAAAGAAATGGTGGGAAAAAGATACAGAGGGCAAAGAAGCATTGAACAGACTGTCAAACTACATTGGGAAGACAGGGGTGGTTGGGCGAGGAGGGCTGTAAGAGACCAACCGAAGGACTTGTACGCATGCATATAAGCACAACCAACGGATATAAGACACTGGGGCGGGGGGGCAGGGTGGGCAGGTGAAGGCATGTCCTGGGGGGTAGGGGAGGTTGGCGGGAGATCAAGGGGGAAAAAAAAAGGAGACATATGTACTACTATTTGTAATACTTAAAACAATAAAAATAAAATAAAATTAAAAAAAAAAAAAAAAAAGAAAATAACAAAAAAAAAAAAAAAAAAAGAAACCTGAAACACTGATTCAAAACAATAGATGCACACTTATGTTCATTGCAGTGTTATTTACAATAGCCAAGATCTGGAAGCAGCCCAAGTGCCCATCAGTAGATGAATGGATCAAAAAGCTGTGCTACATTTACACAATGGAATGCTACTCAGTTGTAAAAAAGAAGGACATTTTACCCTTTGCAAAAGCATGGATGGACCTGAGAGCATTATGCTAAGTGAAATAAAACACTCAGAGAAAATAAAGTGTTTTTTTAATTATTAAATTTTGAGAGTTCCTTATATATTCTTTAAGCAACTCCATCAAATATATAACTTGCAAATATTTTTCCCTAGTATGTGGCTTGCATTTTCTCTCTCTCATTAATGTTTATTAAAGAGCAGGTTTTTAATTTCAATGAAGTCCAATTGATCAATTCATTCTTTTTAAAAAATATATTTTTATTGATATCAGAGAGTAAGGGAGAGGGAGAGAGATAGAAACATCAATGATAATAGAGGATCATTGATCAGTTGCCTCCTGCACACCCCATACTGGGGATCAAGCCCACAACCCGGCATGTGCCCAGACTGGGAATCCAACCGTGACCTCCTGGTTCATCAGTCGATGCTCAACCACTGAGCCACACCGGCCAGGCCAATTCATTCTTTCATGAATTGTGCTTTTGGTACAATACCTAAGAAGTCTTGCCTAAACTAATACCACTGATTTTATCCTGTGTTTTCTCTTTCTCTTTCTTTTCACTCTTTGGTGCCAGGAGCAGAAGTAGGAGACCTGTTTTCCAGATGTTAGGAGATTCTTGTTTCCTGCATTGGACAGCTCTGTGCCATCTGGCCATTTGCCATTTGAACTTGGGTGCATTAGAAAGAAGGTAGGAGCAGGAGCCTTGAAAATTTGCTGTGAAACCACACAGTTCAATTCAGAAAAAAAGCCACTAATTGCTTTTATAGAACTTGTCACAAAGGTGTCAGATGTAAACAGTAGATTTTTTCAAGAAAAAGAAAGAAGACATTTTATACAGTATTTTGAAATGTTAACCAGTGGCATTTATTATTTAGAAAAACTGGGAAATGGGAAGAACTTTCTTGGCATTTTAATCTTAAAGTGTAAATAAAATATTCTTTCCATTTGTGCTAATTTGGATTGTATATTTCTAGCCAGTGAGCTTAGCTAAGGGCTCAAAATAAATAATGTAGGTGCTAAATGAAGAGTTCTAAGGACTTAAAATTTAGGTGATAAAAATGTAGGCTTCAATGTTCCATTTGGTCACCATTTTTGAAAATATTTCCATGAGTTATAATTCTGGTCTGAGCTCTGTTTGCTGAAATTGCCTTTTTTCAAGGCAGATTTTATATGATATTTTCCTAACAATCCTAGTGCTTTAAGTCACCAATGAAATCCCTCCTTGAAGTCACCCACTTTGAAATAAACCTCATACCTTCAAGAACAAAATTATTTCAGACATTTACATTTAATTTTAATTCTTATAGAGCAGCTATTCTAAAAGTTGCTTAGTTATTACCATGTGATCCTTTTACTGGAAATCTATTCTGATATTACTAGAGGCCCGGTGCATGAAATTCATGCACAGGGTGGGGTGTCCCCTCAGCCCAGCCTCTCCAATTGGGACCCCTCAGGGGATGTTTGACTTCCGGTTTAGGCCCGATCCTGGCCTGGTTGGTTGCCCCCAACTGCCTCCCTGCCCCCCCCCCCCCCCCCCGTCAGCCTGGTTGCCCCCCACACAGCCTGCTGTTCAGTTGTTTGGTTGTCCGTCACTAACTTCCCTACCAACCTTGTTGCCCCACGCAGCCTGCTGTTTGGTCATCTGTCCAGTTGTTTCAGTCGTGATGGCACCTGGTTTTTTATATATTAGGATTACTGATGTTGCTCATTACTTTTGGGACTTTTTAGATCATTTTGCAGAAGATATGGTTGTTTTGCATTCTGAAGTTTAGATTTAAAACTCTGCACTGAGGAGGGTGTCTGTCACTAAAAGTGGTTAAGTAGTTAAAAATGTCATTAGAAATGTTGTTTTGCATTTGGCAGTATAAAAGCTGGCTGAAGGGTTTGAAAAAGCTCCTATAGGAGGGAGGAAGAGGGATTTGAATTTCTTGCCATGGGCCACCACTAGAGCAACTGTTAACAATTTAAACAAGGATTATTTTTTAAAGCAAAACTGTTCAAGTTGAGTTTTTACCTTGAGGCAGGCAAAGGACATGGCTGGGCTCATCCATTTTTAGCAGCTGACATGTTAATGAGACCATTTCCACTGAAATGAGCTAAATACTATTACCATTTGTGGACTTCCCACTGGTTTCTAAAACATTTATAGAACTTCAAAAAGTGTTTCCAGAATAAATTAAAAATAATTTTAGATTGAACATATATGCATCCACAGTCAACACTTGTATTAATTTAACTTGGCTCATATCATGTCCAATTCTTTTTCCAAAGAGTTGGTGCTTTGGTAGCTAAACAATGATATAAATGAATTCTAGTAGAGTTTGTAATCCAACTTAGTGAACTTTTCAAAAGTTTAATTTGCTTATTTTTTTGGGGAAAATAACATCTAAAACATCCACTGACCAAAAAGCCATTTGTTAGTTATCAATAGGTAGCCTGAAAAAAGTAGGGAGAATAACTTGTTTGGTACTACAGGAAAGTAACTGCATCCTACAACAGAGGGAGGAAATGGAGCTCTTCTCTAGCTTCCAAGTCTGAAAGTAGCATTATTATCAGGAGGAAGTTATCATTTTGGAGTCAAACATAAATTGGTCAAAGCGCTTATCTATTCTGGTTTGGTTATAATAGCTTACATTTTTTTCCAAATTACTTTTATATAAATTACTAGAGGCCCGGTGTACAAAATTCGTGCACAGGCGGTGGGGAGGGTGTCCCTCAGCCCAGCCTACACCCTCTCCAATCTGGGACCCCATGAGGGATGTCCGACTGACCGTTTAGGCCTGATCCTGGTGGGACCAGGCCTAAATGGGCAGTCGGACATCCCTCTCACAATCCAGGAAGGTTGGATCCCAACTGCCCTGCCTGCCTTCCTGATTGCCCCTAACCACTTCTGCCTGCCAGCCTGATCACTCCCTAACCACTCCCCTGCCAGCCTGATTGATGCCTAACTGCTCCCCTTCCAGCCTGTTTGCCCCTAACTGCCCTCCCCTGCAGGCCTGGTCACCCCTAACTGCCCTTCCCTGCAGGCCCGGTCACCCCCAACTTTCCTCGTCTGCTGGACTGGTCACCCCTAACTGCCCTCCCCTGCAGGCTTGATCACCCCCAACTGCCCTCCCCTGCTGGCCTAATTGCCCCCAACTGCCCTCCCTTGCAGGCTTGGTCCCTCCCAACTGCCCTCCCCTGCTGGTCATCTTGTGGTGGCCATCTTGTGTCCACATGAGGGCAGGATCTTTGACTGCATGGGGGCAGCCATCTTTTGTGTTGGAGTGACAGTCAATTTGCATATTACTCTTTTATTAGATAGGATAGAGGCCTGCTGCATGGGTGGGGGCCAGCTGGTTTGCCCTGAAGGGTGTCCTGGATCAGGGTGGGGGTTCCTTTGGGGTGTGGGGCAGCCTGGGCAAGAGGCCTCTGGTGGTTTGCAGGCTGGCCATGCCCCCCCGCAACCCAAGCAGAGGCCCTGGTATCTGGATTTATTTATCTTCTACAATTGAAACTTTGTAGCCTGGAGCGGAGCCAAGCCTCCTGCTTGCTCCGTGGCGGCAGCCATTTCTGTTGGGATTTATTTATCTTCTATAATTGAAACTTTGTAGTGGAGGCCAAGTCAGGCCAGGGCTTCAGAAGCTTGGCTTTCTCCATCACCGGGGGCAACCCTAGCCTTCTGCTCTCTCCAGCTCCGTGGCTGCCGCCATTTTTGTTGGGATTTATTTACCTTCTATAATTGAAACTTTGTAGCCTGGAGTGGGCTGGCCAGGGTGTGTGGAAAGTTTGGCTTCCTCCATTGTTGGGGAGACCCAAGCCTCCCTCCTGCTCTCTTCGTGGCCGCAGCCATCTTGGTTGGGTTAATTTGCATACTCACTCCTGATTGGCTGGTGGGCATGGCTGGTGGGGGTGGCTTGTGGATGTAGCAGAGTGATGGTTAATTTACATATCACTCTTTTATGAGATAGGATCTTATTGGTCTATCACAACAAATGTTACTATGCACATGAAAGCAACTATAAACACTGAGAAGTATTTTGCTCAATTAATATTGCCAGTTAGAAAAACCAGGATAAGAGAACTGGCTTCCTCTAATTGCTTTTCCTCTAGAAATTGGTGCCACTTTTGTTTCTTTAAAGCACCTCTTTTTCTTTTAATGGAATATTCAACTATATCTAAATTTGCTTTTGTTAATATCTGTCAATAGATGAGAGTTAAAAATGAATGTCATTTAACTTGGTGGCAGAAGAATGAAAACACTGAGAGAGTCCCATGTATTATTCAGACACCCAATTTCCTATTTTCAGAAAACAAGGCTCTTGTGCATCCCAAGGTTTAGGTTCAAGACTTTGACACTGTATCGAGGAGTGTGCCTCTCAGTAAAGCTTCTTTTTAAGAGATTTCCCGAGAGGAGGCCTATCTGTGACCACACTACTGTTTGATGGGCATATCTCATGATCTGCTTCTCGAAAATGTGTATCTTTAGTGCTCCACCCCTGCACTCCAAGGTTGTGGGCTCACTCCTCGGTCACGGTCTGAGGCACATGCAAGAATCAATCAATGAAGGCATAAATAAGTGCAACAAGTCACAAGTCTCTCTCTCTCTTTCCCTCTCTCTCTCTCTTCCTCTCTGGCTCTAGGGGAGAGTTAATTTCCTTGCCAAATAGAACTTCTAGAGGCCACCCACATTCCTCCATTGTCTTTCCTCCATTTTCAAAGTCAAACATCAAGTCCCTCTCAGACTGCTGTCTCTCTCCACCCCTTTTTTTTTCTGATTTCCTCTTTCACTTTTAAGACCCTTGTGATTACATCAGACACATCCAGACAACCAAGGTAATCTCTCTATTTGGCAGTCAGCTATTTGCCTCCTTTATATCATGTACAAACTCCATTCCCCTTTGTCATGTAACATGACATATTTAGAGGTTTGGGGTTTTAAACCTTGGATGTCTATGGGAGACCATGATTCTGTTTACCACCCTTTCCTCCCTTTCCATTGTTGCATGTATCCACACCATCAGCATACGTTATTGTACTTTATTTTTATCATTACATTTATTATTACTTAATATGTTAGTATAGATTTACTTGTTTATTTTCCACTTCCCCTACTGGGATGCATCATAAGGCAAATACATTGTCTTATACATTGCTACATATAGAGCCATGCCAAAAGCATAGTAGGTGCTCAATAAACATCCCTTGAAAGAATAAAAATCCAACTTGTCACTGAAAACTGTCAATTTGACTTTGATAGCATCTTCCACATATCCATACCTTTTTGTAATTTAAATTTTTTATTGTTGACTCTATTGCAGATGTAACCCATTTCTGCCCCCTTAGCCCACCTCCACCTAGCCCTAAATAGTCTTTGTCAGGTTTTTCCACTGTGAAGTTACCTTCTTTTCACCTTTTCATACTCTACTCTTCAAAATCAAGTCACTAAGTGTGACTGATAGTCAAGAAATGGGGAGCTCAGGTCCACTTATTATTTGTGGGGGAGTATCTATATAAATTATTTCAATTATTCCATACAGGAGATTTATCTTTTCTTATTTACTTATTTATTCATTTGTATCAACATGAACTCATGGATGCTTATTTTGTAGTTTGGGTTATAATCTAATACATTATTAGTTATTTGCTTTGAATTGCCCACAGTTTTAGCCATTGGGAGCTCTTTCCATTTGGTTCCTATATCCCTTTGATATGCCCCACCCCTTTATTTTTTGATACTTCCTTACTTTCTAGCACTGTAAATTGCTCCAGCTTGCCTTATGTATTTCCGGCACCAGCGCTAGAATCAGCTATTTCTCCATGGAACTCTGACTCCTTTTTTTTTTTTGGAGAATATATTAGAAAACAAAATCTGGGGACAGAATGTAGATGAGCATTAATAATTTCTTTCTTTTTTTCTTCTTCTTTATTTTTTAACTAATGGCAGTGGGCCTCACTTTATTTTTACAGCATCCTATGGTTTGATCCTATCTCTTTTGCAAAGTGCCAGAAAATGTTTTATCCTCAACACTTTTGCCTCAAGATAATTTAGTTCAGTTCTATTCTATTTCCTGTTGTTTGGGGCACTCGGCTCATTTTTATGTAATACCACAGAATATATATCTCTACTTTCTCCTCTCATTTCAATTTCACTTTCCCAAGGAGTAGCAATTGCAGTCAATTATTTCACAACCCATTTGTGTTGTCCCACCATGCACAGATCTTTATAAAAGGACCCTTAGCTTTTGATGCCAGTTCTAGGAATTTAATGTGTAAAATGGAGCCATGATACTGGTAAATGCAGTGGACACTTGTTATAGATAAGAGATATATCCTGACACTTTAAAGTCCCAAATTTTAAGCATCTCATTAACAAGATAGACTCTATAAGCAATTACTAGTAGAACACAATAAAGCTGGTTGAGAGATTGTGACTGGCTAAATGACTCACTAAAGACTTAGGTTCAAAATTCAAGAAAACTATAAATTAGCACATATCATAAACTTCTAGGGTATGTGCTGCATTTTAAATATGTGTTTTTTTTTCCATTGAGGTTGATTTACAATGTTAGTTTCATTTATACCACATAGGGATTAGACATTTATATAACCCATGCAGTGATCAGCTCAATAAATCGAGTACCCACCTGACACCATACATGGTTAAAACAATACTAGGGGCCCGATGCACAAAATTCGTGCACTGGGGTGGGGGTGGGGGTCTCTCAGCCCAGCCTTCCTCCTCTCACAGACTGGGAGCACTCAGGGGATGTCCTACTGACGGTCTGGCCTCCCTCTGCGGGAGGCGACTGGGCTGATCAGGGGAAGGAACCAGCCCCATCACCCTGCTGCTGCAGCCACTGCCAGTCACCACAGCCACAAAGGTGTTTTCATCAACATGGACTCCAGTCCCTTCACCATGAAAAAATGACAACTTTCTTTAGGCATTTTCAAGATGTCTCTTTCATAGGATATGACATTTCTTTCTTTCTTTTTTTTTTTTTTTTTATCCTCACCTGAGGATATGTTTCCATTGATTTTTAGAGAATGTGGAAGAGAGAGAGAAAGACAGAGAGAAACATGAATGTGAGAGGGACACTTTGACTGGTTGCCTCCTGCATAAGCCCTGACCTGGGCCCCAGCCAGGGAGGAGTCTGCAACCTAGGTATTGCCCTTGATCAGTATTGAACCCAGACCCTGCGGTCGGCAGGCTGAGGCATTATCCATTGAGCCACACCCACTAGGGCAGGATATGACATTTCTTAGCCCCTCCAGCAGCAGACCTTTGTTTTTTCCTTCAGGATTGTGGTGGAAAAACCCTAGATCACCTTTTTGGATTCTTATTACCCAAGTTACCAAGAACATTACAAGTGGCGTACAGGGAGCTTAGCCAATGAGCGGTCAGAAAAGGTGTTTCCTCTGCAGCCCCTGGCTCTGCTCAGGCCCTGCTCAAGCCTCTGCTGCCTGCCCCTGGCCGCTTGGTGCCAAGGCCCATAGGCCAGGAGTGGCAGAGGGCATTCTGGGACCCCAGCAGCTCAGGGCCTACACACAGGCCTACAGGCTCGGAGCGGCCTGGGTCCCGAGGATGTTCCCAGGACCCAGGCTGCTGGGCGCCTGTGTATGCAAATTAACCTGCCATCTTAATCAGGTTAATTTGCATACTCACTCCTGATTGGCTGGTGGGCGTTGTGGAGGTACAGTCAATTTGCATCTTTCTCTTTTATTAGTGTAGATTAATGACCATATTCCCTATGGGGCATTCCACTGATCATTTTGTAACTAACAATTTGTACTTCTTAATCCCTTCATCTTTTTTCACCCAGCTCCCCAACCCTCTTCTCTGGCAACCATCCATTTATTCTTTGTATCTATGAGTTATGTGCTAAATTTTAAAATCTCACATATCAGATCTAAGAATGCCAATTTAATGCTTAATTAAATATAGAAGCAGAAGCTTACATTTCATTTGGAATATATTTCCTTGAATCCTCTCAGAACCAGCTGTTGTGATGCAATGATAGAAAATGGGTTGCTTCACTATTGCCTCCACCTTGATTTTGTCACCATTTTCCCACAGTTTCCTGGAAAGCCAGACAGAAGATGAGGTTGGCAAGGATGGGAACTAAACAATAGAGAAGATATTGTTTGAGAGATATGAAGAATGTGTGTAGGAATATAAAGTGTGTGGATGTCAGTGAAGAAGAAATGGCTGAGGCATGGGGCTTCTGACCAAGGAAAATAGAATGCTGTAAATTAGGAGGACCAGAAAGACAAGGTTATGGGTTGAGACTTGATGGAAATGGGACCTATGTATGGAATGGGCAAGGGGAGGGGAACACAGAGTACAAAGGCCTAGATGCTTTGCTGATATGTTCTAAGAATGATAAAAAGGCATTCCAATTGTCAGTGATTTCTAGATGTTCCTTGGGAACTTCTAGTTATGAACTCTGTCTAAGAAATTTAGCCTAGTTCTGAAGTCTGAGGATCATGAAGATAATCTTGACCCAGGATGTTGTCATATTTTCTTGATTTTGAACAGGTAAACTCATTTTTTCTCTTTGAAATTTTTCCAAATAAACCTTTGGAAATACTGAGGGCACATACAGCAAGGACTTGACTTCATTGCCAATGCCTGGAAATTATTTAACTCCCCAGGAAAATGTGGGTGATTTTTCTCTAAAATACACAGCTCTCTAAAATGTTTCATTAATTCTCGCAGTGGGTTAAATCTTCCCATAAGTATGACCAGGGAAGTTTGCTTTAAGCCTGTTTATTTGTAACAGGTGTTAGAATTTGACATTTGGTTTGACTTATCCATATTTTTTGGAGACTGTAAAATAAGAAAGCATCTGAAATATGTATAAACTTTTTATGTAGAAAGCAACTTACAGATATATGAGTAGAATAAAAAAAAAGGTTTCAATGAAACTCTCCTTGTTACTTTAGGTTTGAAAAGGCTTGATACTTTTCTAATGGTTCTCAGCCAGCTGATTTTAGTCCAAAAGGCTGAGAGGAATATAATAAGAAACCTGTTCTTGTAAAATGTTCAGTCTGTCTGAAACAAGTTTGAGCAGGAAGTGTTTGTGAGAAGCCTGTTCTCTCAGCGTCTCCATCCTGCTTTCTCATTCCAGGAAGCTTCCTCCACACCCAAATGAGTATCTGAAATTTCAGTGATTTTTTTTCTGTTTATTACCAAGTCTATTAAATGGAAAATAGGCAAGTAGGTCCACTGTGTCAATACAGCCTAATGACACAGCTGTTCTCATTTGCTTCTGATGGTACTGTCTGCATCAATTCAAGATGGCTTTGTCATTTTTTAGAGCTGAACATTGATCCTTAAAACTTAGAGATACAGGAGTACTTCCTGGTCCTCTCACCACTGCCAACTCTCTGCATGGACACTATACAACAAGCTCTGAGAGAAGGACCACTTTCTATCTTGTTCTCTACTATTTCCCCAGGACACCCCACAATGCCTGTCACATGAAATGTGTTCAGTGAAAATGCATTAAATATCTGAATGACCAGCCCTAACAACTGTCTGTCTGTGGCATCCAATTTTGAGAACTCAAAATCAAAACCAGACTCTAGTAACTCTTTACCCAGAATTTGCCATCTCATGCCTTTATTACTTATTTAATTTTTGTCTTAAGAATAACTCAAAGTTAATACTCTTAATAACCCTCAAAATACAGGAAACACTTTTATAAGATTTTTTTTCCAGATAAAGATAGTAAAAAAGAAGAAAGTCAGATGACTTCTTTGCAATCACACAATTATTGTAGCACTAATTCTATGTTCACAAGAATTACTGCCAATAATAATATTGGTAATAATAACAATAACAATAAATACTCTTTAGTCCTTCTCATTCAAAATTATGTATATATCCCATTATATATTAAATGCCATAATAGATAAGTATGTATGTAAGAAGGCAGAAGAATCTAAGAAACTAGGTGTCTAATTTTGAGGCATATAATAATAATAATAATACTCATAGAGATAGTGTATTCCAGCTACTCAGCTAAATCTAGACATTGCATAATATATAGATTTTTCTTTGAACATTTAAATTTATTGTTTGTCCTTCAAGTTCACATACTACTTGAGGATTGAAGACACACATATGACATAATATTTGCCAAAAAACACACAAATGACTATAAATAACTATAGCTCAGATTACTACAACCAACAGAAGAGTATGCTCAGATGAAGATATAATTCTTCTTGGGAGTATTTTCTACAGAAAAGTGAATTTGAATCTCTGTGGGAAGCTGTGAAAGAATATATTTTTATAAAGATAGATAGAAAACAAATAATTATGCTAAAAAGATAAACATTTACTTTCTTTTTAAATAATCTTTTGTATTGAGATATAAAAGACATATAACATTGCATAAGTTTCAGATGTGCATTGCAATGATTCAATATTTGTATATATTGTGAAATGACCACAGTGAGTCTAGTTAACATCTATTACCAAACAAACAAAAATCTGTGGGTACAGATTTTTTTCTTGTGATGAGAACTTTTAAGATCTACTCTCTTAGCAACTTTCAGATATATAATACAGTATTAACTATAGTCACAGGTTGTCCATTACATTCTCATGACTTATTTTATAACTGAAAGTTTATACCTTTTGACCACAAAACCTTTATTTCCTAATATATAATTCTAATAATATGTAATATGTTTCTGGTTAGCTAATAGTAATAACAACAGCAAAATAATACCATCTTATTCTTATACTAGAGGCCTGGTGCACGAATTGTGCACCCGTGGGGTCCCTTGGCCTGGCCTGTAGGATTGAGCTAAAATTGGCTCTCTGACATCCCCCGAGGGGTCCTAGATTGAGAGAGGGCACAGGTCAGGCCAAGGGACCCCACCAGTACACAATTGGGGCCGTGGAGGGTCATGGGAGGTTGGCCAGCCAGGGAGGGACAGCTGGAGGGCTCCAGAGTGTGTCCAGCCCAGTCCCGATCAGCCAGACCCCAGCAGCAAGCTAACCTACCAGTCAGATCACCTGCCTCCTGGTGGTCGGTGCACATCATAGCAAGCAGTTGAGCATCCTTAGCATATCATTAGCATATTACACTTTGATTGGTTGAATGGACGACTGGATGACTGGACACTTAGCATATTAAGCCTTTATTATATAGGACCTGTTTAATATGTAAGAGTTCAAGAACACAATTTGATTTCATTTGTAGATTAATGGTTCTTAAAGTGATAAGATCAGCTTTATAAAAATAAAAAGGAAGTGAAAGAATCCTTGTCATAAAAGCTTGAAAAAAGTGCAACATTTGAAACCTCAATATGTAATATATGTTAAAGTGACAGACCCTCCACTGTGTTGCCATGAATTCCTTTTAAATTGTTTATGAAATTGTTCGAGTTCTCATAACCTCTCCCCCACCCCTCCCAACCCCACTTGACCCAACTCCCACCACATAAAAAATGTTCTTTGTGTTGAGAAGTAAGGTGTGGCTTCCATAATCATGAACAGAACTGTTTAGAACATTCACCAAGTGACTCCTTCTTATGAGAGTCTATCTTAATTGACTTGTTCCAAGTTAGATCTTTGTAAATGGGGACTCCTAGTGTTATTTTCTACTTCTGTCATTGTCAAAGATGATATTTCTACTTCTCCATTTTATTGCTGTATCTTTCATGTTCAAGAATTTAAATTTTGTATTTTTTAAGAGAAAGCGATTATGTTTGTTATATAGAAAGTGTTCAATTCATGTAGATTCCTCTTGCCTACTTTCCTCCTTTTTAGAAAATCATGTTAAGATGATTGAACTGAAAAGGAAATTGGAGAAAAAGCAAGATAAAATATTCTAGGCAAAGAATAAAATGATTTTTTTTTTTAAGTATGGCGATTGGATGCAGACAGGAATCAAAGAAGCAACAGAGATGTGCATTTAAAACCATGTAAAAATGCTACCAGTTTCAGTAATAATCAGTAGCTAATGGATTTGAGTGACAGTATAAACTATGAGTCATAGATTTCTGCATTTGTCTGTGCTAAGTCTTAGCATTTTTGTACATTTTACACTATATAGGGGAAAGAAATGCAATCTTTTAAAAGAGCATCTCCTAAATTTGCCAAATAACAAAATTTTTTTAAAAGTAATTGTCTAGCTATTTCCTCTGTGAGAGAAAATGGATAAGAAGAGCCTTGTGATGGAACAAAGAAAGCCATCATTAGAGAGAGGTGAAAAAAAAAAAAAAAAAAAGAAAAATGTAGCTCCAAGCCAGAAGGAGAAAATAGTGAATGAAAAGGTCCATCCAAGGAATAGACCAGATTTACATTAGGGAACATCTGTTTTGATGCAAATATTCTACCTTTAAGTCAACACCTCTTTTGGTATTTTGGGTTAATTTAATACTCTTTTGTGTCTTTATAGGTGCTAAAAACAAATGTGTGACCAACATACTTGCTAGTGTGTAGTTTCATGTTAGAATGGAATAGAAATAAACTGAAAAATTACCTTTTGCTTCTGGGCTGTATGTTCCCCAGTAACATAATGTTTTATTTTTGATTTTATATATTTACTGAAGTTTGCAAAAGTATCCTATATAATAAAGAAATAATATGCAAATTGACCATCACTCTAGCACACAAGATGGTTGCCTCCATGTGGATACAAGATGACTGCCATAAGATGGCTTGCAGGGGAGGGCAGTTAGGGGTGACTGGGCCAGCAGGGGAGGGAAGTTGGGGGGATCACGCCTGAAGGGGAAGGTAGTTGGGGGCAACCAGGCCGGCAGGGGAGGGCAGTTAGGGGCAACCATGATGGCAAAGGAGAGAAGTTAGGGGTGACTGGGCCTGCAGGGGAGGGCAGTTGGGGGAAATTGGGCCTAAACGGGCAGTTGGACATCCCTCGAGGGGACCAAATTGGAGAGGGTGCAGGCTGGGCTGAGGGACACGAATTTCGTGCACTGGACCTCTGGTAAAAAATAAAGACATAGAATCCTTTCTAATGTTAGAATAATTTTTATTTCAGACTAGAGGCCTGGTGCATGAAATTTATGCATGGCTGGCGATCAGGGACTATTGGGGCTGTCTTGCCCAGTCCTGATCAGGGCTGGGCTGGCCGGGGCCTGCTGGCTGCTGGACGGTCCTGCCAGATGGGGCCTTGGGACCTGCCAGCTGCTGGCTTGGGCCTGCTGGCTGCAAGACCTATTGGCCGGATGGTCCTGACAGATGGGGCCTGCTGGACCGGGCTAGGGACCATGAGAAGTTTTCCAGCCAGGGAGAAGGAGGGACTGGTGGAGGTTGGCTGGCCATGAGAGGTTGGCTATGGGATTGCATTGACCACCAGGGGGCAGCTACTGCATTGAGCATCTGCCCCCTCATGGTCAGTGTGCATCATATCAACTGGTCGACCGGTCATTTCGGTTGTTCTGGTTGTTTGGTCATAGTGGTCACTTAGGCTTTTATATAGAGAGACTAGAGGCCCATGAAATTCGTGCACTGGTGGGGGGGGTGCAGCCCCTCAGCCCAGCCTGCACCCTCTCCTATCTGGGACCACTTGGGGGATGTCCAACTGTCGGTTTAGGCTCGATCCCTGTTTGCTTCTGCCTGCCAGCCTGATAACCCCCTAAAAACTCCCCTGCCAGCCTGATTGATGCCTAACTGCTCCCCTGCTGGCCTGATTACCCCCACCTGCCCTCCCCTGCCAGCCCGGTCACTCCTAATTGCCCTCCCCTGCAGGCCTGGTCACCCCCAACTGCCCTCCCCTGCTGGCCCAGTCACCCCCAACTGCACTCCCTGCCAGCCTGGTTGCCTCTAACTGCTTTCCCCTGCAGGCCTGGTCGCCCCAGATTGCCCTCCCCTGCCGCCCTGGTCGCCCCTAACTGCCCTCCCCTGCTGGCCTGGTCATCCCCAACTGCCCGCCCCTGCTGGCCTGATCACCCACAACTACCCTCCTCTGCCAGCCATCTTGTGGTGGACATCTTTATTATATAGGATATGTAGCATATTTAATAACTTAATTCTCGAGCTATTCTATCCATTATACTATATTTCTTTAAATTTAAGCATGCTTGGCAAGATGACCGCTTTTATTGTATTAGTAATAGTTACTAATTAGCAATTATTAGCTACTTAACAGTTCATATTGAAGTTGTTTAACAGAACAAAGACAGAAAATAGATATTAAATACATACTTGTTCCTCCCCTAAATTAGATTAGAAACAAAGTAACACCAGGCATTCAGTCATATTTGCATTAAGCATTCCCTCCCCCCGCCTGCCACCAAAAAAAAAAAAAAAAAGTAAGATGGCAAACTTCAACCAAAACTTAAAATATAATCTTTATTTTTGGGGAGATTTAGAATCTGAGAGCAAGATTTCTGTACATTTTAGAGTGGAGCCTAGTTATTCTCAACTGTCAAAAAACTTTACAGTAAGATTTCACACATTTGGTGGTTGTTGGGTAGAGGTAACCTGAATTCATTAAAATTAATGCATTCAAAAAATATTCCATGAGCATTTCTAAATTCCAGACTTTGTGCTAATTCCTGATGATGGAATGACAAACAAAGCCAAATTTTACCCCTGCCCTCTTGGAGCTTGCATTCTTGAAGGAAAGACAGCATTAGTTTATTACCAAACTTGTGTGAGCCCTGGCTGGTGTGGCTCAGTTGGTTGAGTGTCATCCCATGTACCAAAAGTATGCCGGTTTGATTCTGGGTCAGGGCACATGCCTAGGTTGTGGGCTCAATCCCCAGTAGGGGACATGCAGGAAGCAGCTGATTGATGTTTAGTTTTCACATTGATGTTTCTCTCACTCTCTCCCTCTACTTCCTCTCTCTCATAAAAAAATAATAAAAACAAAACAAAACAAAAAAACAAATATGTATAGTCTCAACCTCAAGAAGCACTCTGAGGGTAAGATACTGGGAAAGCTCATATGAAGAGATTTGAAATAATTGGGGTTTTAGTGAAAGCTTCCTCAAGGAAGATGCCTTGATCTTCAAGTTGAGTGAGCAAATGGATGAGCAGAGGAGACAGGAGAGAGAGAGTGCACAATGAATTGGAGACCAACATCACATGGGGGGAGAAGAACCTGGGAAGGTCAGTATGAAGCCCACCATACAGGGCTCTACAAGCCATACCAAAAATTCATCTTTATCTTAGGAACAGTGGGAAGCCATTGAAAGGTATGAATCAAGTAGGTGCCTTAATTGAACTTTCACCTTGGATTTTGAAAGACCTCTGGTTGCCTTGTGCAGAATTGGTTGGAGCTGGTGAGGATTTAGATTAGTACAGGGTAGTCCCAGCAAGAAAGTATTGGGACAGTCTAAGAAAAAGGCATAGATCACCTATACCTGCTTGGTGGTAGGCATGGTAAGAAGGAAAGGGAATAAAATAATCTATAGAAAATAATATTGACATGGCCTGATAGTAGAGTAAAGGTACAGGATCTCTCTCTCTCTCTCTCTCTCTCTATATATATATATATATATATATATATATTTTGGGTTTCCCAGTGCATATAAAAGTTATGTTTATACTATATATAGTTATTAAATGTGCAGTAGCATTATGTCTAAAAACAATTTACATACCTTAATTTAAAACTACTTTATTGCTAAAAATGCTAACCATTATGTGAGCTTTTGGTGAATTGTAATCTTTTTCCTGGTGCAGAAGCCTTTGATTTAAAGTGAGAGACATGGGACTCTTTCTATCACTTAACACTTAGAAGCCTAATTTCAATAGTATGTGTCTCATGGAATAGAGAGGCTGAAGGAGTGGGAAAGACACAGGGGAAGTGCTAGTCAGTGGAACAGTCAGAACACACAACATTGATCAATTAAGTTCATTATCTTATATGGACAAAATTTGCAGTGCCTCAAAACAATCCTATATAATAAAAGTGTAATATGCAAATCGACTGAACAGCAGAACTACTGGTTGGCGGGGGGCAGGGCCAGTGAGCAGGTGGCACCAGGCCAGCCAAGGCGTGTGCCAGTGGACAGTGGGAGGGGACGGTGATGGGGGGGCAGCGGCAACCAGTGTTGGCAGAGGGGCAATGGAGGGGGAGGGCCCACCCGGTTGCCTCCTGCAGAAGGAGGCTGGCAGCAGCAGCGGTGGGGTGATGGGGGCAGCACCGTCTCTTGATCAGCCCTCCCAGGTCGCCTCCCACAGAGGGAGGCCAGACTGCGGCTCAGGCCTAAGTCATCAGTAGGACATCCCCTGGGGGCTCCTGGACTGTGAAAGGATGCAGGCTGGATTGAGGGGCCCCCGCCCCGCCAAGTACATGAATTTTTGTGCACTGGGCCTCTAGTTACAATAATAATATCAAAGATTACTGGTTACACCACCTTAACAAATGTAATAATAATTAAAAAATGTCAAATACTGCATGAATTACCAACATGTGACACAATGACATGAAGGAAAAAGATGCTGTTGGAAAAATGGTGTTCAAACACTTGATCAACATAGGGTTTCCACAGCCCCAGTTTATTTAGAAAATGCAATATCTGCAAGGTGCAATAAAGTGAAATGTAATAAAATGAGGTATGCCTCTGTGTGTGTGTGTGTGTGCGTGTGTATTTCAAAGTAATCTTTATAAAATGCTCAAGTATAGCAATTTTTATGGTTAATATTTTAAAACAAATTTGCATTCTTTTTTTTTTTTAATCCTCACCCAATGATATTTATTGATTTCAGAAAGAGGAAGGGAGATTTTAGAGACTGGAAAGAAGAAACAGAGAGACATGGATTGGTTGTGCCCTGGCTGGGAATCAAACCAGAAACCTTTTGGTGTTGGGACAACACTCTAACCAACTGAGCCACCCGGCCAGGGCAACATATTTTCATTCTTATTTTCCCTACTAGGCATGATTGTCAGGATTTTTATGTAAACAGAGAACATGGGATGGTTGAATAAAAATGGAAAGGGAAGTTTTCTCTTTATTGAAATAATTTTGACCATCAGTTTAAGATGATTAAAGCACATGCATGACACTTTAAAAACTAAATTATGTCAATCTTCCCAAAACCTCTAATCAAAGAAGCCACTTAAATAATGACTAGATTATAATAATATGTTGCAATTAAAGTGACAATAAAGAATAATTGAAAGTGAAGAATGATGAATAATGCTTAATTGTCATTATCCAGGTGAACCATCAATGACTTGGGATCAGCCTGAAGAATAATATTGGAAAAGTGACTGGGTTCAGGAATCAAGGCTTAAAGCTACAGGATTTCTTTTACTTATTGATTTTCTTCTGTCATAATCATACCATTCTTTTTATGGATTTTTCAACTTTTATGACTCTAACTTGTGTAATGGTTTTTAAAAAGTATATTTTATAATTAAAATTTCTACATGCTTTTCACACTCTCTCATGTTTTATTCAACTAGCAGTTAAGTAAGTATCCTATAAAATATAACTTTAATAGCCTAGTTACCTTTTGGTGTCTGCCACTGAACATTTTATCTAAGAGGGGAAAGTCTTGGATATTTATATGTCTGTAGTATGGGCATATTATTTATTGTCTAATTGGCAATGGGTTCTATCTATAGGAGGCAGCCAATGAGTATGAATCAAACATTTAGAACTTTTGGATAACATTTGGATATGAATGAAATTTCCTTTTGGAAATAATAAGCTATGGAAATGCCATGTGTTTTACAGGATAAATAAGTTGCCACACAGCACAAAGACATACTAAGAATTGATGGAATGATCATTAGGACTTTGGTTGACTAAGCTGGCCAGGTCCTGCCCCGACCCTGCTAAGGGTTCCAGTAGTTTTACATGGTGTTCCCTAATCTGTCACTGAGCTTCTGAGACAGAAATGAAGCCCAGGTACTGTGCACTACTGCATTACCTCAACCTGCTCAGAGCAGAAGGAACATTTAAAAACCCATTACAGAGCTCTCACACTCCGTCTTTCATCTTTCACATCTTTTTTTCTTTTTAAATTATATGTCTGTCATTGAAAATGAAATACAGGAAATCTCATGGCAACCTAGAGAGGTTCTGAGAAATATTTAACTTTGACTTTCAGCCTGTCCAATATTCCTTATAATACAAATAGGCATTTAAATTGATGTTTTTTTATCCTAAATGATAAATACAGCATGGAATGTCTTTCCGTATGTTACCATTAAAATATTTTTTTGAACAAATATGAAGTGTAAGTGTCATGGATAGGGACTTTTAAAAATGGTTGCTGCTGTGACTCACAGTCGTTTTAGCTTAGGCTTCCTATTTGTGTTATCTTTCCGATGGCAATATTTCTGGGAAATAAAGCTAATTTCTACTTTTCTTTCCTTGTTGAAAGAATTACTCATACTCCTTCCCCACTCCTGTGTGTTCTTGTTTCTGATTAAGATAATCTGTATTATAATCCCTGTGACTCCTTTGAAATTGTATTTTATAAGCAAATGCTATCAACCATATTTTTTCTCATCTAACTTCATGTATTAATGTTTGGTTCAGATTTTACCACTTTTACGAACCTTTTTTTTTTTTTCTAATTCTGCCTTTACTTTGAAACAGCTCTTGAATCCAAGAAGAGAAACATTTATTCAAGAATTTGTGTTATCTTTTAAAATTAATAATGTAACTTTATAAACTTACTCTCATTTTATTTTCTTAAGGTGGCAGTTGTAATTGTCTTTATTTTATAGTTGAAAAAACCAGGGTTTAGAGAAATTAAGTAAGTAATTTGCCCATGGTAATATTTTTGGAAAATGAAAAAGTCAGGACACAAGCTGGTTAATATTATTATTTTAAAAAGACGTGATTCGCAAATTAATAAATACCTGCTATATAAAAGGCAATGTCATTGGTATTGGGGATAGGGTGGGGAATAAAACTATACTGCTTTCATAGACCTCACATCCCATGATTGGGTATTTTGATTATTTTTTCTTCCCTATAAATACAAAACCAGGATAACATCATTTACATAATCAATGGAGCTCTTTTTATTTTTCTTTTAATAAAAGGGTTGACCATTGAACTATTATACATGCACTAGAGGTGTGGTGCACAAAATTTGTGCACTTGGGGGTCCCTCAGCCCATCCTGCGTCCTCAGTTAGACATCCTTAGAGCTGCTGCGGAGTAGGAAGAGGCTCCCACCACTGCCCTGTGCTCACCAGCCTTGAGCCTGGCTTATGGCTGAGCAGTGCTCCCCTGTGGGAGTGCATTGACCACCATGGGGCAGCTCCTGCGTGAGTGTCTGCCCCCCTGGTGGTCAGTGCCTGTCAAAGCAACCAGTTGTTCTGCCCTTCAGTCTATTTGCATATTAGCCTTTTATTATATAGCATTATGGTCTTTAAATTGGTGGTTGCCAGATGGGAGGAGGGTTGGGGGACTGAGTGAAAAAGGTGAAGGAATTAATTGAGAAGTGCAAATTGTTAGTCACAAAACAGTCCTGGACATGTAAAGTACAGTGTAGGGAATCCTGTATAATAAAAGACTAATATGCAAATTGTTCCCTCAGGAGTATAACTAGGAGACCTGGAGTTTGATCGTTCACTATGATGTGCACTGACCACCAGGGTGTGGCACGGAACATGGCAGGTGACCAGCGGTCGCGGCGGGGCACTGAGGGAGTGAGGGAAGGGAGGCGGGGAGGCAGGGAGGTGGGGAACCTGATTGGCCCTGATCGCCAGCCAGGCCTAGGAACCCAACCCGTGCATGAATTTTGTGCACCGGGCCCCTAGTATAGTGAATAATATTGCAATAACTATGTGTGGTGCTAGGTGGGCACTGGAAAAATAAGTGGGACTACTTTGTAAAGTATATGTTTAACTACCCACTATGATGTACACCTGAAACTAATACAAAATAATATTGACTGTAAACTGTAATTGAAAAATAAAAAAGATCTGGCTGACACCTGAATTTGTCTTCTTTTTGCTCATTTTAAATCAGGGAGTGGCCATCTACAGCCTGCAGACCAATCCTACCTGACACCTGATTTTGTAAATAAAGTTATATTGATAAATACCTAAAAAATTCTTATATGAAACAAAAATGGAGCTTTCAATTTTTTCCATTTGGGCAATAGTGAACATTTTCAGGAGAGATGGCTGAGCTGAGGAGTGCTGTGGTAACCATTAAAGCAGTGGTTCTCAGCCTTCCTAATGCTGTGACCCTTTAATACCATTCCTCATGTTGTGGTGACCCCACCATAAAATTATTTTCGTAGCTACTTCATAACTGTAATTTTGCTACTGTTATGAATCGTAATGTAAATATCTGTGTTTTCCAATGGTCTTAAGGCGACCCTGTGAAAGGGTCGTTTAACCCGCAAAGGGGTCTCGACCCACAGCTTGAGAACTGCTGCATTAAAGGGAGCCAGGCTAAGTGGGTCTGCACACAGAATAACTTCCAGGTCTTGGTTAAGCATTGACCAAAGAGCAGGCCAGCTAATAGAGCTTGTCAAGAAACCATTGCCTTGGTGTTATTGTAGAGCTTATACCCAGTTTCCTGACATTGATATGATTGTTTTGTTAACTTACTCAATAAATCCTTCTTTTCCTAATCCCCAACACAGAGCAATGATTCTAATAGTATCTATGCCATTTTAATACATCCTACAAAATGGCAAGTCATGTATTCTATGAGTCCAGTAATCACTTATCTGGAAAAGAACTCAGTGAGCCCAAGTATGCTGTAAAGTTCTTTTGCCCTGAGCTCTCCTATAAGCATTCTTAAGAGGTAAAGTTTCTCAATAATATTCCACAATGGCACACATTATGACCCTTAGTCATATGGAAAATAGCTTAGAAACAAATGGTTAGGAAGATTCAAACTCTGGGATAATAATCATAGTGCAAACAAAGTAATTACTAAAAAAAATTTAGTGCTTTCCCCAGATTTTAAGTTTCTTTAAAAATAATACTATATTTTGGGGAAAGTGAGTCTAAAGGGGGGGTCTAAGAGATAATAGGGAGGGCCTAAATTTGATGCTAATTGGCTGCTTCCTCAAATTTGAACAAAATAGTGTTAGAAACGACATAAAAAATTAAGGCTATATCATTAGGAGCTTTAATTTTCTTGGAGTCATGAACTATTCTGAAGTAATCTTTGAAATTTAAAATATTTTATTATTGGCACTGTGTTATAGAGGCTTCTTTGAAATAAATAAACAAGTAAACCAGCACAGTCCCTTGTGTTTGGCACATGCAAATAACAGTTAAAGGATGCCTTCCTTTCAGGTAAAATTTGGCAATGGGGGAAAAGACTGCAGTTCTACATAGTTCCAGCAGGGGTCAATATGTTTTCATCGTTGCATACTGGATGCTCAGAGAGCAGCAGCAGAAGTGTTGATCCTAATTGGAGCAGACACAAGGATCTTCTATAATCCTCTGACATCCTTTTCAAATAATAATTCTTAGGTGGGTGGTGGGCTGGTGACTGCAATGCCAGTGCAGGCTTCCCTACGATGAAGCCTAACCATTGTCAATTATTTTTGATGTATGCTAGCTTAACTTAAGTCTCCTTCTTACTGGCTTTCCCAACCCACAGAATGGTATTGTGCCTCCTAATTATTGAGACACAGCACCCAGGATGTTCAGGACAAGCGTGTTATTTTGGCTTAATGTGCTCTCTCAAACCTATCCCCTTCTTTTCCAGCCAGCCCTGTGCTCTTCCTACTCAGCACAAAGAGCAAGCATATACCTTCAGTCAAATACCTACAAAGCAGTTTACTTACAATCCTGATTGCCATAGTCATTTGTCTTTAATTCATTAAATGCCAGCACTTGGGGGCAACTGGAGATATAATAACGAGCATATATGATTATAGTTGCATGTATGTAGCTTCAAATCTACACTAATAAAAGAGTAAGATGCAAATTGACCATACCTTTGTGATGCCCATCAGCCAATCAGGAGTGAGTATGCAAATTAACCCAACAAAGATGGCGGGCTAATTTGCATATGCAGGTGCTGAGTGGCGAGGGGCATGGAGGGATGCTTGCATGGAGACAATGCAGGCATTCCACACTGCCCCAGCCGCTCCAGGCCTCTGGGCAGCATGGGAAGGTGGAAAGGTGGCTCCAGCCAGAGCGAAGGCAGTGGCGGCAGCCAGGGGAAGGAAGGCCCATTCTTGCATGAATCTTTGTGCATCAGGCCTCTAGTAGGTTATAAATGAGACTAATTCCTCCCAAATCCCACCCACTTTTTATTTTTATTTATTTTTATTTTTTAAATATATTTTATTGATTTTTTACAGAGAGGAAGGGAGAGGGATAGAGAGTTAAAAACATAGATGAGAGAGAAACATTGATCAGCTGCCTCCTGCACACCACCCACTGGGGATGTGCCCGAAACCAAGGTACATGCCGTTGACCAGAATTGAACCTGGGACCTTTCAGTCCGCAGGCTGACGCTCTATCCACTGAGCCAAACCAGTTTAGGCCCACCCACTTTTTAAATAATTTGTTCAGGGGCTCTGTCAGTCAGTGGTATTCAGGAAACAAATTGCCATCCTTCAGATGAATTTTGAAGAATGGTGGTTGCCTGAGTTTCAAACTGTCACACAGACACTTGAGTTTTCTGAGTCAAAGAAGAAGAAGAAGAACAACAAAAAGACAAATCCTGCTGCTCCCCTTTGTCCCCTCCTCCTGCCCCCTCCCCCCATCCCCTTTGTAAACTTGTTTCTTCTCTCCTTGGCCCTGATTTCAGTCCTTTCTGTGGATGTCACCATGTGGACACATTTTCAGAAACTCGGGTCTGGAGTGCTAAGTTGTGTTGAGGCAGGGATGTGTTACCAGGACATGCAGAAGGTGGTGAACTGCTTGAATGCTACTGCCTGCTCTGGAGAGGAGAGGAATGACTACCCAACAGCACTCTACCTCACAAAGCTTAACCCACAGGGGTTTTACAGGGAGGCCCTCATTCAGCTCTGTAGGTAGGGAAAATGGATGTCTCTTGGAAGGTGCAACGTGTGGTCAAGATGAAGTCAGAGTTAGCCAAGCAAAACCAGCAGGCCCGACCTTGGTCCAGGTTCATGGAGGCTGTGATCCTTTCCCACTCATGATCTAGAGCTTGAGAGAGGGCCTAAAATTAAGTAATCTGCCACAGCCGTAAACTTCACTATCATATAGCAAGGAATATATTTATTCATATACGTAGTCACATTTTAAACATTCTCTCTAGAAATGTGTGGAGATTTCTTTCTTTCTTTTTAAAAAAAATATATATTTTATTGATTTTTTACAGAGACGAAGGGAGAGGGATAGAGAGTTAGAAACATTGATGAGAGAGAAACATCGATCAGTTGCCTCTTGCACACCCCCTACTGTGGATGTGCTCGCAACCACCTGGACCATTCAGTCCGTAGGCAGACGCTCTATCCACTGAGCTAAACTGGTTAGGACCGTGGAGATTTCTTTTACTTTCAAAGATTACCAGTATCCTTCCATGTATCAATAACAAAAATAAATCCAATCATCTCATTATTTTTTTTTTAAATTTCTTTATTAATTTCACCATAGCTAAGATTTGGAAACAGCCTAAGTGCCCATCATCTCATTATTTTTGGTAGATCTTTCTTTTAAACTCAATGAAATATTTCAGCAAAACGGGAGATACAATTCTTTGAAGAGCCTACTCTTCATCTCTTTCACTTTAATCCCACATTTATTTAGAAAACAAAACATACCTTCTTCAAATTCTGGGAAAGTATGAGGCATAAATGCTGGAAGTTGATGAAGATTACAGCAACAGTTTCAGCTGGGGTCTGACAGCCACCTGACAGATGATGCCCATGTCCTAGAAGGGTAGTTAGAAAAGCTGGGAAGAATTTTGAGCTCATCCTTGGCTGTCATAGCAGACAGATTAATTTCTTTATTGTTCTAAAAAGGTCAAGGTTAGCATGAATGGGAGAATGGTTTACATGCACCATAATACATTTCTTACAAGAAATATATATATGGAATGCTTATTGAGGGCCTATAAATATCAGGCACTAATATAAGTATTGGGGCCATATTGGTGAAAAGATAGGCAGAGGCTGTGTCTCATGGAGCTTAATTTCTTGTTAAAATAAGAATATTTTGAAAGTCTATAGGTTCTAAAAAAATCTTGGTGCATTTTTATTTTATCCCTTCACACATTTGCTTCTTCATATTTAAAATGTAAGCTGAAACACTCCTTGTATTCTTTGAAGGTGAAAGAATATATATAACTACAAGGTGAAGTGCAGAATTGCATGACTGTAGAATTGCTTCAAAACCTGAATTGGGAACAGAGTGAATGTGAAATGGTTTACAAATAATTAGCAGAATAGGCTGCTAGTTAGTGCATTCATTCATGAAACTGAGCAATATGTGTCTGGAGCAGCTAACACCAGAGTTCAAGGCTGCTCTTTTCCCCGGTGGGAGGCTGTGACAACTGCACATGACCATGTCTTGTCTGCACGGCATGGCTTCAGGAAAACCAAATGCTCTCTGCCTGGGAATGCTGATCTGGGGAATTGGGATACATGATAGGAGATGGTTTCCAAATTATGTTTTAAGACTTGTAAGGATTTAACCCTATCTATAGAATTTACTATTAGGCCCCAAAGCAACCTTGAAACAGAATAAATAGGTATCAGTTTCATTTATTTACTCAACTATAGCTTTATGCTCAAAGAATGACCCCTTATATCTAGTGATTTAAAAATAAATAAATCTGTAACTTTAAAAACTTATTCAAAACCCATACTTTGAAGCTGTTGTATTTTTGCTCATCATTAGGATGGTACATTTTTGAAGTTATCTGGAAAGCAGGACCTTGGGCATGTAATGGGTTTGCAGCTCTTTTGCAAGCTCAATTTGGAGCTTTACTATCCACTTATCTTGAGGAGAAAGCTACAGGACCAAAGATGAGAACTAGTCCTTTTCCCTCCCCATTGCCTTGGTTCTAACATTCATCTCTCTTACCTTCCCCTCCAACAGATGTGATGGCAACGTCTTCTTGTCCACATTTACCTAGAATGAATGAATACTAATAAACTACCAGGTCTTCCTGCCTTGCAGACTTCCAGAGTAAAAACAATACTCCCAAATTTTAAAACCCATGTTAAAATTTTCCTTTGGAAAGTGTCAGAAAATCCTTGCTTTTGAGAATTCTCAACTCTTAAGAGGTTACTGTTTTCCTAAAGCAGATTTTCTCTTCCAGACTTACTTACAACTCCTCATTATGTTAGACAGTCTTCATAATAAACAGAGAATACACCAATAGAGAAAATGTTACTGTTTCTTTTGAGAGTCCCTACTCTGTCTCTCTCTCTCTCTCTCTCTCTCTCTCTCTCTCTCTCTCTCTCTCTCTTAGGTTGGCTCAATGTTTGGGTATCCTATATAATAAAGAGGTAATATGCAAATTGACCATCGCTCCAACACACAAGATGGCTGCCCCCATGTGGACACAAGATGGCTGCCACAAGATGGCCAGCAGGGGAGAGCAGCTAGGGGTGACCGGGCCAGCAGGGGAGGACAGTTAGGGGAGACCAGACCAGTAGGGGAGGGCAGTTAGGGGCAATTGGGCCAGCAGGGGAGCAGTTAGGAGTCAATCAGGCTGGCAGGGGAGTGGTTAGGGAGTGATCAGACTGGCAGGCAGAAGCGGTTAGGGGAAATCTGGCAGGCAGGCAGGCAAGTGGTTGGGAGCCAGCAGTCCTGGATTGTGAGAGGGATGTCCAACTGCCCTCAAGGGGTCCCAGATTGGAAAGGGTGCAGGCTGGGCTGAGAGACACCCCCCCCACACCCGTGCATGAATTTTGTGCACTGGGCCTCTAGTTTATTATATATGAGTATTTCTCTATTATTATATATTATATATGAGTATTTCTCTATTATATGAATGTGATTTTTCTCTGTTACTGCAAGGGTATTGAAAGTTATAAATAGCCTTAGCTAGTTTGGCTCAGTGGATAAAGCATTGGCCGGTGGACTGAAGGATCCTGGTTCGATTCAAGTCAAGGGCATGTAACTTGGTTGCAGGGTGCATGAAGGGAGGCAACCCATCGATGTGTCTCTCTCACATTGATGTTTTTTTCTCTCTCTCTGTCTCTCTCCCTCACTTCCACTCTTTCTATAAAAATAATTGGAAAAATATCCTCTGGTGAAGATGAATGACACAACAAAAAGTTATAAATAGGTTTTAAAGTAAAGCAGTTGTGAATGTTAGAGTCCTTCGTAACCTGCCTAGGCTATTTTTCCCCCCTCAGGATGCCAATATAAATGTTTAAAGAAATAATCATTGCAGATAATTATCATGGTAGACAACTTTTAGCTATTTTTTTTTTGTCATCAGCTTAGAGCATTCATCCCTCATTTATTTCTGTGTGTGTGTGTGTGTGTGTGTGTGTGTGTGTGTGTGTGTGCTAGAGGCCTGGTGCACGGAATCTTGCACTGGGGGGGGAGAGGGGCAGGAGTCCCTCAGACTGGCCTGCACCCTCTCACAGTCCTGGACCCCTTGCTCCTTACCACCCACCTGCTCGCTGCTCCTTACCACCCACCTGCTCGCTGCTCCTTACCACTTGGCTCGTTGCTCCTTAGCACTGATGCAGAGTTGGGAGAGGCTCCCACCACCTCCACTGCACTCACTGCCAGCCGTGAGCCCAGCTTCTGGCTTTCTGACTGAGCAGCACTCCCGTGGGAGCACAAGTTTAAATTCCTCTTATATTGTGCTATTACTTGACCTGAGCAACAACAACAAAATTTATTCTTAATACCAGATGACTTGTTTCCTTTTTTTTTTTCACTGCTAGGAAACTCAAATCAAATTTAGGAACTGTCTGTAGCAATTATATGTATCTTTATTAATGTGTCTTAACTTTAGTAACTCTTTTTAACTTTTTATTCTTTCTGACTCTTATTTTTTCCTGTTGAACTGTGTATGCTTGCATAAGCTATCTCAGATAATTTTGGAAGCAAGTTAGATCATAAATAAGTGACTAAAATTATAGTTTACACTTATTTATTGCTCACTGTGTGTTACACTCTCACCTAAGCATTTGACATGCACTATCCCATATGATATTCAAAACAACCCCAGGAAGTAGTAGTTGTCAGTTAGAAATGCATTCAGCTGCAAGTAACTAGATATCTGATGAACAGTGAACTAAACAATGAGGGGGATATTTATCTTAACAAGAAGTCTAAAGAAAAGTAGCTGTTGGCATGATCTTGAGAGCTCACTGGTATTAGAACTGGCATCACTGAGGTTCCCTTGATGTTCTCCTCATAGACCTAGAATGGCTGCAGTACTAGTAGCTCTCTATTGTGCCTGCATTTAACATAGGAATGTCTGTTACTTTCATTAGGAAGCAAAGTTTCTCTTGAAACCCTCAGTCAACTTTTGCTCACCTCTCCTAAATGTGCAAAATGGATGCTGGCAAAAGATCAGGGGTTTGGCAATGGATATGGAAAGAATAAATTTAAAAACATTTAATATCTGCTTCTGCACAGAAATGGATAAATTAGGATGGGAACTGTCTGTAAATAGACCTTTCCAGGGGGCATCTACAAAATATTAACCTTAGTGCAATTAACCTTCACATAGGTAGGTAGTTTATTATCTCCATGCTGTCAATAAAGAAAGATTTAGAAAAAAAAGTTTGCATAACTTTTTAAAAAGTAATTTTTCAATTAAAGTTTACATTTAATATTATTTTGTATTAGTTTTAGGTGTATAGGACAGTGGTCACACAATCATACCCTTCACAAATTGCTCCTCCCAATATTTCTTGTACCTCCCTGGCACCATACATAGTAATTAGAATATTATTGACTATATTCCTTATGCTTTACTTTACATCCCCATGACTATCTTTTAACTATCAATTGTATTTCTCAATCCCTTCACCTTTTTTGCTCAGTCCCCCAACCCTCCTCCCCTATGGTAACCATCAGTCTATTCTTTTCATAAAATTTAGAAAATTTTAATAGCTCAAGACAGAGAGTAAGTAAATAGATCTAGATATTAATCTAAGGTGATTGTCTTGACAGTTTTTATTTTTGGACAATATGCTACTCTGTATCTAAAAATAAATACATTTAAAAATGGTACACAGGCATGCATATCAATATTAATGCAATACTAATAAAGTTGGGCTTCCAAGATAAACTCTAGTCATGCTTATTGCCTAATGAATTAAGCACACACAATAGATCCAAAATGTACTGAGGGAGTTTAGATCCTGGTAATATCAGACTAGCTTGCATTAAACTAGTCTTCTCACAGATAACAATGATAACCTCTTGACAAAAAATTTACAACAATAACAACAAATATGTGAAAGCCAAAATAAGAGGAAAGTCAGTTCTTGAAGATAAGATGCTGCATTGTGTGTTATCGGATTTTATATAGCTGTTGGTCTGAGGTTACTCTCTAGCTTGTGGGGTATGACAAAGCTAGAACTTAAGCAATAAGCCAGTGTTAATGGGTTGAGCAGTTAGAGGATAGAATCATGGCTGCCAAGGCAGATAAAAGTGAGAACAGAGGAGCCGCGTAAAGGAAAGTTCCTAGATCTACAAATAACTCCACTCAAATTCTTGCCTCTCAACTGCACATGAGAAGAAGGAATGAGAGGGTTGGCAGGAGCCTGGCAAGGAAAAATAGACTGAAGGCTAAAATAATTAACCATCGATTTCAACTGCTGCCCACCACAGAGGAGGCATGTTTTTCGTTAGTTGGTTTTTAGTTAATCCTTACCCGAAGATATTTTTCCATAGATTTTTAAAGAGAGTGGAAGGGAGGTGGTGAGACAGAGAGAGCAAAACATCAATGTGAGAGAGACACATTGATTGGTTGCCTCTTGCAAGTGCCCTGTCCAGGGCCAGGGATCGAGCCAACAACCAAGGCAAGTGTCCCTGACCAGAATCGAACCTAAATCCTTCAATTCAAGGGCTGATGACCCAAACCAGCTAGTGCAGGAGGCATATTTTGAATTTGGGTCCAACTAAATTAAATACTTGCTAGAGAAAACAGACACACACACACACACACACACACACACACACACACACACACACACACTTCAGATGAAGATAACAGAACCCAGAAACTCTACAATGTAATGTGAAGACCCACGTCCGCGTGGTTCAGAGTTTGAGCTCTGGAAGAGGGGCCACATGCAAATGAAAGAGATGAGACAAGAAATAATAATTTGGAAATATTGGGGGACCAGGCGGGAGACCAACTCAAGAGGAAGGACTCCGGTTGGGCTCAGGCCTTGCCATCCTTTTATTCAATTTGGGATATACCTATAGCCCTTAGGCAGGCAATTTCCAGTAACAGACAGAGTATCTTATCAGTAAGGATTTACATGACTATCTGGTAGGGAAATTGCTTCAGCTACCATTATCACCATTGTTCAGACTAAACAGTGGGTACATAGGTCTGACCTTTGCCAGGGCTCAAGGGTCACCAGCATTCTGGGATCCTTGTCCACATCTCTCTGCTAGTGAAGACAATAGGCAGTTTCCCACAATGTAATACACACTGTTTCCAGGACACTAAAATGAATTATTAGACATGTGAAGAAACAACAAAATGTAAAAATGTAACTTCTAGCAATGAGATAAAGCAGTTCATATAAATCAGCCCCAAAATGACACAAAGAAGAACTCTAATAAAGCTATTAAAATATTTAAAACTTTAAAAAAATTATAAATAATGAGAAAGATCAGCCAATAAAGGAAAACCATAGTTGACTCTCGAACAACATGGGTTTGAACTTCACAGACCCACTTATGTGCATTTTTTTCCCAGCAAATAACTGCACTGTTTTCAGTTAGTGGTAGAAATTACACAGATAGAGAGGACTGACTGTATGCGTTGACCCACACCATTTTATCTAGAGGACCTGAGCATCTGCAGAAATTGGTATTTGAAGGGGTCCTGGAACCAATCCTTTGTGGATACCAAGGAACAACTAATGTAAAGTATTTGGGGAGTCAAAAGTTACATGTGGCATTTCAACTGCACTGGGGGTCAGCATCCTTAACCCTTATGTTGTTCAAGAGTCATCTGTATAAACAAAAATCAAATGAAAATTCTCAAACCAAAATATTCAATACTTAAGATAAAAACTAACAAAGAGCTTATGAGCATATTGGAAATAGCAGAAGGGTTCAGTAAACTTCAAAAGAAATTGTCCAATCTGAGAAATTCAGAAAAAATAAGATTGAAAATTATGAACATAGACTTAATCACCTATGGGACAATGTAAAATATCCTAATATATGTGCAATTGGCGTACTATAATTGAGGAGAGGGAGGGAGAGAGAGAGGAGGATAGGAATATAGAAAAACAGAGCAGAGGGATGTATATATGGGGGTGGGGTGGGGGAAAGAATGAGAGAGAATTAGAAAGAAAATATGGGGTAGAAATATTTGAAAAAATAATGAGTAAAAGTATTTCAAATTTGAAAGAAAATATAATTCTACAGAGTCAAAAAATTCAGCAAGCCCTAAATTGAACAAAAGTCGAAATTCTACAAAGTCAAACTGCTAAAAAGCTAAAGATAAAAGAAAATCTTGAAAGCAACCGGAGAAAAATGGCACCTTTTATATAGGGGTTGGTAATGTAAAGAATGGCCAACTTTGAAACTTAAAGGTAAGGAAAAAACATTTTTTAAATACTAAAAGAAAAAAGAAAAAGAATCAATTTCATATCCAGATAAAATATTTTTAACAAATGAAGATGAAATAAAAACACTTTCAGGTAAGTGAAAATGGAAGGAATTCATCCTGTCCTAGGATAACTTTAATTTTACTAATTTGTATTTGTGACAGAAATCACAATATTTTTTTGTAAAATGTCCATCAGTTGGTATTTGTCTGATATATACATGAATATATGCATAAGTTAGTGCAATGGTAATCTTGTACCAATGAAAACATCTAACACAAAGTTAATAGTTTCTAATACCATTTTCCAAAAATAGAACCCAAGATTCTTTTGAGAAATAGCAGATTCTAGAACTGGAGCAAGGAACATAGAAGATGAACTAGAAGAATCTTGCAGGGCCATAAAGCAAGGAAATGTTCAAAAGCAGATCCAAATCATGGAAAAGGTGTGTTAACAGGATGTAGGAGCCAACTGGAAGAGCTTGGAATAATTGAGCAGTGGTCAAAGCTGGAATAATTTGAACAAGAAAATATAGTAACATTTGGTTATAACTCACAATATAAAAAAATATTCACAGGTCCATTATGATACAAATAAATGAGCAAATAAATAAATGAAACAAAATAGACAAATCTGTGTAGAAAAAAATTACAAATAATTATGCACATACTCTCTTCTCTGGGAAGTAGGCCATGACTCCTGATTTCTTAAGTGTGAGCTGAACAAAGAGACTTCCTTCCAAACTATAAAATATGGAAAGTGGAAAGAAAGAATAACTTCAGTGAAGAAACCTCACAAATACCATCTCAGCTAGGTGACAAAAGTTACTATCAACAGTGATAAGTCATGTTGATAGTATGTACCCTTAAATTCTTTAGTAATTTTGAAATTATCTATACTAATAAAAGGGTAATATGCTAATTAGACTGGGAGACCTTCCAGGAGACCTTCCATACGTTCTTCTGGACAAAGCCATGGTGGTGGAGCTGAGGTAGAGGCGGTTAGAGGCCAAGGGTTGAGGGCAGTTGTGGGTGATTGGGCTGGTGGGGGGCGGGGCCATTGGGGGTAATCAGACCAGCAGGGGGGCAGTTGGGGGCGAGCAGGCCATCAGTGGGGGTCAGTTGGAAGTGATCAGGACAGCGAGGAGGGGCATTTGGAGTGAGCAGGCCGCAGGGGGGCAGTTGGGGGCAAGCAGGCCAGTGGGGAGGTAAGGTGGGGGTTAGCAGGCCAGCAGGGGGGGCAGTTGGGGGCAAGCACACTGGCATGGGCGCAGTTGGGGGTGATCAGGCTGGTGGGGGGGGCAGTTGTGGGCAAGTAGGCCAGCAGGCAGAGTGGTTAGGGGCAATCAGGCAGGCAGGCAGGCAGGTGAGTGGTTAGGAGCCAGCAGTCCTGGATTGCAAGAAGGATGTCTGACTGCTGGTTTAGGCCTAATCCCTATAAACTAGCAGTAGGACATCCTTCGAGGGGTCCCAGGTTGCAGAGGGGCAGGCCGGGCTGAGGAACGCCCCCCCACCCCCCGTGCATGAATTGCGTGCACTGGGCCTCTAGTGTCAAAATAAAAGGTCACAAAATAAGACCCGAGGGCTATTTGATCTCTATGTACTTGGCATCCAAAATATGGTCCGTAAACCAGCAGTATTATCATCATCTGTGAGCTTCTTAGAAATACTGAATTCCATGCCTCACCTCTGGTTTACTCTATCAGATCTGCATTATAACAACATGTCCAGGTGATTTTTTAAGAAAACATATTTTTATTGATTTCAGAGAGGAAGAGAGAGGGAAAGAGAAACATCAATGATGAGAGAGAATCATTGATCAGCTGCCTCCTTCACACACCCCACATGGGATCAAAACCTGCAAGCCAGGCATGTGCCCTGACTGGGAATCAAACTGTGACCTCTTGGTTCATAGGTCCACATTCAACCACTGAGCCATGCTGGCCGGGCAATTTTTTACACATATAAATACTAAGCAGCCTGATTTTTAGGACTTTATTTGTGTGAAAGTATTTAGCACCATTTGCAAGTGTTGTAGAAATTCAGGGAGGTTGGTCATTCATCTTCATTTATTAGGAGGATGGCTCTAAGGATGTGCCAGTCCCATTCCCCATTTCCTTCCTTAACCCATGTTACTCTACTATGCATGGTACAATGATACATTTAGAAACTTCTCATTCAATAAAATCTGCTTAATGCATCTTTTACCTTTATACTACCTACTCTCATTTGAGGGACAGCTTGACCCTCACCTCATTCATGAAGACTTCCTTAAACTCCTTGAACATTATTTATTTATTTAAAATTTTTATTGATTAAAGTATTACATATGTGTCCTTATTCTCCCATTACCCTCCCATCCCCCTCACTCATGCCCTCACCTCCCTGTTGTCTGTGTCCATTGGTTAGGCCCATATACATGCATACAAGCCTTTTGGTTGATCTCTCCCTCTTACCCCCACCCTCCTCTACCTTCCCTCTGAGGTTTGATGGTCTGATTGATGTTTCTCTATCTCTGGGTCTGTTTTTGTTCATCAATTTATGTTGTTCATTATATTCTATAAATGAGTGAGATCATGTGATATTTATCTTTCTCTGACTGGCTTATTTCATCATAATGCTCTCCAGTTCCATCCATGCTGTTGCAAATGGTAAGAATTTCTTTTTTTTTACTGCAGCATAGTATTCCATTGTGTAAATGTACCACTGTTTTTTAATCCACTCATCTGCTGATTAGACTGTTTCCAAATCTTAGCTATGGTGAATTGTGCTGCTGTGAACATAGGTGTGCATATATCCTTTCTGATTGCTGTTTCAAGTTTCTTGGGATACATTCCTAGAAGTGGGATCACTGGGTCAAATGGGAGTTCCATTTTTAGTTTTTTGAGGACACTCCATACTGTCCTCGACAGTGGCTGCACCAGTCTGCATTCCCACCATTATAATGTTGTTAGCCTAAAGAAACAATTTGATCTTTTACTGCTTATTAGATGCTATTTTTTGTTTTGTTTATGAGTTCCAAATAGATTATATGTTGCTACTGTTATAGACCATTCTAGTTTCTCTATTCCAACTATCTCCAAAGTATAGTAATGTTTATCCTCTAGAGTAAAATGAAGAGGATTTATTAAGGATGAGAAAAATATTAGAACTTTTGGTTATGTATCACAAACCAAGGAAAGATAATAATATATTTTATTAACATTTGATAACGAGGCAGAGTGTATATAATTTATAATTTTATAAAACACATGTTGAAGATGCAAACTCAAAACTTTTTCCTGATATGGGTATGCAATCAATGTGGGAGACCATTGCTTTAGAGAGCAATAGAAAACACTCAACACATTTTTTAAAATTCCTTTTAGCAATAAAGGAAAACTAAAGGAAGAAACAATGACAGTGTGGTCTAAGAATCTCCATTGTTGATATGCTGGGATCAGAGACCAACTCATTCCTTACTAGCTAAAAATGTGGTTATGGGGATCATGTTTAGATGGCATTGCACCAGAATTACTGTAATAAGTTGGGATTCAAATTTCTGCTGCTTATCAGTGGTTTCTCATTTGACTGATATAGTGGCCATCTAGGACAACCTGACATTGAGTCAAATAAACTCAGCAATTTTATGGTTGTAGGAAAGATGATAGCTGTATTTTTCTGCAAAATCTCTAATTTCACATTTAGCTTTTAAAAAAGCTAGCTCTTAAAAATAATATGCTAGAACTAAAATCCTGTAAAACTTATTTCATGCAGTCCTGATTTACATAGCTTTTTTGACCAATAAATATAAAACAAAACTTCAGTTTTATGCCTAAAATCTAAATGTACTAGAAGAAATAATCTAGAAGAAATGAAAACAGCTAATTTTTGAAATTTTGACATTTTATTTGAAGACACAAAGTAACTTACATTAGTTCTCATTGTGAGAATAGAAGTAGTTGGAAAATCCCTACTAACTCACTACAATGATGACACAATAATAGAACCTGCTTCTCAAAATGTGTGCTATTTAAGTGATTTCCTACATGGTAAAATATTTGCAAGCCATATTACTGATTTATCTGCCTTATATATAAAGAAACTGCTGAAATTAATAAAAGAAGGAAGACCGACTGCTCCAATGAAAAAAATGGACAAAGGATATGAAAAAATCTATTCACAGATAAGGAAGGTGTACCTGGCTCAAAAGCATACATTAATACATATATAAAATAAAACTAAACAGAAACACAATGTATCTTCCATAACATTTGTTGGCAAAACTTGTATGAAGGGCACTTTGTTTGTATATATTAAAATAACAGGTTACTTAAACATTTTTATCTCATCATTTCAAGTCTGAAAATTTATTCTAGACATACACTTGCTGGAAATCATATATAAAATAGGCTATTAAAGTAAGTATGGAGACTTTCTCTGCATTCTTTTAAAGTAGATAACATTTATGATATTTAAAAATTTTTAAATATTATGAAGAATTTAAAATGTAAAAATTAAATTACAATATTGTGTCTTTTTCCTTGCATTACATCAAATAGCTCACATCATAGTCAAATGGTGGGTACATTTATCATGAGATTAAGTTGGTGTGTATCAAACTTCTCCACTTCAAAGTTATTTTTTCTTTTGTAGTTAATAGTTTCTAGTGGGAGAGGCTTTGAGACTAGGCAATTTTGTTTCTCCTCAACTTCTGCTCACTAATTTTAGCATCCGTTGCTGGACCAAGTCTGCCATAATTGTTGTGAGATGTTTGTCTAATGTTGAATCTCTGTTTCTCTCTCCTAATTCACTAAATGGAATTTTATTTTAAGATCTATTTCTCCCAGGTATTTACTCAATTATTTATATCACTACATACTTATAAGTACTTAATTTATTCTATAGGCTAAAATCCAATATAATTGTTATTTATTTTGTTACTCATATTGATCCAACTTTTTTCATTATGACCATTTGATTATTAGGTCATAAATCCTGTTGTCTCCTATATTAATTCAAAAAGCTCCATCTTTTTGAGCATTATCATACCTTCCTATACCACCAGAGAGTCCAGATTTGTATTTTCCCTGTCCCAGCCCTGGAATCAGCCACTTCTTGAAGAGGTTCACAAACACATATATATTGAAGCACCCTTAGGGGCATTGCATAATGTCATTTTAATTATGAGAAAACATTAGATAAAACTACATTAAAGGAAATTCTATAAAATAATTGGCTGGTACTATTCAAGTATGTAAGATGAGGAAAGACTAAGAAATTCTTACAGGACAGGAAGACCAAGGAAAAGTGATAGCTAAATAAAATGTGAAATTCTGGATAGAATCATGGAACAAAGAAAGGACATTAGTGGAAGATTTGCTGAAATTAGAATAAGGTCTTTGGTTTAAGTGATAATGTTACAACAAATGTTTTCTTATTTTTTATAATTACACTATAGTTATGTAAGATGTTAACATAATGGAAAGTATAGTAAGAAATAGAAGAAAACATATTTTTGCAACTTTCCTGTAGGTCTAAAATTAGTTCAAAATAAACAGTTAAAATATTAAATTAAAAAGAGAAAAATACATTGAAGTAGTCTGGAAAGCTCTCCAGATATATTTTTAAATTTATGAAAGAAATGTTTACAAATTGTGTATGTGTATGGAAATACATGTGTTTGTGAATACACACACACACACACATATATATATTATAATTATTTATTTTTTTAGTCATCTTCTTGGATTATATGCAATTTAAAGAAAGAGACTAAACATTTTGTCTTTGTGCTATTATACATCAGAGAATGATAAACCTTGGTCTAAAATTATATATATATAAAGGATGCAATTAAAATAAGTCTAAAATCTGAATATAGAAATCTCATGCATCCTGCAATGAGCAGGTTTTTCCAGACTTCCCTAAGGAGGCCAGGGCACCAGTCTATGCCACCTGGCATGTCCCGTGTAGGTGACTCAAGCTGTACCAGGATGAGGAGGCCACAGAGGCCACTCCCCGCCCCCCCCCCCCCGCCCGCTACACACACACACCTCCCTTCCACACCTCTCCAAGTGTGCCATTCACGACAGACACCCTTTTATCATCCATCCTTAACTTCCCTGTGGATGGGTGGGTGGATGGATGGATGGATATGTTAGCATCCAAAAACTTTCAAATTTCTGTGAGTTCATTTGAGGCAATTGCTGGGAAGCCAGATTCTCAATATATTGGGATGACACTTTGTAGAATGGAGGGTTTTTTTAATATATATATACACACATTCACATATACATATCTATATATATAAAAGGCTATCTGACTGGTAGCTATGATGTGCAATGACCACCAGGAATCAGACGCTCCGACTGATAGTTATGACATGCACTGACCACCAGGGGGCAGACGCTCAACACAGGAGCTGCCAAGTTGCAGTCACTTGGTAGCTGTGGTTCCCTGGTGATGCACCCTGGAACCAGAGAGGAGGGAGCCCGATTCTGGGGTGCATCACCAGAGAACCAGCCTCTTGCAATCTGGGACCCCTTTGGGGGATGTCAGAGAGCTGGTTTCAGCCCGATCCCCGCAGGCCAGGCTGAGGGACCCCACCTGTGGGAGGGGTCCTGCTCACTCCACAAGTACTGCCCCAGGTGCAGCTGGCCTGGGAAGGGATCATGGGAGGTTGGCACCAGGGCATGTCTGGCCCATCTTGCCCAGTCCCACCCCACCGGCTACCTTCTAATTAATTTTCTTTCAATGTGCATGAATCTGTGCACCAGGATACTAGTATATATATATACTGAGTGGCCAGATTATTATGATCCTGAATGCATAATAATCTGGCCACTCAGTGTATGTGTGTGTGTGTGTGTGTGTGTGTGTGTGTGTATACATTTATTTATATATATATATCCTATCTAATAAAAGAGTAATATGCAAATTAACCGCCACTCCGCAACAAAAATGGTGGCCCCTATAGCCACAAGATGGTGGTGCCCAGTCCCCTCAGCCTCGCTGCTGGAGTGTCTGGGCCATTCCGCCGGAGCAGCAAGGCTGGATCCAGCCTCTCCGCTCCACCGCTGCTGCAGAGTCTGGACCTGTCAGCCCCGCGAGGGTTCGCGGGGACCAAGCGGCGAGGCTGGATCCACCCCCAGACATGGCAGACAGAGCCTGGACAGCAGGGCTTGGGGGCTTCCTTAGTACAGAGGCAGTGGGGAAGCCCCAGGACCAGCAGACAGAGCCCGGACAGCAGGGCATGGGGGCTTCCTTAGTGTGTTGGTGTTGGCGAAGCCCCCAGGCCTGGCAAACAGAGCACACTGCAGGGAATTGGGGCTTCCTCTGCATGGCACATGGTGGCGGCAGGCAGAGAGCGGACAGCAGGGCATGGGGGCTTCATCTTCATGGTTGTAGCAAAACCCCCAGGCCCTGCAGAGAGCAGAGAACCATGGGAGTGGGCCTAAGCCATCAGTAGGACATCCCATGAGAGCTCCTGGATTGTAGAGGGTGCAGGTTGGGCTGAGGGGAAGGGGGTAGGGTGAGGAATGTAGCTATGTGCAGGCCTGGGGTCTGTAGACATTAGCTATTGTCAGGCGATGAGATGATATTGAAGAGATGATGTTGATTTCTGGTGGGTTGGTCTGACCATGCTTATCTGTTCTGCTTGCTGGTTCAGAGCTGATTCATCTCCCT
The DNA here is from genome assembly GCA_026230045.1 of Corynorhinus townsendii. NCBI lineage: Eukaryota > Metazoa > Chordata > Mammalia > Chiroptera > Vespertilionidae > Corynorhinus > Corynorhinus townsendii. The sequence goes on along the minus strand of JAPDVU010000001.1, from coordinate 74,053,106 downwards.
AATTACTTCACATAGGCCTTGAAAAGAAAACTTTAAGAAAAACTTAACCCCCTATTCACATATAAGAATATGTGTTCTAAGATTTAAAATCATATCATTACTTTTCAGATTAATTCAGGTGCTCTATCTATTAGATTTATTATTCAGTATACTTCTAATTCCTTTTAAGATTCCTTTTTATAAACCTTCTATAACCTTTATAAACATTTTTATAACTTTCACAATAAATATTCTTATAACTTTTATAAAGTATTCCTACTCTAATTTCTTTTCTTCCTGTTATATTCCTTTCTTTATATTCCATCTCACAATTTTTACTTCCTTAACTCTAGTTCTTCTTTACCTTACAGACCCTTTGTAACTTATACATATCTTCTGCAATTTATATATATCTTCTGTAATTTATATATATCTTCTATAACGTACACATACCCTTTTAGTTTGTCTACTTCACTTTCTTTTTCCTTTATCTCTATACCTTCTTTTATATAAAAACTATAAATTCCTTCTAATTAGTTATGATTAAAGGTTAGTTCTATATAGGTTCCTCTATTCCTAGCTTTAGAGTAGTTGAAGTGGTGAGAAGTATGTCTCAGAGTCTAGCTCTTCTTTAGTTAGCCTATGTCCTTGCTCTACTCATGTCTGTCTAACTGCCTACTATATTCCCCTCAAGGATCTTGGCTCTGAATTCCTTTAAGGAAAGGGGATGCCGGATTTCTTCTGTAATTACTTCCTGCTGAGGCAGGTCAGAGGTTTCTCTCAGAGCCAATGGATCCTTGTTCTTTGTCAGAGGGACGATGAGGCCTAGGCACCAAAGGAGGTGGCAATGGTGCCTAGAGGTGGTATTATTCTCTAGGTGTAAGTAGTACCTGTAATCTGGTGAAGACAAACTGTGATTGCATTATACAATTTATTATTATTGGGAAAAAGTTAGAACAGTTTCTAATAATTTCCTGTTGAAATAATTTTTCCCTAAAATTAACCTTATTTTTATTAAAGACTAATTTACTTATTGTATTAAGTCTAGTTACAATTTGGCCTGATTGTTTGTATGAACACAACAAGAATAACAGTTGATTACATAGGCTATTTTTTAAAAATATGCTTTGCTGGAATCTCATGAGAAAGTTTATTCCCAGGGCAAAGAAGCCAAGCCACACAGTTGCTATCAGGCTTTGCCTGCAATACCTACAGAAATGGGGTGCATTCCTCAAGCTGAAGTCTCTCTAGGTGTCTTGAGATTTCTTTCATGCCATTTTTCAGGAAATCAACCTTCGTTCCATACCTGGAAAGACTGTCATGAATTACGTGACCAAGCAAGGTACCAGACTATTTATCCAAAAGGCTTATCAGCTTCAAAGTCAATCTTTATTCCTTAGAGCTTTCTGGTGACATCCAGAGTCCTGGCATGTCTCTCTTTCAGACATGATATTCCAGCAAAGTTTTGGTTAATAAAACTACAATTGGAAACCGACTTATGTCCTGTTATGAAGAAATCACATTCTTATTGGATGTATGCAAACAAATACATTGCCATGAGAACAATAATTAACAAAATTATAATTATTTTAGTTCATTTAGTCCTATAATCAAATTCTTTTTCTCCTGACTTTTCTTGCTAATATTTCTATAAATCTAAATACTTTATAGAGTAATATAAATGACATGGAATCTTGTCCTTTTTGCAAAATACAATATTCCACAATATTATAATTTATAACAATTAGTTATAAATGAAAACATATTAGAATATATTTAATATGTATATATAAATAGAATATAATTATTATTTCCTTATTTGACAGAGCTTCCCATATACCTTAAGTATAAATTTTTCCTTTATAAGGAGAGAAATCAAATATTAATATTCAAACCCTGGGAAGGTAGTCAAATATATTATATTATTATATATTATTATTGCTAGAGGCCTGATTCATGAAGATTCGTGCAAGAATTGGCCTTCCTTCCCCTGGCTGCTGGCACAGCCTTCACTCCAGCCAGAGCTGCCTTTCCACCTTTGCTCTGTCCCAGAGCCGCCTTTCTGCCTTCCCACACTGCCCAGAGGCCCGTAGCAGCTGGGGCAGTGCGGAACGCCTGCCTCCTGCCCTCTGGCTGCTCGGCACTTGTGTATGCAAATTAACCCACCATCTTTGTTGGGTTAATTTGCATACTCACTCCTGATTGGCTGGTGGGCATCACAAAGGTACGGTCAATTTACATCTTTCTTTTTATAAGTGTAGATTATTATTATTATTAAGTAATCTACTCATTTAAAGTAATTGACTTCCTGATTAATATAACAATTATTTTAATAATATATATTAAACCTTTGCTTCCTAGGCAAATACAGAAAAACCTTTTTTTTTCCTTACCTTTAGAAATAGGCTTATTTTTCTAATGGAAAACATACTGACATTCTTAAGAAGCATAACAGAGATAGTGAATTCTTTAGCTGAGAAACAATTCCCTCAAACTCGGAAGTCCCAAGCAGGCTCCAATGATTTACTGCGCAGTCACTTTCATTTTCTTACTCTTTTGAGGGTTCCATTGAGTTTCATTGCATTCTTTGGTCCTCACATGGGAGGACCACTTTGCTGGGGCTGACCAGCAGCCCCTGAGCGACAGATGAACAGATTACTCTAACACAGGTTTCTGTGACAGAGAGGGCTTAAGGCACTACTTGGCTATCACCACCAAGTAGCCCTGTTCTCCTGCCTCCTTTGGCTTTTATTGTCATAACAGCTTGAACTAAAATTAACATCTAGATACAATCAGCAGGGTAAGTATCCTTCAGAAACTATATGCTTCTATAAAGTTGGGTCTAAAAGACTAAACGTAGAGATTCTAGCAAAACACCCCAGGGATGTTTTGTTTGGAAAAGTCAAGGTAGGGGCTGCTGCCTTCAGCAAGGTCCCCAGAGGCCCCCAACATTTTGGAGATTCCTCCTTACGACATTCCAACCAAGTCCCATGCTTCCCCACACATATTAGGTTTTTATTATATAGGATGGTCACCGTGCTGTCATTACATGCCCAGGGCTTTTTTATTTTACTACTGGAAGTTTGTACCTTCTGACCCTCTTCACATATTTTGCTCACTCTCTATTCTAACTCTTCTTCTGGCAACTGCCAATGTGTTCTCTATCTCTGAGAGTTTTTTTCCAGATCCCATATAAAAGTGAAATCAAATGGTATTTGTCTTACTCTCTCTGACTGATTTCACTTAACATAATACCCTCATGGTCCATCCAAGTTGTTGCAAATGACAGGATTTCCTTTTTTTTTTTTATGGCCGAATTATATTCATATATATATATATATATATATATATATATATATATGTGTGTGTGTGTGTGTGTGTGTGTGTGTGTGTGTGTGTGTGTATGAATACTTAAGTTGTTTCCATGTGTTGGCCATTATAAATTATGCTTCAATAAACAAAAGGTAACTTTTCAAATTAGTGTTTTCTTTGCATACATTCCCAGAAGTGGAATTGCTGAATCATATGGTATTACAGTTTTTGTTTTTTGAGGAACTGCCATACTGTTTTCCATAGTAGTTGCACCAGTTTATTTTTCTACCACTAGTACTCAGGTTTCCTTTTCTCCAAATCCTCACCAACACTTGTAATTTCTTGTCTTTTTGATAATAGTCATTCTAACAGGTGTGAAGTGATTTCATGCCAGAGTATACTCCTGCATGCCCATGAGGAAAGAAAAGTAGCTTACTATTTAAATTGGGTTATTTTTACTTCAAAACCCAGATTCAATTAGTAAAGGGGGAGGTTATTTTAACGTTTACTTTTGGTGGCAAGGGCAACGTGTATGCATCCTACTAAGTATTTCTTTGTCCAGGTCACCACAGTTCTGAATATAAGTTGGGGATCTCTGCAGTCTTCCATCTTAGGCTTGACACTTTTGTAAAAGCACAGCTCTTACAACATTCACTGTGACACTAAACAAGATAAACAAAACCTCACAGAAATCCCAGAACCTACATATCTAGGCTAGCTCTGAATCCACTGTAGCACTGAGATCCTAGTTGAAGAAATTACTAAGTATCTTTCCTACAGCATGACTCATTGGCCTTCCTAATGTGATCTTGCTCATGGCATGTTTCTATTCCCTATCACCAATAAGCTCCTTCTCTGTGTATATGAAAAACAAACAAAAAGAACAAAAATACTATTGTAGCTTCTTCTAACTATATGACTTACTAAAACTCTGGCTTTTAGGATCTCATGGCTTGCACTCAAAGTTTCTCTTTATATATTTTTTCTAATTTGTTTCTTAGTACCTTATTTTATTTTTTCAGTTTAGTTTCTGAAGACAGTTGTGTGTGTGTGTTTGTGAGTCATAGATTTCTATCTATTTTTTAAACTAGCTTCCTTTGGATGGGTTAGGAGTTCATACTTGATGAAATTTGGGATGGGGCTGCTTTTGTCCAAAATATGCCCTCTGAAAAAAATCTATTTCAGAAAATATAATGGACAAAATTAATATTGTAGTTCTTCAGATATTGTTGGTCTGTCAAACAAAGCCAAAATATGGGTTGGAAATAAGACCAAAATATAATATTAGATTCAAATAGTCAATCTATATAAATGTTGTACTTGTTTATTCATACACACAGTAAAGTGAAAGTTCTACAGGTCAAGAACTGCTTTGGGTGTGTCAAGTTGAACACTTTGTACACTACGGACATTTCATCAATATTAAACGAGTGTGATAACAGCTGGAGATATTTCACAAAATGCTTTTTTTCTCTTTTACTGTTGGTGTTTCAAGCTTTGCTGAAAATGATTTTTGGAATAAATGTTCATTTCAAACATTTTTGGATAGTTCTTCATCAATTTTTCCTTTGAAATAAAGTGATTTATTATTTTAAAGTTATTGTTTGAAGAATCACATCTAGAGGATAGAAAAAAAATCAAGATATTAGTGCTATTTTTCTCTTAATTGCCTTAAGGTATTTTCTACAATTATTTTAAAAAATAGCTAAATGATTCCTTTTCCTTTTGTTTTTTTTCAATATTTGGGACAGATGACCTCGATAGTTTTCCAACAATTTCATTTTTTCAGCCACATTTGTCACCAGAAACTTAATATTAAGTTGGGTTCACATCTATACTATAGATTTGAGGTGTTACAAAAAGAAATATCCATGTATATAGAGTTTATACATGTGACTTAAGGAATATAATTCCTCACATGGATAAAAGTGATTACCAGCTGCAGGACCCAGCAAAGATGTTGGATGTTGTAAAAAAACAAAACCAGCCAGCCAGTCAACCAACCAACCAAACAAACAAACAAAAACAAGGGAACTCTTACAAAGTACATTTCAAGGAAGTGTATTATTATAATAATAATGCTTTTTGCTGATTGTACACCACCAAGTTCAATCCACTTAATAAAATGGTATTTGCTTCAGGAAACATTATATGCCATTGATTCCCACTTTCTCTTTCTAATCCACCTCATTTTCCTAAACTACAGATCCGTATCTAAGTGCTTACTGGACATTTCTATTTGAATATTTTACAGAGAGCTGAGTCTACATGTATCAAAGTGTACTTGTTATTTAGTCCTCCCATTTCCAAACCATCTTCACCTGGGCTCCTATTTTATTCAATGACACAGGAATTTCCTCACCTATCCATGGTAGAAATACATTCACCTCCCTTTCTTTCATCCTCATATTGAGTATCAATATCACCAAATCTTGGTTATTCTACCTACAAGATATTTCTAAAGGACATTTATTTCTCTTCATTTTTATGTCTAGTCTCCTTGTTCAAGCCGCCGCCAGTTTATTTTACTTAAAATACTGAAAAATTGTTACTGTGTCCTTAACTTTATATTTTATCTCTTTCTCCCCTTTAAAACCAAAATGATTTTTCTAAAACATGAACTTGAGCATTACTATTTCCTGTTTGCTTCTTTAGCAGAATCTGTCTCTCCCCTCATCTTCACATTACATTAGTTCCAGAATTTCTTTAAGTTTGCTGACTACACCACATTCTCATTCTTTGCTCTAGGCCCTTGAACATACCATCTGCTTGCCTTAGAAATACTTTCTCAGTGCCTTTGCCTGGTTACCGCTTACCAATCTTTGGCTCTCTGCTTCAAAGTTGAGTGAAGTAGAATTCCTCAAGTCTCACAAGGTTAAATATCTCAGCTGTGAGTTTCTGGAACACTCTGTACTTCCTCTATCATGATACCATTCTGAATGAAAATTGCTTATTCAAATGATGCCTGCCTTGTAAGTTATAAACTTCATAAGGATGGAAACTATGTTGATCTTATTATTCCTCATAACCTCAATACCTACAAGAAGATCTGGACCTATTAGGTATCAATGAATTTATGTTAAATAAATGATTGAAAGTGCCCTGATTTAAACTATTTAATTTGATAAGAGTTAATTAACCCTCTCCCATGCTTAATGATTATCAGATAATATAAATCTCCTCATAATTGGTATCTAAAAGGACATTTTATTTAAAGATATTTTTATTGATTTCAGAGAGGAAAGGAGCTAGAGAGAGATATAGAAACATTAACGATGAGAGAGAATCATTGATTGGCTGCCTCCTGCATTCCCCGTACTGGGGATTGAGCCTGCAACCTAGGCATGTGCCTTTGACCCGAATCAAACCTTCAGTCCACATTCGGACGCTCTATCCACTGAGCCAAACTGGCTAGGTCCAGTTATTTATTTTTATTTTTCTCTTTGGGTCCAAACTAATTCACAGAAACTGTGCTTCTCTATGTGTGAGATCTACAAATGCAGGCTCCCACCTGGGAAGGTCTGTAGTGTCTTTATGCTGCTGCACCCATGTTGATGTCTGTTAAAATCTGGGTTAACAGTTAGGAAACATACTTGTTGCAGATATACTGTAAGCTTCATTCTTTTTCATTAAACTGTTCAGTATTAAAGGAGGTAGTTGTAGTAAGTTTTCTGTCAGTCTGCTCCAGCTGCCATAATAAAATACCATAGACTAGATGGCTTAAACAGCAGACATGTATTTCTCACAGTTCTGGAGGCTGGGAAGTTGAAGATCAAGGTGCCAGCAGACTTGGTGACTGGTGAGAGCCCTCTTCCTGGTTTTCAGGTGGCTTCCTTCTTGCTGTATCTTCACATGGCGGAGAAAGAGGAAGAGGGCTCTACTATTGTCCTCTTAATACAAGAGCACTAATTCCATTGTAAAGGCACCACCCACATGACCTCATCTAAACCTAAATACCTCCAAAAGGCCCTGCTTTCAAGAATCATCATATAGGGGTTTAACATAGTAATTTTGTGGAGACACATTTTTAGTACCTAGCAGCTTCCATTTGCTTTTCTATCTTTCTTGTTTTTTAACTGGTTCAGGAGAAAAAGAAAAGGAGTATACAATCTACTGGGTCTCATTGAGTCCCAGCATTGCTGTAGCATTGTTCCATTCTAGGCTATTTCCTCCATTTATCCATTTAGGCAACAAATACAGATTAACTGTCCCCTATATACCAGGTAATCTTTAGGAAGATTAGTTCTTCCACCTGCACTTTAAAAACTTAAAAACAAGCATCAGAGAGTTTATGATTTTACTGCCATTGGATTCTAAACATCGCATTAAAGTTGGATTGGATGGTATTTAGAGCTCATTTTATTTTAAGTATATACAATTTACTTTAACACTTTTCTGTATGACTTGCTCATTTTAGGAGACTAGTTTATGTATTCTTTTTTTTATCACTCTATTACTTCTGGGTAAGTAGAATAAATTATTCTCTAAACTTCTATGTTTCCAACATTGTACCCTGCTTTTAAATAATTTAATTTGTTCTTAAAAAAGGTATATAACTACATTTAAACAAAAATAGTTTTCATAGCACATCATAGATTTTTCTAAATCAAGGCCATGATATAATCAACTAAAATGACTATGATGCCCACATTCTTATTTCATCTGCAGCTTTCCTTATTTAAATCTATTGTACACACAGATTTTTCTCATTGCATTTAACTTAGAATTATAGGACATTTTTCAATTTATTTTATTTTAGAAATTCTTGTTTGATTTCACAGTACTATGGAATTCAAATTTCTGCTGGAGTTAAGATATCGACCAAATAGGCTAGATTATGTGGAGCATATCTCTATGATGTTGACCTAGATGTTATAAAATTATGGAAATTTTCTATCCATACCAGCAGCTTGTAGAATATCACTATATCCAAAATATTACAGGAAAGTGGACTTCACACACTGTATTGATTGTTACTATTATATCTATTAATACTATGTAGTAGTTGAGGAGCTTGATTTCCTACAGTACATAATCTAATAAGACTGCTTTTGCATGTATATAAAATTTTTGACTTAATCACTTTTCCTTTAAGTAGTAATTGTAAATGTGTATTCTGTATATTTGTATACAGAATATTTATATACTGGCATTGCTTTCTAAAGGGCTCTAATGGTAGAAAACTCAAGATCTTTGGTATTGGATTTAGATCAGATATTTTTTGAACAAATCTAACCTTTTTAGCCTATTAACTCTGGACAAAGAATTTTGGTAAATGAGTGTTCTTTACTAATATAAAATCTCTTTTGCTCATTTTTCCTCTTGTTCCTTGCTTATGGCCTTAGAAACATAAAAAAAAAAATTGTGAAGAATAAAAAATTCAAGAACATCTATTTATGAGCGTAGCTGAGCTATGCCTTAGAGGTGAAGAGAATAACTGAGAAAAGTACAAAGGTCATTGAATATGTTAATAGTCATTAAATAGTGCCCAAGGTGCCCCATGTACTGCTTGGAGCTCCCAGAAGAGTTTAGTGTAGTCAGGGGATTTCAGAGGAAATCTTTCAAGATAATTTCCCAAGACAGCCAGTTACTGTTTCCTCTTTGCATTCATGGAAGTTTGTTCCTTTTTATAGCACATCTTATTATATGTAATATTATATCTGTAAATATCACTTCTACTAGTCTCTAAGTTCCTTAAGGATAGTAAGTTCCAAGAAAGCAGTTGCCACATTGGCAACAGTTTCAGAGACATTGAATTAAGATGGAAATATGCTGCACCCCGGAAATTTGGAGATTATTGGTGCCATTTGCTAGTACAGATTCGGGGCAGGGATGTTTGGGTGTATTCATCAGCATTCACTCAGGTAAAATGTCATTCACTGCATTCTGTTCATAGAGGGTTTGATATAAGATTAAGAGTTTACAGAACTTGGAAAAATTGAAGGAGGAAAGCTCAGAGACGCTGCCACTGAGGATAAGAAAAATGTTGCCCAAAGGTCAGAGAAATTGATCTCAGTCCGAAACATTAAAGTAAGTCTTTTTCAAAAGCTTGCCAGAAGCTATTACATGTCTCAACAACCTGTAGAAAGCCCCCAGAAACTGTCTGTCTGTGAGGGGAAGCAGATGGATCTTAAGCTTCCCTAAAAGCCCTGGTAACATGCTCATGTCTCTACATCTCTCTCATATGTCAACTGCTTCCAGGGAAAAGCAGCTTCCATTGACCTCAGCCTAATTCTTACCTGAGTTTCTCACATTGATAAACTTTAACCTAGAGTCATGCAGAGTAAGAGGTTCTAGGAAGTGAGTTTTCAGGCTTAGTAGAAGTGGTAGTGGTGCCACGTGGACAGCAAACAGTCCAGGACTAGAGTGTGTAGGAGATTAGTTACCATGGCTGAAGAAGAGAAGTGGGTCACAAAGCAGAGGCCTTTTTTTTAAAAAAAAATATGAAGTTGATTGAGACGGAAGAGTGTATTAAAGGCAGACAAAGGATTTAGAATTTTTTTTTTCCTTTTAAACTGTGGTAATATCTGGCTAGATTTTCAGCAGAAAAAAAAAGCTAATAGAGAATAGATGGTGGTATAATAAAAGAGGTGATAGTTAATGAAGCAGGTCTCTGAGGGAGATAGGAGAGGTTAAGAACAAAGCATGATTTGAGAGGTTAGAAAGGACAAAGCTTTCTCTGAAACTGAAAACAAGACAGAATGGCACAAAAAATGGATAGGGTTGGGAGTGCTGAATTGAGGGAGTTCACGAGTAACTACCTCTATTTTCTCTGAGAAGTGAGAAGTAATGATGCCTGTTGAGAGGGGGTCTGGTTGGGGTTAATAATGAGGAGAGCGCATTGGTTTGGAGTAATGATGAGGGTAGTGCAACAAGAGTTCCCAAGAGCCAGCAAGATAGTTAATTTCACTGAGAGCTCAGAGGAGTCTGGAGCCCATACATATGTATTGGCATCAATATTCATGGCTGCTGGATTTTTCCTACCTGCACTTACCATCTCTGATGACTTTATAGGTTGCTTGAGTTCTTCTTTTCTATTATTTCAATGGGTACCCTGTGCTTATCTAGCTCCTGACACTCATGTAGGCACAGTACAAAAATCATGTATGTGTGCCTAGTTCATGGTAGGCATTCAGTAGAATGTGTGTTAAACAGAACTGAACCAAGCTGGCTGTTGAAGGAGAAACTTGATCCAGGTTTATAGTGAGTTGTAAAATCCTGTGACAATGTTCCTGAGGTGACTGACTAAAGAGTCTAATATGGGTAGGAAAGAAAGTGAGGCTAGGAAGGGGCTAATAAAAAGGATACAGATGAAAGGAACAAGGGACTAGAAGTTGAGAGGTTAAATAACAGATTTAGTGTCAGAGGAATAAGAAAACTAGGGAAAAAAACACCAACAAGAATTGTAGTCAAAGAGTGGATTGTTGGAGATATTTTTAGAGGTGTAGTACCTCTACATGATAGAGAAAAGGGTTTCAATTATAGACATGGATTGGGTGAAGGGCACTGGAACTCAGAAAATGAAAGAATTAAGAATATGGTACTGGGAAGGGCCACCAATATACAATTGCACACAACACTGCTGTAGTCGACATCATAATGTGTGGATGCTGCTCACTGAATGTCCTAGTATGCATTGCACACCAATGTGGCCACTATGGTGCCCCAAACTGGATGTTATTTATGTGGCCTTTTTGTGTTCACACATGACCTTGCCAGGTATTGCCATATTGTTCTTCTAGTTAGCTAAGTGGGAAGTCTGGTCACTGTGTTATTGGAGGCTCTCTGGAGGGAGCAGAAAGAGAAATGGAATGCATCTAAGACAGGTTTTACAGTATACAGGAGTGGTACCTTGAGATACAAGGAATATTTCAATTCACTAAAAGGGATAAATAATTTACAAATGGAGAGACCATCAGCAACAAAGACCTAAAAGCAAGAAAGTGCTCTGGTTGTGTAGATTATACACTTTGCACTTTTCAAAGCTTTTCCGTGGATAGACCTTACCATGGTACACGCCACGGTGGCCATGGCATTATGATGACAATGGAAATCTTCAGCAAGGGAGTCTATTGACCCTCGGAGAATATATTCCAGTAATAGAAAGCAATTTTGAACTTAGAAGAGAGGGTCAGAGCAGAACGTTATCTACTTTTAAAGGAAGAACAGAAGGTGAAAATCAGAACGAGAAATTCTCTGTTGTTTTATAAGAAATGAAACTGGTTGAATTAAAAACAAAAGGATTAGATTTCTATGTTATTAGAAATAATCATTAGCCTTTTCTAAGCTAAAATGCTTCATAACTATGAAAATGGAAGAGAACAAAATGGATTGATTGAAGCAAGTGATTTCTTAATTTGTCCCATAAAATTATTCTGATATATTCTCAAACAGTATTTACTTCAGAGAAACAATTGTTTCTGCAAATAGTGGTTTTGTATTTATATTATGCAGTATTATTTATTAAAATTATAGTGTATAATGAAATTAGCATCATTATTTTGCTTTATGTAGAGCCTTTGTTCCAAGGACCCCTGGAAGATTTATGAAAATAGTGCAATAATCCCTATAACATTCTTGTGTAAAAGGTAAATTTTATTAAAAAATTCTGTTTGTAGTAACTCTTAAAAAAGTGGTGGGGACCTTTTGTCTGCCAAGGGCCATTTGGATATTTATAACATCATTTGCGGGCCTTACAAAATTAACAACTTAAAAATTAGTTGCTATATTTGGTCTCACATTTAATTAACTCGCCCCTAATGACTTGGCAGGGCCAGACCAAATGATTTCATGCGCCTTATATGGCCTGTGGGCAGGACATTTCCCACTCCTGCCTTGAAAAATCAACTAGTCATCCACATAAAAGCAATATTAGTAGAGAAAGAAGGTGGGTGGCAATCAACATATAAGGTCTTTTAAATTTCTGCCACTATATTAGTTATGATGTGCTGCCACTATATTAGTTATCCTGATAACTCAGTGACTGAACATAGCAGAAATTTAATTTTGCTTCTCAAAAGTCCAGTTGATGGTGAGGAGTGAGGACTTATGTAGGAGTGAAGAAGGCAATCATATGGATAGAGATATTTCAGGAAACTTTGCCATTTTCAATAGATAGACTCCAAAATTGACCTAGACGTTGTCATATGGACTACAGATGGGAGAATTGAGAGAGAGAGATTTATGCACGAGATTTTTATAGGCCATCACATTCCATGGGCCAGAGCATAACATATAATTACATCTAACTTCAAGGGAAACCAGGAAATGTTGCTGTGTATCAGGAAGAAAGGAAAATGGGTTTGATGAATAATTTGTCAGTTCCTGACTGTTGGAGTACTTACTCCTCAAAACCCAGATCCTTTATCCTGCTGACTAGGCCAATTGTAGGAACTCAGTTCCTTCATCCTGCTTCACTATGCTAACTGTCAAGTCCAAGCCCCTCAGCCAAGCCTCCTTGGATGCCAGATATCGGAAGATGGAGAAACCATGAGAAGTTATGAGTATGTAAGAGAGTCTTTATTGTAGAAGCCAGTGGTCATGTAGCCATTGCTAACAAGGAGCCATTAGACAAAGCGGTTCTTCAAAGTAAAGTCTCCTTCAGTAGCTGTATACCGGTTGGTTAACAATACATCTTTCCCACACAGCAGTAGCAATACATCTTTCTCACACTGACAGCAGCAGCCTGCTGGTCAGTAACATACTTTATACTATTTAGACAAAAGAGGCTTCTTTCCAAACAGTGACCTCACTATCTGGGTCATAGAAGGGAACACTTGCACAGTGTACAATACGATTACTGTGTCTTTGCTTTGTACCTGCATATAGCAACTCAACCTTGAACACTTTGATTAGGATTTCCATGCTCAGAGTGGCTTTGAACATCTGGTGTACTCTGAACAGGGCCTCAACACTCCAGTTGGCCTTGAGCATCTGGCGTACTCTGATAGGGTCCCCACTCTGACATAATCCCCAATGAGCAGTTCACATAAAATATGACCTGAGTTTCTTTTTTTTAAAAAATATATTTTATTGATTTTTTACAGAGAGGAAGGGAGAGGGATAGAAACATTGATGAGAGAGAAATGTCAATCAGCCCTTCTGCACATTCCCTACTAGGGATGTGCCTGCAACCAAGGTACATGCCCTTGTCCGGAATCAAACCTGTGACCCTTCAGTCCTCAGGCCGACGCTCTATCCACCGAGCCAAACCAGTTAGGGCTGACCTGTGTTTCTTTAGCAACTATTTCACATCTTGATATAGGCTAGAGTATAGCAAAATTTTCCAGGAAATAGATTTCCACAATAGCACTTCTGCAATGGCTTAGTAATATAACTCTCAAGCAAAAGTTTCTGGTAAGATACAACTATTTGGGACAACCAATATAACAATATTTAGTTTTGATCACAGGTGAACTGAGTTGTCATGGCCCCGTTTCTCGTCCACTGTCAACACATAAAAAGCATGAGAAAAGAGATATGGATACAAACAATGACTTTAAAAATATCTAGCTAAAAGTGCTATATCAAAGAAAATAGCTATAAAGTATGCTTGCACGTGCTTTACAGGTAATGTAAATGCTTGACCTTAAATGCCAAGTTCCATATTCATTTCTTACATAAAGCCTTCAAGACTAGCCATACTTAGTTTCAGTTGTCCACATTCCCTTTATAGACTTCCCCTGAAAAAGAAAATGAATAAATACTGGGTGTATATGTTTATACAAATATGTAATAAATAGCAAATGATCCAACAGATTATATAAATCAGGGAATAGCAGTTAAAATTAACTTATTAGGGTTCTAATTTTTCCACTAGAACACATAAACTTTTTAGATTAAGACAACCTTTGTGTCTTAATAACAAATTTTTAAAGTAAAATTTGAAAAGTCAGACTTCACTACTGAGTAATTCTATAATAGCAAAAATAAATTCAAGGACACTAACTCGTTTGCAAGTGATAGTGATGTTAATAAATCAAGAAAACCTCAGAAAACTAAGAAGTTGATAAATAAGCATCAAATGATCCTAATAAGACATTTTATTATAGTTTTCCCCAATTTATTCATTCGTATTTTAGATGGGAATGTCATGTAAGCATTTTGGAGATAGAGAATACCATTTTGGGGATAACTGGGAATACTCTCACACTTTGCACTTGGCAACCCTATTAAATGTTACTGAATGACAGTTCATTCTTTCCCCCATCTAAATCTACAATAACTACTTTTAGTGGCTTTATTTTGTGCAAAAGTATTTTTTCAATTTATTATTAAATAATAAGTATTAAAAATGACAAGTATTCCAAGATAAAAATAGCATAAATAAAATATTGGCTCTCATTTTGGATATGTTGATATTTTCTAATTTGACATTTTGCAAATTGTCCATCTTATAGGAACATTCTTTCCCAATTATATTTGTCAGACTTCCCATTGAATTGCAAATTAGGGGAAGAAACCTTTTCAATTATCTTTCAAAATTCTGGGAACAAAATATCTCCTTCAGGAAACTCTATGGCAATTGCTTCCATCTATTGGGAGAAAAAGAAAAGGAAGCCAGTCATTGTGACAAACTAGTGCTGTTGATTATTTCTCTATTTATTTTTCCCCTGTTCTTGGAAATTTACAGTCTAACAATTATTTCCATTAAAATTTCAAGTACTTCTATGAAACTATCTGTAATAAAATAAAATAAAAACATGTATAACTTCAAAAAAATTTCCAAATTAAGTTAATGCAATTTAATTCAACTAATTTTTATTGGGTTCCAAGTTTGTTATGGAATATTTTTAAAAGGTACACAAAATTAATAAGATAGTTCCTGACTTCAAAGGATTTAGTCTCAGTGGAGCTATTTCTAGTTTTTATGCATATCCTTGTAGTTGTCAATGATCTTACTATCTTCATGTTCTGCAAATCTGCCTACTGCAAAACTTTGCAAATGCTTCTCCTTTGTTGCTATATATATAGAGTTTTTAAGAGCCCATTGCTTTTGGAGGGAAACAACATACCTTTAAAATTGATGTTATCAGGAATCTTTGCCTGCATTTTAAAAAGATCTTTACATGATGTTTACTTCCTGTGTGATATTATCAATTTTCTCACTGCTTTTGGTAGCTAAGGTTAAACACTATTCATTTTCTGTCACTGTGGTATGGCTATTTAACTCTTTCATGCCTTCTTGTGTGTGCTTATAAGAAATCTAAAATACTAATCTTAAAAGTGTTTAGAGTACTTAGAGTTATAGTTCAATAAAGAGATTTTACTTTATTCTGCTTTTTTCTCCTGTAATTTACCCAAATTCACTTTTGAGGCTCCCCTTCATCAGGCATACACTCAGAGATGTCTGCACTGAAATCCTAACTGTGTGACAGGCAAGAACACACAAGAAGTAAGAGGAGGAAAGGCAAGGAACAGAGGGAAAGTGTTCCCTATACTGATAAGGAAATAAAATTCAATCAGATAAAATAATTTGAATGATAATACTGAGCACATATTTACATAAAATTAAAAATATAATACTACTTTAAAATTTTTCAGAATCTCAGGCATCTAATCTGTCCATGAGGGAGTAAGATATTATAAAATGAATCTCCTGCTATAAACAATTAAAAAACTGTACCAAAATTTAAGAAACAAATATTTCAGGAATTGAACAACAGGAAGCACAAAACTAAGAAAAAGAAAACAAATGAAATTTCTAACTACTCGGGTTTTATAACTTAAAGTCATTTCTAGAGTGTGGCACACGAAGAAAGAACACAAGCTTGGTCTGGAGATCGCATAAACTGAGAAGACAGGGACTGGTATTCAGGGAGACTGAGTTGACTAGAATTCATGGGACAAAGAACTTGAGAGCATGGAACAATGCTGAAAAGGAACCCAAAAGGAACTTAACTCTGCCAGAAAATTCAACACTCTTTAAGGAATAAAACAAAATCCAGATTTCAAAAATGTAAAATTCATAATGTCCAATATCCAATAAAAACTACTAGACATTCAAATAAGCAGAAAATAAACACCATAGTCAGGAAAAAATTTAATTATGAAGGACATGAAACGTACTGCTCATTTATCTTGCAGCAGAGAGCATGCTGTCAATCTGGGATCAATTTTATTTTTGTGCTGAGGGCACACTGCCCTCAAGCTGCTCACAACCCAAGCCTGAGCCTGGAAAAGGCACCAACGTGGTTATTCCAGCAAGCTCTGGGACCCTTCTAATAGGTAACTTTGGCTGAAGCTCTCCCTATCGACCTTTTTGAACCTTTTTTTGGAAATACATTGCAATTCAAGATTTTTCTACCTTAAATTTATTTCTCTTCTACAGATATCAGACCTGAATCATGGTCTAAAAGCTCTCTATACCTTCCATTGCCCTCTCCACCATTAATCTCTTACATACCTAAATTCCATCATGGCATTCACTTTTCAGTAGACACAAACTAACACAAATGGTATTAGGGATTGTGCAAATGAACAGTGGTAAATTGAGATTTGGGACTGGCTTATTTACTGAAGGGCAGACAAAATGGGATCTATCCTGAAAAACAGGTTGGGCATGAATAGTCTCTGGCACAAGATGTCCCAGGCATGATTGTTGAAGGTTTTACCATAAGATGCTTCCATAAGGAGCTGCCCTAGCTTCTCTCTTGCCTGCCATGCTGATAGGTACTTGATCGTGAGGGCTAGAATGAAAGATTAAATACATAAAAAATAAATAATTGAAAGTACTTTCTTAATAAGTGGGATTTATTATCTTTGAAAGGACCCTAGGGGAAGGAGGAAACTCACTGGTGGGGTTGCCCTTAAGAAAACCGATGGTTGACACTGAGTGAAGTGGACATGTCAGAATCATCCTGGCATACTTAGAGGAAGAGGTAAAGATGCTGAGGAAGTGAGGTTGCTGGATTGGATGTGTAAAACCAGAAGACCCGTCCAACAGGAGAAAACAGAGGACATATTCAGTAAGTTCTTAGAAATGTGCTAATGGGAGAGACACTGGCATCACTAGGTCTTGTTCTGGTTTTTCTTTGCAGGACATGGCTGGAGATAGGAGAGGGAGTCACAGGTCTGGGTTAATTTACACAAGGATGTTGGGGCTCTGAAATAATAGAGGCCAGGAGGTGGCACTTAATCATGGAAAATGAGGAGGCTGCATTCCCTTAATTACTATCAAGATCAAAGGGGCAGCCAAAGGGGACTTGTCCCTCAGGAAATTATGGAGATGGTTAATAGAATATGGTATCCTTTGGGTCGAAATAATTTGGCAATCAAGAAGCATGCTATGTCCTTGGCATGTGTCTCTAGCAATGTTCAGCCAGTATGGCAAGGTGTGATTGTATCCAATTTAATGGCACTGCCAATTGGAAAGCTATATTTTTAATGGTCATCTTACATCCATAAAAATCAGACATTTTGGGCTCAATAAATACTTATTATTATGATTATTAAAATTATTATTTGTATTAAAAAAGAAGCATGCTACCTAATTAACATCTATAACAAAACAAAACAAAAAAATCAAGAATGGAGGAGCAGTTAGATTGAAGAGGATCAGCCCAATAAAAAGTTACTACTCCTTGCTCAGTTTCTAGACCTGAGTCAGTTTTCAGACCAAGAACCCATTGACTGAAAAGAGGCTGAGTCCACAGGAGGAAATATTCTAACACCACAGCATATATATGCCGTAGTATTCTCACATTCCTTCCCCAAAGGGACCTAAAGCCATTTTCTTGGGTTGACTGCACATTTGGGAAGAGAGATATGTTAGTTACTTTTAGCTGTTGTCTTGTGTTTTCCATAACACACCACAACAAACTTAGCTAAAAATGACACTAATTTATGATTTCGCAGCTCTGTAGGCTCAGATGTCCAACACTAGGAGTATGTGACTCAGATGATTTTTTTTTAAGGTCTGATAAGGCAAAACTCAAAGGGTCAGTAGTGTTGCATTCCTTTCTGGAGGATTCTTTCTGGAAAAGAATATGCTTCCATCTCACTAAGGCTTTTAGCAGAATTCATTTCTTTATATTTGTGATGCCCAGGTCCTCTTTTTTTTGATGGCTGTCAAGACAGGAGATTCTTTTAGCTCTTTCAGGCAATATTTATTTCTTGTCATGTTGCCTCTCCATCCTCAAGCCAGTAACAGTGCACTGAATCCTTCTCACACTTAAAATCTCTCTTACTTCTTTCCAGTCGCTCTGACTCCAGCTAGAAAACACTCTGCTCTTGAGGGCACATATGAATAGATTGGGCCCACCTGCATAAACCAGGCTGCTCTCCCTACCCTTAATCTCATACATCTGCAAAGTCCCTTTTGCCATATAATGAAATACAGGGTGCCTCCAAAAACGTATACATACTTAGAATAATTATTCATTCCAATGGGTTAAATCTTAAAGAAACATCAATTGAGCTATCAAAAAATGTAATTTTGGCTCTTTGAGGAAGAGGTGGTTGCTGTAGTGCAGCTCCGTCCCGCCGCTCCTGACTCACCGCTGTTCACTCTCGCGGAGGAACAAGTCGGTCAGGAAGCCGCTCTGCAGCCATGGGCTTTTATTTTTTATTTATTTTATTTTATTTTTCATTTTTTTATTAAGGTATTATATGTGTACATATCTTACCATTGTCCCCCCCCCCACCCCACTCCCATTCATGCCCTCACCCCCCCCAAGGTTTTGCATCCGTTGGTTATTCTTATATGCATGCATATAAGTCCTTCGGTTGATCTCTTATTTCCCCCACTTCTCCCTAACCTTCCCGCTGTAATTTGACAGTCTGTTTGATGCTTTACTGCCTCTGTATCTATCTTTTTGTTCATCAGTTTATAATGTGGTTTTTTTTAAAATTTTATTTTTATTGTTTAAGTATTACAAATAGTAGTACATATGTCTCCTTTTTTTTCCCCCCTTTGATCTCCCCCCGACCTCCCCTACCCCCCAGGACATGCCTTCACCTGCCCACCCTCTCCCCCCCCCCCCCAGTGTCTTGTATCCATTGGTTGTGCTTATATGCATGCGTACAAGTCCTTCGGTTGGTCTCTTACAGCCCTCCTCGCCCAACCACCCCTGTCTTCCCAATGTAGTTTGACAGTCTGTTCAATGCTTCTTTGCCTCTGTATCTTTTTCCCACCGTTTCTTTCCTTTAAAAAGTTTTGCCTTTGCAGACTGGAAATAAACATATAATAACAAAACAAGACAAAACAAAAAAAATGTTTGAGTCCCAATTTCAATGTCCAACAGTTCCTTATGTGTACATGTCAGCAGTGATATCTGGATGGTGGGCACATGGTGGCAATGCAGGTCCGACCCTCTCTGGTTTGGTCCTAGGCAACCTGCAGCGGTGCACAGCTGCTGACTGCTCCCATGGCAAGGCGTTGTCAGTGTATTCCATCTCTGGACTGTTTTTTCCTCTTGTCTTCGTGGTTGGAGCACTCTTGTCAATTCCTCTCTGTTGCAGGAATCCATCTGGTCTTGGGGTTGTTTTCTGAAAATATACAAATATATTCTCGACCACAAGTTAATAAAGGAATCTTTTCTATATAATTGATTTGGGATCCTTTTTATTTTTGTTCAAACGATTTTCCTTTGTCTTATTTAGACACCATGTGTGTTTTTAATGGTCGTCTTGCTGTTAGCATTGCAAATGAACCTTAATTTGGTAAAGTAAAAATTTTCTAGATGTAATTTACTTATAGGATATTTTTCCTTACATGATATTGCCCTACTATCCCCCCCTTTTTTTTTAATGGAGGTTTTTGTAAATTTTATAATGCAGTCTTGATAACTTTAAATTAAAAAAAAAATTTTTCCCCCCCATACATATGACTGCTTTAGGTTCATTGCATATTCAGGAATTTTACCATGAGATGAACTACCAATAGAAATTTTAGTTATTACTTTAAGAATAGCTTTTTGTCCAGTACTTGAATATTCACTTATTTCAATTAGCCTATTTAAATTAATCTGAAAACTCGATTACTATTTTACTGTCAAATTTAATACTCTACCAACAATCTTATTTACCCTGTAAATATTAGTGGGAAGGATTATTTGCATTCTTGAGTGGGCCCTGAGCATTCCAAATGCTCAGCTGAATTTAGATATAGGGCAACTGCTGTCAGCCAAGTCTCTTGTCTGTTACCTGGGTCCCGATCTGAGCTGGGCCAAGTCTCTGTCTGTCACCTGTATCTCGATGTGAGCTGGGCCGGGTCTCTTTCTGTTGCCTGGGTCCTGATCTGAGCTGGGTGTGGGAAGCGCGAAGCAGCCATGGGGGTAGGAGACCTCCTTTAGAAGGGGGTGAGGGTTCAAGCCCCTGCAATGTTGGGGGGGTGAGGGTCTGTGCCCCACTTCTGTTGCCCCCCCAAGTTCTCTCCTGATGGCCCCTCTGCGACTGTAGCCTGTCTTAGGTTGTTCCTTCCTTGAGGAATCTTACCCGTCTCTGGCTAACCAGCCATCCTCCGGGGCCAAGCAGGGTGCTGTGAGGTTCAGTTCTGTCTCCTTGGTAGCCTATGACCCCGTGGCCTCCACACCCAGCACCTGCCTTGGGAACCCCTGGCCTGCTGGCAGGGTCCCAGTGCTGATCACATATCTCGGGGAACTCGGGTTTCTTCTCCAGTGAGGGCCCAGCTCACACAATTGGATGTGAGATATAATGTGTTTTTTATTATCCACAAATGAGTGAGATCATGTGGTATTTTTCTTTCATTGGCTTATTTCACTTAGCATAATGTTCTCCTATTCCATCCAGGTTGCTACAAATGGTAAGAATTCCTTCTTTTTTATGGCAACATAGTATTCCATTGTGTAGATGTACTATAGTTTGCCCATCTGCAGATGACTGGATCAGAAAACTATGGTACATCTACACAATGGAATACTATGCTGCCATAAAAAAGAAGAAATTCTTGCCATGGGCTTTTAAAGATATTGGGAAGACACCCGTGGGACCAGATGGGGCGATTCACCAAATTAGAATAACACTAACCAGCCGCACTGTCAAGGTGTGTGCTGCCTTGATCAGAGGAGCAAAGGAAAAGAATCTCAAAGTGAAAGGGCCAGTCCGGATGCCAACCAAGACTCTGAGAATCACTGCAAGGAAGACTTCCTGTGGGGAGGGTTCTAAGACTTGGGATCGGCTTCAGATGAGGATCCACAAGTGGCTTATCGACTTGCACAGCCCTTCTGAGATTGTCAAGCAGATTACTTCCATCAGCACTGAGCAAGGAGTGGAGGTCGAAGTCACCATTGCAGGCGCTTAAATCAGGCTTTTTAATAAATTGGCTATCAGTTGTTTAAAAAATGTATTTTTGGGGACATCCTATATATTCACAGGTTCTAGATATTAGGGCATGGGTATCTTTGGGGGTCCATTCTGCTTTCCAGAAAGAAATACCCAGGCTTTTGAGAACCTCTGAGTTGATACTGATACATATAGATTCAAAGAATCATCATTGTTTTCTTTTCTTAGAATGCGAGTTTAGAGAGGCCAGGTAATAATAAATGTAGTTCTGGATAAAATCGGCTCATGGTAGGCTCTGTGTGTCCACAGATCATCCAGCAGTCATTTCCCCTATCAATCCATGTAGAATTGCTATAGTTGGTAGTTGGAGCAACACTCACATTGCCTGTGGACTACCATAGTGGGGACACCAGGTGAGAACTTCTGTAATGTCTTTGCTTTTGCTTTCCCAATACCCCAGTTAAGATAGTCAATAAAAAATAATGTAACACCTTGATGGAATGGCAGAGATTAATCACACCATTAAATACCGAAAGGCAGGAGGAGTAGAGGTCCCTTCCTATCATATCTATTTAATTTCTACTCTTGCCCCTGAAGATATTGAATGATCCTGGCAAATGACTATAGATTAGATCAGTATCAACCAGAGATTAATAATGTTCCAGGTACATGTTATGTAGCCATTGATTTGTCAAATTTATTACTTTTCACTCCAAGTTAAAAAGATCTGGAATAATTTGCATTAATGTAGGGTACTCAACAATTTTCGTTTTTAGTTTTGCTTCTAGGCTATTTTAACACTCTCCTCTCCATTATATTATAGTCTGAAAAGATCTGAACTGCTTGACCATCCCACCAATCTTCATACTGGTTCATTAAATTCATGGCATCGTACCGATAAGATAGGATGAGTAAGATGTGGCGAGTGGACTGGAGACCTTGGAAAGACATATGCACCAGAGATTGAGAAAAAAAATATTTTATAGTTTCAGGGACCTCCTTCTTCAGTGAAAAATTTAAAGGTCTAGTGGTCAGGGTACAGTGAAATCCACTCCAAAATAGAAAATAAATTTCTGTATCTTGCATGCTCTTACACCAAAAAGTGAAGCATAGTATTTGGTATACCTCTTTGTGTTCTATAAGCATCTCAAATATCCTACAGACATTACAGGTATAGTAACTGAATAGTACAAACAATGTTATGACAATAAATTTGAAAACCTAGACAAAATGGAAAAATTCTATGAAAGACACAAGTGATCAAAGCTGATTAAAAAAACATTTGAAATTCCAAAAAGTTATATAACACTTAAAGATAAATTTTTGTAATTATCTTCTCCCACAAAAATCCTCCAGACGCAGATGGTTTTACTAGCAGTTGTAACATCTAGAAAACATTATGAAGAATTAATGCCATTTCCCCACAAAAGGATACCTTCCCTAATTATTTTATGTGGCAAGCATTACTCTGGCTTTCAAATCACACAAAGACATTGTCTTAATTTCCCAGGGCTGCCATAACAAAATACCAGACTTATTGGTTTAAAACAACCAGCATTTATTCTTTCACAATTATGGAGGTTAGAAGTTTCAAGTCAAGGTGTTGGCAGAGCCATGCTCTCTCCAAACTCTGAAGGGAAGAATCCTCCCTTGACTCTTCCAGCTTCTGGTAGCTCCAGATATTCCTCGGTTTTCAGCTGGAATACTTCAATTGCAGCCTCTATTATCACATGGCGTTTTTCTCATGTGTCCGGTCAAAATTTCCCTCTTCTTATAAGGACACCACTCATATTGTATCCAGGCCCTCCCTAATGACCTCATCTTAACTTAATTAGTTATGGTAGTGACCTTGGGAAAATGAAAAGATTTCTTAGGTATGAAACAGAAAGGATGAATCTTAAAGAAAAATTAATAAATTGGACTCCAGGAAAATTAAAGACTTCTAAAAAAATAAGTTATAGATTGGGAGAAAATATTTGTAACAAAGTTGGCTAGAGAGTGTTATATCTACAATATGTAAAGAACACTTACAGTTCAATATTAAGAAGAAAAATAATCCAATAATAATGGACAATATATTTTAACAATCATTTTAAAATGGAGAATATAGAGAATATGCAATGGCCATAAAGCCCATGAAAAGTTATAAAACATCATTAAAATCAAGAAAATGCAACTTAATGATACAATGAGTTGCTACAGTATATCCATTAGAATGGCTAAAATTAACAAGACTAACAATGCCAAATTTTGTCAAGAATGTGATGCAACTAGGACTTGTACACATTGCTTATAGGTAACCAAAATGTTACAACTACTTTGATAAACAGTAGAAATTCACCCAAGAGAAAAGAAAACATATATCCATGCTAATGTCCTTAGCAGCTTTATTTAAAATAGCCCAAAACTGGATGGAACTCAAATGTATGTCAACAGGTAAATAGAAAAACTGTTTTATTCATATAATGGGATACTATTTTAGACTCTTAGTAGGTATTATACTATAACTATTTATATCATCCTATATAATAAAAGGCTAATATGCAAATAGACCAAACGGCAGAACAACCGGACAACTGAACAACCGGTCGCTATGACATGTGCTGACGACCAGGGGGCTTGTGCAGAACATGGCAGGTGTTGGCAGCGGCGGGATGGTGGAATAGGTGAGTGGGGGCACCAGACCAATGCGAGGCACCGGTCATTGTCATTGGGGTGAGCTTCTGGTGGTTACTAAAAATTTTTTGCTCCCATGTGCTGCAGTCCTGCCCAGTGCTTGCACCCACTGCTGGCACTGACCCCACTCACACCCGCAACCAGCACTGGAGCCACTGCTCACACCCGCTGCCGGTGCCCAGCACTGGTCCCAATCACTGGGTACCATCAGAGGGTGCGAGTGGTGGCTGCCAGCCCAATTGCCCCTGAGGGCTTCTCCACTTCCTCCTGCTCCTGAGGGGCAATCAGGGCAGCAGCCGCCACTCGCACCCACTGCTGGTGCCAGCCCCAATTGCTCCGTGCCATCAGTGGGTGTGAGCGGTGCCTGGCACCATCAGTGCGTGTGAGTGGTGGGAGCATGGCTGCCTGCTCCCACCGCAAACAGGGGAACAGGGACCATGGCAGGAGGGGCCAGGCGGGCATGCGGAGGATGGGCCAAGACCCACCCTTGTGCCTACCATAGCCCACAGTTCCTTTCAAGATGCACAAATTCATGCACTGGGTCCCTACTTTAACTACCAGTATAGAAAGGAATGAAATACCAGTATACCCAATACCATGGATGAAGTTCAAAAAAATGCTAAGTCACAGAACTGGCTCAAAATAGTACATACTTTATGGTTTCATTTTATAAAACAGAAAGACAAATATAGACTATTATGATGGGAAATAGATCAGTGACTCTTTGTGGCCAAGATGGGAATGGGAACCTCACTACAAAGAATACTAGAGAAATTTTTGAGTCAAGAAAAAGATTTTACATTATTATTGTTTTGATGGTTATTTCAGGATACACATTTGTCAAAATTTACTAACATTGTACACTTAAAGTTGGTTTATATTATTATAATGATACCTAAAGTTGTTTTTATAAAACTCTTACAAATCTAAAATAAGGAATTCAAGTAGACTAAAGTGTTCAGACCTGTCTTTTCTCTATTTTATACCAGTAATGCATAAGGGCCTTTTACCATTATGGTTGGATGTGAGCCCTGACTACTATAGATATGGCTCATTCATGTGAAACAATCAAAATCTGACTTTATTAAAGTAAACGTATATTTTTAAAATATATACTTTAAAAATTGTGAGCAGGCTAAGCTTGTCAATGTTCTTCAGATTAGAAGTTCGATTTCAATGAACTGAATGAACATGAGTGAAAACTATTTGTCTCTTATGCTATCAGGAGTGATGCAGAGGAGACTAGGGGACTTTGCTTGGGAGGCTGTGGGCCCATTTAGTAGTATGACCTGGGAATTACTGAAGGGCCAATAAGTAAGTTTCCACGTAGGTGTGCTGGCAATGTAGAGCCTCTGCACAATAGTTTTAGAGTGCATCTTTGTCAGAGAGCCCCAGGTCCCATCAGTGAGTTGGTCACACTTCTTTGTTATGTCTCCTTGGAAATCACTCTTCCTCTCTCTTTACTTCCATTTTCAGGATGCACCATCACCCCATACCAGTGTCTTAGTTGCCAAGGAAGCAGCACTTCTTTCCTACTAATAGCTCTTCCCCACCTTTTATTAAAGTAGTTTCTTCCTTTTCAAATATGTTTTCATTGGTTTTAGAGATAGAGAAAGAGAGAGGGAGAGAGAGAAGCATCGATAAGCTGCCTCCTGCACTCCCCACACTAGGGATTGAGCTGCAACCATGGCACGTGCCCTGACTGGGAATCAAACAAGTGACCTTTTGGTGGATGGGATGACACTCAACCAACTGAGCCACACCAGCCAGGGCTAAAGTAGTTTCTTAATGTCTGAAGGGGAACTCATATGGAAGAGGACCTTCTGTGATCATGCACAGCATTTTCCAAGACCCACACCTGGGTCTTTTCTATAAGCATGATTTTTTTTTTAGCATCAACTCTCATTTACCTTGTATGCTTGACTTCTCTTCTTATATTAAGCAAATGGAGAATTCATAATGAAAAAGTTTGAGAGGAACCACCTCAGGCTTCTGTTCTCTCTCCCTTCTGCTTCTCCTTTTTATGTGCTTCCACCTTTCAGCCACCTTTCCCATTCTTCTGTTCTGTTTATAACCCAAAGTAGATTCCATCAATCCTCTTGTTTCGTTACTACTCCTTGCCCTCAGCCTCACCTCACTGCTCTTGCAAATCTTTTGACAACCAGCATGTAATCTAGTTTCCTGGGAGACAACCTTGATTATTCCTTGAAAACTTCAGTTACCCACATTTACACAGTGACTATCATTCTCATGTCTTATAGATTTCATAGCCATTGGCTCCAATAAAGCAAATAATAAGTCAAAGCAGTTTTTTCTTACTATACTCAACACACTCATGATTGTAGTTAAAAGTGTTGAGAAACAGCTATAGCCTTGTTCTAATACCTTTCCCCCCTACTAATCATATAAAAAGATCAGAAATATAGTCATCACTTGTTTTTAATATCTTTGCAGACAGCCAATTTTTCTTCTTTTAAAAAAATCCTCACCTAAGGATAAGCTTCCACCAATATTAGAGAGAGAGGAAGGGAGAGGGAGACACAGAGAGAGAAACATCAATGTGAGAGATAAAAATTGACTGGTTGCTTCCAGCCCCGACTGAAGATAAAAGCTGCAACCTGGGAATGTGCTCTGACCAGAAATGGAACCTGTAATCCTTCAGAGCACAGGCTGACACTCCAGCCAAATGAACCACTCCAGCCAGGCCAGTTTTCCTTCTTTGTGCATTACTCTCTGAGGAACTTTGATTCTGCTCATGTTCCTGTTTTTTGTTTGTTTGTTTTTAATGATTTTGTTTTAATGGATTAGAACTTCTCTTTGTGTTAATTCTAGTTTTATTGCAATGTAGGGTCTGATGATTTTCTAAGGGTACTGCCTCCTTAACAAGATTATTGGGATTCAAAGTTAATGTTCAGTTACATTTTACTTTTACTGGTTCTGTTATACAAATCAGTAACCTCATTCCACCTGCTTGTTAGAAAACACCGTTGTTATGGAAGTGGCGAAGGGGAAGTTCTTATGATTAATTAGCTAATATTTTGTGTTATATGAAAATTTTCCAATCCTCAGTTTGAGGATAGAAAGTCAGATTATAGCATAAGTATCTGAGATACGATAGGAACTCAGTAATATTTGTTGAATTGTGATTAGATATTTTCACCATGTTCACTGTGTTGTCTTTACTAGTCAGGATAGGGATGCGTTGTCTTTAATTTGAAAGATGGGTTCATATCAAGTAGCTGTTATATGAGAAAAAATATAGTAAACAGGTGACCTTTTCAATTATGTATCACTGGTCAAAAGAGCTAAGAGAGTCTCTTTGCCTGATTCCCAGAAAGCAGAGCCACAGCAAAGAGCTACGATGGTGCTATTATTTTATATGGAGGATAATTCCAGGGAGGAGGAGTGAGGAACTAAAGGAGTAATTCACAAAAGAAGTGGAGCCAAATGGGGCTGTGGTATTGAACTGACTGCAGTACCGCACTCTGGAGATGCCTATAAATTGCATCTCTGGACCATTCCTGGGGAGGGAAGAGAGAAAGCAGAAACAATTTATCCATCTGCCCTTGACATAATAGTTCCTCATGCTTATAGGTCTTGCATGCAGGGTTTGGGAATTGAGCAGAATCCTGTGCAATTGTCAGTATGGCAGACCTGGGATGGGAAGCCAGAGATACATGGATGGGGCGGAAGATGGGGCATCATCCGGCTGCATCTGGTAAATTTGCTGAGAACACATGGAGAGCTGGAACAAGGATGCCAAGAAGATCTGAGAAGTGTAATTGGTGTCTGATACAAAAGCTCTTCATTTCCTTCTGCAAACATATGCCATCTGAACATACCCTCCTGGATGTGAGACTTTGTGAGCATACTCTCTGCACTGTGGAGGACTTCCTTCTTTTTAGGCTTATTTCCCTATTGGATGTGGCTGATGGGATTTCCGCTAACAAACACTGATGCCTGGAGGACATTCTAAGATGGATGGAGAGGAGTGTGGTCCATACCTGTAGAGGAAAGAATGTAAGGAATGCTTGCAAGTACAACTCTTCTCTCCTTTGATTGCTTTCTTGGGAGTAATCTTTATGGAGAATTTCTGCCTTGTTACAAGGCTCATTCATGAATGTGAGGGCTGTATATGACACACTTGGGAGTGGCAGGAGCAGCTAGTAGTGTAGCTGCCACCATTATAACGGACAAAAATAAGATGCTCTGATTCAGCGCTCCTGTGAAGATGTGCAGAATTTTTTGAGGAGGATAAAAATATGCTGAAAATAATGCTATGAAACAAATTCTGGTTCATGGGTCAATATTGATTTCAAATTCCTTTTAAAACACTCGGATATAGATATCTATTTATTTAAAGTATATTGTATATGATTACCTAATTTTCACAAAGGAAAATTGTGTAATGGAAAAGTTAAAGATAAGTTAGTTTTCTATTTACTTTAGTTTTATCCCCAGGAATAGAATCCAGTCAGATTTTACCCTTTTGGGGGAGTCAGAGCTCCATTATAAAAGCTATTAATGCTCTTTCCAGAAAAATGCACGTTGCAGCTGTAATCTTATGCATATGAGTGCACATTTACAAGCTTGCATAAAATTTCAGAACCTTGAAATTTCTTTCTCCAATAAAGGCAGAAACAAAAAAATAATTTTACATAGTAATTTATGAAACTGTGAATAAGAATTAACTTTAAGCAAACCTAATTCTCCCAAAGAAGTTTATGCTTGCTTTCTAACAAACTAGGTAAATTGTACATAACACTATTTTTTTCTCATTTTAAGGAAATGACCAAATTTTGAATGCATTTTTCTCTTTATGGACAAATTGATGCAGTTCAGAGGGAAACTACAAAATATGAGGAATTCAGGAAAGAAAGGGTATATGAGAAAAGGTGAGTAGAGCTGGGAATTTTCCAATTTGGAGAATAGAAGGCCAAAGGGAGACATGGTAGCTTCTGAAGATATGTTAAAGAATAATATCAGGAAGATATGGACCAATTCTTATTAGTCAGTGAAAACAGAACAGGCTTAAACTGCAGCTGGGAAATTTAAGTTAAATATAAGAAAACTTTTTAAACTATGAGAACAATTAAGGGACGGTGCAAATTGTCAAGAGAAATAATGACTTCACCTTTGCTAATAATATTCAAAGTAACACTTGACACTCACCCATCAGGAACAAGTTAGGAATAATAAAAATCAATTCTACCAACATTCTGGGAATGGATTAGATAATTCAAGAGGGAATGCTTTTCAAAATCCCTACCATGTACAAAAATAGACGCGATGAGAAGAGTAGTTTTTACAATGTGTGAGAGGAGCAAAATACTAATTCTACAAATAGTTATTAGTTTTCTACAATATATAAAATTCAAAGTTAGTCTCCAGGAAGGAAAAGATAAATCCCAAATGGCTCAGGCCCTCAAGTTGCTTATTTGCTGTTAAATTGGTGCCCCCAATGATTTTAAATTACATATCCTTGTTGGAAAAAACATTTTGACCTAGTACAGTAATTGATATAGATGTAAAAATATACCAATTCAAAAGAAATGCAATAAATTTAAATGGATGAGACAAAAGTGAAAGAAATCTTACTTTTAAAATATTCTGCTTATTGGCTAATGGTAGTACCTTCATATATCCTTTGCGTATTAATGAAAACCACAATAATTAATCAGGCCAGTTTTATATTTAACAATGATAATTGTTACTCTTTATATCAAATCATCTGCTCAATAATGTTAAGGTTCTTGGCTGACATCTTGTCACATCTGATTAGACTACCGTTATTTTTACCTTATGGAGGGGGCGATGAAGCGTTTAAACTAGAAACAGGAGAGTTGTTAGCTGTGCTCTTTTAGATTGTTTCCTATGCTACTGTTGTTTGTGTTGCTATCCACCTGTGATTTTTCTACAGAGACCTGTTTTTATGTTTTATATGTTTTTTACAGATACCTAGTTAAAGTTCTGGTTCATTGTCTGAGGTTTGCTTTATTGGAGCTAGATAATACAATCTCTGAAGTGATTTTTTTAAATGACTCTTTATTGTTCAGATTATTAGAGTTGCTCCTCTTTTTCCCTCCATAGCTTCCCTCCACCCAGTTCCCACCTCACTCCCTGCCTTTACCGCCCCCCAGCACTGTCCTCATCCATAGGTGTACAATTTTTGTCCAGTCTCTTCCCGCACCCCCCACCCCTTTCCCCCCCATAATTGTCATTTCACCCCCTTTCTATGCCCCTGATTTTATTATATTCACCAGTTTATTCTGTTCTTCAGATTTTTTATTCACTTGATTTTTAGATTCACTTGTTGATAGATATGTATTTGTTGTCACTTCGTTGTTCATAATTTTTATCTTTACCTTTTCTTCTTCTTCCTCTTCTTAAAGAATACCCTTCAGCATTTCATATAATACTGGTTTGGTGGTGATGAACTCCTTTTTCTTATCTGTGAAGCTCTTTATCTGACTTTCAATTCTAAATGATAGCTTTGCTGGGTAGAGTAATCTTGGTTGTAGGTTCTTGCTGTTCATCACTTTGAATATTTCTTGCCACTCCCTTCTGGCCTGCATAGATTCTGTTGAGAAATCCGCTGACAGTCATATGGGTACTCCCTTGTAGGTAACTAACTGTTTTTCTCTTGCTGCTTTTAATATTCTCTCTTTGTCTTTTGCCCTTGGCATTTTAATTATGATGTGTCTTGGTGTGGTCCTCTTTGGATTCCTTTTGTTTGGGGTCCTATGCGCTTCCTGGACTTGTAAGTCTATTTCTTTCACCAGATGGGGGAAGTTTTCAGTCATTATTTCTTCAAATAGGTTTTCAGTATCTTGCTCTCTCTCTTCTTCTGGCATCCCCATAATTCAGATATTGGTATGCTTGAAATAGTCCCAGAGGTTCCTTACACTACCTTCATATTTTTGGATTCTTTTTTCTTTTTGCTTTTCCGGTTGGGTGTTTTTTGCTTCTTTGTATTTCAAATCTTTGACTTGATTCTTGGGATCCTCTAGTCTGCTGTTGGATCTCTGTATATTATTCTTTATTTCAGTCAGTATATGCTTAATTTCTAATTGGTCCTTTTTCATATCCTCGAGGGTCTCACTATATTTCTCAGAGGTTGCTAGAAGATTCTTGAGTAACCTTATAACCGTGGTTTTGAACTCTATAGCCAGTGGTTTGCTTTCCTCCATTTCTTTCATTTGTGACCTGTTTCTTTGTCTCCGTATTTTGGCTGCTTCCCTGAGTTGACAGAATGGCTTTGTGTGCTAGGTATCCTATAGGGCCCAGTGGCTTAGCCTCCCTAATTACCTGAGGTAGACACTCTTGGTGCACCCCTTTGTGGGTTCTGTGCACAGTCTTGTTGTAGTTAAGCCTTAATTGCTGTTGGTATCACTGGGAGGAATTGACCTCCAGGCCAATTGGCTGTGAGGACCAGTTGTATCTACAGTGGGAGAACTTCTGTGCTGGAGACACCCTTATGGGGCAGGACTTGCTTCAGTGGGGCTTTGGCACTCACTGAGTCTGCCCCCTGAGTGTGTCTGTTATGGATGTGAATACTTGTAATCTGGATGGTCTCACTCTGACCACTCGATACACTGGCTCTTGGATATCCAAGGAGGTGCAAAGTCAGCCACTACCTGAGGCCAACCAGTAGGAGCTACAGAGAGATTTGCAAATTCCTCCTCTTTGTTTGGGGTTTGGAGGTGCCCAGATGAGGCCCAGCTGTGAAGCAATGCAAGCTGCTGTGGAGCCTTGGCCCTTATTTTGGAAGCTCTGGGGCTCTCTGACCCAGCTGCAGTTTGTTAGGTTTTAGATTGCAAAAGGCCAGGCCATTCATATGCAAAAGCCTCTGCACACAGCTTGGATGGGGTTGTAAATTGGGTGGGGTGGGGTCTCAGGGAATCACCAGGGAAGAACAAACAGCAATGGCTGTCCATCAGCCCTGCCCCGAAGAAATTCCCGGGTTTGTTGCAAGCACCTCTGAGAGAAAGCTGCCCTTGTGTTCTGGCCCAATGCCAGACAGTGCAGTTTCTCCCTGGATGAGTCTGGGTCCCCAGAGTCTCACCCAGAACTGAAGTTCAGAGCAGTTGGGAGCTTATATCTCCCTCCCGATTGAAAAAGACAACAGTGTACCCAGTTGCCAGCCTGTTTCCGCGTGAGCCTCCATACCTCCACACTTCTGCACCTCTGCACCTCCTCCCAGTCTCAGTGTGCTTTTCTCTTTCCTTCTAGTTGTAGAATTTCCACTCAGCCAGCCTTCCTGTAGTTCTGGATGATATCCATTTTGTCTTTTAGTTGTAGTTTGATGTGGTTGTGCGAGGCAGCAACTTCAGGTGTTTACCTATGCTGCCATCTTGGTTCCTCTTCTGTGAAGTGACTTAATTGACTCATTTGAGTGCAATATATATCAACAAGTGGCCCAGTGCATGAAATTCATGCACAAGGGTCCCTCAGTCCAACCTGCACCCTCTGCAATCCAGGAGCTCTCAGGGGATGTGCTACTGATGGCTTAGGCCCACTCCCATGGTTCTCTGCTCTCTGAGGGGCCTGGGGGTTTTGTTGCAGCCATAGAGATGAAGCCCCCATGCCCTGCTGTCTGCTCTCTGCCTGCTGCCTCCATGCACCATGCAAAGGAAGCCCCAATGCCCTGCAGTGTGCTCTGTCTCCCAGGCCTGGGGGTTTTGTGGACACTGACACACTAAGTAAGCCCCCAAGTCCTGCTGTCTGGGTTCTATCTGCCAGGCCTGGGGGTGCTCCTGCGGCTGCCATGCTAAGGAAGCTCCCAAGCCCTGCTGTCTGGGCTCTGTCTGCTGTGTCTGGGGCAGATCCAGCCTCGCTGCTTGGTCCCCACGAACCCCGGCCAGGCTGACAGGCCCAGACACTGCAGCAGTGGTGGAACAGCAAGGCTGGATCTGACCTTCTGGCAGCGGATCCAGACTCACTGCTGGGGCCGACAGGCCTGGACACTCCAGTGGCAGGGCTAAGGGGACTGGGCAGGGCCATCTTGTGGCCATGGGTGCCACCATCTTTGTGACAGAGTGATGGTTAATTTGCATATTACTGTTTTATTAGATAGGATTTTGGATGGAGATTTTTAGAGTTAAAGTTAAAATATTCTAAGATCTTTATATTGTTTAGCAGGGGGTATAATAAAGGGATTTTAAAAAATACTAATAATGCAAGGTGAATTTTTAAAACTAACCACCAAAAATATATTACTGCTATATAGAGTCAAATGGTGAAATGGAATTCTAAAAAAATCAATGCAATCAACCCAAAAGAAAGAAGAAATGAGAAAAAAGGTAGCATAAGGAGTACGACAGATAGAAAATACAAAATAAATAAGGAAGTAGAAAAAAAATATTATCAATCACAATAAATATAAGTGAACAAAATATTAAACTCACAAATTAAAATACTGATAGTTCTAAAGTGCATAAAATATCCACATCCAACAAAAGCTGTTTTCCAAGGACACACCACCAAAAATGTTAAGGCAAACAAATATCTCTCTATACAAAAAGTCAGTGGCCCTAAAGGCCATAACGACCATAATGACTGGTTGCTATGATGTCCACTGTAGCCAGTGAATTGCCTGATCATGGAGTGGGGCCAGCCAGCCAACCTTGTGGCCCCTCCCTGCTGCCAGCCTGATCCTGATCGGACTCTCCCATCCCGATCAAGAGCGGGCAGCTGGCCAAATGCCCCCTCCTTTCCCTCCAGCCAGCCCCACCCCCAATCACCTCACCCCACCATGATAGGCCCACAGACCCTCCCCCGGCTGGTCCACCCCTGATCACACTGCCCCACCCCAATAGAAGGCAGGGCTGGCTGGCCAACCTCCTGCAGCCCAGCTGGACACGTCCCCGATTGGTCCCCACCACCCTGACCAGCCTGCAGCCCCTTTCCATGGCTGGCTCCAACCCTGATCACCCCCCCCAATAGGGGGCAAGGCCAACCTCCTGCAGCCCCTCCCCCACCTGGCCCCACCCCAGATTGGCCCTCCAACCCCAATCGGGGGCAGGGCCTGCCAGCCAATTGCCCACAGCTCCTTCCCCCAGCCGGCCAGGCCCTGATTGGGCCCCGATTGGGGTGGGCCGGCCGGCCAACCTCCCACCATCTCCTCCTCCCAAGAGGCCCAGCCCTGATCCATCCCAATTGGGGCTGGGCCAGCCAGATATTTAGAGAAAAAAACTACTTATATATAGCACATAAGTCAAAGAAGGGATCTTAACATAAATTTAAAAACACTTAAAACTGGATAATAACAAAAGTACTTGTATGAGTTTGTCATTTTGCGTCCTCTAAGAAGTAGACACTAATGCAGAATTAGATGTACAGGAGCTACTCTGGGGAAATGTCTTTGAAGGATAAAGAGGGAGGGAGCAGGAGTAGGCCATGGAACCTTCAGACTGTGATGCAAGGCTGACATCTGTGAAAAAAGGAAAAAAATGGAAGGAGGATTTCAGAGGAAGAACTTCAGACAATTGCACAGTCCTGGGTTGTCCATCAGAGGAATTCCACATGCAGCAAAATTGCCCTGCCCTGGCACCCTTGCTGTGCCCAGTCACTGACTCTGAGCAACCTGGGGAAGTGTGGCCTTGGAGAATGCCACAGTGGACCTGTCAGTCAATTATGTCCCCACAGCTCATTTTTTTGAAGGAGATCACAGTAGCGCACCTCCATGGCCAACATAGTATAAAACCTACACACCAACCTTTCTGGTATAAAGTAACAATATTTTGAAGAAAATGTGTAGGAATAAAGTACTTACCTTAGAATAAAAGCTTAAAGGTAATGAGCTCTGTGTTCACCATAAATTAGAAGAAAGTCAATTGAATAAATGCAAAGAAAATAGAAAAAGGAAATACATATTGAATACTACATGTTAAAGTAACTTGTTAAAAAATTTAGTAATATATACAAATCATTGGCAAGCTGGATCAAGAAAAAAAAGAAGGCATAATATGTTAAGCATAAAAAGGAACTTAATTGTAGTTATAGTTAAAATAATAATAAAATGATAAAGGAATAAGATGAACAATGTAAATGATAAGAAATATGTAAACTTAGATAAACTAGATAAAAATAACTAGAAAAATATGGCATACTAAATGTGATTCAAGAATGGTAATGCCAAATAACTTGAAGTAGTCTAAAAATTAAATCAGGTTTTTAAAATCTTTCTACCCAGCAAACAAGTCCAACTGATTTTTAGGTGATTTAGCCCCCACCACCATGGCTTTGTCCGGAAGGAAGTCAGATGTCTGGAAGATGGCCAGTCGACCTGGTCTAATTAGCATATTACCCTTTTATTAGTATAGATAGATTATATAGGATAGGATTGCTTAAATGTGTGTGTGGGGGCAGCCATTTTCATCAGGAGGAAATGCTCTTGGCAGACAAAAATACATAATCCCTATATCTGGACTGATAGCCAGCCATATGCACTATACTGCCAAACCGGTCATTAAAAAACTGAACCACTTTCTTACACCTTACATCAAACAGCTGTTGCCCTTAAAACCCCTCCTCAGCCCCCACCTTAGGTTCTGCCTTTACAGTTCACCTAGATTAGGTTCTGATTGGTCAGTTTCTATGCCAGTCAGCATCCAAAGCTCTGCCTCCTAAGCAGCCATTTGCTCCTCACAGTTCACCCAGATTTGGTTCTGATTGGTTTGTTTCTATGCCAGTCAGCATCTCCAGGGCTATCTCCAGGCCTGATCAGAGAGATGGGGCTAATCAGCAGCCCCCACAGGGGACCCAAGAGAAAGAGTCAGGGCTGCTGGCCAGGTCCAGAGAGAAAGGGAGAGGCAAGGGCTGATCAACAGCTGCCACAGAGGCTACAGATCAGACCCTGCTTCTCTCTCCTTCCTCTCTCTGGGCCTGATCCTCAGCCCCCTCAGCAGTCAGTGTTGTGTTGCTGTGCCTGCAGCAGTGGCAGTCAGTGCTGGGTTGCCATGGTGACCCAGCACTGACTGCAGGACTGACTTCCGGTCCTTCAAGCCTTCAGTCATTATAGACCCTGGGTTTTTATATATTAGGATGTCTAGTGTTAGTAACACACATAACATCTACAGTGTTTTGTATCATATAAGACAATATTGATGTAGGTACTGATAGATGATTCAGATTATAAACAGACAACATAAACTTATGGAATTGATATTTTCTCTCCTTGTGATTTTTTAAATAAAGTCTTCTTTTCTCAGGCTTACTCTTTGTAAGACTACATCACCCAATACATACATACAAATTAAGTGTGGGCTTTATTTTATCAGTAAGGCTTCCAGTCAACAATAGGCTATTAGTAGTTACATTTTTGGAGAGTCAAAAGTTATATGTGGATTTTTGACTGCATGGGAGTTGGGAGCCCTAACCCTGGCACTGTTCCAGGATCAACTGAACTTTGAATAAGTCTGCAGGTGATTATTATTATTTGTTTAAAATATATATTTTATTGACTTCAGAGAGAAAGGGAAAGGGGAAGAGAGATAGAAATATCAACAATGAGAGAGAATCATTGATCAGCTGCCTCCTGCATACCCCTTAGTAGGATCAAGCTTGAAACCTGGGCATGTGCCTTGACTATTAATTGAAAAGTGACCTTCTGGTTTGTAGGTTGATGGTCAACCACTGACCCATACTGGCTGGGCTCCAGGTGATTATTATTTGCTACCAAGATTGAGAACACTGCCCTAAACCCTGGCTGTGCATTAAGAGTTATTCAGGGGAGCTTTGAAAAGTGTTAGATATCTAGATCCTCCCACCAGAGAATTTAATTTTATTGGTCTGGGATGGGACCCAGGTATCAGGGTTGTTAGAAAGCTCCACAGGATTCTAATGTGTAGCTAGGCTTGTGAACCCCTGATGTAAATGGTGGTAAGGCAGCGTTGAGGACTCAGCAGAGACTGGAGACCTCAAGTTTGTCATAAGGGCAGCTTGCAGAGTTGAGTGACCCACGTGGCGCTCAGCAGTCCTCGTATAGAACTGGAAAAGGTGGACAGTGGGGTTCGTCTGAGCCCAGGGTTTTGTTAGCTGTTACTCTCTTGGAAGGAAATGGAGAAAGAGACTGGCAGATTTTGACAATAGAATTTTAAATGATGAAATAAGAAGTATAAGCTTAATAGTAAAGGAGGAAAAGACATGAGGGTGCCCATAAAGTAAAGGGATCCTGAGGGAGAGTTTCCTGTGAGGTCAAGGACAAATGCAGAGCAAGAAACTGCTTAAAAGAACTGGAGGATAATTTAAGATTGACTTTATTTTTATACTTTTTCTTCATTATTTTTTTTCACATCACTGACATAGGCTAATACCAATGTTAGTAGTTATGCAAAGATGAATGAAAAGATAAGAATTAAAGATGATTCTTGCATGAAATACCATGCCATTTTGGGGATAATATAGAGTAGACATGGAGCCTTACATTTCTGATGTATTTTGGAAGTGTTGACTCATATTTGGCCTTGGCAGTTAGAAATGACAGCTATGACAGATGCCTGATTCTGATGCCTTTTTTTTTTTTTTAAGTTGGTCTCCTTTTGGATCCTGCCATTTGCAACAATGTGGATGAACCTAGAGGACATTATGCAAATGAAATTAGCTAGACAGAAAAAGATTTTTCTTTTTCATGATCTCACTGGTATGTGGAATCTGAAAGAGCCAAATACATAGAAGCAGAGAGTAGACCAGTAGTTATCAGGGGCAGGGAGGAGGGAAAAAAGGAGAGGTAGTGATTAAAGTGTACAAAGTTCAGTTATGTAGGATGAAAGCCCAGAGATCTAATGCACAGCATAGTGACTATAGGTAATACTATATCAAAAGCTGGACATTTGCTAAGAGAATAGATTTCAAGTGCTCTTATCACCCACAAAAATGGTAACTCTGTAAGGAGAAGATATGTTAATTGGATTGAATGTAAGGATCATTTCACTATGTATATGTATGCCAAACCACCATAAGGCCTTAAAAATAAAAATAAATAAATAAATAAATAAGTAAACAAATAAATAAATAAATAATTTTTATTTAAAAAATTAAAATTAAAATAACAAAAAAGAGATTGGCATCGTTCATATAAACTCTCACAGAAATCTCCAAGCCTTAAGATCTCTCTGGGGAGATCTCTGTGTGGCCTTATACAAGACACATAGCAGCAGCACCCATACTCACTGTGTACCCTGAAACTGACCTTCCTTTTGGGGGTGCCTCACCTTGATGAGCTGCCTTCACCAGTTGGTTCTTGGGGGGTAATTTGCTGTCTTATTTATACTTCAGCTCAAATGATGATACTATTTTTTCAAAGGTTAACAAAACAGAACCTTCAAGAAATAAAGATGAACAAAAAATCCCCACAAAATTGCAGAAAATAAAGTGAGAAATATTGATGTTTCCACATCCCAACTTTCTGATTCTACAATAATTTTTTTCTAAAACTTTGAAGGCATTTGTTGGTGTTGCTTCCCTACCTGCTCCAACCACCTGGGCTTACATAATGTATTTAACTTTATTTTCTGCCACATGGAGAAGTTTCTAGAACACTTATACCTTTTTGAAACAAGTCTTAAGCATTTGATGTAATACTACCATTATGGATTTCCCTATTCTGTCTAGGTTTCCAGAGTCAATGGCAGGACTACTGTGAGAGGAACTCAATTTTGGACCAGATCATGCTATTTTGCTCAGTCAACAAGATATACTTTTATCCATTATAGAACAATTGAATATATTTATTATATAACTTTAATTTATATTTATTAATAACATGGCTATGTTTTAGGCACAACTCCTGATACTATATGCAACCTTTATTTCCCAGCCTTGGAATAACATTGATTTTTCTATCATGTCTTTGACATTGGTTTAGATAAGCTATTTAACCTATGCATTCAATCTTTTTTATAATTTTGCCCTTACAATGAAATCCGAGCTTATATTTCAGCAGATGCAGGAGACAAGAGCCTATCTAAATGCTTCCTTAGGATTCTTATGATTTTATAGCCTCCCAACAAAACTCTGGTGCTAGCTTCAATAATTGTAATGATATAGCCTACCAGCAGGTATCTGCTACTGCAATGGTGGGGTATTTATCTCAGTGTGTTTGGTGAATAACCCAGTTCCAAAGCCTCATTCTGAGGGTCTGCTTACCACTTGTTTTTTAGTCTGATCTACCAAAAATTCATAGTTTGAGACCAGTGCTTGTGCTCAGGTTGTTCATTTTCGGAAGTCGTCTCAAGCAATAGGAGTACTGGATTAGGGAGCATGAAACAGGGGAGAGAGGAAGCCAATAAATGATGTAATCTTAAATTGGTCACATTGAGGGTAGCCAAAGTTTTGTCCTACCAGGACCCTCTGAGAAACCCTGTAGAATTGCTTCAGAATTGTCTGCCTGAGGGAAAGAAGAGGGGAGGTGAACCCCTGTATATTGTCCTCCATGGATGGGAGTTTTTCTCATTGGGCTTTAACTTCCTTGTATCCCCAAGCTGCACATGTGTGAATGCCTGGTGGGTTTCCTGAGAAGTCCACATTGTGGAGAGAGATTACAACTGAAGCAAACTGGTTGCTGCAGTAATGACAGCAATGAAAGCTGGGCCAAGAAGCTGTAGGTTGGGCAAAAGAAGTGACCAATGTGTCCCCCTCTTTTTTCCTAAAATTTCCCTCAAATCCAGTTTTGCATTTTGATTCTGCTCTAGGTGTATCATTAATGCTTTTCAGTCGATTAACCAAAATCATTATGGCAGAATGGAACCTCAGCAAGTTTGATGAGGGCCCCATTATGCAGATGATGTTACTGAGGCACAAAAGGCTCAACAATTCTCATAAATTTCACAGCAAGTCAGTGCTACAATTAGACTTCGAACCCAGGGCTCTTGGTTACCTTCCTTTGGTGCCATGAAACTTCAACCTCTTGGAATCCTGGCGGGGGGGGGGGGGGTCATATAATTGCTAATATGTGAAGATCTTTACATTCACCCATGTTATTTGTTCTCTGAGAATAACTTCAGTAATGCTTATATTTATCCAGTACTTTATATTCTTCCAAGGAATTTTGTGCACATTAATCTGTTTAATTCTCACAGGAACACTATGAGAGCTGTTTTCTTGTGACTTTATAGATTAAGAGCTATAAATTTAGAGATTCATTCTGCCTATGGTCTCAGTTAGAAACTAGAATTCTCTCTTTTGAAGTAGTTGGAATTCTGTCTTCTGAATTCATTTATTACAAGCCATGGGAAAATGCTTATTAAATGCTAAAAGAGTACATACTTACAAAATCTTGTCATTATTGAACAATCTTTAATCTTTTGTGAAAATGTACAAAGTCCTGCCTGGCCAGTGTAGTTCAGTGGTTGAGCATTGACCTGTGAACCAGGAGGTCACGGTTAAATTCCCAGTCAGAGTATATGCCTGGGTTGTGGGGTGTGCAGGAGGCAGCGGATCAATGTTTCTTTTTCATCATTGATGCTTCTATCTTTATCTCTCTCTTCCTCTCTGAAATTAATAAAAATATATTTTTTTAAAAGAAAATATACAAAGTCCAAATATTCTCTCTCTCACACACACAGGAGAATAATTATTCATGTAAAATATATAAGCTTCATAAAATAATTGTTAACAATATTCATTCATTTAAAAATTATTGAGCACTTACTGCATGCCAGGCATTGTTACTGTAGATTATTGTCAAGCAGATAAAATCTTGTTTGCATGTAGCATATTATTTACATTAAAATCCACATAATTTATTATTTGTGCCCATTGCTAAAACTCAGACTGACTTCTTACATACTGTAATATTTTTTATTGAAACAAACCATGAAAGAAGAAATTATTTAATGCCTAGAACATCTAGGTGAGTTGCAATATGCATTCTTTACATTGTAGGTTATTTTTAAAATTGCTCCTCTGAATAAGGAGACTAATAGGAATAAAGATCATTAAACAAAGAATCTCTGCTTCCAGGTAAGAATTTTTGTATTCATTTTTACTTAAGCAAAATTGTCATACCCTCATCTCCATCCCTCTTAGACCAAGTTCCCAATTCTACTTAGCCACTAACAAAACATTGTCCTCATTTCTAACTTTCAGCACTGTCTACTACTTTTGCCAACTTGTGATTACCTATGGAAGGCATTTTATGGACTGAAATGCCTGGCTTAAAACCTTCCCCCCCCCCCCAAATATGCATAGCAAAACTGATGGTAACATATGGCCCTATATTTCTTCCTTCTTGCCAGTTCACTAAAATAAATTTACTTTCAATTTACATATTCTTGTCTACATTTCAGAGCGTTAAAATATATTTGTAAGGTCTGTCCTGTCTATCTTTTCTGAGATTATGCAACAGCTTTGCATGCTGTTTAGGAAATAACAGGAACTTTTATGATTTTTAGAATCTTTCATTTCCCAAGAAATTTAGAAAAGTTTATGAGATCAGGAAGAGAAAGCCATGAAATCCTTGGAAATGTAAAATTATAGAAAAGGTATAACTGTTTCTACAAGGTACTTAGTCATATACTAAATTTAAAACAAGTCTACTGCCTGTAAAACTATAATAGAATTCTATTAGATTTTGCTACCTTTATACAATTTTGCTTGGACCCTTTAAACAAAAACCATATTACTAAAAATTGTAGAAATCTGAAGGAGATCATGGTGGGAATTTTTACATTAAGATGAAACTTATCATGGATCTTTGAATTAGCTAAAATGGAAATAATATTATTTTCTTCCAGAGACCAAAGTCTACTTTGCTGTCCTGTGAGAAAAATTAGCAGACTCTAAGAGTGTATCTTAAAAGACTGGCTTCCATTTTCAGGGTTCCAACATCAACCATCCTTGATATTTTTGTCAATGGAGTGTTAGTGTACAAAGAAATGACCCTGTAGGTAAAGAGCATCATGTGCATGTGGTAAGAGTGCCCTGAAAGGAAGATGTGGAGACACTGGGCCTGCTTTGCTTGCTTACAGTCTAGATTCTATTGTGGAGAACAGAGCTGTGACTGGGTCTTTAAAAATCTGTGATAGGGTTGGGTCATCAACCTCATTTTCTTATCATGTGGCTAACGAAGCACGACTTAACCACTACTAATGGGTCATAGATATGAAGTGTTTGAACTCTAAGGATCCTGAAAGATATGTAACAGGTGCTATTAAAGATGCTTGTGAAGTCAAAAGAATAAAGTGAGGCATTTTAAGATGTTTAGAGCAGTGGTTTTCAAGTGGGAGTTTTGTTTCCCAGTAGGGGACATTTGGCTGTGCCTGGAGACTTTTTAGTTGTCACAACTGGGTGAAAGGCTACTGATGTCTGGTGGGTAGAGACTATGGGTGCTGCTAAACATCTTACACTGCACAGAACCACCATCCACAACAAAGAAAGCTTGGTTTATTGATTTGACTTGTTTTAACACAATCATCTTAATGTCCCAAACAGCCATGTTACAATATAACTACAGCTTATATACAGTGCAAAGGCACTCCTTAGTATACCATCCTAGAGTTTACCCAATTGCTCTCTTCTTTGCCGAGCCTCAGATCATTCCTCATAATATTCCCAATCTCTCTCCAGTCTAAATAAATGCCCATCATAACCCATCCTGTCACCATCCCAAGCATCATCTCATACTTGAATTTTAACTGATGAATTGGACTCAAATATGTCATAGTTTAAAAAACAAAAAACCAATGGTTCTTTAGACTATAAAATGGCCTCATTGAATATGAGGTACCCATGCAGGAGGACTCCTTAACACATTCTCCCTACAATACCCAGGTGACTTCTGACTCCTTTTATTTCATGGCATTTTGTATTATAGGGTAAGCTCCTCTGACAGGTAATGCACATTGCTGCCCCCAAATTTGTGCTGCAAGCACTTACATCTATGAAAAGGATATACAAAAAAATTAATAAAAATTGTGAGTTATTATTTTATTTGGAAAGTAAAATAATATGGTAAAGCAGCACACAGCATTCTGTTTTTTAAATAATAGAGTAAATAACTTATGATGTTATCAAAGAAGAAAAGTAGAGTAGGAGTCAGTCTCCAAATTTTCTGAAAGGTAGATATTTCTGAAATTGGTTAGAATTATTAGAGATATGGTCAAAAAAGGTAGACTTTCAAAAAATTATCCATTTAGGTCTGTTGCCCATTTTTTGATTAGGTTGTTTATCTTCCTTTTGTTAAGTTGTATAAGTTCCCTGTAAATGTTGGAGATTAAGCCCTTATCGGTGATAACATTGGCAAATATGTTCTCCCATACAGTGGGCTTTCTTGTTGTTTTGTTGATGGTTTCTTTTGCTGTGAAAAAGCTTTTTATTTTGATGTAGTCCCATTTGTTTATTTTCTCTTTAGTTTCCATTGCCCTAGGAGGAGTATCAGTGAAGAAATTGCTTCGGCATATGTCTGAGATTTTGTTGCCTGTGGATTCCTCAAGTATTTTCATGGTTTCCTGTCTTATGCTTAAGTCCTGTATCCATTTTGAGTTTATTTTTGTGTATGGTGTAAGTTGGTGGTCTAGTTT
This sequence comes from Corynorhinus townsendii, assembly GCA_026230045.1. Lineage (NCBI taxonomy): Eukaryota > Metazoa > Chordata > Mammalia > Chiroptera > Vespertilionidae > Corynorhinus > Corynorhinus townsendii. The sequence continues at coordinate 74,009,376 of JAPDVU010000001.1, read as the reverse complement.
CATTTTTCTGCATGTATCTGTCCAATTTTCCCAATACCATTTATCAAAGAGGCTGTCTTGACTCTATTGTATGTTTATGCCTCCTTTGTCAAATATTAATTGAGCATAGAAGGAAGGCCAAGAGGCATATGAAAACATGCTCAAAGTCACTAATCATCTGAGAGATGCAAATCAAAATGACAACGCAGTACCATCTCACACCTGTCAGAATGGCTATCATCACCAAATCAAAAAACGACAAGTGCTGGCGAGGATGCGGAGAAAAAGGAACCCTCGTGCACTACTGGTGGGAGTGCAGACTGGTGCAGCCACTGTGGAGAACAGTATGGAGTTTCCTCAAAAAACTAAAACTGGAACTCCCATTTGACCCAATGATCCCATTTCTAGGAATATATCCCAAGAAACTAGAAACACCAATTAGAAAGGACATATGCACCCCTATGTTCATAGCAGCACAATTTACAATAGCTAAGATTTGGAAACGGCATAAGTGCCCATCAGCAGATGAGTGGATTAAAAAACTGTGGTACGTCTGCACAATGGAATACTATGCTGCAGTAAAAAAAGGAGTTCTTACCATTTACAACAGCATGGATGGAACTGGAGAGCATTATGCTAAGTGAAATAAGCCATTCAGAGAAAGATAAATATTACATGATCTCACTCATTTGTGGAATATAATGAACAACATAAACTGATGAACAAAAATAGATCCAGAGACAGAGAAACATCGATCAGACCATCAAACCTCAGAGGAAAGGTAGGGGAGGGTGGGGGAAAGGAGAAGAGATCAACCAAAGGAGTTGTGTGCATGCATATAAGCCTAACCCAGTGGTTGGCAAACTCATTAGTCAACAGACTAACAAATATGAACAGTACAACAGTTGAAATTTATTTTGAGAGCCGAAAACCGACTTCTGCGCATGGGACACGAAGTTTCAATCGCACTGTACATGAGCACCCGCACGTGGTATTTTGTGGAAGAGCCACACTCAAGTGGCCAAAGAGCCACATGTGGCTCGTGAGCCACAGTTTGCTGACCGCTGGCCTAACCAAGGGACACGGACAACAGAGGGGTGAGGGCATGGGGGAAGTAGCGGATTGTAATGAGGGAATAAGGACACATATATAACACCATAATCAATAAGGAAATTTTAAAAAAGGTAGACTTAGTACAAAATAGAATAAAAATGATAAGACTGATTGGTGATTTAAAATTGTTAAAAGTTGAAGGAGACTTGACATGGGTTGGTAAACACACAATACAATATACAGAGGGTGTATTGTAGAATTGTATAACTGAAATCTATGTAATTTTATTAACCAATGTCACCTCAAGAAATTCAATAAAAAACAATATTTAGAAAGTTTAAATTTAAATTACAGAGACATGGAAAAACAAGATTAAAGGCTCAGTGAGGGAGTGGTATTGGGACATGTGTACTCAGTCACGAAGTTTTAAAAAGAGTATAATTAAGCTTGCGTGTCTGATTGTGGGGGAGTCATATTTTGAAAGATGGAGCAGATGTTCGTGCCTGTGAGACACCGCGACAGAGATGTCTGATTTTGAGAGATCAATACTTTATGATTGTGGAGTCTGACATTCCTAATCTGATAAAAAAAAAAAATGTCTCATTTGATAGAGCATTCTCTTTTCCTCTTGAAAAATAAACTACACTTAGCATGTTGTTTCTCTTTTAGGTAGGGAGACAATAAATGACAGTAGTATAATTTATATATTCTCCCAAATCCTTTTTAGGGATTTTAACTATAACCGTGGTCGGCAAACTGCGGCTCCCGAGCCACATGCGGCTCTTTGGCTCCTTGAGTGTGGCTCTTCCACAAAATACCACAGCCTGGGCGAGTCTATTTTGAAGAAGTGGCATTAGAAGAAGTTTAAGTTTAAAAAATTTGGCTCTCAAAAGAAATTTCAATCATTGTACTGTTGATATTTGGCTCTGTTGACTAATGAGTTTGCCTATCACTGAACTATAAGATATCATGAAAATGCAGAGATAAAGACAAGAATAACGAGAGCTAAAGGTCCATGTTGCTCTACAAATTCTTTTGGAAGGATGGTCTCACCTTCTGATCTCAGATCATACCCCTTTTTCCCATTCCAAATTAGAACCTCTCACCTCTGTTAGCCCCTTTTGATTACTCTTATCTCCACTCCAAACACTTTCCCTCAGGAGGGAAAAACTGTACATGCATTATAGCCAGTGGAGTCTCTTTATTTTTAATTTTACTTAAAAATTTCTGTAAGTCACTTTTTGTAATCGCTTACTTCAAACAAATGGGTCCAGGCAACTTGCTTGGGGAGTTGAAATTTGGCATCATACAGCACTGTCATGGCTAAGAAAATAAAGGATTTTCTATTCCAATAGCTAGCTGCAGTCAGAGATCTTAGCCTAATACGAATGTGTGTGTACAGTCATAGCACCTAAGAAGGATAGGAAATGAGATGTGTCATAGAATTCTCTCAAAAATTGCTGCAGCTGCTGGGTTTCCGCTGGAAAGTAAATAACACATATATTGACATGTGTTTTTCATACAAGAGCAGCTGCACTGATCAATACTGTTAGAGGGGCTGCCTGGTCAAGTCTGGAGTTGTGCATGACAGTCTGGGTTGATGCCACATACACTGACATCCTTGTTAGTCTAATTTGCAAAAGGAGAGCCCAATTCTCCCAAGTCACATTCTCTAGATACCCTTCTAACCTGACACTAAAATTATATGCCGTTTGGGGAGTGATAATGAGTACCTCTTCTGTATTTTCTCATCACTGACATTCCTGACTTCAACCTCATGGAACGCACATGATTCCCCTGCCTTCATCTCCGTCTCTGTTTCTCCAAACAGGCAATGGAAACACTTTGTATGAACAAATTCCCATTCATACCTCATCATGTGAAAGTTGATGAAAGTATATCTTACACTATGAAAATACTAATCAAAGCAGCTTGTCGATTGTTAAAGTTAATGATTTAGATTTGCAATGAATGCTCTGACTAAATTTTAGTAGGTAATTACATAACCATAGGCAGGTGAACACAATAAAAAGTAGGACTTGCCTCGTCAGGCTTTGTCTATGTCAGGGTACCACAACCCCGTTCTGCTCGTCCCACGATGTTTGAGGCCGTGGATTGTAGCACAGCTATTTGTCTTAGGAAGGATTTCCATGCCTCTGGGTCCACCTTCCTAGAGGTTCAAGATCAGGAGGAGATTTGTCTGTTAGCACTCAAATTTGTTGTTGAAAACACTATATTTACAAGTTTCTACCTCTTTTCTGGAATAAATAGGCTTATTATTAGTTATCCAATGATTCACTCTAATTCATAGAGTACCTTTTCCCCATTCAAATTTCAGGAGTTAAATACAAATGTCTTTTAGTTTATAGATTTAAAATGTTTCAGGACAATTTCCCTCAAAACAAATTTCTGGAAAACAAACCTTTTCTTTATTGATTTTTTATGGTACCATTGAAGCAATGTTTCAATCAGAAAAACAAAATCTTCAGAAGTTTGACTTAAAATATTTTGTGGTATAGAGCATTGAAGTACTGGAATGATTTTTAGGACTTTTAAAAACATGTAGCATCATTTTTAACTTTGGACTCTTTTCTTCAAAAACACAATTTGGGGAGAAAGGAAGAAGAGAAGGAGACCAGATCATGTACATTCTTATGTTCTTCTTTCCTTCTCCTCTTTGTTTTTTGTCACCTCTTCTTTCCCTTTGTTCCTTTTCACTGAGTCCTTATCATGTCTCAGGGATCATAAGACATATTGATAATATAAAAGTAAAAGCAATGCAATTTTAAAATTTAGAGAATTCCCAATATAGTTAAAAAATAGAAAGATAGATAGGTGCTATCTAAACCTAGATGTAAAGATAGAAATATAAATTGGAGATTATAAAAGTGAAGACAGGAATGCCATTTTGCAATGAGAAGAAGGGAAGCTTACAAGAAGTCCTTTATCTGAAATCTGAATCATGAATATTCAAGGTGAAGAGTGTGTGAGTGTGTCTGGAGGAGAGAGAGAGAGAGAGAGAGAGAGAGAGAGAGAGAGAGAGATTCAGCCAAAATGAATAGCCTGTTAAAGACATGGAAGTCCGAGAAATTTTTAGTGCTGTGTTTGGAGAACTTTGATTAACCCAAAATGTATGTGTAGGAGTATTGAAGGAGACCTTTGGGGAAATCTCTTATGGGACCTAATACTACTGAAGCTCAAAGTAATGACTTTTTTCCATCTCACATAAACATAAAGGATTAATGGGCAATGACTATTTTCCCAGAGCAAGATATGTCAAAATCTTCTTGTTCTTTCCTAAAGATAAAGTAGAGCATCTGTACCATCTGTAACTCTTCCACTGAAAATGGTATGCTTGTGCTTCTTTCCTTTTTCTGTTTCTAAAAAGGTTAAGGATACATTTGTTCTGGAATATCCTAAATGGATTACAGACTTTTGATTGGATATTATCATGAGGACATAATTTTTGCTCATGATGCCATTCAATTAAAATAATGAAATTTACCAGACATCATCACTTAGCTTTTGAAAACATAATGAACTTGAGGCAAATGTATATGCTAATGATTTATTTTACAGTACAATGAGGGGCAGCAAGAATGAAGGAAAAAGAGAAGTGAGGGACAAAGGGAAAGCAAATATATTGTGATGTGTTACTGAAATGGCCACAGCATCCAAAGAAAACACAGACATTTACTTCATGTTGTGAGATGGCCCTGAGGAACCATATGGAACCTTGGCTTCTTGTACTGTCTGCAAATGGAGAAGGTGAAAGATAAATTTATGTCCTGGATCCTTTGTTTACTGTTCAAATTGTGTTCCATAGAGCATTTACTCCCTCAGCATTTCAGGTTGTGTTGCCAGCACATGCATTAGGTGGTTATGCTATAGCTTATGGTACCAGAAGGAGAGGCATAAAGAGCAGAGCAAAGTCCAATGCATATGGGAAGAGAGTTTGCGGAGAGAGAAGAGATAGTCTACTAGAAATGCTTCTTTTAGCCAGAAGTAGTATGTTAAATTCTATCATTGACAGGAAGGCTGCTCAGCTTGAATGATGCACTTAACTTACTAAACACATGTGTTCCAAAAGCCTCTAGGTCAAATTTGGTCCTTGGGGAGTAGTTGTGAATTAAGGCAGCTGGAGGGGATGCAGTCCCTCTGAACAGAGCTAGTTACCAAAGGGTACTAGGAAGATCTGGACTGTCTCGCTGCCTGTCGCTGCATGTGGTATGGCTATCCAATTTGATAACTCACATTAACAACATTTATTGAATGACTTTCCCCACCGCCTTATGCTAAAACGGCCTTTTTAAAAAATCCTTGTGTACAAATGTTAAAACTTTTAAAACCTACTTCTAAGTTCCAAAAATGACAGTACTTTTATAAATGTCATTACAAAAACTAGGGTGTTTTCAATGAAGGCTGATCAATTTCTTCTAGGCACAATTTCTGCAATGTAGGTAGCTGAACCTAAGTAGACAGATTATCGATTGTAGAACTCAGATTGAATGAATTTTTTTCTTAGTGTGAATGAAAAAAAATTTACATTTCTATTCTAGATTATGAGTTTTGTAAACACACACATATGTCTATTTATATATGAGAAATATATATTTAATGTCACCTTTCACTAATATTTTAATTTTGATTTAGATAACATGGATGTAATTTCTACTTTGCAAATTACATATAAGACTTTATATCTTAGATTTTGGAGGCAAGATTGAAAACAATACCAATACCTATATACAAGTGTGTTTTAAATCTATTTTTTAATTTCTGTTTCAGTCAAACCTGAAATATTGATCTATTGTCCTTCTTTGCATTACATTGAACCTATTTGCTGCTCTGCTCTCAAGTGCTAATATTTCTGTGACCTGGAAAGCCTGGCTGCTGCAGCTGCTGCTTCAGGCAGTACCTCATTATTATTTTCAGCTCCTTTTTAGAGAAAAGACACCGACCTCTTACCTGGGTCTCCTGCCCAGTTAGTACTTGGGAAAGGGCAACTCATCTCGAGGCTCTGTGTGCCTGTTGTGTTTCTACATCACCTTATATTCTTATCTTTCCCATTCCCATCTCAGAATAGAAATATAGACAAAGTACCATCTTTCTGCTCTTTCTTCCCTGGTTACCAGAGATAACTTACCCCCATTGAAAAGATGGCCACCTTTACAATGTTATTGCTGATGAAGAGGAAAATTCCTAATATATATTTTTAATAACTATGTCACTTCTTTTTTTCCTTGTTAATAACTACTAATTAGTATTACTTCGAAAAAATAACTTTGATAATTGTATTTCCTATATATTTTTAGAGAAGCCTGATTTTATTCACCCCACTCCTAGTTTTAAACCTGAGTTCTTTGCACAACCAAATTTTTTCTCCTTACATTTATATATTTTTAAAATATATTTTTATTGATTTCAGAGAGAAAGGAAGAGGGAGAGAGAGATTAAAACATTAATGATGAGAAACATTGACTGGCTGCCTCTTGCACGACCTCCATGGGAATCAAGCCCACAACCCAGGCATGTGCCCTTGACCAGAATCAAACCTGGGACCCTTCAGTCCATAGGTTGACCCTTTATCCACTGAGCCAATCTGGCTAGGGCTCTTCTTACATTTAGATATATTTCGAACATAACATGTTTGAACTGTTTTTAAATGAAATGTTTGGTCACAGCAACAGACACTGAAGCCTTCCTATTAATGGATATCTTTTTGAGGGTCCGTAGCTTCAGGTGCTTTAAAGCTGATGGAAGCAAAACATCATTTTAGAACTTGAATTTAAGATATTTCCATACAAATTCAAACCAAACAGACAATTTCACAGATGACACCAAATTTCACAGTTTCTCTCTTTTTTATTTTATTTCTGTAAATCTGATTTATATAGGACTTTTACTTTCACCAATAGCCCTGAATAAGAATCCTGCTTTGGTGCTTTTTTTTTTTTTTTTTTTTTTTGTTGTTGTTGTTAATCTTCACCTGAGGCTATTTTTCCATTGATTTTTAGAGAGAGTGGAAAGGAGGGGAAGAGACACAGAGAGAGAAACGTTGATTGGTTGCCTCCCGCATGCGCCCTGCTCTATCCACTGAGCCAAACCAGCTAGAGCTTACCATTCATGCTTTGGACCAGGTTTGAAGGTAGGGTCAAAGAGCTGAGTACCACATGAAATGAAACCATCCATGTACACACACAGCATGAGCTCTATCAGAAGTCAAACTGCTCACTAAAGAGGAATAATACTAAGAGATGAGTGAGGAGCAATTTCAGGGAAACAAAAAGTCTTTAAACAATAACAGGATAAAACATTTATTGTAAATGACTATAAGAGAGTTAATTTTAGATGCTATACTATCCTCAAGCGAACACAATTTCCACTTTTGTCACTGAATAACAGTGTTTGACAAGCATTAAAAGTGGTCCATGTAAAACCTACTGTTCATACGGGAGGCACCATGTTGCATGCATCAGGGAACCCTTCTCAAGCGCCATTTTTTGGAGTATGCATCCTTTGCCCATAGGTTTCTTCTTTGTTCTTCAGAATGCTGGGATTGATGGAGAGGAAGCAAAGTTCACAGTTTCTGCATAAATGAAAATTTATTCACTTATTTTTAAAATATTTTTATTTATTTCAGAGAGATGAAGGGAAAGGGGGAGAGAGATAGAAACATCAATGCTGAGAGGGAATCATTAATTGGCTGTCTCCTGCATGCTCCCCAATGGGGATCAAGTCCACAACCTGGGCATGTGCCCTGACTGGGAATCAAACTGTGACCTCCTAGTTCATAGGTCGATGCTCAACCATTGAGCCACGTCAATCAGGCATTTAATGAAAATTTATTTTAAAAAAAAAACTTTAAATTTTATTAAATTAATATCTATTTTTATAAGAAAAAAGATCAGAGTATTGAAAAACATTGATTGAACATTTGGGGAGAGAACTATTTTTATTAATGGCGCTATCTAATCCTTGTGCTTGTATACATAGCAGGGTTAGTCATCAAGTGATTCCTTCAGCAAATGATACTATAAAAGACTGATGAAAGTCACAGCTTTGATAGCATGCATAAAATCAGAAATGGCTGAACATCACCAAAATATGCATAAAGGAATAAATTTGAATTGATAATCTGGACTCCCAAGAATGGCATACCAATATTGTTTTTTGTTATTAACCCTGACCAGATGATATTTTCTCCATTGATTTTTTTTACAGAGAGTGGAAGGGAGGGGGAGAGAAAGAGAAACATCAATGTGAGAGAGACAAATCAATTGGTTACCTCCCTTGGGTGCTCCAACCGAGGCCAGGGATCAGCTCTGCAACCGAAGCACATGCCCTTGACCGAAATCAAACCCACGACTCTTCAGTCTGTGGACTTACTTTCCCAACACTGAGCCAAACCAGCTATGGTGGCATACCAGTATTTATCAGAGGTTTCCAGGCTTTATCTAATGAAAATCTCAATGACAGTTACTTTCCAAGTGTAAGTGGTGGGAGAATTACTTCTTACTAAATAAGTCTTTATCACTTTTAGAAAAGCCAGGAAATGGCCAGATTTCTTCTTCACCACCTAAAATATCTAAACTTGTCATCACCCATCCTGCATACTACCATAAAATTGGTCTATTTCATGTTACTTGCCTACTTAAAACCCTTCAGTGGATACTCATTATCTACCAGATAAACTATAATCTTGACTAGTTCTTTCATTATTAAACTCTTGAAGAAATAAGTGTTTAGATTTGTCAAGTTACTTCCACACTTACACAATCATTGCTACTCTCTCTGTGTTATATATAATTGCCTGAATATGGCTTTCATGTACATTGTTTTCTTAGCTGGGGTGCCTTGCCATCCTACTCTTTGTATGTGTGCCAGACTCCTACCTGTTTTTTTATTTTAATTTTTATTTATTGATTTTAAAGAGAAAGAAAGGGAGAGAGGGAGAGTAGAGAAAGAGGAGAGGAGGAGGAGGAGAAGGAGGAGAGAGAGAGAGAGAGAGAGAAACATCGATTTGTTATTCCACTTATTTTTTTCATTCATTGGTTGACCCCTATATGTGCCCTGACCAGACATCAAACCCACAACCTTGGTTTAGAGGAATGACACTCTAACCACCTGAGCTACTTGGCAAGACTATCCTACCTGGTTTTTGAAAATCAGCTCAATTTCAGAGAAATTTCTATGTATGTAATACTATGTATATAGTTTTTATTCTCTGTATATACTTTTATTGTCTTGCTCTTGTCATTTTACTTTGTAAATACTTGGAGGGTGAACTCTAGACTTACCGTGCACACCAGTGTATAGCTTGGTGTTTAGCGCACAAGCGTTATTAGGAACAAATTTTTGTAGAAGAGTGAATCAATAAATCTAGGAAATATAATTAATCCTAAATAGTTTCTGGATGCTACTTAAGTTCACTATACTTAATTTGGGTATAAGTATTCCAAATGCCAGGGTTAGATGTAGGGACATCTCCAAATCAGGCTTGGGAGTCAGTTCTTCAGAGTGGAGTGCAACCTTTACACTAACCCAGAATTGCCTTAGCTGTCAATGATGCGGGCAGTAAAGTTGGTATTGCTGAGTAAAGTAGAAGTGTTTGTCCTAAACCAGTAGTGTTTCTTGGTGTGTTTTTTTGGAAGAATCTATTTGATAGATCCTCCCTTCCCCCAACTGATGGACGGAAAATGACGTAAACTCCACCTGCAGGCCAAACATTCCTGAACACCTAACCAGGCACCTTATATGGACTGTACACTAAACCACCAATCAGCACCTGCCAAATACCCTAAGCCCCGATTCCTAAGTCCCTAATTATGTGCCTTATATGAAACCACCAATCAGCGTGTGCCGAGTACCTTAAGCCCCATCCCTTCCCTTTCCTCCCCTCAAAAGGCGCCTTCACCCCAGCACATGTGCTCTTTTCCATTTGGAAGATAGCCCGGCAGGGTCTTCTCCTCTAATAAAGACTGTGTCCTGGTCTCCGGCCCTCTGTCTCATCTTTCACTATTGATGAAATACTTTTATAGATCCCTAAGTTTTGAATTGGTTAAGTGTTTTAAAGCTATAATCATTAAGTATAAAAGATTGACACTTCAAGATAGCACTTCTGTAAAGCCTTGAACCAACTTACAAATCACTAACCTAAATAAGATAGTAAGTAAAAATAGGAAAGATTGGGTAAGCATGGCAATAAAATGAAGATCAAATTTATAATGAGAAGGAAAAAAGAACATTAGGAGATGACTTATTCATCTTGCATTTTCAGCACCTAGAAGGGTTTGACACTTGGTAGATGTTCAATATAGTTTTGTTAAATAATTGAATGACTGGGTCAATGAGCAGCCAGGGAGACAAAAGGAGGGAGATATGAAGAGCTGTTACACTTGGGTGAGTTTTCAGTAGAAGATCACTATATGAAAAATGTTCCACTTTGATCATGAATAAAAAGTCAAGAAATATATGTGAGGTAGTAGCAGGACAATAGAAGAAACCTAGATTTTTAAAAAACTCTATGCATATGTAATTTACCATAAAATCTACTGATTTTATGTGTACACTTTGATGGAGTTACATAAAATTTAGAGTTGTGCCATCAGAAACACAATCTAGTTTTACATTTTCATCGCCCCCAAATTTTTTAATGACCATTTCAGCTAATTCTCACTCCTATCATGAGCCCTAGACAAACACTGATTTCTCTGTTGCTACAGTTTTTCTGTTTCTAGAAATTCCACATAAGTGTAATCATACCATACATCATCCTCTGTGTGGCTTCTTTCACTTAGTGCAATGCTTCTGAGGTTTTGTGTTGCTGCATGTTTCAGTGATTCATTCCATTTCCATTGTTGAGCAGTATTCCGTCACATGGGTGTACCAGTGTGTTTTGCTATTCATTATAATGATGGACATTTGAATTGTCTCCATTGCTTTTAAACTTAGAATGCTGCTGCTATTGAAGGAGAAATTTTAGGGGGACACATAGGCAGGCTTAGGGATTTTTTTGAATTTGGGTCCATGGCGGGGCTGCAGACTGGAAGAAGGTACATTTTCATAACACAAAAGCCAGGTGCAGTTACATCTCCATAACACAGGGAAGCCAGATGCAGTTACATTTCCATAAGACAAGGGGGCAGCAACAGGTATATTTACATAAGACAAGGGAACTGGAAGTAGCCAAGAAAGGTCACATTTACAAAATAAGGAAAAGAAAGTCCTTCATTCAGAAGGAAGGAGTGGGGGGCGGGGGGGGGGGGGGCGGGGGGAGGTGCATGTTCGACCTTTGAGCCCAGGAGTTACTATAGTAAGCAACTTGAAGGGGAATAGTGACCAATCAGAGGGGATATCAAGGCGCCAGGATTTGCAGCCTTTATAAACTGTAGGGAAGAGGGACTCAGAGGGACCCTTCTTTCCCTCCCCACGTGGAGTCCATTCTGTGGGACTCTTCTCCCTCCCTCTCCCTCCCTATGTGGGAGTTTGTACTTGTTCTCCAACAAATCTCCACCTTTGCTATACCACTTTCTGTCCGTGGATTCATTCTTCTATTCTGGCGGACAAAGAATCCAGGTTCCAGTCCAAAAATTCTGTATCACTATGAACATTGACATTAACTCTTTATGTGGCCACCATGACTTTTATTTTTGGGGACAGGGACAGATGCTTTGGAGTAGATTTGCTGGGTTGTTTAGTAAATGTATGTTTAACTCAAGGAAACTCCAATTTACTATCCCAAGTGCAAAATTACATCAAACATGAAGTTTCTTCTTTTTTTTTTTTGGTTGTTGATCATTATTATTGAAGTTGTTTCCTGTTAATATGTATTGGTTAAGTAGTTAAACTTAACAACTAGAGCTGAACCACTTTTTCCAAACTTGTAACTAGAAGTGTGAGAGTCACTATGTTTTTTTCTTTCCTTTTTTTTTTTTTTTTTTTGCCAAACAAATCAAAACAAAACAAAACCCAAGAGCAAGAATATAAGAGGGCTATACTATGCAAACTTTAAAACCAGAGTATTTTTTTCATTTAATATATCTGATCACTGTTACGACATAAAAATATACTTTATTTGTATCTAACATGTCTAACATATTCTTTCTTAACATTGCATTTCAAATATTTTTGCATTATTCACATTATGCATTTAAATTATAATGTTGAATTGTAATCATTTTAGCGGAAGGGAATACCTGATTATAAGATGTGAACAACATTAAATTTTAATTATCTGTGATGGTAAAAAGTTATTGCTACTGGTTTACATTGCTAAGTGCTAAACAATAGCAGTTTCTTAAATTACAAGTAAATTTACAGGAGATGTTAAAAATGTAACAGCACTTTATAGCTAAAATAAGTTTCAGTTTGTGAAATCAGACAATTTTATTATTCCAACTTCAAAAATTTTTTTTTCAGTTGAAATAACTGTAGCATATAAGTCACTTTGGAACACTCAGTGTACAACTGGGACCAAGCTTTGCAAGAAGCGAAGATGAGAAAGCTGAACTCTAAACTGCGAAGGAATACATTTTGGTCCTTTGCACAAAGCAGCACATGAGTCATTCTGGGTGTACACATGCATATATGAGCAAGAACCATTCATGTTTTCCAGGTTTTGAAATCTCTTAATTATAGGAAAGTAAAAGCGTCGTCAGAGAAAGGCATGCTAAAAGCATCCTGAATAAAATGGCTGCTTTGGGTTCAAGAATCTATTCTTTTTAGTCACTCTAGTGTCAGGGGGTTTGAATTTTACTTCTTATAGTCATGGTCACATGTTACAAGACAAAAAGAGCCAAACATTAAAAAAAATCAGGCAAAAGAAACTAAGAATGAAAGGAAGGAAGCAACTTCTTTGTTTCAGTTCCTGGAAGTCTCTCTTTGAAGCACACTAGACAGTGGGAAAGGGAGAGGGGAGTGCTAGTGGGCAGGAGCCACTTAGGCATACCTGGTGGTGAACAATGAGGCCAGGATTAGCATCCCCTCCTCAGGGCCAGCTCCATTCTAATGCATATGAAACTGCAGCAGCTCCGCAGGAAGTCAGTTGAAGTGCTGGCTCTGGTGTCCCTCAGAATGTCTTGTAGGTGTCCTTTTGTTCTGCTTACCTTCCCTTTCCCCTCCTGATACAAATAAGCCAAATGACATGGTTTTGAAATCTATGCTTCCATTAGGCACTCACACTTGCTTTACAACTGGAGAACAAACCTCTCTATCCTCAAAATGCTGTAAAGTGAGTCAGCAAGTTAAAGGAATGCAGTCATGACTGTCCAAAAGGGAACTCACTTATTTAAAAAAAACAAAAAACAACTATTAATAGATTAAACTATGCATTATGTAAAGCAAGGCCTTTGCTATTTTAAAAGTCACTGATCTAGAGGTAAGAACAAAATTAACATGACTCAATGACTTTTGACTCAAGTAACTTTACAAAAAAAAAAAAAGGCTTAGGGAGGTTAACAGAGGTGATAATCTGCTCATACCATAAACATTTCTGAGATGTCTTTGTTATCCCAATAAGATGTTAGTTGTCCCTTTTAAGGACTCTTATTATATCCTTGTTTATACTGATATCCTATTTATAACACTTGTGGCTATTGTTATCAGTGGGGAGCTCTCTGTGTCGCCCCCTGTTACTAGTGGAAGTGGGCTTCTTGGGATGTCACGAGAAAAGGAATTTTCTGAGACTCACATGGGAGAATGAGTAATATTTACTTGCATGAAATTAACCATCCCCCTCCATCCCACCAAAAAAAAAAAAGAACCATTTGTCTTCAGGAGAGCTAGGGTTAAAGCCAGTGTCTAGAGTTTCTCCTTCATATTTGCACAGTCCAGTCCAGCATCTGGCTGGCTTAGCTTGTGTTCCCTTCTGCAGTCCATTGTGTGTCAGGTTCGCATGGTTATGGAAGGAATAGGGCTGAGTTCAAGGAAGCATGAGCAAAGCCAGAGGAACAAGAGAGAGAGAATTCCTGCGGATTTTAACCTTCTATGATTTCACAAGCTTGCGGTGGCTCCACGTCCTTGAGCCAATTAATTTTGTTCCAGGCTAGACTGATAAGCAAGCACCTTCCCTATGAAGTATGGTAGCAATCTTCTCAGGTAGAAACTGCTGTTTAGCTTCTGTGCTTATTTGTTTGCTAAAACAATAGAAAGTTATTTTGATTTCTTGAATTTATGTATGCTATCCCAATACTCCATTGATGATGGTTTGAATATCCCATTGATTGTGATCTCACTGGTTACTGAAGCACATTCTGGGAACCAGGACAACTCAATTATCCTAAATTGTTTCAGTAGCTACAGATAACAGAGTTTCGGTTGACTCAGTGGTCCCGGAATCTGGACAGCACAATTATTCTAAATTGCCCTGGTGGTCCCAGATAATGTGTTTCTGTTGATTCAGTGATTCGTTAATATTTTAGATAACTAACTTGCTCAACTTTTGCTTCTGTAAAGAATGCTTTTCGCGAAACAGTTTCCTCATTCCAGACCCAAAGGTGTAATCGATACTTTTGTGATATTCTGCATATAAGCCAGATGTGGCAAGCTGTTTGGGACTGCGAGGTCTGGAGCGCTTTTGCTCCCTCTTATGCCGCTGGCTTTTAATAAATGACACCATAATTTAACTTTTTGAGACATCCTTTGTAAGATGGGGGTTAACTACAATACCTACATCACCCCAACTTCACTGTGCATACATCCATCTCCCCTTTGTTGGACCCCTTCCCCCAGTGACCTACAGGGAATGAGCCAGAGGTTCTCTGGGGAGTGACATTGTAGCTTCCTGGTGAAGCTGCCCAGATGACCATGCTTATAATATCTGGCCTTCCTTTGCTTTCTTCCTATTATTATTATTAGCTAATTACATCAGTAACATTATTATTTTGAATGGTCTCAACTCCACCACAGTTACAAAGAAAATACAGTTTTATTATTTCTCAAATAACCACCTCCAAATGGTTTTCCCATCCAGTAACATCCCTGGAGAATCCCATGGCTGGCTGGTCACTTTCAGGTCTCATAGAAAAGATCAATCCAGTCATATTTAAAATTACAACCTCATATCCAATGTAACACTTTCTTCTCTCCACCCCAGTTTTGACCAATAATTGGATTTGGGAGGTGAACTTATCTGCTACTCAACTCCTCCCCTCACCATTTGGATTTGTGTTGGAACAGGCAGGGTGGATTTGACACAGGGGGTGTTAGTTCTTAATGGACACAGCTGCAGACCACTATCAGTCATTGCTCTCCCTCTGGCAGTCTTCAACTGGTCATAGACACCATCTGTGTGACAAGGTTTCCATGTGATGGCACTTCTTTGGGGTTTACCTATGGACTCCTCAGGAGCCTACTCATTACAGTTTCCTGACCCGGAGATCTACTTTAGCTTGACTTCTTCCGGTCCTTCCTCAGCTCCGTCTTATTGAACCCTCCACTCACAGCCCCTAGATGCCTGAGTATTCTGCCTTTTTATGTGTGGTACCAGCATCCTGATTTAAGCCCAGTTACTTCTTAGATGAAAAGAAAGGCACCAATCCTTGCTATTCCACTCTTGAGGCAACAGGTATAGCACCATGCAACATTTTAATTACATATCCCATTTCAGTTGCCTGATGGCTGACTTCTACCTTACTCTCCTGAAATTACCTTGAGGACAGCGAGGTAGGGGGCAGGGGCATCATGGTAATATCTGAATTTTCAGAACCTGGCTTATTGCCTGGTACAAAGTAAGGGTTTAAATTAGTGAGTGGATGCATTATCAAATGTGTTTTTATAATAAATAAAAATCCCAAGATATTGATGATGTTATAAAGAAAAAATACATATCTACTTAACTGAAGTATATTAACCAACTATTTTTTAAATTCTACAGATGAATTCAGCATTATTTGTGCCATATTTATGCTTCATTTATAAGATCATCAAATGTTAGGAAATATTGTGAATTGGAGATTTTGTGTGACCGTCAGACTTTGGGACAACTCAACCAAGCAATACTTTTATTTAAATGTCTCAAGTCAGATATAAGTAGTTCTGTACCTTTGGAGAAACACCAATTGTCCCTGGCAATGGGATGAGTGGCATTTCTATGGGCCAGTCTTTCATAGCCCACACTCCGTTTCACAGCTTTAATTCTTTGGGCACAGAGATTCTACATGTGAGCATCTGGGATTTTATGACAGCCTGTGGGTTTTTGTTGTTGTTGTTGTTGTATGTTTATTTGTGTTGTCTAGACAGAGGCATATGGAAAACATATAGTAGTAGCAATTTCACTTTTGTGTAGTTACAAAATTCCTTATTACAATAATCCTTAACCCTAACTGCATTTGTTAAATAGTATTTTTGCTTTACCTTTATGTAAGTTTTCCTTAACCATTCCCAAATTCCACTCTCCATCATCAAATTATCTCTGTTAATAAAAAGAAATGACAGACAACTGTCTTTTTTAACACAACTTTTTAGAAACCACTCTCAAATAGCAATGCAAACAAAGATAAGAGCCTCAGGGGACCTTATGACATGGTGATTAAGACCACTTGGGTTCAAGTCTACTCCAGCATTTCCTACCTGGGAACCTGAGGATGATAACCAAATCTTGTTACATTTCATTAAACAGATCCAAGTACTAGATTAATGGAACAACAGGTCAGAAGCTCTGGATCACTGACATTTTACCAATGGTCCACGTTTGTTTGTTTTAAAGACTCAATGTTCAAATCCTCTTATAACATGAGAAACATCAGTTTCAATTTCACTATCTAGATTAGAAACCTGAGGCCTAAACAGTGGTTTGCTGATATATGTGCTCCCTTGGCTCACTGCAAATATGGGGCATGCTGAAAGTACCTGAGGACCTCCCCTTGGCTATGGTTTCAGGAGGGTACTCCTGGAGGCCCTCTGCTCATGAACGTCCTTCGAAGGAAAGCTTTTATCGGCACACAGCACTTTTCAGTTGAAAACGTGCTATGAGTTTGACTAAAACTCAGAAAACTTGTCAAACCGGGGATTACTGTCCCCATTTTACAGATAAGGAAAATGAAGCTCAAAGAGGTTAACTGAGGTGCACAGTCACATGATATTTAATAGCAAAGAAAGGATTAGAACCCCGTTCCTCTGATTTCCAATCCCATGTTCGATCTGCTGTGTTAGCGGAGAGCCAGAGAGGTTATCATCACAATAGAAAGAAAGCTAATTCAGCTGCAGATTGATTAACCTACAGGGGAATCCAATCAGTGTTGGTGAAGGGCCACTTTTCTGTCTACACTGATGTTTTTACCAGCAGTCTCTCCCATCTAGATGAGAATCAGAATTCCAAATATCAGAACACGCTAAATTTCTCTTTCCCCTCTGTAGTTGCATCTGTCTACTTTGGGGGAAGATATACATGTTGCTAAAATTTATAGCTGGAAGCTTGGAGTAGTAGCTCCTCATTATACTGAGTTCTGTGGTCGTCTGCAGCATCTTTCGGGACTTGTGATTATGGATGATGAATCTAATAAAAGAGTAAATATTCACACAATTCAACATGAAAGTGTGAAGGCAGCTTCCAATTTCTGTTAGGTCAATTGCCATTCAGGAGGATAGGTCTACAGCACAACTTTCTTCCTGTCAGTGGAATACTGGCTCACATTTGGGAAATGGCATTTTAAGTGTGGCCTTACAGATTTGAACTGGAGAGCTTGTTTTATTTAACAATCCCAGGGAATCAATATTGAGGCAAAAACAGGAGGGTGAGATTTCATGACTACTACAGGAATATAAAACATGTATGTTTCTTTTATTTTCATAATGAATAAATACTAGTAGTCTTAATTGAAAGCCATCTATCTGTTGCAATTTTGCTTTCAGTTGCTGTGATGCCCTTTTAAAAATTTTTTCATGTTCACTTTTTCTTTTTAAAAGGCCTGAGTATTCATTTTGCATTAATTGGAATATGTGTGCTACTTTGGCAGAAATATCTATATTTTCATTTATTATAATGATCACATTTTTTTTCTCACTAAATCTGAAAACCCTCCCACCTTACTGTTCTATTCCCAAAGCACAAAGTGGTCTGTGCTTGCACATTCATGATCTCATTAGAATCTATAAAGCAGGATGTCATCAATGACATTGTGTGTCATTGCAAACCCATATATGAGAATGCAACTTTGTGCTTTTGGGGATAAACATTTTTGCCTTGAACACTGCACAGTTTGTGAATGTGTAAACAATGGGATAGTCCTTTCATTTATAACTTCCTAACTTCAGGAGGTTTACCACAAATATTTGCACTGTCAAAGTTTACATAAAGTTTCTTTATTTTCAAAGAGCAATTAGAAAATGAGTAACAATGATAATTTTACTTAAGAAAAAAATTGGGCCCACTTTATATTTTGTCAATTTCCTGGAATATTTACTCATGCTTAATTTGAAGAGATTATGCCTTCTATTTTCTGGTTAGGCAAAGTAGGTCCAAGTTCTATTTTCATTTGGAAATTATCTATTTAACAATGTCTATCTTATTTTTCAGAGTAATTTTAGGTAAATATCAATAAAAACTAATATAATTCTGCAATCTAACCTGTCTCTTTAAGATGTGTGACAAGGGCTAGAAGCAAAGAATCTGCAATATTCTTTATAATTTCATGGGGTCTTCTGAGGAAATGTGCCAATTTTATGGGGACTCATAGGGAAAAATTTTGATTTCATGTGGATTTGGGTGAAAAGGTAAATTTCATGGGATTTCTAAAAATGGCTGGATTTCTCAGGATCCATGAAATCTATGACAGTCATGGAGAAAATGCCCCACTCTTGTCATGGAGTAAATTTTAGTGCAGTTTGGCAAAACTTTATTTCTTATACACCTGCTATGTGTACATTATACATTTTGAGTCTTTTTTGATCATTGACCTTTACATAGATGTGTGTGAATACTAAAGGTGGTACTTTGTGTAAGTAACAACATGTTGTTACTTTGTCAGTTGCTTATAGCATATGTTGTGTTGTCACTTGCACACATGTGACTCATGGTCACTTACATGGGAGTCAGGGTCAGATGCTTAGAGTTTTGGTGGTCCTTGTCAAGGAATGGAGAGCCGCCTCTCATTCCTTTTGCCATAGTCTTCATAGGGTCATAGGATGTTAGGTTTAGAGGAGACCTTAGACATCACCCAGTGTGATGGTCCCCCAAGGGTGTTCCAAGGTCTAAACATCTGATCAGAGTGCCCTTGGGAACGTGTTAAAAATTCAAACTCCTTGGCCCTACCCCAGACTATCTGACCCTGATTCTCAGAGGGTAGAGCTTGAGAATCTGCATTTAAAATTCATCAACTTGGCTAATTCTGATCCTGATGCATACTTCAATTTGAGAGCCACTGTTCAAATCCAATTCTCTTCCCAAGTCAATAACTGACTACCACATTGTCTCTTATGACTTCTAGATCTTCTCTAAGATCTCTCTTTATAGCAAGGCTGAGGCCTGGTGAGGTGCCATTAGCTGAACTTGTGTGTGGAACTGGGGCTCAGCCACAGGGAAGGCTGCTGGGGAAGAAAAGAAGTCGAAGCCTGAGTCTGGAAGCTTGTATCTATGGAAGCACAGTGAATGCAACAGATATAGTGACTCACTGATTCAGGTGACCTCTATTGGTAACAAGCACAATTTCCTTGATGGATGGTTTTTTGTTTTCTTTCTGAAATGGTGAACAACTCTTGACAAAGTCCCAAAGAAAACAAAATAAGATTTTACCTTAATTGTGGTGCCTGCATTCATGCAAAATTCAGTATTTATTAAAACAGTGAAAAACACTTAGTATTTAATATGTGAAATAATGTTACATGCTAATGCAGATAATTAGGAAAAGATTTTTCACATACTTGAATGTACAATGGGACATCAGAAGGTAGTGTTGGGTACAGTAACAATCTTTCTTATTCAGTCCTGCCAGCATTGCAAGATACCCAACATTTTTGTCTTCCAAAAATTCATAATGCTTCCTAATTATTGTGACCAGAAAAACTTCTCAACTTCCAAAATGCCTTCTTGGAGGTACCATAATTTTGAGAACCATTTTCACTGGCTTTGTAACTTTTCAGTCACACCATATACAAATCTTTCTAAAATGAAAATCTGCTCATGTAATTTTCTTGCTTAAAGTATTTGATATTTCCCCATGCCTTCCAGAATAAAGTTCCACAACTTACCTTAGCATGCAGAAATCACCATGGTCTGGTCCCTTGCATTTCTCTAGTTTCATCACCCATGACTGAGGCATACTGGAGTGCTTACACAACATGCTAACTTTATGACTCCACATTCTTAGATGTGCATGTTCCTAGAAGATAATCTTTCTTCCCTTTGCTCATTCAAAGACCAAGAATCCCATTTTTAAGACCTCTTGAACAGTTGATTTTGGTTATACTGCCTTTCCTCTGTACCTCTGTGCTCTCATGGCAGCCATCTGGGCACAGATTGTAATGTAATTATTGGTTTATTCAACCTCTTAAAGTAAGAACTTTGATATTTCTCTATAAAATTTTTATATTTCTTAGCATAACCTACAAAAATCATCAAGATATGCTCCTACATATATATCTAGCATCATCACTCATGACCTTCTACCACTTAGATTATAGCCATATCTAAAACTTGCCTTATACGTTCTAGGACCTACCCTGCAGCCTCTGCCCTTAGACATCTTGGAAAAGTCATTTCTGTTACCATGAACTGTGTAACTCCTGCTCATTCTGTAAAACTCAGCTGAAATTGTCATCAAATTCACTGAGAATCTGTTGGGGTCATATATAGTGTTTGGTCCTGAAGTTTGTATGAACAAGTAATCCAGTCGTAAATCTTCCATCTCTCCTGAGGCTGGATTAAAAGCCTTTCTCGGCCAAATCTCTAGCATAGCAGTTACCTCACAATACTGCATTTGTACTGTAAACTTTTTTTTTTTTTTTGTACTGTAAACTTTTTTTTTTTTTTTTTGGACTGTAAACTTCTTGAGGAAAGACAATGAACCATCTTTATTATTATGTGGTTAGCAACTGGCAGAGTACTTGACTCATAGTAAACACTCAAAGGATAGGTAAGAACTACGATGTTCACCAATCATCAATGTAGTCACTACAATATTTATTAAAATGTTTTTGGGTGGCAGTTTTAAGGATACCTCCTCCATATTTTCAGTCCTAATTATTATCAAGTGCAATATTTTGAAATAGATCCTCACATAGTTTTCTAGTGATTTTTTTCCCCCTTTTCTTCTTCCTTGTTTCTAAATAATTTTCCTTCTTGATAACAGTCCTGGAGGTCTGACTTGCCACCTCATATTCCCAATTACTGAGGATGGAGTGAAACTTGGAGAGTGAGAAAGCTGATAAGAGAAATATTGATTCATTTTAAATGTGGTTTTGGAGGAGAGCTCTGTGAATATCCTGTATCACCAGAAAGACAAACAAGTGCATCCTAGAGCAAATTAATCCTGAAACATTGGTGGAAGCAAAAATGGCCAAACTGAACCTGTCCTGCTTCAGGCACCTCAAGAGAAGGGAGGTTCTTTAACCTCTAATCCTATCTAACAAAGAGAGAATATGCTAACTGACTGTCACACCCTCACAAAGATGGAAGTGCCCAGTCCCCTCAGCCCCACCAGGGCAGCAGGCATGTGGCACGGCCGGACCCGCCCCCAGGTGGGTCTGGCCATCTCGTGCACCTGCCTCCAGAATCCCCTAATCCCCTCAGCGGCCCCAGCCGCCCAGGGCCGACCCAAGGTACAGGCAAGTCTCAGATGTTGGCTGCCTAGCCACCCAGGGCCAGGCAAGGGATGACCAAATGACTGAACAAGCAGGCTGTGTGGGGCGACCAGGCCAGCAGGGGCGTTGGTGAGGGATGACCAAGCAACTGAACAAGCAGGCTGCGTGGGGCAACCAGGCTGGTGGGAGGGCCATGAGGGGCAACCAGGCTGGCAGAGGAGCAGTTGGGGGTGACCAGGCCTGTAGAGGGGGGTAGTTGGGAGTGACCAGGCCAGTAGGGGTGGGCATTTAGGGGTGACCAGGCTGGTGGCGGGGGGGGCAGTTAGGGGTGATCAGGCCAGCATGCAGAGGCAGTGAAGGGCGATCAGGCCAGCAGGGGGTGGGGGGGAGGCATGGGGGCATTTAGGGGCAACCAGGCAGGCAGGTGAGCAATTAGGACCCAGCAGTCCAGGATTGAGAGAGGGATGTCAGCCTGCCAGTTTAGACCGGCAGGCAGACATCCTCCAAGGGGTCCTGGATTGGAGAGGGTTCAGGCTGGGCTGAGGGGACCCCCCCCCCATGCATGAATTTTGTACACTGGGACTCTAGTCTCCTGGAAGTTGGGGAGGGGAGGTTAACATTTGTACACCCCACCTGGTGCCAATCCTGGCTGAAAGTGAGGAGGCTCAGCTCTATGTCCCCCCATCCCCACCCCCAAAATCAAAGAACCAAAAAGAAATGTTACTTCTTGACCCCCTCCCCCCCCCCCGCCCCACTTCCTGGTTACCAATACATTTAAAAGGAAAACAGAATGGCAGTCCTAAACCACTCTGACTGTATAGTTCCTTAATCCTTCATGGAATGCTTACTTTTCCAGCTACATAACATCTGATTTTGTTTTTCTGCATCTGAGTAGGTTTTTGCTAAATGTGAAATAAATTTATAAACTCTGAAAAAAAAGTCTGCATGTTTATAATTTTGATTTCTAAAGTACAAAACTATAGGACAAGCAGATGCCCCTTTCCCAAATCATAAAAATTGAAACATGGAATTTCTTGTATGTTATTATAATGTTTATTTGGAATGAAATTTAAAAAATTAAGGTCCTTTCTTGCACAATAAATGACATTGGAAAAAGTTGTAAAACTTTTCATCCTGTTCTCAGAGGTAACTTTCAAAAATCAGAAACTTACTGCCTTCTGTGCAGAAAAGTACTGAATGTATATACATATATATTTTTCTATTTTTTTATGTATTGATTTTTTTTTAAGACAGAGAGAGAGAGAGATTTGTTGTTCCACTTATTTATGCTTTCCTTGGTTGATTCTTGTATGTGTCCTGACCAGGGACCAAAACCATAACTTTGGCATATTGGGATGATGCTCTAATCAACTGAATTACCTGGTCAGGGCCTGAATGTATATTTTTAAAGTATTGCCTAAAATATTTAACTAAAAATATTACAAACTGGATGTTCACAAAAAGGTTTAAAAATGATCTTATCAAATTTTCTTCCAGTAAACATTTTTACTTTTGTCCCTGAATTGTAAAATCATAAATTTGAAAAGTATGTTACTTTTATAGTAGAAAGCAAGAAAAAAAAAGAAAGAAAGAAATCTCAGATAAGAGATTCATGGGCCTGGGACACAATAGCTTAAAAAAAAAAAAAGAACTGGATACTTTACGTTGAATACTGGGCCCATATTTTACTTACCTTGGTACAGTCATCATGCAGATGGAGACTGAAGACAAGAAATTAAGGAAAGGCTGAGACTCAGAAGGGCCACAATGGGAGATTAGGAAAATCACCAAAAGCAAAGAGGTGTCACCAGAGATCGAGGTTTAAGATCACCCATACCTTCATATTCCTAGTTACTTGTATGGATGTAAAAATTGGACAGTGAAGAAAGCTGATAGGAAAAAGTTCAATTCATTTGAAATATGGATTTGCCGGAGAGCTCTATGAATATCCTGGACCACCATAAAGACAAACAAGTGGGGCTTAAAGCAAATTAATCTGGAAACATTGCTGGAGGCAAAAGAATGATGAAACTAAAGCTATCCTGCTTCAGGTACATCATGAGAAGGCAAGATTCTTTGGAAAAGGCAATAATAACACTGGGAAGCCAGATGGCAGCAGGAAAAGAGGAAGACCCAATAAGAGATGGATTGGCTCCATAAAAGAAGCCATAGGCATGAGTTTCCAGGACCCGAGCGGGGCTTTTGAGGACAGGACATTGTGGACATCACGCAATCACAGGATGGCCGGGAGTCAGAGCTGACTCATGGCATGTGACGCTCATCCTCATTGCCCACTGGTCTGGACCACTACTCTGAGGAACTGACTTCTGGTTCTGGCTTTACTTTCTTCCAGCCATGTTGCTTGGCAAAAAAGAACCATCAATTAATTCTCTGAGTCCCGATTTTCTCATTTAATTCTCAACGAAATTTTACTTCACAGGGTTGTTGTTATGTAGACAAAATGTGCTGTGTGTTCACACAAAATATTGGAAAAAATGTTAAATGTGCTATAAGGTACTAGATAAAATATTATTGTAATTATTGTGAATGTGTCAATCTTTACTAATATAACCTTTAATCCTAATTTTGTCTTTTATGAATATAGAAATTGCCCAAATACACTTGCTATATAGAAACTTACTAAACTTTAAAAAAAAAATCTTTCAGGACACACTAGCATTTATTTTGCTGGATACATTTTTTTAAATCTTCACCTGAGAATATGTTTTTTATTAATATGAGAGAGAGAGAGAGAGAGAAACATCCATCAGTTGCTTGCCATGTGCACCTGATCTGGGATGAGGGTACAACATGGGTATGTGCTCTGACCTGAATTAAACTTTTGACCTCTGGTATAAGGGACAATGCTCCAACCAACTGAGCCACACCGGCAAGGGCTGGATATGGTCTTAAGATACTTCCACAACGTCATCAATGCTTTAGGTGCTTGCAAAGTAAGCGATTTGCATATATCAAATGCTTAAGTTGTAGCAGGTAAGCAGTACAGAGAAATAAATATTTAAAATAAAAATTTTAAATACATTTTAAAAAAAACAGAGCCCAACATTATTTTGGTGTCATCACACATTTTAAATAAAACAAATTAAAAAAAAAAATCTAGACATGTTACCAACACTTAGCTGTATTTTTCTTCCAAGAGAGCTATAACATGATTTTTAAGAAAATTTATTTCATATAGCTTCATAGCTTGTTGTTGTTCTCCTTCCTTGTATAATTATATCTATGTTATTTTTTATTTTTTTTTTCCTCTTAAAATCAGAGTTTCTCTTGTTGCTACTTCCTGATACAGATTTCTCTACTGAATTCTGGGATATCAGCCTGGTCAATCAAAGGAACTTATTCAAGGGCTCCCACCTCCTTGAAACATGAGCAGGACATGGGGCTAAATTTGGGGTTCCAGTTCCCAACCCCAAATGGCAATGGACTAAAGGCACACTTAACCTACATGCAAAATTCATGACATTCCAGGGACTAGCTGGGCTCTGGCACTGTATTAGATATGAAGATCCAAGCTGCTCTCTATATAACTCAGGGCAGAAAAGGAATTGCTTTATTGGTAGCCTGGCTGTTTTAAAGTTTTCTTTTAACCGAGTGACTTTGAAGTTTCTTAGTATTTGTGTGTGTGTGAGAGTGAAAAGAGAGTCAGATAGAAGAGAGCTGACATTCCCTAGGGACACATGTTTTTGGCTCCTCTTTATACCAAAGTTCTTCTTGCATTTTATCTTATATCTCCTCCTACAAGCTAAAGATTTGAGCAGTTCTTCTTTTCTTACCAAATTTAAGGGATGGAAGCTGTAAGGACAACCACTGTCCATTGGATCTTAAATGCTTTACTCAATGTATGGAAGGTAAATGCAGGAATTTTCATGAACCCCCTACCTTATTATTTGACACTGGGTCTTTTTGTTAGAGTCCCTGGATCACCAGGTCCCTTGACATTTCTGGAGGAACATTTGAAATCTTCATTTCAAAAGCAAATGATAAAAAAATATTTTTATCATGCATTCTCTATTAAGAATTAGTTGAAAGTGTTTTTTGTTTGTTTGTTTGTTTGTTCTGTTAAGACAAAGAGAAGATGCTAACAGACATTTCTGCCCCAAGACCACTTGGGTACATTACTACATAATTTAACTGAACTTTCACAGAAGTTCTAGTGAGTATATATTACAAATGCAATTTTAGATAGGCAGGAATGGGGAAGGTAAGGTAAGACATTGAAATCACACAGTTGATATGTAGCAGATCCAAATTTTTAAACCAATTTTGCTTGATTCCAAAGCCAATGCTTTTCCTCTGATCCCAATGCTTCATAGAAAGGAAAGAAGTTGATGAGGTACCTGACCTATCCAGGGAACAGTTTCCTGGTTTCCGAGCAATTCTTCCATGAAATGGTGATAATACAATTGCATTGTGACTCCTAATTAAACAAAAACTTCTCATAAAACAAATTAGAAATGAAAAAAAAATTTTTTTTGCATATGCCTCAACTTTATGTCTTGGTCAGGTGAATTTTTAATCTATTTGCCACTGAAAATGAAGTAAGCCATTATCTGGCTAGAAGCAAAAGGTAGGCACTTCTGTGGGAAAGAGTTTTGCTTATATATTACCAGAGGCCTGGTGCATGAATTTGTGCACCAGTGGGGTCCCTCGGCCTGGCCTGAGGAATCAGGCCGAAACCAGCTCTCCGACAACCCCCGAGGGGTCCCAGGTTGCGAGAGGGCATAGGCCAGGCCGAGGGACCCCACCTGTGCATGATCAGGGTGGGGAGGAACGTGGGAGGTTGGCCAGTGGGGAGGGACCATGGGAAGGCTCCAGGGCATGTCCAGCTCTTCTTGTTCAGTCCCGATTGGCCGGACCCCAGCAGCAAGCTAACCAGCAGGTTGGAGCATCTGCCCCCTGGTTGTCAGTGAACATCATAGTACTCAGTGAGCGGTTGAGCATCCTTACCATATCATTAGCATATTATACTTTGATTGGTTAAACAGATGACCAGACACTTAGCATATTAGGCTTTTATTATATAGGATTTGGTCATATTTACTTAACCTTATTGTATAACAGAGGACTGTATTTGGAGCTCTAGAAAGCTTCTAAAAAATGGAGCAAAAATATGCCACCCAAGATTTTCCAGTCACTGTCAGGTGTTTCTGAGGAATCAATAATAAGGCTCCTTTGCTTTTTTTTTTTTTTTTATATACCAGATTCTAAACTCTGTGAGGCCCTAGAATTATTTATTCACACAAGGTGTCAGTTTGGAGGATTTTTCTACAAGTCAGGCACTGTTCTAGGTACCAGAGGGTAACAGCAGAAAACACAACCAGGAACTTTGGTAAGTAGCTAGTATTTGTGTGTGTGTGTGTGTGTGTGTGTGTGTGTGTGTGTGTATAGACAGAGGAAGTGTTTATGTATATTTATGCATATATGGAAAGAGGGGAAAAGATAATAGGAAAAAATATATAAAACCTATCATGTGCTGTAAGTGGATGCCAATGATAATGGGTGCCATAAAGAAAGAAAAAAAAAAAGCCAGGATAAGGAGTTAGAGACTGTCAAGGGAGATGAGGTAATTCCCATCTTATATTGAATAGTAAAAAGAGCCTCTGATAGGTCATTTAAAAACAAAACAAAAACAAACAAACAAAAAAACCCACAAACGAACAAACAAACAAAAACAGAGACCTGAATGAAGTAGAGGAATGAGCTCTGTCATTACCTGAATAAGGATATTCTAAGCAGTGGCAACAGTAGAGAAAGTGGCTCTGAGTCAGGAGCATGTCTGACATTTTTCAACAACAGCAAAGTCTAGAATTGAGAAATGAGGGAGGAAGGACACAGCAAAGGGCTAACCTGTAGAGGATCTCCTAGGCCATGGAAAAGAGTTTGGATTTTGATTTGAATGAGATGGGAAGCATTAATGAGCTTTGAGCAAAGAGGGCTCGCTGTGGCGCTGTGTTCAGAACAGACCAGAGGAGCAAGTATGAAACTTCATTATCTTTATTCACTGCCTCTGGATAAACCTATAGGGTTGTAGAGGGAAATGAATAAGATAATGCACGAGGAGCCATTCAGTGACTTAATATACCCTACAGTCCTAGAACATGAAGATATTCAGTGTGTTGGCTTGGGCGCCAGCATAATTAAATGGCTTAAAGATGAGCTTGGACATTTCACTGTGTTGGGGGTCAATCCCAGCTCCATTTCTTGCCTGTGTGATTTTAGAAAAGTTACTTGACTCCTGCCTGTCTTGAGTTTCTCTTCTGTAAAGTGTGAACAGTAATAATCTCTACTTTGTGGACTCACTGTGAGTAGAATACTTAGAGCATCATCTTGCCCACAGTGCACACTCCACATAGGTTTCCAGTATCACTGTATAGATTTTGCACTTTACAAAGTGGCTTCATGTGCTCCATCTCACAAGATCATGTAGTAAATTGTGTAAGTATTGTTATTCCATTTTGTATTTAAGGAGACTACGGTTCAGAGAAGTGAAGTGACTTGCCCAAGAGAGCGTAGCCCTAAAGCAGTGGGGCTCAAATTGAGCCCTTATCTTCCAGCTCCAAGTTCTCTCTTCATTATCCTCTGCTAAATGTCTATGAGGAGCTCGAGTTGAAGCCTCCTAACTCTAAATTGATTAGTTTTTCTATTTTATCATAGCTCTTAATAAAATCATTATATAATGCATGAATATGTTATTAATAAAAAATGACAAGAGAAAGAAGGACCTTTTAGAAAGAATATGATAAATTTAGGTTGTTAGAACATGATGTGAATTTAGGAGGCTGGATACCAATCAATTGTTGACACATTGTACAATTCTGAAAAAATTACCTAACATCTTGAGTCCTTGGTTTCTTCATATGCTAAATGAAATCTCAGTATATTCTCATATCTGCTGGCTAGATTTGTGAAAATATAAGCCAAGATAAAGATGGAAACATTTAGGCAAAAAATGCTACATATACCACATGTGTTGCTACTATTAAACTTTTCTAAGAAAATTCAGATCTAGACACCTCTAAAATACCTTCTGGGGTTAGTTAGGAAGCATTTGCTCAAAAACTTTAAATTCTTTCAACTTTTATGGGGGGCGGGGAGGGTGAGTGTAGATTAAAACTTTTTTAGTGGCTTAAATTTATGGGGACTTTTCAAGCAAGCTTAGAGAAAGTTGCTCAGTCCTATCTTCTTGACTTTTCACAGTAGAAGAAATCACCTGGTATTCTTCCCCAGCCATCAGTACCATGTGAACTTGAACCACCCACCCCCATGGGAAACAATTAACAAAACTTTTTATTGATTTCAATAAACATTTATTGAGTATCTATTATATACTTCGTCACTCTACTCAGGGAAGCCAAAAAAAGATAAGACAACAGACTTGACCTCCTGAAGCTCAGAATCTAGCGGGGAATAATGCTGTAAACCATGTGGAGACCACATGTGTGATCAGCTGTAATAGAGACTTTTACTAAGTGCTTTGGGTGTATAGTTCAAAGTATGCCTAACTATGACTGGTGTTTGGTGGGGAGGATCAAGGAAAACGTGTCAAAATGATGTTTAAAATAAGCCTTGAAGCATATGGAAAGGTTTTCCAGGTAAATAATTGGAGTGGGAGGAAAGGTGTTTCAGCAGAGGAGGACCTTTGTAGTGTCCCCAAGGTTGTCCTCCCGGACATTGACAGGCTCAGGAAAGGTTGGTGGAGTAGGAAATAATGGTGGGGGATGACACTGAATATGGGAGCAAAGTTTAGAGAATTGTTTCTGGTATTTGATAGAATAAATGGCCTGGTATAAGCAGGACAGTAATGGGATCAGATTTGATTAATACAAAACCTTGCTAACAGAGGGATTGGAGAAGGTGGAACTGGCATCTGAAATACCAATAAAGACACTATTTCAATAGATTGAGTGGAATATAATTGAAGTAAAAACTACGACAGTGAAACAAATGGAAACTGAATCTAAGCAAAATATTTTGAAGTAGAATGTGTAGAACTGTTGAATAATTGGATGTGGATATTGAAGGAAAAAGAAAAATCTAAGATTATCTCTCCATTTATTAGTTTCCATCAATAGAGGCAGAGTAGGAAGAGGAGAAATTGGAGACTGGCAAATGGGCAAAGGGATTGAAGGTCAGTTAGTTACAGTTGTCTGTGTAATAAGCTTGGAGTATGTGAGGGACAATCAGACAATGTGTTGTAGGCAGTTTCATTTGAAGTTACAGGAATCAAGCAAAGGCTGGGAATGGAAATACACATTTGGGAAGTTTGGAATGTGGGTAAGAAATGATATTTAGAGATCACATAAGGAAGCTCAGAGAAATAGTAAAGTGGAAAGAAACAGAGTAACGAGGTAATCTTGGAAACATCACCTTAAAGGAGTACTTAGAACAAGAGGAATCCGTGGAACTAAAATCCGTGGAAGTAAACAAGATGCAGACTGGGAGATGAAGAGCAATGGGGAGGCAGTGACTTCTGTGAGGCCAAAGGAAGCAGGAATGTGAAGCTGATTTAAACTGCAAGAATGGCCCGCACTGAGAATGTTTGTTTGGCTATTAGGAGGTCATTAGTGACCTTTGCCAAAGCAGTTTCAGTGTACTGGTGGGTCCAGAAGCCCGAAATGCAGAGCCTGTGGATTTAATGGGGGCTGGGCTGTGAAGAAGCAGAGCCATGAGGTTGTGCTTTTCTCTTTTTCCTAGAGAATTTTCTTTGTAAAAGGATGAGCCACGGTTATAACCAGGGAAGGGGCCCTTTTGAGGGAGAGGTTTGAACATATTTATAGGTTGAAGGGGAAGAAAGAGATTGATGTTTTAGAAGAGGTATTTAACAGCAATGTCTTGTGGATGCAGGAGGGTTGAATTAGATTGGGGGAGGGAAAAAAGAAGACTTCTTCCTATGAGACTGAACTTCCTCCCCATGGATGAACTTAGGTGACTCAGCACCCACTGCTTTCTGAATTTTTCTACCTTTTAATGTTCAGGGATAGTGTGTCCTAGGGCCTATATTCTCGCAGAGAAGAATGGACATTGGTTTACCTCTAAACTGTGAACACTTGGTGTCAAATGAAAGAAAAATACCACATGATCTCACTCATTTATGGAAAAGAAAGAACATTATAACCTGATGAATAAAAAGATAGATACAGAGGCAGTGAAGCATCTAACAGACTGTCAAATTACAGTGGGAAGCCTGGGGAGTGTTGGGAAGTGGGGAAAGAGATCAACCAAAGGATTTGTATGCATGCACATAAGCACAACCAATGGACACAAGACACTGGGGGGTTGGGATGAGGGCATGTGTCAGGGGGTAGGGAAGGCTGTGGGAAGGTCAATGGGGGAAAAAAAAAGGAGACATATGTACTACTACTTGTAATACTTTAAACAATAAAATAAAATTTAAAAATAAATTAAATAAATAAATAAATAAGGAAAAGCAGTTCTGATATTAGTAGTCTGCTGATAAAGACTTAATAAAAGCCAAAGCAGGCAAAAAAAATTGATAACAATAATAGATCAAATTATAAAATTGTGGCTGATATGGGTTGCTCTTTAAATTTTTCCCCTCCCTCCAATGGTGGTTGGAGAAAGGGCAGAGGCTCCTTGGGACTGACCAGCTTAGATAAGCTCTCAGTCTTATCTGATGTTTATAAGACTGAACTTGAATTCCAGACCTGGAGGTTTGCCCAGCTACACATCCTATCTGGCTTATGCTTTCTCTGATAAGCAAATAAGTCAGGATTAGATAGTGGCAGATACCATGCCATATGCATATTTATAATATTACAAACTTGCCATCAAGCTGACTAAGTCAAATTAAGCATATAAGAAATGAAAAGCTTAAATGGAAGCTGATGATTTCAGAATTCCAGGATGTGGCTATGCCAGATCAGTGTGTTAACTTAATGAGGAAGAGCAGCTCGCATTTCAGGAAGGAAAGTAGCACATTGTCCTGACAAATGCATCTGTCTTCCTGAAGGTTCTAAGCTTTGTAGACGCCTCTCCTAAACCCCCTCCCCCAAACACTCACCTGACTCCTTGTGAAAATACACTCAGGGTATAGCATTTGCCTGTCTGATGTCGGAAGCCTTTTCTGCTGACCACTGTAATTACTCTGTGAAGTCCTTGCTTCTGAATTCCCTTTATTGCACAGTTCTTTGTTCCTTTCTGCTCATGTTCTGTTTTTGCTCTTGAACTATTTCCTGTTTGTTCCTTCTGGATACTCTGCAGAGTTTTAGACACTTCAATAATTATTTCTTCTAACTTGTCCGTTCTAATGAACATGAAGTTAATTTTCCCCCCTTTCTTCCTAGTTATAAACATTAATAACCATTTATCATTTTGTTGCCATTTTTGTACCTTTCCAAGTCTTTGGCATTATTTCTCGAATAATATAATATAATATAATCCTCTCTAATAAAAGAGTAACATGCACATTGACAGTACCTCTGCCACACTCACAAGCCTTGCCCACTAGCCAATCAGGAGCGAGTATGCAAATTAACCCAACCAAGATGGCTGTGACCACGGAGAGAGCAGGAGGCTTGGGTTTTCACAGCAATGGAGGAAATCAAGCTTTCCACACACCCTAGGAGGCACAGGCCTCCACTCAAGGCTACAAAGTTTCAATTATAGAAGATAAATAAATCCCAACAAAAATGGCTGTGGCCACGGAGCTGGAGAGAGCAGGAGGCTTCAGTTGCCACCAATGATGGAGGAAGCCAAGCTTCCTGGCTGACCTAGGCCTATGCTCAAGGTTACAAAGTTTCAGTTATAGAAGATAAATAAATCCCAACAAAAATGGCTGCAGCCATGGAGTGAGCAGGAGGCTTGGCTCTGTTCAAGACTACAAAGTTTCAATTATAGAAGATAAATAAATCCCAGATACCAGGGCCTCTGCTTGTGTCGCCAAGGGGCGTGGCCAGCCTGCAAACCACCACAGGCCCCTAGCCCAGGCCGCCCCATGCTCCAAGGTAAACCCCACCCTGATCTAGGACACCCTGCAGGGCAAACTGGCTGGCTCCCACCTGTGCACCAGGCCTCTATCCTATCTAATAAAAGAATAACATGCAAATTGACCATCACTCCAACACACATGTGGTCAAAGATGACTGTCCCCATGTGGACACAAGATGGCCGCCACAAGATGGCCAGCAGGGGAGGGCAGTTGGGAGGGACCAAGTCTGCAAGGTAGGGCAGTTGTGGGCAATCAGGCCAGCAAGGGAGGGCAGTTAGGAGGACCAGGCCTGCAAGAGAGAGAAGTTGGGGCCAATCAAGCCTGCAGGGGAGGGCAGTTAGGGGTGCCCAGGCCGGCAAAGGAGGAAAGATGGGGGTGACTGGGCCTGCAGGGAAGGGCATTTGGGGGGGACCCAGGCCTTCAGGAGAGGGCAGTTATGGGTGACCAGGCCTGCAGGGGAGGGCAGTTAGGGGTGACCAGGCCTGCAGGGGAGGGCAGTTAGGGGTGACCAGGCCTGCAGGGGAGGACAGTTAGGGGCAAAAGGCTGGCAGTAGAGCAGTTAAGCATCAATCAGGTTGGCAGGGGAGTGGTTAGGGGGTGATCAGGCTGGCAGGCAGAAGCGGTTAGGGGCAATGAGGAAGGCAGGCAGGCGAGCAGTTGGGAGCCAGCAGTCTGGATTGTGAGGGGGATGTCTGACTGCCCATGTAGACCCGATCCCAGTAGGATCAGGCCTAAACGGGCAGTCGGACATCCCTCAAGGGGTCCCAGATTGGAGAAGATGCAAGCTGGGCTGAGGGACACACACACACCTGTGCACAAATTTCATGCACCAGGCCTCTAGTATAATATAATATAAATAATATAATATAATATAATATAATATAATATAATATAATATAATATAATCCTACCTAATAAAGAGGTAATATGCAAATTGTCCATCACTCCAACACAAAAGATGGCTGCCCCATCTGGTCAAAAATGGCTGCCACAAGATGGTTGGCAGGGGAGGGCAGTTGTGGCTGATCAGGCCTGAAAGGGAAAGCAGTTGGGGGCAATCAGGCCTGCAGGGGAGGGCAGTTAGTAGTGACCAGGCCAGCAGAGGAGGGCAGTTGGGGGCAACCAGGCCTGCTGGGGAGGGCAGTTGGGGGTGACCAGACTGGCAGAGGAGGGCAATTGGGGGCAACCAGGCTGGGAGGGAAGGGCAATCGGGCCAGCAGGGGAGCAGTAAGGCATTAATCAGGCTGGCAGGGGAGTGGTTAGGGGGTGATCAGGTTGGCAAGCAGAAGTGGTTGGGGCAATCAGGCAGGCAGGTGAGTGGTTGGGAGCCAGCAGTCCTGGATTGTGAAAGGGATGTCCAACTGCCCATTTAGTCCTGTTTAGGATCGGACATCCCTTGAGGAGTCCCAGATTCGACAGGGTGCGGGCTGGGCTGAGGGACACCCCCCCATGCATGAATTTCGTGCACCAGGCCTCTAGTATAGTATAATATAATATAATATAATATAATATAATATAATATACACTAATAAAAGAGAAAGATGCAAATTGACCATACCTTGGTGACACCCACCAGCCAATCAGGAGTGAGTATGCAAATTAACCCAACAAAGATGGCAGGTTAATTTGCATACACAGGTGCTGAGCGGCCTGGAGCAGGACATTTGTGTTGTCATCATGGCGATAACACAGGCATTCTGCACCGGCCCAGCCACTCAGGGCCTCTGGGCAGCGTGGGAAGGCATAAAGGCGGCTCTGTGCCGAGCGAAGGAGGTGCTGGCAGCCAGGGGAAGGAAGGCCTATTCTTGCATGAATCTTCATGCATCAGGCCTATAATATAATATAATATAATATAATATAATATAATATAATATATATAATATAATCCTATATAATAAAAGCCTTATATGCTAAGTGTTTGGTCATCTGGTCGCCCATTCAACCAATCAAAGCATAATATGCTAATGATATACTAAGGCCTCTCAGCCACTTGCTATGATGTGCACTGACCACCAGGGGACAGACATTCCGACAAGTAGGTTAGCTTGCTGCTGGGGTCTGGCCAATCAGGTCTGAGCTAGATGAGCTGGACATGCCCTGGAGCCCTCCCATGGTCCCTCCTCGGCTGGCCAACCTCCTTCATCCCTCCCTGGACTCAATTGTGCACTGGTGGGTACCTTGGCTTGGCCTGTACCCTCTTAAAATCTGGGACTTGGTCTGAGGACCCTCGTCAGAGAGGGATGTCAGAGAGCCGGTTTTGGCTCTATCCCACAGGCCAAGCCAAGAGACCCCACTAGTACACAAATTCATGCACTGGGCCTCTAGTATAATCTAATCTATATATAATATATATATATATATAATATATATATAATATATATATATATATTATATATATATATATATATATATATATATGCAAATTGATAGAATGGTGGAACAACCAGAACAACTGCTTGATCAGTTGCTATGAGGCTCACTGACCACCTCTCCGTCCCTCCCCCTGGCCGGCAGGCTCTGATCCCTTGATGGCAAATGGGGAATCGGGGGTGGATGGCAGCAGTTGCCAGCAGCTGGGGAAGATATCCCTGATCACAGGCCAGGCCTAGGGACTGTACCTGAGCATGAATTTTGTGCGCCGGGCTTCTAGTATAGTATAATATAATAATATAATATAATATAATATAATATAATATAATATAATATAATATAATATAATATAATCCTATCTAATAAAGAGGGAATATACAAATTGACAGTCATGCCGTAACAAGATGGCTGTGCCCAGAGCAGAGGTAGGGATTCCGTAACACAAGATGGTTGTACCCACAACAGAGGCGGGGCTCCCATAACACAATATGGCTTCACCCACAGTGGAGGCCAAGTTCCCATAATGAGCCTTAACAAGCAATCAGCAGGGACCTGAGGCTGCGTGGTTTTGGGCCAGGGCAGGGGACCTGAGGCTGCACCCCCCGCCTGGTGGGGTTTGACAGAGGACCTCAGGCCGTGCCTCTCATTCTGGCTACAGGCTGCGGGACCTCAGGCTGCGACCCCCGCCCAGCAGGGCTGGATCGGGGACCTCAGGCTGTGCCCCCTGCCCCAGCACCAGGCTGGGGAACCTCAGGCTGTGGGACCTGAGGCTGTGGCCCCTGACCAGTGGGGCTTGACAAGGGACCTCAGGGCACACCCCCCTCCCGGCGGGGCTTGACGGGGAACTGCAGGCAGTGCCTCCCGCCCTGGCGCCAGGCCAGGGGACCTAAGGCTGCCACCTCTGCCATGTGTGGCTTGACAGGGTACCTCAAGGCATGCTCCCCACCCTGGTGCCAGGCCAGGGGAACTGAGGCTGTGCCCCCTGCCCAGCGGGGCTTGACAGGGGTAGGGCCAGCCGGGTCTGGATCTAGCCCAATGGGGGTGGGGCTGGCCAGGTCTGGATCTCATGCAATTTTGATGTGCACATGGGTGGGTGGGGACTTGACTCTGGGTCCCATGGTGTGCCCCAGACTCTGACAGGAAGAAGATTTTCATATACATTTTACTAATTTTCTTTCATCTCTGACATGTCTATTATAGAGAAAGGGCAAATAGAAATATTAAAATATTTCCTCTAATTAATTCATGCACTTTTAATGTGCATGAATTTCATTCACTGGGTCACTAGTATAATATAATATGATATGATATGATATAATATAATATAATAATTAATATCTTTCAATGGCCTATCATACTGTGATTATGATAGTGTCCTTTGCTAATTTTTGTCAGATCTCCTGTTTTATGTCCTTTGTTGTTTTGAATGTTTTATTTTATTTTACTTCTTTTAAAAAATATATTTTTATTGATTTCAGAGAGGAAAGAAGAGGGAGAGAGGGATAGAAACATCAATGATGAGAAAGAATCATTGATCGGCTGCCTCCTGCACACCCCACACTGGGGATTGAGCCCGAAACCCCAGGCATGTGCCCTGACTGGGAACTGAACTGTGATGTCCTGGTTCATAGCTCAGCACTCAAACACTGAGCCATGCCAGCCAGGCTGTTTTGAATGTTAGATGATACTGAAGTAGTGGTTTTAAATAGTGCTTCCTTTTGTGTCTAGATCTCTCTCTAGTCCAAATATGCTACCTTAGTCTATTCCAGCTGCTATAACAAAAATACCATAGACTGAGTAGCTTCACCAACAAACATTTAATTCTCACAGTTCTGAGGCTGAGAAGTACAAGAGCCAGGCTCTGGCAGATTCTGGATCTGGTGAGAGCTCACTTTCTGATTCATAGTCTTTTCTCTGTGTCCTCCCATGGTAGAAATATGGGAGGGCTCTCTGGGGTCCTTTTTATAAGGATACTGAACCCTTTTCTGAGGGCTCCACTCTCATGACCTGGTCACCTCCCTTAGACCCCACATACTAATACTATCACAGTGAGGGTTAGAACTTCAACAGATGAATTTTGGTGCCATAGACATGCAGTCCATAACATCTGATCACCAGCTTGCGAGCATTTCAGGCTTCATGCTCTGTAGTTTTTGAATGCATTTACTTTTCTATCTATAGTAACATGTTTCTAGGCTGGACTCATACCTAAATTGTTCACATTCTCTCTTTTAGAATGCTTGAGAGTCAACAGTCCCAGACTCAATGAAGATCCTGTACCATATGTATCCCTTTTTTCTTTTCTTTTTCTTACAGAGCTGTCTCTCTATCATAGATCCCAGGATGAAAATAGAAGAAGCCTTCACTTATCAAAGTGTGGAGTATGAGGAAAGATGTCAAAGCTCTTCCAAAGAGAATTATGGTTGGAGTCTATTATATCAATGTTTTCCAAAGTGAAATGTTGTCTTTCTTAATCTCTTCCCCTTGAGAACTAAGCTTAGAAGTCCTAGCTACTCTTGCTTCCTCTACCCTCAACTTATTCTCTCCAAGCCAACACATAGCTGCAGAATTAGATGGGGGCAGGTGTATCTCTAACTGTGCCAGATGCCAACCTGGCATAGTTAGGGCCCTCTGAGTTCTTCTATCCCCCTATCTCACCAAGCTTGAAATGCTCTGATAGACTTGAACTTGGCCAAATACTAAGGAATTGGCCCAGCTGGAGCAGAACACCCCCCATATTTTCTTTGCCTATACATAGCAATTAACCCTGAGACAGACTTACTTTCTGTTAAAAGTAACATGTGTTATGCTTACCTTACTGTCTGAGAAAGAATATCTGACGTGAGGCTTTCCACTGGTACACTTGGTAAAACCAACCTCCCTGGGAGACAGTAACATGTTGCTTTTGTCTCATTTGAGTGAGACAGGGAAGGAAAGAGGTTCAACAAAGGAATATTCTGGGGAGAAAGTCTATTCCCCAATAGTTTCAGTTTATATATAGAACCTCAAGAACCTCATGAATTTTAAAAAGGATTTAATTTGGAAGTATGTACATATTTTATCACGAATTTTAAAAAGGATTTAATTTGAAAGTATGTACATATTTTATCTTCCAGAGAGGATACTTTTAGGGCAGTAGCTGTAATGATTTACTGAAATTGTATTTCCCACACTGCGGAGCAAGTCTCCACAAACACAAAAGGTTGCAGTTGCTGCAGGAGCACGCTGGCGTAAGTGGTAATCTGTCCATTTAGCTCAGGACAGGGAAGTGCTGGGAGTGCTAACATGCAAGGTAGAGAAAGGTAGGAGTAGTTGCGGGATGTTTTCCACGGCTGCCCGCCCAAATCCCGAGGAGCCCATTGTTGAGGGAAGACAGGAGGAGACCTCGCTGTGGAAGTCGGGCCTTCAGCAGCTGTGGAAAGGAGGTGACTCACACTGCACTTGGTCGGACGCCAAGATCTGGAGAAGGATTCCCATGGAACAAAAGCCAGGCTGCGGTCCTGTACACGCAAGGTGCAGTGGTGGCTAATGTAACAGTGGCAACTGAACCTGGGAAAGTGAACATAAAGGAGGGGAATCAGTCCAGACTCATTGCTTTTCTCTACTGGTGGCTGGGAAAATAGTATTACTTATATAGTTATGAAGAGAAACTTCAACTTATTCAGGACAATTTAACAAATGCCTATTTGGCCCCTTTATACAGCAAACACTTTGCTACATGCTGGAAACGCAGAGGAACAGCACACAGTCCCACTTTCCAGTCATGTTTTGGGGTGTTTTGCTAATATTAGTCAGAGATCCTTGTTTTTCATGAAGTGATGTGTAAGCCCGCACACAAATCGTCTCTGACTAATTAAAATCACAAGTTTATACAAGTTGCTGGTGAGGTGCTATGTGTTCTATTTTTGCCCAAATTTCACAGATAGCAATTACAGGTAATAGAATATATTCAACCTGGTCAAATCCTTAGAGAAACGTGAGAGCACAAGGCACACATATTCTGGTTTCTGAACTATTTATCTCTTTAAAGAATATAGAACTGTATACCATTGTAGTCATGAGAAGGAAGATAAAGCTCTTTGACTCCGCATTTTCAAATGACTTTACTTATGCCAGGGAAGCATTCAAGTTCAAGGGGTACACTGACAAAACAAGAATTACAGCAGCATAAACAAAAACAATGTCAAGTTTGTGACAAAAACTGACAGGAAGTAAACAGTGTAGCTAAGGTGAAGATCTTGCTTAGAGGATACTGAAATATCTATCATGTTTCCAATCACCCTCCCCTATTTCTTCTACAATGAGGGTTTTTTTAGGGTGTTTTATTTACTTTTTGTTTTTTAGTTTTTAGTGTTAGTTTCTGTGTGCTGTTGCTTTTATTTTTTTTTCCATGAAAAGAAAGGAACATATCCAAGGACAAGGACCCTGTATTGGAGCCAAGGTTGGAGCTTAGATATTTTTGGCTTCTAATTCTCTGCGGAGTCCATTAGGCTATGCTTCTTCTTAGTTCTATTACTTGATTATCTGTCCTCTGCATGTTTACATACTCACAATGATAAAATACATTTTTGTTCATATGTTACTAATGCTGTAGAGGTATTTTTCAATTTTGCTGAACTACCACACTAAACATGGCAAATAACAGCTTTCAACAAAATGTTCCCAAGGCATGCCTCAAATGGGTGTTAAAAATAGGAATGCAAATGCTAATAACAGTATTGATAAAAGAAACTCTGGCTTCAAAAGTGAGAAATTCAATTAGAAAAAGAAAGAGAAAGTATTTCAGGACAATACACTGTATGAGAGTACTAATGGAAAATTCAACTCAATGACACTATTACAAATTAGGTAAAGTTTTCCCCAATATAGTTACCTGATAAGGTAATGGGGGTGTGGTTCTAGAACTTCCAATTCTCATTGACTCTGGAGGTTACATCCTGAAACTTCGATGACTTTGATATTTGTAAACAATGAAAAACAGGACTACTAAATCAAGGGTTTACCCACTGGACCCAGCCCAAGTAACCTCTTCAGACACACATGCTGATAATAAACTTCTGCATTGCAAAGAGGATAATGTCCCACTGGTTATGAGTTTTAAGATCATCTAATATGCAAGTACTCAGGTACTTAGCCAAAAGCTAACATATGAAAGTACTTTATTTTTGTTATATGATATTCCCCAAAGGAGCTCAAAGCGCTTATCAGACTGCCTGTCATGAATATTCCTAGCATCTCTGGGAGGGAGAAAGCAAAAATCACTTTGCTCATTGTTATTATCAACATTTAGACAATATACTCTGAGGATACTCTGTAAAACTTAAGGAAGCATCTGTGTCCACCTGCATGGTGCCTACAACCTAAGAAAGCCTGATAAGGTCAACCTCACAAGTATTAAAACAATCTATGGCAATGTAGGTTTAAGTGCCCACCAAGCCAGAGATTCTGTGTTCCCTCTCCTTATCACATTCTGGTTAATAACTAAAATCTTAATATTTTATTTTTTGATATGAAGCTGCTTACTCTGGATCTTTTCTCAGTGGACATGGAGTTCAGTCCATCACCAAGCTTTGTGAAAAAGACCTGACCTTTTGTTCCTGAAGACCTTGAGCAGAAAAATCTGAGTATCAAATAGGAATTTTCATATAGCCTAAACGATGGCCCATCGCTGGGGTGAAGATGGTCAGGATAATTACTAACCTTTTGAATACATATAGATATTTAGAATAGTTTTATATGTTGTATGTAAATAATAAGTATTTGGTAAGAGAGTTGGGTAAGGACTAGTTTTTAAGCCAGTCTTTTCAAAAATATATAGTCTGCAACATTAATTACCTAATATGCTCTTGAATTAAAAGTTCAATAAATTTGGTAAATTCTTCACTATTATTCCCTCTTAGATATTAACCATATATAGTAGTATGTATAGTAAAGACTCTGAGCTAAAACATAAGAAAACAAAACTGTTTTTAACCTTGTAGGAATTGACCAAACTTATTTTAACACCAAATCCTTTTTTGTGTAGCATCCATGACACAATGATTGGGAAAATAACTTTAATTAATTTCTTGAGAGTATTTAACATGTTTGTTTCATTCCCTCTATACTCAGTAGCTATGTAAACCGTACTACTTGAAGTCAACAAGATCATAATCTAAAATATATATTGTATGGTGTTTATGTCATAAAAACATTTGAAAGGGTATAAAATTATAAATGCTGAGTTCCAAATAACTGAGACAGGCAAGGATGTGCCCCAGAATTTAAGAGAGAGATATAGTCCAAGGAGTAAGATTTTACAGAAGGTTGGTGCCAATGACTAATGGTACTTGGAAGTGGGGCCTTTAGGATGTGATTAGGTCATAAAGGCAGAACCCTTATGAATGTGATTAGTAGCCTTATAAAAGACCCCAAGGATGTCTTGGCTTCTTCTGACATGTGAGAACACAGAGAAAAGACAGTTGCCTATAGGCCAGGAAGCAAGCCCTCACCAGGCACTGAATCTGCCAGTGCCTTAATCTTGGACTTTCTAGCTTCCAGACCATGAGCAATAAAAGCTTTGTTGTTTAAAAGCCATCCAGTCTTGGTGTTTTATAAGGCACCCACTATAGCAGCCCTAATGCACTAAGACAGTTGGGTAGACTCAGGCTGTGAAGAGAGGAGCGAAGCAGGTAGTGTGTGGGGTGAGGTATGGAGTGGGGAGGGGGAGAGGGGAAGGAGTCCAAGCATGGTGTGTCATCTTACAAGGATGAGAAAAGAATACCTGAGTGACCTTAGTTATGCTTAATAATGACAGGCTAAGGAAATTAGCTTTATTCCCAATCATTAGGCTAGATTTCTTAGACTTCATCTCAGAGATTCCAATGTGGCTGCTGCCACCACCACTGTTTGCCATCAGAAGTCAGCCTCTGTCTCTGTTCATTTCCTATCAGAGTCCTGGCCTCTCTGTCTAGGCCTATCTGCCAGATTTGCAGTGTTGGAGCAGGAATACACTGGAGACCTCCATAACACATATCTAAATAATACAGTAAATTTGAAAAACTTAGGAGTAGTCCCT
Organism: Corynorhinus townsendii; assembly: GCA_026230045.1. Taxonomy (NCBI): domain Eukaryota; kingdom Metazoa; phylum Chordata; class Mammalia; order Chiroptera; family Vespertilionidae; genus Corynorhinus; species Corynorhinus townsendii. The sequence goes on along the minus strand of JAPDVU010000001.1, from coordinate 73,967,212 downwards.
ATTATGAGCTGAATTGCTTCCTTCCAAAATTCATATGTTGAAGCCATAACCCCCAGTACCTCAGAATGTGACTGTGGATGTGGAGATAGTTTCTAAAGAGGTAATTTGGTTAAATGAGATCATTAGAGTCAGCCCTAATTGGTTGATTATAAGGACAGGAAAATGATTGGTTTCCTTATAAGAAAAGGACAGACATGTATGAAGAGGAGACGATGTGAAAACACGGGGAGAGAACAACTCAAAGAGAGAGGCCTGTGAGGAATCCAACCCTGCTGACACCTGAACTGTAGACTTCCAGCCTTAAGAACTGTGAGAAAATAAATTTGTGTTGACCATCCAGTCTGTGGTACTTCGCTATGTTAGCCCTGAGCAAATTTATACAGCTCCCAAATATGTCCTGCCCTAACCCCCAAAACCTGTAAATATGATGATATATCACATATCAGATAATTTTTTTCATGGCAAGATAACTTTAAAATAGGGCTCTTGTTCTGAATTTTCCTCATGGGCTTACACAGCGGTTTGCCGCTCTGATGACTAATGAGTTTGTCGACCACTGCGTAACGCATTACCCTTACCCAGAAGTTTTGACTTCAGGTTAAAGACATTAGTACATTATTAAAATGTTTTTTAAGTGTTTTTCCCTAAGGCAGTGGTCAGCAAACTCATTAGTCAACAGAGCGGCAAACTGCGGCTCGCGGGCCGCATGTGGCTCGTGAGCCGCAGTTTGCCGACCACTGGGCTAACATAATCACATGAGCCATTAAAGGCACAGAGTTTTCTTCATCTGCTGGTTGAAGAGAAAGCCAGAAAGATTAAAAAAACTTCATGAACTGCTGCTTGTATGAGAATGGTGGAGCCATGTGAGAAGGAATGCAGGTGGCTTTAAGGAGTTGAGAGAAAGGCCCTTGAGTGGCAGTGAGAAGGGAATGGGGACCTCAGTCCTACAACCATGGGGAGCTAACTACTGCCAAAACCTGAATGAGTTTGGAAGCAGGTTCTTCCCCAGCTTCTTCATAAGACCCTAGCCAAGCCAGCACCATAACTTTGGCCTGAGACCGTAAGCAGAGACCCCCATCTCAGCTCATTTGGACTTCTGACCTACAGAACTTTGAGGTAATGAATTGGTGTTCAGTTGATAAGTTTGTGAAATTTGTTATGCAGCAATAGAAAACTAGTTCACCACCCTTAGAGTTTTAGCTCGGCACAGGATTGCAGTGGGCCTACAGCCCATACCTCATCTCTTCCTACCCTTAATTCTATCCCTTACTGTGAAGTGTGGGACATGAGCACATATGTTCCAATTTCATCTATACCTTCTGCAAACTGCTATTCCTTGGCCACATTTTGGACTCAGACATGTACAAATTTGCCTCATGACTCACTATCAGGAGAACAGGCTCAGGGAAGAGGCCCACACTATCCCTAGAAGCAGACCTGGGCTATTTGGGAATAAAATATTAGGGTTGCATGTGTCTGGAGCTTAGTTCAGATTAGGGAACAAAAAGCTCTTGATGGGTAACTGGTCTGGCTGGTAAATTTTTTTCTGAGGATGGGGGAGGGGGAGGAGAGGAGCTATGGGTCAGAGGAGGGCCAAATGGAGCCTCTAAGTGCAACACTGAGGGTATAGGCTCCCACTAGCAGGGTCTAGTGATGATACAGTCTCTATTTAGTGCTTTTGAAATCTCAAAAATGCAAGAGTTTCTACACAAAATAAATTAAGAAACTTTATTTTTAAATCAGAAGAATTAGGAAAAAATGGAATTTGGGTTCTCTTTAATTTTGAAGTTAGGTGCAAGTTGGATTTGAAGCGGAAGAGATTGAAAGAAGAATTACCAGATGACAATGCCTCACAGCAATGTGAACACAAGGTGAGGAGCAATCAAATGCAGGCAGTAACAATGCAAATGTTAAAAAAAAAACCACAAAAACACAAAAACCAGTGAAAGTCTTTTAAAAGTTTTTGTTGAATTTGAAATCTAATAGTATTTCTTCCTGGAGATGTGTTTGCATTTAATGTCATGAAATAGGGATTCCAGAAAGATGACACAGAAAGAACGAGGTACTTTGCTATAATTATGGGGATACTTGAAACTGTTGAGAATATGTGATTAGGGATGAGAATAAACCTTAAAGGATGCTAAAGAACAGACATGGAATGAAGAAAACCTGGAGACAGAGAGAAAAAAAAAGGGGAGGGGGGCGTGCACAGAGTGGAGAGATTTCCCAGAAGGTCCCTGCTGAGAGGGACATGTAGGAAAGAAAGTGTGAGGCTCTGAGTCACGTAACAATGAACCTGGAACACCCATTTTTCCTTCCATAATCTGTTTCTCTCTTGAATTTCTTGCATCTGAAACACCGTCTGAGTCTCTGACTTTGGGCTAATAACTTTGACTGGATTTTCTGTGTCGGAGCTTGTTCCTGTTTACTGACTTGACTCCCTCTCTCAGGCAGGTCCCCAACTTAGTGTTTCTGATCTCATCTTTACCCTCAGTTCTGTCCCACTAGAGCTGACTGAGTTGGAAAGTTTGAGACCTTTGTCTGGCAATATGGAGTGGTCCTCAATGTAAATGTAGCAATATCCTATATAATAATCCTATGTAGTAAAAAGGTAATATGCCAATTGACCATCACTCTAACACACAAGATGGCTGCCTCCATGTGGTCAAAGATGGCCACCCCCATGTGGACACAAGATGGCCGCCACAAGATGGCCAGCAAGGGAGGGCAGTTATGGGCGATCAGGCCAGCAGGGAAGGGCAGTTGGGGGCGACCAGGCCAGCAGGGGAGGGCAGTTAAGGGTGACCAGGCTGGCAAGGGAGGGCAGTTGGGGGCAATCAGGCAGGCAAGCAGGCAAGCAGTTGGGAGCCAGCAGTCCTGGATTGTGAGAGGGATGTCCCAGATTGGAGAGGGTGCAGGCTGGGCTGAGGGACACACCAATACCTCCCTGTGCACGAATTTTGTGCCCTGGGCCTCTAGTAGAGAATAAAGATTAAGTAAAGGAGGTAGAGATTAGGCAGTCAGCACTGGCCTTGAAAAACTCATCTCTTGCCAGAAACAGTAAAAGAAAATCAATTGATGAATCAATCATTTAACCTTAGTCTTATCACTTTGTATTATTGATTTTCTAGGAAATTTTAAGAGTGTGCAATATGAAAATTAATTTGGTGCTCATTATTTGGTGGATGAAGGCAGAGACAGCATTCAGGGAGTTTTGTCATTATACTTCTCATTTTTGTCCTCTTAGAATGTCAGAAATTACCCCAATTTTATTGATTTGACAGGGCAGGAAACAAAATACTACATGAAAACTTGGCTGAAAATGTTATGTAAACTATTCCTGAAATCAGGATGCGAATCATATGCAACTGACAGTCATCCAGTGCACATGTATTTATTGACTTCTTACTCTATACTGAGGACTATTCTATGTGCTGGGTTAGAGTGGTAAGAATGTAAAACTCTGCTCTCAAGAAGTTTACATTTCAGGTATGTGGGATAAATAAATGAAAATAAATAAAATGCTTTTAAATGCCAGGTTAGGTATAAGTAGGTTTACAGTTGTTTGTATGAAAAAAAGACATGCAGGTTTTGATTACTACAATAGCTTTATTAACTCTGTGTTTCATGTACTCACACCTGTAAACCTACTTTACCAACTCCTGTGCAGAAAGCAACTATCTTGTAATTTTAAATGCAAATAGTTTTTCATTTGTTCTCCACATTTATTCTAATGGTGCCATTTTCTAATCTTCACTACACCAAACTCTCCCATGAATTTTGAACCTAGCTTGATAAATGTATATCTTCCTTAGATGCTTATGTTTTTCTCAGTAACTGTAGAATTATGCTATAATATGTCTGATTTATGCAGTAACCAAATCAAAGACTGGAATTCAGTAAAGACTCATTTCTATGTGTCCCTATGGCTAGTCATTTTTACTTTTTGACATATCTAGAATTGTCCTTAATACTCCAATTCCATGCTTAACTAACTAAATGCCATTATTTATTGCATTGGATTATTCAAATAGCCTACTAACTGGTCTTTCTGCCTCTTAATTTGAGTGTCTTTAATTTACCTCTTACCTAGAATGACCTTAAAGCTCCTATATGATTGTGTCATTTCCTTATTTAAGATTTTCGAAGCTTTCTCTTTAAGCAAGAATAAGGTGTAAACACCCTTGCTTGGCTTTTGTGACCTGGCCTTTGTTCAACTCACCAGGCTCAGTCCACCACTTTCTTCCCCACCCACTCCAACCCAGCTGCTCAAGTAAAACTGTGCAAGAACAGGGACTTTCAGGAAGCTTTTGGATTTGATTTCATGCCAGACTCTGATAGGTCAGACATACGATAGGTTACTCAAAACTTTTTTGGGCTCAATTTGTCTTCTCTAAGATGAATGTATTATTACTACTCCATTGGATTGTTATGAAAACCAAGTAAGATAATATAGTTTAATTTGATAATTATGTAACTTGTACATTAAATATCTAACATATAGTAAATGCCTTAAATGGTAGCTATTATTAAAATTACTCCCCCTCTGTCTAAAATTCTTTTCCTCCAGTGTTTACCTGTTCATAAAACAGGCTTTAATTCATCCTTCAGAATTCAAAACAGAACTCACCTTCTTCGAGGCATTTCCTTAAGCATATGAGAAGTTCTGAGTTTGTTAAAACTGGGTTTCATCTTAGTTCCATTATATTCTACTTGTATAACTTTCAACAATGAACAATTTCCCAGATCCTCAGTTTTCTTATTTGTGTAATAAGGTTGAAAATCCCTATCTTATGAGTTTCTGTGAGTATTAAATCATTCAGGAAAAAGATAAATAAATCTATACCTTCTTTCTTAACACACAAAGGCTCTCTCATCTCCACTTTTACTCACCATCTCTTTAGTGTTTTTATATTTTTAATGTTAATGGAAAGCTGATCCTATTTTCCTAAATTATAAGTTTATTATTTGTCCTTTTAAACTTTCCTTAAAAGATACAGCCAATGAACCTGAATCATTTTAATTATTTCTTTTTTTTTAAATATATTTTATTGATTTTTTACAGAGAGGAAGGGAGAAGGGTAAAGAGTTAGAAACATTGTTGAGAGAGAAACATCCATCAGCTGCCTCCTGCACACCTCCTACTGGGGATGTGCCTGCAACCAAAGTACAAGCCCTTGACCGGAATCGAACCTGGTACCTTTCAGTCCGCAGGCCAATGCTCTATCCACTGAGCCAAACCAGCCAGGGCATTTTAATTATTTCTTTCTATATTCTTTTCAGAAAAAGGAAGGCCCTTATTTCTGTTTGGTAGAATCAGGGCAAGCATCAATATGCATTTATTTATTTATTTATTTATTTATATTTATCAAAATATCAATACAAAATGTTGCAGAAGACCTGCATCGTCAGAACCTATCACCCATGGAAATGTATATGTACAGCAGACGGAATCAATTAATGTGGATCACCTGGTTTTATGTTGGGTGCTAGCAAATAAAGCACAGGTTTTGTTTGGGGTGAGAAACACTTCATTTTCTCATGAAAATGAGCCAAATTACGTGGTTTGATAGGAGAGGTTCTCTGAATAAAAAAACAAAATATTAGAAATCATTAATTAAAAAATAAAGAGGTTCTCTTAAGGAAAACTAGCCAGCACTGGAAAAAGACACATGTTCATTAGCAGAAGAAAATTTAAATAGGCACCTTTAAAACATGCACAAACTATGCTTTGGTCATTACCTTTTAAATAATAATGGACATAATGGAATACTATAGAATTTGCAATCTGTGATGTTTATACATTTTATTTTTGTTTTTATCATCTTTCTTTAATATTGCCAATATATCCCTTTGAAAAACTCACCTGACAAAATTTCAAAATCTCTGCCCAGCCATGTTATTTTAATAATATTGTGTGAATGATCAGAGCAAAAGATGAGCAGAATTGATAGCAATGTCTTCTAGATTTATAAAAATGAATAGAGTGCTTATACTGTTTGCTGCAGGCATTTCTTAGGACACTTAATAATTGGTCACTAAATGAAATCTACAGTGGGCAACCCACAGTCTCATTTCCATCTGTCTCTCTCTTCCTAAACATAATTGCCTTTGATTAGCTCTTGTTCTGTGAATTTTAAAAACTGTGTAGAAGTGCTTCCATTATTGATAAAAGTAGGGGATATCTCGGCTTTATCCCCATAGGTTGAGGTGTGTCTGTAATAGCCTTGAAAATGTATACATGTTACACCAGCAATCAATTGCTATGTACTGTACAGCATTATAAAGGGTTCAGATTTCTTTCAAAATCTTTGCAAACCATTTGGACCATGCTGAATTATTTCTTGAATGAGTTGACTCATCTTTGGCTGAGAGAGATGAGTCACCAAGAACAGTGAACCTTGAGCACAGACTGAAGCTCTGCCAAGGTAAACATCAAGACACATAAATCATCATTTCCTTCAGCTGGGTTGCCTGTGGATGAAGGGAGAATGGGCCACATGTACTCAGAAGCTCTCCTCTCACTGCACAGAATGCAGAGGGAAGCTGCAGGGATGGGGAGATCCTGACACAGCCAATCAAATCGCTCTGGATTGGAAAGGCCGAGAGAAGCTAGGAGATAGAAAATGCCCTAAAAATGCGTCAAGTTAATTTCACGCTTTCCCACCTTTAACTTTTGCACAAATTAAATTTAATGCTCCTCAGCCTGAGTGGTCTGCATACAAAATGTTACCAAAGTGGTTGGGGCTGATGGAGTGTTATCTACAAAATTGTAAGAAAATATTTGTTCTGTGATCATGAGTAACTTCACAGTAATTAAAATGTCCTTTTCCCCCTTTTAAATGTACTGAAACTCTTGTAATTCACAAAGCATAAACACTAAACCATTTACTGTTTCTTGATATGAGATACCAAGTTAAAGTAATCAACTATCTCAACCTTTCTTAATTTCAATTAAAAGTGAGGGATTTTGCTCATTAGATGATTATCATTGGCACTTTCCTGTTCTAATAATTTAAATTCTAAATAGGGCTCATCACTGGTGACTATCTCAACCTAAATCCTATATAATAAAAGCCTAATATGCTAAGTGTCTGGTCGTCCGGTGACTGGTTGACAGTTCAACCAATCAAACATAATATGCTAATGATATGCTAAGGCAACTCAACCACTCACTATGACATGCACTGACCACCAGGGGGCAGACACTCTGACTGGTAGGTTAGCTTGCTGCTGGGGTCCAGCCAATCGGGACTGAGCGAGATAGGGCAGGCATGCCCTGGAGCCCTCCCATGGTCCCTCCCCAGCCCCAGTCATGCACTAGTGGGGTCCCTCAGCCTGGTCTGCATCCTCTCACAATCCAGGACCCCTTGGGGGATGTTGGAGAGCCAGTTTCAGCCTGATCCTGTAGGCCACTTCCCTCGGGAAGGTGTCAGATGCAGGGCTCATGGGACAATTGGATGCCAGCTCCCATGACAGGTGCAGTGGGGCCAGGATGAGCAGGAGTGGCAGGTAGGAGGTGCAGGCAGCGTTGGACTGCAGGTTTCAGCCCGATTCTTGTAGGCCACCCAGAGGGACCCAATCCATGCACGAATTTGTGCACTGGGCTTCTAGTGTTAGAATAAAATACCACAGGACAGGGAGATGTGGTGTGTGCATGGCTTGTAACATCTGGGAAACAGACATGTTTCTGATATTCACTAGAATTGCTGACACCAGTTTTCATCTCAGATGAAACAAATTCATACTAACTGGGCCCATACAAGAGCACCCTCAGCAGGAGCTGAGAATTAGAGTGTTTAACTTGTACATATTTATGAAAAAATAATACACAAGTGTATTCTGCCTTTTCTCTCTTATATTCCTGGTCTGGAATATAACATCAACCTACCAAGGAGTTCTGAAGGGTTTGGGGCTGAGAGAAAAGTGTGTCTTCTTCCAGAGCTGATCTTAAAAAAACAAAAAACAAAAGCTTTTAGCTTTTCACTATTGAGTATGATATTAGCTGTGGAATTTTTATATATGGCCTTTATTATGTTGAGGTATACTCCTTCTATCCCCATTTTGCTGAGAGTTTTTATCATAAGTGGATTTTAGATATTGTCAAATACTTTTTTTGCCTCTATAGATATGAACATATGATTTTTATTCTTCATTTTGTTTGTGTGGTAAATCATGTTAATTGACTTGTAGATATTGAAGCAAATTTGCATTCCAGGAATAAATTCCATTTGATCATGGAGTATTATCTTTTTTTAAAATTTTTTTTGTTAATCCTCACCTGAGGATATTTTTCTATTGATTTTTAGGGAGACTGAAAGAGAGGAAAAGACAGAGAGAAACATCGATGTGAGCAAAACACATTGATTGGTTGCCTCCTGCAGGAGCCCTGGAGAAGCCTGCTACCAAGGTATGGGCCCTTGACTGGAATTGAACCCAGGACCCTTCGGTCTGCAGGCTGATGCTCTATCCACTAAGCCAAACCAGCTAGGGCCAAGGACACTCTTCTAAGGAGAGTGTGGTGACACTAACTGAATAGTACCTCAAGGAGAAGGTGGAAGAAAAAGTAACAAAAAATATGCTTACCTAAAACTAAACTACATTGTCTTCCCTTGATAATTTAAAGGTGCCTTGATAATCTCTGTTTACCACAGCATCTCTATAAAGTATGACACGAATCTCAAAGATTTGAACTTTTCGGTAGGAATTATAGTGAACACATATGCTTTTGCCTTGAGCAATCATAAACATCTGTGAAAAAAAATGTTTTTTTAATCCAATCAAAGTTTTTGAGAAATACTATTTTTTTCCTGAATCTCATCATTTTCTTTCTTCTAAGAGTCCCCTTAAAAGCTTTCAGCTAAGCCAATATTCATGCTTTTCTCTGCTGGAATCCCTCCCCTCTCTCCACCCTGTTAGTCTACGGTAACTCCTTTTTTTCTCTCTCGCTTACTTCTCTATCCATCCTCACTGCCATCTCATGGACTGGTGGCCCCTTAATCATCTTTTTAGAAGTTGCTCAGAGTCTTCTGTGAAACCTTCTCTCTGTCCCAGAAGAGTTAGTTCCAATGTGCCATGGAAACTCTACCACCTAATCTAATTACCCTGTGGTTACCTGCTCCCATCTATTCCTCCTACTGGACTGTGATATCCTTCAGGGCATGACTGTGCCTTTGTCAACTTTATATCTCTAGTGTCCAACTGAGTATCTAGGCACTCAATAAATGTTTGATAAGTGAATGAATCAAGAGCAGGATAAAAGAGGAAAGTAGGGAGCAGCATAATAGAATTAGAGCAAGCATATAAAGGCCAGCATAAAGCGCTGTCTGATGTCCAACTGTTCCTCCCCAGGTTCCCTGGTCGACAGTATCATTGTAGACAACTTTAAGAGGAAGCTTGAACTGGTCAACATGATGCAGTAGAGCAATTAAAATCACTGATCTGGTAGACACTGCCTAAGAGGTAGAGGTTGTCAAGTACCTGTTTGTTATAGGACTGGTGATTTTAAAAACACGTAGGTATGTTTATAACTTGAAGATAGAGTGGTGATCTGTAATAAGTGATAGATGATGGTTTACAAATTATGAAATGCCTACAATATGGAAGCTGTCTATGTTAGGCACTTCTCTACATTATCGAACATCTCGGGAACCTTATCATCATTTTCACAACTTTATACATGAAACAAACAGAAGAGTTAAAAAAGAAGTGTAAGTATTTCAGGCAAGGCCACACAACTGGTAAAGTGTTGGAACAATCCCACCTAGCTCCATCAGTTGAGGTCAGAATCGACTCTTGCCAGAGATGCACTCAAGGAAAGATTCCCAGAAACCAATTAATCCATCAGCTATGCAGGAGGGGTGGGTTTCCTCTCGTGTGTGACCAAATCAGGCTCCAGTTTAATCAAAGAGTTGCTGGACTCCTATGATTTGCTGCTTTTTGCCAGAAATTCAGAAAACCCTTAATCATTTCCTAACAGTGTTTTGTTAGAACTTAGGCCAAAGGCTACATTTTGCCAGAATCACCAAGCTTATAACATTTTCAGAGCTTTAGCTTGCAGGAACTTTAATACACAATTCATCCAGAGTTCTATTTAAAACCTTAAGGAAAAAAAATTCCTCATGCCCCACATTCTCTTTTTCTTGGCCCAAGTCCACATGAGAGTCTTTGCTGCCTGTTCCTCTCATATATACTCTCGTTCTAGAACCAACCTGTGATTCTTTCCAAATTTATTCTCTCCCTTTACTCCCTCCCAACCATTTTCTTTCCTTCCTGTGGTACATGGTGAAATGGAATTTTTGGACTGAAACCTGGATTCTTTGTCCACCAGAATCGAAGAATGAATCCACAGACAGAAAGTGGTATAGCAAAGGTGGAGATTTATTGAAGAACAAGTACAGACTCCCACATGGGGAGAGGGAAAGAACCCCACAGAATGGACTCCCATGTAGGGAGGGGGAAAGGGACCCACTGAGTTCCTTTTCCCTATGGCTTATATAGGCTATAGATCCTGGTGCCTTGATATCCCCTCTGATTGGTCACTATTCCCTTAGACTATAGTAACTCCTGAACTCAAAGGTCAAACACCACATGGGACATGTGATGCCCTCCTCCCTCATTGTTCTTTTCTTTCTGGCTTCTTCCTTCTTCTTTATTTTGTAAATATAGAGCTTTTTGGCTACTTCCAGCTCCCCTGTCTTATATAAATGCAACTGTTGCTGCTCCCTGCACCTGGCTTCCTTGTGTTATGGAGATTTACCTTCTCCCAATCTGTAGCCCTGTGTTTTCCATGGACCCCAATTCTAAAAATTCCCTAAGCTTGCCTATATCCCCCTAAAATTCCTGTTTCAATGGTAAACAAAGTTTCCCATACCCTCAGTCTCTTCATAGAAAGATTCTTCCATCTTCTTATTCACCTAAAGCCAGCATCTTCCTGAAGGACACATACCTTCCTCCTGTACCCAGCCATGGAAGCTGGCAGTCGATTGTTCCCTCAGTCGGAAGAGCTGCAGGTGAGGGCTGCCCTTCTAAGTTCCCCAACCAAGCTCTGACTATTCAGGTTTGTTTACAAATCTCTGCTTCTACTGGCTAATCTTTATTTTCCATTGTGATTCATATAATCTTCCTTGAAGGCAGGACAGTTTTTTATATCTTTGACTTCTCTAGCAATTCTCAATTCTATGGATACTCAGCATTTTTTGTAAATGATAAAAATAAGCAAAATCCTTTTTTAAAGACTTCTTTCTCCCCTACATCTGCTCAGTTGATCTGGTTGTATTCTGTTCTTCTTCCTAACTTTTTCAAATATTTTTTTTTTTTTTTTGCTAGTTAATTGTAGCCTCATGCATTCAGGGCATTTACGACTAAAATTTCCCTCTGACTTCTACTTGCATTGCCTCTTACAGTTTTGATATGTAGTACTTTTATTATTGACTAGAGGCCTGTTGCACAAAGAGATTCGTGCAGTAGGCCTTCCTTCCTTTGGCTTCCAGCACTGGTTTTCCTCTGGCACCCAGGACCCAGGCCTTCACTCCGGCCAGAGTTTGCAGTTTTGTCTTCGCTGACTCCAGAGTGCTGCTCCTGTAGATCCCTTCACCCCCAGCCCTCCCTCTCATAGCAGGCATCCTGCCGTGCCTGGCCACTCCGTGCCTGGAGCAGCTGGGCAGCCGCCATCTTTAGCCTTCTAATTTGCATACTCACTCTGATTGGCTGTGGGCATAGCGGAGGTATGGTCAATTTGCATGCTTGTCTATTATTAGGTAAGAGCAGTTCAAAATTATTGTTTCAGTTATGAGTTCTTTGATCAATGTTTTTAAATTTTATAATATATGTTTTAAAATGCATCTTTCTTTTTGGTTTGTAACAATTCCATTGAAGTCAAAGCATATATTCTGTACAACACATTTTTAATTAGTAAAGAATTACCTAGTTTTACCCCTCCTCCACTTTTGCAATATGGTTCATATGTATCTGAGAAGATTGGAAATGCTCTAGTTTTCAGATCCATGATTCAATATATGTCTTCTAAATCAAATATATGCCTGTGGTTTTTTTTTTCTTTTCATTTTTTAACAGTATACTTAGAAAAACAAAATATTTTAATTTTGATAAAGTACAATTTATCAATATTTTCTTTTACAGAGTGTGCTTTGGTGGTATACTTAAAAACATGGGCAAACCCAAGGTGTTCAGATCCTCTCTTGTATTTCCTTCTACAAGTTGTTTTTTTTTTTTTTTAAGTTTAAGAATAATATTCTTTTTTTTCTTCTTTTTCAATGTTTATTTTTTCTTTTAATCTTTACTGTTGAAAGTATTACACAGGTCCTCCTTTCCCCCCATTAACCTCTTTCAGCCCACTCCCATCCTCCCTTTCCTACCCCCCAGACCCTCACCACCTCATTGTCTGTATCCACAAGTTATGATATATGCATTCAAGTTCATTAGTTGATCTCTTCCTGCCGAGCACCAATTCCAGCTTGTAATAATTACAAGTTTCTCCAAAAGGTTGGTGAAGCTTGGGGAGCTCAACAGGGTTGAGTCAAATGTAGTTTACCTGTTGGAAACGGTAAACAGCACTTCCCCCAAACCTGAATAGGATAATCCTTTGCTGCCAGACAGCTCAGGGCATTTTATTGCCTTCTGTTGGCCAAACACCTGAACAGCTGTAGGCTATTCCCCAAACTGATAATGCTTCTGTATTCCACCCTTTGATACCTTACCCTTGGAAGTGTATAACTCCACCTTGCCTTGGGACAAATTGTGTTATAATAAATAGCATGGGGTCCTAGACAAGGAGAGTCTTCAGTTCCTTTTAGTTGAAGCTCCTCTGACCCCCAATGCCTTTCAAAACTATCTTTCATCCTTGGACTCCTTGAGTCTACACGCAGCCCCTTTCTCCAGAATGCTGAACCCTTTGTAAGGCTGGGAAAAGAACCCGGCATTATGGTGCCCTAACGAGGGGCACCAACATCTTCCCACCCAACCTCCCCTGCCTTCCCTCTGAGGTTCAACAGTCTGTTATAGCTATATATGTACATTTAGGTTGATGGTTGGTTTTACATTATTCTTTGTGTAAGATGTAAGATATAGATTATCTGTTGATATCCAATTATTCTGGCACCATTTGTTGAAAAATATAATCTTTATTTAATTTACACATTTGTGACACATCAGTTTACATTTGGGAGGGCTTATTTCTAGGCTCTCTATTTTGTTCCATTGATCTATACATCTTTCCTTTACCAATACAACACTTCCTTGCTTAATGTAACTTTACATTAAATCCTGAAATAGGGTAGAGTGATTCCTTGAGTTTAGTATCTCTTTTTCAGAATTGTTTAGCTGTTCTAGTTCCTTTAGAATCAACTTGTTGGTAGCTACAAAAGTCAGCTAGACTTTTCATTTGTATTGTGTTATCTATAAACTAAATTGGAGAGAATTTATTTTTTAATTCTCTAACACATAAATACAGTATATCGCTTCATTTCTTTAGCTCTATGATTTCTTTCACCAGAGTTTTGTAATTTTGAGCATACAGACCTTGAGATTATGGTTTTAGATTTATACCTAAATACTTTATTTTGGTGCTATTATAAATGGAATTTTGAAAAATTTCAAACTCATTGCAAGTATGTAAAGATACAATTAATTTTTTGTGTATTTTACTAAACTCATTTGATAGGAGCTTTTCTATAGATTCTTTGAGAAGTTATTTATAAAGAGATACAGATTTTATTTCATCTCCTCAACCTGTATACCTTTTTTTTTTTCCCTTGCCTTATTGCACTAGCAAAGACTTCCAGTATGATACTACATAGGAGTGATCAGGGAAGACATCCTTACCTAGTTCCAGATCTTAAAGAGAATACATTGTTTATTATCATTATCTATCATGGTAACTTTTTATTTCAAGACTAGAGGCCCAGTGCACGATTGAAATCGCGCGAGGAGGTGCCCCACCTCCCGCTGTGAGGAGGCACCTTGCTTCCCGCCCTGCAAGGCGGTACCCCGTGGGCCACCACAGGAGTCAGGCTAGACTGCCACCGCAGGCAGCTGGGACCCGTACCTCACTGGCACCCTGGGCCCCTCCTACCCCCCTGCCTTGTCTGCTCTGGGCCGCTGGAGCTGCCATGCCAGGTCTTACCTGCACACACAACCTCCTCCTGTCTGGTTGTCCCATTATGGCATCCCGGCCTAGTTTGCATATTACCTCTTTATATATTAAGATAGCCTTTTCTAGATTAAGAAAGCTCCCTCTATTTCTAGTTTGCTAAAACTTTGATCACAAATGAATGTTGAAATTTATCAAAACCCTTTTCTCCATGAATTAGGATGATCATATGGTTTTTATAGTCTCTTAATATGGTGAATTATGTTGGTCAATATTTGAATATTGTACTAGGCTTGCATTCCTGGAAAACAACACCCACTTGGTCATCATTTATTATCCTTTTTATGTATTGTTGAATTTGATTTGCTAATATTTTGTTGGTGGTTTTATATTCATAAAAGATGTTAGTCTCTGGTTTCCTTTTCCTATAATGCCTGTCTGGTTTAGAAATTAGGGTACACTTGTCTCATGACATTAGTTGTGGCATTTATCTCCTCTTCTATTTTCTGGAAGATATTGTACAGAATTGTAACTATTTATTTCTTTAGTGTTTAGTATAATTCAGCAATAAAAGAATGTTTTGGGTCTTGCTTTAATTTTTAAATTTTTATTATTATTTTTTAATCCTCACCTGAGGATATTTTTCCCATTGATTTTTAGAGAGAGTGGGAGAGAGAGGGTAAGACAGAGAAAAATATCGATGTGAGAGAAACACATTGATTGGTTGTCTCCCGCATGCGCCCTCCGCCATATGCCTTTGTCTGGAATCAAACCTGGGACCCTTGGTCTGCAGGTACTCTATCCACTGAGCCAAACTGGCTAGGGCTTGCTTTATTTTTTTAAAGTTTTTAAACTATACATTAAATTGAAAAGGTATGGGTTATGTATTTCCTCTCAAGTGAGTTTTGGTCAGTGTATCTTTAAAGAAATTGAGCCATTCCATTTTATCTTTTTTTTAATGCATGCATGTAGATTGTGTTTTAGTATTTTTTTAATTTTACTTTTAAGGGCTATAGATATCACCTCTTCTATTCCTGATATTTATAGTTTTTATTTTCTCTCTGTCTCTGTCTCTTTTTTTATTTGTTAGTCGGGTTAGACATTTATCAATTTTATTAATTTTTCAAAGTACCAACTTTTATTTCAATTGCTTTTCTATTTTTTACTTTCAATTGCATTGGTTTCTGCCATTACTTTTATTATTTACCGCCTTCTGCTTAATTTGTGTTCGACACACTTTTTTTTCTAATTTCTTAAAGTAGAAATTTAGATTATTGGCTAAGAACATTCTACTTTTCTAATATATCATTTAATAGTATAAAATTCTCTATTAGTATTACTATAGCTATATCCTACAAATTTTGCTATGCTTTTTTTTTTATTTTAAGTCAGTTAAAAGTATTTTCTAATTTTCCTTGAGATTTCCTCTTTGACCCATGGTTAATTAGAAGTGCACTGTTTAATTTCCAAATACTTGAGAATTTCCTATATATCTTTTTGTATTGATGACTTCTTTAATTCCATTATGATCTGAGAACATACTTTGCATAAATTTCAATGTGGAATTGAAAAAAAAAAGTGTGCATATACACAGGATATCTATAATGTAGTGTTATTTTTGGTCGAGTGTTGAGGACTCTCAAAATACCATCACTAGACCATCTTCTTGTCTCATTCTTATTCTTGTTCAAACTCCTGGGAACAAGTGCCATATACATTTGAAAACTCAAATATCTATGTCTGTAGCATAGATATCTATTTTATATGCAAGCTTTTGTGTGCACTCAAATATTTACTGCACTTCTTTTCTTTGAAGTCACAATGCCAAACTTCAAAATCAACAGGCCCCCAAATAATTTAAAACAAAGCTACTCTTTCTACCCCATTGCCCAACATAGAGATATGTGGCTTATGCTTGACTTTTTTCTTACTTATCTCCCATTCTAATAGGTCAGTGATCGGCAAACTCATTAGTCAACAGAGTGGCAAACCACGGCTCGCGAGCCGCATGTGGCTCAAGAGCCGCAGTTGCCGACCACTGTAATAGGTCATCAAATGTTGCTAATTTTCTCTTCATCTTCATAAAAAATCATTTTTGTTTCTTCTCCATATTCAGTAATATCCTAATTTTTCTTTTACCTCCAGATTTGAATGTAATCCAATTTAGTTTCTATAACAGTATTGATCTATTTTAAACTTAAATTTAACAATTGCCACTTGCTCATTCCTCCATAAAATTTTCTGACTTTTAATTACCTTAGGGATGCTAAAACAAATAAGCAAACAAACAACTTAGCCTCACACAATAGGTTGCTCATAATCCAGTTCCTCCCTACTTTATCTCAATTTTCTCACCACTCTTCCATTCTTTTACCACAGTGAGCTACTAACAAAACTTCTACCCTCATCTAAAATAGTTTCATCTTTTATGAATTACTTTTGTTTTATAAATTTATGTTTAATCACTTAATGTATTATACAGGGTGTGGCAAAAGTAGGTTTACAGTTGTTCATATGGAAAATAATACAATAATTAATAAATAATAATACGAGAATAAACTGTTTTGAATACACACAACTGTAAACCTACTTTTGCCCCACCCTTGTAATTGTTTGCTATTTTTCATATCTCTCTTAGTAGATTATGAGATCTTTCAGGATAGGGAATGCAATTTTATAATCTACACATCCTTTCCTATACTCACCAGAGTGCCTAACTCATAATCAATACTTAATAAATCTCACTTTGAATCAATGAGTAAATTAATGATTTATTGAATGTAAGAATAAGCCATTGAGCCAGGACTGGAAACCGCATATTCTACTTCCAAGTAACACATTGACTTTATGTTTAATAGAACAGTACTTAGTAACTGCCTCATATGCCATTTCAGTAAAGGACAGGTCTTACTTTATAATTGGGTAAAATAATGTCACTTTAATTTTACCTTTTTAACCTTTTTGGCTATGAAAGCAACTGTTCCAATGTCTTAAATAAACATTCTGCAAAGATACTCAAGTCTAGTCTTTTTAAAGGATGTAACTGATAGCTGAATACATTGCTTTGCACTTGCTCCCACAAGTGCTTGGCCATTTCACAGTCTCATGTTATCTTGCTACAAGATATTCCCATCAGTTTCCCTCTCCACTAACTAGGAGAACTTAGTGTTATCTGTCACTCCTGAGCTCCCTCCAGTTAATTTATAAAAGGTTAAAGAAAAATTGTTCTAGTTCAGGTTAAATAACAAAAGTCTCTAATTAACCGATTTCTACTTTTTATTTTGTAAATGTCAACTAGTTCCAGATATATGTAACAGTACTTCTAACCTTTGGGGAAGAGATTTGCCAAAAATATTTTGAATATATAGTTACATTAAATTCAATGTTTCTTTCTTATATATGAATACATTTTCAGCATCAATCATCTTTAAGGCATTAACCACAACTAAAATCCCCCTATAGACATTGAGTTGATATGTCACGCACTGTGAAGCTGTAGACTTTAACATATAGATGCCATAGATTACTCAGAAAGTACAATGAAGTATGGTACTTACAGATTTTATTAAGGAATTTAGGTGATGATTTTTGTGATAGAGGCAGGGCAAACCACTAGGCATAGAGGTTAGCACATAGTAAACTCTTGAGATGCTAGCTTTTTATAATTATTTTTAATTTAAATTTACTCTCTAGGTAGCTGTAAAAATGAATGCATTATTTTTTATAAACTTTGTACTAATCCTAGAAAACATAAAAAAGTGAGTTTTGGTTCTTGTGAGTGCTATATTTCTTTTGGATACTGGATTGTATTCTACAATAATCTAGATTGTGAACATCAGAAAATTATTTGGTCTCAAAAATGACTGTTAAGGAAGCCCTATTTGGTGCCTCTTATTTATTTCTACCACCAACTCAACATTTTCAGCACGAATTATAATAAGGATGAGAGTTAAATATTAACTATTATGTTTTTTCTTTTCTTCTGTTTCTAGCTGAGAAGAGAACTGTATGCATATGCTCCTGTTCCTGAATGAGGAAAACAAATGGAATGATATATTTTCATTCATTGAAATGGCACATTTCCTCCTAGGGATTAAGTTAATTTCCTCTTCAAAATCTCCCTCTCCACTCTTTCATAGTCTTCCCTTAATTTCAGATGCTCATTCACAGAATAGGGCAATATTCTGCACGGAGTAATAAAAATGAAATGTAACGAAGATGGAAAATCAGATCTGACATTTAGGAGACAGTTTTAATAAGCCACAAATTCTTACATCCTAAGACTGCTGCAGAGTTAATAGATTTATTGTATGTCCTGTGGAACCATGGCACAGAAATAACTAGAAAGGAAACAAATGAGCTAAAACATAGTTAGGACACTACCTTTGTAATAATTGATTAAAATTTGGTTCATGGAGTATTATTTATGACTGAGGCAAAACAAGGAGCCAAACCAATTAAGGTCATGAAAGAGAGCAGAGAACTTGACTCCAAAATCATGTTTACCACTGCTTTCAATTCAAAATAATTATTTTCTGTTTACCTGAATTTTCCACTTCACTCACCCTACTTCTTGAATAGAAAAGCTCAGAATGCTTTATCATTATTATCCTGATTTTGCTCTCTCTCCCTCCTACCCTGCTTCCTTATCTGCTTTGCTCACTGCACCCCTACACTTAGTGGATATTTTGAGCAGCAGCTTTACTAATATTTAATTACCAATTTAGCACCTTCTCTTAAGCTGGTCATCTGCAGAGAAAACCCTCTTCTCCCAGCTCCGCTTTCTTTATGTAAAGGAATCACTTTCACAGATATTCTGCAACCACAGGATGGCAAGTGATAATCCTGGTTCTGACCCTTCACATCCTACCCCTGCCTCTTTTCTTCACTAAGCATGTGGCCCACGGTGCATTAGGCTCTGTTAACAGGCCTGTTACTCTCTATGACTAACTGTGTAAGTGCTTATAATGAAATAAATTGCTTTTCTACATAAAAAAAAAAAAAATGCAGTACTCTGGAGGAAACAGCCTCATTGTCCTCCACGGTGGCCAGGGAATGTCAAAGTGCTTCAGTCAGTACTGGCATCCCTTTTTTAAAGAGGACATTGCCAGACAAGAAGAGGACCAGCAGAAGATGGCCAAGGTATTCCAGAGAAAGAAGTCCTACTGCAGCATATAATGATCTTCCCACTTCCCTTCCCTTGTTTAAGACATTAACCCTCAAACCAACTGCTTCAATAATCTTCCATCTGGTCCCTCTCCTTCTACACTTTTGCCTCGCTAATCCATCCAGTTATTTTTAAAATCTAAATCAGGTTGTGCATTTCCTGCCTACACTCATTCTAGGGTCCTCTTAGTATAAAAATATAAAATGCAAATTCCTTCCCATTGTCTACAGGGCCCTACATGATTCAGTCCCTGCCTACCTTTAGCCCTTCTCTTCCCCATTGCTCCACATCTTCCAGCTATCCTTCTTCACTATGAATATGCCAAACTCTTTCCCAATTGCAGACCTTTGCATTGGCTGTTGTCCCTAATGGAAGACTCAGTCCCCACAGGCTCCCACTGCTGAGGCCTTTCTGTCATTCATCATCAACCCAAATGCAGCATATTTTATCTACCACATGATAGCACAGTGGTTAAAAGTATGATCCTGGAGACTATCAGCTGTGTGAATTTATAACTAGATTCTGTTGAGTAACATTGTGCCAGTTAATTAGGCTCTTTATTTAAAATATTTTTGCATACAAACTGGGAATAGTAACAGTGCCCCCTCCTAGTGTGTTTAGCTGAGTAGAGGAGAAAATATACATATAGTACTTAACATAGTGCCTGACATATGGTAAGCTTTCAGATATTAGCTATTTGTTATAGTAGTAGTTTTATTGTTTTTACACAACTGTGCAACTATCAGGATCCGTTTTATATGAGAATAAGTCAATATCATGGTGAATTAAATAATGGCCAAGAATTTAAGTATGCCTTCAAAGTTGTATAGTACAGATAAAGAAATGTATACCATTTTTCAATGCCATTCTTTCTAATGTTACATGTTTATTTTTGACAAGTGATAAGCTTTTTGCTTACTTCAGAGAAAATAGGTGACCAAAGAGGGAGCTTTTATAAAAGAGTATTTCCATTTTTTAACCCTATATAATTCAGGAATTTTCTCATTCTAAGAGATCCTCATGTAAAAATTAGAATTTACAGTAATGATATACATTTCTTTATTCATATTGTAAAATATTCTAAGTTGTTTTACTTGTGTGCATTGTTTTAGGATAGAAAAGGAAAAACATTTGCATTCATCTTCAATATAAAAAGTGAAATAAATAATTTAAAAATACCAGTAACTATGTAAGCAAAATTATTTAGCAAAAGCAACAAACTATGTTCTTATCTGCCTTCCTAAGAGCACATGGAAGGGGATACAATAGACACATAATTATGCATATCCACTGTTACAATTCAACTTATATATTAACTCTTCTTAATTCATATGAATAATTATCTTAATTTTAAGTGTTTTAAAATATTTTTGAGGACTAGCACGTTTCTAAGGACTATATACCCTTGATTTGTGCTTTTTGAGCATGATTCAATGAGGTTGTTTTTCTAGTTTTCTTTGTACAGCATATAAAATAGCCATCCCACAGTTTGTATTTCATTAATACCAAAATAAAAATCCTGTCAAAAGTATTAGTAACTGTGGGAAATCGTTGGCTATCTATAGTTTTTATGCATATTTATATTCATATTATTAATATAATGCTTGGTGAGAGGTACACGGTGATAGGCAGACAGACAAGATCAGAGTAAGGACAATAGGCCAGGTACACAAGGTCACCAGGGCGGGAAGCTCTGGGTGCCTAGCAATGGGCAAGACTGGGAGACAAGGGTAACCTTTCTTCCCCTAGCATATTGTTGATCATGTGGTTCGGACCCTTCCCTGAGGCTTCCTCCTCTGGCATGTTGCTAGTCACACAGGTTAGACCCCTTAAAGGGAGAACAAACAAGGGGGCCAGAGAACAGCCCTTGAGCATTAAGCCCCCAAGACAATGAGGTTCTGACCTACATTAAATATATCTAGGACTCAGTTGTGTTTCAGCTCCAGGCCCAGAAAAGCAGCAAAACCAGACAAGGGACCCATGCTGACCTCAGGACCAGCTGCATTGATTAATGACTCACTGACCAATCAGTAAAGACCACGACCCTGAAAGGACACAGCTGAAAAGCTGATGAATATTCTATTGTGATAAAAACTCAGGACAGAAGACCCAGTGGGACTGTATCTGTGGAGCATGTCCATGGTACTTTCCCCACCCGCTTCCTTCAGGCACATGTTTCTTGCCTCTCTTCCTCCTAAGCTCCAAGGGCCCTTCTGTTGCCTCTGTAACTTGTTTCCTGAGCCCATTTCTTCTACAGCTCACGTCTATCTCTGTGACTTCTAAACAGATGTTCTCTTATAGTTTGAGTTTTGACTCTGAATTTTTTCTTAGCCAGAACTCGAGAACCAAGGTCGCTGAACCAATGCCCTGTCTGACTCCAGCAGGTGCTGTTTTGCCACCAACACTCCTATTTTAGAAAGATTTCTCCTTTTAAAAATAGGTGATTACTCAGTTTACCCTGTACATTGTATTTTTTTAGCATGGTAACTATGATTTTCTCAGCAAGGTAAATTTTCTCTGACTTCTGAGAAAAATAAATTGGAAAATGAACCAAATTAATTTCAATAGGAATTTAAGAAAACATGCTTGCAGGAATTTTAAGTGCTCTGTTGGTCAAAAGAAAGTGATTTATAGACTGAGTATCTGACTATGCTCCTAATTTCTTTGTGCTTTTTTAAAATCATTAATCAATCTATGAAACTAGCTACTCATTTTCACAAATGGGTATACATAGCAGTTATTGTTACTGAATGAGGTATTTCATCAAATATATGCCTTTAGCACAAAGAAAATACAGTGTGTCTGCCTCTTTCATTCAACTCTTAGCAACTATAGCGTAAGTCAAGTATGTATTTTCCAAAATTTAATAAAACCACCATCAAAATAGAATGTCAAGGTGCCAGCTTTCTCCATTTGGCTTTCTGAAGCTTTATTTATTGATTAAGTGGCTTGCATCTCTACAAGGCCACCATTCACTTTTCTAAGGCCTTGACCACAGAGCATTCAATTGCTTGGCTGTTAAATTGTCAGCAGGCAGTGGCTGTTAGAATATAATCTTCTAAAAGTCCAATCTTCTGAAATAAGCCACAATAAATCAGTGGATAGAGTCTTAACCCTCTCGGAACTCAACCTCTGGCAACCAGTTCTTATGCTGGAAGAGTCACAACAACACCTGAAAAAATGCTTCAGGGAAAGCAGGAGATGCCTAAATATGAGTATTTTAAGCTTTGACTAAGTAGGAGTTTTATGTTAGAGACACTCATAAACCATGCTTTGCATACAAAATTACACCAGTACCTACCCAATGGTATTCTGCCTGGGAACAATTTTCTTAGTAGGAGATATTGCCTATGTGATGATCCTACCATATCTGGAGGTTTCTTGTGTATGTGAGGGAGTCTGGCAGTGACACCTTCTACTCTTGATAGACAGGAATTTCTTGATGATATGACTCTAGAAGAGTGTTTTCTCATTCTTTCTGGAGTCCATAGGCATTGTTCCTTTGTCTGTACAATCCCTCTGGGATATCTTTGAGGTGTCTTTATTTTGAAAAGTGGAAGCATTTGGAATACGGTTAACTGGAGTGACAGGATTAGAAATAAGGAACTGAAGCATTCTGTGAGTTGATGGGAGGGCCCATTGGGCATACATACCCTGGTTCCTCGTACTAATGAAGAAGTATGCAATAAGCACTGATACTTCTAACCTTAGGATCTCAGTGATGTCACCTCAACTTCTCAAGCCAGTTAATCAAAGCTATAGGAATTGGAAAGATGGGAGAGTACCTAGAGAGAGAAACGCAAAAGGATAAAATTTCTAATTTATTCATGCATATTTCAGAACATGTAAAGTATGATGTAAAGAACTGATATCCAGGAGTAACAAATATGCAGACGTGATAATCCTTGGTTGATCACAAGGTAATTCAGTTAATGTGCTATGAGCAACCCATTTATTATTTTAGTTATTTCTTTTGAACTCAATAATAAAACCTGATAAATTCTGGAAGAGAACTATCAGCACAAAATGTTCCTCAAACTACCAAACATAGCACTTAAATACAAAGTCAGTAATGTCAACAGTGAACCTCTTAAGGGAATGTTTGTTATTTGGGGGTGGTAATGGTAGTTGGCACAGAACAACCCCAAACTTCAGTAACTAAGCAAAATAAATGCTTATTTCTGGATTATTTCACAGTTTGGCTATTTGATATGTGGCCTTTTGCAAGATAATTGAAAGATCCTGGCTCCTTCCATCTATGTCACTGCTGTCTCCTAGGCCTTCTTCAGATTTCTCCATAGCTTTCTTTGCTTTTAGCTGGCAACAAAGTGTGAGTGAGAGGGATTCTTAAGCAGTCCTAGAAGAGGTATAGAATACTTCTACTGATGTTCTTACAACAGAACCCAGGAACTTGGCCCTACCCTTATTGAAAGGGAGTTTGGGAAATGAAGTCTTCCTATGTTCCAAGAAGGATTGAGAACATCTAGTCAGTTTTGCCACAGTGGTTGATATGTGAAATATATGCTAAAATGAAAAATCAAGGAAGCACACAAAATAGTGTTTCCATCTTATAGCTGTACCAATAAATATGAAATTGTCAAAAATGAACTTATTTCTAGAAATAAAAAAATATTTTATTATCTTTTACTAAGATGGTTAAGGTAATTCTTATTAATCATAGGAAAATGTTAATAAAGTTTTCACCAAGTGATTACATTTAGCAGCAGGCTTTGATGATATTTTTCTCCAAAGTAAATATTTTTCATAAATTCTTTACAACTGAATTTTAGATCTCAGGTAAATTGATATACAGCGCTGTCAATGTCTAGGAGGAAGTGGGTTTTAACATCAGTAGAGATGTATGTCATAACAAAGGACAGTCAGCATTTATTTTTACATTAAAAAAAAATCTTTATTTTCTCTCCCCCTTCCACCCACTATCCCCTGCCTTCACTCTAAGGTTTGACGGTCTGATCGATGCTTCTCTGTCTATAGATATGTTTTTGTTCATCAGTTTATGTTCATTATATTCCACAAATGAGTGAGATCATGTGGTATTTATCTTTCTCTGACTGGCTTATTTCGCTTAGCATAATGCTCTCCAGTTCCATCCATGCTGTTGCAGATGGTAGGAGTTCCTTCTTTTTTACAGCAGCATAGTATTCCTGTGTGTAGATGTACCACAGTTTTTTAATCCACTCATCTCCTGATGGGCACTTAGGTTGTTTCCAAATCTTAGCTATGGTAAATTGTGCTGCTATGACCATAGGGGTGCATATATCCTTTCTGATTGGTGTGGGGGTGCAATGGGGGGTATGGACACATATATAATACCTTAATCAATACAGAAAAAATAATGGGAAAAATTGGTAATTCAATAATTAACTTATTTTGAAGATAAAAAATCTTTATTGTTGAAAGTATTACATATGTCCCCTTTTTTCTCCCATTGATCCCTATAGCCCACCCCCACCCTCTGTCCCAGGCGTCCACCATCCTATTGTCTGTGTCCATGGATTATGCATATATGCATACAAGTTCTTTGGTTGATCTCTTCCCACCCAGCCCCACCTTCCTTCTGAGATTCAACAGTCTCACAGTCTCTTTCATGCTTCTGTGCCTCTGGATCTATTTTGTTCAATAGTTTATTTTGTTCATTAGATTCCACAAATGAGTGAGATCATATAATTGTGCTACTTGTCTTTCTCAACAGTCAGCATTTTTACATGATTATCACTTTTTACACAGAGATTGGTCACCTTTTTATAAATTTTCTTAGTTTCACATGAGAAAACTAACAATAAACAGTATTTTATCTTCTAGCTTCATTGATCTTAGAGACATGATATAGCTCAAGGTTGATTTTCCCCCTTTTCCTTTGTACTCATCTTCACTCACACTCCTATACACAGTAAAATATTTTCCTAATGTCTATTTTTCTATTCTGCCTTTATACTTTTTTTTTTTTCTTAAGGTGTCCAGTAGACTCCTTAGCATCTTCTCCATAAGCTTTCATTTCTGTTCCGACTATCAGTTATACTTACCCCAAAATTCAGAATATAATAAAAAATAGAACTTTAATTAGTGTTAATTATATGACTATACACATTCTCTCATGCACAGAAAAATAATATTGCTGTTTTGAAAGAGGAGTACTTTCTGACCACATTCAGTTGTGTTATGTATGTCATAACATGTTAAGTGACAAAAGAAACCAGTACTGAAATTTTACTAATTTGAAGTCATTTTGATTTTTTACGTGTTTTAGTTTCTGACTGATAGACAAAAAATGTATTCAAATATCTTTAGCTTACCTTCGGGTACAGTTCTTTCTACCGCAAATGCTTGACATAATCCTCTTCTTCAGATGGATAGCATAGAAACAGTATCCTGCATCCTTCTCCTTTCAGATACAACCAGTGCCTTGTCAGAAAAGCAGAATATAAAGCTGATCCTCCATCATCTCGGTTAAAACCAATTTATCAATTGTCTTCATTTTGTCATAATAAACCATCAACAATCCCAAAGAATGTTGAAGTTAAAATATTTTTTAAAGAATCGTGGTTGTTATGGATACTGCTAAGTACTCTACAAAGTGGAATGCTGCTTTATTGTGAGACCTAATATTTATCAAACCTTAACCCTATCATAACTCCCATAGAAAAAAATATTTTGAAATTTGCATTTCAGTCTGAGTTCTACAATTTTGAATAATATCACCAGATAACAGCTCCTACTGGAGTTATGAATTAAACTTTGGGTGAGAGTATCAGCATCAAATTTACAAAGTTTTGTGATATCAATAAATAAATCCACCAGTTTGTCCCCTCTTATGTTGAAAATCATTAATGAAGCCATTTTTACAATTGACGTACACTCAGTGAATACCTACTAACTACAAAGCATTGTTTATCTTGCTTATAAGAAGATATTAGGTAGTAACATACATGGGCACTGTATTTATTTAGACAATGTGTATAAACAAGTGTGGACAGCTGAATGATGGAATACTAATTAACCATTAGATGATTTTGTAGATTGATACTTGCTAATGTGAGAAATATCACCATATGTTTTTAAGTGGAAAACAAGTAGGCTCAGATTAATATGCAAAACATAATATTTTAAAAATATATGATTTAATATATGATTTAATCATCGACAAGAGATAATTATTATAAACCAAATGTTTATAATAATTATCTCTTGTCGATGGTATTACAGGCATTTATTTCTCTGTGGTTTTCTGTAGTTTCATGATTTCTGTTTTAAGCATGTCACATGTGTGCAATAAGAGGAAATGATAAGTGTAATTAGAGAACATAATATAGTCTCAGAAATGGCATGAATATAAATAACTATAATACTGTAAAAAGCAACAAAGCCATTCATTTGTTTATTCAGCAATTTTGTTTAATATTCACTGTTTCAGACTTTGGCTAAATAGTGAGGATGCAGCCTCCGCCCTCAAGGAGCCTGTTGATTTGCAGCAAAGCGACAGGGCGATTCAGGAAAAGGACGGGTTGTTTTGGTTGATATCCAGACACGAGGTTCTTATGCTACCAGAGAACCTTGAGAGTCATTATTCACATGAGGATGTTCTCTCTTTGTAAATGATGTCAGAGAAGCACCTGCAAAGCATCATGGCTGCAAGAAAAAAAAACACAATTTGGAAATTTTTAAAGTGATGATTAGAGTAATTGCAAACCCATTCTTCTATTTCATAAATACAACATTTGAAAAGTAAAAGGAGGCTTGAAATAATGTCTCAAACATTTGTTGTTAATAATAGAAAGTTATAGTTTATAAATATCAAATTTCTCCTACACTTTAATATTGTATAGCATCTTGGATATAGACTATTTTTTTATATAATTTTCTCTTATTGATATTTAGAGAGAGAAGAAAAGAGAGAGAGAGAGAGAGAAACATCTATGTGAGAGCAAAACATCAATCAGTTATCTCCTGCACAGCTCTACTGGGGACTGAGTCCACAACCTGAATGGGAATCAAACTGCCAAACTTTTGGTGCACCGGTAGATGCCCAACCAACTGAGCCACACAGGCCAGGGCTTGGATATAGGTTATTATAGGTCATGCCCCCATGTTTCCAATTTTATTAGACACTAAGAGGACTTCTTATGTTATAGGCACTGTGCCAGATCCAGAAGGCAGTGAGCTCCGCATCAGTGGTAGCTGTCATAGCCCCTCCTGTGGTGGTGTGAACCATAAGAACATTTCCTCTGCACTGGCCATCGGCAGGCTGGGCACAAGAATGAAGGACAGCCCCTACATTTCGTTGGTCCAATATTAAAATACTGATTTGTAAATTCTAAAATTTAAAACAATTGGTTTTCACAGAAGAATAAGAGGTAATATTTTGTACATTAGATTTTATTATCCAAATCTAGTTCATTATTCAGGGGATGGGAGCTTATTTGTTTAAACTTAATCCATAACTTTAAATGTTTCTTGCAAACCTAGAAACCTTCTGTACTGCCTCAAAATAGATTTATGTATGCCTGCTATGGTGAAAGTTTTTAAACAATACAATTAAGACATCAAATAAAGTGATTCAAAATTATGAGATTATCTAATTTATGAAGAATATTAGTGCATCCACCTGGGATGCTTGCTTACTCAGGTTAGGACCATGGCTTAAATGATTTTGAAGTTCAATAATTTATTAAAAGGAGTATAATTTATTTGGTGATTTTTAAAATTGAAATCAGTTTGATCTTGATAGGCTTCTTTATGTCTCATTGTCTTGTATAGTAACATGTTCTGAATTTACTCTTTTGAGTCAGAAGATAATCAATTTAGTTTCCAAATGCAAATGGCCTATTTGCCTAACATATAGGTCATCAAATTTCTGTCAAAGCACATGGGACTCATACAAACTGTTTAAGTATTACAGTGTGAATAAGGAAGTGATTCCTTGATTTGATACTAAACATCTGATAATTGGACTATTTCTCTATGTTTTATAAGGTCTACAATTAACCAGCCGATAAGGATGTGTTAACAAGAACTTCATAAAGGAGGTAGTCTTCAGAGAAGATGGCACAATATGGGTAGAGATAGAAAGAAAAAGACTTGCAAAATTGTACCATAAGCCACATGTTTCCAATAGCAAAACAGAAAATTACAACAAAGAATATACTGACACAAGTGGCGGTAGTTAGTAAAAATCTTAGAGGTTAGAGAGATGACAAACAAATGATCTGACTGAAGAGTCTTTTTAGTCTGAAAGAATGATATAGTCTGTAGGATGATGGTCCATTTTAGGTGATGCTTACTGTACATGTGTGAATGTGTTTTTGAGTGTGTGTGAGTGCGAATGAATGCGTGTGTGTATGTTGTGGAATAGAAATAAAATACCTTTTATATATATACTAGTATGTAAATACATAGGATATATATATATATATATATATATATATATAGAGAGAGAGAGAGAGAGAGAGAGAGAGAGAGAGAGAGAGTCAAACTGCAAAGTCTGATATGGACTAGAACAAAGATTAGGTTTCTATATTTAAGAGTTAGCAGAAAAACTGTCATTTGTCTGGGTTTTAGGGAGATTTTCCTGCAAAGTCAAATGTTATTACTAATTTCTGAGGTTCTGAGAATTCATATTTTAGGGATTTATTCCTCAGACCTAAAATTTTGTCTTTTATTCTAGCCATTTCACACTTCAGTGTGAAGTGATTTGCTATACATTTTTTCTGCTTTTGCATATTCAGTGAATTCTCATGGAACACTTCCCTCTACACTTATCTTCCACACCTAATGCTCCAAGACCTGGTTCAAGTGTGCGTTTTGTTTTTTTCCCCCAAATTCAAAGTCTTCCCTGAGCCTTCTAAGAGAATATGGAAACTTTTTTCTATAAGTCATGTTTATACGTAGCACCTCACTCTAATTATTGTATTCATTCCATTGGATGCATTTATTTTGTATCTTTCTCCCCATTTGACTCTGAGTTATTAAGTGTATACTCTATGCCTTATGTGTTTTAATAATTCTAGCATCTGGCACTTGAGTCTTACAGATTCTTCTTTGAATGAATACATGATTAAATGAATTTGTGTTGTCAGAGAAGGGGAACACTTCAAGCACCAAGGGAGTATTCAGAGGAAGAGAGGTGAAGGAGAAAGACACTGCTGTGCACACTGAAGTGAATTTCACTTATTTCACCATTTCATTTGCGGCTGAGCCTTTGTGTCAGTTACCACCTGGGCTGAGTTCTGTGTACTCAAAGTCAGGCCCTTGATTTGTAACCCGGGCTGCTATTTGCAAAACCCTTAGGAGATTCTGACTCTTAGAGTCTGCTGAAAGCCTTTTCTTAAGAGCTGTTCTGCTTGTTGCAACCACCTATTATGATCTGTCTTTTGTGGTAATTTCCCAGAAGTCTTCACCAAATTGTTTGTACAATTTAATCCTTAAAGAATTTCTTCTTCGGTGGCCAAATAGAGGGCTTCAAAGTATTGAGGAGCTAAAAGAAATAACGTAAGAGGGGGGGAAAGAAATCTCAATTTAAGCATATAGACTTCTGAATGGGAGAGGTAATTTATAACAGTTTTTCAAGTTCATGAAGGTCAATGTCAACAACTTTGCCATGCCATTGGGACTATCAAGGTAATAGTTTCAATTTGATTTATAAATGGGTATTTGTAAACATAAAAATAAATCTGATTTAAAAGAGTTTTCTTTCTACAGCAATACTTTATCTGTAATTAAAAATCTGCCTGAGAGAGAGAGAAGCAATTTTCAACCTGTTTAAGTACATTTTATAAGGCATTCAGGAAGCTAAAAAAAGTTCAAGGTCAGTGTTAGCGTTGTCTTTCCTTCTCAAAGAAGATACTACTTCAAATCATGGACTACTTCAGAGCACTTTTGTGAAATAAAGATGCTGAAGGCTCATGATGCTCTATCTTTCTCACTTACCTACTCCTACTTATTCATAGGATTCATTGCTTGAGCCCTTTACCTATTTCTTGTCTATTTATTGCCTAAATGTGTAATATTGAGGAGTTTTATTATATTAAATTTGACTTTTTAACTTTCAATATTCACAACTTTTTTGCTCCTAAGAGATTTATGTAAGTAAATCCCCCCCACCCCCACCCCCTTACAAAGATAAATTTTGCTTAGAAGTTTGGGATCATGGCATACACTTATTCCCAGTGTGCTGATAGGTAGAATCCTGTGGAATTGGATTACTATGTAATAGACAGCCAACAATGGAGTGTTGTAAAGGGTGGTACAGGGGCAGAGTTGATCTCTGTTATAAAGGTAAAAAAAACAACTGGAAAACCTCTTCCAGTTTTTGACAAATTAATGGGCATTGCTGGCTTCTTCCCCTGGATGTAATTATATAGATTATATTTAGGATTCAATCGTGTGACAAAGTGATGGTATAGTTGATCCTGGGGAACTAAAATTAAAAGACTGAGAATTCTTAGGTAGATATAAGTTGATTGGTCTTCATATATGGAAAGAAAGATACACAAAGAGCTAGGTATAAGGACAACAGAAGTTTGGGGAGGAACTTTTCATTTGCAGTTCCTGCTTTCTTTCCATTGCCCTCTATGGGTTATTGCCTGCAGTAACGAGAAGAAAACAGCACCAGTTCGGCACAGATGACAGATGGGGTGGAACTAGCACAATGGCACTTTTGCTTAGTTGGGGTGGTGAGTGGATAACAACAGTTTTTCAGACATTTTGGCTGGCTCTTGAGAATTTCCTCCTCCTGAAAACCCCCTCTAGAACTACATAGGAGGAAAGGAGGGCCCCCAAAGGGTAGAGTTGCTTTTTGTGGAGAGGGTACACAGTGAGTGGTTTAGCCCAGATTGTAAAGTTAGAAAATCTCAAACGTGAGGTGCATCCCTCTACCCTATACCGGATAAAGGAGAATTAGTGGATTAGAAACTTAAAATAATTACAAACAAAAAGTTTAGTTAAGGAAAGCATAATCAATATTCTCAACGAGATATAGGAGAATACTAGAAAAGATAACCAGAATAATAAGCTTTATAGAAAAAAAGTGAAATAAAGAACTCACTAGATGGATTAAAGTATGGGAATGAATACAACTAGTGAGTTCAAAGATAAAGTTGAGGAATTCAGAAAAGTTATCAGGCAGGAAAGGTTAAAGAAAAAAATAGTAAAACAAAATTTTTATTTTTATATGTTTCCATTTGTAGGAATATACTCCACATGCTTCAAAAGTAATTTAGGTTTAGAGGATCATTGAAGGCTTCTCAAAGAGATTATCTCTAAGACCCGATGGATGACTAAAAGTTAGATAACAAAAAGTTTGAGAATAGGAAGACTGTTTCCAATGGAGAGGACTTATGTGAAGTCTAGAAGTCATAATTATGAATATATAATAGATCTCCCCACTGCTTAGAAAATATGGTAAGATGCTAGCAAATACTGACTGAAGGCAAAATCATTCCCTCCTATTTTGCATTTGTCCTGCCACTATGAAAAAGTTATTATCAAAATGGCATGGATAAAAAAGCACCATTAAGAGTGAATCGAAGTCCCAGAATATATAAAAAGAAAAGATTATAAAAAGCCACCCAGACATTTTAAATGAATTCTAATTTGCAGCCATAGACAAATTATATTCCAATGTGTTGAAAGGACTTACAGATATAATCACAGAATGATTGGCAGTAATCTACAGAAGTCATAGAGAAAAGGACTGGTACCAGGAGATGTGATCTGAGCAAATATCACTCCAATTTTCTCAGATGGTAAAAAGACAGAGACCAGGAACTATTAAATCAGCAATGTTGATCTTTAATAGCATTCTAGAATGGATTACTTTAACAAGGAATTGAGAGTACTTAGAAAATAATGAAACTACCTATAGGATCCTGTCTGAGATCAATAAAAACATCCTTGCCAAATTAGCCTGTTTTTTTATATATATATATATATATATATATATATATATATATATATATGGTGAGTAGCCTGAGAGATTTTAGGAGGTTGCAATACTAGTATATAGGTAAGGATTTCGATGAAATCAGTCAGAATGTCCTTGTCGACTGACATAGATATGTGCTTGGGCAGTAGGAGGAGGAGGATGTGTAGTTGGTTGAATGACTGTGCATAATTAGTAACTTGGTGTTAGCTCCTTAGAGAGGTTTCTCATGGTGTGTCCCATGACTTTGTCACATTTTAAAATACAATCTGGGTGAAGAGACAGCAGTCTGGAAGAAGTAAGATAACATATTAACATAATTTTAAAATGTCTTAGCAGATAGGACAGTGCATAAAAATGAGAACTTTGAGATTTAGCAATAGAAATGCATGTTAAGTTTTGGCTTTTAAAATAAGTTATATAAGCTTTTTTAGGAGAAAACCAAAATGGCGGCATAGGTAAACACCTAAACTGCTGCCTCGCACAACAATTTCAAAATTACCACTAAAAGACAAAATGGACATCATGCAGAACCACAGGAAGGCTGGCTGAGTTGAAATTCTACAACTAGAAGGAAAGAGAAAAGCACACTGAGACTCAGAGGAGCTTCAGGAGGCAGAGGTACTGAGATGCATGAACGCAGAGAGGACTGGCAACTGAGTGCGCGACTGGGTTTCTCAAGCAGGAGGGAGACAAAAGCTCCCGACTGCACTGAACTCCAGTTCCGGGCGAGACTCTGGGGACCCAGATTCATTCAGGGAGAAACTGGACTGTCTGGCAGGGGGTGGAACTCGAGGGCGGCTTTCTCTCACAGGTGCTTGTAACGATTACCGTGGGACACTGAGACACAGGGGCCTATTAGGGCAGGGCTGACAAGAAACCAATGCTGTCTGCTCTGCCCTTAGACTCCACCCCATTCAAGTTGAGCACAGAGGCTTTTGCAAGTCTTCTCCCATAAGGATGTTTTCAGAACAGAAGTTCGCCCATCGTAGGCACAGCTGATCCTCACAGCCAATTGGCCTGGAGGTCAATTCCTCCCAGTGATACCAACAACAATCAAGGCTTAACTACAACAAGACTGTGAACACAGTCCACAAAGGGTTGCACCAAGAGTGCCCACCTCAGGTAACTGGGGAGGCTGAGCCACTGGGCCCTATAGGATACCTAGCACACAAAGCCACTCTATCAACTCAGGGAAGCAGCCAAAATGCAGAGACAAAGAAATAGGTCACAAATGAAAGAAATGGAGGAAAGCAAATGACTGGATGTAGAGTTCAAAACCATGGTTATAAGGTTTTTCAAGAATTTTCTAGAAAAGGCTGATAAATTTAGTGAGACCCTCGAGGATATGAAAAAGGACCAACTAGAAATTAAGCATACACTGACTGAAATAAAAAATATTATACAGAGATCTAACAGCAGACTACAGGATCGCAAGAATCAAGTCAAAGATTTGAAATACAAAGAAGCAAAAAACACTCAACCAGAAAAGCAAAAAGAAAAAAGAATCCAAAAATATGAAGATAGTGTAAGGAGCCTCTGGGACAACTTCAAGTATACCAACATCTGAATTATGAGGGTGCCAGAAGAAGAGAGAGAGCAATATACTAAAAACCTATTTGAAGAAATAATGACTGAAAACTTCTCCCACCTGGTGAAAGAAAAAGACTTACAAGTCCAAGAAGGGCAGAGAACCCCAAACAAAAGGAATCCAAAGAGGACCGCACCAAGACACATCATAATTAAAATGCCAAGAGCAAAAGACATGAAAAATGTTAAAAGCAGTAAGAGAAAAACCGTTACCTACAAGGGAGCATCCATAGGACTGTCAGCTGATTTCTCAACAGAAACTATGCAGGCCAGGCAGGAGTGGCAAGAAATATTCAAAGAGATGAATAGCAAGAACCTACAACCAAGATTACTCTACCCAGCAAAGCTATCATTCAGAATTGAAGGGCAGATAAAGGGCTTCACAGATAAGAAAAAGCTAAAGGAGTTCATCACCACCAAATCAGTATTATATGAAATGCTAAAAGGTATTCTTTAAGAAGAGGAAGAAGAAGAAAAAGGTAAAGATAAAAATTATGAACAACAAATACATATATCTATCAACAAGTGAATCTAAAAATCAAGTGAATAAAAAACCTGATGAACAGAATAATCTGGTGAATATAATAGAATCAGGGGCATAGAAAGGGAGTGGACTGACAGTTTTCAGGGGAAAGGGGTGTGAGGGGTGCGGGAAGAGACTGGACAAAACATCGTACACCTATGGATGAGGACAGTGCGGGGAGGGGTAAGGGCAGAGGGTAGGGTGGGAGAGGGGAGCTATGGGGGCGAAAAAGAGGAACAATTGTAATAATCTGGACAATAAAGATTTATTAAATTTAAAAAAAGTTTTTATTTTTTTAAAAATATATTTTTATTGATTTCAGAGAGGAAGGGAGAGGGAGAGAGAGGTAGAAACATCAATGATGAGAGAGAATCATTGATTGGCTGCCTCCTGCATGCTCCACACTGGGGATCAAGCCCACAACCCGGGCATGTGCCCTTGACTAGAATCGAACCTGGGACCTTTTAGTCCACAGGCTGATGCTTTCTATCCACTGAGCGAAACAAATTTAGGGCATAAGAGTTTTTAAAAGTTCATCTTTAAGCAATAAAAAGCAAAATAAAAAACCACTTTAGCTCTTTTTGTTAACCACAAACTGTAAAAGTTGCACGGGCTTAAAAAAAAAAGTGAATTCAAACTAAAACTGCATTACATAACAGAGGAACAGTTACCCAAATGAGGAATAAGACAGATTCCCAGTATGTCACTGAACTTGGGCTCTAGTCTGGTCCAACCTAAGCATTGCAGATAGTTATAGATGCATGGTGGACAGAAGACATAGTTATTTCCTCAGTGTCTGTTCCACCTGTCCTGTTGATTGATACCAGCAACAATGTGTGACTGGACTTGACCTCATCACGGTTTCAAGGGTAGGCTATGCCCAGACAAGACCAATCAGGAAAATTCCCTCTTTCTTTGCACTGTAATTGGTTCAATTAATCCAGGACTAAGTTTATCAGTGTGTGGCATTCCCCTGGTTTTAGGGATTGGTTCAGGGGTGGCCAATTGATGTAAATGTCAGTGTTTTCTTTTTCCCAGCAGTTAATGGGAAGCAACCTGCCTCTCCTGCTGAAAGAGGCATCATGCAGTACTAATTGCTGCTGGCAGGCATTCAACAACTGTGAGCGAAGTCAGCCTGAGGATAAAGTTAAAGAAGAGATGAAGGCGGAGAACAGCAAACCAAAGGAAAATGGACTCTGACCACACTATGCTGAAATTGACCTGAGGTTGGCGTTTT
This sequence comes from Corynorhinus townsendii, assembly GCA_026230045.1. Lineage (NCBI taxonomy): Eukaryota > Metazoa > Chordata > Mammalia > Chiroptera > Vespertilionidae > Corynorhinus > Corynorhinus townsendii. Next base: position 73,931,648 of record JAPDVU010000001.1, on the reverse strand, counting down.
TAGTTACTCTTTAAGTGAAATTAAATTTTTTTAAATCACCTTTAACTGAAAACATTCTAACAGATCCAAGGGCAATATTTTAAGACGATTATTGTTAAAACAGAGGAAGGCCATCCCTTAAGAAGTTTGGAAGAACTCAGGAAGAGAGAAGCTCATGGGTCATATGTTTTGTTTAGAAACATCTGCCTCAAGGAAGAGAGAATGGATTGTTGTTACTGTCTGATAATTCTGGGCTGGGAGTGTTGCTACAGAGTCGTGGGAAGGGAAATTTTGGCTCAATGTAAGACACTGAGAATTACTCTTTCAAAGAACATTTCTAATTTTTAGAGGCATTCCATTGTAGAAAGAGCTGCTTGCCAATTACTGGAAGTGCTAAAGCAAAGAATAATGAACCATCTGTAAGTTCTATTTAGCCGCAAGATTTGATGGTATTTTGCCATTCCTCACTATTTAAATGGAGATAAGGTAGTTACTAGATTGAGAGAGCTTGGTTCCTGCCTCAGCTTCCCTGTGTGATGTGATCTATATTTTTCCTGGTCTGTGACCTCATCTGAAGAGTGAACGGGTTAGAATAAATGGTTTCTCAAACTGTTTCTAGCTCTAAAAATATTTTACACCCAAAGAAAATTGCTGGAATTGAGACAACAAGGCTTTGGGCCTGCCACTTCTCAAGATAATAGTAAATATCTAAAAATGGGAAATTAGAATATCAGTTTTCCATTAATCACATTACTTCTCAAAGTTAGAATGGGGATTGCTTGGGAAATACCACCTAGATTGAATTCCTAATAATATTATGAGCATGTTTTAGAAATGGAATCTTCTACTGAATGAATTATCAAAAATCCATTCAATTAACAAAAAAAGGTAGTGGGCACCTGCATCTCCAGGCCTGTGCTAGAAACTGTGATAGAGAAAACCTTACTTGTCCAGCTTTGTCTAAGGTACAAAGTAAATCATAATCTTTCGGTGCAGTACATCCTCTGTTTTCCATAGGCCATATAATATCTCCCTTAGCTTTTGCTCTTAGAACTGAATCCAAGATATTGATAAAATTCTCAATATAGAAAGAAAAAGAGAAGATAAAACTGTATCATTATATTGATATATATTTTTATTAGATTACTTTGAGAGTTCTAGAAAGATCCTTTAAATAAAGGCTATAAGTCTATTTTACACTACATATACACACATATGCAATATTATTCTGAAATTATATGAAACAATAAATAAATATTTGTATCCTAACTTATTTAAGTGTATACTTTTTAGAAAATATAAACCAACAAATAGAAAGTTCATAAACATCCTGGGTATGTATTTAATGAATTCCTACTGTGTATTTATTATTGTGCTGGTGCAGTGGAATCTGTATAAAATGTAGTTCCTGACTCCTAGGAAGTAAAATGGGAAGGACCAAAAGGGATGAATGAGCTTTTCAGTAATTTTGTTGTACATATGCAAGTCTATGTGGTATGTGCCATGGATGTCAGAGGAGCATGGGGGTGGGGTGGAGGAGAAATGCAATCTGGGAGCCAACATGGAGAGAGTGGGTCTCAGCAGGGTCTTGAAGAATGGGTAGGCAGAAATTTAAGGGGTGGGAGAGGTGAAGAAAGCTACTTAGGTGAATAAAGAGACAGAGTTGTGAAGGCTCATAAAACATAGATTTTCATATGGCTATGAAGATACTGACTTTATTAGACAGAAGAGTGGGGGGCTCATGGGGAGTAAGGATGTGACCAGTTTATGCCATGTCTTAAAAGTAAAGTCATTAAGACTACACAAGATTTGAAGGAGGGAGATGTAGCATGTTTTTGAGCAGAGAGTACCAAAAGCCATGCTCAGTGAGGTGTATACTGGCAGTGAACTACAACATGAATTGGAGGATAAAAAGGCTTGCTAGGAAGCTGCTGTAATAATCTCTGTGTGAAAGATGATGTCAAGAAATGGGTAATTAAAATATTAATAACAAGATTAAAACTTGTGTTTAAAGGAAAAGAAGTTTGATAACTGACTGTACATAATTAATTCATGCCAGATCTCTGAGTTTGGAAAACAATCATTTTCTATTTAGTATAAATTATATCAAGCCATCATCTGAGTTTGTATGTATATGTCCAGTCTCCCCAAGTAGACTGTAAGCTTTTTGTAAGCTTCCTAGAGAGAGTATGTCCTGCATTGCTAGTCTCCAGTCTATTGAGGAGATGAAGGTACAAAGGGAAAAGGGAAAACTTGATGCCAAGTTTTCCAACCTAAATAACCAAGGTGTTCTATCTACATCTCTAATACTTTCACCAGGATAAGATGATTGACTGTTTTTAGCAAGTGTTTGTTATATTTGAACTAGAGGCCCAGTGCACAAAATTTGTGCATGGGTAGGGTCCTTAGGCCTGGCCAGTGATCAGGGCTGATTGGGGCCTTCCAGCTGCCAACCAGGGCCTTCCTTCATTCCGTGATGCCCCTAGCGGTCAGCTCATGTCATAGTGAGCGATTGAACTCCCGGTCTCCCAGTTGAACTCCTGAGGGGACATTTCCATAAACCCTCCTTCTAGAAGAACTTGACTCATGCTTTCTTTTGTATGGGATAAGAAATTATTTGATCATACCAAACTATGCATAAAATGAGTGCATAAACACTTGCTCGAGGTCCCTTTACTTTTTAAATGTTGTTTTCATCTTTTTATCTTGGACAAACAGCTCAATCTTTCCTCCTCTGGTTTGCATTGTCACCAGATACATTGGACACCAGGGTGTAGTTTGCTCTATATTATATGTTGTATGTTATAAATGTAGTTTGGATGATGTACATGGTTAATAATTAAAAAGCTTCATGTGCTGAGAAATGCAGAATTCATTATGGGAATCCAATAAGAAAGTGAAGATGCTTCATCTATTACTTATTTCTGCAATCAATCGTGTTGATGGGTGCACAATTACTTTGGGGAGAATAAAACTCCTGAGATAGATCCCAAGAGGAAAACAGTAGCTAAGCTGAAAACATTTTAAAAACTAAAACATTGAATATAGGTTCATTTGGTTTTACTTTGTTTAAAATTTCAGAATATAGTTGGATTTCTAAATGGTACTGAGAGTTAATTATGTTGTGAAATAGAAAAAACATGTGGTTGGAAGTGGCTTAGATTACCTTCCCTTTTAAAAGGAGGAAGGCAGTGTATGTGTGCAAGGATACAGGAAGGCTGGAGGTTTGTAGGTGGTCAAATAAAGATGTTCCCTTTTTATGGATTTTTATTGCTTAGGGTGCAAGAGGCAAAATTATCACCTATGCAGGGTTAAATAGGGAGGAGAGTGAATGGAACAGTTATTTTGTACTGGAAAAGAGAGCTAATTAGTAAAGTACAGAATTACTAGGCAGTGCAGAAGACACTTGCCTCTATAAATTTAAAGTAAAACTGACCGTATTTTAAAATTCAGTTTCAACTACACAGGCTTGTGAGTGTAGGTGAAGAACTAGATTTAACCAGATTAGATTTGTGTCAGGCAAGAAAGATTATAGAAGAAAGGGGTAAGGAAATAGATGGTGTATGCAAAGGAGCAACTGTAATAATAATGAATGGAATCCAAGCAGGTAAAGAGAAAGTAAGGATGTGGTGTGGTAGAAAAATTCTAGGAGTGGAGGTCCTAGATGTTTGAAGCAGAAAGATGAGAGGTGTTTATCACATTGTGGGATGTTAGACACTGAGATTTGGAAGATGGAGCAATATTGATAATGACAGATCAAAGAGGTAGATAGTGGAGGGAGTGGCATCAAAAAACTGTGTGGCCTTGATTTTGAAGGGATTTTCTCATATCTATTGAAGTCACTAAGACTCATGGTAAGACTAATAATAGAGGGATGAACCAGTGATGTAAGAATTAAAGTTTTCACTGAACGAGAGGCAGTGGCTGGGAAGACTGAAGATAATGGCATCAAATGGAGGGAGACAGTATGACATGGGCATTAAGAGAATGGACTGTGGAGCCCAATTGCCAGGATTCCAATCCTGGCTCTAATATTTTCTAGCTGTTTGACTGTAGACAACTAGTACCACAGCTGTATCTATAAAATTAGCACACGAATGGCTCATGGTGTTGTTGTGAGGATTAAATCAGATCAGTGCCTAGCACAGACTAATTATATAAATTCTATTAGCTTGGGATATAAACTGATAGGTAGTGTTTTTATTGTATGTGTGTGTGTGTGTGTGTGTATAAGTAAGCATGTATTTTTCAGGGAGCATACAGGAACCAACAATAAATAATAAGACCCAGAAAGATATAAGGTACTGGAAAGAAAAGGTCTGACACTTGAGAAGGCTTCAGGGGAAGCTGCGACCTTGGGGAGGTTCAAGTTTCAGTGAGAGCACAACGGTAATGAGGATGCTGAGTAGAGGCTGGAGATACAGGGATTAGTTGATAGCAACTATGAGTTCCAGAAGACACAAGCAAGGTTTAAGGTGGTGTAGAGAAGAAGATTAGGCCAGATTGTAGGAGATGTGCAGAGCCACGTAGAGACAACTATTCTCATCATGATGGGTCACTTGGGAGGTCTGGGCTGGTGCTGCTGAGTCAGGTAAACTAATAACGTGAGACAATCCCTTCTGGTGACTAGTCTCACACAGTGTTTCAGAAGACGGAGTGTGAACATCCTACAGAAGACTGGCAGAGCTCCTCTGCACCCGTGTGTAGGCTAGAGGAGTCAGTTACTACCTAGCAGGAAAGTCAGAACACTTCCAAGTAACCGTTAGTGCCGAAACTAAATCCTGACAGCTAATTCAGGTCCGAGACTAGATGAAAACATCATGATATACTTCAAAGCAACTATATTTCTTTACTGAGGCATCCTATATAATAAAAGAGGAATATGCTAATTGTCCATTACACCTTGAGGCATAACGACCAGATCACGGATCTGCAGGAGGGTGGGGCATCGAACTACAGGAGGGGGCAGGGCAGCAAGCTATGAGATGGGGGGAAGAGGCGGGGGATCTCCAGGAGGGCGGGGCAGCGAGCTACGAGCAGTGGAGAGCTACCAGCAGTGGTGGGCAGGAGGGCAGGTGGCCAGCTGAGGCAAGTGGCAGCAAGTTACCGGGGCACGGATTCATGCGCAGAGCTACTAGTGTATCATAATAGTAATTATACAGTGAACTGTTTGTTTATTTAATGATTTTTCCCCTCACAGAATGAGCAGGATGTATGTCTCTTCTGTTCACTGATGGAGCTTCAGAGCTCTGCACATAGTAGGCTGTGTCTATATCTAAGTATCCATATATATTGTACCTCTATGTACATTTGTATTTATAGCATCTGTCTTTGTGAGGGAGTTATATTACTGTTTGAATTTCCAGAATAGTCTTATTGGCAATGGTCATACCTAATTTCAAAGTTTTGTTCCCCAAGCCGACTGCCCAATGTTCACCTTTCCATGGTGAATCAAGGTTGTGTGAAAGAGCAGCACCATGAGTAATGGGCTGCTCGTCTACAACTGTCCCAGGGTTTCACTAGCAGCATCTTTCTAGACTTTACTCAAGGTAAAACAATGAGGACCTGACCTAAGGAATGAAACGTTTAAACTTGATTAGCAACATGTGACTAAATTAGCCAGAATAAGAGTTCAGTTGAGGCGTCATTCTCATAGCCTAAATCTATGGACAAAGAGATCTTATTTTTATGTTATTTGAAATTGTTCAGTGATTATTTCAAGTACATTTTTGTTCCCAACTACATCATAACTCCTTACTGACAAGGAGTTTCACTTAGGATAGAAGCAGCTGAGCCTCATTTGGCCAAAGCCACAGTTGTTATTATATTTTGTGCGCTGTGTTTGGGAGAGTTGTAGTGGTGTCATGTAACCCTACGTGAACAAGGCCATCTTGTGGTCAGGGCGCTGTGGTTAATGGGTGAGAAAACAAGGTTGCAGGGCACTGACACCCTTTTAATGAGGCCCCCTGGAATTAATGAGGCCATGTTCTCAGGGCATACTAGATGAGAGCAGACACCAGATCATTTACTGCTGCTCTCCGACAGCAGAAAATGCTGTCTAGAGTGGTTATGGTGTACACCTTAATAATTATTTTTCTCAGTGACTGGAAATAGTATGTTTTTTCACTCTCAGCTGCTGTAGCATCACACTTTTGTACATGCAGCAGCACACTTGGTCGAAACTTTTAACATTCTAGAGTTGAGAAAGCTATCTAGAGACTTTGCTAAAATGAGGCAGCTTGTAGTCCATTCCCCTTGCTTTGTTCACTTCCTCTAATCAAATTAACACCCAATTTAATAGAAGTGTCTGTATTGAAATTGAAGCAAAGGTAAAAGAGAAGGCCTGGGTGGGGATTTCATGGAGAGGCAATAATGCTTTGCAAATAGCTGAAGTCCAGTGAGATTGCAGCAGTGAGGCAGGCAGGATCAAGCTAGGAAAGGCAACAGCACAGATTCAGAGAGAATAGTAGGAAGGTGGGTAAAAGAGATGGCAGGAGAAGGGGGGTTAAAGTGTAAAAGAGTAAGGAAGTTGAGGATCAGTTAGGGGATGTACAGAACCACGTAGAGACACATGTTCCCATCATGATGCATAACTTGGGAGGTCTGAAACAGCTTGCATATTTGACTTAATGTACTGTTCTTTTCATCCTACTTAGTCTTTATTTGGCTAAAATCTGTATCGCAAAGCAGACATCTCAGGGCAGTTGAAAGTGGGATCCTTGTAATTCTTTACATAGAAACTCGGTTTAGACCTGGAGAGTATTATGCTAAGTGAAATAAGCCAGTCAGAGAAAGATAAATATCACATGATCTCACTCATATATGGAATCTAATGAACAAAATAAACTGATGAACAAAATAAATATTTCAATAGTCATATAAGCATGGGACAGACTTTCGAACCTCAGAGGGAAGGTGGGGGAGGGTTGGTGGGAAGAGATCAACCAAAGAACTTGTATGCATATATGCATAACCCATGGACACAGACAATAGGGTGGTGAAGGCGTGTGGCAGGGTAGGGTGGGGTAGAAAGGGTCAATGGGGGAAAAATGGGACATATATAATACTTTCAACAATAAATTTTTTTTAAAAAGCTCAATTGGTTTAAATCTACTCAACTCACTTTTTCCTACCCACCTAATCCTATCACTTCTACAGGTGACAAACTATACTCCCAGAGGCTGAAAAGGAAGGTTGGCTTCCTCTTGGCCTTTTCTCTCACACCCACCTTTTACCTGCACAAACATGTGTAAACAATTCCAAAATCCTCACAGGGATTTTTATTTTTTTAATTATTATTTTTATTTGTATTGTTTCAGGGGTATAGCATAGTGGTTACACAATCTTATACTTTACGAAGTGTTCCCTCCAAAATTTCCAGGACCCAACTGACAGCATACATAGTTATTACAACACTAGATGTCCAGTGCACAAGATTTGTGTACTGGAGGGGGGTAGGTGGTCCCTCAGCTCAGCCTGCACCCTCTCCCAGTCTGGGATTGGGCCTAAACTAGGAGGCAGACATCCCCCTCACAGTCCGGGGCTCTTGCAGTTCAGAACCCCTTGCTCCTTACCTGCTGCCTGCAGCAGAGGTGGGAGAGGCTCCCGCCACCACCGCTGAGCTCGCCAGCTGTGAGCCCGGCTTCTGGCTGACTGCACTTCCCCTGTGGGAGTGCACTGACCACCAGGGGGTAGCTGTTAGTGTTAAACGTCTGCCCCCTGGTGGTCAGTGCACATCATAGTGACCGGTCATTCTGCCATTTGGTTGATTTGCATATTATACTTTTATTATATAGGATTAATGACTGTATTTCCTATGTTGTACTTTATAGCCCCAAGACTATTTTGTAACTACCAATGTGCAGTTCTTAATCCCTTCACCTCTTTCTCCCAGTTCCCCAACCCCCTCCCCCCATTCCACACCCCCAGCAACCGTCAGTCTGCCTTCTGTGTTTGAGTGTCATAGGGACTTTGAAAATCTAGCATTCAAATGGTAACATCCAAAAACATGCTATGCTGTCTTAGTCAGTTAAACTCTTGACTAAAATGTGCTCTAGTGTCAGCAATGACATTCTTGACTCTCATTCCTCATGGGTCATATTGTAGCCTTCAGTCTTCCTGCAGCCTCCCTTGTCTCTCTCCACATAGCAGCCAAAGTGATCTTTCAAAAAACATGAATCACATCTTGAAACTTTTCTACCTAAAACTCTTTAACAACTTCTTACTTATCCTGAAATGAAGTCCAAATCCTTGTCATGGTTTACAAATTATTGAATACTCTAGCCTTCAAGCTCATCTCTTACTGTTACATGAAAAAAGCAATTTTTTCCACTGCAGAAAGTTTGCACCTACTTGTCCCCGCCTGAAATGCTCATCTTCCACTGATTCTTTCATGAATCAAAATTAGCGATATTTCTAATTACTTGTTAGACACCTGATTACTTTTAAAATATTTTTAGGTGTTTGTCTCTGCCACTAGAATATAAAGTGCATGAGGACAGGAACTTTTTCCTTTTCATTCATTGTTATATCCCCTAGTATAGCATTTGAGACCTAATAGGAACCTGTGAAATATTCATAAAATGTGCAGATTCTAATTTAGAATTATCAAAGCATTTTAACTGGCTTGAAAGAACCACTTCCTTCTTTGATTCCACTATTAAAATATGGGCTCCCTGGTGTTGTCCTCTTCATAGCTGGGAATAATCCTATTTATAATATCAATGATAAATACAACATGTGTCCAGTGGGCTTCTCCACAGTAACACCTTTGACCCAGAACACTGAGGCCCAGCTCTGAGCCCTGCACTCCTAGGGCATCACCCTGGCTCTCCGCTAACCTCACCTCTTCTATGAGGTCAGAAGTCCACGAGGCCCAGGGGATGTGATCACCCAGAGCCCGTTCCCTGCTTTCTTGATCACATTTCATCACCAGACCTTGTAATTCCATGTTCGACCAGCTGCCAGTTCCCACAGAACCACTTTTCTTAATTAAGACCTTATCTAGAATGCACCATACTCCCTGCCTCAAGTTGTGGCTGCCACCACAGGTGTGGACACAGTTTGAACAAGCAGCCTAGGGTTTTCACATGCCTGTGTGCAGGGCTAGAAAGACCAAGTGCTGGGGTTGGGATGAAAAGCAGGTCTGGCAATCAGTAATTCCAGAGTTGGTCAGACAGACTTGACCCCTGGAGTAAAGAAGCCCAACGCTCCAAGATTTTTGCAAGTTTCTTCTATCAGCTTGTTGGAGTTGAAATAAGAAAGAAGATTAGTTACAGAAAATTAAAATAACAGAAAAATAAAGAAACTGTGCTGCTAAAAAGATGCTGTTAAGAATTAAAACTAATCATTATAGAAATTTAAATTAAAACCACGAGATAGCATCTCACACCTGTCAGAATGGCTATCATCAATAAATCAACAAATAACAAGTGTTGGTGAGGATGTGGAAAAAAGGGAACTCTAGTGCACTGTTGGTGAGAATGTAGATTGGTGCAGCCACTGTGGAATGCAGAATGGAGGTTACTCCAAAAATTAAAAATGGATGCCTTGTGACCCAGCAATTCCACTTCTCAGTATTTTTTTCAAAGAAACTCAAAACACGAATTCAAAAACATACATGGACGCTTATGCTCATTGCAGCATCCTATATAACAAAAGCCTAATATAAAACTGTCCCCTTGACCGGGAGTTCAACTGGGAGTTCGACTGCTCGCTATGACATGTGCTGACCACCAGGGGGCGGCACAGAACATGGCAGGTGTCAGTGATGAAGAACTGGCAGCGGGCGGCAGTGGAGGCACTGCCAGTCCACATGGGCCTCAACAAGAGTGGGAGCACAGCAGGAAGGTGGAGTGGGTGAGTGGGCGGTACCAGACCAAGGTAGGTGCGAGTGGGGCCCAGTTTCCCTGCCGATCACCACTGATGATGACCAGCGCAGTGGCAGGGGGCAGGGCCACTGCCTGGCTCCCAGGCACTGAGGGAACTGGGCAGGGGCCCAATGACTCAGGCAGAGGGGGGCAGGTGGGGACCCAGGGTCCTAGGTGCTGGCCAGGGCCCAGAGTTCAGCTGAGACCTGCCTTTCCATGCCAGATGCTTGCACTTTGATTGCCAGTCAGGCCTAGGGACCGCACCCACGCACAATTTTCATGCACCGGGCCTCTAGTTATTTATAATAGCCAAGATAGGGAAGAAACTTAAGTGTCCATGGATAGACAAATGGGTACATTTTATATACATATAATTAAAATATTACTCAACCATAAAAAGAATAAAGTCTTATCATTTGCGACAACATGGATGGACCTAGAGAGCATGAGGCCAAGTAAAATAAATCAGTCAAAGACAAATACCATATCATTTCACTTATATGTGGAATCTAAAAAGCAACTTAAATGAACAAACAAAACAGACTCAGACACAGAACAAACTGAGGGTTGCCAGGTGGGAGGGGTGATTGGGGAGCTGAGTGTAAAGTTGAAAGGATCAAAAAGCTACAAAATAGTTAGGGATAGGTAAAGTCTAACTTAAGGATTATAGTCAATAATATTGTGGTGCCAGGTGAGTACTAGAATTATCAGGGGGATCACTTCCTAAATGATGTAGTTGTCTTACCACTATCCTGTACACCTGAAACAAATATAAAATAATATTGAATTCCAATTCTAATTTAAAAATTAAACAAAATACAATTAGAATACAGTCTTATCACACATACAAAAAAAAAAAAGAGGTAAAAAGCTCAATGTGAGAATTACATTACCAGAAGAGTGATTTATTCATCATTTGGCCAGAATATGAGGATGTTTAGAATACTCCAAATTTCACCTTTTCTCATGAGACAGTTCTTGAGAAAGGAGAGTTAAGTTTCTTCCTGTTTCTTCATAAGTATTCTCAAAGAATTTAATAGAGACCAGAAAGTGATTTTTTTAAAGGCTTCCTGCCAGCCTTCCTAAAGTTCGGCTCGGTTGTGCTGATTGCCTCTATAGCTATAAAATGTCAAAGTTTGTGACTTGAAAGCAAAAATATAGATGTGTCTCATTCCCAGTACCCACCGCAGCATTTCATGTGCCGAGGGGAGGATGGCTATGGATTGGTTTTCATGGAATAGCTTTTGCTCCTGCCTGAAGAGATGTGAAAGGAGCCTTTTACTCTGGAACAAAAGAGCAGCCACCTAGATTTATATCTACTCCGTCATTTCATCTAGATTATGTCCACGTGTATGGGATTTGAAGAAATATGAAATATGTATCTTCCCAAAAAATGAAATCATCGAACAGTAGAAAACATATAATTATTAATACACTAGTATGCATTTTTCAGAGGCTCTTCATGTGATGAATCTTATGATTTGGTTATGTAGATAACTGCTATCATTGTACGAAACTTTAAATTGCCTGTCTAGAGATATAAATGTTAATTCCATTTTTTTTTAACAATTGGTTTTGACACTATACAGTTGCATAGCAGTCCCTGGAAGAATTTAGAAGTCCCTAGAAGCACAGAGAGGTAAGATAATTCTCAAAAATCTGAACAAAACATTACAGAAAGGACCAGGAAGGTGAAAGTAAATCAGGAAAATGAAGACCCCGGCTGGAGTGGCTCAGTTGGTTGAGCATCGTCCCAGGCACAGAAAAGTTGCCAGTTCCATTACCAGTCAGAGCACATGCCTGGGTTGTGGTTTGACCCCAGTTGGTGCACACATAGAAGGCAACTGATGGATGTTTCTCTTTCAGGTGATGTTTCTCTCTCTCTTTCTCTCTCTGTCTCTCCTGTCCTCTCTCTAAGCATGTCCTTGGGTGAGGATTTAAAAAAGAGAGAGAAACAAAGAGGCTAACTAGAAATACAGTTGGATCTACCAATGAAATTAATGAAAGTAAATATGCAAATTATCATTCCTAGGGTTAACGGTTTTGAAGTGTTAAAAGGCTTCCTTCTCATAATAAAACAAAATAAAGCAAACAGCTTTCTCGGTCCACAAATTGATAAGAAGTTCATAGTCTCTATATGACCTCAGTAGGTTGTATGATCATGCTGGAAAGATATTTTGACAGTGCAAATGTCGATTGGGGCAAGAAGGTTCACAGATTTTGGTAATGGAATATAAAAGTATAAAAGTTCTTAAAACACATTTCAAGTACATTCATCTTTGTCAAAGTTGCTGAAGTAAATATACAAAACAGCATCTTTGATTTAGAACTTACCTACTTTGTTTCTTTAATATGAGCCGCGTTGCTAATTGCAAATTATTCAGGTAACTTACTTGTGAAATATGGTATTTAACTACTTTATCTTCAATTAGTAAATGCCAAGTTCACACAGGTATAGTGACTTCTGCTTCTAGTGGGCACACAAGTTTAAACATTAAAACCATGAACTACTGCATGGTAGGGTCTGGAATGAGAAAATATGGTAGTGAAAGACTACCTTTGATAATTTCATGAGAAGCCACATAGAGTCCAACATTTTTCACAGTGAGAAGCTACTTTTAGGTGCTATATTGCCAATCTGGTGCAGTCTCTCTGCCAAAAATTCTGGTGCTCATGTGACCTTATACAGGACACCGTAGCACAGAGTAGAAAAATGCACAAGAAATGTCATCCCCAGGAAATAAGCATCACGTCTGTCATTTTGCAGAGCATTTTGAAGTAAAGTACACCTTATATCTCAGCATTACATGAATTAGGTGTAGAATTGTAGAAATACTGTTGGTAAAATCTGAAGAGCAGTACTTTCTGTAGAGAGAATAAAATTTGGCACCATCAGTAAAGATTGGTACGGCACACACATACCAACTTAGAAAGTGAACATTCAGACTACACTTGTTTTGAGACATTGGTTCCATAATGTGGATGGCCTGGAAATTAACACCAGAGTCACTCTGCATATTATTTGTAGTTTTATAAAATCTAGCCAGAGTTTTTGAAAATCTGTCAGTCCTAATAAATTAGATATAGTTTTTGTAGCTTGTATTTAATGCTATGAAATTCATTTTCATGTGATTATGGGGATTATTTTTATAAACCTGGAAAAGGTCTAGAAGTAAATCTTTATAAAGAGAGTTATTTATATTGGGTCAATTCACTAACAATTGTAGTTAAGATTCAGATGCTGAGATTTGAATACAGGAAAAAATCACTTCAGCTGTTTAAATAGACTGACATTTATGATTTTCTGGTTTGGTTTCACATAAACCTTGAATGTATATGATAAAATAGGCTGTAATCTATGGTTTTTGTACCTAAAATCATTCAAGCTTTCCCAGAATAAAGTGTTTTTTTTTCAGTCTTAATGAAAATGCATAAAATACAGCGTTGCAGAACAAGATAATGACAGAAATAATTTGTCCCTAGGTCTGCTTCTTGATCCTCTTTCCCAACCATACCATTTTTCTGGAGGACAGAATTAAAAGTTTTATATGATATCACTTTGGCTGAGCTAATTGCTGCATTTCCTAAAGTGCAATGTAAATATTTCTTCCTGAGCCTCCAGGATATCCCAGCTGATTAGGATTGTGGTTACCAGGCAAAATGCAAAAATCAGGCTTAAAAGACATCCCACTTCCTGTTCACAATGGAATTTAGTCAGTCTAATAAATCATGTATGTGCTACCAGTTCTCTTTTTATTGACAATGAGTCAATAAGAGCATATGCAGTTTTCATTCTACATATGGAACATCATACTTTGGAAGTAAAATATTAAATTAAAGGATATCTAAGCATCAGTCATTCAAAATAAAAGTAGGTGGCCTTGTGGAAACACTTGCATTTCCCGAAATACAGCACATTCTCTATACCCCTTTAACTGCCTAGTACACCTGTCTTCTTGTTCTAAGTTGGCTAATTCCTACTCATCTGTTAAAACTCAGCTTGACCATCACCTTCTCCAGGCATTTTTCCTTATCTTTCCTCTGTCCAGATTTGTTCTGGTGCCTCCATAAATTCCTAGGCTTTTGTCTATCATAAGACATAATCATCCAATATTGCATTCATCTCTTAGCTTATCTGTCATACCAGAGAACAACTTTTTATTATTTTCTTATTGATTTTCAGAGAGAGGAAAAGAGAGAGAGGTTGATTTGTCGTTCCACTTATTTACTCATTAATTGGTTGATTCTTGTATGTGCCCTGACCGTTGAGTGATCTTTTAACCTTGGCATATCAGAATGACACTCTAACCCACTGAGTTACCTGGCCAGGACCCAACTTTATCTTTTAATTCTGAATTATCAGTGCTTAGTACAGTGCCTGGTAGATAATAGTTGTTCAACACAGTGTTTAGTTACCTAAAGTTAGCAGAAGAAATACTACAGCATATGCAATCATGTCAAAATGCAGGGGGTCAGGCTTTTGATAAAGCCTCTGATGTGGTAAAGGATTAAATGTTAATTACTGTCAATGAAAATATCTTATTACTGGTTACCTGGAACAGGTCATATTTTATGAAACTAATGAATAGACAAGCCCATGGAAGAGATTCCTATTAGATGAAATTGAGAATTCTCTTTAACCAACAAAGTATTGTTGGCCTTAGGGCTAAGTTAACTTGGGTCTTAAAATGGAAAATTCTCAAAACAGGTTTCTGAAGCACTCTGCACCATCATCAGCATCCTAGTTAATGTACTTAGAGTGTCTATTCTGCAGCAGGCACCACTAAACATTTTCTGTGAATAATTTTTATTTAATCATCACAGCAATATTATGACATAGGCATTGATAATTGAAAAAAATAATTTGTCCAAAGTCACAGTTAGTAAATGGGTGACACAGGATTCAAACACAGCTCTGTCTCCAATGCCTGTGATCTTCACTGTTGAGCAACCCTGCTTCCAGCTTGTGTTCACAGTTTATTTTTTTAATTTCCTTGCCCATTGTCACTACCAAGTATTTTCTAATCCCTTCCTGTCATGGCAGTGAATCCCATAACTGAATGTAACTGCCCACACCAAAACTCTGCCCCTTAACCTTTCCAATGTTCATCTATCAGCAAGAATAATTGATCAAGGATGAGTAGAAAAAAAGAAAAACTCAGTCTTCCCACTTCAAGTTCCCACTTGTAATCCTTCATTAATCAAGGAGAAGGAACATAGAATTGAAAGAGGCAATGGATGAAGAGTGCAAGTATACTGCCAGGGGTCTTGTCCAGCATCTAGAAGGCTTTAGGAATCTGGAGAAGGGCAGCATGTAAATTATTAAAGAGTCCAGAGATGAAACATAATTTTGGAAGGCATTTTGGGGGGCCAGAGGAGCTTGGCTATAGGAACCAAGTTCTCTTATCTCCCTGGACCCCTTGCTTTTTATTAACACAAACTAGAGGCCAGTGCACAAAATTCATGCATGGGGGTGGGGGTGGGGGCGGTCTTTCAGCCCTGCTTGCACCCTCTCACAATCTGGGATGCTTGCCTG
Source organism: Corynorhinus townsendii (assembly GCA_026230045.1). Taxonomy (NCBI): domain Eukaryota; kingdom Metazoa; phylum Chordata; class Mammalia; order Chiroptera; family Vespertilionidae; genus Corynorhinus; species Corynorhinus townsendii. The sequence goes on along the minus strand of JAPDVU010000001.1, from coordinate 73,916,264 downwards.
CCAGCCTTCCTGATTGCCCCTAACCACTCTGCCTGCCTGATTGCCCCAACTGCTTACCTGCCTGCCTGATCACCCCTAACTGCCTCTGCCTGCCTGCCTGCCTGATCATCCCTAACTACTCTCCTATCTGTCTGATTGCCCCTAACCACCTCTGCCTCAGCCCCACCACCACAGCTTCATCCAGAAGGACGTCTGGAATGATGTCCAGAAGGTGGTTTGGCTATCCAGTCTAATTAGCATGTTACACTTTTATTATTATAGATAGTTGCCTTGCTCCAAGCTGTAAGGACCTGCTTGTCATAGAGATAGAAAAGTTTAATTTTTACTCTTGATTATGCCAATTAACTAACACAGATGGCCACCAAAAAGGTGGCTTACCAAAGGGTGTATAGCAAACGGTACTGTTAAGTCCTCTTCCATGCAAATGTGCATGTTGTGCATTGTATCTGCCTGGTTACATAAAAGAGTGAAGTTTCTGTCTGTCTTTGGAATCATATGAGTGAATTGTCTGAGACCCCAGCCCAGTCTGTTTTGGTGCTCACAGAATAATAGAGGTCTTTTTTTTTTCTTTGGTGGAGATTGCCTAGACGTTGTAGGATATCTTCCTTTTAATTTTTCCTCAACTCCCTGACTTTATTTATGTCTCTCACCTTTGCTTTCCCTCCATCTCCCACCTGCAACAGTAACTTGCTCCAGGCTCACTTTGCTCCAGTGTCTAGGAGATCACGGAACACATCTGCCACCAACTATGATTCCCAGCATTCCTGGTGCTCCCCACGATCTGGGCTTCTGCTTCTGGTCCAGTGGCTGCAGAAACCAAAAGGACTGGGAACTCCAGACCACTCTCCTGCTCCGCTCACCAGGCTTGGTGTCCTGAGTTGGCCCAGGATGCCAAACTTTCCTGCCCACTCTCCAGCCAGCTCCATGGCTCCGGCTGACACAGCCATCCTTGTCACGTCAATTTGCATATTCCCTCCTTATTGGCTGTGGGTGCCTCCATCTTTGTTGCAAAGTGATGGTTAATTTGCATATTACTCTTTTATTAGATATAAGGATTGTCCTAAAGCAAGGTAGATATACATATCAAAGGCCAGGGTTTAGTATACAGAATCCATTGTCAGATTGGGGGAACTGCCTATGGCTGTTCAGGTGTTTGGCCAGTAGGATGCAATAACATGTAGATTGAATGTCATCAGCTATCTGGCAGCAAGCAATCATTTATGCATCCTTTTCAGGTTTGGGGAAATGCCCTCAGCCATTCCAGATGATTCAGCCCTGTTGACATGCTGGAATTAGCTTCTGGCAGTATACTCTATCCTGCTTTTTCTATCACCAACCCTAATGCCATTTCTGACACTTCACTGCAACATTCCACTATAAATTGTGTGTTAAAGAGAAAAAAGAAAAGATGAGTAAAGAAAATAGTGTGTGAAACGTGAGATTAAGTAACAATCAGCTTTTTCTTCCACCTTTACCAGCTTAGTTCTCCTAATTATCATTCACTTTCACTTTGTATAAGTAAATGTTTCTATTGAAAAATGATATTTCTATAAAAGTGCACAAGTTATACATGTACAGTTTGATGAATTTTCACAAAATTAACACACATTTGTAATTACCACCCACATCAACAAACAGAACATTATCAGCACATTGTAGTTTCAAATTGCATTTTCCTGGTGACTCATGTATTTAACAGACATTTCAGTTTATTATTTAGTAAGATGACTCTTCAAGTCTTGCCTTTAAAAAAATTGTACCGACTCTTTTTTTAAAAAATTAATTTGTAAGGTTTAAAAAATATTCTGTATATAATTATTTATCAATTACATGTATTATAAATATTTTCTCCACTTTATTTGAATGAGTAGGGTCTTTGATGAACAATTTTTTTATTTTAATATGTTATTTTATTATTATGTCATATTTGAAATAATTTATGCAATCCATAAAGTTTTATTGTAATACAATCTATCAATAATTTTCCTAATGGTTAGTGATTTTGTGTTCTGTTGAAGAAACCTAGCTGCTAATATATTATGAAGGTATTCTTTTATGTTATTGTCCAGAAGCTATCTGTTCACCCATACAAATTTAAATCTACAGTGCACCTGAACATGATTTTTGTGTGTGCTGTGAATTTTGTGTCAAGAACCATTTTTTCATCATAATATGAAATTAACCCAGAATTATATATTGAAAAGCCCATTCTTTCTCCAAAGCACTGTATCATATTTGCCCTGAGTCAAATGTTGATATAAATGAGAATCTATTTCTGGACTTTTATTTTGCTCCTGTGGTTTAATTGCCTACCTATGTGCCAATACCTCACTCCTTTCATTAATACAGCAATGTAAGTCTTCAAATTTTGTTCTTCTTCCAAATCATTTTGGCTTTTTACATTCCCATTAATATTAAAACCTGATTGTTCACATTTACAAAAGCATAGTACCTGCTGGAATTTGTACAGGAATTCCATATAATAGCTAAATCCTTTACAGAAAATGGAAATATATAAATATCTAGTCATCCAATACAAAAAATCTGGCATAGCATCTTAGTTTTGTAGGTGTTTTAGTATTTCTCACAATATTTTATTGATGTGTGTGCTGAGAACTTTCACATATTTTGTCTTATTTCCTAGGTATTATAATTTTTGGTGCTATTTTAAATGTCAGTTTTTAGTTTTATTTTCTAATTGGTGGTGTATATAAATACCTGTGAGTTTTTCATATTGTCTTTTTGTGCAAAACATTGCTAAAGTCTCTTCTTGATTTGAATAATTTAGCTGCATATACTTTTAGATTTGTAATGTATTATCATATAAACTGTGGCTGTGTTTTGTTTCCTTTCCTACTCTTGAAAAGTTTCTTTCCTTCTTTCTTTTCTCCTTTCCTGTTTTCTTCTGTTTTGTTTTTGCTTTTATTGTACTTGTAGGGAACTTCAAGAGGATGATGAATAACACTGGTGATAGAGTACATCTTATCTCATTTCCAGTCTTCAGGAAGAAAGCTTTTAATACCACAGCATTAATATGAACTTTGCTATAGACATTATTTTAGAAATATCCTGTATCATATAAGTTTTCTTTTAATTATAGTTTGCTGAGATATTTTAATCATGTTGCTTAATTATTTCAAATGCTTTTTTTGCATCTATTGAAATAATTATATTATTTTTCCTCTTTATTCAGTTAATGTATTGAATGACTTTAATTTTAGAATATTAAAACAATCTTGCTTTTTGGAATAAATCCAACTTTGTTGTATTATAATATTTTTAGTATACATTTAAATTGTATTTGCTTATACTTTTTCAGGTTTTACATTATGTTTAAGAAAAACAATGCCTTGACAATTTCCATTCTTATAATGAATTAATCATTAAAATTGAAAAAAAAAATTCATTGCCCATAAAAAGTGGTTTGGGAAATGTTACTTATGTTTTTTTTTAATTATTTCTCTGGACTATTTTGTATGGATAGATGGTTGTTATTTTTATTAAAATGCTTGGAAGGAATTACTATAAAGTTGTCTATTTTTTACATTTCTTTGTGTGGTTGGAGGATTTTAGTTCCAATTTCAAGTTGAACAAATAGGACTATTCAGATTTTCTAAATCTTTTGTCTGTTTTGAAAAATAGTTTTCTTCCTTTAATTTTTTCTAAATTTTAAAAATTTATTATAGGAAGTTGTTTATAGTATCCTCTTGTCTTTCATAATAAAATGTGTAAAAAGAAATTCATCTTTTATTCCTGATATTATTGATTAGTTTCATTATTGATACCTATAATTTTCAATGTTCATTGATGGTACATGGAAAGGCAATTTACTTTTGTATATTGACCTTGTGTTCTGTGACCTGTCTATACTCATTAATTCCATAAAATTTTTGTTGGTTCTTTGAGATTTTCTATGTAAACAGTCATGTCATCTATGAAAAAAGACAGTTTTTTTTTCTCTTTACAATCTATATACCTTTACTTCAATTTCTTATCTTATTGCACTAGCTAGGAGTTCCACTATGATGTTGAATAGAAGTGGGGAGGAAGGACATCTTTCTTAATTGTTCCTAATCTCAGGAACTGGAAGGCACCCAGTTTTTCACCATTAATTATAATGCTAGTTTTTCAGTAAATATTTTTATTCAACTAAGGAAGTTCTTTATTTCCAGTTTTCTGAGGGTTTTTGTCACAACTGGGTGCCATATTTTGTCAAATACTTTTCTAGAACAACTGATATAATCATTTTATTTTTCTTCTTACCCTATTGATGTAGTGGATTTACTGATTGATTTTTGCATATGGAACCAGCTTTACATGCCTAAAGTAAATCCCCTTTGGTCATGGTATATAATTATTTTTATTCACTGTTGGATTTAATTATCTAACGTTTTGTTGAGAATCTTTGCACTTATGTTCATGAAAGATATTGAACTCTAGTTTTCCTTTCTTATAATGTCTTTATCTGGTTTTAGTATTAAGGTAATGGATGATTTAGGAAATGTTTGCTCACCCTCTATTTTTTAGATTGTGAAGAATTGTTGTCATTTCTTCCTTAAAAGTTTATTAAAATACACCAGTAAAACAATGTAAGACTAGTGTTATTCTTACTAAAAGGTTATTTATTATTCTTATGATTTATTTAATAGACATAGAAATATTCATATTAGTTGTTTCTCCTTATATGGGTTTTGGTAATTTGTGTCTTTCAAGAAATTAGTTCATTTCACTGAAGTATTAAGTTTGTAGGCATATTATTATCATTCCTTTGTTATTCTTTTACTGTCTCAGATTAATAGTGATAACTTTTCTTTCATTTATAATACTCATAATTTGCATTTTCTTTCTTTTTCTCTTGGGTAGCCTGGCTAGAGTTTTATCAATTTTATTAATCTTTCCAAAGAATTTGATTTGAGATGTATCAGTTTTATCTGATGTTTTCTTTTCATATTTTAATACTTTATGTTTTATTTTTATTATTTATTTTCTTCTGCTTGCCTTAGGCTAAAATATTTTACTTTCTACAGTTCCCTAAGGTATAAACTTACATTATTAAATTTAGATCATTCTTCCTTTCAGATATATGCATTTAATGTTATAAATTTCCCTTAAACATTGCTTTTACTGCGTCTCACAAATTTTAATAAGTTGTATTTTCATTTTTGTTTAGTTCAAAATATTATAAATTTAATTAGAATTTTTTTCTAACACATGTGTTATTTAGAAGTATGTTTATTTAATGTCCATATATGTGGAGTATTTTCTTGTTATTGACTTATAATTTAATTCTATTGTCATTTAAGAAACTATATTGTATGATTTTTATTTTTTAATTTATATTTTAATTTCTTTACTGATTATGGTATTACATATGTGTCCTTATTCTCCCATTACCCCCTAACCTCCCCATTCATGGCCTCACCCCCCTGTTGTCTGTGTCCATTGATTAGGCTTATATGCATGCATATAAGTCCTTTGGTTGATCTCTCCCCCTTTGATTTTTTTTTTAATTCACTAAGGTGTATTTCATGGCCTAGAATGTGGTCTATCTTAATGATGTTCATGTAGACTTGACAAAAATGTGTATTCTACTATTTCTGGGTGGTATGTTCTATAAATGTCAATTAGATCAAGTTGATTGATAGTGCTGCTCATATTAACCGTGTCCTTATTGATTTTCTGCCTGTGAGATCTATCCATTACTAAAAAAGGGTGTTAATATCTCCAACTATAAGAGTGGATTTGTCTAGTTCTCCTTTTGTTCTATTTCTTTTCACTCATGTCTTTTGATGCTCTGTTGTGAAGTGTATACACATTAAGGATTGTTATGTCTTATTGAAGATTGATTCATTTATTATTACGTAGTAGTTATCTTTATCCAGGATAATTTTTTTTTGTTCTGAAATCTGCTTTGTCTGAAATTAATATAGATAGTCCAGACTTCTTTTGATTAGTGTTAGCATGGTGTATCATTCTTTACTTGTTTAGTTTTAACTTACATGAGTGCTTATATTTAAAGTTTGTTTCTTATAACAACATATAAATAGATATTTTTTAAAATAAATGTATTATGCCCAGAGGGAGTGACTCAGTGGTTGAGCATCAACCTATGAACCAGAAGGTCACGGTTCAATTCCCACTCAGGGCACATGCCCAGGTTGCAGGCTCAATCCCCAGTGGGGGCCATTCAGGAGGCAGCCTATCAATGATTCCCTCTCATCATTGATGCTTCTCTCTCTCTCTCTCTTCCTCTCTCTCTCTCCCTTCCTCTCTGAAAACAATAAAATATATTTTGATAATTTTTGTCTTTTAATTTAGATCATTTGCATATAAAGTAATATTGATATAGTTAGATACATATTTGCTAGGATTATAATTATTTTCTATATTTTGTACTCATTCTTTTTTCATCTCCCCTTTTATTTCTGCCTTTAAAAAATTATTTGAGCATTTTATATGATTCCATTTATCTCTCCTCTATTAGCATTTGAATGCATTTTTATAGATCATTTAAGAATTTAAAAAATTTACCTTTATTTATAACTCTTCGACATTTGCTTTCTTTTTATGTAGAATTGAGATTCTTGCCTATGTCATTTTTCTTCTGAAGAGCATCTTTTAAATATCTTCTAATACATGTAAATTCTCATATAATGTGAGGTAGCACTCTTCTTTTGCTGGAGAAGAATTCCCTCATTTTTTTTCCTGAGGAAGTTGTTATTTCTCCTTCACTGTTGGAGAACAATTTTACAAGACATAGAATTTTAAGTTGGTTATCTTTTTCTTTCAATGCTTTAAATTTTAAAATTCATTCTTTTCTTGCTTTCCGGTTTCTAAAGAGACGTAATCATTCTTAATTTCCTCGTTCATTTGCAAGAAAGGTTTTACCTCCTCTGGTTTCTTTCAATCTTTTCTATTTTTAAAAATTAATATATTTCCCATAAATATTCATGTTTCTGCAATTCTTATTTAAATATCCTGAATATCCTGATATTTTTATTTTATTTTACCTATTGATCTCAGAGAGAGAGAGAGAGCGAGCAAGGGAGAGAGAGAACAAAAGAGTGAGAGAGAAAAGAAACAGTGATTTGTTGTTCAGTTATTTATATGTTCACTGGTTGCTTCTTGTATATGCCCTGATTCCCTCCCCGCCTGGGAGCAGGGCAGAGCAGGACTGGGGACTGGTGAGCAGGCTGAATGGCTGACTTCTTGTTCCCTGCCCCCGGCCCACAGGCTCTGATGGATCAGCGATGGTGAACGGGAAATCCGGGTGAGTGGCAGGAGGACCGGGCTGGCTGTCAGGCTGTTGGAATGGCCAGCTCATCCCTAGCTGCTCAGGGGCTCAGGCCTGCAGGAAAGCAGGTCCCTGTGACTTCACCTCCATTCACATGCACCGGGCCGGCCGCTGATGGAACGCGCTGCCCACTTGGGGCCGCTCACACTGGGGCAGGTAGGTCCCGGGAGTGCCCCGCAGCTTCCGTCAGTGCCTCAAGCCCCATCAGCAGCAGTGGCAGCAGCAGCGACAGCAGCAGCGCCCACGTGAGTGGCCCGAGTGGGCAGCGCATTCCATCAGTGGCCGGCCCAGCACATGTGCATGGAGGTGAAGTCACTGGCATCTGCTTTCCCACAGGCCTGAGCCCCCGAGCACGGGGATGAGCTGGTGATCCCAATGACCTGACAGCCCGGTGGAGGTGGAGTTCAGCCTGGGGACTGGCAAACGGGCAGGAGATGGCCCTGAACAAAGGAGGCTAGGCCCTAGGGACCCTAGCCGCATGATTTCATGTGCTGGGCCTGTAGTATACAATATAAGGTAAGCGCTATTTGTATCCCCATCTGGTAGACTTTAAACATCATTGAAAGTTGTCTTATTTCATTGCTAAAAAAAAAAAGAAAATTGTCTTATTTCAGATCCAATGCTCTTAATTACTATGCTGTTGGATCCCAGCAATAACATCCAATCTCTGCTAAAATAGTCTAGTAACAGCAAATGCTGAATGCCCAGTCTCATCAAATCAAGCTGTCTTCTTTCATTGTACTCACTCCTTATCTTTTGGGTTCCACCTTTGAGAAGGTTCTTTGGTTCTTCCTCCTTGAAATAAATAAGCAATCATTTCTGAGCAGTGGGCAGTTACCTTCAACACTCTTATTTTTGTTCAGGTTATATATCTAAAGGCAAAATTCTAATTGTAACTACTACTCTGGCAACAGTACTACTCTAGTAACCGATGCAATGTTGCTTCAATGTATTAAGATTCAGCATTTCCATTTAAATAATACCCAGATATAATTTACCCAATGAAAAAGAATACCATGAAAGAACATGCATAATAAAAATATTACTTGTTTTGTATGTCTACAATTAATTATCCAATATTTTTACTGTCTGATTAGAAAATGAAAAAAAAAACACATGAAATTCAACAAGTTTCCAAAAAGATTTATTGGTAATGTATAATTTTCATTTGTTAAATTTTCCCATAGTTGATGTGAAGATCATCATTATAACATTCACTTTTACATATCTCTAGACAGGGAGGCCATATGAAGTCCTTCTCGATGCTGGACTCTTTAGTTCTGATCTGGATAATGCATGTTCTCCCCTTCCAGGGGTTCTCAGGCTTCGGAGAGCTTCTTTAAAATGTTTCCCTGGAACATTTTAAAGAAGTGGAAATGATGTCGTTCTCCCTATCAGATACAAAAAATAGATTCATTCCTCATTAATAATTCTATCTAATTATTATGGTAGCATTTTTATGCATCTTATTTACTGATTCACTTTATTCAACTTCATGGGTGAGTTACTCTGATTCTTTTTACATTTACTTTCAAATGATAGTTGTTGTAATTTTATAGTGGTTTCAGGTGTAAAGTCCCATGGTTAGACATTATTTAACTTACAGTTATCACCCTGATAAATCTAGACAACATATATTGTTATCATAATATTATTGATATTATTATTGACTATATTCCCTATACTGTACTTTACATCTCTGTGACTATTCTGTAACTACCAATTTGTACTTTTAAATCCCTTTACCTTTTTCTCCCATTCCCCCAACTCCTTTCCTATCTGGCAACCACTAACATTTTCGCTATATCTATGTGTCTGTTTCTGTCCTACTTGTGCATTTATTTTGTTTTTTAGATTCCACGTATAAGTAAAATCATCAGTGCATTTGTCTTTCTCTGTCTGAGTTATTTCACTCAGCACAGTACCCTCTAGGTCCATCCATGTTGTTGCAGATAGCAAAAAGTAATTCCTTTTAATGTCTGAATCATATTCCAGTATATATATATATATATATATATATATATATATATATACATACACACACACACACACTGAGTGTCCAGATTATTATGATCTCTGAACACATAATAATCTGGCTACTCAGTATATATATATTTGAGACCTGGTGCATGAATTCGTGCATGGGTGGGGTCAGGCCAACCTGGCCAGGGGGAGGAGACATGGCCAGTTAGCCGGCCTGCCTGCTGGTCAAACTCCTGGTCAAGGGAACAATTTGCATATTAACCTTTTATTATATAGGATATACACTGAGTGGTCTGATTATTATGCGTTCAGAGATCATAATAATCTAGCTACTCAGTGTATATACTAAAGGCCCAGTGCACCAAATTTGTGCACTAGAGGGGGAGGTTCCCTCAGCCTGACCTGTGCCCTCTTGCAGACCAGGACCCTTCACTTCTTAGTGCACACCTGCTCTCTGATCCTTACTGCTCATCTAGCTGCTCCTTAGCGCTGCCACAGAGGCAGGAGAGGCTCCTGCCAATGCTGCTGTGCTCGCCACCTGTGAGCCTGGCTTCTAGCTGAGCGGTGCTTTCCCTGTGGGAGCACAATGACTACCAGGGGGCAGCTCTTGTGTTGTGCATCTGCCCCCTGGTGGTCAGTGTGCATTCATCATAGCAACCTGTCATTCTGGTCCTTCCACCGTATCGGTCACTTAGGCTTTTATTATATAGACTAGAGGTCCGGTGCATGAAATTCGTGCACGGGGGTGGGGGGTGTGTCCCTCAGCCCAGCCTGCACCCTATCCACTCTGGGACACCTGGAGGGATGTCTAACTGCCCGTTTAGGCCCATCCTACTGGGATCGGGCCTAAACGGGCAGTCGGACATCTCTCTCACAATCCAGGACTGCTGGCTCCCAACTGCTCACCTGCCTGCCTTCCTGATTGCCCCTAACCGCTTCTGCCTGCGAGCCTGATCACCCCCTAACCACTCCCCTGCCAGCCTGATTGATGCCTAACTGCTCCCCTGCCAGCCTGTTTGCCCCTAACTGCCCTCCCCTGCAGGCCTTGTTCCCCCCAAATGCTCTCCCCTGCAGGCCTGTGTCCCCCCCAGTTGCCCTTCCCTACAGGCCCAGTTGCCCCCAACTTCCCTCCTCTGCCAGTTTGGTCACCCCTAACTGCCCTCCCCTGCAGGCTTGATCGCCCCCAATTGCCCTCCCTTCCATGCCTGGTCCCTCCCAACTGCCCTCCCCTGCTGGCCTTCTTGTGGTGGCCATCTTGTGTCCACATGGGGCCGGTCATTTTTGACCACATGGGGCAGCCATCTTGTGTGTTGGAGTGATGGTCAATTTGTATATTACTCTTTTATTAGATAAGACTAGGTACCTGGTGCATGAAATTTGTGCATGGGGGGGAGGGGTGTCTCTCAGCCCATCCTGCACCCTCTCCAATCTGTGATCCCTCTCACAATCCAGGACTACTGGCTTGCAAGCACTCACCTGCCAGCCTGCCTGGTTGGCCCTAACCGCTTCTGCCTGCCAGCTCAATCACCCCTAACCACTCCCCTGCCAGCCTGATCGATGCTTAACTGCTCTCCTGCTGGCCCCATTGCCCCTAACTGCCTTCCCCTGCAGGCCTGGTCTCCCCCAACTGCCCTCCCCTGCAGGCCTGGTTGCCCTCAACTGCCCTCCCCTGTAGGGCTGGTCTCCCCCAAATGCCCTCCCCTGCAGGCCTGATTGCTCCTAACTGTCCTCCCCTGCAAACCTGGTCCCTCCCAACTGCCCTCCCCTGCTGGCTTGATCGCCCACAATCTGCTCTCCCTTGCAGGCCTGGGTACCTCCCAACTACCCTCCCCAGCTGGCCATCTTGTGGTGGCCATCTTGTATCCACATGGGGTGGCCATCTTGTGTGTTAGAGTGATGGCCAATTTGCATATTACCTCTTTATTATATAGGATATATATGTACCGCTTCTTCTTAATCTCTGCATCTACTGATGGACATTTAGGTTACTTCCATATATTGGATATTGTAAATAATGCGCCAATAAACATATGGAGATATACACACACACACACACACACACACACACATATATATATATACTTTTTTTTTTATTGAGTGTGCTGGGTTCCTTCGGATAAATACCCAGAAGTGGAATTGCTAGGTCCTTCTTTGTTTCTCACTATACCCTTTGCTTTGAAGTATATTTGTCTGGTATAGGTATTGCTACCCTACCCAGCTATTTTGTTTTGTTTTATTTTACCCCAACTCTTATCCAGTGCTCCCTTGCAAACAAATAAAAGAGAAGGGATATCCAGAGCATACTACTTCTCCCTATCTTTTGTGCATTAATATTGATTTTACTTAGCTAAATTCGTTAGAGTTTGAATATTTATTTTGAACATTGATACTACAAGAGAAATGTAATAAAGTATTGCATATCTATTTTTAAGTGTTCAAAATACATGAACATAAGAGAAAAGTAATAATTGCAAAACTTTTTGCCTCCCATACTACCCATTTCAACATTTGGTATATTTCAGGTCTGAGGGTGTCTCTTTAATTCCAAAGCAGAAAATAAAGAAGGATTTAGAGACCAGAATTCTAAAATGTGAAATGCTTATTTAAATGTTTTATAGATAACATCAGGTCTTCAGGAGCATGTACTATATTCATTATAGGTAAAAACCAAACACATTCAACTTAGCTCCTTTGTTAGTACAGAGAAAAAGGTTACATACAGAAAAAATGTGCAAAAGTAAAAGTGAAGAAAAGGATCATTTGTGAAGAAAACACTAGAAGTTAAGTCGTATTTATATTTAATAGTCAATCTGGAAAGATGACCCATTAATTCCTCCTCTGCATGAACCAGGGATCACTTCAAGAGGAGCACATATTTCCCTTCCTCTTGAATCTGGGCTGGCCTTTGATCAATACAGTGCAGCAGGAAGGGGACATTAAGGGACCATCAACTTCTGCTTCTTTTCCCTTGAAGTGATCACTCATACTTTCTCTGATGAACCAGATACATAAAGAGGTCTTAGGAGACCTGCTTACCAGTATAGATGGTTCCTGACTAGTGGTTGGACTTACGATTTTTTTCAACTTTGCAATGGGGCAAAAGTGATATGTGTCCAGCAGAAACCTCACTTCAGATTATGAATTTTGATATTTCCTGGGCCAGCAATAGCAGTATGATTTTCTCTCATGATGCCGGGCAGCAGCAGCCAGCGACAGCTCCCAGTCTAGCCACACTATCATGAGGGTAAACAATTGATACTCCGCAACGTACTGTGTTGCCAGCATTTTCGGGGATATTGCATTTTGTGTTTTTGCATCATATCATGTCTACAAATCACCCATCTGAGTCTCCTGCTCTGGTGAGAAGAGGAAGACAATTACTTTTGAGATGAAACTCAAGATAATTGCCCAGATGTAGGCTACTGTAAGTGTTCTGAACACATTAAGATAGGGTAGGCTAAACTATGATGTTCCCTAGGTTAGGCGAAGTAAATGAGTTTCAACTTATGATATTTTCAGCTTTTGATGGCTTTATCAGGATATAACCTACCCATCATAAGTGGAGGAGCATCAGTTTTCTGCCAACACTTAGAAACAGCTGTCTTGGGTTTTGTAGCCCAGGCAAGTCTCCAGATGACTAAAGCTCTAATTGATATCATGTGGAGCAGATAAACCATCCAGCTGAGTCCAATCAACTCACAGAAAGGTAAGGGAATGTTAAGTCATTAAGTTTGGGGAAAGTTGCTGTGCAGCAATAGATAACCAAAACATATACATGATGGAAATAGTTAAATAGTAAGCAAAGTATAGTACAGAAGTAAACATATTAGGTTGAGGAGGGCAAAGGAAATTTAAGATAAATACCTGGCTTATTTATGCAACTTAAATAAAATATCTTCCTAGGGGACACAGATTTTTTAAAATTTTATGTATTTGAAAGTAAAGGATAAAAATATTTGAAAGATAGTTTTTCACAGTGTAGTTTTATACTTAATGTGGAAAGAAAAACGAGTTTAGTGGTATTTCCTAAAACTCTAAGTTGCCTTGAAAATTTTGTTATTAAAAAGATGAGCCCTGGCTGGTGTTCTCAGTGGTTAGAGCGTTGGCCCATGCACAGAGGGTCATTGGTTCAATTCCCAGTCAAGGGCAAGTACTTGGGTTTCAGGTTCTACTCTTGGCCCCAGTTAGGGCTCATGTGGGAGGCAACCAATCAATGTGTCTCTTTCACATTGATGTTTCTTTCTCTCTGTCTCCCCTCCCTCCTTTCCACTCTTTCTAAAAAAAAAAAGCAACTGAAAAAACATCCTTGGGGGAGGATTAACAAAACAAACAAACAAACAAACAAACTACAGAAAACAACAATAAGAAGATGAAGAGAATCCAAGCCAAGACACAAAGACAGAAAAAAATACTTATGGAATAGTTGAAGAAAAGGACTTGGAGTGAGCTTTTTCTCTAACTTTGGGAAAAAAAGAATTGTCTTTACAATTGAAGAATTTAGTTTGTGTACCCTGAAAATCAACAAACAAAAGGAAATAAATAAATAAAAAGAAAAGTGGGGGAAAAAAACACACCCTTGAATACAATTTATTTTAAAAGAAAGAAAAATTTTTAAAATTTACTGAAAAATATTGAGGGGAGGGGGAAGGAAAGGGAATGCAGTTCTGGGGGAGTAGTAACTTTCAGTAACTACTGAAAAGTCTTAAGGTGTTACCATGTCCTCTTTGCTCTCATAATCCCTTTTCATATATGTTGTGGAAGTTACCACATTAAAATTTTTTAAGTTTTTTAAAAATATATTTTATTGATTTTTTACAGACGAAGGGAAAGGAATAGAGAGTTAGATACATCGATCAACTACCTTCTGCATACCTCCTACTGGGGACATGCCTGCAACAAAGGTACATGCCCTTGACCAGAATCAAACCTGGGACTCTTCAGTCCCCAGGCAGACACTCTATCCCACTGGGCCAAACCAGTTAGGGCAAACTTTTAACTTACTTGTATATATATCTGTCTCATACCACTAAACTATACAAATTTCCATGGCAAAGACTTGACTTATTTACATTTATATCACTGAGATAATGTAGATGTTAATGGATGTTTTTGTTCAGTGAATAACTGATTGATTTACTATAAATTGGTAAGCATGTGAAATGCAAAGTCAACCTATTAGCAGAAGCATGCCCTTTGTCAGAGATAGCCGTGTTGTTTAAGAGGTCTTCTAATTCTCGTGGCCTGCAATCAAAAGAAGCTGGAACAGCCTTCTTCTAGAGAGCTGAAGAGGCTGACCATTCTATGTAAGAAAAAAATGCATATTTTTTAAAATTAATAAACCTATCTTCTGAAACCTAAGTTTTACAATAGCTCTTAGAGTGATTGTAATTCTGATAATATTCTAGCAATTTCAGGTCATTGAGTAGCAACTATGTGCTAAACATGTTGTCTGGAGACATGTATGTGGAAACCCTATGGTCTCTGCTCTAAAATGCCTTGTGACATCAGACAAGATGAAAATGTAAAGAGAAGGAAGTGCCTACAAGTGCAAAGAATTATTCTAAAGCCCTTTGCCTTATATCATCCTCTTAATAACTCACACATCCAATAGTTTTATTCCAATTTGTAGGCTAAGAAATTAGAATGAGAGATATTCAGTAACTTGTTCAATATGGGCAAGCTAATATTTAGAAATTTGCTCTCTTCCCTCCCCCATCTCTGCCTCTCCCTTCCCTTCCCTCCTTTCCTTTCTTCTTTCCCCTCCTTCTCCTCCCCTCCCTTCCCTTCCTGTCTCTCTTTCCCCCCACTTCAAATTTCAGACCCCAATATTACGAGTTGAAAGTACTGACATAGTCTATGCAAGGCACTATGAGAACAGGGGCAAAGCTCTCTTGGAAAGAGGAATCTCTGGGTTATGGGATGCTATGATTAAGACTCCTGTGTGTCCTCCATCCCTGTTCTCTACTGCTCTCTTTTGGTGTGGCTATTCTGCAGTAGCACAGAATGGCTGAGACTTTTTGGAGTCAGGCAGATTCGGGTTATAATTCTGGTAAATAAGATAGATGTGTGACTTTAGAGAAGTTATTATGAGAGCCTTTTTTTTTCTTGCCCATAGGGGTGCATACATTCTTTATGATTGGTGTTTTGGGTTTCTTTGACCCCTAGAAGTAGGTCAAATGGCAGTTCCATATTTAATTTTTTGAGGAAACTCCATACTGTTTTCCATAGTGGCTACACTAGTCTGCATTCCCACCAGCAATGTACTAGGGTTTCCTTTTCTCTGCATCTTTGCCAGCACTTATTGACTTGTTAATGATAGTCATTCTGGCAGGCCTGAGGTGGTATCTCATTATCATTTTAATTTGCATCTTACTGATGATCAGTGACTTTGAGCAATTTTTTATGTGTCTCTTGGCCATCTATATATTATCTTTGGAGAAGTGTCTATTTACATCCTTTTCCCATTTTTTAATTGTAATGTTTGTTTTCCTTTTGTTAAGTTGTGTAAGTTCTTTGTATATTTTGGAAATTAACCCCTTATTAGATGTATCATTGGCAAATATGTTCTCCAATTCAGTGGGATCCTTTTTCATTTTGTTGATGGTTTCTTTTGCTGTGCAGAAGATTTTGTTTTGATGTAGTCCCACTTATTTTTCCTTTGTTTCTCTTGCCCTAGGAAGATGTATTTGTAAACATATTGCTACAAGAGATGTCTAAGATTTTGCTGCCTACTGGTATGATTTCTTCTAGGATTTTTATGGTTTCACAGCTTTTATCCATTTTATCTGTTTATTCTTATGTATTGTGTAAGTTGGTGCTATTTATATCAGCTAAGATTTGGAAACTGCCCAAGTGTCCATCAGTACATGAATGGATAAAAAAAGTGGTACATTTACACAATGGAATACTATGCAGCTATGAAAAAGAAGGATCTCTTTCCCTTTGAGACAGCAGGGTGGGACCTGGAGAGTATTATGCTAAGCAAAATAAGCCAGTGAGAGAAAGACAAATATTACATGGTCTCACTTATATGGGCATTCTAATGAACAAAATAAATTGACACACAAGATCCAGAGACATAGATGCATGGAATAGACTGATCAGTCTCAGAGGGAAAGGAGTGGGTGGAAAGAAATTAACCAAATAATTTATATGCATATATGCATAACTCACGGGTACCGATAATAGTGTCATAGGCCTGGGGAGTGGAGTAGAGGGGTCATTTGGGAGTGGGGGAAGAAGGATATCTTTCAACAATAAAGCTAAATTAAAAAAAATAAAAAATAACAACATGTACCTGGTAGAGCTGTTATAAGGATTCTGCATGAGATGTGTATTAAGTGTTAGTATAGTGGCTGGTTTAATACCCTCTTAGCAAGTGGTGGGAGTTAGTCTAAAGAATTTTTCATTATAGATACACTGATTCCTGGTTGGTTGATCTGATTCAGTAGGCCTGAATAGGATATTTTCCTAGGCATCCAAGATTTTGTCACATCATCTTTGATATTCTCACTGAAATAAAAGGAATTGTGGAGTACATTTTCTGACGTAACCAATAATTACAGCCTTTTAATTTGAAACCATTTCTCTAGGAATGATGTAGTAGAAGTCCTTTATAGACTCAGCACCACACTTTCTGATCTGTTTCTTTGGCATTTAGAGAGAGGACCTCACTCAGGGAGCATGTCTCCTGTATCTCCTCAGCCTCCTCAAAGGTGAGCTTTGCTTGTGACTCCAATGACGCAAGCAGCTCCTGAGGGGCGATCGGGGCAGCAGCCACTGCTCACACCTGCTGATGGCGCTGTCCCTGCTCTCACTTGCTGCTGACACCAGCCACAATCACTCCATGCTGTCAGCGGGTGCGAGGGGAGCCGGAGTATGGGAGCTGCAGCGGCAGGAGACGGGCTGCCTGCAGACAGAGGACCAGGGGCCATGGTGGGAAGGGCTGGGTGGGGGCACGAAGGATGGGTGGAGACCCGCTCCTGTGCCCACCTCAGCCTTGTGGCCCACAGTTCCTTTCAAGGTGCACAAAGTATTCTTCATAATATTAAACAAAACAGGACATTTGACTGCACATCTTTAGGCTCACCTACTGGTTCATACTTTTACTCAGCCCCTGAATCTGAACAAAAATAGTTAATTTTCAGGAGACTGTTAAAAGAAAAAAATCAATGCTTATTTCCACCCTAACCCTGGCCTCATCCCAACCAAAGCTGAATCTTCAAAATCTAAAATATTTGAGGTCCCAGGGTCTGCCTTCCATTCTCCTCAGGCAGTGGAACGAGGAGGGAGGTCAGAGCTCAGAATCCTGACTCCAGATACCAGGGTGGCACGGGCAAAATAGGAGAAAAGACATGAATTCATTAAAGAATAACAGCTGAAGCAGGCACTTACCCAGTGAATTGGGAAGGAAATTTCTGAGAAGGCTTTAAGAATGTGGAGGAAAAGGAGCAGTTAATCTGAAATACAAAATTGAAAGGCATGGCAGATGCATGATTCTAGTCTTACAGATAAGATTCCTTCTGGAATTCAGCAGCGGCTAAGAGAAGCAAGACAATTGGCTGCTGGGCTCAATCTGTAAACAGTGCTGGTCGACACAGTGAAGATGTTTATTAGAAAAGTTAATGCAATGTCAGGGCGGAAGATCAATGTTTAACCTGATTTCACTGCAATCTATTGGTCTGCCTTGGAATACAGAATGGAAAATTAGCAAACCAGAAAAGGAAATGTAAGGGATTTTTTTTCATAAGAGAACTGTCAAATCATGGGCACTGATATTTGTGAAAATGAAAAAGTCAACAATTACGTTCATTTTTTAGTTAATGCATATTCACATATTTTTATTAAACATTAAAAATGGAATAATTACATTAGCATTTTCATTTGCCTCAATATCCAGGGAAAGTCACGGAATTTTTGAGATTCGCTGTGCTCAGTCCTCTCATTTTCTGGATTAAACCCTAAGGACAGAGCTATCACATGACTTTCCCGAGATGACACAGTCAGGTAGGAGTGTAGTCAGTGATGCACACTGATTCCCAGATTACAGGTAAAGAAAGAGGGGCATGCGATCAGGAGAAAGGTCATTGCCTGTGCCACGACTTCCGTCTGGCATTACTACCTGAGAAGCCTGTTGGTCATTCTCATTGTAAACGTGCCTTCAGAATTCTTCAATGTAACATTACCTGCAAAGCATTATTTAACTAATCCCCATATAATGTGTGTGTGTGTGTGTGTGTGCGTGTGTGTCTGTCAGTCTAGATGATAAATTAAAAAGCATCCTCTGTGGATGACAGCCTACAGAGGAGGAGGGGTGATTCCTCTCTGCTCCCTGATTTAGAAATAAAAATATGTACTCGATTGCTGAACTCACAGATGCGTTAAAACAGCTTTTTTATTCCCCCCACATGACCTCTAGCTTCTCTTTTAAATTGGTAATTTGGAGAATATCTAACAGAGTTATTGCAATCTTTTTCTACAGTGATTATTAAAGGCGATATTTCAGCCTATATTTTTAAAATGTCTCACTGGAAAAGGAAACTAAGAAGTGAGTTTTTCCCTTTGTATGTACCTGAGACAGAAAAACACTGGGGGGTTGGGGGGAGAATGCAGTGTGTTTCCTGGGCACAAGGAAGCTGTCAATGGCCCGGGGAGGGAGTGAAGCGTGGGTTTCCGGGCAGCAGCAAAGGGCTGACCTCACTAAACCTCTGCTGCCCTGCTGGGCCCGCAGAGCTCGCTCCTGTCAGAGGCACGATTAGTACAGCTCCCCTCGCAGCTGTCCGTTGAGGGCGGCCAATTTAAAAACAGGGAGTCAGCCAATTAATTACACTGTCAGCAATAAATATAACAATGGGCTGTGATGGCAATTCAGTCCCAGGATGCATCCAGGCAGCCATCTGTACGTCTGTCTTCCGCGTGAACATGGCACTTGTTGCTGCAGAACTCCTTGAGGCCAGTGTCTTAGCCATCAGGGAGCAGAGGGTTACCGCCCTTCCTCCTCTGTAGGCTGTCATCCTTGAGTTTCACCCCTTTCAGAGGAATCAACTTTGAGTGCAAATTGGAGATTCAGCAGGAGCCCTGACCCTAAGGATAAATGAACAGATCATTTATTCAATCTCGTGTTTATTCATTTACTAACATTTATTGAGAGATTTTTGTTCACCAGGAACACACCAGAGAAGTAAGGATATGGAGACAACGGAGTCCATCAATATAGTAGAAATTAATGTATGTTAAAAGAGCACCACTAGCCATTTTCTGTGTATTTTATTGTGAATGCCCTGGGTAGTTCTCTCTTAGACAAATCCATTTTTATGATCCACACGGACAATTAAAATTGCTGAGTTCCTCCTTTTTTCCCCACCAATATTTTTGCTATTCCTTTTCCTTGAATTCTTTGAATCAGTTTTAAAGATGGTTACTTAAAAAAAAATTAGAATAGGAAATCAGCACAGAAAAGTCTTATCTAATACTTGCCTACTTAAATTAAGGGCAATGAGGCCTGTTACTTGATGCTGTTGATTAATGCCTGATCTACTATTCCTTTAGCCAAAGACAGGGAATTGGTGGTTTGATAGCCATATCTTAATTTCAGCTAGGTTTCATCCAAGTCCAGAGGGATATCACTCCAGTCCTGCTCCTCAGTAGCAGAGAATATATTTGAATCAGTTGAATCTTTCTCCAGTTTATGCTCAGAGGGGAGCGTTTAGAGTTGAGGATTAACATAGTTGAAGAGCTCTAAACAACACTGCTCTAAGGCTGCTTTTTCTATTTCTACTTTCCTTTGCACTGTTCCTTATTTTCTATAGCTCTATTTCTATCTTTTTTTTTCCCCCTGTTACTAACCAGATCTAGGCTTATCTCTAATTCCAATCCACAAATACGAAGCACAAGTTTATTTAAATGAATGATAAAGTTTCTTTTCTTTAATTTTACAAAGTTAGAGGCTCCCCCCCCTTTTCTTTCTTTCTTTCTTTTTTTTTTTTTTTTTACCAGATCAGAACCTTTTTCTAAAGTGAAGACGAAGAATTTTGAGGAGAAAAATGGAAATTTCAATAAATCTACCTTATTTCATTTGTTTCATTTCGTCTCAAATGGCTTTTATAATGAGTTGGCATTTAAAATAAATATCCTACAGCTCTGATGAAGAGAAAAGCAGACACTGACATGTGATTTGAAGCAAAATGTAGATATGGATTGGAAATGAATTTTGATGATGTTATGGCAACTGTCTTATCCTTTGAACATTCTTTTCTTGGAAAAAAAAGGAAATTAAAATAATATTTTCTTTCCTTCCTCCCTTTTTTCTTTTTTTCTTTCTTCCTTCTCTCCTCTCTTGCTCTATTTCTGTCTCTTTCTCTGTCCCTTTCCCTCTTTTTCTTTCTTCTTTATTTTCTTTTATTCTTTTATCTTAAATCTTTAAGTACTTAGTATGTATCAAGACTGAGCTAGGTGCTGGTGAAAAGAAATGAGCATAGCCTGTGACCTCAAAAAACTTAGAGTTGGGAAGACTGACAGGTCAAAACGCAATTTAGTTCCTTGTTTAAGTGCCCTCAACTAGGATTTTTTTAAAGTTATTTTATGAGAGAGATGCCTAACCTAGAGTTGGCAGTGTCCTCTAAATAGAAATCTGAAGCTGGATTAAGTATTAGTTAGGCAAATAGAAGTGAATTGTTTTTAGGGCAGGAAACATCAGGAACAAGGCCACAGAGCAAAGAGCACACTGGGCTTTCAAGACCACTTCTTTTCTGCCATCTTTCCCCCAACCTAGTTATGGAAAAATCCTGTGAGTTCCAGATGTGTGAGTGGGGGTGAAGGGAGGGGTGGTGTCTAGAAGATAATAAAGAGAATTTTACTTGTCTAAAAGTAAATGTAGGATTGTCTGAGAATTCTGCTTATACCAGTAAATGTTTGTAGAGGAGAAAGGAACATTTAGTGTATGTATCCTGTATAATAAAAGACTAATATGCTAAATGACTGGTTGTCTGGTCATCTGTTCAACCAATCAAAGTGTAATATGCTAATGATATGCTAAGGCTGCTCAACTGCTCAGTATGACGTGCACTGACCACCAGGGGGCAAACAGTCGACCAGTAGACCAGTCGCTATGATGGGCACTAACCACCAGGGGACAAACACTCTGACTGGTAGGTTAGCTTGCTGCTGGGGTCCAGCCAATCGGGACTGAGCAAGATGGGCCGGGCACACCCTGAAGTCCTCCTGCAGTCCCTCACCAGCTGGGCCAACATCCCGTGTCCTACCCCGGCCCTGATTGTGCACTGGTGGGGTCTCTTGGCCTGGCCTCACCCTCTCGCAATCTGGGCTGAGGGACCCCCCCTCCCGCCACCTGAGTACCCAAATTTCATGCACTGGGTCTCCAGTAATATAATAAAAACCACTATTTACTGGGTTCTTTAAGATGTAACAATCATTATGCTAAGTGATTTATTGTAATTTTAACTGAGGAAGGTATTATTACTATTATTTTGTTTGTAAGTGAAGTTAAAGCTTTGAGGACTTAAGCAACTTTCCCAAGGTATTATCAAGGATCAGAGTTTTATGCAGTTTGCAAATCCAGCTGTTTGATTCTATAATTCACTCATTTAATAATACCTTATATAGCTTCATGAAAATATTAAGAAGTAAAGATTTAAAAGAACAAAAACAAAGATGTGAAAAGAATTTATGAGGAAGAGTATCAACAATAGCAGTAGAACACTTCTCCAATGCCACTATATATGAGGGCACCATGAAAATATATAAAATAATTATATTTTTAAAGTAATTCTTATGTAGTTATTATTTTATACTAGTGGCCCAGTGCATGAATTTGTGCACATTGAAAGGAAATTAATTAAAAGAAATATTTTAATATCGCTATTTGCCCTTTCTCTGTAATAGAAGTGTCAACCAAATTCATGATAAACAATGACAGAGCATGCATGAGTCAACCCAGCCTTTTATATATATAGAATAAACTTGCTTAATTAGACCTGCTTTCTGATTTAGCTAAACTTTTTCCAGTCCAGTGAAGCACCCCAACTTCTCTTTCAGGTAATTATCAGCAACACAGCAGTAAATATCAACATGAATCAGATTATTATTGTAGATCACGCAGGGAGAGCAAAGGGTAAACTATTTAACTGCAGCAGTGTTTGACTATACTTTGCGCAGTGAGAAAACCTGAAGTCATTTTCAAGGTCCACCATTTCTTACTCCTTTTCAGTGGTGTCAAGTTTCTAAGCTTTCTAAATCTCCATTTTCCGGCTAATGAAAAGAAAATAGGATTCTACCGAGTCTCCTATCTACCTATTTCAGGACTTCTGTGAGGGTCAAATGAGATGAGGCATGGGAAAACGCTTCACAGACATTTGGTTAAAGTGTAAAATGTTTGCACCTGACTATAAAGCAAGTTGTGTTCCTGGGCTGAAAAAACTGCAAGGAGGCTATTCGCTAGGGAGAGGAAGCCAGCGTTGCTACGTGACATCATTATCCAGATGGACACTTAGCCTTTTATATAGATGAATAGATAATCTTTTATGTAATTGTTTATTGTATAATTATTTTATTTTTATATAATGGGTTTTTCTCTAATATTTTATAATTAAGATATGAAGAAAAATATGTACCTAAAGTAATGTATAATACTGAGTAACAATGATCACAAGTAGCATTTGAATTATGACTTGCAATTTCTAAAATAATTTTCATATATATATAAATATATAATTTCAGTTTTATAAAGGTATGCATGATGGGTAAAATTGGTCAGTTTTTGCTGAAATAAGGCTACGTAATAACCATAAAATTTTAGTGGCTTATAGCTGCAGACATTTTTTTCTCCTGACCTTTGATCTTCACACTGGTTTTGGTTTCCTGGTCCTGTCTGGATTAGCGATATTAAAATATCACATATTCAAATGCAATATGGCTTTGAGGGGGTCCTGCTTGACTCCAGGCTTTCAGTTAGGTTTGGTTCTGCTTCATATGCCTTTATTCTGAGGCCCAGGATAAAGAAGTAGTGGCTGTTCAGGGCGTGTGGTCCTCAGTAGATGACAGGGCCACAAAAGAAAGCAACCTAAGCTTTGGAGGCCCATTTATAGCATCTACTCATGTCCTATCTCTTAACCTTCTCTTAGCCAAATCAAGTCACAGGGCCAAGGCCAGAATCAAAGGATGCCAATGTATTATCTTACTACAGGAAGGAAAATATGTGAGAATAATAGCCCTATTTACAAATGAGGCAGGATCCCAAAAATTTGAATAACCTGCTCATGATCACACAGTTGACAAGTAGATGAGTTGGGATTCAGGTCTTTATATTAGGATGCTGACTTTGTGTGCTTTGTTATGACACAAAATCCTCTAAAATGAGGATTACTTAAGGTCAGGGAATCTGGAAACTTTTGGGGATAGGTAAGATTTGATATAGATGTAGAAAGACATTTAAATATTAAATAGGTTAATGTACATTCCAGTTTACCTGAGACAGTTACTAAATAATCACTCCTCCTACCTGCCCTCCCCCTCCCAAACAGAGTCCTGATTTAGAAAATAAATTATATGATCACTTTAGGCTCTGGTAAGTGGATAGAAATATGAAATATGTTCCATTAAAGAAGTACCTTGTGTGTAATTCTTGAAAAGGGAAAAAATACACATGGCATATTCAGATGTAATGAAGAGACTAGTCTATTTGGTATGGAGGATACAAGTTGGGGATATTCAGATCTATTTATTGAAGACAGAGTTGATACCAATTTGCTGATTGTCAGACAGAGAAGATGGGGTTTATTTTTGTACTTTAGTAGGGAGCCACTGAAAATATTGGAGCAGGATAGTGACTCCATTACAGGTGGTGGTTTAGGAAGAGAAATGTAGGACAGACTGAATGAAAGAAAGTATAGGGTAAGAGAACCAGTCATTAAACAAATTCATTAGTGTTGATATGAGATCATGGTAGTCTAGATGAAATTGAAGAGAATGAACTCTAAGGGACAGGTATTAGAGCTATCACCAGTGAAGAGTTTTAAACATTCAAGTGGTTAGGAAGAGAAGGCAGTTGGATATATGGAACAGGAACTCAGGGAGAGGTATATATTAGAGGTATAAATCTGAGAGTCTAGTCTTGACATTTACTGTGTGACTTTAGACAAATTACTTAACTCCTTTGCACTTCATTTTTTTAAAATTAAAAATAAAACTAGAGAACAAAATCACACTTCCATGGAACAGTGAGTACTCTCCTCTCAAAAAACAAAAACTAGCTATGATTATTCCCTTGTATATTAAGAAAACATTTATTGAATTTTTGCTGTTATTGGCACTGGAGTACTTTTTCTGAGAAATACAATAATGCAATGTTCATTAAAAATAGGTCTACTCTTAGGAGCTTATGGTCTAGTAGGACAGATGCACTTAATAAGCCAAAATATACAAAACACAGAGGCACAAAAAAATTACTATTGAATTTTATGATGATAATTATTTCCAGTTGTAGAAAAGATTTGTAAAGAAGGAAATAAATAAGCTGGGCTCTGCACGATTGCTTGTATTTGGATATAAAAGATGCTAGGAAGAGCATATTTAGCAGAAGGGCCACCATAATATTGACATCTAACCTCCTACTTTATATCTTAACAAATAATGACACAGTGGTTAAATTTAGCTTATCTTGTAGTTATACAAACGGGAAATAAGTTTGGGAGTGAGGTCATGGAAAGCCTTAAATGCTTTAAATACTATGAGGAACATAAAAGAGCTATATTGAGAGATTTGTGAAAAGAGGCAGGAATGACAATATCAGAGAAGTGCATGATTTAGAAATATTTTGACCATATTTTCAATGAATTAATGTGCAAGGAGACTTTATTTAAGAAGCTCTTGCAATAACTCATGAGAGAAATAATTAGGACCTGAACTGGAATATAGGCATGATATTAGAGAGGAGAAGGTGGATGATAGAAAAATTAAAAATGTAGTTCCAAAAGTACCAAGAAAGTGGAAGAGTTGGAATGTGGAGTACATGGACCTAGGAAAACAAAACAATTATTGAGAGTGCTGAAGTTTCAAATACAAGAAAAATGGTCACAGCATTGACAGAAACAGTGATGATTGTATTTGTGTAGAAAAACAATAAGTTCCATTTTGGCTTATTGGGTTTCAGGTGTAAGTTGAATAGCTAAGTAGTGATATTTAGCAGATAATTGAAAATATGGGGCAAAAACTTAAAAGAGAGGTCAAATCCTATCTAATAAAAGTGTAATATGCAAATTGACCGAACCGTGGAACAACCAGTCAGTGGGGGGTGGGGCCAGTGAGGAGATGGCACCAGGCCAGCCAAGGCATGAGCCAGCGGGCAGAGGGAAGGAATGGCAATGGGGGGCGGGGGTGGTGGTGGTGATGAGCAGTGGTAGAAGGGCAATGGGGGAGGGGGCCAGCACCATTCCCTGATTGGCCCATCTAGTTGCCTCCCACAGAGGGAGGTTGGGCGGTGGCAGCAGCATGGTGATGGGGGCAGCGCCATCCCCTGATTGCCCATCCAGTCACCTCCCACAGAGGGAGGTCAGACTGCTTAGGCCTGCTCCCCTTTGGGACATCTCCTGAGGTCTCCCGGACTGTGAGAGGGCACAGGCTGGGCTGAGGGACCACCCCCCCCCCAAGTGCACAAATTTTCATGCACTAGGCCTCTAGTCTATATATACAAAAGCCTAAGCGACCGAATGACCAGTTGACCAGTTGCTATGACACCCACTGACCACCAGGGTGCAGACACTCAACACAGGAGCTGCCCCCTGTTGATCAGTGTACTCCCACAGCAGGAGTGCTGTGATGGGTGCCAGACGCAGGGCTCATGGTTGGTGAGTGCCCCTGCAGCCATGCGAGCCACTCTCAATTAGGACTGACTGGGCACAAGCCCGCAGCAGGTGCAGCAGGGCCAAGAGGAGCAGGAGTGGCAGGCAGCGTTGGACTGCCAGTTTTGGCCCAATCCCCGCAGGCCACGCTGAGGGACCCCACCTGTGCATGAATCTGTGCACCAGGCCTCTAGTCTGAAGATATTAACATAAGTATCAGTTACATAGAACTGAAGTAATTAGATTTTTGTAATGTCAAGGAAGAAAGTGTACAGAGAAAAACCTAAATTTAAGGACATAGATGAAAAATAATAATCTTGAGATGGGAGAAAGAGGTCAAAAAGATAGAAAACAATTAGGGAAATAGGAGAGCCATGAAGAGGTAGTTACAGGTAAATGAAGGAAGAATATGGGTATTTTCTAAGGAAATCATGCAGGAAGCTGCTATGGGGGAGAGGGGAGTTCACCATTTGGATATTTGTAGGATAAATTGAATTTGACTTCATAATGGAATGATCACAGAGTGATGCAGTGTAGAATCAGAGAGGTTAGCACTGTAGAGGTAGACAGGTGAGTGTTGTTTATAGAAGGATTGGATAAATCTGGGGAACAAGGTAATGAAAGGAGTTAAACTAATTAAAACAAAACATTGAGGCTCAAGCTTAGGGACAAAAGGAGGATGTGCGTAAATTATTCTGTGGATGCTTCAGGGATAAATAGATTTAAACATAGCAGCATAAATATATATATCAGGCTTATAAGGAAGCCACAATAGGAATTGAATCTTAGAGATATCCCTGGATTGGCAGATGGTGCTCTGGATCAATACTTATTATTTAAATACTCCTGCTTGCCTCCATATTTCCCCCCACCAATAATTGCTCTCACTCGACCTTTATTTTCTGGAGACCACCATGTTTTAAGGCCACATTTAATGTATTGATAACACTTCTTCATAATTTTCCATGTTTATTAAATTCACCCCAAACTAAGGTAATTTCCCTTGGAATGAACTAGCCTTGTTTTCGTGACGGTTCAGCTTTTGTTTAGAGCTGAGGGTTCAGAACATGCACCAGCTCCACTGGACAGATGGGTAATGTGAAGTGAAAAAGCAACAGTAACAGGAAGGCGTGTTCTCATCTTGGGGCACTTCTCTTCAATTCATTCTCACCAGCCGCTCATTCAAAGAATTCACTATAATATGTATCACTGGGAATTTTATGGCTTAGGAAAAACCTGTTCTCTGCTTCCATGGAGTGACTGTTGTCTGTCCTGCAAGCTTGACCTGAGCCAGGATGGAGATTGCTTATCCCAAACCCCTCCACCAACCCCCCTGCCCCTCCTTAGAGACTGTCTGTTCATGCCCGGTGGTCATTCTGACACAAAACAGCACTACTTCCTTGCATCCTGCATGTGCTGGTTCCTGGAACAGGTTGTTTGTCCTGACCTGGGCAAGCATGTAAAGTAATTTCTCATACCAGGTAGCATTCACGTCCTAGGAGCCACGGCTACACCAGTGCCAACCATATATAATATTTGGCACCTGTCAAGTGGCCCAGCGATCCATTTCCTCTTGCAGCAGCCCAAGACACACCTTATATGTAAGTTTCCCTTAATAAACTCCACTAATTACCAGACTGGAGTGCCTAGCCTCTTTCCTCAGGCTTTTTCCTGCCCTCCACTTAGGGAGGTAGATTTCAGTCTTGGGGATTTTCCCTGGATCTGCATATATAAACACCAAGGGATCTTTGAAAGGCTCTAAAACCTTCTGTAAAAATAGATTATAAGGAAAGATAAATATCACATGATCTCACTCATTTGTGGAATATAATTAACAACATAAACTGATGAACTAAAACAGATCCAGAGACAGAGAAGCATCGATCAGACCGTCAAACCTCAAAGGGAAGGTAGGGGAGGGTGGGGGTAAGGGGGAGAGGTCAACCAAAGGACTTGTATGCATGTATATAAGCCTAACCAATGGACACAGACACTGAGGGGCGGGGGGCGGTGAAGGCATGAGTGAGGCGGTGCAGGGGGCAATGGGGGGAAAAGGACACATATGTAATACCTTAATCAATAAAGAAAAAATAGATTGTATTCTATCATGCTATGGGAGAAGGTTCTGGTTCCTTTATAAAATATGTAACTGTATAGAAGCTACTGGACGTTCTCAAGAGAAGAAAAACATAAGGTTGTACCTTTATATCTTCTGGATTTTCCCAAAAGTTAATATTACCAGGTTGTATCCATTTATTTTTTCTGGTTTTCTTCTTTGCCTATGTCTGGCTACAAGGCATCTTATTGCCGATTGCTCTGTTAGAACTAGGCAAGGTGTTAGTCCAGTTGTAGCTTCTTCCTGATTGGGTGTGTTCCTCAGGACCTGCACCTTCAATTTCTACCACATACACTTCTACCCCTAACATAAGCCTCTTTTCCCAAAACAGAGTTTATCTTGGGCAATAGCATTCTGTCGCTCTTAGTCTAAAGCATCATCTAAACGTCCAACATCCCTGGGAAAGATGGTATGGTGTTGTGGATGTTTCTGTGCATATATAACATTTTTGTTCTTTTAAGTCTCCTACTTCTCCCTTAAGTGATACCTATTCTTAAGCTTTAACTTTGATCTTTCTAATAGTGCTGGCTTCCCTATTCTTTGCATGTTGTGGAAAATTTCAGGCAGGAAGTATAGTATAGGTGGAAAGAGGTCAGGAGTGATAAATCAGACTGGGGTTCTGGTTTCGGGCTTTTAATTTGGGGTAAATTTTTATCTTCTGAGTCTTATTTTTCCCATCTGTGAGATAAAAGGGTTGAGTTAGATAGTTTCTAAGGACCAAGGCCAGACCAAGACTTGGCATCCCTCATTGCCAAGTGATTTGGCAGTCCTTCAAACTGATAATCTTCAAACAATTGTTCAACATGTATTTGGTACAGCCAAGGTCAAGAAGGTCAATGCTGCAAGGATTTATTTTCCCCACTTAAGGTCCCTGTCCATATTGGCAGCAATGAGAGCAATTTATATTTTCCCAGTTATACGAGAATTTCCTCCCTCTTGTTAACTGACTCTCTGTTTCTTATGAACTCTAGCCCTGTTTCAGCACACTTTATAGATCAGTGCTCATGCGTGCCCCTTAACATAGCTCTGATAGTTCCCTTTGATTCTCTGTCATCTGCACGTGCCTACTTCAACCAGCAGTGCCTTGTCTTCCCTCTATTCTCCTGCCTGAATATCTTTATTCTTCCTGTCCCCTCTTTGTCCAAATGCCCCAGTGTTGTTTTCTCCCATGGACAACTTTCCTCCAACTTCTCAAAATAGAATGAGTTGTTCTCAACTCCGTGCTCTCATGTGCTTTTTTTATACCTCTGCAGAATTTATTTTATTAATGTCATTCGTTTGCACATGTATCTTTGTTAATAAACTGTGAACTTGGGGAGGTTGAGATCCTTATATTTGCTTTTGCATCTCATGTCCTTAGCTATTAAAGCTTTTATTAGTCAGCTAGTGTTAAAATGATGTTGCACTGCATAACAGAACACCTCAAAACTTAATAGTTTTAATAATATTTTTTTTTTATTCATGCATCTGTGGATCAGTTGGAAAGATGTCGCTTCAGTCTATAGGTCTGTGGACTGGCTGGGCATCTCTGTACTATATCCATATTCCTTTTAAAAGCTTTTTAAAATTTTTACAATGTTTCCAGGTTTGAGATATACTTGACATATAACGCTGTGTAAATTTAGGGTGTACAACATATTGATTTGATACACTTATATATTGTAATATCATTGCCATGATAGTATTGCATTATATCACATAATTGCCATTTGTTTCTTGTGGCAAGAACATTTAAGATCCACTCTCTTCAGCAACTTTTCAGTATATAATACAGTATTATTAACTATAATCAGTATGTTGTACATTAGATATCCAAACCTTACTCATCATATAACTGAAAGTTTGTACCCTTTGATGAGACATCTCCTTGTTTCCCCCAACCCCAACCCCTGATAAGCACCATTCTAGTCTCTGCTTCTATGAGTTTGGCTTTTTAAGATTCCACATGTAAGTGAGGTCATATAGCATTTGTCTTCCTTTGTCTGACTTACCTCATTTAGCATAATGCCCTCAAGTTCCTTCCATATTGTCCTAAATGAAAGGGTGAGCTTCTTTCTCATGGCTGAATAATATTCCAGTATACAATTAACCTATATCTATGTCTATGTCTATGTCTATGTCATCTATGCCTCTTTCTATATATGTCATCTGTATCTATATTTGTATCTGTATCTATATCTATGTTATCTATCTATGTACCATATTCTGAGGCTCATTGGATGGAGAAGAAATGGTTATTCTTTTCATGTCAAGGACAGAAGAACAAGTACTATTCAAGGCCCTACATAAGTCATGAGCACTATATCACATTGTTCAAAACAAGACACATGGTAAATTCCAAAGTCAAGGGCAAAAAAATACACTCCTCTCACCACGAGGCCATGAAAAGGATGAGGACGCATAATATACTACAGTGGTGTGAAGAATTAAGACTACAAATATAATCAACCATAGTACCTGACAATGTGTTTGCAGTTGAATGTTGTTGAATGAATGCATATGCATGAATAAATTTCAAAATTACAGGTGATTCAGCAATTATATAATTTAATAGAAAGAGCAGGGCAGCGTGCCAACCTGAGCTGTAAGTTGTGCTACTGTCGGAGGTTGTTCACTGACCATTAAAGTAGAAGCCAAATGACATGACCCAGCCATGCCCAATGGCACCATGAGGTCCCAGAAAACTGCAGTGTCTGTAATGATTCATTCCTTAATGCAGACTTAAACTCTGGTATAAAAGCAGCTTTCTGCATATCCCAAGAGAAACTGTTTATAAGGGAGAAAAGGAAAGAAGCAATTCCTCTTTCCTGTATAAATCCCTGACAATCAGACTAGGAAGTGATTCCTTTCTATTGTCCTTTTGTTCTTTAGTTTCCAGAGAGCCTCCTTTCCCCGTTATCCCCCGCCGCCCCGCACCTCCAAGAAAAATTCTCACTGGGATTAGTTAGCAAAAATAATTCTTCTTTATACTAAAGAAAACCTGATATGTGTCTTAAAGAAGCCCATAATTCTTTGCATTCTAAAATGATTGTGAAGATTTCAGGTCAGTAAACAAACTGTGAATTTGGATGAAGGATAAGCTCAGATAAAGGACGGCTTGCTAACAAGGTGAAATGGCTATGCAAGGCTTAGCTATTTTGCATGTTTACGGGAAGACCAGGAGAACCTATGAAGCAAGGAGTCCTGTCACAGTTGTGCGCACTTTTCAGAAAGCCAGTGTTCCAGGAGAAAGAGAGCAGAGGGAGCACAGCGATCTGAGAATCCAGGCAGAGCCAATCAGGAGGGAGCAGGCGGGGAAATCAGCTTGCGGAGGAAACTGTATCAAAGGCAGAGAGGAGAGCCCAGGGGGAATACAAAGCTCCCAGGCATATGAGAGGCAATGTGGGGAGGGAGGCTGGTGACAGCTTGGGCCAGAAGCCAAAGGAGGGCTCCTTAGGAAAAAGCACTGTTTTTTCCAGAGAATCAGAGGAGGTCGGAGGCCTTGACTTGGTGAGTGCAGAGGGCCTGGAGGAGACTCCACAGTCCCACCCAGGCCTCTCAGTGCCTGTAGTTTAGAGAAGAGAAGAGGATGAGGAAGGCTAGAATGCAGTGTGCCACTCTGAATAGCCAGAGACAAATTGGTGATTTTTTTTTCTTTCTTGTACTTTGTTTCTATGTCCATATGCACTGATACTCGTAAAAGTCATGACAAAGTGGAGAATGTAAAACCAGAAAAGAAAAGTGAGGGAAAATAATAGGCACCCCAAACATGAGTTCCCTTCTCTTTCTTCCTACCTTTTTCCTTCCTTTCTTATTTGGCAATTTAAAAATACGCATAGTACTACTTTGCTGTCCCTTAGGATTCTATGAAAAGTAGTTTATAAATTATTTGCAAAGCACTTGGAAAGAGTACAGCACTTAATAACATTCCAAACCAGGCCAGGCACGGCAAATTTGCTCAGTGTTGTGGGGAATTTCTTCAGCTTTTCAAGTCCCAATGAGAATGTGAGAACCCCGGCACTTTTCCCTTTATGTGATCTTTAAGTCAGCATGTGCATAAATAAGTAAAGGAAGGTTATTTGACTTTTCCCAGACAGAGGAATAGGAATTTCACCTACATATATTTTTATACTCTTGCCGTACCTCTCTCTCAGTCTCTGTTTTTAAGTGTGTACTCTCAGTGGGAAAATAAAAACAAAAACAAAAAGCAAAAGGCAAAATGGCCTGAACAAACCTGTATAATAAATCTACTTATCTTTGCTTATACTTATTTGTTAAAATAAATGAACAAACAAACAAAAAGGCAGGAAGAATGGGTATCAAATAATTAGTCAGCATCCATGTTCCAAAGGCATAAGTCTGTTCAGTGCTGTCCCTGGCACCAGGGAGCTGAATCAAGTGTAGAGTCAGACGCTTGTCTTCACAGAGCTTACAACTCAGTGGTAAAGATAGTAAATATAAATGTGATGGAGTGAAAAACACAGGGAAGTATGGCTTGGCACTAGTGTGTGTGTGTGCATGTTTAAGCTAATTTCTGACACAAGACAGACATTTAACTATTAGCTATAGTAGCATAGGATGAAAGACAAGAGATTCTCATATCAGAAAACTCTTTCCAAAGCCATTTCAGCCACAATATTTGAAATACGGATGGCCTCCATTATAGGGATGGGGATATATGTGTTAGGTAAACAATTTAAGTGGGCATGCCACAGCAAAACAGAAATTGGTAAGATTTTATAAAGGACTCAGATTATATGATTTTAAAATTGATTTTTAGAGAGAGAGGAAGGGAGAAGAGAAACATCGGCTGCTTCCTGCATGCCCCCTACCGGAGATTGAGCCTGCAACCCAGGCATGTGCCCTGACAGGGAATCAAACTGGCAACCTTTCAGTACACAGGAAGATGCTCAACTAACTGAGCAACACTGGCCAGGGCATGACAATATTTTTACAGTAGTCAGGCTTCACCTATATGATGCTTTCGCACATCAATACTAAAGAAGGTCTAAAGAAAATTTTCTATCTGCCTTGCCAGACTTCTTAAAATACCAATTGAGGAAGATGGATTGATTTAAAGAGATTTAAACTAGACATTCCTCCTTACTAAAAATTTGTCAGCTGCTCCAATATATGGAGATATACAGTGAATAATAAATGTTAGAAATGATTTGCATCTCTCAGATGATTAGCGACTTTGAGCATGTTTTCATATGTCTCTTGGCCTTCCTTATATCCTCTTTCGAAAAGTATCTATTTAGATTCGTTGCCCATTTTTTGATTGGGTTATTTATCTTCCTTTTGTTAAGTTGTATGAGTTCCCTGTAAATGTTGGAGATTAAACCCTTATTGGAGATAACATTGGTAAATATGTTCTTTCATGCAGTGGGCTTTCTTGTTGTTTTGTTGTATGTCAGAATGGCTATTATCAACAAATCAAATGTCAAGTGCTGGTGAGGATGCGGAGAAAAAGGAACACTCGTGCACTGCTGGTGGGAATGCAGACTGGTGCGAATGCAGACTGGTGCAGCCACTGTGGAGAACAGTATGGAGTTTCCTCAAAAAACTAAAAATGGAACTCCCATTTGACCCAGTGATCCCACTTCTAGGAATATATCCCCAGAAACCAGAAACACCAATCAGAAAGGATATATGCACTCCTATGTTCATAGCAGCACAATTCACCACAGCTAAGATTTGGAAACAGCCTAAGTGCCCATCAGCAGATGAGTGGATTAAAAAACTGTGGTACATCTACACAATGGAATGCTATGCTGCTGTGAAAAGGAAGGAACTCTTACCATTTGCAATGACATGGATGGGCCTGGAGAGCATTATGCTAAGTGAAATAAGCCAGTCAGAGAAAGATAAATATCACATTATCTCACTCATTTGTGGAATATAATGAACAACATAAACTGATGAACAAAAACAGATCTAGAGACAGAGAAGCATTGATCAGATGCTCAAACCTCAGAGGGAAGGCAGGGGAGGGTGGGGGGGTAAAGGGGAGAGAGCAACCAAAGGACTTGTATGCATGCATATAAGCTTATCCAATGGACACAGACACCATGGGGGTGAGGGCGTGAGTGGGGGGGGGGGGGATGGCATTAGGGGGCTAAGGACACATATGTAATACCTTAATCAATAAAGAAAATAAAAAGTAAAAAAAATGTTAGAAATGAAGCTTAAAGTAATTTTGGACCCAGTCTCTTGCCTTTCTAGCATGTATTACTTAATTCATTCATTGGTCTTGCCCATCTACTTTATCTGGCTCACATAAATGTCCTCTTCCATCAACACCCCCATCTTTATGGCTATGTCTTTGCCCTTTTGCCTGTGCAAGTTCTTAAACCTGGAATGCTCTCCCTTCCCAGCCTCAACTGAGTCTCACAATATGTTCTTCAAGGACCAGCCCAGACAACAACTTCTCTAGGAATCCCTTTCTGATGCTTTCTTACCATCTAATCTTCTGGGCAGAAGTAAACATGCTCTCTTCTGAGGTCCCCCAGAACTTTGAACACATTTCTATTATGTTCTTTCCAGATTGCTCTAGGCTTGTAAAATTAATTATATACATGGTATCGCCTATTTCCTAGACTTGGTTTCTTTGAGGACCAGCACCTGATATTTCCAGATTTATATTCCCAAAACATGGTATAGTGTCTGGCAGTTAGCTGGGATTTAATAAACAATAACAGACAGAAAAATAAAGAATATATTTTAAAATGAGGCATTTAGTCCAGAGAGGAAAAAAGAGAGACAGTCATCTCAAATTAGTATTCATACCAGTTTGGAAATTCACTTTCTATTTTAATCTTTCTGCTTTGAAACTTCAAGCAAAAAAAAAATTCTTTTAGGCCATAGGAATGGCAGAGTAGGCTGTGACTGCCTTGATGTTTCTAGAAGAGATTTTGTAGGAATACATCTGTAAAAATATGGCAGGAAAGGTATGGGAAGATGATGTCTCCCTTAAGTGAATATGAAATACTAGAAACCCAGTGCACAAAGATTCGTGCCAGAATGGGCCTTCCTTTCCCTGGCTGCCAGCACTGCTTTTGCTTTGATCCAGAGCTGCCTTTCTACCTTCCTACGCTGCTCAGAGGCCCAGAGCGGCTGAGTATGCAAATTAACCGCCATCTTTGTTGGTTACTCACTCCTGATTGGCTGTGGGCGTTGCGAAGGTATGGTCAATTAGCATGTTTGTCTATTATTAGGTAAGATCATTCTTGCCTTTCCAGCTTGTATTACTTCATTCATTGGCCTTGCCCACATGCTTTCCATGTATATTTGCATATGGGAAAATAAAAGCACAAAGCAAATTTCAAACAAAATTTGCATCAATATTTAAAATACAAATTAGCCCTACTGGAATTGGCTCAGTAGCTAGAGCATTGGCCTGTGGACTGAAGGATCTTGGTTTGATTCTGGTCAAGGGCACGTACCTTGGATGCAGACTCAATCCTAGGTCCCAGGTCCAGGTGCATACCAATTAATGTGTCTCTCTCACACTGGTGTTTTTTTTTTTCTCTCTCTCTCTCTACCCCCCTCTGCCCCGCTCCCTTCCATTCTCTCTAAAAATCAATGGGAAAATATCTTTAGGTGAGGTTTAATAAAATACAAATTAATTTTCGTTTACTTGAGAGCCATTTAGATTATTCATTCTCTAGGTCTTTGCATTCTTTACCTTTTCCCTCCAGCTGCTCAGATTTTTATGATTTTAGTGTTTCTTATATATAAGACTATATCATGCTAGAAAAAAAAAAAGGACATTTGAAATTATTAATGGGGGCTTTTATATTTTCTCAAAAGGATTTGGTCTGGACAAATATTTGGGGATTTAAATTTATTGACTAAATATAATGCCCATGGTTTCATCACCTCTTTGGCAATAATTAGCTATAATTTAAATACTATTTATGTGCCATTTACTTATGAAATTTTATTCATTTCATACTGAATGTAGACTCAGGTATACTGGAAATAATGCAACTCCTGTTCTTTTTTATTAAGTATTTAAAAATATTTCAAATTTAAGTCCTGTTGGTCTCATGGGATACCGTATCCCCAGTAGCAATAACCTTGGTGACTTACTGTGGTTCTGGCTAACTCCCAGGATCATACACAGTGATTACATATTGGGATTTTGCAGGCAGCCTTCTAATCTTGCGTCTGTTCTTGTAGTTTATCATGCAGACATCCATTTTCCCTGCCGACATGGGCCATTCAGTTTCAGCTTCAACTGTTTCTGTGCCATGCTTCCGGAGAAGGAATCTTGGTAGAAGCTAGACACCCCTGACCACCCAAAGCTATTTCTCCCTGGACCTTGCTGCCCACCAGGATGCAGCCAGGA
Source organism: Corynorhinus townsendii (assembly GCA_026230045.1). Classification (NCBI taxonomy): domain Eukaryota; kingdom Metazoa; phylum Chordata; class Mammalia; order Chiroptera; family Vespertilionidae; genus Corynorhinus; species Corynorhinus townsendii. The sequence goes on along the minus strand of JAPDVU010000001.1, from coordinate 73,879,686 downwards.
AGCCCCCCAGGCCCTACTGGTTCTGGCCAATAGACCTCTCGTGTCCACTTCTCTCAACACAGGAATCCCTTTTTAGTTTGACAGAATTCTTCCTTTTTTAAGTTTCTCAACACATCCACTTCCTTGTGTAACTCCCTTTCCCTCCCAGGTCTTAGTTTTAGGAAACAAAAGCCAAGAATTATTTTGCAGAAAGCTGCTTTGCTGCTCTCCACTCCACCACACTCCTCATTGCAATAAGCAGACTCTCATCTATTTGGATTAGAAAAAGGAAAAGATGAAAATAGAGTGAAAAATTTATCTCAAAACACTATCCAGCTACAATAAAGAGTTGCTAAATGGAAAAATAAACTTATCTTGTTCTCAGAATCACTAATCATCAATTACAGACTCCACTATAATCTATATTTCCCTGAAAAATACAACAATTTGGCTTCTATAAAAAATTAAGGAAACAAGAAACTGAAATTGTATAAATTTTATTACTTGCATTTCTTTAAAATATAACCAATGACGTGTGAAATTATATAATTATTATATGAATATAATTTGTTAATTAACATTTCCACTACTAGTTAATTGGAAAGTTCTTGCTTGGCAAATTTTCATATTACTTTTTACTCCCTAAGACAATATATGTCTCTCATATGATCATGTTTTTGGTCAAAATTATGATACTTATCTTGCCAAATAGAGTTATGAACCTAATGATCCATTTATCATTATAATTTCTCCTCTCTTTCAGGAACAGAGGGCTTTGAAGGAAGATTTTGTAAATTTTTTAAATTAAATTTATTAGGGTGACATTGGGTAATAAGATTATGTAAATATTAAGTGAACAATTCTATAATATATCATCTACATATTGCAGTATGTATTCACTACCTAAAATCAAGTTTTCTTTCATTTCCATGTATTTCATCCTCTTCTACCTCTTCCCGATCCCTCTTTTGATTATCTACCTGAACAATTTGAAAATATTTACTCACAAAGATATATGTACCCTTATGTTCACTGCAGCATTATTCATGGTGATTAAGACATTGAAACAACAAAAGTGTCTTTTGATAGATAATTGGATAAAGAAGATGTGGTGCATATATACAATGGAATGCTATTCAGCCATAAGAAAAGAAGAAATACTGCCATTTGCAGTCACATGGATGGATCTTGAAAGCATCGTGCTACGTGAAATAAGTCAGATGGAAAAAGAAAACAACCATATGATTTACTCATGTGGGAGATGAAACAGGAAGTTATTTTTTAAAATAAAGAGAATTTTGATACCTGAGAGAATTTTGATACCTAAGAAAACAATCCTGCTCTTTTGTTCTGGCCCGTGACACCAGTAGGATGGGCAAGTGTCGCGGTCTTCGTACCGCCTGGAAGCTCCGGAGCCACCGGCGAGATCAGAAGTGGCATGATAGACAGTACAAGAAGGCCCGTTTGGGCACGGCCCTGAAGGCCAACCCTTTTGGAGGCACTTCCCATGCAAAGGGGATTGTGCTGGAAAAAGTAGGGGTTGAAGCCAAACAGCCAAATTCTGCTATCAGGAAGTGTGTCAGGGTCCAGCTGATCAAGAACGGCAAAAAAAATCACAGCCTTTGTACCCAATGATGGTTGTTTGAATTTTATTGAGGAAAATGATGAAGTTCTGGTTGCTGGATTTGGTCGCAAAGGTCATGTTGTTGGTGACATTCCTGGAGTTCGCTTTAAGGTTGTCAAAGTAGCCAATGTGTCTCTTTTGGCCTTATACAAAGGCAAGAAGGAAAGACCAAGATCCTAAGTTTTGATGGTGAAATCACAGTAGTAATAAATTTTCATATGCCAAAAAAAAAAAAGAAAAAGAAAACAATCCTATATACTAAAAGGCTAATATGCAAATCAATCGAACGGCAGAATGACCAGTCACTATGACACGCACTGACCACTAGGGGGCAGATGCTCAAAGCAGGAGCTGCCCCCTGGTGGTCAGTGCGCTCCCACAGGGGGAGCTCCACTCAGTCAGAAGGCGGGCTCACAGCTGGCAAGCACAGAGGCCATGGCAGGAGCTTCTCCTGCCTCCATGGCAATCAGACATTCCCCTGAGGGCTCTCAGACTGCGAGAGGGCATAGGCCAGGCTGAGGGACCGCCCCCCCCCCCCCCGGTGTACGAATTTTGTGCACCGGGCCTCTAGTTATAATGAAAGTATCTGCCTTAAGATGAACTCAGAAGTGGAAGTTATCCCATCTCTTTATAGATAAGGAAACTAAGCATGGGGAAGGTTAAATATTACATTTAGAGTCAAATAACTCTTTGATGGGAAAAAAGGGGAAAAAAACACACCCTTCTTACTAACATCATTAACATTTAAAGGTTTATAAGGCACTTTCGTGTACTGTGTATTTTCCATTTAAATTTCATAATTTCCTAAATTATTTTAAGCTCATTCCATAAATAAATTAACTAAAAGTCAATGACTAAATAAAAAACTCATATAACTAGAAAGCAACATATGTCTCTGATTCCAAATTCTGTGTTATTTGCAGTGAATTATGAGGATTTTTCTAGATTATAGAGTTTTACCAGATTATGTGATTGTCCACTCAAATACTACTATATAAAATAAGAATGACTGCTGTAAATGATACCTACTTTGGTAACCTTATCTTCTACCACATCTACCACACACTTCTTCATTAGGACACACAGGATGGATGGCAGGCTCATGCATGACTCGGGATTATGTATAATCACCAGCTGACCCACTCTGACTTTACCCTTTTCTGTTTCTGTCAAAAAAGTACCCAGAGTATGCCAAACTGTAGGGGTAAAGGTAGAATTTTCTAGATTCTCAGTCTGCCTAAGCCTTCTGATACTGACTGCAAGGAGTTAGGATCCAGCTACAAAGTTGGAGGAAAGATTCCATGTACTAGTAACCCTCAGTTCTTACATCAACTGTAAACTCAGGGATTTCCCAAATCTATTGCCAGTTTTGATAATTCATTTGAAAGACTTACAGAACTCACTAAAACCTTTTATCTTCACAGTTATATCTCATTGCAAGTTAAGATACAAAGGAGAAAAGTAGAATCCCAAATGTGAAGCTTTCATTGCCCTCAAGGTGTGTCATTCTCTAGACATGGATGTGAGATATGCACAAGAAGTATTACCAACCTAGAATGCTCACTCAAGCATCCGGTGTCCAGAATTCTTATTTGCGTGATCATTTGATTGATTGCCCAAGAAATGAACTCAGTTTTCAACCACTCCCACACTCGGAGAGGTTGGGGTGACATCATGTGATCCAAGGAGCCTACCATGAGTTATGAGTCACTTTGTTAGCATAGTCTGCCAGATATTATTTGAGGGGCCCACCATGAATAAAAAAGACAAAGAAAGTTCCAAGAATTTAGAGGCTACTTCCCAGGAGTCCGGGACAAAGTCCAGACCTGTCTTTAGACAAGGCCAAAGTCTTGATCACACAAAAGATATCAGAATAGATGAGGTACTGACATTTGAGGGAGAGCTTTGAATCCTCTCTAATTTATTTTAGTAAGTCAGGCAGTCACAAACCTCAGTACGTAAATATTATTAGTAACAAGTTACATCACATCTTACAAATGACTGCCACCCAGCATATACGTGTCTCTGCAATGAAGTGAGAGCTGTTGCTCCAGTCACTCAAACTCAGTGCACTCCCTTTCCTCTGCAGCAGTGATTACATTGCAATCTCTCATTAAAAGCACTCTCAACATGACACTCTACATAAAAAGATTCTATTTATTCTACAGTTTTAGCTTTTTAAGATGATGTTTAATTTTCACCTTCTTTTTGAGGCCCTTCAAAACTTTCTCAAGCAGAATTGTCTTCTATGAGCTAGGTAATACAAATACTGGCAAAGCATGGTTCTCTTCTAAGAGGCAATCGGTCTCTTTTTCCAGGGTAGACTGTGAAAATGTGAGAGTAAGTACTATTTCTCACTGATTTTTGTATCTTCAGTCCCTAGTTTAGTGACTACACTCAATCAGTATTTGTTAAAATGACCCATAATAATAAGCAGTCTTAATGTGGTATGCCATTAAATGACCATTGTAGATTCTTGAAGGGTACGGTGACATGATGAAAATGGGGTTTAGGGAAATTCTTCTGACATAGTACGCCAAATGAACTGGAGCAGAATGGTCCTAAAGGAAGGTCGACAAACTCGGAGGCTCTTGAGGACCTGGGATAGTAGTCCTGACCAGTGATATTGCAAAGGAAGACCTCTATGTGACTTGTACAAATTGAGGAAGCTAATTTAGTAAATTTGTAATGTGAGTCAATCGTTGCCTAAAGTCTGCCCTCCCTTGTGTGAGACATGCTAGTAGACCCAGGATGTGGTAGCTTCTGTTGGACCAATAACTAGTCCTTGAAGAAGGGACATCTGTGAGTTGTTATTAGCCAGCAGTCACCGCAGCTCTCAGACTACTATCCCTGGGAGAGGAGCAGTGGCTGGTAAAGAAGGGTGGGTCACTAACAGCATTTTATTATCATCCTCCCCTGGAAACACTCAGATCCACTTTCCATTCATGTAAATTTATTCAATTCAGGCACAGCCTCTTGAGGTTTTCTGGTTAGTCTCAATTTCTGGGAAAACTTATAAGAAGAGTTAATAGAAAAAAACTATAGTTGTCATTGCACTGTTGGCACTGAGTATAAGACTGATACTCATCATCATCCTCATCCTGCTACTCTAGGTAGCTTGCCTGTTAGGTTGATCTAGACCCTCAATCCTGAGTGGTCTGAGTTCTAGTTACCTTCTCAGATCATAATTGAACATGGGCATATCAACAGATGCTTTCCAATAGATGACTTGTATGTCAAATATATTCCTTCCTGTCCCTATTATATAACATCAGTCCTACTTCCTCATGATGATCAGGAACTGTTATGCCTGCCAGACATTTCTTTTCATTTTCTTACTGAGTAATTGGCACAAGGAGCCCAAAGTGTTAAGATGGTATGTACACCACAAAGTGTAGTGGGAGTCTTACTGAGTTATTTTGTGGGAGCACTTCTCTCCCTGAAATGATGAGCTCTAGACCGGCTAGCCTCAAATTGAAGAGCCTGGAAGCAAAGCTCTCTTAAGTAGATTAGTGAAATGAATGGTAAGCAGGACCAATACTACTCCTTGTTTCCTGAACCCATCCTATATAATAAAAGGCTAATATGCAAATAAACCAAATGGCCGAACAACTGGTGGCTATGATGTACGCTGGCTACCAGGGGGCATGCATGGAACATGGTGGGCGTCAGCTGCGGCAGGATGGTGGAGCAGGTGAGCAGGGGTGCCAGACCAAGGTGGGTACCGGTTGCTGTCATCTGGGTGAGCCTCTGGTGGTTACTGAAAATTCTGTGCTCCTGTGCGCCACGGTCCCACCAGGCGCTTGCACCCACAGCTGGTGCTGGAGCTGCCGCTCACACCCTCTGCTGGTGCCCAGCACTGGTTCCAATTGCTCAGTGCCATCAGTGAGTATGAGCAGCGGCTGCCAGCCCTGATTGCCTCTGAGGGCTTCTCCACCTTCCCCTGCTTCTGAGGGGTGATCAGGGCAGCAGCTGCCTCTCACACCTGCTGACTGCACCAGCCCCGCTCGCACCTGCTGCTGGCATTGGCCCCAGTCACTCCATGCTGTCAGCGGGTGAGAGTGGTGCCATCAGCATGTGGGAGTGGTGGCAGCAGGCGCAGGGCTGCCAGCAGACAGAGGACCAAGGGCTGTGGTGGGAGGGGCCATGTGGGGACACAGAGGATGGACCAAGACCTGCACCTGTGCCTACTGCAGCCTTGCGGCCCACAGTTCCTTTCAAGGTGCACGAATTTGTGCACTGGGCTCCTGGTATATTATATTTCTTAAGTCTATGGTTTAAAATATAATGACCATTGTTTTAAAGTATATGCCACATCTTCAAGAATACCACCACATCCTTGTAGGGTGACATCTACAAGCTGTGCCATAGATAAGCCTTCAGGAGGCCATCCCAACACTTTGTCAGAATTGCAGGTTTTGAATGTTGTGTTATGTGTTTATAGGATCAGTGGGTCTCATGGAAATGTGACTATTGCTATACTTCCTTTGACAAAATGAGTTCCTCAGATTAAGACAGTGTTTTGAGAATTCCCATGTCAATTGCTTAGGTACTCTGTGAGTCCCTGGAAGGTGCTGGCTGTGACAATCCAGGCAGGAAGAGAAACCCATGCCCAATACATGTCAGTCAAGAGCATGATTGAACATTGCCCTTTCTAGGATTTAAAGAGCCTAATGTAGTCAACTTGTCACCAGGTTTTTGGTTGATATTGTAGGGAATTCAGCATTGAATTCTGTCACTGGCAGGTTGGACATTTATGAGCAGCAGTAGCCAAATCAGCATTTGTGAGAAGAAGCCTGTGCTCTTGAGTCTATGAGTAGTTTCTGTCTCTCCCACCATGCTTACTCTATTCATAAGCCCATCGTAAGAGCCCTGAGATGGTCAAGGAGAGAGGATGATTGGTATCTACTAGCCAAATCACCCTGTGGCTCAGTTATTTCATGCCTCTTCTTCAGTGGTTGTCTTTTGTGAACATTCATCTATGACACAAATATCCTAACACTTTTTCCTTTTAAACATAGGTTCAGTCAATTACTTATTTCCTTGAACTGCCTTTTCCTGACCAGCAAGCTAAGTCATTTACCTTCCATGGTCCTTACCAGCAATGAAGCCATTCAATATTGTCCATGAGACTAACATTGAAGACTTTCTGTTCACTCAAAGTAGGTGAACAGGCAGATAGCCCAAAGATCTGTCCTTTGGGAGGATATTCCCTCATTGCTGTCATTTGGGGTTATTCTTGAGTAGGATCTTTAACAATAGCAATCTATTTTCTGCTTGTACACACGTATCATGCCATTCATGTTCCAAGCTCAGACTTTTCCCTTGTGTGGTTATTTGAGTAAAGGACCATAGATCTCTTCAAGAAAGGATGAAGAAAACATTTCTGAATCCATGCTGAAGTGTTGCAGGATACTTCTTTTATGACAATCAGGCTTCTCTTTTGGTTGATAGGAGTTTGGTCTTAGAACTGGTATAAATCTGGAAACTGGGCAGTAGATTTCAAGCTTCTTCTCACTCATTCTTGATCCCTTTTGATTATATAGAAAGCAGTTCTTTTGTTGGTGGTTCATCTTTTTGCCTCTAGAAATAGGTTCTTGAGCCACCTCAATAGATTCCTGAAAGTCAGTAGCCCCATACCCCTACACACCACTCCCATTCTGGGGACTGTCGTTTTGACCTTGCTTTGTTTAAAGTAATTCTGTTCTCTTTGCTTCCAACATAAGTGCTGCCATCTCTTTGTGGTATGCCAGAGTCTGTCATCTCTCTGGGTACTAAGGAGGCCAGTTTTGTAACAGAATCTCCCACGATTGGCCCTAACCTCCAAAAGGTGGTCACTACTGAGTTTTCAATGTGCCAATGCCCCTTAACACCAGCACATTTTTTTACCACCCTGGTAAAATATTTTCTGGCATGAGGTGATAAATTTGGTGGCTGATAAAAACTAGTTATTTGAGAAATTAGATTGCATTTATTCAGCATGTTTCCAGAAAGGGAGAGGAAGAGAGACCTTGTGTATTCCACTTATTAGAAATGTTCTTTCTGTGATTGGAAAGGAATAATTCATGAGGCTTTTTCCATGACTTGAGAAAAAATGTTATAATAATGTGTCATTTTATTTTCTATTCTAAGTTTAGAGAGCATCCTTCTGATTATTAATTTAGTTTCCAGGTAGTTTGATAATGAAAGATAGTGACCAGGATAGCAGGCATGTGGTTTTATTTCCTGAAGCTCCTTGGCAACCTGATACATTCAGATTTCTAGGCCTGAGGAGCGTGGTGCCCACAGCAACAGGAAGCTACTCATCCAATGTAGGATAAATCTGAGCTCTCCATCCCCAGTGATTAAGCAGAAGTGAAGAACCAATGGATGACTTGTGTGTCAAATATATTTGATCCTGCATCCTCATCTGTTAATGAGAAAAACACTTAATGTGTTAATGTGATGATTAAATTAAATCACACATACCTAAGCCTTAACACAGTGCTTAAAGCACTTAAAGCAATAACTATATCATCAATGGTACAAATAATCTACACTAATAAAAGGGTAATATGCTAATTAGACTGGGTCAACCAGACATCTTCTGGTCATCTGGTCCTCCTTCCAGACAAAGTCACAGTGGCGGGGGCCAAGGCAGAGGTGGTTAGGGGCGAGCAGGCCAGCAGGGGGAGCTTAGGGGCGATCAGGCTGGCAGGCAGATGTGGTTAAGGGCGATCAGGAAGGCAGGCAGAGAGATTAGAGGCAGGCAGGCATGCAGAGTGGTTAGGGCCAATCAGGAAGGCAGGTTGGTGAGCAGTTAGGAGCCAGTGGTCCCGGATTGTGAGAGGGATGTCCGACTGCTGGTTTAGGCCCAATCCCGCACTGGCAGTTGTACATCCCCCAAGGGGTCCTGCATTGGAGAGGGTGCAGGCCGGGCTGTGGGGACCCCCTCCCCCCGGTGCATGAATTTTGTGCACTGGGCCTCTAGTAATAATAATAATATCCAAAAGTGAAATAATTACAAAGCCTTGCAAATACCAGTCACTTCTAAATGTCAGGGTCTGATTGCACTCCTTTTTGTGTAAATATCAATAGGTGATCTATTAGGTTTATTGTTGTTACTTATAATCTATGCTGTCCGTTTACAGATCTAGCCCACTAGCACTTTTACTTTTAAATAGGAAATATTATATATATTTATTTTACCCACATAGTTATATATATTTATATAGCACTAGAGGCCTGGTGCACGAAATTTGTGCATGGGGGGGAAGGGGTCCCTCAGCCTGGCCCGCACCCTCTCCAATCCAGGACCCTTTGGGGGATGTCCAACTGCCGGTTTAGGCCCGATCCTGCAGGATCGGGCCTAAACCGGCAGTTGGACATTGCTCTCGCAGTCTGGGACCACTGGCTCCTAACTGCTCACCTGCCTGTCTGCCTGATTGCCCCTAACCATTCTGCTTGCCTGATCACCCCTAAGCCTTCTGCCTGCCTGCCTGATCTCCTCTAACCACCTTTGATTGCCTGCCTGATTGCCCCTAACCACCCTTCCCTGCCAGCTTGATCACCCCCTAACTGCTCTCCCCTGCCTAGCTGATTGCTGCTAACCACCTCTGCCTGCCAGCCTGATAGCCCCCTAACTGCTCTCCACTGCTGGCTTGATCGCCCCTAACTATCTCTGCCTCAGCCCCCAACACCATGGCTTTGTCCGGAAGGAAGTCCGGAAGGACCAGAAGGATGTTCTGGAAGGACCGGAAGACGTCTGGTCTATCCGATCTAATTAGCATATTCCCTTTTATTAGTGTAGATGTCTAGCTACATGAAATATAAATATATATGCTATATGACATGATGTGATATATGTTATACATGTAATATCACATACATATCAAGTCATATAGCATATACATGTATATTTCACATATATACATAGATATAAATATATACTACAGAAATATATATTGTTAAATTAGTAAAAATAATGACATGAACTTTATTGGTGGGAGTCTGGCTGCCCCTGGTCCCTGAAGATATTTGCACCAGACCATAACCTAGAATATGGGAACATACAAAAACCATAATATGAGGCAGAGTCCTTGCTTTAGAAGAAGGAGAAAATCACAGATATAATGGCGTAAAATGGATTTTTCTACAGCACTCTTTTCTGATGGTCATGTAGCATTTTCTTAAATTCCAGTATTAGCAGAGAATTTCCAACTTTGTGGAGCAGTTGTTTCATTCTTCATTAATTTTAGATTCTGGAAGGTTTCTTATCATGATTAAATCTGCAAACCCCAACTCCCTCCTTCCCCTGCATTTCACTTCCTAGTCCTGCTTTCTGTTGTAGCAACTCAGAAAAAGTGTTCTTTCTTCCACTTACACGGTGGATATTTTGTATCTTTCCTTGGCTGCCCAATATTTGAACACCTTTAGTATTTAGAGCTCTTAACCATTTAGTGAATTTTGTGCAGAGAGAGGCAAAGGCAGAAACATTTATTCCCAGTCTCCCTTAGCTCAACTTTAAATCTGGTGCTAGGAAGGAAAGACGGGCCACAGATAATGCTCTGTAGCAGCAAGCACTGGAGAGAGAGCTTGCAGGTGTGTGTTTCTAGCATCAGAGGTGCAGCAGAGCAGCAATGATGTCCAGGATTCAGAGCCAGGGTGATGGCAGTGCAAGCCATGAGGTTACACCTGCAGTGGGTGGCAACAGTGTGTGCTCACTGGACTGGTTTTGTGGCATGATTTAGAGTGGGATCCTGGCTGCTAATAAACCTTCCTTGTTCCTGCCCATTTTCCAAGCCTGGTTCTCCTGCCTGACGATTGATTTTTTGAGCTCCTCTATAATTGACTTGTCTGCTTAAACTACTCAAAATCCATTTCTGTTGCTTCCAACCAGCAGCCCTGGCTGATACAGCATGACAGTCATTCAAATTGTTGGAGATAGCTGCTGTGTCTTCCATGGTTCACTGTTCACTCTTCTCCAAAGATACAGGCAGTTAACATGTAATAAAAGTAACTAAAGGGTCTCAAAAAAATTTGTTACTATTGAATAATGCTAAAAGATCTGATTGATTTTATATAAACTTAAATGTGTTGTTAGTTACTAGATCTATTTATTTATGTAATTTAGTAAATTATATGCAAATATGCATGTAACATGCAGAAAAATTTATGCCTAAAGAGAAAATCTGCATGTTAGGAGAATATCTCAGAAGAGAAAATAGCTGATTTTTTTAAATCCTCATTTTCATTGTTTTTTTGTTTGTTTGTTTTTGTTTTTGTTTTTTTGTTTTGTTTTGTTTTTTAGAGAGAGAGAGAAAGGAGAGAGAGAGAGAGATCCATCTACTGCCTCCTGCACTGCATGCACCTTGACTGAGGCCAGTATTGAACCCGCAACCTAGGTTGTGCCCTGACAAGGAACCAAATCTGCGTCTGTGACTTTTCAGTGTACAGGATGATGCTCCTATCAACTGAGCTTCAGCGGCCAGGACATACAAGTGGGTTTTTATTTTTAAAGTTAAAAATATGGTTTATTTTATGACAGAATAAAATTTATTTATTGTAGTAATATTAGAATTTTTTTTGTTTTTTTATTCCTGGCTTAAAAAATGATGACTTGCTATACATACTATTTTTATACTTTGCCTCGTCCATATCAATAATGCATTGTAAATGTCTTCTTATATTGAAAACATTATCTAGTGGTATCCTCTACCTTGTTTTCAAGATCAGTTGTCAATCCTGCACTCTTCTTCCAGGGTCAGCCTATCTAAGAGAAATTTGATTCATTCAGACACATGGAGACCTAGATCTAGAGCAAGAGATTGAACCATCTTTCCTACAGCTTACTTTAGTCTCTGCCTTGAGATTTCCTTATACTGGGATCTTTCTGAGCCTGGAGAAATGTGAAAACTTAACTTTCCATGTGGTGGCATATTTTTAAGGACTTTAGACATCCTTTATAATAAGAGAGGAATATGCTAATTATGTGTTGCCCTGAGGCATAATGACCAACCGCTTAAGGACCAGATCACGGATCTGCAGGAGGGTGGGGCATCGTACTACAAGTGGGGCAGCGGAGAGCTACAGGAGGGGGCAGGGCAGCAGGCTATGAGGAGGGGTGGGGGAGCTACAGAGGGCAGGGCAGTGGGCAGAGAGCTACAGGAGGGCGGCAGCGACCTACTGGCACGCGGATTCGTGCACAGGGCTACTAGTTATCTAATAAAATGACAGAGTCCCATAGTTTGGAAAATTTGATGTAACTTTTTACATTTGGGGTTTATAAAACCAGTCCCAAGGAGCCTTACAAAGTATTCATAGATATCATATCTAAACACAGTTGACTCAATATATGCTCTGTACATGTTCAACTATACTGCATTAGCAACATATGCTTTGATTAATTTCAAAGCTATTCTTATGATACCATATAGAAATTGAAATGAGGTTTAAAATAGTATAGAGCCAACCAAAATTATCTTTGTGTGAGAGGGAGGAGGTATCAATGAATTTTAAAAATCAACTTTTGCCCACATTAATAGGCTAAATCTCAACTGTGAATATTTTTTATCTCTCCCAGACTATTCCTACCTATTTTTAATAATATGATTTTTTAAATATTATTCTTTGCATTCTCAGAAATATCTGTAAATTGTGTAGGAGTTTTTATAAACACAAGTGACATTTGGAGCTGTAAGTTGAAATGCTCTCTCTCTCTCTCTATATATATATATACATATATATATATATACACACACACACACACACACACACACACACAGATGCTAAAGTTATGGAGAATTTATAAAATCGTTTTTGAAATACTTACAAAAATCTTTTATGTAATTTCATTTAGACTTTGAATAAATCATTTCTATTTTTGTAATGCACACATATCATTTATTTTCTGAAAATAAGTTATCAGTGTTGATAAAATCAGAGTAAAGTGTGGACAGTATCTATAGAAACAAAGTATAAAGTAAATTTGGAAGCAATTATTGGAATGACCAAAGCTGTGTTGCTTGATGGAAGGCCATCTTTGGAAGAAAGCCATATTTTGAAAGCCATATTTTGAAGCCCTATTTTTATGGAAAGTAATATTTTGACAAATACTAAAGCATCATTCTGGATTTTGCCTTATTAACAGCGCTGATAGCCAGGGCAGCAAATAAGGAAATATATAAGACAGATGTTGAAAATAAATAAAAAGCTCTCCCTCCAATGAAACCTTTTCTTTTAGGAACCACATTAATATCTCAAATAGTTTTATTCTAGTAGTTTGGCTTTATGTTTCCATTTCTTCCAGGAGAGATTCTTTTGACGTAAGTACTATTTGCAGAAATACTTACAGGGATCTGCCATATATGTCACTGCTTTAAAGTAATGCTTGCCATATGGTACTTATCTCCAAGTTATTGCTAAGGTCCATCTCTTTCACTTTAGCAATTGTTTGGGTAGGTAGTGAGAGGATTCTATTTCTAATTTTAGAGGTGTGACTTTCTAAGTTAGGAGAGAGAAAATTTTAATTGATTTGCTGAAGGTAAGAAAGCAAGTCAAAGGAAGGTCTTGGCCCAGTGCTCCAATTTTCTGAAATCAGCTGAGAGTTCTTAATCATATATAGATAGATAGATAGATAGATAGATAGATAGATAGATAGATAGATATAGATAGATCAATTAATATCTTTTATATTTTTATTGATTTTCTAGAGGAAGGGAGAGGGGGCGAAAGAGAGGAAACATCAATGACGAGAGAGAATCATCAATTGGCTGCTTCCTGCATGCCCCCTACTGGGGATCAAGCCCACAACCCGAGCATGTGCCATTGACCAGAATCGAACCCTGGGCCCTTCAGTCTGCAGGCCGATGCTCTATCCACTGAGTCAAACTGGCTAGGCAAGTGGTCGGCAAACTGCGGCTCATGAGCCACATGTTGCTCTTTGGCCCCTTGAGTGTGGCTCTTCTACAAAATACCATGGCCTGGGCAAGTCTATTTTGAAGATGTGGCATTAGAAGAAGTTTAAGTTTAAAAAATTTGGCTCTCTAAAGATATTTCAATCATTGTACTGTTGATATTTGGCTCTGCTGACTAATGGGCTAGGGCGATCAATTAATATTTTTACTCCTCTATTTGAAATCACTCTGGCTTTGAAATCAGACAAGTAAGCAGAGAAATAACACAGGTGATATGCAAAAAAAAAAAATTGTTTTAATAGAGAACCTACTTTCTGAGTCAGGTAAGTGAAAGAAGTCACTGTCATGTATTTGATTTACAAACATGAATACCCTACCATCCAGCAACTGAAATATAAACATTGGCCAATGTGCTCAAGATCCTACTCCAGCATTATGGCCAACAAGGTACTGGAGGTTCAACATTTTTAATGTCATATTTACATGACCTTTGATAACTCCCATAGCACCCTCTTCCCTGTCCCTAACTCCTTCCTGGCAAATTCCTGTCATTTGCTCAGTTCACTTTTAAAATTCCTCTCTTTTAGGAATAATGATTTGTCTCCCATAATTAGTGATGACTTAATAGAAATAGTCCTGTTGAAGTTGGCACATCATACACTATGGAAAAATGGTCATTAGAAGTGTGTCTCCAAAATGCAGAGTTTGATACATTGCAGTAGAGAAACTGGATATATATTAAGCAAAAATGGGGAAGACTGAAAAAAGGGAGAACTTGGAGGTACTAAAGAATAGCGTTCCATTTTCAGAGCCCTGCTTGCTCACTTTCACTGAGAACGAGGAATGTAAGTACAGTGACTGTGGATTCAGGTGAAGATGGAAAATACAGTTTCAACTGATCAAAGCCTGCTTCCTGGCTAGGATTCTGGGAGGCCCTGGAAGAGGAACAATGAATGTGTATTCATGTCTTGAATCTCAATATAGCTTTAGAACTGCAAGTGAGTGATTTTCAGTGCAGTATTCCCCCCTTATTTGTGGTTTCACTTTCTGTGGACTCAGTTACCTGAGGTTAACTGGGGTCTAAAAATATTAAATGGAAAGTTCCAGAAGTAAACAATTCATAAGATTTAAATTGGTTGCTATTTTTGAGTATCGTGATGAAATCTCACACTTTCCAGCTCTGTTTCTCTCAGGAAGTAAATTATCCTTTTGTTCAGTATATCTACCTATTAGTCCCTTTACCTCCTCAGTTATCTTATCGACTGATGCAATATCACAATGCCTGTGTTGTCCACCTCACTTCATCTCACATGTAGACAAAAAGGGTAAGTACAGTACAATAAGAGTGAGAGACCACATTCACATTACTTGAATTGCAGTATATTATTATAACTGTTCTATCTTATTATTAGTTATTGTTGTTAAGTTTTTATTGTGCCTAGTTTATAAATTAAATTTATTATAGGTGTGCATATATAGGAAAAAACATCGTATATAAGGGTCTGGTACTATTTGTGTTTCAGGCATCCACTGAGCATCTTGGAACACATCCCCTGCAGACGAGGGGGGACTCTTACTTCTGCAAAAGTGATTTCACTAGTTTCTAACGAAATGGCTTGGTAAGAAAAATCAAAATGTGTTATTTTCATGTTGAGCTTCATACGATGGGCCCCACACTATCACCCTGGTCCATATTTTCCAATGTGCTCTCTTTATTCCATATAATTATAGCTAGCCGTAGCCATGATTTTTCTTTTTCTTGCCTGAACTATTCATACTCCTCTTGGGTCCACAGAATCTAATATATCCAACCATGTCAATGTCACCACTTCTTTTCACCACCCTTACTTTTTGGTAAGACACAGAAATTTCACTTTTGCAGTATACTCCTCCCAGTCATTAATTAAAAGGTTAAATAGCCCTGGACGGTTTTTCCTGGTGGTTAGAATGTTCGCCCTCAGAAGGAAGGGTCTGTGTTTGATTCCTGGTCAAGGGCACGTACCTCAGTTGAAGGCTCCATCCTACTAGGCCCTGTGTGGGAGACAACCAATTGATGTGTCTCTCTCACATTGAAGTCTCTCTCTCTCTCTCTCTTCCCTCCCCTCCATTCTCTCTAAAATAATCAATGGAAAACATATACTCAGGTGAGGAATAAAAAAAAGGTTAAACAAAAGCGCATGTATTTCTGAAATTTATGAACTTTTTTTGAAGGAGGAGATGCTTTTTAATTTTTTTATTCTTTATTGATTAAAATATAACATATGTCTCCTTTTTCCCCACTGACCTCTCTCCAGCCACTCCCACCCTCCAAGTGAACACTTTTATTATATCTATTTTCAAAATTACCCAGCTCTCCCACTCACTATGTCCCATTTCCTACCTTTGTCTTTTTCAATTAAATATAAGAAATTAAGTTCAAGAATAAATACAGTTAGTGAGGGAAGATATGGTAGAAAAAAATATAAAAATGTAAAATGAGAGATTAATCTGGTCATGTCACTTTGCAGTTCACTGTGTTGCCTGTCTTCTAAGTTTTTGTAAATATACTCTTTATATTTACAACATCCTTTCTCATTTTGCCTTCACTTGGTTTATTTCTATTGGTTTTTTCTATGCTCCACCCTCACCTCGCACAGCCCATGGCTGTGTGATGTTCTTCCTTAAATGGTTCTGGACACTCTGGACTATGCACCATTTTAGCCCCTGTCACAATATTAATGTTGTCACTACACTGGGGATTATTTGAGAACAGTAATAACGTGTTTGCATGTTCTTATTGTTAAATCTTACAGTCTGCTCTAGGAAATTCAATAAACATTTGCAGGCAAGAAGGAAGGCAGGCAGACTGAGAGGAAGGAAGAGAGGAGGAAGGGTAGAAGAAAAGAAAATGCAGTTTTTAAGTGATTAATGAACATTAAGTAATGGCATTTGCCCTTCATATTTGAACTCCACAGTTCTGTGCCCAGTCATATTATCTTATTGGTTCATAGAAACACAGCTGGAGGCTGGTGGGTAAAGCAGTTGCCTAAACACATCCACAGAAAGTAAAACATTTTTATTTTTGTGTTAAAAATAACTTGGTGACATACCTGGTTTTATTGTTCTTTGCAGATATTGTGCTTTCATCAACATCGAGGCAGACCCTCCACCAGCAAAGATTATGACTCACGGAAGGCTCAGATGATGTTTAGCATTTTTCTTTAGCAATACAGTATTTTAAATTAAGGTATGTACATTGTGTAGACATAATGATATTGCACACTTAATAGATTATAGGACAGTGTGAACGTGACTTTTACATGCACTGGGAAACCAAAAAAATTATGTGACTTGACTTACTGCAATATTCACTTTACTGGTAAATGATGCTTGGTTTCCTGCAGTGATCTGGAACCAAACCCACAATATCTCCAAGGTGTGCTTGCAGTTGCTAAGACAATGATGATAAGGCATGAGATGAGTCAGTGTGAAATCCTGATCCTGAGAGAGAGAGAGAATGGCTGGCCCACCAACACTTCCCTTGCTATAGTGTTGTACACAAGCATATGTTTAATAATCGCCTTTTGATGGTGATGGTGATGATGATCAATGGGCAATAATTCCCACGTGTTTTCCTTTCCATTTCACATACACACATTCCCTTGAGTCTAGGGGCAGTTTGGATTAACTCTTATACTACCTCATTTAATGCAGACAGATTATAGATGAAACTCTTTCAAGAAAATTGGAAGCAGTAAGTGGCTTCCGTTTTTTACTTCTGTGGAATAGCACATAAATGCCCCATTTCTGTGAAAATGCCAATTATTTGTGATTTATAATGCTAATATGAACTCTTCACCGGATTATGTATTTCTATGAATTTCAAAATGAGGATCAGTACTATCTGCTTTGTAACCATGACTCAGATGATATGTGGCTAGATTTCTTTTTTTAAAAAAATATATTTTTTATTGATATCAGAGAGGAACGGAGAGGGGGAGAGAGAGAGAAACATCAATGATGACAGAGAATCATTAATCGGTTGTCTCCTGCACACCCACTACTGGGAATCTAGCCTGCAACCCCAGCATGTGCCTTGACTGCCTTGACCTGATCTTTATAGATGGATGCTCAACTGAGCCACGCCGGCCTGGCGATTGGTGGCAAGGTTTCCAAAGATCCCAAGGATTTCTTGTAAACGCCTAGTCCCAGCACAGCTCCCCGCTCCATTCTTCAGCCTCCAGAACAAACGATCAAGAAAGCCGCTGAAGGCATTTCCTGTTTCCTGGCGCGCTTCTTTCAGACTTCCAGGACATACTTCATCTGGGTCTTGTGCCCTGTCAACTTCTAATCGTTCTAATTGCGCAACTATCTGCTCTTGTGTGATCATTAAATCCTTTTAACATTTTACGTTTCCCCTCAAGAAAATGTATCCAGGTTTCCGGGCTGTGACCTTCAGCTTCCTTCATAAACACGCAGGCAGAGAATCCATCCAGGCTCTCAGCCAGGGCCGCCTCATCTGTCACCCCCTTCCCTCTCCTCCCCTAATGGCCCGACGGAGGCCTTGCTCGGCTGTGTGCTTTTAATATCATAAAGGAAGCTTGTCCTCTGATTTGGTCATTTCTTTGCCTCTTTTTCTCCCCTGGGTCCTTTTAGAGTTCCCTTCCAAGTAGAGTAGATTTGATTTTCCATTCTTTGAAAAATGTTGGATCTTTGAACGGGGAGGGGGGAAGGTTTCTTTGCG
Source organism: Corynorhinus townsendii (assembly GCA_026230045.1). Lineage (NCBI taxonomy): Eukaryota > Metazoa > Chordata > Mammalia > Chiroptera > Vespertilionidae > Corynorhinus > Corynorhinus townsendii. Next base: position 73,861,466 of record JAPDVU010000001.1, on the reverse strand, counting down.
GCATCATTCTAGAAATTACTTTTCCACTTTGATCTTGAAAAAGGCTAAACAAACGTACCCCTTATTAGTGGGACTGGCATTCCGGGCGAAGCTGCGTTTTTAAAAACCACTTCCCTGCTCTTTACCCCTGACCTTAAGTCAGTGGCTCCTCTCTTTCTGAACGGTATTTTATTTTCTGTCTTTCTACATGCCCCTGTTGTCTCGAACACCTCTCGCTTCTCTTTGGGACGGAACCATATGCTTAATGAGATTTAATCGCTGCTTTCCACAGTCTCTCCTCCCCTTGAGTCCTGAATAGGATTTAATCCTAAGCGGGCGCTCTTTCCCCCTCGCGGGTGGATGTAGTGCCGCCGTGCGAACAGCGTCGCTCTGGCGCGGATGCAGCCGCGCGCCCTCACCTGCTGAAACCCTGCCCTGGCGCCGGTCCCGCCGTCCCCCACCTCGCCCGCGCCGCTGCCTGCGCTTCCCTGGCTCCCCGCGTGTGCCATTTCACCGCGCATTTCTGCCGAGGCCGCCCACAACATTCCTGTTACCGCATTTTTAACCTCTTTATGGGGCATAACGCCTGCCCGTCATCACAGCTGCTGTAGGAAACGGAATCAGCAAATGTTCCCTGTCAACCACGCGGCGTATCTTCTCCTTTCTGTCCCATCTCGCACATCTGGGTGCCTCACACCGAGCGGTCATGAAAAGGTGTATAAAAACCCGGGGGTTCGTGTGCACACGTCCACGAGGTCTCGTTCCACAATCACGGGCCACGTCGGGTGAGCAATTACACGTGGCGGCCAGGAAATTATCAGGGAACACGCACACCTCGCGCGGGGGTGGTGACCTTTTAAAATGGCCGCATATTTTAAAAAGAAACAGAGCCCAGCGTCTAAAAGGACGTTTTGAAAATCCAGGACCAGGCTCTGGATTGTTTGCTGCCGCCGCTTCTAGGCAACAGGCAAGAGATGTTTACAATCTGGGCTCGCCCCCGCCCCCACCTCCAGGAGCTTTTCATCCGCTGCTGCGGCGCTGATGGAACTACCAGGCCCGGGGCCTGACGCCGCCCCTCCTCCACCCGCTTCCCTCTCCCAGCCCAGCTGCTGGGGCCTCCCAGCTAATCACCCCCTTTGCCACCACGCTCGTTTGTGGGAGCTAATGTCATGTTCCGAGAGGACAGTGCTGCAGGGAGAGGAGAAGATTTGATTTCTCGTTTTACCTGTGAGAGAAACAGCATCAGGAAGAAGGTGCCTCCTTTGTCCTTGATGCTGGACTCCAATGTCACTCCCCTTCTGCTGCCTCAGGGCAGCCCAGGGAAATGGGGGGGTCAAATCCCCCAGCTGAGAGGAGAACTCAGAATAGGGACCCTTGACCCCAGTTTCACACAAAAGTTTTTCCTCAAAGGGTATGCTCACGTTTTCCAAAAGGATAATCAAACAGAAAGAAATGTGATTTTAAGTTCCTTTAAAAAAAACCCAACCAAACAAACAAACAAAAACCATGCAACCTACATCTGTTTGAGAGTAGACAATTTAGATCAAAATCCAACAATAATAGAAATAGATTCAGTTACCTTCACATTCTGAAGGTAACTGAATCCTGGCCTCGGGAAATAAGCTTTATTTTAATTTTTCTTTCAGCTTGTGGAAAGCAAGAAGATATTTGAAAAAAAAAGGAAAGACATGCATGACAGAATTAGGGAAAGAAATATTGAGGACTGAGACTCTTAGGCCCTGGTTACTGTTCTAGTTGCCAGGAAACCTCTTCCACCTGGTTGTGATACCACAGGGCTGGCTGGGGCTGGCCAAGTAGAAGAACGCTGAATTTCAAACATGTCCGCTGGACAGAGGCTGGGGAACAACCTTCCAGCATTGTAGATGGCCTCCAATTCTTCAGCCAAGGGCCCTTGCCTTCCACATTCACTGATTAGCGATTCCCTAGTATGTGGTGCGTATTCTAATAGAGCCGTCTCTTAGTCTGCTTGTTATGAATCCAGACACTGGGACTGGTGCCTGTGTTCCCATCCTGCACTATAGCTTCTCTATCGGGTAAATGCTCTTCTGTGCTTCAGTTTCTTCATTGGTAAAGTGGGGACCATATCCCATAGGACTATAATAATGATTTAATGAGATGATAGGCATAAGTCAGTGTCAGGAAAATGGTAAGTGCTCAAGAAATGTTGGCTATTCGAATTAATATCCTTTTTGATGAATAAAAGTAAAGAATTGGTAATTAAAATCCATCTTCATGCTATTTGCTATCATAGTATCACCAACAAAATTTGGTTAGCATTCAATATTACTGGGCTTGACATTTTCCAAATTTTGTCAAAATTCAACCTAAAACTTATATTTTTAAAAAACGGAGCTTAAATGTAGACATCTATGTTCTTTAATGAGGTCAAGTTGGCACATTTACCGTTCATATGCCTATGAATCCTTGTTCCTTCAACCTCTTTAAAGAATGTTAATAACTAACACTTGCAAGGTATAAAATGCTTTAATGAATATAGTGTTTGATCCTCCACCTAGCTCTTAAACTATATGGTGATTATTTCCAGTTTACAGGATGGGGATTAGGCTCACAGGGGTTCAAATGACTTTTCTGATTTTTACAGCTATCAAGTGATGAAGCTGAAGACTTACAAGTCTTATGATTTTTAAATTCTATGTTTTTCTCACTATGTACTTGTGTTTCTGCTATGGATATGGGGCACTGAGTGGGGGTAAACTGAAAGATGAAGAGAATGAATGAGGAGGCAAGAGAAGGAAAGAAGGAAATAAGTGTGCAACAGATTAAGTTACTTATATTTGTATCCTGCAGTGCAAGGAATATGATGCTAAGAGGAAACCACCACAGCCCCTAATATATATATGAAGTGTTTAGCATCAGGCCTTACTTTCATTTGATGACACAAAAGGAAAAGGCATGACCTTAATTTGTGGCCTTTTACCCCCAAATGGGGTACAAACATAAGTCTCACCTTTTCTGTCTATTTGAATTTCTCTTATATTTTAAAACTTTATTCCACAATTCAGGCAAAGCTTTATAAGGAGAACAAAGCAAGAGTTTGGCTCGAAATAAAAACCTATTTGGTTAAGGCCATCGATCATACAGAGTATGTAACACCTGTATTTCAGAGCCAATCCAGGATACCATTTCTTTTTAATTTAGAAGTGTTGACTTCAATCTAAAGGCTTTGTTTGACCTGGACTCTTGTTACCTTAGAGATCAGCTGTCTTAATTTACACCTCATAGCAACGGAGAGCTACAAGAAGCTTTTGGTCATAATTTTTAACTGCCAGTGTGTGTGTGTATGGGTGTGTGTGTGTGTGTATGTGAGAGAGGAAGAGAGAGAGAGAGAGAGAGAAGATGAGATTTCAGGAGAAGAGATAGGTTAAAATTTGGCCCATCACTCTGCTTGAAGACTTCCAAGATATAGGGATTTTAGATGATATCTAACTTCACCAGGAAAGGAAACTCAGTTAAATCTAGTTTAAATGTTGTCCTGTTTTGGAAATGAGTGGGATTTTTCCCCCTCTGATTTTAGGAGTACCATTAGATTTTTCTCTCTTAAGCATTTAATTAATATGATACTGACAAAGAGTGAAGGAACATTTCCTCATTAAGATAGAAGATATGAGAGAGAGAGAGTTGACCATGCTGGGATTAAGGGAAAGTAATATCTAGCAGGGACACCAATGGGCTTAGCAGAAAAGAACCAAGTGTGAAGCCCTAAAACCAGTGACGTGATGGGAACTGAGTAGGACCAGATGACGTAGGATCACAGGAATCATGAAAACAGACTTAGGAGGCATTATGAGGAATTTAGGATAATTTTTAAAGAACATGTGTTTTTCTGTGTGATTGATGCTCATTTCATTGTATAGGTCTAGTATTTACTGATATTATTTTATACTAGAGGCCTGGTGCATGAAATTCGTGCATGGAGGGGGGGGTGTCCCTCATCTCAGCCTGCACCCTCTCCAATATGGGACCCCTTGAGGGGTGTCCAACTGCCCGTTTAGGCCTGAACCCTGCCCTGGAATTGGGCTTAAACGGGCGGGCAGTCAGGCACCCCTCTCACAATACAGGACTGCTGGCTCTCAACCACTTGCCTGCCTGCCAGCCTACCTGATTGCCCCTAATTGCTTCTGCCTGCTAGCCTCATCACTCCCTAACCACTCCCCTGCCAGCCCGATTGCCCCTAACTGCCCTTCCCTGCTGGCCCGGTCATCCCTAACTTCCCTCCCTTGCCAGCCTGGTCGCCCCTAACTGGCTTCCCCTGCTGGCCTGATCACCCACAACTGCCCTCCCCTGCCGGCCATCTTGTGGCAGCCATCTTGTGTCCACATGGGAGTGGCCATCTTGTGCATTGGAATGATGGTCAATTTGCATATGACCTCTTTATTATATAGGATATAGGATTAATTGAGCAACTTTCTAGCAAGCTGTCTGTAAGAACATGCAATTTGCATGCAGAGCAGTTCAAGGACATTATTTCCCCAGTTGGTAGAATGAATCAATTGTTATACTGCTAAAAATACCTTGCTTCTATGTGGACAGGTTGTTTCTGCTTATAAGGTCATAGCACATTTACATCCCATCTTTAGAAACCAAGCCAGTGACATCCCCTGCCCTGGTTGAAAACCAGAGGTTTATTCTCTAAGGAATCTGTACCAAAGAAACACAAAGCTGGAGGTAGAGAACCATGCTGAAAAACAGGTGGTTAAGTGATAATCAACATTTTGAATGGTGAGGCTCCATCCTTGAATCTAAGAAGAGGAGCAGCCAGGCTATATATCTCAGGTAGGAAAGTAAACCATTCCTCTTGATAGAAGACATCCTAGAAGTAGTGAGCCTGTCAGGTCCTCTGTACAATGATCCAGACTGGTCACCTCACATTGCAGAGAGCCAGTAACCAAGCCCAGTCTACGGATGTAGAACATGCAATCAGCTTCTTAGCATTCCAACTAAAATATGAGTTTAATTGGAGTGCTAAGCACCCTGGAAATATGAAGGAAAAAAGTCCCATAACATGGAAGATAGAGTTCAAATAAACTGATGTCCAAAGAACTTCAAAGAAACATTAAACAATTTAGAGAACAGAAATTTAAAAAAAAATTATAATTAATGTCTTCAGATAAATTGTGAGGCTGCTGAAACCTTAAAATAAGAGGAGGCTGTAAAAAAAAAAAAAGAATACAAGAGTGCTCTTGGAAATAACAGAAACTACAAAACATTCATCTGAAGGATTCAATTATGAAATTGAGCAAATCTCCCCACAAATGTAAAAAGGTATATAAAATAGGAAGAGAGATAATAAAAAAGTTCTCTGTGCCCGGCCAGCATGGCTCAGTGGTTGAGCATTGACCTATGAACCAGGAGGTCATGGTTCAATTTCCAGTCAGGGCACATGACCGGGTTGTGGGCTCGATCCCCAGTGTGGAGCATATAGGAGGCAGTCAATCAATGATTCTCTCTCATCATTGATGTTTCTATCTCTCTCTCCCTCTCCATTCCTCTCTGAAATCTAACTATCTATATATAGGCAGATTAACAATCAAAATATAGGAATTTTAAAAAGAGGCAAGATAAATAAATTAATGATAAAAATTATTGAATAAGTTATTTTAATATGTCTCTTCAAGAGACATATGAAAAATGCTCAAAGTCACTAATTATCCGAGAGATGCAAATCAAAATGACAATATGGTACCATCTCACAACTGTCAGAATGGCTATCATCAACAAATCAACAAATGACAAGTGCTGGCGAGGATGCGGAGAAAAAGGAACCCTCTTGCACCGCTGGTGGGAATGCAGACTGGTGCAGCCACTGTGGAGAACAGTACGGAGTTTCTTCAAAAAACTAAAAATGGAGCTCCCATTCGATCCAGTGATTGCACTTCTAGGAATATATCCCAAGAAACTAGAAACACCAATCAGAAAGGATATATGCACCACTATGTTCATAGCAACACAATCCACCACAGCTGAGATTTGGAAACAGCCCAAATGCCCATCAGCAGATGAGTGGATTAGAAAACTATGGTACATCTACACAATGGAATACTATGCTGCTCTAAAAAAGAAGGAATTCCTACCATTTGCAGCAGCATGGATGGACCTGGAGAGCATTATGTTAAGTGAAATAAGCCAGGCAATGAAAGAAAAATACCACATGATCTCACTCATTTATGGAAAATAAAGAACATTATAACCTGATGAACAAAAAGATAGATACAGAAGCAGCAAAGCACCGAACAGACTGTCAATTTACAGTGGGAAAGCAGGGGAGTGTTGGGGGGGGCGGGGCGGAGAGATCAACCAAAGGACTTGTATGCATGCATATAAGCACAACCAATGGACACAAGACACTGCGGGAGGGGTGTGTGTGTGGGATGAGGGCATGCAACAGGGGGTAGGGGAGGCTAGGGGAAGGTCAACGGGGAAAAAAGGAGATATATGTACTACTACATGTAATACTTCAAACAATAAAAAAAAGTTAAGTTAAAAATGAATAAAAATTTTAAAAAAGAATAAGTTATTTTAAAGCATTTTTCAGAATTTAAGAAGATACTTTTCAGATTGAAAGGGGCTATTAAGAAGATCCCCGTATATAACTGGGCCCAGAAGGATGTTTCTAAAACTGTATGAAAAAACAAAAACAGCTTTCATAAAAGGTTTGGAAATCATAATTGTATCAGACTTCTCAAAACTAACTCTGGAAACTATAAAAGAAAGGTAGCAATGTCTTCAAAATTCTGAAGGAAATCATTCTGAGAGAATATATAGAATTCTCATACCCAGTTGAACTCTCAATCAAATATAAGTATAATAAAGACAACATCAGACATACAAGTCCTTAAGAAATTTGTCTGTCCTTTGCTCTTTCTCGGGGAGTTACTAGAATGTGTGTTTACCAAGAGGAAGGTGTAAACAAAGTGGGAGGCAGAACTGTGGTCCATGAAACCGGAAATCCGTAAGAAGGGAAAGGTACAGAGAGAAAAGAAAAAACCATGGGAAATATGTAGATATAAAGGAAAGCAAGTGATATATTATATAATATACAGATGAACTATGATATTTATATAGTCTTAATAATGTTAAAATTTAATATTATTGTAACCAAAACTTATCAGATAGCTATAGGGAAGTTGCTATGAGGAGAGGTATGTATGTAAATGCGTAAAGAAGAGTTGGAGACAGTATAAAGGAGATAGATTTTTTTATCTTTCAGAATAAGTCAATAGTAATATCTAAAACTGCAAAATCAAGAAATTTCTCAACACTATTTAGTCTAATGGAAGACAATAAATACCAAAAGGGACAGTTACAATGATTGAAAGCAGTTGCCTTTAAGGAGTTGCGAAGCTGCTATTTTCATTTTGATATTGTTGTTGTAAACCTTGTACGACTATTTGTCTTCTTGTATTTACAAATTTGATGGGGGAAATTTGAATCAGGAGATTGCCATAGTACTAGAATGAATAGTGAGGAGAGGAATCATAGGACAAGAAGATGCATATAGATCTAGTCAGTCCTCAATACAGACCTAGAAAAGTTCCCAGAAAACTATTAAAACAAAGAGGGCAATATTAAGTAGTATCTGTAAAGTATGATAATATGGCAGGTACTTAGTTTAATATTCGAACATATCCTGGAAGGTGAAAAAGGGATTAAAAGGGTGAAAAGTAACATAAAATTATCATGAATGCCTTTATGTCTTCACGAACTGTTCATAATTATTTCACAAAACCTGACTGCTGCATTTTGCTTGAACAGAAAATTAAAAATTATTAGTAGCTGATTGATAATCAAAGTGTTTGAAATATTTACTGAGGAAAATAACCTTCTGAATTGCCCCCATAATGTTGAAAATATTCTGTCTATTAAGGATTGCCAACTCAATATTGCAGTGGCCATGTTTTGCTCCACATGGAGTCCACACTTGCAGCCAATAATCAAAGAAACTATACGTAAGTTAATAAAAAGCACTTATAAAAAACAGGTATGTTACTTACAAAGGAAGGGCAGTTTCCAATTATAGATCTGTTCTGATAGAATAAATAACAGCATGTGAAAGTCAGATAACTTTATTTGGTGTGCATCAGAAAGGGTTTGATATTCTCTTCCTGAAACCTCAGCAGCCAGGTCTTCTATTTTTTGACATCTAGCCAGTACCTGGTGTATGGTGGTCTCTCAATATCTTCTAAATGAATGATTAAATAAGTAAATAAAATTTTGGAAGGTATTTTGAGAAGTCTAGAATCACAATGGAAGTAAATCAGAGACCTATTCTATTTTAAAAGACATAAGTCATAGAAATTCTATAGTTCATTCTGGTCTCTTAAAAGTCTCACTATCTTGTTTCTCAGTTTATTTTGTTCATTAGATTCCACATATGAGCAAGATCATGTGATTTTTGTCTTTCTCTGACTGGCTTATTTTACTCAGCATGATACTCTCCAGGTAACCTCCATGCTGTCTCAAAGGGTAAAGAGCTCTCTTTTTTACAGCTGCATAGTATTCCATTGTGTAAATGTACCACAGCTTTTTTTACCCACTCATCTACTGATAGGCACTTGGGCTGTTTCCAGATCTTAGCTATTGTAAATAACACTGCTATGGACATAGGGGTGCATATAGTATTTCTTATTGGTGTTTCAAAATAAACTGACAAACAATATAGGTCCAGAGACATGGAAGCATGGAACAGATTGATGAATCTCAGAGGGAAAGGGGTAGGATTGGGGGCGGGGGAAGAGATTAACCAAAGAACCTATATACATATATGCATAACCCATGGACACAAACAATGGCGCAGAGAAGGCTTGAGGGTTGGCAGGAGCAGGATGGAGGGGGTAGATGAAGATGGGGAAGGGGGACATCTGTAATACTTTCAACAATAAAGATAAAATTTTAAAAAAGTATTATGATCATAAAATGTCTATGTATATCTAAATTAGACTTTTAGTTTCACAGTTTAAGATCATTTCCTCTTGCCTACCCACTCATTTTTAGATATGGAAAGTCTCCTAGCAGAATGGATCATGGGAGGCCTAAAAAGTAGGCAAGCTAGGGGCTTGCTAGGCTTGAAACAATTTCACCCGGAGATTGTGCTGAGATTTTTCTAACTTCTTGAACCTGGTGAGGAGTCAAGCACATATCCAGTGTTTCAACAATAGCTAAAAATAGCCAGGGGTTACAAAACCCTCAAGAGTGACAAACCAAGTCTGCTTGAAGGATGTGACAGCTTCTCACTCAGATTAGGTAGTATCCAAGGGGAAAGGTTGCTTCGTGGGAACTTGAGGGTCAGGGGGCTTGGCATGCCTCTCTCACTGGGCATGCCAGTGTTTTGCCTGGCTTGTATAGTTGTCTGCATGTAGTAAATTACATATCTTTTTCCTGCATTAAGTGAACTTATATCCTTTGCCTGTATGTGTTGGTGTCTTCCTGTCAATCACAGAATCATCACCTTTTTGACAACCATGAAATCCTATGATTCACATATGTGAAGACCACTGTGCGTTTCAACTTTCTCTTCTGTGGCTGTGTAATACCATTTTTTAATGAGAGATTTTCAAGCCATCGAACCATCATTGCTTCCACATACCTGCCACTAACATGTTCAAGCTTGTAGAAATTCTTGATTTTATTCTTAACATTTTTAACCACAATGTTCTTTTCTCTCTCTATTGCTGTAGAAAATGCATGATCTTGCACATCAGATACCCATGTTCAGATCCTACTTTTGCCATATATATTTTATTCTTTTGAAGATATTTCATCTCTGAGCCTAATTTTTAAATGAAAATCATAGTAAATTAGATAATAATCTACAATGCAGGTTTGAGAATTATTATGATATGTAAAATGTGTTGAGAGGAATATCTTCGGATATGTAACAAATATTCAAGTGAAAGTTAATTTCTCTTCTATGTGTTTATCAATATATGATAGATCTTAATATCTCAAACTCATGCAAATTATTTATTCTTACAGATTTACCTGAGGATTTAATGTTCAATGATAAAAATAAGGTATGGGAATTTACCACAGAGGTTGAGAAATGGTCTTATTGAGAAATATTGAAAAGAACTCTATAGCTGTCTTTCCATTTGTGATGCTTTTATATGTGACAGTTTAGCTAAGCTGAAGCATATTTCCCAGAATTCTCTTCCTTGTATGGGTCTGAGTTAGGGTTGGCTACAAGAAAGTTTATGCAAGATTAGAAAGATGGAAGTGAGGCAGCAGTTATTATGCTTGGGAGGTTAGTGCAGGACCCCACACATGGCTGCAGCCTATACATTATGCAGCTGATCTACAGAGACACTGGGTTGATGTCCAGCAGCAGCTCGGTCTGCAGCTCCTTGTGCTTTCATGAGATATTCTCAGCTTCTCTGAGACCTGGGCCCTCACAAATTCAACTTTGAGGTCAAATGTGTCAGCTTTATATGCAGGTCGCCATGTGGCCAGGTTTAGATGTAATGAGTGGTAGCTGTGGGCAGTTTCCAACTTGTCTTGTGGGTTCCTGTTTATTCTTTCAGATTCCTATTTGTCTTTCTTTCATCCATGTCATGCCCAGATTTTTATCTTAAGTGGATGCTTTGCTTACATTTCATGACTTCAGCCTCCTCTAGACACAGAGACAACAGTTTTTCATAGCTGTCATTACCAGCTCCCACAAGTCAGTCCTATAAGTCCATTATTTCTTATCATAGTTGCCCTACTTGAATCCTAACTGATGTATCATAGACTTAGCTTTCTCCCAAATAGTCATTTTTTGTATTTGTAATTAAAGAATTAATCTTCTTTAATCATTCCACAGCCAATATAATGCGAACTACAAAAGCATTGCTTGTGTCCAATTCTTACATCTATCATCCGCCCCCCCTTTAGATAGTTCAGAATTACTGAACCCCTATTATTTTCCAGAGGCTATGCTAAGTAGCTTACATGATCTCATTTATTCTTCACAAAAGGCCCATAAGTTAGGTTACTATTACTATTAAATGAGATAAGAAAATTCCAGAAATGATCTGAGTTTCATATTGTTTTTGTGTTACTGAAACATAGTTGGTGGCCATTTAAAAGTCAACACATCAGTTTACAGAACATAAAAAGTGTTATTTACAAAGTAATGGGATATTCCAAATTGCAGAAAGAACAAATATAAGTAATTAGGAAGAATATTAGTGAGTAGTGAATCTTTATTTGATCAAATGTCTCACATACAGATAGAAAATAGTAGGGGTGAGTGTCTAGAATCTGAGTGTGGACTATCTACTACCACCCACTTAACATTGTTCTCTTTGAATCAATTTGTCATTTTTCACAAAAGCCTGCTAGAATTTTGATTGGGATTATATTGAATATATTGATCCATTTGGAGAGAATTGACACAAAAATACTTGAACCTTTCAGTCTATAAACTTGCCATATTTCTCCATTTGTTTCCATCTTCTTTACTTTCTCTCAAGAAGTGATTATACTTTTTAAGTATAGAGGATTACACATCTTTTGTTAAATTTATTCTAAATATTTTATTCTTATCATTTGAATTAGCCTTCCAAGCCCAAGGAATTAGGTAATTTGAATAAAGAAACAAAACACATGATGACAGAATTAAACTAGAAAAGAGTTATTTATTAGTGGCAACATTTTCAAGTTGAAAAGCTCCTTTGTAACCCTCTTATGGTGATATAAACATATTGACCAAAATGTAGATAAGTGTAGATCATTGCACCCTAAATAAGTGCACTAAAATGCATCATTAGATGGTACTCCAAATTTAGAATACCTTCAATTATTTCTAGTTAGTCACTGGATTTTGGTGCTGGATGACAGAGTAAAAATTATCAAATGTTAATGGAGACAATGAGAAAATTGGTTCCATAGGCGATTCAACTAAGATTGTCAAGGTTGTCAACCAAGTGAATGACCTAAATGGGGTTCTCAGATCAATCTTGATGGAAATTTCAAAAGCAGTAAGAATATGAAGTGCTTCATCCTCTCAAAATTTGGAAGAAGCCTCACTCACTATGCAGTGGATAACAGGCATACAGACTGCCAGGCATGGCTGTGGACACCAAAGTGGCCCATGAACTGGCTCCAGCTCCTCCTGGCTGTGGTCCAGGAGCCCTGAAGAATACTATTTAGACAATCACACATGGATGAGGCTTTTGTGGAAGTCCAGGTTTCCAGGAGAGAACTGCTAGCACACCAATGGAGCAATAAAATGCAAGTAAAAACAAAACAGCATGAGTTTCTCCACATCACCCCTTCCCTGAGGTGCACAGCTCAGTGCCAAGAGAAATCTTCTCAGTCCATGATTTCTCCCATGGGACAAAGTGGAAGTGTGTGCGTGGGTGCCAGGCTTCCCCATCTGTACAGGATGCTGCCAAACAGGCTCTCTCTTGTCCCATCCAGGACACTGCATCATGGGTGGAAAGAGGTTATGAGAGCAGCAGATAGGATTTGTGAAGAACATTAAAGGAACATAGATCCTCTAATTGGCCAATGGGTATTCCCAGAATTCTGCACATCTCACCTACTCATCTGTGCATAGTCCTGACAACAGCATTAATTATCAGGGAAATGCAAATCAAAATCGTGAGTATCACCTCACACCTTATAGAATTGCTATTATAAAAAAGACAAGAGATAAGTATTGGCAAGGATGTAGAGAAAAGGGGACTTCTGTGTATTTTTGGTGGGATGGTAAATTTGTATAACCATTATGGAAAACAGTACACCAAAACTCAATCAGGAAGAATAAAAAACCTGAATAGGCCGATAACTACAGAAGAAATTGAAGCTGTAATTAAAAATCTTCCAGCAAACAAAGGGCCCGGTCTGGATGGCTTTACAGGGGAGCTCTACTAAACATTTAAATAAGAACTAAAACCTATTTGCCTCAGACTATTCCAAAAAATTCAAGAGGAAAGCATACTTCCAAGCTCTTTCTATGAAGTCAGCATTACCCTAATTCCAAAACCAGATAAAGACACCACAAAGAAAGAGAACTACAAGCCAATATCCTTGATGAATATAGATGCTAAAATCCTCAACAAAATTCTAGCAAATTGGATCCAGCATTACATTAGAAAGATTACATACCATGACAAAGTGGGATTTATTCCAGGGATGAAATAATGGTACAATATCCACAAATCAATAAATGTGATACATCACATAAACAAACTGAGAGACAAAAATCACATAATCATATCAATTGATGTAGAAAAGGCATTTGACAAAATTTAACACCCTTTCCTGGTAAAAACTCTCAGCAAAGTGGGAATTGAGGGATCATAGCTCAACATAATAAAGGCCTTATATGACAAACCTATAGCCAACATCATACTCAATGGGCAAAAACTAAAACCATTTCCCCTAAGACCAAGAACAAGACAGGGATGCCCACTTTCACCACTGCTGTTCGACATAATACCGGAAGTGCTAGCCATAATGATCAGATAAGAAGAAGCAGTGAAAGGCATCCAAATTGGAAAAGAAGAACTAAAACTGTCATTATTCACAGATGACATGATATTGTACATATAAAACCTTAAAGACTCCATTAAAAAACTACTAGACTTAATAAATGAATTTGGCAATGTAGCAGGATATAAAATTAACACCCAGAAATCTATGGCTTTTTTATACACCAAGAATGAACTCACAGAAAGAGAAATAAAAAAACAAATTCAAAACAAACGAACAAAAAAAATCCCATTTACCATTGCACACAAAAAAATTAAGATGCCTAGGAATAAACTTAACCAAGGAAGTAAAAAACTTGTACTCGGAAAAACTACAGGATATTGAAAAAAGAGGTAGAGGAAGACATAAATAAATGGAAGAACATACCATGTTCATGGATTGGTAGATCAACATCATTAAAATGTCCATACTAGGCATAGCAATTTATAGATTCAATGCAATCCCCATTAAAATACCAATGATATATTTCACAGACCTATAAAGAATTCTTCAAAAATTCGTCTGGAATTGAAAAGGACCCCAAATAGCCACAGTAATCCTGAGAAAAAAGAACAAAGTTGGAAGGATCACAATACCATATATAAAGCTATATTACAAAGTCTTGGTTCTCAAAACTGCCTGATACTGGCACAAGAACAGACATATAGACCAATGGAACAGAACAGAGAACCCAGAAATAGATCCAAGCCATTATGCTCAATTAATATTTGACAAAAGAGGCAAGAGCATACAATGGAGTCAAGACATTCTCTTCAATAAATGGTGTTGGGAAAATTGGTCAAATACATGCACAAAAATTAAAACTAGACCACCAACTTACACCATACACAAAAATAAACTCAAAATGGTTAAAGGACTTAAATGCAAGATGGGAAACCATAAAAATGTTAGAAGACTCCATAGGCAGCAAAATATCAGACATATGTCATAGCAATATCTTTACTGATACAGCTCCTAGAGCAATGGAAACTAAGGAGAAAATAAACAAATGGGACTACATCAAAATAAAAACCTCTGCACAGCAAAAGAAACCATCAGCAAAACAAAAAGAAAGTCCACTGCATGGGAGAACATATTTGCCAATGCTATCTCAGATAAGGCTTTAATCTCCAAAATTTATGGGTAACTCATATAACTTAACAAAAGGAAGATAAACAGTCCAATCAAAAAATGGGCAAAGGACATAAATAGACACTTTTTGAAAAAGGACATACAGAAGGCTTGAGAGGTATATGAAAACATGCTCAAAGTCATTAATCAGCAAATCAACAAACAACAAGTGCTGGCAAGGATGTGGAGAAAAGGGAACCCTCGTGCACTGCTGATGGGAATGCAGACTGGTGCAGCCACTGTGGAGAACAGTATGGAGTTTCCTCAAAATGTTAAAAATAGATTTCCCATTAGACCCAGTGATCCCACTTCTAGGACTATATCTCAAGAAACCAGAAACACCAATCATAAAGGATATATGCACCCCTATGTTCATAACAGCACAATTTACAATTGCTAAGATTTGGAAACAGCCTAAGTGCCCATCAGCAAATAAGTAGATTAAAAAACTGTGGTGCATCTACACAATGGAATACTATGTTGCTATAAGAAAAAGGAATTATCACCATTTGCAACAGTATGAGTGGACCTGGAGAGCATCATGCTAAGTGAGATAAGCCAGTCAGAGAAGGATAAATATCACATGATCTCACTCATATGTGGGATACAATGAATAACATAAACTGATGAACAAAAATAGATGCAGAGATAAGGTCACACTGAACAGACCATCCAACCTCAGAAAGAAGGTGGGGGAGGGGGGGTGGATTAGAGATCAACCAAAGGACCTGTATATTAGCATAGCCAATGGACACAGACACTTGGGGCAGTGGGGGCTTATCCTGGGGCATGGGAGTGGGGGTTTCAATTGGGGAAAAAGGAGACATATGTGTTACTGTAAACAATCCTATCTAATAAAGAGGAAATATGCTAATTGACCCTCACTCCATCACAAAGATGGCGGCACTCACAGCCAATAAGGAGGGAATATGCTAATTGACTGCCCTGCCCTCAAAGATGGCAGCGCCCACAGCCACTAGATGGTGGCACCCAGTCCCCTCAGGTGGGCCCTGCCACTCAGTGTGCCTGACTCTAGAGTACCCAGCCACCCAGGGCCAGCCTGAGGTGTAGGCAAGCCTCGGATGGAGGCTGCCCAGCCACCCAGGACTGCCTGAGGCTCAGGTAACCAGGGCCAGCTGAGGCTTGCGCTGCTGGCAGTGGCAGCAGTAGAGGTGTGATGGGGGCATTGCCTTCCCCTGATCACTGGGTCGCCTCCCACCCTTGAGGGCTCCCAGACTGTGAGAGAGGGCAGGCCAGGCTTGAGGGACCCCCATCCAGTGCGTGGATTTTCATGCACCAGGCCTCTAGTGAAAAATAAAAAAATAAAGGGGAAGCCTTAGAAACTGCAAAATAATAATAATAATAAATTAAAAAAGAAAGAAAACAGTACAGAGGTTCCTCAAAAAATTAAAAATAAAACTACTACATAATATAGAAATCCTAGTATTTGGTATATATCCAAAGGAAATAAAATCAGTATCCTGAAGAGATATCTATATTTCTTTGTTTATTGCAGCATTATTTACAATAGCTAAGATGTGGAAGCAATCTAAAAGTCTATCAACAAATGAATGGTTAAAGATTTGGTATATATATACACAATGGAATATTATTTAGCCATGAGAAGGAAATAGTCCTGCCATTTGTCACAACATGGATGAACTTTTAGGACATGATAAGTGAAATAAGTCAAATAGAGAAAGATGAATACTGCACAGTATCACTTACAGTATATGTGGAATCTACAAAGCCAAACTCAGAAACAGAGGCTAGAATGGTGGTTGCCAAGGGTAAGGGGTGGAGGAAATGTTGATAAAAGGGTATAAACTTTCAATTATAAGATTAATAAGCTCTGGAGATATTATGCACAGTGTGATGACTGTATAGTTAACAATACTTTATTATGTACTTGAAACTTGCAGAGAATAGATCTTAGTCTCATCACACACACACAAAAGTAATTATGTGAGGTGATGGAGGTGTTACCAAATCCTACTATGCTAATAATTTCACAATATATAAATGCATTAAAGCATCACATTGTATACCTTAAACTTACACAATGTTATGCGTCACTTATATCTCAATAATTTGAAAAAATAGGCATTAAATCAGTAGAATTTACCATTTCTTTTTACCTCATTGTGCAATAAACTTCTGCTTTCCCATCCAGATGTGCTCTCTATCCTTCTTCACCTTGCTGTTTGCTCTGGGAGGCAACCTGTGGGGGCTAATTAGTGAGATCCTTAACCCTCTGGTCCTGGAACCTTGAAGGAAGCATAATCAGATCCACACAATATAATTATGGCTAGTCAATCTCACCTGAAATCATCTGAAAATAATATATAAAGAAAACACATTTCTTAAAAATTGTGACTACTCAGCATTACATAACATGTACTGCCATGACATAACAATTAGAAACATTTGCTGTCACAAGTTTTAATTCATGATATGTAAAACTCTAATGTTGATAACTGTTTCATAAAAATCAGGCACATTTAATTTGGACACATTTTAAATTATACAAAAGCAATCAAGTTATTTTTTTAGAGAACTAATATTACTCTCTGTGATAGCATGTTTTGATTTTTTATCTTCAGGGGCAATATTTCCTTTTATCACACAATTAGAGACCCGGTGCATGAAAATTCATGCACTGGAGGGGGGTCCCTCAGCCCAGCCTGCCCCCTATCACAATCCGGTAGCCCTCGGGGACAGGAGGCAACCCGGTGATCAGGAGAAGGCAACGCCCCATCACACCTCTGCTACTGCCACTGCTGGCAGCACAAGCCTCAGCCGGCCCTGGTTGCCTGAGCCTCTGGCAGCCCTGGGTGGCTGGGCAGCCGCCATCTGAGTCTTGCCTGCACCTCGGGTTGGCCCTGGGTGGCTGAAGGAACTGGGGGACTCTGGAGGCAGGCGCGCGGAGTGGCTGGGCCCAGCTGGGAGCAGGCCTGGCCTTGCCGTGTGTCTGCCACCCCGGCAGGGCTGAGGGGATTGGGTACCACCATCTTGTGGTTGTGGGCGCCGCCATCTTTGAGGGTGGAGCAGTCAATTAGCATATTCCCTCTTTATTAGGTAGGATTAAAGTATTTCTTAGATAGAAAGTTACTCATATTATCTGGAAATTTATATAAGTTTAGAAATCATTGAATACATGAAAACCTAGCATAATCCATCTGTGTGGGGATTGGACATTTTAGTTATTCATTACTAATATCTCAAATCAGATTTTTTAGAAAGTCCCGTTCTCCGCCAATACTGGAAAAGAGCCAATGTACATTATCACCAGACACCTGTGCCCTAAATCCAAGCTATGGAAATCTGGCCACATTAGAGCATGAAGCTGGATATGCACAACTGAAATAAATCCATCTAACTTTTTAAGGGAAGAAGTTAAAACCCCCTTAGGGTGTTCTTACACAATGTACAGATGTAGAGACCTCAGCATAAATCCCCGTATTCTACTTGGTGGCATTTTAACACCATCCTTTTCTAAAGAAAAGAATAAAGCAGGATGGAACTAATCCAATATCTTTAGAAAAGAGAAAATCTTTATAGAAAACATAGTGTCATTTTTAGATCAACTGATGAATGCTGTCCTTTAGAATTATAGGTATTCTTCATGCTTCCATTTGAAAAAAAATAAAAAAGCCCAAATATTGATGCTGAATAAACTATCCTCTCTCTCACACACACACACAATCACACATGTATATACAAGTATGGTGGTTACAAAGACATAAATAATTCTGTTCTTTCCATGGAATCTTTGGTTAAGTTTATTTGATGCCTTGTTTACAGTCCTAGCTCTTTATCTTTGGTATTTTATGTTAGGGGGTAAATAAAACACTAATTTCAAAGGCTAAGATGGAAGGGACTGGTACCAGTAAAAGTGAAAACCTGAAAAGCATAGGATAGGAGATGAGACAAGCTAATTTTATTTCCTTTTCAGTTCCTTCATGGAAAGTCTTAACTCGAAGGGGTCACTATTTTAACCACACCTCGAGGACAAAATAAGACCTCTCAGGACCTTTTTCATCTGAAAAAGTGATTTGGGTCCAGATTGTTAAAAACAAGGCCTATGCTGTGATAAAAGTGCCCCAAGATCCAAACATATGCATAGAAAATGACAAAAGAATGCTCTACAAATCATATAGAAGGTTACCCATTCACAAAGCAAACCCTCATTTTTGCTTAGACGTGAGGCTAAAATTAGAGTCATTCAATTTTCTCTAAGGATGCAGCCTCCAAACCACATAGTCACCTCTGCATAAGTGATTTCTATCTGCTTATGCATTGTGCTGGGGTGAGGGGAGGAATTACAATAGGAATGTGGCAAAGAAAAGAAGGAGCAGAGACAGGTTTTGCAAAGTAGCTTGAGGTCTAGGGCAGGCTGCTCTGTGAGCCCAGAATAGACAACTTCTTGGCATCTCTGAACAAGAGAATCAAGTGCTTGAATTTCTCAGGACAATTTTGCCTCATCCAAAGAGAAAGTGCCTTTGCTACTAGTGATAAGTACTTTTTTTAGAAAGAAGTTGGCACTATAAAATTTTATGCTTGTGGCTCGGTGCTGTTGGTGCACTGTAGAATATGAAAATTACAAATAGAGAATGCAGTTTAGGGGGAGGTAGTGCAGAAGTGACTTGCTAGCCTAAGAACTTTTTTCACTCTTCTAGACATCATTCTTACTAGCCCTGTCTCCTGCACTGCACGATAACAATACCTGGCCATTCAGATTGGGCTTCCTAGCTGTCCCCATATGCATTGCTACTTCAAGTCTCCTTGCTTTTTCTTTGTTACATAAATGATTAGTTAGGCTGAGATTATACTTATTCAGGGTGTCTAGAGAAGTTTGAGAATACTCATAAATAGAAAAAGCTATCCCCCCCAAAAAAAAAAAAATTGGATAAAAGATCTAGGGAAAAGCTTGTCTCTTTGCTTTTCTTAAGTTGTATGTTCCATTATTCTTGCTACCCACACTGAAAATTCTCCCTCCAGAGTCAATAGTACAATACCAAAATACTTCGCTTAATCACCAGAATTAATCACTGGCAGAGCACTTCATGCAAAGCCTCTGCACATTTTACTGACGACATTGCAGATGGTCCACCTTTGAATCAGGTACCCAGCCTTAGTCCAGTAAGTGAACTTAATCGGGAGTTTTGGGTGAAATCATTAGAGCTAGATGGAGAATAGGAACATTGCAGCCATCATGGGAGACGTGTCCAGTAAAGGGCCCCTCTTGTAATGACTTCTCTATCCTTTCTACTCATCCATATTTCACAAATTCTTCAAAGAACAGCTCTTATCTTTTTTTTCCTTCTTCATGAAACTCAACTAGTCCGGGTCACAGCAGGTCGCAGAATTCATACCTTTAGCTGGGTGATTCTCAAACTTAAGTGTGCACAAGAATCACTGAGAACGTTGATAGAAACACAAAATAAACCAGCGATCTAGGTCTGATTCAACAAGTCTGGGTTGGGCCTGGGAATTTTCACTTCTGACAAACTTACAGGTCATTCTGTTGCTCCTTGTCCATGGAACAGCACACTTTGAGTACAACTGCCTGACTTCACTCATCTCCTGCTTCATGCGTTTGAACAAGTCATTTAGTCTCTGTCTGTACAATGGGGATGATAATAGCATTTCACTGAACTGTTAGGCAATTTATATGAATCAAAATATATGTCATGTGTGGTATATACTGGCAATAAGAAATTGGTCCACTTTCCCTTTCTGTTATATCATATTTCTTTAAAATTAATTTAACACTGATTTACATTTAGAGGGTGGTATGTTGTGGCTCTCTTTCACAGAAATTAGATTCTAAGTCACTCAGGAGAGGTGGCATAGCCCTCGATGCTCTGTATGCAGTATGCACGTCTGGCCTACAGAGAGGCAGTGAGGTGGCAGGGTTAAGAGCAGAAACATGGCATCAGAGGAACTTGGTTTGAATCATAGCTCTGCAACCCAGCATCTGTGTGACAACTCATGTAGCCTCTTTCTTCCTCAGTTCCTTGCTCTGTAAATTAAGGATAATAATATTAGTTTCCTCAGAGGTTTTTTTTTTTATATTAAATAGGGCAATATCTGCAAAGCACTTGGTGAGCTGCTTCACACATAGTAAGAACTATATAAGTGTTAGTAATTATTATTGAATTCATTTTGCAATTTCTCCCAGTAGAAAAGCTAACCATTTAAAAAGTTGAATAAAAACTGGATGTCAATCTATACTAATGAAAGAGTAATATGCTAATTAGACCAGATAGACCAGACATCTTCCAGACAAAGCCACAGTGGCAGGGGCCGAGGCAGAGGTGGTTAGAGGTGATCAGGCCAGCAGGGGAGAGTGGTTAGGTGCAATCAGGCAGGCAGGCAGAGGCAGGTAGGGGTGATCAGGCTGGCAGGGGAGCAGTTAGGGGCATCAGGCAGGCAGGCAGAGGCAGTTAGGGAAGCTCAGGCTGATAGGCAGAGGTGATTAGAGGCAATCAGGCTGTCAGGGGAGAGCAGTTAGGGGCAATCAGGCCAGCAGGGGAGCAGTTAGGGGCATCAAGAAGGCAAGCAGAGTGGTTAGGAGTGGTCAGGCAGGCAGGCAGGTGAGTGGTTAGGAGCCAGTGGTCCTGGATTGCGAGAGGGTGCAGGCTGGGCTGAGGGATGTGCCCCCCCCCGTGCATGAATTTTGTGCACCGGTCCTCTAATATAGTATAAAATGAATGCATTACTAAAATATATTTATTTTTATTTCCATTCTTACAAAGTGAAGTTCAGATTTCAGGCTATTCTGTCCACTTTGTTCCCAGATAATAGTTCACATATATAAGTTCACAATTTATATGCTAATCTTGCCATAAATTTAAAGGTAGTTATAAATGTTTAAATCTTCAATTTTATGTTAGCTGACAGTCTCAAAGATGAGCCCATCATCCTTCCTTCATACATGGTACACAGCTACTGTATTAAATACCTTTCCTGAACACATACTTCCTACAAATTATAAAAAGTGACCAAGAAAGAAAGCTTGTGTACATACTGTGAACTATTAAATGAGCTATTGTATAAACATAGTGAGTGGAGCATTAGAACATACATACCACAATAGCATTTCCTTCACTGTGTTACAACTGTAGGCTTGTTTCTCGGCCCTGCTAAATGTAACTTATTTATTTATTTTTTATAAGAGGAAGTTTATTTAGAAAGTCAGAGGTAGATGAACTGAGTGGAAGAATAAATGGGCTTAAGAAACAAGTTACAATGGCAAAAGAAGGGCCCTTGAAGCTTAGGAAAGAGAGACAAGGAAAGTCCTGGTGGGAGGGGGTGAGGAAGGCACCGACATGTTCCACAGAGAGAGCTGCCTAAATGCAATTCATTTGATCATAAGCATTTACATTTTCCATAAGTTAGAAAGAGTGTGGATATAACCACAGGAAGAGCATAGTTGTTCGAGTCAGACTGCTATGGCTTTGAGTCAGATCATCTTTAATCAAGCTCTGAAAAAGTAGGCAAGTTCAGAGTAGAAATAAAACAAACCTTGTGGATAGTATCACTTACCATGAAGTACCATAGTAAAGATGATATCTGAAAATAGGTAAAAGCACATGGCACAAAGGAAGTATTCAATTAACAGCAGTTACTATTCTTCTTTTTTACACTGTTGGCAAACACCATCGTGAGTAATACAGCGTAGGCACTTGAAAATATTTCTTGAAATAACCAGTGTAGTATAAATTCAGCAGCGTGGTAGTGCTTCATTCTTAATGTTCATTAATTCCAGATCACAAATCACCATGTTCAACAGCACAAAGTCACTAAGTCACATTTCTCCTACAAAATTATGACAATTGCAGGTCACTTCAGTTCGTTAAGTAAGTAACCTACTTACCCTGTGAGTTAGTTCAACCCAAGGATTCAACCATATGAGATAAGAAATTTTAACTATACTTGTTTGACTCTCCCAAGATATTTCTTCTCTTCTGTTTTGTTTGGAAGGCAATTAAATTTACTTTATTGAAAAAGCATAAACCCCATCTGAAAGCAACTGTCTGGACTGGAATGAGCATAATTATTAGTTGTGATGCCGTAGAAAAGTGCCTTAAAATATTTCCTGGCATCAGATTTCATACTGGTCTAATAGGAATGATAATACTCACTAAACTATGCTGTAATGAAATTTATGTCTGTTCCTCCCTTCCCCAGCTCTCTCTCTCTCTCTCTCTCTCTCTCTCTCTCACTATTGAAGACATTTTGAAAATCCTGTTCCTTCTTTTCAGACATCCTTTTATGAAAGAAAAGTTTGGCTGGAACATGTTGTTAAAGGAAATTTGGATTGCCATTCAGGAAATACTGACAGATTTCTTCCAACATGTATGTTGTTACCTCACAGACATACTGCATATAGAGATAATGAGAGATGTAAGAAGGTTTCGAAAGAACACACCATTTTGGAGAACACATAGAGAAAATTGGGGGATACAAAAGGTTCCATATTGGGGTTGTGAGATAGGTAAATAATAATAGTAGTTCTAGTTACCTCAGAAATTACATGTGTACTGGGTTTTTCATCAGAATTCAATTCATATAAAGGCTTAATTTTAGTTCTTCTTGTTTCACATTAATGACCACTCCATTCTTTGTAAACCTTTTTCTTTCATTTCTTTAGACACTAGCTGCTTTGGGTTCTATTCTATTTTGCACACGGGTGTTAAAATTCCAACTGTCTTCAGTCAACATTCTGCTGGGAGGTGGTGCGGTATAACGGTTCAAGGACTGGCTCTGGGGCCAGATCACCTGGACTTGAATCCTGACTCTGCACTTATTATCTTTCTGCCCCTGGGTTGGTTACAAGACCTCCCTTAATAGGCTTTTGTGGCATAGAATATACATTAAGATACAAAATCTCCCAATTTAAACATAGATCTAGTTACAAAATCTATACCAAACTTTCACACATGCTTAATTTAAGCTTACAAAGCACATGCTTAATGTTTATTTGGGAGGCGTTGGCTCTGTGTAACAGATATCCTTTTGGATAGACTTACAGAGAAAGGTCATCTGTGTGTTTGTAAATGAGCAAGCCCAGAACCAGCTATGCTCATGCTTCAGCTTGGTCCTGAATTGTTTCATGGGCTCACTGGGGTTCTAGGACCAGCTTCTTTCTATCTATGTGGCAGCACACACTCATATTTCTTAGGTGGTTACCCCATAGTGGCAAGTTTGCTGCCAGTGGTAACCTGGGCTTTGTGCCTAGTCATGTGGCTTGAGGTGGGGAATGTCAGGGAGAAAAGACAGAAGTTATGGAATTCCTGAGGAGGGACTCTTTTTTCAAAATCCCCAGGAAGTCTCTTCTAGTCTCTTATTGGCCCACATTGCCCTAGTGTTCCCCATCCCTAAAAGGAATGAAATTAGCATGATTAGTTAGCCTAAAAAGCTTGGGGAGGAGTAATGGGACACAGGAAAACAACTACTACAGTGCCAAACTTCTTCATGTGTATTGGTAAAAACTTCGGAGGAAAGGAGATGATTTGGTTAATAAAATATATTTTGTTGTTATAGGACTTATTTCATAATCATGTGATTCAAGTCATGTGTGGGGAACATCTTCACAGTCATGTAGGAGACAGTGGCATTTAACTTATCATTTTATGTTACCTGTGATTAGATGAAATAATCTAATGGACAACAGGGGGCAAAGAAAAAATATATGTATTAATTACCATGCTATATGCAACGAATAAAAATGGTGGCCAACATAAAAAGAATAACAAAACAAAAGTTATAGTAGTGTTTGCTATCTGAATATCTGTTTTGTTATGGAAAAACATACTGTAAGTAACTAATACACATTTCCCTCTTTTCATCTGCCCCAACTAGAAGAAATACTTAACACAATCATTCAGATTAGAAGACAAGTAAAATTAGAATAGAGTGAAAAGCCAACTGAATTCTATTGCAGGTATGTTCATGTTCACATCACAAAAAATCACAAGTATGCCTTAGTTGCTGATGAATTAATATTAGCAGATGAAATATAAATGGTGATTCTCAGATAGACCAGCAATATTATTAAAAAATAAATAAATAACTTTACAGACCTTTAAACCCACAAGATAACTGTATTATGTTTCCAAGACAACTTGTATTTATAGATTAATTTTACAGGTCAATGAGGTTGTTCACAATTTTTACAGAAGTATTATTAATGAATGTGAGAAATGCAGCAGGCAGACCATGTTTGATTTTAGTAATTTGAGATGGACACTTAAAAGTTAAAAGTATGTTACATTGAACATTGTTGTGCTACCAGAAAAGAAAATTGATAGAAGAACTACAAATGAGGAGCAATGATAAATAATGCTATTTTATTTTCAAGAAATATCCAACTAAGTCATGAATGGATTTATGTTAGGTATAGTCGTGTATAATATCTACATTAACCACCTAGAAATGGGAGTAAACAATGTGTTAATGAAATTTGCAGATGATACTAAATTGAAGGGTAATGCTAACATGCATAATGAAAGAAGGATAAATGGTTTTGAAAGAGTATATGTGAACAAAAGTGACTTTTACTTAAAAAAAAGTTAGATCAATACAATGCATATAAATATTTTTTAAAAAGTCATTCTATGGAAGGAAAATAAAGCATAAATAATGCACAGAGAGAGGTTTACACCCATTTAAAGAAGACTTTAGTAATAATGTAAGAATGTAATGGAGTCACAATATTTGAGAACTATCTATGTTAAATTTTTATTTTACAGTGAAAGGAAAATACTGTTTCCAAGAGTTCTGATAAACCAACAGCCAAATATTGAAAAACAATTTGATGTTTTTTAATGCACTCACATACCAGAAAATGGGATTAAATACATCTGAAATTAGATGGGCAATAAAAATGATCAAGGATTTGTCCTGATTAACTTCTAGAAAAAAATAGTTGCAGTACTGACTATTAATCTTGTAGCCTGCAAACCCAAGAAAAAGAAGCACAAGGGACAGTTGTATTACCTGTCTTCACTAAGGAATAGTGAAAACTTCACTCATTGGAAGTGCAAGGCATTCCTTTGAATAATCTAGATTAAGATAATCTGGTATTTCATTAAAACAACAACTTCAATATCTCCAACAAAACGATAAGTAAGCAGTAGATTAAGTTATACAACCAGTTACTATGCACTCATTTACTTTATCCCAGGGGCCATGTGACAAAAGGAAGGAAATGAAAGAAGTGTCAGTTACAATAGCAATGACTGCTGAATAGTTGTCCAATATTAGTCCCGACAATACTATCATGGTGAGGAGAACAGATGGAGGTTTCCTCACTGGTTTTAGTCATGGCTGCAAAGCCGCTGCAGCTGGGGTTACCCCACTGACTAAGGCTGTAAGGAAACAGTAGCATTTTGTTTTTCAACTTCATTCTTTGAAAATCTTTTATGCTTATTTTATTTAGTAATTATTTCAAAAAGTAATATCTTATTGGTAAAGTATTTATTTTTTGGTATGCTTTGTTTTGTTTTATTCATAGGAAATAGAGACATCAAATGATGTCAAACAAGTCTGTGCAATAATTAGACATGCAAGAGTCTTGTCTTCTATAGGTTGGGGCAAATGTAGGTTTACAGTTGTGTATATGGAAAATAATACAATAATTAATAAGTAAATAAGTAATTAATAAGTAATAATATAAGAGTGAACTCTATTTTGCATACTCACAACTGTAAGCCTACTTTTGCCCCACTCTTCCCAGGACATATTAATTTTAACAATAAACAATGGATTTTTATCTAAATTTGGGGCAATGAGGTTTTGACATTTTCTGTGTGGGTCAAAGGTACGGTGATCAGTAAAGGCCAATCTTCCACAGGTAATTAAAGGGAACACTTCTGCAACATTTCTTCTTCATTGTCCACCTCTATACTTCTAGTTGATTTGCTCATGAGCTGTATGTAGCTAAATAGAGGGGAACACATGTAAACTCTAGGGTGAAACGAAACAAAGTTTGACCAGCTGTAGAATGCTGTGTCCCTGTGTTTGGAGCACTGTTAATGTGTTTTTAAATATTATGAGGAAGAAAAGACACTACTCTATTTTTTATTTTATATATATATATATTATATATACATATAAAATTTCTTTCAGAGAGAGAAACATCAATTATGCCTATTAGGGATGGAGCCCAAACACTGGCCATGTGCCCTGACCAGGAATCAAACTAGGACCTCCTGGTTCGTGGGTTGACACTCAGCCACTGAGCCACACTAGCTGGGCAAGACATTACTCTATTTAAAAACTATTTTAGAAGGACCTAAGAAACTACTGAGTTGTTTACCACATAACCTTTAGTATTCTATGCCTTCAATGACTTGCAAGGCCTTTCATGATCTATGTCTTCTAAAGCTTTATAGTGTCATTTCCTGCCATCTCTCCCAACACACACACTCACACGCACACTCACACCATAAGTTATTCACACCAAAAAACATTTCCCAAACACGTTATGCACACATTGTTCCCTCTAATTAGAATGTTTTTTCTTCCCTTTGTCTGTCAATAGAAAATAGACAATTTCTTCTGATCTTTCAACATACAGTCAAATGCCACCTTCTCTGGCAAACCTCACAGTACCTTCCCTTCACCATCTTTCCTGCTCACTCATACAAAATCGGTTATTCTTTCTTTTCTTTTTCTTTTTTTTTCACAATTGCAAGTATCATTTATTAGGTACCTAATATGTGCCAGACACTGTGGTAGGTATTTTCAATGTCTTATTATCTTTACAGTAACACCTCAAAGTAGGTATTATTCTCTCCATGCGTAAGTTCAGGCTCAGAAAAATTTAGAACTATGTCCAAAGTCATGTGACAGTTGACAGAACCCCACTTACTCCACTCACTCCAAATCGCGTTTCATCTAATTATCTTGCCATCTTTGTGCGTCAGTTCTCATCCTTATAATTGTGTTCAGCAATTTTTTGTCTGTGAGAAGGCAAAACGAGTGCCTTTATTTTTAAATACCAGGTTCTGGAGCCATATTGTTTGGTTTTAAATCCTGGTTCTGATTTTGTTAGTTGAATGACCCTGAGTGATTTATTTAGCCCCATAGTGCCTCAGTTTCTTCACAACTAAACTGGGGATAAGACAGCTCCTCCCCATAAGGGGGTTTTGAGGGTTAAATGAGTTAGTCCATATAATAAATATAATAGAGACTGCCTTGTTATAAGTACTCTAAAACTCATTACAGCACTCCATGCTTGTTAGCTGTGATTATTGATTTAGGTACCTCTATTTCATACAGATTGTGAACTTCACAGAGGCAGAAATAATAGCTCATTCATCTTTTCATGTCCTCCACCTACCACAGTGTCTTGCAAATAGCAGCAACTTTCAAGGCAGAATTACAAAAGTGTGTGGAGGGAGGATTAACAGGAGCAGGGAGGAGAGTCCTATAAATGATACCAATATAAGGTTGCTGTAAGTCACTTTTTCCTGACAGGGCGGCAAAAAGAAAAAAAACGAAACTTGTCAGCCCTGGTGGACTCCAGCAATCCATAATTGCACTCTTCCACCTGGGAAGGTATGCTATATGCTTCAGAACCAATTTCCCCTTGGAAAAGGTATTGGGCAGATAGTGAAAACTCTCAAGGGCTAAGAAGGCCTGCTAGCATGTCAGGAGTTGCTCACCTGCAGTTATTACTAATCCCTGCCCCCTCAGCCCAGAGCTGCCAATTCTGCCTTTTCATGCTGTGCCTAGACCCGCAGTCCAGAATTGGTATCTGCTATACAATGGTAAAAAGTTCCCTCAAGGAAGGATATGCCTCGGTGATTAAGGTTGGCAGACACTCTAATGTGTTCTGCTCTCCTGCTTGCTGTTCTTCTAACCCTTTCTATTTTAATATGCTCTCTGATTTTTGCCTACCTTTCCAAAATTCCAAACTACCCACTCCTTGATGGCTCCAGAATGCCTCATATTCTTAGTTTCTTGTGTCTTGTTGTCTATCTTCTTGCCCCAGGGCTGATACCCGGGCTCACTGACACAGGATAGTTATCCTTGTGTTGTTTCATGCTTGGTGGAATTTTCTAATCCTAATCCTGTGTCCAGCCCAGCAACACTGATAACCAGTCTAGTTGTAAGGAAACAAATTTGCACCTCTCCTTGAGCACTGAATCCTTCCCAGAAAGACTGTTGTCACAGAAGAAGCTGTGTAGAATCCTATATAATAAAGAGGTAATATGCAAATTGACCCTCACACCCTCACAAGATGGCTGCCTATAACCAGGCCAGCAGGGGGGTTAGTTCGGGATAACCAAACGACTGAACAGCAGGCTGAATGGGGCAACCAGGCTGGTGGGAGTGGGGGGCAGTTGGGGGCAACCAGGCTGGTGTGGGGGGCAATTGGGGGTGACCAGGCTGGCAGGGGGGCAGTGAGGGGTGACTAGGCCAGTGGGGGGGGGCAGTTGGGGTTACCAGGTCAGCAGAGGGGGCAGTTGGGGGTGACCAGGCCGGCAGGGGGGGCAGTTAGGAGTGACCAGACTGGCAGGGAGGGGGCAGTTAGGGGTGATCAGGCTGGCAGAGGGGGGCCGTTAGGGGCAATCAGTATGGCAGAGGGGGGCAGTTAGGGGTTACCAGGCTGGCAGAGGGGGGAAGTTGGGGGTGACCAGGCCGGCAGGGGGGGCAGTTAGGGGTGATCAGGCTGGCAGCAGGGGGCAGTTAGGGGTGACCAGGATGGCATGCAGAGGCAGTTAGGAGAGACCAGGTCAGCAGGGGGGGCAGTTAGGGGTGACCAGGCAGGAAGACAGGTGAGCAATTAGGAGCCAGCAGCCCAGGATTGCGAGAGGGATGTCTGACTGCTGGTTTAGGCCCTATCCCTGGGATCTGGCTTAAATCAGCAGTCGGACATCCCCCAAGGGGTCCCAGATTGGAGAGGGTGTAGGCTGGGCTGAGGGGATGCCTTCCTCCCCCCCATGCATGAATTTTGTGTAGCGGGCCTCTAGTCTATATATATATAAAAGCCTAAGCAACCATTCCACCATTCCACCGTTCGACTAGTAGCTATGATGTGCACTGACCACCAGGGGAAAGACACTTAATACACAGGCATGGAAACATGGAACAGACTGATGAATCTCAGAGGGAAGGGGATAGGAGGGAGGTGGGGAGAGATTAACCAAAGATCTTATATGCATACTAGAGGCCCAGTGCACAGATTCGTGCACTGGTGGGGTCCCTCAGCCTGGCCTGTGGGGATCAGGCTGAAACTGGCAGTCCCAGATTGTAAGAGGGCACAGGCCAGGTGGAGGGACCCCCCTGGTGCATGAATTGTGCACCAGGCCTCTAGTAATAAATCACAGTTAAGGCCATGGGAATCAGGACCATACTGACCTGATCCAGAGTCCCATCTCTGTCATACTCTCTTCTATTACTTTGGGCCAAATTACTTACCTGTCTAAATCTCAGTTTCCTCATCTATATAATGAGGCACATAATGAATCTTAACTTGTGGGATTGTTAAATTTGAATATTTAATTAATGTATGAAGTAGGTTAGAATTAGTGTTGTTATTATTAAAACTAGATTCTCAAATGATTGGTTCAGAGATAAACCATGACTGAATATGAGGCTCAAAAAATAAAAATAAATCATCGTTATTATTAAAATATCTTAATTAAGACTTAGAAAAAGGACCTTAAATATCCAATCATCTTCTGTAAGAGATGAGGAAATTGTGAACCAGAGGGCAAGATTCATGGTTCAAACACTAATGAAAGGAAAAAACCACACTCCTATATCCCAAATGAAGATATTTAGCCTAGATTTCATAACTGCAATTTTGAATGCCTTTATTCAGTTTATTTACACTTTCATCCATCCAGCCAGCCACCCATCCTTTCAGGAGATATTTACTGTAGAACACCTGCTAAGTGTCAATCTCCCTCCTGAGTCCTGGGGATTTGTAATCATAGCCCTTACCTTCATGGTGCTTCCATCCTTTCTTCTGCTTCTCATATCACTCTAACTTCTGTTTCTACCAATCAAAAATGCCCTGATGTACTTTCTGCAAATTAAAAGTAACTCTTTTAGAAAGACTTAAACAACAGCAAATTTTGAGGAAACAAACTTCTCACTGATAGCATATTATCTCACAGATAAACCATTTTCATCAAAACATCATTTAGAAGCTTGTAGGTAAACATATTCTTCATGTGAACACAGTAACTCTCTTTTATTTTCTGTTTCTCCTCTTGCCTATTATATCTTCTCTCCCCTTAGTACAGTAAAGTACACACTAGAACTTAAGCAAATGTAGAAACCTGAAAATTTTGTGTTTGTTTTAATTAATTGTAAACCACCACAAGAACAGTGACTGTTTTTTAATACCATTTTTGTGTCCTTGGCATTTGTTAGGTCCTCTATAAATGTATTGATAGTAATAAAGTTTCAATGAGTAGTTGAAGCTCTTCTGCAAGATAGTTAATCAATGACTATTACTAATAGCCAAAATACTTCTGCTTTTGTCTAAAATAAGTATACTTTGAAATTAGTTAGCAGAGGAGGTAAGCTCTGACTGGCAGCAGATAGTAATCAATCCTATATAATAAAAGGCTAATATGCAAATCGACCAAACGGTGGAACACCAGGTCACGATGACACGCACTGACCACCAGGAGGCAGACGCTCAACACAGGAGCTGCCCCCTGGTGGTCAGTGCACTCCCACAGGGGGAGTGCCGCTCAGCCAGAATCCAGCAGCAGTGGCGGGAGCCTCTTTCGCGCCGTGGCAGCACTAAGGATGTCCAAAGGGCTCCCAGACTGGGAGAGGGCACAGGCCGGGCTGAGGGACTCCCCCCAACCCCCGAGTGCACAAATTTCGTGCACTGGGCCTCTAGTAAAATTAAAGAGGAGTGGTCTCTTCCAGCAGTTATACCTCAAAGTGTCCCATTTGCGACTACCCTGTGCTCACTCAGAAAGTTTTTGGCGTCTTAGAACCCTATCCATTTAGCAGCTGCAAATATCCAAGGTAAAAAGGATGGGAACCCAGATGGAAATTTTAGCTTCGTGGAAGCCATTCACAAGGGAATTGTTGAAGTGCTGGAAAGATGCGAGCTGCCTGAATCATTCCTGGGCAGTTTTGTTTGATGTAAGCATATCTCGAAGACATGGCAGATTCCGTTCCAGATCACTGCAATAAAGTGAGTCATAATTTTTTTGCTGGTGGAGAGTCTTGTCTTCAATTTATTAAAAATGTAACATCTGTGAAGCAAAATAAAGCAAAGCACAGTAACATGAGATCTGCCTATATAGTACTGGGTGACAAAAAATTTTGCCCTTTTTTCATAGGATAAAATTTATTTATCTATGCCTTTGTTTCTTAAACAAGCAACCCACAGGTGTTATTGACCTGGCAAAGAAGAATCAATTTATGAATTAGATACTCCTCTGAAACCTCAGCAGAATATTTAAGCACCTAGCTTTCTTCCTCTCTTTATACTTCCCTAGCTTCATCTTTTTAGTAAATCTTCCCAGCCGTTCAAACCCCAAAATGTGGGCTTAAATTATCCTTGACTTTTTTTTATAGTCCGAGTTCACTACCTCATCAAAACCTGTTGTCCCTACCTTCAAATTCATGTAGGATATGATTCCCCACCACTGCTACCACCAAAGCCCATTAATCTGTCTTAAGTCAATAGTTCCTGCAACAGTTCTCCTGCTTGGTCCATGCCTCCTTCACTCTATCCCCAATAAAGGGGCCAGAGTGATTCTGTTAAAAGGGAGTTAATTCACTTCATTCATGAGATTAAAAATCCATTAATTGTTTCCCATCTCTTGAAGTAAATGTCTAATTATTCACTATGGTCAATAGGTCCCTAGATGAACTGGCCCACCTTCCCACTGGGACCTCATTTTTAGCCACTTACTCCATTGCTATTTCTTCAACACATACTAGGCATATTGCTACCTTAGAAACTTTGCACCTACTGTAGCTCCTATCTGGAGCTCTCTTCCCCCAACATCTGTAAGGCTTACTCTCTTACTTTCTTTGGCCTTTACTCAAATATTATCTTCTCAGTGAGGCCTTTCCTAGTAATTCTATCTGAACTTGTAATCCACCACATGTATAGTACGTTTCATCTC
Source organism: Corynorhinus townsendii (assembly GCA_026230045.1). Lineage (NCBI taxonomy): Eukaryota > Metazoa > Chordata > Mammalia > Chiroptera > Vespertilionidae > Corynorhinus > Corynorhinus townsendii. The sequence goes on along the minus strand of JAPDVU010000001.1, from coordinate 73,828,731 downwards.
CCTTCCTGTGATTTGCTATTCTTCTTTGTATGTATTACTATCCAATATACTGTGAATTATGCTTATTATTTATTGTCTAACCCCCTTAATGAGAGTGTAAAGAACTATGAGGTTAGAATTTTTGCCTCTTTTGTTCATTGTTTTATACCTGGTGCCCAGAATTGAACTTGAAAATAGAAGACACTCTAAATATTTGTGTTCAAAAAATGGATGAACAACTTTATAGGAGGGGTGTGGTAGATTAATTACATTGATATCTTATCCAGTTCATGGCCCCCTGGTATCCCTTCTGTGGCAGGTTATATTTTCCAATAATATCTCCTCTATTATATGTTCTTCTGCAATGTAACCTTGCCACTCTCTTATCAAGAGGTTGAGATGGGCACATAACTCTTTCAACTAAAACAGGGTCAGAATAAAGTCAAGGGTCTGAGGATAGAACCCTTTGTTAAGACCACAGAAATATTAACAGATATATTTTATAGATCCTTTCAAATGGAAGAAAATCTTTAGAAGGACTTAAGGGCCTCCCAGATGGTTTCTGTTAAAAATTAGGGCACCTTGCCCTAACCGGTTTGGCTCAGTGGATAGAGCATCGCCCTCCGGACTGAAGGGTCCCAGGTTAGATTCCGGTCAAGGGCATACCTTGGTTGTGGGCACATCCCCAGTAGCAGGTGTGCAGGAGGCAGCTGATCGATGTTTCTCTCTCATCGATGTTTCTAGCTCTCTGTCCCTCTCTCTTCCTCTCTGTAAAAAAATCAATAAAATATATTTTTAAAAATTAGAGCACCTAAAAATCTTGTCCCATAGTAACCTGAGAGAGAGCCTCTTTGGTTTACAGATCCTTGGAATTAGAGAATGGTAGAGGAACTGTACTTTAGGATCTGTACTCAAGTAATTACACCGAAGAAGCCTTATCCACAATTGAACTTGATGTAGATAATGAGTTACTGGACTACAAGCTGACACATAAGGAAGGTTTGAGGGAAGGGATGCATGTATTTTGCATGTAGGGGGAATGTGAATTGATGTGGCTAAAATGTGGATTACAGCAGGCTGCATTTTTCTGAGATGACTGCAGCAAGACCTCCTGTCCCACATAACCATCTACAATGGGGTCTTGGCACATTCCTGTCAAGAGATAAAGCCTAGTTCCTCTCCCTTTGAGTCTGGGCAGGTTTGTGATTGCCTCAACTAATAAAGTGTGCTGTATAACTTGCAAGGCTGTGTCATAAATGGCAATGCAGCTTCTGCCTTGGAGCCTGGGGTTGAAGGCCTGGACCAGCACGTAGGAGTTTGACTACCTTTGAGCTGCCATATGGTGAAGAAGCCAAACCACACAGAGAGGCCACTCATAGACTCCCATTCAGTACTCCTAATCTCTAAGTCACCTTAGCCCAGGTCCCAGACATGTGAGTAAATGAGTCTTCAGATGATTCAAGCCCACAGCTGCCAAGTCACTCTCAGGCTTCAAGTCTTCCCAGGCATAGTGGAGTAGAGATGAGCCACTAAATCCTATCTAAATTTCCAACCCACAGAATCTGTGAGAAACATAAAATGGTTGCTTCAAGCCACTATGTTTTGGGATATGTTGTTATACCACAATAATACCTGGAACAAATCTCTTTGCAATGTGGCTTTGCAGAAACTCTGTTAATAAGTGGAGTCTGTCTTCCATCTCTTGCATCTGGGCCAAGAATGAAGCAGAAGTGAAGGTGTTCCTGTTCTGAGCACACACGGCCTCGTGTACTCCTGCTCTTGGAATCCTGCCTCTATCTTAAGCTTGTGCTAGCCTGCTGGAAAATCAGTGCCCTAGACTAGCCTACAGCTAATCAACCCTGTGACAGAGCCCAGCCTAGATCACCAGAGCTACCCACTTGACCTGCATGTGAACAGAGGTACAAAGTGAGCCTAGCTAAGACCAGAAAACCATCCAGCTGAATGTAGACTTTTGAGAAATAATATATGCTTATTGTTTTAAGCCACTAACAACTTCTTTTTTTTTTGATAGGGTAGGTGGGCAGGGTATAGCTAAATGATGTAAGGGGAGAAAGACCTCCCAGGTAACTGAACACATGCATATTTTTTTAGTGTAAAAAGCTATGCTTGAAATATTGGAAATAAGAAACTTGACTGCTAAAGTGTGCTATACAACAAATTAGCCTATACTTTTCATACCTATGCTTACAAGTCACAGGTCAAGAGGACATGCAGGAAGGACTATTTTCTCTATGTCATTCATAAATTGGATAAAACAATTTTTCTTCTTCTAATTCTGCTATTCTAGTCCTTGCATCAAATCCAATGAACATACCTTGGCTGACTTTATAACAGCCTACTTCCTCTGTAGGATCAGACTTAACACATATAATGACATAAAGTGCTATATACACAAACAGTGTTACCATACTCCCAAGCCTAGAAAGAGGGGGAAAAAAGAATAACTTTTAAAGTGCAGCTGAAGAATTTAAATTTTATCAAAGCCAAATTGGAATATGGAAAAGAATTTTTAAAATTCTAAATTTAGGTGCAATGGTTTTATGTGCTTAGAATCTGGCAAACCAGTTTCTTCTCTGCCCTACTTTAGAAAGGTTGAATATGAGAGGGGAAGGAAGTTTTGTTTAGTTATAGATGAAAACTTATGTCCCTAATAATACATGTATGTTTATATCATCCAAATTTCAAGAAGAAGAGTTAAATTCATCATTTTAAGAGCACCTATTTTTACATTAAGATACATTTCTTTCTTTGAAAGACGAAACATGCAATTTTTTTTACATAGAAATAATCAATTTTCTAATGTTGGAAGTTGTCCTTTACAGAACAAACTTTGTATCCTTGGGATAATAATGATACCATGAGGAAAGTTAAGTTTGTGAGTATTATGACATAATAAAAGTAAGAATAATGCAATATAAGGGGAGTAGTTTAATAAGGAAATAAACATTAAGAATTTGTAATGGGTGTTTTTATGTTTCTTTGAAATTATATTTTAATGACGACTTTATAAGAATACAAGTAAACTACTATCAAATGCCTTCCTTGTTGCTACGCACATATTAGTTGGTTAAGCCTAAAGTCAACTAAGTCTCAACTCATCACTGGGCATAGAACATGAGGTTAGGAAGGAATTTATAACCTAGTATGAGTGACTGTGTGTTTTCTGGTTCTATTTTTTGAGTACATGCCTTCTGGAGGAGAAGGTTAAGATAGAAGTAGAAGGAAATTATTAGATTTGTTGAATTAGTTTTGTTAAATTCAAATTTCCTCTAGAACATTCAGGAAAAGATACTTGGTCTGGGACTCAGATGACTGCTGCAGATATTTGTTTAAATCATAAAGAATGTAAGCTTGCTCTAAAAGGTAGCAGAAAGTGTGAAGATAAAGGAACTACAAAGAGCTCCAGTGTTTTACAGGGATAGGAGGAGGACCCAAAAGAGGTGACTAAGAACGTAACAAGGATGAACTTGTCATAGGAAGTGAATACCAGAAAGACTGATAAGATTTGAGACAAGACCATAGGATTTGACAACTAGGACACTATTATAAGGGCATTAGAGGCCCAGTGCACGAATTTGTGTATTGGTTGGGTCCCTCGGCCTGGCCTGCAGGACCAGGCTGAAACTGGCTCTCCAACATCCCCTGAGGGTCCAGATTGTGAGAGGGCACAGGCCAGGCCAAGGGATCCCACCAGTGTACAATCGGGGCCAGGGAGGGATGTGGGAGGTTGGCCAGCCAGGGAAGAACCACGGGAGGGCTCCAGGTTGTGTCTAGCCTGCCTCGCTCAGTCCCTATCAAATGGACCCCAGCAGCAAGCTAACCTACTGGTCTGAGTGTCTGCCCCCTGGTGGTCAGTGCACATCATAGTGAGCGGTTGAGTGGCCTTAGCATATCATTAGCATATTACATTTTGATTGGTTGAACAGCCAACTGGATGACCAGACACTTAGCATATTAGGCTTTTATTATATGGATTAGCAAGAATAGTTCTGGTGGGATGGTAGGGGTGGTTGTCAATTTTCAGAGATCTCAGTTGTGAATATTGTTGAGGAAACAGTCATGGCTGTAAAAAAATTCTAGGAAGGTTATATGGGAGGAAAGAGGAAGAGTAAGTATAGTGAGTCAAAATTAGTAGTGAGAAAAAAATGAGGAACCAATTGAACTGGAAAATTGATAAATCAGTTATTGAACTTTGTCCACTTTGTTCTTACTGCCACTATATCTATTTGTCATTCATGGCCTCATTCAAAACATTGGTAGAAATGTTCATCAGAATGGAGACAGTAAAATAATTCCTGAAATATGCCACTGAAGTTCTCTTCCCAGAGTTTCTCCATCTTTATCTCGTTTCAACACCATTGTTACTCTGAGATTTTCTGGATCCAACTGGATGACATATAATAGACCCATGTGTATATTTCCGTTTTCCTCTCTTTAAACTTTTCCACCCTATCCTCATGGGCTTCTTCACAGTTACAGAGCTCCCTAGTATTCTTTCTATTTGCTCTTCCCAATTCACCTCACCATCCCATCTTGATCTTTTAACTCAGAATAATTTTCTTCCTACTGTCCACTTTTGGCCTTGTTTCATTAAAGTTCAGTTCTCTTTGGAGGACTCATTTACTTCCCTGGTTTAAAATCTCAAGGTAGCTAAGTTTATTTTATATACAATATGTATATGAAGCTGCAAATTTTGTTTTTTCACCATCACTTGTCTATTTTCTGGTGAATTATGCCACCTTGACCACCAAGAATTCTTGTTCTTTTTCAGCCAACAAAGATCATAGTATATACAGAGATTATATTTGCAAATTTTTCTCTTTTCAATCCTCAGATTAGAATTTCTCCTCTCTCTCTCTCCTTCTCTTAAAAAAATATTTCCTGAGTTGTTAGAGCTATATCATTAATAGATTAATTCTGATTATTTTGCTCAATTATAAAAATTAGTTATATTTGTGGCAAGCAATAAGACATGGAACAGGAGGGACAACAGGAAGGAACCCGGGAGCAGGTCTAAGAGCAAGAAGTGGGGCCCTGGCTGGTTTGGCTCAGTGATTGAGCTTCGACTTATAAACCAGGAGGTCACCATTGGATCCCCAGTCAGGGCATATTCCCCAGTTGCAGGCTCTATCTCCAGGAGGGGACATGCAGGAGGCAGCTGATCAATGATTTGCTCTCATCATTGATGTTTCTACCTCTCTCTTCCTCTCTGAAATCAATAAAAATATGTTTTAAAAAATAAATAAATAAAATAAAGAGCAAGAAGTGGGAAAAAAACAATGTATAACATTTCTTCACTCTTTCGGACCCTGTACATATCCTCTGAAACAATCTTTCTACAACTAGTTTATCAAGTTTAAGTCATCAAAAAATAATCCTTGCCTAGTCATTTTTGAGCCCTACTATTTACCTTATTTTCAAAGTTGGCTTCTCCACACTTTTCATGGAAATATTCTAATTTTACTAAAGCATTACACTAGATTCTGTCATATTCTGGCTTATTTGGTTTTGTGTGCTTTTATTAGTAACATTCAAAGATTTGTTTTTATTATTACTTTTCTTTGCTTTCCTATACAATTGGATAGTCAAATATTTTTTTCTGAATATCTGAAAAATGTTTTTATTCATTACATATTTGACAAAGTCTGTAAATCTTTACACACCTTGGAGTTAGTCCTTGAACCCCATGAATCCCCAGACTCTCTTTGCTCTCACTTGCTCGATTTCTGAAATCTTAAGTCAGATTAGTTTTATTGAGCACTCAAGTGAATGATATTTTAACAGAAGATTCTGAGACATATAATTGTGTCTGAATTAAACTGGGAAAGTTGTCTGTATTGACTGAAAGAAGAAACTTGGAAAAGGCTAAAGTTTGGAAAGACTTCTGAATAATTAAGAAGAATGACTGATAAGCTAAGTACCACATTTGTAGTTGTACAGTCTATAGAGACTGGGAGTGAGAAACAGATGGAAGTTGAGGTATAGACTCAATATCGCTGGGAATGTCAGATCAGAAATTATTTTTGGAAGTGCAAAGCTTTGTGTGTGGGAGGAGCTGAAGAGGTGGGATGCAAAGCCTGGGTGGTGCTAGACAAAGGATGAAAAACCAAGTCTCAGGTAGTAAACAGGGCTCATCTGCTTTGGAGAGAGCTATTTGATATTCCTCTTCGTACTGATTACTCATATTTTCAAGCCCCAAAGCTTTTGAATTTTTAAATGTGAGTGCAAACCTGGGTAATTTATAACTATTTTGTAGCAAGAGCAGAGGGTTTTATATGATTTCCTTCGCTTATGCTTTTCCTCCCTTCCACTCTGGTCTTCTAGAGGTATTGCCTTTATCTAGATTTAATTCTCATGTGATTTTTAGCTGCCAGAGATCACAAAGTAGATGGAACAGCTACAAGGGTAGGGCAAAATAATGAAAGGATTTACCCGATTTAAGGACTAGAGGAAGAGCTTGAACGCAGGAAAGCCGCTGTGTGCGCCTGCTTGACAGGACTTGCAGCGCTCATTCAATCTGGGGGAGGAACAAAGAGCTGGCAGGTGAAAGAGAGCAGCAAACACTGTCAGGCCAGGTGTTCAGCATTAAAACTCCGCTGTTCCCGGGATCCCAGATGGCTTGAAAGAGAGGTGCGAATGAATTGACCCAGAGAAGTCAGGCGATGGAAGAGGAAGGCAATAAGCTACACATAGGGTCCTCTCAATGAGAGGCATTTCAATTGCTTGGCAGTTATTTGAGCGATAATGAATCTTTGAATCATTCTTGAATAGTGGGTAGATCTATTTATTTTTGAAGAAGTATTGTCTAGCCTCTTTTGTCCTCACTCTCCCCAACCCCCTCTCAATTGTCTTCATTTTAAAAGAGCATGAATATATTTTAGGACTTTTAAAAGCAGAATGAAAAGCAGGAATTTTTAATTAAATATATGCTACATAATCATGTGTGTTGTCAAGATATAAGCATCTAATATACTAAAAATAAGTTTTCCATATTTAAATAGTATATATAATCTATATATTACATACTAGGTATAGTATATATAAAATGTGTATTGATGGGCCACATTTGTTTTATAGTGGAAAACTGGTGGGATATTTCTTTTTTGGAGATGTCAGTATTCTAAATAATAACATCTACTATGTGTATGTATCAGTAGCTAACATTTTATTGCATATGAATTTTTATTTTTCTTAACAATTTTCTCCATGATTTTCATAGTACTATAAAATAATTGTGTGTACAGTTTTGTATAATGATAGAAATATGTGAATTTTAAAAAATAATATGAATTCTTTAAGAATAGTACTTATTGTTCCAAGGGGTATTTTCTTTTCTTTTTATTTTTTTATTATCTAAAGTTTTACATATGTCTCTTTTCCCCTGATTGACCCCCTCCCACCATTCCCACCCTCCTCCCACCATTCCCACCCTCCCCCCACCATTCCCACCCCCAAGGGCAAGCCCCCATCAAGTGGTATTTTCTTATTCTGACATTCTATTTTTAAAATTTTGATTTAGATATATGATTGACAAATTTATTTGGAGATTTACTCTTTAAAAACATTGAACTATTTTTTAGAATAGTCATTGGCAAGATAAAAACACAGGCATAAATTAGCTCTAAAAATGCCAATAGCTTAACAAATGCAAATAACTGATGAAAGTTTCCCATATCTATTCACTTTGTGTATTTGACAAGCTGAAGGACAGCTTCACAATCTTGAAACATACACAGGTATTTTCAGTAAATATAAAATATTGACACGGTAAAAGAAAGGGAAGGTCATATGTCCCAATAAAATTAAGATGAATATGTGATTCCGTATTTATTTTATGGTCAGAAATTATCACAAAGTGCTAAACTTATTTCAAATGGTTGGTAGGGGAAATTCTCCATGGGTATCTTGCCTTTCTGCACCTCCTGGGAGAGAGGTACCAACTGCTTTTTGTTCTAAACTGAATTTTAAGGCTTTTGGTATAGCAAGCATTATTGGAAGATATAGTGTCTTTCTTCAGAGTAGAGGGCAGGCACATCTGCCCATTGCAAAGAATTGGAAATCTTGAAGTTCAGAGCTCTGTAATGAAACCTACCAGGTGCAAAATGGTCACTTAGCCCCCTTAGCATTACTCTGTGGAAAATGGAACTTGCGGAACCAGCAGGAGAAAATGCTACTCCTCCTGCTAAGCTACTGCTGTGAGTAATAAAAGTCTTCTTATCTCTGATCAGGAATCTCAGGAATCTGGGACAGTATTCATTAAAATATGGCAAACTAGCTTGTTAGTTGAAGAGTAGGGTGGAATCCCAGATCCGTCAAAGTCCTGACAGAGTCATTAGGAAAAGAGTGCAAGTACCCCAAGAATAAAGACACCCTTCAGACCACTTAATCATAATATGTACCTTACAGTAGTCAAAGAGCCTATGTATCCACTTTCATGTAACACAAAACTTACATACTTGTTACAATATAATGTTCTATTTTTTAATAATTTAAAAGTTTTAAAATGTGTATATTATATATCTATTCTAATTTTTAGCAAAGCTAAAAAAATAAATATACAAATCTGCTGAAATGCATAATTTAGGGTTTATATTATAATTAGAGGCCCGGTGCATGAAATTCACGCACAGGTAGTGTCCCTAGGCCTGGCCAATGATCAGGGCTGATCTGCAGGGTGACTGCCTCCATCTGTGGGGCAATCGGTGGGGGCAATCAGGGGTCCCCTGCTGGCACCCGCCTTGGCTGGCCTGGTGCCACCCATTTGCCAGTCCTGCCCCCCACCACTGTCACCAGTCACCTCCCTCTGCGGGGCGACCAGCAGGGTGATCGGGGGTCCCCTGCTGGCACCTGCCTTGGCTGGCCTGGTGCCGCCTGCTCACTAGCTCCACCCCCTGCCATCACTGGTAGGGGCCTGCAGACTGGGGGCAGCTCCTGTGTTGAGCATCTGCCCCCTGATGGTCAGTGCACATCATAGTGACTGGTCGTTCTGCCAGTCGCTCTGCCATTTGGTCCATTTACATATTAGGGTTTTATTATATAGGATACTAGAAGCCCGATACATGAAAATTTGTGCAAGAGTAGGCCTTCCTTCCCCCAGCTTCTGGCACCAGCTTCCCTCCAGCACCCAGGAGCCACCTGCAGGCACCTGGGACCCAGGCTGGCTTCCCTCCGGCCCAGGCTTTGACAGGAAGAACATCCAGAATGACGTCGGGCAGATGCTGTCAGTCTAATTAGCATATCACCCTTTTATTATTATAGACTAGAGGCTCGGTGCATGACATTCATGCACTGGGGTTGGGGGGGCGTCCCTCAGCCTGACTGACCTATGCCCTCTCACAGTCCAGGACCCCTTAGGGAATGTCGGCCTGCTGTGGAGGCAGGAGAGGCTCCCGCTACCTCTGCTACACTTGCCAGCTGTGATCCCAGCTTCTGGCTGAGCAGCACTTCCTATGGGAGCTCCTGCATTGAGTGTCTGCCCCCTGGTGGTCAGTGAGCATCGTAGTGAATGGTCTTTCCACCTTTCAGTAGATTTGCATATTAGGGTTTTATTATATAGGATAATATTTGAAATACATTGTATTTAAAGGATGAAAGACCTACTTCATATCAGTTGGCAATTCAAAACATGTGAGTTATAATTTAGAATATTACAGCACTTTCAAGAAGAATGATACCAAATTACATAATAAATAGAGTATGTTAGTCTGCTCTCTTTCAATGAACACCTCTTCCCTTTATTTCCTAGGTCATTGTTCATTTCTTACACTAGTTGTTATTTTTTTTTTCTTCCATACTTAATACATGCTCAAGTTTGTTTGTTTTTTCCTTGAGGAAAAAAAATATTTTTTTTTCCTGGAAATTTTATATTGTAAATTGACCTTCTGAAGAAATTAAAAAAAAAAAAATCCTTAAAGGCCTATTTAATGAAACCAGGATGGTGGAATTCTAGGTGGATAAAATAAAACTTTTCAGCATATATTGGGACTGACACCAGTCCTTACTTCAGTCTACAAAGGAAGTTCCTCTGTTGGGCTCATAATTTCATAAATTATGTAAAATATTAACATAGGTATAAACAACAGTGTGTGGAATCAGAAGATCCAGTTACAAGCCTTACTCTAAGACTTGGTAATTATTTAAACTGGCACAGTCACTGAACTATTCAGAGCTTCTTTTTCCTGATTTCATAAAATAGGGAAACAATAACCAAACTTCCCTCTCACAGTTGTGATGAGGATTAAATTACATGCTTGGATATTCTTATAAATCATTGTTAGGTACATATATATTATAACTGAAAAACATAAAATTGAGCAAATAACTCTTGGGGCAGAATTGAATGATATATGTATCTTAATACTTATCAAGTCTCTGTAAGTTTATATCTCTACATAAGTCAGAATGTTTATCAGCATCACAATTTAATACTACTATTATTTGATATTCAGTGAGTTCTGCACTAAGACCACATTGAAAATCCTCGTATTATGACTTAAGAGAAAGATGCTAATGTCTGATTTCTCTTCATTGCTGGCCCTTGATGAAGTTGCTACAAGTTCCTAGACATAGCCTAACAAAAATTGTTTAATTATGTGAATGGAGACAAATCCTTACAAACAAACAGACAGGGGAAAAGAAGACACCTGTGAAAAATAAAAACATTGTGGGTGAATAGTTCTGCTTCACAATTCTGAATACCAGAACATAATCTGAAATATTTAATTTTCATAGAGCAAAAAACATAACCTAAGAATTCTGTGGCAATCCAAGTAGTTAAGTATTTGTGAGGAATACAGGAATTGCACATTATTTTATCCTCACCCAAGCATATGTTTATTGATTTTACAGAGAAGAAGCGAGTGAGAGATAGGGAGAGAGAAAGAGAAAGCGAGAGAAAGATGTGAGAGAGAAACACTGATTGGTTGCCTCCTGTTAGCACCCCACAGGGATTGGAACCCTCAAACCTGAATATGAGTCCTGACTGGGAATCAAACCCGCAACCTTTTGGTGTACAGGTGACAATCCAACAACCTGAGCCTCCTGGCCAGGGCAACACATTCTTAAATATGTAAGTGCTTGGGAAAAGCACCTTCTTAGCTTTACTAAAAAAATAAAATAAAATAAAAGGAAGTGTTATTAGTTACAACAATAAAAGTGAATAAATTCAACTCTGCAGTTAAAAATCGAAAATTCTTATTTTGAGTTAAAAAGATATTTATATGCAGAAGCAAGTTAAATGTCAAATAACAGAGAAGGCAAAATGCTTGAATAAACCAGTACAAATTTATAAAAATCACATTTTCAAAAATATTTAATAATACTTAATGAAAAAAAGTAGAAAAATGAAGTAAATATGGGTATTATTTAATTTCTGTTATATATATTAGATGTAAAGAAGGCAGGGGAAATATCAGGATGATGGCAGTAGTAATCGCTAGGTGCTATGATTATGCATGATTGTAAATTCCATGTTACTTTCAAGGTAGTGTTTAATACCTAGCATTCTATAATGGCCATTTTTTACTTTTATAATCAGAAATTAAAGAAACACGAGAGAGTTATTGACAAATCCTGCAAAAAATAAGCATATGAAGAGTGGAACTACAAAAGAGATTGAGAAAAAAACAGATGGAAGGGGAATTGCCAAGAAAGGAATTGATTTGAAGATGAATGAAACAATTTCAAATGCCGCAGTGAGATAAAATAAAATGAGGATGAAAAGCATCTATTGGGAAAATCTAAGTGAAAGAAGTATAGGTGGACTTTTCAAGAGGAATCACAGGCTTTTGCCAGTGTTGTTTGCCAGAGTCTTGGCTGCTGCCGTTTGAAAAGTGAATGAACGAAAAAAATCAGTCTGTCTTTTTTTTTTTTTTTTAGGAACTTGGCTTTGAAAAGGAGAAAAATTGGGTTTGGGCTAGAGGGTTATGTAAAACTAAAGGTTTTTGTTTTTATTCTAAGGTATGAAAAGGTTAGACAAGTATTAAATAATATCATCCTGGTGGTTAAAAGTAAAGGATTTGGAATCAGATGAATCAGATTTGAATTTGAGGAACATACACTAGATACTATCCAATGTGACTGGGAGAAATTTTTTTCAGAGGATTGTCTCAGTCAGCTACCTTCAGAGAAATGTTAAAAACTGGCTCTTTTGTGAAATATAATGAACAACATAAACCAACGAACAAAAACAGAGACAGAAAAGCATGGATCAGACCGTCAAACCTCAGAGGGAAGGTAGGGGAGGGTGGGGGTAAGGGTGAGAGATCAACCAAAGGACTTGTATGCATGCATATAAGCCTAACCAATGGACACAGACACCAGGGGGGTGAGGGCATGAGTGGGGCGGTAGTGGGAGGGGGCAATGGGGGAATAAGGACACATATGTAATACCTTAATCAATAAAGAAAAAAAAGATAATTTAAAAAACCTGGCTCTTTCCTACTTGCACATTTTAAGAAAAAATCAAACTCTACATATAGGTCTAAGGCTTTAATTAGTTCTTCAATGTCTTTTTGGAATAAATTACATTTATGATACATCATTTATAATTTCCCATTGTAAATTCTTTAAAGTGGAGTTAAAATTGAAAGTCTTTAGGGAACAAAAGCTTCCTCAAACTCTTACCAGTTTCTGTCCACATATATTTCAACTACAATTTATAATTTAAATTTTTTAGTGTTTAAAGTATTACATATGTCTCCTTTTCCCCCCATTCAAGACTTTCAAAGCATGCAATTTAATTTCCATGGAAACAAATTGTTTTTTAAAAAGTGTCTTTCACACATATTTACTAGTAAATGGCTTACATAAACTTTATTTAAATTTAAAATGACAACAAGTGACACTAAAAAATAACTTTGGGGGGCAAACTCAACAGACTCTTGGTAAATTAAATCTGCAACTCAATTAGAGGGAACAGGAGTGCTTGAGGCTACAGGAGGTTGTCTGACCAGCTGAGAGCACTGGGTATTGTTTTAAGGAAGAATAGAATGTTTGTTATCAGGGGTTTGGGTAAGTAGAGTGGGAATAACAGAGTCTTCTGTACAGAAACTAAAGTGAACAAGCAATGGAGCAAAGTCCTGATCCTGAAAAAAAAAAAGTCTATGCATTTATGTGTATGTGATCAGAACATATACTCCTTATCGGAGGTTCAGTAGTGCCTTAGCCAGCTTGACTGAGTTGTTTGGAGCATTGTCCCATATACCGAAAGGTTGTGGATTCAGTCCCCAGTTGGGGCACATTTGGAAGGCAACCAATTGATGTTCTCTCTCACATCGATGTTTCTCTCTCCCTCTCTCTAAAATCAATAGGTATATCTTATTGATATAGCTATTAAAGTGAGGATTAAAATAAAAAAAGTCCAGTAGTAAACTAATAAGGTTGAAACTAGTTTTAAATCATGTACCTTAGTGATATATTATGTGAAACTTTCCAACATATACAATGATTTAAACAGAAAAACACTAGAACCACATTAACCATATATTGAAATATTATTTGCAATAAATATCTATTTCACAAGAAATTAAATTTTGTGTGCATTCTTTGGCTGGAAGTTGAAGGGATATCATTTGGCATCAGTCTTTAAAGAGATAAATTGAGAACGGGGGTCTTTGGTGATTTTTATTTTTGAAAATTGATGTAGAAATTTAATTTTTTTGCTATTTTTAATTCTCATTGTAAATTTCCATGAAGCAAAATGGACAGTAGATCAAATTATATGACTTTCTACTGTGATAGAAATCAATAGCATTTTGTTAAAATTGGTCCATTAGTGTGCTTTCTTCCTATGTGAGTAGGCAAAGAAGGGAGATGCACATCCAGGATTCCTGTGCATACCTCACAGGACTGCACAGTACTGCTGAGACATGTACACAAAGCAGGTCTCTGAGCCCAGACTAAGAGGTCCAGTACCAGAATAATTTCCAACACAAGTGGTAGGCCAGAGGGGAAATTAAGCCATCATTGGGGAATGAAGAGAAGCAGTAGAGAGAGTGTGCAACTGAAGTATTGGTTGCCAAACTGGGAATCTAGAGCAGGCAGCAGATTGCTGAGACCAAAAAAAAAAAGAGAGAGAGAGAGAGAGAGAGATATGAGACAGATGGAGGTAGGGAGCTCAAGGGCCAGTTTTCAGTCTTATGAATGTTGAGTTTCATTACTATATTTCTATTTTTTGTGGTCTCTATTTTCTTCTCTCTCTTTTTTTTTTAATCCTCACCTGAGGATATTTTTCCATTGATTTTCAGAGAGAATGGAATAGCGAGGGAAAGACGGAGGGAAATGTTGATGTGAGAGAAACACATCAATTGGTTGCCCTGACCAGGCCCAGGACAGGGAGAATCTTACAACCGAGGTACTTGCCCTTGATAGGAATCAAACGTGGGACCCTTCGGTCCCCAGGCCTGTGTTTTATCCACTGAGACAAAGCGGCTAGGGTGGTCTGTATTTTCTTTTTCTGGATTCATCTAACTGGGTCTGAAGGTGGAGTTAGAGCTTCTTGTTGCTTTCAGATAAAACTCACTTTCCTTTTCCTGAAGTAGCATATGTCAGCACATCATTTTCTCTCTCTCTCTCTCTCTCTCTCTCTCTCTCTCTCTCTCTCTCTCTCTCTCTCTTTTCAGGAAAGCAGACTGCTACATACAGTGCCTCATTTAAATGTGTCTGGAATCTTGGGATCTTGGAAGCTTGATTAACCTATGTTCTCCTACAAATGGACCATGAGAAGTTCTAGCAGGAGAGCGCAGTTACTCGTGTACCCTTGACTGAAGAAAGGTCCTTTCTTCTACCAGGGGAGGTCATCATCCTCTTCCACTGAGATGCAGCTTCCACAGGGACCCCATGGAGTGGTGCAGGAGGAAGGGGACACCCACCTAGCCAGCCAGATCAGCTGAATCAACCCTGATGATCAATGGGGTGACAGATGTCATGGCCAGGTGGCTCTTACATCCCGCACATAATTTTGTACCCCTCCTTTTTACTATTATTTGAGATTCCTCAGGACATCTATCCTTAACTTTCAGCAGTTTATCTCCTAGCTTATTATTTTTCTATCCAATATTATGGTCTTCCTACTTTAGAACATTTTAATATTTTAGTAAGGATGAGATTAGGGTGAGACAAGTACCAAAATTAAGAAGACATTCATTCTCTGGGTCATGACAGTTTCTTGTTAAAACCCGTTAACTTCAACCCATTGATAACCCCAGTGTCCTGTCTTCCAACTCAAATCTTCTAGTACCTCTATTCCAATAATTTTCCAAACCCACCAATTGGCTGTTTCTACTAACTTAATTGTCACCTATTCCCTTAAGCTCTTAACTCTCTTTGTTACACTCTTTAATTCCATGCATCATCAGCAGCATCACTCCCTTCTATATACACCCTCAACTCCCTTCAATCTTCTGACTTTCTTGTACTTGAAGAAAAACCACAAATCCAAGCCCTGGCCAGGTAGCTCAGTTGGTTGAAGCATCATCCAGATAAGCCAAGGTTGCTGGTTTGATCTCACCTCAGGGCACATACAGGAAGGTGTTGAGAACCAATTCCAGCATGTAATAATTACAAGAGTTCCATCAAAAGGTTGATGGGACTTGGGGAGCTCAACAGGGTTGAGTCACATGTAGTTTACCTATTGGAAACGACTAAGGCACTTCCCCCAAACCTGAATAGGATTGTTAGCTGCCAGACAGCTCAGGGCATTTTATTGCCTCCTGTTGGCCAAACACCTGAATAGCTGTAGGCTATTCCCCAAACTGACAATGTTTCTGTATATCCTTTGATACTGTACCCTTTGAAGTGTATATTTCCACCTTGCCTTAGGACAAATAGTGTTGAATAAAAGCAAGGGTCCTTGGTCAAGGGAGAGTCTCCTAGCTCCTTCAGCTGAAGCTCCTCTGACCCCCAATGCCTTTCAAAAATATCTTTCGTCCTAGGACTCTTTAATCATCTACACGCAGCCCCTTTCTCCAGAATGCTGAACCCTTTGTAAGACTGGGAAAAGAACCCCAGAAGGAAGGAACCATGAATGCCTGGCTAGGTGGAACAACAAACTGGATGTTTGATCTCTCTCTCTCTCTTTCTCTCATCAATAAAATAAAATTTAAAAAACAGAGACCCAAATACATTCAAGTCTCTGCCTATTTTACACTTGCACCCATGTAGCTAATCATAGTTGGAGAAAAGCATGCAATCATGCTCAATATTTTGTGTTAATGGTTACTAAGCTGGAGTAGGATCTCCAGGATGTTAGGAAATCATACTGTACTACCCTAGTTTCTTTACATTGTCACCCTCCTACATGACAGTTTCCTATCTTCTTCCGTCTCCTCAAACACTCAACCCATCTGTTCCCGTCTAATGCTAGTTGTTGATTTTGCTTCCTACCACATTAAGAACATTAAACATTGAGAGGGTAAAATATATTATGTATCATATAATATATTTTTAATGCCATAATAATTTTTAGTTTTACAGAGGTAAATATTTTTTAAATTAAACTACTGAAACCTATAAAAATATAAGTGCATATATTTGACTGTGGGTCTGGGTGATGACTTTCTAAACTCAAAATTTCTAAATGTAAAACAAAGGGGGTTTGGAGGCCTGAGAAAAACAGTGAAGAGATTGAGAAGTTCGGGTTGGTAGTTACAAAATAGTCATAGGGATGTAAAGTACAGCACAGGGAATATAGTCAGTGATATTGTAATAACTATGTATGGTGCCTGGTGGGTAATTAAAATAAGGGAGGTACACTTTGTAAAGTACATGATTGTTTAACTGCTATGCTGTACACCTGAAACTAATACAAAATAATATTGAATGAAAACTATCATTGAAAAAAAAGCAATGGAGAAAAATCAGAAGGAAAACAGAATAAAACACATAAACATTTAAAATTTTAAATAGCATAAAATATTACAAATACACTTTGAAAACACCCAGGGTAAATATTATTTATCATGAGTAGAGCTGCAAGAAATTAATGTTCTCACTCTGTAATCATAAACTAACTGAACAGCCCTAGCTGGTTTGGCTCAGTGGAAAGAGCATCGGCCTATGGACTGAAGGGTCCCAGGTTTGATTCCGGTCCTGCAGGCTCCTCTCCCGCCAAGCCCTGGTCAGGGCTCCTGCAGGAGGCAACCAATCTATGTGTTTCTTGCACATCGATATTTCTCTCTGTCTTTCCCTCTCTCTTCTATTCTCTGTAAAAATCAATGGAAAAAATATCCACAGGTGAAGATTACTAGTAAGTGAAATAACAGGGCACAAATAACATAAAAAATATTTATAAACTTAGAAAAAATGTTAAATTCTATTAATTTAAGAAATACAGATTTACACATTAGAACCCTCTTTCAAATGATCAAACTAAAATAATAATAAGTTTAAAATTTAAAGAATACTTATATTAAATTTAATACTACATATTAAACTTTTGCTAGATTAAATACAATTGAATTTAGAAGAAGAATAATTTTTAAACTAAGGCAGTAGTAAACTAGAAATTCATTTTTTCCCCAATGCAATTTGAAAATATATGCTAAATTTTAAAGAAGTATTCCTATCTTTTTGAAATAATAATTTAATATTTGGATTTCAAAAGAAAGTAGTAGTTTAAAAAGTATATATATATATGTGTGTGTGTGTGTGTGTGTGTGTGTGTGTGTGTTTGTATACATATGTATATGTATGTGTGTATAGATATGCATAATACTTTTATAATAATAATTTTTCTAAAACCAAAATTTTACAAAAGTAGAAGGGGGAAAATAAGACAAATTTTGTGTATCCATAGCATGGGGAATCATGCAACTATTAAAAATGCTATTTTTATAAAGAGGATTTAATAACATGAGAAATTATGTAATGATTATTTTAAAAAAGAATATAAACTTATAATGAGTATTTCTTTAATCCAGAACAAAATGTGTAGAAAAAAGGAGGAAATATAACAAAATGTATACAACAGTTATATCTGAGTAGTATCACAAGGTTTTGATTTTTTATAAAGTGTTTATATATTTTTAAAAGTTTCTTTAATAAGCATATTTCACTTTATAATCAGAAAAAGACTCTACTTTTTTACATAAGGAAAATAATATAAATATATTTAGCAGAACATCATGAGCAAATCACCATACCTAGGGCATGTCCTGTAAAGAGTTGAGTAATATTATATATAATTATTTTTCAGTTTTCGCAATTCTGTTGACCTAGGTTTATTAAATACTAGTAGCCCTGTGCATGAATCCGTATGCCAGTAGCTCACCAGTAGTAGCTCACTGCCGCCCTCCTGTAGCTCTCTGCCCACTGCCCTGCCTTCCTGTAGCTCCTCCACCCCCACCCCCCACCTTCCCCATAGCTTGCTGCCCTGCTCCTTCCTGTAGCTCTCCACCATCTGCTTGTAGCTCGCTGCCCCACCCTCCTGCTGATCCATGATCCAGTCGTTATGTGGTTGGTCTTTACACTTCGCGGTGTAACGACCATTTGCATATTACATCTTTATTATATAGGATATTCCAGCCTGTCTCTGTGTTATTGCTCTTTCCTCCTAATTTAATTTACTTCTATTTCTAGACCCAGTCGCATCTTCTCTCCTTCGATTTTCATAGGTACACCCTCATCTCTGGGAAGTGTTCCTTTACAGTAACATTTGCACAGATCACAAAAACATTAGACATTAATTTCAGTTCAATTTTGCTTTTCCTTAAACAAGAGCATGACTTTTGAGATTTTGAGGCAGGGAAGAGTTAGTTTGGGGGAATTTCTATATTAACACTGCATTTGTATGTTAACATGAAATATGCTATAGTCAAGTATTTAAAGATCATTGGGGAAAACTGGTAACAGGATCTTTGTTACTGTTACTGTTGTTATATATAAATCTCAGATAAACACTCATCTTCATACGTCTAACAAGTTGCAATCATTAATTACATGAATATGATCTATCACTGATATTAGTGTCCTGTACATATGAACAGAAATACCAACTTCTGAATTTATGTCATGGCCAATGAAACCCCAGTTTGCTGGATATGTAGAACTTAATCATCAGAAACATAAATAGCTTTACTATATTTTCCTCAAATTTTCTATTTGTTGCCAGGCCGGCATGGCTCAGCGGCTGAGTGTCAACCTGTGAATCAGGAGGTCAGGGTTCAATGCCTGGTCAGGGCACATGCAGGAGGCAACCAATCGATATTTCTCTCTCATCATTGATGTTTCTATTTCACTTTCCCTCTCCTTTCCTCTCTGAAATCAATAAAAATATATTTTACCAAAACTTTACATTTGTTTTATTTCTTTTCCAGTCCCATATACTTCTATACATCCTATATGATAATCTTTGAGATAGTTCTGCATAACGAAACAGCAACATCAATAAGCTCTACACTTTACTGAGTTTAACCAACAGGAGAATATCTAATATACTAACAACAATATGCTGGTTGTCATAAAAATTCTGCCAACATAGCATATAGCTAATATTTCAACAATTCTAAATGTGTGCATATATAATAATTAATGCACTTTTTATACCAGATATTAATTAGGAAGCAACCCTACAACCTTGGTGAAATCATCAAAAGTTCACTAGTACTTTTTAAGTAAAATATAAGCAACGATAGCTCCTATCATCCAGTTATAGATTTTAAAATCTAACTTGTATTTTACTAAAGTAATGTCCCCTTATTTGTGACTGCACTTTCTGCAGTTTCAGTTACCCATAGTCAGCTGCGGTCTGAAAATACTAAATAGAAAAATTCCAGAAATAAACAATTTATAAGTTATAAAATGCATAAGCAGAGTGATGAAATGGCACGCTTTCCCAGTCCATCCCGCCCAGGACGTCAGTCATCATATTTGTCCATGGTATCCACACTGTGTATGCTCCCCTTCCATTAGTCGCTTAGTAGCCATCTGTCAGTTTTGCAGTGCTGGTGTCCAAGTAACCCTTATAGTAGCCTAATGCTACACCACAATCTCTACTTCACTCATTCACCTCACTTCATCTCATCACAGAGGCATTGTATCATCTCATAGCACAGAAAGGAGGAGGAGTACAGTACAACAAGGTGTTTTGAAAGAGTCTACATTTATGTAGCTTTCATTACAGTGTATTGTTATAATTGTTCTATTTTATTATTAGTTATTGTTGTTAATCTCTTGCTGTGCCTAATTTATAAATTACATTTTATTATACATGTGTATGTATGAAATACATACAAATTTAGAATGAGAATAAACATAGCATATATAGGTGCAATACTATCCACAGTTTCAAGCATCCACTGGGGGGCCTGAAACATATCCCCCACAAATAATGGGGGACTACTGTATTTTCATTGTGCTTTCTTCCATTTATCATTTCAAACAACCTATCCTGATTTGGCAGTCTCTCTCTGAAAACAACTCTTCGGTCATGCATGATGTGGGAGCAGGGCAGAGCAGAGGAAACATAGGCAGAGATGCACAATTTATGACACAAGAAGGAGCCTTGAGATAAGGCAGCAAAAGAGGCTTCTAGAAGCCTTTTTAAAACAAGCCCCAATACCAGGTATTACACGAGAAAACCAAGATCAGAAGCTGTAGAAGAAGATAATTATCGGTAGATAGGGTTCTACATATTATTCTTCCCACCCTAGCACATTTTTTTTGTATTCCACAGCATTTTTTTCCTATGCATTTTAAAAGCCATCATTCTGCTTCTGAGACTGTGACTTCTCTCTCCTGGCCATCAGGAGGTAGTGCTGGAAGTAAATGTTGAGTCAGGGATGGTGCCCAGACTCAGCCATGTTCCTGGTCTGAATACTGGGTAAGTATATCCCATGGTTCATTAGATTTTAGAAGATGCTGCCCCAGCATTGGCTGCATCAACAATAGTACCTAGGTATGTTAACTCTTGTCAAATTCTTTCTGAAAAAAGATGGGTAATATTTTCCATTTAGGATACTCTATCCAAGGTAACATTTGATGCTCAAAGTTGTTTGGCAAAGGGCTTCTCATGAAGTATAGGAATCTTGCCTGGTCCTCCTTAGAGCGTTAGAAAACAATGCTTTCCAGATGGCAGGAGTTGTAAGTGAAATCCACAAAATTAATGATTTTTTCTGTCATCAGGTTTTCTAATATGGCTGAGTAAGCTGGAGGAGATACAAGAAAATTTTTTGTTAAGAAGAATTCTCCAGAGTTCGACTGGTGGCTTTAAAATTATCCAAGGTGGCTTTAAAATCATCTTTGGCGTCTCTGGCCAGCGTGGCTCAGTGGTTGAGTGTTGACTTATGAACCAGGAGGCCATGGTTTGATTCCCAGTCAGGGCTCATGCCCGGGTTGTTCCATCCCCAGTGTGGGGCATGCAGGAGGCAGCCAATCGATGATGATTCTCTTGTCATTGATGTTTCTATCTCTCCCTCTCCCTTCCTCTCTGAAATCAATAAAAATATATTACAAAATAGTCTTTGGTGTAATCTTACAGTTGATCTAAACCATGTCCCGATAGCTAATTATTTACAGTAATATTGCAGATGTGTGTGAATTACATGGCCTGAAAACTAGAGAGACAACAAAATGAGATATTTTGAGATGAGGTCAAGACTATGTTGATAAAATAAAAACATTACAGTTGTCAGAGTAGCCTGTTCTTATTGTTACTATGAAAATATACATCATAGGATCTGCTCTCGTGCTATTTATGCAATAAAGCTGGCCTTTAGATTAGGACTGCTATTCAAACAGCAGAAATACCTTGCTAGGAGGATTGTTAAAAAATACAGATCACTAGAGGTTCAAGATCCAGGATATTTGGTCTTGTTAGCTAATGAGGTGGTGGGGGAGGGAGAGGACAATTTTTTAAAGTGATTTTCTTCGGTGGTACACAGTGTTCCTTGAAACAGCCCTTCCCTGTTTTGCCTCATTTCCCTCCCCAGCTCTGTCCGGTGCTGGCTCTTGTCTTCTGAAAGGTTCCACCCAAAGCTCACCTCCACCCTTTCCTCTTTATCTTCCTCTTCCAACCATCAACTTTCGATTCCTACTAAATCTCTGCCTTGTCTTGCAAATTCACTGCACACTTTTGCCTTCCATTTTACAGGCTATGTTTCATAGAATACATTTCTTTGCCCCAAATGAAGGGCTAAAGTAGCTTCATAGTGATAGGAAAAAGGCACTGGTGCAAAAGATGGACCAGCTCTGTTGCACTGCTATGCGGAGAGGTAAGAGCTTTGTTAGGAGCTTTGATAGCACTAGTAGTATGGAAAACAAAGGTAATGAATGAGAGTGGGAATAAGAACTCTGAACTGGTTCATATTTATATCCATCTATGTATGTATACATCTATATCGATTTTGAACCAGTTCAGTTTCTTCTTACTCTCTTATTCCCTAATTTATTTTCTATATCACTAGGTAGCTATACATATAGATACACATATAGTATAGATGTAGATATAGATTAGAGATAGAGATAGAGATAGGAATAGAGATAGAGAGAGTGATATACTCTACTATCTACTGTATTGGGTTGTATATTTAAGCATCAAAATTTGTTCAATAAGTGAAAACTGCCCAGTTTGCTTTATAATGTACAAATGACCAAAAGTTTCCAAAATATAAATTGTTCTGCTGGGATTCCTCTACCACAAAAAAAGTTTTTACATTTCAATAAGCACTTTACACATTTGTTTTCATACCAAACGTGTGAAGTTTTGTCACCATTGTGCTGAATTGTGGGAGTATTTCAATTGAAGTCAATTTGGAAAAATCTGAGCACTTTGGTGAAATTAGTACCAGAGACAGACATTCATCTCAGTGTGCACTTGCAGGAAATAATTTTGATTTTTTTCTTAGTTCAGACTCAGATTAATCTAAGGAACATAATTCTGGCAAAGTAATTTAATTTGGACTCAGGAATCATTCTTCTTGTCTATTAGACTTATTGCTTACTTATAACTTAAGATTAACACATGTCTATAATAATATTTAATAAATCTAGAATAAAAGTTACCAATAACTTAGGAATAATAAAAGAAGAGCATCCTTTTAAAACTGTAAGATCTGGTGCTAAAGTCATATTGTTTGAGTGTTTCATAGAGTGTGAAAGGTGAGTGTGCATGAGCGTGGCCCCCAACAAAGCGGCAGATACAGCATTGCCTCTAAAACAAGTTAGATAGAAATGAGGTCATTTCACACAGTCTAGAATGATTAAAAACTCACTACCAACACCTTATGACCCCACACTCAACATTGTAGTCCAGCCTGTGAACCGTGAGCATCAGACCATGGTGAGCAATGTCAAAGATTTGCTAGAAGCACAGCTTTCTGAGACATGTCTGAGACTCAAGCACAGAATCCTTGCTCCACTAGAGAGCACTAATGACCAAACTCTTGTTACTGAAGCTTTGGGAGAGACAATTTATTTTTTATAAATCTCAATACACCGTAACCATTACAACTAACTTGCCTAGAGAAGCAGTTCTAATATGGTGAATATAGCAACTTTAAGCATCTTTTAATAGAGAAGAGCTTGGGTGTTCTGTTTCATGATAGTATCTGACAAATATATACATATGTAGAAGTAGATTACAAAATCATTCATATTGCCCCTCTTTCTTTTTATTTTTAAACTAGAGGCCCGATGCATAAAATCTGTGCAAGTGTAGGCCTTCCTTCCCCCTGGTGCCAATACCAGCTTCCCTCTGACACCCAGGACCTGGGTTTCCCTCTGGCTGCTGGCAGGCACCCAGGACCTGGGCTTTCCTCACAGAAGGAGGCCCCACCCACCCACTGCAGCCTGCTGGTTGGTGGCCTGGGCCTCCCTCTTTGGGACAATCGTGGATCCCCCCGATTGATTGCCCTGCCAGCTGGTGGCCTGGGCCTCCCTCTGCAGGACGATCATGGGGCAATGGCCAGGCCCCTGAGCAATTGCATTGCACCTGCCTTGACTGGCCTGGCACCAGAGGTGACATAGCATGGTTCCGGATGGTCATCCAGATGGTTGTCTGGAAGGTCTTCCGTTCTGTTGTTCGGCCATCCAGTTTAATTAGCATATTATGCTTTTATTATTATGGATTCCAACATAGCACTCTAGGATTTCAAATTTTCAAATAATGTCAACACCAGCAAAGAAAAAGTGATGAATATGACTGTGTGGAATGTAGTGTCATTTCACTGCCCAAAATGCTGATGTGATATCATGCCAGAGTTATGTTATGCTTTCTCTTTTACCAAAAACTAACTGTGTGTTCCATGAGGTTCACAGTCAATCTTAAAGAACTCTCCTAGTTTTTAGATACAGATAAAATCCAGAAAGCAATACTCAAATCATTATGTCATTATCTATACACTAGAGGCCCAGTACACAAAATTCATGCACGGGGTGGGTAGGGAGGGTGGGTGTCCCTCAGCCCAGCCTGCACCCTCTCCAATCTGGGACCCCCCTGGTGGGGATCGGGCCTAAACAGGCAGTTGGACATCCTCTCACAATCCAGGACTGCTGGCTCCCAACCTCTCACCTGCCTGCCTGCCTGATTACCCCTAACTTCTTCTGCCTGCCAGCCTGATCACCCCCTAACCATTCCCTTGCCAGCCTGATTGATGCCTAACTATTCCCCTGCCTGCCTGATTGCTCCTAACTGCCTTCCCTAGCTGGCCCGGTCACCCCTAACTGCCCTCCCCTGCAGGCCTGGTCCCCCACAGCTGCCCTCCCAGCTGGCCTGATCACCCACAACTGCCCTCCCCTGCTGGTCATCTTGTGGTGACCATCTTGTGTCCACATGGGGGTGGCCATCTTTGACAACATGGGGGTGGCCATCTTGTGTGTTGGAGTGATGGTCAATTTGCATATTACCTCTTTATTATATAGGATATAAAAGGCTAATTATCTGTCCATCCGACCGGTAGCTATGATGTGCAGTGACCACTAGGGGACAGAAGCTCAATGCAGGAGCTGCCATGATGCGCACTGGCCATTTAAAAATAAATGGCAGTGCCTAGCTGCTTTGGCTCAGTGGATAGAGCATCAGTCTGCAAACTGAAAGGTCCTGGGTTTGATTCCAGTCAAGATCACATGCCCAAGTTGCAGGTTCAATACTCAGTAGAGGTTGTGCAGGAGGCAGCCAATCAATGATTCACTCTCATCATTGATGTTTCTATCTTTCTCTCCCACTCCCTTCCTCTATATCAATAAAAATATATTTTAAAAAATCAAATAAATAAATAAATAAATAAATAAATAAATGGCACCACGGACCTGGCACCCACAAACCAACACTTGGCTTCCCCCAAGTGGGACACAGGCCCCGTCACCAACCCAGGGTGACACCCCACCAAATCGCAGCCAATGCTGCCAAGACCCCATGGTGCAAAATGTGGCACACAGCCCAGCCCAGCCCAGCCTGGAAGCAGTCACTGTGGGCGATGGGTAATGACATCGTGTAGCAATGCCCGGCTTCCTCTCCCTAACAACTAGCATCCTTGGAGTTTCTTCAGCCCAGGAACCTGACTTGCTTTATAGCCAGGTGCAAACATTTTATAGTTTAACCAAATGTTTGTAAAGGGTTTTTCCGTGCCTCATCTCATTTGATCCTCATGAAGTGCTGGAGTAGGTAGATAGGAGATTCAGTAGAATCCTATTTTCTTTTCATTAGCCAGAAAACAGAGACTTAGAAAGTTTAGAAACTTGACCAGACTGAAAAGAAGTAATAAATGATGGAACTTGAAAATGACTTCATGTTTTCTCACTGCACATAATATAGTCAAACACTGCTACAGTTAAATATTTTACCCTTTGTTCTCCCTGCATCATCTACAATAATAATCTGATTCATGTTGATATTTACTGCTATGTTGCTGACAATTACCTGAAAGAGAAGTTGGGGTGCTTCACTGGGCTGGAAAAAGTTTAGCTAAATCATAAAGCAGGTCTAATTAAGCAAGTTTATTCTATATATGTAAAAGGCTAAGTTGACTCGTGCATGTGATATACATATAACACTCTCGCTGGCACCAATCTTATGTGTGAGTTTCGATCTATCATTGTAGATCGTGCATTTGGTTGACACTTGTATTATAGAGAAAAGGTGAATAGCAATATTAAAATATTTCTTCTAATTAATTCCCTTTCAATGTGCATGAATCCATGCACCAGGACTCTAGTAGAATTATAACACCATTGGGTAAACATGATGCTGGTGGGTATTAAATACATACCATTTCTGTAACACATAACTAAAATAAAATAAATATTTAAAAATTTTAACTAAAATAAATTGTTTAAACTTTATTTGCATTTCTTTCATGCTGAATTTATTCCCAGAACAGAAATGTTTGTTTATTTACTTTCTTGGGGGATATCTTTCTCTGTGCAGCCTCCTCTTGTGATTTGGAATAATTTGTTTTTCTATAAGATCTCCTTAATGTGGCACAGCAAGCTCATGTATGGGTTGAATTGCTTGTATATTCTGTGAGTAGACAGACTATTTTGAGGGCTTTATTCACATATCTATATCTGTGCTCAATCTATATCTAACCCATTAAGTTCAGCATTACTTTGCATTT
Organism: Corynorhinus townsendii; assembly: GCA_026230045.1. Classification (NCBI taxonomy): domain Eukaryota; kingdom Metazoa; phylum Chordata; class Mammalia; order Chiroptera; family Vespertilionidae; genus Corynorhinus; species Corynorhinus townsendii. The sequence continues at coordinate 73,802,182 of JAPDVU010000001.1, read as the reverse complement.
TTAATTTTTCTCTTTATATTTTAATGCTACAATATGTTGTAATAAGTGCTAGAGTTGACATACACAAGATATATCCATGTTGCAAAAATTCAGCATTTTGGGGGGCCATGGAACCTGTGCTCAGTCCAGCTATTTGGCCTGGGCACACCTATCACCTTAACCATTGGAACAACGGAATGGCTCTAAAGTGACATCTTTCAGATGCACAGTGGTTTTTGGATATACATGCCCTTAATGGCCAGGCAGTTTTGCCAGTGATCTTAGAGTAAACACAAAGATTTGAACCTCTTGAGGGGCATGATTTTGTGGGGTACTCTTGGTCGAGTGAATAGCAAACCATTTTCAAAGATCATCTGGAGCTGTTTACAGGAAGAGCAAAAATAAATTTTATTTTTAATATATTTTATTGATTTTTTACAGAGAGGAAGGGAGAGAGATAGAGAGTTGAGATAGAGAGTTAGAAACATCGATGAGAGAGAAACATTGATCAGTTGCCTCCTGCACGCCCCCTACTGAGGATATGCCCACAACCCAAGTACATGCCCTTGACCGGAATCGAACCTGGGACCCTTCAGTCCGTAGGCTGACACTCTATTCACTGAGCCAAACCGGTTTTGGCAATAAATATTTTTTTAAAATATATTTTTGTTTTGTCATGGAAAACTCTGAGAAACAGTGTTTAGTTGAGAAATTTTGTAAAGAAACTGGCTTGTTTGCCAGCTTCTTCAGAGTCAAAATCCACAAAAAATAATTAGGAAGTGAAACTTCTTATAGATCAAATGAGGTTTTGATACAGAATTTCTTAGATTCAGTTATAAGTACACTGACTCAGGATCTTTATATTATGGTCTTTCTCCCTCTTCCCCATGTCTCACACATATTTCATAGTTGGCTCCACACTTCCTCCTCAAATCTGTTCTTTCTCCTATTTCCCATTCCACTGAAGTACATCAATCCATTCATCTAGAAAACTGTGTAGTCATTCTCCTTATCCAATTGGCCAAGTCCTCGTGATTCTGTTTCTTAAACCTCCCTTGATTCTTTCCTCTCATTTTTAGCCTTTCTCTAATACTTTTAGTTAGGCTCTCATTTCTCTCACTTGGATTTAGATAGTATTAGTTTATCTCTCTGCTCCCAGTCTCTTTTCTTTCCATTCACTCTCCCTATTAGCATAAGTCTTCTCTCTTGACTGTCTAAATGATATATCATTCCCTACTTAAATACTCAAATACTCACATGGCTCCTTGTTGCTTGTGAGAGTGCTCTTTATATTTTAATGCTACAATATGTTGTAATAAGTGCTAGAGTTGACATACACAAGATATATCCATGTTGCAAAGGTGGGTAAGATCAACACTAACCAGTTATGATGTAAAACCTCCTGTGACTGCCCTCTGCTAATGGAGGGATTTGCCTAAAGGAGTGGATGCTTAATTCAGTTGAAGCATAGGCTTGGGAGTCAAACAATCATATATTCAAATTTCTGACCTCTAAGTCCAGTTTTTTGCCTGTATAACTAGAATAATCATGCCTATAATACAGGGTTTCTGTGATGGTTCATTGAGACAATTGATTTAATGCCCTGACAATGCCTAATGCATAATAGGTATCCATATACTAGTATATTCGTACTTGTCCTTGCAGAGATATGAAGAAATACAAGAGAATGCCTTAGCATGAAAAGTTACTTCAAATGGAAAAGGCACACAAAATGGTTGCCCAAGTGAAATAATATGGCCCATTTGAGGAACTCCAAGTGACTAAGAGGTATGAAAGGCAGAAAAAATGGAAGATGAGAATTAAGAAGAAAGTAATGGACATATTTACTTGAGTACTTACTGGTGCAGGAGGAAAAGGGAGAAGAAAATGAAATTATAAAAGTCTTGAAACATGAGGGATTAGAAAGGAAATAGTTGATGTTTTGGACAGTCTAGTATATTTATTCCCAAGTTTATTAGCCATATAAATTTTGAGTTTTATGACTCAGTTTTAAGTTGTATGCTTATTTTTTTTAAATGTGAGTCTGATAATTTTCTTTGAAATTTGTGTGATTCTTTTCTCATATGAAGATACTATGCTTTAGTATGCTTTTAATGAATCTTTTTTCCATTATTCTTTTGTTCATAATTTTAAGAATATTTAATTTAATTTATATGATATAGAGAATGTTTCATTGTTTTTAGGTGGTTAAATCTATCAGTTTCTTCCTTAGTTTTATTTTCTATGTTTTTATTGGACCTTCTAAAGAAATTTCAGGAAAAAAAATGTATTTTTTTTAGCACTATAAAATTTTAGAGCTAGAAGTCAGAATTTTTAAATGATGTTTCTCATTGAGGATGATGAGGTTTAAAGAGGTTAGAAAACTAACAAAGCAAGGGTACAGCCTAGTGTAGAGGTTAGGTCTGCCTAACTCCAGACAGCTTATGATACTAACCGGTCCCAATCCCATATTTTTTGATAATATCTATATTCAAAGCTGGGAGCCTCTTACATTTCACTTTTGGGTCTAATGGCATAGAGATGATGAGAGCAGAAAGATACATTTGCTCTATGGATAATCTAGAGGTGTAGGCTGTTTGGCACAGTGCCCCTCACTACTGCTAGACTGTAATTCCTATATATGACACATTCCCTTGTTACTTTCTGTGTCTCTACAAAAGTGTCTCATGGATTATTTTTAAATTGAGCCTCAAAATGAAACAAAAATATTAGACTTTTTTGTTTAAACATGAGAAGAATGCAAATATTAATAGAAGTTTAAAGTATAACAATATAAGTGGAGTTATCTGCTGTGCACCTGATTTTAATATCTTTGGCTATATTAATGAAATTCTATGCAGATTACACCTTTGGAGAACACCTTCCCTATATCATAGTATTTTCTTTCAGTTCATAGGTCAAAGAGGGGGGAAAAAGGAAAGATAATTTTTGAGAACTTTTAGCATGTTAGAAACTAGCACATATAGGTTAGAACATGGTGTTAGTGAGCCAGGCATTTTTATCTATTTACTAGAGGCCCAGTGCACAAAATTTGTACATAGGAGGGGGGTCCCTCAGCCCAGCCTGCACCCCCTCCAATCTGGGACCCCTCAAGGGATGTCCTACAGGGATCAGGCCTAAACTGGCAGTTGGACAACCCTCTCACAATCCAGGACTTCTGGCTCCTAACCGCTCACCCACCTGCCTGCCTGATTGCCCCTAATGCTTCTGCCTGCCAACCTGATCGCCCCCTAACCACTCCCCTGCCAGCCTGATTGATGCCTAACTGCTCCCCTGCCGACCTGATCGTCTCCAACTGCCCTCTCCTGCTGGCCTGATCACCCACTACTGCCCTCCCCTGCCAGCCATCTTTTGGTGGCCATCTTGTGACAACATCATGGTGGCCATCTTGTGATGATGTTGTGTGAGGGTGTCACGTGCAATGCCACCTAGGCTTTTATTATATAGGTTGTGAATTTCAAAATAAGAATTGCCCCTCAAAATCTTTCCTTAATAAAAATTATTCAGTTATTAAGTAAAATTTCTAATCAGTTTGCAATAAGATCTTAAGTAGAACTGTTATATAAGATGTTATAAAGAAAAAATTTTACTCTTTTAAACATGCACATAAAAAGCGCAGATCATTTTAATGTTCCTTGGTTGATAAATTCCACAAGTCTACCCAATGTTAGTCAGAAAAATTATATTACAACTGTTAACCCAGGCAGATGGAACTTTCCCCACAGGATGATGTAAATGTCTAAAGCTCTGTCCCACTAACAAGAGCACAGTTCTACTGTTGGCATAGGTAGCTAGATCTTAATAAAAGAGAAGGGAGCAAAACTGGCTAAGCTTAATTAGGTCAGAAGCTACAGCTTCACACAGGGTAGGAGATAGCCACATTACAGGCCAAGGGGATTAACACCACTTACATCCCCCCCAGCCCGCTTCATAGGGAGGATGAATCTCCCCAGGGAACAGCCGGGGCTCTGGTTCCAGGATTATAAGGGGAAGAAGGGGGGTTCCTCTACTGGGAACATGCCCAGTGAAAGCCAAGATAGTTCAGGGGAAGGTCTTGCTGAGATACACAAAGTAGGAGCCAAGATGAGGGCCATAAAGGGGAGTGTCTAATCTGTGAAGAAGACCAGATTGGTTAGGGTGAGGCCCAGCACAAGCACACAAAGGGTTGAGAAAGATTGGTCAGTTTGAAAGCCCTAAATAATATAACCAAAGTTTAACAAAAACTCTGTCTTGGTAACATGCATTGCCCATTGATTCACTTGTTCTTGCTCTACAGCAGCCATGTGGGCCTAGAAGTCCCACAGGCTCATATGCAGCTCCAAGCCTGCACCTGGATGTGGCAGTGCAGCGCTGGCAGGAGAGCAGCGGGGAATGGAGACTATGTTAGCTGGATAGGGACAGACTGAACTGGACTAAGCTTTGGCAAGGACTGAACCAATGGCACAGAATTTCTGGGCCCTGGCCCTTCTTCTGGGCTTGGTGTAAACACAGCTGGACTTCTTCCACAGTGGGACAGATGAAAATGACACACTAGGAAGCTGGGGGCAGTCTTTTTCTACTTCAATAAATCTTGTCACCACACCTCATCCTCCCATGTGGGTCCCCGACATTCTTTAGACTCAGTGAAAGAAACCCATATCCACCAGCAACATTGCTGTTCACACTGAGATAATGATTATTCACATCTTAGCCATCAGTATCTATAATATCTTGAAGATGCCTAGTATCATTATCTTCTACATTTTCATTAAAATTCTCCTCGGAGAATTTTTTTCTGTTGGTAACATAGACTGTCTTAGTCACGGCTACTTTGGAAAATGGGTTGTATATGTCTATCTATATATTTGTATACACGTGTATATCCCTGTGTATTTAAAAGCTTTTGATCTAGGTGGGCTTTATTCTCTAAGTCTAAGCAGTTTGTTTCCTTAGTTGTGTATATTTTCTTGAAAACAAGAGTCTTCACCTGATGAGGTATATATCTTAGAAAGAAGCCTGCTAGACTTGTTAATTTTTAAAAAATGTCCATAGCAAAGGCCTATTTTGACTTTCTATCCCTGATATTGACTAGACCAGCTTGAATACTATACATTGTATTGATGTAGCAAGGTTAGAAGTGATAGGTGCAGAAGTAACTGCTATGTTATATATTGAGTCCTACTAGGTAACATGTAAAACAGGTTATGATTAGCTTGTCAGCATATCTATATCTATGTTATTGTATTTCTCAGTTTGAGTATCAGTGACATTATTTGAAAATTAATTCTTTTTAAAAAAATATTTTTATTGATTTAAGAGAGAGGGACAGGGAAAGAGAGATAGCAACATTGATGAGAGAGAAACATCCATTGGCTGACTCCTGCATGCTCCCTACTGGGGATCAGATCTGCAACCCTGGCATGTGTCCTGACCATAATCGAACCTGGTGACCTCCTATGCATGAGTCAATGCTGAACCAGCTGAGCCACACCAACCAGGCTCTAAACCAATTATTAATTGAATTTCAGGAGTCCCCACAGGATGTTTACATCCTTGGTCACTACCAATAATATGCAAGTTAATACCCTTCAGTCATTTTGTTGTTGTTGTTAATCCTCACCCAAGGATATTTTCCCCCATTGATTTTTAGAGAGAGTGGAAGGGAGGGAAAAAAACAGAGACAAACATCGATGTGAGAGAGACATATCGATTGGTTGCCTACCTCACTCTCCAACCAGAGCCAGGATGGAGCTTGCAACCCAGGAACATTCCCTTTGCTGGAATCAGACCCATGACCCTTCAGTCTGCGGGCTGACTATCTACTGAGCCAAACTGGCTAGAGCCCCCTCAGTTGTTTTGATGATCCAAAATGCCCCTACATATTTTCAGATGCTTTAAATGGGGACAAATAACACCCCAAACTGAACCATTAAAAAACACTTCATAAAGATGTTATAGGTACATTTAATAAACTTTTAAAGATAAATACTTTTCTTACCATTAGATCTTATAATTGGTCACCCTAAAATGTTACTTTGCTATGCCATTTAAAGGGTAATAATATCTTTTCTGCTCTGTAATGTTTCACAAGCACTATGTCAAAAAGGGGTTTGGGCCTTTTCTCAGTGTTGGCTCTATCTTGGGTTCTGTCTCGGTTGCCACAAACTGGGTAAAAGTTTAGAGAGAATTTCCCTGAAAGAGAATCCTTTGCCCCTCTTGTGTTTTCTCTTGAAGATTCTCTGCTTTATCCACTCTATCCACTGCTCTCCAATTTATGGATTAAATACCTACTCTCCAACAGGTAAGGCACTCTGGGTTGAGTCGAAGAGATGAAGATCATAAACAATGTTTTCATACACCTGGAAACTGTGGTGCTTTGTTCGTTTGTTTTCCAGTTTTGAAACTAAAAGGCTGACTCAATTTTAAAGTCCATAAACTTGTTCTATCCGCATCTGCTTTTTTCAAGTGGTCAATGAACTATATTTACTCTTATGACTTGGGAAATACAGTGAATCTGAAATTTTACAAGGAGGTAAATGTATCTAATCAAATATCACAAAGGCCACACAAGATAGTGTTCTTCAATTTCATTAAGTAGAAATGATGGTGGATTCTTTCAAAAGAAATAACTTTTTATAAAATGAGTATAGCATTTACACACATACACACACACACACCTGCATGGAAATCCAAGAAGATGATGAAAATAATTATAATGATTTGTAGACCATCTTCTCTATGCCATGCACTTTGCCAGACAATGAACCTATTGAATCTTAAGTTCTGTAAAGATTACAGATGACTAAAACCCAGTAAGGTAGGTACATTTTACAAATGAGGAGTTTGAGTAACTTGGATATTGGACATTCAATATTTGTATAGCCAGAATTCCTACCTGGTCTATGATTTCAAAACTTACAGTTTTTAATACTTTTTTTTCAGTGCATGTGGATTAGATTAAGATAGGAGTAAAGATGGCATTGCTACTTTTATGATAGTGATTTGTCTCATGTAAGAAAAATATTGATAGTACTTAATTTCATTAAATTAAGAAAAGAAAAAAATGACCAAGAAATTATGGAGGGCTTTAATTCTATATATATCAACCATAAATTCCTTGATTGTTGACCTGAATTGATACTGGAACTCTCAGAAAGTAGATGAAGACAAAAGTGGACTATTGTGGACTTCATTAAAGAAATAAAGGAGAATTGATTGATGAAAAAAATAGAAACATTGCAAGTAATCATGTAATTTTGAGTTTAAATTGGTTTGTGACAGGAACATTTATTTCAGAACTTTTTGTATGGTTAAAAATAAATTTTGGAAACTACTAGAATGTTCCCTCATATGGACAGTTGAACAAATTGTAGTTCATGAAAACCCTGGAAAATTACATAGTCATTTAAAAGAAAGCATTAGATCTATGTCAATTGTCTGGGAAAGAGTCCATGATTATAGTGAGGAGGAAAAGCAAGATGCAGAGATGAATACATAATATGATCCATTACCCAGGTCAGATTGTATAGAATCTGACATGGAGTTTAGACTTAGATATTTATTAGTGAGTGTTTTATAATCAGCAACTTGGGAAGGAAGGGGAAGAAAGCAAGATTGGGCAGAGGGTGAAAAATATGTAGTGAGATCCAGTGAGGAGGTCTAGAACCAGAATGGGCCATCAGGATGTCCCTGTACTGGGCCAAAATGGCTAATAAGTCATATTCTGACCTCTATCAGTCACTTGATGTGGGCTACACAAGAAGCGGTATGACCTTGGATGAGCTAGCTCTCTGCAGCTGAGGCAGTCTCTGAACAAACCCAGAGTTGAGGACATTTGCTGACAGCACTCCCAACTTCTGGTTTCTTCATTGAAGGAGAATCTGGGTGGTACTTCTATCCATCACAATACCTGAAACAAATTATGCCCAAACTCAAAAGGTGTAAACATATTTCTAAATGATTACATGTGCATGGATAATAGTAGAATATTAACACTGGTGGTGGGAAAAGCAATTGAGCTGTGGGGAGTGCAGGTAATAAAAATAAAATAAAAGGTAAAAATGTGAACAGCAAAAAAGAAGATATAATATTTTATTTAAGTAAAATACAATATACGTTTAAAATGTGCTTAGAGAGAAGTATTAAAGGATGGCCATCTAATAGTATTTATCTGGTTGTAACATTACTTTTCCATTGTGCTTCTTTATGCTTTTTGAGTAAAAACAAGTCATCTAGCAAATTTGAGAAATTATAAAGCTATTTAAAAATTAATAGCAAATTATGTGATGCTAAATATACTTAAAATTAGGCCTCAAGTTTTCAGAAAGTAGATTTCAAAAAGTTTAGGTCACATAGCAAGATACTCTACAAAATAAGATGGATTTAGTGGATTTAGAGTTTCAAAACCAGTCATAATCTTCAAAAGTAAAGTTAATAACTCAATTTCATATGCAGCATACATTTATTCGAATATTTATTTATTTATTTATTTATTTGAGAGAGAGAGAGAGAAACATTGATGTGTGAGAGAAACTCAATCTTGTATGTGCCCCAACTGGGGACAGAACCGCAACCTAGATATGTGCCCTGACTGGGAATGGAACCTGCCACCTTTTGGTGTACAGGACAATGTTCCAACCAACGGATCCACAGAGCCAGGGCTATTCACACATTTCTTGAGTGCTTCCAGTGAGCCAGGATCGGTTCTAGAATGTTGGGTTCCATATGAAAAGATATCTGGCCTCATGGATCTTACATTCTATAGGAAGAAAGAGAAAATAAACATGAAGAACGATAAGTAACTAAATTCTATGGCAGGTTAAAGTTGTTGAAGGTCAGTTTCCAGGGAAACATGCTGTCATACTGTATGATTTGCATTCAGGGGTGTTTGGGAGCTTGCTTTTGTGAAGAACAGCTCAAGGGGCAGGGTGGACATGGGTAGAGGTGGGCAGGGGGAGTTGGGGAAAATAGGCACACAAGTAGACCAGAGTTGGCAGCCATAGCTTAACGATGAAGGGATACTCACTGAGGCTCCTGTTGGAAGCATTCTCCCACTGGGGACATGTCCACTAGGCTAGTAGAATCTGTAGTTGAGGTACCTTGCTTATATTAACCTGAGATCCTATGAGCCCCATGCTGTTAGTGAGCCCAGCTATTAATAGTATCTTCTACCGTCATCCCTGGCCTTTAGAGGACAGCCTCCACTGAACATGTCCTTGATGTCCATGCTCCTCTGACCAGCATGTTCCTTATTCCTTTTGTAAGTAGAATTTTTCTCTCATGGATCATAGGGGTCTGGCTGGCTTCTGGCCTACTAATGTGTCTACTCAGGCATGTCTACTTCTGTGAGCTTTTTGATTCCCCTACAACTGTAAGTGCAACAGTTCAGCACTTCCCCCTCACAAAGGGTGGTCCATCACTCTAAGCTTCTGGGAACCATCCCAGCACCTTGCTTGCCTTCCCCCAGGGACTTTACATGGATTTTTAAAGCTTGTAACCTGGGACAATGCTATCACAACAATGAACTCACATTCATCCAGCATCCTCAAAATGACGCCCATGTGCACTCTCCTGGATCCAGCCAGTATATATTGGCAAGCTTTCCTTTAGATTACAATCCCTTTCCACTTTAGCAGACTCAGCCCTTCAGGGGGTTGGGTTGTAATTGAGACCTACTTATTGGCTTAGTAATGGAGTGAAGAGAGGGAGGAAAGTGGGGGAATATCCTGAGAAAAGTAAGGGCATTTGGTCTTGCAGGGAAGACACCTCAACCTTAGCTAGGCTAGCTGGCTAATTAACAAGGAAGAGTGACAGTCTCAAAGGGTTCAGGAGTATCTGGAGATTCAACATTTGGAAATTGTGCAACCCAAATATCCACATCCTGACCTTGGTGTAGCAGACTTTCAGGAGTAGAGGATTTCACTTACTAAAGAACTCTACTCCTCTTTAATGAAATACTAAATCTTGATCTTTCGCTCTCCACTGGCCACAGGAGACCCTCTGAGTTTCATACTTTACTTAAATAGTGATTAATCACCCTTAGACTTTCCAAGCCTCCAAGGTATCAGTGCTCCTCAGAAATAGCCATCAAATTCTAAAGTTCTTAAAATGAGTACTATTTCTGAAATTCTCAAACTTGTGAGTTTTACCTGCCAGTGGACTTCTTTTAATGTCTATTCATTCTCAGTTTTGCTTCATTGAACATTTTAACAATTTCACCACAACCAGATGCCTGGACCTACAATGTTTCATCTACTGTCAATGAGAACATTTTTATTGCCATCTGGCTGGCAGGTGATCCAGCTCCAAACATCTCATCTTAGACTGCTTCCTAGAATCAATTCCAGTACAATTGTTATGGGACGAATTTTATGAGACTCTGATATTAATGTATAGCGGAATATTGGGTAGAGGTCCCAGGAACAAGAACTGTGAGTGATGAAAGAGGAAGAATTGGGCAGAAGGAGAAGTTGAACTGTGATGCAATTACCGCAAGGCACTCAGCTGATCCATAGGGAGTTCAAGAGTTTGGCTGGCCCTTCACAGTTGTCCCCCATGGGGGACAGACCATCCATTAGGCCTCTTGAATTGACTAGATGTTGTATATGGGCTACAATCTCAGAAGGTGCTGGAAACCAAGATCAACAGTAATTAATATAAATGCGAGGAGTCTGGCAGAAGGCTGATCTGGACTCCTTTTGATATTCACAGGGTGAATTTGCATTTTATTACCTACTGCCAACTCAATGGCCTAAAGCAAACTGCCCCCAAACCTGATAATCTTACTGTTTACTAAACATTACCATTGATATGTCTATTTGCGTTCCTAAAAGACAATTGTGTATTCTAGTAAATAAAAGGAGCTGGGAAAGGAGACTCAGTGGAACTTGACTACTACAGTTGAGCTTTTCCCTGGCTTCCCCCCATAATCAAATTAATATTTCTTGTCTTGTGTGTCAATTTGTGTGTCAGCTCTTTCTCCAAGCCTTTGAACCCGAAAGCCACGCTGACCATGGCTGTTCACAAGAAGGGACATCACCTGAGTAAAGTTTCCCTTTTAATTGAGGTCAGTTATTGGAGAGAAATTCAGCTTAGGATCATAGTCACCAGGCCAAAAGAAATAAGTGACTCCCTGGGAGGATGAGGGTAAAATTTAGACAGTGCAGTATCTATAATAATAAAAGCATAATATGCTAATTAGACCAGACATCCTTCTGGACATCCTTCCGGATGACCTTCCTGATGAAGCCGGGGCTGTGAGGGAAGCCCAGGTCCTGAGTGCCAGAGGGAAGCTGGTGTCGGCAGCTGGGGGAAGGAATGCCTACTTTTGCATGAATTTCATGCATCAGGCCTTTAGTATTTTAATAAAAAGATTGATGTGTGTTATAGGGGAACATAGAGAAATTATGTGAAGAAGATTAAAGTGCCAAAATTAATAACAAAAAGATAAGTGGAAAATACCAAAATACATGTAGATTAGACAATACACTTGTAAATAACAAATCAAAGAAGGAATCTCAAGAAAAAATTAAAAATCATTTTGAACTAAATGAAAACTAAAACACAAATTATCAACATGTGTAGTGTTCAGTGAAAGCAGTGCTTAGAGGGAAATTTATAGCATTAAATACATATGTAAGAAAAGAAGAAATATCTAAAATTAATAACCTAAGTTTCCACCTTAGAAAACTGGGTAATGTAAAGTAAAGCAACTTAAACCCAAACTAAATTGAAGAAAATAAATAATAAGAATGAGTATAAAATTCAAATAAATTGTAAACAAGTCAATAGAGAATATAAAAAAAACAACAACACCAAAAGCTTTTTTTTAGAAAGGTCAATAAAATGGATAAATCTCTAGCCAGGTAAGATGGCGACCTGCTGGAAGGTAGGGAGGGAGAGTGTGTGAGAGAGTGAGAAAGTGATAGAGGTGTGTGTGGACGTGTGTGGGTGTGTGTGTGAGTGAAATAGGGACAGTTAAATACTGCAGGTCTTCGAAGGGGCTGCCAATCCAGGCAGTCTTAGACGGCTAAACCCCACTGCCACCGCAAACACTCCGGGAGGACACTGGCGGCACAGAGACCATGCCATCTTGAAGAACAGAACTGCTTGAGACTAGGATCCTAGCCTCACCACCACCCAGTCTGGTCTCAGAAGCAAACCGGGACCCTAGAGCCGCTCTGGTAGAAGACCTGCCACCACAGCTGCAGACCCAGGGACACCAAGACTCCAGGCACCCGGCTGCAGATTTCTGTGAGTCACAAAGCAAATCCCCCTCCCCTGCCACCCCCACAGCAGTGACATAGAAACTACCAGACCCTGGCCGCACAATAGGGCTTACTGCACACACACAGCAGCCGCAGCTCCACCTGACTTTCAGTTTTGGTGTTGGACATGGGAAGTTTTTTTCCTGCAACCAGGCTCCGCGCCCAGGCAGGGAGACTGCTGAATTTGACCCTAAGTGCACATCTCTGGGGAGATTGTTTTCTGCGATCAGATCCCGCACCCATGCAGGGCAGGGAGACAGTGCTGAATTTGAGCCTGTGGGTGCAAATGCAGGGAGTTTGTTTCCCATGACCAGACCCTGCACCCTAGCAGAGAGGGTGTGCTGAATTTGAACCTGGACATGCGAACTCGGGGAGTTTGTTTCCCTCGCCCAGGCTCCGAGCCCAGGCAAGGGAGGCTGTGCTGAATTTGAGCCTAGGTATGTGACCTTGGGAAGATTGTTTTCTGTGACTAAATCCCACACCCACATGGGAGACAGTGCTAAATTTGAGACTGGGGACGCGAACCCAGGGAGTTTGTTTCCCATGACCAGACCCTGCACACACGCAGGGAGACTGTGCTGAATTTGAACCTGAATGTGCGAACCCAGGGAGTTTGTTCCCCACAACCAGACCTCATGCCCACACAGGAGGGCAGTGCTGAATTTGAGCCTGAGTGCATGGACATGGGGAGTTTGTTTTCCACAGTGCATACCCGTGTGACCAGACCCCACACCCACACTAAGCAGCAGTGCCACCTAACTTCAATTCAGGGCAAGCACACACAGAAGGCTGTTTACTGCAGGGCAGAAGTGAAACTCCTGCCAACGCAGTACAACTGTGCAACCGGGTCTCCCAAGCAGATCAGGGACCCTGAATCTCCATGCAAGAGGCAGCAATGAGCACCAGTGACTAGACTCTGTTCCTCATGGCGTGCACCTGGGATCCCTGATAACCAGTACATTCACACTAAGAGCCAGCGACTCCAATTCTTGGCGCGTGCGCACACGGGGACCCTGATTCTCAGGGCAAGGTAGCACCAAGCAACAGAGACTCCGATACTCGATTCTTAGCGCGGACACAGGGAGCCTCTGACCCCTGACGCGCACTAGTGGACTTTAACTTTTGGCACATGCTAGCGGGTTCTCTGTTTCAACATGGCGCAGGCAGGGTTCCTGATTCTAGATGTGCACACGAGGCCACACTAAGTACCTGTGACTTTGACCCGGGGTGAGCGAGGCTCCCACCAAGCCACAGCAGCTGCATGTCTTGGTGTCAGAGCTCTTCAGTGACACTTGGGGAGTGAAAAACTCCCACTACACATGGCCCAGGCCCCCGCAACTCGACATTTGAACCTTCTGGTGATAGTCAGAATGTGGAGACAAAGAAACAATCCCCAGAGGAAAGAAAAGGAGGAATCGCCAAGAAAGGAAATAAGTGAAACAGAAGCATGCAACATAACAGAAAAAGAATTCAGAATAATGGTCATACAGTTCATACACTGGATGGATGAGAAAAGCAACAACCTATGCAAAAATCAGAAAGAAATGAAAAATGATGCAGCTACAATAAAAAACACCATGGGCCCTAACTGGTTTGGCTCAGTGGTAGAGCATTGGCTTGTGGACTGAAAGGTCCCAGGTTCGATTCCGGTCAAAGGTATGTACCTGGGTTGCGGGCACATCCCCAGTAGGAGGTGTGCAGGAGGCAGCTGATCGATGTTTCTCTCATCGATGTTTCTAACTCTCTATCCCTCTCCCTTCCTCTCTGTAAAAAAAAAAAAAAAAAAAAAGCAATAAAATATATTAAAAAAACAAAACAAAAAAAACACCATGGAAGGCTTCAACAGTAGACTAGAAGAAGCAGAGGATTGAATTAGTGAGTTAAAAGATAAAGTACAGAAACAAGCCCAATCTGAACAGCAACTAGAGAAAAAAATTAAAAAGCAGGAGGAGAGCCTAAGGGAGCTTTGGGACAATGCAAAATGAAATAACATATGTATAATAGGGCTGCCAGAAGGACAAGAAGAGCAGCAAGGATTACAAAATTTATTTGAAGAAATAATGACAGAAAACTTCCCTGATATGGGGAAGAAAAAAGTTACACAAGTACAGAGAGTCCCAAGCAAGATGAATCCCAAAAGACCCACACCAATACACACCATAATTACAATGACAAATGTTATTGACAAAAAGAGAATCTTAAAGGCTGCAAGAGAGAGACAGAGAGTTACCTACAAAAGATCCCCCATCAGATTATCAAATGATTTCTCAACAGAAACACATCAAGCTAGAAGGGAATGGAAGGAGATATACAAAGTGATGCAAAGCAAGGGAATGAATCCAACAATATTCTATCCAGCAAGACTATCAATCAAAATTGAAGGGGAAATCAGGAGCTTTGCAGACAAAAAAAGGCTAAGGGAGTTTATCACTACCAAGCCAGCAATGCAAGAAATGCTAAAGGGAATGCTGTAAAAAGGAGAAACAAAAAGGTAAGAAGGAACACAGCCTCAAAAAATAAAAATGGCTACAAACAAGTACCTTTCAATAATAACTTTAAACATAAATGGACTACTTGCTCCAATCAAAAGACATTGAGTGGCTGAATGGATAAAAAATCATGACCCATATATATGCTGGCTACAAGAGACCCACCTCAGAACAAGGGACTCACACAGACTGAAAGTGAAGGGATGGAAAAATATCTTTCAGGCAAATGGAAATGAAAAAAAAGTTGGGATAGCAATACTTATATCTGACAAAATAGAACTCAAAGTGAAGGCCATAACAAGAGATAAGGAAGACCACTTCATAATACTAAAGGGATCAATACAACAAGAGGATATAACCCTGGTAAACATATATGCACCAATGCAGGAGCACCCAAATACATAAAAAAAATCTCCTTTAAGATATCAAGAGAGAGATTGACAACAATACAACCATAGTAGGGGACTTTAATACACCACTGACATCACTGGATAAATCCTCTAGACAAAAAATCAGCAAAGAAACAGCAATCTTAAATGACTCACTAGATCAGATGGACTTAATTGACATCTTCAGAACATTTCACCCCAAAGCTGCGGAATATACGTTCTTCTCAAGTGCACATGGGACATTTTAAAAAATAGACCACTTACTGGGTCACAAGCCTCCACAAATTCAAGAAGATTTAAGTCATACCAAGCATCTTCTCAGACCACAATAGCATAATATTAGAAATAAACTACAATAAAAACAATCCAAAACACTCAAACACTTGGAAGCTGAATAGCATGTTATTAAATACTGATTGGGTTACTAATGAGATCAAAGAAGATATTAAAATCATCCTGGAAACTAATGACAATAAAAACACAACAATCCAAAACCTATGGTACACAATGAAAGCAGTCCTGAGAGGGAAGTTTATAGCTCTACAGGTCTACCTCAAAAAACAAGAAAAAATGGTAGTAAAGCATCTAATGCTACAACTTAAAGAATTGGAAAGAGAGCAACAAAAAAATCCCAGAGTAAGCAAAAAGAAGGAGATAATAAAGATCAGAGCAGAAATAAATGACATAGAGACCAAAAAAACAATACAAAAGATCAATGAAACCAAGAGCTGGTTCTTTGAAAGGATAAACAAGATTGATGAACCTCTAGTTAGGCTCACCAAGAAGCAAAAAGAGAGGACCCAAATAAACAAAATCAGAAATGATGGGGTGAAATAACAAAAGGCCCCACACAAATACAAAGGATTTTTTAAAAATACTATGAACAACTCTATTCCAGCAAACTAGACAACCTGGAGGAAATGGACATATTCTTAGAAAAATATAACCTTCCAAAACTCAATCGGGAAGATTCTAATAATCTCAATAGCCAATAACTATGGAAGAAATTGAAGCAGTCATCAAAAAGCTTCCAGCAAACAAAAAACACAGGGCCAGATGGCTTCACAGGAGAGTTATACCAAACATTCAAGGAAGAACTAAAACCTATCCTCCTCAGAGTATCACAAAAAATTCAAGAGGAAGGAACACTTCCAAGCTCCTTCTATGAAGCCAGCATCACCCTAATACCAAAACCAGATAAAGACAACACAATGAAAGAGAATTATAGGCCAATATCCCTCATGAACATAGATGCCAAAATCCTAAACAAAATTCTAGCAAATCAGATCCAACAGTACATCAGAAAGATCATACACCATGACCAAGAAGGATTTATCCCAGGGATGCAAGGATGGCACAATATCTGCAAATCAATAAATATGATACATCACATAAAACAAATTGAGGGAGAAAAATCACATAGTCATATCAGTTGATGCAGAAAAAGCATTTGACAAAATCCAACACCCTTTCTTGATAAAAACTCTCAGCAAGGTGGGAATAGAAGGATCATACCTCAACATCATAAAAGCCATATATGACAAACCCACAGCCAGCATCACACTCAATGGACAAAAACTAAAACCATTTCCCCTAACAACAGGAACAAGACAGGGATGCTCACTCTCACTCCTTTTCGACATAGTACTAGAAGTACTAGCCATTGCTATCGGACAAGAAGAAGAAATAAAAGGCGTCCAAATTGGAAAAGAAGATTGAAACTGTCCTTATTCACAGATGACATGATACTGTACATAGAAAACCGTAAAGACTCCATCAAAAAATTACTACACTTAATAAATGAATTCGGCAAGGTAGCAGGAAACAAAATTAATGCCAAGAAATCTATGGCATTTCTATAAACCAATAGTGAACTTACAGAAAGAGAGACTAAAAAAGCAATCCCATTTACCATTGCACCAAAAGAATTAAGATACCTAGGAATAAACTTAACTAAAGAGGTAAGGGACCTATATGCAAAAAACTATAGGAGACTGAAAAAAGAGATAGAGAAAGATATAAACAGATGGAAGAACATATCGTGTTCATGGATTGGTAGAATCAACATCATCAAAATGTCCATACTACCCAAAGCAATCTATAGATTCAATGCAATCCCCATTATAATACCAACGGCATATTTCACAGACCTAGAACTAACTCTCCAAAAATTCATCTGGAATAAAAAAAAGACCCTGAATAGCTGCAGCAATCCTGAGAAAGAAGAACAAAGTAGGTGGGATCTCAATACCAGATATCAAGCTGTATTACAAAGCTACTGTTCTCAAAACAGGCTGGTACTGGCACAAGAACAAACATAAAGATCAATGGAATAGAATAGAGAACCCAGAAATCAACCCAAACCACTATGCTCAATTAATATTTGACAAAGGAGGCATGAACATAAAATGGAGTCAAGACAGTTTCTTCAACAACTGGTGCTGGGAAATTTGGACAGATATATGCAAAAAAATGAAACTAGACCACCAACTTACACCATACACAAAAATAAACCTCAAAATGGATAAAGGACTTAAACATAAGATGGGAAACCATAAAAATAGTAGAGGAATCCACAGGCAGCAAAATCTCAGACATATGCTGAAGGAACTTCTTCACTGATACTGCTCCTAGGGCAATGGAAACTAAAGAAAAAATAAGCAAATGGGACTACATCAAAATAAAAAGCTTTTGCACAGCAAAAGAAACCATCAACAAAATAACAAGAAAGACCATTACATGGGAGAACATATTTGTCAATGTTATCACCGATAAGGGTTTAATTTCCAACATTTACAGGGAACTTATACAACTTAACAAAAGGAAGATAAACAATCCAATCAAGAAATGGGCAATGGATCTAAATAGAAACTTTTCAAAAGAAGACAGAAGAAAGGCCAAGAAACATATGATAACATGCTCAAAGTCATTAATTATTCAATAGCTGCAAATCAAAATGACAATGCGGTACCATCTCACACCTGTCAGAATGGCTATCACCAACAAATCAACAAACGACAAGTGCTGGCGAGGATGTGGAGAAAAAGGGACACCCATGCACTGCTGGTGGGAATGCAGCCACTTTGGAGAACAGTATGGAGTTTCCTCAAAAAACTAAAAATGGAGCTCCCATTTGACCCAGTAATACCACTTCTAGGAATATATCCCAAGAAGCTAGAAACACCAATCAGAAAGGATACATGCACCCCTATGTTCATAGCAGCACAATTTACCATAGCTAAGATGTGGAAACTGCCTAAGTGCCCATCAGCTGATGAGTGGATTAAAAAACTGTGGTACATCTATACAATGGAATACTATGCTGCTCTAAAAAAGAAGGAATTCCTACCATTTGCAACAACATGGATGGAACTGGAGAGCATTATGCTAAGTGAAATAAGCCAGTCAGAGAAAGATAAATATCTCATGATCTCACTCATCTATGGGAAATAATGAACAACATAAACTGATGAACAAAAGCAGATCCAGAGACAGGGAAGCATCGATCAGACTGTCAAACCTCAGAGGGAAGGTAGGGAAGGGTGGAGGTAAGGGGGAGAAATCAACCAAAGGACTTGTATGCATGCATATAAGCCTAACCAGTGGACAAAGACAACGGGGGGGTGAGGGCATGGGGGGGGTGGGAAGGTAATGGGGGGATGAGGACAAATATGTAATACCTCAATCAATAAAGAAATTAAAATAAAAAAAAAGAGAGGACACAAATTACTAATTTTAGAAATGAAAGAGGAACATTATTACAGATCCTATGGATATTGAAAGGATAATAGAAGACTACTATGAACCACTCTATGCTTATCTCAAAATGTTTTTCACGAACCAAAAACAGCATTCTTTGTAGGACGTTTAATTCTATCATCTTCGTTAATTTTACCACACTCACCATGTCAATCATTCACTCTTCATTAATCCAAGAATATATTTCCTCTATTCTTCTCCTCAGCAGCTAAAAATCCACTGCAAAGGCATACATATATTTCATTTATGTTGAAATATCAACCACTTTAGCCTTCTCTAGCTTATTTAATTAAATTCAAGTCAACACATATTCATTATTTAAAGCAGTGGTCGGCAAACTCATTAGTCAACAGAGCCGCAGTTTGCCGACCACCGATTTAAAGTATTCCATATAGTCTGTTAAATCCTGGACTGCCCTCCTTATTTCCCTGAGTGAACATTTCAAATATTTACCACTGATTTTATACACTACATCTGCCCTCACTTTTACCAAATGTTCCTCACCTCCTGCCTCAATGAAACAACAGAAGAAGTCAGAATTGAAATTTCTTTTTAATTCCAACTACACTACCTTAGAATTTGCCATTATATTCCTCCATATCATCTCTTTACTTTTACTTATTATTCTTCCCTCTTTGCTCTTTTTTTTTTTTTTTTATCAGAAGAAGATTGTTTTTATTCATTTCCAAGGCTAGTTCTATCATTTGAACTTCTGGTTTAATTCTTAAATTTCCATTTTAACTTTATAATTATTCTCATTTATATATTTTATCTTGCTCACATTTATTCATGCTTTTTTGTTTTTATCGATTTACTACTATATATCCTGCATTAAAATAGCTTTGAACAAAAGTGCCCTGGTTTCTTGTATAGCTTACCTTCTGTAAAGAGAAACAGCTTTTAAAATATGTTCTTTATATACAGTTAGGAGTGAGAAATCCCATCAGGAAAATTAAGCAGTGCATTAGTCAGAATTCTCTAGAGAAACAGATCAATAGGACATGCACATATAGGAATAAGGAATTGACTCCCACCATTATGGATGCTGAGAAGCCCCGCAATCTGCCATCTGCAAGCTGGAGACGCAGGAGAGCTGGTAGTGCACTTCCAGCCCCAGTTTGAAGGCCCGAGAACCAGAAAAATCCATGGTGTAAGAACCAGGCTAAGTCTGAAGGTTGATGTCCCAATTTGAAAACAATCATGAAGAGAGACTTAGTTCTCCCTTCCTCTGTCTTCTTGTTCTATTTGGGACCTCATCAGATTGGACAAGGTTCACCCCCACTGAGGCGGTCAATCTGTTTTTAACTCAGTGTAAAGATACAAATGCTAATCTCATTCAGAAACACCTCACAGACACACCCAGGAATGACCTTTAGCCACACATCTGGGCACTCGGTGGACCTGTCAGGCTGACACAAAAGTAAACATCCCAAGTAGGAAAGGGAAATAAGGCGTGCCAGTTTGTAAGGCAACATTTTAAAAGTGGACAGGTAAGTCCTCACTGAGAATGACCACTCGGTTTGAGTGAAAGCATGAAGGAAGGAAGTGAATAATGCACGGGGATGTGGGGTAGGAAAGAACAAGCCAGGAAGAGGGAACAGCACTACCTGGTCTTGAGACAGAGCAAACCTTACCTATCCCAGGAATAGCAAGGAAACTGGAGTGGCTGAGCATAGAGGAAATTACGTAGAAAGGTGAAAGGGAGCCAGATTATGTAGGCCTTTTCAGCCTCTATAGACATTTGGGCTTTCACACTGAGGGAAGCAGGGAGCCACTAGGATTATCACACAGTAACATGAAAAACCTGACATTTGTTTTAACAGGGTCACTATAGCTGTAGTGCTAATAATAGCCTGTAGCAGTGGTCAGCAAACTCATTAGTCAACAGAGCCGCAGTTTGCCGACCACTGGCCGGTAGGAGAGAAGGGGGAAGCAGGGGACCAGTCATGAGGGACTGGAGGTGAGAGATGCTGGTGGTATCAACCAGCACGTTAGCAATTGAGGTGGTAGGAAGTAGTCATATTGTTATCTGTTTTTATTGTAGAGCAAATAGGAATTACTAATAAATTAGATGTGGATTATGAGATGAAAAAAGAGTAAAGAATGACACTATAATTTCTAATCTGAGTTACTGGAGTGTTGTAGTTACCATTAACAGAGGGTCAGTTTCAGTGGTGTTAGGAAGAGAGGTGTTCAATCTCAGATAATTTATGTAAAGTTTTTAAATATCTATAATAAAAAGGTAATATGCTAATTAGACCGGACGTCCTTCCTGATGAAGCCAGGGCTGGAGGGAGGCCAGCCCGGGCCCCGGGTGCCTACTGGCGGTTGGAGGAGGGAAGCCTGGGTCCCAGATGCTGGAGGGAAGCTGGTGTCAGCAGCCAGGGGAAGGAAGGCCTACTCTTACACGAATTTTCATACTTCGGGCCTCTAGTTTAGATATAAAAGTCCAGATTGAAGATTTACATATTGGAGTCTTATGTATATAGATGCAATTTAAAGCCATGAGATTGGATGAGTTCAGAAAGGGAGTGAATGTAGACAGATAAGTAAAAGAAGTCTAAAGTCTGAACCTTGGGTCACATCAGTGGTTAGCAAGGCAGGAGGTAAATCGGACGAGTGGTTTCCTAAAACCCATGTGAAGAGAATGTCAAATGCTGCAGATGAGTCAAATGAGGGGAAGACTAAAACTGATCTTTGGATATAACAAGGTACAAGTCATTGGAAATCTTGACAAGAGCCTTATTGGAGTTAGTTCAATAGATAAAGGGAGGAGGGAAATGTGACATTGCATATACAGTGTTCTTTCAAGAAATTTTGCTGTCAAAGGAGTGAATGAGCTCTGATAGAGGGGAGGAATGAGCTGAAATAGTAGAATCAAGAAAAGACAGTGGAGTAAGCAAGGAGCTTAAGTTGAATTTGCCAAAGATTAAAGAGAACTCCAAAGTCCTTTAGATAGATGATTTCAGAACAGAAGCAGATAATGCAGTGTGATCACATTAATGTTAAAGCAGGGAAGGGGAGTATTTGGGAGCAAAAACTAATCTCTAAGTGGCAATGAAGAACAAGGATGAAGCTTTCCTATCATGGGCAATGGAGAGAGCTACAGGGCATTCATTGCCTCTAAAGGAGCTACATTTAAGCAAGAAGCAAGAAGAGAAAGGGAATTTTCAGAGCAATTGTTGAGGATGTGGGGGCTTTACCAGTGATAAACAGTTTCAGGAACCAGGGAGATAGACACTGAAAGATAGATGTACAGAGTTGTATGTAAATGAGTGTGGAAAATAACTATGCCCTGGGAATCCAGGGTTTCTGATTGCAACCTACAAAAGTAGTGATGAAGTACATAAAGAGATGAGACTTGATGATCCTGATGACCCTGATGAGGAGGTGAGTGTTGGGAATTATGCAAAGATTAGAATCTATGGCCCTCTCTACATCATCTTGATGGAGGTATGGAGATCACAAAGGTGATGTTCTTAACTGAATAATTATCTACAATAACCATAAATCCTTTAACCTCTTCTCTGAATGGCAGAGAATCCTTATTGCCATATGTGTTGGCTCCATTTGAGGCAAGCTCAAATATATAACAGGCACTTCTAGTTTCTGGGTATTATTTCAAATATCTACTAGTATAATAATAAAAGGGTAATATGCTAATTAGACCAGATAGCTAAATGACTTTCCAGATGTCATTCCAGACGTACTTCTGGATGAAGCCGCAGCAGCAGGGGTTGAGGCAGAGGCAGTTAGGGGTGATCAGGCAGGCAGGCAGGCAGAGTGGTTAAGGGCGATCAGGCAGGCAGGCAGAGGGGTTAGAGGTGATCAGGCAAGCAGGCAAGTAGTTAGGGGTGATTAGGCAGGCCTGTGGGATTGGGCCTAAACTGGCAGTCAGACATCCCCTGAGGGGTCCCAGATTGTGAGAGGGTGCAGGCCAGCCTGAAGCCTCCTTCCCCCTTCCATCCCCCCTCCCCGTGCATGAATTTCATTCACTGGGCCTCTAGTAAATAATAGTTTTCTATAAAATAAATTTTTAAAAAAATGTAATTTTGGCACATGAGTGAGAAAGCTAATTGTGGGGTTATACTCAGAGCAGTAATAGTAAAGGGAGTCTCCCACCTCTTCCCAAATTTATTAGTGGTGAAAATAAAACTACTCTGAATACAACACTAGGATTGTCCCAAGCAGCGTCTTTGAAGCCTTCCTGACACTTTCAGCATTATTATTTCTGTAGAAAATGCAGCAGTTTAGGAATACTCTTTCTTTCAGGATTTCCTGTCACTATCTCCTTTCCTGGTGGCTCTTTCCGACTCACCTTCCTTGTTTTCTGAAGCTCATCTGTCCCCTAAGTAAACGGTAGGCATATCTAAAATTTTCTACTTGGTCTCCTTCCTGTTCCATTCTTCAGCAAGGATTTGAGTTCTAAAAATGCCCTTAAGGAACAAAATCTCCTCCCTCCAAATCATCTCTGAGGTAAGTCAAAGGCACCTTTAAAAGAAAAAAAAAAACACCTGATAGTAAACATCCTTTGCTCAAAACATTTACTGTCCTCTTTTTACTACTGAGCAAGACTTTTTCCTCGGCATAATGTTCAAGGTTACATACATTTTGACTCAGTTCTTCTTCATGGGTCTCATTTCCCATCACTTCTTCTCTTCTTGGGGGTCCCTTTATTGTAGCCACATACAACCACACGCCATTCGTGGGCTCTGCTATACACGTCACTTGTGTTCCCTCAGCTTTTGCGTACACTAATTTCTTTTCACCAAATATTATTTCTGCTCTTCTCCATTTGTCAGTCATTCTAGTCCAGGGCAGACTTCTTTTGTGAGGTCTTTCTGAGGAGCATTCCAACCCTCCTAAATGTCTGGTCCTTCCTGTGTGCTAACAGTGTACTCTATTTACACTTCCAATAGAGAAGTTTTCAGAGTCTATGTTTTGTTACACTTTACCTATTCATATAAATTCTCGTTCAAAGAGAAGTGAGATAATTGTCTTTAGAGCTCTCTCCTCTCCCCCCCTTTCTTTCTCTTTCTCTCTCTCTCTCCTCTCTCTCTTTCTCTCCCTTCTCCGTATCTGAGTCCTCTTCAGATTATTAGTTTCTCCAGGGCAGTTTTTCATTCCCTCAGTACTTCACACTGTGCTGTGCATTAACTGGTATTTAGGAAATGTTTACTCAGTTAAAATATTACAGGGAATAATCAGCCTGGAAAAGAAGAGTGCATGGCTACAGATGAATAGGAGATGACAGTGGAATGTGAGTTCCACAAGGGTAAAGATTTTAAACAATTCTGTCTTTTGGGGATGCTGTAAAAATTCACTGAATAAAAAAGACTATTATAGGAAATTTCACACACATTCCAACACTTAACCTTGAGCAATAGACAGGTGTTGTATGAAGGGTGGAGTTAGTCACATCCCAAGTCAAATGCATTTTCAAGAAACGGTGGCTATTTTCTCATAGTCAACTTTAAAAAATCTGAACAGATATAAAGGAGAGAAATGTTTACCCAAGTATAATATTACAAAAAATAGTCATTCTCCCTTTTACCAAAATTTTTGGTTTAAGGAATGCTTATACTCCTTAATTCTATTCCATTTTTAAAATCAATCACTTTTGTACTGAATATTTTTAAATGAATATGACACTTTGCATGAATTCCCTAAATAAACAAAACGTGCACAGCTTTGTTTATGTCAGGAACCTTCTGCTAAGTGTTGCTTCTATTTATTTGCTTTAAAATTATGCCAGATTTTTGCAAATTTGAATCAGTTTGAGGGTCAATTGAAATTTTAAAGACTGGCTATTTACTTTGCTTCTGATAACTTTGCAAATATGTTAAAGTAATAGTTTTAAGGGCCAACAGAAGGTCTGAGGAAATTATTCATGATGGATTTAATTATGGAAATAGACGTGCCATATTATAAAATTTTTACCATTTCTTGTAATTTAATTTGGCTTAACTTCCTCATTCTCTTTGCTTTCTTCTCAAAGCCAGTTTTTAGCTCCATTCCATGTATCTCCAGCTTAGATATTTCTTGATTTGTGTGTCACAGCACAGAGGTTCTTAGATTATGAACATAAGAGGATTCATTAAAGAAAGATTGATAAATCAAAACTTTGCCCAGAAAGTCATGTTACTATAAACATGCTATACTTATAGATATTCCTTACTGAGATTGTAAGTCACTAATTCATTCATGATAAAGAGCTGGTATCCATAAACTGACTTCCTTTTATCATGCACTAGAGGCCCGTTGCATGAAGAGATTTGTGCAATAGGCCTTCCTTCCCTTGGCTTCCAGCACTGATTTTCCTCCGGCACCCGGGACCCAGTCCTTTGCTAGAATCTGCTGCCTTTGTTGCAGACTCTGGCTAGAGTCTGCCATCTTCGTCTTCAATGCAGCCAGAGTGCTGCTTCTGTAGATCCCTTGGACACCCTCCCTCTTATAGTGGTCATCCTGCCCCACCCAGCCACACCACACCTGGAGCAGCTGGGTGGCCACCATCTTTGGCCTTCTAATTTGCATATTCCCTCCTGATTGACTGGTGGGCGTGGCTTGGCTTAGCGAAGTGATGGTTAATTTGCATGTTTCTCTTTTATTAGTGTAGATAATCTGGCAAGATCTGTGAGATTTAGGGCTGGTTAGCTTTTCTGAGAGAGAAGAAATGAGGTGATGAAGTTATACATAAGGACAACAGACACTGATACTAGTCTGACCAACATCCATCCAACCCCCCTACCTCTTCTTTCTCTTTCTCAATCAAACTATGATTATGTTCAGATACTTATCTTCCACCCTGTCATGTGCGTCAGGATGATCTCACCTCTAGCTCCAGGAATAGTAGAAACTTAAAAGACCAAGTCAATCTCATTCTCTTTGAGAGTGGTTGGTTTCGGTGTGGCATGTGACCTAATTTTGGCTAATGAGATCTCCGTGGAAGTGAGCCTCAGTGCTTATAGCTTTTATGACTCTAAAGATAAAGACACAAAAAGACAGTCCTTTTCTCTTCTTGAAAGCTTTTTATGCCTGGATGTGATGACTGGAACAGTAACTGCGAGAGAAACTTGCCTGAGGGGAGAGCCAAAATGATGGGGGTAAGTGAGAGGAGAGATGGGAAGAACCTGCACCACACTTGACATACTGAAGCCACAGATTGTTCCCTGCCTGGAGCCTGCCCTACCTGGAACTCATCATTTAAGCCAGTTTCAGTTACTTGCTCTTACATGTAGTCAGTAGAAATCTGACATTCTTCTTTCTCTCTATGGTTGAAGAATAAAGTTATATTATGTTTTGCATAAGGAACAAATATACATATCTGGATTTCTTTGGTAAGTCAATTAGTGGTCAGTAAAATATCTAGATATTAGCTTTCATTGGACATTGTTCAAATTTTGGACTTTTAAATTTGGTAAAGAAAGAGGTGTAAATCAATTAGTGCCATCACTGGGTAACAAAATTGTTTCTCTTTTTTACTAATATAAGGTAGACAAAATTACAGGAATAGAATGGCTTTAAAAATAGAAATGCTGGAAAGGCTATCAAATCATCATGTATTTTGAAAGAGCAAAGTTACAAATAGGCAAAAACAACTGCTCTTTCAAGCAAGGCTACCATTATAAAATGTTAGCAGTTAACAGAAAAAGACTAGTGTGTGAACAATGGCTCCTTCTTTCAAAGAGCAGGTGTCCTCAAAGAAAGAAATATAATATTATTATAACTATCCAATATACATTACTCTTTCAGTCATTTTGTTCATTTTCAACTAAAAATAGCCCGTTTCAGCTGCACTGAGTTAGCACAATTAAAATCCTCATATTATTTACACCTTATTTCAAAAGTAGTTTGTATTGTAATGTGTTTTAATAAAAAATGGGTCTACAAGAAGGGGTAAAGATAAAGTTGAATATGATTTTTAAGCTTAATCTAGATATAGTCTTATGGGATATCATTCCAGAGATGGTCTGCTAATTTCTTAATACTAATTAAGGTGGCTGTGACATTCACTGCTCTAATTAATTGACTTATAGTTGGTTGGAATACCAACCAGGCCATTTCTGGTCCCTAGAATGCTTTGTGCAAATTAGACCCACCAGAACATGTTTTGGCAAGCAGAGCAATGGGCTGTATTCCAAATCCTACTTGTCCATTTGGCCAGGCATTGTCGTGTACTGAAGAGCTAACACAAATGTACTCAGAGGCCCTGAGTTGCAAATTCCAATGCTTAGGTGGACAAATGTAAGATAATAGGGAGTGCTAAGAACTCTGGCAAATGAAAGACCCCTCATCGCTAATCTAGCTCTAGCTACTATATCCAGGAGGGAAGGTAGTGATTTACATCTCCCAATTTTTGAAACAGGTTAGAAGTCAAATGCACTATATTTAATACCATGGACCCAGACAAAAGATGTTTGAGGCCTAACTTCAAATGTGGACTGCAGTTTGTTGACTGGGACTTAAGAGAAATGCCAAGCCACAGCTGCTTGCTTGGATACTAAAGTTAATCCTGATCTTGTTGAATTCAGGAATGCTTGAGACCCTGGGGGTGATGTGAAACTGAGAGAGGTGAGGTAGAGGTCATATTTTTCATCCAAGGTAAGTCTCAAGAAGGAAATCCATAGATCTAGACTTGGAGGGAAGTAGAAAAAGCAATACATGTGATATTAACTCTGGAGAAGAAAGGAGTGTATAAAACTAGGTACCATGTGGGGAGGAGGGAGTTTTGATTTTCAGGTAGTTTGCCTTTTATAGTTCCGTTCTACTAAGTAGCTCCAACACTTTGCTAACATTAATTAAACCTCACAAACCCTGTGAGATAGGTAATTACTATAATTAAACTGATATTCCAGATCAGTAAAATGAGACTTAAAATGCCCAAGGTCATAGTGAGATTGTGTGGCCCAGTTTGGCAGACAAACTACATGTTCTTACTCCTCTAAAAAAAGGCTTTTCTAGCTCTCTTCCCATCAGGATAAATAAACTTGATCATTGAGAAAAAACTACAAAATTGATTAAGGAAGCTTAAAATGGAAAAAATAACTAAATGAACAATCCCTATTCCAAAAACATATGTAATATGCGAATTTAATTTCAATTAGTTGCATTTATTTAAAATATTTTTATTTAAATTGCTGTTTTAGGTAAATGCACCAGTAAATCAAGAAATCAATGCACGTAAAGCATTCTCCATACTAGACAACAGCACAGAAAAGACTGTCATTAGTTCAGAAAGAGAACACAACAGACAGACAGAAGGAACTCTACTTGTTGCTATAACTACGGCATAACAAAGGTCAGCACGAAAAAAAAAAAAAAAACACTCCCTAGATTGAACGTTAACAACTCAGGGATATTAGCCTCAATTCTTCCTCTTAACAAAGAAAGATAATAATCCTTTATTTTTAAAAGGGTTAATTGAAGATAAACAATGGAAACATGCCTTTTAAAAAATCATGCATAAAAAGTGCTTTTGATTTGGAATAGAATATTGTGTGAGTTAATACCAGAAACCTGTGCTTTCTTAAAAGCAGAGATCCAGATGACATTGGAAGTCAAATCTCAAGTTCAGAAGGAAAATCACAGACATTTTATAAAAACGTTCTTCATTGTATTTAAAATGATGAATTCAAAATGATGATTTCAATGAACATTTTTAATAGAAAAATAGTTTAAATTTAATTTCAAAGTTTTACAGAGCTTAAAATGAATGACTTTTATAAGCCTAGATTTATGTCTTTAAAGGGGGGATTTTAGAAATAACTCCATTAGTAAAATTCTTGGAGATGTGTTGTTTCTTTGTTTTGAATAATTGGGCAAATTCTGTCTGGTAATTTGAAGACCCAGAAGCATATTTGCAAAATGTCCAGTTTCTGCTTACAAGTTAATTTTAACCAAAGTCCATCTCTCTCCTTTGAGCTAAGGAAAACTTTAGTTAGCTGAATTATTGGTGTTAAGGTTTCGACTGCAAATAAGGAGAGGGATTGCAAGAGGGGACTTTGTTACTTGCTTTCCAGTGTTCAGTAAATCCCATCAGATAAGACCTTGCGCAGAGAGAATGGCTGAAAGCAGAAGGATCCGAAACTTGCACATTCTGGACTGCTACCTGGAAATGGTTGTGACACTGAGTACTTATGGACAGAGCTGTAAGAAGTGTTTTCTGGTCAGCTCATAATTGCCAATATTTCACAAAGTTTCCAAACTCCATATTACTTCATCATTACTTATCTCTCTTAAGAGAGACACTTTCAGGAAAGCACACAGGTAGCTCCACGCCTAAGGCATATTTTCCTGGGATAAAGGTCAATGAATGATGCCTTCAGACTGCCATGCAGAGGAAATGAAAGACCCTGAAGAGCAACTTGGGGTTTAAATGGCAAATGTGTGTTTAGATCTGTTAGTGCCTGGAAGCTATTTGCTATGACTTGGTGTTTTAAACTAAAATTGATGCATTATTTCCTCCATGAGGAAATACTTTGAAAAAAAGCCAGAATGTTATTGCTTGGGTTTTCTAATAATCCAATGAACAAAGCATACCAAGTATATATGGTAATATGCAAGGAAGCCCATAGCTCATCAAAACCAAACTAAGTTCAGGGCCCTATGAAAGAAGTGTTCTTCTGGAGCCTTCCATTTCTAGCATATTGTTACTTTCCTTGTATGGGTTTCTATGTTTGGGGACAACTGCCATGGAATATCACAGATGTAATTTTATATAAATGAGAATTTATATAATAAGAAGAAATGCCATCGAACAATAAGAATGGGCCTTGACCAAATTAGGTCTTGTGAAGGTCAATTCTAACATTAATACCCAAGATAGTATTGGGCAGTTATCTGTCTAGTGTCCAAAGTGTATGTAAAAATAAGGGAATATGTATACTTGATGAATATAGTTAATTTGAATATGGTGCTAATGAGGCACAGGTAATGGGTTTAACCCTGTGAACCCATTATTATCATTATCCTCAATAGTCGCAGATTATATCCTTACCAGTGGCTAGTCATTCCATAAATGCATCTTGTTAAGTCATTCGAAAAACAAGGCAAAAGACTGTAGATAGCTTAAGACAGATTTATTATTGCTGAAAAAGAAAGCTCAAAGCACATGACCTGCTGCTGGCAGGTTAAGAGTGGCAGCTTCGAATATGAAGGTCAGCATTGTAATAATGATGTATCGATATTTAATTAAAAGTGGAAGAAAATAACAGGTGTGTAGAATATTGATTTTAAGAACTAATTTCATCGAATTCCTCCTAAGTCACCAAGGAACTCTGAATGTGTTTTTTAAAATGCTCAGTTAAGGAACTTGAAAATATTATTTCATTATAACATAATAGTTCATTATAAGCAAGTCTTTTTATGTAAATAACAGTACCTTCATCTTAGCTTATGGTTATTATGAAAAATATGTTTTTCATCTGGTTATGGTAAGATGAATGATGTTTTCTGGAAGAAGTGGAACTGCTGAAATAGAGAATTCTTTCAAGGTATAATAGGAGATGAGATTCAAAAGATGCGGCCAATTGGAGAAGGGCTCTGAATGCCCTTTTATGAATTTTTCATTTTTATCCTACAAACAAAGAGAAACTTACTTCCACATGTTATGGATTGTGTGCTGCAGTGTTGGGAACATGTCATGTACCAGGCAATGTATGGGGAAGGACACAGCTGAATACAACTCAATCCCTGATGTCAAGGATCTCGCATTCCGGTAAAGAAGACAAATAAAAAATCCCAGGAAACTACAGTAAAAGGAGAGTTAAAGAAATTACTCCCTATTTGTTTTAGTGACATATGCCTTCTATGAATGGTTTGCTTATATTTTTAACCAGTGTGGATTACTGTGGAAAGAGGCGGTCTTCAGACTATAAACATGATATAATATCACAGATGTAATTTTATAGAAATGAGGTGGTTTCTAGGATGCTAGGTGAGAGGGCTCCACAAACCTTTCCTAATCTGTATGTTCTTCTTTTAAAAAAAAAATGTGACTAATAGGGAATACCTTATTGGTGGGGAAGGGGCAGTTAAAGATTACCTCTGCTAATGCTTAAGATTTATCTCTAAATCCATTTATTTTAGATTTGTGGTTATTTCCTCTGCTTCTGTTATTTGTGCTTTCTTTATTCTTCAGCAAATTCTTGTTTGAATATTCTAACCGTAGCTTGGCTCTCCTATAGGTATTTAAGAAAGCATAATTTGTTCATAGATGCCAAACTTTCCCCAAAGTCATTAAGACTGCTTTTAGTGGTAATCTCTAAGGGCAGTAATCAGCAAACATGCACCCATGGGAAGAGGAATCTCCAGGTAGGTTCAGGGCTGTGTGGTCTACTTAACCTCTTCAGCAGGTTATTCTTCTTCCACTGTTACTCTGTGGGGGATGGTGCCAGCTGTTCTCCAAAATGATTTCTCTACTCCACAGTCAGAGTTTCATCTAGGAAGTGTCTGTCCAGCGATCTCTGCAACCAATTGTGGCACTTGACTTTTTGACAATTGCATGTGAGCTGCTGTGCTGTGGGTCACTTCAAGACCATGGTCTTTAGGAAGGGATCTTGCCTTCTTCATGTCCTTCTGCTTCCCAGATGGAGTTGATAAGCACTCCCTTGGGGATAATAAAGTCCCAAGATGGAAGGAAACTAGATCCATGAATCACTGGTAGAGAATAGCCATCCTTTGATCTGAAATCCCCACCCTGGATTGTTATATGAAAAAAATATACTTCTCTAGCTTTTGCACTGATGCTTTTTTTCAATCTATTTGTAACAATAAATAAACTACCTTTTTACAGAGTCTAAGATAATGACAATGATATTGATCATGACCATTATGGAAACCAGAAGTGCATTAAAAACAGCACACACAAAATTTCTGCAAAGTATGGGATACTTTTTCAGGCGCTACTCCAGTTGGAATTTTTTATTCCCACATGAAGATATCAATGAAGCCTCTGTACTCCTATTTCAGATCTCAGAACACATAAGTGAGAGTAACAGCACAAACAACTTCCGGTATTAGAAGCTGTAGCAGGCATTTTGCAGAGGGAACAAATCTTACCTTTTAGTACGTTATAGAACTGTGGATTCTGAAAGAGAGTTAGTGAAGGACTAAGTGTTCTTAGCAATTTTTATAAAAACCTTGACACTTAACCTGGAGAAGACAACATAGGCCATGGAGAAATGTGAGACATAGCAGTTATGCAAGTGGAAAAATTAGTATTAAAATAAGTAAAGGATATGAGGCAGACCAGAAAATTGCTGTTTCCTTTTATCACATTGGCTAAGGATCAATTCCTTAGAGACAAGGCAACGGATGCTATAGCAGAGCTATGATGTATTGTTATATAATATGTTCTGTAAGTTCAACTGACATCATATTAATGAGGGGGTCTGTGATCATAATTAAAAGTACGGTTCTAGGATGCTGAGGGTTTGTTTTTTTTGATTAATTATTGATAGTGAGACTAGGATAGAGGTTATAAACATAAGGCTTTGGAGATACATAGAAATGAGTACAAGTTTTAGCCTTATTACATACTAACTTTATGAACCAATCTAGGTTACTTAATTTTTATGGGTCTCAATTTTCCATAGAAATATCTAATTTCTATAGGCCTATTGTTTCCAATGAAAATAATAACTACCTCATAGGGTTATTGCAAAGATACAATAAAATATCAGATTACTCAGTACAGTGTCTAACACATATGGGTTACGAATAGTTGCTCTAATTATTAAGACTAAATGTTCTGTACTATTTCCTTTATAAGCTAGAAAATACAATTCTTTGGAATTAAGACCTTATTTTCTCTCATTTATTTAAGGTTTCATTTTGAAAGTAAGCTTGAAACATTCTGAAAAAGGCAAGCAAATATGGCATGAGAAAGCATAATGTCTTTATTTGCTTTAAAAACTGCTTTATTTACAAACTTCAAAACTTCTATCATTGGACTGATATTTTAAATATTTTCAAAAGATGTTTAAGACTATCATCTTCCTGGTATGTTTTCACTCATTCTAAATTGCTTACATTTTGCTGATAAATTTTCTGTGATGCTTAGCTCAAAAAAATTTCAAATGGGAAATTTATTTCCTTGCTTTTACAAGTCATTAACAAAGTACAAAAGTTATTAATAAACTTAAGTAATTATTAAGCACCAGTTATTTTTGTCTATAAATGCCAAATACCGAGTTTGATTGATTTTATAACCAAACTTATTCTATGTTTAAAAAATGACAATACATGTATATTAATCATTGAGCCATAAATGATATGTCCCCTATTACCATAGGGGCCCACTCTTGAAACAGCACCTGCATTGCTGCACACCACAGTTCTGAACATTTTATCCATAATCAATCCTCTACAGTTGGCAGAATCTTGACATGGTCAAGGTCAACCTTTGGATAAGTCAAATACAAAATGGTATAAAACGTCTTTTCAGCATTTTGTTATTATAAAAAAAAACAACTTACTATGAAATTTTCTTTCTTCACTGAAACTATACTACTGCATTATTCTAGAATATAGAGTTTTAATTTTAGTACAAAACTTTCACTCTGCTTTATAATGCCATTTTTAACAATCTGAACTTTTTCCTTTCCTACTTCTGTAGCTTATCATTAGTTTAAAAATGTATCATCATTTGGTATTATCAAAATATATCCAAATTCATATTTTTATATCTTACTGCATAAGGATTTCCACAGGAGCATACTTTATTTCAATAGCAGAATAGCATGAATCCAGAATATCTTTTTAAGTCAGCAGTGAAGAAGTTAATTCATAGCTGCATTTACTAGTATGAGTTTTATTTATAGTTGACCTGTGGTAAAAGATTTATCTTTCAATTATTAAACTACTTTTCTAAAGTGTGAAGAAGTCATACTAGTATAAAGTAGATTAATGTATAAGTAGTTTTTGTTTAAGTTTGGAATTTTAAAAAAGGGGCAGTAAGTTAAAAATCATATTTAATCATATGGAATAGTAAAAGAAGAGGGCTGGAAGGGAGAGTGGAAAGGGGTGGGAGAGGAGAGAGAGCGAGGGGGAGAGAGAGAGAGAGAGAGAGCGAGCAGGGGGGGTGTGGAGAGGGAGAGGGAATGGGGAGGTGTGGAAAGGGAGACAGGAGAAAGATTGAGATTGATTTTGAGATGGTCAAGCATCACATCACCATTTTTCCCCCTGGATTCTGGCACAATATTATTCAAAAAAAAAAAAAAACCACAAAAGATCTTCTACAATCAGAACACCGGTCCGTTTCCCCTTACTTAAAAATCCTGAATGATACGCTTTTGTAAAAGTCTTCTGGCTGCACCAGGAAAATGATTTAAAAGCCACGGGCTAAGGTGCTAAGAGCGTTCTTCCAACACGACCTTTCCTCTGTTTCTCGCACCTCTCCACTCACCCCAGCCAGAAAACCCAGACAAGTTTATTTACACGCCCCCCGCACCCGCACCCGCACCCACGCTCCCCACGCAGCGCGGGTGCGGAAACGCCCTCTCTCCAGCCCTTGCGAACAATTATCTCTGACAGCAAAAGAAAATAATCAACAGCCCTGTGTGCCGGCGGCGGGGCCGGGAGCCGGCGCGGAGGGAGGGCGGGCGCAGCGGCGGGCGAGCCGGGAAACGTGGCGGGGCGGCGCGGGGAGGATTGTGAGGGAGCGCGGCCGCGTGCGCCTCTTGTTCCCCGTGTAATTTGCAGCCAATCATCAGTAGGTGTCCGCGTCCCCGCGTCCTCCTCACCTCCGCGCCGAGCGCCCCCGCCCCTGCCCCCGCCTCCTCTTCGCGCTCCCCTCCCCCAGCAACCACACACGCACACGCACACACACACAAACAGAGAGAGAAGGGGGGGCAGGGTGAGAGAGAGAGGAGAGAGAGAGAGAGGAGAGACTCCCCGGCTCCCTCCCTCCCTCGCACACAGCGACTGGAGACGGACGGAGAGCAACGCGCTGGGAGAGGAGAGACCACCGAGAACAGCCCCGCGCTCTCACACATACACTCACACTCCGCTCTTTCCTCTCCCCCCACCTCCTCCTCCTTCCACCCCCACCACTAACACCATCTCCTCCTCCTCCTCTCTGCAACAAGAAAAAAAAAAGCCATTTACAGGTATATTTTTTTTGATCCGCATATTTATTTATCCCCCCCTCCCCAACAGTTTGTTTACAAGTATTAAAGTTGTAATTGGGAGCTGCCAAGACACATCTGGATTTGTGTTTCTTTGTGTTAGGGGTGATGTGCAACTAATTAAAGGCAGACTGGCAGCGTCTGCAAATTCTAAGGCTCCCCAAATAAAAAGAGACTGGTAAGTGATTGTTCTTTCTCTTTCTCTGGCTTTTTTTTTTTTTTTTCCCTCTTAAATGTGTGCTGTCCGTTGGGATTGTAAAAGTAGATTATTAATGCTGGACTCCAGCTATAAAAGGCGTCGCTGTATTAATTTATTAATTAATCTGCACCCGCCCCTCCTCCTGAATGTTAAATATGACCTTTGATCTCTATGTCTCTGCTAGACCAGATGTACAATATTAGACATGTACAGTCACATTGTTTAAAGGCAAAACAGGATCATGAAGTGTGGGTGCCTAATTCAGCTTTGGAATAGGACTCTAGTTATCTGTGTGTTTTATTTTGCTTTTTAAAGAAAATCCAAACAATAGCTGCGGTTTAGGAACCTTGTTCATGCTCCAGCAAGGCATTGATTAAACAATAATGACCTGGATCCTGGGCACAGTCATTTTCTACAGTTTCTGGTGGCATTAAACCTTGAGGGAGGAAGGGGGAGGTGATGGCAGTGAGAAAAGCAAGGGAAGCTTCTGTTGGGGAACACCACTCTAATACTCTGAAAAAAGGCTGTTAAATTATTTCTTTATTTGGAACAAGGTCGAAAGACTAAAATGTTGAAAATTTTCCCTCCACTCAATGTGATGATATCTAATGCATGGTTGGCATAACTAGTTTTTTACTGAGTAGCAGTTATTATGGTCTTGGAGTTATAATGTGATTCGCAGAAACTGAAGCTATATGCATATTCTTGCTGTGTCTTCCCCCACCCCCTTCCAAGCATCAAGAATATTTAGCCAGGAGCATTTTGGGGGTACCCTTTGTATTGCCATCAGAGCTCTGAAGGGAGCAGTTTTTCCTAATGCGAAACCACAGAGGTGGTTCCTGAGTGATTAGGGACTTGCTGTGATTGAAAGATGCCTGCTAGCTTCTAATCCAGCCTGGGGTGAGGTTCCTTATCTAGATTTACTTTGCCTAATAGGGATTTGTTTACATAAACCCCTCTTTTTAGGACACCTCATCAGCAGGTCTTGAAGTTTTTGCACTTGGAGTTTGGGCATAAATGGTTCATTAATCTAATTATAAGCATAATTACTATAATTGATATCCATTTTGCACTGAATATATGAGACTGAGACTACTGGGCCCCATTTAGAATTCCCTAAACTCCACATTCTAGACCAATATGTGGGCTTCAAAAGATGTCACAAAAAGATATTCTGGCCTAAAAAAAAAAAATTAATAATCTGGAAACAAAGAAACTGGTTTTTTAGTTTAATATACACTTTATGTCTTTGCTTTTCTTCTTAAAAGGCTGTGGTGTACCTCTCCCTTTGAAATAAACAACTAAAATACCTCTTCCTACAGCAAAATAATGGTTTGTAAGCAAAGAGATGAATGCAAATATCCAGTTAACATTAAACTTTCCTCTTAAAAGGAGCAAAAGAAAAACACAATTTTGATGGTTATTTCTTCAGGTAAACAACACCTTAAGAGACACCCCTCTTCCCTAATTTACTTAATGTAAAAACCAGTGACTGTGAGAAATTCTAAAAAAGAAAAAAGTACCATGCTTTCTTCTTGTCTTGGGAAGAGACAGGAACCTCCATTAGGAATTATTGAAAATATTCTTATGGAGGCTGCAGGCACTTGGTTTAAAACCTGTGACATTATTTGTGTTACTTAAAATTTTTTTAAAAATCTAGTCCATCTTTCTTTTCTTTCTTTTAAACAAGTAGAACACAACCCTCTTATCCCCACCAAGCCCCGCCACCAAATGGCTTGTACAATTGAGACCTGTCCTTGGTCCTTTGAATTAAGACCCTAACAGAGCCAGCTGTGCTGGGATTCAAACTAATGACCGCAGACACAGAAGGACACTGTGGCAGCTGGTAGTTCCTTTTTCCCCCTGCCTCTTTAGTTCAGATTGTATGTGGGCAGTCTCTCGGCTCTCAGTTGTATTGTGTTTGCTTACAGTTTATACTCGGCTGTATTGTAGACTTTCTCCGTACTTCATTTGCTAATTTCCTGTTCGTTTTCCTCATAGAGCCATTGCTGTTTTCTACTTTACAGCATTTGCATGCCCAGGCAGCACTTGTTCACACGTTTCATAATGTTTAAATGCCCTCTGCTTCTAGGTAGTATCGCCCTCCCACCCCTGATTTGCATGTCTTTAGCACTCCAATTGCCCTTTTCCCTCGGCATTTGTCACCCCCGTCTTTCCTCTTTCCTTGGGTATCTAGGCTATTAATACATTTTCTCAGGAGGGTTATAAGAATAGCGGGGAGGAGCTGTGGTGTGCTGGAGGGAGGGAGGGAGCGCGGTTGGGAACGGGGCGGCGGGGGGGGGGGGTGTCATGTCTTGATGATTGTTATGCAAACGACCTGACGGAGAATGTGGGAGCTTTCGGTGTCTGTGGCGGAACAGTGAGGGAGGCTGTTTATTTATTTTTAATCTTTTTCCTCGTGCAGCTCGTTGGAATGACTTTCTTTATTTTAGTTGTAACAGTTGGAGGATAATGCAAAGGAAGACGCTGCCTGGGAATTCACCGTCTGTGGAAATGCGCCCCAGAGAGGAATAAAGCAGTCCTCACCTTGCTCTCCCCACCCGGACCCACTTTCCCCTCCTGCCTCGACCCCCACCCCAACACCACCATCACCCCCTTCCCTCCCCCTCACCTCTCCCCCTTTCCCACCCAGGTGTCGGACCAGGCGGTCCCCACTTCCACCCTGCACCCCTTCTTCCCCCCCTGCACCATGAACACCAATGTCTGCGTGGAGCCCGGGCCGAGCCCGGAGGCCCCGGGCTTGCCCAAGGAAAGCCACCTGCCCGAGGGGGCCCTGAACAGCCTTGTGGATTACAACTCGGAGATGGAGCGCTACCGCTCCTTTGCCACCTCCTTCTACAAGACCAACGGGGGCGCCTTCCCGCAGGCGGCCAAGATCGCGCGCATCACCACCCCCATCTTCCCCAGCAGCGCCGCCGCCGCCGCGGCCGCCGCGCGCATCGGCATGTCCCCCTGGAACTGCGACAACGCGGCCACCGCCGCGGCCGCCACCGCCATGCTCTGGGGCAGCGGCGGGGGCGGGGGCGGCGGCGGCGGAGGAGGCGGCGGCGGGGGAGGCGGGGGAGGCGGGGGCGGCAGGAAATCCTCCTCCGCCGCCGCCGCCTCCTCCGCCTCCTCCTCGGCGATCCTCCCCGCCGGCGGTGGCGGCGGCGGTGGTGGTGGCGGCGGCGGCGGCGGTGGCGGCGGTGGCGGCGGCGGCGGCGGCGGCGGCAGCGGCAGTAGGACCAGCATGCACCACAGAAACGACTCCCAGAGGCTGGGGAAAGCTGGCTGTCCGCCAGAGCCGTCGTTGCAAATGGCAAATACTAATTTCCTCTCCACCTTATCCCCTGAACACTGCAGACCTTTGGCGGGGGAATGCATGAACAAGCTCAAATGCGGCGCTGCTGAAGCAGAGATAATGAATCTCCCCGAGCGCGTGGGGACTTTTTCCGCTATCCCGGCTTTAGGGGGCATCTCATTACCTCCAGGGGTCATCGTCATGACAGCCCTTCACTCCCCCGCAGCAGCCTCAGCAGCCGTCACAGACAGTGCGTTTCAAATTGCCAATCTGGCAGACTGCCCGCAGAATCATTCCTCCTCCTCCTCGTCCTCCTCGGGGGGAGCTGGCGGAGCCAACCCGGCCAAGAAGAAGAGGAAAAGGTGTGGGGTCTGCGTGCCCTGCAAGAGGCTCATCAACTGTGGCGTCTGCAGCAGTTGCAGGAACCGCAAAACGGGACACCAGATCTGCAAATTTAGAAAATGTGAAGAGCTAAAGAAAAAACCTGGCACTTCACTAGAGGTCAGAGGAGATGATTTCTTGTTTCCCAGTCTACCCCCCTCCCTCCTTTCTCCCCTCTCCTCTCCCCTTCAGGGCTTCTTGTCTGGCTTCAAGATGCAGTACCCCTTTCCCGAAGCTTCATTCAGGTTGTGAGATACCATTGTAGGTGGCGTGCGCAGGGCACGGCGT
Organism: Corynorhinus townsendii; assembly: GCA_026230045.1. NCBI lineage: Eukaryota > Metazoa > Chordata > Mammalia > Chiroptera > Vespertilionidae > Corynorhinus > Corynorhinus townsendii. Next base: position 73,763,004 of record JAPDVU010000001.1, on the reverse strand, counting down.
CACCACCTCCCCAGCTGCACTTCCTGTGGAACCGCCCTCCAGATGGGAAGGGCGTCCCTCCTTTTTATCTCGGGGGACCGGGGGGAACCTAATGTAATTGGTTTGAAAAATCAGAAGTTTCACATTCAGGATGGTAAAACATGTTCCTTGGTGGTTAAAATACCCCCTCCCCTTCTGATTATTTTTGAAAGCATCTCTGCCCAAAGGCTTGGACACATCACATTCTATATAGTTTTAATGACTAGGAGAGGCTTACTAGTGGCCCAATTATAACAGTGAGGACACGGTTTGTGGCACACAAACCTATGTGCCCATTGAAACACACACACAGTAATCATGGAAGCTGAAATACTTGGATTCTAAAGGGGATTTTCTACCCGATTCTAGAACAGTTCTTCAACATGTTTCCAATTTTTTTTTCTGAAGATCTAGTATTTTTTGAGAAAGCTGAATACCACCTGCAATTTTTAAAGAGATGTTGATTTAGAATAAAGGAATACAATTAGTTCATGTAATACAGGTGATCCTAATTTTACTTAAGAATTGTTTTACATAGTTTCAGAAAGAACTCAGTTACCAAAACATACATGCTTTGGGCTCTGCTTTGGACAAAGTAACCATTTTGTGGCCACAGAATTGTTCTATACACAAGCACAATTTTGGTTGATACCCTATATGGTCCATAATAGTTTCCTTTTCCTAGATGCCCATAAAAGAGACAATGTATTGATGATCACTAAAGTAAATGTTAAATTAGACTTTTAATTATGTTAAATACAAAGATTGATGTGTTTGGTGGAAACACATTAAATGGTAACCTGACCAAAACAAAAAGGGCAGAAATGGAAAACCACAGGTAAATCGTTTTGGCAGTATTTTTAGCAAAGAAATATAGACAAATAATCATAATTGGGTTCTTGATAAATTTCACAGAGTAGATGGCTAGATGATCATATGAATATGAGACCATAGGTGGTAGATTTAGCATTTGGGGGTATTCTGTGGGCTGGTTTGTAGGGTGATAGTGGCTCTCACAAGTTATCTACAGAAGGGCACCTACATGTTCTTTTAAAAAATTGTGAACACTGCTTAAAGGAATTTTATCCACAAAGGACTGGTCTTTAAGAGAATGAAAGATAAGAATTGGAGATTTTTGTTGCAGTTTGAACACAAATAAGATACATTTTTCAACAAAACTTTATTAATATAAAGTAAAGCAAAAAATACTTTGGGATTCCAAAAATAATCAGTATATATTGATAGGATTATTGATTGTGATTGGTTTCATCAAAATGTTGTATTCCTCTTTGTATGAGTACTCATCTCTTTGTTGAAAGTTTGACTTTACTCCAGAGCAGTTTATTACATTTTCTTTGGCAACTCTACTTAAGCAAAGAGAATAACAATGATTAAAATGCAGGTGCATGTCTTTTCTTAGGCCACAAAAGTTAGTTTTTAGCTTTTGAGTTCTCTTTTCTAGATCAATTTATTGTAACTTCTCTAGGTCTCTAAGGCCCACGGGAAATGAAAATTCAGTTCATCCTGAAATTTCCTGTTAATCTGGTTGATAAGTGTTTCCTGGCTTTTCTTTTTCCTTTTGAATTATAGATAGTATCTAGAATTATAGATTTGGTGTTGCTGGTAGGCCTTGTCTTTATAGCTAGACCCATGGTGCTGCCTACATACCAATTTAGGGTATGTAGTTGATAGGACCAATGAATAATTCTGATTCAATTAGTAAAAAACCACTCCGAAGGAGCTTCATGTGAGTGCCGATAGGTTTTCTATACTAGTTTCTATGCTGATTTATCAGTCTAAACACGTTTCATAAATTTCCTTTTTCTTCCTTTTGATACTTTTCCCACAATCTTGTGATACCTTAAGCATTTCAATCACATATTATTCCATAGTATTGCTTTTTCTTATTGTTTAAAATCCAAGAGCTTAAAAGTCCTATTGCTCTTCAGAAGGTGTGGGTGTGGGAGGGGAAACACATTTCTCTTTTTGTAGAACTCTGAAGAAGTTTTCTTAACTGTATACTCATCCCACCAGAGCATGGGTCATAGCTCAAGGCTAAGTTTATTATGAAATGTTCTTTGTCAAAAAGAAAGAAAAAGAAGTGGTGAGGTTTTTGGTTTGTTTGTTTAATTGACTGAGATTCTATATAGATCATTAATAAAAAGCAATGGTGGCATGAGTGCCTTAAACACATGTGTAACCACATAGTTAGGGTTCTAGGAAACCAGCTGGCCACATGTCAGAGTGACAGGGTCACATGGCTGAACCAAAGCTGCAGCAGTGGTTGTGGTTTGGTGAAAAGTCCTCCTACTGGCCTGCTTCCCTCTCTCATTTGGTCCCTGTAAGTTCTCATCATCTGTGGAGACATTTTAGAGATTGGAGAGACACCCTAGCTGAGAATGGTGATTTGAGGATTTATTATGGATGCTACCTGTGGATTTCAGGAGTAAGTTCAGTAGTTAGTATTTGTTGGCTTTAAATTATGGACTCCAATTAATAAGTGGATTTAATCATTACTTAATATTCTTATTTATCCCTTCAAACCTCCAGTGCAATTCTTATATTTGACTTATCTTCTCATCCCAAAGATTGGAGGCATACTCAGATTTTCTGGGTGAGTAAACGGAAATGAAGATACACGCTCATGGTTGTTTTGGGATTCTTGCCCACATTTTTTAAAGCTTCTCACCTAGCATTCTTTTCAAAACTCTGTTTTATTTATTTCCACATTTTCTGCCTTGTCTCATGTTAAGAGCATCTTAATGCCTCAGAAATAGGTCTATTAAATCACCCCCTTAATATATTTCATATGATAACAATGCACACAAGACTAATTTAATTTTTCTATGATTTTGTGCACTATATATTTGCACACAACACTTTATTTAGTCAGTTACTATATTTAAAAATCATCCATCATTAATTATTTAAAGGAGTTTTTACAAATGCTGTATCTCTTTATATGACAAAGCGTGTTAAAAACTTGTATCCTAAATGATCCATATTCCCAAATACTTTAAGAAACATGTGATTTTATATTATGATAAGTTGCATAATACACTTTGTGTCATACAAAGGTAATCTTTCAGTTTTTGTATTCACAGCAGTTCTATTTCTGACACTAACTTTTTAAAAATATCCCAACCTGATATGTATAGCTCAAGGGATAAAATTGTCCCATGGGCAACCCCAGCCTCTTAGGCCCTGAACATTGTTCAGGTGACATGATTGATCTCTGTGGGACAGCATTAGAGACCACACAGATCTGGTTTCTCTCCCATTAGCTGATTTATGGAATTACATTAGTAAGCAGAGCCTCGGGAGATTTCCCTGCCCCCACTCTTGGCTCTGCTGTGAATTACACACTAGCTACCCAGGCTTCCCTTGTGTTGGTGGAGGGACTTGAAAGGGACACATTAGAATGAAGAGACTGAGGAACTGGAAAGTCAGGAAAAAGGACAATTACATTCTCCGTCTTTTTTCTCTTCAAGATTTATCTGCTGAATGTACAGGCCAACAATAACTTCCCGTTAGTTCGGTTGAACTTCTAAGGGGTTTGGTGGAAGACATCCAGATTCTACCCCCAACTTGATAACTAAGAGTGTTTTAGGGGAGGAAGGACACATTTCGTATGTAGGCTAAGTTCTAAGAGCCCCAACCACATAAATGGCAGTGGAGGAATTCTGGACCAAGCATTGTCTGCAGCTTCAACAGGAAGATGGCACCTACTTCCTGGAGAAACTCATCTGATGACCATAGTAAAAGAGGCGTGTCACTGAAACTCAGAGTCGGTGTAGTTAAATAATAAAAGAGTTAATAACTTAATACAAATGTTTTACATCTTAAATGAAAACATCTAGTTGTTTGTCATTTAGACCATAATTTAAAAATGAGGATTCAGTGTTCAGTTTAAAGAATCAAAAACATACCTGTATGAAAATATAAATTTGTGCTTTAATCTCAAAATGCAAATATGTAACTATCAAAGTGAAAGGAAAACTTTTTAATATATTTAAACAAAATAATAGTATATTAACACTAGAATGTAATAAAGAAATAAGACACCGAATTTCATATAGGATAAGGAAAAAGCACAGACAAGGGTACCTTGGACTAGAGTAACAAAATAAATATAGTTGTAGCCAAGATATGACTGTAATACAAGTTTGATGAAATTCTCTTCCCATCACCAGGTTTAATATAAGGTAGTCAAAGTTGTTTTTAAAGAACTATACACTTTTGATAATTCCTAAATGAAAATAATACACCAACCTATCCAAATATCATGTAAATTATAAGCAATCTTTTGAATGTTAATTAAGAATAGTAAAATAAAAGCATTTAAAATCCATTTTTAAATTATTCTATAAGAATGTTTGTTTGAAATTCAGTCATCATCAGAGCAATAAATAAACCGTAGGCTTTAATCAGAGAAAAACACGTGGATATTTTAAATAAGAATGGAAATTGTATCTTAAGATGAGGGAAATAAAAGTTGCTTGATTTTAAAACATTTTTATGAGTAGATGACTGTATTGTTGCATATTTTGCTTGCTTAGTCTTAGCTGGGTGAAAAGTTAAAAGTTCTGTATAGTCAGACTGACAGACTGGTAAATACAGGACAATTAATAAAAATAGTCTGTAAGACTAAATATTGAAAAGTGTCCAAAAGAATGGGCATTTCATCCATGTTTGCTGTGGCTTACCAGTTTGGAGACTGAAGATGTATATTGGGGTGACCCTGAAAACACTGGTAGAATATTCTTTATGGTTACAGAAGTAAAACATAAAACCATTTGGGTATTCCCCAGAAATAAGTCGAGTGTTTCATAAACTGTTCAAAATAATTGGTCCTCTTAGAACTTATGTTCAACCTCAATAGGTCAGATAGTCTGAATATGTAGTTCACTTTTAGAAGACAATTCATATTTTAAGAATAACAAATGTCCTGCTATTCAATAAATTTCACAAGATAGATCTCTTCCATTTCTGACATTTATTTTTACTCAGATTATACAAAAATGCTAAAAACTCATTGTATGTCATACAGCAGATAAAATGATTGAATTAAATAAGTTTAATTAATTGTTTGTTAAAAGTCCCATGTAAACATACAAATTGGAGAAATGACTTCTCTTTTAGTTTTCCTCTTATTTTTCGATTGGCTTTTACAAAAGCAAAATTTGACCCAAAATAATGGCAAAATCTTTCATTGTTATAAGTGTCATGTTCAGTCACTCAGTAGAATATGAGATGACCTGCCTGGGGAAGCACAGCGCTCCAGAAAATAACATTTTTTTTTTTTTTTACCAAAAAACCCCTACAAAAACTTGTTTTCAGGAAAGTTTTTATTTATTTATTTCTAATCAGAGGAAGTTTTGAGGATGAGTGCATGTGTAGTTTGGTTCCTTTCAGTTGTGCAGTGTCGGTTCTGTTCATTCTTAACATCCTTTTTCATCTAACATTATGTTATGCTCCTTACGGTTCAAAATCTTGGGGGAGGGACACACGAGTGGCTGTATCCTTCAGTCATATCTTGTTCCATCACATGCAAACACCTGTCCTGAAATTGAATTATTCTGCAGGGTAATCGAAAAGCCTCCTTGCGTTCGGCATCATATGTTTTCTGTTGTTTATTGGGTTATGTTGCACCATACTTCAGAGGCGACAGCCATTTAATAATGTTGAAGACTTAGCTCTGCAGGGGCTAAAAGGATCCCAGCAGGCTTGTTAACTTCTACTCTAAAACATTATGAGAAATATTTTTTCCTCTGTGAAACTTCAGGGCTTTCTCTTAATTTATTTTAAGAGTATTAGATTCATAGCCAGGAATGGGAAGGAGCCTTAACATTTTTGGGGTTTTCCTATTTCTTAATATCTAATCCACCGATTTCACTTAAAAGAAAATGGCAAAGCAATCAATTACTTATTAAAAAACTAATACTAAAGATGTATTTCTTTGGCTTATATATACAAAATATAAATTATAATCAGAAAATATGCCACTGGTTTCTTGGATTTTTATTTATTTACTAGAGGCCTGATGCATGAAATTCGTGCAAGGGGCTCAGCCCTTGCAGCCCCAGCTTCGTCTGGAAGGTCATCCTAATGGCCGTTCTGCTGTTTGGTCTAATTAGCATATTAGCTCTTAATTATATAGGATAATTAAAAAGTATATTTTTATTTACTTTTGGCCACATTTATGACAAGTTGTGGGAAGAGCCAGTAGTATCAAGTAATTTACCACTTGAACAATTTTATATACATCAGCAAACTTCTCTGACTTTATTTACTCACCTGTAAAATGGGGCTAATATCAGTGTACCTTACATCTTTTTAATATTGCATATAGGTTGTGTTCTTTGCATACTGAAAGAAGCTATGTAATTTCTTGTTCCTATTTTAAAGTCATCAATAAAAAGTAGAGTATAAAACAATTATATTTAGAAATAATTCAGTGCAATAACATGTTACTTAGAGCAGGTAGAAAAATTAAAGCTCAGGTAGAGTATTGTATTTTCGGAACATTTGTCTTAATCATCCAGTTCACCAAAGATCTGGCTTGATTTCACTTGGAAAGAGATAAACTCAGTAAACAAGTTTTCCTGTTCTTACGTCTGTCAAATGACCAGGAAAACTTCAAATTACCCAAGGTAGTCAGTGGATGTGGTGAGCCAATTTAGACAAGTTAGTGCCTTTCCTCTTTCTCCACCAAAGGTATACCACCACCATTAATTAGTAGATTGTGAGTGTGTGTGTGTGTGTATTTCACTTCATTAACTCAGTACCTTCATTTGGCTACTATTTTCTTTATCTGGACAGACACAAAGAATTATTCTAAATATGAATCAGCGAGTTTAAAAAAATCATTGTAAAGAACAAATGGTTAAATACTTATGAGTTCTAGTTGGAGAACCTATTTAACAAATACTGTGATAGTGTAGAGTTATTTTTGTTTTGGAAGATACGTATGTATGTAGGGGGAATAAAACAGGCAGACATACATTTTGAGATAACAAGTGAATGAAGTGACTATGTAGAGCTTTCTTTTTTCTTTTTAATAAGAGAATAGTTATAAAATGAAGTTAGTGGGCAATAATGGAAAAGGCTGGTGGTTTTCTAGGAGAAATTTGTGATAAGCCCTAAAAGATTTGGAATATCAACCAAGACAGCATTAAAAACAAAAGAGAAAAAAAATATTCAAGCCAGGAAGCAGTGGTACATATTTAGAAGGAACATTGTCAAGATAAGATAGAGAAGTTTTGCAGAGAATGGAAACTGTAAAAACAAGGAAGATTTTCATGACTTGATCAGTTCCATTTGGTTTGGGAGTCAGAGCCGAGGTTCAAGTTCAGTGGCATGGCAGCTGAATTAGAGAAAAGGAAAAACAGTTTGTGTTATGGCTGACATTATCTTCACTTATGCCTTTGAAACATTTAGTAGAATAATTCTAAGGTGTAGCTAAAGCAGAATACGTCCAATATGGGTGAAACATTGGCTCTCTTTTAGATCTCATCTGCATCTGAATATCTAAATTAATATTTCCAAAGACATTTTTAAGAAAGTGAAGAAAGTGCCATACTATGGGAAAAACTGTGCTGAAAGTGCTGTTTCTTGCCCAAGGACTTAAAAACAACCTGGATGATTGATGATGTCAAAAGAATAGAGATCAAGTAGGATGACAGGAGAAAGAACTGTGTATTTATAGACCAGGAAGAGTCATGGGCATTTCTGTGTATTTCAGCAAGTCTGGTGAGTTCCAAAGAAGATATATATTCTCCAAAACTTTACATAGTGAAAAGAGATGAAATACATTTCTAAAGGAATAGACTATGTAAACTTAATTATGCGGAAATGATGGTTCTGAGTGATGGTAAATCAGTGGCAGAAGAATGCCTATTGGGGAAAGGCCTATCTATGGGAAATGTTCTTGTTTATAATAAGGTTAAAGGAGATCAGTGATGGTTTTAATGGAGTCAAGAATAAGGAAAAGAACTGAAATTCTCAGTTGTATGTAGATAGATGAGAAGTGAGCAGATGTGGAAACTCCTAGTAAACATTAAATACTTTGCTCTAATTTTCATTCATGAAAAACAAAATAGAGAACATTGGCCTTTTCCATCCCAATGGAAATGCATATTGGATATTTTTATATAAGGCTGCTATATATAGAGTTAAATTCATTATGAAGTGGAGTGGTTTTGGATTTTCGTCACGGTGATTCTTTTCACATAAGTATGTTATTTATATGGCACAGAGCTGTGTTTTTCAAACTCCACGTGACAGCACATTAGTGGTCCATGAAACCAGTGTGTGTTGTTTACCACCAGGATTTTTGTAAAGTAGACTAGAATAGAGCAGGACAGAAAATATGAGTGTGTCACATATAGTAAGAGTACATATTGTTAAACTTCTGTTTTAGTTATGTATGTATCCGTGAATGTGTGTGCATGCATGTGCTAGGCTGCTATGTCAAATGTATTTCTAACTGTTGGTTGCAGTCAAAAGCGTTTGAAAAACACTAGTTTAGTGACAGCAGCAACACTATCAAACAAGTCTGTAGTGAGGCAAGAAATTATATTTGTGAATGGAACAATGTTCACAAGATAAAGAGTAACATTTAAATGTGTTTCTATAAATAGTGTCTTTACTGTGCCTAAGCAGGTCTTACCTTTTCTGTGCATTTACGAATACACTAGAGGCCTGATGCATGAAATTCGTGCAAGGGGCTGGGCCCTCACAGCCCCGGGCCCTGCCCCCCCGCCCCCTCCCCCGCCCACTGGTCATTCTGGAAGGTCATTCCACCATCAGGTCTATTTAGCATATTAGCTCTTTATTATATAGGATGACATGTTACTAAGCATGTGAAAAGCCATTGATCAATTCAATTTAACAAATCCTTAGGCAGGGACTGTTAATTTCTAAGACATGCTGTAAATGTTGTGGATAAAACCCCACAAACACATGTACTGCTTTTTTTAATATCCATGTAAATTTCCTAACTCTATATCTTATTCCATCCAAGATACTTACAATCTTAATTCTCAGTCCAAGAATTGGACACAATAAAAATGATAAAATTGAATTTTTAAAAATTTTGGCAGCATCTCACACCTATTTAAAAATCGTAGGATTTCTTGATTCATCCCTAGTTTAGTTCTTCTCCAGACTCAGATAAGAAATACAAACTGCTACCTATGATCTCTACTTGGCTATATCATGTGGTTATGTAGTATTCCAGAATTTTTTTAGGAATAAGAAAAAAGAATACTTGCCTTAAGCATTTGAACATACTGAGAATCTACAGAATGACTTGTTATTTCAAACATATTTTACAGAATACTGGAAACCCTTGTTTGACTTGAATAAGAGAAAGAGCATATTGAAAGAGAGAAGTAAAGGAATAAAGGGGGGAAAAAAGAGAGGGGGGGAGGATGGAGAAATGGTGGGTGGGTAGGCAGACCATAGTGTTACTGATTAAAGGGAAATCAGTAAGAACCTATGGAAGGAAGGATTATTACGGTCAAGTTCATTTTCTTGTGTCTGACTTAAATAAAAAAATTAGTGGAAATGGTTAATGTCTCACAATTTTTGGAAAGATGCCATGAGTCTGGTATAGACCCACTAGAATCATTGAGCATTGTTTTTATTTACCAAAGTGGGGGCGTGGGGAGGAATAGTTTCAGAGAAACTAGTGCTTTTTCTTTTCTTTGCATTTTATTTTAAGAGTAATTCTTTCAAGCCTGCAATTAGAAACATAGATAGGCCAAGATGGGAAACACAAAATTAATGATGGCATTTAGGGAGACAGAGGCTACCCAGCATCCATAAGCAACTAATTGTTCAAAAGTAGTATAATTTTTAAATGATTGTAAGGAGAACTTCCTGAAAAATACAGAATTGCACCTATAGAAAAGACTCCAGAAAAAAGGGACAAAAGAATAGTAACCACGATATCTTATAAATTCCATTCCTGAAACAAAGTTAGGCTTATTAATTTACTTTCCTGGTTTGTGTGGAGATGACTGTGTCTGCACAAAGACGGAGAACATAATACTTACAGAAAAAGTAGTTCATGCAAATTCCCTGAGAAGAAATTTGAATCTAAGTACTTGAGTCTTGCTAATGTCATGGTAGTGGACAATGCTTAAGAGTGCATATCCTCTTAATGAGACAGATTACCCAAAATATGTTTCTAAAAAGCTAAGTAATGTATAATAACTTGATAAAATGAAATTCTAATAATTGTTGACTGTATACCTATTTTATTATTTCAGAAGAATATTAAGGAGAGAGATTAAAAAGTCAGAGTGGTTGTGAATTTGAATAATTCATTCAGACAGCAATTGCAATTATTAAAAAACTTTTAAAGAGGAAATAATTCAAAAGCTACGTATTATTTTCAGAAGTATAGTCATAACCACATACATTATTTTCTGAAATGTTTGAAATTTTCTCTAAATTCTTCTAAGTAATTTATGGACATGAAACATGCTCTGGTTTCTAGTCTGGGTCTATCTCCGTATTTGGGTTTTTGTCAAAGAAGATTCTAAACCAAATGAAGTTCAACGGCTCTATCCAAATTTTACAGAGCTTATTTTAAGAGAACATTTCTATTAAACTTATGTCCACTTGTTAGATAATATAGAAAAATTAATATTTAAAAAATTCTCAGATCTATAATAATCAAAGTGAAACACCATAATTTAATTGTTCTTATAGAGGCTAGGTCTAACTATTGTGTTTTACTTGAATATAAGTTAGAGGTTGTCCAAGTCATAGTTTTAAAAAATCACTTCTTAATATTTTAATTGATTTTGCAGGGGCGGGGAGGTGGGTGAGATACAAACATCTATTGGTTGTCTCCCACACCAGCCTGGTCCTAGGATCAAACCTGCAACCTGGATTGTGCCCTGACCAGGATAGAACTGGCCCACCTTTTGGTGTAGGAGCAGTGGTCGGCAAACTGCAGCTCGGGAGCAACATGTGGCTCGCGAGCTGCAGTTTGCCTCTCTGTTGACTAATGAGTTTGCTGGGGGAACAACACTCCAACCAACTGAGCCATACTGGCTAGGGCACTTAATATTGTTTAAGTCCCCTCCAATTTCCTCACATTTTATATGAATCTTTTTCTCTTCAATAAAAACCAGGAAAGTTCACTGCCTGCTCAGAATTAACCAAAATATTTCAAAATTACTCAACAATATGCTCATGAAAAGAATGTTTTTGTTTTTCAAGAGCTGGCTTTCAGTAATCTCACCTAAACTTATTGTTGTATTCAACAGGAATTAATAGACTTTGTGGAAAGATATATTTATTTAACTTGTGTCTCAGCAGTGTGTGTGTGTGTGTGTGTGTGTGTGTGTGTGTGTGTGTGTGTTCAGATGTATTTATTTATTTTTAAATACATTTTATTGATTTCAGAGAGGAAAAGAGAGGGAGAGAGAGGTAGAAACATCAACGATGAGAGAGAATCATTGATCAGCTGCCTCCTGCACGATCCCCACTGGGGGTTGAGTCCACAACCCAGGCATGTGCCCTTGACTGGAATCAAACATGGGACCCCTCATTCTGCAGGCCGATGCTCTATCCACTGAGCCAAACCAGCTAAAGCCAGATTTATTTATAATGTAACCATCTATATTTATGTATATTCATAAATGACCTATAAACAGTTACAAATGAAATTAACTTCAGATATTTTTAATCATCCTTGACAGTACAGTATGGATTTCATTAGCCTAAATTTTGCTCTTTAAATCTCAGTTTTACTTTTAATTTCCTTTCACACTCCCCCTTATACATAAGGTTAAAAATGATTTTTAAAATAATTTTTCAAAAATGCCTTTTTAACTTGTGGGTCATTGAAATAAATTTTTTTTTTGCAGGTACCATTCTATTATGTTTTTATTTTTGTAAGTCCAAGAACATTTTAATCACTAAACTACCTACTTATAATGCAGTAAATTTACTTATTTCTTGGACTGATGTGGGTTGGAGTGTTTTTACCAAAATTAACTGAAATATAATTATATTTGGAGTAATCAAGAGACTTGCCTAAATAAAGTAGTTACTTTTGATACTAGGGCCAAAAGTGAATGCCTTTCCTGGTCACTACTTGATGAGTGTGAATCATGATGTTAATTAAACTGTTACTTTCCTTCCTGCTGACTCACTCCTATCCCCTCCACAAATTCCCTGTGGACAGTTGATTTTCTAACCAGCTCTCCTGTCATATTGACTTGACTTAGTACCTGTGCAACATAATATATAAACTCATCTTTCCATTTATCAAAGTTAGCTGGGCTTACCTTCTAAAGTCTGCTATCACGGTCTAAAGTCATGCCATTGCCATGGGAGGGTGGCAGTGTTCCTCATGGATAGGGAGGAAGAGCCCTCTTAGTCCCAAGGCAAGTAAGTAGCAAGAACCACAGCCCACAGAGAATTGATGCTAACGAAAAAGCCATCTCCAGTTTTCCACCATGAATCAGGGAAACCCTGGCCACAACTGTCAATTTGGAAAACAAAAAAGAAAAATACTCCTTATAATCATATTTAAGGCCCCCTAAATCGGGTCATAAAATTATCCAGTTACTTATTTGATGCTTTCCTCCTTTTAAAGAGGGGTCGAACATTTCAATTACTGGTAATATTGTTAGGTGTTTTTTAGTTTACATATGGATAATGGCCAAAATAAGATGTGCATATACCAGTCTTATACAGCTTATATGAGAAGTGAATCTGAATTTTGAGAAAAGTTAAACTGATATATATATAATACATATATATACTGTATATATATAATACATATATATTACAGCAGAAAGGAAGGAGAAAGTAAGTTAGATATAATTTTAAAAGTGAAATCAGTGTATACATACATCAATCCACATATTTTTAAATTAAGGTATTAAAATATAAAGTTGCTTTTGAATATAATAGTAAACTACTGCACTGTGAGATTATCATCTATCAAAAATTGTCTTTCATACTTACCTATGCTTGCTAATAATTCTGTTGTAGTTGCTGGATTATGATTTTTAAATATGCTATTTATAAATAGGATATGGAAAAATATTTCTGCTAAAACCATTTTGGGGCATCTCTAACATTTGCTAGGTATCATTTTAGACCAATTAATTATCCAAAGATTTGTATTCATATGCATGTGTGTGTGTATTTATATTCATAATATTTTATATATATACAGTTTTCCATTTAGCCAGGTAGGTTTTGAAATTTTGTCAGTAAAAATGTTAACCTACATAACTTGATATTTTAGCATTGTTGTGAATTAAGTCATGAAAAAAGTATTTTTTTTCCACTACCCGGGATTCTTTTCCTTTTGTTCTTAAAAATCCAAAACTTTGAAGCAAATATAATCAAATATCTAAAAGCAAACAATGGGACTTACTATTATATTTTGTCATATTGATTCAGATACTTTTTATTGCAATGTTCAGTGGTTCATTAAAGTTTTCAAACCCTAGCATGAGGAGGCAAATCAAATGCAGCAGTTGTTTCCAATTCCAAGGCCTTGGATGTCCAAGAGTTTAAAAACTTATAGTGGAACTCCTCATAGTGAGAACAGTATTTCAAAATAGTTTACAAGAGGCTGCATTGGCAAAGTACAGTTTCAAATTGCTTTGCTTTTGGTTAGATAAGCATCATTATATAAGGGAATCAGAAAATTATTGGATGACATATTTCTTTTATTAGTAAAAAATGGGATTGGAGGAACTTATTCTTTGATTAGTGTAAGAATATTGGTACCTTAAAATACTGACTTTCATGTGGAAATTACTGAATTAGAGTCATCGTGTTTCACAGAATTCTGAAGGCATAGGCAAATCATTGAGACTTTGGATTTCAAGTGTACTAGTATGAGTAAATATAAGATATATTTAACTTTAGTTACAGAATTTGCTAATATCATAATTATTATCTCAATTTATAACATGCATCCTGAAGTAAATTTTAACATTGAGTTGCTTTTTGAAAACTCATGTCTAGCTCTATTAAAAATAATTCATTTTATTGTGTCCAGAATACTGCTACATTTTACATATTGTATCTAGCTAGGAATAGCCAATCCAATATATTTCATATATACAAAGTTGTAGATACTCCACATTCACTTTTTAGGAGGTAAGTTTTTATTAAACTTGATATATTTTTAACAAGAGAATGTAAAGCTCTCATCAGTCAGAAGAAACCATAATTCCTGTGACTGCTTAGCAGGCACCAAAAAAAAAAAAAAAAAAAAAAAAAAAAAGAAACATGCTTAATTCTTAAAGTGCCAGCTTTTGGGAATCTTATCTATTTTATGTCATTTAATTATTTCTTTATTGCTAGTTTGATGAAAATCAAACGGAATTACATTTCTTCCAGGGACATAGATATGTATGCTTTTTTTTTTTTTAAATAAAAGTAAATGTAAAATGTGCTGGACTTGGATTATATCATTCTATTCACAGAAATGTGCTAGCTTCTTAAGGTTATTTAGGAGGGAAACAGAAGGCATTCACTTAAGCTTGAAGGTCATTTCATATCTGGCTCATATAGGGATGAATTCTCTGGAACACGATGCTTTACAGCAGAACCGGAAAGGGAAAGGGGGGCTGCAGACTGCTCCCTAGGCCTCCTGGGAGCAAGAGTGCTGTTCGCCAGTGTTTGCACCTGCATGAGCGGTGAAGGCTGCCTTGAACAATACCCATCAACTCAATTCTATTCTTTACCTCCCGCCCCCTTCTCTTCCTGGGGAATCTGGCTTTCCTGTCACTCAGGATAACGATTTCCTGCAAGCATCACTGAGATCCAGAAAGTCACTGTAATCTCATCAAGAGTGTGATTCCCCAGCTGGGACTCTTGAATTTATATAACCCAAAGGTAGCTAGCTGGTCGGGTGCATAATCCCCCGCGTTGGTCCCCAGAGCTCCCACACCATTTAAAATGGAAGTCCTCAGATAAAGATGACCTCATCAGCTGACAAAATTAGAGAAGATATATCCCCAAATTAGTACAATCAGAAAGCTGTAATTTAACCCAAGATGTTGCCTGATGTTAACCTTATATATTACAGAGTTGCTTCACCCATCCCGAAAAGAGCTTAGTCCAGGCCTAACATAAATTTCCAGTGAGCCCAGTAAAATTTGGGCAGAAGATTGGCTCTGCATCCTGTGTTTTGTGGCCTATGGCACACTTAAGGAGCTTTGTTACTTTTTATTAGTAAAACTGTTAGAGAACTATTACTTCAAGTTTCTGGTGAATGCCTTGAAAATTTGTTCTAAATGGTGCCCACCTCATCATTTTTAGGCTTTATGACCTCAATCAAAAATATTAGCATAAGAGAGAAATAATATTTAAGAGATGTTTCCCTGCTTATCTTCCTCCTTTCCTGGGAGCAGTGGGTTGTCCATATCCTTATGTAGAGATGTATGCTGGTCTCCACGTATGCACAGTAATATGCCCACACCACAGAGCTGTTTGTGACGGATCATGTTAGTATAGAAAACCAGCTCTCTGCTTCTCTCATTGCATTATCTAATTTTTGTGCTAACAAGCATTGAGAAATGCTTATCTTTTTTCTCACCACATTGACCTTTGAGCCCAGGTGGCATTTTATAAAGTTATCTTTTTAAAAACATTATAAATAACAGTGAGTAGTGGAAAGGGTCACAGGCAGAGCAAAGAGCTGGAAAAGAAATTTAAAAATATCTAAGACACAAGGAGTTCACCTCATTAAAAAATGTATTCCATGTGTTTTTTGTTTATCTTCATAAACATATGTTTATCAAGATACAAAATTATATAAGCATATATTTACAATCTTGTTTCCAGTTGGCATCTGAGAGTAAGTTGGCATCTCTATGTCATATGCTATACATGTAAATGTGAATATATATGAATATAAATGCACATGTTTTACTTTTCATATGTGAATCTGTAATTGCATGGATATGCTTGGATCTAACTTGTTAAAAATGACTACATTTATATAAGTATGCATACATAAATAAAATTTATTCTTAGTTGGCATCAGGCAGCAAGTTAGCATCTGTTACAAACTAACTTTGCATTTACTGTGTGTATGTATGTGAAGCATAAATATTAGAATGAATATATTGTTTCTTATTCATAGTTCCTTTAATAATGATTTAGTGCATGTAGGAGCATTTATCATTATTACATTTATCATTCAAAAGTTAAGCTTAGAAAGCAGTAAACAGGTTTTTTTCTCAAAAACCAAGCAACAAATACGTCTCCAGGTATGCCCAGTGACCTGAAGAGAAGGAAACAGATGAAACCATAAGGAGTGGGGAGTAAAATATTAGTAAGATAAGTAACATTTTTGTGGGAGCAACGACTTTTTAGTTTGTGCTTTCAGAAAATACTTCACAAGTTAAATATTTTTGTTCATATGTATATATCTATATGCAAATTTGGATTAGATACCATTAGTTTTTTCTTACCACATTCATGTTGAAATTTATTGTGTTGGCTATGAGGACAGTTTATAAAAAAATATGTTAAGTACAGGTAGTGAAAACAGTTTTGCTTTCCAAAATGGTTATTTTATATACTTAAATTTCAATTGATATCTTGATCAATTAATACACTTTTATTTTTAGATGACATTACTATAGTAGGACTGTATCAATCAAATAAGGCATGTGTGAGAAAGTAAATTAAAGCTAACAATTTATCAAAAAGTATTTGTGGTAGGGCTTTTTATGTATTTTCTGAAATATGAAATTCAAGTATTATTAACACTGTATGTTAACACTATAAGTTGTGTGTACATGTTCTTCTACACTCAATATTTTTGTAACAATCAACATACAATTAATTTACTTATTTATCCTCAGCAGCCATCTTATAGTCTACACAGGCTGGTTGGACTAGTTTAACAAGGAAGAAAATTAACTCTCATTTGCCCTTATGAGAAAATTTAGTCTTAGCTTGTTTCTTATGTACCTTCAATATGTACCTATGGATTCTGTTTTATAAAAAAGAGTGTGGCATTATGTATTGCTGTAATGTTAATATATAGAGGAAAATTTAATAGCTTAACTACTGATGAATAAAAAACCCCCATTGTAACTATTAACTTTTTGTTGAAACAGTTGCTCAAACTTTTGGTGTTAGCTTATTATTCCTTTCGAATACGGTAGTATTTTTATGGTACAAAAGGGTAGTTATGGTCCATTGAGAATCATTGGTTAGTATAAGTTTGTTTCATATAGATGATATTAATTTATTGAATATGCAGACTTACTTTAAAATAGTGATATATTTTGTCAGTCTAGTTCTGATTAGATTATCTGTAGGAATATTTTGCCTTGATAGTTGTTAAATGATAGAAGTAATATTTATGTAATATTTATTGTAGTTTTGTCATAAAAGAAGTTCTCCAGAACAAAAAAAATTACTTCACTGAGTTCTAAATATTAGTCTTACAGAGGGTGCATGTGTATGTAGTAGGTACAGATTTTAAAGACACTTGCTAGCTCGTCCTCCTATTACTGATTAATGGCATGAGCCATCCCATTTATTCTAATGGCTATCCCTGTTCTACACTGTGTTTCCTCTATTTTTAGACCAATTAGTTTTAATCATTACATTTAGTAAGTTAGCATTAGATTCAATATTCTAATGTTTGTAGTGTACTAAGCTTGATCATTTATTTTTTATTAAATGTTGAAATATACAAGTCATTTATGTTGTACCTTATTGACTAAAACTTGCTGAAGAATAAAGGAGAAAATTCTAATTTTATATTGGCATAGAAAGTAAGCTTAACGTGTTTTCTTGCTCTTTTTTTTTATAGAGAACACCTGTTCCCAGCGCTGAAGCATTCCGATGGTTCTTTTAAAGCAGTAGTATATCTTATTTTCAAGGCATTTGGAAGTGAAGGGCAAACTAATGTCTTGTTTTAAGAAACTGCTTAGTCCACCACTGAAGAAAATATCCAGATATTATTTTCATTTTATGTATAGGGGTTTCTTCAAAAAAAAAAAAAAAGGAAAAGAAAAGAAAAAAAGACATACCAAAATAATCTGGGAGCTCTGGGAATTGGCCAGTCTGTTTACTTTGGATACACTGATTCTTTGATGTAATTTAGCTATCCTAGTGAAGTTGTTGTCTATTTTGAAAGTGGCTGTAAAAAATAAGTTTGGGTAAACCCCTGCTGTAAAATCATGTATCTTTGCAAAGTACATATCTATACTTCATTTTCAAATATATGTGTTTCAGTACTGTAAACTGTACAGATAGCAGCTTGTATTTTGTGTGTTTAGACACAAGGAGACAATCACGTCTGAGCATCTATGGAGATTAACAGTTTGTACACAACAGTATGGTTCTGCGAGTTAAATCTGGAGCAATAAATTTTAGCTTTAAATATTTTTTGCCAGTTGTTTCTAGAAGCAGCAACAGCAGTGGCATGTTTTGCCATGCATCTTTCGGTAGAGACTTGATGCCAAGTTTCACAAGAAGAAAAGATGATGATGCATCCGGCAATTACCTGCAGTTGTATTGTTATAGGAGGGAAGATGTGATGAAAGTTTCAATTAATCTTTTGAGCACTATATTAGAGTAGTGGTTATGCACTTGCATTGCTTACAAACGAGCTGTACAGAAGGGTATACCTCCCAAATACTTAGTGTAGTTGACTTGTCTTGGGTTGCACTGTACGGCGGAGTACCCTGAGTAGTTGGAATATGCAGAATCAGTTGTATAAATTTTTTTAAACAGTGTTTTCTAGGACACAGAATAAAGCATCAGATCATAGGGGGAGAAATCCATGACTGAGTTTTTTTACTAGCCCAGCATGGGCTGTATTTTTTGTTTGTTTTTTTGCCTTGTTATTATTTTTTGGGTAGGAAAAATAAAACAGTAATAAAATGTATCCAAATGTTTTAATTCCATGTATGATATTAAATGGGTAGTTTTGTTTTACATTTTGAACATATCAAAGCTTCTGCCCTGAGACATGGCTAGGTATATTTTTAAGTAAAAAGAATTACACACATTCATAAACGTGAGGTTTTTTTAATCTTTTGTTATCTTCCTTTCTCATAGCCTCCCATTTGGACCAGTGGCCTTCCCCTAGGCCCTCAGTGGAATGTTCCATTGCTCCCATTCCCATTCTTGTCATCAAGGATGCTGTGGTTCCAGAGAATTCCATAAATGTAAACAACCCCTAAACACAAAGGAGTATGCTTCATAGGACCCTGGCTACCTTTTCACCTAGAATTTGGTTTGCTTATGGCAGTTGGGGCTCCTAAGGCTGTCCCAGTAGGACAATTATTATTTGTGATGACATGTTACCTAAGATTGATTCTTTCTTTCTTTCTTTCTTTCTTTCTTTCTTTCTTTCTTTCTTTCTTTCTTTCTTTCTTTCTTTCTTTCTTTCTTTCTTTCTTTCTTTTTGGTCAGATACTGTTCAACTTCAGCAATAAAATAGAGTTTAGCAAAAACACATAGAGAATCAAAGTTGCCATGTTACTGTCATTTTTTATTTTTTATCCACTTATTTCAGCCTACACATCCATTAGCCTTTTGAAAAGTGTTAGCAAAATGTATCATGTGAAGAAAAATAACTTGGGAAGAGAAAGGGTAATGAGAAAGACTGCAAAACTTTAGAAAGCCTAGGAGATGAATAATTTTAAAAGGCTAGTTCTAGTTTTGAATTGGAAGTAATAGAACAGAGGAGATTTTAAAAAACATGGAAGGAGCATTCACTATAAGAATTCTGAAGGGAGGGATGGATAAGGTACTAACAAATGCTAATGTTAAAGTGTGCTTTAATTTGCCTGGAATATGAATTCAAGGTCTACAGTTATGGTCCAATAGCCTTTTTGAGGAAAATTCATTATCTGTTATACCTATCCATGTTTAGAGAAGGGAATTAAATAATCACAAACTAAAACATGCTGTATATTAGTTTTGAGATCACTTTCTACTTGCTATATATTCCTTTGAGGATTTCTAGATAGAATTTCTATTCCAGCTGTGGGAGAAGAGAGCTATATGAATTATTTCTAGTTCCTTTTTTATTTTACTTATTTTTAAAATCAATTTGCTAACTTTTACAAGTAAGTGAAAACTAACTCTCACACTTGAATGGAAAGCTTGCCTTGCTTTTTGGAAAACGATGATTGTTATTACAGCAGTGAAGCAAATTTCTTTCCCTTCAGACTGCATTAGGCACACAAGAGCATATAAAGATCTCATAGCAGTGTACCAAGAGTCTAAAATACATGCTAGTGTTGCATGTCTTGATGTGTTTTTGTTTGTTCGTTTTCTTAAAGAACTTATGAATCTGTATATTGTAAAATGTGGTGTTTTACATGTCAATTCAATTTTCTAATGAAAGAAAATCTGTTGATTATTAAAATGGAAATGTATAGCTTTTCTTTAATTCTCTTATATGTTCTTATTCTTGACATTGTTCTTTTACACTACCCATTTCTTTGGTTTTGCTAAAACTCTATTTATATAATGTAGAGTGCATATAAAGTTCTCGTTGATGATGTTGAAGAAGGATATTACTCTTCTGGCCTCAATCTAATTCCTTTCTCTAAGTCTATGTACCAAGAGCCGTAAAGCATATCATTATTATACTAAGGGAATGATTTTAAGGTTTACATTTTCATATTTTAAAATACCAATGAAAGGTAACTTTTAAAATTCCTCACTGTATGTTTTATATTCAGCACCAAGAAAATTTAAAATACAAAAATGGAATATAGATCGGGTGGACTATCAGTACACCTTAAAAATTTCCTATCAGATAAGTCAAATAAAATAGTTTGTAAGAGAGGTCTACATACACAGAAGTCTTGTTTTGTCTTGGGGTAGATGAGGAAATGCTATATTCTGTCAGCATTTTGGGGGGAGCATGGAAAATCTTTGGGTGTCAATTTCCTTGTCAGGTGTCACTTAGCACCCTAACATCACAAGTAATGTAAACCTTTTTCCAGGCCTTCAGACTACAGTGGCTTTGTGATGAATTCTATCTGTCTGTGTACAAGGGGAGGCATATGTACAAAGTAGAAATGTATCCATGCTTGGGAGAAAAAAAAATGTCTTTCTCCATTGTAAGAGTATATAAAGACATCTCCTGGTTGCTTAATTCCAAATACACAATTTCCTTCTTCTAAACACATTTATAGGGAGCAAGAGATGGTGGGCATACTATGAATTAATATTAACTAATCACTCCAAGAAAAGGATATTCCCTTCCTTTTATTCAGAACCCCTGGCATGTAAATCGTACAATTAATCCTAAAGCATAGGGAGTGTTTAAGCTGATGGTATCTGTAATCAAATAATGAAAAGAGGAAAGCCGTTAAAGGAACACACCATTTAGGGTCAAATAATGTTCAGCAAAAACCGTAGTGGGTCTTTGATCACAGGGATATCAAACAGTTGGTTCTCATGTAACAGCTAAATGTTTCAGATTTTGTTTTTATTAAATTTGGCAGTTTCACACTGAGATCTGTATTCCTGGTGAATAGAAGACAGCTACTATCTTAGGAGGGGTTCAATTTTCACAACTGCAAGGAAGTCAGAGAAGTTTCAGGAATGGACCACGAAATGTACTCGTTTCACAGTGCTCTCCTATTCTGAACTGTGCAGTTATCTATTAAATTTTCTAACAGATATTTGTGTAAGGTGTATGTATGCTTGTGCAATTATAAAAAAAAGCAGTTTTGGAAAACAGTGTATTTATTAAAGAAAATTACTTATAGGGCATGTACAAAACTGTAAAAAAAAAAAACCCTTTAAAAAACACATTCAATTTGCCCAGTAAAGTTGTTTTTGTGAAATTTATGTGTTGTTGAATAAAGGACTTTAGTATTCAAAGTATCTCTATTTTTCCATGAACAAATTTTTATTTGTGGGATTTTTCAGTAATGAGCATATGATCCTGGAAATCTAATTTTGTTTATGATAAAAAAGTTTATAATTCCACATTTGCCCTTATGTTAGCAAAATGAATACTGTATATAAATCTTTCATAAAATATGCCAATTTGTTCATTCTGTTTTTCCTCATATATGTTGCCTTTCTCATACACCTAAAGAAGGGGGGAAAAGAACATGATTGTTTTCACATTTCCAAAGGATATGTTTTTATTGAAAGCTTTAATAGGCCATCGGAGGAAGAAATAAATATATGCAAACTTTTTTCCCTTCCTCTCCATCATGTGCCAGGAGAAAGCAACCCATGAATTTCTTGTGAATGAAAAGTCCTGGTCATAGTACCTGGAAGCAGAAATGTGCAATGCCAGAATTCTTTAGCCACTCCCAGCAATTCTCTGAGATTACATTGCTATTGTTAGCTTTTTTTTATTATGGAATATTGTGTCCACTAATGCTGCTTATTATTTGGTGGTGAATGTGCTTAACTCTATTTCACTGCTTCTCAGAACAAAGATCTTTTTCTTCAATATCTCTAATAAGAAGAAATGTAGGATTCCATTTTATATCTTGGAAATCTTTAATACTGTTGCAAACATGGAACTTCAAACAATTGAAAGGGTTTATGTCCACAGAAAATACCACATTAGAAGATTTTTGTAAATTTATGAATTTCAAGATGCGTCCCACTACTATAATATCACAAGTATAAAATATCTTGTCCATAGTCATAGAGTTGGATTACATAGGTTACATGGGGTGATAAAGAAGAATTACTATAGGTAACTTGAATTATGAAAGACCCTGGATTCTCAGCAATTTTTCAGGTGAGTCACTATGCTTTTTATTATATCTTGGTGTAAACAACAATATTGCAAAAATATAAAACTGGATTTTCATGCATAATGCTTATCTGAAAATTTCAGGGATATAAATACTTGGCTCATAGGTAATTCTTCAGAATACATTAAATTAATCAAAAAGGGAAAGGACAGTTCTATAACTTATTTAGACATTGAGCCAGATAATAATTTTGTATGGTTTTCTGCAGCATCATATATTTTGTCAAGGTGTTTATTGGTTGAAGTTGGTTTTGTTTGCATGTTTTATGCAGATGCTATTCTCCATCTCATTTCCACTCTTGTGTTTGTCTTTAATGGAGAGAAAATGTGATTTTAGGTAAACACAATGCACACAAATTTAAGATTTTAATTGCATACACTAAAAAAGTAGCATAGCAATATGGGAATTTTTTGCTTATTTGGAAATTTAGTTTCTAATCTTTTATTCTAATATCTTGGCTTAAGATCTATCTTTGTGTCCTTTGCAACTCAGATATTTTGGCCAATATTTAATTCAATATTTTTTATTTTCAATGTATTTATATAAAATGAAATATCAACCAAATTATTTTTTTAGTCTAAGTCTGTGTTTTGTTTACAACATGTTACTTATGACAAAAATCATTCTGGTTAATAGGTGGTGTCATTTTACAAATTGGAAGTACAGATCTCTTTTTAAAAATAGTATTTTTAAAAACTGCTTTTATCATATATAAACTACATGCAAAGCATTTTAACAAGACTGAATTACATAACTTCTTTAATAGATGCTTAGAAGACTGCTTGGTTTGAATTATGATATGTTTATAATTTTTCTAAAAAAATATCTTCTAATTAAAATTATATGGCTTCAGAAAAACTGAGTTGGAAGGGATGTTAAAAATAATATTTAAAATGGTACTATTTAATCTTTGAACCATCACAAAACATAGGGAACTGGAAATTTTTATTCATTGTATTATTCAGGAACTTTTCTCAACATTTCATAAATTACCTTGTAAATTTACTTATAACTTTTATTTATAAATATTTATAATTTTATTTGTGAATATTGAATTACTATGTGTGGGGTGGAGATAGTTCAATCTGTGTACCTGTGTGCTTTTTCCTCGTCAACAGAGTTGAAGTCATGTCCCACAACAGCAAAAGAACAGTGTTATTAAAGATCTTCCGGAGAAAAGATGATGTCACTGTTGTACAGTTGCAGTTGAATTTGATGACTTAGCATCTTATAATACTTAACTTATTCTCTGAGAATCAGAGAATTTGGAAAAGCACGCAATCTTTTGGGCTTTTTAGGAGAAGGAGTTCTCTGTGTCCTACTTTCAGACATTAAACAACTGTGTTAAAAATTGTATGTACTGTTTGCTCCCCAAATGCATTATTTATCTTCATGTACTTTGAACATTTTAGGTATATTTGTATACTGCTGAGCTGTCCATTTATACGTATGTATATTTGAACTTCAAGTACACATTCAACCACTAATAGATGGCAATATACTTTAACCATTATGGAAAAGGTCTTTATCCCCCAAACGCCCAATTCCATGATGTCTACAGAGCAGCAGTGTGAATATTTTTGTGTGTTGGCAAACTGTATATTGATTTAATTTCTTATTTATTCAACTAGTAATATTGTGTATCTTCAATATTTCAGCCACTGGGGATATCAAGTTGAATAAAACATGGTTCCTGACTCCTTTACCATCACGATAGAACTCAATTAAGTGGTCAAATTAAATGCACAAATAAAAATAGTGGAGGAGTGGCAAGAGATGTGATTCCTTCCTCTCGGCACTCCAGCCACTTTAGCCTTTCTTCCAGTCCTTACACGTGTAAAGTGAGTGTTCCCCCCCACCTCAGGAAAGTTTGTTTATCTTGTTTTTAATACCTAGAATTTTATTGTCTTATCTCTCCTCCTGGGTAATGGTTCCTCATTCTTCAGAATTTAACTAAAGCTTCATTTTTTTAAAGGAAAAATTCCCTAAATTTTGTGACTATGTCAAATTCACCTATTATAGGCTCTTAAAGTAACTTACAGTTCTCATAACAATTACTAATGAATTAATTCAATATACATTATACATTTTTCATGTACTCTTCACCAATCTAGGCAACTAGAATGTATTTATATACAAGTAAGACACAAATCTCTGCCTCCATAGTGTTTGTTGTGTTCTAGTGGGAAAAGTTCATAAGCAAGTAAAGAAAGACATACAAACATCACATGGTAATATATGCTATTACTAGAGGCCCAGTGTACAAAATTTGTGCACTGGAGTGCAGGGTCCCTCAGCCCAGCCTGTGCCCTCTCGCAGTCTGAGACCCCTCACTCCTTGCTGCCCACCTACTCGATGCTCCTTAGTGCTGCCGTGAAGGTGGGAGAGGCTCCCGCCACCACCGCTGCAAGCCCCGATTCTGGCTGAGCGGTGCTCCCCCTGTGGGAGCGCACTGACTACCAGGGGCAGCTCCTGCATTGAGCGTCTGCCCCCTGGTGGTCAGTGCACATCATAGCGACAGGTCATTCTGCCCTAACGGTCGCTTAGGTTTTTATTGTATAGATGGTAATACTAGAGGCCCGGTGCATGAAAATTCATACACTGGAGGGTAGGGGCCCCTCAGCCCGGCCTGCTCCCTCTCACAGTCTGGAATCCCTCAGGGGATGTCCCACTGATGGCTTAGGCTCACTCCCCACGGGTAGCGGGCCTAAGCTGCAGTCTGGCCTCCCTCTGTGGGAGGCAACCAGGCAATCAAGGGAAGGCACCACCTCCATCACCCTGCTGCTGCTGCCACTTCCAGCCGCCGCAGCTGTCTGCCCTTGGACCTCTCAGTTGCTGCGGCTTTGTCCAGAAGGACGTCCAGTCTATCCAGTCTAATTAGCATATTACCTTTTTATTAGTATAAATAAGGAGGAAAAAGAAGATTAGGAATACTAATGGGGTTTGAGGATGATGAAGAGAATTGAAATTTTAAATGGGTAGTTTAGGGAAAGCCTAACTGAGAAGGTAACATTTGAAGTAAGACCCCAAGGAGGCAAGGAAGTAAGTAAGTCATATGGATATCTTGGAAACAACCTACTAGTCAAAGGGAATAGCAAGTACAAGGACCTTGAGATAAGAATGAGCTAGGAATTTTTAAGGACCAGCATGAAGCCCATTATGTCTGCAGTGCAAACTGGTAAGAGAGAATAGTAGGAAATATGGTTAAAGAAGTAAGAGAGACAAGATTGTGTAGTGTCATGTTAAGGACTTTGACTTTTACTCAAAGTGAGAAAGAAATTCTTTGTAGGGTTCAATCAGAGGGAGACATGAACCAATATATATTACAAAAAGACTGCTTTGGCTACTATGTGAAGAATAGATGGCAGAAGGTCAAGATTGGAGGAAGGGGGACCAGTTTAGGGAAGCCATTGCCATGATCCAAGTGAAAAAAGGTGGTGGGACCAGAGTGGTAGCAGTGAAAGGTTGCAAGAAGAGGTCAAATTCGGCATGTAGTTTAAAACGAAGGAAATAGGATCTGTGGACAGGAATCTCCAGTGTTTTTAATGTGAATAAGTGGAAAGTGAAGTTGCCAATTAATGAGATGGGGAAAACTTAATGTTGGTTTTGAACATACTAAATTTAAGCTGCTTCTCAGACCTTCAAGTAAAGGTGACCAGCACACAATTAGATATATGGCCTTGGAATTCAAAGTAGACTTTTAAGCTGGGGATATACATGATATTTAAAAACAATGAGCCTGGATGGGATTATCAAAAGAGTGAGTGTGGATAGATAGGGAGAAAAAAGGCAAGGGCAGATTTGGGAGTCACCTATAACAGTTGTACTTTCACTTTCATTCTAACTATTAATTTGATTAATGTCCACCTCCCACACTGACCACAATAGAGAAGAAATGAAAACCCAGGAAAAATTCTGCAAGTAAATTCTTCTATTTCCCTTTCCAGTGGCCTATAATCTTTGGCCTTTAGTTATCCCAATCCTTACCCTTCAAACACAGGTGACTATTCATCCCTCTCAATTTAGCCCATCTCCATTGCACACAAAAGCTTACACTTATTTATGTTTATTCAAAAATATTCTAATAATTACATATAATAATATTTTCTGCTAACACAAATAGAAATA
Organism: Corynorhinus townsendii; assembly: GCA_026230045.1. Lineage (NCBI taxonomy): Eukaryota > Metazoa > Chordata > Mammalia > Chiroptera > Vespertilionidae > Corynorhinus > Corynorhinus townsendii. The sequence goes on along the minus strand of JAPDVU010000001.1, from coordinate 73,736,086 downwards.
CATCAAAATAAAAATTTAATTCTGATTGGCATTATTGCATTAAAATTTAAGCAAAAATTTTAGTATTTAGTATAACATATTTTATTCTTCTGTTCATACATATTTTGTTGGCAATTCTATTAAAGAAGATGAAACCATTATCTCTGATTTAACATCTCCAGGGACTAAAATGTTTGAGCAGAAAGTGAATAGATGTCAAAACTGCAAATTGGGATTAAGTTTGGTTGACTCAGTCACAGGGGAAAAAAAAAAAGTGAGATTTCAGATTTCCCCACACTTTCCCTCACAAGGGAAAACGTTGGCTCATGATTATGAAGATATTATAGTGCAAATGTCTTAATACTTATTGTTTTTGTTCCTTTACCCTTGATTCTTGACAGAGTAGTCATGCACATTTTCATTAATAGACTAAAAGGATTACAAGGAGCAAGTTTAGGAGAGAAGTATTTCTTTATATTTTGTATGGGAAAGAAATAATTTTGTCCCAGAATTTCTTTATACCAAAATTTCAGTTTCAAACCTACCATTTGACAGAAACCTCTACATACCATAAGTTCACCACTGAGTCTTCACCACCAGAGTGCTGAGGACTAGACAAAGAGTAGCTACAAATCTGAAAGAACTGAATGTTAATCATTCCAGTCCATTAAAATCCCAAGGAACCTCAATATATTCAGAACAACAACAACAAAAAAATACAAACAAAACAGAACTGCTTGATTTTAGAGTTTGGTAGAAAATGGTGAGAATCTTAGGAAATGTCAAGGCTAAAAGTAACTGGGTTGGAAAGAATTTAGCAATAAAACTACAATATTCTTTGGGAGCTTGGGCAACATTGTCACTTTGGATGGCTCTAGAACTTCTGAAGTTTATCAGCAGATCCCACCATCACGTAAGTATCCACAGCACTGTACCTGTTGCATCACGCACGAGTTAATTTACATGCTGCATTATTAATGTATTCCTATACCAGAACAAAATTGTGAATCTGAGAAAATGTAGTACTTTCCAATTTATAAAGTCTGTCAGAGAACAAGTTCTACATGGCTAATTTAAAGGAAGCTGGCACACAATTTAAAGATGTAATTTGAGTCATGGCTGATGATATACTTTTACTTATTTAGCCTCTTATGCAGCTTGTTTGCATTACTTGAACAGATTTGCTGTTTCTAATCTAACTGCATTGTGTATGGCATGAGGAATGCTGATTAATTCTTGTCGGTAATTATCACACACACGCTGCCAATGTTGTACATTTGGATCCTGCATTACACAATTATGTGTGCATCCCTTATGTTATTAGTGGAAGTAGAATGCAATAGGTAAATAAGCCTCTTCTTGGTTTAGATTCAAATGACTGTTGATCCTTTTCTGTCTTTAATAGATAGAAACTTCATGAGATGGAAGAATCTGGTGTAGGTTTTATTTGCTTCAAATAGCTTTAATTAGAATTTTTTAATTGTCCCTACAACTGCCACCAATAGTAAGCTCTAAAATATCATTTGTAATTGGAAGATAAATTTGCATTTTATTCCTGACATGAAGTTAATATGTCTTACTTTGTGAACTTTCAGACAGTGAAGCATTTCAGTGTCACTGGAGCATTCCTGGATAACTCTTTTTGAATGTTTTGATACTTGTAGGCAACTGTCTCATCTGCTTACATTTAAAAAGGGAAGTATTAAACAAATTACTTCTAGGTGAGCCTAATTTAGCAAACTATTCACTGGCTTACTCAGTAGTGAGTACATAGGATTTTAAATGATGGCTTACAATGTGAAAAGGGCATTTCACTAGAAGTCTTAGGACATTTATAAAGGAAGTGTGTCACTCCTTACTTGATGCTCATAGTCAAGTTACAGTTTACAGCAGAGTTGTATAGGGAAAGGATAAAAAAATAAACATCAGGTACTATTAAAAAACTAATGTATCTTTATTCTTATTCTGATGTATTCATAACCATATTCCTAACTTTCTCACTCTTTTCTTAAGCTGTTATGTTGGAACCATCAAATCAGATCACTTGATTTAATATAATTAGCCTTCCTGTTTTCTAAAGGAGTAAATGAAGTCCTGATTTCTATGAGAATGGATGGCACTGTTCAGGATCTTTTATTTCATAGTCTTTTAGTCCTAAAAAAAAGGTAGAAAATGTTACTAGGCACAATGGCTTAAACAATAGAAGAGAAATTTATCTCAGATCAATGAAAAGTCCTGAGGAAAAAGTAAAGCGATGATTACACTATTTTCTCTTCTTCTATCAGTATGGTAGTTTCTGTTGGCTTCAATCTGGGGCCTTATCTATTTATGTTGAGGCCTCTAGGACCTCTAAACATTTATTTTCCACTGTATGAATTCTAAAGGGGCCATTTTTTCCCCCTCATGAGTCCAGCAAGAATTCCATAATGAATTCTTTGTGTATTCAATCATCCAAAATTAGATTATATGCCCAACACTTAAGCAGTCACTATAAAGAGGGACATTTTGGTTAATCTTACATTCTGGGTGGAAACAAGCCTCTTCCAAGCATGCTTACTGAGAATGAAAGAAAAGTAGTTCTCCAGGGAAAAATCAGGGTATGACTATCAGAAACAAAAAGGGAATATTGGTATTGGGCAGGAAAAAAATGAATTCGAGGAAGAGAAAGAATCAAGGAAGGCCTTAAGGAAAAGGGAATAAAGTAAAAGAAAGGAAAAAGGGGAGAAAGGAAGAAAGAAGTAGGATGTAGGATGGGGAAATAATGACAAATATTATCAAAAGGATCAACAGTAATTTTTAAATATATATATAGATAGATAGAAACTTATCTATAAATATATAGATAGATAGATAAGTCTTATCTTAAATATATATAGATAGAAACATATATATATATATATATATAGAAAGAGATGGGGAGAGAGAGAGAGAGAGAGAGAGAGAGAGAGAGAGAGAGAGAGAGAGAGAGAGAAGAGAGAGAGAGGAGAGAGAGAGAAACATCACTGCTGCCCTGACTGGAAACGAGGAATTGAACTGGCAACCTTTGGTTACAGAGGCCAATGCTCAATCAACTGAGCCACACTGGCCAGGGCTCAACAGTCATTTTTGTTTGTTTGTTTTTGTTTTGTTAATCTTCAAACAGAGGATTTTTTTTCCCATTGAGATTTTAGAGAAAGTGAAAGAGAGGGAGGGAGGGGAAGAGAGAAACATTGATGTGGGAGAGACACGTAGATTGGTTGCCTCCTGTACACACCATCACCTGGGCAGGGGAACAAATCTGCAACCCAAGTACATGCCCTTTGGTCCTCAGGCCAATGTGCAACCACTAAACTACACTGACCAGGGCTCAACAGTCATTTTTAATTTAAGTCAAAACTGATTTATTTACCTATTATAGTGACTTCCACTAACACATAAGAAATGCATACATTCCTTATGGAAAATCCAAATGTACATAATAAAATCTTGTGATTTTATGTTTTATGAAAGGGTTAATGTGCAAGGAAGCAGCAGGAGAGAGAAAAGAGAGAAACTGAGTTCTCCACTGGAATTCTAATAGGATAATTAATTTCCGTATAATTATGTGATAACTCTGTTTAACTTGAAAGACCCATTTTTATTAATTAGTCATGTTTATGCATAAACACACACATGATGCGCAGCACACGCGGTGCCATCATGTCTCTGATAGGGTCTACATGAGCACAGCACTACTTCTGGGGTGGAGAAGATAATTTACAATGAGTTTGACAGACTTTCCAGCAAAATTCTATTCCTTACTGTTACCCCACTGCTTAACAGAAATGTGTACAAATGTTGATGGAAGATTAGTTACAGGTTTACTAGTATATATAAGAAGATTTGTTTCAGAGAATTAAGACAAGACCATAAAATCTCAAAATACAAATCAGTTTTTAGCCACCAATTTTAACATGCATTTCACACAGATTTCTTGATTACCCTATTAGAATTAATGTCACAAATAGCTCACAAACTTAGGTAATGATATAAAATGTCATAGTCCTCTAAAGCTCCCAATGAAAAAAGTATACAACTAAAGTAAACTCCAAACAAATGTACATTTTTAATAAGCCTCATTTACATCAGATGTTGTCTGTATCAGCATGACATTTATTTTAGTTCTTTTTGCTTTTTTAAAGGAATGATTAAAATTCTTATACATTAATTTCTATTTTGTAAGAAAGAAAATATTTCAAGAAATCAAAAGTACTGGGAAAACAAAAGTAAAACAAACTTTAACAACTTTGAAAGACGTGACCTCTGTTGTGGTCTCCCTCCTACCCCACCTCGGCCCCATAAAAGCTCTTTGGCCTAGTGACAAATTATTCTTTTTAACTATTATCTAATGAGTTTTTTAATATTTTTTATTGATTTCAGAGAGAAAGGTTGAGGGAAAGAGAGAGATAGAAACATCAGTGATGAGAAAGAGTCATTGCTAGGCTACCTCCTGCACACCCCACCCTGGGGATCGAGCCTGCAACCTGGGCATGTGCCCTTGACTGGAATGGAACCTGGGACCCGTCAGTCTGCAGGCCAACACTCTATCCACTGAGCCAAACCAGCTAGAGCTACCTAATGATTTTAAATCAGATATCAACATGTTTGTGTTGATTCATCTGAAAATGAAATACATTTGTTTGTTGGTAAATGTAACCATTTTTCAAGTATATAATCATGACAATTTCTTAACTTAAATAGACCCTTGTTCCATCTCTTATTTCACCATAACACTGCTAAAGGTGAATGACAGAGCCTCCTAACTGGGCTTTGGATTCTGGACTGCTCTAAGGAGAAATAAAAAAGGGACGTACAGACCTATTATTTGCCATTGGCTTAGTCAATCATTTAAATATAACTATCTCACCCATTAACACAAAGGATGTATGCATTGTTACCTCAAGTTTTTTAAAAAAAACTAAATAATTTTCAAATGTTGAATTCTCAGTCCTTTTGTCTTTCCCTACCCTGATGCCCAACTTATATGCACAGCAACCTTTGTTTATGCTACATACTTACTATAAATCTTCATTAGTTTTCTCACTATAACACCTCAGTTAGGAGTGAAAACATGATTTCTCATCTGGCTCTTAAGGCACATGATTAGATCCAGACCTTAGTTTTTAACCTCATTTCCTAATTTTACTCCTATAAAAACCATCTGTGTTTACTTTTTGTGTTAGTATAGGTCCACCTAGAAGCAAACAATATGACAGGATTAGAGGTACCAGAACTTTACTATGAAAAGGAGTAGAAGAAGATGGGGAGAACCTTCGAAACACAATGGATATGAACACTTGGGTAAAGAGAGTGCAGGATTGCACATCTGTATGATGAGCAGTGAATTTTAGCCCAATTCCCCAATGGATCTGCTTAGGCTGTTCCACACAAGCAGCTGATCTGCCCATTCCCCGAAGGCCTTTGTCAGCATGCACAATCTGGAGAAAGTTAAGTCTCAAAGAAAGTGCCCCTTCCTCCCCCCACCCCCCCCCCCCCGCCTCAAGTCGATGAATTATTTCTTACCCAATCTTACATTTTGACCCTCTTGATTAAGTACTTTCTAAATGCAATCCCAGGGCTACTTTCCTGGCTCTTGCTGGCACATGCTAGCTAAATCTTACAAGTGCATTCTGCTATCGTCTTTTTCCTCTCTTATCAACACCCAGCTGTGTGATTTGGGCATTTAACTTTAGTCACAGTCCTGGAAGCCAGGAAAGCAGGTGGAGATAGGTCCTTAGGGAGACACCCGCTGCTTTGTGAGAGAGTGGTCTCTGCCGCATATCCTAAGCAGGGGGGTGGGCAGGGGGGACCTTTAAACTACCTCTGTAAGCTCTGAGGGATCAGGGGAAAGCCAACATCCTCAGGGACATCATGTGTCCCTATCCCATATTTTAAGACCCCAGGTTTTCCCAGCCAGAGCCTTGAGTTTAGTGTAACAGATATTCCATTTCTGAGTATTTTAAGGTCTCTGGAACTCTGTGACTCTATCAGATATTTGGTTTGCTATTTAGCGGTTCTGCTTTTCCATTCTAGGAGATACGGGCTTATTGCAGGCTACAAGAATTCTTCTGGCTGTCAATGTCAGTACAAGTTAGCAGTAAGCAGCCAACTCTCCCTTCTTTCTAATGCCTGAGCCATTATACGTGAAAGGCAAATCATCACCCCTTGAAGTCTTTAGCAACTGGGCCTTGTGCCAGGGACTTTCTGTGGCCCACCTTCCACTCAGAATGGGTGGTTCATGAGCCCTAACCAAATGCCTATCGTACCACTTGTTTTCTCAAACCACTGTCAATACCACTTGCATTAGTTGGCATCCCTAGAGAAGCAAATGCCAAAAGAGGGTTAAACATGCAAGAGATCCAATGGGTAAAGAAGCAGCAGAAAGTTTCAGACCATGGTATAGATTTCCCAGCTGTGGTAGGAGAGAGGCAAGAAAGGGGAATTAGGTAGGAAGAGACTCAGACTGCAGCACAGTTCCAAGGAAGATTTGGTTTGGCCAATGGGAATCCTTGAGCCACAACCCACATTGGAGGAGGCCCACCTGGGAACAACTGGAATAAGGTGTGGCATCAGAATGAATGAGAGGTAAACCTAGAGGGACAATAGTTGGTGCTGTTAGTCACTTCTGTTCCCCATAGCAGGAGATGTAAGCAGTGCATTTTCATGGACACCACAGTTGCCATCTCCTGAACAAATAGATGACATATTCATCGAGACCATGCATTTGGGAGTCAGATTGAGCTCAAATACTGCTGGGCCAACTACTAACTATGTTACCTTGGACAAGTTAATATATATAATCTTCCGCTTTTGCATATTTCAATTTATAATAATGGTTTTTTTCAACAGCCATTGGAGGGATTAAAAGGGATCATTCAAGTAAAACCTGTCATTATCATTATAATGTCCACAGTTCAGTCATTCAAAAAATGCAGCTTTTCTTCTTTTTCTGTGACTGAACTTGGTTTCATGTTGATCTGTACTCCTAGCTGGTGTTAGAAACTAAATCAGGTAATTTTGTGTCTTGGTTAGAAAGCATAATGATTATGAGCACTGAATAGAATCAGACTATTAGGATTCAGGTACCACTTCTGCTATTTCTAATTGAATGACCTAGGATACATTGATTAACCTCTCTGTAACCAAGGTCTGCTATCTAAAATGGTGGCCCCATTACAGTAAATCCCTTATAATCCAGTTATGACAACAATTGGTAAGAATAATGTCTGGTTCTATTAAGTACTTGATCAAGGCTGGCTCTTATTATCCTTATACTTGGGTTTGAATAAGTCCCATCCTGTTTTTGGTATCTTAACCCCAAAGATTTAATTATACCTTCCAAAGTCAAGGTAGGATGGAGTATGGGTCCTCCTTAGGAACCTAACAGCATCTAAGCCCCAGCTTCCTCCTGGGTTGTCTCCCACTTTTTCTCTGTCTGTGGAATCTTTATTTAGTCTGAGTGCGGAGGTCTGGTCCTTTATTCATTGTTTATGGCATAAACTTTATGTCTTGAGTAGTTCAGGGCTTAGTTTCTTTCACTGCAAAAGCCTTGCCTTTTGAGATTTAAAATCTTTAGTTTTTGACAATCAAAAGGTTTTTCTTTATGTTTTGTGATATCCTATCTCTTCCCTAATGTGTGAGGAGGAATAAGGAAGAGAGCAAAGATTTAAAAAGGAAATACATTACCAAAGGTAAATCTTAGTTAATATCTCAAAATATTTTTCCTCTACAATGTTTCTGTTTAGGCTCCTCTCTGTTCCTGAAATTCCTTTTGGCTACCAATTGGACTCCTATATATCCAAGTTGAAATGTGGATGCCTCTTCTCATTGAAAGCATACTTTAATTATTCTAGTTCAAAGTGGCTTTCTTCTAGCTTATTAATGTAGACGTTGCCACTTTCATTTTAAATGGCCTGGTACATATACTATTGTTCTCACTAGACTACATGTTCCTTGTGAGCTGGGAATAAACCTTATTCATTTTTGATGCTTATATTCTCTTAGTACCTAACATGGGGCTTGACACATAGAAGTACTTAAAAATATTTGAAGGTATTAATTAAACAAATTACAGGAAACTGGTTATAGCAAAGGATTACAGATCTGTCTGAGTCTCTCCCTATGGTTTCATGGTCTCCTTAACCGGCCTTATCTGTTGCTATGAATCCTTAGTGTTGATGTAAGTAGGCACAACATGTTAATCTTTATTTCAGTTAAAAATATTAAGCACACCATGTACCAGGTATTTTACCAGAGTTGGGAGACACAAAATTGAATAAGATTTGCCATCAAAGATAGAGACTCTTAAGAGAAGCAATTTAGATGACACAGATACCTCGCCAAGAGGCTGAGCATGGCAACCAGGAGAACTTTGTTGGAGAAGGAAGGACTAAACATGTCATTGGAGTTATGCATGTGCTACTTGGGAGCACATGGCTAATGCCTTTTGTTTAGCCCAGGGAAGTCTTGAAGGAGGCTGTGACCAAGCTGAAGCTCTGAGGATGACTAGCAGCCAGGCAAGGAAAACACAGTAGAGTGACAGGTTTGACAGTGTAAGCAAGAACATGACAGGTAAAGCAAAAATAAATAAATAAATAAATAAATAAATAAATAAATAAGTGTGTGTGTGTGTGTGTGTGTGTGTGTGTGTGTGTGTACTTTATGTAACAAAAAAAATCATGTTTGTTTATATTTTAGCCAAAATACAATCTGTGCAATAGGATCATGGTTCTATGATGTCACTTAATTATTTTATCATTTTATCCTCTGTGTGCCCAGGCACTGCCCTTATGAGACTGAAAATCATACTCCTTAATGTTGCTATGAACTTCAAATGAAGTAATACATTTAAAGTGTTCAAAAGTGTCCAACTCAATAAATTTTAGATTATGCAGATTAAATATCATTTTCTCTTTTTTTTGTAACTTTTCATAAGAATTACTTCCCATTTAACATAATGAGATTTTTGTTTGTAATCCAGAGATTCTCAGTAGTGAGAATCAGGAGAAAGAGGGGTCCATTTCCCTAAAAAACTTAATAGAAACTCTTCGGTTTTCTTATAAAATTGCATATTTATTTGGCTTCCCTTGCACTCCCCAATTTCAGAAGTCCTGTCACTTCTTAAGTGATCCACTGTTAGTGGGGGAGAGTGTAGTGTGGCATGTTATTCAGGGATGTTGAGACAGAATGCCTTTGAACTTAGCATTATAGACATTCTAGGTACAGCACAGATACAGCTCCATTTTATTTATTTATTTTTATTTTATTTTATTTTATTTTTATTGTTTTAAGTATTACAAATAGTAGTACATATGTCTCCTTTTTTTTCCCCCTTGATCTCCCCCCGACCTCCCCTACCCCCGAGGACATGCCTTCACCTGCCCACCCTCCCCCCCCCTCCCCCGCCCCAGTGTCTTATATCCATTGGTTGTGCTTATATGCATGGGTACAAGTCCTTCGGTTGGTCTCTTACAGCCCTCCTCGCCCAACCTCCCCTGTCTTTCCAATGTAGTTTGACAGTCTGTTCAATGCTTCTTTGCCTCTGTATCTTTTTCCCACCATTTCTTTCCTTTAAAAAGTTTTGCCTTTGCAGACTGGAAATAAACATATAATAACAAAACAAGACAAAACAAAAAAAATGTTTGAGTCCCAATTTCAATGTCATACCTGAACTATCTGACCTAAGGTCTCTTTATGTCTCACCAGTCTATGTGTGGCAAAGATCAGGAAAACACCAAGGAGGAATGATTGTTCTGAGTGCATTGCATACTCAATGGCTTCTAATAAGAGCTCCATAATCAATCTATTTCTTTGTTGTTGCTTTTTTTCCTGAAGAAAAAGGTGATATATTTTTTAAATATTTGCCTACAACAAATCAAGAGAAAATAGAAATGCTCAGTAAAATATCCAACATTTTGACTCAAAAATCAAAATTTTTAATTTATGGCAAAGAAATTTCACAATGATAAACATTACTTTATGCAAGAATGGATTTTGGCTTGCCTGTAATATCAACTTGTTGGAGGAAATGGTTGGGAAGTGTGGTGTGGGAATTTGGCATGTATTACAATGTTTTTCATGGCTCACACTCTTTAATTCAATGTTTAAAACCTGTTCATTTTACAGCTATATGCATCAGTTATATTTACAAAGACTTTCATTTAGCTGAAAGTGGTTAATTACTAAGATTTTATTTCCATGTTTTTTATTTCTGGCTCATACCATATTTTTTTAATAAAAACAAGTGTCACCTATTTAGTCAGGAAATGTCAATATTAACTACCCATTATGCACACAGGGAGTTTATTTGTAAAGTGACATAACTCTTAAAACTAAAATGTAGATAATACAAATATGATATTCTACACTATATTTTATTTGTTAAAACCATATAACTCAAGGAAAATAGGCTTCAAAAACTGTATACTTGATGACGTTATAATTTAGGACTAACATATAGTTAATTCATAAAATAATATTGTGAGTTAATCTACCACTGTAATTATAATGCTACATGATGACCCAATAATCCAATATAGATGTGGCATGTTGATGTGTTATAAATTGCTACAATAAAACTACTTTATAGATGAATTTTCCTATACCATAAATAATTATATTTAATAATAACTTGTGTAATATTATGCAAACTTTAAACTGTAACAATTTTTATAGTTTCCTTCAACTTCACGCAAAACGAGGGAAACATAGGCTCCATTAGAAGTGATAATAGTTTAGTATTTCAACACGTTGTGTTAACATTCATTAACTATGTACAAGTTAAAATATCTGAACTCTTCTAATCCTCATAGGAAACCTCTAAAGGAGGGACTGCATTATCCTCATTTTACAGAAGAAGAAACTAAGACAGAAACCAAGGTAACATAACTGCTCATTGGTAGAGTAAGAATTGACATAAAGATGTGTCTGATAAGGCATCCACATTCTTAGGCACTATGTCACACTGCTTTATATCATCTTTTTCTTCTTAGCACTGATGAAGTTATGCATTTATCTCATACATAATGTCTAGTTAGGATACTTTTACACCACCTGATTAGAACCTTAAATCAACTATTTGATTTATTTTAAACTAGTTCCCTATTTACAGAACATAAAAATGATAATCAGTTTAGCAAACAATTAATTTGTACACGTACAGTTAATAAAAACTATCTGTTACCAATTATTGGGAATGCATTTGTTACTATATGGAAAGCCTGGACCCAGATCTTCTCATTTTTGCTCTTATTTTCTTGTATTCCTTTAAGAGCCTACATTGTCCTTGCAGATCCTGCCGGCTGAGCAGGCTGTCATTTCTTGGACAATCTTCCAAGCTGGCAGACATGCTATTCCAAGGCTCTCACAGTTGTTATGAGTTTTGTGGGAGATTTACAGATTCCTTCTGCAGATATCTCATTTTCCTGCTGATACGACTGCCTGCTTTCCTTGCAGTAAATCCTTATTATCTCACCTTATTTCTCCATCTTCTCCTTCCTTTCTAGTCATGCTGCTGCTGCTTCTGCCCACCTATCACTAAAACTCACTTCTCTTTATCTTTGTGCTGTTGGCATTCTCATTTAGACATCATTCTTGTTATGTCTACTTGTTTATTTGTGGACATATGCAGGCCTTCCTAATTTTTTTTTCATTTATCCCCCATGAACATCACCGTTTTGTCAGAAATACCACCTTCTGGGTAAAACCACCAGGAATACATTTCTCCCCCAGGAAATATGACAAAACCTTTCTCTCCAATGCCGCCTGTTCTTTCCCTTTAAAGCATTTCTCTGCTGAAGCAGCTAAGTGGCTGCACAACATAATCCTGTATAAAGCTGGCAGAAATGCTATTTCAGAGCATTTGTGTTTAACTCCTTACTGTCCATGTTGTACAAGCTGCAGAAGCACATGAATACTCATTCAATACATTTCCACTCAGCATACACTCTTTAAGCTTTGAGGCTCTGTCAGCCCTTTGAGACCCTGCATTATATTTTTTCTTTGTTGTTCCAGTGTGACCTATCCCCATCCCCCTACCTCTACCCCCACCGAAGGCTAACCATATGGATTACATCAATGGGCTGCATTTCCAATGGCTTCTGGGATGGGTTCAGAATACAGGGAGATCCTAGCAGGGATGGAGGACACTGAAGCAGGAATATTTGTAACCTTAATTCTCTCCTTGTTTCAGGGTGGTGGCCTCTCTGTTGAAAAGGCCGCTGCTCTTGTGCCACAGGAGGCCCTCCTCCTGTCACTTCCCTCTCTGGGTTCTGTAATCATTCCTTCCTCTTATCTTGCAGTATGGCTCTCCTCTATGCTAGCTTCCAAGTTCTGACTTGCCCATTATTGTTCTCCCACATTCCTGTCACATCTCTTGATCTAAGTTTCATGGTTAAGCACTCCTCACTAGTAAATCACAAGCTTTGAGTATAGCATCTGTCTCCTGAACTGACTGATACAGGATTTGAATATACCATGTGGAGGAATTAGATCCAGGTGTTGCCATTAAAGAATGTCCACTGTGGAAATGGAGCCAATCATGTAAACACAAAAATGACGGACATGGGATAGAAACATACATAAGATACAGAGAGGTCACACAATAAAGCAGGGATCGGCTCTACCTGGGAAGAGGAGATCAAAGAGGTCTTCCTGGAGTAATGTTTGAGTGGTCCCTAGAAAGATGAACTGGTTGTCAATAGGTCAATGGAAGGATGGGGCTGAGGCTGGGGTAGAAAGGCAATTCTCTGATGAGAGAATAGAACTGGTGAAGCAAGAAAGCCTGGGATATTATTGTATATGTATTTAACTACAAACTCACAATAGCCAGAGCTTATCATGGGAGAAGGAGCATGTAAGTCCAGAAAATTCTGCAGATCTCAGAGGGTCTAACATGTCATGCTAAGGAATTTGGACCTCATTCTGTATGTCATAGGGAGAGAGGTTGGTATGCTAAGTAGTGGAAAACTGAGTTTGTCTTTAGACAGAGAACTTTGGTGACATTTGAAGGAGAACAAGACTGAAGACATGAAGAACAAAGAAACAGGGGAAGAGAAAAGAGACTGATTCCATGAATAATAACATAAAAAGATGGTAAAAGGGCAGAAGTCATAAAAGTTGGCCATGTGTTGGAAATGGCGGTGGAGAAAAAAGAGAGCCCAGGATGATGCCAGGTTTCTGGCTCGGTGGTTGATAGTGCTGTTTCATTAGACTTTCAGTGTGAGGGAAGGATAATATTTGGCATAACATGATAAGAATACACAGTTCACATTGAGGTTGAGCTTTTTGGGCAACACTCACATGCAGAAACTGAAGTTCAGAAGAGCTCTTGACCAATGGTATAGGTTTGAGCATCGCCACAAAATAAATGTAGCTGCTGCTATGGAAATGGTTGAAGTTGCTTAGGAATGTTGTTTCACCCAATAAGAGAGGAGCAAGGATAACACCAACCAAAGTTATGTAATTATTTAAAAACTAAAGTTATTTAATATTCAGAGTATGCTAAACACTTTGATAATTAATTTCTTGCATATTTTAGATCTGTACCACATAGCTAGCTTATAGACATCTTATTTTCCCAATTACACAAATTAAGGAAGTCTGGCTTAGAGAACTAGCTAAGGTCCTAACACCATAAACTAGCACAAATGAGTCTAGAATTCAAACCTTTTCACTCTTCTCTAGTACTAATATGGTCATCTGATTGCTTTCTTCTAGCAATACTTATAAACATAGAGCAAGGAATAAAAAATCCGAAAAAATATAGACAAAGGACCCTAGGGATCCATTAAAATGGTTCTAGTGATAGAAAAGTCTGTCTATACTTTATAATATGCCATTATTTAAAACATTTTATTTTGAAGAATGCAACCTTAATTATTTCACATGTTTATAAATTGCTTCAAATTTCATTTGATTAACTCTTATTTTCTTAACTTAAACCTACTTTGTCCTCACTCTGACTGCCACTGTAATATTTGCTCACTATCATTTGACTATTCCACGTAGTAGCACATTGCAGCTGAGTTTAAGGAACCAAAGCTCCAAAGACTGGCATATTCGTCTTTCAGAACTGTCACAATTTTCACTTATAGTTCAGTATTACACAGGAGTATAGATCTTGAAACTAATTTGGAAACAGGGCACTTGTACCAGGTTCCTGCTTCACACTTCCATAGTAGTTTTCTGAATTGTAATCTAAGTCAATGAATTGGAAATGCCTTATGAAGGAAAATGCAAAGATAAGAGTTCTTAGATTAATGTTAATGCTATGCATTATGCAACATGACCCAAAAACTAGAATATTCTTACTAGATAGATGATACCATGATATAATAATTTATGGCTGACTTTCACAGGAACAATTGGAGACTTCCATGATTTTCTTAAAAAAAAAATAAAGTTAATCAGAAAAGCCCTTTACATTCCTAATCCCAATTTCTGAGTATTTTGCTGAAGCCTTAAGTTAGCTTTCAGAAAAGAGATTGAATAAAAGTAGACCCATCATGTGGGCCTGCTTCACTCTGCAGATGAGAAGAAATGAATCTGACAGAATGCCACCATCATCAAATTATGTGCAAATCTGGTGGCAAGAGGATAAGAAAGCTCTTTTCCAGTTGCTTCTATTTGCTTAGTGAAATAGGAAACAAAATCATCATCTGAGAGTCAGAGAGTGTGGAGTTGGTGACTGGAAGAGAAAAGAGGGGTAAATGCAGATAGGCAGAAGTATAGAACAGGAAAGTAAATTGGGGAAATGTAAAGATTTAAGAGGCTGGGAAAAAGTTCACTTGAAGCTTGTGGTCGTTGATTAAAAGTAAAACATACTTTCCCTTCATCCATATTCACCAGAGGAGTGTAACCTAAGGTAAATAGTTAGATTTAGCAGGAAATACTGTGAAGGGATAGAAGGGGCTAGAGAGCGACATTCACGTAATATGATGATTATAATGATGTAACATTAGCAAGTTAAGGAGAAAGAATATGAGGAATCATGAATAGTAAAAATTAGGATATTCAATAGATTAAATTGGTGGATATTTCAAATAAATATTGTAATGGGGCTACCTTAGGAAATGTGATGGATTAAAATAATAACTACTTAAATTTTAAAAGTATTGAATTGTATAAAATAAAATAAAAATAAAAGAATAGCAAACACTCTAGATCCTAAAATTGTATCTTAGTCTAATTGCAACAAAAGGGTATGAAGACAGACATAAGGGACATTTTCTCTTTTTGCTAGACATCTGGTAACCTAGTTTAAAATACATTGAACAGTATTCTCTTGATTATCTGCTAAACAGAGTGTATATGTTTCATGCATATAAATTCATGAACATCTCACAGTTAGATTTTAATTGATTTTTACATAGTAAACCTATCATATAAAGTGGGACCAAGCCATGCTCAATGTCTATTTAAAATTCATTCATTTTCCAAGGACACTAGCTAAAAAATTATTTTAGCTATATAATCTCATATATCATAATTTCTGGGCAAGGTTGACTTATATTTTATATTTCCCCTTATTAAAGAAGAATTCTGAGAATGCCAATGGTATGAGCATTCTGGGAACACATTTAAAGTAAAAAATTTTAAAAAACAAATGCTCTAATAAAATTTGTGACAATGATTTCAAGATGGTGTATTCCAATTACACTAACCATTAGTATCTCTGTTTAATACATCTTCACCTCAATACTAGGTTTCCTTATTTTATTATTCACTAATTTTATGATATCTCATAGATATTTTAATTGGCATTTATCTGTTTACTGGCATGATTAAAATCTTTCCCTAAGTTTAGTCTCTTATATTTAGTTTTTTAGGTTTCATTCCATATCTTTTGTCTATTTCTTAACACCTTCTAAAACCTTTTAAAATATGATATTAATTCTTTAAAATTTTGACAAATACTTGTCCAATTGTTTGCTTTTAATCTTATTATTCAGGGGTTTTGACATATGCATTTTAATTTATATGTAGTCACTCAACTATCATAATAATTGTGCACAATATATATTATTATTCCCATTTTGCATATCAGAAAATAGAGATTCTGAGGGGTGGAATCATCTGCTCTATGCCCCACAGACTAAAGTTTTGATGCAGATCTGTCTGGCCCCAGAACTCATTCATTTTCCAGTGTTACACTGTAACTGGGTCCACAAAGCCTGATAATGAGAGGATTTACTATGAAACATGTAAGAAGGGGATAATGTGAAAGCATAGTGAAGAAGGATCATATTTGGGAAGTATAAGTACAATTATGGCAAGAGTTAAAGAAAATAGATCCACAGAACAAAGGACAGTGATGAGTTGACAATTACTCCAAGATTTTCTGTGTAGCTGGCTGCTCACATAGTGGCATTAGCCAGTGTGACAAAGACACCGGGTACAGAGCTCTGTCACTGCAAGATGATAAGCTGAATTGTCTTCTCCACATTTCATTTCTGTTAGTGACAGTAGATACAGTTTGAAATGCCTACTACAGAAAACTCTCTCCAAGTTGGGTGGAGAGGCCAGGTTCACAGCTAGATAAGTAGATTTGGACAGGTTTTCTGTATGCAGATGGAACCAAATGACATGCTCAATGTTTGGTGCATGGCAAGAGCAAGAAACCTATTAATTTCCAGAGGAAACTCCATGGAATCAGTTTAAGAAGGAAGAAGAAGCTAGGGCAAAGAAGGGGAGTTTCTGCTAAAACACAATATATAGGTTCCTGAAAAATCCTGTGTTCCATAACATTTACTGGTATGGAAGAACAGCAGGGCATACAAGAGGATAGGTTTCAGGGTAGACCACTTGAAACTTGCATAGTTTTGTGAAACTAAGAAACTTTGAAAGTTAGTAATTAGTGCACTAACCAAAACCAGTAACAATCCTAATAAAAATACTAACACACTTTAAAAGATGTGTTAAGCTCCTTACACATGAAAAACTACTAGAGTAAATACAGGAAGTTTACCCTTCTAAAAATAGGTTAAGGTAGATTTATGGAAGAATTTCAACAAAAGATTGAGGTCACTAAGATAAGGGGAAAATGCACAACTATCAAAGACAGTGCAATACATTTCCAAGACAGAGTTTGGGATGAATAAGCATTGTTCCCAGGATGATATCCCGGTACACATTTGTTGGGTTTAGCTGTGGGAGAACTTAGAGGAGCAAAATAGTAATACACCGCAGAAAAAACTGTGCATAAACCAATTCAACTTCCACATTATACTGATATTGTACTCTTATTTACAATTCATGATTGAGGGAATTTGCCCACAGAATTAGAGCAAACCGTATTTAAGATTTCAAGTCCACAGAAATTAGTCCTCCCATCCTTGTAACACTTTTATTTGCTATGTACCTTTCCTTTTTGGTCTTTATCATCCTAATATATAAAAAGCCAGGGGCCGTCACGACCGAAACAACTGGATGGACACCTGCACAGCAGGCTGCGTGGGGCAACAAGGCCAGCAGTGGTGTTAGTGAGGGATGACCAAATAACTGAACAGCAGGCTGCATGGGGCAACCAGGCTGGCAGGGGTCCGTTGGGGGTGACCAGGCCAGCAGGGGGGCAGTTAGGGGCAATCAGGCTGGCGGGCAGAGGCAGTTAGGGGAAGAAGGAAGAAGAATCTAGGGCACTAACCAAAACTAACAAACCTCGATCCTCCCAGGGATTGAGCCTAAACTGGCAGTCGGACATCCCCTGAGCAGTCCCAGATGGGAGAGGGTGCAGGCTGGGCTGAGGGGACCCCGCCCTTTGTGCACAAATTTCATGCACTGGGCCTTTAGTAATTTCTATAATTTTCCCCCACTATATACTAAGCTCTATAAGGGCAGGGACTTTATTTATTTTGTTTACTATTATATGCACTCTGTCTAGCACAGTGCCTGGCATATAAAATATCAATAAATATTTGTGAATTGAATAAGTACAAGAATATATTCAACAAATGCATAACAATGAACAATTTCAGAAGATAGCGAGATCTAGTAGAATCGACCTTTAAATAAGCCATTATAATACAGTGTATGTGACAAGTGCTTAAATCAGATAGGCACAAGGTGCTATGAAATATCATGAGAAGAGTACATATTTGGTCTTGGGGAAGGGTGGCTTTTAGAAGAAATGAAGTTTAGTCTAAAATCTGACAGGTGGTCAGAAGTGAGGGAAATTAAAGGAACAGGAGGGCAGAGGATTCTAGATACTTAACAGCATGTGTCAAACATGGAATGGCATGAACACTTGAAACATACCAGGAAAAATAAGGTAACTCGGGTCAGGCTGTAAATGCATGTGGAAACAAAGGGGATGCTAAGTGCTATTAAAGATAAACCACAAATTCTAACCCACTGATAATGTTCCTGGTGGGGCAGTCTCCCATGTAATAATTCAGGGATCTATGCCTTTGTCTTATATAGCTATCCCTTGTAAGTACCCAAAGTCCTCTTTATTTAGCAGGCAGATGGAAAAAGGTACCATGGGAAAGACAAACTCATGTCTTAACCACTCTGCTTCAGGAAAGGCATTGTTCCTGCTCACATTCCATTAGTTAGATTTTCCTCATGTATGGCTAATGGCAAAGGATTCTGGGAAATGTAGTCTAGTTATGAACAGTTGAAAAATAAATGGGTTTTAATGAGTATATAGCAACCTTTGCCATGCATGAGGTAGTAGAATTAAACATAAGGTTGGTGAGGAAATAGGAGTATTTTATGAAACGCATTTAATGTTATATTTAGACTTTATCCTAAAGAATATGCAATGCTAGAGAAATATTTTTTGTTTTGTTTTTTAACTTAAATTCTTTACTGTTTAAAGTATTACATGAGTCTCCTTTTTACCCCATTGACCTCTCCCTGGCCGCTCCCAACCTTGTGTGCCCCCCGACCTCCCCCGCCGCCACCTAGTAAATGCCCTCAACCCCCTACTGTCTGTGCCCATTGGTTATGCTCCTATGCAAGCACACGAATCCTTTGATTGATCTCTTATCCCCTCATCCTCCACCTTCCTTCATAGTTTGGACAGTCTGTTTGATGCTTCTATGTATCTGGTTCTATTTTTGTTCATCAGTTTATGTTGTTCATTATATTCCACAAATGAGTGAGATCATGTGATATTTATCTTTCTCTGACTGGTTTATTTCACTTAGCATAATGCTCTCCAGTTCCATCTATGCTGTTGCAAATGGTAAGAGTTCCTTCTTTTTATAGCAGCATAGTATTCCATTGTGTAGATGTACCACAGTTTTCTAATCCACTCATCTGCTTATGGGCATTTAGGCTGTTTCCAAATCTTAGCTATTGTAAATTGTGCTGCTATGAACATAGGGGTGCATATTTCCTTTCTGATTGGTGTTTCTGTTTTCTTGGATATATTCCTAGAAATGGGATTACTGGGTCAAATGGGAGTTCCATTTTTAGTTTTTTGAGGAAACTCCATACTGTTCTCCACAGTGGTTGCACCAGTCTGCATTCCCATCAGCAGTGCATGAGAGTTCCTTTTCCTCCGCATCCTTGCCAGCACTTTCATTTGTTGATTTGTTGATGATAGCCATTCTGACAGGTGTGGGATAATACCTCATTGTTATTTTGATTAGCATCTCTCAGATGATTGGTGACTTTGAACATGTTTTCATATGCCTCTTGGCCTTCCTTCTGTCTTCTTTCAAAAAGTGTTTATTTAGGTCCTTTGTCCATTTTTTTAACTGAATTTTTATCTTTTGTTAAGTTGTATAGTTCTCTATAAATTTTGGAGATTAAACTCTTATCAGAGATAACATTGGCAAATATGTTCTGCCATGCAGTGGGCTTTCTTATTGTTTTGTTGATGATTTCTTTTGCTGTGCAGATTATTTTGATGTAGTCCCACTTGTTTATTTTTTCCTTAGTTTCCATTATCCTAGGAGCTGTATCAGTAAAGATATTGCTATGACATATGTCTGATATTTTGCTGCCTATGGGTTCTTCTAAGATTTTTATGGTTTCCCATCTTACTTTAAATCATTTATCCATTTTGAGTTTATTTTTGTGTATGGTGTAAGTTGGTGGTCTAGTTTCATTTTTTTTTTTTGCATTTATTTGTCCAATTTTCCCAACACCATTTATTGAAGAGACTGTCTTAACTCCATTGTATGCTCTTGCCTCCTTTGTCAAATATTCATTGAGCATAATGGCTTGGGTCAATTTCTGGGTTCTCTGTTCTGTTCCATTGATCTGTGTCTGTTCTTATGCCCATACCAGGCAGTTTTGAGGACAGTGGCTTTGTAATATAGCTTGATATCTGGTATTGTGATCCCTCCAACTTAGTTCTTCATTCTTAGGAATTCTGCAGCTATTCGGGGTCTTTTTTTATTCCAAATGAATTTTTGGAGAGTTTGTGCTAGGTCTTTGAAGTATGCCATTGGTATTTTACTGGGGATTGCATTGAATCTATAGATTGCTTTGGGTAGTATGGACATTTTAATGATGTTGATTCTACCAATCCATGAACATGGTATGTTTTTCCATTTGTGTATATCTTCTTCTATCTCTTTTTTCAGCTTCCTGTAATTTTCTGAGTATAGATCCTTTATCTCCTTGGTTAAGTTTATTCCTAGGTATCTTATTTATTTTGTTGTAGTGGTAAATGGGACTATTTTTTTTTGTTTGTTTGTTTGTTTAGTTTTGATTTCTGTGAATTCATTATTGGTGTATAAAAAACCCATAGATTTCTGAGTGTTAATTTTGTATCCTGATACATTGCCAAATTCATTTATTAAGTCTAGTAGTTTTTTTTATTGAGTCTTTTGGGCTTTCTCTGTACAATATCACGTCATCTGTGAATAATGACAGTTTTAGTTTTTCTTTTCCAATTTGGATGCCTTTCACTTCTGCTTCTTGTCTAATAGCTATGGCTAGCACTTCCAGTACTGTGTTGAACAGGAGTGGTGAAAGGGGGAATCTCTGTCTTGTTCTTATTCTTAGGGGAAATAGTTTTAGTTTTGCCCATTGAGTATGATGTTGGCTGTAGTTTTGCCATATAAGGCTCTTATTATGTTGAGGTATGATCCCTCTATTCCCATGTTGTTGAGAGTTTTTATCAAGAAAGGGTGTTGGATTTTATCAAATGCCTTTTCTGAATCAATTGATATGATTATGTGGTTTTTGTCTCTCAGTTTGTTTATGTGATGTATCATGTTTATTGATTTGTGGATATTTTACCAGCCTTGCATTTCTTGAATAAATCCCACTTGGTCATGGTGTATGATCTTTCTAATGTAAAGCTGGATCAGATTTGCTAGAATTTTGTTGAGGATTTTAGAATCTATGTTCATCAGGAATATTGGCTTATAATGCTCTTTCTTTGTATTGTCTTTATCTGGTTTTGGCCTTAGGGTAAGCCTGGCTTCATGGAAAGAGCTTGGAAGTGTGTCTTCCTCTTGAAGTTTTTGGAATATTCTGAGAAGGATTGGTTTTAGTTCTTCTTTGAATGTTTGGTAAAACTCCCCTGTGAAGCCATCTGGTCCAGGGCTTTTGTTTGCTGGAAGTTTTTGATTACTGTTTCAATTTCATCAGTATTTATCAGTCTGTTCAGGTTTTTTTATTCTTCCTGATTGAATTTTGGAAACTTGTATTTTTCTAGGAATATGTCCATTTTGTCAAGGTTGTCCAATTTGTTGGAGTAGATTGTTCATAATAATTTTTTATAATCCTTTGTATGTCTGTGAGGTCAGTTGTTACTTCACCTCTTCCATTTCTGATTTTGTTTATTTGCGTCCTCTCTCTTTGTTTCTTGGTGAGCCTAACTAGAGGTTCTTCAGTCTTATTTATCCTTTCACAGAACCAACTCTTGGTTTTATTGATCTTTTGTATTGTTGTTTTTTTTTTTTTTTTTGGTTTTGGTTTTTATGTCATTTATTTCCAGTCTGATCTTTATTATTTCCTTCCTTCTGCTTACTCTGGGTTTTACTTGTTGCTCTCTTTCTAATTCTTTAATTTGCAGGGTTAGATAATTTATTACCATTTTTTCTTGGTTTTTTTGAGGTAGGCCTTTAGAGCTATGAACTCCCTTTTCAGGATTACTTTCACTGTGTCTCATAGATATCGGTTTGTTGTTTTTTTTCATTGTCATTTGTCTCCAGGATGCTTTTTATTTTTTCTTTGATCTCTTTGGTAACCCACTCATTGTTTAATAGTATCCTATTTAGCCTCCAAGTGTTTGATTTTTTACTGTTTTTATTGTAGTTTATTTATAATTTTATGCCATTTTGAGGTGAGAAGATGCTTGATATGATTTCAATGCTCTTGAGTTTGAAGAGACTTTGCCTGTGTCCTAATATGTGTTCTATCTTTGAAAATGTCCTATGTGCACTTGAGAAGAATGTATATTCTGTAGCTTTAGGGTGAAATGTTCTGAAGATGTCAATTAAGTCCATCTGATCTAGGGAGTCATTTAGTATTGCTGTTTCTTTGCTGATTTTCTGTTTAGAGGATTTACCCAGTGATTTCAGTGGGGTATTAAAGTCCCCTACTATGATTGTATTGCTGTTGAACTCTCCCTTGATATTGTCCAGAAGTTGTTTTTTTTTTTTATGAATTTGGGTGTTCCTGTATTGTTTGTGTATATGTTTACCAGAGTTATATCCTCTTGTTGAATTGCTCCCTTTAGTATTATGAAGTGGCCCTTCTTATCTCTTGTTATAGCCTACACTTTGAGGTCTATGTTGTCAGATGTAAGAATTGCTACCCCAACTTTTTTCTCATTTTCATTTACCTGAAAAATAAATTTTTTTCCATCCCTTCACTATCAGTCTGTGTGAGTCTTTTGTTCTGAGGTGGGTCTCTTGTAAACAGTAAATAGATACTCCATTTTGATTGGAGCATTTAATCCATTTATGTTTAAGCTTATTATTGATAGGTACTTGTTTGTCACCATTTTCATTTTTTATGCCTCTGTTCCTTCTTCCCTATTTCTTCTTTTTATAGCAGTCCCTTTAGCATTTCTTGCATTGTTGGCTTGGGGTTAATAAACTCCCTTAGCCCTTTTTTGTCTCTGAAGCTCCTGATTTCCCCCTCAATTTTGAATGATAGATTTGCTCAGTATAGTATTCTTAAATTCGGTACCTTGCTTTGCATCACTTTGTATATTTCATTTCATTCCTTTCTGGCTTAATGTGTTTTTGTTGAGAAATCAGTTGATATTCTAATGGGAGCGCTCTTGTAGGTAACTTTCTGTCTCTCTCTGGCAACCTTTAAGATTCTTACTTTGTCGTTGGTGTTTGCCAATTTAATTATGATTAAATTGGTTGGTCTTTTGGGTTCATCTTGTTTGGGACTCTATGTGCTTCTTGGACTTGTGAGGCTTTTTTCTTCCCATCATCAGGTGAGTTTTCTGTCATTATTTCTTCAAACAAGTTTTCTATTCCTTGCTTTTCTTCCTCTCCTTTTAGCACCCCTATTATGTAAGTATACATTTCATGGTTTCATTTCATGTTGTACCAAAGTTCCCTTAGGCTCTCCTCCTGCTTTTTAAGTTTTATTTCCAATTGCTGCTGTGCTTGGGTGTTTTTTTCTACCCTGTTTTCTAACTCACTGAAGCAGTCCTCAGCTTCTTCTAGTCTACGGTTGAAACTTTCCATTGTGTTCTTTATTGGGGCTATGTCATTCTTCATTTCCACTTGATTCTTCTTTATTTCCTCTTGATTTCTTGCATATGTTGTTGAATTTGTCTTCCATCCTTTTCAGTGTTCTTATAGCCATTGCTCTGAATTCTTTCTCTAACAAAAATCTTGCCTCCAATTCTTTTATTTCCTTTTCTGGTGCTTTCTCCTTTTCTTTTGAATGGGGGTTATTTCTTTGTCTTCCCATTTTTGCTGTTCCATTTGTCATTGTTTCTATGTATCAGATCAAACTGCTATGACACCCATATTTTTTTAGTATGTCTTATACAGTGGGACCTAGTGGTGTAATCTCTCTGGTCTTCTGGGCTGGGCAATCTAGGGATGCCTCCTACTTGGGCTATTTGAGTTCTCTTAGTGTAGTTGGGTCTTGAGTGTTATTGTCCCATTCATTCATGGATGGAGTCTCCTCTCAGGGTGTTTGGTTATGTGGCTTGCTCTCTACCACATTGACCAAACTGCACAAAATACAACTTGATAAGACAGGACACTAAGGGAACAAAACACAAATGTACTCATGACACTGATAGCCCCAATATAAGTGACTACCAAAGAAAAAAGAATTAGGGGAGAGAAAAGAGTGCAAAAATGATATCGAGGGAAGAAAAAATGGTAAGAGAGAAAAGAAAAAGAAGTAAAAGGAAGAATAAGAAAATAAAATATATATATATATATATATATATATATATATATATATATATGGATAAAACACCACAGAACAAACAGATAAGCCAAATAATGCAAACAACAAACACCCAGAAAAGAGGGTGGGGCAGAATCTGTAGAGGCAGAGCTTATATGCAGAAAGCAAGGTTAAAGAATTGAATGAATATGGGGAAGACCTCAGTTCAGTACAGAGGAGGTAGAAAGAGGATGAGTGGATAAGAAGAAAAGAAAGAAAAAGAAGAAAAAATATTAAAAATTAAAAAAATAAAAATGAAAAACTAAGATAAAATAACAATAAGAAATAAAATAGAATGAAGAAAAACAATGCAAAAAGAATAAAAAATAAAGAAACAAAAAAGGAAAATAAAGAAAAATATTTTAAAGAAAAGAGAAAAAATATAAAAATAATAAAAATAAAGAAGTGAAGTGTCATTCATTTCAGCCCCATGGGGGTTGATTTAAGATCCCACTTTTCATTTCCCTGTTTGGTAGTCAGCACTGTGTTGAAGTTCCAAGCAATCCACCGCTCCTCTGTATCTATCTCCACCATCTTGATTGCCATTAGGCAGGACCAGTCAGCCCACTTAGCCTGGCTGCCCATGGTCTATCTTAATCTCTGAAGTGGCTGTTTCTCACAGGGTCATAGTTAGGGAGGTTGCTGTATTGCTTTCTGGGACTGAACAGCTTCTCTTCAACCCAGTCCCTGTGGGCTCTTTGGGGCTATTCAGATTTTTTGTGCCCTTTATACAGTTCAGGGTTTGTCTGGGTGTGGCTGTATTTGTTGCCTGGAGACTGCTGGGAGGGGCTAGCTTTTCAGGAGAAAATGGCTGCTTATGTCTAGAGGGTCAGGAATGTCACAGTGCCAGACTCCCGGTCACCTCTCCCTGATCTGCTTCTTCTCCATAGCCTCTCCCCAGACTCCACAAATCCTCACCTCCACCTGCTCCTCAGCCATGGATGAGTGTATTTGAAAGGTCCTATGAATTGGGTTTAATGAATAAAGCAAAGACCAAAAAGAGGGGAAATAACTGCACCACTGCGAGTTTCTTTTTCCCTGGCACCATATGACTTGGGCAGTCTTTAGGCTGCCTCCCTGAGCTAAGCCTCTTCTGGCTGTATACTTAGATCTAGAATCCCCTGCCACTAGTAGCCCTGTGGACTTTCCACAGTCAAATGTTATGTCTGTCCCCAAGGGACATCGACTTGGTGCCATGCAGCTTCCTTCTGACCATCTCAGCTTGGAGGTCTCGCAACCCTCTCCAGCCCAGATCCCCGATAGTACAATTCTACAGGTATTCTCTGCCCTTCTTGGCTGCATATTGTCTCATCAGCTGGGTTCACTTTGCCAATTCCAGGTGGATGTTATTTGATTTAGATGCTCCTTCTATCTGCTCCAGGTTAAGGCTTGGGACACGTCTGCCTCTTCAGCTGCCATTTTGTGTCTCCTCTAGAGAAAAGTTTTGAGTTGAAGTGAGGCAATATTATATTTAGACTTTGAGTAGACAGATTTGTATGAAACTGTTAAAAGTAGTTCAGAGAGAAGCAGCGTAAAGCTGTTAAATAATTCAGATTCTAGTCTAGACAATGATGGCCAGGACATGGGTAATGACAGTAAGGTTGATTCCCAAACTGATAAAGAGATATTATAAATAGGACTTTTCCAAATGTGTGGGGGACCAAGAGAGGAGTCACCTGTTATAACTTGAGCCAACTTGATAGATTATTATAAAGGTATTTTTTGAGACAGAGCAAATAAAGGTAGGTTGAAAAGTGGAGATATAGGTGATTAACTCAAGGAGAATTAAACTCTTTGATGACTGTAGTACATTGCATTCCTTAATTTCTAGTCCCTATGTTGTACTTATTGCAGAATTCAATTGATATATATTTATTATTAATCTAAATGGAGTGATTCACTTACTCAGATCTGATTGGTTATATGGAATTGAAATTTCAATGAAGTTGAAAGAATAAAAGGTGTATTAGAGACTATCTAGAAAATACTTTGTCACAGGGAAGTTAATACACATGCTGCAGAAATTTGGTTAAAGTTGTTTTATGGTTGTGTTATATCCAATATTCTAATAACATGGTTGATAACCTCAGAAAGAAAGCTCAGAGGAGAGAATCCAAGATGGCGGCGTAGGTAAACACCTAAACTGCTGCCTCCCACAACAATTTCAAAAATACAACTAAAAGAAAAAACGTCTATCACCCAGAACCACGGGAAAGCTGGCTGAGTGGAAGTTCTACAACTAGAAGGAAAGAGAAAAGAGCATTGAGACGTGCACGAGCGCTGAAAAGCTGAGGTACGGAGGCGCGTGATACAGGCTGGCGGCAGGCATTGCTTTTTTCAACCTGAAGGGAGACAAGCCCCCGATTACTCTGAAATACAGTTTCTGGGGAGACGCAGGGGACCCAAACTCCTACGGGGAGAAGCTGGACTGTCTGCCAGTGAGGGTGGCTTGCTTGCAGAGCTGCACGCAGGAATAATTGTTTACGGCACTGGGGCAGGGGACTGCTGACAGGGACTCAGAGCCGGCTAACTAGCAGCCATTGCTGTTTGCCACGCCCTAGCCTAGTGACACGCTGAGACCCTGCCCTGCACAACCTACAAATCCACCCAAGCTCTAAGCAGCGGCTTTTGCATAAGAAAGCCCTGCCCTATCGCAGCTTAACCTAGCAAACTTGCAGCCTGGGTCAGACAGCTCCAAGACCTCCAAACCACAAGCAAAGAGGAGAAAACTGTAGCTCTCACTGTAGCTTCTGCTGGGTGGCCTCAGACAGTAGCTGACCTGCACCCCATTGGAGATCCAGAAGCCAGTGTATCTAGTGGTCAGTGTGAGACACCAGATTTCAACTCCTCACATCCATAAGTGACACATTCAAGAGGCAGACTCAGTGAGCACCAAAGCCCCACTGAAACAAGTCCTGCCCCATAAGCGTGTCTTCAGCGCAGCAGTTCTTCCATTATAGACACAGCGAGTGCTCACAGCTAATTGGCCTGGAGGTCAATTCCTCCCAGTGTACCAATGGCAATTAAGGCTTAACTACACCAAGACTTTGCACTCAGCCCACAAAGGGGTGTACCAAGAGCATCCACCTCATGTAATTGAGGAGGCTGAGCTACTGCCCCCTATAGATCACCTACCACACAAAGCTACTCCATCAACACAGGGAAGTAGCCAAAATGTGGAGACAAAGAAACATGTCATGAATGAAAGAAACAGAGGAAAGCAAACTACTGGATGACATAGAGTTCAGAACCACATGTATAAGGTTACTCAAGAATCTTCTTAAAACCACTGAGAAACTTGATGAGACCTTCAAGGAGCTTAATGAGAATGCCAAAAAAATGGAAAAGGATCAGTCAGAAATGAAGCATACACTGTCTGAAATAAAGAATATACAGAAACTCAACTGTAGATCAACGTACCCCAAGAATCAAACCAAAGATCTGAAATATGTGGAAACAAAAAACATCCAACCAGAAAAACAAAAAGAAAAAAGAATCCAAAAATATGAAGATAGTGTAAGGAGCCTCTGGGACAACTTCAAGCGAACCAACATCCGAATTTTTGGGGTGCCAGAAGAAGGGAGAGAGCAAAATATTGAAAACCTATTAGAAGAAATAATGACAGAAAACTTTCCCTACCTGGTGAAAGAAATAGACTTACAAGTTGAGGAAGCGCACAGAACTCCATACAAGAGGAATCCAAAGAGGACCACACCAAGGCACATCATAATTAAAATGCCAAGGGCAAAAGACAAAGAGAGAATATTAAAAGCAGCAAGAGAAAAACAGTTAATTACCTACAAGGGAGTACCCATATGACTGTCAGCTGATTTCTTGGCAGAAACTATGCAGGCCAGAAGGGAGTGGCAAGAAATATTCAAAGTGATGAACAGCAAGAACCTACAACCAAGATTACTCTACCCAGCAAAGCTATCAATCAGAGTTGAAGGTCAGATAAAGAGCTTCACAGACAAGAAAAAGCTAAAGGAGTTCATTGCCACCAACCCAGGATTACATGAAATGCTGAAGGGTATTCTTTAAGAAGGAGAAGAAGAAGAAAAAGGTAAAGATAAAAATTATGAACAACAAAATGACATCAAATACATACCAAAAAGTGAATCTAAAAATCAAGTGAATAAAAAATCTGAAGAACAGAATGGACTGGTGAATATAATAGAATCAGGTACATAGAAAGGGAGTGGACTGAGGATTCTCAGGGGAAGCAGGTGTGAGGGGTGCGGGGAGAGATTGGATAAAAATCTTACTCCTATGGATGAAGACAGTGGCGGGGGGTAAGGGCATGGGGTGGGGTGGGGAATCAGGTGGAGGGGAGCTATGGGGGGAAAAAAAGAGGAACACCTGTAATAATCTGAACAATAAAGATTTATTAAAAAAAAAAAAAGAAAGCTCAGAAACTCTATTTTTTCTGGAAACGTGCTTGGGATTTTTTCTTACAATATACTTTCACTGTTTTCCATAATTATGTATCTCATTTTATTTTGTATAAAGTTAACTCAGAGTAGCTAATTAAAATTATTTTTGCTGAAATTATTGTGGATATATACAGTATGTGTGTGTATGTATATATATATATATATATATATATATATATACACATATATATATGATCATTCCTAGAGAATTAATCCACTTTCTGTTTAATTTTGTCTGTCTACAATACATGTATACAGAGCCTTATGAGCTCTCAAATAGATGTAAGAGAAAAAGAAACAATGGTAAATCTTGGTTTATGAACTCAACTGCATAAAGGGCACATGTGCATCCGTTGACACTTGGCAACCGGTTCCCAGGCTTGTATTGGGTTACTTGCCTTCTCCCCAGCTCACACAGCCCTCTGTGAAGTTAATGAGGTACTATGTGTAAAGCTCTGTGAGCCAAAAGGAGAAAAAGATTATCTAGCTACAAGGAGATAGGATAGAGAAGCCAAGCATGATGAATGAGAGTTTGCTGGAAGGATCCTGGCTGGACTCATCTTGAAACTTTAACCACTATCAAACTCATTATTTTTATGAAGGAAAAAATATAGAAGAAAAAATCAGTTCCAAACTTCGTAAGTAAGTCAACCCCTTTCCTCCAGGTTTTTTTTTTTTTTTTTTTTTTAGAGGCACACTGGAAAGATGATTAAAAAGAAGGACTTTTTTCTAAGAGAGCTGTGCCATTTTCAAACACAGGAAGGAGTTCTTCAGTCCTAGTGCAGCTGCTGTCATCTTGTTGCTCCTGGAAAAATAAGGACCTTCTAGCTAAAAAGTCAAGTGATAGCGTTTTGCTTAGTGACAATGTGATTATGTTTGGAGCATTCACACCTAAGCCTACCTCTGACTATTGTTAATAAAGGTCAGTGAAAGTACATATCATTTTCCTTTGTCCTGCTAATTATATTAATATTTAGTTACAGCTTCATTCAATGAAGGATTGTTTTTATATGGCATTTAAAGGTGAGCTGATCACACAGTCATTTGCAAGTGTGGGTGACTTTGACACACACTAAAAATGCTGTAACTGTTTTTTCTCTTCTGTATTTTAAGAGCATGGAAAAAAACCTCAAATTGTAGAATAATACAGAGGTAAAGGCAGAGGGGCAGCAGGAGACTATATGACCATTACAAATGAGTTTATATTTGACTGTGAGCCTCAGGAGATTGTCAAGAATTTCAACTGAGCATGCACTATAGAAGCATAACATCCAGCAACAAGAACACGCTTTATTATAATTTTTTTAGCATCTTCTGAGCACACTTTCTGATGTGATTACATTGTAGAAATAAATCAGAATACCCTGAAACTACAGCTTCCTGCTTCTGCGTGGATTTCATAATTTTAAGCAAATATTTATTTATTCCCTAGTATGTGTAGATCCCTGCATAATCTGGGGAGATAGATTTTGTCCATGTCTTCACAGGAATTACAGTCAAGTTGGTGAGCAAAGTGTTAAACTCACATTAAATATTAAATGAAAATACTAATTGTCATATTCTAAAGACCAGGTGAATCATTTGAAATCAATAGATAGCAAATGAATATTTCCTATCCCATTCTGATAAATAATGGCTGCTTCCAGCACTGTGTTGAGAAATATTATGAAAGTAATCCCAAGTTCAGTTAATAAAAGCACCTTGATTTGGCTTTTATGTCTATCCATGGTGAGGAGATAGAGGTAGAGGCCTGTCCATACATAGCAATTATGTTACAAATTTTAGAATGTCTGAAACTTAAAAAATACTATTTTTAAATTTTTTATTAGTTCAAATTCTGAGTGGTAAGCTATGTAATAGGTGCTTATGAGTATGTGTAAAATATACTCAATAGTTGCCTTCATGACTTACTGGGTTTGTCATCTTTAGTGTGTATTTAAAGTTTACTTGAGCCTGGGCTGATGTGGCTCAATTTGTTGGGCATCAATCATCCTGTGCACAGAAAGGTTTCTGGTTCAATTCCCTGTCAGGGCACATGCCCAGGTTGCTGGCTTGATCCTCGGCAGGGAGTGTGCAGGAGGCAACCCATGGATGTTCTGCTCTTACACACGCATTTCTCTCTCTCTTGCCCTCTCCCTTCCTCTCTCTCTAAAAAAATCAATAAAAATATTTTTAAAAATAATAATAAAGTTGAATTTTGGTAAAAGGTGGTCTGAAATGCAATTAAACATTTTCAAACGACACATGCGCGCGCGCGGACATACACACATACTCCCACTGGATGAGAAATTCCAGTGAAGGCCACTGCAGTATATTTGGGAATATCCTGGGGTATAATGAGGAGAACAATTTGATAAAAGAAATGACGTGATAGAAGGTGAAAAGGCAGAAAAATATGAGTAATCTGAAGGAACCGATGAATTGAAGCAGAGGATTCATGAATATAAATCTTAAAAGATAGGATTGAACTATTAATTACATTTTAGACATTATAAGTCCTTGCATTGTAGGCCAGCTGGGTATTTGTTGCTTTATCTTGTGGGTTTTGGAGAAATATTGAAATTATTTGAGCAGGGGAGTGATGTAGGCAAAGCTAGCTAGACTCTCTTCATCTATCAGGTCCTATAAATGAAGATGATGCATACTAAATGTTGTAGATAAATATAACTTATTGACTGTCTATTATAAGATACTAGAGGCCTGATGCACAAATTTGTGCAAGAGTAGGCCTTCCTTCCTCTGGCTGCTGTCACCAGCTTCCCTCTGGCACCTGGGACCCGGACTGGCTTCCCTCCAGCCCCAGCTTCGTCAGGAAGGACGTCTGGAACGATGTCCGGAAGATGTCTGGTCTAATTAGCATATTACCCTTTTATTATTATTGTATTTCAAAGCTTTTACTGCATGAAGTCATTAAGTTCTGATAAACTAAATATCACCTGGGTATATATACATCTCTGTTATGGTGAATTATGTTAAAATTAAGATTCACTGTAGTGAATTCACTGTAGGCTTTTTGACAATTGTTATAATTTGGAAATATCTACCAAATCTACCATTTTGATTAGAACAGAAATTTCTAAATGCTCCTTGAAACTAGATTTCTGCATAGGTGCTTCAGGAAATTTCCTAAGAGTCAATTGGAATTATATGAATTCTGACTGTAAGCATAATCTAGAATCCTTCATATAAAAATTTTTCATTAGCAGAACAGCTTTACTTATTCTTAACAACTTCTTAGTAGTTGTAACTTGCAATATAATACATATGAACTTATAATTTACTTGCCTGCTTTGGTCATTTAATGTATATTAGTACTTTTTATTAAAATTTCATTTGAAAAATATTGATTCTGCTGCCAAAAACATTTGGAAATCATTGGAGTAAAACATGATTCTAGGCTAAATTACCAGTCCTTTATTACATTTGTACACTTTATATACCTCTATTGTTCATTCAACAAATGTTACTTGAAAAGCTACTGTGCTGGTTATTTGCCTATTGTCTCTTTGCTTTATTCCCACCCTTCATTGAACTCCTTGGCATTTCAGCAGGTTGAAAGCCTGAAAACCACTTTTCTAACTGGCTTCTAGTTAGGTTCTTCCAATGGGAGGCATTAGTAGGAGTGTGGAAGACAAAAGGAACAAGAAAGCCTGACCCCTTCCCATTCACAGCTGCAGGAGATGCCTCCCAGAGTGGCTTGGCAGCGAGGTGGGGAGGAGCTCCTATTCAGGCAATGTCCATTCTGACAGCAGAAGCGGCAATACCTCCAATGGGACTGGCACTAGTATATGCTCTTGAGTTTGTTTCTTCACTGGTGCCACATTCCCAACAATGTCAGAGCGGTAGTGAGTACAGGCTCGGAGAGCAGCAGCTTCCTGCTTTTTGGGTAATCCTCTTCTCCATATTGTTTTGTTTCAGCAGACCCAACTTTCTTCTCCTAGTTCATAGCTCTTCTAACTCCCTGGTAATGAGATCCTGACATTAAATTCCCATCTCCTGGAAATGCCTTGAGTGGCTTCTCTTTTTCTCATTGGACATTGACTAAGGATAATTATGTGTCAGAGCAAGACTGTGCGTTAGGTTATTGATAAGTCAAACAGACTGAAACCCAGATTTCATAGATCAAGAGAATGAATACATTGAACTTCCTATGTAATACTTTAAATATCGTTTTCAGGTCATTCTCCTCTATTGGAATATTAATGCTATTTGGTCACTGCACCCTATTAGTCCTTTGATTTGCCTGTCACACTGACTTGAGACTTAAATATACCAAATAAAAGCTTTCTAGTTGGATCCATGGAGGGATAAAGGAAAACAATGGGTGCTCAATGTTCTTAAGAGTTTATAATTTCATAGGGAGAAGTAACCCATTTACCTTGTACTTCTTGTTCTATTCTTTTATTTTTTCCTTGTATTTGTGATCTATTTAGTCAAACATTATATTCTTATGGGGCAAAATATTGAGGTAAAGAGAAAAGAAATTAACAGAGAAAAAAACTAATTAGGATAGAAATAAATAATATTGCATCTTAAATCTCTATATACCAGGTAGGATATCCCTATCATTGGAAGAAAACACAGAACTTGTGGAACAAAGACTTTTTCTGCTAGATTTGCACAGAATGTCAAGCTAAAAAGCTGCCCTTTTATGATATGAGCTCAGACTCTTCCCATATAATAGTTTGATGCTTTGTTTTATATTATCTCTAATCCCAGGTAGAAGCAGAAATGGTTGAATGTATATTATCCTATTTTGGCCTGTTGGTGAAGTTGACATCAATAATGTTGACTGTAAAATACAGATGTGATTATTTTAACTACTATGTTGGAAGATCTATTAACAGAACAAAAAAGGTTCTGTTTCCTTGGCTAGATGCACAGATTTATGAGAAATTCCAAGTTATTTAGTTAATTTTCATTTAGCTGTGGCTGTTACAGAGGTAATTGATAATTTAATGAGGATAAGGATGTAATTCTTAAATGTATCTCTCATGGTAGATACAGGGTAGGCAAAAGTAGGTTTACAGTGATAAGTAAATACAAGAGATTACTCTTGTATTATTATTTATTAAGTATTGTATTATTTTTCATATAAACAACTATAACCTACTTTGCCCCTCCTTGTATTAAGTATGGTGACATTGTCAAAAAAGTGCCACAAAATATGGTGCAAATTCATCAACAAGGTATTTTTTTTCCAACTATCATGGTAAGAATATCAAATATTTTTTCTTCTTCTTGCCATTAACATTCTTATGCCTATGCTCATTTTTACCACACATTTTTGTTATTGTTGCTTATTATCCTATCTAATAAAAGAGTAATATGCAAATTAACCATCACTCTGCCATACCCACAAGCCACTCCCAACAGCCAATCAGGAGCAAGTATGCAAATTAACTTAACCAAGATGGCTGCAACCATGGAGTGAGCAGGAGGCTTGGGGAGGGCAGTTGGGAGGGACCAGGCCTGCAGGGGAGGGCAGTTAGGGGTGATCAGGCTGGCAAGGGAGGGCAGTTAGGGGCAATCAGGCTGGCAGGGGAGCAGTTAGGCATCAGTCAGGCTGGCAGGGGAGTGGTTAGGGGGTGACCAGGCTGGCAGGCAGAAGTGTTAGGGGCAATCAGGAAGGCAGGCAGGTGAGCAGTTGGGAGCCAGCAGTCCTGGATTGTGAGAGGGATGTCCTACTGAGATTGGGACTAAACAGGAAGTCAGACATCCCTTGAAGGATCTCAGATTGGAGAGGGTGCAGGCTGGGCTGAGGGACAGCCCTCCCCCCCCCCATGCACAAATTTTGTGCACTGGGCCTCTAGTTCTACATATTTTGCCTAGAAGCCAATATATTGATGTCACCTTCACAAACTATTTCTTTTTACTCTGACTCTACCTTTAGTAAAATTTCTTAAGAACAGTTACTCTTATGCAGCCAGTTTTGAAGTAGGTAGTTCAACACTACAGTGTAGGTGGTTGTTTCTCTCCTCCTTCCCCTCCTTTAAAAAAATTTTTGTTAAAAGTCCTCATTTATAAAACTTCATCCTCATTCCCTTTACTGTTGCTGAAAGCTTATAACCACTGCTTCACAACATTACACCCCCCTGGGAGATGCAGAAAACACATAGATTGTTTGTTTTCACAATCTCTAATTGAAGGGCTGAGGGAGGGAGGAACTTGGAGCAGGGGAGGACTTCAGATAGATTAAGCTGCAGGGATTTCTCATACTAGATCATCACTGTTTGTGTTAGATGCCCATTTGAAAATTGAACTGGCTTGTTGTCTCCATACTGGATGAGGGAGGAAAATGACTATGATGGTACAACACTATAAACATGTACATTTTATTTATGGGTTCTGGTGATATTTTAACTACAGTTAGTACATGGAATTCCACTTAGAATTCCATTCTTCTTTCCACAAAGAAGTTAAAGAGTAATTTGGTTTCTTGTGCTTTTAGCTCTTCATTTACTTCTAATAATTCAGAAGCGCATTTATAGAACACATAAGGATTTATCTGTGGGTCAACACCTCTACAACAAAGTCAGCCTGCAAGGGAACTGCCTCAAAAGGGAGCTGTCTCTATGTTGTCTAGGACAGTGGTCGGCAAACTCATTAATCAACAGAGCGGTAAACCGCGGCTCACGAGCCGCATGTGGCTCGCCAGCTGCAATTTGCTGACCACTGGTCTAGGAAATGTATGCCAATGAGGACTATTCACAGCTCAATAAACTTAATACCTATTGTAATTTTTAAATATTGAGTAAATAATGAGAAAATTTAGTATTTCTTAAAAGGAGTATGGACTTTTCTCCCCTCAAACAGTTGCTTCAGCATTACCATAAATAAAGCTTAAGCAGATTGGGATACTTTTGAGAAGCTGCTTCCTAATGACCTGAGTGAGGGTTCCCCGCCCACTGCTTCCTTTTTAATGTTTCTGCTCTCCAGCCCCACATCCCTGATTGCACCTTAAGGGCCTCATACACAATCCAGAGAAGGCCAGACAAGCCATCAGGGTGGTTTGGGAGGCTTGTCAGGTAGATTGTGCTGTGCTAAGTGAAGTGTGCAGGAAAGAAGGAAAGAAAAAAACAGCACATAGTTATATGCCAGTTCCTCAACCTTTGGTAGGGTGACAACCTCACAGGGCAACAGATCTGAAGGTGACTCTCCTGGCTGAAGCCTCTCTTCTTGCCACATATCATAGGGATGTGAACCCACCCCTGCTGTGTGAAAAGCCAGATAAATGTATATGTGGGTTACAGGCCACTGCCCTCCTCCCCATTCATGCTAATAATAATGAAGCACCTTTGCCAGTTATTTCTGTGAGCTGCACCTCTGTGCACCGAGCTGGAACAGTTTCCTCTGAGCACTGAAAACAAAGAGGGAAAGGAGAATCAAGAGACTGGCGCCCTGTTCCCAGGACATTGCTGGGACCCGAGCCCGCGGTCCTGCATGGCACTCAGGCTGCCCAGCTACTGAAGGAGAGAGGATATTCATCAATGAGGGTGGGGACCATGAAACTTTAATGAACCACTTTTCTTGCTCACTTTTTATCTCCACATAACCATAGAGACAGATATAAGTACAAATAATGACATGACATAATTGCACAATGGTGATAAAATTAATTTGTGCAGTTATCCAAAAATAATCACTCATGCAATAATTTAGTGTGCATAAATTATATGAAAAAGGCCTGTATACTAATGTGTTCTCATTTATTATGGGAACCATGACTTTGCTTTCCATATAATATGACCTTCCTTATTTCTCTTTTATCTATAGCAGTGGTCGGCAAACTCATTAGTCAACAGAGCGGCAAATCGCGGCTCGCGAGCCTCATGTAGCTCGCGAGCCGCGGTTTGCCCACCACTGATCTATAGTAATCAAAGAAAATAAACACCATTCAGTTATAAATCTCCGAGCTTCATAAATTTCTTTTGAACTGGATACCCTTTTTCCCCCCAAATAATATATCATTAGTTTTCAAATATAGTATCTTCCTCCAAAGTCTAAATAGAAGTTAAAAAGCACATTTCACTCCTTAAAGCTTTAAATTCCATCTTGTTTCTAATCAGCCTTCTGGAGTGACTATACAAGGTTACACAGACCCGACTGATTTATGAATATAATTTCTGTTTTAATTGAAACAGCAACATTTAGGTTCCACCTTAACAGTGCACCTTAAAAGATTATCTCGGTTATTTCACAGGCACCGAGGCGGCACTAATAGTCCAAGGCAGATATTGAAAAGCAGCACAGGGCCAGGCAGATCTATTAGAAATTCCCATCCACGCGCCTCATACATATTGATTTCTGACACCAAGCAGCAGTGAAAGCCCCCGTGGGAATAATATATTTAGCAGGGTTCGCTGCGAGGAGGTCACAGAGTGCATACAGATTAGCTTCAGAGGACCAAGGCACTAGTGTTGGAGCCAAATGCTAGATTTTATATCATTTTAATCTGAACTTTTATAATCCTTTTAGTTCTTCTCTCTCTGGATGGCACAGGGAAGGCTCCTTCACATGTATCATGCATCTTTTTCTTTATTCCTCCTATAAATGTGCAAATGCCCTTGTAATGGGGAGGAATGTTCCTTCCTCATAAGCAGCAGAGCTCCAACCAGATTTGCCTTTATAAACGGTGGTCAATTCAGATGAAGACATCTTTATTTAAAGATCTCTGTCTGTGGGGGAGGGGAAATCACAAATGTGCATCTCCAGGTTTATGATATGAGCATCCAGCCTGCTTTTATGAAAAAAAACCCTTCCTCCCCTCCTCCATCCCTGCCACTTGGGCTCAATTGAGCAGAAGTTGCGTTTATCCTGTTACGTCTATGAAAACAAAAATCTAAACGTTTTTGAAATTACCTTTCTGATGGGTAGGGAATGCCTGCTCATTATGCAAAGGAGTGTTGTGACTGTATTAAATAAAGGTGTCAGATGTGAGTCGAACAGGCGTTGTGGAGGCTGGAGAGACGCCAGCAGTGCTGGAGGAAAGGTTAGGGTGGACACACTTTGACAGAAGGGTGAAATACGCTCAGACAACAAAGGGAAATAGGAGGTTGCCCGCAACAGACACAAAGGCTCATTGTCTTCCTCTGGACTGCATTTAAATTTTAGGTGTTCTATACACTGTTCCCATGATTACTAATAATCAGACCAAAGAAAAAGCAAAACACCTACCTCTGTGGAGTGACTTTTGAACATGACTATTTTCTCTGACACCCCAAACAAGCATAAAAGACAAAAGAAAGGAACAGTGTAGGGGATAAGCAACCAAGACTTATCCTTAAAGATATAACAGTAACTACACAAAAAGGTGAATTTGAGTTTGTTTTCTGTTTTTTTAATTAGTAAAGGTTTGTTCTATCAGAGAGGAATAACTAAAATATCCCATTAAGACTGAGAATTTTGCCATCAAAATATCTAACTAAAGTATGCCAAACATTCAGATTAGTTTTTCAGGCCTGTCTCCAGTGATATGTGTTAACTTTTATTTTCTAATATGTTCAAACTAGGCAAGAGCCAATAAAAGAGAGCCATTATGTTTGGAGAAGGAAGAAAACAAAAAAGCAGGCTGGAACCAGTGTGAAGATCTGTTTTGGGAAATACCCACCATCGGGAATGTTTGGCCATACTGCTGCCTAAAAACCAGACAAAGCACACACCGCTTTCCCTTTCTATATTGACTCCTTTGTGGAATTGCAAGAAGACTCAAAGTTAGAACAAACAATGGTTCTTAGCAACTAGAAAAGTGTAGGATTAAGAAGTACCTGGATACCAAGTAATCCAAGAGGTCCTCACTCAGATCACTCTGGTCTGAAGAGACTGCACAAAAACATTCAGATTATAGGAAGCAGGTGCAGCAAATCCAGAGGGAACTGAATCAGCTAACTGGTTGACAAAACCAAGGGGATAACTCCATAGAAGTTACAAGTTCCTTTCATTAGAAAAAAGAGAGTGTGTGTGTATGTGCCTGTGCTCACTCTCATGAACTTGGTTTAATTTCAAATTGCTGCATGACAAAACAAAATATTTGGTATAATTAGTCATGTTTTCAGGCACTGATCATAGGGTAGGTGACGACCAATTAAAGAAAAGCCCAAGGTAGAGTTTGAACAGTATTGGGTCATGTCTTTGGTCAAGACTCCCTTTGCCCTGGTGGAGGTGGCTCCTCCCTTATTTGGGGATTCTGCATGCTGTACCAACTTTTATAATAAACTAGAGGCCCAGTGCACAAATTTGTGTACAGGTAGATTCCCTCAGCCTGGCCAGCAATTGGGGCCTATCAGGGCCTGACAGCCTGGGGAAGGGACTGTGGGAGGTTGACTGGGCATGGGAAGTTGGCTGTGGGAGCACATTGACCACCAGGGGGCAGCTCCTGCTTTGAACATCTGCACCTTGGTGGTCAGTGTGCATCATAGTGACTGGTTGACTGGTTGTAATGGTCACTTAGGCTTTTATATATATACTAGAGGCCCGGTGCACGAAATTCATGCATAGGTAGGGTCCCTAGACCTAGCTGGTGATCAGGGCCAATTGGGGCCTCCCGGCTGCCGGCTGGGGTCTTCCTTCATTTCACGCTGCCCCCTGGTGGTCAGCACACATCATAGCTAGTGGTTGGTCTCCCAGTTGAACTCCCCTGGGGACAATTTGAGTATTAGGCTTTTTTATATATATAGATAGATGACTATCAGGGTCTGTGTGTGCTCTTTGACTGAGGGAGGTATCTTCTGGTTTGAAAAGGGGAAGTGGGTGATCATGAATGTAGGATCTTAGAATAAGCAAGGACACAGGACTGGGTGCAAATCTATCAGAAAAGCTGGAAATTGTGTGTGTGTGGGGGGGTGGGGCAAACACCTTTATCACAGCTCTGGGTACAAACCTTGCACAACAGATAGCAAGGAGACCTTGAATATAACATCACACACCTTAACTGGTTGTCAGCACATTTCTTAATTTCTTTGTGCATAGATGTTAGTCAATAAATATTAGCTGACTTGAATAAATTATGTTAGATAAAAGTCCCACCTAGGAGACAGAGACCACAAAATAATTGGGAAAGAACAAAAACAGCAATAAAAGGAAGTCATTCATCCAGCATTTCTATCTTCAAGGTGCCCAACATTCTGCCTGACGGCTTCTTTCTGAACTGCCCTGTGTCTGTGCTAGGGAGACAGCCAGAAACTGATGAATCTGTTCATTTCGATCTGGAGGGGGAGGGGTATGTTTTCCCTCTCAGAAACAAATTGTTAGCACCAGACAAGGGGTGTGCAAGTACTGATGGTTGATCTCCTGAATTTGACTGGAGTTCCACTGCCCAGGTACCAGTTAACAATTCACTTTGCTTTTTTCACCCTGAGCCCACACCACATATCTCTCTGTCATATAATCCCATCTGGCATCAATCCTGCTAGCTATCTGTCCTGACGGAAGTTTAACAATTGGACATTACATTTCTTCCACGTTCTGCTCAGAGCTTGTTTTAGTAGATGAATTGTGTATGGGGGATTCTATCTTTTACATTTCTAGCAGCAGCAACAACAACAACAAAAGAATTACCTAAAAACTAAAACTACAAACCTTTGTGCATCCTCCTTCCACCGGATAAGTAAAACTTCCTTCTATTGTAAAGCCATCATCATGCCATATTTATTTTTATTATAAATGTTGGTAAAACTGCCAGTAGGGGAGAGGCCAAGGACTCTAGTGTGAAGTTGGTTCAGTGTCTTATCTTTGAACCCCTGGTCAGATTAGAGGCTTCACCCTGCTGGCCATCCTTTATAGTGCCTGTTTGCTGACTCAGAAACTGTCCTTGGGCTTAGGAACAGCAAAATGTGGGGTTTGGACAGCAATTTCTCTTGGGAAGAAAATTCAGAGTTTTTATTCACTGGCTATGCTATATAATCTTGGAAATCCTGGAGCAACAGGCTCCCTAAATTTAGTTAGTTACATGGAATCTACATCTAAGTCAAAAGAAGCTGGGGGCAGAAGGGCTGGGGGGGCAGGGAGGAGGGTAGAAGTTTTTTGAATGATTTTTTGAAAATGTCATACTTGATCTCTACACAGTTAAGAGAATAAAAAATAAAATAGAAAATAAGTGATGGAATTATTTCTAAAATTAATTTGGGCTTCCAGTCTTTCTAGCTGGGTTAAAGATTTCCTTTATCTCCATCAAGAGCTTAAAAAATAATGTGTATATGTGTGTGAGGAAATAAAATGTGAAGGTATTATAAACCAAGAGCATAAACTATGTGTGTGTGGTCTACAATTCCAAATGCTGACAATGTCCACAGTGTAAGAGTAAGATGCTGAGAGAATATACAGATGCCTTTGTGAGCAGGAAACAGGGAAAAAGTCCTTTTTAGTTGGGGGCAAAAACATGCATTTACTTTCAGCAGAAGTAGACACACTTAAATCCCTGCTGAGCGATGGGGAGGGGATGGATGAGCTGTCTAGAAAGCATTTTCTCTCTCTTTATAATGTTAGAAATCCTCGGACTGCATTGTGCATTGCAATGCAAGGATTCTGCAGTGTAAGAGCACATCAGGGCATTGAGAAAGGCTTAATGTGTTCTCATTAGAGGAGGATGGGGGAGGGGGCGGGGAGACGCCTTGGGGGATGGAGCCGAGCGAGACCACTCTGGGAAGCATTACAATTTTGTGCCTTCTCACTTCAACTCCCTCAATCCCCTAGCTTTACATAGCTCTTTCTCAGACAGTTCAGCAAAATGCCTCCCAAGCCTCGTGTAAAGAGAGCAGTGTTGTATATCGCTGCTTCCAGTTTAACAGTTTGTTTGCTTGGGCCTTTTAAAGATATATATATATCTATACACACACACACACACACACACACACACACATATATATATGAGGCAGCCCAGAAAGGAAAAAAAAAAAAAAAAATATATATATATATATATATATATATATTTTTTTTTTTTTTTTTCTTCCTGGGCTGCCTCAACAAACCTTTTTCAAATTCAAATTCACATTTAAGCAGATGAAAGCTAACAAGGAAAAGAGGGCAATCTGATCAATGAAAGAACGTCTAGATGTTTTTGGAGTTATTAAATCTCCACAGAGGCACCAGTATGAAAAGTGTAGAGGAGCAGGCTTTATAATCCAGAGTTTTCACAGCTGGTTTGATA
The DNA here is from genome assembly GCA_026230045.1 of Corynorhinus townsendii. Lineage (NCBI taxonomy): Eukaryota > Metazoa > Chordata > Mammalia > Chiroptera > Vespertilionidae > Corynorhinus > Corynorhinus townsendii. The sequence goes on along the minus strand of JAPDVU010000001.1, from coordinate 73,694,176 downwards.
ACTGCATTCTTCCAGACTAATTTACTTCACTTTTGTTTTTAAACCTTTTCTAGGACAAATCAAAAGCAGGCTTTTTTTTGACAGGTTATATGTAATTTGGGGATTTTAACTTGAAAATGAAGCCAACCAGGTGGGAAGACTGCCCCTCAGCAGCAGCTGGTCCTGTGATGAGCAAGGTCATGCATGTGACCCCAAAAGCCCAGGAACAAACTGAGGAAAAGGTCCTTTAAGTATAAAATGATGAAAATAATTGGTGACCCCTGGTGTTCATTCACCACTGTGCCTTCCAGATGGACAATTCGGTGCTACAGGAACACAACTAACCTATTCACTCTGATGACATGGGTTTCCCCAAAAGACTAATATCCCAAGGTAGTGTAAAGTCCACTCTAAGCCACATTCTCATTCAGTTTTGAAATCTTAGCTTACTCTGAAAATTTCCTGATTGGAAATAATGGTAGAAAAACAGGTAATATAGGGTGTCCCAAAAAAATGTATACACACACTGAATAATTATAAAGGCAGTGTTTATTAACATACATTTCATTTAACAGCTATGAGCTATTGAAGTGTGTATACATTTTTGGGGACACCCTGTATGTATTCTAATAGAGAAAACCACCAAACTACCTATCACACACCCTTGTGTGATTCTAGTGAAATTGGGGTCTTTGCTATCTGACTTGGATATCCTGCTTTGTGCGATCTCATTAGAATTGCACTTATTATTATTGCCAATACTGAAAAAAAGAATATTTCCAGCATTTGTTTATTTTTTTAATATTTTTATTGATTTCAGAGAGGAAGGGAGAGGGAAAGAGAGATAGAAACATCTATGACGAGAGAGGATCATTCAACCGCTGTCTCCTGCACTACCCTTACTGGGGAGGAGCCTGCAACCCAGGCCTGTGCCCTTGACCAGAATCAAACCCGGGATTCTTCAGTCCTCAGGCTGATGCTCTATCCACTGAACCAAACTGGCTAGGGCTCCAGCATTTATTTATTATAAAAGCATCTGGCAAAAACTATCAGACAATCAATACATATATCATGTTCGATACCCTGAGATTTTCTTCTTAACTTGTAATCCCTCTAAGATTCTAGTTTGGGGAGAAGTTAACTAAGAAATGCTATTTTGAGGGGGGTTGCTGCAGGAAAGAGGCAATTGAGCCTAATCTAAAAGAGAGTATTGAAAATTGTCAGGCGAAATTCTATCCTTATTATAATTCAAATAGTATAACCTGACAACTAACCAATGAGGTATTTCTGGGATAGGGAAATAATACAAACATTTGGTAGGATCCATTTAATAGGATGGGTTTCATAGTTTTTGTCAAAATAAAGTGTTGGCTAATTTTCACATGTTTACTCTTAAGTAAATATAAAAAAATATTTAAACTCTTTTTAAAATCATTTTAAAATTGTCCAAAATAGTATAATGAGGTCGGATTCTAATCCTGATTTGTTGACATTAAGCAGTTATTTTTTTATTCTCACATTTTCAGAGAAAGTGTCAAGTGATACCAGTGTAGCAAAACACTTTTTACCCAGTTATCCTAACCCAAACAATTCTAAAACAATTGATAATGTGGCAAATATTTTTGATTCTGTTAACCAAAATAATAAGTAAATAATGTTTTGGACTCATATTATTTATCTTTATTTTAAAATTACATATATAATGATTTTATTTAGTCTGTACATGGTTCTATATGTTAATCCTGTAAGTATTCTAATTTTAAATTTAAGCATACTATGGCATAGCTAGATTAGATAGTTTATCCAAATTCATAAAGATTATAATTAAAGATGTCAGGATTTAAAGCAATCTGCTTGACTTCAAAGTTTTGCGCATCATTTTATATTGATCCTCTAAAGATTAGGAAATTTCATAAATCATTTATTTTATGCTAGTCATTAGAGTGACTCTTCCTCAGAAGGTACACAGACTTTTATGATTGATTGAATGAAAGCTTTTAGTGAATCTGTTTCTTCGATAATCCATTCACTTAATTCATTTATTTATTTAAAAAGTAAAAAGCACCATTTGTGTGGGTAGTATAAACTATTTTAGATATTAGCATGCTTCAAATCTCAGTGAACATCATGGAAATTGCCTGCCTTCATTGTGTTAATATTCTACTATGGACATAAGAAATACATAATAGAAGAGTACAAAAATTAAATTGTTTCAGAGACTGATAAATAGTTTTGGGGCAATAAAACAAGATGGCATTATATAAACCCTGGGAAGGACTTACCTAAATTGTGTGGTCAGCAAAAGCATAGAGGAATAGACTACATATTGAGGAGCAAACCACCAAAGAGCCTGGAGAAGAAAGAAAACAAGAGAATTGGAGTGTTTTGAGTGATAAAGTGAGTGGGTAATGACCCTGGGAGGTGGGGGTTGGAAAAGATTGATTGTAAACCATGGTAGCAACTGTGGATTTTGTTTTAAGAGAAATGAGAAACCTCTGAGAGATTTCATGCAAGGTAATGAATGATGGGTATTATCATTATTATTGTTATTATTTTAAGAAGTGTTCTCTATTGCCACATGAAAAATGAATTGATGGGATCCAAAAGATGGAAGCAAGACCAGGAAACAAAAGCTATCTAGATTTTATACACCTAAGCGTATGTGTATCGAGTTATATAAAACATACTATGTTATGATATGTCGAAATAACAAAAAGTCAGTGGAGTTCTATGAGACAGTAGAACATAGTTGTTAAAGTCACAGATTATGGAGTCAAACAAATGGGTGAATCTTGACTCTAATGTTTTATAATAAGGTGATCTTGGAACTTTAACATTTCTGAATCCAAATTTCTGCCTTTGTATAATTAGTATAATTATAAACTCTATTGATGCTACCTCATTGGGTTGTTATGAGCTGTGTCAGCAAATGTCCCTGAGATATAGAAAGAGAAGTTTTATTCACGTGATAGTTTGCAAACTGGGGAAACTGAAAGTGTTCTTCTCCAAACAAACAAAACAATGGGAGCCTGCCTTTTAGAGAGAAAGTTCTCACACTGGTTCCCAATTGGTCTATTTTTATGCCAATAGGAAATCCAAATACATAGTTCTGATTGGTCCAAATAGCATGGCTCTGATTAATCCAAATCTTGCGTTCCAGTTGGTTACTATAGAGCCACACCTATTGGTGTGTATAGGTGTAAATGAGGATATAGTTCCTAGCTCCAATTGGACTGGGCAGTTTAAACGATAGTCCCAGGAACTCCCTTTTAAGGGTCAGCTCAGCAAAAGGAACACAGTGCAGGAGGCTTGGTAGCTCAGTCTATGACTTGTCCCTGAAACACAGTGCGTGGGAGAGGCCTCTGTCAGCAATGGCTGCTAGGCTCCAATTATGAATTTGGGCCCCATTAACCATGAGGAATCCTTCTTGGCAGATATTTTCCTTCTCAAGGTCCATAAGTGTAAGCAAATTTGTGAAAGAAAAACTTAGAGCAGCTCTTGAAACCTTGTCAATACCCTAGAAGTGTTTGTTAACTAAGATTAAATACAATATTAATACACATTTCTCACCACCACGGAACTGGAGAAACCCCCTTGAGAGATCCAGGAGGTGGATTTCTGTTCTGGCTCCTTTGGGTTTTTCCTTTTCTTGAGCTCTCTGAATTATACCTGGCCTTTTCTGAGTGCACCATGCCGATCTGTGCTGGGATGCTCTTTGTTAGTTCAGGCTCCTCATTCTTATTTCTTTTCTTTTTTTCTTTCTTTCTTTATTCATTAAGGTATTACATATGTGTCCTTATCCCCCATTGCCCCCCCCCACACACACACACACACTCATGCCCTTACCCCCCTAGTGTCTGTGTCCATTGGTTAGGCCTATATTTTATCATTCTTATTTCTTTGCAGAAACATTTGTTCAAAGTTCCCATTAAATACCAAGTTTTTATCTGGGGCATTACCATGGACGCTTTCTTCCTGCCAATGTGTTCTGTAGGATTCTGGCTGTCAGCTCCCCTCATTACCTCGGAGATGGCTGTGTGGCCTCGCAGCCCTGTGATGCCACCCTGACGACTGCGTGCTCAGCCAGCCTTGGTGCCGCTGCTCTGTCTTCTCTCCTGCAACAGTGAGGAATGCAGTCCTCTGCTAGCAGGCGACGACCTCTCTGAGCAGGCAGATCCCATCAACACAAATTTGCCTCTTGGCAGGAACTATTTAAGGCCTACTTTTATCTCGGAGAGATTCCTAACTTTTACATGTCACCATGTTACAGGAAATGGTCATATTTTTAAGGTACAGGGAGAGACATGGGCACCACAGTTTAAGGTGTGGCAACTCATGCTGGTGATCTGGCTAATTCTGGGCCCACTTATCACCCGGAAACTGAAAGGATCCCAGGTATAGCCCATTCAGAGTGCGAGCGAGAGCACAAAAGGAGACAGTCCCAGCACAAGAGGTGGAGAGTTCTGACCTACAAGATAAAATCCAAGTCCCCTGAAATTTGATCTGTTCACCCTTCCAGGTTAATTATGCACTGTTCACTCTTTAGGCATTTAAAGTCCTAGCATTTCAATAACCCTGCCTGGGCTTTTGCTCTTTTAATTCTCTTTATCAGAATTCACCACCACCCAACCTCCTTTCTTTCCAGTTGGCTCTAATCATCCTTTATGCCTCCAGTTGGGTGCCACCCTTTCCAGCAAGTGTCCTGGAAGTCTTCTTTTCACTCCCACATGATCTAGCTGGTTAGGTGCCTTCATTTTATACTCTCCAATACCCTAACCTTTATTTGTCATAGCTCTTAACACAGGTCTTAAAATAACTAAATTCCCTCATAAATGAATCTTATTCAGGAGTCAGGGAATCTTATTCATTTTTGAACCCCTTGAAAAAATAACACAATAATTAGTATGCAGTAAGTGCTCAAATTATGTTTGTTGAATGGAAATGTGAATGCCTTGATTCCGTATTTTGGTATTTTACTAATTATCTACCTCAGGAAAACACAGGGATTTCCCATTGAACTACTCCTTGCTGATATAGATTACAGTTTATATTTATTATTATTTTCCAAGTCTGGACCCCAGGAATTATGCTTTCAAATACAGTAAAACTGAAAATCTTCAAAATCTTAATTATAATGGTTTTGCACACACACACACACGTTATGCAAGTGTTCTTTCAAATCAGATTAAAGTACACTATTATAGTGGGTGATAAAAGGAAACAAACAGAAATAGGAAATATCCTCCTATCTAATAAAAGAGTAATATGCAAATTATCATCACTCCGCTACACTCACAAGCCACACCCGCTAGCCAATCAGGAGCGAGTATGCAAATTAACCCAACCAAGATGGCTGCGGCCACAGAGAGAGCAGGAGGGAGGCTTGGGTTTCCCTGGCGATGGAGGAAGCCAAGCTTTCCGCACACCCTGGCTGGCCCAGGCCTCAGCTTAAGGCTACAAAGTTTCAATTACAGAAGATAAATTAATCCCAACAGAAATGGCTGCCACCACAGAGGGAGCAGAAGACTTGGCTCTGCTCCAGGTACAAAGTTTCAATTGTAGAATATAAATAAGTCCCAGATTCCAGGGCCTCCACTTGGGTCACCGGGGGGCATGGCCAGCCTGCAAACCACCACAGGCCCCTCGCCCAGGCTGCCCCACACCCCAAAGGAACCCCCACCCTGATCCGGGACACCCTTCAGGGCAAACCAGCTGGCCCCCACCCATGCACCAGGCCTCTATCCTTCTATCTAATAAAAGAGTAATATGCAGATTGACCATCACTCCAACACACAAGATGGCTGCCTCCATGTGGTCAAAGATCCTGCCCCTATGTGGACACAAGATGGCCGCCACAAGATGGCCAGCAGGGGAGGGCAGTTGGGAGGGACCAGGCCTGCAAGGGAGGGAAGTTGGGGGTGATCAAGCCTGCAGGGGAGGGCAGTTAGGGGTGACCAGGCCGGCAGAGGAGGGAAGTTGGGAACAAACAGGCTGGCAGGGGAGCAGTTAGACATCAATCAGGTTGGCAGGGGAGTGGTTAGGGGGTGATCAGGCTAGCAGGCAGAAGTGGTTAGGGGCAATCAGGAAGGCAGGCAGGTGAGCAGTTGGGAGCCAGCAGTCCTGGATTGTGAGAGGGTTGTCCAACTGCCCGTTTAGGCCCGATCCTACCGAGATCGGGACTAAACAGGAAGTCAGACATCCCTTGAGGGGTCCCAGATTGGAGAGGGTGCAGGCTGGGCTGAGGGACAGCCCTCCCCCCATCCCCCGTGCACGAATTTCGTGCACCGGGCCTCTAGTCCTATCTAATAAAAGAGTAATATGCAAACTGATAATCATTCCAAGACACAAGATGGCCACCCCCATGTGGTCAAAGATGGCTGCCCTCATGTGGACACAAGATGGCCACTACAAGATGGTCTGCAGGGGAAGGAAGTTGTGGGCAGTTAGGGGTGACCAGGTTAGCAGAGGAGAGCAGTTGGGGGAGACCAGGCCAGCAAGGGAGGGCATTTGGGGGGGACCCAGGCCTGCAGGGAGGGCAGTTTGGGGGACCAGGCCTGCAGGGGAGGACAGTTGGGGGGGGCAGGCCTGCAGGGGTGGGCAGTGGTGGGCGATCAGACCAGCAGGGAGGGCAGTTAGGGGAGACCAGGCCTGCAGGGGAGGGCAGTTGAGAGGACTAAACTGCAGGGGAGGGCAGTTTGGGGGGCCAGGCCTGCAGGAGATAGCAGTTGGGGGGACCAGGCCAGCAGAGGGCAGTTGTGGGGCAACCAGGCCTGCAGGGGAGGGCAGTTAGGGGCAATTGGGCTGGCCGGGGAGCAGTTAGGCATCAATCAGGCTGGCAGAAGACTGGTTAGGGTGTGATCAAGCTGGCTGGCAGAAGTGTTTAGGGGCAATCAGGCAGAGGCAGACGAGCAGTTGGGGAAGACAGTTGGGTGGATGGTGTGATCAGGCCTGAATGGGTGGTCTGACATCCCTCGAGGGGTCCCAGATTGGATAGAGTGCAGGCTGGGCTGAGAGACATGCCTCCCCCTGCCCTCTCCGCCCCCCCCCCCCCGCCCCGTGCATGAATTTCATGCACCAGGCCTCTAGTTTTAATATATATTTTACCTTCTGTCGGTCTGTTATTTCACTTTTAACATATTAATTAATGTAAACTTTGATAATTACTTTAAAATGGTGATCATCCTTTGAGACCTTATAATTTGATTGGGATAATATTTTACTTAAACATTAAGAAATATATTTGGAATACTATTAATAATACTTTTTATTTTCAAAATTCATAACCACAATAATTTTAAGAAAGCTGTTCTCAAAACTAAAACCATGTAGAAATTGATTTATGAATTCAGAGAGCCAATTCTTTTAAAGGATTACCCCTCCCCAAAAAAGTGATTACTAACTCTTAGTTTCCAAGGTTGTTTCCAAATAAAGTGATGATCTTAGTCAAGATACGTTCTGTTTAATTTTATTACAATAAAACACTGCTCAAGATTTTTCTCATCCTCTCCTTTCCTAAAACCTATTCATCAAAACAAAAATGATGATTATGGCCTTTTCTGAAGATAAGAAGTTCATATTTGAAGTCCAGTTTTGATATATTCATAGAATTAATTTTTTTCAGAATTAAAAAAAATGTTTGATTTTTATATTACCTTTCTGGTTCAGGAAGCAATAGTTACATCAGTGGAATTTATAATTAGTCTGAAAATTAATTTGTTGTATATGAAAGTATCAAATTAGATATCATTATTTTTGGTTTATTTCTTGCCCCCCCAAATCTTATTTAAGAAATATCTGTATGTAATTATAGTTAAAATAATTATAATTTCTTAAGTGAACATTATTCTACTTTAAGTAGAAAAATATTAACATAATTCTCTTTCTATGTCTTTTTACTCATATGAATGAAGGCTGTGATCTAATGTTATTTATATTTTTAACTTATTGCTCTTTGAAGTATGTGTTGATATCATAAAAGCACAAAATATGAACAAAATTATTTCAATGTTACAATGGGTATTTGTTGAATGAATGAGTTTAATTAAAATTCTTTTAGAAAAAATGCTTTGTGGAGAATTTCCTATGAATTGTTTCAGTAATTCTTAAGTAATAGCTATTTTAAAAAACTGATTACTTGAAAGGAAAGTTTATTTTTTGCCAGTCTTTCCATAAATATGTGTTTGTTACAGATTGGATCAGTTTATCTCAGAAAAATAGAAATATAATTAATGACACCTGAAATTATTTTTTTCAGAGATGTATAGCTCGGATTCCCTGACCTGCTGCTGGAATTTGCTTTTTCTTAGATCTAGGGCAAAAAGGAACTGGCACGCTTGCTTCCCTGCTGCTGCCATGTTAAGCATGTTCACTTCACAGGCGCCTGTGGATGAAAGTGTAATTGTGTGGAAGGTGAATTGATTGCAATTAACCTCAGGACTTACCCTCAGGCTGGGGTATTCTACCTCTTTTTCTAGGAATGTGCCATCAGGGTCATAATACATAGCTGATGAATACATATATCATACAGGGAAACACATATATTATGGGACAAAGTACATAAATCATGTAGAAAAACATGCATTATACTGAGATGATCAAATTATAAATGAAGCACATAAATCATAAGATTACACTGTTGAATTGTATCAGGAAACATAAATTATATAGTGAAATCCCAGGGTCACTGGAGAGTTCACTGAATAATGAAATGAGTTCCTATAAGTTAAGGAAAAGTGGAGTAACTCAGGTAAAAACCCATTGTGTATTATGTTAAATATTCCATTCCATCTAATTTTATCTTCTACACCTCTGTACCCAAAGAATCAAGGTTGTACAACATGAGGTAAGGGGCATAAACAAACAACAAATGCAAGATTGAATGATGATGTGCTGTAAGTATATTCAAGTATATAAACTTTCAAATATAGTGCACATTTATAGCCAAGTTTTTAAGTCAAAGTTGGAAAAGATGGTAGTTCTAATGTCAGCTGCAAATATCAGGTCAATGTCTAATTCTAAAATAATGTCTTGAATCTCACAGAGAAGATTTCCAAAATAGAGAAGAGATTAAATTAAGATTTGGCTTGCTCTGAATGTAGATAAGCAGTTAAAATTTGGATCAAGTCATTGCATTAAATAATGAACAATAAAAACATTTGAACTGGAGAGTATTATGCTAAGCGAAATAAGCCAGTCAGAGAAAGATAAATATCACATGATCTCACTCATTTGTGGAATATAATGAACAATGTAAACTGATGAACAAAAACAGATCCAGAGCCAGAGAAGCATCAATCAGATGCTCAAACCTCAGAGGGAAGGTAGGGGAGGGTGGGGGTAAGGGGAGAGATCAACCAAAGGACTTGTATGCATGCATATAAGCCTAAGCAATGGACACAGACACCAGGGGGATGAGGGCATGAGTGGGGGTGGTGGTGGGGGGGTGGTGGTGAATGGGAGGATAAGGATACATATGTAATACCTTAATCAATTAAAAAAATATATTATGCATATAGGAAGACTTTGCTTACCTTCCTTTGGGAATTATGTTTTGCATTTAACTGTCTTTTCCTCAATTTCTCTGTACCTTTGTTCACACATGTATTAATAGATAAAAGAGAAGCAAAATGAAGAAGAGAATTCTTCAACTCAGTTTTGCTTTTTAAAGAAAAGTCACAAGCTGGCAAAGGCCACTCTGCAAGGTTTAAGAGAAGGTAGACTTTCACACACAATACAGAACAATGATACAAATCAGATCAATCTCTCAAAGTTCCTCAATGCAATGCTCATCCACGTGAATTATGTTCTCACTAAAGCAAGAGCCTGGAATTCACATCCGTTCCCAGCTCTGGTGAGTTAGGGTTATGGTCAAAGCTTGGTGTACTGAGGGATTCCTTAGCCATAAACAAAGTGTTTGACCCACCACTCTATTCCTCAGGGCAATAGAGAGCCGGAGCTAACTGAATTTATACAGTGGAAATTGATAGTTTATTGCTGACCCCGGAGGGGCAGGGGCACTGCCTCACATCCTATTTCTGGCTTTTCTTGGCATTTGTTACTGCAGATAAAGGTAGATTGTGTCAAGATGTGCTGCTGGTCCTAGAATACAATTGTGTCAAAATGCAAGTGCTAAATTTTATTTGAAGGGAAGCAATAAATTAGCACCCCAAACAATCCCTGCCTTTCCTTAACATCATATTTCAAATTCTCCCTGTTCCTCATGTTTCATGCTGGTTAACACACTTCTAAGGATGCTAAAAGGCATATATCCTGTTAGTTGTACACAAGTAATTATAAAAAAAAACTGTAGAGCAAAAGACACACAGAACTCCTTTGTTTTAAATGGCAAGTGAAATGCAAAATAATAATAATGAAGATTTAATGCACAAAAAAGTTTAGTTTGTTGTTTGTAAATTTAGTTTTGCCTGCTAACTGGAACTGTTTTGTCCCCAAAGCATCCATAAATGGTTAAATATGCTCAATATAAGTATAATCATTTTACCCTATGATCTATGTGTTTCATTAGTTGAGGTACACATTTTGCTATAATAAATGTGCTTCTGTAAATGATCTATGCATTTCTTTCTGAAATGTATGTGTTTCACCAGAAAAGGTATGTGTTCATCAACTATGAATAATGTTCCTAACGGCACCACATTATATTACTTGGCTGGTATCCGCACAGAATTACACATCCATTCCCTCATGGCCATGAGCCCTGCACCGCAAGAAGACACACATCAGCCCTGTCACTCTCAGGTGTCGATGCACACGTGCCTAACGCTGCAGTCCTGGGAACCACAAATGAGAGTGAGGGGGCATGGAGCTATTTTGCAGGTGGATATGTTTGGTAAATAAACAGGAAACCAGGGATTTTTCTAGTCCTGTCCTTTTATAACCCAGAAGAAGACAAAATAATAGTTATCACGGTTGAGATTTTATTGTTTATCATAGATGGACATCCTTCCACTTACTTCAATTAAACATCGCTTAGAAAAAGGATGGACTTGTATAATTCTAAGTTTAACACTGGAAACATTTTTTTGAATTTTTTAAAAGTTATGTGACTTATTCATTAAAATCCCACCAATTTCCTGATTTCAGTGAATTGGCATCTAAAATGATAAAATGAAATTATCTTTATAGATTGAAATTACTTAAAAAGTTAAATACAGTATTCTTCTGTAAATAATGTTGTTGACAACTCATTGATGAGGGGTACACATTAGTTTACAATTAAAAGGAAGAAGAGGTTTTTTTAGGTATAGCAAACCATACAGTGATTTACTTCTCAACATATTAAAATTCAAACAAAGCAATGGTACAATTGAACCCATAACCAATTTTTGGGGCCTATAAGCTATTTGAAGCAATAATGTACAAATTATTAGATTATTTATAGAAATCATTACCCCCCCCTCCAAGTGTATGAGTTTCTTATGTTTAACTGTCAATGTTTTGAAATGTGCCTGATTCTTGGAGATGACCATTCATTTCAGAATAATAACCTCTCAATGGCTTTCTTCATTGTGACATAGAGCCTGTAATTCAATGGACAGGATATTTGTTAATATTGTCATGAGCAGCTGAAATGAATTATAATATCTTCACATAAATGTCTTTATTATGACAGACTCACTTATTTTTTTCATAGATTAAAACTAATGTTTTGTATATGAACTTTTCCATTTAAAAATCATTCATCAATAAACACCAAACACTTTTACATATGACATCAAATGTTTCATTATACATGTTTCCATTTAGTGACCTAACTTCCTCTCTACTTTACATCTATTATTGTAGATATTTCTTTCATTAATACATTTATTAACATTTTTTTTTATTTACTGCAATGACTAATACCTGGGGGTGATTTTTCTAGTATAATAGGAATTAAGAATTTTTATATCTTTTATCAGCTGGCAGCCATTCATATTATATTTGAGATATTTATCTATATAGGCATTGTATACATTAAATCAAGCAGGCCAAACTCAAGGCCCGTGGGCCCCATGCCTGGTTTCTTTGGCCCGTGTTAGCCTTTGAGTTTGACATGCTTGCATTAAGTAGTTCTGAAATAATTAATTTATTGCTTTTAGAGAATTGTCAAAATTTTTTCTACAGCAGAATGTTTTAATGGTACTCTCATTTTCATTTTTTTTAAGAACATAAATGCATGTGTGAAAAAAGAAGGTTTTGGACAAGTGCATTCTTTCTGATAAAATTAGGTCATCATTAAAATTGGTTTAATTCAGCCCATGTGTAAAATTGCCTTAGCCACAAATATTTTAGGGACATACACAAAACATTTAAGAAAAAAATGGGTTTATTCATAGGGATCAGACATAGCCTTTTCTTTAATACATGTTATACTAAGTATTATTTAGTGATTTTGTGAATTAAGTGTTAGTAATATTATAATACCTTTGATGGTATTTTGGATATCACTAACAGATAAATTCTTTATGTTATCCTATAAGTTGTTGCTTAAAAAACAGAGGCAGGAAATCTGCTATATATGTTGTAGCAAATTCTCAGAAAGATTTTGAAGTCTATATTGAACTTTCCTCTTACCAAGTTGGATCAATATCCTCAATTACATGTTACATTTTACTTAGAAAACCCTCATTGGGTTAAAATCGGTCATATGTGAATAGTTCATAAGTAAGTTCCTTGACACCTAAAATGGTCTGAGTGATAAACATTTAACCAATTTGAATCCACTTTGTATGTGATTGAGTATTTAAGAAAAATCTCATTGGTAAAGACTCCTAAAGACCTTCACTGAAAGGATTCCATTTAGCGACTAATGAAAATAATCACATATATCTTCATACTTGCAAAATATTTTATTCATAGATTTCCACCACCATACATATACATTACACATAGCTCTGAAATATATTTTTATAATGTTTAAAGGTTATTGAAAGAATATGGTAATATTTTGTTTGTTTTGTTTTAGTCCAGATTCATTGTGATTAGTTTATTTCACTGGCACTGTCAGGACCTTCCTAATGCTTGCTGAACCTAAATGTGATCTGAATTGGTGCTTTCTGCAGAAAACCCAGCTCGGGCATTGTCTATAATTTGCATGTTTTCAGCTCCAATACCATGGTATCTTTCCTGTGGGTTTTATTTACTTGAGGGCTATGCCAAAAACTTTGCTGCAATAAAAAACAATCTCTAAGCAATCTGAGGTGAAAAAAAATAAGTTGCATATTAAATAAAATGATCATTTTTTTTTTTTTTAGAATTTGTGCAGATGCTAATACATTTTAAAATAGGGTTAAATCAGGTTATATTAGGTTGAACACATCTTAAATTGCTAAAGAGTTTCACAGTAACATTTTGGTCATCAGCTGCAGCCATTATCTGGGGATAAATCAATTTGCAGCAGCTGTGGACAGCTGCTTACGCATAGAGCAGAGCAGCTTAACTGTAGAAGCATGTTTAAAGTTAAAAGGCCAGAGTCCTGCTGACTACACATAAGGATTTTTTTTTTTTTTTAAAGAATGACCATAGCATCACATTGCCTGGCTCCGAAGGCACTGAGCCAATTTTGTTAATTCATCCTACATAATAGCTGATTTGATATGCTTTCTCTTCCAGCCTTCTTGTTAAGGATGATGCATATTATAGAAACTTGTCTTGTGTTTTTTGTTTTTTACAAATAATTCTCTTAGAATTCAGTAAGTGCTTCTGGCAATGGCAGAACTAGTGCTTTTATGGTCTTTTAATGTGTGAAGGAGATTGTCCTTGGTTTCTTTAAAAGGTCACTATCAGGTACAGAGTTTTCTTCAACTGTAAGCAGAATGGTGCTGTACGAGATAAAAAGTCTTGCAGCAAATTAAAATAAAGAAGGTACAGACTTTGCCATAGATATAGTTATACATCAAATTATTGTGTTTTTCTTTCTTTAATTTTTCTCACTTGACACAACAGTTTGTTTTCCAAGTTTTGAGACCAAGATTTAGAAAGTTAAAAAAAATTGCTGAATTGAGTTTTAAGTTTATATTGGTATATTTAGAAAATGGATGATGAGCAGAGAGAAAAAGGTATTTATATAAAAATAGCTTTCTGAATTAAGTCGAAAACTATATATACAAATTCAACTGTGTATCAATAGTGGTTTATTTAATGGATTTACTTTTTACAATGTAGTGCATCCTGTGTAATAACCTCAAATGCCCAAGACAAGGTACAAATATGGCTTATATCTTGTACAGTAATGTAATCTAATATGGACCAGTTATTGTTGTTAATGTTAGAATAATGAATTCTGTCAGAGTGCAGAGGATATTCATGGTAAGTAAATCATTGTCATTGAAGACATTACATTGCAATGGTTTGAGACTTACATTGGAAAAATTTTGTCACTCACATAAAAATTGTATATGAAATATCTGACACATTATTAGTGTCCCACCCAAATTTTAAATGTGATTGTTAAATTAATAGTAATTAAATGTGAGAATAATTTTCTAGAAGGAAAAATATCTTGTTTCTATGGGCTAAATATGCTTGCTGGAAATTGTGATTTAATTGATCCTAATGTTAAAATAAAAAAATGCCAATATCGTAATAGCTTCAACTTTAATACAGTTTGGTCCTATGTTACATTTTAAAAAATGTTAAGTTAAATTAATCTAAATTCTTAGTATTCTGCATAAATGTTGTTGTGAGGACATGCCAGAATCTAAGAGAGACTGTTTCTAGATACTTTAAATGTTAAGCAAAAATGAAGAGCACATAGAGTCATTTTTAAAAGTGTGAAAGTAGTTTAGTTTCACACACATATACCTTTAATTAATAAGACCAACAGAAACAGTGATGTCAATTTTAATTATTGTTAAATAAGCACAATTCTTGGCTAAATACTTTCCATTTAAACATACAGAAATACCTTTGATTCATACTGTGGTAAAATCCTGGATTCAAAAATCCTAAAAAACCTCATGGGAAGTACTTAACTTTATGTTAGTGGGGAGTGGGAGTGGAAACTTTTCCAGTGAGGCTCCTATTCGCTACTTGTTTTTTTTTTTTTTTAAATAAGTCTTTATTGTTCAGATTATTACAGGTGTTCCTCTTTTATTTTTCCCCATAGCTCCCCTCCACCTGATTCCCCACCCCACCCCATGCCCTTACCCCCCGCCACTGTCTTCATCCATAGGAGTAAGATTTTTGTCCAATCTCTCCCCGCACCCCTCACACCTGCTTCCCCTGAGAATCGTCAGTCCACTCCCTTTCTATGTCCCTGATTCTATTATATTCACCAGTCCATTCTGTTCTTCAGATTTTTCATTCACTTGATTTTTAGATTCACTTGTTGGTAGGTATGTATTTGATGTCATTTTGTTGTTCATAATTTTTATCTTTACCTTTTTCTTCTTCTTCCTCTTCTTAAAGGATACCCTTCAGCATTTCGTGTAATCCTGGTTTGGTGGTGATGAACTCCTTTAGCTTTTTCTTGTCTGTGAAGCTCTTTATCTGACCTTCAACTCTGAATGATAGCTTTGCTGGGTAGAGTAATCTTGGTTGTAGGTTCTTGCTTTTCATCACTTTGAATATTTCTTGCCACTCCCTTCTGGCCTGCATAGTTTCTGCCAAGAAATCAGCTGACAGTCGTATGGGTACTCCCTTGTAGGTAATTAACTGTTCTTCTCTTGCTGCTTTTAATATTCTCTCTTTGTCTTTTGCCCTTGGCATTTTAATTATGATGTGTCTTGGTGTGGTCCTCTTTGGATTCCTCTTGTATGGGGTTCTGTGCGCTTCCTGAACTTGTACGTCTATTTCTTTCACCAGGTAGGGAAAGTTTTCTGTCATTATTTCTTCTAATAGGTTTTCAATATTTTGCTCTCTCCCTTCTTCTGGCACCCCAAAAATTCGGATGTTGGTTCGCTTGAAGTTGTCCCAGAGGCTCCTTACACTATCTTCATATTTTTGGATTCTTTTTTCTTTTTGTTTTTCTGGTTGGATGTTTTTTGTTTCCACATATTTCAGATCTTTGGTTTGATTCTTGGGGTACGTTGATCTACAGTTGAGTTTCTGTATATTCTTTATTTCAGACAGTGTATGCTTCATTTCTGACTGATCCTTTTCCATTTTTTTGGCATTCTCATTAAGGTCCTTGAAGGTCTCACTAAGCTCCTCAGAAGTGTCATCAAGTTTCTCAGCAGTTTTTAGAAGATTCTTGAGTAACCTCACCTGTGCACGAATTTCACACACCAGGCCTCTAGTTGTATATAAATGTGCAAAAAATTATCTAAATAGTGATTTCATATACTTTACAAAAATTAAGTCAAAATAAATCATAGACAAATTTAAAAATTATAAAACTATCAAAGATAATAAATAAGAAATCTAGGTGACTTGCATTTGGCAATAAGTTTTTAGATACAATGTCAAATCATTATTCATGAAAGAAAAAATTGATAAATTACATTTCATTAAAATAAAAGTCTGTTCTGTGAAAGACACTGTTAAAGGAAGAAAGAGACAAGCCACAGATTGGGAGAATATATTTGAAAAACACATGTTTGATAAGGAATTGTATATAAAATATATTCTTAAAACTCGACAACTGAATTAAAAAGTGGGCAAAAGTTTTGAGCAGACACTTCATCAAAGAAGATATGCAGATGGCAAATA
This sequence comes from Corynorhinus townsendii, assembly GCA_026230045.1. NCBI lineage: Eukaryota > Metazoa > Chordata > Mammalia > Chiroptera > Vespertilionidae > Corynorhinus > Corynorhinus townsendii. Next base: position 73,677,544 of record JAPDVU010000001.1, on the reverse strand, counting down.
AGTGTATGAGAAGATGATCCACATGCTATGTCAGCAGGGAACTGTAAATTAAAACATCAATAAGATACCAAAACACATCTATTAGGGTGGTTGAAATCCAAAACACTGACAACACCAAATGCTGGCTAGGATGTGGAGCAAAAGGAACTCTTATTCCCTGGTGGTAGAAATGCAGACTGGTGCTGCCACGTTGGAAGACTGGCAGCATTTTACAAAGCTAAAGATAGCCTTGCTATGTAATCCAGCAACTGTGCTCCTTGGTATTCACCCAACTGAGTTGAAAACTTCTGTCCACACAGAAACCTGAACATGAATGATTATGGTAGCTTTATTCATAAATGTCAAAATGTCCTTTTGGCATCTTGAAATACAAAATTATTCAGTGATAAAAAATGAACTACTAAGCCACAAAAATACGCGAAGCCACCTTAAATGTATATTGCTAAATGAAAGAAACCAGTGTGAAAAAAGCTACATACTCTATAATTCCATATACATTCCATTCTGAAAAAAGAAAAACAATAGAGACCATAAAAGAATTAGTGGTTACCAAAAGTTGGGTAGGAAGGTGAAGTTGAGAAATAAATAGGTGGATCACAGGAGAATCTTAGGACAGTGAGACTATTTTGTACAAATTATAATAATACATACATGACATAATGCATTTGTCCAAGTCCATAGAACTGTATAACACGAAAAGTGAACCTCATGTAACCTATAGGACTTTAGTTAATAATAATGTATCAGTATTGGTTCATCAATAGTAAAAAATGTACCACACCAATTCAAGATGTTAAAAAAGGAAACCTGAGTATATATAGAATCTGTGTGCGTTCTGCTTGATTTTTCTATAAGCCTAAAACTGCTCTAAAATATGCTATTTAAGAGAAAAACAGATAAAGGTATATTTCTATTTTAAAAAGCTCAAAGAATATAAAAGTTGCAATATTTTAATTCAGAACTCATTAAAATGAAAAAAAATATTACTGTATTGTTGAACTCTGTAGTACCCATTATCCTTTGATTTGTAATTTAAATTTTGTTTGGTAAAAGCAAACAATACTGATTTGTGGAGTGTTTGAAATATGCATATCTTTAAGACCTCTACAACTATTTCATAAATAATATTATTATACCTTTCTGCTATAGGTGTACTTGATGCATCTTTATCTATCTTAAAGATTCTTATTGCACTTTTACAAGTATTCTTTCAATATTTGTGAATAGTGGTTACTGGCTACAAGAAATATTACTTAGGTTGCTTTTCACAGGTGAGTGGCAAGCATACTTCTTGACTTACACTGCAATAATATGGACAGTGGTAGAAGGCATTTGGTTTCTAGTCAGTTGGTATGAATATAATTATTGAATCTCAGTCAAGCAGCTTCATATATAGCTAATGTTAAGTCAGTTTGGCAAAAACAACACTGATAAATAATTCTTAGCAATCCATGGCACAATAATCAAGTTTAATGCTAACTGAACTCTGCACAAACCAGTAAATACCATTTCTCCATCCTATCTAATAAAAGAGTAATATGCAAATTGACCATCACTCCAACACACAAGATGGCTGCCCCCATATGGACACAAGATGGCCAGCAGGGGAGGGCAATTGGGTGGGACCAGGTCTGCAAGGGAGGCAGTTGTGGGTGATCAGGCCAGCAGGAGAGGGCAGTTGGGAGGGACCAGGCCTGCAAGGGAGGGCAGTTAGGGGTGACCAGGCCGGCAGAGGAGGGAAGTTGGGGGCCACCGGGCCTGCAGGGAAGGGCAGTTGGGGGGTACCCAGGCCTGCAGGGGAGGGGAGTTAGGGCAATCATGCTGGCAGGGGAGCAGTTCAGCATCAATCAGGCTGGCAGGGAAGTGGTTAGGGGGTGATCAGGCTGGCAGGCAGAAGCAGTTGGGGCAATTAGGAAGGCAGGCAGGTGAGCAGTTGGGAGCGAGCAGTCCTGGATTGTGAGAGGGATGTCCGACTGCCCATTTAGGCTTAAACGCCCTCCCCCCCCCCCCCGCATGAATTTCATGCACCGGGCCTCTAGTTTATTATAATTCTGAGATGATCTAAGCATAAACATTTTAAAACTAAGTAGTGATAATTTTTAGAACTGATGTTATATATCTCCTTACCTCCTCTCTTTCCTTCTTTCTGTGTCCCACTCTCTTACATTTATATTTCTTTCTCATTACTACTTAATTTCATTCACTAAATGGTCTGTAGTCTTCTGTGTGTCTGAGTAAAGAGAAAGAAAAGGAAATATTATTCAAAATACCTATCACTTATAAACTTATTTCAATAGGGCACTGTAGAATTTTTTTTTTTTTGCCAAACTATATTTTAAAAATTACATGTGATGGTTTTCTTTACATGTACATCAAAAAATCAAGACAGGTTAAGTGCTACTGGCTAGGGTGTTAAAGTAGTTTGTTACTTTAAAAAAAAGTTGATATTGTAATTGTATTCATTAAAATAAGCTTCTACTCCAACTCTAAGGTGTGATGATTATTACTATGTAAAATGATGTTTTACTGCTTTTTGTAATAGTTACAGTCTGGCTAACTGTTGGACAAGCATGATACAGTATCCATAGGATAGAACAGAACAAATCAACAGCATTTTTATTGACCAGCAGCCCAGTTACCAGAAAAAGTTAATTGCTTTGTCCAAAGTGCCTGATTGCTTTCAGGGAAACATTTAAAACTCCAGGAAGAAGTAGACTGACTATCTATTACATATATGGGGCAGCTGCTTTCTAATTACCACGGCCCTGTCCAAGCATTTTTATAATTTGAAGTAAAATTTATATACAGTGTAAACATAGGTTTTAGGGGCATAATTCAAGGAGGTTTTATAAACATATAAACCTCTGTGACTACCACTCCAATCAAGGTAAGCATTTATATCACCTAATTTACCAGTGTCCCATCTCATTTAATTTGCACCATATCTCAGTGGTAAATACTGTTTTGTTTTCTATTATCAAAGGTAAGTTTTGCCTATTTTTGAACTTCTAAAAAATGTAATCAAACAGCATGCATTTTGGGAACAGGGCTTCTTTTGTGCAACATAATCTTTTTTGAAAAATGGGTTGGTATATATCAGTAGTACTTTTCAATTGCTAAGTGATATTCCAACATATAAATGTATCACATTTTGTTTTCTTATTCCACTATGATGGATATTTGAATTTTTTCTAGTTTGCTGATATTATAAGTATAAGGCTTTTCTAAACATTCTTTGTAAGTCTTTTTGTGATTATATTTTTTCACTTCTTTTGGGTAAATTTTAGGAATGGAATTTCTGAGTAATGTAGCAGGTTTATACTTAACTGTATAAGAAGTCACCAGTTTCTGTATTCCCAGTATCAATGACTGAGAGTTCCAATTATGCTGTATTCTCACCAACATTAAGTTTGTCAGTCTATTTTCCTATTGGCTAATCTAATGAGTGTGGGATACTATTTCATTTTGGTTTTAACTAAAAATAACTATGATGTTGAGCATATTTTCCATGTACTGATGTCCAATCATATATCTTCTTTTTAGAAATATCTGTTCAAGATAAATTTTCTATTTTTTAATTGGTAGTTTGCCTTTATTTTCATGATTAGTAGCATTTCCTTATATATTCTGGACACAAGTTTCTTGTATGGTTTATAATTTGAAAATTATTTTATTTTTTGTAATAGTGAATTTTATAAGCACAGGCTTTAATTTTAATAAAGTCCATCTTATCAGTTTTTTATTTTATTATAAGATTTTTTTATTCTATTTAAGAAATATCTGCCTATGCAAAAATCACAAACATATTCTCCTATTAGTTTTAGCTTTTATATCTAGGCCTATGATACCTTGAATTAATTTTTGTGTATAGGATGATGTAGGTGTTGATGTTCATTATTTTTAACATGTAAATCTATTATTTTTATCACCATTTAAAAAACAACAACAATTTTCCTTTCCTCATTGAATTGCCTTGGGGTTTATATTTGTGAACCCCATTCTATATCCATAAATCTAGTCTGTTCTCTACATTTAATTCTGTGATCCAGTTTTATGTCTTCATAATCCTATGTAATAAAGATCTAATATGCTTATTAGACCAAAACAACCATCTGGACAACCTTTTGGATGGCCTTGCGGATAACCTTCTGGGCAAAGCCAGGGCTGCGAGGGCCAAAGCAGCCGGGGCTGTGAGGGCCGAGACCCTTGCCTGAATTTCATGCATCGGGCCTCTAGTAGGATCATGTTGCTTGGTAACTGTAGCTTTATTAGTATAATAAGGCTTGAAATGGCCAGTGTATGAACTATAACTTTATTCTTCTTTTCAAGATTTACCTGGCTATTCTAGAACCTTTGCATTTCCATGTAAATTTTAGAAATAAATGGTCAATTTACACATGTAAACACACATACACAAACAAACTACTTTTTGGAATTTTGGTGGAAGTTGCCTTCAACCTACCATCAATTTGGAGAAAATATCTTAACAAAATTAAGTTTTCCAATCACAATAATAGTATATCTTTCTACTTATTTAGGTCTCATAAAATTTTTATATCTGTCTTTTGATTCAATAGTAAATAAAAATTTAGTATTTAACTTCCCAAATACAATTGATTTTTAAACACTAATCTTGTACTTCCAAACCTGCAAAATCTACTTTTTTTGTTCTAGCAGTAGTGTTCTATGTTTCCTTACATTTCCTACAAAGATAATTTAGAATGATTTCTGCAGTAATCAGATTGTACATGAATAAAGAAAAGTTTAACTTTTGGTTTAAATGTTTATGACCAATGTTTATTTTGTTGTCTTGCCTTTTTACACTGTGAGGACCTCCATGTTGAATTGGAAATGATAAAAGCAAAAATTCTGGCCTTGAACTTGTGGAAATGTGTTTTTCAGGTTACTTCTTTGGTCCATGTTATTTATTAGCATGTGTCTTAATTTCCAAATATTTTAGGTTTATAATTTAATAACATTTTGGAAAGAGGACATATTCTGTAATATTTCAAAGTGTTAAAATTTATTGATGCTTATTTTTTTGAGCCAACACATGATCTATCACTTAAAACATTCCATGTGCACTGAAAAATGTGTATATTCTGTAGCTACTGATTGCAATGTTTCAAAATGTCAATTAGGTCATGTTGTTGGTAGTATTGTTCAAATATTCAATATTATCAACAATTACACTTCCTCATTCTATTAATTTAAAAGATAAGAGTGTTAAATACTCCAACTATCTTTGTGTATTGATGCATTTCTTCATTTAGTTTTGTAATTATTTTCCTTCATGTGTTTTAAAGCACTGTTTTTAAGTTCATTCATTGTTAGAAATATACAGTCTTTCTCACAGATTGACATGTAAAAATGTTTCCTGTTCACCTGTAGTAATACTTCTGTACCTAAAGTATTTTATATTGTATTAAGCAACACTACTTTTCTTATACTTATTAGCTGTATGGTAAATCTGTTTACAACATTTTACTTCCAACCTATTTTATATTTGTATTTAAGATTTCTTTTTTAATAAAAAAATAGAGTTGGGTCTTTTTAAAATCTATTCTGTCTTTGTACTTAAATTATAGAACATAGTCCATTTACATTTATTATAATTGTTCATCTTTACTTAAGTTTATCTTTTTGCTATTTCTTTTCTAGTTGTCCATCTGATTTCTTTTTTAATTCCTCACTTTTATCTTTAGTTTTGTTTTAGTAAAATGTTTTCAGGATTTTCTCTGATTACTCTATTGTGGTTTATCTTTGTGCTATCATTTTACATTTGCCCTGGGAATTGAAACTCTAACTTAATACAGTATTCTTAGTGGTAAGAATAATTTACTATATTTCACTATATACCAATTAATATTATGCATTATAATTTTATCCTTTGTTTATCACATGTCTATATATATTACTAATATCAAAATGCAATGTTATAAATTTTACTTTAATCAGTTGTCTTTTAATAGAATTAAATGTAAAATGATAATATTTTATATTCCCTATATTTACCATTCCCATTGTTCTTTATTTCTTCTTATAGGTCCAAGTTGCATCTAGTATAGTTTACATTTAACCTTATTATTATTTTTTAAATTATGTTTTGATTGATTTTTTTTAGAGAGAAAGAGAAAAGGAGAGGGAGAGAGAGACACACACATCAACCGGCTGCCTCCTGCATGCCCCCTACTGGGGATTGAGCCCACAACCCATGTATGTACCCTAACACAGAATTGAACCAGTGACCTCTCTGTGCCTGGGAAGATGCTCAACCAACTTAGCCACAATGTGCAGGGCCATTTAACCTTATTTTTTGAGGAATTCTTTGCAGGATGTAAAGTGATGGCCTCAAAATCATATTTTTATTTCAGTACTTTAAAGCATTTTTTGTATTGTCTTCTAGTTTCTGTTGTCTAGGGTAAAAAGCCTGTTTTATTTACATTATTGTTACTTTTTATGGAAAATGTCTCTTTTTCTCATGACTGGAATATTATTTTCCTCTTTATTTGCAGCTTCCATCATTTTTACTAATATTTACCTGGATGTGGTTGGTTAGGTGTTTATCTTAAGTTTTGCAGAGGTTCTTGGATCTGCAAATTTTCTCCCCTGCCCCTCTACCCTCCAAGATCTAGGAAATTCACAACCTCATCTCCTTCTGGGTTTTGGATTATACCTATACTAGAGGCCCGGTGCATGAAAATTTGTGCACTCGGGGCGGGGGGTCTCTCAGCCCAGCTTGCCCCTCTCACAGTCCAGGAGCCCTCAGGGGATGTCCTACTGATGGCTTAGGCCCACTCCCCACAGCCAATCAGGGGAAGGCACCACCCTCATCACCCCCTCACTGCTGCTGCCTCTGGCCTCCCTCTGCGGGAGGTGACCCAGTGATCGGGGGAAGGCAACGCCCCCATCACACCTCTGCTGCCGCCACTGCTAGCCATACGGCTGCCTGATCCTTGGCCCTGGCAGCCACCACAGTTTGCTTGAGCCTCAGCCCAGCCCTCATTACCTGAGCCTCAGACCCTGGGCAGTGGCAGCCGCCATCCACAGCTTGCCTGAGCCTCAGGCAGCTGCTGCAGCTTTGTCCAGAAGAACACAGCATCCAGTCCCTGTGCACCCCTACACACCTCGCCAATCACACAATCCCACCCACCCGTGTGTGCCTTCCATGCACACAGTTTCCTGCTGATCGGTCATTATGGTGTGATGGTGTGACAACCATTAGCATATTAACTCTTGATTATATAGGATTAGACTGCTTGATATTATGCCATAGGTCCCTAAAATTTTCTTTTTCAATCTGTTTTCTGTCTTTTTTTTATATTGGTTAATTTTTATTCACCTGTCTTTAAGCTTAGTAATTCTGTTTTCCTTAGGCTTCTGTCTTCTGTTTAATCTACTTGGTGAACATGTTACTTCAAATATTGTACTTTTTGATATGAAAATTTTCAGTTGTCTCTTTTTTTATATTTCCTTTTATTGATTAAGATTCATTATGACAATCTTTTTCTACAAGCTTCTATAGATTTCTATAATAACAGTCTTAAGTTTTTAATGAGTAATCCAGTTTCTGGGTAATCTCAGGGTCTTTCTCTACTGACTTCTTTTTTGTTGAGCTTGTCTATGAATTTTTATTGTATACTATACATTATGGTAACATACTGTAGTGAGTCTAGATCTGTGGTTGGCAAATGTTTACTTAAAGGGCTAGATACTAACAATTTTAGGTTGTGGGATCATCTACACTAATAAAAGAGAAAGATGCAAATCGACTACCTCCACAACACCCACCAGCCAATGAGGAGTGAGTATTCAAATTAACCTGACAAAGATGGAAGGTTAATTTGCATATGCAGGCATCCAGCTGCCCAGGTCCCAGGAACATCCTCGGGACCCAGGCCACTCTGAGTCTGTAGGCCTGTGTGTAGGCCCTCAACTGCCAGGGTCCCAGAACGCCCCCAGCCACTCCTGGCCTACCAGCCTTGGTGCCGAGCAGTAGGGGGCAGGGTGGCAGAGGCTTGAGCAGGGCCTGAGTGGAGCCGGGGGATGGGAGGGAGCCTTCCCAAGCCATGACACAGGCCTGATCGGAGCCGGGGAGCCCTGCCCAAGCCACGGCAGAGGCTTGAGCAGGGCTGGAGCAGAGCCAGGGGCTGCAGAGGAAACACCTCTTCTGACCGCCCATTGGCTAAGCTCCCTGTACGCCACTGGTAATGTTCTTGGTAACTTGAGTAATAAGAATCCAAAAAGGTGATCTAGGGTTTTTCCACCACTCCTGGAGGAAAAAACAAAGGTCCACTGCTAGAGGGCTATCCTGCCCTACCCGGTTTGGCTCAGTGGATAATGCCTTGGCCTGCTGACTGCAGGGTCTGGGTTCGATTCTAATCAAGGGCATGTACCTAGGTTGCAGGCTCCTCCCTGGCTGGGGCCCAGGTCAGGGCTCATGCAGGAGGCAACAAATCGAAGTGTCCCTCTCACTTTGATGTTTCTCTCTGTCTTTCCCTCTCTCTTCCACACTCTCTAAAAATCAGTGGAAACATATCCTCAGGTGAGGATAAAAAAAGAAAGAAAGAAAGAAATGTCATATCCTATGAAAGACACATCTTGAAAATGCCTAAAGAAAGTTGTCATTTTTTTCATGGTGAAGGGACTGGAGTCTGTGTTGATGAAAACACCTTTGCGGCTGTGGTGGTTAGCAGTGGCTGCAGCAGCGGGGTGATGGGGCTGGCGCCTTCCCCTGATCAGCCCGGTCGCCTCCCACAGAGGGAGGCTAGACTGCGGCTTCGGCCCGCTCCCCATCAGTAGGACATCCCCTGATGGCTCCCAGTCTATGAGAGGGGGCAGGCTGGGCTGAGGAACTCCCCCCCCCCCCGTGCATGAATTTTGTGCACTGGGCCCCTAGTATATAATAAAAGGCTAATATGCAAATCAACCCGATGGTGGAACGAACAGTCGCTATGATGTGCACTGACCACCAGGGGGCAGATGCTCAACTCAGGAGCTTCCTCCTTGTGGTCAGTGCACTCCCATAGCGGGAGTGCTGCTCAGCCAGAAGCTAGCTCATGGCTGGTGAGTGCAGTGGCGGTAGTGGGAGCCTCTTCCACCTCCTCGGCAGTGCTAAGGATATCCAACAGCCGGCAGTTGGACATCCCCCGAGGGGTCCCAGATTGTGAGAGGGTGCAGGTTGGACTGAGGGACCACCCTCCCCCCCTCCCTCGCCCGAGTGCAGGAATCTTATGCACCAGGCCTCTAGTAGACAATATTTGCCATAACTATCTAACACTGCTTTTGTAGTTTGACAGAAGCAACACAAGATGTTTAAACAACTGAGTATGGCTATGCCGCAAAAAACTTTATTTAAAAAAACACCCCTTATTGTAAATAGTGTGCAATTTTATTGTAAATGGTGGGCAGTTAGATTACTGGCAAATTTTTTTGGCCTGTCACTCTTTGTTTCTTATTTATTTTGATGGCTCTATATCAGTTTTGAACTTAGTTCTAGGTATTTTTCTTGTACTTACACTATGGGCTTTCCAGACTTCTATGAATAGTCAAAAAGCTTAGCAAGGTCTCTTAGGCTGCTTATAACTTTTGCTGTCACCATTCATCAGTCAACCTAACTTCAAATGATTATTTGTAGGCATTGCAGACTTATTCTGTGCATACCTAGGCCAGCCTTTAGCCAAAGCCCATGTTTTGAATCCCCATTAGTATGAGAGTGAATATTAGAGCAAGATAACTGGCCCTCAGCAAAGAGTCCAAGTCTGCATGACAGACACCTGGAATGCTTGTCCAAAATGCAGGTGTCTGTACCTGCCCAGATCTTAGGTATGTTATAGGTGGAGCATCCTTGGGAAAAGTGCTGTCTAAAATAGCATCCATATGTAAAGTCTATATTAAACCAACATGTATTAGAACAGCATCCTTTGCCAAGAAAACAATTTCGATAGCCTCTTACGTTTATTAAAACAAAGTCTTCTCTTTGGAAAGTTAACAGATGTGGCAAATGTGAAAACTTAACTTGCTATTAAGAAAACATAATTTCCAAACTGACTTCATATGCATTATTTCATGAAAGGAGCTTATGCTCTACTATTAACATTGAGAAATCTTATTTCATGTCTTTAGTTTTAATACACACATAATAAATGTCTCTTGAAAATAAATTGAATGTGGAATGCTATATGTTTGGGAAAATGATTTCTAATGTTCAGATTTGCTTTTATTCTGTATTTACAAAGTAAACAATCTGAAGACTGACATCATTCTCCATTCAACTTTTATTATATAGACAATTAATTAATTGCATTATATTTAATGAATATTTAATTATATTTTGTCAAATTAAATTTTATAAATATTTTCCCCTGATTGGAGTAAAAGTCCAATATATTTTTAGTCTACTCTCCTATATTCGTGCTTCCTAAGAGAAATTCTATTCCTGGGTGGGGGTGGGGGGGAGTTGGGGTGGGGAAATTGGGGAGGAGGAAGAATTGAAACCCAGCTCTTAATTTGTTCCATATTTGGACCCTTCTGGTGTCCTGGCATACGATGTCAGAGGCTTCTTAACCTAAACTGTACTATGAATATAATAAATGAACACATTAGGCTCTATTACTTGTGAAGCATGCAGATGACTGCAGAAAACTGTTTTTAAAATAAACCTTGTCAAAATATAGAAGTGCCTACCCAGACACTTCTCTACCCTTATCTAAGAAAGAGGGACGGCACTGTGCCAAGAAGATTTTCTGCAAGGAAAACCTCATGTAATTAACATGACTCTGGCCCTTTAACTTTTAACATGCTTCCCCAATTAAGCTTTCAAGGCCTTGAACTACAATATCTGGCCACAGCTGCTAGAAATTGATTTATCCTGGAAGATCACTGGGGCTTCTGACCTTTCTGTGAGAGCATTTTATTTACCTTTTTGGATATTTGTCTCCTTTTTGCCCTACAGGGAGGGTGAGAAAGGAATGATGTAAATATTTGCATATTCTAAGAGGACTTTCACTATTCCGGTCTCCCTTTTTTAGACACTAAATCATAGCATTGCCTCATTCTATAAGTATAAGACTATAGCTATTTAATGTTATAAGCACTTGCAAAAGCATGTATAATGCAGAGAAAATTTAGCGTTAGCCGATCCTCTAAATATTAGAATAGCATGTGGTGGATGTTTTGCTTATCATGCTAAGACATTTTATTTCAGTCCAAATCCTCACGTAAATTACGACTACTACTATTATTGTGATCGTTTCTGCATTTCTACAATTATCAGTTCCACCAACTAACAGGTAGAAAATGATCAGATAAAATTCTGTTTTGAAAGGTGCTGAATTCTCAAAGATTGTCACCACGACCTGCATGGCCCTTTTCATTGTCACGTTCTTTCCCCCTTTCCTATAGAGTGTGCAGGGTTCTGTAAGAGAACGTGTCTGCTTTTCTAAGAAGTTGAAAGCTAGTCTCTGCTGGCTTGGCTCCGCTGAAGAGCACCTCCCTGCGCACAGCACCTCGTGTTTACAGGGGAGACTCGCCTTTGTGAGATTCCTTCCGCCTCTGTGTCCTGGAACGCAGTGGCCCCGTGGGACCCGAGCCCTCTCTGGGGCTGCCTTTGCCAGCACTGCATTTTTGCTTCTGTCATTTCCCTGCCTTGGTCCCAGAGGTTGTAACCAACCACAGGTGCTACAAACTCTAAATTGGAATGGGATGTTGGACTCAAAAAGCTCATGGTAATGACACAGCTGTTTTAAATTGTGGTTAAGTGGCCGAAAACTGCCAAGAAACCCCACCCATATTCATTACTGTCTAACCGAGAAGGACGTGTATACAGAGATTATGAGGTTTCATGTGAATCCCCCAAGCCATAAAGCAGACTTTCCTAATTGTCAGCTGGACTGTACAGGGCTTGTTTAAAATAATTAGAGTGCAGCAGCAGCTTCAGCAGCAACCCTCTTTTTTTTTTTAAAACCTCAGTGCAGGTTTTTATATCAGATACTATCAGCTTCCTGCTCATTTTGACACTATCATTCTGCCAGTCGGGAAAGTGGGGAAGAGGAAAGAAAAGAATTATCCCTAATGTACACAAATAATGGAGCCCCAAAGTCGGGAAGATCAGCCCCATGTGTGAGACGGATGGAAACGATTCAGCAAACAAATCTAAACTGGGAAAGAAAAAAATGATTCTCTCTCTCTTTTTTTTTTTTCCAAGAAGGATAGCTGAAATCTTTCTTAATTACCGCTTATTCCAATGACAGAATTGTAATTTATCATTTAGTTGTAATTTGACATATGTTCACACCTTTGCCATTTCCAATTTCCTCCTTCATTCTAATTGTCTGCTTCACTCGCCTGTCATGCACTCCTCTTGGGATTAATTCGAGCTGTCTGTCTGCACCAGGCTACCAGCACACTTGGGGCTGCCGAGAGCGTGACAGTGTCAATGTGCACACAGTTTATCTAAGGCATTACCCAGCCATCACACTCCTGGATTCCTCTTCCCTCACTGTTTACTGTTTATTCCACTTTGCATTTGTGACTTTCCTGTGCTTTATTAGACTCTAATTATGCTCTTGGCTGTCAGCTGTAAAGAGAGAAAACTTACATTAATTACTGTGGCGGGGGCGGTGCTGGAGATTGGTAATAAATGGGCCAGTAGATGTCTCTCTCTGTCTCTAAGATCCATGCATGATTTAAATTCTCCTTCCACTTTGGTTTGAATCCTTGATAGATGCCTATACTTGAACAGAAACATGCAAACATTCAAGCTAATGGAGCTTTTATATGCCAAACCATTTTTTCCACATCTCATCTAAGATTACGTAAAAAGAAAGCTTAGTTTTCAAATAACCATGGATTTTCAAAGGTTAATTGTTTAATCTATGGAGGTGTCAAAACAAGCACAAGGGTGGGTAGTGATGGCGTGGAGCTACCCAGCGATCCCTGATGCAGTTCAGCATTTAGGAGGTAGCTATTTTTTGGTCCACTGGAAACTCTTACTTTCTCTTTCCAAGGCCATTTCAGCCCATTAAAAACCAGCAATAATTATGCATTAGACATTTTTTTTTGCCTTCTTCAGAAAAAAAAAAATTCTCATTGCTTCCAGACTACCCTAAGCCATAATCATACAAGTTTTCTGTTCCCCTGATGAATAGATTTTCACTGTAGTTGAAACTTCCTGGTAATGCGAAGCGGAGGCAATATATCCTCCCTGCACCCATTTAGTCCATTAGGATGGCCGGTAATTCCTTGAATTAGTTACATCATTCCCCCATTGGCCTGAAAGAATGAATGCGACTCCCTTAAGTATCTAATTACCTATGGAGATGGACTTATATTTTGTTTTCTTGGCTTAGTATTTCCTCAGAATGCTTCAGGTAATTGTGGGGCTGGGGATATTCTGTAGCTTAGATTTCTTTCTTTCTTTCTTTTATAGTTCCATTAATTAAAGTTCCGCTAATTATGTTTTTTTAAACTTGACTCATGGCTTTCATTCTATATATCATAAATATTGTATAATATGAGTGCATGGTCATTATTTCGCATAGTCTCAGTTTATGCAATATCTATAGTTCTGCAAATATACACATTAAGTCATATCATCATTAGAGTTTTATTTATGAAAAGCTAATCATACATGGGTGAAGAAACCGACAGTCTATGAAAATTATGAAATATTGTCCAGACTTTAAAAAAATGTTTCAAATAACAGATGAAAATTTCTGGCTAACCTAACTATGTATAGTATAAGCTTAAAAAAGTATCTAAGAACATTAACATCTTGTCTTTTTTTAAAGCAACATTTTGATGTTTCATTTTTATACTTCCACTCTCACTCTAACTAGGGTAAGTCAATTCTAAAATATTAAAGTCTAAATTGAATTTTTTAATGCCATGCACATAGAAAGTAGCAAGTTATAATAAAATTTTCAGCAACCAGGATTTTCTAGTAGATTATATTTTTAGCTAAATGTATTTAAGGAGGAAAAGCCCCAAAATAAGGGAATAGGAATGAGAGTATGAAGAACAAGTGCAATTTAAAGGCAAAAAGTCATCCAACTAGATAGTACACAATATTAAACTAAACAACTAAATAATATTATAATTATGTGATATTTGAAATTCCTTTGAATAACTTTTTTATCACTACACATGCACTCTTTATTTGGTAGGTATGCTTTACCATTATTTTTTTTTTTAATGAAAATAGTGCAAGAGCCCTGTCCGCTGTGGCTGATTGGTTGAGCCTTGACCCATGCCCAAGAGGACATCAGGGCATAGGCAGGGTTGCAGGCCCGATCCACAGTGGGGCACAAGCATTGCAGAAGGCAGCCAATCAATGTTCTTCCCTCATCAATGTTTCTCTCTCTCTCCCTCTCCCTTCCTCTCTCTCTAAAATCAATAAAAACATATTTTAAAAAAGAAAAGAAAATAGCACAAAGCCTATAGTCACACACCTATATCACCGAGGCACATTTTCAACTGGCTTCTCTTCAAGTGTGGAACCCTCCAGTGCCTGTTTGTGACCCCCTGATAAACCAAGCTCAACTACTCTTTTTATTTATTGGCCCCTTCTTAAAACTCCTTTGCTGGCTTTCAAGGTCATCCATAATTGGATCTTGTTCTAAATATGCATACCTATTTTCCACTACTCCAGCATGAGAACATGTCACTCTCATTATCGACAGATTGACTAGTTTATTCATTTATTCACATGTTTGTTCAACAGGTGATAATACTGTGTAGAAAGCAGTGAACAGGTAAAGACAGTTTCTACTTTGAGGTGACTAGTTTGTTCCTGGCACTGATTACCTAATAATGATTATTTCTGCCTCTGTGCTGTTGCTTGTATTCTAAAATTTTTCCCATTGCAGGCATTCCTGCCAAGCTCTGCATATCTCCTCTATTCCTGAAAGTACAGATCAATTCTGATCTTCCTAATGAAACTGTTCTCACACTGTGCCAGAAAATTCAATTCTTAATTACATGTGATTTTATATAGTTTTAAGTGTTGTTGTTGTTTTCAACTTGACTGAGTTAAGTCCCATTTCTTCTTTATCCTCCAATGATTAAAGCAGTGTTTCTTAAGTATCTGTGCATCCCAATGATTTGCAGAGTGCTTTGATAATCCACGCATACCAAATTCTGGTACCTAAAGTGTTAGGACACTGGCTGCATTTGTTTAAAAACCATCACAAGAGAATCTCATGCACTCTTCTGGTTAAGAGTCACCACCCAACCAACATTGGACACAGTACACATTGATTAACACTGTAAAGGGCTTTGGGATATTTGTATGAAAGATGATAACATTTGTGCACTGTCCCATATCATTGCCTTTTATTTTTATTTTAAAATTTGGATAAAGTTGACTACAGATGACTTTAAAATTGTATTAAATGATGAGAGGAAAATTACGAAGAAATTTATTATTACGTTATACAAAATACATTTTCATAAAAGCTAAGTTATGCAATTAAAGTATAAAAGGGGATAAATAATGTAGCTAGGAAATAAGTATCGTCATTTTAAAATGTCTTTATTAAATAAAAATATGAAGGTGCTTCATGGAAAATATGAGATGGAGGAAAGAGTTATTTCTTAATGTCTTATAGTTGAAAGACTTCCTAGCAGAATATGTGGACTTATTCTGATTAATTGTGGTTGAAGTAATTTGGTGTACTTTGCAAAGTGAAGTTACAGGCATTTGAAATCATGACTAAGTGGCCAAATAAGCAATTCAATAACCCATTAAGAAGGTATTGGTAAGGTGCCTGCTCCATTGAATGGGTGTGACTGTGGAAAGGGAACTTTTAATGTGTATCAACCTAAAATATTGCGACAGAACATTAGGAGAGCTTACATGAAAACTACAAAACCTAAGTATAAATAGGATTTCAGGATCCTGCTGGTATTAAAAAAGAAATTAACCTGAAATGTATGTTGTCTTTCATTAATTTCAGTGTTTTCAAAACATAGGGGAGAAGATTTACTGTGCATCTTCTTTCCCTCATCTGTGTTTAGTGGGGAAAAGAAGGAGACTATTTAGAGATACAAAGATAAAAAAAACAACAATACAAATATTTTGGTTATGCTACATTAGCTTGCTGCAGATCAACACTCTCAGCCAAAAAAAAAAAAGTGTAACATTTCAGCAAAAATTTTAAAATGCAATCTGTTTGAAGCCAACAAACATTAGCCAGAAGTTGAGTGGCAATTATCCTAAAGAGAAGGGACATTAACTGAGGTAGTTCTCATGATTTTAGATTAAAAAAACAAACAAACAAAACTGAGCCAATGTATCAGTATCAGATGTCATCACCTGCCCCCACTGCCAACAATATGCAGAGAAAACTAAAAAAGTTATAGGGGCAAAATAGATTTTTCTAATATGGATCATGAAATTTTATAAGGAATGTAGAGAAGAGATATGGAAAGAAATAATGTGATTTAATCTGAATTGTGAATGCATAAACATAATAATGTATTTTGCAGAAAAAATATAAAATTAATACAGGGATAGGAAAAATAGGTTTACAGTTGTAATAAAAATAAATAATACAATAATTAATAATAATAAACTGTGTTTTATGTATTCCCAACTGTCAGCCTACTTTTGCCCACCCTTGTATATGCAACATGACAATAAACAACAGAAAAACCAAAGATAGATAAAGAGAGTCCTAAGATTGTCTAGAAAGTAACAAATAACTAATGTACATAAAAGCCTAATTGTCTCAAGGATGTATGTTTTCATTTCAGCAAACTCATTTAAAGAATAGTAAAAGAATATATAGTGTGTATAGTATGAAAACTAAATGATAAACAATTCATAACTATCAATTAACAAAAAAAAAGTGAAAGAAAAAAGGATGAATAACAAGTGGAAAAAAAGAGAAAACAAATAAGAGGTTAGAATTACCCCCTGCTCCCAACATATCAGATAAAACAACCAATGTAAATGGAATTAATACTTTTAACAAGGTTTGGAAAATGAGACTCCACAGGCTGAAACTGGCTTGCTGCCTTTTTTTAATAGATACGTTTTATTAGAACCCATTCCCATTAATTGCAGTTTCATTAATGGTATATAGTGCCTCTGGCTGCTTTTGGACTGTAATAGCATAGTTGAGTAACTATGACATGCACTGGGTGTGGACCACAAAATCTAAAATCTTCACTCTTGACCTTTGGCAGAAAACGTTTCCCTAGCCCTGCTCTAGAAGAAAGACTGCCAAACTGGACTTAAGGAAGAGAAAAAGAAATCATAGCACCTAGTGCTATAAATAAATAAATAAAATATAAATGTCAATATAAATGTAAATATAGTGCATGTCATTCAAATATACATGAACAAGAAGATTGAGAGTAAAAAAAAAAAGGAAAAAAGACATATCTGGTTTGCAAATTCAAACCAGAAGAAAGTTGAGGTTATATAAATATTAGATAAAATAGACCTTATGGTAAAAAGCATTACTTGAGATAAAGAAGGATATTTCATAATAACAAAGAAGGAAAAACTCAAAGAGGAATTAGTTACAAATTTCTGTGCACCTAATTGTATAGCTTAATATATATAAAGCCCAAACTGATAGAATAAAAAGGGAGACTTTATATTCATTTTAACACCTCCATAATTAACTGAAAAAACAAACATTTCTATCAGTAAGAAAGGAAAAATTAAACCACACAAATACATACTATCTAATTAATGCTTACTATTATCTATTTATCTATCTATCGTCTATCATCTATTTATCTTTTTTCTAATTAATTTGCAACAGCAAACAATACATTGCTTTCAAGTGCATGTGGGAAATTTATCGAAATTTACAGTAGAGTGTATAATAAAAGCAAATCTTAACTAGCAAAGAATCAAAATCATACAACATGTGTTCTTTCCACAGTAGAATTGGTTTATAAAACACAAACAAACAGATAATATGAGTATCATCAAATGTTTTAAAATTGAGCAACAAATTGGCAAATAATCATGGATCAAAAAAGAAATAAAAATGTAAATTGGAAAATAGTATGATTCATAATTAAAATATGACCTATTAAAACTAGTAGGAAGCAGTTAAATATATTTAATGGAAATATATTGCATATATTTTCCTATAACAACAAAATGATTATATTATAAAAGAAAAATCTAGAATTAATATTCTAAAATGATGCATCTCAAGATTATCAAACAGCAGATTAAGCGCAAAGGTAGTAGAAAGAAGGAAAAATGACAATAACAATGGAAATTAATAATGTAGAAGAAAAACAATGCATAAAAGATGAAGGATGTCCCAATTGGGTCTATGAAAATATCAAAATAGCTGATAAACTTGTTTAGCCTAATCAAGAGTATGTGGGGAAATGGTAGTAGAAATGAAAGGTAGTAGAAATGAAAAAGGGGATAACACTAACACACTAAGTACAGATATTAAAATGATAAGAATAAGTTGAAAACAAGTTTTCCAAAAAATAGAAAATTTAGAAGAAATTGACAGTCTTCCCCTTTAAAAACAAAACAAAACAAAACAAAAAAACAACCCTAAAAACATACCAAAACTGACAAAAGACAAATGAAAAAAAAAAAAGAAAGAAAGAAATCAGTGGTCCTATAGCTATTAAATTAGTTGGATCTCTAAATAAGAACCTTATTCCAAGAAAAGCTATAGACTGTATTTGATTCATAGTGAATTCTGCAAATTATTTAGAAATAGTAACATAATTGTATATAAACTATTTCAGAAAAAAGGCAAAGAGAGCAATTTTAAATTTGTCCTACAAGGTCAGCATTCTTTTTTTTATAAGAATGGGAAAAGATTCACCAATTTCTCTTAAGTCCTTAAAGAAATCCAGTGATATATAGGGAAAAAATCATAACCCAGTTGGACTTTATCTATGAATGCAAAATTTAGTAGATAATTGTTAATCAATGTGATGCATCACATTAACAAACTAAAGGAGAAAAAAAAACCACATGATTATCTCAAAAGATGCAGAAAAGGACAGCTATAACAAAAACTAGCTGAAACTGGTTTGGCTCAGTGAATAGAGCGTCGGCCTATGGACTGAGGGGTCCCGGGTTCGATTCCGGTCAAGGGCATGTACGTTGGTTGCGGGCACATCCCCGGTAGGGGGTGTGCAGGAGGCAGCTGATCTATGTTTCTCTCTCATCGATGTTTCTAGCTCCTTATCCCTCTTCCTTCCTCTCTGTAAAAAATCAGTAAAATATATTTTTAAAAAAACCTATTTGTAAACTAGAAATTCTCCTTTACATAAAGGGTACCTACAAAACAATTACTTAGTAAGGTTTCCACCTGAAATGAAGAATAAAATAAATATTCCCACAACCATCACTTCAATTCAAATGTGTATGTAGTCAAGATTGTAGCCAGCGTAACATAACATGAAAGACAGTGATATAAGATTCAAAAATGAAGAAACAAAAATGGCTTTTCCAGATTACATAGTATGCATGCAGAGAATCTCAAAGAATCTCTTGGAATTAATGTCCAAATTTAAGATAGTCTTTGGATATAAATTGAGTAACAAAATCAATTGTATTTCTACATTCCAACCACAAACATCTATAAAAAAGTTATTATTTGCAATAGCATCAAATAATGTTGAATACAGAATATCAAATTTTGCAAACATTGTACAAAAATGTTACACAAAAAATAGAAAATATTTTTGAGATATTAAAGAAAGTGTTAATATTAGGAAGGAGAGGTTATATTTATAAATGAAAATACCAATTTTCTACAAATTGATCCATAGGTTAAATGTAATACCAACGAAAATTCCAGAAGTTTTATTTTGTAGAAAGCCATAAGATTCTAAAAATCTATATTGGAGTGCAAATAGCCAAAATAGCCAAGACAAGCCTGGAGTGGTGCAAATTTTAATACGTACGGTACAAGATTGTAAGAATTGTTATTAAGCTATAGTAATTAATATAATGTGAAGTATGGGTGGAAATATAGATAAAGAGGTCACTGACATAGACTAGGTAGTTCAAAAATAGACCAAAACATATAAAGCTACTTGACTCACAACACAAGAGTGTTTTAGAGCAATGGGAAAGAGATTGTCTAGCGGATAAATGGTGCTTGCTCATTTGGACATCCCTTTGGAAAACAATAAATTGTAACCCTTTCTACCACCATGAAACCCCTTCCCCCAAATTTTAGGTGTATTATATTATTATTAATTTCTACTTCATATAAAAGGTAAAGTATAAAGCTATTAGAAACTAACCTATGGAACATATTTTTAACTTTGCTGTAGGTAAATATTCCTTAAACAGAAAACAAATTTTTTTTAAATTTTTTAATAAATATTTTATTGATTTTTTACAGAGAGGAAGGGAAAGGAATAGATAGAAACACTGATGAGAGAGAAACATCGATCAGCTGCCTCCTGCACACTCCCTACTGGTTATGTGCCTGCAACCAAGGTACATGCCCTTGACTGGAATCAAACCTGGGACCCTTCAGTCCGCAGGTCAATGCTGAGCCAAACAGGTTAGGGCTAGAAAACAAATTATTTTTAACTATAAAGGAAATGATTGATAATTTAGA
Source organism: Corynorhinus townsendii (assembly GCA_026230045.1). NCBI lineage: Eukaryota > Metazoa > Chordata > Mammalia > Chiroptera > Vespertilionidae > Corynorhinus > Corynorhinus townsendii. Next base: position 73,656,965 of record JAPDVU010000001.1, on the reverse strand, counting down.
TATATTAAAATTAAGGTGTTCTCTTAATTAAAAGTTACTATTAAGAGAGTAAGAGACAAACCACAGGGTGAAAGAATATACTTTCAACATTAAAAAAAATCCCCAGATAAAACCAAATACAAAAAAATACACTGTAAAGTACTTAAGAAAATGCAATTAAATTCACAATTAAATATGATTACACACATACCAGAATGGCTCAAGTAAATGAGTCTACCAGCATCATATGTTGGCAAAGATGGAGCATTATTGGAGCTTCCTGCACTGTTGGCGGGTTTTAAATTTGTAGCCTCACTCCAGAAACTATGGTGGTATCTACAAATCTGAATACTCAGATATAGCCTGACTCAGCATTCCATTCCTAGGTGCATAACTATCAGAAATGTGCATATCTGCATCCCAATGCATTAACACAAAAATGTTCATGAATTACATTATGTGCAATAGTCAAGATGTGGGAAAAAGTGAATGACCACTCAGAATAAAAATGGGTAAATAAATTGTGCTATTTTCACAATGGAATACTCCATAGCTATGAAAATAAATGAAATATTACATGCGAACAATATAGTTGATTATCAGTGTGCTATTGTGAATAAAGAAAAGCCAGATACAAATATGTACTATGCAATTCCATTATGTGAAAATTTTAAATAGGCAAAACTAATTCAGAGCACCATTCCCTAAATGAAAAGAATGGCTTCCTGTGATAAAATCTTTGTACAAACCAAGTGGTTTATGCTTCCCTTCCAAGTGTCTGGAATTTTGGTACATGTTAGGCAGAATATGCCAAAATAACTGGCCTCCACTAAGAACCTTGGGCTTCTGGGCTCAGGCAAGCTTTCCTGATTGACTACATTTCATACCTGTTGGAGAAACTGGGCGCATCTTGAGTGACTCCACTGGGAGAAGACTCAGAGTTTCTGAGTCTTCTCCCAGTGGAGTCACTCAAGATGCGCCCAGTTTCTCTAGACTTTTGCTCCATGCACCTTTTTCCTTTGCTAATTTTGCTTTGTATCTTTGTTCACATCATAGCTATGAGAAATGGTAAATGAAGCCATTCTCCACTCCTCATCTCCCTTGCCTTTTAACCTTGATCTCCTGGCAGCTTCAATGTTAACTCTGTAAATTTGGAGTTTACTGCTTGGGATTTAAGTAAATTTGCAATGAGAAAAATATATAATGAATGCTGGTAGACACTGGGATAATGGTCACCTTTAGATGAACAGTGTGGTTGTGACTGAAGAGCACATTGGAGTTACTGAGATTTTTGTAATATTTTATTTATTAATTGGCAGGTTTTACTAGTTTGTCCACTTTGTGATAACTCATCAATCTGTGAGTTCAACATCTTTATCTCCTTTAGCCTATGCTAGGAATTGATTCTTCTCCTGCCTCTCAACTCATACATTAAACCCCTACCCTCTAGTATTTGGTTTGGAGATGGGGTCTTTAAACAATAATTAGGTTAGATGAGGTCAGGAGAGTAAGGCCCTACTCTGCTGGGATTAATCTTTATAAGAAGAGAACCAGAGGGTGTGCTCAGTCTCTCAGCTTGAGCACAGAGGAAAGATCACATAAGGACACAGCTAGAAGGTGGCCCTCTGCAAGCCAAGAAGAAAGTCCTCATCAGGAACGGAATCAGCTGTCACCTGGACCTTGGACTTCCCAGTCTCCAGGACCGTGATAAATAAATAAATGGTACTCAAGCCCCCAGTCTGGTATTATTTGATGGCAGTCTGAACTAAGATAGCCCAGAAGTTTCAGGAAGATAAATACTATACTTTGAAATCTTGTCTTTCCTGCATGTAGCATTGTGTCTGCCTAAAAGTAGACTTGCAGGACATCCTATATAATAAAAACCTAATATGCAAATCGACCAAACAGCGGAACGAACGGTCGCTATGATGCACACTGACCACCAGGGGGCAGACGCTCAACGCAGGAGCTGCCCCCAGTCTGCAGGCCCCAGGCCAGCCACGGCGGGTGCCAGTGGGGGGTCTCTCAATCGCCCTGCCGGTCACCCCATAGAGGAAGGCGACTGGCAGCAGCAGGGTGATCAGGAGGTGGGGCTGGCGATTGGGCTGTGCCAGGCTGGCCAAGGCAGGTGCCAGCAGGAGCCCCCTGATTGCCCCGCCAGTAGCCTCACAGATGGGCCCTGATTGCCAGCCAGGCCTAGGGACCCTACTCATGCACGAATTTCATGTATCGGGTTTCTAGTATTTAAATAATTCCTGTCAACATTCCCTTCAGTGAAAGTAAAAATCTAACAGCCCTTCTTTAGTTTGTCCTTCAAGAGTGAAACATCAGTCTATCAATCATATATAAAAATTACAATAAGTAACATTGGCTATGCTTTTTCTAATATACCCCCTCACGGTTTCACTACACCCCCTTGGTGTCACTCTCCCCCTCACCCTTTGGCTGCTTGTTCCACTACAACCCTTCACCCAATGATTCACCTCACCTTTCAAATCAGCGTTGCAACCTGGGTCGATCTGTCAGGATTTGTGTCATAACTGAGAACTAATGTGTGTCTCCAATGCTGTATAATGCACATTCTTTTGAGGACCAAAAGGTGTTACCTGGAATACAGCATGTTATACAGGTGGTATGTAAAGGTGTAAGAGTACATGATGATGGATTTTGGAAAATCCAATCCCACATTTTCTGAGGCTTTCTATAATTTATAACATACATAACAACCTGTATGCTTTAGATTTTCACTCAACAGTGAGTAAACATTTTATATATTTCTAATATACTAGAGACCCAGTGCATGAAATTCGTGCTCAGGTAGGGTCCCTAGAGGCTGCAAGCAGCCGGCTGGGGCCTCCCTTTGCACCTGCCTTGGCCTGGCACCACCCTCTTACCTGCTCCACCATCCTGCCAGGGTCCTGCTCTCATCTCTCATCGGGGCCCATTGGGGCTGGCAGCGCCTCCACTGCTGCCCACAGCCAGCACTGTGTGGCCAACATTCACCATGTTCCACACCACCCCCTGGATGTCAGCGCATGTCTAACTCCTGGTCGATCGTACTCCGTGGGGACAATTTGCATATTAGCCTTTTATTATATAGGATAACTTTTATTCACTGTTGCCCTAAAATGTATACTCAGATGTGGACTATATTTTAATTCTTTCAAGTGCCACTTTTCCACATAAAAAAAAGGAGAGAGAAACTACTCAACACAAGACATGGGTTTCAAAATTTCGTGTGTCTGAACATGTGTCTTCAAATACAAAGACTTCAAAGAGTAATAATATAGTGGTTTGCATTAACATAGCACTTTGCTTTCCAAAGAGTTTCACATACTTTATCTCCTAGTATCTGCATAAACATTTTATTAGTAGATTTTTTGATGCAGCATATAAAAACATAAAACCTTTCTATTACCTATTCTTTAAAATACCCATGTTTCATTCTATTTACTTTATCATTCTTACATCTACATAGTGGTCAGTTATATTCTATTCTTTCTAAAATTACATTTCAAAACCATGTTAACAAGTAATTATAAACAAAACATGCCTTTCTTCTGAGTTATTTCATAATTAATTTTGTGTCTTGATTGCATGTTTGTTCTTTCTGGAATTTTTTCAAAATTGTGTTAGTTCTATTTTTAATATAACCACAGTGTATCTATTCTAAAGGCCTTAATTGATTGCTACCTTATTGATTACACCAAATTCTTTATTCTCTGCTGCTAACTCATTTAAAATCCTTTCTTTATATTCAACCATCTTAAATTGTAGATTTCCAATACCTTGTATACCTCGATCCTCCAAACCTCTTATCCTTCAACAGTGACCTTATATAAGGTAATTTTGCATCCTGCTTTCCCCCCCCCCCCCTTCACATTTTGACCTTTGACAAGATTTTACCCTGCAAAGTCGTATCTCCTTTGAGTGGCATTGACAATCCCAGCTACAAGATTGAACCTCCTCCACAATGATTTCAGTTGCTGCCTTTTAAATGTTTGAGTTTACTATTCCATAAAGCAATTAAAACAAACAAAACAAACAAAAAACCTCTCCACAGATATCCTTCAACCAGTTGGTAGTAGGCAAACATAATTAGTGAATAAAAGATTAAGGATTAAAGTTGTTTTACTGTAAGGTGTGTTTCCAAGAAAATTTCTAAAATTTATTTTGCTAAAACATCATCAAAAAACATATATTGAGCATCCTAATAAGGGTGTTAATTGATAAGCACATTATAGTCCTTCTTTACAAGTTTAGTGTATAAATTATTCCTACTACATATATAATATATATACTAATATAATTTATATAATAAATACCATTATGTAACTTTTATATAATTATTTTTATTCCCATTATACTTATTTTCTATTCACTCTAAACCAGTTATTTTTATTAATTGTGCATATTGACATTTGCATTTATTTTGTTCCCATAAATTTTAAATTTTCTCTTCCAGTCTTATCATGGTGATCTGTTCTTATAGTATCTGTGAATAATGCACTTGGCATCAATGTGTGTGTGTGTGTGTGTGTATGTGTGTGTAAATTAAGTTCTTTACTTTATGATTTACTACAGTGGTGTTAAGTTGGCCCTGTTAGGAAATCTATTGGTAATGTGCACAGTAGAAGGCTTCATTAACTTTTCAAACCACTTTTCACATCAGATCTTATGCAGCTGGATAGAATAACTTCAGTAATCTGGAAAAGAAGTCTGGTCAGACAAGAATATTAGAAGGAACACAGAAACATGGGGGGAAAAAAGGGGTATAGTTGGTTTAAAATGGGCCTGGAAATATCACAGATCTGGGTAGAGGCACACAATCTAGAGTCTAAGTCATCACAGTCAGGTTTCTAGTTAGGTTAGTAATTAATCATAAATATTTTGATTGCAAGTAAAAACAATTCTACTCAATCTAATTTAGTTTAAAAAAATGCTAACAGCTCTGGTCAGTGTGCAGGAGGCAGCCAATGGATGTTACACTCTCACATTGATGTTTCTCTCTCCCTCTCCCTTCCTCTTTCTCTAAAAATCAAATGCTGACATATTCAAGATTGTGTAGAACCAGGAGTTCAAGTAATGTCTCCAGTGACCTCATCCCTGTCTAATTGGTGGGCAGAAAGGCATTGACAATCCAAGAACTACCTCAGAAGAAAGGGAGCGCAGACTAATACATCTCCATGAGGAGTTGGTCCAGCCTGAGTGCCAGGCCTGCTTCTCAAATAAGTGTATATAGTGTGGTATCACCCTGATCACAACCTGTGTGAAATGTTCTCCTCCATAAAGAATGAGCTGCTCTGATAGCTGAAAGCAGTAGGGGCAAAATCAGGGAAAACAAACAAATATGCAGTACCTCTGGCCCAGTTCCAGATGATTATTTCCAAACCAGCTGGAGGAAATAGGAGCCAATTCTGTGACCACCTATAGCTACTAATGGGGGGCAGAGACAAGCACTGGCTACAAAGGGCTGGAACCTGGGAAAGATGGCCTGGTTAGTATCTCCAGAACCCCAAGTCTGTGGGATTTATTAACAGGGGTCAGAAGTCTACCCAGTGGACCTGAAACCAACTGTGAACTGAATTGATAAGGAGCCAATATCTTTGGAGAAATGGGTGCCTGGGCACTTCCTTCTCAAGGCATCAGTCAACATACATGAGTTGAAACAGAGTATGGGTGGAACTGAAGTCAACAGGCCAAGCAAGTAGGGTGCATTCCTGAAATAGAGGAACAGAGTCACAAACATTCATCTAACACGTGTCCCTCTTTCAGAGTATTCAGTCACTTACTAGGAATCTGATGGACCTGTCAGATAAGTAAACATTATGCTATTGCTAAAAATAAGTGTTTGCCTTCTTTCTCTTTTACCCCACGCTGGCTTTTGATGTAGAGGAATATGATCCATGTAATTAAAAAAAACCTATATTCTTGCATCAACTTTTTAACATTGTTTTTACACCTTGATTATTCATTATTTTCTCTTATTCCTGTTTTTCTAGGCAACACTAATTATTCCAGTTCTACTGATAACTGGTTGAGTACCATTAGTCAAGTTACTGATTCTTTAGTATCAGTACCCTCATTTGTAAAATAGAAATGATCCTTGTGCCATTTCACAAAGTTCCTTGAGGATGTTAAGAAGCTGATCTAGGCAAAGCACTTAGCACAGGACTTGGTCCTTAGTTAACATAGATTCAATTTCTTTTCTACATAGAACAGAATGACAAAATAACCCACAATCTCTAATTTTTCACACAATGGCTAACACAGTGCCTGAGTCACCAGATATTGAATTGGAGTCCCATGAAGACAGTGTCTCAGACGAACATAAAATTCTGATAAACTGATGGGTCAATTATCTATTTTTATGAGTTTACAAATCAGGTTAGGCTGTCCTTTGGGGAAGTGTCTCAGAGGAAAAGAAGATGAGAAGCAGAAGAATTGGGGATGCCAGGATGGTGACAATACTTGGAGAGGCCTCATATTCTAGGCCTAAGTCAACAGAAGAAGGAGAAATAACTTAATGAGCTTCCTTCAAAAGGGGCTTTATGAGACGCATCCACAGACCATCGTACTTCTAAGGACCAGATGACAAAAGTGCAACACAGACTTAGAAACATGAGCTCTCTTCTGGCTTTTCCATGCTTTGCAGTATGACTGAAATTGAAGGGCAATTGTCCCTGGGAAGATGTGTCAGCTGGAGGAGTGTTAAGAGACCACACTCAAGGGTACTGCTACTCAAAGTGTGGCTACATTTGGTCCCAATCCATGCACTAATGGTATAGATACTGAGAGTAAGCATTCAGACACTTTGATAGTAATTTAATATTTTCTGTGTCATTCAAGAATTTGTTACTTTTCTGGGCATTTATATTGTATTCTTAAAATGTATTGTTTTTGTGTCTGATTAGGGGAGAAAATGTTCCTTAAGCACAGATAGTATGAGGAGCCCTGCTATAGGGATTGTTCTGTATATTATTGGATATCACTGTTAGCTCTAGAAGGGGCAAACCACTTCCTTAAATGGTAGTGAATATCAATGGAACTCTTAATTTTTTTTTAAATTTTGTAAATGCATGTGTGGATTTATCAAGCCAGTATATATATTTTTAAATATGTTTTTATTGATTTATTTTTTTTAATCCTCACCCGAGGATATTAATTTTTTAGGGACCGTGCAAGAGAGAGGGAAAGACAGAGAGAAACATCATTGTGAGAGAAACTCATCATTGGTTGCCTCCCAGGCCAGGTAGGAGCCTGCAACCAAGGTAAGACCCTTGACTGGAATCAAACCCAGGACCCTTTGGTGTATAGGCCGACACTCTATCCATCGAATCAAACTGGCTAGGGCCGTCAGTGGAAATTTTAAATGGAGATGTTTGAATGAATTTATCCCTGAGCATATGTGTGTTAAACACAAGGCTTTTGATGACTTAATAAGTGCAAAAATAAGTAAAATACACATTTGTCTTTACTGCATATAAAATATCCACTAAACTTCTAGAAAGAACTGGGAGAAATTTTGACCTGGAAACTGAGGTCCTGCATCAGGAGTTGGGAGGCATTAAGTCAATCAAATTTGGGTTATTAATATTTCTGCTGGATCATTTGTTCCTGCCTAGGAATTTTCAGGTTAATATTATATTATTTTCTATATATGCTAATGTATGGTAAAAAATAATATCAGTAACGGTTGAAATGACTGTTATAAGAGAAATTTAAAACAACAGCAACAAAAGAAAATAGCTGCTTGGACACCCCCAACATTTCAATAAATAATAGAGCGAAGGTTAATCTAAGCACCTCAGCAGGCCTGAAGGACAGTCTGAATAGGAGGAAAAGAGCTCCAGTTATATTTATCTGAGGATGTAAATCCAACCTGAGAAAAGAAAACAAAGACCAGAATCATTTATAGCTTTGTTTTGTTTTGTTTTGTTTTGTATTAATTAACTCTGTGTAAGCACACAGGAAGTGGAATGTGACTAAGGGATATTGGAAGCTTTCATAAGCTAGAGAAAGAAAATTCTGCAGAACTAAGGAACTGAGATCCTGGATCCAAAATATGCAAACCTTAAATAATGAGATAAATCCTCTCCCATATGAGATGGTGATTTGACAGGAGTATGTTTGCTTTTAAAGTAAAGAAAGAGAAGAAATGAATTCTAACTTGGTGGCAAGCAAGAGCTGCATTGTTTGATGATAAATAACTTGGGCCTTGAAGGATTTAAAAAGAGATGTTCAATAGACTGAGTTGAGTAGCTGGGAGAACATTCCACTTTACTGACCTCATGACCTTTTTTTTGTTACTTCAACTCTTGTGCTACAGTTTCCTTCCAATCATTAGAAGATATCTAATGATTGCAGTGATTTTAAGGTTTAGTTACAGGAAGAATGGAGTATATAGTAAGAAAGTGCTTATTAGTCCTACTCATAGTCATATATCTCTAGCAAAACATCAATGATATTTGCTATCAGATATGATGAGATCAAGAGAACAAAATGTTTTCAGCAGGACACACACAAGGCCACACTTGGCTGTGTGACTTCTGCTTTTCACCAAGGACATTCCAGGTCTGTTTTGTTCTCCCTCCTGAACAAGGTTATGTAGACATCCAGCTGCTCTACTGGTCCTCATAATTCTAACCCTTCCTGAGTATCCACCAGCACAAACATATCTCTATAAAAAACCCTCCTAATTCTTATCTGAGACTCACCCAGGGTTCCTGTTCGGTGCATTTTCACCTTGCTGAAGCAAGGGAAATAGACTGAACATTTTTTGTTTGTTTGACCGCCAGGATGTGTCAGCTGGCCTTCGGTAGTATTTAACAATGGAAATCATTCACAATAGAGAATGCAATGAATATAAACACTACTTTCTGTCATGGAGGGACGACAAGTATTCTTCTATTTTCCAAATGAGAAAAAGTAAAATGGAGATAGTAAACTCACTTTCTTCAGGACATAGAGGACCACAGCAAGTGGTAAAGTTGAAGATTAAACCAATATCCAAATCTGATATTTGACATTATTTTAAGCAATTTTGTTAAGAACCTCATTTTGAGGAGAATAATGAAAGAGATAATAAAGCCCAGAGTCGACAACAAATCCTAAAAATTGCAAAGCATCACTAAACACAGGATGCCTGGCCGAGTTATTAGTGTAAGTCTACTCTACGCATTACCTTGTTGACATTTATACCCACTCTCACCCCAAATTGTCTCAACTATATTCAGCTGTGGATGACTTTACTTCCTAAAGTCACTCTTCTCAAAAATTGTTCTTACAGCGCCACAGAACTGGATCATTTAGTAGTTAATCTTCTTTTATATACAAAAGAGGAAGAAAAAGCCTAATTAGTTGGCAGGAAAGACAAAAGTTCAAGTCAGCTTCCTATCCTGTGATTTTCCATGATAAAAAGTATTTAAATTCATTTCTGAGTTGTGGATTTCACAATGTCCTCTTCATTCACAAACCTGTGCTCTATCTTTCTACGACAGCAGTATGTACTTCTGCCAAAGGAGCACCCAAACACACAGTGATTTATAAAATCCTATGTGCAGGCCTTATACCTCAAGACTTTTAGCTTTCTCATTAGTTTTGTCACACAATTTTAAACTCTTCATTTTGAGACTACTATAACTTTTTTTATATATTAAGGAGAACACCAGCCCTTTCACCTAACTATTTTCTCTTCAGTAAATAATGAAAAAAAATAAAGGAAATTATCTTAATTTTCACTTGATTTATTTTGCAGCTTATTAAATCACTTTCACTCCAGGTTTTAAAATATTTTAGCATATTTACTAAGAAAAATTTATTTTTACTATTTTTGCTCTTCTTAAATTAAGTTGACTTTACTAAATGCATATGTTTTAAATTAATTCCTTAACATTTGCTGTGGTTCTCATGTTCCATAATAGTTAATCTATTAATGTTTCCTCTTTCCCTTTCTCTAGTTATATGCATGTGTAAATTGTATATGAGTTTTAAGCCCCTTTAGTAATCCTAGTAATAAAATCTAATAATCTGCTAAATGAAAAACAGTACTTCTCACTCCCTGATTCTGTGTTAGGTATTGACTTTAACTCATGCAGTTATAAATAAAATCTAATGAAGTCAAATAATTTCCTCCTAAGTCTCCTTTACCAATTTAATTACAATATTAATCTTTTTTTTATTTTGGTATTTATCCTAAATTATATAGCTATAAAGCAGGGCTGGCAAATACTTGTTAGTAGGGCATGCTTTTCCCTTCCTATCATCATAGCTTGACAAGGCTCTTAAGAAAATCCAGCATCAGCTTCCCTACCTCTCAGCAAACCTACATCCCACTCCCCAGTGCTCATAAAGATCAGCTTTTTGAGATCAGGTTTTTCTTCTGATACTTACCTTTGTATTTTTACATATGTGTTTATGGATATTAGTTTTAGGTTGGGATGATTTAGTTCTCTTATACACCTCCTCATGCATGCCCATATTCTTCTCTCACTCACCATGGTGCGTTATAACATTATGTGTGTTTATAACAATGCTGCGTGATTAACTCTTAAGATTACATAATTTTAATCCATAGCCAATTCCTATATTTTACTATAATTGCTCATTTTTCCCACCACAAAATTTAGAGTTTTCTTTTGTACAATTAATATTGATCCTCTTCTTTGTTTGCTTAGTTTTTTCATGAAAACATCACTAATACATTACCAAACTCTTTGTCTACAGGTAAAAAGAAATCCCCTATCACTAAGTTTAAATACATTACTAATCTTTCAATTTTATTTTATTAAATATAATGTTATTGATTTCAGAGAGGAAGGGAGAGGGAGAGATAGAAACATCAATGATGAGAGAGAATCATTGATTAGCTGCCTCTTGCATGCCCACATGGTGGATCGAGCCCACACCTTGGGCATGTGCCCTGACTGGGAATCGAACCATGACCTCCTGTATCATAGATCCATGCTCAAGCATTGATTGAGCCATGCTGGCTGGGATCAGTTTTATTTTCTGATTCAGATATATCCCACCTTAAGCCCTCTGTTCTCCTGTACATACTGGTCTTTCTAAGCCTGAAAATCACATGTCATCTTAGATCCCCTTCCTTGTGAGCCTAGGTCTTCTTTTCAATATTCTTCTCAAACACTTTGATTTCTATTTTTTTTTTATTGCATTATCAAAAACACGCTGATTTCTATTACTTGGACTATTAACAGTTGATTGAGAAATCACATAGGGATGATGACTTTGAACCTTGCATGTCTGAGGAACTCTTTAATCTACCTTTAGACTTGATAGATGATGGGAACTAGTTTGGAATCATTTCACTTAGGACTGTGGAGGGATTATATGGCAAAGTCATACACTGTTTCGTTTTCCTCTGGGGCTTCTTTGCAATGAGAAGAGGCCATGTGCCTGGGATTAAGTGATCTTTCCAGCCCAGGCCAGTACATCCTCGTCATGAATTGCCATACTCTCCCTCTTCTCTTGAATTGTACCTGATGCAGGGGGTCCAGTGAAATATGTCTGTGTCTCTAGATAACAGCAGAGGCACTATAAGAAGGGATCTGCTTTTGAACACTACCATTCTAGATTGGGCTGAGTTATGAGAATTAAAATTCCTGTGTTGAGCCACTGACATCTGTCAGTTTGTTACACAAATTAACCCATCTTGACTAATATGCATATTCCGTTGTCTTCTATCTCCAACATATGCTGGTAAGAGATCTAATGTTATTCTGGTGTTTGATCTTTTGTATATGACCTTCATTTTGCGTATGGTCTTCATTTTGTTCTTTGTTGAATATCTTTTATGGATCAGTTGTAACCTTCCTCTGAGTAATTGGTAGGCCACTTCACTTTGAAAATTTATGCCCCTCAATTATTGAGCTTTTTAATTATTTGCTCTCATGTTTTTGGATGTACAATTAATTAGGTATTAGATTTCCTAGAATCATTTTGTTTGTTTGTTTATTCTTTCTTTTAAAATTTATATCTCTTAGATTTTTGAATTTCTTAGAAAATATCCTCAAATTTATCTTCCACACTTTGACTGAATTTATATTTTTAGCCATATTTTTAATTTATCTCTGAATCTTACATTTTAAATAATTTCCTCTTCTTATTTCAGAAATTCAATATTTTATTTCTCAGTGTTTACTTTTTTAAAAAACCTAACTGAATCATTAAATTGAGAAAATAAATAAATAAATAAACGTAACTGTTTAATATAAAAACCAAAATTCTTATATTTTCTTGAGACCCTTGTAAGACCTTATGCTATTTGACCCTCTTATTCCTCTCTGACCTCATCTCCCACTGCATTTCCCTCTGATCACTGCATTTCATTTACTGTTCAGAAGTAGAAACAGTCCACACATGTTCCTATTTCAGGTTCTTTGTTTTGTCATTTTCTTTTCCCCCAGAAAGCCATATGACTTCTTCCATCATTTTCACTAGGTCTTTATTCAAATCTCATTTTCTCAGAGAGGCATCTCAAACCAAATCTACTTAAATTTCATCCCTCCACCCCAATCCCATCCCATACCTTTCCTGTTTCCCCTACTCTGCTTTATTTTTCTCAGTTTTTTACTTATTATCTTATTCATTGTTTTATTGTTCACAGTAGATTACAAGCTCTATTAGGGTGGTTTTTATTTTATTTTATTCTATTTTATTTTTTTACTTCTATATCTCCAGTTCAAAAAACTTTCTTGGAAAATACTGGTGCTTATTAAATATTTTTAAAATAAACCTTTATTGTTCAGATTATTACAGGTGTTCCTTTCCCCCTCCCCCCTGCCCCATAGCTGCCCTCCTCCTGATTCCCCTCACCACCACATGCCCTTAACCCCCGCCACTGTCTTCATCCATAGGAGTAAGATTTTTGTCCAATCTCTTCGCGCACCCCTCACACCCTCTTCCCCCTAAGAATTGTCAGTCCACTCCCTTTCTATGTCCCTGATTCTATTATATTCACCAGTCCATTCTGTTCTTCACATTTTTTATTCACTTGATTTTTACATTCACTTGTTGGTAGGTATGTATTTGATGCCATTTTGTTGTTCATAATTTTTATCTTTACCTTTTTCTTCTTCCTCTTCTTAAAGAATACCCTTCAGCATTTCATGTAATCCTGCTTTGGTGGCGATGAACTCCTTTAGCTTTTTCTTGTCTGTGAAGCTCTTTATCTGACCTTCAACTCCGAATGATAGCTTTGCTGGGTAGAGCAATCTTGGTTGTAGGTTCTTGCTGTTCATCACTTTGAATATTTCTTGCCACTCCCTTCTGGCCTGCATAGTTTCTGCCAAGAAATCAGCTGACAGTCGTATGGGTACTCCCTTGTAGGTAACTAACTGTTTTTCTCTTGCTGCTTTCAAGATTCTCTCTTTGTCTTTTGCCCTTGGCATTTTAATTATGATGTGTCTTGGTGTGGTCCTCTTTGGATTCCTCTTGTATGGGGTTCTGTGTGCTTCCTGAACTTGGAAGTCTATTTCTTTCACCAGGTAGGGAAAGTTTTCTGTCATTATTTCTTCTAATAGGTTTTCAATATTTTGCTCTCTCTCTTCTTCTGACACCCCAAAAATTCGGATGTTGGTAAGCTTGAAGTTGTCCCAGAGGGTCCTTACACTATCTTCATGTTTTTGGATTCTTTTTTCTTTTTGTTTTTCTGGTTGGGTGTTTTTTGTTTCCTCATATTTCAGATCTTTGGTTTGATTCTTGGGGTACATTGATCTACAGTTGAGTTTCTGTATATTCTTTATTTTAGACAGTGTATGCTTCATTTCTGACTGGTCCTTTTCCATTTTTTTGGCATTCTAATTAAGATCCTTAAAGGTCTCATCAAGTTTCTCGGCAGTTTTTAGAAGATTCTTGAGTAACCTTATAAATGTGGTTCTGAACTCTATGTCGTCCAGTAGTTTGCTTTCCTCCGTTTCTTTCATTCGTGACATGTTTCTTTGTCTCTGCATTTTGGCTGCTTCCCTGTGTTGATGGAGTGGCTTTGTGTACTAGGTGTCCTATAGCGGCCAGTAGCTCAGCCTCCCTAATTACCTGAGGTGGACACTCTTGGTATACCCCTTTGTGGGCTGAGTGCAAATTCTTGGTGTAGTTAAGCCTTGACTGCTGTTGGTACACTGGGAGGAACTGACCTCCAGGCCAATTGGCTGTGAGGACTTATTGTGTCTATAATGGAAGAACTGCTGTGCTGGAGACACACTTATGGTGCAGGACTTGTTTCAGTGGGGCTTTGGTGCTCACTGAGTCTGGCTCTTTAATGTGTTACTTATGGATGTGAGGAGTTGAAATCTGGTGTCTCACACTGACCACTAGGTATACTGGCTTCTGGATCTCCAATGGGGTGCAGGTCAGTTACTGACTGAGTCCACCCAGCAGGAGCTACAGCGAGAGCTAGTTTTCTCCTCTTTGCTTGGGGTTTGAAGGTTTTGGAGCTGTCTGACCTGGGCTGCAAGTTTGCTAGGTTAAACTGTGATAAGGCAGGCCTTTCTTATGCTAAAGCCGTTGCTTGGAGCTTGGGTGGGTTTGTAGGTTGTGTGGGGTGGGGTCTCAGGGCATCACTAGGCTAGGGCGTGGCAAACAGCGATGGCTGCTAATTAGCTGGCTCTGCGTTTCCAACTGCACCCTGCACCCCAGCGCAGTAAACAATTATTCTTGCGCGCAGCTCTGCAAGCAAGCCCCCCTCACTTTCCAACCCGATGGCAGACAGTCCAGCTTCTCCCTATAGGAGTTTGGGTCCCCCGCGTCTCCCCAGAAACTGGATTTCAGAGTAATCCGGGGCTTGTCTCCCTTTGGGTTGAAAAAAGCAACGCTTGCCGCCGGGATCGCACACCTCCGTACTTCAGCTTTTCAGCGCTTGTGCACGTCTCAATGCTCTTTTCTCTTTCCTTCTAGTTGTAGAACCTCCACTCAGCCAGGTTTCCCATGGTTCTGGGTGATAGATGTTTTGTCTTTTAGTTGTAGATTTGAAATTGTCGTGTGAGGCAGCAGTTTAGGTATTTACCTACGCCACCATCTTTGGATCTTGGAATCACATTTGTATCCTATAAACAGTAAAAAAGCTGTAAATTAAACCATAAAAAGTTGTTTTACTAAAAAACCAGAAACCTTAGGGAGAACACTCAGTCTGTTATGAAGTATGCAACTGGATAATTGATTTTTAACAGATACATTAAGTGGTCCTATGATTTGAATATATACAGAGAAATTATGTGAAACATCCTTATGCAGTCAATTCATGATTTCTTCCACTGAAATTATTCATTTCATACGTAACTCTACCAAGTTGGTTTAAGTTTAGGTTCATAAAACAGAATCTTAAATAACAATGGCTTAAATAAGATAAATGTTTATTTCTCTCTCATGAAAAATAATTCTGTAGATTGTTACGGCACTGGGATGATGGCTCTATGGGCATTGGGAACCTGCGTTCTCTCCAGCTCACTGCTTCACCGTCTTGGTCCAAGACAGTGTTGATTCTTCAGCTATTAAATTTGTGTTTCAAATAATATAAAATCAAATAAGGATTAAAAGGAACATTCTTCTTCCATTCCTGTAAGAAGACTTCTTGGATGTCCCACATCACATATCCATTTATTCCTCAGTGATAAGACTCACATGATCAAACAGTTGAAAGAGAAGTTCGTCCTTTACTTGCATTGTAATATGCCCAGCTAAAATCAAATTTATTTTAATTTGTAAGAAAGGGGTATTGGATAGGCATCCAGGAGTTTCTGCCACTACCTTTTTATATCACTGCCTCTACTCTTTCAAGTTTATGTCGCTCACTACCCACTCTTATAGTGTCCCTTTATGAAGATTTATGTCCCATTTATTGTTTTACTAGGAAATACTAATTTTAGAAAAGACCATTCTCCTGGACTCATGTTTCCATATGGAGCAGCCTCTCCACATGGCCTCTCTTCACACCATTCCCACTCTTTGGGGAAGAAATAAATTGCTAAGTGGCGGTTGGCAAGAGTTTGACATTCATTGTCCACATTTTTTTTTTTTTTTGACAGAGCAAATCTAAAATGAAAATGAAAACCCTGAAGATTTGCCTTTTTTTCTCCCCTCTCTGCCTGAGGCCAATATGAGGAAAGGATCCTGGGTGGGCCTGTTCTTTAGACCCTTGCAGGGCTATTCCAAGGTCTCTACTGGAGATGCAGTTAATGCAAAGGAAACATTTGCACACACATTTAAAGCCACACCCTTTGAACAGTTTTTGTTTTTTTAAAACTAAAGCTGAGATTTTGACCTTTTGCTTCTGAATTCTTTCTCTTTCTTAAAGTTCAGGGCAGGAATTAGCACATAATGTATTAACTCTCTAATTTTCCATCATCTTGGAGATTAGCTGTAGGGACTCCAGAAACCATCGCCCGTAAGAGTCAGGTAAAGAGCACAGTGAATGAAGCGGCTTCGTGAAAGAAAACTGGAGTCTTATTTATGTAAGGAGGGAAGCAGTTCTCAGCTCTATTAACAATTGCCAGGTAGGAGTTCTGAAAACAGTCGTGAGATTTTTATTGAGGAGATGGGAGGAATGTAGATTTTCATATTAAATCTCCTGTTTTTAAAATATTGGCTAAATTTTTTTTTGGATTACAGCAAGCATTTAATGGTAATAAAATCTTTTTCCTATATAATACATTTTATATGAAAACTGCAGCCATTTATTTTTTTATTGTTTAAAGTATTACATATATTAGTACATATATCTCTTTTTTTTCCCCATTGACCTCCCCCCAGCTTTGGCTAAATTTTAACAAAGAAATACCATGTAACCAAACAAAACCTGTCTATAAATCCCTGAGCTGCCCATTTATTCTAATACCCTATTACTGTCTAAAATTCCCAGTGTATTCATTCTAGCAGGTCAAGTTATTCTTCCAGGTTAAAGGGGTTCACATAATTGTGACTGCACACCTTAGATGAAAATAAAATATGGCTTTAGGAAGAAAGGAAGTTCCCTAGCAACATGAATATATCCACAGCTAAAAGGAAAGGCTACTCAGTTGCAGTCTATGTTAATGACACACACTAACTGTTTGTTTGGAAGTAGTGACTGAATTTTATAAGATTAAAAATGAGAAAATGTTAATTGTTACAAACAGAGTCAAAAGCTCGCTTATTGTCAGAAGCAGAGAAGAGGTAATAAGAAAGTTTTTACTGATAAAGCAGCCAGCCTGTTTCAGAGGCATAGTAGGACTTTAAATATAGAAACTAGCTGAGTGTCATAGGGAACATTGCTAAGACTCTACTGTTCATAGGAGCAAAAAGGGGGGTTTTGGGCTTTCTCTCTCTTATTTCTTCTCTCTAATGGAGAAAGTATATTTCCCAAGAGTCAATGCATATTTAAAAAAATTCACCACATATTCATGCATCAATGTCTTATTTTTTTTCAGCTTCAGGACACAAGGTTAGGTTTATTTATTTATTTTTTAGATAATGGAGGTCAGGGATAAGTCATAGAGGTTGCAGCTTTGTTTTGGGAGGAATACTTGCATTTCAGGTAACAAAGGTAATTTCAGTTAAGAAAGTATGCAAATCACTGTTTTATAAAAAATTTGGAATATCAATTTTACTTTACTTCTCTTTTTCTTTAAACTTTATAATATATCACAATCTTAAAATGTAGAAGTTTTAAAAATATATGTGAGAATTAATCTATGGAGTGTGTAAGTTGGTAGAATTTTAAACATTTTAGCTTGTATTGCTTCTATAGTATAGAAAACTATTAGTCTAGAACTAAACATTTATCAATATTTATTAAGTCAAGTCCATTATATCATTGCTAACACATTAAAAAAAGCTTTCAACTAATCCAATGTGACCAAATGGTAAAAATGGCAACAAATATATACTATTTCCTTTTGTTTCTATTTTATTAATGAGCCCTTAACTTCCAATTATTTTTATTTCTAAATCTTATATAAGGCATAGAAACAATTAAGTCTCCTAATATCTTTTAAGATTTTCTGCTTTTGGTTCTGTGTGTCACCTAACCAATTAAATAATATGGCACTTAATAACTCAAAAGCTTGAATTGAAAAGTAAAGAACTCTATTCTTGTCTTGGGTGGGATATTTTATGCTCACTCCCTCCTGCAGTGTGGCATATTGACAAAATTGTTGCACCCTGTGCTGTAGTAATAAGACAGTAAGGAGTAATACCGCATAACCTTTCAATATAGCTTCTGAAGTTTGTTGGACATTTTTATTTTTTTAAATATGTTTTTTTATTGATTTCATAAAGGAAGGGAGAGAGAGAGAGAAATAGAAACATCAATGATGAGAGAGAATCATTGATTGGCTGCCTCCTGTACACAGCCCACTGGGGATTGAGCCCACAACCTGGGCATGTGCCCTGACTGGGAATTGACCCGTGACCTCCCATTTCATAGGTGGACAGTCAACCACTGAGCCATGCCAGCTGGGCTGTTTGGCATTTATAAGCAGGGAGCCAGTCATTCATATACTGGGTCAGTCCTTATTCCCAGCAGATGGGACTGCCACGTTCAGTAGCTCCCAAGAGATTTCAGCAGATGACCTATTTAATTCATCCTGTTTATTTGAGATTTTTCAGGAATTAAGCCTATCTACACTAATAAAAGAGAAACATGCAAATTAACCATCACTCTGCTACACCCACAAGCTATACCCACCAGCCAATCAGGAGTGAGTATGCAAATTAACCCAACCAAGATGGCAGCCACTATGGAGCTGGAGCAAGCAGGAGGTTTGGGTTGCCCCCGGCGATGAGGGAAGCCAAACTTCCCACCCACCCTGGAGGGCCCTGGCCTCCACTCAAGGCTACAAAGTTTCAATTATAGAAGATAAACAAATCCTAGATACTTGCTTCCAGCCAGCCCTGGCCTCTGCTCAAGGAGGTGCTGAAAAAAAAAAAAAAAGAAAAAGAAAAAAAGGAGGGGCTGGGACCTTGGGTTGCTGGGAGGTGATCAGGCCAGGATGGGACAGCAGGGGAAGTTGGGGGTAAGCAGACCAGCAGGGGGGCAGTTGGGATGAGCAGGCCATCAGTGGGGGTCAGTTGGAGGTAATCAGGACAGTGGGGGGGGGGGGCAGTTTGAAGTGAGCAGGCCAGCAGGGGGGCAGTTGGGGGTGATCAGGCTGGTGGGGGGGCATTTGGGGGTGAGCAGGCCAGCAGGCAGAGTGGTTAGGGGCAATCAGGCAGGTGAGTGGCTGGAGACAGCAGTCCCAGATTGTGAGAGGGATGTCCTACTGCCGGTTTAGGCTGGATCCCTGTAAACTGGCAGTAGGACATCCTTCGACCCCCACCCCATGCACGAATTCCGTGCACCAGGTCACTAGTAATGCAATAAATTTCCCTCTTATGACTGCTTTCACTATGTCCCATAGATTTTAGGTTGTATTTTTAGTTTTAGTTTTAATTTCTTACTTGATCTCATAGTTACCCCATTAATTGTTTGGTAACATATTATATAGCCTTCATATGTTTTTTTTTTTTTACAATTTTGTAATTTATTTCTAGTTTCATACATTTGTGGTTGGAGAGTATGCTTGAAATGATTTCAATCTTTTAAAATTTATTGAATTTTGTTTTGCCAACATGTGGTCTATCCTGGAAAATATTTCATGTGCACTTGAAAAAAATGTATAGTCTGTATTTTGGGGGTGATACTCTGAAAATATTAATTAAATTCATGTGGTCCAATGTGTCATGTAAGGCCACTGTTTCCTGTTGGTTTTCTGTCTAGAAGATCTCTATCTGGTATTGTCAGGGGGTGTTCTACTCCCCTACTATGACTGCATTACTGTCAATCTCTCCTTTATGTCCAACAATATTTGCATTATATATCTAGGTGCTGCTATGTTGGGTATATAAATGTTTATAAGGGTATGTCCTTTTGTTGAGTTGATCCTTTTTTCATTATGTAATAGCCTTCATTGTCTTTTATTATTTTCTTTGTTTTGATATTTATTTTGTCTGATGTAAGTATTGCTCCCTCAGATTTTTGTTTGTTTCCATTTGCAACTAAATAAATATTTTCTATCCCTTTCCTTTCAGTCTGTGTCTTTCATTCTTTAGCCAGTCTTTTGTAGACAGCATATATATGAATCTTGTTTAATTATCCATTCAGCTACTCTGTCTTTTGATTGAAGCATTTAATCCATTTATACTTAAAGTGATTATTGGGTAAGTTGCTGCTATTTTAATCCACCAAATTTTGGAGTAATATTAAACAGCAATAGATATTTAATACAATGGTTTTTATTTATGTAAGTATCACTATAACATATTATGTGTATATTGAAATAAACATTATTTTTACTATTTTTATAATGTTACATCAATTTATAAATAATCATTTTAACTAAATTATCAACTAAGTGATCTGATAATGGTGATCTGATTATATATAATAGTAGAAATGAAACATTCACCCAACACACACAATAATACAGCAGTGATATCTTGCATGATACAATGTTTAAAGTGAAATTTAGCCAAACTAAAAAAAAAAAAAAAATTTATATTTAATGGAAAAGAATTTTACACTACTTCCATTTTTTATTTAAATTTGAATTAATTAAAACTAACACTTCAGTTGATTAGTCTTGTGGTCTATATTTCAAGTGCTCAATCACTGCATGTGGCTAGTGATTGATATCATTTTTTTTATGATCACAGAGCCAAGCAAATATAGATTCAGAGACTGAAGTCACATGTACTTTTTTCTGTTCCATATTAAAACGCATTAAATCAGCCAGCTACTACTCAATTGTATATATTTGCATGATGGTAAACTACAGCCTCTGCCACATGAGGTAAAAAAGAATTGAAATTTTTTCTCAAATGCAAAAAAGCAAACTGGTCAAAAGGAGGTTCAAAGACAATATGAACAGATACAATTTCAAGAACTTTTCAGTTTGGGAAGAACATATGCAGGTGTTACAGCTCTCACAAAGGCTAATATTCCACGGCAAAAAGACAATTTGTCTTATTCCTCATGTTCTGCACTGCCCTTTCTGAGTAAGGATTTCTTGCACAGGTTATATGTCTCTCTTGTTCAGGTCGGGCTTTGTAGTGCTTATGGCATTAATTTAATCGTAAGAGAACATGCTGGAATTCTCTAATGCTATTCACCTCTAGAAAAAAGGCGATGTATCACAGTGTAGTGCTTTTATAGTGCTGTTTCATTTGGTCAGATAATCATTGTTTAAAGAACCTGCTGACACTTTATATGAAAGCCCTCCATGTACTCTATTTGGGTCATAGCCACTTAGGAAATACGAAGTTAAAAGTTGCACAATTATTTAACAATTTTAGAACATAGATTTTTTTCTTTCATTTAGCTATCCAGATTTTAATCAACGTTGTATCAACATTTATTCTTTAATTTTAGGTACACAGATACAGGCAAAATTCTCTGTCTAGGGAAACAAACCAATATAACATTGAATACACATTATGACATAGTGGGGCAAAAATGGGAATTAATTTTATTTAATTAAACTGAATTTGCTCATTAAATCTTTCATTGTTGCTCAATATTTAGGCACTCAAGATTTAAACTCAGTCATTGTCCAGTTGGGAAACACAAAGTCTTTTGTTTCGGACAATTAAGGGTTTCCTCTCTTCTTTCCTCACGGCTCCCAGCTGTCACCTAAGCATGGGATGATGGGCAAGTTTCATTAAACACTTGGGTCAGATATCTCTGCCCCCCTCACTGTTAAATCCTTCCTGCTGTCATGATCTGTAACTGGTCTTTTTCTAGCTCAGAGGTGTTAGTTGGAATTTGCTATCAATGTCTTCAGCCCCTCACAGGGTCTCCATGTGCAAGAAGCACACTATGCCTTCCTTCTCTTGAAACCACACCCCATCTTGTCTCTTTTACCAGCTCTCTCAGCACTTCTGAATACTTCATAGTATCTTTTTAGAAAATTCTAGCTCTTTACTAAATCCAAGTATGTTTAAGACATTTCTTCATCTAATATATTATGTCATTATTTTTATTCTACTCTGTCCACTCAATTTTGACAAATGACGACTGCAAAGCACTTCCTCTCAGTGTTCCAAACCAGAAGAGTATCGCAAGCCCTCTCTGCTTTGTTCTCCCCTCAACTTATTTGAGATTTCTATCATACTCTTTTCCTGGACCTTAGGTTTGCTGGGACGAAAGCACTAGAACCTTTCTCAGCGACTTCAGCAGTGTTTTAACTCTACTCTTACCGACTACATATGTATCCCTAATAGTGCATCAAGGTCTTTCTCCTTTCCAGATTTTAGTCTGCTTTCTAGAAATAATCTCTGTTCTGTGTTCTCTATGTCTTCTATCTGACAAAATAAACATAATTGATCTAATGGGTTGAGAGCCCCAGGATAAACAGGCAAAGGGATAATGTAAAGAAATAAAATAGAAAAAACAGCCCAAACAAAACAAAACATTTGTACTTGTTTAGGAGTTGAAGGCCACCTATGAGAATGGATATTCTTTGCAAAAATGAGATTATTTCAAAGGTGGGAAGGTGTAGCTATAACAGGCAACATCTGGGGAAGTACATCCAGCATTTGGATGAGTGTCAAGATGTCGTTAGAGTGACATGGCTGAGGACAATATGGGGACTTGTCTGAAGCCTCTGGGAGAAAAGACATGACTTTTCTATAAAGAGACAAGAGAACTTTCATTACAGCGGCCAAGAGAAAAGCTGAGATTTTTTCAGGACAAGAAAGACATGTAAAACAGAGACCAGTGACTATATCCCTTCTCCTGTGCCACAAAAACACATAAGCCATCCAAGAACTTCGTCCTTGAAGATGACGGCAGGAGGTATGGGAATAAAAGAACACTGAATGTGATCATTATAACAAGAGTCTTACTTTTTGTTTGTTTGTTTCTTTTTGTCTTTCTGTGACCTAATTTTAAAGTAAACAAACAAAAAAAGCGAAAGTACCTCTTTCAAGGCAGATTTAGTTGTGCCATCCCAGCTCTCCTCAAATGAAATGGAGGTTGTAGAATTTTTGTGGCGACTTATATACTGTAATGTAATAATTACACCAGAGAAAGTCTAACACATGCATTTTACACATATTTAAAAGACTCCAAGCTTGTTCTATTTATATAAACTCTGAGCATGTTACGAAGGCAATCCCTACATCATGTCATAGGAACATAGAGCTGGCAGCGCCAGGGAGATCAGCCTTACTATGGCTCCCAGCTTTTCCCTTTTCCCCTGATGGACCCTATAATTTAAGATTAATATTTTAAATGAGTAATAGAAGTTGTAGACTTGTCCCAGGCACATTTACAATAAAAATAGATAATCAGGATTGTGATGTTTTGGAGAGATCCAGAATCCTTGGTTTAGAATCACTCATCTGAGAGCCTGCTTTCACTGAGTTCTCTCATTTGAACTGACTTCCCATTGCTAGCCCCATCTCTGATTTACAGTGAACCATATTTGGATCTAGGCCTCTTTTCCTAGTTTTTTTTTTTCCTCCGAAAATCACTCACATAGGCATTTGTGTATATAGCAGAGTTTGTTGAAAGTTTGCAGACGGCCTTTAATCATAAAAATTCAAACTCCTTAGTATTAAATAGCAGACAGCTTTTTTCTTAAAAATTCTTTGGACATGAATCACTGCTAATTTCTCACAGACAAATTTTCTCTGCAGACTCTAGCTACATATTTTGTTATTTAGTTCTCATTCTCTCTCCCCACTTCCCAATTTTTGTTTCCAGTGGTGCTTTGTTTCTATTGTGAACTCATGTTATTCATGATATAATTTTATAGGTTCCGTGAGACCTGGATTTTAAATGTGCCTGGATGATATATTTATGGTTGGTGCTGAGTGCCATCAACCCATAACCATTTTTTAAAATAAATCTTAAATGGGCTTTCCTAGGTCATGGGATGTGTGATAATTTGAAACCCACCCTCCTAATTCTCAAAAGACATCCTATTCTATGCACTCAAATGTAAGGTTGAGTTAGGCAATATCCCTTGAATCTATCTTTATAGGCATAAAATTTTCTGATCTGCCCTTTCACTTTAAATATTTTGTCTTTTTATGGGCATGTTTAACCCAACTCCTCACCATACATTGGTACAAGGCCATGCGTCCTTTTCCATGTGTGTCTTTAAAAACCAAGTCTCTGAGTAATAGGAATGAATAAACTTCATTAGGGTAATCACCAGTTAGCACCTGCTTTTATATATGGATTCAGGCCTTCATTTCAGTTTAGTCTTCAGTAGAATTTTTTTTTTTTGCCAACTCAGACATGAATTTAAGAAAACGAAAATTAAATAGTTCAGTCAATTTTATTTTGTATGTAATATTTTATAGCGTTTTATAGATTTCTGGTGCATACCAGTCCCCCATTTCTTCTCTCACTTACTAATGATTTTTATTAATTTCATAGGCAGAGCCACTCAGTCTTCATTTTTGCAGGAGGTCATGTTGTAAGTATTTCTTCAGAGTCTTACCTTCTCTACACAAAAAGCCTAACAAATTATCCCGTTAAACAAAGGCAATTTTGGCTCTAAAATCGATGTCTATCTGTGACATCTATTAAAATATTAGTTCTTCATGTCACCACATTGTGTTCTCTAAAATTTTATCTGTAATTTACACTGACAAGTAGTAGTAATTTTGTTGTTTTGGTCTTTTATTAAAAAGTAGTTATTAAAGGATCACACCTCAGTTAGGCCTTACTTTATTTCACTTTCCCAGTGTCAGAGTCACTAAACCTTGCTGAGGCATATACCCAGCTGTCTAATGCAGTGCTGATCAGACTGTGGGCTATGCACTGATGTTGTTCCATAGTACAGAAACAGAGTGTTGAGAAACTTCTGCAATTTGACGTTACAGAGCTATCAAAACGTGTGGTAAGTAAACTAGCTGAATCGAACAGGTAATGGACTGGTTGTGCTGATGGCAAATTCAAGTGATGACTTGTGTTTGATGAAAACTGTGTGACAGATGTGCAGAGAGGACATTCACTTCAGTCCATGCAAAATGGAGGTGGTGAGATAACAATGGGTCCTTTGTAACAAAGAGTTTGAGAAGGATTGGTCTAAATAATAATGTATATTTTATATCTGGAAATCAATTTAAGTAGTTGTTTCAGTTATTTAGAATGTATTACATAAGGCTTAGTTTAGATTTTGTTTTCTGAGAGACCAGTGTCTTTTATCTGAAATTGTATACCTAAACCCCTCCCATGCATACCACAGGTCACATGAAAGAATGAGCAAATACTCAAGTTATAAACATAAATGTGTTGCTTTGTGGAGAATAAAACTCAAAGTACCTCCACCATCATGAGTAAGTAATAGGTGATATTACACTAGACAAAGATAGCATAGTATGTCATTGTTCAAGGGGCAGTATAGTTTGGGAGTTGAGAAACCAAACTCTGAAACAAGAATACTAGTAAAGTATTCAAGCTCCACCACTTAGTATCTGTGTGATGTTGGGGAAGTTACTTAAACTTTCTGAGCCTCCCTTCCCTTATCTGCAAAATGGGGATCATGGTAAAGGTGCCAGGTCATAAAATTGTTTGGAAAAGAAAACTCAGTAAAGTCATCTTTGTTGCACTTAAAGCAGAGAATAATGTTATAGTAAGCCACGTGTCTAACCAGCATACACATTTTTTTGAGCTTTAATAATAGATGAGAAAATGCAAGTATAAAACTTTTAACTGTGTATTTTTACTCTCCTTTTAATTTTTCTAACAGAAAAGTATTTTTTCCTGGCTCCTAAATCTTCTCCAAAAAGATCTCTGTATCTTTGTTGACCCCTGTTTTCAAATATTCTCTCTTGTTATCAGTCTTTATACAGCAAACATGTATTACATGTCTTCTAAGTGCCAGGCAGTGTTATTGGCTCTTGGCAGAAAGAGAAAAATCAAATACCATTTATTTTTTCAAGGAATTCGCAATTTAGTTTGGGCTATCACATATGTAATAAAGATGGTATTGCAAATGTTATAGTAAATACATGAATGTAGTGTAGTGGTAGGTCTAAAAAGAGAAGTCTCAGAATTTTATATGGGGGGGTATAAAATATTCTGTAAATTAAGTGTTATTTCAGCTTATCATAAAAAATAGATGTGTTTTCCAAGAGGACTGGGCAAAAGGCAATGTGGTGAGGTAGAACTAATGTAAACAGGAATGATTCCACAGGAACATAGAGAAAACTTTAATTTTTAAAAGAGGAGGTTGGTAGAGAAACAAGAAAACAAAACCTTCACAATTAGTTTCAAAGCCCTGCCAACATGCCATCCCTAATTTTACAAATCAAGAGCAAGAGTCCGTGGCACTCATACTTTTAACACATTTCTTTTTCAGAAAATCTTTGATTCTCTCTATTCTATTTCTTTTACTTTGCTGTGGCCAAACAAACAATCAGGAAAAAAAATCATAATCAATTTATTAAACATTACATAGTAAAAATAAGCTGGTCTCTTGCTCGGAGTAGAGAAGCAAAGCGAAGAAACATCCTAGCCTAGGAAAGCCAGTGACTGCTGAGCGAGAATGCCAGCCCGGGTCTGTAGTAAGTCAGGGAGTCACAGAACAAGGGCTGGGCCATGCTTAGCACAGAAGGCAGCTCTGGAATGTGGTGAGGCAGGAGGGAATTTGTGCACTCAGTTAAGTGACAGGAAACTGCCAAACTTTAGAAATAGTCCTTAGTTAAAACAGCACTCCTGCAGCAAATTAGAAATTGAATATATTTAAATCTACTACTGCTTTCTACAACTTAGTTCTGATTTCTTTGAATGTCTTTTCAAGAAAGATAGGAATGGTATAGGCTAGAATTTCCCCATTCATTTTGCTCTTCTTTTCTGAAATTTCAGTCACTTAAAGAATTATCCCACAGTCCCAATTTACAATAGTTTGATGGGATGACTTTTTGACTTTACAATGGTGCAAAAGCGATATATACATTTAGTAGAAACTACATTTCAAATTTTGAATTTTGGTCTTTTCCAAGGTAAACAATGATGCTCTACAGTGTGTTTATTGCATTAGATGTTTATGCCCAATTGTAGGCTAATGTAAGTGTTCTGCTAAGCTGTGATGTTCAACTTATGAGTTTATTGTAACTGAACTCCATGGTAAATTGAGGAGCATCTTTGTACAAAAATACTTTTATTTGTAACCTGTATTGTTAAGGCTAAGGGAAAAAAGGCAGAGCTTTTTTACACCGATGAACTAGTTGTTTCCATTCTTATGTGTACATCTACTAATATTAATTCACCTTTATATTTAACCTACTCATGTAAACGCACACAGATGCTCATAAATGTACTTCAACACATAGAAAAATGCTCTTTTAGATCAACTCAGCTAATATACTAAAACTGAGTACCTAATTTCTATCTTTGCCAGGAAGTTGGAAAGAAAGGGAGGGGAGCATTACAGATTTCAGCTTTAATTTGTGAAAAATTTATCTGCCTGTAGTAAGTCACAGTGGAGAATAGAAAAGGATCCCTCTATGAAAACTGGGTTTTGTGTGACTGACACATTCTGCATTTTTAATAACACAGACTGAAATGCATTATTCAGAATTCCTTTTGTCCAGCCTTTCAGCTCTGTTGTAGATCTTCATGCTTCTAGAAAGTCTGCTACCTGCAAAAATTCACATTGTTTTTGTGATCAATACTAGTGACCAAGATAGTATTTGTCTACCCAAGTAGAATGCAGTAAACTAGCAAACATGTATTTCAATGGTTACGTAACTATGAATTAGTGTTTAGAGTGAGCTATCTCAATGATTATCTAATCATAACCAGCCATTTTTATTTTGGTTTTCCTTTGACTGGTGAGAATAATTTGTATTTACACAAGGGAGGCACTCCATTTCTAGTAACAATGCATGGCCCTTGATACTTCTTTCTTTTTATTTTCTTTTTACTTTTAAATAATTTTTTTCCAACTACAGTTGATATACAATGTTACATTAGTTTCAGGTGTACAACCTACTAATTAGACATTATATAACTTCCTAAGTGATCACCTCAAGAAATCTAGTACTCATCTGACATCACACAAAGTTATTAAGATATTAT
Organism: Corynorhinus townsendii; assembly: GCA_026230045.1. Taxonomy (NCBI): domain Eukaryota; kingdom Metazoa; phylum Chordata; class Mammalia; order Chiroptera; family Vespertilionidae; genus Corynorhinus; species Corynorhinus townsendii. The sequence goes on along the minus strand of JAPDVU010000001.1, from coordinate 73,628,920 downwards.
TGACTATATTCCCTATGCTGTACTTTATATCCCTGTGACTATTCTTTAACTACCAATTTGTACTCTTAGACCCTTCATCTTTTTCACCCATCCCACAATCACCCTCCCATCTGGCAACTGTCAAAATGTTCTCTGTATTATTTCTGTTCTGCTTGTTTGTTTATTTTGTTTTTTGAGATCTAATAAGTATCGCTACTCCAGCTTGTTTTTAAATTTTCATTTGCATGAAATATTTTTTCCATCACTTTTCTTTCAGTTTGTGTGTGTCTTTTCATCTGGAGTCTCTTCTAGACAACATATGTAAGGATCTTATTTTGTTATTCATTCAGCCTCCATATGTCTTTTGATTGGAATGGTTAATCAATTTGCACTTCAGGTTATTGTTGATGTGTATTTATTGTCATTTTATTATTCATATTTTTAATCCTTTTTTTCTTCTTCTTTTTAAAGAAGACCCTTTAACATTTCTTTTTTTAAATAAGTTTTATTGATTTTAGAGAGAGGAATATCAATGACTCCTGCATGCTCCCTACTGGGGATCAAGCCCACAACCTGGACATGTGCCCTCACAGGGAATCAAAGCAGGGACCTCTAGGTTCATGAGTTGATGCTCAACCACTGAGCCACACCAGATGGGCAACATTTCTTATAATACTGATTTGGTGATGATAAACTACTTTAGTTTTTCCTGTCTAGGAAGCACTTTATCTGTCCTTCGGTTCTAAATAATAGCTTTGCTGAGTAGAATAATTTTGGTGTAGGTCCTTGCTTTTCACTACTTTGAATTTTGTGCCAATCCCTTCTGGCCCGCAGAGTTTCTGTTGAGAGATCAGCTGACAGTCTTATGGGAGCTCCCTTTTAAATAACTAAATGCTTTTTTCTCTCTTGATGCTTTTAAATTTCTCTCTGTCTTTAACCTCTGGCATTTTAATTATGATGTGTCTTAGTGTGGGCCTCTTTGAACTCATTTTGTTTGAGACTCTGCATTTCCTGAACTTGTATGCCTCCTCCTTCACCAGGTTTGGGAAGTTTTCTGTTATTATTTTTTCCATATAGGTTTTCAATTCATTGCTCTCTCTGTTTTACTTCTGCCACTCCAATGATGGGAATGTTTGTTCAATAGATGAGGTTCCAGAAGATCCTCATACTATCCTCATTTATTCTGGATTCTTTTTTTGTTGTTGTTGTTCTCATAGGTTGTTTTTTGCTTTCGTATCTTCCAAATCTCTGATTTTGGTACTCTGCTTCATCTACTCCACTACTGATTCTCTGTAATACATTCTTCATTTCAGTTAATGTATTCTTAATTTTTGTCTGATTCTTTAAAAAAAAATCTTAATGTTGAGAGTATTACAGATGTCCCTCCTTTTTACCCCCATTGATTTCCCTCCATCTAGTTCCTGCCCTGCCTCAGGCATTCAACTCCCTATTGTCTGCGTCCACAGGCATGGCATATATGCATATAAGTTTTTTAGTTAATCTCTTCTGGCTCCCTCCTCCCCCCCCCCCCCGACTTCCTTCTGAGATTTCTCAGTCTTTTATATGTTTTCTAGTTCTGTTTTTATGTTTCCTATCTTTGTTGAAGTTCTCACTAAGTTCCTCTACTCTTCCTTAAGTTCGTTGAGCGTCCTTATATCCAGTGTTTGGAACTCTGCATCTAGTAGATTACTTGTCTTCATTTTGTTTAGTTCTTTTTCTGGAATTTAGTTCTATTTTTGTATTTAAATGTAGGACACGTTTATTGTTTCTTCATTTTGGCTACCTCCCTATGTTTGTATCTATGTACTAGGTAGAGCTGCTATGCCCCCTGGCTTGGTAGAGTAGCCTTATGTAGTAGGTGTCCCATAGGGTCTAGTAGAACAGCCTCCCCAATCACTCCAGATGCACCTCCTGAGTGGGCTGTGTGTATCTTCCTGTTGTAGTTGGGCTTTTATTACTATTGCACCTCAATGGGAGAGATTTTCTACCGGGTTGATTGGCTGAGAAGACTGGCTGCAACCACTATAGAGAGTCAGCTGCGCAGGGGATGACCCCACAGAGCAGGACTTACTATAGAGGTGCTCTTGTGTCCACTAGTCTACCCCTTGAGTTTGTCCCTTGTGGAGGAGGTTGACTGGTGTTTTGATGTGGTCTGAAGCTGTCCACTGGTGTGCTGAATCTGAGTTCCCCTGGTAGGTACAGGCCAAGTTCAGCTGCCATCTATGCTCTGCCCAGGCCATTTAGCATGAGATACAAAGTGATCAGCAGATGGCTAACTGTGCTGGGCTTGAAGGTCCAGGAGAGGATAAGTGGTGAATCAAGGCTGTCTGCCATTAGTGCCAAGCCTGGGACCACTTAGCAAAAGGTACAATGACACACCAAGGCTAGATGCTGCTTGTTTGAGAGATTTTAGGAAAGTCTGAGACATGAGTCAATACAGGTCCTTTTTTTATGGAAAAGCCACTGAAAATGGCATGGATTGGAACAATAAGTTGGGTGGGGTGGGTCTCAGGAAGAACTGTGTTAGTCAGGGTGATGGAGACTATGATATGACAATGGCCTCTGTCAGCACTCCTGTCTGAGAAAAAGTTGCTCCTCCATCTCTTCTCCTGATGCCAAATACGTCAATTCCTCCTGCTAAGTCCCTGGTGCCCCAGTGATGGTTCTTGGAATGAATCCAAGTAAGTCCTTGTGTGGACCTTTTAAGAGGAATTCCTGGGATTCCAGCAGCTCTCTGTTTCACTCAGCCCCAATTCAAGATGGTTTTTACAACCAGAGTCATGGGAATTTTTTTCCTGACACTGAAACCCTGGGGTGGAAGGCCTAAGGTAGGGCAGGAACCCTCACTTCTTGTGGGGGGCTCTATATCTGAGATATCCCTTCCAAAATTCATCACATGTGGGTATGGGACCAACCAGTTACATGTCTCTGCCCCTCCTAATAATCTCAATATGGTGTGGCTTCTTTTTATATTCTTACTTGTATGACTTCTGTTCACACAGATTTCAGGCAGTTCTGAATGATGGTAGTTCTATAGGTTAGTTGTAATTTTGATGTGGTTGTGGGAAGATTTGAATACTGCATTTACTTATGCTGCCATCTTGACTGAAACTCAATATTACTTAACAGCAATGAGAGCAAGCTGTCATAAAGTTTTAGAAATTCTTGAAGCTAAAGGATGATATATGTAAAGATGATGTTATTCATTGTTGTTCAGCTAATAAGGAATAAAAGCTCAACTTTTCAAGGTCAAACATACATATTTTTGAAACATACATGTTTTATAGAACCCTGAACTACCAGATCATACCATTATGGCTAGAACCAGTCTAGTAGCCCCTGCTCTTCAAAAATAACATGTGTATAATAAAACAATAATATAAAACTTAGAGTCAGAAATTTTTACTCAAGATCCAACTCAGCTACTTGCTATTTACTGAGTTGGTTTAAGTCATTTATCTGATCTGAGTATCATGTTCCTCCTCTGTGAAAGAGGGGTTATGATAATCCCTACTTCAAAGATTCCTGTAAGATTCAAATGAGATAATACAATACATTCATATGCTTTGTAAGTGACATCATAAAGTCCTGTACAGGGAAGTTTTATAATTACTGTTATTGCTTATGTTTCCATTTTTACTTCAAAATATTTGCTCCTATCACTTGGAAGCATGCTTTTAAGATCAAAGTTTGCAGTAATTAGCTGTCATCTTCTGACTTCCATCTGCCTTGTGTCTGATACATTTTTCAATTTAAACTCATGTAACAATAATTTATTTTTTTAATTAAAAAATAATCATCACAAATTCAGACTACTTACCTCTATAGATACACCTTTTCCACCAGGATAATATAATCCATAAACTGCACATCTTTAGTATTTGATATTTTGCATCTCTGCTTATTTCTACTCAAGAGTGACCCTCATAAGTTCATGAGCTAGAATAATTAGAATAATAATATCTACACCGTGGAGTTTTGGTAGAGAATAAATTAAGTAACATGCAAAATGCTTAGTACAAATATCAATGAAAACTGATAGTGTGTCACTAGAATGTGGGAACATAATCTCATGAAGTTGATGATAGGCTAGCACCAAACAACTGGCTTTAAGAAGTGCTAGAGAAAAAAATTAAAGACAGAAAGACTTACATAGTTCATAAGGGGTACATTTAAATTGATTAAGAGAGGTCTAAAATATTTTTATTCTTTGTATTGGACATCCCAAAGTAAAGAGTATATTTTCCAGAAAAATCATTATCTTTAACCATGGGATTGGAAAGGTGTATCCATTCTATGGGTTCTGGATATATACAACTAATATAACTTATCTATCTGCTTCTAGTATGTTGTCTGCATTTAAAGATCTAATAAGTATCTCAAATTAGCATGATTAAATATATTTTCCTAAATTCAAACTGCTTCTCTTCCAATCTTCTTTATCTCTCTCTCTCTCTCTCTCTCTCTCTCTCTCTCTCTATATATATATATATATATATATAATGTTACCTATAAGTAACACACAAGCTTTCTCTCTCTCTCTCTCTCTCTCTCTATATATATATATATAGATATATATATATATATAGAGAGAGAGAGAGAGAGAGAGAGAAGAGAGAGAGAGATATTATATATATTATTATCTATATATATATTATTTGTTATATATATATAACAAATAATAAAACAATCACATGGAGTGATATACCATGCTCAGGACACAAATATATATCACATATATATGTATGTGTATATAAAGAGACATACTGTAAGTAATATTGGCTGATATGGTTATGGAAGCCAAGAAGCCACAGATCTGAACTTGGCAAACTGGCAAGCCAGGAGAATCAATATGTAGTTCCAGTCTGAGTCCAAAGGCCTGAGAATTAGGAGGGCCAATAATGTAAATTCTAGTCTAAAAGTCAGCAGTCTTAAGACCCAAGAAGAACAAATGTTTCAATCAAAGACCAAAGGCCAGAAGTGTTCAATCTCAAACAAGCAGGAGACCTAACTAAACCTCTTACTCAGTCTTACTATTCTTTTCAGTAAAGTCTTCAATTGATTGGACAAGGGCCACATTAGGGGAGGCAATCTACTTTTCTCAGTCTGTGCATTCATTGTTACTTTCATCTAAAAATACCCTCACAGATACACTCAGACCAAATATCTCAATACCCTGTGGCCAGTCAGGTTGACATATAAAATTAATTGTCATAATAACTGTCAATGTTTTCAAACATTGAGTAACAAGTATCACAAGGCTGTAATTCCTGAGAAAAGGGAAATGGACCAGATGCATCCTATAATTCCATTAGCTTTCTGCCTGAGTCACTTTCCAGACATAAGTGCAAAGATGGAAAATCCAAGTAGAGTTGAGAGCAATTGGAGTTCAGGAAATACATGCTAACAAAGATTATACACAGACCTTGAAAAGACAAGCTCATCTTATTTTGTTGCCTTTCAGAATCTGCATACATGGGGAGATGTACCATGCTCAGCATTGGAGGACTCAATAATGTTACCTATAAGTAACACACAAGCTTTCCAGAACACTGATCCAGCAGTCAGTTCATTTGGTCTCCATTATTGTTGGAGCAGGTCATGGAGCTCAGAAACAGGTTGGAAATATCTGGGTTTAATATATGCTATAGGGATAGAAATTGAAAAGGGTAGGTCACTGGGCAGATAGGGACCATAAGCCTGAGAGCTCTATTCTTGCTTGTGGTTGGCCTGGATATAATGAATGCAACATAAGAAAAATAACATACATATACCCACATGCCCTTCTCTTGAGCATTGTGATGTGCACAGCTCCCCTTAGTCTATCCTAGAGTGATGCATCAGAATTCAATCAGAAAAACAGATCCCTTACAAATATTATAAAAACAATGGATCTAGCATAAGGATATGAGTTCACATGAATATGAAAGAAACTGGACGAATAAAGGTTGGGAAGAGGAGTTTGAATATTAGGGGATAGCCACTAACACATCTGAGGTGAGAGGGAGTCTTGGTGTTGGCAGAAATAGGACCCTTGGGTGTGAGGTTATGAAGAGGTCTATAGCAACTGCTGCTGGTGTGGAAGCTATTGCTTCTGAGGAACCTGCTACCTCTGAGGCCTGCAGTAAAGCATGGATGGTGGGCTTGGTGCTGCTGTTGGTTGTCATGGCAATCAATCAGGAAGTTAATCTAGATGAGCAGAAGGAGAACAAGAGAAAAGTGGGGCCTGCCAGCACATCTGGCCTGTTGGTCGTACGTATGACCACCACACCTACTGACAGTAATGGCTTCTGCTCCCTTTCCACCTGTTCATGTCATGAGAATTGACCTCTTAGTCAACTCTAACCTAAATCTCAATCTCATACAGGAGCAATGGAGCCAAGCGACAGTATACAATACAGCACAAATGACCAGAATAGTATTTTGAGGGATGTGAAATATTCTGATGGAGTATTTGACAGGGGAAGGTATCAGGATGCCACGTGTATTTAGAAATAACACAGAATAAACCTTTGGAAGAGTATTGCATGTAGAGATTTTATAGTTGTTATGTAAGATCTCTTACAAGGGACATGTGAGATGGGCTTTTCTCTGTTTTAAAAGACAAGTCACATACACACACACACAAAGTATAATAAAAAAAATGAAGGTAAAACTGATCAGGTCATTCATTATACTCCCTACAGGCCAGACTATTCCGAATACATTATGTATATTGACTCACTTAAGTCTAATAACAAAAGATTACTATTTCTGTTACACCCAGGAAACTATAGCATAATTATGCAATTTGTAGCAAATTAAGCAATTTGTACAAAGTCACACAACCAGTAAATGTCTAAAGCCAGGATTTGAATCCAGGAAGCACAGTATCAGAGTTTGTGCATTTAACAATATTGGTAATCTGTCTTGTATAAAAGGCAAAGGATATTGTAAAAGAAGAAAATATCCGAGGTATAACTAGATGTAAGCAGGTAAATCAAGTAGCAGGATAAATGGACTGATGTTGATTCATATTGAGGAGGTCATAGATAATTTGAAGATAGAGACTTCCTATAAAAACTTAAATGAAGATTAAATAAATATGTGGATTTCTGAGCTTGAAATGTGTTTCTCATGATAAAATCAGGTAATTATAAGGCAAGGAAATAGAAAAACTTGAAAAGTGTTATAATAGTCTAATTACACATAAAATTCAGCAGTGAGAACATTTAAATGTTGTATTCTTTGGAGGAGTAACCAGGCTTGGTTACCTGAGCCTCTTTACACCTTTGCATCTTTGAAAATGTATGTGCATTCTAAACCTGCTTAACTGAACTGGACTCAAAATCAACTTCAAATATTAGCTTTCTCGTGAAACTTTTCCTTCCCCCATTCAATAAATTCATTCTTTCCTCTGGGTTTTCACAGTAAGTACTCTGTTCACACTTCTGTCTTAGTGGGCATCCTTATATTGACACCTCTGAGTGTGTGCAGTGGCTTCTGTAGTGCACTATTTGGATATCCCTTCAGCACTGAGAAACTTACTCTTTCAGTTGAGGGAAGGCTCTTGACAATGTACAGCTGTGTCCCTCTCCGAGAATGGCTCTCAGCTGAATGAAACTGCCTCACCTTCTTCCCCAGGGAACTCCACATTCAATATCGGTTTGATGCAGGAGTACAAAGGCCTGGCCTGTTTGTTCCAATTGGACATAACTTTTAGGGGCATCCAAGTTTCAGAACTCCCTGGGGGATTGGCTGTTGCAGCCACACTGTAGTTTAATTTCACTTTCTGCCAATGCTACTTTCATAGCGGTTGGAACCAGAGTGCTCTCTAATAAATCTGATGCATACAAATCTCTAGTTTCCTGAAGAAACAGACCATAACTATGTATCTGCTTTTACCATTAGACTGTGTTTTTAGAGAGAAAAGATAATTTTTTTGTGTGTGTATGTGTCATGGAATACTCATATATAGCTAACATTATGGGTGGCATGATCTATAATTATTTATTACAGCTCTTCAGATAGTTAGTACTATATTTCAGTGATGCCAAGACTCATTGATTATACAATGCTATATCAATTTTTAAAGCTATTAAGAATGAATGATCTACTCTTTTAAGTAATAACTAAAATTTCTATTGGTAGTTCATCTCATGGTAAAATTCCTGAACATGCAATGAACCTAAAGCAGTCATATTTTTGGGCAAAAAAAAAAATTTTTTTTAATTTAAAGTTATCAAGACTGCATTATAAAATTTACAAAAACCTCCATTAATAAAAAAAGGGGGGGATAGTAGGGTAATATCATGTAGAGAAAAATATCCTGTAACTAAATTACATCTAGAAAATTTTTACTTTACAAAATTAATTTTCATTTGTAATGCTAACAGCAAGATGGCCATGAAAAACACACATGGTGTCTAAATAAGACAAAGGAAAATGGTTTGGGCAAAAATAAAAAGGATCCCAAATCAATTATATAGAAAAGATTCCTTTATTAACCTGTGGTCGAGAATATGTTTGTATATTTTCAGAAAACAACTCCAAGACCATGTGGATTCCTGCAACAGAGAGGAATTGACAGGTGTCCTCCAACCATGAAGAAAAGAGGAAAAACAGTCCAGAGATGGAAGACGCTGACAACGCCTTGACAAGGTAGCAGTCAGCAGCTGTGCACCGCTGCAGGTTGCCTAGGACCAAACCAGAGAGGGTCCGACCTGCATTGCCAACATGTGCCCACCATCCAGATATCATTGCTGACATGTACACATAAGGAACTGTTAGACATTGAAACGGGGACTCAGAACTGTCAGACATTGAAATTGGGACTCAACATTTTTTTTTGTTGTTTTGTTATTATACGTTTATTTCTAGTCTGCAAAGGCAAAACTTTTTAAAGGAAAGAAATGGTGGGAAAAAGATACAGAGGCAAAGAGCATTGAACAGACTGTCAAACTACACCGGGAATACAGGGGAGGTTGGGCGAGGGGGGCTGTAAGAGACCAACCGAAGGACTTGTACGCATGCATATAAGCATAACCAATGGATACAAGACACTGCGGGGGGGAAGGGCGGGCAGGTGAAGGCATGTACTGGGGGGTAGGGGAGGTCGGGGGGAGGTATATGGGGGAAAAAAGAAAAGAGACATATGTACTAAGATTTGTAATACTTAAAACAATAAAAAAATTAAAAACAATAAAGAAGTGAAATGAAAAAATGAATGAATGATCATATCACAGTATACAAATATGTACTCTTATTTTTTTAGTATTTAAAAATTTGAACCCTTCTTCATTTACAATTTCCCTAATGTGTTCAACCTTTCGGAATTATCAGTTATATACTGCTATCCATAATTCAGTCACATTTCTGATTTAGCACCTTTTAGATTAACATCAAAATTCAAAAACATAACATATCTAAAATACAGGGGTTTTTTTTACTGCATTTTCATTTATTTATGTATTTATGTGTTTACTTATAAAGTAGGGAGTATTTGTTAAAACATATTTTTATTAATTTCATAGAGGAGGGAAAAGGGAGAGAGAGAGTAAGAAATATCAATGAATCATTGATCAGCTGCCTCAAGCATGCCTCACAGTGGGGCTCAAGCTCAAACCTGGCTATGTGCCCTGATCAGGAATCGAACTGTGACCTTCTAGTTCATAGGTAGACACTCAACCACTGAGCAACGCCAGCTGGGCTTACTGGACTTTTAAAAAATATCATGAGACTTGTTTCTTAATGAAAACTGTGTTTTCCTGAAATGTAAACACTGCATTAGACATTAGAAAAGTCAGATTACTTACATTGGGAGAAGGAGAGAGGGGGGGGGAGGGGGAGAGAGAGAGAGAGAGAGAGAGAGAGAGAGAGAGAGAGAGAGAGAGAGAGGAAGGAATGAAGAAAATAAGCTTGAGGAATTCAAGACAAAATACCATCTAAACTTATTTCAAACCAATGCATTTAAATTCAACTCCCTATAATGTAAAAAAAATAAAATCATGGGTTGCTAGAGAATTGATATTAGTCTAGAGATACAAAAAAAGAGAACAAAGGGCAATAAGTTAAATTCCATAGTTGAGACATTGAGAAATATGGGCTGAACCAAGCAAGAACAGTCTGGCATACCAAAAAGATAATGTAGACTAAGGATTATTGAGATCTATGTAAAAGTCTGTGTATATTAAATTCAAAAATATGAAAATTAGCATATTCCCTAGGAAACTTTGTAGATGATGGAATTTTTATAAGTGTATTTTTAAAATGCAATGGTCATATCATACCTGAAAGAAAAATAAATCATCAGAGACTCATGACTTCACCTCTGGGAATTTAGAAGTTAACTATCCCACAAGAAACACGTGGACAAGGGTCCTTAGGCAATGGCTTGTGTCAAACTGTGACAGATTTTATTGCAGGCATCCATCAGGCATGTGTATTACAATGCCTGTACAACTGCTTAAGGTCATAAGGCTTTACCTAGAAAATATAAATGTCCATTGAGTTGGTATGTTTATTTTCTGCTTATTTCAAATACTGAGACCTAAAGGAACATAATCTCCTAGTAGAATCATTTTTGTTTTTTAACATGAATTTTAATAATGATTTCTAAAAATAAAAGTTGATTTTGTGTTTCCAAAGAGTTCAATTAAAATAGCTTTGTGTACTAGCTGGTTTGGCTCAGCAGATAGAGCGTTGGCCTGAGGACTAAAGGGTCCCGGGTCCAGATCCCTTCAAGAGTACCTGCCCAGGTTGATCCCCAGTGGGGGATGTGCAGGAGATAGCCCATCAATGATTCTCTCTCATAATTGATGTTTCTGGCTCTCTCTCCTCTCTTCCTTCCTCTCTGAAATCAATAAAAATACATTAAAACATAGCTTTATAATCTTCTCCATACTGATTCATAACACTTTGGATTTAAAATAAATCTAGACATAACCTAGGTGAGACTCCTTGGTATTATTTATAAGGAACCTTTGCATGGTCGGGTATATTTCAAAGGAACCATTTGTGTTGTTGGTGAAAAAAGATACACCTGGAGATTCTTGTTATTTACTACCACTAGTAGCCTGGTGCATGGAATTCGTGCACAGAGCGGGGGGTTCCCTCAGCTCAGCCTGCACCCTCTCCAATCGGGGACCCTTTGGGGGATGTTGGACTGGGGATGTCCACAGGGATTGGGCCTAAACTGGCAGTTGGACATCCCTCTCGCAATCTGGGACCACTGGCTCCTAACTGCTCACCTGCCTGCCTGCCTGATTGCCTCTAACCCCTCTGCCTGCCTGCATGATCACCCCTAACCTCTCCGCCTGCCTGCCTAATTGCCCCTAACTGCCCTCCCCTGCCAGCCTGATCTCGCTCCCAACTGCTCTCCCCTGCCAGCTTGATCGCCCCCAACTGCCCTCCACTGCCAGCCTGATCTCACCCCCAACTGCCCTCCTCTGAAGGCCTGATTTTGCCCCCAACTGTCCAACTGCTCAACTGCCCTCCTCTGCTGGCTAATTTGGTTCTGATAGGTCGGTTTCTATGCCAGTCAGCGTCAAAAGCTCCACCTCCTAGGCAGCCATTGGCTCCTCACACTTCACCCAGTTGGTTCTGATTGGTTGGTTTCTATGCCAGTCAGTGTCTCTGGGCCTATCAATGGGGCCTGATCAGAAAGGCAGGGCTGATCAGCAGCCCTGGTGGAGGCCTGGAGAGAAATGGAGGTGCAGCTGCTGGCCCAGCCTGGAAAGAAAGAGAGAGGCAAGTGCTGATCAACAGCTGCCACAGAGGCTATGGATCAGACCCTGCTTCTCTCTTCAGGCCTCTCCATGGGCCTGATTCGCAGCCCCCTCAGCAGTCAGTGCTGTATCACTGCACCTGCAGCTGCAGCAGTCAGTGCTGGGTCACCATGACAACCCATCACTGACTGCAGGACTGACTTCCAGTTGGTTGAGCTTCCAGTCATGATGGACCCAGATTTTTATATATTAAGATTACTCATACCTTTAAATAAATTAAAATGTAAACTCATGGAAAACATAGCTATTTTTATATAAATATATATGAATTGATACAAAAAGTATGAAGTAGCCTAGTCAATAAAACAAAATAATTTCCCATTTCGAATTTTAGCAGGAAGTGCACCATTGGCGAAGTGTGAGAGTTACATTGATTCTGTATTCCTGAATCTCTCTAATATCTGCTAGAGACTCTAAAAGATAAGGGCAAGCTGGCAGATAAGTGAAGCAAAATGACATTCAATTCCAGCTAGATTTGGATAAGGATTGAAAACTACCTGATATCATGATTTTAAATAATGATTCAAAGTTCATTTTAATTTTTGTAAAAACTTCTCAAGAACGTAAAATTTATATTTGAAAATAGGCCCTAAACAAACACAAATTGGAATCAATTTTCTCCCTATAGTGAAATAGTGAAAGTGAGGCTCGCTGAAGGTTATATAGAGGTCCTGTCATCTACAATTCCTTCATGTGATGTTAATCATCATGCCATACAACTAGAGAAAACAGCTCCACCAAATCATCAACAATGCAGAATAAAATCAGTCTATACAAGAGAATTGCCAAAAGCCTGTGTCTCTACTCTCAAAGTAATAAAACAAAAACAAAACAACACCATTTCCAGGGCTCAAGAAAACATCTTGACTCTTTCAACTTTATTCTCCCTTTATGCTGACATAAATATGAGGAGAATCTTCTCCAATATTACCTAGTATCCATAAATAATATCATTGCCCAGGAGGATCTCAAGGGTATTATAGTATCCAAATACAGTACAAATACTAGTATGTGAGAAAGCACTATTGTGACAATAACTGGAACATCTCAAACTGTGTACATACTAACCAATATATTTCTATATAATATATAATCAAAATTAACAGAGAAATTAGATATATCAAACTGTTTATTTTGAAATAATAGTAGAGTCACAGGCAGGTGCAAGTAATAATATAGAAGGATCTTATGTACCCTTCACTCAGGTTCTCCCAATAGTAACATCTTGCAAAATTAAAGTGAGATATCACAACTAGAATAATAACATTGATACAGTCTAGATACAGACAATTTCTTTCCCTGCAAGGTCACTCAGGTTGGTGTCTTATAACCAATCCCACTCCCATCCTGTCTCTAACCCCTCCTTAATCCTGGGCATCCAGTAATCCAAAATTTTTCATTTCTATAATTTTGTCAATTTAAAAATGTGAGATAAGTCCTGGCTGGTAGCTCAGTTGGTTAGAGCATTGTCCTAATGCAACAAGGCTGAAGGTTCAATCCCAGGTAAGGGCACATACAAGAATCAACCAATGAATGTGCAAATAAGAGGAACAAATCACTCTTTCTTTCTCTCTTCTCTCTCTCTCTTCTCACATTTCACTCTTTCTCTTAAAATCAATAAATGAATTTTTAAATGTTATATAAATTGAATCATACAAACAGTAATTGTTTTAAATTGGCGTTTTAGACACCTAATTTTATGGAAATTCATCCAGGTTGTTGTATGTCAATAATGCGTTCCCTTTTGTTTTGTATTCCATGGCATGGATAGACCACAGTTGGCTTCACCAGTCACCCACTGAAAGACAACTGAGTTTTTTCTTCTTTTTTTTTTTTTGTACTTTTGAATAAAATTACTATTAAACATTCAGGTAGTGGTATTTGTGTGAACATAAGTTTTAATTTCCTGGAATAAATTCCCAAGAGTGCAATTGCTGGATTATACGGTAGTCACTTGAATAGGTGTTTTAGAAACAGCCAAATTATTTTACAAAGTGGCTAACATTGTACATTTCCACCAGAAATAAATGAGTGATCAAAATCAAACTTCTCCACATCCTCACAAGTATTTGGTGTTGTCTATTTTTTATTTATAAAAATATAAATGTTTTTATACATAAAAATAAAATTATTTTATATTTATATAAATATATATATTTAAAACTATTATGTTAGCCATATATAGGTGTGTAATGATAGCTTACTTTGTAGTTTATACTTGTAGTTTATATTTGCTTTTCTTTAATGGTTAATGATGTTGAATAATTTTTCTGTGTGCCAATTTAATATTCTCTTATGTTTTCATGTCTCTTGCCTATATCTAGTTAAAATATTACTTTTTCATTGTTGAGTTTTAGGAATTCTTTATATATTTAGGATATTTATCCTTTGTTGAATTGTGGTTTTCAAAAATTATCTCCCATTTTTTAGCTTATATTTTCATTTTCCTAACACTGTTTTTCTCAGAGAAAATTTTGTTTGATGAGATTCAATTGTTTAATTTTTCCTTTATGGATTATGTTTTTGGTGTCAATGAGTAACTTTATAGTGGAGAAATCTGACAAACATTATATCAGCCATTTTATCAAAGTCTGCACCAACAATGTAAGACTGGTTGATAGCATGTATCCTTGATAATGATGTGATGAAAATTATACTTTATCTCTGTGGTTCCTTCTCTCAAAAAAAAAAAAACATACCCAAGTCTTATCATGAGAAAAATATCAGACAAACCAAAGTTGAAGGACATTTGACAAAAAGCTGTCAAGGTCATCCAAAACAAGGAAAGTATGAGAAACTGCCACAGCCAAGCGGAGCCCGAGGAAACATGACTACTGAGTATAGTATGGTATCCTGGGTAGGACTATGCCACAGAAAAAAATACATTAGGTAGAACTAAAAAAAATGAATAAAGCATAGACTTTAGTAATGATAATTTGTCAGTATTGGTCTCTTAGCTATAGCAACTGTACCATTCTAATGTAAGATGTTCATAATAGAGAATTCTAGGTTCATGTTATGAGAGCTCTCTGTGCTGTCTTCACAGTATGTTTCTAAACCTAAAACTGCTATAATATAAAAAGTTTATTTTAAAAATACACATTTTTCCAGCTCTCTTCACTAAAAATGCCTAGACACAAAGCAGTAACAAGAATTACCCTAGTGGCCAGTGGGGCAAGAGATATAGACTTAAAATATATTGCCTGTGTTTTAATAATTGTTAAAATTGCATAATAAATAAATAAAATTATCTTTATTATTCTCTCTAATTTTATGTAATATATAATTTTTATTTACTTATGAATTCCTTTTGTGTATATCTTTCATATATATTTTCTTACTGACTAATATAGTGGATCACATTTAACACTTTAAATTTATAACAGTCTAATTTAAATTGATACCAGTTAACTGAAATAGCATACAAAAACTGTGCCACTGTACAGCCCTTTTAGGTGCTTTTTATGCTGTTATGGCACAAACTATGACTTTATAGAATTTTCTGATTAATACAGATTTATGATTATGAGGGGTTTTTTGCATTTAGCTGTTAAAATCATAATAAGAATTAAAACCCAAATAATAAATACAATAATTCAATTACTTCTGTTTTTGTCTTAACTGGAGTTCTCTTTCTTCAAGGGGCTTCAAGTTATTGTCTAATGGTCTTTCGTTTCAATCTAAACAACTCCCTTTAGCAATTTTTGTCAGAACTACAAGAAGCAGCGAACTCCTTTAGCTTTGTTTATCTGAGAGTGTCTTATTTTTTTTTCTTTATTTTTAAAGAAGAATTTTGCCAGATAGAGATTTTTCTGAAAGAACTATTGTTCCTTTCTGCAC
Organism: Corynorhinus townsendii; assembly: GCA_026230045.1. Classification (NCBI taxonomy): domain Eukaryota; kingdom Metazoa; phylum Chordata; class Mammalia; order Chiroptera; family Vespertilionidae; genus Corynorhinus; species Corynorhinus townsendii. The sequence continues at coordinate 73,613,336 of JAPDVU010000001.1, read as the reverse complement.
TTAAAAAATATAATTTCACTCTCTTCTGAGCACCATTGTTTAAAATGAGAAATCTGCTGTTTCTTTATTAAAGCTCTCTTGTACATACAAAGTCCCATCTTTCGTGTGCTTTCAATATTCTCTTTGGCTTTCAATACTGAGTATAATGTGTTTCAGTGTGAAATTCTTAGTGTTCATCTTTTTTTGGTGTTTGCTGAACATCTTGGCTGTGGAGATTTGTGTTTTTTATCAAAATTAAAAAGATTTTGCCATTATTTTTGTCAAATATTCTTTCTATTCCTAAATCTCCTCTCCTTCTGATACTCCTATTATCCATGTGTGTCACACAGGCTTTTACTAGTAGGCTCTGTTCATTTATGTATCTTATAAGTTCTGTTCATTTCTCTTCATTCTTTTTTCCTTCTGGTCCAGAGTGAATAATTTTAATAGATCTATCTACAAGGTTGCTGATTTGTTGTATTGCTTGTTCAAATCTTTTAATTAAAATTTCAGTTATTTTACCTTTCAGCACCAGAATTTTTATTTTTCTTTAGTTTTTAAAATAATTTATTTCTATTTATTTTTATAATTCTCTATTTGTTTATATATTGTTCTCCAAATATACTTTACCCATTGTTTCCTTTAATTCTCTGAGCGTATTTGAAACAGCTAATTTTAGTTTTTGTCTAGTGAGTCCCATATCTGTGCCTCCTCATGTACAGTTACCTGTGAAGAACTCATACTTCCTTTTTTCTTCGCATGGTTTATATTGTTGTTGTTGTTCGAAAATTGAACATTTTTGAGTATTTGAATAGGGGTAACTCTGTAAATCATATTGCTTTCCCTCTCTAGAGTTTGTTTTTGTTGTCTCCTGTGTGCTGTAGCTGTTTATTTGTTTAGTATTTAGTGTTTTCTAAACTATTTTGTAAGGCCCATATTGGTTTGTTTGTTTTTTATCCTCACCAGATGATGTTTTGATTTATTTGAGAGAGAGAGGAGGGGTGGAGAGAGAGAAACATTGAGGTGGGAAACATCAATAGGTTGCCTCCAGTATACACCCCAACTGGGTATTGAACCCACAACCAAAGTGTATGCCCTCACTGAGAATCAAACCCATAACCTTTTGGTGCATGGGACAACACTCCAATCAACTGAGCCACCCAGTCAGGTCAAGCCCATATTGTTTTAAGAGTGATTTCTAAAGACTCTGTTTCATTATCATGTGTTTTGCTAGAATTTCACCATAGATATATTTGGCCTTCAGATTATCTATATATATAAAACACTAATATGCAAATAGACCAAATGGTGGAACAACCAACCAGTCGCTATGACGTGCACTGACCACCAGGGGATGCGTGTGGGACATGCTGGGTGTTGGCTACTGTGGGATGGTGGAGCAGGTGAGTGGGGGTGCCAGACCAAGGCTGGGTGCCGGTTGCTGTCATTGGGGCAAGCCTCTGGTGATTACTGAAAATTCTTTGCTCCCATGCGCCGTGGTCCCACCCAGTGCTTGCACCCGCTGCTGGTTCCCGAGCCACTGCTCGCACCCACTGTTGGCACTGGCCCCAATGCTCCGTGCCGTCAGTGGGAGTGAATGGGGCTGGCGCTGTCAATGCGTGGAAGCGGCAGTGGCAAGAGTGGAGCTGCCAGCAGACAGGGAACCGGAGGCCAAGGTGGGAGGGGGAGGGGCCAAGTGGGGACACAGAGAATGGACTGAGACCCACCCCTGTGCCCAACACAACCTCGTGGCCCACAGTTCCTTTCAAGGTGCACACATTCGTGCACTCGGCCCCTAGTATATGCATAAAAGAAAGGATTCTAGCTAGCAGTCTCGGTCTTTTTGCAGATTGCCTCTGTATGGGGTCACTCCTTCAGTACATAGCCAGATAGTTTTCAGCTCTGCTGTAACCTTTACTTACTGCTTGCAGTGAGACTAAAGGTAAGGCAGAAGGAAAGCTTGGGTCTTTTCCAGCCTTTTTTAGATTTCATCCTGCCCTCATCATCTGCATTTCTTTCTAAATTCCCCAGAATATACAGACAGTTTTTTATTTTATTTTATTATTATTTTTTAAAATACTGTATTGTTGAAAGTACCACATATGTCCCCTTTTCCCCTCATTGTTTTCTCCTAGCCTGTCCCTACCCCCCAGCCCTGACCTTCACCCCTCCTCCTCCAGCCCCATTGTCTGTGTCTATTGGTTATGCTTATATGCACACAAATTCTTTGGTTGATCTCTTATCCACACACACACCCTCCCCTGCATTCCCTTTGAGATTTGACAGTCTGTTTGATTATTCTGTGCTTCTGTATCTGTTTTTGTTCATCAGTTTATGTTGTTCATTATATTCTACAAATGAGTGAGATCATGTGATACTTATCTTTCTCTGACTGGCTTATTTCAATAATTAGCATAATGCTCTCCAGGTCCATCCATGCTGGTGCAAATGATAAGAGTTCTCTTTTTTTTTTTTTTTTTTTTTTTACAGCAGCATAGTATTCCATTGTGTAGATGTACCAGTTTTTTAATCCACTCATCGGCTGATGGGCACTTAGGCTGTTTCCAAATTTTAGCTATGGTAAATTGTGCTGCTATGAACATAGGGATGCATATGTGTGTGTGTTTTCTGACTGGAGTTTCTGATTTTTGGGGGATATATTCCTAGAAGTGGGATCACTGGGTCAAATGGGAGGTCCATTTTTAATTTTTCTAGGAAACTCCATACTGTTCTCCACAGTGGCTGCACCAGTCTGCATTCCCACCAGCAGTGCACGAGGTTCCTTTTTCTCCGCATCCTCGCCAGAACTTGTCATTTGTTGATGATAGCCATTCTGAAAGGTGTGAGATGGTACCTCATTGTTGTTTTGATTTGCATCTCTGGGATGATTAGTGACTTTGAGCATGTTTTCATATGTCTCTTGGCCTTCCATATGTCCTCTTTCGAAAAGTGTCTATTTAGTTCTCTGCCCATTTTTTGATTGGATTGTTTATCTTCCTTTTGTTAAGTTGTATGTGTTCCCTATAAATTTTGGAGATTAAACTCTTATCAGATGTCACATTGGCAAATATGTTCTCCCATGTAGTGGGTTTTCTTGTTTTGTTGATGAGAGTAGGGATGAGGGAGGGAGGGAGAACGAGAGAGAGAGAGTGAAAGAGAGAGAGAGAGAGAGAGAGAGAGAGAGAGAGAGAGAGAGAGAGAGAGAGAGAAGAGAAATATCGATTGGTTGTTCCAATTATTTATGCATTCATTGCTTGATTTTTGTATGCACCCTGTGACAGGCGCTTTTGAAGGCCCACATTTCTCAATGAAAGTCTCTCTCTAACTTTTTCTCCCAGGATTTTACCACTCCATTGTTTGCCACAGTTCTAATCTTTGCCTTAGGCATCTGTGGATTATTTCTTTGCTTTACAGTGTTTTTAAGGAATACCATTTCTGTGCTGTGTGAGTTATGCGGCCCTCACACAGGTTAGAGCAGGTAAACACAATTCTTTTAGAAAAGGGTCTGCTCTGCTCCTTCTGGAGTCAAGGACAGGGAGGGACACACAGTGGTAACATCTTCAAGGTGGTTACAGCACCAAGAAGGCAGTGGGAAAGGGGAAGTAAAAATGTCACAAAGCTTTCCTAATGTTTTAAAGCTGTCTGTTTCTTGATTAAGCCTTCAAAGTTTTGGTTGCCATAAACTTTGGACTATTTCCTAGAGTTTTAATGAAGTTGATTCTGATGGTTTTTACTTGGTTATTTAAATCTTTCTGTGGTAAGTTGGGCCCTTAAGCTATCTTGACACTTTTGCTGATATCTGATTTATGTATTTTAAAAGTATAAGTTATATTTATAGTTTATTATGTAAATCCTCTTATCAGAACCATAGTATTTATTTTCCAGTTGCCAGGAATATTGGCTAAAGATGGTTCATAGCTAAATTTCTCCCATGGAATTTCTCTCATCTGATGGGTGATGTCCTTCCCAAGAGTAGGTCTCCCTGGGGACAGTTCATATCTAATGATGGATTCATAAGAAGGAACTAAAATGCCTGACTCTCTTGCCAAGACATCTGATGTTGCAGGTCAACTCTGAAAGTTCACACCTTAAAATTCTTGTGGGATTGCTGATTTCCCCCCCCCAGATCTTCATTGATATTATTCACTTCTCAATAATGTCCACATAGAATCAGAGGACATAACACAATACTTAAATTCAAATGCTAAGGTTAAAAAGAAAACTAAAGAAAAGGAATTTAGTTTGTCATAGCTTGCATGCACTTTTCACATCCTTCCTTTCTTCTGACCATTACAAATTATTTTTCTGTCTTCTTACAAATCATGTATAAAGTTTTTATGAAAAGCTTCCTAAGCTAGTTATCAAATTCTGTAGTTGATATTATTTTCTTTTTTTTCTCTTTGAAAATAGGAGAATTATCTGTATTTTTTTTTTTTACTATTTTATTTCAAAATTTCTCAATGATCACTGATAGAAAGTAGTCATATAATTTCTGTTAGTAATGGGTCACTATATGAGATTTAACTTCTTTAGAGTTATGGATTTCAAAAATTGCAGTGAAATTCCCACATTTTCCCCAAGTGAAATCTTGCAACATACTTCACTATGTGAGAAATCAAAAAATAAAATTTGTTAGCATAATTTTATTTTTAAAATCTGAACCATTTTCTCATCTTGCAGGCAATTAACTAAAAATAAATAAAATTATTTTAATTAATGCAAACATTTTAAATGGAGCTTATGGACCTAGCTGGTTTGGCTCAGTGGATAGATCATTGGCCTATGGACTGAAAGGTTCCCAGTTTGATTCTGGTCAAGGGCACATGTCCAGATTGTGGGTTCAATCCCTAGTAAGAGGGATGCAGGAGGCAGCCAGTCAATGATTCTCTCTCATCATTGATGTTTTTCTCCCAAGCTCCCTTCCTTTCTGAAATCAATAAAAATGTATTTATAAAATGGAGCTTATGGGTCACAGTGGTAGACTTACTGCAGCCTTAGCATTCTATTTATTTTTTTGTTTGGTTTTGTTATGCAGTGTTAAAATAATCACTACTCCCATTAATAAATAGTTTAAAATAAAAAATAGAATGAAAAACATTTTGTTAGGTAACATCCTATTATATTTGATTTCAATAGATTAGTGGAATGTATTGTCCCACTTTTATACCAAAACTGTGCCTGGAGAATCCCAGATAACACAATGAAGGCAGATAGTCTGGAAGATCACATATTACCTTCTAGTCTCTCAGTGTATCTGAGCCTCTGATAGCTTGGAAAACAAATGGAAGAAAAAAATTAGTTTTCTGAATATAACAATAAGGTACTTAAGACAATTATGCAAGATGAAGGAAATGTAAATATGCATATAGAAAAATCGAATGCCAGTTGCTTATTTATTATTGAGAGAATTTGCACACTGTGTTCCATGAACTAAGTTGATGTTACATTTGTGCACTAAGTGTGCTTTCTCTTTAACATTTATAACACAGTTTTAAAAAAATTCAATAACAATAAAGTTCCAAAGTATTGAAAACATAGTAAGACAATACATTTTAAATGTGAACATAATAGTTCCACTACTAGACATTTTAGGAAAAAAATATCTATTGGGGTGCATGCTGTCTGCATGTCCCATATATAACATAGTATTTGGCATCTGGAAGGTTCTCAAAAAATTCTGGTTTAATATATAAATAAATTCTTGGTCTTTAAATAAAAATAATACAATTTTTTCCAGAGTTGAATCATTAATATATCATAAAATGACTATATACTTGGCTAAAAAATAAAATACAATTCATATTTGTCTGACTCCCTTTTAGATTCCATGACAAGGACAAGATATACTTTTTCCAAATTTAAAAATCTCAGTGAAATTGTCTTACTTAAGTGTTAGCAACTATCACATGTGGGCTAACAACCACCTACCTGTTTTGGTAAATAAAGATCCATTTTAATGACAGAATTGAACAGTTTTTAAAGAGATCATATGACCTTTAAAGGCAAATATATTCACAGTAGGTCTCTCTTACCTATTGCTTTGCTTTCTGTGGTTTTAGTTATCTGTGATTAAATGCGATTCTAAAACATTAAATGCAAATTCCACAAATAAATAATTTATAAAATTTAAATTAGGCACTGCTTTGAGTAGCATGATGAAATCTTACCAGGATGTCAATCATCCCTTTGTCCAGCATATTCACACTGTATACACCATCCATCCATTAGTCGTTTAGTAGCCATCTCAGTTATCAGATTAACTGTGATTATATCTCAGTGCTTATGATACAAGTAGACCTTATTTTACTTAATAATAACCCAATGCATGAAAGTAGTCATGGCAGCAATTTAGATATGCCAAAAGAGAACCATAAAGTGCTTTCCTAACTGTAAAGGTGAAAGTACTTGACTTAACAAGGAAAGAAAAAAACTCCTATACTGAGGTTGCTAATATCTGCAGTAAAAACAAATCTTTTGAGATTATAAAGAAGGAAAAATAAATTAGTGCTGGCTTTGCTGTGGATGGATACATTTCCACAAGCATATAAACTTTCAAAATTTAGCCAAAAAAATAGAAAATCTAAAGACACTGGTTACTAACAATAAAATTTAAGTAGTAATCAAAATAACTCTCTACAAATAAAAGGCCAAGTCCTGATGGCTTTACAGGTGAATTTTACCAAACATTTAAAGAAGACTGAATACCTATCCTTTTAAAACTATTTCAAAAAATTGAAAAAGGCATGATTCCAAACTCATACTTTGAAGCTAGCATTACCCTACTTTCAAAGACATTACAAAAAGAAATTATAGGCCAATATCCTGATCAGCATAGATGCAAAAATTCTCAACAAAATATTAGCAAATTAGGTTCAACAAAACACCAAAAGTATTACATGCCATTGGATTTATTCCAGGGATTCAGAGGATTCAACATCCATAAAACAATCAACATGATAAAACACACTAATAAAATGAAGGATAAAATAATTTTATCATCACAATAGATGTAAAAAAATCATTGGAAAAACACAGCATCACTTTATGATAAAAACTGTCAATAAAGTGGGTATATGTGACAAACCCAGAGCTAATATCAATTCAAAGCTGCAAAGTTGAAAGTTTTAGCTCTAAGATAAGGAGATGAAAGTTACAGTATCTATACTACAAAGATACAATAATCAAGACAGTATGGTACCATATATAATATATATGTATACATACATATATATATATATATATATATATATATATATATATATATATGAAGAAAGAGAGACCTCAAAATAATAAGCAGGTATAACCTAGATCAGGTCAAATTGAGATGCCAAAGAATGTATTATTTCTAACCCAGAGAAAAATTGCATATTAAGAAATTAGAAAGAAAGAAAGAAAGAAAGAAAGAAAGAAAGAAAGAAAGAAAGAAAAGAATGAGAGCAAGAAAGAACAAAAGAGATAAGAAGAACTTTTTTAGAAAAGAAAATACAAAAACATGATAATCCCAAATCAAAAGTTATAAAGATAGACAGTTAAAACTGCAACATTATTGGATTAAACAACTTTTCACTTTGGCAACCTCATGCTCTATCATAAAAATCTATTAATTAATATATAATGAATTTATTATATGTTAATATATAGTGATATACCAACTCTAACCCATTACCACCTAGATCATGCTAGCTCTTCCCTTTGCTCATCTATAACTTTCAACTCCAACAGTAAGAAATCTGACTCCCACCACCTGCCTTAAGTTTACTAAATTGTTCAATACCAGTACACATATATTGTTTTCCAAATTGTTAACCCCCCACTTTTAGGAGAAACAACTGTATTAGAGTACAGTACAGTTCCTTTTGACTTTAATTTTGCAGATTATACGCATTTACAAAATGACTTAGATCATAACCTGATTCCTCTATACCCTTTTGTGAAGGTGATTCATATCCCTGTAATACATTTAGATTTTCTTTTCTTATTCTGCATTTCTCCAATCTTCAATTTTTATTTAAATTTGCACACATTAAGGTATATTCTTTGTGCTAAATATCTATGGGTTTGACAAATGACCTATATTTACCATTACAATATTATGCAGAATAATGTCACTACTCTAAAAAAATTCCTGTACTTTAACTTATTCAATACTTTTCCCCCATCCCCCTAAATTCTGGAAACCAACAATCTTTAACCTGTCTATAGTTTTGCCTTTTCAGAAATGTCATATCATTGAAATCATATAATATGTAGCTTCTGCAAACTGGTTTCTTTCACTTAATACACATTTAAGAATCATCCATGTCTTTGTATTACTTGGTACTTCATTTCTTTTAATTATTAAAGAATATTTCCCTATATGAGTGTACCATAGGTTGCTTATCTATTCAGTACCTGAAAGACATCTTGATCTTTAGCTTTTCCATATTAAAATCAAAAGTTATATTAATATCTATAGTATAGCTTGCTTGCCTTTTGGATGGATTTACATTAAATCTATATTCCTAATTTGTATACATTTTTTGTCTTGTCTTATTGCATTAGCTAATATAAAGTAAAATAAGGTTGATGGAAGATAGTGGATATTCTTGCCTTATTCCCATAAACATTAGTGATGTGTTATGTGACCCTCATAGTAACCACAAACTAAAAACCTGTGGTAGATTTAAAAAACAACAACAACAAAAAAACAGATAAAGAGAGAAGAATCAAAAATATCACCACAGAAAATCAGCAAATCACAAAGGAAGACAGAAAGAGGGAAAGAAAGGAAAAGGGGAACTATAAAATGGGCAGAACACAATGAACAGGAAGGCAATAGTAAGTTTTAATAACTATAGTTCTTAAGTTAGTCTGTAACACTCCTCAGCCACACCCCTCTAAATCTCTCTGACCTCATATCCTACTGCGCCATCCTTGCTAATCACAGTCCAGCTTTACTGGCTCTTTTGGTCCTCTTTAAATATTCTAATCATTCTCCTTCCCTCAAACGTTTTGTGCTTACTTCTGTTATCCATGTGGATTGCCACTTCCTTGTTCAAACGTCACCTTTTCTTTTTCTTTTTGAGGATTGTCCTCTTTGCACTATATAAAATTGTCAGAGTTTTCCAGCCCCCAGAACTCTATCTTGTTTAATGTTTCTTCATAACATTTAACCATATAAATAATATGTATTTTATTTAATTCAGTACCTGTCTTTTTGAAGTAGAGTGTAAGTTCCACAAAGGGAGAGAATTTTTGAAAACATATTTTTAAGCTGCTGTTTCCATATCATCAAAAACAGTATACTTGCAGAGGTTAATAATAAGTATGTATTGAATAAGTGAACAAATGAAGAATTAAAAATAAACATAAAAGATAAACTGAGTTTGAATATATGCACAGAGATGGGAAATTATTTATTGCAAACTTTGCAATAAATGTATGTATTTGCATATAAGTATACGAATGTGCTATCAAAGTCAGCAGTTTTGAGATCTTTCAGTACTATTCTGTGTTAATTAAATTAGTTGCAATAATGATAATTCACATTCATATAACATTTTATAATTTTCAAAGCATTTCCCAAATAGTATTTTGCCATCAGTATTACTGTTATAATTACTCTTTTCACATAAGGAAACTGAGACCCAGGAAACTGAGTTTTTTGTCAAAGGGAGCTTATTAAATGAGTGTCAAAGTCTAAACCTAATTCTAAGTCTCATTATTTAAGTTTATTTTGTTTCTGTGCCCCTGTGTGTCCTCATGACTTGACATGATTATAAATATACTAGAGGCCCAGTGCACAAACTCATGCACCTTGAAAGAAACTGTGGGCCGTGAGGCTGCGGTGGGCACTGGGGCAGGTCTCGGCCCATCCTCTGTGTCCCCACCTGGCCCCTCCTGCCATGGCCCCTGGTCCCCTGTCTGCCAGCAGCCCAGCTCCTGCCACCGTTGTTCCCATGAGCTGACAGTGCCAGCCCCGCTTGCACCCGCTGACAGTGTGCAGGGATTGGAGCCAGTGCCAGCAGTGCGTACAAGTGGAGACGGTGCCGTCAGTGGGAGTGAGCAGCAACTGCTGCCCTGATAGCCCGTCAGGAGCAGGGGTTGGTGGAGAAGCCCTCAAGGACCATCGGGGCCAGCAGATGCCTCTCGCACCTGCTGACAGCGCCAAGAGATCGGGACCAGCACTGGGAGCCAGCAGTGGGTGCAAGTGGGGGCTCTGGTGCCAGCTGTGGGTGCAAACAGGGCAGGCACCAGCAATGGGTGCCAGCAGTGGGTGTGAGCAGGGCTTTCACCAGCAGCAGGTGCGAGAGGCAGCTGCCAGTCCTGATCGCCCCTCAGGAGCAGGGGGAGGTGGAGAAGCCCTGCAGTATGATCAGGGCCAGCAGCCACTGCTAACACCAACTGATAGCTCCAAGTGATTGGAACCAGCGCCAGGCACCAGCAGCATGTGCAAATAGGGCCAGCTCTGGCAGTAGGTGCAAGCACCCAGTGGGATCCTGGTGTGCAGGAGCAAAGAATTTTCAAAAACCACCAGAGCCTCGCCCTGATGACAGCGACTGGCATCCCGCCTTGGTCTAGCACCCCCACTCACCTGCTCCACCATCCCTCCACAGCCAACGCCCACCATGTTCCATGCTCTGCCGCCTGCTGCCAATGCCTGCCATGTTCCGCATGCACCCCCTGCTGGTCAGTGCATGTCATAGCAACCGGTTGTTCGGTTGTTTGGCCATTCTATTTGCATATTAGGATTTTATATATAGAGATAGTGAATTTCTATCAACTGTACAGCATTATTTGAAATCTCTCATTTAAAGAAATACAAAGTGATTCATGTGGGGAGTGGCTACAGTGTTTGGACAGGTTCAAGCCTCAGACTAATGAGAGGGCACAGTCCTCTCATGGCCACGTGCAAGTCACAGCTGGGAGATCAGGGCCCTCCCAGCATAATTATAGCCAACAGCTGTAGTTGTAAGCTTGAACCTATCGTCTGAACACATGGTTCCACAGTGCCTGAGTAATGTGGGCTTGATAGAGTTCAGGTGCATATAGTTGAGTAGGATTGAAACCCACAAGAATGTTATAAACATCTTGATCACACCCTTACTTTGCCTCGTGGCATCTGCTATAAAATAAAGACACAGCTTGTGGGCGTCATCGCTGTCTCTCAGAGAAGCAGTGTCCCACTGAGACCCAGCTTTCATTCTCTTGTCTGTCTTTTCTAAGCCTTTCAGCCACCCCCACTCAGGTTCACTCTTGGCCATGCTGGTGCGGCACAGATTCAGTGAGTGAGTATGATTGACATACTTAGTAACTAAAAGTTTTATTAATTAAAATGCATCTAAAAGGGTGCTCAGCCTAAATAGAAGTGGTATTTAAAATCATAGGTATGGGGGAGCTGAGTGAGTAAAGAACCAAGGGCATAGGTAGGCAGTACCAAGGAAATAAATTAAGAAGAACATTAAATAAAGATAACAACAAATTTTAAAGAGCTAACAATAAAAGTATTTTCTTTATAGAGAAGTCTAAGGGATAGCCAATGTGAAAGAGACAATTTTGAAGAAGCTATCTTCATAAGAGTCAAAGTAAAAAGAGTTTCAAGGGTAAGGTAGTCAGTAACAGTAATTAATGCCACCAAGATATTCAATGAACCAATAACCCTGAAAAATGATAATGAATTTAGAATTGAAAATTATGAATCACCTTACCCATTTAGAACAGAGAATGTTAAAGTCAAATGGTGATGAGTTAAATAGAGCATGAGAGGTAAGAAAGTAAAGATGATAAGGGTGTAGTGGCAAAACAAAACAAAACAAAAAAACAAAGCCCACAGCACTGCAGAGTTATTGGGCATGCCATATCATAGAATAATTTCTTTAGTGTTTGTCATGATTATTTATATGTTTATGTAAAATGGAAAAGCATTGTGCATGTCTAAATGGTTAGAAGGAGTCAATACATAAAAATAAATAGAAGATTCAAGAAAAACTTGGGAGAAATGATGGACAATGTTCTCAAAACATAGAGTGGTGAAAATACCTAGAACAGAGTTGGCCTAAGAGAGCAGGAGAGACACATCTTCATCTGAAACTATGGCAAGAAGGTAAGGATAAAAGTAAAAAGGAATACGTTGTAGACAGAGAAGTTGAAAATGTAAAAAAAAAAGTCTTGTTTTTTCCATGTATTATATTATTAAAAAATAATAAGTTAGGTCCAATAGCTAAGAAGGAGACAGAAAGGAAGAATTGAGAGCTTAAGAAAATATAAATTTAAAATAGCTTTTGAGGAAAATGGGAGGTGTTGATTATTAAGTGTATGTAATAAAATTGCAGAATATTGTAGTATAGAGGGCACAGCCAGGAGTAAATCATAAATCTCTAATGGCACAAATCTGCACTGTTAGGAGATTTCTTTTTGCAATATTCAGCAGCAAGATATAGGTGCTGAGAAATTAGATGTGGAAAATTAGCCATGATTGGGCATTTGAAAAGTATATGAAATCAAAGAGCAATAATGTAAAGGAAGAAGGGTGGTGCCAATAAATAGTAATTGAAATGATGTCCCATAAATTGCCAGTGTAATAGTGAGGGGATCAAAGCTACAGAGAGCTGGCAAAAATGAACATTCGTGACTGCAGATCACTATGAAGTCAGAGATAGGTCTTACGGAAATGAGTGGGAATAAGAGAAGAAGAAATTATGTTCAGAAATGAGATATTGAAATTTACACCCTAAAAGTAGAAAAGTTCTGGGCAATGCCAAAAACCAAATTGCAGCTACAATTACTGATGGCTGATGTAGAGTGCAAGTAAAGGTAAACAGAACTCATGATATTAGGAAAATGTGAAGCAAGGATATTATAATTGCTATCTACTATAGCTGACACCATAATGCCCTGTCCCACTCCACCATTCAAATTACCAGCCTTATTTCTAACAGCCAACATTTGCACTTTTGTGTGTGTGTGTGTGTGTGTGTGTCTGAGGGTTCCCTCGTTTTTGTAGCCTGCTTTTTTATCTGTGTGTTGGGGCAGAAGTGCTGGGAAATTAATGTCCTCCCTTCTCCCAAAAGCTCTTACCCAATGAGGGACCAGTGCTAAGTGTGTTTTACCCAGGTTCCTAGAATTCCTCCAGTGGAATTGTTCTAGTTCTTAGTGGTAGCTAGTTTGAAAACACATCCTTTGCTGGTTCCATTCTCTTCCTTGTCTAACCTGTTATTTAAATTCAAATTCTTATCTACTCAACTATGACATTCATACGGATTCCAAAGTTCTTTACAAAGATGCCAGGACATCAAGGGTAGAGGCAGCAGATAAAACATGTCAGAATATGACTTCAATTGAGGGAGGGGAGCAAGATTAATGAGGTACAGGGCCCCTTCCCCTCTCCTTCCATAGGGAAACAGGCTAGTAAGAGGAAACAAGATGGCAAAGGAAACCACAGACACAAACAAGGACCAGTTCAACTCAGTGGGGACAGGTGCCCTGACCAAAAGATGAGCTTTAGCCAATTAGCATTGCAGATAAACTAACTCCCAGCATGCATCTGACAAGGCCATGACAATTCCAGTTCTGAAAAGACCAAAGAAGGACAAAAACTCTCCCACCTGTTGGGGAGGTGGTGCCTGGCCCTCTGCACCTCAGCTACACCTGGACCCATCCTTTCATGAAACCCTCCCCACTACCCAAAATATAAGTGCTACCGGGAGATCCTTTGGGGGGACTCACTTTTTGAGTGTGCCCACATTCTCTGAGTGTGTACTTTCATGTTAATAAAATCTCTGTGCTTTACTGAATCTGTCTCAATCTTGAATTCTTTCTTGCATGGCGACAAGAACTTGGGTACTGCTACTAGGTTGAGGCCTCCTTTGGCCTCCTGTTATCCTGTGACATCACAATGAGGGGGGGCTTAAATGGTATATATCTATGTCTTTATCTATATCTATGTCTCTGTTTATATGTATATCTATGTGGTGTAGAAATAGAACAACCGAAAAAGTAAATGAGGAGTTAGAAACATTGGTTGACACAGTCTCTTGTCCTGGTAACACAATACATGGTAAACCTCCGTAGAGAAGACTTGGAAACTTGGCTCAGAAAACAAGTTTACACTCATTCAACACACATTTATTAAACATCTACTATAGGCTAGAAGTAGACTAAGTGCCAGAGACACAAGAACAAATACATTTCCATTCATGATCATAACGTGTTGCATACTATTACAGTAATAAACCTATAATTAGAAAATTCTAGGCAATGTAAAAATAATGATTAAAATATACATAATGCATTGTTGGCACAAATTGAAAGATACCTTAAAGTATAGAAGAGTCAGAGAAGACTTCATAAAAGAGATGACTTCTGAACTTAGTTTTACCTTTAAGTAGATGTTCACAGGCAAAGAAATAGAGAAAAGAGGCTGGGTATTTTAGAAAGACGGATGAGCAATGTTACAGATGATAAAAATAGCATGATATGTGTAGGAAATTACAATTAGCTTAGTGATTTTGGAACTTAGACAAAAGGAAAAGAAACATTGTGTTAAAAAGCCAGGCAAGGGCAGATCATTCCTTTTATGCTGGCCCTTAGAAATCTACTGTTAGGCAATGAAGTCTCATCGAGGAATTTTGAATAAGCAAAGGAGTTTGCCAACCCCTATACTAGGGCACAGAATACTGTGTGTGTATGACTGAAAAAGGTTAACATAAAAATAAATTAATAAATCAGGAATAGTAAATATTGATAGATAGTTTATATGTGATGATGTGATAATAGATCAATAATACTGTTAAATGTGTTGGCTTAGTAAGCCATGTCTGGAAAAGCAGAATGGAAAATAAGATTTACTGGTAAATGATAAGAAGGAGCCAACTTATGTGAAGATGAGCAGGGCATACAACCAGAGTCAGCAGCTGGGATGGGGGCTGATGCTGTCTTTTGTCATGTCTGAAGAATAGAAACAAAAACAAAGCAATCTGACTGGGATAGTGGTACAAAGGAGGCAATAAAAATGGATTTAGGGAAAGCCTAAATAAAGTAAGATTTTAGAAGCTAGAGTAAAAAGTTTATATTTTATTCTTACCTGATACTGTGTGAGGCAGAATGATGGACTCCCAACAAGTTCCACAACCTAATCCCTGGAAACACTAAATACCTTGCAGTACATGGCAAAAGGAATTAGGTTGCAGGTGGAATTAAAGTGTCTCAAAATAGAGATATCACCCTGCATTTTCTTCTGGATCCAGTGAAATGATAAGCATCCTTAGAGTGGAAGAGCAAAGCTGAAGGAGAGAGCCAGAAAAAGATGTGGCTTTGAAAGAAAGCCACAAAGAGATACAACACTGTTGGCTTTGAAGACAGAGGAAAAGGCCATGAGCCAAGAAGTGTGGGATTGACTCTAGAAGCCAAAAAAAAAAAAAAAAACAACAACAAAGAAATTGAGCTTCTTTAGAGCCGCCAGGAGAAAAAAGTCCTGCCAATATCTTGATTTTAATCCAGGGAGACTCATGTTATATGTCATACCCAGAACTGTAAGTTTGTGATAATTTCATATAGCAGCAATAGAAAACTAATACATGAGACATTGGGGACTGGCAAGCAATGTGGTTGTAATAACTGTGATTGTTTTAAAACTCTATTTGGGCCCTAGCTGGTTTGGCTTAGTGCATAGAGCGTCAGCCTGTGAACTGAAGGGTCCTGGGTTCAATTTCGGTCAAGGACACATACCCAGGTTGTAGGCTCCTGGCCCTGATGCAGGACATGCTGGAGGCAACCAATCAATGTATCTCTCCCACATTGGTGTTTCTCTCTGTCTCCCCCTCTCCCTTTTACTCTCTCTAAAAATCAATGGAAAAAAATATCCTTGGGTGAGGATTAAAAAAAAAAGTATTTAAAACTCTGTTTGGGGTTACCACAAGAAGACTGGATTATAGTGCAAGAACAACAAAAGGAAGCAAGTCTGTTTTGAATTGGCTAAGGTAACTTAGGTGAAAGATGATAGTAGGTACGACAAGAATATTAATAGTAGAAAAAAGGGAAGTGAATGGGTTTGGCATATGTTTTGGAATTAAAATCAAAACAAGTTGCTCATTGATTGGGTTTAGGGAGTGAAATAAAATAGCTACCAAGGAAAGTGCATAAATGCTGGCCTTGTACAACTGGGCTGATTGTGATGTCACTCACAGAGCTGGAGAAGAATAGTGCAAAGGCAAGTTTGTGAGGGTTATGAGAACTTCTAAGATCATGATGGTATTTTATTTTTTTTAATATATTTTTATTGATTTCAGAGAGGAAGGGAAAGGGAGAGAGAGATAGAAACATCAATGATGAGAGAGAATCATTCATTGACTGCCTCCTGCACACCCCACACTGGGGATCGAGCCCGAAACCCAGGCATATGCCCTGATCGGGAATCGAACCATGATCTCCTGGTTCATAGGTCGACACTCAACCACTGAGCCATGAAGGTATTTTATATCCCTGTGCTTGTGTCAAGTAATCAGTTAAATATAGTATGTGAATTTCTGGGGAAAGGCCAAATATATAGACTTAGATTTTTGAATCATAAGTATAGAGATGCTCTTTAAAGCCGGGCCATCAAGAGAATACGTATTTCAAGCAAAATATGATTTAATAATTTCCCTTAGATTATAATTATTCATATGTTAAGAATATTAAATTCTCAAAACCATTGTCATGAATTATTAATGGCTTTATTCAAAATTGCTTGTGGTTCTTAAAGCCATTTCCTTTTAATGGACTGACTATTATGCCACTTTTTAATGCACACTTTGTATTCTCCTATTTCAGAGCTCTGTCTTTTCTTTAAAACCTCATTTTATGTCAGCTTCACTCATAGAAATTGTAACACAAACATTTAAGACCTTACTCAATATTTTATTTCTTCTAGAAGTTTTTTGAAAAATCGACCAGCCAACCAGAAGGGATTTTTCCTTTTTGAGTTATTTTATCAGTAATGGTGTACTATGGATAGTCATGCACCACATAAGACGTCTTGGTCAATGATGGGCCACGTGTAAGACAATGGTCCTATAAGATTAAAATGGAGCTAAAAATTTCCTATTGCCTGGTGATATTACAGTTATTCTACCATCATAACACAATTTATTGTTCACTTAGTTGTAGTGATACTGGTGTAAATAAACCTGTGTTGCAGGTCCATAAAAGTATATAGCACATATAATTATGCAGAGTACATACTTGATAATGATAGTAAACAACTATGTTACTGGTTTATGTATTTACTATGCTCTACTTTTAATCATTATTTTAGTGTATTCTTTCTACTTATTAAGAAAAAGTTTTCTGTGAAATAATATTCTGTGTTACACCAGCAGCAGCCTCTTACATCTCAAATTTACCGTATTTCTTGATTACATCATTTTCTCTCATGCTTGATTGAATCTCAGGTTGTTTTATATTTAGTGTAACGTAAGTGTACAGTGTTTATAAAGTCTGAAGTCATGTGCAGTAATGTCTCAGGCCTTCACATTCACTCAGCACTCACTCACTGACTCACCCAGAGTAACTCCCAGTCCTACAAGTTCCTTTCAGGGTAAGTGCCCAATGGAGGTATAACATTTTTTTTTTCTTACACCACTTATTTACTGTACCCTTTTATGTTTATATACACCAATACCATGTTTGAAAACTGCATACAGCATTTAGTACAGAAACATTCTGTACAGGCTTGCAGCCTAAAAGGAACAGGCTATATCGTATAGCCTAGGTGTGTAACAGGCTATAGCATCTAGGCTGTGTATGTGCACTCTATAATGTTCACACAGAGCAAAATTGCTTAATGACACATTTCTCAGAATGTGTCCTCATCATTAAGTGGCACATAACTGTATATGGATTTATCCTCCTGCTTTATCTTGCCTGTGACAAAGGAGCCCATGCCTTACTTTCCACTGTGTTCTGGAAAATCTTTTCAGAGTGCTTAAACTTAGTGATTATGTGTTGACTAAAAATTCTGCAAAGCTTCCTGAAATAATTAGGGAAAAAAAAAACACAAAACTGAGCTCTCAACATGCTAAAATGATTGAGTCAGCCCATATTCTATCTGTTGTATTTACTAGTGGCTACATACAAACAAATCCCTCCAAATCAAACCTAATAAAACGAGATCCTACAAATTCTCTAAGGTGTTTATTATTGATGTTTTATTCTGTGAATGCTCTGTCCTTCAGTATTTATCTGGAAGATGAAACAGTGAGTTCATTTCATAATGAATTCAGATAGTCCTATTCAAACCTTCTTTGAACCTCATTACAGTCAAATGACATTACAGGTACTGCATGCTGAACTTAAATTTTGAGAACATGTTAAATGGACAAGTGCTTTGTTAGCAAGGTCCATTAGCAGCAATTGATTATTTTAGGCATTGAAATATCAAAAATACTATTGAAAGCTGGGATTGGGGGGTTGGGAAGGGGGGGCACGAGACACACAAATCCTCTCCAGAAAAAAAAAGTGATTGAAATTGAAATAATTATGAGTTTCATATTGGAGAAAGTTGTACAAGATAAGACTTTTCCCATAAGAGTTATAGTACTTCCAGGTTTGGGTTTAAGTTATAAATATCTCAGAAACTGCCTGACTCAGGGTGTTTCAAATTATTCCCAGTTGTGTCTCTTACTGAAACAAAAATGCATAACTGTACCTGGATATAGTGAGGGGAAAACTCTCCACTCTGTGAAAAGGTCACATCTAGTTCAAATTTGGATCTGTCTTTCCATGAACTAAACTAGTTTTTAAATAATTACAAAAAGAAAGGATTCAATGCCACCCTTGCCTGGTGTGTGCATTTTACTTCACCTGGAACTGATCTCATAGATACTGGGCTTTTAGAGGGGGTATCCATCCAAATATACAAAAGTATCATTAAACAAATAAAAAATATCCCTCCACTTTAGTTTCTACCAAAACATCCAAGTCATATTTGTGACATATTATTAAAATTATATTCTCATACAAAAGATGTAATTGGCTGCTTCAAAAAGTCATTTTG
Source organism: Corynorhinus townsendii (assembly GCA_026230045.1). Lineage (NCBI taxonomy): Eukaryota > Metazoa > Chordata > Mammalia > Chiroptera > Vespertilionidae > Corynorhinus > Corynorhinus townsendii. Next base: position 73,594,345 of record JAPDVU010000001.1, on the reverse strand, counting down.
GGCAGTGTATGATGACTATTTAGTTCCCAAACCCCTCCCCTTTCTTTGTTAATGGCTACATAGAATACATTACATAAATATATAACAACATATGTGATCAGTACTAGATTGAAAATAAGCAAAGCAATTTCTAATTTAATTTTTTTTATTTTGTCTCTTTTTTTCAAACTGATCTTCCAAGAATTTTTTATATTGCCTATTTCATCATAGCCTTCAAATTTTTCTAAAACTAATTGAGATGTAAAATTACATAAACTATAATTCACCTAATTAAATGTACAATTTAATTAATTGTAATATATATAGGCACAGACTTATGCAATCAATTACCAATATCAAATACATTTTAGAACATTTTCATCACCTCAGAAGAGAACTTCAATATCACCAGCAGTGATCTCCCTTTTTCCCCAAACCTCACAGCCTAGGAAAAAGTTAATACACTTTTTGTTTCTATAGATTCATCTAGTCCAGAGCTCTTATACAAATTGAGTAATACAATATATGATTTTGTGTGAGTGGGTTATTTAATTCAGTGTAATGTTTTCAAGGCTCATCCATGTTGTAGCATGTATCATTATTTGATTTATTTTTGGTTGAATATTATTCTACTGTATGGATGAAACACATTTTATTTGTCTTTTCATGAGTCATTGAACATTTAGGTGTTTCCACTTTTGTTTCTTATCTATAATGCTGCTAAGAACATTTGTGTAAAACATTTTTGTTCTGACACTAATTTCAATTTTCTTGAGAAGATATCTAATATTAGGATAACTGGGTTCTATGTCCATTTTGTGTTTAGTATGTTGGGAAACTGCCAAACCATTTCCAAAGCAGCTGCACCATTTTGCATTTCCATCAGCAATTATGAGAGCTGTGATTTCTGCACATCCTTGCAAAGCTGGTTATTACATATCTTTTCTGTATAACCATTCTAGAAGTATAGAGTCTATTTTATTGTAGTTTTAGTCTGAAGTCCTTAATGGGTAATAATACTAATCATCCTTTTAATTTTTCATTGGTCATTTAAATCTTTAGAGAAATGTCCATTCAAATGAAAATTCCAATAAAGTCTAATTTATTTATTTTTCTATGGCTTGTACATTTAGTTCTGTATATAAGAAGGCTTGCCTAACCCCAAGTCAAATAGATTAAGTTTTATATTTTCTTCTAAGAGTTTAATAATTTTAGCTCTTAGATTTAAGCCTATAATCCACTTTGAGGTGTGTGTGTGTGTGTGTGTGTGTGTGTGTGTGTGTGTATGTGTGTGTGTGTTTGTGAGAGAGAGGGAGAGAAGGGAGAAAGATTTTTATCATTAATTTTGGGTAGTTTTTACTATAAAGTATTGCTTGACAATAAGTGGTAACATTTTAAGGCATAAGTTATAGAACATAAGTGATCAATATATGAAAAATCTAAAACTAAACAAATTATAAGGAATCATTGACTGTAGCAATAATTCATAATAAAAAGGTGCAAGGAGTTATTTATAGAAAGTTTTTTTTTACTGAAATAGTTGATATTCTAACATTCTTTAAATAGAAAATCAAAAGAGACTTTTTACAAGGAGGGAATGTGGCTGCAACTTATAAAAATAAGAGGATTATAAATAGGAAGATCTTGAAGATGATTAAAAGATTGAATATCAAGATCTAAGGGAAATAGCTTAAGTAATCGTAGGTCATAAAATGAGAAGGAAAGCATTCTTATTAGCTTTCTTAAAGGGTCTTTAATTTCATCTTAATCTGAGTGGTTTGAAAAATTTTATAAAAATGCTTCCTTTTTTTTATATTTAATTTCCTTTGTTTTCTTAGCTTCCAGACACCTCTAATATTAGAAAAACATAAGAATATTTCACTATATGAGTGTACCATTGGTTGCTTATCTACTCAGTTATTTAATTATTAATAAATTATTTTTTTCCTTTGGAAATTAAAGATGAGGGAGGGGTAAACTAATTCTAGTCCCAAACTAGATGTTAACTGGTTTTAATTAAATCTATCTCCCTGATAGATCAACATACAATGAAATCAGAATTTTAAAATGGATATAATCTTCATAGTGCCTTTTATGAAGTACAGTTGGGGGCCCTATGGTCATTTACAATCTGTGAATGTTGCAGCTTTAGTTTTAAAGAATTCACCACTAACCTAGATCATGGGTGTTTTGTAGTGTTTGTGTAAAATTTAGATCATTCTAAGCAATGTAAGTCCTGTGCTAGTTTATTTTCAGGAGTTACCAGCTATAACATCCAAATGTCTTGTTCTTTTGCCTTACTTGTTTATAATTGTTTTTAGTTCAGACATAATTGAAAAAAGAATGCAAAATATATGTAGGGTCTTCTTTATTGTTCTCTCTGGCCAGCCTCCTGTAATGGTTCGGAGCTGAGAAGACCCTGCAGGCAGAGGCAGAGGCTTAGAAGCTGGGCTTGTCCCGAGCTGGTGATGCGGTCAGTAGACTGGGGAATCTGTCCTTTATGATTACTCTAGCTATGGCATAAAATTGTTATGAGGCTAAACCATGTGAATATTTTTAACATACTTAAAATGTCATTTTTATTAATTATAGCAAACAGATAAATAATCCCTCTGTGTCTATGGAACTCTGAAATAACCTGTAGGTGACTTGCTAGCCAGGGATGAATATCTCCTTAAGATCAATGGAAAAATCCTTAGTGCTTCTGATGAATGGGTGGTACCCAGTCAAGCACCACATGAAAGCAACAAACAAATAATATAAGAAAACTGCCTCATATTTTCCAAACAAAAGCATTAATTTATTCACATATATAAATATTAATACCTTAGAAACATATCCCATACCAAGCTGGTACATGTTTACCTTGCCAAGTTTTATTAAACTGAATATTATTTAAGATGATTTACATATTAGTAGTTCAGTTACTTTGGTACTCCTCATTAGGATTTATATATTTTTTATCTTGAAGTGGACTTTATTTGATCATTGAATAAAGGGGAACTTTCCAAAGGCTCTCATCTTTTTTCTATTATTTTGGAAATACTGGTTTGTTTTAATTTTTAAACATCTTGCTCCATGAGGTCTCTCTCTCTCCTTCTGCCTCTTGCCCCCTTCTGATATTTTCCCCATTTCTTTGGACATTTCTTTCTGCAAAAATCTAAACAATTCAATCAATTTTCTGAAGCCTTTTTAAATGTTGTCATTTTAACATCTCCCAGGAACGAAGGCAGAGTGCTCTGGTCCAGTCCCCACCATGAAAGGAAGGATTTGTACTACTCAATTTATTCTTCTCAGAGGAATTTTAACAATTTAGAGCCAAATGGCTTAGCTTCCCTTTTCTGTATCCACTCAAAAGCCAAGGCTCTATTTCCTATTTTTAACGCTATACAGTGCTTCACAAGCACTTCTTGTTCTGAGATGTGAATGCCCTGTGTGCAATGAGATCCCAGCGGATTAGAGGGCCTTTGAGTCACAGCAGAAAGTAACACAGCCTCATGGCGGAAGCCTAGGAGGGTAACCCACATTTCCTCAGAGGACACTGTGGTCTCCTGAGAAAGCTAGGCAACTCCAGATGTCTTAGGACAACCTGATGCTCATCACTGCTCCGAGGTTTTTTTTACTGGCGAAAATGACTAGCATTTAAAACATGGAATAGACACACATGTAATTTTTTTAGAATAGCAATAGCGATGGTTGTGCTGAACTCCACAGCCTCAGCCTGGTCTGCTGACTCCAAGTCATGTGTCAGAAGGTTCTGAAAAGAAAGCCCAAAGACACTTCTTTGGTAGAGGTTTGCTGGCTTATTTATTTTTAATTTGTGTTAATGGAGACAGCCTGACACACACATGATCTAAATCACATTATTTGGGACAAGCCGATTCAATTGTCTGTAATTTTGAACAGTTCTTTGTTCCATACTACCCAAAGCAATCTATAGATTCAATGCACTCCCCATTAAAATACCAATGGCATATTTCACAGACCTAGAACAAACTTTCCAAAACTTCATCTGGAATAAAAAAAGACCGCGAACAACCATAGCAATCCTGAGAAAGAAGAATAAAGTAGTAGGGATCTCAATACCAGATTTCAAACTGTATTACAAAGCCACTGTTCTCAAAAGAGCCTGGTACTGGCACAAGTACAGACATATAGACCAATGGAATAGAATAGAGAATCCAGATATTGACCCAAACTACTATGCTCAATTAATATTTGACAACGGAGACATGAACATACAATGGAGTCAAGACAGTCTGTTCAATACATTGTGTTGGGAAAATTGGACAGATACATGCAAAAAAAAAAATGAAAATAGACCACCAACTTACACCATACACCAAAATTAACTCAAAATGGATACAGGACTTAAACATAAGACGGGAAACCATAAAAATACTAGAAAAATCCACAGGCAGCAAAATCTCAGACATATGCTGAAAGAACTTCTTCACTGATTCTACCCCTAGGGCAATGGAAGCTAAGGAGAAAATAAACAAATGGGACTACATCAAAATAAAAAGCTTTTACACAGCAAAAGAAACCATCAATAAAAGAACAAGAAAGCCCATTGCATGGGAGAACATATTTGCCAATGATATCAATGATAAGGGTTTAATCTCCAACATATACAGAGAACTCATACAACTTAACAAAAAGAAGATAAACAACCCAATCAAAAAATGGGAACTGATCTAAATAGACACTTTTCAAAAGAAGACAGAAGGCAGGCCAAGAGACATATGAAAACCTGCTCACAGTCACTAATCATCAGAGAGATGCAAATCAAAACAACAATGAGGTACCATCTCACACCTGTCAGTATGGCTATTATCAACAAATCAACAAACAACAAGTGTTGGCGAGGATATGGAGAAAAAGGAACCCTTGTGCACTGCTGGTGGGAATGCAGACTGGTGCAGCCACTGTGGAGAACAGTGTGGAGTTTCCTTAAAAAACTAAAAATGGAACTCGCATTTGACCCAGTGATCCCACTTCTAGGAATATATCCCAAGAAACTAGAAACACGAATCAGAAAGGATATATGCACCCCTATGTTCATAGCAGCACAATTCACCATAGCTAAGATTTGGAAACAGCCTAAATGCCCATCAGCATTGTGTAGATGTAGTACATCTACACAATGGAATACTACGCTGCAGTAAAAAAGAGTTCCTACCATTCGCAACAACATGGATGGAGATGGAGAATATTATGTTAAGTGAAATAAGCCAGGCAGAGAAAGATAAATATCACATGATCTCACTCATTTGTGGAATATAATGAATGGCATAGTCTGATGAACAAGAACAGATCCAGAGGCTGAGAAACGTCGATCAGAACATCATACCTCAAAAAACAACTCCAAGACCATGTGCATTCCTGCAACCGAGAGGAATTGAGAGGTCTGCTCCAACCACGAAGACAAGAGGAGAAACAGTCCAGAGATGGAAGATGCTGACGACGCCTTGCCACACTAACAGTCAGCAGCTGTGCGTTGGGGCAGGTTGCCTAGGACCAAACCAGAGAGGGTCGGACCTGCATTACCACCATGTGCTCACCATCCAGATATCATTGCTGACATGTACACATAAGGAACTGTTAGACATTGAAACGGGGACTCAGAACTATTGGACATTGAAATTGGGACTCAAACATTTTTTTGTTATTATATGTTTATTTCTAGTCTGCAAAGGCAAAATTTTTTAAAGGAAAGAAATGGGGGAAATAGATACAGAGGCAAAGAAGCATTGAACAGACTGTCAAACTACAGCAGGAAGGCAGGGGAGGTTGGGTGGGGGGCTGTAAGAGATCAACCGAAGGACTTGTACGCATGCATATAAGCACAACCAATGGATACAAGACCCTGGGGCGGGGGGGGGGGGGAGGGTGGGCAGGTGAAGGCATGTACTGGGGGGTAGGGGAGGCCAGGGGAAGGTCAATGGGGGGAAAAAAAGGAGACATATATACTACTATTTGTAATACTTCAAACAATAAAAAAATTAAAAAAAAAATAAATTTCTGAACTGGCAGATTAAAAATGTTACTCAAATAATTTTAGGATAAAAGTAAATCATATTTGGCTTTGGGGCAAGATGGCAGAGAGGGTAAATGCTAGGCTCAGCTCCACCCACAACCACATCAAAATTGCAAGTACAGAACAACTATCTTTGAGAACCACTTCAAGACTAGATGAAAAGAAGTCCTACACTTAGTATCCCAGAAAAGCCACATCAAGTCTGGTAGGATAAGCGGAGATGAGAAGTGTGCAGGCCTGAACCCATGAAATGGTAATGAAGAAACAGAAGGGATATTTCAGCTGTGGAGGTCTCCCCCTGAGTAGAAAGGGGTCGTGGCCCCACACCGGGATCCCAAGCCCAGATTCCAGTGCAAGGAAAGAAGTCCCTATAACTTCTGACTTAGAAAGCCAGAGAGGGTGTGGTTGAGTGAGATGAAGGGCGACTGGAGCCCCAGGCCTCGCATTAAAGGGCCTACACAGGACTTACTCACTGACAGACTCGCTCTCTCTCAGCCTCAGCGCTAGGGCAGAAGTTGGAAAAGCAGGATAGATGGGCATCAGGGCAAGGGCTTGAGTGGCAGCTTTCTCCCAGACAGAAGTGCTGGCAGATACCATTGTTTCATTTATCTCTTCCCCCACTCAGCCTGCAGGTGCAGGCAGGTGCCAATTCTGAGTCTCCCTCAACCTGTCTAACAGCATTCATCCCACCCTAGTGATTCCCTGAGACACTGCCCCTCCCAATATGCAGACCCACCAAAATAGCTTGCAGCAGTTTCTTTTCATACAAAAGACCTGTCTCAGCTTACACTGTACTAAAATCTCTCAAAGGTTCACAACCCCCAAAGCTCTAGCCTCTGCATGACCCAAACCTCTTGCTAAATGGCCCCAAGCCTGGCTCTCGTGGCATCCAGCCTCGGTTCACAGCTTAGTCTCTCCAAGGTGCCTTCAAGCCCAGCACAAACAGCAACCATATGAAGACTACTTCATAGTTCCTTATACCAGGTGGGCCCAGGCTGGGAACAGGCAGTGACTGACCTAGGCATACACCCCCTAAAAGGCCCCAGAACCAACACACCTGGTCATAAGCTTTAGATCCAGCCACCTCCACAAATGAAACACTCAAAGGGCAGACACGGCAGGCACTAGAGCCTCACTAAGTGAATCCTGCTCTGTGGGGTCAGCCCTGCACACAGCTACTCTACTGTAGTAATGGCCATGCCTCACACTCAATCCGCCTGGGGTTCAAAGGTCCCCCATTGACTGCAAACAGCAATCTAGGATCAACTACAACAGGAAGGCATACACAACCCACATGAAGGACACACCTGGAGCACCCAGTTCAGGAAACCAGGGAGGTGATGCCAATGGGACCCATAGAACACCTATTACATAAGGCCACTATACAAGATGGGGAGACAAGGCAGACCTACATCATACATAGAAACAAACATGAAAAGAAAAAAGAAACATGTCTAAAAAGAATAAAGCAAAATTCCAGAAAAGGAGTTAGACAAAGTGGAGACAAGCAATTTACCAAATGTGGAGTTCAAAACACTGGTTATGAAGATGCTCAATGCATTTAGGGGAAAAGTAGATGAACTCAGTGAAAACTTTAACAAAGAGATGGAAAGCATAGAAATGGAGATAGAAGGCTCTGGCCAGGTAGCTCATTTGTTTAGAGCGTCATTCCCATTTGCCAAGGTTGCAGGTTCAATCCCTGGTCAGAGCACATACAAGAAGCCATTAATGAATGCATAAATAAATGGAACAACAAATTGATGTATCTCTTTCTATCTCTTTCCCAACCTCTTTCTCTCTCTCTCTCTCTCTCTCATCAATAAATAAAATAAAAATTTAAGAAAATGTCTTAGAAATGGAGATAGAAAACATAAAAAAGAATTAATCACTCAGAAATGAAGAATGCAATAATTGAAATGAAGACTATATTAGAGATAATCAACAGTAGATTAGATGAAGTAGGGAAACTAATCAGTAATGTAAAAGGCAAGATAGAAGAAAACACATAATTAGATCAGCAAAAAAAGAAAAAAAGAATTAAAATAATTAGAACAGTTTTAAGGGGCCTCTTGAACAACTTCCAAGGTATCACATTTGTATGCTAGGGGTACCAGGATGAGAAAGAGAGAGCAAGGAATTGAGAACCTATTTGAAGAAACAATGATGGAAATCTCTCCTAACCTGGTAAAGAAAATAGACATACAAATCCAAGAAGTTCAGAAAGTGTCAAACAAGGTAAACCCAAGAGGCCCACACCCAAGATACATCATAATTAAAATACCAAATGTTAAAGACAAAGAATCTTAAAAGCAGCAAGATAAAAGCAGTTAGTTACCTATAAGAGAGCTCCCATAAAACTGTAAGTTGATTTCTCAACAGAAATATTTTAGGCCAGAATAGACTGGAACAAAATATTTAAAGTGATAAAAAGCAAGGAGCTATAACCAAGATTATTTTACCCAGCATGGCTATCACTTAGAATTGAAGGACAAGAAAAAGTTAATTTATCACCACCAAATCAGTATTACAAGGAACATTAAAGGGGATTCTTTTTTAAGGAAAAAAGATAAAAAATAAAAAACATGAGAGGTAAAATATCAGTAACTACAGACTCATCCATAATTACTTAATATAAATGTTCCAATAAAAAAAAACATACAGTAGCCAAATGGATAAGAAAACAAGAGCCATACATATGCTGCTTACAAAAGACCTACATTAAATTACTAGTAAAAGACACACACAGACGGAAAGTAAAGGGAGGAAACAAGATATTTTATGCAAATGATTTTTTTAAAATGCTGGGGTAGCTGTACTTATATCAGACAATGTAGACTTTAAAACAAGAGACAAAAAGAACCCAGCAATTATACTTCTGGTTATTTATCCAAAGAAACCAAAACACCAATTAAAAAAGACATATGTATTCTGTGTTCATTGCAGCATTATTTACCATAGCCAAGATATGAAGTAACGTGTTTCATTGATAGATGAATGGGTAAAAAGGATGTGGTGCATATTTACTATAGACTATTGCTCAGTCATTTGTGACATTGTGGATTGACCCAGAGGGTATTATGCAAAGTGAAATACGTCAAAGAAAGACAAATACCATATAATTTAACTTGTATGTGGAAACTAAAATAAATAAATGAACAAATGACCAGAAATAAAACTCATAGACACAGAGAACAAATTGATGATTGCCAGATGGGAAAAGAATTGGGGAATGGGTGAAAAACAAGAAGCAATTGAGATGTGCAAATTGCCAGTTATAGAAACAGTCATAGGAATATAAAGTACAGCATAGGGAATATAGTCAATAATATAATAATTATGTATGGTGTCAGATGGGTACTAGACTTTTCAGGGTGATCATTTCATAAGTTATATAAATATCTAATCACTATGTTGTACACCTGAACTTAACAAAATACTGTATGTTAGCTGTAATTGAAAATTTTAAAATATATTTAAAATCTAAATAAAAAGATAAAAAATAAATAATATCAATGACTAAAAACAATTAGAACTAAAAAATAAGAAAAATGCTACATAATCCACTTTGAAAATTAACAAAAATAATAAATTTTAGGAAATTTAAGTTATTATATATTCTTATTGGAGTATAAGAAAGGCTATAGATTAATGAACATAGACAACAACTTAACATACTAGAGAAAAGCAATGACTAATCCAAAGAAATTAGAAGAATGATAATAAAGAGTTGAAAATATTGAAATTGTAAATAAAAAACATGATTATTAAAACTATAAATATAATACAAATCAATAAAATGAGAAAGAAGCCATGAAATAAAAAATAAATATACATAATAATCGCTATAAGGTTAAAAAATGCAAAAGGATAATATGCAAAATTTTGTGTTAAAAATAATTGTGAAAACCTAGACAAATTTGACAAATTACCAATAAAATGTAACATTAAATCTGAGTAAGAAAGAAACAGAAAGCCTGACTAGTTCAAGAATCTCAAAGGAACGTATATTGGTAATAAATTGCTTTTCTTAAAGATAAAAGCAACTTTCTATTATTTACAGGAAAATGTATGACACTTTCAAAGAACAATTTACTTCAACTTTATAACATCTTTTTAAATTTAAAGAGAAATACTTCTTAACTCATTTTATTAATTTATTTGAACTTTAATAATAAAACTAGATAAGGGTTAAATATCAATGAAAATTTGAAGAACAGATTAACTCATGAAACTAGATGTAAATATGTCAAAAACCATTAGCAAACAGAATCCAGTTATTTCTATATATTAGTATAATATGACCATGTTGAATTTATTCCAGGAATTCAGGAGTAGTATAATATTAGTAAGTCAATACATTTATTATTAAAGAATGGGAAAAACTATGATCATCTTACTAGATAACCATAAAATACATCTGATATAATTCAAAACACATATAATAAAAAATTATTAGCAATATTTAAATATTGGGTAAGTCTCTTATCAGGGAAGAAATGTATCTGCCAAAAATTACAAAAACTTTACTGTATTAATGAATCATTAAAAGCATTTCCTTTGAAATTAAAAGCTACATGAGGAATTTCTTTATCATCTCTATGTTCAAATGACCAAGATGTCTACCAGTTGCAGAGAGACTTGGAAAAAAAAACACCACACCTAAAATGTATAAGGATTAAACAGGAATAAACTGCTGAGGTAACTATAAACAGAAAACCCAGGAGAATCTACAGATAATGATTAGAAATAATAAGGGCAGGGTTAGCAAAGTGGTTGGAGATAGGATAAATATATGACAATTGATTGGATTTTGTATACTACAACCACCAATAAAAACAAAACAAAATGTACTTCTACTGCTATTAATAATGGGAAACATATAACAACACACTTAACAAAAAATTTGAAAGAAAACATGAAAATTTTTATAAAATCTTATTGAAAGAAATTTCTTAAAGATCTAAATAAAAGGAGGGATATATCATGCTCGTGCATAGAAGAGGTTATACTATAAAGATGTTCATTGTTCCTAATTGATCTATACATGCAATACAGTTTTATTAGCTTCCCACTGTGTGCTTGCATAAATTGACAAGCTAATTCTAACATTTGTATGGAAAAATATAAGAACAATGGATCAATAAAACCCCAAATAATTCAGAAACAGAATTTACCTTACATCTGTCTTTTATTTTTTTTAATCCTCACCCAAGAATGTTTTTTTTTTCACTGATTTTCAGAGAGTGGAAGAGAGAAGGCAAGACAGAGAGAAATATCAATGTGAAAGAAATACATTGATTAGTTGCCTCCTACGTGAGTACCAGGGCCTGTACAGGGGGAGGAGCTTGCAACTAGGAGCTACTTGCCCATAACTGGAATTGAACCCGGGACCCTTCAGTCCGAAGGCCAATGCTCTATCCACTGAGCCAAGCCAGCTAGGACATCTTATATCTGATTTAATACATTTAGGCTGCTCTAACAAAATACCACAGACTGAACGGCTTTTATAAACAGTGGAAGTTTATTGCTCACAATTCTGGAGGCTGGGATTAAACGCTTAGGGTAGCCCTCTCTTCCAGGTTGCAGACCCTTGTGGTGGAAGGGCCTAGGGAGTTTTGTGGGATTACTTTTACAAAAGCACTAATCCCATTCATGAGGGCTCCATCCTCATTAACCTAATCAGCTTCCAAAGGCCCCACCTTCTAATATCATCACCTTTGGTATTAGGATTTAAATGTATGAATTTAAGGAGGACACAAACATTGGGACCATAGCATCATAAAGCTTGTCATAAGAGAAAATAAGTAAGGTATTGTAGAATTAATTCAGGATTTAAAACACTGACAAATTCAACAGGCTAGAGAGACATGAGATCAAGTCATAACGGTATTTCTAGGTATTTCTCTAGTTACTTGCTGCTCTATTTCTTTCCCCCAGAAGTATAATGACACATAGTAACAACTCAATAAATATTTGCTGAATGGAGTTTATAGGATCTGTGGCATTTGTAGCACTGCTGAAAACCTAGATAAAAATACCATTATTTAATGAATTATTCTGGGCTGATTGGTTTCCCTTGTATAATGTACTCCTTACCAATTACTGTATAGAAATAAATTCAAGATGCATTGAATATTTAAATGTGGAAATAAAACATTACAGTTTTAGATTTTAAAATATGGGAAAGTATAGGTATCATCTTAAGGAATATTTTAGACAAGATATAAAATGTTCTAAACTTTAAAAAGTATCACATTTGAACATATTGAAATTAAGTAATTATATATACCAAAAAGCATGATTTGACAAGCTGAGAAACTAAAAACTGGAGAAAATTTGAAATACATACAACTGAGTAGAGTAGTTATACAAAGTCTATAAAAATTCATACAAATCAATAAGACAAACATAAGAAAGCAATATAAAGTGGGCAAACCATATAAATAAGCAATATTTATAAAACCTGACTATTAGGTATATGAAGATGTGCTCATTCTCCTTTGTAATCAGAAAATTACTTTTTAATGCTATAATGATCTACCAAGTTATACCTACCAGATTGACAAAAATTATGATTGACTAGAGGCCCAGTGCACGAATTTGTGCACTGGTGGGGTCAGACCAGCCTGCCCTGATGGGGGCCCATCAGGCCAGGCCAGCAAGGGGGAGGGGCTTCAGGTGGTTGGCCGGCTGGCCCCACCCCCGATCGGGGTGTTGGGGGCCAATTGGGGGCTAGGCCAGCCAAGGGGAGGGGCCAGGGGGGCATTGAGGCCTGGATCAGGCTGATTGGCTGCCGCAGTGCACGTCATAGCCACCAGTCATTCTGGTTGTTCTGCCATTCCGGTCGCTAGGCTTTTATATATATAGACTAGGGGACCAACACATGAATTCATGCACCTTGAAAGGAACTCTGGGCTGCAAGGCTGTGGTAGGCATAGGGGAGAGTCTCGACCCATCCTCCGATCCCTCACCCAGCCCCTCCCACTGCAGCCCCAGGCCCTTATCTGCCAGCAGCCCCACTCCCACCGCTGCCACTCCCATGCACTGACAACTTGCCAGCCCCACCCACACCCACTGACTGCACAGAGCAATTGGGGCCGGCACCAGCAGTGGGAGTGAGTGGGGCTGGAGCTGTCAGCAGGTGAGAGTGGCGGCTGTTGCCCTGATCACTCCACAGGAGAAGGGGGAGGTGGGGAAGCCCTGAGGGGTGATCAGGGCTGGCAGTGGGTGCGAGCAGAGGCAGTGTCAGCAGCAGGTGCGAGCACCAGGCAGGAGCAAAGAATTTTCAGTAACCACCAGAGAGGTTTGCTCTGATGACAGCGACCAGTGCCCTGCCTTGTTCTGGGTCCCCCACTCACCTCTCCACCATCCTGCCACAACCAATGCCCGCCATGTTCCACACACTCCCTGGTGGTCAGTGCACATCATAGCGACCAGCTGTTTGGTTGTTCGGTTGGTTGTTCCACTTGTTCTGCCATTCAGTCTATTTGCATATTAGCCTTTTATTATATAGGATAATACAAGTGTGGGTGAGGATATGGATTAATGAAAACTTTCTTATGCTGCAAGGGTGTTAGGACAAACCTTTTGGAAAATAAAAATCTTTTAAGTACGAACAATCATATTTCCTACAACTTAGCAATTCTACTTCTAGATCTATAACATAGAGAACCTTAAGTGTACCACAAAACCCACCCAAGAATATTTACAGTAATATTTCTCTTAATAGAAAAAATGTAAGGCAACCCAAACATCTGTTAACAGGAGAATTATAAGTAGAATATTGAATAATCACACAATGGTATGTTAGATTACAGTGAAAATAAAGTACTGTTTTATGAAACCACATGAATGAGTTTTAAAAACTGCTGAATGATGTATCATCAAACTATTTTTTTAAGCAAAGAAATGATAAATACAAATTTCAGGCAGGTGTTACCTATGCTGGAAAGGCAGAAAAATGGGATCAAGGAGAAACAGAACTACTGAGACCACACTATTGATGGTGCTTTATTTCCTAATTAATTGGTGGGCTCTTAAGTGTCCTTTTTGTTATGCTTTATCACTTGCATTAATATATACCAAGTGTTACTCAACTAAAGTCACTTTAGAGTTGCACATAAGAACAAAACAAAAATGATCTGATATAGAATAAATTTTTCTGCTGTACACAACACAGACTATTATGTTTCTTCTGAATTTACAATAAAAATAACTGCCTCTCTGTATTGTTTTGTGAAGAAATTTCATCTGCAAGTACCAATAATACAATTTAAAATTTTTATTGAGGTGGTAACACAACATGTTACTAGCTTGAATATTTTCTTCTGAGGCAACATCTTGGTAATTAGTACTATCAAATCAATAAGAAAGCTTAACTTAAGAAAGTGGAGGATAATTATCTTTTCAATACTGTTAAAATGAAATATAATTTTTCAAGACTCCCATTACTACCAGATGTTAGAAGAGCAGAGTTGAATGAGGGCTTTCAAAATTGCATGTTTTGGCCTTTAGAATATTATAATTATTTCTTCTGAAAATGAAGGAAAGCAACTTCATTATAATTTAACTGTAAAAAAAAATTAAAATGAGGATTGTTTTATTCCAAAGCCTTTAGCACATATTTTTATTAAAAAACAAAAGAAAAACTGTGAACAATACTTAGATTTAACCATTATAAGATCAGGCACCATACAATTCTAAATATTTTTAACTTCCTTATTTTTTATTTATAGACTCCCATAGTTCTTTTTTTAATTTCTTTTTGATTAAGGTATTATATATGTGTCCTTATCTCCCCATTGCCCCTCCACCCCCACCCATTCATGCCCTAACCCCCCTGTTGTCTGTGTCCATTGGTTAGGCTTGTATACATGCATACAAGTCCTTTGGTTGATCTGTCCCCCTTACCCCCAACCTCCCCTACTTTCCCTCTGAGGTTTGATGGTCTGACTGATGCTTCTCTGTCTCTGGATATGTTTTTGTTCATCAGTTTATGTTGTTCATTATATTCCACAAATGAGTGAGATCATGTGATATTTATCTTTCTCTGCCTGGCTTATTTCGCTTAGCATAATGCTCTCCATCTCCATCCATGCTGTTGCAAATGGTAAGAATTCCTTCTTTTTTACCACAGCATACTATTACATGGTGTAGATGTACCACAGTTTTATAATCCACTCATCTGCTGATGGGCACTTAGGCTGTTTCCAAATCTTAGCTATGGTGAATTGTGCTGCTATGAACATAGGGGTGCATATATCCTTTCTGATTCGTGTTTCTAGTTTCTTGGGATATATTCCTAGAAGTGGGATCACTGGGTCAAATGCGAGTTCCATTTTTAGTTTTTTGAGGAAACTCCACACTGTTCTCCACAGTGGCTGCACCAGTCTGCATTCCCACCAGCAGTGCACAATGGTTCCTTTTTCTCCACATCCTCGCCAGAACTTGTCATTTGTTGATTTGATGACAGCCATTCTGACAGGTGTGAGATGGCACTGCATTGTCGTTTGTTGATTTGTTGATGATAGCCATTCTGACAGGTGTGAGATGGCACTGCATTGTCGTTTGTTGATTTGTTGATGATAGCCATTCTGACAGGTGTGAGATGGCACTGCATTGTCGTTTTGATTTGCATCTCTCGGATAATTAGTGACTTTGAGCATGCCTTTATGTCTCTTGGCCTTCCTTATATCCTCTCGAAAAGTATCTATTTAGGTCCATTGCCCATTTTTTGATTGGGTTGTTTATTTCCTTTTGTTAAGTTGTATGACTTCCCTGTAAATGTTGGAGATTAAACCCTTATCGGTGATTACACTGGCAAATATATTCCCCCATACAGTGGGCTTTCTTATTGTTTTGTTGATGGTTTCTTCTGCTGTGCAAAAGCTTTTTATTTTGATGTAATCCCATTTGTTTATTTTCTCTTTAGTTTCTAATGCCCTAGGAGTGGTATTGGTGAAGAAATTGCTTCAGCATATGTCTGGCACCCTGTGGATTCCACTAGTATTTTTATGATTTCCCGTCTTATGTTTAAGTCCTGTATCCATTTAGAGTTTGTTTTTGGGTATGGTGAAAGTTGGTGGACTAGTTTCATTTTTTTGCATGTATCTGTCTAATTTCCCCAACACTATTTATTGAAAAGACTGTCTTGACTCCATTTTATGTTCATGCCTCCTTTGTCAAATATTAATTGAGCATAGAAGTTTGGGTCAATATCTGGGTTCTCTATTCTATTCCATTGATCTATATGTCTGTTCTTGTGCCAGTACCAGGCTGTTTTGAGAACAGTGGCTTTGTAATACAGCTTGAAATCTGGTATTGAGATCCCACCACTTTGTTCTTCTTACTCAGGATTGCTGCAGCTATTCGGGGTCTTTTTTTTATTTCAGATGAATTTTTGGAAAGCTTGCTCTAGGTCTGTGCAATATGCCATTGGTATTTTAATGGGGAGTGCATTGCATCTATAGATTACTTTGGGTAGTATGGACATTTTAATGATGTTGATTCTACCAATCTATGAACATGGTATGTTCTTCATCTGTTTATGTCTTCCTCTCTCTCTTTTTTTCATTGTTCTGTATTTCTGCGTATAGGTCTTTTAGCTCCTTAGTTAAGTTTATTCCTAGGTATCTTAATTTTTTTGATGCAATGGTAAATGGGATTGCTTTTTCAGTCTTTCTTTCTATAAGTTCACTATTGATGTAAAGAAATGCCATAGATTTCTTGGCATTAAGTTTGTATCCTGCTACATTGCCAAATTCATTTATTAAGTCTAGTAGTTTTTTGTTGGAGTCTTTCAGGTTTTCTGTGGACCGTATCATGTGATCTGCAAAGAAGGACAGCTTTACTTCTTCTTTTCCAGTTTGGATGCCTTTTATTTCTTCTTCTTGTCTAATTGCAATGGCTAGTAGTACTTCCAGTACTATGTCGAACAGGAGTCTTGAGAGTGGTCATCCCTGTCTTGTTCCTGTTCTTAGGGGAAATGGTTTTAGTGTTTGCCCATTGAGTATGATGTTGGCTGTGGGTTTTTCATAATGGCTTTTATTATGTTGAGGTATGATCCTTCTATTCCCACCTTGTTGAGAGTTTTTATCAAGAAAGGGTGTTGGGTTTTATCAAATGTTTTTTTCTGCATCAATTGATATGACTATATAATTTTTATCTCTCAATTTGTTTATGTGATGCATCACATTTATTGATTTGTGGATATTGAACCATCCTTGCATTCCTGGGATAAATCCTACTTGGTCATGGTGTATGATCTTTCTGATGTACTGCTGGATCCAAGTTGCTAGAATTTTGTTGAGGATTTTGGCATCTATGTTCATGAGGGATATTGGCCTGTAATTCTCTTTCATTGTGTTGTCTTTATCTGGTTTTTGTATTAGGGTGATGCTGGCTTCATAGAGGGAGCTTGGAAGTATTCCTTCCTCTTGAGTTCTCTGGAATACTCTGAGGAAGATAGGTTTTAGTTCTTCCTTGAATGTTTAGTAAAATTCCCCTGTGAAGCTGTCTGGTCCCGGGCTTTTGTTTGCTGGAAGCTTTTTGATGACTGCTTCAATTTCTTCCATAGTTATTGGCCTATTGAGATTTTTAGAATCTTCCTGATAGAGTTTTGGAAGGTTGTATTTTTCTAGGAATATGTCCATTTCCTCCAAGTTGTCTAGTTTGTTGGAATAGAGTTGTTCATTTTTTAGAGTTGTTCAATATTTTTTAACAATCCTTTGTATTTCTGTGGGGTCTGTTGTTACGTCACCTCTTTCATTTCTGATTTTGTTTATTTGGGTCCTCTCTCTTTGCCTCTTGGTGACCCTGGCTAGAGGTTCATCAATCTTGTTTATCCTTTCAAAGAACCAGTTCTTGGTTTCATTGATCTTTTGTATTTATTTTATTTTATTTTTTTTGGTCTCTATGTCATTTATTTCTGCTCTGATCTTTATTATCTCCTTCTTTTTGCTCACTCTGGGATTTTGTTGTTGTTGTTGCTCTCTTTCCAATTCTTTAACTTGTAGAGTTAGATGGTTTACTACCACTTTTTCTTGTTTTTTGAGGTAGGCCTGTAGAGCTATAAACTTCCCTCACAGGACTGCTTTCATTGTGTCCCATAGATTTGGGACTGTTGTGTTTTTGTTGTCATTAGTTTCCAAGATGTTTTTAATTTCTTCTTTGATCTCTTTGGTAACCAAATCATTGTTTAATAGCATGCTATTCAGCTTCCAAGTGTTTGAATCTTTTTTATTGTAGTTTATTTCTAATATTATGCCATTGTGGTCTAAGAAGATGCTTGATATGATTTCAGTCTTCTTGAATTTGGGGAGACTGCCTGTGACCCAATATGTGGTCTGTTTTCAAAATGTCCCTTGTGCACTTGAGAAGAATGTATATTCTGCGACTTTGAGGTAAAATGTTCTGAAGATGTCAACTAAGTCCATCTGATCTAGTGAGTCAGGTAGGATTGCTGTTTCTTTACTGATTTTTTGTCTAGAGGATTTATCCAGTGATGTCAGTGGTATATTAAAGTTCCCTACGATGATTGTATTGTTGTTTATCTCTTCCTTGATATCTTCTAGGAATTTTTTTTATGTATTTGGGCGCTCCTGCATTGGGTGCATATATGAGTATCAGGGTTATATTCTCTTGTTGTATCGACCCCTTTAGTATTATGAAGTGGCTTTCCTTATCTCTTGTTATGGCCTTCACTTTAAGGTCTATTTTGTCAGATATAAGTATTGCTACCCCAGATTTTTTTTTTCATTTCCATTTGCCTGAAAGATATTTTCCCATCCCTTCACTTTCAGTCTGTGTGAGTCCTTTGTTCTGAGATGTTTCTCTTCTAGACACATATATATGGGTCATTTTCTTTAAATCCATTCAGCCACTCAATGTCTTTTGATTGGAGCATTTAGTCTGTTTACATTTAAAGGAATTATTGATAGGTTCTTGTTTGTAGCCATTTTTATTTTTTTGAACCTGTGTTCCTTCTTCCCTTTTTATTTCTTCTTTTTTACACCAGTCCCTTTAGCATTTCTTTCATTTCTGTATTGGTAGTGATAAACTTCCTTAGACTTTTTTTTTTTGGTCTGTGAAGCTCCTTATTTCCCCTTCAATTTTGAATGATAGCCTTGCTGGATAGATTATTCTTGGATTCATTCCCTTGCTTTGCATGACTTTGTAAATTTCCTTTTATTCTTTTCTGGCCTGATGTGTTTCTGTTGAGAAATCATTTGGTTATCTAATGGGAGAGCCCTTGTACATAACTTTCTGTCTCTCTCTTGCAGACTTTAAGGTTCTCTCTTTGTCCTGAACATTTGCCATCATAATTATGATGTGTCTTGGTGTGGGTCTTTTCGGATTCATCTTGTTTGGGACTCTCTGTGCTTGTGTGACTTTTTTGTTCCCCACATCAGGGAAGTTTTTTTACATTATTTCTTCAAATAGGTTTTCTAACCCTTGTTCCTCTTCCTATGGTCTGGCACCCCTATTATTCATATGTTGCTTCGTTTCATGTTGTCCCATAGCTCCCTTAGGCTATCCTCCTGTCTTTTAATTTTTTTCTCCAATTGCAGTTCAAATTGGGTGTGATTTGCATCCCTGTCTTCTAATTCGCTAATTCAGTGCTCTGCTTCTCCTAGTCTACTGTTGAAACTTTCCATGATGTTTTTTTACTGTAGCTATATCACTTTTCATTTCTTCTTGATTCTTGCATAAGTTATTGACTTTTTCATCCATCTGGTTTATGAACTGTATGACCCCTTATTCTGAATTTTATTTTTCTGACATATTTCATGCCTCGTTTCACTTAGCTGCTTTTCTGGTGATTCCTCCTTTTCTTTCCTTTGGGGGTTTCTTTGTCTACCCATTTTTTATCTCACTGATGGATCTATATGTCAAGTTGTGCAGGGCCGCTCCTTGGGTGGCAGTGGCTCCTTGGGCTGTGGTTGCTCCTCGGGCAGTCACGGCTGCAACTGCTCCTCAGTTGGCAGCAGCTCCTCTGGTGGGTGCTGTTCACAGCAGTGGTGGCTCCTCTGTCCGATGGGGGGAGGCTGTTCACACAGCTGCTGCTACTCGGAAGGAGGTGGGCTGATCACGAGGCTGATGCTCCTCAGATGGGGGCAGGCTGCATGTGGCTGCTGCTTCTTTTATGGGGTGAGCTACTCGTGAGGCTGCTGTTCCTTGGACAGGGGCAGGTTAATCACAGGGCAGCTGCTCCACATATGGGGCAGGCTGCTCGAGTGGCTGCTGCTCCTTGGACAGGGTTGGGCTGCTTGGGTGGCTTTTGCTCCTTGAATGGGGACAGGCTGCTCACACAGCTGTTGCTCCTTGGTTGGAGACAGGCTGCTCACACAGCTGCTGCTCCTTGGATGGGGACGGGCTGCTCATGCAGCTGCTACTCCTCAGACAGGGGTGGGCTGGGCTGTGTGGGGCAGTTACTCCTCAGTCATGGGCAGGCTGCTCATGCAGCTTCTCCTCCTCAGATGGGGGTGGGCTGCTTGCATGTTGCCGTTCCTCAGATAAGGGAGAGGGCTGCTCACACGGCTGCTGGTTCTTGGACAGGAGCAGGCCACATGAAGCTGCTGCTCTTAGGCTTGGGGCGAGCTGCTTGTGGGGCTGCTGCTCCTTGGACAGGAGCGGGCTGCTCACTTGTCTGCTGTTCATGTGGTCACAGTGCCCTAGGCTAAAGCATTGGGCCGGTCAGAGTGGAGCCTGCTTCCGAACTCACAGGAGCCTGTGCCTGGGGTGGTTGGAGACTTGGTGACCGTGGGACCACAGCTGAGATAGCAGGTCCCTGGCAGGGGTGGCTGTAGAGTCCCAGGTGTTATCTGAGGGCACCCTGGATGGAGGTGAGGCCGGGCTCCCAGTTACAGCAGCTCTCCCCTTCAAAAAGACGAGGCCTCTGAGGAAGATCCAGACTCCCATTATTGTTTGCAATGGTACCAGAGGCTGCCTACTTAGGTGAGCCCAGTTAGCCTGTCCCGAAGGTCCTGTGGGATCTAACTGTGCCACACACACACACACACACACACACACACACACACACCCCACATGACCACACACTCCACTTTTGCTCCTTCACTCACTCATGCTCTCTCCCTCACTGCCGCCTTCTTCCTGCCTCTGTAGTTGGGTTTGGGGTATTATTGACCTGTTCATGGATGGACTCCCACAGTTCTTAAGACTCCTTTCAAAGTCTTACAATTAGTTTGTTCTAGAAGTGCTTAGTACAATCTGTGTTGATATTATGATTTTAATTATGTAAGTTTGCTTCTAAGAAACTATCTTGGACTTTTTCTTGAATATGGTCACTTTCAGCTTCATGATAACATTCTACATCGCTAACCCTGACTCATAATTTAGCAATTATTGCCCATCCTATCTAATAAAAGAGTAATATGCAATTGACCATACCTCCGCTACATGCACAAGCCACGCCCACCAGCCAATCAGGAGTGAGTATGCAAATTAACCCAACCAAGATGGCTGCAGCCATGGAGAGAGCAGGAGGCTTGGGTTTCCCCAGCAGTGGAGGAAGCCATTAGCCTGGCCTGCCTTGGCCTCCTCTTAAGGCTACAAAGTTTCAATTATAGAAGATTAATAAATCCCAAATACCAGGGCCTCTGCTTGGGTCGCCACGGGGCATGGCTGGCCTGCAAACCACCACAGGCCCCTTGCCCAGGCCACCCCATGCCCCAAGGGAACCCCCACCCTGATCCGGGACACCCTTCAGGGCAAACCAGCTGGACTCCACCCATGCACCAAGCCTCTATTCTATCTAATAAAAGAGTAATATGCAAATTGACCATCACTCCAACACACAAGATGGCTGCCCCCATGTGGACACAAGATGGCCACCACAAATGGCCTGCAGGAGAGGGCAATTGGGGGGGACCAGGCCTGCAGGGGAGGGCAGTTAGGGGTGACCAGACCTGCAGAAAAGGGCTGTTGGGGGGACCCAGAATTGTAGGGGAGAGCAATTGGGGGGTACAGGCTTATAGGGGAGGGCTTTTGAGGGGGACCAGGCAGCAGGGGAGGGCACTTAGGGGTGACTAGGCCTGCAGGGGAGGGCAGGTAGGGGCAAGCAGGCTGGCAGGGGAGCAGTTAGGCATCAATCAGACTGGCAGGGGAGTGGTTAGGGGGTGATCAGGCTGGCAGGCAGAACAGTTAGAGGCAATCAGGAAGGCAGGCAGGTGAGCAGTTGGGAGCAAGGAGTCCTGGATTATAGAGGGATGTCTGACTGCCCGTTTAGGCCCGATCCTACCGGACATCCTTCGAGGGGCCCCAGATTGGAGAGGGTGCAGGCTGGGCTGAGAGACACATTCTCCCGTGCATGAATTTCGTGTGCCAGGCCTCTAGTCATTTAATAAGAAACATGATATATCTGATCTCAGGGATGAGTCCATCTTCTAAACATAAAACCCAAGAATTATACAATATAGATAACACAATTAGTTTAATGAATAAAAATATAAAGAGAGGGAAGAAAGAAAATCAAGTGTCTGATTTTAGCACTTAATAAGTGATGTAAACATTCTTTGAATGAAAACTTGATGAAAGTATGAAATATTTCTGAGACAAACCAGAGGATGACACCTAGTACTCAAAACTGAACTTCAAGTAGGAGCTAAAATTTAAGACTCAAAGATATATCTGAAGATTTAGATGTGGAAGAATTTTCCAGGGAAAAGTTAAAACTGAAAAGAGATCTAAAGAGAACCATGATGAACCCAGATACTTCATTTTTTTGTTTGTTTTATTCAGATATAGCTGGCATATATTAGTTTTAGATATATAATATAGTGATTTGATATTTATAATTTTAAAGGCTACTCTGTAGTCCCATAACACTAAGAGTTTGATTTAGTAGTCTGGCTGAAACACAAAAACTCTTATTTTAATCAAGCAGATATTCTCTGGACCATACCTTAAGAGAGGCTAAAAGACCAGGAGAAACTACTCTTTTGTTTCCTTGTGTTTCAATTGTTTGTATACATACAACCTGTCTCACCTCATTTTCAAATTAGTTCCATACATCATTATTACATAAATGATGGAGTCTTAAATTAAAATGATATGCAAATGGAGTTGCAAGTATTTTCAACCATGAAAGAATGTACTATGTAAAATAAAATTATACCTAACTATACTTGAAAACAGCTAATTTTAGTTCAGCATAACTTTAACTATAAAGAATAGTACTTCAAAACACATAAATTCCATATATGAAAATTATTTCTCTGAGTTATGAGAGTATCTTTGAATATTAGTTTTGATTTATTATGCATTGTAGATAATCTGTGTTTTATGAATTGGAAGTTTGTGGCAACCCTGCACTAAGCAAGTATATTAGCACCATTTTCCAATGGCATTTGCTCATTTTATCTCTGTGTGTCATATTTTGATAATTCTTACAATACTTCAAACATTTTCATCATCATTGTTATATTTGTTATGACATATGATCAGTAATCTTTGATGTTACTATTATCATTGTTTTGGGACACTATGAAAGGTGCCCATATAAGATGGCAAACTTAGTTGTCTGTGTTCTGATTGCTCCCCTGACTGGCCATTCTCCCTCTCCTCAGCAACCTATACCCTGAGACACAATACTATTGAATGTAGGCCAATTAATAATCCCACAATGACCTGTAAGTGTTCAAACAAAAGAGTTGTGCATCTCTTACTTTAAATCAAAAGCTAGACATCATTAAGCTTAGTGAGGTACCTAAAATAGGCCAAAAGGTAGGCCTCTTGCACCAAGTAGTTAGGTCATGAATTTAAAGGCGAAGTTCTTGAAGAAAATTAAATGCACTACTCTAGTGAACACATAAACAATAAGAAAGCAAAACAGCCTTATTGCTGATCTGGAGAAAATTTTAGTGGTCTGGACAGAAGATCAAACCAGCCACAACATTACCTTAAGCCAAAGTCTAATACAGAACAAGGCTCTAACTTTCTTCAATTCTATGAAAGCTGAGAATAGTGAGGAAGCTGTAGAAGAAAATTTAGAGCTAACAAAGGTTGATTTACAAGATATAAGGAAAGATGCTTCCTCACTCCATAACATGAAAGTACAAGGTGAAGCAGCAAGTGTTAATGTAGAAGCTGCAGCAAGTTATCCAGAACAGCTAACTGAGATAATGAATGCAGGTTGCTACAGTGAACAACAGATTTTAGTGTAGGTGAGATAGCCTTCTATTGGAAGAAAAGCCTACCTAGGACTTTCATAACTAGAGAGGAGAAGTCAATACCTGGCTTCAAAGCTTCAAAGGACAGGCTGGTTCTCTTGTTTAGGGGCTAATGCAATTGGTGACTTGGAGTTAAAGCCAATGCTTGTTTACCATTCTGAAAATCCTAAGAAATTAAGAATACTGCTAAATATACTCTGCCTGTGTTCTATAAATGGAACAACAAAACCTGGATGACAGCACATCCTATATAAAAAAGAGTAATGTGCAAATTAACTGTCACTCCAACACACAAGATGGCTGCCCCCATGTGGTAAAAGATGGCTGCCCCCATGTGGACACAAGATGGCCACTACAAGATCACCTGCAGTGGAGAGCAGTTAGGGGTGACCGGGCTGGCAGAAGAGGGCAGTTGGGGGTGACCAGACCTCCAGGGGAGTACAGTTGGGGTCGGGCAGGCCAGCAGAGGAGGGAAGTTGGGGGTGACAGGGCCTGCAGGGAAGGGCAGTTGGGGGGACCCAGGCCTACAGGGGAGAGCAGTTGGGGGGAACCAGGCCTGCAGGGGAGGGCAGTTAGGGGTGACCAAGCCTGCAGGGGAGGGCAGTTAGGGGTGATCAAGCCTGCAGGGGAGGGCAGTTAGGAGCAAGCAGGCTGGCAGGGGAGTGGCTAGGGGGTGATTAGGAAGGCAGGCAGGCGAGCAGTTGGGAGCAAGCAGTCCTGGATTGTGAGAGGGATGTCTGACTGCCCGTTTAAGCCCAATCCTACCAAGATTGGGACTAAATGGGAAGTCAGACATCCCTTGAGGGGTCCCAGATTAGAGAGGGTGCAGGCTGGGCTGAGGGACACACACCCCTGTGCACGAATTTCATGCATCAGGCCTCTAGTTTGTTTATAACATAGTTTACTGAGTATTTTAAGCCCATTGTTGAGACCTATTACTCAGAAAAAAAATTTATTTCAAAATATTACTGCTCATTGACAATGTACCTGGTCACTTAAAAGTTCTGACGGAGCCCTGGCCAGCATGGCTCCCATAGAGTGTTTGCCCATGCACGGAAGGGTCACAGGTTCAATTACTGGTCAAGGGCCCATACCTGGATTGCAGATTTGGTCCCCGGCCTGGGTTAGAGCACGTGTGCAGGCAACCAATGGATGTATCTCTCTCGCATAGATCTCTCTCTCTCTCTCTCTCTCTCTCTCTCTCTCTGTCTCTCTCTCTCTCTTTAAAACTTAATGGAAAACATATCCTTGGGTGAAGATAAATAAATATATAAAATACAAGCTCTGATGGAGATGCACAAGGAGATGAATGCTGCTTTCATGCCTGTAAACACATCTATTCTGAAGTCCATTAATCAATGAGTAATTTTTAATTTCAAATCTTATTATTTAAGAAACACATTTCATAAGGCTATAGCTGCCATAGATAGTGATTCCTCTAATGGATTTGGACAAAGTAAATTGAAAACCTTCTGGAAAGGATTCAAGAGGAATTAGTGCTGAAACAAGTGCTGAGGCTGGGGTTGTGGTGGGACATGGCACTGATGGGAACAGGCAGGTCTTAAAGCTTGACACCAATGGACCATACACGTAAGTTTTGAAAAATTAAAACTTAATTTCTATAGTTGTTTTCTGGTATAAAAATGTTCTGGACTATAATTAATTAGGTTTTATTCTGCAGAATTTTTAGAGAAGAAAATCTTGAGTCTAATCCACAACTGTGCAACCCGCTAATTAGATGACCTTGCCAGTCACCTGACCTCCAGATCTCGTTCTACTTTCCCCTATACATCGACTCGAAATATTGAAAAAATGATTTTCATTTACTTTATGGTCAGTGTGTAAATGTTCTTAGAGAGTTGTTTTTAAATATTTTGCAATGAAGAGTTTTGTACAATCAGGAAAAATATATTTCTTATATCCTCAAATGTATGTAGTATGTAATAAAAGTAATTATTTTGTATTAAAATTAGGTAAAATCCAGCACAAACCAATTATAATTTTGTCTTACTATTTCAGTTTTTTATATTTTAAATAAAAGATTATGTAAATTACTATTTCTTTTAATATCTATGACACGTAACAGAAATATTTTGTGTTATAATATTACTTTGCAGTGATATCCAAATGCCTTAAATTATATTAAAAATCTTTAGTTGATATAGGAACAAAGTATGAGAGATTAAAAGTTGTTTTTATTTAACATGTCAATGGGTTAATATTCTGTTTCTCTCTCTCTTTTTTTTTTTTTACCCAAACAATGTGTGTCTCATTTTTTTGTCTTTGGTTTATAAACGTTACTGCTTCATTAGTGCTAGTTTGTAATTTTTTAGGAAGTTTCTTTCTTGTTAAATTATATTTCTATAAAAGAAAGAAAAAAGAGAAGCTTTCAACTAAAATTGTTTGAAAACAAGTTCACTTGCTAATTCCCATACTATCTGCTTAATGATTTGGAGCCAGTGTCATTTTTTCATTAGTTAAGGTTTGTGTCTCCTCACCCCAAATTCATATATTGAAGTTCCCCAATATGATGATATCTGGAGATGATGCCTTTGGAAGGTAATTACAGTTAATAAGGTCATGAGAGTGGAGCCTTCATGATGATATTAGCATTCTCATAAGAAAAGACACCAGAGAGCTAGCTAGCTATTTCCCCACCATGTGAGGATGCAGTGAGAAGGGGACCATCCACGAGCCAGAAAGAGAACCCTTACCAGAAACTGACCATGATGCCATCTTGATCTCAAACGTTTAACCTCCAGAACTGTCAGAAAATGCATTTCTGTTTAACACACACACACACACACACACTAGTGATTCATGGGATGAGATCAAATATCAACAACAACAGGAGTTTGAAAGAAGTTGGTTCTGTCCTGGGTGGTTTGGCTCAGTAGACAGAGCATTGGCCTGCAGACTGAAGGGTCCTGGGTTTGATTCCAGTCAAGAGCATGTACATTGATTGCAGGCTTGATCCTGGTCTGGGTGTGTGCAGGAGCCAGCCAATCATGTGAGACACATTGATGTTTCTGTCTCTCTTCCTCTCACCCTGAGTCCAATTTTTAAAGAAGTTCTAGTGCAGATAGAATACTATCAAACAGCCTTGCATGCTACACAGAAATCATTCATTCTAGGAAGAGTCCATAAATATGGCAAACTTCACTGTTGTCTTATATTAAGAAATTGCCACAGCCACCCCAACATCAGCAACAACTACCCTGATTAGCCAGCAGTCATCAACACTGAGTTAAGACACTCCACCAGCAAAAAGATTACAACTTGCCGAAAGCTCAAATAATGGTTAACATTTTTTAGTACTAAAATATTTTTATTATGGTATGTACATTTTTAACACATAATACTATTTCACACTTAATAAGCTACTGCATTGTGTAAACACAACTTTTAAAATATATAATTTATTGATTTTAGAGAGAAAGGAAGTGAGAGAGAGAAACATCGAGTTGTTATTCTTACCATTTATGTATGAATTTGTTGATTCTTGTATGTGCCCTAACTGGGAATTGAACCCACAAACTTGGCATATGGGGAAAATGCTCTAATCAACTGAGCTACCCGGCCAGGGCTAAGCAAAACTTTCATATGCACTGGCAAACAAACAAAATAATTGTGTGACTTGCTTATTGTGGGGATCTGAAACCCACTCTGCCATATCTCTGAGGTATGCCTGTATTGTGAGAAATATGTGCCCAATTTAAGAACAACAACTTTGTGGTAAAACACACAATTATTTATTCAGCTGCATTACAATAGAATAACATGTCTAGATGATTAGGTTATCCATTCCTCTAATGTTGTTGGATCTAAACCACTCCTGTACAACCTAGCAGAAAGAATCTACTCTAGAAGATAATGCCCAAATGCCATTATTAAAGAGTCTACTATTCTAAATCTGGGTAAGTTAGTTTGAAATTTAAGATTTTGAGTGTATTCATTTTGCAAAGACAAATATTTTAATTAATAAAGATCATTGTATTAGCAACAGTTTAATCTTTTCATATCATTACAAATTTGAGTTTCCTTATTAAAATTATATATTCATGATTGTCACTCCTCTGCTGTTAAAAATATGAAAGAAATAGAATGATGAGTTATAAAAGACATTGAATTCATAGCCAAGTAATAAGACTCATAGTGATAATGAATATAAATAGAGACTAGTTAAACTATAGCTAGGTTTTTTAATTTTCCTAATAAAAGATTCTAAAATCCAATGTATTTTAGAGAAGTCTTTGATTGAAGCATTCAAAATTACAAAGGACACCTTTTTAAATCATTTTTAACTTTATTCCATAATACAATGAGGACAAGGAGATATTTTGTAAAAAATAATGGGCAGTAAATTCAGAAGAAATTGAGGTAAATAATGCCTTATGCATATGTCTAGTCAGCCTGTGAAATTCATTGACCAAAGAGGTCACCGAGTCAAATACAATGGTTGAATTTAAAAAACAGTTGGGTAATTTTATGACCACTAATAGCTTTGGGAGCTCTGCTCAGCAAGCTGAGATAATGATAAGGGTAATCAAATATCTTATTTCAGAATGTAAGTTATCAATGAGGATATTTTCCAATTCCATGCCTTATTTTTGTCCTCTGGACATTTCTCATAAACACCCACCTTCAGGGAGATATAGCAGTGAACACCTGTGTTGTTATTCAGCATGTTTACCCTAAAGTTTCAGGTGCCTGGGTGTTCTTTCACCTTCATCTGAAGTGTCTGCCACTGTACAATAGGAGCAGTGAAAACTTGTTTGGGAAATAGTATGTTCTATAATGATATTCAAGATAATCAATGGTTTGTGCTTTTATTAAAAACAGTTTGAAAAGTGACAATCATTACATTTTCAGAGATGAGACTTGATAGTGACATTTTTGCATACTTTTATGTATAGTGGCATTAATGAAATTTCCATTTCTTTAACACTTCATTCTAAATCTTTTGTATTTTTAAAAAATATGTCATTGAGTGTTAAACTGTCTGCCACTTAAGAAATATTATTGATTGCATAATATTACCTCTCGTCTTTAAAGAATTGTCACAGACCAAGTCTTTATATTTAATTTATTTTTATTTAAGTGAGGTCAAAATTCCAAGTCTTTCTGTTGTCAATTTCATTGATTTCTGCTCTAATTTTTATTATTTATTTTCTCCTGATTATTCTGGATTTTATTTGCTTTATTTTCTAGTTTCCTAAGGTAGAAGCTTAGATTATTGATTTTAGGTTCTTTCTTCTTTGTTAATATATGTATTCAATGCTATATATTTCCCTCTAAACACTACTCTCATTACATGCAACCAATTTTTATGGTGTTATTTTCACTTTTATTTAGTTTAAAATATTTTTAATTTACCTTGAGATCTCTGCTTTGACCCATGTTTCATTTAGAAATGTATTGTTTACTCTCTACATATTTTGGAGTTTTCCAGCTATTTTACTCTTAATTGATTTCTACTTTAGTTTCATTGTGCTCTGAGAGCATATAATGCATGATTTCTGGTCTTTTAAATTTATTAAGGTGTTTTTCATGGTCTAGGGAAATACATATATTTTTAAACTCCTTTTTTAATGTTCATAACTTTCTTTTTTCTTCCTTTTTCCCCACTTTTTCTTTTATTTTTCTCTTTCCTTCTTTAGTCCATCCTTTTTCTTTTTACTTTCCTTTGAATTTATTAATTTGACAAGTCTATTATTAAAAGCAATCTCCAACTGGTGAATTCTGTTTCTTAATATTCCAATAATTAATAGTTATTTAATCTTTGGAATGAAAAGATGAGTTCCATTCCAAATTCTTTTTCACAAACAAAATATATATTATTATTAATTTATCTTTCTAATTGAAAATATTACAGATGTCCCCCTTTTATCCCATTGACCTCCTCTACCCTTCCTCTGCCCCACTCAGGCCTTCACTACACTATTGTCTGTGTCCATGGGTTATGCAAATATGCATACATGTTCTTTGGTTAATCCTCTTTCTTTAAGCCGGTTTGAGAAAGGTGTTATTTTTTTAATTACTTAAAAAAATTTTTAAATTTATCTTTATTGTTGAATGTATTACAGATATCTCCCTTTGTTCCCCATTGACAAAGGGAGATATCTGTAATACATTCAGATATGTATTACAGATATCTCCCTTCTTCCCCCTCTCCATGCCTTTAACCAACTATTGTATGTGTCCATGGGTTTTGCATATATGTTCTTTGGTTAATCCCTTCCTTTCTCACCCCCCTTTGAGGATCCTTAGTCTGTTGCATACTTCCATGTCTCTGGATCTATTTTGTCAGTTTATTGTGTTCATTAGATTCTACATATAAGTGAGATCATTTGATATTTGTCTTTCTCTGACTGTCTTATTCCCCTTAGCATAATACTCTCCAGGTTCCTCTGTCTCAAAGGGTAACAGATCCTTCTGCTTTTACTGCTGCATAGTATTCAATTGTGTAGATGTACCACAGCATTTTATCCACTCATCTACTGATGGGCACTTGGGCTGTTCCTAAATCTTAGAAAGATGAGTTCCATTCCAAATTATTTTTCATAAACAAAAGATATATTATTACTATTATTGTTATGAACATAAGGATGCATATATTCTTCTGATTGGTGTTTCAGTCTTCTTAGGATATATTCCTAGAAGTGGAATCACTGGGTCAAATGGCAGTTCCATTTTTAGTTTTTTGAGGAAATGCCATACTGTTCTCCACAGTGGCTGCTCCAGTCTGCATTCCCACCAGCAGTGCACGAGGGTTTTTTCTCTGCATCCTCACCAGCACTTTCATTTGTTGATTTTTAATGATAACCAATCTGGGAGGTATGAGGTAATATCTCATGGTCATTTTAACTTGCATTTCTCTAATGATTAATGATGCTGAGCATTTTTTCCATATTATTTAAGTAGCTTGGTCCTTCCTTAATTTATTTGAGGACCTTGGAACAGATTAAAACGTCACTTGTTATATTGTGGGGTTTCTTTCTCAAAATACTGATACATTTTCTTCAAGAAATGGATGAACAAACATTTTGACCAATGAATGTATACTCCACTAATTTATTTCAGATTTTATGACACCTTATGAATTTTATACCAATTTCCTGGCGTTAGAGGAGCCAGATCATAAAAATACATGCTGGGAACTTAGTTATGTTTTTGTGCAGAGGTGAAGGCTTTCCCACAGGATTCATGAGAGCTCTAAGCCTTAGCATAACCATCAGAGTGTATGTAGGTCTAGGAAACTTCAGCAAATTGTGGGTATGACAAAGATTGCATTCCTTACACTGTTTTTCAGGGAACCTCTTACCTTTGAGAGGCATCCATTTGGGAACTTTTGCCTTGGTTTCTACTGGTCGTGTAAAGTTGATTTCTGTTCTGAAGAGTAGTGGCAGCAGTCCTTGGTCTGGCCTGAAAGGGTAAGTGGCTGGAAAGAATAACTGCAGAAAATTTAGCAAATTCCTTATAATAAAGAATATAAGGAAAAGGAGATATAAATGGATAGGGACCAGGTGACAAATACTTAAAAACCTGAATTCAGAGTATGTGCAGTTATTATTACTAATATGTAGCCTTTAATAAGTGTAAGGCACTGTGCTAAGGATTTCACATAGATTATCTTACGTAGTTCTAGGAAGTAGGTACTATTAGTGGGGCGGGGCGGGAAGAAAAGGCAAACAACCCACACAGTGGCTATCTGCCTAATTCTGAAATAGCCCTAGAATGAAACCTGGCAGTCCAACCCCAGAGACCATGTTTATAACTGGTAGGTATGACCTTCACCACACACACACACACACACACACACACACACACACACACACACACACAGGAAGGGAGGGGGAGCATAAAACTAATCAAGACAGTAAGATTTAGCCAGGGCCCTGTCTATCTCTAACTAAGGAATATTTATCAGCTCCTTCTTATCATCACTAAGGTATAACCATCCCTTTCCAAAAAGAGTGAAAATGGCTCTCTGAGAGTGTTAGGATAGACAATAATAAACCTGTATAGAATTTAGTTATTACTAATGCTCTTTGTATAGTATATTCAGTGATTGAGCCATGTTTAGTCATAGGTAAACATTCCTTATTGTGTGTCTAAGTTTGGAAAGCTTACATTGAAAAAAATTAGTATAAAAAGGTCCAAGTAAAAAATATTATAATTTAATGATGGAAATAGAACCCATATACAGATGCACAGCCCCATCAGTTATCTTCTCTTCAACTCCCCACCACCCTAACTCAAAGAAATGAGAGCAGTTATATTCAGACAGTTGAAGCCACATAGCATGGTTATGTGAGTCAGATATTTGAATTCCACAGAGCAGATCAACATTTTTCTGATAAAACCAGAAATTATGGAAGCTCGTACTTAAGTTATGGAATTTAGAACCACTAAACAAATGGCATAAATTGGTTGAAAATTAAGTCATCTTCTTAGGAACATCAAGCTATTTAAAGAAATACTAATTAGTAAGATCTTTATGGCATAAATGTCCCAAATAAGTAAGAAAAAT
Source organism: Corynorhinus townsendii (assembly GCA_026230045.1). Classification (NCBI taxonomy): domain Eukaryota; kingdom Metazoa; phylum Chordata; class Mammalia; order Chiroptera; family Vespertilionidae; genus Corynorhinus; species Corynorhinus townsendii. Next base: position 73,561,605 of record JAPDVU010000001.1, on the reverse strand, counting down.
TATGTTTTTGCTGTATTTCTTGATTCAAATTTATATTAAATTATCTACAAAATGTTAGTGCTGATTCATTCTCCTATTTTGAATCTGTACAAGCCAATATTTTGGGGAGTTGGTTATTTTTCCTTTTTATCTGCTTTACCGTGTTCATTTTAACATAGTAAGTAAAAGTCTCTGCAGGATTTTTAGGTTGTCTTTTCAGAAACAGGAGATTGTTTTATCAGCAAATGGCAGGAGGAATAAATGTTGTAATACCTGATTTTTCTTTGGAATATGACCAGTTTAGTGATACACTTTCTCGGTTCACTCATGAAAATTTTATTGAGAGCTTTTTATATAATAGGCCGTAGAGATACAGAGATGAGTAAGGCAATCATTTTCACTCATTGAGTTTAGGTTCTATCCAGGGAAATATATCTTAAGCAAGTGTATATGCAAATTGTTTATTACAAGTGCAGAATGTATCTAACAGAGAACAGCATGTTGCTAGCAGAGGAGATTGATCTAGACTGATCAGTGGAGTAGGGTTAAGCAAGGCTTTTCTAAGGAGAAATTTTTGGATAAGTAAGTGAAGAAAAGGCAGGGAGCAGTCACGATCTCATGTACAAAGGCTGGGAAGGGTGTCAGGAAACCAAAGGGGTGATGCTGCTGGAGAGGGAAGAGGAAGGAGAGGAGAAATTGCTGGCGGACAAACTTCATCAGACATAGAAAGACCCGTGATCCCAATTTTAAAAAACAAAATTGATCCTTGATTTAAAGACCTTTGTTGGCAACCATGATCTTAAAAACATAAATACTGACTGTTAATTGATTAGAAGAAAAAATATTTTCCTTCTAGACCCTCTTCCATTTTACTATTAATCATACCAGTGTTGAACTAGAAAAAAACAGAAAGACATTTAGATGCTAACTGTATTGTGGTTTTGTAGGAGTCAACTTATATATAGTACTTGAAGAAACCTTAAAAATGAAGAACTTTTCATATTGCAGAGTTGTATACATATTTCTTATAGCAAAATAGATGAAAATTAAAGGGCTAAAACCTGAAATGAGGACAAGCTTACTAGCATGCCAGTTGCTTGGGTTTAGAAATAGTACCTCTAAGTGCAGAGCAGCTTGAAGAAATATAGTCACTTAAATTGGGATGCACCAGTAGACTTCAAGATTTGATATTTTCTCATTAAAGAATGTTTAAGTGATGAAGGTAGAAAATGATTTTACCACAAAACTAGCCTGACTTTTACTCTCACCCTGAGAGCATAACAGTCAATTGCACTAATCGGTTCTGCCAACCAAAATGTGCCTGAGATTTTATTCAATCATAGTTCGATATTGTTCCAAGTAAATCCAAAACCTCTTTAAGCTTGGCACTGAGTAAGACAAGGATCATATAAGAAACGACTTATTTAAAAAATACATTGAATACTTACCATGTGTTGATCACTTCTATGTGATAAGGGAGATAGATAAAAGACAGTTTCAACCCCCAAGACATTTTGGAGAGGACTTACGTTTTTCTACATGTAAAATATAAGAGATGGCAGGATATAACAGATGCCATGTAAGAAACCATACAAAACAGAAGAGGGAAAGCTCCACTGAAGTGGCAAATAAGATAAAGAAGCCTCGCCAGAAAAGTGGCATTTGAAACACCTTTAAGGAAGAAACTAAAATATTAATAATAATCTCAAAATAATACGAGAGCTGTCTATGTTGACTGTAATATGTTAAGTGCTTTACATACATTTACTCATTTGTTCCGCCCAAGAGTTCTTTGAAATAGCATCGTTATCTCCAGTTTATTGATGAGGAAACTGAGCACCAGAGATATAAAGCATGTTCTAGCTCAGAACCAGTACATTTGAATTCAGACATACCTTACAATGAAGCCTGTCCCATTATTTATTCTGCCTCTCAGGTGGAGGGTCCAGGAAGAAACAAAGAAATAAGAAGTCAAAGTATGTCCTGAAATCCTAGACATCCTATTTTTCAAGGTAAGGTATGAATAAGAAAGCAAATCCTGAAAGATCAGGAGCCCTTTCTGGAAATTTAAGGTGCTCTACAGCTAGTAAAACAAGCAAAGGCTACATTTTATAGGAGCTTCAATGAAAAGCAAAGACATGTGAACTGTATTTGATAGAGCACAGAAAAAAATTAAAAACAACACTGATTAGAAGAGTGATATGACAATGCAGGGTTTACTAAGATTAGCCCAGCTGTGGTATGAAAGGTGTATTAGAGAAAAAAGAGAATAGAGAGTGAGAACACGTCCATAGTCCAGGGGCATGATCCTCAGAGTCTGAGTTGGGGTGTCAGCAGAGGGAATAGGAAGAAAAAATATATGCAAGAGACAGAGCAAAAATAAAAGGAGAAAATGACAGTGAGAAGCTTTGAAAGGTTTTTAATTCAGGAGTCCATTATTTTTTAATGTTTTGGGAGACATAAAAGGTCTCTAAGCAAAAAGAAGAAAAAAAAGAAAAAAAAAGAAAGAAAAGAAAAGAAATGAAATTCCACTGCTTTTCCTTCACATCTAAAGATTCGTAGTGTAGTCCACTTTGATTTTATTTAGGGGGAAATGTCCCTTACTGTGCATCCCGGGCTTGTGCTGGGCTACCTCATTATTGCTCCAGCCTTTGTGCCTGGCATCTTCAGATGGATGGCTTTTTCCATCATATATCATCACCATGACAGCACAGGGATGATCTGCTACAGTAAGTGCTGTAGCCCTGATGATGTGGATGGTAGTAATAACACAGCCTACTCAGGGGAGCAAAAGGCAGTGTGTGTGTGTGTTTTCTTAAAGGTAAACTGGAAAGGTGGAGAGGGAAAAAATAAGCTAAAAAATTAAATACTGCCTTTTCAAAGATTCAAACTAACTACTGCAGTGTTGGCAAGCGGCAATATGATGAAGCACAGAGCATGGAGAAATAGAATGCTGCAGATAATACTGAAATTTACCCTGGGAATCACAGACGTAGAAATCAATTTTAAGATTAAAAAATTGAATTGGTAATTTTTGACCCACACTGTGATTGAATTATGTGCATGGTGGATCTTAATTAGAGTTGCATGCCCATCAACTAAAACCCTGGAGTGTGTAGGAAGCAAAAATATCATGTAAATGCATTTTACAAATAAAGACCCTAACTCTGATGTGGAAAAATTATTTTTTCTGAGAATTATCTTACTCTAGTTTTTATAGTTCAGAGCATAAGAAAATTCCAAGTTCTGATTGATAATTTAATATATTGTTGCAGCATACAAGTTGAATACTAGTCAGGAAAATTAATAATGCTATGGATCTCAATTTTTATGTTTGGAACATTGACAAAAGTGAAATTAATGTTTTAAAATAAAGGCTCTGCTTTAAATCAGTTTCCCTACATATCTCCTGAGCTGATTCAGTCTCTCTCTTAGTTTAAACATTGTGGATTACTTAATTTTCAAATTTACAGCTGTGGCTTGTAAAGAGTTTCTGCTTCCTTCTCTTATAGACAGATCAATTTCCCCTGGTTGCTGGAGTCTTAATCATATGATCATTTGGGTTGGAAGGGCGTACACTGGGGCACTAATCTATCCCCATGAATCACAGCAGAATTGATTCTATTATTACTAAGTCGTTCCTGATCAATGGGTGTGGGTTTTCAGCCTTGAATCTCTCCAATGATGGCGATTCGACAGCCTCCCCTGGCAGCTGGTGCCATTCCCCACTACTCATATTGTTATAAAGTTAGTTCTTATATTTAACCTAAATTTCCCCTTGTGGGGTGGAAGCCCATTACTTCTTATTCTGTTCTCATTGACTAATGAGAATTGGTCCCTCTCCTCTTTATAACATCCCTTAATGAATCTGCAGACAGTTATGTTTCCCCCCAGTCTTCTCTTCTCCAGACAGAACATGCCCACTCCCCTTAACCTTTCCACATAGGTCTTATTACCCAAGCCCTTTATCATCTTTGTGGCTCTCCTCTGAACTCTATTCTATGCCTCTTTTGAAATGTGATGCTATCACCTAAATGCAGCATTTCACTGGAGGCCAAAACAACAGAAGGAAGTGCAGAATAGTAGCTTTTGATGTCTATGACAATTTTTATTAACTACTTTACTGCCACTTAGTAGAACTAGTAGTAATTGACTGTATGCAAGAAGAATCTTGCCCAGGTCTTGCTAAATGCATGGGCTACCGGAGTTGCAAATCCACTGCTATTTGCAGGTATGGTTCCTTGAAGAGGTCATTGATGGCAGAAGCAATGTCTCCACAGCAGAAGCACCTAGGAGATTCTCTGAACTTGATTCCTCACAATGCTCAGCTGTCCTCCAAATCAATAACAAACAGCAACAAGATAAAGTGCTCAAAAATTAGTCTTAATCATTCACTTTTAGCATATTTATTAGTTCTGTCTTTCATTGTCTATACATGATCAAAGAATTTAAAAAAGCTATACAAGAAAATGGGGGAAAATCTATATATATTGTTTAAAACCACAACGATTTTAATTTCTCCTTTTTTAATTGGCTATGTACCACTTACATGTCAACTTTTAAAAATTTACAATTTAATACAATAATTTTTCCCAAATGTCACTACACAAAACAATAGCAGAATTCACAGAACCTAGAATACTAGATCTGGAAGCAGTCCTAAAAAATACCCATCTTTAGTAAGCATTTAATAAAACCCAGAAAGATTAAATGAATTGCTTAGTCAATCTTTTTTTTTTAAATTGATTTTAGAGAAAGAAAGAGAGAGATACATTTATTTGTTTTTCCACTTATTTATGCAATTTTTGGTTGTTTCTTGTATGTTCCCTGACAGTAGATTGAACCTGAAATGTTGGTGTATTGGGGTGATGCTCTAACCCATTAAGCTACCCAACCAGAGCCTGCTTAATCTTAAGATTGACTCATTATTTAAATAAGTTTTTAAACAAGAATATAATTATTTACCTACAACCGCCAGTTAAGGATCTCCAGTGTTTTAAATTTCATATAAAATACTGGAAAGAATTATGCTAAGTGAAATAAACAATAGCAGAATTCACAGATTCAGAATGAACAATAGCAGAATTCACAGATTCAGAATAAACAATAGCAGAATTCATAGAATCAGTCAGAAAAAGAGAAGTACCATATGATTTTACTCATATGTGGAATTGAATGAACAAAGTAAATTAACAGACAAAATAGCAACAGACTTATAAATAGACAGAATAAACTGCCAGTTATCAGAGGGACGGGTGTTGCCCAGCTGGGTGAAAAAAGTGAAGCGATTAAGGGGGGAAAAAGCAACTGATAGACAACAATATGGTAATGTGAGGGAAGGGAGGTGGAGGGATGTAGAAGAGGGTATAGGAGGAATAAATGATGATGGAAAGAGACTGGACTTGACATGGTGAACACATACTACAATATATAAATGATATATTAAATTTGTACACCTGAAAACTACAAAATTTTTATTAACCAATGTCACCCCAATAAATTCAATAAAAGAGGAAAAACATTACACAACTAGTTAATGACACAGCCAGGGTCAGTACTCCTCCCCCCCTTCACACCCCCACCCCCATGTCAGTGTTTTTCTCACTGCACTTCACTGGGGTATCACATGTTAAATCTGGTTAAGAGTCAAATAATTCTTTTATAAAGTTAAAAAAAAAATCCTTGCAAAGGAAGGAAAGAAGGAAGGAAGGAGGAAAGGAAGGAAGGAAAGAAGGGAGGAAGGGAGGAAGAGAGGAAGGGAGGAAGGGAGGAAGGGAGGAAGGGAGGAAGGAAGAAAGAAAAGAAGAAAGGACCAAAGATGAGCTATGTCTTATGCCAAACAGCTAGTTATTTGAATTTTCTGGACCAGAATTCATGTCTCCTAATTCTCACAATATATTTTCTGTTGCAAAAGCCTGCCTCTCACTATTCCAATGCCATTCTGTTCTTTTCTAAATAGTAGAGGATTAGGTTTGCCAAAGCTCAACTTAAAAATGGAGATTACTTTCGCTGTATGTGAGGAGAATCAGTTGAGAAAGCTGATAGGACTTTGAGAGCTGCCAGTGATTAAGTGCTTCCACTACATCCAAAAGACAAAATCATTTGGGAAAACATAATCAGGTGTTCTTATAAGTTTAGGGCCATGATTTAAAACAATAAGATTTAGCTCATGTCTCCATAATTAAGTGTGTGTTCTGTAGTCTATGTAGTTTATGTGGTTAAGAGATGCTTAATAGTCATCTCTTATATTTTATTTCAGCGGTCATCTCTTTCATTTCCAATAAAAAAAATTCAGCTCTATTTATTAATGAGTGAGGGATAAGAAGGAAAATCTAAACCATCAAATTTAATATGGATACACAACTTCGAGGGATCTTCCTAAAATGGGGTTATGATTGAGTAGGTCTAGAGTGAAACCTAAAATTCTGCATTTCTAAAAAGTTTCTAGGTGATAATAATGCTGCTTGTCCTCAGGTCACACTTAAAATATAAAAGGTTCTAGAGAGAACTAGTTTATGATCTATGTTAGCTGGGCTGGATTCCAACCAGTGGAAGTAGCAATGCCCTGAGAAAGGTAGTCACATGACATCTTCTCTTCCTTAATGCACTGTTTCAACATGTGCGTGATAGGGCACATGAGTAAATTGTGGCCTTTCCATATCTGCCTTAAGAGAAAATTAAAATAGCTCAATACTCTTTTCTTATTCAAGTACAATAAGCAAGGCAGAGCAGAACTTGACAGATTTAATGTTTGGTTTCTTAAGACATCTTTAGGGTCATTTTTATACATTCTTTGTGAAGGCTAGTCATTGACTTATATTCATTTAAATGTGTTAATTTCTAAATCAGATGAACCTTGTAATTCTTGTCCTTGTCACTGTCAATGTTATTGGTTTCGTCCATGTGACAATCACTTCATCATTTTATGTCTTCTGTTATTATGAATATTTTTACAAAATGAAAATGGAACCCAATAAGTCAATTTAGTCAATTCAGTCAACAAAGCACTCAACTGGCTTAAAAGAAAGATCAATAGAGGGTGGAGCAAAAGTAGGTTTACAGTTGTGAGTTTGTGAAACCCAGAGATTATCCTGTACTATAGTAAAATCTCAATATAACAGACTAATTCTGGGAGGGGGTGTCCATTAAAGCTGAAAGTCCATTATATAATAAAGTAGGTTTTCTGAATTCATATGCTAAAAATTGACAATTTAATTAGTTTACCTGTTTTAACTTATATAGATATGTTTATGTAATTAAAAGTAAATATGTATGAAAAGTTTCATTTCACAAAGTTTTCTATATGTGTTAATTTAGTTTTAAATTTATACTTAGCTTTTCACCAGTCACTGCGAGTAAACAAAATGCACATAGCTAGAGCATGGCTTAGTGTGCCTCAGAACTTGGGCCAGCAGGCATTTAAACTGCTGAAGCCCTGGCCAGTTCCAAAGTATTAATGTAATACTTTAACAATAAAGAAAAAAAATTAAAAATTTGTACCTCAGGATATTTGTTTAAAAGTGGTCTTAAATTAGTTCTTTTTTTATTTTTATTTTTATTTATTTCAGAGAGGAAGAGAAAAGGGGAGAGAGATAAAAACATCAATGATGAGAGACAATCATTGATCAGCTGCCTCCTGCATGCTCCCCACTGGGGATTGACCCCGCAACCCAGGCATGTGCCATGACCAGGAATCAAACCCTGACCTCCTGGTTCATAGGTTGATGCTCAACAACTGAGCAACACCAGCCAGGATTAAATTTATGTTGTTTTTAAAATTGTGTTCCTAATGCATTTTTATTATATAAAATATAAAAAATGTATAAAATATAAAAATAAAGTAAAAATCACCTGTATCTCTAACAATTTTTCCCAGAGCTTTTCCTTTGTGCCTAAATATGTCTTGATAAATAGATTAATTTTTTAGTCATGTTAAGCATGGGCTATTGTCTATTCTTTATAACTGAGAATGGCTCTGTATTTAACTCAGTTCTTTGTCCCTAATCCCCAATAAAATACTTCCCTGAAGTTGCCTACCTATGTCTCTGAGCATACCTTGCTTTTCAATTCTGTATCTTCAGATTATTTGTTACATCTTTCTTTATCCTTACAACTTCTCAGTATTGCCTTTCTAGAGTTCCAAAAGTTTCTGATAATGTTATTTATTAACATATTTTCTTTCCTTCTGGGTTCTGAAAACCAAAATGAACAACCTAAAGTCTGTCCTGCTTCTTTGGTAGTGCTCCCATCTGAACTGTTCAGGGATCTATCAGAAGATAGAAGTTATGCATCAGTTCGAACATAAGATTGGACTTGCTGGGCTAGCTACAAAGCATATTCTAAAGCAGCGATTTTCAACCAGTGTGTTATGGCACACTGGTGTGCCACAAGATTTTTTATAACATGCAATACCTGACCCAGAGGCACTGACCTCTTCCCCTTAGATTGTCAAAGTAAAAATAACAACAGCCCACACATCAACAGCCATCTGGTGTGAATGAATCAAAATGATACATTTTTTATCAGATTGCAAAAAATGTATTTTGTGGTATGCTGCAAAATTTTAGTAATGAGTTTATGTGTGCTATGAGATTTAAAAAAATTGAAAAAAATTGCTGTTCTAAAAAATACAGCAATAGCACTTAGAGGTATCCTCAGCTTTTCAAAAGTTTACTTTATGCCACTTTCCTTTTATAAAGATCTATTTTAGTACTTGTTTTCTCTAACCAAAAGAAATTCATGAAGGACTTTTGCTTTTACCAAAAATAAAAATAAAAAAAAACATAAAAAGACAAGAAGTATCACATTCTGCACTTGTTTTGCAGCAGCTGATACAGGGGCAGCATGCACCCAGGGCAGGGAGAGGGGCACTGCCAACCTCCTTCCCTGGAAAACCACATTCAGCATCTTAGCATCAACGCACCATAGCTACAAACTGTGTCTGTGAGCATCTATTTTTGGATAGTGGGGGAATCCTGTATATGGAGCAGTCAGTTCACCTAGGGCTAATGCAGAGCACCCAGATAAGAAACATATCTGGAAGAGGCATGATGGGAGAGAGCCAGTCCCTCCTTGTAGAGGACACAGTGAAGGCTTCTGGCTGGTGGATAAGTTAGTGAAGAGTTACATCTCCAGTATTTACTGGAAAGCTACCTATGTGGAAGGGTCACACTTTAAAACTCATTGTGAACACAGACAATAATAGTGTGCTGAAGGCTTGAGGCTGGGGGAGGGGGTACACTAGAAGAGGAAAACAAGGAGGAAAAAAGGATACTTTGTATCACTTTCAACAATAAAGGTCAATTTTAAAAAATCATTGAAAAGCAACCAAGTAGATGCCAGGAAAAGCCATTCGTGGAGAGATGCCACCAGGACTGGAAGTCCATGAGGAAGCATTCTCTGGGTACCCACAGGGAGGTGTGGAAGTCTGTCAAGAACATCACACACTGGGGTGTCTACGAATGATGAAGCTTAACATCATGCCAGTTGATGAGGAAGAAGTTCCAATATCACAAGCAAGAAAATGAAGGGTGGATTTGGAGTTGAGAGGATAGATTGGTAACTGAAACACCACTCAAATGCCACACTCTCTCAATCTGTCCCTTCCCGCTGGCTGTTGCTTAAGGTGTAAAAAATATAACAGAATAATGAAAGATAAAACTCTTAGAAAATGCTAAGTAACATTAGCTTTTACTATGAATCTAATACAAAATTATCTGGTATTATATTGCCATGAATTGTTTTATATTTGTCTTACTTCTAGCTTTAGTTTATGTATCTTCTCTTCTTTCCTATTTGCATGTTTTAATTTGTTGTAAGCTTTAAAATATTATCTTAAATATAAAGATATTAAAATGAGTACATAAGTTATTTCAAATTCAATCTAAATAGGCATCAGTTTCTTTCTAATTAATCTTGAATATAATTTTTCTAATATCCCACAACATTTAATTTAAAACTTGCAAACAAATTTTTCATATATAATGTTGGCAATATAGTTGTCTTTCATGTTCTTTCCAATTCAGAGTTTGATGTTTGTCCAAAGATTTACAATAAATATGAAATATAACATGTTTTTAGTATGTAAATATTTAAGAATAGAAAACAAGTGGGAAATTTGGGAAATGGTGGTGGCACAAGACTAGTTTTTTCTTATCTCTTTATATTTATACTAGAGACCCGATGCATGAAATTCATGCAAGGTAGGCCTTCCTTTCCCCAGCTGTGAGCACTGGCTTCCCTCTGGCACCTGGGACCCAGGTTTCCCTCTGGCACCAGCAGGCACCTGGGACTCAGGCTTCCCTTGCAGCCCCAGCTTCGTCCGAAAGGTTGCATGGAAGGATGTCTAGTCTAATTAGCATATTACCCTTTTATTATCATAATTACACTAATTAGACTGGATGTCCTTCCAGATGACCTTCCGGACAAAGCTGGGGGTGTGAGGGAAGTCTGGGTCCTGGGTGCCAGAGGGAAGCCAGTGTCGGCAGCCAGGGGAAGGAAAGCCTACTCTTGCACGAATTTCATGCATTGGGCCTCTAGTTATAGATATAAAAGCCTAAGTGACTGGCCAGTAGCTATGACCTGCACTGACCACCAGGGGCAGACGCCCATTGCAGGAGCTGCCCCCTGGTGGTCAGTCTGCTCCCACAACGGGAGTGCTGCTCAGCTGACAGAGGGGCGCCAGATGCCAGGCTGACAGCTGGTGAGTGCAGCTGTGGCAGTGGCACAAGCCTCTCCTGTGGACACTCCCCCCATGCACCCGAGCTGCAGTGGCAGGCTCAGTGGGGTGGGATGAGTGGGAGCCGCACAGCACCCAGCCCCGGCTTGAGCTCCTCCCCTGCTGCCTGCTGCTTCGCACCCTACTTCATGCTGTGTGGGATCGACGTGGACAGCAGGCTGGAGCCCAAGGAGCTGGTGAGTCAGCCTGGGCTGCAGCGGCATGGAGGTCCACTGATTCCCACAAGCCAGGCCGAGGGACCCCACCAGTGCACAGATCTGTGCACCGGGCCTCTAGTAGTCTCATATAATGAGACAAAACAACTATAGAGGGGAACTAAAAACCCAGTGACACAATCCTGTTCCCAGTTCAAATATTTTTTTAAATATATTTTATTGATTTTTTACAGAGAGGAAGGGGAAGAGGGATAGAGAGCCAGAAACATCGATCAGCTGCTTCCTGCACACCCACCACTGGGGATGTGCCCGCAACCAAGGTACATGCCCTTAACCAGAATCGAACCCGGGACCCTTCAGTCCGCAGGCCGACGCTCTATCCACTGAGCAAACCGGTTTCAGCCCAGTTCAAATATTTTAAAAATCACATGAAACCATTGTTTCTATCCTAACAATGTGAACAAGCAGAATAAGACAAAAATCATTTAGCTTTTTTTGTTTGTTTGTTTTACTATAACTATAGTAGGCAAAGGCTAAAATACATTCCAGAAGAGGCAGAAACTTGTGTCTTTCTGTGGGAGAAGATACCCATGACTCCTTTTAGGCAAGAAGAGGAAGGGTTCTCTATAGATGGGATCAGGAAAACTCAACCACACTTTTGGCAGTATTTACTGTCAATATGTCGCATGCATAAAGGATTAGCTCCAGAGGAATCCTAGTGACATAATAAGTCTACATCCATAATTTCCCACAGGCCTTCACTGGATGGATAAAGTTTAGTGAATTTAAGCCAGGAAAAAGGCAAGAGAGTTGAAATAAATTCTATCCCTTCAGTGAATTTCCTCAAGTCCATGCCTGGGACAGGTCAAGAGATAAAAGAAATCTCTCTGGGACATGCGGCACTGTAGCATACCTCTGAAGGCTTGGACTTGTCAGGAGAGCTGACAGAAATCCTTCAGGGACCACGGAGCCTTCACCAAGAGCATCAAAATGGCCTCCCAAGTCCTAAGGAAAGCACAGCAGGGTGAAGAGAGTTCTCCTAAATAATAATAATAATAATAATAATAATAATAATAATAATAATGTCCAGGGGAGGTCTCAGGAGTACAGATAACTCCCCAGTAGGACAATAAAAGCTACTGGCTAGGCAGTAACACGGAGAAAGGTCTCCTACAAGTTTGAAAGTTGGCTACTGAGCTTTATGTGTAAAAAGATATGCACAGTCTTGCAAGTGCTGAGAGTCCAAACTCTATCAAAAGTAAAATCCTAATCCGGCCTTACAATATTTGAAGCATGAGGTAAATTGAATCTAACTAAAGCTGTAATGAAGCTCAGGTTCAGCTTAATTGCAGCTCAGGTTAGGGTTAGTACCAAGTAGCCCTTGGTACTAGCAGCCTATCAGGAAAAAGACCGTGTTCTCTTTTGAATTATATATTATTTTTGTCAACCTCTAATTTTTATACATGCTGTTTAGCATAATATCAAATTATGATACATGCAAACAAGCAAGGATATATGACACTTAATTAAAAGAGAAGAATTAGGCCAGCTGGCATGGCTCAGTGGTTGAGTTTCAACCTGTGAACCAGGAGGTCATGGTTTGATTCCTGGTCAGGGCACATGTCCAGATTGTGGGCTCAATTCCCAATGTGGGGCTTGCAGGAGGCAGCCAATCAGTGATTCTCTTTCATCATTAATGTTTCTATCTCTCTCTCCTTCTCCCTTCCTCTCTGAAATCAATATAAAATATATTTTTAAAAGAGATAAGAATTAATAGAAAGAGACCCAAAGATCTGCAGATATTGGAGTAAATAGACAAGGACTTTACTATAAATAAAACATTTATGTTAAAGGATCTAGTGGGAAATTTTGCATCATTTGAGTAGATGAGGAATTTCTGCAGATAAACTGAAATCATGGTAATGTGAAGGAAAATAGTTCTTTTTCTGTTTTAGGGCAATGATTTCCTTAAAAACAGACCCTTTCGCCCTAACCGATTTGGCTCAGTGGATAGGGTGTTGGCCTGCAGACTGAAGGGTCCCAGGTTCGATTCCGGTCAAGAGCATGTACCTTGGTTGGGGGCATATCCCCAGAAGGGAGTGTACAGGAGGCAACTGAATCGATGTTTCTAGCTCTCTATCCCTCTCCCTTCCTCTCTGTAAAAAATCAATTTAAAAAAAAAAAATAAACAAACCCTTTCATGGATAACAACTTTAACTTCTGGAAAAATACAGAAGTCAATTCCTGGAGCACTCTGGGAAGTGTTTAATAGATGTAAACTTTAAGAAGAGTCAAAAAAATGGAGTAAATGAAAAGTACATGTTGAGTTATTTGTTTCTGTGGCCCTTTCCAGACAATAGTAGCAATTATGGTGATGGTAAAGGATAAAGAATAGACATTAACATTGATGGAAGAAGCATAAATTATAAGTCTTGGAAAATTGTATAATAAATTTAAAATCTGCATACTTTGTGACTAACCAATTCTCTCATAGATATGACTCAGAACATTTGTTGCCCCTGTTTTTCCTTATACATTTGCAAGATTGTTCACATTAACATATTTATAGTAGAAAAAAAGAACAAAAAAGACTAATTCATAATTAAATGTCACAAAATGGAAAAATCTCACTAACAGGTTGAATGAAAACAGAAGATTACAAAATAAAAGTAATGAATGATTAAGTTTATATAAAGTTAATAAAGTAAATACAATGATCAATAACTGTAAAGAAATAATCATTATAAAAATAAAGATGGCTGTTAACCTTTATGGGGATGAGAGAGGGGCAAAATGGATGCTTCTTGATCTAGCATTATTTTTTTATGTAAGTATTGATTAAATATTAACTTAAAGTTGTACACATCTGTTTTATATATTTTCTGTATATATGATATATTTCATACTAAATATATTTTTAAAAGCTAAGGTAGTTTTCTTTGAACAAAAAAAATCCCATGTCTAATAATTTAGCCTATAGGCATATTCACAAAAGCAAGAAATGTATGTACAACTATTGCAGCATTTTTTGTTAATGAGAAAATAATTGGAAGCAATATAAAACTTACCTGCAGAGAATGGGTCCTATTGAATATTTCATGGTACAGCTGTATTTATGCTGATGTTAAAAGAGAAAATTTTTCTGTGCTGATGTAGAAAAAATTCCAGATATCAAAAAATTATTGTTTAGAAATAAATAAGTGTCAAGGTGTATACATGCATGGGCTGTTTCACTGAGATTTTTCTGGAAGCATATATTATAATCTGCCATTTCTTCTTCTCTTCTTCATCCTTCTCACTGCCCTTGGAGGCTGGCCAGAATAGATTAAATCATAACATTTCCTTTTTATTTTGACTTCTTATTGAGTTTGATCAAAGGGGATCTTGGTTGAAGATCCAAGAACACAAGGAAAATGAGGTCAAAAGGGAAATTCCTTGGCTCCTTCCCATCTCAGGCTCCTTGAATTTTGAAAACTCCCACCTCTCTTCTTCACATTTCTGTACTGTCTTTTTTGGTTTCCCAATACCTTAGTTAGATCTTGTAAATAGGCCCTTTATTAAATTCTCAAGTTATCATAATTTGATTGTGTCATTTTTTCTGTTATAAGAATAATATATATTTAGTATAATAGTACTAAGAACCATGATACAATTCAAAAGAATAAGCTAAGACCATTGATTCTACTAATGCACACTTTCAAAGGTTTATTGTTAAGTGGGAGAAGAAGGCAAGTGAGGAGTGGTTTAATTCCAGTCATATTAAAGCATTATATATTCATATATAACTATGTAAATAGAATAATGCTTTATATACTAGCTGGTAGGTTTTGTTGTTAGCTTCTGTTATTTTATGCTATCCTGTGATACTTTCCCAAGGATGGCTAAGGACTGCAATGTTTGTTCATTAATTTATTCATTTATTCAAAATGCTTGATAAAGTGAAGTTTTTCTGAATAGAAGAGTCAATCATGGCTTTTGAATTTGAAAATCATGTGCCCCTATAGTACTCACGATAGGCTTTTACCATCCTCCTTCTGTGAAAATCCAGGAACTGGGAAATGATTGCAGTAAGGAGAATTCGAGAGGTAAAAGTTTCCTGAACTAGGTAGGACTCAGAGGCCGCATCGTTTCCTAATGCTATAATTATCACACATGCTTAGCAAGTCTTAGGACGGAAGTGATCTTCAACCATTTCCAGGAATGTTCCCCAAAGAATCAAGGTATTAACTAACTTATTGTCTCAATAGAGTGTAACAGTAAAGAAAGAACCTATCTAGCACAAAACAGGTCTGAGAAAAATTTGAAGCATTTTAATGGCCTCAGGGTAGGGTAGGAGCAGTAGCAAGTTTCCCATAATTCATTCATTCATTCATTCGTTCATTTAAAGTTTGTTTATTGGAGGCTTTCTATATGTCAGACACATTGCTAGAGACTTAGACAATTTTAATGTCAACCTCTAGAAAGATGAGACCTACCAAGAAGGGGTCCTGGTGGCTAACTGGGCTCAAATTTATAAACAGAGCATAACAGCTATTTCTAAATAGGAGCCTTTCATGCAAACCATATGTCTGGGAGAAGCTTGCACTAAGCGGCCTAATTCACCAATGAACTGTCTGCCTACACTGTCTTTCTGCCATCTGAGCCAACCCTTATAAAGAATTTCCTCAAACAATAGGGCTGAGACTTCCTCAGTACAATGAGAGCTATGCAGCTATAACCTCATTAATATCTTCCCTGACTAATCAGAGCAGCTCTATCCTCACCAATCAAAACAGTGTTTTTTGGATCAATCAAACTGAGGATGGACCAACCAGGGACCAGGGTCAGGGACTTCTCTTTCTATAAGTAAGCTCTCCTCTGGCTCAGGGAGCTCACTTTCCCTTTCCCCGGGGAGTGGAGCAAGGCAGAGTTGAGTGTATCAGAGCAGAGCTGTTTAGTCAGAGAAGGACCTTACCCCAGGGCCACCTTGTTCCAGGCCCACCTCATCTCATAGTCACCTCTCACAGCTGTACTGTTCCACAATGGTGCTGCTTCAGAATGGAGCTCTTTGCACTGAATAGTTTCCCCTTTTTGGGGGGATTCCTGTTGGCATTGGATTGGCACCAAACACTGGTTAACAATGATGAGTAATATCACTTGCCTTCATGGAGTTTACACTGTAAAGCTGGACACAGAGAGTAAATATAGTAAAAAATAGAATGTTATATTATGTGAAACTTCTAAGGGATAGATGACGTATAAAAGAACAAAATTTAGACAGGGCAGCTATGGTGTACCTCAGTGAAGAAGTGACTTTAGAATGAACATTTAAAAAATATCTGAAGAGCATTGTAAGCAGGCAGAATAAAGAGATAGTAGGAAGACTATCTCTTTAAGGTGGAAGGATGCCTGATTGGTTCACGGAACGAGGAGACTAGTGTGTCAAGAGCAGAGTGAGCAGGTGCAGAGTGGGAGAGGATGAATCATACAGGTAAAGAGACCAAATTATAAGTGCCTTGTAGATCATTATAAGAACTGAAGCTGTACTCAGGGTGAAGTAGAAATCCACTGGAGGGGTTTAAGCAGGGGATTCACGTAATTTAGCTCATGCTTTAACAACCACTTTGATGTATAAACCACTGTAGAGAAAAGAAAGGTAGCAGGAAAATAACTAAGACGTTATGGCGTTTATTTAGGTGAGATATGTACTCCAAACCAGGAGAGTTATGACATAGAAAACAAGTGGAAATGGAGCTAACTTGGAAATGAAAATGAGAGAAGTCATGGGAAAGATCTCAGTGAAATAAAGTCAAAGACTGAATGAGAATGAGGGTCTTTGGTGCATGCAGGCATACTCAGACAGCACTCAGGTCCACTCAGACACCTTGCTACTGCAGAAGTCTCTGAGACCTAGGACACTACCCAAAACACAGGGAGGGGTAAGACATCAGGAACAAATGGAGATTAGGCTTCTAATTGGGGCACCTTATACAATTTTAGTTCAATTACAGAAAGTGAAAGTTATTTTTCTTTTACACCTGAATATTTTAATGGAAGCTTATATACGATTATGTGTATATTTATGGTGTATATCTAAGACATCAAAATAAATCTAGAAGTAAAATCACTAAACTGTCAATAATAGTTACCTAAGGATTAAACAGTGGAATTTTTTAGGGAGTGAAAAGATCTGAAGAAAGTTAGATAATTAAGAAGTTATTATTTTATTTTATTTTTTAATATATTTTTAATGACTTCAGACAGGGAGAGAGAGAGAGAGACATCAGTGATGAGAGTGAATCATCCATCTGCTGCCTCCTGTACGGCCCCCTAACTGGGATCAAGCCCACAACCTGGACATGTGCCCTGACCTGGAACTGAACCACGACCTCCTGGTTCATAGGTCAATGCTCAACCACTGAGCCACACCAGCCGGGCAAGAGTTGTTATTTTATACTATACTTTTACAAGACTGTTGTAAAAGTTTTGTAATTTAAAAAAGAAAAAAAAAAGGATAGTTAAAAAAAATTAACTATAATTTTGTAGAATGTGCTATAATGTTTCTCTTGCTAGAGTTACCTTTTTAAGCATTAGTATTCTACAGCAGGTATCATATCTGCAGATTTGAATGCATTCCAAGTTATTTAGTTTTTTTAAAAACTAAATATGATTCAAATTTTGCCCAGTTACATGTTTTTCTCATTAACTCTTATTGCCCTCAGCATCCTGTTCCTATTATAATTGTTGTCAATGACTGAGGTAAAGTGGCTATTAAGAAAGTCAACCCTCACCTTGACGCATTCTGCTTATTCTCCTGTCCCTGAAAAGTAGCTAGCCCACCCTTCCTATTACGTGCTTTGACTTTGTAATCACTTCTAATCTCTGACATGTTTCCCTTTATATCCTTTGCTAATGGTAACCTGTTATAGCTTTACTGTTCTATGTGTCCCCTGGATGCCCTTACTAATTATTTTTTCTCTGAGTATCATTTTTTTTAAACTCATACTTATTCTCTTTAGATGATCACCATTCTTTTATTCTGTTGCTTTTTTTATCTGTTCCTTCAGAAGAAAGGAAATCTTAAAAAGAACAAAAATAAGACATTTTCCAAGGACAAATTTCTTTCTTCTCTATTTTTCAGGAAATAAAACGTAGGTTTATTTAGTTTTCTTGAAGAGGTAGTCTATCTTTAGTATGCATTCTTTCAAGTCAGTAAAGTGAGTTTTTCTCATTTTATACTTCACACCATCCTTGTGACTTAAAAAAGTCAATAGGAAATACTTATACTGTGGTATGGGAACTCTAATTTTCTTGTGGATAAAAAATAATAATAAAGCTATACAAAATGTTTTTTAGCTGCCTGTAAGTTAGTAGAGTGTGAAGTTTAGATTCCTACTCAAAATGTCTTCTAGGCCCTTGTAATTTTTTGGAGGAAGGAAAAGAAGGGGTGAAAATGTGAGCCTGGATAGCCTGGTAGATAAAGGGCATTCTCTCATCTATTCCCAATGTACAAAACATAGTAAGGTTTGAGAAACTGAAATAATCCAAGCAAATAGACTCAAAAGCAGAAGGTTTGAAATATTGCCTATGTAACTGGCAATGCATGTCATCTTATCTGTATAAAATGTTCTGCTTGTTATTTTTTTTAATCTTCTCTATGGTTATTTACTTTCATTGGGAGGCTTCTAGAAAATCTGTGCTTTAACTTTCATAAAGAACATTTAATAGTGAAATTGCAAATAGTGTAAAAGGCCAAGAAGAAAAGGATATGTATTTTTTTCACACAGACTTTAACTTGTAGAGCAGTTTTAAGTTTATAGTAAATTTGAAGGGAACTACAAAGAATTCCCATATAACCTCCCTCCCCCTGCACAGCCTTCCTCACTATCAACATCATACATAAAAGTGGTACATTTGTTTCAATCAATACTGACACATCCCTGCCACTTGAAGTCCATAGTTTAGATTATGGTTCACTCTGGATGGTGTACATCCTATGGGTCTGGACAAATGCATAATGACCTGAATCTACCATATTAGTATCACACAGAATATCTTTACTGCTCTAAAACTTTTCTGTGCTCTGCCTATTCATTCCTCTCTTCTAAATCCTTGCAGCCATTAATCTTTTTTACTGTATCCATAATTTTGCCTCCCCCCCCCCACAATGTGACATAATTGAAATTACATAGTATATAGCCTTTTCACATTGGCGTCTTTTTTTATTTAAGGTTTATATATGTCGTTTTAAGACCTAATAATTCTTTTTTTTTTTTTTGCATTGTATTCCATTGTCTGGATGTACCATAGTTTATTTACCCATTCACCAACTGAGGGACATCTTGATTGCTTCCAGGTTTTGTCAATTATAAATAAAGCTGTTATATTGTGTGAACATAATTTACCAACTCATTTGGATAAATACCACAAAGTATGATTTCTGTGTCATATAATAAAAGTATGTATAATTTTGTAAGAAACTGCCAAACCGTCTTCTAAAGTGACTGTTCCACTTTACATTCCTTCAGCATTAGTTTAAGTGTTTTTTACATGAATTGCCTTATTTAATTCTCATAACAAACCTATAAAGTATATACCATCATTATCATCAGCATGTCATGATGAGAAAATGGAAGTATGGAGAAATTAAAATATTTGACCTAAGTCACACAGACAGAAAGTAAAGGAGCATCAGAGACCTTGCTTGTACATGTCCATTTGGAAAGGCACCTCAAACAGGAACTATCCAAACTTGAGTTCTTGATTTCTAAACTCTACATATAGCATGCTTCTCCTGTGGTCTTCCCCATCCCAATACTAGAAATTCCATTCTTCCAGTAGATCATACCCTAACACTTGTAAAACCCTTTAACTCCTTTTTTTTATCTCACATGTAACACTTCAATCCATCAGTAAATATCGTTAGCTATACCTTCAAATTATATCTTGTCTTTATTTCTAAATCCACTACTACCATTCTGGTTCAAGTCATACAATTGGAATCATTTTAAACTAGCCTCAGTGCTTTTACTATCAATCCCTTTTAGTCTATTCTCATTAGAGCATCTTATGTGATTCTTGAAAATGTAAGTCACATCATGTGATTTCTTTGCTTAAAACCTTCCAATGTTTTTCTGTCTTCCTAAGAAAATCAACTAAAATATATTAACACTAACAAAGCCCTACATTGTCTAACCCATTTCTACCCCTCTGATCTTACTTTCCCCACTCTGCCTACTCATTCTCCTTCAGCCATAGCAACATTCTCTAGGTTCATCACTCTCCTCCATGGTTTCTATATCCTCAGCCTGAAATCATCTTCCCCTACATATTTCTTTGGTTACCATCCTGTCAACCTCCGTATCTTTACCATATGGCTATTAGATTGTCAGAGAGCCTGTCTCGACCACACTGTGTAAATTAGACTCCTATACCCCATCCCTGTGACTATTAGTTCTCTTATCACCTTTGGTTTTCCTAACCACTTTATTTTCATCTTAGTACTCATCACCACCTTCGTAGTATACGTATATTTGTGAGATACTCCCTAGTATATAGATTCATAAGAGCTTTTATTTACTGTTGAATCATTTGATTTTTTTATTTTTATTTATTTAGTTTTCTATTTACTTCTTAGTTTTTTTCTTTTTATTATTTTTTTATTGTTTGAAGTATTACAAATAGTAGTACATATATCTTTTTTTTCCCATTGACCTCCCCCCAGCTTCCCCTACCCCCCAGTACATGCCTTCACCTGCCCACCCTCCCCCACCCCTAGTGTCTTGTATCCATTGGTTGTGCTTATATGCATGCGTACAAGTCCTTTGGTTGATCTCTTACAGCCTCCCTCACCCAACCTCCAAATGTAGTTTGACAGTCTGTCCAATACTTCTTTGCCTCCGTATCTATCCCCCCCCCCATTTCTTTCCTTTAAAAAATTTTGCCTCTGCAGACTAGAAATGAACATATAAAGCAAATAATAATAATCATAATAATAGTAAAAAATGTTTGAGTCCCAATTTCAATGTCCAATTGAATCCACATGGTCTTGGAGTTGTTTTCTGAAGATATATAAACATATTCTCAACCAAAAGTTAATAAAGGAATCCTTTCTATATAATTGATTTGGGATCCTTTTTATTTTTGCCCAAACAATTTTCCTGTCTTATTTAGACACCATGTGTGTTTTTCATGGGTGTCTTGCTGTTAGCATTACAAATGAAAATTAATTTTGTAAGGTAAAAATTTTCTAGATGTCAATTACTTATAGGATATTTTTCTCTACATGATATTACCCTACTATCCCCCCCCTTTTTTTTTGATTAGTGGAGGTTTTTGTAAATTTTATAATGCAGTCTTGATAACTTTAAATTTTATTTAATTTTTTTTTGCCGAAAAATATGACTGCTTTAGGTTCATTGCATGTTCAGGAATTTTACCATGAGATGAACTGCCAATAGAAATTTTAGTTATTACTTTAAGAATAGCTTTTTGTCCAGTACAATTAAATTTACTTGAAT
The DNA here is from genome assembly GCA_026230045.1 of Corynorhinus townsendii. NCBI lineage: Eukaryota > Metazoa > Chordata > Mammalia > Chiroptera > Vespertilionidae > Corynorhinus > Corynorhinus townsendii. Next base: position 73,540,234 of record JAPDVU010000001.1, on the reverse strand, counting down.
ATTCACTTATTTCAATTAGCCTGTTTAAATTAATCTGAAAACTTGATTACTATTTTACTGTCAAATTTAATACTCTACCAACAATCTTAGTTTACCCTGTAAATATTAGTGGGAAGGATTATTTGCATTCTTCAGTGGGCCCTGAGCATTCCAGATGCTAGGCTGAATTTAGATATAGGGCAGCTGCTGTCGGCCAAGTCTCTTGTCTGTTACCTGGTTCCTGATCTGAGCTGGGCCAAGTCTCTTTCTGTTGCCTGGGTCCCAATCTGAGCTGGGTGTGGGAAGCGTGAAGCAGCCATGGGGGCAGGAGACCTCCCTCAGAAGGGGCGAGGGTTCAAGCCCCTTCAATGTTGGGGGGTGAGGGTCTGTGCCCCACTTCTGTTGCCCCCCAAGTTCTCTCCTGATGGCCCCTCTGCAACTGTGCCTGTCTTAGGTTGTTCCTTCACTGAGGAATCTTACCCGTCTCTGGCTAACCAGCCATCCTCCGGGGCCAAGCAGGGTGATGTGAGGCTCAGTTCTGTCTCCTTGGTAGCCTATGCCCCCGTGGCCTCCACGCCCAGCTCCTGCCTTGGGAACCCCTGGCCTGCTGGCGGGGTCCCAGTGCTGATCACATATCTTGGGGAACTCGGGTTTCTTCTCCAGTGAGGGCCCAGTTCACATGTTTGGGCATGAGATAGATCCATGGTACCAGCCACCACGAGGCTTCAAGCACAACATGAACAGAAAGCTCAGGCAACAGCTGAGGACAATTGGATTGTGAGAAGAGGGTCCCTTTTGGCACAAAAGTCAAGAAGGACCAATATAGGATGCTCAAGTGCCTTCCCAGTGCCTTAATTCCTTCTGAAAGGGATTAAATCCTTTCATGTCCTTTTTTTTATTACTGCCAACCATTCAAAGAATTCATTTGTAAGTTTGTTTGGGATAATTGTACAATATGCTGTTGTAAAATATCTAAAATTATAATGACATTGTAGAATAATACCATGTAAGGATATTCTTTGCTCTAGGCCCTGGCAATTCCATTTCAAACTGGCTGTCAATTTCTTTTTGTAACTTTATATAAACTTTGTCAGGGAGGCAAAAACACAAATTACTTATTTTAGTTCAAGAGGCCAAATATATTGACTTTCAATTACAATCCTTATGACTTTTGAAGGAAACTTCTCTTTGTTTCCTTCCAAAATAATTTTCAGGCTACAGAGAGTTTCATTTAAAAATCTTTGTCACATGAAACAATTTCTCTTAAGGTTATGGTAACCACCAGTATGGTTTAGATTTAGTATTTTATAGTTTTTTAATTAATTTTTTTTAATTTTTATTTTTTACATATGTGTCCTTATTCCCCCATAACGCCCCCCTCCCCACTTATGCCCCGCCCCCCTGTTGTCTGTGTCCATTGAATAGGTTCATATGCATGCATACAAGTCCCTTGGTTGATCTCTCCGCCTTACCCCCACCCTCCCCTACCTTACCTGAGGTCTGATGTTCTGGTTGACGTTTCTCAGCCTCTGGATCTGTTCTTGTTCATCAGTCTATGCCGTTCATTATATTCCACAAATGAGCGAGATCATGTGATATTTATCTTTCTCTGCCTGGCTTATTTCACTTAACATAATATTCTCCATCTCCATCCATATTGTTGCAAATGGTAGGAACTTTTTCTTTTTTACCGCAGCATAGTATACCATTGTGTAGATATACCATAGTTTTTTAATCCACTCATCTGTTGATGGGCATTTAGGCTGTTTCCAAATCTTGGCTATGGTGAATTGTGCTGCTATGAACATAGGGGTGCATATTTCCTTTCTGATTCCTGTTTCTAGATTCTTGGGATATATTCCTAGAAGTGGGATCACTGGGTCAAATGCGAGTTCCATTATTAGTTTTTTGAGGAAGCTCCATACTGTTCTCCACAGTGGCTGCACCAGTCTGCATTCCCACCAGCAGTGCACAAGGGTTCCTTTTTCTCCACATCCTCGCCAACACTTGTTGTTTGTTGATTTGTTGATAATAGCCATACTGACAGGTGTGAGATGGTACCTCATTGTTGTTTTGATTTGCATCTCTCTGATGATTAGTGACTGTGAGCAGGTTTTCATGTCTCTTGGCCTGCCTTCTGTCTTCTTTTGAAAAGTGTCTATTTAGATCAGTTGCCCATTTTTTGATTGGGTTGTTTATCTTCTTTTTGTTAAGTTGTATGAGTTCTCTGTATATGTTGGAGATTAAACCCTTATCATTGATATCATTGGCAAATATGTTCTCCCATGCAATGGGCTTTCTTGTTGTTTTATTGATGGTTTTCTTTGCTGTGCAAAAGCTTTTTATTTTGATGTAGTCCCATTTATTTATTTTCTCTTTAGCTTCCATTGCCCTAGGAGTAGTATCAGTGAAGAAGTTCTTTCAGCATATGTCCGAGATTTTGCTGCCTGTGGATTCCTCTAGTATTTTCATGGTTTCCCGTCTTATGTTTAAGTCCTTTATACATATTGAGTTTATTTTTGTGTATGGTGTAAGTTGGTGATCTAGCTTCATTTTTTTGCATGTATCTGTCCAATTTTCCCAGCACCATTTGTTGAAGAGACTGTCTTGACTCCATTTTATGTTCGTGCCTCCTTTGTCAAATATTAATTGAGCATATTGATTTGGGTCAATTTCTGGGTTCTCTATTCTATTCCATTGATCTATATGTCTGTTCTTGAGCCAGTACCAGGCTGTTTTAAGAACAGTAGCTTTGTAATACAGCTTGATATCTGGTATTGAGATCCCACCTACTTTGTTCTTCTTTCTCAGGATTGCTGTAGCTATTTGGGTTCTTTTTTTATTCCAGATAAATTTTTGGAAAGTTCATTCTAGGTCTGTGAAATATGCCATTGGTATTTTAATGGGAAGTGCATTGAATTTATAGATTGATTTTTTTAGTTATTCCCTGGCCTATTTTTGTCATGCAATAACCAGTCAGATGTCAGTATAGGAGATGATTATAAAAAGTTGTACTCAAATCCTGACCCATGTGCACATGGATATCCGGATTGTTGGTTCTCTAATAATGTCTCCAGGAGGCAGTCCTTACAGGACTACATAGTCATCTATGAATTCATTACCTATAATGTCAACAGGATGACTGAGAATGTAGAGGGAAATAACTCAAGATCTACAAGTCAGTTTATAGCAGAGTCTTGGAACAGCTGAAGAGATCTGGGAACTTTCTCCTCACTAAGCCCAATATTTATTTGTTCATTCAACAAATCTTTATTGTTCATCTATAATTTTCCTGGGATTCCTTCAGGCACTGGGGATAGAGAAAATAAAATAGGAACAAACTTTTTCTGATTTTATGAAATTTACTTTCTACTAGGAAGAAACAGACATTTAAATATAATTATTTATATAATATTCTAGATTATGATAAATGCTAAGAAATAAAACAAAGCAGAGGTAGGGGATGAAAGTTTGTGAGGAAAGGCCTAGCAGCTAACATTTGGGTAGAGACCTGAAGGAAGGAAATCATAGGATTACTACATGAAGCCCTGGGAGCTTAGACTCTTCTCTCGCTGACATGTAATTTTTCTATTTCTAATCACACAGTAACTTCTAGACTGACATAGTTCTTTAATGAAATATGCTGAAAAGTAGAAGTTTTACTTTTATTGTTCTTGACAACAAAATCTTTTGATTGCTACATGTAGAAAATATTGGTTTCTGGAGACTCTTTAGATGCAGAAAACTATGATATAAAGTAATATATGTATGGGTAATTTTCATTGTTAAATTTTCATAAAATGAGCTTCTAATCACTCTCAAGCTGAAATAAGGCTTTATTTCACCACTGACATGTGTGACTATATGGCCCCAGAATGTAATGGGCCCAACAGAATGATCTTTCTCTCTCTCTCTCTCTCTCTCTCTCTCTCTCTCTCTCTCTCTCTCACACACACACACACACACACACACACATACACCACCTTCACTATTTCCATACCAGCATCCCTTTACTATCTCACCATTTGTTTCTGGGAGTGGAAGCATGCCAAGAAAAAATCTAATACAAATGTGAGGATGGAAAAAGGAGAGAATTATTGCTATGACTTTCATATTTCAGCCCTCAAGTAGTATGGAAACTATGACCATGATTTTTTCTAGTTATAGGTTTGTCTGAATTTCAAAATTAAGAGCACATAGTAAAGGACTAAATGTTTTTATAAATACTTTTACACCAAACATTTAGATAATGGAAATTGTGCTCTGAACCACAGATTGACATTAGCCACCAATTAAATTTAACCATTTCTGTGGATGCTCAGCAGACAAACTGGTCTAATAACCTTACAGAAGTATATTACTTCTTTTCTCTGCCTTTTATTCTTTCTTTCTATGTCCATTCCCTTCACTCTCTAAACAATTTAACCCTAACACCAGTAAGTGGAGTATAGAAATATAGATGTTCAGGTTGTGGGCCAGGGAGAAAGGAGGAAGCACAGTAACCAAGACAAGAGAATCAGATCTCAAGCAGTATAGAAAGGGTATCCACAAGAGGAAGAAGGCGGAGGCCAACCTGGGAGATTAGTTTTATATAGTAAGATGGACCAAATACATAAATATAAATGGGAACCAGCATTTTTCACTATCAGGAAAAAGCAAACAAATATCTAGAGGAAGAAAACAAAAATGAACTCTGTGTTAGATTGGGAATGGAAGTATTGGAATATCAGTTTCCATGGTTCTATAGGTAGATGCATAAACAGAATTGATGTAACTGTGTGTGTATTCATGTGAGTGTGTGTGTGTGTGTGTGTGTGTGTGTGTGTGTATGTGCACATACACACTCATATTTGTTTCCCAACTTCTGTCCATTGACAGGTAGCCAGTGCAAAAAAGGCATGTTGACTTTGCCTTGTCTCCTGAGATGCAGGAAATAAATGCCCCAAGTGAGAGGTGTCCTTGTACCAGGGGACTGAGAGAGATACCCTTGTCACTCGAGTGAAGAAATCAGAACCTAAAAATGTGTTACTTCTTACTAATTTACTACCAAGCCCAAACTTTGCTTAGATTCCTCACTAATTAACACCCAAACCTAAGATTGGCATTTTTGTTGTTGTTGTTGTTGTTTGTTCTGCTAAACGTTCACAAATTTATTGTTTCTTTGTCTAAAAAAATATAAAAAGCTGAGATGGCTCATCATTTTACTGACCATCATTTATGATCTCCCATGCTCATGTTAATCTGGTCTTATGTCAATTTTATTATTAGTCCATCCATAACGACTCGAGAGAGGTAGAGGAATGAATTTTCCTATTCCCTGACAAATTCCATGGGCGTCTGCTTAAATGCTGTTCCTCAGAAAAGTTTTCTTAAATCCTATAGTTTAGATAATTTTCCCTTTTATAAACTTCTCTAATCTCTTTATCTCTCTACTAAAACATGTAAATTCCATGAACGCATGAACAAGGACTAAGATGTTCACTTCAGTATTGCCTTAATTAGTCACCTCAGGGGCTTAATCAAAACTAGTGGAATAAATATTTAAAAATAATATATTCAGGAAGCAAACGCACAGTCCCTTTTCTTTACCTCAGATTACCTCACAGTTTCAACACTAGCAGGGTCATTTATGCTGGACCAGTGGTGATGAGCAACATCATACCCGCCACTGTTCCAAAGAGCTATGGCTAATGACAAAGTGTGGGAAAGAGTCTCTGATGGCACATAAACCATAATAGATCAGCCACCTCAGCTACAGCCCCAGGCCATGGGGAGGTGGGGTGACCATGGAGAGTAGGAGCAGTATCTGGCACATGCCATCATAGTCAGTGTGGGTAGAAGTCAGGCCAGGGTGCATGACTGAGGTGCTGTGTGATACTGTCTGAGTACTCGGGCTATAATTGGTAGTCATTTGAAAAGACTGCAGTATCTCTGAATACATAGATAAGAACCAATCCTGTTTGAATTATTACTCATAATATGACTTCATGTGAGGGCAGCAAAAATTTGAGTTACATTTCTCTCTGGTTTGGGCATTATAAACGGGGGGAGCCGATTTTTGATCTAATCCCACCTGCCTTGTAGTTACTGGAAATAACATTTCTAATAGATTCTGACAATAGGTTGGCTGTCATTTCTAGTTTCTAATTTTGAGGATGTTGTGGTTTGTAATTTTTTCCCCCCTACCATTGCCATTTTGGGTGGAAGTTAAGTGAAACTGCATTTGGTAGACTTAGTGTTTATTGTTTTTATTGTCCTTATTATAAAAAATATAAGCTCACTATAGAAACTTTGGGAATGAAATAAATGAAATTGAATAAGAGTCAGATCTAATCCCATCACCAAAAATTACAATTCTTGACATTTTAATCCATCTCTTTTTTTCGTAAACATGCAGTTAGGCTGGTAGAAAATATTTGCAAACATCATATATGAGACTGTTATACAAAATATGCAAAGAACTCTTAAAACTCAACAATAAGTAAACAACCCAATTAAAAAATGGGCCAAAGACCTGAATAGCAACCTCACCATAGAAGATACACAGATTACAAATAAACATGAAAAGATACTCAATATCATATATCATTAGGAAATTGTGAATTAAAACAATGAGACACCACTACACACCTATTAAAATGACCAAAATCCAAATCACTGACAACAATGAATATTGACAAAGATGTAGAGTAATAAGTAACTTTCTTGTTAGTGTGAAAGGATGTCAATTTTAAATGGAACAAAAATATATGAAATGAAAAAATCTCACACATGTGCCCTTAGAATACCAGAAGTTTAAGAACTGAGAGACTGATTTGTATTAAATACCTGATTTCCAGAAGACTGAGAACCAGCTAAAAATATCTTTCCATCTTCAAGCTGATGAACTTACTGCCTGCACTCTGGCTGTTCTTCCCCCTCTTTGTACTTCTTGCCTATAAATACAGCCTGTCCCAAGCCCTTTATGGATTTGTTTATAGCTTGCTACAGCATGCATTTGTTGAATCACAGTTCATCTGTTATTCCCAAATAAATTCATTTTCTAGTAATTTGTTTGCCTCAGATTACCTCTTTATTTGGGTTGACATTGGTAAGAATGCAAAACGTTACAATCACTTTGGATTGACAGATTTTTACAAACTAAATATATTCTTACTGTAAGATTCAGCCATCACACTACTTGGTATTTACCCAATAACTTGAAACTTATGTCCACACCAAACCCTGCACATAGATATTAATAGCAGTTGTGTTTATAACTGCCAAAATTTGGAAGCAATCAATATATTCTTCAGTAGGTGGCTAGATAAATAAACTGTGGTAAATGAAGACAGTGAAATATTATTCAATATTAAAAGAAATGCATTATCAAGCCATGAAAATTCATGAAGAAAACTTAAATGCATATTACTAAGTAAAAGGAGTCCCTCTGAAAAGACTAAAAACTGTGCAATTCTAACTACATGACATTCTGGAAAAAGCAAAACTACGGAGAGAATAAAAAACATCAGTGACTGTCGGGGTTACGGATGGAGGAATGAGCAGTTAGAGCACAGAGGATTTTTAGGGCAGTGAAGCTATTCCATATGATACTATAATGGTGAATACATGTTATTCCACATTTGTCCAAATCCATAGGATGTAACTACCAGTAGTGAACCATAATGTAAACTATGTGCTATGGATGATAATGATGTGTTAATGTAGGTTCATCACTGCAACAAACATACCACTGAGGTAAGGGATATTGATAGTGAGAGAGGCTGTGTATGAGTAGGCACAAGATATATATATATATATATATATATATATATATATATATATATATATATCCGTTTTTCTGGGAGCCTAAAAGTATTCTAGAAAATAAGGTCTATTTTTAAAAATGAAGTTCTGATGTGTGCAAAATATGGAAAAAACCTTGAAATCTGTATTAAGTAAGTAAAAATAGACACACAGACAAATATTGCATAATTCTACTTACATAAAATACTAGTATCTAGAATTAACAAAGTTATAGGGACAGAAAGTAGGTTAGAGGTGACCAAGAACTAAGAGGAGTAGGCAATGGGAAGTTATTGCTTAATGGGTGCAGTTTCAGTTTAGAGTGATGGAAAGGTTTTGAAAATTGACAGTGACGATGGTTGCAGAACATTGTGAATGTAATTAATGCCATTATATTGTATTCGTATGGGTGGCTGAAATGGCAAATTTTGTGTTATATATATTTTACCACAATAAAATTAAATTTAAAAAATGTTTAAAAGACCATGAGGGGGTCAATTTGAACTCTGTCATGCAATATGGAATTACTTAGCAAGATAACAACATAAAGAAAGATAGTGCCTTCTTTAGGGAGGATTTTAAATTAATTTGTTCTTATATGTATTTTTCCTGTAGTATAACAGTTTGATCAATTTTAACAAACATGTACTCTATAACCATCACCCAATAAAAATATAGGATATGGTCCTTTATCGGAATAGACAGACGTGTCCCAAGCCTTGTCCCAGAGCAGATAGAACAGCTGAGGGTCACACAGGGAGTGTTTGTTGGTGAGTTGAGGGACAGCTATACTCCAGGAGATGGTGTATAGCTGTCCCTGACTGGGCAGCCCCCACTGCCACTGGGTTCCCTCCCAGAGCAACCGGCTCAGAAGCACAGACCATGCCATCTTGAAGGGGAAAGAAGATGTTATCGGAAACCTGAAAATCTACAAATATGCTACCCACCGAACAGCTGTGAACCCCAGAACACCAGTCCCCAATTGGTGCAAACATGCGGATTCAGAGGAGCTCTATACTCCACCACAGAAAGGTCAGATTTCACCTAGAATAAGGAGAGAGAACTACATAACCAGACACCCGGAGAAGAGAGACCATGGGGAGACAAAGAAACAGCCCGCATATGAAAGAAAAGCAGGCATCACCAGTAAAGGAAGTAAATGAAATGGAGGCAAGCAACCTGTCAGAGAAAGAATTCAGAGAAATGGTCATAAGGTGGCTGAAAAGAATGGAAGACAAATTCAACAATATGTGTAAGAACCAAGAGGAAATGAAGAAGAACCAAGAAGAAATGAAAAATGACATCGCTGCTGTAAAGAACTCAATAGAAAGCATCAAGAGTAGACTAAAAGAAGCAGAGGACCGTATCAATGAGCTAGAAGACAAGGTAGGAAAAAATACTCAAGTAGAGCAGCTTCTAGAAAAAAAAATTAAAAAGCAGGAGGAGAGCCTAAGGGAACTTTGGGACAAGAAACAAAACAACATCTGAATAGGGGTGCCAGAAGGAGAGGAAACTGAGCAAAGAATGGAAAACCTGTATGAAGAAATAATGACAGAAAACTTCCCTAATATAGGGAAGAAAAAGCCCACACAAATCCAAGATGCTCACAGAATCCCAAGCAAAATGAACCCCAAAAGACCAATGCCAAGGCACATTATATTTAAATTGGCAAACACCAATGACAAAGTAATAATCTTAAAGGCAGCCAGAGAGAGACAGAAAGTAACCTACAAAGGAACTCCCATCAGACTAGTGACTGATTTCTCAACAGAAACTCATCAGGCCAGAAGGTAATGGAATGAAATATACAAAGTCATGCAAAGGAAGGGTCTGAATCCAAGAACACTGTACCGAGCAAGGCTATCAATCAAAATTGAAGGTGAAATCAGGAGCTTCACAGACAAAAAAGGACTAAGGGAATTTAATACCACCAAACCATCAATGCAAGAAATGCTAAAGGGTCTGCTGTAAAAAAAAAAAAAAAAGAAATAGAAAGCGAAGAAGGAACACAGGGATAAAGAATAAAAATGGCAACAAATAAATACCTATCAATAATAACTTTAAATGTAAATGGATTAAATGACCCAATCAAAAGACATAGGGTAACGGATTGGATAAGAAAACAAGACCCATATATTAGCTGTCTATAAGAAACCCACCTCAAAAAAAAAAAAAAGACGCACACAGATGGAGGGTGAAGGGATGGAAAAAGGTTTTCCAGGCGAATGGAAATGAAAAAAAAAATCTGGGGTAGCAATACTTATATCTGACAAATTAGATCTCAAAGTGAAGGACATAACAAGAGATAAGGAAGGCCACTTCATAATACTAAAGAGAGCAATCCAACAAGAAGAAATAACTCTTGTAAACATATACACACCCAATACAGGAGCACCCAAATATATATAAAAACTCCCAGAGGATATCAAGGGAGAGATTGACAGCAATACAACCATAGTAGGAGACTTTAATACCCCACTATCACCATTGGACAAATCCTCTAAACAAAAAATCAGCAAAGAAACATCAATCCTAAATGACTCACTAGACCAGATGGAATTAATTGACATCTTCAGAACATTTCACCCCAAAGCCACAGAATATACATTCTTCTCAAGTGCACATAGGTCATTTTCAAAGATAGACCATATGCTGGGACATAGGCAAAGTCTCTTCAAATTCAAGAAGATAGAAATCATATCAAGCATCTTCTCAGACCACAGTGGCATAAAACTGGCAATCAACTACAATAAAAACAATCCAAAAAAATAAACACATGGAGACTAAACAGCATGCTATTAAACAATGACTGGTTTACCAGAGAGATCAAAGAAGAAATAAAAAACATCATGGCAACAAATGACAATGAAAACACAACAATCCAAAATCTATGGGATACAGCAAAAGCAGTCTTGAGAGGGAAGTTCATAACTCTACTAACCTACTGCAAAAAAAAGAAACAATGGTAATAAATTATCTAACCCTACAACTCAAAGAGTTAGAAAGAGAGCAAAAAGAAAAGCCCAGTGTAAGCAGAAGGAAGTAAATAATAAAGAGCAGAGCAGAGATAAACGACATTGAGACCAAAAAAACAATACAAAAGATCAACAAAACCAAAAGCTGGTTCTTTGAAAGGATAAATAAGATTGATGAACCTCTAGCCAGGCTAACCAAGAATCAAAGAGAGAGGACCCAAATAAATAAAATCAGAAATGAAAGAAGTGAAATAACAACAGACCCCACCGAAATACAAAGGATTGTTAAAAAAATACCTTGAACAACTCTATTCCAACAAACTGGACAACCTGGAGGAAATGGACATATTCCTAGAAAAATATATTCTTCCAAAACTCAATCAGGAAGAATCTAAACAAATAGGCCAATAACTATGGAAGAAATTGAAGCAGTCATCAAAAAGCTTCCAGCACACAAAAGCCTGGGGCCAGACAGCTTCACAGGGGAATTTTATCAAACATTCAAGGAAGAACTAAAACCTAGCCTCCTCAGACTGTTCCAAAAAATTCAATGGGAAGGGATACTTCCAAGCTCCTTCTATGAAGCCAGCATCACCCTAATACCAAAACCAGATAAAGACAACACAATGAAAGAGAATTACAGGCCAATATCCCTCACAAACATAGATGCTAAAATCCTCAACAAAATTCTAACAAATTGGATCCAGCACTACATCAGAAAGATCATACACCACGACCAAGTAGGATTTATCCCAGGAATGCAAGGATGGTACAATATCTGCAAATCAATAAATGTGATACATCACATAAACAAATTGAGAGATAAAAATTACATAGTCATATCAATTGATGCAGAAAAAAGCATTTGAGAAAAACCAACACCCTTTCTTGATAAAAACTCTCAGCAAGGTGGGAATAGAAGGATCATACCTCAACATAATAAAAGCCATTATGAAAAACCCACAGCCAACATCATACTCAATGGGCAAACACTAAAACCATTTCCCCTAAGAACAGGAACAAGACAGGGATGCCCACTCTCAAGACTCCTGTTCGACATAGTACTGGAAGTACTAGCCATTGTGATTAGACAAGAAGAAGAAATAAAAGGCATCCAAACTGGAAAAGAAGTAAAGCTGTCCTTACTTGCAGATGACATGATATTGTACATAAAAAACCCAAAAGACTCCATCAAAAAACTATTAGACTTAATAAATGAATTTGGCAATGTAGCAGGATACAAAATTAAAGCCAAGAAATCTATGGCATTTATATACACCAACATTGTACTTACAGAAAGAGAAACTAAAAAAGCAATCCCATTTACCATTGCACCAAAAACTTTAAGATACCTAGGAATAAACTTAACTAAGGAGCTGAAAGACCTATACGTGGAAAACTACAGAACACTGAAAAAAGAGATAGAGGAAGATGTACACAGATGGAAGAACATACCATGTTCATGGATTGGTAGAATCAACATCATTAAAATGTCCATACTACCCAAAGCAATCTATAGATTCAATGCACCCCCCATTAAAATACCAATGGCATATTTCACAGACCTAGAAAGAACTCTCCAAAAATTCATTTGGAATTTAAAAAAGATCCTGAATAGCCACAGCAATCCTGAGAAAGAAGAATAAAGTAGTAGGGATCTCAATACCAGATTTCAAACTATATTACAAAGCCACTGCTCTCAAAACAGCCTGGTACTGGCACAAGAACAGACATATAGACCAATGGAATAGAATAGAGAATCCAGATATCCACCCAAACCACTATGCTCAATCAATATTTGACAAAGGAGGCATGAACATACAATGGATTCAAGACAGTCTCTTCAATAAATGGTGTTGGAAAAATTGGACAAATACATGCAAAAAAAATGAAAATAGACCACCAACTTACACCATACACAAAAATAAACTCAAAATAAATACAGGACTTAAACATAAGATGCAAAACCATAAAAATAGTAGAGGAATCTACAGGCAGAGAAATCTCATACATATGCCAAAGCAATTTCTTTACCGATACAGCTCCTAGAGCAATGGAAGATAAAGAGAAAATAAACAAATGGGACTACATCAAAATAAAAAGCTTTTGCACAGCAAAAGAAACCATCAACAAAACAGCAAGAAAGCCCACTGTATGAGAGAACATATTTGCCAATTTTATCACTGATAAAGCTTTAATCTCCAACATCTACAGGGAACTTATTCATCTTAATAAAAGGAAGATAAACTATCTAATAAAAAATGGGCAACAGACCTAAATAGAATCTTTTCAGAAGAAGACAGAAGGAAGGCCAAGAGCCACATGAAAACATGCTCAGTCATTAATTATCCAAGAGATGCAAATCAAAACGACAATGCAGTACCATCTCAGACCTGTCAGAATGGCAACCATCAACAAATCAACAAAACGACAAGTGCTGGCGAGGATGCAGAGAAAAAGGAACTCTTTTGCACTGCTGGTGGGAATGCAGACTGGTGCAACCACTGTGGAGAACAGTATGGAGTTTCCTCAAAAAACTAAAAATGGACCTCCCTTTTGACCCAGTAATCCCACTTCTAGGATTATATCCCAAGAAACCAGAAACACCGATTAGAAAGGATATATGCACCCCTATGTTCATAGCAGCACAATTCACCATAGCTAAGATTTGGAAACAGACTAAATGCCCATCAGCAGATGAGTGGATTAGAAAACAATGGTACATCTACAAAATGGAATACTACACTGCTATAAAAAAAAAAGGAATTCTTACCATTTGCAGCAGCATGGATGGACCCGGAGAGCATTATGTTAAGTAAAATAAGCCAGCTAATGAAAGAAAAATACCACATGATCTCACTCAGTTATGGAAAATAAAAAACATTAATACCTGATGAATGAAAAGATAGGTACAAAGGCAGTAAAGCATTGAACATACTGTCAGATTACAGAGGGGAGGCTGGGGAGTGTTGGGGAGGGAGGGAAATAGTTCAACCAAAGGACATGTATGCATGCATATAAGCACACCAATGGACACAAGACACTGGGGAGGGCGGGATGAGGGCATGAGACAGGGGGTAGGGGAGGCTGGGGTAAGGTCAATAGGGAAAAAAAAAGTAGATATATGTACTAATATATGTAATACTTTAAACAATATTAAAAAATTAAAAATGTATTTTTAAAAAAACTATAGGATATGTATGCTAAACATCTCTATTAAAATTTTCTTTCAGAAAATCTCCAGTCAAATCTCACCACCATCAGAAGCAAATGCTGTTCTGATTTTTTATCAGGAGATCCTGGCTTTAAATTTCCTATTAACATCCCCATTAGCATATTAGCAACAAACTGGATTTTAAAGCCATTAGGGGAATTTTGAGTCAGGAATAAAAAAAAGATAAGCTGTAGAGAATTAAGGAAAAGCCCATCTCCCTCCCAGTAGTCCTTGGAGCAAGGCCAGCCTGGGTTGTGGCTCATTTAAACAAACTTGGTGTGAGGGTGAGACCTCAGGGAGGAAGCCCTGAAGTCAGCTCTCCTAATCGACTGAAATATATGATTATAAGTCATCTGAAGGAGCCCAAATAGCTCAGAATCTGGCTGGAGTGTTGAATGTAGAATAATGGAATAAAGTGTACCTATGGAAAAGGCTACCGAGAGGACTGGCACAAGAGGCAAAAATGGGAGGATAGCGTGACCCGAGGAGACCTCTTATTATCTGGAGCCACCGTAAGCCCAATATTGAGGCCGAGAGAAGACACCACTCAAGCCCAGAGAAACCAAAATGCAAGTGAGAGAGCCACACACCTCAGCAGCAAATGGCAGTCAGTACCGCAGACTGTCCCAGCGCGCAGGGGCTGCTGTCCTTGAGAAGAGCAGTGGTCAGCCAACATGTACCCAAAGGGACATGAGGACTTGGCAAAGGGGATGCTTCCACTTTGTGCCACAAATGCACAGAAGTATTTCTTTCCTTCCAAACACCTAAATATATTTTAGGATAAGAAGTTGCCACAAGACATCCATCTGAGACACTGTCTAAAGGATTCTTTAAATCATTGGCTGCAGGCTAGACAGTAAGTTTAATTATCTCTCCTGCTAACCAGGGATATAGGTGGCTTAGAAGGAAGGGCAGATTAGTTATTGACAAAAAATAAAATAGGCATATTTTCTGTGCACGTCTGAGTAGCTGTGGGAGTTAAATTTGTGGCTGGCTACCATTACATTTAAGGGCTAGGTTAAATAAAAATTATGAACTATAGCTTTAAAAATTGGCATTATTTTGAGCAAAGATGACATCACCAAACTATTTAAATTGTTCTTATGATTCTCGTGGGACTAATGTTTATATTAGAAATTTTGTGCATTCATACCATTCTTAGACTTATACCCTGGTTATTTTCACTTAACATTATGCAATTAAAATTTTACATATTAAACATTCTCCGAAAATACATTTTTAATATCTGAACAATATTCAAATGTATTTACTAAATACATTTACATAATCTCCTGTATTTGGATGTAAAGTCAAGTTTTGCAATTATAGAAATAATACAAATGTATAGGCAGTTTGTACTATATCTATAAATACTAATTTAGTATGTTTTCCTAAAGTTGAAATTTGTGAGTCAAAATAGATGAAGATTGTAAAAGTTAGCATATACTGCCAAATTGCTTCCCAAACGCTCTGTGAAAATTTACACAGCTACTAGTAAGAAAGTAAATGCCAATCATAAAGCATACTCTTGCCAGGACTGTGGGCTATCACTGTGAATCTTTTCTAATTTGACAGGTCAAACATTGTATCATCTTTAATCAGAGTCTTTAATACCACTGAGCAGTAAGATGATACATAGTTACTGGAAGGCACCAGAAAAGATCTACTTTCCAAAACTGAAAACCCTGCAGATGCCATTTGAAACTGGATTACAGGTCCAGTTTTTAATCTAATATTGTTCCAGAGCTCTCTTTATTTAGAAAAACATGTCAAGGTCAAATTTTGTAAAATAGACGACTTTTTTCTTTTTGAAGTCTAACATTCATTGCCCCAGTTTTTAGTTCATTTAATGATTGATACATATTTTATAAAGGGATCCTAATTTGTTTAAATTTAATATCTTTTGAAATAGTTTCAATACTACTTTATTTTGTTTGGGGAACATTTTTTTAATGTGTCAGGCACTATGTTATATGCTGTGTTGATGAATTAACTAGATATATTTGTGTCCTCAGTTTTTGTTTCCTTTTTTGATTGTTTCTCTACAAAGTTCTGAATATGACAGACCCATATTTCCCCAAATTTTACACCTCTTACACTCACATCAATGGAAAGTGGAAGTGCCTACCCAATATCTTCTATCCATTTTAAAGCCTTTAAGCCCAAAATCTGTGTGTTCAATTAAGGATGTTAATTGCATGAGAACAGGAAAATGGCATTTTCCTGAGCTGATATTCTATTAGATCTTAGTGAGAATGAAGGGAAAGAGTGGAGAATGACCTACATATGTAAATTAGATTTGTCTGGAAAAGTAATGAACTTCTAAGTGAACATAAGCTAAAATCAGATTCCTAATAAAACTGGAAATAAGCCAGTTTTCAGCTCTCATTATCAAAATTTTATGTTTTCAATCTTTACTAATTTCATGCTACAAGATGTTTATTCTCGCATGTCTTGGTGGATTCTGATTTTTAAAAAATAGAGTCCTCTACATTGTACATATTCTGTCATAGAAAATTTAGAAAAGAGTATCATGATCATATCTTATTTATGTTTAAGTTGTGTTTATATTACCAAAGCCTAATTCTGTAACTCATTTAGTAGGTGATGAATGTATATATTTTATAGAAAAAAAGAAATAACTCTGTTTATGATTTTAATATGCATAGTATTATTATAGTCAAATTATTTTTAAATATTTAAGGACACTAATAATAGAACCTAATTAGAAGTTCAGATCACTAATGTCACCCCAATACATTTTTAAATTTTTAAGTTATGTTTGTTCCTTGCTATCATCACAATTGCTATAACCAACTAATGACTGTACCTGCAGGACCATGTGGCATTTGTTGGTCACAACACAGTCAAAAGTATGCATGTTAATACAACACACCCCCACCCCCGCCAGGGCACATGCACAATTATTGCTTCAATCTTCAGCACTTTAAGTTTATTTCCCCTGAAGGGACTTTTCCATCCACATTAATTACAGCAAAGTCAGTTCAATATTTGCTGAGCACCTACACTGTACCATGTGAAAATTAGGGGGTTTGTATAAAAAGAATATTAAAATAAAAGCACACAGACTGCCTGCTCGGAATTGATAGACTAAAAGAGGACAGAAATATTAATGAGAGATTTGAGGAGTTCAGTAAAAGAGTATATATAATGTGCCTTGGGAGACCCAATGAACACGGTTTTACCCAGCTTTTGGAGTGACTGTCCTCTGCTTATATAAATCAAACCTATCCTGGGTGAGCAGTGTAGGAGCAAGAAATGAAGCCCTCTTTGATAATATGGTGTACAAATTATTTATTTAGGAACTAATTATAGATTTCCTTATGGTATTTATTGTATTGTTCTTTTTGTACTAGAGGCCCAGTGCATGACATTTGAGCACTTGTGGGGGTTCCCCTCAGCATGGTCTACGCCCTTTAGCAGTCTGGAAGCCCTCGGGGGATGTCCAGTCAGATATCCTTAGCGCTGCCTCAGAGGCAGGAGAGGCTCCCGCCACCACTGCTGCGCTCGCCAGCCGTGAGCCCAGCTTCTGGCTGAGCAGCCACTCCCCCTGTGGGAGCGCACCGACCACCAGGGGGAAGCTCCTGCGTTGAGCGTCTGACCCCTGGTGGTCAGTGTGCATCATAGCAACCAGTCATTCCACCGTTTGGTCAATTTGCATATTACCCTTTTATTATATAGGATGGTTTGCTACTTTTGTCTGTATTTATGCCTATTTCCCCAATTGTATAGCAAGCTCTTTTTGCTCTGAACACAACCATTTATCTACTGAAATGATTTCAGTTGTAAAATAGAAGGACATTGGTATAAAGCTGGTGTCTTCATTCCTTCCATTCTCAATTAGGCATATCTTTGTCTGACATCCCACCGTAATACCTTTAAGAATAACATTTTTTAACTGAGGTCTGTATATTTGACTCCCCCAGACTGAATTCCTTAAAGTCAGTGACTAGGTCACATAGATCGGGTTGCCAAATTTAGAAAATTATATACTGGTTGGTAAAATTTGAATTTCAGATAAATACTAATTTTTAACATAAGTATATACTTAATATTTCATAGACATATCATTATACTAATACTTATATTAATACTTATATATTCGTACACATATTTTATAACTATTCAATGCTTATCTGAAATTCAAACCTAACTGGCTACTCTGTATTTTTGTTTAGCACCCAAATATAGATTGACCTAAAAAATACCACTGAGGTAAATAAAATTTTTTTTTCTTTCTTTCATGTGGTTTATTGAGGCTGCTTGTCATGGGTCTGCTGAAGGAGATCATGGGGCCAATCACGACATTGTTAGGACTCTTGTGAATGAAAGAGACCTTGAACCTACAGCTAGCTATGCAGATGGCACCAGATGAGACCAACGGGAAGTGTGGGGTTTTATTCCCAGCAGGCCATCGTGCTGCTGCATTGAATGTGTGCTTCTTGTGGTGCAATGGGCTCAGTGTGACCATCAGCTCGATCCACGTGGCATGTTTAGGAGACTGTGGGAGGCAGAGGAATGACGATAATCTTCAGATTTGCAGAGAGCAATAGTTTTGAGACTAATGAAAGAATTTGATATTCATCTTCTTTTTTTAGGAAAGAGGCTTTTATAACTAAGTTTTACTCTTTAGAAACCACTCCAAGTTCAACTGTAATGTGGCATGGAATCTGACAATTTAAGAGGCAGTGATACAGTGTACAACAAATGCCAGTGGGAGTGATTCAGACAGAATGGGTGTGATTGATTCCCAGCACCACTCCCACAAACCATGCCAGCAGCCTCAAGGGGGCACAGGGTGGCTTTAGCTTGACCCCTCAGATAGTTGCATTTGCCCTTCCCTCAATCCTTAATATTACCTATAGAATTATATAAAATGCAGTTTCAAGCCCAGCCTTCCAACTGTCTTGACACTTTTAATACTTTCCCGTAAAGATGTTTAAAACCACCCCTGCAATTGTGAGTTCCTGTGCACAGTCATCTTTGAAGCTCATTTTCTACATCTACTGTCACATACAATGTAGGGTTATTGTACATTTTAAAGCTAATGGATGTGATGAGCCTTCCCCATATCAGGCATTGGAAAAATATTAATTGTTACAAATATTAGTTATGTTTGGCCTAAATACAGCTTACATGTGTTACTTTGTCTCTTCTCCATGTATGTGAGTTTCTGTGCCTTATAAATTCCTCTGTCTTTGCAGCCCAGTGTGTCACAAAGATTCTTCTCCTCTCTTTGAGGATTTAGTTGAAGGCCCCTTCAGCATGCTTAGTGTATATTAACTTTATGTAAACAGAGATCCTTGCATTTTAGATAAAATAAAGAGATTAGTATTGGGGAATCTAAGTACCTGATAAAGTTCCATATTCACAGAGTATATGCTACCTATGTGACCACTGTTTCCAAAATATGTAGGCTTTTCCTTGAGATTTTATAGAGCTCTATTGTTTTGTGAGTTTATTATTAAAGAGTTTTGATGCCTGTGATTTTAATAATAACTTATTCCCTCCAGGCCTACATAGACAGCAATATAAATAACTATTTCACAATTGTTTACATACTTTACCCATCTAATATATAGCACTTCACATTATATTTTGACTGTTAAAATAAACAAAAATTAGCAGAGAATAAATATGAGGGGGGAAAGGCTTCATGTTGAGTAACTACATCAGAAATGGGTGTTAAAACTGTACTTGACTGTTCAAGTATTTGAAAACATGCAACAACATTAAAGTCATTGGATCTAAAATTGATTAAGCAATAAGTAACTTTGCCCTTATTAATATTTCAAAACTCACACATGGATAAAAAATTATTTAATCACCAGGTTAAAATGAATATATTCTTCATTTTTAAAATGTGTTCATAAATGATTCTGTGACCAGATAATATAAGCTCTGGACTCTATAAATATCCTGAGGGAAAAGTGAATTATTGTTTTGTATAATAAGAGCTATGGCAAAAGTTCAATTCAGAGAATAATCAAAGTATGATTTATCAAGGCAGGGAAAGACAGGGTATCTAAACTTCCCAAGGAAGCCATGTCCATTCAGTATAGTCCTAGGTATAAGCTGTTGCACTGTCATAAAACTGACAAAGAGTATCAAAATATCACTCATATTAATGTTATAACAAGAATATAATAATAGCAATGGCTGCCATGCATTCAACTTTGATTAGCCAGATATTGTTAAACTAGTGTCCTGGTGCATGAAATTCATGCACAGAGGGGTGTCCCTCAGCCCAGCCTGTACCCTCTCCAATCTGGGACCCCTTGAGGGATATCCAACTGCTGGGGGATGTCCCTGTGGGATCGGGCCTAAACCAGCAGTTGGACATCCTTCTCACAATCCAGGACCACTGGCTCCTAACCGCTCACCTGCCTGCCTCCCTTATTGCCCCTAACCACTCTGCCTGCTGGCCTGCTCACCCCCAACTGCCCTCCCTTGCCAGCCTCATGGCCCCCAACTGCCCTCCCCTGCCGGCCTCATGACCCCCAACTGCCATCCCAGCTGGCCTCATGGCCCCCAACTGCACTCCCCAGCCGGCCTCATGACCCCCAACTGCACTCCCCAGCCGGCCTCATGACCCCCAACTGCACTCCCCAGCCGGCCTCATGACCCCCAACTGCACTCCCCAGCCGGCCTCATGACCCCCAACTGCCATCCCAGCTGGCCTCATGACCCCCAACTGCACTCCCCAGCCGGCCTCATGACCCCCAACTGCACTCCCCAGCCAGCCTCATGACCCCCAACTGCCATCCCAGCTGGCCTCATGGCCCCCAAATGCCCTCTGAGGCCAGGCCCGGAATGCTTGCCTCGTCACTGGGACGACGAAGCAAGCATTCTGCTAGGTTGTTCACGCTGCCTGCTCTCAGTGGCTGCCCTCCCCGCCCCCCCGGACTGGTGGACTCCAGCAGGGATGAGAGGACTGGACACCACCATCTTGTGGCTATGGGCACTACCATCTTTGTTGTGGAGTGATGGTCAATTTGCATATTCCCTCTTTATTAAATAAGATGTTTAATATACCTATTGAAATTGGTTCTTCTTAAAATAAATGATCTCTTACAGCTTTCATGTGTAAGATAACAATTATCTACTTCACATTGCCTACAAATGTGTAAACTTGATTATTGCTGTTCAAATTGTTCTCATTTTAACCTACTTGATATTACCACACATGTTAAACTTAATTGCTATTTTTAATGAGTTAAAAAATATTACACTGGGTCAAGGTATTGAGAAGAATTATTATGTATGCAAAAGGGCAGAGATACAAAAGAGTATATGCAGATACACATAGAAATAAACTCTAAATCTAATATTTGTGAATGAAACATTCATCAGAAGCATGAACACAATTTCACATTTTTTTGAAAAGTCACAACCAAATTCTTTCTAAGAAAGGAAGGTACCCATAACTGTAATAGTCCCCATTATATATTGTTTGTGAGCTGCTTAAGAAAGCATAGCTTATTGTAAACAAAGCCCTACAACCACAAGGCAGCAATATGATGGGATCTCTTTAAAAAGGTTAACAGGACTTCAAAGAAACCAAAGGCAGATCTAACTGGTTTTCCCATGGAGCAAGGCCATCATTAGCATATTGAACACACTGCCAGTTTTCTCAGTGGTTAAAGCATTGGCCCATGGACTGAAGGGTCTTGGGTTCAATTCCGGTCAAGGGCATATACCTTGGTTATGAGTGTGGGATGCAACCAATTGATGTGCCTCACATAGATGTTATTCTCTCTCTCTCTTTCTCTCTCTCTTTTCCATCCTCCTCTCTCCCTTCCACTTTCTCTAAAAATCAATGGAAAAATTTCCTTGGGTGAGGATTAAAAAAAAAAAATAGACATTAAACACCAATTTGTCAAAAACTTTCTATTGACTTTGATCTGTGATTGAAATGATAAGCAAAAATAAAATTTATGTTTTATCCTATCTAATAAAAGGGTAATATGCAAATTGACCGTCACTCCAACACACAAGATGGCCGCCCCCATGTGGCCACAAGATGGCCGCCACAAGATAGCCAGCAGGGAGGGCAGTTGTGGGTGTTCAGGCCAGCAGGGGAGGGCAATTGGGAGGGACCAGGCCTGCAGGGGAGGGCAGTTGGGGGGGACCAGGCCTGCAGGGGAAGGCAGTTAGGGGTGATGGGGCCAGCAGAGTAGGGCAGTTGGGAGCAATCAGGCCAGCAGGGGAGGGCAGTTGGGGGCAACCAGGCCAGCATAGAAGAGCAGTTAGGGGGGATCAGGCTGGCAGGGGAGGGCAGTTGGGGGCAACTAGGCCTGCAGGGGAGGGCAGTTGGGAGGGACCAGGCCTGAAAGGGAGGGCAGTTAGGGGGAACCAGGCCTGCAGGAGAGGGCAGTTGTGGGGGACAAGGCCTGCAGGGGAGGGCAGTTGGGGCCAACTAGGCCTGCAGGGGAGGGCAGTTGGGAGGAACCAAGCCTGAAAGGGAGGATAGTTGGGGTGGGACCAGGCCTGCAGGAGAGGGCAGTTGGGAGCAATCGGGCCTGCAGGGGAGCAGTTAGGCATCAATTGAGCTGGCAGGGGGGTGGTTAGGGAGTGATTAGGCTGGCAGGCAGAAGCAATTAGGGACAATCAGGCAGGCAGGCAGGCAGGCAAACGGTTGGGAGCCAGCAATCCTGGATTGTGAGAGGGATGTCCGACTGCCCGTTAGGTTGGACATCCCTCAAGGGGTACCAGATTGGAGAGGGTGCAGACTGGGCTAAGGGACACATGCAGGAATTTCATGCACTGGGCCTCTAGTTAAATAATAAATTGCTAGCATCCAACAGTTCCAGAATGAGTGTTAATGTGGGGAAAAACACAGAGATAATTGTGAATCATTCTTTTAAGAAATACTTCAGCATCAACACTTTTGATGCACAGAGAATGATAGTATTATTTAAAAAACAAACAACAACAACAAAAAACAACACACACAAAGAGAGATTAACCAAAGAATTTATATACATCTATGCATAGCTTCTGGACACAGACAATAGTGCTGTGAAGGCCTGGGGAGCCCAGTGGAGTTGGAGCAAAGGGAGAAAATGGAGGACGTCTGCAATACTCTCAATAATAAAAATAAATTTAAAAATAAAAATTGACCTATTTGCATTTCAAAGTGACAAAATAGTCAGGTTTTAAAAAATAGTAAGTTTTGGGAATATCTAAACCAATAAATTTTTTCTTATACTTTAATTTTAACATTTAAATAAATTTTAAAAATATCTTTACTTATGCATAAAATAAAAAATTCTCAGTATAAAAGTATTATAGTTTTGTTTCCTCAGTGGTACAAAATATCAAGGTGACAATTAGAATAAGTAATGTATTATATTTGGTAAAATGTTATTCAAATTATTCCTCAAAGTTTTCATTATACATATTAATATTTTCAGTTTACAGGTGAAAAAAATTGAGCTTTAGAGAGTCTTGGTACCATGTCAAAGGTTATACAAATCATCCTGTGCCTAAGGACTCTTCTCATTGATGCCATCAATGTTTCTGAGGAAAATCCAAGCTATTGTCTAATATTGACTGTAACAAAAAGAAAATGTTTGCTAAGTAGTCTTTATATTCATTCAATATGCAACTATGGCTCAAATATCCAATTTTTTTTCCCAGAATCAACTTGATCAAATTTAATATGACCCATCTACTCTATACCACATACAGTGATAGTGAACCTCATACATTGTAACATACAGTAGAAAAAAAAATGGCTTATTTTTGTTAGTCCTAAAATCAAAATTTTGTTGTAGAATCCATGGATTTAGTGAAAATTTTTTTCTTTTGCTCATCTTATTTATAATTAATTTTACATTCCAAATATAGAAATTTTCAGCTTCTATGTTTTGACAATGAATAATAATTCTTAATCTTTTCATTCACAGATAGTCACAGAGAATCTCTAAAACATTGCTTAACTTCTTCTAGCACCCCCTACACCTGCATTTTAATGTTTTTAGCTACAATAAACTAAGAGAAAGCTTTCTAGGTGTGCTGAATATTGGTTTGATTTATGGATAATACATATACTTTTGCTGCTCTTAATAACTTAACATTTGTTGTTTTAAGCTATTAGCTTAAAGAACCAAGTTGCAATTGACCAAACTCCTTCTTCTGAATAAGGAGTAAAACTTAATAGTGAATCATTTCCATAGAGTTGTTTTTAGTTTTACCTAATTGTGACCCTTGTCATTTCCAGATCCAATGTGCCTCTGCCATATTTTGACCAGTCAACAATCTGTTTATACTTCCTGTGATTTATCTCCATCACTTACCAGCTGAGACTGCAGGTAATTCAACCCATTTTATTGCTTCACCATCCAAAAATAGAGGAAAACATTGCAGAGATGTAGTTTGTCTTAGAGTTCTTCTAACACAGCCTCATCCGAGAGGTGTGAAGTGAAACATAAAAATAAAATAATTTGACCAAGGTGTCACAGCTGTTGCATAACAGGGTTGGTACAAGAACCGTGACTCCAGAATCTCAGTTCACTGTGCCATGATGAATGTTCCAAGTCTATTTATTTCATCTTTCTAATTACACTTCTTTAGTTCCCTAACCTCTAACAAAGATTTCTTTCAAACCATTAAAACTTAGTTATCCTATTTTCTTTATAATTGGACTTTTTAAAGAAAATATACAGATTGACTTTCCTTATATGTATTTTTTTTAATTTTTAAATGTATTTGTTGATTTTAGAAAGACAGAGGAAAAGAGAGAAAACACAATTTCTCATTCCACTTATTTATGCATTCATTAGTTGATTCTTGTATGTGCCCAGACCACTGGGGATCAAACCCACAACCTTGGCATATTAGGATGATGCACTTAACGGTTAGAGTCTAACCAATTGAGCTGCCTGGTGCAGGCACTTTCTTTATATTTTATAAGTTGCTGACTCAGTAAGTAAATGAAAGTTTTTCAGTACATGATCCTCGGTGCTCTTCTTCCAGTTTCTGTATTTGACTGTGTCTAACGTGGTAACTTAATCCATATGAAGTAAAGAACCTATTTTAGGAGAATGTAGCCAGCCAATAAATAGATTTTCCAGTAACAAGGACCACTCTATGAAAGAAAACAATATCTAAAGTTAAATAGGGGGGAAATTCCCACCTCAAGTTGCACTCGAGATAAAAGACATAAGGGCATTATATTTTGATTTAAAAAAAAAACAAATAATGCAGATAGTGTAATCATAGTCATTTAGCTCCTCACCTACCCCACTTTTCTATACAAACAAGGTAAGAATCAGTTGTAACTATTTCTGATAATGTTCTATATTCTTATATTTCTGTTACTAGCCTACCCACATACACTTAAAAGACTTAACAAAATGTGTCCTCTTTTATGAAAATTAAGAAACCTACACAATTAAGGTGCAAGAAAAGTTTTGTTAAAAAGAATGAACAATTCTGTCAGAATGGAATTTCATTCTAAATAAGTAAATTGCTAAGAATCAAATTTCCATCTTACAGAGCAAATACTCAGCTTCCCATCTTTCCATATTAAACTTGTCAAGTGTCAGGCAGGGAATTAGTATGTGAAGAGAAATGTTTCATATAAGCAGGTGTTCTGTGAATGTCTTTAACTGACAAGAATCCTGCTAAAATCTGGACTGAAGAAATTAAACCCTACAGTTTGTTGTCATTTAAATTTGAGGGATGGTGGGAAGCGCCTCTCTCTCAGAATATCTCTCCATTGGCCTGTCAAACTGCCTGTAATTTCACCATTAGAAATTCACTCCTTCCAACCAGCTGAGGCTGTGAATGAGCAAAGACACAGAAGGGACAAATATGTGCATGCATGCTCAGATCTGAGAACCTCTGATAGGCCTGCATGCTGGACAAAAGGAAATGTCATTGCCACATTGGGAAGGCTTTCAGCTCTCAAAATTGTTCAGTTATACCATTTAGGTAAAATGTCCATCCGATAAATCAAAAGTATATCCACTATTATAGCATTACCAAAGGTGCCAAAGTGAGAGAAGTTCAACCATTTAGTATTATTCCAACCTATTCCATTACCATGTAAAAAGGGGTTTTTTAGAATGCAGAATCAGTGATCATTTTTAAAAACACACAGTTTAACTGAAGTTATTAAAAATGAGTGAGTTGCCCTAGCTGGTTTGGCTCAGTGGATAGAGCGTCAGCTCTATCAAAGGGTCCCAGGTTTGATTCTTGTCAAGGGCATGTACCTTGGTTGCAGGCTCCTCCCACCCCGGGCCTTGCTTGTGCAGGAGGCAACCAATCAATGTGTTTCTCTCACATTGATGTTTCTCTCTGTCTTTCTCTCTCTCTTCCACTCTCCCTAAAAATTAATGGAAAAACATCCTCCGGTGAGGATTAACAAAAGAAAAAAAGAGGAAAAAGAGTGAGTCAAGTATGTTAGTGAGCGTGTTTGTGTGTTTGTGTGCATAATGAGAGGTGGGAGTAATTTCAGTGTCCAGTTTTAAGGGATACGCTGACCAGACTGTTATTAGCATATCATAGCTTATACCCATAGAGAGCCAAGGTTTTAATTATTCATAGCTTAAGGCTCTGGAGTCACATAAAAGCAGCAAACATATACAGCAATTAATAAACAGCCAAAAGCCAATGCCTCCGTCGATGGAGTTCTGACGCCCGGGAATGGGGCCCAGGGGACTGCCAGGCCTGCCCAGGAAAGCAGCCTTAAACGCCCAGCCTACTGTAAATCTCAGGTGTGTCTGCACAGGGCCTGGCCTCACCATAAGCCCTCCTTCTGCCATGTAATTCCAATCAAATTCTGTGAAGAGGCACGTGCTGAATTATTGTTGCTTCTTGCTTGAACTCTCCTGACATTTGCTGTTGACTGGGCATTCTCATTTGCCTGTTCCTGATGCTCATTGACTCTGATGTGTCTGCAGCATCCAAACCGGTTACCAGACACCCACGATATAAAATGATCATCTCAGCACATTCTTTGTATTTTGCTATTGAGTAGAGGGCGGGGTGTCCAATATCCAATGAAAGCACTCTGTCTTTTATTCTTGGGACATGTGTTACACCTGTGTAATCTCATCTGCTTCAAAAATGTGCCTTCCTTCTTTCTTCTCCATGACCTGTAGAAACTATTGTCTTCGATTACTTTTCATTCAGAGTCCACATTTGCTAAAATAGGAATAAACTCCAAAACCTTTAAAGAGAGTGGCAGAGAGACCCATCATGAAAGCGTTTTGTCAACCTTCCTAGTATTTCTTTTCCTTCCGGTCAAGGGGTAGCCTCTTCAAATACACGCTTTGCTTTTGACAGCTCTGCAGTGATTGGGTGCAACAGGAAATAGTGCCTGACATATAAAATCCACTGACTCAACTAGGCAATATTTATTTTATAACCAACATAAATAAAAATAAAATATTTCCTTGAACATTTTGTTCACACACTGCCTGGTTGCACTCCCAGCAATTTCTTAGATCCTTTCATTAAAAAACTTTTGCTGTCCACTCTACCATACATCATATGCAATCTGACTCTGATTGGACTGTCTTTTGTTGAATAATAAAACATAGGCATTGTTTGAAAATGTATTTTGCATATATCGAAGATAATATAATCAAGATATAATGTGTACATTTTGATGCAGAAACTATTGGATTCTCATATAAGATAAAGCCTTTCAAGAGAAAAGGAAATTTCCTGCCCTGATTACCAGTTATTCCCTGGGCCTTGCTGTGATGGAACTAAGTAGCTGCCATTGCTCAATGATCTGGACTTTTGGGTGATTACGGTAACCACAACCTTGCTGAATCCAAATAACAATTATTAGAGCTAGACCAAGGTAATTCAGGAAGCTAAAAAAAGTCAGAGAAATCATCACTTGTAGTAGATTGTATAGCCTCAGTCAAGTCACAAGCAGCCTGATTATCACCATTGCCTCAAAGCTAATTGGGACACTGAGAGGGAGAAAGTTGGGAAATCTCTGTTGCTTGGGAACATTTGTAAGCATGATAAAAGTTTTCCTGAAGTGGCAGGAAATCACTAGGCATGAATGGAATGTGGCTATACTGCAAGAAAAGGCCACAGAGGAGGGGTAGAAATTAAGTGACAGAGGGATATCCTGAAGAGGTCATTTCTATTGAACTTAATTGAATATGTCTCATAATTTGGCAACACTAAGGGACTTTATTTAATCTACTCATTTAATATGAATTTGGGTTAGTTAGAAGCAGCTTTTAATTCTTTTACTGTGAAACCCTTAAAGTATTTTTAAGAACTAAATAACCCTTACAAGTTTTTAAATTGACATCTAAAAGTTTTTCATAATTTAATTGTGTCATATGATATAATTTATGTGTATTATAAATATTGACATTCTAAATTCACACTATTATACTACCTTTTAAATGTATACAACTGAGTATAAAACCATAGCATTTGATATACTCCTCAGTCCCTTAAAATTAAATTATAGTCAAAGGTAATATTATAGTCAAAATTTATAATTCCCAACTTAATTAATTCACAATATATAAAAAGAATTGGGGACAACTAAAGAAGGTGTAATAGGACTACTAGTAGGAGAAGAAGAAAAATGAAGGAACAGAGGAAATATTTAAAACAATAATTCAGAATTTCCTCAAGTTAATGTCAGACATCAAACCACAGATCCAAGAAGTTCAGAGAGACCTAGCAGTATAAAAGCAAAAACAAAACAAAAAGTTTTCTCAGAAAAATCAAAAACTAAAGAAAAGATTCTAAAAAAACTCAGAGAAGGTGGTAAAACACTTTATTAATAGAAGAACAAAGATAAGAATAACAAACTTCTCAGAAACCATGCAAGCAATAAGAGTGGAATAAAAAATTTTACTTTATTTTATAAAAATGTTATTTTATTTATTTTATAAAAATTTTACTTCAAAAAAATAAATCCCACTAATCCCACCAACCTCTGTACCCTGTGAAATTATAATTCAAAAGTTTAGAAGAATTAGACTTTCTCAGTGAAAAAAAGTTTGAGAAAATTTTTGCCAAGGAGATCTTTCTTACAAAAATATTAAAAGAAGTTTTTTAGAGACTGAAAATAATACACACCAAAAACTTGGATCTATATAAAGAGCTTCAAAGAAGGAGTAAGGTAAAATAAAAACATTTTTCTTTTTTGTCATTCATCTAACAGAAATACTTTGTTCAAAATAATATCAACAATGTATTCAATTACATATACTTTTATATATATAATATACATTAGAGGCCCAGTGCATGAAATTCGTGCATGGCGGGGGGGTGGGGGGGCGGGGGGGGGTGTCCCTCGCCCAGCCTCACCCTCTCCAATCTGGGACCCCTCGAGGGATGTCCGACTGTCCGTTTAGGCCCAATCCCACCAGGATCAGGTCTAAACGGGCAGTCGGACATTCCTCTCACAATCCAGAACTGCTGGCTCCCAACTGCTCACCTGCCTGCCTTCCTGATTGCCTCTAACCACTTCTGCCTGCCAGCCTGATCACCCCTAACCACTCCCCTGCCAGCCTGATTAATGTCTAATTGCTTCCCTGCCAGCCTGTTTGTCTCCAACTTCCCTCCTCTGCCCACCTGGTCACCCCTAATTGCCCTCCCCTGCAGGCTTGATCACCCCAACTGCCCTCCTTTGCAGGCCTGGTCTCTCCCAACTGCCCTCCCCTTCTGGCCATCTTGTAGTGGCCATCTTGTGTCCACATGGAGGAAGGATCTTTGACCACATGGGGGCAGCCATCTTGTGTGTTGGAGTGATGGTCAATCTGCATATTACTCTTTTATTAGATAGGATAGAGGCCTGGTGTATGGGTGAGGGCCAGCTGGTTTGCCTTGAAGGGTGTCCCGGATCAGGGTGGGGGTCCCTTGGGTGTGGGGCAGCCTGGGCGAGGGGCCTGTGGTGGTTTGCAGGCCGGCCACGCCCCCTGGTGACCCAAGTGGAGGCCCTGGTATCTGGGATTTATTAATCTTCTACAATTGAAACTTTGTAGCCTGGAGTGGAGCCAAGCCTTCTGCTCGCTCCGCTCTGTGGCAGCAGCCATTTCTGTTGGGATTAATTTATCTTCTTTAATTGAAACTTTGTAGCCTTAAGCTGAGGCCAAAGCAGGCCAGGGTGTGCAGAAAGCTTGGCTTCCTCCATCACCAAGGAAACCCAAGCCTCTCTCCTGCTCTCTGGGTGGCCCCAGCCATCTTGGTTGGGTTAATTTGCAAGCTCGCTTCTGATTGGCTGGTGGGCGTGGCTTGTGGGTGTAGCAGAGTAATGGTTAATTTGCATATTACTCTTTTATTTATATACAGGGAAAATCAATGACAGCAGTGATACAAGGGACAGGAGGAAAGAGTTAATCCAACTATATCAATAACTAGAGGCCGGATGCACAAAATTCATGCAAGGGCCTTGGCCTTTGCCCCCACCTGCTGCCACCATGGCTGGGACCTCTGCTGCCTCTGCCATGGCCCCCAACTGTCAGGGACCAGCCCTGATGGTTGAACTGGGCTGAGGTAGGGAGGTGGGAATTGAGAAAAGAAAGAAAGACAGGACAGCGGGGTCAGGAGGGCGGTGAGTCTTCCAGAGACTGCGGCAAGCTTACTAACTGCGTAATGCCTTTTATACACAAAACACTGAATAGGAGGTCTGTCAAGAAGAATGTATTCTTTGTTCCTCTTAATCTCTAAGGGAGAGATAGAGCATAAGGACAAATTCTCAGTACAGCAAATCTCAGTAAACAGTTACAGACTTCTTGGTAAGCTATGAAAGGTTGCTCTCATTCTACTGATAACCACCATCCAAACAAGCCTGGGAGAACTGTGTGGGTAGGGGACCCAGCCTTGCTAGGCCCTTCAGGTACAAGGACTGTGTCAGCTTACACCCGGTCTCCAACACCCAACCACTGCAGCTTTGTCTGGAAGGAAGGACGCCTGGTCTAATTAGCATATTACGCTTTTATTATTATAGATCATTTTGAATGTCAGTGGTCTAAATGCACCAATTATAAGACAGAGATTCTCAGAGTGGAATAAAATACAGCCCATCCACCAGGATGCCTCAGAAATATTGTGGGTTTGGTTGCAGACCACCATAATAAGGTGAATGTAGCAATAGAATAAGTCACACAAGTTTTTGGTTTCTTATTGCATATAAAAGTTATGTTGATACTACACTGTAGTCTATGAATTGAGCAATAAGTAGCATTCTATCTAAAAATAATATACATACTTTTAAAAATATTTTTATTGACTTTTAGAGAAAGAGGAAGGGTAGGGGATAGAGAGATAGAAATATTGATGAGAGAGACATCAATTGGCTGCCTCCTGCATGTCCCCTACTAGGGATCGAGATCCCAACCTGGGCATTTGTCCTGACCAGGAATCGAACCAGTCGTCTTGGTTCATGGGTCGACAGCTCAAACACTGAGCAATACTGGCCAGGCTCGATGTGCATACTTTAATTTTAAAAATATTATTGCTAAAAATTTTAACTGTCATCTGACCCTCCAGCAAGTTGTAATCTTTTTGCTGGTGAAGGGCTGTACTTTCAATTTGTAAAAAAGCACAAGTGCAATAAAATAAGATATGCCTGTATATGTTGCTTAAGAGAAAACCACTTTACATATAAAGACAAATATAAATGAAAAGTAAATGGATGGAGGAAAATATTCTGAACACTAAACAGGAATAGCTACATTAATTTCAGACAGAGCAGACTTCAAAGCAAGGACAATTATCAGAGATAAAGAAAAGCATCAGAAAACATCAATGGGTTAATTCTCTAAGAAGACATAAATGATCCTTAATATGTATAAACCTAACAACATAAAATTAAATTATATGATGCAAAAATATATAGAACTATAAAGAAAATAGGTGAATCCACTATTATATCTGGATAATTCAAAATCCCCCATTCAGAAATAGATTTAGCAGTCAGAAAATCAGTAATGACATAGTAAAACCCATAGACAATATCAATCAAGTAGATATAATGTATATCTACAGACTTCTTTATCTAGCCATAGCAGAATACACATTTTTCTTTAGCTTTCATGGAACACAATAAAATAGACTTCATTCTGGGAAACAGAAAAAAACAGGACTTAGCACACTTTTTAAATTAAAAATTATCCAATCTGTTCTCAGACCACAATGGAATTAAACAAGAAGTCAATAACAGAAATATAACTGGAAAATCTCCAAATATGTGAGGATTAAACAACACACTTCTAAACAATACATGGGTCAAATAAATAATCTCAAGAAAAAAATTAAAAATATTTTAACTAAATGAAAATAAAACAAAATTTATCCAAATTTGTGGAATGTAGTGATGCAGGGAAATTTATAGCATTAAATAAATGCATATGTTAGTAAAGATGAAAGATCTAAAATTAACAATTTAAGTTTCTCATAAGGAAACAAAAAAAGAAGTACAAATTAAATCTAAAATAAACAGGAGAAAAGATAATAAGAAATTGAAATCAGGAAATCAATAGAAAAAAATCAATAAAACTAAAAGCTGCTTCTTTGGAATGTTCAGTAAAAAGTATAAGCCTCAAGCCTTGCTAATTAAGTAAAGGAGAGAGACAATAAAACTATTATTAGGAATGAAAGAATAGATATTACTACAGATTCCAGGGACATTAAAACAAAATAGTAAAGGTACACTGTGAACTCTATGCCCACAAATTTGACAACCTACATGAAATGGATCAATTCCTTGAAAGAAACACTCTCCAAAACTCATGAAAGAAGAAATAAAAATCTGAATATGTCTATATCTATTAAATAATTGAATCAATAAACAATAACCTTCCAAAACAAAGAGCACCAGGCCCATAGGGTTTCAATAGTAAATTCTACCATTTTAAGAATTTAAGAAAGGAATTATACCAATTTTCTACAATCTCTTTTGAAGAATAGAAACAGAGGAAATACATTCTAATTCATCCTATAATGCCAGGATTACCCCAATATGAAAACCAGACAAAGAAATGATAATAAAGAAAAGAAAGAAAAAAACACCTAGACCTATATATCTCATAAGCATAGATTTAAAAATTCTCAGTAAAGTACTAGCGAATTTAATTTAACAAGTTATACAAATAATTATTCACCATGACCAAATGGGATTTATCCCACATATGCAAAGCAGGTTCAACATTCAAAAATCAATGAATATAATCCATCACATAAACAAGTTGAAAAGAAATAACATGATCTATCAATAAATGCTGAAATCCAACAACCCTTCATGATAAAACTTGGAATAGAAGGAAACTTCCTCAACTTGTTACAATGAATATCTACAAAAATAACGGACAACTAGCATCATACTTAATAGTGAGAAACTAAGATCAGGTACAAGGCAAGGATATCTTCTCTTACCACTTATCTATACTAATAAAAGTATAATATGCTAATTAGACCTGCAGTCCTTCCAAACGTCCTTCTGGACAAAGCCATGGTGGCGGGTCCGAGGCAGAGGTGGTTAGGGGTGATCAGGCCAGGAGGGGAGGACAGTTGGGGGCGAGCAGGCCAGCAGTGGGGGGAAGTTGGGGGCAATCAGGCTGGTGGGGGGGGCAGTTGGAGGCGAGCATGCCAGCAGGCAGAGTGGTTAGGGGCGATCAGGCAGGCAGGCAGGTGAGTGGTTAGGAGCCAGCAGTCCCAGATTGCGAAGAGGAGGTCCTACTGCTGGTTTAGTAGGACATCCCTCGAGGGGTCCCAGATTGGAGAGGGTGCAGGCCGGGCTGAGGGACACACCCCCATGCACAAATTTTGTGTACCGGGCCACTAGTTTTAAAATAATCTCGTAAGTCCTAGCTACTTCAATAAAGCAATAAAATAAAATAAATAGTATACAGATTGAAAAGGGAACACGAAACTATCTTTGTTCACAGATGACATGATCATTTCTGTAGAAAATCTGAAAAAATTGACCAAAAAATCTTCTAGAACTATTAAATGATTATAGCAAGGCTGAAAGAATATGTTAATATACAAAAATCAACTGTGTTCCTATATATTAGCAATGAACAAGTGGAATTTGAAATTTAAAAGAATTATGATGTATGACCTAGTGAGTTTTTTTCCTAGTTATCCAATCTTCTAAAATCAATATAATTCATCCTGGCTGCTGTGGCTCTTTTGGTTGGAGTGTCATCCTATGCACTGAAGGGTCATGGGTTTGATTCCAGTGGGGGCACATGCCTGGGTTGGGGGTTTGGTCTGGTTGGGGCATGTAGGAGAAACATGTTTCTCTCACCTCTCTCACTCTCTTCCTCTCTCTCTCTCCTCAAAACATAACCTCAGGTGAGAATAAAAAATTAAAACATAATTCATCATATCAACAAGCTAAAGATGAAAAATCCAGTAATCATTGATGCGTAGTGTTTTTAAGACCTACAACATATACTTGTAATACAAATGCTCAATCAGTTAGGAATATAGAGAAATGCCTTCAACATAATTTACACTTAATGCTAAAAGACTGAATGTGTTTTCATGAGAACAAGGGAACATATTCACTCTCACCATTCTAATTCATTATACTGCTGGAAGTTCTACTCAGTGCAATAAGGCAATAAAAAGTCATAAAAATATAGATTAAAAAGCAAGACATAAAATTGTTACTACTTGCAGATGACAAATAATAATTCTCTACACAGAAAATTCCAAGGAACCTATATAAAAAAATCCCAAGCTTCTAAAACTGATGAGAGAATTCAGCTAGGTCAAAGAATATCCAATCTACTAGTAAAACTAATTGTATGTCCAAATACTAATAATTAACATATGGAAATCAAAATTACAAACATTTTATCATTTACAATTGCTCTAGAGAAAATGCAATGATTACCTATACACTAAACAAACCATAAACAGGAAATTCTGTGCATGAGATTACTAAATGCTGATTCAAAAAAATCAAACAAAACTTAAATAAATGGAGAGTCCTACTGGGTTCCCATATTGGAAGACTCAGCAATTCTTACCTAAATCAATCTTTTATAGACATAGACAAGTTTCTTTTACAGTGGAAAGGTACAGGCCCTTGAATAGCTAAAACAATCTTGCCAAGAAGAATAAAGTTAGAGGAACCACCTTACCCAATATTAATACACTAGAGGTCCGGTGCATGAAATTCACTGGACCTCTAGTGCATTCTCTGGTAATACTAAAAGCATTACCAGTAAAATGAAAAATTTGGGGTCTCTCAGCCCGGCCTAAGTCCTCTCCCAGTCTGGGAGCCCTTGGCAGATGTCCAGCTGATAGGGAGAGGGGAGTGGGCCTAAGCTGGCAGTCGGACATCCTTAGTGCTGCTGTGGAGGCAGGAGAAGCTCCCACCACCGCTGTTGCACTTGCCAGCCATGAGCCGGCTTCTGGCTGAGTGGTGCTCCTCCTGTGGGAGGGCACTGACCACCAGGGGGAAGCTCCTGCATTGAGCATCTGCCCCCTGGTGGTCAGTGCATGTTGTAGTGACCAGTTGTTCTGCTGTTGGGCTGAAACCGGCTCTATGACATCCCACAAGGGGTCCTGAATGGCAAGAGGGTGCAGGCCAGGCCAAGGGACCCTGCCAGTGCACAATCAGGGCCAAGGAGGGACACGGGAGGTTGGCCAGCTGGGGATGAACTGCAAGAGGGCTCCACGGTGTGTCTGGCCCGTCTGGTTCAGTCCCAATCAGCCGGACCCCAGCAGCAAGCTAACCTACCAGTTGGAGCATCTACCCCTTGGTGGTTAGTGCCCATCATAGCGACTGGTCAACTGATCAACTGTCTGCCCCCTGGTGGTCAGTGCATGTCATAGTGAGCAGTTGAGCGGCCTTAGCATATCATTAGCATATTATGCTTTGATTGGTTGAATGGCCAACTGGATGACTGTACACTTAGCATATTAGGCTTGTATATAGCTACAGAAATAAAAACTTTGTTGTATTGGAAGAAGATACAGATCAATGGGACAGAATAAAGAATCCAGAGATAAAAACCACAAAAATGTATTAACTGATTTTTTACAAAAGTAATTCAATGGAGGTACATAAACCTCAAACTAATCCACACACCTTATAAAGATTAATTTAAAATAAGTTATGGACTTAAAATAAAAAATGTGAAACTATACAACTTTTAGAAAGACACATAGGAGAAAATATTCAGCATCTAGAACTAGGCAAAGAGCTTTTAGACTTAATACTAAAAGCATTACCAGTAAAATGAAAAATCAATACATTGGATTTCATCACATATAAAATATTTGCTCTTATAAGTCCATGTAAAAAGAATGAAAAGACAAGTTTCAGAGTTTGAGAAAATTTGTAAACCATCTGTGGTAGGTTGAATAATCTCTCCCACAAAGATCCCTGTGTCCCAACCCAAGGAACCTGTGAATGTTATATGGCAAAAGTGACTTTGTACATATGATGGGGAAATTATCTTGCATTAT
The DNA here is from genome assembly GCA_026230045.1 of Corynorhinus townsendii. NCBI lineage: Eukaryota > Metazoa > Chordata > Mammalia > Chiroptera > Vespertilionidae > Corynorhinus > Corynorhinus townsendii. The sequence continues at coordinate 73,503,832 of JAPDVU010000001.1, read as the reverse complement.
GGGAGGAGGATTATGGAGGGCAATGTAATTAATGGTCTTATAAGAGGGACACAGGAGGGCTGACACAGGGCAAGACAATGTGATGATGGAAGTAGAGATTGGAGTGCTGTAGTCACAAGTCAAGAAGTGCAGGTGTCCTCTGATGCCAGAAGAGGCAAGGAATACATTCCCCCCTGTAGACTTCAAAAGGAACCATCCCTGCTGATACTTTGGATTTAGCTTTGTATGCCTCAATTTGGTCTTCTGACCAAAATGTAGAATGATGAATTATGGAGAGCAGTTACAGCATTTAGACAGGATCAAGACTTAGACGGACGAGAGGGCACGGTCTTCTTGTGGCAAAGCCACATCCTATATAATAAAGAGGTAATATGCAAATTGACCCTCATGCCCTCACAAGATGGCTGCCTACGACCAGGCTGGCAGGGGCATTAGTGAGGGATGACCAAATGACTGAACAGCAGGCTGCATGGGGTGACCAGGCCAGCAGGGGGTGGGGGTGGGGGAACCAGATAGGGGAGACAGGCCAGGATGGGGGGCAGTTAGGGGCAACCAGGCCAGCAGAGAGGGGCAGTTATGGGTGACCATTCCAGCAGATGGGGGCAGTTGGGGGTGACCTGGCTGGCAGGGGGGTGGCAGTTAGGGGCAACCAGGCAGGCAAGCAGGTGAGCGATTAGGAGCCAGTGGTCCAGGATTGTGAGAGAGATGTCTGACTGCCAGTTTAGTCCCAATCCCCAGGATCGCCTAAATTGGCAGTCAGACATCCCCCAAGGGGTTCTGGATTGGAGAGGGTGAGGCTGGGCTGAGGGGACCCTCTCCCCAAGCATGAATTTCATGCACCGGGCCTCTAGTACACCATAAGTCCCCGCTTGGAGGTCAAAGCCCTCCCAGCATAATTATAGCCTAAGGCTATGATTGTATGTAAGCTTGATCTTATAGCCCAACCTTGTACTCCTAGGTAGCTGAGGGATGTGGGCTGCAGGAGGTACAGCAAGTGCTGCCGATACAAAGCTTGACAGAGTTCAGAGAATTGCAATAACAGAAAAGAAGCAGATTTGAAACTCGCAAGAACATTGAAACAGGAACTCAGAACTGTTGGACATTGAAATTGGGACTCAAACATTTTTGTTGTTGTTGTTTTGTTATTATATGTTTATTTCTAGTCTGCAGAGGCAAAACTTTTTAAAGGAAAGAAATGGGGAAAAGATACAGAGGCAAAGAAGCATTGAACAGACTGTCAAACTATATCGGGAAGGCAGGGGAGGTTGGGTGAGGGGGGCTGTAAGAGACCAACCAAAGGACTTGTACGCATGCATACAAGCACAACCAATGGATACAAGACACTGGCGGGGGGGTGGGGGGAGGGCAGGCAGGTGAAGGCATGTACTGGGGGGTAGGGGAGGTCGGGGGGAGGTCAATGGGGGAAAAAAAAGGAGACATATGTAGTACTATTTGTAATACTTAAAACAATAAAAAATATATTAAAATAAAAAGAACATTGTAAACATCTTGACCACTCCCTTGTCTTGCTTTGTGTGATCTGACTATAAAATAAAGATTCAGCTAACAGGCAGGGTCACTGTGTCCTCACCCAGGTGCAGTGATCCACCTGGCACCAATTATATTCTCTTGCCTGCTTTCTTTAAATCTTCATCGTCCCTCCTCAGGTTCACCATTGGCCATGCTGGACGCAGTTCAAAGAATTTCTATTGTTTTAAATCACTAAATTGGAGATAATTTGGCACAGCAACAAGAAGCTAATATACCACATACCTAGCAAAAATAGTATCTAGATTATATAAATAAATCTCAAAACTTAATAGTACAAATAGTCTAATTAGAAAATGGGCAAAAAACATAAGAGACATTTTACTGAAGATAACATACAAATATCAAATAAGCACATGAAAACATGGTCAATATCATTAGCAATCAGAGAAATGTTAATTACTAATATAATTAAAAATAATAACAAGAGAATAACATAATGATATATCACTATACATTCATCAGAAAGGCTTATTTTTAATTCTTTTAAAGATTATATCTTTATTGTTGAAAGTATTACAGATGTCCCCTTTCTTTCTCTCATTGACCCCCTCCACTCCATTTCTGCCCCCTCCCTAGGCTATCACTGTACTATTGTCTGTCCATGGTTATTCATATATTTATCTAAATTATTTGGCTAATCTCTTCTCACCCACCCCCCTTCCCTCTGAAATACATCAGTCTGTTGCATGCTTTAATGTTTTTTTTTATCTATTTTGTTCATCAGTTGTTAGATTTCACATATAAGTGAGATCATGTGATACTTGTCTTTCTCTGACTGGCTCATTTCATTAGCATAATACTCTCCAGGTCCTTCCATACTGTCTCAAAGGGTGAGAAATACTTCTTTTTTTAAAGCTCTATAGTATTTCATTGTGTAAATGTACCACATATTCTTTATCCACTCATCTACTGATAAGCACTTGGGAATAGCTTTTTTTTTTTTTTAAGTTACAACACCAAATGCTAGCAAGCATGTGCACATAGGAAATTGATCATTCATATATTGCTGATGAGAATGTAAAATTTTAATTCTGGAATTTTTTTTTCATTTTCTTATAAAAATAAACACGTAGTTACCAAATGACTCAGTAACTGTACCCTTGAGTATTTATACTAGAGAACTTAAACCTGCATACACACAAAAACCTGTGCATTCGTGTTAATAGCATTTTATTTGTAATAGCCAACTGCTGTAATTAGCCCAAATTTCCTTGAGAGATTACACAAACTTCAGTGTATACATAATGGAATACTCCCTAGCGATAAAAATAAATGAACTACTGGTAGATGCCACAATTTGGATGCATCTCCAGGGAACAGGTTTAGTAAAGAAAAATCTTTAAAAAGGTTATATACTATATAACTCATTAATATAACATTTGGAAATGTCTAAATTTTAGAAATGGAGGACAGATTATTGCTTATCAGAGGTAGGAAGGTGTGGGAGAGGTGGATATGATTATAAAAACAAAATCCAAGGGATCCTTATTATGATGGAACTGTTCAGAATTTTGACTGATTTGGTAGATACACAATCTAGATGTGATAAAATAGCATATAACTAAACACACACACACACAAGTTAACTGAAGAAATTCAAATAAGATCATTGAGTTGTATCAATGTCAATACCAAATAGTTGTTATACTATAGTGTTTCAAAATGTTACTACTGGAAGAACTGGTTAAGTGTACACATGTATGGGATATATCTGTATTACTTCTGACGACTACATGTGAATCTACAGTTATTTCAATAAAAGTATTAATTTAAAATGCAACTGTAAAAGTGAACATCTTTAATTTATTACTCCTTTGGGATTTAGAATCTATAATGAAAATTCTTGTTACATGCTATCCAGTGGGCTCCAACTCCTGGCAACCTATGAATCAGTGAGCTGTGTCTTCATAGGGTGTTTTTTTAATTTCTTTATTGATTAAGGTGTTACATATGTGTCCTTCTTCCCCCATTACCCCCACTCATGCCCTCACCCCCCTGTTGTCTGTGTCCATTGGTTAGGCTATATGCATGCATACAAGTCCTTTGGTTGATCTCTCCTCCTTACCCCCACCCTCCCCTACCTTCCCTCCGAGGTTTGATGGTCTGATCGATGTTTCTGTCTCTGGAACTGTTTTTGTTCATCAGTTTATGTTGTTCGTTATATTCCACAAATGAATGAGATCATGTGATATTTATCTTTCTCTGCCTGGCTTATTTCACTTAGCATAATGCCCTCCGGTTCCATCCATGTTGTTGCAAATGGTAAGAATTCCTTCTTTTTTACTGCAGCATAGTATTCCATGGTATAGATGTACCACTGTTTTTTAATTCACTCATCTGCTGATAGGCACTTAGGCTGTTTCCAAATCTTAGCTATGGTGAATTGTGCTGCTATGAACATAGGGGTGCTTTTAAGGTAAAAATGATAAAGAAACATCAAGACAGAAAACGCAGCAGTGGTTTGTGATTGCCTTCTGCTGCAGAGTATGTGGTACAACCCACCTGCACAGAGGTCTGCACGTGCAAATCAGCAAACACCTACAAAATGTAAGCACCTGTGGGGTAATGAGAGAACAGGATTCTAATTCCAAGGTTTTGGAAATACAATTTCTTCTGCGGTTGTAATTCTAATTTTTCACTTTTTTGTGTTTGTACATTTTACCTTATTGTGAAGAAAGTTTGTTTCCCAAAACTTTGTTGATAATTATCAGTAACTTGTTTCTATAGGGTAGAAAACAAACATACGGGTAGAGAACAAATTCGTGTGAATTTTTAGGTGGCAAAGCCCAAAACAGGAAATTAACCCCATTTTTGTTTTAAAACATTTATTTTCTCCCATATTGCTTATATATCTTGAGGACAAACCATGTTTAATATAATTTTTATATTCCAAAATGCATGACATAATGACATCCTTGAACATAGTTCAGTTGTTAAATATATATTTACCGACTGTTGCTAATTAAACTATCATATAATCTGTATAGCCATAAAAATAGTGAGAAAATCAAAACACTTATAAGAATTATTTATAGAACATTTTGTAAGTAACTATCTTAAATTATTAATAAAATACAAACTTTATTTAGCATATACATGATTTAATAAGATAGAACAGAGTAAAGGCACTTGGAAGCAATAACATAAATTAGACTTTGGAAAAATGCAAATAATCCATTCATCCCTCTCTAATATATAATTTGAAACTTAAAAGTGAAATAAAATAAGCAATTGTATCCATCTTACAATGGAATATAATATTCTTTTTAAAGAGCTCTCATCCTTTCTTTTTCAGTATAGACTTTCATATTCAAATTCATTTCTAATATCCTCATTAATATTTTTTAGTACGCCTTCAAGAAACATTGCACAGTAAGCCTCTCTGATCTATTAAGCTATATATTCTGTGACAAAAATAGAAATAACCTAGATAATTCAGTATATAACATGCTTGTTTTCTGACTTGAATTGTTGAATAAATAAAACACTGTGCAAATCAATCTATACAAATATATATACCAACTTCTACATTTAAAAATCAAAAGATGTATGTTGATTCACAAATTGTCCCCCTGTACAAGAAGGGCAATGAGGGACAAAAGAAATATGTAGGCTACTCCAGATTGGTAGGTGGCAGGTCTAATAAGTGAGAGAATTTATCTATGAGGCTTGTCTTAGGTAACAGAAAGATGAGTAAATCTCTATATCCACCCACCAGAATCATACAAGTCTATATAGTGGTCTTAACAGGTTTTGGTCACCTATACCATCCTGATGCTCAACAATATATTGATCTATCAAGACTGTGTCCTTGAAAATGGCTCTCACTGTCGAAATGGTGGGCAAGCTGAATGCTCCAAGGACAGGTGAGTAGGTAAGGAGCATCTGTTTGCTGAGTTCAGTTCACAGGTAAACCAATGGTCACACTCCTCTCAATGACCTCCTCCAACAGTGTATTTGATGTGGAGTCCTAGAAACAACAGATGAGTAACACATGTTGGGCAGTTATTCTCATTTATTTTTTAATTTTATCTTGGTGATGGTTCACCTGGCTCCCAAACTCACACTTTTTCTTTGCTATTACACACACACACACACACACACACACACACACACACACACAATATTTAGTTTTATACTTGAACATTATACATTTCTCATGATGTGATAACAAGTCACCTGACAAAGAAGATGCAGAAGAGAAATAAAAGTAAATATGACTAAACGGAAAAGAACCACAGATGCCAACCTGAGGCATCATACCTTCACAGGCAGACATAGAGATCTCAAGGATTTCTGCATCTAGAGATAAAATTAATCATTAAGCAAGAAGTTATCCTCTTCCATACTATTCTCTTGCAAAAGCAAGATAGAAAAAGTATATATAGATAGATATAGATATAGATATAGATATAGATATATAGATAGATATACACATATATGACTATAAAATTACTTAGGTAATGTATTTTCAAATCCATGGAATGATTGTTACTGAAAATGCAACTTCACAAGATAAAAAATGTGGAATCATGAAAATAAATTTCACAATTGGAGTTAAACTTATTAATATTTTTTAGTTTCAAGACTATTTTTATATGGACCCTGAAAACATGTAGTCTGTGTAATAAAACATGCAAAATAGTATCATTATCTCTACTTGGTTTCTAAATGAAAGCTAAAAAAAAATAGTTTCAATGCATGTTTCTTCTTGGAATAGCAACAACTGAGTAATTTTAGTGATGATGTTATAAAGAAAAAGAAAAGTGTTGTTCAAGTAATATTATGGAAAGTCACAGTGAATTACTAACTATTGCACAAATATATCCAATAATTATTTAATGAGAACCTGTAACTGAGAGTGCGGCTTCTGGGGTGTGGCGGGATTCATATCTCAACTCACCACTTATTAGCTGTGTCACCCTGTACAAGTGCATGACCATTCTGTGCCTTGGTTTATTTCCTATAAGACAGGAATAATGTAGTGCCTCTTAACTGATTGGGTTGTCATAAGGATCGTGTTAGATAATCTGCATTTTAAAAAATTAGAATAGTTTCTGACAAATAGTAGACTCAATAAGTGGTAGTTGTTATGACAGACCATTGTTTGCCAACAGAGTAAGACAACATAAATAAAAGGTAAAACTTTTAAGAGACAATACACAAAATATTAGAGAGGCAGGCATAAAAATAGCTCCACCAAAAATAAAAATAAAAGTGCTGGGAAATGACTTAGAAGGAGTTAATTACAATGGGATTATTAAGGCAGATTTTAAAGAAGAACATAATTTTAGCTAAAACTTAAAATTTAAATAGGATTTTAATGGTTTGTGGAAGTAGAAGGAGTGGGGATAAAAAACAAAACAAAAAACCTTTCCAATATAAAACTGACCTAATGACAGAGGGACATCTCAGTGAATGGTGTTCTTGATGAAAAATGTAAGTAATGTGGTGAGTGAAGTTTAAGGATTGTGAACAGATACATTGAAAATTGAAACTGAAATGTGAGATTGAGAAGATTTTGTTTGGAATATTCCATTATGGAATTTTGTTAGTTGTGATAAAAATGTATATCAAGTGTTCACCAAAGATTTGTGTTCCCATCCTATATGACAGGTTTGATTTGGGAAGGCAGCTACCAAGGCAGAAGCTTGATATTTTTGCCTGATTTGCATCAAAGTGGGATCATATGATTAATTCTTAACAACAAAATTTAAGTGCAAGTGGTACGTGTTGTGTCGCTTAACAGCATGTTTAACAACAAATGTGCTTTCTCCAGTATGTCCTTCCCCGTGCTTAGCCTGGAAGGGAAGAGCTTTGAAGTTCTAGCCGATGAGAGTGCCAAAAGACGAAGATGGAGGAGCCTGTGTTCCCGTTGGCCACTGTAACCTCTGTGTGTGTGTTTAATAACAGCTAGTGTTATCTTACCTAATAAAGAAAGTAATTTCAAGTGAATATTCATTCACTGAATATTTTAGGAGCAGAACTCGAAGTGTAGCAGAAGAAAACTGGTTCTGATTTTAGGAGGGAGGGGCGGGAGCAAGCGGGAGGTGGCAAAGTGGGGAAATCATGACATTTGTAATAATGTAAACAATAAAAATAAAGTTAAAAGAATAAGCTAATAGTTTGGAAGCCACTCAGAAAGCTATTCCACTAATTCTAACAGAGTTGGAAAGTGTATAATAATGGAAGTGGAATACATATAAAGATAATCATTGAAGGTAAACTGATGGGACTAGGTGACTAGACTTAGGTAATGAGTGAGAAGAGAGGGATAAACACTGGAGTTTCCATATCTCTGTGACCAGTAAATATGTCATAAGGCAGCAAATTTAGATTAATTTGTGATTAATTATAAGTGCTATCAAACCAGTGATAGGTAGTCTCAAGAGGCAGTGACATCTCTACCATTCAACTATACATGAAGATGGCAAATGACCATCCCCTAGGGGTGTTTTAAAGAGGCTCCTGGTCTCAGAGGGAAGGCAGAAGTTGGGTAGGGGTAAGCAAAGATTAACTAGGGAACTTATATGCATACTAGAGATCCAATGCACAAATTTGTGCACAGGTAGGGTCCCTCATCCTGGCCAGTTCGAGGCCTATCAGGAGGCGGCCCGCCAAGGGGAAGGGCCACAAGAGGTTGGCTGGCCACGGGAGGTTGGCTGTGGGAGCTCACTGACCACCAGGGGGAAGCTCCTGTGTTGAGCATCTGCCCTGTGGTGGTCAGTGCATGTCATAGCGACTGGTCAACTGGTTGTTCCAGTTGTTCCGGTCGTTTGGTCTTAACGGTCACTTAGGCTTTTATATATATAGGTATGCATAGCCCATGGATACAAACAGTAGTGTGGTGAAGACCTAAGAGGGGCTGGTAAGGGGTGGAGGAGATCAATAGGAAAAAAAAGGCACATCTGTAATATTTAACAGTAACGATAATTTTTTTTAAAAAGAGGCTCCTTGAGAAATGAATTATCATAAAAATATAACTTTTTAAATTTCTTATAATTTCAATATTATATTTAAGCAATGATGATGGGTGGTATTTAAAATATTTCAATAATTTGTAAGAAAATTTTAAGGAAAATTTCAAAAAAAGACAGAAATTTATAGACTATAAATAAAATGAGTATATTACTTTTGAAATAAGTGTTTTGTTTTAGTTAAGAATTAGACTGGAATTAAAAGGATATTTGAAATGTATAGCATTGAAATAACCTAACTAATACAACTTTCTTATAATGATGAATAATTATAAATCTTATATGTGGCTATGCATATTTTCTGGTGTTATTCTTTAAAATGATTGCCAAAAGTATGTTTTGTGATTTCTATCCAATGTCAGGTAGTATTTTAGAATATAATCTAGTACTCACCATTTCTCATTACAAGCCCTTCCTCATTCTACATGGCATCTTTGATATCTCCACCTGTGATATTTCACCTAAGGCAGAGCAGCATGGTCTCCACATTAAAAAGCATCAGGCACTACACAGGTCTGTATGCTATTGTTTCTGTGGGTGCATATTCTGTGTCCACATCTGATTTGCATAGCATCTGCTGTCACTTTGTGCTTTCTCTGTAGTTTCCCTGCATTCTTGACAGCTGCTTCTATAACACTTTGCCATTGGATTGGCTGTGATGAGGAGAAGATGTGACATGTTCAGATTCTGATGACACAGCAAACTGCAAATTACCCATTGGCAAAATGAAGTCTATTGCTGGCGAACAGTCTCTGGAATTCCGTAATAGGCAATCTGGGCATTGCTGTACTCTAGCACAGCAGATGCTGTTGTGTGTAACAGTTCCATTTTCTAGTATTCAGAGTGGTAATCAGCCATAGCAAGGTATTCATGACTGCCCACTGTAAACAAACACATCCTTCCCTTGCTCCAAGCAGCTCTAGTGACTTCGTGAGCATAACAGTATGATTTGGATTATTGACTTGAGCTAGTGTCATCATCTTTATAAATTTTAGATTTATAATTCTCTAAAACTTTATTAATTGATTATCATGGAGATTTTTTAGCTTTGGCTATACATTCAATGAGACAAACCACTTTTGAGCTAGTAAAAGTATCAATGTTAATGGAATAACCTGTATTTTAAACTATATAATTTTACTGTTGAGATGTAATGTAACTGCGATTTACGTAAAAGGCTAGAGATCCTTTAGAGCAATCAAGATGGGATGTGAGAAACCTGTCCTTCTTACACCCCAGTGTGAAAGCTTTAAAGGCTCAATAGAAATAAATTTAAAGATGTTTTATATCCAAAGGGATACATTTTATTATGTACTTTTAAATATCAGTGGTATTCATTTTTTTAATTAATTATTTTATTTTAGTATATTTTTATTGATTTCAGAGAGGAAGGGAGAGGGAAAGAGAGATAGAAACATCAATGATGAGAGAGAATCACTGATCAGATGCCTCCTGTACACCCTCAGTGGGGATCGAGCCTGCAGTCCAGGCATGTGCCCTTGACCAGAATCAAATCCAGGACCCTTCAGTCCACAGGCCAATGCTCTATCCACCAAGCCGATCTGGCTAGGGCAGTGGTAAACTCCTTGAAAAAAGTTGTCCATTTTAGATAAGTATATAATATAAAACATAAATAGAATATTGATTTTATGTAAAAATGAATTACACAAAAATATTCTCTCCTATACAACGACATATTCTGACCCTAGACAACATTCCATTACTCAGCTAAAAAGCATATCTATCTATATATATGTATATATAAAAGCCTAAGCAACCGAAATGACTGAAACAACCACAATGACCAGTCGCAATGATGCTCACTGACCACCAGGGGGCAGACGCTCAATGCAGGAGCTGCCTCCTGGTGGTCAGTGCACTCCCACAGCCAACCTCCCCCAGACAGCCAACCTCCTTTGATCCCTCCCCCCCCCCCCCCCCGGCTGGCAGGCCCCGATCAACTGATCAGGGCTGGCCCCCGAGTTCGGATGGGGAAATGAGGGTGGGTGGTGGCAGACACAGCCCCTTTCCCAGGGGGCCCAAGAGCCAGCTCTGTTCTCAGGGCTGGCGGCCAACCTCCCATGCCCTGTCCCTCACCCTGGCTGGCAGGCCCTGATCGGCAGTGAGGGAAGGAGTGGAGGGAGGTGGGGAGCCACGTGGTACTGGGGTGCTGACGATAGCAGCAGCGGCATCCGGCATCCATTCCTTCTGTGCCCAGTGACTATTGCCTCCTCTCTGGCCCAGCCCTGATCGGCCAGGCCCCAATCAGCCCTGATCACCGGCCAGGCCTAGGGACCCTACCCATGCACAAATTTCATGCACTGGACCTCTATTATATATATATATATATATATATACATATATATATATATATATATATATATATATATATATGCCTAGTTACAGTTTTTTTCTACACTAAAGCCTTCTTTAAAATTAATATAAATAAAAATAAAATCTGAAAGGGTGAGATTCACACCATCAACCAAATTTGTGTTTAGGTAATAGAAGATTTTACAACGTAAAGGACTAGGTTGATTCAGTGGCTTTAATGATGGCCTTTGTAGGGGCCTATGAGAAATGTCCTGCTCTCAATATATGCAAATACCATCAATGACTTTTTTTTTTCACAATAAGTAGCTAATTTAACAATTTCTCTTATTGTTTATACTGATTTATAAGTCAAACTCTTTATTCTGTCTTAAGGTATACACATAGAGTTATTTACTCCCTTTTTAGAACTTCTGGCACATAAAATGCCAATTATTTTAGCAATCTAAATGTGGATGAAAATGGTATAAATATTAATTAAAATCCACAAGATAAATTTGTAAAAGCAATCTCTTTTGTTGTTATGATGTGTACAAACAAAATTGTGCATTGTGCATTTGCAAACAATGGTGTAAATATTAATTAAAATCTATAAAATAAATTTGCAAAATCAATCACTTTTGTTTTTGTTTACTATGTCTGCAAACAAAATTGTGCATATACAGTATGGAGTGCTTACTAGTAGGTTGGATGGACAGGAATAAGTATACCTTTGAAAATAAAAATGAGTTGAAAAGCATAAATATAATCCCTAGAATTAAGTTTCAAAACTTTAATATAAGCTCCAAATAAAGTAAATAGAAAAAAATAAATTGCATTTTTCTTTGGTAAAACACATAGCTCCTAGTCCAAAGATTCCAAAGCTATCCGAAAAGGATTTTGTTTTTTGTGTGCTTTTTTATTTTTATGTATACCTTCACTGATTAGATTTCTGTCTGTATTTGGGACAGTGAATTTAGTGAATAAATTACTCAATCAAAGTGATATATCAGTCAATGGTAATTACTCCAGAAACACCTAGATGAGTCTTTGTCGATTAATCCATATTAGATAAAAAAGTATTACAGATAACTCTCTGGGTGTCTTAGAAGCACTCAGGACTGAAACTTAGAGCTACAGAACAAGAGGAAGAAGAGAGAAAAAGGAGATGGTCTCTGGTGTTTTTAGCCAACATGTACAGTTGCAGGATTATGGTGGGTTAGGGAAAATTGTGTATTAGGAAAAAATTAGAGATAATGGAAAATTATATAACTTGGCTTCAAGGTCTATTAATAGGATAAAAAGTTTAATTACTGAAATGACTTTAGTCAAATATCTATGTTACTTATCCGACTTTGGTAAAACACTAAAATCAAAATATAACAAATTGAATAAATAAGATAAATCAATATAATATATTAATTACAATATTCTACAATGTTAGGGTTCTTGAAACTAATTAAAACCATTATTTTTAAATCTAAAAACAATTTAATCTTAAAAATATGTTAGAAGTATTGTCATATATGAGATTTCTTCTAGGTTCAATGAGGGTGCAGGTAGTTAACTGCTTTAGATAAAATAAAAACAAAAAGAAAATGAACAACAATTCAGAGTCTTTTAGTCTGCTTTAAAAACACAAACAGTGCCAAAACTGGTTTGGCTCAGTGGATAGAGACTCGGCCTGAGGACTCAAGGGTCCCGGGTTCGATTCCGGTCAAGGGCATGTACCTTGGTTGCGAGCACATCCCCAGTAGGGGGTGTGCAGGAGGCAGCTGATCAGTGTTTCTCTCTCATTGATGTTTCTAGCTCTCTATCCCTCTTCCTTCCTCTCTGTAAAAAATCAATAATAAAATATATTTAAAAAAAAACACACACACACAAACAGTTGTCACTTTGGACATTCAAAAATGGCAGTGCTATGTGACCTACCGCTACACATCTGGCATTTTTAAAAAATGTCCCCTGAAAATGAAGGAAATATTTCTAAAAGTGCTAAAATATTTTTTGCAAAAAAAAGTTGTAAAGAGATAAGTTATAGTCATACTTACTCAAATTATAGCACCCCAATTCCAGCTGAGAGAAGTGGAAGGTGATTATAATAATTTGCTTTGAATTGCAGGGCAGTTCATTAAGTTGTAGAGTTAGGTATTTTAATTGTCAATTAAATAGCATTTAAAATTGTGAGTTTTTAAATCTATGAAGTTAGAAAATATAAAAGTGTGGCTTTAACTTCTCTATATAGGACATACAGGTGGCTAATAGACATATGAAAAAATGATAAACATCAACAATCATCAGAGAAATTAAAACCACAATGAAATGTTATCTCCCACCTGTAAGAATGGCTATCATCAATAAATCAACAAACAAGTATTGTGGAGGATGTGGAATAAAGGGAACCTTTGTGCACTGTTGATCAGAATGCAGACTGGTGCAGACACTGTGTAAAACAGTATGGAGTTTCCTCAAAAAATTAAAAATGAAACTGCCATTTGACTCAGTGACCCCACTTCTAGGAATATATTTTATGAAACCCAAAACACCCATCAGGAAGAATATATGCAACCCTAGAAACTATCCAAGTGCCCATCAGTGGGTGAGTGGATTAAAAAAAGCTGTGGTACATTTACAAAATGGAATACTACCTCGTTATAAAAAGGAAGAAAATCTTACCCTTTGCAACAGTATACTAAGTGAAATAAGCCAGTTAGAGAAAGACATGTACCATGTAATTTCACTTATATGTGGAATCTAATGAACAAAATGAATTAATAGGCAAAATAGTGGCAAACTTACAGATAGAAAGCAGGCTGACAGCTGTCAAAGAGGGGGGTTGTGGAGGGGGTAGAGGGATTGACCATAAAAGAAAAAAAGAGAAAAAACTCATGGACAAGAACAACAGTGGGAGATTGCTGGGGGAGGAGTGTAGAGGGAGGTAGAGGAGGGCATAGGTGGAATAAATGGTGATGAAGAGAGACTTGACTTGGTGTGGTGAACACACAGTACAGTGTACAAATGATTTGTGGAATTGTGCACTTGAAACTGTATAACTTTGTTCATCAGTGTCACTGTAATAAACTCAATTAAAAGGGGCAGGGGAAAGGCATAGGTTTAGAATTCTTTCTACAACATATTACCTATGTGAGTTTCAATGAGTAGATTAGACTTCTAAACCATAATTTCTCAATGCTAAAGGAATAATTATAAAACTTGAATTTTAGGGCTTTCCAGTAAATAAGTGCATAATACACGTAAAACATGCAGCATAATACTGATATATAAATATATTAAAAAACCAAAACCTATTATTATTAACTAGAGGCCCGGTGCATGAAATTCGTGCACTGGGGGGAGGTGTCCCTCAGCCCAGCCTGCACCATCTCCAATCTGGGACCTCCTGAGGGATGCCTGACTGCCCATTTAGGCTCGGGCCTAAATGGGCAGTCGGACATCCCTCTCACAATCCAGGACTGCTGGCTCCCAATAGCTTGCCTGCCTGCCTTCCTGATTGCCCCTAACTGCTTCTGCCTGCCAGCCTGATACCCCTAACCACTCCCCTGCCAGCCTGATCAATGCCTAACTGCTCCCCTGCTGGCCCAATTGCCCCTAACTGCCCTCCCCTGCTGGCCTGGTCACCCCTAACTGCCCTCCCCTGCAGGCCTGATAACCCCCAACTGCCCTCCCCTGAAGGCCTGCTCCACCCCAATTGCCCTCCTCTGCTGGCCTGGTCCCTCCCCCCCCCCCCAACTACCCTCCCCTGCAGGCCTGATTGCCCACAACTGCCCTCCCCTGCTGGCCACCTTGTGGCAGCCATCTTGTGTCCACATGGGGGGGGTCGTCTTGTGTGTTGGAGTGACGGTCAATTTGTATATTACCCTTTTATTAGATAGGATAGTCTCAAAAGTGAATTAATCTGTGTCTAGATTAAAGTAAAATATGCAGCTGAATTATATCATTTTCTAATGTTGAGTTTTCAGACAAATAAAATAGGCCTTTTTATATTTTGTTTATGTAACTGATGTTTATAACTTAATTTCATTCTTATCAATATTAAAATTCAAGTATACTTCTCAAATTATAACTACTCTTTCAATTTCTTGAAATCATTATTCCACTGAGTCTATTATGTGATAGATTAACCATTCTAACATAATGAGCAAGTCTTCCATTCCTTAACTGACATAAACATTCAACAAGACAGAGCTCATGAAGGAAACGCTCAACTTGTGACCAAAGGGCTCTCATTAGATTGGCATGACTCCACTAATCTCTCCACTTAATTCAAAGAATGTTTAAAACTTGTTGTGAATTTAGGTGACCTCACTATTATCCAGTATTTTTATACCTTTGACATAAACATAGCTCATGAGATATTTTGCCTTGTAAATTGCAAAAAATCATTCTCTACATTCCATTCATCATGCAGCATTGTGAAACAGCTTCTTCTGCATGGCTTGTTCTCACTGAATTCTAGTGTTGATCCTTCTATTTTCATATATAGATATAATTACATTTATTTAACAAATATTTATTGAATAAGTGCTAAACTATGCATTTACTTAGTGATGCAATGGGGAAAAATGTTTGTGAACAAGAAAAAAATAGCTTCCCTCTAGAGTTGTGAGTCTAGTAAGGGTTATGGGCAAAAAGACATTGTAATGTAATTAATTCAATTATGAATCAAATTAGGATGGTATATAACCTAGATTATGTGTGAGAAGGGAGATGAGTCAGTGAATATTTCCTAGAAAAATTAAATATTTAAGCCAAGACCTGAAGGAAAGCTAGAATTTAGCTTCATTGAGGAAGAATTATGTTTAGCACAAAGAAAATAACATTTACAAAAATAGAATCAAAGAAAATATAGACTATAACCAGAATGAATAGGTTGCTATGGCTGGAGTGAAGAGAATATATATATACTAGAGGCCTGGAGCATGAAATTTGTGCACTGGTTCCTAGGCCAGGCCTGCAATCAGGGCCATCTTCCCTGGCTGCCAGCAGCTGGCCCTGCCCCCCTTCGCCCACCCCCAGTTCCCCATTTGCCAACAGGTGATCGGAGCCTGCTGGCTAGGGAGAGGGACCAAGAGGTGGCCAGTGTGTCTCATAGTGACTGGTTGAGCAGTCGTTCTGGTTGTTCTGCTGTTAGGTTCAATTTGCATATTACCCTTTTATTATATAGGACTAGAGGCCCGATGCATGAAGATTCATGCAAGAACAGGCCTTCCTTCCCCTGGCTGCCGGCACCACCTTCGCTTCGGCCTGGAGCCACCTTACTGCCTTCCCACGCTGCCCAGAGGCCCAGAGCAGCTGGGGCTCTCAGTGCCTGTGCATGCAAATTAAGCCACCATCTTTGTTGGGTTAATTTGCATACTCACTCTTGGTTGGCTGGTGGGTGTCACGAAGGTATGGTCAATCTGCATCTTACTCTTTTATTAGTGTTGATATGGGGGCAAAAAAAAAGGCTTAAATGGTGAACCAGCTGCAGGACACTGCAGCTCTTCCATCTGTAACCGTTGTAATCATCTTTCTTCTACCCACCTTTTCTTCTGAGTGCTAGAAAAAGAGAGAATTTCATGCTGTAAGTATATTTTCAAATTGAATTATTTTTCAATTTTTATTAATGATTGACTTGTGATGATCACAAGCTTAGTAGATTGTAATATAAACCATTAATTTATTTTTCATTTGTTTATTCATGTATCACATCTATATATACATAAAAGCCTAAGCAACCATTACAACTGAACAACCGGATTGACCAACCAACCAGTCACTGTGACATGCACTGACCACCAGGGGGCAGATGCTCAATGCAGGAGCTTCCCCCTGGTGGTCAGTATGCTCCCACAGTGGGAGCACCACTCAGCTGACAGACCCATCCTGGTGGCCCACCAGCCTGGCAGCAGCCACTCACTCTCTCAGTAGACCTGCAGGTCCAATCTCCAGAGAACCTGCCAGGCACTGATGGACCAGCGCTGCCGGCACGATTCTGACAGTGCTGCTGGCCTCCTGGAAGTCGGCCTTAGGCACTGTGGCCACTTCCCCTCCCTAGATGCTCCGCAAGGAAGAAAGGATATAAAAGCAACCACCAGGTGACTCCCGACAACTGGCATGAACGTCAGCGTGACGGATCTGGATCCCCGGCCAGCAAGGGCACCCACTGCCTGCCCAGAGGGCTGATTGCATCCTGGTCCTCACCCCACCCCCCTGGGGACCCCACGTGCACAAATCTTTGCACAGGGCTTCTAGTATGTATATATGGCTGAATTATGTCTCCCAAATCCATTCGTTGAAGCCCTAATCCCCAGTACCTCAAATGTAACTGTGGAGACAGGCCTTTAAAGAGCTGATTAAGTTAAAATAAGGCCTTCAGGGTAGGACCTAACTCAATCAGACTCCGGTCTTTATGAGAAGAGAATATCAGGACCCATAGAAAGACACAGGGATGCAGCACACAAAAGAAAGACCATCTGAAAACACAATGAGAAGGTGGCCATCTGCAACCAGAGCGAGGCTTCAAAAGAAAACAAACCTGTCAACACTTTGATCTTGATTCTAACCTTTAGAACTGAGGAAATGAAATTCTGTTACCTAAGCCACACAAGTCTATGGAATTTTGTTAGGGCAACTAATACAATGTGAGTGTGTGAGTGTGTTTGTGTGTGTGTGTGTGTGTGTGTGTGTGTGTATCTAACTATGTTCTTTTCCCTGTTCTGAAAAGAAACACTATTTCCTAAATTCTGAGAATTTAAGAATTGATGGAGAGATTATACTAGTGAAACAAAAATTACAAAAAGGATGCTATCTGGCAACTGTCAGAATATTACCTCAACATAATATGCAGAAAGTCTTGGAAATGGTAATAATTAGGCAAAATCTTGAACGAAAAACTGGATTTAGCAACAGGCCTGGTTCTTGGTAAGAAGATGGCCTTGGTTTTCTGGCTGGTTAAAGAGATGTGAAAGAGCATGGTGGATCTTATGATTGGCAGTAGCCTTCTGCTGCTCCCACTGGGGCATGTGTGTGTGTGTGTGTGTGTGTGTGTGTGTGTGTGTGTGTGTGTATAAAGGCCTGACAGGCAGGCACCCCTTCAATGATCTTGAAGAAGTGAACTCTTACTACATTTTCTCTTATCTACAGCTTCATTTCCATGATGCTACCTTTTATAATTTTCACTATGCTGATTTTTTTCCTTTGGGAAAGAAAAGAAACAAATTAGCAAGTAACAAATCTTGTCCATCTCTATTAACAGTTTGCTTTAGATGACCTCTCCCACACAGTGGTTCTAACATTCTTTTTTTGGTCCACATTCTTAATTCTAAAAGCATATTTTAAAATATGGCAGTTTTAAAATATGGCTTCTACCTTCTTCCTGCCTATCATGCTGAGGTTCTTCCTCTCACCTTTTACTTTAATGTTCTAAGTTAATGATTAATGCCAACACCAGCTGTTATATGCTCTCAGTACACACAGCAGCACAAAAACACTTACAGTGTTTTTAGTCATAACACTGTGGGCTATGTACTTACCTTTCTTCTTGCCCCCACAGTGTTTGTCTTTGAATCAGTTCCTTCAGGCTCAGTCTTTAGCTTTTTCCCTCTTGGGTCAATTGTTCTTAACTTTAGTGTTTATCAAAATCACCTGGAAGTTATTGTTAAAAATGCTGACGCCCCTCAAATGCTCTAATTAGAAGTATTTGAAGGAAAAGCAATGAAATGAGAAAACTTCCCTCCGTTAGTAACTGATCTGCAGGGTGTTTATTAACAGTGCTCGCAGTAGGTACACTTATGACTTTCAATGTGAACACCATGGCACAACATCTTGTGTCCGGTGTTCTCCAGGCTCCCCCTGTGATCACAGAGTAGCATGGATCCATTTTCAAGCTGATGCCAGGAAGACTATTTAACAGAACACTCGTGGATTTCTGCCTTTGTAAATCGTGAATACACAAACACTAACCTCAAGTTTATACACCCTGTATGTTACTGTTCATACTTGGCAGGTGGGACAACTTTTTATGGCAAATGTTAAAACAGTTCATCGATTTGCTACCTTGAAGTAGTTAAGGGTCCTGTATTAGTCTAGGTTCTCCCGAGAAGCAAGCCAATGGGAGATGTATATGTGTGAAGAAAGCTTTATTATAAGGAGTGAGCGCCCATGGTTACAGAGGCTGGCAAGTCCAGATTTTCAGAGCCCAAGTTCCAGGTTGAGTCTGCAGGCTGCAGGCTGTGGATAACCAGGAAGAGTTAATGTCCCAGTTTCAAGGCTGCCAGGCAGAAGGCTCGCTGACTAGGCCACAGTGGTTCTCAACCTTCCTAATGCTGCGACCCTTTAGTACAGTTCCTCATGTTGTGGTGAGCCCCAACCATAAAATTACTTTCTTTGCTACTTCATAACTGTAATTTTGCTACTGTTATGAATTGTAATGTAAATATCTGTGTTTTACAATAGTCTTAGGCTCTACAGCAGCGGTTCTCAACCTGTGGGTCAAGAACCGCTAGCAGGGTCACCTAAGACCATCGGAAAACACAGATATTTAAAACACATGAGGAACTGTATGAAAGGGTCGTGGCATTAGAAAGGTTGAGAACCACTGGACTAGGGGGAGGGTCAACTTCTGGTTGTATTTAGTTCTTCAATTGATTAAATGAGGCCCAACCACTTGAGGGGTGGGGTAATCTTCTTTACTCAGTCTACCAATGTAAATGTTAATCTCACCCCCAAATACCAGCACAGAAACACCCAACATAATGTTTGACCAAACATCTCCACACTAACAGCCCAGTCGAGTTGACACATAAAATTCATCATCACAGTTCCCATGGGTAAAATCTCCAATCCATAAAAGCTGATGTGAGATTGATTTCTATATGTGGTATGAAGTGCGATAATTTATTTTATCAGCACTTATTTCTTCATGAAAATTCTTGAGGGAATTCTAGTAAGTTTACAAAATTGCACACATCTGAATTTCCAACTGTCACAAAGGTCATAGAGCCAGATTTTGAGTAGGTTCTAAAACTTCATTTTCAATCTGAAGAGAATTCCCAGAGCCATCATAGACGGAGGTATTGGCACTGTCAAATCAACTGACACTGTTGATTTTCCTGCTTAATCAATCAACTATTTGGCAGTCAAGTCAGGCTGAGAATGGATTCCTGGCTGATGCATAGAGTCTTAATTTAAGCCAATATGTGGCTGGATATGGTTACAGAATATCCTGGACAAGACTTCATAATAAAATCTAAAATTATCTGTATCTTTCTGCTACTGTAGATCTAAACAAGAGAACCTGGAGGCTCTAGTTACTCTCTTATAGACTGTCCTCAAATATCCACTAATTTTAGCCAAATTATAGCTTCTAAATTCTTCTGTATTCCATTGACTTTGTCCATTTGGCACATATAGTATTCCTGACCCACAAATATTGTCACTGATTAAACTTGCCCACATGGCTCTCAGAGACTTTCTTTGATTTTATAAAACACAAACAAATATTGTTAAGGAATATGCTTATTTAAATGTGTAATAAATGAACCTTTTCCATAGTATTATAAACCAATTAAAATCTGAGTCATGCTTAATGTAAAAAAAAAAAAAAATCCCTATGCTTTTCCCACAATTTGGATGTTCATCCTCTCCTGTGCTGTCCACTTCTCCCATTTCATTGACTCTTATAGAACATTTCCATTGTCTCTGGTCTCTGTCACAGATTTCATCGTAGACCTTGTCTTTTCACACACATTTAGGTAGCTGGCTCCATTCATCTATGGGTCACCTATTCCAATTTCCAGAAACCCTTCCCTCAATTGTTCAAACAGTCATAGAGGAAAAAAGAAGCATTAGGAATATTTTCACTGATGTCAATTATCCTACTTCCTTTACAAAGGACATAGAGTTGCAGGCAACTTTGATTTTTTTTTTAATCCTCAACCCAGGAGTGAAGATATTTTTTCACTGATTTTTAGAGTGAGAGGAAGGGAGAAGGAAGGGGATGGGGGAAAAGAGAGAGAGAGATGTGAGAGAGAGACAGAGATTGGTTGCCTCTCACAGTTCCCCATCTGGGGGGTGGGGATGGCACCAGCAACCCAGGTACGTGCCCTTGACCAGAAATCGAACCAGTGACCCTCCAATGTGTGGGCAAGGGCTCTAACCACAGAATGAGACAGCTTGATTTTAAAAAGAATTGCTCTTATTTTGCCTTCTGATAATTTTCAACAATGTAACATTATATTTGCCTGTGGAACTGTAAGCTACCTTGCCTGTTTCCCTTTCACCTTCATTGCTACTTCCATCTTTACTTGGGAAGAAGGGGAGGTTGCTTCTTTCTTCCACTACTTTCCCTCTTTTATTCCTATCATCTCTGTCTTCATGATTTTCTTCTCTCTTTCCTTCTATCTTCTTTCTTCCTTCTAACCTAAATACCTTCTTTCTGCTTCTCTTCATTAGGTTTATTTAAAAAGAGAAACAAGGTTTTGTTCTGGCAAGTTAATTACTATTACCTATCTGAAGAAAAAATATGCATCACCTAAATACATAACTTGGCATTTCAGTTCATAGTCATACACATTTATAGTATTATCTTCATGTTTCTCACAGATTATAAATCATATTGGCTCTTCCCTTGGATGTGATTTGACTGTAAAATCTCAAATATCCCAGCAGGGATTGTGGTTAGAGGTGGGAATAGCTTCTTGCTAAAGTGTCACCACTTATGAATTCCAGGATAAAGCTGTTGCTTGAAGACCTCTCCATTCCTTGAGTGATCTGCTAGGTCAGATTCTCTCATCAAATTTGTCACTGGGAGGAGGCCTTGACTACTGTTATCTAGCCCTTTCATCACCCTTAACATTTCTCTGGCATGATTTAAATGGGTTTTCACAGTACTCCAACATCAGGGAGCATATTCTGCCAGCATAAAACATGTTCAGTAGCTACAATCATAAAACATCTAAATTTATCCAATTTCATTTTTTGGATGCTTTTTTTCCTTCACCCCACATGCCAAACTAAGTCATTTTTCCTGACTACTGGTACAAACAGGCCCCAAAGTATCCAATCTGAAAACAAGATTAATTTATGCTTTCAATTTTTTTCTTTACTCTTGTAACTGCATTTTCAAATGTTCAAGGCAATATTTCACTACAATGTGTATGTTTGTAATAATAGAAAATATTTTTTAAGTATTAGGACTCAGGCATACTAACCATTTTCACCCACTCTTACAGATGAAGAGATGCAATACAGAAAAGATAACAGATTTGCCCCAAATCATACTTCTAGAGAGTGTCCAAACTGGCATCAGGCATAGGTTCCAGGCCCTAATAGTCAACATTAGTATACATTTAGGGGAAGTCCAGATATTGTTCTAAGGGATATTGACTATTATTAGATAGTGTTCATGCTTATAATTTCGAGCTCAAAACAAAGCATCTCTTTTATAAATGCAAAAACTACAAAATCTTTGACTCCAACACATTGTAGGAAATTGTGGTACATTTTAAGTCAATTGTTAGCTACCCACCATTTCTTGGGGTATCCTAATATTAAGTTGAACTTTATAAAAGTCACTGAACTGTTTATTGATCTAAAATTATAAGTAAATGTAGTTTAATCTAATGCTTTAATGATATAGTAAACAGACTCTGGGACTAAAATAATGTCAAAATCTGTGCCTTTTTATTTCCTACGTGCTGAAGTGGAGATAGGATGGGAGTGAGTGGAGAGAAGTAGAAATTTTGACCAATTAGAGAAAGAAAAAATAATCCAAACGGAAACACTTCCTTTGGAAATGTTTCAATAAGACATTGCAATGATGAGAGTGTGCAAGAATTAAAACCTAAACATGGCAAGTACCTGACAAGTCTCTTTAACAGCTCCCTATTGATTCACTTTAGCCTGATGTCCGGGCGTATTCACTCCTCCCTCAAATACCCGTAGCTTGACCGACTCCCAGTTCTTGCTGAGGCAGCATGTGGGACCTGGCTCCATTATCTTTAGTTTCCGGGACTAAAAAATACCTGGTGAACCTAGCAACCAGCTACATGCAATGCAGTCAGCTGAAGTCTTGGTGAAAGTAAAACTCAGTCCATTTTGAAACATTTTGGAATCTTTTCTTTCATATGTAATGAAGAGTTATGGAGGCACTCATCTGAAACCCCTCATTTCAACCATGGTTTTCTGTCTGCTGCCACAAAGAGGGAACACAAACCAATACAGGAACATCTCTTACGCTTCGAGCTATAAAAACAACATATTTGTCCTGAGATATAGCCATTTCAAGTTTACAAATTTTGAGAAATTACTTATACATTTAGGAAACATGTATTAGACAGAGGATGTGAGTGTTTGGGATTCAGAGTGTGTTCTCACATCCATCCCGGTATCGCCAATGCTCTATTTTTGGTATGAGTGCATAATGTTCAAAGTTGTCATTTGTGAATGTATAGTTTATATCACTGCCAAGTTACTCATTGTTTTCTTTATTTAAATTGGCATCCTGATTTACTTCAAACAGTTTTTGAGATGGCACTAATTAACTCAGTGCTTGGGTAGGAGACCAAAATAGGAATAAAATAATTTCTTAATAGGATAGGGCTGTGACAGTCTGAATTCATAAATGGAGACACACAAGGAGACATTCAAAAGCTGTAACCATGAATTAAATATAGGATATTCAGAATATGCCTACATTTGTGAGAAAGTGAAGAATAGATTCATAGATAAGGAAGGTACATTTGAGATAATATAGTCCACTTTTTATAGTCAATTTTTGGAAAGAATAATGAATAAGGAACTTGAAAAAAATTCTAAAGTTAGTTTGTAATAGTCAGGGTTGAAATGTATGCTCCCTGATTTCCAGCCCAGTGTTTTCCTACGGTGCAATAGAGATGTGAAATGACCAAGGCAAAACTTCCTTCTGATCCATTGAATGCACTGGAGAAACAAGCACTGTTCTTCTCCATAGAAAAAGGTTAAGGCGGGGAGAACTGCTTTTGCAAATGGCAACTTAGAACTTTTTCTGGTGTCCTGGTATTTCCGCCTTTGAAGGCGCCCGGGAGAGAATGCGACTACAAAAACTGCAGTTAGAAAGTGAGAGCAAATGATAGGCCTGATGCTAGCACAGGCAATATACTTTTCTGCAGTGTGTTTGACAGTTTAAAGGGAGAAATAGCAGAGGAAATGTGATCATTCCCTTCAGCGGCTGGAAATGGCATGGACACAAAAACACTGTCTTGCTTATTGGTCTAAAAAATAAATATGATTTTTTTAAGGGAAGTGGATCTTCAGGTGTCCATGTTTATTCTGTGACTGTGGGAAGTTGGCTTAATAACTCATTTTTTTCTCAATCTTCATAGGCATTATTTTTATTGGATAAAGTGACCATCTAAAATTGATTTGCCTTAATTTTTTTAAAGCAAAAAAAAGATTATTACAGAGTTAGGAACCATGTTTACATTTGATTTGGAAAGAGAGAGGTTTCTGGTAAGGAGTAATCCAGGTGTGCAACTCTCAAGAAAGAAAGAAAAATGATGAGGTAAAACATATGATTATTTCTGAAAAGAAGAGATAATACTGGAAGTTAGAAAACTGGACATATGTACAATGTGGAAGTGACACTGAGAAACAAGTTGAATTGATGCCATCCAAATTAAAGCCCCTAAAGTAAAAAAAGATTAACTGAAAAAAGTATTTTTAAAAATTATTATTTAACGTTACTTTTTATGACATTAAATGTGGACACATGACTACAGAGATTTGAAATTTGACAGATAGCATGGGTCTGATTGCCAAAATATATTTAAGTATTTTTAAGGTCCACTGAGTGTATATGATCTGGTAAGGACAAAACCCTGATTCAGATGGGCCAGAACCCTAAAAGACCTGTCAGACTGCCTTTCTAATAATTATGCTACAGAGAAATGCTACAGAGAAGTGAAATTATGCTACAGAGTAACTTCAGTGAATACACATACAGCCTGCAGCAATGGGTATTTTTCTCCAAAGGATCTAAAAGTATTTGTGGGTTAATTCTTTCCCGAGTCAAATCAGTGGCTTTTCCAGTGTGCATTTTGAAAAACTGATAGAACAGAAGTGGTAAAATTATCTTCTAAGAAATTCACCTTTCACATATGTTAACTGTGGTTTGCTTATTTTCTCAAACTTTAGGAAATATAAAATGATTTTTTAATAAGGAATATTTTAAAAATAAACTTTAGCATTTACTATTAGATATTTGTCAATAGGAACTTTGTTTTTTGCCCTCGATTTAAAAAAAAAAACCTCTTTGGAAATAATTTTTTGCCTTTTAAGGTTATATGTAAATCAATGGAAATAGGTGAGGAAGACCTGCTCTATTTAGAGATTCCAAGAAGTGATTTCCTCTCCAATTATTTTCATATCTTATTTTCACATCTTATAAAACAGACCTCATAGGCCCTAAAAGTACATGAGCTTTAGCTGCACATTAGTCCTGCTATTAGCCCATGATTTTCAGGCAAAGTACACCATCCAAGAGACATAGTCATTGCTTCCCAAGAAATTACAAACTGTAATGTGTATGTTTGCACATGGATATCTGCGCAACAGTGAATCTTCACTGTTGCAACATCTCCAACTCTATCCCCACCCCTGTCATATGTGATTTGTACTTTGTTTTGTTTTGTGTTACCAACATTTCTCCAGGAATGTATTAGGCACTTGATCCAGTCTCTCTAGATCTGAAATCACGATTCTGAGACTAACTGCACCTTCCCCTGCCTGTAACAATTTTACAACATGGCCAGAAGGCTTGCTGCAATTCTTACTGTCACATATGAGATACAAGGAAAGACAAAGATTTTGACCATTAAGGAGAAAATTAAGCCTATGGTATTTATAGCAAGACAGGAGGGGTACCTGTAACATTAACAGAATAATGAAAATAAATTATAGAATCTATTTTATTTGATATGGCTCTTCAAATTTCTGTCTTTGTGTAATTTTCCTAGTTTTATTAGTGTTATTCGGGATTTGTAGGTATGACTTGGAACACTTTCTAACAGAAACCTTGTAATCATGAGACAGATTTTTTTTTCAATTTTTCTAGTTTTTTGTTTGCTTTTTTTTTGTTTTTGTTTTTTTGTTTTATGTTTTGTTTTTTATATCCTTACTGTTGCTAGGCACCACAGTCCCACAATCATTGGTTTGCTTTTTACTCTCTCTTTTTGTTTGGTCAATACTAGTACAATGACAGAATTGCTGTGCAATTTTTTTGTAATGTATCTTTATTGTTGAAAGTATTACCAATGTCCCCCTTTTGTTCCTATTGACCTCCTCCACCCTGCACTCACCCCCTGCCCCAGGCCTTCACCACAATATTCTCTGTGTCCTTGGGTTATGCATATATGCATATAAGTTTATTTGGTTAATCTCTCTCCCCCGACCCCCACCAGCCTGCCTTCCCTCTGAGATTCTTCAGTATGTTCTATGCTTCTATGTCTCTGGATCTATTTTGTTCATCAGTTTATTTTGTAGAGCTTTATGATCTAGCCACATATTTTGGGAGAAAAAAGTTCTTCACTAGAGGTGCTAACATTTCTGGCAATTTTATTTATATTTAATTTAAATAATTTTTTGACCCATCGAGAAAAATGCATCCTTTTAACATGTGTTTCATTGTGAGGGGTTCTAGGATGAGTATTTTCATCTAGTAATATCAGGATAATTTTTACATACAAAGTAACTTATGATTTCCAAATTAACTCCTTGATCTTGGCCACACTGTTTTGAATGGTCACGGTCAGTCTTGCTGTTCTAGCTATTACCATCTAGTTTTACTTCTACATAACTAAAACACAAGGGTTACAATGTTATTTTTTAATAGAGAGAGAGTGCATTCTAAAGAGCTCACACAGCTAAAATTGCTCATACTCTTGGACTAGCATTAACCAAAGTGCGCTCCACTAATACTTATCTTGGCTAATAGTTACTTGAGGGGGAAAAGAGCTGGTAGGGGCAGCAGTGGAGATTTTTGGTAGGTGGAGGAAGCTGGCACAATGCAAAACTGATGACTTCTCAGTCTTGAAAATGCTAACCTTCATTCTGATAATATCAAAGTGTTTATGATATGACATGTGTCCCCCAATGAAATCACAGTATCACACCTTTTAATTTGCAAAAAATAGTTAAGTCTTCTAATATTCACAGGAATATATTTTGGAAAATAGTTTTAGATAATTTCCTTACTTAGGATAGAAATCATCTCTTGCTTAGAGGTTTTCTCAAAGTATTTTTCCTTTTTGAACATAAATGGATACTTCTCTTTCTAATCCAATTAAATTATATATATAGACAAAGCTATGAATACAGCAACTTTTGGAGGGGCTTTTTTTTCCTGTTAATTTCTGCCCTTTTTGCATGTGACAATTCAGGTCTCTTCATAAAAAGTAGCTAAAACCTGTGACATTACCTTATATTCTGGGGTTATTCTTGCCACAGTCCCTTGCCTCTGTCTAAATCAGCATTTGTGTGATCAGTACAACTTTTGCAAATGAGGTTAATCCTATCTAATAAAAGGGTAATATGCAAATTAACTATCACTCCAACACACAATATGGCTGCCCGCATGTGGACACAGGATGGCTGGCAGGGGAGAGCAATTGTGGGCTATCAGGCCTGCAGGGGAAGGCAGTTAGGGGTGACCAGGCCAGCAGGGGAGGACAGTTAGGGGCAATCGGGCTTGCAGGGGAGCAGTTAGGCGTCAATCAGGCTGGCAGGCAGAAGCGGTTAGGGGCAATCAGGCAGGCAGGCAGGTAAGTGGTTGGGAGCCAGCAGTCCTGGATTGTGAGAGGGATCCCAGATTGGAGAGGGTGCAGGCCGGGCTGAGGGACACACACACACACACACCCTCCCCCTGTGCACGATTTATAAGAAGTTGTGGAGACTTGCAGAGCTCTCTCTCTTCTGTCACTAATGGATCATCAGAAAGGGGCAGTCACTTTCCTCTTTTGGCTCAAGGCAGTATTTCTTGTTAGAATTTTAAGTCATAATTTTAAGTTAGATGCTATACCAAGATGACTGCTACAATAGGAAGTTTGAGGCATGAGTTCCCATTTTCATCCAGCCAGTAAATATGTATATTTGGCTATGTGCAAATCAATGTATCCCTTTAATTTTTCATTCTGGATCTATATATATTCAACAAATACACATTGCGTAATTTTAGCTTATGAGAGCACTTTCTATATATTAAAAAATATCTAGCAGTGCAAGCCTTATGGTTAGTTACTTTGAGATAGGTATTGTGGATGGAATTATTATGATATTTACTATAGCATCTTAAATTAGGAAATTAGTAAGGAACTGGGATGTACCTTGGTAAACCAATGAGAGAAAGATTTGGGAAAAAGTGTGATATTAAGACATTCCTTTCAAAAATGATTTTGGGGGAGGAGTTTAGCTAGACCTTAAGAACTAGAAGCCTGGTACACGAATTTGTGCATGGGTGGGGTTGGACCAAACTGTCCTGATTGGGGCCAATCGGGAGCAGGGCCAGGTGGGGAGGGGGGCTGCAGGCTGTTGGCCATCTGGCCCCACCCCCTGGTCAAACTCCCCATCAAATTCCCAGTGGAGGGGACAATTTGCATATTAGCCTTTTATTATATAGGATTGCTTACCATACAGGATTATACTTCACCTAATAGACAGATGAAACATAAGTTAGAAAGTTAGTAAAAAAGTGACATCAAAAAAAGTATTTGAATATGTTTAATGTTTTTAGAAAAACATTGTAATAGTCTTTGTGAGAAGGATCAAAATTTCACTGAATTTTCACATATTTTCACCCTTGAACAATATGGGTTTGAACTACACAGGTCCACTTACATGTGGATTTTTAAAAATAAATATATAGTCAACCCTTCATATGCCTGGCTTTCACATCTGCAGATTCAACCAAATGGCAGTTTAAGACAGTATTTTTTTAAACCACTGCTGGGAATATGTGGTTCTAGAGGGCCAACTTGAGTTATACTCAGATTATCAAGTCTGTGGGAGTTGGTGCTCCTACACCCCACAGTGTTCAAGGGTCAACTGCCTTTATTTTATTGTTCAATATTATTTCACTTGAAATTACATAAGTATGTTTATTTTATTAGGCTGCTATAACAAACTCGGTGGCTTAAAGCTACAGACGTTTATGTCTCTCAGTTTTGGAGGCTAGAAATCTGAAATCAGGACTGTGGTCCCTCTGAGTTTATGGAGAAGAATCCCTTCCATGCCTTTCTCCTAGTTTCTAGTCACTTCCCACAATGCTTGTGACCCTTGCCCTACTGATTCCTCCCTTCATCCTCACATGGCCTTCTCTCTTTGCAGGTGTGTGTGGGTGTGTCCAGATTTCCTTCTTTGTTAAGGAATTTAGGGTCCAACCTGTTTTCGTAGAACCTCATTTTAACTTGATTATATCTGTAAAGACCTAATTTCCAAATAAGGTTACAGTCATAGAATTCAGCTGGACATAAATTTGGGGCTAGTATCACTATTAACTCTAGTACAATGAATGTAGCATGTTTAACCAAAGAACAAAGGGCCAGTAAAATAAAGAATTAGAAGAAAGGTACCAGCAATATTCTGGGCCAATATGATGATGCTTTTTATAGTTAAAACTAGAGGCCCAGTGCACGAAAATTTGTGCACACAGTGTGTATGTGTGGGGCGGGGGGAGGGGGAGGTCCATCAGCCTGGCCTGCACCCTCTCACAATCTGGGGCCCCTCAGGTAGGGTCCCTAGGCCTGGCCTGAGATCAGGGCCTATCGGGGGGCTTTCCTTCACCTGGCTACAGGGAGCTGGCCCCACCCCTGCCACTGCCACTGCTTGCCATCTGTACAGTGCTGCCTCCCCTCCCCTGCTACCAGTAGCCTCCCTCTGCAGGCAACAGGCTGGGGTGCGATGGCTTGGCTGGCTGGGCAACCCTCTTTCTTTGCTTGGGGGTGGGGTCAGCCTAGCAAGGGGCTGTCTGCCTACCTGATCTCCCCTAACCACTTGCCTGCCTACTTAATTACCCCTAACCACTTGTCTGCCTGCCTGATCACCCCTAACCACTCTGACTGCCTGCCTGATTGCCTCTAACTCCTTGCTTGGGGGCAGGAGGCAGCCCGCAAGGGGCCATGGTGGTCTGGTCTCTGTTCATTTCAGTTGTAACACCTCTGGCCTTTTATTATATAGGATACCCATAGTTTTGCTTTTGATTCCAATATGAGGCTATTCTTTTTAATAAAATCCTTCATATAATTTATTTGAATTTAACCTTCCATTCTGCCTCTAACATTAAAGCTTCAGAACAGTAGGATATTTTTATTTTACAAAAACAAATACAACAAACCAGAAATTATTTTACTCAGTATAGCAACTGAATAAATATTGTTGAATTAATTAATTACTAAAAATACCAAAGTGATGTTCTAAATATCACTTGAATTCTTATTTTATTTTTTTTTTTACTCTTCTGTTTCTTTAATGTTCCCTTTGTTTTGTATTTTGTCACATGACATGTTTTATTTACTTTGTCATCTGTTGTATTTTGGAAAGTACAAGCTCCCCTTAAAAAAAAAATTGAACTAAATTTTCCAAATATCAAAGTACAGAGTAAAGTAATAAAATTTTACCTTCCACTGTAGAAGAGGAAGAAATTCTCAGACTTCATTAATTTAGTCTCAGAAAATAAATGTAAATTATTGTTATGACTATATTAGTAGAAATTAAGAAATATAATTGTGTTTAAATAATACTCCAGACTTCTGCATTTAATTGGATAGCCAGAGTTGCACCAATTATTTGGATTTGGGCCTATGAAGTAGTATGAGAACATATCAACAATTCTTATTCTCCAGAGTTCCAGCTCTCTTGAGTCCTTCATTTTTATTGATCACTTCGTAGGCTAGAGTGTACCCTCTAGTATTTTATTCAGAAAAGACACATGAGGAATCTGTCTTTAGTATTTTACCATGTTTGCAAACACCTTTCCGTAAATTGTGTACTTATGAATGATGACTTGGCTGAGTATAGAATTTTATGTTCATAGTCCTTCCTTGAGCCTTTGTAAAAATAACTTGATACATAATCCACATTTATATGTGGAGTCTGAGAAAATCCTTTTGTATATGTGCAGGTTTTTCATTTGTTTTTGTTGTTGTTGTTTTTGTAGGTTTATAATTATTTGCTCACTCTGGATATTTGGGTATTTTTCTTTCTTTTAAATTAAAAGATTGGAATACACATAATTTGATGTCCTTTAATATTTTTTCTATCTTTTTCTGCAATGTAATAGGCTTAAGAAAATTCTTATTCAGGAAATATTTCACTCTCATTTTTAATTTATCTTTTTAATATAATATTTCTTATATAATGTCTTATAACCTACGATTTCATGCTTTATTCTCTTTATTTATATCCAAGAAACCCTTTAGTATGTGTGGTTTCAATTTTTTTTAACATCTAAAACAACTTCCTTTCTTAAGATCTTGGTTTTAATGTCACTTCTAAAAGAGGCCTGTCCTGATTGTCCTCATCAACAATAATAAAACAACATAACTATAACAGGGAAACACTGTTTTCCCTCACTGTTTATGTGCAGGGACCATGTCTTTTCATCACTGTAGCCAGTGATTCTCAATTCACATTGATAGGATCTCTGCCCAGTGACATTTCATCTCACTTATTCCATCTCTCCTTTTGCTGTACAGATTATTTCTTAAGGTCACTTTTTCCTACCATGTTAAGTTCCTACAGGAAGGGAGAGGGCAAAGGAGGAAGGAAGGTTGAATTCATGATTTTTTGCTCTCCTTTTCAATAAAGTCAATTTTTAAAGTGTATATTTTCTGTTGATCTTCTTAGTAAAAATACTTTCACTTAAATTGTATTTGGCATTTACATGGTACCAGTTTGCGTGTGTATATGTGTGTGTATGTGTTTCAGAGTGTTCATACTAGAGTGAAATGAGACTGATCTAGATTCTAACTGATAGTGTGAAATATCACTTGTGAACAGAAAGAAATGTCCTTACAATAGGAAGAAAGGAAGGGAGAGGGCAAAGGAGGCAGGAAGGTTGAATTCATGATTTTGATTTCTAGAACCATTTCATTCTCAGTATACCATGCCGTCTGTTACAGTGTCTTTCAGAATTAAAACTGTGTTTGTTTGTACTGGAAGAAATTTCAGATTCCACAGGACTCAGTATGAACATTGTCACAATACAGATTCTAGTACCTTTCCTTATTATCATGACCTTCTTCTGTTCCTTGTAAGTTAAAATCAGAGAAAGTAAACTTGGGATGAGATAATGTTATCTTCCACCTCATCTTGCTGCCTATAAGCCTGAAAATCGGCAACAGACTGCATAATCTACCTTCCGCTCTCTACTGTTTGCAGCTTGAAATTTCAAAGTGGTTACTTTCCCAGGGTACAGTACTTACTGTCCATCTGCCAGTAGGTTGAGTGGCTGTATTAGACCAGCAGTAAAGAAATACAGCATCTACCCAACATTCGCTACACAGTATTATCCAGGCCATGCAACATTGCCTTTTCTTGCAGATGACAACACAACTTAAAAAAGAAAAAAAAAATCTTCAAATGGAGGATGGAATTTTAAAGAAAAGTCATTTCACTATGTACTAGGCTTCAAGAAAGTATTGTTTAGCTTTTAGCAATTGTAACATCAATATATTCTTAGCTACTAGAGGAATAAAGTAACAGGGAATTTACCTTAACAAAATCATCAGCGAAGGCATTTCTTTCAGATTAATAAATATAAAATTATAGAATAGCACTTATCTTTAAGCTATCCAAACTCTTTTACAATAACATCTTAACTTCAAGAAGATGGATTTGTATGAACAACTGCCATACTTTCAGGTAACTCTGACAAAGAATATAAATTTAGATATTTAAAATGAAAATTTCTGAAGAATATCTGATTAGAATTTTACTTTTTTTTTTTAACTGCATGCTATTTTCCTTTCCATCATTAGGAAGTATTTTCTTTACCACTGAAAGACATCTATTCTGACTCAAACATACCAAATTTAATAAATAAACTCAAGAGATATTGCATATTTTTATTCACAGTTTTCAGAGTTGAAACTGTTGAGCAGTAAGAGAAAAGCTGAATATTTCTCACTTCTCACTGCTAAAACTCTGCTTCACTGTCAATGAATTACCCCGAGAAGGAAGAATACCATTCACTAGAGTAGAAAATGTTGGAAACCAAAATAACACTGGGAAATTGGCAGTTATTATTTCCACTCTACCGATACTGAAACAAAAGCAGACGAAGCTGAACCACTGGAAAACTCGACCAAAGCTCAGTTAGCAATGAAGTTACAGAATTGAGATATAGACGCTCATCTTTCTAAATCCAATTCAGTGACCTAAAACATATCAACTAAATCCAAAAGCAATTTAAAAATAAAACAACAAAGAAAAAATACTTCCCTAATTCTTTTCAAGTTATACTCCTAAGTGTATGTAGGCCCTAAAATAGTTTTATATGTTCTTAAACTACATCAGTAATAATTATAGCTTCTCTTTTTTGCCAGTAATCACAGCAAAATTAAGTTAATTTACAATTTAAATAAAGAAATAATAATAATAGAAAAGTGGGATAAAAACATAAAACAAGAAAGTCTTCAAAGAGAATAGTTTCACCAATGGATCATGGATATATGACAATTTGTGGAAAAATAAAAAGGTAAGATATCAAAAGCTGTTTTGCTACTAGTATACATGAGCTCTTCCCAAGCACTTCTTTAGCAAATGTGCTTAATTAAGGCATACAAGAATTAAATTAAGTACTAAAATAGCAGCTGAGTAAGTATATGCAAGTTGGGCACTGTATATCTAAGTTCTTAAAAATGTTTTTTGTAGATTTTTCCATTATTTTGGCTCACCTTTAATTTTACTATAATTTGTTAAACCCAAAGATGGAAGGTTTGCATATTTATTTGGATAAATTTCCTGCACATGAAAACAAAAAGTGTCTTATTTACAATAGAATAAATACATAATCACACTTCTATAATTAACAATTGAGAAAATAATTTAAAAATAATTGCTATTTGAACAACATAAAAGACTAATATATTTTTCTATATTAAAATGTATTGTCCCAACGTCCATTTTTTCATTTGTATAAGCACTCCAGTTTATTATTGTTTTGGTTTGTATGATATATATTTTTTTTTCCATTGTTGGATTTTTGCTTTTAAATCTAGTCTACGATCTCTGCCTTTTAATTAAGGTATTCAAGCTATTTATAGTTGATGCAATTTTTCTACTATTGCATTTTAATATATCATTTTATTATTTGTTTTCTGCATGTCTCTAGTCTTTTTTCTGTTTCTAATTTCTTTAGTGCTAAATAAATATTTTTGTGTATTATTTTAATTATTTTTCTATATTTTTGAGGGGTTTTTTTAGTAGTTGCTCTAGAGATGGCAATATGTATTCCAATTTATTTCAGTATACTTCATAGAAATACTAACTTGATTCTGATAAAATAAAATAATGTTGATTCAATATAGTTTCATTTCCTCTTTTGTGCCATTATTGCCATATGTTAGATCTATATCTATATATATAAAAGCCAAGCGCCCGGAATGCCGGAACGCCGGAACACCAGAACAAACAGAACGACCAGTCACTATGATGTGCAGTACAGTGGCCAACCAGCACAATCGAGGCCCTGATCAGACACCCCAACCTCCTGCAGTGCCCCCTTACCTCAATCAGGTGCAGGGCCGGCCGGACCCCACCCATGCACAAATTCAGGCACCTGACCTCTAGTATGTTATAACACAATATAGGATTATTATAATTGCTTTGTATATCCTGATTTTTTTAATTATAAGAAATTGTAAAATGCATTTGTAAAATCTTTTTTTACAGGCCATGCTTACCATACATGACATTCTTCATTTCTTCCAAAGGATTCTGTTGCTCCTCAGGTGTCATTTCCTTTTAGCTTGAAGGACTTCCTCTAGCATTTACTGTAAGGTTTAGCATTTACTGTAAAGTCTAGCATTTACTGTAAGGTAAGCCTCCTAGCAACAAATATCCCAAATTTATTTTCCTGGAATATCTATATTTTACCTTATATTGAAAGAAGAGATTTGCTGATATAGAATTTCTGGTTAAGAGTTTTGTTTGTTTGTTTGTTTTGTTTTTTCTTTTTGTACTTTTAATGTCACACCACTGCCTTCTTGAGTCCAATCTGATTCTGATGGTAAAGTAGCTATTGATTGCATTGAAGCTCTCCTGTATAAAATGAGTCCTTTTTGTCTTACTGTTTTCAAGATTTTCTTTTTGAATTTGGATTTAGATAGGTAGACCATAATGTGGCTAGTTAAAACTATTATTTTGTATTTGTCCTAATTAAATTTGTTAATTAATGGTTTTCATTAAAATTTAGATGTCTTTTTCCATTATTTTTTCACTGATTCTTTTTTCTGTCATCTGGAACATGCTGTGGAGTCTCTTTTCATTCTGTCTTTTTCATTCAGTTTACTACTCCAGAATTTTTATCTGTTTATTTGTTATAACTTCTATATCCTTGCTGAGTTTTTTATTTGTTGATCCATTATTGTCACACTGCCATAGTTTTCTTTTAATTTTTTCCATGGTTTCTGTTATTTCTTTGAAAATATTTAAATAGCACATTGGAAGTATTTTTTCTACTAGACTTAACATTTTTGGATACTCAGGGACAGATACTATTAACTGTTTGTTTTTAATTCCCTGTAAATGTGTCACAGTTTCCTGTTTGTTTTGGGTTTGTTTTTGTTTGTGTTTTTCATTTCTCATTAATTTTTAATACCAGTCTTTAACAAATAACTCTACCTATAGAAAATAATATCTATATCTATTGCAAATAGATTATTGTATATTTTGTAACATGTCTGGATTTTGATATTTTGCCTCAATAATAGCTATTTTTTGTTATGCATTTCTTTATTTTAGTTTTTAAATTGTTCCTGGACATAATCTGTGACACCTGTCTCCATTGTAGTATATGGTTAGTCATGTCTCTGCTCAAAAAAATTTTTTATTCTTTTTGTTTTGTTTTGTTTTGTATTTGCTTTAATTTGGCTTCCTAGGAGATGCCCCTGTGTCTGCATAACCTAGTAGTCATTGAACAATTGCAAGGAAATTGTTCTTAAACACTTTGAGCAAGTAGGGTTTCTGTCTCCGGTAGATGGATCTGTGCCTGGGTAGAGGAACACATTCAATGGTCATGTCATTTTCAAGTTGCCCCAATTTTACTTTTCCCTATAGTCCCTTTCAAGTCTTCTGCACATATACATGTGGTCACAGGATTGACCAGGAATGTTTAAACATCTTGGGACTCTTCTAGTGTCAGCTAGACACATACAGAGCTTCAGCCAGAACATGCTTGGCCCACTCACATCTCACATCTCACATCTCACATCTCACCATCTCACATCTCACATCTCAGGCAAGTACAACGGAGGAATTGGCTCTCACCTGTTTGCTTGCCTTCAAGAAGTTAGTTCCACTAATAATACTGATGGAGATGGGTATCACCTAGCATTCCAAATAGAAAGGCTGTCAATCCTTATAGCTTTGCAGTCCTGACATAAACACCGCACTGAGCTGGAGTAATGGCTCAAATTCCCACTGTTCTTCTCTAAAGTCTGTCAAGTATAAATGTTTCTCTACTTGTATGCCTTTGACTAATTTCCAGAACAATGAAGTAATAGCTTTTGTCAATTTGTGACAATATGTAGCTATTTTTTAGAGAGAGTGCCTGCCAATCTTACTTATAACAAGAAGTCTGACTTTTTAAATTTGTCTATATTTCACAATAACATGAAGATAAAACAAAAAGTAATCCAAATATCTCTTCATGGAAGAAGCTGAATAGTCATGAAGAAACATAGAATTATGTTTATAGTATCATGCATTTTTGTTGTTTTTCCAACATGTCAAACATGGAAACACATTTTAAATTCTAAATGCCACCTTATAAAAATAATTTGAATGTAAACTTTGCTGAAAATTCATGACAAATGGAAGGACAAATTGGTATGTGAAAAAAGTATTTTGAAAAATGTAGAAAAGTTGTGGATTAATGCTAAAGATGAAAAGATTGAGTCTAGCTAACTTACATACAAGGAAACAATCAAAATCATCTGTACTCATAAAAATAGAAATTTATGCACAACAGTGTTATAAAGGTCTCTGAAAGATTATAAGAAATGGGAACTAAAGGGCAAAGAAAGATGAAATGTGAATATTATACTCAATAAGCCACTAGTGAGTAGACATGTTTTGAAAAACAATGACAGCATCTTTCCAAGAGAAAGTATTATTAAAAGCATATACAGCAACACTTGATTCTGACTGTGCCATAATGAAAAACTTTTAGAGAGAGTTGACAATGACTGGGAAACGATGTAAAGAAAGCATTTAGGAATCAATGTTAAATCTAATGCTATCTAAAAAGAATAAATGGTGCCCTGGCTGGTTTGGCTCGGTGGATAGAACATCAGCCTGCAGACGGAAGGGTCCCATGTCCAATTCAGGTCAAAGGCACATGCCCAGGTTGCAGGCTCAATCTCCTTTGGGGACATGCAGAAGGCAGCCAATCAATGATTCTCTCTCATCATTGATGTTTCTATCTCTCTCTCCCCTGCCTTCCCGCTCTGAAATAAATAAAAATATATTTTAAAAAATTAAAATAAAAATAATAAATGGCTTTGCCCCCAAAGACTCTAAGATAACAGCAATGTTGAAACAGTAAATGAAGTGTTCAAAAGACTAATTTAATTAATGAGAGAGACAGGAGAGTTTTGTATTTACTGTATTTTTAAGAATCTGGCTAAGCTAAAATTAATGTATGACTTTTTTAGTTTCTAAACAAAAGTAAATTTAGATATGCATAATTTAAAGAAAAGTTGTATCGAAATATTTGAAATCTTACCTAGAAAGGAAATGAGACATACTAAACTGAGGAGGAAATTTTAGTTTAGTTTTACCTGAATAAAAATGCAGGGAAATAAATCATTATGGTATTTCTTCTACAATTAATGTCCTGTATGATGTATAAAGATGATTAGGAAACTAAACTATTATATTGCCATTTGAATCAACATAACAAATATGTGTATAGTATGCTTTATAATTCATGAAACACACTAACTATTCACTGAAGACAGCCTTACAAAAGATCATGGAGGAAATTAAAAACAAAAATCCTTAGGCCTGTAATTACATAAAGACTGGTTTGTAATATGAATCAACTAAAGGTAATATTAACTAAACAATGATTTTCTAATGTAACATGAATATTACATAAATACCTTTAAAACTCTTATATTAGCTAAGCACATAACAAAAGTAGATAGTGGGTTTTCTTAAACTCCCAATACAGTCATTAGTACTATTACTTCTTGAAAATGGCCACAGTCTATTATGAAATTCTGTCCCTCCAGTCCATACTAAAAGATTATTCACAGGATATGGAATGCCAAAAGAGCTGCTAAGTGATACTGGAGCCCAATTTACGTCACTGAAACTCCAAACCTTTCTTAGCTCAAATGGAGTGAAATATATTCATTTTGCACTACACAGGCTAGCTGCTAATGGCCTCATCCCGCACTTTGGACACTTGTTCATGTAAGCACTTTATGCTGAAAGTG
The DNA here is from genome assembly GCA_026230045.1 of Corynorhinus townsendii. NCBI lineage: Eukaryota > Metazoa > Chordata > Mammalia > Chiroptera > Vespertilionidae > Corynorhinus > Corynorhinus townsendii. Next base: position 73,465,296 of record JAPDVU010000001.1, on the reverse strand, counting down.
AGGAAGCTGTATAGTGCAACAGAAGCTGCCTAATGCTTGTCCTTCTGCTGTGCTGAGGGTGTTCACGTATCATCACATGAACTTCCTACTCTGTGACTTCTGGTCAAAGATGAGCACTGCCTTTTTTAATCTTAGAAAACCAGAAAAACCAACAAGATTATTTAGAACAAAGTGATTTGGAGAAAAAGGCATTAGAAACTTGGCCATGAGAACACATTTTCCAGCTGCCCCTTTAATATTTGTTGTTTTTTGTGCCTAAGGGAAAAATATGACTGTTTCTTGATGATAAAGTGAAGTAAACTTAAATGAAGAGATGCAAAAAAAGACACAAAGAACAATAATGAATGCCCGTTCTCTTATCTGGCAACTACAGATATCAGTAAACTGTATGGCTGGTTTAGAATTAGTCAGCACGAGTTGGTGGTTAGGACTCCAAATGAGGTTAATGGAATTCACCTAAGGCAGTAGTTTATGATACACCAGGCTATGTAAAAAACATCTTGAAAGTTTTCTTTTTCTTTTTCTTTTTTTATTTTATTTTTATTGTTGACACTATTACAGATGATCCCCTCCCCTTTGCCCACCTCCACCCAGCCCCCACTACACCCTTCCCACTGGCCATCACCGCACTGTCATCTGTGTCTATGTGTAATGCATATATGTTCTTTGGTTACCCCTTTCATCCATTTTTAGTTTTTAAAATTTAAGTATAGCTAGTATACATTATTATATTAGTTCTTTTCAGGTGTACAATATAGTAGTTTGCCATTTTTATGTTACATTATGATCACCCCACTAATTCTAGTAATTGGATTTAAAATCCAGAAAATGTTATGGTTATTCCTAGCAAGAGAAACTATTAGTTATATAAGGCTTAATCCTACATAAAATCTTTTGAGGGATTTAAATTGCTAAAAATAAAGGCATCTGTGTCTACGGATTAATATATCTGTACCTTTAATCTGTGAACACTGTTGTGCCAGAGATTGCCAATTGCCTTGACCAGTATTTATTCCTCTTTCCACCTACAAAAATAGGCGTTGTGATCAAGTACGTGGGCACTGAGCTAACTATGACAATTCTAAAATCCATTCTTGCCAGGTAGAGTTATGTGACCCATTCTGGCCAACAGCATATGAGCAGACTTGAAGTATGACACCTCTGCAGTATGACCTTTTCTTTACTCTTTCAAGCTTCTTGTGGCCTATAAGGTGGACGCAGTGACTAATTTCAACCAAGTTGATGAAGTAATAGCGTAGGGATGTCAGAAACAAAGAAATAGAAGAGCTTTATGTCCTTGATACTTCTAGGTACCTTGGCAATTCTAAATCACCTGCCTGAAGAGTTTCCTCATAGTGAAATGAATGTTTATCTCATGTAAGCATTGCACCTTAGTATACCTTGTCACCGTGGCCTAGCCTGTATCCTAATATAACTTGTGATGAAGGTCGTCTGGGAGACATATACGAACTCCTTAGTTTCAATGATATGAATAACGTGATTGCTTGCAAAGTAGCCAAGATATTTGAGCATGGGTATTCTCACGGTTTTCCATAGTAGACAACTGAGGGCCAATAGCATTTTGGAGTTAGGAATACCAACACTTTGTTCCAGGCTACATATCTGCTAACCTAATACATACTAAGTGTGATAGTTATTTAATCCAATAGAATAGAAGATGCATGGTGACAATAATGTTTTTATGCTTGTCCAGAAATGTTTGCTATCTCCTTTGATTACATTAGACAGTGCTGTTTGAAAAAATATTAATTTGAAGAATATCTCAAGCATTCCTCCACCCTATCCCCTTCTTGGTGTCTCTCAACAACTTGCATGGGGTTTTTGCCAAGGATTAACACATTTTAAAAAACAAGAAATTTTGACAGTACAGGTGTTCTAGACGTGATTAGTGATGTATTCCAATGGCATTTTCAGGATGCAATAGCTTAATGGAAAAGCAAGTTTTGTCCACTGCTACCAAACATGAGAGGTGGAAACATCTTTAGGCTGAAACATTATAAAGTGATTTATTATCAAAAAGTAAATGATAGTATAAGTATATACGTATGAAATAAGTATTATATATAGTATAATACATTTGAAATAGGACAATTAACTTTGCTTCTACTTTGACTTTGTGATTTTCTATATTGATGGGGTCTACAATTCTTCTCACTACTCTTGACCTCTAGATTTCAGTAAAATTTGTTAAATGATAACCACTGTTGAATGAAATTTAGTGCCATTGAAAAGGTAATTGCTCTCTTTACTATAAACTTCATTTTAAAAGTCTCCTTTTCCAGGTTTTCTTTGTTTGATTTGTAAGTTTCTGGTTGAGGGGGGGCAGAGGAAACTGAAACTTTATTTGCAAGATAATGTCAGTTCCTTTCTGGGAAATAGTAATAGTAATTACAACAACATTATCCGGCCAAAGAGGTTCTTTCTTTTTTAAGAACACTCTGTCAGTTGTTTGACACTAAAATTCCTCTAAGGTACACATTACTTTTCTTTTAGAATTTTCACTGGCACATGTGATGCTGCATTAAACAAGAATTTGAAGGAGGGTTTCTGATGGGTCACAATAACGCGTGACAGAAACAGGTGTAGTCTCTGGGAACTTCTGACAGGCTGAGGGTTCTGAGGCAAATACTGTGAGCAAATCACAAGGGAGCTGCCCCCTGGTGGATTCCAGCAGAGAATTTCTGGTTTTGTCTATCATTTCAAAAATAGAACACCTCCTCCACTGCCTTGTGTTAGTAAGATTTGAATTCTTGTGTGTTCTGAAGCTGATAATATTAATTGTAACCTACTGCATTGGATCTGGTCCAGACAACTAGAAATTAATTCAGGGGTTCCTGCCCGCAAAGGAGAGAGGATCTGACTAGAAAAAATGTGGGGGGTTTTTCAGCCAGGCAGAAAGAAAACTAACACCATCTAGCCAAAGCTATTCCTGCTTAGACATAGGTGTGGCTCAGACAAGCAAGCATGTGGTCTCATAAAAGATTTCCAGGTTTCCGATGGAAGTGCTGTGAATCGCCTTATACAGAAGCGAGAGTCAGCTAATTCCCCATGGCTCGAGACATCCTCTCATTGATTTATGATGATTCTGCCGCATAGCCCGCTAAACTGCTGAGGATGTGCAGGGAACTCTGAGAGCTTAGTGAAACCTGCCTCGTGGACAAGCCATACATCTTCTTAATAAAAATATTTTCCACGCTCAAAATTCTACCTTCTTCTTCCTACCTGATATTAAAATGTGGGCCCCGAGTTTCAGGTGTCCTTTGAATCATACATTATGCACTTTCATTTTCAAAAGCATCAATATTCAAGAGAAATTACTTATCTCCAGGATGATTTCTTTGGAAAGAGTTATTTTCCCCTTTATCCTTGACTTTTTATCTTATACCTATCTCCTAAAATTTCTTTTTTCTCACTCCAGGCTTTTCCCCTCTTAGAAAACCAGCCAGCTCGCCCTTTAATTTCATTGCTGAAGCCCCTTGCCCTTGCCTGGCCTGCCTGGTTTTCTAGATGCCTGTGAAAGTGAACAGACCCCATTCTGCCTAGTCTGTGACTGAACGTAATCCTCATACGCCATACGTAATCCCCAAATATATAGCACATATGCTGTTTGAAATAAATCTACCAAATTAGTTTGGCTATTGTCGTATGTTTTAACTTAAAGACATAGTATGAATGCCCAAAGACATATCTTAATTTTTAAGTTGGATAAGGACATTTCAAAAATCTGATTAAGTGAAATGAAAGCATAGACTGGAGAAGAGAGTTTGATGATGAAATAACATTTTTAATTCACTAAATTGAAATGAATTGATAATCTTATGAGGTATAAAATATTAACATTTAGCAATTCTGTCTCAACTGTTATTTAGTAAGTATAAAATCATATCTATGTTTTTAATTCATTGATATGATAGATTTTTATTAGTTTCTATTACTATTACCTAGGTAGTGAAATGCAAATTTCATCTTATATATCATCTTTCAGCCTAGGATCTAAATATTGTGGCTGCTTATTTTTTTCTACTTAGCTTTAAGCTTTGAAGAGTAACCTATATGTGGATTTAAAATCATTATTTTTGCCTTTATGAAACCATGGAATTCTCCCTTGCAATCACAGGATAGATGCACTCTCTAAATAATTCCTTGTTTTCTAAAGGAGATATTGCTTCAGGCTGTGGGATGCTCAAGTTGTACAAGGCACAAAGAGAAATGGACCCTCTGTCTAGGCCACTGTACTCAAGCATTCGTCTTCAAGAAGGACAGAGAAGACAGACAGACGGGGAGTAAAACATAAGCAAGTAGAGTACATTTGCTTTATTTTCTATTTAGAGGCACACATACAGGATTGCTTTCTTAATGCACACCTGTGTCTGGGTCATAACATTTAGAAACCATGATAATAAAAATGAGACAAATTGCGAAGCTTTTATTTTGTCAACATATCACAATTAACCTAATCTCCAGAAATATAAGAATATATAAGCTAACAGGTAAAATTTCATTTTTAACTTCCAGTATCATTTGTGTGAATAAGACTTACATTGTGCAATTTTAAGTATCATTTATACACTAAAATAAGATATTAAAACTTTTCATAATATTTTTAACTTTTTAAATAAAATAAAAAAAGGAGTGCCCCAAAGGCTTTCAGAATATTCCCTTAAATGAGTAGAACACACTAAAATTGGTGGTGGAAGGAAGTTGAAGCATTATTGCAAAGTTGTGTAAAGTCAAAGAATGTTTATTTTAATCAGTCAATATATATCAAAGCTATGCTATAAATATAATGAACATCAAATACAGCAAGTAACTAGCAAATATATTATTTCTATCAATATTTATCAATTATATTATTAACTATCTATATTCAAATTCAATTAATTATACTTTTAGTATCTTATGAGTGAGGAAACCAAAAATCCAAATAAATAAAATTTTTCCCATATTTCAGATATTTGAGCTAACAAATTGATACCTCTCTGTGTTTACATGATTTACATATAAAGTGTTACCATAAATTGTAATTATGTAACTGAGCAAGATGTAGTTCTCATTTAATATAACTCCGTTCAAGACAAAAATAAAATAAGGTTCATTCTTCAATGTTAATTATAATTCAAATAATCCCTCCCATTAGAGGATTTCTTGACTACATCAAATAGTGAGGTAAGCATACCATTTATCTAAAGGTGTCTAACCTTTATTATGAAAATTACTAATAAGAAATATAGTAGACAAAATATTCTGTTTCCACAAAGTGATAACTCAGATATAATCATGCAAAATCAAGCATGGAAATTACATTTTTCAAACCAATATCTATTAATATGTTCAAAATATAATTACATTTTAAAAAGATTATTTACACATCATTTTTCAAAACTGTGTCCATGAAGTTCATTCTTTTAGTATGTTAAGAAATGCTTACCAAATTTTTATGATGTCTCTTTTAATGAGGATCATATTCACAAATGGACTTCTAGTAAATACTGAAGGGATATTAGAATTCATTTGAGCACATTAGCAACAGAAAGTTGGTGATATAAAAGACATTAAGTAGAAACTAAAAAATATCAGAGGCCCTGTCAATTTAGAGTGGTGTTTTCAGGACAAAGAAGAGGGAAAATACAAGGATGGCATGGCTGCCAGGCCTACCTGAGCTCAGATAAGGAAGGGAAGGAAGAGGGAAAAAGAAAGGCTCCTCCTGGGAAGGCTAGTTCTAGAGCGCGGCGGGATCCCAGCCTGTTCAGCAGCACTGGTAACAAGGCAGCCCTCTTCCATCCCTTCCTCCCGGGAGGAGAGAGACTTTGGACCTCTGCCTTCCTGACTTGCTCCACCCTTAATTACACATACAGTTATACCATATTTATCTCAGTTGATTTAAATATGTATTAATTTTACTGCTGACAATCTTACTCTTCTATGCTCCATCCTAAAATGTATGTCAAAAATAATATTTTAAAATGAAAACACCTTAATTGATTTTTGCTTCAGACCAAGATCAAATGAAAAGGATCAAATTTACCTTTCTGTCTGTAGCAGACAAAAGCCATACAAAATACATGAACAATCGTTTGTAAGACACTGGACATCAGAAATGAGAAATAATGATTCCTGAGAAATTAGAACCAAATGAAGTGAGACCTCCAAGTGTCCCAGCTTAATGCCCTGGAGAGTTTCCGCCCATGGCACCAGAGGAGGAGCTGAGAGGGAACCCGGAGCATACCCTGAGTTGAGGAGATGAACCTAAGGGTCTAGTTAGATCCAAGTGCCTACAGTTTGCAGGACAGAGTACTAGAGAAGAGAGATATGCACAGAGAGAGGAGTTCAGAGATATGCGAGGGTCCCCTCGAGTAGTCATCAGTATACTGAACAGTTTGTACATTTGAGGACACTACTTGAGACTAGGGAAAGAAACAGAGGAAAAGATTAGAGTTAATTGTGCCCAGCTCACACCCAAGGAGGAGAACAGTGTCTGTTGCCATCAGCCAGATTTGACAAGCTCAAGATATATGGGGCATGGTGGGTAAAGCAAAATAGAGATGCTTTGCTTCAGAAATGGGACATAATTAGACCTAGTCTCAGCCTTGCTCCACTCTCACCTAAGGACTCCTAAAAGCAAGTCCCAAAGAAGGGTCAAACCATTTCTATGTAATCTGATTGCATCCCAGAATAAACATCAAGAAGATTAAATATATATATATATCCAGAACCCTATCAGGTAAAATTAGCAATGTCTACTATCCGGTCAAATATTACTAGGCATACAAAAGAAGCAGAACAAGATCAGCCATGATAGAAAATTCCATCACTTGAAACTGACCCAGAAAACTGACACAGATACAAAATTATCAAACAAGGACATAAAAAAGTTATTATAATTCTATCCTGTATGCTCAAAAATTGAAGTAGAGATATTGAAGATGTATTTTGAGAAACAAATTGAAATTTTAGAGATGAAAACTACAAGGTCTAAGATTGAAACTACACTGAATGTGATGCCAGACTCTGAAGACTTTAATAATCTGCTCTAATATTCATAAGCTATAATAACTTTTTAAACTCTAGTTTACTACTCTATAAAAAAAGACGAATAAAACCTAATTAAAGGCATTGTTGAAGATTAAAATAAGATAATGATGAAATGAGACAATAATGTAAACCACTTAGTGTGGTATCTGGCACACTGTAAGCAGGCAATGATTTTGAATTTATGTTACTCCCTATTCAGATTCATTGCTGGTTTCCTAATGCTTGAGGAATAAATTCCAATCTTTATTTTGGGTATTCAAAATCTATAAAATCTGACTTCAGTCTTTTTTGGTCAGCCTGATTTCTATGCTACTTTATATCACTACTAGAGGCCCTTTGCACAAAGACATTCATGCAACAGGCCTTCCTTCCCTTAGTTTCCAGGACCGGTTTTCCTCCAGCACCCAGGACCTAGGCCTTCACTCCGGCCAGAGTCTGCCATCTTTGTCTTCACTGCTTTGCTGCAGACTGCGGCCAGAGTCTGCTGTCTTGGTCTTCGCTGCAGACTCTGGAGTCTGCAGTCTTAGTCTTCACTGTGGGGCTGAAGTGCCGCTCCTATAGATCCCTTTGCCCCCTGCCACCCTCCTTCTCATAGCAGGCATCCTGCCCCCCAGACATTCCACACCTGGAGCAGCTGGGTAGCCGCCATCTTTGTCCTTCTAATTTACATATTCCCTCCTGATTGGCTGGTGGGCATAGCAGAGTGATGGTCAATTTGCATGTTTCTCTTTTAATAGTGTAGATATTTTAGTCAAACTAAAATTTAGTATTCTCCCTGTATATCCCACAATTCTTTGCCTCACTGCCTCTTATAGGCTGAATTGTGTCTTCCCCAAAATTCATATGTTGAAGTTTTAACCCCATTATCGAAAAATGTGATAGTATTTAGAAATACAGGCTTTACAGAGATATTTAAGTTAAAATGAGGCCATTAGTTGGGCCTTAATCCAATATGACTGATGATATTTTAAGAAGAGGAAACTTAGACACAGACATATCCAGATGGAAGACACTGTGAAAACACAAGGAGAAGACAACCATCAACAAGCTGAGGAGATAGCTCTGAAACAGCAGATCCTCCTCTCATGGTGCTCAAAAGATCAACCCACCGACACCTTGGTCTCAAAATTCTAGTCTCCAGAAAAGTCAGACAATAAATTTCTGTGGTTTAAGTCCTCTGGTCTGCAGTGTATTGTTGCAGCAGCCCTAGCCCTAGCCTGCCTTATTTACCTTTCCCCTTTTACCTGCCTTCCCTGTGCACATATCCAAACTATGAACTTTTATTCCAGATTTAGATGGATTTGCCAATTCTCCGTATATATAGCTATAATAATAAAAGCATAATATGCTAATTATACCAGACATTTTTCCAGATGAAGCCGGGACTGCGAGGGAAGCCCAGGGCCCGGGTGCCAGAGGGAAGCCAGTGTCGGCAGCTGGGAAAGGAAGGCTTACTCTTGCACTAATTTCGTGCAAGAGTAAGCCTTCTTTACTCTTGGGCATATATATATTCCCACTAAAATGTAATCTCTTTCTCCTCAGAATCCTATAGAAAATCTATATATCTATGACACATTTTCTATATCTCAAATTATCATTATCTGCCCTATTACTCCAACTGGACTGACATTTCCTATGAAGTTGAATCTACTTCTGATTCATTTTCATATTCCCTGTGGAATATAGCAGTTCCAGTAAGTGGTAGAATCTCCATTAAGATGTTCTTGATAAGTGAAAGCATAAGTCACATTTAGAAAACAACTCATATACATATATATCTATATGAGTGTGTATTTGTCTAATTTTAAACTGTGTCTTCTTTACTGGGACAGTAAACTCTGAACACAGGAAATTGTACGTCTAATGAAAGTGTTCATTCAGCTTTCAAAACCACCCATACTCTTAAGCAGTAACAGATTGGTTTCCTAAATGCATTATGGATAAATAATACATTTTTATAAAAATTTCAAAAGAAAAATATTTAGTAATTTCATGAATTTTAATCATACTTGTACTTCTATTGTCAGTACTAATAACCTTAAGCACAATCCATCTGCTTTCAGACAGTAATTCTGCCACTTCACTGAAGGGGAGCATCATGATGCTTTCTCTAATGCACAATATTTCATCTCTTTTCTCAAAGTCTCTATTTTGGGCCATCACCACCACTCCCGTATTTACCCAGTGTTATAATTTATCTCTTGTTTTCTTTGCCTCTAGAGCTATCTTATTTACATTCTTCCACAAATCAACAGAGAAAAGTCACAGTCCAAATCCTTAATTACTTTACATAATCAAAAGCTGAGAGGACAGGGAGAAAAAGGTTTTCAAAGATTCACCTTGAATTGCCTATGCTATGAAACCTCTCCTCACCGTGCCACAGGTAGTTTTTGTCTTCATGCTTCTTGTCTTGTCCCTCTGTGAGGGGAATAATAAAACAAATGGAAGATTTTATAACAGGTAAGTTTTCACACATTTTTCCTACCATGACTAAACTTGAAACCCAATAATTAAAAGAAAAATGTCCTATGAATCTTTTGGATGTGTGCCTCCAGTATAAAGCACATGCTTGATACATAATGGACTCATCATATGTGGAAGTGTACTAGTGATTCATAGGCTCAAATTCCAATAGAGAAAGCAGGATGCTGTGGGATATACTATTTGTTATTTATTATTATTACTAGAGGCCCAGTGCACAGATTTGTGCACTGGTGGGGGGCATAGCCTGCAGGGATCAGCCTGCTGTGGGAGCACTGCTCATCCTGGTCAGCTGAGCAGCTGTGGAACCACCCTCTGAGCAGCTGCTCCCGCTGTAGGAGTACTGCTCATCCTGGTCAGCCAAGCGGTACTCCCACTGTGAGAATACACTGACCACTAGGGGGCAGCTTCTGCGTTGAGTGTCTGCCCCCTGGTGGTCAGTGTGCATCATAGCGGCTGGTCGACTGGTCATTCTGGCACTCAGTTGCTGGGCTTTTATATATATATATATATATATATATATATATATATATATATATATATATTACTACTACTACTACTATTACTACTACTACTATTTATTGTTGTTGCCCTTATTCCCTTGTTGCTGTTTTTTTAATTTTTAGTCAGGTATTCCAAAAAAAGATTGATGGCAGTGGCAGTTTCTTTTTTCTCTTCTCCCTTCATCTTATTCTTCTCCCATTCTTCTTCTTCTTCTTCTTCTTCTTCTTCTTCTTCTTCTTCTTCTTCTTCTTCTTCTTCTTCTTTCTTCTTCTTGCTATTATTATTATTTTTTTTCTGTTGTCATTGTTATTATTTTCTATCATGATCTCTAAATATAGATTTACATGTGAATTTTTAAATATAAATAACACCACCCTAACTGGTTTGGCTCAGTGGATAGCATGTCAGCCTGTGGACTCAAGGGTCCCAGGTTTGATTCTGGTCAAGGGCATGTACCTTGATTGTGGGCACATCTCTAGTAGGGGGTGTGCAGGAGGCAGCTGGTTGATGTTTCTCTCTCATCGATGTTTCTAACTCTCTATCCCTCTCCCTTCCTCTCTGTAAAAAATCAATAAAATATATTTAAAATAAATAAATATAAATAACACTAATGTCCTCAGTGTAGATATTAAAAAGTAAAAGTTTTATTTTTATAAAGCCCATAGTCCCCTAGGTCTCAATGAATTATAATGATACTCATCAAAATTCCCTGCCCTTTTACCATGATTATTTGACCTCCAGGTAAAGGTATTTTCTTGTGGTTCACCCAAACCTCAGCTGCCTCCAGAGGTGGTTTCTCACTTTCTAATTTGCAGACTGTGGTTTATTGACATGTATGGGGTTTTCAATGGCAAGTATAGAGTTCTCAAGAGATTGAAAATTCTAGGATCAACCTTCTCTTTATAATTAAGTGCTCTATATTTCAGAATATTTTATGGCTATTTGCAATTCTAAATTAGTGCCCACTCCATAAGGAGCCTACTGTGATTGGGCTTCTGGAAAAAAAGATGCTGTCATCAATGGGAGCTACTGGCTACAGGACCTGAGAAGCTTGGGCCCCAAATCTGGCAGATCCAAAGAACTAGGTAATGTCTCTGAGACTGAATATAAATCAAGATTATGCTCAGGAATATGAATTTCTCTAACATAGAAAATAGTTCAAAGAAGATGTAAGCCAAAGTAGGTAAGTTCTGGGCATATTCCAAAGAGGCAAGGGAGACATTCCGTGAAGATCCAAACAGCAAAACATGGGTGGATTTTCATAGAGGAAACATGGTTTGGAGGCCCAACAAGTTCAGAACATGGTATAATTCTGGAGGCCAGTTATCTGATAATGAGATTAGAGAGGCACAAGCCCAGTGACTGGCAACTATGGTATCATATTAAAGTAAGACCAATCATAAAATATTCTTATAGATAATAAAGGGATAATATTTCCTTAATTTCTCCATGTTTCCTTTATTTTACTCAGCCTTGCTCAAAATAAAGAACTGATTAAAGGTTGATCTTAGGCTGATACAAGACTCAGGAAATGTGGATGCAAACTGCTAGGGTAAAATGAAGGGGAGAGAGCAGAAAATTCAGGATTCCTGGCAGGCTCACCAACTCCCTTTTGAAATAAGAGAGGCTGCTGGTGTTTTGCCTAGATTCCCTTTACTGGGTCAATGCATCCATCACCTATGAGCCATGAGTGTTGGCTACTATTAGGTACAACTGTACACTTCTGTAGAGAACTGTATCCTTGGCTGGCACAAGCTGACTCATTACAAGATATATGAGAACTTAGCAAAAAAATAGCCACTGACTCTGATATGGGGATGCCAAATTGCATCCCAACCTACTCACTTCAAGACAAGACAAGTCTGTGGTGCCACCCACACTGCAGAGCTCCATATGGGATGTGGTTCAGTCTAGACTTCAGTGAAAACCATATTTTTGCTTAGCTTCTTGCTCTGCCTCATCTCACTCTGTTTATTCTGAGAACATTCCAGAATACTTGTTTTAGGCTCTCTTTCTTGGGAAGTGACCTAAGAGATGCTTTTATTGTTGTTTATTTATATAATTAAAACTCTTAGATATGGGGTGGGTTCTAAACTTAGAGAGGGATGAAGTGAGTCCTTATTCCACTAGTTATTGTTGAGTGACCTCTCTGAGCCTCAGTTTTCTTATTACTGGCCCAGTGCACAAAATTCGTGCACATTAAAAGGGAATTAATTAGAGGAAATATTTTAATATTGCTATTTTCCCTTTCACCTTAATAGAAATGTCAGAGATGAAAGAAAATTAGTAAAATGTATATGAAAATAATATATAAATTTATTAATAAATAAACAATTACAACATGATATAGCAACAACAAAGACATGATATTAAAAACAACAAAAACATGATATAAAAACAACACTGATACAATGATTGATAAATTGATTAAACTTATTCTAATATCTTCTTGTATACTACATTAAAAATGAAAACACTAAGAGTGCTTGACTAATTTCCTTTGTGATGAAGTACTTACAACTTTAACTTTAACATCACATGCTCTTCAAACTTGAGAGAAAGCAACATATAACTGACCACATGTGAAAACGGGTTCAGGTAGGAATATTCCTACTCTGTCTAGAGTTTGTCCCTGTGATTTATTAATAGTCATCGCAAATGCTGGCATCATAGGAAACTGTCTTCAAATTAATTTAAATGGGAGACCCAGTGTCCAATCAGGGTCCAGGGTTCAGGGGAATGGGATTCCTGGATGGCAGACCACTGACAGCAAGATGTCCAACGGCTGATTCTGCGAGGAATGGGGCACCCACCTCCCTCCTGTCCGGGTCCGGTTTGAAGGCTGGCAATGCCCCTGATCATGTGAGACCCAGAGTTCCGCCGAACCCCAGCCGGGGCCCAGAGCTCCCTCCCACCACTGCCACGCCCAGGCTGGGGCCGGGAGGAAGCTCCTTCCCACTGGCAGCCTGCTGTTCGGTCATCTGTCTGGTTGTTTAGGTCGTGACGGTCCCTGGCTTTTTATATTAGGATGGGAATAATAACATTAACCTTTTAAGGTTTGGAGAAAGGTTAATCATATTTATGTTAATTTTAATAGTTTGCATTTGTGCATCAAAACATCACATTGATCATATTTCATATAGCAATTTATTCATTACCCTTTACTAAGTTCCTTCTATATATGAGGCACTGTCTTACATTCACAGTATAGGGATGAATAGACAAATATAATTTTCTTATGAAATATAGAGGATTCAATATAAGAAAATAATACAGTGATTTATATATATACAGTGGAACAATAATGCAGGAAATGGGTGCAGTAATGTGGTTTTAATCCTCACTAAAAACCTATGTATTTTGCAGATGAGAAAACTGTGGGTTAGAAAAGTTAACTCCATTATTCAATACCACACAATCAATCAGGAGTAAAAGAAAGTGCAACTCCAGCTGTACCTGACTTAATGGCTAAGCTATAATATCTCCCTACCTATAATAGGTACCATCTATATTAACAACAATATTGAATAACTGAACAACAAACCACCCCACCAACTGAATCTCTGAGACAGCTAATATTTTAAAAAGCAAGGCAGTTTCTCCTTAGACTTTTCATTCAGGATTTCAGGAAATATTCCTCTTATTGTGTTTACCTGCCAGTTTCCCAAAAGAGGAAATAGAAGAGAAAGATCTGAGAATTAGTAAGTGTACTTTCGACCTAGGATTAAATGCCTGTCTCATGAATGAGTTTGTAAGTGTTCTCTCCTCTTCAATTTATTGAAAAAGTTTGAGAAAGAGTGGTGCTAATTATTTTTTAAATGTTTAATAGAATTGACCAGTGAAACAATCTGGTCCTGGGCTCTTCTTTGTGAAGTGCTTTTTGGTTACTAATTCAATCTGCTTACTTGTAATTGGTCTAGTCAGATTTTCTTTTCTTTTTTTTATGATTTAGTATTATTGGTAAGTTGCATGTCCCTGAAATGTACCTATTTCTTCTAGATTATACAATTTATTGGTATATAATTATTTATAATAGTCTCTTATGATCCCCCCCCCCCTCGCATCAGTTATAATGGCTCTTCTTTCATTTTTTGGTTTTATTTATTTGAGTGTTCTCTCTTTTATTAACTTAGCTAAATATTTGTCAATTAAAAATAATAGAGAGGAAAAATCCAACCATTATATAAAGGATGCCAAATTCTGATGTAGTAACTCTCCCCTTCTCTACATGGTACCCTGTGGTCAGAGGATTATGCAATGAGTTAGTTTGTCTTCTGATAAAATATTTTTATCTTCTGAGAAAATTATTTTGCCACTGTAATGAATAATTATTCTCTTTGATTGGAAGTATGTTACATCTACATAGTTTAAAAGAAGTATTCTTATTTTCTATCAGTCTAACAAAGCCTAGGTCACTAGAATATTCAGCTAAGATAAATTATCTACATATATAAAAGTCTAAGTGACCAGCTGACCAGCCGACCAGCTGACTGGCTGACCAGCCAGTAGCTATGATGCGCACTGACCTCTAGGAGGCAGATGCTCAATGCAGGAGCTGCCTAGAGACAGCAACTTTGCAGAGTGTCCTCTCACACTCTGGGACCCCCTCCCAGGGGATGTCAGACTGCCAGTTTCAGCCTGATCCCCGCAGGCCAGACTGAGGGACCCCACAGGTGCACAAATCTGTGCACCAGGTCTCTAGTAATAACATAAATAAGAAGTAAATGATAGCATAAATAAGGAAAGTTATATTTATTGAGGCTAGTTATATTCAAATATATTCTAATATCTTTGCTTAACATCATTCTATCTCTTTCTTATTTTCTTACTTTAATGGAAAAGTGCATTCATCATAAACTCCCAATGCTAATAAAGAAAACAGATAGATGGGTTCTTCTTTTAAAAACAAATGCATGTTAATTGACAATTGAATTCAATGACTTTTCTCTGCTGAATTAGATGGGTGTAGAGGAAAGAAATTTGGACCTAAAATTTAGAAACAAAATATTGTTTTCACCGAGGTCTTAAACTGATTTAAAAACAAAACAAAACAACCTAATGAATGAGCTACTCTGTCGAGTAAACAATACTTTAGTAACTTTATTTTGTTATAAAATAGTGATCTTAAATAATTGTGGATTAATGAAGGTCAATTCCATATTTTATCAAATAAAAGAATGGAAAACTAAGCGGAGAATCCAAAAAGATATTACATTGGTTATCTATTGCTGTGTCACAAATTACCTCAGAACTTAAGCAACACTTATTATCTCTCTGAGTCCATAATCCTGCTGTGGCTTAGTTGGGTGCTCATGGCTTAGTGTCTCTCAGAAGTCTGCAATCAAGGTGTTATCTGGGGTTGCAGTCATCTCAACTGGAGGGAAATTCACTTCAAAGTTCACTCAGGTGGCTATTTACAATTAAGTCTCAGGTTCTTGCTAGCTGAAGGCTGGCTGTATTGGCTCCTTGCCATGTGGCTTTCTCCATAGGGCTTCTTACATCTTGGCAGATGGTTTTCCCCAGAATACAGATTCCAAGATAAAGAGCCCAAAATGGAAGCCACAATCATTTTTAAACCTCATCTTTGAGCTGACATCCTATCAATTCTGCTGCATTCAATTCATTAGAAGTCAGTTGTCAAATCTAGCCATACTCAAGGCAACTATTATACAAATGTGTGAATATGAAGTAGGTGTCAGAGATTTTAAGGGGCAATCTTAGAGTCTGCCCAGCAGAGATAGTATCTAGTTATGACCCTCAGTGGTAATAGATATATTTCCCTTCCTCTTAAACATCTGTAAGCAGTTCAATTGTCTTCTCTAATATTTAATTCTCATCATCAGAGAATTAAAAAATAAATAGTAGAACCCAAGGGTAAGGATAAGAAACTCTAATACTGTAGTTGAATTCCAAACCTCAGGACAGACTGAAGGGGGCATACCTATGTCCTCTGAGATTGTCATTAATTTCCTAATATATCATAGCAGGACTCATGTCTTTATCTATTTTTCTACATATCCAAAATACTTTGATTTCTCTTTATTTTCCTTTGTTTTTCTGAATTATATCTTTTTTTAAATTTTATTGTTGACAGTATTATAGATGTCTCCCATTTTCTCTCTGTTTGTCCCATCTTAATCTTGATTCTTTACTCTTTGACCTTCATTGGAGGGCATTTACCATACATCATCACTATCTAGGCAAATTGGGCAGATGGAAAGCTTTGCAAAAGGCAAAAGGTCTTGGTCTCTGCTAGATTTGGCTTCTAATGAGAGGAATTAAGGGAGAAATGTTATTCCTTTGTCTGATTTTTTAACCTAGCTAAATATAGCCATTTTTGTCTGAGGTTGTTAAAACCTTCTGTAGATTGAATTTCTCTAGGCACACTCTGGGTACACATACTTCAGAAATAAATTTAGCCACAGCAGAACCTACTGTTAATAAAGATTAAAATATGTATTTTGCATTTTATTCAGGAGGCTTGGCTGTTCCTATCAGCTAATAGTAGGTTTACACTGGGGACTGGTTCTTGTCTTTTCTGCATCATTTAAATCCCAGTTCTAATGACTAAAGAGTAAAAACCTATAAACATAAACTTTTAATGGTTTGAATAAGGTTGAAAACAAAAAGTTCTCTAGTTAAACAGAATAATTTTGCAGGTCTCAGTCTGCTTAATGTATCTTATTTCTCACATGCAGTTCATAATTATGGGGGAGGGGAGGAAATAACAGTGTAGAATTTTAATAGCGAAGTTTGCTTTTACAATTTTTCTACCATTTTTACTCTAAAACATCAAGCCTATTTTATTGCCACTTTTCTTCCTTTAAAAACCTTCATTAAATTCTAAAATTCTCACCCCACTTGTGAAAATGCAATGATAAAATAAACCAGTAGCAAAGTTGAATGGAATCCAGTTCTAAAATCCCCTGCCTCACTCAGCTGCTTCTTAGACACCTGAAATGTGCTGCTTAATTTAGAAAGAAAAATTGCAGTGAGGCTACAGTCCTGCATTTCAGAGACAAGGGAGCAGGAAATGATTTGCAGGTGACTGAAAGGTGGTATTTGCACTTAGGGTTTCCTGAGCTTTCCAATTTTAACCTTGGAGCTTACCTATCTTTGATTTTAAGAATTAGATCCAACCCATATTCTGGATGTCTCCCAACTTTAGAGGTGCATCTTGGCTTGGGATGAAAAAAAAAAATGCTCAGCCCTAAAAGAGGAAAGAACAAAACAAAATATAAAGGAAGTAAATCCAGGCTACAGTTTAGCTGTCCTGTGAGCCCAGGACAAGGAGCTGAGTAATTTAACCCTTGGAATGAATGTCACAGAGAAATAAAGAGCTCTGGAGAAGATTCTATTGTGCTTGCCATTTTCAAGCTAAAAAATAAAATTAAATTATAGAAAGGCAATATGAGAAAACATATTATTTAAAAATTTTATTGAAAATGCTATGAGTAAATATGGCAGAGTTAAGTGTAAAATATTTATAATATTTGAGTGAGTAAATGTATATAAAGTGTGAAGTAAGGTGTAAATCTTATTCTTTTCCTAAATCTAAAATGTAGGATAATGAGTTTGTTTTTGGAGGTTAACTTATGCTTTGTTGCCTAGAAATAAGTTTTATCATTCTTTGCTTAAAGTAACAGTATGGGGAAATTGACTCTTGTTCAATAGACTACTATAAACAAGAAAAACAAACAAACAAAAACTAACTCATAAACACAGACAGCAGCATGGTGGTTACCAAAGGGAAAAGGGGGTCAAATATATGGTGACAGAAGATGATTTTTGTTACTGCTGAGGTGATGAGACCTCCTTTCTTGTCTTCTTGAAGGAAATATTTCAATTAAGAAACAAAGTGTAGCAAAGTAAGTACGAATTTATTGGCTGCAGCAAAAATGTAGTTAGGACAGTGAAACAGGAGGAGCATGGAAGCAACAGGAGAGCTTAGGCTGGGCTGCGTTGGCTCACTGGGAAGTCAGTAAAGGGGGCCTTGGAGACAGGATCAGGGAGTGAGCCTGAGATGAGCTAGTCTGCCCATTGCTCCTCTGGTTGCAAGTCTCGTGGGGTCCCTTAACCAGAGAAGGGGGAAGGGAATGACGCTGACATTCTCCCCTGGGTGAGAGCACTGGCCAGGTCCTTTATTCTGAGCATATTTCTCTCTCTTGCTGGCAGAAATCTTAGGGGAGGTCTCAGGAGAGGGTCTCAGTAGAATATTCACGGGCTTTCCAGGTGTGCTCTTTCAGGGTCCTGGTCTCCACTGATTGGTCAGTGCCAGGGCAGGAGATCACTAATCAATGTAGCTGGTCCTATGGCAGCCATGGCGTCACTTGTCTGGTTTTGCTGCTTTTCTGGGCCTGGAGCTGAAATACAACTGAGGCCTAGATTTTTTTATTTAGGAAGGAAAAGGTTAGGGTATCTAAACTGCATGGCCAGTGATGTGAAAGCTCAGGGGTCCAAAATCCCATGACCAGTGATATAGGAGAGGATAGGTAATCCTGGGGGCGAGGTTCTTATACTTCCAGTTTTGCTCCTTGCTAAGCATCTGGGGCTTTCTGCCCTGGTGAGTTTCTGTACTTGGCCCATTGCCCTTGCTCTGCGCATGTCTGTCTCATGGCGATAACATTTTGACTTTCGGTGTGCTCACAATGCAATATGTAGATCATGTATCATAAAAATATACACATGAAACCTATAAAATCTTATTAACCAAGGTCACCCCAATATATTTAAAAATAAAATAACAATTTTTATTCAAGGCCTCCTGTATCTAAATTCTGAATTAACTAGTATAATGCAGCTAGCAAGCTCTCAATATATATTGGTCAAGTAACTAAATAATGCAATGGAAGAAATAACAGAGAGAGGGATAAAGATGAGAGAGAGAGAGAGAGAGAGAGAGAGAGAGAGAGAGAGAGGATATAAATGACACATGAAATATTTTTCTAGTGGCCATCACATCTTAAAAAACTTTTTTCACTTGTCTTCTAGGAATACTCTTTTTCCTCACTAGTGGTAGCTTTTCAGTCTCCTATGTTAGTTTCTTTTCTCTCTGATTTCTAAATAGCTGTGTGCATTAGGGCTTAGTCATAATGTTATTGATTGTTCTCTATGTATAGCCAGTTTCTATGTAATCTCTTTGAATTTCATGATTTCATTATACCAACATTCCAACCCACCCACCTAATAGAGCTCTAAATTGAAGTTCTTTTCTTAACTCTGGATTTATATGCTTAACTTTTTGCTTGATCCTGCTCATAGATTTCAAATAGCCATATCAATGGCAAATTTTACCAAACAAGAACTCTTGAATCATCTACCCTCGCTTCTAATCTTTTCCTTCTTCAATCTTCCCCATATCTACCAATGATATCACCTCTACTACATTTTTGAAACTAAACTTTGAAGACCTTTATAGTTGTTGTTTTATACCAGTCATTCAATCCTTTCACATGCCCTGTTAGTTCTACATTCAAAAGAGATCCCAAAATCTTACCACTTCCAACTTGTTCGTGACTGTTACAGAAACCTATTTAATTTGTTCTTTTGTCTAGACTACTTGAATAGTCTCCTGGAAGTAGTCCTGCTTCAATTTTTGCTCACTCTAGAGAATTTCTCACCCATAGGCTGAGGTTTGAAAATAGGAGGCATAACCAGAGCCCAACAGTATACTCATTGCCAATGCAAGTGGAAGCAGAACTGATGCCATTGTAATAACCTGATGATTATGTAACAAGAAAGGAGGGAAGAAAATAGGCATGCCATTTATACAGCTGTGCCAAAAAAAGCTTCATTTAACATTCTCCAAGTCTGTTCCCCACTAATTGTTGGGGGAAGGAGCTGGACAAAGGCAGTTTATACGCATGCCTAGTAAAGGTCTGAATGATATAGGAAGGTGTTTGGTTGTCAATCACACATGAAAACAAGTAATTGGCCAGGATGAGTGTGGCCACTGCAAGCACTAGAAAACCTAAATATTTAAACTTCTAAACAAAGAGCTCTTTTTCTCTTTCTCATGTGCAGGGTTCCTGGCTCCCCTGTGCCCACAGGGCCATGTGGGGCTCCTCACATAGACTAATAGGTTTTAATTATCTTGGATGCTAAACCACACCCAGCTGCAAAATGGAATGGAAGCTCTGGACACTGGCCCTCCTCTGGCTCTGCTGAACTCCCAGCTGCCCCTTTTTCAGGAATGGCTTGGGGGAAATGGGATATTGGAAACTAAAGAATGTAACTCCACGTCAATAAAATCTTCTCCTCCTCCCACTGGGCTTCTGAAAAATCTTATTTCAGCAATGGCCCAAGAATCACACTCTCACAAACAACGGGGGAATCCCGCTCATGTATTCCTCCGGCAGTAGAAGCACCATAATTCACTGTGCTCGTAATCAGTGAGGAGGCACAGAAACAAGATTTATAAAATGACCTGGCTTCTCTCTTCCCTTTACCTGCCAGTGTCTCACCAGCTATTTCCTCTTTAGGCGCTGTCTCCTACAGAAGCCTAGGGAAAACAGTATCGAAGAGCCATCCCCTTTCTCAAATGCTACAGAACAGAACTCAAGAAAGGAGAGAATGGGTATAAGATCAATTAGGCCAAGGAGCAATGAGCTCTGCCCCTCTCTCCATCCCACCCATAACTTATTTTTCCCACAAAGCAAGAATGAATTCTATGAAATAGAACACATGTCATGCCAAGTGCCTAGTCTCAACCTTCTAATAGCGTTACATCATATTCTAAATAAAAAACAAAGTTCTTGGCCCAGCTGGCATGGCTCAGTGGTTGAGCATTGACCTATGAACGAGGAGGTCATGGTTTGATTCCCAGTCAGGTACATGCCCAGGTTGCTGACTCGATTCCCAGTGTGGGATGTGCAGGAGGCAGCTAACCAATTATTTTCTCTCATCATTGGTGTTTCTATGTCTCGCCTTCTCTCTTTCTCTCTCTCTAAAAATCAATAAAAACATATTTAAAATGTTTAAAAACGTAGCAGGAATTATGGATTGAAAGTGACTATAAATTTTTGCTTCTGAAACCAACATTCCCAGGAAAATAAAAGACACTTTTATGAGTGTACATACAATTTCCCACACTCACTTTCAGTCCCACAACAGCAGCTCCAGGAGTGTCCGGTGCCCTACACAACCTTCCAAACACAGCAGATGTGCTTCCTTTCCACCTTCCCAATATCATACACATTTTTCTTGTTGCCAACAGCCATACAGGGAAAAGAATTCTGGAAACTCTCGTTTTAGAATAGCTGACCACCACAGTAAGCATTGCCATAAGATGTAAGAAATATTTTTCTACCTTTTATTTTTAATGAATTTAACTTTAAAGCTAAAGTTGACTACCCTGGAACTTGTGGTCAATACACTCTCAATTATGATCGAGGAATTATTTTCTAGATTTTGAGGAGAAATCCCTATGACCACAATCATCAGGCAATATTGGTTACTATTAATGGTTTACATATTTTCCCACATATTATTTCCTCCATGCATGGAACAAAGGACTCTTAGAAAAGTGTGGCAACCCTGATGGCAAAGCTTCAACCTCCAACCTGCACCCATGTCACTATGACATCCCTAATATTTTTGCATGTGTATTTTATATATCTTTGTCATTACATGCTTCATTCTGGATATTTTCTTCTGCTCTTTTTTATTTTCTTTCTTCATTTATATTTACCTTCTGTAAACCAATCCACTAAATTTTTCATTTGAATTTTTAAAAATTATATGTGTATGTATAATGTTAAATTTTCCATTGATTATTTTTATGCTTCCAATGCTCTGTAAAACTTCTCAATATTGTCTTATATTTTACTTAATATATATAGTACATTTATTTTAGTCTTTGTCTTTTTCTGTATTTATTTTCTGTATACCCTGCAGATCTGTTTCTACTTTATGTTTTATTTATTTGCTTTAAATTTTGATCATATTATTTGAGTTTTGAATGATATTTTTTGGTTAAGTATCTTCTATTGAATATTTTAAAAATGTAGAATAGTTTGAGTCTTAGGCAGTTATTGTTTTCCTTCATGAGATCTTTAGTTTCCTTCTGGTATGTGGCTAAGGGTATTAGCAATTTCAGATAAGTTAATCCATTCTCAGAATTGACATGAATTACAGTAGGACCCTAGTCCCTATGAGGATGCTTCCAATTCCATTCATTCTTACTCCAGAGTATAAACTTGCATACTCAAAGTGGGGGAGGTTTGACTGGGTTCATTTTCCCTATTGAACCTCGCACAATAAAGAATTTAGCATTGCCCCAAAAGAACCAGATTTTTTTTATCAGCTTCTGGGAGATAATCTATATCAAACTTCTTAGGAGTGTCATTGTTTAGAGTAGTGGCTGGACACACAGGATCTCAGGGTGGGGTTGGTCATATCCAATAATCTTAGGTTGGAGTTAGCCAGCCCAGAGAGACCAACCATGTGATTTAAGGTGGGGACTTTCAGGTCATGCAGTATTAATTAACCTGGAAACTGAGTTCAATTATGTCATCAATTAATCAATTAATCATGCATATGTAACAGAGCCCCAATGAAAACTCGGAACACTGAAACTGACACTGAGATGAGCTTCCCTGGTTGGCAACACTCCAGGCTGCCAGCAGTGTAACATGCCCTAACTCCGCATGAGAGGACAATGGGAGCTCCACATTTGGACCCTTCCAGACTGTGTCCTATGCATCTCTTTCTTTGGTTGATTTTAAACTGTATCTTGAGCAGACTAGCTTTTAGTGAGTTCTGTGAGTCACTCGAGATAATTCTAAAACCTGAGGGTACTTTTGGACCCTCTGAACCTGCAGATGGTGTCTGAAGTGAGAATGGTCTCACAGAGGATTGTGCCATCAACGTTCACAGTTTGGCTAACCCCAGGCAGCCCTGGATCCCAGTGTCATTTCCTCTCCTATACGCAAAGCTTTATCTTTCAGCCACTCAGCTATCCTTCAGAAATTGGCAGCAGCATCTGACAGAAAACCGGTTTCTGATTCCAGGATCACCCTACTAGGTTGACTTCTTTTTTAACTGGATCCTTCTAATTCTTCACTATCTCTTTACCTCTGTGATGCTTTAGGGAAGATGCTTCATATACTTTTACAAATGTTACTGTTCTCGGGTACATATTTCAGTTCGCATTGTAATCTACCATTATCAGAATGAAAAAAACTTTCAATATTGATTATATACATAAAAAGTTTAAATATGCATGTTATAACTACCATAAATAAAAAAGAAGAAAAGTTGTACATTATTTTAAAAATCAAAAAGAATGAATTACAAACAAATAGTATCACATAGGCCTAATATACAAGGGTAGTATTAACAATTTGCCAGAAAAAGAAAAGAAAAAGGCACTTAATACAAAAATATATGCCATTAATCCTGAGATATATGGGAGGTGGGGAGGGACTCAAAATAAGAGCGATAAAAAAATAAACATATTGAAATACCATTTTTACCTATTACATTTAAAAAGATGAAATGTTGTGGATTCACTAATACTTTGTCCTGAAAACTATGTATTTCCAACTATGTTCATTCTAAAACCCAAGTAGTGTTGGGCAGCCCTAGTGCTTATAATTTAATCTCTAAAGCCATTTCTCAATAAAATAACAAGGAATTTGGAGAAATCCTTGGTTTCAGGTTTGGGTAGTAAATGTGCAAGATGAACCTAGAATATGTTGTTATTCCAGAAGTAATAGATTCCCAAGGATTAATATGATCATGTTAAAAGTTCCAGTAAGAATTAGCTTTCATTGGCATCAGATGGAACAATTTAAGCATCATAAAGAAAGCACCTACAAAGGATTAAATAATATCAAATATGTAAAAGTCCAAATAATAACAACAATACTCTCACTGAATAGCATTGAAGGTTTCTAGGACATCAAAACATCATTCTAAAATTTATTAGTAAGATAAAGAATATATATTTATCAATATTTTTGCATAAGCTGTATTTGAAGTGAACCAAATAGTTGCTAACATGTTTTTTAAAAAATAATTATAGCTAACACATGGAGGGAAAACATTAAAATTGAAGCCACAACTTATAAAATTTAATTAAATAATTTTCTTAAATCTATGATGCTAAAATTATTAGGGTGAAATGCTGATGGGAAAATTTACAATGGAAAAAAAGCTAAAATTTATTTTTTTAGTTTGATAACTACAGGTATGCATCTCATGAACTCATGTTATAGGAAGTCCACATAACCACCTTCAGAAATGTATTGCTCCTCCAAATTAATCCTAAAACTAATAAAATCTTCAAATAACACTATTAGTTTAAAGAACCTGTAGGCTAACTTAGCAATCAGATAAATAAAATAGGGAATATTATACAAAAGAAAAAAGATCAAAACAAAAAATCAAGGTAAGGAAATACTATGAAATAGAAATTTTCAAAACATAACTTGTGATTTTATTTTAGTAATCTGTACAGATCTGACAAATGTTTCTTATATAGAAGTTATAGGAATGAGGTATGTATTATGTAATTCAATGTGTGATATATTTTTATGAAGTAGAATAACTGACTAAAGACTGTACATTTTTATAAATCAAATCACATCTCACATTGATTCATTTTAGGCACAGGTTTATGAATATATCTGATTGAATTTTAAGTTTCAATTTAAGTTTAAATTTTTAGTTTAGAATTTGTTTGTCCCTTCTTTACCAATCCTAATAACTTTATATAAATTATTTGTAAACAATGTTAATGTTCAGCAACTTCTGATATTAAAATACTTAGAGTTATATATTTAATCAAAAGGTTCCTATACTTTATTATAAATAAGTCTTATATTTCTTTTTGTGGGTTTATGTTACCATGTAACTCCAAAGCAAGGCACACTGAAAATTTTAAAGTTATTTTTATCCTCAATGGAAATACACTGAGGTTACACACTATAAAGCAGAAAAGTTCAAAGGAGAGAATTTTATATTGATATATAGAGAATAAAGAGCATCACTCCTCCCAAAATCTCCTACAGCGTCTCTGAAATCACCAGAGATTTCCTTGAAATTTTACTTCAGTGAGATAAGATTCAGGGAAATGTTTAGGTAGTACACATGCATCCTCTTTATTTTTGCCAATAACCCTTTAAATGCCTCCCATTATTTCTGTTCATAACCATCATTAGAAGGAACAGTTATTTTTAGATGCCCATTCTAAGGCAAGAGAATACACTATTCATGACAGGAAATACTAGATTTTGTGGCCTAAAGCATAAAAGAAATTAGAGTAACCTAAATTTAGAAAATCTGATGAGGCTAAAATAAATATTACACATCACTTGTCTATTTATGTATTCATTTTAAAATAAAATTTTTCTTGGTGGAATATTTGTGAAGTACCTGTGTTAGCTGGGTAAGGATTTTTATTTAGGTATTCATTTCATTGTTTGCCTAAAGTTAAGAGAATGGGAGAATAAGAATGGATGAAAAACAGGCTTCTTCAAATGAGAACTAATTTTTAAGTAACATCTCACCACCTTTTTTTAAAACAATCAAAGGAAAAAACAATAATAACTATTCTCTAGGGAAAAAAAAATGAAAATGCCAGGGTGTTTCTCAGCATTTAAAAAGGGTTCAGAAATCTGAAGAAGGGCTGCGAGTAAATTAATAAATAGACTAGAAATATAAATTTGGAATACATGGGGGAGCCAGAGGAGACCTAGCTTCAGTAACCAAGTTCTCCCTGAATCTCTGGACCCCTAGACTTTTTAATAACACAAATTTCCCTAAGGCAAAGCAGATATACATATCAAAGGTTATGGTTTGGTATACACTAGGCATTGTCAGGCAGGGGAAACTGCCCTCAACTGTTCCAGTAGCAAGCAATAATATATGCAGATTTTCAGGTTTGGGGAAATGCTTTCAGCCATTCCAGCAGGCAATAATATAATTCTTCAGCCCTTGCTGAAGGCTCAAGGTCCACCAACCTTTTGATGAACTTCTTGCATTTACTATGACATGCTGGAATTAGCCTCCAGCAGAAAACACCAAGAATTATTAAAGAGAAAATTAGAAGAATGGAGACGATTTTGCTGGAAAATAATTTTCAGTATTTTAACATAAAAATAAAAATTTACAGAGCCTGTACCTGGCAACCTCCTGCATCCACGTGATCTCTGAACAGGGAAGGTGTACTGAACAAGAAGGGCATTCCCAGCATCATTGGTCAGAGTGCTCAGAGTTGCATGTGGCCTTCACATCTTCACCTCACTGATGAAATCGGGTGACAGAGCTGTTGTTTTCTGATTTTCTGCCCTGTAAGCCACAACTCAACCACATCTCCAAATATTGTTTGCTATTGCTTAGAACATTCTAATTTACATCTTAATTTACAGTGTGTTGTTTGCCACAGGCACTGCCCCATGATTGCAGAGGTTATGTAAGAAAAATGACTTTTACCATGCTAAGGTTTGGGACTTAACTAGAGGGTGCTGGGAAAAAATAAAAATACTGTTCTTTTCCCTCATGAGTCTTTATGTTGAGGCCCCAAGGAAATGCTGCATGGTCTTTCTAGAATATAAATGCAATGTTCTGTGTTCCTTTTTCAAAACAGACTTAGCCAGTAATTATGAAATCAATATTCATAATACCTGACTATTATATATTGCTTCAAAGCTTATAAGGTATGTTCACATTTCTTTATCTTTCAGTTCTGCAATGCAGATATGGTATACATTTTTATTATTCCTTTTTCTTTTTTTTTCTTTTTTTTCTTTTTTAACAAATGAGCATTTTCAAACCAAAGGAACTTATTGACTTAACAAACAGCTGGCCTGGCTTTATTTGTAGCTCTCATCACAAAATAGCTTACAGCCTAGAGCAGTCAGATGGGACACAGTGTGACAAAAGGACCTCTGCTTATTATTTTTGTTTTTTACCACTTTTAGGCCATTTATCAGATACTGGCTTAAAAAGAAGCATAACAAGATAAATAATAATATAATTAACAACTGACTTCATTGTGCTTTTTATATACTAGGCACTATGTTAAACACTTTGTGTCCCTCATTTTACAACACTGGGGTAAAGGAGTTACTATTTTAGAGATGAGGAAAGTAAGTTCCAACTCCAAAATTTGTGTTACAAAACTCAGACAGTGGTGTAACTCAGTTACAAAGTGTTTCAAAAAAGTCAGTCTTATTGGGAAGAAATTAGAAATACCTTAAACTCAATTATTGTGTTTACCTTCTCCTTTTATGTATCTCCAAGGCCATTGCTTGCATAAAAATATTCAATTAATCTTAAAACAACTTTTTCAAGAAATATAAATACAATTTCTAAGTAATGAGAAAGCACTGTTACCAAGGAATGACAATGTCTTATAATTTGTGAGTTTTATATTAGACCAAATGAGGTACATGTAATCTACTAACTAAACTCTTAGTATTTTAACATCAGTAAAAATAAAAAATGGATTTAGAAGGAAAATATACTGTTATTTCTTATACCATTACTTATTATATCTAAGTATAATTGGAAGGTTGGCCAGTTAAATCCCCAAAAAACTACAGTAAGTAAATAAATCAGTTAATGAAAAAGAGAAGAAATGCATGTTTTATTGACAAAGATAATCACCTGGTGTTGCTTCCAATGAGAACGTGAAACACTGGATACACATGAGTTAGGCTTGGAGCACTGGAATTCCATAGTGAGCACACATATTTCAACTTGAACATGAAATCCCAGAGTCACTAGACATTCAAAGCATTCTACTCCAATACTCTTTCTTTGTAGCTTTTAAATATGCATATTTTCAAATGTAAAATATTATTTAATTTATGTGTGTATGGTGTCCGATGCTCCTACCAAGCTATAAATCTACCTGCAAGCAGAACGTTTTTATCTCTACATTCCCAAGTCCCAGATTGATGCTAATATTAATAAATATTAATGGAATTGAACTAAATACCACTTCTAGTTTTCTTATTTTCTGTTTACAGACCATGGTTCAAAGATTTAGATTTGCTGCTTCTAAGCCATCAGCACAGTCTCAAGTCTCACACAACAGGCAGCATCACAGAGTGACTAAGATCAAGGGCCCTAGAGTTGGACAGATGAGGTCCAGAGTCTTAAGGATCCCTCACTAGCTGGGGAGACCTTGAGCAAGGATTCCCTCTCTGAACTTCAATTTAATTTCATATCCAATTAAAAATAGAAAAAATATCCATCCCATAAGAATTCGTAAAAGATTCAATTAAATAGCACATATAAAACATCCTATATAATAAAAGCCCAGCCACCAAACAGCGGAACAAACAGAACAACTGGTCAACCAGTTGCTATGACATGCACTGACCACCAGGGGACAGACGCTCAATGCAGGAGCTGCCCTCTGGTGGTCAGTGAGCTACCACAGTGGGAGCACCGCTCAGCTGACTGGGATGAGCAGCTGCTCCCACTACAAACCCCGGGCCAATGGGTAGGAACCCAGGGTGCAATCATGGGCTCCTTACACCAGGCTTTTCCTCCTCACTCCCTGCCGCCTCCTCCAGACACCTGCAGGCTGCGCAGTGCCACTGCCAGGCTTGCAAAGCTGACCCTGGAGGCTGGGTGACTGCTGTAGGACTAAGGACTACTCCGCCACCTCTCAGTGGTATTGTCCCTGGGCCCAGCCCCAACCGGGTCCCCTGGTGAGGCCAGTGTTCCAGCTCCATGGAAGATGCCAGGCCAGGGAGCAGCCACTCAGAGGGAGGATCCACAGCTGCTTGGCTAACAGAGATGAGTGGTGCTCTCACAGCGGGCTAATCCCCATAGGCCACAACCCCCACCAGTGCACGAATCCCATGCACTGGGCCTCTAGTTTAGCATAATGTAAATAAGTGGTAAGTATTCCACAATGCCTAGATATTAATATTTCTGTTAATTTCAGCAGTCAAGGCCTCAATAGAAAAGGAATTCAAATCAAGTGGTTCAAATGAAGAGACATTCATGAAGGATGATTTACAGAGGTTGGGGAAGAACTGAGAAAGCCAATAGGAGTTACTGAAGCAGGCTGAGATCAGCAACAGTGGGAAAATGCTATTTCTTTTTTTTTTTTTAATCCTTACCTGAGGATATATTTCCATTCATTATTTTTAGAGAGAGAGTAGAAGGGAGAAGGAGAGACAGAGAGAAACATCAGAGGTGAGAGAGATATAGATTGGTTGCCTCCTACATGAGCCCCAACCAGGGCCAGGGATGGAGCCTGAAACCTAGATACATGTCCTTGACGGAATCCCACCTGGGACCCTTCCGTCTGTGGGCCTATGCTCTATCCACTGAGCAGAACTGGCTAGGGCGAGAAATGCTGTTTCTAGTCCTGAAAGGTCAAGGAGAGAAAGTGTGTTGCTGGAACACAGTAAGGCCCCAGTCTGGGAAAAGCAGAGTGCTGGCAGAATCTGTAGTCATGGAAGAATGCAGTACTGCCAGAGTGATGCTCCAAAGTCAGAAAGGAGTAAGTGAGAAATCCCCAAACCTCTCTCTCCTTCCACCCTCCAATCTCTTGCCATTGTTTCCATTAGTTGAAACCAAGTGGGTGACACAATTCAAAGAGTAACCTTCTGGAAAATTAAGTGGGGTAGAAGAAAGGATTAATTTGAGAGGGCAGGGGTGGCAAATTAGTACACTCTCTCCACCCATCTTTGGATATAATATATTTTTAAATTGCAAACCTTCCTCTCCCAGTGCCCACCAGCTCCCATATTAATTTGGATGGTCTCCATGAGAATCCTATATAATAAAAGAATAATATGCAAATCAACCGAATGGCAGAACGACCAGTCAGCAGGAGGCTGGGCCAGTGAGCAGGCAGTACCAGGTCAGCCAAGGTGCATGCCAGTGGGCAGAGGGGGGGAATGGTGATGGGGGGTTGGTTAGCAGCGGTGGCAGAGGGGTGATGGGTGGGGGGGGCAGCACCATCTCCTGATAGGCCCATCTGGTCGCCTCCAGCAGAGGGAGCCAGACTGCAGCTTAGGCCCTCTCCCCACAGGGAGAGGACTGTCAGTAGGACATCCCCTGGGGACTGGGAGAGGGTGCAGACCGGGCTGAGGGACCCACCCCCCCCAGTGCATGAACTTTCATGCACCGGGCCTCTAGTAAATTAATAATTTTTCTCACTACTACAAAGATGAGGTAATTTTATTGAATCTGAAATACTTGAATATATTATGAAGATGCATTTTGAAAATGGAATTGAGAAAGAACACTATCGACAACCAATCTCTGATATAGCCTCCCATATGTTACAACAGCAAAGGTCTTGATGGTCTTCTAAAGAAAAATTAAATGAAAAATTCATTGAAGCCAGACTCCAGAGTAAAGAATAGTTCAGTTTATGCTCAGAAATTATATAACATGTCAAACCACAATGGAGCAGCCCATGCTGAGCTTTTAATAAAAAAATATTTAAAGAAATTCTGACCTTGGTTAATTTCAGAAATAAGAAAAAAAACATTAAAAACAAGGTTTGGGAAAGTCTAAAGATATTGTCTTCTTTTTCTATTTGTAATTTTCTGGGTTGTTTCCTTCCCTTTCCCTCTTTTTCTCACTTTCTCTCTCCTCCCCCTCCTCCTCCTCCTCCTCCTCCTCCTCCTCCTCCTCCTCCTCCTCCTCCTCCTCCTCCTCCTCCTCCTTCTCCTCTTCCCCCTACCCCCTCCTAAAACTAGAATTCTTAGAATTCTGTCTTCCTGAGTTGGGGAACATTATCTAGAGATTGGTACTAATACACTTTTTTTTGTTTTTTACCAGTGCACAAGTTTAGTTCGAGGCCACAACTGCTATACATTTTAAAAAGTATTCTTGTAAATGTTTCGGCTCATAAAATTATTGGACTGTCTCTAAAACCTGGTCCTTTTTTCAAAGAAAAATGAACCATCAAGCAAATAGATGACCAGAGCTTGCCACAAATATCCCAACCATTTTCCTCTAAAAACTTCACATCATGAAGCCATGGTGGTTCTGCACATAATGGCATAGCCCCAGCAAAGTATGATTGGCAGTTTTAGCTGGTGAGAAGCTGTCATTTAAAAATCAGACTAAGTAATCTCCTTTAGGCCCTGAGACTGGGCAGATTCCTACATGTCATTAAGATATTAAAATTCTCAGAGCTCTAAAGAAAAGGGAAACATTTAATTAGAATATATAGATATTTTAATGTTGAAATTATCATTACATGTATCCTCAAAAGTGCATACTTTTTTTGGATTTCGCCTGAAAGAAAGGGACAACATAAAATTGCTCTATTTTTCACTTTACCCATGAATTTTTTTGCATCACCAATGTATTTATATTCTAATAGTTGTCAATCTAAACTCCTTACAGTCCATAATACATTTCTGGCTTGGAATTTGATTCATTAGAACAAAATATATAATAAAAATATTTAACAGCATTCTATGAGTCTAAAAATGTCATTATTAATTATCTGGACATATCCCTATCACCTTTCAAAAGTAAATTAGTATTTAACTATATACTATTTTATTTATGTTTTTTTCCTTTTTAAAATCTTTTATTAAATTTATTGGGGTGACACTGGTTAAAATTATATAACTTTCAAGTGTACAGTTCTATGATACATCATCTTTATATTTTATTGTGTGTTCACCATCCAAAGTTAAGTCTTTCCATCACCATCGATTCCCCCTTTACCCTCTTCTACATTCCTCCACCCCAATTTCCAACTTTTAATCAGATACTTTTGTCTGTCTGTTTCTTTTTTTTTTTCCCTTAATTCCTTCACCTTTTTCAACCAACCACTAACCTGGTTTTTCTATCTATAAGTCTGTTTCTATTTTATTTATTTGTTAATTTTGTTCATTAGCTTCCACCTGTAAGTGAAATCATATGGCATCTGTCCTCCTCCAACTGGCTTATTTCACTTAGCATAATAACCTCCAGGTCCATCCATGCTGTTCCAAAGGTTAAGATATTTTTTTTTAATATATTTTTATTGATTTCAGAGAGGAAGGGAGAGAGAGAAAAACATCAATGATGAAATCATTGATAGGCTGCCTCCTGCATGCCCCCCACTGGGATCGAGCCCCCAACCAGGCATGTGCCCCTGACCAGAATCGAACCCGGGAACCCTTCAGTCCATAGGCCAACACTCTAGGCCCCAGCCAGGGTAAGATTTTTTTTGTGTGTGTGGCTGATTAGTATTCCACTGTGTAACTATACCACACTTTTTTATCTACTTATCTACTGATGGACACTTGAGCTGCTTTCAAATTTTGGCTATCCTATATAATAAAAGAGTAATATGCAAATTACTGCACCTCCACTACACCCACAATCCACGCACACCAAACACGCCCACCAATCAGGAGGGAATATGCAAATAAACCCAACCAAGATGGCTGCAGTCACAGAGAGCAGGAGGGAGGCTTGGGTTTCCCTTGCCGGCCCAGGCCTCCACTCAATGCTACAAAGTTTCAATTATAGAAGATAAATAAATCCAAACAGAAATGGTGCAGCCACAGAGCTGGAGAGAGCAGGAGGCTAGGGTTGCCCGCAGCAATGGAGGAAGCCAAGCTTCTGCAGCCCTGGCCTGCTTTGGCCTCCGTTTAAGGCTACAAAGTTTCAATTATAGAAGATACATAAATCCCAACAGAAATGGCTGCCGCCACTGAGCGAGCAGAAGGCTTGGCTCCACTCCAGGCTACAAAGTTTCAATTGTAGAAGATAAATAAATCCCAGATACAAGGCCTCTGCTTGGGTCGCCGGGGGGTGTGGCTGGCCTGCAAACCACCACAGGCCCCTCGCCCAGGCCACCGCACACCCCAAGGGAACCCCCACCCTGATCCGGGACACCTTTCAGGGCAAACCAGCTGACCCCCACCCATGCACCAGGCCTCTATCCTAGCTAATAAAAGAGTAATATGCAGATTGACCATCACTCCAACACATAAGATGGCTGCCCCCATGTGGTCAAAGATCCTGCCCCCATGTGGACACAAGATGGCCACCACAAGATGGCCAACAGGGGAGGGCAGTTAGGGGCAAACAGGCTGGCAGGGGAGCAGTTAGGCATCAATCAGGCTGGCAGGGGAGTGGTTAGGAGGTGATGAGGCTGGCAGGCAGAAGCGGTTAGGGGCAATCAGGAAGGCAAGCAGGTGAGCAGTTGGGAGCCAACGGTCCTGGATTGTGAGAGGGATGTCTGACTGCCTGTTTAGGCCCGATCCCACTGGGGTCCCAGATTGAAGAGGGTGCAGGCTGGGCTGAGGGACACACAACCCCCGCCGTGCACGAATTTCATGCACTGGGCCTCTAGTTATAAATAAAAGTGTAATGAATGTACATCTGCATATATTACTTCAAATCGGAGTTTCAGGTTTCTCCTAATATATTTCTAGAAGTGGAATCACTAAATTATAAGGTAGTTCCATTTTTAATTTTTTGAGGAACCTTTATACTGTTTTCCACAGTTGCTGCACCAGTCTGCATTCCCACTAACAATGTACTAGGGTTCCCTTTTCTCCACATCTTTGCCAATACTTGCTGTTTGTTGATGTATTGATGATAGCATTCAGACAGGTATGAGGTGATACCTCATTGTGGTTTTAATTTGCATTTTTTTGGTGATTAGTGACATAGAGCATTTTTTCATATGTCTGTTGGCCATCTGTGTGTCCTCTTTGGAGAAGTGTCTATTCAGGTTCTTTGCCCATTTTTAAACTGGGTTGTTTGTATTTTTGGTGTTGAGTTGTATATCTTCTTTATGTATTTTGGATATTAACCCCTTATCAGATATATCATTGGCAAACATGTTCTCCCACAGTGGATTGTCCTTTCATCTTGTTAATGGTTTCTTTCACCGTGTAAAAACTTTTTAGTTTGATGCTGTCCCATTTGTTTATTTTTTCTTTTGTTCCTGTTGCCTGAGGAGGTATCAGGAAAAATATTGCTATGAGAAATGTCCAAGATTTTACTACTTATGTTCTCTTCTAGGATTTTTCTGGTTTTGATTTTTACACTTAATTCTTTAATCCATTTTCAGTTTATTCTTGTACATGGCACAAGAAGGTGGTCTAGTTTCATTTATTGCATGTATCTATCCAATATTCCCATCACCATTTATTGAATAGACTGCTATTACCCCATTGTATGTTCTTGCCCCTTTGTCAAATATGAATTGACCATAGCCCTGGCTGGGTTGCTCAGCTGGTTGGAACACCATCTCATGCACCAAAAGTTTGTGCATTTGACTTCTGGTCAGGGCACATACTTAAGTTGAGAGTTCGAACTCTGGCCAAGGTACATGCAACCAATTGATCTCTCTCTCTTTCTCTCTCTCTCTCTCTCCCTCCCTTCCTCTCTCTCTCTAAAGTAAGTATACATATCTTCAGGTGAGGATAATACATATACATACATATATATATGTATATATGTATATATACACATATACTATATATAGAGGCATATCATAAAAGCATAAATTTATTTCTGGGGTCTTTATTCTGTTTCATTGAAACATATGTCTGTTTTTATGCCAGTACCATGCTGCTTTGATTACTATGGCCTTATAGTATATATATATGCCTAAGTGACCATCACAACCAAACAGATGACCAAACAGTCTGCGTGGGATGACCAGGCCGGCAGGGAAGTTAGTGAGGGATGACTAAATGACTGAGCAGCAGGCTGTGTGGGACAACCAGGCCACCAGTGGGGGCAGTTAGGGGACATCAGGCAGGCAGGTGAGCAGTTAGGAGCCAGTGGTCCCGGATTGTGAGAGAGATGTCCCAGATTGGAGAGGATGCAGGCTGGGCTGAGAAAACCCCCTCCCCATGTACAAATTTCATGCACTGGGGCTCTAGTAGTTTTATATTGATATTGGGTAACATGATTTCTCCAACTTTATTTTTCTTTCTCAAGATTGCTATGGCTATTTTCAGTCTCTTATAGTTCTATATAAATTTTTGGAATATTTCTTCTAGTTCTGTGAAATATACCATTGATTTCTTAATAGGAGTTGCATTGAATCTATAGATTGCTTTGGGTAGTATGGACATTGTAATGATGTTAATTATTCCTATGCATGAACACATACATGCTCCCACTTATTTGGACGTCTTTCTATTTCTTTCTTCAGTGTCTTATAATTTTCTGAGTATAGGTCTTTTACATCCTTGGTTAAATTTATTTCTAGGTATTTTTTGATGCAATTGTAAATGCGATTGTTTTTGTTTGTTTGTTTGTTTGTTTGTTTTTTACTTCTCTTTTCTGATAGCTCATTATTGGTGTGTAGAAATGCAACCTATTTCTAGGTATTGATTTTGTATCCTGATACTTTACTGAATTTATTATCAATTCTAGAAGTTTTTTGGTGTAATCTTTAGGGTTTTCTAAATACTTTATCATGTCTTCTACAAACAGTGATAGTTTTACTTCTTCCTTTCCAATTTGGATGTCTTTTATTTCTTCTTTTTGTCTAATTGCTGTTGCTAGGGCTTTCAGTACTATACACGTATCCACAACCTAGGTATGTGCCTTAACCAGGAATCAAGGCCACAACCTTATGGTCTGTGGGACGATGTTCCAACCAACTGATCCACCGGGTCAGGGCAAGATCTCTAGAATTTTATTTCTTACTACTCTATGAAGCCCTCTCATTCAATAAGAAAATAACAAATGTGTCATTTAATGTTTCCAAGGCCACACGTAAAGGACAGTTGATGGATATAAGATTTATTTTAGCAAATACCACTTGGTTTTCTGTATTGCTTTACACATTAATCACACTTCGAATGGACACATGAAAATCTACAAGCCCTATCTGATGCTAACTATGAATGTGTTCTCTTTATCTGTTGACTGATTTTTTTTTTAACAAAAGGTACCTTTTTGTCTTTCTTTATACAGATAGCCAAAAGGTTGGGGACACTTGACGATCATGCTAAAGAATAAAAAATCAGAGAACTAGAAGAACAACTGTACATACACAAGCAAACAAACCCAGACAAAATATGGATGGCAAGGCCACAAATTGTTACTGAGCATCTAATTAGTACTATGCCTCTCTACTACCATTCCATTCCTCTGGGTATGTTACACTTGTATTTACCTGCTGTTTTCATGGGCAGTTAGCCGGGAAATTAGGTGGGTAAAATCTCAAACCTGAAAACAGTATTTGCTGAATAAGTTTCTCAAAGCAGAAGAGTGTAAACATTATTTTTGTTTGTTTAAAAAACAGCCACTGAAGAAACACACATTCAGATTTAACTTTATGTGTGATGCGGCAGTCCTAAAAGTCCTCATTTGGTTTCCTTAAATATTTATTGTGATCCTTAAAATACTAATAAAATATTTACGAAACTTAGTCATTTAAGAGGACAGACTATGTATTTTGAAGGGAGGCTGTAGGGGAGCCAATTTGTTATTGTAAGAGTTGCTTTTAGGAAATGACCACAATTAGTACAGAGCAACTGCTTTCCTGAGATTATTAGTTTTAATTTGGAAGTGTTTGAGTTCAAGTGTCTCTTTTGACGATACTCCTGCTCACTACTCCTGAAACCACACAGGAGTCTTTCCTTTAATTAATTAGGGTATAATTAAACAGCAGGTACCCAAGCAGAATCTGGAGTCAGTTCCATCTGTTCTGCAGGGAGGGTCTAATGGTGGTGACAAGAGAATTCCCCCATGAGTTATACCTTAAGCGGTACACATATTTTAATTTCCAGCTATCTCTTTTATAAATTGCTCTTATGGTTTCACTTGATAATTTAACACTTCAAAATTGGAACCCCTTCAGCATTTACCCTGAAATCATACAAAAAAGGATTATGAATGGGAGAGGAGAATGTGTTCTATAAAATTCAGGTTGGCAAACACATTTAAAAGAATATATCATTCATTTATTAATGTAGAACAGTGAGCAGGCACCATTTCATGAAAGCAATCAATTTTAGTTTGAAGATACAGGAGATTTCAAAACACTGATAAGATTGACAATGTTCCAGAAAGTAGAGGGTGGGTGAGCTGCAGGGGAGGCACAAATCAGTATCTTATTTTTAGTCAGGGAGAACTTCTGAAAACCAGGAATGCAATTTTTGCTAAATTTTTTTTTCTGAAAACACAAAGTAGAAAACAGTAACATTTGGTTCTCAGATATCAGAATACTTATGGCATTTGCTGCTGTATGCATATTATATTTTTATATGAATTGCTCTTATTTCTTCTGCAAAATTGTAATTTTCAAGAGGAGAAGATGCCTACTTGATTCATTTCCTTATGCCCACAGAAGATGCTAAAGTGCCCTATTGCTGGATAACAATAGTTGCCGAATAGCAGTCATGCATTCAGCTATTTATTTGGTGCCCATTGTATGAAACCTACCTTGCCCCTTGATCACAGTGTGCTTGGATCTGGAGGAAGCATGGCTTTGAATGATTGTCCAGATCACAGCTTGGCTCTCTTTGAAAATGAAACTGATGTATTCAAGCTATGTTTTCAGGATGCTTACCTCTTAAATAGAAAAAAAAATTATGTGATATTAATGGGTATGACGAAGATAAAGGTAATCGATGTGAGTGTGTAATAGATGCATATTTTGTCTGGATATTAGAAAAACAATTAAATGTATTTGCCTGCCATAGTAGTCAAAACAGTGATGCGCTTTAACTGCGGCATTAGAAGATTAAGGACCAAGAGACATATTAACAAATGGAATTAAATTATTAACCTAAACTATCATTTACTTTTTCAATGAGCGTTTATTAACTTGGTGTCACGAGTGTACACAAACTAGTTCCTGCACGCATGGAGCTGAAAGACCTTGGGTAAAATGGACAAAATATGTGGGTGGGGGGCAAGTATATTGCAAAAGAGGTAAAGAGCAAAAGGCCCTGTGAGAGAGGCATTTCACCAAGTTAGGAGAACAGAAAGTTACCCCGGAGTCAAGATAAGAACAGTGAGCCCCACTCGACAAGATGGAAAAGGAAGACATTTCTGAGCACAGGGAACAGCATATACAGAAACTGCAGGTTCGCATAAAACAACGGGAAAGCTGTTGCTGTAGTCCAATGAGGCGTGATGGCAGGTTTGGCTAGGGTGGTGGTGGTAGCAGTGATGGAAGGATGGGAACATATTCCAGACATACACATGAGCATTTTTACAGGCCACTGGGATGGTTTGTACACCAGCATGTTAAATCCATTTTAAGCATACACACAAAACATGACTTGGGAAGGACATATAAAGATTGATATAAATAAGATTTTACATGGAGCACATGAAAGAATTATTTCTGCCATCTAAGATTTCCTTGTCATTAGGAGTCAAATGCTATAGATTTAATGCAAAAGAAAGATGAGACATCTCTAGCTGTCAGCAGGTGAGCTTTATAACAATTAAGGAGAAGCTATAGAAGTTATTGAGGTCAATATAGTTAATGTGTGTGCATGAGCAGTGATAATATAACAATCTTATTAAAAGGGCATACTTAATATTGGAGATCTTAACACAAACTTTATAGAAACAACATCCATATGCAACTAAAATTGCAAATGAAATATCATTTGTTCAAATTAAAATGTAACAGAAATGATTGACTTTGAAGATTTGATCTAGTCCAAAGATTAACAACTACAGAACATGACATTGTATATTATAGACACAAGACATCAAAGGTCATTCACACTATTCCCTTGAGATGGGAATTAAAAAAAGAAAAAAATCATCAGGAATTTTAAAAGAAATATAATACAAAATTCACACAAAAAATTATTTCAATTATTCTTACCCACATCATATCCAATGCATGGGATAAAATAACATTCTAACTACAGTTGATGAACAACAACATGGGTGTGAACTGTGCGGTTCCACTTATATGCAGATATTTTAAAATAAATACCTGTACTATTTTTTCTTTGTCTGGGTATCTGCAGATGCATTGACCCAAGCCATTTTATATAG
This sequence comes from Corynorhinus townsendii, assembly GCA_026230045.1. Classification (NCBI taxonomy): domain Eukaryota; kingdom Metazoa; phylum Chordata; class Mammalia; order Chiroptera; family Vespertilionidae; genus Corynorhinus; species Corynorhinus townsendii. The sequence continues at coordinate 73,426,326 of JAPDVU010000001.1, read as the reverse complement.
GGAACTTGACAATCCATAGGTTTTGATATTAGTAGAAGCTTCTGGAATTGGTCATTCCTGAATGCCAAGGGACATCTACGTTCTAGGGGAATCAAGTTATATGTGGATTATTTTTGCCTGCACAGGAGTTGTTACCCCTAACCACCACATTGTTCAAGGGTCAACTATATTACCAAAATCAAACCTCCTATAAATTCAGATAATGCATGATAACAAATGACACAATACATTGTGTGTGTGTATGTGTCTGTGTGTGTATGGTACTATCACACTGTAATGTTTATGTAGTACTGAATGATGCTGTAGACAGTATATTACTAAAATTTTACAGAAAAGATTAGGCTCGAATGTTACCTAACGAGTTAGATAGCGATTGTTCAGACCATAATATACATGGAATTACAGAATTATTGGATTCTTCTGCTAGAATGCATTTTGAAACAAAGGCATGATAAAAGACAAACATCTGACCAACTTGTCAGTTGTTATACAGTGCATAATTAAAATAAAACAGTAGAGGGTATTATGTATATATATATATTATGTATATATATATCTTCTGAAACAATTCTTTCTCCTTTTCTGATCTAAATTCTATGCTGTTCTAAGCCATCAATATTGCAACTCCTTTCAACACTTTCATGGTTTGGGTATCTGTTTCCTGGGTGTCTAATTTTGAGTCTGCTCCCTTAACCCTAATGGAGTATATTTTGAGGTCTTTATATATTTGCAATTTTCTTTGTTTTTCTTCACAACTGATAGTGCATTTTTCTGGGTGTAGAATTCTAGATTTTAATACACTTTTATTGCAGAATGTGTAGGCATTGCTGTATTATCTTCTAGTAAGGTTAAGAATTCTTACTTGTTTTTTTATTCTTGAGCCTAAGATAAGTAGTGGTCTTATTTGGAGATCTTTTATTTTACCCCTAATGTTAAAAAATTTCACAATAATGTGATTAAACATTGGTGGTTTACTTTTTGTAGTATGGGACACTTTCTATACAAAGACTTGTATTTTTACTTTTAGAAATGTTCTTGTATTTTTTCTTTTTTTAAGACTATGTGTGTGTGTTTTTATTGTCAACATTATTGCAGATGTCTACCATTTTCTCCCCTTTGTTGCTCTCCACCCAGACCTCTCTCTGGCCCTCACTACATTCTTGTCTGTGTCCATGAGCTATGCATATATATTCTTTAGCTATTCCCTTTACCTTCTTTCATCCAGTCCACCCCACCTACATCCCCTCTTGCAACTCTCAGTCTATACCATGTATCCATGTCTCTGGTCCTATTTTGTTCATCAGTTTATTTTGTTCATTAGATTCCAAATATGAGTGACATCATGTGATACTTGTCTTTCTCTGACTGGCTTATTTTGCTTAGCATAATACTTCCCAGGTCCCTCCTTACTGTCACAAAAGGTAAGACTTTCTTCTTTTTTAGAGCTGTGTATTATTCCAGTGTGTAACATAGCATTTTTATCCACTTGTCTACCTATGGGCACCTGGGCTGTTTCCAGATCTTGGCTATTGTGAACAACACTGCTATGAACATAGGGGTGCATATATTTTTTTCTGATTAGTGTTTTGGGATTCTTAGGATATATTCCCAGAATTTGGATCACTGGGTCACAGCAATATAGAAATTTAAGGTGTATAGCATAAAAATTTGCTTGCTTATATTGCAAACTCCTACATTATTGTGTTTTTTTTTTACTTTCAGAGTTGTATGTTTAGTTAAAGCTTGCAATTTTTCTATTTATCTTTTAAAATGTGCAATATCATCTTTTTCATTTCCAAAATTACATTAAAATTCAATTTTCCTCACCATCCTGAATTTTTATTTGCTAAATCTAGCAACCCCAGTAATAAGTATATTTTGTATCATATCCTAGCATACACAAACACATCTATATATATATAAAGAGCCAGGGTTGTAACATCCACAATGACCGGAGGCTCAACCAAACGCCAGGCTGTGTGCGCAATAGGCAAGCAGGCTGAATTGCTGACCTCTTGGAGAGAAAGAGAGGCAGGGTTGATCAGCAGCAGAAGCAGCTGCTGGCAAGGCCTCTCTCTCCCAGAGGTCAGTAGTTCAGCCCACTGCCAGCAGCCTGGAGCAGCTTCTAGTCAGCCTTGCCTCTATGATCAGGCCTGGAGATAGACCAGAGATGCTGACTGGCATAGAAACCAACCAATCAGAACCAAATCTGGGTGAATTGCAAGGAGCCAATGGCTGCCTAGGAGGTGGGACTTTTGATACTGACTGGCATAGAAACTGACCAATCAGAACCTAATCTGGGTGAACTGCAAAGGCAGAACCTAAGGTGGTGCTGAGGAGGGGTTTTAATGGCAACAGCTGTTTGGTGTAAGGTGTAAGAAAGCAGTTCAATTTTTTAATGACTGGTTTGGCAGTATAGTGCATATGGCTGGCTATCAGTCCAGATATAGGGATTATTTGTTTTCGTCTGCCAAGAGCATCTCCTCCTGCTGAAAAATGGATTTCCCCCCCACCCATTTAAGCAATCCTATCCTATATAATCTATCTATACTAATAAAAGGGTAATATGCTAATTAGACTGGGTCTACTGGCCATCTTCCAGATGTCCTACTTCCTTCTGGACAAAGCCATGGTGTTGGGGGCCAAGGCAGAAGCTATTAGGGGCAATCAGGCAGGCAGGGGAGGGCAGTTGGGGGTGATCAGGCAGGCAGGCAGAGGCAGTTAGGGGTGATCAGGCAGGCAGGGGGACAAGGTAGGGGTGATCAGGCGGCAGGGGGGCAAGGTAGGGGCGATCAGGCCAGCAGGCAGAGGGGTTAGGGGCAATCAAGCAGGCAGGCAGGAGAGTGGTAGGAGCCAGTCATCCTAGATTGCAAGAGGGATGTCCAACTGGCAGTCGGACATCCCCCGAGGGGTCCCAGATTGGAGAGGGTACAGGCCAGGCTGAGGAAACCCCCTCTGTGCACGAATTTCATGCACCAGGCCTCTAGTAAAACTGTAACTATAACCTAAACATACCAAAAGTAATGTTTAACATAATTGTCATGTGTTATGGTATTTTATATTGTTTTTTTTCATGTTATTTAAATAAATAATTCCATTACTCCTCACTGAATTGACCACAATTTGGTTTGTGTGTGGGAGAAGGGTACACTGCTATAACAAAATAGTTAGCAGGTCTTTTTATTAAGGCAACTTCAAATAACAGTATCAGTAGGTCTTTCTCTGAGGTTGGTCAAATACTACATGGAATTCTCCAAATCTTTCACTAAAAAACACACACCTGCTTGTCAACTTTATCATGCTGGTTAATAGCCAAATTTCTTCTGTGTGTTGTATCTCATATAAACCCTTCACTTCAATCCTTTGACTTATTCCTAACTTTCTGCTGTGCCTGATGACCCTAAACATGGAACATTTCCTGCTTAGTTCCTCCAGAGAATTAACCTGGAAACTCGGACATTCCCAATTCCACAGTCAAGGAGTTTTATTAATTCCACATCTGCACTGTATCAGTCAAGCTAGAGTAGGTTTTGCTACAGTAACAAACAACCCCATATTTTGAAACTTTAACAACCAAGGTTTATTTCTTAATCATGCTCTCACAGATTGAGTTCCAATTCTGCTCATTATTTGGAGACTCATAATGATAGGATGTTTATCATGCTCCATTTTTCTGGTCACCATTCTAGAGAAAAGAGACATATCTGGAGGGACTCACATTACCTATTTCCTCAGACTGGAAGTGACATGGAATACTTCATCCCACAACTAATTAGCCAAGATGAACTCAAGGCCTACCCACCCACGAGAGTTTCAGGAAGTGCAATTCTATTTTGTGCCCAGGAAATGAAGAGCAGAAACTATTTGGTAAAACCAATATATTAATTACATGGATATTTATTGACTTCCTCTCATCTTCACCACGTGAGTTTCTTAAATCTTAGACTCATCCTCCTTCACTCCACACTCTTCCCCCGCCCACCCCCCCACACACACATGCACAGAGATCTGTGAAGCATATTGTGCACTTCTCATTAGTAAATTTCCCTATGATCAGATTTTAAATTCTACCTCTTGGATAGAGCAGTAACCATTGCTTCCCTTAGTTCAAACTGGCTGTTTTCATTTCTGCCATTCTTTGTCTTAGCAGATTTGCACAATTTGACTTGTTTCATTGTCATTGCAGTAGTGTTTTGAAAGGAAACAGAGAAAATCTTTGTGATGCAACTGCCATGTTTTTGCAAGTTTTTCACACACCTATGAATGGATGCAAATTTTGACACATTTCAAAGATAGAAGTTGTTAATGTCTTTATATACAGACAAGAAACTCAGTACCTCTGCCTCCCCCATGACATGTCACTTTATTTTATCTCTAGTATTTGTTTTTTTCTTAGAATCTATTTTCTCTCTTTATATTCCTCACCTGATACTGTATGCTATCTACTTTATCCATTACAGTCCTTAGCATATGAATCAGATCTTTTTGATATTTCTATTGTGATAATTCCAACATCTCTGCCATCACTGTTAATAATGCTCGCTCTGTCTCCTCAAATTGTGTTTCTTGCCTGTTAGTGTGGCCTGTAATTTTTTCTGGCTAAGTGGACATGATGTAGCAGGTACTGGTTTCCACAGAATCTCTACTCTGGGAAGCCATGATTCCCTGTATTCACCCGTCCTCTCTCCAGTCTGAGGGACCATGGTTTGCTTTGTGTCCTCTTGTTAATCTAAGAAGAGTTGTTAATTTTTCAGGCTGTTTAGCCTTTTACTTCCTGTTAGAACAAACTGGCAACTTCTACGTTCCTTACCTAAGAAAGAAGAAACCATGATACATTTTGTAAAACCCAATTCCAACTAAGGTAGCAGATTAAAAGCTTCTGAGTAAATAAACTGTATATTTTGCAAGTTTATAATCCTTCCCAATCATCACCACATAAAGTGTCTTATACATAAGACAATTTCAGCATGTATTATTTGAATGAATAACTTTTTAAAACCTTTGATATCTTTTAGAGTTGTGAGAGCACTATGATAATATATGAGTCATTTGTAAGCTTTTAACAGTCATAGAACTGTTGGAGTAATGTAAGATGAATAACCTTTCTATATTTGGATACAAAGATTTAAGCAAACCTACATTAGATACTTGAGTTAACTTCCTTAATAAACATTCATGGAAAGTCCCCTATGTGCCAGATTCTAGGAACACAAAGATTGAAAAGTTGCAGTCCCTGTACTTGGAAACCTCAGAGACTGTAAACAACATTGACAGATGTCTTAATATTCTTTTTTAAAAAACATTAGGGTTTTTTGTTATTTGTTAACAAGTGGGCCATGAATTAAAGAAAATATATCACTTAGTATAAATGGCCACAATATTTAAAATAATTTTAACTAAAATTTATTTTTTTAATTTGCTCCAGAACTTCAAGGATCTTTCATACCTTAGTCCATAGAATACAATAGCACAATTAAGTTTACATTTATTGCCAATTTAAAGATGAATAAACTGAGGTATACCAGTAGTATGTGAGTTATTCATATGATAGGGCCAGTTTTCAAACAAGGTATATTCTAGAGCTATATTTTAACCCCTACACAAAGAAATCCAAAAGTCCATTATTGTTGAAAATGAACACTCTTACCACATCGTGCTTGGTTCTCTTATATCCAGGATTTTCAGCACAGCAACTTCCTCAGTTGCATAGAAGGAAGAAGTACTAGGAGAGATTAAGAATTTGAATGTAAGCTTTCAACTAATCTTTCTCATTTTATTTACATTCATTAAGGTTCAGGTTCACCATTTGTAAAATGGGAATGATAATATCATGTTCAATATCATTATTACAAGGCTCTAATGAAACAATGTGCAAGTATCCAATAAAAGTTAGACACTATAATCAATACTTTTCTTTTCCAAACAATACTCTAAGTGCTACACATAGTACACTAAAGCTAATAGATAAACAAGTAAACACTTCAATTAAACAACACTCCTGCTATTTGAGGGCTTGTATCATGACATACATTTGGAGGTCAGGTATCATGAGACTGCAAAAATTATTTTCTGGATTTTTACCTACCGTTGCTTTTATTAATAATTTACTGGTCTCCTATATTTGTGCAATCTTAACTGATCAAATTTTATTGGGTTTCTTATAAAGTCTGTATGACTGATTTTTTAAAAATGTCCTGCCATTCTGCAGCCATATTTCTTCTCTATCTATGCAGTATTAGCTTGCACAGTGCCACTTATATTCTATATACTTAGAAGAAGCCATTTTTCTTATTTATTAGGGTAAAATTATTCATCAATCCACTGTTTTCTCAGAAGTGATTTGTATTCTGAAAGGAAAATATTATAATAACATTATGCCTATAATGTATACCTAATGCAAGAAAAATGTTATTGCAGGATAACTTTCAAAACTCCAAGATATACAAATATAAAATAATTTTTAAGATAATTGATAGTCTAAGCAAATGATATACTTTTGTATTCAAGTAGGTATGGTAATTACCAGAAGGATGATGCAGAATTTAAAAATTAATCCATTGAATACATCATTTGTCATATGGCTTAATAGAATCACTAAGAATAATTATATTTGGCCAAGAAACATATGGTTTTTGCCACCACATCTTATTCAAGTCTTATAAATTAATATCTTCTGCACAATCAATGTTAAAAAACATGCAGAATTATGATAATATTGATGTAAAAATTTTGATTTTCTTGCCACTTTTATAATATTGGTTCAAGTTATGACATGTGTATTTCTTATGCAACAGTATTTGCAAATACATTTTTTAAGTTCCAGATTTTTGGTCTCTTGTTAGTAAACAAGGAAGCTTGAACCAATGCTCATATTTCAAACATACTGTGATTGTCACACCTCCTTCCTGGTTGGCACTAAAATTTTTATAGTGAGAGCTGAAAAAACTGAGAATGGAATTTCCTGCTCTCTTAGAAGCATTACCACCAATTTCAGAAAGGTAAAACTAGACCAAAGTTTGAAAGAGGGCATCATGTTAGAAGACCCAAGTTAGACTAAGTATTCTACTTAAGTTTTTCATATAAATGATTCATGTAGCTACCCTTCTGGGCAGTTGACTCTATAAATTCTCTACTGGTACAAAGTCTAATTATCTATACTAATAAAAGGGTAATATGCTAATTAGACCGGGAGACTTTCCAGGAGACCTTCCGGACATCATTCCAGACAAAGCCATGGTGGCAGGGCCGAAGCAGAGGCAGTTAGGGGCGATCAGGCCAGCAGGGGATGGCAGTTGGGGGCGATCAGGCTGGCAGAGGGGGCAGTTGGGGGCGAGCAGGATGGCAAGGGGGGCAGTTGGGGGTGATCAGGCCGGTGGCGGGGGGCAGTTGGGGATGAGCAGGTCAGCAGGGTATGGCAGTTATGGGAGAGTAGGCCAGTAGGCAGAGTGGTTAGGGGCTATCAGGCAGGCAGGTGAGTGGTTAGGAGCCAACAATCCCAGATTGTGAGAGGGATGTCCGACTGCCGGGGATGGGTCCTAAACCAGCAGTTGGACATCCCCCAAAGGGTCCCAGATTGGAGAGGGTTCAGGCCAGGCTGAGGGACACCCCCCTGTGCATGAATTTCTTGCACCAGGCCACTAGTATATATAATAAATGAGATCATTGTCATTATTGCTGATAATTAAATGAAAATATATTATAATGCTGTTCACCATGTATTTGTTATGACACTGTTCGCAACTGACTAGTTAACTCTTCATAAATTATCTGCCAAGTACACAGTCTAACTTCATATATGTGTGTGTGTGTATATATACATTATATATATGTGTGTATATATATACATAAACATATACATATATAGGTTGATAAATGAGATCATCATTAGTGCTGATAATTAAGTAAAAACGTGTATGACACTGTTCATTATGAATCTGTATTTGCTATAAATCAGGGCACTAATTATTTTATGCTCTTCAAAAAGAATTTCTTTAAGAAAAAGTAAAGGTATTCATCCTAAGATATTTCAGTTAAAATATGTCCTCTCCTGTATGACTTTCAGAACGACTTTAAAGTTCCAGTATAGAGCTGACTCTAGGAAAATGCTCTCCTGCATTGCCTTTGATACTCTTCAATCCTATTTCTTTATTTCAAATGTTAAGTATTTTTTCCTATTCATACTGTCCCTAGCTTCTCAAGTGCATTTCCCCTGGAGTGATGTTGAAGTCAAGACTAGAGTCTCTAGTTTGTCCAATATCCACATGAGGTTTTTTTCCTTCTACGTGAGCAACAAAGCATTCTCCTTCAAAGAGCATTTTTATTTTACACTGAAAAACAGAAACTGTACATGCCCACCAAATCTATACTTTCCTATCTTTCAAATAATCAGAACACTAATTTCCTGCTGGGACATTGCCACTCACCCAGAAGACTATGTATATTCTCTCACATAACTACATAGGCCCACGTGATGAAGTTATGGACAAGAGATACAGGCAGAAGCACTGTGTGGGTTTTCAGGAAACCTCCTTTGAAGTGGTGAGGCATATCCTCTCATCTCACAGCTTGAAACGTGGATGTGATGACTGGAGCAGGAAAAGCACCTCAAACCATAAGAACATCATCGTTACCTAAAAAACTGTTCACACTCCCTTCCCGGTGATACTCTCATAGATTCTTCTTTTTTAAAAAAAAAAAATATCTTTATTGTTGAAAGTATTACAGATGTCCCTTATTTTCCTCCATTGACTTTAAAAATATATTTTTATTGATTTCAGAGAGGAAGGAAAAAGGAGAGAGAGATAGAAACATCAGTGAGGAGAGAGAATCATTGATTAGCTGCCTCCTGCATGTCCCATACTGAGGATTGAGCCCGCAACCTGGGCATGTGCCCTGATTGGAATTGAACCGTGACTTCCTGGTTCATAGGTTGATGCTCAACCACCGAGCCACCCCAGTGGGGCCCTCCATTGTTCTTAAATACAGTGAAACATAAGGCTGTGTATGCTCTAATAAATGAACACAGAACTCACAGAGGAGCTTGGCACTGTGCAAAGATTAAGAAAGACACAGATTCTTCAGAATTGTCAAAAATATTGTGAAAACTTTTCTTTCTAGACTAGTTCATAAAGTATATTAACAAATAAAGTATATTAACAAATAAATTATATTAACAAATAAAAACATTGATCATTTTAATCACTATATAATGATTATGGAAAATAACATAATGATGATATATATAAAATAGGCATATATACACACAAATGCATATTACATTACATCATTAAGTGAATTTATTTTTACGGATACTTTTTAATTTAATAGTAAACTCATTTGGTAATAATTTTTAAATAATTATTAGTTAAGAGTTACAACAAATAATCACGGTTAAATTCTGATAGCATTTGTGATTTTGTAACTGCCTACATTCCTTATATGCTTAGGTTGGCAAAGGCAAACTCTGTATAAGCATTCTAGACTAGGGCCTCTAAAATGAGCCCTTATGTTGACATCTCTTCTTCAAATTTGCTTTGCATCTCATCTTTCCCTCTTGTATTTTTTAACTTAAATTTTTCATATATGCCTTCATCTTATCCTGAATTCTGGTCCATTCACTATCTCATCCTCTTTAATATACATTTTTTTCTTACTCCTGGGACTTCTTCCATGGCTGGAACTTGCTTGTCCTGGTTATTCTCTTGGTCTCATTGTCCATTCTGTACTGATTCTGCTTTGATTTATGCTCCAAAAGACAGACTCCCAAAGGACTGTATCACCCCGGCTCAGTGCTGACCATGTTTATAATTTTTATATGAATAGGAGGCGAGGAAAGCAGATGGGAGGCTATAGGGAAAGAAGCATAGCTTTTCTGCTACTTTCCCTCTCTGTTGTGGGCCATGTTTCTTGGAGTGGCTGTTCCCTGTGTAACTCCATGCTCACTGGGATCTTCTATTTCCTTCTTTTTTCTCTTCAAATCTAGGAAGGTAAACATCCTCTATTGGTTTCTTTATCCCTACATGAACCTTTGTAAACAGTCACTTTATATTTACAGCCATACGTTGCTTAATGACAGAGATATATTCTGAGAAATGCATGCACTGTTAGGTGCTTTCTGCACTGTACAAACATCATAGAGCATCCTTGCACCTGCCTAGATGGTATAGCCTACAGCACACTTAGGCTCTCTGGTCTAGTCTATTGCTCTTAAGCACAAACCTGTACAGCATGCCACTGAACTGAATGCTGTAGGCAAGTGTAACACAATGGTAAGTATTTGTGTATCTAAACCTCGAAAATGTACAGTAAAATGATATAAAAGATTAAAAAATGGTTCACTTGCATAGGGCACTTACAATGAATTGAACTTGCAGGACTGGAAGTTCTGTGGGTGAATCAGTGAGTGAGTGGTGAGTGAACATGGAGGCCTATGACATCATTGTCCACTAGTATGGGCTTTATAAACAGTGTTCCACAGCCCTCCCCCGGCTCCTTCCCAACAGGGTCAGAAATAGTACATCGAAGCTGTCAATGCCACCTCATAAATAGAGGTGTGGGCTAGATTTACTGAGAAAAAAAAATGACTGAGTTAAAGAGTAGGTCACCATAATAATGATCGTTAAGAAGGAGTGAATGGTGGTTTGAGGATCAGTAGGAATAAAAAGTCAAGATGGAGAGATAAACAAACATAGGGCATTGTCATGGCAGTGTGATTTTGACTGTTGCATGGTGAAGCAGTGGTCAGATTAAGAAACTTTGTGATAGTCATTTAAAAAACAGGGCATTTAACATAGAAAAAGTGTAAAAGTGAGGACTCAATATTTTTACTTTTACTTTGGAAATTCGTTTTTTTGTCTTATTGACCCTATCTGACACAAAGGGCTCTCTCTCTGGCATTAGATTCATGGAAGAAACAAAACTCATCTATGCTGTACATTATTGCAACCTGAAAATATTTCCAAAGTACCAGGATAGGCTGGCTCCCCTACCACAGAAAGGTCTTACTAATGTGGCAGTGATATGCAATACTTCAGGTAGTTCCAGTGGACCTGGGTCCTTGTACAGGACCTTAGGTCCTCAACAAAGAATTTACAGCAATGTATCCTGAAGACCCTCAGGCTAGATCTGGGAGGGCTGTGGCACCTTCTAAATATGTAGCACTGGGGGAACACGCTCCTTGGTGCTGAAATCGGCCAGTGATTTGTCTCACTGTGATGTAATCTGTGCACTCACTATTGAGGTGCTGTGAGTAAGAGGGAATCTATTGCCAAGCCCCACAGACATTGCTCCCATCAGAGAAAAAATAATTCCTCCTAAACCACACATTCTTCCATTTCTTACAGGAAGTTCTGCTTCAGTATACAACAAAACCGCCATCCCTGACTGATATGTTGTTATACAACAAATACACAACTGTATTTGATAGAATGCTGGTGTTCATTGCTCTCACTGGCTACCATTTCAACCAAAAAAGCTTCTGTAAATCATTTTCTTAAGTCATTATTCTGAGTGTCTGTCTGCATATCTACCTATCTAGCTAGCTAGCTGTACATGCCTTTCTCTTACCTCAGTCTCCTTCACTAGCACACCTCCCTTCACTTTTAGAAATAAAGTGAATATAATGTGACTTTCAACTCACCTACTCAACTATAATTATTCCCTTGAAGTTTCCAAATGATCTGTATTCTCAATCGAATGGCATTATTTAAGTTCTCTGTCTCCTTGATATCTCCTAGACAATTAATCTCGATGACCACTTTCTTATGAACACTTTCCATTCATTATACTCAACCGATTCTTCTATATTTTCCTTTCATTTTTCCTTGGCTTTTCTCTTTCATTCCTCTGTCTCTTATGTAGTGGCACTTTTCAAATTTCTACTCATTCTTTTAGTCACTTACATGGCCTGATGAAAGATAGATGATGGTGACAGATTGATAGATAAATAGATAGATATAGATATGGAAATATATATATATATGGATATCCATATATATATATTTCCATATCTATATCTATATAATATATATATAATCTCCAAACCTATGCCATCCACTCAATTCTGTATCTCATTTAATTGTATAACATTCCCACAATCATTTTTCTTCTCAAAATCCTAGAACCATTTTTATTTGTTCCTCTTTTTCCTGTTACCTAAAACTAAATGACTTAATTTACTTCTATCTTAGCATCATCTCTGAACTGCATACTCCTTTTCTTTCCCTCTGCATTTGCCCTAGTGAAGACAATATTTTCTATTTATTTATTTTTTTAATTTTATTTTATTGTTTAAAGTATTACATATAGTATTACATATGTCTCCTTTTTCCCCCTTGACCTCTCCCTAGCCACTGCTATCCCCCAGCACATGCCCTCACCACCCCCCTCCGCAGTGTCTGTGTCCATTGTTTATGCTTATATGCATACATACAAATCCTTTGGTTGATCTCTTATCCCCACCCCTCCCCTGCCTTCCCACTGAAGTTTAACAGTCTGTTCAATGCTTCTTTGTCTCTGTATCTGTTTTTGTTCATCAGTTTATAATGTTCATTATATTCCACAAATGAGTGAGATCATGTGATATTTATTTTTCTCTGACTAGTTTATTTCACTTAGCATAATGATCTCCAGGTCCATCCATGCTGTTGCAAATGGTAAGAGTTCTTTTTTTACAGCAGCATAGTATTCTATTATGTAGATGTACCACAGCTTTTTCAGATTGGAGCTAAATCAAATAGACCCTTTAGCACCATATTTAAAAATCTAGATTTACATTTCCAACAGACAATATTTATTTTAAGTTGTATCATTGTAGAAGTTTCCTCTCAGAGTTTTCTAAATGCCCTTTCTCCTGTATATTACATACTACCACATTGCCATGACTTCATTGCTCAAAATTTCTTATTATCTTTCTATAATGTAAATCTAGATTTTTTAAATATGGTACTAAAGAGTCTATTTGATTTAGCTCCAATCTGACTCTCAATCAGTCTTTGTCTTCTCCAATTCCCTAAATCATTTCACTGTTGTTAGTCAACCTGTCTCTCTGCCTGGTACATCCTTCAACTCTAACTCCATTGATCAAAAAAGCACATCCATGTTTGAGACAGCATAAATGACATGTCATTCATGTCGTGCTTTCCCTGATATATGCCAGTAGTTTTTGGAGTTATCACTTAAAAAAATTACTGGCTGCCTTCCTTTAGATAAATGTATAATGCAAATCTTATTTCATGTAAGGGCAAGGATGATGTTATCATTGTATCCCTTAAAATGCGTGGCAAAGCCCCTGTAAGAAGACCTTCTTTTAATTAATTTACATTTTTATGGATTTAACTCACTATGACTTATTCAGATGCTCCAATGAATATCTCCAGGTTCCTAAAATTCTCAGCATTAAATCAATTAACCAATCTTTTGGTAATGCTGTCTTCTATTATAACCTACAACAGGGTTGGTAGTTGCTCAATGTAATTGAGTGTGCCAAAAGTTCAGTTGTTCTGACTCTCCAAGGACTGCCTAGACAGATGGCCAACTGGCAGGAGCCCAGAAATGCTAGTTCTACCTATTAAGGACCATCAGAACAACTAAATCTTACAGATGCTGACACAACGAATACATTTTTATTGTGCTGATTTGCTGATAAATTGCAATTATATGCAAATAACTATATGTCTTAAGGAAATATATTTGGATAAATGAAAATATTTTAGACCTTGAATTTGTAGAATCATGATGTTATAATTCCTGTTTAAATTGTGCTTCCTAGCTTTATTTTTACTTTGAAACCATTAGTTAATTACTTCATTATGTGGGAGGGGAGGCATTATACTATGAACTGATTCAATTTAGTCTTGATTTTAAAAATACTAAATTGGAAACTGTGCCAATAAAGAATATTTACATCATACCAAAGTTAAAATAATTCAGTCAGTCAGCAAATAAGTGTGCAATACCAGAGGCAGGTAATACAAGAATCCAAAATGAATTCTATTCTCAGAGGTGATTCTCCAGCATGCTTGGAGGAGGCCCTGAGGTTATATCAACTTGGGTGGAATTTCCTGTTTTGCTGCATGAAATTTCCATGATAAAAAAAATGGAAGATGGAGAAGAGAAAAAGAAAATAAGTAAAAAACAAAACATACACAAAAAAATTGCGTGGTTTCCAATTCTAGATATAGAGTTTTAAACAGAAATAAGTACAACTACATTAACTTTAGATATTTATTACAATTTGGGCTTTATTTTCACTATGATCAGCATATTCACAGCTGCATTAAAAAATTGAGGCAACAATATGATTCAAAAGATTAAAAAGACCATTTATTTCTTAAGCACCAGATGTTTGAGATCTGACTGTACCAACTTAATTAATGCAGAAACAATAATACTGGTGTTTCTGGGACCACCAGAAGCAGTTATAACAGTTGTATAAAGAATTATATAGATTATTTTGCATTTTTTCTCAGGACTTCTGTCCTTCAGTTGACTTGTGAGGATAAGGTCCAATTAATGTCATTAAGTCTGAAAAATTTCTTTACACATATGTTGAATGGGATTGCCTATAGTCAGTACTTCAGCAACTTAGCAATAAATGTATAGATCCATAATTTATGGGTAAATATAAGACGTGTCTTTTTTATAGGTATTCAATTCCTACTAGTAAATGTCTAATGAATTATTTCCAAGTTTATTTGAAAAAAAACATTTAAAAATAATGTAACGATAGTGAGTGACTATCCAATGGTAATTATGTGAGTTTCAAAATATCAGAATTAAACAAAGAAAAATTAATATCTTAAGAAATTACATTCTCCAATATCTACACTGTTTTTGTAAATAATAGAGAATAGGAAAAAGAAAACAATACCTTCTTACCCCCTAAAGTAGAATATCAGCTTTTCCAATAGCAGATTATAAACCACGGGGTAAAAAAACTCATGGCTCTAAGATTGTGAAGGTTTTTTGTTTTGCTTTTTATCCTTAGAAGTGATAAATCATGATTATTGTTAGATCAAGTGCATTAACTAGAATTTTTAAAAAAGCACTAGAGGGGTTGAACTGGAAATTTTTTGTGTCTGTAACCTAAAGAAAAATTAACTTTACTTTTTCCACCATCAAATGAATTCCCAGAGTTAGAAAAAAATGTAATTTCTTGCTTTCATTTTTCTTTCAGAATAAACAATAAACAGTGAAACCATCCACCACTTTCATGAAGGATTTTTGTCTAACAAATACTTTTGAGCTCTCAACATGCATTTTAGGTGCCAACTTTTTCTCACTCTATGATTGGTCCTGGTGCTTATCTTTCTCTCATCATAATTTTCTCACAGAGTTGTGTGTGTTTTTAATAGTGTGGCACTGTATGTATTTCACGTCATTTCAAATACTTTTTGGGGGAAAAACACACACCTAGGGCAGGAAAAATGTCAAAAAATCAAAGAGTTCACAGTAGGGTTTGAGAAGAGCAGTGGGAACAACAGAAAGAAGCTACTGGACTTGGACAAACTAATATGATCAGATGGAAATCTTCCTTGGATGGCTGAAAGGATGAATTTAAGCCTGGAGAAACCACTCAGCTCACCCCAGCCTGTCTTCTCAATAGAGTTGCATGTGCAACAGTCCAGTCAACCATCCAGTGACCTGTATTGATCATCAAGACGGCTGGACTAAATGGTTCCACTGAGCCGTGAGGGTCTGTTTGCTTGGACATAGATTGTCACAGCAAGATATGCACAGGAATATTAATTATGGAGACAGGCAAGAAGCGGGAGAATGCCTGGGAAACCCCTGCAGAAGGAAGCAGCCTCATTTCCCGCAGAGTTCTACAGCACACACAGACGCTCTCCTGCTCACTGAGCACAGGCGGAGTTGTTGTCCTGCTGCTTTATGTTAATTAGAGAATAAATAAGTGGCCAACTGTAGTCTGTGGGCATATGTTGGTCAACTGTCTCTGTCTAATTAGGTTGTAAGCCCACTGGGCAGAGGCCTCATTTAAATCTATGTTCTGGAAAGCACTTAGTGCCTTTGTTGAGGCCTGGTGAATGTGAGACTAGGGCAAGTAAATGGCTGAGGTTTAATAAGCAAGAAAATTTTTTTTAATTTTTTTGTGCATGTGTTTGGTATGTTGCAGAGTGCTGACTAAATCCTTTGAGCAAAGCATGGAAGTTTCCTTTTCATAGACTAACGCCCATATGTTGCTCTATGTAGTATAATAAGCATACAGGGAATGTATGTAAATTGTACATAATTTAATAGACTTCTAGTTTAATAAAATAAATTCTATACAAGTTTATATGTATTATTTCTATATAATACATATACAGTATTTCTATAAAATACATATACAGTATTTACAAAAAGTAATAATATAAACAGCAAATGGAATATATTCTAGTTTAACTTGAGTGCCAGAATCTGTGGCATGTGTGTGTGTGTATGTGTGTGTGTGTGTGTGTGTGTGTGTGTGTGTGCGCGCGCGCGCGCATGCGTGTAAGCGCAGTACATACAAGTGTGAGGCTGTGCAACTATATTTATATAATGCAATAATGTAATGTGTGGATGCATCTCATTACATATATAGATGACTTTGTATTCAGACATTCATTAAAATGTGTAAGCAGTGGATAATCTCTATTTTATATTTTTGTGTAGTTCAGAAAAGTCTCTTTTCTCTTCCTATATCCTCTGCTACCTGTCACTCCATCATGTCTGTTAACACTGAGTTTCAGAAAGGTGGTGTTAACTGCTAGCAGTAAAGGGTGAGAAAGTAGAAATTAAAATATACACATTCATATATGTGTGTGTATGATTTCTGTGTGTATTTAAATACTACTTCTTATCTGTGTAGACTCAATCACTTCTTTGAACTCCTACAGCATTGAATTATATACTGGCTTCCAGTAACATATGTGTACATGTGCCTGCATCTGTCTGTAATACATCTTTCCCCCAAGAGGCTCAAGCTATGCAAGAATAAATATCAAACCTTATTTTATTTTATGTTTCTAGTGTTATATTTCAGTGCTTGCCAAAGTAATTTCCAACAAACACTTGGTGGTTGATTGAAACTGTTTATTTACTATGTATTTTATATTTTCTATTTACTATGTATATATTTTAATTTCTATATTAAGACAAACGTGATGCTTGCATGAATACTTAAACTATTTTATACTTTAATTTATTATAAGTATTACTATATACATAATAGAGAAGGAATAGACAGTGGTTTGGGCAAGAAGTAGCTGGGCTTAAAGTATTTGCTCTTGTTCATTTATCACAGAATGTAGAAGGACATTTTTAAAAACTGAGATATCTCTTGGTGACTTTCTAAATACAATCATCACTTTCTACAATTAGAGGCTTGTAGTGCCCAAATTGATCTGCTCTCGGGGGTGATAGAATAGTAACTGCCTGAAACTTGGTAACTGGAGTAGAGGGTTCATTGATAGAGCGCTTGCCATCAGCTACAATCCTTCCGGGATTGACAAATTTAGATCTCTCTGGCAACCCTAATATTCTTTTCTAGTCACATGTAAAGACAATATGTATTTACCATTTTGTCTCAAGCTTTGTCTGTCCTTCCTTTTCCTTTCTTCCCAGTTAGTAAAACTCTCTTACCAACTCTTGTCTCCTTGGATGACATACTCTCCTAGTAGATGTGCCTTTTTTTAATCAACAAAAATATCAAGAGTTGGTCTAGTGCCTAGTTCTGGATGTTGCCTACCTTTTCTTCCTATGATTTCTACCCCTTAAAAGATCTTCTTAGAAATCCCTTGCTCACACCATTTTTTCTTGTATGTAATTCCCCTTTACCTATGATTTTTGTCAATGTGCTCCTCAAAAAAACTTTGTAGAATCTCGTTTAAAACCCACAACACACATGAATCATCTAAATTAAATAAGTCTTTGTCTCTTCTCTTTGAAAACTTTATCTAGCTATCAGTCAGGTTTTGCCACCCATTTTCTAGAATCAATAGCTTTAATCTAGATGTGACTATACACCAAGTACTTAAATAAGCCTTTATATTCATTACCTCATTTGCATTTTATGATATTCATTTGTACTAAGCATTAGGCTCATTTTAGTGCAGAAAATGAGCATTACAGAGAATATATTCCTTGACCAATGTCATCTAGCTATCAACTATAGAGACAGATAATTTTATTTTTTTATTTTCTTACTACTTGGTGACATATATTTATGTTGTTATCATTTGTCTCCTCCTCCACTAGAATGTATATCTTTAAGATCAGAAATTTTTATCTGTTTTGTTTACTGTTGTGTCTAGAACAGTATTTGACCTCTAGTAAGTTCAGTCTCTCAGTCTTTATCTATCATCTATCTATCTATCTATCTATCTATCTATCTATCTATCTATCTATCTATCTATCATCTATCTATCTATCATCTATCTATCATCTATCCATCAATCTATTGATCTATCATCTATCTATCTATCTATCTATCTATCTATCTATCTATGTATCTATCTACCTTCTATTATCTATTATACCTTTATAGCTAAAATAATCCTAGCTAATAAAGAGATAATATGCTAATTGACCATCACTCTGTCACAAAGATGGCTGCACCCACAGCTGAGGCCAAGTTCCCATAAGGAGCCTTAACGAGCAATCAGCAGGGACCTGAGGTTACTTCCTTTCCCACTCCCATGGGGCTTGACAGGGGACCTCAGGCCACGCCCTGCCCTGGCGTCATGCTGGGGGACCTCAGGCTGCGCCTTCTGCCCAGCACCAGGCCGGGGAACCTCAGGCCATGCCCTCCACTCAGCAGAGCTTGACGGGGGACCTCAAGGTGCGCTTCCTGTCTTGGTGCTGGGCTAGGGGACCTCAGGCTGCTCCCCCTCCTCCAGTGCCAGGCCAGGGAACCTCAGGCCATGCCCCCAACCAAGTGGGACTTGGCAGGAGACCTCAGGTCACACCCCCCATCCTGGCACCAGGCTGGGGGACCTCAGGCCATGCCCTCCGCCCCAGCACCAGGCCAGGGGACCTGAGGCTGCCCCCCCTGCCTGTCTTGGCTTGACAGGAGACCTCAGGCTGTGCCCCCCACCCAGCAGGACTTGACGGGGGACCTGAGGCTATACACCGCTCCTGGTTCTGGGTCGGAGGACCTGAGGCTGCACCCCCCTGTCTGGCGGGGCTTGACAGGGGACCTGAGGCCATGTCCACCACCTGGCAGGGCTTGAAGGAGGACCTCAAGGCATGTTCCCTGCCCCAGTCTGAGCTGGGGGACCTCAGGCCATGCCCCCTATTCTGGTGCCAGGCCAGGGAACCTGAGGCTACACCCCCTGCCTGGCAGGGTTTGACAAGAGTGGGAATGGCCGGGTCTGGGTCTCATGCAATTTTGACGTGCCTGTGGGTGGGCAGGACTTGACTCTGGGTCCTGTGGTGAGCCCCAGACTCTGACAGGAGGAAGGTTTTCATATACATTTTACTAATTTTCTTTCATCTCTGATGCTTCTATTATAGAGAAAGGGCAAATAGCAATATTAAATTATTTACTCTAATTAATCCCCTTTTAATGTTCATGAATTTCGTGCACCGGGTCACTAGTCTATATATAAAAGCCTAAGCGACCGTCGCAATCAAAACAACCAAATGGATGACTGAACAGGCTGTGTGGGGCAACCAGGCTGGCAGGGGGAAAGTTAGGGGTGACCAGGCTGGCAGTGAGGGCAGTTGGAGGCGACCAGGCCAGCAGGGGGAGTAATTGTGAGGTATCTAAATCAATTTTTATGATCTATTGTGAGGTATCTAAATCAATTATTTTTAACCAGGACATTGGCGGGGGGGGGGGGGGGGGTTAGGGGTGATCAGGCAGGCAGGCAGGTGAGCAGTTAGGAGCCAGTGGTCCCAAATTGTGAGAGGGATGTCCCTGTGGGATCAGGCCTAAACTGGCAGTCAGATATCCTCTGATGGGTCCTGGATTGGAGAGGGTGCAGGCTGGGCTGAGGGTCCTCCCCGCACCCCATGCACGAATTTCGTGCACCAGGCCTCTAGTATGTTATAAAATAAGGAAATAAATTAAATAAGCTCCTACTAAGTGTGAGGTACAATACTTTTTTATCCTTTAAGGCCTGCCTCAGATGCCACCGCTGTGGATCTTCCCTTGCTTAACCTTCCACCCACTTTCCCAAACTGGAAGTGATTGTCCTCTTCCATATACTCTAGCCCTTTCATGGCACTGACTAGTCTTATGGTTCATTATTTACCTGTTGGCCTAAGTACAGATGAGCCTAAAGCACTTTCAACATAAACACACACACATACACACACACACACACACACACACACCTCCACATTTTATATTTTTATTTTTTGTTTTACAGATATATTTTTATTTTCTTCAACCTGCCCTCTCAAAGAAAACAATGAGAGGAAAAGCGCTGACCAGGCAGCCTGACATGCACCTAAAGTTTCAAGTCACTTTTCAAAAAAGGAAAAGGCACCAGTGGCCAACTGGGACATGGCTTTGTTTTCTGTGGCTTCACTGCCATCTCATAGGCATGACAAAGCCAGTGCAGGACACATTCCTCCTCTCCAGGAGGGTGTAGTGAAGTGGGATTAGTGAAAGGAGAGAAGCCATTGTTCAATGGAGCAAAGCAGGTTGGAGGCTTTATCACAGCCATGCACAACTGGATATATATATTACTAGCTCATGTACAATAATTTTTATTTTCTTTCTTACTATTTGGTAACATATATTTATGTTGTGATCATTTATCTCCCCTCCACTAGAATACAAATCTGTAAGGTCAGAGATTTTCATTTGTTTTTCACATATATATAAGACAACATAGTATTATATATAATGTATTATACATTATATAATATATATTATCATTTAATCAATGAATAAGGAAAGGGATATAACATGGGATTTATAATCCTAACATCTCTTTTATATAAAAAAGACAATATTCAAACCATATTTTATCATTACTTTTGAATTGTTTCAAAAATTTAAAAATTTAAATAAAATAATATGATCTATTGTGAGGTATCTAAATCCATTTTTTTTCTTTTTTGATAATAATTGAATAGAGCAGAAATCTGCTAGATCTTTAAAACATAAGTGAAATATTAAAAATCAAGAATTCAAATACTAAGAATATAAAGGTATAAGCATGTTTTTGTTTATGGGTACAATGTCTAAAGCCTCTAGGGCACATTTCAGTAACTTAATATCATCTTTTTATTAAACAAAACTAGACAGACACCTTCTATATTACATTTCCAAAGGACTGATTAAGGGAAATACAACTCTGAAGTTAAATAATAAATTTTATGTTGATAAAGAAGAAATCAGCTTGAAAACAGCTTTCCAGAATCTTCTGGGAATTTTCTACTGAGAGGTCTTTTTTAAAATTATTTTTAAACATTCTGATTATTAACTAAAATACACATTTATGTCAATTATATCAGTTTTGGTATATATTTAATGATGACATACTCTTTCCCTGGAAAAGCTTTTATTTCAAAAATACTGATTAAAAATGACACCATAATAAACCTTAAAAACCACATCCATGTTTAACAAGAAATAATTTTCCAATGATTTGGTCAGCAAATAATAAAACAATATAGTAAACTGTCAAAAAATAAAACAGTAATAGTTCTATTGGGAAACAAAAATGAATGCCCTTTCTAATTATTAAGGCAATAGCCATACAGTATCAAGTAAATTTCAAAGGCTAATCAGACAGATGTCATGATGGGGACAAAAGGGCCTATTTTCCATCTTTCAAAACCCTAGTGAAGATACAACTGAAAAGAAGCAAGTGTGCAAAGATAAAATGATTAAATTATGTCTTTATAGCCTTTTCATTTTCTTTTAAAAATATCTAAAAGCCTAAGTGACCAAATGACTGGTCCGTTGACCAGTTGACTGGTCACTATGATGCACACTGACCACCAGGGGGCAGACACTCAATGCAGGAGCTGCCTCCTGGTGGTCAGCGTGTTTCCACAGCCAACCTCCCATGGCCGGCCAACCTCCCATGGCCCCTCCCCCCAGCCTGGTGCATGGGACCTCTAGTATTATATAGTAACACTAGAGGCCCGGTGCATGAAATTCGTGCATGGTGGGGTTCCCCTCAGCCCAGCCTGCACCTCTCCAATGTGGAACCCCTCAGGGATGTCTGACTGCCAGTTTAGACGAAAACCGGCAGTCAGACATCCCTCTCACAATCCAGGACCACTGGACCACTGGCTCTTAACTGCTCACCTGTCTGCCTGCCTGATTGCCCCTAACTGCCCCCCCCTGCTGGCCTGGTCACCCCCAAATGCCTCCCCTGCCGGCCTAGTCACCCCCAACTGCCCACACCCCCCGCTGGCCTGATCACCCCTAACTGTCCCCCTGACAGCCTGTTCACCCCCAACTGCCCCCCTACCAGCCTGGTCACCGCTCACTGCCCTCCCCCTGCTGGCCTGGTTACCCCCAACTGCCCCCCCCCCCACAGGCCTGGTCACCCCATGCAGCCTGCTGCTTGGTCATTTGGTTGCCCCTCACTAACACCCCTGCCATCCTGGTCGCCCCATGCAGCCTGTTAGGTCATCCATTCAGTTGCAATGGTCACTTAGGCTTTTATATATATAGATTAGTATGTCTAAAAAGACTTAATATATTTATAAAGTATATAAGAAAACAAACACCATGACCAGGTCCTGATTTCAAGCTCACTGTGAATGCTATTTGTGGAATTCCTTTCTCTTTACTTTTATGTACTTATTTATGTATTTGTTTGTAGTTTGTTTTCTTATTTATATATTTAGCTATGACATTTTAGGATTAGGGAGAGATCATTGGTTTTCTGAAAGAAGAATCCTTCCCCCACCTCCCACCCCCACTTGGATAACATATCCAACACATAATACATCAAAACGAATGAGCTTCATGCTCTGGGGTACAAGCAGGAGTAATGGTGAATGACTGAAAAATAATTTGCCAGGTTATTTTAAATTTCTGAATGGCCTACGACTGAGACTCATTCACTCTGCCCAATTTTATTGTTCTAAATTATTAATTTAACCTGGAGAATGTGTTAAAATCAAATTTATTCCTTCCTTAAATATTAAATGAGTTATTTTCACATTCCAGGCAGTGTTGTAGGTGGTCATTATGTAAACAGTAATAAACAAGAGAAACAAAGCTCCTATCTTCTTAGTGCTTCCATTCAAGTAGGAGGAAGCACTTGGATAAAACCCTGCAGAAATAGATGATACTGAAAAGAAAATAAATAATGGAACAATATTTCTTTATATTGGAAGAGTTTGTAAAGTAAAATATAAAACAAGATGACATGTATTTAATTAATAATTCCCCCTTCTACCTTTTGCTCTTTCATTTTTTTTGTTCATACACAGTATTTCCGTGTTTACTCATAAAGAAAAAATTCAGTATATTTTACATATGAAAAAGCCCTTTTCCCTTACAAACAATTTATATAATCTGCAAATAATCTCCAATTTTTGGCATCAGAAAATTTGTTACAGGTAAATTGAATATGAGTATCAACAGTTTTTTACACTAAATTTTAGAAAAGTTGGTAAAGTTATCTAAATGGAATAATATTTTCAATGACTGTAAGGACTGTCTAGAGGAAAATAAACAGCCTCATTTACCATGGATGCTGATGAATCAATTTATCCCCGAGGCAATGATATTAGTATGTCACCTCTATAGATCTTCCTACGTGATTTGGCATGTATAAAAATAGTATGCACTGTTTTTATTGATTAGATGAGGCAATATTAAAATCAACATCTCTAATCAATTGTTTAATCCAGCAAAAATGTAATGGGAAATATACTAAAACATTATCTCTGTTTTAAAAAAATCAGGAGGAGTTAATCTCATCAACAGTTCTCTTTCTACAGAATGGTTTCTATGCCTGGTGTACGATGGAATAATTAGGCCATCTGCTGGGCAAATGGCAAATACACCCAAACTCAACTAACGCCTCCTCAGTGGCACATCAGGGACTTGAGCAGTTAATTAGCAAAGGAGTTTTTTGTTTGTTTGTTTGTCTTTTGCCTTGTCCACATTAATTGATCATCTTTCACTTTAAATATTTTTCAATCACAGTAATTTAACTTCATCACTTTACACCCTTCCAATTAAGATAGGGGCCTACACCACTAGATAACAGTAACTATAGTGCTTGCATCATTTATGTATTCAACTAATACTGATTGGTGGTCAGTTATGTTCAAGGCAGCTTTTAAACATACGGATTCAGTAACATATACACTTTTCTACTTTCACAGAACTATTGTAGGTCGGCAGGTGTTGAATTAACTAATAAAAATTTAATAAAGAAATAGTTTGTCCTAAAGAATAAATATACCAAGCTATAGCACTCTATAGTTTATAGTAGATGCTAAAGTGTGTTAGTTCAGATTTTAAGAGAAAAACACAAGGATTCTTGAATCTTTGTTCTGAAAAATACTAACTTACTTTGTCAGCCAATGTCAACTAAATTGAATAAAAGGTGCTAAAATGCATTTCTGAGGATTCTTGGCCCTTGTACACTGAATCTATTCCAGTGATCTTCCCAAATTGCAGCAATCCAAAGAAATGTAACTAATGATTTCTTTAAGCAACAGTGATACTCTTCTTTCAGTGAGGACAGAACAGGACATCCCAGCCCTGAGATATCTGCAGTAGGTCATCCAGAATATAAATTCACTAGAGGCCTGATGCACAAAATTCATACAAGGGCTCGGCCCTCACAGGCCCAGCTTCGTCCAGAAGGTCATCTGGAAGGAAGTCCAAAGGTCGTTTGGCTGTCTGGTCTAATTAGCATATTATGCTTTTATTATTATAGATTGATGTAACTGCTATGGTTTCTGCTAACACACCAAATGTGTTCTCCAGGTAGCTTGAGGACTTCAATTTTCTGGGACTCCAATTTGGCACCATTCCCAGTATTACACACACACACACACATACACACACACACACACACACACACAACCATCCTTATAGGTTCATTTCTAGTTCATGGGGTTTTGCAGCAGAAACAAATTATCTAATTAATACTCACATTGCCTAATTAATAGTCTAATCACCCAGTTCATATCAATTCTAAAACAGTTTCATTTAGTTGCTGTCAACATCTTTTGCCATAGTATTCTTTACACTCTAGTCCTTATTCCCATCTTTCTTTATACATTTCATTCACAAACTACTCACATTTCAGCCATATAAGTTAATAAATCTTTTTATTCATTCACTTAAATAGCTTTAAACTCAGTGCAAATCTTTGCTGTTTGATTGCAATGGGCTTGACTCTCTTTGGGCTTCCGTAGCCACCACAATTTGTCCCCTGAGAGGCGAGAAAGAAGGAGATAGGATAATTTGTCCCTCTTGTCACATTTACATATTTAAAGAAGAAATCTTTTCTAAGAGGTGCCACCTTCAGATATGTCCTGCAGTGTGACTGAAATCAAGAAATTAAACGTATGGTGTGTTTTGGGGATTGTTTGTTTGTTTTTTAGTGAATAAGGTACTGAGGCAGAAAAGATAACAGCCACCAGAGTTACTTGCTTCAAACTGATATATAAGGCTACCGACATCCCTCCATTACCTATAAGCATGCAGGTCACCTTCTGTTGCAGCCTGCATGCATCCCACCTGTCCTGCTAACTGGTCCAGGGCATGGAAATGTAGAGAAAGTCTTCACTACAAACACCTTAGACTCAAAAATAAGCCTTTAAAACAAATTACTTGCCAAGGCAAGAACATCTGGCCTGTGATATGGCTACAGTGGGGCAGAGTAGGGGATGGTGGGAAAATTGCCTCATATGAAGAGCACACAGCACTTCAAAGCAGTTAGAGATAAAAAGCCAGAATCCATCCAGTTTAGTGCAGAATAACACAGAAGACCAGAGTGCTCGCGTTTCAGGAAGTAGGGACCATGATGCAGCTCTGGGTTGCCAGCTGAAGAGTGGACATGCTTAGAGTGTGACTTTTGTTGTCTTTGAGGTTACTGGTCAATCTAAACTATGGGAAGAGGAGTTCTGATATTTGAGAGCAATGGTCTACATCTTACGTATTTTCTAGGGCTTTGTAGTATTCTTGACATACGTACATGCCACTGGTAAAACATTGTATGACTAGATAAAACATTTCTCCTCTCTGATCTTCACTTTTTTTTTATTGGATAGAGATGATAGCAATACCTATCTTGGACTGGTTTTGAGAATAAGGAGAAGTAATGCATATGGATACATATTGTGTTCTTTGAACATTATAGAAAAGTAAAGTATCCAACATTAGAAAGCTGTTTTGTACTGCTATTTCACAAATGTGTCCATATATTAACATTTTAATGACTCAAATGGAACACCAATTATCTAATGATATGCTTATATTCATCAAAATAAATAATATGGATAGAAACCAAGACAGCGGCATAGGTAAGCACCTAAACTGCTGCCTTGCACAACAATTTCAAAACTACAACTAAAAGACAGAACAGACACCATCCAGAACCACAGGAAAGCTGGCTGAGTGGAAACTCTACAACTAGAAGGAAAAAGAAAAACTCACAGAAAATTGGAGGAACGGCAAAGGGTCTTTGTGCACGCAGAGAGGAAGGATGGCTGAGAGCCTGGCTGACTTTTACTGGCGGGAGGGGGAAGGAAGCCCCCAACTGCACTGAACCCCAGTTCTGGGCAAAACCCCATGGACCCAGGCTCATACAGGGGGAGTCTGGACTTTCAGGTAGAGAGAAAGGCACTCGGAAACTCAGAGACCCAGGGGAGACCTGGGAGAGCCCCGGTGGGCAGGGGTCTGGAGGCGCGCATGCCAGTGTGCACAAAGACTGCGGAGGATGCCTTTCCCTAGCAGAAGGGAGTCGGAAGCTCCTGACTGCACTGAACCCCAGTTCTGACTTCACTGAACCCAGTTCCAGGCAAGCCCCTGGGGACCCATACTCTTATGGGGGGAATCTGGACTCTAGGGCAGAGGCTCAGGAGCCGGGGAAGGCAGAGGTCTGGAGGCACGTGCACAATGGCAGTGCTGATGGGAAGCCAAGACTGTCTGCACCGCCCTGAGACTCCACCCCATCCAAGCTGAGCACAGAGGCTTTTGCAATTTGGCAAGTCTAATCCTATAAGGCTGCTCCAGCACCAAACTTCTCCCAGCGTAGACACAGCTGATACTCACAGCCAATGGGCCTGGAGGTCAATTCCTCCCAGTGATACCAACAACAATCAAGACTTAACTACAACAAGGCTGTACACACAGTCCACAAAGGGGTGCACCAAGAGTGTCCACCTCAGGTTAACAGGGGAGGCCGACCCACTGGGCCATATAGGAAACCTAGCACACAAAGCTACCCTACCAACTAGGGAAGCAGTGAAAACGCGGCGACAAAGAAACAGATCACAAACAAAAGAAATGGAGGAAAACAAACGACTGGATATAGAATTCAAAACCACGGTTATAAGGCTTTTCAAAAATATCCTAGAAAAGGCTGATAAATATAATGAGACCCTCAAAGATATGAAAAAGGACCAACTGGAAATTAAACATACACTGACTGAAATAAAAAATAACATACAGAGATCCAACAACAGACTAGAGGTACGCAAGAATCAAGTCAAAGAATTGAAATACAAAGAAGCAAAAAACACTCAACCGAAAAAGCAAAAAGAAAAAACATCCAAGAAGTTGAAGATAGTGTAAGAAGCCTCTGGGACAACTTCAAGCATATCAACATCAGAATTATGGGAGTGCCTGAAGAAGAGAGAAAGCAAGATACTGAAAACCTATTTGAAGAAATAATAACTGAAAACTTCCCCCACCTGGTGAAAGAAATAGACTTACAAGTCCAGGAAGCGCACAGGACCCCAAACAAAAGGAATCCAAAGAGGACCACACCAAGACACATCATAATTAAAATGCCAAGAGCAAAAGACAAAGAGAAAATATTAAAAGCAGCAAGAGAAAAACAGTTAGTTACCTACAAGGGAGCACCCTTATGATTGTCAACTGATTTCTCAACAGAAACTATGCAGGCCAGATGGGAGTGGCAAGAAATCTACAAAGTGATGAATAGCAGGAACCTACAACCAAGATTACTCTACCCAGAAAAGCTATCATTCAGAATTAAAGGGCAGATAAAGAGCTTCACAGATAAGAAAAAGCTAAAGGAGTTCATCACCACCAAATCAGTATTATATGAAATGCTGAAAGGTATTCTTTAAGAAGAGGAAGAAGAAAAAAGTAAAGATAAAAATTATGAACAACAAATACATATCTATCAACAAGTGAACCTAAAAATCAAGTGAATTAAAAACCTGAGGAACAGAATAAACTGGTGAATATAATAGAATCAGGGGCATAGAAAGGGAGTGGACTGATAATTCTCAGGGGGAAAGAGGTATGGGGGGGTACAAGAAGAGACTAGACAAAAATCATACACGTATGGATGAGGACAGTGGAGGGGAGGTAAGGGCAGAAGGTGGGGTGGGAACCGGGTGGAGGGGAGCTATGTGGTGGGGGGAAGAAGAAACAATTGTAATAATCTGAATAAAGATTTATTAAATAAATAAATAAATAAATAAATAAATAAATAAACATAAGTAATATGTATCCTATATAATAAAAGTGTAATATGCTAAGTGTCTGACCATTCATTCCATCATTCGTTTGACTGTTCCACCAGTTGCTATGATGTGCACTGACCACCAGAGGGCAGATACTCTCGCCAGTAGGTTAGCTTGCTGCTGGAGTCCTGCTGATTGGGCCTGGATGAGATGGGCCCGATTCACCCTGGAGCCCTTCCACAGTCCCTCCTCAGCCCCTATTGGGTCTGGGTAAGACATCCCCAATCAGCCTGGATCCCCAACCAGGCCGAGGGACCCCACCTGCCTCTAGTGTATATATCTCACTCTCAGAAAAATCAGTTATTTTCTGTTTGAATTTTTAAAAAATGTGGCAAATAAATATTTTGAAGTTTTCTGACTTGCCCACTTGCATAAAAGTTGCCTACCACTCATCTATCTATAAGAATAAGCCAAAGCCATTAGTAAGTCATACAAGATAATTACAATTTAATCTGCTTTTCCAGAGTTGCTTTGTTAAATTACCCTCCCCATATCTTAGTCCATCAAAATTCAGTATAGTCCCCTAATTTTTATCCAATCTATGTTCTATTCTTCTTCTGTGCCTGTGAATATATCAATCCCTACCTCAAATTTCCTATCCTCAGTCTCTTATCTGTTAGACTAAAATTATTCTTGTCTTTCAAGACTGAATTCATGTCATTTTCTCTACAAAGCTATGCCCAAATTCTCTATCAGTAATGGGATATTTGCTTCTACACAATCTTTCTTATTCTTATTAAACATTAATCATTATTTTAAAATGTTTAATATAAATGTTATCATTTAAATTGAACTTAAAAGGTAGGAATATTTTATGTATATCTTTGTATCCATCCATGTGCCTAGCCAAGTGCTTAGCTCTATTAGTATTACTATCACTATTACAATGATATTAAATGCTAATTAAATACATATTTAAAAGGAATTTTCTAGTAATTCATCAGAAGTTTAAAGTTTAAATATGAGCCTTGATTCACTTTATCTCCCTTTCTGTACAGTTTGTTGGGGGTGGGGGGGGAGAGGGGGGTGATAGAGGAGAAAAAAAAACTGTGAAGAAAAAGCTTATGGCTGCCAGGTACAAAGTCTTCCCCAAAGTACTTTTTATTTTTTAGTTGGGGATGCAGAGCCCTCTGACCGGCATTGCCTGCATGTGCTTCACACCACTGCTTCTGCTTTCCAGTTGAACCTCTCCCAAAAGGACTCTTGTAAAGACAGAATGAGTAACCCTGGCCAGTGTACGCAAAGGGATTATTGAGATCTAAGAGAAAGTGAACTTGTAGAGCCATCATGGTTAATTAGGGAGGTTAATATTGGCCTTGAGGCTGTCGGTCATTCTAAATGGGGAATAAACTAAGACTAGAGAGAATTAATGAAGTTACTGACATAGTGGCTGTTTCTAAGGTGGAGAAATGAGGATACTTCAAGCAGATAGCCAACTAGTGTAGTTTTGAGACAGCCCTAGATGGGATTCTGAGGACTGACAAGTTTAATTCCACATTTAGGACCAAATTCTTTCAGTGCAGTAGGAGCAGAATATACAGAGACTGGATCATGCAAGCAGGGGTGGGGTGCAACAAAGCAATGTCCAAAATTGCAGAAGTCAACGGACTTAGTAGAACAACAACAACAAAACAAGAATAATTAGAACATTTGAATTGGGACTTGAAAAAATATTTTTATACAGATTTCCCCTTAGAGGCATTAGTGTTACAGAAAGAACAAAGATGACTACCTGAGCTAAGACTATGCTTCTAAATATTCATAGCTAAAGTATTTTACCAAATCTGGATAAAAAGATATTTGCAATTAAGTACTTCTTAATTTTCTATTCATGTGAGCTATAGTGAATACTAGCTAAGAGTTTGGCAAAATTACATGTCATTTATTCATAAAGTGTATAGCTTTTTTAAAAAAAATTCAAATTGAAGGATCCAACTTGCATTTTATTAGAAAAAAATGCTCAATACAGGAAAGGGCAAACTATTACACCTGTAGATATGACTCTGATGAACAACAACTACTACTTTTGAATCTAAGAAGAGACCTTAACTCAGCAGTTGGTATATACCTAATACCAAGCCTGATGGAATTGGCCTGATGCCAGTCTACCTGGGCTACAGAAGTATAGTGACTGCAACACTGGCTTTAGATCTTTGTGCTTTAAATAGGATTCTCAACCTAAAAACTCATAATATAGCATTTTATTTCCAATGGTCCCCAGAGGCAGAGCCTGAGACAGGACTCAGGTGCAGGTAATTTACTGAAGATGCACTCAGGAGAAGTACTCTGAAGGATCATGCAGAACAGGAAGAGGAAAGGGGCTGGGGAAGGATGCAGTCTTTCGTAAAGTCTAGAGTTGGCCTGATCTACTGGGGAGAGTGAGAGTCCTGAAGTATACTTTGCAGTTTGCCCTGCCTTGAGAAAAAGGGGCTGGAGTCTTCCACCCCTTGTGCCTCACCTATGCCAGTCATTGGTCCTGAGAGAGGAAGAATGCTGTGATCTCCCAAGCATATTCAGGCCAAGGGCATTTCTCTGGAGACAGAAGCCTGTGGAAGCGCACATGCAGCACCTGTGGCATGAGCTCACTAGCCCAGTGAAAAGAAACAGGCATTTAGCACTCCACAGCATCTACCAAAATCCAATGTATGGATATTAAATTTGAAGAGACATTTCTAGTAAAAGAACTAACATTTAACCCCTATCTAGTGACACTATCATAGTTTACTTTCAATTTATTCAATAAATACAGAGATAGGCCAAAGGAGGCTTACAGCTGTGAGTACACGAAACAGGCTTTATTCTTGCATTGATATTTATTTAGTAACTAGAGGCCCAGTGCACGAAATTTATGCATGGGGGCGGTGGGGGCGGGGGATGTCCCTCAGCCCAGCCTGCACCATCTCCAATCTGGGACCTCTCACAATCCAGGACTGCTGGCTCCCAATAGCTCTCCTGCCTGCCTTCCTGATTGCCCCTAACTGTTTCTGCCTGCCAACCTGAACAACCCCTAACCACTCCCCTGCCAGCCTGATTGATGCCTAACTGCTCCCCTGCCAGCCTGGTCACCCCTAACTGTCCTCCCCTGCAGGCCAGGTCATCCCCCAACTGCCCTCCCTGCAGGCCTGGTGCCCCCCAACTGTCCTCCCCTGCAGGCCTGGTCTCCCCAAACTGCCCTCCCCCGCAGGCCTGGTCCCTCCCAACTGCCCTCCCCTGCTGGCCATCTGCTGGCAGCCATCTTGTGTCCACCTGGGGCAGGATCTTTGACCACATGGGGGCAGCCATCTTATGTGTTGGAGTGATGGTCAATCTGCATATTACTCTTTTATTAGATAGGATAGAGGTCTAGTGCACTGGTGGGGGCCGGCTGGTTTGCCCTGAAGGGTGTCCCGCATCAGGGTGGGGGTTCCCTTGGGGCATGGGGTGGCCTGGGCAAGAGGCCTGTGATGGTTTGAAGGCTGGTCACGCCCCCCTGAGACCCAAGCAGAAGCCCTGGTATCTAGGATTTATTTATCTTCTATAATTGAAACTTTGTAGCCTTGAGCAGTGGCCTGGCTGGCCAGGGCAGGAAGCTCCATCACCAGGGGCAACCCAAGCCTCCTGCTCTCTCCAACTCTGTGGGCACTGCCATGTTTGTTGGGTTAATTTGCATACTCGCTCCTGATTGGCTGGTGGGGGTGGCTGGTGGGCATAGCAGAGGTGTGGTCAGTTTGCATGTTTCTCTTTTATTAGATAGGATTATTGTCCTATTCATTTGAACAATTATAAACCTACTTTTGCCCACCTTGTATATATGTGAAAGATAGATGATAGATGATAGATAGATAGTTAGATAGAAGTATAGTTACATAGAAAGAAATACTTATTGTGGATATAAGTGGTAATATTTCACCATTTCAATTATTTGGTTACAATCAACCTAACAAAATTATTAATATAGGATTTTTGTCTCTGTTGGCTAGATTTATACATTTCTTTCATTCTGTAGTGTGAAGATAACTGTACCCCCCCAAAACTGAAAACAAGATAGGATATAAACCTTAGAAAAATGGTTCATTTTAAAGTGTTAAAAATAAATATCAAAGAAACACCAAGAAGGTTTGTGATTTGGGTAGTCTTCTATCCACTATTATTGTCACTGACCTATGTAATTAGAAGGCAGGATATGTCTTCTGTGTCACTCCAGCCCTTCTTTCCAAAATGTCTTATAATAAATGTCTCTTAAGAATTGAGTCAAACATTCATAAATTGATTAATAATTCTGTTCTTTATTTTAGCAGATGAACTTTACAAACCATCAAATTTCCATTTGGAGTTTTTTTTATCTTTACTGTTGAAAGTATACATATGTTCCCTTTGTTTTCTCCTATTGACCCCTTCCAGCTCGCCCCCAACCCTGTCCCCAGGCCTTCAGAAGTTTAAACTAAAATTATTAGAAAAACTTTTTTCCCAAGTTAAGTGATTTGTGATGTTCTTTTTTAGCTTTCTTCAGTTCTCTTAGATATGTTTTTATTTTAAGAAACCTCAAAATTCATATTCTGAAAGTAGGCAGGACATAAATTATAAATAAAATATCACCATATAGAATGAGGCCAGTTAAGCCTCATACATTTTATTCTTTGGCATCTGTAGAACTCTGAAAAATACTAGCTATTCACATTGAAAATTAAATATTCTAAACGTTTTCTACTCTGTCCTGAGCCAATGCTTACTTACTTTTCTGATTTCAGAACCGTGTTTATTTAGATAACCCACACAGCTTTGCAAATGCAAAATGAAATGTTGGTTATAATGATGAAAGGGATAGATATGTTTACTTTATATTTGTGTCTGATTTCAGTTTAAGGAACAGTCTGTGAAAATAGCCACCTGTCACTGGAGTCACACAACTCATATACTCTTTCCACCAGAAAGATCCCACAAAAAAAACAACAATAATAGAGCCTTTCTGTGTTCTTACTACATGCACATCTCTGTGAGATATACACACAGGTTTCAAAAAATAAAAGAATGCATTAACTACCCTGAAAAGAATTCACCATACAAAAGAGGCATGTACTCAGCTAGCCACAATTATATTTTGTGAAAGCTACAGAGAGGAATATTTTGAAATGCTGCAACACAAAAGGTTTCAGAAATAATGCATTCTGGAGAAAACCAAAGTGAAGAAGTTTTCATAGAGGGCATCATTTGCACTAAGCCTTAAAGTATGAGGTGATGAAGAAAAGGCATAATAAGCAGAATGAATGAGTGAAAGGGTTGCATATTATCAGAAACTAGTTTGAAAATTTTATATATTGCTGATAGAGGGTGTCCCAAAGAAGTTGAAACATCAAGTGTGAAAGGACAAGGGCCAAAGCATTTCCTGAGACATAAATACCAGGGAATAGTAAACAGTTCCTTTTTCTCAGTATTCTGACATCAAAATGAATTAGCTTTGTCTATTTTCAGACCTTGAATTATCTTTTACACATTTTATAATTCTAGAAGTTGTGTATGACTGACCTAGGTTGGGTCAGGTGCCCACCTTTTAACCCGGGGAAAGATATGCGTTCTTGATTTTAAAAATAAGTGCCATTGAGACTACATCCAATGGAGAATGAAAAGTCTTCCAAAGAAAATTGGATGTGCTCTATCTAATAGGTAATCAATAATTAGGATAAAAGATACAAATATCCAGTACCCTGTAAGTAGGAGCCAAGTCAGTACAAAGGTTCTCTTGTCTTATATCTGTCCCTGTCATTATATTAGGAATGTGAAAGAATGCTTAGGTATGTAAGATGAGTATTTCATCTTTATTGTCTATAATCCCCCACCTTGAGACATGCTGTTAGAAAGTGTGTTAACTTCTACAATAGGAGAGAGGGTGAGAATTATGGAAACATTTCTCAACCATTGAGATCTAGAGTGGTTCTTCCCCCCCTTTGATTCCTTGTTGTATGGCTAACTGGAAGGAAAGAAAAGACATGACCCAGGATATCATAAACTATATAGATACATACCAAACATTGCTGGTACTCATTTTCTTATTGGAATTCATTTTCCATCAACACTCCATAGAAATGAGTGATGAGCAAGCCAGCAATTTTGCCAAGTTTTTTGTTTCTCTCTTCCCTCTTACTACTTTGAAAGAATTTTCTTCCTCCAGATAGTTTTAGCATCTCCTGGAGCCTGGTAGAACCTTTTAAATGTTATAGACACAGTAGCTATTATTACAATTGGCTTCCGTATTTTTCAGTTGTCAAACACAATGTCAAATGACAACAAAACAATCAACAAGTAGTCCTAAGCTTCATAGGTTAGAAGATAATGGTAGAAGTTATCTATAATAATAAAAGCATAATATGCAAATTGACCAAATGGCCGAAGAGGGGAACAACCATCCAGATGACCTTACGCATGACCTTCCAGATGAAGCCGGAGCTGAGAGGGCAGCTGAGACAGCCGGGGCTGTGAAGGCCTACTCTTGCACGAATTTTGTGCCTCATACCTCTAGTGGGTATAATAAACTTAAGTGTAACAATCACTATTGAAAAAAAAACTGAAATAACCCAATCTTATAACAGGATAAATTATAGGAGAAACCCAATTAGTTTTTTACAATCAAATTTTTTGTCTTGACAAGGCAAGGTGATTCATAATATCCACGAGAAAGGAAATAAAAGAGTAAATGTAATTCTCTGTATTTATGAACTCGGTTTTTTTAGATTTGTACCCATAATCTGTCAGTTTCCTAAAATATGCATTAAACTACCCACAATGTTGATTTAGAA
Source organism: Corynorhinus townsendii (assembly GCA_026230045.1). NCBI lineage: Eukaryota > Metazoa > Chordata > Mammalia > Chiroptera > Vespertilionidae > Corynorhinus > Corynorhinus townsendii. The sequence goes on along the minus strand of JAPDVU010000001.1, from coordinate 73,390,912 downwards.
TATCTAAGGAACAGAGACCATGGCCAGAGCTATTCTCACCATTTATTTTTTTAACTCTTTCAAAAAAGAGGAACTGATCCACATAGTGTTCAACATTGCTTGTTAACAAAGTGGAAATTGACTTGAACTTCATATGGTCTCTCATTATGCCCTATTTTTACAATAACATAAAGAATCGTTTAAAAAGTCATTAGTTTAGCATTTATTGAATAGTACTGAATTCTAGTGATCCTAGATATTGTAGAGATTGAGGTGGTGAAAACAGTATAGCTGCTTCCTTCAAGATGCTCATAATATAGAGAGTTAAGTTCACAATAAACTCTAATATAAAGCAATGGACAAAATAGAGACCAAATATGGGAATTAATAGGTTTCATGGTTCCAAAAACATTAGTATTAGAGTGCAGATTATTTAAAAGTTTTGTATCACCATATACTCAATAGTAACGAACCATTTAGTGGACATTTGTGTGTTTTGACATCTATTTCTGCTATTTATAGTAACAGCACTGTGGTTTTCCATTTGACACTCTACCTTATTCTACTTTTAGTCCATATGCTTTTTGTAGGACTGTGTCTATGTATTATGGAATTATTGGTCCAATCTGTAACAAACCAGAGCCAATGAGATCCAGTTCTACCTATTTTGTGCAGAAGTCTAGGGAGGGGGAAATTGTTCTTCTCACTAATATCACAAGCATCATAATGGCATAATCTGTCACTTCTGGAAGTCACCACTCAGAGCCATGGAATGTTTACCACAAAGACATAAGCAAAGTTGAGAGATAGATCAGGTCTTAACTACATCATTTGAGCTGCTGGTTTCAGTCATTCTTGTCTCTTCCAGTTAAATCATCCCTTATATGCTCTTCTGCTTCAGCCATTTTGAGTTGGGTTTCTGCCATTTGCAACCAAAAGATTGCTGGCAAAGACAGGTGTTTTGAATGTGGGTAAGCTCTAGTTAAGCCAGAGAGAAAGAGATGTCTTATAATGCAGAGAAACAGAAAGATAAAAAATGAAGTGAAATTATTCACTCTATCGTCAGCCCCTAAACAACGCAGAATTTGAATTCCAGAAACCATATTTGGCCCAAAATATTTGGTGAGCTTCATAATAGTATTTCCAGTGTGTTGGTTCAGAGTGCTGCCCAATGAATAGTATTCAGTGTTTGTGAGAACATAATAGTTAGACTACAACATGATTAATTATAGCTTTAGTCAGGACACCATTTCTAATGCTACCATTGCTGTTTAGGTTACTGTGGGCCAGCTTCTTGAATTTTTACCCCTTGACTTTTAAATCTATAATTTTGAACTCAGTGGAACAAATCAAAGGCACAATAGTGCTGGGAGGTCGTGCTGTCTGCCTGCTCTAACAATTCTTTCGTAAGAGCTAATTTTCAAAGAATCTTTCTCCTTTTATATGATTCAAACATTCACTGAGTAAAATTCATGTTATGCTTATAATGAAAAATTTTTAAATAGAAATTGAGAATAATGATTAAATTCTTTTTGTGTTATTACTAAGAAAAATGAGACTCGTTATAAATTTCAGTTAAATACCGGGCCGGCTGTAAAGTCAGATGTTAACTTCCTATTGCAGTCATTTACAAATCCACATATACTAAAATTATCAGAATTATTATATTTTCTACTAGTTTGAAAATATGGTGCTTTTTCCATCTACATTTCAAACTTTGCTAGAATATTTGAAAGACTTTCATAAACTCTTTTATAAACACTTGAAAAAGTTATTTGTTTTAAATGTGTATTTTATACAACAAGATTGAAACAGGAATCATTTTGTCAAACATTTCCAAAATAACAGTATTTTGAATCTTTGTCTTATGAGTAATGTGATTTATTTTGACAATTATTTATTGAATGCTTACTATATGCCATCACTGAGCTAGGTGCTGGGTATACAGTTGTGGACAAGTCCACAGAGTCTCGGTCCTTTTGTAAAATAGACCATATAAACAAATAATCAAATAAATACACAAAATAATTTCAGTGCTGAGGAAATTAAAACTTGATTAAAAAGAAAATAAAGTGTCTTTTGTTTTTTCTTTTAAATATGTTTTTATAGAAACATCAATGATGAGAGAGAATCATTGATCAGCTGCCTCCTGCACATCCCACACTGGGGATCGAACCCACAAAATCGGCATGTGCCCCGACCAGGAATTGAACTGTGACCTCCTGGTTCATAGGTCAAAGTTTAACCACTGAGTCAGGCTGGCCAGGCAGTAAAGGTGTCTTTCTGAGGAGGTTTCATTTTATCTGAGACTTGAATCTGTGTTACACTGTAGTATGGGTTTAATTGTATACCGCAAAATTCATGTTGCAGTCCTAATAACATTACTTTAAGATGTGACTGTATTTGGGGATAGGATCTCTAAAGAGGAAATCAAGTTAAAATGAGGCTATTGGAGTGGGGCCTAATCCAATATAACTGGTGTTCTTATAAGAGAAGGAGATTTGAATACAGACATGCATAGAGTAAAGACCAGGTGAAGACAGGAGGAAGAAGGTAGCCAACTACAAGCCAAGGAGATATGTCTCAGAACAAATAACCCTGCTGATGCCTTGATCTTTGACTTCTAGCCTCCAGGACCATGATAAAATAAATTTCTATTGTTTAACACACCCATTCTGTGGTATTTTGTTATAGCAACATTAACAAACTCATACATACTACTGTGAAGGCACTGAATATCTTGGGAATAGAGACATCTGTCATTATAACCCATGCTCCTAAATTTCTGCCTACATTAAATTTCAAATTCTAATCAGGTCAATGAAAAATAGAAATACATAGTTTTTTTCATAAACATTCATTGGATCCAATAGACTCAAGCTCCAAATCTTTCACTGGAGCTTGTAGTAAGTAACAGAGGAACCAAAATAAAGTTGTATCTGTCATGCCCACCCTTGGGTGGAAATACTAATGAATGAACAGGTAAATAAAAAACAGAGAGCATGTAGTAAAAGAAAATACAAAAGTCAAGGTATATTTTCTAAATTTTTGAAAATTAACAAAAATATGAAACTAGCCCTGGCCAGTTTTCTCAGTGGTTAGAGTCAGCCCTCAGATGGAAGGGTTGTAGGTTCCATTCCCAGTCAAGAGCAGGTACCTCGGTTGTGTTGCAGGTTTGATCCCTGGCCTTGGTCAGGGCACATGTGGGAGGCAACCAATAGATGTGTCTCTCTCACATTAATGTTTCTCTCTCTCTCTCTCTCTCTTCTCCTCCTCCTCCTCCATCTTCTTTTCTCTTCCTCCTCCTACTCCTCCTCCTCCTCCTCCTCCTCCCTCACTCCCTTCCACTCTCTAAAAATCAATGTAAAAATATCTTTGGGTGAGGATTAAATATATATATTTATTTAATGCAATATTAAATTTTGATACTAAAAATACCTTTATGTCATGTTTGAAGTATTAGGTTCACCTTAGATTTTAAGGTTTATGTTGTTGATATGTAAAGAATTAAAAGAAAAATGCCTTCAATGAGAAAAATAAAAAAGAAATCCTCCCTCTTTTTACTCATATATATATATATATAGCTGTGTTTGAGGATACAAGATGCACTTTTTATTTTTCTGGTAATGTAGTCATGTATGTGTTTGCTTTAATTAGTCAGAACTTTTGGGCTGCCAGTGACAGAATTCTAAATTGATTTAATTTAAGAAAATCAATTGATATTTTGACTAAAAGAAATGATCAAGAACAAAGGAAGAAATGAACTTTCCAAAATGAGAGCCAGAGACTCAAATGCCATCATATAGCCTCTGTCCACCCATCCCTCATATTTGAACGTGGCCTCTTCTTGAGGACCAACTTTTTTATATAGCAGGGAACTTGAATATAAAGAGGTTTGGGCTTACTCCATCTGTCTCCATTAGCAGAGATGAAAAGGCTCTTTCCCACTAGTTCTCATCCTAGTATATGAAGAGCCAGGTGCGGTTATGACTGTTACGACCGAATAGATGACCAGTCACCATGAAGTGCATGGAGCACCTCTCGGTCCTTTCTTTCCCCCCCAGTCCCCAAGCCGCTCGCCATGAGGGGGGCTGGCAGCAGGCGGGACTGGGGACTGTTGAGCAGCGGTAGCAGTGGCGGGCTGCTTCGTGGGATGGCAGCAAGTTTTGCGGAGCAGTGGCAGGGCAGGGGGAGTTTCACGGAGCATCCAGTGGCAAGCTTTGTGGGGCGGCAGCAAGCTTCACAGAGCAGTCAAGGGGGAGGGGGAGCCTCATGGAGCAGTTGTGGGGCAGGGGGAGTTTCACAGAGCAGTTGAGGGGTGGGGGGGATTTCAGGGAGCAGTGGTGGGTTGGGGGGGGAGCCTAGCAGAGCATTTGAGGGGCCACAAGCATCATGGAGCATCCCGAGGTGGCAGAGGCCAGCGACAGAGGCCAGGCTAGGCCGAGGGACCCTAACAGCACATGATTTCGCGTACGCTAGGCCTCTAGTTATAAATAATATAGGTAATGGCTCATAGTAGAGTGCCTTGGTCATGTTCCCATTCTTGAACCAATCATTGATGGATGAGATACCATTGGCTTAACTCTTTTTTTTTTTTTTTTAATCCTCACCTGAGGATATTTTTTCCATTGATTTTTTTAGAGGGATTGGAAGGGAGGGAGGGGAAAAACAGAGAGAGAGAGAGAGAGAGAGAGAGTCGGAGAGAGAGAGAGGCATCACATTGACGGTTGCCCCCCAGCACAGGCCCTGACCAGGCTGGGAACTGAAGCAGCAACCCTTCAGTACACAGGCCAATGCTCTGACCTCTGAGAAACACTCGCCAGGGAGAACTTTGTCTTACTTTTAAACATCAGTTTACCCTTGCAGTCAAGAGGGCAATGTGCTACCAGTGGGAGAATTGGGAGGGAGATGAGCAGACAAACACTGTATTGGTTTTACCTGACCAGCAGATATAAACAACTGGAGACATTCACTCCAATCTATTTATACACTGGCAAAGACCCAGAAGGATGATAATCTTATACATAGCACTCCGTTAATTACAGTTCAACAATAAGTTTGTAAGTATATTTTTAAAAATTAGTTAATTAATAGGGTTGGATAAAAGAGTATCAACATAGGATGATGCTGACTGAAGTTTAGAAGCTCAAATTTTTCTAATTTAACTAATTGAATAAAAATCATTTTGAAGAGTTTTATTATAGGACAGACATTTTTAATCCTCACCCAAGAACATGTTCCCTGATTTGAGAGAGAGAGGGAGGGAGAGAGAGAGAAAAAAACCATCATTGATGTGAGAAACATTGATCAGTTGCCTCCCATGTGTGCCCTGACGGGGTTGAACCCACAACCTAGGTATGTGCCCTGAATGGGAATCAACCCACAACCATTTGGTGTGTGGGATGATGCTCCAACTAACTGAGCCACACTGGCCAGGGCTAGCACACACTTTCGTTGAGGTTTCTATGCTTGTTTGTTTGTTTATAACTACAATGCATCATCTAACGTCTTAGATTCATATTTTTGGAAATTTTGTTAGAAAGTCAAAAAATAAAATCTGACTTAAACCTGAAAATTTTCCTTTTTTTTGTATGTTACTTTAGATATTATTGTTTGAAGATTCCTTTTTCTTTATAGCATAACATAAGAAAAAGAAGCATGACCAGCATTAAAAAAATTGTTTCCAAAATACTTCTGAATTTCAGCCATAAACACACCATCATGTGTTAAACTTATGTTATCTCTGATAAGTCTTTAATATCTAATATCTATAAGAAGGGTGATATATAGATTGCTAAATACTAAGTATAAAATGAATCTATGGTCTTACACTATTTCTCCTTAAGGTTTCCCAAACAAGGCCATATGGTAAATAACTAATTATTGATTAGTCAAACAATTTCCTGTTATGGCTCATGACACAGGATTTTTTAAAAAGATGCAGAAGATATAATATCTAAGCTCAATGTGATGATAATCTAAATGGCAAAGAATGATAAACCTGAGGTGAAATTACTTTAGGGAAAGAGAACCTAAAGGTGACATTTTAATCAAAATCTCTTACTCTAAAAATGAAAGAACTGCAAATTTTTGTAAATAAAGAAACCAAATGTAGTCATATAAAAGTATAGTTTTCTCAGTCATATAAGAAACTAAACATAATGAAAGATTAGAAATTAAAATTTTAAGAAACCAAATAAACCTTACCAGCGCTTACCTCAGCATGCTAACATTGACACTGGCAGATTTTGAGTTTTGTTTTGCTTGAGGACAAAAAATAAAGCCTTGCTTCTGAAAAGTTCAATGTTACTGAAGTGCATAAGCATTTATAAGGACAAAGAACAAATTTAATGCACGTAATTTAAGTAGTGAGGATATTCAAAGTAAGTCAAAGGTCATCACGCTAACAAGTTACTTGCAGAAGGTACACATCCTATCTAATGAAAGAGTAATATGCAGATTGACCATCACTCCAACACACAAGATGGCTGCCCCCATGTGGTCAAAGATCCTGCCCCATGTGGACACAAGATGGCCACCACAAGATGGCCAGCAGGGGAGGGCAGTTGGAAGGGAACAGGCCTGCAAGGGAGGGCAGTTGGGGATGATCAAGCCTGCAGGGGAGGGCAGTTAGGGGTGACCAGGCTGGCAGGGGAGCAGTTAAGGATCAATCAGGCTGGCAGGGAAGTGGTTAGGGGGTGATCAGGCTGGCAGGCAAAAGCAGTTAGGGGCAATCAGGAAGGCTGGCAGGTGAGCAGTTGGGAGCCAGCAGTCCTGGATTGTGAGAGGGATGTCCAACTGACCGTTTAGGCCCAATCCCGGTAGGATTGGAGAGGGTGCAGGCTGGGCTGAGGGACAGCACCCCCCTCCCATGCACAAATTTTGTGCACTGGGCCTCTAGTTTTTAATAATCAGTTTTCACCTGAATAAGTTCTTGTAACAGAATTTTCTCTTTCCTACAAATACGTTGTCCTAAAATTGTTTTCATGTAATCCACATATTTCTATTTGACAAAATACTTTTTAAAAGGAAAAATAATTATTGAAAAGCAGGAATATAACCTTCCCTTGCTTTATTCATCTTCTTGCACTAGGCTCTAGAAGAACTGATTTTTATTTTAAAATATCCTAATGATGAAGTCCTGAGTTCCTGCAGATCTTTTAAATCTCCACCCATGTTTGTATTTTTTTTAATGAACTTTCTGCTAAATATAGTAGTATACTGACTGTCCATGGCTATCAATCAGACAGGTTCCACACACCCAGCTGGCCTTTGCCAAGGCATAAATCCGTGAAGGCACTACATGCTGCCCTCCTTACAGCCTGATGACCCATAGGCTCCAAGGAAGTATTTTGCTAGATTACATAGCAAAATACTTTCACTAAGATCATTCCAATCTTATACATTCCCATCTTCCCTGAATTTCAGATAATCTTCATATAAGTATGGTGGATCTAATAGTAAATTAAAAATATACATATTTTAACAATGAAAGCTAAAATATACCATATTTTATGCTGTCAGTTTGACAGGCTTTGTTCTAAGTGTTTAAAATGTTTGACTCATTCAATAGGCAGCACAGTATGATAATCAAGAGCCTGGCTTCTGTAGCAGGATGCTTAAGTTCAACTGTATGTCTGCCATGTGCTAACAGTCTGGCCTTGAATAAATTACCTGAGTTATTAAATGGAATGAATAATAGTAATATTTACCCTATAAAGTTGTTATGAAGATTAGACTTAATACACATAAAGAACTTTGAATACCCCTAGGGCCATGGTAAATTCTATATAAGTTAATTAAAATTTCTATTTTAAGTAAGTTTAACTAAGTTTGCTATTTTATCCATTTTATAGATGAGGATACTGTGTAAATATAGTCCAATAACTTGATCAAGGCTATATAGCTGGAAAGTAGTAGAGTTAAACTTCTTAAAATGTGGTGTTCTATTTTGTGTGTGTGAACTTGGAAGTGGTGAAGTAAAGTAAATAATATTTGAAAATAGTGAAGAATTTTTCCAAATATTTTTTTTAAATGGACAGCTAGTTAGCTGGATATCAACTAGATAGAAAGTTAAACAAGCTGAAACAAATCAGTTAAATTACTAAAAATCAAAGCTAAAAAATACATTAGAAGAACATGAAGAAAAATGACATGTATAAGAAAGCAATGATAAGAATAAACATTAACTTCTCATTAGAGATAATTAAAGTGATATAAAAGTAAAAAGATATGTATAAACTGTGAAAAGAAAAATGTCAATAAAATTTTTATATTCAGTGAAAATATCCTTCACATAAGAAAGAAACTAGAAACACAAATCAGAAAGGATATATGCACCCCTATGTTCATAGCAGCACAATTCACCATAGCTAAAATTTGGAAACAGCCTAAGTGCCCATCAGCAGATGAATGTATTATAAAACTGTGGTACATCTACACCATGGAATACTATGCTGTGGTAAAAAAGAAGGAATTCTTACCATTTGCAACAGCATGGATGGAGATGGAGAGCATTATGCTAAGTGAAATAAGCCAGACAGAAAAAGATAAATATCACATGATCTCACTCATTTGTGGACTATAATGAACAACACACACTGATGAACAAAAACAGATCCAGAGACAGAGAAACATCAATCAGAACCTCAAACCTCAGAGGGAAGGTAGCGGAGGTTGGGAGTAAAGGGGAGAGATCAACCCAAGGACTTATAAGCATGCATGTAAGCCTAACTAATGTACACAGACAACAGGGGAGTAGGGGCATGAATGGGAGGTGGGGGGGGAATGGGGGAATAAGGACACATATGTAATACCTTAATCAATAAAGAAATTTAAAAAATAAAAATAAAAAATAAAAAAATAAAGCAAAATATCTACATTATCAGATAAACAATGAAGAAAGAATGCTTGCCAGAAAAAAATACACTTCAAAAAAGTGTTGAGATATTCTCTTCATACTGAAAAAAAAAAGTTATACTATATAAAAACTAAAAGTAATCAAAACAAAAATTTATCAAAAGAATAAAAATCACTCAATGTGGAAATCTGTGGACAAATGTAATAAGTTTCTCCCCTAAAATTAAGAAAGGGTGCTCATTTTTCCAATATTTTTGTGGCTAAACAAACTTTTGTTCTACAGAACAATAAAAAAATTAAAATTAAAACATTAAGATTATCTTTACATAAAATGATCATTTTACATCAAGTATATCTTTTCTATTTGCCATTTTAGTTTATAAACTAAAATATGATTTCTACATTATATAATCTCACACTATTAAGTATCAAATTGAAACAATAAAATCTCACATTATAAATTCTCTTCTGGGAATTTGTTGTATTATTTTTTCCATAGTCCTATCAAACTAGCTGAAAGTGCATTGTGGCATTAAAATTTTTTAAATAAATAAATAAAATGGAAATGCATAGAATGCCTATAAAAATCTTGAAAAAGCCCTGGCTGATTAGGCTCAGTTGGTTGGAATGTCATCCCATATACTGAAAGTTTGTGGGTTCAATTCCCGGTTGGAGTGTGCACAGAAGGCAACCAATCAATATTCTCTCTCACATTGATGTTTCTCTCCAATAGACTCAAGCTCCAAATCTTTCATTGGAGCTCGTAGTAAGTAACAGAGGAACCAAAATAAAGTTGTATCTGTCATGCCCACCCTTGGGTGGAAATACTAATGAATGAACAGGTAAATGAAAAACAGAGAGCATGTAGTAAAAGAAAATACAAAAGTCAAGGTATATTTTCTAAATTTTTGAAAATTTATAAAAATATGAAACTAGCCCTGGCCAGTTTTCTCAGTGGTTAGAGTCAGCCCTCAGATGGAAGGGTTGTAGGTTCCATTCCCAGTGAAGAGCAGGTACCTCGGTTGTGTTGCAGGTTTGATCCCTGGCCTTGGTCAGGGCACATGTGGGAGGCAACCAATCGATGTGTCTCTCTCACATTCTCTCTCTCTCTCTCTCTCTCTCTTTCTCTCTCTCTCTCTTTCTTCTCTCTCCCCTGACCCTCTCTCTAAAAATAAAATCAATAAGAAAATCCTCAGGTGAGGATTAAAATAAATATAAATTATCCTATATAATAAATGAGTAATATGCAAATTCATCCTAGAGGTGGAACAACCAGAATGACCACTGGACCAGTCACTGTGCAGCACACTGACCACCTCCTGGTCCCTTTCCCCCGCCAGCAGGCTCCAATCGCCCGATGGCAAACAGGGAACCGGGGTTGGGTGGCAGGGGATGTGGAGGGCGTCAGGCCAAAGCCTCCACCCCGCTGGTCACCCTACACACAGAAGGCGACCTGCCTCGGGGGTGGGGCTGGTGAGCAGGGGGGAACAGCAACCTCTTGGTCCCTTCCCCCAGCCATCAGGCACTGACCACCGGATGGCAAATGGGGAACCAGGAGTGGGGGACAGCGGGGGCGGGGCCGACTGCAGGCAGCCAGGGAAAATGGCCCTGATGGTAGGCCAGACCTAGGGACCGTACCTGTGCACAAATTTCATGTGCTGGGTCTCTATTATATACAGATATAAATGATATAGATGTAGATAGATATAGATGATATAGATAAAGAGATAGAGATAGAGATCAACAAAAGATGTACAATGCCTGATTTTTTAAATATATTTTTCTTTTTTATTAATTTCAGAGAGAGGAAGGGAGAGGGAAAGAGAGATAAAGACATCAGTGATGAGAGAGAATCATTGATTGGCTGCTTCTTGCATGATCCCTACTGGGGATCGAACCCAAACCCAGGAAGCAAACCATGACCTCCTGGTTCATAGGTCAACACTCAACCACTGAGTCATACCACCTTGGCATGGATCTCAAATATAGTATTCTAAATGGAAGAAATCATTTATATTTGTAAGGAAGTCTTTTTAAAGTCTTAATTATAAGAACAGAAAAGAGATCATTGTTTGCAATTGCTGAGCATAGGGGAAAATAATTATCAGCAAAACAGTATGATTGAATTCTTTGAGTTAATAAAAATGTTTTCTATTCAGATTGTGGTACTTGTTAAATAACAGTATCATCTGTGAAAAATATAGAACTACATACAAAATAGTTTATGTAGTAATATATAGTTTACTTTATATAAACTGTACCTCAATATACCTGACCAAAATAATTAATTTGGCATATCTTTTCACCTGACAGAGCACAGTTGATTTTTATTGTGTGGAATATACTACCAGCTAGAGTGTGGTTGATTAAACTAAGTATGTAGAAGTTACCTTTACCTGGTCTCCCTAGAAACTAGAATTTACTTTACACACAACCAATCCTTTGTCTGATTAACTGTTTTTGAAATAAGTTGCTCATTTTTCCCATAGAAATAAAGTAGAAAAACTAATATATATATATATATATATATATATATATATATATATATATATATATATTTGGTTGGATATGTTATTTTACATGTAAGCAAACAAGTTAGCCTGCCATGTTTTCACAAATGCTGGCTGAAGAGTTTAGATGACTGGGTCAAAGATGAAGGACTGTATTACTCACGGAACAGCAAGCAGCATGAATTTCATGTTTACACCATGGTTTCTCATTCCCCAGTTGGCACAGGGGGGATGCAGAGCAGCCCAGGAGCATATTGTCCCTCAGCAAATTTGTGTCACTGCTGAGAAATCCTGAATTTTTTAAGCCTCAATCTTTTATAATGGGCTGCAAGGAAATCTGCCCAATCTTTGACCAAAGGGAGACATTATTTTCATTATACCGAGGAGATAAAACCCCCTGCCCTCTGCTCCACTGTCGAAGATTATAGAAATAGCCTTGAAAACAAATAATGAGGCAACAGTAGGTTTACAGTGGTTTGTATGGAAAATACAATAATTAATAAATAATATCAGAATAAACATACTCACAACTGTAAACCTACTTTTGCCATACCTCTATAGGCACCGATGTCCAGAAACACAAGAGATCCATGGAAAGAATGTCTTCCAACAATAAGTATAGGTACAGAAACAGATAAAAAGGCACTGATAATGCTCTCTCTTATATTTCACTGTATGTAAATATATACAATAACTTAAGTGATTAAGTGATTTCGCATTATGAAATATAGACAAGGTCATTTTCAAAATACCAGTTTTGCCATCATCACAAAATACTAATAGAAATTATTTTTGTACCAAGAGATCTACTGTAACATCAATTAATCTTCCCTGGGGTTTCTGACTATTTTGGGAATAGCTGAACAAACACATTACTCTTATAAGAAATACTTCACATTAAGAATAATATTGCTGCCCCGACCCATGTTACTCAGCAGTTAGAGCATCAGCGCCCCACACACACACCCCACACCGAAGGGTCTCAGGTTCGATTCCCAGTCAAGGGCATGTTCCTGCGTTGTAGAGGTAACCAATAAATGTGTCTCTCTCACATCAATGTTTCTCCCTCTCTCCTTCCCCCTTCCTTTCTCCCTTCCACTTTCTCTAAAAATCAATGGGAAAAATACCCTCAGGTCAGAAATAAAAAAAAAAAAAGAACAGGGTCTCCATGTAGATTGGTTTTCAGTATTAGGCATGATAAACTTCCATCACAATAATATGGAGATCCAAGTAATTTGCAATGGTAAGTTTAGCCAATTATCTCCAAGTTTTAGAAGTAAAAAATAAAAGTGTTTCCCCCAACATTGTTTCTCTTTCTCAAAATTGTTGCAGCTATTCGTGGTCTTTTTTTATTCCATATAAATTTTTGGAGTATTTGTTCTAGCTCTGTGAAATATGCTGTTGGTATTTTAATAGGGATTGCATTGAATCTGTAGATTGCCTTGGGTAATATAGACATTTTAATAATGTTGACTCTACCAATCCATGAACACGGCATATTCTTCCACTTGTTTATATCTTCTTCTATCTCCTTTTTCAATGTCCTGTAGTTTTCGGAGTACAGGTATTTTGCCTCCTTGGTTAAGTTTATTCCTAAGTATCTTAATTTTTTTTTTGTTGCAATGGTAAATGAGATTGTTTGTTTAGTTTCCCTTTCTGAGAATTCATTATCAGTGTATAAAAAAGCCATAACAATATCAGATTTCAAGTTATACTACAAAACCACCATAATCAAAACAGCCTGGTACTGGCATAAGAATAGACATATAGACCAATGAAACAAAACAGAGAACCCAGAAATCAACCCATGCCATTAATGCTCAATTAATATTTGACAAAGGAGGCAACAGCATACAATGGAGTCAAGACAGTCTCTTCAATAAATGGTGTTGGAAAAATTGCACAGGTACATGCAAAAAAAAAAAATGAAACTAGACCACCAACTTATAGCATACACAAGAATAAACTCAAAATGGATAAAAGACTTAAATGTAAGTCGTGAAAACATAAAAATCATAGAAGAAACCATAGACAGCAAAATCTCAGACATCTCTCATAGTAATGTGTTTACAGAACATCTCCATGCAAAGAAAACTAAGGAGAAAATAAACAAATGGGTCTACATAAAAATAAAAAGCTTTTGCACAGCAAAAGAAACCATCAACAAAATAAGAAGAGAGTCCACTGTATGGGAGAACATATTTGGAAATGATACATCTGATAAAGGCTTAATATCCAAAATATATAAGGAATTCATACAATTTAACACAAGGAAGACAAACAATCCAATTGAAAAATGGGCAAAGGACCCAAAGAGACACTTTTCCAAAGAGGACATACAGATGGCCAACAGATATATGAAAAAGTGCTCAAAGTCACTAATCATCTGAGAGATGCAAATCAAAATGACAATGAGGTACCATCTAACACCTGTCAAAATGGCTACCATAAACAACTCAACAAATTTACAAGTGTTGGCAAGGATGTGGAGAAAAGGAAACCCTAGTACACTGCTGGTAGGAATGCAGACTGGTGTAACCATTATAGAAAACAGTATGGAGTTTCCTCAATAAATTAAATATGGATCTGCCATTTGACCCAATGATCCCACTTCTAGGAATATATCCTAAGAAACCTGAAGCACCAACCAGAAAGGATGTATGTACCCCTATGTTCATAGCAGCACAATGTACAATAGCTAAGATCTGGAAACAGCCCAAGGGCCCATCAGTAGATGAGTAGATAAAAAAACTGGTACACTTATACCATGGAATATATGCAGCTGTAAAAAAGAAGGATCTCTTACCCTTGAGACAGCATGGAGGGACCTGGAGAGTGTATGATCGCACTCATATGTGGAATCTAATGAACAATGGATTCAGATACTCGAAGCATGGAACAGAGTGCTGAATCTCAGAGGGAAGGTGGGGAAGAGTGGGTGGGTGGGAGGTAATCAACCAAAGACCTTGTATGCATATATGCATAACCCATGGACACAGACAATAAGGTGCTGAAGACCTGGGGCGTGGGCTGGTGGGTGGGTGGGGAACTGGATGGATGGGGTCAATGGGGGGATAAAGGTGGCATATGTAATACTTTCAACAATAAAGAATAATTTAAAAAATAAAATAAAGGTGATGAAAACTGAATATTTTGGTGAATCATTCATATTCATTAACCCAACAAACATTTATCAACTTATGACAGATACTACTATAGGTGCTAGATACAGAATTAAGTTAGACAGACTTTATTTTCATGAATTAAGTATTTTACAGGAAGGAAACAGAGAACATCAAGTAAACTAATAACTATTTTCCATAGTGTTAGTTCTTGAAAATACCTAAGGATAACAGGATAATGATTTGGTGCTGCTCATGGGTTACCATCAGCTGCCTAGGAGGCACACAGAGCAGGCACAGCAGAAATGCCCACCATTCAGAAAGGCCCTTTGCATTCACAATCTCTGTGCGGAGCAGGGGGAGTCTGCCAGCTGAATCCTTTCTACCAGGGCTCTCATTTCTGAAATAAGGAAGCACTTATTCATTTGAGTCTCTGCTGGAGGTGGGTGTCTTCCTCTACCAGGCCTGGTAAATGATGCAAAGAATAAATGCCCGATTCTTACAGTTAAGGTTTGATGTGAAATCACAGCAGCCGTAATATATATTTTTGTCAGGGCTTACTTGATTTCAAATAAAGTGCACACTATTTTATTATCTGGTCCACATAAAATACATTTTTTAAAAACCTACTGACAATGTGGCATTTTTAATCATAATAATCATAGGTGGAAAGATTTGAAATTCGAGAGAAATCAATTGTGAGAAGATCTGGGAAAGACAAGCAGAAAGTAACAGCACTTTAAAGGCCTTGACCTTCCTTTAGTAGTCAAGGAACAGCAAGAATGCTGGAGAAGAGTGGAAGAGAAGGGTGGTCAGCAAGAATGTCCCAGCCTGGGGGGGGGGGGGTAAACTAAGGTAAGGTAAGGATGCCAATGTGATAGACATAAATTATGTCTGTCTGACCAGAGAATCTTTTTTCCTTTCAAATAAAGAGTCCCTCTTTCTGTCTCCCCAAGTTAAAAGGGTACACTTATGACCCAGACCGGCACAAACATGTAATCCCCCAGATATAGAAGTTGGTTTAGGAAAAACATTATCTAAACCAGGCCAATCGGAGGCATTCTTGGGACTTCTCCTATGGAGTTATGGGGGGAAAAAATGCTTGTTCTATTTTGTCTGAAGAATAAAACAATGAGAGACATGTAAATCTATGGACCCAAGTAATTTTCAAGACTTGGAGTCCAAAGTTGTTTATGTCAGAGCCGCAGGCAGTTACATACAACAGGAAGTATTTTGTATTGACTCAGTTGATTTGATTTGAGTTTCGAAATTTGCAACTGAAAAAGTCTTGGCTAATATGCCCATGAATACTTACCCAAGCCCAATGATCTCATTTACTCTTTCCTTAGCAGATATCTTAGCAGAATAACGTAGAAAGTCCCCATTTGCCACACTTGTTGACTTACCCAAAATAGAGTTCTAACGTTGCAAGAGCAGCTTTTAAGGCTTCTGAAGCTATTCTGATTCTGCAGGCTCCTTAAACTGCAGAGGATCCTTCCTCTTCAATGTAGTTCTCATCCCTGGGAAATGAATACCAAAGTTGGTCTGGGCTTCTAAAGTCACAGTTCTTGAGAGACACACCTGTTTCAGTTCACTTACATAGGACTTTTTTAGCATAAATCTGCTACAGGAATGGCTCTGTAAAACCACGGTGCAGTGTCATCTGCATTGAGTTTAATTCTCAGTTGAACCATCATTCCATTGCTCTTGCTTCAAACAACACTTGTGATAAATTATACATCAAAAATAAAATAAGATAAACAAATAAATTCTATAAGTGAGAAAATAAAGCTGACTTTGAGCATTTTTTCCTATGTCTGTTGGCCATCTCTATGTCCTCTTCGGAAAAGTGTCTATTTGGGTCCTTTGCCCATTTTTCAATTGGATTGTTTGTCTTCCTTTTGTTAAATTGTATGAGTTCCTTATATATTTTGGATATTAAGCCTTTATCAGATGTATCATTTCCGAATATGTTCTCCCATACAGTGGACTCTCTTCTTGTTTTGTTGATGGTTTCTTTTGCTGTGCAAAAGCTTTTTATTTTTATGTAGACCCATTTGTTTATTTTCTCCTTAGTTTCCTTTGCATTAGGAGATATTCTACATGATTTTTCTGAGTCATTAAACATTTTAAAATAGAATATCTGATTCCAGATTCAATAACAATTTATCTTTAGAACTGATTTTTTAAAATTTATTACCATTTCTGAATACACATTTGGAAATGCAATGCTTCTTTAGGTATATTTCTTACAGAATACTGAGTTGGATTTTTTAAGACCCCTCTTAGTAGCTATCTGGAAGGAGAAATGATAACCACTGATTTCTCCAAACATCCACATATCATTTCCCCACTCCTGGATCCGGAAATAGTTTTTATAGCCTTGAAAAAAACATCAGAAACATCCTCTGTTGGATTTAAAGGCAGTCTTCCTGGTCATGTGAAAGAGGATAGGAGAGCTGTGGGAAAAAGCGAGGCTGGAATGTGCTTTAAAGTTGCAACTGTTACGGGTGAGTCATGGCTATGGGCTTAGTCTGGCTGGGGCAGTGCGAATTCTGTGTAGGCAAGGCTCAGCCTTGAAGGGTCTAGGGAATACAAAATAAGTCAGTTGCTGTAAAATAGACTCCATTTCAGGTTTAAAGAAATAAAAAGAAATGTTTCAATGTCTTCGTGTCAGCTTTGTTGAGGGGAAAAAAAAGAGAAAAATGTGTATTTCTGAAGTGATTTTGGGTTGTCTGTGAAAAACATTGTAATAATTATCTTAATGACAAACACGTTCATTGAGCTTTCTCTAAACAGCAAGACCTTAATTACCAGTAGCAGCAAAAAAACAGCAGGAACCCCTGCAGAAGTCAGGGTGAAACTTCCTTGTTTTTTATTCAAACTATTGGGACAGTTAATATGGCTTGAGCAGAATCTTGGTAGTAAATTGGCCATGTGCCGTCCACTCCGACATATTCCAGGATTCGTTCCAGAAAACTTAGGCAAGGAATCAGTGTCCCATCACTGCCACTGCCCCTATGATTCCCTTTTCCTCTCCTCAACTCCCTGACAGTCCTTCCTTCACAAGTATTGTGGGGATTGAAGAAGGAAAGACAAGGAGGAAAATCCTGGATTTGCCTCACAGACTTATGGTCTTCTAGTGCCATCTACTGCTGCTGTTACTGCTGACGTTCATAGACATTCTTTTAAAAGCCTAAGCAGTTCAGAACTCTTCATCTTGATTAATTAAAATACTAAAGAGCACAGAGGCTGTTGAATTCTCATTTCATATGTAGTGACTTTCCCCAATGCTTTTCTGTTAATTAAATGAAAGAAATAATACCTACTTATGATCTTTATATATAGTGAAATTAGGAGGTAATCCCAGTCTGTTCTGTTTTGTCTTATTTCTGAAAACCCTTCCCTTTACATCTGAGTTATCAGGATAATCATCTCAATTTTCTAACCTGAGAGAATAAATCAATATGTAATAACTTCATCAAGATGGACTCAAAGAACATTGATGAGAAAAATATGGAAATTTTAGTTTCTTGTTTGTTACTTAAATTTTAATTTTTAACAAATATTACCTAAATTTGAATTGCAAATAAGTTCCTCTCTTCCTTCTTGACTGTACTGGTTCTGCTAGAACTAATGTCTTTATGTGAGGAAAGAGAAACTAGAAATGAGAAACCACCTGATGGCTTTGATTGCTGTCGTTGATTATTTTGCTGGGCAAGAAATCCAAGCCCACTGTAGTGTGATAATATTTTCTATTTTGAATTAAAAGATAATTTTACCTGCACAGACCCAGAAAACATTGATTTACAAATTTAAATTCTAGATATTAGAGCTAAACATGGAAATTTTATTTACTTTCTGACTTGACCTGCTAATTAAAGATTAAAATAAAGTAAGCCTCCCATGTAGAATGCATGTGTTCAAAAAACATGTTGCTAAAATTGTAATTCTTACCTCCTATTTGGCAATGTTTTGATAGTGTATCCCAATCATGTCAAACCTGGCGATGATTCTGCTGATCAACTGCAAGTGACTGAGGAGGAATTCATGGCAATTCTAAAAATTACAAGAAAAGTAAAAGGCTTCCTTATTTAAAAAAAAAATTATTCTCTCATCATCTATATGATTGGTTTGCTTGTGTGTATGTGTGTGTGTGTGTGTGTGTGTGTGTGTGTGTGTGTGTGTGTGTGTGTTTCCCCCCTTTTAAGTGTGAACTGAGGGAAGTGAAGTCAAGATTAACATGGCAAACAATATACTAAAATAGGTGAACAAATCACTGGTCAAAAATAATTAAGTATTTTTAGGCATCTGATAGGGGTGTGTGTGTGTGTGTGAGAGAGAGAGAGAGAGAGAGAGAGAGAGAGAGAGAGAGAGAGAGTAATGAGAAGGCATGTTCTTAGTACCCTTCTATTATATTCTCCAAGTAATTAAAACTACCTTAAGTTGTTCAAGTTTAGCAATCTTCCCTCCTTTGCCATCTTTTCTTCCTCTTCTTTTTTTTCTTTCAAACTAATTGAAAAAGAATATCAGATTCTTGCTCATAGCCTGATGCTTGAACCATGTTCCCCTAAGCCAAGGAATAAAAACATTAGAGACAAACTTTTGTACTGTGCCCTTGGAGAAAGACTAACAAGATTAAGAACAAGAAGTGGAAATTGTTTAGAAGTAAAATCGATCTATTATGTTGCTCTGGCAAAGAACAAAACAAAGCAAAATATGCATAATTTTATTAAATGCCTCTGACTACAAAGGGAAACTAATCACGCTATAAAGGGGAAATGATCAGCTAAATAAAGTGTTATTTGCTGGACAGTTTATTACAGAACCAGAAGAGGGCACTCATCTCCTACAAATGACAGCAAACTCTAAATAGAAATGGCAATTGATTGGCTGTTTCTTCTAATAAATAAATAAAAGAAGAAACTAATTTCTAATGTATCATAATAATAGGATTATTCAGCATATTTTAAAAATAAATTATGAGCTCTGGCCAGTGTTTCTCAGGGTTAGAGCACCAGTCCAAATACCAAAGAGTTGCCGGTTCAATTCCTGGTCAAGGGCACTTACCTGGGTTGCGAGTTAGATCCCTGGCCCTGGTCAGGTTGCATGCAGGAGGCAACCAATTGATGTATCTCTCTCACATCAATGTCTCTCTCTCTCTCTCTCTCTCTCTCTCTCTCTCTCTCTCTCTCTCTCTCTTTCTCTCTCCTTTCTCTCTCTCTCCATCACCCTCCTTCCCTTCCACTCCCACTCTCTCTAAAAAACAATAAGAAAAATATTCTTGGTGACAACGCAAGAGTGAAGGAAGGAAGGAAGAGAGAAAAAGAACTGATGATTTTATAATATCAAATAAAACCCAAAAATGTACAATTACATTTGTATTATTTTAATAGCAGCTTAAGACATTAAATTAACTATTTTTAAAATAAATTACTAGCCTTTTCCATAGCTTTATATTGAATAAGCATATAAAAATGAAATAATTGTTTTGTATTTATTGTTTTCTCATTTGATTAAGAATAAAAGAAAAACTATAATTAATTTTCAAAGTTGACAAGCAAAGTAAACAGTTTACCTAAAGATAGTTTTTAGTCTGTAAAAAATGATACAAATGAAGCCATCTATATATATAAACGGCTAATGTGCAAAGTGTCCTTGCAGGAGTTTGACCAGGAGACTGGGAGTTCTATTGCTAACTATGACATGCGCTGACCACCAGGGGACAGCATGGAATGAAGGAACCTTGACTGGCAGCTGGCAGCCAGGGAAGGGAGGCCCCAGCCAGCATCTGGAAAGTCCCAATTGGCCCTGATTGCCGGCCATGCAAGAATTTCGTGCACTGGGCCTCTAGTTTAAAAATAAAGTCAGAGCTGCCATCCCAGAACTGTCTTGCATAGCTTACTCTTTGAACCTTCAAAAAGTTTCAACTGGGGAGAAATAACCTTTGAAATGGGCCAAACCAACATTGTATTCCAAATAACTATTTGAAAAGCTAATAGGAAAGCAGATGTCCTGACAATGAAGACTGAATGTTAAGGAAATTCTCTAGAATCAACACCATCAAATAAAGCTAATTTACTTGCATAAAAATGCCTTTCTTGGCTTATTAGCACCAATAGAAATTTCTTCCAACTATGCAATTGTTTCCCTCCCCTTTCTCATAAATACTCCTTGCCTTTATTTCATAATCAGAACTCTGCTTGGGTTTTTGCTTGAATCAGTACTTCCCAGGTTGCAATTCTTACTGATATCAAATAAATGCTTGTTGTCTCTAACTTGGGCTTCTAAGACTTTTTAATGTACAATTCTATAATACATCATCTGTACCCACCACCCAAAGTCAAATCTCCTTCCATCACCATGTTTTTTACCTTTTACTCTTTACTAACTCCCCCATTCCCCTTTCTCTCTGTTAACCTCCATAATATTATCTGTGTCTAAGAGTTTCTGTTTGTTCATTTGTTGCTTTCAGTTTTAAATCCCACATATGAGTGCAGTTATATGGTTCGTGACTTTTCTATATCTTATTTCGCTTAACATGATATTCTCAAGGTCCATCCATGTTGTCAAAAATAACAGCTTTTTATCTTTTTGTATGGCTGAGTGGTATTCTTTCACATAGATGTACCTCAAGAACATTTTCCAAAGATTATCTCTCTGTTTTATGCATAGTTAGATGCATATATACATATACACATATTTAAATACATGCATATATAAATATGTATGTATTTACACGTGTGTGAGCATGTGTATCTTTTTCTAAATTAAAAATTGTTTCTAAGACATAATGTTTTATATTCCAACCCCAAAATAAAATTATTCCAACTTTTTACTAGAAAATATATATTTTACCTACATTATATCTTTCAGTCCTCACAATAATTCTAGTGAATTAAGATTTTATTGACTCCTAAATTAGGATTTTATTCACTCCTAATTTAAAGTCAGGTGTTGTGGAGCGAACGCGAGTGAACGACCACTGGAGTCGAGACCAAATTAAAATTAGGGAGCCTTTATTAGCCGGCCAGCTGGCCGGCTAGCCAGTCGGCGACTGCTCTTTCTCCACACAGGGAGTCCAGAGAGCAGCCCTTTGTGCAGGACCACTTTTAAGCACATTAACCACATCCTGTTTTTGCAGAGCAAGTAACCCAAGACAAAACAGTTTTTCCTAAGCAACGTCAGGATCGTGCCATTGACGACCATGTTATTCACAGGGTCTTCCTGTTCTTCAGAAAGCTGACAGTGTTCTATGAAAGAAGGCCTACGTGCTGGGAAGGGGCCATGAGACCGTATCTCAAGGCCTGGCCTGGTGTCAGCACTGACAACTCTATCTGGGGCATAGTCCACAGCCTCTCTGGAATGGTAGTAGTAAGCATGCTCAAAAATTCCCACTCTCCAACACAGGGATCTGATTATTAAATTAATAGTCTTGATCCATAAATAGAAGCTATTTTGAGGGATCATGATACTTTCATGAAGAGAAAGAAGAAAATAAAATAAATACCCAGGCTCACTTACTAGTTTCCCTCTGATCTCCTAAACTTCCCAACATTACCCTACCTCAAGCACTGGTTGTTTGTTGTTTTTTTTTAAAAGAGTCATCAGGCTCCAGACTTAAGAGCAGAGGAATGGAAAGTCAATTTAAGAAACAAATAAAAGACACCCAGTGCAATACTGTTTATCCAATGCCTACATTATGCCAGACATATTGTTAGACACTTTCACTTAATGTTACCTTATTTAATCCTTGAAACAACCCTGCAACACTAAATACTATTACTGCCTTTTTTAATTTTTCAAGAGTGGAAACTGTGACTTAAATACATTATTTTGTTCAGAATCATATTCTACTGAATGGCAGAGACATTTTAAATTAGACCTGTTTGACTAAAAGCCTTTTTTAAAATTATTATTATGGGTCCAGACTGGGAATTAGAATCCTTCGGATAAATTCTACCTAAATTATTGAATAACTGTGTGAACTTGAGCAAGCCACTTAACTTCTAAAAGTCTTGTCTTCATTTGTATAATGGAGTCATTACTTTGTACCTCACAGAATATTTTTGATGAGGTTTAATTTAAACATGTTATAGACAACTAAAGTGTTGTGCAAGCTGGTAATGAATAAGGATGATTTATGGTTGAGTAAAAGTGTAAAGCATTATGATTTCATCCCATTTCAACCAAAAGACAGGAATAACTTGAGTTAATTTGTTATTATAGGAATGGAGTCGATGAGAAATCCATCCTAGGGGAGACCGATAGCATAGTGGATTGACAAAAGAAAAATTAGAGAGGTTAATGAGACTAAGTTATTGAAGATTTGCAGATCTATTTTGCTCTATGGGATGTTGGCATATATTCTAATAATCCATAATTGTGTGCTAAAGGATATTGATTTTATTATTCTATTTGTTGTATCATTTAATGACATAAGCAAGCTAATGAGAACATGCAAAAAATGAAATTGCTCTATTATTATTTAAGAAGAATAAATCATTCTCATGATGATTCCTAGCAATGGGTGGAAGGGAATATTAAATGAACTAGATAATTATTAAGCAGAGAGAAGTGAGAAAGATACATTTAAAATATTTGAACTTCCATCCCCAACCAAGTAGACTAAAAAGATCCATGCTTAAGCTCTCTCAAAAAAATCCATATGTTTGACAAATGTGTCTAGACATTAGACAATGTTAAGCAAAAGATTTCAGAAAATCAAGGGTTTTCTGAGCCCTGGGCTCTCTAGGGAAAGTACCAGGTTCTGGGCTGCAGTGGGAACCATGAGCAGCAGGGCTGGTGGGGAAAACAAAGGCCTGCTGCCCTGGAGTTGAAAGGCTCTTTTATACATTACTAGAGGCCCGGTGCATGAAATTTGTGCATGGGGCGGAGGGGGTAATATCCCTCAGCCCAGCTTGCACCCTCTCTAAGCCTACCGGGATCGGGCCTAAACGGGCAGTCGGACATCCCTCTCACAATCCAGGACTGCTGGCTCCCAACTGCTCACCTGCCTGCCTTCCTGATTGCCCCTAACCACTTCTGCCTGCCAGCCTGATCACCCTCTAACCACTCCCCTGCCATCCTGATTGATGCCTAACTGCTCCCCTGCCAGCCTGTTTGCCCCTAACTGCCCTCCCCTGCAGGCCTGGTCACCCCTAACTGCCCTCCCTTGCAGGCCTGGTCCTTCCCAACTGCCCTCCCCTGCTGGCCATCTTGTGTCCACATGGGGCAGCCATCTTGTGTGTTGGAGTGATGGTCAATCTGCATATTACTCTTTTATTAGATAGGACTAGAGGCCTGGTGCATGAAAATTCTCGCAGTCCAGGAGCCCTCAGGGGATGTCCATGAGGAACAGGCCTAAGCTGCAGTCTGGCCTCCCACTGTGAGAGGTGACCTGCAGGCTGATCAGAGGACTGCACAGGCAGAAAGTGGCCAGCCCTGCCCCCCATTGCACTACCACAGCAAGTGGCCTCCCTCTGTGGGAGGTGACCCTGACAGGCTGATCTGGCGAGAGCAAGCAGCCAGCCCTGCCCTGAATCACCCGCCATCATGGTGGCCTCTTTCTGTGGGAGGATACCCCTGCGGGCCTATCTGGGGGCAGCGAGCAGCTGGTCCCACCCCGAATCGCCCTGTCGTGGTCACTGGTGGCCTCCCTCTGCAGCAGGCAACCAGGCAGACAATGAGGGGATTGCGCCGGCCCCCATTGCCTTGGCTGACCTGACTCCACCTGCTCGCCGGCCTCACCTCTCCCCCCCACTCCCACCAACCAGTCATTCTGCCATTCGGTTAATTTGCATATTACGTTTTTATTATATAAGATGTTTTTAGGAAGAAAGACGTAAGATGTTCTGAAAGAATTTACGTTGGCTACAGATTAGGGGCATGGACAGAAGCTGGGGAGGCAGTTCTAGGAGAGGTGCACAGTTCGTAAGGTAGAAGTATTGACTATCTTTGATTGGTCATGGGCCTCAGTCCTGAAAGCTCTTGGATAAGCAGGATGCAATGGTCTTTGGAAATTTGATACTTCTTTTTAGATAGCCACATGGACGGTGATTCTCCAACACAGACTCAGTAATGTGAGCAGTTTATTGTTAGTTGGCTCATAGCTATTAACTGGTTGATTGTTCTTATCTCTTTCTCTCACTCTTTTGCCATTTGTCTTTTAATTTAGGACATCTCAGAAATTTTCTCTTGTCAACAACAACCAGAATAAGTCTGTGATTCCCCAAAAAAGTAAAACAAATAATATGAGTCTTTCAGTAACCCCAGTTATTTGTCTGGAAGCAACTCTCAATGTATAAACAAAGAGAGAGAATCCAAATAGGACTTGTTTGGATATAAATGTAGCAGGTACGATTATAAGTTTCTAGAAGAAAATATAAATAAAATCATCAACTTTGAAAAGCAAAATTTTCTTAGTGCACAAAAAACAAAAATCATAAAAGAAAATAATTCAGGTATTGTACTTCATGAAAATCAACATTATCACTTTGCAAAAATCATTAAAATTTAAATGCAAAATGAAATTCTGTAAGACTATTCAGAATCCCTATATCTGATACAGGCTTAAAGAAAGCTTGCATCTATCTAAGAAGACGAGCAACTCGCCCTGGCTGGTGTCTCAATGGTTAGAGCCTCAGCCAGAGCACCTTCGGGTCACGCTGGTTTTTAATCCCCAGTCAAGCACACATACCTGGGTTGCAGGTTCAATCCCTGGTACAGATCAGGGGCCTTTGAGGGAGGCAACCAATTGATATCTCTCTGGTTTCTGTCTGTCTCTTTCTGTCTCTCCCACCACCACCCCCACTTACACTCTCACTAAAAAATTAATAGGAAAAATATCCTCAGGTGAGGATTAACAAAAATAAAACAACAACAAAGCCAAACACCAAACAACTCAATAGAAATTACCAAATTTTATACAAAGACTTCACACAAAAAAGATAACACAAAATGTGCTCAACATTTAAAGCCATCAGGAAAATAATAACTAAAACCCAAATGAGATACTTTAGAAAATATATCCACACAAAATTTATATACAAAACTTCATAGAAGTTTCATTTCTAATAGCCATAATGGGAGGGACGCCACGATGAGGGGTAAGGGGTGACTATCCCCAAATGTCTATCAACAAAAGAATGGATAAATAAATTGATGTATATTTATACAATAATGTATATCACACAGCTGAGTGTTCTGCTTATTCAGAGCATCTGCTTGACATATATCCTATTCTCCTTCGGGGACCAGCAATCTTGCCTAGTTATATTTTTCTAACGGTAAAGGCAGACGTTCAAGAGAGAACCAGAAATATGCAAATCCTCTTGAAGCCTAGGTTTGGAATCTCCAAACTGTCATTTCCGCCTTCTCCTGTTGACCAAAGCAAGGCTCGTGACCACGTTGATTTCAAATGGTTGTAAAAATCAACACTATCCCTTTAATAAAAAAGACCACAGAAAAGTCACCTGGTGAAGAATGTAAACAGGCAGGGGCAAAGCATTGGGGTCATTAATATATCAACAGATCTAATATTCTTCTGTTACCTTTGTTTAGAAATCAATTTTGTTTCATTTTTACATCCAGGTACATTATAGTGTTGACTTCTTCTGTGATTAGAATAATAATTTTTATTGTATTCTCTAGATTGTTTTTACTGGTGACTAGAATACTCTTAATTTAGTATGCCAATAGACAATTATATTGATTTCCCAAGTATCTATTTTCTCTTATATTTTTGGTATAGATAATAATGTTTTCTGGTGATAAAAAGAATTTTATTTTTTCCAAATTCTACATGTAAATCACCAATTCTTTTATTATTGCTTTGTTTTTCATTTCAATCACAATGATAAATAAAAGTAATACTTTCAAGGTATGCCCTTTTCTCCCACCTAAACTTTATATAAAAAATCCATTAAAATGTTAATATTGTTTTATTAAATATATAATATCAACTACCAAAATATTGTATCAATTTTTGTATACATTATGTTCTTGTATCTAATTACATATCTCTATATTCATTTTTTTCTACTTTACTAGCATTTACTGAAGGTCTCTGTGTTATAGATTTATTAGACTTTATATATTTGAAAATATCTTTATTTTACTTTCACTCTGAAAAATTCTGAAGCTGGGAACAAAATTATTATTTGACAGTTTCACTCCACCCTGCCTTTAAATTTTAAGATATTGTACCATTGTTTGCTATCTTGTATTACTATTAATTAGAATTCTTTTTCCAAGAGTCATATATATTTTTATTAGAAAGCAATCTTATTTTGTATAGATTATAATTTAGTATTTTTTAAACCTTTGATGATATAACATTTCACTACACTGTCTGAGTGCACATTCATTTATATTTGATTAAACCAACTTCATATTCAGGGCACATTTTCAATCTGTAAAGGAATGACTATCTTCAAATTTGGAAACTTATCTCAAGTATTTTTTTGTACATTTTCTTCTTTTGGCAACATTTTGAGTGGATTTTGAAATCTCTCAATCTATCCATATCTGTGTGAATTTCTCCATTGTATATTCTTAGGTCATTAATCTGCCCCCTGAGTTATGTTTTTTTGTTGTTGTTCAATTACAGTTTACATTCAATATTATTATGTTTTAGTTTCAGGTGTAAGACTGTTGTTATTATAGAATGTATTTAATTATTGCACTTTCCAGTTAAATGACTATATTTTATATCTGAGATTTTAATTGATAATTATGATAGACACCTAACCTTTCTTCATATTTGACTGGTTTTGTTTCATAATCCTTTTTGAAAGAAATTTTACCTTTATCCTTCTAAACATTCTCTAAACAACATTTTCAAGATGCTTAGCATAAAATAAATTGTACATGGAATAATTATTCAAAATGTTGATTTTACTAGCTGTCTTAAGAAGCAGGGATTGATTTTGTTGTTGTTTTTTCCATGGAAATTTGTATTGCAGGCTCATTTTGAGCAAAAGATTTATTTTTGGTCACTCCCTCTCCTAATGATCATCTTTAATTGTCTAAGTGTTCTATGATTATCTCTTTCCAGACCTCTAGATTCCTGAGTCAGATCAGCTGTAATCGTTATTCCTGGGGATTATTGTTGCATGGGGATGTGGCAGATCCCATTATAGAACCAGTAGGCAATTGACTCATTTCCTGATGTCCTGGTGTCTGTTCAATGCCTCTCCAGTCATAGCTTTTGATAAAGGTAGAACTCTTACTGGTGCTCAAATCTATTCTCTCTGATTCTTTGCACGTATGGAGAGAGCTACCCCCTTTTGAATTAAACACGGCCCTATTTCACAGATTCACGCTGAGCGAATTGGTTACTTTTAACCCACAATAACTAAACTATGGCAGCTCATTAGTTGCTTCTAGATACAGGTATCAGCAGGCCTGTAGCTTTAGATCCACATACAATTCTGTTTCTACTTAGTTTCTTGTTCACAGAGATGTTCTTATATTATTACTAGAGGCCCAATGCATAAATTCGTGCATGAGTAGGGTCCCTAGTGGCTGCCAGATGCCAGCTGCCAGCTGGGGCCTTCCTTCATTCCCCGCCACCCCTGGTGGTCAGCGCACATCATAGCAAGCAAACAAACTCCTGGTAAGTCAAACTCCGAGGGGACACTTTGCATATTAGGCTTTTATATATATAGATTGACTCTGGCTGTAATTTTTTTTAGTCTCTTTATAATATATCTATTATTTAAATAAGGTTATAGAATAAATTGCTACCAAAGCTTTAAATGAGCATGCCATTTTAATCCATCTAAGCAGTTTCCTTTGCATCTTGTGTGTTAATAACTTGGCACACTTCTAGAGCCAACTGAAGAACCTTTGGAACAAGGTTCTATAAATAGCAAAGGAAGGGGAGAAAAGATACTTAACTGAAAATGTGAGGGTTTCTTAAGTAAACTTTTTAAAGAATAATATACATGTACAAAAGTGCATAGCCAATAAAATACAACACAATGAGTTTTCACAAAGCTAATATAACTAGCACACAGATCAAGAAATAGAATAATACTATCATAGATAACCTTTCTCATATCTCAGTCTATTTATTACATCACCCCAATAACCACTAATTTGACTTGTACCAACATGAATTGGTTTTGTCTGTTTTTTAGTTTAATAAAAATGGAATTAAATTGTATGCATTCTCTTTGGTTTGGCTTATTTTATTCAACATTACAGTGTAAAGTACAGCCATTTATTTGCCTATAGTTTTGGTTTGTTCATGCTCATTACAGAAATAAATTTTATTATACACATATAACAACAATTTATTTATCCATTTTATTTTCATTAAAATTTAGATTTTCCACTTTTAGCTACCATGAATAGTGCCAGTATAAAAATTCTTATATACACCTTTTTGTTAAGATGGGTGTTTTTAAGTTGTATTATTACATAGAAAAGTAATTTTTAAATATATTTTTATTGATTTCAGAGAGGAAGGGAGAGGGAGAGAGAGAAAGAGACATCAATGATGAGAAAGAACCATTTATTGGCTGCCTCCTGCATGCCCCACACTGGGAATTGGGCCCCCAATCCTGAGCACGGGCCCTTGACTGGAATCAAACCTAGGACCCTTCAGTCCACAGGCCAATGTTCTGTCCACTGAGCCAAATCAGCTAGGGCAAATTTTGATCATTATATGTGTAAATATTCGTGTTCAACAAGTAGTGTGAAGTTACCTAAAGTGTTATTCCAAATAACACCCTAAACATCAGTGAGCTCCAATTATCATACATTATCACCAGCATTTAATCCTATCTGGTTTTGTGGTTATTTTTTCATTTTAGTTATTCAGATTAATGTAGTGATACCACAAAATGTATGTATTTTAATCAATGTGCAATTCACAAAGAGTGAAATGTAAAGTTCTTAAATGTATAATTCTATGAGTTTTATAAATATACATGCCTGTGCAATCATCATCTAATCAAGATACAGAACCTCTTCATTACCTGAGAAAGTTCCTCCCTACATCCTTCAAAACATCCTACATCCTGTGAAAGCACTTTCAATTTTTTTTACCATAGTTTAAATGCCACTAATTAAAACATAAAGCATATTCTCTTTTATATCTGGATATCTTTTTGTTCTGCATGATGATTGGAGACTCACCCGTGATGTTACAACACATCAATTATCTATTCCTTTTACTACTCAGTACTGTTCCATTCATAGATATGTTTTATACATTCTCCATTCATCTGTTTGTAGTCATTTGGGTTCTTCCTGGCTTGGGGATTATAAATAAGTTCCTGTAAATGTTCTTATACTGGTATAAGTCATTTTGAGAAAAAAATGCTTTCATTTTCTTGTATAATAACTTGGGGAATAGAATTTCTGTATCATAAATATATATCTAACTTGTAAGAAACTGCAAAACAGCTTTCTACGTAGGTCGGGCCACTTCACACTCCAATCATCAATATATAAGAGCTCCTTAAGAGTTCTAGGTGCTCTGAATCCTGGCCCCTATTCTGTTTTGTCAGTCTTTTCCATTTAGTCATTCTTGTAGGTGTGAAACACATGCCATTGAGGTATTAATTTTCATTTCCCTGATGATTAATAATGTTCAGCATCTTTTCACATTTTTTAATCACTCATTATTTTCATTTCAGTGTCTGCTTAAGCCTTTCCCCCCTTTTTAATGGAACTGTTTTTCTTTGTAATATTGATCTGTGGAAGTTCTATGCATATTCTGGTTACAAGGTCTTTGTCAGATGAAGATATTAGAAATATTTTCTCCCTTTTAAATCTGTTACCAGTATCTTTGGTGAGTAGGAGTTTTAGTTTTTAATTTTAGTCCTGAATTTACTTCTAAAATCCCTTTTATATTTTTGTGACTTAAAGAGTTTTACGTATTAATCGCAAAATTCTTGCCCATCCCCATGGTCAACCAGATATTATTCTATTCTTTTTTTTTGTTTTAGAGGCATTAAAGTTCTAACTCTTGCATGTAAGTTTAGGACACATTTTTATTTGGTTTTGTGTAAAGTGTGAGATTATAATTAGATTAATATTTTTCTCTTTATCTATAGGTACTTTAGCACTATTTGTTGGAAAGACTCAAAATCCCATTGAATTTCTAGGTTATCTTTGTTACCATCAATTGTCCACTTAGATGTGTGTCCCTTTTGGCCTCTCTCTTTTGTTCCATTGAACTATATGTGTGTGTTAGGCCAATACTATACTAACTTGATTATTATAGCATTTTGGTTAATATCAAATAATGAGAGTGTGAATCCTTCACACTTATTCTTTTATTGTTTTATTGTATTTTTCTCCTTTAGAGCCTTTACATTTCCATTTCATTAGAATGAATTACCACTGACTTTGTCATCATTAATTCTGACAGAACAAACATTCCTATTAATTCCCTGGGTACAATAAAATGATCACACATTCTGGCCCCTAGCAGTTCAGTCGAGTTCTAAATCTAATTCTGATCTATGAACTGACAGTGAAAGGGATCCTGGTACTTCTGGTCTAAACATTTGATTATCAGGTTGAGATCTTCAAGACATATCTCATTTCCTACTGAGACAGTTGCCAACTACGTTCAGTTGATAGCAGCTCCCTTAGCTCATGTCCCTAAACAGCTATAATGACCAGACAACTCTTTACTTGAGAAGCACATGTTACTGAAGGGACAAATACACTCTTTCCATTTAAGTGAGTCACATTTGGGGTTGTTATCACAGTGATGTGTGTTCAATCCATATTTATACAATGTGTTTGCTTACTAACCTCACTGATACCACCCTCACCAGAGAACTACATATGATTTATAAAAGTCTTGAAAATTAATTCCATCAGCATGTGTCCAGAGTTTCAAAGGAAACAAAATTTTGCAATTAAAAGCTGTTTAAACTACATTTCCCTAGCCATGTTCTGCATAACCTTAGTCCTAGAATAGGTTTATAGATATTCCTCTTGAAGGCATCAATGTTTTAATAAAATTGATAAACCCTGTACATTCTAAATATTTCTTAACAAGCAAAATTAATAAGAACTCACAGGAGACCCTGCATTTAAAAAAGCTGGTTTAACTTTATTTAAGCAAATAATGATGTAATTATGAAAAAATCTTTCATAGTAAAACAGAACCACTTTTCATAATTTGAGAAAGTTAAAGGCACAGGATAGTAATAGCTCTGTAGTGTTTAACTCAACCATCATTTTTATCTTTTTAAGATATATGCTATCAGTATCCTTTGCAAATAACCTCATGAAGTTGGCCAGTTTGTGTCTACAAAGAGCTCCCTTCCTTCCTGTGCTAAATGTCATGGAGTCCTCTCTCAGTTTCCTGAGTGTCACAGGCCTCTGTTTCCACCAGACACCAAGGCAACTCTCAAAGACATTATTTGGTTATGTCTCTGTAAAAAGTAAAAATAAAAGTTTTAGGCATTAAAGAGTTAGATATGAGGGACTCCAAGATTTGGACTATTGACCAGGTCTCTCTCTCCTGAAGACTTTAGGAAACAATAGTCGTATGTAAAATTTGGAGTCTGCACTCTGATATTCCACAATAGCACTGGAACTTTTTGGAAGATCTTTCTGCAGTTTTGAAAACACCAAACAAAACATCCTGTTTTTCTGAATAAAAGTCTTAGAACATCTGTTATATTCTGGCCAGCATGACTGGCATAGGTGACCCAACATAGGCAAATATTATTCAAATTAAAGGTTTGTTTTACACTTTTCATTACCTCAACTTCTCCTCTACTTTCTAGATCTTTGCTTTTACCACAGACCTCATAATCTAGACAGAGAAATGTCTTCATCTGTAATAAAGGGAAGATAAAGTAGGCAATATCTAAAGACTCTAGATAAGGGAAGTATTTTACAACATGAGAAAAAGAACAGAAAGGTAATAAAAAGGACAAAAAGGATTATTAAAAACCATGGGGGGGGGGGGGGAAACAGCTCTTTTATTTTTCCCACTTCATGGGAGCTATATCCTTTGCCCTTTTAGAGATCCAAACGTGAAATTTCCGAGTTTCAATAATCCTGATCTTCAAATCTCACAGTCTAATTCAATGAATATTTGTGCTACACATATTATATGGTTGGGGTGGTGCTAAGTCCTAGAACTTTAAAGAAAAAGTCCTGAGATAATTCTCAATAAAGCGAAGGAAGACAAACATTGGCTGATGTTCTCCAAGCCTTGCACATTAATTAAAATATTTTTAGATCATTCTGGTTCATTCTTCTTTTGTGTTCTGCCAGACCTCTGAACCTCTTTTACATGCTTTAGAAAATTCAGTGTGTCACGTGATTTATCATCACTTATCTCTTCTGTCTCGGCCATCTAGTACCAGCATCCTGAATGGGCATGTGGATCGTAGATGTTGTTTCCATGTGTGTGAGATGCCAAATGAAATGGCATTCATCATTGCTCAGAAATAGGTAGAATTCTGTCTTCCTTGGCCCTGTACCACACTGTCACTAACTTTACAGAGTGTTGTCTTCCAGTAAGCACAATAACTGACTGACTTCCATAGACCATTCCACTGGAATATGGACACCAGCATTCTGGTTGTCAGAGCACAATCTGAACCCAAGCCAAGCAGGGTGTCAGCAGTTGTGTTCCTTATAAATACTCAGTTCTGGACATTGATTTAAGGGTGAGAGATATGGCCCAGAAGGTAAAAGAACTTAACCACAGCGGGTAACTCTAATGAATTACCTCATAATTTGTTACTCTGGAGAGGAAACCACATCTCTTAGAAAACAACTACCTACAAAGGGTGGGAGGAGTGAAGATAATTGAAAGAATTAAAAGTGTGAAAGTTAATAGGATAAACCATATTTTTAAGTGCCAGTTTTCCCCAATCACATATCCTCCTCTTCTCCATCTTAAGCTATTTTCATCTTGTTATTTCTAGTTTGGGATTGGAATATACCCAAAGAGAAGCAGAAAGGGAACAGAAAAGTTCTTATGTCACAGATACTGCCATGATGGTCCAATACATGCCTTCTCTGAGCTTAAACATAAAACTGATTTTCCTGTGAGTGCTCTTGCAAGCTCCTTGAACATTTCTCGCTTCTACTTCTCTATTATCACTGAGAATCTCAACTCTTTTCTGGGTGGAGTCTCCTAGTACTTAAGACATCCCCATTTCTCCTATCTCACACACACTTATATATGGACTAGAGGACAGGTGCACGAAATTCGTGCGGGGGCGGGGGGTGTCCCTCAGCCTGGCCTGCACCCTCTCCAATCTGGGACATCCCTTTCACAATCCGGGACCTCTGGCTCCTAACCACTTACCTGCCTGACTGCCTGATCACCCCTAACCACCTCTGCCTGCTGGCCTGGTTGCCCCTAACTGCCTTCCCCTGCCAGCCTGGTCACCCTTAACTGCCCTCCCCTGCCAGCCTGGTCGCCCCTAACTGCCCTCCCCTGCTGGTCTGGTTAACTGCTCTCCCCTGCCAGCCTGATCACCCTAACCACCTCTGACTCAGCCCCCACCACCATGGCTTTGTCCAGAAGGATGTCAGGATGGATGTCCAGAAGACGTTCAGTCTAATTAGCATATTACCCTTTTATTAGTATAGATGTTCTTGCTTACAGGTATTTACCTCAGACAGAACCTATACTAGAATACATTTTATGGTTCCATATAAGTTTTCTAGAAATGAAGTTATTTGAATACTAAATTTTTTTCAAAAATTTATGCTCCAAGTTGAATTTTTTCTATAGCAAATAATGGCACATTGAGCTTTTAGACTATTTCAAAATTGTCTGACATTCTGCAGATGACAAAACTTACACCAAATATTAAATAAATGTATGATAAAATCTGTAAAATTTTTTTTCAAATACACTGTAAACTATTCTCTACTCAAAATACCTTTCAAATAAGATGTAAATTCCTCATTAAGCATATACATAGTTGTCTAAGTGTTACAATTTCTAATTTAAACCTGCACTGTTAAATGAATAGAAAATTTAGGAAATTGGCCATTTTGCTGCCAATAATGCCCAAATATGTCTAAGGATTGGGTTCATATGAAGAAATTTTTTGCCAGGTTGTGGGCTTGATCCCCAGTAGGGGGCGTTCAGAAGGCAGCCAATCAATGGTTCTGTCTCATCATTGATGTTTCTATCTCTCTCTCCCTCTCCCTTCCTCTTTGAAATCAATAAAAATGTATTTAAAAAATAATATGAGGATTAACTAATAGAATGCATTAGTGTTAATTTTCTGATTGTGAAGGTGGTATGGCAGGCAAGTGGAATGTACTAAAGAAATAAGGGATGGTGGCACAATGTCAGCAATTTACTCGCGTGGTTCAGGGCAAAGGAGTTCTTTGTACTAAAAGTAGGAACTTCCTGTAATTTTAAGACTGTTTCTATAAAATAAATCAAAAGTCAATAAATCAATAGAAAAGTGGAAAATCCTTAGGCAAACTATTTCCCATGGGGAAAGATTTTTGAATCAGTGTTTAAAATTAAATATTATAACTCTAATGGCATTATAAAAATTTTAATACATCCAATTATTATACATTCAATTAGTAGCCATAGCAGCAGATATAAAAATTATGTCTGTCTAAATCTTTAGGACCAAATATTGTGATAAAATTGGAATATATAAAAAATCTATCAACTAGCATCACTAAAGTATGAATGATAAGTTGGTTGTTTAGGTGTTATTTAAACAACTGGTATTTGGTCAATTTGAGTATGTATAACTCAATAGTGCTGGCTTTCATTTGCAAAATCGGCTTAAAATTTAGTTAGATGCCCATAATAAAAGCTTAAAATACTATGTATATTTTCATCATACACATATGATCAAAATGTTTTTTCTTTAATAAAGATTTCACATCATGTGTATAATGGAAAACAAAATATGAGTTCAGTAAATATTTTTTCCTGTATATGTTTCAGATCGTGTAATTTTTCTTCGAGATCTCTGTATATTTTCGTGACGTTTTCAAAAGTAGGTCTCGACATGAATTTGACTGATCAATTGCTCCCAGAGGACAAGCTGTATGGGATTCCGATTCAAACTCAGCAGCATCTGAAAAGAAAAGGAATTATATTATTTATCTAAACTACAACTAGTATAAGTGTTAAGAAGAATAAAAAACATCTATAGCTGACTACTATGCGTAACACAAGCATGCTATGAAATGTAAGTATTAATTCAGTGATTACACACTGAATTAATTGGTATCGTGGCTAAGTATCAGAGCTTCTGGTTTTCCCATCCTTCATTCATTTATTCAACACCATGCACTAAGGTAGTTATAAGATGAAGAGGACACAGCCCATCCCTGAACAATCATCTATATATATATAAAAGCCTAAGCGACCTAATGACCAAATGACTGGTTGACTGGTCACTATGATGCTCATTGACCAACAGGGGGCAGATGCTCAATGCACAGGATTGGGCTCCCTCCTGTCTGGATCAGGCCTGCAGGGATAGGGCTAAAACAGGCTACCCTTAAGGGGTCCTGGATTGCAAGAGAGCGCAGGCCAGGCTGAGGGACCCTACTGGTGCACGAATCTGTGCACTGGGCCTCTAATGTACTATAAGCTGAAAAAAACAAATGAGCAGGCAATTTCCACTCAGAGTCATAGATACACCAGCCAATGTAACACAGGGCACTATTGGAGCACATGGAGAAAACATCTCAGTTTTTTGTCAGTATTGTCAGCTTTTTGGTGTGGAAGTAGAACTGTCTAGTTTAGCTAGAGGCTAGAGCAAAAGGGCAGAGTAGGGTAAGTAGCAAAGATAAGGCTGAATTATTTGGCAAGAACTAAGTGGATTTTAGTGTTTTCACTCCATGCAAAGGAATTTGGAGTTTTTCATGAGGGTAAAGGTAAAAGAATGACGAAGTCAATGACTGGAGTTTTAAATATCACCCCTCTGGTGACAGTCATATGAACTGTAATGCTAGTAATAACTAAATATTACTAGATGAGTCTGGTTATTTGGCCTTATATCATATGAGAAGTGTATGAAGCCCAGTTTTCTGACCATAGTTTTGGTGCATATGTCAACAGTACATAGGCATGGCAGAGGAAAGAAAAGGAATAGCCAGACATGAAAAGAGATACATGGACTTCTGAGATTTTTAAAAAGCTGTGGAATGTGATGATTGCATGTGAAATAAGTATAGTCTTCCTTGTTTATGCTTTCACATTTTTCATTCACTATGGATAAGAAAATATTTAATGCAGAATATATTCTCCAAACATGGAAACAGATGCCATTTACTATTTTCAGTTTATTTCAAAAATCAATATCTAAAATTATTAATAAATTTTTGCAACATACCTTCTTTTAGTTCTCTTGTTAGTATTTCTTCAAACTCCTGCCACATCTGAAATAGGTCAAATATTATTTTTAGTATTTAAGTTAAATAAGGGACAGTTTTATAGGAGTGATATCTAGCTTGTGAAATGTATCCTTTAAATACTACTTTTAGTGACTAGAACAAGCATGACAAACTCACGGCCTGCGGGCCACATGCAGCCCACAATGAATATTTTTGTAGCCCAGCCAATATAATGGTATGTAAGAAACGTTTCAATAAAAATTTTGTAACTTAATTTTTACTATATCCTGTTATACATAATTACTAACAATGAACTACAGCATTTGCTAATGATGGATTACTATAATCGTGTTGCATTCATTTTCCCTAAGTGCCTTACAAGTAGGCACACCATTTCTCTCCACTAATACTAGCAGAGAATATTTTAGCAGCCAATTACCATGTCATTAGTCTTGTACTGACTTGTTTGGTGTGCACAATAGGAAATATTTCACTTCCAGAGAACAAGAAAAATAGTTTTTTTTGCATTATGCTTATTAATTTGTGCAGTTATTCAGTGTCTTGGTAAGTTATTGTTCAAGAAAAAGTATTAATTTTTATTAAAATGTTTTATTATCTTATGTTAACAATTACTCATTTATTTCAGCTCTTTGTATTCAGCATGTCTCTATCGAAATAAAACTACGTTTCTATGAAAATAAAAGCGCTTTTTTTTTTTTCTTTTTCGCGGCCTACATAAATTTAAACCTTGTTTACTTGGCCCGTGTTAGCCTTTGAGTTTGACATGCTTGAGTTACAGCATCAGCCCTTTGACCAAAGGGTTGCAGGTTTGATTCCTGGTCGGGGAATGATATGTGGGTTGTGGGTTTGTTCCTACCAATTGATGTTTCTTACTTTCTCTGATTAAGTCTGGCATGATTTGGTGAGCCAATGCCTACAAGGAAAATATGTATACCTAGAAACTACAACGTTAAGTTTAAAATCAACTTTTTTTTTTCAATTTATATAGAAACTGGAGGCCTGGTGCACAAAATTTGTGCACGAGGGTGGTTTCCTCAGCCCAGTCTGCACCCTCTCTGATCTGGATCCCTCTTGCAATCTAGACTGCTGGCTTCTAACCGCTCACCTGCCTGCCTTCCTGATGTCACTAACTGCTCCCCTGCCTGCCTGATTGCCCTAACTGCCTTCCCCTGCCAGCCTGGTTGCCCATAACTGCTGTCCCCTGCTAGCCTGGTCACCCCTAACTGCCCTCCCCTGCCAGCCTGGTTGCCCATAACCACCTCTGCCTCGGCCCCGCCACCATGGCTTTGTCTGGAAGGACATCCAGATGGATGTCCAGAAGATATTTGGTCTAATTAGCATATTACCCTTTGATTAGTATACATACTAAAAGTAAACACCTCATTCCTCCCAAAATATTAATTAAAAGAAAAAATTTCCACAAAAATATTCTCTTGCATTGCTTCTGCATTTACATACTCTTTAATCTTCATCTTATAAAATAAGACATTATCTGATTTTTCTGGTGAGAACTAATGATAATATTTTAAGTTTGCATCCATAACTTTCCTCAACAATTTATAGAAGTATTTAACATCTTCTTTTGGTACCCAGTATTCCAGTTTCACAAATTTAGAAGTACTCAGACCCTATTTGGCCAAAAGGCTGTCTAAAAATCCTTAGCTTTGCTCTTCTATGATATGTTATGATGAAGCCAAACGAAAAAACAAGGTTGAAGCCTCATTTTTAGCACAGGCCTAAGCTACCTTTCTCTGCATTAAGAAGACCATAAAAACATCATCAAAACCATAAACTAATGTGCATTGATTGAAATGGGTATTTCAATGTGTGACATCAGCATCATGGCAAACTGAAACAGTCCTTCTGTATCTCCCCTAAAATCTACAACTAGTGAACATCTGGAACCCAACAAAGTTTCCTTTGTTCAACCTCAAAAGTGGACATAATAGAATGTGCAGGAAAGGCCGGATCCAGAGAAGTGCAGGGACAGGCCCCTACTGCAGTTCTCCAAGGACAAGGCTGAACTTACAACCCCAGCAAACACAGTAGCAGTGGGGGAGTCAGAGTGCAGTCCTCACACCACTGCCTAGCAGCATTCCTTCTCCCCTCCTCAAATCCAGATGCCTTCCAGTTACAGCTGTGCTCACGCCACCACAGACTGGTAGCAGCAGCAGAGCCACAGTGCTGCTAGTGGCCAAAGGGAATGAGGTAGTGTCTCCGTGGGCTCACAAATTGGCTCCCCTCAACTGGCCACACACCCCCCTTACCATCGTGGTGTGAACCACTTTCACTTCCCGTGGTTCAGGGTTCAGGTTCAGGGTTCGAAATGTAAATTACCACATTTTTCAAAGATGGCTCCTGGCGGGAAACTGATTTCAAAGGTTCTTTAAGAGTTTGCCACTGCAGGAGAAACTTTTAGGCTAGCAAAACAGGTTTTTTGGATTAGCCACTTGACTTTTTTGGGGAAGGGCGACCAGCCTTCTTCCTCCATTAACAAAGGGCGTGGCCAGTTACCTGGGCTACTTAGATCTTTATAATTAATACATTATTTATCTATATTTCAACAATTTCTTTGAGATTCTAGAGTCAATTACAATTATTTTAAAGCATTTACTTTGGATAAATTCTATGACAGAGACAATTTACTTGATTTTCTTGAAGGCCTTAAAAGTTAACTTTTTAACACCCTTCATTAGCATTTTAAAAACTACTCTTTATTATGGAAGTGTGAATCCTGTTGCTGAAACTAGCTTGAATTTCTTTCCCTGAGTCCCGATACAGCATTGGCACTCACCACCCTTGGTCACCCCCATGTACAAGGCTAGCCTCCCACACCATGACTCACCACATTCCATTCCCCAAGCTTTAGTAGTGCAGGTAAGAAAAAAACAAAATCTATGCTACAGCACCATCTACTGGAAAACAAAAGAAAGACCTCAAATTATCAACCTGCTGAATTATGAAAATTACAACATTCCTAAGAAAAGTATTCATCTCTTCACATGTGCCACCATTCATCAAGCAGCATGGACCACCATGGTAACACTAACACAGAAAGAAAATGACAACTCTCCAGAAAGAAACTTCAAATAATGGATGATTATGATCTAAATGAACAGAAAAATCAAAATAGCAATCATGAAGAAACTCAATGAGATACCAGAAAACAAAACTCAGTTCAATGAGCTCAGGAATAAAATTAATGAACAGAATAAGTACTTTACCAAACAGATGAGAACTATAAAAAACAAACAAATTCTGGAGCTGAAGAACTCAATAATAAAATGAAGAAGGAATCCTATATAATAAAAGACCAAGGACAGTAACGGCATAACAACCAGAATGACCAGAGACCAGAACCACCACAAATCCTTCCCAGCTGTCCCCGCCCCCCAGCAGGTGGTTAGGGGCCATCAGGCAGGCAGGTGAGCGATTAGGGGTGATCAGGTAGGCAGGCGAGTGGTTAGCCGCGATCAGGTAGGCAGGGTAGTGGTTAAGGTGATCAGGTAGGCAAGCAAATGATTAGGGGCGATCAGGTAGGCAGACGGCCCCTCCCCTGAGTAAGTGGTTAGGGGTGGTCAGGCAGGCAGGCAGAGTGGTTAGGGGCAATCAGGTAGGCAGGCCAGCAGTTAGGGGTGATCAGGTAGGCTGGCAAGTAGTTAGGGGTGATCAGGTAGGTAGAAGGCCTCTTGCCAGGTTCATCCTGCCCCCCAGCAAGCAGTGAGGGGCAATCAGGCAGGCAGGCAAGTGGTTAGGGGCAATGAGGCAGGCAAGCAGAGCCCTGCCAGCAATTGCCTCAAAGAGGGAGACCCAGGCCATAGCCTGCGGGAGGGATGCTCAGTGGCTGGGAAGGGAGATGCTGGCGGTGGTAGATGCTGCAAGGCAGGGCTGATGCCAAGGCAGGTCCTGAGCAGGCACAGCGCCTGCAGCCTGGCCCAGGCCACAGCGTCGCAGCCTCCCTCCTCCTCGCCCCCCTTCCCCTGCAGCTTCTGCAGGGTTGGACTGCCACTCCTCCTGCTAGGATGCCTGGGCAGATCCCAGACCCTTCCATGGCTGCGGGCTCTATGCCAGGGCTTGGCCCCCTGACCAGACTCCCCAGCTCAGCCCTAACTGCGGAGGAGCTAACATCCACAACATTGGGAACATGATTGCCGCTTTGCACTTCCTGGAGGTGGAACTGGGCCAGAGGCCTCAACCTGTGAAAAGTGAGGAAGAGGAGCGGAGGAAAAGGCGCCCGGAAAAAAACAAAGTGGCGGCAGCTCCATGCCGAACAAGAAGGAGGAGCTGAAGGAGTTTCTGCAGCGGAAATCTCAGTGGCTGGAGCTCATGAATGCGGAGTTGAAAACCCAGATGGAGGAGCTGAAGCAGGAGTGGCAGCAGCTCATCCTGATGCTCAACTGGCATCGTCAGGACTGACAGTGTTAAGAGCCCCTGCTCCAGAAGACAACCCACTGCTGGAGCAGCTGGAGAAGAAGTGGCCATGGGCTGGGAGGAGGAAAAGGAGGAGGAGAAGATGAGGAGAGGGAAGAGGAGGAGGGTCCCAGAGGGCTCTTCCTTGCTGCATGAAAAACTCTTCAATGAGGCCCAGCACAGCCAGCATTGGCCAGGCTTTTTTTGAAACTCAGATCAGACACACCAGGGGAAGAAACCCAGGCTGATGAAAGCCAGGACCAAACGCTGAGACCAAAGTAGTCTTGAGGGGTCCTGTTCTGCCTGGGGCCAGGCTTGCAGGAGGCAGGACAGAGGCTCTGAGCCAGAGAGACACCCAACCAGGCAGCTGTGGGCACTTCTCCAGCCTCTCCACCAAGGCACTCACCCAAAGGACCTCCGAGCAGCCAGGAAAAGCCATGAGTTGCAACCAAAATTAGGCTGAGTCTGGAACTCAGAGTAAAACTGCAATCTGCCTGGCCCCAGCCCTGACCCTGACCCTGATGCAAGGCTGGGTAAGGGCACAGTGCCAGGTCCTGCTGTACCCACCCACCGTGGTCCAGCTCAGTCCTGCCCAGAGTGGCAGCTGGGGTGCACCCTTGCCGGCCCTGCTGGAGTTGCTGTGGGCACGAGGCACGGGTGCCCTTTCAAAGCACATACTCACTGAATGTTTACAGACTGGCTGTCCTGGCAGGGCTTTCAACTGCACATGCTTTTTATACTTACTTTTTTAAAAAAATATTTTTCCAAATAAATATTTTATATAAGCAATATATAAATAAATTTCTATAATCACTTGATGTGATACAGTATAAATATGCTATGGCTTGTTTTGAACAGATATTCAGCAGTTAAGATCATTGTGTGTAACTACTAAGTACTATAGTCTTTGGGTGTTGGAGGTGGCAGGGGCAGGGTGCAGTGCATTTCCATCCTAGTAAACCCTTCATAGCACTCAGTTCTGTTTCACTCAGTAAACATTACTCTTACTTAAAAAAAAAAAAAGAAGAAGAAGAAGAGGGAGGCCCAGGCCACCAGCCAGCGACACTGTGGCAGGTGTGTGGCCAGCCGGCGATCACCCTGCACAGGAAGGCCCAGGCCATTCAAGCCATTGCACCCCATGCCTGTTGCCTGCAGAGGGAGGCGACCAGTGGCAGGGAAGGGGAGAGGGCAGTTCTGCACAGATGGCAAGCAGTGGCTGTGGCGGAAGTGGGGCCAGCTGCATGCAGCCAGGAGAAGGAAAGCCCCGATAGGCCCTGATCTCAGGCTAGGCCTAGGGACCCTACCTAAGGGGTCCTGAATTGTGAGAGGGTGCAGGCTGGGCTGAGGGACGCCCCCTAACTGCACAAATTTTTGTGCACCAGGCCTCTAGTATTTTAATAACAATGATACACAATGAGAGCTTGTTGTTATTTCAAGACTCCTTATCATTGCCACCAATCATTCAAGATATGCAGACATAAGGACTGTC
This sequence comes from Corynorhinus townsendii, assembly GCA_026230045.1. NCBI lineage: Eukaryota > Metazoa > Chordata > Mammalia > Chiroptera > Vespertilionidae > Corynorhinus > Corynorhinus townsendii. The sequence continues at coordinate 73,348,193 of JAPDVU010000001.1, read as the reverse complement.
AAGATATGCAGACATAAGTAAACTTCATTTTAAAAATGCAAATATTAAAAATAAATTAAAAAATAAAATTCAAATATGTACTAAATTTAACTATTTAAGAAATACACAGTTGCTCAACAAGACATTTTATAAAAATTGAAGTTAAAATGCCAAAGTAAATAGAAATTAAGAATGTTCTGAGAAGATGACATTTTCCCCTAAAGACAGAAAATAATCCTTTTAGTGCTACAAGTTTATTTAACTCATTAAAAGGATTTATGTCCGTTTCATTTAAATAGCAAACATCCATATATGGTTAAGTATTTAGATGTTAATCATTCACTTATGCTTAGGGGTAGAAAAGTCGGGGTTCAGAAACACTAAAAATTATTGTCAACCATCACCAAACTAAAATCCATTAGAAAGTAACCCAAAGCATCTCCAAGTATACCATTTGTTACTAGATAATAATATTTAATTTCTAAAATACAATTTAAATGCAGCTTTTCAATAAATTTAAAATGTGTTATTTTAGTCATATTTACTGAATAATGTTAATGATAGGTATATCTTGAAAATGAGAGATTCAGGGACTTAAAAAAGATTGCAATTTTCTGTCTCCTTTCTATATGAGAACAAATAATTAAGGCTTTTTATTAGTGTGCCCTAGCCTATCAAGAACTCAGAATTTCACTAAAACCCAAGGGAAAAAATGATAATACAACTAACCTTAATTACATAAGTTGAAGTGCATGGCCTTGAGGTTAGAAGCTCCAAGTTTTCTCTTGGAGCAGAATATCTATTGGGCACAAAACTATTACGATCTCCTGCACATGGTGTCTCCAGGACTGGCATCATATTACGAGTGCTATTCAACAATCTGTTCTCCCCTTTCTGTAGTAGAAGTTCGCTTCTGACCTCTGTTAGCCTCTCCTGAGTCCTATGAAAATTATAAACAAAAAAATGCTTAGTATTTTATTTTTCCCAAAATGACTTGCATTTTTTTTAAGTTGCCATAATAGTAAATGGAATTTCCCATTAAACAGCATTTTAACATTGAAAATGTGTCAAAGCAGACCTACTACTAGTATATGCAAGTATAGGTTCTAAATTGTCCTAAAGAACTACTTATGTTTACAGGGAGTGGGAAGAAGGGGTTCCTAACTAACAAGTAATTCCAAGTAGGGCAGGGAAAGGGATGGCTCTCAGTGATGTAGAGCACTTATCAGGGAATACTTGCTGTCTTCTGGAAAGGTGGTACTTACAGGATTCTTGAGTCTGCCCTTGGACATGTTTAATAAACCAGTTTAGAGATTTAAAAAAGAAGAAAAATCCCTTAAAGACACTGTCAAGCATTTGCTTTCACCGTCCTTGTGCAATACAGGTAGTACAAGGAGATATTAACCATTTCACACCAACGCATAATTTTGAGCAACCTCTGAGGAAGAACAAGATAACCTAGCTAGTGATCAAAATGAACTAAAACAGCTCAAGTCCATCAGCTTATAACACTGTTACCGAGGCATTGGAGGTGGGACCTGCCCTTTCCAACTTCCATTATTTTTATCCACTTTGCCAATTATACTGCCCTTCACCCTTACGTTAATCTTTCCCTATTTAACATGTATGTCTTTATGTAGAATAGAAAAATTATAAAGGATAGTTTTTCTAAAGGTGCCCTCTTGTGATAATAACAAAGATCACAATCAAGAAAGTAATCAAGAAATCACAATCAAAGATCACAATCAAGAAAATAAATTTACCAAGTACCAGAATGTGTTGGAGTAGTTTAACCCTTTGTGTTTAAGTTGTTATCTTAAATATTTCTGTTTAGGGGAATTCTGACAAGCAATTTTATAATAGTATCACTGTCTACATTTTAGAGCTTTAAGACACTCAGCTTAAAGACTAGTAGATCAGATTAACTACATGAAAATATTAAGGGGAAAAAAATAAAGGCAGATAAAAGCAAAAAGGGGGAGAGATGAAACTGTCCTGCAAGAACATTTGAAAGGTAAGTTTATTTACTAACATCATTTTCCAAAGTTATACTATTTAGTTAGCTTTCACGTCCTACTAATCTCATGAACCTGGAATGATAAAAATTATGCTTTAAGTTTAGAGGCTAATAAATGAGTTACATTTATTATCTCTGATTCTGCATTTGACTTACTCAATTAGTTCATTTTCCAATGACTTTCTGCCTTTCAATTCTTCTAAGTAGAGTCGCTCATATTTTTCCAATTCGCTTCTGCTATCATTTAAAAAAATTCGCACTTTGGAGAGTTGTGATTCCAGATCTTTATTTCTGAGTTCCAAATGACTTCTTATTGAAGCATTACGATATTCTATTAACTGCTCTGAGAGTTCTTTAGATGCTGTTTGTGTCTAAAGCAAATAAAAAGGATAAATTTTTTAAGTAAGTACAGCCTAAACAATTATATTTGTTTTCTTTAGTTTTGAGTCAACAGAGATCAGCTTTGACTATGAAAAAAAGCTGAATTTAAAATATCTATCATCAATGTCAAATGAATTAAATCTGAGTTATAAAGTTAATCATTCTATTAGCACTCATGTAATCTGATAATCTAAGGAATAATAGAATCATTTAAAAATTTTAGAAGTTAAACAACATAACTTAATTCAAGAGTATGGAATAATTTTTAAATCACATTTTTTCCCTTTTCTTCCTAACAGTCTCGTTTTACATAAACTAGTCTTAAAAATAAAATGATCCTCTAGTAAGAATCATTTGGAAAGATCAATTTAGTGATAATGTTAGAAACTGAAATATTAACAAGGAAAAACAAATGCCACCCTCCTTCCAGAAATAAATTGCTATTAAAGGAAGCAGAGGAAATGCAAAAACACTGTATATATCCAAAATGTAATTTGCAGTGAAATGAATTAAAGCACATTAAAGATCAACAAATTAACCTGTAAAATTTGATTGACTTGTTCTAATTTGTCTTCTACATCCCTTCTTGCTCTTTCTTCAATTTTCTGTTTATACAGTAATACTTCACTGAGTTCTACCATGTTCATTTTCATATGTCTTTTGAGGTTTACTATTTCTTGTTTCAACTTCTGTTTTTTGTTCTCTAGTTTTTCACATTTCTTTTCTATTGCTTTCATAGATAATAACTCCTGTTGAAGAAGTTTATTTTTTCCATCCAGACATATACATTTTGAAGATGCAGTTTTCAATTTCGCTATAAGATCATCATTCTGCATGAATAAAATAATATAGTTTCATTATGAAGGAAGTAGACTGAGAATAGTCTAACAACACCAGTATAAAAGTTTGAAATGAATTCATTTGAATAATATGTTATCTGTACTATAGAAGAATCCTAGAATGTGGAACATCGAATTTTTCAGAATCAAGAACAATGTTAAACCCACCAGGAGTCACACAAAATATATTTCTTACTGTTGTTGCCTTTGCCATACAACATCTGTACTTAATTGTATCATCTTTTTTCTATGATTGTCTTCCTCCACAAGATGACTATATGTCGCCTTTTAGTAGAAAGTCTCTTACCTCTTCCCGCTCTTAACTCTTCATAATTTTAAACAAGTTTTAGGGACATCATATTGAGGTATTTAGGCCTCAGTCAACATATGCCTCCTAAAATAAGACTTCCAAAATCAGACTCTATTAATGACTCTTATAAATATGGATTCTAATGACACAAGCCTTTTATTTAACTACAAATGTTTGATTCCAATTTGAATTGCATTCCAAAAAGAAATGATTCCCAGGATTAAGGAGAAATCACATCTTTCACTATGAAAGTTTAGTGAGATGAGCCCTACATTTTTTATAAACAAACAAAAACCATGGCTTAATTCAATAGTACTATCTTGTAATTCTTTGTTACTTCCCAGAAAATAAGAGAACATATTGAACAACAAAAACAACAAAGTATCTGGAATGTCAGTGGTAATGACTTAGGGAGAACTATTTCTTTTGGATATAATGATTATTTGGTAACACTGAGTAAGTAGTGTGGAGTTTTTAAAACATGTCTACAAATTCTTTGGTACTTCTCCATGGAAATAGGTGATGGCTTTAGTAAGTAACTGGTTTCTAGTGAATACAATGTGGTGGAACCGCTATGTCACTTTTATGCCTGGTGATACCACTTCAATCTGCCTTTCTCTCTCTAGGAAAGCTCACCCTGAGAACTCAGCCATCGTGTTGTGGAGAATGAAGAAGCCAGGTCACAGAAAGCTGAGCCTGCCCAGCTAACATCCCAGCCAAAAGCCTGTTGCATCTGACAAACACATGAATGAATAAGCCTTTAGATGATTCTAGACCCCAGCTTCTTGTCATGGCAAGTGGAAAAGAAGTGAGCCTGGCCTAATTGCAGATTTGTGAACAAAAGAAATGCTGTTCCGGGCCTATGGGTTTGGAAGTGGTTTATTAAGAAGCAATAAATAAGTGGCACAGATACTGATGCTAAAAAGAGTGCTGCCCCCCCCCCCCAAAATACCATGCAAAGAGTGCCTTTGAAATAGGAGATAGGTAAGTAGAACCTAACATAATGCAGAGAAGTGAGAGAATGACAACCAAAAGGGCCTCCAAGAAATGGTGAGTGGAGGCCTGATGGCCCCCGGGGAGGCTGCCAGCAAGGGCTTCTAGGCAAATGAACAAAATGACACTGAAATGAGGATGAAAGGGGACACTCACATGAAGCAGCTAAAAGAAAAATACATGAGAACGATAAGCTAAGGAAAAACTATTAAATATAAAAGAACCTGAATTTATTTGTTTCTCATTTATAGCCTCCCCCACATGGTCAATTGTCTAATAATGCTAAAATAAAGAAATGGCTTCTGGGCTAAGATCAAATCCATGGTTCTTCCAGGAAAACATGGTCTAAGGATGAAGCCCATACTATAAAACCCTTAAGATCTCAGGAAGATTTAAGGTGGTGCCTCAAATTCCTTTAAGGATCATCCTATACAATCCTATATAATAAAAGACTAATATGCAAATCAACTGAATGGCAGAACAACCAATCACTATGATGCACACTGACCACCAGGGGGCAGATGCACCAAGCAGGAACTGCCCCCTGGTAGTCAGTGTGCTCCCACAGGGGGAGCGCTGCTCAGCCAGAAGCCAGGCTCACAGCTGGCAATTACAGTGGTGGTGGAGGAGCCTCTCCCTCCTCACTGGCAGCACTAAGGATGTCCAACTGTCACAGGGAACAGGCCTAAGCTGTCAGTCAGACATCCCCCAAGGGCTTCCGGACTGCGAGAGGGTGCAGGCTGGGCTGAGGGATCCCTCCCCCGCCCCCCCCCCCCCCCAGTGCATGAATTTCATGTACCAGGCCTCCAGTCAGAATATAAGAAATGTAAAGGCATAGAGCATAGATGATCACATTGAATGTAAAGTATAATTGAAAAATAAATTTTAAAAAGGGAAGAAAGGAAGGAAAAAAGGAAGGAAGGATTTTAAGGTGCTGCTCCAGGAAGCCCAAGGTGAAGAGCTCATCTCAACATGATTTGTGAGGGTAGTTTTTCTAATGGCATAAACCCCAATAAAATTCACAAGAAACTCAAAGCCTTAAGAGAATTGTAGTAGCAAAAACCCTTCTTACTAACTTGGACTATAGAAGACCAAACAGTACACCAGGGCCGGTGGGTCTTAGATGATCTACAGGGAAGAGCAGGCTAACACAGGGCATTGCTTATGAAGAGGACAGAATGCAGAACTCAGATGATACAGAAAAGAGTTGGGGAGAAGCATTCCAACATGGTCAGCTAAGTCCTACTCAAAGAAATAGCAGCATACAGGCTATATATCAGAATTTCTATGGTCTAATGTGCCTACCATTTTCTACTTCTGAATAGCCTTCTTTAGCAATTTAGCAGAATGTTGGGCTTGTGGATGGTAAATAATTTGTCTTTTTGGTTCCCAAGTCTGCATGTTGAAAAAAAAAAAAGTATGCAAAGGTGCTTTATTCAAAAAAACACATCCCATCCCTGGCTGGTGTGGCTCAGTTGGTCCTCCCAATCGGATTCTTGATCAAGGCATATGCCCAGATTGTGAGCTGGATCCCTGGTAGGGGCTGTGTGGGAGGCACCCGGCTGATGTTTCTCTCTCTCTCTCTCTCTCAATAAAAACATATGTATTTTTTAAAAACTCACATCCCAAGCACCTCACCCCCATCTGCACTTCATTAAGATGGTAAAAGCTTGGACTGGAGCCTGTGCCTGATGCCCTAGTAATTGAGACCTGTGGGGGACAGGGATGGGTAGGGATGAAAGTATTTTTCATGTGGAGGGAATATTTTAAAATGTGGCCAGTGCATAGATTATGCTGTGTGTTTTTTTTTCAATGTGCCCTACCTTTTAAAATATTCATTCCATGAAAAAAGGTAGAATATGGGTCAAGCTTAGTGACTTGCTCCTAATGAACAAAATATGGTGAAAGTGATGCTGCGAATTTCAAGGCTGGGTTAGAAAAAGCGACACAGCTTCTGCCTGGCTCACTGTCTCAGGCTGACCACCACAATCTCAGTTACTAGGGCATCAGGCACAGGCTGCAGTCCAAGCTTTTACCATCTTAATGAAGTGCAGATGGGGGTGAGGCGCCTGGGATGTTGTGAAGAAGCCCAGCCACAGTGAGGGCCTAGGCTGTTCCAGGGTAGATGTTCCAGCCGTCTGTCCTCCTTGTCCGCACGGTCTTCCCAGCCGACGGTCAGCATCAGCAACCAGACATGTTAGTGCACCACCATTCAAGTGATTCCAGCCGCCAACCATTGAGCTGTCCAGGTTGAAGCTGGGGGGACAGAGACACGCTGTCCTGAACACACCTTTCCTAAGTGTAGGTTTGTGAACAAAATAAATGTGATTTACTGAAACCTCTACATTTCAGGAAGTTTGTTAGGGAAAAACAGATAAGCTTTTTGGCTTTTAAAAAAAGAAAGATAATAAGAAACATAACGCATACAGTAGAAATTACAGGCATACCTTGTTTTATTGTGTTTTGAAGATATTGAGTTCTTTTACAATTGGAAGGTTTGTGGCAACTGTGCTTCCAGCAAGTCTAGAGGTGCCATTTCCCAAAAGGCTCAAATGATGGCATTTCTTAGCAATAAAGAATTTTTAATTATGGTATCTACATTGTTTCCTTAGATGTAATGCTGTTGCATACCTAATAGACTACAATACAGTGTAAAGATAACTTTTATATGCACTGGGAAACCAAAAATTTGTGTGACTCGCTTTATTATGACACTTGCTTTATGGCAGTAGTCTTGAACCAAACCTGCATTATTTCCAACATCTGCCTGCAGTCTCCTTTGAAGTAGGATCTAATGAATATTGAGATTAATTTATTAATTTATTAATGACAAACAATGCTAATGAGAGAAGTGGATAACTAGAAGAAAGACAGGAGTTTTTCTAGGGCTCCCCTTCAATTACAAATATGCAGGTATGTATCTTTGAAGTTTTCCTATAACTTCCAGGATTAAGGAAGACTGGCAAGGAGACAAAGACTTGAAGTGCAATAGTGGAAAAACAACTAGAAATAGTCAGTTTAATAACCAATATCATACCTTTTATATTATTTTAATTAACTGAAATTCTAAAAGAGACAGGCAGCTTTGAATCTTTATTAATCAACCTAGTACTCCATCTTCATCTTCCTTTTCTCAGTGAGGAAACAGAAAACATTATGGAATAATTTTTAATCTCAGTAGTGAAACAAATGTAGTAGTGCCCTTTGGCACTATTTAAATATAATTTCTCTTTTACCTTACCCTCAGGCTTGTTAGTATGGGAAGGTAAAACAATCTCATCTTTATGTTACACCTCAATGTTTCTCTACAGCACACAATTGGGCTTTGAAATTGTGTAATTCAAATGACCAATCTATTATTTGTCTCTGATAAATGGACTACTACCTGGTTTTTAATAGCTGTAACCTTGAAATTTTTTCTTTGGATAGGATAAAATATATATCCCATTAACTATGTATTAAGCTATAAAGTAGAGCTATGCATCTTTATTTAAGTAAAAGAAGCAGATACAGGGAACTGTGGCTTCTGAAAATATAGGATCCATCCCAGGAACAAGATTGGCACCAGTGTCATATAAAAGAACAAGGTCAAAAGAGGATCTACTTGTAAATGGCAAGATGATGGATTAGAGAGATCACCAAAGAGGAAAGCTGACAGTCTGGATTTATCTTCTCCTTCCTAGACAGTAAAATCTATGGGAAAGTCTATGAAATATGAGTTAAACTTAATGAAGTAAATGGCTGATTAAGTCAGCAACCAAGATTTGCTGGAAATGGAAGTGAAGTAGAGACACTGGGTTTGAATGGAGGAATAGGGGGAGGAATGTACGTTATCTTTGTAAGCTTACTTTCTTCTCATTTCAGAGTCAGCAAGATATAAGTTGGCCACAGGATACTACAAGAAGCAAAAAGTCTCCACAGATGTAAAGACGTTCCGCTACACTGACTTTCTATTATTACATAAACAACTTGTAATATGCAAGATGACTGGGAAAGAGGTCTCATAAAATTTGATTACTGGCATAAGAACAGACATATAGATCAATGAATTAGAAGGGACAATCCAAATATTAACCCTCACATTTATGACCAAGTGCTTTTCAACAAAGGTGCTAATCAATTAAATCTTATACAAGTTACACTGAAATCATTCTTCATACTATTGACAATGGCAGCAAATGGGGAACACAAAGCCCAGAATATATCCCTAGTACTTCAAATACTTATTACCAATTCCACTAGCCAAAGTACTTTTCTGCTTATAACAATGTATAACTTATGTCCTCTCTGTACTCCTCAGTGGGCAATCATGACGAGCTACAATTCAAATAGCACCTAAGGGCCCGAGTACCTCACTTGCATGACCTGACAGGTAGAGTAAAGCCACTGACATGGATATAATGGACTCTATTGCTAAAGCAAAGTTCCCAAACCCATTCATCCCCAGCAACTGCATATGATGGGCTACTTTAGCAAGTACTCTGATGAGTAGATTACGGTGATGAGCTATGACATATCAAAAAAGCCATTCCCAAAGCTTTACATTTGGCAAAGTGCTATAAATCTATAAATCCCAGTTCTGGCTGCATAGTAAAGGAAGGCTGAATTCTATTTTTTTTCCTTAAAGCGAGGGCAAAAAAAAAAAAGTGAGTTTCTGATTAAGCAATTCTCTATTGTATTTATATTTAATTGCTTAAAATATATTGAGAATAAAAGCTTAATTATATCAATGTCTCCAAGAAAAAGTATTGGTGTGGTATAGGTATTTAATTTAATTCTAACAATAGATAAGCTACAACATTTTCAATTTATATAAAGATAAGTATCATCATAGCAAATAATATACCCCATAGACAAATATTTACTTAGAAAGACAAGATTATCTGTCATGAAAAAAATAAAACAATGTAAAATTAAGGACTAAATTGTTCTGCACAGAAGAATTGACAAGTATTGAAAAGAATGAGATCAATGGAGAGTTAGAACTGTAAGAGAACACTGCATGAAGAAGGAGAAATTGGGAGCCAGATCCAACTAGATATAGCATTAGGCAAGAGGAATAGAAACTGTAAAGACAGAATGGACAGCATGAGTAAAGGCTGAGAGATGCTGAAATCAGCCTAACTAAATCCAATGGCAGGAAAATAGAAACATACCTTCACACAATGACTTGCACACTAATTAATTTTCATGACAGAATTAGTAACAGCCAAAAAGTGAAAACAGCACAGTTCCATCAATTAATAATGGTTAAATAGTTTAGCCACACAATGAAGCATTGCTTTACAGTATGGTTGAAACTTGAAACGTAATATTACATGAAAGAAGTCGGTCATATTGTGTGATTCCATTCATATAAAATATCCAGAATAGGCAAATCTGTAGAGACAGGAAGTAGATTGGATATTGCCTCGGACAGGGGGAGATTAGAAGCTGAGAGTGACAGCTAAGAGATGTGGAGTTTCTCTTGGGGTGATGAAAATGTTCTATAATTGATTGAGGTGGTAGCTGCACCTCTCTGAATACATTAAGATACTGAAATGTTCATTTTAAAATGGCAAATTATACGATGTGAATTATATGTCAATAAAGTTTTTTAATTCAATGGTACATCTCGTTAATTTTCTTAATTCTCTATGGTGGTGTGCATATCATAATAATCTGAATATTTTCATGTTTTGATAATATTTTCAAAGTTAAGATAAAATGAAGGAAATACTTCGAGGGGTTTGTTCCCGTGCAAATTATTCTAAAATCCATGAAATATATACAGATTCTATATCCATTCACAAAAGTAAAGGTAAAAAAAAAGGTAACTTTCTAAAATATTCCATTAAACATTACCTGATGGTTTTATCTAGTTGCCTCATCATGGTAATGGTGATATCACTAAAAAATATGACTTAGTAGGGAAAAATATCTCTTAACTAATATGTGGAATTATGCATAATTCTCAACTTTCCTAAGGGTAATTATTATAAAATACATACAATACAAATGGCAGAATGAAATCCAGAGTTTAAAAAATAAGTGCATTATAATGATAATAAAATTGTAACAAATTAATTTTAATGAAAATACAAGAGAGAGCTGCCCATGAAAATTAGTACCCTGAAAACATTATATTTGTATTTATACTTGATATATCTCCCCAGGGAAGGGAAGCAAAAGAAAAAAATAAATGATATTACATCACACTAAAAAGTTCTTGCACAGCAAAGGAAACCATCAACAAAATGAAGAGACAGCCTACTAAATGGGAGAGAATATTCATCAATTATACATCTGATAAGAGATTAATATCCAAAGTTTATAAAGAACTGATACTACTCAACACCAAAAAATCTAATTTTTTGGTGTTGAGCAGAGTGCATGAATAGACATTTCTGCAAAGAGGACATACAGATGGCCAAGTTGCTCAACATCACTAATAATCAGAAAAATGCAAATTAAAACCACAATGAGATATCACCCATATCTGTCGGAATGGCTATCATCAATAAATCAACAGACAACAAGTGTTGGTGAGGATGTGGAGAAAAGGGAACCCTCATGCAATGTTGTTGGGAATAAAAATTGGTGCAGCCACTATGAAAAACAAAATGGAGGTTAAAGAAAGAATTTAAAATGGAATTGCCTTATGACCCAGAAATTTCACTTCTGGCTATATAGTCAAAGAAACTCAAAACACAGATTTTAAAGAACATATCCACCCCTACATTCATGGCAGTGTTATTTACAACAGCCAACTATGGAAGCAGCTCAAGTGCCCATCAATAGACAAGTGGATAAAATTGCATATTATTCAGCCATAAAAAAGAATGAAATAATACCATTTGTAGCAACATGAATAGACCTAGAAGGTATTATGCTAATTGAAATTAGTCAGGCAGAGAAAAATAAATACCATGTGATTTCACTTATATGTGAAATATAAAGAACAATATAAAAAAACCACCCCCCCCAAAAAAAAACAAACAAACAAACAAACACAGAAGCAGACTCATAGATACAGAGAGCACACTGATAGTTGCCAGAGGAAAGTGGGATTGGTGCATTGAGTAAAAAAGGTGAAAGTAAAGGGATTGAGAAGTACAGATTATACTTACAAAATAGTCATGGGGAGGTAAAATACAGCATAGGGAATACAGTCAATAATATTGTCATAATTATGTGTGGTGCCAGGTGCATACTGGAAATATTGGGGGGGGAGGGATAATTTGTAAAGTTTATGATTGTTTAAGCACTATCTGTACACCTGAAACTAATACAAAATAACATTGACTATATAGTGTAATCAAAAAAAGTTTTAAAATAAAAGTTAAAAACAAATGAAAAGAAACCTAAGTTAAAAAAAAAAAACACTTGTAGCTGGCACTCAATGAAATGGCATTCATGATATCATAACAATCTATATGTTTATATAATAAAATAATTGCAATAAGTGGATATCTTTCTGAAAAAAAATAAAGTTGGATCTAAACCTCTAACTTTGTATAAGCATAAATTCCCAAAAGTTCAAAAATTTAATATAAGATGATGAATTCTTGAAAGTGAAAAAGTCACAAATGAATTTTTGAGAGTTTCAGAATCAAAAGGGCCTTTCTCTGAATCATACCAAAACCAGGATGCATTAAGTAAAATATTCACTCTAAATATACTTAAAAATTGAGTTTACCATCTGAATATATAGCTATTCCACAGTAAGAGTATTAACCCTGCTTATATTAGGATAGATTAACTTCCCTATTCTTTTTTCCTGAGAATATTCCAGAGATATTCTACTTTTCTAATATTTTCAGAGCCAGTTATAAAAATTAAATCTACTAATAACTGATAATCTAAGCATTGTCCAAAACACATCAGTATATATCAATGAACTCTTTCAGTTTTCACAATCTGGAATGGAGTGGTTAAAAAAATAAGCAATTTTAGGATTTCCCACAGGTCTTCTGACTCCACAATTCGTGCTCTTGCACCAATCCACAACTACTTCTCCAGTGTGAGTATGTAAACACAAAAAAGTCTTAAGTTTCAAAAAACAAATGGTGACTAAGATAAAATTTATAGAGCTCTTCTTAGAAAAGCATGAGACTATTTGTTACTGCAATAACTTTTATCTTCTCTTCATGACGTTTAAAGTAGTAATAAATGTGAAATGGGGGAAATATTAGGAATAAAATATTTATCAATAAGTTATCACTAAGTATATATTATGGCATTTTGTCTTTATAAGCTCCTATGTTAAAATGGGATACTACTTAGAACAAACTGTTACTTTTCTCAAAAGTAGAAGAATGACATCTAAAATATGATCTCTGAACAGGCTATACTTTCTTCCTTACCATCAGTGGAAAAAGAAACTAACCTCTCTATTCATATATCAAGGAAATGAAATCACTGCCCCAAACTGGAACATCTGTTGTTAGTAGCAATACTTTTGAGATCATGGAAAGTTCATTAATTCCCATGGAAAATATTAAAAGCCTTCACTTTGGATGAGGCCATTGTGAATGTCACTACTTAACTGTTGGAGACAAATGGATTTGAATTAAGAATATTGATTTATCCAATGGACCCAAAATGCCACCTCTATATATACACGTATATAGATGTGCTTTTAAAATCCTCTATACTTTTCACATGTACAGTACTGGTTTTTAAATATGTACACATGCAAATACATACACACACGCATTTGAAAATGACTAAATAAAATACCTCAATAAAGAAATTTTAAAAATAAAAACATAAAATAAAATACCTCAGAATTCAATTCCTTATAAGTTCTTTCTAACTCTTTTTGTTTGCAAAGGAGCTCGGTCAGATTTTCATCTTGTAATTTTCTGGCATTCTGTTCTTGAGAAAGTTGCCTCAGAATGTCATTTCGCTCTCCTACAACCTAGAGACACATTTCACTTAGTTTTTTATGTCATATCAATAAAATAAAAAAAGTCCAAAGTTTAAGAACAAAATCTTAATAAAAACTGTTAAAGACTGCACAAGAATAATATAAAATAAAAACTGCACAAGAATCTTTATTTTCCATGAAAAACTCAAATTGTAATTTAAGTGATAGCTAAATTTATTCTTTGAGCACAAATACAGTATTATGGAATAAAATTTCTTTATAAACATTTGAATAGTTTCACCACAGTCTCAAGGCAATTTAGCTTCTATATTAACATTAAAAAATTTTTTCCATCATGGATGGACCTGGAGAATATTATGTTAAGTGAAATAAACCAATCTGAGAAAGATAAATATCACATGATTTAACTTATTTGTGGAATCTAATGACCAAAATGAATTGACCATTAAAATAAGACCCAAAACCTGGAGGCATGGAACAGACGGATATACCTTGATGTGGGGTTTAGAGTATGAGAAGAAATAAACCAAAGAACTTATATGCATAGCTCATGGACACGGGCAATAGGTAGTGAAGACCTGGAGGGGAGAAAGGGAAGTGGTTGGGAGTAGGGGGGGGGGGAAAGAGGGATTAATGGGAGACATCTGTAATAATATCAACAATAAAAAATATCTATTAAATAAAATTAAAAGAAAAAATTAACATTTATGTTAATGGTAATGTCCATTTATTTTCTATTTTTCCATTTAGAAAATGTATACAGAGCATCTACTAGATGCCAAGAATAGTTACAAATGTCACAGTTCATATTTTGAATGAGTTTACATTTTTGGTTTGCTTTAAACCTAGCAATGTACATTAAATCAAAGGCATATTATAGATATTGATGAAATACTGTTCGAAATAAAAATTTTTGCCAAAGGTAAATTTACCTGACTTAAATTCTTCCTCACAATCTGCAATTCCATCTCTAGTGTTCTGAGAGTGGTTTCAAGTTCTCTGTTCATTTCAGTCTCTTTAATATATTGCTCTTCTTTTTTTATTAACTGTTCCCTATATTTTTCATATAATTGATCAGCTTTTTGTCTTTTCTCTTTTTCTTCTCGTAAGGTAAATCTGCAGTTAAATACACTTATCTTAAAATTCACTTGGTTAGAAAACAAAGAGTTCATTTTATGATATTCTTCTACATATATTGGTTTATTATCCTTATAAAAATTTTATGTTCTCCATTTTTTTTCCTTTCTAGGTCTCATTTTTTTTTTCCTCACTTCATTCTCTATACCTGAAAGGCAGCGATGAAAAAAACATACTGCTACTTAAGTAATTTTACTTAATAGTAACTCTGGTAAATATTGTTGGAAAGGAATTTTGGGAAATTATTCAGTGAAGTTGAAATTTTCTTCTTTTCCACAGTCCTATTTATTTCTCCATTAGGACAGGTGATTTAGTTACTAATTAGAAACAGAAATTGTTGTTTATAAACGAGTTTATAAATTTACTAGAAATAAAGTTTTATCTTCACAAATATTGCAGGTACTCCTAAAAATAATTTACAGTGTAAATCAGCATCTGCAGATGTCTTTTACACAAGACATAGCCATTGACTCCTGTAATCCAGGACTAGTCTAAGGAGTCCGATATCTGTTACCCTACATTTTTTATGTTTCTTCTTTTGTAACACTTCAACTTACCTTGTTCATTATTATCTATTTTATAAATCATTTTAAAATCCTTTGCAGAGGGAATTTCACTCATATGTGGAATCTAATGAACAAAATAAACTAACAACAAAATAGAAACAGATTTATAGATAGAAAACAGACTGATGGTTGCCAGAGGGAAGGGGAGTTGGAGGGCTTAGTGAAAAAGGTGAAGGGATTAAGCAAAAAACAAACCCTCATAGACACATATTTATGTATAGGGGAAATAAATGGTGATGGAAAAAAACTTGGGGTGGTGAACATACACTATATGGTTGATGTGTTATAAAATTGTACACTGGAAACCTGTATAATTTTATTATTCAATGTTACCCCAATAAGTCAATAATAAAGACAGACATTGGAATTAATTTTATTTATAACAAAGATGCTGAATAAACTAATCAGTTACCACTTTCTGTTTTACTTTTCATTCTGTAAGTTTAAAGTTGCATAATACTTTTAAAATTTCCGAATTGAAAAAAATGGCTATTTCATATTCTATTCATGGGAATTTAGATCAATATGAACTTTATTGAGAACAATTTAGAAATATAGATTAAAGGCCTTTTCAAAAAGTTCTCATACTTTAATCAAATAGTACTCTATCAAATAATTTATTCATAAAGTACAGCAGAAAAATATAGTCAATAATATTGTAATGACGATGTATGGTGCCAAATGGGTACTGAAAATATCAGGAAGAACACTGTAAAGTGTATGATTCTGTAACCACTATGCTGTACAGCTGCAACTGATACAAAATAAATGTAAATTGTAATTTAAAAAAAGAAAATAATTAATTCAGAGTATATAATCAGAAATGTAGGAACAGATTTATATAAAAGACATTCCTGGAACCCTTAAATATAATACAGAATGAAAAACAACCAAAATTCAATTTGTTAAATAAATAAGATTTTCATATGGTGGGCTGCTATATAATTATTCAAATGATGATTTGGAAGAATTTACATTAACATTTCTAGAAGTATGCACTGTTAAGAACTTGGTACATTATTTCCAAGAATTTTATACTCCACAATACTAAAGAAGTGTTCTTCCCTATAAAATCCCCAAATATGTTAGCAGTTATAAAACTTCTGCATATCTGTAGATTAAGAATCTTCAAATATTTCTTTACCACCAAGTTGTTCAATACCTCAAACTGCAGAGTTTTCCTTCTAATTCTACTTTTTGATGCTCTAACTGTGATTTTATTGCTCTTGCTTCTGATAGCTTCTTGTATAGTCCACTAACCCTATTTTCCATTGTTTTCATTTTTTCTGTAAGTAATTCGCATTGATTTTTCCCAAGTTCTATTGATCTTTCATATGAAAGAACTACATTCTGGATTTTATATAAGTTATCTGAATCTGCATCAAAAAGAAAACAAAGATACAAATGAAATATATGAGTAATTTTTTTGTGTATAAAGAGGACTTACACATTCTCATACACATTCACACATTGAACAAACATATATTGAGTACCTATAGTGTAGAAGACATTACACTAAGATCTGTGGATAAAACAGATAAAGACACCTGGCTCTAATTTGGCTTAAAGTTTTGTAGAGGAGCAAGACAAATAAAATGATAATTAGACCCTCACCCCCCCCCCAACTTTGCAGGGGCCTGAACCCTCACCTTTTCTGAGGGAGGTCTCCTGCCCCCATGGCTATTTCACTTCCCATGCCCAGCTCAAATCGGGACCCAGGTAACAGACAGAGACTTAGCTGACGTCAGCTGCCCTCTCACTGCAACAAGACTTGTTTGAGTTGTCTTGTACCCATGGTGTGGGGAAGTGGGTTTTTGTTATCTAAACCTAACCTAGCACCAGGAATGCTCAGGGCCTACACAAGAAGGCAAATAATCCTTTCCACTAATATTTACAGGGTAAAATAAGATTGTTGTTAGAGTATTAAATTTGACTGTAAAATAGTAGTCAAGTTCTCAGACTAATTTAAATTGGCTAAGTGAAATAAGTGAATATTCTAGAAAAATTAGTGGTACTGAACAAAAAGCTGTTCTTAAAGTGTTAACTAAAATTTTATTGGTAGTTCATCTCATGGTAAAATTGCATAACATGTAATGAACCTAAAGCAGTCATATTTTAGTGCAAAAAATTAAAATTTAAAAGCTATCAAGACTACATTATAAAATTTCCAAAAGCCTCCTAATATTTTAATCAAAAAAGGGGGGAATAGTAGAAGAATATCATGTAAGGAAAAATATCCTGTAAGTAAATTACATCTAGAAAATTTTTACTTTAGAAAATTAACTTTCATTTGTAATGCTAACAGCAAGACACCCATGAAAAACACACATGGTGTCAAAACAAGCCAAAGGAAAATCATTTGGGCAAAAAATGAAAAAGGATCCCAGGTCAAATTTATAGAAAAGATTCCTTTATTAACTTTTGGTCAAGAATATGTTTGTATATTTTCAGAAAACAACTCCAAGACCATGTGGATTCCTGCAACAGAGAGGAATTGATCGGACTGCTCCAGCCATGAAGACAGAAGAGAAACAGTCCAGAGATGGAAGACGCTGACGACGCCTTGCCACGGGAGCAGTCAGCAGCTGTGCATCACTACAGGTTGCCTAGGACCAAATCAGAGAGGGTCAGACCTGCATTACCACCATTTGTCCACCATCCAGAACTGAAATATCATTGCTGACATGTACACATAAGGAACTGTTTGACATTGAAATTGGGACGCAAAAGAACTATTGGCCCAGAAAGAAACTCACTACAGATTGATGCATTTGCCTCTCAGCATAACCATTATTGCTTGTCTCATTTTCGGTTCTTATAAGTATATTTCTAGTATCACATGATCTCACTCATCTAGGGAAAACAATGAACAACATAAACTGATGAACAAAAACAGACCCGGAGACAGGGAAGCATCGATCAGACTGTCAAACCTCAGAGGGAAGGTAGGGAAGGGCAGGGGTAAGGGGGAGAGATCAACCAAAGAACTTGTATGCATGCATATAAGCCTAACCAGTGGTCACGGACAGCAGGGGGATGGGGGCATGCGTGGGGAGGGGTTTCGGATGGGAATGGGGGGATGAGGACAAATATGTGATACCTTAATCAATAAAGAAATTAATAAAAAAATGATAATTATAAATTCAGATGGACACTATGTAAAAAACAGTTATATGGTCACATAATAGAACTCGATCAACACTAGGCCCAGGGAAGATTTCCCTGAAGAAGAGATGGCTGCCATGTCAAACACAGAATGAGCAGGGAACAGTTAAACAAAGGAAGAAGGAGAGCATTCTAGACCATCTGCATGTGCCAAACAAAATTCTATTAAAATCTGCTTCTAGCAAAAGAGAGTAACAGGTTATGATTTCCTTCCTACCTGAAACAAGTAAAAACAAAATAAACATTAAAAACATATTTTCAAGACAATGGACTTCAGGCAATGAAGGACAATGATTCCTGAAACAAATGATGTTGGTCTAATGTGTATCCCAGTTCACTCCCTTGAGAGAATTTCCAGGCCCCAACACAGAGAAAGAACTGAGCTAGAGTCCACCAGACTCCCTGAGTTAGTTGAGAACTCTGGGGGTCTGGTGAAACCAAACCAGATAGAGATCACAGGATGGAAAACTGGAGAGGAGGGGGAAGAACAGAAAAAGAACCCTGGAGATCTACAGAGGGTATTCGGCTGAGTAATTAGCAGTGAGTGCATACATGGGAGGAGACCAGGGGAAAACATTTGAAAAGAGGAGAGGGAAACAGTGCCTGGTGCTCACCTAGCACCAGGAATACTGTCCATTCCCATTAGCAAGACTGTAAAACCTCAGAACTCACAGGACAATGAACAGAGTAGGCAGAAAAGTTTTGCCTCAGTAACGGGGGCGGGGGGGGGGGGGGGGGGGTGGCGCCAGGATTAGCCCTCTGCGAGCACTGCTCTAGATTAACCTAACAAATCATAAGAACAAGACTGAAGAGGATCAAACTATTTATACGTAACTCAACTATATCCCAAATAAAGCTCAAAAAGCTACCTAGAGGCATGAAAGTTATTTTTTTAAACCAAATAGCACTTATAGAGATACATTATGTCAGACATGAAAAACACACTCGATGGGAATACATGCATATTAGACAACACAAAATAAATTAGTAAATTGGACATCAGTGACTGGTGAGAAAACTTCAAATGGCTAATACATAAATTTCTGAAGAAGCAGAAAGGACAAGAAAAAATATTTGAAGAAACAATAGCCACAAACTTTCTACAACTTAATGAAACTATAATCCCACAGATCTAGGAAGGATCTGCTAAGAGAGAAGAAATGGAAGTAAACTATTGTAAATTTGTTAAATTATATATGATGTGATATAATATTACTTCAAGGTGCACTGTGATAACTTAAAGTCATTTACCTTTAACCAACCCTGAAGCAAACACTAACAGAGCAAAAACGGTTACAGCTAAAAGCCAAAAAATGCAACTAAATCATAAAAATAACTTGATTAATCTAAAACAAGCCAAAAACATAAGGGAACAAAGTAGATGGGACAAAGAGAAATCTAACAGCATGATGACAGATTCAAAACAACTAATAATAATCACATCAAATGAAAATGGTATAAAAACCTCAAGTAAAGAATGAATTGTCCAACTGGATAAAAAGGCAAGACACAACTATATGCCACCTGTAAGAAATGAACTTTAAAAGGAGGTCACAGTTTGATTCCTGGTCAGTGCACATGCCCAGGTTGCAGGATTTATCCCAAGTAGGGGACAAGCAGGAGGCAGCCAATCAATGATTCTCATCATTAATGTTTCTATCTCTCTCTCCCCTCCTCCTTCCTCTCTGAAATCAATAAAAACTTATTTTTAAAAAGTAAAGACAATTTTTTTAAAAGCATAGAAATAAGATCTTCAACACTAACACCTGACAAAAGAAAGCTTAGCTACAGTGGCTGTATTAATACCAAACAAAGAAGATTTCCAAGTAAAAAACAGTATCAGCAATTAGCAAGGTCACTGCATAATTTTAAATTAATAAGCAGCAAAGCAATCCTAAATGATCATGCAACCTAATAGCAGCTTCAAAATACATGAAGCAATAATTGATAGAACTTCAAAGAGAAATAGGCAAATTCACAATGAAGGTCTGAGATTTCAATCAGTAAGTGACAGAACACGTAGCCAGAAAATCTTCCAGCATATAGTAGACTTGAACACCACCATTCTCTCCAATACCCATGGAGTAAAGAGAAGTAATAGCTGAGTTTTAAACATGATGAGATCCAAATGCTTAAAATACATAATAATTATGGTTGCAATGTAGACCAAGATTCCAGAAAGTGAAATAGTAGAAAAAACAGTTCTGAGTTTATTCTGATACTCTAGGAAGGAACTCTTCCATGCCTTGGGTGGTGTCAGAGAGAAGCAGGGTAAGGAAACATGCTAGATGTCGCTGTTCTCACTGAGAAAAGTCAGTAGAAATCATCATAGCTCTTTGGCTGAGTGCATACAATAGCTCTCATTTTATTTTAATATGAAACATATTTCCCAGATAAATAGCTCAATAATACATTCTCTGTAGTGCAGAACTAGACAAGGTACCATATATTACCACCGTTTATATAAGAAGGCTTTATATTTATATAATGGTGCTACCTTCACAATCTTTACAAAGTTGTTTAATTAGCAACATGAAATTCTCATAATTGGAGTAAGGTGACAGGCAAAGCTCTGAAATTGCTTCAGATGACTGAGTTAAGCAATCAAGGTCATCCATGGAGCTCATTTTCTCTTTGACCTAAAAGTAAAGAATACTGTTTTTCAAAATGGCCCCAAATATTTTAATATACACTAAGTATACAGAGGTGATCAATATCCACCTTTTCATAAAAGCAAAACCGTAGCTATTCTTAAAAGAATTGATTTTTATCAAAAAAGCACTTTTACGAATAACTACTGTTTTCCAAATTACTTTTTCAATTAAAATGTCTCTACAACAAAAGGAGATTCCTGTTTTTTCACTATATCTTTTCTAATGTATTTTTTACTACAGATAATATTTTTGGTAATATATTTTTTACAATACCTTGCACTCTTCATGAGATATTTCCTTTGAAGATCTAAAAAAAAAATCAAACAACTCTTTTCAGGCAAACATTAAATACTTAAAATACAAAGACCATCTAAAGCTATTGTTTCTGATATAAAATCTCTGCATTTATAATTAATTTTCTATAAGGAAAGTTAAAAAATAAATAACATTATGCGACAAATAAAATATATTACTAATAATATTAAAACAAAGTTTTAAATTTAGATCAAGCTGACAAAGAAAAAGGAAAAGCATGTTTATCGTTTGCATTATTTGTTAGGAAAAACACCAGGTTTTTGTTTGTTTTGTTTTTTCGTATTTTTTAATGAAAACAAACTTTACCAGTACTAAGGACTGTTTGGAAAGTATGACTTAAGTCCTAAAATAAAGGAAATCCTTTTTTAATAGTCATTATAATCATTTTCTGAGAACTTACCATGCAAGTATTGTGGATTATTATAAGCACTTTACAGATATTAGGGATTTTAAATCCTCACACAAATTCTGGGAGGTAGGCACTATTTTCAGTATTTTACAAAGCAATCTGGCTACTTCTGTAACGTGCATGGCCTCAGTGGGTCCAGATGACCCTGAAAGCGGGACTAACTGACCTGGGTAATTACTGCCAATGAGCCGGGAAGTGGCCCGAGATTCCATATGTCCAGGCTTTTTCTATCTGCGCTCCCGTCCCTCCCTCTGCTCCTCCTGTTCCACAGCCCAGGTTCTCCTAACTCGCCAGAAACCCCCTCTGCCTACAGACACCCCTCCACTTTCCGCCTTCTCTGAACCCCGAGAATCTTTCCTTCCCTCCAACTCGTCCGCCTCCTTACTCCGCAGCTTCTTCTGCCATACTTCCAGTTCCCACCCTTCCCCCATCCTCACTCCCCGACCTCCATCCGCCATCCCCTCCCCCAGGGCCTTCTCCCTTACCTACTGACCTTCCCCTTCCCCCACCCCTGCCTGCTTCCCCAGTCAGCAGGCACGCCCTCTCCTCTGCCCCCTCCGGGAAGTTGCAGGGACTGAGGGAATGGTCAGGTCTATGTTCCCTTCTCTCTGTCGGATCTCTCCCAGATTGAGAAGCGGCTGGGGTCCTTTTCTGCCAACCCCACCGCGTTCATCAAGGAATTTCGATACCTTTCTCAGGCCTATGTCCTCACCTAGCATGACATCCATGTCATTCTTTCTTCCCCCACGCAGATCAGATCCACCTTATAGATGCCTCTATGCTGGTGGGGGCCCAGGCCATTCCTCCTCAGGAACCAGGCTGGGAGTACCAACTAGATACCCCCAAAGGGCGAGATGGGCACCGATGTCGCGACCAGAGGCTCCAATGCCTGAAAGCCAGCCTACAGGCCGTCTCCCACAAGGTAGTTAATTTTGACAAGCTGAGGGAAATTACTCAGGGACCGGATGAGAACCCTGCAGTCTTCCTTAACAGGCTGACTGAGGCTCTGACCTTATATACTCGTCTGGACCCTGGGTCCCCGGCCAGAGCGACAGTTTTATCCACTCACTTCATTTCGCAGTCGGCCCCAGATATTCGAAAGAAATTAAAAAAGGTGGAGGATGGCCCTCAGACTCCTGTTCGGGATCTAGTGAATATGGCATTTAAGGTTTTTAATGCCCGTGAGGAGCAGGCAGAGTAAGCCCGCCTTCAACAGGAAGTGAGTCTGCAAACCCAAGCCTTGCTACCTTGAGGCCGACAGCAGCCATGCATGGTCCAACCGGGACTGTGCGTGGTGGGGGTGCAACGAGAGGACGAGCGCCACCTGGAGGATGCTTCAAGTGCGGGAATGAGGACCACTGGGCAAAGCAGTGCCCCCACCCTGGGTTCCAACCAAGCCCTGCCTGGCGTGCGGTTGAAACTGCCCCTGGGAAAGTGACGGCCCTCTGCGTCTCAGTGTAGAGAGGCTGCCCTTCCAGGTAATGACCTGCTGCTGGCCATGCTGGAACTGGCTGAAGACTGGAGATGCCAGGACTCAACGACCTCCATCACCCTCGCCGAGCCCAGGGTAATGCTCAAGGTCGCGGGTAAGCAGGTCTCCTTTCTGGTGGACACGGGGCTACCTTCTCTGTCCTCCTTTTTCCGGGCCACTCTTCCCTTCCACGATCTCGGTCATGGGTACTGATGGCAAGTCACCTTTTAATGCTCTGAAAACTGCTCTGGCCTCAGCGCCTTCTCACCCTGCCCTCTCCCCCACTCCACCCTCCCTAGAGAACAACTTTCTTGCTGGCACAGGCTTATCAAAAACTCAGTTTTGAATTCAAGCAATTAGAGGACTGTTCCCTCCTCCCTCTGCCTTTTCTAAATATTTTAATTGCTAGACGTGTTTAGAAATATTTAATGGAAGGCATGTTGAAAGAAAGAAGTTCTATAGTTAACTGTTGACAAGAACTGTAGAAAGATCCACTATACCAGGCCCCCTCTCCTCACCCTCCCTCGTTCGCCAGGTTTTTGTGTTTTTTTCTAAGCTCTGGGATACCCTTCTGGCATCTCTCTCTCTCTCTCTCTTCCCCCCTCCCAGACATCTCTAAGCTTGTCCAACTATTTACTGATGAGAAACAGGGAATAGCTATGGGGGTCCTCACCCAGCCCCTAGGGCCAGCTTTCACCCCTGTAGCCTACCTGTCCAGACAGCTTGATCCCACAGTTTGGGAATGGCAGCCCTGCAGCCGCTGTTCTCACCAAGGAGGCCCAGAGGATTTGCCTCTAGCAACCCTTACAGGTCTTCTCCACCCATAGATTACAGGATCTTCTGTCCCACCGATCCTTATCTCTCCTTGCCCCCTCTCCCATGCAGAAACTCCATCTCCTGTCCCTGGAGAATATTGACATCTCCCTAACTCAGTCCCCAACCCTGAACCTGGCCACTCTCCTTCCTGTTGCCTCCACCCAACCTGCGGCAACACACTCCTGCCCTGCCCTGAGGTAGTCGAGGCCCTCACTCAACCTCGGGCGGAACTCTCAGATCTTCCTCTCTCTAATCCTGACTTAACTGTTTGTGGATAGAAACCCGTGCCTAGACCCCCAGGGACATCGGAAAGCCTCCTATGCGGTAGTAACACTCAAGCGGACCCTGGAGGCGGCCTTCATAAATAACAAGATCACCCTTCCCAAGGCTCAGGTAGGGGCCATTGCCCAACAGGTCCACTGGTCATTGCACATTGGACCGCTGGCACTTTGGAGGTTCCTCAAACCCCTCTTCACCTCACCCACACTGCAAGAGGCAGTCACGAGTGCCTGCTCCTCCTGCTCCGTGTGTGCAGCTGTGGCCTTCCCACCTCCATACAGACAACAGCCCAGCTTTTATATCAAGGGTCCTTCAGCAGGTTAGCACCTCTCTTGACATCTCCTGGAAACTGCACATACCCTACCACCCACAATCAATGGGTAAGATCGAGAGGATCAACAACCACCTTAAAGACCATCTAACTAAACTCTCTCTAGAAATTTGCAGCTCCTGGCCGTACCTCCTGCCCATGGCCCTGACTGGAATCCAGGCTACACCAAGGAGCCCCACCTTTTTACCTGCCCCGATTCAGGCAACTGCTCCAGGAACACGCTGACAAGTTTCTGCCCAGGCCTGGACCAGCCGACCAAGGCTCCCGAGGACCAGCCCTCCAGCTGGGGGACTCAGTCCTCCTTAAGAATCTACATCCCAAGGCCTTGGAGCCCAGGTGGACAGGACCTCACACAGTAATCCTCACAATCCCCACTGCAGCCAAACTACTTGGCGATCCAACGTGGCACCACCTCTCCAGACTCAAGAGGACCCCGGAGCAGCATGACTTCTATAAATGTGAGGTGTTGGGCCCCACTAAGGTCCGCCTTAGCTGCCTTCCCCCTTCTCCTTCTCCTCCCAGCCCTAGGCAACCTACACCCACCCCCCACCTGCTTATGTGAGGAGGTTCAAGGTCAGTGAAACCTACGACCAAGACAGCACACAAGTCACCCGGCAGGTGGGATCTCAGGACTGCCCTCTGGTCAGATGCCAGGCGGAGATCCTGATTGCTGTTGACCTCCAGTCAGTGTCCAACAGTGGCCGACCATATGCCTGTTTTGCTTATGACCAATGGAACCCAGACAGGTGTAGTCGAGACGTCAACACCTATGGGGGTTGCCGTTGGTCAGGCTGTGTCATCCATGATGCCTACAATGAGGTCAGTTCTGGCCCCTTTTTCTGGAAGGACAGGACCTTCTACATCAGGGTCCGGGACCCCTGGGACCAGCAATGGGTTGCGGGTGTTATGGGAAAACTGTATGGGAGTGGTTGGAGCTCGACCCCTTTAGGGACCATCTACATCTCCTGGGAATATGTCTTGGCCCAGGAGGCCCAAATCCAGGTCTCTAACAGCATCCTACAGGCTGAACATTCCCTTAAAGGGAAGCTGCCTGATTCCCCCCGGGTAGAAGTCCTGTCTTCTTGGCTGCAGCTTATCCAACACACTCTACTATTCCTTAACCAGACCCGAACCCTGCCCAATGTCTCACACTGCTTTCTATGTGTCTCTCTCCAAAGACCTTTGCTGGCTGCCGTCCCACTCATGACTCCTCCAGGAACCCAAGGACATAGTGAATGTCAGCCTCTCCTGGCTGGCATTCCCCTCTGGGAACCCAAAACTCCAGAACCCATCTTGCCCCCGCGGATGTGCTACCAGACCAGCAACCGGTAACTGTGGGATGGGTCACCTGGAACTGTACCCAAAACCACACTGCAGCCAGTCCCACCAAGGCCAGCCCGGGTACCTTCTTTTGGTGCAATGGCACCTTAAGCAACTGCATAAACTCCTCTGACCCCAGGCCTTGCTTCGTGATAATAGTAGTTCCCCAACTAACCTTGTATGGAGAGTCGGAGCTTGCCTGGTTGCTCCCTTCATCCCACCCCCAGGACCACCGGGCCGCCTTCCTCCCTGTCATGTTGGGGGTAAGTATCGCTGCCTCCATAGGCCAAGCTGGGGGGGGGGAGGGGCTCTCGGGAACAGCATAATCTCTGCTCAAGATTTCAATGACAAACTCCAGATAGCCTTGGAGTCTACTGCTGCCTCCTTAGCCTCCCTGCAGCGGCAAGTAACATCTGTAACCCAAATAGCCCTGCAGAACCAACAGGCCCTAGACCTTCTTACTGCGGAAAAAGGAGGAACCTGCGTGTTCCTTCAAGAAGAATGCTGCTACTACATCAACGAGTCTGGAGTGGTGGAACAGAATGTGCAGACCCTGACTAAGCTGAGTGAAGAATTACGTGCAAGACACTCCCAGGACAACTCTTTTGGGCTGGTTCCAAAGCCCTTTAGCTACCTGGATCCTACCCCTGATAGGGCCCCTAATTCTCATCTGTGTCTTTTTTCCCCCTAGCTCCCTGCCTCCTCAAATTCATCCGCTCCCGGATCGCGGAAATGTCTCCGGTGACTGTAAACCAGCTCCTGCTCCACCCCTACACTCGGCTGCCCTCCGACCTGCCTCTGCCTGACCCTGGCCTTTAACATCCCCCACCCTCTTCGCCCCTGGTCAGCAGGAAGTAGCCAGGATGATTTCGGCGCCCCCTATCACCAAAAGGCCGGGATGTTAGGTCGAGGCAGGGGGGAAGTCCAGAGCCTATGCATGCATATGCAAGGTAGATGGTGGCAGAGATAACTGAGGCCTTCCTAGACCCCTGGCCCGAGGCGGAATTCCACACCTCTCATGCCCTCCGCCCTCCCCTCACTAAACAGCTGTATAAAAGAAGTGCCTATGCCCCTTTTTGGCGAGAACTTCCCTGGCCCACCCTGGGACCAGTGAATTTCGCCCAGGAGCGCAAGATTAAACCCCCCCTTTCTAATCACCTGGACTCTCTGTGTGTTGTATCCTGCGTCGTCGCAAACCTTACACACAATATGCCTTAAAAGTGATATCTATTTTAAGTGTTTTTAAATACTATGATAGCAAATAAATTTATATTAGTATTATTCTATTTCTAGTTATAAATAATAATTTCTGAAAATTACATATATTTTTAAAAAATAAAAACTGGATACCTAGGCAATATTAGAAATATTCTTTCAACAAAGATTTGCTTTTTCTAAACAAATTAATCAATAGGCATTCATTCAACTATTTCACTGTTTATTTATGCATTGGACATATACTTATTGAGCACACAGTATGTGTCAATGACACCTTTGAAAAAGAAGGCATGGTTTTTATACTTTAGAAATTTATAATCTAAAAGTAAAAATCTGTGATAGATTGCTACCAGTTTATTTTTCTATTGCACATAAATAAAATCTGTCCCCAGAATCTATAAAACTATTAAGTTATAACCTAATACTTTAGGGTACCTGACAAAATTATAGCAATTCATGACGATACTGTCAAAAGCATTGTAATATCAAGAATTAGTAAGAAATGATTAAATTCTATTCAGTATGGTCTTCATGTTTGCACATTTATTATTATATAATTTTTAAAATCTGTTTAGGATAGTATAACTTTTAAGTAATTATCTGCATATTCAGTACATGATAGTTTAATCTTTAAAGTATGATGTAATACAATCAATAGCTTTCTAATACTTGAAAATGCAAATAAACTTAAATTCAATAAATATATCCTTCTCTAATGGATCTTTTCCAGCAATACACAGACATACTGTAAAATTCCCATTTTAAACTAAGAAAAGAAAGAAAACTCCCTTGAACTCACATTTGTCTTCCATCATCATCCATTTTTCTATTGCCTTTCCCAGTAAAAATTCTCAAAGGAGCTGTTTACAATTCTTTGCTATAGTCTGGCTTCCATGGAAGCTATTTATTAATTAAAAATGATCTTTGTCAGTCACTTGTCCTCATATTAACCTTTCAACATCATTCAATATAATTGAGAATTACATATCTTGCCTTGGCCTGTACACTACATTTCCAGTAAAAGTAATCACTGCTAATATTCCATTACCTAGAGATAAAAAATATAGATTTCACTGTCTTCCATCTTGATCTATTTCACTTAAACTGCTATCATTCACGTGAAGTAGACTTGGTGATTATAGTTAACAATACTATTATTACATATTTGAAAGTTGTTATGAGAGTATATATTTATTTTTTTAAATAAATCTTTATTCAGATTATTACAATTGTTTCTCCTTTTTCCCCCATAGCTACCCTCTACCCAGCTCCAACCCCACCTTCTGCCCTCACCTCCCCCGCACTGTCCTCATCCATAGGTGTACGACTTTTGTCCAGTCTCTTCTTGCACCCCCCCCATACCTCTTTCCCCCTGAGAATTATCAGTCCATTCCCTCTCTATGCCCCTGATTCTATTATATTCACCAGATTATTCTGTTCCTCAGGTTTTTAATTCACTTGGTTTTTAGGTTCACTTGTTGATAGATATGTATATGCTGTTCATAATTTTTATCTTTATTTTCTTCTTCTTCCTCTTCTTAAAGAATACCTTTCAGCATTTCATATAATACTGGTTTGGTGGTGATGAACTCCTTTAGCTTTTTCTTATCTGTGAAGCTCTTTATCTGCCCTTCAATTCTGAATGATAGCTTTGCTGGGTAGAGTAATCTTGGTTGTAGGTTCTTGCTATTCATCACTTTGAAAATTTCTTGCCACTCCCGTCTGGCCTGCATAGTTTCTGTTGAGAAATCAGCTGACAGTCGTATGGGTGCTCCCTTGTAGGTAAGTAACTGTTTTTCTCTTGCTGCTTTTAATATTCTCTCTTTGTCTTTTGCTCTTGGCATTTTAATTATGATGTGTCGTGGTGTGGTCCTCTTTGGATTCCTTTTGTTTGGAGTTCTGTGCGCTTCCTGGACTTGTAAGTCTATTTCTTTCACCAGGTGGGGGAAGTTTTCAGTTATTATTTCTTCAAATAGGTTTTCAGTATCTTGTTCTCTCTCTTCTTCGGGCACCCCCATAATTCTGATGTTGGTACGCTTGAAGTTGTCCCAGAGGCTTCTTACACTATCTTCAACTTCTTGGATGTTTTTTTCTTTTTGCTTTTTCGGTTGAGTGTTTTTTGCTTCTTTGTATGTCAATTCTTTGACTGGGTTCTTGCGTTCCTCTAGTCTGTTGTTGGGTCTCTGTATAATATTTTTTATTTGTCAGTGTATGTTTAATTCCTAGTTGGTCCTTTTTCATATCTTCGAGGGTCTCGTTATATTTATCGGCCTTTTCTAGGATATTCTTGAAAAGCCTTATAACCATGGTTTTGAATTCTATATCCAGTCGTTTGTTTTCCTCCATTTCTTTTATTTGTGATCTGTTTCTTTGTTGCCACATTGAAATTGTTGTGCGAGGCAGCTTTGTGTGCTAGGTTTCCTATATGGCCCAGTGGGTCGGCCTCCCAGTTACCTGAGGTGGACACTCTTGGTGCACCCCTTTGTGGACTGTGTGTACAGCCTTGTTGTAGTTAAGTCTTGATTGTTGTTGGTATCACTGGGAGGAATTGACCTCCAGGCCAGTTGGCTGTGAGGATCAGCTGTGTCTACGCTGGGAGAAGTTCAGTGCTGGAGACAGCCTTATAGGATTAGACTTGCCAAATTGCAGAAGCCTCTGTGTTCAGCTAGGATGGGGTGGAGTCTCAGGGCGGTGCAGACAGTCTTGGCTTCCCATCAGCCCTGCCCTTGTGCACGTGCGCGCCTCCAGATCTCTGGCTTCCCCGCCTACCGATCCTCGCCCAAGAGTCCAGATTCCCACCGCAAGAGCGTGGGTCCCCAGGGGCTCACCTGGAACTGGGGTTCAGTGCAGTCAGAACTGGGGCTCAGTGCAGTCAGGAGCTTCTGACGCCCTTCCACTAGGGAAAGCCTTTGGCAACCTCCGCAGTCTTTGTGCACACTGGCGCATGTGCCTCCAGACCCCTGCCTGCCGGGGCTCCCCTGGGTCTCCCCCAGGTTTCCGAGTCTCCGAGTGCCTTTCTCTCTACCTGACAGTCCAGACTCCCCCTGTATAAGCCTGGGTCTACAGAGTTTCGCCCGGAACTGGGGTTCAGTGCAGTCAGAACTAGAGTTCAGTGCAGTCGGGGGCTTCCTTCCCCCTCCCACCAGAGAAAGTCAGCCAGGCTCTCAGCTGCCCTTCCTCTCTGCATGCACAAAGACCCTTTGCTGTACCTCAACCCTTTGCCGTTCCTCCAATTCTCCGTGAGCTTTTCTCTTTCCTTCTAGTTGTAGAATTTCCACTCAGCCAGCTTTCCTGTGGTTCTGGATGGTGTCCATTCTGTCTTTTAGCTGTAGTTTTGAAATTGTTGTGCAAGGCAGAAATTTATGTGCTTAACTATGCCCTCATCTTGGTTTCTTCCTGTGAGAGTATATTTAAATCTTATCACCACAAAAAAAAAAAAATGGTAGTAATTATGTGAGGTGCTGGAAATGTAAACAAATGCTCCTGTGGTAATCATTTAACAGCATAAAACTGTATCAAATGAGCATACATATACAATGTTATATGACAACTATATCTTAGTAAAGTTGGAACATATTTAGAAACTTAAATAAATAAACATAGCTCAAAATGGCACTAATCCTATTAGTTATGATTATCTTTTTTTATTGATTTTTTACAGAAAGGAAGGGAGAGAGATAGAGAGTTAGAAACATCGATGAGAGAGAAACATCGATCAGCTGCTTCCTGCACACCCCCTACTGGGGATGTGCCTGCAACCCAGGTACATGCCCTTGACCGGAATCAAACTTGGAACCTTTCAGTCCTCAGGCTGACGCTCTATCCACTGAGCCAAACCGGTTTCGGCAGTTATGATTATCTTTGAGAATAAAATTGTTTGATGACTTTTGTATAATTTAATCCTATATAATAAAGAGGTAATATGCAAATTGACCATCACTTTAACACAAGATGGCTGCCCCCATGTGGACACAAGATGGCCACCACAAGATGGCCAACAGGGGAGGGAACTTGGGGGCAATCAGGCCTGCAGGGGAGGGCAGTTAGGGGCAACGAGGCCTGCAGGGGAGGGCAGTTGTGAGTGACCAAACTGCAGGGGAAGGCAGTTGGGGGTGACCAGGCTTGCAGGGGAGGACAGTTGGGAGGGACAAGGCCTGCAGGGGAAGGCAGTTGGGGGGACCAAACCTACAGTGGCTGGAAGTTGGGGGAAACCAGGCCTGCAGGGGAGGGGCAATTAGGGGTGACCAGGCCTGCAGGGGAGGACAGTTGGAGGGAACCAGGCCTGCAGGGGAGGGCAGTAAGGGGCAATCAGGCTGGCAAGGGAGGGCAGTTAGGGGCAATCGAGCCAGCAGGGGAGCAGTTAAGTATCGATCAGGCTAGCAAGGGAGTGGTT
The DNA here is from genome assembly GCA_026230045.1 of Corynorhinus townsendii. Classification (NCBI taxonomy): domain Eukaryota; kingdom Metazoa; phylum Chordata; class Mammalia; order Chiroptera; family Vespertilionidae; genus Corynorhinus; species Corynorhinus townsendii. The sequence goes on along the minus strand of JAPDVU010000001.1, from coordinate 73,316,728 downwards.
AGGGGGCAATCTGGCTGGCAGGGGAGCAGTTAGGTATCGATCAGGTTGGCAGGGGAGTGGTTAGGGGGCAGTCAGGCTGGCAGGCAGAAGTGGTTAGGGGCAATCAGGCAGACAGGCAGGCACGTGGTTGGGAGCCAGCAGTCCTGGATTGTGAGAGGGATGTCCAACTGCCTGTTTAGGCCCAATCCTAGTAGACATCCTTCAGACACTTGGACATCACTCGAGGGATTCCAGATTAGAGAGGGTGCAGGTTGGGCTGAGGGACACACACACACACACACACACACACACACACACGTGCATGAATTTCATGCACTGGGCCTCTAGTCTTAATATAATAAGCTAGATTTACCAACAGAAAAGTAGAGAGAGAGTAAATGCATTCATAAGAATATCATTACTACACACCTTCAAAAATATATAAAAATATTTAAATTTCCCCTGAGAGATTATTTTAGGAGTTGAGCCTGAGCATCTAAGAGTACCAAAAACAAAAACAATACTAAATTATTTTTAAAAATACAGTTATGCAAAAAACTCTTCTGGTTAACACTGCATCTAAAGAGAAAGAGGAATCTTCCTGAGAGCAATTATTAAACAATTCCTCTTGACCCAATCCTCAAAAATGTCTCTAATTATAGAATATAAAATAGTTTTCATTTTGAACATAGTTGATCGAAGGCAACTTTTAAACAGAAAATATTTGGTTAAAATTGTCTCAAATTTAGAAAAAGATTAACAAGTAGCTATGGGAACAAGAACCCAATAGAACCAATTTTAAATGTGTTTAATCAGTGATCATGAATCTCAATCACCAATCAAGCAATGTCAGCTTCGTCCTTCTGAAAGAAAGCCAATCAGAAACAATCTTATTTGAATAAACATGTCTCAGAGTGCCAGCCAATAAAAACCCATCTCATCTAATTAATCATGCTGCTTCATATGATGCCAACCCACTTAGGCCTCTGAAAGTCTACTAGTCTTGAAACCCCACTTCTCCAAAAACCATATATAAGAAGAGTAGGCTTCTCTGTTAGAAAAGAGTGGGCCTGACCATCATAGCTCTGCTACTATAGTGAGCAAAATATTCCAACTTCGTCTTTTTAGTTCAGATATTGAGGGCTCACATTTGTTAAAGTCCTAGAATAATTTACCACTGTTCCATTTTCTATTTCTTAATATATGAAACTTGCTATTTCTTTGATCCATTTTACTATAACTAAAACTACTATAAATATCAATTATAAAATGGTGAGTATCCTATCTAATAAAAGAGTAATATGCAAATTAACCATCACTCTGCGACAAAGATGGTGATGCCCATAGCGCCAGGGCGGGATGCTGGCATCATCACCCTGGTGACGATGTTAGTGTCCCACTCCCAGGCCACAGAGGGACAAAGGGCTGCCGACAGAATGATGGGCCACTGGGCCAGAGGCATGCCCCAAGCTGCAGTGGCTTGGGGCACGTCCCTGGCCCAGCAGACAGAGGCCCAGCAGACAGAACACGGGCTCCTGGGCCGGGGGCGTGCTCCTGCTGCCGCTGCACCGGTTGGGACACTCACAAGCCTAGGGGACAGAAGTCCAGCAGACAGAACATGGGGCTGCTGGACCGGGGGCATGCTCAGAGTCACCACCACACAGCTTGGGGCACACCCCCAGCCCAGCGGACAGAAGCCCAGCAGACAGAACATGGGGCCGCTGGACCGGGGGCATGCTCAGAGTCACCACCACACAGCTTGGGGCACACCCCCGGCCCAGCGGACAGAAGCCCAGCAGACAGAACATGGGGCCGCTGGACTGGGGGCATGCTCAGAGTCACCACCACACAGCTTGGGGCACACCCCCGGCCCAACGGACAGAAGCCCAGCTGACAGAAAGCAGGCACTGGGCTAGGGGTAAGCTCTGAGACACTGCCACGCAGCTTGGGACACACCCCAAGCCAAGCGGACAGAAGCCCAGCAGACAGAATGCAGGGCTGCTGGGCCGGGGGCATGCCCCCAGCAGCCCCTGCAGTGTGGCTTGGGGCATGCCCCCAGCCAGTGGATGGAAGCCCAGCAGACAGAAGACCAGCGGACAGAATGCAGGGGGTCCTCTGCACATGAGCTGCAGAGGAAGCTTCTTTTCTGAAGGCTCATTGGCTAAGCTCCCTGTAAGTTGCCTCTCACAGTGTTCTTGGTAACTTGGGTAATAAGAATCCAAGAAGGTGATCTATGGTTTTTCCACCACACTCCTGGAGGAAAAAACTAAGGTCTGCTGCTGGAGGGGCTAAGAAATGTCATATCCTGCCCTAGCCAGTTTGGCTCAGTGGATAGAGCCTCGGCCTGCCAACCACAGGGTCCAGGTTCAATTATGATCAAGGGCATATACCTAGGTTGCAGGATCCTCCCTGTCCAGGGCCCAGGTCAGAGCTCATGCAGGAGTTAACCAATCGAAGTGTCCCTCTCACATTGATGTTTCTTTCTGTCTTTCCCTCTCTCTTCCAAGCTCTCTAAAAATCAATGGAAACATATCCTCAGGTGAGGATAAAAAAGAAAGAAAGAAAAAAAATGTCATATCCAATGAAAGACATATCTTGAAAATGCCTAAAGAAAGTTGTCATTTTTTCATGATGCAGGGACTGGAGTCCGTGTTGATGAAAACACCCAGCAGCGGCGGGGTGATGGGGCGGCGCCTTCCTCTGATCAGTCCGGTCACCTCCCACAGAGGAAGGCCAGACTGCAGCTTAGGCCCGCTCCCCATCAGTAGGACATCTCCTGAGGGCTCCCAGTCTGTGAGAGGGGACAGGCTTGGCTGAGGGAACCGCCCCCCCCCCTCCAGTATACAAATTTCGTGCACCAGGCCTTTAATCCATAATATCGGGCTTTAGTCCCTAAATGGAAAAACACTCATGGGAAAAACAGAGCTTATTTCAAAAGGCCAAAATAAATTTAAAATGCACATAATTGACAAGTAAAATTGTCAGAATGATTCCACATCAAACTTGTTTATTGCTTAAGTTAGAATTAGCATAAGTTTTAAAACAATAAGTCAAACTCACTTCATTCACTCAGTAAATATTTGTGCAGTACTGTATCCCAGGACCTTCCTAAGCACTAAGGCTATATGGCAGTGAACAGACAAAAATCCTAATCATGAGAGGGAAATAAACAGACAATAATAATAAACTAGATAGACAAAATATACAGAATGTTAGAGGAGAAAAACTAAAGCAAAGAAATACAATTTTGATATGTTTTGAGGATTAATAGTGAGCAAAATATTAGGCTGGCCCCAAAGTTGCTTTTAAGTAAAGAAGTAACGGAATGAAAAAAGTGTGCATGAGGATATCTGAGGGAAAAGCTTTCCAGTTAGAATCAACTGCAAGTACAGAATTATGCAAATAGCATAATCAATATCATAATCAATATGAATCTTGAAGTATACTGTTCTTCCAGCTGACCAGTAAGAATAATTGCTTTTCTAACGGATGATGTGTTGATGTTTCACTATATAATTATAAATTAACTAGAGGCCTGTTGCACGAAAAGATTCGTGCAATAGGCCTTCCTTCCCTGGGCTTCCAGCACTGGTTTTCCTCCGGCACCTGGGACCCAGGCCTTTGCTCCGGCTGGATTCAGTCTTCTTCATCTTCACTGCACACTCTGGCCAGAGTCTGCCGTCTTCGTCTTTGCTGCGCACTCCGGCTGGAGTCTGCCACCTTGGTCTTTGCTACAGACTCCGGAGTCTGCAGTCTTTGTCTTCACTGCAGCTGGAGTGCCACTCCTGTAGATCCCTTCAACCCCCACCCTCCCTCTCATAGGAGGCATCCTGCCTTGCCCAGCCACTCCACACCTGGAGCAGCTGGGCAGCCGCCATCTTTGTCCTTTTAATTTGCATATTCCCTCCTGATTGGCTGGTGGGCGTAGCAGAGTGATGGTCAATTTTCATGTTTCTCTTTTATTATTGTAGATCCTCTTCTAATTAACTTAATTTTTGTGAGCTTAATGATTGTTAACACTCTAGAACAATACTAAAGTTTAAAAAAAAAAGACAAACAAGTGTACCTGTCCATCTGATCAACTGCATGCATACTTGCACTTCTACTTAACAACAATTCCACCATTTGTTCTTTGTTTTCACTTTTAGCAAGTGAAAGTGGTGTAAAGTCATCCTGCAAAGCAGCAAAAAACAATTTACAATTTATAAAATTACATATATCCACACTGAATTTTAAAACTTTTATAATAAAAGATCCTCTGAACTTAAACATATAATATAGAATGTAAATAAAAATCTGTTGCCAACTGTTCCTTTTCTTTAAAACGCCCCCGTCTCCCTCTTCAACAGATCAACTGCAACATCATTCTCCAAAGTTGACTTCAAACATTTATAGTACAGGTTCCAAGAATCTTTGTTCCTGACATAGTATCTGTTGTGGTATACTGGCATTATTTTATCCCCTGTGGATGCTGCTTCCTGTTCCCACTTGCACTCACCCATCTCCCGCTGCTGGGTACCAGGTCTCCTCCTCCCACCCATCCCAGCAGCACTCATTTCCTAAGCCCAGCCTGCATAGCAGCCAGTCCCCAGCATCACTTCACTCCCCTAGGCCTTCAGGCCTTTGTGGGCTCTGAACTTATCACCCATTCACAAGCACCAATAGGAAGTCCTTCCTTCTGGGGTGGAAGGGTAGCTAGCAGGGAGACTTTTGCCCTTTTCATGGATACCACATTTCTCCAACCCTCCCTGATTTGGCTTTGGAGTTGTTTCCATAGTGACAGGGCCTGATATATTGCAGTCAGTATATGTATGTGAGAAAGAAAATGCCTGTGGCTAAAGTAAAGATGTATCTCAAATATTTTATAAATAAACTTATTTGATCTATACCTTGTTTTTCACTTCAATATTCGCCATGCATGAAATCAGCTTTTCCACCATAGCTATATTTTGACCAAGGACAGCATAGTGGAGAGCAGTGTTGCCATCGATGTCCGTTACATCTGGATCAGCACCATGGTCTAGCAGAATAGCTGCACATTCTTCTTGCTGGCACTGTACAGCCTGACAATATTATGCCAAGAAATAGATTGTAAATTCTAGGAATTCAAATTAAGCATTCCACAAGCTTCCCCAATTACTTATAGTTAAGTGAGATAAACTCTTTTTCATTCTAAACAATGAAATCAAATCCATCTTATGTTGCCCTAGTTGGCTACTACATACCTTCACCAGCGCCGTCTTGTTTTCGTTGTCACAGAGGTTCAACAGGCATTTCCTGCCTACTAGGAGAGTCACCACCTCTGGATGGCCATTGGCACAGGCCAAATGTAAAGCAGTCCTATGAAAGTGAGAGGACTCTTTAGGAACTAAGAGTGCACTATCTCAAAGCATTAAATTATTCGTGTAATTGTAAACATGTATCCCTATGCCTTCAGAACAAATATTAGTTTTCTTTTGTAGACCGTACAATATTTATTAGTTCTTGTTACCACATTAATGAAGGAGAAGCCGATTTGAAGAGAGAAAGCTTGACCTGGGAATTCAACTCGACATGGGTCTGATCCTATTTTAACTCTTTTTTGCATTAGCTATCCACTTGGCCTTTCTGTGCCTCAATTTCCTCATCAACAATATGAGGATAAAAATAGTAGTGATCTCACAGAATACCATTGTTTGTTTCAATAAGAAGCTAAGCAAAGTTTATTACAGTTCCTAGCACACATAAAGCTCAATAATTATTAGATAATATTATTATCATTATTTCTATTACTATGACCTTACAAAGACAACATTTCAATTAAACAAAATGATATCGTATCTACTTTGTGGATATGTCTTAAGGATCACAAGAACATGGTATTTCCATAATTCTAAGGTGCTTATTCTCTCTCTCTCTTTTACATCTCTTACATTGGAATGCAATTTACAATTCAGAACGTCTTACAGCTATAATTGGCAGCATTATTTAAAGAAATTCTTATTGGTACATAAAATACTGGGCATCATACCATCCATGGTATACAACAGATCTCTTGCAGTTCTAGCCATACGGTTGGCATGTAAATAAATTTCAGTTCTAAAAGCCTTTGGGGGAAAAAGGGGAAATAGGACTGAGAGATCAAAATAAGCATTTTTTTAAAAAAAGTAATTCTTACTTTGATTTTCAAGAAATTTTAAGTCAAAGGAAACTCAGGATTCAAAAGAATAGGGATGACTCATTTTGTTCAATATTTAGATTTACGGATTGTATGGGAATCAAATATTTCCAATGATCAATATTAGAATTTAATACCATTATAATTTTCAAAAGGACAGGTAAAGATTATCTTTGACTTAACTTCAGAAATATTTTTAGTTGAAGGGAGAGAGAAAAAGCTTCAACTGTAATTAGGTCTTAATACTTTTACTCTGAATTTCTCATTTTGTCCACTCTGGGCAAATGAAGATTTTTTTAAAATATATTTTATTGATTTTTTTTTTACTGAGAGGAAGGGAGAGGGATAGAGAGTTAAAAACATCGATGAGAGAGCAACATCGACCAGCTGCCTCCTGCACACCTTCTACTGGGGATGTGCCTGCAACCAAAGTACATGCCCTTGACCAGAATCGAACCTGGGACCCTTCGGTCAGCAGGCCAATGCTCTATCCACTGAGCCAAACCGGTCAGGGTGCAACATGAAGATTTTAAGGATGAAAGAGGCCTTAAAGACGGATTGAAAGGATCCTGAGTAGAATATGTCTGCTACATAATAGATATTCAGGTTATATTTCATGTACAAATGGATTGAAAGAATGGATAAACACAGTGGGAGAGTTCAGTATTTTCTAAAGAAAATTTTTATAAAGCAAAGTGATACTTCTTCAATAATAATAATCACTTATATTTCCTATTTTTTATTTTTGATTTTCACAAGCACAACTACAATGATTTATCTATAATAGTTTAAATATTATATGTAAAAAAGCTCTATAAAGTAAAAATCATATGTATATGATTAGATTTATACATACACTTTACAGGTACAGATAAAAAGATTCCCTTTACTTCTGAAGAAGCTAAAAGTTGTCAGAAGATACCAACCCTCAAAAACAGAAAGTGAGAAATTATTTTTATCTGTGCAAGATTCATATTACTTCTCTTCCCCAGGATTATTTCACTCATAATAATATTACATTTGCTAGAATTCCTATCCATGTTCATTGTAGAAATTAAATTTTTTTTGCTTGCACTGCAATAGTGCCTTATTATTATTTTGTTATCCTCACTTGAGGATATGTTTTTATTGGTTTTAGAGGGAGAGAAGGGAGTGGGAGAGAAAGAAACATTGATGTGAGAGAGAACACTGAAGTGAGAGAGAAACATCAATCAATTGGTTGCCTCCCACACACTTCCCAACTGAGTACTGAACTTGAAACCTGGGTATGTGCCCTGACCAGGAATCAAACCCATGACCCTTTGGTGCATGGGACAATGCTCCACCCAACTGAGCCACATGGGCCAGGGCAGAAATCATTTTTTGTTTTTGTTTTAAGAAAATTTCACTTATAATACAAATGCTCAGAAATAAACATCACATTTTATACATATGTTCAGCTAATAGAAGATCATAGTATAATATACATAGTGTGTATGTATAACCAACTCATTTATTCTTAATTCATTCCTACTTTAAGCAGTGCTGAGAAAAACAAAGTGTATATAATTTATCTAATTATTTTACAAACATAGTTTAGTATCAATGCAATTGTTGGGTACAGAGAACATATTTATTTAGCACCAAATTGCCTATTTCCAAAGTAAAATGCAACTTAAACTTTAAGCAACTGTATAAGGACCATTGTTGGTCATCTTCACAAACTTTGTGGATGGAAAACATTATTTCACTCCTTTTTTAATTTAAATTCCTTTTCTTACCAGGGCCACTAAGTATTTTTTCCTTTGTCCATTGGTCACTTGTAGATAAGCAAAAAGTACTCTTTTTCACTTTCAAGTTAGAGTTTTTTCTTGTTGATTTCAAAGACTTCTCTGTAAAAGAAGTCATATTTTTTCTCCGATATACATATCTATATATTACACATGTTATTTTGTTAATATTATTTTCTAACAGACAGAGGGCTTTTTTATATTGCTCAATCAACATAAGAAAATGTGTAAATAGACATTTGTGTTTTCTTCTGGCACTTTTCTCATTTTGTATATTCAAAACTTTCCATCTGGAACTTTTTTTGGGGGGATAGAAATCTAGCTAGTTTTCTCCAAATATTTAACAGGTATTTCTCTACCATTTGTACGCAATTCACCTTTTCCTACAAACAAGACATATCACCAGTGTCAAGTTCTAAAATCTTCCATATATTTGGGTGTTGGGTCATTTTCAATTCTGTTCCAATCATTTACTATCTTTTCAGCTGTTAATAAACAAAAAATTTGTGGAAAATTATAGCACATATTGATGTCTACTATACAATAATATTCTTCATTTTATCACAACAATAAAAGATAACCTGTGTAACTCAAAAAATTTTAAACTATATTTAATTAGTTTGTAAAATTGATCAACAAGGGAAGAGCACACAGTCTGAAAAGTGAGTCTTCTTAATCACGACCACAGTCAGCTTCCCACTTCAAAGTTACTTCTGAGTTTCCTCCATACAGAATATAGGCATACAATGGTTATCAGATTTTACCCTAAGAACTTTTCGCCCAGAAGTTGACCTATGATGAGAATTATTTCTCTCATTATGCACTTTTCTACAGTATATAGCATTATGGTATAAAAAGTGAACATCAAAAATAAAATGCTGTATACATAATTTCGTTTCTATTTTGATATTTAGTTACATTGCTTTACAATTGTCAATAGAGTGCTCTATCAGGGGAATTATGAGTGGGTCCTAAAGCTTTTTTTGTTTTGTTTTTTGCTGCTCCTAAAGTTGGCCTGAGGGCTAGACCCAACCTAAGGTCCCCACCACAAGCCGGGAAGGACAACAGCCCAGCTCCTGGTGGACAGGAGGGCTGGGACCCCCCCCCCCCCCCCCCCCACCGCATCACCACCACCACCAACACCCTCTGCTGAGCCGGCAGGTGAGCGCTTCTCCCAGGTGAGTGCCTCCTCCGGGCTGACCCAAGGCTGCGGGCCTCGCAGGCCCAGTTACCTGCCCATCTTGTCTCTGTCATCCACGCCATGTATCCGGTGCAATAGTATCTCCTTCACTTTTGCTGCGTCACCCACGCTGGCGGCCTTGTGCATCTTGCCCAGGTCTTTGTTTTGGATGAGGTACCCGGGTTCTCCGTTTCCCACGCTGCTCCTCCCGTTATCGGTGGAGGAGCCGGAAGACAACACCTCGGGCCTCCTGTCAAAGGTGAGTATCTTCTTCATGACAGAGAGCTTAGTCCCCTCCGCTTTCCATGCCTCCGCAACCCAACACTATCTCTCAAAACAAGCCAACCACCTGGGCCACAACAGTTCAGAAGGACCATTCAACGGTTTAGAACCTCTGGGTCCAGAACCAGAGTCACCAAGCGCCGCTGCCCAACTGCTGCCCTTGCTGAGCATGTGCACAGATGCCCACAGGCCCAGGTGCCCAAAGATGCTCTATCTAAAGCAGCCTGGGGGACACATCTGGAAACAAAGAAGAAAGGAAAGTCTGGTCCTCAGCAGCATTCTTTGAACCTCTCTAAAAGCTTAGAATGGTTCCAAATAACACCTGCTATCAGAAAACAAAAGGAAACAAACCAACAAAAACAACAAAGATGCTCAAAGGGTAACTCTCCTGCAAAGGTCTGGGCTACAGTGTGAGCCCCATAGGTTTTCCAGTCGGGGAGGACAGCTGCTGGTGAGTAAATCCAGGAGGCCCAGCTGCCAGTACAGGGTGCTCATCATCGGAATGGTGGCTGAGCATGCAAACATATGTATCTAAACAAACAAACAAAACACTTTAACTTTCAAATCCAAGTGTAAATTAACAGGAAAACTCAGCAATCTGGATCAGCCAGGGCAACCTGGGAGCAAAGTCAATTATGACTATAAGACAAGTGGGACCAGTTTCAGTGGCAAGTCTGCAGCGACAGAACCGGTGGAAACAACAGAAAGATTGCAATGTCCTTTTTTACCTCTCCATATCACTTGTGAAAGACGGTTGTCTCTTGGTCTTAGGGAACCCTTTTGATATTCGAAAATTTTAAGGGAGAGAGTATAGGAGACAGGTCCCCAGAAAATACAGGGGACACCACCCCTTTTCTTCCCTTATATGAACTGAGTCAGATCTGTCAGGGTGCGGATGGATGTGTCAGCATGCTAAGTGTTACAATCGGGATATAATAAGATTTGGGGTCTCCTGGAGGTCAGGTTCAGTGCCATCTTGGCTTGGGCTAACTCTGGTCAATTTTTGCTATTCTAGCCCTCTTCCTTTTGTGTTTTTTCCTGTAACTAACATGGAAAAATAATACAGAAGGTTTCAACAGCCTAGGGGGCCTACAGCCAGGTGACAGAAGCACCTGGGTTATATGGTGCCTGGCTATTCTCTCTTTTGAATAATCTCAGAAATATCCACCTGGACCTTAATCCAAAATTCAACAGATATACAGGTATGTCAGCAGTGATGTCTTAGCTGATCCACAGCTATTAACAAGCTGTCGGTTCTTTCCTTTACTCTTCAACTGCTGCACTTTTAATTTAGAACACCTCGGAATTTTTTTCTTGTCATTACAGTGTTGTTAAATTCTAAAACTGAATGATTTACTAGATGCCACTTTACCAGGTCTTCTGAAGTATTTTGGAACATTAAGATTACATTGATATCACCTACCTCATAAGATTGATCTGAAAAGGAAACCAACAGAATGTGCTAAGCCTGGGGCCTGCACACTACTCAGTCCTGTTAACCTGCAGCGTGGATAGGCATTCGGGCTCTGGGGGCAGGCAACCTGGGTTTGAAAACTGGCTCTACTACTTGCTGTGTTACTTTAAGCAGGTGTCTCAACCTCTCTGTGCCTTAATATTCTCATCTTTAAGATGGGATAATAATAATAGCACTTACCTCATAGGGTTGCTGTGAAAAAAAAGACATGTTAAAGCGCTTAGAACATACGAACTGTTCAATAAATAGTAGCCTCTTTTATTATTATTTTAGGTTAGTCTTACAAAAAAGTAGCACCTTACCTCTAAGAGGCAGCATAGCAGAGGAAAGAGCCCTGAACTGGGACTCCCTCGGGCAAGCCTTTGGGTGACTTTGGATGAATTACTTCATCTCTCTGAACCTCAGTTCTTTCATCTGTAAAATGGGGATAATAAAGATAGTTCCTCCAAAAATAAAAAAAGATTCACATTGAAAAGTTTTTACTGACCTTGTACAACAATTTTCCAATAACACCTTCCCCTCTACCAGTGCTCTTCTTACAAAAACAAACAAACAAACAAACACAAAATCAACTCATCACAACAAAGTCGCCCTTATAAATACAGCATATTCTTCAAGCAATTGAATAAGAAAAAGGAGGAGGAAGACAAATTGCATTTCTTATAAGCTCACTGATTATTTCTTTTGGGTCTTCTTTTATTTAGTATTTAGATCCATCACTTTGTTCTAATTCTTTAAACCTCTTAGAATTTCCCTTAATCAGAACTGAATGTGTTACCCAGCTGAACAAGAGTTTATCCACTTGCACACACAGAAGGCAAGAAACGTACAGGCAGGAGTTTGCAGTGGAGAAAATAATTAACTTACTAGGATTGGTGCCAATAAGGAGAATGGGCTCAAACTCCAAAATACCAGCTCGCTGATGATTTACAGATGAGAGGCTTCATAGAGCAGACTCATAAATCAGCATGAGGACGAGATTTGGAGTTGTGGGTGAAACTGATTGGTCAAGAGTGAGAGAAAGGCAGTAAATCATGGTTTCAGGTCTGGAGGCCAGCTTCCCTGTCCCTCAGTCTGGTTTCATGGGGATGTGGCCAGGGGATCTTTCTGCTTTAGGGCTCAGAAGCTGAAACACAATTTAGGGCATGATGTTATCTTTAGCTTAACAAAACCCATACCTGACCATTAGTCAGGACCTGGGCATTGTTTCTTACTGCCTCTGGAAGTTCATAAGGGAAAGGACCCAGGTTTATGGGACATGCTGTGAAAAAAAACAAAACTGAATCGAATACTGGGGCTACATGTTAAATCAGAATCATATGTTAAATCATGACCATTGGTTTCAAATGCACTTATCTATTTTTTTTCTCTAAACTATATAGCGTGTAAATAAATACCAAATATAGACACTAAGCTCTTAGTAATTAAAAGACAATTTTTGGAGGGGAGGGATGATGAGGGTGTCAACATAAGAAACATTCAAACCTATAGAGAATTTTTGTGAATTTGAGCCAAGCTGTTGACAATTGCCAGGAAGCAAAATCTCAAGGGGTTGAGATAACGTTCCAGAGAATGGGAGTTTTGCACCTTATTTTATACATTAGAATCAAAAGAGAAGATGCAAGAGGGTTACATAAAATCCATTGGTGATAGATTAGGGAGGTGGTAGAAAGCGAAGCAGAGAAACCCTGGGAATTGAGTGAAAAATAAAATGATAGACACATATCTCTTTTACATAGGTGGCTATAGGATAGTTAACAGTCTATAAGTAACATCATAACCATAACAGTGAGAGGATTTATGGTCTCTGCCCTGCTGCATTGGTTGTGCCCCGAGGAGTCTGGAAAAAGGGGAGTTACCCTTACATTCCCAGAGGTATGTTTTGGTAGATGCAAAAAGCAATAGACCCGCTCAGTTAAGGCAAAGATAGGCTTTAACAGAGAAGATTCTAGCTTAGGACATGACTACCTGCTATAAACTGCTTTTAGTTAAAAAGTTTAATTTCAGACCATCCTTTGTGGTAACTTTAGTTCTCTAAGTTCTCAAGGCCACCACGCCCGCCTTCCCTGAGCTTGTCATGTTAGCATATCGCCCCTTTTTATCCACAGGGATAATGCCCAGTGAACACTAAATGTCACCATAAAAAAGACTGCTAACTGCCCACCAACTGATTTCAGAAGGTGCATTCTGTAAATAAGTTTCCTGGATCTATGTGAAAGGAGTTTTAGGGATGATATAGGCAGGTTTAGGGAGATTTAGGAATAAAGAGGGTCCATGGGGAAGGACTGCATAGGTGAGGGCTTGGAGCTGCCAAAAGGCATATATTCACAGAGAAAATAAAAGAGGTGCCTCAGGATAAGGGGAGAGGAAAACACCCATTCACAAAAGGTAGGGAAAAGCCACAGGGTATGGGGAGAAAGAGGAAACAAACTTTCACAGGGGGGAGAGAAATGCTAAGAAATGGGAGAAAGAGGAAAACAGATTTTCACAGGGAGATAGAGAATTCTGCCACTGACGGGGGAGAGAAGGAGGGAGGCACCACGTGGGTTTTGGGCTTTGAAGCTGATATGCTACCAATTGGAAGGGCAGCATCAAGAAACAAAGAACTGCAGCCTTTGTAAACCTTAGGAAAAAGGAGCTTGGTGGGCTACCCCCTTGAGACCCTCTCTCTACGTGGGAGTCTGTACTTGCTTCCAATAAATTTCCACCCTTTCACCTACCACTTTTTGTCCATGGCTTTATTCTTCAAATCCATCTGATCAAGGACCCAGGTAAGAAATCACCCTTGCATCCTGCTCAGGAAAACAACCCAACTCCTATGGATGGGCCAGTCTTAGATGTATATGTTTGATCTGCCTCAGAGAAGCTGAATGAGTCTAGTTAAGTTTAAAAGAGACAGATATTTATAGGAATCTCTATTAGTTTATACAAAGAAATTAACCATTAAATGGATCAAATAATTACATCTCTAGATCCATTTTCAGTTTTCATAGGGGGGATTTGTAATCTGATAGAGCACCTGAATTAATCTGAAAGATAATCATATTATTTTGAAATTCTGAAATACACATATGTATAGGACTAGAGGGTTAAGTTTCTTATATGGGAGCAGAGGGTTAAGTTTTTCTCTTTTCTAAGTTTCATTTCTCAGGCCGGTGCACCTGCATACTCCCTTTGATCCTGAGCAAAGTGATTGGGGAGGTGATTCAGCTTCAGACAATGTACCTTGTACCCAGCAAGCAAGCAGAGCCCAGCCATTAAGCATGATAAGCTGACCCCACCAGGAGCCAAGATATCTTACCTCCTGACAACCAGGAACAATAGTTGAATTTTGCTGAGTCCCAGGACTGAATGCAATGGCATTCTATTCCCAACCTCACCCTAGTCTATTTTCCCAATATAATCCTTCCCCCTGCACCTTGCTGTAAAACAGGTTTTGGATGCTTGTTAGCTCCCTGTCTTCTTGATTGGCTGGCCTTCTCATAAACACCTTATATAATCCAACTCTGCCTTCATTATTGCACACTAGTGTCCCAGTTCACAAAATTCATGCACATTAAAAGGGAATTAATTGGAGGAAATACTTTAATATTGCTGTTTGCCCTTTCTCTAGAATAGAAGTGTCAGAGATGAAAGAAAATTAGTAAAATGTATATGAAAATCTCCCTCCTGTCAGAGTCTGGAGTGCGCCATGGGACCCAGACTCAAATCCTCGCCCACCTGCTTGTGCCTCCAAATTGCAAGAGACCCAGACCCAGCCAGGCCCACCTCCATTGGGTGAGACCCAGACTTGGCTGGCCCCACCCCCATCAAGCCCCACCGGGTGGGGGAGCGCAGCCTCAGGTTCCCCATCAAGCCCTGCCAGGCAGGGGGCACAGCCTCAGGTCCCCTGTCAAGCCCCGCTGGGCAGGGGCTGCGGCCTGAGGTCCCCCGCCCTGGCCAGGCACTATGCAGTCTCAGGTCCCTACTGATCAATGGTTACCACGACACAAACATGACATTCATTTGCATATTAGCCTTTTACTATTATGATTGCAACAGGCAGCCTGAGCCTACCCCAGGGGTTTCCCGGTAACAGAGGTATCCTAATTTAAATTAATCAGAGACCACTTAGTGCAAATCATTGTGAAGCTGTTAAAACAGCAGGGAGGAGGGGGAAACAGTGAAGCCAGCAGTCTTGGGTTTGTCATTTAAGGTAAATTTGTATACTTGGCATCAGCAATGAAAATTACACAATTTCACAATTTTTTAATTTTATAATTTTTCTCACAATAATACTTAGGACCTTTTCCAGCTTTATTGAGGTACTAGTGGCCTGGTGCATGAAATTCGTGCATGGGGGGGTGTCCCTCAGCCTGGCCTTCACCCTCTCAAGTCTGGGACCCCTCGGGGTATGTCCAACTGCCAGTACGATCCCACAGGAATCAGCCCTAAATTGGCAGTCAGACATCCCTCTCGCAATCCTGGACTGCTGGCTCCTAACCGCTCACCTGCCTGCCTGCCTGATTGCCCCTAACCACTCTGCCTGCCAGACTGCTTGTCCCAACCTGCCCTCCCCACCAGCCTGCTTGCCCCCAGCTGCACCCCTGACAGCCTGCTCACTCCAAACTGCCCCTCCCAATGGCTTGATCACCCTCAATTTCCTCCTCCCCCTACCCCCCCCCCCCCCCGCTGCCACCGGCCTGATCACCTCCAATGGTCCCCCTCACCGGCCTGATCACCCACAACTGCCATCCCATCCTGGCCTGATCACCCACAACTGCCCTCCCCTCTTGACCCCTAACCGCCTCTACCTTGGCCCCGCCACCATGGCTTTGTCCAGAAGAACATTCGGAAGGTCTCCTGGAAGGTCTCCCAGTCCAATTAGCATATTACCCTTTTATTAGTATAAACTAGAGGCCTGGTGCACAAAATTCGTGCACAGGGAGGGGGTGTCCCTCAGCCCAGCCTACATTCTCTCCAATCTGGGACACATTGAGGAATTTCCGACTGCCCTCTCACAATCCAGGACTGCTGGCTCCAAACTGCTCGCTTGTCTGCCTTCCTGATTGCCACTAACCGCTTCTGCCTGCCAGATTGATCACCCCTAACCACTCCCCCGCCAGCCTGATTGATGCCTAACTGCTCCCCTGCCAGCCTGATTGCCCCTAACAGCCTTCCCCTGGAGTCCTGGTCACCCCTAACTGCTCTCCCCTGCAGGCCTGGTCCCCACCTAACTGCCTGCCCCTGCAAGCCTGGTCACCCCTAACTGCTCTCCCCTGCAGGCCTGGTCCCCACCTAACTGCCTGCCCCTGCAAGCCTGGTCACCCCTAACTGCCCTCCCATGCAGGCATGTTCACCCCTAACTGCCCTGCAGGCCTGGCCCCCTCCCAAATGTCCTCCCCTGCAGGCCCAGTCACCCCCAACTTTCCCTCTTCTGCTGGCCTGGTCACCCCTAACTGCCCTCCCTTGCAGGCCTGGTCCCTCCCAACTGCCCTCCTGGAAGGTCTCCTAGAAGGTCTCTCAGTCTAATTAGCATATTACCCTTTTATTAGATAGGATACAGGCCTGGTGCATGGGTGGGGGCCAGATGGTTTGCCCTGAAGGGTATCCTGGATCAGGGTAGGGGTTCCCTGGGGCATGGGGCAGCCTGGGCAAGGGGCCTGTGGTGGTTTCCAGGCTGGCCACTCCCTCTGCCGGTGACACAAGCAGAGGCCCTGCTCTCTGGGATTTATTTATCTTCTATAATTGAAACTTTGTAGCCTTGAGTGGAGACCAGGGCTGCCAATGCGGGCGGGAATCTTGGCTTCCTCCATCGCCAGGGGCAACCCAAGCCTCCTGCTCTCTCCAGCTCTGTGGCTGCCATCATATTTGTTAGGTTAACTTGCATACTCGCTCCTGATTGGCTGGTGGGCGTAGCTTGTGGCGTAGTGGAGGTATGGTCAATTTGCATGTTTTTGTTTTATTACATAGAATAGAGGCCTGGTGCACTGGTGGGGGCCAGCTGGTTTGCCCTGAAGGGTATCCCGGATCAGGGTGGGGGTTCCCTTGGGGCATGGGGCAGCCTGGGCAAGGGGCCTGTGGTGGTTTGCAGGCCGGCCACTCCCTCCGCCGGTGATGCAAGCAGAGGCCCTGCTCTCTGGGATTTATTTATCTTTTATAATTGAAACTTTGTAGCCTTGAGTGGAGACCAGGGTGGGGGTTCCCTTGGGAGGCGGGACAGCCTGGGCGAGGGTCCGAGGCAATTTGCAGGCCAGCCATGCCCCCAGGGGGTGAAGGACCCCACTGGGGGGTAGTTGCCAGACTGCAGACAGCCATCATCCCCTCACCCATGCTGGCCATGACCCCCCCAGTGGGGACCCTCACCCCATGGGGGCATGGCCAGCCTGGGTAAGGGGCTGAGGGCTATTTTCAGACTGGCCACACCCCCTCCAGGGTGGTGGTTCCTGCTGGTGTGCTTGGCCAGCCTGGGTGAGGGGCTGATGGCTTTTTGCAGGCTGGTCGCACCCCCCCAGCAGGGACCCTCACCCCATGGTGGTTGGCCAGCCTGGGTGAGGGGCTGAGGGCTGTTTGCAGGCCCCTCCCTCGGCGGCCGGCCCAGGCGACCCAAGCCTCCTACGTGCTCAGGCTGGCTCTGTGGTCACCACCTACAGGCCCCTCCTTCAGCAGCCGGCCAGGGCGGGCTCCGTGGCTGCTACCATCTTTGTCCCACTAATTTGCATATTCCCACCTGATTGGCTGTGGGCATCGCAAAGTGACAGTCAATTACCATATTGCTCTCTTATTAGTATAGATAATTGGTTTACAAAAAACTGTACATAAGTGATGTATTAATTTGGTGAGTTTTGATATATGAATGCCCCCATGTTACCACCACCACAAAGGTAATAAAGATATCCATAACCCCCAGAAACTTAGAACTTAGATTTAAATATATTGTCTTAATGTTTAGACAATGTTTGTTTTTGCTGTTGTTGGTTTTTGACAGTACATGTTTAGTTTGATTTCAGCAAATTGCCTCAGCTCATCACAAGAGAGAAACTAGGCATCAAGAGATGGTGTCTTGTGGCCTCCGCAGTGAAGTGCTACCAGAAGACCACCAGGGGGAGCCTGGATCCCACACTGGAAAATTCACTCAGTAGGGATGGACTCCTCAGAGGGCAACCTGCATGCAGGTCATGTGAATTTTCCCTCCATTCCTGACAGGCTTATTTTAAAGCATTCAAATATGCACTTAGTGTTGAATGTAGGGTGTCATCTTTGAATGGTAAAATCCACGTACTTTTCAGTCTGAAATAGCATCTCTTATGTCTCCTTATGAGAGGACTTTTTTTTCCATTTTATTTTTTTCTTTATTGATTAAGGTATTATTTATGTGTCCTATCCCCCCTTTACCCTCTTACCCACCCACCCCCCACTCATGCCCTCACCCCCCGGTGTCTGTGTCCATTGGTTAGGCTTATATGCATGCATATAAGTCCTTTGGCTGATCTCTCCCCCATACCCCCACCCTCCCCTACCTTCCCTCTGAGGTTTGACAGCCTGATCAATGCTTCTCTGAGAGGGCTTTTGTTGCAAATACGTACAGAAGAAAGCCAAAATTTTTTTTAAAGATTTCTTAAAATCAAGAATTTAAGTGATTTTTAAATAACTGCATTCCAGAACAACTCTGGATCTTGAAATTCACAAAGTCTGGTATTCAATCAAATATCACCAAGTATTCAAAGAAGAAAATAAACCCATAAGGAGGTAAATCCATCAATAGGAAAGGGCCCAGAAATGACAAAGAATTATAAATAATGATGTTTAAAAGGTATAATAACTCCACTTCCATATGTTTAAGAGCCAGGGGAAAGATTGAGCATGTTAAGTAGTGATATGGGGAATATAAAAAAGACTCAACTATGAGATAAAAATTACTAAAAGCAGATATAATGCTACAGTAAAACAGATTAGTAAAATAGAAAACAGAGCAATAGAAACTGTCCAAAATGATAAGCAGGGAAAAGGCTTAAAGCAATAAAAATTTGATCATAGCATTAATAAACTGAGGACAATATGTAACAGGTTGCTGAGTGCAGAGGGAGAACATAATAGAAAATGATTTGAATAAATAATGGTTAAAAAATTACTCAAAATTGGTAAATGCTGCAAACCCACATAGCTAAACAGATTAATGAATCCCAAGACAGAAGAAATTATAGACAAATAAACCAAAGCAAATGATAATCAAAGGGCTTAAAACAAATAACAGAAATCATTTTAAAAGCATCAAGTGGAAAATAATACAGCACATAGATAAGAACACAATAATTATGACATCAGGCTTTTTGGTGGAAACAATGCACACCAGAAGATATTCTTACCAGTAAAAAAAAAAAAATCCTATAATACTGTAATTTAAAAACAAAACAAACAAAGTACTGTTAACCTGAATTTCTAAACTAAATAACAAAGTCTTTCAAAAATGAAGGTGAAGTAAAGCTTCTTTACCAAATAAGCTAGTATAAAAATCTGTCATTTACAACTTTGAAAATTCATAATGCCAATAAATTCTTGACGAAAGAATTAAGCAGTAGAGTTTCAAATTATTTTAAGACTAGAGGCCCGGTGCACAGATTCACCCTCTTGCAATCTGGGACCCCTCAGGGGATATCGAAGAGCTGGTTTCAGACCGATTCCCACAGGCCAGGCTGAAGGACCCCACCGGTTCATGAATCTATACACCAGGTCTCTAGTATGCATATAAGATCTTTGGTTAATCTCTTCCCACCTTCCCCACTTCCCTCTGAGATTCATCAGTCTGTTCCATGTTTCCATGCCTGTGGTGTCCGCTCCTGCATTGAGCATCTGCCCCCTGGTGGTCAGTGCACATCATAGCTACTGGCTAGCCAGCTGGTCACTTAGGCTTTTATATATATAGATTGTTATGTCTGACAAATCTAGACTTAGATATAGTTAACACATCTGTATCATTTCATTCTACTAACCATATTTTTTAAATAAAAAGTTTACCAACTATTTTCAAGAACATTCTGGACTGGCAAGATGGCCTTAAAAAATGTTTCTCAATGTACAGGTAAGTAAGTGTCTTTATCTCATAATTTCCTTCCGTGGCTATTCCCTGAGGACACAAAGCGGGGTATTGTGAGTAGGTGAAGCCATAGTGGAGGAAAGGTGGGAGGGATAAGGCATATTTTCCTGGAACAAAATTTTTTTTAGAAAAATGACATAAGACAGAGAAGCACGCTATTCCACATATAACAATGTCGGGAAGTAGCTTATAAATTCACATTACTTTTTAAGAATACACAAGATATAGATAAGCTTCACTGATGGTGTCTTTCCACCTCTCCTCAACCTTCTTATCAACCCCTCCTTCATCCCCACTAAAAATTCACACTTTGCCTCAGGATGTACCTCAATGAAGAAGTTTGTAGAAAATATCTATATTAATGGCATTTTGTACATAATGATATAATATATCCAGCATGTCCAGATATATATATATATATATATATATATATATATATATATGGACATGCTGGATATATACATATATATATAGATATAGATATAGATATAGATATAGATATAGATATAGATATAGATATAGATATAGATATATAGATATGTATATAAATATATAGATATACACACACACACCAGCGACCGGAACACTGTAATGACTGGAACAACCGATCCCTATGACACCCACTGTAGCCAGCAAACCAGCCTGATTGTGGGTGGGGCCAGTGGCCAACCTCCCATGAGCCCTTGCCCCAGCTAACCCCTCCCCTGATCACCCCCCTTAACCCAATAGAGGGTGGGGCTAGCCAGCCAACAGCCTGCAGCCCTTCCCCCAACCCAGCCCCACCCCAGATCAGCCCCCCACCCCAAGTAAGGGTGGGGCTGGCTGACCAACCACCTGTGGCCCCACTCCCTGGCCATCCCCACACCTGGTGGGCCCCCACCACCCCAATCAGCCTGTGGCACCTCCCCCAACCAGCTCCACCCTCAATTGCCCCCCCCCACTCTGATCAGGGACAGGGCTGCCAGCCAGCCATCCGAGACCCCTCCCTCTGGCTGGCCCCACCCCTGATCGGCCTTCCCCACACCAGTCGGGGGTGGGGCCAGCCAGACAACCACCCACAGTCCTTCCTCCCAACCACTGGCCCCTGATCAGCCCACCCCACACCAATTGGTGGCAGGGTTGGCCAACCAACCACCTACTGCCCCTCCCCCTGGCCACTGGCCCCTGATTGGCCCCCTCCCCCATTCAGATGTGGGCCCACTGACCCACCACCCACAGCCCATCCCCATGCCAATCCCACCAGCCCAATTAGCCCATGGCCCCTCCCCCCATTCCAATCATGGGTAAGGCTTGAGGCTATTGCTCGAAACCCCTCCCCCTGACTGACCCCACCCCAAATCATCCCCCCCACCCCAATCAGGGGCGTGGCCTGCTGGCCAATCACCCATGGCCCCTCCTCTCTGGCCTGCCTGACTCTGATTGGACCCCAATCGTGGCAGGCCGGATGACCAACCTCCTGCCACCTCTTCCTCTTGACAGGCCTGGTCACAATCCACCCTGATCAGGGCCAGGCTGGCCAGATCCCACCTGTGCATGAATTTGTGCACTGGGCCTCTAGTGTTGAATAATCCTGCTCAAGTCACTCAACATTTTTACTTCTCAGCTACCTCATTTCTTAAATGAGAAAATAGTATGACACACAAAATAAGTCACTAAATTGTTATTAAAATGTATGTAAAGACTACTGTCTTGGTAACTCATTCATGTCTTACAAAGAAATAGATATTAGAAGGAAGATTTAGAGAGAGCATTTCTTAGAGCTCAATAAGCTGAGAATGTTGCAACAAACCAAATGAAAAAGAAAAAAGACCATAACACCTCACCAGTCTTATATCAGGCTTGCATTCCATGTTCATGTACCAAAACAAAAATTAGACCTAATTGGGAACTGAATGAAAATAAAAACACCACACGACAAAAATAGTGGGGTGCTAAACCATTACTTAGATAAAATTTGATAGCTTTAAATACCAGGATTAGAAATGAAAGAATACATAAAATCAATGAACTCATCATCCTTCTGAAAAAAGTGAGAGTGCTAAAGAACAAATAAAGCCATTAGAAACATAAGAAAGGAAATAGTGGAAAATTAGTGAAATAGGAAACAGAAAGAAAATTAGTGAAACCAAGAGCTGGTTCTTTGAGAAAAACAATAAAATTGGTAAACCTCTGCAACACTGCTCTGGAAAAATGATAGAAAAAACAAATTATTAGCACCAGTGATCTTATATATTCTAGAGATATTAAAATGATAACAATGTAATATTATAAAAAACATTATGCTAATAAATTTAATAGTTGAGGAAAAGGAAAAACTTCTCAAAAGATACAAACTGCCAAAGTGCATTAAAGAAGTGGAAAATTTGAATACGCTTGTACCTAGTCTTAAATTTTTGAATTTTTAAGTTACAAATATTGAAACATTAAATCATTCAGTAACAGATGACTCACCATAATAGTTTGCTAGGGCTGTTATTACAAAGTAATACAGAAGGGGTGACTTAAACAACAGAAATTTATTATCTCACAGTTCTGGAGGCTAGTAGTATGAAACCAAGGTATTTGAATAGATAAACAATGCAATAAAAAGTGGTCAAAATACAATAACAGACATTTTTTTCAAAAACAATATACAAATAAACAATATGCACAAGAAAAGAAGATCAACATCATTAGTCATTGTGGAAATGCTAAATAAAACCACAATTTAAAATCACTACATACCGATCAAATGGCTAAAATAAAATATAGTTACAACACCAAGTATTCGCAAGGATGTGAAGAAAGTAGATTACTCATACATTGCTGGTGGACATGTAAAATGGTACAGCCATTCTAGAAGTCAGTTTGGCATTTTCTTAAAAACGAAATATGTAAATACTACATGACCTCACAAGTGAACTTTTATGTCTTTATCAGTGATGATTGAACACTTACACTGAGTGGCCAGATTACTATGATCTCTGAACGCATAATAATCTGGCCACTCAGTGTATATCCTATATAATAAAAAGCTAATATGGAAATTGTCCCCTCAACCAGGAGTTGGACCAGCAGGCAGGCTGGCCAACCGCCCATGTCCCCTCCCTCTGGCCAGGCTGGCCGGACCCCACTCATGCACAAATTCATGCACCGGGCCTCTAATATATATATTAGAGGCCCGGTGCATGAATATATGCTGTGTGGCCAGATTATTATGTGTTCAGAGATCATAATAATGTGGACACTCAGTGTATATGTGTAAAAAAAACCTGCATGTGATTGTCTATAGAAGTTTTATTCATAATAGCTAAAAAATTGAAAGAACTCTGATGTCCTTCATTAGGTAAATGGTTAAATGAATTGTGACTCTTCAATAACATAAATTACTACTTGGCAACAAAAAAAGGAACAAAATATTAATACATGCAAAAACCTGGATGAACCTGTAAGCAGGTACGCTCAATGAAAAAAATTCAATCACAAAACATTGCACACAATATTATTCCATTTATATAACCTTTAAATAATAAGTTATAGAAATATGGGAATAAAGTTAATGGTTGTCAGGGATTATCAGGGGGATGAGGGTGGATAAGAGAGACGTAGATGTGGCTGTGAAAGGGCCACATAAGGGATACTTGTGGTTGGCAATGTTCGGTATGTTGCCTACATCAACGTTAATATCATGGTTATGATTTGTACTATAATTCTGCAAGAAGTTATCATTGGGAGAAACTGGGTAAAGGATACATAGAATCTCTCAGCATTATTTTTTGCAACTGCATGCAAATCTACAATTGTCTGAAAATAGACAGGCTAATTCAAAATATAAAAATAAACTGATCTGGGTATTTCCTACCAGAATCTTTCTCTTGGGCAAGAGAGGTTTATCTATAATAATCTACACTAATAAGAGAGAAAGATACTAATTGACCGTACCTCTGCTACGCACACAGCAAATCAGGAATGATTTGCAAATTAACCCAACAAAGATGGTGGGTAAATTTCATATGCAGGCAGGGCAGGCAGCGCCAGACACCCCCCTCGGGGTCCAGGCCGCAATCGGGGACTGGGAAGGTGAGGCAGGCAGTGCCAGATGCTGCCCACGGGGTCCCTGGTCATGATCAGGGACAGGGCAATTGGAGCAGACAGCACCAGATGACATCTGCAGGTCCAGGCCTCAATCAGGACCAGGCAGACAAAGCAGGCAGTGCCAGACACCTCCCGCAGGGTCCAGGCCACAATTGGGGACCTGGGTAGGTGGGGGTGACCAGGGTCTCCGGGATCACTGTCTGCCCCCGGGCCACCTACGGACACCGGTGGAGCAGGGCAGGGTTGAACATTTTAATGAAAATGGGATGCCTGTGGCCTGCCCCACGGTGCCCCTTCCCTGGCGAGGAGAGGGAAGTGGGCAGTTAGGAGGCACCGGGGCTCAGAAGAGGCTGGGAACAACCTGCATGCGAGCTACCAGGAAGAGGTGCTGAACCATGAGGATGTAGAGGGCTGGCAGATGGAGGCACGCAAAGGTGCAGATGAGGTGGCTCTTGCTGGCGCTGAGCTGGAAAAGCGCATCAACAGCCTCATGGACGAAATCGCCTTTCTGAAGAAGGTGCACGAAGAGGGGATTGCTGAACTGCAGGCACAGATCCAGTACGCTCAGATCTCCATGGAGATGGACGAGTTCTCCAAGTCCAAACTCCCCACCACGCGAAAGGACATCCATGACCAGTACGAGAAGCTGGCTGGCAAGAACATGCAGAATGCCGAAGAATGGTACAAGAGCTGCTTCACCATGCTGACTGAGAGCACTGCCAAGAACACCTATGCAGTGCGTGCCACCAAGGACAAGGTGCCTGAGAGCCGCCGCCTGCTCAAGGCCAAGACCCTGGAGATCAAAGCAAGCAGGGACAGGAATGAAGCACTGGGAAAGCAGCTGCAAGAGCTGGAGGATAAGCAGAACTCCGACGTTAGTGCTATTCAGGACACAATCAACAAATTAGAAAATGAGTTGAGAACTACAAAGAGTGAAATGGCATGATATTTAAGAGTACCAGGACCTCCTCAATGTGAAGATGGCTTTGGACATTGACATTGCAGCTTACAGGAAACTCTTGGAAGGTGAGGAGACCCGGCTCAGTTTCACTAGCGTGGGAAGCATAGCCAGCGGCTACTCCCAGAGTTCCCAGGTCTTTCGTAGATCTGCCTACTGTGGTTACAGACCAGCTCCTACTTGATGTCCACTCACTCCTTCCCTTCGTAATACACCAGCCAAGTCCAGGAGGAACAGATGGAGGTGGAGGAGACCTTGAGGCTGCAAAAGTAAGTGAACCTAAGGATGAATCCCCCTCTGAAGGAGAAGCTGAAGAGGAGGAGAAAGAGAAGGAAGTGGCTGATGAAGAGGAAGGAGAGGAAGAGGAAGAAGGTGCCAAGGAAGAATTTGAGGGCACAAAAGAGGTAGAAGGAGGTGAAGGTGAAGGAGAAGGTGCCCAAGAAGCTGAGGATGAGAAGAAAGATGAAGGTGCTGGGGAGGAGCAAGCAACCAAGAAGAAAGATTGAGCCCCCCTTTCCTTAATTATTTCAGGAATAATCCTCCTGAAACCAGGTCAAACCCATCAGCAACCAAGCAGTTGAGTTCCCGATACTATATGAGTTAAGAAGTCAATATATATAACATTCTGAGGTGACTCAGGTTGGACATTAAAATGTTGTGCGATGGCTTTTCTCCTTATGCAGAGTATCTGTTTGCTTGCAGAGTGGCTTCCTGGCTTGCTGCCAGCCTGTGCATGGTCCTCACTTATGAGTTCAGGATCTATGACAATGTGAATAATTCAGATGTTTACAATAAAAACACATGAATACATGAATTCACTGATGTTAATGTTAAACTTCATGGAAAAAATAGTCCTTTGAATCTTTGGTGGTTAGAAATTAAAGACCTCAAATCATGTGCAATAAACAGTAAATAAAGTTACACTGAATGACAAAAAAAAAAAAAAATACATTAGGGGCCAGGGAACTGGGGAACCATTCCCAAATCAGGAAGGGAAGTCACAGGGTGTATATTATTGCTACAAATACAGTATTTCCTACTACTTACAGCATATACAATGTTATGTATTAGATGCCTTGCTATCGCATGAAGTACGTATTCTCATAGAGTAATACTGGTAGATATGTTATAGTTATGGCAGTATGTCATATCCTACCTATATTAATAAAAGGGTAATATGCTAATTAGACCATGAGACCTTCCAGACATCCTTCTGTACAAAGCCATGGTGACAGGGCTGAGGCAGAGGCGGTTAGGGGTGATCAGGCTAGGAGGGGGTGAGCAGGCTGGTGGCGGGGGGGACAGTTGGGGACGAGCAGGCTGGTAGAGGGGATCAGTTGGGGGTGAGCAAGCCAGCAGGGGGGTGCAGTTGGGGGCAAGCAGGCCAGCAGGCGGAGTAGTTAGAGGTGATCAAGCAGGCAGGCAGGTGAACAGTTAGGAGCCAGCTATCCCGGATTGCAAGGGGGTTGTCCAACTGCTGGTTTAGTCCCAATCCCACAGAGGTCCCAGACTGGAGAGGATGCAGGCTGGGCTGAGGGACACACCCAAAGCATAATATGCTAATTAGACCAGACAGCCAAACAACCTTCCGGGTGTCATTCTGGATGTCCTTCTGAACGAAGCTGCAGAGGCAGGGGCCAAGGCAGAGGTGGTTAGGGGCGATCAGGCAGGCAGGCAAGCAGTTAGGGGTGAACAGGCAGGCAGGCAGGCAGAATGGTTAGGGGTGACCAGGGAGGCAGACAGGTGAGCGGTTAGGAGCCAGGGGTCCTGGATTGCAAGAGGGATGTCTGACTGCAGAGATCGGGCCTAAATCGGCAGTTGGACATCCCCCGAGGGGTCCCAGATTGAAAGAGGATGCAGGCCAGGCTGAGAAACGCCCCCTCCCTGTGTACAAATTTCATACACTGGGCCACTAGTCTATAATAATACAAGTGTAATATGCTAATTAGACCAGACCACCTTCTGGACGAGGCC
Organism: Corynorhinus townsendii; assembly: GCA_026230045.1. Lineage (NCBI taxonomy): Eukaryota > Metazoa > Chordata > Mammalia > Chiroptera > Vespertilionidae > Corynorhinus > Corynorhinus townsendii. Next base: position 73,289,808 of record JAPDVU010000001.1, on the reverse strand, counting down.
AGGACTGCGAGGGAAGCCCGAGTCCCAGGTGCCAGAGGGAAGTTGGTGCCGACAGCAGGAGGGAAGTCCTACTCTTGCATGAATTTCACGCATCGGGCCTCTAGTACACATGTAAGTTCTTTGGTTAATCCCGCCCCCCCCTTCCCTCTGAAATTCATCAGTCTGTTGCATGCTTCAATGTCTCTAACACTATTTTGATTTCACATATGAGTGAGATCATGTGATACTGGTCTTTCTCTGACTGGCTTATTTCACTCAGCTTAATACTCTCCAGGTCCCTCCATGCTGTCTCAAAGGGTAAGACATCCTTCTTTTTTTACGGTTACATATCATTACATTGTGTAAATGTACCACAGTTTTTTAATCCATTCATCTACTGATGGGCACTTGGGGCTGTTTCCAGATCTTAGCTATTGTAAATACTAGTAATGCTACTATGAACATAGAGGTACATATATTCTTTCTGATTGATGTTTCAGGCTTCTTAGCATATATTCCTAGAAGTGGGATCACTGGATAAAATGGCAGTTCCATTTTTTATCTTTTTATTTTTAAGTAAACTCCTCCACACTATTTTCCATAGTGGTTGTACCAATCTGTATTTCTACCAGCAGGGTTTCCTCTTCTCTACAGCCTCGCCAGCACTTGCTGTTTGTTTTTTCTTTAATTTTTTATTGTTTTAAGTATTACAAATAGTAGTGCATATGTCTCCTTTTTTTTTCCCCCATTGACCTCCCCCCGACCTCCCCTACCCCCCAGTACATGCCTTCACCTGCCCGCCCTCCCCCCACCCCCACCACCCCAGGGTCTTGTATCCATTGGTTGTGCTTATATGCATGCGTACAAGTCCTTCGGTTGGTCTCTTACAGCCCCCCTCGCCCAATCTCCCCTGTCTTCCCAATGTAGTTTGACAGTCTGTTCAATGCTTCTTTGCCTCTATATCTTTTTCCCACCATTTCTTTCCTTTAAAAAGTTTTGCCTTTGCAGACTAGAAATAAACATATAATAACAAAACAAAACAAAACAAAAAAATGTTTGAGTCCCAATTTCAATGTCCAACAGTTCTGAGTCCCTGTTTCAATGTCTAACAGTTCCTTACGTGTACATGTCAGCATTGATATCTGGATGGTGGGCACATGGTGGCAATGCAGGTCCGACCCTGTCTGGTTTGGTCCTAGGTAACCTGCAGCAGTGCACAGCTGCTGACTGCTCACTTGGCAAGGCGCTGTCAGCGTCTTCCATCTCTGGACTGTTTCTCCTCTTGTCTTCGTGGTTGGAGCACACCTGTCAATTCCTCTCTGTTGCAGGAATCCACCTGGTCTTGGGGTTGTTTTCTGAAAATATACAAATATATTCTCGACCACAAGTTAACAAAAGAATCTTTTCTATATAATTGATTTGGGATCCTTTTTATTTTTGTTCAAATGATTTTCCTTTGTCTTATTTAGACACTGTGTGTGTTTTTAATGGCCATCTTGCTGTTAGCATTACACATGAAAATTAATTTGGTAAAGTAAAAATTTTCTAGATCTAATTTACTTATAGGATATTTTTCCTTACATGATATTACCCTACTATCCCCCCTCTTTTTTTTTTTGATTAATTGAGGTTTTTGTAAATTTTATAATGCAGTCTTGATAACTTTAAATTTAAATTTTTTTTTTTGCCCAAAAATATGACTGATTTAGGTTCATTGCATATTCAGGAATTTTACCATGAGATGAACTACCAATAGAAATTTTAGTTATTACTTTAAGAACAGCTTTTTGTCCATAAATATTCACTTATTTCAATTAGCCTGTTTAAATTAATCTGAAAACTTGATTACTATTTTACTGTCAAATTTAATACTCTACCAACAATCTTAGTTTACCCTGTAAATATCAGTGGGAAGGATTATTTGCATTCTTGAGTGGGCCCTGAGCATTCCAGATGCTAGGCTGAATTTAGATATAGGGCAACTGCTGACGGCCAAGTCTCTTGTCTGTTACCTGGGTCCCAATCTGAGCTGGGCCAAGTCTCTGTCTGTCCCCTGTATCTCGATGTGTGCTGGGCCAAGTCTCTTTCTGTTGCTTGGGTCCCGATCTGAGCTGGGTGTGGGAAGCGCAAAGCAGCCATGGGGGCAGGAGACCTCCTTCAGAAGGGGCGAGGGTTCAAGCCCCTGCAATGTTGGGGGGGGTGAGGGTCTGTGCCCCACTTCTGTTGCCCCCCCCAAGTTCTCTCCTGATGGCCCCTCTGCGACTGTGCCTGTCTTAGGTTGTTCCTTCCTTGAGGAATCTTACCCTGCTATTTGTTTTTTATTGATGGTAGCCATTCTGGCAGGTGTGAGATGCTACATTATCATTTTAATTGCATCTCTCTGATAATTAGTAACATTGAACATTTTTCATATGCAAATGACTATTCTTGATTGGACAATGAGCTCAAACATGTCAGCAAATACTGTTGGTGCCAACAAGTAAAAAGAATTCTAAGTATATTCTGCACTCTGCAAAGATCCCAGGCCCATGGCACACATTTTGGGTGGGGAGGGAAGAAAGGAGAGGGAAATTGGATATTTCACACTGAATATAAGAAATAGGAACTTGATTTCAATTGATTTTAGAAAAATAAAGTTAATATTTTGTTGTAGCTGAGTGCCCTGGGCCCCACCCCTTCCCATTCTGCCCTGGGCCCAACTCCTTCCTGTTCCTCCCCTCAAAACGCATGTTGCTGCACGTATTGCTGTCTCTCCCAGTCTGCGAGGCAGCCTGGCTGAGGTCCTCCTCCTGCTCCTCCTCCCCCTCCTCTAATCCTGGTCTTTCTACCCTCCTCTGTATTGAATCTTGCTCGTTAGTGCAGAATAAACTTCCTCTTTAACATGCTTTGGTCTCCGACTCCCGTTTCCTGCGCCTCAAACCTTACACTATCCTCTAGAAACATGGAGTAAGATTATATCTGCCGGTAGATGTCACAAAATCTGTTCTTACTGATGTACTGCAGAAGAGAAGATAGGATTTACAGAGTTTCAAGAATTATATTTTCTTTATATTACCTGGAGTAAATACCCCATCTCACTTTGAAAAAATGGCTAAAGGATTTATTTTTTTATTTTTGGCTAAAGAATTTTGGAGCTAAGACTTCTTACTTTTGATGATACCAAGTTGAATATTTTTTTAAAATCTAGAAAGAATAAGGGTCTCTATGTACTGTGTGCTTTCGTTTGAATTTCTTTGTAGAGACTGGAATGACTATAAAATTATTAGCATTGAGGCTATCCCTAAAGTAATTAGACAAACAGAAAGATTAAAAGAAAACATATTTGCAGATTATGGGCATCCAAACTGTTACGCTTTTCAGAGGCGAATAGGGCACATATAGCTACCAAACCAAGTTTTGCTACATTGGTAATTGACTCAATATATTTTAATATTAAACCCTGTCAGATGCTAACAGAATGAAGTTACCCTGTCATGTTTTCAGGCACAAGTGACTATTTTCCATGGCTTTTGTGCTGAAGCTTACTTTTCCCTTTCATGCTGAAATTACTGCCAACTGTTGGGCACCTTTCCAAACATGGAGAACAAGAAATTTGCTGGTTATTCTTAGTTCCTTGGCAACCGGATTTACCTTTCTTGGAACCACCTTGAGAATTGTAGTAGGCTATTGTCTCTCAAAATTCATGTCTACCCAGAACATCAGAACATGACCACACTTAAAAATAGGGCTTTTGCAGATGTAATTAAGTTAAGGTCAGATCATACTGGGTTAATGAGGCTCCTAAACCCAGTGTGGTTATAATGAAACAGGAATTTTGGGGGGTGAAAAAGACAGGTTTTAGGATATTTTAGAAATTAAGGGGACCATGGAAAAAACACAGGGCTGCAGAGCAGCTGAAGGTATGTTTCCATAGAATAGAGGAGCTGGAAAGCTGCAACAGGTACATTTCCATAGAATGAGGGAGCTGGGAACAGCAAAAGATCTATATTTACAAAATAAAGAGGAGAAGAAGAAGAAAACCCAAAGGGAATAGGAAAACAATAAGGAAGGAGGGGTGTGTTGGGGGAGGGGGATGAAAGGGGGGGAGAACCTCACATGTCACATGTGAGGTTTGACCTTTGAGCCCAGGAATTACTATAGTAACTAGTCCAAGGGAATAGTGACCAATCAGAGGAGATATCAAGGCATCAAGATCTGCAGCCTTTATAAGCCATAGGGAAAAGGAACTCAGTAGGACCCTTTCCCCTCCCCACGTGGGAGTCTGTACTTGTTCTTTAATAAATTTCCGCCTTTACTATACCATCTTCTGTCCATGGATTCATTCTTTGACTCCAGCGGACAAAGAATCCGGGTTCCAGACCAAAAATTCCATGTCAATAAGAAGAGGAGAACAATACGCAATCACACAGGAAGAAGGCCATGTGAAGGCAGAGGCAGAGATTAAAGGGGATGCAGCTACACACCAGGGAACAGCAAGGATTGCTTGGAGCCAGGAGAAGCTAGAAAGAGGGAGGGAAGGATTCTCCCCTAAAACATTCAGAGGGAATTTTGCCCTGATGGCTCCTTGATTTTAAGTTGTAGCCTCCAGACTATGATAGAATGAATGTCTGTTGTTTCATATCACTCATTTTTTAGTAATTTGTTAAGCCAGTCCTAGGACACTAATACAAAAATAAATCCTCAGCAACTTTTACTGGATGAGAAAATGTTTGGATGTTTGGTTTGACTCAGGATATTAATTTCTGTTCCCCATAGAATATCTTGATTTTTCTGGTATTTTAAGGAATAGCAAAGTGGTACTGCAGCTATTTTTATGGCTAAATAAAAGAGAAGATATTACACTAGATAAACTGCATTTATAAATGCTGCAGTGTCCTTCCTATTAGAAAGGAAAATTGATTTATTCTACTCTGAACTGCAGCAAATAGTCACTGTGAAGCAGGAATTTTAGGGGGACATAGGCAGGCTTAGGGATTGTTTTTAGAATTGGGGTCCATGGAAAAGCATGGGAGAAGGTACATTTCCATAACACAAGAAAGCCAGGTGCAGTTACATCTCCATAAGACAAGGAGGCAGCAACAGGTATAGTTACATAAGACAAGGAAACTGGAAGTAGCCAAGAAAGGTCACATTTACAAAATAAAGAGAAGGAAGCCCTTCATTCAGAAGGAAGGAGGTGGGGAGAACTTCACATGTCCCATGTGGGATTCAACCTTTGAGACAAGGAGTTTCTATAGTAACCAGTCTAAGGGAATAGTGACCAATCAGAGGGGATATCAAGCACCAGGATCTGCAGCCTTTATAAGCCATGGGGAAAAAGAACTCAGTGGGACTCTTCCCCCCTCCCTATGTGGGAGTCTGTACTTGTTCTTCAATAAATCTCCATCTTTGCTATACCACTTTTCTGTCCGTGGATTCGTTCTTGGATTCTGGCCCGCAAAGAATCCGGGTTCCAGTCCAAAAATTTGGTATCAACTGCTATCAATTAGGAAAAGAAAAAAAAGACCATGGTAGTAGAAAAAGAGACAATCAGCTGAGAATTGGATGGAGATCCAATCCTAGCTCCAGTTCCATCTTATTTTCTAGTAATGTGTTCACCTAATTCTTTGGGAAATTAGTAATTCTGGAATTTAAAAAATATTCTGGTATCATTTTTATATTTACTAATTTTCTTATGTTTTTGTGGGAGGGGTAAAAAGGAAACAGCCAACATATTAAAATATTTGTTTTACCAGGAATGATAAGATTTTATGGATATTACCATGATATCCTAAAAATAATCTTAAAATATAAATAAGATGAACATGGGAATAAAAATGAAAGGGACACTTTGAGAAAAGGGGGAAGTGAAATTGGAACTAAGAAGGCTCTTTCATTCTTCTCTACATAATTTCTTCTGTGTGTTTTTATTTTATATAAGTATATCTATCTTTGCTGAGAATAAAGGTAGGCAATTGAATATTCTTAGCCCTAACCATTAAGAAAGTGAGTCTGGCACATAAGGCTGTTTCTCCCCTGGTAGAAGAGTTGCGGAGCATTATAGCAATTCTGTTCAACCTAGAAAAGTCACTCTGAAGTGGAAATAGCAGGTAGTTCTCAACTTGTGGGTCTATCTCTTGGTGAAGAGGGAAGTGGAGAAAAAAACAGGGTTTCTTGTCTCCCTCGTCACCATCTTTTCTAATTGCTGCTCACCACCCCCGCCTCAGGCTGGGGCTTAACAGTCTGTCCCAGAAGACACAAAGCAGCATAGAGCAGGAAAACTTTCTCAGGCCACTCTGCTCGAAACGGTGAGATTTTTGCAATCGTTTTTCAAGATTTCTGACATGTCTCAATATACAATTTATAACCCGCCTCCAAAAAATTCATTTAAAAAACCCCAAAAGTTAGAACAACATAAATTATTATACTTATCATTATATCAATTCATATTGCTAAGAAATTAAACATGTATTGATTTTGCTGGTGTAATAGTTCATGTACATGTTTTCACAAATGACAAAGATCTTAAGTTTATCCCTACAAGAACAAGATGAAATTTGATGACATTGTAATGTTAAAGAAATTATAAAAATAATATTTTTATCTATGACTTTATAAATTGTGGTTTACACTTCCAAAGTTGGAACAAGTCACAGAAAATAGTCCACCAATTCACCTTCTCAATTCATATGCTCCTGTTCTTTCATCCATTACAAAATAGTTGTGTTTCCAAGAAAGAATGCACTCCAAAGAATCTCAAGGGAAAATAAGTCACTTAGGAGAGACTTCCCATGGCATAAAGTAGCAGAGATTGTGTCCCTAGATATCATTATTTTTCTGAGATATATCAACCAGAATGTGATGCCTATCGGAACACCTATTAATATGTGCATGCTTGTGTGTTTGTGTGTGTGTGTTCTTTTGTGTGTTTGTGTGCATGCATTTGTGTGCATACAAAGAAGAGAGAGAATAAAAAAAACTATTGGTATAAAGAAAGAAAAATAAAATACACCTTATGCACATCATTTAATTTTTTTATTATATTTTTTATTGATTAATTGATTTTCTTCTCCCATTTGGATCCAAAGTCCATGAAGAGAGAGAGGACTCAGTCTATGTCACTGCTGTAAACCCATTAAATAGAATGGTAGCTGTCAAATAAAAGGAACTTCATAAGTATCTGTTTATTAATGAAATAAATGAATAAGGGACAGTCTACATTAAAAGCAAGTTAAGATAAGTATAGGGGAACAAATGACATGTAGCTGCTAAAGAAAAGATTGTAACAATTACATTTTCCAAGATTTAAAAAATCACATCTTATTATGGTACTAGAGACCCAATGCACAAAATTAGTGCATTGGTAGGGTCCCTAGCTGCTGCCGGCTGCTGGCTACCAGCTGGGATCTCCCCCGCTTCCCCCAGCTGCATGCCACCACTGCCATCCAGGGCCTCCCTTTCTTCCACTGGCCAGGCCTGCCCCCTGGTCAAACTCCTGGATGAACTCCCAGTTGAGGGGAAAATTTGCATACTATGCTTTTATTATATAGGTCTAGTGGCCCGGTGCACAAAATTCATGCACAGGTGGGGTGTGTCCCTCAGCCTAGCCTGCATCCTCTCCAATCTGGGGCCCCTGTTGGATTGGGCCTAAAATGGCAGTCAGACAACTCCCTCCCAATCCAGGACTGCTGGCTCCTAACCGCTCACCTGCCTGCCTGCTTAATCACCCCTAACCACTCTGCTTGCTGTCCTGTTTGCCCCCAACTGCACCCCCCTGCTGGCCTGTTCACCCCCAACTGCCACTCCCCCCCACCAGCCTGATCACCCCCAACTGCCCTCCCCTCCTGGCCTGATCACCCCTAACTGCCTCTGCCTTGGCCCCGCCACCATGGCTTTGTCCGGAAGGTCTCATGGTCTAATTAGCATATTACCCTTTTATTAATATAGATAGAATATGACATACTGCCACAACTATAACATATCTACCAGTATTATTCTATGAGAATACATACTTCATGGGATAGGAAGGCATCTAATACATTACATTGTATATGTTGTAAGTAGTAGGAAATACTGTATTTGTAGCAATAATATACACCCTGTGACTTTCCTTCCTGATTTAGGAATGGTTCCCCAGTTCTTTGCAAGTTTCCTGGCCCATAATGTTGGTTTTTTGTTTTTTTTTTGTCATTCAGTGTAACTTTATTTACTGTTTATTGCACATGATTTGAGGTCTTTAATTTCTAACCACCAAAGATTCAACGGACTATTTTTTCCATGAAGTTTAACATTAACATCAGTGAATTCATGTATTTATTGTAAACATCTGAATTATTCACATTGTCATAGATCCTGAACTCATAAGCGAGGACCATGCACAGGCTGGCAGCAAGCCAGGAAGCCACTCTGCAAGCAAACAGATACTCTGCATAAGGAGAAAAGCCATTGCACAACATTTAATGTCCAACCTGAGTCACCTCAGAATGTTATATATATTGACTTCTTAACTCATATAGTATTGGGAACTCAACTACTTGGCTGGTGACGGGGTTGACCTGGTTGCAGGAGGATTATTCCTGAAATAATTAAGGAAAGGGGGGCTCAATCTTTCTTCTTGGTTGCTTGCTCCTCCCCAGCACCTTCATCTTTCTTCTCATCCTCAGCTTCTTGGGCACCTTCTCCTTCACCTTCACCTCCTTCTACCTCTTTTGTGCCCTCAAATTCTTCCTTGGCACCTTCTTCCTCTTCCTCTCCTTCCTCTTCATCAGCCACTTCCTTCTCTTTCTCCTCCTCTTCAGCTTCTCCTTCAGAGGGGGGTTCATCCTTAGGTTCACCGACTTTTGCAGCCTCAAGGTCTCCTCCACCTCCATCTGCTCCTCCTGGACGTGGCTGGTGTATTAAGAAGGGAAGGAGTGAGTGGACATGAAGTAGGAGCCAGTCTGTAAACCACTGTAGGCAGATCCACGAAAGACCTGGGAACTCTGGGAGTAGCCGCTGGCTATGCTTCCCACGCTAGTGAAACTGAGCCGGGTCTCCTCACCTTCCAAGAGTTTCCTGTAAGCTGCAATGTCAATGTCCAAAGCCATCTTCACATTGAGGAGGTCCTGGTACTCTTTTAAATATCATGCCATTTCACTCTTTGTAGTTCTCAACTCATTTTCTAATTTGTTGATTGTGTCCTGCATATCACTAATGTCGGAGTTCTGCTTATCCTCCAGCTCTTGCAGCTGCTTTCCCAGAGCTTCATTCATGCCCCGGCATGTGCCAAGGTTCTTTTTCCAGCCTTACGAAGGGTTCAGCATTCTGGACAAAGAGGCTGCGCATAGATTCAAGAAGGAGTCCATGGATGAAAGATAGTTTTGAAAGGCATTGGGGGTCAGAGGAGCTTCAGCTGAAGGAGCTAGAAGATTCCCCTTGTCTCAGGACCTCGTGCTTTTGTTAAACACAATTTGTCCTAAGGCAAGGTGGAAATATACACTTCAAACAGTAAGGTATCAAAGGGTTCACAGAGATTGTCAGTTTCGGGAATAGCCTACAGCTGTTCAGGTGTTTGGCCAACAGGAGGTAATAAAATGCCCTGAGCTGTCTGGCAGTTAACAATACCATTCAGGTTTGGGGGAAGTTTCCAACAGGTAAACTACATATGTGGCTCACCCTTGTTGAGCCCACCAAGTCCCATCAACCTTTTGATGGAACTCCTGTAATTATTACATGCTGGAATTGGTTCCCCGGCAGGCATGCTTTGATCTCAGGGTCTTGGCCATGAGCAGGCAGCAGTTTTCAGACACCTTGTCCTTGACAGCATGCACCCCGTAGGTGTTCTTGGCAGTGCTCTCCCTCAGCATGGTGAAGCAGCTCTTGTACCATTCTTCGGCATTCTGCATGTTCTTGGCAGCCAGCTTCTTATACTGGGCACAGATGTCCTTGAGCACAGCAGAGAGGTCAGACTTGGAGAACATGTCCATCTCCACGGTGATCTGAGCGTACTGGATCTGCGCCTGCAGCTTGGCAATCTCCTCTTCATGCACCGTCTTCAGAAAGGTGATTTAGTCCATCAGGCTGTCAATGCGCTTTTTGAGCTCAGCTACAGCGACAGCCGCCTCATCTGCACCTTTGCGCGCCTCCATCAGCCAGCCCTCTGCGTCATCATGGTTAAGCACCTCTTCCTGGTAGCATGACTGCAGATTGCTCCCAGTCCATTCCAAGCCCTGGTGCCTGCTAACTGCCCACTGCCCTCTCGTGCCAGGGGCTTGGTGTGCCGAGACACAGGCATCCCATTTTCATTAAAATGTTCAACCCCGGCCTGCTCCACCGGTGTCCACAGGCGGCCCAGGGGCAGACAGTGATCCCAGAGACACTGGCCATCACCCCCTGCCTGGGTCCCGATAGTGACCTGGACCCTGTGGGCAGTGTCAGGCACTGCCCGCCCTGCCTGCCCGGTCCCTGATGGCGGCCTGGACTCCATGGACGGCATCAGGCGCTGCTCACCAGCCTGCCAGATACCGATCATGGCCTGGATCCTGCAGGCAGTGTCAGGTGCAGCCCGCCAGGCCTGCCCAACCCCGATGGCGGCCTGGACCCTGTGGACATTGTCAGGTGCAGCCTGCCCCTCCTGCATATGCAAATTTACCCACCATCTTTGTTGGCTTAATTTGCGTATCATTCCTTATTGGCTGTGGGCATAGCAGAGGTATGGTCAATTAGCATTTTTCTCTTTTATTAGTGCTGAAACGAGCACACATTCTCTTATTGAGATAACACTCACATAACATAAAAATGATCATCTTAACCACCTTCAGGCATACAATCCAGTGGTTTTTAGTACACTCAAAATGTTGTACAACCATCACTACTACCTAATTCCAAAACTTTTTCACCTGTGTCTATAAAATTGCCTATTTTGGACATTTAATATAAATGTACTTGTACAATATGTGTTTTTCTGTGGAAAACTAATAGTTTACACTAACCAGATAAATGCTAATCGAAAAGAGAAAAAAGTCTGAATTTCAGTAAGAAAGATTTGTAATGTATTTATTACCTTACCCTGACCAACCCCCCACACCCAAGCTCTGCAGAGATCTTGAAGACAGCAGCTCACATTCCCACTATAGGTTTCTAGCCCCTTAAGGAGCCGAACAGGCCATATTCTCAGAGAACTGTGACTGTTTCTTTTGCCCTATCTGGAAGATCCTTCATGCAGGAAGAGCTGTTCATGCTGTAACATGTACCAGTACATCAATTTTTAGGACTGGCAAGTTGATTTGGACAGTTTTTGCTTGCCAGTTTCTTCATACCTTTTTTGGAAAGACAGGGTTTGGAGTTTCCCATGCCACATGTCACTCACCAAAAAAAATGTAATTGTTTTTATTTTTAATTGACTTTGGTTTCCAAATATTTAGAACACCTTGATTTTTTAATACTTTTGAACATGACCATTACAAAATATATTAAGTGAGGAAATGGTACTAAATCAAATGCTTTCAAAAGCCAGGTAATTTGTTAAGTGTGAGGTAGGCTGGATGGAGGATACTAAGGAGTGAAAGGGTTGTTGATGAGCTAGAGAATATGTCTCATGTAAAAAATTTCAAGTCCACTGAAAAAAATTACATCTGTGGTAATAAACAAATAAACAAACAAATAAGCGGAATTTTGTCCATGAATCACCAATTTTTTACTGTAGGTTATTGTCACGTGCTAAATTTTCCAATGACTTTTGTGGCTTAGCTATGATGTTTGATCTTTTAATATAACTCACTTGTAATGATGTTTCTCATTCTAAGCGTAGGTTGTGGCATCTTAAATTTTTTTAGCATACTTTATATGTGACTAGTGTTAAAAATGCTTCATATTATATATAGGTTGATTTGACAGCTGCACATCTATTCTGTTCATGTTGTGTTCATGTTGTTTGTGTCATTTGGCTATAATGGATATACAAATTATTCTTCTAAAAATATAGAAAACCAATTTTGAAAAGAGACCTTTTTAATTTAGCAAATTTGAGGTTTCTTTATACAAAGGTATTATTTAAAGGTACTATCATCAAACTGTGTCTGGTTCAAGAAGTCCAATTTAAAAAAAATTCCTTCTCTGTGCTTTCCTTTTAAAACAAAGAAAAAATACTTCATTTTTTTAGAGCAGTTTTGTCTTAGCAGCAGAATTTAATGATAAGTACAGTGTTCCTCTATCCTCCCTCCCCGCCCCCACTCACAGCCTCCCTGCCATCCTACAATCAATGAAACAACATTAATACATTATTATTATTATTCAAAACCCATTGTTTATATTAGGGTTCACTATTGGTATTGTGTATTTTATGGATTTTGATAAATGTACAATGACATGTATTCACTATTTTCTGTGTATATAAAAGCCTAAGCAACCGTTACAACCAAACAACTGAATGACTGGAACGACTGGTCAACTGGTCGCTATGAATTGCACTGACTACCAGCGGGCAGTTGCTCAATATGGGAGCTGCCCCCTGGTGGTCAGTGCGCTCCCACAGCCAAACTCCCATGGCCGGCCAACCCCGCAGCCCCTCCCCCTGGCCAGCCGACCCCCCCCCCCCCCCGCAATAGACCTCGATCACCAGCCAGGCCGAGGGACCCCACCTCTAGTGGTATATAATGAATAGTTTCAAAGCCCTAAAAATCCTCTGTGCTCCACTTATTTATCCCTTTCTTCTTTGAAACCTTGGTAACCACTGACTTTTTTTTTTTTACTGTTTCCCTAGAATATCATATAGTTGGAATCATATCTTTTGTAGCTTCTCAGGTTGGCTTCCTTTTTTAGTAATATGCATGTAAGATTTCTTCACTCTTTTTCATGGCATAATAGTTTTTTTTTTAGCATGAATAATATCCCATTGTCTGAATGAACCACAGTTTATTTACCTATTTACCTATTAAAGAGACATCTTGGTTGCCTCCAAATTTGGACAGTTATGAATAAATCTGCTATAAACATCATGTGCAGGATTTTGTGTGGACATAAGTTTTCTACTCATTTGGGTAAATACCAAGCAGTGTGATTGCTGTATCATACAGTAGGAATATATTTAACAGAAACTGCTAAACAGTTTTCCAAGGAGGTTGTACCATTTTGCATTCCCACTCACATAAATGTTGCATTTTCCCTGTTGTTCCACATCCCCACCAGCATTGAATGCTGTCAATGTTTTGGATTTCAGTCATTCTAATGTATGTTTAGTGGTATCTGATTTTACTTTGCAATTTTCTAATGATGTATGATGTTGAACATCTTTTCATAAGTTTATTTGATAAATATGGAATATGTAACACATGTACATATCATTTTTGCACAGAGGACATACTAACTTCTGCACCATTCAAGTTTTATTATGTGCATTTTCAAAGTGAACACTGTCCTTTCACTTGATTCTCAAGATAAAGGGTGCAACAGTTAAAACAGATAGCATGTAACATTGAGATCACTAGGGTGTGCCAATTATAAAAGTGTCATGTCTATTCCTGGAAATTATAAATGAGCTCAGACCTGTGAATGAAGAAAACAGAGCAAAAGGCATCTGGGAACACAGAGAGGAAAAGTAACTGTAGAAAGAGGGTGTACTTTCAGACTAGAGAGGCACCCTAAGTTCAGTGTGTGTGTGTGCAGACACAAGCAGGGCATATTTTGAAAAGGAAATTTAAAAACCAACAAAAAATAAACTAGTAGTAGGGAGTTATTGGAACTTGGTTTTAGAAATACTTAGAAGTTTTCTTCTAATATTTTATTCTTTCACCTTTTCCTCCAGCCTCAAGTCCTGACTATACAAAGGTAAAGAAATTAAATTTTAGTATTAAAAAAAACAGTGGGACTCCACAATTATAAAAAATATTTAATATTACTAAGGTAATATTTCTTTCTAAATTACTCTAAATTCAATTTAATTCTATATTGATGAGACTAAAATATTTCTAAAATGTATAGGAAGAAATTAGTACACCTAAGCAAATTTTGATAAAGAAAAATATGAGAGGATCTTGATTAATATATATTACAATGTTATACAATGATAGTAATTTGAAGAGAACAGTGCTTATACAGAAATAAAAGTATGAAAGCAATTTAAAAGAATATAAATTTCAGAAAAAGATTTTTGCATACATAGACATATATTATGTGATAAATAAGAAATGTAATACATTGGAAAGATAATGGACAATTGTTATCTCAACATATAATAATGTTGAGATTATTGTCTATTCATTTTAGGGAGAGTAAGCATAATAATATAGACAGAGTAAATCTTAGAAGAGTTAAAGCTTAAAACTATAGGCTTCTAATTTCTGATAATGGTGGTCTCAATTAAGATCAATTTTAGTGCTAAAATTAATTAAACTTGCTGGATAAACTCTAAAAAAATCTTAAAGGCTGAAATATATACTGATGTCAAAATGGACTAAGGTCAAAACTGAAGAGGATATGGAGCACAACTCAACAGCAAAGCACCTCTTTCTCCTTTTACTTAGCAAACCTCAGTAAATTGAGACTGGTGTTCTGAGCACCACTCAGGGTAGAAGGGACATAAATAAAAAGCCTGGAGCCCATACTGGGCATTCACTTCATCCCAAAATGAAGGAATGTGCAAAGTGAAACACCATCGGTGGAAGCAAGGACTAGAATTAAACCAGCCACCATGTGTTTGTATGTTCTGGAAGGTTCAAAAGAGCACAAGCTGTCAAATTACTTTAAAGGAGTTTTGGACTGCTAAAGCCCTGAGGAGCACAGTGAATGTGCTTAGGCAAACCCTACACAAATAGATTCTGAAGTGGTCAACACAAAGTCAAAGATACAGGTGCAGAGGAAAACTGGAACAATGCCTGAGAATAAATAGATATGACAGCCAGGAGGAATAGATAGGTGAGAACTTCAGATTCTGGAATAAATGAACATAGATTATTGAAAATATGAAACTACAGTTACTACACATAAAATAATAAAATAAAAGGTTTTGAAAATTTATGAAAGGCAAAACTACAGAGATTGCCATGAATATTTGAAAAATAACCAATTAGCATTTCTAACACTAAAAAAAACTCATTAGCAGAACTATAAAATATCCCAATTTAAACCTAAATAGATAGGAGGAGTTTGGGTTTCACTTACTATAGTGTAAGCTCTCCAGGGTACATCTCTCCCCCTTACCGCAACTGCAATTTGACAAATATATACATAACATTTATACTAATAAAAGGGTAATATGCTAATTAGACCAAACATCTTCCGGACATCCATCAGGACATCCTTCCAGACAAAGCCATGGTGGCGGGGGCCAAGGCAGAGACTGTTGGGGGCAACCAGGCCAGTAGTAGAGGGCAGTTAGGGGCGACCAGGCCGGCAGGCAGAGGTGGTTAGGGGCTATCAGGCAGGAAGGCAGAGAGGTTAGGGGTGATCAGGCAGGCAGGCAGGTGAGTGGTTAAGAGCCAGCGGTCCTGGATTATGAGAGGGATGTCCGACAGCTGGTTTAGGCCTGATCCCTGCAGGGGGTCCTGGATTGGAGAGGGTGTAGGCCAGGCTGAGGGACACCCCCCCCCACCCCCCCTCCCCATGCACAAATTTTGTACACCGGGCCTCTAGTATAAAAATAAATCTCTTTGATGAATCTGAAAATTAAAGCAGGTGAATTGTGGAAGGGAATCAAACATGGAGAAGCAACCCTTACAAAGGTGAATTTTCTGTTTTTGTTTTGGTTTTTTCCTTCTTGTGCCTTGATTTCCGTCTTGGGCTGCAATGACAGTGGCTTTCACAACAAGAATAATGACAGACTAACCACCCTGTTTATAGCCAGAGGAAATCATTGAGAAGGTCTCAGGCAATCTGGAATGTGAGCAGGAAATTTTGGAAGGGAGACAGTAGATATTTTATTTTATTTGATTTTTATATTCATTGTGTGAATGTGTTGTATCTTTCTAAATATATACACACATTAGAATATTAGTGTGGCTTTTAACAGCAACATACCTTTTTACACAGTTTCCTAGTTGTGTGTTTTAATTTGAAAATCATGCTTTTGAATTCCAAAAGGTATTTTCTATTGTACTTATTCTCCTTAAAATTGTTCATTACTTTTACAATTATTTTTCTTTTCTACATTTTCTATTTGACCTGTTTCAATAGGATTGCCTATTCTTATTTTTTTTAATATATTTTATTGATTTTTTTACAGAGAGGAAGGGAGAGGGATAGAGAGTCAGAACCATCGATGGGAGAGAAACATTGATCAGCTGCCTCCTGCAAACCTCCTACTGGGGATGTGCCCTCAACCAAGGTACATGCCCTTGACCGGAATTGAACCTGGGACCTTTCAGTCCGCAGGCCGACGCTCTATCCACTGAGCCAAACCAGTTAGGGCACCTATTCTTATTTATTGAGTTCGTTTAGATCTATGAAATTCTTGAGTCCTCCAAAATGTATTGTATTTTTTAAAGTTAAAACTTTTCATGGTAGATGGATGTGACTCTTCAGAAATCCATTCAGGATGATGGCTCCTCTTGTGTTGGTGAAACTTGTAGATGGCAGAATACAAGGTAGGTGGTCTGTTCCAGTTGATGTGTGGGGAAAAAAAAAGATAGAAAATGACTTTCTGCTTTGGAGTAGTGAAAGAAGCTTCTTTTTTTGTAATTCTAGATATAAGCAGAGAGAGGTAGTGCTTTTCTAGACATGCTGATGGCATCAGTTCACTCCAGTCTCATTTCCAGAAATGAGAGCCACCATTGGGCACCATACAGTAAAAGGGATCCTAGGCAGGTCAATCAGTAATATCAAGAGGGTACCATTATGTCAGAGGGTTCAATTTGATTGATCTGTCTCTTACAAGACAACCAAGGTATGTGTAGGCATTGCCACAGAAACCAATAATCAATCATTGTTCTTCTGTCACTGAACCCTTTGTTTTCTCAAGGTGGAGTCTTGAATCAACCTTAGATTATCAGTTTCATAATATTTTCATTTTTATATATTGTTTTTAAATTCAGGTATTCAACATTGTGTTATATTTGTTTTACAATTTTTAAAAAAGAGAAAAAATGCATGGACACAGACAACACTGTGATGATTGCTGGGGGGATGGCAGGTGGGGAGAGGTAGAGGAGGGTGTAGGTGGGATATATGGTGATAGAAGGAGACTTGACTTGGGTGATGAACACACAATACAGTGTACAGATGATGTGTTGTGCAATTGAGCACCTGAAACCTGTATAATTTTATTAACCAGTGTCACTCCAATAAGTTCAACAAAAAATAAGAAAAATAAATAAATTAATAGCAGACAATTATAATAGTTTCTAAATAATGCTGTTGATTAATTTTATTTCAGTATTGCTTTCTCTTCATTCTTCATTCACACAGCCATTCATTTTCCTACACAAACACCTACTATAATGGATTTAATAAATTTCTTTAGGTAGAGATTTATCCTTAGCAAAAATATGTAGTGTTATTTTGGGCCAAATCATAGATGTATGTGGTACTAAATATACAAGTTACATGTATATTTGTAGTGCTCTTTTTTCTTTTTACTCAATAATCTTTTTAAATATATATTTTTCTTACTGTGTGTATATCTACGTCATCACTACTCCCAATTAACAATATTTACCCACTACCTAGATGATGAACACAGCATTCGCACCTATGTTCCTGTTACCAGAAACAATGCTGCGGTAAACAAAAATCTCCATCAGGTTTACTTACATCGAATTATAACCAATCTATAATGGGATGGGTGGGGGATTAAAGAACTGGGAAACTGATAAATCTTTATCTAGTCAGCATGACCATCCAAACACACGATCCATACAGATGTGTCAAGTCCACTTCACAATAAATCAGTAATATCAAGAGGGTAACATTATGTCAGGCTTACTGACTCATGCTCCAAATTACTAATTCACAGGGAATGTATAACAATATAATCTTTTCCATTATATTATCATTAACTTTCTATTTTGTTTAATATATATTTTATTGATTTTTTTTTTTACAGAGTGGAGGGGAGAGGGATAGAGCGTTAGAAACATAGAAGAGAGAGAAACATCGATCAGCTGCTTCCTGCACACTCCCTACTGGGGATGTGCCCGCAACCAAGGTACATGCCCTTGACTGGAATTGAACCCGGGACCTTTCAGTCATCAGGCCGATGCTCTATCCACTGAGCCAAACCGGTTAGGGCATATAATCATTAACTTTCACCTTAGGAAAAGAAATAAAATGAGTAAGTGATGGTTCACTCAAAACAAAATCAGTATTTGCTATTGGTAGAGTCAATTATTGAAATGCCTGACTATGTTACATGTGCACTGTATAAATGCATGCATTTTATGTTACAGTTTCAAAAGGTCAGAAGTCTCCTGTCAGGCAAAATTACTGATTAATAGTTAATTCTTGCTAAAGTATGCATTCTCAGTTGTCTTGGATTTCATTTTTGAATCTTTAAAATGTTTTCCTATCCATAGACTGATTGTATAATGACATGATTAATATAAAGCATATTTAAAAAACCAGTGGAGACTTGATAGGGGTGGTGAACACACAATACAGTGTACAGATGATGTGTTGTGGAATTGTGCACCTGAAAACTGTATAATTTTGTTAACCAGTGTCGCCCCAATAAATTAAATAAAAAGGCAAAAAAATAAAAATTTTTAAAAAGAAAAAAAACAGTAAGAGATTACTATTTATCAAATAAAATTAACAATTATTTAATGAGCTATATTATTACTATAATTTGAAATAAGTGGTAAGATGCACCATTTGAATCATAGTTCATTGTAAGCCAACATTTTGTTATATCTTTAGCATAGTATGCATGCAAAATATTTTTTCATGTTTATTATTGCCATTAGAAATATTTCTCTAAAGATATAAGAATGTGTTCTACAGGTATAAGTTTTAATAGATAAAGAGATAAAAATGCACTCAGAAGCAGCAAAAGTTTCAGTATAATTTTCAAATTCAATTATTTCCCTTTACTATGTCTGGGATCTTCTAGGCTTTTCAATGGCTTCCAAGCTAGTTCCCACTTTAATCTAACCCAAACTTTTGATTAAGTTTCAAAGATAATATGAACATTAGATTTCAGTATAAAAGTGCAGTTAGCCCTAACTCACTTGGTGACATTTCTTCATCATTCAGTCAGATCAGGATAACTGGGTGCAGTTCTGTGAATACAAGCAGAGAGCTCACTCTGCAAAGAGCCACAATGAATCCTCACAAAATCAAAGTCTATGAGTATATTAATATTGCCATTATTAATAAGAAGAAAATAAAATTAATATTTAAAAAGAATCTACATTTTATAAAATATTAGAGGCCCAGTGAATGAAAATTCATGCACTTGAGGGGGGTCCCTCAGCCTGGCCTGCCCCCTCTCACAGTCTGGGAGCCCTCAGGGGTGGGAGGTGACCCAGCAATCAGGGGAAGGTGATGCTCCATCACACCTCTGCTGCTGTCACTGCCGGCAGTGCAAGCCTCAGCTGGCCCTGGTTACCTGAGCCCCAGGCAGTCCTGGTTGGCTGGGGGCCTGAGAGGACTGAGGGACTCCAGAAGCAGGCCTGTGGGCGGGCCCAGCCTTGCCATGTGCCTGCTGCCCCAGGGGGCTGAGGGGACTGTGTGCCACCATTTTGTGGCTGTGAGTGCCACCATCTTTGAAGGAGTGGCAGTCAATTAGCATATTCCCTTTTTATTGGCTATGGGCACCACCATCTTTTAGGGTGGGACAGCAATTAGCATATTCCCTCCTTATTGGCTGTGGGTGCTACCCTCTTTGTGATGGCGTGAGGGTCAATTAGCATATTCCATCTTTATGAGATAGGATTCTCAAATTCAACATGCTCTGTAATGAACCATGCTGTGAAGCATCATCCCATATAATAAAAGCCCAATATGCTAAATGTCTGGTCCTCCTTTCAACCAATCAAAGCGTAATATGCTAATGATATGCTAATGCCACTCAACTGCTCAGTATGACGTGCACTGATCACCAAGGGGCAGATGCTCCGACTGGTAGGTTAGCTTGCTGCTGGGGTCTGGCCTATTGGGACTGAGCAAGACAGGCCGGACATGCCCTGGAGCCCTCCTGCAGTCCCACCCCAGCTGGCCAACCTCCTGTATCTCTCCCAGGCTCCAATTGTGCACCGGTGGGGTCCCTCGGCCTGGCCTGCACCATTTCACAATCTGGGACCCCTTGGGGGATGTCGGAGAGCTGGTTTTGGCCTGATGGCAGAACGACTGGTTGCTATGACACTCACTGACCACCAGGGGGAAGACACTCAACACAGGAGCTGCCTCCTGGTGGTCAATGTGCTCCCATAGGGGGAGTGCTGCTTAGCCAGAAGTTGAGCTCAGGGCTGGCAAGTGCAGCTGTGGAGGCGGGAGCCTCTTCTGTCTCCATGGCAGCGGAACCTAAGACTTCAGTTGGACATACCCCAAGGGCTCACAGACTGCAAGAGGGCGCAGACCGGGCTGAGGTCGCACCCCCCCACCCCAAATTCCATGCACCGGGCCTCTAGTTATTATATATTTAGATAAATTAAATGGTTGAAACATCTGAATCTGAAATTTGGAAGTAAAGAACTTTTTAAAATTTTGTTTTGTTTTTAATTTATCTTTATTGGTGAAAGTATTGCTAATGTACCCCTCTTTTTCCCCTAGAAGTAAATAATGTAGTTATATAAAACCTTAATGTGCAAATAGACCGAACGGTGGAACAACTGAACAACCTGTGGCTATGACATACGCTGACCACCAGGGGGTGCGCATGGAACATGATGGCGTTGGCCACAGCGGGATGGTGGAGCAGGTGAGCGGAACTGCCAGACCAAGGCAGGGCACTGGTCACTGTCATTGGGGCGAGACTTTGGTGGTTATTGAAAATTCTTTGCTCACACATACTGCAGTCCCACCTGGCACTCACACCTGCTACTGTGCTGGCGCCAGCCCCACTCGCACCTGCTGCCAGCGCCCTGTGCTTGGCACAGTTAGCGGGTGCAAGCGGCCACTGCCAGCCCTGATCGCCCCTGAGGGCTTCTCTACCTCCTCCTGCTCCTGAGGAGTGATTGGGGCAGCAGCCGCCACTCGCACCCACTGTCAGTGCCAGTCCTGCCTGCACCCACTACTGGTGCCAGACCCAATCACTCCGCACTGTCAGTGGGTGAGAATGGGGCCGGCACGGTCAGCGCATGGAAGCGGCAGTGGCGGGAGCGTGGCTGCCAGCAGACAGGGGCATGGGGTCCACAGCAGAAGGGGTTGGGTGGGGATGCGGAGGATGGACTGAGACCTGCCCCTGTGCCCACTACAGCCTCGCGGCCCACAGCTCCTTTCAAGGTGCACGAGTTTGTGCACTGGGCCCCTAGTCTATAATAATAAAAGCGTAATATGCTAATTAGACCAGATGGCTGAACAGTGGAACCTTCTGGACAAAGCTGGGACTGCAAGGGCCAAGCACCTTGCACAAATTTCATGCATCAGGCTTCTACTATACATATAAAAGCCTAGGCAACTGAACAACCGAACAACCAAAAGACAATCAACCCGTTACTATGATGTGTATTCACCACCAGGGGGCAGATGCTCAATGCAGTGGCAGCCCCCTGGTGGTCAGTGCACTCCCACAGCCAACCTCCTGCAGCCCCCCCTCCTGCCGGCCAACCTTCTGTAGTTCCCCCCCAAAAGCTGGCCAACCTCCCACAGCCACAATCACCGGCCAGGCTGAGGGACCCCCACCCGCGGATGAATTCATGCACCGGGCCTCTAGTTTTATATAATGATTCCAATTTATTGAGTTACAGTTAATTAAAAATTATATGTTGTTTTAATAAGAGCCACATTAATATTTATTAATTTTGGCATCTCATAAATAGGAAAAAATAAATATCAGCATATATGTGTATATTGTTAAACTCTTTCTATTAATGAGCAAAGTTCACTTCTCCTAAAATAAAATAATGAGCAACAGTCTTATCAGAATCTCTTTTCTACTAATTGCTTTTTACCAATGTGTATTGAGCTAGATGATCTTAATATTTTCTTGTTGACAAAGTTGAAAAAAAATATTTCCTTTGGATAAAGGGTGGTTCAAAATATGCAAAATGAAGTTATTTAGATGAATAGATCAGATGCCTGAAAATTGGAATAATAAAATCCATGCATAAAGTCTCCAGCAAAACTGAAATGAAAACCTAGTGTAGCAAAAAGTTAGTTAGCAAAGGTTTAGAGAGCACAAAGCCATTATATTAAAGGGTAATACAGAATAAAATAGAATATCAGTGACTAGAATAATTATATCTGCTACTCAACACACCACCTTCTTTTTTATGTATTTTTGTTTATTTCAGAGAGGAAAAGAGCGAGAGAGAGAGAGAGAGAGAAAGAGAGAGAGAGAGAGAGAGAGGATGAGAATCATTGATCAGCTGCCTCCTGCATGCCCCCTATTGGGGATCAACACACCACCTTCTTAAGATGATTTTTAAAAAAATATATTTTATTGATTTTACAGAGAGGAAGGTAGAGGGATAGAGAGCTAGAAACATTGATGAGAGAGAAACATTGATCAGCTGCCTCCTGCACACCCCCTACTGGGGATGTGCCCACAACGAAGGTACATGCCCTTGACCAGAATTGAACCTGGGACCCCTCAGTCCGCGGCCGACGCTCTATCCACTGAGCCAAACCGGTTCTGGCTTAAGATGATTTTTAAGTTAAAATCACAAAGCATAAGTGATTCCCTTTGAACTTGGCATTTGGACTTTGATGGAAACTAAATGGTTTATTTTAGCTTCACTTCATATTATTATTGGTTCTAAATACCTCTTTGCTATTTCTAAAATAAACCATAACTCATCTCCTTCAACAGGTATCAAGTAATTTTTAAAATTCTTTATTGTTTAAAGTATTACATATGTCTCCTTTTCCCCCCATTGACCTCTTCCCAGCCACTCCCACCCCCAGGACATGTCCTCACCCCCATATTGTCTGCGTCCATTTGTCATGCTTATATGTATGCATGTAAGTCCTTTGGTTGATTTCTTACCGGCCCCACCCCCTGCCACTCTCCCCTGCCTTCCCTATCATCAAGTATTATTAGATTCTGTCAATCTGTTAATTTATTAACTATGTCATGGTGCAAATACTAAAAAGTTGTTCTCCATAAGCTTACATGATGTATATTTTTCTGATAATATTTTAGAAGAAAATTTGAGGGAACATGACAAGTTTGGAGAAACAGATCATCTACTTAACATTGTAATACATTTTAAAATCAAATAATTGCATCACTTTGTATTTATTTGTTTTGGTATATTTTAACATATTTTGATACCTTATCTCATAGAGATATGCTCAAATCTGGTCTGTGGGTCTCATTATATAGTCTACATATCACTAATATTATTTTTAAATCATTTAATTACAAGGTGAAAGCCACGTTTAGAACTTTTCTCTTTTTTTCCTAAGATAATGTTGTTTGACCAATTTAATACAGTGTTGGCAATAAAATCCTACTAACTGTGCCTATTCTTACTATTTGGAACAGTGTCTCAAAGTTCATCTGTATAGCATGGCTGTTCTGATATCTACATTTCTATTACATCTTTTTTGGATTTTGTCATTAGCTTCTTGAAACGGGAAACTATGTCTTTAGTATTATCCATAATCCACATGCTGATATATCAAAATAATTATTAACTTGGGTTATTTTCAAGCTTCATTGAGGTATAGCTTATTCATGTATAACTTATACACAATAAAATTTATTTATTTAAAATTCACAGTTAAAAGGGTTTTGATAAATGTATACAAATCTGTAATTATGACTAAAATCCAGTTTTGGAAAACTTCCATCACCTCAAAAAGTTCTTTGTGGCCCTTTGAAGTCTTTCTCAAAAACTTCCCTGCTCCCAGGCTTTGACTAATCTACTTTTGGTCACTATAATCCTGTGTATTCTAAACTTTCATATAAATAGACTCAAAAGTAGTCTTTTGTGGTAGATTCCCATTACTTAGAGTGAAGGTTTTGGGATTCATCCATGATGTTGCATGCATCAGATGTTTGTTCATTTTTATTGCTGAGTAGTATTCTATTGCGTGGATGAACCACATTTTGTTTACCCATTCACAAATGAATGGCCATCTAGGTGATCATTTGTTGACTAATATAAATAAGGCTCCCATGCTCACTTGAATATGTTTTTGTGTGGACACATGTCTTTCATGTCTTTATTCTTTTGGAAAGATACCTATTAGACCCCTCTCTTTCCTTATGGACTTGAACCAATTGAGTGGAAGAGAGAATCAGGCGATAAAAATCAAAGCAATCCCTTTATTGGTTAAAAAAGTTATTGGAGAATCTGGCTTAGGGCTGTAGAAAGCTGGGTTTTCCAATGTTGCACTCCAGAATTATACAAACTTATCCATTCTGTCACAGGCAGCTAGATCACTATAGATTTCCTAGTCAGCAAATTCTGTTTATAAGATGGAGAGCAGGGCACAAAGGAGTGCTGTGATATAGGATGTTTATTCACATGAAAACCAAGGTTTTAAAGTCAGCATCTCCAGTCTCTAGCTATTTGTTTTCTTAACCCCTCATGTTAAGCCTGTAGTTCACCAGATGGTGGCTCTATCTGTCAGAGAAAGTCCACAATAAGCTAGGCAGTCCTGTTCCTCCCTATATTACACTACTCTGTAAGTATAAAACATTGCTTCTTTATAGATTCTTCCACACATTCTGATAGGCATTATGTATTGAGGCTCCAAAGGCTTTGAAAGCCAGAACTGTCTTATTCAAATCAACTCCAAGGTTCCTGCGTGCTCAAAAGAGACCCTTTCATTCCTTATCTTATTTCCAACCATAAATTATTTCCTTCACTATTTTTTAGCAGCCTCAGAAGTTCTGCAATAAAATCAAATGACATGACAAAGATATTCTACAAATTAAACATCAATAAGATGTCCCATATTTTAAATAAAATCCCTTGCAATATAAAATGTTGAAGAAGAAATTGAAGTTCCAAAATTAAAACCTATTTTAAGTTAAAGTGCAAAGATCTTAAAGTCAAAATATTCTGCCATTGTGGATTAAAAAACAAAAATATTAGAATCCCAAATCTACATGAAGTATTTTTGTAAAGAATAAAATAGAAATATTCATAATTATTTGAAAAGGATATAAAAATACTAATATCTCCTGTGCTTTCTATTTCCATACTGTATGAGGTTGGGTTTCCTTCATATAATTCAAACCAACACAATAGATTTATTGCAAGAAATTGGAATGCAGAATCAGGTATAAGAAACCAATTTTATATTATCAAGTGTTTACAAAAATGTAAGACAATGCCACTTTTTGTACTGCACTTATTTTTGCTTTAGAGAATACAGTTTTCATAAAAATGTGTATGTGAACAAACAGGTAGTGTGAAGACAAAAAAAAAGTGAGAACTACTAGGCTAATATATATGTGACTCAAGACATTGAAATGAGGTCCATGAATTCTGGCTAGGTTCTGCCTTACATAAACAAACCTGCTTTACTCTTATATTTTTTCATTTATTTTGCTATTCTTACTCCTTTATAAAGCTGGTTAAAGCTTGAGCTGAATAAATGAGTTCCAGAAGAAGTACAGTGTCTATGATAAAGCTACAATTTTGAAAGTCTCGCTTGTAGTGAGAGTTTGACAGTTATATTTGGGATGAAAGAACCTTGGGAAAAGGTAAAACTCAGGAGGTGTACTGGGGACTGCTTAGTTCAGTTTTCTACCTGCCCAGTTAGTTTTTTGATTTTAAGATTTTGATCTTAAATAAGAAATTCATGTTGTTACAAATTCAGCTGTTAGTATGTCACTTTCCATAATAACTTTTATTAACCTTTTAAAAATATTTTCATTGATTTCAGAGAGAGAGGAAAGGAGGATAGAGAGATAGAAACATCACTGAGAAAAAAACATCAATCAATGGGCTGGGGACTGAGTCCGCAACCTGGTCATGTGCTCTGACTGGGAATAGAAATGGAGACTTCTTGGTTCACGGCTTGATGCCCAACCACTGAGGCACACCAGCCAGGGATAACTTTTATTAATCTTTAATAAAATACATAAAATGTAAAAAATCATTTTATATATTTTTCCAGTAGGTACACCCATCAACCTCCACCTTGATACTTAATCTGAAAACTACTTGTACAGGAATTGGTCCAATAGCTTTTATGTCATTAGAAGGAAGTAGCACATTATCAAATAAAAATGTAGTGCCCAGCCGGGTGTGGCTCAGCGGTTGAGCATTGACCCAGGAACCAAGAGGTCACCGGTTCGATTCCCGGTCAGGGCATATGCCCAGATTGTGAGCTCGATCCCCAGGGGGCAGTGCAGGAGGCAGCCAATCAATAATTCTCTCTCATCATTGATGTTTCTATCTCTCTCTCTGAAATCAATAAAAACATATTTAAAAAATAGTGGCTTAATACTTCCATTGTCTCCACATGTCATAATTTGTTTAAAATCAGTTTTAAAAAAATGTAGCAACAGCTTTCACTGGGGATAAGCTAGTACTCAAGGCTAATGTTTTTATCTGGTGGTATACTGCTTTATAAGGAATTATATATATACTAGTGACCCAGTGCATGAAATTTGTGCACATTAAAAGGGGATTAATTAGAGGAAATAATTTAATATTGCTATTTGCCCTATCTATAATAGAAGTGTCAGAGATGAAAGAAAATTAGTAAAATGTATATGAAAACCTTCCTCCTGTCAGAGTCTGGGGTGCGCCCTGGGACCCAGAATCAAGTCCCCGCCCACCCATATGCACCCCACAATCACGTGAGACCCAGACCTGGCCACCCGCCCCCTTCCATTGGGCTAGATCCAGACCTGGCCAGTCCCACCCTTGTCAAACCCTGGCAGGGAGGGGGCATAGCCTCAGGTTCCCTGGCCTGGTGCCAGGACGGGGAGCATGGCCTGAGGTTGCCCAGCCCAGACCGGGGCGGGGTGCATGCCTTAAGGTCCTCCATCAAGCCCTGCCAGGTGGGGGAAATGGCCTGAGGTCCCCCGTCAAGCCCCGCAGGTCCCTCGGCCCAGCACTGGGAATGGGGCGCAGCCTCAGGTCCCCTGTCAAGCCCCCACGGGGGCTGGGGGGCGTAGCCTCAGGTCCCTGCTGATTGCTCGTTAAGGCTCCTTAAGGGAACTTGGACTCAGCTGTGGGTGCAGCCATCTTTGTGATGGTCAATTAGCATATTCCCTCTTTATTAGATAGAGTAGCCTGCTGATCAGTCGTTATGTGACGGCGTCCTGACCAATTTGCATATTACCCTATTATTAGATAGATTTTTTTACCATGATGAGGTATTTATAATTTTGTTTGCATAAAATAAAACCTGAAAAACCTCAAGGAAAAGAATACTTAGAATGTTTAGCATATTCAAAATAAAGTAAATATGACTTTCTGGCAAAAGAAATTACATAAATTTAGAAATCTTCAGATATTTCTTTTCAAAATGTTAAATTCCCAAAATACTTTATTCTACACAAATCTGATAATATTATAGAAGTCAGCTACTGGCGAATGAGCATGAGATGCAAAGAGAAAGGCCTTGATCTAGTAGACTGTTATTAATTAGTTTGATTTGGTTAAACACCATCACCATCAACTAAATTAATAGCAATAACATATTGAGAGGAAGAAATGAGTGGATGGGAAGCCACCATATGCTCATGCCACACTCTTAATTGATAATAATTAAGTAATTATGGAATGAGAGAAAATTTAATTCAAATGTCTAAGGCATTTGACATGCCTGCTTATAAAACTGTGTCATTTATAATGGCTATTGCTTCACTTAGTCCTTGAATTAGCTGGAACTATAAAATGCTAAGGAAAGAAATCACTTCAGTGTTGTCTAACCCATCTTCATGCAACAAACACCTTTATTAAATACTTTTTTAATATACAGGCTCAGTGGGCATAAAAGGAATTCATAAACAAACTTTACCTGTATTTTCTTGCTGTGGTCCCAAGACAGCATGATATTGTTATTGTCAAGAGGCATTAACTATGGAAAGACTGTGGATGACGATGGGTGCGATGGTACAGCACCTTTTGGAACATGGCTTGATTACTTTTGGGTGCTCAGTTTTTTAGTTGTAGTTAAAACGGGGAACCCTAGGGATTAGGTCTGGTTTCAAAACATCATTCACACTCAAGTGAGATGTGAACAATAGGTTCTGACCAGAGAGTTACACTTGTTTCTTCCCCCCGCCCCCCCAGACCCCCATCTACTCTCCCATTATTATATGTACATTAGACAGCTAGTTCCTTTTTATTTATTCTCCTAGAGGTCAATGATTAAAAATATGAGCTTATTCCTTGTCTTAACTAGTTTCCTTCTTATAATGAAAAACAAATGAAAAAAAAAGGAAGCCAGTTAGCCACTAAGAATTGCAGTGACCTTTAAAATGTTATTTTTACTGTCATTTTCCTTTAATATTATAGTACCTGCCTTGCATAACCAAATTTGACATTGGTCTTCTTTAACCATTTTTATGGTGCGATAATGAATTCAATTAGAATTTAGAGGAATTCTTATTAAGATGTGGTATTGATTCCTCAGACCACCGGAAGTGAGTTTCCAGTACTGGAAAAAAATTGATTAAACACCTACTATCAAAGAATACCAATATTTACTCTCATTAAAGCAGGTAAATAAACTACATTTTCAAAACCACAAGATATGTCTTTGAGGCATAAAAAATGACTAGCCTCCCTCACTTGAATTTCACCAAGGAATTTGAAATTCTATGACAGAAAATACATTATCCAATAAACAAGTTCAAGAAAATGTTTTCTGTTTTAGGTTTCTAGAGATTCCATAACAAAGTACTACATATCTCATAGATTAAACAACAGAAATTTACTTTCCCACAGTTCTGGAGGATATAAATTCTAGATTGAGGTATCAGCAGGGTTATTTTTTTCTAAGGCCTCTATCCTTGGCTTGTAGATGGCTGTCTTCTCCCTGTATTGACTCTGTGTCTATATGTCTGTGTCCAAATTTCCTTTTCTTATAAGGACACCAGTCAGATTGGATTAGGGCCCACACTAATGACCTCCTTGTAATGTAATAAATTCCTTATCTCTAAATGCAATCTCATTCTGAGGTATTAGAAGTTAATACTTCTACAAATCAATTACACTGGAAGCACAATTCCACTCATAAAATATCCTAAAATATTAAAATGCTTAAGTAAATTATTTTTTATTTCAAATGTTCTTATCTACAACTACTTTGTGGCATATGCAAAAATAAATAAATAATAATTTCACTCACTCGAACTGTCACTACTATACACAAGGTAGGAGAGAGGTTACTCAGAGATGATAATAATTGAATTCACAGGATGCACACATATCTGAGGGAGTGACTTTGTTCATGTTATACTATTAATGCTCTGTTATATGGTTACTTATCAACTCAGAGTTTCCCCACACAGTTGTCTGACCTTTCCCCAATATGATTGATGAGGGGTGTAGCAAATGCCTTGTTTGCTAAGATTCACCTGACTCACCAATGCCCTGCTGCATTTAGAAATCTCAACTTGAGTTTTTTCAATTAAGCAATATGACAGCAAAACCATGAATATATTTCTTTGAGAAACTAAAGCAAAAACTCAATACTTGTTTGATTCTTCTTTTTAACCATTATTGTTCAGATGATTACAGATATTGTTCTTTTTTCTCCCCATAGCTCCCCTCCACCAGGTTCCCACCTCACTCCAGGCCTTCCCACCCTCCCATTGACCTCATCCATAGGTGTAACCTCTTTGTCCAATCTCTTCTGCACCCCCCACAACCCCTTCCCCCCAAGAATTGTCAGTCTGCTCCCTTTCCATGCCCCTGATTCTATTACATTCACCAATCTGTTCTGTTCATCAGGTTTTTTTATTCATTTGATTTTTAGGTTCACTTGTTGATAGATATATATTTTTTATATTTACCTTTTTCTTCTTCTTCCGGGACCCCTTAAGGGATGTCTTACTGCCAGTTTAGGCCCAATCACTGGGATTGGGCCTAAACCAGCAGTCAGATATCCCTCTCACAATCCTGGACCGCTGGCTCCTAACTGCTCACCTGCCTGCCTGCCTGCCTGGTCACCCCTAACTGCCCCCCCGCACTGGACTGGTTGTCCCTTACTGCCCCCCCTGATGGCCTGGTCACCCCCAACTGTCCCTCCTGCCAGCATGGTCATCCCTAACTGCCCACCCCCAGTGACCTGGTAGCCCCTTAATGCCCCTTACTGCCCCCTTCTGCTGGTCTGGTTGCCCCTATCTCCCCCCACACACACCAGCCTGATCGCCCCATGCAGCCTGCTGTTCAGTAATTTGGTCGTCCTTCACTAACCCCCTGCTGGCCTTGTGGCCCCACATAGCCTGCTGTTTGGTCATTACTCTTACTGTGATGGCATCCCGGACAATTTGCATATTCCTCTATTATTAGTATAAGTTCCCAATATTATTCAACTTTGTTTTATTAAAGCAAGATTAAGGAGTTAAGTCATTAAAATATACAACAGGAAAAAAGTATATCAGTAAGTTTTATTGTTACAAGTGGCAAAATGAACAGGTGAAGTTTAATTAAGGAAAAAAGGTTTGTTTATTTAAAACTGAAAAGTAAAATGTATGTTAACCTTAATTATGGTGTTATACAGGTCTCAAATTATTTAAACATTATTGTGTATTTCATCTCTAAAGTTTCTATTTTTAAAATTTATTTATTGCTTTGAGAGATACATTGATTTGTTGTTCCACTTATTCATATATTCATTGGTTGATTCTTGTATGTGCCCTGACTGGGGATCAAACCCACAACCTGGGCTTATTGGGATGATGCTCTAACCAACTAAGCTACCCCATTAGGGCTCTAATCTTTCTAAACTGCATCCTTAAAGTTGGCTCTCTTCTTAAGCTTACATATTGACAGAGTAATTGTCACAATTCCTATCTATTACACCTTTTCTTTTCCACATCATCTAGTAAGAGAGAGTCTTCTTCCCCCAATAACCCAAGCAAAAGCTCTGGGATTGAATTTCATTGGCTTGATTGGCAGACGTGGTCCATGTCTTTCTTCTATCAAACTATCATGATCAGAGTAGACAGCACTGAATAATTCAGCCAAGGTCATTAATTCCACACTTAGAATTGGGGATAAAATAAGTTTCATTGGAAACACTTAGGTTATTTTTCAGCATAACAAAATTAAAGTACTATGGCCAAAATTATACAGAGTAAATTTGGGGCTGCTAAACAACAAATATGTATTACCTTTCACAGCCTTGAGTAGAACAGAGTGCTGACAAATGCTCCCTGATCCCTACAATACCCTAAGACTCATATGAAGAGAGAATAAGAGCAATTATTGTAAGAAATGGCTGAACATGGGCATCTGTGATTTACATCCTGCTTACCTGGAGGCTGTTTTGGTAGTAGAACCTTAGACTACCTCCTTGAATAAACAAGTGAAGCTTAGGACCCAAAGTCAGCCAAGCTAAAGCCAGAAAGTCACTATCATTATTATATCATCAACATAACCCACCTTGAGAAAAGACTGTCACCAGGGAGGTTATCATTTGTTACAGTCAATGATGTTTGTGTAGTGAGATGGGCTTTTAATGTCACCACTGTTGACTGTACCCTATGAAATATAAAATAAACTTGATTTTGAATAGACTGCTATTGGATGCTTCATTTTATTATTAAATATGGGAATGCCAGGGTAATTTAGGTTAAAATGTTTTCTCTCTCTCTCTCTCTCTCTCTCTCTCACACACACACACACACACACACACACACACACACACACATGCACGCACACACACTCACGTTTTTCAAATTTCAGCTAAAAACTGAGACAATCTAAACCAGCATATCAGGATATTCATTCTGCTAGAGGATAGGTGTGGTGCATGCTCAAGGAATGACCCCAAAATATGATATTATTTCTGCCTTTAAGAAACTCTTATTCTAATAATAATGGTAAGATTATTAGTAGTCACTGAGTGTTTCATATGTTCTTGGTAACTTACCCTACAATAACTCAATTAACCATCATATCAAATCCATAATTCTAAATATTACTATTATCCCAATTTGAAGGAATGGGGATGCAGAGGCATAAAGAAATTGAATGGGTATGGGGTGGATTTAAATTCAGAGACTGATTCTAAAACAGTTATCTTAACTATTCTGTGATATTTTGCAGTCTACTTGGAACAATACAGAAATGTAACATCACTCTAGAGAAAAGAAAGGCTTGTAAACACATGTGTTTCAGTAGAAATAATAAGTGCCAAAACAGATGTATGATTATGAAAATTCAGGTAATGAGTCCATATAGATTGGAGAATGAAGGCATCATTCTCTCTTTGAGATAATTCTAGCATGGTTTGTAGATCTCATTACTTTTTGTGTCCTCAGATTCACTCTCATTATGACTTTACTATAGCACTCTGTACAACATATTATAGTTGATTTGTTTACAAGTTTCATCTTCTCCATTAGACAATAATTTTTCCCAAAGCAAAAATCTAAGTTTCTTCCATGATTGAATGCTTAGCATTTAGCTCTGTAAACACAAAATAAATATTTATGGATAAGTGGATTCACATTAAGAACACTTCTTTTTATTGGTAGCAAGAAAGTTTTTAACCCACAAAGAAGACATTTGCAACCATGTTTTTTATTTTACTTCAAATAACTACAAAATAAAGTTAGTTAATTTAGATAACAAAAAGCTATGCATAAAACTTTTATTAAATTTAAATATCTAAATTTTATCTTTTTCAAATACAAGTTGGATGCCCTGAAACCAATGAGTTCAATGTTTCCACTATAGCATTTCATGTATAGCATACATAACACTACTCATATATACCTGAAAACGCTCAGAAAAATTTATTGACAATTTAAAGCATCTTACCCCATACTTAACTTTATTGAGTTAGAAGCAAGTCCTGTGTCCTTTACAATTTCTATATATATGTGACAACATCTTCTTCATATCATTATGTGAATTTCTAAGATCAGATCACTGGACATCTGTATATTTGTCTCTAAGATATTTATAAAGCAAATAAATGAAGCACTGCCTATTATTTACATTCACATTTCTGGAAAATGTAAATAAAAATGAGTCATAATTCAATCTTACATGGGCTATAGTGCTACATTGCCTGATGCCCACAAAAGTAAAAGAAAAGGTATAAGCTCAGGTATTTCACAAGCCGACCAGTTTGGCTGTATAAGATGAGGGTAAATGTGATGAAAAAATATCAGAAAAGTAGAAAGGTAGGGTAGACTCTTTCTCAACATAGCAAGAAGGTGTATTTTAGTGTATTTACTAAGGGGAGAGTGAACATTTTAAAGCAGCAAGTAGATGAAATCTTATTACAGTTTTAGGAAGATAACTGTAGAAAAAAGCATGGATTTAGCTTCAAAAGATATAAAATAAACTCATTCTATTGCCACATAGCTACCCAGATTTGTACCAAATATCAATTCAAAATGATGTTCTTCATCACATAATAACATAAATTTAGTCTATAGAACATCATTTCTAACAATAAAAAAGCTCTGCTCACAGTTGATAGAGATATAGGCAATAAGTAAGTTTCTCTTCAGTAGAATGACATTGAGGCTACTGAAACTATTCAAATATGCATGGCTGAGAAGCATATGTAGAATGTTTAAGCCCCAGAATTGGTGACTTATTTGATGTGAAGCCCAAGAAACTTCACATTTCATCTAGTAAACTAGATAATGGTGGGCATACAGTTCACTGAAAATTCAGGATGAGGTTTGTTGAGGAATGGGAAAGGTGATTTTGGAAGCAGGATCAGGTTAACTTGCTTGTAAGATATTCATGTGCAGAGAGTGAAGACGTCAATCTGGAGCTGGGAAACAAATTTGGGGCCAGGATTCTCGTGACATAGCAAACAGATGAAAAGAGAGAAACTCAGAGACTTTTGGAACTAGCAACGGAGGGTGTTCCAAATTTAGAACAAAGGTACATCAATGCTCATGAAAGGAAAAACAAAACAAAAGAGAAGCTCACAAAGGACACAAAACATGGCTAAAGAGGAGGGTACGCCAAAAGTCCCACAGAGGTAAAATAATATAGTGAACTTAATGTTCTTATTGGATTGGGCAATAACAAACAGGAAGCAAATAAGAAATAGTCAATGTCTTCCTAGAAATTTGGCAGAAAGGAAAGGGAGAGATATAGTTACGTGTTTAGTGGCTCCAATTCTGCTCCCAATTCAAATGTGTGCGTTTGTTTCCCACTACCAAGCAGTTCTCCTACACTAATTTGGTATCCTACAATTTAACTCATTTCTGACACTATTTATGTGGAGATAATATCAGATTTCACAGGTTAAGGACTCCCACAAGACTCTCTCCACTTCAACTGCCCATAGCAAGCCCAGGTTGTTGTCTGTGTTTCTGACTTACTAGCTATAAATCATCTCTATCTCGGGTTTGATTACTTTGCTAGAAAGGCTCACAGAACTCAGAGAAACCTTTTATGTACTATCTTACTTGTTTGTTATAAAAGGACTAGAGGCCAGTGCATGAAATTCATGCACTGGGGGGGTGTCCCTCAGCCCAGCCTACACCCTCTCCAATCTGCGACCCCTCAGGGGATGTCTGACTGCCTGTGGGATCGGGCCTAAACCGGCAGTCAGACATCCCTCTCATAATCTGGGACTGCAGGGTCCTA
Organism: Corynorhinus townsendii; assembly: GCA_026230045.1. Taxonomy (NCBI): domain Eukaryota; kingdom Metazoa; phylum Chordata; class Mammalia; order Chiroptera; family Vespertilionidae; genus Corynorhinus; species Corynorhinus townsendii. The sequence goes on along the minus strand of JAPDVU010000001.1, from coordinate 73,255,066 downwards.
ACTGCTCACCTGCCTGCCAGCCTGATCACCCCCTAACTGCTCCTCTGCCTGCCTGATTAATACCTAACTGTTCCCCTGCTGGCCCAATCGCCCCCAACTGCCCTCCCCTGCTGGCCTGGTCATCCCCAACTATCTTCCCCTGTTGGCCTGGTCGCCCCAAACTGCCCTCCCCTGCAAGCCTGGTCCCCTCAAACTGCCCTCCCCTGCCAGCCTGATGGCCCCCAACTACCCTCCCCTGCAGGCCTGGTCCTCCTCCCTTACTGCCCTTCCCTGCAGTCCTAGTTGCCCCCAACTGCCCTCCCCTGCTGGACTGATCTTGCCCCCAAATGCCCTCTTCTGCCAGCCAATTTGGTTCTGATTGGTCGGTTTTTATGCCAGTCAGCGTCAAAAGCTCTTCCTCCCAGGCACCCATTGGCTCCTCACAGTTAACCCAGATTTGGTTCTGATTGGTCAGTTTCTATGCCAGTCAGTGTTGAAAGGTCTGCCTCCTAGGCAGCCATTAGCTTCTTACAGTTGACCCAGATTTGGTTCTGATTGGTTGGTTTCTATGCCAGTCAGCATCTCTGGGCCATTCAACAGGCCTTATCAGTCACCCGGGTTTGGCTTGTGGGTGTTGCAGAGCTATGGTCAATTTGCATATTACTCTTTTATTATATATGATATTTTTATTAATTTTAGAGAAGAAGAGAGAGGGAGAGAGAGATAAAAACAGCAATGATGAGAGAGAATCATTGATCGGCTGCCTCCTGAATGCTCCCTACTGGGGATTGAGCCCACAACTCACCCTTGTACACTTAACCAGAATTGAACCTGGGACCCTTCAGTCACCAGGCCAATGCTCTATCCACTGAGCCATAACAGCTATGGCAGTATTGTGTTTTATTAATTTGGTAATCATTGGCTATATGTCATATAGAAGTTGAAGTTCAATTTCTCAAACAAATATGTCTTTCTAGATCTCACTCACATTTTCTCTCTTTCCTGTCTATTACCTATCTGTCTAACTATCTTTTGATCCATCCATCTATTTATCTATCAGTAATATGTTCATGTTGCATAGCAGAATATCACATAGTTGGTGGAATAAACAACAAAATTTATTTGTTCAGAGTTTGGGAAGCATGAAGATCAAGATTAAGTTGCTCTTAGGGTTAATTTCTCATGAAATCTCCTTCTGACTTACAGAAGGTCACCTTCTCACTGCATCATCACATGGCCGTACCTCTACATGCACTCATACAAGAGAGTGCTCTCTAGTATCTCCTTCTTTAATAAAGATACCACTCCTATCAGATTAAGACCCCACACTTTCATTTCACTTAATACTGGAGTTTAGGGCTTCAACACGTGAATTTAGGAAGATACCATTCAGTTCATTATATGTATATAGACACAAATTAGACTCAAAACATACACAACATACACATATATAATATTCTCTCCTTGAAACAGGTAAACTTATAAAATTATCTATAATTATACATATTGAATGCAAGTTGAAAATAACTGTCAGATTTAGAAAAGGTAATTTTGAAAGATCTATATAGATTAATAAAAAATTAAAATAAAATACAAAATTTTATTCTCACTTACATTACTTTCACATTTTTTAGTCCAAGCTTTACAAGAAATTTTAAAAGTTACATTTGACAAAAAGTAGACTTTGTAATAAAATAAGTTCACATGGGATATAAATTGACCTGATAATAGGCAACTGAAATAGAAAGGAAGACAGGAAAAGGAACTGAGAAATCTTTTTTTGAACAATCAATATGTACTAGACATTTGTTGAACTTCTTAGACTAAAAATTATTTCTTAGAAATGAAACTTGATTTCTGCCTCTCTCCCTCTTGCTTTTGTTGTTTTTCTCTCTCTCTCTCTCCTTCACAGGGAAATTTAGGTATTAGTAAATTACCTATGAAATTTTCCAAACTTTTATTTACCTCTGGTAACTATATTTATATTTACAAATACAATTTTACCTCTGGTAACTATATTTATATTTATAAATACATTATAAATATAGTTCTTCTAAAGAGAGAACACTCTAAGCATACAGTAATTACTTGTCTCAGAAAAACATCAGGACAAGCTGTTGTTTTTATATTGACAAAATCTGTTACTCAAATGTCAGATTTTAAAACCTTAGATTTTTATAATTCAGTTGCCACAATAGTTTCATTCAGTGGTTATGTTCTTTGTATCTACCTTAAGTAAATTAAGTTTTAGAGTAAAAATATGACCTAAAATGTGGATGTCAATTAATTCTAAAGGTATTACAGACACAACTCAATTCTTTTTTGTTGTTTCTTAATTCAGATTTTATCCATTTGAATCCCAAATCTATCACCAATGAATTTCATGCATCCCATCTATACCTCCTCTTTTGATTGTAATGTATAAACAAGGTGCAAAACTGCCATTTTCTAGAGCATTGTCTCAATCCATTGAGGTTCTGCTTCTCAGCAATTGTCGACAGTTTGGCTGAAATAAATTCACAAAAATTCTTCACAGGTTTGAATGATTCTTATGTTAACAGCTTGCAAAATATTGTTAATACTGTTGCTTGGTAGCCATAGGTCTTAGAATTTTGAAGGCGATTTGTATCAGCTTCTAAATATCATTTGATATCATTGGTCTCTGTGAGACATCTACATTATGTACCAAGAATATGCAAACATAGCCAGTAGGGCATAAGCAACCCTGACTGAGCCTGAATTTTGGGTGCCCTTATTGTACAGCATTCCATTCACACAATGGTGGTTTCTGGTTCTAAAAAGAACCTGTGTCTCAGGATGACCCTTACAGAGGTAGAAGAGCTGGAGTTCACTTCTGGCTTCTCCCGATATTTTGCTGTGTGACAGCCTTTGGCTGTGATACATATTCTTATTTTAAGGCAGTGGCTATATTGTACCTTTATCCTGAAGTAAACTGGAAATGTGTCAGCATTGCCATTTTGGTCTTGTGAGTCTTCTTTATCAATCAGAATCTGTGTACCTGTCATATTGAAAGTGTTAATTTATGAATGGTGTTATTTTAGAACTGCGGTTCAAATAGGCTGAGAAAGCACTGTTGACCAATGAGTAATTGCACTCAGAAACCTAATGAATGTTATTTTTCAATTCAAAATAGTGTATCATTTATTTATTCTTGGTAATACCATATAGTGATCAGCACTATATTTGAGCACTCCAATTTTCTTTTAAGTATACCCTACAAAACACTTTCACTATCCCACTGACAAGAACAGATTGCCTATTTTTAATCATTTTTTAAAAACATTTTTATTGATTCAGAGAGGAAGGGAGATAGAAACATCATGAGAGAGAATCATTGATAGGCTGCCTCCTGCATGCCCCACACTGGGATCCAGCCCGCAACCCAGGTGTGTGCCCTGACTGGGGATCGAATCATGATCTCCTGATTCATACCATAAGTCAACACAACCACTGAGCCATACCGGGCCCTGTTTCTAATCCGGATTCTGTGAGACACAGATCCATCCTCATAAAGTGAAGTTTCTACTGTGCCACTGCCTAGGTCAGCACCTGGATGGCCCTGCATTGGATGCCCCAGCACCATGTGAATTAAGTGCTGTTGGCTCTGACAAGGAGCCAATCAAGGCCCTCATGAACATTACTGAGACAAGTTACAATAAATCAAGAACTTTCTAAATTTTACTTAGACTCCATTAAGCACCATATTATATTAAAATATAATATATCCAACCAACTTACTCTTCTGATATCAAGACAAAAGCTTCTAGTTTCTCCAGAGTGTCTTACTAGGCATTCATTTACAGAATTGCTAGAGAACCTTTAGGTTAGTTTACCTGATCCATCAGTATGCACAGCAACTATTCTCCAAACTCCTGAACCCATAGGAGGGTATAGTCCAGTTCTAACTGTCTATGTAGCAGACATTTGTCACACCATTGTTGATAATATAGGGCCTGCCCAGTGAGCACACCATCTACCATTCCCCACTGTGTTCCACCAGAGAATTCATTTGCAATGTGGTCTCTGGATTTTCTCAGAGTGGGGTGAAAGAATTAAAAAGAACATTCCCTTCAGGGACCAACCATGACTCATTTGGTTCTGCACACTGAAAAGTAAATTGCTTCAGAGATGTTTGGGAAATTGAATCAGATCTCTGATGAGTGCAGATGGCAGAATGACTGATCTCTGCTACCAAGCCATTTTCTTATGGTTTCCATTCCCTTGTTGTATAACCAGAAGTGGGAGTTTTTGGACATTTCATTTTTTTGTCTATTTAAAAATCTTTTCTGGCTTTCTTCTGGTATCAATAAAATATATTTTATAAAAAGAAAGAGGTGTCACTATATTAACTTCAGACAGCAGATTTCAAAACAAGCAGAGTTATTATGAATAAGATGGACATTACATAATTATTAAAGTGTCAATTCTGTAAGAAGACATAGCAATCAACATGTATGTGTGTAACAACACAATGTCAAACTATATATGGCAAGCATTAATAAAAATAGAAAGAGAAATATAATATGTATACTACCACAGTTTAATGCCTCTCTCTCTGAAATGTACAAGACCAACAAGCAGAAAATCAGTAAAGAGAGTTAAATTCAACAATATCATCAATCTGCTGAATACAATTGAAATCTAAAGGCTATTTCATCCAATAACAGCAGAATACATATAAGCAATATCAAGAAAATGAGAAGACAAGCCCCATACTGTAAGAAAATATTTTCAAAAGTCACAACTGATAAAGGACATTATCTAAAGTATACAAAAATGATTAAAACTCAACATTTAGAAACAACCCACTTGGGGATGCAAAATGCAGCATAGGGAATATACACTATAATATTTTAATAACCATGTATAATGCCAGGTGGGCACTGAAAATAGCGGAGATCACTTTGTAAAGTATATGATTGTCTAACCATCATGTTGTACACCTGAAATTAATACAAAATGATATTGAATGTAAACTGTAATTGAAAAATAAAATTTATTCATAAGAAAATAAATAATCCAATTAAAATATGGGCCAAAACATTAACAGACACTTCATCAAGAAAGATATACAAATGGCAAATAAGCATATGGAAAGGTGTTCCACATTATACGACATCAGGAAAATGCAAATTGAAACAAGGAGATACTCCACACACGTATTAGAATGACAAAATTCAGAACATTGACAACACCAAATGCTGGTAGAGGATGTGGAGCAACAAGAACTCTCATCCAGCCCAGCCAGAGTGGCCCAGTTGGTTGAGCATCATCCTATGCACCAAAAGGCTGCCAGTTCGATTCCCAATCAGGGCACTTACCCAGGTTGCCATTCAATCCCTGACCCAGTCAGGGCATGTAAGGAAGGCAAACAATCTCTCTCTATATATTTCTAGAGTAAAAGTAACCTCAAAGGAAGTATTATTTCACAAATATAAGTTTAATTATGAAGATCATTTAAAAAACAACACGGAATTAGAATGGAATTCATTTTTGTAAGCTATGATATCTTTGAGTACAGACTATGAATGATTCAGTCAACTTCCATGGGCAAATGTCCTTCCAAAGTAATCGAGTCCTAAATGTCAAACCAAAATAGTTTGCCATAGCCTCATTGAAAATGTTCTGTTCTAAAGGATGTTCTGAATGATAGTAAATTTAATAAAGTTTAGAAATGTCAAGTTGAGTTTTAATTTCAAGTTTGTATCTACTAGAGTGTAATGTGTTACAAATTCAATATATTCAAACCACACTTCAGCTTCTTGGATTTTAGCAATAAGAACTTCAGAGAGCAAAATAATCAGGACTCTATTTTGCTTATGTCCTTCAGAAATTCAAAGAATTGACCTGAACAACAAAACTGTCAGTTATTTAAAAATTTTATTTTAAAATAAAAATAAGGACATAGTTAGATTTATAGTCTACAAATCAAGCTGCTTCTTATGATATCTGATAATTAGGCTTAGTTTTTAGCTTCTAAGCTGGACAAAAATATGATAAAAATAAAATTTAAAACATGTTAAAACTTCAATATATCAATTAAACATCTAACTATTCTATAAAAGATATTTATTTTTCAGAAAACATTTAACAACATTATCTGAGAACAAAAGTTATGTATGTGGTTAATACAAGTGAATTAATAAATTGATATTTGAATATCTTAAACAATTATATCCACAAATATGAGGCATAATTTTTGCATAGACAAAACAATTTGTCTGGCTAATTAATTTACAAAATTTAAGTATTTGATTTGGTACCTATCCTATATAATAAAAGCCTAATATGCTAACTGTCTGGTCATCCATTCAACCAATCAAAGTGTAATATGCTAATGACATGTTAAGGCCGCTCATCTGCTCGCTATGATGTGCACTGACCACCAGGGGGTAGGCAGTTGACTGGTTGACCAGTCACTATGATGTGCACTGACCACCAGGGGGCAGACGCTCAATGCAGGAGCTTCCCCCTGGTGGTCAGTGGCAAAATTTGTTAAAATAAAGTTTTTCAGAGATTTGGAAATTATTCAACACCTTGTAAAAATGCACAGACCATTTAGTTACTCAAGAAAAAGGGCTGAATCTCATAAAGAGCCTTCCTATCTTTTTTGGGAATGGCAGGGAGGAAGCAGGGAATAGCAGGACATTTTGTTATGTTGCTAAGGACCTTGGGATTGCAGAATCAATAACAAGAGTATTGAAGAAATGAGGAGCGGGCCTACGCCGGCAGTCAGCCATTCCCCAAGGACACCTGGACTGTGAGCGGGCACAGGCCAGGCTGAGGGACCCCCCACCCCCGAGTGCACTATTTTCATGCCTTGGGCCTCTAATGCTAATATAATCTAGCCTTACAAAAAATATCTCCATTTGAACTTATGTTGTTATACACAATAAAGATAAAGCTAAAATCATGACTTACCTTTCGAAAGTGTTTTTATTTTGTATTATTTACCTTTATTTTGTATTGTTTAAAGACACTGTTCCAATCATTTCTTCAATACTGCTGTTATTGATTCTGCAATCCCAAGGTCCTTAGCAACATAACAAAATGTCCTGCCATTCTCTGCTTCCTCCCTGCTATTCCCAAAAAATATAGGAAGGCTTTTTATGAAATCAAGCCCTTTTTCTTGAGTAATTAAATGGTCTGTGCATTTTTACAAGGTTTTGATTAATTTACAGACCTCTGAAAAACTTGATTTTTTTTTATTGTCTAAAGCTTTACATATGTCTCCTTTTTACCAATTGACACCCACCCTCCGCCCACTGCCATTCCCACCCCAGGCAAGCCTCCACCACCCCAGTGTCTGTGTCCATTGGTTATGCTAATATTATGCATGCATACAAGTTCTTTGGTTGCTCTCTAACAACCCCCTCCCCTACCATTTCTCTCGGGATCTATTCTTGTTCATCAAAGTATGTTGATCATTATATCCCACATATGAGTGAGATCATGTGATATTTATCTTTCTCCAACTGGCTTATTTCACTTAGCATAATGCTCTCCAGTTCCATCCATGCTGTTGCAAATGGTAAAAATTCCTTCTTTTTTATAGCAGCATAGTATTCCACTGTGTAGATGTACCACAGTTTTTTAATCCACTCATCTGCTGATGGGCACTTGGGCTGTTTCCAAATCTTTGCTATGGTAAATTGTGCTGCTCTGAGCATAGGGGTGCATATATCCTTTCTGATTGGTGTTTCTGGTTTCTTGGGATATATTTCTAAGAGCAGGATCACTGGGTCAAATGGGAATTCCATTTTTAATTTTTTGAGGAAACTCCATACTGTCTTCCACAGTGGCTGTACCAGTCTGCATTCCCACCAGCAGTGCAGGAGGGTTCCTTTTTCTCCATATCCTCACCAGCATTTTTTGTTGATTTGTTGATGATAGCCATTCTGACAGGTGTGAGATGGTATCTCATTGTTGTTTTGATTTGCATCTCTCAGATGATTAGTGACTTTGAACATGTTTTCATATGTCTAGGGCCTTCTGCATGTCCTCTTTCAAAAAGTTTCAATTTAGATCTTTTGCCCATTTTTTTATTGGATCATTTATCTTCCTTTTGTTAAGTTGTATGAGTTCTCTGTAAATTTTGGAGATTAAACCCTTATCTTAATATTACTGAAAAATATGTTCTCCATGCAGTGGGCATTCTTGCTATTTTGTTGATGGTTTCTTTTGCTGTGCAGAAGCTTTTTATTTTGATGTAGTCCCATTTGTTTATTTTCTCATTAGTTTCCATTGCCCTAGGAGGTGTATCAGTAAAGATATTGCTATGACATGTGTCTGCAATTTTGATGCCTATGGAGTCTTCTAGGATTTTTATGGTTTTCCGTCTTACCTTTAAGCCCTTTAGCCATTTTGACTTTGTTTTTTTGTATGGAGTAAGTTGGTGATCTAGTTTCATTATTTTGCATGTATCTGACCAAATTTCCTAACACCATTTATTGAAGAGACTGTCTTGACTCCACTGTATGCTCTTGCCTCCTTTGTCAAATATTAATTGAGCATAATGGCTTGGGTCAATTTCTGGGTTCTCTGTTCTCTTCCATTGGTCTATATGTTTGTTCTTGTGCCAGTACCAGGCAGTTTTGAGAACCGTGACTTGGTAATATAGCTGGTATTGTGATCCCTCTAACTTTGATCCTCTTTCTCAGGATTGCTGTAGCTATTCGGGGTCTTTTTTATTCCAGATGAATTTTTGGAGAGTTTTTTCTAGATCTTTGAAATATGCCATTGGTATTTTAATGGGGATACATTGAATCCATAGGTTGCTTTGGGTAGTATGGACACTTTAATGATGTTGATTCTACCAATTCATGAACATGGTATGTTCTTCCATTTGTTTATGTCTTCCTCTATCTCTTTTTTTAATGTCCTGTAGTTTTCTGAGTAAAAGTCTTTTATGTCTTTAGTTAAGTTTATTCCTAAGTATCTTAGTTTTTTTGGTGCAATGGTAAATGGGATTGTTTTTTTCCTTTCTCTTTCTGTGAGTTCATTATTGGTATATAAAAAGGCCATAGATTTCTGCATGTTAATTTTGTATCCTGCTACATTGTCAAATTCATTTATTAGGTCTAATAGTTTTTTGATGGAGTCTTTGGGGTTTTCTATGTATAATATCATGTCATCCGGAAAGAAGGACAGTTTTACTTCTTCTTTTCCAATTTGGATAGCTTTTATTTATTCTTCTTGTCTGATCTCTATGGCTAGCAATTCCAGAACTATGTTGAATAGGAGTGGTGAGAGTGGGCATCCCTGTCTTGTTCCTGCTTTTAGGGGAAATAAGTTTAGTTTTCACCCATTGTGTATGATGCTGGCTGTAGGTTTGTCATATAAGGCTTCTATTATGTTAAGGTATGATACCTCGAGGAAATCCAAGATGGTGGCGTAGGTCAACACCTAAACTGCTGCCTCGCACAACAATTTAAACTGCAACTAAAAGACAAAACGTCTATAACCCAAAACCACGGGAAAGCTGGCTGAGTGGAAGTTCTACAACTAGAAGGAAAGAGAAAAGAGCACTGAGACGTGCACAAGTGCTGAAAAGCTGAGGTACGGAGGCGCGGGATCTGGGCTGGCGGCAGGCGTTGCTTTTTTCAACCCAAAGGGGAGACAAGGCCCCGATTACTCTGAAATACAGTTTCTGGGGAGACACGGGGGACCCAAAGTCCTACGGGGAGAAGCTGGATTGTCTGCTACCGGGTCGGAAAGTGAGGGAGGCCTGCTTGTAGAGCTGCGCACAGGAATAATTGTTTATCTGCGCTGGGGCACGGGACTGGACGCAGTTGGAGACACAGAGCCAGCTAACTAGCAGCCATTGCTGTTTGCCATGCCCTAGCCTAGTGACGCCCTGAGACCCCACCCCACACAACCTACAAACCCACCCAAGCTCCAAGCAGCGGCTTTTGCATATGAATGGACTGCAGCTTAACCTAACAAACTTGCAGCCTGGATCAGACAGCTCCAAAATCTCCAAACCCCAAGCAAAGAGGAGAAAACTGTAGCTCTCGCTGTAGCTCCTGCTGGGTGGACTCAGACAATAGCTGACCTGCACCCCATTGGAGATCCAGAAGCCAGTATACCTAGTGGTCAGTGTGAGAAACCAGATTTCAACTCCTCACATCCATAAGTGACACATTCAAGAGGCAGACTCAGCGAGCACCAAAGCCCCACTGAAACAAGTCCTGCACCATAAGCGTGTCTCCAGCACAGCAGTTCTTATAGACACAGTGAGTCCTCACAGCCTATTGGCCTGGAGGTCAATTCCTCCCAGCGTACCAAATGCAATTAAGGCTTAACTACACCAAGACTTTGCACTCAGCACACAAAGGGGTGTACCAAGAGCGTCCACATCAAGTGATTGGGGAGACTGAGCTACTGCCCCCTATAGGTCACCTACCACACAAAGCTACTCCATCAACACAGAGAAGCAGCCAAAATGCAGAGACAAAGAAACATGTCACGAATGAAAGAAACGGAGGAAAGCAAACTACTGGACGACATAGAGTTCAGAACCACATTTATAAGGTTACTCAAGAATCTTCTAAAAACCGCCGAGAAACTTGATGACACTTCTGAGGAGCTTAGTGAGACCTTCAAGGACCTTAATGAGAATGCCAAAAAAATGGAAAAGGACCAGTCAGAAATGAAGCATACACTGTCTAAAATAAAGAATATACAGAAACTCAATTGTAGATCAATGTATCCCAAGAATCAAACCAAAGATCTGAAATATGAGGAAACAAAAAACACCTAACCAGAAAAACAAAAAGAAAAAAGAATCCAAAAATATGAAGATAGTGTAAGGAGACTCTGGGACAACTTCAAGCATACCAACATCCGAATAATGGGGGTGCCAGAAGAAGAGAGAGAGCAAAATACTGAAAACCTATTAGAAGAAATAATGACAGAAAACTTTCCCTACCTGGTGAAAGAAATAGACTTACAAGTCCAGGAAGCACACAGAACTCCAAACAAAAGGAATCCAAAGAGGACCACACCAAGACACATCATAATTAAAATGCCAAGGGCAAAAGACAAAGAGAGAATCTTGAAAGCAGCAAGAGAAAAATGGTTAGTTACCTACAAGGGAGTACCCATACGACTGTCAGCTGATTTCTCGGCAGAAACTATGCAGGCCAGAAGGGAGTGGCAAGAAATATTCAAAGTGATGAACAGCAAGAACCTACACCAAGACTACTCTACCCAGCAAAGCTATCATTCAGAGTTGAAGGTCAGATAAAGAGCTTCACAGTCAAGAAAAAGCTAAAGGAGTTCATCGCCACCAAACCAGGATTACATGAAATGCTGAAGGGTATTCTTTAAGAAGAGGAAGAAGAAAGAGGTAAAGATAAAAATTATGAACAACAAAATGACATCAAATACATACCTACCAACAAGTGAATCTAAAAATCAAGTGAATAAAAATCTGAAGAACAGAATGGACTGGTGAATATAATAGAATCAGGGACATAGAAAGGGAGTGGACCGACGACTCTCAGGGGAAGCAAGTGTGAGGGGTGCGGGAAGAGATTGGACAAAAATTTTACTCCTATGGATGAAGACAGTGGCGGGGGGTAAGGGCATGGGGTGGGGTGGGGAGTCAGGTGGAGGGGAGCTATGGGGGGGGGGGGGAAAGAGGAACACCTGTAATAATCTGAACAATAAAGATTTATTTTTTAAAAAAAAAGGTATGATACCTCTATTCCCACTTTGCTGAGAGTTTTTGTCAAGAAAGCGTGTTGGATTTTGTCATATGCTTTTTCTACATTGATTGATACGATTATGTGATTTTTTTCTCTCAGTTTGTTTATGGAATGTATCACATTTATTGATTTGCAGATATTGTACCAGTGTTCCATCCCTTGAATAAATCCCACTTGGTCATGGTGTATGATCTTTCTAATGTAATGCTGAATCTGATTTGTTAGAATTTTTTTGAGGATTTTAGCATCTATGTTCATCAAGGATATTGGCCGGTAGTTCTCTTTTTTTGTGGTGTCTTTATCTGGTTTTGGGATTAGGGTAATGCTGGCTACATAGAAAGAGCTTGGAAGTGTGCCTTCTTGAATTTTTTGGAATAGTCTGAGCATGATAGGTTTTAGTTCTTATTTGAATGCTTGGTAGAACTCCCCTGTAAAGAAATTTGGACCAGGGCTTTTGTTTGCTGGAAGATTTTTGATCGTTGCTTTAATTTCTTTGGTACTCATTGGTCTATTCAGGTTTTTTTATTCTTCTTGATCGAGTTTTGGGAGCTCATATTTTTCTAAGAATATGTCCATTTTATCTAGGTTGTCCATTTTGTTGCAATAGAGTTGTTCATAGTATTTTTTCATAATCGTTTGTATTTCTGTGGGATCAGTGGTTATTTCACCTCTTTCATTTATGATTTTATTTATTTGGGTCCTCTCTGCTTCTTGGTGAACCTGGCTAGAGGTTCATCAATCTTATTTATCCTTTCAAAGAACCAACTCTTGGTTTTGTTGATCTCTTGTATTTTTTTGTTTGTTCCTATGTCATTTATCTCTGCTCTGATATTTATTATTTCCTTCCTTCTGCTTATGCTGGGCTTCTCTTGTTGCTCTCTTTCTAACTCTTTGAGTTGTAAGGTTAGATAATTTATTACCATTTTTTCTTGTTTTTTGAGGTAGGCCTATAGAGTTATGAACTTCCCTCTCAAGACTGATTTCACTGTGTCCCATAGATTTTGGATTGTTGTGTTTTCATTGTCATTTGTTGCCATGACGCTTTATATTTCTTCTTTGATCTCTTTTGTAACCCAATCATTATTTAATAGCATGCTGTTTAGCTTCCAGGTGTTTGATTTTTTTTATTGTTTTTTATTGTAGTTGATTTGTAGTTTTATGACATTGTGATCAGAGAAGATGCTTGATATGATTTCTATCTTCTTGAATTTGACTTGCCCCATATGTGGTATATCATTGAAAATTACCCATGTGCACTTGAGATTAGTGTATATTCTGTGGCTTTGCCACAGAATATACACTAATGTTCTGAAGATGTCAATTAATTCCATATGATTTAGTGAGTCATTTAGGATTAATGTTTCTTTGCTGTTTTTTTGTTTTGTTTTGTCCAGTGGTGTTAATGGGGTATTGATGCTGATCTGCTTGGGTATTTTTTCCTACCTTGTCTTATAGCTCACTGATGTGGTCCTCTGCTTCTTCTAGTCTACTGTTGATGCTTTCTATTGAGTACTTTATAACAGCAATGTCATTTTTCATTTCTTTTTGGTTCTTCTTCATTTCCTCTGGTTCTTACACATATTGTTGAATTTTTCTTCCATCCTTTTCAGTGTCCTTATGACCATTGCTCTGAATTCTTTCTCTGACATACTGCTTGCCTCTGTTTTCTTTACTTCCTTTTCTGGTGATTCTTTCTTTGTCTTCCTCTGATGGCTCCTCTTAGGGTGTCTGGTTTTGTAGCTCTCTCCCCTGCATTGACTTAAAGGCACAAAATACAACACAACAAGACACAATGCACAGGGCACCAAACACAAATGTATTCACAATACTAATACCACCAAATAAAGGTGACCATCAGAAAAAAGAGAATTACAGGATAGAAAAGAGTGCAAATATGATATTAAGAAAAGGAAAAAATGTAAGAGAGGAAAGAAAGAGAAGAAAAAAAAGAAGGGGAAAATATATATGTGTATGGGGAGAAAACTCCAATAAAACAACAACTAATCCAAAAAATGCAAACAACAAATACCCAGAGATGAATGCAAATAATAAACAACAACTAATCCAAAAAATGCAAACAACCAACACCCAAACAACAAACAACCAGATGAGTCTGAGGAGGGAGAGCTTTCTCTACGTGGTATTTGACCTTTCCGTCCACAGATTGCCTCACCAGTTGTGTTTAATTCAACAATTCCAGATGGGTGTTGTTCAATTCAGCTGTTCCTTCTATGTGCTCTGTGAGAAGGCGCAGGGCCCGTCCGCATGTTTGGCGCCACTTTTTCTTATCCTGTCCAGACTTTTTAGGCACCCACAGTTGGGGAGGCTGGAGTCCCAGTGTTCATATGGGTTCTCAGCTGAGGCAGCTGGCCTGGGCATAGTTGTTATAGGGTCCCAGGAGGGATTCGAGGTCTCCCTGATTGAAGGTAAGGCTGGGCTTCCTATCACAGCTGGTCTCCCCTTCAAGATGGTGTGGTCTCTGCAGCAGACCCGGGTGCTCTGGGAGAGATTTCAGAAGCAGTAGAGGCTGCCCAACCAGGGGCGCCCAGTCTGCCAGTCCCCAAAAGTACTGTGGAATATAGCTGTCCCTCTCTCATAAATACAGACACTCCCTGCACATCCACACACTTTCCTGTTGTTCTCTCTTTCACACACTATCTTGTAGCCTGCTGTCCCATCGCCACCATCTTGGATCTTCCTGAAAAACTTGATTTTAACAAATTTTGCCACTGATAGATATTATTGTTGTTATTAAGAGCAGATTTTCAAAAATCCTTACTCTGATATTCTGAAAGTGCGTCTCTGTACTTGACAGTATTTTAATAATGTAGTTGTTTTATCTCAATTTCTTATTTAAGAATATTTTTGTTGATTTCAGAGAGAGAAAAGGAGATGGAAAGAGAGATAAAAACATCAATGATGAGAATCATTGATTGGCTGACTCCTGCCCGCCCCCTACTGGAGATTAAGCCCACAACCTGGACATGAGTCCTGATCAAGAACCAAACCATGACCTCTTGCTTCATAAGTCAATGATCAACCACTGAGACACACTGACCAGCTCAATTTCTGATTTTTAATTAGTACTATTTAGACATGTATTTGTTTTATATATTGACATTATATACTGGACTCTTGCAAAACTTGCTTACTTCTAGCAACTTTTAAAAAATATTTCCACTAAATGTTTGTATAGATCATCATGTATTTTTGTTTTCCAATTTTGATGCCTTTTATTTGCTTTCCTTGTGTTAGTATATGGGCCAGTACACCATTGAATGGAAATGTTAAGAGCAGACATACATGCCTTGATTCTAATCTTAAGAAAAGAGCATTCAAGTTTTTACTATTAAAAATTATATAATCTTATATGGTTTTTGTAGATACCCTTTATCAAGTTGGGGAAGTAACTAAGATGTTTTCCTGATAAATAGATGTAAGATGTTATCAAATACCTTTATGTATCTGTTAAGATTAGCTTGGTCTGTAGTTTATTTTCTTGTAATGTTATTGCATGGTTTTGATATCAGGATAATGCAGACCTCATAGAATATTGGAGTGTATGCACTTATTTCCATATTCTGGAATAGTGTGCTTAAAATTGGTAGTATTTGTTCCTTACATGTTTAATAGAATTTACCAGTGAAGCTATTTGGACTAAAGTCTTCGTGAAGATTCAATTTATTCAATATAGTGCTATTCTGATTACCGGTTTCATATTGAGGGAGCCAATATGAATACACTAATGTAGTAGTCATTACTTTGTGCTTTTCAAAGATTTATACTCCTCATCTAGATTGTATATTTTTTGGCATAAGCTTGTTCATAATATTCACTTTATTTTGCTTTTTAATGTCTGTAGAACTTGTGCTGATATCTTTATAATTCTTGACATTGAAATTTTTGTTTTCTCACTTTTTTCCTAATGACTCTGGGTGGAGGTTTATCAATTCTATTGGTATGATAAAAGATCAAGCTTTGTTTTTTTTTATTTTATTTTTTCTATTAGTATTTTATTTCTCTGGTTTTCAGTCTAATGTTTATTTTATTTAGTTTGCTTTGTTTTTGCTCTTCTTTTAAAATTTCTTGTGGTGTAAGTTGAATTTATGTATTTGGAAACTTACTTTCTAGAAATGACATTTTATAATGTAAATTTCACTCAAAAGATTCTTAGCTACATCCTAAATAATTTTATGTGTCTTCACTTTTATTTAGTTAAAACTATTTTTATCTATTTTTTATTTCTTCATGAAACCAAGAATTATTTAGAAGTCTTTTGTTTAATTTCTAAATATTTTAAGATCTTTCAGATGTCTTTTTTATTTATTTCTATCTTAATTATATTTTGTTTAAAGAACAATTCTACATTACTTCAATTTTTAAAACTTATTTAAACTTATTTTATGGCTTTAAATATAGTTCATCTTAAAAAGGCTCTGTACACATTTGAAAAGAATGTGCATTCTGCTATTTCTAGAATGTTCCATCAAAGTCAATTAAGTCAATTTTATTGAAAATGTTGTTTGTTTTCTATATTCCTTACTTATGTTATGTCTTATTCTTTTATTTTTACTATGTTTATTTTACCCTTTTTCCCTCCACTTTTGAAATTAAGTATTTTTAGTCATTTTTATCTCTTCTGTTGGCTAAATAGTTATAACTTTATTTTGTTATTTTAATAATTGAATACACATTATAGTATTCATCTTTAAATATACATACATAGTATTTTATATGGTACTAGCGGCCCAATTCACAAAATATGTGCAAGGAACTCGGCCCCTCGCAGTCCCGGCTTCATCTGGAAGGTCATCCGGATGATAGTCCAGATGGTCTTTCTATTGTTTGGTCTAATTAGCATATTAGCTCTTTACTATATAGGATCATTTATAAGACCTGAAAATTGTGTATTTCTTCTTTTTTAATTTTTATTTTTTTAAATATATTTTTATTTATTTTAGAGAGGAAGGGCCAAGGAGACAGAAACATCAATGATAAGAGAGAATCATTGATTGGCTGCCTCTTGCATGCCCATTACTGGGACTGAGCCTGCAACCTGGGCATGTGCCCTGACCAGTAATTGAACCAATACCTCCTGGTTCATAGGTCAACACTCAACCACTGAGCAATACTGGCTGAACAATAGAGTATTTCTCTTTGTCTCTCCCAGTCTTTATGCTATTGTTAGCATTCATTTTATTTCATATGTTTCTTTGTGGGGGATAGATGCAGACAATTATTAAAATCTTTTATTCTAAGCAAAATTCTAAAAAAAGAGAGAGAAATAACTTTACGAAACAATTATACTTACCTTTAATAGAAATTACACAATTGCTAAATATATTTTTGAGCTTAGCCAGTCTTTAATATGGTTTTTCTCTTGTTAGTTCCTTTTGTGATGAAAAGCCAGTATTTGTTTTTCTTATAATCGTAAGAAGTGCTTATTTGACTTTGCTAGTCCTTTTCCTAGCATGAAAAATGTGTCTCTCTGCTGGAGGCTCCCAATTAAATGTCAGTTTTTGCAGCATCTTCTCTTCCTTGGGATATCAGTATATAAGCTCTTGAACTCTATACCATTTATTGTTTTTTTCGCTATCAGATGAAGTCTTCCTTCCACAAAAAAAGAAATGCTACCTCTGAATTGTAGAAAGAATAGTTTATACAACATTAAGAAAAATGTATTTTCATTCAGTCAGTTCATGCAAATGCCCACTTCACTAGAGAGAAAAATAATGCTAATGTGATATTCATTAAACGTGTCTTATTTTTTTTAAATGTTACTGGCTATGTAAGAATATTCAAAAAAGTATACATTTCTTCCTTGACAAGGTAAACTTTTGATTACCATTTTGATATGGTTCCTTTCCTTAAATTTTCCTTCATAATATTTAATATCTATTACAAACTTGAATTATAAGGCATCAAGAAAAAGTATAATTTCCTGTGAAATTATTAATTCATTGGACAGTAATTCTAAAGTGTAATAGACACTTATTCAATTAAACTCAGCCCATGAGGGAAGATATTGCTTTCATACTCCAAGTGTTATTATGTTAATATATACATAATTCATTTGATAATGTTTTTATTAAATTCTCTATTTTCTATGAAAGGAAAAATTTGTTATTGAATTTCTCATAGATACTAGATCAAAGGTTTTCTCATTTATTTAAGACTAGTTTTCCTTCAAAGTTCTGTTATTATTTCTAAGATTTAGAAAGCATAAATGCATTTTCCAAGTTTACAAATGCAAATGGCAGAACTTAAATTCAAATCAAGTGTGTTCAAATGAAAAACCTCATGCATTTGCCATTAATATATGTTTCATATTTTATAGTGATTTATATTACTATTAAAGTAATAAAAACAAGTTTCTATTAAAATGTATATTGCTCATGTAAATTCACTCATAAATCACTAGTAGTCGAATCTCAGAAGGAAGGCAGTAATGGGTGGGTGGAAAGAGATCAACCAAAGAACTTATATGCATATATGCATAATCCATGGACACAGAGAATAATGTGGTGAATAGTGGGGTCAAGGGTGGGCTAGAAGGGGTCAATGGGGAAGGAAAGGGGATATATGTAATACTTTCAACAATCAAGATTGAAAAAACAAAACAAAACAAAAATATATTATGGAGGAAATGTTACTAAATGAAAAGAGCCAAGTGCCATAAGCATGTATATTGTGTTATTTTTTATTTAAGAAATAAGGAAAAATAATGAACATAATAATTTACTATTAAAAATAAATAAATAAATTCACCTATCTCTCATTTAATAGGAATCATTATTTCTTTCTTATAAACCTACTAGAGACACAGTGCACAAATTTGTGCACGGTGGCGTCCCTCAGCCTAGCTGTGATTGGGGCCACTGGCTGGAGGGAAGGACCACAGGAGGTTGGCCGGCTGCAGGAGGTTGGCTGTGGGAGCACACTGACCACCAGGGTGCAGCTCCTGCATTGAGCACCTGCCCCCTGGTGGTTAGTGAGCATCATAGTGACCGGTCGACTGCTCATTCCATTGACCAGTTGTAATGGTTGTTTACGTTTATATATATATAGAGAGAGATTTGGTAGATTTCAGACTTTATATGTATGCTTTTAAGCAATAACCAGAGGGCAAGACAAGAATGCTGACTGCTCTCATTTTAAAGTCATGACCTTGAATCTCAATAGGACTTTTATAATTTCTCAAGTATGCTTACTCTCCTACTCTTCTGAAATAATGTTTTATTATCTCTCTCTTCACAAATAAAACATCTCCTCCAGTCTTCTTTCTAATCCAATAATTGTAATTTTAGTAAGAGAAGTTAAACAATCAGAAGGGAACTTCTACCAGCTCCCATCCTTGCATCTACTCACCTGCCAGTAATTGTATCTATACTATAATTTGGCTTCTTTCCTGTTATTATAGTTCTATCAAAGACCAACCTCTCACTTATGAACTAGATTTTGTTCCAATTTTCTAAATCAAAGACATTTGCCAGCATTTCTACCTTCTGTCTCTAAAATTTCTATATATATTGGATCATACACATTAACATATAATCATGCTCCTATTTCACCTAAAGTTAACATATTTCTTGTCCCATTTCCACTGCCATCATTACCTCATTTCTTTGTTCCTGTTAGTAGAATAACATACTTTGAAATAATTGCCTGTATTCCATCACCAGTTCCACTTTTCCACATAAGTTTATATTTAATCAATGCTTGGTTCACATCATTACATTGAGTCTCTTATAAGATGCAGTGTATTTATATTGTGTCAAAAGAGTTAAGGCAAAACTACCTACCTGCATGATTTTGAGTTATGGGTCATGATAAACATTTTATTCAAGATTTGGGAGATGAAAATAAAGTAGCAGCCATATTTGTTTTACACAGGCATGAGGCACTCTGGTAACATACATGCTGTCAATTACCTGCTGGTTCACTTTGCTAGCTTTCTTGCAGCAACTCCCGTTCCCTCTGTTATCTTCAGTTTCCTTGGTTCCATGGTCAGGTACTTGCTCAGTGACAGCTTCTCTCACAGCACACCTATACCACTGAAGTTGGAGGCTAGGACCTAGAGAGGCAATGCGAGGTTTAGTTGACCTCACTGAGTTCTGCTTATATTTGTAGGTTCTAGTTTGAACTTTTTTCTTTAGTTTCATAGTCATCCTTTTCTAACTACCTGTCCATTCAGCTACAATATAGATAAATTCTTTGGGGGATGGGGACAAGTTGGGAGAGGTCAATGGGGGATTAGGGGGTATATGTAATACTTTCAAAAATAAAGAATTTAAAGAAAAAGAATTTAAGCTATAAGAAAACAGAAAAAAAAGATAAGTTCTTGTAATAAAACTACTTATTTGCATGCAATCTATGTTTACCACTTATCTATCTATATTTACACTAGAGACCAGGTGCATGGATTTGTGCACTGGTGGGGGTTGTGGCCTGTAGGGATTGGCCTGCTGTGGGAGAAGCCACTCCTCCTGGTCAGCTGAGTGGTACTCCCACTGTGGGAGCACACTGACCTGCATTGAGCATCTGCCCCCTCATGGTCAGTGCACATCATAGCAACTGGTTGACCAGTCATTCTGGTCGTTTTGCTGTTCGATCACTGGGCTTTTATATATATAGATATGATCTGCTTATACATCTACCTATATATGTATCTCTGTTTTTTCTTGTGTGTTATTCTTTGGTTTATTTTTTGTTTATTGTTAGATTTATTTATTTATTTATTTTTCTTGGACATTGGTTAATAAAATTATATAGGGTTCAGATGTACATTTCTATACTACATCATCTGTATATTGTGTGTTCACCACTTCATATTTTATTTTTTCTTGTACATAATGTATCAGCAGCAGCATATGACATTGCTTATTTCATTCTCCTTTATACACATTGCATGGCATCTAGAAAACTTCAATATTTATGATTGAATAAATCCATTTCAGTTCCATTTAATAATTTTCATTTTCCTTGATATCTTAATGTTAGAGTGTCTCAAAATACCATCCTTAGATCGTTTCTTTATCTGTAGTCATTGCCTTTGTCAGATTCAATCCCAAAATCTTAAATATAATCTATATATGCTGGAAATGCTCACATTTATAGTTCTAAACTTTTTGTCTCTTTACCTTAAACTCCTTTATTCAAAAGCTTACTTATGATCTACACTTAGATGTCTAAAATGAACTTCAAAAAAATTATCCTAAAACTTAACTACTGATCTAACTTCTTCAAGCTCATGTCCCACAGTGTTCCTCCATCACTTATTGATGATTTGATAACTTTGATTTCTCTGACCCAAAACTTGAAGTCATCCTTCACTCCTCTCTTTCTATTACACAGAACTTACATTCAAATAGGAAATCCTGTGGTTCTACCTGTTGTGTCTAGAGTTTGACCACTACCCACCACTTTCTCTGCTACCATGTTGGTTGAAGCCACTACTGCTTTACTTGGGTTATTACAAAACAATCTGACCACTCATCCTGATCCAATCCTTGTCACCCTTTAGTACACTATCAATACAGCAGCCAGAGTGGATAAGATAAATGGCAAATAATGTATTTTTTTCTTATCTATGCAAGTTCCAGAAAATGGGCAATGAGTTTAATTTTGTTCCTAGTAGTCCATAAAAAATATAAATTATGATTATAGAAATAACAAAAATTCTGTATAATCTATATAATAAAAGCCTAAGTGACCATTAAGATGGAACAACCAGAACAACCGGTTGCTATGATGTGCACTGACCACCAGGGGGCAGATGCTCAATACAGGATCTACAGGGGGAATGCCCCTCAGCCAGAAGCCGGGCTCACATCTGGCAAGCACAATGGCAGTGGTGGGAGCCTGTCCCACCTGAGCAGCAGCACTAAGGAGCAGCAAGCCAAGTGGTAAGGAGTAGTGAGCAGGCGGGCAGTAAGGAGCAAGGGGTCCCAGACTGCAAGAGGGATGTCTGATTGCTGGCTTAGTCTGAGACCATTTGGGGTGGCTTAGGCCCAATCCCTGCAGGGAGTGGGCCTAACCCAGCAGGTGGACATCCCCCAAGGGTTCCCAGATTGCAAGAGTTATAGGCCGGACTGAGGTACCCCCCCAGTGCATGAATTTCATGCACCAGGCCTCTAGTCCTATATCATAAAGAGGTAATATGCAAATTGACCCTCATGCCTTTGCACAAGATGGCCACCCCCATGCAGTCTCAAGATGGCTGCCATAGATGGCTGGCAAGAGAGGGCAGTAGTGGGTGATCAGGCCAGCAGCAGAGAGTAGTTAGGCATCGATCAGGCTGGCAGGGGAGTGGTGAGGGGGTGATCAGGCAGGCAGGCAGAAGCAGTTAGGGGAAATCAAGCAGGTAGACAGGCAGGTGAGCGGTTGGGAGCCAGCAGTCCTGAATTGTGAGAAGGATGTCTGACTGCCAAGTTTAGGCCCGATCCCACAGGGTTGATTGCAACTCACAGAGTCCAAAACATAGAATATGAAAGAAAGGAAAAAGAAGAGAAAAGGCAGGGGAGAAGTAGGAGGAGGAGGAGGAGCACTCAAGACATTATATATCTGGTAACAATAAATAGTGGTCCCTGAGAGATGGAAAACAAAAGAAATGAGCTTTAATATTGACCCATCTCTCTTCCTGGAGAAAGTTTCCAGGCCATGGTGCAGGAAGAGGAACCCCAAACAGTGTTTGATAGTCTCCCTAAGCTGAGACGACAGAGATAAAGCCTGGAAACCAAAATGGCTAGAATTTGCAGATAAAAAAGAGAAGAAAAATATACAGAGATACAATTACAGCAATTTTCAAAGTATTCAGTTGAGTACTGATTGATACATGTAATTGAAGAAGTGGAAAAATCACCCCTAGAACAAACATACTTTAGTCCTGCCTAACATAACTTATAATATAGACTCAAAGGTCAAAAGTCAAACTATTTTAAGTAACTTGGCTATGTCCCAGAACAAAGCTCTAACAATATTTTAGAAATTAAAAATATGCAGCACCCAACAAAGTAAAGTTCAGAATGTGTAGTCTAACCAGGCATGTAAAGAAGGACAAAACAATATTTAATTTAGTGATTACTCAAGTGATACAAGAATAATAAAACAGTTATGAGTGGGTTCCATATATTCAAGACATAAAAGAAAATTTTAACATATTAAGAGAACTAAAACATATAAAACAAGACAATCAAAATTCTAGAGATGAAAACTACAGCGTCTCAGATGAAAATTATAGAGGGTGGATCTGATAAGGGGACATCCATTTTAGCCACTGAATAAGGCTGGTTTTGGATTACCATCTGAAATAACTAAAAAGAAGAGAAAAAAAGAGGTGAAATAATTGTTTTCAAGACACTAAACATTAAGAAAAAATATAGGAAATAACCAAGGTGAGTCCTACAATTGTCTACCTGCCTTGGGAGAGTTTGCAGGCAGAGGGTGAAAGAGAAAGAAGTTAGGTAGAGCCAAGTGGTCTCCCCAACTACAGTAGATAGAGCTGAAGGTCTGGAAAGGAACAGAATTTCACTGAGAGGAAACTCTACTGATATGTACAGTATCTTCTAGAAATATTCAGCAGAATTCTGATCAGAATATGGATTTAAGGGAGTAGTGCAGGGAGAAAAATATTCCAAATCATTACTAGGAAGTGTACCCAGCATTCACAAAGGGTCATGAATAGTGAGTGTCTGCTCCCATAAGCCAGATTTGAAAACCTTATAAATTTACGTCGTTGTTGGGCAGATTATCCAGAAGGGTGAGTATTGGTTTAGTAGTGGGGCAAAACTCATTCCAGATTAAAAGTTGCTCTGGTCCAATATACTAGGTAATTAAAGCATTACTGAAAAGAAAAAAATTTCTTTTCAATTTTTTTTTCAAACTGTAGGAATGCAAAATTATCCACCACCCTAAAAGGTAAAGTTTACAATGTCAATATACAATAAACAATTATCAGGTATTCACAACAGCAGGAACATATGACCCAAATGAGTAAAAGCAATCAGGACAATAAACTCAGTATCAATACTGATGTAAGAATTAGCAGATAAGCACATTTAAAAGTTATTTTAGCTGCATTATATATGTTTAAAACATCAGAGAAAAGATTAAACATTTTAAAATAAATGCTTGGAAAATTGTTGTTAAAATTCCAGATCAAATTTCTAAAGATTAGAACATAATGTCTACAATTAATTTATATACTAGATTGGATTAATGGTAGATACTACAGAAAAAAAAGTATGCTTGAAGACAGAACAATAGAAAATATCCAAAATGATGCACATAGAGAAACAAAACTCCTGATAAATGAACAATTTTTAGAGGCCTATCATATGTGTACTGGGAATCCCTAAAAGAAAGGAGAAAACAGGAGAGAAATAAATGTGAAGAAATAATGACCAAAACTTAACAAATTTAATAAAACTATAACCCTATAGATCCAAAAAGCTTAATGAATTCCAATCACAAAAAAAGAAAAAGAAAAACATGATGGAAACTCCAAGGCATACAGTAATCATTTCTTAAAATCAAGGGTACAAAATATATATTTTAAACAGGCAGGTAAAAAACAGACATTATGGAAGGAGGGACAAGATAAGGAAAGAGTAGAATTCTTATAAAATATGTGTCAGACAAGAATATTTTGGCAACATCTTTAAATCACTGGAAAATAAATCTATCATCTTAGAAGTACATGTCAGCAAAAATATATTTCCAAAAGAAAGACAAAATAAAGAACTTTTCAGATATATAAAGGCCAAAAATATTTATCACCAGTGGACGCATACTGCCATAAATGTTAGTGGGAGTTCTACAGGCAGAAATAAAATTTTACTCTCTACAATGGAGTAGAGTATTGGGAATAATAACACAATGCGTACAATAAAAATAATGACTGCTTAAACAAAACAATTGCAGTGTTCTGGTGTCTATAGTATATTTAGAAATAAAATATATGACAAATAGCACAAAGGTCGGAAGCAGAAAAATAGAATGTTTTAAGTTTTTCATAATAAATCTGAAGTGATATAATCACTTCATGATTAATGTGATAACTAAACTATAAAATGTATACTCAACTCTACAAGTTAAATAAAAAAAATGTACAGCTAATAATCCAAAAACATATGGGAAAAAGGAAAAAAAATAGCAAGAATATAGATTTGTAATTATATCAATAATCACTTTAAAAGGTAATTAGTTTAAAAACTCCTTGAACATCTAAGATTGTAAGAACAAATAAAAAGACATAATCCAATGATACGCTGCTTTAAATTTAGTATTTTATAGATAAAAAATATGAATGATAAAGGGAATAGAAAAATAATAAGGAAAATCAATAAACTTAAAAGTTAGTTAGTGAAAAGATCAACAAAATTAATAATTCTTTAGATAGATTGACTAAGAAGAAAGAGAAAACTCAAATTTCTTAAGTCAAAAATGAAAAAGGGGGCATTGCTACTACTTTTGAGAAACGGAAAAGATTATAAGGGAAGACTATGAACAACTGTATACATACTAATAAAATTAGATAACTGAGATTAAATGAGCACCTTTCTAAAGAGAAATGACCCAGAAAACACTAAAACATTTGAATAGAAGTGTACAAATAGAGACTGAATTACTAATTTAAAAACCATGTCATAAAGTTAAGTCCAAACCTAAATAATTTCAGTGAATTCTACCAAATACTTAATTAAGAATGAATGCCAATTTTTGAGAATTACTTCCAGAAAGCATACTGATGGGGTTCATTCACCACTCATTTGATGAGGCTAGTATCATCCTGAAGCCAAAACTAGACAACAAATTTATATACACTAATAAAAGAGAAACATGCAAATTGACCATCACTCCGCTACACTCACCAGCCAATCAGGAGCGAGTATGCTAATTAACTCAACAAAGATGACAGTGGCCACAGAACTGGAGTGATCAGGAGGCTTGCGTTGCTCCCAGTGATGGAGGAAGCCAAGCTTCCCACCCACCCTGACCAGCCCTGGCCTCTGCTCAAGGCTACAAAGTATCAATTATAGAAGATAAATAAATCCCAGATACCTGCTTCCAGCCGGCACTGGCCTCCACTCAAGGAGGCACTGAAAAAAAAAGAAAAAGAAAAAGGAGGGGCTGGGAGCTTGGGTCACCGGTGGGTGGGGCCAACCCAGCCCCTCACCCAGTCTGGCCAGGCACCCCAGCAGAACCCCCCCACCCTGAAGGGGCTATGGCCAGCCTGCAACAGCCATCAGCCCCTCACCCAGGCTGGCCACACCCCCATGGCCCAATCCATGTAAACGTGCAGTCAAACATCCCTCAAGGGGGTCCCAGATTGGAGAGGGTGCAGGCTGGGCTGAGGAACACCCCCCCTCCATGCACAAATTTCATGCACCGGGCCTCTAGTATATATATAAAGAGCCAGGGTATATAACGTCCAAAACGACCGAATGCACAACTGAACACCAGAAGTCAGTGGCTGCCGACCCAGCACTGACTGCTGCCACTGCACTGACTGCCAAGAGGGCTGCAGATCAGGCATGAAGAAAGGCCCGGAGAGAGAAGCAGGATCTGAATCTGCAGCCTCCGTGGCAGTTGTTGATCAGTCCTTGACTCTCTTTCTCTCCAGGCCTCGCCAGCAGCCGGGGAGCTGCTGATCAACCCTGCCTCTCTGATCAGGCCTGGAGATAGGCCAGAGGTACTAACTGTCATAAAAACTGACCAATCAGAATCAAATCTGGGTGAACTGCGAGGAGCCAATGGCTGCCTAGAAGGCAGAGCTTTTAATGCTGACTGGCATAGAAAACCACCAATCAGAATCCAATCTGTGTGAACTGTGAGGAGCCAGTGGCTGCCTAGGAGGTGGAGCTTTTGATGCTGACTGGTTTAGAAACTGACCAATCAAAACCTAATCTAAGTGAGCTGTGAAGGCAGAACCTAAGGTGGATGCAGAGGAGGGCTTTTAAGGGCAACAGCTGTTTAGTGTAAGGCATGAAAAAGTGGTTCAATTTTTTAATGGCTGGTTTGGCAGTAGAGTGCATATGGCAGGCTATCAGTCCAGATATAGGGATTATGTATTTTTGTCTGCCAAGACCATCTCCTTCTGCTGAAAAAGGCTTTCCCCCCCTGCCAATTTAAGCAATCCTATCCTATATAATCTAACTATACTAATAAAAGGGTAATATGCTTATTAGACCAGGTCAACTGGCCATCTTCCAGACCTCCAACTTCCTTCTGGAGAAAGCCATGGTGGTGGGGGCCAAGGCAGAGGCAGTTAGAGGCAATCAGGCTGGCAGGGGAGGACAGTTGGGGGTGAGATCAAGCTGGAAGGGCAGGGTAGTTAGGGGCGATCAGGCAGGCAGGAAGGTGAGCAGTTAAGATCCAGGGGTCCCCAATTGGAGAGTGTGCAGGCTGAGCTGAGGGAACCCCCCCTCCATGCACGAACTTCATGCACCAGGCCTCTAGTCTATAATAATAAAAGCAAAATATGCTAATTAGATCAGACCAAGCCAGGGCTGCAGCTGCCTGGGCTGCAAGGGAGGGATCCAGGCAGCCTCCATGGCTGGGAATGCCTACTCTTACATGAATTTCATGCATTGGGCCTCTAGTCAGATATAACATACTATAAAGCAGTGGTTCTCAACCTTTCTAACGCCGCGACCCTTTAATACAGTTCCTCATGTTGTGGTGACCCCCAACTATAAAATTATTTTCATTGCTACTTCATAACTGTAATTTTGCTACTGTTATGAATCGTAATGTAAATATCTGTGTTTTCCGATGGTCTTAGGGCCTAAGACTTAGGTGACCCTGCTAGCAGTTCTCAACCTGTGGGTGGTGACCCACAGGTTGAGGACCACTGCTGTAGAGCCTAAGACTATCAGAAAACACAGATATTTACATTATGATTCATTAACAGTAGCAAAATTACAGTTATGAAGTAGCAATGAAAATAATTTTATAGTTGGGGGTCACCACAACATGAGGAACTGTATTAAAAGGTCGCAGCATTAGAAAGGTTGAGAACCCTGTTATAAAGCATAATTTATGAATTTCATGATATTAAATCAAAATAAAATTCTTAGAGTGAAATAAAAATGGAAACTTTCCTTGTAGAAAAGAGCTTTTGTAACAGGAACAAAATTATGATAAAACCAATTAAAATGGTTTATGAATCTTATGAAGTATATTTTAGAAAAAATTTCTGCCTTTGTGCATTGTAAGTTATGCTAAGAATATGATAATGTCAGTTCATGTTTTATTTGTAATTCTAACACTATTATGACATTTAAATAACCCAAAGTTTAAAATATCCTGTTTTCTGTTTAAAATTTTTTGAAAAGAATTTTCCCTAAAATCTTTGCCAAGAGTTGTGATATCATGGGATTCGTTTTACCTGCTCTGAGGGAGTCATAGACTGTCCCTCTATTCAACCTTACATGACACTATAATAATTCTCCCAATTGTGACTATCTGCTGGGTGCTTATCTTTGCCATGCCTTGTTCACCACTGTATCTCTACCACACCACATAGGAGACATTTAATAAATACCAGCTGAATGAATGCAATGATTCAATGAATGAATGCATTGTGAGACTCACTCTGGATCTATACAATTGAATAAAATTTCTTCATATTGCCTTTTGAAAATTATAACTATTTTAGGAACAATAAAATCTTTCTGTCAAGAAGTCTTAGATTTGCAGGACTACCACTGTCAGAACATTGTAGTTATTTAAATTATATTCAATGTCTGTAAAAAAAAAAAAAAAAGAGTAATTACGCAAATAACTTCATTGGGAAAAAATTATAAAGTTCCTAAATCAGCAGTACTTAAGAAAACATTAACAAGAGCTTTATTACATTTTTAAGTTCTTTAAATGATGATTTAGTTATACTAAATTATGATTTTGCTTATTCACTATTATCAATAGACCAATCTTATGTTACACCAGAAGGCCAAAGACATGTTACCCAGGTTATCATTTGGAATCCTTTCACTGGCCTGGGCCTCTTTGTCTTTCACCAGCTATCTCTAATGATTAACAGTAATAATCCTTTGTGTTCATGCTATTAGTCCATATTCAACACTAAAGAATAATTTTGTTTTTCCCTTTTAGACTAGTATATATAAAAACTTACTGAAAATGCTTTATTATAATGAGTTATTAATGCAAGTGGAGAGAAAATTATAGTTTAGAGAGCATCCTATATAATAAAAAGATAATATGCACATTGACTGTCACACCCTTGGACAAGATGGCCACCCCCATGTGGTCACAAAATGGCCACCACAAGATGGCTGGCAGGGGAGGGCAGTTGTGGGCAACCAGGCCAGCAGGGGAGGGTAGTTGGGGACAACCCGGTTGGCAGGGGAGGGCAATTGTGGGCGACTGGGCTGGCAGGGGAGGGAAGTTGGGGGCAATCAGGCCAGCAGGGGAGAAGTTAGGCATTGATCAGGAGGCAGGGGAATAGTTAGGGGGTGATCAGGCTGGCAGGCAGAAGCAGGTAGGGGCAATCAGGCAGGCTGGCAGGTTGGGAGCCAGCAGTTCCAAATTGTGAGAGGGATGTCTAACTGCCTGTGGGATTGGGCCTAAACTGACAGTCACACATCCCCTGAGGGGTCCCAGATTGGAGAGGGTGCAGGCTGGGCTGAGGGACACCTTCCCCCAGCGCACAAATTTCGTACACCGGGCTTCTAGTTAAGGAAATAAAGTTTCATTGGAGTGGGAAGAGTCTGGGGAAGACTGATGGGAAAGAGTAGTCTGGTTTAATTTCCAAACGCAGTGGGAATAAAGCTTTCCACTTCAAAAGTAAGACAATTGTCATATGCATGCCAAGTGGTGAAATCATTTCTGCTTCATCCACCACCTTTAACTTCAAGTCCAAATGATATCCCTATTATCAGTTCTAGAGAAAATGGGAACAGAGCAGCTGATTTAAAAACTGGTTATTCAAATGTTCTTGTTGAAACTTCACAATTATGGATATCCAGTATCCATTTACTGCATCTCTGGTGTGAATGTAAATCAGTAATATCTTTCAATTTATGGATTTTTAAAATTTCTTACAGATGTAAAACTTTAAAAAAGAACTTAAAATGAAGTAAATGTAAGCTAATTTCTCACTCTATCAAAAATATGTAATTGTGTGTCCTGGTTTTTATTATGAAATGTATATCAACATTCTTTTGAAACTTTGCCTTTGAACATTTCTTATATGTAATTTCATTTTTTTTCTCTAGGCAACTATTAAGTATTTGAATTGATGTTAACAATAAAGTTTTTTACTAATAATATTTCTCCTCTTGTATATGCAATAATCATTTGTCATTTTTTTCTATAAATCATGTTATATATTAACAATAAGTCTATTAGGAATACAAATAGTCAAAAATATAGAGAAAAGTTGTAAGCATATCCATGTTATACAAAAATAATACCAAAATCTCTGAGTCTCTGACAGAATATTGCTTAATGCTCAGTGACAATTTTAAATGAGTTTATGAGACAAATAAAGTAACTACAGGACATAAAGTAGCCTCTATAATAAAAAAATATATAACCACATGATATGTTTTCTTTGGCACTTCAGCTTCATCTATCAGAAATTTTATCAGGGCTAACTGTATTGTTGTGGTGGATGACTATGCATTTGATGTAGTTATCACCTGTCTCCAACTCATCTCATTTCTATGTTCTGTGTCCAAATTCCCTTACCTTTATGCTTGGAACATATGAATACATATTATCCTATCTAATAATCCTATCTAATAAAAGTGTAATATGCAAATTGACTGTCACTCCAACACACAAAATGGATGCCGCCAAAGATGGCCATCCCCATGTGGACACAAGATGGCTGCCACAAGATGGCCAGCAGGAGAGGGCAGTTGTGGGTGATCAGGCCTGCAGGGGAGGGCAGTTGGGGGCAACCAGGCCTGCAGGGGAGGGCAGTTGAGGGGACCAGGCCTGCAGGGGAGGGCAGTTGGGGGTGACCATGCTGGCAGGGGAGTGGTTAGAGGGTAATCAGGCTGGCAGGTAGAAGCAGTTAGGGGCAATCAGGCAAGCAGGCAGGTGAGCGGTTGGGAGCCAGCAGACCTGGATTTGAGAGGGATGTCTGACTGCCCATCTAGGCCCAATCCCACCAGTCCTAAATGGGCAGTCGGGCATCCCTCGAGGGGTCCCAGATTGGAGATGGTGTAGGCTGGGCTGAGGGACACACCTCTCCCCATGCATGAATTTTGTCCACTGGGCCTCTAGTCCTATGTAATAAAGAGATGATATGCAAATTAACTCTCAAGCCATCACAAGATGGCTGTGCCCACAGCACAGGCAGGGTTCCCGTAACGATCAATCAGCAGGGACCTGAGGGTGCGCTGGGAAACCTGAGGCTGCACCCCCCAGCCAGTGGGGCTAGATGGAGGTGGCACTGACCAGGTCTGGATCTCGCCCACTGGGGGTGGGGCCAGCTAGGTCTGGATCTCACGCGATTTCGAGGTGCATGCAGGTGGACAGGGATTTGACTCTGGGTCCCATGGCACACCCCAGACACTGACAGGACAACGATTTTCATATACATTTTATTAATTTTCTTTCATCTCTGACATTCTATTATAGAGAAAGGGCAAATAGCAATATTAAAATATTTCCTCTAATTAAGCCCTTTTAATGTGCACAAATTTCATGCACTGGGCCACTAGTCTTTATAATAAGGTTAGGTTAACAACAAATCTTGTTGCTAGGTCAATCAAAGGTAATACCTGTGAAATGAAAATCAGCTCACTATCACAAGACATAATAAACTAAAGGATAAAAAAAATTGGACTTATACTTTAAAATGGTTTTATGTATAATTTTGTCTAAGTAAATACCCTATGTGATAAAATTCTGTATACACTTTGCACTGAAATTTTTAAATCTGAACTTTCAGTAATAAAAGTACTTCATAAATGAAAATATTTTCTTAGTCTATGATTTAGTCTTCTAGTGGGATAAGACTCTAGTCACCATGAATGTGCTTGAAAATTAAAAAAAATAAGTAAATTAAAAAAGCACATAAATTTTCCTAATCTACTTCCAGTTTCAACAGCAAGTACGTGGAGGAAGTAATTTCTTCTGGCCACATACCCTGGGTTTATCCTGGTGCTGCTGCTCACTATCTGTGTGACCTAAAACAAATTATTGTTCCTTAGTTTTCTCATGTCCAAAATAGAAACATTCCCTCTGAAATATTATCTAATATTTATCTTACAGTCTGAAGAGCTAATAAAAGACAGAACACATGCAAAAGAATTAAAAAGAGATTGGCACATAGAAAGTTTTCTATACATTCTAGGTGTTATTATTTTGTCATTATTATTATCATTACCAATTTTTTGATGATCAGCTACCCAGCATTTTGTGAGATTTCCTATCTGAAGTTAATGGATCCTCTCTACCTACCCTTGGAAATTAGAATTAGTAAGTAGTATTTGACCAATGCTCCTTAGACTGGCACTCAAGAGAGGGAGTTGAAAGCACAGGATGAAAGACAAAAGAAAATAAAGCACAATCTAGTTGGATTTGAGCATCAAATCCCAATCTTAGGGATAATGTAGATATGGACTAGAGTACTGGCCTAAATAGGGGATTTAAGGAACTTCTCTCCCTTCTTGGCCTTGAACTGAATTTTTGAAATTTACCAGAATCTTGTTAGTAACTCTGAAGAAGAGAGTAGAAGATAAATAAGAGGGCCGGGGATTGTCCTATGTGGAAACAGCCTGGGCACTTTACACAAAAGAAAGCTCCACGCCTTTGAGCATGACCTAACTGAGCAGCTCCACCAACTTGCAATCACAGCCTAATCAGAGGCTTCACATCTGAACAATTTGTAAAAACTTTTCTTTGGTTAGGAGAAGGGCTTTGAATTTGGTAGAGCAAATATCCTCTCTCATCTGCTACAGAAGACTACATAGGAATAAAAGAATTGTAATACATTACCCTTTCCTTTCCAAGTGTATTACATAACTTAAAATTGTTCAAATTACTGGTATTGTATAACAAAGTCCCTCAAAATATAGTTATTTAAAAAATTAATTTTTATTCTCATAGATTCTATGGATGAGGAATTTGTACAAGGCATAGTAATTGTTGCTGGCTTCTGCTTAGAAGCCTGGGGCTGGAATCAACCAAAGGCTTTAGTTGATTCTGGCTCTCTGCTGGGGGAGAGGGGGGCGGGGGGGACTCAGCTGAGACATCCAAAGGGCCCTTTTTCAAAAATTTAATTTATTTGGGTTACATTGGTTAATAACATTATATAGGTTTCAAGTGTACAATTCTATAATGCATTATCTATATACTGTACTGTGTGTTCACCATCCAAAGTCTAATCTCTTTCCATCACCATTTATCTCCCATTTACCTTCTGCTACCCGCCCACCCGCACTTCCCTTTTCCTTTGGTAATCACCATACTATTGTCTATGTCCATGAGGTTTTCTTCCCTTTTGCTTAATCCTTTCATCTATTTCTCTCAGCCTATTAAACCCCATCCCCTCTGATAGCTGTCACTCTGTTCTCTGTATCTATGACTCTGTTTCTATTTCATTTGCTTATTTTGTTCATTGGATTCCACATAAAAATGAAATTATATGGTATTTGTCTTTCTCTGTTTGGGTTATTTCACTTAGCATAATACCCTCTAGGTCCATCCATGCTGTCTCAAAAGGTAAGATTTCCCTCTTTTTTTATGGCTGAGTAGTATTTAATTGCGTAAATGTACCACAGCTTTTTACCCATTCATCTACTGATAGGCACTTAGGCTGCTTCCAGATCTTGGTTATTGTAAATAATGCTGCAATAAACATAGGGGTGAATATATTCTTTTGAACTAGTGTTTCAGATTTTTTGTATATACTCCCAGAAGTGGAATCACTGGGTCATAAAGCAGTTTCATTTTTAATATTTTGAGGTGACTCCATACTGCTTTCCACAGTAGCTGCACCAGTCTGCATTCCCACCAACAGTGCACAAGGGTTCCCTTTTCTCCACATCCTCGCTAGCACTTGTTTGTGGATTTATTGATAGCCATTCTGACAGATGTGAAGTGCTGTCTCATTTGGTTTTTAATTTGCATCTCTTTGATGATTAGTGCTGTTGATTATCTTTTCATATATTTATTGGCCATCTGTATATCCTCTCTAGAGAAGGGTCTAATCAGGTCCTTTGTCCATTTTTTACTAGGATTATTTACTTTTGTTGTTGAGTTTTATAAGTTCTTTATAAACTTTGGATATTAACCCCTTATCAGATGTATTGGCGAGTATGTTCTCTCATTCAATGGGTTGTCTTTTCATTTTGTTGATGGTTTCCTTTGCTGTGCAGAAGCTTTTTAGTTTGATGTAGTCCCATTTGTTTATTTTTCCTTTTGTTTCCCTTGCCTCAGGAGATATATCAGAAAAAAATATGGCTTCTTCATGAGGCCTCAACATCCTCACAACATGGCTGCCTCAGAATGATCAAACTTCTTTTTTTTTTTAAATAAATCTTTATTGTTCAGATTATTACAGGTGTTCCTCTTTTTTTTACCCCATAGCTCCCCTCCACCTGATTCCCCACCCCACCCCATGCCCTTACCCCCCGCCACTGTCTTCATCCATAGGAGTAAGATTTTTGTCCAATCTCTTGCCGCACCCCTCACACTTGCTTCCCCTGAGAATCATTAGTCCACTCCCTTTCTATGTCCCTGATTCTATTATATTCACCAGTCCATTCTGTTCTTCAGATTTTTTATTCACTTGATTTTTAGATTCACTTGTTGGTAGGTATGTATTTGATGTCATTTTGTTGTTCATAATTTTTATCTTTACCTTTTTCTTCTTCTTCCTCTTCTTAAAGAATACCCTTCAGCATTTCATGTAATCCTGGTTTGGTGGCGATGAACTCCTTTAGCTTTTTCTTGTCTGTGAAGCTCTTTATCTGACCTTCAACTCTGAATGATAGCTTTGCTGGGTAGAGTAGTCTTGGTGTAGGTTCTTGCTGTTCATCACTTTGAATATTTCTTGCCACTCCCTTCTGGCCTGCATAGTTTCTGCCGAGAAATCAGCTGACAGTCGTATGGGTACTCCCTTGTAGGTAATTAACTGTTTTTCTCTTGCTGCTTTTAATATTCTCTCTTTGTCTTTTGCCCTTGGCATTTTAATTATGATGTGTCTTGGTGTGGTCCTCTTTGGATTCCTCTTGTATGGGGTTCTGTGCGCTTCCTGAACTTGTAAGTTTATTTCTTTCACCAGGTAGGGAAAGTTTTCTGTCATTATTTCTTCTAATAGGTTTTCAATATTTTGCTCTCTCCCTTCTTCTGGCACCCCAAAAATTCGGATGTTGGTTCGCTTAAAGTTGTCCCAGAGGCTCCTTACACTATCTTCATATTTTTGGATTCTTTTTTCTTTTTGTTTTTCTGGTTGGATGTTTTTTGTTTCCACATATTTCAGATCTTTGGTTTGATTCTTGGGGTACATTGATCTACAGTTGAGTTTCTGTATATTCTTTATTTCAGACAGTGTATGCTTCATTTCTGACTGATCCTTTTCCATTTTTTTTGGCATTCTCATTAAGCTCCTTGAAGGTCTCATCAAGTTTCTCAGCAGTTTTAAGAAGACTCTTGAGTAACCTTATACATGTGGTTCTGAACTCTATGTCGTCCAGTAGTTTGCTTTCCTCTGTTTCTTTCATTCTTGACATGTTTCTTTGTCTCCACATTTTGGCTGCTTCCCTGTGTTGATGGAGTAGCTTTGTGTGGTAGATGATCTATAGGGGGCAGTAGCTCAGCCTCCTCAATTACATGAGGTGGATGCTCTTGGTACACCCCTTTGTGGGCTGAGTGCAAAATCTTGGTGTAGTTAAGCCTTAATTGCATTTGGTACACTGGGAGGAATTGACCTCCAGGCCAACTAGCTGTGAGCACTCACTGTGTCTATAATGGAAGAACTGCTGCGCTGAAGACACACTTATGGGGCAGGACTTGTTTCAGTGGGGCTTTGGTGCTCACTGAGTCTGCCTCTTGAATGTGTCACTTATGGATGTGAGGAGTTGAAATCTGGTGTCTCACACTGACCACTAGGTACACTGGCTTCTGGATCTCCAATGGGGTGCAGGTCAGCTACTGTCTGAGGCCACCCAGCAGGAGCTACAGTGAGAGCTACAGTTTTCTCCTCTTTGCTTATGGTTTGGAGGTTTTGGAGCTGTCTGACCCAGGCTGCAAGTTTGCTAGGTTAAGCTGCGATAGGGCAGGGCTTTCTTATGCAAAAGCCGCTGCTTAGAGCTTGGGTGGGTTTGTAGGTTGTGCAGGGCGGGGTCTCAGGGCGTCACTAGGCTAGGGCGTGGCAAACAGCAATGGCTGCCAGTTAGCCGGCTCTGCGTCCCCGACAGCGTCCCCGAGTCCCGTGCCCCAGTGCAGTAAACAATTATTCCTGCGCGCGGCTCTGCAAGCAAGCCACCCTCACTGGCAGACAGTCCAGCTTCTCCCCGTAGGAGTTTGGGCCCCCCGCGTCTCCCCAGAAACTGTATTTCAGAGTAATCGGGGGCTTGTCTCCCTTTGGGTTGAAAAAAGCAATGCCCGCCGCCAGCCCGGATCACGTGCTTCCGTACCTCAGCTTTTCAGCGCTCGTGCACATCTCAATGCTCTTTTCTCTTTCCTTTTAGTTGTAGAACTTCCACTCAGCCAGCTTTCCCGTGGTTCTGGGTGATAGACGTTTTTTCTTTTAGTTGTATTTTTGAAATTGTTGCGGGAGGCAGCAGTTTAGGTGTTTACCTATGCCGCCATCTTGGATTCTCCCAAACTTCTTAAATAGTATTTCAGTGCTCCAAAAGCAAGTGTCCCAGTGATGAGTTCATCACCTCTTCTGATGTAGACTTTGTAGTCATGCAGCATTACTTCCACTGCATTCTATTGGTTGTAATTGACCCATAAGCCTACCTGAAATGCAAGAGGAGGAAATAAGTAGAGTATCAAAGTCATATTGTCATAAAACATATAAGATAAGAAATATTACTGTAGCCATCATGGTAGAATATAACCTGCCACAAACATATAACATTAAAATCTACATATATAAAAGCCAAGTGACCGGAATGGCAGAACAACCAGAAGACCAGAATGACTGGTCACTATGATGTGCACTGCAGCGGCCAACCAGCCCGATGGGGGCCCCGATTGGCCCTCCCCAACCATCCATGGCCCCTCCCCCAAGATGGCCAAACGCCTGCAGCCCCTCCCCCTGACTGGCCCCACCCTCAATCAACCCTCCCCACCCTGATCAAGGGCGGGGCCAGCCGGTCAACCTCCCACTTCCCCTCACCTCCACCAGTCCACCTGATCAGCCCCCATTGGGATGGCCAGCCGGATCCCACCCATGCACAAATTCATGCACCGGACCTCTAGTGTAACAATAATAAGGATCATATTAAAAAACAAACAAATTAATTGTCAAATTTTGGTGAATATACTCTATGTATATATAAATTTAAGGAATTGAAGATATTAGTGAAAGCTACTCTAGCAATAAATAACCTATGGAAGAGACTGGACCTGAATTGATCCTTAAAATATATGTAATATGCTCTAACAATCCCTATATCCTTAAGAAAAA
Organism: Corynorhinus townsendii; assembly: GCA_026230045.1. Lineage (NCBI taxonomy): Eukaryota > Metazoa > Chordata > Mammalia > Chiroptera > Vespertilionidae > Corynorhinus > Corynorhinus townsendii. The sequence goes on along the minus strand of JAPDVU010000001.1, from coordinate 73,217,734 downwards.
AACATATTGATGCCTAGCTAATCTCCATTTCCCATGTAGAACCAATTATGGTCTGCCAATTTCATATTAGAGTTAACGTTTAAAAGTGGAAGAAACTTTGATAATATTGACAATGACAAATATAAAAGTAAAAACTTTTAAAACAGCCTGGGACATAGCTATTAAGTTAATATCCATCTTTCCTAATATAGCTAGTGCAAATTTTTGTTTAATCATGAAGAGAAACAAGATTATAGGTAGTTACAAAATCCTAGGTTAAAAAAAAGGGTGGAAATTATAAAGACACCTCATTGAAAAACATCAATAAATGTATTTTTCTATTAAATACATTTTGAACAATACCTTTGAGCATCTTTAAACATCTTGGAAAGTAAGAGAAAAATGTCCAGCCTACTTAGCCTGATTTTTGAAAAATTCACTTAAAAAAGGCATTTTCTGGCCCTAACTGGTTTGGCTCAGTGGATAGAGCATTGGCCTACAGACTGAAAGGTCCCAGGGTCAATTCAGGTCAAGGGCACATACCTTGGTTTCAGGCACATCCCCAGAAGGAGGTGTGCAGGAGACAGCTGATCGATGTTTCTCTCTCATCGATGTTTCTTACTCTTTAGCTTTCCCTCTCCCTTCCTCTCTGTAAAAAAATCAACAAAATATATATTTTTTAAAAAGTATTTTCTGGATATCGGTTGCTAGAAATAGCATTCTTTCTCTGAAAAACTAATTTTACTTTCAAAGATTAAGTTAGTTTCAAAAACCAATTTATAATAAACTACTGTGAAAATTATGAATATACTCAGTTCCTTTTGCTTTTAAATCTACAATCCTTTTGTAGATTTAAAACTAGAAGATTAGTAGCAATCCTATATAATAAAGAGGTAATATGCAAATTGACCATCACTCCAACACTCAAGATGGCCGCCCCCATGTGGACACAAGATGGCCGCCACAAGATGGCCAGCAGGGGAGGGCAGTTGGGGGGGACCAGGCCTTCAGGACAGGGCAGTTGGGGGTGATCAGGCCTGCAGGGGAGGGCAGTTGGGGGAGACCAGGCCTGCAGGGGAGGGCAGTTAGGGGTGACTGGGCCAGCAGGGGCGGGCAGTTGGGAGGGACCAGGCCTGCAAGACTGCAAGGGAGGGCAGTTGTGGGGGACCAGGCCTGCAGGGGAAGGCAGTTAGGGGCAATCGGGCTGGCAGCGGAGGGCAGTTAGAGGCAACCAGGCCTGAAGGGGAGGGCAGTTGGGGGAGACCAGGCCTGCAGGAGAGGGCAGTTAGGGGCAACCAGGGTGGCAGGGCAGTTAGGGGTGACCAGGCTGGCAAGGGAGGGCAGTTTGGGGTAATCAGGCCAACAGGGAGGGAAGTTAGGGATGACTGGGCCTGCAGGGGAGGGCAGTTAGGGACAATAGGGCTGGCAGGGGAGCAGTTAGGCGTCAATCAGGCTGGCAGGGGATTGGTTAGGGGATGATCAGGCTGGCAGGCAGAAGTGGTTAAGGGCAATCAGGCAGGCAGGCAGGCGAGCATTGAGAGCCAGCAGTCCTGGATTGTGAGAGGGATGTCCGACTGCCCGTTTAGGCCCAATCAAGGGGTCCCTGATTGGAGAGGGTGCAGGCTGGGCTGAGGGACACACACACACCCCGTGCATGAATTTCATGCACTGGGCCGCTAGTATACATATAAAAATTGAAATTATATTAAACCTTTTACAAATAAGAATGCCTTACATTAAAAATTGATATTTGTGTACTGAATAGTTTTGTTGTTGCTGAACATATCTAAGCCACAGATATGATGTTTTGGCAATAGGCCGTTTTTGAAACATTGAATCTTCAACAGTGTGGACTTTATCCATCAAGATCTAATATAATTTTCTCTTAACCATTACAGTCTTTGTTTATAACCTTCTTGATTCTAACCTTCTTGCTTTCTTGTGCAATTATATCTTGCATTCTTCTACCTGGCATAGTCTTGTCAAAATTTTACCCAAATAACAGAACCTCATTTACCACCTCTGGACTACCCACATCTGCAAACTCTCCTTATATTTCTCACTAAGCAACAATTTCTTATTTCCTTCCTTGCCTGGCAAATACAACAAAGTGTTAAAACTTTGCCTTTTCAATTTCCATTCTAAAGTTCTACATAAACTTTCTGGAAGCTATTTCTTGATTTTTAATAATCCTATATGAAATGTAGTCTATTCCAATTTCACTTAATCATTTAATGCATGACAATATTTTATTGAATAGATAATAAAATACTTCAATATTGATATTTTGCATTCCTTTAAAGACAATACATAGTGAGAATCATTATTTTGACAGCACACAAAAATATGGAAGAAATATATGAAATACATATTCTAAAAATTCATTAGAAAGCGTCTACTTTTAGATCTGACATATAAAGATCTTAGAAGTCTTTATTCCTATCTTTACAATGGAAAATAAAATTGGACAAACTGAAAATCCATGACTTTGGTTAGACTCATCATAGAATTGAGGTCCTAGGGAAATTGCCACCCCAAAATTTGAAGAGAGGGGCACATCTAGAGAGACACAACAACCAAGATTTGTTTACCTGGAGCAGAAGCCTATAGAACCATAAAGTTGAAGAAATATATAGTAATTTTGATGAATTTTTAGAAACTGGGGATGGACTAGCATGAGAACAGGCATATAGTCTTAGAGGAACTTATACTTTCATGGGCTTCCCCTCCAAAGAATCCTATCAGGAATTTGTTATGAGGACCCAGGAATGATCCCCTTGTGACTCTGTCTGGGTGAGAGGAAAAGTAATCACTGTGAAACACCACTCCTAACCCTTTTCCCATACAAAAGCCAGCTCATGGAGGGCGGGGAGGGACGACTCTGCCTGAGCACAATTTTGAAACCTGTCTCATCTAGGAGAAAGGGATTCCTGCCCACTCCAATCTCTTCTACCTTTCTCTCTCACTTACAGAGGAAAACCGCAGCATTGAGGACTTTAAGGATACATGTTAGAAATGCTGCAGAGAAGTGAGTGGGGGACAAGGTAAAAAAAATAAAAATACAAAAAGCTATAAACTGAAAGAAGGTTGTGAAGGCCACAGCCTGAGGCAAAATCCCACTAAAAGACTGAGATTTAATCAAAACGTAATAGAAGTTTTTCCCTCTCCTACAGTTTACCACCACAGCAAATGGGCTCCAGTATAATAATAGTGATTACAATTGAAAGAGCTGCAAGGCACAGAAACAATACCTGGAGATGCCTTTAGGACCCGGAAAAAGACATAAACAAGGGCAATAAGGAATTTGAAATCTCTACTACTTATAGCTACAAACACTAAAGACAGTCCAACTTCAAGGCAGGGGAACATAAATCTTCACACTAAAGGCTGATTAATTTTATTTCCTATTACCTAATATAACATGTACAGCTTTCAACAAACAACCACAGGTATTCAAAAAGGCAAAAACAAACAGTTGACAGAGACAACACAATTATCTGAACTATATTCAAATATGACACACATGTTGGAGTTATCAGAAAGGAAATACTAAATAATTATGATTAATAGGTTAAGGGCATGTGGCAGTGTCCCCTTGACCATCCCCAGGCTCAATGATTCACCAGGACTCACAGACCTCAGAAAAAGCTGTCATACTCATGATTAAGGTTTACTACAGTGAAAGAACACAGGCTAAATCAGCAAAGGAAAAAGTACATGAGGCAAAGTTCAGGAGAAAATACAAATATGCTTCTAGGTGTATGTCCCAAGGAAGTCACACAGAAATGATAGGTGAGAGCACATGACTGTATTGCCAACCAGGAATCTCACCTGAGCCTTAATGTCTACAATTTTTATTGTAGATAAGTCACATACCCACATGACCTACCTACTCAGACTTCAGATCCTCCTTCCCCAAAACGAACCACTATATATAGATTAGAACAACCATAATGCAAAAGGTAAGAATATAAATTGCTGACACGGATGCAGAACAACAAAAACTTACATGGCTGGTAGGAATGTAAAATGGTACAGCCATTTTGAGAGACAGTTTGGCAATTTCTTACAAAGCTAAACATAGTAATACCATGATCCACCAATGACATTCCTAGGTACTTACATAACTGATTTGAAAATTCATGGTCACATAAAACCAGCACATAGAGATTTATAGCAGCTTTATTCATAATCACCAAATACTTGAAGCAACCAAGATGCCCTTTTATAAGAAAATGAATAAGCAAGTTGTAAAACATTCACACAATTGAATAATATCTATAATAATAAAAGCATAATATGCTAATTAGACCAGGCAGCTGAACGACCTTCCAGCTGTCATTCTGGACATCCTTCCAGACGAAGCCACTGTGGCAGGGGCTGAGGCAGAGGGGATTAGGGGCAATCAGGCAGGCGGTCTGAGCAGTTAGGGGTGATCAGGCATGTATGTGAGCAGTTAGGGGTGATCGGGCAGGCAAGCAGAATGGTTAGGAGTGATCAGTCAGGCAGGCAAACGGTTAGGGGCAATCAGGCAGGCAGGCAGAGGTGATTAGGGAGGATCAAGCAGGCAAGCAATTAGGAGCCAGCGGTCCCGGATTGCGAGAGGGTGCAGGCTGTTCTGAGGGACCTCCATGCATGAATTTTGTGTACTGGGCCTCTAGTTCAATGATAAAAAGGAATAAGCTATAAAGCCCCAGAAAAACATGAATGAATGTAAATTCATATTACTAAATAAAAAAAGTCAGTCAGAAACTGTCATGGAATTCAATTGCTGTGATATTCTGGAAAAAGTAAACTACAGAGGTGGTAAAAAGATCAATGGTTGCTAGGGTTTTGTGGAAGGGGGATATTTTTATAGTGGTTAAGCTCTATATATAATACATAATGCTGAACCCATGACACTTTGCATTTGCCAAAACCTATGTTAATTTACAGCCATAGAGTAAACCTTAATGTATGTAAGATTAAATTTAAAAATCATTTACAAGGTTGGGAGGATCCCAGAATGGAATACAGACTGTGACAAAAAGAAATATAACTATATTAAAAATATATTAAACTAGAGGCCCAGTGCACTAATTCATGCACCAGTGGGGTCCCTTGGCCTGGCCTGCAGGATCAGGCCGAAACGAGCTCTCCAACATCCCCTGAGGGGTCCCAGATTGAGAGAGGGTGCAGGCCAGGCCGAGGGACCCCACTGGTGCATAATCGGGGGTGGGGAAGGACACAGGAGGTTGGACAGTCAGGGAGGACTGTGGGAGGGCTCCAGGGCCTGTCTGGCCCATCTCACTCAGTCCCAATTGGCCAGACTCCAGCAGTAAGCTAACCTACCGGTTGAAGCATCTGCCCCCTGGTGGTCAGTGCATGTCATAGCGAGCAGTTGAGCGGCCTTAGCATATCATTAGCATATTACACTTTGATTGGTTGAACTGCCGACTGGTTGACCACACACTTAGCATATTAGACTTTTATTATATAGGATAGCCTCATTTATGAGGGTAGAAGAGAAAGTTCTGAGCTAAGTAACTTTGGAAATGATTGGTGATTGTAGATTTAAAAGCAAAAGGAACTATATATAAGTACTATACTCTAATTGGTACATTTTCTTTTGGAGGTACAAGTTATCATGGCTAAAATCACTATACATGTATAATGGAATCAAACAGTTGAGTAAATTTGTGGCTGATGGTGAGATCCAGTTTTATCACAGTTGGAATGAAACATTATAAATGAGCAAAGAAAAGGCTATAAAGATCTATGTAGTATTATATTAAAGACATTAACATTAACACATGTTAAGCCTAATAGAGAGTAAGATGGGTACACATAAAAATATTTGCAGATGTGAGTATTTACACAGGCTAGTATATACATATGCTTCCTTGTTCTTTCCTTTGAGAGGTCCTAGAAGCAAGAACAGCCCAATAGCAATGAGAACACTTAGAGTCCAGATTTTGGTTTCTAATACCACTCTCAAATCAAAGAAACAAGTCTCCTTGGATAAATGTCTGATTCTTGAGCTGGGGCAGGAAAATACATTAGGTGAAGATGAGGCTACAGTATCTTATAGTGCTAGAAAGTAAAAGCGAAAAACAAACAAACAAAAAAAGCTAAAAATAATAACACAACAATGGCAATTTGTCAAAGGGATACAGAAGCCAACTGAAAGAACTCCCAAGAGCTGATGCTGGAATAATTTGAACAAGAAGATAAAAATAAAGTAGTATTAAATTATAACTCAAAGTACAAAATAAATATCCCCGAGTCTATATTGATATAAATAAATGAGTAATTTTAAAGATTTTAAACTTGACAAACAGTACTTTGGTCAAATGATTAAGGCCAACATCAATAGTGATAAGTCATATTGATAGCTTGTACCTTGAGACTATGTGATAAGAATAGCACTTTATTTCTGTGGTCTTTTCTCCCAAAACACATAACTTCCGTCTAATCATGAGAGAAGTATCCAGTAAACCCTATTGGGAGTATCCAATAGGGTTTATTGCATTTATAAATGTTCTTTTATAAAATAACCTGATCAATAGCTCTTAAAACCATCATGGGGTCATCAAAAAAAAAAGCAAAGTCTGAAACACTGTTACAGCCTAGAGAAGCCTAAATAATATAATTAAATGTATTATGGTAGTTTGGATGGCATTCTGGAACAGAAAAAATGACATTAGGTAAAAACTAAGGAGACAAGTAAAATACATACTTTAGTTTATAATAATGTATCAATACTGCTTGATTACTTTTGATAAATATATCATTATTATGTAAGATTCTAACAGGAGGAAAACTGGTTATGAGATACATGTGAAAACTCTATATTATCTTTACAGCTTTTCAGCTAATTTAAAACTATTCTAGAAAAAGATATTATTTTTAAATCATTACAATCATGAATTGATTATACTCTTAGGAAAAAATAGGCAAATTATTAAATTTTAAATAAATATATTTTGCTAGAGAGTGTCCTAAGAATAATCAGTATTCACATTGATTATCAATATAGTTATTGCCAACTGTATTAATTGCCAAAATGTATATTCTTTATATTTTCCTGTGCTTACATAAGATGTAGATAAATTTAGGTACTAAAACTCCATCTTTGCTTCAATAATTCAGTGCATGTCATTGATCCCACTATTAATTCATTTTACCTTTGTTCGTGATGACTGGTAGCATAGTTACATATTATTCAGACTATATTTAAAACTAAAACAACTGATATCACAGCATGTGACATTACTTAAAGTTACATAAATATAGATAAAATTACATAAAATTAAAATTGCATAAAGTTATACTTAATTTGGTTAGGAACACGTTTCTGTTCTATAAAAATATAGTAGTAGTCCTTACAAATTTGGGTTTCATATAAACTGATAGTAGCATCAGCATTAATAGGATGAATCTTCTGCATCTTGCAATCTATTTCTAATGTCTTTTGAGCCAATCACTGGATTATAACAAGAAAGAGAAAGAGAAGTCATAGAAATTCATGAGATGAAAATAGAATAGATGAACAGACAGCAACCAGTTGTTGAAAGAGAAAATGTACCTACACCTAAGATTCAGGTTACAGCAAATTCTTTTTTTAAATCCATTTTCCACTCTTTCTCATCTTTTACACCTATATTAAGTGAAGAATATATAACATTGACTCCTAAATATATTTCCAACATGAAATTTATGTGATATAAATATAGTATCAACTCTAACCCAACAATCCTAACGAGCAGGTCATAGTAATAGCTCCTATATACAAATTAAGAAATTTAACCAAAAAGAGATTGAGTGATTTACCCAGAGGTATACAACTAATAAATAAGAATATCAAAATACAACCGAGGAAGATCATATCAAAGACTTTGCACCTCGAAACAACTGTGGGAAAAATTGCTACTGCTTGTTATCTCTGTCTTCTTCAAATGTTTTTTTTTAATCTGTTCCCTACACACTGTCTCCAACACTCTCTAACCACTGCCATTTACTGAGTTCAGAGCCCAACACCTTGCATCCAGATTCATAGTAGCTTGTCATCACCCCTTCCCCAATTATCTCAGCCTTATTAAAATAATTTGTTTATAAATATGATTAAAAATTGCATGAATTATTTCTTTTTATCTATTAAATATAATGTCCTTCAAAATGTATTTTATTGCAGCAATAATTATTTAAAAAATTAACTATAGCTTTCAATATTTTAATAACTTAATGCTCAGTTAACTTGGTTACTGGCTCACTTATTTAAAATTTCAGTGAGTTTATATAATACAAAAAGGACTTAAAGTTAATTGATATATTACTTAAATAAAAATGATTTGTTCCATAAAATGTTTAAACTATCTTTCTGCTTCATAAATTGTAGCTCTATCCAAAGCTCCTTCCTTTTGAAATAAATAAATGCGATAGAAGAGAATATCACTGTCACATTTCATTAGGCAATTTGACAATAATCATTTTGTGGGTTTGTTTTGTTTTTGTTTTTTCTGAGGTTGAATGTAGCTATTGTCCTGGTTTACCAAAGCTCTCCACAAAAGCCGAATAGTCATTAAATAACACCTCTCTCAAATCAAGTAGCTCATAAGGAATCAATTATATGACAAAGTAAATAGAAAATGCCCTAAATATAAGAAATTACTATTGTTGTTGTTTTAATTTATCTTTATTGTTGAAAGCAGCTCTCATATTATTCATTTCTGAGTCTTAGTCTCAAGCTTTTCCATTAATGTTGTGAACCCAATAGGTTTTTAAAATAAACATATAAAGCAAAACAAAACAAAAAACCTTGCTTAACTTAGCAAGAATTCGTTTTGTTGTAACAAAAGAATCTAAGTCAAGTTGATAAAAACCAAGTACCCATAAAAAGACCAGTTAATATTCCCTAGTTACATGCTTTTTTGTTGTCCTACTCACACATGCTATTTCCTCCATCATAAATTTCTTTCTCTGAAATAACAACAGACCCCACAAAAATACAAAGGATTGTAAAAAAAAAAAAATACTAACAATAACTCTATTCTAACAAACTGGTCAACCTAGAAAAAACGGACATATTCCTAAAAAAAATAGGCCTTCCAAAACTTAATCAAAAGACAAAAAAAATCTGAATAGAATGATAACTATGGAGAAAATCGAAACAGTAATCATAAAACTTCCAGCAAACAAAAGCCCTGGGCCAGATGGCTTCACAGGGGACTTTTACCAAACATCCAAAGAACTAAAACTTATCCTCCTCGGACTATTCCAAAAAATTCAAGAGGAAGGCATACTTCCAAGCTCTTTCTATGAAGACAGCATTACCCTAATCCCAAAACCAGATAAAGACAACAGAATGAAAAAGAATTACAGGCCAATATCTCTGATGGACATAGATGCCAAAATCCTCAACAAAATTCTAGCAAATCAGATCCAGCATTAAGTGGGATGCAAGGATGTACAATATTTGCAAATCAATAAATGTGATACATCACATAAACAAATTGAGAGAAAAAATCACATACTCATATCAATCGATACAGAAAAAGCATATGACAAAATCAAACAACCTTTCTTTATAAGAACTCTCAGCAAAGTGGGAATAGAGGGATCATACCTCAACATAATAAAAGCCTTCTATGATAAGCCTACAACCAACTTCATACTCAATGGGCAAAAACTAAAATCATTTCCCCTAAGAACGGGAACAAGATATGGATGCCCACTATCACCACTTCTATTTGACATAGTACTGGAAGTGCTAGCCATAGCGATCAGACAAAAAGAAGAAATAAAAGGCATCCAAATTGGAAAAGAAGAAGTAAAACTGTTCTTATTTGCAGATGACATGATATTGTACATAGAAAACCCTAAAAACTCCATCAAAAAATTACTAGGTTTAATAAATGAATAAGGCTATGTAACAGAATACAAAATTAACACCCAGATATCTATGGCTTTTTTACACACCAATAATGAACTCACAGAAAGAGAAACAACAAAAACAAACCCATTTACCATTGCACCAAAAAAATTAAGATAACTAGAAATAAACTTAAGGAGGTAAAAGACCTGTACTCGGAAAAGTACAGGACATTGAAAAAAGAGATAGAGGAAGACATAAACAAATGAAAAAATATACCATGCTTATGGATTGGTAGAATCAATATCATTAAACTGTCCATACTACCCAAAGCAATATATAGATTTAATGCAATCACCATTAAAATATCAATGGCATATTTCACAGACCTAGAACAAACTCTCCAAAAGTTCATATGGAATAAAAAAAGACGCTGAATAGACGCAGCAATCTTGAGAAAGAAGAACAAAGTTGGAGGAATTACAATACCAAATATCAAGCTGTATTACAAAGACACTGTTCTCAAAACTGCCTGATACTGGCACAAGAACAGACATATAAACCAATGGAACAGAACAGAGAACCCAGAAATCAACCCAAGACATTATGCTCAATTAATATTTGACAAAGGAGGCATGAACATACAATGGAGTCAAGACAGTCTCTTCAATAGATGGTGTTGGGAAATTTGGACAGATACATGCAAAAAAAGAAAAAGAAAAAAGAAACTAGACCACCAACTTACACCATACACAAAAACAAACTCAAAATGGATAAAGGACTTAATGTAAGATGGGAAGCCATAAAAATCTTAGAAGAATCCATAGGCAGCAAAATATCAGACATATGTCGTAGCAATATCTTTACTGATACAGCTCCTAGGGCAATGGAAACTAAGGAGAAAATAAACAAATGGGACTACATCAATATAAAAAGCTTCTGCACAGCAAAAGAAATCATCAACAAAATAACAAGAAAGCCCACTGCATGGGAGTATATATTTGCCAATGTTATATCTGTAAGAGCCTAATATCCAAAATTTATAAGGAACTCATAAATCTTAACAAAAGGAAGATAAACAATCTAATTTTAAAAAAAGGGGAAAGGACTTAGACTCTTTTTGAAAGTGGACATACAGAAGGCTAAGAGACATATGAAAACATGCTCAGTCACTAATCATCTGAGAGATGCAAATCAAAACAACAATGAGGTACCATCTCACACCTGTCAGAATGGCTATCATCAACAAACGACAAGTGCTGGCGAGGATGTAGAGAAAATTGAACCCTCTTGCACTGCTGGTGGGAATGCAGACTGGTGCAGCCATGATGGAAAACAGTATGGAGTTTCCTCAAAAAATTAAAAATGGAACTCCCATTTCACCCAGTAATCCCACTTCTAGGAGTATATCCCATGAAATCAGAAACAACAATCAGAAAGGATATATGCACCCCTATATTCATAGCAGCACAATTTATAATAGCTAATGTTTGGAAACAACCTAAGTGCCCATTAGCAGATGAGTGGATTAAAAAACTGGTACATCTACACAATGGAATACTACGCTGCAGTAAAAAAGAAGGAACTTTTACCATTTGCAACAACATGGATGGAGCTGGAGAGCATTATGCTAAGTGAAATAATCCAGGCAATGAAAGAAAAATATCACATGATCTCACTCATTTGTGGAATATAATGAACATAAACTGATGAACATAAATAGATCCAGAGACAGAGAAGCATTGAACAGACCACCAAACTTGAGAGGGAAGGCAGGGGACTAGGTGGGAGGTGGATAAGAGTTCAACCAAACTTGTATGCATGCATATAAGCATAATCAATGGACACAGACATTAGGGGGGGTGAGGGCATGTGCTGGGGGTGGGGTGGCTGGGGAGAGGTCAATGGGGGGAAAAGGAGACATAATATGTAATACTTTAAACAATAAAGAGCTTACAAAATTTATTTCTCCCAATGTCCAAAGTTAAATGTATGGTTGCTGAAGCCAGACTGCTGAGTTTGGAATCTTCTTCATCCAATTAAATAGCTATGAGTTATGTCACTGTCACCTATACTCCTTTATCCTGAATTTTCTCATTTTAAAATAATGATAACAGACATACCTAACTCATAAGGTTGTTATGATGATAATCCTATCTAATAAAAGAGTAATATGCAAATTGACCATCACACCAACACACAAGATGGTTGCCCATATGTGGTCAAAGATGGCTGCCCCATGTGGACACAAGATGGCTGCCACAAGATGGCCAGCAGGGGAGGGCAGTTGTGGGAAGTTAGGGGTGACCAGGCCAGAAAGGAGGGCAGTTGGGGGTGACCAGGCTGGCAGAGGAGGGCAGTTGGGGGAGACCAGGCCAGCAAGGGAGGGCAGTTGGGGGGACCCAGGACTGCAGGGGAGGGCAGTTGGGGGGGACCAGGCTTGAAGGGGAGGGCAGTTAAGGGTGATCGGGCTGGCAGAGGAGGGCAGTTGGTGGGGGTACGAGGCCTGCAGGGGAGGGCAGTTGGGGGGGACCAGGCCTGCAGGGGAGGGCAGTTGGGGGGGACCAGGCCTGGAGAGGAGGGCAGTTGGGAGCCAGCAGTCCTGGATTGTGAGAGGGATGTCGGACCACCCATTTAGGCCCACTGGGATTGGGCCTAAACGGGTGGTCAGACATCCCTCAAAGGGTCAGATTGGAGACCACTTGAGGGACACTCCCTCCCCCCGTGCACAAATTTTGTGCACCGGTCCTCTAGTTTGTTAATAAATATAAAGTCTTGGAATAGTACTTGATATGCAGTAACTACTTCATGAATGCCACGAAGTGTAATAAACCAAAATGCACGTGAGTTTCCACTTCCCTGACTCCTATTGAGATATCTCTTAGCATATATATATTTGGCCTTTTAATGTTATACTAAAGGCCCAGTGTTTGTGCACCAGTGGGGTCCCTCGGCCTGGTCTCTGGCTCTCTGACATCCCCCGAGAGGTTCTGGATTGCGAGAGGGCTCAGGCCAGGCTGAGAGACCCCACCGGTGCACGATCCAGGCTGGGGAGGGACCGTGGGAGGGCTCCAGGTCATTTCCAGCCCATCTGGCCCAGTTCCAATCAGCCAGACCCCAGCAGCAAGGTAGCCTAGCAGTCAGAGCATCTGCCCATTCGTGAACAGTGCACGTCATAGTTACCAGTCGAACGGTCAAACAGTCAAACAATCACTTAGGCTTTCATATATATAGATTTTCTAACACAGTGCCACACAGTGCAGATGCTCAAAAAATATATATCATAAAAATGAATTCGTTGTGTATTTGATACAGTATTTAATTTTTACTTCCTTGAAGGAAAGAGTTGGTGTAATATGCATAATTATTTTCAATAATACTGTTAAATTTAATATAATTAATAACTAGAGATACAACAGTGTTGTATCTTGCTCTGGTGTTAGCTATTAATATTTTGTATCCTTGTAAACAGAAAGGATTTTGTCATTTTGGCAAAAATCTCGGAGTAGATTGCTCATATAATTTAGTCCATTCTAGGCCTGAAAATTTTGGCTCTAATAATCAGGTAGAGTTCACTCAGTTCAATATCTGAAAGATGTCTTATATGGAGAGGATTAAAAATAGCATAATATTTGTTGAAAATGACTGAACCAAATTCTAGTGTTTGAGTTATACAGTTTCTTATGTGTGTATAAAAAGTAATTATGAGTGGATTCTTACATACCCTTTTTCTAGTCCCACAAACAGAGAGTAATCCATTACCTACATGTCCTTATTGCTTCTATATGTAATCAGTATAAAAATATTGAGGAGACATTTTTATTTATTTTCGCATAGTAAGTGTTTGAAGTCTGGTATATATTTTACATTTACTACATATTTCAAGGACTCACCAGCCACATGTGAGTAGTGGTTACTATGTAGAACAATGCAGACTTGAGTTCTAATATTTGCTTAACTTCTTGTTCAAAGTTAAGCACGTACTGTTTTTATTTGTTTGCTGTTCTACCCATTTGTATCTACTGAATTTTGCTTTAAACTAAGAAACTCTTCAATTCAAGGTGGTCAACTGCTTGGCAATTAGTGAAATTATGTTTGCTGGAGTTCTCTGCCGATCTAACTCTAAGAATTCTGTCTTATATATGGACTACTCTTCAGTGGATGTGGCATTCTCTGTAATTTGTGTGTGCTTTTTACCTACATGTTTTGGAAAGAAATGACAATTTTTAGTGGGAAAAAAAGGCTCAATCCTATAATGATCCCAAGAAGCACTTCTAAGTAACAATGTATATTCTCCTAGAAGAAAGAGTTAATTAGTATAACCTTGTAATAATTTTCTAGGATGAATAATATAATTCAATTTGAGCTCATGTAACTTCAACTTTATAATTTAGCTTTGTAGTGTATTCAGGCCAATTAACGTATACTTCTGACCCACGGGTTTTCTTATTTACTCAACACAATCAGGACAGTCTCTTACTGGAATTGGTCATCATGACCTCTCTAATTTGAGACTACCAGGCCCTCTTAAGCAGTTGTTTTAAAACTTTTTAATGATGATTTTTCTTTAAATAAAATCTCTAAATATTAAATATGATTTTATTGAAGAAAGAAAATAAAACCTCAGTTTAGTTTCTCCTGTTTTGTCCTCTGAGACCTCAAAGCATTTCTCTATGGCATCCCTATGGTGGTTGAAAATCACAGTGAGAAAACAAATGGAGCAATTAAGAATGTAATTACAGTCAAATTATGAGTTAGGTTTCACTCTTACTTCATCAACCGTAGACATCCATGTACACAAAGGGAGAATATCCATCTTATCCCAAATCCCCCAATAGAAATGTAACTTACATAAGGTATCCAAAATTAGAAACTAGCCAATTAAATATAAGTATAATCTGTAGTGCTATACTTACATTTTATCATGTAATGTAGCCACAAAAATTGACATGGAAAATCCTGAGTCTTTACAGAAATAGAGGAAGTCCACATGGTATTACCACAAGTTTCTTCTTGCTTTTTGTGATACAGCTCTTGTTATATTGCTTTTCTGTGGTGTGCTTCTGAAAACTAATGAGAAAATACCTCTTCACTATAAGCAAGCTATGTTCAGATTCTTTGGTGGCTACTAACTACAATGGGAGCCGTCACACACAAATGGTTTGTAAAATACTGTACAAAATCGGGAGATAAAGTTGGCTATAACTAATGCCAAGGATAGCATGCATTCTGAGATCATAGACTCTGTTCCAAGGACATTGAATACTATTTCTTTCCTCCACTATTTGACAGATGACTCCCTTCAGTACAGCTATTGTAGTAAGTTAGCAGAAATATGACTTTGTTCAAAATATTGTTTATTTCCAATTCCATGGATCAAAAGTATCTTTACAGAATTAACAGATTTTCAAAAGTCATTGGAATTAGTATATTTTAAATATCCAGTTCACTTTCCTAAGAAAATACAGAAGACTATTTCTTTTTATTCACATCACTAGAGGCCTGGTGCATGAATTTGTAAAAAGGTGGGTTCCCTCAGCCTGGTCGACAATCGAGGCCTATTGGGGGACGGCCAGCTGGGGGGAGGGACCACAGGAGGTTGGCTAGCCAGCGCCCCTGATCAGGGCTAATCAGGGGAGCCAGCCAGATGAGGTGGGGAGGGGCCATGGGCTGGCTGGTTGGAGGGGAGGGGTTGTGGGAGGTTGGCTGAGGGAGCAGCTCCTGTGTTGAGCATCTGCCCCACCCTACCCTCCCCCCATCAGTGCACGTCATAGCGATTGGTCGACCGGTTGTTCTGGTCATTCCAGTCATTTGGTTATAATGGTCACTTAGGCTTTTATACAGTATATATAGAATAGAGATGGTATGAATTTAAACCCCCAAAATACATTTTAAATACATTTTTTCTTGTACTTTTTGTTGTGCTTTAGAGCAAAAAATTAGACTACAATTCTCTATGTATAAATAGTTGTTTATATGTACAAGTTTCTTTGAAATTGTTAATCTCTCATAAAAAAGAAAAGCAAAATTAAAGGGATATACATTATATGAGAACAAAATTTATATGGGGTAGCAGAGGCTTAACAAACAAGTTTTTAAATGATAAAACAGAATGATGTTTTGATAAGCTGGCCTCTGCAATCAATTGAAGGTTTAGCTCTTACATTCTATACTGTATATCGCCTACATTCCCTGCTGAAGAGACTTAAAAATAGTACGAAGCTCAGTCTCTGCCCTTTAGAATATTATCAGCATATTCTCAATTTTATATTTTACATTTCATAATAATAATACAAGTTTACAAATAGAAATAAAAATCTTATCCACCAAAAAATCAACTTTATATTAGAATTCATCATTTATAATACTGGCAGCTAAAAACAATAGAACAGTATCTACACACATTTATTCAGTAAGGCAGCCATCTTTTTAGCTCCTTATCACTTCTCAATATAGTTAGTAGCTGTTTCCATTGCCCATTCCAAATTTTAATTTTACACTATTTTGAGGGTAAGATGTGTGTTTTTCAGGGCATTGTTTCACTGCACCTGCAGTCAAATTATGAATCGGTTTCTTGATCAAATGCTATGTAAGCAGTAGGTCCAAATGGAGCTATTTTCTGCTTTAGGCATTAAATAGTGTTACGTGTGTTTTTTTCAGTTAGTGGATAAATAAATCCAAATATAGAATAAGTGTCTAACCTGATCAAGGCTTTTTGGTATCCATCCAGAGTCACGGGTAATAAGCCAATGTGATCTATAAACTATGGGTCTGCCTGGATCTGCTCAATATTCAGCTCAGGGGTTCTTTCAGCTTCTGATGTTCCTGTTGACAAACGAGCAAATGCTGTAAGATTCACATGGCTCCTCAGGTCGCATGTTCTTAAATATGCCACCTCCACGTACTGGGGAAAGTCTCTTAGTGAAAGGAGTGTTTGGGGGTAAAATAGGCAGGTTTAGGGAGTTTTAGGAATTAGAGGGCCCATGGGGGCTTGGAGCTGCCAAAAGGCATACATCCACAGAGAACAAAATGCTCTACAGGCTAAGGGGAGAGGAAGACATCCACTCACAGAAGACAGGGAAAAGCCACAGGATATGGGGAGAAAGAGGGAAACAGATTTTCACAGGAGATAGAAAATTCTTCCACCAAAAGGGGAGAAAGAGATGGGGTACCATGTGGGTTTTGAGCTTTGAAGTTAATATGCTACCAATTGGAAGACAGCAGCAAGAAACAAAGAACTGCAGCCTTTATAAACCTTAGGAAAAAGGAACTTAGTGGGTTACCCCCTTTGAGTCCCCCTCCCTACATGGGAGTCTCCACTTGTCTCCAATAAATTTCTCTTTTCGTCTACCACCTTTTGTCCATGGCTTCATTCTTCGAATCTATCTGGACAAGAACCCAGGAAAGAAATCACTCTTGCATCCTGCTCAGGAAAAATCCACAGGACTCATTAGTACTTCCTTCCCTGTCCCAGTGATGAGCTGATATAATACAGACCATAATAGGTATTTAATTGTATACCATTCAACAGGAAAAGTTTCAATTAAAGCCCAATAACTAGTTCAGCAATTGTTAACTAAATATGAAAGTACATTCAGTACCGGTGCCCAGAAATACTAATAAAGTTTCTTCACAACTCCCAAGCCATTCTACCTATCCTATCTAATAAAGAGGGAATATGCTAATTGACCATCACTCCATCACAAAGATGGCTGGACCCACAGCTGAGGCCAAGTTCCCATAAGGAGCCTTAAATGAGCAATCAGCAGGGACCTGAGGCTATGCCCCCCTGCCTGGCGGGGCTTGACAGGGGACTTCAAGGTGCACCCCCAGTGCTGGGTTGGGGGAACTCAGGCCGCACCCCCCACCA
The DNA here is from genome assembly GCA_026230045.1 of Corynorhinus townsendii. NCBI lineage: Eukaryota > Metazoa > Chordata > Mammalia > Chiroptera > Vespertilionidae > Corynorhinus > Corynorhinus townsendii. The sequence continues at coordinate 73,200,035 of JAPDVU010000001.1, read as the reverse complement.
GGTGGGGCTTGACAGGGGACCTCAGGCCGTGGCCCCCGCCCCAGCACTGGGTCAGGGGACCTGAGGCTGCACCCCCCTGCCTGGCTGGGCTTGACAGGGTACTTCAGGCTGTTCCTCCCACCCAGCAGGGCTTGACAGGGGACCTCAAGGTGCAACCCCCAGTGCTGGGGTTGGGGGACCTCAGGCCATGGCCCCCTGCCCATCGGGGCTTGATGGGGGACCTCAAGGCATGCCCCCCGCCCTGGTCTGGGCTGGGGGACCTCAGGCGATGCCCCCTGTCCTGGCACTGGGCCAGGAGACCTGAGGCTACGCCCCCTGCCCAGTGGGGCTTGACAAGGGTGGGACTTGCTGGGTCTGGACCTCAGGCCATGCCTCCTGTCCTGGCACTGGGCCAGGAGATCTGAGGCTATGCCCCCTGCCTGGTGGGGCTTGACAAGGCTGGGACTTGCCTTGCAGGGTCTGGATCTAGCCCAATGGTGGGGGCCGGCCGGGTCTGGGTCTCATGTGATTTTGAGGCACATGTGGGTGGGCGGGGGCTTGACTCTGGGTCCCGTGGTGCACCCCAGACTCTGACAGGAGGAAGGTTTTCATATACATTTTACTAATTTTCTTTCATCTCTGACACTTCTATTATAGAGAAAGGGCAAATAGCAATATTAAATTATTTTCTCTAATTAATCCCCTTTTAATGTGCATGAATTTCGTGCACCAGGCCACTAGTTCACCATAAATGACTTGTAACTCCTGGTGACTTAATTGCTCCATCTCTAAGAAATTTAGATTAAGTGATCTCTACAGTCCCTCAAAAATAAGAGGCTTCTGAATATCTTGAGATAGTTTTTCCCTCCTTTAATTTTATTTCCTTAGCCATCCAAGGAAATTATTTATGTAGATGAAGCAATCAACCAGTTTCTCTCTAAAACCATGGAGAACAATCAGTTTACAAAAATTTGTCTGAAGAGTTAGTTCTACAAATAAATTGCATTGTTTTATGTTTACTTTATGAGATTTCAGAAACATAGTTTTAGTTACAGCTCAGCAAATAACATTTTTATTGCCAAATAACAAATCATGCGATCAAAAAGAGCAGTGGTAATCATTGCAAAGGCTAGGATCAGAACGTTCCCATTTTAAGAATGATTTACTCATGTCCCCACCCTCCCCCAAAATATTACTCCTGATCTCTCCAACACAATAAGATAGAAAAATATCAATAAGTCTATTAATCTAGTATTTCCAGAAAAATAAGTTTAAATCTCCGGATAAAGATTAATATCTGCTGAGTAAAATGCAAGACCTCGGGTTGAATTTAAAGTCTGCCGTGTAGAGTGGAAATTATAAGCACTATCTCCTAAAGTTAGAAAAAATTCGTATGTAACCCCACTTTTCACACCTCTACTGGGATTCAGGAGGAAGGCAAAAACAGAGGGTAAATGTGGTCTTCTGCTATTCCAGCATTTTTATAGTCCTGCCAGCAGTTTCTGACAACAGGTGGGGGAGGGGAGAGGGAGAAGGAGAGAGAGGGAGATATAGATTGGCTGCCTCTTGCATGCCCCCTACTGGGATCAAGCTCCCTACCTGAGCATGTGCCCCGACTGGGAATCAAACTGGTGACCTCTGGGTGCATGAGATGACAAGCAACCAACTGAGCCACAATGGCCTGGCAAAACCTTCCCCTTTTTAAGAAAAGTTGACAGAATCCAGAATCCAGCAAGTACAGCATCCTTCCACTCAGTCACACACGCCATTTTTCTCTTTTCTTCCCTATTCATAATACTTGCTTGCATGTCAAAAATGCTAATAGACTGTGGGCTCTAGGACAACAGGATTCATATCTGACTGTTTCATTGCCACATTCTTAGTACTTGGCACAGCTCCTGGAAAGAACTATACTCAATGCTTACCTGAGGAATGACTGAAACAATGAATGAACAATGGTTACCCCTCACTACCACCCTGGGATACATAGAGAGTCTCACTATGTAAGGCAGATACAGAAGGAAAAGCATGACCTGGGTTCCTCTCTTCTTCTGAAAGGAAAGATCTCTTTAATTCCCTTGCATTGTAACTACTTCAATTTCATAAGTATCATTTATTTTTTGTCATATCATCTCCACCCACCTGTAAGTCCAAGGAAAAGAGAATCACAGACTTATGATACTCTGTATGGATAAGTAAAGCAACAGTGTAAACTGAATGAATTTCTATACAACCAAGTAATTTTACAACTTAAAACATTTGATCAAAAGATACATAATTACCAAACCACTACAATGATCCATTTTATAATATTTTTATTTATTTTAATGTATTTTTAAACTGATTTCAGGGGGGAAGGGAGAGAGAGAGAGAGCAAAATACATCAATGATATGAGAGAATCATTGATCGATTCATTACCTCCTGCATGCCCCACACTGGGGATCGAGCCCACATCCCAGGAATGTGCCCTGACCAGGAATCGAACCATGACCTCCTGGTTCATAGGTGACACTCAACCACTGAGCCATGCTGGCTAGGCAATCCATTTTATAAGTTTAATAAATAGTGTTTACCATACAAAGAAATTTTTAAAAATTCATGATTTGATTAGGGAAGAAAGGCTTTCATTTGTAACTCGAGTAATTTCTAGATGATAAATTGGCAGAAAGAAGTAATTTGCCTTTAAAATTTGTTTAATTTAGAATTAGTAAGCAGGAAATCTGAAATCTCTGTTAACTTATCATTTATCATATATTTTCACAGGCCTCTCTGGGAAATAATAACCTTTGATAATTATCACTTTCAGCATGCATTTACCTTGAAGCAGGGTTTTGTTAATGTAATTATCAGGTTGCCTCAAACTTATTTCTATACACTACTGTTTTCATCATAAAAATATGAAATGGAAAACACTAGTCATTACCAGTCACCCTGTGTCCGTTTGTGCAATAATCATTGCAGGATTTTTAAAGAACATATTCTGAACTGGGAAATTAAACAATACAGAATAGTCACAAATTAGAAGCTACCTCCTCTTGAAGTAAAGCGAACTTCCTAAGATTCATTTTACCTGAAAACATTTAGATGAAATGCACAACAATAACAAGAGGGAAATAGCTAACACTTCCTGAGGCCTCCATCTTGCCTAGTGTTGTTGAAGGAATCTGTTGAAACCACTCATCCTTATAATTACCCTGATATATATATATATATTTGATTTTTCATTTTCAAATGAGAAAACTAAGGTTGAAAGACTTCAAATGTTTTCAGGAGATGGCTAAATTATCTTCAACATGAAATCCCTGCACACCTACCCCAAGAAACTAATAAAGGAGAGCATAGCCTCTGGAACATACTGATACATTGTCTATAAAATCTAATCACAGACTATTTCTCCAGCTCACCTGCTCCAGCCAAAGCTCAGGAGTCAGGCCTGCCCACCTGCCAGGAAACTAAGGATACTGCTGTTCATCTTCATCACTTGTGTCCTCATAGTCAGGCCTTGAAAACCCAAGGGCCAAGTGTGCAAAACTGTATAACCAAGTGTGTGCATTTAGATTGCTTACAGGCTATGTTTATACTAGAGAAATAAAGAAATCCAATTCTTGTCGTGTTTTGGGTTTTTTCCCCCCAAGAAAATACAGCTGGGGCGGGGGGTGGGGGGGGTTCTGGTTTACCCTCTGTGCGTCATGGCATTCCACCCAGGGCAGAATCCTCCAGGGGAAACCATAGTCTGTTGTGGCGACAGAGATTAGAGGAAGAGGGGGACTGGATTTGAAAGTGGGAGCTAGAGGAAAAGGGATCTGAGAAGTGATAACATAAACACACGTGCAGAAAGTTGAGTGAAATTCCAAAAGCCAGTAACACGACACACAGGGCATGGCTAGCTGTGCCCACAGCCCACAGCCTTCAGCAGCTACCTCCTCCCCCCACCAACACACACACACACACACACACACACACACACACACACACACACACACTCAGAAAAAAAAAAATCGCCTGGGGTGTGCTTTTGATTTACCGGTGAAAGGTTTAATTGGTTTAGAAAAGGAACAGTAAATATCTAAGAGCAGGGACCTCAGCAAAATATCTTGAAGTTAAAAGTGGAGAAACAATCTTGGAGAGATTTTAATTACATCTGAGGCAGTGCAGCCCCTCCTGGAGCACGTCCTCCTGACAAGCTCCAGCCGCTTGGCGACGAGTAGCGAGTGAATGAACTCTGAAGGGCGGGTGGGGGAAAGCAGCGCATCGAAGGCGTTGGTTAGCTTCGCAGCCCCCACGACGTCACCAAAGAGGGGGACTAGGAGACTATAAAGCGCGCCAGGCGCCGGAACCTCCGTGCTCTAGCCGGTGCGCGGAGCTCCCCGCCGGGGCGAATTCCGAGATCCCGGCTGGTGACAGCCCTAACATCTCCCCAAGATCTCAGTCCTGCCCAAGTCTCAAACTCTGGAGGAAGTGGCGCCCGTCCTCCCCATCACCTGCTGCCTCATAGCATCCCTTCACCAGCAAGGGGAGCCGTACCTTCCCTGCGGTGCTTCCAGCGACCAGGAGGCAAAGAACTTCAGGAGGCGCGGCTCGGGCTGGCCGCGGGTGAGTGGGCAGGTCCTGGGCTCCAGACCCGCGGCGATGGCCTCTCTCCCCGCAGCCTGGAACTGGACGGTAGGCGCGGGAGGAGCTGGCGCCGGCGCCCGGAACCTGAGCGAGGCGCTGGCGGCGGGGGCAGCCGCCGGGGTGGCTGAGGCTGAGTGGCTGCAGCTGCTAGCCCAGGCCGGCAACCTGTCCGCCGCGTCCTCCACGCCAGGACTGCTCGCGACCTCCCCGGAGCCTTCGCAGTCCCGGGCCAACCTCACCAACCAGTTCGTGCAGCCGACCTGGCGAATCGTGCTCTGGTCCCTCGCCTACAGCGTGGTGGTGGCCGTGGCGGTCTTCGGGAATCTCATCGTCATCTGGATCATCCTGGCCCACAAGCGCATGAGGACCGTCACCAACTATTTCCTCGTCAACCTGGCTTTCTCCGACGCCTCCATGGCCGCTTTCAACACCTTGGTCAACTTCATCTACGCGCTTCACAGTGAGTGGTACTTCGGCGCCAACTACTGTCGCTTCCAGAATTTCTTTCCCATCACAGCGGTGTTCGCCAGCATCTACTCTATGACGGCCATTGCGGTGGACAGGTGAGGAGACAATGGGGAAGGAAGGAAGGAGAAGGGAGAGAGCAGAGCGGGGCTGGGGAGAAGGTTACAAAGGAAAATGGTGACAAGACGGGTTTGATAAAAGGAACGAGTCTGGGAGGGAGTTCTTGGAGAAGGGAGGTCAGGGACTCACTTGTAGTCAGTCCTCCAGGGGTGAGCCAGTTTCTGTTTCTGTGGCCTCCCCACACCACCCAGCCCCTTGATCCCCAAGAAGGGCACCTAGAGGGACTGAAGGAGGCCGATGAGGGAGATGAGAAAATCTGCCATTCCAAGTAGGACAAAATCAGCTAGAAACAATACTAGCGACTTTATCAAATGGCTTCAAACTACTGCAGCAAAACTTATATGCCTGTGAAGTGAACTTTTGGGCCTTCCATCGCTCTGTTAGAGAAATGGACAAAGAGTCAACCTCTACTCTTCTTTCTGCTCTCTGGTTTGCTGGTCCACATCCCTACCCATCCATTCCCTATCTTTATGCCCGGGCTATCACCGATTTGGCCTCCCAGTCATGGAGCATCCATCCATCAGAGGCAAGAAACTCCTTCCCGAAGATTGCCACCAGCCAATATCTCGGGTAACATGTTACTTCCAGTAGTCTGTGAGACTGTGAGCTGGGTAAACCTTGTGCCTCAAACATCACATCCAAACCTTTCAGATAAGGAGTAACAAAAAGTTCGAGGAATAAACGGTTAGAGAACAGACTGACAGCTGTCAGAGGGAAGGAAACTTGGGTTGGGTAAAAAAGGTGAAGGGATTGAGCAAAGGAAAAACAAAACAGAACTCATAGACACAGACAGCAGTATGATGCTTATGAAGGGTTAAGGGAGATAGACGAGGGTGAAGAGGGTAGAAATGGTGATGGAAGGAGACTTGACTTGAGGTGCTGAACACAATACAATATACATACAGATGATGTATTATAGAACTGTCACCTGAAACCTATATAATTTTATTAAACAATGTCACCCCAATAAATCCAATAAAATTTTTTTAAAGAAATACTAATTTATAGCTGTTTAAGGTAACTTTTAGGTTGTTCCCTCATCTACGGAGGAGATTCTGAGATGCTCAAACAATTTTAAAAAGCTGGATGGGCCTCCACCACTTGTTCTCATATTTAAGTTTTAAATGTTTCTGTGTGCACTTGCTTTCTTATATTGGACATCATGAAATATGCATGCTTGTGTTAGAACAATGGTAAATTCTCACCTGTTATTGAAGCTGGTTACACTTTAATTCAACATTATGCTAAAAAATGAACCACGCCAGTTGATTTCAGTCGCAGTTTTGTGATTGACAGCTGCATGGAGTATACAGGGGATGATTTCACTTTCACTGCAAGTCTCAGTATTCTCACCGGTGGAAAGGAGCACTTTTTTGACATTAACAAGATGGTTAAACTGGAGGAACAGTGGTTACTTGCCACTAAATAGGAGAAATAAGCACAAAATCACTTTTTTTTATTACCTCTGAAACTGTCAATCATCCCTTCCCCTTTATCTCTGATTTTCTACATGTGTCTCAACCCTTCATTTCCGGAGGGACAGAAATAAAAAGAAGCAGCAATATCAGTCCCAAATTGGGGAACAGGTAAAATTGCTTCAAGATAGAAATGAATCTTGCTTTGGTTTGAATACCTTTCTTTCTTATTTTGTCTTTGTTTCTTTTTTCTTTTTTTCTTTTTTGTCTTTCATATTTCTTGCAAGCACATGATTTTTTAATGTGATCAGGAGGAGAGGCATTAGCATACCATGTTAAGAAATTCTCACTATATTCTTTTTTATTATTTGTAAATCAATGTACTTTATTTTTTCATTCTTTATTGTTGAAAGTATTACATGAGTCTCCTTTTTCCCCCATTGACCTCTCCCCAGCTGCCCCTACCCCCCAGCACATGCCCTCACCCCCCTACTGTCTGTGTCCATTGGTTATGCTCATATGCATGCATACAAGTCCTTTGATTGATCTCTTGCCCTCTCACACACCCCCTGCCCCCGCCTTCCCTCATAATTTGGACAATCTGTTCAATGCTTCTATGACTCTGGTCCTGTTTTTGTTTCTCAGGATATCCTTGAAATTTTAATAGTGCATCATGAAATTCGATGAAAATTAAGTGTGTGTGAAATTGGTATTGAATGGCACATGTCATAAGTGAATAAAAATGACAACATTTTTATTATATTCTCTGTTCTATTAATACTTTTCTAACATCTACATTCTCAATTAAGATATACGTAACATGTATTAAAGATGAGTTATACATACATGTAATATATATAGCATTAACAAGTCCTAAATTCTAATTTAATTGAAGGAAGAACTTTGTCTAATTAAACCCTGCAGTCATCCCAACTTCTTAGGAGCCATAATAGTGTAGAAGCACAGGAGAGCATTGGCCTGGGAGTAGACTGCCTGCAGTGATTTGGATCTTGGCTCTATTGCATGATCCTGGAAAAGCTTAGCATCTTTTAGATGTTATATTTAATTGTTACATTTCAAAATGGCAAATTTGGGGACTGTGGTGGGAAAAGTGATTCTTCATCGTGAAATAATTCCACTGTGTGTGTGTGTGTGTGAATGTGTGTGAATGTGCCATTCAATATATGGGGATATTAGAAAATAAAAAATATTTTCTTATATTTTCTAAGTACATTTTTAGTTTAAGTTAGAAACTCTAACTTAACATAGAGTAAAGGACAATTTCTGGGCACACGGTCCAGTATTGATTGGAATATTTAATTACAGAATTTTGAAGATGACATTCACTATTTCTTACCTAAAAACCTTAAGTAATATAATACATTTTATTTTATAGTTCAAAAACATTAACAAAGATAGAAAAAATAATTTACATTATTTAAACATAGGAACATACCTGACATGAATAATTATTAAAAAATATTTAATCTAACTAAACTTATATTTTTATTTATTTATTTTTAAATATATTTTTATTGAGTTCAGAGAGGAAGGGAGAGGGAGAGAGAGACTGAAACATCAATGATGAGAGCAAATCATTGATCAGCTGCTTCCTATACATCCCTTACTGGGGATCGAGCCCACAACCCAGACATGTGCCCTTGACCAGAATCGAACCTGGGACCCTTCAGTCAGCAGGCCGACACTCTAGCCACTGAGCCAAACCGGCTAGGGCATAAGTTATATTTTTAGCCAAATAGATAAAAATCTATATTATATACCATTCTTTGTTTTCTTAATTTATTTAGGAAGATTATTTTTCATAAAGCTAACTGTTATGCAACATATTCATAGAACCTCTATTTTTTTGAAATTTATTATGGGCAATTAAAAATACAGTTATAAAAAATTGTGAAGCCTAAATCTCACTCCAGGTAATCTCATACAAATTCATGGGTTTGTTTTTCAGTTTTGAATAGAGACATCCAATTTATTCTCTTATCTAATTGGTTTTCTTCTGGATGATACGACATAACAGTTTATACAACAAAGTAGATATTACAAATAAATGAAATTAGTTCAATATATTGTGGTAAATGTTACAATGCTATACATATTATGGATATAAAAACTTTGGTCAATTTTTTAAACTACTTTACCATTCTTTAGTGTGCTGAGCCAATCTCCTCATTTCTTTCTACTTTAGAGAAAGCCATTGCCCCTGGAGTTAATATTCTTTGTTAGTGTTACAGTAAGACTTGACTCATTTTTTAGCCCAGATGATGAACTTTGACTTTGCATTCTTTGCAAAATAGTAACTAAAACCATGTTTTAGGAAAGGTTACTTTTAGGAAATTTATGAATCACTGGTGCTTTCTACAATTTTTACTTCTTATTCAAAGATAGAAAAATATCATGTTTGAATATAACATCAATTTTCCCACGTCTCCAGACACATGTGTAATAATGTGGTAACGTTAATAATGAATATTTTTTTATTCTATAACCTTTACTCATAAACCATTTCTTGCTCTTCTCTCAATTACTAGTATTTCAAAGAGCCCTAGGGAGGTCTGATAAGAGTTTATCAATAATCATCCTTAGCACTTCCATTCTCCCCACCACACCCTGGCCAGAGAGAAGAAGAGAATAGAGGAGAAGAGGAAAGGAGAAGAGAGTAGGGAGGGAAGAGGTGAGGAGGGGAGGAGAGAGGAGCAATGCCAACACTTTGGTACAGAGCATGATAGTTTCTTGGGAGGAAGAGGCCATGCCCTGCCCAGCCTGAGTTGCTCAGTGGTTGAGTGTCAACCTATGAACCAGGAGGTCACGGTTAGATTCCTGGTCAGGGCACATGCCCGGGTTGTAGGCTTGATTCCTGGTGTGGGACATGCAGGAGGAAGCCAACCAATTATTCTCTCTCATATTGATGTTTCTATCTCTCCCTCTCCCTTCCTCTCTGAAATCAATTAAAAAAAAAAAAAAAAAAGCCATGTCCTTCTCCAGATAGCTGTTTGGGCACATTGTTATACCCAAATCTGCAAAATTCCTAAGTTACAAACTTTGCCCTATACCTGAAATATTGGTGATGTCTATTTGTGTTCCAAATAGAATTTGGAAAAAGGAGCTTGTCCCTTACCTTTGCTCCATTAACAATTTCTTAATGACCAGTGTTCTTTCATCTTCTACTTGCAACTCTCACGTGCTGGGTCTTAGCTCTGAACCATCTTTCCAGAAAGGCGAACTGTCCTTACCTCTTTTATTGAAGCTTGATCACTGGTACATTAAATAAATGCTGTAAAACAGACGACTGGGGTGTGCAGCCTCACCACTTCATTAGACACAGTTGGAGTCTGAATGCCATTCTAGACTCAGCAGGATCTCTAACACATGAGGAATTTTTGGATCAGGGATTTAATAGTCTGATATAATTCTGTGTGTGTAATAATAGATTGATGTAGATTTGATTTGCTCTGAATCATGAGACTTTGGGTAATTTTATTTTCTTCTATATTTTTTCCTTTTATGACTATCTACAACAAAATGCACATTTTTACATGAAACCAAATAAAGTTTTAATTAAAGTTCTGAAGATGGATGGTGCTGATGATTGCACAGTGCGAATGTCCCTACAATGGTCTGTAAGAATTTATAGTAACTGGTCACATGCTATTTTCTGACCTTATTGCCTGCTCACCACTCTGCTCCACTATCACTGGTCCCCTCTATTTCATCAACATATTAGGCATGTTTCCACCTCAGGATCTTACATCTGTGTGAAACACTCATCCTCCAGATGACCATGTGACTCATTCCCTGAACTATTTCTAGACTGAATACTCTATTTTAAATTGCATTATTTTTTCTTTATCACATGTATCACTTTCTAGGATATTAAATAACTAGTTCATAGGTAATGTTTATTGGTTGTTGTTTTTTTGTGTGTTTTATTTTGGTCTGTCTGCCCATGTAAGGTCCATGGGAACAAAGAAGAAATACTTTTGTTTTTTCATCTTTATTGTTGAAAGTTTACATATGTCCCCTTTTTTCCTCCATTGATCCTTCTAGCCCAGCCTCACCCTCCACCCCAGGCTCCATCACCCTATTGTCTGTGTCCATGGGTTGTGCATATGTGCATACAAGTTCTTTGGTTGATCTCTTCCCACCCATCCACCCACTCCCCTCACCCCTGCTTTCCCTCTGAGATTCATCAGTCTGTTCCATGTTTCTATATCTCTAGATCTATTTTGTTCATCAATTTATTTTGTTCATTGGATTCCATATATGAGTGAGATCATGTGATACCAATCTTCCTCTGACTGGCTTATTTCGCCTAGCATAATACTCTTCAGGTCCCTCCATGCTGTCTCAAAGGGTAAGAGATCCTTCTTTTTTACTATTAGAATAAAAGTATCTTACATTTGTAGGTTTGTTATAAGAGGACAGAGAAGCTATTCATAGTTATCTTTTCATTTCTCAGTGTAGCTCATGTGTGAACTGATTACATCTAAAACAGTAGCCTCATATCATTTCCTATCTACTTATTCTGCTTTATTTTTCTTCTATTTACTATTACCTATTTTGTTTACTACTAAATTCATAGCATCTAGGATAATGACTGCATACATTTGACACTCAGTACAAATTGTTTTCCTATCATTTTCTATCACTGAATAATTTGTACTCAAATTACCTTATTAAGATATCATGAAAATATAATTTAAATTTTTAAATTAGATATGAAATAGCCTCTATTTTCCATCTTTACTTTCTAAGTGTAGAGGTTATCTATTAGCTAAATTCTTCCATTAACAGTTAAATAAGTATTTACTCCATCACAACTTAAATATTCAAATATGTAGACATCATCTGCTTGATGTACACCATCATCTCTATGAGTTTAAGGATAATACAGTGGACCTGCTACCTGCCACTATTTACTTCAGGAAAAAGTTTTACCTGATGTAGATCCACATTAGACAAAATTGAAAGCAATTAACTCCTAGTTTACCCAAAGAACTTAGAGTCTCCAACTGTAACATTAAATATTTTTATTTAATCACTGAATCACTCAGAACAAGTTGTCCTAATTAAAGTTGCATAGATCTCATTACTCATTGCTTTCATACAGGAAATTGTTTTAAAAGGAGAGAATTAGAAGAGAAATAACTTATACTTTAGTGCCCCAATGGACTAGGTTTCTGTTGAAGAGCTAGAAACAATATCAAAAGAAGCTTTTTAAATTCTTACATCAGAATTTTGGCATTAGCTTATTTCTCTTTCCATGCCAATCACAAATACCGAAGAACCACTTAAAATAAGTTATTTTTTGTTTGCTTTTGTCTTAAGCTTATCACTATAGCTTGTTTCTTGTTATTGTTGTTTGTTTGTTGTTGTTTTTGTCATAAGTGTTAATTTCATGTTATTTGACATAGTTTAGGATAATTTAGATCATCTACTGTGCTTGACATTGTCTATTTGTATATATTGCATCATTTAATGTCATTTTTACCTTCTAATCATACTCTACGTTTTGTTTATGATTTCCATGTAGCAATTTAAAAATTTATATATGTGCTGAAGTTCTTATTTGTAAACAAACATTCAATAACCATTTGTGATCACTATTCAACAATTATTTGACTACTACATATACTTTTTAAGTGCCAGAGAACATAGAGAAGAATAAAATCAGTATCTCCAATGAGCTAAAATCAAAGTAAGTGCATAATGTGCTCGAGCTGTGAAGAGGTAAAAATTAACTGGATGTAGAGAAGGGAAGGAACCACAGTGAACATTTTGTAATCTGAGTGGAGCTCAATTGTGGAACTTTAGAATCAGGTATGAACAAGGGGAAAATCATTTCAGTAAGGAAACTAGCATGTGAAAAACATGAAATTGTTAAAGGATATTTGAGCTGGGTGCTTTCCCTCTTTCAGTTCAGATCTACTCTCTACCTATTGCACTCTTTTTCCCTCCCCTCTCCCCACCTGGCTATTTCTATGGACTAACCGGATGGATGGGGTCCTTTGCTGTCTGGCCTCTTCTTAGCTTTGCCTAATTGGAGACACCTGGAAGCTATGGGAGGAAGAGAGAATAACTTTAGGATATATGAACCACACCCTCCTTTCAGAATCGCTGCAAATTTGCCCACTTGTAGCCATATCTCTTGTCAAGAGCTTCTCTCCTAAGGCTTCACCTCCTCACTTCTGATTATAGGATTCTTTCAGCCTTCAGGCCGGGGGCAGGGGACACCCACTCTTTGCTGTTGCTAATCCTAGGAACATTCATTTCAACTTGGTTTCCTTTCATCATTTGAAAATAGGGCTTTCAAATGGCTTCTTTATTAAATTTTGTAAATGACTTATTTGTTAAACTCTCTTCAGTTTTCTCATTTGAGTGTGCCTTATTTTCCCTGGAGCTCTGACTGATGCATTATAGTCAATTTGAGGAAAGGGTAAGATATTTAGTGTCACTACAGTAAAGGGTGTGCAGCACCCTGTTGAAAGTGAAGAAACAGTAAAATAATTTATGATGAGAACTTTGAAGACTATGTGAAGAAAGCTGGAAAAGTGTAGCATCAAAGAAACCCCCTATGATAGTATGTCAGTAGCCCAGGCATTGATAGTTGGAAGGGAAGTAAAGACCATAACGGGTAATGTCAGAAATTGGGCTGATAATATTTATGACTGTACAAAGGAAATGAGAAAAGGGAAGAGGTTCAGAATAACTCATATGTACATATGAATAATATTTACAATGAGCATGCTCAAAGTAGTATTAGTTTTCCAAGAGTAAAAGAACTTATTTATGAAACACACATATTCTCATATACATTAATAATAGTCATGTTTCTTCTGAAGTAATTCTTACTGAAGGAGAGTAGATATAAAATTGTTTCCACTCACTTTCATAGAACTCAGTGCTGCTATTGAGTTAAGAAAAATGTCTGCCAGAATTTGACTTGTAGTGCCAAATATAATATGTAGCTTTATTTAATCACATGCCTAGAAGGCATATAAAAAGGGAAGCCAAATCATGAAGTTGATGGAAGGGGATGTGGTCTCATACTATTTGCTATATGAGTCACATTTGTAGTACTCTGCAAGTGCACAGTTACAATTACTTTGAACATATATAATTTTCAACACACTAGCTTGTCTTCATCAATCTGCTTCCTGTCATAATTCTGATTATAATTAGCTTTCAGACAACCTTTCTCTGATTAAATTTGGAATTTCAAAGTTGTGATGTAGTCTACTTTCATCTATTTCAACAGTTCATTTGGAAGTTTATAGTCTTTTAATTCATCCCAAAAATTGTCACTCATTCTATTCCTGAGCACCTTTAACAACGGATCCAAAAACAAAAAACAAACAAACAAACAACAACAACAATCTTAATACCACTGAAGACAATCCATATACCCTTGGAGCCTTGGAAAGTATATGTGACTCATCTTTCTCCAGAAACTGAGCTCTACCCTCTATGGTGATATCAAACTGCTCTAATATTTGTTCTATATTATAGCACTCCATATATTTGACTAAAACTAGCAAGTGTCCTGAGATTCTTCTGTTTGAAATTTTCACTTCCTTTACCCACTTATTATTATATAACATGTCCATTGATCTTACCTGAGGATTTCTTTAGCTGTTATTCTCTCTAAAGCCACTTTGGGCAACATCTTGAATTCTTCATCTAAAAACTGTTCCCCTTATAAAATGAGGTAAAATTGATTCGCCCTTATTTTCTATTGCCATGAAAAAGGGCTTTGTATGCATATTACCTTGTATACAAACTAGAGCCCTGGTGCATGAAAATTCATGCACTCGGTGGTGGTGGTGAGGGTTGTCCTTCAGCCCGGCCTGCACCCTCTCACAATCCGGGACATCTCAGGTAGGGTCCCTAGGCCTGACCTGAGATCAGGGCCTATCAGAGCTTTCCTTTCCCAGGCTGCAGGCAGCTGGCCCCACCCCCACCCCGCCACTGCTTGCCATCTGTGCAGCACTGCCTCCCCTCCCCTGCCACCAGTGGCCTCCCTCTGCAGGTGACAGGCTGGGGTGCAATGGCTTGGCTGGCCTGGACCTCCCTCTCTCTTTGTTAGGGGGCAGAGTCAGCCCTGCAAGGGGTCATCTGCCTACCTGATCACCCCTAACTCCTCTGCCTGTCTGCCTGATTGCCCCTAACCCCTTGCTTGGGGTGGGGCCAGCCCTGCGAGGGGCTGTCTGCCTACATGATCTTCCCTAACCACTTGCCTGCCTACTTGATCACCCCTAACTGCTGGCCTGCCTACCTGACCTCCCCTAACCACTTGCCTGCCTACCTGGTCACCCCTAACCACTCTGCCTGCCTGCCTGATTGCCCCTAATGCTTGCTTGGGGGCGGGGCCAGCCTGGCGTGGGGCCATTTGTCTACCTGATCTCCCCTAACCGCTGGTCTGCCTACCTGATCACCCCTTAACCACTCTGCCTGCCTGCCTGATTGCCCCTTGCCGTTTGCTTGGGGGGCGGGGCCAGCACTGACTTCTGGTTGGTCAGCCTCCGGTCATTACTGGTTGTTAGGACCCAGGGTTTTTATATATTAGGGTAGAATATCATGTACAGTTATGCATACTGCACACTGTTATTTATAGTAATTTGTTTTATCTTTACAAAACATCGAATACTGGAAATACCTATAAGTGAATGTGAACTTTAAATATATTTTTATAAAGGCATTACTTCCACAAAGATAATCTGCCAAGAGTTTTAATAGATTTCCATTGGAAATTAAGATCTTAACAAAATTAAGTATTCAATATATGATTGACCTTGTGAAAGCAGGGCTTTGGAAATACAAGGTTATATAACATATCATATCATTAATTTCCTGACACAGTATAGAAATGATACAGATAGTAAATTATATTACAAAAGGGGTGGCTTACAATTTTATAATATACCTGAATAAAATAACCTATTAAATTCTGATTTTTAAATTATTTATCATCAGAGATAGTACAAGAAGCAGAAAATAATCTTTAGCAGTAAGTTTTATATTGTCAGCATAGAAAACCACTTATAAATCAGTGTCTGAAATTTTGTGGAGAAACTGTTTTATGTAATGTTTACCAATAAGGTAGCATTTTTTATATAAATTGTTTTAAGGTTGATATAAATAATTAGAATTTAAAGTTTAAATAGTTTCTATATAAAGCTCTTAGAACAGTCCTAGTACATAGTAAATATTTAATATGTTAGCAGTTATTGCTTTTGTTGTTATAAAAGAAAATCTAAATTGATATTGACTATATTATATTGATGAAGTCATCCTTAATACCTACATCTCCAGCTCATTTGATTCTTCTGCTTTTCCCTCTCCTCTGGGTTGTAGAAAAGCTGGCCTTCTTTTTTTCTTTTTCTTTTTTTTAATATATTGTTACTGATTTCAGAGAAGAAGGAAGAGGGAGAGAGAGATAAAAACATCCATGATGAGAGAGAATCACGGATCGGTTGCCTCCTAAAGTCCCCCACTGGGGATCGAGCCCACAACCCAGGCATGTGTCCTTGACCAAAATCGAACCTGGGACCTTTCAGTTTGCAGGCTGACACTCTATCTACTGACCCAACCAGCTAGAGCTTAGCTGGCCTTCTTTTGTTCTTCAAATACCTCATGCTTTCTCTAACCTCAGGACTTGCTGTTCCAGTTTCTCTTCTAATCCCACCTTCATTCTAATTAATTCTGGGAGGTCACAGAATGTCTCTCCCATCATTTCAACCTATACCCCAGATTAGGACAAATTCTCTATTTTAAGCTTTATAATTACTAATATATCTCTTTATAACATCACAGTGTACACAATGAGAACAATTTTATTCAGGAGAATTCCCAAAGTATTGAGCTAGACAAAGTAGCCTGATGATGAGATGGGGAACTGGGCTAAATTTCTCAAAGGTTATAAGTGACAGGATTACTGATGGTGCATGTAGGATTTTAGAAAATGACAGAATAACAGGTTAGTATAACAAAAAAAGAAAGCCAAGTTTGGAACCATCAGATGGAAAAAATGGTGATCTAGTTTTTCCTCCCCTAAACATGTAAATCCAATAAGATTGTGAAATCTGAAATGCTTTCTATAATGGGCTTTGTGTGTGTGTGTGTGTGTGTGTGTGTGTGTGTGTGTGGAAATCGCATGACAGTACAATTTTGCATCAAGATTTTAAATTCCTGTTTTTTTAAGCTTAAATTTACTTCTAAGCAGCATTCTTTTTGGCTAGTGCTCATTTGCATCCATATGCAAATTTTACTTTGGACTTTACTAGAACCAGTTGCTCATAAAATATTGGCTTCTTTGATTATATTGTGACTTTGATTATATTGTGAAAAGCTAACTTATCAAGCAATTAAAGTATTCTCCTTTACTGAAAAAGCAAAGTAAGCAAACTTATACATTTGACCTATGAAGTACATCTGTACTTCATAGGTCAAATGTATAAGTTTGCTCCCCCTGCCCCCAGCCAACCTGAAGAGCAGGCTTGGTGGGGGTCAGAGGCCTTATGTACACTCCTGTCTTAAACGTCCACTGCTGAATATTCTGGTTTAGCTTAAGAAGTATCCAGCAACCTTGTCCTGTCAGCTTCTTCGGTGGCCTGTCCCAGGAGGTCTGGGAGCTCCAAACCAGATCCAGAGGGCAGCCATGCTAGACTGGCTGAAGTCCGACCCGGAGGGGCCAGACTACAGTCTGATTTCCAGTGGCCTCCCCTTCTGCACCTTGAGCAGGGCCCAGGCAGGGGTCTCAGGTTTGAGCAGGACTTGGCTCAGTGTCCTTCCTCAGTGTCCATTTGAAGCATGGGCCTGGAGGAGGCTTAGCCCCTGACTTACCCACGGTTGGAGGACCGACACTTCGTCTGGGGTTCATGAGAGTGCTGGCTAGGAGCTGGAAGGCCTCCTTCTGGGCCTCAGCCTGGCCTGATCTGGCCTTTGTTTTTGGATTTGGGTCTCCTCATCTCTATTATTAAAGACCTTAAAGGCCAGGTTAAGAGGTCTTTTTGAGGGGTTTGTGGGCCTTTGTCTATTTTTCAAAGTTTGCGGCATATGTCGGGGCTGGTTAGGATATAAAATGTGTTCAGAAGAAGGGTTCCCTCTGGAGAGGTGGAGTCTAAGATGGTATATTTCTGTAAAGGAGGACAAGGGGACATAGATGTCGTACCAAGTCACGACATAGGACTGGGTCAAGGCACTCAAATTCCTTAGTAAAGGTGGTCGGGTTAGTGGAAAAAGACCTGAGATGCCTCTCATTCTGTGTGAGGTCAGACATAGAGAATGGGACGTGGACACAGTCTACGCCCTCAGTTCCTGCTGCCTCTCTCAGGGGTAGAATGGGCATGGGAATAGAAGAGGCTGTTGAGGAGGGTGGTCTTTGGGTGGCCCGAGAGCGTTAGGTGGGAAAAGGCTGTTTTGGAGCTTGTATTCTTGGGATTTGGGCTCTCAGGAGCCGGGGAGAGGGTGGTTGCTGGTTAGAAGGGTCTGGGTTTTGGGAATCTACTGCAGGTGAGGGACGGGAAGTGTAAGGAAGTGGAGGTCAGTGGTCCGCTGGGTCAAAAGTAGATTCAGAATCAGAAGTGTTAGGGGTAAGATGCTTTGTGTGAAGGAGAAAGATCTGATGGGTAGAGCAGAACTGAGAGAGAAGATTGGGACTGAAGGGTGAAAAAAAGCCTGGACGTAGGGAATCTCTGACCATTTTCCATTGCAGTGACAGCAATTATCTAAATTGCTCAGTGTGTTAAAATTAGAAGTGCTGTTTTCAGGCCATTGAGACTTATTATCTAGTTTATGTTATGGCCAAACAGTGTTACAAAGTAAAATGAGGTGGTTGGGCATGATCTCCCCTGTGAGTGTGCAGAAGTGTGGTGTGGCTCACTACAGAGGAAGGGTGACAGACCACAAATCCAAAGGTGACTGTTTAGGGCAGGTGTCCCTGCTGCTAAACAAATCACCATAAGAAACGAGATTGGCGTCCCCAATCCAGAAGGACCCGAAGCTGAATGGTTGAGGAGTCTTCTGGCCTAGCGCTAGGACTTTCGAGATGAGAGACTTCTAAGAAGTCAGAGAGAAAGTGGGCAGAAGACCCGAGAGAAGGGAAATTGTGGAACGTCACTCACCTAGAGAAGATTGGCCAGTGTGGGATGGAGGGTCAGCAATGGAGAAGGAGAGATTCCCGGTCCGCGGTCTCCTTGGCTGGCTGGGGAAGGCCCCTGGCTGGCTGGGGAAGGCTCCATCCGGGAGGATGGCCTGATTGAGGCTGGCAATTGAATCACCCGAGTAGGATTCGGAGGTAAGTCCAGGACGAGCTGCTGTTGCCTACTGCTCTCCGAGTAGCAAACTCAGGGTGACTGAAGGCAGGACGATGGCTCCCCATCCTCATGGAACCCTCCGGAGTTTCGGCGGCAAAGGAGGAACACGAGGCCAGAATGGTGAGGGATTACGAATTCATTTGATCAGCAGGTGGCTGAGCCTGGATGGCTCCAGCACCCAGTGAGGGGAGTCAGCGGCTTTTAAAGGACTTTTGGTGGGCTTTTTCTGAGCGGAGACTTCCTGATGCATACCCGGAGGGGAGATAATGGAATGTGGTCACCACAAGTGAAATGTGGCCTCAGTAAAGGGAATGTCCATAGTGAAATGACCTGAAAAGCCAGTTCCCAGGGGAGGGGTATTGATTCAATTGCTCCATCAAACCTAACAGTTTACACTGGGTGAGATGAATGTGTGTTACACATATGCAAAAATGAAAACAGAGGGCACCAAATAGGTCAGGGGTCAGTTTTTAGAAATCAGAGGGGCGTGTGCTGAACTCACACAGGCAATCCACTAAAACTCCAAGGAAAGTTTACCTAATATTCAAGATGTAATTTTGTCCCAAACAACAATTAGGTAATAATTTCTTACCTATGTTCTGACTATTTTAATAATATATTTCTTCTACATTAGACTCCGACTCCACAAGATTAGGAACAACATCTATTTTGTTTATCAACAGCCAAAGTATGTCACACAATCCTGAAAAAATTGTTGGCATTTAAGAAATAGTTGAAAATAAATGCTTGATATTTAATAAATGTAGTTAAATACATAAACCTAACTGCTAAATTTAAATTGAAAGCATATGCAATGAAAGTCTAATACTTTCACTATTTTGATAATTTATTCTTTAAACATAATTTTCCTCAAATGCCAGTGTATACATTTTATTTATATAAATAAAAACATTGAATAAATAAAGAAGTGATTTATTTTTTGCTGGATAATATTTTGAAGTCCCTATTATATATGTACATTCATATGCATATTTATGTATAGGTTTATTTTCATAAATGCTCATTCACTTCAAAATTCACTGACAATAATCATTCATTCTTAAGTTCATTTAGAACAGTTATAGAAAAGTGCACAATAAAATTTGTCTAAAAACTGCAGTTCAAGAAAGGTTGTATTTCTAGTGGTTTGTCCAAGCAAAAAATGTTCTAGCACCATAGGCCAGAAGTTGAAATTTTATGGGTCATGAGCAATTGTTGCAACTAATCTTTATTTTGCATGGAAGCCAAACAGCAATTTATAATTGTCATTTACAGGCTAAAACATTGTCTGCTGTGGCCAGAATCAAACTGGAAAACAGTAAAATCAATATCACTTCAGACAAATATTCTTTGCATTGTTAATATGAACAAGTAATCATCTGAAGATAGCACTCTGTCTTCATTTTGAAATGTGTAGAAACAAGTAAAGATCCAGAGTTTAATAAAAATATTATAAAACAAAGAATTATACAAAATACCAAGGACAATTACAAAATGGAAAATGCTCATTTATTAAGTAAAGTTATATCAAAAATAGTATTGTGCAATATACCTCAAAGGGAAAAGAACCCCTCAATTATATAAGAAAAATAGTAAGTGGTAAAGCAAAACAGTCTAATAAAGTATAAAGGAAAACAAATTTTTAAAATGTCAATAAAAATATGAGCTTCCACTCTGCCCAGTGCTGTTCGGTGTTAACCCACACACCAAAGGGTCACAGATTTGATTCCTGGTCAAGGGCATGTACCTGGGTTCGATCTGAGGTTCGATCCCCAGTCCTGGTCAGGGTACCTGCAGGAGCCAACCAGTCCATGTGTCTCTCTCATATCAATGTTTCTCTTTCCACCTCCCCTCCCTCCCCCCTACTCACTCTAAAAATCAATGGAAAAAATATTCTCGATGAGGATTAACAAAACAAAACAAAACAAAAAAACAAAAAACAAGCTTCCAATGGATGCATCTGAGAATTTCAGTCTCTATAAAAAGTGACTTTAAAACTTTTTTAGGTGATGTCCTGATTGGTACAATAAAAACCCAATCTTAGTTATTATTCATGAAATAATCATACTCAGGAGACTAACATATTTGGGAGTCTGTTTGGTGAGGGAAGAATGGTAGTGAGAAGCTTAGAAAAACACCTAGGAAAAGCTAATGTGACTACATCAAAGATATATATTTCTTTAAAGGAAGAATAAAGTACTGATATTTGAGTGAGTTTACATCTAAAATTCGATCATTTCTTCTCAAGGTCCAGAGAATGTTTATCTGGATGAGCTTAAGCAGCCATCTTCTTCATGCCTGCTGTTGAGCAAGTTATTATTACTGGAGAGAGTCACAGAATAGGAAATAATGCCACAATGGATTCCAAATCACCAATTTCAAATTGGTCTTCAGCAGTGCCTGGCAATTCTACCCACTACCAGGTACTTTGGCCAACTGGCTCTCTCTTTCTGCAATATTTCAACATTTTTTTACTTTCCTCAGACTGTTACCATGTAGCAACACTCTATTTCAAGCATCAATCATCTCTCACCCAAAGCAAAACAACAGCCAGGTAACTCATTTCCCTACTTCATTCTTTTCATTCCCCAGACTAAAATCTGATTATTCTCCTTCCCTAATTGAATTGCATCAATTACTTTCCATGAGACAAAAAAAAAAAAAAAAAAATCTGTATCCTGCATTACAAGTTTGTCTCAAAACATTTTCCCCCTTCACTTTCTGTGTTTCAATTACCCTTTAATTACTCAAGTGTATAATGCTTCTCTCACCCTGACTCATCATGTGAATTCCTAGGGCTGCTGTAACCAAGTACCATAAACTGAATGACTCAGAACAACAGAAATCTATTGTCTCACAGCTCTGGAAGCTAGAGGCCTGAAATTAAGGTGTTGTCTAGGGCCATGCTCCCTCTGAAAGCTGTAGGAAAATCCTTTCTTTCCTCTTCCAAGCCTCTGGGGATTTGCTGGCAGTCTTTGGAATTCCTTGGTTTGTAATGCATCAAGCAGTCCTCCATCTTCACATGGCCTTCTCCATGTATTTCTGTTTCCAAATTTCTCCTTTGTACCAGTCACTGGATTAAGACTCACGCTCATGACCTCATTTTAATTTCATTACCTATAAAAAGACTATATTTCCCAATAAGTTCACATTCTCTGGTACTGGGAGTTAGGATTTCAATGTATCTTTTTTAAGGGAACACCACTCAAAACTTAAAAGCCAACCATTAGCATAGGAGTTTTTCACATAGTGCTTGTTATCCAAGAAGTCTTCTTTGCAACTTTCACCCTTCTACCACCTTGCATAGCCACCCGTCCAACTTTCAACCCAGAATGACCTTTCCTAGGGAAGATTGGTTCACAATCTAAATATATTTTCTCAGTAAATGAAATCACGTGATCATACATACCTGGCCTTTGGTAACACTTACCATATCTATAATTTTACATTTATTGGTGAAATTTTTTGATTAATATCTATGTACTTCAGTAGACTGTGAGCTCTGCCATCTTTCCTCATGGTTGTATCACTACAGTGTTTGAAATACCACAGCAGGCATTTAATAAATGTTTGGCTGAATGAATAAATAATAGATCAGATCAGAAATGACAAAACTGTCAGCTTGAAGTTTCAAAATTTCTACTTTTATTAAAGTGTTAGTGAGAACATAAATTGTTTCCATATAATATTCGACCTGCCAGGGAAAATTTTCTCTATCATTAGACTAATTGTCTAAAAAAATCTGTAAGAAATTGGCAGTTTATTTTGAATTATCCATGCTACAGTAGCTATACAGGACTCTAACCCTACTCATGTCACTCAATTTCTCTTTTTAATCTAAAAAAATCAACTGTTTAAACATCCAAACTGTGTTTAGAAATTCCAGTGCAGATTTATAATAGAGTTTGAGAAATATTCAGTTGAGTAAAACAAAATTTATTGATAAATGCTATGGTTGACTCTGGAAACATCCAAAAAACAACAATTTAATACAATGAGAAATACTATGGTGAGTTGTGATCAGCAACAGTGGAAACAGAAATGCCCAACTACAATTAATTATTATCTTTATATGTTTGACTTTTATTTTTTATGTTGCACATGAATACTTTTGGATTCATAAGGCAAAATGCAACTTCTGATTCTTTGGAAGGCATCTACCTTATATATATTATTTTCTTTCACAATTTCTTACATAAATGGCTATATTCAAAGCCATAATCTGTATCTAGATGGACTTTGAAGACTGGCAGAACTGGTTTAGAATTCCAGCTCTTACCATCTGAGTCATTTTGAGAAATTCACTTACTTTTTTTAAGCCTCGTTTTTCTTTTCTGCTAAAAAAAAAAAAAAAATTCCTGATAGTATTATCTTATTGATTGGATTATTCTAGCTATTAAATATGTATAACATATGTAATTGTAATAAATAGTCTCATTTATTACAGGTAATGATTGGCAATCAATAAATGTTGCTATTATCTTCATCAACATAAGCATGAGAAGTAAATTTTAAAGTTTTCATTTTACATTCTTTTTATGATTCACTTTATCTTCTTAAACCAAGATACTGTTTGATAATTGTTTATATATTCAACATTCACTTTTACCTATTGACTGTCATATATAATAAATTAAGAATATTTTCTTTAAGTAAATTATAACAAAAGTTAATATTATGAGTAGTATATAGATAAGTTCCAATATATCTACTGCAGATCAAATGCCTAATAATTACAAAAGCACAAAGCAAACCACCAATTAATTAATTATCTTTATTTTTATTCTCATTTTGAGGTTTTTATTCTTAAAGTTAAAATGTTTTTGCTTAAGTAATACTCTTTGATAAAAATGTTGCCTTTTAAAATTTGCATAAATCAGTATATGTTTGAGACACATAAAATGGCCAACAATAAAAATAAAACCATTTAAATAATGTGATTTATAACTAGAAAGGCAAAAATGTAATTAATTTGTTGTACATTATTTTCTGCTCTAGTAGCCAAAATTTGGCATTTAGCCATATTACTCAATTTAAAGCCAAAATTTGATTCTTCCAGGCATATTGTCACTATTTTACTAGGTGAATAAAACTTGACTTTGGTTACCAAATTCAGAGATTTGACAATTTCTAAAAGACTACACTCTAAAAATCATATGTAAGTGTGATTTTTAGAGTCTAAAAGATATTTTTATAAAAATTATGTATATTTATGTTAATAGATACTATGAATTATGAAATTAATAGAATTTATGAAAATTTTCATGATGCAGTATGAATTCAATTTTGGAGGCAGCAGGAAAGCATAGCCTCAATCACACTTGATTTATTCATCTTTATCTGAATCCTGAGCTTGTCTCTCCTTGCTTTTAGATGGAAATGTTGATGATATCCTTTATAGTGGTTCTTCATCTTAATCAATCATGTAGATATTATCATACTGTCTCTAGAATTACCTTTAAAAACTTAAACATACAAAAGAAAAAATGGAGATCTTGAGGTACTGAATTCATTTTTTTAAACACTTGTTACTCACATTTCCAATTCCATTCAGCAGACATTTATGAATTCTGATAATGTGCGAGGCACAGCACCAAATAATCAAGGCCTTTAACTTACATTATTTTTATTGATCTTGTCTTCACCCATAAGAGGTGGATGTTCTTATTTCTATTTTTAAAATAATGACGTTGAGGTTCAAAAAGGTTTAAAAAATGACAAAATAGGATTTAAACTTACATTTGTCTGATTCCAAAGACTATGTTGTAAATATTACTTTTTTTAAAATAAATCTTTATTCAGATTATTACAATTGTTTCTCCTTTTTCCCCCCCATAGCTCCCCTCCACCCAGTTCCCACCCCACCTTCTGCCCTTACCTCCCCCGCACTGTCCTCATCCATAGGTGTACGATTTTTGTCCAGTCTCTTCCTGCATCCCCCATACCTCTTCCCCCTGCGAATTATCAGTCCACTCCCTTTCTATGTCCCTGATTCTATTATATTCACCAGTTTATTCTGTTCCTGGGGTTTTTAATTCACTTGATTTTTAGGTTCACTTTGTTGATAGATATGTATTTGTTGTTCATAATTTTTATCTTTACTTTTTTCTTCTTCCTCTTCTTAAAGAATACCTTTCAGCATTTCATATAATACTGGTTTGGTGGTGATGAACTCCTTTAGCTTTTTCTTATCTGTGAAGCTCTTTATCTGCCCTTCAATTCTGAATGATAGCTTTGCTGGGTAGAGTAATCTTGGTTGTAGGTTCTTGTTATTCATCACTTTGTAGATTTCTTGCCACTCCCGTCTGGCCTGCATACTTTCTGTTGAGAAATCAGCTGACAGTTGTATGGGTACTCCCTTGTAGGTAACTGTTTTTCTCTTGCTGCTTTTAATATTCTCTCTTTGTCTTTTGCTCTTGGCATTTTCATTATGATGTGTCTTGGTGTGGTCCTCTTTGGATTCCTTTTGTTTGGGGTTCTGTGTGCTTCCTGGACTTGTAAGTCTATTTCTTTCACCAGGTGTGGGAAGTTTTCAGTCATTATTTCTTCATATAGGTTTTCAGTATCTTGCTCTCTCTCTTCTTCTGGCACTCCCATTATTCGGATGTTGGTATGCTTGAAGTTGTCCCAGAGGTTTCTTACACTATCTTCAACTTTTTGGATGTTTTCTTCTTTTTTTTGCTTTTTCAGTTGAGTGTTTTTTGCTTCTTTGTATTTCAATTCTTTGACTTGATTCTTGCATTCCTCTAGTCTGTTGTTGGGTCTCTGTATAATATTTTTTATTCCAGTCAGTGTATGTTTAATTTCTAGTTGGTCCTTTTTCACATCTTCGAGGGTCTCGTTATATTTATTGGCCTTTTCTAGGATGTTCTTGGCAAGCCTTATAACCATGGTTTTGAATTCTATATCCAGTCATTTGTTTTCCTCCATTTCTTTCGTTTGTGATCTGTTTCTTTGTCGCAACATTTTCACTGCTTCCCTGAGTTGGTAGGGTAGCTTTGTGTGCTAGGTTTCCTATATGGCCCAGTGGGTCGGCCTCCCAGTTACCTGAGGTGGACACTCTTGGTGCACCCCTTTCTGGACTGTGTGTACAGCCTTGTTGTAGTTAAGTCTTGATTGTTGTTGGTATCACTGGGAGGAATTGAACTCCAGGCCAATTGGCTGTGAGGATCAGCTGTGTCTACACTGGAAGAAGTTCAGTGCTGGAGACAGCCTTATAGGATTAGACTTGCCAAATTGCAAAAGCCTCTGTGTTCAGCTAGAATGGAGTGGAGTCTCAGGGCGGAGCAGACAGTCTTGGCTTCCCGTCAGCCCTGCCCTTGTGTGTGCGCGCACGCTCTGCCTTCCCTGCCTCCCAAGCCTCCACTCGAGAGTCCAGATTCCCCCGCAAGAGCGTGGATCCCCAGGGGTTCGCCTGGAACTGGGGTTCAGTGCAGTCAGAACTGGGGTTCAGTGCAGTCAGGAGCTTCCAATTCCCTTCTGCTAGGGAGAGCCTGTGGCAAGCTCCTCAGTCTTTGTGCACACTCGTGGGTGCGCCTCCAGACCCCCTCTTCCGGGTGTCCGAGTCTCCGAGTGTGTTTCTCTCTACCTGACAGTCTAGACTCCCCCTGTATGAGCCTGGGTCCACGGGGTTTCGCCCAGAACTGGGGTTCAGTGCAGTCGGGGGCTTCCTTCCCCCTCCCACCAGAGAAAGTCAGCCAGGCTCTCAGCTGCCCTTCCTCTCTGCACGCACAAAGACCCTTTGCTGTACCTCAACCCTTTGCCGTTCCTCCAATTCTCCATGAGCTTTCTCTTTCCTTCTAGTTGTAGAATTTCCACTCAGCCAGCTTTCCTGTGGTTTCTGGATGGTGTCCATTCTGTCTTTTAGTTGTAGTTTTGAAATTGTTGTGCAAGGCAGCAGTTTAGGTGCTTACCTATGCCGCCATCTTTGTTTTTCCCCCATAAATATTACTTTATGCTGCCTCAACCCAAGCAAAAGCCTTATCAACTTGTTTACTAGATGAGAAAGAACCCTGGCCACTGAAACTCCTTTGAAACTACTTTTTAAACTTCACTAACAAGAGACTGACAACATGGTTTACTTATTTTCATATAGGTATATGGCCATTATTGATCCCTTGAAACCCAGGCTATCTGCCACAGCAACCAAGATTGTCATTGGCAGCATTTGGATTCTAGCATTTCTACTAGCCTTTCCTCAGTGTCTTTACTCCAAAACCAAAGTCATGCCGGGCCGTACTCTTTGCTATGTGCAGTGGCCAGAAGGTCCCAAGCAACATTTCACGTAAGTTAAGTTAATTCTCTATTATAATTTTTAATGCAATATATTGAACAATTAAGGAACTGTAGGTTGGGAGCAACAATTAAATAAATAAGACATAGGCATTTCCCTCAATGTTTCACATATTACTTGGGAAGACAGACACTTACAAATATTATAATACATTATGATATGGTCACTAAGTTGGTGTAAATTATAAAGATTTATCATTGAAAAATGTAATGATTTCTGTGTGGGATAGCTCTGGAGAATGTCCTAGAGGAGGTGATAAGCTCATTGGCGATGAAAGCAAATACCCAAAGGAGGGCAGGGTTGTTATTGACAGAGAAATGAGTGAGAAGCAAGAAACTAGAGGCCAAATGTGTTGATTGCTCTTTTAGGAAACCTGGTGGAAGGGAAGCGGAGTCCTGGTAGGCTCTTGGTTGTGTTCCTTTGTTTTAACATTAAAGAAATTTAAACACTAGCTTGAAAAAAATAGGAATGTTATATGATAGAAGTTGACATTTCATATTTTGGACCCACCTTAAAAAAGATGAAATACTGCTATTTATGACAACATGGATGGGTCTTGAAAATATCATGCTAAGTGAAATAAGTCATAAGGGGAAAAGTCAAGAACAATATGATTTAACTCATATGTGGGATATAAGACTGAAAGCAACAAATGACCAAACAAGACAAAGAAATAAACAAAACCTCATAGACACATACAATAGTATGGTGGTGATCAGAGGGAAGAGATGGTGGGGAAAGTAGTAAAGGGTAAAGAGAGTAAAAAAAAAAAAAAAAAACCAAAAAAAAACACAGGCATTGAGAATATTAGCATACCAAACTCCATTAATTACTTTAAAACCTCTTAAGAAAGAGGAAGCCAAACAAAGTTTATACAAACTCTAATTGGGCTGTTATATTATTGTTTATCTACTATTCCTCCCTAATTGCCTCCTTATAATTTTGATTGAAAGCTACGAAATCCTAGAATTTTGTTTGATAATGTATAGTGTCATGACTTTGTTGTGACTGACACATCTATATATTATTTACCAAATTAACAATACAATCAAATGTTCCATGACTTTGAAAAAATACATGTAAATATCTTTATCTGATTTTTAAAATCACTGTCAAATAGCTTGTGAATTCAATGTGGCTCACAGTATTTTGTAACTTTTTTTTTCATTTGGATGAAAAGTAATTTATTTCAAATATGAATGATATCACGGGATATATAGAATAGTTTTACATAGGAGAAAATATCATCAGTTGATTACTTTATTCTGCCTCATCTCTTTTCTTCTGATGATACATTTAATTAGGTTAGCCCAATAATTACCAGCAGAGGAAAGGCATTTATCCTGAACCTCTCTAGGCAAGGGGGTGAGGATGGGGAGAGGTGTGGTTTAAATTAACACTGCAGCTCAGCTATGTTTTTCATGTATAAAATAAAGATGAATAGAAATCAACTGGTAGCATTTGGACAACTGTAGGTGACAATATCATGGTATGTTAATGAGTGTGAAATGAAGACTCAGAGAAAATGTGGAAATATTCTTTAGCATTTTAAATTATGATTTAAAATGGAATGAATTCAAAGTCCCACTATTTTATCCCAATATGCTCTTCAGTATGTGAGTTTTGTTGTTGTTTTTTTTAAAATTTCAGGTACCATATTATTGTCATTATACTGGTGTACTGTTTCCCATTGCTTGTCATGGGCATCACATACACCATTGTTGGAATCACTCTCTGGGGAGGAGAGATCCCAGGAGACACCTGTGACAAGTATCATGAGCAGCTAAAGGCTAAAAGAAAGGTACTGTTACATATAATTTACCTGGCATTTGTGTAAGTTGTGGCACAGCAGAGATGGAGAATATCTACCTATGGTATTTTAATACTGTATAATATCATTTGATGCTTTGCTTCTACTTTCATTTGTCTAATGTTTTCTTTTGATTTAATTTTTCTTTTGCTTCTTTTTTTTAATCTTCTATAAGCCAGCCATCATGTGCAATTTCAGTTTGTGATAGAATAGTCACTTCCCTACAGAAAGACTTTTTATTACCTTGTTCAGAGTATCTTCAATTACTCCACAAGAAACTTCTGAAATTTTACTTTAAGTGGAGTCCCATTTACTATATTTCTTAAGTTCTAGCTATGTTTCTTCTTTATTTAATAGAATCCTCTGATGCTCTCTATAATCTTCCATAAGCTTCTTTGATCCCAATAATGGCATCTCTTTTAATATGTGTTATAATTTCCTAATATCTATTTACCTATCTCTCCTCCCTACCTTCCTGACACCTCTTCTCACCCTTACCCTCTCCCCACATTTGATTTCTACACAGCCATCATGCTTATCTGATTAAAAGATGAGAGTTGCATTAATACTCTTCTACAATTTATTGGGTGACATTATAAAGCCAACTTCTGAATATTCACATTAAACAAGAAATGCTCTAAAATTATAATATTGACATTTACCAGGATTTTTAATTAATATTTTACTCAGACTACCATTATGTGACTCGGTGAGTGAGATTTTTGACAAGTTTGTAGAGTTAAAAAGAATCACAGTCACCCAACCCATCTTCCTCTCTCCAATTGATGTGTACCTAATGCAAGTCTGGGAGGTTTTTCCAAGGATAGGAGTCATGCTAATTATGCCAATTATTATTTATTCACTTTAGGATTCACTTATTTATGTAGAACTACCAACTACATGGATACTTTCCTTAAAAAACACTCAACAGCCCTAACCGGTTTGGCTCAGTGATTCTGGTCAAGGGCATGTACCTTGGTTGCAGGCACATCCCCAGTAGGGAGCGTGCAGGAGGCACGATGTTTCTAACTCTTTATCCCTCTCCCTTCCTCTCTGTAAAAAATCAATAAAATATATTTTTTAAAAAAACCACACTCAACATCTTAAAAATCCCTTACCTACAAACACTCACTTAACAACAATAAAATTAGGTTTTAAAATTTAATGTAGAAAATGGATTCCATTTTAATACTAATATGTTTTTCTTCTGTTATTGACAATAATGATAGATAAGACTTATGTTCAGTTAACAATTTATTATGATCTCTAGTTTTTGAAAACAAACAGTATACATGATCTTTTCTACATCACTTACTAATTTCAGCCTATAATACATATTTATTTATTTTTTAAATTTTAAAAATGAAGTGCACAAACAACCACATTATGCTTTTAACATCTGAGAAAGAATCCTAAAAGTAGGAGAATTTCAATAGCTTGGTCATCTGAAGTGAACAATTTCTCTTTTGCAATTTCAACCTTCATTTCATAACATCCTGCTCACATTGAAAGGTGATCTTTGGGGGGATATTTTCTTATAGCTATGTTTTAGGCAACATCACATAAAATAACTGATGTGATGTTCTACATATTTCAGAATAATTTCTGCCTTTCTATTACTCACTTAGTTTCCTGTCTTTTGTTTCTTACTGGTTTAGGCATCTTTTTTTTCCTTAGCAGTTTTCCCTTGTTCACTCCTAGGAAAATTTAAGTGAGTCCAATAATTGTATATTATAGCTCATTTTTCTTCATATACATGTAATATTTTTCTAGCAAGAAATTAAAATTTAATGAATGTTACTTTATATTTTTGCACTGAGTCCCACAAGAAACAATAACAAGAAGGAATACTCTGCCTTTACCTCTGTATAACTTATAACAGTAAGGCATAAATATTTCCTTACAATTTCATTCTGTAGTTTTAAAGTATAAATATCAATTTAAATGGAGAGTATAATCCTTCTGGAATGTTTCCAAAAAGTAACACATTTAAATTTTTCAGTCCATATGTCTTTCTCTCAGATTGTGTTCTAGGTTGAAATAATACAAAATTTATGTTATGGACTTCCTATAATAAATTACCTTATTCTTGGAGTTCTTTCACAGTCACTTATTGGTATTACTGTGAGTATCTCAAAAGTAACACTTTTTTCCAAAAAATTAAAATTTCAGAATATAGCTAGCTCTCCTCTAAATTGCTTTCTTTAAATCCAAAATTAAAATATTATCTGGTATGTTTGGAAGAGTTATTTCTAGTAACTGTGTTACATTTATGCTTTAATATGTCTACTTAGGTCTAAGATATAAGTCCTTCTCTGAATGGGCCAGGTAACTATATGCTGTCTCCTAGAAAATACATTTTTGAAATTACAGATTTGACTTCAGAGATAAAATAAGAGAGTTATTGATTAAAATAGTGCAAATTCATTCTAACTGTTGGGAAAAACAATAACTCCATGAACAACGCTGAGCCGACATCCTAGCAATAAAAAATAGTGAATGTTGATTGAGCTCACAAATTCATATGGGCTAGAATAAATAAAAATTTGTCAAATCACTGAGAAAATCTTTGCAACTGTTGAGAAGCATTGCTTTCATTATTCTTTCTCCTACAATCTTTAGGAATTGTGGTTAATTTCAAACCTTATAGATTAAATTCTTTAAAGAACAGCCAATAGAAACAAATTACATATCTGTTATACAGAGCCTTGCATGTCTAAAAACTTTCAGATTAACAATCCCCACTTGATCTTTGCATATGTTCTGCTGAAATATGTATTTACTTTGAAAATAATACTAGTAGATCTAGCTAGCACTAAATATTAAAAAGATGAAATATTAGTCTTGAAAAATAAATTAATACCTCTAGAAATATTCTCTTATTATAAAAATTAGTCTGTTGAAGAACCTAAAATTCAATATTAAAATTCTATGGCTCCAAACAACTTATTAAGATCTGGAGGGTAATCTGCAGGATTGACTAACATTTGAGTCACATGTATAGTAGACTTTCAAAAATGTTAGCAAGCACATTAAATGTTCTTATATAATGTATTTTATAATTTAAAAAGACTTTGAATACCTCATAACACAGCCAAAGATATTCTCAACTTATAGCAAATATTCTAAGTTTTAAAATTCTACATGTTATGTACCCATTGTCTTTAAATATGTCTATTTAAATATGTATATTGAATTAATAGTCTCTTTAATGTAACAAAGTGGTTAACTTAAGAATGTCTGCACTTGAAATAGAAATATCTTCAGACAGTAACAAAATATAAAATATCAATTAATGTCACACAATACTCAAGGTCTTGTCTAAGTTAGTGCTTTTTTGTGGTAATTACTTAATATTTTTGCCAACATCTTCCTTCAAGAAATGTGTACAGACTACTGTAGGATTGATTTAAAATAGTTTTGCAGTTCAAAAAATCTGTTCTAGAATGATAGATTTTATTAGAACCTAAAATTTCATGAATCCCTTGC
The DNA here is from genome assembly GCA_026230045.1 of Corynorhinus townsendii. Lineage (NCBI taxonomy): Eukaryota > Metazoa > Chordata > Mammalia > Chiroptera > Vespertilionidae > Corynorhinus > Corynorhinus townsendii. The sequence continues at coordinate 73,167,517 of JAPDVU010000001.1, read as the reverse complement.
CTTACTGCTATTTTGGATTAAAATCAAATGCAGTATAAGGAAAAATAAGTAAAGGGGGCTAACCTCATATTTAGGATGTTTTGATAAAATAAATCAAATATGCTCTTTAATTTTTTTCAGTTTTGGCAATAGCATTGGTTTCCTAAATATCTAGATGTAAACCATAGATGTTGACTCATAAGCCACTGAATGTTTATTTGAGTATAATTAATATATCCATATGACTGCAATTTGAACTCATACACTTCGGAAACAAAAGATTTGCCATCTGTCTCTCCTAGTATTATCCCAAACTAAGACTACATTCTTGGCAATTTGGGTGGCAAATAAAAAAGTAGTGACATTAAAATTTTTGACAATGACAAAACTTATCCCAAAATACATCTGAGTCTGCCAGCATTTTAAAATAAATATTTAGAACATAAATGCTACAAGTCCAGTGATTAACAAGATGGGAAGAAAATAAATTATACTAATTAATAGATATATAAGTTGGACATAAAACATACCTAATATATAAATGATTAAATTATTAAATTTATCTATATGAAAAATAAATTGTGGCTACATAGGGAATAAAAATGGTTAGATCAATTTCAATTCATTCATCAAAGATTATTTATTAAACGTTTCTATTGTGAAAGTAACATAGACAAAATTTTTCTCATATCAGGAAACTGGGACTGCATGCAATTTCCAAAGTGAGGAAATATTTACCAGGTGTACCGGTTAATAATGCGGATTTTGTAATCAAAGAAAACACGTTATTTTCAAAAGAAACATCAAAAGTGCTTTACGCAAAGTAATGTCCATTGCTAGCTACACATTTCCCCCATCTTTAGGTAATTTGTCGATACCGTCCCAATAGAACTTTTCTTGTTTTGAGGCAAACCATTCAGAGAACCAGTTTTCCATTTCTTCATATGTTTTGAAGTGCTGCTCAGAAAGTGCGTGTGCCATTGATCGGAACAAGTGGTAATCTGAAGGAGCAAGGTCTGGTGAATACAGCGGGTGGGTAAATACTTCCCAGGCAAGTCTTTTTAAAGTGTCTTTAACTGGTTTTGAAGTGTGTGATGGTGTGTCATCATGAAGCAAAATTATTTTGCCGTGTCTTCTGGCCCATTCTAGTCGTTTTCCTGTCAAAGCGTGGTTCAAATTGATTATTTGTTATCGGTAGTGATCAGTATTAATGGTTTCCCCTGGTTTTAGAAGCTCGTAATAAACCACACACTTTCCTGATCCCACCAAACGCAGAGCATTGTCTTCTTTCTGAAGCGATTTGGCCTTGCAGTCGATGTTGATGGTTGACCTGGATCAAACCATGATTTTGTGTGTTTGGGATTCTCAAAATAAATCCACTTTTCATCAGTCACAATTCGATACAAAAAAGACTTTCTTTCATGCCATTGAAGCAACATTTTACTGATGTCTTTTTGGTTTTCCATTTGTCTTTCGTTCAGTTGATGTGGCACCCATTTTCATTCCTTTAAAATCTTTCCCGTTGCTTGTAAATGGTCGGAAATTGTTTGCTGAGCAATGTTTAATCTTTCTGCAAGTTGTTTTTGAGTTTGACATGCATCCTCATCCAATAATGCTTGGAATTGTTGGTCTTCAAACTTTTTCAGTTGACCTTGATCTTCTTTCTCTTTCACATTGAAATCATCACTTTTAAAGCATTTAAACCAGTATTCTCAAATATCTTAAGATGGAGCATGTTCAACCATAAGCTTCCTGAAGTATATGATAACTTTTCAGCAGCACTTTTCTCCCAAATAAAATAATGAATTAAAACTTCCCGCAAATGCTCTTTTTTTGGCACAAAATTCAACATTTTTAAGCATAAAAATATCTTTGATGTTAACACCTTCAGCAAATTTGACATATGAAGTTTTGAAGCTTGCTGTCAATACAACAAAATAGCATACATATCAAATCGCATATATAACAACATATGTGTAACTCCATCTTTTGGGGAAAAATCATTATTAATCAGTACAATTGGTAGTTTAGATATGTAAAAATGTCCACTAGTATAAAAGCTGTTTTTTATTATTAAAAATTGTGTCACTTAATTATTTTTTTGTTTTAGTTTAAATGAGTTTTTAACATAATAAAGCTCACTTTAGTACATACTGAATAAAAACAATACACAAGACATCTTAACAAATTCTCCTTAGTTAGTATAATACCCTAAAGCATATGGATATTAATTCATGGTTTTGCCACATCTAAAACAATTCCACAATAACTACATTGTCATTGCCAAATAACAGTAGACAAATCTATATAATAAAAGCCTAAGCAACTGTTACGGCACAACTACCGCAACGACTGGTTGCTGTGATGCGCACTGACCACCGGGGAATCAACGCGGGAGCTGCCCCCTGGTGGTCAGTGTGCTCCCACAGGGGGAGCGGCTGCTCAGCAGGAAGCCAGGCTCATGGCTGGCAAGCGCAGCAGTGGTGGCAGGAGACTCTCACCTCCACAGCAGCGCTAAGGAGCAGCGAGCCTAGCAATAAGGAGCCTGCCACTAAGGAGCATTGAGCCGAGCAGTGAGGAGTGAGCAGGTGAGTGGTAAGGAGTGAAGGATCCTCGATCATGAGAGGGATGTCCAGGGATCAGGCCTAAGCCAGCAGGCAGACATCGCCTGAAGGGTCCCAGACTGTGAGAGGGCACAGGTCAGGCTAAGGGGACCCCCCCACCCCGTGCATGAATTTCATGCATCGGGCCCCTCTAGTATAAATATAATTGTTTTTGTATTTAGAGAAAAATCTAAAATCCAAATAAGCACAATATTTTGTGTCTACCTGAGAGAGAGGGCATTATCTTGTTTGAATCACCACTTTTCTCTGGGTTCAGTCTTATTTATAAAATGAGAAGATTGTACTAGAGTACCTCTAAGTTTTCTTCTAATTATAAACATCCATGATAGCAATTCATCAGATATTCAATATCTAATGTGTATCAGGCATTGTGCACAATGATTTTACTTAAACCTTATAAAATCCTATAAAAGAAGATATATTTCAGGTCAGAAACATTAGTAGGCCAAACTCACAGGACATTTTCTAATGGGTTTTGTGCAGCTGATTTTGTTTAGAGCCCAGGTTTTCCCTCATACCTTTGATCCCACACACATAACCAGTTACCCATATTATACTGTCATCTACAAGTGGTGGATTGTGCAGAGGGGCAGGTATAGAAAAACCCACATTTAAGGTCAGTTCATCATGGAACTGCTTTCTCTCAAAAATAAAATTTGTTTTTCTTCTCATGTATGACTTCAATTTCTATACTTCTGTCTCTCCAGTCTCAGACACCCCTCCATCTCCTTCTCCTACCCAGAGCCCTATCTAGTTGGGGTATCAGGAAGAGAAAATTTCCCCCTATTCCTCTTAAGTTCTTATGGCTAGACTAATAATAATATTGATACAAGACAGACTAGGGGCGACAAAACAATTAATTTCATGTTTATGGGAGATGATAAATTGATACTAAGAGAGTGACCAAAAAGTAGACAGATCTTATATCTCTTTACACAATGAAACAATAATTTGTGAGGCTTTGACAGGACATAAAAAACTTAGGTTGGAGTGATCATTAAGTGAGGAATCTAAGCCAAGTTTAGGCGTGGGTAGTAAATTAGTAAAAAAAAATGACAAGGTCCCTAACCACTTTGGCTCAGTGGATAGAGCGTCGGCCTGCGGACTGAAGGGTCCCGGGTTCGATTCTGGTCAAGGGCATGTACCTTGGTTGCAGGTGCATACCCAGTAGGGAGTGTGCAGGAGGCAGCTGATCAATGTTTCCCTCTCATAGATGTTTCTAACTCTCTATCCCTCTCCCTCCCTCTCTGTAAAAAAATCAATAAAATATACTTTAAAAATGACAAGGTTTATATACACAGGCTTCTTGTAGTTCAAAATTAGTTCCGAGTCTGTGTTGAGAGAGTGTTACAATTCTATAACCTTTTATAGCACAAATTATATATATTATTTTATTTTATACTCATAATAATGCTCTGGAATAAATAGGAAAGGTGTTATCTTATTTTAGAGATAGGTGGGCAAGAAAGTTGAAGCAAGAAGGTGAAGGTGAAAACAAGGGATCAATGTGAAAAACTTTTAAACTAATATCAGTGTGTGATGACTGATTAGATAGAAACACTGAAAGAGAAGAAATGAAAATTCTATTTAAAGACTCAATTGCTTAGAAAATTAGGACACTATTGACAGGAAATAGGCAGCCTGTGAAAAAATAAACCAGTTTTGATGAAGAAGATGAATGCACTTAGGAGAACACAGCCAGGTGGACATGGTGTGTATGCAGCTGATGTTATCTACCAGCAGAGGGAAGACTTTTACTTATGCTGATGGAGGTCACAACTAATGTTATTACTGCAGGAAACACTTCTCACTCTGTAATCTATGACCACAGCTTTATGCCAACCCATTCTATATTCTGATTAGAAATTTTCATAAGAAACACCCTCCGAATGAGATAATAGTGATACAGACACACCAGCTATTAGGGTATCATTAACCCAAATTCCTCTGCTCACCTCTCAATGTTTCCTCCTCCTAAATTCCACACCCCCAACTTCCTGAAACCCAACTCAGAGGAGCAGAGAGAAATCCCTTTGCCAGACTGCCAGTTTCTATTTCTATTTATTTTATTATTGCTACCTTTGTTATTTTTAATTTTGTAATAGAATTTCCAACCAGTACAAAAAAATTCATTGATAGCATAGTTCCTCTCTAGTAGGGGTTACCAGTTTACAATAGAGTAATAAAATATCCTTTGAAAAATGATGAGTTGCTAACTTACAATTCATGCAGCTATAGAGTAGATACCACCTGTCTTCTATTCTTATTTCATTTTGTGTCTTATTTATGGCCTGTGTTAATAATCATGTGCAGTCTTTTACCTTCTGGCCATTTGTCAGTGGGAGATTCATTTTGTAACTGTTTATTCAGCATTGTGATTAATTGGTGCTGACTCATATTCATATACTTTCTCCAGCTTCTTACCCTTCCCCCCCCCCCCCCCCCAGCTTTCTGGTGTTTTAATGTCTAAATTTTTTAAAATTTATCTTTATTGTTGAAAGTATTATAGATGTTTCCTGTTTTTCCTATTGACTCCCTCCATCCCAGGCCCCCAACCCCCTAACCTAGGCCTTCACCACACTATTGTCTGTGTCCATGGTTTATACTTATATGCATACAAGTTCTTTGGTTGATCTCTTCCCATCCACCCACCCAATTGGATTGTCATCCGTTTGTTAAGTTGTATGCATTCATTATATATTTTGGATGTATCAGATGTATCATTGGCAAATATGTCCTCCCATACAGTGAGCTTCCTTTTCATTTTTTTTTATGGTTTCTCTTGCTGTACAGAAGCTTTTTATTTTTATGTAATCCCACTTGTTTATTTTCTTCTTTGTTTCCTTTGCCCTAAGAGATGTGTCAGTAAACATATTGTTGGAGAGATGTCTGAGATTTTGCTGCCTACATTTTCTTCTAGTATTTTTAAGGTTTCACGACTTACATTTAAGTATTTTGTCCATCTTGAGAAAGACCCCACTTGTTCAAAAAAAGCCAATTTATGGAATCTTGATTAAAAAACAAAGCAAATACAATTAATTAACCTAAAAACTAAGACAATGAGCTTAAAAAAAACAGCAGGCTTTTTTTTTTTTTTTAATGATTCAACTAAAGGAAGAAATTATCTCATTTAAATTCATAGTAAATAAGCTACCCTGGATCTCTGTTACATTATACACATAGAAATAAGTGACCAGTAAGATTATAAAATCTGGGTGTATATTCCTTTAGATGCTCAATCTTTAATTTAATTTTTATCTTTAATTATAAGACCATATGCCTAAGCATTGTTAGTCACATATGTTATCTCATTTAGTAACCTCATTAACATTCTAAGATATTATTATACTTATCTAACTAGTGATATAATCAAGCTTTAGGGAGTTTAACTTATCACTATGTTTTCAAATAAGTAGAGGAATCTGGTTTAGATCCCAAGCTAACATTGAAGTCCAAGAAATAATCCATGGCCTTTTCATATCCTTTTATACAGTTAAAGTGCATTATAGATAATGTCAGTAAAAGAGGTAAAAAGGGGGGGGGGAGTTAATTCATAATACCAGCATTCTAACACTTTTTTGCTTTTTCTATAATGTATACTCAATACATAAATTTTAAGAAAATAAGTTCCTGTCCTGACTGGTTTGGCTCAGTGGATAGAGCGTCGGACTGTGGACTGAAGGGTCCCAGGTTCGATTCCAGCCAAGGACATGTACCTTGGTTGCAGGTACATCCCCAGTAGGGAGTGTGCAGGAGGCAGCTGATCGATGTTTCTCTCTCATCTATGTTTGTAACTCTCTATCCCTCTCCCTTCCTCACAACAAAAAAAAATCAATAAAATATATTTAAAAATAAAGAAAATAAGTTCCTTTTATAAACTAAATTTCTCTAATTCTGGATGAACGAGATTCCCACTGTCCCTACCTACTATCCAGCGAAACCACAGCCAAGGAAACGGGCTTGGCGGAATCAGCGGGGAAAGAAGACCCTGTTGAGCTTGACTCTAGTCTGGCAATGAAGAGACATAAGAGGTGTAAAATAAGTGGGAGGCCCCCGGCGCCCCTTCCCTGAGTCCCCGCGAGGGGGCGGGGAGGGGGGTCCGCTGGCCTTGTGGGCTGCTGGTGAAATACCACTACTCTGATCGTTTTTTTTCACTGACCCAGTGGAGCGGGGGGAGGGGTTGAGGGGAAGGAGTGCCAGCTCCGAGGGGCTCTCGCTTTTGGGGCCAAGCGCCCGGCCACATGCCAGCCGGGCACTACCCGCTCCGGGGACAGTGCCAGGTGGGGAGTTTGACTGGGGCAGTACACCTGTCAAACGGTAACACAGGTGTCCTAAGGCAAGCTCAGGGAGGACAGAAACCTCCCGTGTAGCAGAAGGGCAAAAACTCGCTTGATCTTGATTTTCAGTACAAATACAGACTGTGAAAGCGGGGCCTCACGATCCTTCTGAACTTTTGGGTTTTAAGCAGGAGGTGTCAGAAAAGTTACCACAGGGATAACTGGCTTGTGGCGGCCAAGCGTTCATAGCGACATCGCTTTTTGATCCTTTGATGTCTGCTCTTCCTATCATTGTGAAGCAGAATTCACCAAGTGTTGGACTGTTCACCCACTAATAGGGGAACGTGAGCTGAGATTAGACCATCCTGAGACAGATTAGCTTTACCCTACTGATGATGTGTTGTTGCCATGGTAATCCTGCTCAGCACAAGAGGAACCGCAGGTTCAGACATTTGGTATATGTCAGTGGTTGGCAAACTCATTGGTCAACAGAGCCAAATATCAACAGTACGATTGAAATTTCTTTTGAGCCGAAAACCCACTTCTGCGCATGGGCCAGAAGTTTCAATCACACTGTCTGTGCGCACCCGCACGTGGTATTTTGTGGAAGAGCCACACTCAAGGGGCCAAAGAGCCGCACGTGGCTCGCGAGCCGCAGTTTGCTGACCACTGGTGTATGTGCTTGGCTGAGGAGCCAATGGGGCAAAGCTACCATCTGTGGGATTATGACTGAACGTCTCTAAGTCAGAATCCCACCCAGGCGGGACAGTACGGCAGCGCCGCGGAGCCTTGGAGCCTCGGTTGGCCTTGGGTAGCTGGTCCCCCGCCGTCCTGCCAGCAGGCCGGCGCGCCCAACCGCCTCGCCGTGTAGGGACCGGGGTCCAGTGCGAAGAGCCCTTCGTCCTGGGAAACCGGGTGCTCCAGAAAGGGGACCGCCCCTACGCCCTTCACGCAACGCACATTTGTGGGGAACCTGGCGCTAAACCATTCGTAGATGACCTGCTTCAGGGTCGGGGTTTCCTACGTAGCAGAGCAGCTCCCTCGCTGTGATCTATTGAAAGTCAGCCCTTGACACAAGACTTTGTAAAAGGAAAAAAAGAAAAATAATAATAATAAAAATAAAATAAATTTCTTTAATTCTATTGTCCATGTAAATCATAGTACATCTCACCCCCTTCACTTATCTATGAATAATCCATTCATAATAGAATAACCCATTTTTATATTTTTATTTAATGCTAAAATGATTCTATATGGAATCTCTTATCTGGAAACAGGTTGACCTTTGTTCTCATATGTATTATGTTTTTTGTCCATGAGCTTTCAGTGCAGTGTTTAGACAAGATTTTTGTCAGAATTTATTTCAATGTTTCCCACTTCTTACCTGATAAATTACCACAAACTTGTTTTTCTCCCCTGTTCTAAGACTAATGCCCATTTCTACATGTTATCCATATTCTCCTGTTCTACTTTGCTTGAGTAGTTTTTAATGTAAACTTAAGCAGTTTTAACTAGACTATGTGTGAATACATGAAGTACTTACTTATGTTCACAATGATAGATTACCTAATAGCCCCTTACAATTCTTCAGTTTAAAAATTAAACTTCATTTAATAATATATTCAAGTACTGTTCATTTAATAATATATTCAAGTACTAAGTACACACACAAAAAAAGGAAAAAATAAGGAAGTTTAAATTAGGTTAAATTAAATGTCTGTAAGAAATGTGCACATTTTATCACTGGTAAATTCTCAACTCTGTTGTAGAATACTGAGCAAGAAATGTGCTTTACTCACCATTGTGTTCTCAGCGCCTAGCATACTGCCTTCTGGGTTAAATGGGTGGATAGATAAATGGATGGATGGATGGATGGATGGATGGATGGATGATTGGATAAATGAGGCAAAGAATAAGGTTTTATGAATCAACGACCTTCTCATTTTATACATAAGGAAATGAGCTGTTATATATGTGATTTGCTAAAAGTCAAAAATCATTAAAAGGGAGAGCCAATTTTGGAATTTAAGCATCCTGAGTTCTGACCTGCTACTCTGCTCCTCATCCCAATACAAACAAGAAGACTGAATCTTCAGGTCAAAGGGAATGTCTTCAAAAATAAACCTCGTTTTTAGTTTCAGGACTAAAAACGAGGTTTACTTTTCTATTGCAGAATGAATTAAAGTGTTCTTGAAATTTTTCCTTATTTTATTGAATGAAAATATTTCTCCACCTTGCCACAAGAAAAATATATAAGAGTATTCCTATTATATAAATTATTGACATAGCATTCCAGTAAACAAATAATTCTAGTAAGTAAAAAGTTTGTATTATACATATACTACTCATTATAAAATTCCAAATTTCCTCAACATTAAATTATGCTGGGGAAAAAAACACACCGTCTTTATTTCATAGAGGAGAAAACTACTTCAGTTTTGTGCAGGACTAACTGCATTCGCATCCTATATAGTTAATATGCAAATTGACCATCATGCCAACACACAAGATGGCCACCACAAGATGACCAACAGGGGAGGGCAATTGTGGGCCATCAGGCCAGCAGGGGAGGGATGTTGGGAGGGACCAGGCCTGCAGGGGATGACAGTTGGGAGGGACAAGGCTTGCAGCAGGGGCAGTTGGGAGGGACAAAGCCTGCAGGGGAGGAGAGTTATGGGTGACCAGGCAGGCAGGGGAGGGCAGTTAGGGGCAATTGGGCTGACAGGGGAGCAGTTAGGTGTTGATCAGTCTGGCAGGGGAGTGGTTAGGGGTGATCATAACTCATTCTCGAATTGCCCCCCTTAAAAATCAAGTTGCCCCCTGTGGGGCATATGCTCCATGTTGGGAACCACTGATCTATATGACCTCAAACTTAATTAGCCCCTTAAAGACCTATCTCTAGAGATAGTTACATTCTGAAGTACTTGAGGGTTAGGACTTTAACATATGAATTTTAGGGGGACACAATTCCATCTATAACAAAGTCATTACTTAAGATTTTTAGAAATGTATCCCTCTGGGTAAGTCATTTCATGGATTCTGGTAGCTTCCTGGAGCTAAGGAGGATCTCTGCTCTCTTTTGAAAATGCGAGGTCTTGGCAAGTGTGAGTGGCATTAACTGAGGGACTAGGGTCGTGCTTCTCTCCACTCCATTCTGTAACAGCTCATTCTTTAGCTGAAAGGAAATTGAGGAAACTATTCTCTGTTCGTTTGACTTGGATATTTTCCTTCTTTTTCTCATCCCTAGTTGGCAGTTAGCTGCTGAGCCCTTTTCATTTTACTTTCTATTCTACCTTTCTTCATTCCTGCCTTAGAGGAAACAGTTTCTGTTAAAATTATTGCACCTTTCCATTTTTACATAATCTTTGCAGAAATGGGCAATGCCATTTTTGAAAGTGCCTAGCAGGACAAAATCCTCCCCCAACATAGTGCCTATATGTAACTTTTACCCCTTCGGTTTTTTATGATAGCCAGTTCCCAGTAATGTACAGTTTTTATTTACCATTATTTTTTGTGACCAAGATTTTAGCAAACCTCTGTTTTTCGTTTTGTGTGTGTGTGCCTGAATGAAAAATGTGAATTTCACTGAGGATTTTGTAGGTTAGTTCAAGGGGGGTTGCCTCTGAGTTTAATACCCCCAGGCAATTGTGTGTTTGTTTTCCTCTTTATCTCCTTCTCCACCTTTCCCCTTTCCTGCTTGCAGCCCCCTCCTCAATGTATTTTTGTGCTCCAGAAAGACCTTTCACCCACTATTTTTCAAGACAAATTTAGCACTGTTCCTACTATTCAAACTGTAGCCCTGTTATTTAAATAATTCCAAACTTGCAAATTCCCATCTATATCCATTCCCTTTCTCAGCAAACAAAATATCCTTCCTATACTCAGTTTCACTTTCCATCAAGTCAGGAGAGCTTATAAATAGAAAAATAATGTTGTTTTCTGTCACACTATTTTGCACAAACCCTTTACGTGTGTGATTTTAATTACTTGCTCTAAGTCTTTTCAGATGTCTTTCTGTTACTGATTTTCATATTTAATTCATTTCTGTAAAAATTTCGGAGACTTTTCTCTCCTACTTTGCTTAGATAGTAGACCCCAAAAGGACTATGAGTGTCTGTACTTCTACATGCTTTATGCAATGTATTTCCAAATGTATGGGTTTTTCTAATCATTTGTAGTCCTCCAAACCCTGTCTTTAATCTGTTTTTATTTGGAAATGCTTAGACCTGGTGAAATAATACATTGTGAATGCTTCTTACCTTTTTATTCTCAGGTATTAACCTCAGATTATTTCTGCTCCATTATTTCATCATTCTTCAACATGATGGGGCAGCATTTTACAAATCTCTGAAATAGGAATTTCTAAATCCTTTTGCCACAGCCAACTAAACCTAGATGATAATGATTGTCACTGACACTTTAAAGAAACACCAGACATGCTTCACATGCTAAATCTGTAAAGGAAAAGAGCGCCCAAAAAGAACTGAGGGTGATGGACAGAATAGTAGTTGCATGCCAATGGGAATAGGAACGCCAATATCAATTAGAAGAAGGTCCTTCAAATGCTACCATGCTGATTAAAAAGCAGAAAATCAATTAGGAGATAATAATTCCCTTCATATACAGTGCCTTGCTGAAAATTGAAAACTGATTATTGTATGAAAATGTCTGTTATTTAAGCCACCACACTATATGATATGTTATTATAGCAGCCCAAGCTAAGACAGTTATTATAGTTTAGCTATTAAAACATAATTATAATTTTTATAGTTTTCCCTGGATCCTTAAAAGCATCATTTTAAATAACCTTTATCTCAATGCTATGAGATTCATCTCATTTTACATATGAGAAAACTGAGACTTAAAGAGATTAAATAACTTCTACAAGATCACACAGATAATTTGCTAGAAAAGTTGTGAATAAAATTCATAGCTCCTGGTTCCTCATCCATTCATTTATTACAACACCATACTTAACTATATGAAAACTCTTATGACCAGCACTATCTATGACTGCTAAAAATATGACCAATGTTATAGACTATAATGCACAGTGCAAAATAATTAATTTTTGCAATGTAGAGAGAATCTGAAGAGAAACTTGATAATATTCTCTCAGTAGCCTGTTTGAGGTTGAAGGTATATTTTATACAAGCTATCATAGCCCTATACCCTATATGAGAATGTCAATCATTACTATATTATTCATGTATTTATTATTCATTTATTCAAAGGAGGGCCAATCCTGACTGAAATGTCCAAGGCCCTCAAAGGATTTACATTCTGGCAGGACACAAAGACCCTCTAGAATCTTCTATATATATAAAACCCTAAGCTACTGATCGATGACTCAACGGCGCAACTGCTCAACCGGTAGCTATGATGCACACTGAACACCAGGGGGCAGACGCTCATTGCAGGAGTTGCCCTATACTGGTCAGGGCACTCCCACAGCGGGAGCGCCACTCAGCTGACAGGTTTCTGATGCCAGGCTCATGGCTGGCAATTGCAGCTGCCATGGCACAAGCCTCTCCTGCCTCTGTGGCAGTGCTACCCAGTGGTAGTGGCAGGTGCAGTGGGCTGGAATGAGCAGGAGTGGAACAGCGCTGGGCGGAGGGTTCGGGGTCCTCCTCGACCTCTTGCCACTTCGTGCACTATTACAACCCTTGGAGGATGTTGGACTGCCAGTTTTGGCCCGATCCCCGCAGGGCCAAAACTGGCATTCCGACATCTCCCCCAAGGGGTTCCAGATTGCAAGAGGGCACAGGCCAGGCTGAGGGACCCCACCGGTACATGAATCCATGCACCGGCCCTCTATTAACAAAATAAGGACCAATTGTGCTCAGAATGCTGAACAAAATAGAGTAATATGAAAAAGAATAACTGCAATGAGGGTCACCTTTAAACAAGGTGATACGAAATACCTGCTGGAAAATATATCATTCTAGCTGAGCTTTTATCAGGTAGAAGAAATAAGGCAAAAAAATAAAATAAAATAAAAAGACCTGGATGAAGAATACCCCAGGCAGGAAAGACTAGGTGAGCAATGTCTGGAAAGGGAATGTGACTGATATGTTGAAGGATCAGAAGCAAGAGTGCTGGAGCAGAAGGAACCAAAGGGAGTATGTGATGGGTGAGACTGGAGAACAAGGCAGGAGAAGCAAAATACAGCAGAAGTTTTGAGCAACAGTAAGAAGATTTGGTTTTATTTCAGAAAGTCACTTTAACTGCTGTTTGGAAGCAAAGTCCAATTAGGTGGTTATTGCAGTTGTCCAGGAGAAAGATAATGACGCTTTGTCAGAGGTTATAGCAGTAAAGATGACAAGCCATGAAAAGGCTCAGACATATTTTGGTGAGTTGGCCATTAGGATTTGCCTCGGTATTTAATGGGGCAGTGAAAATGGGGGAATGCAAAGAAACAAGCATGCCTTCTAAGTATCTAACTTCAGGTATTGGATGGGTGGTGGTGCCACTTACTGAGATTCTCGTCACAGAAAGAAAGCTTTGGGGTGGGGAGATGGACAAGAGAAGGAGCTTGTTTTAAACACGACATTTCGAGATGTCTTTGTGACAGTCACTTATCTGAGGGACAGTGGTGGCTTTAAAGGGGTTCTTTTAAAGTTTTGCTTTTTCATCTGCCACTTGGCTAATTTTCTGGAGTGATGCAGCATCTGCAATAAGACAGTGGGCAGAGCTCAGAGGATGTGTGAAGTGTGGAGGGTGCTGCAGTGCAGGAGAAAAAGACACTGTTTTACTCATCTCATTATTCCTTAAACTATGAGAGTTTCAATGCTTTGCCATCCTCTGAGGACACATAGCTGGCCAACAGGAGAGCAACCTGCTCGTTCTTTATAATTTGCAGATTTGTAGCCCTGAAAAGAACACTTTCAGTTTAAAGGTACATGCAGCCCTATCCAGTTTGGCTCAGTGGATAGAGCGTTGGCCTGAGGACTGAAGGGTCCTGTGTTCGATTCTGGTCAAGGGCACATGCCCGGGTTGTGGCCTCCATCCCCAGTGGGTGGCATGCAGGAGGCAGCTTACCAATGATTCTCAATCATTATTGATGTTTCTATCTCTCTCCCTCTTCCTTCCTCTCTGAAAATCAATAAAAAATAATAATAATTTTAAAAATAACAAATAAAATAATAAAAGTACATGCAAGGATGAAGAGTTTAGAGTTGGAAAAAAAATAAAAACAAATCATAGGAAAGCCAGTTGCTAGAAACAAGACAAAGAAGGAGAGAGCCTAGAATAAGCTGTACTTTGTGAACTAAACACAAGAGACAAAATCACTTAGTTATGGCAAGAGGATTATGGGACTAAATAAATGATATTTAAATGTTAAAACTCCAATTGTTGAAAAAGAATTTGTCACTGTTGAGAAATGAAGAAATATATCAAAACATAAACAAATAGTTAAAACACCTAAGGTTCATGGGGAAAGAAAATAACACATGGGTAGCAGAGAGGTCTAGATTAGAGATATAAATTAATGCACTTGAATACCCAAGAACTTACTGTACATAAGAATGTTTTATTTACATTTACTTCCAGAATCAGCCTCTTCTATGTCTGGACAACACTATTAGAAGAGAAATACATATCTATTAGATTTTTAACTGTAATTGAGCATGCTAAACGAGGAAAGAAGCAAAGCCTATTTCTAAGGATCTTGAGAAGCAGAATGTATACAAACTGAACCTTGGCTAATCAAGAATTAAAATACCCAGTAACTCTAGCTATAAACTTGCCTTTGGGATTTTGAGAAATCACTATAACATTTTGGTTTTAAGTTTCTCATCCATAAAAATAGATAAATATTGTGGTCAAGGGTTTGTAATGAAGATTTAATAAGTTCATATATATAGTCATAAGATTTTTAAATGAATGTAAGAATCACTAAGCCTTTTACTAAAATCTGGAAGCCAGCCCACAAGCTGCTGGGGACCTCAGCTGCAGACCCTCCAGCTGCCCTGTTATGAAATGAACACACTCTGGAAATCTAATGTACAGCATAAGGACTATATAATTAACAATATTGTACTATACATTTGAAAGTCACTAAAAGAGTAAATCTTAAATGTAGTCACCACAAAAAAAAAAGATAATTATGTGAAGTGGTGGAGGTGTTTGTTAACTAATCCGACTGTGATGATATACACATGTATCAAATCATTATATTGTACACCTTAAATTTACATAATGTTGCATGCCAATTATATCTCAATAAAGCTAGAACAAAACTTAAATAAATAAAAGGGCTTTGTAGACTTAAAAAAGAATTTTGAGGGGACACAATTCAGTTCATAATAAGCGTAAGTTTTTATCTCTAACCATAATCTCATAACACCGGTTTTTATTCCCTTTGCCTTAATGTGCTTCTTTTCTATTTCATCTTGTCTTGCTTTTGATGGCTGCACTCCTTTCTTTTGCTATGATCGTTGTAAATCTACACACACAAACTCGTGGTTTGGGCTTGACATAATTACTTACAGGTATTGCTCAGTCTAAACTAATGTTAATTAGATACACATCTTGGATTGGGCAAGTGTCAAATTTCTCAGATAACAATAAAATAATATGCACATATGCTCATCTAATTCTGAAATTATTGGCAAAATTCAACTCTTCTGGAACATTGTGCACTTTTTTTCACAGGTGTTATACTTAGTTCTTATTTTCTCGCTGGGAATGACATTTTTAACCACAGCCTTTGAAACTGAAGCAGCAAAACCCAACCTAAATAGCCCAGGAAATGTTGCTTTAGATTTTGATGCTTTACATTAAAGGTTTTGTTTTTTTTCATATCTTACTCATTAAAATATTTTACTTTGCTAGTATGTGGTTAAAACAAGCAGGCCTATAATTTTGACTTAAAAAGATATAATTACTACTTGAGAACATTTGGGCTGACAAAAGGTATAGAGAAGTGATAGGGTATGTGTGGTCCATGGATGGTTCTTCCAATAATATACTCTGAGGAGGTTCTAATCAAAACAAGAAGTTCCTTGTCATGTAGAGTTGAATTTCCAATTCAGGCATTTTAAAAGAATAAATTCTACCCTGAAGACTATAACTCCTAGACTTTTTTTCTAGCTGGCAGTATTTTATTTCATTTCCTAGACTGATGCTTTCTTCTTTTATGTCCCAAACCTCAAAATCTTCTATCCTGCACTAACTTAACATGGCAGATAAGAACAGCCGCAGGCATTCCAGTCTAATCTATACAGGGTACAAAAATCAAAGGTCTTTTTTTCCTTTTGATACATGAAGAAAAGGTGCCCAAAGCTTCTTCTCACTAACAGATGACATGCATTTCAACCCTGCCTACATAATTAAAATGAATTCTTAACCATGAGAAATAGGCAACACTACTGCAAGTGCTTGTTTATTTGTCCCACCTCCCTTATCCCTCCTACTGGTAAGTTTCTGTGCCAAGGACAATGGATGGCTGCAATGTCCACATTACCATGAAAAATAAATCCCATTGCCTCAGAAGCTGGATAAGTCTTTCAGCTTCATGAATACCCAATATCAATCAAACTTAAAGGGAAAAAAAACACATTTAGAACCCTTTTTATTTGAGTAAAGGCCCTAGGGAGAGGAGGGAATGGGGAGGTGTTATTTAATGGGAATAGAGTTTCAATTTCGCCAGATGTAAAGAGTTCTAGAGATGGATGGTGGAGATGGCTGCACAGCAATATTAATTTGTATAACTGAACTTAAAATGATTAAGATGATAAATTTTATATTATATATTTTTATCACAATAAAATTTTGAAAAAGGTCAGGGGCTGTTTTATCTTATCTCTAGATACAATAATTTGCACCTAATTAGATTCAAAAGAAAGTCCCAAAAGCTTACTTTATTTTACTGAATCTGAAACTATGAGAGATATCGAGAGCATACTGGGTATGAACTATAAAAATAGAGATCTGAAGTTACAAAAAAAGGATTATTGTACTTATTGCAGATCATCTATCAATCTAGCAATGCCACTCTTTGTCAACTGGTATTTCCTTTGTTTGCATCTGTTTGCTCAAATTGAAAACACAACCTTCTGAAACCCCTGCTTAGCCCCCAGAAAAGTAGGGTTTTATATCTACCACTTAATCTGCATCT
This sequence comes from Corynorhinus townsendii, assembly GCA_026230045.1. Lineage (NCBI taxonomy): Eukaryota > Metazoa > Chordata > Mammalia > Chiroptera > Vespertilionidae > Corynorhinus > Corynorhinus townsendii. The sequence goes on along the minus strand of JAPDVU010000001.1, from coordinate 73,150,514 downwards.
TGGTTAAACAATTAACTGTTATCTCAGTGCATAGAGAAGTCAGTTGTGTCTTCTCTATATCCTTTTCATTCAAAGGTTTTTATCTGAAATTTTTAAAAATTCACCTTTTTAACAAAACTCTACTAGGTGAATAATAAAAATCAGAGCCTGGGATTTATAGATTAGCCTTTTTTTCTAATATTTGCCTTTTTTATTTGGCTTATAAAGTTTTTTATTTTAATTATAGTTGGTATACAATATTATATTAGTTACATTAGTTTCAGGTGTATAACATAGTGATTCAATATTTTTATATCTCATAATGTGATTGCCCCATTAATTCTAGTAATCATCTGTCATTATCAATCAATCTTTATATCAAGTTGTAATAAAATTTGTCAAGACATGGTGACATATTTGCATCATCTCTATCCCACTCTCTTATCTTGCCTAAAAATCTCAGGAGTTTCAAGAATTTTATCAACGTCCCTGCTTAGCATTTATAACCTGTCTGTGCTAATGCCATTGACCAGCCATAACTCACACAGGGGAACTGCTCACAGCATTTTCACGTTTATCATTCCTCAAGGTTTGTGCTGCAAAGTACTCTTTTACTTGACATTTTGTGAGGGACAGGATTACAATTTCAATTTAATGATTTCAGCATTTCACAAAGCAAGGCAATTTTGTTCACCCAAGAGCTTGCTTTTGCATTTACAGGAAACCTGGGGTCCTAAGTTTGATATATCTAAAATCACTTCACAAGATTGTGTGAGCAGAGGCCTAAGCTTAGGGTCTTTTAGATTTTTTAAAAAAGAAATCTTCTAATAAGTTACTAAATGTTTTGCAACAAGATCCTTAAGACCATATATATGTGAATAATGTTATCTGATACCTCTGTTCCAGATGCATTTAACTTAATAAAATTCTGCACATTCACTTTAATTTCTCCATGTTCTAGACTTGACAATTGAAAGTCACTTTAAAAGACTCTGATAGCCTATGTAACTCTTCAGCTATTGTTGGAAAACAAGTTTAATATGCATAGGGAGTTTGTGGTTTGTACAAAAACATTCATTTGCTGATACTATATTTAACATAATAGCCTGCATTATTCATATTGTCATAGATAGTAATAAAATATGGCTCTTACTTCTATTCTACAAATATATGAATAAGAAAGAGGAGAGATAAAATGCAGAACTCTGAACACAGATCTTTGGAGGGGGGGGTACAATTCAAAGAATTCTGAAAAAAAATCAAAAGACTTTACATGGTATAGTCAATGATGACAATCTATGAGCTATTGACCTGGATTTTCAGCTCTGGTGGCCAATTTCTCTCAGCTCAGTACTAGTCACCTGGATGGTACAGTGATTAGGCCCTTGGGAAAGCTTTGCCTTCCACACTGATCCATTTCATGCTTTGTCTATTTCTAGAATCATGTCTCTTATGATCTTCAATCTTGCCAACTTTCATTTGAATCTCCAGCTTGTAGTCAAATGGCAAGTCCAGCCCTGGCCTGTGTGGGTCAGTTGGTTGGGTGTTGTCCTGTGCACCAAAAGGTTCCTAGTTTGATGCCTGATTAGAGCACATGCCCAAGTTGTGGACTGTACCCCCTGTAGGGGTTGTGCAGGAGGCAGCCAATCCATGTTTCCCTCACAGATATTTTTCTCTCTCCCTCTCCTACCCTCTCTCTCTAAAAATCAATTTTAAAAATCTTTTTTAAAAATGACAAGTCCAGGTCACAGATGATATATTTTCATAGTTCTAAGGTGCTATACAGGACATTTATGTCAAGACTCTCTAGTTTGTGTTCTGATCTAACTGTGGGTAAGCCTCAAAATTATTTTAAGATATTCTAACCATTATATTATTTCTAAACTCCCAAAAGAAGTATGAAAAAATTTAGTAGACAGACCTATTAAACCAAATTTGTCTCAGTTTAATTTAGTGCCACCCATTCACTCAGGTTAGATAAAGACAGAATGGTGACACAAGTATGTTTCCTTGAGACTTATCATAGGCAATTGTCCCTTTGGTACCTCCCATTTAAAAACATATCTTGACTATTCCTTAGGCATGCTATGGATTTAACTGTACTGCCAGGAAAAATATGATTTTCAGGAAGCTATTGAAAGTCATATATTTCATGACTTTTAAATTTTCCAAATATGACTTTTTCCTTCTTTTCTTCTAGGTTGTAAAAATGATGATTATTGTTGTGGTGACATTTGCCATCTGCTGGCTGCCCTATCATATTTACTTCATCCTCACTGCGATCTATCAACAACTAAACAGGTGGAAATACATCCAGCAGGTCTACCTGGCGAGCTTTTGGCTGGCAATGAGCTCAACCATGTACAATCCCATCATCTACTGCTGTCTGAATAAGAGGTAAAAACAACATTTCCCAATGCAAGTTTCTTGTCACTCTTGGCATCACTGGAAGCATATAATGTTGCTCCATCTTCTTGGTGTAAATTTAAAGTGCAAAAGGAGTGCAAAATGGAAAAATTCACTGAGAGGAGCACAGAGCTGGATATTTTTCTAGACTCTCCCCTATTATATAAAACTAGAGGCCCAGTGTATGAATATTCATGCACTGGAGAGGGGGCCCTCTAGTGCATGATCTGGGAGCCCTCAGAGGCGGGAGGTGACCCAGCGATCAGGGGAAGGTGACGACCCCATCACATCTCTGCTACTGCCACTGCCGGCAGCACAAACCTCAGCCTGCCCTGGTTACCTGAGCCTCGGGTGGCCCTGGGCAGCTGGGCAGCCACCATACGAGGCTTGCCTGCTCCTCGGGCCAGCCCTGGGTGGCTGGGGGGGCTGAGGGGACTGGGGGTCTCCAGAGGCAGGCGCGTGGAGCAGCCAGACTCACTGGGGGCGGCCCTACCATGCCATGCGCCTGCCGCCCCAGTGGGGCAGAGGGGACTGAGCACCGCCATCTTGTGGCTGTGGGCGCTGCCATCTTTGAGGGCATGGCAGTCAATTAGCATATTCCCTCTTAATTAGATAGGATACCTCACCTTAACAATTACATCCTCAAAACAATGTTCTCAGAGATTCTAACTGAGCAGTTTTTATAGGGGCCACATTTTCCCTCCGAGCCTTTCATAATTTTATATGCCAAGGAAAAAGGGATGCACTCATGATGAAGGTGGTGAGCTGAAGATGTGTTCAGGTCCTCAAAGAAATGAAGATACTTCATAGACATGCACAGGTGATGGCATATGTGAGTGTACTATACTAAGAGGGGTGTTTTGTAAATACACTTTTAAATAGAAAATGTTGCTGTGAGTGTGATAGAGGCAACAATACAGACAAGGGGAATTCCAATCTTCCTTCCTGCATAAGGAGCTCAGTGAGTAAGAGAGGGTGCACTGTGGGAATGGGGTATGAAGAAGTTGAGGTGATCAAGGAAAAGCTATTTTTAAAGTGAAGTTTAAAAAAAAAAAAGGAATATTAACAGTTAAATTTAAGGCTGGAAAAAATAGTAAAATGTGGTTTCCAGGTAAAAATCCCCTTAGTTGTAAGGTCAGCACATGGATGAGTGGGGTTAATTTCATAGGGCTGATCATTTCCTTAATAAACCAATGTGTTTTGAGCTACTTTGAGCACAGGGAGAAAGGGAACTTCATCAAAGTAACTGCCTGAGCTAAATTCTAAGCTCTCTTTCCAACTGCGCCTCTACCACACTGTGCCTTCAGTTTGTTAAATACTTAATTCTTACTCTTTTTTTATTCATTGCATAAGCCATAGATCAATTCAAGCCACCCCACAAGCAGTCATCTTTTTTTAATCAACTTCGTTTAATAGTTTACAAAGCCAAGGATTTAACACTTTCACGTGTGATTAGATAAAAGCCATCATGATTAGGGAGCATTTGAAATCTTGCTCCCTGGTACATGTTGTCAGTTTGGTTCAAATAAACTCTTCTAAAAATAAAAATTAAAAAACACCCACCAAGTTTGACAACTAATTGTAACATTAAATAGGACTTTAATTTATAAATGTGTAATTATGACTGAAAAAAGCTGTTTCCAAATATGCCATCTTTAAGTGCCTTAAGTGGCAAGACTAATTCAATTACACCTATGCAAATGTATGCAATTATTGAAGAAATGTGCACTGTTTCTTTGTTATATTGATTACCTGACGCTGTCCTTTTTCTCTTTGATGACTTGCTTCTCCTTGATGGTAAATTAAGATTCCAAGCAAACAAGAAAAACTTAAAAGACTAGTACCAGTGCTGTGGCATAAATTCTAAGAGTTTGACTAGAAAATCACATTAAAACACTGAGTTGGCTACCGTTGGCCTTACAGAGGGCTTTCTGTGGCAGTTGAAAGAAATTTCCTCTTGAAAACATGACTCTTTCTCCCTGTGGCCCACTTCTCAGATTTCGAGCTGGCTTCAAGAGAGCCTTTCGCTGGTGCCCTTTCATCGAAGTGTCTAGCTATGATGAGCTGGAGCTCAAGGCCACCAGGTTCCACCCAACCAGGCAAAGCAGCCTGTACACTGTGACGAGAATGGAGTCCATGACAGTGGTATTTGATCCCAGCGACTCTGTCAACGCCAAATCCAGCCAGAAGAAGAGAGCGACACCAAGAGACACAAGCTCCAATAGCTGCTCCCGCAGGAATTCCAAGTCTGCCTCCACCACCTCAAGTTTCATAAGCTCACCCTATACCTCCGTGGATGAGTATTCCTAAATGCACTCCCTGAGGTGAAAGTAGGGTGAGGCCACCATGGAGGCAGCCTGGGACCCCTTTCTCCTCACTGTGTATCAGTCCTGTTCTGTCTACTCTCCCGAAAGGGCAATTTTTAGGCAGGGGTGCTTCAGTGGAGAAAGGTAGCATATAAATATAACAAAGACACTATTAGGATATTTGCCTTCCTCAAAAAGAAAATGGGCTTTAAATTTATCCTTTGAAAATTCTAAATTATTACATGTAACAAACTGAAAAATACTTGTGAAGTGCTTTGTTTTGTTTTCCATTTAAAAATTATAATATACATTAGTGAAACTAAAGTGACATATGATTTTTTTCAAAAGATTAAAGAAGCTTTCAATACAGTGTTGTGAGTGAATACAATCAAAATCTATATAAAATAAAGCAACTTCATCTATAGCTATAGCAGAAAAAAATGTTAAATGACTAATTTTTCCACTAGAAAAATGGAAAAATAACCTCAAAGAGTAGAAATTAATGAGCATTTTTGCTCAAGAGAACACATTTTATAGAATAATTTAAAACTTTTAATTTAATAATTTAAGATTTAAAAATTGTCTTCTTGCAATGAAACTGAAAAGGAAATCTAGTCAAATCATTAAGCAGCTACATGTCATTCTCTGGAATTTTTTTCTGAGAAAATTGCTTCAAAAGAAAAATAATAATCATTTACTCTTTGGCCATTACATATTTTAAAGTGCCAAACTAAGAAGAGTCAAAGTTGAACCTTAAAATGACAAAGCAAATTCCTATGATACTCTTTATTTTATTTCTCATAAATACTTAAGATGAAAATTTTATTTAATAAATTGGTTAATAAAATTATACAGGTTTCAGGTGTACAGTTCTATAATACATCATCTGCATGTTGTATTGTGTTTACCACCCCAAGTCAAATCTTCCATCACTATTTATTTCCTTCTTTACCCTCTTGTACCTCCCACCCGCCCTCTTCCCTCAGCAATCACCATTCTGTTGTCTCTGTCCATGTGTAGATTATAAAACACTAAACATGCCTTCTAATGAAGAAGGGAAGAATCTCACTTATCTTTGAAACTGCCTACCAATTTTTAGGCAAGAATTAAAAATACGAATTCACAGTTATGGTGGCAGACAGGAGCATCTATCTGCTCCAAAGGAAAGTGTGTTTCTCCTCCATAACCCAAGGGAAAAGTTTAAGGTGAACATCAATTTTATTAATTGTACAGACCTTAACCTCTCCTCTCCCCATTGAAGAAAAGAGTGAGGTCTGTAGGAAAATATAATATATGCTTAAAGTCAAACCCTTAAGGAAAATGTCTATGTGCTGCCTGTATGTACAAAATACATATCAGTAAATCAAGCAAGATGTAGGAAGGTGAATCATCTATTACAATAGAAAGCCAGACAATAGTTTGGATACATATGAACTAATACCCCACAGAGAGAGCTTTCCTTTTGTTTGCTTGGATATTTCAGAAGTGCCCCTCCCCCTGAAAGAAATGAGCTAATGGTCCTAAAGAAGCATCTATTTCACTACAAGAAAAATACACTGACACGTTTCTGAGAGCCATAACAAAATGAGATGCACCATTAAGTGTGAAATTTATCTTCCAGACATCAGTGCTTATAAATCATCTTTCCTTGAATTAGAGATGTTCTCAACCCTGCTCAAGAAAGCAGAAACTTTCTGAGAACTTGAGAATAATCAGTTGTATTTTTAAAGCTATCCAGCTAAAATAATTACCTGTAACACCTTACAGAATTGTTATGCCTCCATCAATGTAGAACCCACTATTTGCTTTTTGAAGAACAAGATTAAAGCAATTATTCAAGAGCAAATCATGGTCTTTTGCTGCTAAGACATTAAATTTTTCAATCTTCCTCTTTATTTTGGACCCCAAACTAGAAATATCTAATTGTTATAATGTGTTAAAAGTGTAAACAACCCGCCATATGTGTTTAAGCTGAATTTCTTCTGATTACACCAATAAGCAGGCACACATACATACACACACATTTGAGTGTGCAGACACGTACATTTTAATTTATGTAACAAATTCAAAAACTAAATTAAAAATTGAATGCTGAAATAGTCAATGATTTTTACAGAGTTGTCACAATACTCAGTAAACTCTGAAGTTTGCATGCTTTAGATAAGCAAATGTATTATTATTTAGCATCTAATTGATGAATGTAATGCTTTTAAATGTTCTCTTCAAAAAAATGTAAATGCTTATCATACAATGTGAAAGTGTCAAGAAAAATGTCTAATATTTTAAAGTAAACATTATCTTCTCAAATTTGTGAATGATTATGGGACTAGCATCAGTGAATCCTCTCGATACAAGGGACCATATTCAGCTAGAGAATGCACATGTAAAGTGTGGCCTTCAGAGTCATTGTGGTCAGCCACCAGCAAAATACATTTGAAAAACAACTCTGGACCTTCACACATTCTAGGGAAATTCAGCATAATTTTTTAAGACATCTAAGGAAAAATTTGCTCCAGACAGCCATACTGTTTCTTTTCTTTTCTTTCTTTCTTTCTGTTTTAGTAGATTTGTTGTTTTGTTTACCAACAATCACACTTCTAGAATGACAGAAATAACTAAGGTCCAGACAGTATTTTTTAAAATATATTTTAGAAAAAGACTAACATCATTCACTCAATACTAGTGACCCTTAAAACAAGACATAAAATAATTTTTTAAGTTCAAAATTTGAAAAATAATAACAATAAAATAAATGAATACAATACAAAAGAGGTGATATTTTATCCTTTTTGTATGAACTTTGTCACTGAGAATTATAGAATAATACACATGGAAGTCAGCTTCAGTAGGTCCCACTTTAAATAAAGCTTTGCCAGTGTTATCATGTTTGTTAGGGTTTGGAAAAATTTGCATCCAAAATTCACCCTACCCTCTGATGTAAATGTTCACTGTGAATCTTATTATTGTGTATAGGCAAAGACTGGCTAGAAATACTAGGCAGATAGTTACAATGTTCTAAGATATTTTTGGATTTAGATCAGCTGAAGAAAAAAGCACAGTATTTTCAGAGAAATCTGAATGAATAAAAAACTTTGCATTGCTTTAAATATTCTCTTTTTGAAAGACAAAAATGAATAAATAGTAAACATTGTATTTTCAGTATATTGCCCCTGTACAAAGTGTTTTTTAAATTACCTGCATGAGGAAAAATTAAACATAAGTATTATAGAATTCAATCTAACAATACCTAGTTTTTAGCTAGCATTATTCATTCCATCTCCCAACTTCACGCTGGTGACATTTCTGACCCAGCAGCCAAATTCATATTCTTTTCTAGATTCTTTCAATCTCTTCTAAACAGAGATCCTCCCAAGTTTACAGTGAACTTCACCCTTACAAAGCACACAGAAAAATGCAAAGAAACTTGGTATCATAACTCAGAAGCACAAAATAAATGTGAAAAGCCATGGTGGCCAGCTCATAATTTGAATTTGACTTTTGTTAATTCAGGATTTTATCAGAAAACTTCTGATTAGTGTCTGATAAGCTATTTCATCAACTACAAAGGTTGGAGAGTTCAACTGCTAACCCTTTTAACAGTAACAATTTGAGTTCACACTCGTTGTTGATAGTGTGCCAAAAATAAGGCAATCAAGCATGACACTGGCTATATATATATATATATATATATAGAGAGAGAGAGAGAGAGAGAGAGAGAGAGAGAGAGAGAGAGGTAATATGCAAATTGTCCGTTACAGTGTCACAGTAACAACTGAGGTTGCGCACGCATGGAGCACCTCTAGGTCCTCCGCCTCCCGCCACCAGCACCACCACCACCACCACCACCACCACCACCACGGGCGGCAGCAGCTCCCTCCCGCCTCCCCAAGCCTGCTGGCTTCCTCCAGGCTCCTGTGGAAGTGGCGCAGCTCCTGTGGAAGCAGCGCGGCTCCCACTGGCTCCCACGGAAGCACGATGGCTCACTGCACGTGATATCGCATGCTGGGCTACTAGTATAGAATAATAATGTTGTATTAATTTCCCCCAGGGCCAAGCAGGAATGGAGAATAATGTCCAGTTGTTCTGTACAAGGTCACTAAATATGTGTTGTAAAATAGCTTGGCAAAAATTATTTGAATATAATAAATAAATGTACATAAAGTTTGTAGCTAGTGAATAAAGTATTTTCGAGTTGTGGTAATTCTACTGAATAGGTTTAATACATTCATACCCTTTGTATATGTGGTATATGTGACAGGTATTATTTCTTTTCTCTCTAAAAACATTAAAAAGGATATTAAAACTGAAAGCATCCCTAATATTTTCTTACTGGCTAGCAAAACATGCTATGGAGGTTGCTATCTTGTCTAAACACAATCACTCAACCATTCCTCAAGACAATTGTGCTTTCATCCTTACTTTTTCCTCACAAAAATGTCTAATTTTCCTAAGTTACCCTTATTTGAAAAAAAAATATGCAGAGCAAAGGCATAAAAATGTACAGACATGTTTCGTTCAGGGAACAGGAGCAGGTGAATTGGCATGCAGAGCCGAAAGTACGTGCAGTTGAACACAGAGCTTAGCATTTTAGAGCTATGGCATCAGGGCTATATCCACCCACAGACGTGGGTTTCCATCTGAGTCCCACTGCCTGCCAGCTGGGAGACCTGGGCCAAGTGATTGATTCTCTGCTCTGAGCCTCTTTTAACTCATCAAATAAAGAGAGAAGATATTAATTTCTTCAAGTGCTGATGTGAGAATTGAATACTCTAATGCATAAATGGGTCAGAGACAAACAGTAAATAAATGTCCTAAAACACGATTAGCATCATTGTGTGCATGGGGAGAACATTAGAGAAACCTTTATCAGCTGCCCCCATCCAATGTTCTTTGAGGGGCATATGTAGCGTTATAACATCCTATCACTTAGGCTTGGGCTGTTTTCAGAACACAAACAAGAGCTCATGGATTCTGTATGATGGTTCTGGGAATTTGCTACCTGGCCCTGGGCCCTGAGTAAGAAAAGCTGTATAGGTGAATGCTGGGGTCTTTCTGAAGCTGCAGGGGTTCAGGAATCTGAAGAAGGGCTGTGCATAAATTGAATAAAGAGACTAGACATGAAATATAAATTTGGGAGACCTGGGGGAGCCAGGGGAGGCTCCACTTTCTAGTGAAGTGGGCTCTCCGAATGTCCGGACCCATGGCTTTTTCTTTGCTGGGAAACACATTGGCCCTTTAGGAATGCAAACCGGTGAAGTTTGATAAACGGGGAAAGATTATCAGGTTAGGGGAGATGCCTACAGCTGTTCCAGCGGCAGGTAATAATACATGCAGGTTTTCAGCCCTGTTGAAGCCCCAAGATCCATCAGCCTTCTGATGAACTTCTTGCATAATTATGACCTTCTGGAATTAGCCTCCAGCAGGTGAAAAGTTAAAAATGGCCAATTCAGCCCTAGCTGGTTTGGCTCTGGATAAAGTGTTGGCCCGCAGACTGAAGGGTCCTGGGTTTGATTCCGGTCAAAGGCATATACCTCAGTTGCAGGCTCATGTGGGAGGCAACCAATCGAAGTGTCTCAGATCGATGTGTCTTTCTCTGTCTATCCACCTCCCTTCCACTCTCTCTAAAAATCATCGAAAAAATATCCTAGGGTGAGGATTAACAACAACAAAAGAAAAGTCCAATTCAGAGGAGTGGCTGTGGAGATGTGAAACTAAGCTCACTTCTTAGGAAAGATAGAGCCATCTTAGGTTAAAGAATAAGAAGATAATAAATGAAAGCAGAATTTTTTTTCTTTTCGGGTTCCCTTGGCAGCACTGACTGATCTCTCAATGCCTCCCACCCTGAGCTCTGAGGAAGAATGAACAGGGACAATTCCATGTCACGGGGCAGCAAAGACCCCTACTGCCTATCCATTTCCACCAGTTACCACCCCACTCAGAGACAAGCCAAGCATCCTCTACCCTGTCATACCAACTCATTCTACGTAAAGGGGAAAAGAGAGAAAGAAGCAGCATATCTTTACCAGCCCACCAAACATCCAAAACACAGGAAGTCCTTTAGGCTCTTAAAAGATTCCGAATGTTTTGCTGATTCACACTACTGGTATATTCCCTGTTACCAACCTGATCCAAGCCACCATCATCCCCTGCCTGGATTGTTGCAATAGCCTCCACACCATCCCTTCCCTAAAGTTGATTCTCAATAAAGCAACCAGAGTGATTCTTTTAAAACAGCATCGCATCAGATCTTTCATCTGCTCAAAACCTTCTCATGGCTTCATGATGTGGCCCTTCTTACTGTTTTTCCCGTGCTCACTGGGACCCAGGGAGCCATCAACATTGCCTTCTCCCTTGGCATGCCACATGTAGCCAAGCATGCTACACCTTTAGGACTCTGATACGGCCTGTTCCTTTTGTTTAGAATGTAGTCCACCAACACAGTTGCATGACAAACGCCATTTTCTTCAAATCTTTTCCCCACGAGGCTGATCCTAATTACCTTATTTAATATCACCAATCCTCACTCCCACCCCAAACTATTCCTCCTGGTCCTCCATTCAGCTCTCTATTTTTCATAGCATTTCTCATTTTCTAAAATAACATATAATTTACTGATTCATCATATTTATTACTTATTCCCCTGAATTGATATATAAGCTCTATTAGGGAATGGGGGTCATTCAATAGTTATTAAATAAATGAAAAAAAAAGAGTTTTTATGTAAGGTATCATAGAGATTGAAGTTCTTCATATATCTATCATTTCTCAATGTCAGAGTATGTCAGCTATTTTCCAGCTGTATCACCACCAAAATCCCTTGTATACTACTCTTTTCCATAATATCAGTGATGGGACTTCATGAAAAACACTCTCCAGACTTCCTTGTTACCTGACTTTTCTGGTAGGTTCTGTAATGGGAAAGAAATCAGAATGTAGACGGAGAAAAACTTTGGTAAGTGACATTCCAGCAACAGCAAACCATTGACACCTACCACTAGCTCTTCTAGCTCTTTCAACACCCCTTTCCCCCCATCCCCCTGCCACACACTAGCTTTTCATGCCCTTCCAAGGTAATGGTAATAAATGTTCTGTGGTCCCCCTAGCAATCAGATTACCACCACCCACATTTCCTCACCTGAAGGCCTATGACACCTTCATAAAAATGCAAGCATCAGCCCACTGAGGTCCCCTCTCTGGATTCTCAGTCTAGCAATATCTTATCTTTCTTTTTTATATCCAAGCACTCCATATAAGAACTGTTGTCTCCAAGTGTGAATCTTTGTGTTGCCTTAGCATGCTTATATTTTGCTCTTTCAGACTTCTAACATTTATAGGAACAAATCTCTGCTTGAAATACCAAAGATGACCTTTTTCTAACTAGACCATTGTCTGATATAGTGCTTGATACCAGGAGTGGTCACAGGGGATTCTAGTTTACTTAACTCTTTGATCTGAACTCCTAATCAACGGGAAATTAGGCATTGATCATCAATAGCATGCAGTGTAACCATGATGACTTAAATTGTCACCTGTGGGTACTTGGGATGAAAGGCCACTGCACCACCCTCATTGGATAGGTTTCCCCACATCTCTGCTGCTTTGCTTCACTAGCTTTCAATCCAAAGCGCGGGCTGAGTTGGTTGCATGGATTGGTGCAGCCTAGGCCGTGTGCTTGCCGTAGCTCCCAGGTCAGCTGAAAATAAGTATTTGGTTTAGTACGTCTAAAATGGGAAGCAGAATCTGCTTCATAAGGTGGAAATTCCCCAAACATGGGTGTTGGGTGTTCAGAAAGAATGGCAGATATCTGTTTTAGTTGCCTTCAGTAAAGAAATTATATCTAAATGTTACAATTTCCCTTTTGTGTGTTTGTTAACCATATTTTTCATAGTAAGCACGTACTGCATAAGTAACAAATTTTAAGTAGCTTCATTCTGAGGAAAAGAGAGAAGCTTTCTGTTTTACCTGAATTCATAGGAAATATCTCCATTTTTTCAAGCTTACTATGACAATGCTTTACAAACATGAAAAACAATAGCTACAGGGTTGTTAAAGGTTAGAATATTTGGCTATTGTTAGGCAGATGATATCACAATTAGGAGAAACTAACATAATTACTCTCTAGATATAATGTCATATTCATAAAGGCACTTTCTAAATTAAAAAACAAAAACTCCTGTGTCTGACAAGCCGAACAAGCAATGATGAATAGTCTAATCTTAAAGAACTTGAATCTCTGCCTGGTCTGAGATTTCAAGAAAAAGTGAAGACCAATTTTAATTAACTTATATTTTATTACCAATGAAAATTTTTTTCAGTGTATAACAAGATGCTCACAGTTCATTTAAAATGTACAGCAAGGGCTATAGAAAAGGATCCTAGTTTATGAATGAAAGGCATCAGAATATTGTTCTGTGTTCTAAGTCGGAATTTTTACCGGTACCAGAGGTCTCAATTGTTGGATTCTCTCTTCCTCTAACCTCTAAGTATCCTAAGGGTGGATCAGTGTGGGCAGTCCTAGGTGGTCTAAGAGGACAAGAACATTGTAATGAATGCAAACCCTGAGCATGAGCTTATGCACCAGGCTAAGAAAAGCACCTAAACATGCAAAGCTTTACCTTTGTGTTCCTAAAAGGCTGGCACAGAAAGTACATGACCCTTTATTTAGTAGAACAACACTAAGGCATAGATATGCAAAGACAATTGGCAGGATGCATGGTTAAATGAAGCAATTTCAAAATATGCAATCATAATAGCACCCCAGAAGCCACTGAAAACCTAAACTAGGCAAGGAGAAGTCACATGGAACAGACCTGGTGTGGGTCCATGGGGACCTAGAAACAGTGAAGAGGCATATGAGGATTTTAAGCAAAATAAATGGACTCAAAAATATTGGGTACTAGGGAAAGAACCCAAGCATCTCAAAGACAATGTTTATATATTCAAAGAATGATGCTAAAATGCAAATATTTACAAATATTGCTAATTCCTAAAAAATGAAAGGATTTGGTGGAAATTAAACTTCCCCAGCTTACACAATAAAGGCAAAAAAAAGGAGCACACATGTCCCAGCCAACACACTTTACCATTTTATTTCAAGGTCTTGGATGTACAGGTCAAAATAACACTATTACTTGTCTTAAAGGATAGTCATGCAGGCTAATGTGGTCCAAAAATGTGAAATTTGCCTCCTTACTCACCAAGGTAGACCTTGCAACTCCCCAGGAATTCTATCTCATCCCACTTCATCCTTTCATGTTACTTCCTATCCATCCCATCCAGCCAGCACCACCCCTGGCCAAGTCAGGGTCTACTTCTATCCTACCTTTACATTATCCCAAGGCGGGTCTGCAACACTAACAGTGGGAAGGGCAAAGAGATAGCTGTCTGCAAATGCGAAAGCTTTAAGAACGTGGGGGCAAATGATTCCTTCGTGCTACAACTTAAAGAACAAGGTGATATCATGGCAAACATGGATCCATGATGAATTTATTAAAGTTGATAGCTTAACTACCTCAACAACAAAAAACACACAACTGAGCAATAGTTTTAAAAATCAGATGTGCTATTCATTTAAAGACAAAACTTGAATATAGTCCTCACATGTTTGTCCTCACATGTAGTCAATTCAGTCACCAATAAATAAAAGTTAAGTGATTTCTTTTGAACATTTGACTTTTAAGTACCAAACATATATTTGCATTAATTTAAGTAATGATCAACTAAATGTATGATGCCCAAAATGTATAATATCTGAAAGAGTTTATTTCTCACATGAGATCCATAGATAGAATTCCTGATTTAAGAGGATGCGGTTTTCCAACTCTGAGTCAATGAATAGGGCTCTTCCAAATCTAGCTTCCAATGTGAGTGTGCTTTCTTGAACCAAAGCATGAGGGGGGAAATATTGGGCACACCTGATTTCTAATTATATTCCACTGATAAGAGCTAGACACATGGTACAGCCTAGATGCAAAGGAGCCAGAGAAAGAGTGACTCTGGCTAGGTAGCTACTTCTCAGCAACAACTTTGCACTATGGGAGGGCAGCATATACCTCACACAGCCCATCATAGACATAGGAAATGACATTCAGTTACTGCATCCAGCTCAAAGATCACAGTGTCCCGGTGGTGTGCAGCCCTCTCTTCTAACCTGGATGGAGCTGCTTATGGTTCTGCAATCTGCAATCTAAAATGACAAGTCATCTGTTCTATTCCACAACCAATATGCAGTGCTGGAGAAGGTACAGAACAAATATAATTACAAACTCAAATTCAGAGAAGAGAAGAAGCAGAGGCACACAGCAGGCACTGGTCCTTAGCAATGATGAAATTCTAGGAAAAAGTATTATGTGTACCTCTCTCCCGGCAGTGGAGTGTTTTAATATCTGAATTTATAGCTGTCATAACTGCCAACACATGCATTACCACCATATGTTCACACTCAAATGGAAAAATGAGCTATCATTAGCTTTCTTTACTCTTGACTATGAATATTAAAACATAAAATAAGTAAATATACTCCTTATGAGTATAAGCATACAAAGTAATCATTACAATAATTTTTTACCAATTATGCAGAAGATTTCTTTAATATTCTGGAATGTAATTCAATCACTTACTCTTACAATCAGAAAGGTTCTGTGTTTTGTCAGGTGATTAACAAATATTTTAATGTCTTATATAAATATTGAAGAATGAAACTTTTAGTAGAGAAAGATTTTATAGAAAGTATCCTTCTTTGTCTTTGATTATGGAAAACTTCTTTCAGATTTGGAGCTCCAAATACATAGTGAACTTAAATCAGGCAGCAGCTTTGAAAATTCTTTTGACCCTGCATATGACAGCTAAAGTACACAAGCCAGATGTTCTCAATTGACAAACCTATCACCTTATCTTCAATTCAAAGAGATGCTGCTTGCTCTCAATGACTTAACCTCTCTTAGATTTCACCTTCTGATTTCTCTCAGGAATCAAAGAAACTTCTGCAAATCTGAATCAGCCATTTTCCTTTCATTCCTATCAGAATCCATGGAAATTGTGGTTAAAAAATAAAATATAGTACACCTACCTCATAATGATAACAGAAGAACAGACTATTAAGGAAAGTGCTTTTTATTTTATTATTATTTATTTATATTTATTGTTGAAAATATGTCCCTTTTTTAGATAAAGGTAAGCAGCTAAAATATCTAAGCACTATATAATTACATTGCTAGTACTCTTCCCCCCCCCCCAATATATTTTATTGAATTTTTACAGAGAAGAAGAGAGAGGGATAGGAAGCTAGAAACATCAATGAGAGAGAAACATGAATCAGCTGCCTCCTGCACACCCGCTATTGCGGATGTGCCTGCAACCAAGGTACATGACCTTGACCCGAATCGAAGCTGGGACCCTTCAGTTCGCAGGCCAATGCTCTTTCCACTGAGCCAAACTGGTTAGGGCTGCTAATACACTTTAGTGATAATATGAAAGCTAATTGTTCAAAATAGGTTTCAGACAATTGTAATGTTTCAAAATTTATTATTATGATCTTCCTCAGAGAATGTGTGTTTACAAACTCTCATGGCATAGAACATTCACAATAGTCCATAATATTATTACGAGGACTTAAGGCTCTCCTTCCCAAGTAGACTTAGATTTTGCTCAATTTATTTCTCTTATTTTTTCTGTTCTTAACAGAAAACATTTGTGTGAAAACAAGAGAAAATCATTTCCAATTTAGTAAGGGTTTTCTTAAAGTTAACACATTTATTTACGCAAATTAAATTCATCACCATCTTGAATCAGCCACCCTCTTTATTACCAATATAAGCACTTAGTCTAGCTTAATATGCTTTTATTTATTTTAGAGAAAAAGGAAACTAGAGGTGCCGGGGGGGTCTTGTCCAGCATCTAGAAAGGTTCAGAAATCTGGAGAAGGGCTGCGGTAAATTAATAAAGAGTCCAGAGATGAAACACAACTTTGGAAGGCATTTTGGGGAGCCAGAGGAGACTTAGCTAAAGAAACCAAGTCCTCCTGTCTCTCTGGACCCAAAGCTTTTTATTAACACAAATTGTCCTAAGGCAAGGTAGATACACACATCAAAGGCCAAGGTTTAGTATACAGAGGCTTTGTTGGATTGGGGAACTGCCTAAGGCTGTTCAGGTGTTTGGACAACAGGAGGCAATAACATGTACATTGAAATGCCCTCAGCATTGTCTGGCATCAAGCAATCATTTATGCAAATCTTTAAATGTGGGGAAATGCCCTTAGCCACTTCCAGCAGGCAACCCTCAAGGTTCCATCAACCTTTTGATAAAACTTCTTGCATTTATGACCTGCTGGAATTAGTTTCCAGCAAGAGGGAAAGAGAAAGAAACATCAATGTGAGAGAGCAACATCAACATCAATCAGCTGCTTCCTACACGTCCCCTACTGGGGATCCAACCCAAAAACTAGGCATGTGAACCTCCTGGTTCATAGGTCGACACTCAACCCCTGAGCAACACTGGCCAGGCATTTTTTAATTTATGTATGACTTGTTAATTTTTTACACAACCCCATGAAGTAGAGTATTATTCCCATGTTTATTTACTATTCTTATAAAGAAATTAAAGTAATTTAATAAAGAAATTAAAATACAGAGATTTTAAGCATCTTGCCCAAATCACACAGCTTGTTACTGGTGAAACTAATCTTGGAACCCAGGGAGTTTGACTCCAGAAACTCCCCATGCCTTTCACTGGTATTTGTGAGATTCAGCCACATAAACTTGGTGAAATAAAGGCTATATATGTTTGTCTCTCTAATTCTGACAATAATCTTAGAAAACAAATGATCCTGACACTTCAGATATTTTAATCTTTGAAGTGTCACTGTTGTACATTTCAAGTGTAGTTTTAAGCTGATGGACTACTACCTCCAAACATTTCAAATCACGTAGTGTTTTTACAGAAGGTTCTTAGGAGTTAGATGCTAAGATGTTTTATTAGCTTAGTTATTCTGATGAATTCTGATTATTATTAGAATAAATCCTGATTCTCATTCTAGGCCTGAGGCTGTCCCAGGATTGATTCCAAACTGGGTTAGTTAAGTAATGTTAGTGAAGTTCACAGCAACTATGCAGAAAATAATCTACACAGGAAACTGGAGAAAATTTCAGAATACTGGCAAACTAGCATATTTGCTTTCTACATGATAAAACAATTATTTGAGAAGGTGATAAACATGTACTCAGAACAAGAATTATTATATAGTCACTTTCTTTTATTGGTTTTCTCTGTGTTTCCTTGGACAACAATTCTTATTTATGACTAAGACACTGTTGATTAATATAGTACCTATTGTTGAATTCTCAAAATGCTAAGCCCCAGTTACATTTTCTTTTTATTTTTTTAAAATATGGGGTTTTTAATTGATTGTTTAGAGAGCGAGAAAAGGACAGGTTGAGAAAAGAGAAACATTGATGATAGAGGAACATCGATCAGTTTGCTTCCTGCACACCCTCTACTGGGGATTGAATCTACAACCGGGGCATATGCCCTCATCAGGAATCAAACCAGCGATCTCTTGGTGCATGGGACAACGCTCAATCCACTGACACTCAATCCACTGAGTCACACTCATCAGGCTACATTTTTAAATAAATAATTTCACTGCAATATAAACAAAAATTAAAAAATATTATGTAAAAGGTGGGAAGAGCACCTCTGTCAACCTGGAAAAATTAGTAGGAAAGAAGAGACGGATAGAAAATAAGTTTCACAGAAGAGATGAGGCTTGAGCTGAATCTTGAAGAATAAATAGAAATTTTCCAAAGAGAAGAAAAAGTGAAGCATAGGGACAAGATTGTACTGGAACAAGGAGACCTAAATAATCCATACATTTTTTCCACTAACTGTTACTTTCAAACTTAAGAGTAAAGAAAGTTAGTGGTACATCATTAATCAACACTAAAATTATCTTGAGGTTTGACAAAGCCAAATAATAAATTACTTCTGCCAGACAGAGCCAGTAACCTTTTATAATATCAATTTAGATTCACACAAATCGAGAATTACTCACATACACCTCACATTCTCCTAAGGTTCTTCCAGCCATGCATCAAAATTATATGAAAGGACATAAATTTGATTACAAATGATCAAGACCTTTCCTGTCTGTAACATTTCAGATCAAACTCAGAATGAAGTGTGTTTCCTGAATCATTACAACCATGACAAAATTTTTTTTATTATGTTACACTATTTGTACAACCTACTGGAGTGACTGGGTATATAACACTTTATTTTGATTAAGCACCATAAATGCAATCATTTTTCTTTCAGGAAGACTTTAATATGAAATATTCAACTTTGTTTTATTATCATTTAATGTTTAAAACAGATGTTTCTACTCTATGTCTGAAATTTACCTCATAATGTCAGGGTTAAAATTAAGGAAAAGATAATGGTCAAGTATGAGTGGAGAGACAAAAGGCTTAATTAAGGTGGAGGAAAGAAATATATGGAGATTAATAATGGAATGGCATCAAGTTAAGAGTGCATCAATGTTGGAATGAAGATTATGTTTGGGCCCCAGCTGGTTTGGCTCAGTGGATAGAGTGTTGGCCTGAGGACCGAAAAGTCCCGGGTTCGATTCTTGTCAAGGGCACATGCTGGGGTTGCTGACTTAATCCCCAATAAGGGGCATGCAGGAGGCAGCCAATCAATGATACTCTCTCATCATTGATCTTTCTATCTCTCTCACTCTTCCTTCCTTTCTGAAATCAATACAAATATATATTTTTTTACAAGAAATATAATTTATTATAAAATAATCATACGTTTTACTTCCATAGGAAATGAGACTCTTTACAACTGTTTCAATGTTCACTTGTGCTATTTCTGTACAGAAATGGTTACTAGATTTAACAGTCTCTCTTGTAGCATTCTTCTACAAATATATTTTTTAAAAAAGATTGTGTTTGGAATAAAGGTAATGGACACATGTCAAAATGCCCTGCCACAGAACCTTTTCTACTGCTCATGAGTAGATTACTAATTCTTAAACCTATAGACTAACAAACAATAACTGAAGCATTAGTTAATATTAATATTTAACAGATATATGCAATGTAAAAATAATAAAAATAGAGGTGATAGATAAATAGATAAATACATGATAGAATAACTGATATATAATGGTATATTAATAGGAAAGTGCTCATTGGAATTATTATTTTAAATTCAATGTTACAGTTCAAATTTTGAATACAATTTTAAAGGGTGAAGTTGAACACAGAAGCCAAATATAAATTCAGCAATACTAGTATTTTGAACAAAATTTTCCATTAAGCTAGGAATAAGGTAAAATAAAAAATAAAAAATTGAATGGGTTTTGTCCTTATCCTTATTATAGAATGAATCCTCTCCATTTCTACTTATGACTGAGATTAAGACAATCAAAGTACTTATATTATACCAGGATTTGTGTCAAGCACTTGAAATATTGCTAAGTACAAAATAGAAACCAGGACTTCATAGAATTTATAGTAAGTGAAGAAGATAGCACTCAAATAATTACATAAATATGCATTTAATTATTACCATGGAAGAGATGTGAAGGAAAAGTTCATGATGAGAATGCATAGGAGGAAAACATAAGCTAATTTGAGAAAATGGGGAGACTTTCATAAGACAGACATTTAAACAGAAATTTAAAGTGGCCCTTATTGAGATTATCCAGAAAAAAATAGATAGTTTTCAGGCAGAGATAAAAGTGAATGCAAATAAGAAAACTGTCTTATGAAACTAAAAGGTTAACAAGGCTCCAGTGTAAGCACTGAGGGAGTGTGACAGGAGAGATTCACCTCCCTGGCAACCCATGAACTTAGTCAAACAAGCTACACATCCTCCTGCAGAAACCACAGGCACCTCACCCTGCTGTCACTGCCAGGCCTGCCTTGCACAGCCCCTTTGGGTTCACTTTGCTCCCAAATGCACCATTTGTATTCACTTCTCCTGGGCTGTGAGAACAGATGACTGATAAACTGTTGCCCATTGCATCTGTTTAGTATCAGGTGTTGTGTTTTATATCATCTCCTATGCGTTAGGGCATAGGATCCCTCCTCTACCAATGGGCTGAGTAGGAGGTAGTCATAACACCCCCAAAATAACTCTTCCTCTGATCCATATCTAAATACATAGTGCTACCATCCAACAAGTTGCTTAAGCCAATAAGCGATCTTTGATTATTTTCTTTCCCTCTTATCTCTTCTAATCAGTCAATTCTGCCTCAAAAACATAACCCAAAACTATCTGCTTCTTTCTATCTGTATTACCTCCTATGTTTAGCTAACATTTCTCACCTGTATTGCTACAATGACACCTTAGCCAGACTCAGCCTAAACAGTTCATTATTTACACATCAGCCAGTTTTTTAAAACTCCAGTAGTTTTCCATCACACTTAAACCAAAATATAAATTCGTTTCCTAGATTATGAAGTCATAAATGATTTGATTCTGCCTCTCTCCTTAATTCATCTTTCCTTATGTATCACATCAGTCACTCTGTTTCAACTACATTAACTTTTTTTCTAGTTGCATCAATACCATTTATTGAAAAGACTGTCATTTGCCCCCTATATTGAAATGGCATTTTTGTTATAAATCACATAGCAATATGAATATGAGTAGGTGTTCTTCTGTACTACATTTTATTTCATTGTTATATTTGTTTGTTTTCTAATAATACACACTTTTTTTTTTAATATAGCAAAGGTGGAAATTTATTGAGGAACAAGTACAGACTCCCACATGGGGAGAGGGAAAGAGTCCCACAGAACTGACTCCCATGTAGGGAGGGGGAAGAGTCCCCTAATAATATACTCTTAATCACTGTAGCTTTATAGTAAGTAAGTAGATATATAGTGAAACCCCTCCAATTCTTCTTCTTCGACTGTCTTGTCTATTTAGGTTTTTGAAGTTTTGAATTAGCTTGTTGTTTTCAACAAGAAAATATGTTTAAATGAGATTGTATTGAATATAAGAATATATTTTAGGACTATTGATATTTAAATAACATTGAGGTTTTAATTATTCATAAATTATGTTTCAGATGTATTGACGGTATCAAGTTTTTATTTTATCTTATAACTAGGGGCCTGGTGCATGAAATTCGTGCACTGGGGTGGGGTCCCTCAGCCCAGCCTTCCCCCTCTCACATACTGGGAGCTCCCAAGGGATGTCCTACTGATGGCTTAGGCCCGCTCCCCATTGGGAACAGACCTAAGCTACAGTCTGGCCTCCCTTTGCGGGAGGTGACCAGGCTGATCAGGGGAAGGTGCCAGCCCCATCACCCCCTGCTGCAGCCACTGCCAGTAACTGCATCTGCCAAGGTATTTTCATCAACATGGACTCCAGTCCCTTCACCATGAAAAAATGACAACTTTCTTTAAGCATTTTCAAGATGTGTCTTTCATAGGATATGACAGTTCTTTCTTTATTTTTCTTTTTATCCTCACATGAGGATATGTTTCCATTGATTTTTCCCCCTTTCCTCTGATCACAGGCTCAGCCCCTACCCACCCCTCCGATGGCCAGCTGGGAGTGACCTGGGTGCCGAGGAGGTTCCCAGGACCCAGGTATGTATGCAAATTAATCACCATCTTTGTTGGGTTAATTTGCATACTCACTCTGATTGGCTATGGGCATAGCAGAGGTATGGTCAATTTACATGTTTCTCTATTATTAGGTAAGATTACCTGTTTCTGGTATATAGTAGTAAAATGGATATTTGTATGTTGGATTATTTTGCTAATTCACTCATGTTCTAAAAACATAGATTTTTTGGATAGTCTACAAGTAGAACCATATTTACAAAAATTGACAGTTTTATTTCTTTTTTCCAATTCTTTAACATTTAATTATTTTCCTTACCTTTCTGTACTTGTTAAGAACTACAGTAAAATATTGAATAGAAGTAATAATAGTGGTCATATTTGTTTGGCTCCCATCCTAGAGGGAATGCTATAGTCACCATTGAATATATTGTGTGTGTTTTTTATAGAACTCATGTGATTACATCGGGCCAGTGAGTTAATTATGAACAGATGAATAGATGGATGGTAGATGGATTGACTAACATACCAATAAATAGGATTTCATAAATTCTAGAAACAACTCAAAAAGGTTTTTAACTATAGAGAAACGTTGGCACAAACAATTTCATCCAGCAAAACTCTTTTTACTTATTTTTTTTAAGACATGGGCAATTCGAGAAGGCAAATGATCAATTTTACAATTTTTTTTTTTTTTTTTTTTTCAATTTTACAATTTTGATTAGCAGCTGATCACAGAATTATAAAAAATCCTTGCCTTTGTGGTAGGCATAGGGACAGTTGTAAGAAAGAAAGGAAAGGAAACAGCTGTTGAAATATTTCTTTCTACTTTATTCAAACATACACTACAACAGTTTTGAAAGATGTTGATTTTCAATTAAACCTGTAATTTAACATCCCAAGAATTGATAAAGAAAATAAATAATGTATAACATGTTATAGAAAGATTTCTATATTACAAAATCATTTGATATACTTCTGTCCTAGAAGAAAACGCAAATTCAGGAGGCACATCTTTGACTTATTTTTTGATGGGTTAGCCTACACCAACTTTCAAAAGAAAAAGTTTTTGACCAAACTTTACAAAAAAATAAGTTTTAGATGATTGCTCCAGGTGAGCATGTGAATGTGTTTAATTTTAATAGCAGCCCCTCCACAAGTCTCCTGACTTAATCTTATATAAAAAACAACAACACTGCTTATCACTAGGCATTGTCTTAGTTAAGGTTGCTATAAAAAAAGTACCATAGACTAAGTGCTTTATAAACAACAGAAATGTATTTCTTTCAGTTCTCTAGAGGCTCAAAGTCTGAAATCAGAATGCCAGCTGATCAAGTTCTAATAAGAGCTCTCCTCTGGGTTGCAGACAGCTGACTTCTTGTTGTAGCTTTGAAGCATCCATCTTATATAAAAACTGCTGTTTGAAATTTTAACCCTGCCTTTTTGGCTTCTGTAAATGCTTGCTTACTTAAATAATAAGGAAAGTAAAACTATTCTCATTCCAGAGAGGCCATAAACTATGCCCCAGACAGAGTTGTCAGTGCTGGCGCCAGGCCAGGCCTTGAGATATGGTCTCATGGCCCCTTCCCAGCAGAGAGGCCTTCTTTCTCAGAAGGCCCAGAAGTCTCATTCCAAATTTGGGAGAAAAAGGACTGAAAAAGTATAAATAGAGAAAGTTTTCTCCATGTTGGGGGGCTCAGAATTTGAAAGACACATTTTTCTCTGGGCCTGCGTATAATCATAATTAAAATGTAACTCCCTTTCTCTAAGCGTGGTTATTTTTTTCTCCAGTCTTCTGGACAGCTTCACCTGGTGGACAGCAGAGAGCAGCTCTCTTATGTCTTTTATAAGGGAGTTATTCACATTCATTGTGGATCTACCCTCATGACCTCATCTAATCCTAACTACCTCTGAAAGGTTCCACCTCCTAATACCATCATTCAGTCCATAAAAGGCATTCACTCTATTATTAGTACTTTGATCATGCTTTGAGCATATAGCTTTATAAATATTTAGAGGGTGATTATATTTCCAAATATTTTTAATGATGTTGAGTCAGACTGCATAGATGGCCCTAATAATTCCCCTCCCATCCAAGGGAGAGCCCCTGAATCTGGGTTAGCCATGTAATTTACTTCACCAAATGCAACATTAGTAAACATTATGTAAGTTTCACAAGGACTTGGTCTGTTTCTAATGCTTAGAACAAGAGTAGGGCTTGCCATATTGTTGCCTTTAGAACCCATGTTGAAAGATATGTGGCCTAGTTGTTCCTCTGTCATTGTAAGCATTAGCCAGACTGTGAATGAGGTCATCTAAACCAGTTAGCCTTCCCACCACACCAGCGGACCCCAGCAAACCCAATCCAGAACTTCCCAGTAGCAATGGAAGTTAAATTTTTATATTAGGCTACTATTAAAGCTATTGGAGGGTGTGTGTTTTTAGCAGAAATGTTTACTAGTGGATATAGTAGTGGTTGTTCATCTTTGTCTTATTGATTTTTTAAAGAAAAAAATCATTGCAATTAAAGGAATGTATCTGGTCTCTGTCATGTAGAGTTTTTGTGGCCCTTGAATACTGCCTAAGTGAAAGAATATCCAAAATCCTTTTAAAGTATTTTTCCAAAGAAACTCATAATTTAACCAGAGAAGGGTTTTGAGTCAGTTTGTGAATACGTATGTGATTAAATATTCTAACAGGGAATCGATACACTAACATTTTTATCCAAAGTTGGTTCTTGGGGCTTGTATATTTTCTGTTAGATTGAACACAGATAATGATGATGTAGATACTAGTAGCTATACACACATTAGAAAAAAAAAGAAAAAATTTTGAAAATGAGATAAAAAGATATTCATGTCACTATGTAATTTTTGAATCAAAGAAAAACCCTATTATCAGTTGTATTCACTGCTTATTAGAGTTACTCAGAAAGTCCTTTGAAGTGCTTATAGCAGGCAAATTATTTGCTTATGTTTTTCAGTAAGGGACTTGAATACAGGCTTTATAATTTCATCACAAAATGTTAAAAATAATAAGGGTCTTAAAGGAACCACACAAATAGGTTTAGATACTTCTCAGGCCATTTAAAAAAAAATCCTTAAAACCTCACACCACAAAAGTGCTAATTAACATGTCAAAAACACAAGGAAAAATTTTAGATAAGTTCAAATCAATTACTTCAACAATTCAACATAAAACGTCTAAAGTCAGAGAAAGACAATTACCATATGATTTCACTTATATGTGGATTACGAAGAACAAACAAAACTGAAACAGACTCATAGATACAGAAAACAAACTAATGGGTACCAGACGGGAGGGGCATTAGAGGTCTGGGTGAAAAAGGTGAAGGGATTTAAAATGTACAGATTGGCAGTTACAAAATAGTCACGGGAATGTAAAGTATTGCACAGGGAATAGAGTCAATAATGTTGTAATAAGTATGTATGGTGCCAGGTGGGTACTAGGCTTACCAAGGGATCACTTCATAAATTATATGAATGTCTAACCATTATGCTGTACACCTGAAACTAATACTGAATGTCAGCCAAAATTAAAAATTAAAAAAGAAAATGTTTAAAGTGATCAGAAAATAAATGAAAAATATTTTAAAAACTTGAAGTATTCATATAATTTCCTCAGCTTTTCACTCAGCTAAATGGGATGACATTTAACCTACCATCGCACCATTTATAAAAAAAATCCTGCTGCAACATAATGCTTTCACTAATGTTTTTCCAAGTAAGCATACAACAATAATTGAAACTATAGAAGAGATGTATATTAAATTTTCTTTTAGATTAGCAAATATTTGTCAGCCTTACCATAGGCTAATGCATGTGCCTTTGTGTTTGTTTCTGAGGTTAATTATGTGATCTCAGAAACAGAACCTGCTATAGCTTCACTAAAAAAAATTTTAAAAATACTTACGATTTGATAATAAAACAAATAAGTTTTAGTGTATATTTACATAGTGCTTTATATTTTTCAAAGCATTTTACAAAAACTATTATTTTGTCCCTTCACAACTATGTATAATAGGTATTATTGTCTATACTTTACTTTCAAGCAAGTTAGATGTCATTAAGATTGAATTCTTTGAAATGTACAAACAGATAATAATATATATTTAAAATACACTTTAAGAAGTGTAGGTGTGATGTCTACCTTATGTGTACATTAGGTGTAAACAGCTACACAAGAGGAGCAGACAGTTATCAGGAGTATGATTTCTTAAAAAGTCATGTGACAGCAGTATGGTGATTAGCAGAGGGAAGGGGCTGTTGGGGGAGGTAGAAGAAAGTAAAGGGAGAATAAATGGTGATGGAAGGAAACTTGATGTGGGATGGTGAACACACCACAATATACAGGTGATGTATTATAGAATTGTACACCTGAAGCCTATATAATTTTACTAACCACTGTCATCCCAATAAATTCAATAAAAATAATTTAAAATTTGTTTTAAAAAATAATATAACCCACTATATTGGTCAGGGTTCTACTACAAAAATAAATACCTACTCTGCCTAGTTTAATTTAATTCCTTTCGCTTTTGAAATCATTGAAACACCTGCAGAACTAGGCCCTGGCCAAGTCTCCAGGAATGACTCCAGGAAGAGAATCACTGGACCCGCCTGCCAGGATACTGCCTGCTCTGCCTCTCAATGGCACAGCAGCCAGACCACTCTTCACTACCCAGCAGAGTTCAAGATTAGCTGGAATACTCTTACTCTGGGAAGATTTTGCAGACTCCCCCCTCTCTCCCCCAGGATTTATGACTCCTTTGCAATCTGTATGCTATTAACACAATGCAAAGTTTGTTTGCATTTCATTCCATTAATTTGTTTCAATGTGCACCTCTCCTTCTAAACTCAGATCTTCAGATCTTAACAGTGTATTCTCTTCATAGCTATATCCCTAAATGTCTATTATAGGCTCCAAACTATAGTAGGCCCTCAATAAATTTTATGAAAACGTATTTCACATCAGTTGTAATTCTAAGAAATTTACATGAGTTAACTTACTTAACGTTCATAATTTTCCTGTTAAGAAGGTCCAATTGTTATCCTCATTTGGATCTTAGGAGTGCTCACATCCTAACCACTATGCTACTTTTCCTCATTGTCAAGGCAATGTCTCCCAAAGGCAGCAGCTTCAGGTTAGAGAAAAAGCATAAAGAAACCAATGGAATAGGACTAAATAAAAGAAAAACCTGAAGCTCCAAAGATTTAATCAAGCTATGGAGACTTTGGACTCATTTAATGGAACTTTAAAGAAAAGATTTTTAAGGGTCATGTATCCTATAGAATAAAAGGGTAATTGCAAATCAACCAAACAGCCGACCAATCAGTCACTATGATGCACACTGACCACCAGGGGCAGATGCTTAACGCAGGAGCTGCCCTCTGGTGGTCAGTGGGATCCCATAGAGGGAGTGCTGCTCAGCCAGAAGCCCTGAGCCGGTCTCACTGTTGGCTCAGCCCTGAGCAGCGGTGGTGGCAGGAGCCTCTCCCGCCTCCATGGCAGTCAGACATCCCCTGAGGGCTCCTGAACTGTGAGAGGACTCAGGCTGGGCTGAGGGACCCACCCCCTTGAGTGCACGAATTTTGTGCACCAGGCCTCTAGTATTTAAAAAATAATCATCTATCACAGTTGACTACTTTTTACAATTGAAATTTTTAAAAGCTGTCCAATCATCTACTGAAGGACACTTTGGTTGTTTCTATGTCTTGGCCACCATGAATAATGCTGCAATGAACATAGGAGTGCATATATGCTTGCAAATAAATTTTTTAGATATATATCCCAAAGCAGAGTTGCTGGGTCATATTGTAACTCTTAAAACTGAAACTCACAAACACAGACAACAGTATGGTGGTTACCAGTGGGAAGGGGGTTGGGAGAGGGTAGGAAAGGTAAAGAGGCCTAAATATATAGAGACAGAAGATGTTTGACTTTAGGTGGTGGGCACACAATACAATACACAGATCACATATCATAGAAATGTATACATGAAATCTATATAATCTTATTAACCAAAGTCACCTTAATAAATTATTTAATAGATTAAAAGCTAAAAAAAAAAAAAAAGGTAGGGCCTCTTTATAAACACTTTAAACGTGATATTCTGTGAAAGAACTTAAATATAATAAATCATGATTTAGCCAACCTCTCTCATCAATCCCTGATCCAAAGCCAAACAAGAGCAAGTTCAATGCAGGTGGAAAGCTCTGTAAGTGGAACTTTGGAGGAACAACAGAAAACACAGTCTTTCAAGAGTATGGAAAGAAAAGGCTACTTTATTTTAAACAACACTTAAATATTTTTTAGTAAATGTGGATATTAAGTGGACTGACTAAAGAAAAAGGCAACAATAGCGTAGCCAGTTTGCTCTTTCTCCATTTAAAGTATTATTTCAGGAAGAAATATCTGAAAAGATACACAGCTAAGAAAGAAGCCAAAATGAAGAGCATGCTCAGCCTAGAGATTGGTTAATCAGGCCCAGGGAGAGCTAGAAAACAGAAACTACTGCTCTGCAATAATTTATGCTAATTATAAATTTTAACAGTGTATTTAACAGTGGCTTTGTGGGATAGTTCAATATCCCTGTATTCCACTCTTTATCAACTGAAGGACAGGTGAATTAGATGGCTCAAAACTACCCAGAACAAGACAGTCAGTTTTGAGACCATTTCTTCGTGCCATTTGTTAGTCCTCTGCATGTCTGGTGAGGATTCCTTCTGTCTTAGAAGCAACAAACAGTAACCAGCACTCAGCATTCCAGAACCCCAAGGAAAGTACTATGAAGAGAATATCTACTTTCCAAAGATTTTTCTAAACCAACCCTTTATACTCAAGTTCTCACAAATATTTATTCTGTTATTTCTGTTCAAAATAATTGCACTGGCATTCAGCCACTAGTAGTAAAAAGGAGATAAATAGTATTAAATCTTTTCAGTTGGACATCTCTGCCAACAAATATATCTCTGCAAAAATACAGTCTTAAATATTTTTCTTCATAATGTAAGTCTATCAACATTATTTGTATTCAATACAACACATGTATATATAAACAAAATAATAATAACAATATACTAACATCAATAATTATAAGTTATGGGCTAAAGAGTCATTCTCATACTTGAGCTTTCGTTTTCATAAAAGAATGTGCTTATTTTGCATGATAGGAATAGTTGTGAAATCTATGTAGAGTAAGGAGAATATGCTAATAGTAACCACATATAACTTAGGACTAGATAATGCTTTTAAATTTCATTGTGTATAAAATAGATTTAATATGTCAAAACTGATGTTCAGAAGTAACTTACTTAGTTACCAAGTGAGGCAACCAAAATTATTATTGCTTAACTGTCACTATTTACCATAGCAAATTCAGTAACTCTCAGGAATTTAAATTCTACTGAGTCTTAGGTGAGAAGTATATAAGCTATCATATTAACAAATTTAGAAATCTACCAACCTCTCAGAACATATGTTTAAAAGATACAAGATGAACTTACATCCTAGTTTCCCAGTTGCACTCCTTTCACTCCTGATAGGCTCTGTATAGGTGATAGACTAAATGGCTTCCCTGCTCATTGGTCATACTATTCTATAAGCTAATATTGATTAATCACAATTATCTTGCTGAGAATGCCCTAAACCTGAATTAAGACTTTATAAGCTTTGCAGATTCATTTATGCCATTTCACCAGGATCAATATTACACTATATTTGTATTAAAACAATTTCTACTAAAAGAATTATATGACAACCTCTTAAGCATATCTGGTCAATCATAGGCATACTACATGGATATTAACATCTAAAATTTTAGTAAATACAAACACAATTATTTCTTTGTATTTAATCAAATGAACTCATTATTTTCTTCATAGAAAGTTGGAAGTTACTATTTTAATTTAGGAAATCAAAACTTTTAGGAAAGTTTATGGGCCTGCATCTTAATTCAAGCTGATATACACTGAGTGGCCAGATTATTATGATCTCTGAATGCATAATAATCTGGTCACTCAGTGAATATCCTATATAATAAAAGGCTAATATGCAAATTGTCCCCTTGACCAGGAGTTCAACCAGCAGGCAGGCCGGCCAAACACCCATATCCCCTCCCCCTGGCCAGGCTCGCTGGACCCCACCCATGCACGAATTCATGCACCAGGCCATGAATGGCCAGATTATTATGCATTCAGAGATCATAATAATCTGGCCACTCAGTGTATATATTAAAATGTGCTTCCCTAAATAAGTTCATTCTGCAGAAGATAAAATTTTGAGATGGAAAGATGATTAGTAGGGAAAAGAGTTTTGGGGTATGTTTTTTTTGTAATTTTAACTTAGTATATATCTAAAGGTATTGAGTAAAGGTATAGTTTATAAACAGCCTTTGGGAGAGAGAAAAACAAGAGAAATGGGAATTAGACAGCCTCGGTAGACAGTCTGAAGTTAGAATAAGTTCCAAATACTATCTATTCCATTTCCAATTAGTACCTTTCTAGAATCATCTTGAATTTTCAAGGATAGAATAAGGATATTTATGAACTATAAAGAGTGACATTATGGAATGTCATTAAACTTAGATATTCATATCATCTCCTAGAGAGTAAAAGTATGATATACATAAGCCCTATCCCCAACATTTTTTTTTTGTCAAATTCAACTTACTATTATTTTAAAAAGGAGAAAGGGCTGCAATTGTCTTGGAAGTGTTTTTTTTTTATTTAGTTTTACATGAATATAATGGCTAGCTTTTATGTGCTCAATACTACATAACATCTTATCTTTGTAATCCTGTTAAATAGATATAAAAGTTAGATCACATGGTCAATTTGCAAAATAATTTCTAATATTATTTAGAGGAGCTAATGGGAGCTTCATTGTGAAACTTAACTTGGTCTGTGCCCTCAACCATGGTAAATGAGGCATTAGCCAGAGAGAAGGGAATGGCAGCCTTGTAGCAAGTGCAAGGTGATTTGAACACATAAAAGAAAAACAGGAGATATCTGTAATACTATCAACACTAAAAAATGTATTTAAAAAATAAATCTAAGACCAAATCTAAATAAATAAATAAATCCTATATAATAAAAGCCTAATATGCAAATCGATCTACTGGCAGAACAACTGGTGGAATGCCTAGTCATGAGCAGCTCCTGAGTTGAGCATCTGCCCCCTGAGAGGGAGGCAACTGGTGGCAGCGATTGAGGGGCAGAAGGCAGGGCGGGCCAGTGGGTGGCTCCAGGCTGCTAGCCAAGGCAGGTGTCAGCGGGGGCTCCCTGATTGCCCTGCCTGCCAGTTGCCCCACAGATGGCCCTGATCGCAGGCCAGGCCTAGGGACCCTACCCTATATATTGGGAATAGTCTCTTAGTTTTAAAAATTAAAACCTGGCAAGGCTACTCTAACACTGAAAAACCAGGATGATGCAACGGTGACATGCGTGGACTCTGGCCTGCACATTTTGTGGTCAGTTCTGATTCTAACACTTATAACTGTGTGACAAAGCCAATTGCTTAACTTCTCTCTGCTTCAGTTTTTCCACTCATAAGATGGGGAAAATGGTACTACTGCCTCAGAAGGATCATGTTATGTACTACTTTTTATAATCAGGGCAAAAAAATGTAGCTGCCCATACAACAGCAAGATGCCTCTCACCTGTATGAACAGTATGGTCACTGGTGCATGCAGCATCCCAGATCGCGAGAGGGATGTCCAACTGCTGGTTTAGGCCCAACATCCCCTGAGGGGTCCCAGAATGCAAGAGGACACAGGCCAGGCTGAGCCTACCTCCTCCCCATGCATCAATTTCGTGCACCGGGCCTCTAGAAAATAAATAAAAGAACATGGAGAATTTAGAGGAAGCTGCAATAAGAACTTGCTTTCCTTGAGTGGGAATTTTTCTTCTACAATAAGAGAAAATAACAAAATTGCTACCCCAAGACTAAAACTGTTTAGCATTACATGAATGTTAACTAATTCAAGTTAAAGGAGCCCCATGCAATGAACTCTAGTATAGATAAAGCACATTTACGTAATTATGAATATAAAAACAGGTTCATATCACTAAAATAGTAGATATTCAAACGTTCACAAATATCTAATGATTATATTATTTTAATTAATGTTTAGTATATACACACATTATCTGGATGAAAAAATGTAGATATCGGAAGGAAATTAATGTCTATTAAGATCGTCTTAGTGGCAGTTATGAGCAAAAAAACAAAAAACCTAAACCACACATTAAAACATATTCTAAGACCAGATTTCCAAGCAGAAGCTTCCTAATGACCATCTCCAGTCTCAATGAGCACACTTTTTTAGGGAGAGAGGGGAAGGGAAAGGGACAGAGAGAGGGACAGGGAGAGAAAGATAGAGAAACATTGGCTGCCTCCTGAAAACCCCCTACTACAGATCAAGCCCCAAGCCTGAGCATCAGGAATCCAATGAGCAATCTTTCCGCACACTAGACGTGCCCAACCAACTGAGCCACACCAGCCAGGGCGAGCACCCTTTTAGTAAGTTTTATAACATATATTGTCCAACATTTGCTTTTATAAACAAGGCAAAGGCTGTCACAGTCAAGCATTGGCTAAATGCCTGATTTGTCATTTATGACAAAGCATAAAGGTGAGAGTCACTTGCTGAGGGCATACGGCACCCTCAGTGGGGCCCTCTGGCAAGTACAACAGAAGTCTTCTGAGCCAGATGGGCTGATGCTTAATCATCCCAGTGGATGATACATTGAAAGGTGGGAGATCAATACTGGTAATCCAAAGGCAAACTTCTATTTCTTTTTAATAAATATTCTGTGGCATTATAATATGCCCAGGAAAAAATGTAATACTTGAGTACATACTTCCCCTACTCTTCTGTGAAAATAGCTTCCGGAAGTTTTAGCACGTTTGGAAACTATTCTCCGAATGATCAAATCTCCAATGATATTTAATTTTCCCCTTGCACTTAGTTAGAAAACAGTTTATTTTTTTTAAAGTCAGTCATAAGGGAAATGACAGAAAAGACTTATACGCTACTGTAAAAGCAAAAATTACAGCAGACAAATATAAACAGGTAAGGAAGACTTTATTCAAGAATACTGCAATAGGAGAGAGAAACCAGAAGCCTGACTGTGCTCAACTTCCTGAAACCAAGGGTGGGACCGTTCTCAGCATCTGGGTGAGGGGGAGGACACTGACCATCTGTGTCTATTAATTGGCCTTACCCCAAGGAAAAGCATACGTTCTCTTGTCTTCATGACCGGGGATAGAAATTAGGCTCCTACCTTCCCACAGAGGCTGGGAGATACGGGCACTATCTTCTGTGATGATTATATTTAAAAAGAAAAAAAAAATGGCTTCCAGGTCCTTGAAAAAGATAGTCTGGAAACTGCTAAAACTGGCAAGAGACATTTAAAAACATTTACATCCCAAAAGATCAAAGAAAGAATTTAAAATTACAAGTGTTCTAAATTACATACTCTAAGGAAAGGGAGGGAAAGGACCTCTGGGGTTAGGCATGTGCCTTCTGTAAGGGCCAGGGATGAGAGGGAGCTGCCAGGGACAGGAAGAAGCCTGTCTTAAGTTTAGACAAGCTGAGGAGAATATGGAGGTCATCTTAATCACTACAAAGTCAGTGAATAATACAAAAAATACGTTTATAAAATAAAGAGGCTGCATTATTTTTCTCATTTTCCTTTCAAAATTATCATCCTTTTAAACACATATTCCACTTATACTTTAATTTGTATGTTTATCCAACTTTCTTCTCACTCCAGTAATCCTGAATGTTATTTTTCTTCGATCTGAATTTGCAGCAGCAACAAAACAACTTGTCATCAAAGCCCGAGCTGGAACCTGAACCTGTTAGTTACTTTCAAGTACATCCCCTCCTCCTCCGTATTGCTTGCCTTTCTAGTGCCCTTGATCTATAACCTACATTGAAAACCTTCCATCAGATATATATCTTCTTCCCAGAGCTAGCAGTGTGTTTTTTTTATTCTACATCTACCTATTTTCACTGGAACGATTTTTAAGAAACTTTTCTGATACACAACATCTTGAACCTAACTATATAACCTGGCTCTCCTCTAATGGTAAAATTTTGCTCAGTAAGTCCTCAGAATGAGCTGTTAATTCTCCCTGTATTTTATAGTTTGGAGATGTGTTTATATTTCCCTCAATATTTATTCTCACTACATTTCATTCGCATTACATTTGCTACTCATCCAAAAATTGTTCCTCATTTGAGCCCCTAAAAATTCACCTGTACACTCTGCTCCTCATTTTCATCACTGTCATCAATTGACCTCCACTTTCTTATGTCACATTTATTAAGGACTTTAGCACCTGAATTATAGTCTTTCTTTTCACTGATTCCGTCATTATTCTGAAAGACTATGTCCATATTGGCAGTCATCTAACAAACTTCACTGACATTCTCCTCTGACAAAACACTCTTAAGGTCTATATTCTAGATCTTGTCATCTTCCAAAGTTTATTTTCATTTTTTTAAATTTAAATTCTTTATTGTTTAAAGTATTACATATGTCTTCTTTTTCCCCCATTGACCTCTCCTCAGCCACTCCCACGCCCCAGCACATGCCCTCATCCCCCTACTGTCTGTGTCCATTGGTTATGCTCATATGCATGCACACAAGTCCTTTGGTTGATCTCTTACCCCTACCCCCCAGACTCCCCTGCCTTCACTCTGAGGTTTGACCGTCTGTTCAATGTTTCTATGTGTCTGGATCTATTTTTGTTCTTCAGTTTATGTTGTTCAGTATATTCCACAAATGAGTAAGATCATGTGATATTTATCTTTCTCTGACAGGTTTATTTTGCTTAGCATAATGCTCTCCAGTTCCATCTATGCTGTTGTGAATGGTAAGAGTTCTTTCCTTTTTACAGCAGCGTAGTATTCCGTTGTGTTGATGTACCACAGTTTTCTAACCCAATCGTCTGCTGATTTAAACAGTCACTTAGGCTGTTTCCAAATCTTAGCTATTGTAAATTGTGCTGCTGTGAACATAGGGGTGCATATATGCTTTCTGATTGGTGTTTCTGATTTCTGGGATATATTCCTAGAAGTGGGATTACTGAGTCAAATGGCAGTTCCATTTTTAATTTTTTAGGAAACTCCATACTGTTTTCCACAGTGGCTATATCAGTCTGCATTCCCACCAGCAGTGCATAGGGGTCCTTTTTCTCTGCATCCTCACCAGCACTTGTCCTTTGTTGATTTGTTGATGATAGCCATTCTGACAGGTGTGAGATGGCACCTCATTATCATTTTGATTTGCATCTCTCAGATGTTTAGTGATTTTGAGCTTGTATTCATATGTCTCTTGGCCTTCTGTATGCCCACTTTCAAAAAGTTTCTATTTAGGTCCTTTGCCCATTTTTTTATTGGGTTGTTTATCTTCCTTTTGTTAAGTTGTGTGAGTTCCCTGTAAATTTTGAAGATTAAACCTTTATCGGTGATAACATTGGTAAATATGTTCTCTCATACAGTGGACTTTCTTGTTGTTTTGTTGATGATTTCTTTCACTGTGCGGAAGCTTTTTATTTTGATGTAGTCCCATTTGTCTATTTTCTCCTCAGTTTCCATTGTCCTAGGAGCCACAAATTTATTTTCTGATCTGTCTTTTGAAAATATAATTCACATTCCTATTTTTACACCTCTACCACTAACTCTTCCCACTAAACATTCGTGAAACCTTATACCTCCTCTACTCAAACTGACCCTAGGGACCAGCACTTCAAGGACACTCTCGCTGCACCATTAACTTCTTGTCATATTCACATATCTGGCAGCCTACTTTGTAAATCTCTATCCTGGAAGTGTGAGAGACTTGTGTACAAATAAAAGTTCCTCATAATTGTGTTTTCTTAAGCCATTTATTTACAGTTTCTGGTCTTCAGTTTCCTCATCTATGAAGTAAGAAAGAGGTTGAAAATATTATACAAAAAAATTACATAAAAAGTGGTATGCACATACCTAAATCAATATATTGTAGCCAATAGTAACCATTATCATCTCAAAAATGCATTTTCTCTGAAACTAAATAACGCTGAAGAAAATCATAATAATCATCACTACAGAGCTCTGGTGTTCAACAATTAAAAATTCAGCATTGTTAGATATCTTTTTTCCTTTACTCACTAATCTCTCTTCATCACTATTCTTTGTACCTATCAAAAGTTATACAATTCTTCTGTGTGTGTTTTTTTCTGTAAACCCTTACCCTGCTTTTGCAGATATTATTCACAGAAAAAACCAAGGACACTATAGTTATATCAGCTTATTTCCCATTTATCTCTAAATTTACCCATATTTGTACTCATTTCATCCAGTAATCTATGCATGTATGCATTCAAGAAACATTTACTAAGCATCTATCAAATGGCTAATACTGGGGATTTAGTGGCGAACAGGACTGAGAATTCCCTTACTCCTGAATTTTACACTCATGATAGTCATTGAACAAGTTATTACAAGTTTTCCAAGAGTTACAAAGGCGACGACTTTCCCAGGAACATAAAATGTTCTTAGTTCTGAATAATAATATTTAGCTAGTGAAGAAAAGGATGAAGCATATGAAGCAGAGAGAGTGTCATATACAAAACCCTCGGAGAAGAAAACAGTCAATGAACTAAAACTCAATGTCTCTAGACAACAGAGAACAAAGAAGGAAAGAACAATAAGTGGGACTGAGACTGCCAGGAAGACATCAAAGCTCTTCCCATTACTTTTATAGACACAGGATATACGAGTGCCCAACTCTGTTATAATTCCCACTCGCTCTTGCAATAAAGTGTGGTGCAGTAGTTCCCCTAACTGGCAGAGGATATGTTCCAAAACCCCAGTGATGCCCAAAACTGTGGGTTATACCAAACCTTATATATTCCATTTTTTTCCTATACATGCATACCTTGAATAATAATATTGATAAACTTGAATTTACAAATTAGGCATACAATAAACTTGAATTTATAAATTAAGCACAACAATCCTACATAATAAAGAGCTAATATGCAAATGGTTGTCATGCCCTTGCACCCTCTCATAGGAACTGCTCAGACATTCAACACTGGGGAGAGAGGAATGGGGACCAGCCAGGCACAAATGAGCTCATGAGAGAGGAATGGGGACTAGCCAGGCTGTGGCCCGGGAGAAGGACAAGCCTCCCGCCCCCTGGTCCTGGGTGCCAGCGGCTATGCCTGCAGCTGTGGCCCGGGAGAGGGACAAGCTGCACACCCTGTGGTCCCGGGTGCCTGAGGCTGTGGCCTGGGCAGTCACCCGCCCATGGTCCCCTGCGGCTACAGCTGGTGTGGGCAAAGCTGGCCCAGGACCTGGGTGCCTGCAGCTGGCCAGAGGAAGGAATCCAGGGTGTGGGGCGAGGCAGAAGCAGTTAGGGGCAATCAGGCCAGTATGGGAGCAGTTAGGGGCAATTAGGCAGGCAGGCAGAGGTGGTTAGGAGCAATCAGGCAGGCGGGCAGAGGGGTTAGGGGCGATCAGGCAGGCTGGCAGGTGAGTAGTTAGGAACCAGTGGTCCCAGATTGGTTCCAAGAGGGTACAGGCTGGGCTGAGGACCCTCCCCCCCCACCCCATACACAAATTTCGTGCACCAGGCCTCTAGTAACTAATAATAAAATAGAACAATTTTAACAATATACTTTGACACTTATGTGAATCTGGTCTCTCTCTCAAAATATCTTATTTACTATATTCACCCTTCTTATGATATGAAATGATACAGGGCCCACGTAATGAGACAAAGTGAGGTGAGGTGTATAATGTAGGTACTGTGATGTAGCATTAGGCTATACTATAAGGGTTACTTGAACAAAAGCACTGTGATACACAACCGTCAATCTGATAACCTAGAGGGCTACTAAGTGACTAATCCGAGGGGAGTGTGTACAGTGTGGATATGCTGGACATAGGGATGATTCACGTCCAGGGTGCGATGACATGAGATTTCATTACCCTACTCACAGTGATGTGCCATTTAAAACACGAATTGTTAATTTCTGGATTCTTTCATTTAATATTTCAGATCTCTGTTGACTGAAATCACGGAAATCAAAACTTCAAATAAGGGAGGACTACTATATGTGGCTAAGTTCTTTTCATTGGTGTGAGAGTGAAAATATGTTACACCTCAATGTGCTACTCATAAAATACCCCATACACCCTTCTTTATCCTCTCTATTTCTCTTTCAGGATGACTGTCAGGCAATATCCAGAACAATCTTGAAGTCAAATATTAGAAATTGCTGAGTTCATCAGCCTGGGTCCAATGTAGATCAGAACATCTGTTCACCAGGACATCAACCCTACAGTGGAAAAATTGGTTAATTAACCAACTAATAGCTGTAGGCCCACTAATAAAATGTTGCTCACATTCCTTAATGCAGTGGTTCTCAACCTTTCTAATGCCGCTACCCTTTAATACAGTTCCTCATGTTGTGGTGACCCCAACCATAAAATTATTTTCCTTGCTACTTCATAACTGTAATTTTACTACTGTTATGAATCATAATGTAAATATCTGTGTTTTCTGATGGTCTTAGGTGACCCTGCTAGTGGTTCTCAACCTGTGGGTCGCGACCCACAGGTTGAGAACCACTGCTATAGAACCTAAGACCATCGGAAAACACAGATATTTACATTATGATTCATCAACAGTAGCAAAATTACAGTTATGAAGTAGCAACGAAAGTGAGATTCTAGGATTTGGGGATTGGAGATATTTTGGAGAGGTCTTTTGTACCCTCCCATTGCTTTCCATATAGTGCAAAGCCAGCTGTAAGCACCTGTCCCCAAAGACACAACAGAGAATTAACCTGCCATGTATTACTGAAACTTGTAGTTCAGTTAATTCTCTCCCTTAACATTAATTGCTCCTAAGTGGATGATAAATTGGGACTGTCACTTATCTATATATTTGTTGGTTTGTAACACACTATACACTCCTATAGGTCAAGATTTTTTCTTCTATTTTTAACCAAATTCTATATTTCTCCTTAAGTCTTGCTGAGTGCATTGGCAGAAAATGGTTCCCCACTCTGCCTTTCATATCTTCTGCTCTGTAGTTTAGCACATATTGGAACTTAGTCTTAATGGGAATAGCAAACTTTCACATCTGTTCCTAAATTGCATTCTCTTCTCCAGTGTGTGTGAAAGAAGGACATTGTTCCTTGATATTGTCTCATCTGAAGTTGTTTTCTGTAGTGGATGCTTTTAGTTGTATAATTGTACAACCCAGAAACTGAGAGAAAATGTTCCTTAAATCATAAAAAGGCACCAATATTAAATATAATAGACATGTAATTTTCATATTATATATTTCAAGACACAGGCCTAATAATGTCCTCTGGCAAGTGTTCCTTTCTATAAATGGATATAATGCAGTGAAATGTTCACAGGTAATAAAATTCACACATCCCAGAATGTTCAGTGGACTATACACTGGTAAACTACCTAACAAAATGTTCAACTGGACAGTTCCCATAATCTAGAATTTCCTCTGTGGTAGGTGTAGTAATGGCTCCCACAAAGAAATCCTCGATCTAATTCCTAAAGCCTGTGAATACATTACTTTACATGGCAAAAGATACTTTGAGGTGAAGTTGAGGTTAAGGATCTTGAGATAGAGAAATATCCTGGATTTTCTTGTTGGATCCAATTCAATCACATGAGTCCTAAAAACAGCAGACCTTTCTTTCCCTTAGTTAGAGAAAAAACTATATGTATAATTAATGAATTGATTGTGCCTCCTCAAAATTCATATGTTGAAGCCCTAATCCCCAATGTGACTATATGTGTTGACAGGGCTTTGAGGGAGGTAATTAAGGTTAATGGAGGCTTAAGGGTAGGACCCTAATCTGATAGGGTGTTCTTTAAGAATAGAAAGACACACTAGACATCTCTCTCTCTCTCTCTCTCTCTCTCTCTCTCTCTCTCTCTCTCTGTGCAAATAAGGAAGAAATCATGTGAGGACGCAC
Source organism: Corynorhinus townsendii (assembly GCA_026230045.1). Lineage (NCBI taxonomy): Eukaryota > Metazoa > Chordata > Mammalia > Chiroptera > Vespertilionidae > Corynorhinus > Corynorhinus townsendii. The sequence goes on along the minus strand of JAPDVU010000001.1, from coordinate 73,110,208 downwards.
AAAGAAGTTGATTGTCTACAAGCCAGGAAAAGAGGCCCTAAAGCTGAGGGCACTTAGATCTTGAACTTCTAGCCTCCAAAACTCTGAAAAAATAAATTTCTAACGTTTATGCTACTCAGTCTGCAGTGTTTTCTTATGCCAGCCTGAACAGACTAATACACGGGAAAAGGATCAGAGAGATGCAGCATTGCTGTTTTTGAAGATGAAGGAATGGGTATGAGCCAAGGAATGCAAGGCAAGTCTAGAAGCTAGAAAATGCAAGAAAGTGGATTCTCCCTTCCAGCCTGCAGCAAACACAACTGTATCCACCCTTAATCTTATCTAACCACTAAGATATGTGTCAGTCTTCTGCCTTAAAGAACAATAAGGCAATACATTTTTGTTGTTTGAAGTCACAAAGTTTGTGATGACTTGTAACAGTCACAGTAGAAAGTGAATATATCTTCTAAGACTGAAAGAAAGACTATAAATGCTGGAATTGCTTTAAAAAAAAAAAGGACCCCACTAGGTGTGTGACTTACGCCATTACCCCCTCCAGCTTCTACTTTTATATGAGGACTATCATTTGGAGGCATTTTGGGAAGAGAGTTGTAGGCCTAGTAGAAATAAAGTGCTAAGGTGGTGGTTCCCCTTCCCTCCCACTTTCTAAGGAAGAGTTGTTGTTTGTTTTATTGGGAAGATCGAACAGATATATAGCCTCATCTTCTGAATCTAAGCCATATGAACATTTTGCTCTTACCATAGTTAGCATTTTCTAATTACTTGAGTGCACATAGTTTACAACCCAGGCCTTTAGCCATGCTGCTCCTTTCACCTCCTAAACCTCTGCCCCTTCATGACATTTAAAGAGTTACCTCTGTGACAGCTCCCCTGACTTCCTCAGAAAGAGTTAGTCAGCCAGTCCCTCCTCTCTGCTCCCACAGCATTTTCTCCATGCCTTGCTTTAATAGCTGACCTTTAAATGGGAAGCTTCTTTTTCCTACCCCTGAAGACTCCAAGCTTTTGAATCTTTAGCATCTGAATAACACCTTACACACAATAGGCACATGATAAATTAAATTGAAAAAATGCATAATAATAAATATCAAATAATCAAGAAAAGATTTACATAATATAGTCAATACCTTCTATTTTACACAGCATGGAAAAATTAACAAAATTATGTAAATTCTTCACAAAAATTCTAAATATAAAAAATGTAGTATTTAAAGAGAATATAATTAATTCCATGGAAGACTTAAGTGGAATATGGATATTGAAAAAAATTAAGTATCATTGCAATATAATTTATTCATTTGTTTTATCTATTTTCATAGTTTTAATTAATTCTAAAGCACTTTCAAAATATAGTTCTACTACAACTTTTAAATACTGTACATCATTTTTTAGTGCAATGACTGCTGTTAACACATTTCAATAAAATAAAACACATTTGTTTTAGTATTTGTTGCTAATATATTTTTGTGCAGTTAGTCAAAAAGTTCTTTGAAGACAACTGGATAAAATACAGGATAATGAGTAAAAACTGAAAATTGCTAACTTTTATAATTATCAAAAGTACACTGCTAAAAATTTTTAGAGTTTATATTTAATGATCTCTTGATTCCTTGAATAGAATAAGTCTATTTCTGTAGATATGACTACCAAAAATGTATCTGTATTATTTATTAAAATATTTGTGCTTACTACATGAATTTTGGCTCCATCTATGACATTTTAATTTATTCTGTCAGTTTGTCAAGAAAAAATTTCAGTGAACATATATAATTTGAAAGGTATAATGTCACATGTTGAAATACAAAGCAGAATTAAGCATGGTCATTGATTTCAAGAAGTTCACTGACTTTTGAAAAAGCACTTAATCCAGCAAAGCAGTTACTTTAGGTGCTATAAAGCGATCTGAATATTATGCCAAAAGAACCTAAAGGACTTGAAACTCTTTTTTATCTACTGGGATGGTAAGAAAATGCTAACCCAAATGAGTGATAATTGGACTGAGTCTTAAAAGGTAAGAAGCAGTTTGATATACTGTATAAGAAGGAATTTCCTCCTCTTCCCTCATTTTTCATATCCAATCCATCAACAAGTCTTGATTTTTACCTCCTAAATATTTTTGGAATATTCCATTTCTCACCATCTCCAATCTGATCACAGTCATTCAGGTAATCAATATCTCTCACCCAGACCAATGCATTGACATACTACTATATCTCTTTGCGTTCATTCGCTTCTCCCTCTCCACTCTCTTCTCCACAACACAGACAAATCTGATCATGTCACATGTACTCCTGCCATGGTTAATTTCCTTTCATGCTTTCCATTGATGTAAGAATTAAGGCAAATGTTCTTAACTTAGACACCTTGACCTTGTGCAGTCTGGCCCCTGTCTACCAATCCAAGTCCAATGTCTACTACTTGCCCCCCGCCCTTCTCTCTGTGTTCCAACCACACAGATTTCTCTTTCTCAAACAGATCACGTTCATTCCCAACACAAGGTCTTTGCTTATTTTATTTCCTTTTTCAGAAATGCCCATTCCTCAAAATTTTTTACCTAGTAAATTTTCATTTATTTTTATATTTTAACCTTCCTAACCACCTTCCCCTCTCAGGATAGATTAGAAATCTTTTCAGACACTTTAATGGTACAATATCCCTTTCCTTCAGATTATTTATCTGTGTGTTTTTTTAAATCTTTATTGTTAAAAGTATTACAGATGTTGTCCCACCCCCCAACTGACCCCTTCTAGCCCACCCCCACTGCCCACCCTAGGCCTTCACCACACTATTATCTGTGTCCATGGGTTATGCATATATGCATGCAAGTTGTTTGGTTGATCTCTTTCCACCCACCACAGCATTCCCTCTGAGAGTCAATTCAATTCAAGTTTGTTCAATATTTCCATGCCTCTGGATCTATTTTGTTTATCAGTTTGTTTTGTTCATTAGTGAGATCATGTGATACTTGTCTTTCTCTGACTGGCTTATTTTGCTTTGTATAATACTCTCCAGGTCCCTCCATGATGTTTCAAAGGGTCCTTCCTTCTTTTATACTGCTGCATAGTATTACATGGCATAAATGTACCACAGATTTTTTGTCCACTCATCTACTGATGGGCACTTACACTGTTTGCAGATCTTAGCTATTGTAAATTGCACTGCTATGAACATAAAGGTGCATATATTCATTCTGATTGGTGTTTTGGGTTTCTTAGGACACAGTCCTAGAAATGGAATCACTGGTTCAAATGGCAGTTCCATATTTATTTTTTTGAGGAAACTCCATGCTGTTTTCCACAGTGGTTGCACCAGTCTGCATTCCCACCAGGAGTATACCATGGTTCCCTTTTCTCCACATCCTCGCCAGCACTTGTCATTTGTTGATTTGTTGATAATAGCCATTCTGACAGGTGTAAGGTTATATCTCATAGTCATTTTAAGTTGCATCTCTCTGATAATTAGTGACTTTGAGCATTTTTTTCATATGCCTCTTGGCCATCTGTATGTCCACTTTGGAGAATTGTCTCTTTAGGTTTTTGGCCCATTTTTTAATTGGATTGTTTGTCTTCCTTTTGTTAAGTTGTATGAGTTCCTTATATATTTTGGAAATTAATCCTTTTTATCAGATATATCATTGGCAAATACACTTTCCCCTATAGTGGGCTCCCTTTTCATTTTGTTGATGGTTTCTTTTGCTGTGCAGAAGCTTTTTATTTTGATGTAGCCTCATTTGTTTCTCTTCTCCTTAGTTTCCCTTGCCCTAGGACAGTGGTCGGCAAACTGCGGCTCGCGAACCACATGCGGCTCTTTGGCCCCTTGAGTGTGGCTCTTTCACAAAATACCACGGCCTGGGTGAGTCTATTTTGAAGAAGTGGCGTTAGAAGAAGTTTAAGTTTAAAAAATTTGGCTCTCAAAAGAAATTTCAATGGTTGTACTGTTGATATTTGGCTCTGTTGACTAATGAGTTTGCCGACCACTGCCCTAGGAGATGTATTGGTAAACATATTGCTACAAGAGATATCTGAGATTTTGCTGGCTATGGTTTCTTTTAAGATTTTTATGGCTTCAAGACTTACATTTAAGTCTTACCCATTTTGAGTTTATTTTTGTGTATGGTGTAATTTGGTGGTCTGGTTTCATTTTTTTTGCATGTGTCTATCCAATTTTCCCAACACCATTTATTGAAGAGACTATCTTGACTCCATTGTATGCTCTTGCCTCCTTTTTCAAATATTAATTGAATGTAATGGCTTGGGTTGATTTCTGGATTCTCTGTTCTGTTCCATTGACCTATATGCCTGTTCCAATCTCTGTTTTTGGACTTGCTGTGCCTTTTTCCTTTAACACTCTTATCCTATATATTCACATGACATTTTCTTGTAACTCATCTCAGAAAGAATTTTTCTTATTAACTTCTCTGAAATAGCATCCTCCATCACTCACTGTACCCTCACTTTATTTTCTTTTATAGCATTTATTGTTACCCATCATATTATAGTTATTTATTTCCTGCCTCACCTTAGAACAGTGGTTCTCAACCTTTCTAATGCCGCAACCCTTTAATACAGTTCCTCATTGTTGTGGTGACCCCCAACCATAAAATTATTTTCGTTGCTACTTCATAACGGTAATTTTGCTACTGTTATGAATCATAATGTAAATATCTGTGTTTTCCAATGGTCTTAGGCCAGTGGTTGGCAAACTCATTAGTCAACAGAGCCAAATATCAATGGTACAATGATTGAAATTTTTTTGAGAGCCAAAATTTTTAAACTTAAACTTCTTCTAACGCCACTTCTTCAAAATAGACTCACCCAGGCCATGGTATTTTGTGGAAGAGCCACACTCAAGGGGCCAAAGAGCTGCATGTGGCTCGTGAGCCGCAGTTTGCCGACCACGGTCTTAGGCTACCCTGCTAGTGGTTCTCAACCTGTGGGTCGCGACCCACTGGTTGAGAACTGCTGCTGTAGAGCCTAAGACCATCGGAAAACACAGATATTTACATTATGATTCATTAACAGTAGCAAAATTACAGTTATGCAGTAGCAACGAAAATAATTTTATGGTTGGGGGTCACCACAACATGAGGAACTGTATTCAAGGGTCATGGCATTAGAAAGGTTGAGAACCACTGCCTTAGAATATAGTGCATGGGGACAGAGATTTTGTCTCTCCTATTCACCTAGAATTTAAACATTATGTGTTATATTGCTAACAATATTTGTTGAATAAATAAATTATTACTAAAATATCTATTTTGTGGGACTATTCAGATATTATCTGATCATAACATTAATATTCTCACAGGGATATCTATGGAAGCTTATGCTAATAACGACAGAAATTTCAAATGAGAAAATCTACATAGAGTTACTAAACAAGTATCTAGAACATAATGATCGGAGAATCCAAGATGGTGGCGTAGGTAAACACCTAAACTACTGCCTCACACAACAATTTCAAAACTACAACTAAAAGACAAAACGTCTGTCACCCAGAACCACGGGAAAGCTGGCTGAGTGGAAGTCCTACAACTAGAAGGAAGGAGAAAAGAGCATTGAGACGTGCACAAGTGCTGAAAAGCTGAGGTACAAAGGCGCGTGATCTGGGCTGGTGGCAGGCGTTGCGTTTTTCAACACAAAGGGAGACAAGCCCCCGATTACTCTGAAATACAGTTTCTGGGGAGATGCAGGGGACCCAAACTCCTACGGGGAGAAGCTGGATTGTCTGCCACTGGGTTGGAAAGGGAGGGGGGCCTGCTTGCAGAGCTGCGCGCAAGAATAATTGTTTACTGCGCTGGGGCATGGGACGCAGTCAGAGACACAGAGCCGGCTAACTAGCAGCCATTGCTGTTTGCCACACCCTAGCCTAGTGATGCCCTGAGAGCCCGCCCCACACAACCTACAAACCCACCCAAGCTCCAAGCAGCAGTTTTAGCATAAGAAAGGCCTGCCCTATCGCAGCTTAACCTAACAAACTTGCAGCCTGGATCAGACAGCTCCAAAACCTACAAACCCCAAGCGAAGAGGAGAAAACTAGCTCTCGCTGTAGCTCCTGCTGGGTGGACTCAGACAATAGCTGACCTGCACCCCATTGGAGATCCAAAAGCCAGTATACCTAGTGGTCATTGTGAGAAACCAGATTTCAACTCCTCACATCCATAAGTGACACATTCAAGAGGCAGACTCACCAAGCACCAAAGTCCCACTGAAACAAGTCCTGCACCATAAGCGTGTCTCCAGCATAGCAGTTCTTATAGACACAGCGAGTCCTCACAGCCTATTGGCCTGGAGGTCAATTCCTCCCAGTGTACCAACAGCAATTAAGGCTTAACTACACCAAGACTTTGCACTCAGCACACAAAGGGGTGTACCAAGAGCGTCCACATCAGATGATTGGGGAGGCTGAGCTACTACCCCCTATAGGTCACCTACCACACAAAGCCACTCCATCAACACAGGGAAGCAGCCAAAATGCAGAGACAAAGAAACATGTCACGAATGAAAGAAACGGAGGAAAGCAAACTACTGGACGACATAGAGTTCAGAACCATATTTATAAGGTTACTCAAGAATCTTCTAAAAACCGCCGAGAAACCTGATGACACTTCTGAGGAGCTTAGTGAGACCTCCAAGGACCTTAATGAGAATGCCAAAAAAATGGAAAAGGACCAGTCAGAAATTAAGCATACACTGTCTAAAATAAAGAATATACAGAAACTCAACTGTAGATCAACGTACCCCAAGAATCAAACCAAAGATCTGAAATATGAGGAAACAAAAAACACCCAACCAGAAAAACAAAAAGAAAAAAGAATCCAAAAATATGAAGATAGTGTAAGGAGCCTCTGGGACAACTTCAAGCATACCAACATCCAAATAATGGGGGTGCCAGAAGACGAGAGAGAGCAAAATACTGAAAACCTATTAGAAGAAATAATGACAGAAAACTTTCCCTACCTGGTGAAAGAAATAGACTTACAAGTCCAGGAAGCACACAGAACCCCAAACAAAAGGAATCCAAAGAGGACCACACCAAGACACATCATAATTAAAATGCCAAGGGCAAAAGACAAAGAGAGAATCTTGAAAGCAGCAAGAGAAAAACGGTTAGTTACCTACAAGGGAGTACCCATAGGACTGTCAGCTGATTTCTCAACAGAAACTATGCAGGCCAGAAGGGAGTGGCAAGAAATATTCAAAGTGATGAACAACAAGAACCTACAACCAAGATTACTCTACCCAGCAAAGCTATCATTCAGAGTTGAAGGTCAGATAAAGAGCTTCACAGACAAGAAAAAGCTAAAGGAGTTCATCGCCACCAAACCAGGATTACATGAAATGCTGAAGAGTATCCTTTAAGAAGAGGAAGAAGGAGAAAAAGGTAAAGATAAAAATTATGAACAACAAAATGACATCAAATACATACCTACCAACAAGTGAATCTAAAAATTAAGTAAATAAAAAATCTGAAGAACAGAATGGACTGGTGAATATAATAGAATCAGGGACATAGAAAGGGAGTGGACTGACAATTCTCAGGGGGAAGCGGGTGTGAGTGGTGCAGGAAGAGATTGGACAAAAACCTTACTCCTATGGATGAAGACAGTGGCAGGGAGTAAGGGCATGGGGTAGTGTGGGGTGGGGAATCAGGTGGAGGGGAGCTATAGGGGGAAAACAAAAAGAGGGACACCTGTAATCTGAACAATAAAGATTTATTTAAAATAAATAAATCAATCAATAAAAATATATACTAAAAAAAAAGAAAATAATGATCATTCAATATATTCTAATTATAATCATTAATAATTAATAGAAATAACTCTAGGAAACTTAGAAGTGCACAAAGTATATTTTTGGTTTTAAATGTCCTAATATTTTGACTAATAACAAAGATAAAAAGAATTTAAAATGACCACTTACTCTTTTTTTTTTTATAATTCTAGTTTATTTCTGCAATTCTGTTTAAACATTTATAAAGGGCTTTGAAACAAGAGGGCTAGACTCAGTGATTTGTACATATTTTATATTATAAAGTATAACTATATCATGCCACCAACTCTATCCAGTTATGTATATTTTCTCAAATCACTGCCTTAAATTTTCTCTTTATCTTTGAAGCTGTGAATTATATGCTTTCAAATAGATATAGAGCAATAAAAACCCCTATGAAAGTAAAAAATGCAATTACTTTCTAAGATATATACTAGTATATAGAGGAAGAAAATATGCCTAAAACTGACAATTTAATTATGGTCTCCTTAGTTTGAGGATGTGGTATTATATAATGTTCAGTCTGAACTACTTCAAGTCTGAATAATAAGACTATCAAATTGCCTGGTTTCCCATCACTATGCTGTTCAAAAATGCCAAATTTACCATTTTGGACTTTCCCATATTAAGAAATCCTGTATACAAATAAAAAATAAATAAAACTTTTAATTTAATTTATTTTATCTTTGAATAGTTATGTGGAATATTATAAATTGGAAATATTTTCTATTCTAAAACAATATCTATTCCAGTATATTTAGTTTTGTTTTTGTAGTTGAACATCAAACACAGGACTTTCTTGTGAACTATATAATTGTCTCACTAAAACTATTGCTCATTATATAGGGAAAAATCTGATAGCACACTGATTTATGCAAAAAAAATAGGATACTTCCATTTCTTCAGAGAAAATATTTTATTATTAAATTTTTAATATAGGGAAGCCCAAATATTTGATATTGCTCATTATTTTCATAGGTATCTAGATTATCAACAGATCCTTAGAATGCAATTTCTAATATTTTCTCTTTTAATAAAAATTCTAATATCATTTCTAGTACATAGTACAAAAAGCAACAGGAAAATCTAATAATAAAAATAACATTAAAAAGGCTTAGACTTTAGAAATAATTTTATATTGAGCTTTTCATAAAAGGTAAACTTCAATCAAATAACCAGAGTATAGAATCCTTGTGACAGATAAGATTATAGTAATGACATGAATAAATCTTATAGACATAATCTTTAGTGAAAGAAGCCAAACAGAAAATAAGTTCATATGGCATAATTTCACTCACATTAATTTCAAAGTGTTTTTTTGTGGGGGGAGGGGGCATGATACTCTTAGTGATTTGATAGAGGCATGAGAAAGCTAGTGACTTCTTTTCTGAAAGACATAGAAAGAATTGCCAGAAATCTTTCATGTCTTGATCTGGTTAGGGATTACCTGTTATATACGTATTTTTAAATGTATTGAACTGTATTCTTAGGATACATGCACTTTATACCTTTTAAGAAATACACTGAATTGTACACTAAGATATGTGCATTTTACTGTATGTGTCTATATCAATATAAAAATATGTAAACCCTCTAAATTACCAACTCATTATCCGTCTATTACTGGCTCTGAGGAATTTCACTATTAGTCCTGTCCAATGTATACTGATTCAACCTTTTATTATAAAATATACTTAGTAAATAGTGACAAGAGACATAAAGAATAAATATTGCCCATATATAATTAGCAGATTTAATTAACAACTAGTATTTGTGCTTTGCTCATAAGACAGTGGATCTGGACCACTTTCAGAGAGACTTAGCAACTTTTCCAATCTACCATATCTTCTAATAAAAACCTTAAAGCTTCCTTGTTTCTTTCTAAATAATTAGGATAAAGGATAATGTTTTGTTGTTAAAGTAATCAGTGCATCGTGTTGAAAATCAGTTCAGGAAACTTGAGAATTTTCTCTGAACAAATATTGTTATAAATGTCACCTTAGAATGTCTTTCCTTCAAGGTTCATTTTCTGTCTTGTTATTACAGAGGAGGCCCAAATTTTGTGCACAGGGGGGCAGTGTCCCTCAGCCCAGCCTGCACCCTCTCCAATCTGGAACCCCTCGAGGGAGTCCGACTGCCCATTTAGGCCCGATCAGACCTAAACTGGCAGTTGGATATGCCTCTCACAATCCAGGACTGCTAGCTCCCAACTGCTCACCTGCCTGCCTTCCTAATTGCCCCTAACCACTTCTGCCTGCCAGCCTGATCACCCCTTAACCTCTCCCCTGCCAGCCTGATTGATGTCTAACTGCTCCCCTGCCAGCCTGTTTGCCCTAACTGCCCTCCCTTGCAGGCCTGGTACCCCCCACTGCTCTCCCCTGCAGGCCTGGGTCCCCCCCAACTTCCCTTCCCTGTAGGCCCAGTTACCCACAGCTTCCCTCCTCTGCTGGCCGGGTCAACCCTAACTTCCCTCCCCTGCAGGCTTGATCGCCCCCAACTGCCCTCACTTTCAGGCCTGGTCCCTCCCAACTGCCCTCCCCTGATGGCCATCTTGTGATGGCCATCTTGTGTCCACATGGGGGCAGGATCTTTGACCACATGGGGGCAGTCATTTGTATGTTGGAGCGATGGTCAATCTGCATATTACTCTTTTATTAGATAGGATAGAGGCCTGGTGCATGGGTGGGAGCCAGCTGGTTTTCCCTGAAGGATGTCCCAGATCAGGCTGGGGGTTCCCTTGGGGCATGGGGCAGCCTGGGCAAGGGGCCTGTGGTGGTTTGCAGGCCGGCCATGCCCCCTGGCAACCCAAGTGGAGGCCCTGGTATCTGGGATTTATTTATCTTCTACAATTGAAACTTTGTAGCCTGGAGCGGAGCCAAGCCTTCTGCCCCCTTCATGGTGGCAGCCATTTCTGTTGGGATTTATTTATCTTCTATAATTGAAACTTTGTAGCCTTAAGCAGAGGCCAAAGCAGGCCAGGGCTACAGAAGCTTGGCTTCTTCCATCGCCGGGGGCAACTTTAGCCTCCTGCTCTCTCCAGCTCCGTGGCTGCTGCCATTTTTGTTGGGATTTATTTATCTTCTATAATTAAAACTTTGTAGCCTGGAGTGGAGGCCTGGGATGGCAAGGACAGGTGGAATGCTTGGCTTCCTCCATTGCCAGGGAAACCCAAGCCTCCCTCCTACTCTCTGTGGCCGCAGCCATCTTGGTTGGTTTTATTTGTATATTCGCTCCTGATTGGCTGATGGGTGTGGCTGGTGGGCGTGGCTTGTGGGTATAGCAGAGGTACAGTCAATTTGCATATTACTCTTTTATTAAATAGGATACTAGAGGCCCAGTATACAAAATTCATGCACGGGGGGAGAAAGTCTCCTCAGCCCAGCCTGCACCCTCTCCAATCCGGGACCCCTTGGGGGATGTCCGACTGCCAAACCATCAGTTGGACATCTCTCTCACAATCCAGGACCGCTGGCTCCTAACTGCTCACCTGCCAGCCTTATCACCCCTAACCACCTCTGCCTGCAAGCCTGATCTCCCCTAACTGTCTCAGCGGTGGTTTGGTCACACCCAACTGTCCCCCCTTCTGGTCTTGTCACCCCTTAGGGCTCCCCTGCTGGCCTTATTGCCCCCAACTGCACCCCTCTGCCGGCCTGGTCACCCCCAACTGCCCCCCCTGCTGGCCTGGTTGACCCTCACTGTCCCCCTCTGCAGGCCAGGTCACCCCCTCACTAACCTTCTTGCCAGCCTGGTCACCCCATGCAGTCTGCTGGTCAGTCATTTGGTCATCCCTTGCTAACCCCCCTGCCGGCCTGGTTGCCCCATGCTGCCTGGTGGTCAGTCATTTGGTCGTCCCTTCCTAACTCCCCTGCTGGCCTGGTCGCCCCATGCAGCCTGCTGTCAGTCATTTGGTCGTCCCTTCCTAACTCCCCTGCTGGCCTGGTCGCCCCATGCAGCCTGCTGTCAGTCATTTGGTCGTCCTTTCCTAACTCCCCTGCTGGCCTGGTCGCCCCATGCAGCCTGCTGGTCAGTCGTTTGGTCATCCCTCGCTAACCTCCCTGCCAGCCTGGTCGCCCCACGCAGCCTGCTGGTGAGTCCTTTGGTCATCCCTTACTAACCCTCCTGCCAGCCTTATCGCCCCATGCAGCCTGCTGTTCAATTGTTACTGTGAGGGCATCGTGACCAATTTGCATATTATCCTTTTATTAGTATAGATTGTCTGCAAATGAGGATGACTGAAAAGCATAACTTTTTTTAGTAGAGATACTATGTGTTTGATTAAGTGGCTATTTAGGGTGAAAATCTGACAATGGCAGTTTACAAGTTCACCCACAATCCTCTTACCAGCTATGTGCATAACCTAAGAGCAAGTCTCAGTGCTAGGAGTAGAAGCAGAAGAACATCAAAAGAGTTCAAGGACAAAGGGACCTGGGATTTCATCCAGGGATTGAAAAGTAATGGCAAGGAAGCTCATAAGGAGGACCTGGAAGATTCTGAACCAAGTGAAAAACTGTTCTATATCCTAAGTGTTTTAGGTACCTCCTGATGATAATAGTAAGGACAGCACTCCTAGGGTTCAGAGCCCACAAGTTCGTCAGCGCACCATGTCAGCAGCAAATCTAAGAGCAGAGTGAAATATATGAGGTAGGAAAATAGAACAAAGTGCTAAGAAAGCTTGAATCTCTAAGAAAAAAAAATGTTAGAAATAGGAGTTGTAAAATAATTTAAAGCATTATCAGAGAGTAATTCTGTATCCTGCTTAGCTAAATGAAATTTTATTATCAAGTTCCATGAATGTGTAATCTTTAAGAATATCATTTTCTGATAACTATACCTCCTTAAGAAGATAAAGTTATATAGTGACATCTTTTCTGAAAGACACAGAATTGTCTGTGAAAATTCTACTGAGGAAAATATCTGAAAGATAGAAAACATTTTATTGAAAAAAAATGTGGATTATATGGCAGGTCATCTTAAAAGGGGGACAAAAACAAGTTGTGCATTTTCTTATAGGAAGAATTTACTCAATTTTTTGGATAAAATATAATGTCTTTACCTACAGTTCAATCCTGTCATCTGTTTATCTTTTGAATCTGGTATTTTATGTAGAAAAGTCCATTGTTTTGCCTTTTGCAATACCTTTTCCCTCCTTTGTTGTCAAGTCTTCCTGAGTCAAAACAGGGCAATGGACCAAAGAGTGGAGCAGAGCTACAGCAAAACAATATGAGAAAGACATTATCTGCAAGTTTGAAAAGTCCTGGGCCCAGCAGGAAACAGAGAGCTCTCTGCAGCTGGGTAATAAAGCACTACTTACAGAAGTCTGTCCAGGGTGTAGGGAAATCAGAGGAGATAGTGCAGCAGGGGGCAAGGGAGACAGCAGAGAAGAGAACAGTGGATGTAGCAATCCAGCCAATAGGAGCTGTGGTGGGGAGAGGCAGCCACATATAAGTGAGATCATGTGATACTTATCTTTTTCTGATTGGCTTATTTCACTCAGGATAATACTCTCCAGGTCCCTCCATGCTATCTTAAAGGTTAAGAAATCCTTCTTTTTACTGCTGCATATTATTCCATTGTGTAAATGTACCACAGCTTTTCATCCACTCATGTGATGGACACTTGAGCTGTTTTCAGATCTTAACTATTGTAAATAATGCTGCTATGAACAAAGGCATGCATATGTTCGTTCTGGTTAGTGTTTTGGGCTTCTTAGGATATATTCCTAGAAGTGGGATTGCTGCCTCAAATGATAGTTACATTTTTAATTTTTTGAGTAAATTCCATGCAGTTTTCTATAGTGTCTGCACCAATCTGCATTCGCACCAGCAGTGCACTAGGGTTCCCTTTTCTCCACATCCTCATTAGCACTTGTTTGTTGATCTATTGATGGTAACTATTATTGCAGGTGTGAGGTGGCATCTCATTGTAGTTTTAATTTGCATCTCTCTGATGATTAGTGTTATTGAGTATTTTTTCATGTCTCTTGGACATCTGTATATCCTCTTTGGAGAAGTGCCTATTGCTAAGACTACACTTCTTCCCATTTGTTCAAGTTCCTTTTTAAAATCATCTTCTACTGAGGAATTGCAGAAGAGTCGTGGCTGATCTGGGATTTTTTCACTAGACTTCAAAGGGCTTATGGGGGAATGGGTCTGAGATTGCAGCACTGAGTTTAGCCATGTGCTTGGAATCAGGTTCTACTATCCTGATTCCAAAGTCTATTATGGATGAGGATGTATTTGATTTCTGAGTATACCCTACCCCATAAGTATACTGTTGTGCATAACCCCTGATCATTAAGCTGCACCATGAGGTGGTCTCTGGCAAGTATTAAACTAAGTTACATGTTTCATCATGTGCATCTAGAAAGACAATTATGCTGCCAGTCATTCTGACCTACCATGCATCTCCTGGTGCAGTTTGGGACCAGGTATCCTGTACCTCCTTCTGCCCAAGAGAATGTTGCTGATCCATCCTTCTGCCGTGGTTTGGCTGAGCTTTTTTAAAATTCTTTAGATAAGTGGACCTTGGTTTTAATACTAAATGATGTACACACCTGATTTTTGCCTTTTATTGATAAACCAGGGGCCCAGTGTATGATTCATGCACCTTGAAAGGAACTGTGGGCTGTGAGGCTGCGGTAGACACAGGCATGGGTCTCAGCCCATCCAACATGCCCCTGCCCGGCCTCTTCCACTGCGCACGCACCTTCCCCCCCCTTCCCTATCTGCCAGCAGCCCTGCGCCCGCCACCACCGCACCCACGCACTGATAGTGTAGGCCCCACTCACACGTGCTGATAGCATGGAGCAATTAGGGCTGGTGCCGTAGCGGGTGTGAGTGGTAGCTGCTGCCCTGATTGCCCCACAGGAACAGGGGGAGGTGGAGAAGCCCTTAGGGGTGATCAGGGCCGGCAGCCGCTTGCACCTGCTGATGGCACTGAGTGATCAGGACCGGTGCTGGGCACCAGCAGTGGGTGCAAGTGGTGGCTCTGGTGCTGGCTGCAGATGCGAGAGGGGCTGGTGCTGGCAGCCGGTGTGAGCGGGGCCAGCAGCAGCAGCAGGTGCGAGCGAGCGCCAGGTGGGACCGCAGCACATAGGAGCAAAGAATTTTCAGTAACCACCAGAGGTTTGACCCAATGACAGCGACTGGCGCCCCGCATTGATCTGGTGCCCCGGCTCACCTGCTCCACCATTCCTCCATGTTCTGCTCATGCCCCCTAGTGGTCAGTGCACATCATAGTAACTGGTTGTTTGGTTGTTCTGGTTGTTCCACCATTCAGTCTATTTGCATATTAGGCTTTTATTATATAGCATTACTCCACAACAGTAACCTTAAATGATTGTAGAATGATTTTTTTAAAAAATATATTTTTTTATTGATTTTAGAGAGGAAGAGAGATAAAAACATCAATGATAATAGAGAATCATTGATTGGCTGCCTTTTGTACACCCCCTACTGGGAATCAAGCCCACAACCCAGGCATGTACCCTGACCAGGAATCAAACTGTGACCTCCTGGTTCATAGGTCGACACTCAACCACTGAGCCACGCCAGTGGGGCTCCGTTTTCACTCTTAATGTTTCCATCCTAAATGTCAGGATCCAGCCATGCCTTCCCCTGTTATCGTGCTCTCCCCAGGCTCCTATTTGTGCTTAGATCATTCTAGAAGGTAACGGGAAATCACTCAGTTCTTTCTACAGCTCTTTCTCAAAACTCTCTTCTCTCTCAAAACTGTTCTAATACTCATATTCCTCTTCTCCCCAAATCACTTCTTCTGAACATTGTGAAATGTCTACTGTGAAAGAAATCGATGTATTTTATCATTATGAAGTAGTATTATTTCATTTTCTGAGCTTACTTTTTTAGAATCATAAAATTTAATCAGTGATAAGGATATGATTAAAGTAAAGGTCCAGTTATAAACACCCTGATACTTTTATCAATGCCTATATGAGTCCCTTGTTTTGTAACAAGTAATTATGCCTACCATCTTCTCTGCATTTGAATATGGCCCAAAATTCATGAATCTCACAGACAAAATCCCTTTGTCTTACTGAAGCCTTTTTCTGCAGGCTTAGATGCAGTTGGCGTATGGGGAAGGAGGGAGCACAGCATGTTCAAATAAAGCAAGAGTTCAGTGTGGGAATGGGGCAGAGAGTAGGTAGGCAGAAGAAACCTGAAATGGGATGTTCATTCATTCATTCATTCATCAAAAACACCTTGAGCAACTTAAATCCACTAATGTGCTGGAGATCATCAGTAATGAAAATTGGGAAGATTATTAAGGTTTTTTTCTACACAGAGCTAGGTAGTTTAAACTTTTTCTTCTAGCTATTAGAAACCATATAATGGTACTAAAGAAACAATTGCTATGATCTCATTTTTCAAATGACTGTTTATATTGTGGAGCAGGGTTTGAAGCAGAAAAGATTACATAAAGAGATAATAGTCAAGTTACAATTTAAATTATCAAAATAAAGGACCAATGAGATGACCAAACAATCACAGTGGCAATGTGCTTAATCGGAAAATGTCTAAAAGGCACAATAAATAAAACTGCATGGTTAAATGATAGGAAATTATAATACTGGCAACTATTTAATAAAGTTCTTATATGAAACTAAGAAAATGACTTAATCCTATTGAATTAAAAATTTTATAACCATAAACTAATAACTATTATAATTTTACAAATATTTTAAATTAAAATGATCTGAAAATTATATTATGAAACTTTTGGAGGTTTTCAGTAACATTTACTCTATTTTCATAACTAATAATTTATAACAATAGAGCATAAATAAAATCAAGAGTAAAATTAAGGTTCATTAAGATGAGATTTATTTGGGGGAGAATTGACAGTGTAATCACTGATATTATTATATTTCCATTTAATTATTTTATATAATCAGATCAAGCCTCTTTCCTCCTATTTTTTTTACAAATAATTTGTTGGCAAGAAAAACAGTCACTGAGACAAAGTATCTCCAAATATCTTCAATAAATGTAACACTAAATAAACTTACCCATATTAGTTTAAGAACATCTAAAATATAATTTTCTTGTTTTAACTAATTTAAGTAAACTTGTTTTTTAAAATTTTAAATATATATGCTTAAAACATATACGCATCTCTTATCAAAAAGTTTCACCCTTTGACTTTGAAATACCAAATAATTCAAGAATATGTCATGCAGCTGTGAATACAAATGTTCTACAGACTCAGGGAATTCTTGAAACCTAGCATTGCCTTTCTGAGTCAACACTGATTTGATGCTTTGTGCCAGATACTTTCACAGGCATTGTCTTGTGTAATCTTCACAACCACTCTGAGAAGAGGATTTTATAAATGAAGAAATTGACATTTTGAAAAATAAGCTAGTCTCAGATCACATGACTCAAAATGGTGGAAATACCCATTTCAAAACTGCCACTGTTCTATATTGCTAAGATATCGTTGCACATACTCATATCGCCATGCACAGCGATACAATTAAAGCAAAAATGGGGGGGTTGGGGGGAGGAGTTGTGCCAGATGTGAAATTTAACAAATGGTTTGGAAGGCAGAATGTTCCTTTCTGAGTGTGAGAAATACTCCACTTTCCTCATATCTAACGTACAGTCACTATGAGGGCCTAAACTGGGTCATCTGTCTTGCAAGTTTACAATCCTCTAACTTATTGCCATGGCCCTCCAGAAGCACTTAGAGCAGGAGCTACTAGACTATCTTTTTGCAAGATAATAGAAATGTCTCAGAAAACATTTCTTCCTATGCTGTAGAGATATCTCAGAGGATATGGCTGCTCTCTGGCTCAGTTCCAGGTACTTCCTTGCAGTTTAAACCACCCTTTGTAGAATTAATCATCAATATTGTTAAAACTGCAGATGGGGCCCTGTAGAATAGAGAAAGCTGAATTGAGCAGACAAGTTAATAAGCTGGAAAAATACAGGCTGATATTGGTATACTAACAGGCATGGATTCTTTGAGTAATATGAGATGGGAAACAGTCAAATTACCAAAAGGTTACCAGCTTATATATTTAACAAATAAAACAAAAAATAAAAAATAAAGGGAAAGTTTAAATACTTCTCTTTCCATAATAAATAAGGTTGAAAAGGAAAAATAGAAATAATTTCCTACTAGCATCTGTATAAAAAGTAAAATAATTATTTTATTTTAAAAATTATATTTTATATTCAACATTATTTTGTTTTTTTTTGGGGGGGTAGATATATTTATTTCTTGGTAACATACATTAAGTGGCACTAATTACACAGTAACTATAAGGTAATTAACATGAAACCACAGAACTGTAACTTTGCCACAGCTGCATCAACTTGGGCCTCTCTGGCTGAGCACATTTTGAAAAAACCGGACGCCCACTCCAGAGGTATGACAATGAAATCTGTTCTGGAGTAAAGCTCTGAAGTGGTAGCTCACCGGAGTACCTGGCAGCTGACAGATGGCAGGCAAAGCATATTAGTTATGAAGTAGTTACAGCCTAACTCACAAAAGTTCCCGTTTCTCTTTCTAGAAGGAAGCAAAAGTTAAGGAATTCCTTGAATCAGCGCCTGGTGTGTCCGGTGGGAGTGCAGGGGAGGGCTGTTAGAGCGCTGTCAGACGACCCGGTGGGCCAGGTGGGCTGGATCATTAATAATCATGGTTGGCTTCTACATACTGGTAGCAAGATGACTTCTGATTTGTAATGTTAGATAAGTTATAGATAAATGAAAAAGGCCAGGAATCATACACTAAGATTAATAAACAGCACTTCAAAATGAACCGCGTGAGGGCTGTGCTTGCAGCAGGTTCACAAAACAAGGCACCCAGATTTTTTCTTCCCACATCTGGCTCGCAGAGCAGCTCTCGCGGCCATTTCGAAACCTCCCTCACTCCATCTTTGGTCTTCGCTGAACACTCCACGTCCCCAAAAGCGCCAATCCTGTGTGCCATCTCTCTGCCTTCTTCCGGTTTTACCGGCTCCTGCTTCATCTTGGCTAGCTCCTGCCTTGTGTGCTCCTCATTTCCAAGAACCTTCTTGTTCCCAACCAGGATGATGGGCACATTGGGGACAGGAATGCTTGTCTTCCAGAGTTCATTTTTCTGGGATGTTTTCTAAACTATCAGGGCTGTCAGTGGAGAAACTTATCAGGATTACATCAGTGTCCAGGCAGGAGAGGGGCCTCAAGCAATCATAACCCTCCTGCCCAGCTGTGTCCCACAAAGCCAACTCGGCCTGCTTTCCGTCCACTTCAGTGTCTGCCGCGTAGTTCTCAAACACTGTGGGTACATACACCTCTGAGAACTGGTCCTGGCTAAAGTGATGAGCAAGCAAGTCTTGCCATGGGCTCCATCACCAACAATCACCAATTTCTTCCAGACGACAGCCATTGCTTACAAATGTGCTGCAAGACCCACGCACGGCCAGTGGCAGAGGTTCTACAAAGTGCCTTGAACTTCTCAGATGAAAGGCACTCGGGAGACGCTCCAACTTGGGCCTCTCTGCGCCCACAACCACGGTCCACCAGTCGCAAGCTTGGGACTAGGGCGGGCAGCTAAGGAGGCGGCAGACTAACTAGAGAACCACGGAGGAAGGCGGGCAACAGGCGGGGAGCCAATATTATTTTGTATTAGAGGCCCAGCAAGTGATTGAAATCGAGCAAGGAGGTGACCTGCCTCCCGCCATGGGTGGAGGCACCGCTTGGGGGGCCAGACCCATGCCTGACTCGCAGCGTCCCCCGGCCCCCCTACCTGTGTCCACTCCAGCCCACCTGAGCCACCGTGCCAGCTCGGGCAGGCCCCCCTGCTTCTGTCTTCGTCTCCGCTCCGGGCCTCACCTGCACACACAACCTCCTCCTGTCTGGTTGTGACTGGTTTCAGAGTCCTGGCCTAATATGCATATTACCTCTTTATAATATAGATTAGTTTCAAGTGTACAGCATAGTGACTAGGAAATCATATATTTTACAAAGTGCTCCTCCCGATATTTCCAGTACCCCCTGCCACCATACATAGTTATTACAATATTATCAATATTATTGACTATATTCCCTATGCTTTACTTTATATTCCTGTAACTATTTTGTAACTACCAATTTGTACTTCTTTTTTTAAAGTTAATTTTAGACATAGAGGAAAGGGGAGAGAGAAACACCAATTGTTGTTCCACTTATTTATACATTCATTGGTTAATTCCTATAGTATGTGCTCTGACCAGGGATCAAACCCACAACCTTGGCAGATGAATCAGGATGATGTTCTAACCAACTGAGCCACCCAGCCAGGCCCTTTACCTTTTTATTCTCTTCACAGAAGGCAGATTCTCCCAAATGATTAATAAGTAACAATAAGTAACACTGTTCATGTACTTCCATAAAAATAACTTATAGAATATAGAAAAACATGTGATTACTTTTACTGGTTTTATGTGCTTTTATGTATCAACCAACTATGAGGGAAACCATTATGAAGAGAGTAAAGTGGAGCTACAAGACCTCATGATTAGAGAGAAACAAGGCAGAATGACTTCCCTTTATCCCCAAGCATTCTTCCCCTCCATCACATACTATCCCAATTCAGCTTGATGAATTAATAATTTTATAAAAATCGACTAGTCAGCCCCAAGTCTTCTAGACCAGAAAGAAAATTTGCACAGGAACCAATATATAACATGTTGAAAACGGTATTTCAGTATTCCCAGTTTATTAAATCATTTATTTATCACAGTGATTAAACATGCATTTAATTCTGATGTACTCAACAAATGTTAACTATTTTCATTACTATGGACTTTCCTCAAAGACAGGGCAGTAAAATAAGGAAGTGCCTTGTTTCTGGAGAATTTAAAAGCATTGATAAAGCTGATTTAAAATTAACCTGCTTTTTATTTATCACAGTATGCCAATAATTCTAAACAACATCAGAGATAAGTACTCCTCAAAAAACTTCTATTGTTCTCAGTTCTAAATAATTGTGCAGGTGATTTAGGATTCTTTGAATTAACTTTTAAGTAGAATGTGATAATAAAAATTCTACTACAAAGTTAATATAAAGACTTCTCAATCACTGATATATGCAGACACAGCTACACACTCATTTTGAGAGTAAATTCATAAGAGTTTTGAATTATTCAAGATCTCTTTGGGTGTCATTAGCAACCCTTGTGAAGCTATATATTCCTGAGTTAAATAGTAGATTCAAAATAAACAATGATAGCTCATAGTGGAAAAGATGAAGAAGTAAGTAGCACTTGAGCAGCTTCAGTTCTGTCATTCTGTGGCACCACTTAAACTTTTCTTCTGTTTAAAATTTCTGAAACTTAGAGTACAATGAATTTTTTTCCTTTTTTTTGTTTTTTTTATTGTTTGAAGTATTACAAATAGTAATACATGTCTCCTTTTTTTTCTCCATTGACCTCCTCCCAGCTTCCCCTACCCCCCAGTACATGCCTTCACCTGCCGCCCCCCCCCCCCCAACCCCAGTGTCTTGTATCCATTGGTTGTGCTTATATGCATGTGTACAAGTCCTTTGGTTGATCTCTTACAGCCCCCCTCGCCCAACCTACCCTGCTTTCCCAATGTAGTTTGACAGTCTGTTCAATGCTTCTTTGCCTCTGTATCTATCCCCCCCCCCATTTCTTTCCTTTAAAAAATTTTGTCTCTGCAGACTAGAAATGAAGATATAATAACAAAAAAATAATAATAATAGTAAAAAATGTTTGAGTCCCAATTTCAATGTCCAACAGTTCTGAGTCCCCGTTTCAATGTCTAACAGTTCCTTATGTGTACATGTCAGCAATGATATCTGGATGGTGGGCACATGGTGGCAATGCAGGTCCGACCCTCTCTGGTTTGGTCCTAGGCAACCTGCAGCAGTGCCCAGCTGCTGACTGCTCAGGTGGCAAGGCGTTGTCAGCGTCTTCGTGGTTGGAGCAGACCTGTCAATTCTTCTCTGTTGCAAGAATCCACATGGTCTTGGAGTTGTTTTCTGAAGATATATAAACATATTCTCGACCAAAAGTTAATAAAGGAATTCTTTCTATATAATTGATTTGGGATCCTTTTTATTTTTGCCCAAATGATTTTCCTTTGTCTTATTTAGATACCATGTGTGTTTTTCATGGGTGTCTTGCTGTTAGCATTACAAACGAAAATTAATTTTGTAAAGTAAAAATGTTCTAGATGTAATTTACTTATAGGATATTTCTCCTTACATGATATTGCCCTACTATCCCCCCCCTTTTTTTTGATTAATGGAGGTTTTTGTAAATTTTATAATGCAGTCTTGATAACTTTAAATTTAATTTTTTTTTTTTTTGCCCAAAAATATGACTGCTTTAGGTTCATTGCATATTCAGGAATTTTACCATGAGATGAACTACCAATAGAAATTTTAGTTATTACTTTAAGAACAGCTTTTTGTCCAGTACAATTAAATTTACTTGAATATTCACTTATTTCAATTAGCCTGTTTTAAATTAATCTGAAAACTTGATTACTATTTTACTGTCAAATTTAATACTCTACCAACAATCTTAGTTTACCCTGTAAATATTAGTGGGAAGGATTATTTGCATTCTTGAGTAGGCCCTGAGCATTCCTGATACTAGGCTGAATTTAGATATAGGGCAGCTGCTGTCGGCCAAGTCTCTTGTCTGTTACCTGGTTCCACATCTGAGCTGGGCCAAGTCTCTGTCTGTCACCTGTATCTCGATCTGAGCTGGGCCAAGTCTCTTTCTGCTGCCTGGGTCCCAATCTGAGCTGGGTGTGGGAAGCGCGAAGCAGCCATGGGGGCAGGAGACCTCCCTCAGAAGGGGCGAAGGTTCAAGCCCCTGCAACGTTGGGGGGTGAGGGTCTGTGCCCCACTTCTGTTGCCCCCCAAGTTCTCGAGTATAATGAATTTTTATGAATTTTATACCAACCTAGATTTGTGTTTGTGATTTTTGTCTAATTTAATATTTTTGGCTTTTTGTGACAAAAACTTTGAAATTAAAATGAATAAAAAGTATTCTTCACTATGTGCAAAGATTGATTGGTAAATCTGTCTAGACAATCTGTTAAATAAAACTATATAAATAAAATCAACTTTGACAAAGCTATTGACAAATTTACAAGAAGTTAAAGTGCAATAAAAAATGTAATGTTATATATTTATTATTGTAACAGACCAATATGTTTGGTGTAGTAGTCTGCCATAACAAAATACCATAGACTGGATGGCTTAGGCAACAGAAATTAATTTTCTCACAGTCTTGGAGAGTAGATGTGCAAGACCAAGGTTCTGGCTGATTCAGTTTCCAGAGTCTCCTCTGGCTTGCAGATGACTGATTTCTCCTTTCTCACATGGTCTTTCCTCAGTGGATTCACATCGAAAAAGAGAAGTCTCTTCTTATAAGGACATTAATCCTATCAGATCAGGGCCCCAATTTATGAGCTCCTTTGAATATAATTACTTCCTAAAACCACACTGGGAGTTAGGGTTTACACACATAAATTGGGGGCGGGAAGGGGACTCAAACATTCAGTCCATAATAATCAGCATATATAACAACCTTATCTATTATTCTCTTTTTAAAAAATACATTGATTGCTCAGGGGTGGGGGTGGAAGAGTGCATAGAGAGCATAGATAGTGATGAAAAAATAAAATAAAATAAAAATACATGAATATGTCAACTGTACTTTAATAAAAAATGAGTGTGTAGCCAAACAAAAATACATTTATATAATTTTAAAACAATTACTTTTTTATATTTGCACTGTAATAATTGATTTTATTTATTACTCATTTTCATATGAATAAAGTTTATTAAAAGAAAGTTTTTATGGCCGTCCTTTTTTCTAACCACTAATTTTGTTTGTTTCATTTCATGAGTGACTATTACAGGAAGTAATTTTTTGATACAGACAAGCTATATGAAGCATCAAACATGCTAGGTATGCCATGGATTATTTCTATTATCACAGTCCTCATAATCACTTTTATAAGGCATAGGTCAAATTTTTTTTAAATTTTAGCTTATAAACTCATGAAATTTAACAGTACTTGACATATTGTCATCCATTGCAGTCATTATTCTTTTAGATGCTCTAATTATCTGATCTATGGTTAGTAGGAGCACTTCAAGCAGTCCCTGATCCCTCTAGCATGTCCCCAGTAGTGTGGTATCTTCTGACTAACCTCCCTTTCTGACTAACAAGATGTTCATCTACTGTCTTTCCTTTCACAGATCTGGAATCAGCCATTTCTCCAAGAATCCCTCATCATTTTTATGGAAAATAATATTTAGAGATCATGGTCTAGTCTACGCTATTCTTTTTGAATTTTCTTCCCTTTTGATAGGAGCCAATGCTGGTAGAACTGGTTTAGACTCTTCACGGTTTCCTCTGAGCTAAGAATATCCAAGAAGTTTGGGACAATTGTCCTGGCTATTTTTTATTTTTTTAAATATATGTTTATTGACTTCAGAGAGAGAGAGAGAGAGAGAGAGGAACATCAATGATGAAAGAGAATCATCATGATTGGCTGCCTCCTGCACACCCCACACTAGGGACTGAGCCTGAAACCCGGGGCATGTGCTCTGACCGGGAATCAAACTGTGACTTCCTGGTTCATAGGTCGATGCTCAACCACTGAGCTATGCTGGCTGGGCTGTCCTGGCTATTTTGAAGTCAATCCAAAAGTAGGATTTTGTCTATGCAGTTAACATACAACTTGTTCCATTTTCTGGAGTTATTCTACAGAATGAACAAGTAGATAAAACTAGGGGAAACTTTTTTTCAGTTATCTTGTTTTAATATTTTGTTTTCTACAGATTCTTTACAATAAACCTAATAACAAAGTGATTTTTGTCGTAAGTCACTGAGTATTTCCCAATAAATAAAAATTGATATAATTTATCTTTTATTATTTGTTGATAATTTTGACCATAGTAAATGGGATTACAATAAAAACTCAGCTTCTTGATGTGAGAGTTGATAAATAAGTAAATATTTATTTATGGAATAACTTTTTGTTATTATCTATACTAGAGGCCCAATGCATGAAATTCATGCACGGGGTGTGTGTGGAGGGGGGTCCCTCAGCCCGGCCTGCGCCCTCTCGCAATCCAGGACCCCTCACTCCTAACCACCTGCCTGCTCACTCCTTACCACTTGGCTCACTGCTCCCTAGTGTTGCCACAAGGAGGGAGAGGCTACCACCACCACCATCACTGCTCTCTCCAGCTGTGAGCCCAGTTTCTGGCTGAATGGTGCTCCTGCTATGGGGGCACACTGACCACCAGGGGGCAGCTCATGCATTGAGCGTATGCTCCCTACTGGTCAGTGCACATCATAGCAACCGGTTGTTCCAGTCATTCCATCATAATCGTCTCTTAGGCTTTTATATATATAGACTAGAGGCCCAGTGCACAAAATTCATGCATGGGGGGGGGTGTCCCTCAGCCTAGCCTGTACTCTCTCCAATCAGGAACCCCTCAGGGGATGTCCGACTGCCAGATGTCCTAAACCTCTTGCAATCTGGGACCGCTGGCTCCTAACTGCTCACCTGCCTGCCTGCCTGATCACCCCCCAACTGTGCCCTTGCCAACCTGGCAGCTCCCCAACTGCCCCCCTGCCAGCCTGGTTGCCCCCTAACTATCCGGAAGGAAGTTGGACATCTGGAAGATGTCCAGTCACCTGATCTAATTAGCATATTACCCTTTTATTAGTATAGATTATCTTTTACATTTTTATTGGGGTGACATTGGTTAATAAAATTATATAGGTTTGAAGTTTAAAACTTTATAATACATCATCTGTATATTGTATTGTGTGTTCACCAGGCATAAGTCATATCTTAAAATTCTAGGAAGACTTTGTGACTTAGGAAGAATTAGATAGCTTCTCTGGAGCTCAGATTTCTATTCCATAAAATGATATATGTGCCTTGCAGGCATGGAGAGAAAAAGAGTAAGTAGATCATACTTTCCTAAAGTGTGTTCTTTAAAAGATTTTTTTCATAAGATTTTAACGTATGTTCTATGGTCAAGTTTGGATAATGCTAGTTTCTTTATAGTATGACTAGAGGCCCAGTGCACAAAATTAATGCACGGGGAAAGAGGGTGTCCCTCAGCCCAGCCTGCACCCTCTCCAATCTGGGATCCCTCTCACAATCTAGGACTGCTGGCTCCCAACTGCTCGCCTGCCTGCCTCCTTGATTGCCTCTAACTGCTTCTGCCTGCCAGACTGATCACTCCCTAACCACTCCCCTGCCAGCCTGATTGATGTCTAACTGCTTCCCTGCCAGCCTGATTGCCCCTAACTGCCCTCCCCTGCAGGCCTGGTCACCCCTAACTGCCCTCCCCTGCAGGCCGGGTCACACCTAACTGCCCTCCCCTGCAGGCTTGATCACCCCCAACTGCCATCCCTTGCAGGCCTGGTCCCTCCCAACTGCCCTCCCCTGCTGGCCTGATCACCCACAACTGCCTTCCCTTGCACCTGGTCCCTCCCAACTGCCCTCCCCTGATGGCCATCTTGTGTCCACATGGGGGCAGGATCTTTGACCACATGGGGGTAGCCATCTTGTGTGTTGGAGTGATGGTCAATCTGCATATTACTCTTTTATTAGATAGGATAGAGGCCTGGTGCATGGGTGGGGGCCAGCTGGTTTTCCCTGAAGGGTGTCCCAGATCAGGGTGGGGGTTGTGGAGGTTCCCTTGGGGTGTGGGGCAGCCTGGGCAAGGGGCCTGTGGTGGTTTGCAGGCGGGCCACGCCCCCCAAGGACCCAAGCAGAGGCCCTGGGATCTGGGATTTATTTATCTTCTACAATTGAAACTTTGTAGCCTGGAGCAGAGCCAAGCCTTCTGCTCCTTCAATGGCGGCAGCCATTTCTGTTGGGATTTATGTATCTTCTATAATTGAAACTTTGTAGCCTTAAGCAGAGGCCAAAGCAGGCCAGGGCTTCAGAAGCTTGGCTTCCTCCATCACAGTGGGCAACCCTAGCCTCCTGCTCTCTCCAGCTCTGTGGCGGATTTACTTATCTTCTATCATTGAAATTTGGTAGCATTGAGTGGAGGCCTGGGCCGGCAAGGGCAGGCAGAA
This sequence comes from Corynorhinus townsendii, assembly GCA_026230045.1. Classification (NCBI taxonomy): domain Eukaryota; kingdom Metazoa; phylum Chordata; class Mammalia; order Chiroptera; family Vespertilionidae; genus Corynorhinus; species Corynorhinus townsendii. The sequence goes on along the minus strand of JAPDVU010000001.1, from coordinate 73,083,358 downwards.
AGCTTGGCTTCCTCCATCACCAGGGAAACCCAAGCCTCCCTCCTGCTCTCTGTGGCTGCAGCCATCTTGGTTGGGGTTAATTTGCATACTCGCTCCTGATTGGCTAGTGGGCGTGGCTTGTGGGCATGGTATAGCAGAGTGGTGGTTAATTTGCATATTACTCTTTTATTAGATAGGATTGTTAGAGCACACCTCACCTCTATGGCCCTCTCAAGCCTCCTTACCCTCTTCTCCTTTTTTTCTCTAGCACATATGGCTTTCCTTACACTGTATAATTTACTTTTCATTATTGTGTGTTATTTGTCTCACTCACTAGAATATAAACTTTAAAAGTTAGGAAATTGTATGTTTTACTTTTTGACACACCTCAAGCACTTAGAATAATTCTTGGCACACAGCATGAATTCAATAATACTAGTTGAGTGAATGAATGTATAAATTTATGAAGCTGTAATATACTACTGTGCATATAAATTCAGAAAAAACAATGTAGTATACAAAAAATATTTTAAATGTATTTGGCCCTAGCAAATGTTGATCATTGAGCTTTCCATAAGACTAATGTGTTATTTTGAATAAAGAGTAAAAAGGCTTCTCTGCAAAGGATGATAGTGAAGCTAAGATTCAAAGAAAAATAAACTATCATGAGAAAAACTGGAGGAAGAGGGTTCTCAGTGTTGGAGATAGCAGGTGAAAAGGTTCTGAGGTGGAAAAGAGTTTCGGCTCATTCAGGGGACAAAAAAAGAACACTGTTGTTAAGACAGACTAAGCTTAAAAAAAAAAAAAGGGGTATGGAAATCTCCTCAAAGAGTTATCTCAGGGACAAATCAACAGAGTCTTGGCAATAAAGATTTTGGACTTTATTCTACATGAACAGGAAACCACTGAAGGGCTTTAAGCAATGGAGTGACACAATCTGATGTAAATTCCAATAAATATTACTCTGGCTACTATGTGAGCATAAATCAAGAGAAGAAGCCAAGATAGTAGTTAAGAAGCTACTGCAATGTCCTGCCAAGATATGACTGTGGTTTACACCAAGGTGGTAGTGAAAGTGGAAAGAACTAGATAGATTTAAAGCACATTTTGAACATTCTGATGGATTCTGTGAGGAGGGATGAAGAAATTATGAAATCATGGATGACTTCTAAGTTTGGGGCTTACCTAATTGGGTAGAAGATGGTATCACTGACTGTGATGAGGAAGACAGCTTAAGAAAGAGGTGAGGAGGGGGAGCAATCAAGATTTATGGTTTGGAAGTTTTAAGCTTAAGATGCCTATTAAACATTCAAGTGGGCATACCCAATAAGCAGTTGGATATATAAATCTGGAGCTTAGAGTATGAATAGGGATAGATATATTTAGTTTTTTAAATTATTAACATTTAAATAACTGTGATTAAATGGAAATAATTTAGCTAGAAGATGTGGATAGTGATGATTTTAAGTAGAGGAGAAGACCATCAGCCCAAGGATACTGAAAAGAGAAACTAGCCTAGAGAGTCAAGTGTTTAAGGAATGAGTGGTGAATTGTATTGGATGCTGTTGAGTAGTAGCGCAAGATGAGTACAAAGAAGGTTCACTGGATTTGACAATGTGGTTGTTATTGGTGTACTTGGCAAAATAAAAAGGAAAGAAGGGGGGAGGAGGGAAAGGGAGAAGATAACTTTTTCATGAAGAGAAAGAAATGGAAGCCATAGTGGACCAGGTTGGTAAGCAAATGGTAGCTAAAGAATGAAGAGAATAAGTTAAAAAAAAATTTTTATGAAAAATGGAGTAAAATCTTTAGAAGAGAATGTGAAGTTAAGAAATAGATTTTCCAATGGATGATGTAAGAGTATGTTGAATACAGGTGGAAATAATCCACTAGAAGTAAAGTAATGATACAATTACTTCAAAATAATAAGTCTTTTAAAATTTGAGAGAAGCTGTCATCTGAAGCACAAGCAAAACTATTGACCATTGATAAGCTTTAAAGGAAGATAAAAATATTCTCTCATGGAGTTAGGATTACAGCTATGGAATAAGTAAATGAAAGCACACCTCTGAGGTTGTTTCTCTTTTTCTCAGTGAAGTCTGAGCAGTTCTTCAGCTGAAAGCTGGGTGGCTGTTGAAAGGAGATGTTACATAGATTACAAGGCAATAAATAGGGTTGGAATATAGATAGAGGCCAGAATGTGAATGAAATCATAGAGCAGATGATAGGGGATCAAAAGATTTATAAGCAGGGGAATGCAATGATTAACTCTGTTTTAGAAAGATAACTGTGGTAATGTGAATGATGGAGTTGATATATAACAGCCCATACTTGAAAAGGGCTCCACGCTAGGGCATTGACAGGAAAGATTTTGTTGAGGTGGGGTGATGGTGGGGAGCAGGCTGAGAGAGCTAAGAAATGAGAGGGACACTTGGGTGTGTGTTTGCCTACTTATCTATGTCTCCTCAAGAATGTAAACTCCATAAGGGCAGGGACCTTATTTTGTTTAATTAAATTTCCCTAGGCTCGTTATTTTTTTTAATAACAAAATTACATATTTTGTTATATATATTGGAGTTTTATTTCTGGTCCTTTCAGTCCACTGTAATTCTTATGATGAAGCATTTATTCTTTTATACTTTTCATCCTTTCTTTACTCTTACTTTTAATAATTATTACCCTTACTTTCCAGATTTTTTACCATTACTTTTAAATAATTATTCATGATTCCATATTTTTTACTCTTACTTTTAAATAATTATTCATAACAATAATAATCTAAGGTAAATTATAAAAATGTAACATAAAACAAAACATAATAACAGATCATGATATTCCACTAGATTCAATCATATATTTATTTGTGTTTGTCTCCTCCCACTAGATACAAACTCTATGAGGACAGTTATTCTTTGTGTTGAAGTTAGTTTCTTTTCACTGATTTATCCCCTAGTTCCCAGAACAGCATCTGGTACATAGTAGACTGCATTAGTGATTTTGATGTAGAGAGAGAGGAAAAGAGTGTCATTCAATAGAATTACAGAGATTTATGATCTTGAAAGGTGGATAGTAATAATATTAAAAAAGAACAAAGGAAACAATTTGGGGAGGGATTAATGCTTTGATTTCAGGATACATGTTTAAGATAAATGTATAACACATGAGGACATGCTTTATAACATAAGAAGTACCCGTAGAAATGCCTTCTAAAGTAGGTTGCCAACCTCCCCTAGTCCACCAGCATGGTGCAACCCAGTGACTAACCTTCAAGGGAGACACATTGGTTACAGTAAATTTTTTAAATAAAAGTGGAAAAATCATCCCTCTGCTCTTCCATCCCTGACAACAAGGTAAGAGATGATCACAACCCTCTGTCTAAACATCCTTCCTTGGGATGAAATGACTAGGCAGGATTATCATGTCAATGCTCCCTTTAAGACCCTGAGTGACTTCCTGGCCCCCATCTGTTTCTCAATAGAGCAAGCGATCAAGGGCGACCTGGATCTCAGAGCACAGTAATCTACGTATACACTACAGGAACCAAAGTAGAAATTCTGTGTTTCAAAGACAAACTATAGAGTTTTATATTAAAAAATGTTTTTAAGTTTTCAACCCCCCAAAATCAAACAAAACAAAGTTTCATACCAAAGATTAGCAAGGTAAATCTTACAAAGAATTATAAAATTAAACCTAAAATGTGCAATGCTTGATATTGCAGTTCCAGATTATGCTGTGATATTTGAAAATATTAAACATTTTCAACAATGTGTATGATAACATTTGCCAATTACAATCTAACAAACACTTTTTAATAATCAAACCACCGGAGAAAGCAATTCTGTACCTTAATGATAGCATTGGTGGTAGTTCAGAAACACTAAAATCTCAAATGCATTCACAATAATAAAAATTTTGGGAATTTACATATTCTTTCTATATTGAGACTGTATTGAAGCTGTTTACTTAGCATTACCTAATTTAGACTATCTAGCATTACCATTTTATGTATAACAAAAGGTCTACTCATTGCTCAGTCCAAAATACTCCTAAGGAACAAAGTACTAAGAATTCACCTGAGTAAAATGTTTGCTCTTCATTTAAATTTAGGCTGAAAATAATCCAAAGGAGTTGATTAATCCCCTAGATCAACTTCAAGTACAACTAAAAAAGGTTGCATGAGATTAAGTGTGATTTAGGGTCACAGCAGCACAAACAGGCAAAAATATGCCTCAGATCCCTAGAAGGGCCTGTTGGGCAGCAGCAAGAATTCTGCAGGGTATAAAATCCTGCCTTCTCCAGCCTTTCCAGAGGGCATCACAGGAGATCTGTCTGCTGGATCACATTCCCCTGTTCCTCAACCAGTCTTGAATGAGGAATAGAAGTACAATAACAACCTCAGCTCCACCAACTTAATGGGATTGTGCCCGACATGAGTACTCTCCAAATGTTTTCCAGTTGCAAATGTCCCCTGAATTTTCTTCTCCACCTTAGGAATCTATTGAATCCATCTTTGGCACTCTGTTTTGTGTTGGTTTCCCTACCTAGTGGAAGTGCTAGCTGTGGGGGAAAAAAGGGCACCCTGTGTTAATCTCGGTTCAGCAACCTCAGTTCTTAAGTTCTGGCTAAGAGGAAAATTCAGAACCAAGATTAAATTTATAAGAGAAAGTTTATTTAGAAAGTCACAGAGTTAGAAGTGAGCTGTAGAAGAAATGGACTCAGGGAACAAGTTGTAGCAAAAGAAGGGCCTTTGGAGCTTGGGAAAGAGAGAGAGAAAGAGAAAGAGGAAGAGAGAGGGGCGTTGGAGAGAAACAGAGGAGAGAGAGATGTACCTTGAGAGACAAAAGAGGGAAGAGAGGTTCTGTTGAGCTTGGCAGGGCAGCTGGCCCTGATGCCAACCATGGTGTGGCTTTGCCTGGTTTTGCTACTTTTCTGGGCCTGGAACTGGCTGAGGTCTAGATGTCATCTCCAGGGGTTAATGCTTAAGGGAGTGGTCATGCAAGGGCTTGTAGCTTTGCCCGTTGCTAGGCACCGTGGCTCTCTGCCTGGTGACCCCTGCACCTGGCCCATTATTCCTGCTTGCTCAGGCCTATCTAACTGCCTACTACAAAGTAATTACTTGTTAAATGTCAACTATATGCTGGGCATTTTTCATAGCACTTAACATTTATTATTTTCTTAAGTTTCAACATATTAACCCTCCTGCTTAGAACAAATGTCCATGCCACAGTTGAGCTTCTCTTCGGATAGTGTATTGTGTAACCCTCAGCTGCCTAAAAGTTCAGCTAGCATAACACATTTAACTTCTCCAACCACAGTTTACTCAGTCTGACTTCCATCCCACTCGCCTCTGGCCTATTTGGTCATTTGAGTTACATTACAGGGTGGATTTGTACATGAGAATTCAGACTTCCACAAAAGAATGCAAAAAGATAGCTAATAGCACCAAAGGACAGAATCTGTAGGAAGTGGCCCTAAGGAGAAAAACAACCCAAAGAGAGTATGCAGCAACAGGGCTGGGACAGTACTTAATAGTTATGCCAATGATTTTAACCTGTTATCTTCAAGAAGAACTTTGGGGAAGCAAGAGTCTTGGGTAAACAAGATTGTAGGCAGTTTTGATAGGTAGAACAGATTGAAAGTGGCAACGGAACTCAGACTCATGATTAGAATTAAAATAGTGAAAAATAGCAGTTGCCACATGCCACACTATACAGTATATATGCCAACAGTATGTTAGGCATTTTTATTATATTAAGTCATTGGACAACTCTATATGGTAGGTAGTATTATCCTAATTTTAAGGGTAAAGAAACTAAGTCTCAGAGTTTGAGTAATTTAGACAAAGTGTTACAAAATTAATAAGTGGCAGAATAAAGAATGAAACCTCAATTTTATTGGTTAAAGAGTCTGTTAGTTTTCCCATACTCCATGTTCATAGTAAAACAAGATCAAGGCCAGCTACAATAGTTACTGCTGATGAGCAGGAACCTTTAAACATGACAGGGGCAGGAGCCCTGGAAAACCTTGGGACCGCCCAGGGCCATGGTGGCAGTGGAGCCAGCAAAAGTAGCAACAATGACAATGGTGTTGGACCAGCAGAAATTGTCACAAAAATGAAACCAAGAGAAGTAGCAAGAGCAGCTAACACCAGAAACAAGACCCCAGTAACACTGGGGATACTGACGAGAACAGCAGTGTGGGAAAGGAGATGCTCAGCACCAGGTAGAGGTAAAGACCCTAAGTCACCCATAAGTCAGGGAGAATCAAGCATCAAAGGGTAAAAGATCCTTTTTTTTTTTTTTTACTGCTGCATGGTATTCCATGGTGTATCAGCCTGGGAAATATGGCCTGGGAAATGGTATATCATTATTATAGATTTAATTGGTTGTTAAATTGTGCCTGTTCTTTTGTAGTACCTGTTTACTTTCTTCATCCTTCTGCCCAAGAAATATTTCCTTGGAATTATCATGGTTATCTGCTAACATCTTTGTGTCAGTCCTAATTCATCTTCTATACTGTTGCCAAAGGGGAACCTGATCATGTCACTCTCCCATTAAAAACAACTATGATCACCCTGAGCTGTTCAGAATCTTCAATGAAGCCCTTTTTCTTCTAACCATACCACTAAATACTACCATGTTACTTCTTGCTTCTATCCTTTGTAATTCTGCACCTTCTACCCTTTTCCTCTTTCTCCATTTCACTCCTCACTCTACCCAACAAATGAGAATACACAAGCAAGGCTTAGTTTATTATATAAAAGCATTATTTCTTTTATAAATTCTTTCAGTGATTTCATTAGAATTAACCACTTCCTTTTCATACATACATGTATATAGATATTAGATAAATAGGTAGATGATAGATAGATGGTAGATAGATAGATAGATAGATAGATAGATAGATAGATAGATAGATAGATAGATAATAGTATTCTCAGTACCTAGGGTAGTCTGGAACAAATTTGTTAAGTAATGAATGCTGGTAGGAAGAAAGGAAGGAAAGAAAAAAGAACGGGAGGGAGAAATGGAGGGAGGAATGGAAGAGAAAAGAAAGTAAGAGTAAAGAACAGAGAACCCTAGTGGTTTGGCTCAGTGGATAGAGCATCAGCCTGTGGACTGAAAGGTCCTGGGTTCGGTTCCAGTCAAGGGCCCATGTTTGGGTTGCAGGCTCAATCCCCAGTAGTGGGCATGCAGGAGACAGCCGATCCAAGATTCTCATCATTGGTTTTTCTATCTCTCTCTCCCTCTCCCTTCCTCTCTGAAATCAATAAAAATATATTTTTAAAAAATAACAGAGATGGAGTAAAGAGAGAGGGAAGAAAGGAGAAAGTAAGAATAATTTAGCTAAGTCTTGATAGCTACATGATCTTGAAAACTAAAATCAAAACATATTCATTTCACAAAATTAAACAAAACGATGTTTTCAGGGATCTGGCTTTATGCATGTGATTTCACCAGGAAAGACTTAAAATATACAATGAGAATTCTCTGACTTTTGACTTCTGTAATAACAATATTATTTTTAGTATGTGGCAGAGGCTCTATTACATAGTTTATAAAGTGCCCCTTTAATCCTCACAACAACCCTATGATGAAGGTTCTGTTATTTCCACAATATTAACCAAGCAATTAAAACAAGGTTTTCCCATAGCCTGTGCATTGCTGGCAATTGATCAAGAGTACAAATTCAGGCATACTGGTTCCAAACATAGGCTCTTAAACTTTTTTCTGCCAAGGGCCATTTGGATATTTATAACATCATTCTCAGGCCATACAATATTATCCATTTAAAAATTAGCCTGCTATATTTGGTCAAACATTTAACTATCTCACCCTTAATGCTTTGGCAGAGCCAGACCAAATGACTTCCGGGGCCTTACACAGCCCTCGGGCCAGACGTTCCCCACCCCTGCATCATCCACTTGATCTTTTGATTTCCAAGCTTCCCAAGACTTTGCTGTTCAAAACAGCCCACTCTGTTTCTATTTTCTGTATGTCATGCTGCTGTTTCCTCTGCCCCACTGCCAGCAAACAAATTACACGTTCATGGCAGTACCTCACATTGGGCCTTTGGGATTTGTAACATTTCTTCACTATTAACACACTCAAAGTACACTCTGAGCATACTTTGCAAGCATATCAGTAAACTAAAGAATTAGATCATGTGTTCACTAACAGAAATGTTCTGAATGATCTAGTGTGTTTTCTTAAACACCTAAGAGTCTAGATTTCTGAAAATATAGTTATGTTTGTCTGAAAGAAGCTTCAGTATTTCAGAGCACAAAGAAAGGTATATACCAGAAACACTTTAAAATGGGAATACAGACTAAAGGCTCCTTAATCCCTCTTCAGCAAGATGCTATACTACAAGCCTATCTAATAAAGAGGGAATATGCTAATTGACCATCACACTCTCACAAAGATGGCAGTGTCCACAGCCAATAAGGAGGGAATATGCTAATTGACTGTCACACCCTCAAAAATGGTGGCACCCATAGCCACAAGATGGTGGCACCCAGTCCCCTCAGCTCCTCTGGGGCAGCAGGCATGCAGCATGACTGCCTCTGGAGTTCCCCAGTCCCCTCAGCCTCCCAGCTGCCCAGAGCCAGCCCGATGCGCAGGCAAGACTCAGATGGTGGCTTCCCAGTTGCCCAGGGTGGGCCTGAGGCACAGGCAAGCCTTGGATGGTGGCTGCCCAGCTGCCCAGGGCCACCGAGGCTCAGGTAACCAGGGCAGTAGCAGCAGCGGAGGTGTGATGAGGATGTCGCCTTTTTCTGATTGTCGGGTCTCCTCCCACCCCTGAGGGCTCCTGGGTGGGAGGGAGCAGGCCAGGCTGAGGGATGCCCCCACCTCCAGTGCATGAATTTTCATGCACCGGACCTCTAGTCACAAAATAATTATAAATCAAAACCCAGATTCATAGATAGTTAAAGCAATCATTATAAATAATGACTTAGGACATACAATAATGAGTACAAAAACTCTGCTTTATATTAAAATATAATGAACTTCATACTAAAGAATAAGAAAAATTATAGATTTGAAGCTAAAAGACTAAAAATAGGAGAGCTACAAAAATATTACAGGCTTAGAAATCCTATATATTGTGAAAGATTATGTGGGCTGAAATTTTTCAACATGAAGAACAAAAGATTGCAAAATAATTTATTGTTAAAATATGCAGTGTTTAAAACAAAAGGTGTAAGCATTCATTTTCTAATTCCCTAAATGGCAGAGTCAGCAAATATAAATTCATCAGCAGAATTGGCATCATTCTCATTTGTATCATCATTGTAGAATATACTGAATGTATGATATATGCCAGCACTGTGCTCAATGCTTTCTTTACATATTTTACTTCATTTATGCTCAAAACATCCTTAACTTTAATAAATTCTTTTGAGAGAGTCAGAAAATTAGGCTCATAAATATTATTAACTTTCACAAGATCACACACTGTTAAGGGGAAGAGCTAGCTTGAAATATTTCACTCCAGAGCCAATGTATGAACCATTACACTAAGTTAATTCTACATGAACAAATGGAAATGTTTTCATATTTAGCTCCAGTTTCTTGGTTCTGTCCATGTGTGGCACCTGATAAATCACATAAAGGTGGATTCTGTTTCCTCATCTACAAAATGATCAATTGATGTAATAATCTCTAAGGTTTCTCTCCATCCTTTAATTTGGAGGCTCTAAAATTTACATAAGCCAGCTGGCATCTTTGTGGACACTGAGAAAGAATAAAAGACTGGATAGTCCAAGAAACTCAAAATTGTTATTGTGGCTAGAGTGGTGACAAGTATGGGAAAAGTTGACACAGAAGTTACATAATTGTTCAAGGTGGAAAATAGTATACCATGGAGAAAATGAGTTCTTCGGGCATTCAGAGGAGAGCAGGGAGTGGCCTGAGATAGAAGACTTTATGATGAAGATGAGATGTGAGATTATTAAAAGTAAGAGGTTAGATCTGTGGATACCGAAGCACATTTTATTGCACCCATATTACGTGTCAAGCACTAGGTTAGTTATGTCAGTATATTATTTTATTGAGACTTCAAAATGCTAATCCTATTGTACAGGTCAGGATTCTAAGATTCAAAGTGGTGATGTAACATAGCTAGAAGCTCGCGAAGAATGTATAACTGAGCTATGATGGAACAAAGGTTTATCTAAATCCAAATTCAGTCTCTTGGCACCATGTGATGCATTCGTAGATGCAACTCAGGAGCAAAACTGTGGGGCAAAGTGGCAAAGCTGTCCAGTGGCCGCAGGGAAGCCACTCTGATGAGACGGCAGAGTGAGGTCACGTCACACAGGATTGGAAGCCTAAACCCGAGGAACAAATGTGATTGGGGAAAAATAAGTGAATCTGGGGCAGGGGAAGAAGAGAGGGCACTCAACCAGAATGATAGTTACAGCTGTCCCATTTTACCGGCTGCAAAGTGCCAGGCCACCAGCGGACCCTGACCTTCCAGCTGCTTTAATGTACAAAGTGCTTTTATAACTCATAAATAGTTGAAATTTAACAGTTAGAAATAAAGACACCAAAAATTTTGCCTTTTCTTTAAAAAAATCAGACCACTTAATAATATTGGCCATTCACTTGTTGCCATTCCCAGAAGACAGCAGGCATTTGCTTCTATCAATGTGGCATGCACTCAATCTAGTCAGTGTTCCCACTCTAATGCTGGCACTAATCTCTCCTGCTGGCACCTTCGGGCATCTGTTCATATTAGCCTTATGTATTAAAAGAAACAATTCTGAATCTGTATTTTGAAGTCATTAAGAAAAGAATTATCTGCATTTGCTTATAATATCACCCTCAAAAATGAAAGGATTAAGGATGATTTTGCTGTTTTTATTTCTTTAATAGGAAAAGTAGAGTGATAAAGAAAAAAAAGAAAGAAAGAAGTTGACACTAAGAAAGAAAAATGGGGGAAAAAAGAAAAGTGGAGTGATTGGATTGAAGTCTATATACTAGGTGTACCAGTTAATAACGGCAGATTTTGTAATCAAAGAAAACACAATCATTTCAAGAGAAACATCAAAAGTTATTCAAAGTAATGTCCATCGCTAGCTACACATTTCCCCCATCTTTCAGGTAATTAGTGGATACAGTCCCAATAGAACTTTTCTTGTTTTGAGGCAAACCCTTCAGAGACCAAATTTTCCACTTCTTCGTATGTTTTGAAGTGCTGCTCAGAAAGTGCGTGAAAGTATTTTGCCTTGTCTTCTGCCCATTCTGGTCATTTCACGATCAAAGCGTGGTTCAAATTGATTATTTGTTGTCTGTAGCAATCAGTATTAATGGTTTCACCTGGTTTTAGAAGCTCATAAAACACCACATCTTCCTGATCCCACCAAAGGTAGAGTTTTGTCTACTTTCAAAAGTGATTTGGTCTTGCAGTCGATGTTAATGGTTGACCTGGATCAATCCATAATTTTGTACATTTGGGATTCTCAAAATAAATCCACTTTTTATCAGTCACAATTTGATGAAAATACTTTCTTTCCTGTCGTTGAAGTAACATTTTACTGATGACTTTTTGGTTTTCCATTTGTCTTTCGTTCATTGATGTGGTACCCATTTTCCTTCCTTTAAAATCTTTCCCATTGCTTGTAAACCATCAGAAATGGTTTGCTGAGCAACGTTTAATCTTTCTGCAAGTTGTTTTTGAGTTTGACACGCATCCTCATCCATTAATGCTTGGAATTATTGGTCTTCAAACTTTTTCGGTTGACCTGGATGTTCTCTGTCTTTCACATCAAAATCATCACTTTTAAAGCATTTAAACCAGTGTTCACAAGTATCTTGAGATGGAGCATGTTCACCATAAGCTTCCCGAAGTATAAGATAACTTTCAGCAGCAGTTTTCTTCAAAATAAAGTAATGAATTAAAACTTCCCACAAATGATCTTTTTTTTTGCACAAAATCCGACATTTTTAAGCATAAAAATATCTATGATGTTAACACCTTCAGCAAATTTGACATATGAAGTTTTGAAGTTTGCTGTCAATACAACAAAATAGCATACATATCAAATCGCATATATATCAACATATGTGTGACTCCATCTATTGAAAAAACTCCGCATTATTAACTGGGAACAGGGCATGCTCCTAATGGTAAATTATTACAGTAATGGCCTCCAATGAATCACACCTGCCTGTATCCATTCTTCTGTGCCCCCTCCCTCCAGATAAACTCTGAGATCAGCTACTGGCAATGTTAAATGCTTTGACTGATGAGATATCAGCAAATGTAATACAAGCAGAAGCTTTAAAATGTGTTTGCTTTCTCCAGCTTGGCCTGTGTTGCTGCTTGTTCAGAACCCTATGCTGCATGGGAAGAAGCCAGGCTAGCCTCGTTGACAATGAGACCCTGTGGAGAAGAGACGAGCCATTTCAGCTGTCACCCTTGGATCAGTCAGCTTCCAGCCCATCACCTGCTGATGGCAGCTGCGTGAATAATCAGCCAACAGGTGAAATCAACAGACAAACCCCTCTGTCGAGCATAGCTCCCAAGCCCAAAGTGCTGACCCACAGGATAAGGAGCAAATAAAATGGCTGTTTGTTAAGCCATTGTTAGGATAGTTTGTAACAGAGTAATAAATAACTGACATTTGTTTTGTTCTCTATTATATTTTCAACAATTAAATCGGTGCTGGTAAACAGAGATCACTCAATAAATATTTTTAAATGAAGAAGTGAATAAATTGATGAGAAAGAGATTTCTAGTTGTGTCTCATTGAAAGATGCTAACCTCATAATAACCTAGCTGTTGTTTATCCTTATGACATCTACAATAAATATTACAGGCTAGAAAAACACATTTTACATCCTAGAGAAGTCAAATCTCACCAAAATGTGTATAAAGATTTCTGGGATGCAAGTTCTCATGGTTATGTTTTTGCCATCTTTAGTCCTCAAAGAGCTTACCTAATAATGAACATTAGTCTTTACACACAATAGCACACAGGCATGCATGCCCAGAAGCATGCACCCACACATATATAAATGTACACACAAATCCATACAAGATGAATAAAAAAACCTCACCCAATCACATCTAGATATGAAAAAGGCTTTAATAAATAGATAGGGGTCAGAGGGAGGTCTTACTAAATGGAAATCCTTAAATTGTCTGTCAGATACTGGTGTCCTCAAGTCATTTCTTTCAAGTATGTACTACCTTTTAACGTTTTACTTACCAAACTGTTTTCCATAGTAGTTGCACCATTTTAAATATATGAGGCATGTAGTTCCTCCTCATCCTCGCCAATACTTATTGTGGTCATTTTTTTTAATGTTATCCATTCTATTACTCAATTATAAACATTAAAAATTTAATTTCAGTTGATAAAATCAACTTACATGATATAATAGCAAATTATTTACACAAATTTAACCATATAAATAAGTCTCTTGCATTACAAAATCTTAGCATACTTTGCAGAAGCTACCTTAGACTCTTACCTATTCAAAGTCAGATATTAATGGAAATGTTATTCTCCCGATGGGAAAATCAATCTAAACATGTCTTAGAATAGTTTCTCTCTCATATACCAATATAATTTTTTGCTGGGATTGGAAAAATTTACAGAAACAATGTTCTCATATGTTTAGGATTCCATTCAAATACCAAACATTCTCGTTTCTTTTTTTAACTTGAAGTCTTCAATACCAGCAAAACTTCCCCTGCTTCTCCTAAGTTTCTCATAATGGCTATGTTCTCTAACTTTTGATGGTCTAATATTATATCTATCTGTGTACACTTTATTTCAACCATTTACCAGTGGTAAAATTATTAAAATATTTCTAAATAATCAAAATATCATTTAAAGTTTACTTCAAATGTTATTGAGTTTAACTTTCTTAACTTTAACTCTTACCTCACTCCAAGTCTGAAGGAGAATTTTAAATAATTTACTTTAAATATATAGAGAGATATTTTCACCCCAAAACTCTAAGCTCAGCTTTGAATTCATCATGACCAAAGTATATCTTTTATATCTATTAGGGATATCAAATTTTTCTATGAAATAAAAAGAAGACAAAAATCATAAATTATTACGCAAGTCACAAGGACCCCAGGGGACAGTGAACATTCTCCAATAAATTAAAAATAGCTTTTACCCTGGGTATATTGTGAGGAAAAGTACTTGGAGTCCAAAGGAACAGATTCTAATCCCACCTCTACTGCTAACTCTGGGACCACAGATTAATCACTGGAGCACTTTACATCTCTTTCCTCCCTGATTGAATGAAGATCTTCATATCTACCTTATGTGTTTGGTACATGGCAGACATTCACCAAATGCCTTAATAACCTAAATCTATTCAAAGAAGGAAGATGTTTCTGGGACTCCAGGAAAACCATCTAAAGCCCCACCATAACAAGTGTCCCTAATAACTCTTCAGCAAAGCACAGGAAAGTAGTACTAATGATTTACCATGGATTTCCCCAGTATCCAGAGTCAGTCTCCTCATTTGAACCACCAAGCAGTACCAAGTTAATAGAAACAACTGATTTTTAATTTAATACTAATAAGTAAAACATATTTTGTAGAAATTATAACTGCAATGCTTTTAATTCTTCTGTTCATTATTATAATGAAAACAATATCTCCTCCAAAAATTTTATCACACAGATCTATTTTATAAATAGACTGGAAAGAGATATAGGAAATTTTAAAGTAAAAAAAAAAAATTAGTGTCATTGTTCTTTCAAATTGTTATTTCTTTTTGTTAACTTTATTTTTACTGTTGACACTCTTACAGATGCTCCATTCCCCTCCTTTGCCTGACTTCCACCCAGCCCCCAGCCCCTTTCCCTCTGGCGATCACCATACTGTTGTCTGTATCCATGGGTTATGCATATATGACCTTTGGCCAATCTCTTCACCTTCTTTCATCCAGTTCCCCCTAATTGCCACCCTCTGAGAGCTGACAATCTGTTCCATGTACCCATGCCTCTGTTTCTATTTTGTTCATCAGTTTATTTTGTTTATTAGATTCCACATGTAAGTGACATCATGCGGTATTTGTCTTATTTTGAGTGGCTTATTCCACTTAGCATAATAATCTCCATGTCCATCCACGCTGTTTCAAAAGGTAAGAGTTCCTTCTTTTTTATGGCCATGTAATATACCATTGTGTAAATGTACCACAGCTTTTTTATCCACTCATCTACTGATGGGCACTTGAGCTGTTTCCAGACCTTGGCTATTGTAAATAACACTGCTATATACACATAGGGATGCATATATTCTTTCTGATTGGTGTTTAGTGATTCTCAGGATATATTCCTAGAGGTGGGATTGCTGGGGCAAAAGGTGGTTCCAGTTTTAATTATTTTAGAAAACTCCATACTGTTTTCCACAGTGGCTGCACCAATCTGCATTCTCACCAACAGTGCACTAGGGTTCCCTTTTCTCCACTTCCTTGCCAGGAATCTAAAACCCCCTATCTTTCATACCTAGAAAAATTTTCTCCTCCACTAAAATAGCATTCAGAGACTACATTTTACAAGAGTAAGCCTTTGTAATGGCCCTGTCATGGAAATATAACTGGGAAGGCGAATAGAGAATGGGTAACAGATTTGGAGATTGCCCACTTTCACAGATCCTACATGGAAGATTATTTTCTTTTTCTTTAGATCTGTCTTATGATCTTCATACTACAAAACCACAACCTGGTCACCCTTACTTCTGGATAAATGATGCCAAAAACGTTACAGTATCATTTGACAATTCCATAGGAGTATTTTGCCACAGACAGATCACAGTGTCCATTGATTGGTATTGGATCTGTGGTATAAAAGCTTACTGGTTATTATTGCCCACAATTAGACAGTAACTCATTATTCCAACAAACTAATGCCTGCTCTCAAGGCTGTTTCTGACATCATCCAGAGTCCATTTTGTCACATTGAGCCCACCAAGTAGGAAACTTTGCTCAACTTTCCATAGAAGGAACTAATGAAAATATATCAGCAATTACTCTACTCTACTTTAACATTAGCTGACTTGAAAGATAAAATGGGATATTTAAAACAATATGGCTCAGACACTCACATTTTATTTTTCTATTTGTCAAGATTAAAGAGTTTAATTATAACATGTGGCTTCATGCCATGTCTAACAGTTCAAAATCAACACAATGTGCTGCTGTAAACAATGAGGTATTGACAATAAAACCTCAAATTTCCTATATTCTTTCCTCATTGAAATAAAAGCCTTTAAGAGCCTTGACCTAACTAGTTTACAACTCTATACAATGGACACTAATTGCAAAAAAGTAAATCATGTCACTGGGTCAAGAAAAGCCACTATAATTATATGATGAGAAACATCTACAGAGGAAAAATTAAAAGGCATATTCTAGAATGTGTTTTCCAATTTATCTGTTTACAAAAATCATCTGCTATCCTCATTTTAAGAAGATTGGAAAGTCTGGTTGGGTAGGGCTCAGGACTCTACTCTTTTTTTTTTTTTTTTTCAAGTCTCCCAGGTGATTTTGTGGTCAAAGAAGTTAGGAAAACACTTCTAGAACATACTGTGTATTTTCTTATTAGTTTATCAAATTAGTTTATCAACAATTACATTCCTCTGCCTCTTCCTGTTGCTCACATAGCCCTTGCCCACTAGGACAAGTTTATGCCTGCAGCACTTGACATATTGAAAAACTAAAATAACGTCCAAACTAATAATCCTCTCTCTAGGCTCTTATACAAATGCCAAACTAATCCTCAAAGAATACTTTAGTAATCATGTTTAACCCTTGATAAAGAAAATGTTTTGAAAGCACAGATGTAAGAGTGCTGGTTCTGGAGCAGACTCCCTACCGGTGAATCTCAGCTTCACTGTTGACTCATTAACGCTATAAACTTGGCAAGATATTTAACCTCTCAGAATTCTACTATGTTTAGTCACACCCCTTAGCCCTGTACTGATTAATCAAATCACCAATCAGTTCTGGCACAGACTAAGTGGTGAATCAATGTTAACTATCATTATTATGTAGTCAGATAATAGCTTAAAATATTACCCTTTTTATCTTATTTCCTGCTATGTGATTCTTCAGTCAATTGGAAGCATCTGCTGTGCCTAAATGAGATTAGAATTGTGAAGCAGGAATAAATACTAAAAGTAACTGCCAGTGTTTAATTTTTGCTCTTGTTTAAACTTAAGCTCTTGAACCCATATTAGTAACAAGACAACTACTCTTTTTATTTGTAGGAACCAAGCTTATTGAGGGAAGAAAAGACTCTTGAGAATCAGATAGGAAAGCCCAGAAAGAAGCAAAGCAAAGAGTGCATGGCATTTTTTTTTTTTTATGATTCAAAAAAGATCAGAGGTTGACCCTGACTATTCTACTTGAGCAAAACTAAATGAGAATCAACTGGACTCGGGAGGAAAGAGAATTCAGTGGCATAGGCAGTTGGAGATATCTCTGAAGCCTAAGATGAGATGCTAAAGACAAAACTTGGGGACCCCAGGGAGAAGAGTGAAATTGCATCTGGAGCCTGCCACGCATGGTCTGGCACCAGCTGCAAGTGAGGTAAAGAGAACCAGGTTGGCCTACTATCCATCCTATGATAAGGATCTCTGTTAGGTGTGTTTTTTGCAACCATCTGGTGGGGGACTTCCTTCGACTGTAGTCTGCATGTCTCCCCCAAAACTATCAGGAGAAAGGACACCCTCCAACAGCTAGGAATTTACTGAGTCCCATCCAAACTCTCCCATGTGGACTAACATTTTTCAATAGTCTGGAACATTCATAAGTTTCCCAAAACAAAGAGTTGTATCCTCAGAGAAGTATCCTATTATAATAAAAGCGAAATATGCAAGTTGACCCTAGGCAGAACTACCAGGAACTACCGGTCGCTATGATGTGAACTGACCACCAGAGGGCAGACGCTCGATGTAGGAGCTGCTCCCTGGTGGTCAGTGCGCTCCCACAGGGGTAGCTCCGCTCAGCCACAAGCTGGGCTGACAGCTGCAAGCGCTAAGGATGTCTGCCTGCTGCTTAGGCCTGCTCCTGGTGGTCTTAAGCCATAGCCAGACATCCCCCGAGGGTTCCCGGGCTGCCAGAGGGGTGTCTGATTCCCGGCAGGTGAACATACCCGCCTGAGGGGTCCTGGCCTGCGAGAGGATGCAGGCCGGGCTGAGGGACCCCACAATGCATGAATTTTTGTGCACTGGGCCTCTCATTATGAAATAAAAGGGAAAGCCTCCTTCTGTCTAACAATTACTCTTGGGCTGACAATATTGAAACCTGTCCCAATTACATTTTATTATTACAATGATTTCTTATTGTCTTTTATGCAATGTCTAACCCCAGAGCCTCCATAATCTGAGCTCCAGACTCCAATTAGTTTGTATTACTTCCCTTCCTGTTATTCAACCAAATCAGAGCAGTCTCTCCTAATGTCTGCATACCACATGGTGCCAATCATGCTTAGGCTATTTTTTTCTGTTTCTCCTTTGTCTCTTCCAAACCTACCCATCTTAATGTCCACTTCAATCCAACCTTCTCCATAAGTTTTCTATAACCAACTCCAACAAATCACCCATCACTAAGCCACTATTATGCTTAGAAACTGCACACAGTTAAGCCTTTGAATATACAGTATATTGCCTGCATCAGTCTCTCATTGTATTTGTGCATTTTACTCATCTCTCCAAGTAGATTATGTGCTGTAGTGGTTAAAGGCTACATCTTATTTGTCTTGTGTATGCTACACAATATCATTCCAAATTCTAAGTCACCTGGCAGATACAAATGTCTGTTGATTAATTTGAAAGATGTTCTGAACACTATAAGTTCATAAATCACTTCAGACCATGTGAAATATGGATTTAATTATGCACTAGCCATGTATTTTTAAAATTATGTATAAAATAGCATTAATATCCTTCTGGTGAGAACAAGGAGGTAGATATAAAAAATTTTCTGAAGAAAAAAATATGTAAATCCAATATATTTCTGTATTTTATATCAAAATGTGTTGCATATGCTTTTCCATTTTTCTTTCCACAACCATAAAACAAACCAGCAGAAGTGTGTGACAATCAGTTTAAAATATTCACTTGACCTATAAAACTCTACCAGCGGAACCCTTGCCTTTTTGGTATACTAACCCATCGTTTGTGCTATTTTCACTATTACAGATTTTAATATACTTAACTTTTCATTAAGTAATAAAATTAAAAATAGCTTAAGTATTACCAGAATAAGGTATAGTAGCATGTGCTAACAATATTTTGTCTAGGGCTGATATCTGATTCATTTACATATTAGACACACATAACATGGGTAAGTCAATGATCAGGGAAATAAAGATCACAATTAGTTCTTCTGTCAGAGTGTTCATCTTATTTTCCTACTTCTAAGCAAGGGTGAACCATCTATTTCAGAGTAATTCTATGCGAATTCTCTCCCATTTTCTACTAATTCTCTCCCATTTTCCCTTCTTCATGTGCTCTACCCCAGATATAAGGAGAACACTGAGTGTGAGAGCATTGCACTTGCTCTCGGGTGTGGCATTTCATTTCAGGATGCCATTCCCAGTCCTCTCCTGGTCTTCCAGTCTACTTAGCCCTGACACTAAAAATTATTGCCATTGGTCAGAGTATGGGACATTTCAGTAAAGTAAATCTCTTTAAATTGGCCTAAGTCAAGCCAGCTACATGTCGGTTTTCTAAGGAAAGATAGGAGAGCATATAAAACCTGTTTATATAGGTTGTAAAATCAGAATATTATACAAAATAGTAGACTCCAAAAGATATAGAGAATTTTCTTGTGTCTCCTCTGATTTGACCAGAGTAGTTCATATGCACGCGTGCGCGCGCGCGCACGCGCGCGCGCGCGCGCACACACACACACACACACACACACACACACACACACACACTGTGGCAGTCATGGAGACATGCTACTTGGATCTATCTTCAAGAAAAAAAATGGCCATTCAGCTGCAAAGAATACAATTATTGACAGCTCCCAGTTCTTACTGTCTTCAATGTCCACCTTTTCTTTAAATTTATTTTTATTAAATTTATTGGGGGTGACATTGGTTAATAAAATTATATAGGTTTCAAGTGTACAATTCTATGATACATCATCTGTGTATTGTATTGTGTGCCCACCACCCAAAGTCAAATCTCCTTCTGTCACCATATACTCAACCACCTCTACCCTTCAGTACCCCACCCCATCCTCTTTTCCCTGTGGTAACCAGCATACTGATGTCTGTGATTACAAGTTTTTGTTTGTTTAGTTGTTTGTCTTGTTTGTTCATTTGTTACTTTCAGTTTTATATCCCACATAGAGTGAACTCATATTGTTCTTAACACTTTCTGTCTGACTTCTATTGCTTAACGTGATATTCTCAGCTGCCATCCATGTTGTCACAAATGGCAGTGTCTCATCTTTTCTTATGGCTGAGTAGTATTCCATTGAATATGTGTGCCACATCTTTTTTATCTAATCATCTATTGTGAGATGTCTTCTCAACCAAGAATAATGCTGCATAGAGCATAAAGATGCATATGTCTTTAGTAAATATTTTCAAATTTTTCAATACATGCTCAACTTCACTAGCTATTAGGGAAATGCAAATCAAAGCTAAAATAAGCTACCACTTCACACCTGTTAGAACGATTATTATCAACAAGGCAAGTAATAACATGTGTGAAGAGGTTGAGGAAAAGAAACGCTCATTAACAGATGGTGGGAATGTAAACTAATACAGCCACTATGAAAAACAGTATGGAGGCTCCTCAGAAAGTTAAGAATAGAGCTTCCCAAATCCCCAGTATCCACCTTTTGAGCGGAGGTCAGTCTTCCCTGACAACCCCAGCCAATGACTGAGTGTGGTGAGGGTACCTGGACCTGGTGGTTTCTGTCTAACATTAGACTCATCTATTAGGTGTTTTTGATTTAGAGTTCTCTGTTGGTTTGGCCATTACTTTGTCACATCTGCATCATAGTCAGAGGCTACCCTGCCCAATCCTTCTCCACCCTCTTTTTATTTGCAGGTATCAAATCTGTTTCCTCCTCCCTTTATATCTCACAAACATTCTCCCTCATTAAGTTTATTAGACTGCTAATTCTGTCTCAGCATTTTCTCCTCAGAGAACTCCATGACGCACACATCAATATTTTTAATGTTATCATAACTTTTGAGTTAAAAAATGTGTGTGTGGCCCAGCTTGCCATGGCTCAGTGCTTGAGCATCGACCTATGAACCAGGAGGTCACAGCTGATTCCCAGTCACGGCACATGCCTGGGTTGCGGGCTCAATCCCCAGTGGGGAGTGTGCAGGAAGCAGCCAATCAATGATTCTCTCTCATCATTGATGTTTCTATCTCTCTCTCCCTCTCCCTTTCTCTTTGGAATTAATAAAAATATATTAAAAAATATTTTAAGTGTGTGTGTGATATCCACATATATGCATAAGTGCACACACATAATAATCTCATGCACAGGGTGAAGCAGAACAAATACTTTTCAATTTTTAGGGCTATTTACCTCACCACAACACTTATGTAAGTTACTCCTAAATGCATTACTCTTTCTTATCAGGAAATAAATCATGTCACTTCAACAGAAACTAAATTATAATGTTTAGATGTAAATTAAGGGAGTATAATAAACGAAGTCCTTGCATTACACAGAAAAAGTCTGCAGATTATTATTTCTTATAATCGTAGCTATTTATAAAAGGGTTTTGTTTTTTTTGTGTGGATAAGTACAAAGCAATAGATTTTCATTAGGCTACTAATAAAAAACCCCAACATTTATTGTCACTATTTCATATTGGGAAAATTGTACTCTTTTGCTTTGAGATTACCTCAGTAAAATTATTCCTCTCTCTAAACCATATATTTTGTTCTTTAAAAAAATATCCTTAGGGTATCATTTTATCTTCTATCAATATCTACTTCCCCACCCACATACACAAAAAAAATAAAACAACTGGGAAAGTTTTAATGGAAGGTATGTGTGTTATATATCTGGCGGAATAATGTGAGTCTGGGAAAAATAGCTTTTGGATTCCAGCAATGGAAAAAAGTTGGGAAATGACTTTTGAGTTGGCCAAAGGAAATTGTCTGCCACAACCTCCTCTCATCCCATGTTCCTAAGATTGGGCACGATACTTAAATTGCTGCCTGCAATAGTATCCAAAAGCTAGATTCTCGTTTTCTCAGAATCATAGTAATAGATAGCATGGGACAGAGTTCTGACCAAAGAGCCATGAGTCAAAAGGGAAATCTAGGCCCGATCTACTGCAAAAATGAAGAACATTCTCAGCAATCAGACTGTTGGCATTCCAGAAAATGCCAACATCATTCTGACACAATAATTTTCAACCCATATTGCCACAAGAATTTCAACCCACTGTTTCAACAGCAGTGTGCCACAAGAATTTTTAACACATGCGACAACTGACTATTTCTTCAAGGCACTGATCTTTCCCCTTATATTGTCAAATTTAAAAAATGACAAAAGCCAATACAACAATAGCCATTCAGTGTGAATGAATCAAAATTTTACCTTTTTTTCAAAATCAAATCAGCAAAAAAAACAATATATTTGTTGGTGTGCCGAAGAATTTTAGTAATTAGTTTATGTGTGCCAAGAGATGAACAAGGTTAAAAATCAGTGCTCTGAAGCAATGCCCAGTTACTGGCAAGGGCCCCAGGGGCACCCTGTGGAGGGACTTCATTCACATCAATGTAAACACAGTCTCCTCGGAAAGTAAGAGATGCTCCAGGTTGATAAACCGTGGGAAACAGAAAGAAACTGGCTACGACTCACACTGTCTGCAGTCATGCACAGGGCCTGATGCAGAGTGTTCCCTTGGGCTTCTTGTACAAGATGGGGTCTGTACATCCTCACTTCCCCAACGATGTATTTACTTGGGAGAATGACTCTTCCTTGTTGACATCAGAAATGTCTTGGGTGAAAACACATCTGCAGGATTCGGATAAGGTCAGGTGTTGCTTGTTCAGTATCTCAAACCCAGAATTATGAGTTAACGCTTGAAGGAAATAAATTGAACTTATATCAAATTCAGCTGCATTGATTCAGCAAGCCACAACAGTTAAAAACAAAAAAAGAGGATATCAGAAAAATTTTTAATGGTATCTGTTTCCAAAACAGTTCAGCAAGCTGATAAACAATATCTCAGTTGTCCAGTTATAGAAACAGCAAGATGCCAGATGATTCCTCAGAGTTATTTGTGATATTTTAAAGGTGCAATAAAAGCCATTTATTAATTTGGGGGGAAGGGAACTAGTTGAAAGTTTCTGGGAAATATTTTATTTCCTGACATTAAAACAAAAAGCTATAGCTAATACCTCCCTTTCCTCCCTTTTCTGTCTTGAATATTGGCATAAAGCCAGTAGTTGCAGCAGCAACCTTGAGTGTTAAAGTCAAAATAAGATGCTGAGATGGTGGACATACAGTAAAGATGTGGATTCTGGGTGATACTGTAGAGAAGTTGACTTAACACCAGCCCAAAGCCCCAGAGATTTGTTTATATAAGAAAAATAAACCCTATTTGATTAAGCCTCTGTTTTCAACTGAGTGTATTTCTGACAGGCATAAGGCTTTAACAAATTGGAACAATTTGTATTTCATTTTGTCAGAATAGAATCAGTCTTAGTTGGATTTTAGAAGTTTCAATTAAATGGTTAGTGGGTTATTTATTACATCCACTGCCTTGCCTTTTCCAGAGGCTAGAACATTTGGTGAGATTAAAGATAATGTCAATGAGCATACAAGGAATTTGGGGTATATTACAGATTTTCTTTATTTTTTAAAAGTCAGCCATAGGTGTATTTTAGGACTTATATGTATTTTTTCTCCCACAAGACCTTTCAATGTTTTATATTTCATCATTTTAAAATCATAAAAATCAAACTTGGTCATGGCACATTATAAAAATATAAAGTAATGACTGGTTCCTTTATTTGTAATCAAAAACAAGTAAATATATTGCTTTAAAAATTGCAAATACTTAGGTCACCAAGGTAATTCAGTATTTTAATACATAAACTATCTAACTATTCACAAATATTAAATATCTACCAGGGGTTTATTCCTAGGCTAAGCTGCAAATGTAATAAATGAGATTTATTGCCTATAAAATAATGTTATTCACTATTTTATGTTCTGTTCATGCATGTTAATCATTGCTCATGCTGGATAGTGTGGATTTCTGGGACAAAGGTTCTCAAAAATAAGGGAGCATAAGGATTGTCAAAAGCACTTGTTAAAGATGCATATTCCTAGTCTTAAGTTCCAAATTCTGATTAAATGGATCTGTGATTGCAACTATTGATCAGCTTATTTAATAAGCACTCCAGGAAATTGTGATAGAATCAGAATCAATAAAATAGCATTTGAACAACTGACTTAAAAGGCACAGACAACCTTTCTAGTTCTCTTTGTTCAGGAGGATGCTTTTTTTTAAAATGTAGTTTTATTGATTTCAGAAAGGAAGGGAGAGGAAGAGAGAAGCATCAATGATGAGAGAGAAGCATTGAACAGCTGCCTCCTGCATTCCCCCTTCTGGGGATAGAGCCCACAATCTGGTCATGTGCCTTGACCAGGAATCGAACCAGCAACCTCTTGGTGCATGGGTCAATGCCCAACCACCGAGCCATGGTGGCCGGGTATGTTCAGGAAGATTCTTAACCAGTTGATAAGGGACTTGCTAATGAAAAGTGATATAGGATTCCTACACACAGTTTTGAATAAATGAAAGTATAATATATATAATTAAAAGTATAAAGTGTTTTTGTTTGCTGTCTTTGTTTTTTTGTTCATCATTTGTTTTTACTGTTTATATTATCATACTTTGCTGTTATTAAAAGATGATACCTATAACAAAAATTATAAATTGTATATATTCTTTTATATTTATTAATATTTGTGGTCTTTGTTGATATTGACAAGGTTAGTTATATTAAATTGACTGGATTATAACCAAAATCTCTATTTTAATCCTCACATTTAATTCAAGCCATAATTTTATTAATATATCTCCAGCAATCATTTGCATATAGCTTATTTCATGGAAAAGTTTGTAATTCAAAATTCACATTTGCCTAGAAATTAGAATTGTCATAATAGCAGTTTTCCTCAAACCTCTTTGATCTTCTAAGATAGAATTTTTGAGGCTGAATAATTTTGCCCAATTATTCATTATTTTATCCAATTTCTCTTATTCCATTTTGTTTCTTTTATGTGATCTAATGTGTTCTATCACTGAGTCCAAAGTATTTCTTTATGATTGGAAAGCACTTTGCTTCATAAAATATAATAATGTAAACTTTTCTCCATGTGATGGATGAAGTATTCCAACAAAGAGTATTCCTGAATGTCAGAAGCAGGATGAATGAAAAAGGAGGGATTAGAATACAAATGGCTGCCTTGGCCAGGTGGCTCAGTTGGTTGGAGCATTGTCCCATGCACTAAAAGGCTGTGGGTTCGATTTTGGACGAGGGTACATACATAGGTTGTGGGTTTAATCCTTGGTCAGGGCATGTATGTAAGGCAATCTCTCTCTGTCTCTCTCTCTCTCTCTCTCTCTCATCCCCTCCCATCTCTCTCACTCCCTCCCTCTTTGTCTAAATCAATAAGCATATCCTCAGGTGAGGATTTAAAAAAATTACTGAATTTGAGTGAAATATATACTAACAGATACATCAAACATTGGCCTGTGAAACTAGATGCTTCTATATAGCTCTTCATCTTTAAACAAACATGCCCTCACAATTTCCCTCACCTCTCTGACCTAGCTTCAGCTCTCGGTGTTACATTTGCTTTCTTTCTTCTATGTCTCCGACATTCCATTTCCCCTTCCCTGCTGCTCTGTTGCTGCCTGGGACTGGCCTCTCCTTTCCTCAGTCACCCCTTCTACCAAATGCTCCTTCACCTCACATACCTCTGTCTGACATGGATCCTCCCAGGTGGCTGCTCTCTCGTCCTCCATTACCTTTCAATCCCCAGTCAGAATTGAAAATTTATTAAAATCTGGCCAGTATAGCTCAGTGATTGAGTGTTGACCTAGGAACCAAGAGGTCATGGTTTGATTCCTGGTCAGGGCACATGCCTGAGGTTGTGGGCTCAATCCCCAGTAGGGACGTGCAGGAGGCAACTGATCAATGATTCTCTCTCATCATTGATGCTTCTATCTCTCTGTCCCTATCCCTTCCTCTCTGAAATCAATAAAAACATACATTTTTTTAAAGAGTGTCAAGCAGCATGTTGAGACAAGGATGTGCTGACTCTCACCAACCAAGGCAAGAGGGCTTGTGCAACTAGTATATTGATTCTTAAATTTTGGAGGTATAAAAATAAAATGATTTTTATCTAACTGCTGATAAAAAATCCTTTAACAAATTTTTCTTTCCTGTTTGTTAACTGTATTTTAAGTATTCCATATATCTTCAGAAACTTTTGGCTATCCAGATTTAGTGCAGTCCATTTTAAAATTCCAAAACCATATCCAATTCTAAGCTTTTCCCCAGATGGGCTATGTGGAAAGGAAGGGATGGTCTTACCTTCTTCTTTTCTAGGTTCAAATGCACTCATTATTGGGGCAGGTAGAAGAATCCTGATAAGTTTCAAATGTCCTGTACTTGCCTGAGTGAGATCATGCAACTGCCTGTAGGTTATCGAAGCTGTGGACTGGCCCTGACAGATGTTGTTTCTCCTCCCTGGATGTCAGGTGTCCAAACTCTGACTCTCACAGGGGTCACATGTGAACACTTACAAGAGCCCTGCAGAGAATGCCCTGAAATGAGATCTGAGTCTGGATCACCTTCTTCCCTCATCTCTCAGTCCTGCACCCAGCCATCCGCCCATACCTGGCAGTCTGCCCTCCTCTGAGCACTTCTGGTAGGAGAGTTGGAACCTGACTGCCTCTGCACTATCCACTAGATTCATGAGACACTCACACATCTTTGCTAATCCAGCTCTGCCCCTTCCCTTCTCTCCCCAGTACTCCTCCTCCTGATCAGACAGATAACCAGGCCACTCCTTCAGCAGATGAGATGCAGCCAGATGATCTGCCAGACCCTTTTCCTTGCAGTCCCACTCAGGGGTTTTTCTTGGATCCTCAGCCCATTCTCTTTGCTTCCAAAATAAAAGGGAGCAACCTCTCACCCCAAGTCCTGCACTTCCTCCTAAAGTGTGTTTTCTGGCATCTTCCCTTTCTCCTCTACAGACATTCCTTTAAATGTTTTGGGGGCAATAGGGTAGTGGGCAGGGTGGTGGACTCTAGTTTGGCCTCCTCCATAATAAATGCTAGGAAGATGGTGTCTAGTCCAAACTTATAGTGACTTGAAGGAAGCTTTTATCAGAATGAGGGATACTTAGTGCCTCTTATCCTCACTTTGGGCATAAGCTGTAAATTTGACCCTAATCCACTCAGCATCATGTTAAATTACACCAGTAATAGTGGCTTTAGAAATGAAGTTGATTTTATACAAATTATTTTAAATATTCCTGCAAATCACATTTTTAGGAAGAAGATGATATTCCTCCGTAAGAGAAGCTCAATGATTTGCCCAGCTCACACCCTTGTAAATTATAGCGCTAAGCCTATTCTCTTTGCTACTTCCTTTCCTCTCTGCTATGTCAAGGCACTAAATTGCTCCTAATTATCTTCACCCTCCAGTTATGCTACTACTAAATTATCCTTGACAAATCTGGAACTAAATGGGCAAAGTTGAAAAATCAATATCCAATTTAAAGGAGAAAGCTTACTTGCTTATATAAGGATGATCCAAATGAATTATGGTGCATGTTTTCATGAACTGTATTTATAAGTCTATATTCATGGTACTTTGCAAACTTTCATAGGAATTTTTGTTGTAATGTTTCTGTGGTTGCAAACGAATGCCACCACTATCATGACAGATGATCATTCTAACCAAAAGAACAAGAAACCCTGACACTGGGAGATACCAAGGTGACTCACAATCCATTGAATAGCAGCACAGATCTGGATTAATCACATATCCAAAAGGCAATGACTTTTTCCTCAGTTTAGACAAAAGAGTGACCATAAGAAGAGAAGGGCACTGAAATAAAACAGGAAAAATAGAAACCACAGGTAATAAAACTTTACTATGACTCTCAGAACAGTTAAACAGTACCTAATCATGATGTGCAACATAAAAGAAAAAGAACAAATACTTTAACTTTTAACACCAACTCATAATGAACTCCTGCATGACAACAAAAGACATACTGTTGTCCAGCAACTTGCCTAGTTTACAAATTCACTAACCAATAAATTCCTGCCCAGACCACCTATTAGTATCCTTTTTGAACTTCTTTTCTCTTTTGAGATACTACTGAGGTTCTATCCTGGTGATGTTCTCCTCTGCCTAGAAAGTTTGTATAATAAACAAGTTTTCTTAATGCTCTTTGCATAGGAGCTTCAAAGGTTTACAAGCACATAGGAGCAGGGCCAAACATTACAGGTCATTATTAATGACTAAATGATGTTCCCCCCAAAATTCATGTGGTGAAGTCCTAAACCCCAGTATCTTAGAATGTGACTCCATTTGGGTCTTTAAAGAGGTGATTGAGTTAAAATAAGGTAATTGGGATGAGTCCTAATCCAATATGACTGGGTGGTTCATAAGCAACAAACATGTATTTCTCAGTCTGGAGGTTGGGAAGTCTAAGATCCTGGCACCAGCAGATTCAGCATCTGGTGAGAGCCTACGTCCTACATGGTCTTCTCGCTGTAACCTCAGAAGGCAGAAAGGAGGAGCTGACATGGTTGGGTTTCCTTTATAATGGCAATAATCCTGATCATGAGAGCTCTGCCCTCATTTTTATCCAGAGAAGATAAATGTTTTTGAACGTTAAACTAAAACAGACCTAGAGGTTCCACCCTCAATACCCCCACCTTCTAATAGCATTGCCTTGGGGATTAGTATTTAACCATATAAAATATATGGGTAGACAAACATTCAGACCATAGCACCTCTGAAGAATTTCAGCCTAGAAGAGGAGTGGGTAATATTAGTAATCTGACCCAATTTATATTCTGCAAATACTGATTAGACTACAGAGTGAAGAATGAAAGGGGGAGGTCTACTCTGAATTATGTAGACTAGTTAGAAAACCACTGCAATAGTCTAAATGATCAGTAAAGCAGGCAGGCTTTTGGGACTGGGCAAGCTGGCTCTGATGGGCCCCAATCAGTGGCCAGGCCGAGGGACCCCACCCATGCATGAATTCATGCACCGGGCCTCTAGTATATATATATATAAAACCTGAAAATACCTGCCTTGTTTTACCTACTACCTCCAATTGCTCTTCATGTTAATTTAAAGGCTGAAATGCAATCTACTTATAGCAGTGTGCCTTTTCCAATACAAATTCTTTTATCCAGATAAAATAAAACTGCTATTAATTATATCAATAACAGATTAGGCTTTTGGGTAGATCACCCAGGATGATATTTAATTTTATAAAATGAAAGTTATAAATTAATCACGTGCAACTTGACAAAAGCAGGTTCTTAAAAGACACATAGCATTATTTCCAAACTGTCCTGTGATGGAAATAGGATTTGTCTAAAAACCCATAAAATGCTTGTTTAGTTCTCTGTGTCATGATGGGAGAAGGTTCAAGCCTGAACAACATAAGCCAGTGAGGAGGGGTGACAATTCAGAAAGCAGTTATGAAACCTGACACAAATATACTGGGTGACCTTGGACAATAAAACCAAGATATCCAAGATCATGGTGATCTTCCTTGGTTCTAAGCAGGTGGCAGCAGCAGTGGAGGAAGACTTGGTGATCCTCTGATTCCAGGCAATCTAGCCATTTCTAGCTGTACCTTGGCCAATGGATGGTTAACTCCATTACACAGAGCACTACATCTAAAGAAAGGAAGGAATAAAAGGAGGAAGAGCAAGACAGAAGAAAGGTAGGTCTGAGGGAAAGAGGGAAAGGAAATGCAGTAAGAAGAAAAGGAAGGAAACTAAGCAAAACCTCAAGGCTATGGGCAACATCTAAATAAAAGCTGAGGGGTGGGGATGAGGAGTAGTTTGACTCCTGGACTTTGGAGGATATGTAACAGTGGCATGCTATTAAATATTTAATAACCAGGTTTCTGGAAGGGGGAAAAATTTTTTTATCCTTAGTATTTGCAGATTCCGTGGCATAAATACTCCCACCATGTAACATCCAAGCTACCAATACGATGTCACTGTGCAGAGATACACAGTAGTACACCATTGTGCAGTAGTTCTGCCTTATAGATAAAATGGATGTAATAACCTCAAGACCATAGATAATAATAAAACATAGTAGAAGAATGAGGAAGTGATGACATTTGTTTTTATTAACTTTGTTTTTAAAATACTTTCTTTAGTAATATAGCTTTACCATATAATTTTAATCTAGCTGTACTTATACTGTTCACAAAACTTTTGAAAAATTAACAATTTAATTAATAATCAGCTCTTGTAGGCTGACTCCCCCATACCACACATGATATTAATTCGGGTTGTTTCATTGAGCAGGGTACAAGGATGATTACTTTCCCGAGTTCTTGCCCAGATGGATTCCAAGAATGAAGCCATGGACTAAAGGTGGTAGGTGAGAAGTACACAAACTTTACTGCAAGCAGAAGAAACTTTGTTGTAAGCAGATACTATCTCTAAGACCCTAATTCTAGGTCTCTGTCCCTCCGTGTCAGAGGGTCCCCTAAGAAGGGTGACCGCTGCTTTCTTTGTCTTGAGGCATTAAATAGGCTGTAGTTCTTTGTCTAGACCTGATCCTTTCTAATCAGACTCTTTCCTGACTTAGGACTCCCTCATTGGTCACTCTGCTAAGGCCAAAGCCCACGTGGTGCCTCCCTCTTTCTTTTCCCTTACTTTGTGTTTTTCTTTGTCCTTTCTTTATGTATTCATCTTATCTGTTTAAGTTGGAGTTACTTTTTATCTGTCTTATGGCTTTCTCCTAGTTGTGCTGGCCAGGAATGTTTTATCTTAGAGTTCTCCCAGCTGCTCCGGTCAGAGCTACTTTTAGTCTAACTTAGGGAACCTCGTAACCTTACCCTGCCAGGCCTTGAGACGGAAACTGCTGGCTTCTCTGCTCCAAAGAGTAAAGTGGCCAGAACCATGTCAGCCTACTCTTGGTTAGTTAGCATAGTATATCTTTACCATCGACAAGACATGGTGATACAAAGAAAAACATTTCATAACAATACAAGGGTCAATTCAATAGGTAAACATAATTCTAAATGTGTATATCTAATGATATGTATTTAAAATATATGAAACAAAAATATTTTGTTAATGTGGTTTATGTATCACACTGATTGATTTTCAGCTATTGAGCCATCCCTGCATCCCTGGAATGAATCCCACTTGATGTTGGTGTGTCCTTTTGATGTATCGTTGCATTTAATTTGCTACTATTTTGTTGAGGATTTTTGCATCCATGTTCATCATAGATATTGGACTGTGATTTTTTTTGTGTGTGTGTCATCCTGCTTGGTTTTGGTATCAGTGTAATGCTGGCCTCGCAAAATGAGTTAGGAAATATTTTCTCCTCTTCAATTTTTGGGAAGAGTTTGAGAAGGATAGGTATTAAATCTTTGAATGTTTGGTAGAATTTACCAATAAAGCCATCTGGTCCTGGGAAAAGAAAAAAAAAAAAGAGTAAAGTGGCCTCTTTTTTTCCTCTTGTCCAGAGATTTAGTGCCGGAGCCACTCAAGCCAGAGATAGCTCTGTCCTTGGTTTATAGCAGTTTTAATTGCTCAGCCCAGAAACGTTTTCATCTGCCTGGACCTCCCCCGCTTTCTGTTTTAAGCTGGCTTAGTTAACCCTTTCAATATCCTCATCCCTGGCAACCAGATGCAGGACTTACTGACAGCTACGTGTATTATTTCCAAATTATTTATCATGGCTTGATTTCTGAACCCCCAGGGTTTGAAATCTCTTGAGAAGAAACAAATGTCTAAAATAAGAGAGACAAGATGACCTATCCAGAAAAGCCAGAATGAGAATGCAAACATAATAATGACCAAGAGCCAGGCATCTAAGTGGAAACTGTATAAAAGTGGAAGTTGGCCATCAGTGAGTGAGGAGGATCTAAGAAAATTCAAATTTGTATTTAGATTGATATTCATGGACAAAAGCTATATGTGGAGGTATGTGAATGTGAATGTGTAACTCACACAAAGACAAAGAGTTATGACAAGCACTGTACTCTCACTATGTTGTTGATCATGGATTCATGCAAACAATCTTTTTTTCGTTCATTAATCTTCATCTGAGGATATGTTTTTTTATTGATTTTTTTTTTTTTTTTTTTTTTTTTTTTAGAGAGAGAGAAACATTGATTGGTTGCCTTACATACACACCCTGACTCAGGATGGGACCCACAACCTAGGTATGTGCCTTGACCAGGAATCAAACCCAAAACCTTTTGGTATACAGGATGATGGTCCAGCCAACTGAGCCAGCAGGCCAGGGCACCAAACCGTCTCTTATAGGTGAAAACACATTACGTTGTTTCCTCTGGAGCACCTTTCTTCCTTGGGTGGCTTTGTAGGGCATGTAGAAAACTAAATTATGGTTTAAGTATTTTGAATTCATTATCAAGAGCCTAAAAATATTCATGAATGCATATTTGTGGGTGGAAGTAAAATTAGATTCAGGCACATTGACAGAAAACTCAAAATGGGTCAGTATTCTAATAGAACCCTACATCTTCCTAGGGAATGTTGAACCTTTTAAACTAAGAAGGGCCATTTCTGGGCCAACCAGCTCCTGGAAGCCCTGCTCTGCCATGATCCATCTCTGAAACCAAGCTTCTGCCCCAGGAGAATCGCTCTGATGCTGTGCATGACCACCTCACCTGCTGCATCATCCGCCTTTTGCGTTTTCCAGAGTGCCCAGATTCTCAACCACCTGATCTTCACCTGATAGTCCTAGTATCCTATCCCATTTTTTCCAACAAGCTACTTACTCCAGTGAGAGTCTAGACATAATTCCTACCAATTTGCCTTGTTCTTTCCTATTCTGCCTCCCATTTTTCTGGTTTATATTTCATTGTGGTGGACAATTGTCCATGTGCAATAAAACAGTATATGCCTTACATGAAAAAAATTAAGTCAGAGTGCAAGCCAGAGAATGAAGCTTGAAATAAGAAATCAGGTGTCAGACGCTAGCTGATGATGAACTTAACTTACTGAGGCTTGAAACTTCAAATCAAGAGGAATAACTTACATGAAGGTCTGGCCTATAAGTTTCAGAATAATAAAATAATACTCTAAGCTTCTAGATGCTGGAAAGGCAAAGAAGCAGAGTCTCCAGGAAGAACCAGCTCTGAGGACACCTTGATTTCAGAGGAGTAAACGTTCATTTGAACTTTTGACTGCCAGAATGGTAAATACTGAAGATTCCATTTGTGTCAGTGATAAAGGTCAGATAAAGAAGGAATTTGAGGGTATTATCATATATAATAAAAGGCTAATATGCAAATTGTCTCTTCAATGGGGAATTCGACTGGGAGTTAGACCAGGGGGCAGGACCAGCCAGCCAACTGCCTGTGGACCCTCCCCCTAACTGGCCTGGCCCCCAATTAGTCCCCTCACCCCAATCAGGGTGGGCCAGTTGGACCCCACTCATGCACAAATTTGTGCACCAGACCTCTACTGTGAATTATAAAGGAGAAGAGGAAAAATAATAAAAAGTCCAGGGAATTAAAAATGACAGCAGAGCCCTAGCCGATTTGGCTCAGTGGCTAGAGCATTGGCCTGCGGACTCAAAGGTCCTGGGCTCGATTCCGGTCAAAGGCATGTACCTTGGTTGTGGGCACATCCCCAGTGGTGGGTGTGCAGGAGGCAGCTCATCGATGTTTCTAACTCTTTATCCCTCTCCCTTCCTCTCTGTAAAAAAACAATAAATATATTTTTTAAAAGAAAAAAAAATGAAAGCAGAGTAAATGGATGCTGCATAGACATGCTCCCAGGAACAATCTGGTATTACAATTAAAATACAGAAAAACTTCCTGAAGAATCAATGGAAAACTTGCAGGAGAGAACCCTGACACCTGAGGATGAAAGTGGAGACCACATAGAGACTGGTAGGAGGGGCAGAAGTGTGAAAGGGCTGGCCAGCACCCACTGATGGCAACTGAAGTCCCAGAGAGATATCTCAGCTGTGGGGGATGACATTGAGAACTCTGGGATCTAATTTCCAAGCTGGACCCCTGAGCAGAGAGCACCAAAACTGGGGAGGGTACCCACATAACATCTGGATGTGAAAAGCAGTGGGGTGCTGTCTGCCAGAGCATAACAGCTGAAAATTCTGGTACCCTCTCAAAGGGCCAACACAAGATTCCCTGTGGAGCCACCCACCTTGTGCTCTGGGAGAGAGAGGGTGAAGTTTATGGGAGCTATGAGAGCAGAAGCCAGGACTGAGGATTCAGGGGATAGATCTCAGAAGGCAGACAGACATCCTAAGTTTCCTGGGCTGAGTTATTCCTTCACGCAGCAGAGGACATCTTTTTCACATAGACATTTGCCTTACCTGATAGGAAGACAGTTGACACACCCTATTGGAAAACACCTTGTCCTGAGGACACTTAAGAGATTAAAAGTAACAATTAGCCCCCTCCCCTCTGCCCACAGAAGCAACTGCCCCACCCTGTTGAAAAAAAAACTCTTGCCACACCTAAGGACAATTGCTTGGGGGACAATTCAAGTTGGAATCCAATTAGTCTGTAGTCAGAGGCAGTTTCTGGAGGCTTTGAGTCTTTGCCTGATCTAATTAGTTATAAACAGCCTTTAACACTGCCCTGCACTAGAAATTGAATGGTATAGAGGACATACATAATACATAGTCACAAACCCAAACAGAAAGCCAAAATGAGGAGATAAAGAAGCAACTTCCAAATAAAAGAACTAGAGAATTCTCCAGAAGAGATAAATGTAGCAGAGATAAGAAATTTATGTGAAACAGAGCTCATAGGAATGATGGTAAAGATGCTCAACAGCATGAAAAAAAAGATATAGTAACTATGAAAAAAGAATAGTCTGAGATAAAGAATGACATAACACAAATAAAGAACACATTGGAAGGAATACATAGCAGATAAGTGGAAGCTGAGGGTTGAATCAGTGAATTAGAAGACAGAGTTAAAAATATTACTCAGTCAGAAAACCAAAAAGGAAAAACAATTTAAAAACAGGAGGACAGCTTAAGGGAGCTGTGGGACAGTGTGAAACATAACAATATTAGAATAATAGGTGTGCCAGAAGAAGCAGAAAGGGTGAAAGGCATAGAGAAGGTTATGGAAGTTTTCTGCCAGCATTATCCTAATTCCAAAACCAGATAGACACTAAAAAGAAAGAGAACTATAGGCCAATATCCTTAATGAACATAGAAGCTAAAATCCTCAACAAAATATTAGCAAATTGCATTCAGCAATAATTAAAAAGGTCATACATCATGATCAAGTGGAATTTATTCCAGAGACGCAAGGCTGTTACAGTATTCGCAAATCAATAAATGTGACACATCACTTAATAAATTGAAAGACAAAAATCACGTGATCATATCAATAAACACAGAAAAAGCATTTGACAAAATCCAACACCCATTTTTGATAAAAACACTCAGCAAAGTGGGGATAGAGAGAGCATATCTCAACATGTTAAAGGCCATATATGAAAAACCTACAGCCAATATCATACTCAATGGGCAAAAACTAAAACCACTTCCCCTAAGAACAGGAATAAGACAGGGATGCCCACTTTCACTACTCCTGTTCGACACAGTACTGGAAGTAGTACCCATAGCAATCAGACAAGAAGAAGAAATAAAAGGCATTCCAATTGGAAAAGAAGAAGTAAAACTGTCATTATTCACAGATGACATGATATTGTACATACAAAACCCCAAAGACTTCAAAAAACTTAATAAATGAATTTGGCAATGTTAACACCCAGAAATTTATGGCTTTTTTATACACCAACTAGAGGTCTGGTGCACAGATTTCTGCATGGTGGGGTCTCTCGGCCTGGCCTGCAAGATTGGGCTGAAACCAGCTCTCCGACATCCTCCGAGGGGTCCCAGATTGCGAGAGGGCACAGGCCAGGCTGAGATACCCTACCAGTGCATGATTGGGGCCTGGGAGGAACGCGGGAGGTTGGCCAGCCAGGGAGGGACAGTGGAGGGCTCCAGGGCATGTCCAGCCTATCTTGCTCAGTCCCAATTGGCTGGACCCCAAGAGCAAGCTAACCTCCCAGTCGAGCATCTGCCCCTTGTGGTCAGTGCACATCATAGCGACTGGTTGAAAGGCCTTCGCATATCATTAGCATATTACACTTTGATTGGTTGAATGGATGACCAGACACTTACATATTAGGCTTTTATTATATAGGATAATGAAATCACAGAAAGAGAAACAAACAAAAAAAATGCCATTTATCATTGTAACAAAAAAATTAAGATACCTAGGAATAAACTTAACTAAGGAGGTAAAAGACCTGTACTCAAAAAACTACAACACGTTGAAAAAAGAGATAGAGGAAGACATAATCAAGTGGAAGAATATACCGTGTTCATGGATTGTTAGAATCAACAAGATTAAAATGTCCATACGACCCAAAGCACTCTATAGATTCAATGCAATCCCCATTAAGATACCAATGGAATATTTCACAGACCTAGAAAGAACTCTCCAAAAACTCATATGGAAGAAAAATATACCCCAAATAGCTGCTGCAATTCTGAAAAAGAAGAGCAAAGTTGGAGGGACCACAATACCAGATATCAAGCTATATTACAAAGCCATTGTCCTCAAAACTACCTGGTATTGGCACAAAAACAGACATACAGACAAATGAAAGAGAATAGAGAACCCAGAAGTCAACCCAAGCCATTATGTTCAATTAATATTTGACAGAGGAAGCAAGAGCATACAATGGAGTCAAGATAGTCTCTTCAATAAATGGTGTTGGAAAAATTTAACAGATACATGCAAAAAAATGAAACTAGACCACCAACTTACGCCACACACAAAAATAAACTCAAAATGGATAAAGGACTTAAATGTAAGATGGGAAACCATAAAATGTTGGAAGAATACATAGGCAGCAAAATATCAGACATATGTCTTAGCAAATCTTTATTGATACAGCTTCTAGGGCAATGGAAACTAAGGAGAAAATAAATAAATGGGACTACATCAAAATAAAAAGCTTCTGCACAGCAAAAGAAAACATCAACAAAACAACAAGAAAGCCCACTACATGGGAGAACATATTCGCCAATGTTATCTCCAATAAGGGTTTAATCTCCAAAATTTACAGAGAACTCATACAACTTAAC
The DNA here is from genome assembly GCA_026230045.1 of Corynorhinus townsendii. NCBI lineage: Eukaryota > Metazoa > Chordata > Mammalia > Chiroptera > Vespertilionidae > Corynorhinus > Corynorhinus townsendii. The sequence continues at coordinate 73,045,977 of JAPDVU010000001.1, read as the reverse complement.
AAAAGGAAGATAAACAATCCAATCAAAAAATGGGCAAAGGACTTTAATAGACACTTTTCGAAAGAGGACATACAGAAGGCCAAAAGACATATGAAAACTTGCTCAAAATCACTAATCATCTGAGAGATGCAAATCAAAACAACAAGATACCATCTCACACCTGTCAGAATGGCTATCATCTGCAAATCAACAAACGACAAGTGCTGGTGGGCATGCAGACTGGTGCAGCCACTGTGGAAAACAATATGGTGTTTCCTCAAAAAATTAAAAATGGAGCTCCAATTTGATCCAGTATTCCCACTTTTAGGACTATACCCCCAAGAAAGCAGAAACACCAATCAGAAACTATATATGCACCCCTATGTTCATAGCAGCACAGTTTACAATAGCTAAGATTTGGAAACAGCCTAAGTGCCCATCAGCAGATGAATGTATTAAAAAACTGGTACATTGATACAATGGAATACTATGCAGCTGTAAAAAGAAGGAACTCTTACCATTTGGAACAGCATGGATGGAACTGGAGAGCAATATGCTAAGCGAAATAAGTCAGTCAGAGAAAGATTAATATCACATGATCTCACTCATTTGTGAAATATAATGAACAACATAAACTGGTGAACAAAATAGAGCCAGAGAAAAAAAAATAATTTAGAATATAATAGAAGTAATCATGTTATTTGCAGATTTTTAATATTTTCTACAACATTTGGGCTATTATACTATGTTAGTACAGTTTTGATAATATTATATTTAAAATCTCTTTTTCTTGAAATATTAATGATTATTGCATGTAACATTATTAAATAAACAAAAATAAAAACTTCCTGTTGAAGATGAAAAGTACATCTTTTCCTGTTTTGGGTAATTGATGATGAGTAGTAGGATATGAAAGCTCCTTTACAGGCCCTCCAAACTCCAATTTAAATAAGGTTTCTGTTTTTTGAAAATCTTTATAGAATAAAGCCATAAAAGGAGTAGCACTTCCAGGGGTAGAGTGAGGAGAGGGTGTAACGCAGGATTTATTTAGGATAGTAGTAGGAAAAATGTTCAACAGAGCAGTATGCAGTCCAAAAATAATGACTTTAAAACCAGGGACCAAAACTTCCTTTTCTTATTCTGGGTTAGCAATTCTCCAAATGACTTCTGAGAAATTCTGGGACTGTGAGATGCTCTTTAATAACAAGTCTTTGTGGTCAAATAAGTTTCAGAAACTCTGAACAATATGTCCTCTTTTGTCAGAAAAAAAGTATCATATACTCTATAGAATATATTTAATACTCTATTGAATAAAAGAAAATAGGATTCAAGGGGAACAAAAGCAAACATCAAAGAGATTTAAGTTGGAGGAGCTCAAATTATGGTTGCCAGATAAAAAATGTCTCATTAAATTTGAATTTTAGATAGACAACAGTTCAGTGTAATTGTATTTTAATTTTCTAAATCCTGTGAAATTTTAATACATCCCTATTGGGCCATTCAAAACTCACCTCTCCTCCATTTAAATGTGCAGGCGTGGGTCAAAGAACTGTAGACTTCGGAGAAAGAAGAAGAAGCCAATATCTAATGGCCCTTACACTTCTTGGAATATATCAAGGGGCAAAATTTATGGGTATAACCTATATTAACAAATGTTTTAATGCAATTTAATTTTACTGAGCATCAACCCTACACATGAATAATGGCATGACTGCTTTACAAAAGAATCCAATATAGGGTTATGTAGAATTTAGGAAGCTTGCCTAAGATATGACAAACTGAGTCAAGTCAAGTAAATATGGATATGAATCTCATTTCCACTTCAGCAAGGTGACCTTAGGACACACAAAACTTGCCTCAGAGTTCCACATATATACAGTGAGAATGGACTGCTATGAAGATTTAATAATACTAGATTTGTAAAGGGCTTGGCATAAAATCTGATCCTTAGAAGTGGCCAACAAATATAGTTACTAGTTAATTCAACATACACATATATTCCAGAACATATCAATTGCATTAAAAAAACCATCTATTAACGATTTTTAAACAAACATTATAAGTGTTTCTCTTCCTAATGAGTATCTCTGGAATTTTGGAAAATCCTATCAACCATTCCACAGTTCAAACGAGTTCCTCTAATAAGGTTACTTCAACAGAAGTGAAAAACGGTATGAGTTCTTGATTCCTGGTACTCTCTGCTCTACTCAGGAAGTGCTCTCCTCTCCTAAATCAACCACTAATCAGATCTCTTTGCTTCTTTTGTCCTACAATTTATGCAGTGACATTTTCTAATGATAATTGCTTTGTAAGGAACAGATTGCTTCAATGCTAAATCTATCTATTGACACTAGGACAGACAAAGATGTCTAGCAATGTCATGAGCATACAGACCCTCAAAAAAATAGTATTTTGGATAGGTGAGATGCATTTCCCAGTATTGGAATAGCCAAAATTACCTCTGACATTTCCAAATGTCACAGTTAATCCACTCTTAACAGCAGTGTCTTAAAATGTGCTGGAAGGAAAACTTTCAAAAGTCATGTCTAAGATAGAGGATCATAGTGATTTCAGCTCAGGATCTCTTTAAAAACATCATAGCAGAGTTATTTAGATAGGCATTTGGAAAGTTGATTATTAATATTTTGAGAATCTCCACAAAATTCAACATAAAAAATATTTTACTTTATTCAGTGAAAAACTGGCACTGTTTTCATGTGTTGAATCCCACCGTGCCTGACTTAGCTTTACTCTATTCTGCGATTATAGACTACCAGCCAGAACATCCCACTACACCATTGTTACACACCAAATGTTTGTGTTCCCCTAAAATTCATATGCTGAAACTGTTACTCTATGTGATGCTATTAGGAGGTGGGGCCTTTGGCAGGTAATTAGGATTAGTTAAGATGATGAGGGTGAAACCCCCACAAATGGGATTGGTGCCTTTATAGGAGTCACCAGAGAGCTTTCTTATGTTCTTTGCTCTCCCCTATGTGAGAATACAAAAGCCATCAATCTACAACCTGAAAGAGAATCCTCACCAGAACTTGACTATACTGGCACCCTGGTCTCGGACTTCCAGCCTCCAGAACCATGAGCAATAAGTTTCAATTGCTTAGGAGCCACCCAGTCTATGTTATTTTGTTATAACAGCTGAACTGACTAAGACAACCCAACAACTCTTTGACCATATATAATTGGTCCAAAATTTGACAGATGACCTAATTCAAGCCAATCAAAATCATTCTATGACATTGTATCAATGCATACCATTTTTTTACTCAGCCATGGGTCACTAAACTAGGATGATATAATCCTGAAGATCTCTGAGGCTATGTCATCATTTCCCTTACATGGAGAAAACTATCTATTGTAGGAAGCCAAACATACCAATGGAAAGAGAACCAAGTGATGAATAGATGGGTTGGAGAGCTAGATCAAGAAAAATATCATTCTTTGAATCCATAGTGTTTTTAAAGACAATCCCACCCTCTTGGAATTTTTAGTTACATGCATGATTCAGTAAATTCCTATTTTTAAACTAGTTTATTTGGGATTTTGTCCTTGCAATAGAACACTCTTTTTTTTAAATATATTTTTATTGATTTCAGAGAGAAATGTAGAGGAAGAGAGAGATAAAACCATCAATGATGAGAAAGAATCATTGATGGGCTACCTCCTGCACGCCCCACACTGGGGATTGAGCCCACAACCCAGGCAGGTTCCCTGACTGGGAATGGAACTGCGAGCTACTGGTTGATAGGTCTACTTTCAACAACGGAGCCACACCAGCTGGGCTAGAGCACTATCTTAATCACACAACTTAGCCTACTTAAACAAAAAGAGGATTCACATTTTATAGTGTGAATAAAGTCTTAAAGATTGCTTTGAAGATTCAGCTACTATTTTCATAGAATGTTTTTAATGACATAAATGGATTTAGATAATCTCTTTAATTACAGTGTAGTGGAGTCCAATTGAAAAGTTCTATTTCAGTAATCATAAGCACCTATTTTGTCAGTGCCAAGAATTACCCAGACATCCCTTGCCTTTGTGCATGAATTATTATATAACTGGATTTTTTAACCTTTACATGAAAAAAAAAAATACGGTAATCTCATTTTCACATACTTCTCAGGAAGGCCAATTTACAGGAATAATTTCTGAGTTTTAAAATAATAAAATATTGGTCCTCTTTTTCCTGATGTCAGACAGTGAATATGAAAATGTTCTTGTTGTTTTATCAGTGGTATAGCATAGTGGGTTGAATAATAACCCCAAAAGTTACGTCTACTTGGAACCTCAGAATGTTCAGACCTTATTTGGAATAAGGGTTTTTGCAGATACAATTAAGGTAGAATCTGGAGATGAAATCATCCCAAATTAGTGTGGACTTGATATAAAGAGACAGAAAAGGAGAAGACACAGGGGGATGCAGAGAAGGGCATGTGAAGATGGAGGCAGAGATTTAGAGTGATGCAGCTATAAAGCCAAGGACCACCAATAATTGTTGGAAGCCACCAGAAACCAGGAAGCAAAGAAGGATTCTTCCCTAGAGCCTTCAGAGGAAACATGATCCTAAAACACATTGATTTTGGACTTCTAGCCTCCACAACTATGAGAGAATACATTTTTCTTGTATTATGTCAACAAATTTATAGTAATTTATTACAGCAGCCCAAGGAAGCTTATACATACAGAAATGCATATTTTCTGTAATTAATTTGAGTATTCTTTTTTGTTGGTTTCCTGGTGGCTGCAAAGGTTACATTTTTAACACTATTCTTAGAAAACCTACTATAACACATTTTGCCATGTGTGAAAGTTTCTGGAAGTTTTGACCTACTTTTCCCTGGATTACTATTTTTCTTGAAACAATTTTCATGTGAGAGCATTGAACCACTTACATTCTGCAGTTAAAGGGTATTTTTCAACTATATTTTTACAACTGGTTTTCTTAAGCTTTATATTTGAACAATATGTCTGCTAAATGTCACTTTATGCTGTCATTCAGAATGTATCTGTTAAGTCTTATAGTTTACAGTTCCATAAACAATTTCTTTTGCTGACATAGATGAGGTTTGTTTTGAGGGTCTAAGATTTTAAATCCTATGTTTTATACAAAAGTCTCATGAATCCTTTGCTCATTATAAACTTCATTGGCTTCAGTTTCCCAACATAAAAATAAAAACATGTTAAGGACATTTTAGAATTTAAGAGGCATTTCTGCATACAACATGCCATGCAGTTTAAATACATTTAACTAATATAATTCTACCTGTTTAACATTCAGTATCTCTGATTTTTACGTAAACTAGTAGTGTAAATAGCTTTTCTGGGCTTCTTCTTATGGTTGGATAACTTGATATATCACATAACCCCCAGTGCCTACAAAACTGGTATTTATATAGCTATCTACTAAATGCTTTTTATTTAGAGGCCTGGTGCACGAAATTCATGCACAGGGGGTCAGAGGGTTCCCTCAGCCCAGCCTGCACCCTCACTAATTCAGGATCCCTTAGGGGATGTCCGACTGCCAGTTTAGTCCCGATCGCCCTTATCTGCCCCCCCCCCCGCCAGCCTGATCACCCCTCACTGCCCCCCCCCTGGCCTGGTTGCCCCTAACTGCCCCCCACTGGTGGCCAGGTCGACCCCAACTGCCCCTCCACCACTGGCCTGGTCACCCCTTATTGTCCCCCCTGCCGGCCTGGTCGTCCCCAACTGGCCCATCTGCTGGCCTGGTTGCCCCTAACTGCCCCCCCCTGCCAGCCTAGTTGCCCCCAACTGCCCCTCAAATGGCTTAGTCACACCCCTCACTGCTCCCCTGGCAGCCAAATCACCCCCAACTGCCCCCCTTGCCAGCCTGGTCTCTCCCAACTGCCCCCCCCCCTTGCTGACCTGGTGGACCCAACTGCCCCCCTGCTGGCCTGGTCACCTCCAACTTCCCCCACCCCACTGGCCTGGTCACCCCACACAGCCTGCTGTTCAGTCGTTTGGTCGTCCCTCACTAACCCCCCTGCCAGCCTGATCACCCAACGCAACCTGCTATTTAATCATTTGGTCATCCCTCACTAACCTTCCTGCCAGCCTGGTCATAGGCAGCCATCTTGTGAGGGCGTAAGGGTTAATTTGCATATTACCTCTTTATTATATAGGCTTTGGGGTTTATTTATTTTTTATTTATTTTATGTTTTTAATATATTTTTATTGATTTCAGGAAAGAAGAGAGAGGAAGAGAGAGATAGAAACATCAGTGATAAGAGAGAATTATTGATTGGCTGCCTCCTGCATGCTCCACACTAAGAATCAAGCCCACAACTGGGGCATGTGCCCTTGACCAAAATTGAATCTAGGACCCTTCAGTCCACAGGCTGACGCTCTACCCACTGAGCCAAACCAGCTAGGGCCTAAATGCTTTTTAATGGATGGATAAATAAGCCAATGATTTTCTGTTCTTCTTCCAGAGAGAAATGCAGCCTCAAATTCAATACTTCCCTTCAACCTCCACAATGTTTGCTATAGACACGGTGGAGCTGAGCAACACTGAAGGCTCTAGTTGTCCCAGCCCTGCCAAAAACAAGCAAGAAAAGCCATGCGTGAGAGCAGAGTTTTGTAATTTGGAGCCTATAAAGGGTTTTCTGGGGTGGGGTCTGCAGGAAATTTTCTATAAAATAATTATTCATACTCCTGGAAAGGAACTGCATAACTTTCATCGCATTCGCAAAAGGGTTCTTAACCTAAAAACAAGCTAGAACCACTGATTCATGGGTTTCAGTAACACGTATCAAAGAGAGAAATGTTGAACACATTTTTATTGTCCTAAGAAAAACGACAACACTATGAGACAGTATCTATGTAGCTAGCTGAAATAATCTTAGTTTTTGAGTCATGACCTGTAACATTATTTTCTTAGTAGATGGGTACCCCTATGTAAAACTACAGTCAGAATCAGAGTCATCTGTCTTATGTTTCCAGTCTCATAGTGAGAAATTTATACTCACATAAGAGTCTTCATCTAGCCAGCATATAGCTAAATTGCCTTATTATGAAGCTTCTCAGGATTTATTCCCACATTTGTTACTTTATCTTAATAGTTTCATCCTTATTTTTACTCAGATATAATTGACATTATAAAAAGAGTAATATCATCTCAACTTAAAATCCATATACTTCATATGCAAAATCTGCATTAGAGTTAGCTCAGCACTTCTAATAATTATTTGAAACGAAAGTATTTATTAAGTATAAAATGTCCACCAACTGGAGAGTTTTCTGACTCCTGGACTGTCTCCCACTTCCTGTAGCTGCATCTTTTTTTCTGAGTTTAGATCTGGGTCCAAGTCTCCCCCGGATAACAGGACAAGCACAGCTCCCTCAGAAGAAATGAAATAAGATTGGGGCATATTCTAATTACACATGCAAGGTCTCTTGCATTCTCCCACATTCCTATAAAATGTTATAAATAGATGAGATTATTTCTGGCTTCGGCTGTACCCTGTGATAAGAAGTCAGTCACAAAGGACAATGTCCACACTGACCAATGCTAAGAACAACAGGTGCTCAGTGCCTGCCAGAGTGTAAACTGATTTCTGATGTCACTGAATGGGTCACAAATTTTTGTATGTTGACAATAAAAATAAAATTTTGATAGATTGTGAAGCCAAATGAAAATGGAGAATCAGGACACATTTTAAACTACTAAAACAGAATTCTACTCCTGTAACTTTCCATTTAAATGCTAATTTGCCCATAGGATTTTTTCATACTTAGTTGCTTTTTTTCTTCCCACCTCACCTACAATGGTGTTCATGCCCTAAGCTTCTACTTTAATTCCTACTAGCATAAGCTTTCAATGGGCATTAACCAATTTTTAATTGAAATGAAGACTTTATTAAACCAAGTGTGAAGTTTCCCTAAGAAACATAGAAGCAAAAGATTCAAGAAAGCACAGAGCAAAAAGTAGCTGAACATCTGGTATTCAAAGCCATAAGATGAAGATAACAAAGGGCATTATCGCTGTTAATATCTTCCAATGTATCTCTTTAAAGCCTCAGGTCAATCAGAGGTCAACATCTGCCATAGTGAAGAGCTACATGAACTTTTTACCTAAAATATCCAAGTGAAGAAAATAGATACAGAGACAAAGAAGCATCGAACAGACTGTCAAACTTCAGTGGGAAGGCAGGGAAGGGCTGGGGGCCGGGAGCAGTAAGAGATCAACCAAAGGTCTTGTATGCATGGATATAAGTATAATCAATGGACATAGACACTTGGGGGAGGGCATGTGCCAGGGCGTGTTGGAGGCCGGGGGGAGGTCAATGGGGGAAAAAGGAGACATATTTACTTCTATTTGTAATACCTTAAACAATAAAAAAAAGAATTCTCTATGGAGATGCAGATCTAAATGTGTTAATAGGTCAATTTTTAAAAAAACTATAATTTGCTCTGCATACTTTTACTTAAGGTAGGAGACGATAGAAACAATTGTGTTCATCTCTACCTTATGTGTGATGCTCTTTTATTCACTTGCTCTTGTTGGAGAGTGGGAATTTTTGCCCATTCCAGAGACCGTGGACTATGCCCTAGATAGAGTTGTCAGTGCTGACACCAGGCCAGGTCTTGAGATACGGTCTCATGGCCCCTTCCCAGCACGTAGGCCTTCATTCATAGAACACTGTCAGCTTTCTGAAGAACAGGATGATCCTGTAAATAACATGGTCATCAATGGCATGATCCTAACATTGTTTAGGAAAAACTGTTTTGTCTTGGGTTACTTGCTCTGCAAAAACAAGATGTGGTTAATGTGCTTAAAAGTGGTCCTGCGCGCCCAGTACAGGCCTCTTGCAACAGAAGGCAAGGTCGAAATGCAAACCGACCCATGATTGGGCCCGTAAGTCTCATGACAAGGGGGGAATGATAGAGCTAAAACTAGGTGGCCCCATGGAGTTCTTTTTGTTACTTTTATAATGTTTCTTTTGTTCTGTACCAGCCATTCTGCAACTCTTCCTGCTGCCCTTCCCTGTAAACAGCAAGTATGCAACATTTTCACAAACCTGCCAATAGGCAGAGAAGTGGACTCAGTCCAAATTAGGCAAACTGCACAGTACCCCTGCGTAACCAGACTCCTGATCCTGCCCCCTGACCAATCGATGGGAGCCAGGAATGTTCCCCCTGCCCACTGCTTTGGACCCCCTATAAAGCCTTTGTTCTCCCAAAGCTCTCTCTCTCTCTCCTGCCACTGCACAGGTGATTGCTGGAGACGGGAGCTCGTGCTAGCATGAATAAAGGTTCTCTTGCTCTTGCATCGGGCTCGGCTCCTTCCTGGTGGGTTTTTGGGGATCCTGAACACTGGGCATAACATTTGGGGGCTCGTCCGGGATCCCCAAGACCCATGAGGGACCCCGACCCGGAGAGCCTGACTGACCGCGGTAGGTGTCTGTGTCTCTGTGTTTGTGTGTTCTGTGTGAGCTCATTTCTGGAGGGACGTGGAATCCCCTCACTTTCTGGTAGTGCCCGACGCGGTCTAGGTGGACGCACTGGTGGACCAAGGGCCAGAGGACTCGGAAGACGTTCCGACCCTCAAGGGATGTGGAATCCCCTCACTGGAGGGATGTGGAATCCCCTCACTGACTGGAGGGACGAGGAGTGAGGCCGTCGTCTAGCTTTCGGTTTTGCTTCCGCAGGGTCGGAAGGCTGTTCTTGGGTGTCTTTGTCTGTGTTTATGTTTTTCTGTTTTATTCTGTGGACTTACTGGATGCAGTCTTAACTCCTCCGGTAAGTTCTCACCAAGATGTTGGTTGAGAATTCTGTTCTGGGGCGTAGGTGCCAGGAGTGCCCCCATGCCTATCTGGGAGTTGGGCATTGTTTCGTTTATCTGCTCAGCTCCAGTTTGGGCTAGTCTACTGAGAGAGTGTGAGTATGGATGTTTGTCTGTCTTGGCATAATTATCTGCTCATTAACTGGTCTGTGTGAAGCAAAAGCTACTTTGATTTATTCTGCATTTCTGTTGATTCATCTGGCTGAAATGTTTTATTTATTAAGTCTGAACCTGTGATAGTCTGCAAACGTCTTAAGCAGCGCTGCTGAGTTATTTTTTCTCAGAGATGTTTGCTCTCTATCACAGTGGGAGGGAATCAGCCCATTTAGCTAATAAAAATTTCTCTCTAATTTTATATAAATAAGGGTTTCATTTTGCTCTGATTTGTGAATTTACTGTATTAAATTGAAATTTTAAAGTCCTAGAGTTAATTTAAAGGCATAAGTTTATAACATTTCAAAGAACAACAACAAAAAAAAAACTTTTGTTTATAGCTTTCTTATCTCTTTTGGTGGTCTGAGACTTCAAGGGGCAGGGCTTATAGGTCCGCAGGGCGGAGAGATTTACAGGCCCTGTCCCTGCCTGTGACATCATAATCCAATGCGAGCCACCTGTGGTGGAGCTAAGACTGAAGTTATTATTAACTATCTATGAACCCCCGATTCTAATAGCATCTGTAACTGGATTAAAGATCTTTTCTTTCAGGAGGCCTTCCAGGCTTTCAGTTCGCAAGAAATCTCCCTGCACACCCTTATCTTCCTCCTCCCTATCTTTCCAGGCTGACTAAGAGTCATTTTTCCCCACAGGTCGGACCTCAGCCTTCGAAAGGGAGGACTGCTACAGCGGTAGTCTGTAGTTTTCTCTGAAACTTCCACTGTTTCTATTTCTCCCCTCTGTAGGAATTGTCTTCCTCTGACTCACAATCGGGAAGAGAGACAAGCAACTGGACTGGGGGATGGGTCGGAGGAGGGGGGCTTGTCGGCAGTTAATTATGAAGCAGGGAAAGATAGGTTTTTGTTGATCTTACTGGCTACAGACCGCTCTGCTGGCGTCCTTGGTTTCTTACTTATCTGAACTATGCTGGTGTAGGGGTATGGTCCAGGTGTCTTATCAGAACTTCACTAGATTTAAGGTCGCAAGTTTTCTGCAAGCATAACTAATCTAGCTGCCCTGGTGATTTAAAACTGGTTGCTAGGCAGACTCATCCCCCAAGAGCCAGATGAAAGAAGGGGGTGAGGGGGGCTAGATGCCTGAGCTGACTGCAGTGGCCCTGGAAGAAGCCACAGTAGCGAGAAAAGCGGGGGCAGCAGACATGTACCTGACACTAGAGCTGCCCCGCTGCTGCCCAGTGAGTAATGAGTGTTTTACAACAAGCAATACAAGACTTAGGCCTTTGGCTTGCTGGCTGCAGCAGTTAAACCAGAAGCCAGTGACTGTTACTGGCCTTCCTGCAGCCCCAGGAATAGAGCAGCAGGCCCGGGATCTGTAAAAGCAGCAGATAGAGCTAGTAAAAGCTCCCTGTTTGCAAATGTACTGAAAGGGTTCAGTACCTGTTGCTGCTGGAAGAGGAGGGGCTGAGATCCCTTTCCAGTGCACTCCCTTGGGAGAGGCCTGGTGGCTGCTCTGCCACAAAAGGGACTGGCTGGAAGACAAGGGGCCTAATACCCAAGCCACTGCCACAGAAGCGCTTTGCAATATGCAGAGCTGTTTCTAACTGCAACTCTGGCTGTTTTGGACTGGCAGCTTAAGTCAAAGAGCAAAGGAAAGACACTCTCCCGGGACCGGGGAGCCTTCAGGACTTTGAGATTCTCCAAGAGAGGAGGATTCTGACTGAGGGATGGCAGAGACCCTGTTGGGTTAGAAAGACCTAAGGCCACATGTTAAACTTATAAATTATGGCTTTCTAGGCATATGTCCAAGCCCAGATATGTAGGGGTTAAGCTGCCTGTTTACAGGAAAACAACTTTCTCCCATGCCAGAATAAAATTTAGGGAAATTAGACAGGCTGTGTTTGTGGCTAGAAAGAAGACCTGGCCACCATGCACAGCCCTGACAGTAGCCTGCAGAAAACTGTATAACGAATTAGATGATACCTGCAACTTAATGGACATGACTCCAGAAAGACAAGAACAATTTTACTTTATGTAAGAAGGTCAAGAATAGACCTTAGTCACCTCCCTAAGTTATTTGTATAGCCCTACCATGTGTCATATATGGTAGCAGAAAATTTGGCTACCTAAGGTAGCCACAGTGCCAGTGTTACTGTCTTGCAGGCCTGTGTGACCATGCCCATGTCAGGGGTGGCACAAACCTCAACTTTAGGAAACTGGGGAAGGCCTGTTTGGAACAGAGAGAAGTGGTGAGTACCAGCCCTTTGTTCCAGGAATTACAGACCCCGTGAGGTCCTGTGACATATGAGACCCTGTTAAGCAATAAAGCTCCCTTAGTCCTGTCTCAGAGGGCATGTCACCCCTCCCAGGGACCATAGGAAATTTTAAGGACAAGTTAAGTAGGGGGAACCCTACTACAAGGATAGCTATAATTGTCTACTTGAATATAGACACATTTTGAATTTCTCCTTGTCATTTGAAGACAGTTATATTTCTCTGAAGAATCCATAGAAAGGACTAACAAGGAAAATCAGAAGGTCTTAAAGCAGGTCAGGATATTTTTCTCCTTATTTAATTCCTCTGAAATTTGGCAATACTTAATCAATACATTTCTTTGCATAAGTTCAATAAGACCGGTTTCTAATAGTGGTTTTATTGACTGGAAACTTTGGCTGGAGTGTCATGTTTTAAGGAGCCCTGTCTGAACTCTGAAGACTTGGAGCCAATAAGAGTGCCAAGGAAAAGCCTGGTATCCTGCTTGGGAGCCCTGAAAATGGCTGGCGCTGGAGAGTCAGGCCCATGCCCTACCATCACTGGCGGTTGGTATGAGTAGAAGGGGAGCAACAAGGGCGCCTCTGCGTCCCTGCGGGATCCCCATGCACTCTGAGCCACGATGAGTAGGAGGGCTGAGATGGGCCTTAAAACCTAGGTCATGGGCCCGGGTAGAGCCACTACAGGTGAGGACTTCACCTAACTCAGCAGATACTGCAGGCAGGCCAGCTGGCAGCTGGATGACTTGGCTTCCTGTCCCTACAGGGCACATTAAGATTCAATCGTGAAATTCCGGCAAGGGTAGTCAGTTACCATTCTTGTGTTTATGCAAACAATCAGGCCAAATTAAATACAACAGGTAAATTAGTTTTTATCTGGCTCTTTCGATAAGCATAGAGGTAATTTTGAGGAGAAAATTTCTATTTCAATAGAAGTTATTAAAACTGAAAGGTTTTCTTTTCAGACCATTTGTTACAGTTTGTCTCCGCCAGGTCACAAGCCCACCTCTTTCTGTGCCAAGGCCTCATTGTCCCTCTGACAGACAGCAAGGATCTCTTGGCTCTGAGAGAAACTTCTGACCCACCTCAGCAGGAAGTAGCTAGAAGAGCCCACCGACGTCCATTTTCCCTAAAAGAATTCAGAGCCAGGATCCTTGAGGTAATATATTAGGCAGTTAGACAGACATGAGCAGAGCAAGGACGATGGGCCAACTAGCGCTACAGGATGTAACTAAGTCTTTCCACCTCTACATATGTGAGACAAGGGGCATAGCCAAAGAGGTACTCACCAAAGTCTCAGCCCCGAGAACAGGCTGGTAGCCTATTTGTCCAAAAGACTTGACCCCTTTGCATTTGAGTAACCTACTTGCCTCTGGGCAGTAGCAGCCACAGCTATGCTTATTAAAAAAAAAGCAAATAAGTTAACCCTAGGGCAGTAACTAATCCTAACTGCCCCACATGAGGTCGAGGCTTTACTCTGGAACACACTAGAGCACTGGATGTCAAACACTCGAGTCACCCAGTTTCAGGCTCTCTGGTAGACAAAAAAAGAAAAATCAGTAACAATTTATACTGATAGCATTTACAACAAGGTAAGGGTTCTCCCCAGAGGTAAGAGGGAATGAGGCTGCAGATAAAGCAGCTCGGGAGGCTGCTCAAAAACCAGTGGGGCCTCTACAGATTCTAGTGACTCTTCCAAACCCTGACCTAACCACCTCACCAGCTTACATGGAAACCCAATCTAGAAAAGCTGAAATCCATAACCAATCTTTACTCAAGTTCTTACAGGCTTTACAGTCTGCCCAGAAAGCAGTCCAGAAGCATGTCTGATCCGGTCCATCCTTCCATCCTGGTGACTGTTTGGATAAAGAAATTTGCCACGCAAGGACTGACTCCTACCTGGAAAGGACCACCTCCACGGCAGTCAAGGTCGACAGGATCACAACGTGGCTTCATCACACCTGGCTTAAGACAGGCCAGGCAAAATAGAGAGCCCAGGACTCTTCGGACCCTCTAAAGATTGGTCCTGGCCCTCATTCCGGGCCCTTATCTTGTGAACAGGCCCACTGACTTTATTCAGCAGAGAATTAATTCTGTCAAGCTTATAGTCCTCATGGGTCAATATAACTCCCTCGCCAACAATGACCCAAAAGAGTCAATGATTTGACTCATGTACATAAAACCAGTGGGGAATGTTGGAGAGTGGGAATTTTTGCCCATTCCAGAGACCGTGGACTATGCCCTAGATAGAGTTGTCAGTGCTGACACCAGGCCAGGTCTTGAGATACGGTCTCATGGCCCCTTCCCAGCACGTAGGCCTTCATTCATAGAACACTGTCAGCTTTCTGAAGAACAGGATGATCCTGTAAATAACATGGTCATCAATGGCATGATCCTAACATTGTTTAGGAAAAACTGTTTTGTCTTGGGTTACTTGCTCTGCAAAAACAAGATGTGATTAATGTGCTTAAAAGTGGTCCTGCGCGCCCAGTACAGGCCTCTTGCAACAGAAGGCAAGGTCGAAATGCAAACCGACCCATGATTGGGCCCGTAAGTCTCATGACAAGGGGGGAATGATAGAGCTAAAACTAGGTGGCCCCATGGAGTTCTTTTTGTTACTTTTATAATGTTTCTTTTGTTCTGTACCAGCCATTCTGCAACTCTTCCTGCTGCCCTTCCCTGTAAACAGCAAGTATGCAACATTTTCACAAACCTGCCAATAGGCAGAGAAGTGGACTCAGTCCAAATTAGGCAAACTGCACAGTACCCCTGCGTAACCAGACTCCTGATCCTGCCCCCTGACCAATCGATGGGAGCCAGGAATGTTCCCCCTGCCCACTGCTTTGGACCCCCTATAAAGCCTTTGTTCTCCCAAAGCTCTCTCTCTCTCTCCTGCCACTGCACAGGTGATTGCTGGAGACGGGAGCTCGTGCTAGCATGAATAAAGGTTCTCTTGCTCTTGCATCGGGCTCGGCTCCTTCCTGGTGGGTTTTTGGGGATCCTGAACACTGGGCATAACACTCTGTATTGGATTTGCAGATCCTCTCAGTTCCAGTTACTCTCTTGCCCTCCTGCTTGCTGCTGCAGTAACAGCATCTGCATCTCTTGTATGGAAGCACCACTAACTACACCCAGGGAGACCCTGGTTCCTGAACCCACATCCAGATTCAGGTGAAGCACGAGACAGGAGCCCAAGACCTGGTTTCTTCAGCAGCTGACTTGGCGACACTGTGCAAAGATTAATCCTTGGCATAAGTTTTAACCAGTGAGAGACCAGAAATGGGAAACGGGCAGATTAATTTCTTTTCCTTCCTCACCTGATGGATTCTTTCAAGGCACAATGGTTTTATGGAAGCTGGAAAAGTTCTTCATGATAAGAAATCAACCTTCATTTTCTTTAAAGCTATGGGCAGCTCAGCAATTTATTCGTTGCATTTGTTTTTGCTGTCTTTTTCCCTTTCTCCTACATTCTTGATGTTCTGGGATTGAATGATCTAATAAAATATTAGTAGATAAGCTTTGCTGCATGGTCTTTTTTTGGGGTAACTGAAGCAAAGATTCATTTATTCATTCAGCAAATATAGTGTGTGCCAAAAACATGTATATACACTTTAAGAACTGATAGTTCAATTGATGTTTCTTTTTTTTTTTTCCAGCTGTACTAAGCTTTGAACAAAGGAAATTAATCCTGCCACCCAGCTCACCTGCCAGCTGATTGAAGAAGCCCAAGCAAGCCCAGTCAAGACCAGCTGGAACCTCTTCCGATTAGCAGAACTGTCCAAGAGAGTGACTTTCTGGTAGTTGTAAAAATGACATTTATGCTCATTTATCAGTACTGAGTAATACATAAAAAAGTATAAAAATCATACCACCCACAGTTGCATATCTCTTTATACTTACTTTATAGTTATGCATACATATTTCAAACCATCTATTATATAAAATAATATATACACTGAGTGGCCAGATTGTTATGATCTCTAACAATAAATAAGAAAGTGAACATTCATGACATTTTCTTTTTTTATGTTTATTTTACACTTTAAAGCAATTTTCTTTGGTAAGATAGGGTGAAATAAATTTATTTTATTTTATTGTTTAAAGTATTACAAATAGGCGTACATATGTCTCCTTTTTCCCCCCATTGACCTCCCCCACCCGGCCTCCCACACCCCCTGGCACATGCCCTCACCAACACCCCCCCCAAGTGCCTGTGTCCACTTATTATACTTATATGCCTGCATACAAGACCTTTGGTTGATCTCTTACCACCCCCCGCCCTCAACCCTTCCCTGCCTTCCCACTGAAGTTTTGACAGTCTGTTCAATGCTTCTTTGTCTCTGTATCTATTTTGTTCATCAGTTTATTTTGTTCACTCTATTCCATATTTATCCCTCTCTGGCTGGCTTATTTCACTTAGCATAATGCTCTCCAGGTCCATCCATGCTGTTGCAAATGGTAAGAATTCCTTCTTTTTTACCACAGTGTAGTATTCCATTGTGTAGATGTACCACAGTTTTTTAATCCACTCATCTGCTGATGGACACTTAGGCTGTTTCCAAATCTTCGCTATTGTAAATTGTGCTGCTATGAATATAGGGGTGCATATATCCTTTCTGATTGGTGTTTCTGGTTTCTTGGGGTATATTCCTAGAAGCGGGATCACTGGGTCAAATGTAAGTTCCATTTTTAATTTTTTGAGGAAACACT
Organism: Corynorhinus townsendii; assembly: GCA_026230045.1. Lineage (NCBI taxonomy): Eukaryota > Metazoa > Chordata > Mammalia > Chiroptera > Vespertilionidae > Corynorhinus > Corynorhinus townsendii. Next base: position 73,029,088 of record JAPDVU010000001.1, on the reverse strand, counting down.
ATATTGTTTTCCACAGTGGCTACACCAGTCTGCATTCCCACCAGCAGTGCAAGAGGGTTCCTTTTTCTCCATATCCTTATCAGCACTTGTCATTTGTTGATTTTTGATGATAACCATTCTGACAGGTGTGAAATGGTACCTCATTGTTGTTTTGATTTGCATCTCTCTATTTTGATTGGTGACTTTGAGCATGCTTTCAAATGTCTTTTGGCCTTCTGAATGTCCTCTTTTGAAAAGTGTCTATTTAGGCCCTTTGCCCATTTTTTGATTGGATTGCTTATCTTCCTTTTGTTGAGTTGTATGAGTTCCCTGTAAATTTTGGAGATTAAACCCTTATCGAAGATAACATTGGCAAATACGTTCTCCCATGCAATGGACTTTCTTGTTGTTTTGTCGATGATTTCTTTTGCTGTGCCGAAGCATTTTATTTTGATAGTCCCATTTATTTATTTTCTCCTTAGTTTTCATTGCCCTAGGAGATGAATTAGTAAAGATATCGTTGTGACAAATGTCTGGTATTTTGCTGCCTATGGAGTCTTCTAAGATTTTTGTGGTTTCGGTCTTTCTTCACCCAACCCCCATGCTGGCTTCAGGCATTCTAACCTCCTCTCAAAATTCCACTTCAGAATCTTCTAGAACCCATTAGGACACTTTAGCACCTCTTTTTCCACCATTACTCCCTCACATTAGCCAGCTTCTTCTTAATAAGATGGAAATCCCAAAGCCTGAAATGTTTAATTATACTTTCTCCCAAACATATATTTTAGAGGTATTTTAAAGAAATATTATATCTGCCATGTCATTCTTCTGATCTCTTCCTTGATTCCTAATAACCTTAAGTTTCCCATTTTCTAAATATCAAATGCAATTTTAATAAATTTCTTCGTGGAAAATAAGAATAGACTCAATAGCTCTCAATATTTGCCATACCTACTCAGTGAAATTTAACACTCCGGAGCCAAGTGAAAACTGGAAGATTAGGCGGGAGCCAAAAACCAAGATTACAGGCTTTATTAGAAGAAAGAGACCTGCTGGGCTGTCTCGCAAGGGGAGAGCAGCAACCTGTGCAGAGGTGAGCATGCCTTTTGAGGGGAGGAATGGGAAGGAATGGGGGCTTAGGGTACTCAGGGCGCGCTGATTGGTGGCTTAATGTGTGGTCCATAAAAGGTACATAGTTAGGCACTCAGGTCCTTAGGGACAAGGGCTTAGGGTATTTGGCAGGTGCTGATTGGTGGTTCAATGTATAGTCCATATAAGGTACATGGTTAGTAACTCAGGTATTTCTGAGCTGCAGGTTACATCATACTCCACCCACCAGTTGGGGGAAGGGAGGATCTATCAAAAACATGTGATCTTGATGATGGCTGCCATAAATTCAAGGACTTGATAATAAAATCGCATTTTAGAAGTTTTGTGTTTTTTCTAAGATGTTTTTTACTGGTTTTTAGAGAGAGATAAAGGAGAGGGAAAAAAAGAGAGAAACTTTGATGTGAGAGTGAAACATCGAACGGCTGCCTCCTGGATGCCCCCTACCAGGGACTGAGCCCAAAACCCGAGTGAAACCTGGGTATGTGCCCTGACTGGGAATCAAACCAGCAACCTTTTGGTGCATAGGACACCACCCAACCAACTGAGCCACACTGGCCAGGGCACATTGTAGAAGTTTTATGCCTTTGGAAACTTTAAAAACTCTGTAAAATGGTGATTGTAATAGTATCTACATCACAGATTACTGCATGGATTCAATAAGCTTACACACTATTAATTTACAAAGATATTTTTAAACACTCTTTGGCTTTTACTTGCAGCTGCCCCTCCCAGGCCTTTGTCACAGGACTCGGTATAAACCAAAATCCAGAGTTGAGGCCTTAGCATTATGTCACTTTCTTCTATCTCATGCATTAAATAATTCATAATCTTAGAACCACTGGTACCTTAGATTCAACAAAATACGTTTAAAACAAATTTGGAAGTATCCAGTGTGGGATGAATTATGTTAATAGGAGCTCTTATCATGTGCTCACCAGATGCTAATTGAAGTGTCTGGCCTGTATGAATGTGGAAACCATGTTTTTCAGGCCAAGGGGTTGTCAAGTAATTCTGAAGAAGGAGCCTCCTTCCTCAGCATGGAAAACAGGTCAAATGAAAGTTGAACTCCCTAAGTCTCTGCTTCCTTGCAATTTAAGACCAGAATCAGAATTCTTGTAGTAGGTCTTTTCTTCAAAGCTCTAACACCCGCAGCAATAGTTTCCAGATACCCTAGGTTTATTAACCAATGCTCAACAGCCTTGGCATGTGGATATCATCTGTTTCCTTCTCATCATTCAAACTCACAAATTAGAGAGATGATTTAATCATGATGTCCATACACTATTTCATTAATATTTTAATCTTCATAGTTTCACAATGTCTTTTTAAATACATTTTTATTGATTTCAGAGAGGAAGGGAGAAGAAGAGAGAGAGAAATATCAATGATGAGAGAAAATAATTGATCAGCTGCCTCCTGCATGCCCCACTCTGAGGATCGTGGCTGCAACCCAGGCAAGTGCCCTTATTAGGAATTGAACTGTGACCTCCTGATTCATAGGTCAATGCTTAACCACTGAGCCATGCAGTCAGACCACAATGTCTTTTAAATATGAGAAATTTTAACCAAGGGAATAATAATAATAGTATATTCTATATCTAGTATCTGTCCTGTTTCTTTTTTAATTCCTGGACCTAATTCCAATGTGGAATAGGGGGTATTCCCCCACCAGCAACCCATCTTCTGATACCAGCTGAGTTTCCTATAACTTAGCTCAACTCTGACAACTATCTACCTGAAGATGTATCAGATATCAGGTGGATGGGGTCATGAATGGGAGGTAGGGGGTAATGGGGAAATAAGGACACATATGTAATACCTTAATCAATAAAGAAATTTAAAAAATATATCACTGGTTAAGTGTTCAGTCTACAAGACTGTACCCCACACTCCCACTTCAGATGTCCATTGCTAGCCCAGGTTGTTACCTATGCTTCTGACTGGTTCAGAGATTCCAATGGCCTCCCCCTTGGATTCAGTAATTTGCACAGAATTCAGAAAAACATTTTACTTAATAAGTCTCAGGTACAGCCACATGGCAGAGATGCCTAAGGCAAGATAAGGAAAAAAGGTGGGGAGTTTTCATGCCCCCTCAGGTGTGTCACTCTTCCTTACTCTCCAGGTGTTCACCAACCTGGAAGTTCTGAGAACCCAATCTTTGTGGTTTTTCTGGAGGTTTCATTACATAGTCATTGGCCACTGTTGATTGAACTCTACCTCCAGCCTCTCTTCCCTTCCAGGAGGTCAGGGGAGTGAGACAAAAGTCCCAACCTTCTAGTCACATGTTTGGTTCTCCTAGTAACCAGTCCCCATCCTACATGCATTCCAAAAGTCACTTCATTAATATAACAAGACATCTTTATTGCTTTTATTACTTAGGAAACCCCAAGGGTTTTAGGAGCTCTGTGTGGAAGATCAAATACATAGGTCTTAATCTTGTAGACCGTAGGAATATCCAAACTGGTAGAAAATGTTTATAAAAATTTATTTGAATGAATTAAAGGATACCTCTGCAAGAAAGATCTGAACAAAGTGACAGTTTGCAGCTTCTTTTATGCATCTGGAATTAAGGAGGGAGCAAAAGGAAGATTACATAAAGTGGGAGAAAGCAAGGTGGATTGGGATTATAAAACAGTTAAGCTTATGTGCTGTCTCTTATTTTCCTTTTTATTGATTTTATTGGGGTTGACATAATTTTAATACTACAAACTCTCTTAAGAGTGGTCACCATTTAGAAGGAGGGGCCTGAAGAAAGGCATACAAGGATGTGTTAACCTAAATACACAAAACCAGTAGACAGGACATGCTTAAGGCAAAGGTAACCTTTTATTAAAGAAGTTATATGCCTGGGGTATTACCTACCATGACCTAACCAGTTGGGAATTTTTTATTAGGTCACCTTGTGAGGTTACTTTCCATACAACCCCTTTCTTGTCCACATTATAAAGCACAGTATCAAATTATTTATCTTTCAGAGTTAGAATATTCCGAGCAGTAAATAGTAGAAAGGTGCCACGTATTAAACAGAAGGAGGTTTATGCAACCTTTGGCTTTTAATAAGATGCTAAAATAACATCTCACCCAGACTAGGGTCTATTTTCAGAAAAAGTCATTTTTATGAGAAATGTTTTTATTCTGGTACCTTCATGGCTGCTTGGGTGAAGATCTCATAGGGAAAGCAGTCACAAAAGAAACAACCCTGGGGAGAGACAAAATGGCGGCGGAATAGAAGGATGTGTCCTGAGCCTTCTCCTGGAGCAAATAGAGGAGGCAACTGAGACGAGCGGAATCCAGCCTGAATTGGCGAAGGAGGCACAGCTGGTGAGAGAGTTTGCAGCTGGGAAGAGCAGGGATCCCCCAGATAAAGGTAAAATCAAAGATCTAGGCAGTAGAATCTCCCGGACCTCTGTGCCCAGAAGGTCAGGGAGAAACTACACAGTGCCAAGCCGCGTCCCTGAGGACAGGCAAGGTCTGAAGGATTTTAGACCATAGAGTCTGGATTTGGGATCTGAGCTCAAAGGCAGACTTTAAGAGCTGCCGGACCGCGGAGTGCCAGCAAGAGAGGAACTGGCAGAGACGCGGTCCTTCCTCGCGCTGGGGCCTGTGCTTTTCCCCACTGAACCTAGTTCGTGGGACCTTTTGGAGACAGGCACTTACCTGTGACAGAAGTGCGGGAGAAGGGGTAGAGTTGTGGAGCCTGGGCAGAGTGGGCAACGGACGGTCCAGGAGAAGTGGTAGCAAGTCTGGTGCTGAGTCATATCTAAGCCCACAGAATCCATTTTCTCCTGAGAGATAGCCCCTCCCCCCAGTCTCCAGGCAACCAATATAGCCACACCCAGATTCCACCCTGATTAACACCAAGGAATCTGAATACTCCCTGAGGCCATAGGATCTATTCTAAAGAGAAATCTTTAGAAGCTAAGCACCTCAATTACACTAGATAACCAAGCCCAGGAGAACAGATTTCACCAGTAGCACCATCACCAAAAGAACCTGGGTAGCAAAGCAATTGGATCTACAATTAAAACATTTCAGGAAAACATGGGAAGACAAAAAAGCAATACCCAAAGGAAAGAAAAAGAGGAATCACCAGAAAGGGGATTAAATGAAATTGAGGCTAGCAGCTTAACAGAGAGAGAATTCAGAGTAATGGTTCTAAGGATGTTTAAACGGATGGATGACAAATACACACAACTCAATGACAAATACACACAACTCAATGAGAACTACAAGGAACTGAATGAAAATGTCACCAACGTAAAAAGAAACCAAGAGGAGATGAAGAATGACATAGCTGCAATAAAGAACACATTGGAAGGCTTAAACAGTAGACTAGAAGAGGCTGAGGACCGCATCAGTGAATTAGAAGACAAGGTAGGAAAACACACACAAACACAGCAGCAAATGGAAAGAAGACTTAAAAAGCAAGAGGAGAGCCTAAGGGAGCTTTGGGACAACACAAAATGAAACAATATTAGAATAATAGGGATACCAGAAGGTGAGGAAGAGAAGCAAGGAATAGAAAACCTGTTTGAAGAAATAATGACGGAGAACTTCCCTGATATTGGCAAGAAAAAAACTATGCAAGTCCAAGAAGTACATAGAGTCCCAAACAAGTTGAACCCCAAAAGACCAACACCAAGACACATCATAATTAAATTGGCGAATATCAATGACAAAGTAAGAATCTTAAAGGCTGCCAGAGAGAGACAGAAAGTTACCTACAAGGGATCTCCTATTAGAATATCAACTGATTTCTCAACAGAAACACACCAGGCCAGAAGGGAATGGAATGAAATATTCAAAGTGATGCAAAACAAGGGTCTGAATCCAAGAATACTATACCCAGCAAGGTTATCATTCAAAATTGAAGGTGGAATCAGGAGCTTCACAGACAAAAAAGGGCTAAGAGAGTTTATCACTACCAAGCCAGCAATGCAAGAAATGCTGAAGGGACTGCTGTAAAAAGAAGAAAGAGAAAGGCAAAAAGAAACACAAACACTAAGGGGGAAAATATGACAACAAACATGTACTTGTCAATAATAACATTAAATGTAAATGGATTAAATGCACCAATCAAAAGACATAGGGTAGCTGAATGGATAAGAAAACATGACCCATATATTTGCTGTCTACAAGAGACTCACCTCAGAGCAAAGGATTCACACAGACTGAGAGTGAAGGGATGGAAAAATATTTTTCAAGCAAATGGAAATGAGAAAAAAGCTGGGGTAGCAATACTTATATCTGATAAAATAGACCTCAAAGTAAAGGGCATAACAAGAGATAAGGAAGGCCACTACATAATACTAAAGGGAGCAATTCAACAAGAAGATATAACTCTGGTAAACATATATGCACCCAACGCAGGAGCACCCAAATACATAAAAAAAACTCCTGGAAGAGATCAAGGGAGAGATTGACAACAATACAATCATAGTAGGAGACTTTAATACACCACTGACATCACTGGATAAATCCTCCAGACAAAAAATCAGCAAAGAAATAGCAATTCTAAATGACACACTAGATCAGATGGACCTAATTGACATCTTCAGAGCATTTCACCCCAAAGCCTCGGAATATACATTCTTCTCAAGTGCCCATGGGACATTTACAAAAATAGACCACATATTGGGTCACAAACAAAGCCTCCCTAAATTCAAAAAGATTGAAATCCTATCAAGCATATTCTCAGACCACAATGGCATAATATTAGAAATAAACTATAATAAAAACATACCAAAAAATTCAAACACATGGAAACTGAATAGCATGCTATTAAACAATGATTGGGTGATCAATGAGATCAAAGAAGAAATTAAAAACATCCTGGAGAATAATGACAATAAAAACACAACAATGCAAATGCTATGGGACACAATGAAAGCAGTCTTGAGAGGGAAGTTTATAGCTTTACAGGCCTACCTCAAAAAACAAGAAAAAATGGTAATAAATCTTCTAACTCAACAACTCAAAGAATTAGAAAGAGAGCAACAAGAAAAGCCCACAGTGAGCAGAAGGAAGGACATAATAAAGATCAGAGCAGAAATGAATGACATAGAGACCAAAAAAACAATACACAGGATCAACAAAACCAAGAGCTGGTTCTTTGAAAGGATAAACAAGATTGATGAACCTCTAGCCAGGCTCACCAAGAAGCAAAGAGAGAGGACCCAAATAAACAAAATCAGAAATGAAAGAGGTGAAATAACAACAGACCCCACAGAAATACAAAGGATTGTTAAAAAAATACTATGAACAACTCTATTCTAACAAACTACACAATCTGGAGGAAATGGACACATTCCTAGAAAAATACAACCTTCCAAAACTCACACAGGAAGATTCTAAGAATCTCAATAGGCTGATAACTATGGAAGAAATTGAAGCAGTCATCAAAAAGCTTCCAGCAAACAAAAGCCCAGGGCCTGATGGCTTCACAGGGGAGTTTTACCAAACATTCAAGGAAGAACTAAAACCTATCCTCCTCAGACTATTCCAGAAAATTCAAGAAGAAGGAACACTTCCAAACTCCTTCTATGAGGCCAGCATCACCCTAATACCAAAACCAGACAAAGACAACACAATGAAAGAGAATTACAGGCCAATATCCCTCATGAACATAGATGCCAAAATCCTCAACAAAATTCTAGCAAATCGAATCCAGCAGTACATCAGAAAGATTATACACCATGACCAAGTAGGATTTATCCCAGGGATGCAAGGATGGTACAATATTCGCAAATCAATAAACGTGATACATCACATAAACAAATTGAGAGATAAAAATCACATAGTCATATCAATTGATGCAGAAAAAGCATTTGATAAAATCCAACACCCTTTCTTGATAAAAACTCTCAGCAAGGTGGGAATAGAAGGATCATACCTGAACATAATAAAAGCCATATATGACAAACCCACAGCCAACATCATACTCAATGGGCAAAAACTAAAACCATTTCCCCTAAGAACAGGAACAAGACAGGGATGCCCACTCTCACCACTCCTATTTAATATAGTGCTGGAAGTACTAGCCATTGCGATCAGACAAGAAGAAGAAATAAAAGGCATTCAAATTGGAAAAGAAGAAGTAAAACTGTCCTTATTCGCAGATGACATGATACTGTACATAGAAAACCCTAAAGACTCCATAAAAAAATTATTAGACTTAATAACTGAATTCGGTAATGTAGCAGGATACAAAATTAATGCCAAGAAATCTATGGCATTTCTATACACCAATAATGAACTTACAGAAAGAGAGACTAAAAAAACAATCCCATTTACCATCGCACCAAAAAAATTAAGATACTTAGGAATAAACTTAACTAAAGAGGTAAAAGACCTATACATAGAAAACTACACGACACTGAAAAAGGAGATAGAGGAAGACATAAACAGATGGAAGAACATACCATGTTCATGGATTGGTAGAATCAACATCATCAAAATGTCCATACTACCAAAAGCAATCTATAAATTCAATGCACTTCCCATTAAAATACCAACAACATATTTCACAGACCTAGAACGAAATTTCCAAAAATTTATCTGGAATAAAAAAAGAACCCGAATAGCTACAGCAATCCTGAGAAAGAAGAACAAAGTAGGTGGGATCTCAATACCAGATATCAAGTTGTATTACAAAGCTACTGTTCTCAAAACAGCCTGGTACTGGCACAAGAACAGACATATAGATCAATGGAATAGAATAGAGAACCCAGAAATTGACCCAAATCAATATGCTCAATTAATATTTGACAAAGGAGGCATGAACATTCAATGGAGTCAAGACAGTCTCTTCAACAAATGGTGTTGGGAAAATTGGACAGATACATGCAAAAGAATGAAGCTAGATCACCAACTTACACCATACACAAAAATAAATTCAAAATGGATAAAGGACTTAAACATAAGACGGGAATCCATGAAAATACTAGAGGAATCCACAGGCAGCAAAATCTCGGACATATGCCGAAAGAACTTCTTCACTGATACTACTCCTAGGGCAATGGAAGCTAAAGAGAAAATAAACAAATGGGACTACATCAAAATAAAAAGCTTTTGCACAGCAAAGAAAACCATCAATAAAACAACAAGAAAGCCCACTGCATGGGAGAACATATTTGCCAATGATATCAATGATAAGGGTTTAATCTCCAACATATACAGAGAACTCATACAACTTAACAAAAAGAAGATAAACAACCCAATCAAAAAATGGGCAACTGATCTAAGTAGACACTTTTCGAAAGAAGACAGAAGGCAGGCCAAGAGACATATGAAAACCTGCTCACAGTCACTAATCATCAGAGAGATGCAAATCAAAACAACAATGAGGTACCATCTCACACCTGTCAGAATGGCTTTTATCAACAAATCAATAAACAACAAGTGTTGGCGAGGATGCAGAGAAAAAGGAACTCTTTTGCACTGCTGGTGGGAATGCAGACTGGTGCAGCCACTGTGGAGAACAGTATGGAGTTTCCTCAAAAAAATAAAAATGGAACTCCCATTTGACCCAGTGATCCCACTTCTAGGAATATATCCCAAGAATCTAGAAACAGGCATCAGAAAGGAAATATGCACCCCTATGTTCATAGCAGCACAATTCACCATAGCCAAGATTTGGAAACAACCTAAATGCCCATCAGCAGATGAATGGATTAAAAAACTGTGGTATATCTATACAATGGAATACTACGCTGCGGTAAAAAAGAAGGAGTTCCTACCATTTGCAACAATATGGATGGAGATGGAGAATATTATGTTGAGTGAAATAAGCCAGGCAGAGAAAGATAAATATCACATGATCTCGCTCATTTGTGGAATATAATGAATGACATAGACTGATGAACAAGAACAGATCCAGAGGCTGAGAAACGTCAATCAGAAGATCATACCTCAGGTAAGGTAGGGGAGGGTGGGGGTAAGGTGGAGAGATCAACCAAGGGACTTGTATGCATGCATATGAACCTAATCAATGGACACAGTCAACAAGGGGGCAGGGCATTAAGAGAAATTGTTCCATATGACAAAAATTTTTAAATGAAACTCTCTGTAGACTGAAAATTATTTTGGAAGGAAACAAAGAGAAGTTTCCTTCAAAAGTCATAAGGATTGTAATTGAAAGTCAATATATTTGGCCGCTTGAACTAAAGTAAGTAATTTGTGTTTTTGCCTCCCTGACAAAGTTTATATAAAGCTACAAAAAGAAATTGACAGCCAGTTTGAAATGGAATTGCCAGGGCCTAGGGCAAAGAATATCCTTACATGATATTATTCTACAATCTCATTATAATCTTAGATATTTTACAACAGCATACTTTACAATTATCCCAAACAAACTTACAAACTAATTCTTTGAATGGTGGGCAGCAATTTAAAAAAAAGGACATGAAAGGATTTAATCCCTTGCAGAAGGAATTAAGGCACTGGGTAGGCACTTGAGCATCCTATATTGGCCTCTCTTGCCCTTTGTGCCAAGAGGGACCCTCTTCTCACAATCCAATTGCCCTCAGCTGTTACCTGAGCTTTCTGTTCATGCTGAGCTTGAAGCCTCGTGGGGGCTGGTACCAGGGATCTGTCTCACATCCAATTGTGTGAGCTGGGCCCTCACTGGAGAAGAAACCCGAGTTCCCCGAGATATGTGATCAGCACCAGGACCCTGCCAGCAGGCCAGGGGTTCCCAAGGCAGGTGCTGGGTGTGGAGGCCACGGGGTCATAGGCTACCAAGGAGACAGAACTGAACCTCACAGCACCCTGCTTGGCCCCGGAGGATGGCTGGTTAGCCAGAGACGGGTAAGATTCCTCAAGGAAGGAACAACCTAAGACAGGCACAGTCGCAGAGGGGCCATCAGGAGAGAACTTGGGGGGGCAACAGAAGTGGGGCACAGACCCTCACCCCCCCAACATTGCAGGGGCTTGAACCCTCACCCCCTTCTAAAGGAGGTCTCCTACCCCCATGGCTGCTTCGCGCTTCCCACACCCAGCTCAGTTCGGGACCCAGGCAACAGAAAGAGACTTGGCCCAGCTCACATCGAGGTACAGGTGACAGACAGAGACTTGGCCCAGCTCAGATCGGGACCCAGGTAACAGACAAGAGACTTGGCCGACAGCAGTTGCCCTATATCTAAATTCAGCTGAGCATTTGGAATGCTCAGGGCCCACTCAAAAATGCAAATAATCCTTCCCACTAATATTTACAGGGTAAACTAAGATTGTTGGTAGAGTATTAAATTTGACAGTAAAATAGTAATCGAGTTTTCAGATTAATTTAAATAGGCTCATTGAAATAAGTGAATATTCAAGTACTGGACAAAAAGCTGTTCTTAAAGTAATAACTAAAATTTTTATTGGTAGTTCATCTCATGGTAAAATTCCTGAATATGCAATGAACCTAAAGCAGTCATATGTGTGGGGGAAAAAAAAATTTTTTTAATTTAAAGTTATCAAGACTGCATTATAAAATTTACAAAAACCTCCATTAAAAAAAAAGGGGGGGGGATAGTAGGGCAATATCATGTAAGGAAAAATATCCTATAAGTAAATTACATCTAGAAAATTTTTACTTTACCAAATTAAGGTTCATTTGCAATGCTAACAGCAAGACGGCCATTAAAAACACACATGGTGTCTAAATAAGACAAAGGAAAATCGTTTGAACAAAAATAAAAAGGATCCCAAATCAATTATATAGAAAAGATTCCTTTATTAACTTGTGGTCGAGAATATATTTGTATATTTTCAGAAAACAACCCCAAGACCAGATGGATTCCTGCAACAGAGAGGAATTGACAGGAGTGCTCCAACCACAAAGACAAGAGGAAAAAACAGTCCAGAGATGGAAGACGCTGACAACGCCTTGCCATGGGAGCAGTCAGCAGCTGTGCACCGCTGCAGGTTACCTAGGACCAAACCAGAGAGGGTCGGACCTGCATTGCCACCATGTGCCCACCATCCAGATATCACTGCTGACATGTACACATAAGGAACTGTTGGACATTGAAATTGGGACTCAAACATTTTTTTGTTTTGTCTTGTTTTGTTATTATATGTTTATTTCCAGTCTGCAAAGGCAAAACTTTTTAAAGGAAAGAAATGGTGGGAAAAAGATACAGAGGCAAAGAAGCATTGAACAGACTGTCAAACTACATTGGGAAGACAGGGGAGGTTGGGCGAGGAGGGCTGTAAGAGACCAACCGAAGGACTTGTACGCATGCATATAAGCACAACCAATGGATATAAGACACTGGGGTGGGGGGGGAGGGTGGGCAGGTGAAGGCATGTCCTGGGGGGTAGGGGAGGTCGGGGGGAGATCAAAGGGGGGGAAAAAAAAAGGAGACATATGTACTACTATTTGTAATACTTAAAACAATAAAAATAAAATAAAATTAAAAAAAAAAAAAAAGAAACAACCCTAAGTGTTCAGGAGCCTGGACACAAGCTGAGCAAATTCCTTGGTAAAATGTCCTCTCCCAGCCTGATGCTGCCCTCCTGTGTTTTGGCAGAGTAGTCATGCAGAGCAGACAATTAAAGATTTGCTTTAAAAATATGGATACTGCCATTGAAATCCCAGGCACTGGATTTTGGTGCAGCTGTCATCACTTTAGGGAAAAGAGGAAATACTGTCAAAGCAGGTGTGTATTCAGGAGGCACTTACACTCAGTCCATTTGCTCTCAGAAAAGGATGGCAGCCTCACCTTCTCAACAAATGCTCCAAGTAGCAATGATGGTCGTCATTGCAAATGAATCTTGGCATTGTAACCCCATTGAGTTGCCTCAGGTTGTTCAGTAGCTATGCAGTTAAGAAGCATTTTTAAAAGCCTTACATTGGATAGTTGTAATCATATCAGAGCTTCTAGAATGTATCAAAGAAGCACCAAAGTTGTTGATTAAGAAGAAAATGCCTCATGCATAAACAAAAGTCTCCAAACTAAAAGAGTCTTCATTGATCTTTATTCTAAATGTTTTTAAAATAGCTCATATACCATCATGTATTAATTTACTCCATTTAAAATTTAGTAAAAAAAATTTTCTGCAGTAATTTTAAAAATACATTTTCTAAACAAAAATGAGGATTCCTAACATTTTCCTCTTTTTCATACTCTTTCCATAACCTTTTCTAACCTCTCTTGAGGAACTAATGTGTGTAAGTGTGTGTGTGTGTGTGTGTGTGTGTGTGTGTGTGTGTGCACGCACGCGCGTGCGTGTATTTTTAATCACATTATTTGCCTTTCATTTGATGAGCCCACTTCTTCCCTCTATTTCATTCCTTTTGAAACTGTTACAAGAAAGAAAAGTCTTACTTTTTTCACTTGAGTAAAATTAGTTTTGGATCAAAACAGTTCTAAGTTCTGACCAGGCAGTTCAGGTTTCCTATTATGGTCCAGCCAACTCATTAGTTGGCAGTCTTCTCCCTCTTTTTAAATTTTTTTTCAGTAAAAGCCAAGCTTTTGATTCACTGAGTATGGATTTTTTTTTAATCTTAGTGATGCAAGAAAGCCTACAGTACTTAATATGACACTTCTATTAACACAGTCATAATGCTATTGGTGAAACGCCATCTGTGTCCCCATCTGTTACCGGTGGAAGTGGCATTCTTGTGATGTTGCAAGGAAAGGAATTTCCTGAGACTCACACAGGAGGATGAGTAATCTTTATTTCCCTGGAATTAAAGCCCAGGGTTTCCAATGTCCCATTTCCCTCTGTCTTACCATGGGAAAAGTCCAATCTTGTCTTAGGCAGGGCTAGAATTAAGACCATGCCCAGAGTCTCTGCTCCACAGTCCAGTCCAGCAGCCTGCATGTGGAGTCTGCCTGGCCTTGGGCCATGTGGCTGCTTAAGGCCACATAGCTATGGAGATGAGCGCAGAGGTCACAAAGCAAGAGAGAGTAAGAGGGAAACAAAAGGCAAGAGGAAGAGCAGGGAACTCTTTGTTTGGGGATCTTAACCTTCTAAGATTTTGCACATTTGCAATGGCTTCACCCTTCTAACCAATGACCTTTTTCCCGGGCCAGATTCACAAGCAAGCACCTTCTCTATGTCACCCCAACTTCACTGTGCATGTGCTCATTTCCCCCTTTGTTCAATTCCTTCCCCCAGGGAATGGACCAATGGTTTGTTGGGAAGTGTGAAGCTGTAGCTTCCTGGTGACACTGCCCAGATAACAATGCTTATAAGTCTGGCCTCCCCTCTCCTTTCTTCCTCTTATTAATATTAATAACTAGCTAATTATGACAATAATATCACATGTTGTTTCCAAGATTTTCTATCCAGGAAAATAAGACTTGTTTTTCCTAAATAAAGTATCTCTCAAAGTCTTCAACATGCTAATCTCAATTAAGAAATAATACAGCAAGATTTTCTTTCATACTCATATCTAGCATTTCATTTTTCTTCTCACCATCTCCCCCCATTTTCAGATTGACAAATTGACTGCTGTGAAATTAGAGTTCTTGGCTTGATAACATAGAGTTCTCGGTAGAATAGGCTTTTAGATCATTTACAAACTAATAAACATATGTATATGTAAGCTGTATATTTGTGCATGCATGTGGTTGTAGTTCTTAACATTTAACAATATTTAAATTCTGCCTAGCCGGCGTGGCTCAGTAATTGAGCATCAACCTATGAACCAGGAGGTCACAGTTCAATTCCCAGTCAGGGCACATGCCCAGGGTTGTGGGCTCAATCCCCAGTGTGGGGCATGCAGAAGGCAGCCTATCAGTAATTCTTTCTCATCATTGATGTTTCTCTCTCTCCCTCTCCCTCTCCCTTCCTCTCTGAAATCAATAAAAATATATTTAAAAAATAATAATACTTAAATTCTATATTTGATTAGCTATCCTTTAATTATATTCTTTAGAAAATACAAATTAATTGACTTTTTTACAAGGAATATTTCATAAGATTTTCAAGGCACCACTAATTTATTCCTCAAACTGATTAACCCTGACAAATGCCAACTGTGATCATGAGTTATTCTATATCTTTTTGTTTAACATCAGTAGTCTGGCCCCCATGCCAAGAAAACATGTTTGTACTATGTAAGTAGGCCAACCAGGAGACCTATACATGATATTTTCACAAAATTTCAGCCCCCAGAGCAATTGTAAATATCCATCTATAAACAAATACAGTCTTAAGCAATAACATTGTAGCTTTCCAGCTAGCACCTCACAAAGCTGAATAATGTCACCCCATTGCTATAAGCATTTTCTCAGCAAGTTACCTTCTAAAGCTAAGCTGGGTTTTGAAAGGCATTTTTATATATTTGCATCTTCACATTACTAATAGTTTTGAGTGCCATCAACTCAGTATTATACAAGCTCTTTAGGCAAACACAAAATAGTAAAAAATAAGGCCTTCACCATCAATTACAAAAGATATTTTTAGTCTAAAGGATCAATACAGGCCAAAATAAAAAACAAAACTAAAAACAATCCTAAGAAATATGATTTGGAATATTGCTTGGATGAATTAAGTGGTCCTTTACTTAACAATGTTTGAGAAACATTCATCAGCTCTTTATTTCATTTTGCTTGAATAGAGATAGCTTGTACATACATTAAGGAAAATTATCATGACCTTCCAAATTATAATTAAGTGACTATTACCTAATTAGCAGTTCATATATCTAGTGAGGGTATAAAAAAATATAACTTTGCTTCCATCTTCTAAGTTCTTCTACATGGGCTAATAATCAAATTAATAGAGACAGATTAACAGGAGAAAATGTACAAAGTTTATTACGAATGTATATGCCAGAAGTGTCATTAAGATATGAGATATAAGATGCATCAGACAGTTGAGGCTCATGTGCTATTCTGGTCAAAGGAGAAGTGGGGCTGGAGCCTGGGATTCTCAAGGCAAAGTCGGTAATTTTGACTCAGAATGATTCAACTTCAGATAATAATTTCAATTCTTTAATCAGGCATAAACCCATGTAAAGCTGTATTTCAAGATTGTGTGGAACATAGAATATGTGGAAGGACCAGCAGAGTATTCATCTTGATTTGCAAAGAGTAATACTAGCACCATAACTTCGCATATCATTCTCAGGCTTGGTTTTAACCTTTATAACCTCAGTTAAACCATGAAAGTTAAATATAGAAGAAAAATATTTGGTTCTTTTGCAGACTATCTTAGCCACTTTCCACTTCCATATTCTATATTTCAACAATACAGAAAATTTTTCAGTTTTTAAAATGTACTATATTCAACCTCACTGTAAAACTTTTTACAAATGTGAATGTCTTTACCTGGACACTCTTCACCCAAAGACCCTCCTCAATCAGTTAACTTTAGTTTACACATCGTTCAGGTTTTTTTCTCAAAGACACGCCTCAGAGAAGCCTCACCTGACTGTTCTTGAATGCATGTGTCCCTGATATAAGCTCACACCTGATATAATTCTCTTATACCCCCAATAGAGCTGTTGTCAGAGCTGTTTAATGAAGATTCATTTCTTTTTTCATTGGACTGTAAGCTTCTTGAAGGCAGGAACTGTGTCATGTTGACTCACCTTTTCACCCCAAGCACTTACTAGTAATACCATATTTGGGATATATCAACAGCTTATAGCAGTGATTTTCAACTGGTGTGCCACAAGACTTTTTAAAACATACAATACCTGACTAATTAGTAAGGGCACTAACCTCTTTTCCCTTAGATTGTCAAATTTTAAAAAATGATAATAACCAACATAACAAAAGCCATCTGGTATGTATGAATCAAAATTATACCTTTTTGGAGGTCAGATCAGCAAAATATATATTTTGGTGTGCCACAGAAATATAGTAATTAGTTTGTGTGCCATGCAATGAAAAAGGTTGAAAATCACTGGCTTACAGTATTTGTTGAATGAACTGAGACGCCAGAGCTCAACATCTACCTCGTTGTGAATCTTTGCCATATTCTTGAGCCCTAGTCTATCTCAATCCTATTACATTTATATGTCTACTCAAAAACTTAGATTTTACTCTTTTCTTATTCATTAAAGATAAGATAGTTTTTAGACTTAGTTATAAGCAATACACAGTAATTTCATTATATTAAATATTTTTAATAACTCAGAATCCTTAAAAGCCCAGTAACTAGTAGTAGAGACTTCCCACCCAGGGAAATGCCAAAATTCATATCATAGAACTGGTTACATGAAAACCTCACAGCTTCTACCCATGGATGCAGACACCTAGGTCAGTGGTCGCCAAACTACAGCTCGCAAGCCACATGCGGCTCTTTGGCCCCTTGAGTGTGGCTCTTCCACAAAATACCACATGCGGGTGCGAACGTACAGTGTGATTGAAACTTCGTGGCTCATGTGCAGAAGTCGGTTTTCGGCTCTCAAAAGAAATTTCAATCTTTGTACTGTTGATATTTGGCTCTGTTGATTAATGAGTTTGCAATGCTAGCCATTGGGTGTTCCCACTACACCCCCATTACTGGTGCCTGTTGCTTCTGGAAAGAGGACACAGCTGCCTCGCCTCACCAGAATGCATTCTGAGTGTTCCCCCATGACTGAGCCTGTGTGGCTGCTTGTCAGAGCTGGGCTAAGGGTCGGGCCTAGATGAATGAGAGGCTGAAAAGGGAGGTTCTTTAGTGGGAGACACATGCAATCTCATGAGGTTAAAGAGGCTACAAATACTGAATGTGGTTATGGGGCAGAAAGGGGTCATGCCTACTATATCTCACCCAATTATTTCATAAGTAGGATAAATAAACGAGGAAAAAAATATCTTATTGTTCTGTGGTATCTCTCAAAACACCCAGAACAAAGTACTGCACACAGTAGAATATAAATGATTAACATTGTAATACAGTTACAAACTTTTAGGACAAAATAGCAACTCACATTGAACATTACCACTGAGAGGGGCTTCAAAAATCCCATTTCAAAGCAGAATCCAAATTTTACCACAATCCCTGTGACTTTATTTATGCCACCCTGTCAGCAATAGTACCAAAATCTAGTCTAGTTAACTATACTGCAAATATGTGAAGCAAAGTCTCCCTTCAGCAGCCACTAAGTGCAGACTGCTTAGAAACATGGAATAATGAAGCAATTAAGCAACTCCATAAAGAATATTGTAAACTTATACAGTACTAGGAAGAAGACGTCCTGTAGCACGTAGAAGCCAACCCTGGATAATAGATTCTCAGACATCTGGTCACCCACATCAGAGGAATGACTGGTATTCCGAAGTTATAAAATTGGACTTGTTGGAGAGTGGAAATTTTTGAGCACTACTGAGGCTGTGGACTACGCCCCAGATAGAGCTGTCAGTGCTGACACCGGGCCAGGCCTTGAGATACGGTCTCATGGCCCTGTCCCAGCACGTAGGCCTTCTTTCACAGAACACTGTCAGCTTTCTGAAGAACAGGATGACCCTGTGAATAACATGGTCGTCAATGGCATGACTCTGACGTTGCTTGGGAAAAACTGTTTTGTCTAGGGTTACTTGCTCTGCAAGAACAGGATGTGGTTAATGTGCTTAAAAAGTGGTCCTGCACAAAGGGTAGAGTGGCTGCTCTCTGGACTCCCTGCATGGAGAATGGCAGAGCAGTCGCCCGGCCGGCTAATAAAGGCTCTTTGCTATTGCATCGGACTCGGCTCCCTGGTGGTCTTTGGGGATCACGAAATCTGGGCACAACATTTGGGGGCTCGTCCGGGATCCCCAAGACCCACAATGGACCCCGACCCGGAGAGCCTGACTGGCTGAGGTAGGTGTTTGTGTGTGTGTGTGTGTGTTCTGTGTGAGCTCATTTCTGAAATTCTGGTAGCGCCCGGCGCGGTCTAGGTGGACGCACTGGTGGACCAAGGGCCGGAGGACTTGGAAGATGTTCCGATCCTTGAGGGATGTGGAATCCCCTCACTGGAGGGATGTGGAATCCCCTCAAGAGAGGGACGAGGCGTGAGGCCATCATCCAGCTTTCGGTTCTGCTTCCGCAGGGTTGGAAGGCTGTTCTTGGGTGCCTTTGTTTGTCTGTGTTTGTGTTTCTCTGTTTTATTCTGTGGACTTATCTGCTCAGCTCCAGTTTGGGCTAGTCTACTGAGAGAGTGTGAGTATGGATGTTTGTCTGTCTTGGCATAATTATCTGCTCATTAACTGGTCTGTGTGAAGTTACTTTGTGCCATCTGGCTGTACACATGAGAGTATTTGTTGTCTCTGTCTGTTGTTTAATTTGTTTAAAGACAGTGCACCTCCCTGCTTTAGAGGGAAGACAGTAGAGAACTATTAATTGCTTTTCCTTGATTTATAATTTTGCTGTGTTAGTTTATAATTTTGCAATTCTAGGGTTAATTTGTGAAGGTTGTCAATTCAGAGAAGTTTAAACAGAGGCTTGTTGGGTTAAGATTAGTCATAATTAACTGCTTTTTGTAGTCTGCCTTTATCAGCCCTGCTAGCAAACAGAAAATCATGTGGTCCTCAGAACTGCGACCTGCCTGCCCTTCCTGATAGATTTACAGTGGGTCTCTGGAGGGAGGAAGAGAGCCGAAAACTGCTCCAGAGCAGGTATGTGAAAAGGTAGAAGCGGTAGAATTCACTCTTAGCCTGCTGAAATAGAGAAGCCCTAGGCTGCGGGACAGGGAGATAATTAGAGATATCAGAAGTGGTGAAGGTTAAGATCTTCTGGGGCCTTGGAGTAAAGAAGGGAAAATCTGGGAGGGAGAGCAGCTATTCCTTAAGTGTAAAAAACCTGGTTATACAGGATCTCAGACTGCTTGCCTTATGTCTCCTGCTAAGGACAGAGTAAATGGTTAATGCAGAAAAGGGGGGAGTGTCAGTGGGGAGAGCAGGGAGAGATAGGTTTTTGTTGATTTTGCTGGGTACAACCCGCTCTCCTGGCGTCCTTGGTTTCTTACTTATCTGAACTATGCTGGCAGAACACAGTGGATAGAAATTCTGGCTGTTTAAAGGATTGAGGTTTCAAAGAATAAGGAATACTGAATAGAAGGTCTGAGGCATAGTTATGCATTTTTAAACATAGAAAGAAGGTTTAAAGGCTAAGTTAGAAGTATAAAATTAAGAAGGATTGTGCATGTAATAAGAAGGAGAAGAGAAATGTTGTAAGGAAATTGATCAAATAATACAGGCCAGTAAGCCAGGAAGAGTAAATAATTTGCATTTTGCCTCCCTAAGCAGAGGGTAAATAGCTTATGCCAAAGTACTTAGGGAGGGACTGATAAAAGAAATATAACAGTTACTGTTTGTTCAGAAAATATTACTTTGGAAAGCAGGTCAGTATATTTTTCTCCTTATACAATTCCTCTGAAATTTGGCAATACTTAATAAATCATGGCAATACATTTCTTTGCATAAATTCAATAAGACCGGTTTCTAATAGTGGTTTTACTGACTGGAAACTTTGGCTGGAGTATCATGTTTTAAAGAGCCCTGCCTGAACTCTGAAGACTTGAAGCCAATAAGAGTGCCATGGAGAAAGTCTGGTATCCTGCTTGGGAGCCCTGAAAATGGCTAGCGCTGGAGTGTCAGGCCCATGCCCTACCATCACTGGCAGTTGGTCAGAGTAGAAGGGGAGCAATAAGGGCGACTCTGCATCCCTGCGGGACCCCCATGCACTCTGAGCCGTAATGAGGAGGAGGGCTGAGATGGGCCTTGAAGCCTGGGGCATAGGCCCTGGTAGAGCCACTACAGGTGAGGACTTCACCTAACTCAGCAGATACTACAGGCCTGCCTGATGGCAGCTGGATGACTTGGCTTCCTGGCCCTATGGGGCACATTAAGATTCAATCATGAAATTCCCGCAAAGGTAGTCAGTTACCATTCTTGTTGTGTTTATGCAAACAATCAGGCCAAATTAAATACAATAGGCAAATTAGTCTTTATCTGGCTCTTTTGATAAGCATAGAGGTAATTTTAAGGAGAAAAATTCTATTTCAATAGAAGTTATTAAAACTGAAAGGTTTTCTTTTCAGACCATTTGTTACAGTTTGTCTCCGCCAGGCCACAAGCCCACCTCCGTCTGCGCCCAGGCCTCATTGTCCCTCTGACAGACAGCAAGGATCTCTTGGCTCTGAAAGAAACTTCTGACCCGCCTCAGCAGGAAGTAGCTAGAAGAGCCCACCGACGTCCATTTTCCCTAAAAGAATTCAGAGCCAGGATCCTTGAGGTAATATATTAGGCAGTTAGACAGATATGAGAGAGCAAGGACGATGGGACAACTAGCACTACCAGATGTAATTAAGTCTTTCCATCTCTACCTATGTGAGACAAGGGGACTCCCCAGAAGCAAGAGGGAATGAGGCTGCAGATAAAGCAGCCTGGGAGGCTGCCCTAAAACCAGTGGGGCCTCTATAGATTCTAGTGACCTGACCTACCCACCTCACCAGCTTACATGGAAACCCAATCTAGAAAAGCTGAAATACATAACCAATCTTTACTCAAGTTCTTACAGGCTTTACAGTCCACCCAGAAAGTCCAGAAGCATGTCTGATCCGGTCCATCCTTCCACCCTGGTGACTGTTTGGATAAAGAAATTTGCCACGCAAGGACTGACTCCTACCTGGAAAGGACCACCTCCACGGCAGTCAAGGTCGACAGGATCACAACGTGGCTTCATCACACCTGGCTTAAGACAGCCCAGACAAAATAGAGTCCAGGACTTTTCGGACCCTCTGGGGATTGGTCCTGGCCCTCATTCTAGGACTTTATCTTGTGAACAGGCCCACTGACTTTATTCAGTAGAGAATTAATTCTATCAAGCTTATAGTCCCCATGGGTCAATATAACTCCCTCTCCAACAATGACCCAAAAGAGTCAATAATTTGACTCAAGTACATAAAACCAGTGGGGAATGTTGGAGAGTGGGAATTTTTGAGCACTACTGAGGCCATGGACTATGCCCCAGATAGAGCTGTCAGTGCTGACACCAGGCCAGGCCTTGAGATACGGTCTCATGGCCCCGTCCCAGCACGTAGGCCTTCTTTCACAGAACACTGTCAGCTTTCTGAAGAACAGGATAACCCTGTGAATAACATGGTCGTCAATGGCATGACTCTGACGTTGCTTGGGAAAAACTGTTTTGTCTAGGGTTACTTGCTCTGCAAGAACAGGATGTGGTTAATGTGCTTAAAAAGTGGTCCTGCACAAAGGGTAGAGCGGCTGCTCTCTGGACTCCCTGCATGGAGAATGGCAGAGCAGTTGCCCGGCCGGCTAATAAAGGCTCTTTGTTATTGCATCGGACTCGGCTCCCTGGTGGTCTTTGGGGATCACGAAATCTGGGCACAACAGGACTCATTTATACTTGAAAGCAAGCATCCTGCCAATGAAGCAATGACAGAGAGATGGAAAACAGATTGTATATAGGCACATGGTCTTTGAATAATAAAACAGTTGTTTTCTCTCTTCAAGAGCAATTCTGTGAATTAGACCGCAATTTTCAACTGGTGTGCCACAGTGTGCTGCAAGAATCTTTAAAACGTGCAATACCTGACTATTTAGTGAGGGGCACTGACCTCTTTTCCCTGAGGTTGTCAAATTTAAAAATGACAATAAGCCAACACAACAATAGCCATCTGATGTGAATGAGTCAAAATTATACCTATTTTTTGTCAGGTTGGTAAAAAAATATTTTTTATGTGTTGCAGAATTTTAGTAATTCATTTACATGTGCCATGAGATAAAAAACAGTTAAAAATTGCTGAATAAGAGGATACTTAGTAGATTTTAAAACTTCATTTCACAAAGCTGGGATTAATAACGATGCATGGCATGGTATTATTTATGTGAACAAGAGAGAAAGCTTTTCTTTTCTGCCAGAAATATTGAAGAGCCCATATTTGAATGAGCTTCCCGCAGTAGGCTGTGACCAGGCCAGACAGAGAACAATTATATTACTAGCTTGCTTTTTCCCTCTAAGCTTGGATATAAAATTTAATCTATGCAGAAACAACTTCAAAAAATACACATAAAAGAGATTATCATGGTTTTTCTTTTTACACACGTCTGTTCAATAAAATCTTAATATCTGGTGTCTAGTAATCAGTCAAAAAGAATAAAGAAATAAAACTTTTTAAAAGAAAAACTCTATTCAAAGGTTATACTGTGGTGATGGAATTTTACACACAGCTTTAATAAATCAAAAGATCTGAATAATGTTGTACCTTTAAGAAATTTTTCAGTCCTTCTTTGTATATCTTTTATGGAAATGATTTCAAGCCATGCAAAAAGATAATTTCCAAAATATCTGCAATAGGAAAATCCAGTGTCTTTCAGTAATGTTTTCTTCAATCCCAACCAAAATACTAAATTGGAAAAAATTTTGGACATAAAATAAACAAATAAAATGTGTAATGTGACTTCCCATAGCTTTCACATGCCTTATCCTAAAACAATTCCTTTTTTAAAAGATAGTAATAAATACATTCAAGATGATATCATTTTTTAAAAATATTTTTATTGATTTCAGAGAGGAAGGGAGAGGGAGAGAGATAGAAACATCAATGATGAGAATCATTGATCAGCTGCCTCCTGCATGCCCCCTACTGGGGATTGAGCCCACAACCTGGGCATGTGCCCTTGACTAGAATTGAACCCAGGACCCTTAAGTCCCCAGGCTGATGCTCTATCCACTGGGCAAAACCAGCTAGGGCAAGATGATGCCATTTTTACAAAAAATAATAATATTGATTATTCCTTTATGCCTAAGCATAGCCGAGACTTCTAGCAGCCCCTCCACTCCACTCTTTAAGGCTTCTCTTTCAATAGGCATCAATGTTTAGCTTGACACATAGCCACTCGTCATAAAAGATGCATTTCTCAGGCTCCCTACAAACACAGTGTGACCACATGACTAAGAATCAGACCTCTGAACAGAGTAGAGGGTTTCAGAGCAGCTTCAGTGCACATTACCGAATGTCTGCCAGTGCATGCCTTTTTGACCCTTTATCGACATGATACCTTTCTCATCCTACTGCTTAGAATAAGTCACCATTTTAAACTATGGGGACGAGGCCATTCTCTAGAGATGGCAAAGTGGCAATCTAGAAAGAATCTCACTCCCTGTACTACCTGCTCTAAACTTTTATAGGAGAGAAGTATCAAAATACTTATAGAATGACCACAAATCCTTTTTGGAAAAGACAGAAACATAAGTAAATAAATTAAAAGTAAAATCAAAAACTTTCTTTGGTATTCAAATGCTCATAAATCTGATAATCAAGCACAGCCCACATACCTTATAGATTATTTACTGTTTTTGAACTTTTATTACTATTTAGTAAATGTCTGTTACTTGAAATTTGAGGATCTGTACACAAGAATCCTAAAAGCCAAATGGTAAATGAGACATCCTATCTAATAAAGAGGGAATATGCTAATTGACCATCACTCTGTCACAAAAGATGGCTGCACCCACAGCTGGCCAGGTTCCCATAAGGTGCCTTAATGAGCAATCAGCAGGGACCTGAGGCTATGCCCTCCCCCTCCCCCTTGGGGCTTGACAGGGGACCTCAGGCAGCACCCCCGACCCAGCAGGGCTTGACAGAGGACCTCAAGGTGCACTTCCTGTCCTCATGCTGGGCTAGGGGACCTCAGGCTGTTCCCCCCACCCCAGCCCCAGGCTGGGGGACCTCAGGCCATGCTTCCCACTGAGTGAGGCTTGACAGGGAACTTCAGGCCATGCCCCCCACCCTGGCACCAGGCCAGGGGACCTCAGATTGCACACCCCCCCCCACCCGGCGGGGCTTGACAGGGGACCTCAGGCCATGCCCCCCACCCAGCGGGGCTTGATGGTGGACCTCAAGGTGCATCCCCAGTGCTGGGTCAGGGGAACTCAGGCCGCACCCCCACCCAGTAGGGCTTGACGGGGGACCTCAGGCCCATGCCCCCCACCCAGCAGGGCTTGACAGGGAATCTCAGGCCGTGTCCCCCACCTGGCAGGGCTTGATGGAGGACCTCAAGGCACGCCCCCCTGCCCCAGACTGGGCTAGGGGACCCCAGGCCATGTCCCCTGTCCTGGCACCAGGCCAGGGGATCTGAGGCTATGCCCCCTGCCCAGTGGGGCTTGACAAGGGTGGGACAGGCCAAGTTTGGATCTAGCCCAATGAGGAGGGCCAGCTGGGTCTGGGTCTCACGCGATTTTGAGGTGCATGTGGGTGGGCAGAGACTTGACTCTGGGTCCCATGGTGTGCCCCAGATTCTGACAGGAGGAAGGTTTTCATATACATTTTACTAATTTTCTTTCATCTCTGACACTTCTATTACAGAGAAAGGGCAAACGGCAATATTAAATTATTTCCTCTAATTAATCCCCTTTTAATGTTCATGAATTTCATGCACTGGGTCACTAGTTTCCTTAATAGTTCTGAGTTCACTTACATGGTACACTTTTAAACTAGCATTTGGCTTTTTATTTGTTGTTGTTGCATCTCTGTTTTTACTGAGGTAAAATTTACATAACATAAAATGAAATACTAAACTCTTAATAGTATACAATTCAGTATTGTTAAGTATATTTATAATGTTCAACTTTAACTTCTATCTAGTTCCACAAGATATTTCTCCATTCCAAAATAACCTCAAAAGAATTAAGCACTCACCCCTATTCCCTCCCCAACCTGCCCCTAACAACCAGTGATCTATTTTCTGTTTTGATGGACTTATCTATACTGGATTACTATGTTTTCTTGGAGAACTGGCCCCCTTATCATTATGTCCAGCCCCTCTTTATCCCTAATTACCCTTGTTATGAAGTATGCTTTTTCTAAAATTAATATAGATACTCCAACTTTCTTTTAACTAATTTTAGCAGGGTATAAGTGTTTTCAGCTCTTTAGTTTTTCTTTCTTTTTTTAAATATTGTTTTTTATTTAATTTACTAGAGGCCCGGTGCATGAAATTTATGCACGGGGGGTGGGGGGTGGGGGGGAGAAGTGTTCCTCAACCCAGCCTGCACCCTCTCCAATCTGGGACCTCTTGGGGGATGTCCAACTGCCAGTTTAGGCCTGATCCTCTCACAATCTGGGGCTACTGGCTCCTAACCGCTCCCCTGCTGGCCTGATTGATGCCTAACTGCTCCCCTACTGGCCTTATTGCCCCCAACTGCTCTCCCCTGCTGGCCTGATCGCTCCCAACTGCCCTCCTCTGCTGGCCTAATTGCCCACAACTGCCCTCCCCTGCCACAACCTGCCTCCTCCACTGGGACCGGCCTCCTCCACACAGCGTAGAGCTGTGGGACCCCCAGGCCTCACTGCACAGAGTGGCCACCAGGCCCCGCCTCCACTGTGTGTGCAGCCATCTTGTGATGGCCATCTTCTGGCAGCCATCTTGTGATGACATCACATGAGGGTGTCGCTTGAGGGCATGACGCCACCTAGGCTTTTATTATATACTAGGGGCCCAGTGCACAAAGATTTGTGCATGGGGGGTAGGTCCCTCAGCCCGACCTGCACCCTCTTCAATCTGGGAGCCCTCTCCAATCCAGAGTTTCTATCTGTCTTTGCAATCATATGAGCGAATTGTCTGAAACTCCAACTCACTTTGGTTTGTTGCTCACAGAATAATAGAGGCTTTTTTTTTTTTCTTTGCTTCATTGGTGTAGATTTCCTAGAAGTTTTAGGATATCTTCCCTTTAATTTTTCCTAGACACTCTGATTTTATTTATGTCTCTCACCTTTGCTTTCCCTCCATCCCCCACCTCAACAGTAACTTGCTCCAGGCTCACTTTGCTCTAGTGTCTAGGAGATCCATCTACCACCAGAACTATGATTCCCACCATTCCTGGTGCTACTCACTTTCTGGGCTTCCACTTCTGGTCCTGGGGCTGCCACCAGAACTACTATTCCCAGAATTCCTGGTGCTCCCAGCACTCTTGGTTTTCCCTTTATGCTCTGTCTCCATCCCACAGCCTCCTGCTCTGCCAAGTCCTCCAAGTTGCCAGCTCTCCCTCTCTGCTCTCCATCTGGCAGCTTGGGGAGCCAAGTTCCCCAAGCTGCTCCACTCTCCGCCGGCTCTCCCACTCCGCTCTCCACCTGGAGCCTGTGTATGTAAATTAACCCGCCATCTTTGTTGGGTTAATTTGCATACTCACTCCTGCTTGGCTGGTGGGTGTCACAGAGGTACAGTCAATTTACATGTTTCTCTTTTATTATATAGGACGATTCTTTTTAAAAATCAGGAACAGTATAGATGATTTCGCAAGTAGCAGTTATAGTCTACAAGACACGCGCTACAGGCATAGTGAATATACTTCAGAGTTTATTTTGACAACTCTGGCAATTCTTTCACCTTGCATTCTCTTTATGGTATCTTTAATTAAATCCCTTCACAGTCTCAAATCCAAAATCATAAATATTACATGTTTTCATGTCCACTTGGAAATTGTCCTGTCTAACTTTATGACTGCCGTCTGGGATTAATTCAATTCAATTTCAACAATTTTCTTGAATGTCTATATTTACACTGGGTGCTGGACAGATCGTAATATGACATTATCTTCCAATTAATAGCAAAAGATGCCTTGAGCATGCACATTGTCGTTTTGCTTGCATTAACTCATTTAATTTTCACAATTACCTCCATTTAACAGATTTTTTTAAAAAGCACTGAAAAAAGGTAAGAAATTAGCTAAAGTTGCATAGCTGGGTGAATCTTAAATCCAGGCTAACTGATTCTTGACCACTATACTTTCTGCCCTCCTTCAAGAGAATTAGATCTATACATACAAAAAACAAAAACTATGCAATTAGGGTATTTACCCAAAACACAATAAAGGAAAGTGCATGAGAGCACCTCTGTGATTCATTTTCTGTAAGAAAACTGAGAAGAGCTTTACAAAAGAGATAGACTTTTGACTGAATATTAAAAGGCTGGGATTATCAGCAGAGTTGAAAACAAAAGACATTTCAAGCCAAAGGCTTATCTTAAGGTGATCGCCACACCCTGAATTGGTGGTTTTTAAACTCCAGGGTGCACAAGAATCACATTTGAGATGCTTCAGAGCCATGCAGATTCCTGACATGCACTCAGACATGTAGATCAAAGATTCTAAAGATCCACATTTTAATAAGTCTTCCAAATTATTTAAATGCAGGTAATTTTCAGTTTATAGAAAATTAGCTTCTGTCTTCACACTTCCATCTTTCTGCAAGCTCAAATCTTTCATCACCACTCTCACCCCAAGCAGGAAATTCTAAAACTAATTCCAACCTCCAGCAGGCAGACCCTAAGGAACACCAATTCAATATTCAAGATTTAGTATCCATCACCCTCACTTCTGGTCTAGTCCTAATCTTGCATTTGAAGGCAAATAACTAGAGTATTCCACTGTTCCTTTTTTTCCCCCTCCACATAATCGCTTCATACTAGTCTTTTTACTGGTATTAAATTCTGAAAAGACTCGCCTGTTCCAAAGTCTAGATATGAAGAGAATTGGAATCCTTGCTTCCATCACATACCTACCTAGAACAACATCTCCAAAACGAGGGCTCTGAATACCATATGCTGTCCAAGGCCCTACCTATTGACTATAGTTCTGACCCTGGTTTCTAGACCAGGGGATTTAGAATCCAGGTCTCCTTGCTGTATTTCCAAGTGTCACCTGCTGCCAGATTGCCAAGCTATGCTCCACCTGTCAACCAAGACACCATTATTCATTCATTCTATACATAGCTGTATCATACATCTGGCCCTGTTTCTCACTATCTCCCCTAACCATGGGGAAATTTGGTGTGTTGCTAAGGGAAAAATATTGTTTCTTTGAATTTTCTGTAAATTGAAGAATGTAGTACACAAAAAGACAAAATTAACTCTAGACAGACACAAACCAAGGATTACATAGAGCTTTTAGAACTTACAGTAAATCAGGCAATATTTGCCTTCAATAAAAAAAAAAAAACATTTTAATATATGTATAATATAAAATTCTAAGCTTCCACTATCTCTTTCAGATATTGAACTGGCTCTTTTAAAACTGTTTGGCACAGTGGATAGAGCATCTGCCTGTGGACTGAAGGGTCCCATGTTCGATTCCAGCCAAGGGCACATGCCCAGGTTGTGGGCTCGATCCCCAGTAGGGGTTGTGCAGAAAGCAGCCAATCAATGATTCCCTTTCATCATTGATGTTTCTATCTCTCTTTCCCTCCCCATTCCTCTCTGAAATCAATAAAACTATATTTTAAAAATAAAATAAAACATGTTATTTATACTTAATATTGTGACATAAATTAGAGCAGCATTCAGAGATTCAACAAGGATAAGAACCAAGCTAGTTATATAAACAATTGATTCACTGCCAGATTTTAAAAGTCAAACATGTAAAAATATGTTGCTTTTAAAAATGTATTTTAAATTATAAAAATGATAGAATGAGAAAGTAAATAGAAATTCAAAGGAAAATATCCATAACCTTGTTATCTCATCACAGCCAATGTCAGTATTTTTGAGGCATATTTTGTGATATGTTTGCTGACCTTGAATGTCAATCAGAAAAATTCTTGGACATATACCAGTAGCAAAACATGATCCAAATGTATAATTTATCTTTTTCTTTTTTTCAAATGGAGGGGAGAGGATTCTTCCAAGGCTTTTAAAATTCTCAACCACATCAGGAATGCAAAATGAAACCCCAAACTGGAGAGGAGGAAGACTTTCAAAAGATTTGGAGATAGAACTGTTAAAATGCTAGGAGTCCCACTGACATCCAAGGGGGAAGCATTAGGAATGCCAGCCCCACACCTAAAGCTCTACAGTGAAGGAGAGGTCCTTGGCTTCAACAGGACTACAGGAAGAATTTTACATGTGAACCCAAAGTTGGGGGTTGAGGAGGAGGATGTTGGGCTAGAGTCTGACCTTCCCCTGGGGAAACCTAGAGGGCGCAAAGATGGACTGCTCCTATGGTGGAGCAAGCTGAGCCACTGCTGACTTGGCTTTCTGAGTTGCTCGGGTTTAAGGATAAGGGAAAATTTCCTACATAAAATAACACTGGGATTGGAAATGTCTTGAGTCTCTAGAAGGGTGAAGGGACCCCAGCAATAAGAAATTGGAGGTGGATTGAGAATTCTAGGTATTGCAGAAAGCCTCTCCGAAGACCACACAGAATAATAATTTGCATGCTGAGGTAAGATGTCTCCAGATATGGGATCCCAGGAGAAGTGACTCGCATTAACCATCTGCAGGCCCAGAGAGCCCAAGCAAATTTACAGCACTAGGAGCTCCAGTAAAAAACTTTCCCGCTTCCTCTTTTTTCTTTCACATGCACTTATCATGGAAGGGCCTGAAGTCAGGGCTAGCAAATTTCAGATCAAGAGAAAGAGAAGAACAATAAATTTTAAAATGGAATGCCCATTTGACCCAGTAATCCCACTTCTAAAAATATGTCCCAAGAAATCAGAAACACCAATCAGAAAGGATATACAGTATGCACCATTATATTCATAGCAGCACAATTTACTACAGCTAAGATTTGGAAATGGCTTAAGTGCCCATCAGCAGATGAGTGGATTAAAAAGCTGTGGTACATCTACACAAGGAAATACTATGCTGCTGTAAAAAAGAAGGAGCTCTTACCATTTGCAACAGCATGGAAGGACCTGGAGAGTATTATGCTAAGAGAAATAAGCCAATCTGAGAAAGGTAAGTATCACATGATTTCCCTCATTTGTGGAATATAATGAACAACATAAACTTATTAACAAGAATAGATCCAGAGACATAGAAGCATCAAACAGATGTCAAACCTCAGATGGAGGGCAGGAGAGGGTAAGGGGAGGGGAGGGTAAGAGATCAACCAAAGGACTTGTATGTATACATATAAGCATAACCAATGGACACAGACACTAGGGGTGAGGGCTTGTGCCAGGGATGGGAGTGGGCAGTGAGAAGTTAATGGGAGAAAAAGAAGACATATGTAATACTTTCAACAATAAAGAAATTAAAAAATAAAATTTTTAAAAAGAGAGAGAAAGAAGAGAAAAAGCCATCCATACATCCAACCACCAATGCAGAACACTATTTAAATATTGTCCCAACTGAAAGAAGGGAGAAAATCTCATCTTAAATTAAGTTTGAAGTTTTGATTATTAAAACTTCTCATACTAGAGAGTAACCAAGATGGAGGCATAGGTAAACACCTGAACTTGCTGCCTCACACAGCCACTTCAAAACTACAACTAAAAGATAAAACGGACATCATCCAGAACCACAGGAAGGCTGGATAAGTGGAAATTCTACAACTAGAAGGGAAGAGAAAAGCACACTCAGACTCAGAGGAGTTGCGAAAGTAAAGCACAGAGATAAGGGGGCGCGGTGCGGAGAGGGCTGGCAACTGAGTATTCAGCTGTCTTTTTCAAGCTAGAGGGAGATACAAGCTCCCGACTGTTCTCCACTCCAGTTCCAGGCGACACTCTGGGGACCCAGACTCATCTGGGGAGAAAATGGACTGTCTGGCAGCGGGTGGAACTCAAGGGGGGCTTTCTCTCAGAGGTGCTTGCAG
Organism: Corynorhinus townsendii; assembly: GCA_026230045.1. Taxonomy (NCBI): domain Eukaryota; kingdom Metazoa; phylum Chordata; class Mammalia; order Chiroptera; family Vespertilionidae; genus Corynorhinus; species Corynorhinus townsendii. The sequence goes on along the minus strand of JAPDVU010000001.1, from coordinate 72,997,537 downwards.
TGATTGAAGGGACACTGAGACCCGGGGGGCCTCTTAGGGTAGGGCTGACGGGAAGCCATTGCTGTTTGCTCAGCTCTGAGACTCCGCCCCATCCAAGCTGTGCACAGAGGCTTTTGCATATGAGTGGCCTGGTCCTTTGAAATCTAAACTTACCTAACAAACTGCAGCTGAATCAGAAAGACCCAGAACATCCAGAAGAAGGCCCAAGGCCCCATAGCAGCTTGCATTGCTTTACAGCTGGGCCTCATCTGGGCACCTCCAAAACCCAAACAAAGAAGAGGAATCTGCAGATCTCTCTGTAGCTCCTGCTGGGTGGCCTCAGGCAGAGGCTAAATTAGCACCTCCTTGGAGATCCAAGAGCCAGTGTACCCAGGGGTCAGAGTAGGAACATCCAGATTACAACTCCTCAGATCCATAAGAGACACACTCAGGGGGCAGACTCAGTGAGCACCAAAGCCCCACTGAAGCAAGTCTTGCCTCATAAGGGTGTCTCCAGCACAGAAGTTCTCCCATCATAGACACAGCTGATCCTCACAGCCAATTGGCCTGGGGGTCAATTCCTCCCAGTGATACCAACAACAATCAAGGCTTAACTACAACAAGACTGTGCACACAGCCCACAAAGGGGTGCACCAAGAGTGTCCACCTCAGGTAACTGGGGAGGCTGAGCCACTGGGCCCTATAGGACATCTACCACACAAAGCCACTCTATCAACTCAGGGAAGCAGTCAAAATGCAGAGACAAAGAAACAGGTCACAAATGAAAGAAATGGAGGAAATAAAACAACTGGATATAGAGTTCAAAACCACAGTTATAAGGTTTTTCAAGAATTTTCTAGAAACCACCAATAAATTTAGTGAGACCCTTGAAGATATGAAAAAGGACTAGAAATTAAGCATACACTGACTGAAATAAAAAATAATATACAGAGATCCAACAGCAGACTAGAGGAACACAAGAATCGAGTCAAAGATTTGAAATACAAAGAAGCAAAAAACACTCAACCGGAAAAGCAAAAAGAAAAAAGAATCCAAAAATATGAAGATAGTGTAAGGAGCCTCTGGGACAACTTCAAGCATACCAACATCTGAATTATGGGGGTGCCAGAAGAAGAGAAAGAGCAAGATACTGAAAACGTATTTGAAGAAATAATGACCAAAAACTTCCCCCACCTGGTGAAAGAAATAGACTTACAAGTCCAGGAAGTGCAGAAAACCCCAAACAAAAGGAATCCAAAGAGGACCACACCAAGACACATCATAATTAAAATGCCAAGAGCAAAAGACAAAGAGAGACAAATATTAAAAGCAGCAAGAGAAAAACAGTTAGTTACCTACAAGGGAGCACCCATACGACTGTCAACTAATTTCTCAACAGAAATTATGCAGGCCAGAAGGGAGTGGCAAGAAATATTCAAAGTGATGAATAGCAAGAACCTACAACCAAGATTACTCTACCCATCAAAGCTATCATTCAGAATTGAAAGGCAGATAAAGAGCTTCACAGATAAGAAAAAGCTAGAGGAGTCCATCACCGCCAATCCAGCATTATATGAAATGCTGAAAGGTATTCTAGAAGAAGAAGAAGAAGAAGAAGAAGAAGAAGAAGAAGAAGAAGAAGAAGAAGAAGAAGAAGAAGAAGAAAAAGGTAAAGATAAAAATTATGAACAACAAATACATATCTATCAACAAATGAATCTAAAACTCAAGTGAATAAACTTGAGTTTTAGACTGATGAACAGAATAATCTGGTGAATATAATAGAATCAGGGGCATAGAAAGGGAGTGGACTAACAATCCTTGGGGGAAAAGGGTTGTGGGGGGTGTGGGAAGAGACTGGTCAAAAATCATACACCTATGGATGAGGACTGGCGGGGGCATGGGGAAGGTGTAAGGGCATGGGGTGGGGAGGGAACCGGGTGGAGGTGAGCTATGGGGGGGAAAAAGAGTAACAACTGTAGTAATCTGAACAATAAAGATTTAAACAAAAAAACACTTCACAGTCTATATCAAAATCAATACTGTGTTTTGTAATTTAGACAGTTTATTTGTAAGTTTATACTCAAGGGGAGAGACTTTTTCCTCTAAATAAATTTTAAAGGGGCCATTGAAGACAAAAATAAAACCAAATTTTGCTTTCATTCCTATAAGTTAAGCTTGTACCAACTTACTGGGCTTGTAAATATTACATATACATATGTGATTATATGATACAATGTGTTTATATTATTTTTATCTTGAGAAGATAGTATGACAATCTACACAATTTTGTCTTCTGTTTTCATTTCATATATGACTATATTGAGAACATATTTTTTCTTTGTCAACAGATTTTTATTCTATAACCTTGATGCTCCAATTGTCCCCAAAGCAAGAGCTGAAGCATGACCTAAGAGTTTCTCAGATGTTAAAATTCTCAGGCTTCATCCCAGACCTACTGAGTCAGAAGCTGCATCTAAATGAGACCACGAGAGATTTATAACTCAGTGGCACATCTTAAGAAAGTCAATGGTGCACATCTCTCCCCAACTCTGTATTCAGTGGCATCAATTTGGTAGCTTGAAAGCAATCCTGGTGGAGTATTTATATCACAGAAATCATCAAATACCTCAAGTCAAAATTTTTGTCAGAGAGCTAGTTGTTAAACATTTACCAGCATACCACTGAATCACATGTGCATTGGTCTACATTCTTTTTTATGATTATACTAGAGGCCCGGTGCACGAAATTAGTGCACAGGCGGGGTCCCTCAGCCCAGCCTGCACCCTCTCCAATCTGGGACCCATCGAGGGATGTCCGACTGCCCGTTTAGGCCCGATCCCGGTAGGATTCCAGTAGGATTGGGCCTAAACGGGCAGTCGGACATCCCTCTCACAATCCAGGACTGCTGCCTCCCAACTGCTGCTCCCTTGCCTGCCTTCCTGATTGCCCCTAACCACTTCTGCCTGCCAGCCTGATCACCCCCTAACCATTCCCCTGCCAGCCTGATTGATGCATAACTGCCCCCCTGCCAGCCTGTTTGCCCCTAACTGCCCTCCCCTGCAGGCCTGGTCCCCCCCCAACTGCCCTTCCCTGCAGGCCCGGTTGCCCCCAACTTCCCTCCTCTGCCGCCTAGTCACCCCTAATTGCCCTCCACTGCAGGCTTGATCGCCCCCAACTGCCCTCCCTTGCAGGCCTGGTCCCTCCCAACTGCCCTCCCCTGCTGGCCACATGGGGACAGCCATCTTTGACCACATGGGGGCAGCCATCTTGTGTGTTGGAGTGATGGTCAATTTGCATATTACTCTTTTATTAGATAGGATAGAGGCTTGGTGCACAGGTGGGGTCCAGCTGATTTGCCCTGAAGGGTGTCCCAGATCAGAATGGGGGTTCCCTTAGGGCATGGGGTGGCCTGGGTGAAACGCCTGTGGTGGTTTGCAGGCTGGCCATGCCCCCAGCAACCCAAGCAGAGGCCCTGGTATCTGGGATTTATTTATCTTCTATAATTGAAACTTTGTAGTGGAGGCCAAGGCAGGCCAGGGCAGCAGGAGCTTGGCTTCCTCCATTACCAGGGGCACCTCAAGCCTCCTGCTCTCTCCAGCTCCATGGCTGCCACCATTTTTGTTGGGATTTATTTATCTTCTATAATTGAAACTTCGTAGCCTTGAGTGGAGGCCTGGGCTGGCCAGGGTGTGTGGAAAGCTTGGCTTCCTCCATTGCCAGAGAAACCCAAGCCTCCTGCTCACTTCCTGGCTGCAGCCATCTTGTTTTTGTTAATTTGCATAATCACTCCTGATTGGCTGGTGGGCGTGGCTTGTGGGTGTAGTGGAGTGATGGTTAATTTGCATATTACTTTTTTATTAGATAGGCTAGTAGTATTGACAAAAACATTCCATATATAATTGGTCTGTGCTCTACTGTTGAACTCAGGGTGCTTTCACTTTTGCTATTTAACACTGAAACTAGCATTCATATTACATACTTTCAGCCACCCCTTTTTATTTCTCTAAGATAAATTTTTAAAGTGTGACTGTTGCATTTGTATGTTCACATTTATCTTGGCACATATTACCAATTTTCCTTCATTTTTTTCATCTTTGCCACTGATCTTAAGAGATAAGTCATTTCTTAGAACTCCCAGGGCAAGTGTCTATCTGTAGAGCATGCATAGTTAGAAGCTAATAATTGGAAAAATACAGTCGATCAATTAATTTTTTCTTTTTTTAATCTCACCTGTGATACCTTTCCCTCTTTAACTCAACCTTAAGTTTACATCCCTTTCCCTTCCTAACCTTAGATATTCTTAATCTTACTTTGGAGTTCTACAAACTCCCTAAAATTATAGTTAAAACTTTAGTGTATTTGTATGTGCACAATTTTCTTAAAGTAGTTCTATGAATTTTATCAGATTTCCAGAATGGTCTCATTTTAGTTCTAATGTTTGAAATTCAGGTACGTAATAAATGTTCATCAAGTCCATTTCACAGAGGAAGAAATGTAACAGAAGACTAAAGGACACCTCCCTAGCTGTAATAATTGAGTTCTCTCAATAGAGGTCAATTTTAAGTTTATCTTTACAACTCAATCTACAGCCTTATAGTCAATTGTTTGTTTAGAGATCATTGTCACCTCATTATCTACATGGCCAACTGTCAAATTCTCTATGCAAGTGTTCATCTTTCTACTACAAAATACTCACCTGAGTAAAAATGCCTATCATTTTAAAAAATATAATTTGGTGTAACAAGAATATGTGGAATCAAATAAACCAAAGACTCTTAATAGGAAACTATGCCTGGAGACTTTTCAGTATCTATTTATTCACTCCATCTATAACAGTCACATGTATTTTGTTCAAGCACACTATGGTTCATATTTAATTTCCTTTCCTTCTTTGGGAAGTTATAAAATTTAACAGATCTTTACAATTTAAAAGTCAGAGGAAATGAAATGACAATGAACTCAGTAGTCAGCTCAGAGTATGAAAGAAGTGATTATTATAGAAGCAAAGGTATCAACAAAATACCCAAGGCCTAGACCAGTGGTTGGCAAACCACGGCTCGCGAGCCACATGCGGCTCTGGGCCCTTGAGTGTGGCTCTTCCACAAAATACCACGGCCTGGGCGAGTCTATTTTGAAGAAGTGGTGTTAGAAGAAGTTTAAGTTTTAAAAATTTGGCTCTCAAAAGAAATTTCAATCATTGTATTATTAATATTTGGCTCTGTTGACTAATGAGTTTGCCAACCACTGGCCTAGACTATGGAAGAATACACTTTAGTTTAATAAATAAATCACAAAGGGGGGTTGAAAGAGTATAGAAGCCTTTTCTGTCAGGCCCAGAAGAATGACAATGCACAAATCATATTCACTAATCATTAATGGCATTTGACTATTCCCATGGCATCCAAACAAGACAATTTAGTGCTTCATAATCAACCCAAGAATTCAATTCTTGAGTCCTGGAAAAACAAACGTGTCTATTTGTGCTCTATTGATCATTCATATTTTAAGTAAATAAATTAAAACAACAAGCTTTGGCAGGTTCTTATCCTGCCTGAAGACAAAACATAAAGGATTTGACAAAACAAAGAGCACTCAGCCTACAGTTGGCTAACAAATTATAGAATTTACATTTTAACAAGATATCTATATGGTTTATAGATACACTGAAGTTTGAGAAGTACTGTTTTAAGAGCTGGTGAAGCAACAAAATAGGGGTACCTAACTCCTTTGGCCTTCCCCCCATCATAGCTGTCCTGCAAGAGTCGTGATACATGTGGGGCTGGCTGACCTTCCACACCTTACACTGGTAGGCCTCTACTCCAAAGACTTTTACAATATTACTCTTCAATATCTCTTCTAAGGCAAAAAAAACATAAAGCCACAGAATCTGAGGAGAGATTTCATTCAATTGAAGTAACAACATTCACGTTTATTTATAATTGCCACCCTGTAATTATTTGGCAAACACAGACATTCATTCCTCAATGCAGCAAATGTTTGTTGAAAACTGTCTTCATGTCAGACATAAATATTATATGAAATAGAATTAAAGTTGTTGTTTTTATAAACTGATGAAAAAAAGTCTTTATTTTGATCTACTAGCATATTCAGAAATCAAGTTTGAAAATATCTAAGTTATCCAAATGATTGTATAAGTTATGCTTCCAAGAAATAATAAGACTACACCAAAAAGAGAAAGGAAATAAGCCTGTTTCTTGCAATCACTATTATATTTTACATGGCATTGAAATATAAATTACGTAATTTTTTGAAAAATGTTTTGTTCTGAAAGCTGACAATGTTAATAGCAAGTATTTCTATAAGAGGCAATTTCCAGGCAAGTTGAAGTCTTTGTAAAATCATAAATTAACTAGGTACTTTCATATATTAGATTAGAAAATAATACTTTTCATTATCTATAATAATAAAAGTGTAATATGCTAATTATACCAGACATCCTTCCGGACAACCTTCCAGATGATGCCGGGACTGCGAGGGAAGCCCAGGTCCCAGGTGCCTGCTGGCGGCCAGAGGGAAGCCCAGGTCCTGGGTACCAGAGGGAAACTGGTGCCAGCAGCACGGGGAAGGAAGGCCTACTCTTGCATGAATTTTGTGCATCGGGCCTCTAGTATTTTATAATATATATGTCAGGTACATTTTTATATTTGTTCTCAGGAAATTCTTAACAATGAATACATTTAATTAATCTAAAATACCAAACCCTGCTGAGAAAACACAACAATCTAGGGAGTAATACAGAAAGCACAGGTCTTGTAGGTCTCATTCCCTTTCTAAAACTAAATGTAAATGTTTGTTAAAGGTTGTCATTCTTCTAGATTGTCAGGCTTTATTTTTTGCTTTTTATTGTGTGTATGTGGTACAATGGGAATAATCTTCAAAAAGCACTCTACTCACTCCCACAAAAAATTCATCCCTGCAAAACACTGCCTCTGTGTTTTATAAATGGAAACAATGGACTTGGGGTTGACAGTTTTCAGTCTCTCCTACAGATAGGATTTATTTCAGGCTAAGACTATAAAAGAGGATACCATTAATTTTTCAAATGAAGTTTGCAAAGGAAGAAAGAAACATAAGCAAATATCTTTAAAATACAGATTAAAAAGTATACTCAGACATAACAGATGCAAGAGACTGCAGAGGTACATATAAAGAGGCCCCAAGCCAGCAGAATTAGAGTAGCATGCTGAGATAAGGTGTGAACAATACCACACAAAAAAGTCCTGCACTAAAACTTCTTCTGCTGATTATTATTCTGCTCCCCTCTTCCAGATCCCCTTTAAGCCTAAACCTGGGATGAAGCTTTCTTTTATATATGCAACATTATATATTTTTTAAAAATACCTTTTGGTATTATTTGGGAAGGGTAGGCATACAGCACACCTCCGTTTATCAACATTCATTAACTAACATGAATGAATTCTGTATCTCTTTAATACTTTTGAAATAAAAAACCATAAACAATGAAAATAAATGTTGAAAATATAAGGTACCAATTCTCTATAATCTCTTTCAAAGGAGAGAAGCAGAGGAAATACATCCTGACTCATTCTATGAGGCCACTATTATTCTAATACCAAAACCACAAAAGGACATTACAAGAAAAGAAAACTACAGACCAATATCTCTCATAGACACAGATAAAAAAAATCCTCAACAAAACATTATCAAACCAAATTCAACAATACATTAAAGGGATCATTACCATGATCAAGTGGATTTATCCCGGTAGGTAAGGCTGTTTCATCAATTCGTTATCAATTAATTGTAACCCATCACACCAACAAACTAAAAATAGAAAAATCATATAATTATATCAATAGAAGCAGGAAAAAACATTTTATAAAATCCAAACCTATTCATGATAAAAACTCTTAGCAAATTAAAAATAGATGCAAACTCTCTCAAACTTGATAAAAAATATTAACAAAAAGCACACAGCAAACATCATATTTGATGCTGAGAAACTTTTCCACTAAGCTTACTCACTAAGATCAGGTGTAAGACAAGTATGTCCCCTCAGAAATTCTTATCCTTTGCTAATTCAACAAAGCAGACAAAAATAAAAGGTATACCTATAAGGAAGGAAGCAGATAACTTGGTCATGTATGTGGAAAATCTAAAAGAACTAACCAAAAAAAACCCTTCGAACTAACATTATAACAAGTTTGCAAGATTAATATATAAAAGTCAATCACTTTTCTATATATCAGCAGTAAACAAGTGGAATTTGAAATTAAAAACACAATACTATTTATAGTGGCACCAAAAAGGTAAATACTTAGGTACAAGTCTAACAAAATGTGTAAAAGTTGTATAGGAGGAAAACTGGTTAGCAAAATCAAAGAACTAACTAAATGGAGAAATATTTCATGTTCATGGACAGGAAGACTCAGTGTTGTTAAGATACCAGTTCTTCTCAACTTGACCTATAGAGTGAATCAATCCCAATCAAAGTCCCAGGATGCATATCAGCAAACTGATTTTAAAGTTTATATGGCAGGAGAAAAGCTCAAAATAGCCAACACAATGTAGAAAGAGAAGAACAAAGTTGGATGACTGACACTACTTGACTTCAAGAATTAGTATAAAGCTACAGCAATCAAGGCAGTATGGTATTGGCGAAAGACTAGACAAATAGCCCAGAAATAGAGAACACAATAAGAGCCCAGAGATAGAACCATATATAGTTAACTGACCTTTAATAAAGGAGTAAATGCTATGCAGTGGAACAAAGATAGTCTTTTCAACACAACTGGATATCTATATTGGGGCAGGGGGGAGGGGATTGAAAGAAGATACAGACCTTATACCCTTCACAAAATTTAAATCAAATGGATCACAGACTTAAATGTAAAATCAAAAACTATGAAACCCTTAGGAAATAACATAGGAGAAAATTTAGATGACCTTGTGTATGGCAATGATTTTTTAGTTATAATACTAAAAGCCAATTCATAAAAGAAATAATTAAGCTGGACCTCATTAAAATAAAAACTGCTGGTCTATGATAGACAATGTCAAGAGAATGAGAAGACAGTGTGAGAAAATATTTACAAAAGACACAGCTGATGAAGGACTGTGATCCAAAATAAAAAACCTGATTAAAAACTGGGCCACCAGTCTTAACAGACACTTCACCAAAGAAGATATGCAGATGGCAAATAGTATTAGACTATGGACTTTGAGTGATTATTACATGTCAATATAGGCTTGTCAATTGAAAAAGAGAAAGAAGAGAAGAGAAAATATGAGGTATCAAGCCAGGAAAATATACTCAGCATGGGCATGAAGCTATAGGAGCTGAGCAAAGCTATTGAGGCCAAGACATTGTGGACATCAATCATTCACAGGGCCACTAAGAGTTGGAGCCAACTCAGTGGCATATAACACGCACAGAACCTACCTGGTGTTCTGGAAAAAAGTCGGGGAGAAATAGGTTGGTACCAGATTTAGATAAAGGGAGTTATAAGAAGGTAGAATGAAGAGCAATTACTCTTGCAGTGAAAATTTCAACTACTTCATAATTTGTTATTGTCACTCATGTTCCATGTCACAGAACAGAAGACCCTTATGTTTTCTCAGCCATGACCTCTTTGGAGTTTTGGAACATATATGCGGTGAAATATGTTTTCCTATATTAATTGATGTATTTCTTAGTACTGGTTACCCCACGAAGCATATCATTTTACCCCATGTTCTTTCCTCTCACTCAAGCAGAATTCCTATTATTTCAAGACAAGAATTTCATCATAGAAAATAATTTTTTAAAGAATTGAATCATTGTTCTGCTGTTTTCAAATAACTTTCTGAAACTATTTTTTGGTAGCAAAATATAGTTTTCACAGCAAAGGCTTCTTGAGTTTCAAAAATTGAAACTTTGGATCTCCAAAACTGTGATGAATTCAGGGTATAGCATTTATAAAACAACAACAAATTTGAGGAAAAAAATAGAGATCATTAATATACCTCACCCCAAACTACATAAAGAATCTTTGGACAGAGAGAATAAGGAAATCGGAAGTTGTTTAGAAAGTAAACTAACTTTTTTGTCCCTTACAAGATAGAAATCTCAGGATGGCTGGAGATTTCAATGAGCTAGAAATTAAATAGAATTAGAAATTAGCTAGAATTTCTGGAGATGGAAAGTACAATAGCTGAAAGAAAATAACTAAAAATACAATTTTAAAAATCAATAGAGCAATTAAAATGATACCTTGGGAATATTCATAGCATTTCTACTCATAAGAACCAGAATTTGGAAATAATGCAAAGCCCTATTAATTGATGAGTGGATAAATAAAGAGTCATATAGCCACATATAGGATTATTATTCCATAATAAAAATGAATAAAATACCAATACCTGCTACAACACAGATGAACCTCAAAAACATAAGTGATAAAGGCCAGACACAAAAAGACTGCATATTATATGATTCCATTTATGTGAAATATTCTGAAAAGATAAATTTAAACAAACAATATTTTAAAAAATAAAGAATTTAAAGAAGCAAAAAAGCAGATTTGTGGTTGCCTGTGACTACAGGGGTTGGAATTAGGCTTAATAAAAACTGAGATTGAGGGAAATTGGGGGAGTAATGGAAACACTCTTAAAAATGGATTGTGATTTGTGGAATATAATGAACATCATAAACTGAAGAACAAAAATAGATACAGAGACAAAGAAACATCAAACAGACTGTCAAACCTCAGTGGGAAGATGGTGGGGGGGGAGGTAAGAGGTCAACAAAGGACTTGTATGCCTGCATATAAGCATAACCAACGGACACAGACACTAGTGGGGTGAGGGCATGTGCCGGGGGGTGAGGGAGGCCAGGGGGAGTTCAATGGGGGAAAAAGAAGACATATGTAATACTATATGTAATACTTTAAACAATAAAAAAAATATGGATTGTGGTATGTCTACACAACTCTATAAATTTACAAGAAATTATCAAAATGCACATTCTTTTTCATGCACTAAACCCTAATCTCCAATGAGCCTTTGCACCAAGCACTGCCTATCACTGTACTGCTTATCAAGAGGACTCCCTTTCAACCCTAGGCAAAAGGCAATTCTAAATTATTTCCAAGTCAAAAAAATTGTTTTTCATGAAACAGACATTGCACTTTGATATGCAGAAGGACATTCTTAAATGAGTCTCTTGATTTTACTATAAGCTTGTGGTGCTTTGATTCCTGTTAAATTCCAACAGTTTCTCATCTTGCTTTTTCATCCTTGCTCTTTCTATTGTTGGTGCAAATGTCAACACAATAAAAAAGGCAAAAAAAAATTCCTATTATGGGAATCATTTTGACCTCACAGACCTTCCAAAAGGGGCTCAGGGTTCTACAAAACACACTTTAAGAGCCACTTTACTAGAGGGAGAAGGATAATAAAGGAGGTCTTTTAATGCATGACTTCAGCCAAATAGATAAACCGTATTATGCAAAAGAAAAATCATGGTGACATGATCTGGTAAGAAAAACAAATTGTGACCACATTTTCAGAACCAAGATTGGTGATTATCTGAGTAAAGATTTATTTTGTGTGATTTCTGAGAGCCAAGAAATAGTCTGGATACCAAGATGTTAGAATTTCTAAGACACTAAGTTTATAATAAACAACGCAGAACATTTAGAATCTATATAATTTTTTAAAAAGACACCTATATGCCGTAAACACAAAGAAGATCTTTTTTTAAAAAGACCAAACAATTCCTTGTTCTGAATGGTCCTCAGCAAACTATATCTACTATTGTTCTTCATTTAGCAAAAACTAAAGGCAATAAAGAAACACAAAATAAAAACTAGGAAAAAATAGAAATAAAAGCAATGCAAATAGTGCAGAAAATGGAGAATACTATCAACTTTTTCTGGAATATTTTATATTTTGTATGACATTTGCTACTAGACATTAAGATTGCCATTGATCTCAGTATTTACCCAATAAATTTGGAAATCAAATTTTCTGCCTGGCATAAATGTAGTCAGCAAATATTAATTGAGTACTGATTATGCTAGGACCAGACACAGTAATAAAATGTAGAGTCTAGCTGCAGGAACAAACCTTCATATGTGACACAATATTATTATAAAATGGTCCTGAGATATTGATTGCTCTTTACAATAAAAAGAAATCAAATGGCATTAAATTCAATCCTGAGACCAAAGATCTCCTTGCTCAGAAGTTATACACATGTAAGCTACAGACCGAATATAGCCCACAGGCTTATCTTGTTTGGCCCATGTCATATATTATTTTTGTTTTAATAAAATCCAGATTTCTGACTACTCTTGAAAAACTGCAATATATCACAAACAGGCTTACATTTTCACATGACAATTGGCACACAGTTCACCCCAAACCCCCTCCCTTTCCCCCCCCCCCCACACACTTCCTATTCTTCCTCTATTGGCAACCCCTATCCTGGCCCTTTGAGACCCTTGGCTACTCCCAATCCTAATGGAAGGGAGTAGCCAGAAAGTGGGAGGATATTTACCTATTTTTTAATTTCCCAGTGGTTGTTGACACCAAAGCAAAACTAACAAAAAGAGTCCTTAAAAAACCTCAAACGTCCTCATTTTAAAGATAGGAAGGCAAGAGGAAAGCTGTGGGAATCTGCATTTCCCCCTGTGGTGAATTTGAGAGAAGAGAACTCTAGTTTGAAGCAACTAATAGTGAACATAAAAAGGTAGATAAATCAACTAATATTTCCATATGGCCAACCATGTGCAAAACTTGGTGCCAAATATCTTAGGGGACCAAAGCAGAAGCCTATGGCCAGATAAATTCATGGTCTAGTATCATGAGTTCTAAATCACGAGCAGCAGAACCTGAGATACATTCACCAAGCATTATCAGGCCCTATCTCCAAATATACAGTAGTCAAATTCTGAGGAACTGAGGGTCAGGGCTTCAACATCTAAATTCGCAAGTTGGGTGGGACACAATTCATCCCATAACAATAACCAAAGAAGGGCCCCCTCTTGCCTGGATTGAGGGTGATACTATAAAGATTATTGTAAGAGCTTGTGAAATTCAGATAGTATGTAATTAACATACAGCATCTGCCTGGTGTGAGACTGACTGCCCAAGGCACTATATATGAGGACTAGCCACCATGTAGTAATCTTAAACTTTTACAGAATAATGAGAAAGCTGAAAGTTGGAAATCTGTGTGGGGAGGAAGAAGTTTCACAAGTCAGGTAAACCCACCAGAGTATTCAGAGTAAGCATCTGTAGACTTTACATAAGGGACCAATACACCGTGTGTGTGTGTGTGTGTGTGTGTGTGTGTGTGTGTGTGTGTGTGTATCTTAATATATAAAAACCCTGGGTCCGTCACATCCACAACGACCAGGAGGCTTTACCAACCGGAAGTCAGTCCTGCAGTGAGTGCTGGGTCACCATGGCAACCCAGCACTGACTGCTACAGTTGCAGGCATGGTGACCCAGCACTGACTGCTGAGGGGACTGTGAATCAGGCCCATAGAGAGGCCCAAAGAGAGAAGCAGGGTCTGATCCATAGCTTCTGTGGCAGCTGTTGATCAGCACTTGCCTCTCTCTTTCTTTTTGGGCGTGGTCAGCAGCTGCACCTCCATTTCTCTTCAGGCCTCCACTGAGGCTGCTGATCAGCCCTGACTTTCTGATCAGGCACTGTTGATAGTCACAGAGATGCTGACTGGCATAGAAACTGACCAATCAGAACCAAACCTGAGTGAAGTGTGAGGAGCCAATGGCTGCCTAGGAGGTGGAGCTTTTGATGCTGACTGGCATAGGAACTGACCAATCAGAACCAAATATGGGTGAAGTGTGAGGAGCCAATGGCTGCCTAGGAGGTGAAGCTTTTGATGCTGGCTGGCATAGAAACAGACCAATCAGAACCAAATCTGGGTGGAGCCAATGGCTGCCTAGGAGGTGAAGCTTTTGACGCTGACTGGCATAGAAACTGACCAATCAGAACCAAATTGGCCAGCAGAGGAGGGCAGTTGGGGGCAAGATCAGGCCAGCAGGGGAGGACAGTTAGGGGTGATCAGGCAGGCAGAGGCAGTTAGGGGCAATCGGGCCAGCAGGGAAGGGCAGTTGGGGGCAATCAGGCCAGCAGGGGAGAGCAATTGGGGGTGAGATCAGGCTGGCAGGGGAGGGCAGTTGGCAAGATCAGGCCGGCAGGGGAGGGCAATTGGGGGTGAAATCAGGCTGGCAGGGGAGCACAGTTGGGGGTGATTGGGCCAGCAAGGAAGAAGTTAGGTGTTAATCAGGCCAGCAGGGGAGTGGTTAGGGGGTGATCAGGCTGGCAGGCAGAAGCAGTTAGGGGCAATCAGGTAGGCAGGCGAGTGGTTCGGAGCCAGCAGTCCTGAATTGTGAGAGAGATGTCCAACTGCTGGTTTAGGCCCGATCCCCCAGGAGTCCCAGATAGGAGAGGGTTCAGGCTGGGCTGAGGGACACTCCCTCTCCGTGCATGAATTTTGGCACTGGGCCTCTAGTATCTTACCTAATAAAAGACAAACATGTAAATTGACTGTACCTCCCCTACACCCACCAGCCAATCAGGAGCAAGTATGCAAATTAACTCAACAAAGATGAAAGTTAATTTGTATATGCAGGCACAGAGCAAAGACTGAAGACAGCGTAGAAAGAAGCCAAGCACTGCAGAAGGGAGCGAAGTGGTGGAGAAGGGAGCAAGGCAGCAGAGAAGGGAGGGAGTGAGGTAGCGGACATGGGCGGGAGCGAGGCAGCAGACACAGGAGGGAGTGAGTCAGCAGACACAGAAGCGAAGCCTGCTTCAGTGGGCTTCGCTCCCTTTTCTGCTTTGCTCTGGCCACAGGAAGCCCTATTCTTACTTGCAGGAATCTTCCTGCAATGGGACTCTAGTATATATATATATTTAAAGGTTGTATCACCTTCAACCTTGGAAATTTGCATTCATCTCTGTATCTGTTAAGCAGCAATGATTAATTTTACAATATACAAATTATATCCAACCCCAAAAAAAGTTTTCTGCATAACAATGTTCAATAAAATGTCATGCTTTGGCTAATAAAAGAAATTATACATTTTTAAAATTAAAATAGACTTGCAACTGAAAGAGTTACTGAATCATAAAATGCCAATATTAACCAAGACTGTTGTCCAATCTTCCTCCAATATCTTCCTTGAATTCCCAGAAAGAGTGTAAACATCTTTCAACCTTTTCCACTGTTAAAGGCTCTCTGAAAATTATGGCATAATTTCCCACCCCAAATACTGTGTCTCAATGACCCCATTTCTACCTTTTCTTCCTACCTGATGTCCCCAAAAGCATGCAGAATTCCCTTCTAAAATGTAACAACCCTCACTGTTGAGAATTTTCCCTCAAAACATATTTCAATCCTTCATGTGCAGTTTATATCAATTCTTCTTGTCTTTCTCCAGCAGAAAATGGACAATATTAAATTGCTCCTCAGTATTCAGTTTAATAAGAAAAAAATGTAGTTTCCAGTAATTGTATATATCAGTAGACACAGGAATCATTGCGGAGAACCAAGTACTCTCATTCAGCAGCTGCACTTTAGTGAAAACACAGTTCTACTGGCTTCCCGTATCCAAGTCACAGCTTACAAATATCAACTCATTGGAACACACACACACAACAACCAAACTTAGAACACACATACACACAACAACAACAACACAGATCAAATGAGGGAGCATAATTAGAACCTTTCTGTGCACACATTTTTTTCTCCATGCTAAATATCTTAGATATTGTAGTTGAAAGTCTCTTTAAAAATAAAACTTGGATTTTTTCGTGTGGAACTAAAACAGACTCAAATGTTGAGGGGTACATTTTAAAAAAGAAGTAGCTAAGTTTAGGACCAGTAAACTATGGTGAGATTGATTATCAAATAAAACTGGCGTTGGGTAATAGACCTGGGAGAACGCCTCTCTGCTGCTGCTTGCCATCATCTCCACAATCCAGGCTCTCGGAGCCATTATAATTTTGTTATGAACCCACAAAGGAGAACATCATTAGTAACTTAAAAGCATCTAAATACATTTTGAAGCTGCATAGATATAAAAAGAGCAGAATAAACACTACAAGAATAGCTGAACACCATGGTACCCAAAGTCAGGTTGCAAGCAGCCCTGCTCCCCAGGCCTTCACCACCCAGAACTAGGCCTTCCAGTTGAAGGAGCCTGTTTTTAATTTGGCTTTATTTGTTTATTTATTTTTGAATGGTATGAAGCCACATATTCCTTTATTTTAGAAATCAGTAATGCATGTTAGATTTTGTCCAATGCCATTTTAAAAACTGTTGAGACATCACATACATTTTCTCCTTTGAGCTATTAATATGGTGCATCATATTAATATATTCTCAAATATTAAGCCATTATTGCATCTATGGGGTGAATCCTACTTTGTCTTGATATAATTAATCCAGCAATACAAAGTTTACAGTCTTTTATTCACAATTACAAAGTTCAAACTCTTTCAAAGCCAACACCAGCTCATCTGGTAGCAAAGCCTGATCTGGTCTGATGCGGGATTATACATAGACCTTTTTCTTTTTACTTAATTTTTATTGTTTACACTATTACAGATGTCCCCATTTTCCCCACCTTCACCCACCTCTGCTCCACCCTCGCTCTTCCTTCCCACTGTCTTTTTAAATTTTGACTTTAACTTGGTTTCTTGTGGGAATTTGAGGTTTGTTATTGCTGTTGTTTGGGGGGTAGGGGAGAGATAATAAACAGTAAAGTCAGAACAAAACAAAAAAGCAAGAAACTCACTACTTGGTACCATCTATTATACTACAACACATTGATAACCAATACAAGAGAGAATTAGGTCTCCCATTTTGCTTCTATCTTTCTTTTAAGGAGAATAATCTTCAAATAAAAAGTATATAATAAACATTTTCAAATATAGAATTGAAATCCAAAACTGGTGACATGAGACTGGAAGAGCTACTATCCAGTTAATTAGTTTTTTGTTTAAGTTCAAGTGGCTCTAACGAGAATGAATTATATATCTGAATAGTAAAGGGGTTTGCTGGTGCAATGCAGGATAGGCATCAGCATTTGAGAAGTAGTAGTGAATAAAAGAGATGTCAGAAGACTGAAGATTAGCAAACAAATGTTCCATTTTTTAAATATATTTTCTGGAAATGACAAACTTCAAAGTTTATTTCAAACCCTGGTCAAAAAAAATAATAATAACTTGAAGAAATCAATAATAGGGTGTGTGAACATTTATGTGTTAATTGCTAGGAGCCAGTCAGGCCTTATGAAGAATAAATCATGCACTTTCACCTAATATCTTTTTCTGATAGCCAGGCTGGCATGAAATGTTATATTTGGGTTGTAGCAAGTCATTTGAAATTTTTAATGATAAACTTACTCATTAGGAGAAAATTGATATGGATAATATTACAAGTGAGTGAATTAATAGCTAGATGAGTAATGAGAAGCAAAGAGTGTTGGTTAATAGATCAAATTCTATCTGTAATAAATTATCTATTTTAATGCTTTCACCAACATTTGTATGAAAATCTTGACTATCTGCTTATAAAATTTACAAATAAAAAGAAATTGGAGAAATAAGTAATATGCTTAAGGGCATAATCAAGATCCAAAATATGCAGCCTATACTAAAATAACTTAAGGAAGATAAAAATAATATTCAAAGGAAACATCTAAAATACTACCTACAGATTCCAAAACACAAGTACATAAATGCAAAATTAGGGAAGCATAACTAATTTCTTCCCCTCTGCTAAGATTCTTGCCTACAACCTCAGAGCAACACTATCTCCCTAATAACCCAGGGAAGGGAAATGAGAGTGTTCTAGACCTTTAATAAGATGTGTGAAAAGGACCAGAAGCAAATTATGCTCTTCATATTGAGGACCCAGCAAGCAACTTAGCTGAACTAGAGCCAGGAGCCTGAGGTAAAGAATAGATTGACAGATCTCAGAGGGGAAGAGAGTGGGGAGAACAGGAAGAGCTCAACCAAAGAATATACAGTATATGCATATATGCATAGCCCATGGATATAGACAATAATGTGGTGAAGACCTAGGGGTGGGGGCAGGGTGGAGGGGGACATCTGTAATAGAGTCAACAATAAAATAAAAAGAGTAGTAAGGACAGAGGAGTGAGACTAGAGGGAGGAACTGATAACAGGCTGGGAGTAACTGTTAAGACAGGAAGCAGGCAAACAGCAAGAGACTTGAAAATAAAGGAAACAATCATGCCAATACCATCACAGCTTTTTTATTCTTCCTGCTGCCCTGTGTGTTAGAAACTGCATGGAAGGATGGGGGCATGAATCTGCTAAAAATGCTGTCATTACCATCCAGGCAAACTGGACATTCTTAGTGACAATGGAAACATGCAGTAAGCACGTGTTATACTCAAGGAGACGTGGATAATTCTTCTCCCTGCTTCCCTGTGGGGCTGGCCACTTCAAAAAAAAAAAAAAAAAAAACTTTTAATAGAAAAATTGAGTATAAAATATTGTGTGAGGTATTTTGGAAGAAACAAAAACAGTAGTCCCCTTTAGCCATGGGGTGGAAATATTCTAAGACCCCCAGTGGGTGCCTGAAGCTGTGGATGGTACTAAATTCTATCTATACTGTTTTTCCAATACATACACACCTATGATAAAGTTTAATTTAGAAAATAGTCACAGTAAGAGATTAACAACAATAATTAGTTATTAACAACAATAACTAATAATAAAATAGAACAATTATAATAATATACATAATGACAGTTATGGGAATGTGGTCTCTCTCAAAATATAGTGTCCCCCCAAAAAAATGTATACACACACTTTGAATAATGATAAAGGCAGTATTTATTAAAATACATCTCATTTTCAAAATTGAGCTGTCAGTTGTTAAAGTGTATACATTTTTTAGGGACTCCCTGTGGGCTACCGTCCTGTACTCACTCACCATCTTCTTGTGATGATGGGAGATGGTACAATGTCTACGTGATGAGATGAAGTGGGGTGCTCAGAATGGTGCACAATTTAAAACATATAAATTGTTTACGGCTGAAATTTTCCATTTAATGTTTTCAGACTGCAGATCGCTGTATAAGCAAGACACCAACTCTGCCTTAGGAGCTAAAAATGTATTAGACGCTTTCATGCACATAGGCTCCAAGGCAACATCTGTATTATTCAATGAGTAGGACAAGCACAGTGCTAGAGTTGCTCAGAAAATAGCAAGACCCTTTCACTGGGCTTGAGAGGAGGTCTTCTTGGAGGAAAGGTACTTAGCAGCTAAGCTAGCAGTTCCGGCCTTCCCTCAATACGAGACAGCCTACAATGTGGATAATATTGTAAAACCCTCAAACTACAGAAAAATTATGATTTCTCCTGTCTGCCCTCCAGATCCTCTCCCACCCTTTTTCACCCTGTTCTCACTGGGAGTCTGGCTTGAGTGGACTGCAGCCAACGTCAAGTTGGGTTCAGTCAACCTGAGACACCAGCAGGCAGCAGGAGACAGGAGGACAATGAGGTCAGAGTCCTTTGTGCTCTAATCTCCTCCCTGCCAGACCGCCCAGATTATCTGTGTCTGTCTTTCCAAGGCCAGCTCCTGTCATAGGACCCTCTCACTATACCTCTCTCACCAGAAGTGGGCCCATTCTCTCCCCTTGCCCCTTTTAGCCTGGGAGGGCAAAGACTCCCAGATAATGCCAGCCCTGAGGAGCTGCACTCTCCCTATAGTCTTTAATGAGCCCTGCCTACACCTTTAGAAATTGTCCTTTTATTTTTATTTTTGCTAATCCTCACCTGAGGATATTTTTCCACTAATTTTTAGAGAGAGTGGAAGGGAAAGGGAGAAGGAGAGGGAGAGGGAGAGGGAGAGGGAGAGGGAGAGGGAGAGGGAGAGGGAGAGGGAGAGGGAGAGGGATCGATGTGAGAGAGACACATCATCGATTGGTTGCCTCACACACACCCCCCAACCAGGGCCAGGGATGGAACCTGCAACCAAGGTCTGTGCCTTTGACTGGAATCAAACCCGGGACCCTTCATTCCAGGGGCTGATGCTCTATCCACTGGGTCAAACCAGCTAGGATAAATGTCCTTTTATTAAACCCTGCTCAGTTACCCAGTTTACGCATGCCATCTTTTTTCTGGTAAGACCCTGGCACATAACTTCTGGGTATCATATTCATATTGCTAAACTGAAAATTCTTATCAAGCCGCAAAATATGAGTCTTTGCTTATGGAAAATGAAATATTAGAGATTTAAGACCCCCATCTGACTATGTAAGGATTCTTAGGTAGGAGGTGGGTTTAGGCAATCAGAAGAAGCAGGCACAAGGTCTCACCCTTAGCCATAACAGTAGTAACTTAGGGAATGCAAATTCAGAATTGGAAGGACAGATGTGAAGTATAACACATCAATAAGATAAATAGCCCTTGCCTTTGCACTAATGGACCAAGCTAAAGACAAGGGATGCCTAGCCTGCCAGGGTATAGAGAAACTGGGAGCCTTTTCACCCGTGCTTAAGAAGCATGACCCATGGTCCCTGCCACTGCCACCACCACATACTCACTGTCCCAGAGGAGGCGACCACAGACCAAGCAAAATCTTAGGCCTTTGGTAACAGAAATACAATAAAGTAGGCTTCCACATTTGTTGGCATTTGCTACTTGCTTTAGTAGAACATTGTAAAGGCAGCTTCAACATTATTGGTAATACTACTTCTTAGCGTGGGGAGAATCATGTGCTTATTTTATTTCTCTTTTTCCCACTCCATCTGGCCTCACCATTTGTCTCTCAGCACTCAAAACCTCAAAGCCGTGCCTGCAGGAGACTCCACTGGAAATTGGAGAGAGCAGACGAGGTTCACATCACTGCACAGCACAGCCAACAGTTTACAGTTACGGATCAGACCTCCCTCTGCCATTCCACCTCAGAGGCATTTTTCAATGGTTTCAGCTTCCTGAGCTCCAGCCACCCATCAGATTGCAGGGTCTCCTCCCTCCTCCCACCCCTTTTCTCTTCATCCTGCATTACAGAGGGCCTCACATTGGTAACCAAACACAGTATTAAGGTAGGTTTCCAAATGAAGATAGTTCTCTCCTTGAGATGAACCCTCTGTATTAACTTATTAAAGTAAGAGTGTTTTCTCCCTAACACAGCTGTCCTTTGTAAATGGAATGCATTTTAATGTGCATATTTTTAAATATATTTTTATTGATTTCAGAGAGGAAGGGAGAGGGAGAGGAAGATAGAAACATCAATGATGAGAGGGAATCATTGATCAGCTGCCTCCTGCACGCCCCCTAATAGGGACTGAGCCCACAACCTGATATGTGCCCCTGAACCGAATCAAACCCGAGACCCTTCAGTCCACAGGCCGACGCTCTATACACTGAGCCAAACCAGGTAGGGCTTAATGTGCAAATTTTAAGATCTTCTGCTTACAGATACCATCAGTCTCTGAACCATAGGTTTATGGATGAAGGACATTTTTGGAGACTTCTCTCCTGCCATAAGGACCTTTAGATTTCAGGGTTTAGAATACCCAACTCACACTTGCATACTTCCTTGCATAGCATGAGGCAAAGGCCAAAGGGGTTGCACAGCACAGCCTGGCCCTGGCTGGTAGGCACAATCAGTGCTGAATACTTCAGACCTCTTGGCAGAGCTTCTGCGCACAGCGGATGCTCGATAGATACTGCTGACTGATTGATTCTGGCTCCAGTGGTCCAGAGAGCTCACACAGAAACAACCAGTTTTAAAAAGAAACTTGAGTTGCAGGCTAATAGAAAATATTCAAGCAGAGTCTGACTAGGGAAATCTTGTTCTGGAACAAATTGAATGCAGTTTTCACTTTTTTATTTTTTATTTTCAAACTAGTATGGGCTGATGCCTCCCCTCGCCCCCCCAAAAAATTCATATGTTGAAGTTGTAACCCCCAATACCTCAGAAGGTGACGATTTGGAAATAGAGTCTCTAAAGAGGTAATTAAATTAAAGTGATGCCATTTCGATGGATCCTAATCCAATATGACTGGTACCCTTATAGGAAAGAAAGATTAGGACACAGACATGCACAGAGGAAAGACCATGTAAAGAAACAGGGAGAAGATGGCCAAATTTCCACATTAAAAAAGAAGTTATTTTGCCCAGCTGGTGAGGCGTAGTGGTTGAGCATTGACCTACACACCAAAAGGTCCCCAGTTCGATTTCTCCCTCAGGGCATATGCCCAGGTTGTGGGCTCAACCCCCTGCAGAAGGCAGCTGATCAATTATGTTTCTCTCTCATTGATGTTTCTATCTCCCTATTCCTCTCCCTTCCTCTCTCTCTAAAAATCAGTAAAAAATATTTTTTAAGAAAGCATGTCTAAAAAAAAAGTTATTTTTATTGTAAAATAGCAAATTTAGAGATAAATGTAACCTATCAGTGCCAACTACTTGACACAGAGATGATCTCTCTCTCTCTCTCTCTCTCTCTCTCTCTCGCTCTCGCTCTCGCTCTCTCTCTCTCTGAAAAAAGAAAAGATATTTGTTAGTGGGCCAATTTAATCACCCTATAAATGTGAGCTAACATTTATTGAGCCAAGTAATGTGCTAAGCACTTTACATACATTATCACATTTATTCTGTACAATAATCCTATGAAGCAGACACTATTAGAAACTCTATTTTATTGCTCAGAGAACTGGAGCCCAAAGCAGTTAAGTAGTTTCCCCAGGATTACACACCAAATTAGTTAGTAAACCTAGAATTCTCCCTCAAAACATCTGATTCCAAAGCACATGTCCACTAATAATCTGTTTAATTCTCCCTGTTGTTGGTTTTGTTTGGATTTTATTTTGTTTTCAAGAAGTGAGGATCTAGGCCACCCATAAAGTTTTTATAACCCTAGAGAGGAGCTTTGATGTGGAGAAAGTAGCTATAAATAAGCAATGTGCAGTCCAAAGATATACATTAGACTCTTGAACATCACATTTTTGAACTGTGTGGGTCCACATTTTTTATTAAATATTATAAATGTATTTTCTCTTCCTATTCTTTCTTATAATGGTTTTCTTAATAACATTTTTCTAACTTACTTTATTATAATAATACAGTACATAATACATATAATATACAAAATATGTGTTAATCAAATGTTTATGTTATTGGTACGGCTTTTGGTCAACAGTAGCCTACTAATAATTAAGTTTTAGTAGGGAGTCAAAAATTCCATGCAGATTTTTTACTGTGGGAGGTTGGCAACATTAACCCCTGCATTCTTCAAGGGGCAACTGTATGTAGACTAGAAGAAAGGGGATGATTTCATAGTATGATATTCCCACTACTTTGGATCATGTATCCCATTTTCTCAGTCTTCTTCAAGTACTACCCACTGAGCAGAACTGGGATTCTCAACACATGACCGTCAGGCAGCCACCTCCATGCTGTACACTAAAAAAACTGTTCTGTCCACTTTTCCTCAGTGGGATTTGGTAATGCCATTGCAGTGTTAAAGAAAGGCACCTCTAACCACTCTATGCTAACAGGGAGTTCTCAGTGCCCTTCTCACTGCTCACCCATAAATCAACATGACACCATTCAGCAACAATGAGCTTCTTCCACTGCTGCTGGCCCACAACAGTTCATTTTAATCATGATCATAAATCTTAATGATGTACAGCCCAGCTGGTGTGGCTCAGTGGCTGAGCGTTTACCTATGAACCAGGAGGTCACAGTTCAATTCCCAACAGGATACATGCTTGGGTTGCTGGCTCCATCCCCAGTGTGGGGCATGCAGGAGGCAGCCAATCAATTATTCTTTCTCATTATTGATGTTTCTATCTCTCTATCCCTCTCCCTTCCTCTCTAAAATCAATAAAAATATTTTTTTAAAGAAAAACAATATCTACTCAATGTACCATGTTTTGATCTTATTTCATTTATCCAGTGAAACCTTTACATAGTTTCTATCTTGGAGTTCTGCTCTTCCCAATGGTATTGAGGACCAATCTAAAAACCTACTCCAACACTAAATTCACTTATGGATCATTATGGTCTTAGTACATAACTGTATGTTTTAGCTGGTTTCTTCTGATTATCTCTGGGTTCTTTTTTTCTCTTATTCATCTGGACCCATATTCATATTATTTCTTTAACTGTATCCTAAAGCAAAGTCCCATATTATATTCCAGTTCATATGAGACTAATTAATAAGTGTTTTTTACACCGATTTTTCTAGTAAAATTAACCTATATAAACAAGCATGCAAAAAACTGGTAAATTCTGTACAAATTAAAATTAAAATATCTAGAATACTTAAAATGTGCTTTGAAGAAACCCCAAAACACCATAGAAAACAGCTACATGTTGAAAGATTACATATGAGCATGGATGGACCTGGAGAGTATTATGCTAAGCAAAACAAGCCAATCAGAGAAAGATCAGTATCACATCATCTCACTCATATGTGAAATCTAATGAACAAAATAAACTGACGAACAAAATAGATCGAGACATAGAAGCATGGAACAGACTGATGAATTTCAGAGGGAAGACAGAGAGAGAGAGAGGTTAACTGGAGAATTTATATGCATATATGCATAGCCCATGGACACACATAATAGTGTGGTGAAGACTTGGGAGGGGCAGGAGCAGGGTGGAGGGGGTTATTGGGGAAAAACAAAGGAGACATCTGTAATACTTTCAACAATAAAGATAAATTTTTAAAAGATTACATATGCAAGTTTTCTAAAAGGAAGTCTTCAGCCTTTTCTGTTAGTTTTCAAAGTATCTTTTAAGAAAAGAAAACTTTGATAACTTAGGTTAGCCCTGGAGGTAGAAGCAGGCAGGAATGTGACAGAACAAAAAGGGAACAGAACGAATAATGGGCCCAGCTAAAGAATCACATAAATTTTTTCACACAACGGTATAAAACCCAATTACAAAATGACAGGCATTCTGAATCATCCTGCTTGAGTGCTTTAGGTTGCACTCCTAATATTTAGGTCCATGTTCTGTTGTTATGCCTTATGCAAGTAGTGGCTAGTACTCACCGTCCGTAAATTATAGGGTACCCCAGGCACATATGTGCTGGCAACTGGGAAGAAGGAAAAACTAAGTACATTTGCCAAGTCTATGAATCTGAGCCCATATCAGCAACAGCCATATATTGAGCCTCACTGAACATGAAGACATATTTCTCAACACCTGCCAACCTTTCAGTCACCTATTTTGTCAAATGCAGTATTTTAATCTTACATTTTCAGGCCAAAAATGTTGGATTTATATATTTTATTTATCTCTTTTTCTCACATCTCACATCCAATTCCCCAATAGATCTATAGTCTCTACTTTTAAATTATATGCTAAACTGCCTTAACTGGCTTGGCTCAGTGGATAGAAAGTTGGTCTGTGGACTGAAGGGTCCCAGGTTCGATTCTAGTCAAGGGCACATGCTCCGGTTGCAGGATTGATCCCCAGTAGGGGGGGAACAGGAGGCAGCCAATCGATGATTCTCTTTCATCATTGATATTTCTAGCTCTCTCTCCATCTCCCTTCCTCTCTGAAATCAATAAAAATATATTAAAAAATAAATAAATAAATTATATGTTGAATCCACTTCTCTCATCTGCACCACTACCCATCTCCCACAGCATTCCAATCCACTTCCATTTCTCATCTAGATTATTACAATAGCCTTCTTCTTAAATACTCTCTCTGCTTCCACTCTTATACACAAAATTCTTTTCTCACTGAGCATCTACAACAATCCTTTAAAATGTGATAAAGAACAATCCTTTAAAATATATTAAACAAATTGAGAGATAAAAATCACATAGTCATATCAATTGATGCAGAAAAAGCATTTGACAAAATATAACACCCTTTCTTGATAAAAACTCTCAGCAAGGTGGAAATAAAAGGACCATACCTCAACATAATAAAATCCATATATGATAAACCTACAGCCAACATCATACTCAATGGGCAAAAACTAAAACCATTTCCCCTAAGAACAGGAACAAGAGAGGGATGCCCACTCTCACCACTCCTGTTTGACATAGTACTGGAAGTACTAGCCATTGCAATTAGACAAAAAGAAGAAATAAAAGGCATCCAAATTAGAAAAGAAGATGACATGATATTTGCAGATGACATGATATTGTACATAAAAAACCCTAAAGACTCCATCAAAAACTATTAGACTTAATAAATGAATTCGGCAATGTAGCAGGATACAAAATTAACACCAATAAATCTATGGCATTTCTATACACCAATAGTGAACTTACAGAAAGAGAGACTAAAAAAGCAATCCCATCTACCATTGCACCAAAAAAATTAAGATACCTAGGAATAAACTTAACTGAGGAGGTAAAAGGCCTATATGTGGAAAACTACAGGAAGGACACTGAAAAAAGAGATACAGGAAGACATAAACAGATGGAAGAACATACCATGTTCATGGATTGATAGAAGCAACCTCATTAAAATGTCCATACTACCCAAAGCAATCTATAAATTCAATGCAATCCCCATTAAAATATCAATGGTATATTTCACAGACCTAGAAAGAACTCTCCAAAAATTCATCTGGAATAAAAAAAGACCCCAAATAGCAACAGCAATCCTGAGAAATAAGAACAAAGTAGGTGGGATCTCAATACCAGATCTCAAGCTGTATTACAAGGCCGCTGTTCTCAAAACAGCCTGGTACTGACACAAGAACAGGCATATAGACCAATGGAATAGAATAGAGAACCCAGATATCAACTCAAACCACTATGCTCAATTAATATTTGACAAAGGAGGCATGAACACACAATGGAGTCAAGACAGTCTCTTCAATAAATGGTGTTGGGAAAATTGAACAGATACATGCAGAAAAATGAAACTAGATCACCAACTTACACCATACACAAAAATTAACTCAAAATGGATAAAGGACTTAAACATAAGACAGGAAACCATAAAAATACTAGAGAAATCCACAGGCAGCGAAATCTCAAACATATGCCGAAGCAATTTCTTCACCGATACCACTCCTAGGAGAAATGGAAACTAAAGAGAAAATAAACAAGTGGGACTACATCAAAATAAAAAGCTTCTGCACAGCAAAAGAAACCATCAACAAAACAACAAGAAAGCCCACTGTATGGGAGAACATATTCGCCAGTGTTATCACTGATAAAGGTTTAATCTCCAACATCTACAGGGAATTTATACAATTTAATAAAAGGAAAATAAATGATCCAATAAAAAAATGGGAAAAGGACCTAAATAGAATATTTTCGAAAGAATACAGAAGGAAGGCCAAGAGACATATGAAAACATGCTCAATAGAGAGAAATCAAGATGGCGGCATACGTAAACACCTAAACTGCTGCTATCACACAACTATTTCAAAACTACAACTAAAAGACAAAGCGGACATCATCCAGAACCACAGGAAGGCTGGCTCAGTGGAAATTCTACAACTAGAAGGAAAGAGAAAAGCACACTGAGACTCAGAGGAGCTGCAGAAGGCAGAGGTACAGAGGCGCACATGTGGAGAGGCCTGGCAACTGAGTAGGCAGCTGGCTTTCTCAATCATGAGGGAGACAAAAGCTCCCGACTACTCTGAACTCCAGTTCCAGGCAAGACTCTGGGAACCCAGACTCATTTGGGGAGAAACTGGACTGTCTGGCAGCAGGCGGAACTCGAGGGCAGCTTTCTCTCAGAGGTGCTTGCGCAATTAACGTGGGACACTGAGACCCAGGGGCCTCTTAGGGCAGGACTGATGGAAAGCCATTGCTGTCTGCTCCACCCTGAAATTCCGCCCCATTCAGGCTGAGCACAGAGGCTTTGGCAAGGGTGTCTCCAGCACAGAAGTTCTCCCATCATAGACACAGATGATCCTCATAGCCAATTGGCCTGGAGGTAAAATTCCTCCCAGTGATACCAACAACAATCAAGGCTTAACTACAACAAGACTGTGCACACAGCCCACAAAGGGGTGCACCAAGAGTGTCCACCTCAGGTAACTGGGGAGGCTGAGCCACTGGGTCCTATAGGACATCTACCACACAAAGCCACTCTATCAACTCAGGGAAGCAGTCAAAATGCAGAGACAAAGAAACAGGTCACAAATGAAAGAAATGGAGGAAAGCAAACAACTGGATATACAGTTCAAAACCACAGTTATAAGGTTTTTTAAGAATTTTCTAGAAAAGGCCAATCAATTTAGCAAGACCCTCGAGGATATGAAAAAGGACCAACTAGAAATTAAGCATATACTGACTGAAATAAAAAATATTATACAGAGATCCAAGAGTAGACTAGAGGATCGCAAGAATCAAGTCAAAGATTTGAAATACAAAGAAGCAAAAAACACCCAACTGGAAAAGAAAAAAGAATCCAAAAATATGAAGATAGTGTAAGGAGCCTCTGGGACAACTTCAAGCATACCAACATCTGAATAATGGGGGTGCCAGAAGAAGAGAGAGAACAAGATACTGAAAACCTATTTAAAGAAATAATTACTGAAAACTTTCCCCACCTGGTAAAAGAAATAGACTTACAAGTCCAGGAAGCACACAGAACCCCAAACAAAAGGAATCCAAGGAGGACCACACCAGGACACATCATAATTAAAATGCCAAGAGCAAAAGACAAAGAGAGACAAATATTTAAAGCAGCAAGAGAAAAACAGTTAGTTACCTACAAGGGAGCACCCATGCAACTATCAGCTGATTTCTCGGCAGAAACTATGCAGGCCAGACGGGAGTGGCAAGAAATATTCAAAGTGATGAACAGCAAGAACCTGCAACAAGATTACTCTACCCAGCAAAGCTATCTTTCAGAGTTGAAGGTCAGATAAAGAGCTTCACAGACAAGAAAAAGCTAAAGGAGTTCGTCACCACCAAACCAGCATTATATGAAATGCTGAAAGGTATTCTGAAAGAAGAGGAAGAAGAAAAAGGTAAAGATAAAAATTATGAACAACAAATACATATCTATCAACAAGTGAATCTAAAAATCAAGTGAATAAAAAACCTGATGAACAGAATAAACTGGTGAATATAATAGAATCAGGGGCATAGAAAGGGAATGGACTGACAATTCTTCGGGGGTGTGGGAAGAGACTGGACTAATTGTGGAGGGTGCAGGAAGAGACTGGACAAAAATCGTACACCTATGGTTGAGGACAGCAGGGGGCGGCAAGGGCAGAGGGTGGGGTGGGAACCGGGTGGAGGGGAGCTCTGGGGGGGGGGGGGGGGGGAAGATGAACAATTGTAATAATCTGAACAATAAAGATTTATTTAACAAAAAAATAAAAAATAAAGTTCAATAAAAAAAACACACACACACACTCAAAGTCACTAATTATCCAAGAGATGCAAATCAAAACAACAATGCAGTAGCATCTCACACCTGTCAGAATGGCAATCATCAACAAATCAACAAACGACAAGTGCTGGCAAGGATGTGAAGAAAAAGGAACCCTCGTGCACTGCTGGTGGGAATGCAGACTGGTGCAGCCACTGTGGAGAACAGTATGGTGTTTCCTCCAAAATCTGAAAGTGGAACTCCCATTGGACCCAATAATCCCACTTCTAGGAATATATCCCAAGAAACTAGAAACACCAATCAGAAAGGATATTTGTGCCCCTATGTTCATAGTAACACAATTCACCGTAGTTAAGATTTGGAAACAGTGCAAATGCCCATCAGCCGATGAGTGGATTAGAAAACTATGGTACATCTACACAATGGAATACTATGCTGCTATAAAGAAGAAAGAACTCTTACCATTTGCAGCAGCATGGATGGACCTAGAGAGCATTATGTTAAATGAAATAAGCTAGGCAATGAAAGAAAAATACCACATGATCTCACTCATTTATGGAAAATAAAGAACATTATAATCGGATGAACAAAAAGATAGATACAGAGGCAGTAAAGCACCAAACAGACTGTCAAATTACAGCGGGAAGGCTGGGGAGTATTGGGCAGGGGGGGAAAGAGATCAACCAAAGGCCTTGTATGCATGCATATAAGCACAACCAATGGACACAAGACACTGGGGGAGGGGGTGGGATGAGGGCATGCGACAGGGGTAGAGGAGGCTGGGGGAAGGTCAAGGAGGAAAAAAAGGAGATATATGTACTACTATATGTAATACTTTAAACAATAAAAAAATAAAGAAAGAAAGAAAAATAAATAAAATATAATAAAGATACTGTCATTTTCTGCTCATAACTTTCAATGACTTCCCATCACATTCTTAGTAAAAGCCACAAGACTTACCATGACCTGCAGTGTCTTATGCACTTCATCCTCCCTCTGTTCCACTGTCACTTCTCCAATCTCTTTTATTTCTGTTTCTTACTGTACTGTAGCCACATTGGCCTACTTGCTGTTCCTACAACATATTTAGCTCCTTCCACCTGTTTTGGCCAATGTTCTCCAGGAAATAGAAACAATAGACTATCTCTCTATATAAAACCCTAAGTGACTGGTCAACCGCTTTTGACTGGTCGCTATGACATGCGCTGACGGGGACAAACGCTCAACACAGGAGCTGTCTCCTGGTGATCAGTGCACACCCACAGCAGGAGCACCGCTCAACTGACCAATGTGAGCTGGGCTGAAACTGGCAGTCTGGCATCCCCCGAGGGGTCCAAGATTGCGAGAGGGTGCAGGCCAGGTGGAGGGACCCCACCAGTGCATGAACCCGTGCACCAGGCCTCTAGTACATATATAACAAACTTGAAATGTGCATGGGTTAAAGGTAATGTATGTGAACTCTTGGCCCATATTAGGTACTCAGGAACAGTCTTAGTGCTGCAGAGATTAACTTCATAATAAGTTCTAAACAGTAGTCTTTTGCTATAGAGAACTATTGTATTAAATAATACTGGCTTTCATTTCTCATTCTCTGTAACATGATACTCAACAGGGTATGCTTTTAAGCTTTTTCCTGACCATTTGCTAACAAATGGAAGAAAATTCCATCTCAAAGGATTAATGGCAAAGGCTGGTAGCAAGCTGACTTAAGATAATATGCTTTACTACAGTTTGTCACAGGAGGTAAGAGAATGAGTTCTAGAGTCACCAAAGCTGGTGACCACTGGCAGCACTTGAATGATTCAGCAACTCAACCACTCTCCACATCAATTTCTTCTTTAGTACTGGAGCTAGCTCACAAAATTTTTAAGATTATTAAATGAAATAATATGTGCCTAGGACAGTGCCTGGAAAAGAATAATCATTCAAGAAATGCTAATTATGATTGCACTGAAAACATAAATTTAGAAACCATTTTCACAGTTTCAAATGTCAGATAGATTTTTTATTACCTGAATAATTGTGTCATATGTAGATTTCCTTCCAACTCAAAAACTAGCAACTTACACAAACAGTTCCTTGCAATCTTTACTTTTTTTCTGGGGCAAGGAAAACAAAAAATTTTCCTAAATTATTTAAAAAGTTAGAAATTTTAGATTTTAACTAATTCTGTGTATCATTTCTATATTCTCTGTGGTAAGTTTTTAAAAATCTGCTCCAGATTATTTTTATTTGAAATAATATGCTTCAGAAAGTGTGAAAGCTTAACCTCAATTTTCATTCAACAAAACTCAAAACTAAATTATCCACCACATGATTAATAAATGTATTGAGACATGAAAGGTGATAACAAAGAGAAAACAAGCATTTGTCAAGAAGAGATAATGCCAAATTAATCTAATTTCTTGCATTAGTAAGTTTCTTTCTGAAGTGGGAAACAAAAGAATCTTATTGATTTTATCTTTTTTGAATTTTTAATAAGACATTAAACAATATATTTCATATTATTTTTATGACTAAAACAGGAAAATGTGACCTAAGTGAATTTGCAATATTTGAAAAATAGCATCCAAAGCTTGAGTGCTATACACAATGGTGCACTCGCTTCTGTGAACACATACCCAGATTTGTGCACTTCACAGCTGTGCAGCTAAACACTGAGGCGCTGGATTGTTAGTTTCGTCAACTATAAACTTAAAGGGATTTCACCATGATCAAAGTTTGACATCAACCTAAAGGGAGTCTTTAATGAAATATGGTAGTTTTCAACCCTTGGCTCCTTAATACTTAATTTTATAAATTCAGTTACTTGGATGAAAACATACAAAAATTATTCATGAATTTCCAGAAAGACAGCACTGGAGTAACAGCTAACAAATCAGAAAAGAAACTCAAGATCCAAAAGAATCTGAATAAGCTGGATCATTGATACGTAGGAATGGAGATGAAATTTAGCATTAAGTGTGATATTTTGTGTCCTGGTTTTTAAAAATTAGTTGTGCTAGTGTCTTCAGGAGAAAACCCAGCATGGTAGCAGTTCTCAGGAAGAAGACCTGGGTGTTTCAGTTGACTTCAAGTTCAGTATGAGACAAAAAGCAGAAAGGGCTTTGCAAGAGAGCTAAAGCAATCTTAGATGGTATTAATAGAAGTATGTTATGCAGGACTGAATTGTTTGTTTGTTGGTCAGAATCTTCATGAAGCATTGTGTCCACTTCTGGGCAACAGATGACAAGATATGCTAATAATAAAGGAAAGCACTTAATCAGGTTAAATCTAAATTGCAGTCAACAGTATCTTCAGTTTGTCCTTTGAACAATCTGTATAATTATTTCCTTAATTTTTATCTTTAAACCAGCAAATCACCATTTAATTTAAATGTATCTTAAAATAAAAACTTTATATCACTGTCATCAATGAGAATTCAGCACCACTTCCCAAAACTCAAAAGCAACCATGAAAGAAGGAATGAAAATTAAAACTGCTATTAAATTTTAACTGGTTATTGCTGCCTGCCAAACCTCAGGATTTGAGACTTGCTCTCTCTTTATAAAAAGTTACTTTATGAAATATCACTTGTTAAATATGTATTTCCGTCAAACTGAGATTCTTTTTTTTTTTTTTTTACTAATCAAAAGAAATTGTAAGAGTTAAAATATCTGTGATTTGATGTGATTTAAGGCCATGTTCCTCAGGTGCACTATCTAACATGATCTCTTTTACAAATGGGGTAGGCTTTTACTTTGGAAAAATGAATTAAAACTACCTGTTCTACTGAACGATGGCAGTCTGGAGGTTATAATCTGGAGACAATTAGAAATACTAGAGAGCTCTTCACTCAGAAAGATGTCCCCTGAATCATTAGAAAATTATGGGAATATAAGCATGTGACTTTGGTAATGGTGTTATCCCCCATAGTGATTCCTCTGCTTCTGGGACCTATCATAGAGATATGTCTCACAGAACAAAAGAACATTGTCCATGAAAGACAGTGGGGTAGGAGGAAGCAGAGAGGAGCAAGAAGGCTCAGAAAAGGGGTCCATGATTTCTACTCTTTGGTGTTCTTTCTCTCTTAACTCCCTCTCAACTCCTCTCTTTATCATGAATATAAGTATTCTGAAGAATCTGATACATCTGTGAATTCATTGTCTACAAATGCCTAAAAACAATTCATTTCCCAATCCAAAATAATATGTTGGCTCCATTATAATCCCAAAAATTGGGATATAAAATTTTTACATGATAAAATGACCTAACTTTACTAGTACAAATACAGTCATTAAATTCATAAATATTCTCACCTTAAATTTTATGACTTTGCACCTTGTTCAAAGATTGAATTTAAACAAATACAATTGCCCGGTGGTCAATAAGTAAGTCAGGATGCCCGGCCTGTGTGGCTCAGTAGTTGAGTGTCACCTATAAACCAGGAGGTCACGGTTCAATTTCTGGTCAGGGCACATGCCCAGGTTGTGGGCTCAATCCCCAGTGAGGCATGCAGGAGGCAGCCAATCAGTGATTCTCTCTCATTGACATTTCTATTCCTCACTCTCCCTCCCTGAAATCAAAAAATATATATATTAAAAAAAGAGTGGCTCATGCATTAAACAGTGGCTCTCAACCTTTTTAATGTCGTGACTCTTTAATACAGTTCCTCATGTTGTGGTGACCCCCAACCATAAAATTATTTTCGTTGCTACTTCATAACTGTAATTTTGCTACTGTTAATGAATTGTAATGTAAATATCTGTGTTTTCCGATATCTGTGCATGGATGGGGGCCAGCTGGTTTGCCCTGAAGGGTGTCCCGGATCAGGGTGGGGTTCCCTTGGGATGTGGGGAAGCCTGGGAGAGG
This sequence comes from Corynorhinus townsendii, assembly GCA_026230045.1. Lineage (NCBI taxonomy): Eukaryota > Metazoa > Chordata > Mammalia > Chiroptera > Vespertilionidae > Corynorhinus > Corynorhinus townsendii. The sequence goes on along the minus strand of JAPDVU010000001.1, from coordinate 72,963,381 downwards.
GGCCTGAGGTGGTTTGCAGGCTGACCATGCCCCCCAGCGGCCCAAGCTAAGGCCCTGGTATCTGGGATTTATTTATCTTCTATAATTGAAACTTTGTAGCCTTGAGGGGAGGCCTTGGCCGGCCAGGGTGTGCAGTAAGCTTGGCTTCCTCCATTACAGGGGAAACCCAAGCTTTCTGCTCGCTCTGTGGCCGCAGCCATCTTGGTTGGGTTAATTTGCATACTTGCTTCTGATTGGCTAGTGGGCGTGGCTTGTGGGTGTAGCAGAGGTGTGGCCAATTTGCATATTACTCTTTTATTAGATAGGATAGTCATATAAGTTATAGAAAATCACTTAGAAAATTTGTATTTTATCCACTCTAACTTCTACTTTTTTTTTTTCTTAGAAAGGGGGTGACAGATTATCCATTTAATCGCAATGGTTCTCAACCTTTTTAATGCCATGACCCTTTAATACAGTTCCTCATGTTGTGGTGACCCCCAAGCATAAAATTATTTTTGTTGCTACTTCATAAATGTAATTTTGCTACTGTTATGAATCGTAATGTAAATATCTGTGTTTTCCGATGGTCTTAGGCTACCCTGCTAGTGGTTCTCAACCTGTGGGTTGTGACCCACACTGCTGTAGAGCTTAAGGCCTCTATCCTATCTAATAAAAGAGTAATATGCAAATTGACCATCACTCCAACACACAAGATGGCTGCCCCCATGTGGTCAAAGATGGCTGCCCTCATGTGGACACAAGATGGCCACCACATGATGGCCAGCAGGGGAGGGCAGTTGGGAGGGACCCAGGCCTGCATGGGAGAGCAGTTAGGGGTGACCAGGACTGCAAGGGAGGGGAGTTAGGGGTGACCAGGACTGCAGGGGAGCAGTTAGGCATCAATCAGGCTGGCAGGGGAGTGGTTAGGGGGTGATCAGGCTGGCAGACAGAAGCACTTAGGGGCAATCAGGAAGGTAGGCAGGTGATCAGGCTGGCAGACAGAAGCGCTTAGGGGCAATCAGGAAGGTAGGCAGAGAGCCAGCAGTCCTTGATTGTGAGAAGGATGTAGGATCGGGCCTAAATGGGCAGTCGGACATCCCTTGAGGGGTCCCAGATTGGAGAGGGTGCAGGCTGGGCTGAGGGACACACACCCCCGTGCATGAATTTCTTGCACCAGGCCTCTAGTTATATGTATATATATATAGATAGATTAGATATAGACATAGACATAGACATAGACATAGACATAGACATAGATATAAATATAGATATAGATATAGATATACTGAGACCATAACTTTTTATTATGTAATGTTTTTATATATATATGTAAATTATATATATATATATATAAATCATTTAACTATTATATATACTGAGACCAGACAATCTATCAATCTATGCTAGTAATGGGGTTCTAACAGGGAAAAAGAATAACATTTTTATTGTAGACAAGAATTTCTTCTTTAAACTATGAAGAAAGAATTACAAGTTTTCTCTCTGGAATGACATTATGACAAAACCAAGTATAAGGGAAAATGCTAAACTTTTCCAAATAATTGCCAGGCTTACGCTTTCATGATTTCATTATTTCTGGTATTTTGTTTATAAAATATTTTAATGTGCCACCAAGGGTAGCAAAGAATTTTCTTGTCCATCCTTCAAGCAATCATAGAGAAACTGGATGAGGGATGATGTACTGTCTCAAAATCCATCAGATTAGTAGTATTGAAAGCCAGTTATAACATTCATTGCACACTGCGAACAGGTTCACAAAAGAAGAGAGGAGTAAGGCAAACCTAAAACCATTTCCACTTATAAATCAGTAAATATTACATACAAGTCAAGTGAATCTCAATTAAAAAGTGTTGTTGAGAACATAAAAATTTCATGTGCCCTAGATAGTTTGGCTCCGTGGCTAGAGCATCAGCCTGTGGATCAAAGGGTCCCCGGTCGATTCCGTTCAAGGGACACATACCTTAGTTGGGTTGCACGCTCCTCCCTGGTCCAGGCACTGGTCAACCAATAGATGTGTTTCTCTCACATTGTTATTTCTATCCATCTTTCCCTCTCTCTCCCACTCTCACTAAAAATCAATGGAAAAATATCCTCAGGTGAGGATTTAAATTAAAATCAATCAATCAATCAATCTTCATGTGACACGCAACCTCTGTACTGAATAATTTCAAGTGTAGAATAATATTTAAAAACATAAAAAATGAGTGAGCAATATGAGCATATCGTTATATTAAATGTAAATATTGAGCTAGTGGCTCTATCGAAGGTCAGCAAACAAAATAGATTGCTAGTTTCCATCGTTGTTGAAAAGTAGGGAATTATTTTATAATGCACAAAAATTGAAAGGATTCTGAAAGACAGAGAAATAGAAATCTGTGCAAGATTGATGGAAATAAAGTCAGAGGACTGTGTACTGCCCACAGGTGGTAGCCAAAAGGAGGCACAAAAGCATTTTGCCCAAGATGACTGACAGTCCAGAGTGCTGCAGACATCCAAGAAGAGCTTTCGACTTCAAGTGAAGTATTGCAAATGTATGACTAAACACATGCAAATTAAAGCCTATGGTTGCAATAAGTAAATCACAATAAGAATTTGCGAGGGAGTAACAAAAGTTATGGAAGTCTGTGCTTAACTCAGTAAAAGCACTGTAAGAAATAGTTCCCATACTATTTAATTTTTCTATTTACCATAGTGTTTTATATTTTTAAATAAAAAGAGAATTTAATTTGTATTCTATGTAAAGCACAGGATGAATGAGACTAAAATGCCAAACATCAATTCAAGGCAAAAAGCTTCATTCAAGAAAAACATTAAATGTTTTTAAATGCTAGTACTGCAAAGCAAAAGGTAAAATGTAACCTCATTTACTACAGAGACCTATATATCTGAGTATATACACCAAATTAAAACAGTGGCTGACCTATCCTATATTTTATTTTTGCTGACATTTACTACCACACTTTAATCAAACAGATTTATTGAGCATTATTTATGAGCCTGGCATTGTGCCAGATGCTGACATATAGAGATGAATTTGCAATAAAGTAATAAAGAATATTTGGCCCTAACCAGTTTGGTTCAGTGGATAGAGCATTGGCCTGCAGACTGAAAGGTCCCAGGTTCGATTCCAGTCAAGGGCATGTACCGTGGTTGCAGGCACATCCCCAGTAGGAGGTGTGCAGGAGGCAGCTGATCTATGTTTCTCTCTCATTGATGTTTCTAACTCTCTATCCCTCTCCCTTCCTCTCTGTAAAAAAATCAATAAAATATACTTTTTATTAAAAAAAGAATATTTGATGATGCTCAGATCATTTTAGATTTAATGTGAATATTTCCCAATTTCAGTGAAACAAGCAAAATAACTATAATACTCAAACTAGACTATTGCATAGTTTTACTTCTATTTTGCATTTTACAGAGTCATCCTTTTCAAGCTTCCTTCTTTTCAATATCTCTCTCTCTCTCTCTCTCTCTCTCTCTCTCTCTCTCTCTCTCTCTCTCTCTCTCTCTCTCTCTTGTTCTCTCTCCCTTCACCACCATCACCACAAACCTTAATTCACATTTAATCTCTTAGACATCAGTTGTTCTGAGATCATTAGCTACTTAAATGACCATAACCTCAACTTTTTCTTTAGTCATATATATTATTTAAAACCTAAAATTGCAGTACAAAATCAGTCTTAGGAATTAATTGGGACAGTGTATTGATTTTACAAGGAAAAGAATCCAAGTAAATTGTTTACATTCATTCAGCCAGCCTTTGATAGAGTCAATGCTTGTACCCAACTCTTGTTGCTCTTATTCCACTTCTCCTTGCATTAGCTATAATGCCTCTCTATATAGCTCCTGTTGTACTCTCATCGTGGCTTCTTCATTCTTAGAAAAATTGCTAAAAATAGTGACTCATTTTTATAAGCCACATTACCTTATCAATCACTTAATAGTGACACTTCCTGTATTACAACAAACGATCTAAAATATCTATGGAGAAATCAGCAATATCATCAGACTCTCTAATCATATCATCTTGAGTGGCTTGTATTTCCCAATGATAAAGCCTGCTTACTTTGCACATAGCCTTTAACATCAAAGTTCAAAAATCCCAAAAGTAACCATGGCTGTAATTTAGCACACTTTTCACTGATGATACCATTTTCAGTTCCTTCTACTCCAGTAATTTTAACAATAAGAAGTTATAGCTGAAATATTTGGATAAAAAACAATAGACTCAGAAAAAAAATAGACTCAGATTAACCACTCAACATAAAGGCATACCTGATGAAATACTAGAAAAACCAAGTGTACTTTCTAAGCATGTAATATATTCAAATATTCTCCAATATACAAAAGTCTAAAATTGCATTCAATAAGTATTTATTGAATTCATTTCTTTTATGTGTAATGTCAAGAATATTATAGTGAGGTCCATGCATCTATAGCCATCTAATATATACACTTCAACTATCAGTTCGAAATTGATGAGCTAGGAAGCAGAAAATCAGTAAAGCTAATCTATAACAATAACCTATAATAATAAAAGGATAATATGATAATTAGACTGGACATCCTTCCAGACATCATTCCGGATGAAGCCAGGGCCCGGGTGCCTGCGGGTAGCAGGACAGAAGCCAGCCTGGGTCCTGGGTGCCAGAGGGAAGCCAATGCCAGCAGCTGGGGGAAGAAAGGCCTACTCTTGCACGAATTACATGCATCAGGCCTCTAGTATATAAATAAAAAGCTTGTAGTTGGACAATTTTTTTAAATACTAAATAACTTAATGACTTTTTAAAAGACCATAAATAAAATAAATGACAATGGATAAATAACCACATAAATAGATAAACTTTTTAAATCATGAAGGACTATTTTGTCCAGCCAATGTGGATCAGTGCTTAAACATCAACCTATGAACCAGGAGGTCACAATTTGATTCCCAGTCAGGGCACATGCCCGGGTAGCAGACTCAGTCCCCAGCAGAGGGTATGTGGGAGGCAGCTGGTCAATGATTTTCTCTCGTCATTGATGGTTTTTTTTTTCTCTCTCTCTCTCTCTTCCTTCATCTCTGAAATTAATTTTTAAAAAATGTAAGGCTATTTTGCACAACTATAAATAAATAAATTTAAAAATTGAGTTAAATGAACAAATTTTTGGTAAATAACAACTTAGCACAAGTTACAAAGGAAAGAAGAAATATAAACCTCTAAATAGGTGAATTTCTTTTTTTTTAATATGTTTTTATTGATTTTAAAGGGAGAGAGAGATAGAAACATTGATAGAATCCTCCTGCACCTGGGATTGGGCTGCAACCCAGGCACCGAGCCTGAAACCCAGGAAGCCCAAAACTCAGGCATGTGCCAGAATTAAACTGGCAATCTCTTGGTTCATGGTTGACGCTCAACCACTGAGCCACATCGACCAGACTAAATAGGCCAATTTCCATCAAAGAAACATGAAGGAATATGAAAGAGCTACCCAAGGAAAAGCACCAGACCCAAATGTTTCTGGGGAGAATTCTACTAAATATTTTAAGATCCTACAATTCTAATGCTATTTAAACTGTTTCTGAGCATATGAACGAGAAAGAAACTAAATTCAATTTAAAGATGCAGGGATAATATTGACACCTAAATTTTAAAAGTTTACATAGGAAATAAAACTACAACTCATCTCCCTGATGATTATCAATGTTAAAATTTTTAAATAATGTGTTAGCAAATGGAATTCAGTAGTACACTAAAAGGAAAACACAAGATGACCAACTGAGTCTTATTCCAGGGATGTAAAAATTGTTCAATATTATTAAATCCATTAGTAGCTTAAAGGAAAGAAAAATCATACAATTATCTTCACAGATGCTGGAAAGGCATCTGACAAAATTTAAGAGCAATTCTGGATCATAAAAAAGAAAATAGCTAATGAAAAGGACTGACTGGTTGTTTCCTTCATCTGATCTTATTGTTAACAGAAGACTATTACATGAATTTCTGCAAAGATCTACTGAGGCCATTAGCTTACTGTCATTAGTAGTATTTAACATTTCAAGGCAGTTAGATGATCAAACACGATTCTAAAAACACCTACCAACAGCAATGAGGAGAATGACTTGGAGGAAGGACAAAGAATTCTATAGGCCAAAAGAAGATTTAGGAAGCTGTTGCAATAATCCAGGACTAAAAGGACAAGTGCCTGAACTAAGGTAGTGATAACAGGAATGGATAGTCACAAGCTTTAAGTTAAGAGAATCAGCTCAATACGACTTAATCGTCGATGAAATATTAAGAAATGAGTACCAGATGTCTGGGTTGAGCTAACAATGCATCAGAGGGTCATTCATTAAGAGAGGGCGTACAAGAAGATATTTGTGTAAGAAAATGACTTAATTTTAAAGAACTTGAGTTAGAAGAGATAGTGAAAATCAAAGGGGGACTATCTGTTGCATGGATTCAGGAGAGATTCCAACACAAAAAGTCGATTGCTTTATAATTTTTTCTATTTAACTCTCAGTATTATCATTCTAATCTTACAAATGAAGAATCAGTCTGTAACTTACAGAACAGATGAAAACCTAGGGAATGAGATTATCTCAGCACCTGCCTCTCAGATAGAAGTCTGACCAACAAAGAAAGGTCCTGATGGAGATGGTGCCTAACCATGCACAGGAAGAAACAACAGAGAAAACAACAAAACAACATGGTCTCAAGGACTGATATATCAAAAGTAATAACACGAGCTTATAGTTGCCTGTGTACATAAAATGTCTGAAATGTCTACTTCTGCATGTATTTTTTTCACTTGATACTAATAAAAATCTCAAATAGTAATATTTCTACTTTAAAGAACTAGAGAAGCTAGTAAGTTACAGTGCTGGTAAATTCTAGAACCAGAATGCCCGTGTTTATTTTTAACATTCATTTCGGTGTTCTTTTTTTATTTTATTTTATTGTGTGTGTGTGTGTGTGTGTGTGTGTGTGTGTGTGTGTGTGTGTTCTTTTTATTAAAACATGCTGTCTCTCCATAACAGTATATGGAGTAAGGGCTAATGCTTTTTTTTTAATCAACTCAAAATTTTGACACAAGGAATGAAATGACCCCAATTAGTTAGATCACTGAGATAGAATAGAATATAACTCATGATACAGATACAATACCTATTTTTTATAGTCTAATAGAGAAGAAATAGCTCTGAAGTGAATCAGGCAAAATATGAAACCCATATTGGATGTGGTCTCATTCCTGCTGATTCACTCTAAGGAACAACGTAGTAGATAGTAGTGGAATTTAACTTGAGCAACCTTGAAGCCTACATAGAAAGCAGAGGGTTTGAGGCCACAGGTGGTGTTTCTTCTGCTTCTATTGAAGATCATGATTTTGAAAATGAAACTGAATAGCAGCTATATAGATGTTGCACAAGAATATGGTTTCTTAATTCATAAGCCCTACTGTGCCAGTCTAGTGGAGAGCATTTCCATGAGGGAGGAAGAAATAACCACATGATTACAGGTTCACATGTAGAAGAAGTAACACTTCCCTAACACAAGTTACAAAGGCAAGAGGTTGTAGTAATGGGGAGTTTCAGTCACCTAGGTATGAGCTAAAAGTGAAATGCTCTTTAAAAAGAAATATTCTGCTTTAAAAAGTCTCTCTCTCTCTTGACCCCCACCACCATCACCACCACCACTTCTTGCCTTTCTGATAATATCCTTATGCACAAAATCAAGGAAATATATTAAATTGCTATTAACATTCTGTTTTGGACTAGTTTGTATATAGAGATGATCGAAGTTTAGGTAAAAAAAGAAAAAATTACCACTGCAGTTTGGAATAGGAGGAAATACTGCACATAGTCAAACTGCAGATTTAAAAAGAAACAAAAACAAAAACACTGAAGGTTTGAGAAAGAAAATTAGAGGGAAAAAATGATCTCAAAGTTTTCAACACAAACATCACAGAAGTGACATAAAGCCTTAAATGAGCTCTAGAAAGTTTTAAGCCCAGGATGTGCTGAAATTGTGAGAAACATTAAAACAAGTGGGATGTTTTTAGCTAATTTTAGAGAAGTAATAGATAAGAAATCTCTGTTTCCCTGCTGGAGGTAGATAATGGGATGTTAATGGATAATAAAGGAGGGCACAAAGACCTATTCAGCTATTTATTTTCATATCCTCCAAGAAGTACAATCTTATGAATATGTTACCCCTTAATCTTGCCTGAGCTGTTCAGCTACCAACTGCAGATTCTAATCAGATTTTGGAGGGACAAGAGGCAGGAATAAGTAGTCCTTTTCAGTGGGGGGCAAATATCAGACATTTCATTTCACACATAAAATATTTTAGTATATATGTCTATAAAAATTGTTCTTTTTTATAAAAAAGCGTATAATTCTTTTTAAAATTAACAATAACATTTAATACTTATCAAATATTTAGTCGATGTTCAAATGTCACCAATTGTTTCATTAATGTTTTATTTGGAGTTGATTTGTCTCAATCAAGAAAAAACCAAGCCAGTTCTACATGTTTCATTTGGTTGACACATTTCTTAAATTTCTTTAATTTGCACATTTCTCTCCCCCTTTTTTTTTCTTATAATTGTTTTAAATTGAAGAAACTCTATTCCTGTAGAGTTTTCCACATTCTAGATTCATCTCATTGTATCCCACTAAAGTCAGTTAGCATACAATTCTATTTCCTGAATTTTCTGTAAATGGGAGGTAGACATAGAGATCTGATCAAATTCAGATTGACATCTTGGCACAAATACATCACAGTTGGTGTGATATACTTCTACTAAGAAGTACATAATTTTGGTTGTTCCTCTTTTTGTGAGTTTAAGTGGTACTGGCCTGGTTCTATCAAAATGTTTTTACCAGCTATTATTGGTCTTTGCTATTTTTTATTAGAAATTAGAAAATCATTATATTCTAATTACTTAATTTCTTTTTTTATTTATTAGCTAGTATGCTTCAATCAAGAAAAATACCCCCTTATCAGCTATATGGCTACCCAGAGGTTCTTCATACTGGAAAGACAGACACATGCTTGATACATTCCTTTTATTTACCAGGATTCAGAATAGTGAGTTGGTTCTGTAACATTCTCCAAAGGTATCCAAAGAGGTATGAAGTCATAAAATTTAACATATTTGATGTGCTTTACTCAATGCAATTATAGTTCTTTGGGGAAGCCTCTTTAATTTAGTTCCTGTGTCATTTTGTCATTGTTCATAGTAGTTATTTGGTAGCTTCCTCATTTTTTTGATGACAAGATCTTTCAGACCTCTCTTGTACATTGTCTGATGTGGACCTGGAAACACTCATTTCTTCAAGAAACTCTGGATTCTGTTTATTGAGAAAAATCATTGAATACCACAGCTAAGTACTATAAGGTATTTCTCAGGACTTTTTCAGCCAGGAAACACTTGTTTTAAGAAAATATATATCATGAGTTCATGTTAATATTTCCAATCCAAATTTAGGATATTTCACTTATTTTTTGTTTGTACTTTTTATATGCGTGTTCTCTTTTGCTAAAAATATAAGTTCCTAACAACACTAACATAATAACTTACTCATTAGTTTTTTAATAATATCAACATTATTACTAACACTGATTACTGAAAAAAAACTTTTCAAATATTTCTTGACTGTTCTTTTTCTCTTTCTTGGGGTATATTCACTAGAGTTGTATAGTCAAATTATTATATTTTAAAGTCACATGAAATGTCTACTCTCAGGAGGATCCAAGATGGCGGCATACGTAAACACCTAAACTGCTGCCTTGCACAACAATTTCAAAACTACAACTAAAAGACAAGACGTCTATCACCCAGAACCACGGGAAAGCTGGCTGAGCGGAAGTTCTACAACTAGAAGGAAAAAGAAAAGAGCATTGAGACGTGCATGAGCGCTAAAAAGCTGAGGTACAGAGGCGTGTGATCCCAGCTGGTGGCAGGCATTGCTTTTTTCAACCCAAAGGGAGACAAGCTCCCGATTACTCTGAAATCCAGTTTCTGGGGAGACATGGGGGACCCAAACTCCTATGGGGAGAAGCTGGACTGTCTGCCATCGGGTCAGAAAGTGAGGGGGGTTTGCTTGCAGAGCTGCATGCAGGAATAATTGTTTACTGCACTGGGGCATGGGACGCGGTCAGATATGCACAGCTGGCTAACTGGCAGCCATCGCTGTTTGCCACACCCTAGCTTAGGGACACCCTGAGACCCCACCCTGCACAACCTATAAACCCATCCAAGCTCCAAGCAGTGACTTTAGCATATGAATGGCCTGCCCTATCCCAGCTTAACCTAGCAAACTTGCAGCCCAGGTCAGACAGCTCCAAAACCTCCAAACCCCAAGCAAAGAGGAGAAAACTGTAGTTCTCACTGTAGCTCCTGCTGGGAGGACTCAAACAGTAGCTGACCTGCACCCCATTGGAGATCCAGAAGCCAGTGTACCCAGTGGTCAGTGTGAGACACCAGATTTCAACTCCTCACATCCATAAGTGACACATTCAAGAGGCAGACTCAGTGAGCACCAAAGCCCCGCTGAAACAAGTCCTGCACCATAAGCGTGTCTCCAGCACAGCAGTTCTTCCATTATAGACACAGCAGGTCCTCAAGCCAATTGGCCTGGCGGTCAATTCCTCCCAGTGTAACAACAGCAATCAAGGCTTAACTACACCAAGACTTTGCACTCAGCCCACAAAAGGGTGTACCAAGAGCATCCACCTCAGGTGATTAGGGAGGCTGAGCTACTGGTCCCTATAGGTTACCTACCACACAAAGCCACTCCATCAACACAGGGAAGCAGCCAAAATGCAGAGACAAAGAAACATGTCATGAATGAAAGAAATGGAGGAAAGCAAACTACTGGACAACATAGAGTTCAGAACCACATTTATAAGGTTACTCAAGAATCTTCTAAAAACCTCTGAGGAACTTAGTGAGGCCTTTAAGGATCTCAATGAGAATGCCAAAAAAATGGAAAAGGACTAGTCAGAACTTAAGCATACACTGTCTAAAACAAAGAATATACAGAAACTCAACTATAGATCAACGTACCCTAAGAATCAAACCAAAGATCTGAAATATGAGGAAACAAAAAACACCCAACCAGAAAAACAAAAAGAAAAAAGAATCCAAAAATATGAAGATAGTATAAAGAGTCTCTGGGACAACTTTAAGCGTACCAACATCCAAATTTTTGGGGTGCCAGAAGAAGAGAGAGAGCAAAATATTGAAAACCTATTAGAAGAAATAATGACAGAAAACTTCCCCTACTTGGTGAAAGAAATAGACTTACAAGTTCAGGAAGTGCACAGAACCCCAAACAAGAGGAACCCAAAGAGGATCATACCAAGACACATCATAATTAAAATGCCAAGGGCAAAAGACAAAGAGAGAATCTAGAAAGCAGCAAGAGAAAAATGGTTACTTACCTACAAGGGAGTACCCATATGACTGTCAGCTGATTTCTCAGCAGAAACTATGCAGGCCAGAAGGGAGTGGCAAGAAATATTCAAAGTGATGAACAGCAAGAACCTACAACCAAGATTACTCTACCCAGCAAAGCTATCATTCAGAGTTGAAGGTCAGATAAAGAGCCTCACAGACAAGAAAAAGTTAAAGGAGTTCATCACCACCAAACCAGGATTACATGAAATGCTAAAGGGTATTCTTTAAGATGAGGAAGAAGAAGAAAAAGGTAAAGATAAAAATTATGAAAAACAGAGAAACCAAGATGGAGGCATAGGTACGCACCTAAACTGCTGCCTCACACAACAATTTGAAAACTACAACTAAAAGACAGAATGGACACCATCCAGAACCACAAGAAAGCTGGCTGAGTGGAAATTCTACAACTAGAAGGAAAGAGAAAAGCTCACAGAGAACTGGAGGAACGGCAAAGGGTTGAGGTATGGCAAAGGGTCTTTGTGCGCACAGAGAGGAATGATGGCTGAGAACCTGGCTGACTTTCTCTGGTGGGAGGGGGAAGGAAGCCCCCGACTGCACTGAACCCCAGTTCCGACTGCACTGAACCCCAGTTCTACCCCAGTTCTGAGCGAAACCCCATGGACCCAGGCTCATACAGGGGGAGTCTGGACAGTCAGGTAGAGAGAAAGGGGACTCGGAGATCCGGAGGGGAGCCACAGAGGGCAGAAATCTGGAGGCGGATGCGCCAGTGCACACAAAGACTGTGGAGGTTGTCATAGGCTTTCCCTAGCAGAAGAGATTCGGAAGCTCCTGACTGCACTGAACCCCAGTTCCAGGCAAGCCCCTGGGGACCCAGGCTCTTGAGGGGGAGGAATCTGGACTCTCGGGCAGAGGCTCTGGAGCCGGGGAAGCCAGAGGTCTGGAGGCACGCGTGCGCATGCAAGGGCAGGGCTGACGGGAAGCCAAAACTGTCTGCTCTGCCCTAAACTCCACCCCATCCAAGCTAAGCACAAAGGCTTTTGCAATTGGGCAAGTCTAATCCTATAAGGCTGTCTCCAGCACCGAACTTCTTCCAGTGTAGACACAGCTGATCCTCACAGCCAACTGGCCTGGAGGTCAATTCCTCCCAGTGATACCAACAACAATCAAGACTTAACTACAACAAGGCTGTACACACAGTCCACAAAGGGTGCACCAAGAGTGTCCACCTCAGGTAACTGGGAGGCTGACACACTGGGCCATATAGGAAACATAGCACACAAAGCTACCCTACCAACTCAGGGAAGCAGTGAAAATGCGGCGACAAAGAAACATATCACCAACGAAAGAAATGGAGGAAAATAAACGACTGGATATAGAATTCAAAACCACGGTTATAAGGCTTTTCAAGAGTATCCTAGAAAAGGCCTATAAATATAACAAGACCCTCGAAGATATGAAAAAGGACCAACTAGAAATTAAACATACACTGACTGAAATAAAAAATATTATACAGAGACCCAACAACAGATTAGAGGAACTCAAGAATCAAGTCAAAGAATTGAAATACAAAGAAGCAAAAAACACTCAACTGAAAAATCAAAAAGAAAAAAGAATCCAAAAAGTTGAAGGTAGTGTAAGAAGCCTCCGGGACAACTTCAAGCATACCAACATCAGAATTATGGGGGTGCCAGAAGAAGAGAGAGAGCAAGATACTGAAAACCTATTTGAAGAAATAATGACTGAAAACTTCCCTCACCTGGTGAAAGAAAAAGACTTACAAGTCCAGGAAGTGCACAGAACCCCCAAAGAAAGGAATCCAAAGAGGACCACACCAAGACACATCATAATTAAAATGCCAAGAGCAAAAGACAAAGAGAGAATATTAAAAGCAGCAAGACAAAAACAGTTAATTACCTACAAGGGAGCACCCATACAATTGTCAGCTGATTTCTCAACAGAAATTATGCAAGCCAGACAGAAGTGGCAAGAAATCTACAAAGTGATGAATAGCAAGAACCTACAACCAAGATTACTCTACCCAACAAAGTTATCATTCAGAATTGAAGGGCAGATAAAGAGCTTCACAGATAAGAAAAAGCTAAAGGAGTTCGTCACCACCAAATCAGTATTATATGAAATGCTGAAAGGTATTCTTTAAGAAGAGGAAGAAGAAAAAGTAAAGATAAAAATTATGAACAACAAATGCATATCTATCAACAAGTGAACCTAAAAATCAAGTGAACTAAAAACCTGGGGAACAGAATAAACTGGTGAATATAATAGAATCAGGGGCATAGAAAGGGAGTGGACTGATAATTCTCAGGGGGAAAGAGGTATGGGGGGTGCAGGAAGAGACTGGACAAAAACCGTACACCTATGGATGAGGACAGTGCGGGGGAGGTAAGGGCAGAAGGTGGGGTGGGAAACAGGTGGAGGGGAGCTATGGGGGGGTGGGGAAGGATAAACAATTGTAATAATCTGAATAATGATTTATTAAATAAATAAATAAAAATTATGAAAAACAAAATGACATCAAATACACACCTACCAACAAATGAATACAAAAATCAAGTGAATAAAAAATCTGAAGAACAGAATGGACTGGTGAATATAATAGAATCAGGGACATAGAAAGGGAGTGGACTGACAATTCTCAGGGGGAAGGGGGTGTGAGGGGTGCGGGAAGAGATTGGACAAAAATCTTATACTTATGGATGAAGACAGTGGCAGGAGGTAAGGGCATGGGGTGGGGTGGGGAATCAGGTGGAGGGGAGTCATGGGGGGCGGAAAAGAGGAACACCTGTAATAATCTGAACAATAAAGATTTATTTAAAAAAAGAAGAAGAAGAAGAAATATCTACTCTCAGGGTGGTTAACCTACCAGCTCAATTTGTTGAAAGTTCTTTACTGTTACTTCCTGGAATAACAGTAAGCATAATATACAGATTTCATGTTTATTTTTTACATTAATGATCTACCACAGAGTTCATTTCAAAGCAGCATATAGACATATTACTTATTCTTTATTAAGAGGCCATAGTACTTCATTATAGGGATGTATAATAGTTTATTCAGCTATCTCTTAGGCATGGATATTTGACTTAAGGTTTGAGTCTTTTTCTATTGAAAATAGTTCTGCTGTGAATAGCTGTTTTGGTAATTTTGCTATGTCCTCATATTTGAGGCAAGATACAAATATAATTTGGCTAGATATTACCAATTCCCCTCCTTAGAGGTTTATCTTTCTGTATTCCCACCAGCTAATAGAATATATTGTCAATTTTTTATTATTAAGATGATTGAGAAACTGTATGGCACTGTAATTTTAATTTACATTTTTCATTATACATAAGGTTGAATATTTTTTCATTTTATGTAGTACCATTAGCATTCATTATTAGTTTTTTAGTTAACTTCTGCTTATTTTTTCTTACTGTATTTTTAGAATTTGTTTTATGTTAGATATAGTGACCGTTGGTCTGCAATGTAATTCACAAATACTTTGCCCAGTTTTTTTATTTTAATTTCCTTATAGCTTTTTTCCATGCAAATTTCATTTTTTTGTGCAAATTTATTTGTCATTACCCTATCTCTTCTAGATTTTTGAATCTTTATCATTAAAGTCTTTCCATTTGCAAATTATGAAGGAATTGATATATATGTGTGAGTAGTCACATGACTTCTCTGATACATTTGGAAATTTTTCTGGTGTATGATTCAAAGAAGGATCAAATTTTATCATTTCCCTGTAGCTATTCAGTTATGTTAACACTAGTGGCCTGGTGCACAAAATTCTTAACAGGGGCAGGAGGTTCCCTCAGCCCAGCCTGTAACCTCTCCAATTGGGGACCCCTTGGGGGATCTCTGACCACTGGTTTAGGCCCTATCCCACAACCAGTGGTCGGACATCCCTCTCACAATCTGGGACCACTGGCTCCTAACCACTCACCTCCCTGCCTGCCTGATCGTCCCTAACTGCCTCTGCCTGCCTGCCTGCCTGATTGCCCTTAACCCCTCTGCCTGCCTGCCTGGTTGCCCCTAACTGCTCTCCCCTGCTGGCCTGATCTCACCCCCAGCTGCCTCTGCCTGCCTGATCACCCCTAACTGCCCTCGCTTGCCAGCCTGATCTTGTCCCCAACTGCCCTCCCCTGACAGCCTGATCTCCCCCCCAATGGCCGTCTTCTGCTGGCCTGATCGCCCACAGCTGCCCTCCCTTGCTGGCCATCTTGTGTGTTGGAGTGACAGTCAATTTGCATATTACCTCTTTATTAGATGGGATATGCATAACCCCTGGGCACAGACAATAGTGGTGAAGGCCTGGGGCAGAGGAAGGGGATGGGCTAGAAGAGGTCAATGGGGGGGGAGGGGGGATACATCTGTATAACTATCAACAATAAGCACAGATTTTTTAAAATGTCAAGAATAGTCATGGAGCAATAGTTGATGCTAGAAGTAGATCAACAAACATTTAAAAAATGGATTCTGAGGATTACTCACAAACTATAATGCAAATGAGTGTAAAGCTGTAGAATACATTAGTAAACAGATAATTTGGGAGCATTTAGAAAAGAAGATAGTGAAAACCTAAAGTTAAATAAGCATAATTCCTATTAAATGCTTACAAGACTACCAAATCAGGTGAGTTAGGGTATATATTGATTTTGACAAGGGATTTGGAAAGTTCTTACTCAGAGATATGAATTAGATAAAGTAGCTAGATAGATATTGGTTAATAACATTATATAAATATCAGGTATACATTATAATTTGATATCTGTATACTCTATTGTGTGCTCATCTCCCAAAGTCTAGTTTCCTTCCATTACCATATACTTGACCCATTTTCCCAATTTGCCCTTTCCACCAACCCTTTTCCCTATGGTAAGCACCATTCTGTTGTCTGTATCTATGAATTTGTTTTTATTTGTTTTGTTTGTTTGTTACTTTTTGTTTTATATTCCATTTGTAAGTTTTGTTCTTTTCTGTCTGACTTATTTCAGTTAGCATAATACTCTCAAATTCATCCATGTTGTCATAAATGGCAATGTTTCATCTTTTTATGGCTGAATAGAATTCTATTGTATACTAGAGGCCCAGTGCACGAATTCATGCACCAGTGGGGTCCCTCGGCCTGGCCTGCAGGATAGGGCAAAAACTGGCACTCCGACATCCCTTTATGGGTCCCAGATTTTGAGAGAGCACAGGCCAGGCCGAAATGTCCCACTGGGGCACAATCAGGGCTGGGGAGGGATGTGGGAGTTGGCCAGCCAGGGAGGGACCACAGGAGGGCTCCAGGGCATGTCTGGCCCATCTCACTCAGTCCTGATCAGCTGGACCCCAGCAGCAAGCTAACCTACTAGTCAATGCATATCAAAGCAAGCAGTTGAGTGGCCTTAGCATATCATTAGCATATTATGCTTTGATTGGTTGAACGGCTGACTGGACCACTGGACACTTAGCATATTAGGCTTTTATTATATAGGATATGTACATTTTTCAAGGAAGACAGATGTCTAACAGACATATGAAAAGATGTTCAACATCACTAGTTATGAGGGAAATGCAAATCAAAATCACAATGAGATAGCACCTCACACCTGTTAGAATGGCTATCATCAAAAGAAAAAACACACACAAAATAACAAGTGTTGGCAAAGCTGTAGAGCAAATGGAACTCTTGTGCACTGTTGGTGAGAATGTAAATTAGTGCAGCCACCATGGAAAACAGGATGGAAGTTCCTCAAAAAAATTAAAAATAAAATTAGCATAGAATCCAGCAATTTCTCTTCATGGCAAAAAAAAGTGAAGACACTAATTCATAAAGATATGTACCCCTATGTTCATTGTAGCACTATTTCTAATAGCTAAGACATGGAAACAATCTAGGTGTCTATTGATAGGTTATTGCTTATTGAAAATAATAAGTAGTTGCTGATTAATAAGTATCAATGAGGAGAATGTTCTCTAGTGAGTTGCTGTAGAACTCTGTCCTTGGCTCTGTCCTGTTCAGCATTTTAATTGATAATTTAGATAAATACAAAAACCATAATTCTCAAATTGTATTTGACACAAGGATAAAAGCAATTGCTAATGTAATGGGTGACAAAATCAGAATGCAAACTATTCTTCATAAGTTTAAGTAAGTTAAAGAAAACATGTAAAAGTAAAACAAAGTTTGAAGCATAGAAACAAAACCTCAATAGCTTAAGTACAAGATGAAAAAGACTGACAGCAATTCCAATAAAAACAACTAAAGAAGTTTTACATGAGCAAAAGCACATCAAGTAACAATGACTCATGATATCTAAAATCCTATATAATAAAAGGCTAATATGCAAATCTACCAAACAGCAAAACGATCAATCATTATAATGCGCACTGACCACCAGGGGGCAGACGTTCAATGCAGGAGCTGCCCCATGGTGGTCAGTGCACTCCCATAGGGGGAGGGCCGCTCAGCCAGAAGCCCTGAGCCAGGGTCATGGCTGGTGAGCACAGTGGTGGTGGCAGGAGCCTCTCCCACCTCCACTGCAGTGCTAAGAATATCCAACTCCTGGGAGGAGCAGGCCTAAGCCATCAGTTGGACATCCCCCAAGGGCTCCCAGATTGTGAGAAGGTGCAGGCTGGGCTGAGGGACACCCCCAAGTGCACAATTTTGTGCACTGAGCCTCTAATAGTTATATATTTCTTCATTTGCATTAACAGGAAGTTAATAATCAGATCAAAGAAGGTCATAGTACTCAATACTCACTGTAATCTGACAATGACAAGCCACAGTAATTGGTTTAATTCTGGGCACCATACCTTAAGAAGTACATTGACAAACAACAGTGTGTTGAGAGTACAAGGACAATGAGGTATAGGGAAACTACTTTACATGAGGGCTGATATGTGAGAGAAAGGACAAATACAATATGCATCATCCAAAATGGGATAATGGGATCAATGTATTGAAATTGGTAAAAAGCTGTGCTTATTAGAAATAGCTGTATACAAACTTCTACTGCACCAGCCTTGTATATAAAGACAAAATAAAGAACAATGTACTTTAGGGATAGCATATCTTTTATTCAATATGTCTTTTTTGCTTTGTTCATCTGAAAGATGGAAGAAACATTTCATATCTTTATGTGTTATTGCCAAGATGTCTATTGTTGCAAACTCTGATTGTGTATAATCCATCTATCCAACAAACAGCCTGGCAAAGGGTAAGGCTAGCAACATAGAAGAATTCTATCACTTAAACCAGTGTTGTTGGTCTGGGAGTGGTAGCACCATACCACATTTGAAAGAATGTGAAGGTATTTTGGTTGTCACAATACCTAGGGGATAGTGTTGTTCATTTAGTGGGTAGCACCAGAGATCATGAACATCCTGAAAGCAACAAAATTATTCTGCCCAAAGTCTCAATAGTAGCCATGTTGAGAAACACATGTTTAGACCATGATTATGTTCATGGCACACCTTAAATACTAGAATATTTGGCTGCAAGAAGGAATGCAATTGTATCCGCATATTTTTACAGATAACCCTTGGATGACTTTCAGGGTTATCTTGCTGTTTGAGTTGTAATTTTTACTGTCTTAACTTGAATCCCATAAACTCACCTGGCCAATTTCTCACTCATTCCAGTAAACATGAGCTTTTCCTTGATACCAACTTGGTCATAGACACCACCTCTCATATGTTCCTTGCAGCAAGCTGTGCTCCACTTCTCACCACATCTCATTACACTCCTGGCTGTGGGGCCAGTCTGCCAGACATCACTAAAATCATTTCTATTCTCTATGTAGTCAAAACTCAACAAGCCAAATCCGAAACCATGTTTGTGGGGGCATTTATAACACACATGCCCCAGGAAACAAATTAAGAATCACACATTTGAGACCATCAAATTTTATTTTTATAAATTCACAACTAATTTTCCCAGCTCATTCTTTTCATGTGGCTTCCTTTTATATTTTTACCAAAAGGAATATAAAAATTTAAAAAAAGATATTTTATCAGGAATCTACTTCTTTTGTTATCTAGATCCTTTTCCAAATGAGGTGTGCTCTATTGTCAATAACAATACCCATCATTGGTTAGCTATGCCTTCTATTTCCTCTTTTTCCATCCCAACCTAAAATGGCTTAATTGTTGTAGGGTGCTAATCAAACTCTTTTACAGTAACAGATGGCTCAACAGCTGTTAACTTTTGATAAAAACTTTTGTTCTTATCCCAGAACATCTTGTTTATTCTCATTAAATACAAAGGGAAGAAATAAAAGCAAACATAAGAGAGAACAAAACTGGTCTTCAGAGAACTTTCTTGCTTAACCTATGAGCCATGAAATTAGTGATGTGTCAAATAAGCTGGAAATTTTACCATTTAAAGAGCATCACAGTATAGGGTTGGCTGCTTCTTTGCCCATGTCTATAAAGAAATACAAAAATTGCCATAGCTAGTTTGACTCAGTAGATAGAGCATCAGCCTACAGAATAAAGAGTCCCGGGTTCGATTCTAGTCAAGGGCACATGCTCGGGTTGCAGGCTCAGTCCTCAGTGGGGGGCATGCAGGAGGCAGCCAATTCATGATTCTCTCTCATCATTGATGTTTCTATCTCTCTTTCCCTCTCCCTTCCTCTCAGAAATCAATAAAAAATATATATGTATAAATATATTAAAGCAAAAAGTACAAAAATTATGAACATAAAATACAATCCATATCAATACTGCAAATCTCCTAAAACAGAGGGTGGCAAACTGAGGCCCACAGAACAAATCCAGCCTACCACCCATTTCTGTATGTCCCAGGAACCAACAATGGCTTTTACATTTTTGAATGATTGAAAACAAAAGAGAAATCATATTTTATGATATGTAAAATTAAAGTTTCATTGTCTATAAATAACATTGTATTAAAACACCCCCACGCCCATTCATTTATGAATTGTCTATAGCTGCCTTCACACTACAATGGCCACAAAGCCTAAAATATTTATTATGTGGCCATAGCCTTTTAAAGAATAAGTAAAGTGTGAAGAGTGTCAGAAAAAGTTTAATCATGCAAATGGATGTGAAGTAAACCTTTTTAAACAACTGTAGTAGTGACACAAAAGCATTGGACCTGCATTCAGCTTCTAATTCAATGGCAAATAACTCAATCTTTTAAGCTTAGCTTGCTCAACTGTGAAATAGAAGTAAAAATATTTAACTCACTTTAGGGAAGATGAAGTTTTATGGGTAAGTGATACCGAATGTTCACTTGACAACTCTTTTTTTTTTTTACTTGACAACTTTAGACTGTTTTTATTATTGTTGTTGTTTTAGAGCAGTGATTCTTCTCTTGTTGTTTTGTAGCTTTTTTTTTTTTTCTTTTGACTAGAGAATAATTGCAGGAGCAAGGTGCTGGAGAGGAAGGAATCAAGGGCGCATCTACCTCAGACTAGACAGAGACCTCATTCTCAGTAACTGCATGAAAGGAGACAAGAGTTGGTAGGGATATAGATCAGTTGGAGTGCAGGCTAGGAGATTGGGAGAGACATCTTACCAGATTGCCCTGGTTTCTCAGTAAAGATGGACCCAACCTTGAGGAGAATGGCCAAGATTTGCAATAGTCAATGAGGCAAAGGGAAAGACTGGTCACCAAGGAAAAAATTCACCCATGAGATTTTATATCTAGGCCTAGAAGTAGCAGCCTAAGTGCAAGACAGACTAGTATTGTAGTCTTGCTTTCTGGTCAGAAAAAGGAGAATGAATTAGGGTGGACTGTCACCAGTCCCTGCAGGACTTTAACTGTCTTAAATTTTCTCTGTAACCTAGAATACTTTTCCCACCTCTTCACTCATCCACATTCTATTCAACACTCATCCCTACTCAATTTTAACAGGTGGGTTTTTTTTTAGGAAGATGTCATAAACTTATTGAAGCTAAAAGGAACCTTAAAAATACTCTCATCTAATCTCATTTTGTGGATGAGAAAATACTGAATCACAGAGATAAATGATTTTCTAGTGTGGCATAGTTTATAAATTGTGGAGTTGGATGACCTAGGTCAATACAGTTTCCACAATGCCACACAAATCCTGTGTAATCATAATTTTAAAAAAAGGGATACTATGCAGAGATAGCTACAAAATTAAAGATAAGATTTCTGCTTAAAAAATTATCCCTGTTGAGGATGATGACATAATGTAAACACATATGGAAATTAATTTTATATAAAATCCTATCTAATAAAAGAGTAATATGCAAATTAACCATCACTCCACTACACCCGCAAGCCACGCCCACCAGCCAATCAGGAGCAAGTATGCAAATTAACCCAACCTAGATGGCTGCGGCCACAGAGCGAGCAGGAGGCTTGAGTTGCCCCCAGCAATGCAGGAAGCCAAGTTTCCGCAGCCCTGGCATGCCTAGGTCTCTACTCCAGGCTACAAAGTTTCAATTGTAGAAGATAAATAAATCCCGGATACCAGGGCCTCCGCTTGGGTCACTGGGGGGCATGGCCAGCCTGCAAACCACCACAGGCCCCTCACCCAGGCCGCTCCATGCCCCAAGGGAACACCCACCCTGATCCGGGACACCCTTCATGGCAAACCAGCCGGCCCCCAACCGTATACCAGGCCTCTATCCTAGCTAATAAAAGAGTAACATGCAAATTGACCATCACTACAACACACAAGATGGCTGCCCCCATGTGGACACAAGATAGCTGCCACAAGATGGCCAGCAGGGGAGGGCAGTTGGGAGGGACCAAGCCTGCAAGGGAGGGCAGTTGTGGGCAATCAGGCCAGAGGGGAGGGCAGTTGGGGGGACCCAGGCCTGCAGGGCAGGGAAGTTGGGAGGGACCAGGCCTGCAGGGGAGGGCAGTTAGGGGCAAACAGGCTGGTAGGGGAGCAGTTAGGCATCAATCAGGCTGGCAGGGGAGTGGTTAGGGGGTGATCAAGCTGGCAGGCAGAAATGGTTAGGGGCAATCAGGAAGGCAAGCAGGCAAGCAGTTGGGAGCCAGCAGTGCTGGACTGTGAGAGGGATGTCTGACTGCCCATTTAGGCCCAGTCCTACCGGGATCGGGCCTAAATGGACAGTCGGACATCCCTCGAGGGGTCCCAGATTGGAAAGGGTGTAGGATGGGCTGAGGGACACACACCTCCCCCCCCTGCACAAATTTCATGCACTGGGCCTCTAGTACATATATAAGTGAGCATATGTGAGTAATTTGAATTGATGTATACTAATACCAGGTGCTGCTCAGAATCCTATAATTAGCACCACATTCAAAAAACTGCAAAACACTATTCAAGGCTTTGCCATACTTCTGGAAGGGTGACAGTGCCCTCTGCAGCTTCAGCAGAAATAAGCAAAGTTTGGATGGAAAAACTGTGATTTGAACATCAACATGGAAGTGTATGCAATTAACATGCATGCCTCAGGTATTCATTTTACCTTCGTGAACTGAGTAAAAATAGCTATGTAAAAATCATATTTTAAGCAAAGTACACTACAGTATATATAGTAGGTACCTATTTATGTAAAAAGATATGCAATATAGAAAAAGATATGTACTAGTATGTGCATATCTGTAGATTGATTTGAGGATAACACTCTAGGAAATTGCAAGTTACCTTTGGAGAGACAAACTTGTACCCTGGGGATCAGTTGTGGGAAGAAGGTTAATTTTTCACTGTGATTCTTCTTATGCTACTTAAATTTTTTCATCATACTCATGTACTAATCTTTGAAGTAAGAAAAAAGTTAATAGTAAAAATTTTAATCACCTTTTAGAGAAGTAGTATGCATGCAAATTTTAAAATTCTCTCCGAACGTTCCATAACTTCAAATTCTTTAATCTGTTGAAAAAAAGACAACAGGCCCAAAATGGAGTTGCTCATGCTAAACATCATGCCACCAAATTAAGATTGAAATATATTCTTGGCTTTCCCAGAAATAGGATTTTAAACTAGTCAATCAGGAATCAACAACTCAGCACTAGGTAATCTGTCTGATAGGCCCCTGTCACCCCCTAAAGGTAAGTCAGTTTTTAATCACCAATCCACTTTTGGGCTGAGTGTTATTTTCTTTTTCCACTCCTTTCTGCCTATGAGAGTCATTCTTTTTGTATAGGTCCTTAGAGCTCTTTTCTATCTGTTAGATGAGATACTGGCTGATTTGAATAGATTTTTGCTCAAATAAACCTTTAAATTTTTTAAATATGCCTCAGTTTATCTTTAACAATTCTCTTTGCCTTTCCTAACCACTCAATTTAAATTAAAGCACAGCTTTCTTAACTCTTATTATGTTATTAGATACAGCCCATCATCTTCTAGCTAATCAAATTAACAGATTCTTTTAAAGTGATGGTTAAGCCAAGGCTCCCTTCCTAAAGCAGGCTTCTCTGACTCTTTTGGGCAGGAAAGGGGGAAGAATCAAAGGTTCTTTCTGAGAGTTTTGTTTCTTAACGAACAGGTTAAAATCAGTATCTCAAAAGGCAGCATTAGGATGGCAAACTGTTATTCCTTTCAGAACCCAAAGCCAATGAAAACAGGAACTTAAAGAGATAAAGAGAAAATCTAAACCTCAGGGTTTCTGAGCACAAGATTCTTGTTTCCAGGCTGGGCAGTGACTCTAAATGTTTTCCTCCCCCCTCCCTTCCCCCTCCCTCCCTCCTCCCCCTTCCCCCTCCCCCTCCCTCCCTCCTCCCACCTCCCCTTCCCCCTTCCCCTCCCTCCTCCCACCTCCCCCTTCCCCCTCCCTCCCTCCTCCCTCCTTCTCCTCCCCCTCCTCTTCCTCCTCCTCCTTTTTTTTTTGGGGGGGGGGCACTTTGATTTTTTAAAGGTCATAATTCTCTTTTGTAGGTGAAAAAAAATTGTGTGTTTTTTCTGCAAATTGCAAACTTTTAGGGTGGCGTCCTGCACTTCAGAAGCTTGTAGCAGGTAATAGCTATTTATTTATCACGGATCCCTTACTGCAACCACCCTTCTCCAGACCCTTTACACCCACTCCCATATTCGTGGACGCGCCCGCCGGCCTCGCGCCCCCCGCGCCGCGACGCTGGTGGAACAGCCCTTAGCGTCATGCGACCTCGCCCAATCAGCAGCGGCGTTTGGGAAAATTTAAACTTAAAGGCGGGGCGGCCCGCGACCTCCGCCTCGCCGGCGCGGAGGGTCTAGGTCGCTTCCTTGGGGTCTAACGTGACAGGATGGCGGAGGAAGGAGCCGTGGCCGTCTGCGTGCGGGTCCGCCCGCTCAACAGCAGGTAGGTGTGCCCGACCGCGACCCGGTGTCCTGCGGCCCCAGCCCGAGAGGTGAAGCCTGCGGGGTTTCCCAGAGTTGCTGCCGCCAGGTGCCGCTGCTTAGTAACTCGGCCGCTTATCCTTTTTAGTTTTTTAATAAAAAATATTTTAATATTGGCGTCTCTCCCCCTACCCTTTGCCCACCACCCCCTCCCTTGACCTTCTCCGAACTGTTGTCGGTGTCCTTGGGGTGGGCACAGTGGTCTTTAATCCCTTCTCCTTCTTGATCCGCTCACCCTCTGCAGGCCCGGGTTCCCTTATCTGTCAAGTAGCAGGGAAGGCTCTAAAAGATACATTCCAGCTGCGGACTCTCTTAAATCGAAAAAACTCAGTGTGGTCGACGTTAGAGACAGCCCTGCGCTGCTTCTCCCCCACCTGCACCCACCCACCCACCCGCTGGGAAAGTCCTGTCGGAAAGATCCTCCTGGCACTCAGGCATGTTACCAGGAACTGTCTCCCTCCTGGCGGTATACTCCTTAAGAGCCAGCACGAGCCTGTCTTTTTTTGCATCCTATTCAGTAGGCACCTAATACTTCATTCAGACAATGACTGAATACAACATGCAGAAAGTGGAATGATTGGTAATCTACATGGATTTTTTTTTTTTTTTTTTTAGTACGGTGTACTGTGCTGAACAGATACTGTCATCCTTGCCCTGTGGATCTTACATTGGGGTGGGAGACACAGAAAGTAAAGTTAAAAAAAATGTAGAATGTTAAAGGTTGATAGGCGAGTAATAAATGCTATAGAGAAAAAGCAGGGCGGGGAGGTACTAAGGTCTGTTTGCTTCTCTAGTCCCCCGCCTTCACCCATAAAGGAACTATTACAATACATCTTAGTAAGTGTTACCATAGGCCTGTGGAGAGTGTGTGCCGGAGGCCTCATAGCCCTTTGGTGAGATGACAGTTTCGGGGAGAGGCAGGGCTCATGTCAGGAAACGCCTGACACTTCATGAATCCTATATAATAAAAGGGTAATATGCAAATTGACCCTAACGGCCCAACGACCACTGGGCCAGTCACTATGAGGCACACTGACCACCTCTTGGTCCCTTTCCCTGGCCGGCAGGCTCCGATTGCCTGATGGCCAACGGGGAACCGGGGGTGGGTGGCAGCCAGGGGCGAGGCCAGCTGGGGGCAGCTGGGGAAGAGTGCCCTGATCGCAGACCAGGCCTAGGAACCGTACCCACGCCCAAATTTTGTGCGCCAGGCTTCTAGTGAAAGAATAAAGTTACTTAATGGAAAAGTTAGTCAGCATATTCCAGGTGCAGAGGGGTTGAATCTATTATCCTGTGGGAACCTTCAGGTAATTAGTAGGGAGTTAGGATAGACAGAGGCATCCTATCTAATAAAGAGGGAATATGCTAATTGACCATCACTCCATCATAGAGATGGCTGCACCCACAACTGAGGCCAAGTTTCCATAAGGAGTCTTAAGCAATCAGCAGGGACCTGAGGCTATGCCCGCCTCCGCGGGGCTTGACAGGGGACCTCGGGCAGCACCCCCCACCCGGCGGGGCTTGACAGGGGACCTCGGGCAGCACCCCCCACCCGGCGGGGCTTGACAGGGGACCTCGGGCAGCACCCCCCACCCGGCGGGGCTTGACAGGGGACCTCGGGCAGCACCCCCCACCCGGCGGAGCTTGACAGGGGACCTCGGGCAGCACCCCCCACCCGGCGGGGCTTGATCGGAGACCTCAAGGTGCGCTTCCTGTCCTGGTGCTGGGCTAGGGGACCTCAGGCTGCGCCCCCCACCAGGTGGGGCTTGACAGGGGACTTCAGGCCGTGCCCCCCAACCTGGCACCAGGCAGGGGACCTCAGGCTGTACCCTCCACCCCAGCACCGGGCCAGGGGACCTGAGTCTGTACCCCCCCCGCCTGGCGGAGCTTGACAGGGGACCTCAAGGAGCACCCCCCCACCTGGCGGGGCTTGACAGGAGATCTCGGGCCGTGTTCCCCACCTGGTGGGGCTTGACGGGGGACCTCAAGGCACTCCCCCTGCCTTGGTCTGGACTGGAGGACCTCAGGCTACGCCCTCCGTCCTGGCACCAGACCAAGGGACCTGAGGCTATGTCCCCTGCCCGGTGGGTCTCAACAAGGGTGGGACTGGCCGGGTCTGGATCTAGCCCAATGCGGGGGGGGGGGGGGGTGTCTGGGTCTTACTCGATTTTGAGACACATGTGGGTGGGCAGGGACTTGTCTCTGGGTCCCGTGGTGTGCCCTAGACTCTGACAGGGGAAGGTTTTCATATACATTTTACTAATTTTCTTTCATCTCTGATACTTCTATTATAGAGAAAGGGCAAATAGCAATATTAAATTATTTCCTCTAAGTAATCCCCTTTTAATGTGCACAGATTTCGTGCACCGGGCCACAAGTTTAGAAGATAAGGTTGAAGAGAGAGAAACATAATCCAGGTCTCCTGTGCCACAGTAAGGACTTCAGGTGACTTTTAAAGGATTTAAGGGAGCCCTAGCTGGTTTGGCTCAATGGATAGAAGGGTCCCAGGTTCGATTCCTGCCAAGGGCACATGCCTGGGTTCCGGGCTCGATCCCCAGTAGGGGGCATGCAGGAGGTAGCCGACCAATGATTCTCATCATTGATGTTTCTATCTCTCTCTCCCTTCCTCTCTAAAATCAATAAAATATATATTTTTTTTTAAAAAGGATTTAACGGAGAGGTATGTAAGCAGGGTTGCATTTTGGGTGTGTCTTTCAGCTGCCGGTACTGGGTAAGATGGTGGGGGTGAAGAACTTCGAAATGAAACTCCCATGAGAGGGCAGGAGGTTATTGAAGCCTTGTTTAAAAGTGTTGACCCCCCCACACACACACACACAAAGGTGGATTTTCCATGTTTATCTGATATAGATGTCATTACCATCTTTAAAAATAGTCTTCAGAAAATGAAATATTTTAAATTATCTTTCCTATAACATTGTTTCTTTGACCAGTTATAGTAAAATGCAGTGTTTTATTGTTTTAGAGAAGAAGCTCTTGGAGAAGCTACCCAAGTTTATTGGAAAACTGGCAATAATGCTATTTATCAAGTGGATGGGAGTAAATCCTTTAATTTTGGTAAGCTTATACTAACATCAAAAGTTAACCTGTTATTCTGTTCCTATTAAGAGTACAAAGGCTTGCTCTAGCCCAGTGGTCGGCAAACTCATTAGTCAACAGAGCCAAATATCAACAGTACAACGATTGAAATTTCTTTTGAGAGCCAATTTTTTAAACTTAAACTTCTTCTAAGGCCAATTCTTCAAAATAGACTCGCCCAGGCCATGGTATTTTGTGGAAGAGCCACACTCAAGGGGCCAAAGAGCCACATGTGGCTCATGAGCCGCAGTTTGCCGACCACTGCTCTAGCCAGTTTGGCTCAGACTCTCGGACTGAAGGGTCTCCAGTTGGTTTGATTCTGGTCAGGGGCATGTTCCTCAGGTTCAGGCTGGATCCCCAGCCCTGATCGAGGCTTGTGCAAAGGCAACCAATCGATGATTCTCTCACATCTGTTTCTCTCTGCCCTGCCAGAAAGATCCTACTGGCTGGCACTCAGGCATTTTACAACGAACTCTCTCCCTCTCCCATCCACTCTTTCTAAAAATCAATGGAAAGCTCTGGCTGGTTTGGCTCAGTGAATAGAGTGTCGGCCTGTAAACTGAAGGGTACCAGGTTTGATTCCCGTCAGGGCACATGCCTGAGTTGCAGGCTCAATCCCCCATACGGGGTATGCAGGAGGCAGCTGATCCGTGATTCTCACCATTGATGTTTCTATCTCTCCCTCTTCCTTCCTCTCTGAAATCAATAAGAATATATTTAAAACAAAAAACAATGGAAAATATATCATAGGCTGAGGATTAACAGCAATAACAAAAGGAGTACAAAAGCTTGTGAATAATAGTGGATTTGTCATTAAAGATGAGACCAAGCCTTTTGGTAACTGCTTCAGTGGGTAACTTAAAAAAATTGCTCATCCATGTATGAAAAGTAAGATGACAAATTGATATTTAAACACAGTCATGGTCAGAGTGTCTTATGACTAAAACTATCATTTTTCCCTCTTATTTATTAGTGTATTTATGGCCTAAAACTTCATAAGCCTAAAATATGTCACTTAATGTCAAGTCATCTTTAAGATCTTTCTTTCAATTTAGTATTTTTTCCACAATTATTTTCAAGAAATCTCTTTAAACAATAAGTAGGGAAGATATTTGTTCTTTGCTGAAATACAGCAAGGGCTCACCCCTGTTTTTAAGGAGCTTATCATATGTCAGAAGGGACACCTTAATAAGTAATTACACTTATTATGGCAAGCTTTGTGGAAGCTTATAGTGGGGGATCTAGCTAGGTGTCTGAAATGGTACCACTAAAACTGGGACCTGCAGGATGAGGCAGAGCTACCTAGGACAAAGGGACTTAAAGGTCCTACCTAAAGCAAGGGTAGGGAACATGGGCCATAGAGGCCCCAGAAATCATTTGGTCTGGCCTTGCCAAGGCGTTCGGGTAAGCTAATTAAAGTGTTTAACCAACTGTAGCAGGTTACTTTTTAAGTTGATAATTTTGTATGGCCCGAGAATGATGTTATAAATATCCCAATGGCCCTTGGCAGAAAAATGGTTCCCCAGCCCTGCCCTAAAGGTTGACTAGACTGATTTGTTGTATTGATTTAATATGTAATAGTGTTGCCAATGTGCCAGACACTGTTCTAAGCTCTTCATAATATTAACTCATTTGATTCTCCAACAAGCCTATGCAGTAGATACTATGTGATAGGTACCTTCCCATTTTAGAACAGGACTAAAACAGAGGCCCAGAGTCACACAGCCAGCAAGTGGAAGTCAGGCTCCAGATCTGTGTTCTAACCACACTACCATGCTGTCACTTAGGCACCAAAGAGCGACAGTGAAGTGTTCTCAACAACCTTAGGAATGAGTGTCAAAACAGTGTTAATGTAGAAAGCCAGCATATAAGGTTCTGGAGCCAAGACATATAGTAGAGAAAAATGATTCCTGGTAAAGGACTATTTGAGGGGATTAACATAATTTTTAAAAGGTAAAGCAGTATGTGCCAGAGATTATAAAACCAAAAGCAATGAATGCGAAAGCATTTCGACTCAGGTACTACAGATTCTCAGAAGCCGTATATACCCATTGAGGATTTTGACTCATTCACCTATCTGAATCAGATGGCATTAAGATTTGAATTATCCCGTCATCTCTCCTTGCTCAGAAATCATGATGCCTAAGCAGCCTTCGGATGGAACTTTGGTTTTCCATATAGTTCTGCCAACAGGGTAGATATATGGGCGTGGTGCAAGCAGCGTGATCACTGAATTTCTCATTGTGGGTTGATCCATTTCCCTCTTGATTCACAAATTAATTGCTTGTGAGCTTTTTAATGTGAGGCTACCACTGCAAGAGTGGTCCATTTTTAATTTGCTAACAAAAGCAAAAAGCCGCTTCCTAGACTAGTGAATTCAGGGCAAATGCTCTCTGTCCTAAACCTAGCCTTTGCAACCAGCAAAATGGTCATTCCCTCTAAATTCAACTTTTTTCAGTACTTTTCTTTCAGATGCTTACATTTGTTGGTTTAGTTTGGGCTAGTCCTTTTCGCTGGATATTCTAAACATTGATATTTCCCAAAGAATAGTAATAGTTCTCATTTCCTAAGTATTAACCTAATGTTTAGAATAATTCTATGAAAAAGATAATATAGCGTATTGGTTTAACAAATTAGGGAACTGAGGCACAGTGATATCAACTACCTTGCCCAAAGTCACAGAGCTAGTAAGTCTCAGAACCAGGATTTGCAGATAATCTATTTCAAGACTCCATATTCAGCCACTATGTCCTACTGCCTCTTGAAAGTACATAGCATAGATGACGTTTTCTTGGGTGGGTTTTTTGTTTGTTTGTTTGGGTGGGTGGGTGGAGTTTAGGTGTGAGAATCAACACATTTTACAGAAAAGTTTATTTTCAGAGGACCAAAAAGTTGAAGAAAATATAGTCTTAAATATTTTATACTATATTCTGACAATTTTATTTCTTTGAGCAACTACTAATTAAGAGGAAAACACAGTTTGTTTGGTTTAACTCGTGTTTGTTTGTTTGTTTGTTTGTTTAGATCGTGTCTTTGATAGTAATGAAACCACTAAAGATGTTTATGAAGAAATAGCAGTGCCCATCATAGATTCTGCCATACAAGGCTACAATGGTTTGTATTCATTGCAGAAACATTTTAGTCTGGGCTATCTGTTCAACAAATATTGATAGTTTTACACTCTGTACTCTTTTTTTTTAAACCTTTGAGTGTGTGTGTTTCGTTTTTGCAGGTACTATATTTGCCTACGGACAGACTGCTTCAGGAAAAACATATACTATGATGGGTTCAGGAGATTATTTGGGAGTAATACCCAGAGCAATTCATGACATTTTCCAAAAAATTGA
The DNA here is from genome assembly GCA_026230045.1 of Corynorhinus townsendii. Lineage (NCBI taxonomy): Eukaryota > Metazoa > Chordata > Mammalia > Chiroptera > Vespertilionidae > Corynorhinus > Corynorhinus townsendii. The sequence goes on along the minus strand of JAPDVU010000001.1, from coordinate 72,932,258 downwards.
GAAGGTAAATAACTTAGCTAAATTTCTAGTATATACAGGTAAAAGTAGTAATAATAGGATAGCAACTTCAGTGTTCTCTGGTAATGATGAAAGGAAGTAGATTTACAGTTATCTCTTGATTATCCATGGGGAGAGAAGAAAGGCATGGCATAGATTTACTTTTTCCCCACAAACTTACTTCAGAGCTTAAAGTTCTTCATTTTATGCTTGAAATAGTAATACTCCGACCACAAAATGGGCATTAAGGAACAGGAAAGTCTTATCAGAATGGTTAACTCCTTACTGCCTTTAACTACCAGTGATTACCAAGGAGCAGTAAAAATAGATGTAGATAAAAGATAAGGGCAGCAGAGGGCCAGATAAGGCAGCCTAATTAGTTAAGAGTTGATTGCATTTAAATTACTTATTATTATTTTAATGAGTTTTAATGTTTTTATTGGAACATCTGTGGGTAGGGGTTTATTTTGAACTTATAGATTTGGACTAGGCACTCTTCTAATTCTATGATACTATATTTTTCTGAAACAGTGCTTTTGCTTTTATAATTTTGTGTTTATCATTGTTAATATAGACCCATAGGGGATTTTTAGGGGGTTTTTTGTTTGTTTGTTTTAAGGAGATAGTTTCTCAAACAATGTTTTAATATTAATGTAACACATAAGTATTTAGTATTAGGTTTTCCTAAATGGGTTATTAATGTTTTGTTGTTTTTTCTTCTAGTTTCCTGATAGGGAATTTCTTTTGCGTGTGTCTTACATGGAAATATACAATGAAACCATTACAGACTTACTTTGTGACACTCGAAAAATGAAGCCTTTAATAATTCGGGAAGACTTCAATGTGAGTATCAGAGTTAACAAAGTAGCTCAAAAAAGATATTTATTGAGATTGTTGTTCTTGAACATTTACCTTTAATTTCTATATTTTTAAGTGCTGTATCTTTGGTTTATTTTTTCTTACGTGATTATAAAGATCCCTTTTTAAGCAATACACAGTAGGCAAAAGTAGGTTTACAGTTGTAACCAATTTAGATAATAAAAGGCTAATATGCAAATCAACTGAACAGCAGAACGACTGGTCACTATGACATGCACTGACCACCAGGGAGCAGATGTTCAATGCAGGAACTGCCCCATGGTGGTCAGTGAACTCACACAGGGGGAGCACCTCTCAGCCAGAAGCCCTGAGCCGGGCTCACGGCTGGCGAGTGCAGCAGTGGTGGCAGGAGCCTCTCCCGCTTCCGCGGCAGCACTAAGGATGTTCGACTGACAGCTTCGGCCCACTCTCCGTGGGGTGCAGGCTGAAGCCGTCAGTTGGACATCCCCCAAGGGCTCCCGGACTGCAAGAGAGCAGAGGCCAGGCTGAGGTGACACCCCCTGCCCCCATGCATGAATTTTGTGCACCAGGCCTCTAGTAATATAATAATACAAGAATAAATTCTAAAATAATTAAATAAATTCTGTGTTTTGTATACTCACAACTGTACACCTAATTTTGTCACCCTACATGTATAGTTTTTAAATATTGACAGCTGTAATATATTGGTGTAAGTGCCTAAAAAGAGCAAGATGGAAGTTTCAGGTTAGAATTTGGTGTGCTTTGATATAGGAAGTAAATTGTAAAGATCATAGGTTTACTTGTTATTTTCATACTATAGTTTTTGTTTTGCATTTTTAACTTCTAAAAATGTATTCTATCATAGTTTGCACCTTCTTTTTGATATGCAAGCTTTTAAGTGTTTTCTATTTCTTTACTCTTCCATAATTAAACTTGTTTCAGCGGAATGTGTATGTATCTGACCTCACAGAAGAAGTTGTTTCTACATCAGAAATGGCTTTGAAGTGGATCAGAAAGGGAGAAAGTAAGACTTTATTCTGTATTTCTTCAAAACATTGTAAAAACTATTCAATTGAATGCATTTAGGCTTCAAGTCACACTTTCACTTTTAAGCTAAAATAAAAGTTAATTTTTTTAAATTTTGACATACACTGCTGAAATGACTCATTTTTTTTTACAGAGAATAGACATTATGGAATTACAAAAATGAATCAAAGAAGCAGTCGTTCTCATACCATTTTTAGAATGGTAGGTAATTCTCTATTTGGTCTTTCCAATTAAGAATGCACTAATTTTTCTACAAGTTTCCTTTTCCTTCTAGATTTTGGAAAGCAGAGAGAAAGGTGAACCTTCTAATTGTGAAGGATCTGTCAAGGTGTCCCACTTGGTGAGTATTGATAAACCATGATAATGTACCTTATAGGCCAAAGCAAAATTGTACTCAGCTGTGGGATGTTTGGTTTCATAAGGACTGTTAACTGAGCTAAATAGAGCCATCTATAAATAGTGATTTAACTAGTGTCATATGGTGCATGAAATTACTAGCTAAAATGTAGGAAGAATTTAGAGGATCTTTCTTCCTATTATGTATGGCTGCCATCTCCTAAAATTTAGATGTTAAGACTGTAGGATTTGAGGCTTTCTCTGACAGTAATGAGGGGGGTTTGTTTTGTTTGGGTTTTTTTGTTTATTTGTTTTTCATACACATTTAAGAGTTAACATAATCTTGGAATTGGGTGGGGGGCAGTCAGTGTCTTTGTTTTTTGGCTTTTTAGTCTCAGCCAATAGAATTAAGACCTGTGAGATAAACAAAAACTTAAGTAGGATGGTGTAAAAATAAATCACATTCAAGTTCATTCTTAAGTAAATAAAGTATATTTTATATTATAAACACAGTGTTTTAGACTGTAAATCCCTGGAAAGCAAGAGTGATATCTCATTCATCTTATAGTCCCAACACTTGTACATACTGTAGTTTATGTTCAGTCCTGTTTGTTGAATAAATGACTATAAGCATTATGTAAACATTTCTTTTTTCACATAAATAAGCCTCACATTGTTGTTCTATATCATTTCTGTCTCTTTTCATGCTTCCTTCTTATTCATTATCATTATTGTTTTATTTTGTCTTCAAGGCCTAAATTCTTTATCTTGATATTTAAGTTTACTCTATTTGATTTGAAAACTTCAGGGGGAAAAGTAATAAATCTATAATATGTTTGTTCATTTTAAGATTTTGAAAAATCAGTCTTAAATATCTAATTCTAGTTTACTTTACTTACTTTACCATACAAGTGCAAAGTTTATTTTAGTAAACTAGTCTTGCTTTAACTTTACAGCAAAAAATTTAACTTCTGTTTTGTTTCCCAAACCTGGTCTGTGATATATCACTACATTTCCAACTTTTCTCTTAATAATTTAGCTTTAATACTCTTGACATGTTCAGTGATCCATTTGATGACTTTTCTCATATTGTCTGATGCTCTCATTTAGGGACCATAGGTTCCATGTGATCCAACAACCTTCTAGCCTCTCACTCTTAAGTATCTTCTTGGGAAGAAGTGTTCCCCAAAGGATCATTTTCTGACTCTTTGTAGGTGGCTGAGCATTTCCTAGCCTTTTTGTGATAAGATCCATGTTTTCTTAGCTATGCTTCTTCTCTGTTCCCTTGTGTGGCCTCTTTTCTCCTACCCTTCTAACAAACACACAGGCTGTTCTGTGGCCTTTCTTACTTCCCATGCGTGCTCTCAGACATTGTTATCACTTCTGTGTTAATGATGGCCAAATGTTTAGTTTATCTAAAGTCTCTAAGTTCTAATACATGCCTTCCTAAGGATTATAATAATGGTCCTAGGGGCCCAGTGCACCTTGAAAGGAACTGTGGGCTGCGAGACTGCAGTGGGCACGGGTCTCAGCCCATCCTCTGTGCCCCCGCCCGGCCCCTCCCACCACAGCCGCTCCCATGCACTGACTGTGCCGGCCCCACTCGCACCCGCTGACAGTGCAGAGTGATTGGGGCCCTGGGCTGGCACCAGCAGCGGGTGCTAGCGGGGCTGGAACCGTCAACGGGAATGAGCAGCAGCTGCTAGCCCTGATCATCTCTCAGGACAGGGGAGGTGGAGAAGCACTCAGGGGTGAGGGGTGATCAGGACCGGCAGCCACCACTTGCACCTGCTGACAGTGCCAAGCAATCGGGACTGGTGCTGGGCACTGGCAGCGGGTGCAAATGGGGCCGGCACCAGCAGTGGCTGTGAGCAGCGGCTCTGGCACCGGCAGTGGGTGCGAGGGGGATTGGCCTCGGCAGCAGGAGCGAGCGCTGGGCAGAACCGCGGTGCACACAGGATCAAAGAAATTTCAGTAACCACCGGAGGCTCGGAGGCTCGCTGGGATGACAGCGGCTGGCACCCCGCCTTGGTGTGGTGCCCCTGCTCACCTGCACCACCATCCCACCTTGGCCAACCCCCCGCCCTATTCCGCACTCTGCCAGTTGCTGCCAACACCCAACATGTTCCGTGTGCGCCCCCTGGTGGTCAGTGTACATCATAACCACCTTTTGTTCTGTTGTTCCTTCATATTAACCTTTTATTATATAGGATGTCCCATTCTTGTCTCAAACCAAATTAATTTCTTCCTATCATAATAAATACTCCTTTTTTCCAGTTGTACCAGCATTGTCCTGGTCACGTAGGCTGGAAACCCAAGTCATTTTGGCTCTTTTTCTGCCTTCCCTTTGATCCAGTTATAACCATTTCTTATTGATTTCATCTTTCAACATTCTCCTGGGTATCATACTCATTTAGGTACTCATCTCTCTTAAATTGCTATGTCATTCTCCTGGACCTGGCTTCATGACTTTGATCTTCATTTCAAGTTATTAAGTACTGATTTTGTTGTGTCTCTCCCATAGTCAAGATCTGGCCACTCTTGGACCATCTAACTTTACTTCTTTCTACTCCACATGAACTCCTCTCTTATAGATTCTTTATATCTTTCAATATTAATGCTCATTCCCATCTTATACCTTAATTCATGCTGCCTTCATCACCACTTTGCCCTGTTATTATGTATCTGGATTATCTGTAATAGATACTCTACAAAAAAGATTAGATTTCTCTGAGTATTTTAGAGAAAGAAGTATCTGAGATAAAACTACAGGAGTAAAGATAGAATTAACTGCCATTCCTGCAAGTCTCCACAGAGAAATAATTTAAAACTCTCACTTTAAATGCATTAAGAATATTTATTGAACCTTTACCATGTTTTGAGCATAGTACTGGGCTCTGGAGATGAAAGAATAAAGAAAACATCCCTCCACTACTTACTCTCTCCACTGCTACCTGCCTAGCTCAAGCCACCATTGTCTCACACTCACATTCCTATCTGGGCTCCCTCCTGCCTCTCTTGACCCTCCCCATTCCTTTCTCCACCTAGGGTTTCACAGTTGATCCTTCAGAAAGTTAAATCAAGACATGTCACTCTTGCTTAAAGCCCTCTCATAATTTCCCATTGCACTTAGAAAATCCAGAGTTCTTACCCTATCTTGTCCTATCTTTAACTCACTCCTCCAGTGCTGCCTTTTCTATGTTTTGAATGCACTAAGCTTGTTATTGCTTTGTGACTGGGTGTACTGTCTATTCTTTATTCTTAAATACAGTTCCTTGGTCTTTGCATGGCTGGCTCCCTCTTCTCTATCATTTCTAATCTTAGTCTAATGCAAGGGTGGGGAATGTCCTCCCTGCGGGCTGGATATTTAGTCTGTCCCTGCCAAGATAACCACTGGCGGGACTGGAAATTCAATAAATCTAGGAGCTTTATTCCTAGCAACATAAATTTATATTAACTGAATTACATTAAGTGCATGACATTATAAATATCCAAATGGCCCTTGGCAGAAAAAAGGTTTCCTGGTTTGATGGAAGGCCTTCCCCAACCACCCAATCCAAAGACCTTTCTCTGTCACTTCCTCTTCTCTCCCAGCACTCTTTAAATTACCTGTATTACACTTACATGAAATATTTCTTATGTTTCTTTTTCTCTCTTCTCACCACTTTCTCCTCTCCTCATCCCACCCCATGTAGAAGATAAGCTCTCTGAGAGCAGGAGCCTTTATTTGTCCAGTTCACGTTGTATTCCTAGTACCTAACAAACCATCTGCAGCATGACAGGCAGTCACTTTTTCAACAACATTTGTGAAATTAAAGAGGAGCCTGTGCTTTTAAAGATGCTACAATGTGTTGGGAGATACAAATGACTAGCTCATCACTATAAGAATAAGTCGTATCTGTAAACACCTCTCTTACACAGTTGAAAAGCAATGCATTCAAGGTGAGATGAAGGGTAAAGTTGGCAAAACTGCATCGAGAAGGTAACATTTGCCTTTGGTCCTGAATAATGAGCAAAGGCATGCTAGAACATTCAAACTAACTAAAGGGGAGTGGCAAAAGATAGCACTTGCAAGTGTGGAAGCACGTGAGGTGTGTAGGGCATAGTGCGTATAGTTCTATTTAGTGAGTAGTTAAGAGTAAGTAATGAATAGATATAATGTTGGAGCAACACAGGTGCCAGCTTGTAAAGAATGATGTTCACCATGGTTAGGTTTTGAACTTCGTGTAGGAACTAGAGAACCTATTCTCTCAGCATTATGGAGGATACAGTATAGTTAAGGAACACGGTATAGAGATCAGTTGGCCTAGACAGTGAGGTGAGAGACAGCGGTATAAGAGTCGTGTTCAGATAAGCCATGCATTAAAAATGTTCTTTCAGTTTGGATTTCATTATTTCAGGTTACCCTTCCTAAAGATTTATTTCCATCTCTTTCAGAATTTGGTTGATCTTGCAGGCAGTGAAAGAGCTGCTCAAACAGGTGCTGAAGGTAATGAAAACTCATGCAGTGTTGGCCTGAATGTTTTCCTTTTTTACAGACTAAAAGGTGCTAGCATGCATTTTAGAAACTAATAACATAATGGCAATAATAATTTTGTGATAAAGGTCTTTAATGCAAAAATCAGCTTCTGTATCTAGCTAGTTACTTCAGGCTACTATAGCATCAATTAAAAAACTAAAACTATGCAGATACTAGTATTATATAGCTGGAAAGCTCCTAAGAGTACCATGAAAACCAAATTGTCATAATCAGTAAGGAAATTCAGAAAGGTAGTGGGGTACAAAATTAATATGCTGACATTAATAACTCTCATGATACAAACAACAACCAATTAGAATATTAAGCATACAAGAGACTCCCATTTACAGCAATGACTTAAAGGATGTAATACCTGGGATGAAACTCAACAAAAATTTCACAAGACCAGCATAAAGAAAACTTTAAAACAGACCTGAAGAACATAACCATATACTTACACAAATGGAAAAGCATACTTAGATGGGAAGGTTCACAATCATAAAGATGTCAAGCCTCTCTACATTAATTTCTTTCAGCCTGACATAGACACACTCAGTGAGGGTGGCCTATATCCACCAAACCAATGAATTCGCAGACCTGTAAATAAGAAATTAATGCTTGTTGTTTTAAGCTGGCTTATTTAGCAGCAATATTATAGTAATAGCTGAATAATGCACCTGGTAGAAATAACAGCTGCCAAATGAAAAAGTAACGTATTTAGTATACTATTATTAGTGTAAAAAAAGAAAGGGGAGAAAGTAGTATTATGGACTTATATTTACAAAAATCTCTAGAAAAATAAACTAATAAAAATAGTTTGCTGGAATAGAAACAGGAATAGGTTGAATGAAGTATGAAAGTGAGAGAGAGCCCTAGCCAGTTTGGCTCAGTGGATAGAGCGTCAGCTTGTAAGTCTACAGTTGCTTGCGAGGTTTGGAAAAATAGATTTGAACTGAGGAGTCAGAAGCTCTTCTGGGAAATGGGCTTTTCCTCCTTCTGATTCGTAGTCATTTTCCTTTTGCTAGTTCTCTCAGATGACAACTTTGCTGATTCATTCAATAGGTGGGAGGAATAGGGAGAGGGCTCCTTCTACCAGTGGTATAAAAGGTGGGCTCAGATCTAATCGAAAGCATAGACATTAGCATCTGACCCTTTTATTTCTAATTTATCGTAAAACTTACTGGTAATAAGTTCATCATGTAGTACAGAAATCAATTTTAGTTTTCATATTTGTTTAATAAATACAGGTGTGCGACTTAAGGAAGGCTGTAATATAAATCGAAGTTTATTTATTTTGGGACAAGTGATCAAGAAACTTAGTGATGGACAAGTTGGGTAAGTTTATCCCATTGTCATTTACCTGTTAATACTTACATTTTTCATGAGGTTGAAAATTATTATAGTTCAGTGACAAATAAAAGTGCTGATTTCTTTCAGATATTCAAAAGCTTTTTGTGATTCTGTGAGCATACCTATGACTATGACCAGCTAAATTAACTTATTTTAAATATTTGTAGCCAGTAATTTTTATCTGCCCTCTTTAACCTGAAAATAATTTATTTTTAAAGCTGTAGCTACTTTAAAGTTCTGCATTAATAAAGTAATCATTTTTGTTATATAAAAATTCTTACTCTTTCTTCCTAAACTCATTTCTCACCCAGAGGTTTCATAAATTATCGAGATAGCAAATTAACACGAATTCTGCAGAATTCCTTGGGAGGAAATGCCAAAACACGTATTATCTGCACAATTACTCCAGTGTCTTTTGATGAAACTCTTAGTACTCTCCAGGTGAGTTTGATTTTTTTTTAATCTCAACTTAATTTGGGGGTAAATCACCTTAAAGAAGAAAAAAATACCTACTAAGCTTAGCTGTAGGTTTTTTGGCTTTATTTTGGGTTTTTTGTTTTTATTCATTTTCCTATTGATTTTTTTTTTAAGAGAGAATGGAAGGGAAGGAGGAAGATAAGAGAGAGAAACATTGATGTGAGAGAGACACATCAATTGGTTGCCTCCTGTGAGCACCCCAACTAGGACCAGGAATCGAACTTGGAACCCTTGACAGGAAATTGAACCCACAATCCTTTGTGTGGGCTGATGCTCCAACCACTGAGCAACAGCAGCCAAGCTAGCTGTGTTTTCTTTTTTTCATTGACATAACATACCTGTTAAAATTAATGTGCTGTCTACTAAATAGAATTAATTTTCCCAGATTTTAATCATTCATATCTCATCTCCACAATTTTTGCCACATCCAACACTTTTACTGAAATTAACATATTTTTATTTAAATAACTCACTTTTTACTTAATTTATTATAGAAGGATACTTTTTATCAGTCCCATAAATGAAAACTAGAATCACCTGCAACAGGTAGAAGTTGAGTCAAAAAAGTGTTTGTCTTTATAACAATATTTCTTAAATTCCTGCTAGCTAATTGTTGCATGCCTTGACTCTGAGCTTAAAGCCTATACTTTCTGTTTTGGCTTTGTTTTTGTTGCGGGGGAGGGGAAGTTAAAAGAGAGATGAGAAATTTCAATAGAATAGCTTTTTCAATGAAGGGTTCAGTGATTTAATGGTTATCTTCATGTTACCACTTAAAAGTTACTTCTGATAATTACTTTAAGAAACATTGCTTTAAAGAGCTATTGAGCACAGGATCAAGGTACTGTCAGAGAAACAAAGATAGAAGATAGAGTCCCTGGCTTCACAGAATTTATAGTCTTATGGGGAAGATTAAACTGTCTTCCAACATAATTGCCTTGGACTAATAGTTACGTGGCTAATAAGGAAGAACAGATGCTTTTGACCTAAAGCAAAGCTTCAGGTAGAGGGAGCAATTTGCATTGGCTTTTGAAGAGTAGATGGGATTCTAGTAAGCCAGTGTTTGTAGGTTTTCTGTCACCATCTGTCTTTAAAATAGTTGACTCTCCTTTAAGATATTTCAGTTTCAGGGTAGGTTACAGGAATTGTTATAGCACACGGAATGTTCTTTGTGTTGAAAAGTATTAAGCCACCCTGAAAGAGCACTGATTTTTCAATACAAAACTTAACTACAAGAAACCTAAATATTGACTAAAATAAATGTTTTAGTTTCGAGCACTTAACACTCATTTTTTTTTTCCAGTTTGCCAGTACTGCTAAATATATGAAGAATACTCCTTATGTAAATGAGGTATCAACTGATGAAGCTCTCCTGAAAAGATATAGAAAAGAAATAATGGACCTTAAAAAACAGTTAGAGGAGGTATGTATGAACCATGTATTTCAGTAAAGAATGGGACAGAAATAGAATTGAGATCTGCCTAAATGTTCAGAAGGGCTCTTAAATCATCAGTATATGTGTCATGTGACCTAACTTTAAAACAGTGTTCAACTAAGAAGAAATCAACTCAAAAAGTTTTAGTTTAATTCACTATAAACTGAAAGATTTGGTTTCTTGCATTTATTTTCTATTTCATTTTTCATTTCCAAAGGGCAAAATTTGAGATTTTTAAATGGGCCAAGTAAATACCTTTTTAAAAAATATATATTTTTATGATTTCAGAGAGGAAGGGAAAAGGAGAGCTAGAAATATCAATGATGAAAGAATCATTCATCAGCTGCCTTCTCCACATCCCCCACTGGGGATCAAGCCTGCAACCTGGGCATGCCCTGATCAGGAATCGAACTGAAACTTTCTGGTTCATAGGTCCATGTTCAACCACTGACCCACACCAGCCAGACCAAGTAGATACTTTTTAAAAATTATCACAAATATAGGGAAGTGAGTTAAAAAGGGAAACCATGTATGGTTACATAACACTTTTTTTTTTTTTTTTTACTAACAAATACATTTTTAATCCTGATTTTATGCAGATTTAACATAATATTTTATACAACACTTAGCAAATTCTTTGGACACAAAAATTCTCAAGTAATTCTCCCCAACAGAAGCAAATGCATTTATACAAATTTATATTATTTCTATAAGCTATTGATTTCTTTTGCACAGAAGAAAAGGTTTGACTAAATTATTGGTAAATAGTATACATGTAAGAGTGTTTTTCAAGTTCAAAATGTTCTTTGTTTGCAAACACACCTTTTTTACATGTAACAGCCTCTAAAACTACTTTCTGTAGTTTCATGTTATCTTAAATTCCTTTTCTAACCCTGCAGTATCAATCTAATAAAATAGCATGATCACTTGTCATTGTAATTTATTTGTCTTAATCATTATGGTTCCCAAATGATCTTTTAAAAGATGAACTCTGAGATACCATATGGTAGTCTTTAAAAAAAATCTCTTCTTTTGCTGTAGATATTCAGGTCTCTACTTTTCTGACTTCTCTGCATGTTATTTATATATTTTCAGGCACTTAATAGAATTGCTCTAGCCCGACTGGTGGCTCTGCGGTTGAGCATTGACCTATGAACCAGGAGGTGATGGTTCAACTCTGGTCAGGGCATATGTCCACATTGCCAGTTTGATCCCCAGTAGGGGGTATGCAGGAGGTGTCCAATAGATGTCTCTAATCGATGTTTCTGTCTCCCTCTCCCTTCCTTTTATTTATTTATTTTTTTGTTTAAATAGAATTGCTCTAACAGCATTGTTATAATCTTATACATGGCATACAGAGTATGCACATGAGGAGAACTATATTTTACTGATTTTATTATAAGATTGAGAAACTGTTATGGTAACTGCATATTGGTGTTCTGCAGGAAGAGTATTTAATTTTAGTAACATTGAAATGTTCATGGTTCTCAAAAATTTATATTAGGTTACTTTTCAAGGTTTTAAAACCTAGCCATATTCATTATTATAACCAAATATTCTGTAGGTTTCTATAGAGACTCGGGCCCAGGCAATGGAAAAAGACCAATTGGCTCAACTTTTGGAAGAAAAAGATCTGCTTCAAAAAGTACAGATTGAGAAAATTCAAAACTTAACACGAATGCTGGTGACCTCTTCTTCCCTCACATCACAACAGGAATTAAAGGTAAAAATGTAAATGTTGACAGCTTAAACTTGGTATTAAGAGAATAGAATTGGCATTCCTATATGTTTATTCTCTAGTTATGTATTTCTTATCCTTTGATACAGTATATTCAAGAAACTCAGAATTTTTTGTGCATTTGCCTATACACATTCCTGATTCCCACATGCAGAGATAGAAATTCAAGAAGTCTGGCACATAATCAAGGAATAGATTTGAAATGTGCTTCTTAAGAAATTCTAATGAAATTGATTAGGTGATTGGGAGCCACAGACATCTAGAGTGGGAATATTTTCTCTTTAAACAAATATTCATCTCAGGAAAATTGAACTAGAATATAAGTCAACATAGAGATCAGAATTCTGGCTTCCAGTATTCTGATTCTTTTTGTTTCTACTAGGATAGTTGGATATCTGTTGTCCAACAGGTATTTTTGGGGTCTGGTGGTGTAATAGTTAACAGAATGACCTCTGGAGCTGAACTGCCTGGATTTAAATCCCAATTCTGTCAGTTCCTAACTCTGGGCCGTAAGCAATTTCTTAAATTCTAGAGGCCCAACGCATGAAATTTGTGCAAGAGTAGGCCTTCCTTCCCCCCACTGCCGGCACCAGCTTCCCTCTGGCACCCGGACCTGGACTTCCCTCCAGGTCCCGGGACCCAGGCTTCCTTCGCAGCCCCAGCTTCGTCCAGAAGTACGTATGGTCTAATTAGCATATTATGCTTTCATTATTATAGGCCTGGTGCACGAAATCGTACACAAGAGCAGGGGTCCCTCAGCCCAGCCTACACCCTCTCCAATCCGGGATCCCTCTTACAATCCAGGACCACTGGCTCCTAACCACTTGCCTGCCTCTCTGCCTGATCGCCCCTAACCGCCTCTGCCTGCCAGCCTGATCGCCTCCTGGCTGCTCCCCTGCTGGCCTGATCACCTCCTGGCTGCTCCCCTGCTGGCCTGATTGCTCCCAACTGCTCCCTCTGCCAGCCTGCTTGTCCCCAACTGCCCCCCCCCCCCCCGCTGGCCTGATTGCCCCCAACTGACCCTCCCTGCCGGCCTGATTGCCCCCAGCTGCCACCCCCCTCCCCCCCGCCAGCCAGCTCGCCCCCAACTCTCCCCACCCCCACCCCCCACTGACCTGATCGCTCCTAACTGCCTCTGCCTTGGCCCTGCCACCATGGCTTTGCCCAGAAGGATGTCTGAAAGGTCTCCCAGTCTAATTAGCATACTCCCCTTTTATAAGTATAGATACTTTGCTGCAGTTTCCTAATCAGTGAGATAGCCTGATCCCTACATTATAGGATTGATGTGAGAAGTAATATAGAATGTGTTTAACATCCCATATAGCAAACCCTCAATAAAGATTTGCTATTAAGATTATTATTAATATGCATTATGTTTAAATCACCATGCTAGGTATATGGAAGACCTCAAGAACTATGTATTAACTGAGTGATGATTAGAAAATAGCCCAATTAAAGATGTAGGGATGAGTGATTCAGGAAGACATCTACATGTACAGAAGTTGTGAAAAAAATATGTTTCTTGGACTTAAAATGTTCTAGTGGCAGGGGCATTTTAAATCACATCGTAAGTTTTAAGCTTTACATTATGCTAAGGACAGGAACAAAGCCTTGTAAGTAACATGATCAGAATTGCGTTTTAGAAAGGTGTAGAGCTGGTATGCACATTAGATTGATTGGGCCTCTACAAGGATGGTGGCTCTATTGGATAAACTGAAGAGCTATTTGGGAGGGCCATTCAACAGGAGTTTGTGATTGTTTAGATATGGGAGGCAGGGGAAGGGAGAAGGAGGTTTCCAGAATGACTTGCAGGCATTGCTAGGCTTACTGGACAGCTGGTACAGTACTCATTGTGTTAAGGGACAAGGAATATAGAGCAGTGATGCTGCTCAGTGTTTGGATTTGAGACATTAAAGGTGTCAGTTGAAAATGCAAGTGTATGAAAATCAAGTGAAAGATCTGAGATGCAGATAGCCATTTGGACATAAACATTACAGATTGATCCAAATTAAAGTCTTATGAATGGATGAGCTTGCTTTGGGAACATGCTGAGAATGAGAAGAACAGAGGGCCAAAGACAGAACCCCAAGAAACAGCAACTTTGTAGGTAAAGAAAGGCAGAGAAGAAGAATCCATAAAGGAGCCTAGGGTTAAGCTGTAGAGTTAAGGAAACAAGTGAATGTGGTCATGAGAAAAAGAGACTATTCCAGAGAGGCAGTGTGTCACATTCTACTGAGAAGTTCAAAAGCAATTTGTGTTATGTGTTGGGAGTGAAAGCCATCTTGCAGTGGGTTGAGATAGCCCAAAGGGATGGGATCTTAAATACAGCAGAAGGTCTGGACTTAGGTAGAGGGAGAAACACCTGTTCATTATAACAAGGAAAGGATAGACTTCAGCGCAAATAATGCTTTCATAAATATAGGCTTATATTTTCTTTGTGAAATAGGAAGTTTATTTATTTTTTTTTTTTATGCTGTGGTGGCAGGAGATGGTAAAGACACAAGTTTGTAGATTTGCTAAGGCAGTGGTCGGCAAACCGCGGCTCGCGAGTCACATGCGGCTCTTTAACCCCTTGAGTGTGGCTCTTCCACAAAATACCATGTGCGGGTGCGCACGTACAGTGCGATTGAAACTTCATGGCCCATGCACAGAAGTCGGTTTTCGGCTCTCAAAAGAAATTTCAATCGTTGTACTGTTGATATTTGGCTCTATTGACTAATGAGTTTGCCAACCACTGTGCTAAGGGTTTGCAATCGCTTAGTCTTTGTAATAATGGAAAAGAAAGCCCACGTGGAGAGGAGTGCGGCCAGGCAGTATTAAAGACCCAGGTGATGTTAGCAGCCAGACTTCTGGTTGTATGGCTCTGACAGCGTTCAGGAGACTGATAAAGGCTGAGGAGGTAGTGTAATGCATTGAGTGTTCACTGGATTGGAATAGGTGTAAGGAAAAGAGAATGGGTCAAATAATTTGAGGCTGTTGACCCAAAAAAAACATGATTCAAGTGATCATCTATGGAATCTAAGATGATGAGATGAGAACCAAGAGGGAGCTGGCAAGAAGGAAGTGGATCAAGGCAACAGAGCTCCCTCTTAAGCTTGATCGCCAGAATGGAATTGACTGAATCAATGAGGTGGAAGGATAGGAACTTTAAATAGAGTAGGAGGTCTAGGTTTAGGAATTTCAGATAATGGCAAGGTTCAGGAGTGGGTTGGGAGCAGATGGATTTGAGCTCAAAGTCTTTGAAGTGAAGGATTTTAATGACTGGGCTTTTGCAGAGCAGGCTGTGGAAAGGGCCTTCTATTTTAAGCAAAAAGATATTATGTGGTAGGAGCATGAAAGCACACAGTCATACAGATATATATCTGCATTATACAAATATCTATATCATACAGAAAATCTTGAAAAGCAATGCAGTGGAGTGGTTAGTGGATAGGCTCTGAAGTTACAGGCCTGGACTTAGCCACCAATTGGGTGTAAGATTGTACTCAACTTCTCCAAACTTTTTGGACCCTCAGCTTCTTTGAAAAATGGATGTGGTAATAGAGGACTATTGAGAGGATCAAATAAGATGAGACAATGCTTGTACTAGTAGAGTGATAAGAGAAGAATGGTAGCTATGAAATATGGAAAACCACAAACAGAAGGTGAGCAGAGAAAGAGAAACCAGCAAAGTGGAGTGAGTGGTGAGGACATTTAGCTGAGTGGGATAAGAATCAGGAGGTAAGTGTCTTTGAAGGAATGAGAAAGAAGATGGTGCAGAAACAGAAAGAAAATGGTAGCTAAGGAGAGTAAGGAGTCAAGATTTTTTGGTGGTTATTTTTCTTTTTTGTTTTTTGTTTTAATCAAAAGCAAACAGAGGCTTGTGCATTTGTAAAGCCGAGAGAAAGGAGCCTAGTGAAAATGACAAATGAACAGGTCATTAAGGGAGCAGGGTCCCACGAGAGAATAGAACAAATGAGACCAGGAGCACTGGTGGAGGCATTAGTTAGCCAAATCCTATCTAATCAAAGAGTAATATGCAGATTGACCATCACTCCAACACACAGATGGCTGCCCCCATGTGGTCAAAGATCCTGCCCCCATGTGGACACAAGATGGCCACCACAAGATGGCCAGCAGGGGAGGGCACTTGGGAGGGACCAAGCCTGCAAGGGAGGGCAGTAGGGGGTGATCAAGCCTGCAGGGGAGGGCAGTTAGGGGTGACCAGGCTGGCCGAGGAGGGAAGTTGGGGGGGACCCAGGCCTGCAGGGGAGAGCAGTTGGGGGTGACCAGGCCTGCAGGGGAGGGCAGTTAGGGGTGACCAGGCCTGCAGGGGAGTGCAGTTAGGGGCAAACAGGCTGGCAGGGGAGTGGTTAGGGGGTGATCAGGCTGGCAGGCAGAAGCTGTTAGGGGCAATCAGGAAGGCAGGAAGGCGAGCAGTTGGGAGCCAGCAGTGCTAGATTGTGAGAGGGATGTCCGACTGCCCGTTTAGGCCCTATCCTACCGGGATCAGGCCTAAACGGGCAGTCGGACATCCCTCTAGGGGTCCCAGATTGGATAGGGTGCAGGCTGGGCTGAGGGACACACACCACCCCCTCTTCTCCCCCCCCCCATACAAATTTCGTGCACCGGGCCTCTAGTTGGAAGATAATTGGCATTGTGAAGGGCCCTGTGAGAGGAAATTCAAATGCGCTACCTGACTGCTCCTTCCAACTTCAAGCTGGGTTCCTAAAGGTGCTTCTTTTAAGGATTATGTGTTACCCAATTTCTTTCAACTAAGTCCCAGAGAAATTTCTAAGATTCCAATTTTTTAGAAAATTTAAATAGTTTCATCAAATTTATGATGGGGTTAAACACTGATTTGAAAAGTTTGAGTATGTTTTCTTATCTCAGTATGTCCTTAGGCTGGTAAGATCTTAAACTAGGCTTGCTAAGAATTCTACCAAGGCAATCATTCTTAAAAAACGGAAACTATTTCCCATGTTTTATTATCTGAGTGAGGTCATTTTAATTTTTTTCCCTCTTTAGGCAAAAATAAAACGAAGAGTCACTTGGTGCCCTGGCAAAATTAACAAAATGAAGGACTCAAACTATGTTAATGAGTTTAATATGCCAATAAATACAACAAAAAGACAAAGGAGTGGTGTAAGTTCTGTAGGAGAAATTGATGAATGTGAGTGCTTTTTTATAAAAGTATCCCTACAATGGGAGACTTTACTGATTATATCTCAGTTAATGGGTAAACACATTTAAATAAAGTGTATGTTAGATGTGATTAGTGCTTTTGTGTCCCTAAAGCATATTCCAGTGGAGATGATGATAACAATAAGAAAATGAACATTCATGACGTTTTCTTTTCTTTTTTATGTTTATTTTACACTTTACAGCAATTTTCTTTGGTAAGATAGGGTGAAATAAATTTATTTTATTATTTAAAGTATTACAAATAGTAGTACATATGTCTCCTTTTTTTCCCCATTGACCTTCCCCCGGGCTTCCCTACCGCCCCCCCCACTACCCCCCCCCCCGGCACATGCCCTTACCCCACCCCCCCAGTGTCTTATGTCCATTGGTTATGCTTATATACATGTATACAAGTCCTTCGGTTGATCTCTCAACACTCCCCAGCCTTCTCGCTGTAATTTGACAGTCTGTTCGATGCTTCTCTACCTCTGTATCTATCTTTTTGTTCATCGGGTTATAATGTTCTTTATTATCCATAAATTAGTGATATCATGTGGCATTTTTCTTTCACTGCCTGGCTTATTTCACTTAGCATAATGCTCTCTAGTTCCATTCATGCTGCTGCAAATAGTAAGAATTCCTTCTTTTTTATAGCAGAGTAGTATTCTATTTGTAGATGTACCATAGTTTTCTAATCCACCATCAGCTGATGGGCATTTACACTGTTTCCAAATCTTAGCTATTGTAAATTGTGCTGCTATTGTACATAGGGGTGCTTATAGCCTTTCTGATTGGTGTTTCTGTTTTCCTGGGATATATTCCTAGAAGTGGCATTACTGGGTCAAGTGGCAGTTCCATTTTTAATTTTTTAAGGAAATGCCATACTGTTTTCCACAGTGGCTGCACCAGTCTGCATTCCCACCAGCAGTGCACGAGGGTTCCTTTTTCTCCGCATCCTCGTCAGCACTTGTCGTTTGTTGATTTGTTGATGATAGCCATTCTGACAGGTGTGAGATGGTACCTCATTGTTGTTTTGATTTGCATCTCTCCGATGATTACTAACTTTGAGCATGTTTTCATATGCCTCTTGGCTTTCTGAATGTCCTCTTTCAAAAAGTGTCTATTTGGATCCCTTGCCCATTTTTTGATTGGGTTGTTTATTGTAGGTATTTCTCTCTTTCCGAGTCCAGTGTGGCTAGAGAGCGGGTCCAGTTCCTGAGTAGGGGCGGCTGGGGATTGAGAAATAAAAGAAAGGGACAAGACACAGAGATAGAAGGAAAAAGCTGGGACCAGGTGGGACCACCATCCTCTTCTGATGGAGAGACAGGGACAGGAAGCCAATCCAGCAAGTTTATTTTATATCCCAAATACCAGGAAATTTCGCCAAAAGGTCAAGACCAAAGGAGATTATTTGCATTCTTGAGTAGGCCCTGAGCATTCCTGGTGCTAGGCTGAATTTCAATATTAAAACCACTTCTCCACACCACAGGCTGAAATGAAGGTCAAGATGACAACACCCTTGCCCTTTTGGCAAGGTGTGTTCCCAGGGTGTGGCTTTGATGACACCACTGGGTTCAGCTGACAATAATTAAGGAATGCCCATGTGCCTTCCCAGGTGCTGTCTACAGTTTATCTTCCTTTTGTCAAGTTGTATGAGTTCCCTGTAAATGTTGGAGATTAAACCCTTATTGAAGATAACATTGGCAAATATGTTCTCCCATGCAATGGGCTTTCTTGTTGTTTTGTTGATTGTTTCTTTTGCTGTGCAGAAGCTTTTTATTTTAATGTAGTTCCATTTGTTTAGTTTCTCCTTAGTCTCTCTTGCCCTAAGACAGTGGTCGGCAAACTGCGGCTCTGTTGACTAATGAGTTTGCCGACCACTGCCCTAGGATCTGTGTCTGTAAAGATATTGCTACGACATAAGTCTGCAATTTTGCTTCCTATGGAGTCTTGTAGGATTTTTATGGTTTCCCATCTTACATTCAAGTCCTTTAGCCATTTTGAGTTTCTTTTTTGTGTATGGTGTAAGTTGGTGATCTAGTTTCATTTTTTTTTGCATGTATCTGACCAAATTTCCTAGCACCATTTACTAAAAGAGGCTGTTTGACTCCATTGTATGCTCTTGCCTCCTTTATAAAATATTGAGTATAATAGCTTGGGTCAATTTCTGGGTCCTCTATTCTCCTCCATTGATCTATATGTCTCTTCTTGTGCCAATACCAGGCAGTTTTGAGAACCGTGGCATGGTAATATAGCTTGATGTCAGGTATTGTGATCCCTCCAACTTTGTTCTTCTTTCTCAGGACAGATATGGCTATTCGGGGTCTTTTTTTATTCCAGATGAATTTTTGGAAAGTTTGTTCTAGATCTTTGAAATATGCCATTGGTATTTTTATAGGTATTGCATTGAATCTATAGATTGCATTAGGTAGTATGGACATTTTGATGATGTTGATTCTACCAATCCATGAACATGGTATGTTCTTCCATCTGTTTATGTCTTCCTGTATCTCTTTTTTCAGTGTCTTGTAGTTTTCCAAGTACAGGTCTTTTATATCCCTGGTTAAGTTTATTCCTAGGTATCTTAATTTTTTTGGTGCAGTGGTAAATGGGATTGTTTTTTTTCAGTTCTCTTTCTGTGAGTTCATTATTGGTGTATAAAAAGGCCATAGATTTCTAGTTGTTAATTTTGTATCCCACTACATTGCCAATTTCATTTATTAAGTGTAGTAGTTTTTTTATGGAGTCTTTGGGGTTTTCTATGTATAGTATCATGTCATCTGCAAATAAGGATAGTTTTACTTCTTTTCCAATTTGGATGCCTTTTATTTCTTCTTCTTGTCTGATCGCTATGGCTAGTACTTCTAGTACTGTGTCGAACAGGAGTAGTGAGAGTGGGCATCCTGTTCTTAGGGGAAATGGGTTTAGTTTTTGACCATTGAGTATGATGTTGGCTGTGGGTTTGTCATATAGGGCTTTTATTATGTTCAGGTATGATCCCTCTATTCCCACTTTCCTGAGAGTTTTTTATCAAGAAAGAGTGTTGGATTTTGTCAAATGCTTTTTCTGCGTCAATTGATATGGTTATGTGATTTTTGTCTCTCAGTTTGTTTATGTGATGTATCACATTTATTGATTTGCAGATATTGCACCATCCTTCCATCCCCAGAATAAATCCCACTTGGTCATGGAGTATGATCTTTCTAATGTATTGCTGAATCTGATTTGCTAGAATTTTGTTGAGGATTTTAGCATCTATGTTCATCAAGGATATTGGCCTGTAGTTCTCTTTTTTTTGTGGTGTCTTTATCTGGTTTTGGGATTAAGGTAATGCTGGCTTCATAGAAACAGCTTGGAAGTATGCCTTCCTCTTGGATTTTTTGGAATTGTCTGAGGAGGATAGGTTTTAATTCTTCTTTGAATGCTCTGTAAAACTGTTTGGACCAGGGCTTTTGTTTGCTGGAAGATTTTTGATGACTGTTTCAATTTCTTCAGTTGTTATCGGCCTATTCAGTTTTTTTTATTCTTGGTTGAGTTTTGGGAGCTTTTATTTTTCTAGGAATATATCCATTTCATCTAGGTTGTCCTTTTTGTTGGAATAGAGCTGTTCATAGTATTTTTTCATAATTGTTTGTATTTCTGTGGGATCAGTTGTTATTTCACCTCTTTCATTTCTGATTTTATTTATTTGGGTCCTCTCTCTTTGCTTTTTGGTGAGCCTGGCTAGAGGTTCATCAATCTTGTTTATCCTTTCAAAGAACCAGCTCTTGGTTTTGTTGATCTTTTGAATTGTTTTTTTGTTTGTTTGGTTGGTTTTGTTTTTTGGTCTCTATTTCATTTATCTCCACTCTGATCTTTATTATTTCCTTCCTTCTGCTTAAGCTGGGCTTTTCTTGTTGCTCTCTTTCTAACTCTTTGAGTTGTAGGGTTAGGTAATTTATTACCATTGTTTCTTGTTTTTTGGGGTAGGCTTGTAGAGCTATGAACTTTCCTCTCAAGACTGCTTTCGCTGTGTCCCATAGATTTTGGATTGTTGTGTTTTCATTGTCATTTGTTGCGATGATGTATTTTATTTCTTCTTTGATCTCTCTGGTAACCCAGTCATTGTTTAATAGCATGCTGTTTAGCCTCCAGGTATTTGATTTTTTTTGGATTGTTTTTATTGTAGTTGATTTCTAGTTTTATTCCATTGTGATCTGAGAAGATGCTTGATATGATATTTCTTCTTGAATTTGAAGAAACTTTGCCTGTGACCCAATATGTGGTCTATCTTTTAAAATGACCCATGTGCACTTGAGAAGAATGTATATTCTGTGGCTTTGAGGTAAAATGTTCTGAAGATGTCAATTAATTCCATCTGATCTAATGAGTCATTTAGGATTGATGTTTCTTTGCTGATTTTTTGTTTAGAGGATTTGTCCAGTGGTGTTAATGGGGTATTAAAGTCCCCTACTATGATTGTATTGCTGTCAATCTCTCCCTTGATATCCTCCAGAAGTTTTTTATGTATTTGGATGCTCCTGTATTGGATGCGTATATATTTACCAGAGTTATTTCTTCTTGTTGGATTGCTCCCTTTAGTATTATGAAGTGGCCTTCCTTATCTCTTGTTATGTCCTTCACTTTGAGATCTAATTTGTCAGATATAAGTATTGCTATCCCATCTTTTTTTCATTTCCATTTGCCTGAAAAACCTTTCCATTCTTTCACCATCAGTCTGTGTGAGTCCTTTTTTCTGAGGTGGGTTTCCTGTAGACAGCAGATATATGGGTCACATTTTCTTATCCACTCAGCTACCCTATGTCTTTTGATTGGAGCATTTAAACCATTTACATTTAAAGGTATTATTGATAGGTACTTGTTTTTTGCCATTTTCATTCTTTACCCCGTATTCCTTCTTCGCTTCCTATTTCTTCTTTTTACAGCAGACCTTTTAGCATTTCTTGCATTGCTGGTTTGGTGGTATTAAACTCCCTTAGTCCTTTTTTTGTCTGTGAAGCTCCTGATTTCACCCTTAATTTTTATTAATAGCCTTCCTGAGTACAGTATTCTTGGATTCAGACCCTTCCTTTGCATGACTTTGTATATTTCATTCCATTCCCTTCTGGCCTGATGTGTTTCTGTTTAGAAATTAGTCGCTAGTCTGATGGGGGATCCTTTGTAGGTAACTTTCTGTCTCTTTCTGGAAGCTTTTAAGATTCTTACTTTGTCGTTGGTGTTTGCCAATTTAATTATAATGTGCCTTGGTGTTGGTCTTTTGGGGTTCATTTTGTTTGGGACTCTGAGCTTCTTGGATTTGTGTGAGTTTTTTCTTCCCTATATCTGGGAAGTTTTCTGTCATTATTTCTGCAAACAGGTTTTCTATTTCTTGCTCAGTTTCCTCTCCTTCTGGTACTGCTATTATGCGGATGTTGTTTCTTTTCATGTTGTCCCATACTTCCCTTAGGCTCTCCTCCTGTTTTTTAAGTTTTTTTTTTTTTCAAGATGCTGGTCTGCTTGGGTATTTTTTCCTACCTTGTCTTCTAGCTCACTGATGCGGGCCTCTGCTTCTTCTAGTCTACTGTTAATGCTTTCTATTGAGTTCTTTATAGCAACAATATCATTTTTCATTTCTTCTTGGTTCTTCCTCATGTCCTCTTGGTTTTTACACATATTGTTGAATTTGTCTTCCATTCTTTTCAGCGACCTTATGACCATATCTCTGAATTCTTTCTGTGACATATTGCTTGCCTCCATTTTACTTTTTTTTCTGGTGATGCCTGCTTTTCTCTCATATGCAGGCTGTTTTTTTTGTCTCCCCATGATCTCTCTTCTCCATGTGTCTGGTTATGTTGCTCTCTCTCTCCTTTCCCTAGGCGAAATCTGACCTTTCTGTGAGAAGGTGCAGGGCTCATCCTAGTCCGCCTATTCACGCTGCTTGAAATCCAGTGTTCCTGGGTTCACATCTGGTCCCTGGGTGTTCTGGTTGTAGAGTCCTCATGACATTTTCTATTTCCAGGTCTCCTAAAAATGATGCACTGTCATTAGACTACATAAGACAAATATTTTTGTTGTTTGTGTTCTAATCTTTATCCAATTAAATTACTATTTATATAACATCTGCCTTAAACGTTGCTAATCTTAAAAAGGTGGAATTTACACAGAAAATTTTCCAAGTTATGTCTAACACTTGAAGTATTTTAGGGGCATTTAAAAAACTACTTAACAAACTACTTAACTACTTTGATCAAATCTCAAATTCATAATTTGTTCTTTTTACCTATATTGTGTTAAGGTGCCTGTATTTTATGATTAATTCTAGCCAGTGATCTCAATTCACAAAATAATATGTACAATCACATCTGTTCTTAATGTATTCTTGGCAGTCATGCTATGAGCACATAATAACTAATTTGAGCTTATTACATCTGATCGGAATTCTTTTAATAATCTATACTTTGAGTTTTAGGAAACTTACTAGCATATTTATGTATAAATTTCTTTTCCCCTAATTAATAGCTGTCTGTTCAGAGGCTGATGTTTTCAGTAACACCCTTGATACAATAACGGATATGGAGTGGAATCCAGCAACAAAGCTACTAAGTCAGGTAACTTGAATGTATTTCACGGAACATTATCCTTTTACTCTTTAAAGTCACTTGTTACTGGTGTTTACTGTTGTTATAGCACAGTGGTTGGCAAACTCATTAGTCAGCAGAGCCAAACATCAACAGTACAATGATTAAAATTCTTTTGAGAGCCAAATTTTTTAAACTTAAACTTCTTTAACGCCACTTCTTCTAAATAGATTCACCCAGGCCGTGGTATTTTGTGGAAGAGCCACACTCAAGGGGCCAAAGAGCCGCGTGTGGCTCGCGAGTCTTGGTTTGCCGACCACTGTTACAGCACATTATGGCTCTGACTTAATTTCAGTAACAGTGTTGGTTCTAATTAAGGTTTCTTCACTCATTAGACTCACAGCTGATAATTGTACCATCCAGAAGAAAGCTAAAAGCTTTATAAAATGGGTGTATGGTAATAGGTAAAACTTTCAGTCCATTATCAGCAGATTTTGGTATCTATGATTTACTTTCTTCTGTTTTGCCTTGGAAAATCTCCTAAGGGTAAAAAAATAAAACGGCTGATATTAAAAGTGTCAAAATTCTCAGGCCTATAGTACAATAATACATCGGGGAGAGGTAATGTTGCCAAATAATAATGAAAAATAAAATTAAATGTATTATATATGGTCTTATCACAACTTTAGGAATAAGGGCTCCTATAGCAAAAATCTTAGTAAATGTAGATTCCATGTTTACTTTCCCAGCTGCAAATGTTCAAAGAAAAAGATATAGTTCTGTATATGTATTCGTTAAAGTAATTTCATGTTAATTTTTGAATAAAATTGGAACCTTCTTAGGAATTATTAGCTAACCACTGTAATTAGTCATAAATTAGTTATTATAATTAGTTAAGTATTATTGGTAAAGTGGTTTTGTTGTCCTTAAAGCATACTCCAGAAGCTTGTTGATTTTATAAAATCCTTGGTCTTAGTTTTTGGTTTTTATTGATTGTGGATTGTTTTTTTTTAACTCATATTTGTTTCACCTGTGCTTATTCTCAAGCAGAAGAAGGAATTAAAAACATCTTTGGGAAGGTTTAGTTAATCTGCCCCTTGATGGATTTGTATGATAAAATTTATCTCTTTATCATAAAAGTATAGAAAACAGAAGCAGGTCTCTGTTGAGGATGGCAAAAACCTAGAAGTGGATAGTTTTAGAGATCAATAAGTAATACCTCTGTTTCACTCCTAATTCAAAGCCATCTGAAAAATAAAGTAAAATTCGAATCAGACCGGTGAGGTAAATCATCAGCTTTATTCCTAAGGAGCTTAAGGATCTGTGATAAAATAGATTTTCCATTATGCATCCTATCTCCTACTCCTGATGAACTTTTCCAGTCAGGCATAGGCAGAGCATTTGTTTATATGGTCTTTTTATTTTTATTTTTTTTTAATTCTACCCCTTTCTAAGTAGTCGTCTGTTCTAAGTTAGCTAATTTACCACAATACAAATTCTTTATTTTGCTGTGGATCAAGCTAAAACACTAGGATGATATTGAAAAAGAGAATGGCCTAAACTACCAAATGATTCAAAGTTAAATTTATGTGACTAGTCCAAATTTTTAGTTAAGTAAACAAACATATAATCTGAATTCTCTCCAGCTTGAAAATCTGGTTTTGTTTACAACAGGAAAACTTAGAAAGTGAGTTGAATTCACTTCGTGCTGATTATGATAATCTTGTGTTGGACTATGAAAACCTAAGAAAAGAAAATGAAGAAATGGAATTGAAATTAAAAGAAAAGAATGATTTGGATGAATTTGAGGCTCTAGAAAGAAAAGCAGAAAAAGATCAAGAGGTACAGATATATTGTTTTTAAAATAGTTAAATCATATTTGTTTGACCTGTTTCTTATGCTCAAGAGGAAGAAGGAATTAAAAACATCTTTAGGAAGGTTTAACCTATTGATGGATTTGTATTGAAGAAATTTTAATATCTAGCTGTATGCTTTATGTATAGATACTACATATTAATGGAATTTTTTCATAGAAAGTATATTCCTAAACAGAACATTATTAGAAAGCTAGGGAAGCTAATTTTGCACTTTTCTTTTTCCATGTAAGAGAGTTATTGTGAAACTAATACTAAATAGTTTTTATGGAAGTATTAGAAATAAAATAGATCATTTAAATTTTCTAAGTATGTAATGTTAGGCTACATGTTAAGAGAACCTAACCCAGAAACCATGAAACTTTGGGAACTTAAATTGTCCTAAAGAATCAAGAAATTTCTTAGTGCAGGAAGTCCTTAACTTACAGTTCACAGAAACTATGAATTCTTTTGCAGAACTTTTGAATACATATTTATTTTTCTTTATTTACCTAGTGGAACAGGAATCCATTGCTGGTCTCAGACTTGTGAAGTGATCCACAAATACCCCAAAAATAAGAGCCAATGTTTTGGTATAGTTAAAATATGAGTTAATTTGCAGATACTTCTCACATTTCTAAATGAATAGTCCAAAGGGATACAGTCCTTTTTTCTCAGTATCATTGATTAGTTTCTCATCTTCTACCTTTTTAAAAGCAAAAAGAATTCTGTACCAAAACTATTTCCATTCTACCTACAAATTAAAGTGACTCCTGCATTTCACAGACATTATATCCTGGGAGGCAAAAGTCAATAAGTTCTCCACAGTTTCATTTAATTTATTTTAAATTTGCGTATTAACGAAATGCAAAATGTCATGAAAAGAATATTGGGCTTCAATCAATAAAACCAGTTTTATTGAAAGGGTATGATCTAGTGTCATGGTTAAGAGCCAAACTACCTTGATTTAATCCCCAGTTTTGCTGCTTAAATAGCTCACAGATTCAAGCCTGGTGTGTATTATCGGCAAGTTCTTGAGCACAAGTTGCATTTCAGGGCTTACTTCATGTGAATCTCCATCCTTCTGGTTAGATCAGGTGCTTACCAAGTTTCTTTCTAATTCCAAAATTTCATTTATTTTTTTGTATGTTTCTAGTTATAAATAACATGACAAAATTAACTTTGGGCATACATGTAACAACAATTTCTCAAATTATTCTTACATCACTTATACATTCAATTAAAAATAAAAACTGAAGCTCATTGAATTGAGTCACACACAAAAAGATTACAAAGTAATACAGAATCTATGTCTTAAAACTCACATCTGACTTTTTATTTTTCCTTTTTAACCACCGTCAGGGGGGGAAATAATACAATTCTCTTCAGTTTTGCTCAAACACAAATTGAAATTCTTGGTTCTGTAAGATAATCTAAAATATTAAATATTAAAGGCTTACTCTATTTGAAAATTGTTTTACAATATCCATTGAATTTTAAGCTAAAAACATAAGTCTATGTGCGTACAGTAAAACATGTTCCAAAATGTACATCGGGGGGGTAAGTTTAACAAAAGGTGAGTGAAAGTCATATTATGGTCTGAGGATATGTGCCCTGGTTTACCTAAGGGTTTCATCAAAAATCACCAAAGTTGTGAATAATTTTCAAGTGAGAATGTAATACAGGGTGTTTAAACAGTAATTTTAGAAGGCAGAATAAATAAGGCCAAGTGTCATCATACTCAGAGAACAAGAGAAACTTCAATCCTCTACCTATTTTAACTTGATCTATTTAATTTTATAATTTTTAAACTTGGAGATTTTTGTCTTTAAGAAGTTAAATTTCATTTCACCTGCTGCGAATTACAGTTGAAATCTGTACTATTTTGTATATAACAATGGATGATCTTTTGATCATATTGTACATTTTCTCTTTGTGCTCATTAAACAATATATTAAATAATGGTTACACCCAGATCATTACAAAAGTCACATAATCTTTTCCTGTTCCTGGTACTTAAAATAAAGTGTTGTTTCATATAAAAGTAGGAGAATTATTCTTGATGAATGCTTTAAAAATTTAAGATTGATTATTTAGTTCTGTATAAATAAATGTGATTTTCTAATGCAAAAGTTAGAAGTAGAAGAAAGGGTAACAGAGAGAGCCAATTTAAACTTTAACCAATACAGATGTCTAAAACTTTGCTGAAAAAGAGAGTAGCCACTAATTACATGTGGCAATTGATCACTTGAAATGGGGTTAGTCTGAATTGGCTTAAGCATAAAAAGAAAAAATTTAAAATATTTTCTTAATTTTTATTATTGATTACAGGAAGAAATTATAATAATATTTTAGATATATTTGGCTAGATAAAATATATTAAAATTAATTTTACCTGTTTCTTTTTACTTCTTTTTAATGTGGCTACTAGAAAAATTAATTACAAATTTTGCCTCCCCCAAAAAAAAAATTGGGAGAGAAATCGCATTATATTTCTATTGATTGGTGCTAATCTAAAATAAGAGTGTCTAAACTAGCAGTAGTCTGAAATCTAAAACTAGTTAGAACTAAATTTAGCACAAAAATTGCCAATACTCAAATATTTAATGCTACAGATGTTTTGATAGAAAGGAAACTTTAATAGAAATACTTACATCTTTAAGTACTTATACATTAGACAGTTGAACAATATAAAGCAAAAACATTAACTTTCCAATATTTCCTATAAACCATCAAAGTAACAGTTGATAATTCCGTGCAAATCTCTCTAGCTTTGGTGAACAGTAATAATATTGTAAAGGCTCCATGAATCTACCATAATCCAAATCTAAGTTTCAAATCACAATTCATTGAAAAGTATGCCAGTGTAAAAACAAATAGATAATTTGAGAGAAAAGAAATCTCTTAGGATAAATACATTTCTGTACTTAACCGAAACTAAAGCCTAATAGAAGCATGTTTTTGTAAAATTTGATTACTACTTTATCTCCTCCAAGTAGTGCATACTAATTTGCTTTTGCAGTTATTGTAGCTTTATTAACAGATGACAAATCTGTTATTTGGGTCATGATGAGTTTTGTTGTTTTTTTTCTTGTTTGCTTGCTTCCTGGGGTTTGCAGAGATTTTGTTTGGTTGATTGGGCTTGGGGTTTGATTTGGGGCTTTTTTGGTACTCTTAATGAGATGCTCTGTTATAGTAGCTTGAATAATTATTTCTCAGTCTCTTACTTTTTGGGTGATTCTGAAGCAGTGATTCAATTTTTTTTTTTTTGCTTTATTAACTTGGTTTGCTCTGTTGCTTGTTCACATGCTCTTACAGATGCAACTAATTCATGAAATTTCGAACTTAAAGAATTTAGTTAAACATGCAGAAGTATATAATCAGGACCTTGAGGTGAGCATTTATGTTCATATTTCTACTAAGGAACTAGAACTATAAAACAAATCATACATAATTGAATATGACTTATAATTTCAGAAAATTATATTTCTTAAGTGTCAACTTTTTGAATTTTACTGTTTACCAATTTGAAATGTTAATAAGTTCCTTTTAATCCCCTAGAATTCAAATCCAATTAAATTGTTTTATCTCCTTTGATTTCTTTTAGAATGAACTAAGTTCAAAAGTAGATCTACTTAGAGAAAAAGAAGACCAGATTAAAAAGTTACAGAAATACATAGACTCTCAGAATTCAGAAAGTGTGGCAATGGACTTGTCATACTCATCGGTAAAAATCAGGTTTATTTTATTATGTAATAATGTTAATATTTATAGCATACCTTCATCATCATCATCATCATCATTAAAGCAAATGCTTATATTAAGCCAACTATGTGGTGATCATTGTAATGTTTTACCTACAGTATTTAATCTTGTCAATAACCCTATGAGAGAGGGACTATAATTAGGAACATTGGCATTTTTACCGATAAGGAACCATTCATGGAGAGTTGAGGATACCATCCTTTGAGTGAATATAAACAAGTAGGTTATGAGCTTCCATTAAAAAATTAGTAATTTAAAAATGTTTTAATTCTTCAGTTGTTTTGTACAAATACATGCAGAAGTATGTAGTCAATGTATTCAGGTGAGCACTTACATTGTTGGTAAAGATCTAGAACTAAAACATACATAAATGAGCATGTTTTCATAAATCTCATTAATTTCACTGATATTAATGTATTCTCATAATTTAAGTAACTATTTTCAACAGTTTGAGTATTTTTCGGAAACTATTGTTCTAGACTACTTTATTTGATACTAGATTGTGGTATTAAGTAACATTGACATGGTGAAATTTTGATTTTTTTATTTATTTGCTCAATATACTTCACTACAAGAAAATTAACAGTTTCTAGCTTGAATTTTTTAAATCGTGGTTTCTGTTCTATTGTTTTTGTTTTGAGTTTTTCATAGTAATCTTTGTTAGCTTCTATTAATGACAGATGATTCTTTTTAAAAGTATTCTCGCCTGGCCTGTGTTGCTTAGTGGTTGAGCTTCGACCTATGAACCGGGAGGTCACAGTTCAGTTCCGGGTCAGGGCACATACCCTGGTTGCAGACTCGATCCCCAGTGTCGAATGTGCAAGACGCAGCCAATCACTGATTCTCTCTCATCATTGATGTTTCTATCTCTCTCCCTCTCCCTTCCTCTCTGAAATCAATAAAAAATATATACATATATATATATATATATATATATGTATGTATATATATGTATATATATATATTTTTTAAGTATTCTCACTGTTCTAAGCTGTGGGTAAGAAAGGTGCTTTCATATAATCCTGGATAGTAGGATTAATAAAGTAGCAAGCAGAATTGCCAATTTTTTAAAAATTGTTTCTTACGCTTCATTCATTCATGCATGCTTTAATATTTTGCCAAGTACATATGGTTGAATTTTTTTAAGCTAAAGTCATGTTAAAATGCCACTTTTCTCTAAACATGGCTTCTGGCTTTTTTTTCATATATTTATAGGTCATTTGCATTTTCCCTTCACTAAGTTACTTATTTGTATATTTTCTCTATTTTCCTATTGGATAATTTTCTTTTCAAGTGGTAATTTAATTTTTTAATTTAATCCTTACCTGAGGATGGGGAGGAGAGACAGAGACAGAGAAACATTGATGTGAGAAAGAAACATCTATCTGTTGCCTCCCATATGCCCCAACCAGAGATGAATCCAAAACCAGGATATGTGCCCTGACCAGGAATCAAACCTGAAACCTTTTGGTGTACAAGATAACACTCCAACCACCTGAGCCACCTGGCCAGGGCTAATTTAATATTCTTAATCTTAATTATTAACTACTAGCCTATCATGTTAAAATAAAAATACATAGGGAACTTTAGCTGAACAAAAGGGTGGTAACGTTTCCAATTCTGAGAAAGTTATATTTCACTAAAATCTTTTCTGTCTTGTGTATAGGAAGACACCGAAGATCTAAAACAAAAGAAACAAACTCAGCTTGATGCTGAAATTATAGCCCTTGATGCCAAGAGAGAATCAGCTTTTCTTAGGAGTGAAAATCTGGAGCTGAAAGAGAAAATGGTAGGTGATTTTTGTAATATTTTCAAAATTGAGCACTTGTAATGATCAGTACATTTTTGTAAATTTGCAATGTTTCTCTTAATAGAAAGAACTTGAAAGTATGTGCAAGCAAATGGAAAGTGATAATCAGTTACATCAAAGCCGGTTGGAGGCAGAAAAGAAAATACAAGTTGATCTGGAGCAAGAATTACAATATTCTTTTAATGAAATAACAAAACTCAACTCCCTTTTAGATGGCAAAGTTCCAAAAGGTATCTTGAAATTTCAGACTACATCTTTGCAAATCTAACTTTCTGTTGAAATGTACCTAAAGGATTTTGCAACAATATTCCAATGATTGAAAATCTATTCATCTCTGATTTTCAATAACTTAATATTAACTTTCAATATTATATGTATTGGTATGTATAAATGTTTCCATGGACTTCAGATTATAAGGGTTAAAATTTGTACATGTTCTTAAAAAAGGTGATTCAAGAAATATTAACATGTATAGAGATGGATAGACTTTTGGGGGACGATTTATTTAATTTACCAAAAATTTCCTAGATTTGCTCTGTAATTTGGAATTGGAAAGAAAGATTAAAGATCTCCAGAAAGAACTGAAGAAAGAAGTTGAAGTAAATGAAGCTTTGCATGGAAAAGTTAATTTACTCTCAGAATTGAAATCTTTACCTTCAGAAGTAGAAATGCTAAGGAAAGAGGTAAACTTTTTTAAGCAAATAACTCTTATTTTGATGATAAAGTTAAACAAGAAAATACATTGTTAAAGAGACAATAAAAATATTGCCTTTTCTCAGTCAAATCTTTACTTAATTTTCAATGTCTTTTTTTTTTGTAGAAAAATATTTTTGTGTTTGTTTTTGTTTTTCTGAAAACTTCAGTAGATCATACATTATTAACAATGCTAAGTATTCTTTTTTTCATAGGTAAATGATAAATCTGAAGAGCTATATCTAGTAACATCAGAAAAAGACAAATTGTGTTCTGAAGTAGTTCATAAGGAGAGTAGAATTCAAGATTTACTTGAAGAAATTAAGAAAACTAAAGATGACCTTGCAACCACCCAGTTAAATTATAAAAACATGGATCAAGAATTCCAAGATTTTAAAAATTGTCATATTGAATTTGAACAAAAGTATAACATGGTCCTTGAAGAGAATGCAAGAATAAATCAGGAAATAGAAAATCTCTCTAAAGAATCTCAAAAACTTGGTTTAACTTTGGATGACTTAAAGACAGAGGTTGGTAAAGATACCTTCTAGGGAAATGACTTTTTGTCTGCTGCAGTTTGGTTCCATGTATATGCCATAGAATGTTCTGCTTTTCACACTTACTTTGTCTTATTTTAAAGCTTTCTCGGAAAACCCAAGAACTTCAGCAAAATCAAGAAAGATTGAATGAAGTGGAACAGCTGAAGGAACAATTACAAAGTAGAGATTCCAGGCTGCAAACTGTAGAAAGGGAGAAAATACTGACTACTGAGAAACTTCACCAAACCTTAGAAGAAGTAAGGACCTTAACCCAAGAAAAGGACAATTTAAAACAACTCCAAGAGAGCCTGCAAGTTGAGAGAGACCAGCTGAAAAGTGACATTGAGGATACCGTAAACATGGTAAGGTTTTGACTGGTTAAATGTTGAAAACTTAGAACATCTTTAAAAACATTATCAGAGCCATCGTTTATTATTTATGATCAAGTAGAAACTATAAAATTATTTTCATTGTTTCACCTTATTCTAATGGAAATGGTTTTGTATTTCTCTGACAAAGAACATAGACACCCAAGAACAATTACGAAATGCTCTTGAATCTTTGAAACAACACCAAGAAACTATCAACACTCTAAAAATGAAAATTTCCGAGGACAGCTCCAAGAATTTGCCTGTAGAGAAAACCGTAAGAGAAACTAAGGATGAATTTCAGGAAGAGGTAAAGCGTTCCTGTTCAAAGTTTTCATATATTTACATATGAGCTTTCTCCTTAACCTCAAACACTTAAGTACATGATGGTAATCTCAATCTTATGTATTACTCACAGTGGTAATAACTAATAATAATTCATAAACTTCATCCTAATACCTTTGAAATAACTTCAAATATAACTGCTTACAATCAATTTGGAAAATGGCAAAAAATATTAGTTCACTTTTTTTTTTAATGCCCCTGACTGGAATTGAATCCAGGACCCTTCAGTTCGCAGGCCAACGCTCTATCCACTGAGCGAAACCAGTGAGGGCCATTAATTCACACTTTGAGCTGATATTTTATTTTACATCAGATTTTTATACTAAACATATTTAGAGTTTACTATAAAATCAATGTGTATATCATATTTAATGCCTATTTCTAGTTCTTCAGCCATAATTTTATTAGTAGGTGCTTAAATCTTATCTTAACTCATTGTAGGCAGTATCTTCATTTTTTCTTGTGACCTTATGAGAATAACTGCTTTACTGGTTAACTAATACACAAGAAAAGCTAGGATGGTAATGATGATTTTTTAAAAGGGGTGTATTATAGTGTGCTAAAGCTGCCATAACAAAACATCATAGACTGGGTGGCTAAAACAACAGAAATTTATTTTCTCTTACTTGTGTTCTAGAAGGCCAAGATGGCCAAGATTAAGGTACCTGAAAATTCTGTTTTTGGAGAGGCCTTTCTTTCTAGAAAGTAGATGGTGTCTTTTTTCTGCGTCTTAACATGGCCTTTCTTCTGTGCACTAGAGCTGAGAAAGTGTCCGATATCTCTGCCTCTTTTTTAAGGACGCCAGTCCTTTGGGACCAGGTCCCACCCTTATGACCTCATTTACCTTAATTGCCCTCTTTAAATGCCCTATATCCAATAGTTATATTGGGGGTTAGGGCATCAACAAATTTTGGGAGGACAAAATTCAGTCTATAATGAAATAATTGGAAACAGAACTAAAAATTACTCATAAATACTTAAAACTATTGAAAATGAAAGTTTTAGAGAAGACAGCTTTTTTTGTTAATATTCAAAGTTATTTAGAAAAAACAATACTTTATTATATAGACAAAGATGAAGCCAAAACTACTTTTTTTCCCCCTTCTTTAAATCTATTCCTTCAGCATTTCATAAAGCACTACTGTCTTCCTCATTGATTCAGTAAGAAATTTATTCTCCATTCTGATCTTCTTAAAACCCTTTGATGACACATTGTTACTCTTGACATCAAGGCCGGAATCCTTCGTAAGGCAGAGGATTCCCAGACCTTGCTGGTCTCTAGCATTATTTCATTTCTCTCATCCTCCTGCTCATTATACTCCAGCAACTCTAGTCCGTTATTCTTACTCATCTCATTGCCTTCAGATGGTCTCACTACCTGCAGCATTACCATACCGACTCCCCCACTTCATAAAACACTCACCATATGTTAGGTTTGCCACTAATACATTAGGAGAACCAGTACTTCTGTTTGGTAAGATTTGAATTCATGTCTACTTTCCCCCTAAAGTGTCTCATAATGGCAGAGATCCTATAAGTCTCATTCCTGTTTTATCTCCAGCCTCCAATAATACACTGACATCACAGTGAGCCCTCAATATTAAGTGCTAAATACCTGAATAATGGAAGAGTAGGGAAGTGGGAGAATTGTTCTGTAAATGAACCATTAAATCCTGTCTTAATTGTTATAGAAAATATCCTGATTTCTTTTCCCCTACAATAAAGTACTTTGGACATCAACTGTACTGTTTTATGATTCTCTTAAGAGCCAAGAGGCTCAAGACATACAAGAACAGTCCTTTAATATGCAGGAAAAAGACAATGAGATTAAGGAAATAATCAGTGAGATGGAGCAATTGAAGGAGCAACTCAAAGCTAAAGAGTCAGCATTGCTAAGATTGGAAAAGGAAAAACTCAACTTGTCTGAGAGACTTCAAGAAAGTCATCAGGAAATGAAATCTATAGCTAAGGAGAGAGATGACCTACAGAGGCTGCAGGAAGCTCTTCAGTCTCAAAGTGACCAACTCAAAGAAAACATGAGAGAAATTGCAGCTAAGGTAGGTTACATACTTTTCCTTATGTATGTGTGTGTGTGTGTGTGTGTGTGTTTAACTAATTTGTAAGCAAATATTTTTGTGGAAACTAAACCTTTGGAAAAAAGGAATCTGAGTGTAATGGTTATAATGTTTCTATAAATTTCTTATGATTTCCTCTATTAATAAAGCACCTAGAAACTGAAGAGGAACTTAAAGTTGCTCATTGTCGCCTGGAAGAACAGGAGGAAATTATTGATAAGCTGAGAGTGAATCTTTCAGAGAGAGAAACTGAACTATCAAGTTTACAAAAGGAATTAGAAACAACCAATGATGAATTACAGAAAAAGGTAAATTGGGCGTGAAAGTACAGTGGGAAAAAAACCTGAGGGAGGTAGCTAACCGAATTACAAAGAATACTTACTTTTTACATACTAAATTGTTTTGGAGAGCATACTGGGTTCTTTACCTAAAAAAAAAAAAAATTTTATATACATACACACACACACACACATATATGTACACACACATACAGGGGTGGGTAAAAGTACATTTACAGTTCATATGGAAAGACATACTGGTTATGATTATTACAAACAAAGAATAAATTGCTTTGTGTACTCACAACTATAAACCTACTTCTGCCCATATATATGCATATGTATGTATATATATATCACATAAAAACATACATACATGTATATACAGATACACACATATAAAAACAGATTTTTATGCATTTGTATATATACTTTTTGGCTATTATCGTTATTTTAAGATTCAAGAGCTTCATGAAAAACAGGAACAATTTATTTGCGTCAAAGAAATCGGTGAGACTCAGGAAAAAATGAGTGAACTGGAACAATTAAAGGAGCAACTCAAAGCCAAAGATTCATCACTAGAAAGCATAGAAAGCGAGAGGCTCAAGTTAACTGAGAGACTTCAGAAAAGTGAAGAAGAAATGAAAATTACAATTAAAGAAGGAGATGAACTAAAAAGGGTGCAAGAGGCCCTTCAAATGGAGAGAGACCAACTCAAAGAAAACATTGAAGAACTTGTAGCTGAAGTAAGTTTCCCTCTTCTGCTGTTTTTTGAATACAAAAATAGTATTAGGGTGATAACAATGCTCACTATTAACTTCTATTCGTTATTAACTTTTATTCATTTTTCTCCCATCATAAAGAGACAAAAAATCAAAGAGGAACTAAAAATTACTTTCATTCTTCTGAAGGAGTACCAAGAAACTATTAATACAAGGAATATTTCAGAGAAGACAGATCAAGGAGCAAATATTCAGAGAGATTTAGAAAATTCAGATGCTGAATTATGGGGAAAGGTAGGTCTTGTTAAGTTGGAAAATGACATCAGATTGTGTTCCTCATGTTCCTGTGAAAGTAAAAAGTACATATATTAAACTAAATATAAAAATGATTGACTTAATTTAGAAACAAATCTTTTTTCTAAAAACCTGCCTTTGCCCTAACTTGTTTTATGATTTTCTCAGATTCAAGAATTTCTGGTAAAAGAACATCAGCTTGAGATGAAAGCTGTAAATGAGACGGAGGAGAAAATATGTGAAATAGAATACTTGAAGAAACAATTTGAAACCCAAAAGTCAACTGTGGAAAACCTAGAAATGGAGAACATAAGGTTAACTCAGAGACTCCAGGACAACCTTGAAGAAATGAGATGTGTTACAAAAGAAAGAGATGACCTTAGGAGTATGGAGGAGACTCTCAAAGTAGAGAGAGACCAGCTCAAGGAAAACCTAAGAGAAACTGCAATTAGAGTGAGTTACCATCTTTTCCCCATCTAGTAAAAATAACACTGTGTCCCAAAAGAACCATAGGCAATAGGGTTGATGGGAGTGTAAAATTGGTGCAGCCTTAGAAGGTTGAAGGAGAAAGAGGGAGTGTATTTGGTAATATCTTCCAAATATTATAGTAAGTTTATTCATTTACCCAAAAAGTTAAATTGTATCTATTTACCCTACACACATTAGCGCAACCATGGGAAGATATTTGTAGAAGGATATTCATAGCAAGTTGCAATAACAAAATAAAGCAAACCAAAAAATAGGGAAACTTCTAACTATCTGTTAGTAGGAGACTGCTTAAATAAGTGCAGCACATTCAGACCATGGAATGCAAGTCCACAGATAAAGAATGAGGTAGAGCTATGGTGTTGAGTTGGAAATATCCTGGTAGGGAAAAGGGGAAATTGTAGAGTAGTATATCTAGCTTGTATTAGCATCTGAGAGTCAATTGGGTAAGCACTAGGAGGTATAAGGAGGAAGAGGAAATTTTACTCCTTACTCTGTACTTTTTTTGTACATATGGTCTGAATTGCATTCATCTAAATATATTATTTTTCTTTCTCTAATAATAAAGGACCTGGAAAAACAAGAGGAACTAAGAATTGCTCACAAACATATGAAGGAGCATGAGGAAATTATTGATGTATTCCGAAGGATTGTTTCTGAGAAAACAAATGAAATATCAAATATGCAGATGGATTTAGAAAACAAAAATAGTGCCTTAAAAGCACAGGTATTTCTTTAAGTTGTTACCTAAGTAATAGTTTTAATCAAGTCTTTTGTTTAGTGCAGTGGTCGGCAAATGGGCTCACGAGCCACATGGCGGCTCTTTGGCCCCTTGAGTGTGGCTCTTCCACAAAATACCACGGCCTGGGTGAGTCTAGTTAGAAGAAGTTTAAGTTTAAAAAATTTGGCTCTCAAAAGAAATTTCAATCGCTGTACTGTTGATATTTGGCTCTGTTGACTAATGAGTTTGCCGACCACTGGTGTAGTGAAACAGGATATGAATTAGCCTAAAATTGAGGACAAGTAGAGATTTTGTCTACATAATTTAGAAACTAATGATTAGCTTTTGTTATCTGTTTATATCTTAATTTATTGTATGATTATTTCAAGATCCAAGAAGTTCAGGAGAAAGAACATCATCTTCTTGAGGTAAAAAATGATCTCAAGGAAACTATGTATCAAACAGAGCAATTAAAGAAGCAATTGGCGGCACAGAATTCAATCTTGGAAAATACAGAAACAGAGAAATTAAGGTTGACTCAGAAACTTCATGAAAACCTTGAAGAAATAAAATGTGTTACTAAGGAAAGAGATAGCCTAAGGCGAATGGAGGGAACCCTCAAAATGGAGCGAGACCAGCTCAGAGAACGCCTCAGAGAAGTAGAAGCTAAAGTAAGTTACACTCATACCTCTTCCTAGTGAGGAAATGTGAGCACTTCTTTGATAGAAGCATGCACAAACGCACACATAAACCACAAGGCTGTTCATTGTAACAGTATGTAACAGAAAACAGGAAACAACCAAAATGTCAATCAGAAGGAAACTGGATAAAGATGAGCAGTATGTCAAGAATATTATACAACAGGTAAAAAGAAAAAAAATTAAATAGATTTGAGTGTCCTAATTGGGAAACCTAAAATAACTCTTAGTGAGAAAAGCAGGTTGTAAAATAGTATGTGCATGATGTGTTTGCCTCTGGAAAGGAGAGGTTTGTGGGGAAGGGAGGGAACAGAAGAGGGAAAAGCTTTTAACTTTCTAACAAAAATGTAGAGTAAGAATTAGAGTTCCGTTATTTTTACTAAGAAAATATATTACTTTCATTTAAAAATGAAAGTTACCTTGCCTCGCTGGTATGGTTCAATGGTTGAGTGTCGACCTATGAACTAGGAGGTCATGATTTGATTCCCGGTCAGGGCACATGCCCAGATTGTGGGCTCTATATCCAATAGAGGGCATGCAGGAGGCAGCTGATCAGTGATTCTCATCATTGATGTTTCTATCTGTCCTTCCTTCCTTCTCTAAAATCAATAAAAATATATATTTTAAAAAATACTAGAGTAAGAAATAATAGTTTTATTATTTTTACTAAGAAAATATACTTTCATTAAAATTAATACCAGTTAACATTAAGATATGTCACTGTTCTTAAATTTTCTTTAATGATAAAGAATCGGGGCGGGGGGTGGGGGAAGCTAAGAATTGCTCACATGCATCTGAAGAAGCACCGGACAGGGATTGTTTCTGAGAAGACAGATGAAATGTCAAATATGTAAATGGCTTTAGAAAATTTAAACACTATATTATAAGAAAAGATATATGGGGGGGGGGGGGGGCTTTGATTAGATATCTGATTTATTTTTGCCTAAAATCCATTGGGAATGTAAAATGGTTTAGACACATTGGAAAACAGCTTGGCAGTTTTTACTAACACTAAACATATGCCTGCCTGTGACTTGGTTATGTACCTAAAAGAAAAATGTACATACTTCAACATAAAGATATGTACAAGAATGTTCTTAGTAGCTCTAATCCTAATAGGGAAAAACTGAAAATAATGCAAATACCTATCAAAAGGATTGTAATTTATGAGATCAAAAGCCCGCAAAACTCATCTAGGATGAGAAAAGTGTCAGAATAATGGTTGTAGGATGGGATACGTAGCAACTTTAGGATGAGTCTTTAGAAAGACTCTATATTTTAATCTGGGTTGTAAGTATATAGATGTTAAGAATAATTGAGCTATATATACATGTAAGAATAGACCACTTATTTATTTATACCTCAAAAGAAAATAATTTCTGTGTGGAATTATGTATTCATTAAAGCAACATGGGAAAACTGTTGTCTAAATCAATTTAGAAACTTCTTTATCCTTCCCTTAAAAACCATCTGTCTGCTAACATGTTATTTTATGATCATCTTAAGATCCAAGAACTTACAGCAAATGAACATCAACTCTTAAAGTTAAAAGAAGATATCAGTGAGACACAGAAGAAAATGTCTGAAATGGAGCAATTAAAGAAACAATTCAAAGCCCAAAGTATAACTCTGGGTAAAATAGAAATGGAGAACTTAAATTTGGCTCAGAAGCTTCATGAAAACCTTGAAGAAATGAAATCTGTAATGAAAGAAAGAGATCATCTAAGGAGAGTAGAAGAGACTCTCAAATTGGAAAGAGACCAGCTCAAGGCAAATCTACAAGAAACCATAGTTAGAGTGAGTTGTGCTCCTTCCCATCCAGTAAACATGTTTTTAATACAAGAGGCTCCATTCTTTGAAAATAAATGATACTGTTGGTGAAATGTAAATGTTATAATTTTTTAGGAAAACGGTTTGATAATATCTTATTAAAAACTTATCAACATATGCATTTGCTACAGCAATTCCACGCCTATGAATTTAACCTATCAGTATATTCACACATTTTGGGCAGAAAAACAGCAGCATTTACTGCAACATTGTAATCCAAATGCCCACCCATAAGTCACTGGCTAGATGGAGCTCATCTGTGTAATGGAATACTAAGCATAAGAATAGGGCATGTGATAGTGAGTTAGAGAGATGTCCAAATGATATGAAAGGTGAAAAGTAAGTGGCAGAGTTTATCAGGGAACAGGACTGGGATAGGTGGAACTTTTACTTTAGATCCTTTTGCACTATTATAATGTAGTGGTGGGATGGTGGTGGTTTTTAATGATAAGCATGCATTTAAGATTTTGTTTAACCAGTTCATTAAGAAAAAGTAATGTTTTTTATGTCATCATTTTTCAATTCTAATTATAAAGGATCTGGAAACACAAAAGGAACTAAAAATTGCTCGTATTCAGTTGAAAGAGCACCAAGAAACTATTGATAAATTCAGAGAAAGTGTTTCAGAAAAAACAACTCAGATCTCAAATATTCAAAAGGATTTTAATAAATCAAAAGATGATTTACAGATAAAGGTATGTGTTGTTTTGTTCTTTAGGGAGTGTCCAAAATTATTTGTGAAATAAGGGAGGATATAGATATATAGACATAGATATATATAGATATATATATGTGTGTGTGTATATATATATATACACACATATATATATATGCATATATAACATATAGACACTAGTTTCCTTCCTTTGAGGGATTCTCATTGCATTCTAACTTGTTTTATAATTATCTCAAGATCCAAGAACTTCAAAAAAAAAAAGAGCTTCAACTTCTTAAAATGAAAGATGTCAATAAAAGTCATAAAAAAGTGAATGAAATGGAACAATTGAAGAAACAATTTGAGGCTCAAAATTTATCTATGCTAAGTGTGGAAATGGATAACTTACACTTGATTAAGAAACTTCATAAAAGCCTTAAAGAAATAAGAATTGTAGCTAAGGAAATAGATGAGCTAAAGAAGATAAAAGAGTCTCTCAAAATGGAAAGAGACCAATGCAGAGAAACTTTAAGAAAAATAATAGCTAGAGTGAGTTCAGAATCTTCCCCTATCTAGTAACTATTTATAAGAAACAAGCTTTTTTGAAAAGGGTAATGGTTTGTTTTGTTATTGTTTTTCTGCAAATGTCTACCAACAATAAAGGGTAATCGGGAAACTATTACTATAATTTTTCACACAAATAGTAAATACAGGGTTTTTCTTAAAGCCATAATTTTTAAAGGATTTCAAAACAGAGAAATAGTATTATTCTCAATTTGCAGTATTATATTTGTAAAAGATTGCATATCCCATTTCACTACTTCTACATAAGAGTTTTAGACATGGGCTCTTGTTAATGAAGTTAGAAGGGAAAAAGTTAAACAAGATGAAAACAAAACAAAAAAAATGTTGTTCTAGTATGACTTCAAATTAAATATCAGAAAACAAAATTCATATAAGAAAATGTATGAAATCTATAAAGAATCAAGTGGAAAACAAAATCATTTGTAATCTCAATGGAAATATCAGACACTTGGGTATCTTTATCGTGGCCTAATTAAATTTATAGAGATTTAAATCACTCAAAGATTTTATTGAACAATAGTTATTCTCTTAGATCCTATAATG
The DNA here is from genome assembly GCA_026230045.1 of Corynorhinus townsendii. NCBI lineage: Eukaryota > Metazoa > Chordata > Mammalia > Chiroptera > Vespertilionidae > Corynorhinus > Corynorhinus townsendii. The sequence goes on along the minus strand of JAPDVU010000001.1, from coordinate 72,890,542 downwards.
AATAAGATAAACAAATGGGAGAAAGTATTTTGCTTTATACAGAAATACAAAGTGTAAATAGGATATGCGTTTTCTGCTTCTAGGTGCTGGGAGGAATATATTAGTAGGGCTTGGAATACTGTAGATAGTACAGATGTGTTTGCTAGTGTTTTAGTTGGCAGCAGTGATTTGGATTCAGACATTTGGAAAAATTGGAACCAGAGGTAAATCTAAAACCTAATTTGCAACTATGAATATTACAAGGACAAATTCTATCTCCAAAAAATATGTGGTTCTCCCATTTTTCCCCCAATGAGTTGAGATTATTCACTACAAGATATAGTAGTGCTATTATTCATTTTCTGACCATTTTTAACATTGCTTTTGAACTATAGGTATAATGTTTAATTCCGTTATTTTTTTAAATATATTTTATTGATTTTTTACAGAGAGGAAGGGCGAGGGATAGAGGGTCAGAAACATCCATGAGAGAGAAACATCGATCAGCTGCCTCCCACTGGGGATGTGCCCACAACCAAGGTACATGCCCTTGACCGGAACCGAACCCGGGACCCCTCAGTCCGCAGACCAATGCTCTATCCACTGAGCCAAAGGAGTCAGGGTTAATTCCATTAGAAGCTTGATATATAATATGTAGTTGAAAAAGTATGTGTAGACATTCCCTATGAATGGAATTATAGTTGACACCTTATTTCTTTGTGTCAAAGCAGGACCAACAGAACCACAAAGAAGTAGTAAAATCTGAAAAAAAGTTACTGTGTGATGAAAAAGAGCACCCTACAGAAAGCCTGAGAGAAAAGTGCTTTAGAATAAAAGTAAGTGCCCCCTGTTTAAATTATAAGTGAATATCTGTACCCTTCAGAGGTCGATGGCAGCGATTTTCAAGCAGTGTGCCGCAAGAATTTTTAAAACATGCAATACCTGCCCTGGCTGGGTAGTTCAGTTTGTTAGAGCATCGTCCCGATACACCAAGGTTGCAGGTTCAATCCCCGGTCAGGGCACATACAAGAATCAACCAGTGAATGCATAAACAAGTGGAACAACGAATCAATATTTCTCTCTCTCTACTTACCCTCCTCCTCCCCACCTCAATCTCTCTGTCTTCCCCCTTCCTCTCTTTCTCTAAAATCAGGTGTGTGTTTTGTTTTTGTTTTTAATTTTTAAACATGTAATACCTGACTAGTCAGGGGTACTGACCTCTTTTCCCTTAGATTGTTAAATAAAATAAAATAAAATGACAACAGCCAGCACAACAATCGGTTGTGAATGAATCAAAAGTATACCTTTTTTGTTGTTGTTGTTGTTTGTTGCTAGATTTGGCAAAAAACATACTTTGGGGTGAGCCGTAGAATTTTAATAGTTTATGTGTGCCATGAGATGAAAAAGGTTGAAAATAGTTCGTCTATGGAATCAATAGAACCTCTGTGGAGTGAAAAGATAATGGTCAATATGTTCCTAAACTTTCTAGTGCAGGTATATAGGTGTGCATATATACACACATAAACAAAAAGCAGTGGGGGCTTGTGGTTTAAGGCCTCACTGGAAAGATGACATTTATGTAAATACCTGAAAGAGGTGAAGGATTGAGCCATTCAGGTATCTGCTGGACCAGAGTGTAGGCAGGAGGAACAGCAAGTACAGAGCTCCTGTGCAGAGCCTGCCATGTGAGTCCCAGGAACATCACGAAGGCAGAAAGCTAGTAAGAAATGCGGTCAGAGAGTTAATGGGGAGGAGGCAGGCTGTGGGGCTTTAAAAAGACCGAGTTTTACTCTGAGAGAGATGGAGATCCATTGCAGACTTTTGACCACGTGAGAGACATGATCTGACATAATTTTAAGGGGTGACTCTCACTGCTGTGTTGAACATAGAGTGGAAGCAGGAAGGCCATTTGTAATCCAGGCAGATAGTGGCTTGGTAACAATGGAAGTAGTGAGGAGTGTTTGGAGATATTGAGGGTAGAACCAACCATATTTTCCATTGCTCCTATTAGAATGCAAGATCACTGAAGACTTGTTTTGTGTTTAGCACATCCCTAAATGGGAGCCAGCATTCAATATATATCTTTCTCTCTCTCTCTCTCTCTCTCTCTCTCTCTCTCTCTCTCTCTCTTTTTGTTCTCAGTTCTTTCTTTGTACTGTTTTCTCTGTTCTTTAGGTGTTTTCTTTTTTGTCTTTGTTCTTTATTTCCCCTTAGTTGTTTTTTGTTGTTGTTGTTGTTCTCTATGTTCTCTCTTTTCCCTTTTCACTTTGTCCTTTGTTCTCTCCATTTTTCTGTTTTCTATATTTTTACTTTCTCTCAATTTTCTATTTTCTCTCTCCTCTCTTTGGTCTCTGTTTTTTTGTTCTCTTCACTTCATTTTCTCTTTTATTTTCTCTTCTCCATGTTCTGTATTCTTGCTTTATTCTCTCTCTATTTTCTCTGTTCTTTTTATATTCTTGGTTCTCTCATTTTTTTTCTTTTACTTTTCTCTTTGTTCTGTTTGTACTCTTAACTCTGGTGTCTGGATTATCTCCCTTTGCTTTGTTTTTTCACTTTCTCTGTTATTTTTTTTTTCTTTTTTCTTTGTTTTCTCTTTGATTTTCTTTGCTGTATTTGCTATATTTTTTCTTTGTTCTCTCTGATATCTTTTGTTTTCTTTATCTTTGTTCTTTTCTTTTTCTGTTCTCATTTCTTTCTCTTTGTTTTCTCAGTTCTCTGCATTTTCTTTTTGTTCTGTCTTTTTTCTCTGTTTTCAACGTATTCTCTTTATCTCCATTTTCTTTGTTCTTTCTTTTTTCTCTTTGTTCTCTTTTTTGTCTCCATTTCCTCTGTTCACTCTTCATTCTCTCTGATTTCTGTGTTCTCTCTTTGATCTCCTTGTTTTCTGTCAACATGTGTCTATTAAAAGTACAAATGAATGACTGCTCCATACCATAATGTGATTTATCCTAAGGTCAAAGGCAGGAATCCCCTCTCCAGCATACCAGATTAATGAATATCTATCTAGTTTTTCTTTAAATTATGAAGAAAAAAAAGAGCTCACTATTGTCAGAAGCCCCTTATTCTATGATTTAGTGCCCTGAACTAAATGGTTATTCTACATAATAAAAGGCTAATATGCAAATTGTCCCCTCGACCAGGAGTTTGACTGGGAGTTCAACCAGGGACAGGGCCAGCCAGCCTACTGCCCTCAGCTCCTCCCCCTGGCCGGGCCCACCCCCAATCAAGGCAGACTGGCCAGACCCCACTTGTGCACCAATTTGTGTACCTCTAGTATTTTATATGATTAATATAATATATTATATTAATGGCCTACATTATATGGCCTCTATTTATTATATGATTTAGTATATTATATGGCCTCTAGTTTATTATATGATTTAGTATATTATATGGCCTCTAGTTTATTATATGATTGTGTCAACTTGAACCTAATGTGTTCCTCAACTTACACTCAGTCCACTGTGTCACCCTCCTTGCCACTTGCGAGTCATTTGAGCTGATGGACCTAGGCTTACTGAGTGTCTACCGTATGCCAGGCACTACATTTGGTGCTTTACCTCATGAGATAGGTTTTATTGCTTCATTTATATACAAAGAAACTAAGGTGGAGAGAGGAAGTTTAGTAGTTTTCTAAGATCACATAGCTGGTTCTTTCACATATGTAAGTCCACCATAGCTGGTAAGTTGGTAGAATCAGGATTTGAAGCCAGATCTGATGAAGTTTAAAGCTTGGGTATGGAGATGTTTTTATAAATATAATTTTATTTCCTTTAACATGTAATGTGTACATATTTTATAGATTATATCGATATAGATAGTTTGAAATATTTTACTTGATTCCTGTAGAAAATTTTGTGGCAGTTATTGTAGTCTTTATTTTGTGGTTGATAAATGTCTCACTGATTTCCCCAGTCAGAAAGTGGCAGAGCTAGAACCTGAACTCTGATAAAATGTTAGAAAACTCGGATTCTAGGCAAATACAAAGGCGTGAAGAGACTATATAGCTAGTTTGATTCTTAGTTACTTGTTTTATCTGCTACCTCACACTGCCATTGTAAACATGACCCAGCATTCAGCCTTGAGCTACAATATATACTACATTGAGTTCACTTAAATTTCTCCTCAGACTTTGTAAATGCTCATTCGAATCATGGATAGTCAGAAGAGTAAAAGAAAATATCAAATGTTAAAAATGGTTAATTCTGATTTTTTTTGTTGTATTTGCTTAAATTTTTTTATTTTCACAATAATTATGTATTATTTCTATAATCCAAAAATCAATAATATCAGTTTCCTTTTGTTGTTTTTTTAATCACAGTGATTTTAATTTATTACTCTCCAACAGAAAATATAAAAGCATAACTTTTGTTTTAATTCTAGGGCTAGAACTACTTATTGTTAAATTAGAATCATTTGTTAAGTTGAATGAATTCTAATTTTCTTTAGGAGCTTCTGAAGAGATACTCAGAGATGGATACCCATTATGAATTCTTACATAGATTGTCTCTTGACTTGGAGAAGGAGATTGAAACCCAAAAACAGCTTTCAGTTAAAATAAAAGCAAACCTCTCACTTCCATATCCACAAACCAAAGAGATTCAAAAACTTCTCACTGTAAACCAAAGGTGTTCCATGGAATTCCACAGAGTCATGAAGAATCTAAAGGTAACACCTTTTTAGTAATATCTTTGTAAATATTGCTATAAATTTTGGTTACTTCATTGTATTTAAGTCCACCTTTGCGAGTTGACACATTTACTTCTTAGTATATGTACGTCTGTCTGAATTAAAAATTACACGGGTCTAAGAATAGTGTGCAAGATTCTCAGTGTACCAAAACCTGGTCATTTAGTAAAACCTGACCTCTGCCTAGCTAGACACAGGTATGAATAACATCTCAAATATTTCATAGTCTAGTGGGTGAGGCAGATATATAGACAGATAGTAGTAAGTGCAGCGATAGAAGTGTGTGCAGGTTATATGACATACTAGGAAAAAAGTTAAAGAAGGTAAGACCATAGTGGAAGATAGACTCATTCAATGAAGCTGGGATGGAATTCACTTTGCAGATAATGGGGAGCCACTGGACAGTTATCTTAAGTGGTGGCAGTAATGTGATTAGATTCCCATTTTAGATACTTCACTATAGATAAAGAAGTGAGTGTGCAGGGGATAAGCCTAGTGGCAGAAAGAAGAGCCAAAAAGCAGTTGTCCAGATGGGATATTATGGGTGGCTGAACTACTAATGAAGGATTCTATAGGGATAGAAGAGATGAAATAAATTAAATATTTAGCAGTTTAAAATCACAGGTCTGTTTGATGGTGGAGGTAAGGGAGAAAAGTTGAGATTGTATCCCAGGATATGAGTTTAGCCAAGTTTGTGAGTAGTGGAAAGAGGAATGGGAATGAGGCAGGAGAGGAAGATCAGGTGCTTACTTTGAGATGTTATCATGGGACATTCAAGAAGAGAAACTCACTAGGCATTGTCAACCAGTGGTCAATGGCGACAATTCAATGCCAGTGGAATCCCCAGTTTGGGGTGTGGTGAAGAAGGAAAGTTTATTCAGTACAAAACAGTTCAATTGTGATAATAGCACAGCTGTGAAAGCTCTGCTCTGCTCCCTGCTGTTCCACCATGCATTGTGTTGGTCTGCTCCCCTCTGCTCTAGCAAGACATCTTCAGTGTTTCAGTTTAGCCAGGGAGATGCAGGCTTAGGCTTCCATGGAAAGGGAAGAGTTGGCTTACATGGGCAGAAGTTCCCACCCCTGTCTCAGATTGGTCTGTCCTCATGCCCGTGAGGACTCCAAAGCCTCACAGTTTGATTGGTCCAAAAGGCATTATCCTATTGATTAGAATAGAACCACTCTGGCTGAAGCAGCACAGCTGATAGGGAAAGCCTCAGTCCTTTTGTTTGAAATGGGATTCCAGGAACTCCTTTATAAGGGCTGGCTCAGATGGCTGAAACACAGTGCAGAAACAGGCAGTGCAGTGCAGAGACAGGCAATTCAGTGTAGGCTTCGTGAAATGCAATTTGCTTGAGAGAACCCTGTGCAAAAATGACTGCTAGGCTTTGCTTTTTAAAATTTATTTGAGCCCATTTAGCCACTAGGAGCCCTCCTTAGTAAGGGGGGGTTTTTTTGTTCGTTTGTGTGTTTTTTTTGGTTTTGCCTCAAGGCTCACAGCATTTAGCTGTAAGTCTGAAGTTTGTCAGGAGAAGAGTCAGGACTAAAGATAAAGATTTGGGATTCATCAGCATATATGTGATGGATAATACAATATGTGTAAGGTCACCCAGAAAGCATAATCTATATATATAAAAGCCCAGCGACCAGAATGGCAGAACAACCAGAATGACTGGAACTACCGGTGGCTATGACGTGCATTGCGGCAGCCAACTGGACTGATCCAGGCCCCAAACGGCCCATCCCGCCCGCCGGCCCCATCCCCCGATTGGCCCCCAACACCCTGATTGGGGGTGGGGCCAGCTGGCCAACCACCTGAGGCCACTCCCCCACAATGGCCTGGCCTGATGGACCCCCCTTCCTCCAGTGCTCGAATTCGTGCACCAGGCCTCTCGTAGAGCAATAAAAGGCTTGGGATAATAAGAGAACTCAGGGAAAAGATAAATTTTCAAGAGCTGTAACAGAAAAGAGAGCAACACATGGGATCAAGGTTGGAAAAGTGAGACAGGAGAGAACCAAACGGAAGTACTATCACTCTGGACAGTGAAGGAGAGTAAATCAAATAACTCAGCAACCAGAATATGAACTAAAGAGGTCCCCTCAATTTGTTGACAATAGAGCTCATTGGGACCTTTGTCAGAGCAGTTTTAGTTGATTGGTTAAGGAAGAGGCCAAATTATAAGACGTTAAGGAACAGTGGAAGTTGAGGAAGTAGGGAACAAGTTCTCCTATTTGGTTAAATTGCCCCTCAGGTTCTTATAGTCTTTCCCAAATCCTGACTATCAGATATCCAGAATTTATTCATGAAGTCCGTGGACCATATGACATTCAAATTATTGTCACCTTGAAGTCAAACATCTAAATATGCTTGACAAGGAAGTTTTGAGGCATGGCACAGTATGGGTACTGATTACCAAACCAAGATAGGCAGAAGAGGGTGTTGAAAATGAATTATCAGGTATCTAGCTGGAAAACCTGGGTGATTGGTGATATAATTAACCAAAAGGAGCCAATAAAGAAAGTTCTATTTTTAGGAAGGAAAGATCATGTTACCTTTTAAACATTGAATCTGTGGTATTTTTATGATAACAATAAGGTATATCCAGTAGGAAGTCAGAAATAAGGACCCAGAAGTAACTCTTCCAAGATGCTGAGATCAGGAGAAAGTTGGGGACAGAGAGAGGCTTTTTCCTTTTTCCTCGATTGTCAGAGGATATAGATAACGAGATGCCATCCCACCTTTAGTCTTGAGGGTTTAAATCCTCTAAATGTGAGATAAGTTTAATTTCCCAATGTCTGTTTCTCTTCAAGTATGCATTAAGCAATGTTATAATGATAAAGAAAGAACAGCACGAATCCATCAATAAATTTGAAATGGTTTTCATTGATGAAGTGGAAAAACAAAATGAGCTGATAAGTCAACTTGAGCACCTTCCACAAAGTTATGATGTATCATCCAGAGAATTAAGGGACCTCAAATTGAGCCAGAAGGTGGATCTACATATTCAGGTATAATTTATTTTGAATGGATTTAATTAGATTTTAAGAGCCCTCTTTAGCAAGTAGAAAGGTACCTTTTCATGTGCTTAGAGGCATTTTCATTTACCAAAAATTAAAAATAAGCTACAGAATAACAGCTGGCCAGATGTAAAGAGTACCAAGTAATAGAGGAGCCTCCTTTCAGAACTCAGCTGATTCAGACAAATGTAACAATATCAGCAACTGGGAATTCGTGGAACCCCAGAATAAGTTTCTAAATGCCATCTAACGCTTTCTAGACCTGTGACTATGAGTCAGAAATACTTTTATTGCAACAGCTGCACATGGAATGTTTGCTCTCGGCCAGAAGTGTGAAGCTAGCATCTAATTCCTAACATACATGTATGTCCTGCTATATGCAAAGAAAAGTTATATCCAGAAGCACTTCACGTATTGTTATTATTAGTCACAGATTGATAGTTTTGACAGGTTTTAATTCTCATAGGCAGAATTTGTGGGCATGCCTCTGTTACATAGCTTATACTCCCAAAACTTTATTATTCAAATAACTAGGATAAAGTTTTAGATTAGAATTTTATTTCTAATATAATTAGAATAACAAGAATTATATTTACTTCAAAAATATCAAGAGTGAGAGTTCAGTAAGGTATTTTCCTTTTTTTATGATATTTGTGTGATAGTTAGATAAAAACTTCCCCCAATGTTCATACAATTCATTGCTTGCTTTTTAACACAGGAAATTCTCAAAGATTTTTCGGAAAGTGACTCCCACATCATAAAGACTGAATTTCAAGAAGTACTCAGTAATAGGAAAGAAATAACCCACTTTTTGGAAGAATGGTTGAATACTCATTTTGATATAGAAAAGCTTAAAAGTGGCATCCAGAAAGAAAACGATAGGATTTTTCAAGTGAATAAGTTATATACTAACAGAATAATTGTAAGTAGTAATTTTTATTATGCTACCTCATTCTTTTCATTGTGTGCTTTAAAATGTTTCTACCTCATTCTTAAAAGGACTTAGAGCAACTAGATTTTTAAGTATGTTTTCTTTCTCTTATTTGTGAAAAAAATATTGACTATATAAAACATGTTCTTCCTCTAACATTATGCTTCCTTAAGATAAATATACCAATTTATACTTATAAGGAAGATAACAAAACATGGGTGTGTGATGATCACTTTCCACTTGTGAAATCATGAATCCTCTTGTCACTCTCCTTTCCTTTCTCATTTTTCACTGCTTCTGTAGGAATTGAGCCCTTTCCCTAAGTAGCCTCAGACACAGATATGAGTTGTGGTGCAGCCATAGACAAATCTGGAAAGCTCTAGTGAGGCCTTATGTGCTTTTCATCTGGTGGGTCACTCTCATATGCTCTGTCCTTCAACTTGAGGTTTGAAAATGTGGTCTGATACATTGTTCCCAAGTTGATCGGCCTTGTAAACTGATTCATAAGAACCAGCCTCGCTTAAGATCAGTTTATTTGTTATACTTCCCACTGGTCAGAATATTAATGCTGCTTTTTTAACTAATCCCTGCTTTCTATATATATGATAAAACATTTAGTAATCAGAAAGTTGCTTCTTATATATGCAACTACAGGCCCAGTGCATGAAAATTCATGTACTGGAGACGGGGTCCCTCAGCCCAGCCTGCCCCCATCACACCTCTGCTTCTGCCACTGCCAGCAGCACAAGCCTCGGCCAGCCCTGGTTACCTGAGCCTCAAGCGGCCCTGGGTGGCTGGGCAGCCGCCATCCAAGGCTTGCCTGCGCCTCAAACGTCAGCTGGGTAGCCACCATCCAAGGCTTACCTGCACCTTGGACCGGCAGCTGGGGGTGCTGAGGGGACTGGGGAACTCCGGAGGCAAGCGCGCGGAGTGGCCGTATGCCCCTGCCACCCCGGCGGGGCTGCGGGGACTGGGTGCCATCATCTTGTGGCTGTGGGTGCCGCCATCTTTGAGGGTGTAGCAGTCAATTAGCATATTCCCTCCTTATTGACTGTGGGTGCTGCCATCTTTGTGAGGGTGTGATGGTCAATTAGCATATTCCCTCTTTATTAGATAGGATTGGAGCAAAGCGTGCTAGAGTATGTAGCTTTTAAGATAGATTTTTTAATTTCATGTGTTTGGGTAGTTCTTAACACTTTGATTTCATCTGGAAACTATTTAAATTAGATTTAAATATATAGATACTGTTAAGTGGATAGTTAAAAAATCCGCAATCAATAGAGAAAAGAATAAAACCAATGTTTAGATAAACTCCATATAATTCAGAGTTTTTTGTAATTTGGGTGATTTCTACCATGTGAATCAGCATGGAGATGAGGCATCTATCAGCACCCTGGCAGTAGGAATTGGTAACTTTGTATGGTGTGAGGTCAGTAGTCCAATGCCAAGGGGAGTCCAGGGTACCAGTAAGAATACAACTAATTTAGGATGCAGGTCTGACAGAATCACCAATAAGACATTTGTGAGGAGAGCAAAAAGAATATTCTATTGGGAGAATCAACATCATTAAAATGTCCATACTACCCAAAGCAATCTATAGATTCAATGCACTCCCCATTAAAATACCAACGGAATATTTCACAGACCTAGAAAGAACTCTCTAAAAATTCATCTGGAATAAAAAAAGACCCCGAATATCCACAGTAATCCTGAGAAAGAAGAATAAAGTAGGAGGGATTTCAATACCAGATTTCAAGCAGTATTACAAAGCCACTGTTCTCAAAACAGCCTGGTACTGGCGCAGGAACAGACATATAGATCAATGGAATAGAATAGAGAATCCAGATATCGACCCAAACCACTATGCTCAATTAATATTTGACAAAGGAGGCATGAACATACAATGGAGTCAAGGCAGTCTCAATAAATGGAGTTGGGAAAATTGGACAGATACATGCAAAAAAATGAAACTAGATCACCAACTTACACCATACACAAAAATAAACTCAAAATGGATACAGGACTTAAACATAAGATGGAAACCATAAAAATACTAGAGGAATCCACAGGCAGCAAAATCTCAGACATATGCTGAAAGAACTTCTTCACTGATACTGTTCCTAGGGCAATGGAAGCTAAAGAGAAAATAAACAAATGGGACTACATCAAAATAAAAAGCTTTTTCACAGCAAAAGAAACCATCAACAAAACGACAAGAAAGCCCACTGTATGGGAGAACATATTTGCAAATGTTATCACTGATAAAGGTTCAATCTCCAACAACTATAAACAGCTTATACAACTTAATAAAAGGAAGATAAATGAGCCAATAAAAAAAAAAGGGGCAACAGACCTAAATAGAATCTTTTCAAAAGAAGACAGAAGGAAGGCCAAGAGACACATGAAAACATGCTCAAAGTCACTAATTATCCGAGAGATGCAAATCGAAACAACAATGCGGTACCATCTCATACCTGTCAGAATGGCTATTATCAACAAATCAACAAACAACAAGTGTTGGTGAGGATGCAGAGAAAAAGGAACCCTCGTGCACAGCTGGTGGGAATGCAGACTGGTGCGGCCACTGTGGAGAAGAGTATGGAGTGTCCTCAAAAAACTAAAAATGGAACTCCCATTTGACCCAGTAATCCCACTCCTAAGAATATATCCTAAGAAACTAGAAACACCAATCAGAAAGGATATATGCACCCCTATGTTCATAGCACAATGTACAATAGCTAAGATTTGGAAACAGCCTAGGTGCCCATCAGCAGATGACTGGATCAGAAAATTATGGTACATCTACACAATGGAATACTATGCTGCCATAAAAAAGAAGGAACTCTTTCCATTTGCAGCAACCTGGATGGAACTGGAGAACATTATGCTAAGTGAAATAAGCCAGTCAATGAAAGAAAAATTCCACATGATCTCACTCATTTGTGGATAATAAAAAACATTATAAACTGATGAACAAAAAGATAGATATAGAGGCAGTAAAGCATCAAAAAGACTGTCAGATTACAGCGGGAAGGTTAGGGAGAGGTGGGGAAGATAAGAGATCAACCAAAGGACTTATATGCATGCATATAAGCATAACCAATGGACACAAAACATTGGGTGGTGAGGGCATGTATGTGAGGGGGGGGGGGTCTAATGGTAAGATATGTACACATATAATACCTTAATAAAAAAATTAAAATTAAAATGCACAAAGAAAAAAAAATAAAATAACACATATACCACATACATGCAAGATGTTGATAATAGGAGGAACTTGGGGGGGGGGGGGGCTTGAAATGAAATATGAGAACTCTATGCTTTCTACACAAATTTCCTATAAACCTAAAACTGCCCTAATAATAAAGTTTATTTATTTAAAACAAATATATATATATATATATATATATATATATATATATATATATATATATATATATTCTATAGGAATTAAGAAAGGAAAAGGATGGGCAATTTCAGAGTTAGTTATCCTTCAGTGTAAAAGACAGTATTGATTGCTATTCCCTGCACAGAAATATAAGATTTTTCAGATTAATTACTAAAAGTTGGTGAATCCTTCTTCCTATAAACACTGAGGTTTGGAATGAAACAGGAAAATTGATTGTTTTTAAGTTTATGGGGTATGCTCTGCTATTAGATGTCAGTTAATGTTTCATATGAGCTATAACATCTGAAGACTTTAACCACAAATCTTCAAGTTCCTTTTCTTTTCTTTTTTTTAATAAATCTTTATTCAGGTTATTACAATTGTTTCTCCTTTTTTCCCCAATAGCTCCCCTCCACCTGGTTCTCACCCCACATTCTGCCCTTACCTTCCCCACACTGTCCTCATCCATAGGTGTACGGTTTTTGTCCAGTCTCTTCCTGCACGCCCCCAATACCCCTTTCCCCCTGAGAATTATCAGTCCACTCCCTTTCTATGCCCCTGATTCTATTATATTCACCAGTTTATTCTGTTCATCAGGTTTTTAATTCACTTGATTTTTAGGTTCACTTGTTGATAGATATGTATTTGTTGTTCATAATTTTTATCTTTATTTTTTTCTTCTTCCTCTTCTTAAAGAATACCTTTCAGCATTTCACATAATACTGGTTTGGTGGTGATGAACTCCTTTAGCTTTTTCTTATCTGTGAAGCTCTTTATCTGACCTTCCATTCTGAATGATAACTGCTGGGTAGAGTAATCTTGGTTGTAGGTTCTTGCTATTCATCACTTTGAATATTTCTTGCCACTCCCGTCTGGCCTGCATACTTTCTGTTGAGAAATCAGCTGACAATCCAATCATATGGTTGCTCCCTTGTAGGTAATTAACTGTTTTTGTCTTGCTGCTTTTAATATTCTCTCTTTGTCTTTTGCTCTTGGCATTTTAATTATGATGTGTCTTGGTGTGGTCCTCTTTGGATTCCTTTTGTTTGGGGTTCTGTGTGCTTCCTGGACTTGTAAGTCTTTTTCTTTCACCAGGTGGGGGAAGTTTTCAGTCATTATTTCTTCAAATAGGTTTTCAGTATCTTGCTCTCTCTTCTTCTGGCACCCCCATAATTCTGATGTTGGTACGCTTGAAGTTGTCCCAGAGGCTTCTTACACTATCTTCAACTTTTTGGATTCTTTTTGCTTTTTGCTTTTTCAGTTGAGTGTTTTTTGCTTCTTTATATTTCAATTCTTTGACTTGATTCTTGCATTCCTCTAATCTGTTGTTGGGTCTCTGTATAATATTTTTTATTTCAGTCAGTGTATGTTTAATTTCTAGTTGGTCCTTTTTCATATCTTCGAGGGTCTCGTTATATTTATAGGCCTTTTTTAGGATACTCTTGAAAAGCCTTATAACCGTGGTTTTGAATTCTATATCCAGTCGTTTATTTTCCTCCATTTCTTTCGTTGGTGATATGTTTCTTTGTCGCCGCATTTTCACTGCTTCCCTGAGTTGGTAGGGTAGCTTTGTGTGCTATGTTTCCTATATGGCCCAGTGTGTCAGCCTCCCAGTTACCTGAGGTGGACACTCTTGGTGCACCCTTTGTGGACTGTGTGTACAGCCTTGTTGTAGTTAAGTCTTGATTGTTGTTGGTATCACTGGGAGGAATTGACCTCCAGGCCAGTTGGCTGTGAGGATCAGCTGTGTCTACACTGGAAGAAGTTCGGTGCTGGAGACAGCCTTATAGGATTAGACTTGCCCAATTGCAAAAGCCTCTGTGCTTAGCTTGGATGGGGTGGAGTTTAGGGCAGAGCAGACAGTTTTGGCTTCCCGTCAGCCCTGCCCTTGCATGCGCACGCGTGCCTCCAGACCTCTGGCTTCCCCGGCTCCAGAGCCTCAGCCCGAGAGTCCAGATTCCCCCCCCTCAAGAGCCTGGGTCCCCAGGGGCTTGCCTGGAACTGGGGTTCAGTGCAGTCAGGAGCTTCCGACTCTCTTCTGCTAGGGAAAGCCTATGACAACCTCCACAGTCTTTGTGTACACTGGCGCATCCGCCTCCAGATTTCTGCCCTCTGTGGCTCCCCCTCCAGATCTCGAGTCTCCAAGTGCCTTTCTCTCTACCTGACAGTCCAGACTCCCCCTGTATGAGCCTGGGTCCACGGGGTTTCACCCGGAACTGGGGTTCAGTGCAGTTGGAACTGGGGTTCAGTGCAGTCGGGGGCTTCCTTCCCCCTCCCGCCAGAGAAAGTCAGCCAGGCTCTCAGCCACCCTTCCTCTCTACGCACACCGTACCTCAACCCTTTGCCGTTCCTCCAATTCTCTGTGAGCTTTTCTCTTTCCTTCTAGTTGTAGAATTTCCACTCAGCCAGCTTTCCTGTGGTTCTGGATGGTGTCCGTTCTGTCTTTTAGTTGTAGTTTTGAAATTGTTGTGCGAGGCAGCAGTTTAGGTGCTTACCTATGCCGCCATCTTGGTTTCTCTCCCTTCAAGTTCCTTTTCATATGTTTGTACTGATCTAATAGCGAGATTATCATACTATATAATAAAACCCTAATATGCAAATCGACCAAACGGCGGAATGACTGGTCTCTATGATGTGTACTAACCACCAGGGGCCAGATGATCAATGCAGGAGCTGCCCCATGGTGGTCAGTGTGCTCCCACAGGGGGAGCACTGCTAAGCCAGAAGCTGGGCTCATGGCTGGTGAGCGCAGCAGTGGTGGTGGGAGCCTCTCTCCCCTCTGTGGCAGCACTAAGGACCCCTGGGGGATGTCTGCTGAGGGGTTCTGGACTGCAAGAGGGCACAGGCTGGGCTGAGGGACCCTTGCCCCCCAGTGCATGAATGTCGTGCACTGGGCCTCTAGTGTTTTACAAATGAATACGAATCCTCTCCAGTCCTTAGCCTTCTTTTATTCTCCCCAACATCCAACATCATCTAAAATTTTAGGAACCAGTGCAAACCACAAAGAACGTTTATAGCCCTGGCCAGTGTGGCTCAGTTGATTGAGCATCATCCCATGCACTGAAAGGTCACCACTGGTTCGATTCCTGCTCAGGGCACATGCCCAGGTTGGGGATTTGATCCCCAGTTGGGGTGCGGGTGGGAGGCAGTCAATCGATACTAGGCTGTCATGTCGATCTCTCTCTCTCTCTCCCCCTCCCTCTCCCCTCTCTCCTTTCCCCCTGCCTCTCTCCCTCCCTCCCCCTCTCCCTTTATCTCTCTCTAAAATCAATAAAAACATTAAAAATAAAAAAGAATGTTTACATTCTTTTATGTTCTTCACAAACCGTTCTAGAATGTTTGGAAAATGAATTTCAACGTATACTAGTACCTTGTCCTAGAATTCTAATATTTTTCATAGTTTTTTTTCATTTAAGTATGCAATTCACTTTGGAACTATAATGGCATTTTTACTATTCAATAGACTATAGTGAATGAATCAACAGAATTTGAGGAAAGAAATGCTACTTTAGCCAAAGAATGGGAACTTGACCTGAAATCAATGAAAGAGGAAAATGAAAAACTGTTTAAAAACTACCAAACTTTGAAGCTCTCTCAGACACCTGGTGCCCTTGCTAATCCTACTGCACAAGACAATAAGAATCTTCATGTTACATCGAGAGTCACACAGCCGATCACAGAGGTATGTTAATTTTTTATATTTTCCAATTTGCAGCTTCATCACAAAGTTAAAGATATATCTCATATAACATTTCAGAGCAGAATTATAGTATTGAATATATTAATTAAGGAACATGGACCAATCTTTGTTTGTGTTTGTGTGATAGGCTTGTTTGATTTATTGATGATAACCATTCTGATAAGCATGAAGTTTTAATTTGCATCACTCTGATGATTAGTGACATTGAACATTTTTTCATATGTCTATTAGCCATCTGTATGTCCTCTTTCGAGAAGTGTCTATTTGGGTTCTTTGCCCATTTTTTAATTGGATTGTCTTCTTGGTGTTGGGTTACATAAGTTTTTTTTAATTGATTTCAGAGCGGAAGGGAGAGGGAGAGAAAGATAAAAACATCAATAATGAGAATCATTGATTGGCTGCCTCCTGCATGCCCCACACTGAGGAGCCTTGTCCTGGGCATGTGCCTTGACCAGAATCGAACTATGACCTCCTCATTCACAGATCAACACTCAACCGCTCAGCCATCCAGCCGGGCGAGTTGTATAAGTTCTTTATATATTTTGGGAATTAACCCCTTATCAGATGTATCATTGGCAAATATGTTCTCCCATACAGTGGATTCCCTTTTCATTTTGTTGCTGGTTTTTTATGGGTTTTTTGTTTTTGTTTTTGTTTTTGTTTTGTTTTGTTTTTTGCTGTGCAAAACATTTTTAGTTTGATGTAGTGCCATTTGTTTATTTTTTTCTTTGTTTTCTTTGCCCTATGAAATAAATCAGCAAAAATATTATTATTCAAGATATCTAAGATTTAATTGCCTATGTTTCCTTCTAGGCTTTTTATGGTTTCATGACTTACATTTGAGTCTTATTCATTTTGAGTTAATTCTTGTGTGTAGTGTGTGTTTGTGGTCTAGTTTCATGTTTTTGCAATTTTCCCATATGTGTCTCTTTTTTTGGTAGAAAATTGAAGAGCTGGAAGCTTCATTGCATGAAGCTAAAGAAAGTGCTATGCATAAGGAAGGCACGATTATAAAGATGCAGAAAGAACTTCAGATGACTTATGATGTGATAGCAAAACTTCAAGCACAAGTTAATGAATCAAATAAATGCCTTGAGAAAACGAAAGAAATGACCCAAGAACTTCAGGTAACTTCACAAATTTATAAATAAAAGGGGTTGTTCTTTTCCTTTTACTGTTGAATTTGGCAGATCATTTGGGAACCCAGGCTTTTAGTTCAACTTCCTGTTAGCTAGGTATGTCTCAAGTTCAATACTCAGGCTTTGAAAAAGCAAGTAACAACTTAGAAATGAAATACAGGAATATAATAATGATTATTTATATCTTTCTAGAAAAAATTGTAAAAGACATATAGATATTTTTAATAGTTTAAGATGTATGTTCATTTTTTAAAAATGCTTCTTATCTTAATATTTAACACTCCTTATAAGATAAGTACATTTTTGGGGGAAAAAATTATTTTCTATTTTAATGCCCTAGTTATTGAGTCCACCTATTAGCCAGTAGCCTATGGGCTGAACCTGACCTATTTTCTTTAGAAATAACAGTCATTTCAGTGTTTTTTAACTTGAATTCCATTACACAGCACACCCTCATTTATCACATCCTTACCCACTCCCTTTTGTTTTAGCCCCAGCCACTTCTCATACTTCTGCTACTTGAGTCTGACCCTAATAGACATTTAAGTGTGCTATTCTGGCTCTAGTGTCTTGTCATTCCAGTTAAAATTAGAAAGAAGTAAAAAATGTGTGCTCTGCCTTAGCTGGTTTGGCTCAGTGGATAGAGCATTGGCCCATGGACTGAAGGGTTTTGGGTTCAATTCTGGCCAAGGGCACATAACTCGGGTGCAGGCTCAATCCCAGCCCTCGTTGGGGCTCGTGGGACACAACCAATTAATGTGTCTCTCTCACATGGATATTTCTCTCTCTATCTCTCTCCCTCCCTTCCACTCTCTAAAAATCAATGGAGAAATATCCTCAGGTGAGGATTAACAGCAATAACAAAAAAGGAATGTGTGTTCTTTTCATTATTTAACATTTATTCAATGAGACATTATTCATTTAAAAGAGAATTCTGTTGGGGGGGGAATAAAAATAAGATACATGTACTAATATATGTAGTATTTTAAACAATAAAAAAATGTATTTCAAAAAAATGAAAGAGAATTCTATATGTATGTATATATGAATAACTTGTTTCTGAATGGAAAGTAGATATATTTATATCACTGGATTGAACCGTATATGAATACAATGCTTTATAATACTTTATGCCTTGAATTCAGTTCTAGTTTTATATTTTCTGATATCTTTTTTGTTTCATTTTCCTGACTTCATTTCATTTGTCTACCCATTTCTTTATTTTCAACTTTTGTGTTTCATTTTGTAGTTACTGTTTTTTAATTGGGGAAATTATTTGTTTTAAGCAATAAAATTCTTGCCCTGACCGGTTTGGCTCAGTGGATAGAGCGTCGGCCTGCAGACTGAGAGGTCCCAGGTTCGATTCCGGTCAAGGGCATGTACCTTGGTTGTGGGCACATCTCCAGTAGGAGGTGTGCAGGAGGCAGCTGATCAATGTTTCTCTCTCATCAATGTTTCTAACTCTTTATCCCTCTCTCTTCCTCTCTGTAAAAAAATCAATAAAATATATTTTAAAAAATAAATAAATAAAATTCTTCATATGTTCTCTACATACTAGTTTCCAATAGCTTCAAATATACTTCACATCAAATATCTGTTATTCATTTTAGGGTTCAAATTTGTGCCTTTCCCATTTTTCATGTATGTAGAGTTTGCTGTTTGAAAATGTTTCTACCAATAAAGTGAAACTGCTCTAAACTTACTTTATTTTTCTTTTCTCTAAAAAAGGACAAAGTTGCTTTAGGAGCTAAACCCTATAAAGAAGAAATTGAAGATCTCAAAATGAAGCTGGTGAAAACAGATCTAGAGAATATGAAAATTGTCAAGGAGCTTGAAAAGGAGTATGTCTTTGCCTTAATTGAACATGACTTTAATATCTTAAATTTTCTTTCCAAATGATATATTTTTTTGCATTAACTTTTGAAAATACTGTTGTTATAGCTTTTTTAAAATGAATACAAACAACCACAGGGTTTTAATTAATTAAATTCTCATTATATATGCAAAGATTTTAAAAAGTAAGCACAAGTCTGATCAATTACTAACACACTATGTCTTTGGATGCTTCTTGCTTAATCACACATAGTTTAAAATGGCCTTTTTATGCTTGAAAGTGAATGTTAAGAAGGTGCTTGGCCCTGGCGGGTTGCTAAGTTGGCTGGAGCACCATCCCGTACACCCAGTGGTTTCAGACTCGATTCTGGTCAGGGCTCCATGCATACCTAGTTTGCGGGGGAAGCAGTTGATTGAGATAACTGATTGATGTTTCTATTTCTCTTCTCTCTTCTCTCCTCTTCTCCCCTCCCCTACCCTCCCTTCCTCTCCCCTTTCCCTTCCCTCCCTCCCTCCCTCCCGTCCTTCCTCCCTTCCTCTCAGAATTAATTTTAAAAAATCCTGCCTTCATCCCCAGTAGGGGGTGTGCAGGAGGCAGCTGATCGATGTTTCTCTCTCATTGATGTTTCTAACTCTCTATCCCTCTCCCTTCCTCTCTGTAAAAAATCAATAAAATATATGTTTTTTTTAAATCCTGCCCAGCTGATGTGGCTCAGTGATTGAGCGTGGACCTATGAACTGGGAGGTCACGAATCTATTCCCAGTCAGGGTGCATGCCCAAGTTGAGGGCTTGATCCCCAGTGTGGGCCGTGCAGGAGGCAGCCGATCAATGATTCTTTCTCATCATTGATGTTTCTATCTCTCCCTTTCCTTCCTCTCTGAAATCAATAAAAATATTTTGTTTAAATCCTCAGGTGAGGATTTTTTTTTTAATGTGTGTGTATATATATATGTGTGTATTTAGCAGTTTGACTAAGGTTTCTGTTGCTTCTCTTAATTTCATTTGTTCTTCCTATTGTGTTTTTATGTAAAGGTTCTTTAGAGTGCAGCAAAAGTAGGTTCACAGTTTTTCATATGGAAAATAATACAATAATTGTTAGTATTACAAGAATAAACTATTTCCCATACTCACAACTGTAAACCTACTTTTACCACACCCTGTAATTTCTTTGAAATTATAGTACCTAGTACTCAAAAGATGTCCTCTTGTTGTTGCTTTGTCTGTGTATGGTATTACACATACTAGCATGCCTCAAGTTCTTTGTGATGTTTCTTTTAAGAACATTAAAAGAAAGTTGGGGAGCCTGAATTAGAAATATAATCAGCAGATACTTTCAGTCTCTAAAAAAGGCAGAAAGTCTTATAATTTATCATTACTGGTTAATCCGTAAGCCCACAATTCATAGTGTCTCTTTTTATTAGGGAACAGTGGGCAGAATTTGACCTTTTGCTGTATCACCTTAACAGCTCAGGGTTTATTTGTTGACAATGTAGAAAGGAAACTACTTTTCACTTTCAGGCTCTGGTAATTATTTTATCTTTAAGATGTTTCAAGGACCTCATGGTAACAGCCCACTTATTTTATTAGTGCCTTTCAATATGATTTTGTTCAATATCCAATTAATAGCTATTGAGCTTCCAGAAATTTTAAAAGATTGGTTTCTCAATGTTAAATCATTGCCCCTGAAAACAGACGGGATACTTATAATTTGATGGTGTTATAGCTACAAAGTGCATGATACCAGGGTATTATGTCAGTGTGATATACCTTAATATCTATTGTTGTTTTTATTAGAATTGCTTCTACAAAAGCCACTGTAGAATATCAAAAAGAAGCTATAAGGTTATTGAGAGAAAATCTTAGAAGAAATCAACAAGCCCAAGATACCACAAGTAAGTAGAAAATGCTGGTATTTCCAGGTCCTGTCCATTTTACTTCTCAATATACTTATACATTTTGAGGACTACTATATATATGTGATAGTCAAGAATAAATCACTAGTTTAGAAAGAACTGCTTTTAAAATTAATTTATTGCAATTATATTTCTCTTGTGACATATCCTATAATGTCAGCTGTTTACTCATTATAGATTCTTGAACTATCAAGATAGAAATACCCCTCCCAATAAAAATCCAAACATATCCTAATAGATTTTAATATTATACACAAAAAAATACAATCAGTGCATAATACAAATAAGTAAATTATCCTATTTGTTCTCAATACTGAAAATACAGGGTTTATGCTTACTTGTAAACTCTTTAAAATTTATCTTAGGTATAGTTATCAAATCTAATGATCAAATTTCTGCATATACATTCCTCAAACTATACTTTGTTGCTTATCCCTATATCTTGTGTTTCATCTTCCAAGAGAGAATGCTGAACAGTACTTAGGGCAGCTTTGTATAATAGAACAAGCAATGAACTAAAAGTCAGGGGCAGGTCTCTCAACCTATTGCCTATTGCAGCTCCTACATGGGAAACTTCAATGGATAAAAATAGAACTGAGGACTCTTTGTTGTTACATTAGGGTCAGGATAATGATTCTTGAATAGTAAGTGATTTTTAGGTACACCTTGTGCCTGAATTCAAAATAATTCAAAAGAAAATGGACATTGAGTATCTTCACACCTTACCCCTTTGTAATTATCAGAGATTTAGTGAACTATTCTACTTTTTAAGCTACTCACATTTTTATGCAGTTTTACCTAAAATTTACAAAACAATTCCTCATACCACTTTTTTTTATACATATAGTGTAGAATATAGAATAATCTATGCTTTAACATAATTCTAAGGTTTGTTTAGTTAACAAGTATGTGTTGAGTATTCATAGTGCACTGAGTGGCTGGGGTGGTCCCCACACACATACTCTGATTCAGAGACAGATCCGTGGAGGACAACTCTAATTAAAGAGGGTTGCTGCTGCTGCAGTCCTGGGGAAAGGCTTCAGCAGGATTATGGTAGCGAAATTGGTGGGTGGAGAACAACAGGAAGAATTCTAGAAATATTTAGAATTGGTGATGGAATGGGCATTGGAAGTCAGGTGGAAGGAGGAATTCAAGGATGATTTCCAGGGAGATGGTGGTTGAGATGTGCTGGGTTTTAGAATGACTTATTTATTGCATTTAGTAATGTTTCCTTTATTTGCCTCCCACAGTGGTACTAGAAGTTAATGATTCTAAACCTTCCAGCAAACCCCTCACATGTGGGGGTGGCAGTGGCATTGTACAAAGCACAAAAGCTCTTATTTTGAAAAGTGAAAATGTACGGCTAAAAAAGGAAATTTCTAAGTTGAAGCAGCATAATGAACAGCTAATAAACCAAAAGAGTGAACCATTAAGGTAAGAACTGCTTACATGATACAGAAATTATGTTTATGGCTGTTACATGTTGGGGAGGACAGTATATACCCATACATATGTTTTTTGCAGTTAGCAACCCTTCAAACATGGGGAAAATAAATTTTAGAGTTCATGTAATGTGTCTTTTTTAAAAGGAATAAGAATATGGTAACACTATTCCAGATGTTTACTATCTGTCAACTGACCTCTTTTTAACTAAGCCAAGAGCCAAGATGTGAACCAAGAACTTTGAGGGGGCAGCTTAAATACACTACATGTCCATATAACAAAGTCGTGAGGATTTACTCAATAGAGGAAGGACTTCTTAGGGCCATTATTGTAACCTGTGTCCTTTTACTTTACAAACAGTTCTAACAAACTTAGAATCCTGTGCTAATCCTATATAATAAAACCCTAATATGCAAATTGACCAAACAGTGGAACAACCGGTCGCTATGATGCACACTGACCACCAGGGGGCAGACACTCAATGCAGGAGCTGCCCCCTGGTGGTCAGTGTGCTCCCACAAGGGGAGCGCTGCTCAGCCAGAAGCCGGGCTCATGGCTGGCAAGTGCAGTGGCGGTGGTGGGAACCTCTTCCGCCTCCGCTGCAGGTGGGCAGTAAGGAGCAAGGGGTTCCAGACTGCGAGAGGTCACAGGCTGGGCTGAGGGGTCTCACCTGCCACCCCCCCCCGCCTCCCCTATGCACAAAATTTTGTGCACTGAGCCTCTAGTCTACTAATGATATAGTAGAAGAAAAGTAGGCATCAAACAAATACTTACACAAATAGCTAATTCTTTCTAATGAGTGTTGTTAAACAAATGAAAGAGTTTACCAGAGGAATCAAACCTTATTTAAGTGATAAAGAGAGCTGGTGATCAAGAAACTAATCTATGAGTAGATCTGGAAAATGAGTACAAGTTGAGCTGGATGAAAGGAGAGACAGGTAAGCCTCCTGAGTCAGCATGTGCACAAGCTGTGAGTGAGAAACAATAACCAGTAAGTGGAACTGAAAGATATCCACGTGGCCAGAGCATAGAGAATGAGACAAATGCAAGATGAGGTGCCATAGGTGCCAGATTCCACAGGCCCTTATAGATCATTCTGAGGAAGTTTGGGTGGTATCCTAGGTGTATTAGGAGGATTACCTCCACTGGAGGATTTAAAGCTGGGCCTGGTGAGATCAGGTAGCATCTCTGGCTACTCGAGCTCTATAAGGGAACCCAATTTAGGAATCTTGTTTGTTGTAGTCTTACAGTCTTCTTTCTCCTCCCCTTCCCCCTTTCCCTCCCCATTTAAGCAATAGTCATCATCTTTCCAATGAGGCTCTCAAAGGTGTAACTTGTGAGAATTCTCCAAAGACTCCAAAAAGAACAGCTTCTGAAAAGAGACAACGTACGCCTTCTCAGTGCAAGGAGCAGAATTTACAAGATCCCGTGCCAAAGGAATCACCAAAATATCGGTTTTTTGACAGCCGGTCGAAGTCCTTTCCAGTACCCCATCCAGTTCGCTATTTTGATAACTCAAATTTAGGCCTTTGTCCAGGTGGGTAAATATATACTGGTTCCTTGGGAATCAGGGAGTAACAGTTGGGACCTAACTATACTATGTGGCCCAAAGGGCAAGTTTTGACGAGAAGTAGGAGGCAAGCTGGTGATGTGCACAGCCTTCATTTGCTGTCTCTCTGAGAGTTTCTCCAAAGCCCAGCGCTGAGGTCCAGTCACTCCAAGTGAAGACTTTATTCTGCCTCTTAAACCCTCAAGCTTTTCCCGAAGATAGACAAAGCAACTCTCTCAAGGACATAGACACTACCCTATATACAAAACTTTTACTGAAAAAGACTTTCTCATCCATTCAGTGGGCCAGTCATCCCAATAGCATTATATTCATTGGCTTGTATAATTTACTTATTCATTCATTCAGTAAGTAATTTTTTGACCAACTGTGTATGCACACATTAGACCCCGATGGTACATAGATGAGCAAAACCAGACATGACCCCTGCCCACTGGAGCTTGCAATCTAATAGGAGGTATAGTTGGTAATCAAGTAGTCCAAGAAAGGGTAATATTCTAGAGTGCACCAGACTCTAAGGCTTATCATAGATTTTTGTTCCATGAATGTTAAAGAAGTCTTCTTTGAAGAAGGGAACTGAGATCTAAGAGGTTAATGTGGGTTAGCTTAACAAAGAGGAGAGGGAAAAGCATTCAGGCAGATGGAACAGTGACAGCCCAGGGTAGTGTTACCAGGAAACCCTAGTTGGGCTCGGGCTGCCTGTCACTGTGTCCAATAACAGGCAGGGTTAAATCATATTAGGTGTTTATTGAAAAGGCCAGCCAACCAAAAAGACAAGGCATTTCAAGCATCAAATCCTGCCTTCTCAGCAAGGTACAGGGGACAGGATTACAAAGGGGAAGGGGCTAGGGTGCTAGCCCTGGGGGTCCACAGACGTCAGCTATTACAGACATCAGGCAATGAGACGATGTTGCTGAGATGATGTTTTGACTCCTCGGACTGACCATACTTACTGCTTCCACTTGCTGGATTCACAGCTGAGTCGCCTCCTCAATCGCTTCACACAGGCCTTGGAAAGGAATCTTGAAGAAAAACGTAACGCCCTATTCACATAAATATATGTGTCCTAAGATTTAAAATAATGTGATGACTTTTCAGATTAACTCAGGCGCTCTATCAGATTATGGGTCCCCTTATCAGTAGGAGGGACCACACAGGGAAGGCTGGAAAGACCCTGGTGGCCGGAGCACAGCGAGCACTGGCCTGTGGGGATGAAGTCAGGGAAGCAGGAGAGAGAAGAGCCAAGCTGTGGGGCTGTTTAAACCACACAGAGGGATCTTGACTACTTCCTGAAAGCATGTAAAGAAAGCCTTTGAAAGATTTTTAATAGTGGCAGGCAACATCATGAGTTATACATTTTGAAAACATTACCTCTGCTGTGAGGTAACCAGCAAAGAATAAGAGCGAGACTCTTGACAGTTGCCTCAGCAAGAGTGACGGTAGTGTGGACGTGGGCAGGTGCACCAGCGGTGGAGAAGAGGCAGGTGGGAGAGATCTGGAAGTAAAGTCAGCAGAGCTGGGGGCCTGGCGGGAGGGAGTGGGGCGGTGTCAAGGCTCGCACCCTGCTCTGCAGGGTGCTGCACTAGATGGGTCATTGCAAGGGAAGCTCTGTAATGTGTAGAGTCTTTCTCACCACATGGCATTCAGCGTGCCCAGATGTGCGTGGCCTGAGCCCTGTGTGACAGTGTGTCTGCCTGTCTGAAATACCCTATTACACAGCTGTAGACATCTAAAGCAACAAAATTGTACACCAAGAAAGGCACCTGCCAGGTCATCTGAAAGCCCTGACTAAAGGTTGTCAGGGTTTATGAGAGTGCTGCTTTGTGGTGAAGGAAGCTTACCTGTTCTAAAAAACCTGTTCTCATCAAGCACACATCAAAATTCTGTCATCAGCCTGAACATGCTCTTGGGAATGTTATAAGACACAAAACAATTCGGAATTTTTTTTTAACTATTTTTTAACTTCATGGAATAGTATTTAACAACCATTTAAGGACCTTCCATTAGCTAATATTTATATGGAACTTTTACTGTATACATACACACTATTTTAGAAGTTGGAAAAACAAATTTTTATAACCACCTTTCTATCTGACAGTGCCTGAAACACAAGCATAATATGAATTAGTCCAACCACAAATAAAGCTGTTTCAGTCTATTTATCAATACACAGATCTCTCTGGTACTGTTTTTCAGTAAAATTAACAAAAGAGGAGGCTGGAGGAATATACAAATCAAAAACACTGACCAATTCAGAATTAAAAGACATAGTCCCAGCTTAAATTAGTAAAATAACAGTCTAAAAAATGTTGTCAGTTTTTAATTATAAAAGGGAATCTAAATTATCTCAGGAACTTGAGATGACTGACCAGAGCAGTTATGATAGATTTACAGTCGACCCTTGAACAACGTGGGGGTTTAGGAGTGCTGACCGCCCTGCACATTAAAAAATCCAAGTAACCTTTGACTCCTGTAGAAACAGCTACTAATAACCTAGTGTTAACTAGAAGTCTTAGTGATAACATAGTCAATTATCACCTGTTTTGTATGTTATATGCATTATATACTGTATTCTTACAATAAAGTAAGCTAGAAAAAAATGTTAATAAACTCATAAAGAAGAGAAAATAAATTATAGTTATTCACTGAAAAAAATCCACATGTAGCCTAGCCAGTGAGGCTCAGTGCCAGATTGGGGGCTCGATTCCCTGCAGGGGGAGTACAAGAGGCAGCCAATCGATGATGTTTCTCTCTCATCAATGTTTCTATCCTCCTCCCTTTCTCTCTCTCTCTCTCAAAAATCAAAAATTTTTTTTAAAAATCCACATATAAGTTTTCCCGTGCAGTTCAAACCTGTTGTTCAAGGGACAGCTGTACTGTATACAGTTCATAAACAAATGGATGCAGCTGAAGTGCTTTTAAAGGCTCAGTTTTCCAAAGATGTCTAAATATTCTCTAAACTGCTATTTTAGCACACCATTTTTTCTAAAAATATACAAAAGAAAATCAAACTTAATCCATGTTTGATTCACTTTTTATCTCAAATTTATGAAATCAAATAAGACTTTATCACTCCTTGGTTTTATGTACAGCATGGTTTTTCTCACAATTCATTGTATGAAAAAATGGAGAATAAACTTCTCTGTCTCGGATGAAGTAAAATATACCTTTTTTAATGACCGGACATGAGGATGTTAATGATCATGTTGCCATGTTTCATTTTTCATATCTCCACTGTCTTAACATCCTTTGCATTTCCAGTTGTATTTGAGTTTTGTGTAGTTTTTAAATAAGACTGCTTCTAATTTTTATTTTCTTTCCTCAGAAGAGCCAACTGCTGGAGGAAAGAATGTGGATCCTCAGCCAGCCGATTGTCAGGGCTTCACAGAAAAGGACCTGCCCGAGTGCAACATGCAGTAGTCGCCTGTCACTTTTCTGGGGCCCGCATTCCTCGGCTGTTACTTCATGTGTCTACACCTGGCAATTATGTCACAGTCCAACTTAATTTCAGTTCTGTTTTCGTTTTGCCACTAGATTGAAAGGTGAAGGAACAGGAGATTAAGGCATTCTAGTAGTTTCGGTATTAGCAATGTCATCGGCATGAATGTCATACTAAGAAGTGGAACTGTCTTATTTATTTATATATATACTTTTTGGTTTAAAATATTACATATATTAGTACATATATCTGCTTTTTTTCCCCCATTGACCTATATTTTTAAAGAATAAAGTTATTGAAGGAAACTTTTCATGTAAATTGTGTCCATTTTTATTACTGTAACATCCACAAGTAACTCAACAAAATTATAAATTCTTTGTTTAGTACCTTGAACATTCAGTCAGTATTTAATCATATTAATTAATGATTTTCTAGTGGGATACTCAGGATATCTTGGTTCTCCTGTCTTGTTTGTTAACATTTAGGATTTTGCTAATGAACAAAATGAATTGACCAACAAAATAAGATTGGAAGCATGGAGGCTTGGAACAGACTGACATGCCTCGGTGTGGGGGTAGGGGGAGGAAGAGATACACCAAAGAACTGATATCCCATGGACACTGGCAATAGGAATGTGAAGGCCTGGATGGGGAGGGGCTGGCCGGGGAGGGTACAGGAGGGGAGGATGGGGTCATCTGGAATACTATCAATAATTATTTTTAAATGATGTAATTGCTAGGAAAAAAATATGCACATGCTTTCTGGATTTAAATTGCTATGGGATAGTAGATGCTATGACCTTTTTTATTTTCTAGTCTTAATCTTTTTTTTACTGTAGTAACTACAAAACTTCTTTTCTGTTACCCACCCACCCCATTTCCAATATAAGAACTCTAAATTGGTTGGTTGGTTCCTGAAATATGTACTCGATTGGTCTTGACTCCCAGGTGAAAGGATTCCTGTGTCATTCTACCTTTTATTTTAGACATGAGGCAATGGCCCCAGAGTTTCTATCTAAATACAGTGTTCTAAACCTGAGACCCAACGTATTCAAGGCATCAGCAAATGAGCTTCATGCAGTCTGTATAACCTGGAAAATGGTTAGCTTGTGTGTGGGTTCATTTTTCTAGGATACTTGGGTTTATACTTTCTTTTATCATCATCTCAAAGGGCTCTATGACTAAGTAAGAGGTCAAGGACTATGATTTCAGAGAGTATCCGATATTTTGTATCACATGACTGGAAAGGCACAAAACAAGTTCCATGAAGTTCAAAACAGAGTTAGTCATTCTTGGCCTTTTTGGTAAGATTCGTTTCCAGGAAAGAAATTATGAAGTACATCAAAGCTGTCATTTTTAGTCAATGTATTGCATATTTTTCCTTAACATACTATCGTAGCAATTTCAAGGGCTAAGGAGAAATTGTCCCTAAAATCCTGTCCTCTCCCCCAGGTCTGTACCTTGGGAGTGTTGTTTCTCCTTTCCACACTTACCCAAACAAGACACTATAACAGAGCTGCAGATTTGATTCTTTGCAATATCTGCTCCTCTACTGAATAATGCAAATTAGTAGATAAGTACACCTGGGTAATAAAACTAGCTTGAGGCCATTAAAAATATAATCAGTCATTGGGTATCCAGTCTAGTAGAATGTTGCTTGACTCTTGAATTTGGATATCCATTGCCTTCTCAGATTTGGGGAGTTTTTTACCATTATCTTCTGGCAGTGCCATTGTGCATATATTGGCCCACCTGCTGATGTCTCATAAGTACCTTAGGCTCTTCACTTATTTTTCTTTTTTGCTTCTCTGACTAGCTAACTTCCAGTGTCCTGTCTTCAACTTTGTTGATTCTTCTGCTGTTGAGCCCCTCTAGTTTATTTTTCAATCTCAGCTCCAGAATTTCTGTTTGGTTCTTTTTTTATAGTTTCTATGGCTTTGTTAATATTCTTATTTTGTTCATGTTTTATTTGCATGGTTTCACTTAGTTGTCTGTGTTTCATGTAGATCATGGAGCTTCTTTAAAACTTACTTTGAACCCTGGCTGGTGTTGCTCAGTGGTTACAGTGTCCACCCACACACTGAAGGATCACAGGTTTGATTCCTGGTCAAGGGCATATACCTGGGTTGCAGGTTCAATCCCTGGTGCCAGTCAGGGCCTGAGCGGGAGGCAACCAATCAATGTGTTTCCCTTATATCAATGTTTCTCTCCCTTCCTCCCTCCCACTCTCTAAAAATCAATGGAAAAAATACCCTCATGTTAGGATTAACAAAAACAGTGTTGGAGCCCTGGCAGGTGGCTTGGTTGGAGTATCGTCCTGCACACAAAAAGGTTGTGGGTTTGATTCCCACTCAGGGAACATACCTAAGTTGTGGGTTCAGGGCACGTACAGGAGGCAACCAGTCGATGTTTCTCACATTGATGTTTCTCTCCCTCTAAAATCAATAAAAAACATATCCTCATGTGAACATTTTTTAAAAAGTGTTGGAGTTGGCCTTGATTAGAGAATCTTCCTACTCATAAAAAATCTATTCCAAAATCCTCATAAATCAAAGGAAAGGCACCATTAAAGCAAGGAGCACAGCTCTACGTGGTTACGGATCACTAGACCCAACTTTAGGAACTACGGTGGGATAATGAGGTACAGTTTTAGAAAAGACCACCTGTGGGCACATGCAGAAACTAGGCTAGGGTTTTAAAAGGACAATTCTTGCTCTCCATCATTTAATTTCTAATAACATTAAGTTCAAATGGAACACTTTGTGCTGGTGGTTTTACATGCTAAGTCCTTCCCTGAGGTAGGTGCTATAGTTACCTTCATTTCACAGGTGAGAAGGCAGGTTTGGGAGCTAAGTGACTTAACTACTGAGGAAGAGATAGGAACCTACCTTCATCTTTCTGACTCCACAATGTTCTCAACCATCATGACTGTTATGAACACACTTAGCTCCAAGAGCAAAAAAACCTGAAGGAAAAAAGGAATCTAAAAAAGTTTATTTTTCTCACATGGAACCTCCAGAGGAGTTAGTCTAGGGGTCTCAGAGGCTGTCCTCAAGGAACCAAGTCCCTTTTCTTATTGCAGTGCCTCTGACCTCACACCAAGTCACAAAGTGGCTGCTGTGTCCCAAGGCATCATAGCTGCATTCCAAGGGAAGGGGGCGGGGAGCAAAAGTCAAAAGCCTTTCAGAGAAGCCTCACCTCTCTAAGAGAGAAACCCTCAGAAATTCCAGACTACATTTCGTTAGCCAGCCAACTCTAGCAGGAATTGCCAGTTTTGCTCTCTGGCCTTTAGAAAAAAACAGGCATGGAAAAGTGAGTTGGGTGAGTGTTGAGTAAGCGAACTTCTTTCTATATTACATGCACAAATAATCTACACAATCATTCTGCACAATTACATGCTGGATAAAATCGAGTTATTAAGCCTAGCATAGAGGGCCCACATGACCTAGTCCCTTCTTTTTGATCTGATATCTGTTCTCTTCTGCCACACTTAATTTTTTCTCACCCAACGTGTACCTCTACTGAAGATCCCCAACCCTCTTCCCTCACTGTAGTCAGGATGGCTGCCTTCTGCCACTAAACGCATATTAGTGATTAGAATAAACTGAGCATGACAGGATAACCACAACTATACCTTAACCACTAGACAATTTTTATTT
Organism: Corynorhinus townsendii; assembly: GCA_026230045.1. NCBI lineage: Eukaryota > Metazoa > Chordata > Mammalia > Chiroptera > Vespertilionidae > Corynorhinus > Corynorhinus townsendii. The sequence continues at coordinate 72,859,847 of JAPDVU010000001.1, read as the reverse complement.
CCCTCCCTCAAATCAATCTACTAGGGCCCGGCCAGCATGGCTTAGTGATTGAGTGTCGACCTATGAACCAGGAGGTCAGGGTTTGATTCCCAGTCAGGGCACATGCCCGGGTTGCGGGCTCGATCCCCAGTGTGGGGTGTGCAGGAGGCAGCCAATCAATGATTTTCTCTCATCATTGATGTTTCTATTTCTCTCTCCCTCTCTCTTCCTTTGAAATCAATTGTATGTATGTGTGTTTGTGTGTGTGTGTGTGTGTGTGTGTGTGTGTGTGTGTGTGTATGTATGTATGTGTGTATATATATATGACAATCTACTAGGTTGAAGGCCAGGAAGGAAGGCTCCAGCATCTTCAATGACCTGGGTTCCTTCTATTTTGTTGCTGCTATCTTCCACAGGCAATTTCTGGCTCAATATTTTTGTTAATCCTCACTGAGGATATTTTTTCCATTGATTTTTAGATAGTGAGAGGGAGGGAGAGAGGGGTGAGAGAAGTATCAATGTGAGAGAGACACATCGATTCGTTAACTCCCACATAAGCCCTGACCCGACTGTGGACGGAACCTGCAACCCATCTGCTACTCTTGACTGGGAATGGAACCCAAGACCCTTAGGAGATTGGGCCGAGGCTCTAATCACTGTGCACACTGTCCAGGGCCTGGCTTATTCAATCTTGAGAACCTCAGAACAGCACATAGTAGGTGCAAACAAACAAGGACTTAGAGAGATTAAACTTGAAAGTGAAGGAAATGATTTCCACATCCTAAGCAAGCTGTGAAATGCTTTCCACTTTTCACCTTCTACTTGGACTTAACAGTTCCCACCGAGCTCCACTAGGAGGCAGCACGTACACATATACAGTATGAACGTGAGACTCCTCTTAAAAAACGGAAGGGACTTGAACTACAAATCCCAGCACGCACTGTTAAGCGCCTGACTTGCTTCTGCACAAAAGTCTCAAGTTAATTGCTGGCTGAGTGATCCGGAGGACGCCATCCATTTCTGCTCTAAAGTAAGATTCCCCAGTGTATTTTAAAAGAAACTTTGGAGTGGGAAGGGGGAGGTGGAATTTTTAGATGTTGCTTTTTTTCTGCACATTACCTATTTCAGCATTAATTTTAGCTGTTAGATCAGGATAAGGGTGGGTTTTTAGCGAGTTTGAAACTCTGGTATTTTAGTAAGTTTTTCAGAATAGCCAAAGAAAAGAGGATTTTACAGTGTCTTACATGAACATTTTTCTTCCTGGCTCATGAAGATAGAGTTCGTCACAATGCTCTGTGTCTGTGCTCATCGGAAATGAGCATTTTGATTCCAATATTTAGAGTAAGAAAGACATCGTGTGTGGTTCTCACGTTGGATGTATTGAAAGTTGCCTCGTTTCACCATTTCAGGCGATGTTTGTACTCATTTTCCTTAATAAGTCCGTTTTCGTTTGATAGTGCAGGTGTATCCAGCGGTAAGCCTTTGGATCCAAAATCTGGCCCCAGAAAGGCAAGGCGGGCAGCCAGGGGCAGGCTCTCAGGGGGAGGGAAAGGGCTGCTCTGTGCTTCAGCAGTCGTCCAGCCCCTGCTTCTCACGTGCCGCAAGGGAACCTTTGGCTGTGCCTGCGCAGTGCCGCGTGTCAGATGTCACTAACGCCAAGAGTGTGAACTAACAGCTTTGTAACACACCCTGCTCAGGATTGGAGGAGGGTACGGATTGTTGGAATCTCTTACTTTCCAAAGTAAATATTGAATATAGCTCTTAACTCTTTTTGTGCTTAAAGTGAAAATGTATCACTTGTGTAATAAGAAAAAACAAGAGTGCAGACGCATTGATTGCATCATAGGAGCTCAGACACCCTAAAAGCCCAGCTTCGCCACCACATCACAAATGTGGACTTAATCAGGGAACACCCGGGAAGTTGCCCGCTGGTCCCTGAAGACAGTTCTTCCAAGTCGTCCTTGGTCTGGCCCCTTGAGAAGCGGACTCCCGGAGAGTTTAACAGGCCTGGGTTTTACTAGGGGAGACAGCGATGAGAGAGAATACAAGGAGGGAACTGGGTAAGGCGGGAAGAGCCGGCAGACCACCGCGAAGTCCGCCCGCCGCGGGAGAGGGCGAGATGCGGGGATGGGTGGGAGCCTGCAGATGCTCTGCACGAGGGTCCGCCAGGCCAGTGGGAGGAGCATCGTGTCTTCTAGAAGTGCGTCTGCCTCGATGTTTGCACCACCCTTGGACACTGGCCCACGGAAAGGTGGCTTCAACACCAACTCAGCGGGGGGTTTCATGGCGCAGATGGCCTAGTGGTCAGTTACCAGGGCCTTGGGCAGTTACTGGGGTCCCGGGCCAGACGGCGCAGGGCCCTGGCTCTGCATGGGGTCTGCCAGATGCGTGGGAGAACCAAGAGGAGAAAAACATGAGCCAGGTCTTCCCTGCAATCCCGCCTGGGTTTGAATTCATAGTTTGGAAACACTGGGCAAAGCACATGATCTCTTTGCAGTGAGTGCATTGGTGGCCAAGCTGGGTCTCATCTTCCACCCCGTCTCGCTGCCACCTTCTGTTCTCCATGGTGATCTTTCTAAAATACATGTCTGATCATGTCCGTGCCCATGGCCCACAGGACCAACCAGCCCCTCATTATGCAGAGCTTGGACAAAGGCTGGAGGCTTGAAGTGGAAGTGCCCATTGAGGGCAGCCTGACGTCAAGCAGGGCTGAAGAGGACAAGATAAGTTCAAAAAGAAAGGAATAGGTCATGTGAGCCCCCTAGGCAAGACTGGCTAGCTACCTGTACTTGATGAGGCAGGAAATCGAGCAGAGTGATTGTTCCAGTTGGTTGTTCATGTACTACTTAAATTGGTTCACTCAACACCCGACTCCTTCACCACCACCGTCTTTTTGTTTCTGCCTGGAATGCCTATATGATGCCTTGGATCATAGCCATTCTGTGACTTGGGTTGAGGTCAGAGGCACACATTAAAGATGGCAGGGTAAGAGAAGGAACCAGGTTCCTTGTGGATGGCCTCATTTAATTAGCATCTGACTCTGAACCACCCCAACCTCATCCCTAGCCACTCCTCTCTCGTAAGATCTGCAGTGCAAGCACTGGCCAAATAGCTCATGCACATCCTATTTCCCCTGTGTCAGAATTTCTCAGTCCTCCGTTTAAACATTACTGAGTGTCTGTTAAAGTGTCACTGCGGCATGCTTAAACTTTAAAAGAGGACCAGCAGCATTGTGGGTGGAATGTCCACATAGCAAGAGAGTCAGGAGGCCTGAGGTTAGTGCTTGCTCTGCTATTGACCAGCTCCTTGACCTTGAGCAGGCCCAGTCAGGGTCCTCATATGTAAAATGAGGGTATTGGACATGATTTGATCTTCCAGCTCTTATGTTCAATGAGTCTCTGAGGCCAACGGTGACATCTTTCTAAGGGACAAGGAAAAACCTCAGGTGATTGATGTGCAAACCCTGACCAGTTTCCAGGAGAGAAAGCAAGGAGCAGCCTGAGTAGTGAGAGCACATAGGATGCTGCCACAGCGTGTGCAGGGGCAGGGAGAGGGTGGGCAGTAGTGAAGGGAAGGACTCCACTCCTGCTGGGCCGCATCAGAGCCCTCTTCTCTGGATACTGAAGAAATGAAAGGTAGGTGCAAGTCCAACATCTGCCTCAGTTAGCACTTCAGTAGGTTATGCTAAACATGTCTGATATACACAGCTAGGTATCCTATCTAATAAAAGAGTAATATGCAAATTAACAGTCACTCCAACACACAAGATGGCTGCCCCCAGGTGGACACAAGATGGCTGCCACAATATGGCCAGCAGGGGAGGGAAGTTGGGAGGGACCAGGCCTGCAAGGGAGGGCAGTTGGGGGAGGTCAAGCCTGCAGGGGAGGGCAGTTAGGCGTGACCATGCCTGCAGGAGAAGGCAGTTGGGGGCAACCAGGCCTGCAAGAGATGGCAGTTGGGGGCGATGAGGCTGGCAGGAGAGGGCAGTTAGGGGTGACCAGGCCTGCAGGGGAGGGCAGTTACGGGTAACCAGGCCTGCAGGGGAGGGCAGTTAGGGGTGACCAGGCCTGCAGGGGAGGGCAATTAGGTGCAATCAGGCTGGCAGGGGAGCAGTTAGGCATCCATCAGGCTGGCAGGGAAGTGGTTAGGGGGTGATCAGGCTGGCAGGCAGAAGTGGTTAGGAGCAATCAGGAAGGCAGGCAGGTGAGAAGTTGGGAGCCAGTAGTCCTGGATTGTCATAGGGATGTCCCAGATTGGAGCGGGTGCAGGCTAGGCTAAGGGACACCCCACCCCTCCCCAGTGCACAAATTTCATGCACTGGGCCTCTAGTAGAGTAATAAGCATTCAGATGATGGGATCTTGGTATGGAGATGCTGTCTTCAAATTCTTAAAGGTGCACATTGAACCATTCGTTCTAGATGTTACTGCTGGCACAGGGCCGGACCCCAGTAACTGACCAAGACCCAGGTAACTGACCAGTAGGCCACCAGTACATTATCTTGACTTTAGATTCCACCACAGGTTCCATTATGGGTCGACTTGATAAGAAAGTCATCATCCTGACAGCAGCTGCTCAGGGGATCGGCCGGGCAGCCGCCATCGTAAGTTACCATCTCTTGCTGTTTGCTCACTAACTGTTGAAGTACTGAATTATGTGGACAGATTCCATGCTTAGCTACCTCTGCTCCACTTTCTTTCTTTTTTTTTATGTTTGTGCTTCTGTTGTCTAAAGTTACAAAAAGAAAAGTTGCTACTTCTGACCCCAGTCAGATGAGGGAATGAATACCTCATAAGTTTGCTATGCTACATTGCAGATAACCTGTGATCCTGAGAAACTTACCTCTCCATCTCAGTTTCTTTGCACCCGGGCCCTACGGGAGTGCATAGCTTTCTGAAATCATGTCGTTTCAGATAAAGGACACCAGAGTTCAAACTGTCAGGTCACCTCCACCTTCTCATTTATATCAAACCTCCCACACGATATCCTACTCCTGAGCTAATCAGGCACTTTAAGCATAATGGCAGTGTGTGGTTTGACATTTATAAAAACAGTGGTATGCTTCGGAGAGGAAAGTGTTGAAATAACCCATTTTTCTCTTATTATTTGGAACATAATAAGAAATTGAATATAATAAGAACATGCTCAGATATGGAATACAGACTATCAAATCACAGAATAGTATTTTGAGAGGTGTTAATAACTGAATCCTAGTTGCGGGGGTGTGGTTAACACTGATTTATATTTATTTTATATTGCAAAGTCAGATGACAAGCACAATATATGTCCAGTTGTCTAGTTAATGATAAAAATAACAATGGGAAGGGTGAGGTGAGACTAGTTAGTTTGATATTCCACCTATTTTATAGGGGGAGGAGACAATGAAAATAAGTTAAAGCAGAAAAGGCTTAATGACTTTTCATTCATGAGAGCAATTTAAGCGAGTACACAAAGCATTTATTTGTGTATTGTGTCTCCCAGGCTTTTGCAAGAGAAGGTGCCAAAGTCATCGCCACAGATGTCAATGAGTCCAAGCTGCAGGAACTGGAGAAGTACCCAGGTAAGCAACCCTGCCGCCTGAGCCTGGGACCCAGCGTCCACAGGGATTAGAAAGCAGCCGTGCTCAGGTGCTGGAAGACAATGCCTTAGCTGCGCAGCTCCACTGGCCTCCTTTTTGGAGCCTGACTCTCTTGACAACCAAAATTATATTCTGTGAACCTACAGACAAAAATCTGCACACTTAAGTGTATATACAGAATTTCAGATACAGACTTAAAATTGTTTATAAATCCAACATGTTGAAGGATTCAGGACCTAACAAGAAAATTCTATGTGAAAGTGGAACAGCTGTTAACTTTTTATGACAACTCTTCACTTCTGGGCTCTCCTTTTCCAGTGGCAGTGCTGTCCCATAGCAACCGAACGTGAGCCACAGGTGTTATTTTAAGTTTTCTAGTGGCTGCATTTAAAAAATTAAATGAAACAGTTGCAAGTTTATTTAATAATCTATTTTATTTAACTCAACATAGCTAAAATGTCATTTAACATAATCAAAAATTATTAATGAATTGTTTTTATATTCTTTTTTTAATACTAAATCTCTGAAATCCACGTGTGTTTTACACTTACAGCACATTTCAGTTCAGATTAGCTGCCTTTCAAGTGCTCAATAGCCACATCTAGCTGGTGGCTTCCATGTGGGAGACAGCTCAGCCCTAAAATCATGGGTCATGATCAGGAACCCAAAGAGTTTACCCAAATTATTTATGTGTGTATCAGCCCTTAGTGCACCCCAACTTCAGAGAACTTCGTTAGAGTTATTCTGAAAGGAATCAGAACAGAAAATTGAAAGAAATCAAAACAGAACAGGTTATGTGATCAAACACAAATTAGGTCATTGGGTTATTTAACTGAATTAGAGGATGTTGAAGTATCACTCCAGCGGCTCAAAGAAGAGCTATTGTGCAGGAAAAGCACAAAGGGGAAAGGAGCCTTCCAGAAACTCAATTCCATTTTTCCCTTTCTTTGTTTGTTCATGTTTGACTTCCTATATCCAAAAGACAATAATAAAATAACCCATATGTTGTTATAAAAAAATACCAATAATGAGTGCTGCTTTCCTTAAGAGAATGTTTGGATTTCTCTAGTAACTAATAGAGACCCCACACCTGCTCTTTCAAGGCCAGATCCTTTCTCTGGCCTCTCATTTCTTCTTACAGTTTAGGCCAGAAATAAGTCATGATACCTTTGACCAACAAAGTCATTTCAATAAATAATGGAATTGACATAAAATTAAAGCTCACAAATAGAAACAGTCTTTCCCACAATCCTGCCCTTCCTCCCTATCTCCCCTTCCCCATACATACGCGCACACACGATTCAGAATTTCTATTGTAGGGACTCAACCACTGTGGAAAAGAAGGGGCTAAAATAGCCGACGTTCAGTTATCACTGCTTGCTTATCGAGAAGCATCTGACGTAGATCATTTACACTTCACTGTAAGTCGTTGCTCAGCAAACACTTTTATTAATCAATTCAGAGAATGGTGATACAGGAAGAGAGCCAGGAAAGTGTGTTATTGGAGGTCCAGTTGGGAAGGACTTGAAGATTTTTACTAATGAGATTCCTAAGACCCTTCTAATGATCAACAACCCTATGATTGTTGGGCAGATACTGCAGTCTTCACACTTCCAAACAGCTGAATCTCTGAGGCTAGATATTTTTTATGGGTAGAAATGGTGTCTTCTGTTTTATTTTTCAGGTATTCAAACACGGGTCCTTGATGTCACAAAGAAGAAACAAATTGATCAGTTTGCCAATGAAGTTGAGAGAGTTGATGTTCTCTTTAATGTTGCTGGGTAATTCAGAACTTTTTGATTTCACTCTTCTTACAGAAACTTTCTGTGACAGAAAGTTTCCTATGACTTTTATTGAAATAATTTTGATAATATGGCCAAATTATTTATAATGAGCCACAATATAGTCCTTGATAATATGACCTGATTTTGGACAGAATTTTTATTGCAAGTAAGACAGCTGTAAGAGTTAACCTGGGTTTGGGCCTAAAGGCAATTAAGGTCTCTTCAAGACAACTGGTACTAATTGAAAGGTATTGACCTTCTTTAGGCTGGTGACAGGCTCACACCAATGGACTTGTCACTGATGTCCTACTAGGATTTATAAAATAAAATCAAAAATTGTTCTCCAGTAGAGCGTTTTTTAAACTAAGTATGTTATTAGCAGTCAAGTACTCAGTGTATTGAAATGCAGGCATTCCCAATTTTTTTTTCATTTAAATAAATCTTTATTGTTCAGATTATTACAATTGTTCCTCTTTTTTCCCCCCATAGCTCCCCTCCACCTGGTTCCCACCCCACCCTCTGTCCTTACCTCCCCCTCACACTGTCCTCATCCATAGGTGTACGATTTTTGTCCAGTCTCTTCCCGTACCCTCCCACACCCCTTTCCCCCTGAGAATTGTCAGTCCACTCCCTTTCTATGTCCCTGATTCTATTATATTCACCAGTTTATTCTGTTCATCAGATTTTTTATTCACTTGATTTTTAGATTCACTTGTTGATAGATATGTATTTGTTGTTCGTAATTTTTATTTTTATCTTTACCTTTTTCTTCTTCTTCTTCTTCTTAAAGAATACCTTTCAGCATTTCATATAATACTGGTTTGGCGGTAATGAACTCCTTTAGCTTTTTCTTATCTGTGAAGCTCTTTATCTGCCCTTCAATTCTGAATGATAGCTTTGATGGGTAGAGTAATCTTGGTTGTAGGTTCTTGCTATTCATCACTTTGAATATTTTTTGCCACTCCCATCTGGCCTGCATAGTTTCTATTGAGAAATCAGCTGACAATCGTATGGGTGCTCCCTTGTAGGTAACTAACTGCTTTTCTCTTGCTGCTTTTAATATACTCTCCTTGTCTTTTGCTCTTGGCATTTTAATTATGATGTGTCTTGGTGTGGTCCTCTTTGGATTCCTTTTGTCTGGGCTTCTGTGCACTTCCTGGATTTGTAAGTCTATTTCTTTCACCAGGTAGGGCAAGTTTTCTGTCATTATTTCTTCAAATAGGTTTTCAGTATCTTTCTCTCTCTCTTCTTCTGGCATCCCCATAATTCAGATGTTGGTATGCTTGAAGTTGTCCCAGAGGCTCCTTACACTACCTTCATATTTTTGGATTCTTTTTGCTTTTTGCTTTTCCAGTTGGGTGTTTTTCGCTTCTTTGTATTTCAAATCTTTTACTTGATTCTTGAGATCCTCTAGTCTGCTGTTGGATCTCTGTATATTATTTTTTATTTCAGTCAGTGTATGCTTAATTTCTAGTTGGTCCTTTTTCATATCCTCGAGGGTCTCACTAAATTTATTGGCCTTTTCTAGAAAATTCTTGAAAAACCTTATAACCGTGGTTTTGAACTCTATATCCAGTCGTTTGCTTTCCTCCAGTTCTTTAATTTGTGACCTGTTTCTTTGTCTCCGCATTTTCCCTGCTTCCCTGAGTTGATGGAGTGGTTTTGTGTGCTAGGTGTCCTATAGGGCCCAGTGGCTCAGTCTCTCCAGTTACCTGAGGTGGACACTCTTGGTACACCCCTTTGTGGGTTGTGTGCAGTCTTGTTGTAGTTAAGCTTTGATTGCTGTTGGTATCACTGGGAGGAATTGACCTCCAGGCCAATTGGCTGTGAGAATCAGTTGTGTCTACGATGGGAGAACTTCTGTGCTGGAGACACCCTTATGGGGCAGGACTTGCTTCAGTGGGGCTTTGGTGCTTGCTCAGTCTGCCCCCTGAGTGTGTCCCTTATGGATCTGAGGAGCTGTAATCTGGATGGTCCTACTCTCACTCCTGGGTACACTGGATCTCCAAGGAGGTGCTAATTTAGCCTCTGCCTGAGGCCACCCAGCAGGACCTACAAAGAGATCTGCAGATTCCTCTTCTTTGTTTGGGTTTTGGAGGTGCCCAGATAAGGCCCAGCTGTGAAGCAATGCAAGCTGCTGTGGGACCTTGGGCCTTCTTTTGGATGTTCTGGGTCTCTCTGACCCCGCTGCCATTTGTTAGGTAATTTTAGATTGCAAAAGGCCAGGCCATTCATATGCAAAAGCCTCTGCGCACAGCTTGGATGAATCGGAGTCTCAGAGCAGAGCAAAGAGCAATGGCTTCCCATCAGCCCTGCCCTAAGAGGCACCCGGGTCTCAGTGTCCCTCAGTAATTGCTGCAAGCACCTCTGAGAGAAAGCCGCCCTCAAGTTCCACCTGCTGCCAGACAGTCCAGTTTCTCCCCGTATGAGCCTGGGTCCCCAGAGTCTTGCCCGGAACTGGTGTTCAGAGCAGTCAGGAGCTTTTATCTCCCTCCCAATTGAGAAAGCCAACCACGTACTCAGTTGCCAGCCCTCTTCATGTGTACACACCTCCATTCCTCTGCCTTTACTTCCGCAGCTCCTCTGAGTCTCAGTGTGCTTTTCTCTTTCCTTCTACTTGTAGAATTTCCACTCAGCCCTCCTTCCTGTGGTTCTGGATGATGTCCGTTTTGTCTTTTAGTTGTAGTTTTGAAGTTGTTGTGTGAGGCAGCAGTTCAGGTGTTTACCTATGCCGCCATCTTGGTTTCTCCCTGTCTGTTCCCCATTTTTTGACATATCATTCTAGCAAGTCCTTTATACTATCCCAAGCTCAGTGGTTCTTACTGGGACAATGAATCCCAGGGAAAGAAGTTTCATATTGTACCTTTGTATGCAGCGCAGAAGGAATTCATGAAGCTTGTTAGGGTGGTCCCAAACTTGCCAAACCACACGTGAATGATGAGACTGGAATTGGAGCAGCTATATGTCAATGCAGTGACTTCTAGCACTGTCCTCTCTCAGGTGTGACATAGCAGTGAATACAATTGAGACTTACACAGAAACTCATCGATACATTCTGAAATTTTACTTTTATGTAGTGTCATATTTGTAACATTGGTTTGATAGAATAATCCTAGAACCTTCCTATCTAATAAAGACAGAATATGCAAATTGACTGTAACTCTGCGACAAAGATGGTGGTGCCCACAGCCAATAAGGAGGGAATATGCAAATTGATGAGACAAGGTGAGAGGCTGAAGGTGGCTCTGGGCCAGAGTGAAGGCAGTGCCGGCAGCCAGGTGAAGGAAGGCCTATTCTTGCATGAAATCTTCGTACATCGGGCTTCTAGTCTAATATATATTTACTAGAGGCCCGTTGAACAAAGAGACTCATGCAATAGGCCTTCCTTCCCCTGGCTGCCGGCAACAGTTTTCCTCTGGCACCCGGGACCCAGGCCTTTGCTCTGGCTGCCGCCTTCAGTCTTCGTTCCGGGTGGAGTGCCGCTCCTGTAGCTCCCTCCGCCCCCTGCCCTCCCCCTCATAGCAGGTGTCCCATCCCGCCTGGCCACTCCACGCCTGCATGCATCCTGCCCAGAGGCCTGGAGCGGCTGGGGGGTAGGGCCGCTTCCATCTTTGTTGGGTTAATTTGCATACTCACTCCTGATTGGCTGGTGGGCATAGTGAAGTGACTGTCAATTTGCATGTTTCTCTTTTATTAGTGTAGATGTTTCTTCCAAACCATGTTTCAGAGACAGGCAGGGTGGGGAAGAGGGGACCTCAATCTATCCATCATTTAATTGTGTGTTATAATGGATGGAAATAAAGTTAAAGAAGCAGTTTGTGATTATCTATTTTTTTAAACAACCTGCTTATCCTTCATATAAGAATATACCCAGAGCCATAAAAAAAAAAAAAAAGAATCAGCTAGAAAAAATAGTTTCTGTTAATTTATTAAACTTTCAGCTAAGTAAGTGGTATTGAGACAGAGCATGTGGTTCTTTCTGTTATTCTACTTAATTGGAAGTACAGTCACACCAATAATATTATATCATTAATTACATAATTTTGGTCCAGGGGACAGTGACATCACTTAGGACCCCAGTTTTTACAATGCTTCCTGAAGGAAGTGTGACTTGCAAAAGAGTGACGTTACTTTAAGGTTTTTGGTTTGTACCACTTTGTTTACTCCATATGTTAAACATAGTGATAATACTTGGCTGCCTAGAGATGTTTTCCTTGCAATTTTGATTTCCCTTGAGAATGTTAAATCTGTGCCACCAGGGGGCACCGTTGCCCTTGAAAGGGGAGTCAGGGCAGGTGTGATGTTCTCATTTATGTTTATTTTCCATGTTTCCTGTGCTATGGTATAGAGCTTCTTATGTTTGGTGGCCCCAAACTCTCACCTTCTTCTTTTCTGTTTGATATGTTAAAAATCTTGGTTAGGGAAGGGACAATGGTCTAAATCAATAAATGACAATAAAGATAATAAGGAGCCCTGACTGGTCTAGCTCAGTGGATAGAGCGTCGGCCTGAGGAGTCAAGGGTCCTGGGTTAGATTCCGGTCAAGGGCATGTACCTTGGTTGCGGGCACATCCCCAGTAGGGGGTGTGCAGGAGGCAGCTGATTCTCTCTCATCGATGTTTTCAACTCTCTATCCCTCTCCCTTCCTCTCTGTAAAAAATCAATAAAATATATTTTAAAAAATGATAAAGAAATTGAATAGAAATATTTTTAAATGCTTGATCATTTCCCCCATTGTGTAATCACTGTTCCAGTTTTGTGCATCACGGAACCATCCTGGACTGTGAAGAGAAAGACTGGGACTTCTCAATGAACCTCAACGTCCGCAGCATGTACCTGATGATCAAGGCATTTCTTCCCAAAGTAAGACGATCAGCTAGGGGAAGCCACACTGGATAAGTAGGTCTCCTCACGGGCATCTAGAAAGGACCCCCACAGGTGCTAAAGAGTGATAATGGCTGACATAATGACTAACCTGTATTGAACATTTATATCAAGGCACTTAATATAAATCAGCTCACCCAGTTCATCCATTTAAGGAATATTAAGCACTTTCTACATGCCAGGCTCCATTCTAGGTGCAGAAGAGAACGAGACAAAGTCTTTCTGTAAGGGAAGTCCCATTTTTTTGTGGGCTCATGAGGCAGGCTAATATGTAATCAAATAAACATCCATCATGTGGGTGGTTGTAAGTGCTATGAAGAAAGAGAAGTGAGGCCCACTTAGGCATCTGGGGAGAGGGCTCCTTGAAGAGGGACAGCAAGGAGGCACACTGGCCAGAACAGTCAGATGAGTGGGCACCAGCTTACCACATCCGCGGTGCAGAGATTAAACAGGAGGCTGTGGAACTCGCCCAAGGTCACGTAACTGGCAAGCTGTTAGAACCAGGATCGGAACCCTGGAAGTTAGTCCCCTTCTTGAATTTCAGTGTCTAGGCACATGCCCTCAAGATGGATGTATGACACTGCTTTTCTATACTCTGAGTATTCTCCCAGCAGTCCTGTTTTTAGCTAGGCCGCAGAGGTACCAGAGAGGTCAGAGACGTTGCATGCTAAGAGACAGTGATTTTCCTGTGTCTGCTACCCTTGAATTCTCCAGCCTTCACAACTCATCAACATTCTTAATTTTATTTTACAATCATTAAGTACCTTTTGATAGAAAGCACTACACTAGGTGCTCTGGGAGAGGGAGGTGTACATATGAAAAGCACTGACTTGAATGAACTTATAAGTCAATAGTCACAGACAACACAGGCTCAGACAATGGAAGGGATTGACTGAGTACAGAACCAGCCCAGTTCAGGACTGTAAGTTGAACTCTCGAGAAATGCAGAAGATCCCTTCTCTCCACCTAGTTGGATTAGATGACGGACATACTGAATGCTGCCCAGCCCAGGGCTCGAGAGGGCTTTTCAGTGACAAGGCAAGGCTGGTACTTTGCTCTGAATATTCAGTCTGATGTCAGGAAGCAACCAGATGGACTTTAAAGGGAAATTGGAACAATTAACTTAGTAACAAAGGAATTTTTTAAACCTACTTGTTGAGAGCCTAGAATGGATCTTTGGTTGGATCCATGGAATATTGAACTAGAAAACTTTTAAAAATATATAAATTGCATGTTTTATTAATTTGGAGTTCAGGATAATCTGTTTCTTGGAACTTGAATGTATTTTTCAAAGACTTATTGTTAGTGTCAGACGTGGGAGAGAAACAGAAGCTCTGGTAAAGGGGAAAGCTTAGGGTACAGTGGGCAAGGCGGTCACACTGTATGGGACGCATTTGTAAAACCAGCCTCCTGTCAGGAAAGCTTTACAAACATCAGTGAGGGAAGCAGGTGTGAGTGCACTGAAGCTGAAATTTAAACATGTACATAAGTGTTAACTGAAAATATCAAACACTAACTTGTAAGTTAATGAGTTGGTCTATGATTGAAAACATAGTGATCTGTATCCACAAAACATTTTAACAATAATCCATATGAACCAATAACACTCATTTGTTTAAAAAAAAAAAATCCCAAGAGATATTAATGACTGGGACAGGGAATCAGGAGTCAGTGCCACTTATGAAATCTGACCCTGGCCCCCGGCCTCAGAAGATCTCAGGTACTGCCTGAGCTCTGCCCCTAATTCACCATGTGAGCTAGGAGATGGCACTTGCTCCCTTTTAGCATCTATTTCTTTCTTTCTTTCTTTCTTTCTTTCTTTCTTTCTTTCTTTCTTTCTTTCTTTCTTTCTTTCTTTCTTTCTTTCTTTCTTTTTAATGAGGGTGTTAGTCTACCCAATCCCTTCCAGGCCGAATTGTCTAGGACCCTCTGCGTTCATTAACCATGGTGCACGTATACCAGGTTGGAACTTTCCGGGGGAGCCCAGGATTGAAGTGTAGGTAGATCTGAAATGTCAGATGGTCAAATCATAGGAACACTTACAGGAAATGTTTGTTCATGGGTAGACAACAGGAAATCATTCCAAAACTGGGGGATCAGTAATATGGCAGGGGACAAGTTGAAAATGCTGTAAGGAGGTCAGTGCAGAATCCAAGGTCCACTATGGAATGGAAAAGAAAATCCATGATGGCAAGAATTCTGGTAGATCATAGATGTGTGGGGGTTTTAACCTTTCACTGTATCTTAGAAGAGCCCCTACCACATAGAGGTGCTTAGAAAACACTTGCTGAGTAAATATGTGTATCTAGCTTGTCAATCCAGGTGGAGGTCAGGCATGGAATCACTGAAGATCCAGAAGCCAGCGTCTGCCTAGTTTAGGAGCTGAGCTCTGGTCAGTGGGAACAGGAGGGCTGGGTCAGAGTAGGATAAAGCTGGAGGGAATCTTTAGAGAGCTTTCTAGCCCCTGCCTGAGTTTCAGGGACATCAGTCCTACGTAGCATTACTATGTACCAGGCACTTCTCTTTGTAGTCGTCCTTGCCAGAGAGGACAGTTGCATGGGGTGCCAGGAAGAGCATTCACACAATGACAGCAGGTACCAAGCTGGTGTTAGGAAGGCAGAATAGAAAAGGCAAGGACTATGGGCTCTAGAATCAGCAGAGAAACCTGGGTTGAATGGATAGTACAGGTGATAGAGGGTAGCACCACCATCTCCTAAAGTTTAGCCCGAGTTGTTATTGCATTTCAGAAGACTGGAGAATGAACTCACTTAATAGCCCATCTTTATGTATTAAATTGGGCAATATGTATTCTATATGCATTTAAAACGGGTTCTATAAGACAATGATAGCTCAGTAAAACTGGAACATATGAATACATAAAAATGGGTTATGCTATTTGCTAAATTTGATGAGAATGAATAATTTTAAGGCTTGGTTTTCAGCATGATTATGCTATACTAACTGTCTGGGGGTGTTCCTGAGGACCCCATTTCATTATGGTATTCTTTATTATATAAGTTGGGGTAAATTTTTCCCCTACCGTTCACCTCAACTTCTCCTGTGGCCTGTTAGTCCATCCAGCACAATGCCTTAGGGTTGTTCTAGAATCTCCTTTCAGATACAATTAGCAGCTAAGTATCAAAATAGGAAGTAAGAACACCACAGGAAGCGTATACTCTTGCAGCCTCACCCCTGGATCCATCCAGTCATTCACCTTCTCCGGTCCTCTTTGTCTGAAAGCTGCTGGAGAAACTCACCCCAGTAGACACTTTTCATGATATAGGACACACTGGTTTTTTTCTTCTGTTCTCTAGTTGGTTCTTACATTTCCTCTGACAGTTATGTTAACTCTTCACCCCGCTCTTGTCCACCATCTCCCCTGGTTCTTTGTGCCCATTTTCCTGGTCTCTGCTTTCAGTGAGAAGGTAGTGCCCAGGAGGCAGAAATTCTCCTCACCTCTTGCTTCTTCCCCCAAAACATTCATGGGCACCATGCCCTTGCACATACATGTATTATCTTGAAAACATACACATATACTTTATAATACATAAAGTTCATTTGAAAACGTTGTAACTCATGGCAGCTTATTTCATTAGATATTCCATTAGGTCTGGGACAGAGCCCAGTAATCTGCACTTTATTTTGATTCATCAAAATGTATTGATGGCCTATGGTGTATTCATCAAAATGTATTGATGGCCTATGGTGTATTCATCAAAATGTATTGACAGCCTATTGACAGCCAGGGACCCTCCTCTCACTGAGTTCACTCGTCAGTGGAGGAATTCTGAGGGAGGGGATCCTCACAGCTCTAGGTGGGGAGACAGCCCTCACTGCACGTCACCATTTACCAAGCCCTGCCCTTGCTGCCTCAGCTACCTCTTACCCACTGACAGCTCTGCATCTCTGCTTTATTCCCCTTTCCTGAATCACTACCTCCGCTTCCAGGGGTCTCCTCTCCTGGATACCAGAGTCATCTCCGTAACCCCCACGTCTGAACATGCCTCTCCTCTGCGTTAAACCCTTCCTTCGCTTCCAGGGGTCTCCTCTCCAGGATACCCATCTCTGTAAAACCCTTCCTTCTCACCACTGCCATGCCTTCAGGGTAAAGTCCAAATTCCTACATTCAACCCCGCACGGCCTCTGAGCCTCCCTGCTCCCACACCCTGCATTGCAGCCAGACCCATCCCTGCCTCCCAGTACCTCGATGGAGCCTTTCTGCACAGGGTTCTCTCTCCTTCAAACACCCTTCTCTTTGATCTTTCTGACTAACACTGGTTTTCAAAAATCAACCCACATAATTCTTCTGGGTGTCCTGCACCTGGATTGGTCCCTTCCCACCCCCTCCCCCTTCTCTGTGAAGGTTGCTGCTGTCCTGGGTGAATGGACATTAAATCAGCCCTTCAAAACAGACCAGCAGCTGTCTGCAGGCAGGAACTGTCATTGACCTTTGCATCTCCTAGACCTAGCACCATGCCCTACCACAGTAGGTATTCAACAGATACTGTGGTGAATGAAGGCGAGAGCTTCCCTACATCAGGACACAGTAAGGACTGCCGTTCTTTTCCTTCCATTCAGCTCAGTTCATTCTTGGTCTGGCTGATGCTCTTGTGCCACCGCAAGGCGGTGGGTAATCCCCCTGGGAACTGTCCCCGTCAGCCAGCGGAAGTAGCACAGGCGTCAACTCCCAGCAGTGATTGGGTCAGACTCTTCAGAGTGCTTAACTGCACTTAGTGTTAATAGCTAATAAGATGGATCTGCAAATCCTAAGTAAATGCACATCTTCTAAAGAGGCAGTATTTTTAGCCTGCGGAGTAGCATTTTTTTTTTATTTGTTTTGTTTTGGCAGATGCTTGCTCAGAAATCTGGCAACATTATCAACATGTCCTCTGTGGCTTCCAGCATCAAAGGTAGGTCTGTCTCCTGGGGTCACGATGCACAAAGCCCCTCGCATCCCTGAGCTAAGGGGAGGAGCACAGCAAAACCCATAAAAACCACATGCCACTTCAAAACTGCCTTTAAAATTGGTCTTAAGTTCCTTAACTTCCAGTCCCTTTGCCTTAGATGTGAACCAGTCATAAAATTAAATAAAACTTTTTTTGTTGTGCCCTTCTTTTATCTCTTCTAATGGGAAATCAGGAGAGGGAAGAAGGAATTCAAGAGGGAGAAGGAAACATTTCCTCATTTAATTAATCAAAAAGGATGTGTTGACCAGGTGGCTCAGTTGGTCAGAGCGTCATCCTTTGCACCGACAGGTTGCGGGTTCAATTCCCGGTCAGGGTGCTTATGGGAGGGAACCGATCAATGTTTCTCTCCCACATCAATGTTTCTCTCCTTTCCTCTCTCTAAAACAGTGGTTCTCAACCTTCTAATGCCGTGACCCTTTAATACAGTTCCTCATGTTGTGGTGACCCCCAACCATAAAATTATTTTCGTTGCTACTTCATAACTGTAATTTTGCTACTGTTATGAATCAGAATGTAAATATCTGTGTTTTCCGATAGTCTTAGGTGACGCTGCTAGCAGTTCTCAACCTGTGGATCGCCTAAGACCATTGAAAAACACAGATATTTACATTACGATTCATAACAGTAGCAAAATTACAGTTATGAAGTAGCAACGAAAATAATTTTATGGTTGGGGGTCACCACAACATGAGGAACTGTATTAAAGGGTCACGGCATTAGAAAGGTTGAGAACCACTGCTCCAAAACATATCCTCAGGTGAGGAAGTATTTTTAAATGATGTGTTGAACACCCACTATGTGCCCCTGCACCAGAAGAATTCACAGTCCTAAAGGGGTGGCAGGCAAACTCATGTCTTCCACAGTTTGAGAGGATTGTAACAGAGCTTTGTGCAAAGTGCTGTGCCATCACTAGGGAGCTAACTGCCTGTGGATATGAAGAGGGATTCGTGGGGACAGCTGATCTGGGCCCTGAATGAGGAGTCAAGTTGAACAGCAGGATTGCAGAGCAAGCTGGAGATAAGGCCACAGTCTGGCACAGATGGGTTTGCAGGTTTAAAATGAAATAGCTGCTGCTGAGATAGCATCCTTCTCTTTGCAAGGATGCACACCTTAAACCTACACAAGAGAGGAATGCAAAGACATGCCTGGGCCTCTTGGTTTTGTTTTGTTTTGTTTTCTTTACCCTGCCTCTTGGAATCTGCCAAAGCGGTCTACCAACTGATGATGAGAAACAAAGACCACTCTAGTCACTTAAGTGCAGCTTGTCAACACCTAAGTCTCAGTTGAATTGTGCCAATAAAGATAATGTTTTCCCACTCTCAGAAACTAGACCTATTAAGGGAGAAAACCTGATAATTGTTTAAAAGGGTGGGATGAGGGAAGCATGACCATGGCTGCTGGGGACACTTATTTGTGCTCCGTTTCTAAAGGAGGCTGTGTTTTTTATTCCTTCAATTGCTGAGCCCTCCCTTCCCCCAGGAGTTGTGAACAGATGTGTGTACAGCACCACCAAGGCCGCTGTGATTGGCCTCACGAAGGCCGTGGCTGCAGACTTCATCCAGCAGGGTATCAGGTGCAACTGTGTGTGTCCAGGTGAGTTCCACACGAAAGGGCCGTGAACCTGTCCTATCTGACCTCCTGGCTGCCACTGTGAAAGTTATCTACATAAGCTTGTTTACTCCGTGTTTTATTGTCTCCTGTCATAGAGAAAAGTTCAGAAGGAAAGGGCTAGGCTTGTTAAGATAATTGGGAATGAGAGGCTAAGTCATTAGGAATAAGCCACAGAGGCAAAGGGTTTAATGTAATTTATCTGCATGGGGCAACTCCAAACCACGTGATGAGAGACAGCACTGGCCAGGGCATGGTGTCTTAGAAGCAGACCAGGGATGACCTTGTCAGGGCAAAGAGGAGAAGTAGACCTTACTGACAGGACAGCGGGAAGGAGGGGAGAAGAGCCTCCCAGAAGTCAGGGAGCTGCTTGGTCATGTGAACCTCCTGGAAGGCCCATAAGTGAACAGCTTCCCTTAGGCTATAACAGGGGTCAGCAAAATGATGGTCTACAGACCAAATCTGGCCACCACCTGTTTTGTAAATACGGATTACGGGGAGCACATCCACACCCTGCTTATGTGTTGGCCAGGACTGCTCCCACGCTATAGGCAGATTTGGATAGTTAAAGCACACCAAAGGTTTCTCAAAGCTCAAAATATTCCCTATCTGGCTTTTTACCAGAAAGTATGCTGACTTTCCTATGAAGGAAAGGAGAAAGGCGAAACTCATTATTGGTAGAAAGAACATTCAATTTGTCCAAACAAAAGCATTCAGTAACTTATTTCTTGATAAAAACTTCCCCTTCTCTTAATAACTATGGGTGTGTCAGTTAAGTACCTATGCCCTTTCCCCTGGCTCCACCTACCCCAAATGAATGCAAGGTGCCTGAGAACAGGTGTTAACTTCCTCTCTGGAAAGCAATTAAATAATGCCTGTCCAGGATCAGAGTTTCTCTCAGTAGTTCACAATGGTTATTGAGGAGTTGGGGAGAAGTATAATTTCACAGTTACCTATGGGACCTTTTAAAAACCTGAAAGGCCTGCTGGAATTTGGGGAGTGATGGGGGAAACTGTGTGTATGGTACAGACATACCTTGGAGGTATTATGGATTCAGTTCCAGACCACCGCAATAAAGCGAGTACCTCAATAAAGCTAGTATCGCAATAAAGCAAGTCATAATCTTTTTGCTGGCAAAGGGTCTTGTGTTCAATTTATAAAAGGCTCAATGGGTATGAAACACAATAAGGGAAAACGCAATAAAACAAGGTATGCCTGTGATTGGAAAGCCCCACAGGAGATTCTGATGTAATCCATCAGGGTCTCCCCTCAGGTTGAAAACCACTGACTTATTAGTTAAAGAGGGAAAACTACTAAACACCCTACAAACTACAGAATTTCCATGATTGGGGTGTTCTACTTGATTTTTCTTAGACTAGAAAAGTAAACATAGCTCTGGCCAGTTGCTCCGTGGTTAGAGCGTCAGCTCATGGACTGAAGGGTCACGGGTGCAATTCCTGGTCAAGGGCACATACCTAAATTGCACATTTGATCCCCAGCCCGTCAGGGTGCATTCGGGAGGCAAGCGTCAAAGTTTCTCTCTCTCTCTCTATCCCTTCCACTCTCTCTAGGAATCAATGGAAAAAAATATCCTCTGATAAGAATTTTTTAAAAAGGTAAACATAGGTAACACTAAGAAAAGGAGGATATAGGTGAGACAATTTTAACACATACTGGTGAAACTTAGATATAGCTATTCTTGGTGCTATTTACCCAATGGAATAAATGGCAAAATGATTTGGAAAATATGATTGTTTTAGCAGCTGGACTTTTCAGGAGACTGGAAAATATGTTATCGAACTCTCTGGAACAAGGAACCAGCCATGACTCACCGAGCCGGTCACAGGAGAAAACTTGACTAGGAATGGTTGTGTCTGGGATGACTCTGGTGGTTGTATAGTCACAACACTTCCAACTGCAGACTTGTGTCGACTGTGGCGTGGGTGGTGGTCTGTGTCATAGACACAGCAGAATCCAGTGACAATGAATTAAGTGGAAGGCATAGGCTTACTCCACAGTTTTCGTGTAGTAGCCATCATACCAGCCACATGTAGGGTCTGATGTCATTTGCCTTGGTGGAGGGAAGTGGCTAAAGCAGTAAGGATTTTGGAGAGTGTACAGGGAATGCGTTAGGGGCCTTGAGCACACTGTTGGTAGAATGTTGTACTGTGAGGAGGCTGTTGATGAGGGAGGTGAGGGAAACACTATTGGAAACTGATACAAGGTACGTGGCTTCAGAAAGTTTATCAACACTATTCCCTGCAGTAACGTGAGGTTAAAAACATCCCTAATGAACTGGGTGATCTAGCAAAGGCAATTTCCACCCGCAATGTTAAAAAGTGCTGCCCCCTACAGTAAAATGTGAGGAGCGAGAGAAGTTAAAGGAATGGCTGTTCAACAAAAAAGAGCCAGGATTTGCTGATTCTGAAGATTCCCAGCCTCTCCAGAGAAGTGGCAAATAATGACAAAATTAAGAAATGGTTTCCAAGCAAACATCAAATCTATGGCATTCCCAGGAGCAAGGTCTAAAGATGAAGCTGCAGATATGACTGTAAAGTCATTTATGACCTAGAAAGGTCATGTGGTCCCCTGGAGTACTCTCATTCAGAAAAAGAAAAAACAGCCCTCTCAGGAGAACTGCAAGTATGAAAGTGAACAAAAAGTCTGGAAAGGGATTTAAAACATTTTAGTGTCTTTTTTTTTTAAGCAAAATAATTTCAAATTATATTTTTTATGAGAGTGCTTAAAAATAGGAATTTGAAACCAATGAAAATAGGCAAGAGAAATTAAGTTACGGGGGACGATGAAGGCACAGACTTGGCCCCGGGGTCCCCGGCGTGAACCTGACAGCAGGGATGGTTTGAGGGCCTTCAGGCAGTCTGGATCCTCGTGCTGGGAAAGCACTTCCATGATTGTATCCACATCTCAGGATGGTTGTGAGGACTAACTGAGATAATACATGTAAAAGTGCTTAAAATCCATAAAGGATCATGTTAACATCATGTGACTAAAATCTATATCTTGGGAATGCTGGGTGATTCACCCAGAGTCCCTGCCTAGTGTCACCAAGATTATAGTCTGTGTTTTAAAAAGTCATAGAAATGTTACTACAGAAGTTATAAGCCTACTACATAACAGGGCTGGCAGGTAGACGTGAAATTGTCATTCTAAGTCGTGGAGAAGGCTTTCGCTGATTGTCCTATCATATGGAAAGGGAGTTTAAATGTCTGTTTCTTTTTTCCGTTAAAGTAACTAACCACACCGAATGTCCCTGTTTGACTTAGGAACTGTCGATACCCCATCTCTGCAAGAAAGAATACAAGCCCGACCAAATCCTGAAGAGGTATATCTACTCTCCTAAATGTGTTTAAATCTTCCCGTTAGAAAATGCCCTCTGCCTTACCTAGAATAGACAAATTCGGAGAAGCAGAAAGTAGAGTGGTGGTTGCCGGGGGAGGGTGGGTACTGAGGGCGTGGGAATGGGGAGTTGCTGTTTACTGGGTACAAAGTTTCAGTTCTGCAAGATGAAAAGAGCTCTGGAGATGGATTGCACAGCAGTGTGAATGTCCTTAACACTACTGAACTGTAATGGTGAAGATGGCAAATATCCTACTAAGTGTATTTTACTACAACTTTAAAAAAGCTCCCTTCTTTAATATGAACTTTCTGATCTGTCACAGTGTCTGTAGAATAACAAAATAGTTTGAGTAGCTAGGAAGTCACCATAGCCCTGCTTGGTCTGCTTTAGTCCACAATTAATGATATTCTCACATATTATGCATCATACATGACTAAGGCTACAAGCCAGTGGTACGTCCGTAGATTCATTTTGCCTTTGATTGCAAGGAGGAATTGCAGGTGAGTTCACACTTCAGCTCCCGTCACTGATGTCTGGCATGGTTTCTGGTCACAGGCACTGAGCGATTTTCTGAAGAGACAGAAGACTGGAAGGTTTGCAACTGCAGAAGAAATAGCCCTGCTGTGTGTGTATTTGGCTTCTGATGAAGTAAGCACTGCTCTTCGCAAGGAGTTCATTATCTTAATCATATTTGGCCAATATTTGCTAAAAAAAAAAAAATATATGCTGTCTTTGGGAGTAATGGGCATACACATGCTAAGATGCTGCAGTTACTAGATAGGGATCCGTTCTGATGTAATTTGCTCAAAGAAAGGCCACTGTGATATGAGCTGCTGACTTTTCCTCATTCAGCTTTACATGTTACTAAATCTTGTAGTAAATGAAATAGAGGAGTGAAAAAAAATCGCTTAACTTTTAAACAGACAGTTGCTTTCAAAAATTTAAGTTGGAAACCCTTGTTACGTGTGAATCAAACAAATGAGCCTCCAATATTCTGAGCACTTCAGGTGAAGCAGGGAGGAGGTTCATCAGATTTAGTTGCATGTGGCAAGCACACAATTGGTGTTCTTAGTTTTCCCAGTGCCTTTATTTAGCAGACTCCCCCTGGTTCTTTTTTCCTATGAATTCGTACTTGTCATCATGTATGGAAGTTCCTAATTCTGTCTCTTTCCACTTCGCACCTACACAGGAACCAGTTTCTTCTTTAAGAGCTATTGTCTGTTTTTAAATGGCATCCTACTGCAAAAGCAGAAACTATATTTATAAGGTGTAGAGCACAGGAACATCCCTCTCTGTCTTACGGCTTTGAATGTTACATGACCTGGGCACTACAATGTACGAAAAGAGACCGGGATAGCCCTGACCAGTTTGGCTCAGTGGATAGAGCATCGGCCTGTGGACTAAAGGGTCCTGGGTTTGATTCCTGTCAAGGGCATATACCTTGGTTGCGGGCACATCCCCAGTCGGGTGTATGCAGGAGGCAGCTGATGGATGTTTCTAACTCCCTATCCCTCTCCCTTCCTCTCTGTAAAAAAATCAATAAAATATATTTTAAAAAAAAGAGAGAGAGACAGGGATAAGGAAGTGCATAGGCAGGAGTGAGGAGGTGTGTTACTCATCAGTTAGTTCCTCTTTACGGGAACGTGGTGTGGCACACCAGGTGGTTGGTGAATATGACCAATACAGGATTTGAATCTGACCAATACAGGTGACAGAGCAGTTACTACTTTTTAGAACTGTTAACAACAGTTAATAGCTGGGGAACTTGCTAGACAAAATACTAATGAAGCAAGTATTTGGCTTGGCCTTTGTGATTTCCCTGAATGCATGTGTTTGGAAGAGCCCATTTGATTTGGAGGTACAGCTGATTAGTTAAGTTGCCCTTGTTTATCCAGAGTTTAGGTTACCACATATTTGGAAATGTTCTGGCCTGAAATGTGCAACAAAAGGACCTTTAGCCTTTTAAAGGGGCCCAGAGGAGTACGGATGTGTAACAGAGAGCTCGCCTTATAAAAATACTTGGGGAAGGAGGGCATCATTTTTTGGTAAAGTGATTAGTATCCCTCCTAGTTTATCTACATTATATGATCAGTTTTCATAGAATAAACTTTAAAAATTTCTGTACTAGTGTCTTTTCTTCTTCCCTCGTTCATTGTCTTAGGCTTTAGGTAAATTTAAAACTAAGAACACAGATTTGAATCTTTATTATCTGTTTAAGTTAAAAGAGATTTTTTAAACCTCTACCACAAGAAATCATTTTACCTTTCATAACTTGGAAAGTGAAAAATTCTGTGGGAAAAAAAAATTGTTATTTGTTTTAACTCCTTTAGCACAGATTTGTATCTAAAACTAACATCAAATTTTTTCATAGTTTAATAGATTATAATAATTCAGTATCTTCATTCAAATTTTTCAAATATATTTAGTCTGCTTCAGTTCCTGGAATTGCTTTTATATATTGATCAACTATACTAGTATATACAATATATTTTTTTTTAATTTTTTTGTTTGGTAATGACATGACCATTTTTTGACCGACATACCTGATTATATTCAAAAGTTTATCAATGGCACAAAATTCAGCTCATTTAGAATAGTTCTGAGTTTCGAAATGCAAATGTAATGTTCTAGCCTAGACTTTATCCTAATTTCAGGAATGACTATATGTCACTTAACTTTTATTTTTGTTTTTGTTCATCCTCACCCAAGTATATTTTCCCCCATCGATTTTTAGAGAGAGTGGACAGGAGAGAGAGGAGGGAGAGAAAGAGACAGACAGACAAACAGACATCTATGTGGGAGAGACACATTGGTTGATTGCCTCCCGCACATTCCTCTGACTGGAGCCTGGGATCGAATCCGTAACTCTTGACTGGGATTCGAACCTGTAATCTTTTAGTGCTTGGGCCAACACTCCAACCACTGAGAAACACCAGCCAGGGCTGCCACCTAACTTCTTAATTTTCTGATTGTGAGACCAAACACTTCATAGACCTGCTTAGAATGTGACATATGCTGACACACCAGCCAGAGGCCAGACCACAAGAACACAGCGATGTTAAATCATCCCAAAATTTAATTCAGACTTTCATGAATTCTCTTTGTTGAGTGCTCCCTTTACTCTCAGAGTAAATTGTTTAGCTACGTCAGTCATAGGTGAATTGGGAAAAACACCACCTGTGTGGAACCTGGTTAATTGTTCTGTCTCCTTGTGTTCACCCCTGCAGTCTGCCTACGTAACAGGTAACCCCGTCATCATCGATGGAGGCTGGAGCCTGTGACTACAGGCTCTCCTTGCTGGGAGGAGGCCCTCCCTGTCCACTGTGAACCTGGTTCTGAAGAGTACTCACCCATCACGTCTTTCTTGCTAATGGCACAGGAATGAAAACAAGGCCTTTGTAATGATGTCATTGTTTGTGCGGCTGGTTCTTTAAATATGTTAATCGCTCTCTAATCTCTTCTACATTCATTGCAGATGACATCAAAGATAAGGAACTCACTGCAAATGAATAGTTTTAACAATAAACCCCAGTTTCTAAGCATATAAAGTAAAATGTGAATATGAAGAAAAAAGGAAGGTCTTTTTTTTTTAAGAAAAATTATTCATTTCTATTTTACCTCTACTCTATTTCCCAACATTTAAATATTTTTGTATAGTTCTGCATTGGTCTGTTTATGGGTACTAATTTTAAAATTTTACGCCTTTATAAATGAATACCAGAGGTAGGAAGGAGTTTGGCTCAATAACTTACATTTAAAGGATTTAATCAGAACTATTTTGCTAATCTGTTACATAAAAGAAATATAATCATCAGGCGTTTATCCTTAATGGATGCCATCACTTATAATTAAGTACTATTTTCTTAGTGTTTAACTTCTTAGTCTAACTAAAAAATATTTATTAAAATAAACAATGATATTTGACATAGGCCTAAAAAAAATGTAGTTAACTAACTTGGCAGTATTGTCAGTGTGGGGAATATTTCTTAATTAAGTATAGATTTTTTTTTTCACCAAATTCCAGGATACTAGACAAGAGGACATAAATGAAATTTAGAAATAGTCTCTGGATAAATGAATATAAATGAATCATGTATCAGGAATACATAAAGAAAAAAATAAATTTTTCAAGAAAACATTTAAATAAATTCACAGATGGTAATTCTATAAGATTATTAGCAAGAGCTTTTTCTTGTTCATTTAGCTACAGGGTTTTATTTTATTTTTAATTGTTGCTATTTCAAAAGAGCAAATGGTATGATGCACGTATAGAGTAGATAATAACAGTGATAGCCTTTTCTCTTAGAACCTTAATAACAAGGAACATATTGAAATGGACAATGAACGCATAACATTTTAGGAAGAAGAATATTTTGCAGTTGATAAAAGCGAGTTAAAATGACAGCAAAGGATATTTTGATTAGCATTCCCAAAGAGTCCATTGATTATTAGATTCACTGTGAGGTTCTGGGCCAGGTGTTTCTCTACTGGCTCACAGAGAGCTTGGTTTGTGACCTAGACCACGTTGCCCAATTTATCTTGGATTTTAGTTTTCTGGTTTGTGAAATTAGAAAGTTGGGCCAAATAACTTGCATTTCTTTTGGGTGTATCATAACTAAAATGCTGTAACTTTTTATCAAGTGAAATATGGAACACTAAAGTTTATAAGTTTGTTCTCAAGTACTTTACGCTGTGAGCACAGACACATGTATATGTAGAGCTATGAGCAAATGAATTCTAAATAAATTCGATTCTACAAAATTCATTCTGTCTTTAACAAATGCTCTCTCCTAGTTATTTCTCTCAGAGCTAACTGTAAGCTATGAAACTTTATAAACAATAAAACCAAAATAAAATCTAGCTCAATAGTTCAGTTCTCCAAAGTCATACTAATGAAATTGGGTGATGTATCAATGAAGATCATGTGACTGAAAGAAAAGGGAAAATGTGTTTCATTCCTGTGGTAAGAGGAAGCTGGATGTAACTAGAAATTTTGCCAAGCTGTAGAAGAGGAAGGGGCCAGTTTAGGAAATAATCATGTTAGATGCTCTGAAAAAGCTTATTGGGCGGAACATAGGTTCATCCATTCTTTCCACCAAGAAGGACCTGAGAGACAGGAATGAGTGGTTTCTGTCTGCTGGAGGCATTTACTCAGCACTGTCCCTCTTGCCTGCAAAGAGGTGAATAAAATTGGCACCTGCTTAAAGGAGTGAAAAACAGGTAAGACATTTTTTAATCTCAGAAGAAAATGTAAATTACCCCCAAAAGGGATGTGCGGGCATATGCACACACTTGGTGGGTCAAAATACAGAGGAAAGGCAGGCAATGGAAGGTAGTTTTAAAGGTAAAATAATCAAACTGCTGATGGAAAGGTTAAACCTAAAACAAGAACAAGAAGGGCACGTGCTAAAGTAGCGACACAAGGGGGAAGAACAAGATTTTGTCCCACTTAGTTGGTCACCAGAAGAATGAACCTTGGTCTTCCCATCGCACAGGAGAAGACTCATAAAGTACAACTAAAAGGTGGCGTTCAAGTCCAGAATATAAAGGTTTAGGGACCGATGAACCAGCCACGGCTGCATGGCCTGCACTCGGGGCTCCTGCAGGTCCCGCGCTGCGCTCCCCGGCCCAGGGCCTGGCCTCGCCGGGCATCACGCCTCGCCCGGGGCTGCGTTCCCCCGCGACCTTCCCTGGGAGCTTCCCGAAGGGAGGGGCGCGCTGGTCCGGCGCTAGGGTCCCTCGGCGGGGGCCGCCCCGCGCGTGCGGAAAAGGCGGGGCCGCAGCCACGGGCGGCGCGCCTGAACCCCGACCGCGGCAATAACCGTAGCCACGGGCTCCGCCTGCGGCGATGCGCGACCTGGAGGCCCGGAGCGCCGCGGCTGGACGGGGCTCCCTCGCAGACCTTCTTAGCTCCTTTCCTAGTCGCGGGGCAGAGCCCGGTGCAGCGCTGGAGACGCGAGGTGAGTGTCCCCGGGGAACACGAAGGGTACGAAGAATCGGCGTCCGAGGCGGGAACCTAGTCGCCTTGTGGGGCCAGAGACCTGCAGCGGCGCCCAGCGTTTCTGTTTGTGCACGGAGAGGCGGCTGTGTTCCCTGCTGTGTTGTGGCGCAGGGTTTCTCTTGTTTGTTGCTACCCTGGGCGACGTTAGCACCCCGAGGTGCTAAGAACCAGCACATACTACCGACTGGAGAACAGACCGCCTGCTCAGAGCGTCCTCTGAGTCTGCCTGCGGCTTCTTTCACTGACCAAGCGTCCGCTTGTTATCTCACCCTAGACTGGTGAGATTTGTGGCCCTGAAAGGTTACTAGCAGAAAAGTACCATTTCCTTAAGCCTCCCATCAAGAAATGGACAGCGCGGCACCTTCTTAGCCGGGTCAACCCCTGTCTTCACTGAAAGACTAACACCCCTTTTCCCGCTCCTCTGTAAGGGGACCTCACCTGACATTGCAGCTATTAGTACTCATGAAATTGGCTGTTTCTCTCCAAGTCCAGAGTGAAACATCTCAAGTCAGGAGATATCTGTGTGTCTTCTCGGAGCCAAGCAGGCCCGGGGATAGGAGATACAAATAGAAATCAAATACAGCTTCTGCCTTTCAGTAGTTCTAAGTCCAAAGGGTCAGAGTGTACTTAACAAGTCGTTAGGTAATGTGATTCATGCTATACTAACATATGAGCAAAGTGACTTATTCACACAATGTATTTTCCAGCCTCTTAAGATCTTTAGAATTATACCCCTACTGGCTAAGGTTCATGCCCTTTGTTGTTGTTTTATTCCTTAGGGTTTGCATAACAGGCCTTATAGAATAAGTGGGAAAGGTCTGTAATGTAGGTCAGAGCCCGGGAGCCTACACTAGAAGTTACTGTGCTGGTTATGGAAGTTTGGCACTCACATCCATTCCTCCCGCTTCCGGTGTGCCTTCTTGTACCAGAGAAACTGGAGAGCTGAAAACATTCCCCGCACTGCCTTCCAGCTAGAGTTCTGGAGGTAAAATTAAGGTCAGGCAAATAGATGACTTGCCTGAGATTGCGAAGGCAGGGGTGAGGCAGAGGCCATCTCCCTGCTATTTGGGGCTGTCTTCTGTTGGCAAGGAAGGTCATTTCTGGAGATGCCAGTGTCCAGTCTCCAGAATTGCGGGTGTCGGCAAGGACTTGCAGCCTGCGATGGCCAGACTCAGCATTGTTGTGTTGACGCACTGCTCTATACTATCAGGAGGCAGTTGAGGAAGGTGGTGAGCAACATACTCTGTGCTCCCTCTCCCAGGCAGCTTCCAGATCCCAGCTTCTTGGGGTCAGTTACAGGTGGTGTTCTTGAACTCCACAGTCCCTGTTGGCTTTCCTAATTGTGCAAAAGTAGTACACTGTTCAGTTTTCAGTTACTAATATTCTAGAAGTCAATCCTGGAGGCCCAGCCTAGATACTGTACTTCTAGCCCTTTTGACAGTTCACTTAATTCCCTGTATAAAATTTCTTTCTGCTTAAAATACATGGCGTGGTTTTGGTTTTCTGCGCATTTGCTATATAGCCTCTAAGAGTCACCTACACCTAGTCTCTTCAGTTTCCTTAAATGAGAAATGAAACCCTGAGGTTAGATCCAGAGGCTGGCAGTGATTTGAATGTCTTCAGTGGGGCTGTGCCTTCTCCAACGGCCTTAGACCCCAGGTTTGAGTTTGGCCCTGAAGGCATTTGAGTGTGTTACCTATAGACTGGATTATCTCTGAAGTCTCTTGCTCTACAAGTATAATGTAAAACATTTCTTTGTTTAAAGCATTTAAAGAGATTGTTGAATATCTGGTTCATGACCAATTATTTACTAGTAATCTCCTATATAATAAAAGGCTAATATGCAAATTGACCAAACGGCAGAACAACTGGTTGCTAATGACACGCACTGACCTCCGGTGGGCAGATGCTCAATGCATGAGTTGCCCCCTCATGGTCAGTGCGTTCCCATAGGGGGAGCGCTACTCAGCCAGAAGGCCACGGCGGGAGCCTCTCCCACCTCTGCAGCAGCGCTAAGGGTGTCTGACTAACAGGCCTAAGCAGTCAGTCGGACATCCCAGACTGCGAGAGGGCACAGGCTGGGTTGAGGGAGGCCCAGCCCCCCCCCCCGAATGCATGAATTTCATGCACCAGGCCTCTGGTAATAAATAGGCCACTGACTCATTGGTCAGCACACCAACCCCAGTGATAAAACAGACTTTTCCTCTGTGGGAAAGGGTTTACATCTGTTTTAGATAGAGACTAGGAGCATAGTCTAGGGGAAATGGGGTACCAATGTATGCACTTGTGTAGTCATGTGTAGTACCTGTTAAGGAAAACACACTTGTGATTAAGTTCTAGAGTTTTCTAACAGCCTTATGAAGTAATTAAGTATATCTTGTCCATATACTAAAAGCTCTTTGCCTTTTTAAAAAAATATATTTTATTGATTTTTTTACAGAGAGGAAGGGAGAGGGAGAGATAGTTAGAAACATCGATGAGAGAGAAACATCGATCAGGTGCCTTCTGCACACCCCCCACTGGGGATGTGCCCGCAACCAAGGTACATGCCCTTGACTGGAATCGAACCTGGGACCCTTCAGTCTGCAGGCCGACGCTCTGTCCACTGAGCCAAACCAGTCAGGGCTCTTTGCCTTTTTAAAAATACATTTTTTAAATTTATTTTTTTCTGTGGTTTATATGAAGGACTGCAAGGTCTGAATCTACCAGTGTCCTTTATCTGTGCTCTTCAGTACAGTATATGCATTCTCAGGGAACATCTTATAAAAGGAAGATAAAGCATTGGGAGCACCACATGGGGATGCTAACATGTGCCTCGTACTGCTTTAAGGTTTTGTGACATAGGCATTATCACCATTTCCCAGGTGAAGAAACATATCCAGACTGGTTCACTTGCCCAAAATGCCCCAAGTAGGAGGCAGTGTCGCAGGATTTACACTCAGGATTTTCATCTCCATATTCCTCTGACCTCTCCACATTTTGAACATGATGCTCTAGTAACTAGAGTATAGTTAATATAGCCATACATAGAGTTCCCTGTATGCACTTTTCTTCCCACCTCTCACCCTTTAATCATGTAGTTCCTCTGCCTATAATGGTCTTGATTTTATTTATAAGACTAAGTCATCATTCAAGGCTTTATTCAAGTATCACTTCACCCCAGCCAAGCAAGGCAATACTTCTTCTCCCCCGCTTAACTCTATGCCTACATTTCTTACATCATGATTATATTACCTAAATATAATCTGTAATAGGTGAAATCCAACTGCTGTAATAGGTGAAATCCAGAATCTCACTAACAATGCAGTGGAAGCTTATCTCTCCCTCAGGTAAAGCCTGTTTTTCACTCATGTAATGGTATTTAGCTGGTGGCCTTCGATTCAGGATGCAGGAACCCAAACTCTTTGTATATTAGGGCTCTGCCATCCCCTAAGACAGTGGTCGGCAAACCACGGCTCGTGAGCCACATGCGGCTCTTTGGCCCCTGAGTGTGACTCTTCCACAAAATACCACGGCCTGGGTGAGTCTGTTTTCAAGAAGTGGTGTTAGAAGTTTAAGTTTAAAAAATGTGGCTCTCAAAAGAAATTTCCATGGTTGTACTGTTGATATTTGGCTCTGTTGACTAATGAGTTTGCCGACCACTGCCCTAAGACTTTCGTTTCCAGGCAGTGGTCAGGAAAAGAGAGAGTAGGTATGTGGAGGATTGTATGATATGTTTCTTACAGGTGAGGAATGGAAGTAGCAGGCATTATTTATTCCCACATCCCATTGGCCAGACCTCAGTCACATGCCACACTGACCTGCAGGGAGGCTGGGAAATGTCAACTATCTGAATGCCCAGGCAGCCGGGGGAAACTAGTTTGGTGAAGACATATTAGTCTCTATCACTCTCTTATAGAAGAGAGTCAGCCTCTCAGTCATCTTTGTAACTTTTGGTGCCTTACACACCATAGATACCCAGGAAAAGTCTGATGAACTTCACAGATTGTAAAGGGGTGAGGTTGCTAGCGCATGTGCCTAAAGTGGAAAGTTACCATACTTCATTATGGTTGTTTAAGGAATGAGCTATTATTCGATGACTAGATTACAGTCTGTTCACTTTTGAATTCCAGTGCAAGGGCTAGAACTTGGCAAGAACTTAATAGATTTTTGTTAAATGAATGAGTTCTCAGAAAATAAAAAAGACAGAGTTAGTTTACATGGACTTAGGAAATAATAACTGATGTGACTTTTAAATTAGATCTTGAGTAACTAGTAGAATTTTGCCAAGTAGAGAAAGCAAAAAAATGTTATAGGCAGCAATAATAATGGTGTTCTGTTGTTGTTTTGCTTGTTATTTGAGTAGAAATTTAGAAAACAATCAAGTGCTGATTAAGTTCAACTATTTTTTCATTCAGTGTTCAAACATTACAACTCAAGTTGTAAGGGTTGAGGAGAGAAACTGTATAACCTTACAATCTATATAATCTCTGTTGACTAAAAGAATGACACTAAAACCCTTGGCACTAAATATGTTATTTTCTGGAAATTTTTGAGAATTAACAATACAAAGGCAGTGTTGTGATCATTCATCTTCTATGTTGTAATCATTCATTTTTTTGCACCATGTCAAAAAGCTAGGGAGACTGGGTAAGCCAAAGGTTCCTTGCTCATTATTACTCCTTATCAAAGCTTCGCAGAGTTGACTCTGCATCAGAATCATCTGTTATACTGGTTAGGCTGCTTTTGACGGCAAGTAACAGGATATTTGGCCAAAACTGCCTTAAAAAATACAAGTTTACTTTTCTCATACAACAAGATGTTTGAAAAGTAACTAGATAACAGGGTTTGTTCAGTTGCCCAATGATAGCAGGGTCTAGGTTGCTTTCTATGAGCTAATTTTGACTTTTTTTTCATGGGGAAGTGATGGCTGCTAGAGTTTCAAGAAACACAGTCCCCCCAGCACCTCTTCATCTCCCTCACACACAAACACAAGGGCCTTTGAAGACAAAAAAAGTATTTGTCTCTTGCCTCTTTTTATTAGAATGGAAAATCTTACCCAATGGCCTCAATAGCCTTGTGCACCAATTTCATTGGCAAGAAATTAATCATGCTTAGCCCTAAACCTACAGCTGGCAAAAAGGAATGGTATTACAAAGACTGATATTGACCAATCATGACTTATCCCTGGGAGTGGAGAAAGGACCCACTGGCAAACCTGAGCAGTGGCACTTAGAAAGTAAATCTTGTCAGCCACTCTTGGGGAGATTCAGTCTCTGGAGATTCTGAGTTTAGTAGGTCAAGAAATATTTGCCCTTCATAGGGAGAGAGATCAGAAAGGAGAGAAGCCAGTACTGAGTCCTTTCTTACCTAGGCCTAAAATTCTTTTATTGATGATTCAACCAAATTACCATATCAATTAAACAAATAGATTAGCAGTTTTCCTTTGATACTTGGTCTCACCTGGTTGGCACACCTAACACTTTTAAATAAGGTAGTTCTCATTTGGGGAAACATTCTTAGTCATTTCAGTAATTTCATTGTCCAGGAAATTTTAAGCCTTACTCTTTACTTGATCTGAATTCCTCACTGCTGGGTAGGGTTTGATTTGAAATGACCATTAGATTAGAATTGATTAACAATCCAGAAACTGAAAGTTTTCTGTATATTCTGCATAGAAATACTGCATGAGACTGAGAACCTACATATTCAACACATGAATGGATGAACACCAAAGATAGATTTCCATTATTATAATAATTGTAGAGCATATAATCTATACCAGTGGTCGGCAAACTGCGGCTCACGAGCCACATGTGGCTCTTTGGCCCCTTGAGTGTGGCTCTTCCACAAAATACCATGGCCTGGGCTAGTCTATTTTGAAGAAGTGGCATTAAAAGAAGTTTAAGTATAAAAAATTTGGCTCTCAAAAGAAATTTCAATCGTTGTACTATTCACATTTGGCTCTGTTGACTAATGAGTTTGCCAACCACTGATCTATACTAATAAAAGGATAATATGCAAATTAGACCAGACATCTTCTGGACAAAGTGTGGTGGTGGGGGCCAAGGCAAAGGCGGTTAGGGGTAATCAGGCTGGCAGGGGAGGGCAGTTAGGGATGATCAGGTCAGCAGGGGAGAGCAGTTAGGGGTCATCAGGATGGCAGGGGAGCAGTTAAGGGGCAATCAGGCCAGCAGGGGAGCAGTTAGGCGATCAGGCTGGCAGGCAGGGGAGCAGTTAGGGGCATCAGGCTGATAGGCAGAAGCGGTTAGGGGCAATCAGACAGGTAGGCAGGAGAGCGGTTAGGAGCCAGCAGTCCTGGATTGGGAGAAGAATGTCCAACTGCCAGCAGCAGAACATCCCCCGAGGGGTCCCGGATTGGAGAGGGTGCAGGCTGGGCTGAGGTACCCTCTATCCCCCTGTGCATAAATTTCATGCCCCAGACCTCTAGTCTTTATTATAATCATTAATGAACCCTTGTGGAGTCCAGCACATAGAGCACCTCCAGCAATCTATGCAAATGCTCACAAACAGAAAATAACAGGGGTAGCTAGTCTTTATCCATGTGTTGATATTGTAGCAGGAATTCAGTTGATATCAGAAAGCATATTTTACTTGACCAAGAGCCTGTGGACATTTGCAAGTTGACAGCTCTTTTATTTCCTCTGAAATATTACAGAAAACGCTTTCAAACATTTAGATCACCAAGGCAACCTGAACAGGAGAAGGCTGATTTAGTCAACATCTCCCCATATGTGAACGCATATTTACCAGGTACAGAGGTGGTTTCCAAAGTGTGCTTCGCTTGCCAGGCAGAACAGCGGTGGGTGGACAGGGCCCCTCCAGCGCCACCTTTACCTGTCCCATTCATTGGGTTCAGGATAAAATTTTATTGGATAAAAGATTTTTGGCTTGAAAAATATTTGAAAACTACTACCATAGAAGATCCCAGGCTAGTGGGATTAAGTTACCTAAAATCCAATTATCAGATGCTGTCTATGACAAGTTTTAAGAATTGCATAATTCTTTGTAATGTATTTTAAATTACATAAGAAAGTCCTATCTAATAAAAGAATAATATGCAAATTGACCATCACTCCAACACACAAGATGGCTGCCCCCATGTGGGCACAAGATGGCCAGCAGGGGAGGGTAGTTGGGAGGCACCAGGCCTGCAAGGGAGGGCAGTTGGGGGCTATCAAGCTTGCAGGGGAGGGCAGTTAGGGGTGACGAGGCTGGCAGAAGAGGGAAGTTGGGGGCGACCGGGCCTGCAGGGAAGGGCAGTTGGGGGGGACTCAGGCCTGCAGGGGAGAGCAGATTGGGGGGACCAGGCCTGCAGGGGAGGGCAGTTAGGGGCAATCAGGCTGGCAGGGGAGTGGTTAGGGGGTGATCAGGCTGGCAGGCAGAAGTGGTTAGGGGTAATCAGGAAGGCAGGCAGGCGAGCAGTTGGGAGCCAGCAGTCCTGGATTGTGAAAGGGTTGTCAACTGCCCATTTAGGCCCGATTCCAGTAGGGCAGTTAGACATCCCTCAAGGGGTCCCAGATTGGAGAGGGTGCAGGCTGGGCTGAGGGA
This sequence comes from Corynorhinus townsendii, assembly GCA_026230045.1. NCBI lineage: Eukaryota > Metazoa > Chordata > Mammalia > Chiroptera > Vespertilionidae > Corynorhinus > Corynorhinus townsendii. Next base: position 72,824,140 of record JAPDVU010000001.1, on the reverse strand, counting down.
CACACACCCCCGTGCATGAATTTTGTGCACCGGGCCTCTAGTCTTCTCATAAAAATCCTAATTCAGAAATACCAGTATAGAGACTAAAATGAGAATAAAGAGAATAAAAACTCTGCTAATTCCATTTTTCTCTCCAAAGGCAAGTACTGTTAACAGACTTTTTTTTTTCTATGTACATACATATACTGGTACATATACAGAACTGCTCATGTTCTTGATGTTTTATTCTTGATTTGTAATTTTCTCTTAAGTTTGGAGGAAAGAGTAAAGAGACTGTTTCTTAAGGTCCTCAGCTCTATGGGTTTGGTGGCATATGTCCCAAATACTGGAAAATAAAGCTCAAATTAAGCCAATGTATTTCCTAAGTGTGTGGAGTCCTGTGTTAAGTTCTATTTACTGGGAATGCTAAAGAGAAGCATGAGAGTTAACAGCCTTTGGGTAGTTTTTTAGAAAATAATGACCTACTCACCTACAAGCAAGTGTGCAATCACAGTAGTCATAACAGCCACATCCTGTGGTTTATATCAAATCTCATTTTTTTATTGAAATCTACATTTGAGTCGCAGAACTTTGAATTCAATTTTATAAAATCTATACAATTTTACCATTTGACACAGGATACATTTTCTTCTAATACAGTTTACAGGTTGTATATTAGTATGAATAATGCAATATATATTGGTTGAGAAGCAAAAAAATAAAAAGCAATTGTTGGCTTCTGTGAATAGATACTTTTATGTTTATCTAAATTATACCTTGCCTTCCTAGTTTTCAGTATAATTTCCAGTATAAAAAAATCTCTCAAAGTATCTCATTTTAACTGAATATATATTTCTTCAATCCTCACCTGAGGATATGTTGTTTTTTCATTGATTTTTTTTTGAGAGAGAGAAAGAATCATTGGTGTGAGAGAGAAACATCAATCAGTTGCTTCCCATATGCACCACAACTGGGGATCAAATCCGCAACCTAGGTATGTGCCCTGACCAGAATCAAACCCGCAAACTTTTGGTGTATGGGATGATGCTCCAACCATCTGAGCCACCCAGCAAGGGCTTAACTGAATCTTGTTTAAAGAAAAGCACCTTCATTCTTAGACTCTTAAGGCATATTTATGTTGCAAGTTGTCACTTAGCTGGTTATTCAGAATATTTAAACATTCTTTGTCACAAGAATAGAATAATTCTATTTCTATTCATTTTGTTATCAATATTGTGCATCCTAAATGGATTAGTAATTTTTTTGTTTATAATAAACTCTATAACATTCATAACAATGAAAAAGAGTAAAGCTAAAATAACACAAGGTAGAAAATAAAAATACTTATATTTGCTTATAGAATGTGTTTTTAAACTTCTTGTGGAATGTGTTTTCAAACTTACAATTAACTGTGGGTATATATGAGTTGGATTTTAAAGAAAATATTACAGCAAAAACTGTAAAAATAGAATGCAGCTATTTGATAGAAATGACATGAAGTCAAAGATAGACTCATTCCACAAATTTTTATGCAGTTTTACTATGAGACTCTGGCTGATAATGTGTTCATTGAAAAAAGTTACTTAGCTTTTCTAGGCTTTAGTTTTCTCATTTGAATATTAAAAGAAAGGTGATTTCTGAAGACCTTTTCAACTTTTATTATTCCATAAAACTATGATTCTTAGGTACTTGGGAACCATCTATTTTCTTACTTTAAAAAAAATCCTCACATGAGGATATGTTTTTATTGACTTTTTTTAGAGAGAGAGGAAAGTAAAGAAACATTAATATGAGAGAGAAACATTGATCAGTTGCCTCGTGTACACGCTCTAACCTGGGATAGAACTTGCAACCTAGGTATGTGCCCTAACTGGGAATCAAACCATTACCTTTCAGTGTATGGAATGACCCTCTAACCAACTGATGATCCACTTGGCCAGGGCCATATATTCTCACTTTTTAATTTTTCTATCCCAGACACCCACATGTCAGATCAATTCTTTTCCCCACCATGGTTTATTTTTTTTAGCTATAATTGACATATAACATTGTATTAGTTTAAGGTGTATACATAATCCTATATAATAAAAGGCTAATATGCAAATAGACTGAACTGTGGAACAACCGAACAACTGGTCGCTATAATGTGTGCTGACCATCAAGAGGTGCACACAGAACATGGTGGGCATGGGCAGCAGGCAACAGAGCGCGGAACAGGACGGGTGTCAGCCGTGGCAGGATGGAGGAGCAGGTGAGCGGGGGTGCCAGACCAAGGCAGGGCGCCGGTCGCTGTCATCAGGGTGAGCCTCTGGTGGTTACTGAAAATTCTTTCCTCCCATGGGCTGCAGTCCTGCCCTGCACTTGCACCTGCTGCCGGTGCCAGCCCCATTCACACCTGCTACTGGCATCAGAGCCACCACTCACAACTACTGCCGGCGCCCAGCACCAGCCCTGATCACTCAGCGCCGTCAGTGGGTGTGAGCAGTGACTGCTGGCCCCAACCACCCCTTAGGGCTTCTCCACCTCCCCCTGTTCCTGAGGGGCGATCAGGGCTGGCAGCCGACAGTGGAGCTGCCGCTCACACCCGCTGCTGGTGCCGTCCCAATCGCTCTGCACTGTCAGCGGGTGCGAGCGGCCTGGTGCCATCAGTATGTGGGAGCTGTGGGAGCTGTGGGAGCAGGAGCGGGGCTGCCGGCAGACAGGACCAGGGGCCATAGTGGGAGGGGCTGGAAGGAGGCACAAAGAATGGACTGAGACCTGCCCCTGTACCCTTGCAGCCCACAGTTCCTTTCAAGGTGCACGAATTTGTGCACTGGGCCCCTAGTAATTTGATATATGTATATATTTTGAAATGAGTTGTACAACAGTTTAGTTAACAGTTATTATTTCATGTAGTTACAGTTATTTTTCCTGTCATGAAAACTTTCAAGTCAGATCAAATTTTAACAGATCATTTGAACCTTCTCTGGGACCAAGAATTTTAAAAGATATACATGAACACAATGAAAAAATAATTAATGTCCCTAAGCTACCTTATTTCATTTAAGCCATCATTGTTGAAAAACAAAACATTTCATTTAAATTACTTTTCTGGATAACTGGCACCTATTTTCTTGAATACAATTTTTTATTTTAACATTCTCTTTAAAGAAAATCTCTAAACTGTACTGTATATTTTAATGCCTTTTAAAACAAAATATTTCCATATCATTTTTTTCTTTTCATTTTCTTGAAGATGTAAAATTACCATCCTAAGCATCTGTTATTATATGGGGGATACTTCAGGGCCAGTTCAGGTATGAAGGTGTCTTACTAAGGGTTCATTTGGTGGCAGGTGACAGAAACCCAACTCAGACTGGTAAGGAAGGCATTGGCTCACTTCACAGAAACAGGTGCTTCCAGGTGTATGAGCAATGTGATTATTAGTTTGGAGTTTTCTTCCCTTTGCATATGAAGAATCTGCTTTGTTCTGTACAGTTTGTTCTCTGGAAGGATTGTCAACAGTCTGGAGCTTAGCAAAAAAGCTCTTTTCCGGTGGTTCTAGGAAATACCTTACATCTGACCCCCATTGGTGAGGCATGAGCCACATGCACATGGCTGAAACAATCAGTGTGATTGGGAGGGAGTTCCCTCATTGGTCAGGCCTGTCCTGTCTTTGGACTGTTGGTGAACCATGGAGTTTGGGGAGGTGAGGATGATAGTCTCTCATGAACCACATGGATAAGGAAAAGGAAAGATGGGGATTCCACAAAAGAAAATGAGTGTGCTGTGACCCCCAAAAAGGGGTGGTGCAGGTAGGAAATGCTTGTCAGGCCAAAGCTTCAAATATCCCTTATGGAAAAGATATATATCCTCACATTTTGTAGCCTTAGATTGCTATCTTTTTTATCTCTTGCTGTCAGCTGTTACTCATGCTGCTGTCAGTTTGCCTCTATCACAATCTCTTCCTACATTTTAACTTATCTTCCAAAGGTTTGGAGACCAGATGATCAAAGTCATTAGAATTGTTTTCAAAATAAGAGTTAATGGGCTCAGAGGTGAGGCCTCAAGTGTCTCTCTATGAGTGAAGAGTATACACTTTCTATTTTTTTAATGGATTTCATGTTATTTCTTATGACCCTTTAAAGGTCATTTTTGCATATTTTCTAATATTTATTTATTTATTTACTACTATCTACACTAATACAAGAGAAAGATGCAAATTGACCATATCTCTGCAATGCCCACCAGCCAATCAGGAGTGAGTATGCAAATTAACCCAACAAAGATGGTGGGTTAATTTGCATATGAAGGCATGGATGGCTGGGCAGGGTGGGACGCCTGCTATGAGGGGGAGGGCAGGGGGCAGAGGGAGCTACAGGAGCAGCGCTCTGGCTGGGAACGAGGACCTGCAGGCTCCCGGGCAGCTGGGAGCAAAACCAGGGGAAGGAAGGCCTATTCTTGCACGAATCTTCCTGCAACAGGCCTCTAGTTTATTTATAAAACTGCCTTCTTAATAGAGCACATACCATTGTAATTTCAAGAACCAAAGACTATAACCAGTAAATGCCATGGACATGGTTGCTTTAAGTAAAGGTTACACTTTTGTGATTTTCCTAAATTTAAGTGGTTTTCTGAAGTGAGACTGGTGATATGTGTTCTTTTGAAAACGGAAACATAACAGAAAATAAAAAGAGCTGACCAATTAGTTGTAAGTTGCTTTCCTGGACTTATTAGAATACTGGTATTTTATTTTACCTTTCTCCCTGCAATATCTCTCTGATCTCAAATAAGTGCTTTGGCTTCTATGGTGGAGAATATAGGGAAACAGAAAAAAAATTTTTAGAACACAAAACTGTGTAAACACCCACAGATAGCATATACTGTGCAACATTCCAAGTCTTGATTATGTTAAAAAGAATCACAATATTAATCAAATAAAATTTTAAAAGCTTCATTTTAGCCAGTAGTTTATATCTACTGTAAATATCCATTTGTACTTGTTAGCTATTTTAAAATATTCTTCATAAGTGGTGGAATTGGCTGATTTGGGGAATTTCATAAAGGAGGTTATTCTAGTGACACTGCCCCAGAGTGTCTATGTAATTCTTCTAATGAGAGAGGTGAAGAAATGACAATGGTGAGTGTTATTATACTCATCTAATCAAGAAGTCAGCCTTGAAAGAAAGAGGTGAAAAGCATGATAAAGAAAATCAATGGGATTGAGTAGTAAATTTTTCAAGACTGATGATACCTTTTCCTGCTTCATAGGAAAAGCAAAAAGATTCCTAGAGAATTATGATTATTAGAAAGAAGGCATATGAGTGGCTAATAACCAACATTATTGAACGCTTACCATATGCATGGTTGGAACTACTCTAGCCTCCATTGTACAGAAAAGGAATTAGTTACAATTTGGTGGATGATGGAGCTGAACTTCAGGCCCAGGTTTGTGAGCCAGCAGACCTCTAATAGTGGTATAAACAATTTCCTCAACACTTGGCAGCCCCAGACTGACTAGCAACTCAAGGATGTCACCTAGGACCCAGCTCCTCCTGTTTTACTTATGTACTACCTTTGGTTTAGGACCTTTTAATCACATGGTTGAAAGATGGGTGCTGGCCCTTCAGCTATGTACCTACATTCTAGGAAGAAGGAAGGGAAATATTAGAGGGTAAAGAGTAAACAGTATGATCCTTGAAAGCCTTGCCTCATTGTTTGGGAATGAAATTCCCCCGAGAGACTCCCATTTATATCTCATTACAGAGAACTGTGACCCATGGCCACCTCTAGCTACAAAGCGGCTAGGAATTGGAGTTCTTGGCTCTCAGCTTACATAGCATAGGAAACCTAGAGAGAAGGGATTGAAGTGGGAGTTTATGGGGGTCTGCCTTACAGTTTTTTAGTTATTTTGTGTAAGTTTATTTTTTCTGGGTTACTGTAAACCTATGAAGAACAAAGAATATGTTTTCATATCTGAATTGCCCGCTCTAATGGGCAAGTGACTACCATACCACTTATTACATATGTGGCTATTCAAATCAATGTTGTTGGTAGGGTTTTTTTTTTAACTTTAATTTAGAAATAATAGCCATGCAAGAATTAATGACAATAGTTTCTCTGAAAATGATGGAATCTGTAGATTTCTCTCTGGTGACTCATTTCCTGATATCAACACTGGAAAATTACCTGGAGCTTTTATGCTTCTTCGGAGCAGAGAAGACAATTTAATGGTAGTATTACTTGGAATATTTGAAGTATAAATCACAAAAACAAGGTGGAAATAAATCATAGAAAAGTATGATGGTCAACAAGGGCTTTTTCAAGAGAGGTAAAAAGATAGATAACAATTAGAATAAGATATTATAATCAAAGAAAAGATTAACAATTAAAAACTAAGAATAGTCTAAAATATTTTAGCCATTCAGAGTTCTAAGGGGAAAAATAAGTACAAGTCATACATTTAAATTGCTCAAATTGCTATTTAATTTATTTGTTTAAATCTCAGATTGCCAAAAGAGGAAAAATAAATAAATAAATCTCAGATTGCCATTCTGTATCTGTACTGTTTCTCCTTCAGAACAGATCTTGTTTGTTGCCCCTCTGTCATCTTATTCTTAATTATAAATCATGGGGGATGAAGATAAAACAGTTGAACATGAAGATTTGGAACGATCCACAGGAGTGAATCACGCAGCCTCTGCGTATCAACAAATACAGGTAAATCTGAAATCATATGAAGTTCATCCCAACTATTTCATTAAGGAAAGGACTATACAGATTTGTTTCCAAATCTATGATAGAATTGTTTTCTTTTCATTATTTCACTCAGTTAATAATTCTCCCTGTTCTTTTATTTTTAATTAATGTTTTTATTGATTTCAGGAGGAAGGGAGAGGGAGAGAAAGATAGAAACATCAATGATGAGAGAGAATCACTGATTGGCTGCCTCCTGCATGCCCCCTACTAGGGATCCAGCTCAAAACCCCGGCATGTGCCCTGACTGGGAATCAAACTGTGACCTCATGGTATATAGGTCAAAGCTCAAACACTGAGCCACACCATAATTATTCCTGTTCTTAATCCCCAAACTCATACAGTCCAGGGTAGGTGTGACTACTAGTTTTCCCAGATAGTCATTAGCAGCTGGCCCAACATAAGGCTAGAAAAATAAAGAGCCTGTGAATTTCTTTATGTTCCCAGCCAAACCCTTACTATATCTAGTAGTTTTTTGTTGTTGTTGCTTAAATTCAAGCAGATGAATAAGTGAGAATTGATTTTCACCAAAGATAGTTATCTTCTTCTGGATTACTTTTATATATTTACCAACTATTGCCTTAAATAATATCTTTTTGTTTGTTTATTTGTTTGTTTGTTTTTAATCTTCACCTGAGGATATGTTTTATTGACTTTTTAGAGAAAGAAGCAGGGAGAGAGAGAGAATGAGAAACATCATGGGAGAGAGAAACATGATTGGTTGCCTCCCATACACACCTTGTCCAGGGATGAACCACAAACTAGGTATGTGCCCTGACCAGGAAGCGAACCTGCAACCTTTTGGTGTATGGGACAGCTCTCCAACCAACAGAGCCACTGAGCCAGGGCTTGAATCATATCTTAAATAGGCTCATTTTTAAAATGAGGATTGTAAAACATAATGAAATTTTATGTGACAAACATTTATAATGAGACAAATAATGACTCAATGGTAAATATACCCAATATAGTTCTTGTTCCAAGTATTAGCTGATTAATAATAAAGCCATACATTTCCTGGTACTAGCTTTGATTGTAGTAATGGGAATTTGATTTGTGATGTGATGGCTCAGTAACTTAAAAAAAATGTATAACAAATATACAATTTTAAGTATTTTTTTCTAAAAATTTCCTTAAACACAGGAGGAACCTGTTACAAACCAAATAGGATTAGATGAAAATGAATCACCTGAAGGACGTAGCGTTTTGACCATCAGTGGGAAAAGACTACAAGAAACACCAACTGAATTAAATCATTTGCAAAGACTAAGGCAAACATTTGCTTGCCCTCCACATGGCTTACTGGATAAAGTAATAACAAATGGTATGTAAGTGATAAGGATGAATTCAGAAACAGAGGGTAAAATACAAAGTTGTTATATAATGGGAGATTCTAAATAATATGGTTTAAAGAACAAAAAGAAGTTTCTTCTCTCTCACATAAAAACTACTAGGTGAAGAATTCACAACGGTAAGTTGCTCTGCTCCATACAGTCATTCAGGAGTCCAGGCTGAAGGGCTCCACCATGTTTGACACCAGGCTTCCAAGAATGCTGTGGTCATTACCATTCCAGACACCTGGAAGAGGCAAAGAGCAGCGATCGAGGACCTTTTCCTTTTCTGTAACTGAGTTATTTCTCAGGATTATGTTAGGGCTCCATTGAGAAAAGTGATTGAGAACTTGCTTGTAAACAGAAAAGCACTACATAAGTGTTGCTTGTTATTTCTGTGAGTTACTGCAACTAATGTTCGAGGGAACACAGCTCAGTTTATACTTCTGAATGAATCGTGTCATTTTATAAGTAAAGACCTTGGTTTGCAATTCAACTTATTCCAATAAAGATGTTATTACTTAAAATATTTGGGGGATTTTTCTTTGGGGAATTTATTTCAACATGGTTTTGAATATTGTAGGGTTGCGATCTATTTGTCTTTTAGGCATGGATTTAGTTTTTGGAGGCTGCCAAACATTATTCTGATACCAATTTGATGAATAAATGGATGTTCAAATTGAGTAATGGTGGGTTTTGTTCGAGAAAGGAAGTGCATGTGTTTATGTGTGTGTTATGCATATTGGAGGATGTGTAGTATAATAGGAAAAAGGGGAAGGGGTTTGAAAATTGCCTGTAAAGGCAAATTTAAAAATAATTTCACAAATTTTATTGAGGAATGACAGCATCATCGAAATAAATAGATTGTCTCCCAAAGTAAATATGTTGAAAAATGTAACACATCTGATCTAGAAATTATGTTTATTGGAAAATCAGTCTCACTTCTTTGTAGTTGTATTTCATTTGGGAGCTCTGAACTACATTTTTATCATTCTCAACCGGGGCAATGGACGCCAAGTTTAATACATTATACTATAGGGCCTAGATATGTTTTCAATAAAATTAGGTATGTTTCTAAACTACCATGAGAAAAAGAAACCTCAAACTTCATGTAAAACACATAGAGAAAACCATGTTCTAAAATATAGCCATATAGTCAATATAGCTACAGATAATTTAATAGCTTTTCTGTCCTTTGTATTATTTTTTTTAAACTTGCACCATTTAAATAATGGCACATTTCTAGTTAAAACATTTATAGTAAAACAGATAAAGATGCAGTAAAAATTAATGATGTGATTTGAGAACTAATTTTTTTTTAAATTCTATAGTCATTGTCCATAAAGGTGCCAGAGAAATGTGACTCAGTATATAAATATCTCTTCACTTATTTTCCTGTACTTCTAAGGCTTACAAGACTGCTTTTTTCCTATACTATTTCCTGTGCCCATTCAGAATAAATAAGTATTCTTCTTAAGAAGTAAATGTTACATGTGAATATGCAAATTACCAAAATCATAAATGAGAAGTAAATTATTAACTGAATTAAATGTGATTTATGGAACTCTTATAAATGTACATTTGCTACATATTTAGAACTGCATTTTGAATATGAGGAATGAAAAGAAAATTAGAGGTTTAAAAAAGTGGTCCTAAAGTAGAAAAATTTTTAAATTATGGACACAGTGTTTATTTCCATCAATTTATAATTTATATTATCAATGTATATTTATTGGCCAAGTATATTGCCAATATATACTTATTAACACAATAATTATTTGTTCTCGTCAATAAGTTGATAATCAGATCTCATTATGATATAACAAAGTTCCATTAAAGTGGAAAACTCGTAATTCTACCTGGCTGAATTTAGTATAAAAATGGGTTTATGCTGTAAGAAAGTAAAATTTAGTAGCTGGCAATTCCTGCTTCCCCATTACACCTCTAATACTGCATAGAAATGTCAGCCCCTTAGTTATTTAACTGTAATAGCATCATAAGCCTAGAAAATCTGGAACAGTTCCATGAGGGTTTAAAAAATGGAATGTTGGATTCCATCTCTAGCAATATGGTAGATAAGACTCAATAAAAAATTTTACTTTTACCAATGAAAACATCTGAAAAAAATAGTCTTTTTTAATGTATCTTTTATCTATCAAGGAAACAGAAAATCATCAGGACACCAAAACAAAGTATAAGAGAGAGAAATAAACCCTCAATCTAGCTTTCACCCTGAAGGCTTCCGCAAAACATCAATGAACTTGAGGTTTATTTTAAGAACTATGAGAGTATAGAAGGCTACACTGGAGCCTAGGTTGGGAGACGTGTAATAGGAGAAATCATTCTCTCTTACCCATACACAGCTGGAACCCAGTGTCATGGCGAATTTGAGGTAAACCCACCCTAAAGATGGGGCCAGCAGCTAAACCTATCTGTGTGAGAGTATCCACTGAAAATGTGTAACTTCATGCTGATTTGTGTTCCAAAGTCAGTGAAGAAAATCAAGCTGAAAATATGTCTAAAAGTGGTCCTGAATTATTAGCTTCTGAGTACACGATAGAAGCAAATTCAGAGCCTCTCTGGCAAAGCTCACATTCAACCTAAGGCTCCAACAACTCTCAAAGATAAAGTTCCAAGGAAGTGGTTACTATTGCAAAACAAACCAAAAAATATCACAATGTGAACAAGAAAACAGATTTCAAAATTTTGCTTTATATGAAAATATAATATAAAATATTTTTGGTATCTATAAAGAAGTTGAGATTATAATAATTATGAGTACAAAATAAGTAACTATTTTAAAAATGAATATAGATATTCTATTAAGAAACAAATTGAATTTCTAGAAATGAAGGATATGGTATAGTAATTTAAATAGAAAACTTAGTAGCTAGATTAGGCAATAAAGTAATAAAAAGAGAATTGATGAACTAGTAAATAGGTCTGAAGAGATTATCTAGAATGTAGTACACACAGACAAAAATAGATAATATGAAAACTAGGGTTAGCAACATATGTGTAACTATCTAGTCATAGTTCCAGAAAAAGAGAATAGGAAGAATGGCGTAGAAATATTTGAAGAAATGAAGACAGAATTTTCCAGAATTGTTGAAAACCAAAAACTAAGCAAACCAAAAGGAATCCATACCTTAACATAACATAATTAAAAAACAGCCAAATAAAAATTTCCTAAAGGAACTGAAATTAAACTTAAAATGAAATTAACAACAGCAAAAGTCAGAAAACCAGGTAATAATATTTTCAAGTAACTGAGAAACTCTCAACCTAGGATTATATACCCAGAAAAACTAACTTTTAAAAATGAGAATAAAGATAATTGTAGACAAATAAAACAGAATTGACTACAAACAGATCCTAATGAGAAATATAGCGTACTTTACTGCCAAGTGTTTCTATACCACTCAGCTCATTTGAAATGGTAAATAGGGAATCATGTCAGTGTAATATGAAATTTGCATTTTTGTACATAATTTTTCCTGGCACATTAATACTTTACATTATCAAGCAATAGAAGTGAATTGAAAAAAAAAATCTGGTATATGCTTTCTTACAATTAAAGATTAAGACCTCGCCCTAGCAGGTTTGGGTCAGTGGATAGAGCGTCAGCCTGCAGACTGAAGGGTCCCAGGTTCAATTCCGGTCAATGGCACATGTCCAGGTTGTGGGCTCAATCCCCAATAGGGGATGGGGAGGAGGCAGCCAATCAATGATTCTTTTTCATCATTGATGTTTCTATCTCTCCCTTTCCTTTCCTCTCTGAAATCAATAAAAATGTATTTTTAAGTGTTCTTTTTTTTAAGATTAAAGCCTTGCTAATATAAGAGCCTTTTAAAAAGCTGAAATCTCTGTGGAAGTGCCTTCTTTTTAGGCAGTTAGTTGCTGGTTTAGGAACTTCATAAGACCATTAACTTTCTACCTTACACTAATGAAACCATATGTCAGTGAAGAAGCTGACAGTACAGATGAAGAAGCTGTCAACACTTCTCACTCAGTTAATTAAAACAACATTTGATTGATGGAGAAGACTGCAGATTTAGATGGAACTCCTCTCTATTTAAAGCAAAGCCCTCAAGATTCTCCATCTTGAAATAGGAGGTGTGGTTTCAGGGTTACAGTCTGCAAAGAAGAGATTGAAGGAGGGAGACAAATGTCAGAGATTTAACTGTGTTGGGACTTTTCTTTAGGATTGTTTTTTATTTTTATTAGTGCTTTGGTCACAAGTTTTGAGTTTAGAGTGGTCTGGCCAACTCTGTTTTCCCATGATCCTTTCTATTTTCAGTGTATAGTTTTGTAGAAAACAAGGTTTTCAAACAGGGAAAATTATTTCACATTCTAAGAAATGCTGTTACTAAAGGGAATACTTCAGGCAACTGTTGTCTCAAGTGAAAGGTGTGAGATGCCATAATGAATGATGATAAAAAAAAAAAAAAAGGTAAGGCCCAGCCGGTGTGGCTCAGTGGTTGAGCATTGACCTATGAACCAGAAGATCACGGTTCAATTCTCAGTCAGGACACATGCCTGGGTTGTGGGCTCGATCTCCAGTGGGGGCTGTGCAGGAATCAGCCAATCAATGATTCTCTCTCTTCTTTGATGTTTCCATCTCTATCTCCCTCTCCCTTCCTCTCTGATATCAATAAAAATATATTTTAAAAAAATAGGTAAGTATGTGAGTAATTCTAAACAAACATTGACTGTAGAAAAGAAACAATAATAATGTCTACTTCAAGGCAGAACTAAAATACTGGCATGTAATTGATTGTTCAAGTATTCTCATGTTTTTGTGAAGAGGGTAAAGATAGTGATTCTCTTTTTAATATTAACTACTGGGATACTTATGGTAAAACTATGAAGAAAAATAAGAAAATGGCAAAAGAAACATTCAAGATAGTAGTTCCTTCTAGCAATGTGATAGGAAATGGGGATGGGACTAGGAGCAGGGCACTTAGGTGGATTCAAAGCCAGGGGTAACAGTCTATTTCTTCAGATGTTGGTAATTGTGATTGTTCATAGTAATTATGTTCTTAAACTTACACATGGTTATAAGTATTTGTATATGTATTCAATGGTTTTTTTTTTTTTAGGTTATATTTAAATCTGCATACAACAACTTATTGATAGAAACTCGTTTTCGTGGTTTATTTCAGTTACCATGGTTGTTCTCCTGTGGGCTGTAGTTTGGTCAATCACTGGCAGTGAATGTCTTCCCGGAGGAAACCTGTTTGGGATTATAATCCTTTTCTATTGTTCCATCATCGGAGGCAAACTTTTAGGGCTCATCAAGTTACCTACGTTGCCTCCACTGCCTCCTCTTCTTGGTAAGTGCTAAACACTTCCTGTCTTCTTCTGTGTAAATCCTGTTTTAAGAATAGTAATTTTTCCAAACTTTGGGAAATAAAGGAATAAACTGTTTCTGTATTTTCTGTGCTGGAGCTACAAGTAAACAATGAAAATTAAATTTTGAGGAATTTTGTGAGCCCGTTGTGAAAAATTATTTCAAAAAATTAAATTATAAATACTTAGAGTTAATTAGCCTGCATTGAAAACAAGAGCAATAAATACTTAAAATTGACCATAAATCTGATCCTAAGTCTTTTGTTACATTTATCCTTATCACTGCTCTTGAGATTGTGGAAATACTACACAATGGTGTGACACTGCCCATTTCTTTCAATTCCACATTCGGTGACATCATGTTCATAGCTTAACATGGGCCAGGATGGAAGTATTTATAAGACAGAAACCAGCATATGCTACAAATCAAGACTTGATATCTTGTAAGTCACTCACATCTTTGACAAACAAGTGAGATTCCAACACATATTTTCTTCTTATTCATTTATATAAACAAACGAAAATATCAACCAATATTTCTGGTGATGCTAGTCCTCACTCATCAGTGATGAGAGCAACTTCTTTGCTAATTTATTTCAATAAGAATTTGCTTCTAAACTTGGGAGTATTTGAAATAAAATTGCCTTTTGTTGATAATTCTTGTATATTTAAAAAACTTTCTATCATACAAATTAAGGGAAAAAAAGAATAAACCTTGTTAAAGGTGTTCTTTCCTCTACAACCAAGGCAGTTTCCTGTATGCTCAGAGGCAAGAAGAAGACACCTGTCGTATCACAAGCAGGTGGCCACATCAACCCAGACCTCTGGCAAAGGAAACACGGTCCCAGGGAAATTGTTTTCACATTCATTTGGAGAATAAAACGTCCTCCTTCCATAAGATATTTTTGAGATTTTATAAGATTATTATTCCTTTTAATTTCAGGTAGTTATATGCTTTAATCAATATAGTACTAATTGCCCTACATGGTTTGGCTCAGTGGATAGAGCATTGGCCTGAAGACTGAAGGGTCCAGGGTTCAATTCCAGTCAAGGGCACATGCCTAGGTTGCAGGCTCAATCCCCAGTAGGGGACATGCAGGAGGCAGCCAATCAATGATTCTCTCTCATCATTGATGTTTCTTTTTCTTTCTCCCTCTCCCTTCCTCTCTGAAATTAATAAAAATATATATTTAAATAATATATAATGTAGTAATATATAATGTAAATCAGTGCCATATATATATATATGGCACTGATTTACATTTTCAGTTTCAGTAAGAAACTATTGACATAGAATGAAATGTATGGTTAGTGCAGCATTTTTGGCCAAAGATTCATCAATACCTATTAAAATGTTATATGCACCTGTACCCTAGAGCCTAACATTTCCACTTCTACAAATTATCCTGTGGATATCCTATATAATAAAGAGGTAATATGCAAATTGACCATTACTCCAACACACAAGATGGCCACCCCCATGTGGACACAAGATGGCTGCCCCCATGTGGACACAAGATGGCTGCCCTCATGTGGACACAAGATGGCCAGCAGGGAGGGAAGTTGTGGGTGATCAGGCCAGCAGGGGAGGGCAGTTGGAAGGGACCAGGCCTGCAGGGGAGGGCAGTTGAGAGGGACCTCAGTCACACTCAACTACTTTCAGGCCTCAGATGTGTTCCACTTTCTCTTCCTACCTTGGAAGAAACTTCTGTGTCTTCCATAAACTTCTCAGCTCTTCTAACCCTGCCTTTCTCCCCTTCCCCTTCTTCGGACCTCTGGGACTTATCTTTCCTGTCTCAGTTCATACTTATGCTTTTGTACCATTGAGACTGTCAGTTCATCTTGCTCCTCTACAGGCTGAAAGCAGTACTGAGTCCTTGTTCATTATCTCAAACTAGGGGCCCAGTGCACAAAATTCGTGCACATTAAAAGGGGATTAATTCGAGGAAATATTTTAATATTACTATTTGCCCTTCCTCTATAATAGAAGTGTCAGTGATGAAAGAAAATTAGTAAAATGTGTATGAAAATCTTCCTCCTGTCAGAGTCTGGGGCACGCCATGGGACCCAGAGTCAAGTTACTGCCCACCTGCGTGCACCTCGAAATTGTGCAAGACCCAGACCTGGCTGGCCCCACCCCCGTCAAATCCCACTGGGCAGGGGGCGTGGCCTGAGGTACTCCATCAAGCCCTCTGGGCAGGGGGTGCAGCCTCAGGTCCCCTGCCCCAGCCCAGCGCCACACAGCATCAGGTCCCTGCTGATCGCTCATTACAGCTTGTTACAGGAACCCCACCTCTGCTGTGGGCACAGCCATCTTGTGACAGCGTGATGGATTGAGGGTCAATTTGCATATTACCTCTTTATTATATAGGATACCCACTACAGCAAGCATGTCAAACTCAAAGGCTAACATGAGCCAAATAAACAAGGTTTAAGTTTATGTGGGCTGCAACAAAACAAAAGCTTCAATATTCATAGAAACATAGGTTTATTTCAATAGAGACATGCTGAATACAAAGGGCTGAAATAAATGAGTAATCATTAACAAAATAATAGAACTTTTTAATAAAAATTAGTATTTTTTTCTTGAACATTAACTTATCAGACACTGATAACTGCACAAATTAATAAGCATAACGCCAATAAACCTATTTTTCTTGTTCTCCCAAAGCAAAACCCTCCTGTTGCGCACACCAAGCAAGTCAGTCCAAGACTAATGACCTGGCAATTGGCTGCTAAAATATTCGCTACTAGATTTAATGGAGAGAAGTGGTATGCCTGCACATAAGGGAAATGAATGCAATACGATTATAGTAGTCATTAGCGAATGTTGTAGTTCGTTATTAATAATCATGTATGATAGGATATTATAAAAATTAAGTTACAGAATTTTTATTAAAACGTTTCTTACATACCGTTATATTGGCTGGGCCGCAAAAATACTCGTTGTGGGCCACATGCAGCCCACAGGCCATGGCTCTGACATGCTTGTACTACAGTGTCTCAGATACTGAAGGCAGTGAGTGGTATGTGTTTAATGACTAAATGAAAGGAGGCACCAGCTGACAAGATAGAACAATATGCAATTCACCATAACTCACTTTTAAGCTTTGTAAAGCAGCTTATGGGGTTTTTTTTAAATTAAATTACCTTAAGGTAAAATAGAGCCCATATAGGTGTTTATATTTACTTCAGGTAATCTGACTTAGCAAATAATTTCAGGAGCTATTTGCTAGTTGCACATAAAGAGGTGACTAAATTGGGCATTTTATTAAAATGTTTAATATTTGATCACACTTTCTAATACTGCCTCCTATTTCTCTCTTGCAATTTCAGTTATTCTAATAATTATTCTAATCTGTCCTTTTATTCTGCATTCTAAAGCTTTTTCTTTTCTCCTTTATTATATTAATTTTAACTTAAAGTTTAATGTAATTTTATCTGAGGGCTAAGCATAAAGGAAGTGGTTCCTGAGATTACAGAGTAGTCTCTCTCACATCCACGGTGCCAAAAAGTGTTTTCTGTATTTGGAGACTATCTAAAGGGTTGTTTGACTTCTCCATTCCAGGCATGCTGCTTGCTGGGTTTCTCATAAAAAATATCCCTGTCATCAATGATAATGTACAGATCAAGCACAAGTGGTCCTCTGCTTTGAGAAGCATAGCCCTGTCTGTCATATTGGTTCGTGCTGGCCTTGGGCTTGATTCAAAGGTACTGAAGTTTTAAATGTCTAACTGTTGACTAGGAATTTTATTCTTCCAATGTCGCAAGTATTTAGAATCACTGCGCTTTAAGAAATGGATGTGGACACTTTGCATGGCATTCTCAAAAAGACAACAGAATTTATTTCATGCAGCACTGTCCCCAGAAGATGTCCCCATACTCTTTCTAAGAGAAAGGTGGAGGTACTGCCTGTTTGGGGACAGCACCAAGAATAAAGCCCCTCCCTTTCTCTGACAGAGATATAGGCCATAGTTATAAGTAATGAGCATGACAGAAACACCACATTTTTGATGCACAAAACCCTGTACAGGTGAGGTGTTCAGGGCTAACAATACTGGCTTAGGAAAGTGCCTGGTATATAGAATGAGTCTCAAGTATGCTTTTCTAAAATGCTTTTATTCATGTATGTTTTTGAATATAGAATGAATATTCTTGGGGATGAGTCTTTAACCTGGGTTCATGCTGGGGTTACAGGTTATACATAAAGCCAACATGAGAAGGTTAAACTGGTGTGGAGATTATGAGCTGCCTTCCTGTATTCAAACCTAGCTCCACCACTCACCAATTTCATGATCTTGGGCAAATAACTTGAACTTGTGCCTTTTCAGATGAACACATCCAAATAACAGTGGTAGTGATAGTACCTGTATCATAGGGTTGCTATGAGGTCTAAATAAGCTATCTCTAAAACATTTAGTACACTGAAATGTTTGTGGAATGAAACGCATTACCTGGAAACTTCATGGTGATCCAGACATGGTCTAAATACTGAAGAAAAAGCAATTAATGTCATTTTCCCTGTGTGTCTTTAGCAGATTGTTTTAGAATGTCTGTTTTTATATTTCAGGCCCTGCAGAAGTTGAAGGGTGTTTGTATGCGATTATCCGTCGGTCCTTGTCTTGTGGAGGCATGCACGTCCGCTCTTCTTGCCCACTTCCTAATGGGTTTACCATGGCAATGGGCATTTATACTGGGGTAATGATTTTTCCTTGTCGTATGAAAATATGCATGGATATTTAGAACTTTCTCTAATTTGATACAAGAGAATGCATAATAGCATTTTCTTAAAGACATCAGAAAATACAAAATGGATATTTTAGCGCAATATTATAAATATTAATATTCCAACATGTAAATATTATAACTTCAAAATAGAGTATACATCTTTGTTGGTGCTAACTTTTACAGTGGTTGTAATAATTTATACGACTGAGGAAGTAATGGACTTTTTACCTACATCTGACTCTGTGCTGCTGAGAGAGCTGCTGGATCTCATGCCAGAGTCTGCACAAAGGATCATAGATACAACAGCCGTGATCACCTGGTCCTGTTTTCCTCTAGACTATTGTGATTAGGGGATTCTGCTGCCTCTTCCTTGCACTGTCAGTTGCTATTTCCAAGGGCTGAGGGCCAGGAGGAGTAAATGAATATAAATTGCTGAGTAAAATTGTTGTGCTAATAAGTAGATGAGAAGTCAGTTATTACTTCTCATGGTGAAGACTCTGGAGCTTCTTCTGCCTGGATTTGGTACTAGCTCTGTGACTTTCCAGTGTGTGATCTTTGGCAAGTTACCTAAGATCTCTCTGTGCCTCAATGTCTTCATTTGCAAAATGAACAGAATGATTGTAGCTACCTCATAGGGTTGTTGTGAGGATTAAATTATTTAATATATGCAAACTGCTTAACATGGAGTTTGGCACATGGTAGGCACTATAACATGCTCCTTCTGTTACTACTGCTGCTATTCTTAGTATCACTGTCACTGTCAGGATGGCCTTCCCCTTCCTAGCCTGTTGTCTTATTTTACATGCCAAGCCCCGATAGAAGGCCTGAGATCACTGGGTTCCAATCCACAGATCCATGGCCATTTTTTAAAAAGGCAGGTTCCTGGAGCCTAACCCCATTATGTCTTCTAGACCACCCATAAATGCAGATACATATTAGGCAACCAAAATGCTCACAGTACAGGTGGTTCATGGCCACAGTTTGTAAAGTGTTCTGTAGAACTTGTATGTGTGTATATATTTCTGGTTTGATGCATCACTGTCATTTGAAAGAATATGTAAGGTGTGTGGTCTAAGAGAGCAGAGGTTATTATAATTTCATAATAATAATGATGAGTGAGATACTACCATAAATGTTTGAAGCACTGCCTGCTTAGTTTTGTTGTAGGTGCTGTCTCTCCAGCTGTTGTGGTGCCTTCAATGCTCCTTTTGCAGGAAGGAGGTTATGGTGTTGAAAAAGGTATCCCAACCTTACTCATGGCAGCTGGCAGCTTCGATGACATTCTGGCCATCACTGGCTTCAACACGTGCTTAGGCATGGCCTTTTCCACAGGTAAACTGATCAGTTCACCATGTGCTGTTCTCTGAGCTCTAGAGAAAGATTGTGATGACATAAGTGTGGCATATTTGCTTGGTGATTGGTTAAGGCAAATTAAAATAGAGAAAGCAACTCCAAGAGTTAGGTCCTTACCTAAGGAGGGACCAGTAACTTCCTAGCTTTACTCCCTTTGTCCTCTAGATACAGATTGCTCAAGTAGCATGGGAGGTACACGAAGTGGGATGCAAAGTGGCAACGTTTAAAGGAAAACAACTTCTGTATGGAGACTTCACACAAGGGATGAGTAGGTTTTCAGTGAGCCCAAATGACAGAGAACATTCCAAGTGGAAGGAAAAATTTCTGTTTTCTCATCTTTAACGTTTTATGAGTAATAACAATAATGATTTTAATAAATAGCCTATTAACACTTGATAATTGTTGATATGAATGTGTTTTGGTTTAAGTATTAATAAAAGAGGAACACACCTTAGGAAATTACATATTCTCTCTCTAGCCCCCAGGAGTTATCTTAACCATTTATGGTTATGTATGATTTACACTGATTACCTAAAACCTCACCTCTTCCGTTGCCCCAGTTGCCTTACACCCAGTCCCTGACATTTCTCACTAGTAAATTAATCTTATCAGAATATGGTTTTCATAATGTTACTTCCTTGTTCAAGAACCAATGAAGATTCCCTTTTACCTATTAAATCAAATATACACTGTTGTCTTTATTTTAACTCTACTGCACCTATACACACATGTCCTTGCTGATTTCCTGGTATATACCTTTAAAATAATGGTTCTCAGCCTCAGCTGCACACATGTCAATGTAAGAAACATCCAAACCTGCAGAGAATTTTTATGCATTTATTTGGGCCAAACTAACTACAAGTGCTGGGAAGCAAAATCTCAACATATTGAGAAAATGTTCCAGAGCAAAGCCGTTTTACAGCTTATTTTATACATTAGAATCAAAGGAGGAGCTGTATGTGGGGCAGGGGGTGCTACATAAAATTCATTGGTGGTGGATTAGGGAGGCAGGAGAAAGCAAAACAGTGAAATATCTGATATTGGATAAAGAATAAAACATACTTCTTTTTCACTGGTGGGCATAGGATAGTTAACTATTATTTTTGTCTCTGCTATTTTATTTTATGCTATTTGTCCTACTTATGCATATTTTTGAAAGTCATTATTTACATGACATTTACCATGGCTATCCTATGTCAACAATTACATATATTTCTGAATTACTATTTTTAAATAAATCTTTATTGTTCAGATCATTACAGTTGTTCCTGGTTTTTCACCCCATAGGTCCCCTCCACCCAGTTCCCACCCCACCCCCTGCACTTAACACCCCCCACTATCCTCGTCATAGGTGTACGATTTTTGTCCACTCTCTTCCCACACTACCCACATCCCCTTCCCTCTGAGAATTGTCAGTCTACTCCCTTTCCATGCCCCTGATTCTATTATATTCACCAGTTTATTCTGTTCATCAGATTTTTTATTCCCTTGATTTTTACATTCACTTATTGATAGATATGTATTTGTTGTCACTTTGTTGTTCATAATTTTTATCTTTACCTTTTTCTTCTTCTTCCTCTTCTTACAGAATACCCTTCAGCATTTCATATAATACTGATTTGGTGGTGATGAGCTCCTTTAGCTTTTTCTTGTCTGTGAAGCTCTTTATCTGCCCTTCAATGCTGAATGATAGCTTTGCTGGGTAGAGTAATCTTGGTTGTAGGTTCTTGCTATTCATCACTTTGAATATTTCTTGCCACTCCCTTCTGGCCTGCATAGTTTCTATTGAGAAATCAGCTGACAATTCTATGGGTGCTCCCTTGTAGGTAACTAACTGCTTTTCTCTTGCTGCTTTTAATATTCTCTCTTTGTCTTTGCCCTTGGCATTTTAATTTTGATGTGTCTTGGTGTGGTCCTCTTTGGATTCCTTTTGTTTGGGGTTCTGTGCACTTCCTGAACTTGTAAGTCTATTTCTTTCACCAGGTAGGGGAAGTTTTCTGTCATTATTTCTTTCAAATATGTTTTCAATATCTTGCTCTCTGCCTTCTTTTGGCACCCCCATAATTGGGATGTTGGTGCACTTGAAGTTGTCCCAGAGGCTACTTACACTCTCTTCATATTTTTGGATTCTTTTTTCTTTTTGCTTTTCCAGTTGGGTGTTTTTCGCTTCTTTGTATTTCAAATCTTTGACTTGATTCTTGCAATCCTCTAGTCTGCTGTTGGATCTCTGTATATTATTTTTTATTTCAGTCGGTGTATGATTAATTTCTAGATGGTCCTTTTCCATATCTTCGAGGGTCTCACTAAATTTATCAGCCTTTTCTAGAAAACTCTTGAAAAACCTTATAACCGTGGTTTTGAACTCTATATCTAGTCATTTGCTTTCCTCCAGTTCTTTAATTTGTGACCTGTTTCTTTGTCTCCGCATTTTGGCTGTTTCCCTGAGTTGAAAGAGTGGCTTTGTGTGCTAAATGTTCTATAGGGCCCAGTGGCTCAGTCTCTCCAGTTACCTGAGGTGGACACTCTTAGTGCACCCCTTTGTGGGCTGTGTGCACAGTCTTGTTGTAGTTAAGTCTTGATTGTTGTTGGTATCACTGGGAGGAATTGACTTCCACGCCAAATTGCTGTGAGAACCAGTTGTGTCTACAATGGGAGAACTTCTGTGCTGGAGACACCCTTATGGGGCAGGAATTGCTTCAGTGGGGCTTTGGCACTCACTGAGTCTGCCCCCTGAGTGTGTCTCTTATGGATGTGAAGAGTTGTAATCTGGATGGTCTCACTCTGACCACTGGGTACACTGGCTCTTGAATCTCCAAGGAGGTGCAAAGTCAGCCACTGCCTGAGGCCACCCAGCAGGAGCTACAAAGAGATCTGCAGATCCCTCCTCTTTGTTTGGGGTTTGGAGGTGCCCAGATGAGGTCCAGCTATGAAACAATGCAAGCTGCGCTGGAGCCTTGGGCCTTCTTTCGAAGCTCTGGGGATCTCTGACCCAGCTGCAGTTTGTTAGATTTTATTTTATTTTATTATTATTATTTTTTAATAAATCTTTATTGTTCAGATTATTACAGGTGTTCCTCTTTTTTTTCCCCCATAACTCCCCTCCACCTGATTCCCCACCCCACCCCATGCCCTTACCCCCCGCCACTGTCTTTATCCATAGGAGTAAGATTTTTGTCCAATCTCTTCCCGCACCCCTCACACTTGCTTCCCCTGAGAATCGTCAGTCCACTCCCTGATTCTATTATATTCCCTGATTCTATTATATTCACCAGTCCATTCTGTTCTTCAGATTTTTTATTCACTTGATTTTTAGATTCACTTGTTGGTAGGTATGTATTTGATGTCATTTTGTTGTTCATAATTTTTATCTTTATCTTTATCTTCTTCTTCTTAAAGAATACCCTTCAGCATTTCGTGTAATCCTGGTTTGGTGGCGATGAACTCCTTTAGCTTTATCTTGTCTGTGAAGCTCTTTATCTGACCTTCAACTCTGAATGATAGCTTTGCTGGGTAGAGTAATCTTGGTTGTAGGTTCTTGCTGTTCATCACTTTGAATATTTCTTGCCACTCCCTTCTGGCCTGCATAGTTTCTGTTGAGAAATCAGCTGACAGTAGTATGGGTACTCCCTTGTAGGTAATTAACTGTTTTTCTCTTGCTGCTTTTAATATTCTCTCTTTGTCTTTTGCCCTTGGCATTTTAATTATGATGTGTCTTGGTGTGGTCCTCTTTGGATTCCTCTTGTATGGGGTTCTGTGCGCTTCCTGAACTTGTAAGTCTATTTCTTTCACCATGTAGGGAAAGTTTTCTGTCATTATTTCTTCTAATAGATTTTCAATATTTTGCTCTCTCCCTTCTTCTGGCACCCCAAAAATTCGGATGTTGGTTCGCTTAAAGTTGTCCCAGAAGCTCCTTACACTATCTTCATATTTTTGGATTCTTTTTTCTTTTTGTTTTTCTGGTTGGATGTTTTTTGTTTCCACATATTGATTCTTGGGGTACGTTGATCTACAGTTGAGTTTCTGTATATTCTTTATTTCAGACAGTGTATGCTTCATTTCTGACAGATCCTTTTCCATTTTTTGGCATTCTCATTAAGCTCCTTGAAGGTCTCATCAAGTTTCTCAGCGGTTTTAAGAAGATTCTTGAGTAACCTTATACATGTGGTTCTGAACTCTATGTCGTCCAGTAGTTTGCTTTCCTCCATTTCTTTCATTTGTATCCTGTTTCTTTGTCTCGGCATTCTGGCTGCTTCCCTGTGTTGATGGAGTAGCTTTGTGTGGTAGGTGA
Source organism: Corynorhinus townsendii (assembly GCA_026230045.1). Lineage (NCBI taxonomy): Eukaryota > Metazoa > Chordata > Mammalia > Chiroptera > Vespertilionidae > Corynorhinus > Corynorhinus townsendii. Next base: position 72,800,374 of record JAPDVU010000001.1, on the reverse strand, counting down.
TCTATAGGGGGCAGTAGCTCAGCCTCCTCAATTACATGAGGTGGATGCTCTTGGTACACCCCTTTGTGGGCTGAGTGCAAAGTCTTGATGTAGTTAAGCCTTAATTGCCGTTGGTACACTGGGAGTAATTGACCTCCAGGCCAATTAGCTGTGAGCACTCACTGTGTCTATAATGGAAGAACTGCTGCGCTGAAGACACGCTTATGGTGCAGGACTTGTTTCAGTGGGGCTTTGGTGCTCACTGAGTCTGCCTCTTGAATTGTGTCACTTATGGATGTGAGGAGTTGAAATCTGGTTTCTCACACTGACCACTAGGTACACTGGCTTCTGGATCTCCAATGGGGTGCAGGTCAGCTACTGTCTGAGGCCACCCAGCAGGAGCTACAGTGAGAGCTACAGTTTTCTCTTTGCTTGTGGTTTGGAGGTTTTGGAGCTGTCTGACCCGGGCTGCAAGTTTGCTAGGTTAAGCTGTGATAGGGCAGGGCTTTCTTATGCAAATGCCGCTGCTTAGAGCTTGGGTGGGTTTGTAGGTTGTGCAGGGCGGGGTCTCAGGGTGTCACTAGGCTAGGGCGTGGCAAACAGCAATGGCTGCTAGTTAGCCGGCTCTGAGTCCCTGTCGGCAGTCCCGTGCCCCAGTGCCATAAACAATTATTCCTGTGCGCAGCTCTGCAAGCAAGCCACCCTCACTGGCAGACAGTCCAGCTTCTCCCCGTAGGAGTTTGGGTCCCCCGCGTCTCCCCAGAAACTGTATTTCAGAGTAATCAGGGGCTTGTCTCCCTTTGGGTTGAAAAAAGCAACGCCCGCCTCCAGCCCGGATCACGCGCCTCCGTACCTCAGCTTTTCAGCGCTCGTGCACGTCTCAATGCTCTTTTCTCTTTCCTTCTAGTTGTAGAACTTCCACTCAGCCAGCTTTCCCGTGGTTCTGGGTGATAGACGTTTTTTCTTTTAGTTGTATTTTTGAAATTGTTGCGGGAGGCAGCAGTTTAGGTGTTTACCTATGCCGCCATCTTGGATTCTCTCCCAGTTTGTTAGATTTTAGATTGCAAAAGGCCAGGCCATTCATATGCAAAAGCCTCTGTGCACATCTTGGGTGGGGTTGTAAATTAGGTGGGGCGGGGTCTCAGGGAATCAGAAGGGTGGAGCAAACAGTAATGCCTGCCCATCAGCTCTGCCCCAAAGAGGCCCCCAGGTCTCTGTGTCCCACAGCACCATGCAGGAACAATGATTGCTGCAAGCACCTCTGAGAGAAAGCCTCCCTTGCATTCCAGCCCCATGCCAGACAACCCAGTTTCTTTACGTATGAGTCTGGGTCCCCAGAGTCTTGGCTGGAACTGGAATTCAGAGCATTTGGGAGCTTGTATCTCCCTCCCAATTGAAAAAGACAACAGCATACCCAGTTGCCAGCCCCTTTCTCCCGCGCCTTGGTACCTTCACACTTCCATACCTCTGCACCTGCTACCGGACTCAATGCGCTTTTCTCTTTCCTTCTAGTTGTAGAATTTCCACTCAGCCAGCCTTCCCATGGTTCTGGATGATATCCATTTTGTCTTTTATTTGTAGTTTTCATGTGGTTGTGCGTAGCAGCAAGTTCAGGTATTTACCTATGCCACCATCTTGGTTGTCTTGGATAGTCAACTATTAACATTTACAGCGCACAGAGATGGTATGCCAGGAACAAGATAACAATGAGGGGCCTGTAATCTGGTGGGAGGTTGTGCTCTGAGGGCTCTGGAAAATGAGATTACTCTACTGTTGCAAAGGTATATTATCTTAGATGGAAAAAGATTATAGGCTCATCAGGATAAAGACTGACATTTGTCAAGGAAGCTATAGGCAGAGGATGTGACTAAACACCACAACACACTTTCAGTTAGGAATTTTTATTATTCAGACCATCTTATGTGGTTACTTTTGGTCTCTGAGTTTGTAAGATCTGCCATGCAGGGCTCTCCTGAGTTTGTCAGGTTTAGTATGAGGTTGCTTTTTGTCCACACTAGAATTACATAGGGAGTGGGGGAATTTAAAAAAAAATTCATATATGGGCTCTACCTTAGACCAGTTTAATCAAAACCTATGGGAATAGAAAACACAACTTTGGAGTGTTAAAAAATATATATGTCAACCAAGTAAACTTGAATATCTAATTGGCCTTATTAAGTGATTCATGAATCAGGTAGCATCCCATCTAGCAACTAGAAGACACTATGAGATTGTACAAAATGGAAGTTGTCATAGGAAGAAAGGAGGTTTAACAAAAGAAAAGAAAGGATCATTTTTATAACAAACTGTCTTTTGGGGTGTGAGACAGAAGACAAGAATTTTTATCAAGAATTTTTATTCATTAAATATGAATAAGATTGTATTTCTGAGAGATGTTGAAACTGCAGTTAAATCAGTTATTAAATCTAAGTTTGATATGGGCTTTAGCACAAGTAACACCATTGTGGTCCTACGGTTTTCTCTTTAACAATAGTAATAGAGTTTGCATTAGAATCATTGGGGAGGAAGAAGATCGGGTACAGAGAGGGCAGTGGGGAGGGTCTCCTTGGATGTTCAGAATCGGGGAGGGGGGGGATTGGGGGCTGTGGATAGCTTAAAAACCTTCCTTGTTGACAATGCTACATTCCCTCTACCTGTTCCCCAACGTGTGGTCCTTAGACCTTTTGGATGGGAACTACCCGGAGCCTCTTTGAAATGTGGATCCCAAGCCCTGACAGACCTACTGAATCAGAATTTTCAGAGGTTGGGCCCAAGAAGTCTTTTTTTTCAAACAACTTTATTATATAAGAGACTGAAAGTCACTGGCACTTTCTACACATTTATAGTAGATTATTTACTGTAATAGGTCGAGATGTATGTTATTATTACATACTTTTGACAGTCATACTTTGCTTAACAGAGAGTTGTCTGAACTAAATAAAATTACTACAAGGTATTACATTTTTAAATAAGAGAGATGATTGAAACTGTAGGAGAAGAAAAACTGGTTTACCTCTACCCATTTTAGGTTTCTTGTCTGGGGCCCTGTAAATTAGACTGACAAAAGACAGATTAACAAGAGAAAAACAGTTTATTAGCATGTGTATTGTGCTACATACACATGGATGTACTCAATGATGAGTAACTCAAAGGAGTGGTTAGAACTTGGGCTTACGTGGCACCTTAGCAAAAAAAAACAATAATTTTGTAGAGAATTTCCAGACAAAGGATAATGACTTTTGAGTTTTTAGGGCAGCAAATTATGGAAAGGCAAATGTATGAGAAAATTAATGGTAGATGAGGGCTGGTCTTAGCAAAAAATGTTATGTAGATTCCTCTGGTGCCATCTCTGAGCTTATGAGGGTCCCTGGTTGTGCCAGTGGCTAATGTCTGTCCTTCCTGGTAGAAAGGGGAGAGGGACATCTTTACAGATTTATAGCCAGCTTTGAAGCAAATACAGGGAGTACAAGGAACTTTTCGTGTATCTTTCTTCTCAGCTCAAAACAACCTTATGCCAAAGTAGCATATTTTGGGGTAGCTTATTCTGTATCCTTCATCAGAATAACAAGAAACCACAGTAACTCATTAGTACATTTATTCTGAGGATAGTGTTGAAGAAAGGCTTTATGTGTTGAGCAATTTTAATATAATTTTTTGTACAATGTGTTAACAGAGATTTGTTTCATTGACGTGTCCTAAATCTTTTATGCTGTGGTGGAAAATATAGTTCTACTTACCTCTCTATATTATGATATTTTAAAGAAGCTAGACTTCTAAGGATAATTTTTTAAAAAATAATTTTTTAAATTTTAATTTTCAATTACAGTTGGCCATTCAATGTTACCTTATATTAGTTTCAGGTGTACAGCTTAGTAGTTAGGCAATGATATAATATACAAAGTGATCATCCCAATAATTCACATACTCAGCTGACACCATACATAATTATTACAATACTATTCACTATAGTTTCAATGCTGTACTTTACATCCCAGGACTTTTATTTCAGATTTACTTTTCCAATAAACATTTGAGAAGGGGTATGTCCCTTACACTTATTGTGGTAAGAAAAGGATCTTGATTTTAATTGCCAGATTCTTAAATTACTGTATTCTATATATATCAGAGCTACTCAAAATTAATGTACACTTATTATTAAAAAATAAGGCTCTCAAATGGCAATTTGAAAACTAGATCTGTCTATGTACCTAGCCTATGCGTATAATATAGCAGAACAAATTATCTCTGAATCATGAATTTTACCTTTCATGTTTTCTTGGCCTCTTTAAGTAAATTGTTATGGCAGTAGACAAGTCATAGCTTATGTCTGCTTTGAAATTTATCTCCTACATATACATACCTGTCTTATAAGACAGGTCTATTAGACATTACAAGTCACATATATAGGGTGTCCCCAAAAATGTATATACACTTTAACTCACTTAATTTTTACTCCTTTTTGGGTTAAACTGATTTGAAACAAACAAAAATAATTTATCCTAAAGTGCCACTGGACTTTTTTTTTTTTTTTTTTTTTTTTGGTAATACATTAAAGATAAAGTTTATGGTTAAGCCCTAACTGGTTTGGCTCAGTGGATAAAGCATTGGCCTGCAGACTGAAGGGTCCCAGGTTCGATTCCAGTCAAGGGCATGTACCTTGGTTGTGGGCACATCCCCAGTAGGGGGTGTGCAGGAGGCAGCTGATCGATGTTCCTCTCTCATTGATGTTTCTAACTCTCTATCCTTCTTTCTTCCTCTCTGTAAAAAATCAATAAAATATATTTAACAAATAAAAATAAAAAAGTGTATGGTTAAAAAAAAACAAACAAACAGCAACAGTCGACTAATTGAAGTCACACAAATAAAAGGAAATGATTTTTAATGTTTTCAATTCCATTGCTTGGAATTATCACAGTGCCTGGGCTAGAATGGTCATCAGTTTAAAAACAGACATTGACAACAAAATTATTTATTTCTGTAGATTCTTTTAAATTTTGAAAATGAACTGTATGTTATTAATCACTGACTTTATAATCATTCAAAGTGTGTATACATTTTTTGTGGATAACCTGTACTTAAGAATGCAGTCAGAAAATATCTGTAAACTCTTCCTTCAATGTAATTTGATGTTTTATGTTGATGTTTAAAGTCAAATCTGTTTATTTGTGGATTTAGAGTTTTGTCTAAAGTTTTCCTTTTTATGTGTTTTTAAGGCTCCACAGTTTTTAATGTCTTCAGAGGAGTTTTGGAAGTGTTAATTGGTGTGGCAACTGGATCCCTTCTCGGATTTTTCATTCAGTACTTTCCAAGCAGTGACCAGGTAAAAGAAATCTGCGAGAAAGTTGTGCTCTAAAGTGTCATTGAAAAAGCATGGAACACTTCCTTCAAAGCTGAAGTGAAGGTGGGACTTAGAAAATGCCCCCCGTTTTTTATACTGTTGATTGCTCTCACAGTGCTATCCATGAGTTTTATGAAGAGGACTAAATGCATAAGATTTTAATGCAGTCCTGAAAGTTTTTCTCAACTTTTATTCTGTACATTTCAAGTTTCGCTGTAAAACAAGTAACAGCAATCCCAAAATAATACGATATGCAAGTTTTTAATTTTTTTAAATTAATTTATTTTAACTTTATTTCTATTTGTGTCTATTTGTTTTTATTGTCATTCATAATACTCAACTAAATTAATATATAAAATGGCTGTTTGAGCCCCCTTTTTAGTATCAAAATACCTTAGATTTGATATTCTATCAAATAGACCTTAATTTTTCATTACAATATAGTCCAATATTTCTAACCAAGGAAATCAAAGTTTTTTGTTTTTTTTTCACAATGATTTCTTAATGATTACCGTTCTAAATTCCTTAGGATAAATAAACTTTTTTTTTCCTTTTTTTTAAATTTAATAAATCTTTGTTGTTCAGATTATTACAATTATTTCTCCTTTTTCCCCCCACAGCTCCCCTCCGCCTGGTTCCCACCCCACCCTCTGCCCTTACCTTCCCCGTACTGTCCTCATCCATAGGTGTACGCTTTTTGTCCAGTCTCTTCCCGCACCTCCTACACCCCTTTCCCATGAGAATTGTCAGTCCACTCCCTTTCCATGCCCCTGATTCTATTATATTCTCCAGTTTATTCTGTTCATCAGATTTTTTATTCACTTGATTTTTAGATTCACTTGTTGATAGACATGTATTTGTTGTTCATAATTTTTATCTTTACCTTTTTCTTCATCTTCCTCTTCTTAAAGAATACCTTTCAGCATTTCATATAATACTGGTTTGGCGGTAATGAACTCCTTTAGCTTCTTCTTATCTGTGAAGCTCTTTATCTGCCCTTCAATTCTGAATGATAGCTTTGATGGGTAGAGTAATCTTGGTTGTAGGTTCTTGCTATTCATCACTTTGAATATTTCTTGCCACTCCCACCTGGCCTGCATAGTTTCTGTTGAGAAATCAGCTAACAATCATATGGGTGCTCCCTTGTAGGTAATTAACTGTTTTTCTCTTGCTGCTTTTAATATTCTCTCTTTGTCTTTTGCTCTTGGCATTTTAATTATGATGTGTCTTAGTGTGGTCCTCTTTGGATTCCTTTTGTTTGGGGTTCTGTGCACTTCCTGGACTTGTAAGTTTATTTCTTTCACCAGGTGGGGGAAGTTTTCTTTCATTATTTCTTCAAATAGGCTTTCAGTATCTTGCTCTCTCTCTTCTTCTGGCACTCCCATAATTCGGATGTTGGTGCACTTGAAGTTGTCCCAGAGGCTACTTACACTCTCTTTATATTTTTGGATTCTTTTTTCTTTTTGCTTTTTCAGTTGAGTGTTTTTTGCTTCTTTGTATTTCAAATCTTTGACTTGATTCTTGTGGTCCTCTAGTCTGCTGTTAGGTCTCTGTATAATATCTTTTATTTCAGTCAGTGTATGTTTATTTCTTGTTGGTCCTTTTTCATATCCTCGAGGGTCTCACTAAATTTATCGGCCTTTTCTACGAAATTCTTGAAAAACCTTATAACCGTGGTTTTGAACTCTATATCCAGTCATTTGTTTTCCTCCATTTCTTTCATTTGTGATCTGTTTCTTTGTCTCCGCATTTTCCCTGCTTCCCTGAGTTGATAGAGTGGCTTTGTATGCTAGGTGTCCTATAGGGTCCAGTGGCTCAGCCTCCCCAATTACCTGAGGTGGACACTCTTGGTGCACCCCTTTGTGGACTGTGTGTACAGCCTTGTTGTAGTTAAGTCTTGATTGTTGTTGGTATCACTGGAAGGAATTGACCTCCAGGCCAATTGGCTGTAAGGATCAGCTGTGTCTATCCTGGGAAAACTTCTGTGCTGGAGACACTCTTATGAGACAAGATTTGCAAAATTGCAAAAGCCTCTGTGCTCAGCTTGGGGCAGAGTTTCAGGGCAGAGCAGACGGCCTTGGTTTCCTGTCAGCCCTACCCTATGAGGCCCCTGGGTCTCAGTATCCCTCCATAATCACTGCAAGCACCTCTGAGAGAAAGCCGCCCTCAAGTTTCGCCCACTGCCAGAAAGTCCAGTTTCTCCCCGAATGAGCCAGGGTTCCCAGAAACTTGCCCAGAACTGGAGTTCAGCGCAGTTGGGAGCTTCTGTCTCCCTTCCACTTTAGTAAGCCAGCTGCGCATTCAGCAGTCAGTCTTCTCTGCGCGCGCTTTCTGACCTCTGTCTTCCATAGCTCCTGAGTCTCAGTGTGCTTTCTCTTTTCCTGACAGTCCAGATTCCCCCTGAATGCATCTGGTTTCCCAGCGTCTCGCCCAGGACTGGAGTTCAGTGCAGTCGGGAGCTTCCTTCTCCCTCCCACTTTAGAAAGCCAGGCGCGCACTGAGCTGCCCATGCACACAGCCACCCAGCCTCTCCGCGTGTGAGTCTCTGGACCTCAGCCTTTTGGAGCTCCTTTGAGTCTCAATGTGCTTTCCTCTTTTCTTCTAGTGTAGAATTTCCACTCAGCCAGCTTTCCTGTGGTTCTGGATGGTGTCCGTTTTGTCTTTTAGTTGTAGTTTTGAAAATGTTGTGCGAGGCAGCAGTTTAGGAATTTACCTATGCCGCCGTCTTGGTTTCCCATCCCAGGAATCAGGATAAGTAAATTTAAAAAATTTTTTTTCGGAAAAACCAAGATGGCAGCATAGGTAAACACCAAAACTGCTGCTTTGCACAACAATTTCAAAACTACGACTAAAAGACAGTACGGACACCATCCAGAACCACAGGAAAGCTGGCTGAGTGGAAATTCTACAACTAGAAGGAAAAGGAAAGCTCACGGAGATTCGGAGGAACGGCAAAGGGTTGAGGTACAGCAAAGGGTCTTTGTGCGCGTAGACAGGAAGGACAGCTGAGAACCTGGCTGACTTTCTCTGGTGGGAGGGGGAAGGAAGCCCCCAACTGCACTGAACCTCAGTTCCGACTGCACTAAACCCCAGTTCCGGGCGAAACCCCGTGGACCTAGGCTCATACAGGGGGAGTCTGGACTGTCAGGTAGAGAGAAAGGCACTCGGAGACTCAGAGAGCCAGGGGAGCCTCGGTGGACAGGGGACTGGAGGCACGCACGCGCACCAGTGTGTACAAAGACTGCTGAGGTTGCCACAGGCTTTCCCTAGGGGAAGGGAGTCGGAAGCTCCTGACTGCACTGAGCCCCAGTTCTGTCTGCACTGAACCCCAGTTCCAGGCGAGCCCCTGGGGACTCACACTCCTGTGGAGGGAATCTGGACTCTCAGGTGGAGGCTCGGGAGCCGGGGAAGGCAGAGATCTGGAGGTGCGCGCGCACACAAGGGCAGGGCTGACGGGAAGCCAAAACTGTCTGCTCCGCCCTGAGACTCCACCCCATCCAAGCTGAGCACAGAGGCTTTTGCGATTTGGCAAGTCTAATCCTATAAGGCTGCTCCAGCACCGAACTTCTCCCAGCATAGACACAGCTGATCCTCACAGCCAACTGGCCTGGAGGTCAATTCCTCCCAGTGATACCAACAACAATCAAGACTTAACTACAACACGGCTGTACACACAGTCCACAAAGGGGTGCACCAAGAGTGTCCACCTCAGGTTAACTGAGGAAGCCGACCCACTGGGCCATATAGGAAACCTACCACACAAAGCTACCCTACCAACTCAGGGAAGCAGTGAAAATGCGGGAACAAAGAAACAGATCACAAACGAAAGAAATGGAGGAAAACAAATGACTGGATATAGAATTCAAAAGCAAGGTTATAAGGCTTTTCAAAAATATCCTAGAAAAGGCCGATAAATATAACGAGGCCCTCAAGATATGAAAAAGGACCAACTAGAAATTAAACATACACTGACTGAAATAAAAAATATTATACAGAGACCCAACAACAGACTAGAGGACTGCAAGAATCAAGTCAAAGAATTGAAATACAAAGAAACAAAAAATACTCAACCAAAAAAGCAAAAAGAAAAAAGAATCCAAAAAGTTGAAGATAGTGTAAGAAGTCTCTGGGACAACTTCAAGCATACCAACATCAGAATTATGGGGTGCCAGAAGAAGAGAGAGAGCAAGATACTGAAAACCTATTTGAAGAAATAATGACTGAAAACTTCCCCCACCTGGTGAAAGAAATAGACTTACAAGTCCAGGAAGTGCACAGAACCCCAAACAAAAGGAATCCAAAGAGGACCACACTAAGACACATCATAATTAAAATGCCAAGAGCAAAAGACAAAAAGAGAATATTAAAAGCAGCAAGAGAAAAGCAGTTAGTTACCTACAAGGGAGCACCCATACGATTGTCAGCTGATTTCTCAACAGAAACTATGCAGGCCAGTCGGGAGTGGCAGGAAATCTACAAAGTGATGAATAGCAAGAAACTACAACCAAGATTTCTGCCCAGCAAAGCTATCATTCAGAATTGAAGGGCAGATAAAGAGATTCACAGATAAGAAAAAGCTAAAGGAGTTCATCACCACCAAACCAGTATTATATGAAATGCTGAAAGGTATTCTTTAAGAAGAGGAAGAAGGAAAACGTAAAGATAAAAATTATGAACAACAAATACGTATCTATCAACAAGTGAACCTAAACATCAAGTGAGTTAAAAACCTGAGGAACAGAACAAACTGGTGAATATAATAGAATCAGGGGCATAGAAAGGGAGTGGACTGATAATTCTCAGGGGGAAAGGGGGATGGGGGTGCAGGAAGAGACTGGACAAAATTCGCACACCTATGGATGAGGACGGGGGGGGGAGGTAAGGGCAGAAGTTGGGATGGGAACTGGGTGGAGGGGAGCTGTGGGGGGAAAAAGGAGAAACAATTGTAATAATCTGAATAAAGATCTATTAAAAAATTAAAATTAATAAAATAAATAAAATTTTTATACATTGGCATTTTGAGGATTTCAAAGTATTCTGAATGGGATTAGAAACAACTAAAGTAGAAATTTAAGTAAGAAAATTAATATTTCTATTTTTTTAATATATATATATTTTTATTGATTTCAGAGAGGAAACGAGAGAGAACAGAAAGAAATATCAATGCTGAGAAATAATCATTGATTGGCTGCCTCCTGCACATCCCCTACTGGGCAGGGGGAGGGTGGGGAGGGGGGATCTAACCTGCAACCCGGGCATGTGCTCTTGGCCAGAATTGAACCTGGGACCCTTTAGTCCACAGGCCAATGCTCTATCCACTGAGCCAAACCAGCTAGGGCGATAAAAACCCTTTTTGACATGTTTTGAAAAATCATAGGCTGCCTTTTTAATTTCTAGATATAATGAATTACCTTGGTGATTTATACATATTGAGCCATTCTTACATCCTAAGTCCTGCTTGCCTATAGTATTCTTTTGATAACTGATCATATATTTTTTAGAATATTTGTATTTTACCCATGAGTTTTCTTTTTTTAAATTTATTTATTTATTTATTTATTTATTTATTTTAAATAAATCTTTATTGTTCAGATTGCAGGTGTTCCACTTTTTGTTTTCCCCCTATAGCTCCCCTCCACCTGATTCCCCACCCCACCCTACCCCATGCCCTTACCCCGTGCCACTGTCTTCATCCATAGGAGTAAGATTTTTGTCCAATCTCTTCCTGCACCCCTCCCACCCGCTTCCCCCTGAGAATTGTCAGTCCATTCCCTTTCTATGTCCCTGATTCTATTATATTCACCAGTCCATTCTGTTCTTCAGATTTTTTATTTACTTGATTTTTAGATTCACTTATTGGTAGGTATGTATTTGATGTCATTTTGTTGTTCATAATTTTTATCTTTACCTTTTTCTTCTTCTTCCTCTTCTTAAACAATACCCTTCAGCATTTCATGTAATCCTGGTTTGGTGGCGATGAACTCCTTTAGCTTTTTCTTGTCTGTGAAGCTCTTTATCTGACCTTCAACTCTGAATGAGAGCTTTGTTGGGTAAAGTAATCTTGGTTGTAGGTTCTTGCTGTTCATCACTTTGAATATTTCTTGCCGCTCCCTTCTGGCCTGCATAGTTTCTGCTGAGAAATCAGCTGACAGTAGTATGGGTGCTCCCTTGCAGGTAACTAACCGTTTTCCTCTTGCTGCTTTCAAGATTCTCTCTTTGTCTTTTGCCCTTGGCATTTCAATTATGATGTATCTTGGTGTGGTCCTCTTTGGATTCCTTTTGTTTGGGGTTCTGTGCGCTTCCTGGATTTGTACGTCTATTTCTTTCACCAGGTAGGGAAAGTTTTCTGTCATTATTTCTTCTAATAGGTTTTCAGTATTTTGCTCTCTCTTCTTCTGGCACCCCAAAAATTCGGATGTTGGTACACTTGAAGTTGTCCCAGAGGCTCCTTACACTATCTTCATATTTTTGGATTCTTTTTTCTTTTTGTTTTTCTGGTTGGGTGTTTTTTGTTTCCTCATATTTCAGATCTTTGGTTTGATTCTTAGGGTACGTTGATCTACAGTTGAGTTTCTGTTTATTCTTTATTGTAGACAGTGTATGCTTCATTTCTGACTGGTCCTTTTCTATTTCTTTGGCATTCTCATTAAAGTCCTTGAAGGTCTCACTAAGCTCCTCAGAAGTGTCATCAAGTTTCTCTGCAGTTTTTAGAAGATTCTTGAGTAACCTTATAAATGTGGTTCTGAACTCTATATCGTCCAGTAGTTTGCTTTCCTCCGTTTCTTTCATTCGTGACATGTTTCTTTGTTTCTGCATTTTGGCTGCTTCCCTGTGTTGATAGAGTGGCTTTGTGTGGTAGGTGACCTATAGGGGGCAGTAGCTCAGCCTCCCCAATCACCTGATGTGGACGCTCTTCGTACACCCCTTTGTGGGCTGAGTGCAAAGTCTTGGTGTAGTTACGCTTTAATTGCTGTTGGTACGCTGGGAGGAATTGACCTCCAGGCCAATCGGCTGTGAGGACTCGCTGTGTCTGTAAGAACTGCTATGCTGGAGACACGCTTATGGTGCAGGACTTGTTTCAGTGGGGCTTTGGTGCTCACTGAGTCTGCCTCTTGAATGTGTCACTTATGGATGTGAGGAGTTGAAATCTGGTTTCTCACACTGACCACTAGGTATACTGGCTTCTGGATCTCCAATGGGGTGCAGGTCAGCTATTGTCTGAGTCCACCCAGCAGGAGCTACAGTGAGAGCTACAGTTTTCTACTCTTTGCTTGGGGTTTGGAGGTTTTGGAGCTGTCTGATCCGGGCTGCAAGTTTGTTAGGTTAAGCTGCGATAGAGCAGGCCTTTCTTATGCTAAAACTGCTGCTTGGAGCTTGGGTGGGTTTGTAGGTTGTGTGGGGCAGGGTCTCAGGGCGTCACTAGGCTAGGATGTGGCAAACAGCGATGGCTGCTAGTTAGCAGGCTCTGTGTCTCCGACTGTGTCCCGTGCCCCAGCGCAGTAAACAATTATTCTTGCACGCGGCTCTGCAAGCAGGCCCACCTCACTTTCTGAACCAGTGGCAGACAATCCAGCTTCTCCCCATAGGAGTTTGGGTCCCCCACGTCTCCCCAGAAACTGTATTTCAGAGTAATCGGGGGCTTGTCTCCCTTTGGGTTGAAAAAAGCAACGCCTGCCGCCAGCCCAGATCCCGTGCCTCCGTACCTCAGCTTTCCAGCACTTGTGCACGTCTCAATGCTCTTTTCTCTTTCCTTCTAGTTGTAGAACTTCCACTCAGCCAGCTTTCCCGTGGTTCTGGGTGATAGACATTTTGTCTTTTAGTTGTAGTTTTGAAATTGTTGTGCAAGGCAGCAGTTTAGGTGTTTACCTACGCCACCATCTTGGATTCTCCCTAATATTTCTATTACCAGTATGTTGATTTGAATTTATATTATACTCCATAAAACTCCCAGTAAAATTGTTTTGTAACAGGCCATTGTAAAAAATCTTGTAAAAGATTTTTTTGAATGCAAAAAGAAAATGACAGGATTTTTCAGATTACACAACAAAATAAAGAGAAAAATGTGTGTAAAATTGTGCATAAAATGATATGGTATGTTCAATAAAGTGCCACTCTGTTCCATATGGCAGCCACTAGCTACATGTGGCTAAGGCAGATATAGACACTTCCATAGACCATGCAGATACATACATTTCCATCATCGCTGACTGTTCTGTTGGCAAGCTCTGATCTTATGCAATCCACTGGTAACCTATAATGTGAGTGCTATTCATACAACCCTTTTACTGACAAGGAAATCAAAGCTTAGGAAGAAGTGACTTGAAGAAGGTCACATAGCTAGACTGCAGTGCAATAAGAAATTAACTTAGTTATTTCACCTCCAGAGCCAGCATGCCTCCAAGTCAAGCATTCTTAAAGACCCTCCTGCCTTCTGATGTTATCAAGAAGTTTTAAAGGCTGAACAGCAAAAAGTAAAGGGAAAGAGGTACACATTTCTTAGATTTTAAAAAGCAACAACAAAAATAAAACTCAACAACAACAAAACACAACTCAGTCTATAGCCTCTTAAAGCTTCTTGGTATAAAGAAAAACCAGGAGAGCATCACATTAAAGAATAAACAGAGAATATCTATAATAAAGATGGTAGATATGTCCTATCTTTATCCTTTACAAAATGCCCATGATGTAACTAAGTCTTGAAGATGAAAAAATCAGTAATATGAAATAATTGGGCTAATCAACCTTTTTTCTCCTCCAGAGCAAACTTGTATGGAAGAGAGCCTTCCTTGTCCTGGGGCTCTCTGTGCTAGCGGTGTTCAGCAGCACGTACTTTGGTTTCCCTGGGTCAGGAGGACTCTGCACGTTGGTCATGGCTTTCCTTGCAGGCCGGGGATGGGCCAGCAAAAAGGTGCATTTCATTCTGTTTTTCTTGTAACTACTTACTAACTAGATTAATTTTTCTTTCCAGATACTTGCTTAACATCAGGTTAATAAAATTATTTTAGCATAAAAGCTTTTTTCTATGCAGAGATAAATGTATGCCCAAATGTACACACACACACATTCTTTTTTCCTGTTACATACTGGTCTGTAACTTGAAATATATCTTGGTCACATTCCCCTGATGCCTTCCTTATTCTTTGTAAGGTCTGCAGAGTATTGCATTGTATAACTGCACTATACTTTATTAAACCAGTCTTCTACTCACAGACGTTTATATTGTTTCCTGTTTTCTGCTAAACAACAAAAAAAAATACCCTTATATATACCATATTTTATAAACTCTAAGACACTACCAAGTCTAAGAAGAAAGAAAAAGAATGTTGCAGTTAAACTATGACATGACATCCTAATTTCAGAAATGTTTAAATGTGAGGAAATGTGTACCTTTAAATCAACAAAATATACATATCTTTGAGTTAATCTACAGGGTAAATTTCTAGAAATAAGACTGCTCTATGAAAGAGGATGCACATTGCTACGTTTTTTAATTTTACTTTTCAATTACAGTTTAAGTATGTGTTATTTTGTGCTAGTGTCAGGTATACAGCATAGTGATTAGATAATCATATACTTTACAAAGTATTCCCCTCCATATTTCCTGTACCCACCTGACACTGTTCATGATTATTACAACATTATTGACTGTCATTTTGATAGTATCCATTATTGACTGTCATTCTGATAGTACCAATTTACTCTTTTATTAAGGCGGTACCATACTGTTAGGTAAAAAGTAGTATCTTGTTTTCTGTTTCTTTGATTAGCAGTAAAATTGAATACTTTTTCATATATTTAATCACTTGTATTTTTTTCTTTTCTTTGATATCAATCTCTTGTCCAGTTTCTTCTGAAGCCTAATGCATTGATTGTTGATCTGTAAGATATCCTAGTATACACACATATACATGATATTAGCCTTTTTATGTAGTTCATTTTTAACATACAAATGATATTTTTATGTGGTGAGATCTATGAGTCTCCTGTGGCCTTTCCTCAATAGATTTTTTTCTTAAAAATCTCTTTATTTTGCAGGTAAAATCTTCCATATGTCATTGCATTTAGTTTTTACAATATCCTTGACAAATATATATTCAACCCACTTTACAGATGAGGACATGAAGGCTTAGAGATATTAGACAGATTGTGCAAGGTCACAAAGGTGGTAAGAGGCAGAGCCAGGATGAAAACACGCCTTTAGACTACAGAGGGTCCATGACTCACAGTGGTTCAACTTAGGATTTTTTGACTTTATGATGATGGTGCTGAAGCAGTACACCTTCAATAGAAACTCTAGGTGCAGTTTTGAAGTTTGATCTTTACTTGAGCTAGCGATATGCAGTCCGATACCAGATACTTTTCCTGATGCTGAGCAGTGGCAGTGAGCCTCAGCTCCCAGTCAGCACAGGATCATGAGTAAACAACCAATACGCCAGAGTGCTGTGTTGCCAGCATTTTTTTTTTTTTTGATATTGTGTGTTATGTTTTTGTATCCCATTATGTCAACAAAATGCCCATCTGTGTCTCTTGCTTCTGGTGAGAAGAAGCGAAAGACAATTACTCTCAAGGAGAAACTAAAGATAATTGCTTAACTATAGGCTAACGTAAGTGTCCTGAGCACATTTAAGGTAGGCTAGGCTAAGCTATGATATTTAGGAAGTTAAGTGCATTAAATGTATTTTCAACTTTGATGGATATATTGGGACATAATCTCATCATAAATCAAGGAGTGTCTGTGTATCAATATGATTCCCTGAAGAAAGGAAAGGAAACAAATCTTCATTGAACAATCATGTGGCAGGCACTCTGCATACATTTTGTAGTTTAGTACTCAGGAGAGTTCTTACTTCTGGAGACACCAGTCCAATGCGTCCAGATTTTGGACTTCTTTTCTCCCTTGGTCTGTAATATAGCATAAGGTCAAGAGCTCTGACTGCGTGGGCTAATCTCACCTGTACAAACTTGTACCTGTATTATCACATACAAGTAATGTAACTCCTCAGTCCTCAATTTCTGTATCTCTGAAGTGGGGAGGGACAATAGCAACAATCCTACACTGGAGGACTAAGTGAAATAATCTCTATAAAACTAAGTGCTTAGTCATAGAATGCACTCAGTAAATAACAGCCCATATTATTTTTATGCCTACTTCCAGAGCAGCTCAGCATAGTAAAAAGAGCATAAAATTTAAAATATGGAGATTGGGATTCCAATCCCAATTCTACTGTTCTCCACCTGTAAATCCCCCCCAAAAAAGTCACTCCCTTCTCTAATACTCAGTTTTCTTAACTGTAAAATTGGAGAAAATAATAATATCTAAAGAATTGTTGGGACTATTATGTGGGAAAATGGAAATGGAACACTTGTAAACTCAATAGTGCAATAGCAATATTGTTGACTTGTATTTTGAAAAACTAAAATATTTTATGAAATTTCATTTATGCCTATAGTTTTAGAACATTATTTCATACTTTTCTGTTTGGTTTTCCATCTAATCATCAATCTTGCCATTCGTTGTATTCAAAAGCACTCACCTTCTCAAAGCCTCTTTGGTGTATTTTTAAAATCTATTTTCAAATTCAGTGCTTCTTCAGATGACTTTGATAGTCATGGGATTTTTTTCCATAATTTGGATCTTTTGAATCTTGAAATGTTCTTATCTCTAAGAAGAGAAGGATCCGCTTAAGTAGATATTTAAGTCATGAAGAAACTTCTATTTCTCTTAACTTTCTCATTTTGCTCATCTTTGAAAAAAATTAATATTTTTGAATGTTCTTACTAATGGTGCATACATATTTATAAAGTGGCCTAAACTTTCAATGGACAATACAGTCTTCATTTCTCTGGCCTCATCTTCTTTTATACTTAGCCTATTCAATGAGTCTATTTTCTATATAAACCAATTCACTTTAGTTTTGAAGTTATGAAAAAGCCACAAGAAAATATAGTAGCGGAACTATCCATTGTCAATAAATGATGAAGGATATTTACAGATGAGAAAAATGAGGTGCTGAGTGGCAAGTAGCTTACAACTAGTGGGTAGCAGGATTTGAACCTAAGTCATTATCTGATTCCTTATGATGTGAAAAATTCAACTTTTTGCATGATATGAGAATACAACTATATAAATAAATCAACCAACTCACATCTCTGCCTTTCACACTTATAAGCCAAGGGTAAATAGAATATTTATCCTAATAAAACATTAGAAATAAGAAACAGAGAAACTATGTAATCTTCCTTTGTAAAGCTGCTTAATACTATATATACATGGAACTGCAAATCCTTAAAGATGTGTAATTGTAAGTATAAAAGTGTCATCTAAAAATATAGATTCTTACTAGTTGATTGAAAAAAATCTGTTGAAGGTAAATTCTTTGATACTGTAATGGGTACTGATAAACTGCCTTCCAAGAAAAGCATTATCAATTTGCTCTCCTACCAATTAGTAAGAATTTCCTTAAAATTTTTACAAATACTTGACATTATTAAAACTTTTTAGTATATTTTCCAATGTGATAACCCCCATCCTCAAAAATAGATGGTGTATCATTTTAATTTGTGTTTCTCTGATTACTGAGTTTTAGCTTCTTATTTTTTGGCTACCTCTGAATATGCACTGCCCATTTTTCTATTTGATTCTATGACTTTTTTCCTATTGAGTATTTTTTCCTATTGGATATTGCTCCTTATTCTGTTATTCTTAGTACAGATATTTCTTCTGGTTTGTCACTTTTTTTGGCAAACATTTTAGTTTATTACAGTCAATTGTGTCAATATTATCCTAGGGTTTTGCACTATGTGTTATATAGTTAGTACTTAAGGTCTTGTCAGGAAAGATAAGCCATATAGTAACTGGAATATGGAAAGTTTATTATTAACCAGATATTATCTTGTAAGATGTAGAGATCCCCAAAGAATATAAGAATAGCAGCTATAACCCCCTAGGACTCAGATGGAGCATCCCTTCCTCACCCCACCACTACCAGCCCACCTACTCCTGCCCCCAGAGCTGAGAGTCCAGACCATGTCTAGTACTTGGGTTCTAAAATACTAGATGGCAGAGAAGTCACTGATGCCCTGCCTGCAGAATTTGCTGGAAGTCTACCCTCCAAATTTCCAAGAAATCCACTGTCTATGGTACATGGGAAGGTATATTGCTCAAGGGAGTTGACTATGAAATCACCCAGCAGTAGGCTGGGGGAAGCTGCTGGCCACCAGGCACTGTAGGATCCTGGCCCTGGAGAAACCACCTGTTCTGCAGGAGCCTGGTGTTGTAGGATCCTGCAGGAGCCACTGAAACCAGAAGAGCACCTTCCTCTGGCATTATCTCTTCAGCGCCCTCTACTGACAAAATTTAACATGGTGCTAGCTAGCAAAGGAGAAATATTTTAAAGAGTTTAAAGGATGGGGCTCCATTTTCCACAGAGCAACAATGAAAGGAGCCAAGGGACAATAAATTAATCACTGGAACAGCTTTTTAAAGGTAGATTTTATTTTTGTGCATAATTTGAAATGTCCTTAAAAGGTATTTTTTGTAAAGATAAAATAAAATTGGAAATAACTTAATAGGTCCATCAATAAAGAAATAATTCAATAAACTGTGGTACTTCCATACCAGATTCCTATGTAGCAATAATGAGGTATCTGGATATATGTGCTAATATGAAATCTAAACCATACTGTTAAATTAAAATGAACATAAAATTTTAAACTATGAAAGAAAACTAAGTATTATAGTATGTGAGCACACAAATATCATGCATTCAGAAATAGTTCTCCTAAGATTACTTTATAAGAATATTTATAATTAAGATCTATATGCAAAGCAACATTAAACACCTCATATCATAGCTGTGTTATAAATATATGCAATTTTGCGCTCTGTTCTAGCTAAACTCTTCATTTATAGATGTCACAGAAGTAAAGCCTATCTCAGTTCAAATAAACTCAAATTTTAAATTAGTAAAATTCTTAGAACTTGTAACTTTACATAATAAAAATTCATATGTATGTTTGTTTTCTTAGGCAGAGGTTCAAAAAATTATTGCAGTTGCCTGGAACATCTTTCAGCCCCTTCTCTTTGGACTGATTGGAGCAGAGGTGTCTGTTGCATCTCTCAGACCAGAAACTGTAGGTAAGAATTTCAAAGTAGTACTTTGGCTAAAATCAACTTTTTATATTCAGTTGAAATCTTTAGTAGGTATATGTTCAGTAGTTCCATTGTCACGTTATATTTAATAATGCTTTAAAAGTAGTTGGTTAGAAAATAATGATTGTCAGCCCTAGATGGTTGCTCAGTGATTAGAGTGTCTACCCTCAGGATTGCAGGTTCAATTCTGGTCAAGGGCATGTACCTTGGTTGCAGGTTTAAACCCCCACCCTGGTTGGACATGTGGGAAGCAACCAAACAATGTGTCTCTTTCACGTTGTTGTTTCTCTCTCTAAAAATTAATGGAAAAAACACCCTCACGTGAAGTTTAAGAAAATAATGTCCATCAGTCTAAGATAGTAAATTGTAAATCTTTACAATTATTCCTTGTAAAGAAAAGTAACACTGCTTACTACTGTCAAAAATGCAGGCCTTAAGATATTTTTTCTATTAAGAGTGTTCATCTAGCCTTGTTCTGATCAAGGGCCAGAATGTTAAAGATAACTAGTCATTTCTGTAATATGTACCCATGGAATGGAAATGTTTGTGCATTCATTTTTTTATTTATTTAAGCACTTAAAAGCCATTATATTAAAACTCTCTTGATTCATAGCACTGTATTTCAAGTTAATTTGCACATATATTCTCTGTATTTTCTCCTTTCTTTGCATCACAATATGCTCCCTCCCTCCTAGGGATTCCATCCCTGCCACCTCCTCCTGGATCTCACACACAGATTCTTCTCATGCATCTTTGAATGTATTTGTCATATGCATACTTGTCAGTTTCTCTTCTTCAGAATTTAAGCAGAGTCTAAGCTCTCTTATCCTATATAATAAAGAGGTAATATGCAAATTGACGATAACTCCAACACACAAGATGGCCGCCCCCATGTGGACACAAGATGGCCACCACAAGATGGCAGTCAGGGGAGGGAAGTTGTGGGTGATCAGGCCTGCAGGGGAGGGCAGTTGGGGGGGGGGGACCAAGCCTGCAAGGGAGGGCAGTTAGGGGTGGCCAGGCCAGCAGGGGAGGGCAATTGGGGGTGACTAGGCCTTCAGGGGAGAACAGTTAGGGGTGATCAGGCTGGCAGGGGAGGGCAGTTAGGGGCAATCAGGCTTGCAGGGGTGCAGTTAGGCATCAATCAAAGGGGAGTGGTTAGGGGTGATCAGGCTGGCAGGCAGAAGCGGTTAGGGGCAATCAGGCAGGCAGGCAGGCGAGCAGTTGGGAGCCAACAGTCCTGTATTGTAAGAGGGATGTCCCAGATTGGAGAGGGTGCAGGCTTGGCTGAGGTACACACACACCCCTGCACGAATTTCGTGCACTGAACCTCTAGTCTTAAAATAATATTCTTTCATTCTAATACATGCTGCAACATGGGTGGACATAGATGAGGACAGTATACTATTTGAAATAAGCCAGTCACAAAAAGATACAGACTGTATGATTTCACTTATATGAGGTATCCAATATAGTCAAATTCATAGAAACAGAAAGTAAATGACAGTTGCCAGGGTTTTAGGGGAAGAGTTCTAGTGATTGGTTGCATAAAAATGTAAATGTTTAATACTACGTAGAGTATACTTAAAATGGTTAAGATGGCCTTAGCTGTATAGAGCATCGGCCTTTGGACTGAAGGGTCCCTGGTTTGATTCCCGCCACGGGCACATGCCCGGGTTGTGGGCTTAGTCCCCAGTAGGGGGTGTGCAAGAAGCAGCTGATAATGACTCTCTCTCATCATTGATGTTTCTATCTCTCTCTCCCTCTCCCTTCCTCTCTGAAATCAACAAAAATATATTTTTAAATGGTTAAAATGGTAAATTTTATGTGTATTTTAACATAATTAAAATTTGTTCTTTCTCCATTTCACTTCCCTCCTCACTTACTAATCTACCTCTCTATTCCTTTTCTCACCTTTTCCAAAGAGGCAAGTAACCATATCCCCTTTTTCCATTTTAACTCTTATTCTTTTATTCAATACATTTTTAAAAAATACATTTCAGACCAGCTTCTGCCCTTTCACACAACCAACCCTGTTCTGATGAAGATCATGTTGCTAAGACCACTGAATGTGTACCGGTCTTTATTGTACTTGAGCTCTCAACAGCATTGGGAGATCTTTAAACAATTTGTTACATTGAAGTCTGAATTTATATTTTCTAGAGCCTTTTGAGTCCTCCTTTTTTAAAAAATTTATATATATATAAATCGATATTTTTTATATAGAGAGCGGGAGAGAGAGAGGCCAGATTATTATGATCTCTGAACGCATAATAATCTGGCCACTCAGTGTATATCCTATATAATAAAAGGCCAATATGCAAATTGTCCCCTCAACCAGGAGTTCGACCAGCAGGCAGGCCAGCCAACCGCCCATGTCCCCTCCCTCTGGCGAGGCTTACCAGACCCCACCCATGCATGAATTCATGCACTAGGCCTCTAATATACATATATTATTGATTTCAGAGAAGAAGGGAGAGGGAGAGAGAGATAGAAACATCAATGATGAGAGAGAATCATTGATTGGTTGCCTCCTGCATGCCCCCTACTGGGATCAAGCCTATAACCCAGGCATGTGCCCTTGACCAGAATCAAACCTGGGACCCTTCAGTCTGCAGGATGATGCTCTATCCACTGAGCCAAACCGGCCAGGGCTTGAGTCCTCCTTTACACTCTCATATATGTGGCTTAAATGCTGCTCTTATCCAAGGTCTTTCCAAAGCTTCTATGCTACTTACCCTACATCACATCTCTGAGCTCATCTACACTCAAGTGGTTTTGATTATGAACTACATACTTCCAAAATCTTTATCTCTAAATCAATATACTCAGTTGCTAACTGGACATTACTGTTTGTAAGTCCTACAAAATTTCAAACTCAGTGTGTCTAAAACTTTCTCATCATCCTCTCCCCAAACTTTTAATGTTACCCTTTGATAGTGGTAACCTTGTACTTCTTGTACCTTGTACTTCAGACAACAAATGCTTTGGAAAATTTATCGTCCTTCAACAAAGAGCCGCGTAGCTTTTCTATAAAGAAACCACATTCACAATAGATTCACAATAGATAACCAGGAATGTTTATCTGGTGTTTTACAGCCAGAAAGCTTATCCTTTCTGAATTTCATTTTTTTTTTCAACTGTAAAATAAGAAAAATTACCCCACTGGTTGTAAGGATTAAGTAAAGTAATATACTTAAGCCTTAATACAGAATGTGACACAAAGTAAACACTTAACAAATGTTACTTTAAAAAAAAGTCACCCTATTATTTACCAGTCACCTTAGCTATGCCTTCCTCTGATCCAGTAACCTGCAGCAGCCATTGTCACAATCCCTTATTTTGCAAATCAGGATGAACTTATCTCTATCAGCAAAGGAATTTAAAAGACTGAATGAAGTATTGTGCACGTGAACCAGGCCTAATGGGCAGTCATTGTAAACACAAGTGTGGTAAAACACAGGGGCTGATAAATATTTTGAATATCACCTCTGGTCTTGTACTCTGTAAAGAATTCTCAACCATTATGATGAAAATACTGATTTTTTTCTTCTTCTTGCTCTCTTACCAATATATTTATACTTCACTTACCTTACAGTATATTAACTGGTTGTTTATGTTTTTGGTTTCCTCTGACTTAGAAGTTCATTGAGGCAAAGTCTGTACATTTTATATTTTGTGTAGCCAGTACTTAGTCCAAATCCTGTCATGCATTGTTATCATTTAGTAAATTATTGTTGAATAAACACATGAAAGAAAGTGTGGTTTTTGCAATAACGCGTAAGAGAAATAACATTCAAATCTTCTTTGCAGAAAATCAAATATGTTTAATTAAATTTTCATTTTATTCTAGGGAAAATACCTTCTTTTAAATAAATGGTCTGATTGATCCTCAATACAGGTGTCGGCAAAAGTAGGTTTACAGTTATAATACAAACAAATAATACAATAATTAATAAATAATAACTGTGTTTCAACTATAAACCTACCTTTTCTGACCCTGTATTAATATTTTGATAAATTATGCATAACCATTTTTGTCTTTTAAAAATTTTAATAGATTTAGATTACTGCTGTTGATAGTATTTTGAATCAATAATTATGAGATTTGATTTCTCCCCCAGTATTTCATTATGTCTAAAAATTGAGTATTTCTTCCAGGCCTTTGTGTTGCCACCTTGGGCATTGCAGTATTGATACGAATTTTGACTACATTTCTGATGGTGTGTTTTGCTGGTTTTAACATAAAGGAAAAGATATTCATTTCTTTTGCATGGCTTCCGAAGGCCACAGTCCAGGTAATGGTGGTAAAGGATGGCTTTACATTTTAACTCCCATTTCTATTTGATACCTTGAAATTTTGAATAAAAGAGCTTAGTCAAATTTGGTGAAAATAAGTAATTGAAGATTGATTTGTGAAGAGTTTCACTAATCTATTCTTTAAACATTTTGTTTTTGGTATATCGATTCCTTAAATATGATAGCTCATTTAAATTTATTTAGATCACCAGGGTACAACAAAAATTCCAATAAATCTCCCTCACATTGTTAGGAAGCAGTAGTAGCAGGAGGAGTTTGACTTTTCATCAGTCAGAACTCTCTAAATCCCCCAGAGAGATAGTTGTTAATACTTTTCATTTCATTATCTTCTAAGAAGTGAGTAAAACAAATAGCATGGTTTGTCTTAGTATTTGGAAATACTTCAGTGTCAATATGATTGATGGTAAGTTATGATTGACCACAGTCTTTATATATACAGTAGAAGACTTTATTGACAAACATTTCAGAAAATGTTTTACTGATTTCCTAGATTATTAATTAATGTTGTTTTTCAGTCTAGCTGAAACTTCTGTCAATTGTCTCAACACAGTGCCCAAAATTCGTGCAATTAATGAATAAGGCACTAAAGGTGCTTGAAATTATTGACCAGGAATTTGATAGAATCCCTATAATTGCTCATTAAGTTAGCACTCTTTAGAGTATGATTTGCTGCAAATATAATATATTCCTAATTGTATCGCATATTTTATTTTTTTATCATCACTGAGAACATGTTTTTTTGTTTGCTCGCTTGTTTTATTTTAGAGAGAAAGAGGAAGGGAGAGAGAGAGACAAACATTATGTGAGAGAGAAACATCAATCAGCTGCCTCCCATATTCACCCATCAGGGATCAACCTGCAACCTGGATATGTGCCCTGACCAGGAATTGAATCCATGACTTTCCAGTGTACAGATGATGCTCCAACCAACTAAGCACACTGGCCAGGGCTGAATTGCATATTTTCTAGAGTAATTATAGCAAATGAGATTTAACTGTTCCATCCCCGATTGTTCTGCAGTTATTTAAGTATCTATTTCATGAAATGAAAATCAAATGTTCATACTTTTAGGAAGTTTGGGGGATGTACATGCTCTGTAACTACATGCCAGATTTTGTACAGCTGTGGGCTTAAGAATTATTTCAAAAAGTTTTTTCTTTCCATCAGACTTTCAAAGATGTCTGAGATATAATGGCTAAGAATACTGTGAGGTTAATATAGTACAATAGGTACAATAATTTCTCCCTCAGTGTCTTCCACACTACTTCTGGTAACCTTAGTAAGTAAATATTAAAAGAATCCCTCTAATATCTTTGATATGAAAGATTTGTTTCTCAACGTTAAGCTTTAAAAGATGGCACCTTCCTGTTATCAAAGCAAAATTTAAAATACAGATATATTATCTAGGATGTGTTAAAGAACGTATGTTCTGTGAAACAAGTATTGTATAGAATTTTCTTTTTCTCCTTTTGCCACAGCACAAGACACAAGACTTTTTATATATCTTTTCTATATTAGTTGTTTTTCAAACTTTTTTGTTCATGTGATACTATAAAAATATACTTTAAAATCACAATTCAGTATACATACACACTCCAAAAGATATACATACATATACATACACACACAAAAGAGAACTGAAAAAGAAATATACAGTTGACCCTTGAGCAACACAGGGGTCAGGGGTCAAAAATTCATGTATAACTTTTGACTCCCCCAAAATTCAGCTGTCCCTCTGTATCAGTGAGGGATTAGTTCCAGGAACCACCTGTGGTTACCAAAATCTGAGGATGCTCAAGTCCCTTATATAAAGTGGTGTAGAACAATGCATACATTCAGCCCTCTGCATCTACAGATTCCCATCTGCAGGTGGAAAAGGCTGTTTTCAATCATGGTTAATTGAATTCCCAGCTGCAGAACCTAGAGAGACGGTGGGCTGACTGTATATTTATTGAAAAAAAATTCAAATTCACGTATAAGTGGACCTGCAGAGTTCAAACCCATGTTGTTCAAGAGTTGAATATATATCATCATGTGTGCAATTCTTCCCAAGAATTCATGAAATATTGAATTAGTTACGGTACCAGGTAACCTGTAATAACAAAGAAGCCTCGGTACAGGGACTAAATTAGATAGCTTTCTTCTTTCTCACCAGCAGTCCAGCAAGGGCATCCCAGAGCTGGCAGGGTGACCACTGTCCTCAGCATGTGCCTTTCAATTAGTCCAGCTTCCACAATTTCTCACCCAGTGGGAAAGGGGGAAAGAATTAGGTACAAGTGTCCATTTGTTTTCAGGGAGCAACCTGAAGTAGCATTTATCATTTCCACTCACTTCTCAGTGGCCTTAGATACAGAGCTTCATCTTTTTGCAAAGAAGGCTGAAAAAAGTGTCTGTATGGACAGCAATGAGACCAGCTAAAACTCAGGAATTATAATAAGGAAGGGAAAAGGGACATTTAGGTATTTGTGGTCAATTAGCAGTCTCTGCCATTGTGTCTCATGCACACTAATATTTCCTCTTCTGTTTCACTGTCCTAGAGGCTAACATGTTCAGTGGACTAAGGGGAAAACCAGATAGACTAATATATGATTTTCCCATATACACTCATACTGTATTTTGCCTCTAAAAGAGAAACAAGAATTATTAAAAGATTTTCCACTAGATCAACTTTAAATGAAACATTTCACCAATCCTGAGCCAAAGTGTTACCTAAGTTTTGAAGGTACTACCACTTTCTAGTTTCATGATGTTTAAAAATTAGTTTTGATTCTAAAACAATACAAATTTTTTTTTCATTTAAAACTTCATCTTGTTCCAGTATCACTACATATTTTTTTCATCTTGTTCTTTCTTAAATTCCAAATTCCTAAAGATGAAAAAATAAGATACCAAGTAAGTTTCCTCTTTAATCAGAAGAAATCTACACTAATAAAAGAGAAATATGCAAATTGACCATACCTCTGCTATGCCCACAAGCCAATCAGGAGAGAGTATGCAAATTAACCCAATCAAGATGGCTGCGGCCACAGAGCTAGCAGGAGGCTTGGGTTTCCCCAGCAATGTAGGAAGCCAAGCTTCCTACACACCCTGGCCAGCCCTGGCTTCTGCTCAAGGCTACAAAGTTTCAATTATAGAAGATAAATAAATCCCAACAAAAATGGCTGTGGCCACAGAGTGAGCAGGAGGCTTGGGTTTCCCTGGCGATGGAGGAAGCCAAGCTTCTGCATCCCTGGCCTGCTTTGGCCACAGCTTAAGGCTACAAAGTTTCAATTATAGAAGATACATAAATCCCAACAGAAATGGCTGCCACCACAGAGCAAGCAGAAGGCTTGGCTCCACTCCAGGCTACAAAGTTTCAATTGTAGAAGATAAATAAATCCCAGGGCCTCTGCTTGGGTCGCCAGGGGGCGTGGCCAGCCTGCAAACCACCACAGGCCCCTAGCCCAGGCCGCCCCACACCCCAAGGGAACCCCCACCCTGATCCAGGACACCCTTCAGGGCAAACCAGCTGGCCCCCACCCATGCACCAGGCCTCTATCCTATCTAATAAAAGAGTAATATGCAGATTAACTATCACTCCAACACACAAGATGGCTGCCCCCATGTGGTCAAAGATCCTGCCCCCATGTGGACACAAGATGGCCAGCAGGGGAGAACAGTTGGGAGGAACCAGGCCAGCAGAGGAGGGAAGTTGGGGGTGACTTGGTCTGCAGGGAAGGGCAGTTGGGGGGGACCCAGGCCTGCAGGGGAGAGCAGTTGGGGGTACCAGGCCTGCAGGGGAGGGCAGTTAGGGGTGACCAGGCCTGCAGGGAAAGGCAGTTAGGGGCAAACAGGATGGCAGGGGAGCAGTTAGGCATCAATCAGGCTGGCAGGTGAGTGGTTAGGAGGTGATCAGGCTGGTAGCCAGAAGCAGTTAGGGGCAATCAGGAAGGCAAGCAGGTGAGCAGTTGGGAGCCAGCAGTCCTGGATTGTGTGTGTGGGGGGGGGGAGGGAGGGGATGTCTGACTGCCTGTTTAGGCCCAATTGATCGGGCCTAAACAGGCAGTCGGACATCCCTCGAGGGGTCCCAGATTGGAAAGGATGCAGCCTGGGCTGAGGGCCCCCCCCCCCCCATGCACGAACTTCGTGTACTGGGCCTCTAGTCATGTTATAATTAACTAAATTATGAGTCTGTGTTTGCCTTGTGTTTTGAAATATATGTGCCTGATATTTTTTGTAACCTTACCTTATGCAAATAGATCAATGGTCGGCAAACCGTGGTTCACAAGCCCCATGCGGCTTTTTGGCCCCTTGATTGTGGCTCTTCCACAAAATACCACAGCCTGGGCGAGTCTATTTTGAAGAAGTGGTGTTAGAATAAGTTTAAGTTTAAAAAATTTGGCTCTCAAAAGAAATTTCAATGGTTGTACTGTTGATATTTGGCTCTGTTGACTAATGAGTTTGCCGACCACTGGTATAGATCATCATTCTTTCCCCATGCAAAGGCAGTTGTCAAACAATCAGAACCAACTTCAGTATACTTTGAAAAAAGACTTACTGAACTTACTTAGTTGAGCAAAAGAATAAGCAATTTTCCCTAGCTGATTTGGCTCAGTGGATAGAGCATCAGCCTGTGGACTGGTCAAGGGCACTTGCCTGGGTTGTGGGCTTGATCCCCAGTAGGGGTCATGCAAGAGGCAGTCGATCAATGATTCTGTTATCATTGGTGTTTCTATCTTTCTCTACCTCTCCCTTCCTCTCAGAAATCAATAAAAAATATATATTTTTAGAAAGATTCATTATTTTAAAAAGAAGAATAAGCAATTTGTTTAATTCGCCTTCTGTCTATGTGTTTATCTTATTGTGTTTCCAAATTTACCTTTAAACTTTTATAGGCTGCAATAGGATCTATAGCTTTGGACACAGCAAGATCACATGGAGATAAACAGTCAGAAGAATATGGAATGGATGTGCTGACAGTGGCGTTTTTGGCCATCCTCATCACAGCCCCAATTGGAAGTCTACTGATTGGCTTGCTGGGCCCCAGGCTTCTCCAGAAAGCTGACCATCAAAATAGAGATGAAGAAGTTCAAGGGGAGACTGCTATACATGTTTAGAGGTGAAAAGAAAGAATGCTGCATATAATGATTAGAAAGCTGCTAACAGAGGCTACTTTTATCAAGATGAATACTGAAATATGTAATGTTTAAGCTTAACATGTAATGGAACCAAATGCGTGACTATTTCTTTAAACAGCATTTTTAGCCATTACCCTTTCCATGTGGGTGGTGATGTTCTGCATCTCCAACCTGATCTCTTTACTTTATTTTTCTTTCAAACTCCCCTTCATCATATATCTCAGTTTGTACAGGGACATATACACTTGGATGTGCTACCACCATTTAGAAGTCACCTGGGAAAGACCAAGTTCAGAATCCTGTTCTGCCAGCCAATAGCTTTCTCTGACTCACTGTTAGTCACAGCTTCATGATCTGTGGTCACCTAGCTTCTCGTGTATTGAGCTGGCTCCTTTTTTGGGGCTCATCTTTTCTCTTTTTTTGTTTTTAAATATCCTAATCCAGTCCCCATCAGTTTCTACTCTCACTTTCCCTGCTAATCTGCCTCACCTCCATTTCTACCCTTTTTATTAGAACAGATTTGTCCTGCCAAAATATTAAAGCACACAAAGTATCTTCATTGGTTCTTCCTCTTGCACTTTCTGGACAACAGAAGCCCTTATCCTGACTCCTAGCTGGCTACACAGAGTCCCCCTTTCAGTGGCACCTCTGAGTTTGCTCCCCCTAAAGAGCGCCCTGTCCAGCCCTTTCTTATTTGTTTTAGACTCTTCCTGTTCTCTAGGTGAAAGATAGCTCATTTTCAAATCTATGCCAGCCTCATAAGCTGCTACAATGAAGAAACAAAAATATACCAAATAGAAATTTATTTGTGTGTCATGAAACTGGCTGGCTGGCTGATGCTGACAGGGTTCCTCCGCTCATGGCTCATGAGGTAACTCAGACCCACACCCTCTGTCTGGAGGCTCTGCTCAGGACACAGGTTAAAGATGGGTCTCTCCCACGTCTCCTTTCTAGCCCTCAGGACGAAGGGAAAAAGGAAGTCCAAGGCAAGCAATTTGTTTCTAAGGAAGTGATAAGAAAGTGGACACGTCTCCCTTACATTCTATTGGTGACAACCACACTAGCTGTGAGGAAGCAGAGAAGCATTCACATTCCTACAAGGAAGGAAAGATCAGATGTGGGAGCCAGAGGTGCCATTGTGCTGGCAGGTACCATCACTTTGTAACATATTCTTGCATTTTAACAAGGGCTTTCTAAAGATGGTACTTTTAACCAAAAGAGTGACTTCTGTGGCTGGAATTTTAGACATTGTGACATGCCAGCAGAGAGGATAGTAGAGGAGAAATTCATCTGCATGGGTCACACTGTATCCTACTAGGTGTACCAAATAATAATGCGGATTTTTTTCAATAGATGGGGTTACACATATGTTGTTATATATGTGATTTGATATTGATGCTATTTTGTTGTATTGACAGCAAGCTTCAAAGCTTCATATGTCAAATTTTCTGACGGTGTTAACATCATAGATATTTTTATGCTGAAAAAAATCGAATTTCATGCCAAAAAAAGAGCATTTGTGGGAAGTTTTAATTCATTATTTTGAAGAAAAAGTTATCATATACTTTGGGAAGCTTATGGTGAACATGCTCCATCTCAAGATATTTGTGGACATTGGTTTAAACGCTTTAAAGATTTTGAAAGACAAAGAACATCCAGGTCAAACAAAAAAGTTTGAAGACCAACAATTACAAGCATTATTGGATGAAGATGCTTGTCAAACTCAAAATCAACTTGCAGAAAGATTAAACGTTGCTCAGCAAACAATTTCCAATCATTTACAAGCAATGGGAAAGATTTTAAAGGAAGGAAAATGGGTGCCACAGCAACTGAACGAACGACAAATGGAAAACTGAAAAGTCATCAGTAAAATGTTGCTTCAACAGCATGAAAGAAAGTCTTTTTTGCATCGAATTGTGACTGGTGATGAAAAGTGGATTTATTTTGAGAATCCCAAATGCACAAAATCCTGGGTTGACCCAGGTCAGTCATCAACATCGACTGCAAGTCTATATCGCTTCGGAAAGAAGACAATGCTCTGTGTTTGATGGGATCAGGAAGGTGTAGTGTATTATGAGTTTCTAAAACCAGGTGAAACCATTAATACTGATTGCTACCAACAACAAATGATCAATTTGAACCATGCTTTGATCTTGAAATGACCAGAATGTGCCAGAAGACACGGCAAAGTAATTTTGCTTCATGATGACACCCCATCACACACTTCAAAACCAGTTAAAGACATGTTAAAAGATCTTGCCTGGGAAGTATTAACCCACCCGCTGTATTCACCAGACCTTGCTCCTTCAGATGACCACTTGTTCTGATCAATGGAACACGCACTTTCTGAGCAGCACTTCAAAACATACGAAGAAGTGGAAAATTGGGTCTCTGAATGGTTTGCCTCAAAACAAGAAAAATTCTATTGGGACAGTATCCACAAATTACCTGAAAGATGGGGGAAATGTGTAGCTAGCGATGGACATTACTTTGAATAAAGCACTTTTGATGTTTCTCTTGAAATTACCATGTTTTCTTTGATACAAAATCCTCATTATTAACCCGGTACACCTAGTACTTACTCAACTATCTCTGCTTTTGTGTTTCACCTGTAAGTGCCTTTATTACTGTTGGTCAACTCCTAGTTGCTAGGATAATCATGCTAAAATACTGTTTGCAACTTTTATTATGTTTTTTGTATACATGAATAATTTATTACTTCTTGTCATATCCCATCTAAACCATCTAAGCTAGAATTCAAAATTCTATCTAATCTTGAATTATATGGTATGTATTAAATGACTGGATTATGAATATTCTGATTCTACCAAAGTGATCTGTATACAGCCTCTCCATGCTCTTTTGTCATTGGATTACTATTCCAGCCCCTTCTCCCATGATGTTCACCTCCATTCAAAACTAGCTTAATTTGTATTCAGCTAACGTACTATTAAGTCATAACAGGCTTCACTTTTATGTCAACCTGACCCTGATTACTCTGTGACTTTAGTTACTGCATTCCCTTACTGTGTATGTTTTCAATTTGGACTGAATTTATACCAAAGTTCAGATGGATCTTTCAAATTGAACTTCACTGGTTAGGTGCATCTTGGTGGTAACACCATAAACTAAATGCTCTTGTGTTTCTTCTTACAAGTGTACTGATTTCATCATCAGGGCCCTACCCTTAGGTCCTCATCTAAACCTAATTATTCCACCTTAGGCCCCAACTCCAAATACCATAAAAATATGAATTAGCAGGGAGATGGGGAGGACACAGTTCAGTTCAGAGCAGGGGTGTCATACTTCCAAGGATGGTGCTAAACAAACTTTTAAAATCCTTGTTCTTCAGTGCCCTTTCTATTCCTATAGTCAATGTCATTCATATCACCTCTGAAAAGTATTTTTTTATAGAATTATTAGGTTTCAGATCTTTATTTTGTTTTCACATTTCAATGTTTTTCTCTTTGGCATTAATGTCAAATAACCTTGATTTAACTTGGGTGTGCTCAAAATTTCCTGAGCCATACATTTGCAAACAATCTCATCCACTACATTCTTTAAAAATAGTATTTGATTATTTTTTATTGTAAAATAGCATTTTAATTACAGAAAATTTAGAACACAGAAAAGTACAAGAAGGGAAACTGAAACTACCTTTAGTGTAAATACCCATTTTATTCAGATTCTTTTAAATTTTACCCTTGCAGTTCTGAAGAATGTGTTATTTTTATAAAGATATATTCTCTATTGAATTAGTTGGGCAAAAGTTAACATAAATACATACATTTGAGTTTTGTGAAGATATATAGATTGATGAATTTTTATTGTATATAATGAATGTTAAGCCTTCAAAAAATTTTTATTTACCTGTTCTAATATTCATTTTGCAATGAATAAAATAAAAATCCTTGCTGTCATGGAGCTTATGTTTTAAAATCCATTCATTCTCTCATTCAAATACACTTAAGAACATGTCTGCTATATGCCAGCCTTTATACTAGCTACTGGTGAATACTGTGATGAACAAGGGCTCTGTTTTTAATGGAACTTGAATTCTAGTGGGTGGTTGAAACTTGGGAATACAGATGTGAATAAGACATTCCTGTTTTCAAGAATCTTACAAAGAAGTAGGATATGTTCAAATAGCTGTAATCCAAGTCAATGATTCAAACATGTTCTTCAAGATCAAAGATAGATGGTGGTAGAGTAGGGAATGTTATACTTACCTCCTCCCAGGACCAAACTGGAATTATAACTAAAATATAGAGCAATCAACCTGAATAACCAACTTAAGACTAGCTGAAGAGGAGTCTTAAAACCAAGGATTTAGAAAAGAAACCACATCAAGACTGGTAGGAAGGACAGAGGTGCAAAAAGGGCTGGCCCTGCTCCCATAGGTGGCAGCTGAGATTCTGGAGGAATATCTCAGCTCTAGGGGTTCCCAGTAGAGGCCTCCCAGCCAGACTCCCCAGCCCAGAGCACTAGAGCCAGAAAGGGGCACCCATATAACATCTGGCTGTGAAAATCAACAGGAAGACCCACCAGCATGGCTCAGCAGTTGAGCATCAACCCATGAACCAGGAGGTCCCTGTTCGATTCCTGGTCAGGGCACATGCCCAGGTTGCAGGCTCTATCCTGGTGTGGGGCATACAGGAAGCATCCGATCAATAATTCTCTCTCAGCATTGATGTTTCTATCTCTCTCTCCCTCTCCCTTCCTTTCTGAAATCAATAAAAATATATTTTAAAAAATAAATTATCAGTGCTGAACTTTTGGCCCAGACAGGATTGACCCCAGAGACTGCTATTTTATGGTATTTAAACTGACTTAAGGGAAAACAAGATCTGACTTAGGACAAGTTACTCTGGCACGTGCAGCTGAGGGAGGGTGGGGTGCTATGAATTGGCCAAAGGGTTCTGTAATGTCAACTATGTGCCTGGATTTTTACAAACCAATAGGTTAAGATTCGGAAGAGACCAAAATAAACACCTGGCGGTCCAGGTGAACACCGGAACTCTCGTGTCCACAGTGGGAGCAGACACAAGGCCACTTACCAGTAAAGGCCCCGCTCACTGCCGACAGTCCTGCCCACCGCCACCAGGCCCCGCCCACTGCCACGAAGCCCCGCCCCTCCTCCCTCGCCGGGGCCAGCGAGCGTTTTACCCTCTAACCTCGCGCAGTCTGCAGCGGTTGCTGGGCGCCATGGAGGCTCCCGGCGGCAGGGTGCTAAAGGAGTTGTGGGTACGGTCCATTTTTCTCCACTCTCTTCCTTTCCAGGCCCTTGGCTTTTACAAGGAACATTATAAAGACCGCTGTAGCCCGAACATAGAGATGGTGGCAGTCCTGTCCTGCCTTGATTTATTGCCCTGGGGCAGATGGCAGGGCCGCCAGAATAAACCCCCCATGGGACTGAGCTAGGTGAGGAAAGGGTAACCAGGTTTCCAACACGGAGCGGAGGAGGGAAGTAGGGCTGTGGGAACCCAATGCTCTACCAGTGATGCCAGCAGCCAGTCTCCACCTGGCCCTGTGACCTAGAGGGGACAGAGGCTGATGGGAACCAGCGCTGCTCCAGAGCGAGGTCAGAGCTGGGACAGGCATAGACCCTGAGTTTCCAGCCCCCACCACGGCTCCACCCCCGCCCCTCAAAGCTTCATCGTCTCCATTAGCCTTGGCTATGCCCCCACCTGGCTTCTGCCAGTCTGCATCTCAGTATTCCCATCCGGAGCATGGGTGACTCCTCCGGGCTGGTTCTCTGACAGAGCCAGACCCAGGGCCGCTCCCTGCCACCTTCCAGGCCTGTCATCAGCGGCTTTTTACGGGAAGGTGCACCTAGCATAGCCTTCAGAAAGCAGGGGGCTGGGGGCAGGGACCGTGTCCATCTCCATCGGCTTAGTGTTGGCGGCAGCCTCAGCTCCGGAGGCTTCTGCAGGAGAGTGACTGGGGCAGCTGCTCTTCCAACCTCTAATCCTCTTTCCGCGTGGCCCCAGCTCCCTCTGGGCGCTGTCTCTCGCCTGCCCTTTACCTTGTAGTTTACATGCAGCGATCTGGGACAGCTCACAATCCCGGCCTCTGAATCCCAGCATGGGTGCTGTTTATTCGGATATCCTCTCCCATCTTCTTCCTGCTGATTCTTCAGGGTCCACTTCAGTTATCACCACTTCCTCCAGGAAGCAGGCCCTGATTTAGCCCAGAATTGACTGCTTTCTGATGTGGGCTCCCACAGCGGGGTAGGAGCCCTCTCATGAGAGTGCGGACCTCAGCTGTCCTGTATCAGTTTCCTCTGCATGTGAGCATCCTCCTCTTGTGCTAAATACTTACCTACTGAACCAATTCGTGGGCTGTGCTGCGCAGTGCAGAGAGATCGGGCTCATTGTCAGGGACTTGGGCTCGAGTTCTGACTCTACCACAAACTTGCTGTGTGATGTTGGACCCCTCCCTTCCTCTCTCTGGGCCTCAGTTCCTAAACCTGTACAAGGAAACAGATGCTCGGAGGCGCCCAGAGTGCCTTCCTGCTCAGACACTAGTATCTCTTCTGTGCCTTCCAGGTATAGAGTGCTCTCTGCACCAACTGTGGGCAGCAAAGACTTAATCAGAGGAGCTCATCTATGTTGCTGCTGTGTCTACTAATGATTTTTAGAGAGCCTGTAAGGGAGGGGGAGAGAGAGAGAGAAACATCGATGAGAGAGATACATCAATTGGTTGCCTCGCACACGTACCCCAACCAGGGCCAGGGATCGAGCCTGCAACCCAGGTAGGTGCCCTTCACTGAATTGAATTGAACTCATGACCCTTCAGTCTGAGGGACGATGCCAGAGTTCTTTTCCCAGCCTTACAAAGGGTTCAGCATTCTGGAGAAAGGGACTTCGCGTAGATTCAAGGAGTCCAAGGACGAAAGATAATTTTGAAAGGCATTGGTGGTCAGAGGAGCTTCAGCTGAAGGAGCTAGAAAACTCTCCTTGTCTCAGGACCTCGTGCTTTTATTCAGCACAATTTGTCCCAAGGCAAGGTGGAAATATACACTTCAAAGGGTAAGGTATCAAAGGGTAGAATACAGAAACATTATTAGTTTGGGGAATAACCTACAGCTGTTCGGGTGTTTGGCCAACAAGGGGCAATAAAATGCCCTGAGCTGTCTAACAATCCTATTCAGGTTTGGGGGAAGTGCCTGTTTAGCCATTTCCAACAGGTAAACTACATACGTGGCTCAGCCATTGTTGAGTCACCCAAGCTTCACCAACCTTTTGGTGAAACTCT
This sequence comes from Corynorhinus townsendii, assembly GCA_026230045.1. Classification (NCBI taxonomy): domain Eukaryota; kingdom Metazoa; phylum Chordata; class Mammalia; order Chiroptera; family Vespertilionidae; genus Corynorhinus; species Corynorhinus townsendii. The sequence goes on along the minus strand of JAPDVU010000001.1, from coordinate 72,764,211 downwards.
TGCAATTATTACATGCTGAAATTGGTTCCTAGCAGGACAATGCTCTAACCACTGAGCCCCCAGCCAGGACGAGAGGACATTTTTTTTTTATTTAATAAATCTTTATTGTTCAGATTATTACAATTGTTTTTCCTTTTCCCCCCCATAGCTCTCCTTCACCCGGTTCCCACCCCACCCTCTGCCCTTACGCCCCCCCCCCACTGTCCTCATCCATAGGTGTACAATTTTTGTCCAGTCTCTTCCTGTACCCCCCATACCCCTTTCCCCCTGAGAATTATCAGTCCACTCACTTTCTATGCCCCTGATTCTATTATACTCACCAGTTTATTCTGTTCCTCAGATTTTTAATTCACTTGATTTTTAGGTTCACTTGTTGATAGATATGTATTTGTTGTTCATAATTTTTATCTTTACCTTTTTCTTCTTCTTCCTCTTCTTAAAGAATACCTTTCAGCATTTCACATAATACTGGTTTTGTGGTGATGAACTCCTTTAGCTTTTTCTTATCTGTGAAGCTCTTTATCTGACCTTCAATTCTGAATGATAGCTTTGCTGGGTAGAGTAATCTTGGTTGTAGGTTCTTGCTATTCATCACTTTGAATATTTCTTGCCACTCCTGTCTGGCCTGCATAGTTTCTGTTGAGAAATCAGCTGACAATCGTATGGGTGCTCCCTTGTAGGTAACTAACTGCTTTTCTCTTGCTGCTTTTAATATTCTCTCTTTGTCTTTTGCCCTTGGCATTTTAATTATGATGTGTCTTGGTGTGGTCCTCTTTGGATTCCTTTTGTTTGGGGTTCTGTGCACTTCCTGGACTTGTAAGTCTATTTCTTTCACCAGGTGAGGGAAGTTTTCAGTCATTATTTCTTCAAATAGGTTTTCAGTATCTTGCTCTCTCTCTTCTTCTGGCACCCCCATAATTCTGATGTTGGTACACTTGAAGTTGTCCCAGAGGCTCTTTACACTATCTTCAACTTTTTGGATTCCTCTTACTTTTTGCTTTTTCGGTTGAGTGGTTTTTGCTTCTTTGTATTTCAAATCTTTGACTTGATTCTTGCGATCCTCTAGTCTGTTGTTGGGTCTCTGTATAATATTTTTTATTTCAGTCAGTGTATGTTTAATTTCTAGTTGGTCCAATTTTATATCTTCAAGGGTCTCACTAAATATATTGGCCTTTTCTAGGGTATTCTTGAAAAGCCTTATAACCGTGATTTTGAATTCTATATACAGTCGTTTGTTTTCCTCCATTTCTTTCGTTGGTGATCTGTTTCTTTGTCGCCTCATTTTCACTGCTTCCCTGAGTTGGTAGGGTAGCTTTGTGTGGTAGGTGTCCTATATGGCCCAGTGGGTCGGCCTCCCCAGTTACCTGAGGTGGACTCTCTTGGTGCACCCCTTTGTGGACTGTGTGTACAGCCTTGTTGTAGTTAAGTCTTGATTGTTGTTGGTATCACTGGGAGGAATTGACCTCCAGGCCAGTTGGCTGTGAGGATCAGCTGTGTGTATGCTGGGAGAAGTTTGGTGCTGGAGACAGCCTTATAGGATCAGACTTGCAAAATTGCAAAAGCCTCTTTGCTCAGCTTGGGTGGGGTGGAGTCTCAGGGTGGAGCAGACAGTTTTGGCTTCCCATCAGCCCTGCCCTTGCGCACTCACCTCCAGACCTCTGTCTTCTGCAGCTCCCCTGAGTTTCCGCCTGACAGTCCAGATTCCCCCTGTAAGAGCGTGGATCCCCAGGGGCTTGCCTGGAACTGGGGTTCAGTGCAGCCAGGAGCTTCCAACTCCCTTCCGCTAGGGAAAGCCTGCTTCAACCTTCGCAGTCTTCTCTGCTAGCATTCCAGACCCCTGCCCGTCGCAGCTGCCCCGAGTCTGTGTACCTTTCTCTCTACCTGACAGTCCAGACTCCCCCTGTATGAGCCTGGGTCCACGGGGTTTTGTCCAATCTGGGGTTCATTGCAGTTGGAACTGGGGTTCACTGCAGTCAGGGGCTTCCTTCCCCCTCCTGCCAGAGAAAGTCAGCCAGCCACTTAGCCGCCCTTCCTCTCTACACGTTTGTCTCCGTACCTCAGCACTTTGCCACTCCTCTGATTCTCCGTGAGCTTTTCTCTTTCTTTCCAGTTGTAGAATTTCCACTCAACCAGCCTTCCTGTGGTTCTGGATGATGTCTGTTTTGTCTTTTAGTTGTAGTTTTGAAATTGTTGTGCGAGGCAGCAGTTTAGGTGCTTACCTATGCCGCCATCTTGGTTTCTCCGACATTTTTTTTTGAGAAGACATTTTTTAAGCCCTATATCCAGTTGCCCAGCTTTACCTGACATTCATTAATAAGTAAATGTTAAATGTCTATTATGCATCAATGATGTACAGTGTCTAAGGGCATGTAGTATATATTGAAACACAACTGAATTCATATTCCAGTTCTCTCACTTTCAATGGAAGGAAAAAAGTTTTAGTCTCACTTAGAATAGTTTATTCTTACCTCTATATGCATTATGGTTTCTTTGAGGAAAATATCAATTATTGTGTGTCCAGTTGTTAATGCTACTGTCAAATTTAATTGATATTTCTAAAATCTGGGTGTGTGTGTGGGGTGTGGGTATGAAGAATGATTTTAGAATATTTAGCTAAGTGAATCATCCAAATTTAGAGGACTAAGAACTGTCCATAAATTTTTGCTGAATGACACGTAGTGGAGTCACTAAATGTCACTATTGAACAACTTTGTTCCAAAAGGATAACCTCTAAAGCAGTGGTTCTCAACCTTTCTAATGCCACGACCCTTTAATACAGTTCCTCATGTTGTGGTGACCCCCAACCATAAAATTATTTTCGTTGCTACTTCATAACTGTAATTTTGCTACTGTTATGAATCATAATGTAAATATCTGTGATTTCCGATGGTCTTTGGCAACCCTGCTAGCAGTTCTCAACCTGTGGGTTACGACCCAGAGGTGGAGAACCACTGCTGTAGAGTCTAAATACAGTATATGGTTCCAGAACACACAGCAGGGAAAGGCAAGAACTGTTTCTATTAAGGGGTATACATTTGTACCTACATAATATTTATATAAGATATGAAGTTCCCAAGCAGCGTGTTTTGATATTATCTCACCCTGTTTCTTCAGTTGGTCTATCAGAGAATGGAAGCATTGATAAAACTAATAAAGGCCTTAGATCATCTGGCATACTCCCTCCCCACACCATTGTATAGGTTTGGAATTAAGATTTAGGGAGGTGAAGTGACAAGAAATTTACTCAACATTATATAGCAAATTAAAAGCACAGAGTTTGCCCAACTCTTTTTACAATACCACACTATCCCTTATTAACATATGCAATCAAAGAGACATTCTAATAAAATAAAGTGAAAATAGAACCTCTAAATCCATCAGAATTTTTCACAACTTTAAAAGCAAAGCTTACAGCCCTAGCTGGTTTGGCTCATTGGATAGAGGGTCGGCCTGTGGACTGAAGGGTCCCAGGTTCGATTTCGGTCAAGGGCACATGCCTGAGTTGGGGGCTCGATCCCCAATAGGGGGCATGCAGGAGGCAGGGATCAATGATTCTCATCATTGAGGTTTCTATCTCTCTTCTCCTCTCCTTTTCTCTCTCTGAAATCAATAAAAATGTATTTTCAAAAAAATAAAAGCAAAGCTTACATATGATGATAATGGTGCATACTTATAATAAACATTATTAGTTGAATACCATGGCTTTTGCTATGATCTATATAAAAATCTCACTTTATTCCCATAATTGCAATATTCCACAATTCCAAAAAGGATTTTAAGAATGTTATTGAAATAAATATAGCATAAAATTTTTAAAAACTGATGTAATCACAAATGTAAGATACTGAAATATAAACCACTACGAAGTTTTTTTTAGTAATCAAAAATCATACCACAATTTCCAGTAAATTTAGATTTGGTTGGCTATTTTAAAATTTAATTCTGCTTTCTCTATCTGTGAGCACAAAGTAAGAAAAATGGGTGGTACTATGCCCATTTAAAAGAAGATGAAATATTATAATTTACCAAGATCTCACAACTAGCATATTTCTGATTTTAAAGCCTTTATTCGTTTCATTATACAGGCTATCCAGACATCTAATAAGAGGACTCCTTAGAAGATATAGTCACTGCAACCCTTAAATACTTGGATCACTACAATTATATCTAAATTTCACAGGTAGGCTTTTGTTTTAAAATAATTTCACAGAGCTATTGACAAGATGTATTCCTATCAAGAAATTGGGCCCTTAAAATGAGTTTTTAAGAGGAAGATAAATTTTGAATTTAATCTTCATTTTAAATTTTAAAATTGATATTATGAAAATCGGCATTTTAAAAATTAAATAAAACAGAAAGAGGTGTCCAGGGGAAGAAGTCCAAAGAAAAATAGAGATGAGGAGATATCTAGAGTGAAGAAGAAAGCAGCCAGGCACAGTATTAAAAAAGAGGGAAGGGACAATGGGGAGAAAGTTACAGCCTCGCCTGCTTCTGATCCCTATGTTACTCAAGTATCTGTTTTTTCTTCTTCAACTTCCACCACTAAATTGTACCCAAAAACCTATCCTAGTCAAGGTCCTCGCTCTTCAAAACTTCTACTTTTCAAATATTTATTCTGGAGGAGTAGAACCTTTTTCTAAGTTATACTGTTGACTCTTTATATGTTTCTGCAGCATAATTATTAAGGATCTTACTCACTCTAGAATTTGTTTCCTTTTTCTTAATGTATTTGAAAAGCCTATTTTTGATGTTAGAATCTCTCCTATGAAAGATGCCTTTCTTGTTAAACATGCAGAATGTTTTTGTTGCCATTTTGAGTATCTGGCTTCCCCCCCCCCCCCCCCCCAGTTCATTCAGGTTTATTTCACAAATATTTATTAAGTTCCTGCATGTGCTAGCTACTATGTAGATCAAGGGTAAACCCAGATATGATTCCTCCTCTGATGACTTTCAATTCCATCCAAGATGAAATGGGCTTACTACAACCTTTTGTCTACTGCTCAGGACCAAGAACTATGAATAAAATGCAAAGAGCAATTACCAGAAGTCTCAAAAGTAAACAAAAGCAGATAGATTGTGAAGAAGGGTCAAAACTACAGGTGTGAATTTCTCTTGTGCTTGCTTGCATCTTTGACCTGAAGGCAGGCCCCTATCATGCTGCCGTTTAAGGACAGCACAGAAGGCAAAAACTACAACAGGAAACCCATTTTTATGGCCTAAAAGTTTTGGGGAGTAGATCCTATGTTCCAAAGAAAGTGTGAGGATTCATTGTTGTTTTCCCCAGGAGGAAACCCTATGCATGGCAATATGGCAGCTAAAACTCAGAGAAAAACCCTATCTGACCAGAGAAACCAAGAAAAGAGACCTTGAGTGACATAGCATGTGGTGGGTGGAGGTATAGATCCAGGAGAGGAGAAAGGGGCTCCTTAATTCTGTGTCCGAACTTAACCAAGTGTCTTGGGTCCCTCCAGCTCTGCATACATGAGGGCGGCCCAAAGCAGCATAGCAACAGCTTTAAGAACTGGAGCAGCATCAAAATAAAACAAACAACTAAGCACCGCTCATATCACAGACTAGTCCTGGAGTGGTTCATGCATGGGGCGGACCAGAGGCAGTCTAGCAAAGGTCTTGAAAACAACTGAGATTGGAAGCAATGCCCACAGAAAGTTAAGAGAGACTTTATGATCTATACCTAACCCAATTGATTGCCTGCTAAACAAACAAAAAAATTAAATATTTCTCAGAGGATTTTAACAGGACCCAGGATCTGCCTCACAAAACTGCCAGGATACACTGCAGGAGTCCTTGACAGATAAGGAACCAGGAAATTAATTGCCTTAAGGGGGAAAAATCAACAGATGCAACAGGAAATGACACAGATGTTGAGATTAATACAAAATGTTGTTGGACTATGCCCTAGATAGGAGTTGTCAGTGCTGACACCAGGCCAGGCCTTGAGATACGGTCTCATGGCCCCTTCCCAGCACGTAGGCCTTCTTTCATAGAACACTGTCAGCTTTCTGAAGAACAGGATGACCCTGTAAATAACATGGTCGTCAATGGCATGATCCTGACGTTGCTTAGGAAAAACTGTTTTGTCTTGGGTTACTTGCTCTGCAAAAACAAGATATGGTTAATGTGCTTAAAAGTGGTCCTGTGCACCCAGTACAGGCCTCTTGCAACAGAAGGCGAGGTAGAAATGCAAACCGACCCATGACTGGGCCCGTAAGTCTCATGACAAGGGGGGAATGATAGAGCTAAAACTAGGTTGACCCCATGGAGTTCTTTTTGTTACTTTTATAATGTTTCTTTTGTTCTATACCCGCCATTCTGCAACTCTTCCTGCTGCCCTTCCCTGTAAACCACGAGTATGTAACAGTTGCACAAACCTGCCAATAGGAATGCAGAGAAGTGGACTCAGCCCAAATTAGGCAAACTGCACAGTACCCCTGGGTAACCAGACCCCTGATCCTGCCCCCTGACCAATCGACAGGGCCACGAACGTTCCCCCTGTTCACTGCTTTGGACCCCCTATAAAGCCTTTGTTCTCCCAAAGCTCTCTCTCTCTCTCTCCTGCTGCTGCGCCGGTGATTGCTGGAGACAGGAGCTCGTGCTAGCATGAATAAAGGTTCTTTTGCTTTTGCATCGGGCTCAGCTCCTTCCTGGTGGGTTTTTGGGGATCCTGAACACTGGGCATAACAATGTTCAAGCAGCTATTACAACTATGTTTCATGTGGTAAAATAAGCATATGTGTAGTGACTGCGAAGATACTCATTTACAACAGAAAAATAAAAACAAAGAGAAGTAAGCAAAATTTTTTGAACTAAAAAAATACAGTATCTGAAATAAAAATTCACTCAATAGACTAGAAATGAAAGAGGATAGAATTAGTGAACCTGATGATTAATAAATAGAAATTAACCAAACAAGAACAGAGTATAAGAGAAATTGAAAAATAAAATAAGTAGGGCCTCAAGGACCTGTGAAATACCATCATGGAATCTACAGCCTAATGAGGCAAACACATTAAACAATCACTCTAATGAATATGTAATTATAAACAGACAGATATTCTGAAGAAAAGTATCAAGGGTCTATAAGAGCGTGTAAAAACTGGACCTGGCCTAGCCTAGGGGCAGACAAGGTGTCATACATATTTCTCTGAGGATATGGTCCTTGAGGAGAGGGGTAAAAAGCAGTTAACCAAATCAAGGGGAGATTAGTGGTGGAGAGTGTTTCAATTAGAAGGAAAAGTAAGTGTTAATCTGCTGCAGAGGGAACCTAGCAATTTCAAGAAATTAAATGTTGTCAAAATGGCTAGGAGTGGTAACAATGGACTGGGAATGTTATGAAATTAGGCAAGAGAAGGTGCCAAGGACCATGTTGTGTAAAATCATGTAGGTCATTGCAATGCACAGAATGTTTGGATTTCCCAAAATTTCATGTGTTGAAATCTTAACCCCCAGTGAAGTGGCATTAAGATGTGGGACTTTGGGGAGGTAATTAGGTCATGAGTCCTTATAAAGGGGTTTGTATTCTTATAAAAGGAACCTGAGAGAGCTATCAAGTTCTCTTTTTGCCACATGAGGATACCCCAAGAAGTCGAAAGTCTGCAATTCAGAGGAGAACCTTCACCAGAACCCAAACATGCTGGGACCCTTATCTGAGACGTTCAAGCTTCAGAACTGAGGAATAAATTTCTATTGTTTATTAGCCACCCAGTTCTGATACTTCGTTATAGCAGTCTGACCTAAGACAGTCATATTAAATACAGGGATGGGCAGAAGTAGATTTACAACTGTGAGTACATGAAACACTTTATTTTTGAATTATTACTTAATTATTGTATTGTTTTTCATAGGAACAACTGTAAACCTACTTTTACCGATACCTGTATTTTTGTCTTTTTTCTAAAGTCATTGAGAAGCATTAGGACACTCAACCAGTGAACTAGTTGAGGACTGAGGGATGGAACCTTTGGACTCCCCAACTTTTAGCAGTTGAGAAATTAGTGATTTAACAAGAACCAAAAGAATGTTTTATTGTGTTATATGGTCAATTGGAGATTATTTATGACATAAGCTAGAATTTTTTGTGGAGTGAAAGGAATAGAACCTCAACTAGAGAACATTGAGGAGTAAGTGAAAAGTAATCCACAGAATAAGAGAAAATATTTACAAATCATATAGAAGATAAGTAATTAATATCCAGAATATATAAAGAACTCTTACAACTCAACAACAAAACAAATAACCCAATTTAAAAATGGACAAAGGATTTGAATAGGCATTTCTACGAAGAGGATATACAAATGGCTAATGAGCAAATGAAAAGATGCTCAACATCATTAATCATTAGGGAAATGCAAATCAAAACCATGAGATACCATTTCACACTCATTAGGATGGTTGTTATAAAAAATAAGTACCAGTATGTGGAGAAATTGAACTCTTTGTGCTTTACTGGTGTGAATATAAAATGGTAAAGTCACTGTGGAAAACAGTTTGGCCGTTCCTCAAAAAATTAAACATAGAATTACCATAAGATCCAGCAGTTCTACTTCCATTTATTAAAAAATGGGCAAGAGCCTAGCCAGCATGGCTCAGTGGTTGAGCGTCAACCTATGAACGAGGAGATCACAGTTTGATTCCCAGTCAGGGCACATGCCCGGATTGTGGGCTAGATGCCCAGTGGATGTTTCTATCTCCCTCTCCCTTCCTCTCTGAAATCAATATATATAGATGTTTAATGGTCCATTTATTGATACCATCTTTTAACAAAGAAATTGTTTCGGAGTATAAGGTATACATGCCAATACTGCTTTGAACTTAATTATTTGCTTAGAAAGTATACATGTATATGTATAAATGATGAATATCATGCACTTATATGTTATAAAATGTGATTTCTGGTTATTAGTTATACACTACACTTTACCTGTTAGTTGTGTAGTAAATGACTCACAAACTCTCAAATTAGGGAACATTTAGATTTTTCAAGGATGTACATGGAAGGAGCTAGAGTTTCATGATTAGATAAGACATTGCTTGGGTGGGATCACCACTGGGCAGAACTGAAAATCATCTGTAGTGTAAGGAGTAACAAAATTTGGGAAAGAAGGCATTTGTTTAAATTCTGGCAAAAGACATCCTGTCCTACAGAGTTCACCAATCCTCCTCTGTAAAAGAGTTTCCAAGTCCTGCAGAAGCTACGTGAGCACCAGCCTAGTAACAGAATTTGCTGCTCCCTCCAGCTCTTGGTATCTTAATATCACCTTTCTTCATGAGACCTGGTGAAATAGTCAGTAACCACAATATTTTACCAACTCTGAAAAAAGTTTAATGACAAGGACATTCATATTTCCCTAAAATGAGTTTTCAAAAGGATGTTGGTGGCTTTCTTGTCATATCATAGAAAATCAAGGCTTGTCAGGAATTGTACTGAAGGAATTTTTATATGGAGTGGGGAAGGATTGGACACTGGTTGATTTCTTAAGCTCTTTGTAAGATTCCTATTGTAAAACTCTGTGATTCTAGGTACCCTGTATATTTTATGAAAACAGTTCAGAACTTCCATAAATGTTTAAATATTTCCTTCTTGCCCTAACCAGTTTGACTCAGTGGATAGAGAGTCGGCCTGTGGATTGAAGGGTCCCAGGTTCAAGTTCAGTCAAGGGCATATACATTGGTTGCAGGCACATCCCCAGTAGGGGGTGTGCAAGAGGCAACTAATCAATGTTTCTCTCTCATCAATGTTTCTAACTCTCAATAAAATATATTTTAAAAATAAAATAAAATAAATATTTCCTTCTTATCTGCTCAAGAGGCCAAATTAACATCCTGTCATAAGACAAGGATGTTGCATCACCCCGGGTGCTTTCAGGGATAATAGCCTGAAGATAATGAGGTTACCAGAGGTTGCTCAATATTGAGTCTGGCTATAGATAGCCAGCTCCTGCTCTGAGGGGATGGCCTAGTTGCCCTCCTACCTGTAACAACTGCAATTAAGAAATTATTCAAAATCTAGTCCCACAGTATATGAAGCACAGTGGCAGATTCAGGGAAATAAACTGCCCTCAAGGAGCTGGAGAGATAGAATAAACATACACAAAAATTAGAAAATAATTAACTGTGTGGTGTGGAGCACAGGTGAAATAGGGTTTTAAGATAATCGGAGTGTCCAGAAGGTTTTATATAAGGGGCAGGATTGAATTGAATTTTGAAGCCTGGGCAAAGTGAAGATGAGTGGGAAGGAGAAGGCATTCCTGTAGGGAGTTGGGGAAATACTGAAAAGGGAGTAGACCCAGGTCAGCAAGATCATGGCCTGCACAGTAGATGAGGCAGGCACTGAACTGTGGTAGGACAGTGGGGAACTGGCTTGACTGAGGCAAAGGGGAAAAACAGAAACAAAGTGGTCAGCCTGGGCAGGTAAGATAGAGTCACATGACCTCAAAAGTGAGACAGAAGGTTCTGAAAGCTAAGTGCCAGTGTTCTCCAGTGGTGGTTCCCAGAAACAACCAGCATTTACCGCTCAGATACATTGCATGTGAGGCCTGTAGGCAGATTCAAATACAGATGCTGCTGGCCATGGCAGCTTAGTGAGGTCCAGCTCAATTCCAAACTGCTTGGCTTATCAGCAAGCTGACAAGTTGGCACTTGTTGACATGTGCCTCAGAGTCCGCTCTGAAAACTGCAAGCTATGGTCTCAGAAGCCTAAGGCTTCTCTCCCAGGCAGCTGTTGTGTGTGAGATGTGATTGTGTGGACATTTGTCCACATGTGGGTGTTACTAAGATCCTGCTCTTCAGCATGATGAAATTCAGCTGGCTGTAGGTGGAAGAATAAAGACAAAGTATAGCCTCTAAAAATTCTTAACATTGGATTTTCAAAGCCATTTTTTAGCTTCAATTACAATTTCATAATGATGCTTTATAATTTCTTATCAGATCAACAGGCTGATAAGAAATTATAAATGGATTAAGGTGCTGGAATTATTACAGTATAATTTAAACAGAAAATATTTTGTTGGTAAAGTGGTCGATTATATAGTCTTCTTTTGATGAGGACGTAGAGATCATTTAACTTTTTGAATTCCCTGCTTTTTTGATGTTTTTCCCCCTTTCTTTTGCTTTTTCTTTTAGCTGGCCTGTTTCTCCCACTCTTTCATCAATTTTTTCACATTTGTTGAATCTGGGTTTAGACATGTTTGAATCCCATTTTTCATTGTAGCAATGATTTCAGTTTTCTTACAAGAAGAACTTGGGGAAAACTGCTTAAGATCCTTTAAGGATTTTAGGTAGATCATCCCTTGGTTGGTATTGCTGCAGAAGCAGCGTCCTTTCTTCGTTATTGGGACTCCATTCTTCTCTCATGGACCCCGACACCAAACACATTGGGAGATATGGCACTGTTGTCCATCAGAAGTCAGTTCAAAGGACCTGCCCCTTAGATGTCCAGGATGGCATGTCCCCTGGGAAGACTTCCTTGATACCCAGACTTGGTCAGGTCCTCTTCCATATGCTCTCATGCCACCTCACGCACCTGTCCTGGTTCAGCCCATTTCCAAGGCCATGTTAAGTTTATCTGGAATCCTATGGTTACCATCTCTTTCTGCCACAACGAGGGAGGCGTTGGAGAATCTACGCTGAGCACAGGGCCTGGCACACAGTAGGTGCTCAGTAAATATGTGGGCAGGAGTGAGCGGAGCCAACTGAATCAAGGATCGCAGTCTGGCTTCGCACTGCACCTGCGAAGCGCTGCCAGGCTCCTTGGGGGCCGAGGTGCACTCTGCCCATGCCCAGCCAACCAATGGGGCCCGAGGGCGCTCTGCGCATGCCCAGCCAACCAATGGGGCCCGAGGCACGCTCTGCGCATGCCCCGCCAACCAACTTCCAGAACTTTCAGTGGGGAAGCAACGGCCGCTGTTGGGCACCTCCTCCGCTCTCTGCCGCCTGCGCTGTTCCCTCCAAGAGAAGCACATCGTGGGAAAGGTAGTAGCTGTACCCCTGGGGGTCTTTCCTCCCATTTCCTGCCTCCAACCCAAGGACGCCACTCTTCCTTAGGGAACGCCAGGAGCGGGGCCCATTTTGCAGTTTCCACACCAGCCGTTGGTGGAGGCCGAAGGGCACTATGGCTTTAAAAGGGCCTGGTCACGGGGGAGGAGGCCTCCACGCGAGGCTTGGGAGGGCCCTGGGCTGCGGGGACAAGGGCCTCTTAGACAAGGAAAGGAGGTGTTGGGGGTCAGTTAGGCGTCACTCGGGGCTCGACCATATAATGCAGAAAAGACTGATTTTCGGTGGTGACAAGCAGATGGGGGGCTTCTCGGGGGCCGGCCGAGTGGTGAGCTGCTTCCTGTGAAGCCCCCTGGAGTGGGCTCCGCCAGGGAAACTGAGGCCATGGCCACTGCAGCCTGTTCGGCCCGTGTGTCCCAAGCCTCCTTTTGGAAGTTGTCCTGAAGACGAGAGAAAGCACGTCGCTGACGGGGCAAAAGGACAGAGAAAACTCCCAGGAAAAGGCATTTATGGATAGTTATGGCTTTTAGGAGAAATAGAAACCAGGTGGTGAGATCTTGCAGGCATTTCTCACAGTCCTGGGAAAGGCACCAAGGATTCTCAGTGCTGTTGCAATCAGATGTTGGTCCATTTCCCTTAGAGTCCCTTTTTTTCAATTTTATTTTATTGTTTAAAGTATTACAAATAGTAGTACATATGTCTCCTTTTTTACCCCATTGACCTTTCCCCGAGCACATGCCCTCACACACCCCACACACTCCCCCACCCCCATGGCTTGTGTCCGTTAGTTATGCTTATATGCATGCATACAAGTCCTTTGGTTGATCTCTGACCCACCCCAGCCTTCCCACTGTAGTTTGACAGTCTGTTCCATGCTGCTCTGCTTCTATCTATTTTTATTCATCAGGTTATAATGTTCTTTATTATCCATAAATGAGTGAGATCATGTATTTTTCTTTCACTGACTGGCTTATTTCACTTAGTGTAATGCTCTCCAATTCCATCCATGTTGTTGCAAATGGAAAGAATTCCTTCTTTTTTACCACAGCATAGTACTCCATTGTGTAGATATACCACAATTTTTAATCCACTCATCTGCTGATGGGCATTTAGGCTGTTTCCAAATCTTAGCTATTGTAAATTGTGCTGCTGTGAACATAGGGTGCATATATCCTTTCTGATTGGTGTTTCTGTTTTCTTGGGATATATTCCTAGAACAGGTATTATTGGGTCAAATGGCAGTTCCATTTTTAATTTTTTTAGGAAACGCCATACTGTTTTCCACAGTGGCTACATCAGCCGGCATTCCCACCAGCAGTGAAGGAGGGTTCCTTTTTGTCCGCATCCCCTCCAGCACTTGTCGTTTGTTGATTTGTTGATGATAGCCATTCTGACAGGTGTGAGATGGTACCGCATTGTTGTTTTGATTTGCATCTCTCCGATGATTAGTGACTTTGAGCATGTTTTCATCTCTCTCTTGCCTTTCTGAATGTCCTCTTTCAAAAAGATTCTATTTAGGTCCTTTGCCCATTTTTTTATTAGATTCTTTATCTTTTGTTAAGTTGTATGAGTTCCCTGGAAATGTTGGAGATTAAACCTTTATCGAGATAACATTGACAAATATGTTCTCCCATGCAGTGGGCTTTCTTGTTGTTTTGTTGATGTTTTCTTTTGCTGTGCAGGAACTTTTTTTTTTTTATGTAGTCCCATTTATTTTTTCTTTAGTTTCCATTACCTTAGGAGCTGTATCAGTAAAGATATAGCTATAACAGATTTCTGCTATTTTGCTGCCTATGGCGGCTTCTAAGATTTTTATGGGTTCCCGTTTTACATTTAAGTCCTTTGTCCATTTTGAGTTTATTTTTGTGTATAGTGTAAGTTGGTGGTCTAGTTTCATTTTTTTTGCAAGTGTCTGTCCAGTTTTCCCAACACCATTTATTGAAGAGACTGTCTTGTCTCCATTGTATGCTCTTGCCTCCTTTGTCAAATATTAATTGAGCATACTGGCTTATGTCGATTTCTGGGTTCTCTGTTCTGTTCCACTGGTCTATATGTCAGTTCTTATGCCAGTACCAGACAGTTTTGAGAATAGGGGCTTTGTAGTATAGCTTGATATCTGGTATTGTGATCCCTCCAACATTGTTGTTCTGTCTCAAGATTGCTGTGGTTATTCGGGGTCTTTTTTTATTCACGAAGAACTTTTGGAGAATTTGTTCTAGGTCTTTAAAGTATGCCGTTGGTATTTTAATAGGGATTGCATTGAATTTATAGATTGCTTTGGGTAGTATGGACCTTTTAATGATGTTGATTCTACCAGTCTATGAACATGATATCTTATTCCATTTGTTCATGTCTTCCTCTATCTCTTTTTTTAACATCCTGAAATTTTCTGAGTATATGTCCTTTGTCTCCTTGGTTAAGTTGATTCCTAGGTATCTTAACTTTTTTGGTGCAATGGTAAATGGGATTGCTTTTTATTTCTCTTTCTGTGAGTTCTTTATTGGTGTATAGAAAATCCATAGACTTCTGGGTGTTAATTTTGTATCCTGTTGCATTGCCGAATGCATTTATTAAGTCTAGTAGTTTTTTGATGGAGTCTTTGGGGTTTTCTATGTACAATATCATGTCATCTGCGAATAAGGACAGTTTTACTTCTTTTCCAATTTGGATGCCTTTAATTTCTTCTTCTTGTCTGATTGCAATGGCTAGTACATCCAGTACTATGTCGAAGAGGAGTGTTGAGAGTGGGCATCCCTGCCTTGTTCCTGTTCTTAGGGGAAATGGTTTTAGTTTTTTCCCATTGCGTATGATGTTGGCTGTAGGTTTGTCATATATGGCTTTAATTATGTTGAGGTATGATCCTTCTATTCCCAGCTTGCTGAGTGTTTTTATCAAGAAAGGGTGTTAGATTTTGTCAAAATGCTTTTGCTGCATCAATGGATATGATTATATGGTTTTTATCTCTCAGTTGGTTTATGTGGTGTATCACATTTTTTGATTTGCAGATATTGTACCATCCTTGTATCCCTGGAATAAATCCTACTTGGTCATGGTGTATGATCTTTCTAATGTAATGCTGGATTTTATTTGCTAGAATTTTGTTGAGGATTTTGGCATTTATGTTCATGAGGGATATTGGCCTATACTTCCCTTTCTTTGTATTGTCTTTATTTGGTTTTGGGATTAAGGTAATGCTGGCTTCATAGAAAGAGCTTGGAAGTGCTCCTTCCTCTTGAATTTTTTGGAATAGTCTGAAGAAGATACGTTTTATTTCTTCTTTGAATGTTTGATAAACTCTCCTATAAAGCCATCAGGTCCAGGGCTTTTGTTTGTTGGAAGTTTTTAAATTACTGTTTCAATTTCCTCCATAGTTATTGGCCTATTCAGATTTTTTTTATTGCTCCTGGTTGAGTTTTGGAAGGTCGTATTTTTCTAGGAATATGTCCATTTCTTCTAGCTTGACCAGTTTGTTGGAAAAGAGTTGTTCATAGTATTTTTTAACAATCCTTTGTATTTTGGTGGGGTCTGTTGTTATTTCTCCTCTTTCATTTCTGATTTTGTTTATTTGGGTCCTCTCTCTCTGCTTCTTGGTGAGCCTGGCTAGAGGTTAATCAATCTTGTTTATCCTTTCAAAGAACCAGCTCTTGGTTTTGTTGGTCTTTCGGGTTTTTTTGTTTGTTTGTTTTTTTGGTCTCTATGTCATTTATTTCCACTCTGATCCTTATTATTTCTTTCCTTCTGCTCACACTGGGCTTTTCTTGTTGCTCTCTTTCTAATTCTTCAAGTTACAGAGTTAGATGGTTTATTACCAGCTTTTCTTGTTTTTTTGAGGTAGGCCTGTAATGCTGTGAACTTCTCTCTCAGTATTGCTTTCACTGTGCCCCAAAGATTTTGGATTGTTGTGTTTTCATTGTAGTTTGTTTCCAGGATTATTTTTATTTCTTCTTTGATCTCTTTGGTAACCCACTCATTGTTTAATAGTATGCCATTCAATCTCCCAATGTTTGAATTTTTGTGATTGTTTTTACTGTACTTGATTTCTAATTTTATGCCATTGTGATCTGAGAAGATGTTTCATATGATTTCAATCCTCTTGAATTTGGAGAGACTTTGCCTGTGTCCCAATATGTGGTCTATCTTGAGAAGAATGTATATTCTGTAGTTTTGTAGTGGAATATTCTAAAGATGTTGATTAAGTCCATCTGACCTAGTGAGTCGTTTAGGATTGATGCTTCTTTGCTAATTTTTTGTTGAGAGGATTTATCCAGTGATGTTAATGGGATATTAAAGTCTCCTACTATCATTGTGTTGCTGCCAATCTCTCCCCTAATATCTTCCAGAAGTTTTTTAATGTATTTGGGTGCTCCTGCACTGAGTGCATAAATGTTTACCAGAGTTATATCCTCTTGTTGTATGGATCCCTTTAGAATTATGAAATGGTCTTTCTTGTCTCTTGTTATGGCCTTCGATTTGAGGTCTATTTTTGTCAGATATAAGTATTTCTACCCCAGCTTTTTTTTTTTTTCATTTTCGTTTGGGAGATATTTTTCCATCCCTTCATTTTCCGTCTGTGTGAGTCCCTTGTTCTCAGATGGGTCTCCTGCAGACAGTATATATATGGGTCATGCTTTCTTATCCATCCAGTCACTTGATTTCTTTTGATTGGAGCATTTTTTTAACTTTATTTTTTAAATAAATCTTTATTCTTCAGATTATTACAGGTGTTCCTCTTCCCCCCCCCATAGCTCCCCTCCACCTGATTCCCCACCCCACCCATGCCCTTAACCACCCCCCTGCCACTGTCTTCATCCATAGGAGTAAGATTTTTGTCCAATCTCTTCCTGCACCCCTCACACCCGCTTCCCCCTGAGAATTGTCAGTCCACTCCCTTTATATGTCCCTGATTCTATTATATTCACCAGCCCATTCTGTTCTTCAGATTTTTTATTCACTTGATTTTTAGATTCACTTGTTGGTAGGTATGTATTTGATGTCATTTTGTTGTTCATAATTTTTATCTTTACCTTCTTCTTCCTCTTCTTAAAGAATACCCTTCAGCATTTCATGTAATCCTGGTTTGGTGGTGATGAACTCCTTTAGCTTTTTTTGTCTGTGAAGCGCTTTATCTGACCTTCAACTCTGAATGATAGCTTTGCTGGGTAGAGTAATCTTGGTTGTAGGTTCTTGCTGTTCATCACTTTGAATATTTCTTGCCACTCCCTTATGGCCTGCATAGTTTCTGCCAAGAAATCAGCTGAAGTCGTATGGGTACTCCCTTGTATGTAACTAACCATTTTTCTCTTGCTGCTTTCAAGATTCTCTCTTTGTCTTTTGCCCTTGGCATTTTAATTATGATGTGTCTTGGTGTGGTCCTCTTTGGATTCCTCTTGTATGGGATTCTGTGCACTTCCTGAACTTGTAAGTCTATTTCCTTCACCAGGTAGGGAAAGTTTTCTGTCATTATTTCTTCTAATAGGTTTTCAATATTTTGCTCTATCTTTTCTTCTGGCACCACAAAAATTCGGATGTTGGTACGCTTAAAGTTGTCCCAGAGGCTCCTTACACTATCTTCATATTTTTGGGTTCTTTTTTCTTTTTGTTTTTCTGGTTGGGTGTTTTTTGTTTCCTCATATTTCAGATCTTCGGTTTGATTCTTGGGGTACGTTGATCAACAGTTGAGTTTCTGTATATTCTTTATTTTAGACAGTGTATGCTTAATTTCTGACTAGTCCTTTTCCATTTTTTTGGCATTCTCATTAAGATCCTTAAAGGTCTCACTAAATTCCTCAGAAATTTTTAGAAGATTCTTAAGTAACCTTATAAATGTGGTTCTGAACTCTATGGCATCCAGTAGTTTGCTTTCCTCCATTTCTTTCATTCGTGACATGTTTCTTTGTCTCCGCATTTTGGCTGCTTCCCTGTGTTGATGGAGTGGCTTTGTGTGGTAGGTGACCTATAGGGAGCAGTAGCTCAGCCTCCCCAATCACCTGAGGTGGACGCTCTTGGTACACCTCTTTGTGGGCTGCGTGCAAAGTCTTGATGTAGTTAAGCCTTGATTGCTGTTGGTATACACTGGGAGGAATTGACCTCCAGGCCAACGGGCTGTGAGGACTCGCTGTGTCTACAATCAAAGAACTGCTGCGCTGGAGACACGCTTATGATGCAGGACTTGTTTCAGTGGGGCTTTGGTGCTCACTGAGTCTTCCTCTTGAGTGTGTCACTTATGGATGTGAGGAGTTGAAATCTGGTGTCTCATACTGACCACTAGGTACACTGGCTTCTGGATCTCCAATGGGGTGCAGGTCAGCTACTGTCTGAGTCCACCCAGCAGGAGCTACAGCGAGAACTACAGTTTTCTCCTCTTTGCTTGGGGTTTGGAGGTTTTGGAGCTGTCTGACCTGGGCTGCAAGTTTGCTAGGTTAAGCTGCAATAGGGCAGGCCTTTCATATGCTAAAGCCATTGCTTGGAGCTTGGGTGGGTTTATAGGTTGTGCAGGGTGGGGTCTCAGTGCGTCACTAGGCTAGGGTGTGGCAAACAGCGATGGCTGCCAGTTAGCCGGCTTTGCGTCTCCTACCGTGTCTCTGACCGCATCCCCACATCCAGTGTCCCAGTGCAGTAAACAATTATTCTTGCACACAGGTCTATGAGCAAGCCCCCCTCACTTTCTGACCCGATGGCAGACAGTCCAGCTTCTCCCCATAGGAGTTTGGGTCCCCCGCGTCTCCCCAGAAACTGAATTTCAGAGTAATCGGGGGCTTGTCTCCCTTTGGGTTGAAAACAATGCCTGCCGCCAGCCCCGATTGCGCGCCTCTGTACCTCAGCTTTTCAGCGCTTGTGCACATCTCAATGCTCTTTTCTCTTTCCTTCTAGTTGTAGAACTTCCACTCAGCCAGCTTTCCTGTAGTTCTGGGTGATAGACATTTTGTCTGTTAGTTGTAGTTTTGAAATTGTTGTGCGAGGCAGCAGTTTAGGTGTTTATCTATGCCGCCATCTTGGATTCTCCTGATTGGAGCATTTAATCCATTTATGATTAATGTTATTATTGATAGATACTTGTTTGTAGCCATTTCTGTACTTTATGCCTGTGTTCCTTCCTCCCTATTTCTTCTTTTTACAGCATTTCCTTTAGCATTTCTTGCATTGCTGGCTTGGTAGTGATAAACTCCCTTAGCCTTTTTTTGTCTGTGAAGCTCCTGAATTCCCCTTCAATTTTGATCGATAGTCTTGCTGGAT
The DNA here is from genome assembly GCA_026230045.1 of Corynorhinus townsendii. Classification (NCBI taxonomy): domain Eukaryota; kingdom Metazoa; phylum Chordata; class Mammalia; order Chiroptera; family Vespertilionidae; genus Corynorhinus; species Corynorhinus townsendii. The sequence goes on along the minus strand of JAPDVU010000001.1, from coordinate 72,744,969 downwards.
AGAATATTCTTGGACTCAGTCATTTGCTTTGCATCACTTTGTATACTTCCTTCCATTCCCTTCTCACTCATTGTATTTCTGTTGAGAAATAATTCGATAATCTTATGAGGGATTCTTTGTAGGTAACTGTCTCTCTCTTGCAGTCTTTAAGAGGCTCTCTTTGTCATTAACATTTGACATTGTAATTATGATATGTCTTGGTGTGGGGCTTTTGGGATTCATCTTGCTTGGGACTCTCTGTACTTGTGTAACTTTTTTCTTCCCCGTTTCCGGGAAGTTTTCTGTCATTATTTCTTCAAATAGATTTTCTAATTCTTGCTGCTCTTCTTGTCCTTCTGGCAGCCCTATTATACATATATTACTTTGTTTTGTGTTGTTCCAAAGCTCCCGTAAGCTCTCCTCCTTTTTAATTTTTTCCTCCAGTTGCCATTCATATTGGCCTTGTTTCCCTACCTTAGCTTCAAACTCACTAATTCAGTACCCTGCTTCTTCTAGTCTACTGTTGAAACCTTCCATGGTGTTTTTGATTGTAGATATTTTACTTCTCATTTCTTCCTGATTGTTGTTGCATAGGTTGTTGATTTTCCCATTCATACAGTGTATGAACTGTACGATCATTACTCTGAATTCCTTTTTAGTCATGTTGCATGCCTCCATTTCACTTATTTCCTTTCTTGGTGACTCCTCATTTTCTTTCATCTGGGGATTGTTTCATTGTCTCCCTATTAGAACTATCACTGGAAGATTCAAATGCCAAGTATGCATAGGTCTACGGACTATGCATATATACATGTAAGTACTTTGTTTAATCTTTTCTCATCATTAATTATTTTCTTCAGAGATAGTAAAATTTACTACTTTATTTAGGAAATAATAACATTTAGGAACGTTTATGGGTGTCCATCTTAATTTGAGTTGATACATATTAATATTTGCTTCCCTAGATAAACTCACACTACAAGAGATAAAATTTTGATATGGGGAGATGATTACTAGGGAAAAGAGATTTTTGTCATTGTAACTTAGTAATTTATCTAAAGTTATTGGGTTAAAGATATAGTTTACCAACAATAAATACGTAGTTTGCCTTTGAAAGAGAGAAAAACAAGAAGAATGGAAATTAGACTGCCCAGGTAAAAAAGCTGGAGTTAGAATAAGTTCCAAATATTATCTATGTCATTTCCAGTCAGTACCTTTCTACAATCACCAGTAATACTTACAGATGTAGGTATTAATGTAGTTGATCATGTTTCATTTTAAATTTTCTTGAAATCTGGTCAGGAAAGGAAGATGGCTGCCGATGGGAAAGCAGACTGCAAGATAGTGTGTGAGTGAGAAAACAAAGGGAGAGTGTGTGGTTGCACAGGGAGTGTTTGTTGGTGAGGTGAGTGACAGTTATACTCGGGGAGTCTGTGGGGGACTGCTGGACAGGGCTCCCCTGACCGGGTAGCCCCCACTGCTGCTGGGTTCCCTCCCGGAGCGACCAGCTCTGACACGGAGACCGTGCCATCTTGAAGGGGAAAGTAGATGTTATCGGAAGCCTGAAAAGCCTTGGGAATTTACAACTACGGCACCCACCGAACAGCTGTGAACACTGGTCCCCAAGTGGTGCAAGCACGTGGATTCAGAAGAGCTCTACACTCCCTGACAGAAAGGTCAGATTTCGCCTGGGATAATCAGACAGAGAACTACATAACTAGACACCCAGAGAAGAGAGATCATGGGGAGACAAAGAAACAGCCTGCATATAAAAGTAAAGCAGGCATCACCAGAAAAGGAAGTAAATGAAATGGAAGCAAGCAACCTGTCAGAGAACAAATTCAGAGAAATGGTCATAAGGTGGCTGAAAAGAATGGAAGACAAATTCAACAATATGTGTAAAAACCAAGAGGAAGAAGAACCAAGAAGAAATGAAAAATGACATCGCTGCTGTAAAGAACACTATGGAAAGCATCAAGGGTAGTCTAGAAGAAGCAGAGGACCGCATCAGTGAGCTAGAAGACAAGGTAGGAATAATATCCAAGTAGAGCAGCTTCTAGAAAAAAAAAATTAAAAAGCAGGAAGAGAGCCTAAGGGAACTTTGGGACAACACGGAACAAAACAACATCTGCATAATAGGGGTCCCAGAAGGAGAGGAAACTGAGCAAGGAATAGAAAACCTGTTTGAAGAAATAATGACAGAAAACTTCTCTGATATAGGGAAGAAAAAACCCACACAAATCCAAGAAGCTCACAGAGTACCAAGCAAAATGAACCCCAAACGACTGACGCCAAGGCACATTGTAATTAAACTGGCAAACACCAACGACAGAGAATCTTAAAAGCGGCCAGAGAGAGAGAGAGAGAGAGAGAAAGTTACCTACAAAGGATCCCCCATCAGACTAGTGACTGATTTCTCAACAGAAACACATCAGGCCAGAAGGGAATGGAATTAAATATACAAAGTCATGCAAAGGAAGGGTCTGAATCCAAGAATACTGTACCAGCAAGGCTATCAATCAAAATTGAGGGTGAAAGCAGGAGCTTCACAGACAAAAAAGGACTAAGGGAGTTTATTACCACCAAACCAGCAATGCAAGAAATGCTAAAGGGTCTGCTGTAAAAAGAAGAAATAGGAAGCGAAGAAGGAACACAGGAGTAAAGAATAAATGGCGAAAAACAAGTACATATCAGTAATAACTTTAAATGTAAATGGATTAAGTGCCCCAATAAAAACACATAGGGTAACTGAGTGAATAAGAAAACATGACCCATAAATCTGCTGTCTATAAGAAACCCACCTCAGAAAAGAAGACGCACACAGACTGAGGGTGAAGGGATGGAAAAAGGTTTTTCAGTTGAATGGAAATGAAAAAAAAGCTGGGGTAGCAATACTTATATCTGACAAATTAGATCTCAAACTGAAAGACATAAAAAGATAAGGAAGGCCACTTCATAATACTAAAGGGAGCAATCCAACAAGAAGAAATAACTCTGGTAAACATATACTCACCCAATACTGGAGCACCCAAATACATAAAAAAACTCCTGGAAGATATCAAGGGAGAGATTGACAGCAATACAATCATAGTAGGAGACTTTAAAACCCCATTTTCACCATTGGACAAATCCTCTAAACAAAAAATCAGCAAAGAAACATCAACCCTAAATGACTGACTAGACCAGATGGAATTAATTGATATCTTCAGAACATTTCACCCCAAATCCACAAAATATATATTCTTCTCAAGTGCACATGGGTCATTTTCAAAGATAGGCCATATAATGGGTCACAGACAAAGTCTCTTCAAATTCAAGAAGATAGAAATCATATGAAGCATCTTCTCAGATCACAGTGGCATAAAACTGGAAATCAACTACTATAAAAACAATCCAAAAAAATCAAACACATGGAGACTAAATAGCATGCTATTAAATAATGACTGGGTTACCAGAGAGATCAAAGAAGAAATAAAAAACATCATGGCAACAAAAGACAATGAAAACACAATCCAAAAACTAGAGGGAAGTTCATAACTCTACAAGCCTATTGAAAAAAACAAAACAAACAATGGTAATAAATTAACCCTACAACTCAAAGAGTTAGAAAGAGAGCAACAAGAAAGGCCCAGAGTAAGCAGAAGGAAGGAAATAATAAAGATCAGGACGGAGATAAACAACATAGAGACCAAAAGATCAACAAAACCAAGAGCTGGTTCTTTGAAAGGATAAACAAGATTGATGAACCTCTAGCCAGGCTAACCAAGAAGCAATGAGAGAGGACCCAAATAAACAAAACCAGAAATGAAAGAGGAGAAATAACAACAGACCCCACCGAAATACAAAGGATTGTTAAAAAATACTATGAACAACTCTATTCCAACAAACTGGACAACCTGGAGGAAATGGACATATTCCTAGAAAAATACAACCTTCCAAACTCAATCTTGAAGAATCTAAACATGTCAATAGGCCAATAACTATGGAAGAAATTGAAGCAGTCATCAAAAAGCTTGCAGCAAACAAAAGCCCGGGGCAGACGGCTTCACAGGGGAGTTTTACCAAACATTCAAGGAAGAACTAAAACCTATCCTCAGACAATTACAAAAAATTTAAGAGGAAGGAGCACTTCCAAGCTTATTTTATGAAGCCAGCATCACCCTAATACCAAAACCAGATAGAGACAACACAATTAAAGAGAATTACAGGCCAATATCCCTCATGGACATAGATGCTAAAATCCACAACAAAATTCTAGCAAATTGGATCCAGCACTACATCAGAAAGATCATACACCATGACCAAGTAGGATATATCCCAGGGATGCAAGGATGGTACAATATCCGCAAATCAATAAACGTGATACATCACATAAACAAATTGACAGATAAAAATCACATAGACATGTCAATTGATGCAGAAAAAGCATTTGACAACAACACCCTCTCTTGATAAAAACTCTCAGCAAGCTGGGAATAGAAGGATCATACCTCAACATGATAAATGCCATATATGATAAACCCACAGCCAACATCATAATCAATGGGCAAAAACTGAAACCATTTTCCCTAAGAACAGGAACAAGACAGGGATGCCCACTCTCACCACTCCTGTTCGACATAGTACTGAAAGTATTAGCCATTGCAATTAAACAAAAAGAAGAAATAAAAGGCATCCAAATTGGAAAAGAAGAAATAAAGCTTCAGATGACATGATATTGTACATAGAAAACCCCAAAGACTCCATCAAAAAGCTATTAGATTTAATAAATGAATTTGGCAATGTAGCAGGATACAAAATTAATGCCAAGAAATCTATGGCATTTTTTTACACCGATAGTGAATTTACAGAAGGAGAGACTAAAAAAGCAATCCCACTTACCATCGCACCAAAAAAATTAAGATAGCTAGGAATAAACTTAACTAAGCAAGTAAAAGACCTATATGCAGAAAACTACAGGACACTGAAAAAAGAGATAGAGGAAGACATAAACAGAGGGAAGAACATACCATGTTCTTGGACTGGTAGAATCAACATCATTAAAATGTCCATATTACCCAAAACAATCTATAGATTCAATGCAATCTCCATTAAAATACCAGTGGCATAAGAACTCTCCAAAAATTCATCTGGAATAAAAAAAGAACCCGAATAGCCATAGCAATCCTGAGAAAGAAGAATAAAGTAGGTGGGATCTCAATACCAGCTTTCAAGCTGTATTACAAAGCCACTGTTTTCAAAAACAGTCTGGTTTCAAAACAGACATATAGACCAATGGAATAGAATAGAGAACCCAGATATTGACCCAAACCACTATACTCAATATTTGATAAAGGAGGCATGAACATACAATGGAGTCAAGATAGTCTCTTCAATAAATGGTGTTGGGAAAATTGGACAGATACATGCAAAAAAATGAAACTAGACCAACTTACACCATACACAAAAATAAACTTAAAATGGATAAAGGACTTAAACATAAGATGGGAAACCATAAAAATACTAGAGGAATCCACAGGCAGAGAAATCTCAGACATATACCAAATCAATTTATTCACCGATACCACTCCTAGGGCAATGGAAACTAAAGAGAAAATAAACAAATGGGACTACATCAAAATAAAAAGCTTTTTCACAGCAAAAGAAACCATCAACAAAACAACAAGAAAGCCCACTGTATGGGAGAACATATTTGCAAATGTTATCACTGATAAAGGTTCAATCTCCAACATCTACAGGCAACTTATACAATGTAATAAAAGGAAAATAAATGATCCAATAAAAACATGGGCAATGGACCTAAATAGAATCTTTTCAAAAGAAGACAGAAGGAAGGCCAAGAGTCATATGAAAATATTGTCAAAGTCACTAATTATCCGAGAGATGCAAATCAAAACGACAATGCGGTACCATCTCACACTAGTCAGAATGGCAATCATCAACAAATCAACAAACGACAAGTGCTGGCGAGGATGCAGAGAAAAAGGAACTCCTTTGCACTGCTGGTGGGAATGCAGACTGGTGCAGCCACTGTGGAGAACAGTATGGAGTTTCCTCAAAAAACTAAAAATGGAACTCCCATTTGACCCAGTAATCCCACTTCTAGGAATATATCCCAAGAAACTAGAAACACCAATCAGAAAGGATATATGCACTCCTATGTTCATAGCACAATTCACCATAGCTAAGATCTGGAAACAGCCTAAATGCCCATCAGCAGATGAGTGAATTAGAAAACTATGGTACATCTACACAATGGAATACTACACTGCTATATAAAAAGAAGGAATTCTTACCCTTTGCAACAGCATGGATGGACCTGGAGAGCATTATGTTAAGTGAAATAAGCCAGTCAATGGAAAAATACCACATGATCTCACTCATTTATGGAAAATAAAGAACATTATAACCTGATGTGCAAAAAGATAGTTACAGAGGCAGTAAAGCACTGAATAGACTGTCAAATTACAGCGGGAAGGCTGGGGAATGGGAAAGAGGGGAAAGAGATCAACCAAACGACTTGTATGCATGCATATAAGCACAACCAATGGAAACAAGACACAGGGGGAGTGGAATGAGGGCATGCTACAGGGGGTAGGGGAGGCTGGGGGAAGATCAATGGGGGGAAAAAGGAGATAATATGTACCACTATATGTAGTACTTTAAACAATAAAAAGTAAAATAAAATAAATTTTCTTGAAATCTCTTAGGCAGGAGTGTGACTGAAGATAAGGTAAATAAATCCATGGTGGTAATGATGTCAAGCATGAAATAAAGATCCATGTTTTTTAGTATATGCTTTTAAGATATGCCCAGGATTGTGAACTATTAAGAAGTATTATATTTTTGTATGATAATGGTTTTTAAAAACTTACGCACATGGCTTTGGTTAATAACTTTAAAATGAATATTAGAACTGTTTTGACTATAAAGATATCTAACTTGACTATGATACAACTTTATGATTTAAAAAATTAAGAAATTAATCCCACTTAACTATGTTTGTTCTCAGATGGAATTATAGTCCTGTTTTTTTCTTTTAAATATTTTTTCTTTTAAATATTAGCATGGACACCACAGAACTAGAAAATGAACATTTGGAGGATAAAAATATCCAATCATCTATAAGTTCTCAGGTAAAAACTTAAAATTATACTGTAATACATGATATAAAAATCAACTTGATCTTAAAATATATTTCTTAAGCTTATTTATTAGGTTTTTCTTATATGTTTGGTTAAAATATGAGAAGTGGTCTTTTTAAAATAGCTGGTTTTATTGGGTCCTAAGAAATGAACAAAAGAAATAAAAAGATGGAAAGGTGTGACTACAGATTATTTTGCAGTTAAAGAGAGCATATTTTAGGAATACTGGAAATGTATGTAGCTTCTTATTTTTTGTCATGTCCAGGAAAAACTCAGTAATTTAGACTATAAAAGGTAAAAACAAAGCCAACTAAATAAAATGCTGTACTGTGAAGCAAAAGTATGTTTACAATTGTGAATATGTGAACACAGAGTTTTTCCTTATATTACTTATTTTATAGTATTCTCCATACAAAGAACTGCAGACCTACTTTTGCCATACTCTGTATTTAAAGAGACCCAAGTTCTCTTTTTGCAAGTATATAGAATAAGTTAGTAGACTGTTGGTTTAGTTTTACTAAATAGTAATTGTTCATATTAGTATATAATCTTTTATTTTTTCTAAAAATGAGACTTCTATAGTTCTTAAGGGCCAAAGGTTCTTCTTTTAAATATTTAAAATATTTACTACTGATTACGATTATTATTTTTAGCTGTAAAGACTTCATCTTAGTTTATGTCAATTTGTTATACATTCTGAAATAATAAAACTTAAATATGGTTTTACTGTATATGACCTTTTACTTACCCTAATCAAAATTCACCTTTGTATCTTTACCCTGGCTCTTTTGTATAGTGACAGACTTTTTAAAAAATCTCTACACAGGAACTCAGATTAATGTGATTAGATTTAAAGAACTTTGATCCTAAAGAGCTACACAATTTGTTTACATTAGCTGCTTATAGTGCCTCTGTTCCCCTAGCCATTAAATGTTTCCTCTTCTTTTCCTTATTCTGCCCATGCTCTCTAGCCTTCATTACCATTTCTTGTGACAATGTGATGTTCTCTCTTCCCTGCACTCAAAGACCCAAAGTATTATCAATACACACACACATACCGGGGTTCTTTTCCCAGCCTTACAAAGGGTTCAGCATTCTGGAGAAAGGGGCTGCATGTAGATGATTAAAGAGTCCAGAGACGAAAGATAATTTTGAAAGGCATTGGGGGTCAGAGGAGCTTCAGCTAAAGGGAGCTAAAAGACTCACCTGTCTAAGGATCCTGCGGTATTTATTAAACACAATTTGTCCTAAGGCAATGTGGAAATATACACTTCAAAGGGTAAGGTTTTAAAGGGTTTACAGAATCATTGTCAGTTTGGGGAATAGCCTATAGCTGTTCAGGTGTTTGGCCAACAGGAGACAATAAAATGCCCTGAGCTGTCTGGCAGCAGACAATCATCCCATTCAGGTTAGGGGTAAGTGCCGTTTAGCTGTTTCCAACAGGTAAACTACATACGTGGCTCACCCTTGTTGAGTCCACCAAGTCCTATCAACCTTTTAACGGAACTCTTGTAATTATTACATGCTGGAATTGTTTCTCAGCGCGCGCGCGCACACACACACCATGAGGACAGTAAGGCAAATTTGAAAGATCTCTGTTCTAGGGTTAACTTGACTCTTTTGTTTTTTTATTTTTAAAATTTTGTTTTTTACCTTGGGAAAAGCTTTTCAATATTCTCATGAATTGTTTTCTCCCTAAATCAGCAGTTTCATAATTAGACTACTATTAAAAGTCTGGAGGATTGAGGTATACCCCCGAACTATCTGAATATGTTATCTATAAATAATAGTAGAAGCTTGAACCTTGACCTTTTGAAGGCTTGATCTGGTTTTTTTTTTCTTTTTCTTTCACTTATATAATTTTTCAAATGAAATAAGTCCATGTTAAATTATATTTTCCCTCCTTTCCAATTTAGTTTTTTTTTCATTCCACAAAAGTTTTGTTTGATAATCTTTGGGAGTTAGACTGAAGAGGGACACTTTTAATTACTCTATCCACACTATAGGCTCACTTATTCATATACATAAATCACAAATGAAAATGACGGGCTTGAAGTCTATAAAAGGCTAAGTCAAGGTGCCCTGCAAAATAAAATGCACACCTATGACATCCCCATATGTCAATATTATATATTGATATAGAGCATGAATAGACTTTTGTGTGTGTAACTCACCAAGTTGAGAGTAATAATATGAGTTTAATTATGAGATTTGGTGGTTTCATACCTTCATAAATTTGTATGGAAAGTAAATTTTTTTAAATATTTCTTTGTTTTACTTCAGATCCTCAAAGATGATAATACTGGAGAAGATATGAAGGAAATCGTCTTCTCAGAAACAGAGGAAACAAAACCACAGGTGGCAGAAAGTACTTGTCCTCCACAAGGAAGATTGAATAAGTGTATTACAAAAGGTATGTAAAATAAGGAATGTAAATGGAGAGAAAATAAGAAATGTTTGATAAATATTAAACCATAAGCCAACAAAACCACTGTTTAATCTATGTACTCCTAGATCAGGTTATCAGCTTTATTACAGTCAATATGTAAACAAAAAGAAAATTTTTCCTTGAATCTGTCAAAAAAAATTATTCAACAGATATATATTTTTATGTTTTTATAATTTTTATTGTTAAATTGTATAGATTAGAAATAGCATTGATTAAACATTTTTATTGAAAACCTACTTTTCACATTTATTTTTTAAAATGTTATTTATTTTTTTAAGGAAGAGGGATAGAGAGATAGAAACATAATGAGAGAAAAAACATCAATCATCTGTCTCCTGCACACCCCCAAATGAGGATCGAGCCCACAACCCAGGCATGTGCCCTGAGTGGGAATCAAACCAGACCTCTTGGTTCATGGATCAACACTCAACCACTGAGCCACACAAGCCAGGCCACATTTATTCTTAAGTTAGCTAAAGTGAACATTATGTTTCTGGCAATATTACAGTTCTTATTACATTAGGCTGCAATTTTTAAAACATCTTTTGCCTTGTAAATAGTTATATAAAACTTGCTTTTACACTAACAGTTTAAAGTATCTTATTGTCACCAAATATGTGTGAGATTTTCTTGATTTTTTTTCCTAGATATTCCATATGATTAAACTTAAGAGAGATTTTGACCTCCAGAAATATAAAGCCTATAGAAAACAAAAATTACTGCCCTAACTGGTTTGGCTCAGTGGATAGAAGAGCATCGGCCTGCGGACTGAGGGGTCCCAGGTTTGATTCCGGTCAGGGGCATGTACATGGGTTGCGGGCACATCCCCCGTAGGGGGCATGCAGGAGGCAGCTGATCGATGTCTCTCTCTCATTGATGTTTCTAACTCTATCCATCTCTCTTCCTCTCTGTAAAAAATCAATAAAATATATGTTTAAAAAATTATTTTAAAATACGAGTATAAGCAATTGAAGTTTTAAACTTTTAATTTCTTATTTGCTGCTTTGTAACTTTAAACTTTTAAAAGCAAATTTTATTAATTGATTTTTCATTAATCAAAGTTGCTTTTTAATTAACATTAGTATTTTTAAGGTCCTGAATCTAAACTAAACTAGAATATCTGCCAGTGTAAGTGATTGAACTTCTTTGTAAATATAATTTCTGCATGTAGGTCTTACCTGCATGTTTCCATGACCCTATTTAGTGGACAGTTTCTATAGAGCAGTTTTTAGGAATAGGACCAGGGCCTATGGCAGAGAGAAAAATGTATTGGTCACCAAAGGTTTTCCCTTGAAATTGAGGGCTGCAGTTCTCTCATGAAATAATTGAGGAGTTTTATAACAACAGTATTGAAACTACAAATTCACTTAGATCTATAATCTACTTCCTCCTTTGTTGTCCTTGATTTTGCAATTTTAGAGAAATTTATAGGAAAATGTGCTTCCATGTTTATATTTGGGGGGTTGTATATTCTACTTCAATTTCTCTCTCCCTCTCTCCCATACACACACACACACACTGCATTCATACTAAAGAAACCCTCAAAACAGCATATACTCTGGATAATAGAAAGAAATAGAGCTGCAGTTTCTCTATAAATCATACTTAATTCACTAATCCCACAGTGCATGTAAATCAGTTTACATAAGAAATCTAAACTCTCAACCACATGCAGAAATCAATCTCATCACTTTTAATCACACTGTTTATATCCTATACTGGTCCTGGGGAAGTGGCTTGCCTAATCCCAAAGAAATGGATATTCTACAGCAGTAGGGTAGGTTTTAGGCTATAAGTCCTGTTTTAGTTTATGAAGTTCACTTATTTTTATGAAGCTGTTTTCCCTTTAAATACATGAAAGGAAAGTTTTATTATACATCCAACTATCAGTCTTAGGGTCAGACTTTCTGCATTAAAATCTTATAATCAGTTTTATGAAGGAAGGAGACTTGGAAGTTTAGAGCTCAAAAGTAGTATCTCAGACCCTTCCATATTGTGGTCCAGCTTCATCACTATATCCTAGTAACAAATAAAATGCTGAACAAACTGAAAATTGACAACCTTTAGTTTCATCAAAGAAGTGAGGTCACAGGGCAGATTACTGCCCCTGTAACCAAATATTGGATACAGGAAGGTGGATACAGAGAATCATAACAGAGAAGACACCTCTGTGGGAACCAGTACCAGAGCAGGAAAACCAAAATTATAATGGAAAATTAGCTGTAGGCTCAGTGTGAACAAGTCTAAGAGTTAAAAACTCCAGAGGGAATCCAGTCATGGTATTGAGAAGACACACTTCTGTCCAGGAGCCATCTGGCAATGGGAGGGGGAAAGTAACTACAATGAAATACACCACAGCATTCTATTCTTCATAAGACCTGTCCTCAATAGAAAGTATTTTATTAGCCCCTAACCTATGGGAGTTTTATGAGAGCTCATCCTATCTGGGAGAAGAGAAATACCCAACTCCTGTCCTCTCTAGCCATCCTGTATAATCTATGAGGATAGAAAAGACCTGAGAGGCACTAGTGAAGTTCACAGTTCAAGGGCACAGGCTTACTAAAAGACTGAGACCTAATCCTAGGGCCACAGCACTCTTCCTCTCCCACCACAATTTACCACCATGTACCAAAGGTCCTTGTACTTAGGACATCAAGTTAACCTTTAAACAAAAATACATACAATGTATTAAAGGGAAAATAACAACTTTGAAGAGACCCAGACATAGACATGGCAGGGATATTGGAATTACCAGATCATGAACTCAAACAACTATGACTAACATACTAAGGATTCCAATGGCAATGTAGACAACATGTAAAAATAGATTAGTAATGTAAGCAAAGAGATGGAAATTCTAAGAAAGACACAAAAAGATGCTAGAAATTAAAAGCACTGAACAAATGAAGAATGCATTTGATGGGTTCATTAGTAGAGTATACATACCTGAGGAAAGAATCTCTTAACTTGGGGATATATTAATAAAAACTTACAAAACTGCAATGCTAAGAGGAAAAAGAAATAAGACTATCCAAGAACTGTGGGACAATTACAAAATGTATAACATACTTGTAATGGGAATACATGAAGGAGAAGAAAGACAAAAAGTAACAGAGGATATTTACGGGAATAGTTTTCTCCAAATTAATGTCAGATAGCAAATCACAGATCCAGGAAGCTCAGAGAACATGAAGCAGGTAAATGACAAAAATTGACATCTAGGTATATTATATTTAACCTGTAGAAAATCAAAGATAAAATATAAATCTTGAAAGAAGTCAGAAGAAAAAAACACTTTACCTATAAAGAAGACATGATAAGAATTATATCTGACTTATCCTCAGATATCAGTCAAACAAAAAGAGTGGACTGAAATATTAAAGTATTAGGACAATAAAACCACACCAACGCTAGCATTCTGTATCCTATGAAATTATCTTTCAAAAGTGAGAGAGAGCCCGAGCTGGTTTGGCTCAGTGGGTAGAGTGTTGGCCTGCAGACTGAAAGGTCCCAGGTTTGATTCTGGTCAAGGGTACATGCCAGGGTTGTGGGCTTGATCCCCAGTAGGGGTCATGCAGGAGGCGGCTGATCAATGATTCTCATCATTAATATTTCAATATTGAAATATTAATATTGAAATATTAATGTAATTAATATTGAAATAACTGAAATCAATAAAAATATATTTTTTAAAAAGTGAAAGAGAAATGACAACTTTCTCAGACCAGCAAAAATTGAATTTATTGCCTTGTAAAAATACTAAATGACATTCTTTAGAAAGAAGAAAATGATATTGATTGGTCAGAAGCTCAGATCTACATTAGATGGAAGATCATGCCCTAGCTGGTTTGGTTCAGTGGATAGAGTGTCGCCTGTGGACTGAAGAGGCCCAGGTTCTATTCTGGTTAAGGGCACATGCTTGGGTTGTGGGCTCGATCCCCAGTAGGAGGCATGCAGGAAGCAGCTGATCAGTGATTCCTTCTCATCATTGATGTTTCTACCTCTCTCTCCCTCTTCCTTCCTATCTGAAATCAATAAAATATATTTTTAACAAAGAAGGAAGATCATCAGAGAAGGAATAAATGAAGATTAAAAAATAGTTTTACTTTTTATATTGTTAAATGATCAGTTCCAAATAATAGCAAAATATATTCACTGATTATAGCTAATGCATAAGTGAAATGAATAATAGCAATGATACAACAAACAGAAAGAAATACCCCGGGGAGTCCTTGGGGACTACGCTGAGGGGCCATTTGGTCCAGGAAACTAATTCAGAAACACCGCCATCTAAAGGCAGTGTCAGAAATAGATGCTTGTGTAAATACAACTAAAAGTAGGCAGACAAACAAAGCAGGCAGAGTGGTCCTGCCTGGCTGACACCAAGGCTGTGGCATCTGACACAGAGGAGTGGTGGATTGCTGGGAACTTCAACATGGTGCTAACTATCTAGAACAGTGGTTCTCAACCTTTCTAATGCCACGACCCTTTAATACAGTTCCTCATGTTGTGGTGACCCCCAACCATAAAATTATTATCGTTGCTATTTCATAACTGTAATTTTGCTACTTTTATGAATCATAATGTAAATATCTGTGTTTTCCGATGGTCTTAGGCGACCCTGCTAGCGGTTCTCAACCTGTGGATCGATCATCGGAAAACACAGATATTTACATTACGATTCATAATAGTAGCAAAATTACAGTTATGAAGTAGCAACGATAATAATTTTATGGTTGGGGGTCACCACAACATGAGGAACTGTATTAAAGGGTCGTGGCATTAGAAAGGTTGAGAACCACTGATCTAGAAGTAAGCTGAGACATGGAAGATAAAACAGTAGAGAGAGGTCTTAGACCAGCCCCCATGGGACATTAAATCACTGGAAAAGGAAGTAAATGAAATGGAGGCAAGCAATTTTTTTTTAATTTTTAATAAATCTTTATTGTTCAGATTATTACAGGTGTTCCTCTATTTTTTCCCCCCATAGCTCCCCTCCACCTGATTCCCCACCCCACCCCATGCCCTTACCCCCGCCACTGTCTTCATCCATAGGAGTAAGATTTTTGTCCAATCTCTTCCCGCACCCCTCACACCTGCTTCCCCTGAGAATCGTCAGTTCACTCCCTTTCTATATCCCTGATTCTATTATATTCATCAGTCCATTCTGTTCTTCAGATTTTTTATTCACTTGATTTTTAGATTCACTTGTTGGTAGGTATTTGATGTCATTTTGTTGTTCATAATTTTTATCTTTACCTTTTTCTTCTTCTTCCTCTTCTTAAAGAATACCCTTCAGCATTTCATGTAATCCTGGTTTGGTGGTGATGAACTCCTTTAGCTTTTTCTTGTCTGTGAAGCTCTTTATCTGACCTTCAACTCTGAATGATAGCTTTGCTGGGTAGAGTAATCTTGGCTGTAGGTTCTTGCTGCTCATCACTTTGAATATTTCTTGCCACTCCCTTCTGGCCTGCATAGTTTCTGTTGAGAAATCAGCTGACAGTCGTATGGGTACTCCCTTGTAGGTAATTAACTGTTTTTCTCTTGCTGCTTTTAATATTCTCTCTTTGTCTTTTGCCCTTGGCATTTTAATTATGATGTGTCTTGGTGTGGTCCTCTTTGGATTCCTCTTGTATGGGGTTCTGTGCGCTTCCTGGACTTGTACATCTATTTCTTTCACCAGGCAGGGAAAGTTTTCTGTCATTATTTCTTCTAATAGGTTTTCAATATTTTGCTCTCTCCCTTCTTCTGGCACCCCAAAAATTCGGATGTTGGTTCGCTTGAAGTTGTCCCAGAGGCTCCTTACACTATCTTCATATTTTTGGATTCTTTTTTCTTTTTGTTTTTCTGGTTGGATGTTTTTTGTTTCCACATATTTCAGATCTTTGGTTTGATTCTTGGGGTACGTTGATCTACAGTTGAGTTTCTGTATATTCTTTATTTCAGACAGTGTATGCTTCATTTCTGACTGATCCTTTTCCATTTTTTTGGCGTTCTCATTAAGCTCCTTGAAGGTCTCATCAAGTTTCTCAGCTGTTTTAAGAAGATTCTTGAGTAACCTTATAAATGTGGTTCTGAACTCTATGTCATCCAGTAGTTTGCTTTCCTCCGTTTCTTTCATTCGTGACATGTTTCTTTGTCTCCTCATTTTGGCTGCTTCCCTGTGTTGATGGAGTAGCTTTGTGTGGTAGGTGACCTATAGGGGGCAGTAGCTCAGCCTCCCCAATCACCTGATGTGGACACTCTTGGTACACCCCTTTGTGGGCTGAGTGCAAAGACTTGGTGCAGTTAAAGCCTTAATTGCTGTTGGTACACTGGGAGGAATTGACCTCCAGGCCAATTAGCTGTGAGCACTCACTGTGTCTATAATGGAAGAACTGCTGCGCTGAAGACACACTTATGGGGCAGGACTTGTTTCAGTGGGGCTTTGGTGCTCACTGAGTCTGCCTTTGAATGTGTCACTTATGGATGTGAGGAGTTGAAATCTGGTGTCTCACTCTGACCACTAGGTACACTGGCTTCTGGATCTCCAATGGGGTGCAGGTCAGCTACTGTCTGTGGCCATCCAGCAGGAGCTACAGTGAGAGCTACAGTTTTCTCCTCTTTGCTTGGGGTTTAGAGGTTTTGGAGCTGTCTGACCCAGGCTGCAAGTTTGCTAGGTTAAGCTGCGATAGGGCGGGGCTTTCTTCTGCTAATTGAGCTGTTTGGAGCTTGGGTGGGTTTGTAGGTTGTGCAGGGCGGGGCCTCAGGGCGTCACTAGGTTAGGGCGTGGCAAACAGCAATGGCTGCTAGTTAGCAGGCTCTGTGTCCCCAAGGGCGTCACGGAGTCCCATGCCCCAGTGCCGTAAACAATTATTCCTGCGCGCAGCTCTGCAAATAAGCCACCCTCACTGGCAGACAGTCCAGCTTCTCCCCGTAGGAGTTTGGGTCCCCCGCGTCTCCCCAGAAACTGGATTTCAGAGTAATCGGGGGCTTGTCTCCCTTTGGGTTGAAAAAAGCAACACCCGCCGCCAGCCCGGATCATGCACCTCCGTACCTCAGCTTTTCAGCGTTCGTGCACGTCTCAATGCTCTTTTCTCTTTCCTTCTAGTTGTAGAACTTCCACTCAGCCAGCTTTCCCGTGGTTCTGGGTGATAGACGTTTTGTCTTTTAGTTGAATTTTTGAAATTGTTGCGCGAGGCAGCAGTTTAGGTGTTTACCTACGCCGCCATCTTGGATTCTCCTCCAAGCAATTTGTCAGAGAAAGAATTCAAAGCCATGCTCATTAGGAAGCTGAAAAGGATGGAGGACAAATTGAACAACATGTAAGAATCAAAACAAAATGAAAAAGAACTAAGAATAAATGAAAAATGAAAAACACAAAGCACCAACAGTAGACTAGAAGAAGCTGAGGACTGCATCGCCAAGCTAGAAGACAAGGTAGAAAAAACACCCAAGCAGAGCAGCAACTGGAAACAACACTTAAAAAGCAGGAGGAGAGCCTAAGGGAGCTCTGGGACAACTCAAAACGAAACAGCATTCGCATAATAGGGGTGCAAAAAGGAGAGGAAACAGCAAGGAATGGAAAACCTGTTTGAAGAAATAATGACAGAAAACTTCCCTGATATTGGGAAGAAAAAAAGTCACACAAGGCCAAGTAGCTCACAGAGTCCCATACAAAATGAACCCAAAAAGACCGACACCAAGAAACATAATTTAATTGGCAAACATCAATGACAAAGTAAGAATCTCAAAGGTTAACAGAGAGAGACAGAAAGTTACCTACAAGGGATCTCGCATCAGACTATCGACTGATTTATCAACAGAAACACATCAGGCCAGAAAGGAATGGAATGAAATATACAAAGTGATACAAAGAAAGGCCTGAATCCAAGAATACTATACCCAGCAAGCCTATCATTCAAAATTGATGGTGTAATCAGGAACTATGCAAATCGATCGAATGGCCGAACAACCGGTGAAACAACCAGTCAAATGACTGGTCACTATGATGCACACTGACAACCAAGGGGCAGACACTCAACACAGAAGCTTCCCCCAGGCCGCAGGCCCCAGGTCAGCCAAGGCAGGTGCCAGCAGGGGCCCCCAATCATCCCACCGGTTGCCCCACAGTGCGAGGCAACTGGTGGCAGCAGTGGGAGGTGGGGCTGGCGAGCAGGCATGCCAGACTGGCCAAGGCAGGTACCAGGGAGTGCCCGATTGCCCCACCAGTCACCCCACAGGTTGATGCTGATCACTGGCCAGGGCTAGGAACCCTACCTGTGCATGAATTTTGTGCACCAGGCATCTAATCAATAATAAACTTAAATGTAAATGTATTACATGCTCCAATCAAAAGACATAGGGTAGCTGAATGGATAAGAAAACATGACCCCATATATCTGCTCTCTACAAGAGACCCACCTCAGAATAACAGACTTGCACAGACTGATAGTAAAAGGATAGAAAACAATTTTTTTCAGGTGAATGAAAATGAAAAATAAGCTGGGGTAGCAATAATTATATCTCATAAATTAAACCTCAAAGTGAAGGCTATAACAAGAGATAAGGAAGGCCACTTCATAATACTAAAGGGAGCAATTCAGCAAGAGGATATAACTCTGGTAAACATATGTGCACCCAGGGATTGGAAGATGGCGACCAGCAGGGAGGTAGGGAGGGAGAGAGAGAGAGAGGGTGAGGGAACCATAGAGGAGAGTGCAGACATGTCTGGTGTGTGTGTATATGAGCTAGGGACAGTTAGATTCTGCAGGTCCTCCAAGGGGCTGCCAAATCGGGCAGTCTTAGAAGGCGGAGCCCCACACACAAATCGGACAATTTTGGGTGGCCAGTGTGGGCACAGAGACCATACCATCTTGAGAAACAGAGCTGGTTGAGACTAGGATCCTGGCCTCAGCACCACCCAGTCTGGTCTCAGATGCATAAATAGGACCCTGCAGCCACTGGGGACAAAGAACTGCGACCACAGCTTCCGACCAACAAACAACAAGAATCCAGACTTCCTGGCCACAGATTTCTGTGAGTCAAAGAGCCTATCCCCTTCCCTACAGGATTGCAAATAGCGACATAGTAACTGATAGACCCACGCCTTGCTTGGGCTGCAGAGCCCCTATAGGAATTTGAGCTAGGCGGTGCACAGAGGGACTGCAGTGCCCCTACGAGAGTTTGAGTTTGGGAGCATGCGCACGGACGCAGAGCTGCTACAGGAATTTGAGCCTGTGCATGCACAGAGACCGGAACCTGCTCCTCGCAACGCAATCGGGTGACCAAACCCAAAGCCCACACAGGGCGACAGTGCCACCTGACATTGATTCTGGGCAAGTGCACACAGAAGTCTGTTTTCCGCAGCGCACACGGAAGTCTGTTTTCCTCAGTGCAGGCACGCCACAATGCTACTGTGCAACCCAGTCCCCCAGGTTTTCCCGGCAAGAGGCAGCACTGAGCACCACTGAATTGACTTGTTTCTTACCGTTTGCGCCTGGGATCCCTGACTCATAGCACATTCACACTAAGAGCCAGTGACCCCAATTCTTGGTGCATGTGCACACGGGGACCCTGATTCTTAGCGAGAAGCCGCATGAGGCAACAGAGACTCTGATACTCGATTCTTGGTGGAGACACAGGGAAACTCTGACTCCCGGCATGTGCTAGGGGACTCATTTTCGGCACATGCCAGTAGCACAGTGTAGGCGGTGTCAAAATACTAGGTGCGCACACGAGACCACACTGAAAGCTGGTAACACAAACCCTGCGCAAGCCCGGTTAGCACCAACCCACGGCAGCCACACGTCCTAGTGTCGGAGCACTTCAGTGACACTCGGGTGGTGTGAAGCTCCCAATGCACACAGCCCCAGGTTCATGCAACTCAAAGTTTGAACCTTCTAGTGATAGTCAGAATGGGGAGACAACACAATCCCCAAAGGAAAGAAAATGAGGAATAGCCAAAGAAGGAAATTAGTGAAATTGAAACATGGGAAATGACAAAAAAAAAAAAATTCAGAGGAATGGCTATACAATACATACACCAGATGGATGAGAAAATCAACAACCTATACAAGAATGAGGAAGAAATGAAAAGTGATATAGCTACAATAAAAACACCATGGAAAGTTTCAACAGTAGACTAGAAGAAGAAGAGGACCAAATTAGTGAGTTAGAAGATCAGGTACAGAAACAAGCCCAATCTGAACAGCAACTGGAGAAAAAAATTAAAAAACAGGAGGAAAGCCTAAGGGAGCTTTGGGACAACATTGAACTAAGTAACATAAATATAATAGGGCTGCCAGAAGGACAAGAAGAGCAGCAACAATTAGAAAATCTATTTGAAGAAATAATGACAGAAAACTTCCCAGATATGGGGAAGAAAAAAGTTATACAAGTACAGAGTCCCAAGCAGGATCAATTCCATAAGACCCCCACCAAGACACATCATAATTTCAATGGCAAATATTAACAACAAAGAGAAAATTTTAAAGGCGGCAAGAGAGAGACAGAGGGTTGCCTACAAAAGATCCCACATCAGATTATCAAATGATATCTCAACAGAAACACATCAAGCTTGAAGGGAATGGAAGGAGATATACAAAGTGTTGCAAAGCAAAGGACTGACTCCAAGAATACTGTATCCAGCAAGACTATCAATCAAAATTGAAGGGGAAATAAGGAGCTTCACAGGAAAAAAAAAGGCTAAGGGAGTTTATCACCACCAAACTAGCAATGCAAGAAATGCTAAAGGGAATACTGTAAAAAGAAGAAATAAAAAGGTAAGAAAGAACACAGATACAAAAATAGAAATGACTACAAACAAGTACCTTTCAATAATAACTTTAAACATAAACGGACTAAATGCTCCAATCAAAAGACATCGAGTGGCTGAATGGATAAAAAAACACCACCCATATATATGCTATCTACAAGAGACCCACCTCAGAACAAGGGACTCATACAGACTGAAAGTGAAGGGATGGAAAAATATCTTTCAGGCAAATGGAAATGAAAAAAAAAGCTGGGATAGCAATACTTATATCTGACAAAATAGACCTCAAAGTGAAGGCCATAACATGACATAAGGAAGGCCACTTCATAATACTAAAGGGATCGATACAACAACAGGCTATAACCCTGATAAACATATATGCACCCAATGCAAGAGCACCCAAATACATAACAAAACTCCTGGGAGATATCAAGGGAGAGATCGACAATAATACAATCACAGTAGGGGACTTTAATATACCACTGACATCACTGAATAAATCCTCTAGACAAAAAAAATCAGCAAAGAAACAGCAATCCTAAATGACTCACTAGATCAGATGGATCTTCAGAACATTGCATCCCAAAGCCACGGAATATACGTTCTTCTCAAGTGCACATGGACATTTTCAAAAATAGACCACATATTGGGTCACAAGCAAAGTCTCCCCAAATTCAAGAAGATTGAAATCATACCAAGCATCTTCTCAGACCAAATTGCCATAAAATTAGAAATAAACTACAATAAAAAACAATCCGAAAAATCTCAAACACTTGGAAGCTGAATAGCATGCTATTAAATAATGACTGGGTTACCAATGAGATCAAAGAAGAACTTAAACGCATCCTGGAAACTAATGACAACAAAAACACAACAATCCAAAATCTATGTGACACAATGAAAGCAGTCCTGAGAGGGACATTCATAGCTCTACAGGCCTACCTCAAAAAGCAAGAAAAAATGGTAGTAAATCATCTAATGCTACAACTCAAAGAATTAGAAAGAGAGCAACAAGAAGAGCCCAGACTGAGCAGAAGGAAAGAGATAATAAAGATCAGAGCAGTTATAAATGACATAAAGACCAAAAAAATTAATTCAAAAGATCAATGAAACCAAGAGCTGGTTCTTTGAAAAGATAAACAAGATTGAAGAACCTCTAGCCAGGCTCACCAAGAAGCAAAGAGAGAGGACTTCAGCCCTAACCAATTTGGCTCAATGGATAGAGCTTCGGGTCCCAGGTTCGATTCTGGTCAAGGGCATGTACCTTGGTTGCGGGCATATCCCCAGTAGTGGGTGTGCAGGAGGCAGCTCATTGATGTTTCTCTCCCATCAATGTTTCTAACCCTCTCTCCCCATTCCTGTCTTTAAAAAATCAATAAATTATATATTTTTTAAAAAGCGAGGACTCAAATAAAGAAAATCAGAGATGAGAGAGGAGAAATAACAACAGACCCCACAGAAATACAAAGGATCATTAAAAAATACTATGAACAACTCTACTCCAACAAACTAGACAACCTGGAGGAAATGGACATATTCCTAGAAAAATAAAGTCTTCCAAAAACTCAATCAGGAAAATTCTAAAAATCTCAATAGGCCGATAACTATGGGTGAAATTGAAGCATTAATCAAAAAGCTCCCAGCAAACAACAGCCTGGGGCCAGATGGCTTCACAGGGGAGTTATACCAAACATTCAAGAAAGAACTAAAGCCAATCCTCCTCAGACTATTACAAAATATTCAAGAGGAAGGAACACTTTAAAGCTCAATCTATGAAGCCAGCATCACCCTAATACCAAAACCAGATAAAGACAACCCAATGAAAGAGAATTACCACCCAATATCCCTCATGACCATAGATGCCAAAATCCTCAACAAAATTCTAGCAAACAGGATCCAGCACTACGTCAGAAAGATCATACACCATGAACAAGTAGGTTTTATCCCGGGGATACAAGGATGGTATAATATCTGCAAATCAATAAACGTGATACATCAGATAAACACTTTGAGAAATAGAAATCACATCATCATTTTAATTGATGCATAAAAAGCATTTTACAAAATCTAACACCCCTTCTTGATAAAAACTCTCAGCAAGCTGGGAATAGAAGGATCATACCTCAACATAATAAAGCTATATATGACAAACCCACAGCCAGCATCATATTCAATGGACAAAACTAAAACCATTTCCCCTAAGAACAGGAACAAGACAGGGATGCCCACTCTCACCACTCCTGTTTGACGTAGTACTGGAAGTACTAGCCATTGCAATCAGACAAGAAGAAGAAATAAAAGGCATCCAAATTGGAAAAGAAGAGAAACTAAGATGACGGCATAGGTAAGCACCTAAATTGCTGCCTCGCACAACAATTTCAAAACTACAACTGAAAGAACGGACATCATCCCAAACCACAGGAAAGCTGGCTTAGTGGAAATTCTACAACCACAAGGAAAGAGAAAAGCTCATGGAGAATTGGAAGAATGGCAAAGGGTTAAGGTACGGAGACACGCACGCAGAGAGGAAGAGCGGCTGAGAACCTGGCTGACTTTCTCTGGCGGGAGGGGGAAGGAAGCCCCTGACTGCACTGAACTCCAGTTCCAACTGCACTGAACCCCATTTCCGGGTGAAACCCAGTGGACCCAGGCCCATACAGGGGGAGTCTGGACTGTCAGGTAGAGAGAAAGGCACACAGACTCGGAGACTCGGGGGAGCCGCGGTGGGCAGGGGTCTGGAGGCGCATGCGAGTGCACACAAAGACTGTGGAGGATGCCACAGGCTTTCCCTAGCAAAAGGGGGTTGGAAGCTCCTGACTGCACTGAACCCCAGTTCCAGATGAGCCCCTGGGGACCCACACTCTTATAGGGGGAATCTGGACTGTCGGGCGGAAACTCGGGAGCTACGGAAGGCAGAAGTCTGGAGATGCGTGCGCAAGGGCAGGGCTGACGGGAAGCCAAGACTGTGTGCTCCGCCCTGAGACTCCACCCCATCCAAGCTGAGCACAAAGGCTTTTGCAATTTGACAAGTCTAATCCTATAAGGCTGTCTCCAGCACCAAACTTCTCCCAGCATAGACACAGCTGATCCTCACAGCCAACTGGCCTGGAGGTCAATTCCTCCCAGTGATACCAACAACAATCAAGACTTAACTACAACAAGGCTGTATACACAGTCCATGAAGGAGTGCAGCAAGAGAGTCCACCTCAGGTAACTGGGAGGCCGACCCACTGGGCCATATAGGAAACATAGCACACAAAGCTACCCTACCAACTCAGGGAAGCAGTGAAAATGAGGCGACAAAGAAACAGATCACCAACGAAAGAAATGGAGGAAAACAAACAACTGTATATAGAATTCAAAACCACGGTTATAAGGCTTTTAAAGAATACCCTAGAAAAGGCCAATAAATATAACAAGACCCTCGAAGATATGAAAAAGGACCAACTAGAAATTAAACATACACTGACTGAAATAAAAAATATTATACAGAGACCCAACAACAGACTAGAGGAATGCAAAAATCAAGTCAAAGAATTGAAATACAAAGAAGCAAAAAACACTCAACCGAAAAAGCAAAAAATAATAATTTAAAAAATCCAAAAAGTTGAAGATAGTGTAAGGAGCCTCTGGGACAACTTCAAGCGTACCAACATCAGAATTATGGGGGTGCCAGAAGAAGAGAGAGAGCAAGATACTGAAAACCTATTTGAAGAAATAATGACTGAAAACTTCCCTCACCTGGTGAAAGAAATAGACTTACAAGTCCAGGAAGCACACAGAATCCCAAACAAAAGGAATCCAAAGAGGACCACACCAATACACATCATAATTAAAATGCCAAGGGCAAAAGACAAAGAGAGAATATTAAAAGCAGCAAGAGAAAAGCAGTTAGTTACCTACAAGGGAGCACCCATACGATTGTCAGCTGATTTCTCAACAGAAACTATGCAGGCCAGACAGGAGTGGCAAGAAATATTCAAAGTCATGAATAGCAAGAACCTACAACCAAGATTACTCTACCCAGCAAAGCTATCATTCAGAATTGAAGGTCAGATAAAGAGATTCACAGATAAGAAAAAGCTAAAGGAGTTCATCACCACCAAACCAGTATTATGTGAAATGCTGAAAGGTATTCTTTAAGAAAAGGAAGAAGAAAAAAGTAAAGATAAAAATTATGAACAACAAATATCTATCAACAAGTGAACCTAAAAATCAAGTGAATTAAAAACCTGAGGAACAGAATAAACTGGTGAATATAATAGAATCAGGGGCATAGAAAGGGATTGGACTGATAAATCTCAGGGGGAAAAAGGTATGGGGGTGCAAGAAGAGGCTGTACAAAAATCGTACACCTGTGGATGAGGACAGTGCGGGGAAGGTAAGGGCAGAGGGTGGGGTGGGAACCAGGTGGAGGGGAGCTATCAGGAGAAAAGGAGAAACCATTGTAATCTGAATAAAGGTTTATTAAATTTACCGAAACACAAATTGGAAAAGAAGAAGCAAAGCTGTCCTTATTTGCATATGACATGATTTTGTACATAGAAAACCCCAAAGACTCCATCAAAAAGCTATTAAACTTAATAAATGAATTCAGCAATTGAGCAGGATACAAAATTAACTCCAAGAAATCTATGGCATTTCTTTACACCAATAGTGAACTTACAGAAGGAGAGACTAAAAAAGCAATCCCATTTACCACTGCACCAAAAAAATTAAGATAGTTAGGAATAAATTTAACTATGGAGGTAAAAGACCTATATGCCAAAAACTGCAGGACAGTGGAAAAAGAGTTAGAGGAAGATGTAAACAGATGGAAGAACATACCATGTTCATGGATTGGTAGAATCAACATCATTAAAATGTCCATACTACCCAAAGAAATCTATAGATTCAATGCACTTCCTATTAAAATTCCAATGGCATATTTCACAGACCTAGAATAAACTTTCCAAAAATTCATCTGGAATAAAAAAGACCCTGAATAGCTGCAGCAATCCTGAGAAAGAAGAACAAGGTAGGTGGCATCTCAATACCAGATATCAAGCTGTATTACAAAGCCACTGTTCTCAAAACAGCCTGGTATTGGCACAAGAACAGACATATAAGTCAATGGAATAGAATAGAGAACCCAGAAATTAACCCAAACCGCTATGCCCAATTAATATTTGACAAAGAAGGCATGAACATAAAATGGAGTCAGGACAGTCTCTTCAACAAATGGTGTTGGGAAAATTGGACAGATACATGCAAAAAATGAAACTAGACCACCAACTTAACACCATACACAAAAATAAAATGGATAAAGGATTTAAACATAAGATGGGAAACCATAAAAATACTAGAAGAATCCACAGGCAGCGAAATCTCAGACATATACCGAAGGAACCTTTTCACCAATACTGCTCCTAGGGCAATGGAAACTAAAGAGAAAATAAACAAATGGGACCACATCAAAATAAAAAGCTTTTTCACAGCAAAAGAAACTATCAACAAAACAACAAGAAAGCCCAGTGCAGGGGAGAACATATTTGCCACTGTCATCACCAATTAGGGTTTAATCTCCAACATTTACAGGGAACTCATACAACTTAACAAAAGGAAGATAAACAATCCAAACAAAAAATAGGCAAAGGACCTAAATAGACACTTTTTGAAGGAGAGAAGCAAGGCCAAGAGACATATGAAAACATTGTCAAAGTCACTAATTATCTGAGAGATGCAAATCAAAACAATATCACACTGTGGAAAACAGTATGGAGTTTCCTCAAAAAACTAAAAAGGGAACTCCCATTTGACCCAGTGATCCCACTTCTCAGAATATATCCCAAGAAATTAGAAACACCAGTCAGAAAGGATATATGCACCACTATGTTCATAGCAGCACAATTTACCATAGCTAAGATTTAGAAACAGCCTAAAGTGCCCATCAGCAGATGAGTGGATTAAAAAACAGTGGTACATCTACACAATGGAATACTACACTGCAGTAAAAAAGGAGTCCATTTGCAACAGCATGGATGGAACTGGAGAGCATTATGCTAAGTGAAATAAGCCAGTCAGAGGAAGATAAATATCACATGATCTCACTCATTTGTGGAATATAATGACCAACATAAACTGATGAACAAAAACAGATCCAGAGACAAAGAAGCATCGATCAGACTGCCAAACCTCAGAGGGAAGATAGGGGAGGGTGGGGGAAAGGAGGAGAGATCAACCAAAGGACATGTATGCATGAATATAAGCCTAACCAATGGACACGAAGACCAGGGGGGCAAGGGCATGATTCGGGGGTGGGTTGGGTGGTTAGTGGAGGGATGAGGACATACATGTAATACCTTAATCAATAAAGGAATTTAAAAAACGCATATGTGCACCCAATGCAGGAGCACCCAAATACATTAGAAAAACTTCTGGAAGATATCAAGGGAGAGATCAACAGCAATTCAGTCATACTAGGGGACTTTAATACCCTACTGACACCACTGTATAAATTACCTAAACAAAAAATCAGCAAAGTAATATCAGTCCTAAGTGATTCACTAGATCACATCTTCAGAACATTTCACCCCAAAGCTATAGAAGATACATTCTTCTCAAGTGCTCACAGGGCATTTTCAAAGATAGAGCACATATTGGGACACAGGCAAAGTCTCTTCAAATCCAAGGATAAAAATCATATTAAGCATCCTTTTAGACCACAATAGCATAAGATTAGAAATCAACTACAATAAAAAACACTGAAAAAAAACAAACACTTGGAGGCTCAATAGTATGCTATTAAACAATGAATGGGTTACCAAAGAGATCAAAGAAGAAATAAAAAGCATCCTGGTAACAAACGACAATGAAAACACAATAATCCAAAGTCTGTGGGACACAATGAAAGCAGTCTTGAGAGGGAAGTTCATAGCTCTACAGTTCTACCTCAAAAAAGAAGAAAAAATGATAATAAATGATCTAACCCAACAATTGTAAGAATTAGTAAGAGAACAGCAAGAAAAGCCCAGAGTAAGCAGAAGGAAGGAAATAATAAAGATCAGAGTGAAAATAAACGACATAGAGACAAACAACAACAACAACAATACAAAACATCAATAAAACCAAGAGCTGGTCCTTCAAAAGGATAAACAAGATTGATGAACCTCTAGCCAGGCTCACCAAGAAGCAAAGAGAGAGGACCCAAATAAAATCAGAAATGAAAGAAGTGAAGTAACAACCAACCCCACAGAGATACAAGGATTATGGAAAAATACTATGAACAACTCTATTACAATAAACTGGACAACCTAGACAAAATGAACATATTCATAGAAAATACAAGCTTTCAATCTCAATCAGGAAAAAAATCAAAAAAATCTTAATAGGTTGATAATTACCAAAGAAATTGAAGCAGTAATAAAAAACCTTCCAGCAAACAAAAGTCCGGGGCCAGATGGCTTCACAGGGGAGTTTTATAAAGCGTTCAAAGAAGAACTAAAGTTGGTTCTCCTCAGACTATTCCAAAAAAATCAAGAGGAAGGCACACTTCCAAGCTCTTTATATGAAGCCAGCATTACCAAAACCAGATAAAGACACCACAAAGAAAGAATGGCAGGCCAATATCCTTGATGAATATAGATGCTGAAATTCTCAACAAAATTCTAGCAAATCGGATCCAGCAAGGTATCAGAAAGATCATACACCATGACCAAGTGTGATTTATTCTGGGGATGCAAGGATGGTACAATATCCGCAAACCAATAAACATGATACATCACATAAACAAATTGAGAGATAAAAATCACATAATCATATCAATCAATACTCCCACTTTGCTGAGAGATTAAAAACTCTCAGCAAAGTGGGAATAGAGGGATCATATCGCAACATAATAAAAGCCTTATATGTCAAACCTACAGCCAACATCATATTCAATGGGTAAAAACTAAATGCATTCCCCCTAAGAACAGGAACAAAACAAGGATGCTCACTTTTACAACTCCTGTTCAATATAGTAATGGAAGTGCTAGCCATAGTGATCAGACAAGAAGAAGAAATAAAAGGCATGCAAATTGGGGGAAAAAGAAGTAAAACTCCTTATTTGCAGATGACATGATACTGTACATAGAAAACCGCAAAGACTCCATCAAAAAACTATTAGACTTAATAAATGAATTCTGCAATGTAGCAGGATACGAAATTAACACCCAGAAATCTATGGCTTTTTTATACACCAATAATGAACTCACAAAACGAACAACTAAGAAAATAATCCCATTTTCCTTTGGAAAAAAAATTAAGATATCTAGGAATAAACTAAGGAGGTAAAAGACCTATACTAGGAAAACGTAATGAACATTGTAAAAAGAGATAGAGGAAGACATAAACAAATGGAAGGACATACCATGTTCATGAATTGGTAGAATCAACATTAAAATGTCCATACTACCCAAAGCAATTTATAGGTTTAATGCAATATCCATTAAAATACAATGGCATATTTCACATACCTAGAATGAACTCTACAAAAGTTCATATGGAATTTTAAAAAGACCACAAATAGCCATAGCAATCCTGAGAAAGAAGACCAAAATTGGAGGGATCACAATACTAGCTATCAAACTATATTACAAAGCCACGGTTCTCAAAACTTCCTGTTACTGGCACAAGAACAGACATATAGGGCAATGGAACAGAACAGAGAACCCAGAAGTAGACCCAAGCCTTTATGCTCAATTAACATTTGACAACGGAGGCAAGAACATACAATTCAGTCAAGAGAATCTCTTCAATAAATGGTGCTGGGAAATTTGGTCAGATTACATGTAAAAAAATGAAACAAGATCACCAACTTACACCATACACAAAAACAAACTCAAAATGATTAAAGGACTTAAATATAAGATGGGAAACCATAAAAATCTTAGAAGACTCCCTAGGCAGCAAAATATCAGACATATGTCATAACAATATCTTTACCGATGTAGCTCCTCGCTCAATGGAAACTAAGGAGAAAATAAACAAACGAGACTACATCAAAATAAAAAGCTTCTGCACAGCAAAAGAAACCAACAACAAAACAACAAGAAAGCCCACTGCATGGGAGAACATATTTGCCAATGCCATTTCAGATAAGGGTTTAATTTCCAAAATTTACAGGAACTCATGCAACTTAACAAAAGGAAAATAAACAATCAAAAAATGGGAAAGGATCTAAGTAAACACTTTTTGAAAGATGATATACAGAAGGCCGAGAGACATATTAAAACATGCTCAAAGTCACTAATCATATGAGAGATGCAAATCAAAACGACAGTGAGGTACCAGTCAGAATGGCTATCATCAACAAATGACAGGTGCTGGCAAGGATGTGAAAAAAAAAGGAACCCTTGTGCACTGCTGGTGGGTGTGCAGACTGGTGTAGCCATGGAAGACAGTATGGAGTTTCCTCAAAAAGTTAAAAATGAATTAAATTTTTAAAAAAAGGTAAAAATGGAAGTCCCATTTGACCCTGTAATCCCACTTCTAGAACTATATACCAAGAAACCAGAAACACCAATCAGGAAAGATATGTGCACCTCTGTGTTCATAGAAGCACAATTTAAATTAGCTAAGATTTGGAAACAGCCTAAGTGCCCATCAGCAGATGAGTGGATTAACAAACTGTGGTACATCTACATAATGGAATACTACACTGCTATAAAAAAGAAGGAACTTTTACCATTTGCAACAGAATGGATGGAACTGGAGAGCATTATGCTAAGCTTAATAAGCCAGTCAGAAGAAGATAAATATCACATGATCTCACTTATATGATCAACATAAACTGATGAACAAAAATGGATCCAGAGACAAGGTTGCAGTGAGCAGACTGTCCAACCTCAGGGAAAAGGCAGGGGAGGGGGGGGGGCTGATTTGAGATCAACCAAAGGACTTGTATGCATGCATATTAACAGGATAAATGGACACAGACACTGGGATGGTGGGGGTTTGCCCTTGGGGGTGGAAGTGGCCAGGAGGAAGGTTAATTGGGGGAAAAAAGGAGACATGTAATACTTTAAACAATAAAAGTTGTTGGATTTCATTTTTTAAAAAAAGAATACCATTTAAAAGAATTATAACCATACAGTGTATACTCTTAGACCACAATAGAGTTAAACTAGAATTCAGCCCTGGCTGGCATTGCTAAGTGGTTAGAGTGTCTTTTTGTGCACCAAGGGGTCACGGGTTTGATTCCAGGTCAAGAGCACATACATGTGTTGCAGGTTCGATCTCTTGCCCCACTCAGGGTAAATATAAGAGGCAGCCAATCAGTGTGTCTCTCTCATATTGGTGTTGCTCTCCCCACTCCACTCAATCTAAAAAGAAATGGAAAAAATGTCCTCAGGTGAGGATTAACAAAAAAATAAATAAAATGAAGGGAAAGCAGTGGTATTTTTAAGTTTGAGAAAAAAAAAACCATCAATTTTTATTATATCTTTATGCTACTAAACTGCAATTTTTCAAATGAAATGAAAACTTTTTAAGTATTAAAATCACTAAAATATGGGTATTATGAAAAATAAACTAGAATTAAGTAGGCAGCTGGAAAATCTCAAAATACTTATAAACAGTACACTTTTATGCTGAAAAGCAAGCACCTACAAAGAAGAAGACTACTCTGTTCAGCAAGTGTATCCTTTAAAAATTGAAGCTGAAATAAACAGCTTCCCAAACCCACTTCTCCCTTCCTTCCCCCCCCCCCAAAAAAAAACCCACAAAGGCACAAAGGAGTTTATACTACCAAACCAGTATTACAAGAAATGTTAGCACTATCCTCATTCTCTAATTTGAACACCAGATAAAAACACCACAAAGAAAGAAAGTTATAGGCCAATATACCCAATGAACATAAATGCTAAAATCCTCAGCAAAATATTAGCAAACGAGATCCAGCAACAATTAAAAAGATAATACGCTATGATAAGTAGGATTTGTTACTGGGATGCGAGGTTAGTACAATATCCACAAGTCCTAAACTTGTGTGACTGTTTCGTTCACCAGGTTAGGGAAGTTTTCTGCCATTATTTCTTCAAACAGGTTCTCTATCCCTTGCTGACTTTCTTCACATCCTGGCATTCCTTTGATGTGAATATTGTTACATTTCATGTTGTCCCACAGCTCACTAAAGCTGTTGTCCTGATTTTTGTTCTTTTTTTCTTTTGAGTTCTCTGATTGAGTGATTTTTTTCTATCCTCTATTCTCATTCACTGATCTGACCCTTCTCTTCCTATAATCTGCTCTTTATTCCTTCAAATGTGAAGAATGCTACGTCATTCTTCATTTATAACTTATAATTTTTTATAGTTCTTCATCTTTTCTCATACTGTTGAGCATCCTTGTAATCATTATCCTGAACTCTATATTTGATAAATTCCTTTTTTTAATCTATAATTTCTTTATTGATTGAGGTATTACATATGTGTCCTCATCTCCCCGTTAACCCCCCACCTCCCCAACTCATGCCCTCTCCCCCCTGTTGTCTGTGGCCATTGGTTAGGCTTATATGCATGCATACAAGTCCTTTGGTTGATCTCTCCCCCTTACCCCCACCCTCCCTTACCTTCCCTCTGAGGTTTGACAGCCTTATCGCTGCTTCTCTGTCTCTGGATCTGTCACTGTTCATCAGTTTATGTTGTTCATTATATGCCATAAAAGAGTGAGATTATGTGGTATTTATCTTTCTCTGACTGGCTTATTTCACTTAGCGTAATGCTCTCCAGTTCCATCCATGCTGTTGCAAATGGTAAGATTTCCTTCTTTTTTACCGCAGCATAGTATTCCATTGTGTAGATGTACCACAGTTTTCTAAACCACTCATCTGCTGATGGGCACTTAGGCTGTTTCCAAATCTTAGCTATGATGAATTGTGCTGCTATGAACATAGGGGTGTATATATCCTTTCTGATGGGTGTTTCTAGTTTCTTGGGATATATTCCCTAGAAGTGAAATCGCAGGGTCAAACTGGAGTTCCATTTTTAGTTTTCTGAGGAAACTCCATACTGTTCTGCACAGTGGCTGCACCAGCAGTGAAGGAGGGTTCCTTTTTCTCCGAATTCTCACCAGCACTTGTCATTTGTTGATTTGTTGATGATAGCCATTCTGACAGATGTGAGATGGTACCTCATTATTGTTTTGATTTGCATCTCTTGGATGATTAGTGACTTTGAGCATGTTTCATATGTCTCTTGGCCTTCCTTCTGTCTTCTTTCCAAAAGTATCTGTTTAGGTCCTTTGCCCATTTTTTGATTGGATTATTTATCTTCCTTTTGTTAAGTTGTATGAGTTCCCTGTAAATGTTGGAAATTAAACCCTTATCAGTGATAACATTGACAAATATGTTCTCCCATGCAGTGGGTTTTCTTGTTGTTTTGTTGATAGTTTATTTTGCTGTGAAAAAGCTTTTTATTTTGATATAGTCCCATTTGTTTATTTTCTCTTAAGTTTCCACTGCCCTAGGAGCAGTATCAGTGAAGAAATTGCTTCAGCATATGTCTGAGATTTTTCTGGCTGTGGATTCCTCTAGTATTTTTATGGTTTCCCGTCTTATGTTTAAGTCCTTTATCCATTTTAAGTTTATTTTTGTGTATGATATAAGTTGGTGGTTTAGTTTTCACTTTTTGCATGTATCTGTCCAATTTTTCCAACACCATTTATTGAAGAGACTGTCTTGACTCCATTGTATGCTCTGGCCTCCTTTGTGGAATAATAATTGGTTTGGGTCGATTTCTGGATTCTCTATTCTATTCCATTGATCTGTATGTCTGTTTTGTGCCAGTACCAGGCATTTTTGAGAACAGTGGCTTTGTTGTATTGCTTGATATCTGGTATTGTAATCCCTCCAACATTGTTCTTTCTCAAGATTGCTGCAGCTATTCGGGGTCTTTTTTATTCCAGATGAATTTTTGGAAAGTTTGTTCTAGGTCTGCAAAATATGCCGTTGGTATTTTAATGGGGATTGCATTGAATCTATAGATTGCTTTGGGTAGTATAAATATTTTGATGATATTGATTTTACCAATCCAAGAACATGGTATGTTCTTCCATCTGTTTATGTCTTCCTCTATTTCTTTTTTCAGTGTCCTATAGTTTTCTGCGTATAGGTCTTTTACCTCCTTAGTTAAGTTTATTCCTAGCTATCTTAATTTTTTTGGTGCGATGGTAAATGGGATTGCTTTTTAGTCTCTCCTTCTGTAAGTTCACTATTGGTGTAAAGAAATGCCATAGATTTCTTGGCATTAATTTTGTATCCTGCTACATTGCCAAATTCATTTATTAAGTCTAATAAATTTTGGACGGATTCTTTAGTGTTTTCTATGTACAGTATCATGTCATCTGCGAATAAGGACAGTTTTACTTCTTCTTTTCCAATTTGGATGCCTTTTATTCTTCTTGTCTGACTGCAATGGCTAGTACTTCCAATACTGTGTCAAACAGGAGTGGTGAGAGTGGGCATCCCTGTCTTGTTCTTGTTCTTAGGGGAAATGGTTTTAGTTTTTGTCCATTGAGTATGATTTTGGCTGTGGGTTTGTCATATATGGCTTTTATTATGTCAAGGTATGATCCTTCTATTCCCAGCTTGCTGAGAGTTTTTATCAAGAAAGGGTGTTGGATTTTGTCAAATGCTTTTTCTGCATCAATTGATATGACTATGTGATTTTTATCTCCCAATTTGTTTGTGTGATGTATCATATTTATGGATTTGCAGATATTGTACCATCCTTGCATCCCCGGGATAAATCCTACTTGGTCATGGTGTATGATCTTTCTAATGTACTGCTGGATCCTATTTGCTAGAATTTTGTTGAGGATTTTGGCATCTATGTTCATGAGGGATGTTGGCCTATAATTCTCTTTCATTGTGTTGTCTTTATCTGGTTTTGGTATTAGGGTGATGCTGGCTTCATAGAATGAGCTTGAAAGTGTTCCTTCCTCTTGAATTTTTTGGAATGGTCTGAGGAGGATAGGTTTTAGTTCTTCCTTGAAGGTTTGGTATAACTCCCCTGTGAGGCCATCTGGCCCCAGGCTTTTGTTTGCTGGGAGCTTTTTAATGACTGCTTCGATTTCTTCCATGGTTATCAGCCTATTGAGATTTTTAGAGTCTTCCTCATTGAGTTTTAGAAGGTTGTATTTTTCTAGAATATGTCCATTTCCTCCAGGTTGTCTAGTTTGTTGGAGTATAGTTGTTCATAGTATTTTTTAAAAAATATATGTTTATTGACTTTTTTACAGAGAGGAAGGGAGAGAGATAGAGTTAGAAACATCAATGAGAGAGAAACATCTCTCTCATCAATGAGAGAGAAACATGCCTCCTGCACACCCCCGACTAGGGATGTGCCCACAACCCAGGTACATGCCCCTGACCAGAATCGAACCCGGGACCCTTCAGTCCACAGGCTGATGCTCTATCCACTGAGCCAAACCGGTTTTGGCAATTCATTAGTATTCTTTAACAATCCTTTGTATTTCGGTGGGGTCTGTTGTTATTTCGCCTCTTTCATTTCTGATTTTTTTTACTTGTGTCCTCTCTCTTTGCTTTTTCGTGAGCCTGGCTAGAGGTTCATCAATCTTGCTTATCCTTTCAAAGAACCAGCTCTTGGTTTCATTGATCTTTTGTAATGTTTTTTGTTATTTTGTTTTGTTTTGTGTGTTTTTGTGGGTTTTTTTGGTCTCTATGTCATTTATTTCTGCTCTTATCTTTATTATTTCCTTCCTTCTGCCCACTCTGGGCTTTTCTTGTTGCTCTCTTTCTAATTATTTGAGTTATATAGTTAGATGATTTACTACCATTTTTTCTTGTTTTTTGAGGTAGGCATATAGAGCTATAAATGTCCCTCTCAGGACTGCTTTCATTGTGTCCCATAGATTTTGGATTGTTGTGTTTTTATTGTCATTAGTTTCCAGGATGTTTTTAAATTCATATTTGATCTCATTGGTAACCCAGTCATTATTTAATAGTGTGCTATTCAGTTTCCAAGTGTTTGAGTTTTTCTGAATTGTTTTTATTTTATTTTATTTTTTTCAAAAACCGTATCATTTTACTCATATGTGGGATAAAAACTGAAAGCAACAAATAAACAAACAAGACAAACAAAAACTCATAGACACAAACAACAGTATAATGGTTACCAAAGGGAAAGGGGGATAGGGTGTGGAGATGGTAGTAAAGGGTGAAAAGGGGTCAAATATATGGTGATGGAAGGAAATTTGACTTTGAGTGGTAAACACACAATGCTATATGCAGATGATGTATCATAGAATTGTACATTTGAAGCATATTATTTTTAAAAATATTTGCATCAGTTCTTTGGTTAATCTTTTCCCATCCATCTCCCCATCCCAGCCTTCCCTCTGAGATTTGACAATTTGTTCCATGCTTCTGTGTCTCTGGATCTATTTTGTTGATCAGTTTATTTATTTATTTTTAGAGTTCACATATGAGTGAGATCATGTGATACTTGTCTTTCTCTGACTGACGTATTTTGTTTAGTATAATACTCTCCAAGTCCCTCCATGCTGTCTCAAAGGGTAAGAGATCCTTCTTTTTTACTGCTGCATAGTTTTCTATAGAGTAAATGTACCACAGCTTTTTTTTATCCACTCATTTACTGATGGGAACCTGGGCTGTTTCCAGTTGTTAGCTATTGTAAATTGTGCTACTATGAACATAGGGGTGCATATATTCTTTCTGATGGGTGTTTCAAGTTTCTTAGGATACATTCTTAGAAGTAGGATCACTGGGTCAAATGGAAGTTCCATATTTAAGTTTTTGAGAAAACTCCATACTGTTTTTCACAGTGGCTGCACCAGTCTGCATTCCCACCAGCACTGCACTAGGGTTCTCTTTTTTCCACATCCTCGCCAGCACTTGTCATTTGTTGGTTTGTTGAAATTAGCCATTCTAACAGGTGTGAGGTGATACCTCATTATAGTTTTAATTTGCATATATGACATGATTAGTGAGCATTTTTTTATATGCCTCATGGCCATCAGTATATCCACTTTAGAGAAGTATTTATTTAGATCTCTTGCCCATTTTTCTAATTGGATTGTTTGTCTTTTGTTTTTTTATTGTAATTTTTTTCTAATATTATGCCATTGTAGTCTGAGAAGATGCTTCGTATGATTTCAATCTTCTTGAATTTGTGGAGACTCTGCTTGTGACCCAATATGTGGTCTATTTTTGAAAATGTCCATGTGCACTTGAGAAGAATGTATATTCCGTGGCTTTGGGATGCAATGTTCTGAAGATGTCCGTTAAGTCTATCTGATCTAGTGAGTCATTTAGGATTGCTGTTTCTTTGCTGATTTTGTGTCTAGAGCAGTGGTTGGCAAACTCATTAGTCAACAGAGCCACAATTTGCTGACCACTGGTCTAGAGGATTTATCCAGTGATGTCAGTGGTATATTAAAGTCCCCTACTGTGATTGTATTGTTGTCGATCTCTCCCTTGATATCTCCCAGGAGTTTTGTTATGTATTTGGGTGCTCCTCCATTGGGTGCATATATGTTTATCAGGGTTATATCCTCTTGTTGTATCGATCCCTTTAGTATTATGAAGTGGCCTTCCTTATGTCTTGTTATGGCCTTCATTTTGAGGTCTATTTTGTCAGATATAAGTATTGCTATCCCAGCTTTTTTTTTCATTTCCATTTGCCTGAAAGATATTTTTCCATCCCTTCACTTTCAGTCTGTATGAGTCCCTTGTTCTGAGGTGGGTCTCTTGTAGATAGCATATATATGGGTGGTGTTTTTTTATCCATTCAGCCACTCGATGTCTTTTGATTGGAGCATTTAGTCCGTTTATGTTTAAAGTTATTATTGAAAGGTATTTGTAGTCATTTCTATTTTTGTATCTGTGTTCTTTCTTACCTTTTTATTTCTTCTTTTTACAGCATTCCCTTTAGCATTTCTTGCATTGCTGGCTTGGCAGTGATAAACTCCCTTAGCCTTTTTTTGTCTGTGAAGCTCCTGATTTCCCCTTCAATTTTGATTGATAGTTTTGCTGGATACAGTATTCTTGGATTCAATCCTTTGCTTTGTAACACTTTGTATACTTCCTTCTATTCCCTTCAAGCTTGACTTGTTTCTGTTGAGACATAATTTGATAATCTGACGGGGGATCCTTTGTAGGTAACTCTCTGTCTCTCACAGACTTTAAGAGTCTCTCTTTGTTGTTAACATTTGACATTGTAATAGTGATGTGTCTTAGTCTGGGTCTTATGGGATTGATCATGCTTGGGACTCTCTGTACTTGTGTAACTTTTTTCTTCCCCATATCCGGGAAGTTTTCTGTCATTATTTCTTCAAATAGATTTTCTAATCCTTGCTGCTCTTCTTGTCCTTCTGGCAGCCCTGTTATACATATGTTACTTTGTTTCATGTTGTCCCAAAGCTCCCTTAGGCTCTCCTCCTGCTTTTTAATTTTTTTCTCTAGTTGCTGTTCAGATTGGGCTTATTTCTGTACCTGACCTTCTAACTCACTAATTCGGTCCTCCTCTTCTAGTCTACTGTTGAAACCTTCCATGGTGTTTTTATTGTAGCTATATCACTTTTCATTTCTTCCTGATTCTTGCATAGGTTGTTGATTTTCTCATCCATCCGGTGTATGAATTGTATAACCATTCTTCTGAATTTTTTTTCTATCATGTTCCATGTTTCAATTTCACTAATTTCCTTTCTTGGCTACTCCTCATTTACTTTCCTCTGGGGATTGTGTCATCTCCCCATTCTATCACCAGAAGGTTCAAATGTCGAATTGTGTGGGCCTGGGCATGTGCATTGGGAGCTTCACACCACCCGAGTGTCACTTTAGAGCTCCGACACTAAGATGTGTGGCTGCCGTGGGTTGGTGGGAACCAGGCTCGCCCAGAATCAGCGTTACCAGCACTCATTTTTTGCGCACCTAGAATCAGGGACCCCGCCTGCACCACACTGAAACAGAGACACAGCTGGCATGTGCTAAAAATCAGAGCATCCTATTGTGTGCCAGGAGTCAGAGTTCCCCTGTGCCTGCACCAAAAATTGAGTGTCAGAGTCTCTGTTGCTTCGTGTGGCCTGGCACTGAGAATCAGGGACCCCAGGTGCACACGATAAGAAACAGAGTCAAGTCACTGGTGCTTAGTCCTGCTCCCACCTGGAGAATTGGGGTTCTGGTCAGCTTAGGTGACTGATTTACACAGTAGCACTGTGTCAGCAGGAGGTTCACTCCTGCGCTGCAGAAAACAGACTTCCGCGTACACTTGCCCAGAATAAAAGTCAGGTGGCACTGCAGCCCTGTGTGGGCTTCTGATTTGGTCGCTGGATTGCATTGCGGGGAGTAGATTCCCAGTGTCTGCACACTCCCAGGGTCAAATTCTTGTAGTGGCGCTGCCGTCCATGTGAGGGGCGGGTCTATCAGTTTCTATGGCACTGCCTGCGACCCTGAAGGGAGGGGGATAGGCTCTGTGACTCACAGAAATCTACAGCTGGGATGTCTGGATTCTTGGTGTCTGTGGGTCTGCAGCTGTGGTCGCAAGTCTGTCCCCAGTGCCTGCAGGGTCCTGGTTTGTGTCTGAGACAAGACTGGGTGGTGCTGAGGCCAGGATCCTAATCTCAAGCAGCTCTGTTTCTCAAGATGGCATGGTCTCTGTGCCAGTACTGGCTGCTCAGAAGTGTCCACTTTTTTGCGCGGGGCTCCGCTGTCTAAGACTACCCGGTTTGGCAGCCCCTTGGAGGACCTGCAGAATCTAACTGTCCCTAGCTCATACACACACACACCAAACACATCCACACACTCCTCTATCGCTCCCTCACTCTCTCACACTCTCTCCCTCCCTACCTTCCTGCCAGTCACCATCTTCTCTATCTTGATAAATTTCTTATCTCCATTTCATTTAGCTCTTCTGGAGAATTCTTTTGTTTTTTCATTTGGGATTTTTTTTTTTTTTTAATGTGGGAGCCCGGCCAGCCCTCTCGTGCCTCTCTCCTTCCTACCAGTCTCTATCCAGTTTCCACTTTCTGTCCTTGGTTTTCAGGTTCCCTCCAGCTAGTCTTCAGTTGATTGTTCAGGACGGTTTTTCTATATTTTAGTTGTAATTACAGTTTGGTCCTGGGAGAGTTTCAGTGTAGCTTCTACTTAATCTGTCACCATTTTCTATCTCTGTAAGTTTTTATTTTAATTTCAGATTCAGTGGGGCTTTATCTTTGGGCTTTTATGCATCTGAAATCAGTAGTGTTTATTAGGGTTATTTTGAACTAGCATCTACTAACTGCCCTAGGGATAGTTCCATGGAAAGATGCTTTTTATGGTAGGCTTAGGATTTGGAGCCTCCAAAACCATGCAAAATCATATGAATTTCTGCTTAAACGTATGTTATTTGAGGCCAATTTATATATGGATTTTCAGAGGTTATTTTGCCTCCCAGAGATCAGTGAAGACAAATTGCCTTTTCTTTTTTCTTTGTCAGTAGAATGACATTTTCTGGTCTATTCTTTTAGTAAGAGTTCAATCCTTCAAGTGTTCAATTTTGTGGAGTAAGAAATGGTCAGAGGGGGGAGGACAAGAATCTCAGTTCTAACTTCCTGCTTTTAATTTGTCAAAATCCTCCTCTTTTACCCTTGGCAATACTATGAAGCCAAAAAGCCATCACATAAGCTGTTTTATAAACCTGAAAAAGCATTAGAAACTATGATTCATAGTAAGTGACTATAACCATTTAATTTATAGATGGCAATTTACAGTCATCCATACTTTATAAAAAACCTACACCATTAGTGATCAGAGAAATGCAAATTAAAAACGACAGTGACATACCACCTCACATCTATCAGAATGGCTATCCTATATAATAAAGAGGTAATATGCAAATTGATCATCACACCCTCGCCCAAGATGGGTGCCCCCATGTGGTCACAAGATGGCCACTACAAGATGGCTGGCAGAGAAGGGCAGTTGTGGGCAATCAGGCCAGCAGGGGAGGGCAGTTAGGGGTGACTGGGCCTGCAGGGAAGGGAGGGCAGTTGGGGGCAACCAGGCTGGCAGGGGAGGGCAGTTAGGGGTAACCAGGCTGGCAGGGGAGGGCAGTTGGGGGCGATCAGGCCTGCAGGGGAGGGCAGCAGGGATCAGGCTTAAATTGGCAGTCAGACATCCCCGAGGGGTCCCAGATTGGAGAGGGTGCAGGCTGGGCTGAGGGACACTCCTCCTCCCCCATTGTACAAATTTCGTGCACCCAGCCTCTAGTCATTAATCAACAAATAACAATTACTGGTGAGGAGAAAAAGGAACCCCAGTGCACTGTTGGTGGGAAAGCAGACTGGTGTAGCCACTATCGAAAACAGTATGGAGCTACCTCAAAAAATTAAATATAGAATGTCTTATGACCCAACAATTCCACTTCTGGGAATATATGCAAAGAAACCTGAAACACTAATTAAAAAGAATATATATACTTCTATGTTCATAGCAGCATTATTTACAATAGCCAAGATTTGGAAGCAGCCCAAGTGCCCATTAGTGGATGAGTGGCTGAAAAAATCACGGTACATTTACACAATGGAACCTACTTGGCCATAAATAGGAAATCTTACCTTTTGTGACAGCATGGATGGTCCTGAAGAGTATTATGCTAAGTGAAATAAACCAGTCAGAGAAACACAAGTACCATATGATTTCACTTTCACATGGAATCTAATGAACAAAATAAATTAACAAAATAGAAACAGGCTCATAGATACAGAGAATAGACTAACACCTGGGTCTGGGTGAGAAAGGTGAAGGGATTAAGCAAAAAGGAAAAAAAATGAAAGAAAAGAACTCATAGACACAGGCAGTATGGTGAAGAGTATGGTGTTACCTCAGGGCAAGGTGGGTGTGAGGGGGAAGAAAAGAGTACAGGGGGAATAAATGGTGATGGATGGAGACTTGACTTTGGGTGATGAACACACAATATAATATACAAATGACTTATTACAGAATTGAACACCTGAAACCTATATAATTTTATTAACCAATTTCACCCCAATACATTCAATTAAAAAAATAAAATACTTCTGTTAGATTAAAAAAAAAACACATTTGGATTCCCTTGTTAGTAAGGCCTTTCCTTAGTATCTATTTGCTAGAAACAAGATGTCTGCTACCTTATTCTTTCTTACCCTGCCCACCTCTGTTTCCTGTACATAACTAAGATACTTTATATTCACCCAAAGGCCAGGTTTCATTTTTGTCCAGCCCTTATCTGCTTTAATAATTTATACCAAATATCAACTGAGTTATCCTTTTAATACAAAAATTTATTCTGCTCCTGTTAAAAATACGAGAATTCGTATCACAACCAATCATCATCTTATTCCTCATGGAAAAAAATACTTTAAAAATATAAAATGAAGTAAATCTCATTATATTGCCATGACATTTTAAAAATGTCATATAATTTGAGAATTATTAAGCACTTAAAGGATTCACATATAGTTTTGAAATATTCTAATATGGTTTTATGGATTTTTAGGGAGAGAGAGAAACATCAATGAGAGAGAATCATCATCAATCAGCTGCCTCCTGCATGCCCCTTACTAGGGATTGAGCCCTCACCCCGGGCATGTACCCTGACCAGGAGTTGAACCTGGTGACCTCTTGATTCATAGGTCATCACTCAACCACTGAGCCACACTGTTCATGAAGTTTTAAGATATTTTTTAAATAAGAAACTTTGTTTAAAACTCATCCCATAGAGTGGGGTAAAGGTGGGGGGTATTTATCTGTACCACTACTAACAATAAAAGAAAAAACAATCTCATCCCATAAATTGGCAGGGATTTTAGAATATATGTTAAACAGATATTTCTTCAAACTAGCAATAGATATTAGTCTACAACAGTGATATTCAATCTTTCATTTCACAGCGCACAGAACCTAATTACTAAAATTCTGTGACACACCAAAAAATACATTGTTTGCCATTCTGACAAAAAAAATAGGTATTAATTTCAATAGACTTACCCCCCAAAATTAATAATAATTACCTACCATTTTTGCTGCAAAGTGACTTTTTAAAAATCAGGTGCCTACATGCCTGAATTACCAGCTCAATTCCCATTGAGGGAGTGTGCAGGAGGCAGCAGACCAATGTTTCTCTCTCACATTAATGTTTCTATCCTCTCTCCCTCTCTCTTCCTCTCTGTCTGAAATCAATAAAAACATTTAAAACATAAAAATTAAAAATCGGGTGCGCATATATATATATATATATATATATATATATATATATATATTTCTGGTTACCAAGAATTAACCAATCATACACAACCTTATTATGCATTGTGACCAATAAGATGCAATTCTATAATATATATTTATGCTTCAACACAGGGCATTCATACCTGATGGCTATTTTTGTATTAGCTGTTATTTGACAGTATAAGGGAAAAGAGGTCAGTGCCCCTGACTAAACAATAAGGTATTACATGTTTTAAAAATTCT
This sequence comes from Corynorhinus townsendii, assembly GCA_026230045.1. Lineage (NCBI taxonomy): Eukaryota > Metazoa > Chordata > Mammalia > Chiroptera > Vespertilionidae > Corynorhinus > Corynorhinus townsendii. The sequence goes on along the minus strand of JAPDVU010000001.1, from coordinate 72,702,157 downwards.
TGTGGCACACCAGTTGAAAATCAGTGGTCTACACTATGTATCTTTAGATAGCACTGGCTGTTAATAAGATATTTGATAAAATATAATCCATTTTCAGATGTATATATCTATGTCTGTGTGTGTATATAAAGATAGATAGATAGATAGATAGATATGTATCTTTTTATATTTCAGGAGTTTTACTTGTTATGATATGGTTTGCAATCTCATCAATCTCAAGCCATGGCCATTACCCTGATGAAAATGCATTGGGACTGTTAGTTGTCTTTTGTTGTTCCCTAATTGCGGGGAAACTTTTGCAAGTCAGCAAAATACCGTCAATGCCTCCACTTCCACCTCTTTTGGGTAAGGGTATAATTAGCTTTAATTTCTTTTTATTGATTTCATGTTAATTATGAGCATATTCTAGTCAGAATAAATATAATTTAGAAATGTTTTAATGTAATTTAATTTATATAGCATCTTTATATGTGTATGTATTGTATATGTGTGTTTATATACGTAATTTATAGAGGTATTTATTCTCTCTATATATACACACAGATTTTTTTCTGAAGTATATTTTTAAAATAACTTAAATATACTCAGTATATGATTCTTGTTGCTTTATCATTTAATAGGATATTTTTTATCTAATTTTAAAGGTATCATAGAAAAGGAAAAATTAGGGAATTTTTCTGTAGATAACGTAACTCAAATTCAATTACAAATTCAAATATTATAGTGTCTACAGCATCAAAAAGTCTTACAGTTTTTGAGTAAGCTGTTTGGGCATCTCCACTATGTGTATTCATAGATATATCACCTGCCTGACCTGTTTTATACTTATTTCTTCATCACGTTTTTACATAATCTCCAGGTGGACAGAGGAAAATTAATGGAAGAACTATATCTTCTAAGTATTCAATACATCCAAATATTCAGTAAAATTGTAATAGAAATAATCTCCATTTTATTTCGAACACCCTTTCTATGTCCATTATACTCTTTCAGCACTTAATAAGTATTCATTGAATCTTCTTTCCTCCTCTTCAAAATTTTACTTTTATCCTAGTTTAAGCAATGTTTCCAACTCTACCATGGACTATGGCAGAGGCTTTTCAATGGTTTCTCCTCCAATTTTATGTCTGTCTATTCACCAAGACCATAAATGCAAGTGTCATTATGTCACTTCCTGCCTAAAACTTTCCCATAGTGCCTTGCTCTACCAAAGCTGGTGGGAGTGTGGAGTGGGAGTACATATTCACAATCTGAGGCCCATTCTCCTGCCCATTCTCCCACTCCCATTTTTGCCCTTTATGTCCCAGCAACACTGAATTACTAGTTGTATCCCATTAAGATATATCATTTTTTACCTCCATTTCTTTATGCTGTCTCCTCTACATGTGTGTAACTTGCCCTTCACCAAAGTAATGAAAGACATAGTGTGTTTGAAAAAGGGAAATTAAACATATCTATTTTCCTCTTGGAAAAATGAACTGAATTAAACACGATTTATTTTCTTTTTTGAAGGGATGTTATTGGCTGGTTTTACCATTAGGAATACTCCATATATCAGTGAGCACGTCCATATTAGTAGCGAGTGGTCTTCAACTATAAGAAATATTGCCCTTACCCTTATCCTAATAAAAGCTGGACTTGGACTCGATATACAGGTAGACTTCCCATTGTACCGTGAGTAAAGATACTTTAAATATTAGAGGCTAGTAGAAAAGAAAAAGAAGACGAATTTTTGTTAATAGCTATTTTAAGTGGAATCTGTAAGCACAACTAAGATAAAGAACAAAAATTTGCAGAAATATTGGCACCTTAATTTTTACTTCTTGTCATTATTACTGATATGAAGAGACATCACTGTGATGTAAGATCTCCATTAGAGATAGCCTTTAATTATTTGCATAGAGATAAATGGCCCTTATCCAGCATTTGTATTATTTGGGAGTTGTGGCTCTACTATGGAGAACTATTTGCTTTTTAGTTAACAAAGGATAAAGTACCCTGTAAAAGGCTTTTGCTTTTGTTTCTTTTGTTTTTTTCAGAGGTTAAAAATTTCAATAATATTTTTGTTTTATTACTTTTCCCTGTTAAAGTATGTTCCTGATTATTTTTGCATTATTGTAAAAGCTAATCTTTTATAATGTTTTCTAAAATGTTATTATCTAGGGATCACAAATCTATTTGGGTTTTAAAAAGATTCACATAATAGCTTCTCAAATAGATGTGACAAATATATAAGGTTAGTAGTAATATCTCAGGAGTATAAATATAGACAGTGCTAATTTATTGTTCTACAACAGAAAGTTTAAACCAATGAAAAAAATTTATTGTTCTCCCTTTTAGTTAATTATACAGCTTTAAGTGATTTTCTTTTATCATGTTGATATTTTCTATTTACGATTATTAAGTTAATCAAATAGTTCATCTCTGAAAGTCAACTGATGGGTATAAACCTATGCTTTCATTATACTACTTACTAGGAAGATTAAGGGAGATAGATCTAGTTTTTTAAGCACAGAGAAATTGATCTTTTTTAACAATTGAAATACAACAGTGTTTGGCCCTGGTCAGGTAGCTCAGTTGGTTAGAGCATCCTCTTGCTACGCCAAGGTTGCTGGTTCTATTTCTGGTCAGGGCACATATAAGAATGAACCAATGAATGCATAAATGAGTGGATCAACAAGTCAATCTCGCTCTCAAATCAAGTAAAAATAAATTTGATAAAATGTGCAATGGTTTGTAATCCAATCTATCATGACATATAAAATGATCTGTATTAACATTTTAAGCCCAGGAACAATCAGGAAGATTTAATTTAGTCAAAGACTATATATTTTAAATTTTTCTTAAATAATTTTCTTGCTGGCCATTACAAGTTTTTCTAAATATGACTGTGCTTATATTTCAGGCTTTGAAGCGTTTGAAGAATGTTTGTTTAAGATTGTCCTTTGGTCCATGCCTCATGGAGGCATGTTCGACTGCTGTTATTTCCCACTTCCTTTTGAATTTTCCCTGGCAATGGGGATTTCTTTTAGGGTAATTTTTTCTCATTTTTCCCCTTTGAATATATTTAGTTAAGGATGTTTGGTTTAAAAGTATTGATATATTTAGAATATTGCATAGACAAGCTTCTCATTAGGGTTATTTTCACAGTGGTAGAACACCTTGGAAATCAGTAGGTCAGAAACAGTCATATTCTAAAATTACCATATCCTTGACAAGCATGTGTAGACCTTAAATGTCTAATGTTAATATAATTCAGTTCATCGATTTATTCATTCTCTCCTATATTGTAACCATTCTCTGTTTTTTATCTAATGGCCTCTTCCTTATACCCTACATGTGATAGAATTTGTATAAAGATAGATATTATAAACAAAAAATACTCTTCTCTAGATCCAGTGTCCCATCTATTATTTTCCACCATCCATTTTCCTTCATGTCCAAATCCTTCAGAATAATAGTTTACAACCCCTATCTCTGGATCCTGAGCTCCTCTTCATTTTTCCATCCATTTAACTTTTGTCTCCACATATCCATTCCAGTGAAACCTATAGCAAAGTTTACCCATTATAAAACATACTGCCAAATTTAATGAATCTTTTAAATTAAATTTTATTATTTAAAAAAGCCTTTTGAGCATGCCTTCAAATCCTACTGCGCATTCTTCTACCTAAAATGACAACTCTTATGAGTTTATATTATTCTAGCCTTCTAAATCTTCATGGAGAAAGGAGTATAATTTTGTATATTTTTGTATGTCATATCTTCTGTGACTATCCTGTTCATACATATCTTTTGTCCATTTTTCTATTCAGTTATTTTTCTTTCTCATTCATTATATCAAATCTTTGTGTGTTATAGGAATTGCAAATATCTTGTCCCAGTGCACCACTAGATACTTAACTTTGCTTATAACTTTTAAATCTAAAATATTTTATTCCTTCCAACAGATAGAATGTTCACTGCATAAAACCATTCACTTGACCTTGAGGGAGAAAAAAGGGGGAGTAGAGGGAATCAGAATATAGCTACTTTTGATATACCAAAGATTTTAAATATAATAAATTTTTAACAATATTTCTCTTTATTTTTTTTAATTCCTTTATTGATTAAGGTGTTACATATGTGTCCTTATTCCCCCATTACTCCCACTTCCCTCCCCCATGCCCTCACCCCCCTGTTGTCTGTGTCCATTGGTTAGGCTTATATGCATGCATACAAGTCCTTTGGTTGATCTCTCCCCCTTACCCTCTGAGGTTTGACAGTCTGATTGATGTTTCTCGTTCTCTGGATCTATTTTTGTTCATCAGTTTATGTTGTTCATTATATTCCATAAATGAGTGAGATCATGTGATATTTATCTTTCTCTCACTGGCTTATTTCACTTAGCATAATGCTCTCCAGTTCCATCCATGCTGTCCCAAGTGATAAGAACTACTTTTTACTGCAGCGTAGTATTCCATTGTATAGATGTACCACAGTTTTCTAATCCACTCACCTGCTAATGGGCACTTAGGCTGTTTCCAAATCTTTGCTATGGTGAATTGTACTGCTATGAACATGGGGGTGCATATATCCTTTCTGATTGGTGTTTCTAGTTTCTTGGGATATATTCCCTAGAAGTGGGATCACTGGGTCAAATGGGAGTTCCCTTTTTAGTTTTTTGAGGAAACTTCATGCTGTTTTCCACAGTGGCTGCACCAGTCTGCATTCCCACCAGCAGTACACGAGGGTTCCTTTTTCTCCACATCCTCACCAGCACTTGTTTGTTGATTTGTTGGTGATAGCCATTCTGAGAGGTGTGAGATGGAACCTCATTGTCATTTTGATTTGTATCTCTCGGATGATTAGTGACTTTGAGCATGTTTTCATATGCCTCTTGGCCCACCTACTTTTTCTTCTTTCTCAAGATTGCTGCAGCCATTCAGGGTCTTTTTTTATTCCAGATGAATTTTTGGAAAGTTCGTTGTAGGTCTGTGAAATATGCCGTTGGTATTTTAATGGGAAGTGCATTGAATCTATAGATTGCTTTGGGTAGTATGGACATTTTAATTATGTTGATTTTACCAATCCAAGAACATGATATGTTCTTCCATCTGTTTATGTCTTCCTCTGTCTCTTTTTTCAGTGTCCTGTAGTTTTCCTCGTATAGGTCTTTTACCTCCTTAGTTAAGTTTATTCCTAGCTATCTTAATTTTTTTTGGTGCGATGATAAATGGGATTTTTTTTTTTTTTAGTCTCTCTTTCTGTAAGTTCATTATTGGTGTATAGAAATGCCATAGATTTCTTGGTGTTAATTTTGTATCCTGCTACATTGCTGAATTCATTTGTTAAGTCTGATAATTTTTTGATGGAGTCTTTCGGGTTTTCTATGTACAGTATCATGTCATCTGCAGATAAGGACAGTTTTACTTCTTTTTTTCCAATTTGGATGCCTGTTATTTCTTCTTCTTGTCTGATTGCAATGGCTAGTACTTCCTGTACTATGTTGAACAGGAGTGGTGAGAGTGGGCATGAGTCATTCAGAAGGTCCTTCTTGCCCCTAGTCACAAATATATATGTTCCTCTATATTTTATTCTTATTACTTTTACTAGCTCTATTTTTTAAATTCTTTAAAACAGCTAGAATTTATTATGTGTGGGGATCTAGCTACATTCTTTTCCACATGAATAGGTAATGTCTCAACACCATTTATGGAAAAGTTTTTTCTTCCCACACTGATTTCAAATGTCAATTTTATCTTGTAACAAATCCCTTAAATTTGTTTGTATACTTTGTATTCTGTTTTCTTCCAATCCATTTTGTCTTATTTCTCTGTCACTATTACACACTTTTAACCATTTTACTTCACACAAAAATATGTCGTTTTTACATTGACTGGGTTTTTCATTCTAAACTCTTATTCTCCCAACTGAATTTTAGAATCAGTTGTTTAAGTTCAATGAAAAATCCTGAAAGGATTTTAATTGGCATAGAACTGAATTAATAAATTAATTGGAAGGATATATGACATCTTTATAATATTAAAGCTTTTACACAAAAATGTGAAATGTTTCTTCAATTATTCAGGTGTTATCTTAAGTACTACAGTGTTTATGCTTTTATAAAGGCCTAGACTATTTCATAATTTAGGTATTTTGTGTTCATTGATGTTGTAGATGGAATATTTTTTCATAACATTTTCTAATTACTTTTTTCAGCTATATGAAAGTTACTAGTTTTAAAATCACTTTCAATGAGGAATAATTTACATGCAATAAAATGAGCACCCATTTTCAGTGAACATTTCAGTGAGTTTTGACAAGTTTATATGCCTGTGTAACCACCTGCCAATTGAGGTACAACACAGTTTCATTACCCCATAAAATTCACATGTGCCACCCCAGTCAATTCCATCCTGGCCCAGGCAAACCATAATCTGTTTTCTGTGATAGTACATTAGATTTTTTTAGCATTTTAACTGAATGTAAGTATATAGTACTTACTCTTTTGTTTCTGGCTTCTTTTGGTCAGCAAGTTGTTTTTGAGATGCATCCATATTATGGCCAGTAGTTCATTCCATTTTATCGCAGAGTAGTATTTCATTGTATGAATATACCACCAACTTTATTCATTCACTCGTTGATGGATATTGGAATTGTTTCAAATTTGGAGCTATGAACTTTTGCATGCAAGTCTTTGGTTAGAAATTTGTTTTCATTTCTTAGGGAAATACCTAGGAGTAGAATTGATAGGTCATATGGTAAGATAATGTTGAATTTTATTTAAAAACTGCCAAATAGCTTTTCAAAGTATGTTGTATTTTATATTCCCACCAATAATGTATGAAATTTCAGGTCATCCATATCTTCTCCAATATTTGGTAGTGTCTGGCCCCTCTTCAGCCCAGTCTCTGATTGCTCTTTGGTGTTATTCAGAGTCTTTGTTTTATTTGTAGAGCTCAAGGTGTAGGCTGGGTGTGGCTGTATTAGATGCCTTGAGGCTGCTGGGAGAGCCTGGCTCTTCAGGAGAAAAATGGCTGCTTAGATTCGGAGGGTCACAAATGTCTCAGTGCCAGATTCCTGGTCACCTCTCCCTGTCCTGCTCTTCTCCACTGCCTCTCCCCAGACTCCACAAATCTGTACCTCTACCTGCATGGCAGCCTCGTGTGTGTGTTTCTAATTGAGAGTCCCATGAACTGAGGTTTAACAAGTAAAAGCAAAGACAAAACAAAGGCAAAACAACCACGTGACTGCAAGTTTCTCTCCCCCTGGCACCATGTGGCTCAGGCGGTTCTTCAGGCCACCTTTCTGGGTGCAGCCTCTCATGGCTGTGGACTTAGATCTAGATTCCCTAGCTAGCAGCAGCCCTGTAGGCTTCCTTTCCACAGTCGGATGTTACACTTGTCCCCAAGGGACGCGGACTTGGTGCTGTGCAGCTTCTTTCTGACCCTCTTGGCCCGTTGTTTGCGCATCTCTCTCCAGCCCAGATCCCTGATTCTACCATTTTCCAGTCATCCTTCCCAGCTGTGAATTGTCTCACCAGCTGTGCCTAATTCACCAATTTTGAGTGCATATTATTCAACTTAGTTGCTCCTTCTATCTGATCCAGGACAAGGCACAGTACACGTCTGCCTATTCAGCCACCATTTTTCCTCCCTCAGTTTCTATCATCTCTCAGAACTAATTTTTAAAATCAATTAAAGAGCCTCTGTCTCAAAAAGATCCATCTAACCAATTTATTATAGAACAATTTGGATTTAATCCTGCTTTTAATTTCACTATTTGAAATATTATATATTCTTGGTCCTGGTCAGGTAAGTCAGTAGGTTAGAGCATCATCTCACAGTTGTGGGTTTGATACCTGGTCAGGGCACATACAATGATCAACCAATGAATGCATAAATAATTGGAACTACAAGTTGATGTTTCTCTCACTCTCCCTCTCTCTGTCTCTCAATATCTCTCTAAAACCAATTTTAAAAAACACTTAAAATATAATATGTGAATTTCATTCTTTTTTTTTCACTTACTTTTGCTGGATTAACAACATTTTCTTTGTTCTACTTTTGTTTTTTCCTTTAATCTTTAGAAATTAGAAACTCACCCTGGCTGGTGTTGCTCAGTGGTTGGAGCATCATCCAGTAACTGAAAGTTCAAGGGTTTGATTCCTGGTCAGAGAACATACCCAGGTTGTTGGTTTGATCCCTGATTGGGGTGGGTACCCAAGGCAACTGATAGATGTTTCTCTATCACAATGATGTTTCTCTCTAACATTGAAGTTTCTCTCACTCTCTCCCTCTCCCACTCCTTTCCTCTCTCTGTAAACATCAGTAAAAACATATCCGGATTAGAAATTAGAAACTCATCCTCCTAATGATTACCTATAATTTTGGAAAACACATACTTTAATTCATAGCAAGTTGTCACTTCCCCCACTTCTTTATATATTCCCTTACTAGTTTATATAATGTAGCATTTTAGTCTAAGATTATCTTTAAGTTCTTTGTAATGAATGCTTCTATAGATTTAGCAATAAATTTCACTGCTCACTATTGTTTCTTGTAATAATCACAATAATTATAGTAGTAGCAAACACTTAAATAGTGCTTACCATGTGGCAGATGAAGCTTGATATTATTAACTTTTTAATCCTCCCAATAGCCCTGTGAAGTAGATACTATTATTATTCCCATTGTGGGGTGGAACATACAAACTGAGACAAAGAAATGTTATCTGGTTTTCCTAAGGTCAGACAACTAATATATAGATCCAGATTTTGGCGCTGCCTGAACTGTTATTCTTAATGTATTCACTATTCTGCCTATTCTCTTCTATTTCTGATCTTTTCTTCTTTTTTTTTTTTGTAATCTTTTTCCTGATGAGTTGATCTTCTAGTTCTTTTAAAACTGATCAATAGATGATAAAATGATTCCTTAAATATTTGAAAATGTCTTCTATATGGCTTAGTATTGAATTTTGGGTTCAAAATTATTTTCCCTCAATATTTTAAAGATATCATCATTATCTCTCTTGGGTTTCTCATTTACCCATGAGAAACCTCTTACCAAATTAATTGTTTTTATTCCAGAGAGAGAGAAGATGAGGGAGAGAGAGAAACATCAATGATGAGAGAGAATCATCCATCAGCTGCTTCCTGCATGTCCCCTATTGGGGATCCAACCCGCAACCTGGGCATATGACCTGAGACCTCCTGGTTCTTGGGTCAGTGCTGAACCACTGAACCACACTGGCTGGACTCAAACTAATTTTTAATTTCTTTCCAGTTAATATAGTCTACTTTTTTTTTTCCTGTTTAGAAGCTTGGTGTGTTTTCCCCCAAAATAACTTTTTGCTATACAAAGCATGTCCCTTGGACAGCAGCATTAATATCACCTAAAAGCTTCGTAGAAATGCAGAATCTTGGGTTTCACCCAGATCTTTTGAAACAGAATCTTCATTTTAACAAACTCCTCATGTAATTTGTTTGCATATTAAAATTTGAAAAGAACAGTCTTAAATAGGTCTTTTTCCTTAGTGAAATTTTTCATCAGTGAAGACAAATAGGGAGAATAATACAATGAACACCCAAAACACCTTGACTTAAATTTGTTATATCTTAAAATCACCTGAGGAGCTTTTGAAAATTCCAACAATCATAGGAGTAATGTCAGAAAGATGGCAGAATCTGCAGCCTTGGGCTCTTTTCCACAATAGAGATACTCATTTAGCAATATAAGGCCCATATTACCTTTGTCAGAATTTCAGAAGCCACTTAAGAGATTACAGCATCCCAGTCAAGCACAAGGCCAAGAAGAGGCACATTGGAGCAATTAGGGCATTCCATTGTATTTACCCAACATACCTCATCCTTCTGCCTGAACAGCAAGGTGCAACAAGGTTCATCCTTCTGCCTGAACAACAAGAGAGCTCCTAATTTGTGACTTCTCTCTCAGGAGGGAAAGAGAGACATGGAACATGTGTCCTTCACTCTGGCTTTTAAAAAATGTTTTTATTGATTTGAGAGAGAGAAAAAGGGAGAAAGATAAAGAAACATTAATGAGGGAGAAACATTGATCAGCTGCCTTCTGCACAGCCCCTACTAAAGCTGGCAACCCAGGCATGTGCCCTGACTGGTAGTTGAACCAGAGACCTCTTGGCACATGGGAAGGCATTCAACCAATGGAGCCACACCAGCCAGGGCCTAGATTCTGGCTTGTTGAGGGGCTGCCCAAGGGACTGTCTCTCCTTACTCGGATTGCTGACAGAAAAGAGACTGCAAACTTTAGCCCTTGTCAGTGTTGCTCAGTGGTTAAAGCATTGTGTTTGCTTCGCAGTCAAGGGCACATAGCTGGGTTGCAGTTTTGACACCCGGCCTCAGGTGGGGCACATGTAGGAGGCAACCAGTCAATGTGTCTGTCACATCAATGTTGCTTTCTCTCTCTTTCCCTCCCTCCTTCCCTCTCTTTTCCTCTTCCACTCCCTCTAAAAATCAATGGGTGAGGATTACAAAAAAGAGAGAGAGAGAAACTGGCAAACTTTAGTTGCCTGAGTCCTATGGATTGCTACAGCTCTAGAGGTATTGCAGTACTGCAGATAGACCCCTGGGGATGCTCCAGAGTAGGAAAAGGCAAAACTCTTCACCTGGAGATATCACACCCACACCCAGAGAAGACATATCCCAAAAAGGTTTGAGAGGTCCCTAGAATCTCTAGCTGGGCTGATTGGTGAAGATCTCTCCCTAGTGAAGATAGTTCATAAAGACTATTTTCAAATATGCAAATTTCAACAAATGATAAACAAGACACATCAAAGGAACAACTAAAACTACAGAAACCATTCCTAAACAAATGGAAATGTGTGAATTACTCACCAAATAATTCAAAGTAACATCTTTGAAATACTCAATAAGCTAAAAGAGAACACAGACATCTAAAAATATCAGGAAGAGTAAAGACAATGTCTTCAATAAATTGTGTTGGGGATATTGGACAGATACATGCGGAAAAAAAAGAAACTAGACCACCAACTTATACCATACACAAGAAGAAACTCAAAATGGATAAGACTTAAGTGTAAGTTGTGAAACCATAAAAATTCTAGAAGAAACCATAGGCAGCAAAATCTCAGACATCTCTTGTAGCAATATGTTTGCCAATACATCTCTTAGGACAAGGAATATAAAAGAGAAAATGAACAAATGGGACTACATCAAAATAAAAAGCTTCTGCACAGCAAAAGAAACCAACAAAATGGAAAGGGATCCCATTGTATGGGAGAACATTTTGCCAGTGATACATCTGATAAGGGGTTAATTTCCAAGATATATAAAAAACTCATACGACCTAACAAAAGGAAGATAACCCAATTAAAAAATGGGTCAAGGACCTAAACAGACACTTCTCTAAAGGGGACATACATATAGCCAAGAGATATGAAAAAACGCTCAAAGTCACTAATCATCAGAGAGATGCAAATTAAAACAATGAGGTATTCCCTCACACCTGCCATAATGGCTACCATCAACAAGCTACAAATGCTGGTGGGACTGGTGCAGCCACTATGGAGAACAGTATGTAGTTTTCCTCAAAAAATTAAAAATGGAACTGCCATTTGACCCAGTGATCCCACATCTAGGAATATATTCTGAGAATCCCAAAACACGGATCAGAAAGGATATATGCACCCTATGTTTATAGCAGGGTTATTTACAATAGCTAAGATCTTGAAACAGCCCCTAGTGCCCATCAGTAGATGAGTGAATAAAAAAGAAGTGGTACATTTACACAATGGAATACTATGTAGCTACAAAAATGAAGGATCTCTTATCCTTTGAGACAACATGGAGGTACATGAAGAGTATTATGCTAAGCAAATCAGAGAAAGACAAGTATCACATGATCTCACTTATGTGTGGAATCTAAAAAGTGACCAAAAAAATAGGTCCAGAGACATGGAAGTATGGAACCCACTTTTTTTAATGAATCTCAGAGGGAAGGGGAGAGAGAGGGCAGGAAGAGATTAACCAAAGAACTTACGTGCATAACCCTTGGACACAGACAATGGTGTGGTGAAAGTTGTAAGGGGAGGGGACCTGGGATGGTTGGAGGGAATCAGTGGGGGAGAAGGGGACATAAGTCATACTTTTAACAATAAAAACCATAAATTTAAAAATGTAAAAAATAAGCATATCAGGAAAATCAGGCATGAATCAATTGAGGTTACCAATAAAGAAGTAGAAACTATAAAAAAGAACAAAAATTAATTCTAAACTGTAGTATACAATAACAAAATTGGGGGGTGGGGGGTGTTGGAATGACTACAGGGATCAATAACAGACCGGATAAATCTGAAGAAAGAATTAGTGAACTTGATGCCAAGGTTATTTGAAATCAAGTCAAAGGAGCAAAAAGAACAAAGGAAAATGAAGAGATCCTAGGGACTTATAGGATACCCTTTAATAGACCAATCTACATATTATGGGAGTTCTAGGAGTAGAAAAGAGAAATGGTCATAAAGCCTCCTTAAAGAAATAATGGGTAAAAACTTACAAATTGAGAGAGAAAATGGACATACAAATTTAAGAAGCTCAAAAGACATTCCACTTGAGTAAAACCAAAAAGACCTACACTGAGACACTAAAACTGTCATCAGTCATAAACTCTCTCATTGATGTTTTTATCTCTCCCTCTCCCTTCCTTTCTCTATAAAAATCAATAAAAACATGTTTAAAAACAACAAACAAACCAAAAATAACAGTTGACCAAGATGTGCAAAAATTGGAAACCTTTTGCACTACTATTGGGAATAAAACTTGGAAACCAGTTTAGAGGTTCCTCAAAAAAATTAAAAATAGAATCACCATAAAATTATTAATTCTATTTCTGAGTATATATCCAAGAGAATTGAAAGCAGGATTTCAGAGAGATGTTGCAGTAGTATTCACAATGGCCAAAAGGTGGGAATAGCCCAAATATCCATTGACAAATGAATAGGTAAAGAAAACGTGGTATATACATACAATGGGATATAATTCCGCTGTAACAAAAAAAAAAAACATGGAAATCTTGTCACTTTCTACAACATGATGAGCCTTGATGACATTATGCTGAGTGAAATAAGCCAGGACAAATATTTTAGTGATATATTTAGAGTAGTTAAAAATCATGGTAACAGAAAGTAGCATGGTAGTTGCCAAGGGTTGGGTAAGGGGGATATTTTACCATCATTAAATGGCATTCACTCAAAATCAGAATTTTTATACTTAAAGTTGTAAAAATATATCTGCTATAAATTTTAATTAACTATTTGGTAAAGTGGATGTTTTAAAATTGGTTTTCAAAGTCTTCTCTCAGTTTTGTAGTAGGTGCTGTCTCTCCTGCTGTTGTTGTCCCTTCCATGCTACAATTGCAAGAAGAAGGATATGGTGTTGATAAAGGCATTCCAACCTTACTAATGGCTGCTAGCAGTGTGGATGACATCTTGGCTATCACTGGATTCAGTATATTCATGAGCATAGTCTTCTCCACAGGTAAACAAGAAAATACAACCACTGCCATGTAATTCATAACATTTTGTTGTTATTCCCTTCAGTTATTAAGCACGATTTTTATAAATTTAATAACTTCTTATTTATTGAAAGCTCAGTCTAGACCAGGGAGGAAATTTCAATGGGTTAAGAAACCACTACTTAACACAAATTATTTCATTTTAATAACTATATATTTCAATTAATTTGATAACCATTAAATTACCACTTATCTGCTCAACTTGCTTTGGAATTTTAGCATAGTTTTTAATAGATAATTTTAAGCAGTAATATTATTAGTACTACTAATATATTTAATAGATATTTTTGAAATATACCTTTGGACATAATCTTATATAATAAAGATGTAATATGCAAATTGACCATCACTCCAACACACAAGATGGCCGCCCCCCATGTGGACACAAGATGGCCACCACAAGATGGCCAGCAGGGCAGGCAGTAAGGGAGGGACCAGGCCTGCAAGGGAGGGCAGTTAGCGGTGACCAGGCCGGCAGAGGAGGGCAGTTGGGGAGAACTCAGGCCTGTAGGGGAGGGCAATTGGGGGGGACCAGGCCTGCAGGGGAGGGCAGTTGTGGGGGACCAGGCCTGCAGAGGAGGGCAGTTGTGGGAAATCAGGGAAGTAGGGAGGGACCAGGCCTACAAGGGAGGGCAGTTAGGGGTGACCAGGCCAGCAGGGGAGGGCAGTTAGGGGCAACCAGGCTGGCAAGGGAGGGCAGTTAGGGGTGACCAGGTCAGTAAGGGAGAGCAGTTGGGGGCAACCATGCCTGCGGGAGAGGACAATTAGGGGCGACCAGGCAGGCAGGGGAGGGCAGTTAGGGGTGACTAGGCTGGCAGGAGAGGGCAGTTAGGGGCAATCAGGCCAGCAGGGGAGCAGTTAGGCATCGATCAGGCTGGCAGGGGATTTGTTAGGGGGTGATCAGACTGGCAGTCAGAAGTGGTTAGAGGCAGGTAGGCAGGCGAGCAGTTGGGAGCCAGCAGTCCTGGATTGTGAGAGGGATCCCAGATTGGAGAAGATGCAGGCTAAGCTGAGGGATATACAACCCCCTGTATATGAATTTTGTGTACCGGGCCTCTAGGTATAAGTAAACTAGAGGCCCGGTGCACAAACTTTGTGCACGGGTACAGTCTCTAGGCCTGGCCTGCAATCAGGGCCATCCTCCCTACCTGCCCACAGCCGGCCCTGAAACCTGCTGCCACCCACCCCCTGCCACCACCCACCCCTGGTTCCCCTTTCATCATAGGGTGATCAGTGCCTGACAGCCAGGTGAAGGGGCTGAGAGGTTGGCTATTACTTCCTGCTCACCATCCCTGCCCCTGCCGTGGGTTGCCCTCTGTGTGTGGGGCGACCGGTGGGGCGGGGCCTTGGTCTGGCACCATCCACATCCCCCACCACCCACCCCCGGTTCCTCATTTGTCATCAGGTGATCAGTGCCTGCTGGGAGGGGAAAGGAACTGAGAGGTGGTCAGTGCGCCTCACAGTGACTGGTCCAGCGGTCGTTCTGATCGTTCTGCCTTTCAGGTCATTTTGCATATTACCCTTTTCTTATATAGGTTAGAGGCCTGGTTCATGGGTGGGGGCTAGCTGGCCTGCCCTGATGGGGGCCCCGGATCTGGGTGGGGGGGGGTTCCCGCTGGGGCAGGGCTGGCCAGGGCAAGGGGCTGTGGGTGGTTTTCAGATCAGCCACGCCACCTATTGGTGTGGGGGTTTCTATAGGGAGGTGGGGCTGGCCTAGGTGAGGGGCCATGGGTAGTTTTCAGGCCATCCAAGCCCTCGATCGGGGTGGGGGTCCCCACTGGGGGATGGGGGATGCCTGGGCAAGGAACTGCGTGCAGTTTGCAGGCTAGCCATGCCCCTATTGGCAAGGGCCATGGAGGGGTTGGCCAGCCGCTCTACCCTCAATCAGGGGGTGGGAGAGGCTGATCAGTAGTGGGGCCGTCTGGGTATCATAGTAATGAGTTGTCTGGTCATTACGGTGTTACGGTCTCTGTTTTTTATATTTATAGATATAGATGGTTGCTCTATTACTGAGACAAGTTAAATGTCTAGAGTGTGTACAACTGTGCAGCTTTTGGTAGTGGTGGAACAAGATCCTGCACCAGTTCTGAATCCCAAGGTGTTAATTTGGTCTTGAATGTCACTCTATAGAAATCGTGAAAGTAAAAATTTCCACATTTAGTAATGATTTTAGTTATCAGCAATGTTTGAAATTCAGTCTTCTATATTATTGAAGCACCAAAATATTTAAGTTGAAAAATAATATATAAAGTTTCTCTTGAAATCAAAAGATGCACATTTTAAAAAGGGAAAAGATAAAAATAAAATCTGCAATGGTTATATTCCAGGAATAATAATTCTGAATCTTTTGATGTAAGTCCACCCAGAATCTATCTATCTACCTACCTACCTATCTATCATCTCTCTCTCTCTCCTCTCTGTTCCAAATCCTATATAATAAAACCCTAATATGCAAATTGACTAAAAGGCGGAATTATTGGTGGAATGACGGGTCATTATGACATGCACTGACCACCAGGGGGCAGATGCTCAACGCAGGAGCTGCCCCCTGGTGGTCAGTGCACTCCCACAGGGGGAGCACCACTCAACCAGAAGCCGGGCTCACAGCTGGCAAGCACAGCAGCAGTGGTGGGAGCCTCTCCCACCTCCACTGCATGCGGGCGGTAGGGAGCGAGAGATCCCGGACTGCAAGAGCCCCAGACTGAGAAGAGGATGTCTGACTGCAGGCCAAAATCCCCCAAGGGGTCCCGGTCTGCGAGAGGGCACATGCCGGGCTGAAGGACAACCCAGCCAGTGCACGAATTTTATGCACCAGGCCTCTAGTATTCCTATAAAATTATTGAACATTGACCATACTTGATTATAACCTGAACTAGAGGCCCGGTGCACAAAATTTGTGCACAGCTCCAGTTCTTAGGCCTGGCCGGCGATCAAAGCGTGAGCATCTGGCATGGGAGGGCAGGTCCCAGCTGACCTCTGAGCCCTGGGCTGCACGTGGGCCCCCAGACCCTCATGCTCCCCCTGCGCCTGAGTCATGGCACCCGAGTTTCCATGCGGAGATGTGATGGGTGTGGCTGGGCGCACAGGCCAGGGCACAGCAAGGGCCTCTGGGCTGCCCAGCGGTGCTGCATGGAAGCTGGACAGGCAGTGCTCTCTCTCTCCTGGACAGCCTTGCAGACCAGTTCCTGTGCAAACCCATGGGGACCCCAACCAGCCCCTGCGGTCCCAGCGGCTGTGGCCCAGCTCACCCGGAAGAGGCAGTGCAGGTGTGAGGCAGGCTCCTCATGGGTGCTCAGCAACTGAGTGTGAGCCCTGGCGTCCCAGAGGAGATGAGCAAGGGGAGTGAGAGTAAGCTCGGCAGACACCTCACATTCTCACCACACCTCCATCCCCGTCACCTCCGCCCCCAGGTAGCTGGCAAGAGGTCACAGCAAGTCGCCAATGCCCACCATGTTCCATGCCCCCCCGGTGGTCAGCACATGTGATAGTGAGCAGTCAAACTCCCGTTCTCCCAGTTGAATGACCACCCATAGGGACAATTTGCAGATTAGGCTTTTATTATATAGGATAGGATTGTTTTGCACTTACCTGTATATTGCACACAAGTTTCTCTTTGGTAAATAGATTCCTATGACATTGTAATGATTGCATAGTACTCATTATTTGTATCATAATTTCTTGTTGAAAACTGAAGTTAACTCCTATAGTTTCTATTAAAATAATACTTGAGCTGAAACCAGTTTGGATCAGTGGATAGAGCGTCGGCCTGTGGACTGAAGAGTCCCGGGTTCGATTCCGGTCAAGGGCATGTACCTTGGTTGCGGGCACATCCCCAGTAGGGGTGTGCAGGAGGCAGCTGATCGATGTTTCTCTCTCATCGATGTTTCTAGCTCTCTATCCCTCTTCCTTCCTCTCTGTAAAAAATCAATGAAATATATTTTTTAAATAAATAAATAAATAATAAAATAATACTTGAGTGAACATCTTATAACTTAATAATGGCACCTAATGTTAATATTTTCTTAATCTTAAAAGAATAATCATTGAGCTAAAAAGTATCGCTTTTGAAATATATTGCCACAATATCATGTCCTACCATGGTGCACAAATTTGCCACTTTCTCCTCACCCTTTTCAAAACTAGATATTATTCTTTTTCCCTTGCTAATTTGGTAGGTGAAAAGTGAGACCACTTTAAATGGAGTACTTTTTCTACTAGTGATGTTAAACAAATACTCATGTTTATTAGTCATTGACATTTTGGCATGTTTTATATATTTCTTTTCTTGGAATCTTTTGCCTTATAGATGTGTTCATCTTTTGTTCTTTTTGATTTATCAAGATTCTTCATAAAATTAAGAATGACAACCCTTTGTATTATATTCTTAGGTTTTCCCAATTTTAATTTGATTTAAATTTATAAGAGTTCCTTTTTGCTATTCAGAAGTTCTAAAATTTCTCTTAACAAATATGGTCATTTTTTCCTTCATTAATGGTATCAGTTATTCTCTCAAAAAATATTTCTGGCCCTGGCCTGTGTGGCTCAGTTGGTTGGGCATTGTTCCATGCACCAAAAGGTTGTTGGTTCAATTCCTGGGTCAGGGCACACACCCAGGTTTCAGGCTTGATCCTTGGTAGTTCTTGATCCCCCAGTAGGGGCATGCAGGAGGCAACCCATCCATGTGTAGCTCTCTCATTGATGTCTCTCTCTCTCCCCCTCTCCTTTCCACTTTCTCTAAAAATCAATTTAAAAATATATATACATATATGTGTATATGTGTATATATATGTGTTCCTCTTCCATTGTGCCAGCCATTATGACAACCACTGAGGATAAACAGTGAACAACAATATTATTGGGTAATTGCT
Organism: Corynorhinus townsendii; assembly: GCA_026230045.1. Classification (NCBI taxonomy): domain Eukaryota; kingdom Metazoa; phylum Chordata; class Mammalia; order Chiroptera; family Vespertilionidae; genus Corynorhinus; species Corynorhinus townsendii. The sequence goes on along the minus strand of JAPDVU010000001.1, from coordinate 72,683,742 downwards.
TCATACTTGTTTTAAGTTCCATTGAATGTTTCCACCTATTTAATGGTCACAATAGTGCTATGTTCATTTATAGACAAGGAAACTGAGGAACATAGGTTAAGTAATTTGCTCAGCCCTGGCTGGTTTTGCTCAGTAGTTAGAGCATCAGACTGTCGACCAAAGGATCTCAGGTTCCATTCCCAGTCAAAGGCACATACCTCAGTTACAGGTTCAACGTAGCCCAGGTCGGTTGCATGTGGGAGACAACCAGTCAATGTGTGTCTCACATGGATGTTTCTCTCTCTCTCCTGGCACTTCTCCTCCTCTCTAGAAAAATCAATGGAAAAAAATATACTCAAGTGAGGATTTAAATAAATAAATTTGCTCAAAGACACAAATCCATTAAGTAGGGTAACCAAGATACAAATCTGGCTATTTGACTTTAGACCCACACATTTAAGTACTATTCTATACAGATGTGGTTGCATAAAATATATTGATGTCTCAGTTGACCCTTGAATAGTCCCAGGATTGACCCTAGAATAAATCTTTTTTTATGTAGTTACTGTTAAATTGTTCTTTTGCTATTTATTTTTTTAAATAATTTTTATTGATTTCAGAGAGGAAGGAAGAGAGAGGGAGAGATAGAAACATTAATGATGAGAGAGAATCATTGATTGGCTGCCTCCTGCATGCCTCACACTGGGGATCAAGCCCCCAACCCGTGCATGTACCCTGACTGGGAATTGAACCATGACCTCCTGGTTCATAGGTCTACATTCAACCATTGAGCCATGCCAGCCAGGCTGTTCTTTTTATATTTAAATAATTTTTTTCTTTGTCATAATCATACATCAGAAAATAAGTATTACCAGCCTTGTGCTAGGTGCCAGAGGCGCTTCTTTGTCAGTCTTGTCCATTCTTCTACCTCACTTGATCTTGTAGTCAGGGTGTGTAAGGGAAGCACATTGTTTGTTTCCTGGCCTACTTATTCAATAAACATTTCTGAATTGAGTGTTTGTACTAAATTATTTACGAGTACACATCTAATGTATCAAATAGATCTGCATACGTTTTTTGTATTAATATTAAAGATTCATTTTTGTATATTCTGTAAAATACATACCTTTCTTCATAAATCACCTATGTTTGATTTTCTGATGTGTTGGGCATGTAAAAATTTTTCTCTATGATCTGTTTTCCTTATGTGTGTGCCCTTATAGGTGGCATACTTCATGATCTCCTAACTTCTTTTCGGGATATAGTTATTGGTGTGCTACTAGGAACATTTTGGGGAATTTTTCTTCAATATTTTCCAAGTGAAGACCAGGTAAATAAAAAATTAGTCAAACTTTAGAAGTATAGAATTGGTTATTTTCAAAATTTGAACTTTTAGAATATCCACGAAATATTACATTTAATATTTATTGTTCTTCCCCAAAAGTGTAGCCTCTATTGCCTACTTTGCTTTAAACTGAGCACAGTTCTGATTGATAGGAGTCAATGGCCTTGACTAAAGTCTTTGCTTCTGGACTTGGCAAATAAGGAATATTAGGGAAAATTTTTTTGATGGAACACTATGTAAATCTTGTATTTATAAATGTAATGAAGGTGTTGACAGAAAAAATATATATACCTTTTATAAAGGATTATGTACTTACTGACTAAATACCTTTAAAAATTATTTTTGAAACCTGTTCTGCTATGACAGAGATAACATATCTTTTTACTATGCTGTTGCATTTTTTTTAAATATATTTATTTCAGAGAGGAAGGGAGAGGGATAGAGAGATAGAAACATCAACGATGAGAATCATTGATCAGCTGCCTTCTGCATGCCCCCTGCTGGGGATCAAGCCCAGAATCCGGGCATGTGCCCTTGGCCGGAATCGAACCTGGGACCCTTCAGTCTGCAGGCCGACGCTCTACCCACTGAGCCAAACCAGCTAGGGCTATGCTGTTGGTTTTTAAATTAAGCTTCCTAATGCAAAATACTTTGCAATGGATACTTTTAAAAAATATATAATTAAATCAAAATACCATCTCCATTCTACCCCACCCTTTTCTTCACTAAGTTGCCTACTGACTTCTGACAACTTTTTCTAATCTTTATTAAATCTCTCTTTCCCTTAATCTGAGTTAAATTCACTCCCACTCCCTTTGACTAAGGCAACACTATTAAACTCAATCCTTTCCTGCCCTAAAGAATGTGCCCCCCAAAAAGAAAGAATGTGCCATTACTCTTGTATATCTGTAATGTCCATTTTGATTTGCCTGTAACAATTGTCATAGCTAATGAGATTTTCAGAAATTTATTTTTAAGAATCCCTTGGATATGTTATGTAGATCTACAGGTTATATTGCTCTCTCTTTTCTTTCCTTTTTCACTTACAGTTAAAATATTTTAACCATTTTACTGACATTACTAACATGTGGCAGAAGATGAAACAATAATTATAAATTTTGTCACTTGTTATCAAGTCTGCTAAAATATTTGGTGAGGAAGAAAGCCGAAATTTTATGCATTATTTAATATAACATATTATAGTATCAAAAGGTCAATAATGAATGACATAGAATGTAATTGTTGTATTATATGTTTAATGTAAATAATTTATATAATTCTAGACAAATCTTCCAATGAAGAGAGCATGCCTTATTTTGAGTTTGTGTATTTCTGCTGTCATAGTCAGTAATAGCATCGGTTTACATGGAGCTGGAGGGTTATTCACACTAATGTTGACTTTCATTGGAGGAATGAATTGGAACACAAATAAGGTGAATATTTTTAATACACCATTTTTATAGATAAAATAACTGAATTTTTTACATTATAATGGACATTTAGGAAACCTTCTTATTCTGGTTGGAAGATGTTCCAAAAGTGTGTGTCTTGGAGGAAATTTATAAATCAATAAAGGAAATAAAGTATTTAAGAAAAGGAACTGCACATACACTAAAATGTAATCAGGAGTTGAGTTATCCCATCAGGCCTATTTCCTCCCAAGTTTTATGTAACATGATTATATAATCTTTATTGATTTAATTATTTTATTAATTAAAATTTTATATATACAGTTAGGACATGAAAACATTCTCATAAAGGATTAAACAATACACATATAGAATAAATTATAAAATAGTCCTTTTTCCTCACCACTCCAAAATATCAGAATTATTTCCTCTAATCAATCCTCTATTTGTAGACATTTAGATCATTTCCATTTTTTTGTTGTTATAAACAGTGCTGCCATGAACAGTCCTGTTCATGTGTCTTTTTGCAAGTGTACAAATACTTCTGTAGGAATATATTCCAAGAAATAGAATTGTTGAATTTTGAAATGGTACATTTCTATTTTGATGGGGACTGCCAAATTCTCCATTCAAAAGATTTTATATATTTACACTATTTACTACCACCAGGATAGCAGAGTCCCCAATACCTCAACCCATCAACACACTAATATTACCACTAGTTCTATTATTTTTAATCTGATGGGGGGGAAAAAACTAACATCATTTATGAAATATTTTTCAGCTATAAAAAAAGAACAAAGTCTTAACCATTTGCATAACATGGATGCATGTGGAGAGCACTGTGCTAAGTGAAATAAATCAGAGGACAAATACTATATTATTTCACTTATATATGTAATCTAAAAAACAAAACAAAAATAGGTTCATAGATACAGAGAACGTACTGATGGTTGTCAGAAGGGAGTGGTGTGGGGAATAAATGAAAATGGTGAAGCACAATAAGAGGTACAAACTTCCAATTACAAAGTAAACTAGTGACCCGGTGCACAAAATTCTTGTATGGGGCAAGGGTGTCCCTCAGCCCAGCCTGCACCCTCTCCAATCGGGACCCCTTGGGGGATTTCCAACCACCAGTTTAGGCCCAATCCCTCTGTGCAATCTGGGACTGCTGGCTCCTAACTACTCACCTGCCTGCCTGCCTGATCGCCCCTAACCCCTTGGCCTGCCTGCCTGATCACCTCTAACCTCTCTACCTGCCTGCCTGATCGCCTCTAACCTCTCTGCCTGCCTGCCTGATTGCCCCTAACTGCCCTCCCCTGCAGGCCTGATCTCGCCCCCAACTGCCCTTCCCTGCTGGTCTGATCGCCTCTGATGGCCTCTGCCTTGGCCCCCACCACCATGGCTTTGTCTGGAAGGAAGTCAGACGTCCGGAAGATGGCCACTCAACCCAGTCTAATTAGCATATTACCTTTTTATTAGTATAGATAGATTACATAGGATAGGATTGCTTAAATGGGGTGGGGAAAGCCTTTTTCATCAGGAGGAGATGCTCTTGGCAGACAAAAATACATAATCCCTATATCTGGATTGATAGCCAACTATATGCACTATATTGCCAAACTGGTCATTAAAAAATTGAACCGCTTTCTTACACCTGACACCAAATAGCTGTTGCCCTTAAAACCCCTCCTCAGCCCCCACCTTAGGTTCTGCCTTCGCAGTTCACCCAGATTAGGCTCTGATTGGTTGGTTTCTATGCCAGTCAGCATAAAAAGCTCCGCCTCCTAGGCAGCCATTGGCTCCTCTCACTTCACCCAGATTTGGTTCTGATTGTTCAGTTTCTATGCCAGTCAGCATCAAAAGCTTCTCCTCCTAGGCAGCCATTGGCTCCTCACACTTCACCCAGATTTAGTTCTGATTGGTCGGTTTCTATGCCAGTCAGTGTCTCCAGGCCTATCAACGGGCCTGATCAGAGAGGCGGAGCTGATCAGCAGCCCAGCGGAGGCCCGAGAGAAAGAGAGGCATGGCTGCTGGACAGGCCCGGAGCGAAAGAGAGAGGCAAGTGCTAATCAACCGAGGCTATGGATCAGACCCTTCTTCTCTCTTCAGGCCTCTCTCCAGGCCTGATTCACAGCCTCCTCAGCAGTCAGTACTGGTCTGGGCACCCACAGCAGCGGCAGTCAGTGCTGGGTCACCACAGCAACCCAGCACTGATTTCCAGTTGGTCAAGCCTTTTTATGGACCCTGGGTCTTTATATATATAGGTAATTCACAGTGATGAATACAGCACAAGGAATATAGTCAACAGTACTGCAATAATTTTGTTTATAATGTCTTTTGTATGGAAGTAAAATATCCTATAGTCAATCCTGTCAGTTTTTCCTTTTTTATTTTGTATCCAATATCTTATTTAAGAAGTATTTTTTTACTCAAGATTATAATTATAAATATTATAATATCTTCTATATTATCATCTAATATTTTGGTAGTTTTGTTTTGTTTTTGCATTTGTTTTTGTTTTTGCATTTGGTTCTTTAATTCACCTGGAATTTATTTTTGTGAATGCTATAAGATAAAGATGCAGAAGTGTGTGTTTATATATGTACTCATAGATATACATATATATACATATAATAGTTGTATATGGATAGAAATGAGTATAGTCAGTTTTTTGCCAAATTATTTATTGACTAAGCATTAATTACTCAGTGACCTTTAAGTGCCTCTTTAACCTGACTTAAACCCTTAAATATAGCTAAGTTTCTTTCTGGAACCTAACCCTACTTATATTTCCTATAGATACTTTAATTCTATTTTAAATCATAGGTCATAGTTTTATGTCTCAAAATCTAATATAGATTTACTATCATTGATTTTATTTTTAAAGTATTTCTTGACCATTCCTGAATTTTAGAAAAATTTTAGAATCAGCTTGAGAAGTTTCATACCCAAAAGTTATACTGGCATTTTGTTTAGTATTTCAATAAAATCATAATTATAAAAAACAGTTAATAGTAAGTTATAATCCTATTTAATAAAGAGGGAATATGTTAATTGACCCTCGCGCCATCACAAAGATGGCGGTGCCCACAGCCAATAAGGGGGAATATGCTAATTGACTGTCAGACCCTCAAAGATGGCGGCAACCACAGCCAATTAGGAGGAAATATGCTAATTGACTATCACAGCCCTCAAAGATGGCAGCACCCACAGCCACAAGATGGTGGCACCCAGTCCCCTCAGCCCCGCCAGGGCGGCAGGCACACAGCAGGGCCAAGGCCACCCCCAGGCGGGCCCGGCCACTCCACATGCCTGCCTCCAGAGTCCCCCAGTTCCCTTAGCCCCCCACCCACCCAGGGCCAGCCCGAGGCATAGGCAAGCCTTGGATGGCAGCTGCCCAGCTGACGCCTGACGTGCAGGCAAGCCTTGGATGGTGGCTGCCCAGCCACCCGGGGCCACCAGAGGCTTAGGTAACCAGGGCTGGCTGAGGCTTGCACTGCCAGCAGCAGAGGTGTGATGGGGCGTCACCTTGCCCTGATCGCTGGGTCGCCTCTCCCCGCCCCTTGAGGACTCTCGGACTGTGAGAGGGGGCAGGCTGGGCTGAGGGACAACCCCCCCCAGTGCATGAATTTTCATGCACTGGGCCTCTAGTTAGATAAATAAAATGAAAACTACTAGAATTATCTTTTTATGTGATAAAGGAAATCCAACAACAAGAAAATAAACTGTAAAGATCAAAAATAACAAATGAAATAATGTGCTATAAGCAAGGTAGAGTAATATTGTGGGTGGGCTTTTTTTTATTGTTCCCTCTTTTAAACTTCACTCTTACTATAAATGGCCATCAGAAAATCCAGACATAAAAGGAATAATTCAAAAGATAGTTTCTGCCCCAAACAAAGGAGATCAACGTTTTATGTACCTTCTATTTAAAAAGATGAACCCAGATTAGGCTGAAACTCTTCATCCAAGTTCCTGGAGAAGAGCCAGCACTGTTATGTCCACAGGGTCTTTGCTGTAACCACATCACTGGCAGATAGAACTGGGAGAGATTCATTCCCAGAAAGGGAAGCTTGGCAAGCAACCAAGTAAAAATCTATACGTTTTGCCCTGGCCAAGTAGCTCAGTAAATTAGCATCCTCCTGATACGCCAAGGTTATGGGTCAATCCCTGTTCAGGGTACATATGAGAAACAATAAGTGCAGTAGAACAACAAGTCAATATTTCTTTTTCCCTCCCTTCCTCTCTTTCTCTAAAAATCAATCAATCAACTAATTAATTTTTAAAAAGAATCTATATGTTTGGGGTTTGGCTTTAAGGAAAAAAAATAACTGAAGTTTTCAAAATGGATCCTTCCAATACAGCCTAACAGATTACCAAATTTTTTTCCTCATAGTTTAAGACTGTTGGGATTCACTTTCATGTTGAGAGCTAAAATGTTTGCCTGATCTTGAGCATGTTCTCATTGGGCATGACGTAGTTCTGTCTCCATTCTGTTACCTTGCAAACAAAAGCTAGAACTCTTTCTGAACCATCAGAATGTGTCTGGGGCTCCAAAGACCTTACTTGTTTCATGACAAGTATTTTTATTTTATAGCTTTGGTATTTCTGTTAGTAAAATTCTACCCAAGTGTTTGAGTAAAAGAATGAACCAACTCAATTTTTATTGTTTAACATTTCTCCTACAAACAAATATCTTAATTTTATGTAATAAAATAGACTTTTTATTACATAAAATTTCTGAAATGCAGTTATTTTATGTGCTACAATAAATAAAAATATACTGCTCTTTTCTAGATTGGAGTCCAAATAATTATTACATTTGCATGGGATATTTTTCAACCCCTTCTTTTTGGTTTGGTTGGATTGGAAGTATCTGTTGCAGCTCTTAAATCAGATGCTATTGGTAAGAATGATTATAAGCACAAAAAATATGATTTGAAAATATTTAAGAAAATTATGAATAATTTTTATTTTTATTTACAGTATGTCTTTGAATGTCTTTTTCAGAAACTCGTGTTGAGACAGTAATATACATTTGTTCTTCTTTACCCTGTGTGCTCTTTGTTACCAAAGATAGTCTCATATCTTTCCTAAGGGACCTGAGGAAATGAAGATTAGAATTTTTTTTCCAAGGAGAAATATTAGATACTATCAGTACCTATTTGATACTTTCACTTATAGTAAAAGTTCAAAGTCTATTAGCTCAGAATTAAATAAATGCAATTTATCTTATTTTTCATGGTACCTCCACCATCAGATAACCTCTTCTGCTTTACATAAAGGCCTCAATTATATTTGTATTTTTTATGATTATTATGTTTATTTAAAAAATAAGACAGAAAGAGGCAATAGTCTTAAAAGTTTTCAATACTTTTACATATCATATCTCTAGACATAAAAAAACACTTCTTCCCAAGTATTTTGTTATTTATATTTGTTTTTTATCTGTTGTAGGTATTTCTATTGCTTGTATGAGTTTGGCCTTACTGGTTCGAATTTCTTGTACATTTTTCTTGGTGTCTTTTGCTGGTTTTAATTTTAAGGAAAAAATATTTATTGCTCTCTCATGGATACCCAAAGCTACAGTCCAGGTAAGAACATATAAGTCATTCAAATAATTTTAATATTGATTTTTAAAAATTCTAAATGACAGCTGTTTGTCCAATCACAATATGTGGGCCATTAGTCTTATTTTTAAAATGCTTGATTAATCATAGCTACTCATTAAAATTAATGTAATCTTTAAAAATCTGTTTTAAAATCAATTCTTCTGAAATTGAAAAGTGTTAAATTTTAGTTAACTACTTCCTTAACTTTTGAAAAATTGTTTTCTATTTTTCCAAAACATAAAATAAGAGTATATCTGGGGGGAAAAAAATTGCCCTAGCCAATTTTCTCAGTGGTTAGAGCATCAGCCTACAGACTGAACGGTCATAGAGATAAATTGTAGGCTGAATATTGCTAAATATTGTGGAGCTAAATGTTATGATTTTAAAATAGAGATACATTGATTCTTTTTAAAATATATCTTCTCTTTCCACCCACTCCACCACACATGAATGTACATATATTATTATTAGTTACACATTTGTTTCGTATGGCTATTTGATTACTGACTGAATCTTCCCACTAGATCACACAGCAAGGATAGGAACCATGTCTAGGGTTTCCCCCATTGTTTTTCTCTAGCACTTAGCCCAGTGCCAGGGAAGCAAGAAGCACACAATAAATAACCTTTTACATGCCTACAAGAATCAATGAATGAATAAATGATGTAGTTTGTCCTCTAATTCAATGATATTCCCTCCTACTAAAAAGGTATTACTACTTCCTGTTAGACTTTTTCACCTGGCTGCATAATGTCTTGATTCCCTGAGATTCTTTTCTCCATTGTTATTCCAAAACAAAAGCTTGTGAGCCTCCATGCAACAAAATTCTCTATGTCATAGTTGGTTAGAGAGCAGACTATGGGGCCAGACTGCCTGTTTTGAATACCATGTTACTTGTCTATAACCTTAGTCAAGTTAGTTCATAATATCTCAGTGCCCAGTTTGTAGATTCCAAACTCCTTGTCAGTTTTACTATATCACACTGCCTCCCAAGGAGGAAGAACAAGGAGAATATGATCAACAAAATCCTAATGAACCATAAGAAACCTTTGTTAAGAAGAACATAGCATTAATGAGTAACTCATGAAAATCCCTCAACACTTTAAGTCTTGCCTCTTTTCTAATAGTCTAGTACAGCTATTTTCAACCTTTTTCATCTACATAAACTGATTACTAAAATTCCATAGCACACTAAAAAATGTATTATATTTTTTGCCAATTTGACCAAAATAAAAAAAAGAATAGGTGTAATTTTGATTCATTCACATTGGACAGCTATTGTTGTGTTGGCTGTTGTCATGTTTTTTAATTTGACAATCTAAGGGAAAAGAGATCAGTGCCCCTGACTAAATAGTCAAGTATTGCATGTTTTAAAAATTATTGCAGCATAATGGTTGAAAATCGCTAGCCTAGTACCAGGTTTTGCTTATTTTAACAGAGTCATTTGCTTTTATTATATGTTAACTTTGCTTAACATTTTTCATTATGCCTCATCTTCCCCCACCCACCCACCACCCAAATGCAGGCTGTGTTAGGTCCTCTGGCTCTAGAAACTGCAAGAGTCAGCTCACCCTACTTGGAACCATATGCGAAGGATGTGATGACAATAGCATTTTTAGCCATCTTGATCACAGCTCCAAATGGAGCTCTGCTTATTAACATACTGGGGCCCAGATTACTTGCACGCCATGATCCAAACTAAATAAAACAGAAATTGTCATAATGAGCACTTCATTAAAAGTTCATTTGTCATCACCTGCCTGCTTCTTCTAATGAATTTTCTTACATGAGACACAAATAAAAAGATACAAATATGTGAAGACTACACAGAAGCAAGAACTGAATAAACATGTGATTTGATTACAGAGCTTTTCTATAAAAAATGTAAAATAGAATGTGTTCTTAGTATTTACATATTTCAAAAACAAAATAAATTTGTAAATACCCTTGGAACGTTTAAAGTAATCCATCAGGCTGAATTGCTTCCTAGTACAAAATAAACACCTATTTCAGTTGCTTTTTGCTTGAATAACTCTCTGAATTTCAGTGGCCCCCACTGACCACATGATCATTATTTCCTATCCGCTCACCAACAGTTCCCCAACAGCTCATCTAACTCAAGTTTTCGTTTTCTTTCATTGACAACATATTACTTAAAAGTCTGTTGGCAACAATTAATATAAACTCCCATCAAGTAGCCATTGGATGTGTACTGTCCTCGGGAGGAAGTGTAATTTGGGCAACACAGTTCCTTTTATCTGAGGGACTTGGTTGTGAGCCCTCAACAGAGAACACTTGAAGATGGCGGTTTTATATACACCACAGAATACACTGCTGTCCACCCCTTGTGCCATTTGTGTCTATTGCTTCATATGATTTCACTGCATCTAAGAAAAGCTCCTCCAGGATTCTGATTGGTTTCTTTTGCTGGGGAAATTTATGAAAGAACATTAGTGGGATGAACTACAGCGCCTTAACTCAGCAGCTGGTCTTGCACCCTCAACTGATCATCTCCCTCCTCTGCTCTCCATGTGCTGTCTGGTCTGCATTCCTCTCACCCTCAGCTAGCACCTCTGCTGGTCTCAGTCCTTTATCTGGTAGATGGACCCAGATCCTCATCCCTGAGGTGTCTGAGCCCAGGTCACCATTCCTCCTCCACTGAATGTTGTATGCCATGCACAAACATGCCTTGTCTACTTAAATCAAGCCATCAAAATTAAACAAGAGGTTACCTAGAGATCCCCAGTGGATCCCTTGGGTGCCAAAGACATTCCTCTCTCTACTTCCATTTTGTATTGAAATTGAATTGCAACCATTGATCTTTTTTTAAATTATCTCTAAAATTTTGTCTTCTAATTAAATTACTGTAATTTAATTAACTTTATTTGTGTTATTATATACCTACAATTTTAGGATCAGTGTATCTTCTCAGAGAGTTTTTACTTTTATTATGATGTAATGTAAGGAGGTAAATTTGTGTATTTCAGGACTGAGCAAGAAAAAAAACTATGGCCACGAGGTGGCACTATCACACAAGCTTTATTTGGGCAATGCTTTCCAGGTCTGCAGAAGGCCCTAATAGTGTGAGACCATCCAGAGGCTTAAGGCCATGGGGGCCACCATCCAGAAGGAGAGGGGGCAAGGGAACTCCTGGGGTAGAGAAGCATGAGAGGTGGGTTTTGTGTCTCGGGGGCTTATGTATGTTGTCACACTGCAGCATACTGCCTGGCAGGGAGATGCTGGGTCAGAAAATTCCAAAGGGTAGCAGCAACTTAGCATCTTTATAGCCCAACGCTCATTTTGTCTGTGGCAAGCAGATTTTGGACACAGTTTCACGCTAAGTAAAGCAGGCAAGCTCTAAATGGCTAAAAACCTGCTTGTCTGGGCTATGTTTAAAACAACTGATGTGTAACGTTTTGGTATCCTGCCAGGGGGCTTTTGAGCTAGTGGGTCTCAGCCTCCTGTAAATAAACAACACAGGGCCAATATACAAAAGCTGTTTTTGCCTAATATACACAAAAGGTAGTGATTCTCTTTATCTCTTTTTTTCCAATCACATTGTTTATTATACTCATTTTTTAAGGTTTTTATTGGTGTTATTGTGGTAAAGCTTCAGTTCATCATAGTCCACTATTTACTACTTATTTATTACTCAAACTGCTTTAATCAAAATTGTACTTCATTCTCTGCTCCCACTTAACTAAAACTGCTCTTAATAATATAATCAATGGCCTTCATGTTATCAAATCCAATTAATGTTTTAGATTTTCTTATTGGTATGTGTTAGGGTCGCCAAGGGAGGGAATGCATAAGGCCAAAAGTGGTAAAGAATTATAAACTTATTAGAGGTCCGGTGCACGAAAATTCGTGAATTGGGGGAGGGGAGTGGGGATCCCCTCAGCCTGGCCTGCACCCTCTCACAATCCAGGACCCCTCTGGTAGGGTCCCTAGACCTGGCCTGAGATCAGGGCCTATCTGGGCTTTCCTTACCCTGGCTGCAGGCAGCTGGCCTCACCCCCACCAGTACCACTGCTTGCCATCTGTGCAACGCTGCCCCCCCCTCCCCTGCCACTGGTAAACTCCCTCTGCAGGCAATAGGCTGGGGTGTGATGGCTTGGCTGGCCTGGGCCTCCCTCTGCTGGGCAGTCGCTGGCCGCGGCACACCTACCACAGCGTGGCCAGCCAGTGGCCTGGGCCTCCCTCTTTATTTCTTCCTTGTTGTTTTTTTTTAAAATCATTATTGTTCAGATTATTACAGTTGTTCCTATTCCCCCCCCCCATAGCTCCCCTCCACACGGTTCCCACCCCACCCCACCCCATGCTCTTACCTCCCACCACTGTCCTCATTCATAGGTGTTTGATTTTTGTCCAGTCTCTTCCCGCACCCCCCACACCCCTTTCCCCCCAAGAATGGTCAGTCCACTCCCTTTCTATGCCCCTGGTTCTATTATATTCACCAATTTATTCTGTTCATCAGATTTTTTTATTCACTTGATTTTTAGATTCACTTATTGATAGATATGTATTTGTTGTTCATAATTTTTATCTTTACCTTTTTCTTTTTCCTCCTCCTCTTAAAGAATACCTTTCAGCATTTCATATAATACTGGTTTGGTGGTGATGAACTCCTTTAGCTTTTTCTTATCTGTGAGGCTCTTTATCTGCCCTTCAATTCTGAATGATAGCTTTACTGGGTAGAGTATTCTTGGTTGTAGGTTCTTGCTATTCATCACTTTGAATATTTCTTGCCACTCCCATCTGACATGCATAGTTTCTGTTGAGAAATCAGCTGACAGACATATGGTTGCTCCATTATAGGTAACTAACTGTTTTTCTCTTGCTGCTTTTATTTTTTTTAAATTTCTTTATTAAGTAAGGTATTACATATGTGTCCTCATTCCTCCATTAACCCCCAACTACCCTCCAACTCATGCCCTCACCCCCCTGGTGTTTGTGTCCATTGGTTAGACTTATATTCATGCATACAAGTCCTTTGGTTGATCTCTCCTCCTTTCCCCCACCCTCCTCTATCTTCCCTCTGAGGTTTGGCAGTCTGACCAATGCTTCTCTGTCTCTGGATCTGTCCCTGTTCATCAGTTTATGTTGTTCATTATATTCCACAAATGAGTGAGATCATGTGATATTTATCTTTCTCTGACTGGCTTATTTCACTTAGCATAATGCTCTCCAGTTCCATCCATGCTGTCGCAAATGATAAGAGCTCCTTTTATACTGCAGTGTAGTATTCCATTGTGTAGATGTACCACTGTTTTTTTGTGTGTTTTTTTAAAAATATATTTTATTGATTTTTTACAGAAAGGAAAGGAGAGGTATAGAGAGTCAGAGACATCGATGAGAGAGAAACATCGATCAGCTGCCTCCTGCACACCCCCTACTGGAGATGTGCCCGCAACCATGGTACATGCCCTTGACCAGAATCGAACCCGGGACCCTTCAGTCTGCAGGCCGACACTCTATCCACTGAGCCAAACCGGTTTTGGCTGTACCACAGTTTTTTAATCCACTCGTCTGTGGATGGGCATTTAGGCTGTTTCCAAATCTTAGCTATGGTAAGTTGTGCTGCTATGAACATAGGAGTGCGTATATCTTTTCTGATTGGTGCTTCTGGTTTCTTGGGATATATTCCTAGAAGTGGGATCACTGGGTCAAATGGGAGTTCCATTTTTAGTTCCTTGAGGAAACTCCATACTGTTCTCCACAGTGGCTACACCAGTCTGCATTCCCACCAGCAGTGCAAAAGAGTTCCTTTTTCTCTGCATCCTCACCAACACTTCTCATTTGTTGATTTGTTGATGATAGCCATTCTGACAGGTGTGAGATGATACTGCATTGTTGTTTTGATTTGCATCTCTCTGATTATTAGTGACTTTGAGCATGTTTTCATATGTCTCTTGGCCTTCCTTCTGTCCTCCTTCAAAAAGTCTCTATTTAGGTCTGTTGCCCATTTTTTGATTGGATTGTTTATCTTCCTTTTGTTAAATGTATGAGTTCCCTGTAAATGTTGGAGATTAAACCCTTATTGGTGATAACATTGGCAAATATGTTTGTTCTCCCATGCAGTGGGCTTTCTTGTTGTTTTGTTGATGGTTTCTTTTGCTATGCGAAAGCTTTTTATTTTGATGTAGTCCCATTTGTTTATTTTCTCTTCAGTTTCCATTGCAATAGGAGCTGTATCGGTAAGAAATTAATTTGGCATATGTCAGATATTTTTCTGGCTGTGGATTCCTCTAATATTTTTATGGTTTCCCATCTTATGTTTAAGTCCTTTATCCATTTTGAGTTTATTTTTGTGTATGGTGTAAGTTGGTGGTCTAATTTCATTTTTTTGCATGTATCTGTCCAATTTTCCCAACAACATTTGTTGAAGAGACTGTCTTGACTCCATTTTATGTTCATGCCTCCTTTGTTAAATATTAATTGGGCATAGTGGTTTGGGTAGATATCTGGGTTCTCTATTCTATTCCATTGATCTATATGTATGTTCTGGTGCCAGTAGCAGGCTGTTTTAAGAACAGTGGCTTTGTAATACAGCTTGATATCTGGCATTGAGATCCCACCTACTTTGTTCTTCTTTCTCAAGATTGCTGCAGCTATTCGGGGTCTTTTTTTATTCCAGATGAATTTTTGGAAAGTTTATTCTAGGTCTGTGAAATATGCCATTGGAATTTTAATGGGAAGTGCATTGAATCTATAGATTGCTTTGGGTAGTATGGACATTTTGATGATGTTGATTCTACCAATCCAAGAACATGGTATGTTCTTCCATCTGTTTATGTCTTCCTCTATCTCTTTTTTCAGTTTCCTGTAGTTTTTGGCATATAGGTCTTTTATCTCCTTAGTTAAATTTATTCCTAGCTATCTTAATTTTTTTGGTGCGATGGTAAATGGGGTTGCTTTTTTAGTCTCTCCTTCTATAAGTTCACTATTGGTGTAAAGAAATGCCATAGATTTATTGGAGTTAATTTTGTATCTTGCTACATTGCCGAATTCATTTATTAAGTCTAATAGTTTTTTGATGAAGTCTTTCAGGTTTTCTATGTACAATATCATGTCATCAATAAGGACACCTTTGCTTCTTCTTTTACAATTTGGATGCCTTTTATATCTTCTTTTTGACTGGTTGCAATGGCTAGTACTTCCAGTACTATGTCAAACAGGAGTGGTGAGAGTGGGCATCCCTGTCTTGTTCCTCTTCTTAGAGGAAATGGTGTTAGTATTTGTCCGTTGAATATGATGTTGGCTGTGGGTTTGTCATATATGGCTTTTATCATGTTGAGGTATGATCCTTCTATTCCCAGCTTGCTGAGAGTTTTTATCAAGAAAGGGTGTTGGATTTTGTCAAATGCTTTTTTATGCGTCAATTAAAATGTGATGTGATTTTTATTCCTCAATTTGTTTATGTGATGTCTCACGTTTATTGAACATCACGTTTATTGATTTGCGGATATTGTACCATCCTTGCATCCCCGGGATAAATTCTACTTTGTCATGGTGTATGATCTTTCTGATATCTTGCTGGATCCGATTTGCTAGAATTTTGTTGAGGATTTTGACATCTATGTTCATGAGGGATATTGGCCTATAATTCTCTTTCATTGGGTTGTCTTTATCTGGTTTTGGTATTAGGCTGATGCTGGCTTCATAGAATGAGCTTGAAAGTGTTCCTTCCTCTTGAATATTTTGGAATAGTCTGAGGAGGATAGGTTTTAGTTCTTCCTTGAAGGTTTGGTATAACTCCCCTGTGAAGCCATCTGGACCCAGGCTTTTGTTTGCTGGGAGCTTTTTGATTAATGCTTCAATTTCATCCATAGTTATTGGCCTATTGAGATTTTTAGAATCTTCCTGATTGAGTTTTTGGAAGTTTGTATTTTTCTAGGAAAATGTCCATTTCCTCCAGATTGTCTAGTTTGTTGGAGTAGAGTTGTTCATAGTATTTTTTAGTGATCCTTTGTATTTCTGTGGGCTCTGTTGTTACTTCTCCTCTCTCATCTCTGATTTTCTTTATTTGAGTCCTCGCTTTTTTAAAAAAATATATTTTATTGATTTTTTAAAGAGAGAAGGGGGAGAGAGAGAGAGTTAGAAACATTGATGGGAGAGAAACATCAATGAGCTGCCTCCTGCACACCCACTACTGGGGATGTTCCCGCAACCAAGGTACATGCCCTTGACCAGAATCGAACCTGGGACCCGAAGCTCTATCCGTTGAGCCAAATTGTTTAGGGCTGAAGTCCTCTCTCTTTGCTTCTTGGTGAGCCTGGCTAGAGGTTCTTCAATCTTGTTTATCTTTTCAAAGAACCAGCTCTTGGTTTCATTGATCTTTTGAATTAATTTTTTTGGTCTTTATGTCATTTATTTCTGCTCTGATCTTTATTATCTCTTTCCTTCTGCTCACTCTGGGCTCTTCTTGTTGCTCTCTTTCTAATTCTTTGAGTTGTAGCATTAGATGATTTACTACCATTTTTTCTTGCTTTTTGGGTAGGCCTGTAGAGCTATGAATGTCCCTCTCAGGACTGCTTTCATTGTGTCACATAGATTTTGGATTGTTGTGTTTTTGTTGTCATTAGTTTCCAGGATGCGTTTAAGTTCTTCTTTGATCTCATTGGTAACCCAGTCATTATTTAATAGCATGCTATTCAGCTTCCAAGTGTTTGAGATTTTTCGGATTGTTTTTTATTGTAGTTTATTTCTAATTTTATGGCAATTTGGTCTGAGAAAATGCTTGGTATGATTTCAATCTTCTTGAATTGGGGAGACTTTGCTTGTGACCCAATATGTGGTCTATTTTTGAAAATGTCCATGTGCACTTGAGAAGAACGTATATTCCGTGGCTTTGGGATGCAATGTTCTGAAGATCCATCTGATCTAGTGAGTCATTTAGGATTGCTGTTTCTTTGCTGATTTTTTTTGTCTAGAGGATTTATTCAGTGATGTCAGTGGTATATTAAAGTCCCCTACTGTGATTGTATTGTTGTCGATCTCTCCCTTGATATCTCCCAGGAGTTTTGTTATGTATTTGGGTGCTCCTGCATTGGGTGCATATATGTTTATCAGGGTTATAGCCTGTTGTTGTATCGATCCCTTTAGTATTATGAAGTGGCCTTCCTTATGTCATGTTATGGCCTTCACTTTGAGGTCTATTTTGTCAGATATAAGTATTGCTCTTCCAGCTTTTTTTTTTTTCATTTCCATTTGCCTGAAAGATATTTTTCCATCCTTTCACTTTCAGTCTGTGTGAGTGCCTTTTTCTGAGGTGGGTCTCTTGTAGATAGCATATATATGGGTGGTGTTTTTTTATCCATTCAGCCACTCAATGTCTTTTGATTGGAGCATTTAGTCCATTTACATTTAAAGTTATTATTGAAAGGTACTTATTGTAGTCATATCTATTTTTGTTTCTGTGTTCCTTCTTACCTTTTTATTTCTTCTTTTTACAGTATTCCCTTTAGCATTTCTTGCATTGCTGGTTTGGTGGTGATAAACTCCCTTAGCCTTTTGTTATCTGTGAAGCTCCTGATTTCCCCTTCAATTTTGATTGATAGTTTTGCTGCATAGAGTATTCTTGGATTCAGTCCTTTGCTTTGCAACACTTTGTATACCTCCTTCCATTCCCTTCTAGCTTGATGTGTTTCTGTTGAGAAATCATTTGATAATCTGGTGGGGGATCCTTTGTAGGTAACTCTCTGTCTCTCTCTCTTGCTGCCTTAAGATTCTCTCTTTGTCATTAATATTTGCCATTGAAATTATGATGTGTCTTGGTGTGGGTCTTACGGGATTGATCCTGCTTGGGACTCTCTGTACTTGTGTAACTTTTTTCTTCCCCATATCCGGGAAGTTTTCTGTCATTATTTCTTCAAATAGATTTTCTAATTGTTGCTGCTCTTCTTGTCCTTCTGGCAGCCCTATTATACGTATGTTACTTCGTTTCATATTGTCCCAAAGCTCTGTTAGGCTTTCCACCTGCTTTTTAATTTTTTTCTCCAGTTGCTGTTCAGATTGGGCTTGTTTCTGTACCTGATCTTCTAACTCACTAATTTGGTCCTCTACTTCTTCTAGTCTACTGTTGAAACTTTCCATGGTGTTTTTGATTGTAGCTATATCACTTTTCATTTTTTCCTGGTTCTTGCATAGGTTGTTGATTTTCTCATACATCCAATATATGAATTCCACGACCATTACTCTGAATTCTTTTTCTGTCATGTTGCATACTTCAATTTCACTAATTTCCTTTCTTGGTGACTCCTCATTTTCTTTTCTCTGGGGATTGTGTCTTCTCCCCATTCTGACTATCACTAGAAGGTTCAAACTTTGAGTTGCATGGATTGGGCCATGTGCATTGGGAGCTTCGCACCACCCAAGTGTCACTGAAGTGCTCCGACACTAGGATGTGTGGCTGCCATGGGTTAGTGGGAACTAGGCTCGCCCAGGGTCAGTGTTACCAGCGTTCAGTGTTGTCTCATGTATGCACCTAGAATCATGGGCCCGGTCTGCACTGCGCAGTTGGTGTATGCTGAAAATGAGTACCCTAGTGTATGGCAGGAGTCAGAGTTTCCCTGTGTCTGCACCAAGAATCAAGTATCAGAGTCTCTGTTGCCTCATGTGGCTTCTCGCTGAGAATCAGGGTCCCCGTGTGCACATGCATCAGGTATTGGAGTCACTGGCTGTTAGTGTGAATGTGCTGTGAGTCAGGGATCCCAAGCGCACACGGTAAGAAACAGAGTTAAGTCAGTGGTGCTCAGTGCTGCCTCTTGCCGCGAGAATCTGGGTCCTGGTCACCATGATGGACTGGGTTGCACAGTAGCATTGTGGCTTGCCTGCGCTGCTGAAAACAGACTTCTGTGTGCGCTTACCCAGAATCAAAGTCAGGTGGCACTGCCTCCCCGCATGGGCTTCGGGTTTGGTCTCCCAATTGCGTTGTGGGGAGCAAATTCAGGTTCAAATTCCCATAGCAATGCTGAGGTCTGTGTGTGTGTTCCCAAACTCAAATTCTCGTAGGGGCGTTGCAGTCTGTCCCTGAACACACTCCCAAGCTCAAATTCCTGTAGGGGTGCTGCGGCCCAAGCAAAGGGCTGGTGTATCAGTTACTATGGCACTATCCGCGACCCTGCTGGGAGGGGTATAGGCTCTTTGACTCACAGAAATCTGTGGCCAGGAAGTCTGGTTTCTTGTTGTCTGTTGGTATGAAGCTGTGGTCGCAGTTCTCTGTCCCCAGTGGCTGCAGGGTCCTGGTTTGCGTCTGAGATGCGACTGGATGGTGCAGAGGCCAGGATCCTAGTCTCAAGCAGCTCTGTTTCTAAGACAGCATTGTCTCTGTGCCTGCACTGGCCACCCCAACGTGTTTGCTTTGTGTGCAGGGCTCCGCTGTCTAAGACTGCCTGGTTTGGTAGTCCCTTGGAGGACCTGCAGAATCTGTCCCTAGCTCATACACACACACACCACACACGTCTACACTCTCCTCTATGGTTCCCTCACTCTCTCACACTTTCCCTCCCTACCTTCCTGCTGGTCGCCATCTTCCAAGTGGTAACCCTCTTGCTGCTTTTAATATTCTCTCTTTGTCTTTTGCTGTTGGCATTTTAATTATGATGTGTCTTGGTGTGGTCCTCTTTGGATTCCTTTTGTTTGGGGTTCTGTGCACTTCCTGGACTTGTAAGTCTATTTCTTTCATGAGGTAGAGGAAGTTTTCTGTCATTATTTCTTCAAACAGGTTTTCAGTATCTTGCTCTCTCTCTTCTTCTGGTACCCCCATAATTCTGATGTTGGTACGCTTGATGTTGTCCCAGAGGCTCCTTACACTATCTTCATATTTTTGGATTGTTTTTTCTTTTTGCTTTTCGGTTGGGTGTGTTTTGCTTTTTCGAATTTCAAATCTTTGATTTGATTCTTGAGATCCTCTAGTCTGCTGTTGGATCTCTGTATATTTTATCTCAGTCAGTGTATGCTTAATTTCTAGTTGGTCCTTTTTCTCATCCTCGAGGGTCTCACTAAATTTATCAGCCTTTTCTAGAAAATTCTTGAAAAACCTTATAACCATGGTTTTGAACTCTATATACAGTCGTTTCTTTTCCTCCAGTTCTCTAATTTGTGACCTGTTTCTTTGTCTCTGCATTTTGGCTGCTTCCCTGAGTTGATGGAGTGGCTTTGTGTGCTAGGTGTCCTATAGGGCCCAGTGGCTCAGCCTCCCCAGTTACCTGAGGTGGACACTCTTGGTGCACCCTTTGTGGGTTGTGTGCACAGTCTTGTTGTAGTTAAGCCTTGATTGCTGTTGGTATCACTGGGAGGAATTGACCTCCAGGCCAATTGGCTGTGAGGATCAGCTGTGTCTACAATGGGAGAACTTCTGTGCTGGAGACATCCTTATGAGGCAAGACTTGCTTCAGTGGGGCTTTGGTGCTCACTGAGTCTGCCCCCTGAGTGTGTCCCTTATGGATCTGAGGAGTTGTAATCTGGATGGTCCTACTCTGACCCCTGGGTACACTGGCTCTTGGATCTTCAAGTAGGTGCTAATTTAGCCTCTACTTGAGGCCACCCAGTAGGAGCTACAGGGAGATCTGCAGATTCCTCTTCTTTGTTTGGGTTTTGGAGGTGCCCAGATGAGGCCCAGCTGTGAAGCAATGCAAGCTGTTGGGGGGCCTTGGGCCTTCTTTTGAATGTTCTGGGTCTCTCTGACTCAGCTGCAGTTTGATAGGTAAGTTTAAAATTCAAAAGGTCATTCATATGCAAAACCCTCTGTGCACAGCTTGGATGGGGTAGAATCTCAGGGTGGAACACACAGCAATGGCTTCCCATCAGCCCTTCCCTGAGAAGCCCCTGGGTCTCAGTGTCCCTTGGTAATCACTCCAAGCACCTCTAAGAGAAAGCTGCCCTCAAGAAGTGAGTTCTGCCTGCTGCCAGATAGTCCAGTTTCTGCCCTATGAGTCTGGGTCCCCAAAGTCTCACCAGGAACTGGAGTTCAGAGCAGTCGGGAGCTTGTATCTCCCTGTGGGGGTAATGTTTACTGAGCAGTACAGAACTGAGTACTATGAAGAGTTTACCAAGATGGAAATGCACCGCACCCCACCCCTGCCACCCCCAACATCCAGAGACTACAGAACTTAGAAGTTACATGCAGTGGCCATAATTGCTGAATATCTGTCATAACAACAAACCATAGCATATTTATACTGTATCACATCAAGTGATTATAGAAATGAATTTATATATTGCTTGTATAAAATCTTTTTTTTAAAACATATTTTTTAAAAAGGAAGTATAAAAAATGTGCAGTTGAAAGCCCTGCCAGGACAGCCAGTCTGTAAACATTCAGTGAGTATGTGCTTTGGAAGGGCACCCGTGCCTCGTGCCCACAGCAACTCCAGCAGGACCGGCGAGGGTGCACCCCAGCTGCCACTCAGGGCAGGACTGAGCTGGATCATGGTGGGTGGGTACAGCAGGTCCTGGCACTCTACCCTTATCCAGCCTTGCATCAGGGTCAGGGTCAGGGCTGGGGCCAGGCAGATTGCAGCTTCACTCTGAGTTCCATATTCAGCCTAATTTTGGTTGCAACTCATGGCTTTTCCTGGCTGCTCAGAGGTCTTTTGGGTGTGTGCCCTGGTGGAGAGACCGGAGAAGTGCCCACAGCTGCCTGGTTGGTGTCTCTCCAGGCCAGAACCTCTGTCCTACCTCCTGCAAGCCTGACCCCAGGAAGAACAGGCCCTCCTCAGGACTTCTTTGGTCTCAGCGTTTGGTCCTGGGTTTCATCAGCCTGGGTTTCTTCCCCTGGTGTGGCTGATCTGAGTTTCACAAAAAAGCCTGGCCAATGCTGGCTGTGCTGAGCCTTATTGAAGAGTTTTTCAGGCAGAAAGGGAGAGCCCTCTGGGACCCTCCTTCTCCTCTTCCTCCTCCCAACCCATGGTCACTTCTTCTCCAGTTGCCCCCACAATGGGTTGCCTTCTGAGTCGGGGGTCTGAAGGCTGTCGGTCGTGACAACGCAAGTGGGGCAATGCCAGTTGAACATCAGGATGAGCTGCTGTTGCTCTTGCTTCAGCTCCTCCATCTGGGTTTTCAGATCTGCATTTATGAGCTCCAGTCACTGAGATTCCCGCTACAGAAACTCCATCTGTTCCTTTTTGTTCCAGCATGGGGCTGCTGCCACTTTGTTCTTTTCCCAGCATCTTTGTTTTTTTCCTCCACTCCTATTCCTCATCTAGCTCACAGATTGAGGCCTCTTGCCCAATTTCACCTCCAAGAAGTGCAAAGGGGCGATCGTGGCACTAATGTTGTAGATGTCAGCATATTTCAGCACCTCTGCAGTCAGGGCCAAGATTGGGAGCCCTGACACAGAGACCACAGTCATGGAAGAGTCTTGAGATCTGCCCAAGCATCATAGCAGGAAGAGTGGAAGTCCAGCCCTGCAGAAGCCACGGGGGGAGTCTGTGACCCTGGGGCCTCAGCCAGGCTGCAGGCGCCATGCCCACTCAGTTGGTGCTGTGGCACCAACGTTCACTGCCATGAGCACCTCCCGACGCAGCTGCTGAACGTCCCTCCCAGTGGCCTGGGTCTCCCTCTTTAAGGCGATTGATTGTGGGGCTCTGCCTGCCTACCTGATTGCCCCTAACCATTCGCCTGCCCACCTGATCTCCCCTAACCACTCTGCCTTCCTGCCTGATCCCCCCCTAACCATTTGTTGGGGGTGTGGCCAGCCAAGCGAGGGACCAAGGTGGTTCTGGTCTCTGGTCGTTCTGGTTGCTGGACTTTTATTATATAGGATTGTTACACCTTCAAGCAGAAGAGCTGAGACCCAAATGGCATCAGCAGGGCAGAATAGGGGGCGTGGGATATGTGTGTCCCCTGTAAAGGCCATAGTAGCTGGTTGAACTAGGTGCAGGTGGGGGCCAGGTGTAGGCGGTCCACTGGACACTGGGCGAGGTGGTCTACTGAAAACTAAAGGCTGTTAACCTATAATGAAAATAGCAGGAAACCACTAGGAGAAGCAAGAGCTCCAAATGGGGCATAATGTAAGGATGTGCCTCTCCCTTTTTTTTTCCCTGTAAGCTGGGGTTCCTGCCAGCTGGGGTTGATGAAGGAGGCCAATCTTGTTCTGTAACTTCTTCATGCTTAGGTGGGATGTAGAGATGTCCCTAATTGGTTAGCTATTGAGGGAGGGGATGATCTCTAGTGTAGGTCTAGAATAACATTTTCCTTATGGATCTATTGGTAATTGCTGAATGCGGTTTTGGTGGAAAGAGGAAAGGGCTCCTAGGATGCATGGGCCAAAGATGAGTACCAGGAAGAGCATTAAGAGGGGTCCAACTAGAGGTAGAAGTGAGGCGGTCCAGTTAAAATTCTGTAGCCAGGATTCTGAAAATTGTTGTCAGACTTTTGAGTTCCTATCAACTAGCTTCTTGGTCCCCTCCCTTACTGTGCCAGACTGTTTGGCTTAAAAACAACATTCTTCTTCTAAACAAAAAACAACAATCAGAAAAAGCATTCTTCCTCTAGGAATAGGCATAGGCTCCCTTTCTCAGCAGTGAGGAGGTTAAGTCCTCTCTGATTTTGGAGGATAATTGCTGCCAGTGAATCTATCTGGTCCTGTACTGCAATAATGCTTTGGGCAATTTCCTCTGTCTGCAAGGTCTTTGGACAGGCTCTGATAGTAGAAAAGGGAGGGTGCTAATCTCCATCCCAGTGCCTAGGCCTGTAGCTGTTTCTAGGCCAGCAAAGAGGGGAAGGGCGGCAATGCTCCTCTTGGTTCGAATGTAAACAGTGAGAGGAACCCTAAAGGACCAATTATTAAGGGCAATGTCTATCTCAGGGTTGAGATAGATTAGGGTGCAGGTCCCAGTCCAGCTGGCTGGGAGACAGAGATAAGTATTGGTACTGCACAGAAAGGAGATTCCCTGATTTTCTAAGCAGAAACTGTACTCAGTGAAGAGGTGAGTAACCTTGTTGTTCTCATTTTCCCAAAGAAAGTTCCAGCTAAGGTTGCCCCCATAAGGTCCTGAAAAGGGCCTTTGGGGTTGAATTGTGTAGCCGGTGGTGGTATTCTCAAAAAATACATATTTCCTCTCAGTCTCCACCCAAAATTCAGAATGGGTAAGGCCATGGGAGGGGCGTCAGTGACAGATTGTAATTGTGAATTGTAACTCTGCCATGGGAAATAGCCATCAGAGGGCAGGGCTCTACCTAAACAGAACTGGGAGATATCGGTCATTGGGAAGGTCACTGAGGTGGCCAGGCTGAGAATCAAATGGGTTTCAGAAAAGGGGCTATTTGGGTGACAAAACAGCCCACTCAGCGGAAGGCTGAAGGTTGAGAGTAAAGTTGCATAAGCATTGATCAAGACATCCTAAAACCTTTCCTGTAGGGAGTGTTCTGTTGATGTAAAGAGGTGCCTGATATGCTAGGACAGTATTGGTCGTCACTGGTCCTAAAATGGGGACTTTGTTGGATCAGTGTTCAGTTATGTTGTTTAAATATGACTGGAGCTCTGGTCAACTTGGCTCAGTGGATAGAGCATTGGCCCTCGGACTGAAGAATCCTGGGTTCGATTCCCAATCAAGGGCACATACCTCTGTTACAAGCTCAATCCTGACCCTGATTGGGGTATGCAGGAGAGGCAACCAATCAATGTGTGTGTCTCACATAATTGTTTCTTTCTGTGTGTCTCTCCCTCTCCACTGTCTCTAAAAATCAATGAAAAAAAATATTAACAACAAAAAATTTATAAATATGACTGGAGTAACTGAATGGCTCTTCCTGTGAGTTTTCCTCTTGCCATTTCTATGATTTGGAAGTTATAAAGTTTATCAAGGCACATGAGTTAGAACGGGGGCTCTCTATGTTTCTTAAAGTGGAAGGATAGACTGGAGTCAGCTCATGCGTGTAAGGAGGTTGGGGTTGCCATGTAACTAGTTCATGAGGGGAAGACAGAGCCAGCAGTCCAGCATGAGAGAGGGGTTGGCGGTGTTGAGGAGGTGATGTTTTAGGTTGAGGGTTCAAGAGAGATAGACTTAGAAGATGTTTAAGAGGTTTGGGTAGACATGCATACAGAATAAGAGGAAGAGAAGGCTTGGTGGGCCATTGTAGACTCTAACAGCGATGGTCATAATTCCAACCTGATGATATAAGGCAATGGCACATTTAAAAAGCAAAAATGACAAGGGAGATCCTGAGGAGTACCATCAGCCAGAATAAAGGCTGAGTAAGGGCCTCCCAGGCTAAATTCTAGTTAACTTAATCCCCAGAGTTTATTTCTAGAGAGGAGGTTATTTGGTCCCAGGAAAAAGTCAATGAAATCTTCCCTGAAGATAACAATCCCACAAGAAAGTCAGTAACTGTTTCAGTACTGGGATGAAAAGAAGGGACTTCTTTGAGTAAGGATAGGATAAGATCATAGAATTGTTCTGCAGTAGGTCATTGGATAGGGAGGGGGCTGGCCAAGGTGGGGACTGAGAGACAGGGACCAGCACAAACAGGACAGTGAGGGTAATGGGGGAAGCTGGTTCATAGGGGTCTGGAGCTTATGGTTCCTCAGGCATTTCTGTAAGTTTGAGATGAGTCAGTTCCTCAGGAATTTTTGTAAGTTTGAGATGAGTCAGTCCAAGACTGACATGCATATACAAGTGGAGCTTGGAGTGCAGGGGCTCACTTCAACTTGGAGGAGTGGACCCAGGATAGATATCCTCATAGTTTGGCCACCATTGGTGTGGCCAGGAGTTCCATGGTTTGGGCCAGTCCACTTGGGCTTCAGTGTCCCCATGCAGTAGGATGCCTGGAGGAATACCCAATCTTCCAGCTCTAGTGGAGGATCAGGGGAGAGTCAGTGGTAGGCCTGGGAAGAACTGGTGGGCATGCTGCCGAAGGAGGTGGCAAATGAGATCGAGGGTGGGGAGATAATCTCCCAAAGGGCTAGAGGCAATTGGGATGTTTCCAAGTAGGAAGGGTCTGCCATACATAAGCTCAAAAGGGCAGAGGAATGTGGGGACTCGAGGGGTTGATCGAGTGCAAATGAGGGCTAAGGGACATGGGTGATCCAGGTTTCTTGGACCTCAAGATTTAGTTTAGTAAGGTATTGTTTCAGGATTGAGTTCATTTTCTCGACCTTGCCAGAGGATTGAGGATGGTAAGGATATGTAGGCTCCAGCAGACCTGTAGTGCAGTGGCCACACCTTGGGTGACTTGAGAGATGAAGGCTGGACCATTATCTGACTGTAGGGAGGTGGGCAGGCCAAAGCAGGAAAACGAGATGTTCAGCAAGGGCCTTAACTACCTCGGTAGCCTTTTCTGAGTTGACGGGGAAGGCCTTTACCCACCCAGAGAAAATGTATACAAAGGTTAGTAGCTATTTGAAATGTCTTACAGGGGGCATATGTGTGAAGTCAACCTGCCAATCTTGACTGGGAACCTGTCTTCCGGCCTGGTGAGTGGGAAAAGATGGGGGCGTTTTGAGGGCACCCTGGGGAGAGGTCTGAGAGCAAGTAAAACATTGACTGGTTATGTTCTTGAGGTGTTGGCCATCTGGTGGCAAGTGATTAGGGATTGAAGGAATTTAAGGAGGAGCCTATATCCTACCTGGAGGGAGTTGTGAATCTGGGTTAGGATTTGGGGTGTCTGTTGTAGGATAGTGTTCCTGTGGTGATGAGCCAGGACCCTTCCCAAACTGCTCCTGCCTGTGTGAGTCCAGAGATTTCTTCAGTGTTGTAGGAGGGGATAGCTAATAGCTGGGATTCCGACGCTGGTATGTGTCTGAACTTTTTGCCTCCCTGTCTGCCTTGTTGTTCCCTAGGGCAGTGAGTTCGTATCATTGATGCCACTTACAATGAATTTCCGCTGCCACTTTAGGGTATCTTGCGGCCCGAAGGAGCTTGAGAATAAGATTGGCTTTGGTGATTGGGGACCCTCTGGTTGTCAAGAAGCTGCGCTCCTACCAGACTGTAGTGTGTGAATGGAGGATGTGAAAAGCATAGCGGGAGTCAGTATAGATGTTGAATCTCCAAGGAGGTGCAAAGTCAGCCACTGCCTGAGGCCACCCAGCAGGAGCTACAAAGAGATCTGCAGATTCCTCCTCTTTTTTGGGATTTGGAGGTGCCCAGATGAGGCCCAACTGTGAAGCAATGCAAGCTGCTGTCCAGCCTTGGGCCTTCTTTTGGAGGCTCTGAGGCTCTCTGACCCAGCTGCAGTTTGTCAGGTTTTAGATTGCAAAAGGCCAGGCCATTCATATGCAAAAGTCTCTGCACACAGCTTTGGTGGGAGTGTAAATTGGATGGGGTGGGGTCTCAGGGAATCACCAGGGCAGAGCAAACAGCAATGACTGACTGTCAGCCCTGCCCCGAACAGGCCACCAGTTCTCTGTGTCCCATGGCACCGTGCAGGAACAATGATCACTGTAAGCACCTCTGAGAGAAAGCCACCCTTGTGTTCCGGCACAATGCCAGATAGTTCTGTTTCTCCCAGTATGACTCTGGGTCCCCAGAGTGTCACCCAGAACTGGAGTTCAGAGCAGTCGGGAGCTTGTATCTCCCTCACGATTAAAAAAGACAACAGTGGCCAAAACCGGTTTGACTCAATGGATAGAGCGTTGGCCTGTGAACTGAAAGGTTCCAGGTTCGATTCCAGTCAAGGGCATGTACCTGGGTTTTAGGCACTTCCCCAGTAGGGGGCGTGCAGGAGACAGCTGATCGATGTTTCTCTCTCATCGATGTTTCTAACTATCTCCCTTCCTCTCTGTAAAAAATCAAAATATATTAAAAAAAAAAAAAAAGACAACAGTGTACCCAGTTGCCAGCCTTTTCCGCGCGCCCGCCTCTGTACCTCTGCATTTCACTTCTGCACCTCAGTACCTCCTCCCAATCTTAGTGTGCTTTTCTCTTTCCTTCTAGTTGCATAAATTCCACTCAGCCAGCCTTCCCATGGTTCTAGATGATATCTGTTTTGTCTTTTAGTTGTAGTTTTGAAGTGGTTGTGTGAGGCAGCAAGTTCAGGTGTTTACCTATGTCGCCATCTTGGTTCCTCCTCTGCACACAGCATTTTAAAGTGAACATTTTTCTATTTTCATCTTATTTCACTTCTTGACAGCATTCAATATAGTTGAAAACTCTGTACATCTAGATTTTGAGTTTCTTAAATTTGTTGAATGTATGTTAGAGATGCCTATCTTTAATGTGATAATGCAGAGGAATGCATGGTGAATATTAATAAAAATTGCAGGAAATTAAAAAATTTAGTAAATTGTTGACAGTTTTTTTTTCTCGCTAGTACAGGGTTCATCTCTGTAATTATGCAATTACCCTTTTCCCCTTTTCTATATTATTTTGGAAAATTACAGCCTTATAACAGAGATCAGGAATTTGTTAACATTGTGGCTGATCTGTTTGACAACAGAGCTCTGAGAATAGAGTGACAGATACTAGTACACTTTGTAAGCAAAGAATCAGCATTGAAACCAAAGGAGAGTGATGTCCTCTGAAAGACATAAATATGCCTCTAACAGATTTTCAATGTCTTTCAAGACCATAACTAATATAAAATGAATAACTTGCTAATACAGCACCTCATATGGACTGCCTACTTTTTATATTAAAATAATGTTTGCTACATGACTTTATGAAACCGGAGCAAAAGTTAAAAGTAGGTCATGTGAACATGATAAAATAAAGTGAGCTTCCAGTAAAAGACTTTCCTGACAAACTAAAGCTGAACCTCTGATGATGCAGCACAGCTCAAACAATAAACAAACCAACCAAAGAACAGCCATGGAGTCCTCTGCATTCCAGCTTCTGTGCAAAGGGCCAGCAAGGCCGTGAGGCAGTCAGTGAACTGCAGCTGAGGGGTTTTCACACGTGATTGTAATCCTCTGAGGGGGAGGAGGTCACCTAACACAATTCAGATGGTTTAAATCACCATTCCTTTATTTAGTTTTCCTCATACTTTAACAAATTAAATTTTGTAATGAATTAGTCATGAAATAAAAAATGTTTCAGTTGAATGGAAAATTCAATTCAAACTTCCTATGATAAGCCTCCAAATATCAGGAATGAGTCAAGCTATTTCCTGCATAAATTTTCAGCCAGGATATACCACTTTATTTTTATTTATTTTAAAAAATATATTTTATTGGTTTTTTTTACAGAGAGCAAGGGAGAGAGTTAGAACATCGAGAGAAACATTGATCAGCTGCCCCCTGCACACCTCCTACTGGGGATGTGCCCACAACCCAGGTACATGCCCTTGACGGGAATCAAACCTGGGACCTCTCAGTCCGCAGGCTGACGCTCTATCCACTGAGCCAAACCGGTTAGGGCATATACCACTTTATTTTTTTAAAAAATATATTTTTATTGATTTTAGAGAGGAAGGGAGAGGGATAGATGGAAACATCAATGATGAGAGAGAATCATTGATTGGCTACCTCCTGCACACACACACACACACACACACACACTCCCCCGCACTGGGGACTGAGCCCACAACCCAGACATGTGCCCTTGGCCAGAATCAAACCTGGGACCCTTCAAGTCTGCAGGCCGATGCTCTATCCACTGAGCCAAACCAGCTAGGGCCAGGATGAATCACTTTAAGCACTGAGCTTTTAACTATTTCAAGTGGAAACTGGAATCATCAAATACAACACATATCCTACCTTCTTAATGCCATATAGTATTGATCTGGCCAGTGTGCCTCTGTTGGTTGAGTATCATCTTGTGCACCAAAAGGTCACCGGTTCAATTCCTGGTCAGGGTACATACCCAGATTGTGGGTTCAACTCCCAGTTGCAGTGTGTACAGGAGGCAACAAGTTGGTGTTTCTCAGATCAAAGTTTTCTCTTTCCCGCTCTCCCTGTTTCCCTCCCTCTCCTTTCCTTTCTAAAATAAAACAAGCATATTTTAAACATCATATAGTACTTTTCTTGATTCAAATTCATCATCAAACATGACTTGTATATTTTGATGGGACTGTGGTGTGCAGGATCCTCTATTAAATAGTCCTGAGGTGCTAGGCTTTTCACATTGAATTTATTTTTTGGTTTCCTCCTCCTCTGCAGTCAGCTGTCACATTTTATTGTTTCCCTACCTCTCACAGGACCCTATAGATACCTGTAATTTGTCCAGCAGAAATCAGATAACCAAACATGCTAGAATCAGGTGTGTCATAAGAAAAAGGAGACTGTGGGGGACCTGAGGCATTAATTTCTGAATAAAGTACATGTGCATTACTAGTACATCTGGTCTTCTGGTCTTTTCCAGATTGGTGATGCTGCCACAACTGCACTCTAAATGAATGAAGTGCAACTAGTTAGATGCTTATGGTCACTAGTATATGAAATATCCACCATCCCATCTAATAAGATTAATACGCAAATTAACCATCACTCTGCTATACCCACAAGACACGCCCACCAGCCAATCAGGAGCAAGTATGCAAATTAACCCCAACCAAGATGGCTGTGGTCACAGAGTGAGCAGGAGGCTTGGGTTTCCCTGGCAATGGAGGAAGCCAAGCTTTCCGCACACCCTGGCAGGCCCAGGCCTCCACTCAAGGCTACAAAGTTTCAATTATAGAAAATAAATCCCAGATACCAGGGCCTCCACTTGGGTCACCAGGGGGCATGGCCAGCCTGCAAACCACCACAGGCCCCCCGCCCAGACCGCCCTACTCCCCAAGGGAACTCCCACCCTAATCTGGGACACCCTTCAGGGCAAACCAGCTGGCCCCCACCCCTGCACCAGGGCCTCTATCCTATCTAATGAGTAATATGCAAACTGACTGTCACTCCCACACACAAGATGGCTGCCCCTGTGGGGTCAAAGATCCTGCCCCCATGTGGACACAAGATGGCCACCACAAGATGGTTAGCAGGGGAGGGCAGTTGGGAGGGACCAGGCCTGCAAGGGAGGGCAGTTGTGGGTGATCAGGCCAGCAGGGGAAGGCAGTTGGGAGGGACCATGCCTGCAACGGAGGGCAGTTGAGGGCGATCAAGCCTGCAGGGGAGGGCAGTTAGGGGTGACCAGGCCAGCAAAGGAAGGAAGTTGGAGGAAACCAGGCCTGTAGGGAAGGGCAGTTGGGAGAGACCCAGGCCTGCAGGGGAGAGCAGTTGGGGGAACAGGCCTGCAGGGGAGGGCATTTAGGGTGACCAGGCCTGCAGGGGAGGGCAGTTAGGGGTGACCAGGCCTGCAGGGGAGGGCAGTTAGGGGTGACCAGGTCTGCAGGGGAGTGGTTAGGGGGTGATCAGGCTGGCAGGCAGAAGCAGTTAGGGGCAATCTGAAAGGCAGGCAGGCAAGCAGTTGGGAGCCAGCAATCCTGGATTGTGAGAGGGATGTCCGACTGTCCTGGTAGGATCGGACCTAAACAGGCAGTCGGACATCCCTCGAGGGGTCCCAGATTGGAGAGGGTGCAGGCTGGGCTGAGGGACGCAACCCCCATGCACGAATTCTGTGCACCAGGCCTCTAGTAATTTAATAATTTAAGAACCCTGTTAAACAACAGAGTTTTGAAAGAGTAAAACTCTCTTTGCAGAATAGTCCAAAAGCAGGTTTCTAAAGGAAAACCACGTAAGGAAAGTAGAACTATATAGATCAGCAGATGGCTTAATTGGCTTTGCATAAACTTATTAACAAATAAGGTTAACAAAATACAAAAGCATTTTAATGAATCATCATGAGGCATTGAATTCAAAGCTGATTTGTAATGTGCTTTTCATAATATGACTTGCTTACTTATCCATATGAATGAATGAATCATTAATACCTGAAGCCTGCTCAACCGTTTTGAATACCTACTTATGTAATGGTGGTGATCATTTGCTGAGTAAGGTAATGAGTAGCTCCCTGGGTAAGAAATAGTCCTCAAAATAATCATGTGAGGACTACTTCAATAAACAACAGAGCTGTTCTTGGAGGTTTTAGAAACCCAAGTTAAGTATTTCAAGAGCTAAGTTATCTTGTGTTGTATTAATTCAGATGCAGTTGCTTATTAGATGTGTATTTTTTAAGGAAGACATAATGGAATTCTGTGAATTTACAAGAGGAAGTGACAGCAACTGATCATAATGCATAATGTTATTAAAACAACAGCTTGCTACCAGCCCCAGGCTTCTGAAAAATTTGCACAGGTGGGAAAAATATTTGGGCATAACTCTTCAACATATTTAAACAATTAAAAATGTGGAAGGAAACTTTATTGAGAGTATACCTTCTTACTTTCAGGGTGTTAAAATTACCTTTTATGAGATCATCTGTTTTCAATTTTGTAAATGTTCTTACTTGACAAAATTTAAAATTGATAATTTCATTTTAGTCTCCACATTTTTAGGAAATTTTCTCTTCTCCTATGAAATCTAAGTATGGGAACCACTAGGACATGTTTGCAAACATTTTGCTGTGAGTTACTGAGAAATATTTAAAGAAAAACATTTCATGACCACAGACCAGGCTATTTAAGCTTTTGGTGAGGAGGGTATTTCCCAGTCTTGTGATCAATTGTGTGAAAATAATTGGTTAACCTGAAAGAGAAGTCTCTTTAGGGTTGTTGAAGAGGAGGTTTCAGGAAATAATACCCAGAACCAAAGTGAGAACAATTTTATATTTGTCCCTCCTCACAGGTGAGGAGAGGAAAGAGCAACAATAATTTTGGATTTATACCTTCTTAAACTTCTCAAAACCACAACTACATTACTAACCCTAACTTTAAAATTCCTGTTGTTGGTCATGTGAAAGTCAAGATCACACAACAGAACCTATTGTCATTACATGTAATAAAAACTCAGGTACCATGCTCAGTGCAGTGTCTGGTACATTAAGTACTAAATAACTTTATGATTGGAAGAACAGTTACACGTCTGCCCCCGTACTTTCTCCACTTACAATGAAGGCATAGTGTGCTGACTGGATTCTACCTTTAATAGACAGACTTAGAATAGCTAATAGTAATTGTAATACAGTATAAGATGAAACTAAATAGACTCTTAGGCTTAAAAATTACCAAAGTTTTAAGGCTTCTCCGGTAAGTTTATTTTGCAACTTTTTGTATCCTGTTTTATTGGCTTATACTGTTATAAAGAGGAAAATGTTCATATAAATACAATTTTGACCACTGAACTTTTTTAAAAAATATGTTTATTTCTCATTGACCTTCAAATTTCAGCAGCTCATGAGTTTAGGTATAAGTGTTCTTGCCACCCCACCCCACCCTGTCAGTGAGTCAAATAGCTCAAGATACACAATATACCTAAACAGAGGCAAACAAGCCCATTGTAAAGTAAACAAACTTTTGTAATGTAAATAAGTGCTCCTTGTTGGAACATTTTATATCCAGTTCACATCTTCCCTGAAATTGGGATATTATTTACTAGACAACAATCTCTCTAAAGCAAAGAGTGTATCTCTTTGAAAACCCAAGTAATTCTTAAGAGCAATATTTTTCTTAAAGGAGCGTGAAAGGCTGAAAAAGAAACAAGTCCTTCAAATGATCAAAATAGAAGAAAACTGAAAGATAATATGTTTAATAGAGTAGGGAGAAAATTGTAAATTATACATTCTACTGAAAATATTGGTTTTCAAAGAAATAGTTTGGGACCTATTGCCCCAGACTTAGATATTTCCTCAATTAATTAAAATCAGAAGTGTTGGTTTTATTGGAGGAAAATACAATAATTCTTTGAAGTCAGAATAAAAGAGTTGCACAATTTAATTTCTATATGATTGAATATGTGAAGTATCAAATATAAACAGTAGTGTAGCAAGAAAATAAATTGGCAGAAATAATTACTCCACCAGTAGTAGTAATTAAGACCACCATTTGAAAAATCTATACACAAAAAATGAAAAGATATCATTATAAGATTTTACAGCACACAATTCAATCCTAATTCATTACTATTATACTTCTTTCTTCTTCAGTATTAGTGGGCCCACATTATCTCCTGTTAATTCATTGTGTTTATTATGTGAACCATCACAGGCAGGAAACTAGAAAGGAAAAAGAATTCCAAGTGTTATTTTAAATGATTCAAAAAGTAGAAATATTTGTGAAATGAACATTACTTTGGAAAAAGAAAATAACACATCAGATAGCTTGCCTGAGTAATAGATGTATTCTACACCTAACCTGACTCCATTCTTATATCACAATTCTAACAATTTTAAATAGATAATTCAGTATTTGGTGTAGATTTTAAGTAAAAAGTTTTGGATGATTCCATGAGGCAATAAAACATGTTTAAAAGGGGATCATAATAAGCTTTTGTTCTCTGTGGAGCTCTAAATTTGAACTCACCTATTCACTTATTTAAATTTAAAAAGAATGTAATTTAAATTCAAAATACAGCCCTAACTGGTTTGGCTCAGTGGATAGAGCGTCAGCTTGCGGACTGAGGGGTCCGATTCCGGTCAAGGGCATGTACCTGGGTTGCGGGCACATCCCCAGTAGGGGGCGTGCAAGAGGCAGCTGATTGATGTCTCTCTCTCATCGATGTTTCTAGCTTTCTATCCCTCTCTCTTCCTCTCTGTAAAAAATCAATAAAATATATTTAAAAATAAATAAATAAATAAAAATTTAAAAAAATAAAAAATAAAAAAAAATTCAAAATACATTAAAAATATTTTCTTATATAAAACTCATGCATATTATAAAATTTTTGAAAAATTAAAAAATAGTTTTTAAAATTCACTCATAAGTAACAATGAACATTTTAGCATATTTTTCCTCTGCATTTATTATGTGTATTCATTTTTATTTAAAAAAAAACACACCTGTAATCAGCTGGTCATGTGGTTCAGTTGGTTGAACATCATCCCATGCACAGAAAGTTCACAGGTTCAACTCTCAGTCAGGGCACATGCCCAGGTTTCGATTTCTCTCTCCTCGTCTCTCCTCTCTCCCTCTCCATTCCTCTCTCTCAAAAATCAATAAAAACGTATTTTTAAACTGTAATATACTTGTCTTACTTGTATTATATTAGGCTTTCATGCCATTAAATATTCTTTAAAACATGATTTGTAGTGGCTTCCTAATACCCCATAATTTTTAAAAATATGCTTTTACTGATTTGAGAGAGGAAGGGAGAGGGATAGAGATAGAAACATTAATGAGAAACATCAACATCATTTGGCTGTCTCCTGCACACAACCTACTGGGGATCGAGCCCGAAACCAGGATATGTGACCTGACTAGGAATCAAACCCATGACCTCTAGGTTCATAGGTCAACACTCAACCACTGAGCCACACTGGCTGGGCACCCCATGATTTTTATTATACCATACTTTAATCATTCCTCTATTATTAGATTCTAGATTTTTTTCTAACACTTTATTAAAGGATAATGTGATAAACATTATTGTACTTAAAACCTCACATAACCTATGATTAAAGTAGAACAGATCTCATAAGACATTTACTAGCTCATAATATAAGGCACTGTACATACATCATCTAACTGAATCCTTGAAAATGTCTGTGATGTTGGTATATTATCAGCTTTGACCACAATTTATTCACACTCTAAAGCTTAAACTCTTCCACTAAACCTTATGTCCTCTCTCATAATATAGGTGTATTTTAAACTATGTTATCTTAGCTAATTGCTAAAACATAGTGAAAACATCAGCTCTTTATTCTTCCTTGCTGCTCTAACTTTTCTAATGTAGGTAGTATGGATCATAAAATGCAAACTTTAATTTAGGAATACAGATTTTCAGTACTAAACACAATGGAAAAACCTCTCATCTCACAGAACCTCAAAATTAAGGATTTCAGAAGGAAAACATTTTAATTACACAAAATTTTAGTTTATGTATAAATGGACATCTTACCGTCTTAGAACGCCAACATCTACAATAAGCTGCTTTAGTAAGACACAAATCTTCAATGTTTATTTCATTCACCACTTTGGGATTTTCCTTTTGTATTTTAAGATTAATCAAACTATCCTTCTGTTGTTTTTTCTTTGGGAGGAATGGACGAACTGCAAGGTAGCCAAGTAGTGCAAGTACACCCAGGAAAGGCAATAACCGAAGCCATTCTGAAACTAAACATGCACAGATGTGTTAGTCTGCAGTGCTCTTGCAGTAGAACTCCAATAGCATGTCTCATCCTCGAGCAGACTCTTTATTCTTTACTTCTAATTTCTTAAATATTCATCTTTAAAACCATGAATCAGTAAATGAAGCCGCCTTTACCTAGGACCACCTTGTTTCATTTGTGGGCTAACTTGAGACTTGTGAAACGGAAAACAAAATTTTCAGAGATAGGTCCTGTATCAAATATCCTGTCATTATCCTAAGTATATTCGAGTTTATCATTATTTTTCAGGAAATATGACCCATAATTATAAACCAAATTCAATGTGTGATATGTTTTATAGGTTTGGAAAATATTTCTACAATGTTTAAAAGCATACAACAGAATATCTGTACTTTACCATTCATATATAATTTCAGAACATGTTTTAACTTTTTAATTTCAATGCTTTACATTTTTTGGTAAGGCATAGTGATTCCTAAAGAAACACATAGATGTTGTGTAAAAGCTACTATTTTAAAAAACTAATTAAAAATTATATATATGAAATGTTCTCATTGTTAGATCCATCTTATTCCGTAAATGTTCTTCCAGTGCCTTCTTTAGTTCTCAGCACCGTCTGGGGCACAGGAAATAGAAGTACATAAATGAAACGGTCCCTATGCCTGTGGAGATAAACACACCGGGAAATAAGATAAACATTTTAGCATGTTTTTATCAAACGTTGGTTGGTGTCCAGCCTCTGCTGGGCTCTCCAGGGAATCCTTTCTGTCCTTAAAGAGTTATCATTAGACATCCTTCCCTCAGGGCCTATAGGGTCCCTTCCTAAGCACTATGTAAAAATAGCTTAGTTGGAAGAAACGGAAGATTATGTGCTAAGGCATTCTAATACATGTTAAAGATAATGAATATACTAAGAGTGCAACTGTTTTATCTCATTTAATATTGTTAGCTTAAACAATTATATTTGGCAGGTACCATTATTATTCCCATTTTTCATGTGGGTAAACTGTACTTAAGCAGGTTTAGTTCAGGACAGTAAGTTTGTTTTCAACCACCATGAATCAAATCCAACAGATAGAACATTTTATCTGTTCTTCTCTTGGTAAAACTACTCTCCAGAGATAACTGTTTTTACTATGCAACTATTGAAAGATTGGCTTAATGCCAACTTTTCCAAAATGAAAGTTTAAAAAAATATTTTTATTGATTTCAGAGAGGAAGGAAGAGGGAGAGATAGAAACATCAACGATGAGAATCACTGATCCACTGCCTCCCGAATGCCCCCCAACCCCCGCCAACTGGATCGAGCCCGCAACCCAGGCATGTGCCCTTGACTGGAATCGAACCTGGGACCCTTCAGTCCACAGGCTGACACTCTATTCACTGAGCCAAACCAACTAGGGCATGAAACTATGTTTTATATAACACAACGCCAAAGGTTTGTTATGAGCTCTAACTGAAACAACCTATTTATGCCTGGCAGAGAAAAATATACAATAAATGTTAGCTTTTAGTAAGAGACGAAGGATATTAGTGGTAACTGCTTTAAAAAAAATATTTTGCCAGCTCAACTTAATGCTATATGGTAGAAATTAGGGGGCAGGGGGTGTAATCTTTTAGTCACCACAATAAAGCTCTGTGAGGATAAGGATCTTACCTGTCATGCTGGCTATTCTATTTTCATAACCAAAGTGGAAACATTCCACATAGGTCCTTTGACTAATTAAAATTCTAGAAATGAAAAAGAACTGCTTCTTGGGAGGGAGAGGACTATATATCTGTGCTGTACAATATAGTAGCCACTAGCCAGACCGCTTTGTACTCGAGATTTTGTTTTAATCAGATATAAGATGACAGACACATAAACTGCCTTGAAAGAAAAGTTTATTACTTAACAGTTCCCAAGAGGAGGGGGCATACCATGCCACACAGGACACAGGGGAAAGTACCAGAGTTGATCAGGTGGCAGGAAAACCTGGGCACAAGGCTTTTTTGTGGCTTCCAGGAAACAGCAAGGTGGGGCAGGGTAAACAGTTTAGGAGTGAATAATTTCAGTGGGCTCTCAGCTATTGAGGTGGTCCTTAGTTGTTTCATACCTGACAGAGGGTGATTTGGGACAAGGGAAATCCTGGTTGGTAAGTGATTTAGATACAGGTGGTAGGGTAAGGTGTAGGCTGGATTGGTTGATTTGCATATGAAAGGTGAGCTCCACAGGCAAGTTGTTTATTATCTTCAGGGAATTAGCTGGTCCTGGGAGGGGCAGGTTCTCCAAGGCCAACAAGGGCCCCAAGATGTCAAAGCATCATAAAATATACAAAGTAAAAAACATAATTAAAACACAGGTGTGACTATTTAAATTTAAATAATTAAAATTAAGTGAAACTCAAAATCCAGTTTCTAAAACACATTAGTCACATTTCAGCAGCTTAACAGCCACAAGTAGCCATATGTGCCTAAGTGGCTACTTGAAGTTACCAGCACAGAGATTTCCATCACAAAAAATTTTTGGATGGTGCTGCAATAGACCATTGTTTCTATAAGCACCAACTCTATAGCATGGCAAGGCTACTTTGTCAGTTTCATCTCTCACAAGCATCTCATCTCTCAAGTGCTTGAAGCCACCCCAAAGCTATTAGAGTAGCAGTCTTCCCCTGTTCTCTGCATGAGTAATTCCTTCTGTTTGCCATGCCTATCTCTAATCTATGGCTCATTTGGGTAAACCCATTAAGACTAAGATCAACTACTGCCTCCTCCAGAAGTCTTTCTTAATTCACAAAGCAAAATTAATCACTTCCTAACATGTTCCCAAGACCTTTTTCCTCATGTTCTTTTATCACACTATTAGAGGTCAGGTGCATGGATCCCTAGGCCTGGCCTGCGGGGATCAGGCCGAAACCAGCTCTCCAACATCTCATGAGGGGTCCTGGATTGCAAGAGGGCAGTTCTCCAGTGACGCACCCCGAAATCGGGCTCCCTCCTCTGTGGTTCCGGGTGCATCACGGGTGCATCACCCTAGAACCGCAGCTGCCAAGTCACTGCAGCTTGGCAGCTCCTGCATTGAGCATCTGCCCCCTGGTGGTCATTGTGTCATAGCTACTGTTCAGACAGTTGCTTAGGCCAGTGGTTGGCAAACTCATTAGTCAGCAGAGTCAAATATCAACAGTACAACGACTGAAATTTCTTTTGAGAGCCCAATTTTTTAAACTTAAACTTCTTCTAACGCCACTTCTTCAAAATAGACTCACCCAGGCCGTGGTATTTTGTGGAAGAGCCACACTCAAGGGGCCAAAGAGCCGCATGTGGCTCGCGAGCTGCAGTTTGCCAACCACTGGCTTAGGCTATTACATATACAGACTAGAGGCCCGGTGCATAAAATTCATGCATAGGTTGGGGGGGGACCCTCAGACCAGCCTGCACCCTCTCACAATTCGGACTGCTGGCTCCTAACCGCTCGCCTGCCTGATCGCTTCTGTCTCTGCCTCACCCTCTCACCCAGGACCCAGGACCTGGGCAGCACCACCCAAGCCAGCTGCAGGCACCCGGGCCCTGGGATTGTCCAGAAGGTTGTCTAGAAGATTTCCGGTCTATCCGGTCTAATTAGCATATTACACTTTTATTAGTATAGATGGTTATCTATTTATAAAGCTGACTTCCATAAGCCTGTAAGAAAAGGAGCGGTGTGCTACTACTCTTCTGGAACAAAGAAGACTCCTAAGAAATGTTTAATGAATGACTTACTGAATGAATAATGTAAGAGTATAAATGACAGTGCCTTCCTTACTCATCACATTATATTACAAGTATTTATTTACACTTATCTTCTAGATCAGGCAATTACCTTATATGAATATTAGCCCCAACATCCAGTACAGTATCTTGAAAGAGTAGTTATTCAATAGATGTTTGTTGAATGTAGAATACCATTAAATATCATACTGTATATTACAAAATTAAAGTCAAAAGAGATTAAATAACTCAGTCAAAAAGTCAATGAATGGGGGGAGAAAGCAAGAAAAAAAAGTAAATTAATAAAGATGGGAATGAAAAAATAAGAACAAAAGAATGTAAAGATGAAAACCTTAACATAGATTTTTTAAAATATATACTTTTATTTATTTCCGAGAGGAGAGGGAGATAGAAACATCAATAATGAGAGATAATCACTGATCAGCTGCCTCCTGCATGCCTTCCTGGGATCGAGCTGCAACCCAGGCATATGCCTTTGACCGGAAGAGAACAAGCAGGCCAACGCTCTATCCACTGAGCAAAACTGGCTAGGGCAAAAGGGTGTCATTTTAATTTATTCACACTGGCCAGCTACTGTTGTGTTGGCTGCTGGGTTTTGTTTTTCTTTTGAGGGGGGAGGGTT
The DNA here is from genome assembly GCA_026230045.1 of Corynorhinus townsendii. Lineage (NCBI taxonomy): Eukaryota > Metazoa > Chordata > Mammalia > Chiroptera > Vespertilionidae > Corynorhinus > Corynorhinus townsendii. Next base: position 72,643,009 of record JAPDVU010000001.1, on the reverse strand, counting down.
ACAATCTAAGGAAAAGAGGTCAGTATTCCTTACTAAATAGTCAGTTATTGCATGTTTTAAAAATTCTTGCAGCACACTGGTCAAAAACCGGTGATATAAAGTAATGAAAGGTAGTACTATCTCCGACAACAAAATAATAAATTATATAACACTTTTAGTATAATCTGCTTCTTAATGATAAACTTCATTTTAACTACATAAAAGCTTTATAAAGGAAAATACAGCCTCAATCAGAAATCACTTTATCAATGCTGATTTTAGTAAAGAAATATGAAATACAGAAAAATCAAACAAAAACCTTTTAAGACCAGCTATTTCCTATGAACCTGTTTGATATATGTTGTGCTATTACAGATATTTTCAATACTATGAAGAAAAAACTTTTACCTACTAATTGTTAGATATAATGCATATTTTGTACAGTATATTTTTTATTTTTAAGATTATCAAAAATAAATTTTTTAAAATTTAGAAAAATATAAAAAAGTAACTTTCAATCCCACCAGTCGAGTAAATAACATTTATATTTCTATGTTTTGGGGTGTTTTTTAAAAATATGCTTTAAATACTTAAAAAATAAAAAGCAAAATTGATATACCATATGATATAGACCATACAGTCTATATCATAATTTTTTCACTTAATATTATATCAGAAACATTTTACAATTCTTTAGTATCCTTTGGAAACATGAACTTTAATGGCTACACCCAACTATATCCCCTGTCACAACAGATCTATAAGGGCACGGGCCTTATTTGTCTACATTATCACTTTCTCCTTGGTGTGTAAATAATGCTTGGCTCAATTTATTTTATTTTACATTGTTCAGCCTGTTGAACTTGTGTTAGGTGTTCAATTTGATAATTTTTTCAACTATATAGACCTGTGAACACCACTTAAAACAAAATATAGGGTATTTCTATTATTCTAGAAAGTTTGCTCTTATACAATCCCTTCTTTCTGGGTTCTTTCATCAATTTAAATGCTTAATAAATATTTCTGAAAAATCCTGTCCCCAGGAGAAACCAAGATGGCGGCATAGGTAAACACCTGAACTGCTGCCTTGCAATTTCAAAACTACAATTAAAAGACAAAATGGACATCATTCAGAACCACAGGAAGGCTGGCTGAGTGAAAATTCTACAACTAGAAGGAAAGAAAAAGCTGAGACTCACAGGAGCTGCAGAAAGAAGAGGTATGGAGGCATGCACGCAGAGAGAGCTGGCAACTGAGTACATGGCTGGCTTTCTCAAGCGAGAGGGAGATAAAAGCTCCCGACTGCTCTGAACACCAGTTCTGGGAGAGACTCTGGGGACCCAGACTCATACGGGGAGAAACTGGACTGTCTGGCAGTAGGCAGAATTCGAGGGCAGCTTTCTCTCAGAGGTGCCTGCAGCGATTACCAAAAGACACTGAGACACAGGGGCCTCTTAGGGCAGAACTGATGGGAAGCCATTGCTGTTTGCTCCGCGCTGAGACTCTGCCCATCCAAGCTGAGCTCAGAGACTTTTGGATATGAATGGCCTGGTCCTTTGAATTCTAAACTTACCTAACAAACTGCAGCTGAGTCAGTGAGACCCAGAACATCCAAAAGAAGGCCAAGGCCCCACAGCAGCTTGCATTGCTTCACAGCTGGGACTCATCTGGGCACCTCCAAAACCCAAACAAAGAAGAGGAATCTGCAGATCTCTCTGTAGCTCCTAGTGGGTGGCCTCAGGCAGAGGCTAAATTAGCACCTACTTGAAGATCCAAGAGCCAGTGTACCCAGGGGTCAGAGTAGGACCATCCAGATTACAACTCCTCAGATCCATAAGGGACACACTCAGGGGGCAGACTCAGTGAGCACCAAAGCCCCACTGAAGCAAGTTTTGCCTCATAAGGGTGTCTCCAGCACAGAAGTTCTCCCATTGTAGACACAGCTGATCCTCACAGCCAATTGGCCTGGAGGTCAATTCCTCCCAGTGATACCAACAGCAATCAAGGCTTAACTACAACAAGACTGTGCACACAGCCCACAAAGGGTGCACCAAGAGTGTCCACCTCAGGTAACTGGGGAGGCTGAGCCACTGGGCCCTATAGGACAACTAGCACACAAAGCCACTCCAACATCTCAGGGAAGCAGCCAAAATGAGGAGACAAAGAAACAGGTCACAAATGAAAGAAATGGAGGAAAGAAAACGACTGGATATAGAGTTCAAAACCACGGTTATAAGGTTTTTCAAGAATATTTTAGAAACCGTTGATAAATTTAGTGAGACCCTTGGGGATATGAAAAAGGACCAACTAGAAATTAAGCATACACTGACTGAAATAAAGAATAATATACAGAGATCCAGGAGCAGACTAGAGGATCGCAAGAATGAAGTCAAAGATTTGAAATACAAAGAAGCAAAAAACACCCAACCAGAAAAGCAAAAAGAAAAGGAATCCAAAAATATGAAGATAGCTTAAGGAGCCTCTGGGACAACTTTAAGCGTACCAACATCTGAATTATGGGGGTGCCGGAAGAAGAGAGCAAGATACTGAAACCCTTTTGAAGAAATAATGAGAGAAACCTTCCCCCACCTGGTGAAAGAAATAGACTTAGAAGTCCAGGAAGCGCAGAGAACCCCAAACAAAAGGAATCCAAAGAGGACCACACCAAGACACATCATAATTAAAATGCCAAGAGCAAGAGACAAAGAGAGTATGTTAAAAGCAGCAAGAGAAAAACAGTTGGTTACCTACAAGGGAGTACCCATATGATTGTCAGCTGACTTCTCAACAGAAACTATGCAGGCCAGACGGGAGTGGCAAGAAATATTCAAAGTGATGAATAGCAAGAACCCACAACCAGGATTACTCTACCCAGCAAAGCTATCATTCAGAATTGAAGGTCAGATAAAGAGCTTCACAGATAAGAAAAAGCTAAAGGAGTTATCACAGCCAAACCAGTATTATACGAAATGCTGAAAGGTATTCTCTAAGAGGAGGAAGAAGAAAACGGTAAAGATAAAAATTATGAACAACAAATACATATCTATCAACAAGTGAATCTAAAAATCAAGTGAATAAAAAATCTGATGAACAGAATAAACTGGTGAATATAATAGAATCAGGGGCATAGAAAGGGAGTGGACTGACAATTCTTGGGGGGAAAGGGGTGTGGGGGGGTGCAGGAAGAGACTGGACAAAACTCGTACACCTATGGATGAGGACAGTGGGGGGGGGGGGTAAGGGCATAGGGTGGGGTGGGAACCAGGTGGAGGGGAGCTATGGGGGGAAAAAGAGGAATAATTGTAATAATCTGAACAATAAAGATTCATTAAAAATAAATAAATAAATATTTGAGTGAAGAAATCTGATCAATATGCTATTGTTAAGTAATTTCTTTTCTACTTTTTTACTAAATAATTATTAAGTACCTATGATGTGGAGATACTGTGCTAAATGCAAGTGCAGCAGCTGACTTATTTGTCTGTAGATACCCAGTGCTTACTACAGTGCCTGGCACAGAGCAGGATTTCAAATAACTAATTCACAGTTTATCTGTTGTATAAATCCAGATTTTTGTATACTTGGAGTCAGGTTTCTTTGGTCTGTAAAATAGGAATAACAATAATTCATTCATTTGTTCAACAATACATTCCAAATACTGCACTAGGAATAACAACAATTCATTCATTTGTTCCCACCACATCCCAAATACTGCACTAGGTGCTGGGGATACAGGCTAATGGTTAGGTAAGCTTCCTGCTCTTATAGGGTATACATTTTAGAAGAGATTAGAAAACGCAATCCAGTTCCTACCCCAAAAGAGCTTTACTCCTAGTATGGAACATAGATCTATAAAAAAGAATTACAGTACTGTGTACTATGTGCATTCATGAGTAAGCGATGCAGTGGACAAAGTGATTAACTCTTGACAGGGTTGAACAAAGAGGAGGATTTGATACCTAAAAAGTTTTCTTTAAGTGACTAAATACAGGAGTCCACAGGCAGAGGGGAAAAAGAGCCACATTCTACACAGAAGAAACAGAATAGGCAAAGGCACAGAGATATGACATACATGAAAAGTTTAGTAAACTAAGTGCTACAATATTGCTGGGATATAATGAAAGAGAAGAGGGAGTGTAAAAGTTAGCCAGTGCTAGACTATGGAAGGCCCTGATATAAAAGGGAACCACTGAAATATCTGAATATTAATGTAACTGAAAAATCGTTCATTTATGAAATTACATTGGTATTAGAAGGAAGATGGATTAGTGGAGAAACATTAAGGAAGAGCAGAGAGGGCTAGAGAAAAAAATAATGTGAGCTGAAACTAAGGCAGTGGCCATTAAGCAAAGAAAGGACTAATGGATCCCTAGAATAGCGGATGTGCATGTGTGTGTACATTTTCTGAGGAAATGGTGTACAGCTTTCTTTGGGATCTCAGCATGGATCTGTGATCAACCCTCACTCACCTGAAAACGTAAGACCTGCTAACTCAGGTAGTTCAAATCAATAGGATTTGGTAACTGACTAAAAGTATGAAGCATGAGGTAAATACAGGAAGTGAAGCTTCTTTATGATTCCCAGATTTCTGGTTTTATTATCTGGATGTATGAAGGTACTGGCCTCAAAAAAAAAAAAAAAAAAAAGACAATGTAAGAAGAGCAGCTTTAACCATGACAAGAACTTGCAGTATTGTAAAGGAAAGAAAAAAATAGGATATGTCAACATCCTTAAAAAATGTAAGGAAGAGACTAAAGTTCAACAGATACCAGCAAAGGGGGATACTGATGGAGGGAAGAAGACACAGTTTTCTTAGAAGGAGAGTAAAACAGTTCCAATGTAAAAGCAGCTCTGCAGTGCCTAAAAGATGCCAATTGTCTTGGTCCCTCATCCCACCAGAGAGAGGGACAGAGGGAGAGAGGAGGAGAGGGGGAAAGGGGGAGAGAAAGGGAGGGGAAGGGAGGGAGAGAGGGAGGGGGAGGGAGGGAGGAAGGGAGAGAGGGATGGGGAGGGAGGGGGGAGGAGAAACATCCATTAGGGCTGCCTCCTGCACGCCTCACACAGGGATGGAGCCCACAACCTAAGCATGTGCCCTGATCTGGAATCTAACTGGCAACCTCTCAGTGAAGGGACAATGCTCGACCAACTAAGCCACACCAGCCAGGGCTCCAATGTTTTTTAAATCACCTGTTTCTAATTTTTTAGAAAAGAAAAGAAATCAGACACTCCAATATTATTAATACTGAGCATGGTTCTAATATTCCTTTTGTAATATTCTACTTCCACTATTAAGTTAAACAATAAGAAGATTAAGAAGGTCGAGTAAAAGAATCAGCACCGTTAGAAAAACAAAATCTAGAGACTATTTCAAAGTAACTCGAGTAGCAAGCAATTTTATGACACCTATTTTCTGAAACCTTAGATACTGTTAAAAGAAATTATCTTCTTAGAAGAAATAAAATTAAGAGGGAGTAGATTCAACCTTTTATGTAGATGGGTTAGCTATCACACCCTATTCTTGCTCAAGATATATAAACAAATTGAATGACAAAAACATTTTTAAAAGTATATATAGAGAGACACACATGGGTCTTAATGAAGAACTATATTCTAAGAAACTAGGTTGTTTTTTTTTTGCCCTTTCAAAAGGTTGCATATGATACCATAAAAATAATATTGCAATTTGGTTGCTGATAATTTCATATCATTTTCTTATGTATCATTTACAGGTAAGATACATAAATGACTTCTATTTCTGAACTTCAGAAAGATAAACGTAAAATATTTTCAATGGGTGGCTTTACCATACACCCTCAAACCTAAAACAGACTATTCAAGACTTAAGGGCAAGTAAAATAAAATAAAATAAATCAAGCTTTAAATCTTTTTTTTCCATTCACTATTATGAACAGAACAGTGTCACTGTTTTAAGAACACTACCTGGCCCATAGTAAGTACTCAATAAATACCTGATGACTTGAGGAACTTTAAATTGCAAAATAGTTATATGGAAGAAAATGTTTCAATGAGATCGAAATTGTTCTCTACAAAGGCTAATATAATTTTTAATTAAACTGACTTTTAACTATAGTTGGTCTAATTAGAAAGAGGGGGAAAAACATTTACAACTTAGAGTAACTACATAAAGATTTTCCTGAGTTCTCAAAAAAGGTTTCTAAAATAAAATTCTTCAATATTTCAGAAATAACTTTTATTATTTACTTATTAATAAATGCAACTCTTTCGTTTGAACTTAATGTTTTATTATACCTTCCTATTGAGAAAACTCACTTTTGGTTCATTTCTTAAAAAAAAAAAAAGGTACAATTTACATACAATAAACTGACAGGTGTTTGTTTAGCTCTGGGTTGTGACAATTAAATACAACCCTGTAGCCTCTGCTGAAAATGTGTAAAATATTTCTATCACCCCAGAAAGTATTCTCCTGCCCCTTTCTAGTCTATCTTTCACAACTGATTTCTATAACCAAAGCTTTTTTCACTCATTATAGTTTTTGAGATTCATCAGTGGATCAGTAATTCATTCCTTTTCATTGTTAACGAGTATTTCACTCTGAATATACCATAATTTGTTTATCCATTCTCCTGTTGGTATATACTTAGACTGCCCCCAGTTTGGGACTATTATAAATAAGGCTGCTATGAACATGTTTGTATGTCTTCTTATGGAAATATGTTATTAACTCTGTTCCACTTCTAAATTCTCTGTTCAAAATTGGCCCTTTCTAGATAGAGCTAATGCCCTTAAAGCTGTTTCACTGGGGGGAAAAAGTTGCCTTTAGGATCAAAACCATTTTATTTCAAAGCAAACTAGTTCAAGTGGGAAAGAATTACTATATTGAAAGTTTAAGAGCTAGCTTTTAGATCTAGAAGTAAATAATTTTCTGACTTTAGAATGGGAAGATGGTTTTCACTGTTCTATTTTAAAAGTTTATATGACGGGGAAAGCTTTTTAAAGGTCAAAGTATTAGGATACACTATACTTCCAAAGGGCAAAATCATACAAATTTATCTTAAAAATGTGACTTAAACTAAAATAGGTAAGTCGTCTCTGGTAGATAAGGATTGTCTGTAAATACTATACGATAATGGGTAATTAAGGATCTCCCAAGTGTTTACTAAGAATGCAGAGTCATCGTGAGAGTCAATTTTTTTTTTAACCGCTGTATCTAAATAGGGAAGGAAAAACAGGCAACAATGTGAACAGTAACTTTATTTTGCCTTAATTGTCATAGACAGAAAATGAAAATACTTTTGGTCTCCTAGACATTCACACAATTGCTGAAAAGTTATCTTTCAGATTTTTATTTCAACAAAGTCTGATTCTCTAAGTAGCTCGGTCAAGGGAGCCAAATGTTACTAGCTATTACAATATATTCTTAAGGGCAAACTCAGTGGAAACTGCTTTTCCTCCATGGCACTTCAAAACAAAGTCTATGACTGCTACAGTGTCATTGTCCAGAGTGAAACAGACTATCTCATTTTTTTTCCATAAAGCAGCTATTAAAAACATGTTTATGTTTCCTAAACAAATAAGCAATACAATAACAACTAGACACACTGTAATGGGACTTAAGTATGTACTATTAAGATATTTACCAGAGTTGCCATTGTTTCTGAGAATCAGTCCTCGAATTAAATATTTAAAAGCTTTAAAGAGGAAGTTACTATGTATTATTGATTTAAGGAGAGACTTAGGTTGAGTTTTCTTAATGCCTTTAATAGCAGTTAAATATTTGTTAACAAGAGGAATCCTTAAAAAAACAAAAAACAAAAAAAACCCCACACTTGTAAAATCTTCTAGCCACTAAATTAAGTATCATATGTCCTAATATGTTTCAACTACACTCCATTGCCAGAAAAGGAAAACTAATATAAAACCATCCATCATCAGAATTAACACACATAATTCAGGATTGGGGTGGGAGTAAGAGGGCATTTTTTTTCCTTGACTGTTAAAAATTGAGCAAATTATTAAAAAAGTAAGTTGGCAACTGGGGACAAATGTCACAAAATGTAACATCCTTTTAACGTGGTGTTATTATATCCAAAGTATAATTCAAAGGAGAAAAAAAACCACACAATTAGTATTGGTACAGGGCTACTTACCACTGAGCATTATGAAAAGATACATATATTTATATAAACATTCAAAATTTCCAGCTGCAGGGGAATGGTTAAACCTACTGTGATGTTAATCTAAAACAAATAGTTGTTAGAACAAGGTGAGGAATACATAAAAATAAGTAAAGTGCTTAAAAGAAATGATAAAGGGGAGAAAAAACACGAATTTACATAATTGCTGCAATTCTATCAAGATACTAGTAAACTGTTTGGACCAAAAGAAGACTTTGATGTTTATAAACACTTGACTTGAAACAGTTTTTTCATTTTATGTTACTTTTATGTGGCTTCTGATGTTCAGATGTTTAATATTTATTATTCGGTTACCAGGGTTTCTATTAAATCAATTACAAGCTTTCTACCAAACCCTTTAACATCTAAGATGTTAATATCTCACAACCATTTATGTACAGAGCAACTCTGTCCATAACTCAAAGAATCTCTAGATTTGTAAAAGTCATCTAGTTTTCCCATCTAAATCTATCTGCCCACCAGATTTTGCTTTTTATGTTTTATTATAATTTTAATCTCCCAAATCACTTGTTTTGGGGGAAGGGGGAGTTTTCCTTAATTAAAAAATATCATCTCCAAATAATTTTCACCAATTTACTCCTAGTTGTCTTTTGGTCTATACAAAATAAATCTTCCAGTCAGGCTTCCAAATGCTGTATTTTAAGTCACTTAACATAGATCTCCAGACTGCTCCAAGCTAAGCAAGCCTATTTACCTCAAAATTATACATGCTTAACATCCCGATACTCAGAACAGGAGTTCAATGTCGGCTGAATCAATGTGGCTTTCCCCTTAAACATCTTAATCAATCTCTCAGTCTGGTTTACAAATACCACACTCACAAAGTAATGCTCAGAACTCAACAAAATCTCCCTAGTGTTGCCTGCATTCTGGAAATTTTCATCCTTTAGATTGGAAATCTGCGTTGTGGGCTACTTATTTATTTGTAAGTACATAATGTTACATATATAAATTAAATTTCATTTTCTAAAATCTGGACCACCGTACTAGCTTTGGAACCCTTTTTGGCTAATACATCTTTCCTCCAACTTACCAAAACTGCCTCCAGACCCATAGTAACGGAGGCGACCTCAAATGCCCCCATGATAGGTCATCTCTTCCCTATGGGAATGAGACTATTTCTACTTTTTACTAAATAAAGCTGCATTATACATATGGTTTATGTCTGTGTCTCTCGCCAACCTATTCTCACACACACACACGCGCACACACACGCACGCACACGCTGCCTGACACACGGCGGCTGGGATAAAAAACAAGCAGACCGCAGAGAGCGATGGTAAGATGAGCCAGGTCTCAGCTCTCCACTTTTCTGGAAAAAACCAGTCTCTCCACGAAAGGACACCGGAGACGGAGGCGAGGACAAGCATCCCGAGCCTAGCTGCCCCTTCCGAGAAAGCAGCACACGCGACCCTCGGCGGCTGCGCCGACGCGCCGCAGGGTCACCGGGTCACGCACCACTCGCCAAGTTCCGCCCCGCCCCTTGGCCCGAGGATTTTTATACGCCCCACCCCCACCCCGCCCCCTCCTGGGGGAGCTCACGAGGATGGGCAGGGGTTGAGGATGGGAATTACCTGTGAGCCGGGCGAACCCGGTAATGCTCTCGGGGACTGGGAGCCGCTTCAGATACGCGGGGAGCTGCACCTTCACGATGCGGGCCACGCTCTCCAGCACCATCCTCACCGGCGACGTCCACTCCTCCCCGAGCCCTGAACCCTAGCAGCGCCTGCGCCAGGAGCAGAGGCGGTCGGCGGGGGCTCGGGGCGGGGCTGCGGACCGGGGGGGGAGGTGAGCTGCCCGGCGCCGATTGGCAGCGAGCGAGTGACGTGCGCGCCTATTGGACCCCGAGGGGGCGCGCGCGGCCGCGGCCTCGGCCTCGGAGCCGCGAAACGGGTGAATAGTGGGACCTTCTGGATCTGGACTTTGAAGTGGGCCTTCGCGCAGGGCCTTTTACGTCTGTAGACGCTGGAGGTCAGCAGAAAGGATCTTGTGTCGGAGGAGATAAATCTGTGAGAGTGCTTTGTAATCTGAAAGTGCTCTTCAAAAGTGGTTCCCCCGACGGCCCTCTTTACTTCTGCCACCCTCCTCCCGGCCTTCAGGAAAAGATTGGTACTCTAGGAATGCATCCTCACCTAAGAGGACCTCCACCTCCGCGGTGCCTGATTCTGCTCCCTCACCCCTACACGCCCGGTTTTTTAAAAAGCACTATGTTCTACCTCAACTGAAATGCTTACTAGTACAGCTCCGCCCCTCCGTAATTTGTGGCAGCTCCTCTCCGAAGCCCTGAGGTTTTTTCCACTTAGAAAGACCCGCGATAGCCCTTCCTTACGTATTGTCAGTTCCCTCTGCAGATCAGTTCTTTGTTCGGGTAACTAAAACTGGGGACGTGATAAAAGAACATAAAGCCTTAGGGTTTCTTTTATATTTTGTTGCAGGATTTCTGCTACCATTTGAAGCATCCGTGAAGATCTTTCAATTTTATTTTTGACATTTTTTTAAAAATTGTGGGGCGTAAGGAGACAGCTTCACTCTCTTGAAACACCTTCCTTGACGTGACTTTGTTTCATGTTTTGATGAAAAATATCCAAAGTAATGTGCTTGCTGACTGTTGTCTGTCCTGTATCTTAATTCAGTGCCTCAAACCAGTTCTGAACTTCACTTGCCAACAACGTACAGAACCAAAAACTGCGCATGGCCCAGTTTTCATTTTGTAGGACTTAATATACAGCCAGCTGTAATAATTACGGTTCTTTTTTTTTTCTTGTTACTTTCATTTTAAAGTGAGAAAGGGAAGGAATCTTTTTAAAGCAGCTTTTCATTGGATTGTTTAAATTTGTGATTGTCAGGGACTAAATAACCGTCAGTAAGAGTGTTAATCGGAATCTAGATAAACTTATCTGTCATTTCACCATATTCAAAACTGTCAAAGTACAATTACAATGGAAATTCTATCAGGATATTTAGGTACAGGTTCACATTCATGAGGGTGAGCAGTATAAAAGAGATATACGAAGTGATGATTAAAAGGTTGGTGTTGACATTAGGATTTCCTTTCAATTTCATTTTGGGAGCTTACTTTATTTTGGTGGAAGAAGGAAGGACCCTAGAGCTTATCCTGAATATAATGATCTCAAACATCCATGTCCTCTATTTTGTTGGCAGTTACCTTTAATCTCTACTCAGACATAGAGACACCACTGAGGAGATGGTTGAGATAGATATGGGTTGGGAGTGAGGAACATTAGGGTAAGAAAAACCTAGAGAATGCCATTAAATATTTGTCTCTTAGAGGTTTTGTATTTTTGGCAAGGACAAAAGCTGTGTTGAGTAAGATTCATAAAGCTTCTAAGGAGTTTTTCTTTAAAGGAATTAAAATGTATATACTTCAGTTAAGAGAGATGACATAATGCTCAAGTGCCAGATGTGCAATGTGATGTGACCACTATCCAGATCATTATTTATAGAACTGTGGCCCGGTGCACGAAATTTGTGCACATTAAAAGGGAATTAGAGGAAATATTTTAATATTGCTATTTGCCCTTTCTCTATAATGGAAGTGTCAGAGATTAAAGAAAATTAGTAAAATGTATATGAAAATAAATGTATATGAAAATAATAAATATACATTTATTAATAAACAATCACAACATAACAAAGAATGATATAAAAACAATGAAAACATGATGTAAAAACAACATTGATACAATGACTGATAAGTTAATTAAACTTATTCTAATATCTCCCTGTATTACCACATAAGAGTGAAAACACTTTCAGAGTGCTTGACTAATTTCCCTTGGGATGAAGTATTTAAAACTTTAACATCACACGTTCTTTGAGCTCAAGAGATAGCAACATATAACTGACCACGTGTGAAAACGGGTTCAGATAGGAATATTCCTACTCTGTCTAGAGTTTGTCCTTGTGATTTATTAATAGTCATTGCAAATTCTGGCATCACAGGAAACTGTCTTTGAATTCATTTAAATGGGAGGCCAGTGTCAGATGGGGACAAATCAATTCTTTGGATCAGAACAACCTCTCCCTCTGCAGATCCTGTTAATACTTCAGCTTGGATCACAATCCTTTGATAATAAATCTGGTACCATTACAAAGACCCTATTTACTATTAAGATTTCTCAGTAGCATGATGATTGCACCCACTTTCAATTTTAATTTATGACACGGCATTCCCGAAGGAGTAATACTATTAAGAAATTCGATGGGAAATTTTTCCTTTTCAGCATCATCTGTTGAATCAATGAAATTATCACTCAAATAGGTGTAAAAATCTCCATTGAGTATACTCAAAATTTCTTCATTTAATTTTTGAATGTGCTCATTTTTTGGACAAAGAATCACACGTTTAGATATATTTTTATTATTACCTATAGATGTACTATTTCCAAAGGTAGCTTCAATAATAGATCTGTTACAAATCATTTCACAGGGAATTTCAATAATATCCATTCCTAAATGAAAACTATCAAGTTTGCCATCTCCAAGTTTTACTAACCATTCACTATAAGCAGAACCTCTGATCTCATATTTTTTATTTTTATTTTTAACACATTGTTTGCGGGTAGTTTTTATTGCGCACTAACAGGTGGCGTGGGCCATTTTTGCTAATTTTTTGCGCAAATGGCAATGTTTTGTCCTTTGGAATTCGTATATCTGCATGTTAGCATCCCTTTAGAGCAATAAAAAAGTATAAAAATAAACGTATTTATACATTACCCACATTCTACCGCTAATCTATACAACACGTATTAATATGTGTCCCGCACTCTACTACCAGTCAACGTAAAACGTGTAAATACGTTTCCCGCATACAATGTGTTAAAATAAATCTTTATTGTTCAGATTATTACAGTTGTTCCTGTTTTATCCCCCCATAGCTCCCCTCCACCCGGTTCCCACCCCACCCTCTGCCCTTACCCCCCCACACACACACAGTCTTCATCCATAGGTGTACGATTCTTGTCCAGTCTCTTCCCTCACACCCCTTTCCCCCTGAGAATTGTCAGTCCACTCCCTTTCTATGCCCTGATTCTATTATATTCACCAGTTTATTCTGTCCATCAGATTTTTTATTCACTTGACTTTTAAATTCACTGGTTGGTAGATATATATTTGTTGTTCATAATTTTTATCTTTACCGTTTTCTTCTTCCTCCTCTTCTTAAAGAATACACTTCAGTATATCATATAATACAGGTTTTGGCGGTGATGAACTCCTTTAGCTTTTTCTTATCTGTGAAGCTCTTTATCTGACCTTCAATTCTGAATAATAGCTTTGCTAGGTAATCTTGGTTGTAGGTTCTTGCTATTCATCACTTTGAATATTTCTTGCCACTCCCATCTGGCCTGCATAGTTTCTGTTGAGAAATCAGCTGACAATCATATGGGTGCTCCCTTGTAGGTAACTGTTTTTCTCTTGCTTTTAATATTCTGTCTTTTGCCCTTGGCATTTTAATTATGATGTGTCTTGGTGTGGTCCTCTTTGGATTCCTTTTGATTGGGGTTCTCTGCGCTTCCTGGACTTCTATTTCTTTCACCAAGTGGGGGAAGGTTTCTGTCATTATTTCTTCAAATGGGTTTTCATCATCTTGCTCTCTTCTTCTGGCATGCCCATAATTTGGATGTTGGTACACTTGACATTGTCCCAGAGGCTCCTTACACTATCTTCATACTTTTGAATTCTTTTTTCTTTTGCTTTTCGGTTGGGTGTGTTTTGCTTCTTCAAATTTCAAATCTTTGACTTGATTCTTGAGATCCTCTAGTCTGCTGTTGGATCTCTGTATATTATTTTTTATTTCAGTCAGTGTATGCTTAATTTCTAGTTGGTCCTTTTTCATATCCTCGAGGGTCTCACTAAATTTATCAGCCTTTTCTAGAAAATTCTTGAAACACCTTATAACCGTGGTTTTGAACTCTATATCCAGCCATTTGTTTTCCTCCAGTTCTGTAATTTGTGACCTGTTTCTTTGTCTCCGCATTTTGGCTGCTTCCCTGAGTTGATGGAGTGGCTTTGTGTGCTAGGTGTCCTACAGGGCCCAGTGGCTCAGCCTCCCGTTACCTGAGGTGGACACTCTTGGTGCACCCCTTTGTGGGTTGTGTGCAGTCTTGTTGTAGTTAAGCCTTGATTGTTGTTGATATCACTGGGAGGAACTGACCTCCAGGCCAGTTGGCTGTGAGGATGAGCTGTGTCTACAATGGGAGAACTTCTGTGCTGGAGACACCCTTATGAGGCAAAACTTGCTTCAGTGGGGCTTTGGTGCTCACTGAGTCTGCCCCCTGAGTGTGTCCCTTATGGATCTGAGGAGTTGTAATCTGGATGGTCCTACTCTGACCCCTGGGTACACTGGCTCTTGGATCTTCAAGTAGGTGCTAATTTAGCCTCTGCCTGAGGCCACCCACTAGGAGCTACAGAGAGATCTGCAGATTCCTCTTCTTTGTTTGGGTTTTGGAGGTGCCCAGATGAGTCCCAGCTGTGAAGCAATGCAAGCTGCTGTGGGGCCTTGGGCGTTCTTTTGGATATTCTGGGTCTTTCTTACTCAGCTGCAATTTGATAGGTAAGTTTACATTTCAAAGGACCAGGCCATTCATATGCAAAAGCCTCTGCTCACAGATTGGATGGGGCGCAATCTCAGGGTGGAGCACACAGCAATGGCTTCCTGTCAGCCCTGCCCTAAAAGGCCCCTGTGTCTCAGTGTCTTTTGGTACTGAGAGAAAGCTGCCCTCAAGTTCCACCTGCTGCCACACAGTCCAATTTCTCCCCGTATGAGCCTGGGTCCCCAGAGTCTTGCCCGGAACTGGTGTTCAGAGCAGTCAGGAGCTTTTATCTCCCTCCCAATTGAGAAAGCCAGCTGCGTACTCAGTTACCAGCCCTCTCTGTGCGCACACCTCCGTACCTCTGCACTTTACTTCCACAGATCCTCTTGAGTGAGCTTTTCTCTTCCCTTCTAGTTGTAGAATTTCCACTTTGCCAGCCTTCCTGTGGTTCTGGATGATGTGCACTTTGTCTTTTAGTTGTAGTTTTGAAGTGTGCGAGGCCACAAGTTCAGGTGTTTACCTTTGCCGCCATCTTGGTTTCTCCTCTCATATTTGTTTTAAGAGACAACTTTCTGAAATATCCCCAAACACTACAGTACTTTAAACTCGTTTATACTATGGCGGACCACATAGCATGCAGCACAATACTGAGACATTGTCGAAAATCCCCTCCAAGTAGGAGAACTTTTCCACCAAATGCAACATTCAAATTCATAATTCCTCTTAGTAATCTGTCTATGGTGTTTAGCATGACTGGATGTCATGGTGCATTCATCAATAATGAGAAGTTGGGCCTTTTTAATGGTTTTAGACACTTCACTTTTTATATCGAGTCTAGAAATTGAAGTTTCATTTAATGGAATTGGTAATTTATATTGGGAATGAAAGGTTCTTCCACTGAGAAGTAAATTTGCAGCAATTCCTGTATATGCTGTGGGTAAAACAGTACCACCATGACCTCTAATATAATATATTAGAACTTTATAAAGGTATGTTTTTCCACTACCACCTGGAACATTCAAGAAAAAGCATTTGGGGTGTACAGTTTGATCTTCGATGGCTGATGTTATTCCTTCTACAACGCCAAAGTCCTGTGTCATCCCCAGGACTAATCCCTCCTATGGCTGCCTTACCCAGACCACAGGCCTCATGGTCAGAGCTCTGTCATCTGCTCAGCCTCACCTCCCTGCTCATCCAAGTTCAATTCCACTCCCACTAACGCCCTGCTGGTCCCTTAGCCTATGTCATACTCACCCTCTCGCAATCCAGGACTTGAACCAGACCCCTGGCGTAGGTGCACGGAGAGGTGGCTGCCTTACCCAGACCACAGGCCTCCTGGCCAGGGCTCTGCCCTCTGCTCAGACTCCCCTCCCTGCTCATCCAAGATCAACTCCACCCCCACAAACCCCCTGCTGGTCCCTTAGCCTATGTCATACTCACTCACCCTCTCACAGTCCGGGACTTGAACCAGACCCCTGGCGCAGGCATGCGGAGAGGACTCTGCCGCAGCCCCGTCCCTGCTGCAGACCCTCCCTTCTCCCACCCCGGTTGTTCAGTCGTCCATCTGGTCATTTTGGTTGTGACAGCCCCTAGCTTTTTATATATTAAGATTTTTAATCCTCACCCAAGGACATGCTTTTATTGATTTTAGAGAGGAAGAGGGAGAGAGAGAAACATTGATATAAGAGAGAAACGTCAGAGAAAAACAAGATGGTGGCATAAGGTCTACACCTGTACGTGCTGCCTCTCACAACCACAGCAAAACTACAACTAAAAGACAAAACGACTATCACCCAGAACCACGGGAAAGCTGGCTGAGTAGAAATTCTACAGGTAGAAGGAAAGAAAAAAGCCTATTGAGTCTGGATAGGATGTGCAGAGGCACGGAAAAGCAGAGGTACGGAGGCGTGTGAATCGTGTTGACAACTGGGTGCGCTGTTTGTTTCAATTGGGAGGGAGTTACAAGCTCCCGACTGCTCTGAACTCCAGTTTCCAGCAAGACTCTGGGGACCCAGACTCCTACAGGGAGAAACTGGATTGTCTCGCATCAGGTCGGAAAGTGAGTGTGGCTTTCTCGCAGAGGTGCTCTCGGGAATCATTGTTTACTGTGCTGGGGTGCGGGGAAGCAGAGACACAGAGACCACTGACTGGCAGCCATTGCTGCTTGCTACACCCTGGTCATTCCCTGAGACCCTGCGCCACCCAATTTACAAACCCATCCAAACTGGGTGCAGTGGTTTTTGCATATGAATGGCCTGCCCTTTCGCAGCTTAACAAACTGCAGCTGGGTCAGACAGCTCCAACACTTCCAAACCCCAAACAAAGAGGAGAAATCTCCAGATCTCACTAGAGCTCCTGCTGGGTGGCCTCAAGCAGTAGCTGTCTTGCACCTCCTTGGAGATCCAGGAGCCAGTATACCTAGTGGTCAGTGTGAAACGATACCAGATTTCAACTCCTCACATCCATAAGTGACACATTCAAGAGGCAGACTCAGTGAGCACCAAAGCCCCACTGAAACAAGTCCTGCACCATAAGCGTGTCTCCAGCGCAGCAGTTCTTCCAATATAGACACAGCGAGTCCTCACAGCCAATTGGCCTGGAGGTCAATTCCTCCCAGTGTACCAACAGCAATCAAGGCTTAAGTACATCAAGACTGTGCACCCAGCCCACAAAGGGGCCCACCTCAGGTGACTGGGGAGGCTGAGCCATCGGGCCCTATAGGACACCTAGCACACAAAGCCACTCCATCAACTCAGGGAGGCAGCCAAAATGTGGAGACAAAGAAACATGTCACAAATGAAAGAAATGGAGGAAAGCACACGACTGGATATAGAGTTCAAAACTACAGTTATAAGGTTACTCAAGAATTTTCTAGAAACCTCCAAGAAACTTAGACCTCCGAGGAACTTAGTGAGACCTTCAAGGATCTTAATGAGAATGCCAAAAAAAAAAAAAAATGGAAAAGGACCAGTCAAAAATTAAGCATAGACTGTCTGAAATAAAGAATAATATACAGAAATTCTACAGTAGACTAGAGGACCCCAAGAATCAAACCAAAGATTTGAAATACGAAGAAGCAAAAAACACCCAACCAGAAAAAACAAAAAGAAAAAAAGAATCCAAAAATATGAAGATAGTGTAAGGAGCCTCTGGGACAACTTCAAGCATACCAACATCCCAATTATAGGGGTGCTAGAAGAGAGAGAGCAAAATATTAAAAACCTATTAGAAGAAATAATGACAGAAAACTTCCCCTACCAGGTGAAGGAAATAGACTTACAAGTCCAGAAAGTGCAGAGAACCCCAAACAAGAGGAATCCAAAGAGGACCACACCAAGACACATCATAATTAAAATGCCATGGGCAAGACAAAGAGAAGGGAGTACCTATAAGAC
Organism: Corynorhinus townsendii; assembly: GCA_026230045.1. Lineage (NCBI taxonomy): Eukaryota > Metazoa > Chordata > Mammalia > Chiroptera > Vespertilionidae > Corynorhinus > Corynorhinus townsendii. The sequence goes on along the minus strand of JAPDVU010000001.1, from coordinate 72,624,904 downwards.
TGTCAGCTGATTTCTCAACAGAAACTATGCAGGCCAGAAGGGAGTGGCAAGAAATATTCAAAGTGATGAACAGCAAGAACCTACAACCAAGATTACTCTACCCAGCAAAGCTATCATTCAGAATTGAAGGTCAGATAAAGAGCTTCACAGACAACAAAAAGCCAAAAGAGTTCACCACCACCAAACCAGGATTATATGAAATGCTGAAGGGTATTCTTTAAGAAGAGGAGGAAGAAGAAAATGGTAAAGATAAAAATTATGAACAACAAAGTGACAACAAATACATATCTATCAAGAAGTGAATCAAAAAATCTGATGAACAGAATAAACTCGTGAATATAATAGAATCAGGGGCATAGAAAGGGAGTGAACTGACAATTCTCAGGGGGAAGGGAGTGTGAGGGGTGCGGGAAGAGATTGGTCAAAAATCTTACACCTATGGATGAGGACAGTGGCTGAGGGTAAAGGCATGGGCTTGGGGGGGGGAGGAGAATCGGGTGGAGGGGAGCTATTGGCGGGGGGGAGAGGAACATCTGTAATAATCCGAACAATAAAGATTTTAAAAAAAGAGAGAAACATCAATCGGTTGCCTCTCCTGCTCGCCCTGACCAGGGGTCAAACCCACAACCCAGGTATGTGCCCTGACCAGGAATCTAACCTGCAACCTTTGGGTGGACAGGATGACACTCAATCAACTGAGCCACTCCAGCAGGGTGAGGACTCATTTTCAATGTAAGGAATTTTACTGGATGCTCCTTGCCCCCCTCTCCATCAAAACACACAGGTAGTGATTATATATATATATTTACTCTATAAACTATAAATAAGTAATAAATATAATAATGCATTTGCATAATGTTACATATATATTATTTATATATAATATATAATAAATGTCCAGGTCCCCTGCAGTAACTCTTAGGCATTTGTAACTCAAATAAGGGAAATACTGTTAAAAACAAAAGCATTGCACTGGCAGGCATTGCTCAGTGGTTAGAGCATTGGCCTGCACACTAATTGGGATTCGATTCCCAATAAACAGCACCTACCTGGGATGCAGGTTCGATCCCCAGCCCCATTTGGGGTGTGTGCAAGAGGCAACCAATGGATGTGTCTCTCACATCAATGGCATTATCTCAAGAAATTTCAAGGTATGTCTAATGGGCCAAAGCAGAGATGAAGTTTTGATTTTTATTCTCTATACAATCGGAAAGCACTGGACATTTCTTTGTGATACCTTTTAATAAAAGCTGTGTTTAGTCTGATAGTGATATGCAACATAAACCAGAGAAGAGGCAAAGAAACCTATAAGAATTTACAGTAATAGACCAAATATGAGTTAATGAGAGACATCATAGTGTAATGAAAAGAATGATGACATTAGAATCATAGGACCTTAATTACTGATCTTGTCAACTTGGACAAGTCATTTAACCTTTCTGATTCTGCTTCCTATTTACATGACATGCCCGTCACCTTGTAGGCCTTCAATGGAATGAAATATTAATAACTTTAGTTTAACTCACAGAGTAGTTATACAAATATAATGAGTATCTTTTAAAAATCCTATATAATAAAATATTAATATGTAAATCAACTGAACAGCAGAACAACCGGTTGCTGTGACGTACACTGATCACCACCAGGCAGATGCTCAACAAAGAAGCTGCCCCCTAGTGGTCAGTGTGCTCCTACAGGGGGGCGCTGCTCAGCCAGAAGTGGGGCTTACGGTTAGCAAGCGCAGTGGCAGTGGTGGGAGCCTCTCCCACCTCTGTGGCAGCGCTAAGGACCCTTCAGGGGATGTCTGACATTGCTGGCTTATACTGGGATGTCAGGCAACTGATATTCTTATGTCTTTACCACATGCCTGCTGTAAGGCCAGATTCTCTGAGTGCCTCTCTTTACATTTGTCCCTAACATATTTCAGATTGTTTTACACATAACTATTACTCTTATGAGACTTCTGTAATAATATGCACTAGACCATTGGTTTTTTGGTGTTCTGAACACTAGGGATATCCACAGAACCTTCTGAGGCATTCTGAGTTGGAGCGCTGACTAGAGGTGAAGGGAAAGTGCTAAAGAAGCTGAGTGGATATGGCCTCAGCCTCCAACCCAGGCATTGTCTTAGTTTTACAGACTTAAGGACTCCTGGGGAAAAAACAAAATATGAAAATCATCTAAGTTTTATCCATGAGCCATGCTCAGAGCCTGATCTACTAAGTGAACATTAAATTTAAAATGTCCCTCATTTCTTTCTGCACTCCCTTTCTTATTTGGCATATAAACTTTTATTCTGTGACTTGAGTTTCTTGAAGTGGGAACAATAATTTTTGAGGAAGAGTTCCTGATTTTACACACACACAAGTACATTTAGATATAATGTACTAAAGTGTACCATTTTCATTTATTTATACTTATTTTAGAGAGAAAGAGGTAGGGGGAGAGAGGCAAGGGGAGAGAGAGAGAGAAACATCAATTTGTTGTTCCACTTATTTATGCATTTATTGATTCTTTTTTTTGTTGTTAATCCTCACCTGAAGACATTTTTCCATTGACTTTCAGAGAGTGGAAGGGAGGGGGAGAGACAAGAGAAACACTGATGTTTCTCTCAATTTTCTCTCTCAATTGTTTCCCTCCTGCATGCGCCCCAATCAGGGTCAGGGATCCAGCCTGCAACCAAGGTATGTGCCCCCTTGACAGGACTCAAACTCAGGACCCTTCAGTCTGCAGGCCAATGCTCTATCCACTGAGCCAAACAAGCTAGGGCTATTAGTTGACTTTTGTATGTGTCTTGACTGGGAATTGAATCTGCAACCTTGATATATTGGGACAACACTCTAAGCAACTGAGGTTCCCAGCCAGAGCCCCATTTTCTAAAAGGACGAATTTTATATACATATTCACACATTAGCAATGGAAACCTCTATTAACAAATCCTATGGGTATTACATACACAAAAGCGTTCTAAAGACTGAGGGGTGGAAAAATCATACAACCACATGGAAAATAGCCCCTACAGTATCATGATCTTCTACCTTAGGCCCTTAACAAGCACCCCCCCCCCTTTTTTTTCTTTCCTTTGGTTAGTTTCCCACTTCAGTGATTCCAAACTTACCAATGTTTCTCTTGCCCAGCTCATTATCATCACATAGCCCTCCTTCCTATTTTACTAAGTTGAGAACACTGAGTAATAATGGTCAATTTCCTGCCTCCTCACACCTAAAATTTATCTTCATTTTTACCCATTCTAATCATCTTTCCTCTAGTATCATTCAAAATCAAATACAGTTGACCCTTGAACAACAAAGATTTTAATTGCACAAGTCCACTTATACATATGCCTATCCTATATAATAAAAGCCTAATATGCAAATTGACCAAATGGCAGAATGACTGGTGGAACGACCAGTCGCTATGATGCGCACTGACCACCAGGGGGCAGACGCTCAACACAGGAGCTGCCCGCAGGCCCCAGGTCAGCCAAGGTGGGTGCCAGCAGGGGCCCTCAAATGCCCCGCCAGTCACCCCACCCATGAGCCCTGATCGCTGGCCAAGCCTAGGGACCCTATCCATGCATGACTTTCATGTACTGGGCCACTAGTCAGCAAATATCTGTTCTGTTTTCTACCCACTGTTGGGAGTCTACAGACATTGAGGACCACCTGCATGCATTGATCTATGCCATTTTATATAGGGGATTTGAGCATCTGCATATTTGGGTATCTGGGTTCCTAGAACCAATCCCATGAGGATACTCAGAAACAACTAAATTTTGGAGGAGTCAAGTTACAGTTGCATGTGGTAGGGTGGTGGTGCCCATAACTCCTGTTTTATTCAAGGGTTAACTGTACTCTATTTTTGACATATAATCACATCTTATGAAGAAACTGGCTCCAACCATTGATCCCTCTGTTCTTACCTCATCTTTCTCATGATTTCCTCTAGACTATATACATAGTCAAATCTCTCCCATTCTAAAAAATATCCTTTGACCCTAAGTTCCTCTAAGCCAGCAATTTTCAACTGGTATATTCCAAGAGGCACAGTAATGTGCCACAAGAATTTTTTAAACATGCAATACATGATCTCTTTTTCCTTAGACTGTCAAATAAAAAAATTGACAACAGCCAACACAATAACTGTCTAGTGTGAATGAATCAATTATACCTATTTTTTTTGTCAGACTGGCAAAAAATATTTTTGGCATGCCAAAGAATTTTAGTAATTAGTTTATGTGTACCATGAGATGAAAAGTGTTGAAAATATCTGCTGTAAGTTAATTATCTCTTCTAGTTTCCTATCATGGCCATGCTCTCCACTTTTTCACTTTCCAACCTATGTAAATTTAAATTATGTCAACCTCACTAAAATTCTGAGTCATCAGTGGCAAAATTTGACAGATTTCTAATCCTCAGTATGTTTGAAATTTCTATACCATTTGACACATGAAATATCTTTTGGATGACCAAAGTGGGAATCAATAGAGGGATGGGAAAAGTTGCTCTTAAACTCAAGTACCCAATGAATTATAAATAGTTATAGTAGCCAGAATAATGTACTCTCCCTTCCCTACCCCCACCAAAGATGTCCACATCCCGGTTCCTAATCTGTGAATATGTTGTTGCATAGCAAGGGGGTGAGGTTGTGGATGGAATTAAGGTTGCCTTCAAGTGGAGAGATTATTCTGAAATATCACTGTAGGCCCACTATAATCACAAAGGTCTTGATAAATTAAAGGAGGCAGAAGAGTGTGTCAGAGTGATGTAATGTGAAGAAGACTCAACCAGCCTTGCTGGATTTGAGGATGGAAAGAGCAGCCATGAGCTAAGGAATGCTAGTGGCCTCTAGAAGCTAGAAAGGGCAAGACAGATTTTGCCTTATAACCTTCAGAAAAGAACCAACCCTTTTATACTTTTAGATCAGTGAGACCCATTTCAGGTTTTTGAACTCCAAATCTATAACTGGGGTTTTTAAGTCACTAAATTTTGTACTAATTTGTTACACAAAGAAACTATGACAACAACCATTTCTAATTTTCCTTTAAAAAATAGTTGAATCTTGTGACTTTTTTTATAAAGTATAATTTGTTTAGTGGGGGCTTTGGGGTGGTGGTAAAAAGGAAACCAGGATCAAATGAGAATTCTTTAGTTCTTTATCCCTTTAGCTACTCTCCTGCTAACCTTCATACTCTCAGCTGTTTGCTTAAATCATATATAAACAAAAGTCCTAATACCAGAAATAGAAATCCTTATGAAAACTTAGGACACAAACTTGCTTTAGGAACAAAAGTATAAGGAAAAGTTAATCCTGTGAGATTATACTTTACCATAGTGAACAGAAAACTTGTTGGTTCTTGTTAGGAAGCAATTGATAATCGCAGTGGAGGGGAATGTAGGTGAACCAATCTGACACTGAAAGCGGGCCTCAGAGCGAACCTAAACCATACAGTAACACCCAAGTATAAATGTACAGATTCTTTGGCAACCAATCTCAACTTTCTAAAGCTTTCATCCAACAACTCAAGATTTTAACCTAAATCCAATTCTTCCTGATTTGCTTGAGGAACATTCAGCGGGCAGGCCCTATCATTTGGTCTGGCCTTATCAAGGCAACCGCAGGCGGGACTCAAAATTCCATAAATCTAGGAGCTTTTTTCATAGCAACATAATTTTTAAGTTGATAATTTAATATGGTCTGTGTATGATGTTATAAATATCCAAATGACCCTTGGCAGAAAAAAGGTTCCCCACCCCTGCCCTAAAGCATAGGAAGTAACTATTATTGCTTAAAGCTAAGACAATTTCTTGCTAACAAAATAGAAAAGTAGGATGCCTCATTTAGATGGGGAAAGAGAAAGATCATTCCTGCTGTATCAGTGAAACACTGTGGAACATTTTCTCACAGGCTATAACACAGAGAGGTTGGATTTAGAGAAAAGCCCTGTGTGGGTAGACCTGGAGACATAACTACTTTTTTTTTTATTAAAAATCATATTCTGATCCCTAAATAGGAATGAACCTTGAAACATAGCTATGCCCTTTCTTTCTCCCATTACTTTCACTTTATAACCCCATTTACTCATCTGTCCTACCTGCCCTAGCATTTCTTGGCTCTACTCAGGAGTCACAAGATCAGACAACAAATTTGACTTTAGGTATGTGACAACAGAATTTTTAAAAGCTCTATATCAGTGTTTCTCAAACTAGAATCTTTTCATTCTCTACCAGATATTTTTCTTTTTGTGATTTATTTTATTAATCTATAATAATTAACATAAGCACAGTCCACATCACCTTGATTCCCACTTATAACTAAGCACTGCCATGTGATTCCAGAGCCTGTGTTGTGTTTAGATTTATGACCTTGTTTGCACATGTAATAGTACTTTATCTTAGGCAAATGAGAACAGAAATAGATAATAAATGCTTCTTTCTGGCAATGTGAAAGCCAAATGACACCAATGAAAGGATAAACAAAGATCTCCTAAAGGTTCTAGTAGAGAAAACTTGTTATTATATGTGGAACACACAGCATAGTAGAGACATGCCAAATTTTAAAAACCTAACTTGTGGCAATTTTTTGTTTTAAGAGGCAATTTGTAAAAAATAAAAATACAGTAGCTGATTTTATTACTTTATATTTTTCCACATTTAATATGTTAGTTTAAAGTTACCTCCTATACTATGAGTCCTTAGTATCTGCAACTATTAATCACTGCAACTATTTTAGGTCTTTCTCACAACCACATTTCATCTAGATTATTTTAATAGCATTCCAAGTGGTCTCTTTGCCCCTAGTCTCTACACCAAAACACACTTTCATTACATCTTCCACATTGCTATCATAGTTATCTTTTTGGAATTAAAATCTGATCAAGATTTTTTATGCTAAAGATTCAACACTCCCATCCTGTACCCTTCAGAATATTATCTGAGGTCATTAACATGGCATGTTAGGGCCCTCAAGATATCCATCCAACTTTGTCTTTCAACTTTTGTCTCATTTTTTAAAATATGTTTTGATTGATTTCAGAGGGGAAGGGAGAGGGAGAGAAACATTATCAGCTGCCTCTTGCAAATCCCCCCACCAGGGCTGTTGTCTCATTTAATTTCTTCTTATTCTTTCTACCCCACCACCAATACCCTCCATCACCACCACACCTCTACTCTCTCTTTCTCCCCCCTCCCCCCCCTTGCAGCTAAAGTACTTTGGAAACTTACTTACCAGGTCAAGTTCTCTGACACTTGTCTTTGTTCGCTCTGTCTGGGAGCCTTTCTCCCTTTTCTTTTTTTCCACCTTCATTTGTTTAAAGATAACACTCTTCCACGAGAAACTTTCTCTTACTACCCACAGCTTACATGCATTTATGTTATCGAACACATTATGGTAATTGTCTGATTCTCAATGGTCTCCCCAATTAAAAGGTGTTTTTTTTTATATAGGAGTTTATTTGAGACAAACTGACAACACTGCCAGGAAACAAGATTTCAAATGCTTTCTAAAAGAAGTTCTTAAAGGTGACATCTAGGTCTTCCATCTATATATCTTCAGCTTCTAGCTCAGGGTCTGACACATAATAGGCATTCAACAAAATTTTAAATGAACAATTAGGAGAATGGGAGTGATTCTATCAACAGATCTCTACTATATCAATCTTCTTCAGCGTGAACCTAAAACATCTCTTAGCTCAGTCAGACCTAATTATCACTGACACACTATGACAGTCTCTTGGTTTTGCCTCAACCTGCAGCAAAAGCAGTCACATATTATAAATGGATTTTTTTTAAACTGTATTGTAAGCAGGGAGGCTTTCTAGGAGGCAGAATGCACTATTAAATGTGAACAATGTTATGGTGACTAAATTTCAAGCTGGCAAGTACACAAAAGGCAATTAAGTTATATGAAACTTAACCACAATGGTGGCAGCCTGAATTCTGTTTTCTAGGGTAGGAAACCTTGTAGTGTTTGAGCAAAGAGGAGGAACAAGAAAAAAGGTTTCTTATTCCCAGTTCCCCCAAAAATAGTGTTAGCCGTTAACATTTTCCTTTGCACTTCTTTCTGCACCTATGAGTCTCCAATATCCTACCACTAAAATGCTCCAAAGTAATTTTCCTCGTCTTTCCATTAGTGAGAAGGAAAACTAAATTCATACAAATCTGTTAATATCTAATTATATCTTAACTCTCACTTTTTTGGAGTGGGGGCTACATTAGTCTTAGTTCAATTTCAGCATTGTAGCACCCAGGGCTCTTTTTTTTTTAATGGGACTTTTTGTAAGATGGGAAATCTGTGCCATACTGTTTTCTTGCAAGGTACATATAGTAAAGCCAATTTCATTATTATGGAATCATAAACTTTGAGATTTATCATGCTTTGATGATGGGATATCTGTGAAACTGTCACACTTCTTCAACTCCAAATGAGCCAAGGTGTTTTTTTTTAAATATAGTGTAATGTTTCTTAGTTTCATTCTTTTAGTGCCATGTGTTATGTGCAATGAAAAAATTCAACAGGTACTAATATATATATTTTTAAAAAGCCTCACATAAATGGTTTCATTAAATCACTAAGATACTATATAGATCTGATTATTTAGAACAGTGGTCGGCAAACTGCGGCTCGCAAGCCGCATGGGGCGAGCCGCAAGCCCCATGCGGCTTGCGAGCCGGGGTTTGCTGGTCTGTTGACTAATGAGTTTGCCGACCACTGATTTAGAACCACTATGTACAACATTCCCACAATCATTTCTAACTTTAATAGAAGGATTTTAAATTTCTCATCACTGTCCTAACCGGTTTGGCTCAGTGGATAGAGCGTCAGCCTGCAGACTCAAGGGTCCCAGGTTTGATTCTGGTCAAGAGCATGTACCCTGGTTGTGGGCACATCCCCAGTAGGGGGTGTGCAAGAGGCAGCTGATTGATGTTTCTCTCTCATCGATGTTTCTAACTCTCTATCCCTCTCCCTTCCTCTCTGTAAAAAAATCAATAAAATATATTTAAAAAAATAAAAAATAAATTTCTCATCACTACTTTACTATAGAAATCTTACATAAGCCTCATAAGCAGCCCAACACCATCTGAGAAGGAGCAGCCGTGTGAGCAGCCCACCTCTTTCCAAGGAGCAACAGCCCGCCCCAGGAGCAGCAGCCACACGCAGCCCATCACAGTGTGAGGAGCAGCAGACTCAAGAGCAGTCCGTCCATATCTGAGGAGCAGCAGCTGCGTGAGCAGCCCACCCCCTTCCAAGTAGTAGCAGCCATGCGAGCAGCCCGCCTCCATCAGCCAGAGGAGCCACCATTGCTGCAAACAGCTGCACAAGCAGCACCCACCAGAGGAACCAATGTGGTTCCTCTGACCGCCTGAGGAGCAGCTGCCGCCAGAGGAGCCACTGCGGCCCAAGGAGCAGCCCCACACAACTCAACACCTAGATCCTTTGATGAGAGCAAAAATGGGGAGACAAAGAAACCCCCAAGGGAAAGAAAAGGAGAAATTGCCAGGAAAGGAGCTAAGTGAAATGAGGGCATGCAACATGTCAGAAAAAGAATTCAGAATAAGTCATACAGTTCATAAACTGGATGGATGAAAAAAATCAACAACTTATGTAAGAATCAAGAAGAAATAAAGAATGATGTAGCTGCAATAAAAAACAATATGGAGGAGGAATCCAAGATGGCGGCATAGGTAAACACCTAAACTGCTGCCTCGCGCAAAAACTTCAAAAATACAACTGAAAGACAAAACGTCTATCACCCAGAACCACGGGAAAGCTGGCTGAGTGGAAGTTCTACAACTAGAAGGAAAGAGAAAAAAGCACTGAGACGTGCATGAGCGCTGAAAAGCTGAGGTTCGGAGGCACGTGATCCGGGCTGGCGGCGGGCATTGCTTTTTTCAACCCAAAGGGAGACAAGCCCCCGATTACTCTGAAATCCAGTTTCTGGGGAGATGCGGGGGACCCAAACTCCTACGGGGAGAAGCTGGACTCTCTGCCAGTGAGGGTGGCTTGCTTGCAGAGCTGCGCGCAGGAATAACAGTTTACGGCGATGGGGCACGGGACGCCTACCAGACGCACAGCCGGCTAACTAGCAGCCATTGCTGTTTGCCACGCCCTAACCTAGTGACGCTCTGAGGCCCCGCCCTGCACAACTTACAAACCCACCCAAGCTCCAAGCAGCGGAGTTAGCATAAGAAAGCCCTGCTCTATCGCAGCTTAACCTAGCAAACTTGCAGCCAGGGTCAGACAGCTCCAAAACCTCCAAACCACAAGCAAATAGGAGAAAAATGTAGCTCTCACTGTAGCTCCTGCTGGGTGGCCTCAGACAGTAGCTGACCTGCACCCCATTGGAGATCCAGAAACCAGTGTACCTAGTGGTCAGTGTGAGACACCAGATTTCAACTCCTCACATCCATAAGTGACACATTCAAGAGGCAGACTCAGTGAGCACCAAAGCCCCACTGAAACAAGTCCTGCCCCATAAGCGTGTCTTCAGCGCAGCAGTTTTTCCATTATAGACACAGGGAGTGCTCACAGCTAATTGGCCTGGAGGTCAATTCCTCCCAGCATACCAACAGCAATTAAGGCTTAACTACACCAAGACTTTGCACTCAGCCCACAAAGGGGTGTACCAAGAGCATCCACATCAGGTGATTGGGGAGGCTGAGCTACTGCCCCCTATAGGTCACCTACCACACAAAGCCACTCCATCAACACAGGGAAGCAGCCAAAATGCGGAGACAAAGAAACATGTCACGAATGAAAGAAACGGAGGAAAGCAAACTACTGGACGACATAGAGTTCAGAACCACATTTATAAGGTTACTCAAGAATCTTCTTAAAACCGCTGAGAAACTTGATGAGACCTTTAAGGATCTTAATGAGAATGCCAAAAAAATGGAAAAGGATCAGTCAGAAATGAAGCATACACTGTCTGAAATAAAGAATATACAGAAACTCAACTGTAGATCAACGTACCCCAAGAATCAATATGTGGAAACAAAAAACATCCAACCAGAAAAACAAAAAGAAAAAAGAATCCAAAAATATGAAGATAGTGTAAGGAGCCTCTGGGACAACTTCAAGCGAACCAACATCCGAATTTTTGGGGTGCCAGAAGAAGGGAGAGAGCAAAATATTAAAAACCTATTAGAAGAAATAATGACAGAAAACTTTCCCTACCTGGTGAAAGAAATAGACGTACAAGTTCAGGAAGCGCACAGAACCCCATACAAGAGGAATCCAAAGAGGACCACACCAAGACACATCATAATTAAAATGCCAAGGGCAAAAGACAAAGAGAGAATATTAAAAGCAGCAAGAGAAAAACAGTTAATTACCTACAAGGGAGTACCCATACGACTGTCAGCTGATTTCTCAACAGAAACTATGCAGGCCAGAAGGGAGTGGCAAGAAATATTCAAAGTGATGAACAGCAAGAACCTACAACCAAGATTACTCTACCCAGCAAAGCTATCATTCAGAGTTGAAGGTCAGATAAAGAGCTTCACAGATAAGAAAAAGCTAAAGGAGTTCATCACCACCAAACCAGGATTACATGAATTGCTGAAGGGTATTCTTTAAGAAGAGGAAGAAGAATAAAAAGGTAAAGATAAAAATTATGAACAACAAAATGACATCAAATACATACCTACCAACAAGTGAATCTAAAAATCAAGTGAATAAAAAATCTGAAGAACAGAATGGACTGGTGAATATAATAGAATCAGGGACATAGAAAGGGAGTGGACCGACGATTCTCAGGGGAAGCAGGTGTGAAGGATGCGGGAAGAGATTGGACAAAAATCTTACTCCTATGGATGAAGACAGTGGCGGGGGGTAAGGGCATGGGGTGGGATGGGGAATCAGGTGGAGGGGAATTATGGGGGAAAAAAAAGAGGAACACCTGTAATAATCTGAACAATAAAGATTTATTTTAAAAAAATAAAACTAAAAACTCAAAAAAAAAACAAACCAATATTGAATGTTTTAATAGTAGGCTAGGAGAACCAGAGGACTGAATTAGTGAATTAGAAGACAGGGAAGTAAAACACACCCAAACTGAACTGCAATTGGAGAAGAAAGCTAAAAGACTGGAGGAGAACCTAAGGGAGCTTTGGGATAACATGAAAATACGAATAATAGGGGTGCCAGAACAACAAGAAGAGGAACAAGGGTTAGAAGAAATAATGTCAGAAAACTTCCCTGATGTGGGGAACAAAAAAGTCACACAAGCACAGAGAGTCCCAAACAAGATGAACCCAAAAAGACCCATATCAAGACACATTGTAATTACGATGGCAAACGTTCAGGACAAAGAGAAAATCTTAAAGGCTGCAAGAGTGAGACAGAAAGTTATATACAAGGGCTCTCCCATTAGATTATCAAATGATTTCTCAACAGAAACACATTAGTCCAAAAAGGAATGGAAGGAAGTTTACAAAGTGATGCAAAGCAAGGGACTTAATCCAAGAATATTCTATCCAGCAAGGCTAACATTCAAAATTGAAGGTGAAATAAGGAACTTCACAGACAGAAAAAGACTAAGGGAGTTTATCACCACCAAGCCAGCAATGTAAGAAATGCTAAAGTGACTAGTGTAAAAGGAAGAAATAAAAATGGAAGAAGGAACACAGGCATATACCAAAAAAAAAAAAAAAAAAAAAAGGGCAACAAATAAGTACTTATAATAACTTTAAACGTAAACATACTAAATGCTCCAATCAAAAGACATCGAGTGGCTGAATGGATAAGAAAACATGAACCATATGTATGCTGTCTACAAGAGACCCACCTCAGAACAAGGGACTCACACAGACTCAAGTAAAGGGATGGAAAAATATTTTCCAGGCATGGAAGTGAAAAAAAAGCTGGGGTAGCAATACGTGTATCTGACAAAATAGACCTCAAAGTGAAGGCCATAACAAGAGATAAGGCTGGCCACTTCATGATACTAAAGAATTGATACAACAAGAGGATATAACCCTGGTAAACATATATGCACCCAATGCAGGAGCACCCAAATACATTTAAAAGAAAAAAACTCCTGAAAGATATCCAGGTAGAGATCGACAACAATACAATCATAGTAGGGGACTTTAATACCCCATAGACATAATTGGATAAATCCTCTAGACAAAAAAAAAAAAAAAATCAGCAAAGAAAGAGCAATCCTAAATGACTCACTAGATCAGATGGGCTTAACTGACATATTCAGAACATTTCACTCCAAAGCCTCGGAATATTCATTCTTCTCAAGTGCACATGGGTCATTTTCAAAGATAGACCACGTATTGGGTCATAGGCAAAGTCTCTACAAAATCAAGAAGATTGAAATCATATCAAGCATCTTCTCAGACCACAATGGCATATTGGAAACAAACTACAATCAAAACAATCAAAAAAAAATCAAACACTTGGAAGCTGAATAAGTATGCTATTAAACAATGATTGGGTTACCAAAGAGATCAAAGAAGAAATTAAAAACATCCTGGAAATGAATGACAATGAAAACACAACAATCCAAAATCTATGGGACACAGTGAAAGCAGTCTACAAGGCCCACCTCAAAAAAGAAGAAAAAATGATAATAAACCATCTAACTCTACAACTTGAAGAATTAGAAAGAGAACAACAAGAAAAGCCCAGAGTGAGCATGAGGAAGGAGATAATAAAGATCAGAGCAGAAATAAATGACAGAGGCCAAAAAACAATAAAATAAAAATACAAAAGATCAATGAAACCAAGAGCTGGTTCTTTGAAAGGATAAACAAGATTGGTGAACCTCTAGCCAGGCTCACCAAGAAGCAAAGAGAGAGGGTCCAAATAAATAAAATCAGAAATGAAAGTGGCAAAAAAACACAGACCCTACAGAAATATAAAGGATTGCTAATAAAAATACTATGAACAACTCTACTCCAACAAACTAGACAACCTAGAGGCAATGCAGATATTCTGAGAAAACTACAACCTTCTAAAACTCAATCAAGAAGAACTAAAAATCTCAATAGGCCGATAACTATGGAGGAAATTGAAGCAGTCATTTAAAAGCTCCCAGCAAACAAAAGCCTGAGGCCAGATGGCTTCACAGGGGAGTTTTACCAAACAGGCAAAGAAGAACTAAAACCTGTCCTCCTCAGACTATTCCCCCCCCCCAAAAAAAAAAAAAAATCAAGAGGAAGGCACACTTCCAAGCTCATTCTATGAAGCTAACGTTAACCTAATACCAAAACCAGATAAAGACAACCCAATGAAAGAGAATTACAGGCCAATATCCCTCATGAACATAGATGCCAAAATCCTCAACAAAATTCTACCAAATCGGATCCAGCAATACATCAGAAAGATCATACACAATGACCAAGTAGAATTTATCCCGGGGATACAATATCCACAAATCAATAAACATGATACATCACATAAACAAATTGAGATATAAAAATCAGTCATATCAATTGATGCAGAAAATGCATTTGATAAAATCCAACACCCTTTCTTGATAAAAACCCTCAGCAAAGTGGGAATAGAGGGATCATACCTCAACATAATAAAAGCCTTATATGACAAACCTACAGCCAACATCATCTCAATGGGGAAAAACTAAAACCATTTCCCCTAAGAACGGGAACAAGACAAGGATGCCCACTTTTACCACTCCTGTTCGACATAGTACTGGAAGTGCTAGCCATAGCAATTAGACAAGAAGAAGAAATAAAAGGTATCCAAATTGGAAAAGAAGACGTAAAACTGTCATTCACAGATGACATGATACTGGACATAAAAATCCTAAAGACTCCATCAAAGAATTATTAGACTTAATAAATGAATTTGGCAATGTAGCAGGCTACAAAATAACACCAAGAAATCTATGGCATTTTTATACACCAATAGTCAACTTGCAGAATGAGAGATTAAAAAAAACAATCCCATTTATCATCACACCAAAAAAAATTAAGATACTTAGGAATAAACTTAACTAAGGAGGTAAAAGACCTGTACTCAGAAAACTACAGAATACTGAAAAAAGGATAGAGGAAGACATAAACAGATGGAAGAACATACCACGTTCATGGATTGGTAGAATCAACATCATTAAAATGTCCAGACTACCCAAAGCAATCTGAAGATTCAATGCACTCCCCATTAAAATACCAATGGCATATTTCACAGACCTAGTATGAACTCTCCAAAAAATTCATATGGAATAAAAAAAACCCCACAAATGTGTGCAGCAATACTGAGGAAGAAGACAAAGTAAGAGGGATCTCAATACCAGATATCAAGCTGTATTACAAAGCCACTGTTCTCAAAACTGCCTGGTACTGGCACAAGAACAGACATATAGACCAATGGAATAGAATAGAGAACCCAGAAATTGACTCAAACCACTATGCTGAATTAATATTTGAGAAAGGAGGCAAGAGCATACAATGGAGTCAAGACAGTCTCTTCAACAAATGGTGGGAAAATTGGACAGATACATGCAAAGAAATGAAACTAGACCACCAACTTACACCATACACAAAAATAAATTCAAAATGGATAAAGGACTTAAACATAAGACGGAAAAACCACAAAAATCTTAGAGGAATCCACAGGCAACAAAATCTCAGACATATGCTTTAGCAATATCTTCACCAATACAGCTCCTCTGGCAATGGAAACTAAAGAGAAAATAAACAAATGGGACTACATCAAAATAAAAAGCTTCTGCGCAGCAAAAGAAACCATCAACAAAACAATAAGAAAGCCCACTACACGGGAGAACATATTTGTTAATGTTATCTCTGATAAGGGTTTAATGTCCAACATTTACAGGGAAGTCATACAACTTAAAGGAAGATAAACAACACATTAAAAAAAAATGGGCAAAGCACCTAAATAGATACTTTTTGAAAGAGGACATACAGAAGGCCAAGAGGCATATGAAAACATGCTAAAAGTCACTAATCATCTGAAAGATGCAAATCAAAACAACAATGTGGTACTATCTCACACCTGTCAGAATGGCTATCATCAACAAATCAACAAATGACAAGTGCTTGCGAAGATTCCGAGAAAAAGGAACCCTCCTGCACTGCTGGTGGGAATGAAGATTGGTGTAGCCACTGTGGAGAACAGTATGGAGTTTCCTCAAAAAGCTAAAAATGGAACTCCCATTTGACCCAGTGATCCCACTTCTAGGAATATATCCTAAAAAACTGGAAACACTAATCAAAAAGGATATATGCTTCCCTATGTTCATAGCAGCACAATTCACCATAGCTAAGATTTGGAAACGGTTTAAGTGCCCATCAGCAGATGAGTGGATTAAAAAACTGTGGTACATCTACAGAATGGAATACCATGCTGCAGTAAAAAAGAAGGAATTCTTACCATTTGCAACTGCATGGAACAAGAACCTAAGAACAGGAACAAGACAGGGATGTCCACTTTCACCACTCCTGTTCGATATAGTACTGGAAGTGCTAGCCGTAGCCATCAGACAAGAAGAAATATAAGGTATCCAAATTGGAATTGGAGAGCATTATGCTAAGCAAAATAAGCCAGTCAGAGAAAGATAAATATCACATGATCTCACTCATTTGTGGAATATAATGAACAACATAAACTGATGAACAAAAACATATCCAGAGACAGAGAAGCATCAATTAGACCGTCAAACCTCAGAGGGAAGGTAGGGGAGGGTGGGAGTAAGGGGAGAGATCAACCAAAGGACTTGTATGCATGTATATAAGCATAACCAATGGACACAGACACCAGGGAGGTGAGGGCAGGAGGGGAGAGGGGGAGCAAGGGAGGAATAAGGACACATATGTAATACCTTAATGAATAAAGAAAATAAAAACTCTTTCATAGATACATTTAAACAATCAAATATAATATTGGTAAAATAATTTTTGGTCTAAATCAAACCCTATCTGTTTACTTTAGGTTTTTTGTATTTATTGAAATAAAAAGTTATAATTATTGGTGAGAGGTAGCTTTAATCTTGATTCCTTGCTTTTATTCAAATACTGATAAAGGTACCTGGCCACATCACAAATCTAACCCTAAGTCAACCTGCACTTACAGGAAACACTTGTCAAGGAAACCTAACCCACACCAATCAAACAATTCTCCAACTCAGCAATATAGATAGCTGACCTTTCCCCGGGAAATAGCACCTGCTAGCCTTACAAGAAAATTCCCAACCTTCTAGCAAAACATACCCTATCTCTGGGGTTGCTGCTTGTAATGCTCTATAAAAATCACTCCTGCTCCAAATCCCTTGGGAGTAGTGTTCCACCAATTGCGAGGTACTGTACTCCCTAATCCATGGATTGTGTTCCCTTGACTAAAGGACATCAAACTTGTTGCTAAATGGTTTTAGTTTTGTCGGTATCTCACCTTCAAAATCCTTATCTAAAATGAGGATTTTCAACCTGAGTCCTTTTGAAATTAAAAAAAAAATTCTATAAAGTAGGTCAAATTCGGTGTATTGTCCTATTTCTGTCCATAATTATGAGTTTTAATTTTCAATGAAATAAAATGCTATTTAAAATTAATTTTTAATCACTATTTCATTAAGAAAATATTGATGAAAACACCTCTAAGACTAATTGACAGCAAAAGCTTATTATTATATTAAAATAAGCACTGTTGTTTGTTTTGAAGGAAAGACCTCCTACTGGCTGTAAATGTTTCACATTTTACAAGGATGCTATATCTTATCACCAGTATCCTGATAAGTATTATGAGATATTGAAAATATTTCCAGACTTATTTCACATTTTGGTTTTAATTTTTTTAAAAGTTTACATTGAGATAATTCACATATAAATTCACTCTTTTAAAGTGTACAATTCACTGGGTTTCAATATATTAAGAGTTGTTGTAACCATTACCATTATCTAATTTTAGAGTATTTCATCATCTCTCCCTAAAAGACGCCAAATTCATTAGCAGTCATTCCCATTCCCCCTGACCCTTGTCCATGGCAACCAGTAATATAGTACTTTCTGTTTCTATGGATTTGCCTACAATATGTGGCCTTTTGTGTCTGACTTTTTTCACTAAGCAGAATATTTTCAAGCTTTAAGATACATATTATAGCCCTGGCTGGAGCATCATCAGGTTCAGTTACGGGTCAGGACACATCCCCAGGTTTCAGGTTCAGTCCTTGATCAGGGTCCATATTTGAGGCAACTGATTGATATTTCTCTCTCACATCAACGTTTTTCTGTCCTACAAATCAATTTTAAAAAGCATTTTTTAAAAAGATACATGTTGAATGAATCTCGCTCGTTAGTGCAGAATAAACTTCCTCTTTGGAGAGAATCCAAGATGGCGGCGTAGGTAAACACCTAAACTGCTGCCTTGTGCAACAATTTCAAAACTACAACTAAAAGACAAAACGTCTATCACCCAGAACCACGGGAAAGCTGGCTCAGTGAAAGTTCTACAACTAGAAGGAAAGAGAAAAGAGCATTGAGACGTGCACGAGCGCTGAAAAGCTGAGGTTCGGAGGCGCGTGATCCGGGCGGTCAGCGGGCATTGCTTTTTTCAACCCGAAGGGAGACAAACCCTGGATTACTCTGAAATACAGTTTCTGGGGAGATGCGGGGGACCCAAACTCCTATGGGGAGAGGCTGGACTGTCTGCCAGTGAGGGTGGCTTGCTTGCAGAGCTGCGCGCAGGAATAATTGTTTACTGCACTGGGGCACGGGACTCGGGGATGCTGACGGGACGCAGAGCTGGCTAACTAGCAGCCATTGCTGTTTGCCACGCCCTAGCCTAGTGACACCCTGAGACCCCGCCCTGCACAACCTACAAACCCACCCAAGCTCCAAGCAGCGGCTTTAGCATAAGAAAGCCCTGCCCTATGGCAGCTTAACCTAGCAAACTTGCAGCCAGGGTCAGACAGCTCCAAAACCTCCAAACCACAAGCAAATAGGAGAAAAATGTAGCTCTCACTGTAGCTCCTGCTGGGTGGCCTCAGACAGTAGCTGACCTGCACCCCATTGGAGATCCAGAAGCCATTGTACCTAGTGGTCAGTGTGAGACACCAGATTTCAACTCCTCACATCCATAAGGGACACATTCAAGAGGCAGACTCAGTGAGCACCAAAGCCCCACTGAAACAAGTCCTGCCCTATAAGTGTGTCTTCAGCACAGCAGTTCTTCCATTATAGACACATCAAGTGCTCACAGCTAATTGGCCTGGAGGTAAATTCCTCCCAGTGTACCAACAGCAATTAAGGCTTAACTACACCAAGACTTTGCACTCAGCCCACAAAGGGGTGTATCAAGAGCATCCACCTCAGGTGATTTGAGGAGGCTGAGCTACTGCCCCCTATAGATCACCTACCACACAAAGCTACTCCATCAACACAGGGAAGCAGCCAAAATGTGGAGACAAAGAAACATGTCACGAATGAAAGAAACGGAGGAAAGCAAACTACAGGATGACATAGAGTTCAGAACCACATTTATAAGGTTACTCAAGAATCTTCTTAAAACTGCTGAGAAACTTGATGAGACCTTTAAGGATCTTAATGAGAATGCCAAAAAAATGGAAAAGGATCTGTCAGAAATGAAGCATACACTGTCTGAAATAAAGAATATACAGAAACTCAACTGTAGATCAACGTACCCCAAGAATCAAACCAAAGATCTGAAATATGTGGAAACAAAAAACATCCAACCAGAAAAACAAAAAGAAAAAAGAATCCAAAAATATGAAGATAGGGTAAGGAGCCTCTGGGACAACTTTAAGCGAACCAACATCCGAATTTTTAGGGTGCCAGAAGAAGGGAGAGAGCAAAATATTAAAAACCTATCAGAAGAAATAATGACAGAAAACTTTCCCTACCTGGTGAAAGAAATAGACGTACAAGTTCAAGAAGCGCACAGAACCCCATACAAGAGGAATCCAAAGAGGACCACACCAAGACACATCATAATTAAAATGCCAAGGGCAAAAGACAAAGAGAGAATATTAAAAGCAGCAAGAGAAAAACAGTTAATTACCTACAAGGGAGTACCCATACGACTGTCAGCTGATTTCTCAACAGAAGCTATGCAGGCCAGAAGGGAGTGGCAAGAAATATTCAAAGTGATGAACAGCAAGAACCTACAACCAAGATTACCCAGCAAAGCTATCATTCAGAGTGGAAGGTCAGATAAAGAGCTTCACAGACAAGAAAAAGCTAAAGGAGTTCATCGCCACCAAACCAGGATTACATGAAATGCTGAAGGGTATTCTTTAAGAAGAGGAAGAAGAAAAAGGTAAAGATAAAAATTATGAACAACAAAATGACATCAAATACATACCTACCAACAAGTGAATCTAAAAATCAAGTGAATAAAAAATCTGAAGAACAGAATGGACTGGTGAATATAATAGAATCAGGGACATAGAAAGGGAGTGAACTGACGATTCTCAGGGGAAGCAGGTGTGAGGGGTGCGGGAAGAGATTGGACAAAAATCTTAGTCCTATGGATGAAGACAGTGGCGGGGGGGGGGGGGTAAGGGCATGGGGTGGGGTGGGGAATCAGGTGGAGGGGAGCTATGGGGGGAAAAAAAGAGGAACACCTGTAATAATCTGAACAATAAAGATTTATTTAAAAATAAAAAATATAAATAAAATAAAAATAAAAAGATACATGTTGTGGCATATATCAGTATTGTGTTCCTTATTAACTAGTATTATATACAAATTTACTATATTTTACTTATTCATTTACCAGCTGATGGACATTTGGGTTGTTTCCACTTTTGGCTGTTATGAATAATGCTACTTGAACATTCATGTATACATAAAGATTTTTTGTGGAAAATATTCCGATTTATTTTTACCTCAAACATTTGTTCATGGTCTATTATGTGCCAAAAACCATCTTAAGGCCAAAATGATGTTCTTAACATGAAATAAAGCACAGTCTGCTAAACCACATGACATGTCTTGATCATAAATATGAGATTCTGAACAGGTAAGCTATAGAAACACATTTGATTTTCCTGCAAACAATATGAAGTAACATTTAGCTGAATAAGTTCCAAGCAGAGTATGTAAACATGCATCTACACTAATAAAAGTTAAGATGCAAATTGACCGTACCATCCTGATGCCCATCAGCCAATCAGGAGTATGCAAATTAACCAAACAAAGATGGTGGGTTAATTTGCATACATAGCCGCTGAGCGGCTGGGGGCGGGGTGAGACACGTTGTTGCCATGATGACACAGGCGTTCCGCATTGCCACAGCCACTCTGGGCCTCTGGTCAGCGTGGGAAGGCGGGAAGGCAGCTCTGGCCAAAGTGAAGGCGATGCCAGCACCCAGGGGAAGGAAGCCCCGTTCCTGCACAAATCTTCGTGCATCGGGCCTCTAGTTGTGAATACAAAATCTGGATTCCGGGTGAGGGCACATGCCCGAATTGCGGGTTCGATTCCCAGTAGGGGGCACGCAGGAGGCAGCTGATCAATGATTCTCTCTCATCATTGATGTTTCTATCCTCCCTTTCTCTCTGAAAACAATAAAAATACTTTAAAAAAATAGTGTAAGCCTTGAGGCCAGGTTTAAATCCTAGCTCTACTAATTATTATATGAACTTTAATAATTTCATCTGTCCAACAGGGATTTCATGAGATAATGAGGACCTAGCATACAGTACTTCAAATAATTATTATTAACACTTATTTAAAATTTTTTCAATATACAGTATTTTAATTTCTTTCAACCTTATTATTTTCCGTTTGTGTTCTTCCACCACATCTTATTTGTGAAGGTGTATAATGAATAAGAATAAGATAGTAAAATCTAAGTTATCCAAAATGCTTGGGAAATGAACCATTCTGGATAGGTAAATTTTCCATAAGGGCACTTTATAGCTATTAAAAAATGGGATAAAACTATTTCTTAAACCTATTACACACTTCCATGCCTTCTTTTTAAAAAATATATATATTTTATTGATTTCAGAGAAGGGAGATGGATAGATAGAAACATCAATGATGAGGGGGGGAAAAAATTTATCGGCTGCCTCCTGCACGCCCTCTACTGGGGACTGGGCCCACAACCCGGGCATGTGCCCTGACAAGGAATTGAACTGCAACCTCCTGGTTCATAGGTCAATGCTCAACCAATGGGCCACTCAAGCTGGGCTCATGCCTTTTTGAGAATATACTGGTGGCAATTAAGCTTTTTCTTGATGAATCACAGGAATAAGCCTGCTTGACTCTACCTAAGACTTTTTTAACATATAGTTCATGAATATAAGTCAGGATGTGAACCTGGATGTCAAAAATTACATCCTTATTTTTACTAATCTCTAAATGAAAATTCACATTTCCTTCAATTTTGAAAAAAGCAACAAATCATCTGTGTCACCAATAGAATCACAGATACTTTATATCACTACTGTTGCAAACTCTGAAAATATTTATGTTTGTCATTTCAAAAATTTGGTCTTTCGAGACCCATCACAAATGTTTTAATAAAGCATATTTATTCCTATATCAATTTTTAAAAAAATATTTTTTGACTATTTCAAAATGTTTTCTTTTATAATACTGTAAGTTTTATTTTATACATTTAAAAACATTATTCTGAGAAGAAGAGTTCATGGCTTTACCAAACTGCCAATGTGGTTTGTAGCACTAAAAAAATGCAAGAACTCCGTCCCAGTCCTCTGTTAATTCTGAGCATTAATATGTTTCATGATACTTTCATACTGAAGATTGTTTAAATTGAAGTAATACAAATTGGCTTCTTCAAGGTAGGAATGTTTCCTACCACCCTTGAAGCCTGGCTTCTGAAAGAATAAAATAAATAGATGGGGAAATTAGTCATATAAAATTAGATTCAGATGGCGTTGAAAGTAGAAACATAAAACATCCTACTCTCCTACTTCCTAAATTAAGAGACAATATGAAATCCCATTCAATAAATACTCTGAAGTCAACAGCATGAGTTCAAATTCTATTTCTGCCATTTATTAGCTGTGTGACCTTGAGATAGTAATTTAATCCCTGCATCAGTTTATTTGTAAACGGGGTTAACAAGCATAGTATCTGGTAATGTGTTCCATAAATATTAACCTTATTATTATGCTTACAGATTTATTTCACACTATGGCCAGTTAATGTCTCACTGGTTAGTTAATAACTTTACATTTATACACCACTGTAGTCTACTGTGTCCTTCCACATACATTATGACATCTAAACGACACACTAACCCTGTGAGAAAGGACAACAGCTATTATTGTGCCTAGTTTAGTGTTGAAGAAACTAAGTAACCACACAATAGCACACATATGGGAAGAGCCCGAAGTCAAACCTGGATTTCTCCCTCCATTCCAATTGCCTAACCCTGTGTTCCTACTCTATTAGACTGGTTAAAAAGAACAAAGGAAAAGATTATTGGTTGGGGATGGGGAGTCCAGTAGGCAAGCACTTTAGTGCTTTTGCTACTCACAATGAGTTGCTCTGACCAGAATAATCTGTATCACCTGGAGTTCATTAGAAATGTAGAATCTCAGGCTTCATCCTGGCCTAAATCAAAATCAGCATTTCAACAAAATCCTTAGGTAATTTAAATAGCGACTGGTTTGAGAAACACTGTTTCACTAATTGCCCTAATGACACTATTATGTTCTCTTGAACAGTATGTATTAGCTAACTTAACAGACCTATGAAGTTTTTACTAGGTAATACTTTCTTGTAACAGGAAATAACTTGCTGTTTCCCTTTTTAAAGTGTATTTTAAAAACAAGTTTGTCTTTCTATTTAATTTTTAAAGATCTCCACTTCGTTAAGTGGGATCATTAAGGAATATTAGAAAACTTTACTCAGGTCAATGCTACCTTTAAATGACTTTAAAATTGTCTTACTAACCTTTGCCAGAAAAAAACACTAGAGAGCAAAATACTTCAGACCCAGCAGATTAAAACAGGCCAATCCTACCCTAATATTTCTGCCCCTGGATGTTTAACTAAGTATTGAGTTTTCTGACCCAAAACTTTGAATTCTTGATTGAATTTCGCAATGCTGTGGTTCAAAGAGTAAAAACATAAACAGGAGGAAAGGAGTAGTAAGTCTATTATTCCATACCTAAACCTTGGCGGATGGTGCCGGTTGCTTACAGAGACCAGCAAACAGCCCGTCTTTCTCTCTCTATTCTCCATCTATTCAATTCACAGTTGAGCTTGATTCCCAGGCTGCTCAAATTATGGGAACAGGTCTATATGGGTCTGCTCTTCTCAGTATATTGATCCTCTCAGGTCAGAAATACATTACATTTCGGCTGCTGGAAGCGCCGATCAGCGTCCCGCTAGGTTCTATTTTATAATACGATTCCCATGCTGGGATACGCCTCCGCCCAATGGTTAACCCGGCCAGACCCGCAGGAGAGTAAAGATCTCTCACCTGCTCCACCACAAACTTCAAAAGCCCGGGTCAACCGGGACTAAAAGTATCTAGTAATTAGTCCACGGCACCTCCCACCGCACATTCCTCATTGGGCGCGTGAGAGGGATGTGTCGGCGCGCGCTCTTACCAGTCCGGGGAATTCCATTTCCTCTCCCTCCCACCAGCATAAGCATTCAGGGGCGGTGCTTCCCGGCCACGGCCCTCCCCAGCTCCAACCGGTGCCTATAGAGTCTCGCGAGAGTTTGTGGGTTTGGGGGCGGGCCCACATCAGGAAGAGTGCACAAAACTGCCCTTAAGTCATTGCAGACCTCCAGCTCCGGTAAACCAGCCACGAGGTTATCGCGAGAACCGCCTCCATACCAAGTGAGAAAACTGGGGGACGCTGCAGGGAGGGGCGTGGGGTTCTACGGCGCAGCTGCCGTTTCCATTACCTTCCTGCTATGGACTCCTTCCGGTTCTCGATGCTTCTCTGAGTCTTAAGGGTTTCCGCCGCCCCTCTACTTTCCCCCCCCGCCCCAGCCCATGACCCGCCTTCGGCCCCCGCCCTCACAGTCCAACCTCCGATCAGTTTTGTAAGAAGGTGCTTTTCTGAAAAGAAGGAAAAGTGGGTAGCAGACACTCGGCCCTGGACGTGGGAAGTAAACTGTCTCCCCGTACCCTTATACGCGTCCTGTGCTCGCGAAGGCGGCGTTGGCGGACTGATCCGCAGCGGTGAAGAGGCAGGCGGGGGGAGGGGCGGAGCGTGGCAGCTGGCAGTAGTTCCGTCAGAGCGGACATCTTGTGGCTGTGTCGTGCGCGTGAGCCCCGTAGGGCCGGGGAGGCACCCAGCTTCCGCGCGGGGAGGAGGCCGAGGCCGCAGCCAGAGGGAGGCCCCGGCCCCTCAGTACGCGTGGGTGTGGACGGCTAGGGGAAGGGAAGGGAGGCCGGCTCACTGACCGGCCGGGTAAGAGGGGGAACGCAGGCCCTGGGCGGCTTGAGTGGCCAGCCCTATTGGGTGGGGTAGGGTGGGGAGAGTGGAGGAGCCGGGGCCTCTCCTGCTTCAGGGGGAGGGGGAATGGGCGCGTCCTCGCGCCTCCGCCGGAGCCTCTGGGGTTGCCCGGGCGCGTGGTGGCGGGGGCTGGGCGGGAGCGCGCTGGAAGGCGGAGTGTACGGTGGCGTCAGGGGCGACACTGAATAGCTGTAGCTGCGGGGACAGCAACACACATCTAGCCTCTCTTCTTTATTTCCTTCCCCTCCCCGGCCGCACCTTTGAGTAGAAACCGAAAGGAGCCCGGCGTCGGCCCCGAGCCTCCCGTTTCCCCCTCCCCCTAGCCTTTCTTTGCCCCAGTGACGCCGGCACAGCGCCGACTAGGCCCCGGCTCCTCCTCTGCTGGGCTCCGGACCCTGCCCCGCACCCACCCCTTTCTCCTACGCCTCTTCCTCTCCCACCCGGTCTCTTCCTTTCGAGAGGCCGGGAAGTCAAACTTGTAGCCTCCCCTCCGCTCCTCCCGGTCCCCCTCGCCCCCTCTTCGGCCCGAAGCGCGGCATAGAAGCTGTTGGTGGCTTTGCCACGCCACCCCACCCTCCCCGGATCCCGGCGGTTTTAAGGGACCTGGATTCATCGGGGTCTCTCCGGGGCCTGTGCGAGTGCTGATCTGCTTCGTTTTTGCAAAAGGCGCCTGTGTCTGGCAGAGCCGGTGTGAGACGAAGAGACAAGCCTTCCCTGCCGCCAGGGTAATCAAGAGTTTTGGCCGGACCTTTGAGCACACACCGAGATAGTGAGGAGCCAGACGCAAAGCACAGACTATGGCGCTGAAACGGATTAATAAGGTAACCCACGGAGCTGAACGCGATGGGGCCGTGGGAGGAAAGGAAGGCTCAGGCCGGAGGAAGCGTGGGGGTGGGGGACGTGTAATTTTGAAAGTAGCCTGCCTTGGATCTTTCTTCCTTTGGGCGATGGGGAACGCGGATATACTTTGTGAAGAAAGAGAGGTTTACAGCTAGTGAACAGAACACTAGTGGCAGGTGGGGTGTTATCTTGAGTGTATTTTAGTGAAATTGGTGCAAATTTGGGGTGGGTAAGAGTGATTTCAGGCTCCTTGGTTCTGCTTCTAAAGGAAGAGTTCATCTGGTTTAGGGGTCAAAATTGAGGGGA
Source organism: Corynorhinus townsendii (assembly GCA_026230045.1). Classification (NCBI taxonomy): domain Eukaryota; kingdom Metazoa; phylum Chordata; class Mammalia; order Chiroptera; family Vespertilionidae; genus Corynorhinus; species Corynorhinus townsendii. Next base: position 72,598,363 of record JAPDVU010000001.1, on the reverse strand, counting down.
GACGCTCACGCAGATGTCATGGCGCTTCCTGTTCTCGGTGCTTGAAAACTTAATTGTAAGATCAAGGTTCTAGGCTTTCTAGGGAGAAGAAAGGTAGTAAACTCAGCGGAGAAAAGATCGCAGAAATCCGGGGGGTCCTGAACTTTATTAGGGGTGGGGGTGGAATTGTCTTTACACCAGAGGAGCAGTGATGAGTCTAGTCAGAAACTCTTCATCACTCTGGGCTGGTTACACAAGAGTAAGTGGTGTTGGGAGGAGAGGAGCTGACACAGTGTTGCCACTTCCTATGGCTCAGGTTTTTCCCCCGAAGCTATTTATCAGAAGCACACCGGGAACTGATGTAACAGCCAGTTCTGGAAGCTTGCTTTCTCTTTTGGTTGGGGAGATGGGGGGTTGGGGGGGTAGGGGTGCGATGGCAGTAGGCTAAGGTTAGGTGTACCTAATTTTGCCTCAGCCCATTTAAGAGCACCCTCTGGGAAGATTGATTCGCTACTTGAAACGTTTGATTACTAACCTGTCGATCTCGGTTGAGAAAAAAGGGGGGGAAGTATTTCAAGCCTCTGGGTGAGCGGAACCTCCACCTCCGGTGGTTTAGTCTCATTTTCTTGCTCTAACTTCTATCCCGCATTTTAAGATGGCGGCTGCTTTAACTGGTTCAGGCTTTTTCCGGCATCTCCTTTTGTAATAATAAGAAATAATATTCTTTGTTAACGATTAACTTTTACATTAGGTTGTACACTGCGCTAAGACCTCCTGCTCAATACTTAGCTATATTCAAACTCTCAGACCGTATTGCCCTTTTTTGTAACTTGTGTGTGTGTGTGATGTGTTTGGTTCTTGCACAATCCAGGAGGGTGGAGTATTTACAGCTAACTTGAAAAAAATGTCATGGAATAAATTCAGCCTTACTAAATAAAACTAGGAGACAGGGGAGGTTGTAGGTTAGGATCTTTTAAAAAGGGTTGTGCATGGAAGGAAATGCAAGTTCTTGGCTTTACTAAAATATGCCTGATACTGATTAATTTTACATTTACGTGTCACTGGTGTTTATTTGAAAAAAAAAACTGCTATATTTGAAGATGAAGTTTTAGATCTTCATTCCATGTATTGATGATTTGATTTTGTTTGAGGTCATCATTGCTTTGTCATTGTTTATGTAAATATAAACTTAAATCTTTATATATTTGAGAAGATGGAAAAGAAGAAAAACTAGGAATTAAGGCTTAAAGGATTTTTAAACACCCTTTTCTGTGACCCCTTTGAAGGCCAGTAGCACATTGGAGAAGCATAGTTATATTTTACAGCATAGTTACATACAAAAAAAAACACAATATTTAGTACAAATCAAACCCTTTTTAATCTTTGGGGATTCAGGCCCATTTCAAATCCATAGCTTTTTATACATGTGGAACAGAACATTTTAAAGGAGGGTCTCATTGACTTTTTTTCTTTTGCAGGTGATAACCAGCTGCTGTGACACCACTTTTAATGATTTAAAAGCTCTAGAGAGACATTGTAATGGTTAAGAGTGTGAACTTCGGAGCAGAAATGCTCCAGTTAGAATTCTAGGACTGGGCAAGTTATCTGTGTGCTTCTATAAAAATGAATATTTAATATGAACAATAGATACTTGAGTGCCTAGTATGTAGCAGGCACTGTTCTAGACACTGGGGATGCAACAGTAAGCAAAACAAATTTTAGATTCCTAGATTTTATTTTTGTTTTGTTTTTAGTACTATATTAAATAGTTTAATGTGTGGCTTTGAACTGGCACGTGGCACTCAGATTATTATTACTGCTATTATCACTTTAATCTTCAAAATTTTTATTGAAGAACTTTTTTTAGCCAAGTACTCTTTTTACTTGCTTGTCATGTAAATATTTTGAAGATGTGTATAGTATAGACTCTAGATATAATGACACCTAAATAATCGGAAAAATCGCTGTTTGTTTTTTTAACCTATAGAAAAGTTTTGACTTGGCGTGTGCTTTGGTTTTCAGCAGTTGCTGTCAGAATCATACAGTGAGACTTTAAAAAGAAATTCATTTCCAAACAGAATTTTAGAAGTGGACAACTGTTGGGAGAGAGGGTACTTTTGTTCTAGGAATAATGAGGTCAAGTAGGCATTGATGTTAGTATGGTATTTCTTGTGTCATGTATCTATCTATTTTGAATTCTTGGAAAGCCTCCAATTCCAAATACTAAGATATATATCTTATTATTTTAATGAAGTGCTTATTGTCTGACTATCTAACCATTGATAGTTCATTTGATTAAGCCTTTGAATTTATTTTGTTTTAAAGCTTACGTTTTTACAATTTTTGTTCGAATATTTCTTAGACCAAACAGCCTTATCAGAAAACCTTTGTTTGGTTTTTGCTGTATTCTTTATTTTAGACGAGCTGTAATATGGCCTAATGAAGCTATTTATTAAACAATAATAATCAAAAGTAGAAACTCAAAGTTGGTTAGTGGTATTTGGGAGGAATAGTGATTTTTCTATTAAACAAAATAACTACAGTGCATGTATTTTGGGGATATTGAGAGAACTTGGCATAAAATATAATGTGAACCAAGCCTGCAAGAATAGCTTCATGCTTTGTGTGTTCAGTGTGTTAGAACTATTTCAAACACTTGTGTTAACTCATTTAATCTTATAACAACTCAAGAAAGCAGGTACAATTATTGTTCCCATTTTGAGATTAGAAATCTTGAGACACATGTTAAAGAAAAAAAACTCCCAGGGTTATATCAGTTGGGATTACAACCTACTAATAGCTTGGTCATAGTATTTACTGTGTACTCAACGCTGTTTCCAAACCCATTGTATCAACTAATTTAATCTTTACAACAACCCTGAGAGAGAGATGCTCTTACCATTCCATTTTATACTTAAGGGAACAGGCAAAGAGATTAAGTTACTATTGTCACACAGCTAATAAGTAACTGAGATACAAATCAATTTACACTCTTAAACTCCATGCTGTACTGGTGTTTTGAACCATATCATTTTCTGTTTTACAGTTAGATGAGTGTCATGTTAGTCTTGGCTACCTGAAGTAAGCCCTTTTTCTTCCATTTAGCATTGAAATGGGATTTAACTTTAAATACTGTGAATTAAATATTTAGCTAACATGAGTTTTTGAAAGTATGAGTGAATACCTTTTTGACCTCTCTCTTCAAGGACTAAGAACTACCATGTACCCAACTGATCACTTAGGGCCGTGGTCAGCAAACTGCGGCTCGCTAGCCACATGCGGCTCTTTGGCCCCTTGAGTGTGGCTCTTCCACAAAATACCACGGCCTGGGCGAGTCTATTTTGAAGAAGTGGCATTAGAAGTTGTTTAAGTTTAAAACATTTGGCTCTCAAAAGAAATTTCAGTCGTTGTACTGTTGATATTTGGCTCTGTTGACTAATGAGTTTGCCGACCACTGACTTAGGGATATTTTGAACTTGTCCCCAGTGAGCCTTGAGGGTGGATACACTGTCTTACATGTGTTTCTCTTAAGAATCTCAAGACATCCATAGCTAGCTAATTTAATTTGTAGGACAGTTGTGTGACTGAAGGATGCTTGATCTTATAATGACCTCCATATTTATTTAATTTGAAAAAGAGTGCCTTATTCTAACACCTTGTGCTTTGGTTTCATTGTGCTCACCTGTGGTGTTAATTCTGGTTTTGTTATTTGTACAAATACATAGTTAAAAATTCTTGCTAGCACTAGGGGAAAAACGTATCAGATATGCCTATTGCTAATTTATGTGTTAACTCATGGGTTCAGGTGCCATTAGTTACCTAAGATACCATCGATTCTTGAGAATTTCCCAAAGCATGTATAGGTTCTGATACTGAGATAAAAATGTTTCAGATTAAATTCTTAAGTCCTAGATTGGCTCTTACATTTTATTATATGTTACTATGTATGTGGGTTTTGATATGAATTACATTTATATGTCAGAATGCTTAGCAGAGTTTTTGAAGTGTACAGGGAAAGAGACGGGGTCTTATCAGACTTACTGAGTTATTTTTCTGTGGAAACAGGCCTAATTTTAAAATACTCCCTAAGGGCATTTCTGGAGCCTCCCTCTAGTTGAGAACCACAGACATAGGAGATAATCATTTAGTCAATACTCACTGAGGTTTTATTCTGGCATGTTAGTCTAGTCCCAGGGGATAAAAAATAAGGAAGCCTGTCATTACCCATGAGAATCTTTGCTTTGAGTGGAGGAAACAAGCATTTTAAATACATGATTAGATATTTGCACCTTCTACAACTTAACCTTTGAAGAATATTATAAGCCAAATAGGGGAAATAGTAAAAAAAAAAACGGTAAGAGGTATCTTCATTCACATATTACATTTACCTATAAATTAAAGGTTTATCTAAGTATTTTTCTTATACTACATTATGTCATTGTTATAGTAAGGCTTTTGTTTTCTAACTATTCCTCCTTTGCCAAAAGAAATGTTTTGAAATTAGTGAAATGGTTTTCATTTTTTAACTGGAAATTTTGTGTTCTTAATTTGTTTTGCAATCAGAGCAAAGAAAGTGAGTATTTTATTAACCAATTTACCCCATTACGTAAGATCTATTCTTACAACTGTACCCTTGGCCCTATTAGTGGGAAGAGAAAAAATTCCTTTTAAAAAAATTGATTGATTTTGAGAGAGAGAAAAAAATTTGGCTTTTCTACCGATTTTTATGCATTCATTGGTTGATTCTAGTATGTGTCCTGACTGGGGATTGAACCCACAACCTTGCCACAGGAGGGGGGAAATTCAGTGAAGTGTTTTATATTTTGCCCAAATAGTTAAATTTGCCCTGTTTGACCTTTTAGGCCTCAGTTGTGGTTCATTGCTTCTTGCTTACTTGTTCATTTTCAGGATGAAATGCTTTCTCATGTTAATCCTGGCCTTGTTATAATTACATGGCTAATGTATAATTGAATATTTTCAACTATTGATTGCTTTTAATTTTTTTTCCATATCTATAAAGTTCCTTATTTGCTTTCATGGATCAAAGCTTAGATTCTAAATTTGGCTTTCTGTCTCTGCCCATTTAGATAATGCTTACAAAAGAAGAGCTTTGAATAATCTTAAATGGCTTATCTTTAATGGTGACCTAAAGAAAGAAAATGTTAGTGTTTTTCATTCAAGCCATTCTTTGTATCTTGTCTAATGAATAAACATGCTTGTGTCATCTATAATTACAATTAAACAGGAAGTAAATATCTTGTCAGTGATGTAATGAGATATGGTGTGCAGCACCTACCTCCTAGCCTTTAAGATAAACTTCTGGAATTTCTCACAAGTTATAAATTTCAAACTAAAACTTTTTAAAGGAACTATTTCTTTCCATTCTTAAGTCTACAGTTTTATGAAATTGTTCAGATCCCAAAATCCTTTGCCAAGCTTCATTCTTTTGAAATAATGTCTGATAACTATATGTTTCTGAGATGTTTGTTGTTTCCTTCCTTGCCATTTGTATCTACATAAGGTATGTAGAAATTTCACAACATTAAAGTTAATAAATTTTTGTTTACTTTATAGTAAATCTGATCTTTATAAGAACAAGTAGAGCAGTTAATATCTGCCTGATTGGACAATGAATTGTACTGCATTTTGGCCTCTCATTGGCCTAAATCTATACCCTTATACTGCTAGGTTTTAAGGGTCCTTGAGGATGATTCTTACCTTAAAATTTTTATAGAGGCATTCTTGTTTCCCAGCTCATCTCCAGTCCTCAAGGGTAGTACTTTGTTTCTTAATATAGGTGTAAGCAAAGAGGCCAGGGCTGTCTTTATAGTGCTGATTCACCTGGCCATACAATTCTTATCTAAGTCAAGTGGAAAGTTTTTTTTGTTGTTTAAAAGATTTTTTTAATTGATTTTTAGAGAGAGAGAAATAGGGAGAGGGAAAAAGTGAAACATCAATGTGAGATACATTAGCTTCCTCCTGCACACCCCCTATGGGGATCGAGCCTGCAACCCAGGCATGTGCCCTGATGGGGAATTGAACTCAAAACCTTCCTCAAACTAGGTTTTCTCTTATGGGCCCCCATTCCAAAAGGAATGGTCAGTCTTATTCCTGTTTAATAATGTGTCTTCAGATGAAAACACTCACTGGCTTAAGTGTATCTGTTGGTTGCTTTTTAGAGAGGTTTGCTTGCCCCCTTTTGCAATGTGTCTTTTTAGCTTTTTAAAGAGAAAGGAGAAGCATATTTTCCAATGGCGGGGGGGGGGGGGGTGAATTCTCACACTAGCGAGGTATGCAGGTTTTAGGAGAAGCAATTCAGAGGAAGGTTATCCCAAAGAAAATTTCCCTGAAAGAGCACACATCGGCAAAGTGATACCTAACCTTCATGGGGTTTTTTTTTAATGGGCAGTACAGTTTTTACATTGTACCCTAATTGTATGTCCTTGATCCATCTTCGTGTTCTTTAAAGGTGAGTGGAGCCTATAGCAATTACTAGTGTGTACCAATTTTCCCTTGCCAAATACTTTCCTATTTCTGTGGTCTCGGTAGTTAGCCAAGAACCCACCTGAGTAATGCTTGCTGTCCTTGTGGACAAGGGCACAAGGACACTGCCCCTGGGGGGGGAGGCAGTGGGAGTATGAAGACTTTACAGGTCTTATGTGTGTGCTGTTTTTTCAGGTCCTTGAGACTGTTCCTCTCTACTATGAAACTAAGAGTTAATTTTAGTTCTTTATCTAATTTTATAATTTTTTTTGTCTCAAAACATGTGAAACTTAGGCTCTAAAGTCATTTCATAAGGTGAAAATCAAAGACAAAATTCCTTTAGAAAATTCCTTTTAGTGGCTTCATTGGCAATTGATCTCCCAATTTAGTAAATACAGTTTCCTCTTGCAGTGGAACAGATATTCTCATTTGTCTTTCACGTAAAGGCCATGTAACTTAAAAAATAGGTAATACTAAATTCACACTGAGTGTAATAGGTGCAAACTGAATAGTTATGGAGGAACTGATCCTAATAAAACATCAGTTTCCCCTATCTTGTAATCTGAAGCACCTATTTCTTCAGTCGAATAGAGAGTTACGTTGATAATGGTTGAAATTTTTTTCTCCAACTTGCCAGATGGTACATTAAATACTTCAATACATGTTTGATGGAAGGACACTTGAGAAAGCATTCTTTTTGGAACCTATCACTAGACCTATTTTTCAAGTTACCTAGTAGGTACACTATTTTGGCCTCCTACCTGAAGCTTAGCATGCCCTACACTTGACCTCAATCTTTTCTTTCTCCTAAGAAGGGACTCTAATATAAAGTAGGAGTAAGGATTATTTCCATTTAGTTAATGTCCTCTCATTGAATTCCTGTTACAGCTTTCTAATATGGTTATTTATTTATCTGTTATTTGTATTTGTTATATTTACTATATATTATAATAGGGATTCCTACAGAATGGGGGTGAGAGGAGGGTCTGTGATACTATCTAGTAGTGTGTGAAAATGGGGAGAAATGGCAGAAACCAAATTTGAGATGTTAACTATCTCTTGAGGAAAGGCAAAGGAATCTGGGGAGTACATGAGAGATTTTCAATTATATCTGGAGTGTGTGAGTGTGTGTGTGTGTGTGTGTGTGTGTGTGTGTGTGTGTGTATGTATGTATACACACACACACACACACACTAGTGGCCCAGTGCACAAACTTTGTACATGGGTAGGGTCCCTGGGCCTGGCAGGCAATCAGGGCCAATTGGGGCCTCTCCTTGCCAGCTGCTGGTCAGAGTCTCCCTTCCCCGGCTGCTGACTGCAGCCAGGGCTTTCCTTCATTCTGCTTTGCCCCCTGGTGGTCAGTGCACATCATAAGCAAGCGATCAAACTCCTGAGGGGACACTTTGCATATTATATTAGCCTTTTATATGTAGATAGATGCATAGATTTTTTTAATATATTTTTATTGAATTCAGAGAAGAAGGGAGGAGAGAGAGTAGAAACATCAATGATGAGGGAGAATTATTGATCCATCTGGACCAAGCTCGCAACCCTGGGCATGTGCCCTTGACTGGAATCGAACCTAACCCTTCAGTCCATAGGTTGACACTATTCACTGAGCCAAACCAGCTAGGGCCATTTTTTTTATATTTGAACAAAGTAGTAAAAATGTTAAGCTTTACTTAACTATCAAGCTGGACACATAAACACATGGATACTTTAGTATATGGTTTAATCTAAAAAATTAATCATTTTGGATGTTCTATTGCTAGTATGTTAACAACAACAACAACATGATTTGTCTTAACTCCTGCTTAAAAATTATCCATGACTTCCCATTGTCTTTGAGATAATTTTGGACGCAATATTCAAGGCTCTGAAAAGATCCAGCCCTGATTAATTTTTCTGGCCACATCTGCTGCTCCCTTACTGTATGTACCCTGTGGTCTCTGATATACCAAAATACAATCAAAGTTTTGCAACCTGTGTTCTTTTACACTCTTGTCTTTGAATGAGTTTCTCTATTTAAAATGCTTATCCCTCCATCAGGACTCAGCTCAAATGTCACATTGTAGACCCAGGCAAAGCATTTGAATGCCTTTATTTTAAGTGCCTAGGTTGTTGAAAAGTAATTTTTTGTTTTTGCATTATGCCTACTTTTATGTTAGCTCGTCTATTGGGGAGGCATTCATGCTTTTTTATCTTGGTGTTGTCAGACCTAACATGCTTTACACCAAAAAGGTCGTCTTCATACTAATGAATATATGTTTTGATGGTGAAACTTGAGCTAATAAGCTAATGTTACATTTTCCATTTTTAGAAATGGGTTTAAATTAATCTCTAGTTACTGTGATTAGATTGAAAGTTAACTCTTTGCTAGACCAGATATATAACTTCCTGTCCCTCCAATTTAATTAGGTTTTTCAGCAGTAATTGAGCATTACTTGAATGTTTTAGTGGGATAAAATCTGTATAATTGGTAATGGGTTCTAGTAGCACTCTGCTTAAATGAGTCTCTCTATTTTTATTTCTTGGATTTACTCGAAGGAAAACTGGTGGTAGTTATCAATCAAGGCAACAGATAGCTATAGGAACCAGAGCAAGCTATAGCCTCAGAGCCTGAAATTGCCTTCTATATGCCAAATCAGCTTTTTGCTTTCTGTCACCCAATGTGGTCTCTCTTTGGATTCGCCATGTAATTTCAGGGCACATGCTTGCCAACAGTTCTGAGCCACATTCTTATGGGTCCTAGTTAGAGACGGGAGAAGTGTTACTTCTAGCTTCAGTTTGAAAAATCTTGGGCAGGTATACATGGACAAACTGATAAAGTCAAGTTGTGGCCTTGGTTACTTTCCAACTCTGAGCTAATCACTGAGGCTGAAGGAACAAATTCTGTGATTAGCCTTAAGTAATTGGTTTTTGGTGGCTGACAGATCACCCACACTATAATCATGTTTGGAGTAAGGGAAACGTATTTCCATAAAAGTAGGATAAGATGGATTATTGAATAGACAAAATGTCTGCTACATAGAAGAACATCTAAGAAGACTCTTTGCTTTTTTCTCCTCTGCTAAGATATTTTTTTTTTTATATCTTCTTGCTTGTGCTTTGGACATAATGTATGACATTTCTTATCTTAGAAGTAAATTCTGTTACCTAATTTAAAAACCTGTTTTGATCCTTAAAATAATTTAGGTAACTTTTTGATGTTCAATTTAAAGTAGATTTTAGTACATAAATTAATTGGCCTGATTTTAGGTCTTTTGATTATTACTTCAGAGGTGTCTTGGTCATGCAAAATAAAGCATTTAGAAATTATCTAAGCAATGAGAACCTGCAGTTAATGGGAGTAAAGAGTTGAAATTCCGTGCTAACTAGCTGAAATTAGACCTTTATTCTAAAGGAGTGATAATGCCAACATATAAAGGCTTAGTGATTCATAAATATCAGTGTGCAGAAAAACTGTAAGGAATATTTTCTTGATGTTCTTAATTAAAATGTGCAACTTTCAAGTAGTATATTAATACAGTATTCTAGGTCAACTTTATATATTCTTGAACTTCTATTTGTAACAAAGTTGTTTTAACATTATTATAGAGTATTTTGTTAAAACAACCATCATGAAATTGGTTTTTATTTAAAAATAACTGCTGGGTATTTTTCTTTGGGTATTTTTTAACAAGCTCATTATATTCAGAACAAGGTATTTATTCAATACGTAATTTGGGGTAGGTCAATGTAAGAAACTCATTTTTTGTAATAATTGAATTCAAATGCTTACTGGACATTTTTAGGTAGAACCACATGAAATGGCAACTTCTAGGAAAAAGGAGCTTAGTGGGTCACACCCTACATGGGAGTCTGTATTTGTTTCCCAATAAATTTCCACCTTTCCAGATAAAAAATTTTGCAATTTCTGTTCTTCAAAAATGGTCAGATATTAGTAATTTTGTACGACTCGAGCTAATAGCATGGTTTCTTTAAAACCCCATCTACAAATATTTCTTGAATTGCTGATCTTGTGTCATGGCTAAACAACTGCATTATAGACAGCTAATCAATCATAAAGATTCCTCACATAGATAAAAGATTTAAGGGCTAATGCCTTAACACGTAGCCTATTAACAAAGCAATATTGCATTTTTAAAATTTTTTGACTTTTTACAGAGAGGAAGGGAGAGGGATAGAGAGCTAGAAACATCGATCAGGTGCCTCCTGCACACCACCTACCGGAGATGTGTCTGCAACCAAGGTATATGCCCTTGATCAGAATCAAACTTGGGACCTTTCAGTCCACAGGCCAACACTCTATCCACTGAGCCAAACCAGTTAGGGCTCAGTATTGCTTTTTAATAAACAAATTATGAGTGCCTACTCAGAATGGGTGGTATGCAAGTGGTCTGCTCGTTGGTGAGTACCTAGTACATCATATGCCAGGTTGTGTGCCAAAGTGCTTTAATTCATTCATCTTCTCCAAACTTCTGTACAAATAGACATTGCTATTTTAGAGATGATGAAATAAACTTAGGAAATAGTGGGTCTACATTGGTTTAAAAGTGAGACTTCAAAATGATATGGTATTCAAGGAGGACATAATGTTATTTCAGGATGGTATGTTTGAGCATTTGAATTGCATATGTAAGTGTTTTGGGGTTTTGGTAGCATTTTTTAAAATTTATACCTTTATCTTTTGTGGGAAAGGGAAAAGGAGTGGGTTGGAACCAGATAAGTTTTAACCTTAAACTTTTTGGATCTTTATGTTCCTTAAGCAGAGAGGGGGGAAGTAGGCTGCATAAGTTAGCTCTGGTTTCTCTTCTTTTTAGTGGGCTAGTTACACAATAGAATTGATTATATACATTTTAGAACATAGGAAAATTCTGTATTCATATAAGACTACACTTGATTCTTACCTACAATAAAGTACATATATCTTGAGATGGTGTTAAAGTAGATTGCCATTATAAAAGTGGCTGATCACGGGATGTAAATAATTGTTATATAAGACTTGATCTAGCCTGTGAAAAAGACATTTGCCCAATAATGGGTAGTTGATTAATTCAAGTTGCCAGTATACTTTTTACTCAATAAAACCAAACTAATACTTATTTTAGAATAAATTGATACTTTGTAAGTTGTTTCTTAAAAGTTGAAATATGGATGGTTTCTCTTAATCTATTGTTTAACCCTGAGAAGAGTTCCTGTAACTCGTACTGATCAGAATCAAAAGTGTTTGGAATGAATTTATGTTAAACATGAGAGTATACTTATGTAGGAAGCATAAGGGTCTGGTCTGATAATATATCATCTTAGCATTGTGAATCCTGGAATCTTTCTGACTGTCTTGATTACCTTATAAGTAGTTGTGGTATGACTTTCAAAAGCAGTTAGCAGAGTGTATCAGAACAAATTTTTTCCAAGTTCTATTGAGATAATTAGCATAAAATAATGGTTTGTTGATGGACACAGAATACTTTGGTTAATGTATATTTTAAGATGATTACCACAAGGACAATTCTTGACTGATTTTTTCTTTTTAATGGAGTAAATCCAGACTGACCATTCCTGAACAGTTCACCGTTTTCTTCTCTTTTGTTTTTGTTCCTCACCTGAGAATATTTTTCCAATTATTTTTAGAGAGAGTGGAAGGAGGGAGGAGGAGAGAAACATTGATGTATGAGAGACATCTATTGGTTGCCTCCCACATATGGCTGACAAGGGCCAGTGATCAAGCCTGCAACTGAGGTATGTGCCCTTAACCAGAATGGAACCTGGGACCCTTCAGTCCGTGGGCCAACCTTATATCCACTGAGTCAAACTGGTTAGGGTTAACCATTTGCTGAAGTGCATTTTGATCATATGATAAAGGCAATTATTTGTTAACTTTCTTTAATTCTCATTCATCTTAAAAAGCCCAGTGTTATCTTATGGGCCTATAAATTTCTATGAGGATTTATATATAGTATATGTACATGGAGCTATATCATCTTAATTTTTTTTTAAAAACCTAGTAGAGAACTTTATTTTCTCACTAGATAAGGCACATTTGTTATGCAAAAGTCATGGAAGGACTTAAGTGCGTATCTTTTGTAAATATAAGGTCAGATGGAATTATGGAAACTGCGTGTTAGTTGCTAAGAACAGAATTCTACCTAGAGACATAGGTTCTTCTAGAGTTGTAATTTTACTCAGTATTGAGTTAAAAAAACATGGTTGAGTTGAGGTAACAAGGAGATCAAACCAAAATGAGGTTTTTCAAGTAGACAATGAGGTCTGGGTATAATTTGGTTCAGAAGAACAGTATTTAAGATAGTAAAAATGAGGGCCTCTGAGATGGTCTGGAAAATACAGCAAATGACATGAATCTTGAGAACTCTATGAAAATACCTGATTACAATTGTTTGGTTTGTAAAAGGACGGCTGTTCTGGTAATAAAAATTTTTATATTGTTGTCTTTTGTATACTTTTGTGAACCCTAGCCAACGTGGTTGTCTTGGATGTGCCCATTAAGTAACTAATTTTCCTCTTCCAATAGAGTATATTTATTATTAATGTGAATAGTGATTGTATGTTCCTAAAAGAATGAGGTGAAAATGAACTGGAAGCAGTTGACTCTTTGCTTATTATAATTTTCTGCTTTGGTGTAGGAACTTAGTGATTTGGCCCGTGACCCTCCAGCACAGTGTTCTGCAGGTCCAGTTGGGGATGATAGTAAGTAACTTTCAAGTTGATTTTTATGGCTAATTTCATAAAAGCTTGTACATTTTTAGATAACAAGAGTTTTTTGTTTTGATTTTAGTGTTTCATTGGCAAGCCACGATTATGGGACCTGTAAGTATTAACAATTAAAATTTTGTGCTTAAAATTCAGCATCTATCTAGTTGTAATTTTTAACTTAGTCTTTACGTTTCTTTTATTACAGTGTAATTGTTTTGACTATGCCATAGTTGTACTTTTCTTTTAAAAGAAAGATTAATTTAATGAACTAGTCATTTGTTATGTATACTATGTGTGTGTCCCTATGGTCTAGAATATAGCATCTCTTGACCTGCCAAATCTCTCTTCACATCAATCTAGTTTTTCTTCATAGCAGTATAAAGCATTGTCACAGAGCTTCCTGTTACTTGTACAGCCAGTTAATTAACTGGCTCTACCAGGGCCTTACTCAAAAGATTACTCGGTTAACTTCCCCAAATCTAGCTTTAACTATATTATTTCGATATTGTTTCTTTCTGGAACTTTGGTATTATACAAAATTTGAATATTTTTAGGTAGAAAGTGGTATTTTGAATACAGCAAAATTCCTTTCTATCCTGGGTAGATAAGAAACTGTATATGCTGGATAATTGAATATTCAGAATTATGGATACCGTCTAAGAATTTCACAGAATTAGAACGCAGTAAAACATCCTGGGGTAAGACTGTATCTTGCACAATACTTAACACTTTTTTGACTTGGAAGGCACTTTCGGATTTCTGTTGTATTCTCTGTGTGTCTTAACTAAATTTTCTGCTTTCTTCCCTTTTTGATGATTTCAATGTCAACATAAATGGCAATAAGGTATTAGGGGAGATAATGGTCAATAAGTAGATGTTTAAAATTCTAAAAGTTGGCCAACAGATGGATTGGATCAACAAATGTTTGTTCAGCAGTTCTGATTTTGATTATTTCAATTTTTTTTTTTATCTCAGCGAATGTGAGCCCCCTGCCTGTGTGCCATTAAGGACACAGATGAACACAATAGACACGATTCCTCTCAAGCTTTAAGAAATTTAAAATGTACTGGGAGAGGCAGGCAATTAAAACATGAGAAATATAATATGTGAAGTGCTTAGTAGAAGAAATGTAGGAGAAATAAATTGAGTTATAAACCTAGAGGTAAAGAGATTAAGAATCAAATCAAACTTGGAGCATTGTATTTAGTTTAATAACTTGAAATATATGTGAGTTATATTAATATCTAAAAAATTAGGATTATTCATTTCCAATCTCAAGAGCAATTTTTACTCCTTTAAATTTAAATTTATTTTACTTTTAGAGTGATTCTTTCTGTCGGATTTGGTAACAAAATTGTTTAATATATATACTAGTGGCCCAGTGCACGGAATTCATGCACATTAAAAGGGGATTAATTAGAGGAAATAATTTAATATTATTTGCCCTTTCTCTATAATAGAAGCGTCAGATGAAAGAAAATTAGTAAAATGTATATCAAAACCTTCCTCCTGTCAGAGTGTGGGGCGCACCATGGGATCCAGAGTCAAGTCCCCACCCACCCACATGCGCCTCAAAATCGCGTGAGACCTAGACCCTGCCGCCCGCCCTCCTATCCCCAATTGGGATAGATCTAGACCTGCCTGGGCAGTCCCACCCTTGTCAAGCCCTGCCAGGCGGGGGGCATAGCCTGAGGTCCCCTGGCCCGGCACCAGGACGGGGGAGTATGGTCTGAGGTCCCCCATCAAGCCCTGCCAGGCGGGGGGCACAGACTCAGGTCCACCATCAAGGCCTGCTGGGTGGGGGGCATGGCCTGAGTTCCACGGCTACACTGGGGGGGTAGCTTGAGGTCCCCCCATCAAGCCCCACCGGGCGGGGGTGCAGTCTGGTGCCAGGGTGGGGGCCGTGGCCTGAAGTCCTCTGTCAAGCCCCACCTAGTGGGGGGCCCCGGCCTGAGGTCCCCTGGCCTGGCGCTGGGGCAAGGGGGAGCAGCCTATGGTCCCCTAATCCAGCACCAGGATGGGAAGCGTACCTTGAGGTCCCCTGTCAAGCCCTGCTGGGCGGGGGGCATTGCCTCAGGTCCCCTGGCCTGGCGCTGGGGTAGGGGGCACGGCCTGAGGTCTTCCAGCCTGATGCCAGGGCAGGGTTGGGGCGCAGCCTGAGGGGTCCCCTGTCGAGCACTGCAGTTGAGGGATGCAGCCTTGGTCCCCTGTCAAGCCTCACGGGGGTGGGGGAGGGCACAGCCTCAGGTCTCTGCTGATTGTTCATTAAGGCTCCTTATGGGAATTTGGCCTTAGCTGTGGGAGCAGCCATCTTTGTGACGGAGTGATGGTCAATTAGCATATTCCCTCTTTACTAGATAGGCTATTTTTTAATACACATAATTAACTAGTGGCTTTACCCACTCTGGTCCATGAAGTGTTTTAAAAGCTGACAATCTTCACATTTAAAAAACAAAACTCTGACTAGGCCCTGATTCCTATGAGCAAAAATGGCTTGGGACAGAGTGGCAGCTGGTTCCCTTTTTAATATGGGGTCTGTCATAGTTCTACCAGATTCACTTTATTTTGCCTAGCTAGATAGAATTTGTAGGCACTTGAAATTGCAACTTCTAGAATTTTCCCATTTTAGATCACCCACACTCAATTTTCAAAGCAAAGAATTCAGTAAAATGCATTATCGTATCTATCAAATAAAGCTCATCTTTGATCCAGAGGGTGCTTTGATATAATTTCATTATAAAAATTAGTTGTCCTTATTAATACTTGAAAGGTATTCAACTCTTTGGTGTGCATAATAAACCAACCCTTAAAACCAGTATAATGTTTTTCTGCTTGACTTGAGATTTCACTTATACCAACAGTAAAGTTAAAGTGAAACATAAATGAGTAGATTATGCTGGTAATTTTTCAGAGAATAGTAGATAGAAAATTGCTTATCCTGACAATTTTTTAAGTTCTTTACCTTATTGCTTTTATTTGCAAAAAAATATCTCCATTTTATATATTTTAGATTATGGCTATTCCTTGCTAAATTATTTTTCAGCAGCTGTTTGTTAATCCTCACCCCAGGAAACTTTTTCGCCTTGCTTTCTAGAGAGTGGAAGGGAGTGAGGGGGAGAGGTAGAGAAACATCCTTGCGAGAAGAGCACATTGATTGGTTGCCTCCTGCGAGCCCTGACCAGGATCAAACCTGCAACCGAGATACATGCCCTGGCTTCAGCAGCCTTTTAATATAATGTTAATGACTAGCTGTTTTCTGCTTTTAAAAGGGCAATAATTTGATTTTCAGAACTATTTAAATATTCCCTGATTAACAAAAACAAAAAATATATTTAAACCACAAACTGCAGTTTTGCTTTGGCTGTATAATTTCCTGAAAGGTACTTGTTTTCTAGAGAGATTATTTCTTACTATTTTGATAATTTTGGGAAGGAGTCAAAGGTTACAAAAACTCACCCAAAATACCAATCTTGTCCTCTTTATAAGTAAGCACCAAAGTTTAAGTGCTGACTTATAAATAATTAATGATTATCATTGATTAAAAAAAAAACAGCTCATATTTTTGGCTTTTGATATCATCTGTGTGCCAAACATAGTAATTTGATTAGGTAAATATACGTTATTTTGTTAGTATGCCTACCCTATGTGTGATACAGATGTGACCTAAAAGAACAGGGATAGTGGTGATGTAACAACCCATAATTGCAGATCTGCTGGAAGAACAAATGGTAATAATTATTTTTGCTTGGAGTATTTTTTAGTTAAAGTAATGACCGTGCCGCGCAACTCAAGATTTCTGACTTTCTAAGGAATAGAACATCTAGTAAGTTTTAGTTACAGAGTCATTGTTGAATTTTAGTGGATTATAGTCAGGAAATGCTGTCGGTCATTAAAAGTTACGAGGCAAAATGTTTGGTTCTAATTATATGCGTTAGCGTATTCTTTTTGAAGGTAACATTTTGAAAGTACAAGTACTCATAAAAAGTAAACCTTTGAAAGAATTGACAGCATTGCTAGTTAGGCAATTCTTAAAACTTTGGCTGATTAATTCCTATTAAGAATTGATGAGTTAAAGAAAAATTAACTTGCCTATTGTTACTGATATTTACATGCCTGATTTTTCTTTAATTGGAAATGAAGCTGTCAGAAAGATATTTTGAAATGATTTGGAAAACCACACTGACTTCTACCTAATCTATGATGAAGCCATAGAAGAAAGTACAAGCATACCTCAGAGGTATTGTGGGTTAGATTCCAGACCACCTCAATAAAGCTGATATTACAAATAAAGTGAATCAAAATCTTTTTGATGGCAAGCGGTCTTGGCTTCAATTTGTTTGAAAAAACAGTGACATCTGTGAAGTGTAGTGAAATGAGGTATGTCTATACCATAACTGAATAATGTAACCTTTGGTAGCCTGAGCAAAATCAGCCACGAAAACCATCTGAAATTATTGGTTCATTGGTATTTTATTAGTCCATTTTCCATTTATATATTATGTCATTTCCTGCAAAATGTATTGATACATAAAAACTCTTCCCTTCACTACCTTACTCTTTAAGAAGATTTGTAGTCTAGTGGAAGAGGGAACTACAAGTAAATAAGTTACAAGTATATTGGGCATAGTAACTGATGGAGATGGGGGGTATAAGAGAAGGGCAGCCAGCAGATTGGACTAATGGGAAAGCTGTATTTAGGTATGGTCCTGCAGATAAAGAAGATAAGGACACATCAGAATATTTCAAGTAGGGGGGAGATATGAAACATACTAATTTATGTGCAGTAACGAGCATATTTTGGTGGAAAATGAAGCTGACGTGGTAACCAGATCATAAAGCACCTTGGGTGGTTTGGAATTTGAACTTTATCTTGAAAGCTGTACTAGATTTCAAGCAGAGGAATAACTTGTATCTTTAAAAGACCACTTAAGCAATAGGGCAAAGCTGTAGTTAAGGCAGGAATACCAGTGCTAAGTCATTACCTTAATGGTAGACAAAAAATGTAGGTCCCCCCTTTTCCATGGGGGCGGATATCTTCCAAGATCCCCAGAGGTTGTAAATTAGACACTCAGTAAAAGATAAACAACGGTAATAAAAGAACAATTATAACAGTACTAGAGGCCCAATGCACAAAATTCGTGTCACAAGAGTAGGCCTGCCTTTCCCTGCTGCCAGCACTGGCTTCCCTCTGGCACCTGGAACCCGGGCTTCCCTTGTAGCCCTGGCTTCACCTGGAAGTTCATCCGGAAGGACGTCTGGTCTAATTAGCATATTACACTTTTATTATTATAGATAGTGTAGAAAAGCTATGTGGGTTATCTCAAAATATGTTATTGTACTGTATTTACCTTTTCCTGTAAAAATACGTTTGGCTTTACTTTGGCCTATCCGTATATCCAGTATCACCACTTTTGCCCTTTGGGGCCTTAATTAAGTAAAACAAAGGCTACTTGAACACAAGTACCACAATACTGTTACAGTATCTGATACTAAGTGACTGATGGGCATGAGATATAGCCTAGGTATGCTGGACAGAGTGATGCTTCACGTTATGAACTGCATGCGGCTCTAGCTTGTTTGGCTCAGTGGATAGAGCATGGGCCTGTGGACTGAAGTGGGCACATGCCCAGGTTGCGGGTTTGATAGCCCAGTAAGGAGCGTTCAGGAGGCAGCCAATCAATGGTTCTCTCTCATCACTGATGTTTCTCTCCCTTTCCCTTCCACTCTGAAGTCAATAAAAAAATATTTAAAAAAAGAAAAACTACATGCAATTTAAAACATAGGAATTGGTAATTTCATGAATTTTTCATTTAATATTTTCTGACTGGGTAACTGAAACTACAGAAATGAAACCACAGCTAAGGAAGGGATCACTGTAGTAAGATTTTGAGCTAAGGTAATAGGGGCAGTGGGCATAAAAAGAATAGGATAATTCAAGAGATTGTAAGGCTCATTACGATTTGTAACTACTTTGAGGAGATGAGACAGTCAATGATGAGATCTTGATTTGTAACTTTACTATTGTCATTTGAATTTTGGACAGATGAGACATCCAAGTAGGAATATTTGTAGGCATTTGAATATATGTCCTGGAATGAAAAACATTAGAGAAAGACTCGGGAGTATGGGTCAGGAGATAAAAGCAGAGGGTGGATCTGTGTGAATATTAACATTTTAGACTTGCCATAGTAGAAGAGTATAGACACTGAGAAGGAGCAACTTGGACTGACAGGAGCAAAACCAGGGTAGAAGGTGTGTTGTCTAAAGCAGAGATTCAGTATGGGCCAGTTTACTGATCTAAGTATTCATTTTTGTTTTTCTTTGTTGTATTTTCTGTTTCCTGACAATTTATGGTAAATTTGGTAGAGAATTTTGTGTTTTTAGATGGCATAACTTAATACTCTGGTTCTTGTGGTTATACCAGTTTTTCCTCTTCAATTTGTATAATTTTAGTGTTAACATTGTCCTTTTCATTTCACAAATACTTATTTGAATAAATGAAATGAAATTTGGCTTTGCCTAAATCTCATGATTAGATTGCCTTTTCAGAAGTAGTCAGATATAGATAGCATTTGACTGTGAAACTTGGAATGAAGGCTTAAAAACCTTTTGGGCTTGGATTTTATAAGAAGTTTTTAGGATTATCTTTAAATTGTTAATTGTATGCAGTATAGACTAGATAGTATGAAAAGGAAGGAGTTTGGAGTACAAAAGACTCAGTTAAAATTATTCTTTCATTTCCAATTTGCATGTTTCTTTGAACTTGATTTTTCATCAGTAAATTGATCTCTTTTAAACCCCAGGTATACCCTGTTCATTTTTCCTATCTGTAACATTTCTCATTGCATGTCTCTTTACCAGACTGTAAGTCCATCAAGATAAATTTTTCTGTCTATCCCTTATACATACCTTCTATATAGAAGGAGTTAGATTAATTCAACTAGTACTTAATTATTTTACAGAACACTGGGGGTTAAATGAGCTATATTAAAGTGTCAGAACTATAAAAGTTTTTATTTGCCTAACACCCAGAACGGGCATAGTGAAAAACTCATTTTAACGCTCTATACATACTCTAGTCACTCTAAGTTTCAAATACATCTTTGTCTATCCAAGGGCAATTAAGCAATTTCATATTTTCTGTTATCTTAAAATCCTGACTCTGTCATCGCTCTTTGATTGGTGTTGATCAGTGGTTTTCATAAGGTCTGCATTTAAATCTTGGTTCTGTGATATATTATTTGTACACTTGACAATTTTAAATTCCTTCTTTAATCCCCTCTTTATTCATCCATAACATGGGGAGCAATGATATCTTTTCTTAGTATTGGTTAAGTTAATGTAAAATCCTAGCAAGTAGTTTCACACAAATGTTGCTTCATACTAATGTTGTATGTAATATTTATTTGCTAAGGGAGTTCTTTACAATCAAATTCTAATAAGCAAAACAACAAAGGAGAAAGAATACTGCTATAACTTGAAAATTTGTTTTCTGTTGAAATGTAAGAACAAATCCACATTGTTTTCCAACTCTAGTAATTCTGTATATTGATTTGCTGTGGAGAATTCAGTAAGCTTTTGAAGAAAAAGCTTTCATGGTATTAAATGAGAAGTTTGAGGGGCCAATTTGGAATTAAACTGTCTTTAAACAACCTATTTGTTTCTGTTCTGCTTCTATTGAAGGTAGTTGTATGTTACCTGCAATAGCTAACATTTTGTTTTGTCAGTGGCCAGGATAATACAAAACCATTTGTGTGTATAACTATCATTCTACAAATGTAAGAATTTATTTTCAAATTACAGTTTGTTTAATACTGCATATTAACTATTGCTAAGTATAATATTCTTTTGAGAAAATCAGGACCTAAAACACTTTTGTTTTTGGATAAATTTTTAAATTCTTTGGTGACTTATGTAAAATGGGATTTAAGTAAATTAGCGTTCATGATTCTATAGATAATTTTGATTGTTTTTCCTTTGATAGCTGAATTTTAGGTAATTTAGCCTTTTATTGCAGTGTAAGTAGTAGGTAATTTTGTTTTGTTATTAGAGAAATGCTTAGAAAATAGAAGTGTTACATTTGGATTATTTAGCAGTAATATTTTAAGTATCAGTTAAGCATATTTTTTTCCCACAGAATGACAGCCCGTATCAAGGTGGTGTATTCTTTTTGACAATTCATTTTCCTACAGACTACCCCTTCAAACCACCTAAGGCAAGTATCCCCTCCCCCACTCCCAAAATCTGTTAGTATAGATTTATATCTTATTTCAGAGGAATAGAGCATTCTTAATAATAGAGAACAGACTGACAGCTGTCAGGGTCGGGGAGGGTTATCTGGCTGGGTGAAAAAAAGGTGAAGGAATTGAGCAAAAAATAATAATAATCTTGTAAACACACGTAACAGTATGATGATTACCGGAGGAAAGGGGGAGTGGGAGGAGGTAGAAGACATTATAGGAGGGATAAATGGTGATGGAAAGAGACTTGAGATGATGAACACACGATACAATATATAGATGTTGTATTATAGAATTGTGCACCTGAAACTTAATATTTTATTAATCACTGACACCCCAATAAATAAAGGAAATTGGGGTTCTGCATAATTAAGGCTAAAATTGATGTATGTTATGTATAATGGATAAGAATAATTGAGGCTTAATATATATATGTATATATATTTTTTTGAATTGAGTCATTGATAAAGAATGCTGACTCTTAATCTTTAGTTAAAACAGCAGCTAGACCTGGATTTGAATTTTGTAAATGGAGGTAAGGAATACCTTATCTTTAATGTTGTCAGGCTCAAATATGCTATGTGAAATTCCCCCCCCCCCCCTTATTATTGTTTTTATACAGATTTGGATTATTAGCCCTACTTACTATCTTATGATAGGTTTCTGGTAGTTACAGAACCCATTTGCACATATTGCTGCAACCTATACTATCTTTGTGTTGGTGTTTAGGCCGAGTATAATTACTTTGGGAATTGAGTTTGCATACATAACTAAATAACATCAAAACTTAGAGTTGCTTAATGCACTGACTGAGGTGGGCTGGTTCACAGGTATCAAAAACATACTTCTTTACTTTTCAAAGCAGTTGACATAAATTCAACCTATGCAAATAACTATAGGAGATGATATACATATAGAACATTGACACTTCACTATGACCATCTTCACCATCATCTTATGGGTGCAATATGACATTTACTTTAGATGAAACATCTATGGTATTCAAAGGTGTATACTGTATGTACAGTGGAAATGCAAAGTCAAATCAATACTTTCATAACTTCA
Source organism: Corynorhinus townsendii (assembly GCA_026230045.1). NCBI lineage: Eukaryota > Metazoa > Chordata > Mammalia > Chiroptera > Vespertilionidae > Corynorhinus > Corynorhinus townsendii. The sequence goes on along the minus strand of JAPDVU010000001.1, from coordinate 72,575,882 downwards.
TACCATAAATTAGCTGGTCTATAAATTTGGGTTTACAATCAGCAATTGCTTTTTGTTTTAATGAATGTTAAAATAAAAATACCCTTCAAGTTACTCTTTGATACTTACGACATGGTAGGACCAAAGATAACCTTCAGAACATTCACTGTACCATTGAGAATATAGTGGAACTTCATTTCTTGAACGTCTCCCATCTTGAACAATTCACTTTTCAACCTGATAACCCTTTCATGCTGATACCTGTATGATTACTCACACATCTCTCAAGTGACAAAGGAGAGAATGTGCATTCAAATATGAGTAAGATCTCAGGATATTATTTATACTGTGAATATTTTTGTGCTTTTTGCTTTTGCTTGTAATTGTTAAATTTTCATTTTTTGTACATTTCCTTTTTATTAAATTTTCAATGTTTCATGTCCTTTTTGTTTTTAAAGTATTTATAGATTAACAGTACAGTAGACATGTACTATATATAATAAAGGTTAAAATGGAATCATTTGAGGCTCTGGGACATATTAATTCAATTTACATTATTTCTAACGGGGAAAGAATTCTGTTTTCGAACAGCCTAGCAGAATCAATCAATTTGAGAAACGAGGTTCCAGTGTAATTCTCTTGCCCCAAAGTTATATTTTCCATTTTAATTAAAAAAGAGGGAACTCTTGAAGGATTTTTGATCAGAATATAAAGATCAGTTTCTGTAATTTTGGTCTTTTTATGGCTAATATAAATTAGGTTCTAGCCATTTGATTTTTAAAAACTTATGATAATATTTTAAGCCTTGCTAAAAGTCTTCTACTCTCTACCTAAGTTAGGATGCTTGTTTTTGTTTGGGAGAAATGCCTAAAGGTTTTTTATTTATTTTAGGTTGCATTTACAACAAGAATTTATCATCCAAATATTAACAGTAATGGCAGCATTTGTCTCGATATTCTAAGATCACAGTGGTCTCCTGCATTAACTATTTCTAAAGGTAAACTACTTTAAAGAAATAGTCTTGAACTGCTCTGATTTTCTAATAGTTAAAGGAGTTTTAGTTTTGCACCTACTTGTCTGACAATTCCGACTTTTTGGTAAGAGATGGGGAAGGAATAAGTTACATCATCTTTGCTCTTTTAGCATTATTGATTAAAGAGATTTTGTGGGAAGAAGGTAAAATTCAAATTAGGGTGTTGGGGCATTGTTTTCAAATAATAAAAGCAAAGTTTATTTTAACTGATTTCTATAGTATTTTTCAATCTTAAGCTACTTGTACATCTCACTTGCTTACTTGTTGTCTTTGAACTAAAATGGCATTTTAAATTTAATAGAGCTTTTAAATTTTGAGGTTTCCAGTACAAGACAATTTTTTATTTTGCTGTTCTGTGTTTATTTAAGATTAAAAAACATTTTGATAAACTTTATTAAGCCCTTTTTAAAATAAAATTTAAGGTATGTGTTATGTGAACTTGGTAGTTTGTTACTACTTAATAACAGTCTACAATTAGAGAATCTTCTTGGAAATCTTGAGATCAGTTCTGCTTTTCTACCTTTAATAGGGATTTATTATGTGACATCTCTCATAGGTTGTCTGGTCTTTGAATGAATATTCCAGATGGAGATAATGGAGTATCTCTCCATCTTTATCTCCTTTTTTTTTTTATCTCACCTTCATCCCACAGATAAAAATCACCTACCACAAAACTACTTAATGGGAAGGAAGTCTGCCTTCAAGTAATTTTCAGTTTTTGGTATTGGCTTAGCATTCCTTAAGTACACAAAATTAGGTTTTTAATGTTGTGAGTATGGTAAATGCAAACTGAAACAGGGTTTAAGACAGGATATCATAAATTTTTTCATATGTTTGTCCAATGCATTTGAATCTCCTTAAGGGATAGAACAGCATTTCTCAAACTTTTGGCTAGAATCACTTTGCGGGGAGAGAACAATTAGCTGCCATAATTTTTTCAAGTGTGACCTAATTTTTAGACCTGTTTTCACCCTTTTGGATGCATTTCAATTTTCTTTCAAGTTAGGCTTTCTTACGTATAGTAGGTTCCAAGTTTTTTTGCCATTGCTGGGAATGCACTATTATATTGAACATTATGTTTCTATAAGTACAGGCTGAGTTTTATATCTGCTCCCTTGCACTTGGGTTTAAGATTCTATTTTCTGTGATAATATATTACACTGATATTTTTTATGGTATTTTCTTTGTCTTCATCTAAAGATTGTCATACCCACTTCAAGTTTTTATATCTGAAAATATAACACCTTGCACAATGTCTGGCACATTCCAGGCATTTAAAATGACAGATCTATGATGCTTGATGCTTGGCATCTTCTATGTTGAATAGGATAAGGGGTAAGAGTTAGTGTTGAAAGTTCATTTAGTAATAGACCATGGTGTTGTTTCATTTAGTCAGTACTTTTGGTTCCTCTACCTTGTAAATTCAAGAGAAGAAAACATAGTTAGTGGAGCAGTTAGGAGTTTTTGTGAAACTTCTTAGGGGAGGGCAGGATAGAATGGATTTTTTATTATTGTTATACTGTACAGCTAAGAATAGTATGGTATGGATGTTCCCCAAATATAGTCTTATTAAAGCTATTTTTCTCCCTCAGAGTACTAAGAAATTCTAGTGACTTAAATTCTAATGCGCTATTTGAAAAATAACAATGGCATTATTTGAATATCTTGGAACTCGAGTTTGGCAATATATTAATTGCTAGTACTAAAGTTAACCCAACAAAACTCTATTTTTAGCATTTTTTCACCTGAGCCTTGTCTCCTGTGAAGCAAAATATCTAAATATTTTCGCATTGAGATGAAGATATAAACTAATAAAAGTTTTTTTGAACATTTAGGTTTATAATAGCTTTTGATTTCTAGTTTCAGACTGTTGTGGTCAGAAAAGATGCTTTATAAAATTTCAGTCTTGAATTAATTGAAACTTGTTTTATGGCCTACGGTGTACCTGTCTTAGAGAATGTTCCATGTACACTTCAAAAGAAGGTGTATTCTGCAGTTTTTAGATAAAATGTTCTTAAATATATGTTAAGATCATCTGGTGAAATGTGACATTACAGGCCATTGTTTTCTTACTGATTTTCTGTCTGGATGATCTAGCCATTGATATAAATAGGTATAATAATGTTTTTAAATGCACTTATAAAAATTCAAATCCTGATGCTGGGTAACCACATTTATTTTCTTGCAGTTCTTTTATCCATTTGTTCACTGCTATGTGATCCAAACCCAGATGACCCCCTAGTGCCAGAGATTGCACGGATCTATAAAACAGACAGAGATAAGTAAGTATGTAGTAGTTCGTAATTTTTCTTAATGAGTTAGGTTTATACTCTGCTGTAAGTTGTGGCAATGCCAAGAAGACTTGACGCTTATTTCTGGTAAGATGATAGTCATTAGTAGGTTTTAGTTTATGTGACAGTGAATAATAGCTCCTCTAAAATGTTTTATTTTCTAACATGTTCAACACTTTGTCACTTTAATTATTAAGTTTTGGGGAAGAAAGCAAATTCTTCACCACAATTATGTTTTGAAAATATTGGTACTATTTTAAATCTTTGGTCTAAATTTCTCAAATATTTTAACTGTTTTTATGTGCAACTTTACCATTATAATTTTTGTATTATAATTAATGCTGAGTATACTTGTTCAATTAGGTACAATAGGTTAGCAAGAGAGTGGACAGAGAAATACGCTATGTTGTAGGGTAAGAGGATCTGCACTCTATGGTGCGCTTATTCATGGTACTGCCAGCACTTGAGTGCTGCATGCTTTAAGGCACTGTATTAACTAACAAATGGTAACCAATGTGGCAGTTTTCTGAAAATGGTTCTTTAACTGCTTGATCTCTGTTTAGCGTGAAAGAATACCCCGTAGTCATTGCTTGAGAGTATTTTTGCATGATAAAGTAGTTACATAGCACTAGTAAGAAATGGAAATTTAAATAATAATCTTTCAAACCTCCATGGTGTTTAAATTTTAAAATTGGTATATGTTAAATTTTATACCAACACTATATGGAATGTGATGATGTCGTTTTTAGATTTTGCTGAGATAATAATGTAAGGGGGGGACTTTTAATTAAGCCTATGCCTATGAACTAAATATTCATTACTGACATGCATGCATTAGTGTCAGCTCTACTTTGTGATTCCCTATATGCTAAGTGAAACCTTTGTTTAAAAGTGCTGGCTTTTTGAGAAGGTATCCTTAAATAAAAGTAACCATGAATTGGTATAAGTTGAGAAAAGTGCTTGAACTATGTTTAGTTCTTGGTTTAAAATGAAGCTTAGTTAATACTTTATAAAGTTCAAAACTGTAAATATCAGTTCTGTGCCCTTTGACATATATTCATTTCTTAAGGTTATCATTCTGTTTTTTGTTGCTTAAGTAAGACTATGGCATGGGTGTAATGGAGAAATTGATGGCATTTATCAATATTAGTGATCTTCCTCAGCATAAATAACCTTGCTTTTGTGTGAATTACCTGCTGCTTTTCTTAAGCGTATTTCCAGTATTACCTAGAGATTCCCATTCATCAGGTCTCAAGTGGGGCTTGTTATTTCCAATCACTTGCACTATTTGAAAATAACCCAGGTGTTTTTAATTAACACATACCACTCACACCCACCTCTTGAAAACTACTCTTTTACCATCCTCTCCAATGTCTTCATCTTCTGCCTGTGCTTAAGTCTTAAAGGCGTTCTCTGATATTATTCAGGGTCAAAGTTTAGGATTCTGATAAAATGGGTTAGTTTAACTTTTGTTTTGGCTTTGTTGGAAATTTCTATAGATGTACAGAATGTGTGGGCTGTTCTGACATAGCTCCACAATGAACTATAAAATTTTTTAAATGTTAAAATTAGTTGGAATGGATACTAACTGTAAATTTTCTAAGAGAATATTAGCTCAGTTGGTAGGGCAGATAAAAGATCTTTGATTTTTTGTTAGCTTCCCCAATCTCAGTGCCACTTTATTGTGTTTATTAAAATACTACGTTTAGTGTTTTGGAGGCATAAAGTTCTTATTTTCCACTGTGCTTTGAATACCAATACTATTTCTCCCTGTTGGCTTTATTCCAATCACAGCTATTAGATGACTTTATGATGAGTCTGGAGGTAAAATAGAAGTCTTTCCCTTTTAAATATTAATTCTTTAACTTTTTAAATAACATATTCTTTATTTACAGGTACAACAGAATATCTCGGGAATGGACTCAGAAGTATGCCATGTGATGCTACCTTAAAGTCAGAATAACCTGCATTATAGCTGGAATAAACTTTAAATTACTGTTCCTTTTTTGATTTTCTTATCCGGCTGCTCCCCTATCAGACCTCATCTTTTTTAATTTTATTTTTTGTTTACCTCCCTCCATTCATTCACATGCTCATCTGAGAAGACTTAAGTTCTTCCAGCTTTGGACAATAACTGCTTTTAGAAACTGTAAAGTAGTTACAAGAGAACAGTTGCCCAAGATTCAGAATTTTTTTAAAAAAATGGAGCATGTGTATTATGTGGCCAATGTCTTCACTCTAATTTGGTTATGAGACTAAAACCATTCCTCACTGCTCTAACATGCTGAAGAAATCATCTGAGGGGGAGGGAAATGGAGGCTCAGTTGTCGCATCAAAGGAAACAGCATTATTCTAGCAGCATCCATTCTTGTTTAAGCCTTCCACTGTTAGAGATCTGAGGTTACATGATATACTTTATGCTCATAACTGATGTGGCTGGAGAATTGGTATTGAATTTATAGCATCAGCAGAACAGAAAATGTGATGTATTTTATGCATGTCAATAAAGGAATGACCTGTTCTTGTTCTACAGAGAATGGAAATTGGAAGTCAAACACCCTTTGTATTCCAAAATAGGGTCTCAAACATTTTGTAATTTTCATTTAAATTGTTAGGAGGCTTGGAGCTATTAGTTAATCTATCTTCCAATACACTGTTTAATATAGCACTGAATAAATGATGCAAGTTGTCAATGGATGAGTGATCAACTAATAGCTCTGCTAGTAATTGATTTATTTTTCTTCAATAAAGTTGCATAAACCAATGAGTTAGCTGCCTGGATTAATCAGTATGGGAAACAATCTTTTGTAAATGCAAAGCTGTTTTTGTATATACTGTTGGGATTTGCTTCATTGTTTGACATCAAATGATGATGTAAAGTTCAAAAGAGTGAATATTTTGCCATGTTCAGTTAAAAGTGCACAGTCTGTTACAGGTTGACACATTGATTGACCTGATTTATGCAGAATTAATAAGCTATTCAGATAGTGTAGCTTTAGTATGCTGCACATGATACTGGCAACCCTGGAGTTCATAGATGGACTGGGGACCCAGCAGTTTTGAACATGTATATGGAGTTGAAGAAATTTATTTTCCAGGTGCAACCCCCATCTAACTAAATTTTTTCTTCACCTTGTACACTTGACAGCTAAAAAAAAACCATAACGTGGGAGTAATAATGGGTTTAAATTTACAAAATAAAGTACTGTTTGGTGTGGGAGTTGTCATGAGGCTATGTTGAAGTGACTTAACTATGTGGGATATTGAGTATCCATCGAAATGGGTTTGTTCAGCCATTTACATTAATGAGCATTTAAATGCAACAAATATCATTTCAGGTGACTTAACATGAATGAATAAAAGTCAATGCTATTGGATAATTTTTCGTTTGACAAGTGCTATGTGTGCCACTAATTTAACTTCTGTAGCAACAAGGGCATTATCATTCTTCACCCTTCCTAATTCTGACCATATAGTTTTACCCTTTTCCTAGTTATTTTGATTTGTCCATTGCTTTCTTAAAATCTGTATTCAATTTCTAGCACGTCTGTGACTTTTCTTCACTTCCACATTTTTGCACTGCTTACACTTATGTGCAATCTTATTCCTTGTCTGCACAGATGTGGAAAGCTAGATATAAAATAAATGTTAAAGCTTGATTTTTATAAACATTTTAATATGTAGTTTGGACATGATTTATTGACTAAGGTTCTCTAAACTGGAAGTGAAATGCATGCCTTCCGAACATGTTCTGGCTTTAATTCTGTAATAAGCATTTCATTGAGAAATATCAATTTAACGACAATTTTCCATGAGTGATTTTTTTTTTTCCTTAAAAATTGACTCCTTCAGAGTAGGTGTCATTTAAAACTTTTGGATTCAAATTACAAATGAGAAGTTAACATACTGCTCTCTATAAGCTAAGATACACTGTTCTTTGGCTCTATTTTCAAAATCATTACTTTTGAGGATCTATCAAAATAACAGCTTTAGTGGGCATATCATTATTTGAAAGCCAACTATCAAACACCTCTGTGCTGCTGAATCTCTAATTGGCTTTCAAATTGACCTTTTTAGCCATAGACAACTCTTAAGTACTTATAGAGATGACTTCCTTACAACATTGTTTAACATTAGATGTGTCCAGTTCTCTGTATCTGACTTGAAAGCAAGTATGCTTTCTACAACATTTCTACGTCACTTCTAAAGGAATGAGTCATAAAGGCTTCTTCAGGCTTAAGAGAACAGTAAGGTACATACCTGGAAACTCAACATTTTTGGGTGTTACGGACACTGGACTTGAGATCATCTCCAAAGAAACCTTCAAAAGAATCCAAGAATTTGCCCTTTTATCTCCATTTATGTTACTAGTGCCATGTGTAGGACTCACGTGAATATTGGCAGATTAAAAAATGATTTTGGTTCTTGTAAATTTCCTATGTCTCTTAATGCACAAACTCAATTAGTTTCTGTAACCTATGAGAATTACAGTCCAGTGGACTTGCTAATAGTAAATTATATTGTGAGTGGACTCCTTTTTCCTGGGCAAGTTGGCAATGTGATAATCAGATTTTTTTTTAAATTCTAGTTTGCTTTCTCGTGTGGGTGTACTCACAATTTTTTAAAGTATATCACAATTAGTGGTCTCAGGGGTAGTGAACACTCACTTTTTTTTAAATGGCTTAGTTGAAATACGTTTCAGATACTTATGCTGTATTAGTGATTTGGGGGGTGACTCAAATTAGCCATGTTTTGTATTGGCATAACAAAGATGTTAAAATGATTGTTGATTACACTTTTAGGTGAATTTGTCTTCTATGAGGAACCCAGTGCAAGTCACTTAATATTGTCTAGTAACATCTGCATAACACTTGTAATAGCTAAGGTTAATTGAGCTTAAAGGAATTGTTACCATTAAAGTCTATTTAAAGACACTTTGGTCTTACTCAGTAATTCCAGCTAACATGAAATTCACACTTTAACCCAATATTGTAAGTTCTGTTTTGAACATAGAAGTTAAAACTAAAGAATTTAGGATAGTGATTCTCAAAAAGTGATCCCAAAACCGGTAATACCAGTGTCATCTGGGAATTTTTATCTTCACCTGAGGATGTTTCTATTAATATGAGAGAGAAACATTGGTCACTTGTCTCCTGCAGGAGCCCTAACATGATAAAACCAACTTTTTGGTGCACAGGACAATGCTCTGACTGACCAAGCCACCCAGCCAGGACCATTTGAGAAATTCTTTATAATGGAAATTTACTAGATGCCACTGCAGGACTATTACTGATTGAGAAACCATGGAGTGGCACCCAGTAGCCTGTTTTAAGCCAAGCAGATTAATTCTGAAGTGTGTTCCTAGCTCTCCTTTATAATAATGCAGTGATCCTTGGGCCCTAGAGTTATTTTACAACTGCTATTTCATGGCTACAAGAATTTAGATTGTATGCCCAAGTAGTACATTTCCATATAATTGACAAATTTGTACTTTGAATTATAAATAATGTAGGCTGATTTACACATTTAAGATAATACACTACAACTGGAGGCACAATGCATGAAGATTCATGCAAGAATGGGCCTTCCCCTGGCTGCTTGCACCACCTTGGCTGTGGCCCAGAGGCCAGGAGAGACGGGTGGTGTGGAACGCTTGCATCACTATGGTAAAGACAAGCATCCTCACTGTGTGCAAATTAACCTGCCATCTTTGTTTAATTTGCATACTCCTGATTGGCTGGTGGGCATCAGGAAGGTACAGTCAATTAGTATGTTACTCTTAATTAGGTAATCTGAGTAACCATGACATTCAAATTCGTAACAGACCGCGGGGGCAGGGGGGGGGTGGGTAATAAGTAATTCAATCAATGGCTAGATAGTATTGAAAAAGAGCAACCAGGTACAAAAGTGCTAAATGTTGGTTAGATAAGCTGAAAAAGGATTTGAACTGGCTTCATTCTGTGGTTTTAAGTCAGGCAATTTTTTGTGTGTGTGTGAAAAAAATAGGGCTGTTTGCAGTGTTACTGAAATTAACATTAAATGTAGCTTAAGGCAGCTGGTAAAACCTTTCAATGTAATGGGAAAAGTAAATGGTAAAGGTGTTTGGAAGCGGGATTTAAAAGCATGGCAGCTTCTGCTCCCCCCAAATGATGGAGAAACTTAAAAGATCAAAACTGCAGTTTTCTAGAAAGGCTAGAAAAGATTGACGTTGGCTGAACATTTGTTTTCTTTAGGACTTTAATAATTACCACTTGCATTATTTTCTGCTAAACTGTATTTGCTTTGTTGCCTCATTTTGAAGAATTTTTTATAATTAACTCTAGAACAGTGCTTCTGATAATTATCTCCCAAGTTGTACACTATTTCTAGATGAACTTTTTATTTTGAACCTTCTTGATTTTTTTGTGTATTGTAGGAAATTGTTTTATGAAATAACACTTTCATTTTTACATGTTATTGTCTGAGCCTCTGTGTAATCTCAATTCCTTGTTTATCATACCAAATTTAAATGTCAAATAAGGCCAAACAATGGGAGTACTTTTATGCTCTATTTAAGAACACAGTTAACCAGTCATTTGCTGACCTCCCAGCCATCTCTCCTGAACTGGTACCGGAAAGGGTACCTTTAAAGATGTCTAAAGTTGACTTAATATCTACACACAGATGTACACATGCATACCTGTTCTTGGCCTCAATAAATGACATTCAGTTACCCTGACCCCAAAACTAGGCATCAACCTTGATTTCTCCACTCTTGTCAGTTCTATTTTTAAGTTTTATTCAGAATCTACCTGTTTACCATATTCACTGCTGCCACAATGGTCTAAAGCTCCGCCATTGCAGATTATTGCAATAGCTTACTGGGTGGTCTCCCAACTTCTTCCTTCGCAGCAATCTGTCTTACACACAACACCCAGCATAATCCTTTTAAACTGTGTTATATCTTCCCTTTGCTACAAACCTAATGGTTTCCCATCTCATTCAGAGTAATAGCCATTTACAGGCTGTATTGACTGCCCACCACTTCATTTCTAATCTGCTTGCCTCCACCACTTCCCCAGCTCCCTCAGCTATCACACAGGCCTCTGCTGAGACTTGAGATGTTTGCCCTTGTTCTTCCCTTGCCTAGAATGATCTTACCCTAGATGTGTGGCTATTTCCTAATTGTACGAGCCACCTTACATGTAATATTGTTTGTTTCTCTTCAACTTCACCCCAGAAGGCAAACTATAAGAACAGGGTTTTGGTCTGTGTTCTATATCCCTCAGTGACTAGGTGAGGACCTCGCACATTGTTACAGTGGTCAAATATTTAATAATGAATATGAGCTTAATGGTAGACTACCAAACATATTTCTTTATTTTAATTCCAAGAGTACAAAAACAAATGCAACATGCTATAGAAAAATAATAAGTGGAACATTCTTTACTACAAATTAAATACCACTATAGCAAATAGATGGACATTTCCATTTCTATCAGTATGGATAATTACCCTGACTAACTGTCTTGTGAAAAGGCAATGAAACATGCTGGGAAAAACTTTTTTAAAATATATTTATATTGATTTCAGAGAGGAGAGGAGAGAGAGAGAGAGAGAGAGAGAAACATCAATGGTAAGAGAGAATCATTGATTGCCTCCTGTATGGCCCTCCCCGGGGGGTTGAGCCCACAAGCTGGGCATGTGCCCTGACCAGGAATCAACAGTGACCTCCTGGTTCATAAGTTGACGCTCAAACCACTGAGCCATGCTGGCTGGGCAAAAAAAACTTTTTAAAAGGAGTCAAAAATACTACTGTCAAGCCAAAAATAAATTGAAACCGATAACCCAAAGAGGAAGTAGAATATAACCAGAAGCCAGCTTACATCTTGAAAACAAGTTACTTAAAAACTAAGTGAACAGTACTTCCACTTTTGTGACCCTAGTAAACCCCAGAATGCATCCAGAGTGGTGTCAATAAAAACCTATCCCTAATATATACAATGCGAAATTTGTGTGACTTGAACCTTAGTGGCAGGAGCATATGCAGCTCTCAGTATTTGTGAATATTTGCAACCCTAACCCAGAAAACTCAAACAAAATTTAAAGTCCCAAATCAGAGCAACCATACGCTGCAGGAACTCTCGGGGGCAGGGTGGGGAGAATACAAGGGAACTTAGCACCATGAGTGGGAGCCATCTGACTTGTAAATATTTCAGACTTGAAAAGATCATCCAAATTGGAAAGGAAGAAGTAAAACTATATTCATAGATGACATCCTAAAGAAAAAATTATTGGAGACAATTGAATTCAACAAAGTTGCAGGATATAAAAGTCGATACAAGAAAATCAGTTTTATTTCTATAACTATTAATGAGCAATCCAAAAATGAAATTAAGAAAAATAATTCCATTGACAATAGCATCAGAAAGAATAAAATACTTAAGAATAAATTTAACCTAGGAAGTGCAAAACTTGTATACTGAAAACTACAAAACATTTCTGAAAGAAAGGAATCCTAAATAAGTAAGACATCGGTCTCTGTTTCTGGCTAGTTGGGCAATCAGCAGAGGCAGTTAAGTAAGATCACCCTTGGTGAGAAAAAGCCCATGTTGTTAGGTCCATACATAGCCTTCATCCCTGCTACGGTGACCATTTTCTTTATATGCTTAATATGTGACGTACTGGAGTGGAGCATAGGCTGCCTAAAATCCACAGACCATCTTTTTGTGCACTTGTCAAGATCCTGCTACGTGGTACATGTTCTCTTGTGAGCGTTAATGTGAGACATAAAGAAACTGATGTATTGTGCCTACTCTGATAAGTGTCCATCTATATAATATCCACCCAGACCTCAATGTCACTTGTCTTCCAATTAAGAATTTCAGCTCTGCCAATGAGTCAGCATATAACTGTAACTCAAACTACCTCTCCTTTCACCTGAATTAAAAAATTAAACGTATGTCTCATAACTGTGCACTGGGAAAATTTCCCTTCACCAGTGTCATTCAGAGCCAATCCTTAGGTGGGGCTGTTATGCGGCAACTATCTATGGCTAGTTCTAATATAGATTGCACTAGCCCATATGTGAACCAGGCATAGATAGGTCAGCTGGTCATAGGGAACTCCTCAGGAGGTCATCAGTGAGATCACCAGTGCAACAGAGATAAGTGACATGGAATTCACATGGGTCTTCTGGACTTCGCTTGAGTCTCAATGTATCACTTCCTACATACACTGAAACTTTGCGGCCTTGCCTAGCTTTATTACTTGGTTGACTGGATAATCCTGCATAGTCACTTAGTGTGCAATGGTCAGATGTTTGGTCTTTACTAAGACCCAGTAGCACACTAGGACTGTTTTTTTTTTTTTTTAACAGAGTAGTTCACTATGGTGAAATGCATAGCCTTGTTCCAGAATATAAGGGCCTATACCGTGACTCCTACTGGAGCTTGCCTCAAATTCCATATATCTCGCATGGATATTTCCAACACTATCATATCTTCGGGATCATATGACATAAATGTGACTTTTCAGGCCTGACCATAGACAACTACAAAGGCCTGTAAATATTTCAAATAGTTCATAGACAACCTGAGAGGCCTCATAGGGGCAAGCTGTCCTTCCCACAACAGACCTGATGCACAGCCCAAGTACTGTAATCTCCAAAGGGAGTAGTAGTGAAGTACTATTGATGCCCCTCTGGCTGTTCATGCTCTTCACATACGGTATTTACCTTCCTAGCCCCAATGCCATCATTACTAGGTAGCTTTATCTGAGGCATTAGGCAGAGATCTTCCTCAGGTGTATCAGCTGAAACCTCCTAATGGTGGAGAAAAGTGGAAAACGTTGAATACATTTATCCCTACTTGGATTCAGTACTCAGTAATTTTCTGCTTCTGGCCCTTCCTCCTCATTCTTCACACCACCCCCACCCCAGGGTCTATAAAACAGCCATGGCCTTTTGTTAAGGGCTCTCTCAACAGTGAACCAACCCCCACATCTGTGCTGATTCACCTGACCCTTGACCAGTGTGCTGCCATTTTACGGGGAAAATGAAACAGGAGAGTTGGCATCTTATCCAGTTTTTAGTCTCTTGCTTACACTATCACAGTAAGGGAGTCATGGCTTCACTATTATTTTTATTTTTTACTCCTTGTTGCTTTCATTAGCTGCTCCAACACTTGACAACTCAGCTCTCCCTCCCAGCTAAAAACTAGCTTTTGATAGGGTAGGGTTAATCCTCCAACTTTGTTCTTCTTCTTCAATATTGTGTTAGTTATTCTGGATCTTTTGCTTTTCTATATAAATTTTAGAATCAGTTTGTCAAATCCACAAAATAACTGGGTTGTGTTTGATCTGGGACTGCCTTGAATCTATAAGTTGGGAATAGCTGACATCTTGACAATATTGAGTCTTCCTATCTGTGAACATGGAATGTCTCTTCATTTATTTGGTTCTTCTTTCATTACTTTAATCCGAGTTTTGTAGTTCTCATATAGTTCTTATACATTTTTATTAAATTTATACTTAAGTGTTTCATTTTCTTCTGGAGTGCTAAAGTAAACAGTGTGTTTTTAATTTCAAATTCCAATTCTTCATTGCTGGTACATAGGAAAATGATAGACTTTTGTATATTAACCTTGTATGCTGCAACCTTGCTATAAATTGCTTATTAGTGCCAAGAGTTTTATTGATTCTTTCAGATTTTCAACATACACAACCATGTCATCTGCAAACAAAGATAGTTTTACAATTTCCTTCCCAATCTGTATAGTATTTACTTTCTTTTATTGTTTTATTGTGTTAGCTAGGACTTCCAGTATGATGCTGGAAAGGAGTGGTGATAAAGGATATACTTGCCTTATTCCTGATCTTAGCAGAAAAGCTTTAGTTTCTCACCATTGAGTATAACAAGTGTAGTTTTGTGTAGATATACTTTATAAAGTTGAGGAAAAGATTAATAAAATCAATAAATATCTGACCCTCTATTCCTAATTTTCAGAGAATTTTTATCATAAATGGATGTTGAGTTTTGTCAAATGCTTTTTCTGTATCTACTGATTAGTCATGTGATTTTTATTTTTTAGCCTGTTGGATGTGATGATGAATTACATTAATTGATTTTGAATGGTGAATCCACCCTGAATACCCAGAATAAATCCCACTTGGTCATGAGTATATAATTCTTTTTATACATTATTGATTTCCTAGTATTTTGTTAGGATTTTCCCATTTATGTTCATAAGAGATCTTGGTTTGTAGTTCTCTTTTCTTGAAATGTCTTTGTCTGGTTTTGGTATATGCTGACCCCATAGCATGAGCCAGGAAGTATTCCCTCTTTTTATCTCCTGGAAGAGACTGTAGAGAATTGGTATAATTTCTTCCCTAAATGTTTGGTAGAATTTAGCAGTGAACCCATCTGTTTCTGATGCTTTCTGTTATTGAAGGTTATTAATTATTTATTCAATTTCTTAAATAGATAATGGCCTATTCAGATTACCCCTTCCTTGTGTGAGTTTTGTATGTTCTGTATTTCAAGGAATTTGTTCATTTGAAATAGGCTATTAAATTTGTGGGCATAGAGTTGTTCATAGTATTTATGTCCATATCTATGTGATCTGTATTGATGTCATTTCTTTCATTTCTGATATTAGTTATTTGTGTCTTCTATATCCCCCCCCCCCTGCTTAGTTAGCCTGGCTAGATGCTTATTGATTTTATTAATATTTTCAAAAAATCACATTTTGGTTTTGTTGATTTTCTCTGTTGATTTGCTATTTTCTATTTCATTGGTTTCTCCTCTAATTTTTATTATTTCTTTTCTTTTACTAACTTTGGATTTAATTTGCTCTTTTTTTTTCTAGTTTTCAAGGTGGAACATTAGATAATTAATTTTAGATCTTTCCTTTTTCTAATATATGCATTTTCAATTATGTAAATTTCACTCTAAGCACTGCTTTCACTACATCTCACAAATTTTGATAAGTTGTATTTCTATTTAGTTCAAAATACTTAAATTTCTCTTTATTATTTATCTTTGAGCTATGTGCTATTTAGAAAAGTGTTGTTTAATTGCACAGCATTTTGAGATTTTCTAGCTATCTTTTGGTTACAGATTTCTAGATTAATTCTATTGTGGTCTAAGAGTATATATTGTATGATTTCTATTATTTTAAATATGTTAAGGTGTGTCCCATGATCCAAAATATGGTCTACCTTGGTAAATGTTCTATGTAAACTTGAGCAAAATGTGTATCTGCTGCCATTGAAGAAAGCAGTCTATACATATTAATTATATCTAGTTGAGTAATGGTGCCATTGAGTTCAAGTATATCCTTACTGTTCTGCTTGCTAAATCTGTCCATTATTAATAGGTGGGCACCAACAATATTAGTGGATTCATCTTTTCCCCCCTTCAGTTATGTTAGTTTTTGAGTCATATTTTGATGCTCTGTTGTTAGGCACATCACATTAGGGATTGTTATATCTTCTTGGAGAATCATCTCCTTTATCATTATTTAATGCCTCTCTTTACCCTGATAATTTTCTTTTCTCTGAAGTCTGCTCACTATGAAGTTAATATAGCTACTCCAGCATTCTTTTGCTTGGTATTAGCATGGTATGTCTTTCTCTATTCCTTTACTTGAAATCTATATCTGTCTTTATTTTTAAAATAGGTTTCTTGTAGATAGTATATACTTGGCCTTGTTTTTTGATATGCTCTGACAGTCTCTGCCTTTTAATTGATGTATTTAGATCATTGGCACTTAAACTTATTGATATAGTTGGATTAATATCTACAATATTTTCTCCTGTTTTCTATTCCTTGCCTTTGTTCCTGTATTTGTCTTCCATTCTCTTTCTAACTTTTGTGGTTTTAACTGAGCATTTTATATAATTCTGTTTTATCTTCTTCTTAGCATATCAATTATTTTTTTAAACTTTCCTTATTGGTTGCCCTAGAGTTTGCAATAAACCTTTACAAATCCACTGTCAGAGTCCACTTTTGAATGCCATTGTGCTGCTTCATGGATAGTGCAAGTACCTTATAATAAAAAAGTATTCCTCATTCCTCCCTTCTAGTCCCTTGTGTCATTACTCTCAGTTATTTTACATATATAAACTATAATCATTATATATTGTTACTGTTATTGTTTTGAACAAACTGCTCTGTTAGATCAATTATGAATAAGAAAAAGAAAAGTTTTCACTTTATCTTCATTTTTTTTTAATGCTCTTTCTTTCTTTATGTAGATCCCAGTATTTTATCTATATAATTTTCTTTCTCTCTGTTAAAGTTCTTAAATATTTCTTAAAAGGCAGGTGTATTGGCAACGTATTCCCTCACTTTACGTTTTTCTGAGGATGTCTTTCTTTCTTCTTCTCTTTGAAGGATAATTTTGCTGATTACAGAATTCTATATTAGTGATTTTTTTCTTTCAACACTTTAAATATTTCAGTCCCCTATCTTTTTGCTTGCATGGTTTCTGTGAAGAAATTGTATGTAATTCTTATTTTTACTCCTTATAGATAACTAGAGGCCTGGTGCACAAAATTCGTGCGGTGGGGGGGGAGTGGGTCCCTCAGCCCGACCTGCACCCTCTCCAATCCTGGAGCCCTGATGGCTTAGGCCCACTCCCAATGGTTCTCTGCTCTCTGTGGGTCCTGGCCACTGTGTGCCTGCTGCCCAGAGGCCCTCTGCAGCCGGGGCGGGACACTTGCCTCATCGCCGCGGTGCCGAAGCAAGTATTCTGCCAGGCTGCTCACGCTGTCTGCTCTCAGCGGCCACCCTCCCAGGACTGGGGGACTCTGGCAGGGCTGAGGGGACTGGGCACTGCCATCTTGTGCCTATGGGCACTGCCATCTTTGTGACAGAGTGGGAGTTAATTTGCATAGTACCCTTTTACTAGATAGAATGTGTTTTGTTCCTCTTCTTTCAAGATTTTTTTCTGTATGTGTAGTGTTCTTAAGTCTGAGTACAATATGCCTAGGTATAGAGGGTTGTTTTTTGTTTGTTTGTTTTTTGCATTTATTCTGCTTGGTGTTTTCTGAGCTTCCTTGATGTGTGGTTTGTGCTCTGAAATCAATTTAGAAGAAATTCTCAGTCATTATTGCTTCAAATATTACTTCTGTTTTTTTCTCTCTCTTTGTATGTTTTTTGTAGTTGTCCCACAGTCTTTGGATATTCTATTCCATGTTTCTCCAATCTTTTTTCTTAGCTTTTTAATTATGAAAGTTTCTGTTGACATATCCTCAAGCTCAGAGAATTTTTCTCCACAATTCTATTAATGAGCCTATCAAAGGCATTCAACGTTTTTGTTATTGTTTTTGACCTCTAGTATTTCTTTTTTTTCTTCTTAGAATTTCCATCTCTGTGCCTATTCGTTCTAGTATGCCTTCTACTTTATTCATTAAAGCCCTTGACATATTAATAATTTTTATTTTAAATTCCTGGCCTAATAATCCAAAATCCCTGCCATGTTTGAGTCTGGTTCTAGTACTTGCTCTCTCCTTAAATGTATTTTTTTCTTTTTGCCTTGAAATTTTTTTGTTGAAAGCCATACATGATGTACTAAAAGACAATGTGGCAAATAGGCCTTTAATGATGTGGTGGGAGTGTATGGGGAGAGGGGAAGCTTTCTATAAAGTCCTGTGATGAGATCTTAGTCTTTCAGTGAGCTGTGTCCTGGACTGTAAAATTCACAAGTGCTTCTCTCTTTATTTTTCACCCCCTTAGGTAGGGAAAATGGCTAGAGGAGGCTAGAGTTTGGTATCTCTCTTTTTCCAGGTTGGTTAAGCTCTGATAAAACCCCAGCAAGCAAGGCTGATAAAATAATTTCTCTTGAGGGCATATCTTAAGAAAAACAAAATGCTATGGTGTATTTTAATATGGTTCTTTCCCCCCTCCCCTTGACAAAATTATGAGGGAATTGTTCTCCAGTCTTCAATATAAGAACTCGGTAGGGCTCCTGGAGGCAAAACTTATGAAAGTGTGGGTGACCCCCTGAGACTGGGCACCTTTGAAGTTTTTAACTCTCAGACTTGTCCAAACCAAACCTCTAGCTATTCATTAATTATTATTTAGGTTTTCTTAACTTAGTACTGGTTACTGTGGAGCTTCCGGCTCATGGGTTTCTGCTTTGGTAAATGGTGAATCTCTGTATTCACCTGTCTATCGCTCCAATTATGGAGGCAGCACATTTCCCTATCATCTCAATTCTCTGATGAATCTAAGACAAGCTATTGATTTTGTTTGTTCACTTTTCACCTTCATAAAACTTTTTTTAGGATGGAGTGACAACTTCAAGCTCTTTACATGACAAAACATTAATTAGTAATCTTCTATTTCTTTGACCCATGGATTTTTGAAATGTACATGTATAATTGTTTTTAATTAACTTTATTTTTTAGAGCAATTTTAAATTAACACAAAAATTGAATAGCTAATACATAGTGTTTCCATATTCCCCTGGCCTCCACACATGCAAAGCCTCACCCATTATCAACATCCCCCCCTCCCCACAAGAGTGGTACATTTGTTAGCATCAATGAACCTGCATCAACACATCATTATCATCCAAAGTCTATGTAGTTTACAGCTTACTCATGGTGTTGTATATTCTATGGGTTTTGACAAATATATAAGGACTAGAGGTCTGGTGCATGAAAATTTGTGCACTCCTGGGGGGAGTCCCTCAGCCCGGGGATCTGGCCTAAGATGGCAGTCAGACATCCCTATGGCAGCCTGGGAGCCCTTGGGGGATGTCCGACTAACGTCTTAGGTCCGTTCCCAGCAGAGAGCAGGCCTAAGCCATTAGTCAGACATCCTTAGCACTGCCACGGTAGTGGGAGAGGCTCCTGCCATCACCGCTGCCCTGACCAGTCATGAGCCAGCTTCTGGATGAGCAGCACTCCCCCTGTGGAAGTGTACTGACCACCAGGAGGAAGCTCCTGAATTGAGTGTCTGCCCCTTGGTGGTCAGTGCATATCATAGTGCCCGGTCATTCTGCCGTTATGGTCAATTTGCATATTACCCTTTTATTATATAGGATTAGAGGCCTGGTGCATGAAGTTCATGCACAGAAGGGGGGTTCCCTCAGCCCAGCCTGCACCCTCTTCAATCCAGAACCCCTCAGGGGATGTCCGACTGCCTCTCACAATCCAGGACTGCTGGCTCCTAACCACTCACCTGCCTGCCTGATCACCCCTAACCTCTCTGCCTGCCTGCCTGATTGCCCCTACCCACCTCTGCCTGCCTGCCTGATTCCCCCTAACTGCTCACATACTGGCCTGATTGCCCCTAATTGCTCCCCTCCTGGCCTGATCGCCCTGTACCCGGGACCCAGGATTCCCTCCTCTGGCTGGTCGTAGGCACCCGGGACCTGGGCTTCCCTTGCTCTGGCCGGCCGCAGGCACCCGGGACCCAGGCCAGCTTCGCCCAGGCTGGCTGAAGCAGCAGGGGACCGTGGGCGGGTGGCTTGGCCTGGGCTGCAGCCCCAGGTGCTGGCGTCTAAGACCATGGGGCATGTGGCTTGTCCCACTCCCAGGCCACAGCCCCAGCCACTGGCACCTGGGATCATGGAGTGTGCGGCTTGTTCCTCTCCTGGGCTGCAGGTGCAGGTGCAGCCACTGGCGCCCGGGACCGCGGGGAAGGTGGCTTGTCCCTCTCCTGGGCCGCAGCCTGACTGGTCCCCATTCCTCTCTCGCAAGTTCATTTGTGCCTAGCTGGTCCCAATTCCTCTCTCCCCAGTGTTGAGTGTCTGAGCAGTTACGGCATTATGGCATGAGGGCATGATGACCATTTGCATATTAGCTCTTGATTATATAGAATATGTATCTACAGAGAAGCTACAGAGTAGCTTCACCATCCTAAAAATCCTCTGTTCTCTGCCTGTGTATCCCTTTCTAAACCCTGGCAACTATTGATCCTTTTACTGTCTCCATAGCCCTGCCTTTTTGAGAATGTCATTTAGTTGGAATCATAAAATAAGTAGCCTTTACAGATTGGCTCCTTTCCCTTTGCAATATGCACTTAAATTTCATCCCTGTATTTTTATGACTTGATAGTTCATTTCTTTTTGGCACTGAATATTATTCCATTGTCTATACTTACCACAGTACATTTATCCACTTACTTATTGAAGGATACGTTGGTTGCTTCCAGGTGTTAACAATTATGAATAAAACTGCTATAAACATCCATGGGAGTGTTTTTGTGTGGACATTACTTTTCAACTCCTTTGGGTAAATACCAAGTGGTGTGATTGCTGGATCATATAGTAAGTGCATGTTTAATTTTGTAAGAAACTACCAAAATGGCTTTACCATTTTGCATTCCCATTAGCAATAAATGAAGAGTTTTGTTGCTCCACATCTTTGTCAGCATTTGGTGGTGTCAGTGTTTTAAATATGTACTATTCTAGTAGTTGTGTAGTTGTTTTAATTTACATTTCCTTGATGATATATGATGTGGAACATCTTTTCATATGCTTATTTGCCATCTGTTTATCTTCTTTTTTTGTAATTTTAAGAACTTTGACACGATTACAGATGTCCCCACCCACTCCACCCCTCTTTGCCCACCTCCATCCGGCCCCTGCCATTCCTCCCTTGGCCTTCACTGCTCTGTTGTCTATGTCCATGGGCTATGCACGTATGTTTTTTGACTAATCTCTTCACCTTCTTTCATCCAGTCCCCCCCACCTCCCGTCCCCTCTGACCTCTGTTAATCTGTTCCACATATCCAGGCCTCTGCTTCTGTTTTGTTTGTCAGGTTATTTTGTTCATTTGATTCCACATATGAGTGAAATCATATAGTATTTGTCTTTCTCTGACTGGCTTATTTCATTTAGCATATAATCTCCAGGTCCACCCATGTTGTGGCATAGACTAAGAGTTCCTTCTTTTTTACAGCTGTAGTACATATACACAATAGCTATTGTGTATCTGGTACATATACAATAGCTATTGAGTATATGTACCAGAGTTTTTTTAAAAAGTATATATTTTATTGATTTTTTTACAGAGAGGAAGGCAGAGGGAGAGAGAGTCAGAAACATCGATGAGAGAGAAACATCGATCAGCTGCCTCCTGCACATCCCCTACAAGGGATGTGCCTGCAACCACGATACATGCCCCTGACCAGAATCAAACCTGGATCCCCTGAGTCCACAGGCCAATGTTCTATACACTGAGCCAAACCGGTTAGGTCTATACCAGAGCTTTAAAAAAATAGATGATTTTTAGAGACATAGGAAGGGAGAGGGAGAGAGCGATAGAATGATGAGAGTCATTAGTCAGCTGTCTCCTGCACACTCCCTACTGGGGATTGAGCCCGCAACCCAGGCATCGAACCTGTGCCCTGACTGGGAAACGAATCTGTGACCTCTTGGTGCATGGGTGGATGCTTAACTGCTTAGCCACACCAGCCGGGCTACCACAGATTTTTTATCTACTCATCTACTGATGGATACTTGGGCTATTTCCAGATCTTGGCTATTATAAATAATGCTGCTATGAATATATGCATATATTCTTTCTGATTGGTGTTTTGCGATTTTTAGGGTATATTCCCATAAGTGGGACCACTGGGTCATAAGGCAGATCCATTTGTGTGTGTGTGTGAAACTTCCATACTGTTTCTCTCACTAACAGTGCATGAGAGTTCTTTTTTCTCCACATCCTGGCCAACATCTGTTTATTTTATTAGTGATAGCCACTCTGACAGATATGAGATGGTATCTCACTGTAGTTTTGTATACATTCGTTAGCTCATTTTTTAGTTGAGTTGTTTGTATTCTTATTTGGGGGTTTAAGTGTTCTTTAACCTTCAAGGGGGGCACTTATGGCCTGTTGCCCCTAGCTTTGGGGATTAAGCAGACACTCAGAGTAATTTTTCTTCCCTTTATTATATTTTATGTGATTATCTCACAGGATTGGAACATTCTTGGCCTTGGTATACCATGGCATTCCAATGAGTTTACTTACCAAGTTCATACATTTCTAGGTGAAGGAAATAGTGTCAGATAGACCAAGAGCCCTTATTGGCCTCCTGCAGCAGAACATCGACCCTACACATTCATTTAACCTGTGTAGGCTTTCTTTGTCTCTTTAAACCAGGGAACTATCACTTGATCTAAGTAATCTGAATTCTGGGGAGCATCAAATGAGATGAACAAAATGGGATCCATTTATACAGTATAAAGCTATAGAAACAGGTGACTTTTTAAAAATTATATTTGTTTTGTGCCTTTAAATTACATTAAGTTGACAAATTTTGTAAGTATTTCAAAATAAGATTTATTCTTCCTGGAAATAATGAACAAAAAATTATTCTATAACAACATGAAAACTTCATCATATCACTTGTGCCAATGCCTGTTTTAGGCAGAGTACTTGTTAGGGCTTTGCATTTGCTTTGAGCTCTCTGTTTTCAAAGTCACATAATCCAAACGACGTCATGTTTGTGTCCTGGAATGAAAGGAGGACGGACTGATGTCTCATTCTCTAAAATATTTCTTTAAAAATATATATTTTTATTGATTTCAGAGAGGAAGGGAGACGGAGAGAGAGATAGAAACATCAATGATGAGAGGGTCATTGATGGACTGCCTCCTACACACCGACTACTAGAGATTGAGCCTGCAACCTGGGCATGTGCCCTGACCTGGAATTGAACTGTGACCTCCTGGTTCATAGGTCAATGCTCAACTACAGAGCCACACCAGCTGGGCTAAAATATTTCTTAATAGAATAACAGAATATATCTAAACACATTTGCTGGCATGACCTTTCCTTTGAAAGGCTTAATGGGATCTCTGGGATTCACAAAAAAAATTCCTTTGCCATTCTTGCAGCCATAGTTATGTTTTCAGTTTGAACAGAACAGGGCTGGCTGTCTATTGCCATGCATGATGGTATATTATTTGAATTGAGAGTTTTGTTCCTATCAAAAGTAAAAATGCTTCTGGAGTGAGGAAGCCTTTGAATCAGCCAGAAACCTTTCCCTTAAATATTAACGTGTTCACTTGCAATGAGATTAAGAGCCAGGAGAGGAGTGTTTTGGTCCTATCTGCCACTACCGTATATGACAGAAAAATCACCCGACTTGTTTGGACACTTTTACCTCAAAGACTTGGGCTGTATAATCTATAATGTCCCTAATCCCAAGATGCTAGGTTTGTGAAAAATACTCCTTCTTAAAAGGTAAAATATTGTCCTGTGTCTACAGATTCACACACTTTCAGGGCCATTATAAAGCAAAACAATTTGGATTTGGTGAGTGAATAACTTCTCTTCAAAGACTTTCTCTTAAGGAAATAAGGCAGAGAACATCAACACAAGAATAAGCCAGTCTATTTTATGCAATGCGAAATTCTCTGTGTCAACTTCCTAGGATCACGGTAACATTTTAATTGCAAAAATGGGAGTCGAGAGGCTATGTGAATACTGTCTTATTTTTTTGGGTACCCTTGCATTGTTAGGGACAACCATCTACTTACTTATTTTATTTTTTATATGTACTTTATTGAGTTTTTACAGAGAGGAAGGGAGAGGGATAGAATTAGAAACATCAATGAGAGAGAAACATTGATCAGCTGCCTCCTGCACACCCCCTACTGGAGATGTGCCCACAACCAAGGTACATGCCCTTGACCAGAATGGAACCTGGGACCCTTGAATCTTCAGGCCAACGCTCTATCCACTGAGCCAAACCGGTTAGGGCTATTTATTTTTTAAAAATATATTTTTATTGATTTCAGAGAGAAAGGGAAAGGGGAGGGGGGGGAGAGAGAGAGAGAGACATCAATGATGAAAGAGAATCATTGATTGGCTGCCTCCTGCACACCCCACACTGGGGATAGAGCCCTCAACCTGTGCAGGTGCTCTGACCTGGAATCCAGCCATGACCTGCTGGTTCATAGGTCAACGCTCAACCACCCAGCCAGCCAGGCAACCATCAGTAGGTCCTTCATTTTCGCTGTAAGTCGGAACCTACCTACACAAGCACTTGTCACTCACATGCAGCACACACACAGCAGTAATGAAGTGAAACAGTAAAAAGAATTTAAAAGAAAGATGACAATTCCTGACCTTTACTTGTGGTAAATAAATAATAAAAAACATAAAGCACATATGTACGTATGTTGAAATGACGGAACTTTTTTTTTTTTAAATAAATGGGAGATGGCGAAGTAACCACGAAAGGACTAACCCGAGGACTGCCTGTATTTAACTCACTTGATGCTTCTAACGACCTAAAAAAGCACTGTCTACATTTTTTTTTTTTTCAGTTTAGGAAACAGGCCCACAGATGGGGCAGAAGATTTTAAATTTGCCTGCGCGTGTAGGGAAGGTTTCAGAACCCTAGGAACCTCCTCTGCGGGGCTTCACGAAACATAAGGTGTCCACTAAGATGACTAGCTAACCCATGCTGCACGCTGTACACGCATTTTCTCAGCCCTGAAAACAACCCCACGAATTAGGTACTTCGAGTAATTGCTTACTCCTTGAAGGGCGGGGTACTTTGAGGCCACCGGGAGCTTCAGTGGGGGGGCGTCACCGCTGCCAGGCAGACCTAGAAGCGTGGTGGGGGTCTGAGGAAATCTGGGGAACGAAAGTGTGGGGTGTCTCGGTGTTTCGCTTCTCTGAAGCAGAGAGAAGCCGCTCTAGCTGTGGTCTCCGTGAGCTATTCTGTCCCAGAGCCCCCCGCCCCCGGACTGTGTGCCACTTTACTCCCAGGGGCTGTGCGCACCGATTACTGTGCACGGTTCCGTCTCCCGTTCAGATACCCGAGCAGCAGGAACAAGCGCTGAGGAGGGCGCAGAGCGCAGCGCGAGGAGCCCGAGCTGTGCAAAGGGGCTGCGGCTTCCTCACCCGCGTCCGCACCGCGCGTCCCTGCGGCTCAGCTGACCCGCGGGCGGGGCCGGGAGCCGGGGGCGGGGCCGCGGCTGGAAGGGCTGGCGCCTCGGCTCCCGAAGAGCTCGCTGTGGCTTCCGTGGTCTCCCGCAGCGCGGGCGCCGACACCTTCCTCCGGATCCCAGCATGCACCCCTACCTGTTCCTGCTGCTCGCGCTGTGCGGTGCGGACCCCACGGCCGCCGCGCGCAGCCTTAGCTTGCGGGGAAGTTGGAGGATCCGTAACGGGAACGGCTCACTGGAGCTGCCCGGGGAGGTGCCCGGCTGCGTGCACACCGCCTTGTTCCAGCGCGACCTCATCCAGGTACCGTGTGTGGCCGACCCCGGGAGCCTGCGCCCGCGTTCCCTTCGCGGTGAGAGGCCCAGGACCTGCCTGGGAGCCCCCTGCCCCGGGCAATTCTCCTCTATTGGGCACTGACTTCCCCTATGCAGCTTGTGGTCTTTGGGGGGGACTGCGAAGGCAGTTTATGTGCTGTTGAAGAAGAGTACCGCTGGGGTCCGGGCTGTGTGGAGACTGACCTGCGCCCGGACCTCAGTAACTGGAAAGCGGAAGTTTCCTTAGGGCAAAAGGTCTTGCTCCTTGTGGTGTACTTATTGCCTCAGTTCTCCACTGAAGCGCGGATAGAAAGGACGTGTTGTCACCGATAAAGCCTAAGGCGGGGGATTACTGTTTCAGCTACCTGGAAACTGCAAGGGACTGTTGTGTTTTGCTAAGTAAATGTTATCTATATTGAGTAATGTCTCAGGGTTTCATTTTTGCGGTTAGGCCTCAGGGAGTCAGATTTTGGGATTTTGCAGCACGTGGGTTGAGGAGACAGACCTGCAAGTGTAAGGTTAGGGATTGTCAGTGCAGGTGTGGAGGTTGCATAACTTTTAAAGCTGATTGGGATATGAAGAAAGGTGCTCTTTCTTAAGGCCTGCGATGTGCATGTGTTTAATAGATGCTCTAAATTATAGACTTGTGGAGGACATTTTCCTGATTGATTGCCTGTGTGTGCAAATGTTTGCAGACTTTCACCTTCCACTGTTTTCATGGTTCCACCTGCTGCAGGTCATTTTCCCATTCTATGATTATCTTTGTCTGGGACAAGATGTACTTAAAAAAAAAAAATATATATATATATATATATATATATATATATATATATATATATATATATATTGACTTAAGAGAAGAAGGGAGAGGGAGAGAGAGCTAGAAACATCAATGATGAGAGAAGCATTGATCAGCTGCCTCCTGCACGCCCACACTGGGGAACAAGCCGTAGGCATGTGCTCCAACCCTGACCTTCTGGTTCATAGGTCTGTGCTCAACCACTGAATCAGGCTGGCGGGGCAAGATGTACTTGCTAAGTAGTTTGCATGCATAGTCTCATTCCTTATAAGAACTCTATGGACTGTGTCTTTGCATTAGCCGGGAGCAGTTAAGAGAACATACATATCCAAGATCACACAGCAACAAAGTAGCAGAAATGGAATTCTAACCCAGGCTGGCCTGACTCCATAGCCTGGGTTCTGTACTATTCTGCTCTTATGCTGGTGTTTCGAAAAACAATGTATTTTTGAAGCACTGTGGTTCACAGTCAAGGGTATCATTCACATTTTACTTAAATGACAAGATGGTCAACTAGAGTTATTTTCTGCATTCGCTCTTTTTCAAGAATGTCAGAAAGGAAGTGTATTTGACACTGACTACAGTCCAGTTTTTTTAAAATTTTAAAAAATATATATTTTATTGATTTTTTACAGAGAGGAAGGGAGAGGGATAGAGAGTTAGAAACATCGATGAGAGAGAAACTTCCATCAGCTGCCTTCTGCACGCCCCCAACTGGGGATATGCCCACAACCAAGGTACATGCCCTTGACTGGAATCGAACCTGGGACCGACCTTATAGTCTGCCGGCCGAAGCTCTATCCACTGAGCCAAACCGGTCAGGGCGCAGTTTATTTTTTAAGTTAGTAATTCTCTAACATACGCACTTTATTGTCAGTTACTCCATCTGTGGCATAGACCACGGCTGACTTTGGCACCTTGAGGCTTCACTTACACATGCCTTGAGAACGCCTGTGTGCATTGCAGGGCCTTTCCTTGCCGCATTTCACTGGTCGAATTAAGCCAACAGGAAGTCATTTGTGACTTTAGCAAATCAGATCCGTGTTACAGGGCCACATATCAGGAAACAGTGTTCACTAACTAGTCAGTGAGAATGAACTTATTCATAATATGAAATAACTGAGGTTACCTCATGGGAATAACTTACAGTGCCTATTAAATCTGTTCATAAATTCTTAGGAAAACTTTGTTTCAATAAGGTGGATATGGGTCTTAAATGGTAGTGGGATGAGAGACGGGGAAGCTTTCTGGGGCTTGGAGAACTCCAGGCCAATTGACAGTAATCATCAACATCAGTGTCATTATTAATTACTGTGATGTTATACCTGCTTTATTACATTCCTTTTCAGTGTTGACCTCAGGAAATATTCTAGAGTTCAGAGCAGACACTGGCCCAAATACTGTGTTTACATGAGAACTTGAAGCACATCTTGCCGAAGTCATTCATTCATTTATTCATTCACCTAATTGTCTCCTAAGTATCTATTCAATACCTCCAAGGTGGCAGGCACTGTTCCAAGTGCTTGATATCGAATGTTGAAGAAAACAGAGTCTTTGCCCAATGGGAAATCTCTAGTGGAAGAGAGACAACAAGCAGATTAATAGATAATATAATGACAGGTGGTACCCTGAAGAAAAATAAAGCAGGTTAAAGGAAGAGAAAGTGAAGGTTGATTGGGAAGGACTGCTATTTTTAAAAAGTGGTTCAAGATAGGCATTTGAGAAAGCGACTCTTTAAACAGAGGTCTTTTTGATGAGGTCAGTTTTAAGAAGTGCATTCCCAGCAAAGAGGGAAGAAAAAGACAGGAACAGGGAAGGGAGCATGCTTGAAAGGTCCAGGAATAGTAAGCAGGCCAGGGTGGCAGGAGCTTTGTGAGCCAAGAGGGTAGGAGGATGAGGTCAAAGGAGGCCGGAGGCAGATTACGCGGGGCTTGTAAGCCAAGGGAAACACTTTCGATTTTAATCTACAGGTGATGGGAAGTTATTGGGTGTTTTGAGCTTGGATTTGCATGATTAGATTTGCCTTTTAGAAGATATTTTTGACTGTTGTGTGAAGACTACAGTGTATCAGAGTGGAAGCATGGAGGCCAGGTAGAGGACTATTACAGTTGTCTGGACAAGAGATAATTCCTGGCTTGGACGAGGGTGGTAGCAGGGAAGTGATTGTGAGAACACATTTTAGACATGGAACACACAAGATTTGTTCAGCTGGATTAGTTGATAGATTGAATGTGAGGCGTGAGAAAAAGAGGAGTCAAGGAAAAGTTAAGGATTTTCCAGTCTGAGTAGTTGGTTAAATGGAATTGGTATTTATTGAGAGGCTCTGTGGCTAGCCTTGGGTGGTCATAAGTGATTGTGTGTTTTCTATACAGAATCTAAACCTTAGGTGTCTTAGCCCTCTCCTAAAGGTAATCAATCATTCATTCATTCATCCTACTATTATGCCATACACTAAAAGAGGCATTAAAAAAACAAGTGAGACTCAGTCTCTATTTTGTGGGAGGCCACATTGTAGTGAGGCAGAAAACCTAATTTATACCTTATGATAAGTGCATAGATAAGGCTCTTTTAGGAATGTTCTCAGCTTTTCCGTGCAATTCCTTGGTGGTATAAGTTTGGAAAGCCTTTTTTTTTTATTTTTTATTTTTTGAAAGCCTTTTTTTTAAAGAAAAAAAAAAGAGTTTCAGTGTGCCAAAATTAGAAAATATGGAAAAGTAAGAAGAAGAGAACTTGGAAACCTGACTTCCAGAGATAACTACTACTATTAAAATTTAAAAATACACTATATCCATTTGGAAGTTTTCCGTGTATACAGATTTATCGTAAGTATTTCTATATACAGTTTAACAATCTCTTTATACTAAATATTTTGTGACAGTTTTATGTGCAGTAAAAGTATTTCTACAAACCATGTTTTATGGCTCTTTTTTAATTCCATTGTGTACATTTGCCATCATTTATTTTCTTAGACAAATTTTTAGAAGTGGAATTGCTGATTCAAAGGGTATGCCCTTTTTTAGTCTCTTAATATGAACTTCCAAGTTTGTTCTCCATAAAAGCTGTACTAGCTTTATATTCTCATCATCATTTTATCAGAATCCTTATTTTAGGTGCGGATTTGGATATTATTTAAAAAAATCAAAACAAAACAATGTACTTTCTAGTGGGGTTAAACATATTTTATATTTTTTATATGTTTATTGGTGATTTATGTGTTTTAATCTATTTTTTATTGGCTATTCATCTTTAAAACAGATTTGTTAGATCTCTTGTTATTTAATTTTAAAAAACTTTCCCATTTGTTAATGATTATTTTGTCATATGTTTAAAGTTCTACATATTGAAATTTTACGAAGTTTTTTTCTTTTATGATTGTTTCTGTCTTTGGGATTATGCTTTGAAAGTAATCCCCTCTCTTCCAATTAAGTAAATATTTACATATATTTTATCCTTTTAATATCTTTATAGTTCCTTTCTTATATTTAAAAAAGGTTTAATTTTATGTATTTTTATTGATTTCAGAGAGGACAGGAGAGAGAGAGATAGAAACTTCAATGAAGAGAGGGAATCATTGATTGGCTACCTCCTGCATGCTCCATATTGGGGATTGAGCCCACAACTTGGTATGTGCCCTTGACCTGAATCAAACTCGGACCCTTCAGTCTGCAGGCTGATGCTCTGTCCACTGATCCAAATATAGGGCTATATTTAAAATTTTAATCCATTTGAATTTTTTCAAATGGTCAGTCAGTTTTTTTTTACTCTATGATTTGAATAATGTTTCTTTTGTCTACTGATATAAAACCCTAGTGGCCTGGTGCATGGATTCAGGCACATTGAAAGGAAATTAATTAGAATACATATTTAAATATTGCTATTTGCCCTTTCTCTATAGTAGAAGTGTCAACCAAATTCATGATCGACAATGACAGACTGAAACACACGTGTGTGATTTGCACCAGTGAGAGCTTTATATGTATTGCGCATGTGCAAGTCAACTTAGCCTTTTATACATATAGAATAAACTTGCTTAATTAGACCTGCTTTCTGATTTAGCTAAACTTTTTTCCAGCCCAGTGAAGCACCCCAACTTCTCTTTCAGGTAATTGTCAGCAACACTGCAGTAAATATCAACATGAAGCAGATTATTATTGTAGATCACACAGGGAGAACAAAGGATAAAATATTTAACTGCAGCAGTGTGTGACTATATTCTGCATAGTGAGAAAACCTGAAGTCATTTTCAAGTTCCACCATTTCTTATTTCTTTCAGTCGGGTCAAGGTTCTAAACTTTCTAAGTCTCCATTTTCCGGCTAATGAAAAGAAAATAGGATTCTACTGAGTCTCCTATCTACCTACTCCAGGACTTCTGTGAGGATCAAATGAGATGAGGCATGGGAAAACGCTTCACAGACATTTGGTTAAACTGTACAATGTTTGCACCTGACTATAAAGCAAGTTGTGTTCCTGGGCTGAAGAAACTCCAAGGAGGCTAGTCACTAGGGAGAGGAAGCTGGGTGTTGCTACGTGATGTCATTACCCAGTGCCCATAGCCACTGTTTCTGGGCTGGGCTGTGGGCTGCATTTTGCATCATGGGGTCTTGGCAGCGTTGGCTGCGATTTGGTGGGTTGTCGTTCTGGGGTGGTGACAGGGCCTGTGTCCCACTTGGGGGAAGCTGAGTGTTGCTTTATCGGCACCAGGTTCGTGGTACCGTTTCTTTGTAAATGGCCAGTGTGCGTCACAGCAGTTCCTGCATTGAGCAACTGCCCCCTCGTGGTCAGTATGCATCAGAGCGACTGATTGGATGGTCAGAGGGACACTTTGCATTTAGCCTTTTATATAGACTAGAGGCCTGTTGCATGAAGATTCGTGCAATAGGCCTTCCTTCCCCTGGCTACTGGCACTGGTTTTCCTCCGGCACCCAGGACCTAGGCCTTCGTTCTGGCAACCACCTTCAGTCTTTGCTCCAGCCGGCCAGAGTCTTCAGTCTTCGCTCCGGCCAGAGCCCTTAGCCTTCGCTCCAGCCGGAGCGTCGCTCCTGTAGCTCCCTCCACCCCCCGCCCTTTCCCTCATAGCAGGCATTCTGCCCGACCTGGCCGCTCTGTGCCTGCATGCGTGCTGCCCAGATGACCGGAGCGGCTGGGGGTGGAGCCACTACCATCTTTGTTGGATTAATTTGCATACTCACTCCTGATTGGCTGGTAGGCGTTGAAAAGTGATGGTCAGTTTTCATGTTTCTGTTTAATTAGTGTAGATTACTTTTATCATGCATGAAATTCACATATACTGATACTATTTTCTTATTATCTGTAAATTCTTTAAAAATAATTATAAATGTTTAATGCTTATTGTACAAAAAATTGATGCAGAAAAATATAAAATATAAGGAAGGGAGAAGGCCAATAAAAAAGCATACTATAAGAGGTAATCACTGTAAAATTTTTTATGTATACCTTTCCAGATTTTTCTAAGTATATAAAAGGAAATCCAATAATATAAAAATGAAATAGCCCTGGTTGGTTTGGCTCAATGGATAGAGCATGGGCCTGCAGACAAAAGGGTCCCAGGTTTGATTCTGGCCAAGGGCACATGCCTGGGTTGTGGGCTCGATCCCCAGTAGGGGGCGTGCAGGAGGCAGCTGAACAATGATTCTCTCTCATCATTGATGTTTCTATCTCTCTCTTCCTCTCTAAAATCAATAAAATATATATTTAAAAAATGAAGTAAATCTTTAAGATGGTTTTGTAAGTAACTTCGTCATTCAAAACATATTGTGAACATCTTTCTATATCTATGTATTTATAAATAAAGATCTAGAATAATTTTTAGTAACTGCATAGATTTTGTTATAAAGATGTATTCTTAAAATCTTAAATATAGAAGAAAATATATTATAAATATATAAATACTAGTGGCCCAGTGCATGAAATTCGTGTGTGTAGCAGGGAGTTGTCCCTCAGCCCAGCCTGCACCCTCTCCAATCTGGGACCCCCTTGGGGTATGTCCAACTGCCAGACATCCCTCTCGCAATCCAGGACTGCTGGCTCCTAACCACTCACTTGCCTGCCTGCCTGATCACCCCTAACCACTCTGCCTGCTGTCCTGTTTGC
Source organism: Corynorhinus townsendii (assembly GCA_026230045.1). NCBI lineage: Eukaryota > Metazoa > Chordata > Mammalia > Chiroptera > Vespertilionidae > Corynorhinus > Corynorhinus townsendii. Next base: position 72,543,454 of record JAPDVU010000001.1, on the reverse strand, counting down.
CCCCAACTTCCCGCCCCTGCTGGCCTGCTCGCCCCCAACTGCCCACCCCTGCCAGCCTGCTCACCCCCAACTCACCCCCAACTGCTCCCCACTGCTGGCCAACTCACCCCCAACTGCCCCCCACTGCTGGCCTGCTCACCCCCAACTGTCCCCCCCACCAGCCTGCTCACCACCCCCCCCCCGCCGGCCTGATCATCCCCAACTGCCCTTCCCCCTTGGCCTGATTTCCCCTAACTGCCTCTGCCTCGGCCCCACCACCATGGCTTTATCTGGAAGGACGTCCTGGTCTAATTAGCATATTACCCTTTTATTAGTATAAGATACACATATACTAAAAATGGTACGTACCAGATCCTTAGTACTTTTCTCTAAATTTTATCAGTACCTTAATTCTTCACATGTAAGTGGGACAGATGTTCAGAGAAGAATATGTTTAGATGTGTAAATTTATAAAATATAAACTATAAGGTTGTATCTCAGTAGCTACAATGTGATTAACAAGTTAGTTTGAATCACTCTGTCCAAGGGGCCAGGAGTCTGTCCCTGAAAGCCCTAATGTACAGGTTATCACTCATCAATGCATTTCAATAAAATATGTGCATCTGTGTGGATAAATGTATATTTTAGTATCTTTTGAGTATTCAAGAGGCAATTGCCATGTGAATATACTTTCAAACATTTTATTATAGTGAATTTCAAACAAATATGAAAACAGTAGCAAAATGAATTCCCATTTACCCATTACCTGGCTTCAAAAATTCATGACTAATTTTGTTTGTTCCCCCATCCACTATGCCCCACCTCCCTTATTTTGTTTGGTTTTGTGTGTGTTTTTTTAATCCTCATCCAATGATATATCTATTGATTTTAGAGAGAGGAAGGGAGAGAGAGAAACATCGATGTGAGAGAGAAATAGCGATTGGTTGCCTCCCGAATGAGCCCCAGCCAGGGATTAAACTGGCATTCCAGGCATGTGCCCTGACCAGGAATCAAACCACACCCTGCAGTGTACCAGAGGTGCTCCTACCAACTGAGCCACCTGCCAGGGATCCCCACTGAGTTCTTACCAACCCACCCCCATCTCAGAGGTAGCAACTGTGGCTGTGGATCTGAGGACCTGCCCGTCTTTGCTCTGAGAGCAAGTGTGATTGGATCTTCTCCTCTGACCTTTCATAGCAGTCATGAATCCCTCTCCAGGCATCTGTCCTACACTTTCATGAGTCTGGCCCTTAGGAGTGGGCTAATAAAACTGCCTTGTTTCCTCTTTTAAATTCCCCCTTTAAATCCTCGTTGGTCATAAAATAAGAAATTTCTTCACATTGTAACCCCTTTTCACCTAGACTCTAGGTCCTGGAGGTATGTTATTTGGGAAGCACTATTTAGTAGTTTAAGCATTTTAGAAAAAAATATTAAGCTCACTAAAATGTTTTGATGACTCATGAGCTTGAGATCTCTTTTACCTATGTGCATCCTCTGAAGTGAGAATTGTAGCTGAAGCTCATAGAGAAACTGAGCAACATAAACACCCCTGTGTAGTTGAAAGTAGCTTAGCTTCCCATGAACATGCTCTTTTTTTTTTAGTATTCAGCACATGGAAAGTTATATGCATGTGTGTGTTTATGAATTTTAAAGTCTAATTTAAATGAATACCCACGTGCCTGCTATTCAGTTTATGAGCCTACACATTCCCAGTACCATTGCAGTGACCTTGTGCCTCTCAGTCCCACCGCCTGCCTCCCTCCAAGGTAACCAATATCCTGAATTATTGTCTTGCTTTTTACAAATTACGGTTTTACCAAATATCGGTGAATCTTAATTAATATATTGTTTAATTTTTCTTGTTTTTGAATAAGTGTTTCCTTAAACTTGGTTTATTTATTTTTTGCCTGTGTCCAAGAACACAATATGTATATGAAATGATTGTAAACTCTTCTCCATTGAAGTAATTATGTCTGGAATAGAACTAGGCATTGGACTGAAGTAGAATTGGGAGTAGAAGAGATATTCCTGGTCAAGGAGTCTATGTGTCTATACGCTGATATAGATAGAGGTAGTTCAGAAGCATCTAGAGAAAACGAGACTTATATTGTCATTTGCATGGTTGGGTGACACAGAGTTTGTTGATTTATTGTAAGTGTGTTAAATATCAACTATAAATAACTAGCTTGGGCCCCACATGGCCTGTTTATCTCCTGGTTCCCACTTGGTAGGTGGCACTGGCATTGGAATTGTTGACAGCATTTATGACATTGATGGCAGTGTTGGGTAATGATGAGGCATGTGGCCTGGATGCTGGGTCTGCACTAGTAATCCACCACTTAATAGTAGTTTGACTTGGGGCCTTGGAGTCCTAATAAAGGAGTGATGGTAATACCTGCCCCACAGGGTCCCAGACTTCTGTTATTGCATGATCACCTGGTGTAAAGGGTAAGTTTGTGTGGCGTGAGGGACAGTCGTATGGTTGGAAGAATGCAGACCGCGGTGTTAGACTGAGTTGGTTTCGTTCCTGGATGTACTTCTGCTTAGTCGTGAGACCTCAGGAAAGTCACTCCACCTTTTGGAGCGTTAGTGTCGTCCTCTATGAAATGGCATATTACCCATGTTTGTTTTGGAAATAAGAATGTGTGAGTGCCTGTCTTGGAGGCTGACAGTAAATGGTCAACAAATGGTACTGTTATTGTTTTTAGGGTTCGTGAGTTTGCTTAACAATTCAGTGACTTACATGGGTCCTTGGTCATCAGATGTAACACTGAGCCACTGTTTGCTTTAAATGGGACTCAGAATTTTAATATGAGCACAGGAGGTCAGAGCAATCTGGAACCAAATTAAGTTGGTTGCTTTCGCTTAGCATTCGGGATAGTTATTATATAAATGTAATCTAAGCCTCTGCCACTTTTACTTTAAGGACAATAAGGTATTTTCTCCTAGTAGGAGAATTTCTTTTAAAGACTTCAGTTTTTTTGGAGCAATTTTAGGTTCACAGCAACATTGAATGGAAAACAAAGACAGTTTGCATTACTCCCACACATGCACAGCCTTCCCATTACCAACAGCCCCATCAGGGTTGGTACCTTTGTTACTATCAATGAACCTACAGTGACACTGCAGCGTTATCACTCAAAGGCTGTCGTTTACATTAGCATTCACTCTGGGTGTTATACATTCTGGGTTCTGACAGATGTATAATGGTATTATCCACCACTACAGCACCAGTCAGAGTAATTTCACTCCCTGCTCTGCTCTGTCTGTTCATCCCTTTCTTACCTATCATCCCTGGCAACCACTGATGCTTTCACTGTCTTTGTAGTTTTGTCTTTTTTAGAATGACATGTAGTAGGACTCAAACAGTATGTAGCCTTTTCAGATCAGCTTCTTTTAAATAAGAAAAAAATTTTAACCTCTAAATTCTGTCTAGAAAAAAATATATTTGAGAAGATGGCCCCTCGAACTTAACATGCAGCTTCCTTCAAGGATCTGGGAGACATGAAGGTGACTTGTGCCCTGAAAGCAGCCCTAAGGCTTAGCAGGTGGACATGTTGCAACTGCATTAGCCTTCACACCTTCCTTTTCATGATATTTTTAGCTGTATTGGGCTGAGTCCATAGTGTAGAGTTATAAATAGGGCTGGGTGGAGACAAATGGGTAGGCTAATAACTAGGTGCCTCATCAAACCTGTGTCCTTAAGTATTTATTCCATGTTTATTCATTCATTGGAGAGGCTAAGTCCTGTGTGTGGGGAAAAGCAGAAAAGGAAACAAGTTGGCTGGCTCTGGGACACCTCCTGTAGCAGAACAAAACCAGACCTTAAATGTCAGTTTGGCCTGGCCAGTGTGGCTCAGTGGTTGAGCACTGATCCATGAACCAGGAGGTTTTTGTTCGATTCCTGGTCAGGGCACATGCTGGGGTTTTGGGCTCGATCCCCAGTAAGGTGTGTATGGAAGGCAGTGATCAATGATTCTCTCTCATCATTGAGGTTTCTATCTCTCTCTTTCCTGTCCTCTCTCTGAAATAAATAAAAACATATTTTTAAAAAATTAAAAAATATATCAGTTTGGTGATTCTTGGTTGTTAGTAAATCTCTTCAACCACTCCCTCCCCTAGTAGCTTATCAAAATACTAGAGGTCCGGTGCATGAAATTCGTGCGCTGGAGAGGCGTCCCTCAGCTCAGCCTGCCCCCTCTCACAGTCTGGGAGCCCTAAGGAGATGTTCTCTGCAGGAGGCGACCAGCTGATTAGGGGAAGGCGCCACCCCCATCACTCCGCTGCTGCTGCCACTGCTGGCCACTGTGGTGTTTTCATCAACACGACTCCAGTCCCTTCACCATGAAAAAATGACAACTTTCTTTACGCATTTTCAAGATGTCTCTTTCATAGGATATAACATTTCTTCCTTTTTTATTTTTATCCTCACCTGAGGATATGTTTCCATTGATTTTTAGAGAGCATGAAAGAGAGAGGGAAAGACAGAAAGAAACATCAATTTGAGAGGGACACTTCGATTTGTTGCCTCCTGCATGAGCCCTGACCTGGGCCCCAGCCAGAGAGGAGCCTGAAACCTAGATACATGCCCTTGATCAGAATCTAACCCGGACCCTGCAGTCCTCAGGCCGAGGCTCTATCCACTGAGCCAAATCAGCTAGGGCAGGATATGACATTTCTTAGCCCCTCCAGCAGTGGACCTTTGTTTTTTTCCTCCAGAAGTGAGGTGGAAAAACCCTAGATTACCTTATTGGATTATTATTACTCAAGTTACCAAGAACACTGTGAGTGGCATACCGGGAGCTTAGCCAATGAGCAGTCAGAAAAGGTGTTTTCTCTGCAGCTCACGCACAGAGGCAGGACTGCTGGTATGCTGTGGCTGGGGCAGCCCCAGGCCCCCCTGCCTGTGTCCGCTCCGGCAGCCCCCCATCTCTGTCTCCATCTCTGCTCCGGGTTTCACCTGTGCGCACAGCCTCCTCCTGATCGGTTGTGACTGTTATGGTGTCCTGGCTAATTTGCATATTACCTCTTTATATGCGTATATAGAATATCTTCTAGTCAGGAGCACTTTCTGGCAGGTACCTTTCTTTGCACCTCGATACACACCCAGTGACGAGGTGTCTCTTACAGTTTTGGGCTCTGGGCAAGTGCCAGCTGGCCTTTGCCGACATAACTTGGTCATAGCCCAGTGGTTGGCAAACTCATTAGTCAACAGAGCCAAATATCAACAGTTAAACTTCTTCTAACGCTACTTCTTCAAAATAGACTCGCCCAGGCCATGGTATTTTGTGGAAGAGCCACACTCAAGGGGCCAAAGAGCTCTATGTGGCTCGTGAGCCACAGTTTGCCGACCACGGGTCCAGCCCTTACCTCTGTGGAACCTGACAAAGTCGGCTTTTCTGTCTCTATCTTGCAGTCCCTGAGGAAATCCCCCTGGGCCTGCCCCATTCAGGGGAGAAGCCCTCCGGTCCGCACTGTTTTCCTCTGTGCAGCTGTGGGGATGTACATAGAAGATGCACCGAAAAGCTCTGCTAACCACTTTCTGTTCTGCCTCCTGTCCGGGAGCCCTCACCTGGGAGGTAACGGGTGGAGAATGAGTAGGAGAAGAAGACCTAAGGATATTGAAAGAGAGGACTTGGGGCTGGACCCTCCGTTGGAACAGCATCGTGAACACCCAGCAGACTGGTCACCTGGTCACCTGGGCAGAGGTTGGCAGCCATTTTCAGTGAAGGGCAAAGGATTAGGCTTCCTGGGCCATGCCATTGTAGCATGAGAGCTGCTATATATACTTGGTAAAGGAATGGGCATGGCTGTTCTCCACTAAGATTTTATTTTGTTGACACATGTCCATTCTTACTTTGCTGGACACACAGAAACAGGTGGTGAGCTGCATTTGGCCTGTGGGTGGCTGACCTGGTCTGGGATAATCTAGGAAACCTGAAGTTTGATGGTATCTGTGCTTCCTGTGTATTCTCTATAGAGACCCTTCTTGTGCTCACTTAGTAAAGCTGAGTGAAAAACAACTTTGGAAATGCTAAGTGAATCCAAGGAGTGGGAGTTTTGCTGACATTTGGGCAGTGGAGGAGAAACATCTGCCTGGGAGGCCAGCTGAGATAGCAGCAGCAATAAGCAAAGAGAGAACCACAGGGCAGTGAGGGAGTAATGGTTGCACATCAGAAGGTCTGCCTTTCATTTAATGCTAATACCTTGGAGGTTCTGAGTTTGGTTTTAACAAGGGAAGCCAGTCTTAATCTCTGCACATGTTGTTTGATAAAGAAACTATATCATTTATATTTCAGAGCTCTTTCATTTCAGATATTTTGTTGAACTTTAAAAAACACATACGCATTTTAGTACTTTTAGTATGTGAATGCCATGTTCACTTTGTTTCTTAAATGGATGGAGCTTTAGCCTTGAGGATGAGATTTGCTGGCATGTGAAATGCTTGTACTCCTAAGCCCGTGGTTGACAAACGGCGACTCACGAGCCACATGCGGCTCTTTGGCTCCTTGAGTGTGGCTCTTCCACAAAACACTACAGTCTTTGTGAGTCTATTTTGAAGAAGTGGCGTTAGAAGTTTAAGCTTAAAAAATTTTGCTCTCAAAAGAAATTTCAATCGTTGTACTGTTGATACTTGGCTCTGTTGACTGATGAGTTTGCTGACCACTGTCCTAAGCCAAGAATTCATTCATTTTTAGGTGATAAGTAGCTATTGTTAATTATTTATTTCATGTTTAATTAATTAATTTTTGCATATTTAATCATCTACCATAATTGTTATCAACAGGATCCTTACTACAGATTTAATGACCTTAACTACAGATGGATATCCTTGGATAACTGGACCTATAGCAAGGAATTTCAGATCCCCTTTGACATTAGGTATGTATGTGTGTATGTCTATATCTATACACTGAGTGGCCAGATTATTGTGATCTCTGAATGCATAATAACCTGGCCGCTCAATGTATATATATATTAGAGGCCCGGTGCATGAATTGGTGCATTGGGGGGGAGGGTCTGGCCAGCTTGGCCAGGGGGAGGGGACATGGGCGGTTGGCCGGCCTGCCTGCTGGTCGAACTCCTGGTCGAGGGAACAATTAGCATATTAGCCTTTTATTATATAGGATATACACTGAGTGGTCAGATTATTATGTGTTCAGAGATCATAATAATCTGGCCACTCAGTGTATATCTATATCTATATCTAATCTTTATTTATGTATTTCTTTCTTTATTATTTAAGCTTTTTTCTTTCCCTGTCTCTGCAATAATCTCTTGTTGTTGTTTTTTTAAAATATATTTTTATTGATTTCAGAGAGGAAGGGAGAGGGAGAGAGAGATAGAAATATCATTGATTGGCTGCCTCTTGCACACCTCCTACTAGGGACAGAGCCTGCAATCCAAGCCTGAAACCCAGGCATGTGCCCTGCCAGGAATCGAACCGAGACCTCCTGGTTCATAGTCGACGTTCAACCACCCCACTCTGGCCAGGCTAATCTCTTGTTTTTTAGGTTGCGTATCAGAGAGTTGTTCAACCAAAGCCTTATACTATAAAAGTGAATATATGATATATTTTGATTTATATATGAGGATGGTGCCACGGATTGTGAGTTGTGAAATTATGTCCTAATTACCCCAGCTGGTTTGGCTCAGTGGATAGAGCGTCAGCCTGCGGACCAAAGGGTCCTGGGTTCAGTTCCAGTCAAAGGGACATACCTTGGTTGCAGGCTCCTCCCCAGCCTGGGCCCTGGTTGGGGCTCCTGCAGGAGGCAACCAAGCAATGTGTTTCTCTCACCTGGATGTTTCTCTCTGTCTTACCCTCTCTCTTTTACTCTCCCTAAAAGTCAATGGAAAAATATCCTTGGGTGAGGATTAACCAAAAAAAAAAAGAAAAGAAAAAGAAATTGTCTTAGTCATTTTTTTCTGTGGTTATAATGAAGTCACCTAGACCTGGTCAATTCTCTTACCTGCATTTCCCGTCCCTGCTCACAGTAATCAATAGAACATATATATTTATAATATTGTCAAGTAGGATCAGAGATACAGCATTTATTGAGTGTGGTATTAACAGCCATTGAGGCTATTGCATTGGTGTCATGTTATCTCGTGAGGCCATGAGGAAAAGCATGTTCTAGTTTTCAGTAATGTTCTATGAAGCAGAATGTAACCCAATTATATCTATCACTATTATTGCTAAATAAAAAAATTCTTCAGTTCCTTTTATAGGTCTTTTCTGGCTAATTATTTACTTGTCTTTTAAAAGAGAAATAAAGCCAGAATATGGTGCTCAATATTAGAGTTGCTGTGGTCCAGGCTCTTATTTCCAGACTAGAGGCCCAATGCACAAAATTGCTGCACTCGGGGGGTGGGTCCCTCAGCCTGGCCTGCACCCTCTTGTAGTCCAGGACCCTTCAGGGAATGTCTGCCTGCCAGCTTAGGCCCGATCGTCAGACATCCTCTCGCAGTCCGGGACTCTTGCAGTCCGGGACCCCTTGCTCCTTACCACTCGCCTGCAGCAGAGGTGGGAGAGGCTTCTGCGCTCACCAGCCATGAGCCCGGCTTCTGGCTGAGTGGTGCTCCCCCTGTGGGAGCACACTGACTACCAAGAGGCAGCTCCTGTGTTGAGTGTCTGCCTCGTGGTGGTCAATGTGCGTCATAGCGACCAGTTGTTCTGCTGTTGGGTCGATTTGCATATTAGGATTTTATTATCCTATATAATAAAAGGGTAATATGCAAATAGACTGAAGGCAGAACAACCAAAGTGTAATACGCTAATGATATGCTAAAGCTGCTCAACTGTTTGCTATGATGTGCACTGACCACCAGGGGGCAGATGCTCCGATCAGTAGATTAACTTGCTGCTGGGGTCCAGCCGATTGGGACTGAGCAAGATGGGCCAGACACGCCCTGGAGCCCTCCTGTGGTCCCTCCCTGGCCCATTTGTGCACCGGTGGGGTCCTTCAGCCTGGCCTGTATCCTCTCGCAATCCGGGACCCTTGGTGCATGTTGGAGACCCGGTTTCAGCCTGATCCCACAGGCCACTCCCCTTGGAGGGTGCCAGACACAGGGCTCATGGCTGATGAGTGCTGCTGTGGCAGCGCGAGCCTCTCCTGATTTGGACTGATTGGGCGCTAGCCCGTGGCAGGCACAGTGGGGCCGGGATGAGTGGGAGCGGCAGGTGGGAGCTGCAGGAGGTGTTGGACTGTGGGTTTTGGCTCGATCCCTGCAGGCCACCCAGAGGGACTCCACCCATGCATGAACTCATGCACCAGGCCTCAAGTATAGGATAATACTTAAAATACCTCTATTAAGGGTCTTCTTTCACAGTCAACTCAACATATCCAAAATTTAACCAAATGACTTTCCCACTTAAAGTTTACTTTGTATTCTAACAGCTTCATTGTTTCTCTTAGTGTAACCCCATTTCCCCAATCTTCAATGCCTAAGGTATTTTTGTCTCATCATATCTTTTCTTCATCCCCCTATATTCAGTCTATTTCTGAGTCCTGTCAGTTTTTCCCTAGCATTTCTCTTGATTCAGCCCCTTATCCCTCATTTTCAAGTTTCTACCTTTGCCTATACCTTTATTAGTGTGTGCCAGGAATTAGGCCAAAACTACCTAACTAAATTTTTTGCTTGCTCTTTTTATTTTCTAGTCTTTCATATGTAGAAACATTAGACTCATTTCCCAAAATATTGATTTTTACCATGATGTTCTTGCTTAATAATATGTCACTTCCTTTTTTTAAAAAAGTATTTATTTATTTATGTATTTTTAATTGATTTCAAAGAGGAAGGGAGAGAGAGAGAGAGATAGAAAAACGTCAATAATGAGAGAGAATCATTGATTGGCTGCCTTGTGCCCTTCTCTTCCCCTCCCCCCGTTCCCCCCCCCCCCCCCCCCCCCCGATCGAGCCCACAATTCAGGCATGTGCCCTGATCAGGAATCAAACTATGACCTCCTGGTTCCTAGGTGGATGCTCACTGAGCTACTTTGGCCGGGCCAATCATTCCCTTTTAAAAAAAATTTAAATTCTTTATTGTTGAAAGTATTACATAAGTCTCCTTTTTCCCCCCTTGCCCACTCCCTGGCCGCCCCCACCCCCCAGCACATGCCCTCACCCCCCCCTACTATCTGTGTCCATGGGTTACGGTCATATGCATGCATATAAGTTCTTTGGTTGATCTCTTACCCCCCCCGCCCCCCCCGCCACCTTCCCTCATAAAATTGAGATAAATAGGAGCACTACATACATTGAACAAAGATAAATAAGCACAAATAAGATCATGATTTTTCCAATCCACTCATTTCAGTTCAGGGTCCCTCTCGAGGCAGCGGGACCCACCCTGGCTGGACGCCCTTCCATCTCAGGGCACTCACACTGGGACAGTCTAGACACACCAGTTCACCTTTGGGAGGTGGGAGGAAACCAGAGTCCCCAGAGAAAATCCACACAGACGTGGGGAGGACATGCACAGGCTGCACAGATGGTGGCCTCAGGCGGAATTGATTTCCCCCCGCCCCCAATGTTGTAATGAAATGACATAGAACAAAACAACATATTCAAGGACCTGCTGTACTTTGTTTCTTTTAATTGTCAAATTAGATTTTATTGTGTGGATATACCACAGTTTATTTATTCTATTCTTTTTTAAGTTCTTGTTTCCTTCTTAAAGTCTTTCCTTATAACATAAACTCTAAAAGGACCGTAGTCTGTCCAACAAGACTACACTACAAAGTAGAAGACATAAAGTTTTCTCTTTGTTTTTAGGCTTGAATGCCAACCAGATCGCTGTCTTCTTAAATTTAGAGACTGTTTGCATTTCCTGTGAGGCTTAGCAGAGTGCCAATCACATGATATTCACGCATAGATACTCGTTAGTTGGTTAATGTGTTCTCTTAGATAGTGTCAGTGAATTTAATAGTTTGTGAAAACGTTTTGTGTCTATTATTTAATTTGGTTTTTAAAAGAACTTTGTGAAGCTTTCTAGAAAAAAAGTTAGTGAATTTGGAAATTATAGATTGTTCTCATGGTTTTATGGTGATTGGAATATTATGAAGAAAGATAAGCACCACTCAATATAAAAATGTATTAAACTAATACATCTGAAAATTTCAGTGGAAACTGATTATTAAGGATGTATATTTTCTGTGAAATATTTATTCCTTTAGTTCTTAACTAATAAAAAAGGACTTATCTAAGTTAATGTTTTATACATCCTGTTTTAACAATCTTTTCTTATTTTTCAGCCAATGGCAAAAAGTAATTTTGATTTTTGAGGGCGTTGATACAGTTTCAAAGGTCCTGCTCAATAATGTTCTTATTGGAAAAACAAACAACATGTTTAGAAAATATGTAAGTACAAAATAACATCAGGCAAAAAACCCCCACTTATATGTGTTTGTTCATTGTTATTGTGAGTAGAGAAAGGTAAGTGTATATTTGCCCATGCAGGCTGGTACAAGCTTTTTGACGCACTGTGTAAGTTACTTTATTTCTCAGTTGACACATTTGTAGAATGATGAAAACACTGCAAACCCTATGGAATTATTGTGAGGACTTAGTAAGCTCACCACATAAAATGATTGGCACAGTGCTTGACACATGGGAAGTATTCAACAAGCGTTCCCTCCTCCATTACTCGTGATCCAGAGTTTCGTGAGAAATGACAATTGACACACCATTTTAAAAGAAAACGTTCCTTTCGGGAATAATGGCACTATGAGATCATATTTTGATCTCTCTTCCCTTTCAAGGGTAGATTTTCTAAAACAAAAATAAGTTATGACTTAGAAATGCATGCTATTTATAGCAAAGAGTCAGGTTGTCATGAATCGTCTAGGAAATCCTTGACAGTTCAAGGCCATATGCAAATATCCAGCGCAGACATTACAGAGCTAAATGTATTTTCTACAGGCCCTGTTCACTGGGACTATCATCTGTCAGTAAAAACAGAAGGAGAAACCTAGAAATCCACGTTCGGGCAGGAGAATGTACTCAGCTATAGCTAAAAGTCGGCCACTTAGATACACTATTTTGGAAAAGTGCTTTCTCCTTCAAAAAGGCTCACTCTAAAAATTTCAGTTGTTATATGCATCTCTTCTTCCATCTTATATATGCCTATATCTAAACTGTTACCCACGAGGCTGCTTCCACATTTGTGCTTTCCTTTTAATTCAGAATTTTGATGTTACCCATGTGGTCAAAGCCCTAAACTCCCTTGAGCTGCGTTTCCAGTCACCAGTGCTGTATGCGGCCCAGCAGAGCAGGGCTCACATTCGCTACGAGGTGCCCCCAGACTGCCCTCCCAGTGTACAGAAAGGAGAATGCCATGTCAACTTTATTCGAAAGGTAATGGTCTTGCAAATGGATAGGAGACTTAATCTTAACATTTCTTGCCCCCTTGGTGGGATTTGAAGAAAAAAAAAAAAGAACCTAAAGAGTATATGAATTTTTGTGGAGAATTTTTGTCTTTGTCAGTTTTTTTTTCCTTGATGCATGCTTCAGAACTTAGGTGACATCATAAAAAGAAGTCAAATAGGTGACTGGTAATGTAACTTTACAAATTATTTTTCAACATTTAGATTTATCAAACTCTTCACCAGACTGTAAGGTTCATATTTATTAGTGATTCTTGTTACTAGGGAGCCTTCTGAAAATATTAATATATTTGTGTGTTTTTTTTTTTATATTTCTTTATTGATTTCAGAGGGGAAGGAAGAGGTAGAGAGAGATAGAAACATCAACAATAAGAGAAGGTCATTGATTGGCTGCCTCTTGTAAGCTCCCTACGGGGGATGGAGCCCACAGCCCAGGCATGTGCCCTTGGCCAGAATCGAACCTGGGACGCTTCAGTCCGCAGGCCGACGCTTTATCCACTGAGCCAAACTGGCTAGGGCAATATATTTGTTGACATGTTCTTGTATTTTACTGGTAGGTTCTAATAAAATATAAAAAAAGATAACAAAAGTCCTAAGAGGATTTTTCTCTGAGTCTGATGTCAGTCTAGGTGACTTGGATTGATTCTAGTTTATGGTTGGATTAGTAGTCTATGTGATATTTAGCTTTTTATTTTAAAAATTATTTTAATTTTGGTAAAATACATATAACATAAAATTTACCATCTTAACAATTTTTAAGTGTACAAAGCATATTCACACTGTTTTGAAATCAATCTCCAGAACTTGTTTCATGATGCAAAATTGAAACTCTATACTTATTCAAAAATAACTAATTTCCCCCTTCTCCCAGCCTCTGACTCCCACCATTCTTTGTGTTTCTGTGAGTTTGACTCCTCTGGGTATCTCATGTAAGTGGAATCATAGAGTATTTGTTTTATGACTGCCTTATTTCACTTACCATAATGTTCTCAAGGTTCATCATGTTGTAATATGCCAGAATTTCCTTCTTTTTTAAAGCATGATAATATTCCATTGTATGTATGGACCACAATTTGTTTATTTAGTCGTTTGTAAATGGACATTGCTTCCACCTTTGGGTATTTTGAATAATGTTGCTATGTGTGGATATACAAATATCTCTTTTGAGACCTTGCTTTCAAATTTTTAAAAATCTATACCCAAAAGTGGGATTACTGCATTCCATGAGAATTCTGCTTTAAATGTTTTGACGAAGTAGCATTTAATTTGAACGACAAATGTAATCACTGGTTTCAGTGTGAAGATACTAAGTGTATTTTTTCAGTGGCTCGTGGACCAGAACCTCAGTTAATAAATTCTGATTAGTTACGTTAAGCAGCTCTCTGTAGGCTGGATAACGTACCATTTAATCACATTTCCTTAAGATAAGCACGAAGGCCAAAATTATACCCCCATCTCTTTGACTCAGCCTACCCAGATTTGTGTCGATAGCCATGAGTTCACATGGCTGTAACTGGACAGTGTGTGCCTGAGCAGTCAGGCATCCCATGGAACACTTGTGTACTTACACTTCTGCTTAAACATCAGCGTTTGCTTTTTTGCCTTTGGCTTCAAATGGCACAGCAGTTTTAATACTAGAGGTTGCTCTTTCCCCTCTTCTTTTCCAATCTTTCACCTTCTCTCAAAATGGGATCTTAACGTGAAAAGTTTACATGCTCTATCTATGTAGTAGTTTCCCTCTACCCGCTGGTCACTTTGTGGCATTCAAACCACGCTTTCAAGTTAACTAGATAGAACAAAATCCTTTGTCACTGATATCAGGAATCAGACCCAGGTTTCTGCTCTCATAGTGCGTGGAACTAAAGTTGGGGCAAACTTGCCAGCAAATGAGTTGCATCTTGGTGTTTCTGGCTAGGTTGACCTGATCCAGTGGGAAGAGGCCTGAATTGGAAACCAGGTTAGGAATTTTGGATCTGAATTCTGGCTTTACAAACCCAGAGGGATCTTAGGCAAGTCCATCATTTATGTATGGAGCTAATCCCTTCCCTTCCTTCCTGATTGTTCTGAAGATACACTGAAATATTAATGTAGATGCACTTTCCCTATTCTAAGGTGCTATGTAGCTATTCCAATTGTGATATTATTTATTTTGGAGACTTATTTCTGTAATTACAGACCTGTAAGTGTATAACTGACAAAATGCCTCAGCTTAATTTATACACTGAGTGGCCAGATTATTATGATCTCTGAACACATAATAATCTGGCCACTCAGTGTATAGCCTATATAATAAAAGACTAATATGCAAATTGTCTCCTCGACCAGGAGTTCGGCCAGCAGGCAGGCCAGTTAACCGCCCACGTCCCTTCCCCCTGGTCAGGCTGGCTGGACCCCACCCATGCATGAATTCATGCACTGGGCCTCATACACACACACACACACACACACACACACACACACACACACACACACACACACTGAGTGGCTAGATTATTGTGCGTTCAGAGATCATAATAATCTGGCCACTCAGTGTATAAAGTTAATGGGACAGAGGTGAGGGTGGATATAATGAGGATATGTTACTCTCCATCTATTCTTTGACCCCTCTGCTTTCTCTGCACCAACACAAGTCCCTTCTTATCTCTGCTCCCTTCTCTGGCCAGCTTGGACTGTGGAACCTATCACCTCACCTGCCCTCTTTGGAATATTCCACACCATCCTCTTGCTTTCCATCTACATCTCTGGCCATTCCTGCTAAGTCTCTTTATCCAGACCAGCTTCCTCCACTTAAAAGTCTTACTCCTCAGTCTTCTCTTTGTTCTAGTCACTTTTCTCCTTTTACTTTGTACCCTCTCTAGTCTATTTCATTTAATTTATCTTAATTTCTTCAATAACCAATCGAATTTCCAGTGACTTATTTAAAAAATATATATTTTTTTTATTGATTTCAGAGAAGAAGGGAGAGGGAGAGAGATAGAAACCTCAATGATGAGAGAGAATCATTGATCGGCTGCCTCCTGCATGCCCCACACTGGGGATCTAGCCTGCAACCCAGGCATGTACCCTGACTGGGAATCGAACGATAGGTCAATGCTCAACCACTGAGCCACGCTGGCCGGGCTCCAGTGACTCTTAATATTGTATTTTCAGTCTGGGCCTCTCTTTAATTCCAGACCTGATATTCAGCTGTCTATTTGGCATCTTCACTTGGCTGATTCATATGGACCCAAGGCTCAGTGTGCCCAACACTGCCCTGGAGATCTAAGCCCTTCTCCCACGGTGCCCTGTCTTGCTGAATGGAATACCATACAGGACAGCTGCTCAGGCCAGAAACCTGGGAGTTATTTTTGATACCTCCCTCTCATTTTCCCCCTCTTTCAGTTCACGACTAAGTCCTTTTGATGATGCGAATGTTACTTAAAACCCTTCAGTGGCTCTCGATCTGCCCACACTCCATTTCTACTGCCATGCTTGAGTTCAGTGTGTCATCATTTCTTGCATGAACTATTGCCCGGTCACCTGACTCGTATACCTACAACCTCATTTGCCTTCCTCCAGTTGATTTCCCACACATCAGCCAGAATGTTCTTTTCAGACAAAAATTACAGCACTTTCCTTCTTAAAACTCTTCAACTGTTTTCTAGCCCTGGTCAGGTGGCTCAATTGGTTGGAGAGTCACCTGCACACCAAAAGTTTGCTGGTTCAATTCCTCATGGAGGCGTGTATGAGAGGAGCCAGTCAACATTTATCTCTCACATCAATGTTTCTCTCTCTCTCTAAACACATCCTCGGGTGAGGATTAAAAACAACAACTCTTCAACAACAGAAAAACTCTTCAACCCTTTCTCATTGCCTTTAGGCTACAGTCTAGAGCTCTTCAGCTCTGTCTGCCCACAACCACTTTTCCAGACTTCTCCCATCTCTTCCATTGTTCTCTCTTCATTTCCTGGAAGGTACCACACTCTCTTGCACATGCTGTTACTTTTGAAGGGGATGTTTCACTTCCCTCTCCTCTTAGCACACTGGACAAGTGGGACCCACCCTTCAAGTCTCCATATAAAAGTCGCTGTTATTCAGGAAATCTTGTCTTGATATCTCCTCCCCCCACTTGTTCCCTGTTTCCTTTGTATTTGTGATTATTTATTCAGTGCCTGAATTTCCTGCTGTATTGTGAACACTATAAGCACAAGGACTGTGTCTGATTTGTACATTGATGTACGTACGCCCAGCCTAACACATAGAAAGCATTTTACAAATATTTTTGAATAAGTGATAACTTTTATTTGGAGAGGTTGTATGACTATAAGTAATTTGTAGCCCTCCATTGGGGAAAATAGTCTGCCTTAGAAGCTGTTGAATATTTTTGCCCTCCTCTTTCTCCCTATTCCTAATAAAAAATTACACATCTGAATTTACAAACTCTCCAATAAATATCCCCGAGATGGGTTTCATTCTGAACATGAGAACCTGATATTTATACTGGTGAATTTAAACAGATAGGAATGCTATGAAGTGGTTTTAATTCTTTGTTTTTCCCTGTCATGGAAACAAATTGATTTCTGTCTCTGATAAATACAGAGCTTAGCAAATAATACTGAAATGAGAACAGTTTGGCCAAATCCTCAGGCCGTGTTCAGAAAGATCTTAGTACTTCCTCTGGGGCTTGTTCCTTTTTAAAAGCGGAACTCAATGTCTCACACACTGTAATTAACTGTCTTTTGAAAATAATTTTTTCTTTCAAAATTAGAAATAGAAATTAGTACTAGTTCACTTCTGGTGGGAATGCAGATTGGTGCGACCACTATGGAAAACAGTATGGAGTTTCCTTAAAAAACTAAAAATAGAACTTCTGTTTAACTTAGTGATTCTATTTCTGGTAATATACCCTAAAAACCCCAAAACACAATTCAGAAAGAATCTATGCACCCCTATGTTCATAGCAGCATTATTTACAATAGCTAAAATTTGAAAACAGCCCAAGTGCCCATCAGTAGATGAACAGGTAAAAAAAAACTGTGGGACATTTACACTATTGAATACTATGCAACCGTAAAAAAGAGGCACCTCTTACCCTTTGGGACAGCCTGGATGGACCTGGATAATATTATGCTAAGCCAATCTGAGAAAGACAAATATCACATGATCTTACTTATTTGTGGAATCTAATGAATAAAATGAAGACCTGAAGCAAGGAACTAACATACCTCGATGTGGGATTTGGGGGACAAGAAGAGATAAATCAAAGACCTTATATACCTATATGCTTGGCACATGGACATGGGCAACAGGGTAGTGAAGACCTGGAAGGGCTGGGAGGAGGGGGTAAAGGGAGGGAAAATGGGAGATATCTGTAATACTATCAATAACAACAATAATAAAAAGAAATAGTAATTAGTAAAAAGAAGTATAAATTAGAAAAATTCTGCTTGAAAAGGGATTTATTTTAAGGGAACCATCTCTTGCTTTTGAATTTGAACTTTTGTAGATTAAAATGGAAATTGAAATGTGTCTGAAGGGAGAGACAGCTAGCCAGGCTGGATAAGAATGGCCACTTGTGCCAGTGAACTGATTGATTTTGGGCTGTGAGTTCAGAAACAAGTATTTCTGAATTCATACTAGTGGAAAATAGGGGTTGGCAAGTCTAGCTAGAGTTTCTTAAACCTATTTATAAATATTGTAATCTTCCAATGTATTTCCTCATTCTTTATAGTTATTCCAATTAATTACAATATTCTCTGTAGTTATCTATTTCTATGTAACCAATAATGCCAAAACTTATCAGCTTAAAGCAACATTTATTGTCACAGTTTCTGTCAGGAATGTGTGGCTTAGCTGGGTGTCTGTGGCCCAAAGTCACTCATGGGTTACAGTTGAGCTGTGGGGCTGCAGACATCTCAAGGCTGAGTAGGCCTGACGTGTTTGTGCCTAAGCTCCCTCGTGTAGTTATTGACAGGCCTCAGATTCGCTTCCAAGCTCACTCCTTTGGGCCTCTCTACAGGGCTGCCTTACAACATGGCAGCTGGCTTCCCCTTTGGCCAAGAGAGAGTGGGAGAGAGCACCCCAAACAAAAGGTGCTGTCTCTTATAACCTAATTTTGGAAGTTCTCACCTCTGCTGTATTCTGCTAGTTAGAAATGATTTGCTAGGTTTAATCCATACTCAAGGGGAAGGGATTCCACAAGGTCATGAATATCAGGAAGTAATCATTGTGGGCCATTTTAGATCCTGTGTATAGGATACACACACACACACACACACACATACACGGACTTAATTCTGTGCTCATCTCACCGAATTTGTATATTGAGGTCATAACCCTCAGTGACTCAAAATGTAATCCTATCTGGTCTTTAAAGAGGCGACTGAGAAGTGAAGTGAAACCATTAGAGGGTAGGTCCTAATCCAGTATGAATGAGGTCCTTACAAGAAGAGGAAATTTGGAAGCAGAGAGACACACTAGGGATGTGTGCATGTGCACGGAAAAAAGACTGTGTGAGGGCACAGCGAGAAGGTACGGTTTGCGAGCCAGGAGAGAGGCTCCAGAAGAAACTGTCCCTGCCAACACCTAGATCTTGGAGTTCCCAGCTTCTGGAGCCATAAGAAAATAAATGTCTGTTGTTTAAGCCATCCAATCTATGCTATTTTGTTATGGCAGCCCTAGCAAACATTTTTACTTTTATAGTATTTTTTACCTTTTTTACTTATTTTAAAAGGAAAGGTTTTCTAAAACAATATTTAAGTTTCATGGTAATCAGAATTTATCTCCTTTTTTCCCCGTGCAATTACAGGAGCAGTGTTCCTTTAGTTGGGACTGGGGTCCTGCCTTTCCAACCCAGGGCATCTGGAAAGATGTCAGCATTAAAGCCTATAATATTTGTCATCTGAACTACTTCACGTTTTCCCCTAAATACGGTAAGCTAAGAGATGTGATTTCTTGCTTTACTTTTCTGAGCTTCCTTTGTGTTGCAAGAATTGGGTTTGCAATTTGAATATATAGATTTACTTTTCAGAGACTTATTTTTAAAAATCTTGTGATACATTTTATTTTAAAAAGTGAAAAATGTGTACAAACTGAGATTTGTCATAAAAATTTACACTATAAAGCCGGTAGGTAGGCAGGTGGATACCTTTTAACATATTTTGAAAAGAAAGGAAGATAGAAGGAACGAAAGTGCGATTAGCTCTAGTTTTCCTGAGCTAAGTGTTCTTTCCTAAAAGAAGTGGGCCTGCTGGTTTGTGCTCCTTCCCGCCTCCTCTGCGGGCACTTTCAGAACGCCACTGTGCTGAGGTCTTGGTTTGCTAAAAGTGTCAGTCTGACTTCCTGTCACTGCCGTTTCTCCTCTGAAGACCAGGACACATCAGCCTTGTTAAGAGTTAAAAATAAACCGGAAGGCAAGTAAGTTTTGTAAGGCACAGTGTACTACTTATTCCATTGAAGGAGCTGTTCACAAGAAAGAAGCATTGAATAGAAGCTCAGAAATCTCATAGGTGTCAGGGAATCACTTAGGAGCTGGTCAAATATTTGTTGACTGCTTTGCACAGCACCGTGTTTGTTTTGCATAGGAAAGAAAGAATCTCATTCTTGCTCGTGGTTTGGGCAGAGAGGGGAGATACACGCGATTACCAAACCAAACAGATTGTGTAATAGTATTCTGGGATGGGAGCCCCCAGGGTTCAGAAAGATGGGTGAGGATTTGAGAAGTGGGGGAAGTCAGCGTGAATGAAGGTGGATCTTCAATGGTAGCTGACGATGCTTGATGCTCAGTTAGTTCTGTGCAGACCTAAGTGGATGACATTAGCAAGCAAGAATGTGAGTGAGTACAGGAGTCCTGCTATTTTTAGGTCCTGGCAACTCTAGATTGTTATTCAATCGAACCTGCTATTTAGTGAAACCACATCTGTGTTACTTAAAGGCAGAAATAGTTGATATTTGAGGAGGTCATTGGGTGGTGCTGGTATTTTTTAATGTTAAAAGGGTACTACAAGATCTCATTTAATGTGCACCTATAAATGTGGCTGTTTTAGCTCTCTAGTGCTTCTCAAACTATTCTTCAGAGGTGTAACCTGAACTGAGTCATGCTACCAAATTCAAATAATAGTTCATTCTTCCCCATCCCTACCCACAGTTTTTCTCAGTTTACAGGGTGGGGCAAAGGAGGTTACAGTTGAGTACTCAAAAACAGTTATTCTTCAGTTATTATTTATTATTTATTGTATTATTTTCCATACTAACAACTGTAAACCACTTTTGTCCCACCCTGTGTATAGTAAGGTCTAGTTTAAGAGGGGGTCTGATTTCGCAAAAAGGTATTTATTTAGTAGTTTTGAAGCTTACTCGTTAGTGTTTGAGGTGATTAGCAAAAAGTACTGAGCTCCAGAGACCCTGATACCTGAAAACATCTGAATAACATTACTTTAGTTTAATTAACATTTTAAAATATGAAGCTAAACATTTCTTCCTGAATGAGTCATTAGAGTTCAGTTTATTAGTTACTAGTGACTCAATGAATTTTATTAGAATTAAATAAATTAATTTAAATGATGCTTAAAATTTAATTAAATTCATATAATCAGTTTCCCATAGCAACTATATTTTTAATGTTATATGACTGCAGTTTATTTTGTACTTAATATAGAGAAAAATACGGTTCCTATTCAAAAGATGTGCCCTGTGCATATTAAGTAGTGATTGTCTATTTTTTAATGGAAAAGATCATTTTAAAAAATTTAATAAATCTTTATTGTTCAGATTATTACAGTTGTTCCTCTTTTTTCCCCCCATAGCTCCCCTCCACCCAGTTCCCACCCCACCCTCTGCCCTTATCCACCCCCCCCCCCACACTGTCCTCATCCATAGGTGTACGATTTTTGTCCAGTCTCTTCCCGCACCCCACACACCCCTTTCCCCCTGAGAATTGTCAGTCCACTCCCTTTCTATGCTCCTGATTCTATTATATTCACCAGTGTATTCTGTTCATCAGATTTTTTTACCCACTTGATTTTTAGATTCATTTGTTGATATATATGTATTTGTTGTTCATAATTGACCTTCTTCTTATTATTATTCTTCTTAAAGAATACCTTTCAGCATTTCATATAATACTGGTTTGGTGGTGATGGACTCCTTTAGTTTTTTCTTATCTGTGAAGCTCTTTATCGGCCCTTCAATTCTGAATGATGGCTTTGCTGGGTAGAGTAATCTTGGTTGTAGGTTCTTGCTATTCATCACTTTGAATATTTCTTGCCACTCCCATCTGGCTTGCATAGTTTCCATTGAGAAATCACCTGACAGTTGTATGGGTGCTCCCTTGTAGGTAACTAACTGTTTTTCTCTTGCTGCTTTTAATATTCTCTCTGTCTTTTGCTGCTTTTAATATTCTCTCTGTCTTTTGCCCTTGGCATTTTAATTATGATGTGTCTTGGTGTGGTCCTCTTTGGATTCCTTTTGCTTGGGGTTCTGTGCACTTCCTGGACTTGTAAGTCTATTTCTTTCACCAGGTGGGGGAAGTTTTCTGTCATTATTTCTTCAAATAAGTTTTCAGTATCTTGCTCTCTCTTCTTCTGGCACCCCCATAATTCTGATGTTGGTACGCTTGAAGTTGTCCCAGAGGCTCCTTACACTATCTTCAACTTTTCGGATTCCTTTTTCTTTTTGCTTTCCTGGTTGAGTGTTTTTGCTTCTTTGTATTTCAAATCTTTGACTTGATTCTTGCGATCCTCTATTTTGCTGTTAGATCTCTGTATACTATTTTTTATTTTAGTCAGTGTATGCTTAATTTCTAGTTGGTCCTTTTCATATCCTCGAGGGTCTCACTAAATTTATCGGCCTTTTCTAGAAAATTCTTGAAAAACCTTATAACCGTGGTTTTGAACTCCATATCCAGTAGTTTGCTTTCCTCCATTTCTTTCATTTGTGACCTGTTTCTTTGTCTCCACATTTTGGTTGCTTCTTTGAGTTGATAGAGTGGCTTTGTGTGCTAGGTGTCCTATAGGGTCCAGTGGCTCAGCCTCCCAGTTACCTGAGGTGGACACTCTTGGTGCACCCCTTTGTGGGCTGTGTGCACAGTTTTGTTGTAGTTAAGCCTTGATTGTTGTTGGTATCACTGGGAGGAATTGACCTCCATGCCAATTGGCTGTGAGGATCAGCTGTGTCTATGCTGGGAGAACTTCTGTGCTGGAGACACCCTTATGAGACAAGACTTGCAAAAGCCTCTGTGCTCTGCTTGGATTGGGTGGAGTCTCAGGCAGAGCAGACAGCATTGGTTTCCCGTCAGCCCTGCCCTAATAGGCCCCTGTGATGCAGTGTCCCGTGGTAATTGCTGCAAGCACCTCTGAGAGAAAGCCGCCCTCGAGTTCTGCCTGCTGTCAGACAGTCCAGTTTCTCTCCAAATGAGTCCGGGTCCCCAGAGTCTCGGCCGGAACTGTATTTCAGCGCAGTCAGGAGCTTTTTTCTCCCTCCCGCTTGAGAAAGCCAGCTGCGTACTCAGTTGCCTGCCCTCTCTGTGCACGCGTCTCAGTACCTCTGCCTTCTGCAGTTCCTCTGAGTCTCTGTGTGCTTTTCTCTTTCCTTCTAGTTGTAGAATTTCCACTCAGCCAGCTTTCCTGTGGTTCTGGATGATGTCCGTTTTGTCTTTTAGTTGTAGTTTTGAAATAGTTGTGCGAAGCATCAGTTTAGGTGTTTACCTATGCCGCCATCTTGGTTTCTTCCCCGGAAAAGATCCTTAAGTTGTGATTCTTATATTTCTGATTAATTTTATAGATTTCAATGAAGAAAATTGAAGTGTAAATTTATGAAAGCATTAGTAGGGGAACTTCCCTAGAAATTTTTCCAATTTTTTGTTCACCACTGAAATCAATAGAAATTTTTTAATTAAAAAAAATCTTTATTGTTGAAAGTATTACATAGGTCCTCCTTTCCCCCCCATTAACCTCTGCTAGCATGCTCCCCCCTGCCACCCTGCCCCGGGCCCTCACCACCCCATTGTCTGTGTCCACGGGTTATGCATATATACATACAAGTTCATTGGTTGATCTCTTCCCACCCACCCTCCCCTATCTTCCCTCTGAGGCTCAACAGTCTGTACATGCTTCTCAATAGAAATGTTTTAAAGTTGAAAAATAATAAAGAGATAAGCTAATATATGCTGGACACTTTTATGTATTTATGTGACACATACTTTGAAGCAGGCATTGTGAGAGTTACTAAAATAATAAAAAATTAGTTCATAATAAAAACAGATACATCTAATTTTTATTTAAAATAAAATATATTAATATTTAAAATTTAGTGTGAAATGAGATTGGCCGAACTAATGCACACAGTAGCAATCTCTGGGTATTAATATTATAGGTAGTTTGTAATTTTATTCTGCTCAGTTGTGTTTTCTAAATTTCCATATTGAGTTTATATTGTTTCTATAGTAAGGGAAAAGTAGCTAAAACAAACTAATCTATCTAGTAATTTCAGCCATTTCAATCTGAAGGTCTAAACTAATTTGACTATGTGATATTTTATGCTTTCTCCCTGGTGAGGCTAGAAAGAGATAACATTTTTGCTTTTCCAAATGTTCTGTTTAAATTTAAAGTTAGTGAATTTACCCCTGAGGATCAAATGGCCAACCATAATTTCCCAATATAATTGTGTATAGTATGACAGGAAAACAACGTTAGACTTTTAAAAAATTAACTTGACATTCCTGTGAATTAATTTTCTTTATATGTGTGTGTACATTTTCTGAATTCTTAGTCCTTATAAGTCATTACTGAACTTTAGCATTTTTCAAGAGCCTGTGGTCATTTGTTTGATTTTGTCTTAAGCTCAGCTTCTTAATGTTTTAAATAATGAAAACACATTTATATTTGAAAAAAAAATGCTGATTTCAAAGGAAAACAAGAATTACTTCTGTTATCTCTTAGCTCTTGTCACTTTTTTAGGTATTAAGAGATACTGATTCATTGATGAGACTTTTTTTTAAGGCCTCATTAGAAAATACTTATTTGAATGATTCATCCTTAGCCCTGAAATATTCTAATCAGGTTTCAAATAGCAATAGCTGTTTTAGGGCACCTATGTTTTCAGTAATGCAAACAGTGAAAGATTGACCCTGGGCATTGAAATGGGAAGCTCAGATGCTTTTTACCAGGTATGGAAACCCAGCAAGATTCTACTGTTCTTTGCCCTTAGGGACAGGGGTGGGGTGGGGTAGGAGACTAACCCTAGCTGCTGGGGAAGGGAAAGGAAAGTCTGGGATGGACTTGGGTTTCCAAAGTGTGGTGGGTGGGGAGAGGGGAGGAGACAACTGATGTGAGTGGGGCGGGGGAGGGGGGGTGATGGCTCAGTTATAGAGACTTGGACATTTACAAACAAATAATCTGGCCATAAATGCAGGCCCTGTGTATAGTGGTAGGAGTGTTAGTGAAGGTGGTGAAGGTGGTGTGTGTGTGTGTGAGAGAGAGAGAAAGAGAAAAAGAGAGATTCATTTATTGATCATTTTCTTTATGCTAGGTCTTTCATACTTGTAATCTAATGTAAATTATTTGCATTAGGCCCTAAAATTTATCAGGAAGGAATGATGATTGTCAAGTTTTATGAGTTTTTCATAAGGTTACATAAACATATTCAGTCCAAATTCTATATAATAAAGATGTAATATGAAGCGTAATGACGGACCACGTAATGACCAGATCATGGATCAGCAGGAGGGTGGGGCAGCGAGCTACAAGCAGGCGACAGAGAGGTACAGGAGGGAGCAGGGCAGCAAGCTATGAGGGGGAGCGGCAAGCAGGGGGGAGCTACAGAATGGTGGGACAGAGGGTGGAGAGCTACTGGAGGGCAGCAGTGAGCTACTGGTGAGCTATTGGAGAGCTATTGGTGCAGATTCGTGTGCTGGGCTACTAATATATAATAAATAAGAGGCCCGGTGCATGAAATTTGTGCACAGATAGGTCCCTAGGCCTGGCCGGTGATCAGGGCTGATCTGTGGGGCAACAGGCAGGGTGATCGGGGTCCCCGCTCACACCCGCCTTGGCCTGGTGCTGCCTGCTTACCCGCTTCACTATCCCACCACTTTCCCGCTGTCATCGCCTCCACTGCTGTCCACTGCCAGCGCTGCGTCACCGATGCCTGCCATGTTCTGTGCCGCCCCCTGGTGGTCAGAGCATGTCTAAGTCCTGGTCCGTCAAACTCCTGCCTGTGGGGACAATTTGCATATTAGCCTTTTATTATATAGGATACTAGAGGCCCGATGCATGAAATTTGTGCAAGAGTAGGCCTTCCTTTCCCTGCCTGCTGGCACTGGCTTCCCTCTGGCACCTGGGACCCGGGCTTTCCTCAGATACCCAGGACCCAGACTTCCCTTACAGAGGGAGGCCCCGCCAGCCTGCCGCAGCCCACTGGTCAGTGGCCTGGGCATCTCTCTTTGGGGCAATCGTGGAGCGCCCCCCTGATTGATTGCCCCACTGGCCGGTGGCCTGGGCCTCCCTCTGCGGGGCGATTATGGGGCAATGGCTGGGCCCTGACCAATTGCATTGCACCCGCCTTGGCTGGCTTGGTGCCAGTGGGTGTCATAGCGTGGTAATCTGGAAGGTCGTTTGGTCTAATTAGCATATTTTGCTTTTATTATTATAGATGTTCTGATGAAATGCTACATTGTTTAATCTTTTGTTACCACAGTCAGAAAATATAGAGATGTTTTCAGCATGTGAATCCTCCTCTTCAGCTGAGGATCGTTGAGCTGTGCTTGAACATCTCACAGACACTGCCTTCCCCACCCTCTTCAAATTGACCTGCCGCCTCAGCCTAAAGCACCCCCTCCTCCCTTCTCCAAGACTTAACCTTGAGTTGAAGGAGTGAGCCTAGCTCTCAGCTCTACCCTGGCCGCACAATAGAAACCTGTCTTGAAGGTCAGTGCTGCCCTTTGCTTACAGCTTACTACAGAGAACATAATACTACAAAAGAGCAAAGATTTGCCTGTCTTGCTTAGTGCCTTGTTGGATGCATTCATTTTTCTTTCTTGCATTCACTTTGAATCACTTTTTCATTCATCATTGAATTACTTTACTCATAAAAATGACACTATTCACCTTTGAAAATACCTTTATGGGTATGTAGGTTGCTTGAATAATTTCCCCTCTGATTAGCCACCTTATTGAATAAATAGGTTTTTTCCCTCTCTGGAATTTACCAATTTATCTTTGTTTTTTCGGGGGAGGATTTTGTTTTGTATCTGTTTTGCCTGGTGGGTTTCATCTTGGAGCATTTCGTCCTGCTGAGTAGGCAAGGAGATCTTGACTGCTCAGTAAAGAAGGGGAAACAGCTGTGGACCTGCTTTTCTGGCTAACGCAAGCTGTTAGCGCTTCGAAAAGCAGCTGCTGAAGTCTGTGCTCTAATTCCAGCAGGAGCCCAGGAAAATCTCCTCTGTGTGAGTTTAAACATTCTGAGGCTTGGTCATTTCAGCTTGCTGTGTTACTGTTTCTCCCAGTGTGCAGGACTACCTTTTCACTATCTTTTCATCATCCATTAAAGATGCAAGAAGAGAGCAGGCAAGAGGAGGAGCTGTGAGCAGCTCTGCAGGGCGAAGCTAATCAAGGCAGCTGTCTCTGAAGAGCTTTTCGCCCCAACGAGATGAAGTGCCTTCTATTTATCCTACATAAGCAATCTACCAACGTTTGCAGATCCATCCCAGGCTGACCTGAATGTTCTTCCATTTCTCTGCCAGTTCTTAACCCCCAGATGCCATTTAAGAGTCTTTCTTCTTTCCTCTCTCCATGCCTAGTACTTTTCCCATTTTTTGAAATGACCTTGTATTCCACTTCAGGAGGGCTGGGGGTATTCTTTAAGAGAGATCGGATAGGAAGCTCTATTCTGGAAATGGATCATCACTTACTAGGGCTCTCTCGTTAATTAGGAAATATGATTTAAAAAAATAATTTTTAAACATTTTTATTGATTTCATAGAGGAAGGGAGAGGGAGAGAGAAACATCAACGATGAGAGAGAATCATTGATCAGCTGCTTCCTGCACACCCCCTACTGTGGATCAAGCCCCCAGCCTGGGCATGTGCCCTTGTTTAGAATCAAACCCAGGACCCTTCAGTCCTCAGGCTGACACTCTATCCACTGAGCCAAACCAGCAAGGGCAGGAAATACGATTTTATATAGTTTAAAATTAGCAAGTAGACAGATAATACCAGAAAATTATTGTTTTTTTGAAGACTCTAAATGTGCTTTGTGAAGCTAAACGACTTAAATTCTCCATGGCCTCTGGAAGAAAGGGTTGACCACTTTTTGGAAGAAGATGAGAGGGCAAAATATGTTGGTATAGTGAATTAGATGATGACACAATAGGCTTGTGAATCTTCACATTGAGTTTTTAATTCCACAGCCTTAGTTTTTTCATTTAGTGGTACTGAAGGGAGGTAACAGGATGAGCTCCAGAGGAGTGCCGACTTACTTTAGAACTTTCCATGGTAGGAGACATGGAATTTTGCCAGCTCTTTGGGGATTGCACCCTTTGTTCAGAGGCCCTTACAGGCTGCTCATTCTGCACTGCAGAAGTGATGGAAGCAGCAAAGGAACCGGCTTGACCTTAATGGTTACTGGTTGGGAGGAGGTGCCTAGAGGGCAGACCTTAAATCTTCAGGTGTAAATTAAAAGTGGATTTCAAATCAGTGTAATGAATGACTATCATAGTCAAGGCTAGCAAAAAGGGAAGCCTATTTTGTGAGGCAGAGGTTTTTGTCATAGATATTAAAGAAAGATTAGAATGATCTTTTTAGGGAAATATTCTAGAGTAAGGATCAGCAAACTTTTTTAAAAAAGAATAGTTTATTGGTTTTTAGAGAAAGAGGGAGAGAGAGAAACATTGATGTCAAGGCATAGCATCGATTGCCTTGCACAGTCCCCCACTGGGGATGATGCCTGCAACTCAGGCATGTGCCCTGACCAGGAATCAAACCGGGCAACCTTTCAGTGCACGGGATGACACCCAATCAACTGAGCCACACTGGCTAGGGCAGCAAACTTTTTCTGTAAAGGGTCAGGTAATAGATATTTCAGGCTCTTTGGGTCACATGGCCTTTGTTGCAACTACTCAACTCTGCCATTGGTGTGCCCAGGCCACCAGAGACAACATGTAAACAAATGAGCATGGCCGTTGTCTTAGCTTGCTGGGGTCGCGATACAAAGTACGAAGACGAGGGACTGGGGGACTTCAGTGACAGAAGTGGACTTCTCACAGTTCTGGAAGCTGGGAAGTCGAAGGTCAAGGTGCTGGCTGATTCAGTTTATGGTGAGGGCTCTCTTCCTGGCTTGCAGATGGCCACCTTTCTCTCTGTGTCTTCACACAGGGTGGGGTTGGGAGGCAGGTGGGGAGAGAAAGATAGACAGAGTTCTTCCTCTTCTATAAAGCCATAGTCCTATCAGATTAGGGTCTCACCCTTGTGACCTTATTAAACTTATTTACCTTCTAAAGACCTCATCTCCAGATATCATGTTGTTGGGGTCTATGATTATTTTTTTTGTGTGTATGGAGGAACACAATTCAGTCCATAGAAGGTGTGTCTTAATAAAATTTTATTTTGTAAAACAAGAGGTGGTCAGATTTGGACCTAGGACCATAATTTGCCAGCCTATGGGCTGGAGGGAACCAAACACCATGAAGAAGACTCTGTGCTCTATCAACATAGGTACTTCTAGTTCAAAAGTTTTGTGACTCTGTGCTGTTATGGTTAAAGACTGAGCCAAATGACATATTTGATTCCTAGCATAGCTTGATATCATTAAAACAAATGTTCCCCTATGTAATACGACTCCCTCCCCAATGTCAAAATCCAAAGCACCACCGAGACATAGTTTTGGGGAATTATTTGGGTGAGATTGTCATAACTCTGAGGCTGTGTACAGTCTTTAGTTTCTGACTGTCTTGGTTCACATCTAAGCTCTTGGGCAAGTTACTTAACTTCTCTGTGCCTCAGTTTTCTCATCTATTTATTGATGATAATAAAAGATTTACCTTATAGCAATGTTGTGATGCTTAAATAAGATAATACATGTTGAGAGCCTAGCTCAGAGTAAGTATTTGGTAAATGTAATCTATTATTCTTTCTTAAAATAAGAGAATGCTATGATAGGAATCTAAAGGTCATGTAGCTATCAAAGATTTAGAAATATTTTATTTGTTTTAAAAAAATATATTTTTATTGATTTCAGAGAGGAAGGGAGAGGGAGAGAGAGATAAAAACATCAGTGATGAAAGAGAATCATTGATCAGCTGCCTCCTGAACACCCCCCACTGGGGATCAAGATGGCAACCCAGGCAAGTGCCCTTGACCAGAATCAAACTGGGGATCATTCAGTCCGAAGGCTGATGCTCTATCCACTGAGTCAAACCAGCTAGGACAAACTTGTCAAACTCAAAGGCTAACATGGGCCAAATAAATAAGGTTTAAATTAATATGGGCCACAAAAAAACAAAAGCTTCAATTTTCATAGAAACGTAGGTTTATTTTGATAGAGGTATGCTGAATACAAAGGGCTGAGATAAATGAGTAATCGTTAACATAAAATAATAGAATATTTTAATAAAAATTAATTTTTTTTCTTGAACATTAACTTACCAGACAATAACTGCACAAATTAATAAGTGCAATGAAAATAAACCTATTTTTCTTGTTCTCCCAAAGCGAAACATTTCCTGTTGCGCACACCAAACAAGTCAGTGCAAGACTAATGACGTCCGCAATCAGCTGCTCAAATGTTCGCTGCTAGTATTAGTGGAGGAAGATGGTGAGCCTGCACATAAGGTGCTTAAGGGAAATGAATGGAAAATGATTACAGTAATCAGTCATTAGTAAACATTGTAGTTCGTTATTAATCATTATGTATAACAGGATATTGTAAAAATTAAGTTACTAAATTTTTATTAAAATGTTTCTTAACATACTGTTATATTGGCTGGGCCACAAAAATATTTGTTGTGGGCCGCATGTAGCCTGTGGGCCGTGAGTTTGACATGCTCGGGCTAGGGCAATTTAGGGATATTTTAGAAAATAAGCAACTTTGGATCAGATTGGAGTGTGTGCTTCTGTTTAAAAACAGTAAAAATGTCATGAAGGGAAAACTGAGAGACGTAGTATATACTTATTAGGAGAAAAGCATCTATAACTAAAAAGTGTAGTTGTCTTGATGTATTTTGCTGTGTTTTAGAAAAACTTGGATTCTGTTGGTGGGTAAGCTGCAAAATTGACTGGATCAGAACAAACCTAATTCAAGGCTCAGTGACTTGTGTTCCTAAGAATGAATCAATCAATAAAAATACTTCTTAAGTCCAGGATTAGGTTTTCTTCAGTGTGGATCAAATCCATCTATACTTTTGGCTGGTTGTGAGATACAAATGATGAGATGTGGTGTGATCCTCCTTAGAACAGGTCTGGTGTGGTTCTACATTCGGAAGGAATGCCAGTTATAAAGTCTGTAACTTGTGATGATGAAATTGGAAAGTTATCAGTCCCCTTGCTATTTGTTGGAGAAGGGTCCCTATGATATTTCTCAGCAGATAACCTTCTCCCATCTCTTCTTCAGTAAGAAAAACAGAAGCCACTTAATAGGCACTACCTTAATTTCTTGGCAGGAATCATACAAACTTAAGTGCATCAACACCTCCTTTCTGTAGCCGCAGAATGAGAACGTTCCTTCGTGGTTCTGCCACCCTGCCCATCCTGCCTTTTTGGGTATTTTTTTTTGCTTTTTTTTTTTTTGGCTTTCTTTTTTTTTTTTCTTAATTAAATCTTTATTGTTCAGATTATTACAGGTGTTCCACTTTTTTTCCCCCCATAGCTCCCCTCCACCTGATTCCCCACCCCACCCCATGCCCTTACCCCCCGCCACTGTCTTCATCCATAGGAGTAAGATTTTTGTCCAATCTCTTCCCGCACCCCTCACACTTGCTTCCCCTGAGAATCGTCAGTCCACTCCCTTTCTATGTCCCTGATTCTATTATATTCACCAGTCCATTCTGTTCTTCAGATTTTTTATTCACTTGATTTTTAGATTCACTTGTTGGTAGGTATGTATTTGATGTCATTTTGTTGTTCATAATTTTTATCTTTACCTTTTTCTTCTTCTTATTCTTCTTAGAATACCCTTCAGCATTTCATGTAATCCTGGTTTGGTGGCGATAAACTCCTTTAGCTTTTTCTTGTCTGTGAAGCTCTTTATCTGACCTTCAACTCTGAATGATAGCTTTGCTGGGTAGAGTAATCTTGGTTGTAGGTTCTTGCTGTTCATCACTTTGAATATTTCTTGCCACTCCCTTCTGGCCTGCATAGTTTCTGTTGAGAAATCAGCTGACAGTCGTATGGGTACTCCCTTGTAGGTAATTAACTGTTTTTCTCTTGCTGCTTTTAATATTCTCTCTTTGTCTTTTGCCCTTGGCATTTTAATTATGATGTGTCTTGGTGTGGTCCTCTTTGGGTTCCTCTTGTATGGGGTTCTGTGTGCTTCCTGAACTTGTAAGTCTATTTCTTTCACCAGGTAGGGAAAGTTTTCTGTCATTATTTCTTCTAATAGGTTTTCAATATTTTGCTCTCTCCCTTCTTCTGGCACCCCAAAAATTCGGATGTTGTTTCGCTTAAAGTTGTCCCAGAGGCTCCTTACATTATCTTCATATTTTTGGATTCTTTTTTCTTTTTGTTTTTCTGGTTGGATGTTTTTTGTTTCCACATATTTCAGATCTTTGGTTTGATTCTTGGGGTATGTTGATCTACAGTTGAGTTTCTGTATATTCTTTATTTCAGACAGTGTATGCTTCATTTCTGACTGATCCTTTTCCATTTTTTTGGCATTCTCATTAAGGTCCTTGAAGGTCTCACTAAGCTCCTCAGAAGTGTCATCAAGTTTCTCGGCGGTTTTTAGAAGATTCTTGAGTAACCTTATAAATGTGGTTCTGAACTCTATGTCGTCCAGTAGTTTGCTTTCCTCCGTTTCTTTCATTCGTGACATGTTTCTTTGTTTCTGCATTTTGGCTGCTTCCCTGTGTTGATGGAGTGGCTTTGTGTGGTAGGTGACCTATAGGGGGCAGTAGCTCAGCCTCCCCAATCACCTGATGTGGATGCTCTTGGTACACCCCTTTGTGGGCTAAGTGCAAAGTCTTGGTGTAGTTAAGCCTGAATTGCTGTTGGTACACTGGGAGGAATTGACCTCCAGGCCAATTAGCTGTGAGCACTCCCTGTGTCTATAATGGAAGGAGTGCTGCACTGAAGACATGCTTATGGGGCAGGACTTGTTTCAGTGGGGCTTTGGTGCTCACTGAGTCTGCCTCTTGAATGTGTCACTTATGGATGTGAGGAGTTGAAATCTGGTGTCTCACACTGACCACTAGGTACACTGGCTTCTGGATCTCCAATGGGGTGCAGGTCAGCTACTGTCTGAGGCCACTCAGCAGGAGCTACAGTGAGAGCTGCAGTTTTCTCCTCTTTGCTTGGGGTTTGGAGGTTTTGGAGCTGTCTTACCCGGGCTGCAAGTTTTCTAGGTTAAGCTGCGATAGGGCAGGCTTTCTTATGCTAATTGAGCTGCTTGGAGCTTGGGTGGGTTTGTAGGTTGTGTGGGGCGGGGTCTCAGGGCGTCACTAGGTTAGGGCGTGGCAAATAGCAATGGCTGCTAGTAAGCTGGCTCTGTGTCCCAGACCGCGTCCTGGAGTCCTGTGCCCCAGTGCCGTAAACAATTATTCCTGCGTGCAGCTCTGCAAGCAAGCCACTCTCACTGGCAGACAGTCCAGCTTCTCCCTGTAGGAGTTTGGGTCCCCCGTGTCTCCCCAGAGACTGGATTTCAGAGTAATCGGGGGCTTGTCTCCGTTCAGGTTGAAAAAAGCAATGCACCCAGTCGCCCGCCGCCAGCCCGGATCGCGCGCCTCCGTACCTCAGCTTTTCAGCGCTCGTGCACGTCTCAATGCTCTTTTCTCTTTCCTTCTAGTTGTAGAACTTCCACTCAGCCAGCTTTCCCATGGTTCTGGGTGATAGACGTTTTGTCTTTTAGTTGCAGTTTAAATTGTTGTGGGAGGCAGCAGTTTAGGTGTTTACCTATGCTGCCATCTTGGATTCCCTCCTTTTTGGGTATTTTTATCTCTGCTTTCTCCTGTGTAACCTCAAAGACATGGGTCCACTTTTCTACTTTGGCATTTAAAACCCCAAACTCACGCACACATCTAATTCTGGAGATATGAAACAAACAATGTAAATGAAATGGGTGATGGAGGAAGGGGTTATATTGTCCATACTTAACTTAAAACACTACTTCAAAACCCCTTTGAGACATGCTGCCCCATCCCCAAACTCCACTCCCAAATTCCACTTCTTAGGCAGCTGTCTCATCTTTTCTCCCCATAACTTGCCCCTTCAGCCTTGTTTCCTCTTTTTTTTTTTTCTTCTCCTCCTCTCCATTCCTAGATTTCCCACATGGCACTTTCCTTTTTGCAAAGGTAGAAATTTCATGTGTCTCTGCTTCTTCCATTTGCATCCTGGTATTATTGCTGTGCTGGGGCCCCTACTGAACAAATCTGAGAATGTTATCCTTTCTGATGAAAAATCTTCAATGGCTCCCCATTGATCTAGCATGAAGTTGCCAGGCTCCTCACAGGACCCAGCATAAGCCGAATCCTGCTCGCCTCCTCAGTGGTGCTGGTCTCCCTTCCCAGTGTCACCGTTGCCTAATGCTTACATAGCTCTTTACACTTGCTTTTGCCATGCCCAGAATATGTGTTATTTTCCTCTGAACTTATCAACTACAGCATCCTTCTGGGCTCAGCTAGAAACTGCTTTCTCATAAAGGCCTTCCCCTCACCCTCTGTAAGTTAGGTGTTCTTTCCTGTAAATATTTTCTCAGAATAACCTTTTACTTCTCCCATCCTAATATTATCACACTTCCATTAGCTCATGAGGGTAGGGCCAAGTTCATCCTGGTCAACCATTTCATTCCCATCATTCAGCAAAGTGCATGGCACATGGAAGGTTCTTCATAAATATTCCTCGGATAAACAATCGACATTTAAAATATATTTCTATTTTTTAATGTTTGATTACTTCAAATACATCTAAGTTTATACCTTTTTATATGGCTTAAAACCCTCAGGATTTTTACTTTATAGAAAGGAACAAGTGTAGATCAACCTTGGAAAATTTATGCTGTCTTTTCATTTGCAATTTTCTATTTGTGCCCTATTTATAAATTTTTTATGGCTTATGATTAGCTTCACCCTGCAGAGCTGCTCACAGCTCCTCCTCTTGCCTGCTCTCTTCTTGCATCTTTAATATCTTTAGAGTAGAGTATGTGTAAAATATATACTTTTAGTTATTCTTCTCTAGAATAAAGGATTAAACTAAAGATTAAAAGAGAATTTCCACTGAACTTCATGGCAGCATTTGTGGAGCACTTACTATTTTAGGGGCTGCTTTGGTCTTTTCTTCAGTGAACCCTAAGGAGTGCAGGGATAATGCTTAGCATATTTTATATATACATTTTTTCTTTTCTTTTTCTTTTTCTGCCTTAGACAACTATGCCCAGCAGTGGAATCTCAAAATAGAGTCTTCTTTTGATGTTGTCAGCTCAAAGCCAGTCCCTGGTCAAGTGATCATAGAAATACCTAAATTGCAAACACAGCGGACATACAGCATTGAATTTCGGCCTGGGAAAAGGATTGTTAAGCTCTTTGTGAAAATTAACAAGGTAAATGATGGTACTTCCTGAGAAGCATGAAATAAAAAGCAATATTATTCAAAAGAAATGGTTAGGAAGAAGGGTCTGAGTCAAAGAAAAATGTACTTTTTTACTTTTCTCCTTTACTTTTAACCTCTCATATATTTTGTTTATGTACAAGCTATGGAATGATTTCCCCAGATTTTAAGATCTAGAAATGGAAAATATGTGCTAAACTTGGCATTCTTTTTTTTTTTTTCAAGAAGCCAGGTGTGTTGTATTTTAATTTTTTGCAGTATTCTAAATCCAAAGTACATTGTAAGCATTATATTTAAATATAGTGATTATTTTTGGTACTTGTAAATTATTTTGAGTATTTGTGCTTGCTTTACATGCAGAATTCTAATTCCATGATCTTTCATGGGTAGATGTAGGCTAGATTTTACCTTTTCTTTTTCCTTTTTAAAAATTCCTCTAATTGATCATTGTGAATGGAAGAGGATAGAGCAAATCAGCATTCAGTAACTGTTCAGATAAAGTAAGAACTCAAAACAATTTCTAGTTTTGGGCTTAAAACAAGAGTCAGCCTCAAAGTCCAATTCTAAATGTTAAAGAATGTAGAATAAATGTAAGCTTGAGTGATAGAAATGGGAAGAGTTGTTTACTGAATTTCCACATTATCCTGTGTTTTTTAAAATTCCCCTTCCCTTTTGGCTTATTAATCCATGTAACACTCCTAACATGTTGATTTGTAACTATCACCTATGTATTGATATAATTCGGCCTACTATAGGGAGGGAGATTTATATTGTTTAGAACCTAGAATTTCTATGAGAAATAGATATAAATGCTCTGAATCAGTATATTATTTTGCTGAAAATATGCCACAGATTACTTAGAATGACTTTTATTTTTTCTTAAAAGAAAATTACTGTAGAAACTTGGTGGCCTCATGGACATGGAAACCAGACAGGGTACAACATGACAGTTCTTTTTAAACTGAATGGAGGCTTAACAATTAAAAAATCAGCTAAGGTAAGCAAACATTTGAAATGTTTTTGTGAAAAAAGTTTATTTATTATTAAAATAACAATACAAATCTTGGTAGGAAAAGAAGAAACCAATAAAATTCCTGTAACTCCACCACCCAGGGATAATCATGTGTAACAGCTATAGACATTCAAATGCGTGTGTGTGTGTGTGTGTGTGTGTGTTTGTGTGTGTGTGTGTGTGTGTATCTGTGTACAGTAAGTCCTTGCTGACATTGTTATTAAGTTATGTGACTTAAGTGAAATGATGTATAATGAATCCATTTTTACCATAGGCTACTTGATAAAAACAAGAGTGTCAAGTTCCTACAGCACTTAACAGTGAAATGATGTTGAACAAAATGATGTCATTTGAGGACTTATTATATTTACTAGGGGCCCGTACACGAAGATTCATGCACGAGGGGCGGGGGCGGGTCCTTCAGCCTGACCTGCACCCTCTCCAATCTGAGAGCCCTTAGGGGAGCCCTGTCCAATCCGGGAGTTTCTGTCTGTCTTTGCAATCATATGAGCGAATTGTCTGAGATCCCAATCCAGTTTGGTTTGGTGCTCACAGAATAATAGAGGTCTTGTTTTTTTCTTTGCTCCATTGGTGGATATTTCCTAGAAATTGCAGGATATCTTCCCTTTAATTTTTCCTTGACACTGTGACTTTACTAATGTCTCTCACCTTTGCTTTCCCTCCATCCCTGACCCGCAACAGTAACTTGCTCCAGGCTCACTTTGCTCCAGTGTCTAGTAGGAGATCCCGCAACGCGTCTGCCACCAGAACCACAACTCACAGTATTCCTGGTGCTCCCCGTGCTCTGGGCTTCCGTTTCTGGTCCAGGGGCTGCACAAACAAAAAGGACTGCGAACTTCAGCCATTCCCAGGCCAGGCTGACAGGATGACCAGTGGCATCCCTGGGATCCCGGCTGCTCAACCACAGGCTCAAAGCAGGCGGCGTCCCGGGGACTCCCACCTGACCCCGGCCGCTGGGCGCCTGCATACTGCCACAACACCCTCAGGTCCACATCTTTGTTGGGTTAATTTGCATACTTGCTCCTGATTGGCTGGGGGCGTCGTGGAGGTATGGTCAATTTATATATTTGTCTATTATTAGTGTAGATATTTTTAAATGAATTGGATTTCACATATTAATTGTTGTTTTTAAATATAATTCATTTAATTGTAAATTTATATTATTTTAAGAAGTAATTAAAACATTTTTTCAGTAATAATTGACATATGCTATTACATTAGTTTCAGGTGTATAACATAGTGACTAGACATTTATATAGTAACTTAGGAAGTGATCACTTCAATCATTCTAGCATCCTGTCTAATAAAGAGGAAACATACTAATTGACCCTCACACCATCGCAAAGATGGCAGCGCCCACAGCCAATAAGGAGGGAATATGCTAATTGACTGCCCTGCCCTCAAAGATGGCAGCGCCCACAGCCACAAGATGGCGGCGCCCAGTCCCCTCTGCCCTACCTGGGCGGCAGGTGTGGCAAGGCTGGGCCTGCCCCCAGGTGGGCCTGGCCGCTCTGTGTGCCTGCCTCCAGAGTCCCCCAGTCCCCTCAGCTCCCCAGCCACCCAGGGCTGTCCCAAGGTACAGGCAAGCCTCAGATGGTGGCTGCCCAGCCACCCAGGGCCACCTGAGGCTCAGGTAACCAGGGCCGGCCGAGGCTTGCACTGCCAGCAGTGGCAACAGAAGAAGTGTGATGGGGTGTCGCCTTCCCCTGATCACTAGGTTGCCTCCCACCCCTCAGGGCTCCTGGACTCTGAGAGGGGGCAGGCCGGGCTGAGGGACCCACCACTCCAGTATATGAATTTTCATGCACTGGGCCTCTAGTTATTATTATACTTATAAATATTTTTCTACTGTGTTTTTAAATTACTTTATATCAAAGTAATACATCTATATAATGTTAAAGCTCTAATATTACTAGAAGGTTTATGTGAAAAATAGAATCCTTTGCCCAGCCCTTCCTATTCCTATTTCCTACTGCTCAGAATTAATACTCGTAAACTTTTGCTTATTTCTCTTGCCTGTTTACCTATATTTTCCCAAATAACGTGCTTTTACTGGTGTTTTCTAATTTTTCAGCTTTGTATATTACCTGTTGATTTCTAACCTTACGGAGGAGGCTATAACTCTCTTACATGATTCTCTAATGACTCCTGCTTGGCTCATGACTACACATTTGCCTTCCTCTGCCCTCCCAAAGTATTTTTGTTAACTCAGTATTCAGTGTTTACATGATTATATTATGAAAATATTGTTCAAAGCTGAACCTCATGGTGTACTAAAATTGAATTTCCTTTCTTGTGCAACTTTCTGTTTGCCTTAGAGTTAATAATTACCTCATGTTTCTTTGTTTTCTATTTACTTTCCTCTCAATCATATACAAACACTCTTATATACTTGAATACCTTTTAAGTAAATACAGTCATATTCATTAAGTAATCTATCCCCACTGTTTATTATTACTATTATTATTCTTTTAATTTTTGTTATTTTTCGAAGCACTCCTAGAGCCATTTTCTCATTTCCCTGATCGTGCTCGGTTACTCTCTGGACCTTCTGCTTAACTGTTGTCCTGGAACTTCCTTTTTTTTTTTAAAAAAAAAATCTTTATTGTTCAGATTATTACAGGTGTTCCTCTTTTATTTTTCCCCATAGCTCCCCTCCACCTGATTCTCCACCCCACCCCATGCCCTTACCCCCCGCCACTGTCTTCATCCATAGGAGTAAGATTTTTGTCCAATCTCTTCCCACACCCCTCACACCTGCTTCCCCTGAGAATCATCAGTCCACTCCCTTTCTGTGTCCCTGATTCTATTATATTCACTAGTCCATTCTGTTCTTCAGATTTTTCATTTACTTGATTTTTAGATTCATTTGTTGGTAGGTATGTATTTGATGTCATTTTGTTGTTCATAATTTTTATCTTTACCTTTTTCTTCTTCTTCCTCTTCTTAAAGGATACCCTTCAGCATTTCGTGTAATCCTGGTTTGGTGGCGATGAACTCCTTTAGCTTTTTCTTGTCTGTGAAGCTCTTTATCTGACCTTCAACTCTGAATGATAGCTTTGCTGGGTAGAGTAATCTTGGTTGTAGGTTCTTGCTGTTCATCACTTTGAATATTTCTTGCCACTCCCTTCTGGCCTGCATAGTTTCTGTTGAGAAATCAGCTGACAGTCATATGGGTACTCCCTTGTAGGTAATTAACTGTTTTTCTCTTGCTGCTTTTAATATTCTCTCTT
Organism: Corynorhinus townsendii; assembly: GCA_026230045.1. Classification (NCBI taxonomy): domain Eukaryota; kingdom Metazoa; phylum Chordata; class Mammalia; order Chiroptera; family Vespertilionidae; genus Corynorhinus; species Corynorhinus townsendii. The sequence continues at coordinate 72,504,101 of JAPDVU010000001.1, read as the reverse complement.
TGTCTTTTGCCCTTGGCATTTTAATTATGATGTGTCTTGGTATGGTCCTCTTTGGATTCCTCTTGTATGAGGTTCTGTGCGCTTCCTGAACTTGTAAGTCTATTTCTTTCACCAGGTAGGGAAAGTTTTCTGTCATTATTTCTTCTAATAGGTTTTCAATATTTTGCTCTCTCCCTTCTTCTGGCACCCCCAAAATTCGGATGTTGGTTCGCTTGAAGTTGTCCCAGAGGCTCCTTACACTATCTTCATACTTTTGGATTCTTTTTTCTTTTTGTTTTTCTGGTTGGATGTTTTTTGTTTCCACATATTTCAGATCTTTGGTTTGATTCTTGGGGTACGTTGATCTACAGTTGAGTTTCTGTATGTTCTTTATTTCAGACAATGTATGCTTCATTTCTGACTGATCCTTTTCCATTTTTTTGGCATTCTCATTAAGGTCCTTGAAGGTCTCACTAAGCTACTCAGAAGTGTCATCAAGTTTCTCAGCGGTTTTTAGAAGATTCTTGAGTAACCTTATACACGTGGTTCTGAACTCTATGTCATCCAGTAGTTTGCTTTCCTCTGTTTCTTTCATTCGTGACATGTTTCTTTGTTTCTGCATTTTGGCTGCTTCCCTGTGTTGATGGAGTGGCTTTGTGTGGTAGGTGACCTATAGGGGGCAGTAGCTCAGCCTCCTCAATCACTTGATGTGGATGCTCTTGGTACACCCCTTTGTGGGCTGAGTGCAAAGTCTTGGTGTAGTTAAGCCTTAATTTCTGTTGGTACGCTGGGAGGAATTGACCTCCAGGCCAATTAGCTGTGAGCACTCCCTGTGTCTATAATGGAAGAACTGCTGCGCTGAAGACACGCTTATGGGGCAGGACTTGTTTCAGTGAGGATTCGGTGCTTACTGAGTTTGCCTCTTGAATGTGTCACTTATGGATGTGAGGAGTTGAAATCTGGTGTCTCACACTGACCACTAGGTACACTGGCTTCTGGATCTCCAATGGGGTGCAGGTCAGCTACTGTCTGAGGCCACTCAGCAGGAGTTACAGTGAGAGCTGCAGTTTTCTCCTCTTTGCTTGGGGTTTGGAGGTTTTGAAGCTGTCTGACCAGGGCTGCAAGTTTGCTAGGTTAAGCTGCAATAGGGCAGGGCTTTCTTATGCTAACTAAGCTGCTTGGAGCTTGGGTGGGTCTGTAGGTTGTGCAGGGCGGGGCCTCAGGGTGTCACTAGGTTAGGGCGTGGCAAACAGCAATGGCTGCTAGTTAGCCGGCTCTGCATCCCCAATGGCATCTGGGAGTCCCGTGCCCCAGTGCAGTAAACAATTATTCCTGCGCGCAGCTCTGCAAGCAAGCCACCCTCGCTGGCAGACAGTCCAGCTTCTCCCCGTAGGAGTTTGGGTCCCCCACGTCTCCCCAGAGACTGGATTTCAGAGTAATCGGGGCTTGTCTCCATTTGGGTTGAAAAAAGCAACACACCCAGTCGCCCGCAGCCAGCCCCGATCACGCGCCTCCAAACCTCAGCTTTTCAGCGCTCCTGCACGTCTCAATGCTCTTTTCTCTTTCCTTCTAGTTGTAGAACGTCCACTGAGCCAGCTTTCCCGTGGTTCTGGGTGATAGACGTTTTGTCTTTTAGTTGCAGTTTAAATTGTTGTGGGAGGCAGCAGTTTAGGTGTTTACCTATGCCGCCATCTTGGATTCTCCCTGGAACTTCCTTTTGTTATCATTCTAGGAATCACTTTCACCTGTTTTCTAGGTGTTTCAGGTATTTCTCTCATCTTCTTCCTGGATTAATGATGGAACCCTTTTCGTTAAACCCATACTTCTTATTTTCTTTTTTGACTTTACACTTTTGGTGAAACACTTTTTTCAATAGCTTTCTGAGGGTGGATGTGTGGGAAATGACATTTTGAAAACTTGTAAATATGCAAATATGTAAAGTTTATCTTCACAGTACTTGATAGTTGGTTGTGTTTATTAGAAGGCTAAGTTGGAAATCTTTTTCCCCCCAAATTTTTGAAGTCATTACTTCATTATCTTTGAGCTTTTAGTATTTTTGCTTTGAAATGTACTTATATTTTCATTTCTGCTTTCTTATATAGAACTGTTTTTGTTTGCTTCTGGAAGTTTTTAGGATTTCTTTATCTCTGATAATCTAAAGTTTGAAACTTTGAAAATGAGTAGATTTTTATTATTGTGCTAGTCATTTTATGAGCTCTTCTGATGTAGAAACTCAATCTGGAAATTGTCTTGTATTGTTTATACTTTTTCATTTGTTATCTTTGTTGTGTTTTTCTGGTACAACTATTAATCAGATATTGGATCTCCTGGACTGAACAATATTGTTAGATTTTTCTTCTATATTTCATCTCACTGTTTAAATTCTACCCTTTGGGAGAGTTACTTGATTTCATATTCAGTTTTTAAAATTAGACATTTTATTTTTATCACTTAAAATTTTTCTCAAGAGTTTTAAATTTTACTTTAAAAAATTGTATCCTGTTTGTATTTTATGGTTGTAATATATTCTAATTTCTCTTACAATGTTAATTGTTAGTAGTATTTTTGGAGTTTTCGCTGCATCTCCCCCTCCCCCCCACATTCCTAATTACTTCTTCTATTTGTTTTGGTCTCATTTTCCTCACTAGAGACTTTTCTTAAATATTCAGTTGTCCTTGGTGTCCATCCATTCTGAAGATTAAGGCACAGAATTGCAGATGAGAAGCCCTATATGAGCTTCAGTGTTAGGTATCCGGGTGGAAACCAACTTTATCATGGGGTGATGCCCACATGTCAGTTGCTATAGATCGTGTGTGTGTGTGTGTGTGTGTGTGTGTGTGTGTGTGTGTGTGTATGTGTTTGCTTATCTTTATCAATGAGGACATTCTCTAGTCTCTTGCCTTTGGAGTGTAAGACTGGTCGTTAACATTCAGGGAGTCTAGTGGCAGTAGGGGATTAAAGTTCTTACCGTGGACCATAGGGTTCCATCTTGCAGTGGGCTCCCCATCCTCAGCCTCTCTGATAGGGAAGGCAAAATAATAGTGAGCTTCAGAATCCCTTCTTCAAAACAATGTACTTGAGTTCTGCTTTTAGAATAAAACATCTTAAAGGGCATTACACATGAACTGTCCTCTGGTAATACTCTTAAAGTGCCTCTCGAGAAGGACCTGCCTTCCTTCCCACAGCTCCCCTCCCCCATCAATCAGGACTGACATTAAAAAACAACAACAGTAAAATGTTTCATCCTGAAGATACAACCACATGTTTTGCCTCCATATCTATGAATAAACCTTATGATAACCTCAGCTAGAGAATAGCGAAAGGAGCATTTTAACTTTAGTCTAAACAAAATACTGGCTCCCGCCTGGTTTGGGATACAGCAGTAAGGATTGGGAAGAACAGCATTTTGGTATTTAGTATAGGTTACTTCTTTAGTTCTTTAAATTCTATTTCCTTATGTGTAAAATGGGCCAGTAAAGCTGAGGTAAACTTGGATGGTATAAAATGAGTAGTAAGAATGTTAATCTTTCTAGATTTCCTCCTTCCTTGGACATCAGCCTTTGGAGTTTGTAGTTGGCTCAGGTTGTACCCTGGTGTGACCCCTCACATTTTATGTTACCTCTCCCCTGGCTCAGATACCATGCTGAGTTTGGTGATATACCCTTCAGGAGTTCATTTTCTATTTTCCCTTTTTTAAATCATGCCTTTATATTTTCTGGGATATTGTGAGTGTGTGTCCATATCATTTATAGGGAGAATGTTGTAGAGCTGCCTAAAGAGTCTAAACATCCACTCTTTTTTTTTTCTTTAAACATTCACTCTTATTCTAACCCTTTTGGCCAAAGACCCGTGCTCTCTCACATGTTGAGTCTGTTGTGTGTCACCTTCATGAAAGTGTAAAAATGGATGAGTCACTCCAACTTCCCGCAGAGAAAGAAGGGAAACTTCTGTGGTTTTTTGTTTGTTTGTGGGAAATAATTATTCTTTACTCAGGCTAGTATGGGTGCATCATATTAAAATGCTACTCTTTGATCAGCAACAGGAGTGAAGGAAGATGTATTGCTTCATGCTTTGTGTTAATGCATGTTTGTGAAATGTGCCCTTTGGCTGTGGCTGCTATGGAGTTTGTTATTTTTGTGGCTCATTTGTTCACTCACTACTTAGGGAGAGCTAACACAGTTCAGTTACTTTGCTAGGCTTTGGTGGTAGAGTAGTGCATAAGACACTGCTTCCATTTCACTTTGAGATCAGAATAAAATAATTTGGTTGGGAAATTAAATAATTAAACAAACAATTGCAATAGAGTGTGACAAGCACTCTAGAGAAATTTAGAGTATTGTGGAAATACAGAGTAGGGGCCTTCTTGGACAGTTCCCAGAGAAGGTGATGTCTATGTCCTGAGGGAAACGTAGAATTTGACCAAGCAACAAAGAGTCAGAGTAATAAGAATATATCAAGGCCTGGGGATTCAAAGAAATAGTGTGTGTTTGTGGAGGTGAAAGAAATGTCGTGTGGCTGTTTGAGTTTGAACAAGGAATGAGGTAAAGGTAGGCAGGGCAAGATCATGCAGGGCCTTATAAGCCAGGTGCAGGAACTAGGCTGTCCTGAGGGCAATGGGAATTCTTTCAAGGGTTTTAAGGCGAGATCATATTTGTTGTACACAGATTGTGTAGATCAGATTGGAGGAGTGACAAGAGGGGGAGGCCAGTTGGAAGACGATGGTGGTAATTCAGGTACATGATGATTACTCACTCTGTAGAATTGCTGAAGACATAGATTTGGGAGAGATTAGAAGTAATACCGTCAGGCTTGATGCTATGGGATGGGAGAGAAGAATGAGGAAAGAATGGTTGTTTAGTTGCTGGTTTGGGCCACCGAACAGTTGGCAATTCTGTTCTTGGAGTTACAGTACTCAGAAAGAAGAACAGTTAGAGGGATAGGATAGGGTGGAAATTATTTTTGTGTTAGATGTGTTTTTGTGTGAAGTGACTGAGAGATACCCAAGGAATAATATTTGATGGGCATTTCATTATATAGGTCTGGAGCTCAGGAATTAGATCTGGGTTAAAGCTATAGATGTGTAAGTCAACAGAATAAGAGATCATTGTAGCCATGGGAAAGGATGAACTACCTCAGGGAATCATAATAATTAATCATGAGAGGAGAAAATAAGCCCATAGAGGAATTAAGAAGGAATAGCCAATGAGATAGATGGGGGAGTTGCAGAAGCCAGAGAAAGAATAAGAATGTTCAAAGAGCATAAAATGCTTCATGGAGCTCAATTTAGAAAAGGAGAGGGAAAGATCCTTTAGATTTGGCAATAGGGAGTTGACTGATGACCTTGACCAGAATGGAAATCAGATAGCAGTGGGTAGAGGAATGACTGAAGGTGAGGAAGTAGAGACAGTGAGTATAGGCAACACCTGAAAAATGGTTGATGAGAACCACTCCTGAGCCAGGTGGTAGTGATGGCTATTTGGGGTCAGGAGATTGGCTACATATAGGGAACTATGCAAGTAAATATATTAAAGTACTGAGAGCCAGCTTTTTCATGGATGCAGAAAGGTGATAATACATACAGAAAGGGAAAAAGCTAGAGTGGATTGGAATTTGAACTAATAGTGTGGACTCATGATTTTCAGTATATGTAGATAGAAATAGAAATAAGTATAGATGTAATTGTGTGTGTGTGTGTGTGTGTGTGTGTGTGTGTGTGTGTGTGTGTATTACAGACACACACATTTTCTAGCTCTCCCTAGGCCTTCCCAGAGAGCCCGGAAAGAGTGGCACTCTGGTGAACAGAGGTAGCATCTAAATCTTAGTTTTTGGATAACACTTTCTACTAAGAGGCATCAGGGCTCTTTGGAGAAATGACTGATTTGGGGGATGAAGCCTAGAATATCTTGCTGCCTAGAAAGTTAAGAAGGTACTCAAGAATGATGGAGCAGATCAAAAGGGACACACGAGTCAGTTTAATGTGCTTCCATGGCCAAATCTGAGAGGATTTGAGTATTAAAATAAAGAATGGCAGTAAAAGATTATAACCCATTTAACATACTAGGTGTACGGTTAATAAGGCAGATTTTTTTCAATAGATGGAGTTACACATATGTTAATATATATATGATTTGATATGGATGCTATTTTGTTGTATTGACAGCAAGCTTCAAAACTTCATATGTCAAATTTTCTGACGGTGTTAACATCATAGATATTTTTACACTTAAAAATGTCGAATTTCATGCCAAAAAAGAGCATTTGTGGGAAGTTATAATTTATTACTTTATTTTGAAGAAAAGTGTTGCTGAATACTTCAGGAAACTTATGGTGAACATGCTCCATCTCAAGATACTTGTGAACACTGATTTAAACGCTTTAAAAGTGATGATTTCGATGCAAAAGACAAAGAACGTTTAGGTCAACCGAAAAAGTTTGAAGACCAACAATTACAAGTATTATTGGATGAAGATACGTGTCAAACTCAAAAACAGCTTGCAGAAAGATTAAACGTTGCTCAGCAAACAATTTCTGATCATTTACAAGCAATGGGAAAGATTTTAAAGGAAGGAAAATGGGTGCCATAGCAACTGAACGAACGACAAATGGAAAACTGAAAAATCAGTAAAATGTTGCTTCAACAGCACGAAAGAAAGTGTTATTTGCATCGAATTGTGACTGGCGATGAAAAGTGGATTTATTTTGAGAATCCCAAATGCACAAAATCATGGGTTGATCCAGGTCAACCATCAACATCGACTGCAAGGCCGAATAGCTTCGGAAAGAAGACAATGCTCTGCGTTTGGTGGGATCAGAAAGGTGTGGTGTATTATGAGCTTCTAAAACCAGGTGAAACCATTAATACTGATCGCTACCGACAACAAATAATCAATTTGAACCACACTTTGATCATGAAATGACCAGTATGTGCCAGAAGACATGGCAAAGTAATTTTGCTTCATGATGATGCACCATCACACACTTCAAAACCAGTTAAAGACACGTTAAAAGATCTTGCCTGGGAAGTATTAACCCACCCGCCGTATTCACCAGACCTTGCTCCTTCAGATTACCACTTGTTCCGATCGATGGCACACACTCTTTCTGAGCAGCACTTCAAAACGTACAAAGAAGTGGAAAATTGGGTCTCTGAATGGTTTGCTGCAAAACAAGAAAAGTTCTATTGGGACGGTATCCACAAATTACCTGAAAGATGGGAAAATGTGTAGCTAGTGACGGACATTACTTTGAATAAAGCACTTTTGATGTTTCTCTTGAAATTATCGTGTTTTATTTCAAAATCGCATTATTAACCGGTACACCTAGTAGTAACAATCCTTGAGCACATTGATATAAATAAAGACACGAATAAGTAAATGAGAAAAAGAAAAGTTATTCCTCAAAGTGGAATGCCAACTAATAAATGTAGAAGAAGCAATAGAACTAGTATAATAATCATTTGATAACTATCATTGTTATAAGTAATTGAGGCAAGAAATATGAATGGATGCTAAAACTAGAGGGTAAAGTGGCACAAAATATGGGACATTTATCTAGACTCAAAGCATCTCTCAACAAAATATTTATTAATTACATTGGAGAAAAAAATACAGTGAAGAGAAAAAAGGTATATACTTGAGAGAATCCAAGATGGCGGCGTAGGTAAACACCTAAACTGCTGCCTCCCACAACAATTTAAACTGCAACTAAAAGACAAAACGTCTATCACCCAGAACCACGGGAAAGCTGGCTGAGTGGAAGTTCTACAACTAGAAGGAAAGAGAAAAGAGCTTTGAGACGTGCACGAGCGCTGAAAAGCTGAGGTACTGAGGCGCGTGATCCGGGCTGGCTGCGGGAGACTGGGTGCGTTGCTTTTTTCAACCCGAACGGAGACAAGCCCCCGATTACTCTGAAATCCAGTCTCTGGGGAGACGCGGGGGACCCAAACTCCTACGGGGAGAAGCTGGACTGTCTGCCAGCGAGGGTGGCTTGCTTGCAGAGCTGCCCGCAGGAATAATTGTTTACTGAACTGGGGCACGGGACTCCCAGATGCCATTGGGGATGCAGAGCCGGCTAACTAGCAGCCATTGCTGTTTGCCACGCCCTAACCTAGTGACACCCTGAGGCTCCGCCCTGCACAACCTACAAACCCACCCAAGCTCCAAGCAACCGAGTTAGCATAAGAAAAGCCTGCCCTATCGCAGCTTAACCTAGCAAACTTGCAGCCCGGGTCAGACAGTTCCAAAACCTCCAAACCCCAAGCAAAGAGGAGAAAACTGCAGCTCTCACTGTAGCTCCTGCTGAGTGGCCTCAGACAGTAGCTCTCCTGCACCCCATTGGAAATCCAGAAGCCAGTGTACCTAGTGGTCAGTGTGATACACCAGATTTCAACTCCTCACATCCATAAGTGACACATTCAAGAGGCAAACTCAGTGAGCACCGAAGCCCCACTGAAACAAGTCCTGCGTGTCTTCAGCACAGCAGTTCTTCCATTATAGATACAGGGAGTGCTCACAGCTAATTGGCCTGGAGGTCAATTCCTCCCAGCGTACCAACAGCAATTCAGGCTTAACTACACCAAGACTTTGCACTCAGCCCACAAAGGGGTGTACCAAGAGTATCCACATCAAGTGATTGGGGAGGCTGAGCTACTGCCCCCTATAGGTCACCTACCACACAAAGCCACTCCATCAACACAGGGAAGCAGCCAAAATGCAGAAACAAAGAAACATGTCACGAATGAAAGAAACGGAGGAAAGCAAACTACTGGATGACATAGAGTTCAGAACCACATGTATAAGGTTACTCAAGAATCTTCTAAAAACCGCTGAGAAACTTGATGACACTTCTGAGGAGCTTAGTGAGACCTTCAAGGACCTTAATGAGAATGCCAAAAAAATGGAAAAGGATCAGTCAGAAATGAAGCATACACTGTCTGAAATAAAAAATATACAGAAACTCAACTGTAGATCAACATACCCCAAGAATCAAACCAAAGATCTGAAATATGTGGAAACAAAAAACATCCAACCAGAAAAACAAAAAGAAAAAAGAATCCAAAAATATGAAGATAGTGTAAGGAGCCTCTGGGACAACTTCAAGCGAACCAACATCCGAATTTTTGGGGTGCCAGAAGAAGGGAGAGAGCAAAATATTGAAAACCCATTAGAAGAAATAATGACAGAAAACTTTCCCTACCTGGTGAAAGAAATAGACTTACAAGTTCAGGAAGCACACAGAACCCCATACAAGAGGATCCCAAAGAGGACCACACCAAGACACATCATAATTAAAATGCCAAGGGCAAAAGACAAAGAGAGAATATTAAAAGCAGCAAGACAAAAACAGTTACCTACAAGGGAGTACCCATACGACTGTCAGCTGATTTCTCAACAGAAACTATGCAGGCCAGAAGGGAGTGGCAAGAAATATTCAAAGTGATGAACAGCAAGAACCTACAACCAAGATTACTCTACCCAGCAAAGCTATCATTCAGAGTTGAAGGACAGATAAAGAGCTTCACAGACAAGAAAAAGCTAAAGGAGTTCATCGCCACCAAACCAGGATTACATGAAATGCTGAAGGGTATTCTTTAAGAAGAGGAAGAAGAAGAAAAAAGTAAAGATAAAAATTATGAACAACAAAATGACATCAAATACATACCTACCAACAAGTGAATCTAAAAATCAGGTGAATAAAAAATCTGAAGAACAGAATGGACTGGTGAATACAGTAGAATCAGGGACATAGAAAGGGAGTGGACTGACGATTCTCAGGGGAAGCAAGTGTGAGGGGTGTGGGAAGAGATTGGACAAAAATCTTAATCCTATGGATGAAGACAGTGGCGGGGGGTAAGGGCATGGGGTGGGGTGGGGAATCAGGTGGAGGAGAGCTATGGGGGGTAAAAAAAAGGGGAACACCTGTAATAATCTGAACAATAAAGATTTATAAGAAAAAAAAATACAGTGAAGAAATCCAGCAGACACCATCTTGATTAAGTGATTAAGGTTATCACCACTAGGGAGACAAAATGACATGTTTTCTACCCGTCAGACTGCAACGAGAGGAATCCAGCATCACTTCTGTGCTAGTCCTGCCGGAGCAGATAACCTGGATCTATGGTGAGGAAGCATCAGACAATCTCAAATTGAGCTCCATTAGCGAAAGTCTTCAAATCTGCTTCGATCTACTGTAATCTTTGAAAGTATCAAGGAAAAACCAAGGAACTGTTCCACATTGAAAGAGACTAGAGAGATGTAACAGCTGGGTACAGTACCTGATTTCCGCCCCCGCTATAAACAATGTCATGAGGCAACTAACCAAACTTGAATGGGGTCTCTATGTGAAGGGCATTCAGGAGTTCTTTGTACTCCTATAAGTTTAAAATTGTTTCAACACAAAATAGGACATCATTAAAAGAATGAAAAGCAGTGCAACAAAATCCTGGTAGACAGGGAAGGACTGAAAACAGCTCAAAATTAGAGAGAGGAAAGGGTAAGGCCCCTAGTAAGTAGGGGAGGATGGCACTGCCACCCTAGAGCATGGATTCACTTGGAGATGAGAGCCTCTGTTTTTGCCATAGGGACAAAAGGTAAAATCGCATGTAGAGGAAAGCATGGAGCTTGTGGGTAGAGGTAATTTTGAAGATCTGTAGGACCACTTAAGGTATATATATTCATTTTTCTGTGGGGATTGCAAACTCTTCTTTAGGAGTAGAAAGTGAACCTGAGAAAGTTTAGGGAGTTCTTCTGGTCAGATCACTTTTTTCTTTCTTGGTAACTAGGATGTAGTGTTGCCTGCTGAATGTGGGGGGGGGGGGGGGGAGAAGGAGGGAAGCAAGTTAGGAATCTGAGGAAAGTGAAGGCTTGAGATAGCCACTGTGGATAAAGTGCTAAGGCAACATGATAGGATTGTGAGGCAGCATTGAGGGCCCAATCAAGATTAAAAACTGAATCTCTTTATCTGAGAGTCAGAATACCTTCACTTTGAAAGAACTATTGATTTCTGATTGTGCTACATTAGGCTGGTTTGGTGGTGTTTTGTAAGACTTCATAGGTATGTGATTTGATTTGAAATTGTTTTCTGGGCCTTCTGCCTACCGGCTGTACACATCCCAATTAAATCTCTTGTATTTGAGCAACACTTTAAAGGTCAGGGTCCCAAACGAGACATCATTCTCTGCTATGGTTTTTGAAATTATCTTATTTCTAAAATTTATAGGAGCACTCGTTGGTGTGGCTCAGTTGGTTGGGCATTGTCTCATGCACCAAGAGGTTGCCAGTTCTATTACCATCAACAGTATATGCCGGGATCACGGGCTTGATCCCCAGTAGAGAGTGTGCAGGAGGCAGCTGATTGATGTTTCTCTGTCCCCCTTCACCTCCCCTCCCCCTGTCTTCCTCTCTCTCTAAAAATCAATACACTATTCTTTAAAAAAATGTTATAGGATCAATAATTGTGTATTATCTAGGAATATTAAGATGCTATTTTATTTATCCCTTTAAAACCTTCCTACAACATTTTAGTCAGCTTTGCATTCTGCTCATTAGAAGCTTCAGAGGAGAGCCATGAAGGTGATTAAAGGAAGAGAGGACAAAGGAGGAAGATAATTTAGCTTCAAGGAAAGCTGAGGACATGTTTGCTAATTCTTTAAGTTGTTATTTTTGATATTTTTTCATTCATCCGTCATAGAGTAGGTGTGGAGGAGGAAGTGAGCTTAAGGTGAAACATGTGAGATTGTGGTTACTCACGGGAAAGGCTGTGTGGTAGCCATGGTTGCTTATACTAGAGGGGTGTGACTGAGGAATATCTCAGAATCCATTTGCAGTGGGAACTTTGAATAGCATTTATGTCCATTTGCCCATTTGACTGAGATGGTAGAGGTTGGATCGAATGATCTTTTTACTCCCCCAAAGAAGACAGCAGAATGATGTAAAAACCTGAGCTTTTTGCAAGTTTTGGGATTCAATGTTTGCTTTTGATATTTAGATAAAAAGTATAGATTAGATTGAGAATATTTAATTCACCCTTGTTTCCACCCAGGGTGGGCCTTTGAGGGAATTCAGTTTCTTACCAGTCCTAAATTTCTTAGTGTTTCAGGTGATTTCAGACTTGCCACTGTTTCAGCAATAAGAAATTTGACTGCTACTTGTCATCATTATCTGTGTCCTGGCCCTTAGTCTTATTTCTTTCCAGCCTTTATTTGTTGGGAATATGTCAGACTTGGGTTTCTTTTATATTTATTGTGAAGTATAACACATATACAGGAAAGTACAGAATGTGGAGAAATGCTTAATGAATGATGACAAAATGACCACTCATGTAACCATCATCCTGATGAAGAAATACAGCATTACTAGAACCTCAGTAGCCCCCTACCCACCTCTCCTTCCTAAAGATCCATTCCCCTGACTTTTAACACTATAGCTTGTTTCTGCCTGTTTTTAACCTTTACATATGTGGAACCATATAATATGCATTATTTTGTATCTGGCCAATATGGCTCCACATTATATTTGTGACATTTAATATGTTGTTGTGTATAGCTGTTCCATGTTTATTTACACTGTTGTATAATGTTTTCTTGTATTGCACATACCGCTATTGCAATTTGGATAGTTTCTAGTCTTGGCTATTCTGAGTATTGCTGCTATGAGCATTAAGGACATGGTGCTCTGAGTACATACAGCATTTCTGCTGGAAGTGGAATTGCTGAATCATAGGATGTGCATAGCTTCAGTTTTTAAAGGGAATGCTAAACTGCTTCCAAAGTGATAGTATTCCACCTTTATCTATTGTTCAATTTGCTGGCATGTAGTTGTTCGTAATATTTTCTTATAATCCTTTGTATTTCTTTGGTGTCAGTTGTTACTTTTCTCCTTTCATTTCTGATTTCATTTACTTGGGTCCTCTTTTTCTTGATGAGTCTGGTTAAAGGTTTATCAATCTTGATTATTTTTTCAAATAAACAGCTCTTGGTTTCATTGACATTTTGTATTGTTTATTAGACTCTATTTCATTTATTTATGCTTTGATCTTTATTATTTCCTTCCTTCTACTCACTTCGGGCTTTGTTTTTTGTTCCTTTTCTAGTTTCTTTATGTGTACATTTAGATTATTTATTTGATATTTTTCTTTTTTCTTTAGGTAGGCATGTATTGCTATGAATTTCCCTTTTAGGACTGTGTTTACTGTGTCCCATAGAATTTGTTCTGTGTTTTCATTTTCATTTGTCTCAAGGTATCTTTTGATTTCTTCCCTGATCTCATTTTTAACCCATTAATTTTTTAGTAACATGTTATTTAGCCTCCATGTGTTGGTGCTTTTTCAGTTTTATTCTTTTAATTGATTTCTAGTTTCATACCATTATGGTCAAAGAAGATGCCTGATGAGATTTTAATCTTCCTTAATTTATTGAGACTTGCTCTGTGGCCTTTTGATTCGAAGTGGGTCTCTGTAGACAGAACATATGTGGATCTTGTTTTCTTATTCAGCTATCCTATGTCTTTTGATTAGAGTATTCAATTAGCTTATGTTTAAAGTGATTATTGATAAGTATGTATTTATTACCATTTTGTTATACATATTTATGTTCCTCCTTTTTTCTTTTCTTAAAGAAGTTTCTTTAACATTTCTTATAATACTAGTTTGGTGGTCATGAACTTCTTCAGCGATTTTTGTCTGAGAAGCTCTTTATTTCTCCTTCAATTTTAAATGTTAGTCTTGTTGGGTAGGGTATTCTTGGTTGTAGGCCCATGCTTTTTATTTCACTGAGCCACACTGGCCTGGCTAGTCACACACCTCTTAAACCTTTCAGTAAAGGAACTCCTAACTCTTGTCTAAAAAGTCCATTCAGTTATCCTGTAGTTTCAAAGTTAATCCTTCTATTTTAGAAGTGAAATCATGAAGTCAATTAGAAAACTCTTCTAGTGAATTGCAATTAGAACCTTCAACAATAGAAAAATTTGGAAATTAAAAAATTTAAAATTCAAACTGCTTGACTTACATATTTAGGTTCTTAGATATTTACACCTATATTTCCTTTTAGACACTAATATACTTTGTTGGGCTGTTTAAACTATTTCTAATCTTATAAAAAGACAATATATTCAGTTTGTATGTAAGTATGTGTTACTTGAGGGTCTTTTCAAAAATCCTCTTTGAGAGCCCATTATTTTCTCAGAAGTAAAATACCTGTTATAGAGGAAGGCTTTTATGTTACCTTTCAAGACTGGCTAGGTGCAGTGGTCAGCAAACTGCGGCTCACGAGCCACATGTGGTTCTTTGGCCCCTTGAGTGTGGCTCTTCCACAAAATACCACGGCCTGGGCGAGTCTATTTGAAGAAGTGGCGTAAGAAGAAGTTTACGTTTAAAAAATTTGACTCTCAAAAGAAATTTCAATCGTTGTATTGTTGATATTTGGCTCTGTTGACTAATGAGTTTGCCAACCACTGGCCTAGGGATATGGAGAATTACTGACCCTAACCATAGACCCAGCACCTTTTAGCTATTGAGGAATGCCCCCCAGAGGGAGAAGTGGCTGGAATTACTGCCTCTTCTTTGAGGCACTGTCAGGTGATTTAGGTTTACTTTGACCTGGGTTATAAAACGGTTATTGCAAGAGTTGGGAGACAGAAATAGCTGTCTTTGCATGAGAATATTTGCACAGAAAAGAAAAAAAACATGTTGGAAAATGTGCTTTATTAGTAATACTATGTGTAGCATTAATAAAAAAATTAAAGGGTTCTATTTTCTAGATTAGTGATTCTCAAATTCTTTTGGAATCAGAACCACTTTACATTTGTAAAAATTATTAAGAAACCCAAAGTGCTTTTGTTTATGTAAGTTAAAACTTAGAAGTAAATATTTATTCATTTCAAATTATGGTAAAAAAACTACCACATGTTATGATATGAGTTATTTTATATAAATATATTTATAAAATAAAACACTTAGTGAGAATAATGACATTGTTTTATATGTTTGCAAATCTCTTGCTTAATAGAAGACATCTGGATTCTTATCTATGTCTGCATTCAATATGCAACATGTTGCTTTCATTGAAACATGAAGAAGATCTGACTTGACACAGATAGTATGTAGTTGGAAAAGAGAGGAGTAGCCTTTTCAAGCTGCTTGACTTCCCTGTGGAGATTCTTTGGTACTACACTAGAATTTAACAAGTGGTGGCTTTTAGAAGACTAGTTGCAGTGTGGAATATAAAGCCATTTTAATGAACTCTTCTTAATCTGTAACTTTAAATTCAATTGGTATAACATGCACCCTTAACGGACCTTTTATTCATGTGTGATATTGTAATATAATGTATTGGTTACTTGAAAAATGGTGTCCTAAGAGTTCCAAATATTGAAACATTTCATTATATAAAATTATATTCAATAAATTGGATTCTCTGATATGTCAGTTTGGTTCTGCTTCAGCATTTTTAGATGTAGACAGTGTGACTGTAGGTTGAAAATCTTAGTCTTATTATCCCATTTTATGACAACAGTTCATCCTTAAATTGGGAAAAAGTATATTTTAAGTTTTCCTTTAGACTGAGATAAAATGTATTAAACTATAAAATTAGTTTTAATTAATATTAAAATATGTTTTTATTTGAAACCTTAAAAATATTATTGTGAAACAAGTTAAAAGGTACCTAGTCTTTTTGTGTTTCTGTATAGGTTGCAAGGAAAACTTTGGGATTCAAAATCATAATTTATTGAACGGTAATGCAGTTACAGATATTGCAGCAGGAGTAACCAGAGGCAGCTAGTAAGAGCACAGAACTACTGAGTTAATCTCTGAAATGCACCTTTTCATACCCTAAACCTCAACTGAGGAACATACCAGGATATACAAGCACATATTCTATTAGCTATCAGAGTGATGATGTCATCACACATTATGTAGTTTCTGGAAAATTCCACTGTACACTCAAAAGAGGGAGAGAGAAAAAGCAAATGTTTTATCTTTACTGTGAAAATAGTTTTGGACTTAAGTCCTCCCTCACTGCCCCACCCCCCAAAAGATTCTCAGGGATCCTCTTGTCCCTTGGCCACACTTAAAGAATCACTATTCTAGATGTAGGAATCCTTAAAGGGTGTTCTGAGTTACCTCTGAAAGTCCCTGGACATTTTTTATATTTTGCAGCTCCAAAGCAGGTGTGGTAATTCCATGTCGAGTTATTCCTCATCTAAGCCTTATTCTGTGTCTTCTCATAACATTAGCTCTGATACATTTCGTCATGCCATATGAATAAGGGCAAGGGCAAGAAAATGGAAGAATGGTGGACACTTATTACATGGAATACATTGGTTAATTCATTTATATCTTTAATATGAGAAGAAATGCATAATCTTGGTTCGAGGCTTGCCTTTACTGTTGTAGAACCATGTTTCTCATTCCTTGGTCCAGTTTATGATTGGAAAGAATGAAGATTTGGGTAAGAACATCAACCTGCTCTACCTAGGGTCTGGCTGCTCATGCTGCTGAGGGAAACCAGGCTAGGCTTTTCATAGGGACAGAGGTCTCAGCTTCCTCTCCTGTAGCAATGATGATATTGGGGTACGTGCTCCTATCCAGTCTTTTAATTGGAACACTGCTTGTATCTCCAAGTCCCATACCAGAGCTCTCTCACACATTGAGTTTAATGTGATAATTAGCTATGATTAAATTGCCTATTAAACAAAGTGACCTTAATCAATAATATGCTATTATAATTGGGAAGATGTTAAATTATTAAATACCTTGTGCTATATTTCTTTGATTCTTAAGTGTACATTTCGACATATTTTACCAATACTGAAATGAGAATGCGATTTTCAACCAAAGATGTGGCCATTTAACTGGTGGACATTTCCCCTCTCCCCCCACAACTTCGTGAAATAGTATCAGTTTTTGTTTTAATTTTGAAATGTTATCTTCAAATACATTTCTTTTGTTATAAATTACAAATGTCTATTTCATGAGGAAGACTACAATATATTTTTCATATTTAATTCTGTTCATAATAGGTTTTTTTTAGAACAGTGGAACTGATACAAGAGCCCATAGAAGGTTCTCCTGGTCTGAGTTTCTACTTCAAAATTAATGGATTTCCCATATTTCTGAAAGGATCAAACTGGATCCCAGCAGATTCGTTCCAGGATCGAATAACCTCTGACTTGTAAGTTATCATCTTTCTTTTCTTGTTTCTCTTTTATTAACAGAGCCACAAAGCTTAAGAGTTGCTCATTCTTACTTTTGTTAGTTCCAGTCAAAGTAATTGAGGGGCAATATAGAATATTCTAGGATAAAAATTTTTCTAAAAGATGATCAAAGTTGCCCCCCACCCCCGCTACTGTTTTGAAGAGCACCTTAAATATTTTTGTTCATCCTTTTAAATACTTATCTCTTCATACTAAGATATCTGCATATTCCTTTACTTTTACCTTAATAAAAAGAAATAAAAACAATCTTTAAAATTTTAGATCTACGGAAAAAAGTTGAAGTATTTTTCTGTGAGAATAGAACAATAGAAGAAAGTAATATTTTTTATATTGGGTTTGTAAACTAATGTCTTTGGGATAGTGAAGATAAGCCTTGTGAAGTGAAAATAAACACTGCTTTTTAAAAATATATATTTTTATTGATTTCAGAGAGGAAGGGAGTGCGAGAGAGAGATGGAAACATAAATGATGAGAGAGAATCATTGATCGGCTGCCTCCTGCACGCCCCCTACTGGGGATCGAGCCCGCAACCCAGACATAAGCCCTTGATCAGAATCGAACCCACGACCCTTCAGTCTGCAGGACGACGCTCTATCCACTGAGCCAAGCTGGCTAGGGCTAAACACTGTTAATGTATTTACAAATGTATAAATATGCATTGTAGTATATTATTAGATGTTTAGAATGTAGATGTGGTTGGTAACTAAACTCTAATTTTGCCCAAACTTGTAGTAATTTCCTTTTACTTCGAAATGTATATATTGTTTTGAATTTTATATTAAAATGAAGTTATTCTCCAGACATAGGCCCAGATAATTAGCTGTCTCTCTCTTTTAATGCTCCTTTCCTATCTGGCTGGTTTTGGTGGCAGCTGTTCAGCACAGCTGGGCCTATAAGTAAACCTGCCTGTTGGCACCTTTGCTCAGTCAATGCTCTGGGTCCCAGGCTAGCCTATTACTAGTCTTTTTCATTCCTTTCTGGGTATTGCTCTGGAGATGAAAGGTACATGCTCTCAAAGTGGCCGTAAATTTCTAGACTTTTCTTTTTTAATTTTTATTGATTTCAGAGAAAAAGGAAGAGGGAGAGAGAGATAGAAACATCAATGATGAGAGAAAATCATTGATCGGCTACCTCCTGCATGTCCCCTAATGGGGATTGAGCCCGCAACCCTGGCATGTGCCCTTGACCGGAATTGAACCTGGGACCTTTCAGTCCACAGGCTGACGCTCTAGCCAGTGAGCCAAACCAGCTAGGGCCAAACCATCATCATTTTAAAATGAATTTTTCTAGCAGAGATTTTAAATGTGTTTATCACCCACAATGTGTTTCTTAAAATCTTTTTTTTTGGTATCCCCAAGTTTTCAGATTAGTGTCTGCTTTTAAAATTTCTCTATAGGTTATCACTCCTTTTGCAGTCTGTCGTGGATGCTAACATGAATACTCTTCGGGTGTGGGGAGGAGGTGTTTACGAGCGAGATGAATTCTATGAACTCTGTGATGAACTAGGAATAATGGTGAGTAATTGACAGCATTTTATTTCTTGACTAGAGGCCCAGTGCATGAATTTGTGCACTGGTGGGGTCTGGCTGGCCCACCCTGATCAGGGCCGATTGGGCCGGGCTGGCTGGGAGGAGGGGACGCAGGAGGTTGGCTGGCCAGCCCCGCCCTGATCAGGATGGGAGAGGCAAATAGGGGGCGGAGACGACTGAGGGGAGGGGTCATGGGTGGTTGGCCGGCTGGCCCCACCCCCTGGTTGAATTTCCGGTTGAACTCCTGGTCAAAAGGACAATTTGCATATTAGCCTTTTATTATATAGGACTAGAGGCCCAGTGCACGAAATTCATGCATGGGCGGGGGTCCCTCAGCCCGGCCTGCACCCTCTCCAATCTGAGACCCCTCAGGGACATGCCTCTCGCAACTTGCCTGTCTGCCTGATCGCCCCTAACCGCCTCTGCCTCAGCCCTGCACCCAGGACCCAGGCTTCCCTCCCTGTGGCCTGCCACAGGCATCTGGGACTAGGGCTGGCTTTGCCCAGGCCGGCCACAGGCACAGGCATCCAGGACCGTGGGCGGGCGGCTTCTCCCAGGCCCAGCTTTGTCAGGAAGGCTGTCCGGAAGACGTCTGGTCTAATTAGCATATTACCCTTTTATTAGTATAGATATGTTACTTTTTCAGCGTTCTGAGAGGGTGATATTGCTCATTCCTTCTTTTCTCAGAGTCAGGAATGATGTTCCTTTTTTTTTTTTTTGCAAAAAATTAAATGGCATCTTAAGAATCAAGAGCCAGAGTTGATAGCGAATATCACAATTATTTAATTATTTTTGAATGATAAGCGTTCTCTATAGTAGCTATATCAGTATATATCTACCTACATTTTCTTTGTGATTTGAGAGTATGCATAAAAAAGAAAATAAGATATTTAAAAACTTTAACTTTAAGGAGCACCAACAAGCCCTAGAGAGAAGAAAAATAATAAAATTAAAGGTGTGCTAGCACTCCCAACATGTTTTGCATTAGTGAGGATTACACAGAGGAAATGTATTTTTAGTTCTGGTATTACAGTTCTAAAATTTAAAGCTCTCCATATAAGAGTAGTAATTATAATAATATGATAATGCTGATGGTCATGATGATGTGACAATATTCTGTAATAGTAATTGATGCCAGACATTGTTCTCCGTGCTCTGCATCTATTATTTTGTTTGAACTTCATGCCCATTCTGTGGGGTGGTGGTTGTTGCTCTATATCCACATTTGACAGAGAAGGAAACTGACATGTGCAGGGTTAAATAACTTGCCCACAGCACATGGTGGGGCTATGGCAGAGGCAAGGTTCCCAGTCAGGCCCACTGAGTCGGGGCCCTGCTCTCAGCCACTCAGCAGGACAGCCTCCCCAGGAATGGAGCCTATATGGTGTCAGTACTAAAATGTCCATGTAGTAATTATTTTTGGCCATGAAAATGTATTCCTTCATAAACAATGTATGTTTCTTTCTTTTTCTGTTTTAATTAAATATATCTTTATTGTTGAGAGTATTAGAGATGCCCCCCGTTGTCCCCCTCCACCAGGCTCCTGCCCCTCCCCAGGCCTTTACCACCCTATGTTGTCTGTGTCCATGGGCTATGCATATATGCATATAAATTCTCTGGTTAATCTCTTCCCACTTTCCCCCTCCTCCCTTTCCTCTGAGAAATGTATGTTTTTAACAGTCTGGTCCATCTCTCAATACCAAATTCCAAGTGACAATTAGAGTGAGTTAGGAGTAAGAGGGGCTGTGGTAGGAAGCTTCATTTTGAATTTTATATCCCCTTCAACACACTCACTGTTTCCTCACTTGAATTCTCAGTCTTTCCTGCCTACCTTGCATTTTATCTCCTTGGGTTTTCCTACGGTTATGTGCAGTTCTGGGAAGTCACGGGGACCCCAAGTGCTGTGCACATAGTAGTGCTCAAATGATCACACTCATTTTTCATCTGCATGAATGATCATCCCCACAGTTCAGAGTGAAGAATGTATTTCTGGGTAGTAAAATCCATGGGAGCGCTTTATCACCTTTGATTTGATTTGCTAGGTATGGCAGGATTTCATGTTTGCCTGTGCCCTTTATCCAACGGATGCGGACTTCATAAATTCAGTGAGAGCAGAAGTTGCTTACCAGGTACGTTACTACCATTTCAGAAGAAGGAAAAGGCTTACATTTTAGTTTTGCCTTTTGTTAAACCACTCCACGTTTCTTTCTTTTCTTTTTTTAAATAAATCTTTATTGTTCAGATTATTACAGTTGTTCCTCTTTTTCCCCCCCATAGTTCCCCTCCACCTGGTTCCAATCCCACCCTCTGCCCTTACTGCCACCGCCCCCCCCCCCGCCACTGTCCTCATCCATAGGTTTATGATTTTTGTCCAGTCTCTTTCCGCACCCCTCACACCCCTTTCCCCCAAGAATTGTCAGTTCACTCCCTTTCTATGCCCTGATTCTATTATATTCCCCAGTGTATTCTGTTCATCAGATTTTTTATTCACTTGATTTTTAGATTCACTTGTTGATAGATATGTATTTGTTGTTCATAATTTTTATCTTTACCTTTTTCTTCTTCTTCCTCTTTTTAAAGAATACCTTTCAGCATTTCATATAATACCGGTTTGGCAGTGATGAACTCCTTTAGCTTTTTCTTATCTGTGAAGCTCTTTATTGGCCCTTCAATTCTGAATGATAGCTTTGCTGGGTAGAGTAATCTTGGTTGTAGGTTCTTGCTATTCATCACTTTGAATATTTCTTGCCACTCACATCTGGCTTGCATAGTTTCTGTTGAGAAATCAGCTGACAAGTCTTATGGGTGCTCCCTTGTAGGTAGGTAACTGTTTTTCTCTTGCTGCTTTTAATATTCTCTCTTTGTCTTTTGCTCTTGGCATTTTAATTATGATGTGTCTTGGTGTGGTCCTCTTTGGATTCCTTTTGTTTGGGGTTCTCTGGGCTTCCTGGACTTGTAAGTCTATTTCTTTTACCAGGTGGGGGAAGTTTTCAGTCATTATTTCTTCAAATAGGTTTTCAGTATTTTGCTCTCTCTCTTCTTCTGGCACCCCCATAATTAAGATGTTGGTATGCTTGAAGTTGTCCCAGAGGCTCCTTACACTATCTTCATATTTTTGGATTCTTTTATCTTTTTGCTTTTCCTGTTGGGTGCTTTTTGCTTCTTTGTATTTCAAATCTTTGACTTGATTCTTGTGATCCTCTATTCTGCTATTGGATCTCTGTATATTATTTTTTATTTCAGTCAATGTATGCTTAATTTCTAGCTGGTCCTTTTTCATATCCTCAAGGGTCTCACTAAATTTATCAGCCTTTTCTAGAAAATTCTTGAAAAATCTTATAACTGTGGTTTTGAACTCCATATCCAGTAGTTTGCTTTCCTCCATTTCTTTCATTTGTGACCTGTTTCTTTGTCTCCACATATTGGCTTCTTCCCTGAGATGTTGGAATGGCTTTGTGAGCTAGGTGTCCTATAGTGTCCAGTGGCTCAGCCTCCCCAGTTACCTGAGGTGGACACTCTTGGTGCACCCCTTTGTGGGCTGTGTGCACAGTCTTGTTGTAGTTAAGCCTTGATTGTTGTTGGTATCACTGGGAGGAATTGACCTCCAGGCCAAATGACTGTGAGGATCAGCTGTGTCTACGCTGGGAGAACTTCTGTGCTGGAGACACCCTTATGGGGCAAGACTTACTTCAGTGGGGCTTTGGTGCTCACTGAGTCTGCCCCCTGAGTGTGTCCCTTATGGATCTGAGGAGTTGTAATCTGGATGGTCCCACTCTCACCACTGGATACACTGGCTCTTGGATCTCTAAGGAGGTGCTAATTTAGCCTCTGCCTGAGGCTACCCAACAGGAGCTACGGAGAGATCTGCAGATTCCTCTTTGTTTGGGTTTTGGAGGTGCCCAGATGAGTCCCAGCTGTGAAGCAATGCAAGCTGCTGTGGGGCCTTGGGCCTTCTTTTGGATGTTCTGGGTCTCTCTGACCCAGCTGTAGTTTGTTAGGTAATTTTAGATTGCAAAAGGCCAGGCCATTCATATGCAAAAGCCTCTGCGTGCAGCTTGGGTGGGGCGGGGTTTCAGGAAATCAACAGGGTGGAGCAAACAGCAATGGCTGATCCTCAGCTCTGCCCTAAGAGGCCCCTGAGACTCAATGTCCCGCGGTAATTGCTGCAAGCACCTCTGAGAGAAAGCCTCCCTCGAGTTCTGTGGGATGCCAGGCAGTCCAGTTTCTCCCCATATGAGTCTAGGTCCCCAGAGTCTCGCCCAGTTTTTTATTTATTTATTTATTTATTTATTTATTTATTTATTTATTTATAAATAAATCTTTATTGTTCAGATTATTACAGGTGTTCCTCTTTTTTTTTCCCCCATAGCTCCCCTCCAACTGATTCCCCACCCCACCCCATGCCCTTACCCCCCGCCACTGTCTTCATCCATAGGAGTAAGATTTTTGTGCAATCTCTTCCCGCACCCTTCACACCTGCTTCCCCTGAGAATCGTTGGTCCACTCCCTTTCTATGTCCCTGATTCTATTATATTCACCAGTCCATTCTGTTCTTCAGATTTTTTATTCACTTGATTTTTAGATTCACTTGTTGGTAGGTATGTATTTGATGTCATTTTGTTGTTCATAATTTTTATCTTTACCTTTTTCTTCTTCTTCCTCTTCTTAAAGAATACCCTTCAGCAATTCATGTAATCCTGGTTTGGTGGTGATGAACTCCTTTAGCTTTTTCTTGTCTGTGAAGCTCTTTATCTGACCTTCAACTCTGAATGATAGCTTTGCTGGGTAGAGTAATCTTGGTTGTAGGTTCTTGCTGTTCATCACTGAATATTTCTTGCCACTCCCTTCTGGCCTGCATAGTTTCTGTTGAGAAATCAGCTGACAGTCATATGGGTACTCCCTTGTAGGTAATTAACTGTTTTTCTCTTGCTGCTTTTAATATTCTCTCTTTGTCTTTTGCCCTTGGTATTTTAATTATGATGTGTCTTAGTGTGGTCCTCTTTGGATTCCTCTTGTATGGGGTTCTGTGCGCTTCCTGAACTTGTAAGTCTATTTCTTTCACCAGATAGGGAAAGTTTTCTGTCATTATTTCTTCTAATAGGTTTTCAATATTTTGCTCTCTCCCTTCTTCTGGCACCCCAAAAATTCGGATGTTGGTTCGCTTAAAGTTGTCCCAGAGGCTCCTTACACTATCTTCATATTTTTGGATTCTTTTTTCTTTTTGTTTTTCTGGTTGGATGTTTTTTGTTTCCACATATTTCAGATCTTTGGTTTGATTCTTGGGGTATGTTGATCTACAGTTGAGTTTCTGTATATTTTTTATTTCAGACAGTGTATGCTTCATTTCTGACTGATCCTTTTCCATTTTTTTGGCATTCTCATTAATATCCTTAAAGGTCTCATCAAGTTTCTCAGCGGTTTTAAGAAGATTCTTGAGTAACCTTATAAATGTGGTTCTGAACTCTATGTCGTCCAGTAGTTTGCTTTCCTCCATTTCTTTCATTCGTGACATGTTTCTTTGTCTCCGCATTTTGGCTGCTTCCCTGTGTTGATGGAGTGGCTTTGTGTGGTAGGTGACCTATAGGGGGCAGTAGCTCAGCCTCCCCAATCACCTGATGTGGATGCTCTTGGTACACCCCTTTGTGGGCTGAGTGCAAAGTCTTGGTGTAGTTAGGCCTTAATTGCTATTGGTACACTGGGAGGAATTGACCTCCAGGCCAATTAGCTGTGAGCACTCCCTGTGTCTGTAATGGAAGAACTGCTGCGCTAAAGACACGCTTATGGGGCAGGACTTGTTTCAGTGGGGCTTTGGTGCTCACTGAGTTTGCCTCTTGAATGTGTCACTTATGGATGTGAGGAGTTGAAATCTGGTGTCTCACACTGACCACTAGGTACACTGGCTTCTGGATCTCCAATGGGGTGCAGGTCAGCTACTGTCTGAGGCCACCCAGCAGGAGCTACAGTTTTCTCCTCTTTGCTTGTGGTTTGGAGGTTTTGGAGCTGTCTGACCAGGGCTGCAAGTTTGCTAGGTTAAGCTGCGATAGGGCAGGCCTTTCTTATGCTAACTAAGCTGCTTGAAGCTTGGGTGGGTTTGTAGGTTGTGCAGGGCGGGGCCTCAGGGTGTCACTAGGCTAGGGCGTGGCAAACAGCAATGGCTGCTAGTTAGCCGGCTCTGTGTCCCCAAGGGCGTCCCGGAGTCCCATGCCCCAGTGCCGTAAACAATTATTCCTGCGCGCAGCTCTGCAAGCAAGCCACCCTCACTGGCAGACAGTCCAGCTTCTCCCCGTAGGAGTTTGGGTCCCCCGCGTCTCCGCAGAAACTGTATTTCAGAGTAATCGGGGCCTTGTGTCCTTTGGGTTGAAAAAAGCAACGCCCGCAGCCAGCCCGGATCATGCGCCTCTGTACCTCAGCTTTTCAGTGCTCGTGCACGTCTCAATGCTCTTTTCTCTTTCCTTCTAGTTGTAGAACTTCCACTCAGCCAGCTTTCCCGTGGTTCTGGGTGATAGACGTTTTGTCTTTTAGTTGTATTTTTGAAATTGTTGCACGAGGCAGCAGTTTAGGTGTTTACCTACGCCGCCATCTTGGATTCCTTCTCGCCCAGTTTTTTATCTTCACTTTTCTTTCATACAAATAACTTAATATGATATCTGTGTGCCTTCCAGAAGAGGAGAACTTTTAATGCAGAGTTCGTTAACATTTTATATTGAAGCTTACCATGAAATTCTCAGTCAGTTTGAAGGGTATCATAGAGTCACTGAAGTTTTCTTTCCTCTTCAGTGTTTGTATGACCAGCACCACAAACATGTCAGTCATGACTGGTAGCAGCCTCACTTATCTGGGCATATGTAGAGGTAAATAAAGGAACTAATATTTATAAGGATGATTTAGAAAAACACAGGATGTTAATTTTTTAAAATGAGATATACCTCTTCAATGCATCTCTGTATCATATATGAATTACTTAGCATCTTGAATGGAGACCACAGTGGAAACAGCAGCCACTGAATGATCTATCACTGTGATCATCCATTACTGTGAAAGAGAAGTGGTAAATACCACCGAGGTTCTATTGTTAAACGATGTTCCAAAAGACTTTCTCATTGACTCCCTTTGTTGTCCTCAAAGGTTTAATTGCCCTCTTCTATTGGGGTGCATCTCCCAGTGTGTCAGAGAGCTGGATCTTTTTCCCCTTATGTAGGGCTGACCCACAGTGAGCCCAGGTCATACAGACTTGAATTTTTTTCAATATTGTTAACTTTTTATTCCATATTCTTACAGTTTATTTTAATGTATAGCACTGTGGAGAGCGGCTACAGTGTTTGGACAGGTTCAAGTCTTGGACTAATGAGAGGGCACAGTTCTCTCATGGCCATGTGTAAATTCCAGCTTGGAGGGCAGAGCCCTCCCAGCAAAATTATAGCCAACTGCTATAGTTGTAAGCTTGAACTTATGGTCTGAACATTTTCCCCCACGTGCCTAAGTGATATAGGCTGCAAGTAAACAAAGCTTGATCAGGTGCATGTAATTGAGTAGGATCGAAACCCATGAGAACGTTGTAAACATCTTGACCACGCCCTTATTTACCTCGTGGCATCTGGCTGTAAAATAAAGATACGGCTTGTAGTCCGTGTCACTGTCTCTCCATCAGAGAGGCAGCGTCCCACTAAGACCCAGCTTTCATTCTCTTGTCTGTCTTTTCTCAGTCCTTCACCGCCCCCTGTCAGGTTCACCCTTGGCCGTGCTGGCGTGGCACATGGCACACACAAAAAGATATTTTCCCCATGCCTTTTATTTTTTATTGAATTTATTGGGGTGATATTGGTTAATAAAATTGTATAGGTTTTAGGTGTACAGTTCTATAATACAACATCTCTATATTGTATTGTGTATTCACCACCCCAAGTCAAATCTCCTTCCATCACCCTTTATCCTTCCTGTACCCTCTTCCACCTCTCCCCACTTCCCTTTCTCTCTGGGAATCACCATACTATTGTCTGTGCCTATGAATTTTGTTTGTTTACTTGTTTTCAGACCTCAATTCTGGAGGCTGGCAGGGTTTTAGATAGATTCAGTAACAGCCTTAGTTGATTTCTTAGGACATGACATTGATACTTACTTCAGGAGACATCCTCTTGATGCCCTAATCTATTTTTTTCTTTAGAATATTCCATATGTTTGTCTTCAACTTCCAGAGCACCTCCGGTACTCACTTGCTAGGTAAAACCCTCTCTAGTTCTTATGGGTTTTGACCTTGGTGAATGGGAACCTCAATACCTCTTGCAGCCTAAGTTCTGCCTCATTTGTATCTTCACTCAAAACCCCAACTTGCTCTTGAGATGACTAACCCTGTCATTTAATGTAACATCTCCTGCATTCTGTACTTCTTAGAACCTTGTTGTAGCCGAGTCAGATAATGCTGAGCTTGATTTATTTGTCATGTT
The DNA here is from genome assembly GCA_026230045.1 of Corynorhinus townsendii. Lineage (NCBI taxonomy): Eukaryota > Metazoa > Chordata > Mammalia > Chiroptera > Vespertilionidae > Corynorhinus > Corynorhinus townsendii. The sequence goes on along the minus strand of JAPDVU010000001.1, from coordinate 72,476,942 downwards.
TAATAAAAGAATTTATATTTTCTTCAGTTTTTGTACAGCAGAGAAGAGCAGCCTTACCTTATCAGTATTTAGAAAATCTAGATAAAAAGAATCTCAGAGATTTTTAAAAATGTATTCCCACAGGTAAAGTTATAGTCATTTTCTAATGGACTTTTTGGCATGTCAAAATTTATGTGCAGAGCTGGCTGGCTCAGTGATTGAGCGTCGAGCTATGAACCAGGAGGTCATGTTTTGATTCCTGGTAGGGCACATGCCAAGGTTGTGGGCTTGATCCCCAATGTGGGGCAAGTGGAAGGCAGCCACTCAATGATTCTCTCCCATCATTGATATTTCTATCTCTCCCTCTCCCTTCCTCTCTTCAATCAATAAAAAAAATATTTTTAAAAATTTATGTGCAGAAATTCAATGGCTATAATTTTATATTTATTATAGCTCTGAGTTTTATGTTGAACATTTGAAAATTTTATTATGTTTTCTTACATTTTAGATCAGGAGACTGAAATCTCATCCCTCCATCATCATATGGGGTGGAAATAACGAAAATGAAGCGGCGTTAATGATGAATTGGTATAGCATAGACTTCACATACCTCCCTACTTACATGAAAGATTATGTGAAACTGTACGTTGAAAACATCCGAGAGCTTGTTTTGGAAGTAAGTAATGGTTTTTAATACAGTCGAATTTAAGAACCTGTTTTAAAAATGGATCAGTTTGAAATTTGGTATAATATATTTTTATGCCCTTTATTGTAGGGCAACCTTCAACAATATCATTTTAATGCAGAGCAGTCCACTGTAAAACCTGTGAAAGGATTCATGGGTTTTGGACTTCTTTAAGAATCAATGTATCTGTGGGTCTCCCATGCATACAATATTGTGTTTATAATTGAAGGTTGTCACAGACACTTTGGAGTCCATCCATGGATCCCCAATGGTTGTGAATCTATATATTAGATGATGTATTGATATGCCACTTCTTTTCTTTTTTTAAAAGTACATTAAGATAGTGAATTCTGTGAATTAATTTTCTAATGATAACCTGGTCCTGGGATAAGCATTAGATAGTTAATATGCTTTCTTCTTTTCCTTTATGCCAGATATAATTTGCTGATATTAATTAGAATTAAAAATATTCACATTCACAAGTAAAATTGGTCTCTGTTAACAATGATAAACTCAAATGTCTGAAGGAGCCAAATTTGTTTTTAAAAACTGAGTAGGGTAGCAGAGGCTCATGAAGAGAGAAGAGGGGCTACGGCAGTAGGAGAATGGATGTTGGGTCTCATAATATTTATATTCAGCAAGCCTCTTCCAGCAGCTTTTTCATACAAACATCCAGTCTCAGTTTGTGATGCGGACTTTCCTAGAATCTCTCAAAGGTTCACAAATGCTTTGCAGCGACTGGCCTTGGGTTGCCGTGACTTTGGCCTAAAGGCCCCAGGCCAGGCACTAGTGGCAGCTGGCCTCAGTTAGAAGCTTAGCCTTTCCCAGGTACCTCCAAGCCCAGCACAAGTGCCAACTACTTGTAGATAACTTGGCTCATTTAAGGTGACCCCAGGCTGGGCACAGGCAGTAGCCAAAGAGGCCCTAAGTAAACACATGTTATGGCCAGCTTCAGACCACATCAGAGCACCACCCAATCACATCCACAAATGACACACCCAAAAGGCAGACTTGGTAGGCATGCTAGCCTAGCTAAAGCAAATTCTGGTTTGAGGGTCAGCTCCTGCACTCTGTAGTCACAGCCATTTCTCACAACCAATAGACTAAGTCAGTTATTCCCATTAGTATGCCAACAGAAATCAAGGCTTTAGTACAACTGGAGCTGTTACCCACACAAGGAACACATCTGAAGCATCCAGATAAGGTGACCAGGGAGAGTGCGCTACTGGGCCCCACCATACACCTACTACATAAGGCTGCTCTAGCAAGACCAGGAAATGTAGCAGCTGTACCTAGTGGGGAGACAAAGAAACATCTCCCAAATGAGAGGATAGGAGAACTCGCCAGAGAAAGAACTAAATAAAATGGAGACAAGAAAACTACCACATGTAGAGTGGTTATAAGTTGCTCAATAAACTTGGTTATAAGTTGCTCAATAAACTTAGGGGAAGAGTGGACAATCTCAGTGAGAACTTTAACAAAGAGATGGGAAACATAAAAATGGAGATAGAAAACATAAAAAAGAACCATTCAGAAATTAAGAATACAACAACTGCAATCAATAGTAGATTAGATGACCCAGAGGATCAAATCAGAGATTTGGAAGACAAGGTAGCAGAAACCAGTCAATCAGAACAGCAAAATAATAATAATAATAATAATAATAATAATAATAATAAAATAATAAAAAGGAATAGTTTAAGGGGCCTCTGGGACAACATTAAGCATACCAACATTTGCAACAAAGGGGTACCAGAAGGAAAGAGGGTGAGGAATTGAAAACTTATTTGAAGAAAAAATGATGGAAAACTTCCCTAATCTGGCAAAGGAAAAAGACACCCAAGTCCAGGAAGTACATCTCAAACAAGATGTACCAAAAGAGGCCTACACCAAGACACATCATAATTAAAATGGCAATTGTTAAAGGCAAAGAGATAATCTTAAAAGCAGCAAAAGAAAAGCAATTAGTTACTTACAAGGGAGCTCCTAAAAAAGACTGTCAGTTGATTTCTCAACAGAAACTTTGCAGGTCAGAAAGGATTGGCATGACATATTCCAAGTATTGGAAAGCAAGGACCTATAACCAAGATCACTGTACCCAACAAAGCTATCATTTATAATCAAAGCACAGATAAAAAGCTTCCTAGACAAGAAAAAACTAAAGGAGTTTATCACCACCAAACCAGTATTACAAAATTGTTAAAGGGTCTTCATTAAGAAGAAGAAAAAGACCAAAACATGAATAATAAAGTGGCAACAACTACATACCTATCAATAATTACTTTAGATGCAAATGAATTAAACATTTCAATAAAAAACATAGAGTGGCTGAATAAGAAAACAAGACTCATATACTATATATGCTGAGTCAAGAGACCCATTTTAAATCAAAAGACATACACAGACTTAAAGTAAAGGGATGAAAAAAGAAAGATATTTTATGCAAGTGAAAACAAGACAAAAGCTGGGGTAGCAATATATACATCAGGAAAAATATAAGACTTTAAAACAAAGGTTACAACAAGGGACAAGGAAAGACCCAGCAATCCCACTTCTGGATACTGGATCCAAAGAAACCCAAAACACTAAATTGAAAAGAAAATGCACCCATATCTTTAATGAAACATTATTGACAATAGCCAAGATATGGAAGCAACCTAAGTGTCCATTGATAGATGAATGGATAAAGAAGATATTTTACATATGTACAATGGAATATTATTCACCATAAAAAGAGTGAAATCTTGCTACTTGTGACAAAATGGATGGATCTAGAGGGCATCATGCTAGGTGAAATAAGTCAGACAGAGAAAGACAAATACCATATTAGTTATATGTGGAATCTAAAATACGAAATAAGTAAACAAACAGAAACAGACTCATCAATAGAGAACATTTTGATGGTTGCCAAATGAGAGCGGTTGGGAAGATGAATAAAAAGGGGCAAGGATTAAGATGTGCAAATTAAGGAAAGGAAGAAGAAGGAGAAGGAGAACAAAAAATATTAACAATAAAATGGCAATATGTACATATCTATCAACAGTTGTATCTAAAAATCAAACTAAACGGACAAGGAATCTAATGAACAAAATAAACTGATGAATAAAATAGAATCAGAGGCATGGAAACATGAAACAGACTGACAAATCTCAGAGGGAAGGGGGGTGTGTGGGAAGAGATTAATCAAAGATCTTATATGCATATATGCATTACCTATGGACACAGACAATAGGGTGGTAAAGGCCTGGGGTGGGGCAGGAACCAGGTAGAGGGGGACAATGGGAGGAAAAAGGAGGACATCTGTAATATTCTAAACAATAAAGATTTAAAGAAATGATGTGCAAATTGCCAGTTATAAAAACAGTTATGGGGATGTAAAGTGCAACATAGGGAATAGAGTCAATAATATTGTAATAATTAGTATGGTGTCAGATGGATATTAGACTTACCAAGGTGATCACTTTGTAAGTTGTATAAATATCGAGTCACTATATGGTAGACCTGAAACTAATATAATATTGTCTATCAACTATAATTAAACATAAAAATTATTTAAAAAATAAAATATAAGTAAATGCTAAAGTGGAATTTGCTATCTGTATAATATATGAATATGTTGGTGTATGATATAAGGGGCAAATGTAGAGGGAAGAGCTGGTTCCCAGCTCCACTTGGATGGTTCTCTTTGCACCACTCTTTGTTTGACAGGCATAGCATGCTTGTATTTACTACATGCATATATATTATATCTTAATACAAATTGGCCTTTTTGCAGGTAGAGGAAATGGCATTTTTGTTTGTTTTTGAAATAGTGCCTTAAAAATTTAACTTTTTAGAAACTTTAATGCTTATCATGTGTTTTAATAATCTGATTGTATTTACAGTTTTAATTATAATTAGATAGTTTAAGTATTTGCCTATATCCTGAAGCAATTCTATACAGGATATATTTAAAAGAATACTATATGATTTTGGTTCCCAAATATGACCAGTTGATGGCATTATTTTATTTATGTGAAGAAACTTCAGTGGGATTACCTAAAAAACATAGGCTTAAGTTTTTAGCTTTCCTGATATGCTAAGTCATGTATCATGAAGAATTTTTCTATTCACAAAGTGTGGTAGTTTAAGCTTTAATTAATATTTATAGAACATTTATTTTATAGTCTTTTAACTCATAGTATAATGTTTTTCATATCTGATGGATTTAAGAAATAGACTTTTATATCTAATGATTTTCATTTCATAGCTTAATTATTAAATGGTCATGACTTCAAGTCCTTGCTGGGCCACTACATGTCTATGTAATGTTGGGCAAGTTACTGAATCTCCACTTTCTTATTTATAAAATTGGGTTAACAATAGGCACTAACTCTTAAGAGTTGTTATGTGGATTAACTGAGTTAATGAATGGAAGGTGCATTACACAGACTCAGGCACATAGTAGACTTTTAATTCATGCTAGTCATCTTTCTCATCCTTTGTTGGTTTTATGAAGCAAGCTAGGTCTTCAGATAGTTACAAACTTTAATGTCTAATATTAACACTGCATCCTTGAACTTAAATATTTATTTGAAGATGGACAGGATTAAGTGCTATATAATTATTACTGTGATTTTTGTGAAAGCATTAGGCATTTAAGGAAAAGGACCATGATTGATCTATCCACACACTAATTGTAATAGTTAGTTTCCTATTGTACATCATACTTAAAAAAAATAGTCATTCAGTTGGTTTATCTTATGGTATCTCTTGGTCTGAATAAGCATTTATGGTCATGACCTAGAGAGGGGCCATTTGATAGAGTAAAAATCAGGCCTTAAGATTAATTGATACAAAAATGGAAAGAAATCACAGTGCATCATCAAGGGCAGATATTTTTAGGGAGAGATTTTACTGCATTAGTGATTTTACTGAATGGCTCATCTTACCAAATTTTCAAAAATCTGGAGGAATGGAGTGGGGGAGAATGAGTCAAGCTTGGTTGATTAAGACCAATTGATTGGCCTTCTCCAATTTTACTTCAAAGCCATTATAACAGAATATTGTTTAAAATTCAAGAGTACCTACAATCTTACCATGCGTTTTTATGTTTTAAATTCAACCACCATCTGCTGCATACCTTTTACCAGGAGCAAAGCCTCCTTCCCAGTGCTGTGGGGAAACTTTTCCTCCTGGGCTTCCAGTCTGCACTCAGGGGAAACATGGGGAGAATTACAGGGCAGAGTGAAAAAGTGCTATAAAAAATGTAGTGCCAGCATGGTGGGAACTATGTGGAAGACCATCATTTATTTTTTTACTAGAGGCCTGGTGCATGAAAATTTGTGCACTCTGGGGTGGTCTCTCAGCCCAGCCTGTGCCCTCTTGCAACCTGGGAGCCCTCGGGGGATGTCCACCTGCCGATTTAGGCCTACTCCCTGGGAAATTGGGCCTAAGCTAGCAATCAGACATCTGCTGGCAGCCCGGGAGCATCCTTAGCACTGCCAAGGAGGCTGGAGAGGCTCCCGCCACCACTGCTGCACTAGCAACAGTCAGCCCAGCTGGTGGCTGAGTGGAGCTCCCCATGTGGGAGCACACTGATACCAGGGAGCAGCTCCTGCATTGAGCGTCTGCCCCCGGGTGATCAGTGCATGTCATAGCACCCGTCGTTCTTGGTCATTCCACTTTTAGGGTCAATTTGCATATTATCCTTTTATTAATAGGATTTTTCTAAGACCATAATTTTTAAATGTAAAGATCTAGGAAGGCTTTTAAGTAAAAGGTGACATTCAAACCAACCCTTAAAGGTGGAATAGAATGTGAGGCAAAGGATTATTCAGTAGGTGTTTTAGGCCAATAACAACAATATGAATAAAGTGAAAAGATGTAGGAAGCAGCAAGCAGTGCCCAGTGCTTGAATCAAAGGATTCCTAACTTGGAAAGTTAAAGATAGAAAAGTCAGCTTGGAAACAAATCTTTAAAAAATATATATATTTTTATTTATTTCAGAGAGGAAGGGAGAGGGAGAGAGAGACAGAAACATCAGTGATGAGAGAGAATCATTGATTGGCTGCCTCCTGCACACCCCATACAGGAGATTGAGTCTGCAACCTAGGAATATGCCCTGAACCGTGACCTCCTGGTTCATAGGTCGATGCCCAACCACTGAGCCACGCCAGCCAGGCTGGAAACAAATCTTAAAAGGACTTTGAATATTATGGAGTTGGGCTTTATTCAGCAGACAGTAGGAAGCTAGTGGATATTTTGGGGAGGGGGAACTTTTATCTGACCCATTCTGGAAGGTACCTTTACTAGCAAAGAATTAGGGAGGTGAGAGATTTGAGGTTAAGAAACCAGTTATAAAAAAACAGGAATATCAAGTTATTGAGAATAATAACTGCCAGACATTGATATATTAATTATGATTATTGTATTAATTAATTAATATTATTATTATATAGTAATGATATAAGTGCTTTATAGAATTTATTTATTTAATTTTTGTAACTACCCTGGAATGTAAGTATAATCTTTGTTTTAGAGATGAAGGCATTGGAGGGTTACAAAGATTAATTACTCATGGTCATATTGGGTATGCACTGAGTGGCCAGATTATTATGATCTCAGAATGCATAATAATCTGGCCACTCAGTGAATATCCTATATAATAAAAGGCTAATATGCAAATTGTCCCCTGGACCAGGAATTCAACCAGCAGGCAGGCCGGCCAACTGCCCATGTCTCCGCCCCCTGGCCAGGCTGGCTGGACCCCACCCATGCACGAATTCATGCACTGGGCCTCTAGTGTGTGTGTGTGTGTGTGTGTGTGTGTGTGTGTGTGTGAGTGTGTGTGTGTAGAGTTGTCCTAGGACGTGGCTTCCTAGCTTCTGCACCTCTGTGGGGTCAGGCGCCTTATTCTCATCCTCTTCCCCCATGTGCAGGGCCTAGGACCGTAGTCGGGAAACTGCGGCTCGGGAGCCACATGCAGCTCTTTGGCCCCTTGGGTGTGACTCTTCCACAAAATACCACGGCCTGGGCAAGTCTGTTTTAAAGAAGTGGCGTTAGAAGTTTAAGTTTAAAAAATTTGGCTCTCACACACACATATATATATATATATATATATATATATATATATATATATATATACACACACACACACACACACTGAGTGGCCAGATTATTATGTGTTCAGAGATCATAATAATCTGGCCACTCAGTGTAGGTAATAGAGTCCAGTGGAGTGGGGCTGAAAATGAGGTGTTGGAAAAAAATATTTGAATTCAGAATGACTGAATGCAGGGTGGCGGGGGAGGTAAAATAGAGAGGGGGAGAAATTGAAGATGACTCTTACTTGGGTACCCTTAACGAAGGTAGGAAGCACAGTCAAATAATTTTGTGATGAATAAATAAGGACTTCTGCTTTGAATGGTTGGATTTGAAATGTTGGCAGGACAAGCCAGGTGGAAGTGTGGAGATGGTTACTGGGAGTAGAGTGTGGAGGTGAAGTAGTCCGGGAGTAATCCGAACATTTGGTGAAAGGGAATGCCTTGGGAGAAGGGACTGACAAGGAGAGGCTTAAGAGAGAGCTCTGTCCTACAGAGAAGGAGAGGGGAGCTGGGGAAAGAAGAATCAGAAAGGTCTGGGGAAACCAGAAGGTGAAAGAGTAGTGAATGAGCCCCAGGGTGGAGAGCACTTCAGAAACAATGGGTGGTAAATAGTCATTTACTGCACACCAGAGAGGGAAGAGTGTGGAATTTTGCTTTGTTTGGTAAGTAGAAGTCCATGGATAGATTTTGAAAAACCGAAAACAATTTTAATCAAGTGGAATGATCGAGAACTTAGGGACTGAGGAGTGAGTGGGTGTAAAGAAATCTGCTGGACTACAGGGATTAGAGGGAATTGTTGATCAGGATGAGAGGAGTCCTTAGGCTGAGGGAATGGGGCAACAGAGAGAGATTTCTTTAAAGACTGGAGGATAGTTGATTGGCTATAGTTCCAGAGTAAAATAAAAAGTTGGCCAGAACACAGACAGAAAGGCTGGTAAAGAAATGAGTATTTTGTTTTTTTCTATGACTGAAGAGAAAAAATGGTATAACAAAAAAAGTGAAACGTAACAGAAAAAACTATTTTCTGATAATCTATTTCTCAGGGAGGCCTCAGTGGCCTTCTAGAATATGTATTGTTTCCAAAGAGCCCTGTACTTTTCCTTCAAATCATTCATCACTCTTAACCCACACTTGTTCAACATCTGGTTTCACTACTAGATTTCAATCTATTCTTCTAAGAGGTTAGCCAGATGCCTGTCCTGTTCCCTGCTGATTCTTCCATACATAGAAAGAGCTGCATGCCTGGCCCATAGCCAGTGCTCCAGAGATTCGATGTATTGATACTGGACAGTGTCACAGTTTTTCTCTATTTTTGCAGTGCTGCAAAATGCCGGACACTCAATTGACACTTGATACATACTTGCTAAATGAACGATTCTTCTCAGCACAATAGGAAGTGAGTTCATCTGTTGAGGTGATAATAAACAAAACCTTTTGCGTTCTCCCTGTGTGCTGGGCACTGCATTAAGTATGTATCTGCTGGCTGCTGGCAGAGTTGCACTGGTTTGCATAATAAACATTTCTTACTAACTAACTCTACTACTGGCTGCTCCTGATGAACAGGCAGCCATCCTCCTTTCCGAGACACAGGCCCTTTCCACCTTCTAGCTCTGCCATCTCCTAGGCCAGTGGTCGGGAGACTAATTAGTCAGCAGAGCCAAATGTCAACAGTACAACAATTGAAATTTCTTTTGAGAGCCACGTTTTTTAAACTTAAACTTCTTCTAATGCCACTTCTTTAAAATAGACTCGCCCAGGCCGTGGTATTTTGTGGAAGAGCCACACTCAAGGGGCCAAAGAGCCGCATGTGGCTCGCGAGCCGCAGTTTGCCGACCACGGTCCCAGGCCCTGCACATGGGGGAAGAGGATGAGAATAAGGTGCCTGTCCCCACAGAGGTGCAGAAGCTAGGAAGCCACTTCCTAGGACAACTCTATATATTTTGGAAATGGGAACATGAATTTTGGTGGACACTTAGCTACCTCTTCCACACATAAGTTCTTTACCATTCGCAATAGCCCTATGAAGGAGGTACTGTTTTCCCCATTTTACAGATAGGCTACTGAGGCTTACAACTATCCAAAACCAATAAGGTTCTGATTTAGGATTTAAACTTTGGTCCCACCTGACTCAGTAGCCTCTATTCTTAACCACTAGACCAGTGTTTCTCAAGTGGAGGTGATTTTTGTCCCCAAGGGACAGGGGGCATTTGGCAATGTCTATTGGTCTTTTTCTTTGGTGGTGGGGAAGGGGGGCACTACTGGCATCTAGTGGGTAGAAGCCTGGAATGCTACTAAACATCTTAGAATGCATAGGACACCCCCAACACACACACACACACACACACACACACACACACACACTATCAGCCCCCAAATGTCATTAGTGCCAAGGTTGAGATAGTCTACACTAGCCTGTACATTACCCATCATGGGAGAAGGTAAGGTTGATGAAGACATGATAGAAAAAGATTAGGAACAGCTGCTGTGAGGAACAAGCTAAAGTGTCAATTACGAAAGGACTAGAGGCCCTTGGCATGGCCTGTGGGGATCAGGGGAGGAGCCGCTCCCGCTCATCCCGGTCAGCTGAGCACAGTGCTCCCACCAGGGGGCAGCTCCCGCACTGAGCGTCTGCCTTCTGGTGGTCAGTGCATGTCATAGTGACTGGTTGCTTAGGCTTTTATATATATAGAGAGAAAGGATTGGCAAATAGTAGAGAGGTGCTGGTGGTTGTTTAATGTGGAAGAAGGTAAGTGGTTCTATTACATTGCTATTGACTGCTTGGCATTTCTGGGTCTTGATAGTATATTTGAAGAAGTAAATTATACCTTATCCTTTAAACCATTTTGTTTCTGAACTCAGGCAGACAAGACTCGTCCTTTTATTACATCCAGTCCTACAAATGGGGTCAAATCCATTGAAGAAGGCTGGCTCTCTGCTGACCCATACAACAATCATTTTGGGGATGTACATTTTTATGACTATACCAGTGATTGCTGGGATTGGAACATTTTCCCAAAAGCTCGATTTGCATCTGAATATGGATATCAGTCCTGGCCTTCCTTCAGTACATTAGAAAAGGTAAGCCATCTTTGATTTCCCAGTGGTTCATAATGGTGGGGGGCTAGGGCATATGTTACTTGCTCAATAGTGGTTCAGAAAATGAAATGAAATCTACTTCTTATTTTAAATTACATTTTCGGAAGAAGATAACTTTTTTTTCTTTAACCTTTGGGGAGCTAAACTCTTGTAGTCATCATTTTGGGGATAGCTTTTCTATATTGCTTTTAATTATAAAATGGGAATCAGTGGCTGCTTAAGCCTGATTTATTATTACACATGAAAATAACTTCCACTTGCTACTTTCTGTATATCATACAACTTAAAAAAATATTTACAGATATTCAGAACTGAAAAGTTGATCACAGTAAGATAAATGAATGTGATAAATAAGTCTTTGTCTAATGTTATCCCATCAGGTCATTCACTTTTTTCCTCTCCTCTTTCACTTCCCTCTCTTCTTCCGCCTCCTTTTTCTTCATGTTGGTGTATTTGCTTATCAGTATGGCATTTCACTTTCTCTGTTCCTAATGATTCAGTTTCACAGATGGATTCAGTTTTAGAGTTATATGTGTTCTTTTATTTATTTTTTTCAAGTTCCTATTTTATTTTTATTTTTCAATTACAGTTGACATTCAATACCTACACTAATAAAAGAGTAAGATGCAAATTGACCGTACCTTTGTGATGCCCACCAGCCCATCAGGAGTAAGTATGCAAATTAACCCAACAAAGATGGAGGGTTAATTTGCATGCACAGGTGCTGAGCAGCCAGGGGCGGGGCAGGACGCTTGCATCGTCGCCATGGCGACAACACAGGCATTCTGCACTGCCCCAGCCACTCTGGGCCTCTGGGCAGCGTGGGAAGGCGGAAAGGTGGCTCCAGAGTGAAAAGATGGCTCTGGCTGGAATGAAGGTGGTGCCAGGAGCCAGGGGAAGGAAGGCCCATTCTTGCACGAATCTTTGTGCATCGGGTCACTAGTTGTTTTGTTAAAAAGCAAAGCTCTCTTGACACAACCCCGTTTCCTTCTAGGTATCACCCTATTTCTCAACTTCCAATGTGGCCAGACTTTCTGAAAGAGCAAACTTCATGTTCTGTCCTCGCTTCCCCACTTCTTATTCAGACTTCACCCCACCCTGTCTTAGCTGCCACCCCTCAATGACTAACCAATGTATTGAATACCATATCCAAATGAGCCTTTCTTTATTGTCATTGTCTTACTGTCCTCAGCAGTATTCCCCACAGTGAGGCACTCTGTCCTTCTTGAAGCACGTTTCTCTCTTGGCTTCCCTGGTCCCCATTCTCCTAATTAGGTCCTGGTCCACCATCTGCTCCTTCTCATCCCCAGTGTCGGCTCCTCCTACCTTACCCAACATGAAATCTCAATGATCTTTGGTGCTCAATCTTTTTATTTTTCTACCTAGAGAATCTCATTCATGCCCATGGTTTTAAATATTGTGTATCAACTACTAAATTTATTTTTTTTCCTATTCTTTTTCTTTCTCAATTTTCCTCTCTATTCTGTGTCCAATATAGAGTCATCATCTTCAGTGAGTGACTGTGGAGACAGCTCAGTCCTCATCTCCAAGTGCCGCCCTAGGAGTAGTGGGGAAGGTGGTCATGTTAGTCCCAAAGTTAAGGCACTGGAATTCTCATAATTGCTCTGCCACTAACTTGCTACATGGTCTTAACCAAATCATGTAACCCCCCTTGGTGTCTCAGTTTCTTCTTCTGTGAAATAAGGGTCTGAAAACTGTTTCTGAAGTCCTGACTTCTGAAATTCAGACTTCTTCAGGCCTTCAGGTCTTAACCTAAATTGTACCTGAGAGTTAGATTGTGTGTTCTTTTAAAAACAACATTAGTGAGATGTAATTCTCTAACCATATAATGTGTGCAGTTTAATGGTTTTCAGTATATTACCAGAGTTGTGCAGCCATCAACATGATCTAATTTTAGAATGTTTTCATCACCTCCAAGGAAACTCTGTATCTACAGCAGTCACTCCCAACTCTCTCTGACACTCCCATCCCAGCTGTAGGCACCACTACTTACTTTTGCATTTCTATATATTTGCTTGTTCTGCACATTTCATGTAATTGAAATTATAAAATATGTGATCATTTTAGACTGACTTCTTTCACCTAGCAAAAATTTTCAAGGTCCGTCCATGTTGTATGATTTATTAGTATGTCACTCTTTTTTATTGCTGAATAATATTCCATTGCATGGATATACTATTTTCTGTTTATCCATTTATTATTTAATGTATATTTGTGTTAGTCCCACTTTTGTGCTATCCTATATAATAAAGAGGTAATATGCAAATTGACCATCACTCCAATACACAAGATGGCCACCCCCATGTGGTCAAAGATGGCTGCCCCCATGTGGACACAAGATGGCTGCCACAAGATAGCCAGCAGGGGAGGGCAGTTGTGGGTGATCAGGCCAGCAGGGGAGGGCAGTTGGGAGGGACCAGGCCTGCAAGGGAGTGCAGTTGGGGGAGATCAGGCCTGCAGGGGAGGGCAGTTAGGGGTGACTGGGCTGGCAGAGGAGGACAGTTGGGGGTGACCAGTCCTGCAGGGGATGGCATTTGGGGGTGACCAGACCTGCAGGGACGGCATTTGGGGGTGACCAGGCCTGCAGGGGAGGGCAGTTGGGGGTGACCAGGCCTGCAGGGGAGGGCAGTTGGGAGCGACCAGGCCAGCAGGGGAGGGCAGTTGAGGGTGACCAGGCCTGCAGGGGAGGGCAGTTAGGAGCAATTGGGCCAGCAGGGAAGCAGGCACCAATCAGGCTGTCAGGGGAGTGGTTAGGGGGGTGATCAGGCTGGCAGGCGGAAGCGGTTAGGGGCAATCAGGAAGGCAGGCAGGCGAGCCATTGGGAACCAGCAGTCCAGGATTGTGAGAGGGATGTCTGACTGCCCGTTTAGGCCCAATTGAAGAGGGTGCAGGCTGGGCTGAGGGACACCCACCCCCCATGCACGAATTTTGTGCACCATGCCTCTAGTTATGAATAATGTGCTGTGAACATTTTAATACCTGTTTTTGTGTGAACATCTACTAAGTTATACCTAGGAGTGGAGTTTCTGGGTCATATGTGAACTGTTTATAACATTCCAAGGAACTAACAAACTGTTTTCCATAGCAGTTCACCATTTTACATTCCTACCAACAGTGTATGAGGGTTTCAGTTTCTCCACATTCTTGCCAATACATACTTGTCATTTCCCATTTCCTCTTTTTTTTTTTTTTTTTTGGCATTTCCATGGACATTTATATTTATAGAAAATTTGCATTTCTTTGGCTAATCATTTGATCATGTTTTCATGTGCTTGGTGTTTATTTAAATATCTTCTTTGGAGAAATGTATATTCAAAATGAAGTTCTACTTATCAATCTTTTCTTTTGTCTTTTGTGCTTTTAGTGTTGAATCTAAGAAACCATTGCCTAATGTAGATCATAAAGGATTATTTCAATGTTGTCTTCTAGTTTTAGCTTTGAAATTTAGGTCTGTGACCTATTATCCCGTATGGTGTGATGTAGGTGTCTAGGTTCATTCTTTGGATGTGATGGCCAATTGACCCAACACTATTTATTGACAACACTAGTGGCCCGGTGCACAAAATTCATGCACATTAAAAGGGGGACCCAGGAGAAACCAAGATGGTGGCATAGGTAAACACCTAAACTGCTGCCTCGCACAACAATTTCAAAACTACAGCTAAAAGACAAAATGGACATCATCCAGAACCATAGGAAGGCTGGCTGAGTGGAAATTCTACAACTAGAAGGAAAGAGAAGAGCACACTGAGACTCAGAGGAGCTGCAGGAGGCAGAGATACTGAGACGCGTGCACGGAGAGGACTGGCAACTGAGTGCGCGGCTGGCTTTCTCAAGTGGGAGAGAAACAAAAAGCTCCCGACTGTGCTGAATTATAGTTCCAGGTGAGACTCTGGGGACCCAGACTCATACGGTGAGAAACTGGACTGTCAGAAAAGAGAAAAGCACACTGAGACTCAGAGGAACTGCAGAAGGCAGAGGTACCGAGGCGCGCACACGGAGAGGGTGGGCAACTGAGTACGCAGCTGGATTTCTCAAGTGGGAGGGAGAGAAAAGCTCCCAACTGCACTGAACTCCAGTTCCGGGCGAGACTCTGGGGACCCAGACTCATATGGGGAGAAACTCTACTGCCTGGCAGTGGGCGGAACTCGAGGGCGGCTTTCTCTCAGAGGTGCTTGCAGCGATTACCATGGGACACTGAGACACAGGGACCTATTAGGGCAGGGCTGATGGAAAACCAATGCTGTCTGCTTCGCTCTGAGACTCTGCCCCATCCCAGCTGAGCACAGAGGCTTTTGCTAGTCTTGTCTCATAAGGGTGTCTCCAGCACAGAAGTTCTCCCAGCATAGACACAGCTGATCCTCACAACCAATTGGCCTGGAGGTCAATTCCTGCCAGTGATACCAACAACAATCTAGGCTTAACTACAACAAAACTGTGCACACAGCCCACAAAGGGGTGCACCAAGAGTGTCCACCTCAGGTAACTGGAGAGGCTGAGCCACTGGACCCTACAGGACACCTAGCACACAAAGCCACTCTATCAACTCAAGGAAGCAGCCAAAATGTGGAGACAAAGAAACAAGTCACAAATGAAAGAAATGGAGGAAAGCAAACTGATATAGAGTTCAAGAATTTTCTAGAAACCGCCAATAAATTTAGTGAGACCCTCAAGGATATGAAAAAGGACCAACTAGAAATTAAGCATAAACTGACTGAAAAAACAATATACAGAGATCTAACAGCAGATTAGAGGATCGCAAGAATCAAGTCAAAGATTTGAAATACAAAGAAGCAAAAACACTCAACTGGAAAAGAAAAAAGAATCCAAAAATATGAAGATAGTGTAAGGAGCCTCTGGGACAACTTCAAGCATACCAACATCAGAATTATGGGGGTGTCATAAGAAGATAGAGAGCAAGATACTGAAAACCTATTTGAAGAAATAATGACCGAAAACTTCCCCCACCTGGTGAAAGAAATAGACTTACAAGTCCAGGAAGCGCACAGAACCCCAAACAAGAGAAATCCAAAGAGGACCACACCAAGATACATCATAATTAAAATGATATGGGCTAAAAACAAAGAGAGAATATTAAAAGCTGCATGAGAAAGCAGTTAGTTACCTACAAGGGAGCACCCCTATGATTGTCAGCTGATTTCTCAATAGAAACTATGCAGGCCAGATGGGAGTGGCAAGAAATCTTCAAAGTGATGAATAGCAAGAACCTACAACCAAGATTACTCTACCCAGCTAAGCTATCATTCAGAATTGAAGGGCAGATAAAGATCTTCACAGATAAGAAAAAGCTAAAGGAGTTTATCACTACCAAACCAGTATTATATGAAATGCTGAAAGGTATTCTTTAAGAAGAGGAAGAAGAAGAAAAAGGTAAAGATAAAAATTATGAACAACAAATACATATCTATCAACATGTGAATCTAAAAATCAAGTGAATAAAAATATCTGATGAACAGAATAAACTGGTGAATATAATAGAATCAGGGGCATAGAAAGGGAGTGGACTGATAATTCTCAGGGGGAATGGGGTATGGGGGTTGTGGGAAGAGACTAGACAAAAATCGTACACCTATGGATGAGGACAGTGTGAGGGATAAGGGCAGAGGGTGGGGTGGGAACCGGTGGAGGGGAGCTATGGGGGAAAAAAGAGGAACAATTGTAATAATCTGAACAATAAAGATTTATTAAATTAAAAACAACAACACGGGGAACCCAGAGTCAATTCCCCGCCTACCCACATGTGCCTTAAAATCGAGACCCAGACCTGGCCGGCCCCCCCCCCCCCCGCATTGGGCTAGATCCAGACCTGGCTAGTCTCACCCTTATCAAGCCCCGCAGGGCAGGGAGTGTAGCCTCAGGTCCCCTGGCCTGGCGCCAGGGCAGGAGGTGTGGCCTGAGGTCCCCTGTCAAGCCCTGCCGGGTGGAGGGCACAGCCTCAGGTCCCCTGTCAAGCCCCACGGGGACAGTGGAGGGCATAACCTCAGGTTCCTGCTGATTGCTCATTAAGGCTTCTTAAGGGAACTTGGCCTCAACTGTGGGTGCAGCCATCTTTGTGACAGAGTGATGGTCAATTAGCATATTCCCTCTTTATTAGATAGGATTATTCCTTCCTTCACTGAATTCTATTGACCCCTTTGTCAAAAATCAATTGGCTCAAATGTTAAGATTTCTTTTTGGATTTTCAGTTTTGTTCCATTGATTTGTGTGTCTATTTTATGGCAGGGTGCACTGTTATGATTACTGCAGCTTTGTAATAAGTTTTGAAAGCAGGAAGTATGAGTCCACCAACTTTGTTCTTCTTTCAAGATGTTTTGACTGTTGTGGGTGTTTTGCATTTCTATATGAATTTTAGGATCACCTTGACAGTTTCTGCAAAAAGCTAGCTGGGATTTTGGTAGGGATTGTGTTGAGTCTGTAGATCAGTTTGCAAAGTATGCCATCATAACAATATTGTCTTCTGATTCAGGAACATGTGATATCTTCTTTAATTTTGCAGGTTTTTTAAAATCTTCATCTGAGGACATTCTTAGAGAGAGGAAGGGAAAGACAGAGAGAGAGAGAGAGAGAGAGAGAGGGGGGAGAGAGAGAGAGAGAGAGAGAGAGAAAGAGAATGGTTCAGTTGCCTTCTGTATGTGCCCTGACTGGGGATCGAACCCGCAACCCAGGTATAGGCCCTGCCTGGGAATTGAACTGGCAACTTTTTGGTGCACAGGGTGATGCTCAACCAACTGAGCCTCTCCTGCTAGGCTAATTTTGTCATTTTTGGTGTACAAGTCTTATACTTCTTTGGTTAAATTTATTCCTAACTATTTTATTCTTTTTTGGTGCTATTGTAAATGAAATTGTTTAGTGTTATAAAGATACAATTGATCTTTTTGTTTTGTTTATTGAACTTACATTCTGCAACCTTGCAGAACTCATTTATTAACTCTAATAGTTTTTTTTTCTAAAATTTTTTAGGGGTTTCTATATAAAAGAGCATGTCATCTGCAGATAGAAATAGATGTATTTCTTCCTTTGTGATCTGGATGCCTTTTATTTAATTTTCTTGCCTACTTGCTCTGGCTTGGACCTCTAGTACAATGTAGAATAGAAGTGGTAAGATCAGACATCCTTGTCCCATTCATTCCCAGGGAGAAAGTTTTCAGTCTTTCACCATTTAGTATGATGTTAACTGTAGGTGTTTCATAGATGCCCTTTATCAGGTTGAGGCAGTTCCCTTTTACTCCTAGTTTGTTAAATGTTTATGTCATGAAAGGGTTTTGGATTTTGTCTAATGCAGTGGTTCTCAACCTTCCTAATGCTGCGACCCTTTAATACAGTTCCTCATGTTGTGGTGACCCCCAACCATAAAATTATTTTCATTGCTACTTCATAACTGTAATTTTGCTACTGTTATGAATCGTAATGTAAATATTTGTGTTTTCTGATGGTCTTAGGCGACCTCTGTGAAAGGGTGTTTGACCCCCAAAGAGGTGGCAACCCACAGGTTGAGAACCGCTGGTCTAATGCTTTCTGTTCATCTATTGAAATGAGCATGTAGTTCTTAACCCCCTCCCCCATCACTTGTGTAACCTAAACACAAAGTTTTACAACAATTTCAAAATCTTCCTCAATTCACCGCCTGAACACAACTATATTTGTTTCTAGATATCAAAGTAATATTGTATTTGTAGTTTCATAATAGTGTTATAAACTTAGTTTTATTACTCTCACATTGGGGGGCTGATCTTTTGGGAATAATAATATTTCAAAATGAAGGAGGATGAAGTGCAGTATCCCAGTATTCTGACTTAGGCAGAAACAAGTACTGAGAATAGGAAAGAAGGAGTGAAATGTTGATTTCAGGTACTTATTGTTTTATTTAACAGTAATTCACCCTCTTCTACTTTGACTGAGGCCCAGGAGGAAACAAAGGAAGTGGAGAGTGAGAGTAACTATATTCCTACATAGTAATTCAAACTTATTATCAGACCCCAAAACTGATCACTTTCTTTTCACTACATTTCAGAGAGGTGAGATTTAGAAATTGCTAAACCTTTTTCTTTATTTTTTAAAATTATTATTTTTTTTTTGAGAGAGAGAGAGAGAGGAAGGGAGAAGGATAGAAAGGTAGAAACATCAATGAGAGAGGAAAATCATCAATCAGCTGCCTCCTCCATCCACTGGGGTTTGAGCTTGCAAGCCGGGCATGTGCCCTGAACGGGAATTGAACCAGTGACCTCTTGTTACTGAGCCACGCCAGCTGGGCTAACCCTTCTTTTCAAATGTATAAGCATTTCTATTCCACCTCCTGAAAATAATAAAATTGCCATGTTTTTGTGTTGTCTGATGATGTTCAAAGATACTCAACACTGTATTTTAAAATAGGGAAAGATGAGAAGTTCTGTTCATTGTGATTCCGTTATTAGTCATTACCTCTTTTCAAGTGACATTTCTTAGTTGAGGATTTGAATAGGTAATTGTGAAAATAAAAGAAACCAAAAGAATAACTTTACATAAAAAGTTGGTTCTTTTATTTAGATCTTTTCTGGTATATCCAAGAAAAAATATTAAAATGTCTCTCTCTAGTTTGGGATACATTAATTCTTTGTAAAATAATCGTGTTTTTAACAGGCACTTATCAATATTGCACAGTGATTAAAAGCTTGAGCTTTGGAATAAACAGATCTGGATCTGAATCTTAGCATTGCCCACACTAGCTGCATTGCCCTGGGCAAATTATTTAATCATGTTCTTATTGGTAAATTGGGGTTAGTAGTAGTAAATAACCTATTAGGAGTGTGTGTGTGTGTGTGTGTGTGTGTGTGTGTGTGTGTGTGTGTATTTATGTGTGTATGCATATGTGCATGTAATCATGTACAAAGATTAATTTAATTAATAATTAAAGCCTTAGTTCTTGCCACATAGTGAGAGCCCATAAAATGTAAGCCATTGTTACTATTCATCATGGCCAGTGTGGCCATATGATTGTTTTATTTTCTTCAGATGCATCTAGGTTTAAAAAACTAGAGGCTGGAACTAGACTGCACACATTAGCTTTGGGTCTTGGGCAAATTACTTAACCTTTCTGTGCTTGATTTTCTCATCTGTTAAATAGGGTGATAATAGTGTCTACTCGTATGGTTGTTATGAGGAGTAAATGAGTTAATATTCTTAAAAGCAATTAGAACCTTACCTGGCACTTTCTAATTCTTTCTGGTAACATTGTTATAGATGAAATATATAAGACTTCCAAAACACAACTATCAGAAGGTAGGAAGTTTCCCACATAACAGAAGACTAGGGTTACTGATTATGGGATACATTCAAATCATTACCAATCAGAGAGAGGGTTGAGAGGCCCAGAGGTGTGTTTCAGACTTTAAAAAGGAAGAAACATTAAAAAAGTAATATTATTGATATGTGCATCTCAGCTGTGTACAGATGACTGTAATACTAATATTTCTATTTTAAATAAATAACAGGAGTAATTCATGTTCTCTAAATTGTCTCTAAATTATATAAAATTTGGAAAAACTTCCATATTAAATATGGCTAATGTACATTACTTATGTTTGGTATAAATAAATGCCTAAAGAATAACTTTTTCCTTTTAAGGTGATTGGTCTGAGCAATGCATGATTACTGGGGATTATAAGTCATATTTTATTAAAAATGATTTTTTAAATTGCTGTATTCTTTTTTTAAATGTTTTTATTGATTTCAGAGAAAAGAAGGGAGAGAGACAAACATAGAAACATCAATGATGAGAGAGAATCATTGGTTAGCTGCCTCCTGCACACCTCCCACTGGGGATCGAGCCTGCAACCTGGTCATGTGCTCTGATTGGGATTTGAGCTGTGACCTCCAGTTTCATGGGTCCACGCTCAACCACTGAGCAACACTGGCCAGGGTGATAAACCATTTTTTATGAACAGGGAATAAACTTGTTAATTTTTAGGGTTTTTTTGAGGATGGGTGGAATATGTTTTTTCAAACTCTGTGTGACTTGGATTAAAACTCTGATATTTTCAGATGTATCAGCAGTTATCTTATATCTTTATCAAATGCTAATAGTACATTAAATCATAGGCCTAGAAGCCAGAATTTTTGCTTGTGCTTTTCCTGTAAAAAGCTACTACTAACATGTTTGTTTGTTTTTTGTTGCTGCTATTATTTTGTTTTACTTTGACCTGATAGTAGCTTATCGAAGGGAAAGATCTTGTAAGTTGTGTCTGTCTTTTTAAAAAAGATTTATTTTAGGGGAAAGGAGTATCACTTTTTGGTTTGTGTCTTCAACTATATCAAAATTAAACATTTCAAATACATTTAGTAATCACTGAGAAACAGATGAGCAAGTGCTAAAGCATTTGCCATCTTAATAGTGATATTTTGTTCCTGTTAAAGAATTGACAGTTAACAAAATGTTGATTTCAGTTCATTATTCTGTTTTGACAATTTTCTTACTTAAATAGATAAAATGACATTTAAAAATACACAGATGTGGCCAGTGTGACTCAGTTGGTTGGAATGTCATCCCATACATTGAAAGGTCGTGTGTGGCCAGTGTGACTCAGTTGGTTGGAATGTCATCCCATACATTGAAAGGTCGTGTGTGGCCAGTGTGACTCAGTTGGTTGGAATGTCATCCCATACATTGAAAGGTCGTGTGTTTGATTCTGGGTCAGGGCACATACCCAGGTTGTGGGTTTGATCCCCAGTTGGGGTGTGTGTGGGAGACAACCAATTGATGTTTCACTCTCACATGGATGTTTCTCTTTCTCTTTTCCTCTCTCTCTAAAATAAATAAAAACATATCCTCATGTGGGGATTAAATTTTTTTAGATAAAAAAATACACATAACTAATGTTTATAAAAAGGAATAATATTTTGATAATACCTTCAATGGAAATATCACATTGTAATTTCCTAGGTTTGAATAAGGGAGGGTATAGGTGCCAAATCCTGGTTTTGTGATTCAATTTTGTACAAGGCTGGTCTTTCACCACCAACAAATGTGATGAAAAAAGCATCTGTGATATTATTCTAGTATATAGAGTTTATCAGAAGTGTGTAGAAAAGTACTCCTAATTTCCCAATTCGTATCTCTTATTCTTTACTCAAAAGGTTTCATCTGAAGTGGACTGGTCTTACAACAGCAGCTTTTCAAGTCATCGACAGCATCATGAAAATGGTAACTATGAAATGCTTTTTCAGGCTGGACTTCATTTCAAACTCCCGCACAGCACAGATCCATTACGTGAATTCAAAGATACCATTTACCTTACCCAGGTAAGGCATTCTCATCCAGAGTTCAGAAGAGATCATGTAACATAAGAGATCATGTAAGTTTTGTAAACCTACTGGTATGTGGTAAAAACTATTTTTTATTTTACTGATTAAGGAATTGATCTTCAAAATAGATGTATGGTGAAATGTAAGATTTGAAATAGTTAATTTTTGGCATTTGTCTCTCTTATAAGAATAGCTCAGAAAGTTCTGCAAAAATGTATGCATTAAAATGTTTCCCAGCTCAGGGTTACTATAATGTTCCAATAATTAAGACAGTAGCATTTCCCAAGGATAAAATGGAACAATGGGACATAATAGAGTCAAGAAACAGACTCATGTATAATATAGTCACCTGACTTAAGGACATGATACCACTGCAATCTTGTGGGAAGGGATAGTCTTATCAGTGAACTATGCTATAGATGGTGGGTATCTTTAGGGGAAATAAATGAACTGTGACACAATAGACAAAAAGTAATTTGATCAGTGATTAAAGATTCCACTGTGAAAGATAGTACAATAAGGCTTCTAGGAGAAAACATAAGAGAATATTTCAATATCTTGCCATAGGGAAAGATTTCTTAAACAGGACATAAAAACTATAACTGTGAAAGAAAATAATGATAAATTGGACTTCATTAACATGGACATTTGTATATTGATAGCACCATTAAGATAGAGAAAAGGTTAGCCACGGATTGGGGAACAATATTTTTAATACATATACCTGATAAAAGGTTTGCATATTACACAATAAAGAATTTCTATAAAGCAATAAGAAAAAGACAGATAACCGATTAAAAAATGGACAAAAGCTTCAAATAGGCACTTCACCAAAGAAGATATCCAAATGGACAGAAAGTATAGGGAAGTCTGCTCAATTCCATTCTTAGTCAAGGAAATGCAAATTAAAGGCATGCCAGGATACCTCTACTCACAGTGTAATTTTAGCACAATGACTAAAATTAAAAAGATTGACATTACCAACTGTTGGTGAGGAGGTAGGACAGCTGAAACTTTTTTTTTGTAACTTGTAGACATTGTTAGTAGGAGTGGAAATTTGTTTAACCACTTTGGGAAATGTTATGGCAATTTCTACCCAAGCTAAATATTTGCTTACTCTTTGATTCAGCATTTCTAGTTCTAGCTATGTACCCTAGAAAAATGAGTGCATATGTCTGTCAACAGACATCTAAAATAAGTGTTCATAGCAACTTTTATTCATAATACCCCCAAACTGGAAACAACCTAAATCCGTGGTCGGCAAACTGTGGCTTGCGAGCCACATGCGGCTCTTTGGCCCCTTGAGTGTGGCTCTTCCACAAAATACTACGGCCTGGGCAAGTCTATTTTGAAGAAGTGGCGTTAGAAGAAGTTTAAGTTTAAAAAATTTGGCTCTCAGTAGAAATTTTAATCATTGTACTGTTGATATTTGACACTGTTGACTAATGAGTTTGCCGACCACTGACCTAAATATTCTTTAACAGAAGAATTTATAAGCAAATGGTGGTGTATTTATACAGCAAATACTCCACAGTAATAAAAAAACAATGAACTACTGATATTAGCATCAACTTGGATGAATCTCACAGGCATTATTTTGAACAAAAGAAACACTGAATTTTCAATATAGACAAAATGAATTAAGATGATAGAGAGCAAATTAGTGATACCCACTCTTGTGGAAGGGATGGTACACTACGAATAGGAAAGGGTACAAGGAAACTGTCATGAGTGCTAAAACTGTTATATCTTGATCTGGGTGTCGGTTACATGGTGTGTACTATGTTAAAAGTCACTGAGTTGTACACTTATGATCTATGTATGTTACATTTTGCACCTTCCTGGACTTTTTCTAAAACAGCTTTATTGAAATATAATTGACAGACCATAAAAGTCACTCATGTTAAGTGTACAATGAGGTGATTTTTACTATATTTATCAAGTCTTGTAACTGTCCCAGGTTCCAATTTTGGAACATTTCTTACATCTCAAAAGGATTCCTTGTGCCTATTTGCACTCACTCTCCTTTTTCCCCTTCATCCCCAGGCAAACATTAATCTGCTTTCTGTCTCTACAGATTTTACTTTTTTCAGTATTCCATGTAACTGGAATCATATAGTACGTGATCTTTTTGCATTTGGCTTTTTTTACTGACTATAATGTGTTTGAAGTTCTTCCATGATACAGTGTATATCTATACCTCATTCCTCCTTCTTGCTAGATGGTATTCTCTAGAATGAATATGCCATCTTTTATTCACCTACTCATCAATTGAGGGACATTTGGATTATTACTAACTTTTGACTGTTATGATAATACTGCTATGAATATTTACATACAGATCTTTGTGCATAGATTTTAATTTCTCTAAGGTAAAACTATATGAGTGAAATTTCTGATTTATGTAGGAAATTTATGCTTAACTTTTTACAAAACAATTGAACTGAATTTTGGATAATAATTTCATTTGTTTCCATTTTACTTTTTTTATTGGCTAAAATTTCATGAAACTATGTAAAATTATATTAAAGCCACTGCTTAGTTATTTGCTGTTTTGCCATTTCAAGTTCTGAGAAAAAAGGTAAGAGCCTAACCCCAGTCATCTGAGTTGATCTGAAATAGATCTCAAGTTTTTTGTCAAACATGATCACATTTACATTTTTGCATCTTAGCACCAAAAATGTACCAATTTTTATCTAAACTCCTGCTCACCCTCATCAGTTTTTCCTCGTATGAAAATGCAAAGCCTTAGATAGAAGCTGAAGCAGAAAACTGTAAGCCAAAAGAATACCCTGTGTTAAAAGGCAAAAAACTGGTTAAGAGAATTTCAAAGTTTCAATAATAATCTTATCAGTTAGGGAAATTTTGCCATTGTGATGTGTAATTTATGAAATTACCTCACAAGAACACAAGTATAAAGATAAGGTTGATATCTGACCCTTTGAAAGTGTTACATTTCATTTTTATTAGCTCTTTGTAAGCAATATTTTATAAAAGTCTCTCAATTTTAATATATGAAACAAGATTATCCGTGTGTGTGTGTGTGTGTGTGTGTATGAACCTTTTCAGCTGTTGTTTTCCATGCTGGCTTTCCTCCTCCCAGCTGTTCATTTTATGACTGATATTTTATTCTGTTTCCTCAAAACCATATTCAGAGAACTGACAGAAATAATTCTTTCTGAACTCGTTAGCATTTGAGGTAGTTAGGAACTGGGTGGGCAAGTGTACTTCTATGTTGCTGGTTTTTGTTGGTGATGGTTTTGTCTGACAATTGAGCACTAACGTTCCATCAGGCTTTGGCTCACAACTGGACCTGTCTGTTGGCTCCGCCTTGGGACTTTCTGCTATATTAGATGGGATCGAAGATGAAAAAAAATGCAAAGTAGGATTTTTTGTTTTTTAGTGTTGGATTTTCTTGACTGAAAGACAGACAGGGAAGGTTGGGGTAAAAACTGTTTTCCCCCGCTACCTTGATTTTAGAACTGTCATCTTTAACCGTGTACTAAAGCCTTCTGTGGTGTCTTTTCTTTGTTCCCACTGACCCCCTTGTCCTTTTCCTCATAGACTGCCATACTGTTCTGAAGAACAGGGTACTGGCCTGTGTGCCACTTTTTCAAAACATTCTATTAAGCATTATTTCCCATAACTTTCTTTTATTTTAAAAATATATTTTTATTGATTTCAAAGAGGAAGAGAGAGATAGAAACATAAATGATGGGAGAGAATCAGTGACCGGCTGCCTCCAGCATGCCCCGCACTGGGGATCGAGCCCGAAACCCAGGCATATGCCCTGATCAGGAATCGAACCTGGGACACTTCAGTCTGCAGATCAACACTCTATCCACTGAGCCAAACCGGCTACGACTATTTTTCACAACTTTCAAAAAAATCGTAGCTGAGGAAGCTGTGTAGTAAGTTCCTTCATATTTACTGGTAGATGCTTCCCTATCTTCTCTTTATCTTTTAAATTGCACAGGTATCCTGGGAGGTTCTTACCTCTTTAATTCTTCTAATATTCCAAAGGAATCTTTCCTCACCTTTCATTCTTCTACCACATGCTGTTGTGTTGTATTCTGCATAGACTACATACCCAGGCACACCCTCGTCAGCTGTGTCACACATACCTCACTGCTTAGCTGAGGACTGATTAGCTACCCCGACACATCTAAACTAACTGTTAAGTGACTTACTCTGCAGCTTGGCCTCTTACTAGGCTCTTAGAGAGGA
Source organism: Corynorhinus townsendii (assembly GCA_026230045.1). Classification (NCBI taxonomy): domain Eukaryota; kingdom Metazoa; phylum Chordata; class Mammalia; order Chiroptera; family Vespertilionidae; genus Corynorhinus; species Corynorhinus townsendii. Next base: position 72,450,551 of record JAPDVU010000001.1, on the reverse strand, counting down.
AGCTGGGCTAGTGACAGTCTTTACTAACCCCTTAGCTTATATCCCCTCTAGTGATTTTATTTATTCTTTTACATACTTATTGAGTGTGTAATGAGGGCTAGATGCTTGGGGATATCCTTGAGAGATTCATATTCTTTAGGGGTCCATTGTATCTTCCCATGATGCAAGTAACTTGATCACAAGAAGAACAAAGGGCAGGCTGTGCCTCAGTGGGCCCAGGTGTTGATGACAGTTGCTACCCTGGAATAGTTATTTGTTTGGTAAACATCACTGAGACATGATGGAAGATCCAGGCCACACTGAGCTTTTAAGAAGGGGGTAGGGTGGATAAAGGAGAGGAATGAAGGTGAGATTACTAACATAGTCTATTACATACTAGTATATTATATTTATATGCATCATGTACTGGTAAGTTAGCAGGCAGGCAGATGTTCAGCATTCTTTGAGTGTCTACTAAATGCCTGGCCCCAGGCGATGAGGTGCTTTGTATATGCCTTCTCATGTAATTCTAACATCTCCAGACATCTGTGTTACTATTTCCATTTATTATGTGAGAAAACAGAGGCTCAGAAAGACTAAGTATTTTGTCCAAATTCTCAGGGCAATAAATGGAGCAGGTTTCTACTTTTAAAATTATATCCCATCACAATTGGGATAAGAGGAATTCTATAACTACTGAGGTGTTTGGTTGAATTGAAACATCTATTTTCAGCAGATAAGTAGAGCAGACATCAGAAATTTGGTACATTAAAAAAAGGTCTTACTGGAAAAATAGAGAAAATCAACAAAACCAAAAGTTAGTTCTTTGAAAAGATCAGCAAAATAAAAAATCTTTAGCCAGACCGGCCAAGGGAAAAAAAAGGAGAAGACTCAAATTACTAAAGCAGGAATGAAAAAGGAAGTATTACTATTGACCTTACAAAACTAAAAAGGGTGAAAAAAGGATATTATAAACAATTGCATGACAATAAGTTGTATCACCTAGATGAAATGGACAAATTCCTAGACACAAGCTATGAAATTTGACTCAAGAAGAAATAAAAAAATCTTAAAAAAAATCTCTAACTAAGGAGATTGAGTCAATAATAAAAATAAAAATGTCCTTTTACAAAGATGGCTTCACTAGTGAATTCTACAAAACATAAGAACGCCAATCCTTCACAACTCTTCCAAAAAATAGAAGAGGGGAAACTACCTTTTAACTTATTTTTAAGCCATTATTACCCTGGTATCAAACTAGACAAAGACATATCAAGAAAAGCAAACTATAGATAAATATTCCTTATGAATATAGACAGAAAAAAATCTTCAGCAAAATACTAGCAATCCAAATCTAGCAGCATATAAAAATTTTATGTACCATAATCAACTGTGATTCATCCCAGGAATGCAACAATGGCTCATATGAAAGTCAAACACCTGTTTTAATAGAATAAAGCAAAAAATACACCATATAATCATCTCAATAGATAAAGAAAAATCATTTAAAAAATCCAGCACAATAATGAAAAAGACACCCCAATTAAAAATGGGTAAGAGATTTGAATAGGTATTTCTCCAAAGAAAATGACCAGTAAGTATGAAAAGATGTTCATTATCATTAGTCACGAAGGAAATGCAAATCAAAACCACAGTGAGGTACATAGTGAGATATCTAGAATTAAAAAAGGAAGTAAAAATACTAGTATATATGGAGATTTATTATAGTTATTGACTCCCATGGTTATGGAGGCTAAGAAGTACTCACATGGTTATGGAGGCTAAGAAGTGCATGTGCAAGATGGGAAACCAGGAAAGCCAGTGATGTAATTCAGTTTGAGTCTGAAGGCCTGAGATCTGAGAGGCCATTGGTGCAAGTCCTGGAATTTGAAGGCCTGAGAACCAGGAGCTCCAATGTCTGAGGGCAGGAGAAGTTGGATGCCCCAATTTAACAAGAGAGAGAGAATTCGCCCTTTCTCTGCATATTTAGGCCCTGAACTGATTAGATGATGCCCATTGACACTGGTGAGGATGGATCTTCTTTACTCAATCTACTGAGTCACCAGAAACATCCTCACAGACACACTCAGAAATAATGTTTTACCAGCTATTTGGGCATTCTTTAATTCAGTCCTATTTACACAGAGAGTTAACCATCACTGTAAGGATGTGGAGAAATGGGACCCTGTATGTTGCTGGTGGGGATGTAAAATGGTACAACTGTTGTGGAAAAGTTTTTCTAAGAGTTAAATATTGAATTACCATAGAACCCAGAAATTTTACTCTTAGGTATATATCTAAGAAAATGGAAAACGTGTGTTGACACAAAAGCTTGTACATAAATGTTCATAGCATTGTTCATAGCAGCAAAAAAGCTAAAACAGTCCAAACATGTATCAACTGATGAGTGGGTAAGAAAAATGTGGTACATATCCACACAATGAAATGTTATTCAGCAATAAAAAGGAATAAAGTACTGATACATACACCATGGATGAACCTTGAAAACATGGTAAGTGAAGGAAGCCGGTCACAAAAGGCCACATATCGCATTATCCCACTTTATAAAATGTTCAGAATAGGCAAATCCATAGAAACAAAGTGGAGGGAAGAAAGAGGAGTGACTGTTAGCCGGTATATTGTTTGTTTTTGGGGTGATGAAAATCTGCTGGAATTAGGTAATGCACAACCAGTAACTATACTGAGGCCAAGACATGGAAACAACCAGTGTCCCTTAATAGATCATTGGATAAAGAAGATGTGGTAGATATAGGTAATGGAATACTACTCAGCCATAAGAAAAGATGAAATACTTCTGTTTGCTATAGCATGGATAGATTTGAGACTATCATGCTAAGCAAAATAAGACAGAAAAAGTCAAGAACCATATGATTTCACTCACATGTGGGATATAAAAACTGAAAGCAACAAATGAACAAACAAGACAAACAGAAACTCATAGATGGACACAGACAACAGTGGGAGCAGGTAGTAAAGGGTAAAGGGGGTCAAATATGTGGTGGAGGGAGATTTGACTTTGGGTAGTAAACACACAATGCAATGTACAGATGATGTATATTGTACACTTGAAACATATATAATTTTATTAACTAATGTCACTCCAATAAATTTAATGTATTGTGTGAATTTTATCTTAGTTTAGGACAATGGCTTTCTTGGAAGATTCTTATTGTCAAGATAACTTTAATTTTATAAAGGATATAAATCACATCTGTCAGGAGAACTTAGCCACATGGCTACTCCTAGTTCCAAGAGTTGGAGTGTGATTCTGGGACATGCAGTTCACCTACAAATCTGTTACTCAGAAGGAAGGGGAGGATGGGTTTTGTAGACAGCTGGTAACCTCCATCACAGAGCAGAGCTGGAACTGGAACCTTAGGTCTTAGTGTCCTGGTCCAATTTCTTTTTACCATACCATCTGTTTCTCTAAGGAGACCGATTTCATAAGTATAATCAGGCAAGCTGCTGAATATAGGCATATTTTTGAAACTAAAATAAGATTTGTCTGCTAACATTGGGACTGAGTAACCTTGGAAATGGCTAAGCATTTATCTTTAAATATGTAAAGATTGACCTCTTTAGGAAAGTGTGCATGAGTGTACAAATATAGGTACAATTTTAAAGGGAAAGAGTCAGTTCCAGAGAGAGTCCAGAGATCTAGGATTATACAACTTTCCTTAGAAGAATAGTGGGGAGTGGCCTTGTGCATTTTTTTGGACAAACATGCCATTCATTAGTCCTGACAGGCACCCATTGATTTGGGTAAACCCAGGTCCATGTTATTGGCATGGCACCATCTGTCTGTTGAGTGTACTGCACCATGCAGAGCCCGGAGTACTCAAGGGTCTTGATTTCTCCCCTTCACACTAAGTTATGGTATGATAGGCTACCAGTTAGAGCTTGCAAGGGTTAGAAGCTCTGCTTGCATTAAAATTTTTTTAATTTAAAAATTTAAAGGATTATTCATATTTACCTATTAAATTACAACAAGGAACTTGGGAACAGAAATAGATAATTATTGCAGAGAGTTCTGAAAATTGGAATAGTTTAGGGACTGAAAACTCAAATGTTTATAGGCAGGTAATTTTGAATGGATGAGAGAGTATGATTATTGGGAATCGTGGCAAAACAGATTGAAGAGGCCCTGCCTTGAGACATTGAACAATGACAACATCAACAACAAGAAACATGAAACACCTGCACGTGGGCCAATTAAAACCCATGTGGGGCTAAGTTTAGCCTGGAGGTCACCAGTTTATGGCAACCTCTTGACTGGATCATAATATAGCAATATGGAACATGTTATCAAAAGAGGTAGTGCAGGAAGTGAAGAAATTAATTGGGACATAAAATGTTCTTTGCTTTTTTATTTAAAGAAAAAAACTGGCCTACTATTTGGAGAATGATTCAAATTATGATATCACTACATAACCGTTTAAAGCACAGAAATATATAGAAAGTGCCAGCACATGGAAATATACCTATGTGAAAATTAAGTGAGAGCAGAATGCAAAATTATAAATGTAAATGAGTTATAATGTATGTTAACAAAAATTGGGAAAAAATGTGGAACGATGTAAATAATTTGACAGCCATCAGATTTCTTTTTTCTGAAAAGAAGCTTAAATTCACCATGAAGAAAAAGACAATGCAGGCCATCTCTATGTACATCAGTAAAATATCTAGTTGTCTTTTGGATTCCATCTAACTAAGCTGGAGTATGACTGTTTCAATAGGTTATAGCTTTGTCCTATAAAAAAAAAAGTGGTCATTTTTACCTGAAAAAGATGACTTGACTACTTTCTCTGTCATACACTGATATTTTGTTTCTGCCTCAGAATTCTGTTTTACTTTTTTCCTCTTCACTCTACTTTATAAATATGGATCCAAGGAAAGTGATTCCAGTCCCAAACTTCTTGAGTGAACCCCTCATTTAATGTCATTCATGAAGAGGCAAGTCCCTGGGGGTAATGTCAGGATATTCCAGGTTCTTTGGCTTTAGAAATGGTCCAGACTTTGCTTCAGATTCTGGGGTTTCCAGAATGTGGCCACCACCCAGAGTGGAGTGTCCATGGTGGTTGCCATTTGATGCTTGTGCTTGGCCAGCAGCTCCTGAAATGTCTGGGGGTGACCGGGACCCCGCTCCCCCTGTTGTTACTCATTGGTGTGATGAGGGCCTCCTCAGTCTTGCTCTTGTGCTCCCTTCTCACACACCCCATAAAGCAGTGGCTGCTTTTGCAGGAATCTGGGATGAAGACAGAGATTTCTTGTCTTTCTGAGCCTCAGGTGTAACTGCTACAGGGTCAGGCACTGGATGCTATGTCATAGGCCAATTATAGCTTGGTTGGTGGGGCATTATTTGGAAACTTGGGGTGATTTAAAAGAGTTCAGATTCAGCAACTCTTTGAAACAAACGTAAAGGTTACTTTCCGTGCTGATGGGAGGCATGGATTGATCATTGGTATTGCTCTCAGATTAGTTTCTACTGAGATTTCACTTCTTGGTTGCTTCATCGTTACTGAACTTTCTAGAAGTTGCTCCACAACACTGATTTTGTACAATAATTCAACATATCTGAGAATGCTTACTCAAGTGACTTAATTCTACTCTGTGCCAGCAATCCAGGCCTAGAGGTAGATAAATTGCTTTCTTTGGTTGAGACAAGATTGATGATTTTGCAAGGATCTTGGCTGGAGATCCTGAGCCTAACTGCAGATAGCTTGACTGACATAAAGCACAGTTCTCTGGTCTGTTTTTCTATTGCATCCCCTCTGACGTTGTGTTAGACTACTGCACTCAGACTGTATTTTGTGGTCATTTTGAGTTGGCCCCATTACTGCTTTGTGTGTGAGATTCTTAGTTTCTTTAGAGCATATTTGCCTGCAGTCCTCACTGTGGTCCCAGTGGTCTGATTCCTGAATGAGAAGTACATTTCTTTATCTGCTCACAGCTAACGGTGTCTCTTGCTTGGAGGATTTTAATAGCTGCTAAGTGGTGTCCCTAAATCCATTCTGGCTCCTAGCAATCCATTCTTCTTTCCGTAGTCAGAGTTGTCTTTTAGAAATACAAATCTGGGCCTGTCACCCTTTAGCTTAAAAGCTTCTGTGCCTTTCAGTGGCCTTTAGGCTGCACAGAAAAACCTTCCCAGGTCCCGCCTCTCCCCAGCCTCTCTCCTGGGGCTCCCAGTTCTCTGTGCTATGGGCACCTGAGCCTTCTTGTGGTTCTTCACTTGGGCCTTCTCCTCTCACCACACATTGTCCTCTCTGCAGCAAGGTTCTGCCTCTTTCTTTTCCTCTTTCCTCTTCTTTGAGGCCAGTCCTCATCCCTCAGCTGTGCCCATTTCCCTTAACATCCAAGCTCCTAACATTGCATACCTATCCTCCTTAGCACTCATTTCTGTTTAAAGTTCACCTTTATTTGTGTAACTCTTGGATTAAGACCTGTTCCTACATAAACCAATAAACTCCACAAGTGTGGGCTGTATCTTTTTGGCTGAGAGAGGGGCTTATCATTGCCAGCTTGCAGCACATGCTATAGGTGCTTATAAATATTTACTAGAGGCCTGGTGCTTGAATTGGTGCATGGGTGGGGTCCGGCTGGCCCGCCCTGATTGGGGTGATTGGGGCTGGACAGGCCAGGGGGAGGGGCCGCAGGAGGTTGGCTGGCCGGCCCCACCCCGCCCCCATCTGGCCGATTGGCTGGCTGCAGTGGGTGTTATAGTGTCCAGTCGTTCCAGTCGCTTAGGCTTTTTATATATATAGATTGAATGGCCACGATTTCTTCTTGGTTTACCCTTCTGGAATTTTATGGCTCTGCCTCATGTAAGTCATCACTTCATCTATGACTTCTTCCCTAGCAAGCCTACTTCTATCTAAAGGCTCTACCTTTATCTAGTTTTCTCAACCTTTATAAGAAGGCATCTGGGCTTGTCTTCTAGTGACCAGGTATGTAAACCTTCTTTCTTCCTCTAAGGCCATCCTTTCCTCTGACCGAGGAGTCCTGCAACCCTGACCATCTCTCCGGCCTCCCTTTGGTGACGTCTCCTGATGAACTCTCATTTATGAGCCTTTCTGAACTACAACTCCAAGCCAGGAGCCTGTGACACCCACAGCCTCAGCAACAGCATCAATAAAAGAGATTGATTTTTCAGTGATAATGACAGTAGTTAAGGGTCCTGCATGAATTGGTTTTGCCTCTTAAACAACAACTAAACTCACTTGTCTCATTGCTGCAGTTTACCATCTCTTCTGCCATGATGAAGGAATTGCTTTCTTAAGAAATTTTACATTCTCGAAAGTCATGATATAAAAACAATTGCTTGACTAGAAAAAAAGGGGATAGGGATTGGTCAGGATCAGACTCAAAATAAAGGTATTTTTCCTACAGAATTTTTTCTAATAAAGCTTTAAAAAAAATCTCTGCAAATATTAGTAAAGCCCATCACTGCAAAAACCTTAGTGTTCACTACATATAGCATTTGCTCTGGAATAAGTCTTTGTTTCCTATCATTGCCTACACTACCATTAGCAAAGAACCTTTACACCATCCTGCCGCTTTGGTTACCCAACTGTTATAATGAGTCAAACACCAAGCCTCCCAAACCAACCAGCCTTTACAGACAACAGCTTCTCTGATGCTAAGGGGGTAGTTCCAGATCTAGTATAATGATGGTATATGTAATGCTTCTCTGATTTATTCAGTTTACTTTAAAAACGAACAATCTGTAATTTTCTCAGATCTGGACAGCCTACATCAAACAGTCACACAAGTGTTTTAATGTTCACCCGACTCAGGTGATGCAGGCCCAGTGTGTCAAAACAGAAACTGAATTCTACCGCCGCAGTCGCAGCGAGATAGTGGAAGGAAAAGGGCACACCATGGGGGCACTGTATTGGCAGCTGAATGACATCTGGCAGGCTCCTTCCTGGGCCTCTCTGGGTAAGTGTTTCAGCGTTCCTTGTGTGTGTGTGAGAAAGAAAGCAATCCCTGTGGGGAGAGGCGCTGAGAAAACCCAGAGTCTGAGGAGAGGAGATTCTCCAGCAGCTGGTCAATGAACTGGAACCCTCCCCCACCTCCTTCACAGTCTTTCCAGGAGCGTGAGAGGCAGCCTCGCTATGAGTTCTATGCTGTGCAGTGTCACAAAAGCAGGCTAACGAGGTGGGTAGATTCATGCACGGAGATCTGTTATGTGTCATAACTATTGCTTAGATTTGAATTTATTTAAGAGGACTCTCCAAGGCAAAGGGGCATTTACTTATGCATCTCTTCTTCCATTGAGGAGACTTCAACCATGTGGAAGGTTGGCCCCACTAAGTGTTAAAATGTCCCTTTGCTTGACTCCTGTTTATGAAGTCATCTTTATTCTGCCCTGTTTATCTCTTGAAAGGGGAAGTAGCAGAGTCAGAAGTCCAAGTAGGAAGGGTTCTCAATTGAAGCAGTCCAACTAGCAATAGGTGAGATGACTGGCATGGCACTTGCAGTTTGAATTATTCTACTTTGGTAAAACCATGAAAAACCATCCAGAAGTAATGATGAATCTTTGGCCTTCACCAGAGGTGGTTTGAAGCAAAGTTCAGTCAATACCAACAAAAGTTTGGGGTAAAAAATGAGGCAAAGCCGTGAAGTAAAAAGGCCATGTTGCTGGGTAAGGCTCTTAAACCAGCTATGGATACAAATCTAAAATCCATTCACCACAGGCTTTGATTAGTGCCAGGTCACCTCTTGAGGGGAACTGGAGTTTTGATCAAGTTTATCTGGCTAATTTCTTTATCAATTCCAACCAGACAAAAGGGTGTTGTATGAGAATCACAGGTAGAGCATGGGGGGAATAGCCCTTAACACAGGATGAAGAGATACTGTTTAGACAGTTGGGCGGTACTTACTTATTATTTACTAGAGGCTCAATCTTGTGAGGAGGCGCCCCACCTCCCGCCTCCCACCTCTCGCCTCCCGCCGCTGTGAGGAGGTGCCCCGTTTCCTTGGACGGCCACCCTTAGCCTTGCTGCGCATGCAGCCTCCTGCTGGTCAATCTTTATGGTGTGATGACCATTAGCATATTAGCTCTTTATTATATAGGATAGAGGAAGGGAGAGGAAGAGAGAGAGAAACATCCATGTGAGAGGGAAACATCAATTAACTGCCTTCTCCATGTCCCTACCAGGGATTGAGCTTGCAACCTGGGCATGTGCCCTGACTGGGAATCAAACCGGGATGACCAACTGAGCCACACCGGCCAGGGTGACATATTTTTTAGTTTGTGGGGTTAGCATACTAGACTTGCCAACAGGGCACAGCATTCTACAGGTCCTTGGCAACTTAAAACTGTATATGAGGAACTGCCCTTAATTGTTGGTTGGGTGTTCTCCAGTCGGAACTTGCTGCCACGTTAGTGACAGTGCTTTTTTGTCTCACTCAGAGGACTTGTGCTCATGGGATCAGGAGACTGTGAGTTCTAAATCATTCTTACAAAGGAGTATTCATAACAGGTGCTCCCTGCCAGTGCTACTGGTTTCCTTCTTCTTGTGTGTATAGTAAAAAGGAGCGTGGGTACCTTGAGCTCCCAGAAGCAAGGAGTCAGCTCTGGGCCCAAGAAGACGGCCTGTGGAGTGTTTGACTTAACTGTCTGAGCCCCTGTTTCCTCATTTGAAAAATGGATGTTAAGGTGTGCCTTACCCAGATGTGAAGATAATATGTGGTTACGTTCATAATGCTCAGAGCCTCAACAAATGTGGGTTCCCGATCTTTGTGGGTCTCCCTTCCACTCTCAGTCTTTAGAATCATGACAGATTCATACCCACTGGGCCGTGTGGGTGATGATTCTGACTGCTTGACCCTGCCCACCTCCTAACTTTCCTGACTGTTTTAGAGTACGGAGGAAAGTGGAAAATGCTTCATTACTTTGCTCGGCATTTCTTCGCACCATTGTGGCCAGTGGGTTTTGAGGATAAAGGAGTGTTTTTCGTCTATGGGGTGTCCGACCTTCACTCGAACCGCGTGATGCTCACTGTAAGTTGATTGGATTTTCTCTCTGTGATAGAGAGTTTTAAATTATTTCGTTAGTTATTTGGTGCTTTTTCTTTGGGGAAACAGAAAAGAGAAATTAATTTGTATCAAAGTGTTTCTAGTGTCTGGAATAGAAAATGGGCTGTCCCAGAGTCAGCATACCCCTTTTCAGGGTAAAACTGCTGTTTATTCTGTGATCTTAAGTCTTAATGTCTTAGTGATTCAGTTTCCTCATCTGTAAAATTATACCAGCCTATCGTCTTTTTAAAAAAATATATATGTTTATTGATTTCAGAGAGGAAGGGAGAAGGAGAGAGAGAAACATCAATGATGAGAGAGAATCATTGATGGGCTGCCTCCTACATGCCCCCCATTGGGGAGTGAGCCTGAAACCCGGGCATGTGCCCTGACTAGGAATCGAACCCTGACCTCCTTGTTCAACAACTGAGCAACAGCAGCCAGGCAAGCCTATGGTATTTTCTAAAAGGCTTTCTATGGGTAGTGAATAAAAGAATTAGATGCAACTGAATTATAAAGTGCCACTTAAATGTAAGCTTACTGATAATCATGGAAAGCAGGAAATAGCTTTATTGAGAATGCATACATGGAAAAGTAAGCTTGGATCGAAAACAATGCTAGGCGAAAAGGAAGGGTAGGAACTCAAGTCTTGGGCGCTACAGTTTGGAGGACATTGAGCATCGGTCATGCTTATGGAATAATGATGGTGCCTGGGTACTGTGCTTCATTCAATTCTCACAGCAGCCCGGAAAGTTAGTGCTGCCATTATTCTCCCGTTATGAAGGAAGAAACAGAGACTCTGAGACCCTGATGAACTTGCGCGGTTACACAGCTAGTACTTGGTGGGGCTGAGGTTAAACACGGGTTTCATATTCTCTTAACCACTCCTGCTATTCCGCCTTTCATCAGTGATTACTACTATTTTCCTCTTAAAAAAGTAGTAACCCAGCAATGTTTGCTCTTGTTCTGTGTTGTTTCTCCACAGGTGAGAGTGCACAGGTGGAGTTCCCTGGAGCCTGTGTGCTCTCACAGGACCCCGGATTTTGTGATGAGAGCAGGGAAGGCTGTCCTCCTCTATCAGGAGACGGTGTCTGAAATGCTGCAGAGATGTGGGCATTGTACACGGCAAAGCTGTGTGGTTTCCTTTTATCTGTCAACCAACAGCAAACCCTTGAGCTCAACCAACTATCACTTCCTGTCCTCACCGAAGGAGGCCGAGGGGCTCCAGAAGGCAGACATCACTGTAAGCACCCGTCGTTGGGGTCACCATGGCCTCGGGAGCTGCCCTGCTCCGGGGCAGGCACTCTGCATCTTGCTGTTTGCTAACTTTTTCCTTGGAACAGAGTTTCCCCAAGGCCTGGGAATTTTGGCTCCTTCCCTCTGGAAGCAAAGGCCAGATGATTTTTATTTCTAATTCAGCATTTGTCAAAAGTTTTTGGTTTCTGCTACTCCTGCTGTCCCATCAGCCCTCCCTCATGGGCTCTCACAGTGGAGGGAGAGACTTCAGGGTCATCAGGGATTTTCTCCCCACCCCCACCCCCCTACCCCCGCCTCAGAGTGCCAAACTTGGTCCTGGGGTTTCAGTGTGCCAACCCGGAAGTATTATTGTTGATGTAAGAAATGGTCAAACCTGTAGAGAATTTTCATAAGAGTTTATTTGAGCCAAATTGATGGTACATGCCGAGGAGCAAGATCTTAAATGCTCCAGAGAATAACAGCTTGGCAGCTTCTTTTATGCATATGAAATTAAGGAGGGAACAAGGAAGATTGCATGAAGGTGGGAGGAAGCAACACAGGGATTGTATTACAGGATAGTTAACGAGATTGTGTGCTGTCTGGAGTGTTAATACCCCTTCCAGGTTAGTACTGCTGGTCTTTCTTTCTTTATTTCTGTATTTATTTATTTTAATCTATCTATCTATAGATAGATATTGGGTAACAAAATTATACAGGTTTCAAGTGCACAGTTCCACAACACATCATCTGTACACGGTATGGTGTGTTCACCACCCCAAGTCAAGTCTCCTTCCATCACTTCTGGTTTTTCAAAGGTGTGTTAACCTAGATACACAGCAATGATGGGCAGGGTTTACTTAAGGCAAAGATAAACCTTTTCCTAAAGAAGTTATAGGTGTGGGCGTGACCACCCACTGTGACCTGCCCAGTTAGGGATTTATGACCAGATCGCCCTGTGAAGTTACTTTCCACAGAACCCCATTTTTCATCCACTTTATCATCTGTGTTTATAAGTGAGCAAACAAGTCTAGAGGGACTGACACGCTCCAGGAACATGCTCAGGGAAGCATCGGAGGAACACTCTAATGTTGAGATTTTAAGTAGAGTCTATTAATCTTCAAAATTTTCATTCTGTGCTCCTTGATTTATTGCTGCAAAGTAGCTTAATTATCAAATCTCTTTATAATTGCCAAGAAAAACAATGGCATGAGCAGGCTGTGTTGTTATAAAAACTGTGCAGCTGGAGAATTTGGAATCTCTTTAGTTGATTGAAACCCTGTCCTTCGTTTTCCTCCTACACGTAGTGATTGAAAATATTTTTCTAGAAAGGTCCATTCTCTAGTTTTAGCGAATTTTAAATGTGTCTGACCCTTTACTTCATTGAGAAGCCTTAAGTGGGAGGATTTTTTACATTTACTTTAGAAGTAATGATATAGAAATTCTTAATCCTTGATTTGAAAACATATATCTTCTTTCCCAATAATGAAAGATTCATGTAACGAAATCTAAGTTATCTGTAACAACCGATAAGAAGGAAATGACATATATTTAAGTAGCTTCTTTCCAAAAAAGAAAAGAAAAAACAAAACAACCCCACTGTGTAGCAGACTAGATCTCGGATTTTGAAAACAATTCTTTTCTCTTTCCTTAGCTAAGCCTTCATTATCTTGGGATAATGCGGGGTGGGAGAGAAGTAGGACTTCTCATTTTTCCTACTTCATTGGAATTTCAGTGGGACTTGCCTTTCCTAAAGGGATACAACAACAACAACAAAGCATTTATTGCAGGCTTAACACTGGCCAGGCACTTGGGTATCCTGTCCCCAGGTGGATGCCAGAAATTTGTTTTCTCTGCCTCCCTGAAGCCAGGGTGCAAGCTTGAGCCCCAGGCTCCGTAGTCAGATGCATTGAAATAAGATTCCAGTTGGAAGAAGGCAACAAGAGTGAGCAGGTACCAGAGTCGCTTCCGGCCTTGGCCTTGGCGCAGCAGTGACCGGGGCCTCCGTAGCAGCCGTGTGGGCTGGCCAGAGCCAGCTGTGTGAATCGCATGCTGTGACTACTTTACCGGAACAGGTGGACAATTGTTTTGGGAATCTGACATCTAGCTTCAAGCATGAATTCCTGACCATCTGCGAGCTACCTAATATACTTAGTTTTCATTTCTACTTCTTCCACAGTAGGTTTGTTTCATTGTTTGTAGCTCAGAACTCTGAATGGCAATCAGACAAGTGTGTAAGGCTAAATTTATGTATAGTAAAAATTCTCCTTTGAAATTCTTGATGCCACACATAACATGTAATGTCAGACCTATGGTGTGGCATATACCCATGCTAAGGACTCGTATTTCATGACGACAGCTGAGCTTGGATGACCAGGTCACACTCATCCATACTCTCTCAGGGAGGCTTGCGAACCCCCGCCCTCGGGCTGAGCTCAGCCTCACTGTGCACGTGCTGCTCGATGACACATGACAAGATTTAAGCTGTGCGTTTGTTTGCTTATACTGTGTGGGCTTCACACATCTTAAAAGTGTTCATGATTGTGGCTTTGCAGTTCTCTGTAATGAAGAAGAGAAAGCTCTCATGCTAGACCTTCTGTACATGCCTGGCAGGCTGCTGTCTAGGTTTCTGGGTCTTTTCAGAGGAGCAGGAGGTGGGCTCCGGGGTTGTGCTCTGCGGCTGGCTCCAGATAGATCCTGAGAAAGTCATTAAACAGCCCAGCAGTTATGCAAAAACGTTCCTCTTGATGAAACCCTCAGAAACACTGTAAATGATATAAAGCTTTGAGCTTCTCATGAAATAGTCTCTCTAATAATAGGAGACTACACATTTCTGCACTTGGTTTGAGATTACAATTTGGTCATTTCCCAGAGCCTTAACACATTCCCATGTATTTCTCAGTATCTGACACAGTGCATGGGATGTATGACTTTAGCAGCTGGTGAACCAAAGTTGTAGGAAATATACTCCCTGTTAGGCCCACATAAACACGCTCTGATAGGCGTCAGGTGTGGAACGGAGAGCCTGTCCCTCATCCTTCACTTCATTTATCGTTTTTCTTCAGGCCATCATCTCTCAGCACAAGGACACCTTCGTGTTTGATCTGGAAACCTCGGCTGTGGCGCTTTTTGTGTGGTTGGATGTAGGGAGCGTCCCGGGGAGATTCAGCGACAATGGTTTCCTCATGACGGAGAAGACACGCATTGTATTCTTTTACCCCTGGAGGCCCACCAGCAAGAGTGAGTTGGAGCAATCTCTTCATGTGACTTCCTTGGCTGATATTTACTAAGGGAATCCAGCTACTTTCGAAGGCACTCCTGAGCCACCCGCGAGAGCTGCAGGCAGCCAGAGACCAGCGAAGGAGCCGGAAGCAGTCCGCCTGCTGCCAGGCCTCTGATGCATCGCTCCCAGGAGTGTGCACAGCCCTCTCAGGAAAGGCTGTGTACTCGGGGCCCCTCCAGCCAGCTGTGCCAGGTCGGTGTTGTGAGGTTTCCCCTTTTAGCTTCAGCACCACATAGCCAGTTATAACCCAACTGCCCCTCCCTACCCAGAGAAGGATGTCTGCACCGGCCAGCCTCTGGGGAACCACAGGAACATGACCACAGGGCTTTCGATTTGGCTCAATCCAAGGAGCTTTTCAATTCAGAGGAATTAGATTTAGACTGTTGACTCTGGCAGAAAAGTGGTGTTCTTTTTAGTTTGGGTTTAAATCATTTTACCTCGATTGATTAATTATAAGAGGCTACACATTACTTTATTACACATGATCATGTTCATAAAATTACATTGATAAAGCAAATGGGGAAAATTGTTAATAAATTGTAATAATTTGGTAAAGGTTTGTAGGGATTTTTTGTACTGCTTTTGCAACGTCCTGTAAGTTTGAAATCATATAAAAAATTAAAATGTACATACATTGCATTAAGTGGCTTATTCTATCTGTGGCTTATTTAATAATTCCATAAACATTCCATTGTGCCCAGTACTGTGCTGGCCATTAATTTCCATTTAGCTCTGTCCAAGTTTTTATTCTAGCTGATAAACTGGGAGAGTTAGGAGAATCTGACCGAGATATTTGAGGGCTTTTCTCTGCGAAGAATCATGTAGTTTTTTACAAAATGGACCACCATTGAGAGTTTAGCTTTAAAATCAAGATTGATTAGGTAATAGATTTGGTTTTAATAATGAGAAGTTTGAGATATGGTTCAGTAACAAAAAAGAAAAGAAATGCAGATAATCCAGGCCTTTCATTTAATATCTAAGAGTTTCCTCGTTTTATGTGTTATTTACATATATACTGAGTGGCCAGATTATTATGATCTCTGAACACATAATAATCTGGCCACTCCGTGTATATCCTATATAAGAAAAGGCTAATAATATGCAAATTGTCCGCTTGACCAGGAGTTCGACCAGCAGGCTGGCCAGTCAACCACCCATGTCCCCTCCCCCTGGCCAGGCTGGCTGGACCACACCCATGCACAAATTCATGCACCGGGCCTCTAATACACACACACACACACACACACACACACACACACACACACACACACAGAGTGGCCAGATTATTATGCATTCAGGGATCATAATAATCTGGTCACTCAGTATATATAAAAATAAGACAGTGAATGTGAATATATATATATATGTGTGTGTGTGTGTGTGTGTGTGTGTGTGTATACTAATAAAAGAGCAATATGCAAATTGCTCTTGACGCCCTCACAGTAACAACCGAACAGCAGGCTGCATGGGGCGACAAGGCTGGCAGAGGGGTTAGCGAGGGATGACCAAATGACTGACCAGCAGGCTGCGTGGGGTGACCAGGCTGGCAGGGAGGGCAGTGAGGGTCAACCAGGCCAGCAGGGAGGGCAGTTGGGGGTGACCAGGCTGGCAGAGGGGGAGAGTTGGGGGCAACCAGGCCGGCAGGGAGGGGGCAGTTGGGGGCAACCAGGCCGGCAGGCAGAGGCAGTTCGGGATGATCAGGCTGGCAGGAGGGGGGCAGTTAGGGGTGATCAGGCAGGCAGGCAGGTGAGCAATTAGGAGCCAGTGGTCCCGGATTATGAGAGGGATGTCTGACTGCCGGTTTAGGCCCGCTCCCAGGGATCGGGCCTAAACTGGCAGTCGGACGTCCCTCAAGGGGTCCCGGATTGGAGATGGTGCAGGCTGGGCTGAAGGGACCCCCTCACTCATGCACGAATTTCATGCACTGGGCCTCTAGTCCTGTATAATAAAAGCCTAATATGCTGTGTCCAACCATTTGTTTGACTGTTTAACCAGTCTCTATGATGCACACTGACCACCAGGGAGTAGACAATCCAACCGGTAGGTTAGCTTGCTGCTGGAGTCCAGCTGATTGAAACTGGGCAAGACTGGTGGACATGCCCTGTTACCAACCTCCCGTGGTCCCTCCCTGGCCTCTAAAATATTTCTTCTAATTAATTTCCTTTCAATGTGCAAGAATCTGTGCACTGGGCCTCTAGTATATACACTGAGTGGCCAGATTATTATGAACTCTGAATGCATAATAATCTGGCCACTCACAGTGTATATCCTATATAATAAAAGGCTAATATGCAAATTGTCCCCTCGATCAGGAGTTCAACCAGCAGGCAGGCCAGTCAACCACCATGTTCCCTCCCCCTGGCCAGGCTGGCTGGACCCCACCCATGCACAAATTCATGCATCGGGCCTCTAATATGTATACACACACACACACACACACACACACACACACACACACACACACACACTGAGTGGCCAGATTATTGTGCATTCAGAGATCATAATAATCTGGCCACTCAGTATACATATGAGCCTTATGAGGGACTGGGACTTCGGGATATAACTCAGAAGATTCTTACTTGGTAAATATTACTGGTACATCATTTTCTTGTCACTGTTGAAATCTGTTTTATCACACTGCTGCTGGGGGACAGGAGGACACTCTTCTCCA
The DNA here is from genome assembly GCA_026230045.1 of Corynorhinus townsendii. NCBI lineage: Eukaryota > Metazoa > Chordata > Mammalia > Chiroptera > Vespertilionidae > Corynorhinus > Corynorhinus townsendii. The sequence goes on along the minus strand of JAPDVU010000001.1, from coordinate 72,433,344 downwards.
TAAAACTAGAGAATATTCTCTGCCAGGTGCCCTGTGAGGCTTTGAACTTGTTGGGCCAGAATTTACATCACAATTCTGCCCTTTCTAGTTCTGTGAGCTTGATCAAATTATTTCACTTCTATGTTTAGTTTTCTTCTGGTAAAATGGGAATAAACTCACCTTGTAAGTTTGTTTTAAGGAATACATTTAAAAAAATTAGCTGAAGGAATGTAAATGGAAGCGACATACTGGAGTGTGTCCTTGTTGCCCTAGAGATTGCAGGGTTTCTGGCCACACTTCCCTGGATCAGAATCCAGGGTCTGAGACTTATTGTTCGTGTGACCTTGGGCAACCCCTTGACCTTCTGGACTTCATTTTTCTCATCTGTAAAATGGAGCTAATAATCTCTAACCATCAAAGGGAGGATTAAACAGAGTCTGGAACAAAATAAGTGCTCAGTAAATGGTTGTAGTACTTTTTAAACATAATAGTCATTGTCACTCAATCAGTCCATGAAGCTATAGCAAAAATGAATCGAATAAAGTCGAATGTCTTCAAAAAAATTTTAAGAGTGGAAAAGGATATCAGAGAAGAATGAATTTTAAAAGGAAGAATACATTAATGAATAGGCATAAATATATGCTGGCTGCAACTTGTAAAAGGAGAGAGATGTGCTAATACCCATTATTTCTGCAAGAGAATAGTAATGTCCAGCACATTCTCCCACAGTTCATGTGTGGCACCATGGTTAGTCATATCTGCCATGTTAATAGGTTCCTTTTGCCACATTTACTGGAACAGTCTGATGTACTTACTCTTGGGTTTGGATTTCTGAGAAGGCTTTCCTGTTAGTTATGCAAACATTTATAGAGCAATTGGGAAGATGGGGTTCAGAGCACATTCTGGAGAGCAGGGGGGGGGGGGCGGCGCCAGTTCACAGGATTACATCTTCCCATTTTAGAATGAAGAACACAATAGAAATGGTAATATTCTTATTCACATTCACTGTAACTTCTTATTTTTTTCTCTTACTTGACTTTTCATTGTGAGAGGTTTTTAAACCATGGGAAGTCACTTGGAAATAAACAAGAAGGCTTTGTCCTCTGTTGGAATGAAAGGGAATTGGAGAGCAGGAGAAATAAAGATATGTTTCCCAAGCATTCCTGAAGTGACAGGAGGAACACTCTCTTGGGCTACCTCTGGCTCTCAGATATGAAAATTATTCCCCAACTGGGTAAGATTTAGGGAGAAAGACAAGCAGACATTGTTTGTGTGGGAAACTCAAAGCGTTAAAAAATATCCCTGGAGTCTACCTTAACTGTGAATGCAATCTTATCAATTCAGTAAGCACATAAAATAAGAAGGGTCATGCAGAAAAGGTATTTAGAAATATTTCCAAAACAGTGGGGGAGGAATTCTTGTTTTCTAACTGACTTATAGTTTTACAGAAAACCAGAGAAGAACCAAGCAATACTTAGAGAGACGGAGTTACATTTATTATGCGCGGGTCCAGAGGAAAATGTCTCTCAAATTCTGGACCCCAAAATGGAGGAATTTTCCCTATTTATATGTTTTTACCTTCTTTGTCTCCCAAATATGGGGTGTTTCCAGCCCCTTTTGCAAGTTCTTAAAGAGCCCCTATGTGCTGGGGCCTTGAGACCTCAACCAAAGGCCTGGCCTGGTGCCAGCACTGATAATTTTGTCCGGGGAAGGTTTAATGGCCTCTCTGAAGTGGGAGTAGTCTCATTTTCCTTATTATTTAAGCAAGCAAGCATCTACAGAAGCCAAAGAGCAGGGTTAAAATTTCACACAGCAGTTTTTATATAGGATGGATGCTTCACTAGGAGGCTATGAACCGGAGTGATGCTGTGCCAAACCCTAAAAGTCCCAGACAGAACCAGTGCTCTGACTCTGAAGACTGTTTAACGTAAGGACATATTCATTCATTCACCAAGCATTTACTGAGGGCCACTCAGAGCAGGCATTGTTCCTGTCCCTGGGGTTTTGCAGTGAAACAAGACTGACCCGTCCCTGCTTTCACGGATGGCCTGTTAAAGCTGGTGGCGAGTCCTATAGGTGTGACCAATAAACCGCGTGTGGGCCAACCTGCCAAGACATCTTGGAGCCCTCAATCGGGGCCAACCGGTAAAGGGGCTTTGCAGAAGTAAGGGCATTGCCTCCTTGTGCCATGTGTTGTCACTACCTCTCCTTATCTCTGTTGATGCGGGTTACTGAATCCTGCCACCAAAGAAATGTTTGTGACAGCCACATAGCTGAACCCCTTAGGTCAGGCCTCAGACCTTACAGAGGATTTATGTGAGCACCAACTTCTCTCACATTATGCCCTGAAGTGAGTGAGTACCAAGAATGACAGCAACACCCAGTGATTTAGAATTCCTGGGAAAGGGGATGTCGGGATCATGGAAATTTCTGGTGGAGAACTATTACTCATCTCTGCCTCATAATGTGTGTGGGAACAACCCTCTCTTCTTATTCTGAATGGTCTGCCTCAAAACAAGAAAAGTTCTATTGGGATGGTATCCACAAATTACCTGAAAGATGGGGGAAATGTGTATCTAGCACTATTTAACCAGTTAATAATTAATCCGCATTACTAACTGGTAAATGGTAAATCTGATTGTTAATTGGCCGGTGATAAAACTACATTATTAACCAGTAAATGGTAAATCCGCATTATTAACCAGTTGGTGATAAATCCGCATTATTAACCAGTAAATGGTAAATCTGCATTATTAACTGGTTGGTGATAAATCCACATTATTAACCAGTTGGTGATAAATCTGCATTATTAACCAGTAAATGATAAATCTGCATTATTAACTGCTTGGTGATAAATCTGCATTATTAACCAGTTAATAGCACTAGATACACATTTCCCCCATCTTTCAGGTAATTTGTGGGTACCATCCCAATAGAACTTTTCTTGTTTTGAGGCAAACTATTCAGAGACCCAATTTTCCACTTCTTCGTGCATGAAGTGCTGCTCAGAAAGTACATGTGCCATCAGTCGGAACAACTGGTAATCTGAAGGAGCAAGGTCTGGTGAATACAGCGGGTGGGTTAATACTTCCCAGGCAAGATCTTTTAACGTGTCTTTAACTGGTTTTGAAGTGTGTGATGGTGCATTATCATGAAGCAAAATTACTTTGCCGTGTCTTCTGGCCCATTCTGGTCATTTCACAAACAAATGGTTCAAATGGATTATTTGTTGTTGGTGGCGATCAGTATTAAAGGTTTCACCTGGTTTTAGAAGCTCATAATACACCACACCTTCCTGATCCCACCAAACGCAGAGCATTGTCTTCTTTCCGAAGCTATTTGGCCTTTCAGTCGATGCTGATGGTTGACCTGGATCAACCCATGATTTTGTGCGATTGGGATTCTCAAAATAAATCCACTTTTCATCGCCAGTCACAATTCAATGCAAAAAAGACTCTCTTTTGTGCCGTTGAAGCAACATTTTACTGATGACTTTTTGGTTTTCCATTTGTCTTTCGTTCAGTTGATGTGGCACCCATTTTCCTTCCTTTAAAATCTTTCCCATTGATTGTAAATGATCAGAAATTCTTTGCTGACCAATGTTTAATCTTTCTGCAAGTTGTTTTTGAGTTTGACATGCATTCTCATCCAATAATGCATATAATTGTTGGTCTTCAAACTTTTTCCGTTGACCTGGACATTCTTTGTCTTTCACATTGAAATCATCACTTTTAAAGTGGTTAAACCAGCGTTCACAAGTTTCTTGAGATGGAGCATGTTCACCATAAGCTTTCTGAAGTATACGATAACTTTTTCTTCAAAATAAAGTAATGAATTAAAACTTCCCACAAATGCTTTTTTTTGGCACGAAATTCGACATTTTTAAGAGTAAAAATATCTATGATGTTAACACCTACAGAAAATTTGACATATGAAGTTTTGAAGCTTGTTGTCAATACAACAAAATAGCATACATATCAAATCGCATATATATCAACATATGTGTAACCCCATCTACTGAAAAAAATCTGCATCAGTACACCTAGTATACTTATATACTGTATAAAAGGCCATAAGAAATGCAAAAAATTCACTGTTAATTACTCATTCTCAAATTGCTCCCCTTACAAATCAAATTGCCGCCTGTTCCACGTTGCGTGTGCTCCACGTTGGGAACCACCGGTCTAGGGTTAGGCATATTATCCAATTCTGGCAAATGAAACATAAGTTGACACTTAATGTGGGGTTTTCGGGATGGGTTTTCCTGCCTGATATGAAATAGACCTGAGCAGGGACCCTCTCCTCTTGGGTGAAGTTGAGAAGGTTCTGTGTGAGGACCTGATATTTGGGGCTGCTGCAGCCTTTTCACGACCTCGAGGAAACATTTTTTAGTGGAAGAATGTCAGAGATGTTGAACAGTTGAACTAACCCTGTAATTATCTGACTCTGGGCTTTTTATAAAAAACTAGAGGCCCATTGCACGATATTCATGCAAGAATAGGCCCCTGGCTTCACTCCCAGCCACCTGCGAGCCAGCACGTCCCCGCTCCCCCGGCTGCCTGGGGCCTGGCAGCAGGCAAGTCCCCGCTCAGGGGCCGCCCGGAACCAGCATGTCCTCACTTCTGTCTGGAGCACCACTCCAGTAGCTCCCTCCGCCGGCCCCCTTCCCTTCATAGCAGGCTTCACACTGCTCTGTGCCTGCATATGCAAATTTACCTCCATCTTTGTTGGGTTAATTTGCATATTCACTCTGATTGGCTGTGGGGCATAGCGAAGTAATGGTTAATTTGCATGTTTCTCTTTTATTAGGTAAGATACTCTGGCCCTATCATGTCATCCAGTGGTAGTCAGGTATTCTGATTTTATAAACTAAAGCACTCTGATTGATAGAGCAGTGAAAGGTATGGGTGTTGAAAACAGATATACGTATGTTGACATTCCAGATTCACCGCTAGTAGGCTGTTGGGCATTGCATATACTAGTAAATTGTTGAGTCTTTCTGTGCCTTGGTTTCTTTATCTTTAAAAAATGGGGCAATAATAACTCATAGATTAGTTGTGAGCACTAAATGAGGTGATACTTTTTAGATACTGATAGCACTCAATAACTATTCACCAAATGGTAGCTAGTGTAGTTATCATTGCTTCTGTGTTAACTCTTCAAAAAATGCCCAAGGGTATGGGCAGAACTGGAACCTGCTGAGGCATTGGCTATGGGAGCAGTGTCAGCTAGGGGAGCTGGTGGGAATGACAGGGGGAGAGGTGAGGATGTTGATTCCTTCCCAGAGTCACAGGCTCATCACGCTTCCTGGTCACCCTAAAGGGGCAGTTGTAGAAAAACTGTGGGTCAGGTCATATTTGGCCAGCAGATGATCTGTTGGCCGAAACAGTGTTTTAAGAAGTTGAATTACTTGCTTACATCAAAAAAGAAAGATTCCATACAAAATCTAGATCTAACTATCTCCGATCTTCTTGTAATATATTAAAAAAGAGTCCGGCTGACGTGGCTCAGTGGTTGAGCATTGACCCATGAACCAGGAGATCACAGTTCATATGAAAGCTACATGTAGTCTACTGGCCACAGACTCATGCTCTGACATTGAACTTCCAATATGTAAGGTTGGTTCTAACACTTACAGAACTTGGACAAATCAGTCTTTAAGCCTCAATTTCCTTATCTTTAAGCTGGCTTGATAGTAACTATCTCATAGGGTTGTCAGGATTAAATAAAGGAAGAACAATGCCTAGGATGGGTAAATGGGTAGTAAATGCTGGCTTATGATGATTATTCCTCAAAGAATGAGGTTGGCAGTGGCTAGAATGATCAGTCCTAGGAGTCTTCCATTTTCTTTGCCAACCTGAATTGAAGGAGGAAAATTCAGGCAGACAGCTGAAGTTTCTAATTCCCCTTTTTCTTCTAAGCCTCTTTCCAATTTTATTAAAGCAAAAAAATTGAGTAGCAAGGCATGCCAGCTGTCGGGTGGTTGTGTAAAGTTGTGCTTCTTCCAGCAGAGGCCTCCTGTGCACAGGAAATGAGGCTGGTGCCTGGTGCAGGGGCTGCCCTGGGCAGAGCCTTGGTTCCAGGAGGCCTTCCCAGCATAAGGCAGGGAGACTAAGTCTAAGGAAGAGCTTGCAGGGCCTCCACCCCCTCTCTGGGCTTCAGAGAGCTGGGTGCCAGTGTGCTGGAATGCAAGTCTTTCTTGAAAGAAAGGGAAGGCTGAGGAAGGGTTGAAGAGAGACAGAGAGAGAGAGAGAGAGAGAGAGAGAGAGAGAGAGAGAGAGAGAGAGAGAGAGGGAGAGGAGGGAGAGAGAAAGGAAGTCAAAGAGAAAGGGAGAGAGAGGAATGAAGAAACAGAGAGAGAGAACAAGGGAAAGAAGGAAAAAGGAAGACAAAGAGAAAGAGAAAGTGACAAAATGATACCGTTGCAATAATCTGGTTATTGTTTAACAGGAAAGGAGTAAAGGGAGGACTAGATAACATAGGCATGCCATTTATGCAGCTTTGCTGATTTAACACTCTCCAAGTCTTTCCCCCGGGGAAAGAACTGGACAAAGCAGTTTAGACCCATGCCTAGTAAGCTCTGGGTGATGCATAGCTGTCAGTCACACCTGGAAGAGCGTCAGTGGCCCGAATAGGTGTGGCCACTGCAGGGGCAAGTAACCTGAATATTTAAACTCCTGGACAAAGAGCCGATCTCTCTCTGGCACACCTGAGTTCCTGGGTCTCCTGTCGTAGGGGGCACATTCCCCTGCATTCGCCTGCGTGGCCCACAGCCATGTAGACGCCACACAATGGACTAAGGGACTTCAGCCTGATGCTGGACTTTAACTGCAGCATGGAACTGAAGCTCTGAACCCTGGCCCGTCATTTGGCTCTGCTGGAACCCCAGCTTTCAGGACTGGTTTAAGGGACATGGGACTTTGGGACCTGAGGAATGGATCTGCACACAGTTAAAGCCTTTTACCACACCCCATTCTCCCATGTGAATCTCAGAAAATTCATTTTCTAAAGCTATCTTAAGAACCCCACTTCCAGGAGCAGTGGAGAAGTTTGATTCTCTGGTAACAAAAGAAATAGAAAGAGAAAGAGAAAGAAAGGAAGACAGAGAGAGAGAGAGAGAGAGAGAGAGAGAGAGAGAGAGAGAGAGAGAGAGAGAGAGAGGGAGAAAGGGGGTGAGAGGGAAAGAGAGAGAGGGAGAAACATCAAGGAAGAGAAACCGAAAGGGAGGGGGGAGGGAAGAGAAGGGAAGACATAAAGAAGAAAAGGAAGACATAAAGAAGAAGAGAAAGAGAAAGGGAGAAAGACAGGAAGAGAGAAAAAGAAAGGGACAGAGAGAACAAGAAAGAGAAGGAGGAGAGAGAGAGGAAGGGAGGGAGGGAGGGAGAGCAGGTGTGTAGGGAGCGCTGATTTCCCCTCCAGCTAGCTGACTGCTCACAGGGTGGGACCTTCACAGCAACACTTTCTACTCTCTGCCTTTCATTTACTTCATTTCCTTTCCGTGTTGCTCCCTTGGCAAAGGGTGGCATCTGAATGATTTTTAATCCTAATTTAATTACTATGGACCTATGGAAACAGCACCAAGCCTCTGGAATAGATGATTGATGGGGGAGGAGTCAGATGAGCGCTTAGAAGGAGCAGTAACAGAGGCGATAGGGCTGGGGCTAAGGCACCATTTGAAGGAAGAAATGACTCCCAGGGAGAGGAGGGCATGATGGGGGCGGCTCCCTGGCTCAGCAGGGCCTCTTCTTTCTAAGGGTTGGTCTGTGGGTGCATGGATGACTCGCTGCCCACACATTCTTTCCCAAAGGTTTAAGCCTGGAGTCTCTGCCTTTCAGAACCAATATGGTCCCTGGCTCATCTGCTGTGTGCATATGCTCATCATCATTCTAGACCTGCCTTTGGCGAGGGGGGAAGGCAGTCAGGCCAGATGCTGGCTGTGACCTTCCCAGATCAGCATGGGCAGGAGCAAGAGCTGCCTGGCATCAGGCTGAGTGCCCGCTCCTTCACAGCACATAGGACCTCCTCAGCACGTCCATCCCTCTTGGGGGAGGCAAAGTGGCCCTGGTGCTGTGGTTCAGGGCAGTGACAGGAGGGGGAGTGGGGGTTGCACCTAAAGGAGACGGGAGCTATTCTTCGGGGCTGTCCTGCCTCTTGAGGGACAGGGAGAGGTGGTGGGGCAGGGGGAGGAGGAGGGGTGGTTCCCGTGCAGTGGGTTCCGATTCTGTGATGTTGGGCCAGGCTGTTTCTGCTGGAGCAGGACTCTGCACTGACACTCCAGGGAGAGGTTGGGAGCCCTGGCTTGACTTGCTGGGCAGAACCAGGCCGGTGTGGGAAAAACAGCTGCTGCGGGCCCCAAAGCAAAAGGAGGAGAGCAGGGCAGGGCGGAAGGAGAAGGGCGAGAAGAGGAAAACCAGCACGATTCGCTGGGCTGCTCCCAGGAGCTCGCAGGGACTGGTGCCCAGGGTCACGTGTGCCCGCTGCTCAGTCCATTTGCTGATGGGATGCTGGCTTCCTGCTGCTGTGCCAGCCATCAGAGCCTGTGCTGGGCCCTCTAGGCAGTCCCTCTCCTGGGCACATCTGTATGACCAGCCCCTCCAGTGCAGTGGTTGGTGGACTGCAGAGCGAGGCTCAGGGGCACAGGGTGAGCACTGAAGGCTGAGTCCAGTCCTCACTCTTCATACTAGTCCAGGGACCTTGGACACATCACATGCTTGTCATTCCATGGATGATGGCAGGAGTTAAGACCCCTCCCTGTATAGTTCTCAGATTGTTATGAGAATACTAGAGGTCCAGTGCATGAATTTGTGCATCAGTGGGGTCCCTCAGCCTGGTCTGTGGGATTGGGCTGAAACCGGCTCTCCAATATCCCCCAAGGGGTCCCAGATTGTGACAGGACGCAGGCCAGGCCGAGGGACCCCACCAGTGCACAACTGGGACTGGGGAGGGATGCAGGAGTTTGGCCAGCCGGGAAGGGACCACAGGAGGGCTCCAGGGCGTGTCTGGACCATCCCTATCAGCCAGACCCAGCAGCAAGCTAACCTACTGGTTGGAGCATCTGCCCCCTGGTGGCCAGTGCACATCATAGCAGCTGGTCGACCAGTCAACTGTCTGCCCTCTAGAGGTCAGTGCATGTCATAGCGAGTAGTTGAGTGGCCTTAGCACATCATCCTACATAATAAAAGCGTAGTATACAAATTGTCCCCTCGACCAGAGTTCTTCTAGGAGTTCAACCAGGGGGTGGGCTGGCCAGGGGAAGAGAGAGAGTACCCAGCCGGCAGCCGCTAGGGACCCTACCAGTGCATGAATTTCATGCACTGGGCCTCTAGTCATTAGCATATTATGCTTTGATTGGTTGATTGGACACTTAGCATATTAGGCTTTTATTATATAGAATTTGAAATATTTTGTAAATGAAAATATTCATATTTAAAGGTTTTGTTTTTTTCAAAAGTTTGTTTTTAAATCAAAAGTTACAAAAGAACATTTATTTCAAAAGCAAAAGGGAACATTTATATTTGAACAAAGTGATAAACAGGTGTTCTGCAAAAGAAAAAAAAAGTCCATGGCATGAAGCTTCTCATTTAAATTTTTCAAGCAAAAATAAGTTGTGGGTGCTTACCTAAGGAAAAGGAAGGGGAACGACAAAAACAGTTTTGAAACAAAAAAAAAACAACTCACTCTCTTTTTGCCAGAGAATAAACCAAACAACCTGGTTCAATGGTACCCAGCATCAATGCATAACCATCCCGAGTTTGACACTCCCCCATGCATTGTATGCCTCCAGGTTCCATCGCAGCATCTTCAGCACCAACTCTGGAGGAGGGGCTTCTAGAATTCTGTGTTATCTGCGAGTCTTCTGGTCTGGAGAACAGTATTTCTCCAAGAACCACTTCTGTCCCTCTCCCATTCATCTGAAAATTGGAATCAAAGTCCTACCCGTTCTCTGCAGATCACAGATGAACTGGCTTGCTCCTCTCCTCTGGGCAGGATCTCAAGGCCATGGCCCCTTGCAGACCTAAACCTAGACACCAACAAGCCCGCGGTCCCTTGGAGGCTGCGGAGCAGGAGTCCTCCTTGAGTCAGTGCCAGGGCAATGGGCAACAAGCCTTCACTGTAATTCCCCATTTTACTCAGCCTAATACCCTTGGTCATCTCTGAGGATTTCCTTAAGAGAAACTGACTTTGTCCTTACAATGTAACTTCCATTTTTAATCCTGGGAAATGAACTTCCCTTTGGAGAGGCCATTTACCATGATTGCAGACAATTTTCAGAGTGAGTGAGTGTTTGCATACCAGTTGGAACTAGCAAGAACCTTCAGGTTCAGCCTCCATCATTCAAGTAAGGAATGTTGATCTGTGCAGAGACTGGAATCTGTTCACCAAAATCAACCCTCCTCCTAATAATTGGAACAAGCCCTAACTGGTTTGGCTCAGTGGATAGAGTGTCAGCCTGTGGACTCAAGGGTCCCAGGTTCGATTCTGGTCAAGGGCATGTACCTTGATTGTGGGCACATCCCCAGTAGGCAGCTGATTGATGTTTCTCTCTCATCAATGTTTCTAACTCTCTCTCCCTCTCCCTTCCTCTCTGTAAAAAAATCAATAAAATATATTTTAAAAAATAATGGGAACAAAAGTAACTCCTGTAGCCTCTCTGTTCTTAATGTGGCCTGGGACTAAAGCTTTTCCCCAGGGCAATGCGAGAGGAAGTGACTCCTATATGTACTCCTCTATGCTCCTTTGTCCTTCCAGCTCACTAGGATCATGACCTCTAGCAAGACCTTGGGAGCAAAGGGTGGGAGGAAGAGTGACTGTCAGCCTGGATCTCTTCATGATGAAGTGGAGGAGAGACACCCCCGTCCTGTTGCTTCCTGCAAGCGTGCTTCATTAGCAAATGTTACAGTGGTGTCAGTAGATCCTGAAGTTAAATGGTTTATGTGTGCCTCAGTTTCCTCATCTGTAATATGTAGACAAAATTCTTACTTCACAGGATTTTTGAATAAGTAATCCTATCTAATAAAGAGGGAATATGCTAATTTACCATTATGCCCTCACAAAGATGGCAGTGCCCACAGCCACAAGATGGTGGCACCCAGTCCCCTCAGCCCTGCTGGGGTGGCAGGTGCACATCATGGCCGGGCCCACCCCTAGGCGGGTCTGGCTGCTCCATGTGCTTGCCTCCAGAGTCCCCCGACCCTTCAGCACCCCAGCTGCCCAGGGCTGGCCCGAGGAGCAGGCACGCTTTGTATGTCAGCTGCCCAGCCACCCAGGGCCGCCTGAGGCTCAGGTAATCAGGGCCATCCAAGGCTTGTGCTGCTGGCAGTGGCAGCAGCAGAGGTGTGATAGAGGCGTCGCCTTCCCTGGTCGCTGGGTCGCCTCCCACTCCTGAGGGCTCCCAGACTGTGAGAGGGGGCAGGCTGGGCTGACAGACCCCAATCCAGTGCATAAATTTTCATGCACCAGGCCTCTAGTATAAAGTAATGAACGATGATCACCCATTGTAGTGCCTCACATGTAACAGATGCTTAAGAAATCTTGTTCTTTGAGGGCTGTTGTGATATTTCAATGAAATAATCATTTTAAAAAGAGATAGTGACATAGAAAAGCTAGTTGATAGAGGTGAGAAGCAGCCCCTCTATCCTTCTCATTCTAAGACGCTCCAACAATTTGTGCAACTGGTCACTTGTCCAGGGTAATGCAAGCAGGCTGTTGTAGACATACTGGAATCCATAATAATGGATAATGACATTCCTTTAATTTTAAACCCCTCCCCCAACCCCTAAGCCAACCGACAACCTAGGAAACCAGTGGGCGGGAACTTGTTGTTGCTGGGACTGGTGTTTAAGCAAAACAGCAGGACTGTAGGGAGGGCTGTATGAGGAGATGCTTTCACTTTGTGGGTGTTTAAACAAGGTGGCCACAGGGGTGAGTTATGTATATGATCTTTGAGATCCTGTCCAGCTCCAAGTTCTATGATCCTTAAGAAAATAAACAGAATTTTAGTTTCATATTCTCTTGACTCCTGTGCCTCCCCAAGTCTATTACCTGGGGAAGCACAAATCAGAAGGAAAATTCCATCAAAAGCACAGAATAAGGAGAAAGTGATGAAACCACGGGTGTCCGGTCTATGAAAAATTCATAGCCTGTTGTTAGGGAAGAAAAGCAGGTCATGTTAATATGTAAGCAACATACGCTTTTAGTAATACTCTCTTTTTGCCTTTTGGTTGGAGTATAAGTCCATCATCTTTGTACAGATTCGTATGGATTTTCTTTCTCTTTTAAATGCAGCATCTCTTCTTCAAAGGACTTCAGGCATCATTACAGAATAAGCTGCGAAATCAGATCTGGATTTGAACCTTGGGTGAGTTAGTTACTATTTCGATGATGTTTCTTTATTGTAATATTGGGGTTTACTATGTACCTGATAAGGTTGTCTTGAGAATATCAGAAATCACTCATGCAAAGGGGGTGGCATGTAATAAACGCTCAAATCCGCCTGGCTCCTTCCCTCCCTTCCTCCTGCTAAGCTGCAGAAGGGCTGGTCTGTGGGGCTGCACCCCCTGCTGGAGGCCGGGAACATCCACGCCACCTGTGACTCCTGCAGGGGACTCAGATGGGTGAATGAGCAGCAGCAGGGCTTCCTTCTGCCAAAAAAGAAAGACGGCTGATCCTGAAAAAGCCTAGGTTAGGCCTGCAGAGTACGGGGACATCACGAGGAGATGGAGGTTCTGAGGAAGCTATATTTAAATGGATTCCTGCTGAGAGACTGAGCTTTCAGGGTAGGGTTAGTTCAGCCCATTGCAGCTTTCCACCCGAGCCGGGCACTTTCTGGCACGCATCCCCATCTCCTGGTACAAAACGAAAGACTCCTGCCTCAGAGGCACAGCTGGCATCGCTAGCCTTTTCTTAAGAGCAGCATCCAGAGGCTCAGGTCAGCACTGAGATCTGGCGGGGAGGAAGAGGAAGCTTCTGGAACTGAAGAGAAATGCAGCTTCCTATTGAAAAGGGGGATGTTATTTTTAGTCTCAGCAGGAGTTGCTTCGTTGTTCCTCCTGAAGTCAGCTTCTCTTGAAAGTGACCTTCTGGTGGGGGAACTGCCAGGGTAGAGACCTGGAGAGTGGTAACAATCGACTATGTACCCAGGGCTTAAAATATCAATCATTACTTCATTTACTCATGAGCTGCCATGTGGGTAGGGCTCAGGCTGGGCTGAGCAGCCTGACTCGACTCGGGCAAGGTCAGCTGAGGTAGCTTGAAGGCTAGTCAGGTGTGACTCAATGGCTGGAGGCTGGAATCATCTTACTTCTTCCCTGCCTCACACATATGCTGGTTGAATTTGGCACTGGCTGTGACCTCAGTGAAGGCTGTTGGCTGACACCTCCATGTGGCCACGTGGCTCCCTCTGAGCATGGTAACTGGGTTCCAAGAGGGAGTGACTCAGGGGGACTAGGCAGAAGTTGAGTAGCATTTTCCGACCTGAGCTTGGAAATCACTTCTATTCTTGTCACAGGTCCTCCTACGTTCACAGGGAAGGGGTGGGCCTCCTCCGTCAGCAGGAGGAGTGTCCGCATTGTCCTGTGAGACAGGGGCCTCATGGTGGCCAGATGGGAAAGGACGACCTGACACAGAGGAACTGTGGAGGAGTGGAGGCATGGGTTTGTTGGAGAATTAAAGTCAGTTCTATTTCTTTTTTTTAATTTAAAGATACAACTTTCAAAAACTGGAATAATTAATTGGGATGTATGGAGAAATGGCAGTGTAATAGAAAATAGAATTTTTAAAAAATTCATTCATTTGGGACATACTATAAAATCAACTATTTTACACCATTGAACATTCTTGCTTAGAAAGGCCTTCTCTGTTTCAAGGTTATTTGTCCATGATTTTTAGTATTTCTGATAGACTTGGAAATTATTTGGATGAAAGGAGGAACACAGGAGTTCAGATGGATTCTTTCCCAAGCAATTTACGAGTTGGAACATCCACTTACTGATTAATCATCTTTTCCTCATTGATTTGAAATTTTACTTTATCATAAACTAAATTCTTATATATTTTGGGGTCTACTTTTGGACTCAATTATTTTAATCCACTTTCCAATCCTACCAAGATAATTCTCTAACCCATGAGCTCTGGAGCTAAGCGGACCTGGGTGTAAACTCAGAAGCAGCTTCGCCATTGCCTACTCCAACTCTTGAAGCCTCAATTTCCTTGTCTACAAATTGAGGGTAGCTGTGCATACCTCATTGGGGTGCTTTCACAAACAAATGACTTCACATCCTGTGAACAATTGGTCAGCACTAGCTCCTAGCGTCTGTGCAGGTTGCGTTCTCTGGGAAGCCGGCTCAGTTGGAGACCCAGCGCAGGATGTTCATTTGCGAGTGCCCGGGGTGGGAAGGAGGGGAAAAAACAGTGCCGGGCAGAGGGAAACCTTAAGCTGGGATGCAGACCCAAACAGCACCTCAGCCACCCTGAGGGCACTCTGGAGGTCAAACAGCCCTTAAACTGTGTCCTGGGTTGGACAGGCTTTCATCCAGCACGTCGATCCGTGTTACATGGAGCCGCCATGGAAGTGGGCGTGACGTGTGTGACCTCTCCACAGCTGAGGCCATCTGCCAAGGGTGCTCCCAGTGGCGGGGCCCACAAGTCCCCTGTGAAAGAGGGATCTTAGTGGCACATCCCCGTGTCCACCACAGCACCTCATTCACTTATTTCTCCGCTCCCTCATTTCCAGTTCTTTGAGCGAAGAGCAGTTCAGCAGAGCGCCGTGCTGCAAGGTTCCTTGTACAAGACCCTCTGGGATGCTGCAGTTCCAATCCTCTGTGCACCACGAAGGCCTGAGAACACGCTGGGGCCTGAGGAGGAGACTTGCGCATGAGACAGGGGAGGGGGAGGTGATACAGCCCAACTGGAATGAGCCAAGCAAGGATTTAACAAACCCAAAGCTTTCACTGCCAGTTAGCACACTCTTCTTTTGAGAACTTTGTTTATTTCTAGATCAAAATATTGACTGTCCAGGGGAACGTGAATGTGAAAATCAGGCTGTGGAATGGTCCTGTGGCTACAAGAACAGTATCTGTCTAGATCCAATAAGATGAGGCCATCCATTTGCTTTTCCTTTTATTATAAAAGTAAAATAAAAAATAGCATTTATAAATCCAACATTTTTTTCTTTTAAAGTATTTGATCTAAAAACATATTTACAATAGCAAAATGCAGAAAAAGGGGGAAAATACCATTTTCAGCACTGATTGTAACCATGTTTAAATATTGACACGTACACGTTCTTTTTCAAATCACAGAGATAAACCACATTAGAAAAAGCAGGAAGCATTTTTTAATTATACACTGACCCTCATTTCAAAATACCCCATTTAAGATATCCTTGATAAAATATTAAGAATTCTCTTAATCCTTAATCTGAAAGCACGACTGTGCTGTGGGCAACAAGAGAGAACACTGGGTGGGGACCGTTAGCCTTTCAATGACAGCAGGCGGGCAGCAGAGGGGCAGCGGCGATGACAGGAAAGCAGCTGGTAAGGCCCACAGGCGCCCCCCCTCCCAGAGGCACCAGCCCCGCCCAAGGCTGTGGCTGCTAGCTGCTCTCTGCCAGGGAGCAGAACTGAAATTCACTCAAGAACCAAAAGAGGCAGCCAGGTTTCTTTCGGAGGCCTGGGGTTAAGTCCAGAACCACCCAGGCCGGCCGGTGTCCCTCCGAGCACCCCCGGTGCACTGTCCCTTCCTTCTTTCAGCAAATCCAATGGAACTGCAGAACTCTGCTGTACAGGGTGTGGGAAACTGCCAGCGGGCTAAATTTTGCCTTCGATAGGTCCTTCCTGCCCGTAATCGTGGGGCATCTTGTGAAGCGTGAGCAGTGAGCTGCCGCCGGTCAGAGAGTCTGTGAAGCTGAGTTTGCGGAAGGATGTCTCCACGCCGCTGTCACAGATGCTGTCCTCTCGCAGCTCGTCTGAGGGGAACAGCAGGGAGTCACTAGGGTGCAGCTGGGAACCAGGCCCAGCCTTTCCTTTCATACCTTTCCTTCCAGCCCAGCTCAGAGTTTCGACCGAAAAGGCACGTGGGCTATTTCTGCCCATTAGCTTCTACAAGTCACTACATTCCACTTACACCAACGGCTTGCCACTGCCGTTCACAGTGGGGTGAGGGGCCAAGAGCACCCAGAGTAATAGAAAAACTGTGAAGATACCAAAACTGTGAAGATGCCAAAATTAGCCAAATGTTTTCACGTCTCTCTTACAACCTAGTCTCATATTTATCAGAATCCTTTCTGAATTCTCTTGACTCAACATGTCCCTTTCTTTCTTAGAAATCAGGTGTATTTTTCCAACCACTGTATTACCTATTTTATAGCTGAAGTAGGGGAAACTGCTGAAACTAAGCAAAATAAATTGGTGAAAGAAGCAGGAACTAAAAATAAAAGTCCCTTTCTGGACCTCATAGACTATTAAGCTCTATACACTGACCCAAACAAATTTTGGTAGCAAAAAATAAAGTGATTTTGATGAAAATGAGTCTATACTGGACAATTAGGTCAAAATCGTCTTGTTGAGAAGTGTCTTTATGAATCTGAATGAACAATGTGAATTATTTCCTATACAGAGAGAGTGGTCAAAGGAACAGAAGTCTAATATACCTGAATCAAAATGCCATCTTATATATTAAATTCCAATATTAAAATGAAGACTCTAATGGCAGTGACATGGCTATTGTCTTGTTACTGATAGATTTATCCAATCATCCATCTTTATTGGGTTTCTCTTATGTGTTGGGAACTGTGAAGTATTTTAATAGTAACTACAAATCAAGGGCTTAATGCTTTTTCATATATAGGACCCCCTCCTTTGTGCGGAAGGAACATCAGGTCATAAGGCAGCAGATGTGGGTTGTTTTCCTGGTGGTTACATTATTCCTGTCCCAACTCCCCTGGAAGGGCCCCCTGACAAGGTGACACTGGTGCCAAAACTGAGTGGTCAGAAGGAGCAAGGCAGGTGAGGCTCTTTGCAGGGAAGGGGAAGAGCAGGTTCCATGGTCCTAAGACTGGGTGGGCTAGTGAGCCAGGGGAGCGCAAGGAAAACGGAGCAGCAGGCAGAGGAGTGGGAGGAAGGACAGAGGACAGCCATGTGTAAAACAGAGAACAGATAAAGAAGGGACTTGCCTTTACTGTTCAAAGCCTCCAACAGTGCTAAGCACACAGGATGTGTGCAGTGAAGATCTGTTGAATGGATGAATGAATTGGAGAGTATACAACAGGAGTACCATAATCTCACTAAGGTTTTAAAAATATGTTTCTATTGATTTTAGAGAGGAAGGGAGAGGGAGGGAGAAAAACACAGATGTGAGAGAAACAGTGATCAGCTGCCTCCTGCAGGCCCACTCCTGGGGATTGAGCCCCAAACCACGGCATGTACCCTGATGGGGAATCCAACCGGTCACCTTTTGGTCCATGGGACAATGCTCAATCAACTGAGCCACACCGGCCAGGGCTTTCACTAGTTTCTAAAACTCCCTGTTGTGAGAAGAATGGACTGAAGGGAAATGGAAACTGATCAGGAGCTGCTGCAGGAATGGAGACAAGCAGTGACAGGGGACTGGACGAGGGTGGTGGTTGCAGAGAGGAAGAAACGAGATGGTTGGCTGTATGGTGACTTGGACCAGCGCGCGTTCATTGGAATGCTGAGGCTTTTGTCTGGGCCTCCTGGGGTGTGGCAGTGCTTCTGACTGACATGGCCAATACTCAGTTCAAGTGGGAACAAGTCTCCTGTAAGTAAGGGCAAGTAAGGAGGGCCCAGGACTGGGCTCTGGAGGGCTGAGTTTCAGAGGCGTGCGGAGGAGGCACTGAGGTGTGTGTACTGTGGGAAAGCCAGGAGGGGAGACTGTGTGAAGCAGGGGGATTGGCCAACTGGCATGTGTGCTGAGAGCAGTGGAGAAGACGAGAAGGATGGTGAGCAGGTGACCAGATGCTGGGCATCATGAGGTGAGCAGACCTGGTGGAGGGGGGGCTGGGTCCGACTGCAGGGTCAAGGGGAGGAGAGAAGGCAGAAAGAACACCTCTGGGAGATTCTCCTGAGCAGCTCTGCTGTGTGGAGGGCAGTGGGATTGTAGAGAAAGGGGAAGTGGGATTCAAGGAGTGCTTTTGTTTTATTTGAAAAGATGAGGGAAACCACAGCATGCTTGCTAGGTGATCCAGTGGGAGGGAGAAACCAGGAGTGCAGGGGAAGGGATGCTGGGGGTGGGAAAGAAGAAGCATGAAATCGGTGCTTAGATAGTGGGAGAAAAAGGGAAATACAGGATTGTCGGGCTGTGAGAGAGTCCATCACGTTACATGTTTTATGTGGCTCACATGGAGCCAAGAGCGATGGGAGACGAGGTCCGTGTCCTGAGCATGGGAGAGGCTGAGGGGCTGAGGATGCGGGGGTGGGGGGGGGGGTGGGGGGGTGGGGGGGTGTGGGAGATGAGGTGTCCTGAACGTGGGGGAGGCTGAGGGGCTGGGGGTGGGGGAAGCAGTGCCAGTGCTGTTCCCGTGCATTTCTCCCTCCATCTCTTTTACATTTAAAAGATGAGAGAAATACTATTTACCTTAACCACTCACATGTTGTTTTTAGGATTTGTTGTGAACCTAAGTAACTCACATGTAACTGTGACCATTCCTGGGGACAGCCCTCTACCTGAGCAGCAGTGTCAGGAGGGCAGGAGGGAGAACTGTGAGCCCCCTGGGGGGTGGGGAGGAGACAGACACCGGGACAGAATATTCAGGAGATAATGGTGGGGAGGACAGGCTGTATCCCAAGCAACTAAACACACTGGCCTGACACACTGGCCTGAGAAGCAGGAGAATATCTCAACTGCTTTTTCTGTCTTGTTCTCTTTACCTATCTGCTGTCTCGTGGAGGCGGGTGAGAGAGGCCGGGAGTGGGCCTGAGCGGTGGTCTTCGCGGGGCTGGGGGCTGCCGTGCCCGAGGTGCAGAAGGCTGCCTGGATCACCTCGATGGCCTCAGTGTAGCCCATCTGTCTCAGGGCCTCCAGCAGCTCTCTTACTGTCCCTCCAGAGACCTGCAGGGGAGAGAGGAAGAAAGAGTATGTTCTTGTGTGAAAACTGGTGCAGGGAACAGCCAGGCGCTGCGACCACCACACCACACCACACCCCTTCCCTCTCCAAGCTGCTTCCTCCACCACCAGAGCCAGGTGGTCCTGGAGAGGTGGCGCAGAGGGCATCTAAGAAAATACCGTCTCTGAGTCAAGTTTCCTGTTTCAGCTCAAAGCACTCAGGAAATTACAGAGAAGTGCTTTATAGTATGGGGGGGGGGGGGCAGGGGGAGGGGGAGAGAGAGAGAGAGGGAGGGGGAGGGATGTGTGTGGGCCGAGGCAGGGAAACTACCAAGAGCTAAGTGTATGCAGTATCCCTGTGGAAGCTGAAGCCTTGAAAACCACTAGAAACAAGAGCTATCAACACAACTTTCCAAAGGAAATAACTTTTCCCCGTGTTTTTTGATCTTTTAGTTTTAGAAACGGAAATGTCACCAGGTAATGGTTCCACTAGGAGTGGCCTCACAGAAAGCGATTCCATGTCCTGATATGGGATCAGGCACTCTCTTGGAAGAGGAAAGGCATGAATACTGATTACAGTCTGTTGTGTTTATTTAGGGACATCAACGTACTGTGACCATCCTGACCCTCTAGGTAGCGTTTTCAAAAAATTCCTTTAAAAAGAAATTCATGTTAGAGAGGGGGAGAGAGAGAAACGCTGATGTGTTGTTCTAGCGATCCATGCATTCATTGGTTGTCTCCTGTATGTGCCCTGACCGGGGATTGAGCCCGCAACCCTGGTGCATCGGGACGGCGCTGCCACCCACTGAGCGACCTGGCCCAGGCCCTAAGTATCATTTTTGCATAAAATCTCCAGGTATCTGGAAATAGCCTCCCAGGAAGGAGGGTTTTGATCTTGGCCAGGGCCACCCTCAGGACATGGGTAAGGAAGGATTTTCTTCTTTAGAATTAAGGGAGAGGGAAGGGGCTGTGCCCAGTAGTGACATCAACAGAGCAAAGTCAAATACACATGGTTAGCAAGGTCAGGCGCTGTGTTACCTCGTAATTGTCCATGAGAGTTTTAGAAGGAGCAGGACTCAGCCGGAAAGCATTATTGAGTATCCCCAGACCTAATTTCTGCGCCAGAGTGGCCCAGTTTTTGTCTGGATCGGGAAATTCTAGCAACTGGTAGAGCTGCAATTTTGCATCTTCATTCAGCTGCTTCATGTCTCCTGAAGGAAATGAAGAAGAAACACGGCTGTCCTGGCTGAACCGGACACTCTGGAGGGCATGGTGGCTGCCACACTGCTCACCCTCCAGTGCCCCCTGGAGGCCACCAGGCTCCTTTACCCGAGTGTCAGTAGAAGCACCAGCAGCATGTGCTTTAGTAGAGTACAACTGGCTATTCCCTTTCAGACCTCCAGGACTTGCTGATCCTGAAATAACCACTGTGCCTTTTACAGAACATCCGGATCATGCCAGCTCTCCCCACTCCCTCCAAGTCACGGTGTGGGGACAACACTGGTTAAGAGATCTCACCTTGTGCCAGTAAATCATCAGCTGTAAACTCGGGCTCATATGGTTTCCCATTTAATATGTCAAATACCTGGTGGGAGAAAAACAAGGGAACAACTGCACATGAAAGAACATGGGAATTTTTTTTTTTTTAATTAAGAACTCAGAGTGTCCTTCTTGGGAGGTTCTGGTACCCTGAAGATGCAAGAGTGGAGAGAGCAGTCAGTGCCACGGCCCAGGGCACGCAGGCCCTTTGGGACTTTGGGGCCGGGAGGCTGTGTTCCACAGGAGCTGTCTGAGAAGGGTTGGAGGACCCAACCCAGCCTCAGAGAGAGCAAGGGCCAAAGGCAGTGCAGGAGGCCAAGCCAGCCATCTTGGTCAGTCATTGGTCAGTGAGGTCTCCTCTAGAGCTGGGGTGGGGGGGGGCTGCCCTTCCTCAGAGCTGTGCAGCTGTGTCCCCCCACTGACCCCCTCCCTAGGAAAAGACTTACGAGAAGGAGTTTTATAAAGAAGGAGGTACAGAAATGCTCATAAGGCCTGGTGTTAGCCTTCTAGCCTCTACATTCTAACTGAGGGGCCAGAAAAGTCCTAAGTTAAAACTAAAAAAATCCCACAGCGATGGAGGCCTTTCTGTGTCCTCTGCAGTCACGTGGCTGCTGGCTGCCCCGGGGAAGGAAGGCTTGGGTCACTGAACTGGGTTATCTTTCTGCATTCTGTGGCGAGGCTTCTGGGAAAGCCAGATGCCGATGTAAAAGGAGAACCGTGTGGTCTCTGCTGGGGTACTCGGCCCCATCCACATGAGCTGCAGGAGCCATTTTTGGATGTGGAGCAGCGCCTCCCCTGAGGAAGTCAATTTCGTTGTGTTGGAGATCTGTGTGCTGCCCACCTCCTCCCTCTGGTTCTTCTCACCGGCCAGGAGGACCACTTACCAAAGTTCAAGAAAATGGTAGCATTTATTCTGGCTTCAGAAATGAAGATGGAGGCAATTCTGATGTGAATTCAGAATGGATAACTCCTGATGTGAATTTTGTGTTTCCTCTGGTCTAACCCTCTCTCACAACTTAACTCTGATCAGATTAGGCATACACTTCACACTCAGAACTCTGCTGACCTAGATCTCTCATGGATAAGCTTTTCAAGATAAGCACACAGATTGTTGTTGGGGGAATACAGATCTCCAAACAACAAAACCAGCTCTTGATAAGGAGACTTTCTTAAAAAATAAAAGGCCAGGACTTTGGAGAATAAAGACCCAGGCAGACCCTCTGTTCTTACATTCCTGAACCTTCAGTTCCCCCACCGGAGCTGCCATAAACAATGGGGTTACACTCACCTGCCAGTTGGTGGCCATATCGAGAGGTGTGGTTCCAGGCACAACCCCTTCATCATCTCCGTCCCTTTCCCACGAGTCATCCAGGTCATAGAGAGGCTCAAAGTTCTCCAGCAGGGGATCTGCTCCTGCAAAGTCAAGTTACACAGCATTAGGTAAACCCGGACCTCTTCAATTTCCAACTGCCTGCAGGGGTCAGATTATATACATATATAAAACATTACTTATCTATACTAATAAAAGGGTAATATGCTAATCAGACTGGGTATCTTCTGGATGACTTTCCAGATGTCCTTCTGGACAAAGCCATGGTGGCAGGGCCAAGGCAGAAGCAGTTAGGGGCAATCAGGTCGGCAGGGGAGAGCAGTTTGGGGGATCAGGCTGGCAGGGGAGAGCAGTTAGGGGGATCAGGCTGGCAGGCAGGTGAATGGTTAGGAGCCAGTGGTCCTGGATTGTGAGAGGGATGTCCAGTTTAGTCCCAATCCCACAGGGGTGCAGATTGGAGAGGGTGCAGGCTAGGCTGAGGAACCCCACGCCCCATGCAAGAATTTTGTGCACTGGGCCTCTAGTCTAAATATATATATCCTATATAATGAAAGAGTAATATGCAAATTGACCATCACTCCAACACAGAAGATGGCCGCCCCCATGTGGTCAAAGATGGCTGTCCCCATGTGGACACAAGATGGCCACTACAAGATGGCTGGCAGAGGAGGGCAGTTGGGGGTGACCAGGCCTCCAGGGGAGGACAGTTGGGGGGGCAGGCCTGCAGGGGAGGGCAGTTGGGGGCAACCAGGCCTGTAGGAGAAGGCAGTTTGGGGGGTACCAGGCTTGCAGGGGAAGGCAGTTGGGAAGGACCAGGCCTGCAGGGGAGGGCAGCTGGGGGCAACCAGGCCTGTAGGGGAGGGCAGTTAGGGGTGACCAGGCCAGCAGGGGAGGGCAGTTAGGGGTGATCAGGCTGGCAAGGGAGGGCAGTTAGGGGTGACCAGGCCAGCAGGGGAGGGTAGTTAGGGGCAATTGGGCTGGCAGGGGAGCAGTTAGGCATCGATCAGGCTGGCAGGGGAGTGGTTAGGGGGTGATCAGGCTGACAGGCAGAAGCAGTTAGGGGCAATCAGGCAGGCAGGCAGGTGAGTGGTTGGGAGCCAGTAGTCCTGGATTGTGAGAGAGATGTCCAATGGGCAGTTGGGCATTCCTTGAGGGGCCCCAGATTGGAGAGGGTGCAGGCTGGTCTGAGGGACATCCCCCTCCCCCCCATGCACGAATTTTGTGTACCAGGCCTCTAATATATATATAAAAGCCTAAGCGACCGTTATGGCGGAACCATTGGTCGCTATGATGCACACTGGCCACCAGGTGGCAGATGCCCAATGCAGGAGCTGCCCCCTGGTGTTCAGTGAGTTCCCACAGGGGGAGCTCCGCTCAGCCAGAAGCTGGGCTCATGGCTGGTGAGTGCAGCTGCCACAGCATTGGGAGCCTCTCCCGGTGCCGCGGTGGCACTACTGAGCGGGGCAGCACACACAGCGGGCTGGGATGAGTGTGAGTGGCGCGGCACCCGGCCCCAATTCAGACTGCTCCCCGGCTGCCTGCTGCTTGATGCACTGCTATATCCCTTGGAGGATGTCTGACTGCCCGCTTAGGCCCGATCCCGGTGCCATTTTCTGTAGAAGGCAGTCAGTCTGAACAACTCAGTGACGCAGGTAAGCACAGGGAACTCAGGATGAGCCTGCCTCCATGCTTGACTAACCCACTCAAAGGTGTTCGCAGGACAGACCGTGGTGGCCCAGCCCGTGCACGTGCAGCAGATCTGAAGCTCAAGCAGCAGGCCGTGCAGCAGCAGAAGGCTATCCAGCCACAAGCCAGCAGGTGGATATCCCCGGACTGCGAGAGGGCATAGGCCGGCCTGAGGGATCCCTCCCCATCCAGTGCACGAGTTTCATGCACCAGGCCTCTAATAAACATGTAAAACATTTCTACTGAAATATCCAGAGACTGTCTCTTAAATTCTAATTTATTTTGATTGTAAAGGTATCTGATGATACCCTATACCAGTGGTCAGCAAAATGCGGCTCGCAAGCCACATGTTGCGATGTGGTTTGCCGCTCTGTTGACTAATGAGTTTGCCGACCACTGCCCTATACATCCATGGACTCTTTCAAAACAAAAGACTTGGAATACTCTGACTCTCACACTTAACTCCATAGGATAGACTGAATGATGCATCTTTAATTTATGGATCAACAACGGCAGTTTACAGGTGCTGGGGCGCACCCTCAGGATGAGAGTCCTAAAGTTCACATTTATGTGCATGTCTCAACTTCCTCCCCTAGTTGCTCAAAAGAACAAAGACACTTGCTGTCTAGTGACAACATGTTCAGTTTTATTCTTGGGTACAGCATGCCAGGGCCCTGATCACTGAACAAAAACACCAAAAAAACACCTCTGCTAGGATGGATAGTGCCTGAAGAATTTACAGCTGATCTTAGAAAATCTAGTCTGTTTCTTAGCCCACAGCAAGAAACACCAAGAGTAACTCAAAGATTAGAGCTCAAGTTATTTTTCAAAGTCTTAGCAACTCTTTTAAGGGGAGTTTAGCTTAATGTCTAAGGACAGCAGCAAGTGAAGCTCACCCTTATGGGAAGAGGAACTTGTTTTTATCTTGCTGGGAGAACATTTGACTTGTGCTAACTATAATAATAGGGAGTGCTAGATCCAGAGACATAGAAACATGGAATAGACTGTCGAATCTCAGAGGCAAGGCAGGGGTGGGTGTGGGTGTGGGAAGTGATTAACCAAAGACCTGTATGCATATATGCATAATCCATGGACACAGACAATAATGTGGTCAAGTCCTGAGGGGGAGGAGGGGGTGAGCAGGTGAGGGCTAGAATGGGTCCATGGGGAAAAAGGGGACATCTGTAAATACTTTCAATAAAGATTAAAAAATAATAGGGAGTGTCTCATGAGAGTCAAAGGAGAATCTTGATGCTATTTCTTATTTCATTATCCCAGTCCCAGCCTGATTTACGAGGCAGTGCCATCTGACAATGAAAACAATGGAGAAATTCAGATGAACAATGACAGGACCAAAGACCAGAGGGGCCTGAGCTATGTTGGTTCCTTAATTGACCTTCTTCATGACTTTGAGCCCAAGACCAAGCTTTTCTTTTTTAAAAATAATTCTTCATTTTTGAAAGTATTATGTATATCCCCCTTTTCCCTCTAGCCCCCCTCCCACCCCTCTGCCAGCTCCAGGCCCTCACTGCCCATGGTGGCCATGGGCCATGCATATATGCATACAAAGTTCTTGGTTAATTACTGACACCCCTCCCCCCACCTTCCCTCTGAGAGTCCACACTCCATTCCATGCTTCCATATCTCTGGATCCACTCTGTTCACCAGTTTATTTTGTTACTTAGATTCCACATATGAGTGAGATCATGTGATACTTGTCTTTCTCTGACTGACTTCTTTCACTTAGCATGATACTCTCCATGGGTAGGACCAGGTTTTTCATCTGAGTTTCCTCATTTATCTACTAAAGACACTGCTACTAGCCACTCCTTCCATGGGATACTGAGCATTCAAGATAAAGCATTTTTGAAATGGTTATAGCTTCTTGCCTGAAGGCATTTCTTAAATACAACCACTGACTTACCAAACTAGAAGCTTATTCAAGAGAAAGTTGAACTAGACAAAGGAGAATAGAAAAGGCTGCCGGGATGCTTGCTGCGGAAGCCAGCACATTTATTTGGGATATGATTTTACTTGTCAGAAAAATGTGGTGCCCCAAAGAAGTTCCTACATCTCTCTAGACTCAATTTTTAAAGAAGGTGTTTAACTTGCTCTGTTTTCTTGAATTAATAAAGCATTTACTTCCTAAAAATTTTTAATAACCTCGCAAGTAAATCTGAACTATCTGGGCAGATATGAAATACCAATTTCATTAAATAGACTTGGAGATTCTAAGTACTCAAGAATGAGCAGGACTAATTTTTCTATACTTCATAGGAGTAGAGGATTAAATAGAATAACACCTGTAGATCCTTGGGTAGGGGAGAGAAACACAGTAGGGAGAATAAAGTTTGGAAGTTCAGACTGACAAGGCATGAGTCATAGCTCTGTCAGTTACTGGGACCCTGAGACTGAGTTGGAAAAGTTTCTCTAGTCTGTTTCCTTGGCTATAAAATGGGAATAATACTTACGGGATTTTCCTGCAGGGGTTATTGTGGATTAAGTAAGGTTAAATGAGAAGTGCATGTGCAATGCCTAGCACAGTGCCTGCTACAGAGTTAGGCCAATCAATGCTACTAATTTTTAGTGCCTCACACATGATAGTACTCAATATACTATCAATACATGTCCCGCTTGTTTTTTTCTCTTACTTCAACTTCTAAGAGCCCTTTCTTGCAAAAGGAAATCTTTAAATTATTTCTTATACCAATACGTTTCTCCTTCTGGGGACTCCTGATGTGATGATACTGTACTGCTCAGAATTCTAGAAGGAATTAAATTTGTGTTTAAGATCTCTTGTCATGGGAGTCCACTAAACAACCCAACACAACAAACGGGTGCAGTAGAGAGTAAAAACTGACACGACGCTCAGGCTCAGGACGAAGCCCAGGATTGCTAATGCGAACGGCACTTTGTGGCCGTTACAGTGAGATGTGCCTTGCAGCAGCAGATCTGTGGCTTACAGAAGGCGACAGGGCTGCTGGGCTGCAGCTGGGTTTGCATTGCTGATACCATTTTCCACAGCTGCCTGCCGGCGGCCTTACCTGCTGCTTTGAGAAGAGCCGCCATCCGGGTGGAGCCTCTCCCGGCCGCTATGTGCAGGGGTGTCGTTCCATCATAGGTGGTACTGTCTACATCGGCATCACCCTACAACCCGGCCCACACAGAAAATGGTGAGTTGAAGGTGCGCTCGCCCCCTTGACCCCTGTCTCACGGCTCCTTGAGTTGTATTCCTAGCACAGGTGCCCTGTGGGGCAGGCTCTGCCACTGAAATAATCCCCAGTGAGAGCTCTTGGGCAGGCCGACAGGAATGTCTGAAGCTGCGGCTCTGAAGCCTTCCGTAGACGTGAAATAGGAGTGGAATGTAGGGAGAAAGGCTGTCACCAACACCGGTTTTTGAAAAGATTTTCCCAAATTGCCCTTGGAATTTAATGCGAAGACAAACAAGAGCATCCTTTACCTCCAGGAGCAGACAGCCGGCCAAGGAGATGTTGTCGTGCTCCACAGCCAGGTGCAGCGCTGTGCGGCCCGACTTCTGCTCCTGTGCATTGACATCGGCCCCTGCGGCCACCAGCAGCAGCAGACACGGCATGCTGTTGTTCATCACGGCTACGTGGATGGCGTTCAGACCTGCGGCCCAAGCACAGGGACTGTCACGGGGCGGGAAGGCGGTCCCAGGACGGCCCTCCATGCAGCTGAAGGAAATGACGAGACTGACCCACAGCCGGGAAGGCTGGCAGGTTGCAGCACGTCTAGTGCTGAGGGAGCCTCTGTTCCAGCCAGTCTTTCCAGGCACTGTAAGTCAGCTGTTGTGCATGGAAACCCACAGTCTCCCTTTATGTTCTCAGGAGACACCGTGGGCAAATAAACGTTCTAGAAATAAATGATGCTTTCTCCAGTTCATGCCGAGTATTGTCGGGCCTCTGCTCATTCCTTTTCCTGACTAACTCTCCCAAGTCATCTCTGAAGGAATCGGCTCTGGTGAGCAACAGAAGTCCTCACAGAGATGATAACTCCAGGTGACAAAGGTTAAAAGCACTTCAGGTACAAATAAAATAATAGCCCACATTTATCAAACACCGACTGTTTAGAACGCAGATAGTGATGGTTATACCACGATGTGTGAGTTTTCTCTTACCTTCCCCATTGGGGTGGTTGATCAGTAGAGCTGCCTTCCTGTGCTTGAGTAAAATACCAAGAATCCTATCCTGTCCTTCTTTGGCAGCAAGGTGCAAAACAGAGTTTCCCAAGCGGTCCAGAAGGCTCAGGTCGGCCCCAGCCCTCAGCAAGTCCTCCACCACAGCCTCCTGCTTGGTGATCACCGCCAAGTGCAAGGGTGTCTGGGAAGTTGAAGAAGGGGCAGGAGATAACACTGTCAGCAAGCTCTTACAACCCACGGGCTTGGCAGCCATCATGGCAGTGGGTCATTTTTCATTCCCACATCAGCTAACTCCTCACCTTTGTAAAGGAATTACTCCCTGCCCCATATCATACAGGAATGAAGTATATAAACTGGACTTCTAGCCACTTATTAAGATTATTTTTCCATTTACCATTCTGAATAGCTTTGTTGTTTCTCATTCCAACTTACTGATTGTTGATCTATTAAGTCATCTATTAGTAAATTTAGTATTCTTGAAATTCTAGTAGATTCTATCTTCAGCTTATAATTCCACATGCTATCAAATCAAGGCTACATTTTTACTGAAGTTTAAATGAACCAATCAACGGAAACCAATGAACAAAGGTGCTGTTATATTGATATGGGAAATAAATTTGTTAAATTAAAAAATATTGTTCCATGGACTGGCTCCATGAGATCAATCAACAGAACTTTCTAGACCCCATAAAAGGTATCAAAGGATTATCTACTTTATAACTTAGACCAGTGGTTGGCAAACTGCGGCTCGTGAGCCGCGGTTTGCAGCTCTGTTGACCAATGAGTTTGCCGACCACTGACTGAGACAATAGCACCACCTCACTAAGAGAGCTCAGATGAACAAACAAGCCGACCTGCTGAGACCTACTAGGTAAGTAAAGAATCCGTGTGAGTCCCTGCCCATAAGTAGGATCTCAGTGAATGCAAATGTTTTGAAAACTGGGTGTTTAAATATGCATAGGACAAATAGAATCACAAAAGTATCTTTCATAGAACTGAGATCAGAGAATAGCAATCTACCTACCTACCTACCTATCTATATATTTTAAAAATATATTTTTAATGATTTTAGAGATGAAGGGGGAGGGAGAGATAGAAACATCAATGATGAGAGAGAATCATTGATCTGCTGTCTCCTGCATGCCCCCCACTGGGGATCAAGCTGCAACATTGGCATGTACCCTGACCGGGAATTGAACTGTGACCTTCTGGTTCATAGGTCAATGCTTAACTGCTGAGCCACACTGTCCAGGCAGCAATATATTTTTATACAAATCAGTCTATTTCACAGCAGCCTGTGAAATCCAGCCTGTCTAGTGACAATTCACTTAAACTTCCCTCTCAGTAAGCAGCTACTGTAGCAGTGGCAGCTAAAGGTCCTGGCTGTGTGGGTGCCCACAGCACATGGGAACTTGGATGGGAGATCTCAGCTGTCTAAATCTCAGTTACACTGATTAATACAGTAGAAACAAGACAAGATACTTTGCTAAATTTCCCTCCCCACCCCCTTTTTTTGGGTCTTTTAGGACTATATCATGGCTTGAAATGGAATGATATCCTCAAAATTTTAGGTATGTAGGCTCTTGGCTAAAAGCCTTCCTCTTGAAAAATAAACAAGTAAATAAATAAAAACTGTTCATTAATCAGAATGCTATTTGGGGAGACGGGAAAAGAAAATAGAATGAGAACAGAAGATCTGAAATGGTAAGACCTTATAGCATTCAGAGATTAGGAATTATCTGTAGTATCAATATAATTCTTTTTATTTTTTATGTTTTGCTATTTTTTTATTATTGCTTAAAGTATTACAAAGAGTAGTACATATGTCTCCCTTTCCCCCCCCCATTGGCCTTCCCCTGATCTCCCCTACCAATTCTTTTTCATATCATACAAATTCTTTACCATACATAAGAGAGTTGTTTTGTTTTTTCAAAGTTTTCTCCCATGGTCCTACCAAAAGTTTTCTATGATATTTCAGGCTCTAGATCTTAAACCCCAGGATTATGTCTTACACCATCACACAATATGGGGACCCAGGAATCACACAATATGGGGGACCCATAAACAGAGAAGTTATGCTATGCCTGTTGGCATGTGGATGTATGCAAACATTCCTCGAGCCAAGCAGACAAATGCCCCAGCAGCCCAACTCCTGCATGTATGTCTGAGAGATACAAATCCACAGGGGTGCCTGGGTGAGGACATTGATCACAGTATCGTGTATGGAGGTAGGAAACAAGAAGCTGGCTAAGTGTCCACTGCTGGTGGACAGGTACCTTACAGGTGGAAGATGGACACTATGGGATTCTCCTCAGGAACTAGAAACAACAAACCAGCTCTGCCCACAGGTCTATGGGTGAGTCCCATAAACAGAGAGGGCAGAAATCTAGGGACATGTATAGCACAAAGTCAATTTTGCATTTAAAAAAGACATTCATGAAGAACTATGCGTGCGCGCGTGCGCGCACGTGCACACACACACACACACACACACACACACACACGAGTACATGTAAAACTGAAGCCGAAATAAGATCTGTGGATTGTATCAATGTCAGTTTCCTGGTTTTGATACTGAACTATAGTTATGCAAGATGTTACCATTGGGTAAACTGGGTGAAAGGTACATGGGACCTTCCGGTACATTTTTTGCAACCATGTATGAATCTATAATTACATCCAAGTACAAATGAAAGGAAAAGGTTAATGCAGAGCAGGATCCACATGTATAATATAATGTAGACTGTATATGAGAATATACTAAAATATCTACCTATTTAAGGAATTAAGCTATATAAACTGCCAGTTTTAAAAACAGTCATGGGGATGTAAGTAAGTACAGCATAGAGAATATAGTCAAAATCCTATATAATAAAAGGGTAATATGCAAATTGACCCTAAGGGTGGAACGACCAGACGACTGCTCGACCAGTCACTATGAGGTGCACTGACCACCTCTTGGTCCCTTTCCCTGGCCAGCAGGCTCCGATTGCCTGATGGAAAACGGGGAACCGAGGGTGGGTGGTGGGGGATGCAGGTGGCACCAGGCTAAGGCCCCCACCCCACCAATCGCCCCACACACAGAGGGCAACCTGCGGCAGGGGTGGGGCCAGCAAGCAGGTGGGAACAGCTGACCTATTGGCCCATCCCCCGGCTGTCAGGCTCTGATCACCTGATGACCAACAGGGAACCGGGATGGGTGGCAGCAGTGGGCGGGGCCAGCTGTGGGCAGCTGGGGAAGATGGCCCTGATCGCAGGCCAGGCCTAGAGACTGTACCTGCAATGAATTTAGTGTGCCAGGCCTCTAGAGTTGTGATAATTATGCATAATGTTAGATGGGTACTAGAATTTTCAGGGTGATCATTTTGTAAATTTATAAATGTCTAATAACTATGTTGTACGCCTGAAATAGTGTATGTCACTATAATAGCATATAATAATGTATGTCAACTGTAATTGAAAAATGGTGTATAACAATATATGTCAACTGTAATTGAAAAGTAAAAAAAATAAAGCTTATATGTTTATGTTTCTGATACATGAGAAAATACTTACAAACATAATAGTTCTATTTGGGGGTGGGGCTGGGAGACATGCATGTTGTCAGGGAGGGCAACTTGGGATACTCCAAGGAATGCACATCCTTCTGTGCCTTTCTAAAAACTATGAATATATATTATATTTATCATAATTGAAAACATAAAAAATACAGGCACAAAAAGCCCCACTAAGTTTTATAGGAACATATGCAAATAAAACAACCCACATCAAACACACTGGAGGAGAGGAAGGGGAGAGGAAGAAGGGTTGAAAGGGAATAGATTACAGAAATATTTTCAGACAAACCTTAGTTCTACAGACTTGGATTATTCTGTGTGTGTCTCTAGAGGGTGGGTGGGGAGAGAGATTTGATCATGACAGATGGCCACAGAAATGTACTAAGATTAGAGAAAGGTATTTTGGGAGAATGTTTAAGACGATTGCCAAATAATCCAAATTATTTAGAGAACTGCTCAATTTCTCATCAAGAATAGTTAATAGAGAACGTTTACAGTAGCTAAACAAGAGTCCAAGCCTCAGTGGTTTCTAGCTCTCAAATCGAAGTTGCTGCTGGGTGTGTGAGACATAGAAAGCATAAAGGGGATCCAGAATCTTTGCCCACTAACAAGAGTAGCGGGAAGGGAGGGAAAAAATAGGCCTGTATTCTCCCAAGAGTTCCCGAGTCAGAAGGCTCAGAAGTGGGATTGCTAGGTCAAATGGCAGTTCCAATTTTAATTTGAGGAAACTCCATACTGTTTTCCATGGTGGCTGCACCAGTGTGCATTCCTACCAGCAATGCACTTACTGGTGGGGTTCCTTTTTCTTCACACCCTTGCCAGCACTTGTTTATTGACTTATTGGTGGTAGCCATTCTGGCAGGTGTGAGGTGATAACCTCATTGCCATTTTAATTTCTCTCTCTCTGATGATTAGTGAGGTTGAGCATTTTTCATGTCACTTAGCCATCTGTATGCCCTCTTTGGAGAAGTGTCTATTCAGGTCCTTTGCCCATTTTATAATTGGATTGTTTGTCTTCCTTTTGTTGAGTTGTTTATAGATTTTGGAAATTAACCCGTTATTAGATGTGTCATTGGTGAATATGTTCTTCTCTACAGTGGGTTCCCTTCTCATTTTGATGATGATTTCTTTTGCTGTGTAGAAGCTTTTTAGTTTGATGTAGACCAACAGATTTCAGAGGGGAAGGACGGGGAATGGGAAGAGATTATGTGAACTTATATGGATACATGCCTAGCCCATAGACAAAGACCGAAGTGTCGAGAAAGCCTGGGGCTGGGTGGAATGGGGCAAAGGAGGGGTGGGGAATGGAGGACATCTGTAATACTGTCAACAATACAAAATATATATTAAAAATAATAAGTACATTAAAAAAAAAAAGGCTCAGAAGTGCCACAGGTGGTGGTTTCAGGGTTTTGTCTCTAGCACACTGGAGTCTCAATATATGTAAACAAATGATTGAGTAAGGATGTTAGCACATAAAAAATTGCACCCAGGGATCCTGTTGTACTGTGTCCTTTGCAGGTCCTATGTATAAACAGAAAAGCAACTAGTTCCCTGAATCTGACCCACAGGCAGCGAAGTTTGAAGTCTTTGAAAGGAGGACCACAAAGTGACAATGCCCCGTACCTAGTTTGACCTGTATAAGTGGATGGTGAAAAGGAACAGTCATTCCAAAAGCCTCAGCGAATCAAGCTTAATGGCCAAATGACTTTCCAAATACTAACAACCCTCAAATGGTATGAAAGATATTGAAGAAGACATCCTTCATATGTAGTGTATCTGGAATTAGACCTCACCCTCGTTATTTTGTATCATGAGTCAGTGAGGAATCCCTAGCTTCACTTGTCCTTTGACAGGAAGCCCAGCAGCCAAAGAAGCCTTATGTCCAATGGGAACTTGTGATTTTGCCTTCTCAGGAAACACTTATTCACAGATAAAAATCTATTGACAGCTACATGTACTAGTAAACATTTTAGTAGATTTGCTTTGAGGAAATAAAAAGGATTCATATCATCCGCTTTAAAAATTGACAACTAGCCCTTTATCATGTAAATACTTGTACGTGATCGCTGACTGTATTTTCAGCATGAGAGAGATGCTTGACTGAGGCATCCCAGCACATCAACTAGGCCAAAGACTGGGTAGTCACTGTGGGTTGAGAGAAGGCAGGGAAAAAACAGGACAGCTGAACAGGGGTGAGACCAACAGACCGGGACAGAAGCCTGGTGGGGCCAGGACAGTATCCAGGGGACAGAGGTGGGGGCAGCCCTGGAAAGTGGAAGCCTCCTCATCCCATGCTAGTGCGGCCGTAGGTCCCTTAGCCAGGGAGGCTGGCCCAGGTCTCGGGGCTCCCAGCACCCAGGCTTTGGTTCTGCCCGAGCAGTTTTACTCTTTCCTCGCTGACATGTGCATGCGCTGAGCAGGCAGCCTTAGGAGGCTCCACCTAACCTCTCTCTGCAGCTCTGAAGGCTTCTCTAACAGAGTTCCTCAAGTGGCGTCTGAGCCCACTTTGAGCTGTCTTTCTGTTTTTGAAAGACATTTTTTCTTCCTCAGGCAGCCTTTTCATCTTTTTGTATTCTGATTGCATCAGCACCTTCTGTTTGATATGCATGTAATTTAAGGGTTGTCAAAATGTGTTTCAGCAGACTTCAAATTCTCACAAACTATTGGCTTTGCAAACTTAATCTTTTTCAATTTTATTTTTCTTGACAGATGTGATGCATTTATGCTAGGTTTTCCCTCTAAAATGGATGGACTCTTTGATGGCTTCTAAAGTTTAAAGCTCACCTTCCTGCAGCAGCTGCGACCTTTCACTGTGGGGTGATTGCTAGTACACCAGATCAAAGCATCCTAATTCATTAAAGAACATTCCTGAGTGATAGGCTTTGAGGATCTTACCTGCAAAGATGTTTTGTTGTATGTTTCACTACTGCTAACATTATTAGAAATAACACACACACACACACACACACACACACACACACGCACGCACGCACATGCGCGCGATATACAAACCATAGATTTTTCATTTGAATTCTTGATAGTTCTGCTTACCTGGTAGAGGTCATTTCTCATGTTGATAATGTCATCCAAAACCAAACCAGACGTAACTTCCAGCAGATCCCTCACAAGCTGAGCATGCAGGTGGATGATTGCTAAGTGTAGGACACTGGAACAAAAATATAATGGCAACAATCAGCTAAAATGTAAATGGGGAAAAAAAGATTTCCAAGATATGATTAGACTTGGAGACTGCATCTGGCTCTCATACCTAGTTTTCTTTAGCCCCCAAATGTTCTGAATCGGTAACATGTCTGAGTCTGAGGTGGGGGTGCTCTTCTGCTTACCCAAGGCTCCTACACTCATTTAGAGTGCCTGTCCTGTCTCTGGGGGCTTTCAGGTTTGATACTTCCCTGAGGCGGAAAGGTACCTGGGCTCTGAGGCAGAGAGCTGAGTTCAAATTTCCACTCTGCCCCTGTGCTATGGCTTCAGGGTACTTTCTCCTCTAACTTTCCCCGACAGGTAGACAATGCATGTAAGGTGCCTGAACTCAGATCTGTTCAGAAAATGTAGCTACCTCACCTGCCCTGCCATCCTGCAAAGTACACTGTGGTGGCTTTTTAAGATTTTCTGAGATCCTAAGAGGGGAAAATGAAGTCAGGCTTTTAATGAGTAGAAGACTCTTGAGGCAAACTTTTTATTAAAAAATTTTTTTTCATTGATTTCAGAGGGGAAGGGGAAGAGAAAGAGAGATAGAAACATCAATGATGACAAACATTGATCAGCTGCCTCCTGCATGCCCCACATGGGATCGAGCCCACAACCCAGGCATGTGCCCTGACCGGGAATCAAACCGTGACCTCCTGGTCAATAGGTCAATCAACACGCAACCTTGCCATACTTTTGAAGGAACACTCCAATATGTTTCTCCCTCGCAGATACTCCCTTGGCCTGAAGTGGTTTTGCTCCTCTCTCCTCTGTGTGGACAGTGCCTTTCCATCTTCACACTCTACTTCAAACCTTACCTCCTTGGGGAAGACTTCCCCAACTTCCTAGGCAGAGAGAGTTGTCTCCTCTCGAGTTTACCACTTGGCTGTACAACTAAATTTTCTCTACATCTCTCTCCCTCTTCGGCCTCAGAGGCCGGTTCTCTCTGGGTCAGCCTGACAGGCCTGGCACAGCCTTATAGTTTAGGCACTATTATAAGGATGACAGAGGAAACCTAGGAGCTTACACTAACAAGGTAAAACATGTTGGCGGTTGCCAAGCATCACTCCATTTTCTTTAATTGTTAAGAAAACTTATTATTAAAATTAATTTGATAACAATAAAAGTGGCTATGTTTGTTTAGAGCATCTATTTACCAGACTGCTAAACACCTGACACACATGATCTCCTTTATCATAACAACAATCGGACGAGGTAGGTAATATTATCCCCATTCTTTAGATGATGAAACTGAGACTCATAGGTATAACAGAATTCAACCTGGGTCACAGAGCTAGAGTGGTGAAGCTGGGATTTAAGCTCAGGTCAGTCTTGCGCCAAAGCCATCTCTTAATCCTGTTTTAGGGGCATGTGCGCATTGCTCTGAAGGGTGGTAGGTGAACATCTAAGAGGATGAATATGCTACAGTGTGGGCAGACTGTGATGCAGGGCACACTCAGTGTCACACGGTGGCAGTACGTCTGTGGTTTGAGGCACTACCTGGATCTGCTCTAATAAAAAGATAACTGGTGTCATTTCATCCAGGCCTTTTTCTTAGCAATAGCAAGGGTATCGGCCTTAGGATTGACATTGACACAGGAGGGCCTTAAAAACTAAGTATGACCCCATTACTTGGGAGAGATTTTTCAATGAATGGTTTCAGAGTTTCACTCCTGTCTCTTGAAATGAGAGGCTGGAGGGATTCTTCTGAAAAGGGCCTGAAGTCTGACGCAGACATGATGCACATATACCAAGAAAAAGGCCACACTTCAAAAACGGCCTAAAATTTTCCATATGCAGCTCAGCACTTCATAGCAGAAGTAACTTCCCCTTCCTCCCCAAATCCTCACACCCTCATGGGAATTTCCCCAATACC
Organism: Corynorhinus townsendii; assembly: GCA_026230045.1. Classification (NCBI taxonomy): domain Eukaryota; kingdom Metazoa; phylum Chordata; class Mammalia; order Chiroptera; family Vespertilionidae; genus Corynorhinus; species Corynorhinus townsendii. The sequence continues at coordinate 72,396,952 of JAPDVU010000001.1, read as the reverse complement.
AGAAGTTTTTATTATTTTGTGTCTTTATTGTATTTTCTGTGATGACTAATAGCCACAGGATTCAGATTATTAGCTGCATATGACAAGCTTGGTGAAAACAAGAGGCCTGAGCTCTGAAGGCCAAAAGGTATCCCCTGTCTACATTCTTTTGGGGTCTCCTCTTTGGTCTCCCCAAGTCTCAACCCTCTGACCTCTGGCTGTGTCAAGCCCCGAGAGCCTGCTTGCACAGGTATGTCGGGTCCTAGGAGGGGACCCTAAGTCTTGATTTCCTGCTTGGGCAGCAAAGGCTACCTCCTCAGCACCTCCATAGATGCTCGGAGTCCTTACACGTGTGTTCACCTCCTCCTCAGGGCACCCACTTGAATGCATGCGCCTTGTACCCTTCCCACAATCCTCCTTCCCACACCAGTGGTCTCTTTCTAACTGGTATGTGCTTGTCTTTCTTAGGCTCATCAGTTCAGTAGGTCCCTAACAATGTCACTGCAAATGCTGCTGTCCTGCCTTGGTTCACTGCTTTCTCCTGTGGTTATACACTATTGAGTGCTAATCGGAGAACTTAACCCAGTTGAAAAACATTCTGCTGCTCATGGCATTACACAAAGAAGGGTGCACCGGCTCCTCTCATACTGTATAACAAGGCCAGTGGTTATACCCACATCCTTGGTTACGCTGCAAGGAATGAGAACAAAGGTCTCTGAAAACCTGAGACTGGCACTTTCCTAAAGCCCTGGGTTCGGTTTTTAAGTGGAGGTTTAAAACGCAGCACTCAAGAGCCCTTTCACAGAAAAGGATTTCACTGTCAACACTATTTTAGGAAGGCTTTAGATAAGGCATTTGATTTGAATCTGAGGGCTGCTGTCTTGTTATTTTTATAGGCTGCTGAGATCATTTTAGAAGTCTCAATGAGAGGACGAAGAGAACCGTTTTAGAAAGAAGCCAGGTGGCTCTGCAAATACAAGCCCAGTCACAGCAGGAATGGGAAGCATGGTGTTGGGAATGTTAGGCTCCCGTGCAATGTGGGTTAGAGCGGTGGTGAGCCCAAGCCAGGCACAGACTGGTGACCATTAACAGAGGCAGTAGAGAAGGAACCAGTAACCAGGAAAGAATGACATTTGCGTCTTAATCATTTTGTTGTTATGTTGTCTTTTTTTTTTTTAAAGACTACAGCACCCAGAATTTCTTGGCTGTCTCCTATCTAAGTACTAGCCAGGCCTCACCCTGCTTAAGCTTCCCAGATCAGACAAGATCAGGAGTGTTCAGAGTGGTATGATCATAGGATGTGATGTCTTTATTGGGCTTTCTCTCGAGTAACTATCATTATAAATATACTGTTGGGATAACAAGTGCTTTAGGGATTTGGTAGGACCACATTTTATTATTATATTACGAGAGGTCCGGTGCATGAAATTCGTGCACTGGGGGGTGGTGTCCCTCAGCAGCCTGCACCCTCTCCAATCTGGGACCCCTTGGGGGATGCCTGGCTGCTGGCAGTCGGATATCCCTCTCACAATACAGGACTGCTGGCTCCTAACCGCTTACCTGCCTGCCTGCTTGATTGCTCCTAACCCGCTTCTGCCTGCCAGCCTGATCACCCCCTAACTGCTCCCCTGCTGGTCTGATTAACACCTAACTGCTCCCCTGCCAGCCTGATCACCCCCAACTGCCCTCTCCTGCAGGCCTGATCTCACCCCCAACTGCCCTCCCCTGCAAGCCTGGCCCCCCCCCAAATGCCCTCCCCTGCCGGCCTGATGACCCCCAACAGCCCTCCCCTGCAGGCCTTGGACCCCCCAACTGACTTCCCCTGCTGGACTGGTTGCCCCCAACTGCCCTCCCCTTCTGGCCTGATCTCACCCCCAATGGCCCTCCCCTGCTGGCTTGATCACCCCTAATTGCCTCTGCCTGCCTGATCACACCTAACTGCCCTCCCCTGATGGCCTGATCTTACCCCCAACTGCCCTCCTCTGCTGGCCAATTTGGTTATGATTGGTCAGTTTCTATGCCAGTCAGCATCAAAAGCTCTGCCTCCTAGGCAGCCATTGGCTCCTCACAGTTGACCCAGATTTGGTTCTGATTGGTCGGGTTCTATGCCAGTCAGCGTCTCTGGGCCTATCAACAGGGCCTGATCAGAAAGGCAGGGCTAATCAACAGTCCTAGTGGAGGCCTGTAGAGAAATGAAGGCGCGGCTGCTGACCAGGCCCGGAAAGAAAGAGATCAACAGCTGCCATAGAGGCTACGGATCAGACCCTGCTTCTCTCTTCAGGCCTCTCTCCAGGCCTGATTCACAGCCCCCTCAGCAGTCAGTGCTGGGTCACCGTGCCTGCAGCCATAGTAGTCAGTGCTGGGTCACCACAGCAACCCGGCGCTGACTGCAGCACTGACTTCCAGATGGTCGAGCCTCCGGTTGTTGCGGATGTGACAGACCAAGGGTTTTTATATATTAGGATTCCAAATGATATTAAAGCAAATATTATTACTCTTCATATATATTTACTAAATATTATTCCAAATTTTATTTCCATAAATAAAGCAAGGCTCTTAAAAAAGTACTGTCCCCTTCCCCCCTGATACACACACACACATACAATTTAGTTTCCTTGTCCAGAATGCTGTACTCTTAGGTGAGTATTCCAGTGATTCTAGAGTCCAGGAGGTGAGAGCCACAGGATAGGAGAAGCGAATTATGCCACTCAACCTTACTGACACATTCTTTTCCTTGAAAGATAGTGTTCCAGTTACAGGATCAGTCATTTTGCTCAATACCTCTTTTCTCTAGCCAGAATGCATACCTTGATTAGCTCTCTTCCCTGCCCTAAAACAAGCCTTGTATACAGAAGTCTGGACTTACCAGTCCCCATTCTCATCCTGCACTGCAGTGAGATGGCGCTGGACAGCCAGCAGCATCTTCACATCTCCTGTCACCGCGTAGTCAAACAGGGCATTGGCATGCCGCTTGGCGAGCTCCAGAGCCTTCTCCAGAAAGAGGTTATCTGCAAGGCAATGACCAAAATCACAAATGAGTTTCCTAAACTTGCTCTATAGGTATGGCATACTTGAGGTCAAAACCATCAGCACCAATGCTCCTTTCAGTGCTTCTGGGTTGTATTCACTAGAAAAAGCACAGGTAGACACTGGCTCACTGCCACATACAGAGACTGGGCTGAAAAATCTATCTACAGTTTGTTAGGGGAAAGAAGTTTAGAGATGTCTGTTATTTAAAGAGGAACAATCAATCTCCAAACGAAGTTGATTGGATTTGGCCATCATTATAAGTACTTAATCTCTTGGTGAAATAATTGATCCTTCACTGGACTCCTGAGCAACTCGCTCGTCAGGAAAGTGTCAAAAACCACAGTCCCTGCCATACACAGATTTTTCAGGAGCCATTGGTGTTTTGTACAGTTTCTTCCCGAAGGTCAGGGAAGGCACATTGTGGCCTGTGGGGGCAAGTCCTGGGTGTGGCCTGTTCTTATATGGCCCCTAGTAAAGCAGGGCTTGTTCATTTTTAAAGGGGTGTAAAAAATGTGATAGAGACCATCTGTGGCCCCCAAGTCTAAATATTTACTATCTTTCCCTTTACATTATGAGTATAATCTGGGATGACCTAGAATCCTGACATAGACTCTAGTGATCATTGGTTCAAAATACACACAAAAGTACACTGTCCCTCCTAATCCTGATTCTTCAGCAGGGCATCAGGATAAAAGGACAAGTTCTTATTCTGAGGCAAAGTTCCACTTTAGTATGACAGTCAAGCTACAATCTAGAGAGGAGAGACTACTAAACTTATAGAAACTACTTGTCTCTATTATCTGTGGTAGAAATGAGTTAGATTCTGTCTCAGATACTCTAAACCTGCATGATTATGACTGGAGAATGCATATGTAAATTTCAGTACTTTATATAGTCAAAGATAACACTGGGAAAATGGACATCCCAGTGTGAATACAATGACCTGGCAGGTGCTTTTCAAAAGGCACACAGGACTCTGGAGAGCACACTGAACTAGACATGGCTATGTCATCTTTACACTAACAAAAAAAAAAAAATCTGTTTTCTGGAAACAACTTTTACACCTTGCACCGACTCATCCCCTCACCCACCATGCAGTGTAATCATCTGCATACTCACTTACCCTGCAACCCAGAATTCTCTTTCTTTACTCCCACTGGATACGTCAGAGTACCCTCCTCGTCCTTCTGGCCGGATCCCTTATCTGGTTCTGTGGTTTCAGTGACTTTCCCAGAGAGACGCAAAGCCCCTCTGCCATCACTCTCGTCATAACCTTCAGGGTCATTTTTAGATGAGGTGTCCATGATTCCTAAAACAAAAGAAAAAACACCAACTTTTTCTCAATAAAATTTATTTGTTAAATTATAATTCACTGTTTCAATGGAGGTCAGATAACTTAAAATTCTTCTTAAAATGGTCATAAGTAACATGCTTTGTAGCTATTTTAAACTCTTCTAAAAACATTTTACAATATAATGATTTGATATTTGCATAATTGCAAAATGATCATTACAATAAATCTAGTTAACATCTATCAGCATACACAGTTACAAATTTTTTTTCTTGTGATGAGAACTTTTAAGATGTTAAAACCCATTTTTTTTTCACTTCTAAAAACTTACATCTCTTCTGTTTATTTGTAAGGGACAAAATGAAATAAAGCTTTTCTGGAAATTGCAGGAAAGTAGAATTTTTAAAGTTCTTGAAATTAGAGGACTTATTTCTTTCCTACTGCTAATTAACCAAGTAAGTTGTTTTTTTTTAAAAAAATATTCTATTGATTTTTTACAGAGAGGAAGGGAGAGAGCTAGAGAGTTAGAAACATCAATGACAGAGGAACATCGATCAGCTGCCTCCTGCACGCCCCCTACTGGGGATGTGCCCACAACCCAGGTACATGCCCTTGACCGGAATCAAACCTGGGACCTCTCAGTCCACAGGCTGACGCTCTATCCACTGAGCCAAACCAGTTTTGGCTACCAAGTAAGTTGTAAAAATGTGATCTCAATTCACATTCTTCAGTGTGGGAGTGACCCAATGCATCATTTTGGATCATGCTCTTTCAGGTCCAACTATGTTGTCTGACAGGCCCAATGAGGGAGCACCTATGTTTTATGGTCAGACCTGGTTCAAATCCTGGTTCTGCCACTAAGAGAGATATGTCTTTCAGTGAGTGAATGAACACTTCCCAACCTGTTCTCTGACTGTTAAATGGAGATGCTAATATTTTCCTTACAGAGCAATCATGAAGATTACTTAAAACATGTTAAAGCAGCGAACATAAAACAGCATGCAGTAGAAGGGAAGCCCTCATTGTATTATGTCTTCAATAGGTACAATAGAATAGACATGTAACATAAACTATAAATACATGCTGTGACAGCTGCTGATTAGGGGAAGCATTTGATGGGAAAAGGCCATCCCTATAAAATTCACAATGTCTACAAAAGTATAATATTTGAAAAAAAAACAAAAACCAGAATAGCTAAGTTTGATGAGTTTTTTATGTTTGAACTAGAGGCCTGGTGCACGAAATTTATGCACTTGGAGGGGGGGTCCCTCAGCCTGCCCTGTGCCCTCTCGCAGTCCGGGACCCCTTGCTCCTTACCACCTGCCTGCTCGCTGCTCCTTACTGCTTGGCTGGCTCACTACTCCTTAGCCCTGTGGCGGAGGCAAGAGAGGCTCCTGCCACCACTGCTGCACTCACTAGCTGTGAGCCCAGTTTCTGGCTGACTGGCGCTCCCGCTGTGGAAGTGCACTGACCACCAGGGGGCAGCTCCTGTGTTGAGTGTCCTCTCCCTTGTGGTCAGTGCATGTCATAGTGACTGGTCGTTCTGCCATTCAGTTGATTTGCATATTAGGCTTTTATTATATAGGACTAGAGGCCTAGTGCACAAAATTCATGCAAGGGAGGGGGACCCTCAGCCCAGCCTGCACCCTCTTGCAATCCAGGACCACTGGCTCCTAACCACTCACCTGCCTGCCTAGTCACCCTTAATCACTCTGCCTGCCTTCCTCATTGCCCCTAACTGCCTCTGCCTGCCTACATGATCACCCCTAACCACTCTGCCTGCCTGCATGATCGCCCCAACCGCTCGCCTGCCAGCCTAATTGCCCCTAACCGCTCGCCTGCCTGCCTGATCACCCCTAACTGCCTTTGCCTTGGCCACCTGCCCGCTGCGGCAGCCACCTCTGCCTCAGCCCCCACGGCTTCATCTGGAAGGTCATTCAGCTGTCCGGTCTAATTAGCATAGTACTCTTTTATTATTATAGATAGTCAAGTATCTATATGTCCCTTTTTAATGTCCTTTTCTTTCCCCCGTTCATGCCACTTACAAAGTAAATACATAAGTATAAACATAGCATCAGGAGAATTTTCTTCAGGAAATAAAAATATTTTTGGAAAAGCATCTTGTTAGCTTATTTGCATTCATCATTTTTTTCAAGATGATAATGCTATTGTGATAAATAATGATAAAAAATGATAAGAATCTTATTTGGCTTTAAGTTTCTTCTTCCTTCCTCAGTATTAAAAAGAAAAAAGTAGTACTTACCATGCTTCATCCCAGCATTAGATTTAGTGGTTCCAGGGTGGAAGGTAATTCCACTGTATGTTGGAAATCCATAGTGGGGGAAGCCATACCCTGAAATGGCAGGTAAAACAAAGGAGCCCTCATGAGATCTGTTTTTTTACAAAGACTCAGCAACCTCAATATCCCCCATCCAGGTGAGCACAGGCTTGGGTGTTGGAGGGCATCTGCCTGACATGGTGCTTCTGTTGAGAGTTAGCAAGATGCATCATGGGGGATCATGGATGATCAGAGTTCCATTCTGGCAAATTGACACTTGGGCAGGTCAGGCAGTGCCCAGGCTCAGGGCAGCACAGGCTGGAGAAAACCTCCCTCATCCATGCAGGAGAGAGGCTAACGATGAGTGGTCACCACTCAGAAGCAGACTTGCTGACGCAGAAGACAGGAAAATAACCTCTGGAGGAGAGCACTGAACCAAACAAAATACAGAAAAATATACTGACTTATCAATAGAAACATGGACATCTGTTTATTCTCATGCATTTCTGGTAGAAGCATAAACTGGTAAGTCTTTGGGAAAGCAGCTGGTCCTAGATGCTATACTCTCTGACCTAGTAATTTTATTCCAAAGAATCTAATCTTTAAAAAATCTGCAAAAAAAGAAAATCAATGTGGATAGAAGAGTTCAGTATAACATTTTACATAGAAAGAGGTGACAATAGTCAAGAAAGTTATATTATGGTCTGTTCCCTTGATGAACTATTACTGTCATTAAACGCATGCTTAAAAATATGCTTATGTGAAGTTGATATTACCTTGGGGAAATGCTTATGGCAACCCATTAGAGAAAAGCAGCATAAGGAGTCTCTACATACACTCATGACGTGATGATAATAAAGAGCTAATACAAGTAAATGGATTAAAATACTGTGCATAATAAGGATATAAACAGCTGTACTCGGGAAAATGCACACATATAGACTATACTCTAGAACAGAAAATATTAGAAGTCATACCTTGGATAGTAGGATTTTATGTATTTTGAGATTTTCTATAATTTTTAGTGTTTCCAAAGAATACCAAAACAACTATGACAAAAAAAAAAAAAAAAAAGAGGGGGAGGGGAACTATACCAAAATGTTAACGGAGGTCTTCTTTGGCTAACTGGATTTGGGTGACTTTTTTCTTTTTAGAGTTTTTAGTATTATCTACATGTTGTAAAATGCAATGGCACTTCTTTGAAAAAGTTATATTTATTGAGAAACTGTCATTTAATGTATCACACTCAATAATGTCATAGCCACTCCACCCACAGATAAGCTGGGAAATATAGAAAGAAAATTCTCCCCTCTCCGATGTGAAAAAGCTTTAGAAAGAATAGACCCGGTTTGTACCTGGACCGGTAGTTCCAGCACCCCCTCCTCCACCGCCACTGCCGTACATGCCTCCACCTCCAGCCCCAGCACCGCCACCGCCTCCGAAACTGTCCGAAAAATTGGGCATGAGTTTCTGCCGCTTCCTCTGCACTTCCTCTTTATCTGTCGTTAAAGGAAGAGAAACCAAAGGAGAAAAAATTGATGCAGTTCCACTACTAGCCACAGAAAGAATATTGATTCTAATGGTATTTTTAAACATCTTAAAGGGAAACAGAAAGGACCCAAGGAGGAAGAGATGCCAAATTTCAAGAAGCATTATGTTTATTCCAGTGATATGAAGACTGAGAACCAGCCTGAGAGAGACCACAGAACAGTACACACCCAAATCCCCTCTGCAACAGTCTCTTAAGTCTCCAAGGTCATACAAATTAGTGAGACACTAAATTGCCCGCCAAAGATTATGATACTGAATAAGAAAAACATTATTGAACATTTTCACTTGGTCATACAGAACAGTTCTGGCTAACCAGCTAACGTTAATTATGTATGTCCCATGAGCTAAGTTTTGGGCATACAGAGAAGTAGGATATTATGTCTTTGCTGTCAAGAACACCCTGATATAATGTTAAGCCTCAGGAGGAAAACTTAGAGAGAGAGCACTATAATGCGATACATGTTGAATGCATGGTGCAAACCAATGTTCCAGGAGTTCAAGGAAGGGCCTTGGGGAAGTGCCAGTGGGCTGGAAAATTCAGAAAAAGTCTCCTAGAATCAACTTTATGTCAGGAGAGGGCAACAGAAGGGTGTTCTGGGAAGAGGATACAGAGGGCGAGTAATGAAGGAAAGATTGTGCAGTGTGTATTTACGAGGACAGCAGTAGGGCAGTTTAGCTGAAGTGAAAGTTTAATATGAGGAATTCTTGAGAGACAGCCCTGATTGGGACCACACTGTGGAGCACTTTGAGGGTAAACTGAAGGGGTTTAACTTACAGGCAGGAGAGCCAGCCAATGTTTTTGAACTGGAGAATGATGTGTGGTGCTGGTATTGGAGGAAATTCATCTGTCACTGGTATATCGGACAAAATAAATGAGTCAAAGTAAGCCCTGAAAAGTGTGGTTCAGTTGGTTGGAGCATCGTCTCATACACCAAAAGGTGGCAGGGCACATACCCAGGTTGTGGGTTTGATTCCCAGTCGGCGCATGTGTGGGAGGCAACTGATGGATGTTTCTCTCTCACATCAATGTTTTTTTCTCTCTCTCTTTCTCTCTTCCTTCCTTTCTCTAAAATCAACAATAATAATAATAAAGAGTCAAAGTAAGAGACAGAGACAGTGCAGATATAAGTTGACAGAGACTGTTCCTTGGTTACCATGGTAATGAAAATAGGTGGAGAAAAAAAATGGCGATGGAATAGACAGATGTGTCCCAAGCCTTGTCCTGGAACAGATAGAAAGAACAGCTGAGAGTTGCACGGGGAGTGTCTGTTGGTGAGTTAAGGGACAGTTATACTCCCGGAGAAGGTGGGGTACTGCTGGACGGGGCTCCCCTGACCGGGCAGCCCCCACTGCTGCTGGGTTCCCTCCCAGAGCCACCGGCTTGGATGTGTAGACCGTGCCATCTTGAAGGGGAAAGTGGATGTTATCTGCAGCCTGAAAATCTACAACTGCGGCACCCACCCAACAGCTGCGAACCCCAGAGCACCGGTCCCCAATTGGCACAAACACACGGATTCAGAGGAGCTCTACACTCCACCACGGAAAGGTCAGATTTCGCCTGGGATAAGGTGAGGTCTCTGGTCCCGGCAGGACAGAGAAACGCACGCACTGTGGGAGCTGGAGGACCGGGGCAAGTCTGCACCTAGAAAAACTCATGGCTGTTGGGGCTGGTGTGATCTGTGAATGTGGAAGGGGGTCCTCAGAGCGGCTAACAGAGGGGATCTCTAAAAAGCAACCCATTTTGATCTAATGCAGAAGGACAGCCTAAAAATTTTAAAAGTGTGCCGGCTGCTTGGACATGGGGGGGGAGGGGAAGGAAGGACTGTGCAGACTTTCACGCAGCCCCGGAGTTCACACACTTACGCTTTCATCTCTTTAAATCCCTGCTTCTGATTGCTGAGCCCAGTGCATGGGATCACCCAGTTGGGGATACCCTAGGAGACTGCAGGGGAAAGTTGTTTTTCTGGAACCTGGGGATCGGAGTGGGGAGTGACCATCGGAGAACCAGCTCTGGGGAAGCCCACTCCCACAAACCGGTATTGAGTGCCACAGGGAAAGCAGGATATAAGCACAGGCTAGAGAGAACCTATAGACCCAGAGGTCAATCCAGAAACACTGCCACCCAGGGGTTGAATTACAAATTGACTCTTGCATAATCACAAATTAAGGAATACAAAAAGTAAGACACATCGCCTGCTTAAAAATCAGGACTGGCTTACAACACCGAGGAGCAGTGGAATGCAGGGAACTGCAATACTTTCCTGACTGGGAAACAGGCATGCCAAACAGAACAACAGAGGAAGAGAATGACCATCACTACTGCACATTTTATTTCTTATTTTTTAGTTTTTAAATTTTTTTCTCATCTTTTACTTAAGAAACTAACTTTCCCCCCTGTTTTCCTCACTTGATTTTACCCTTTTAATTATTACATTTTTATTTTCAATCAGTATTATTACTACTAGTACTATTTTACCTTTTTTTAAAAAAAGTGTCATTTTATTTTCTCTTTGACTTTGAGATTAGTGTTCTACATTCTATTTTCATCTTTCCTTTAGAATCATTCTACTCTATCTCAACTTTGCCTTTATACCATCACTCTCTTCCTAAATTTTCCCCATTTGTTGTCCTGTTTCTCTTACCCTTCATCTTTAGATTTTCCCCATTCTTTCTTTTTACCCTGTTAAAATTTCACCCTACTTATATATCTAATTTCTAATCCCCTGCTCTGAGTTCATAGACACCTTTTTCTTCTCACTATCCAAAAAATTGTTTTTCTCTCTGTCCTTTTGTTGTTGTTTGCTTGGATGTTGATTATATTGATTTTTTATGCTTTTTTGTGGGATTGTTTTGCTTATTCTTTTTTGTTGTTGTTTTGTTTTTTTGTTTGCTTTGTTTTTGTTTGTTTTTTGCTTCTGTTTTCCCTCGCCTCTCTTGATATTAGTTGTTGCTTGTAGTTTGTATACATCTCCAGGTACTTGTTCTGACACTTGCTGGGATTAGTGGCTGTTCTATTAGAGTTTTCTCCACATATATAGAGTTTGTTCCCTTTTTCTTTCTTATTCTCTTTCTTTTCTCTCTTACTTTTTTTTTCCTTTCCCCACTTTCATTTTGGCACTCCTTTCTATTATTATTATTACTATTATTTTTTTTCTCTTCTTTCTCTCCTATCCCCTAATTTGCCTTCTCTGGTGGCCACCTTTATTTGGGGTTATCAATATCGTGAATACATTTCTGTTCAGTGCCTTGTGTGTTGTACCTGGTTGTGTTATATTTTGTGTCTTTAAATCAATGCAGGAGAAAGGGAACTACATAACCAGACACCTGGAGAAGAGAGACCATGGGGAGACAAAGAAACAGCCCGGATATGAAAGAAAAGCAGGCATCACCAGAAAAGGAAGTAAACGAAATGGAGGCAAGCAACCTGTCAGAGAAAGAATTCAGAGAAATGGTCATAAGGTGGCTGAAAAGAATGGAAGACAAATTCGACAATATGAGTAAGAACCAAGAGGAAATGAAGAAGAACCAAGAAGAAATAAAAAATGACATCGCTCCTGTAAAGAACTCAATAGGAAGCATCAAGAGTAGACTAGAAGAAGCAGAGGAACCGCATCAGTGAGTTAGAAGACAAGGTAGGAGAAAATACCCAAGTAGAACAGCTTCTAGAAAAAAAAAAATTAAAAAGCAGGAGGAGAGCCTAAGGGAACTTTGGTACAACATGAAACAAAAAAACATCCACATGATAGGGGTTCCAGAAGGAGAGGAAACTGAGCAAGGAATAGAAAACCTGTTTGAAGAAATAATGACAGAAAACTTACTTGATATAGGGAAGAAAAAACCCACACAAATCCAAGAAGCTCACAGAGTCCCACGCAAAATAAACCCCAAAAGACTGAAGCCAAGGCACGTTATAATTAAATTGGCAAACACCAATAACAACGTAAGAATCTTAAAAGCAGCCAGAGAGAGACAGAAAGTTACCTACAAAGGAACCCCCATCAGATTAGCAACTGATTTCTCAACAGAAACTCATCAGGCCAGAAAGGAATGGAATGAAATATACAAAGTCATGCAAAGGAAGGGTCTGAATCCAAGAATACTGTACCCAGCAAGGCTATCAATCAAAATTGAAGGTGAAATCAGGAGCTTCACAGACAAAAAAGGACTAAGGGAATTTATTACCACCAAACCAGCAATGCAAGAAATGCTAAAGGGTCTGCTGTAAAAAAAAAAAAAAAAAAAAAAAAAAAAAGAAAGAAAGAAATAGGAAGCGAAGAAGGAATACAGCGGCAAAGAATAAAAATGTACAAATAAGTACCTATCAATAATAACTTTAAATGTAAATGGATTAAATGCCCCAATCAAAAGACATAGGGTAACAGACTGGGTAAGAAAACACGACCCATATATCTGCTGTCTACAAGAAACCCACCTCAGAAAAAAAGACGCACACAGACTGAGGGTGGAAAACGGTTTTTCAGGAGAATGGAAATGAAAAAAAAAACTGGGGTAGCAATACTTATATCTGACAAATTAGATCTCAAAGTGAAGGACATAACAAGAGATAAGGAAGGCCACTTCATAATACTAAAGGGAGCAATCCAACAAGAAGAAATAACTCTGGTAAATATATACACACCCCATACAGGAGCACCCAAATACAAAAACTCCTGAAGGATATCAAAGGAGAGATTGACAGCAAGACAATCATAGTAGGAGACTTTAATACCCCACTATCAACATTGGACAAATCCTCTAAACAAAAAATCAGCAAAGAAACATCAATCCTAAATGACTCACTAGACCAGACCGAACTAATCAACATCTTCAGAACATTTCACCCCAAAGCCACAGAATATACATTCTTCTCAAGTGCACATGGGTCATTTTCAAAGATAGACCATATGTTGGGTCATAGGCAAAGTCTCTTCAAATTCAAGAAGATAGAAATCATATCAAGCATCTTCTCAGATCACAGTGGCATAAAACTGGAAATCAACTACAATAAAAACAACCCCAAAAAATCAAACACATGAAGACTAAACAGCATGCTATTAAACAAAGACTGGGTTACCAGAGAGATCAAAGAAGAAATAAAAAACATCATGGCAACAAACGACAATGAAAACACAACAATTCAAAATCTATGGGACACAGTGAAACCAGTCTTGAGAGGGAAGTTCATAGCTCTACAAGCCTACTGCAAAAAAACAAGAAATAATGGTAATAAATTACCTAACCTCACAACTCAAAGAGTTAGAAAGAGAGCAACAAGAAAAGTCCAGTGTAAGCAGATGGAAGGATACAATAAAGATCAGAGCGGAGATAAACGACATTGAGACCAAAAAAACAATACAAAAGCTCAACAAAACCAAGAGCTGGTTCTTTGAAAGGATAAACAAGACTGATGAACCTCTAGTCAGGCTCACCAAGAAGCAAAGAGAGAGGACCCAAATAAACAAAATCAGAAATGAAAGAGGTGAAATAACAACAGACCCCACCGAAATACAAAGGATTATTAAAAAATACTATGAACAACTCTATTCCAACAAACTGGACAACCTGGAGGAAATGGACATATTCCTAGAAAAATATAACCTTCCAAAACTCAATCAGGAAGAATCTAAACATCTCAACAAGACAATAACTATGGAAGGAATTAAAGCAGTCATCAAAAAGCTTCCAGCAAACAAAAGCCCAGGGCCAGACGGCCTCACAAGGGAGTTTTACAAAACATTCAAGGAAGAACTAAAACCTACCCTCCTCAGACTATTCCAAAAAATTCAAGATGAAGGAACACTTTCAAGCTCATTCTATGAAGCCAGCATTACCCTAATACCAAAACCAGATAAAGACAACACAATGAAAGAGAATTACAGGCCAATATCCCTCATGAACATAGATGCCAAAATCCTCAACAAAATTCTAGCAAAACGGATCCAGCAGTACATCAGAAAGATCATACACCAGACCAAGTAGGATTTATCTCAGGAATGCAAGGATGGTACAATATCCACAAATCAATAAACGTGATACATCACATAAACAAATTGAGAGATAAAAATCACATAGTCATATCAATTGATGCAGAAAAAGCATTTGACAAAATCCAACACCCTTTCTTGATAAAAACTCTCAACAAGGTGGGAATAGAAGGATCATACCTCAACATAATAAAAGCTATATATGATAAACCCACAGCTAACATCATACGTTATGGGCAAAAACTAAAACCATTTCCCCTAAGAACATGAACAAGACAGGGATGCCTACTCTCACCACTCCTGTTTGACATAGTACTGGAAGTATTAGCCATTGCAATTAGACAAGAAGAAGAAATAAAAGGCATCCAAATTGGAAAAGAAGAAGTAAAGCTGTCCTTATATGCAGATGACATGATATTGTACATAAAAAACCCAAAAGATTCCATCAAAAAAACTAATAGACTTAATAAATGAATTCTGCAATGTAGCAGGATACAAAATTAACGCCAAGAAATCTATGGCATGTCTATACACCAATAGTGAACTTACAGAAAGAGAGACTAAAAAAGCAATCCCATTTACCATCGTGCCAAAAAAATTAAGATACCTAGGAACAAACTTAACTAAGGAGGTAAAAGACATACGTGGAAAACTACAGGACACTGAAAAAAGAGATAGAGGAAGACGTAAACAGATGGAAGAACATACCATGTTCATGGATTGGGAGAGTCAACATCATTAAAATGTCCATACTACCCAAAGCAATCTATAGATTCAATGCACTCCCCATTAAAATACCAACGGCATATTTCACAGACCTAGAAAGAACTCTTCAAAAATTCATCTGGAATAAAAAAAGACCCCGAATAGCCACAGCAATCATGAGAAAGAAGAACAAAGTAGGTGGGATCTCAATACCAGAATTCAAGCTGTATTACAAAGCCACTGTTCTCAAAACAGCCTGGTACTGGCACAGGAACAGACATATAGATCAATGGAATAGAATAGAGAACCCAGAAATTGACCCAAATCACTATGCTCAATTAATATTTGACAAAGGAGGCAGGAACATACAATGGAGTCAAGACAGTCTCTTCAATAAATGGTGTTGGGAAAATTGGACAGATACATGCAAAAAAATGAAACTAGACCACCAACTTACACCATACACAAAAATAAACTCAAAATGGATCAAGGACTTAAACATATGATGAGATACCATAAAAATTCTAGAGGAATCCACAGCTAGAAAAATATCTGACATATGCCGAAGCAATTTCTTATACTGCTCCTAGGGCAATGGAAACTAAAGAGAAAATAAACAAAAAGGACTACATCAAAATAAAAAGCTTTTACACAGCAAAGGAGAACATCAATAAAACAAGAAATCCCACTGCATGGGAGAACATATTTGCCAATGACATCAACGTTAAGAGTTTAATCTCCAACATTTACAGGGAACTCATGTATCTTAACAAAAGAAAGATAAACAACCCAATCAAAAAATGGGCAACTGATCTAAATAGATGCTTTTCAAAAGAAGACAAGGAAGGCCAAGAGACATATGAAAACCTGCTCAAAAGTCACTAATCATCAGAGAGATGCAAATCAAAACAATGCGGTACCATCTCTCACCTGTCAGAATGGCTATTATCAACAAATCAACAAATGACAAGTGCTGGCGAGGATGCGGAGAAAAAGGAACCCTGGTGCACTGCTGGTGGGAATGCAGACTGGTGCAGCCACCGTGGAGAACAGTATGGAGTTTCCTCAAAAAACTAAAAATGGAACTCCCGTTTGACCCAGTGAACCCACTTCCATAAATATATCCCAAGAAACAAGAAAAACGAATCAGAATAGATATATGCACCCCTATGTTCATAGCAGCCCAATTCACCATAGCTAAGATTTGGAAACAGCCTAAGTGCCCATCAGCAGATGAGTGAATTAAAAAACTGGTACATCTACACAATGGAATACTATGCTGCGGTAAAAAAAAGGAGTTCTTACCATTTGTAACAACATGGATGGAGATGGAGAGCATTATGCTAAGGGAAATAAGCCAGGCAGTGAAAGATAAATATCACATGATCTCACTCATTTGTGGAATATAATGAACAACATAAACTGAAGAACAAAAAATAGATCCAGAGACAGAAAAACATGAATCAGAATGTCAAACCTCAGGGAAGGTAGGGGAGAGTGGGGGTATGAGGGAGAGATCAACCAAAGGACTTATATGCATGCATATAAGCCTAATCAATGGACATAGACGACAGGGGGTGTGGGGGCATAAATGGGAGGTGGGGGGTATTGGGGGAATAAGGACACATATGTAATAACTTAATAAAGTAATTTAAAAAAAGAAAGAATTCTAGACCCAAGAGCAGTAGACAAAAAGAAAAGGAAAAAAAAAGAAGGAAAGAAAAGAAAAGAAAATAGGTAGAGCCCAGAAGTACAATGAAAGAGGGGTCTGTCGCCCTTGGGGCGATGGATGAGATATAGAAGGCTAAAAATCTGTGACCATTACTGGACTATAGTATAGTGACTGTCCAGGTGTAGGTCCTCGTTAGACCCTCCCCTCATTCCTCATGCAGTTGCTCTATTTTTCTTTTGCTTCTCACTATCAGTGATTCTCACCAGCCCCACTGCCCCCCTGCGTCCTGGCACTGCCTTTGTGGTCTATTGTTTCATTCTTGTTTCTTCTGTTTCCCTTTCTCTTCTCTGATTTTCTTACTATTAATTTTTTTTCCTCCCTTCTCTCTTTAGGGCTGAAGGAATAAAAAAAATATTTTTGTTTAAATGGAATAAACAGTCAATGTGGTATCCTTTTTCCCCATCATCAGCCAATTGTCCTAGTTCTGATTTTTCCATGTCAGTGTGGCCTCTGTTTATGTTCAGAAATGTCTTCACTTCTTTCTAATCCTGCAGCTGTTTCCATCATCTCAGGGCTAGAAAGAATGCTGCTGTTTACTGATGTTCTCCCAATCATCTGAGTGCAGATGAAAGCGGGAACAGGGAAAGTAGGGTAGCAAAGCGCATTTTGAAAATCATCGTCTAAAAACTGGTCATGTCCAGGCTTGTTAGGAAGAAAAAACCCAAGGAGGGTCAACTCTGAAGAAACTGTGCTTCCACAGAAAGCGATGACCTCAAAGTGGAGAAACACCAACAATCTCCTTACCAAAGGGTTTGGACAGACTTATCACATTTTTCACCAGTTGTACAATAACTAATCATCATACTTACTTACTCATCCTATAAACTATTGCACTCACAGAGAATATTATTAGGACTATGAACCACGAGAGGGACACAGGCAACTTATTCATCTTTAGAAATAAATGATATCTACTGATGTGCTTCCCAGCACAGAGATCATTTTGTATTTGCTATGTATTTCTTTTGACTTATAAAGCAGATGTCCACTGGTTATATTTCACTCTAAAATTTTAAGGGTCAACTTAAAAAAATATTTACCCTACAGCCACCAAACTTTCAATAAGAAATTGATACAGAAAAATTCCATGTGACAAGCTTTTTAATTAAAAAATCTACAGTCTAAATGTCCATGGAATTGAAGATTACATGAAGATTTTCACACTGGGCTCATGTATCCTTGTGGTCTGCCTTTGACAGTGGCACCATGGGATGCATTATGAGACATCAACGTAATTCTAGAAGGGACCTAAGTCTAGAAGGCCATTCACTATAAGCCCTTCTTTTACAGTAGAGGAATCAAAGCTAAGATGATTAAGGGACCTGTTTGAGGTCAGGACAGAGTGAAGATCAGGTCCAAAGTCTAGTGAGCTTTCCATTTTAGTAAGCTGCTATTTGTTGGGAAACATAATTTAACATTTTAAAGATTATATTGTTTCTTCCTAATCTCCATCTTTTTAGACTGGAAAGTCACATGGTCTTTATTTGCTTTTGCATAGCTGTTCCTCACCTATTTTTTGCCCTTGCTAATCATCCATTTCTTGATTATTTTAACTGTCTCCCCTGGACTCAAACATCTCCATGGAGTTTTTATGAAGTACAATGCCGATGACCATAGAGGATGCAGAGTTCAGGGCTGGATGATTCTGAATAATGAAAAGAATATGTTATATTTCTTTATCTAATCTCCTACTTGATGGCATTCAACAAATTACTAGCCTTTTGGATGAGGTTGGAAGCTTGGATGATCAATCAATAAGTCAGCTCTCAGGTATTTAATTAGCATCTATTATGTGACATATACTGTTCTAGATCCTGGAGGTGTAGCAATTAACACGAAAAGCCAAATCTGTGACCCAAAGAGTATTTCTCTTGCTGGAGGTAGGAAGAAGACAATAGATTCATAAATTAATAGAGAAGACAATTTTATATACTGATAAAAATAATGAAGAATATAAATTTAGACAATGAGATAGGGAGTTACTGCAGGGGATGGGGGCAGTGGAAAGTGTGTACAATGACTTCTGAGAAATGGGTTGCATAGTTTGGATCATGTTCATACACTTACTCTTAGGTGAACTGGCCTGCTATTTTTCTGACTAGTCACATGCCTGGTGTAATTGGTTCTCCTTGTGATTATTTCACTTTGGGATTTTATAATCCAGAAGGTTTTACAGGCTAAGGTAATTTGTTATCTTCAATATAAAGTTCTTACCTTACAATGACTCAGTGACTCAATGTATATTGGTCATTCTTTCTGTGGAGCTCAACTGCTCTTATTTTTCTAGATAGTTCTTTTTTTTAAAAATTTTGTTTGCTAATCCTCACCCGAGGATATTTTTCCAATGATTCTTAGAGAGAGTGGAAGGAGGGGGAGGGACACACAGAAACATCAGTGTGAGAGACACCTCAAATGGTTGCCTCATGTGGTGCCCCAACCAGGGCCGGGGATTGAGCCTGCAACGGAGCTACATGCCCTTGACCGGAACTTAACCTGCGACCCTTCAGTCTGCAGGCCGATGCTCTCTCCACTGAGCCAAACCGGCCAGGGTCAGATGGTTCTTCTCTTATTGTTTGTATTGCATGGAGCTTTTAGTCAATGGTAGCCTGGAAGGTAAGTGCTGGAAGCATTTGGGTGGGAATTTGAACTTTCCAGACACCCCATCTATTCTCTAAGCCCACCATCATCAGATAGCTCCTACCACGATAGGGTAGCAATGAAAGTAATAGTGTGTGCATGTGCCTCCTGTATCATATTCTTCTGATGCCTATACCACTGGGAAAGAGAGACATGCAGCCTAGAGACCAAGCTCAGCTTTTAATATTTCTAGGCTCATACATATCTGGGTTTCCCCTTTAAACATAATTTTCTGTGTTAGAAAAATTGTCATGATTTTGAAGACATTTCAGGACAAGAAATCTATTTTCTTTTCTCAGAAAGTAAAAAGAAAATTTGTCTACTTTGAAAGAGGGATGTTTAAAATTTGATTTTCAAATTTTACGTAGACTGAAACATTCAGAAGACCCCAGGCAGCTCCTGGATGGGGAAGTGAAGAATGGCTAGAGAGCTTCCGGGAAAGGTGAAGTGGGCAGAGCCTATCAGGTTTATATACTGGGATCTATGACTTCTGAATTATTCCCTCCGGTCCTACTCAACCAGCATCTGGGTCCTCTTGACACCACCACAGAACTGCCTTTTAAACCACCTTCTCCTCTCATTCTTTGCACTAATACCTTTAATAATCTCACCATTTCTCACTTGAATTTTTGCATTCCTCCTTTGACTCACTGCTGCCCAGATAGTTTTCCCAATGTTTATATAAAGAAGCCAGGACCATCATTCCAAATTCAAACAGGCCAGGCCATTCCCCTCTCCAGAATCAACACAAAATTCTTTAGCTGCCGATCCTAGCACTTCAGAGCTTGGCCCTGGCCTTCCTGTCCTGCCTTCCTTGGCCTCAGGAGTCCGTCTCAGTGCTCATAACGCTCACTTTTCTCTGAACAAATACAAATTGTTTTAGCTCCTCAAGTTTCCGAAGCCTAGGGAAACCTTCCTCTTTTTCCTTTCACACCCAAATACTGAAGTGTATCCCCAATTTTAAGGACCTTGAAGAAGGCTTCTTCTGGGTGGCTTTAGAAGCAAGGGCTCTCTTTTCTTCAGCAGTCTATGTGATTGTGGACGCTTCACTTTTGGAACTTATAAAAAGAATTAATTCGCATTATAACTTTTTGAGGGGACTATGCTGTCCCCTCCTTGGTGTGTCTTTTGTGAGGAAAAGAATGGTGATTTATTTATTTTTATAGTTCTGTACCCCATGGGGGCTGAGTCTTCTGTTCACCTGCCTGAGGCCTGTGGGTAGAGAGGCTGACTCTCTGACACAGGGAGCCTTATCTTGTCACCTCTGCTGCCTGAACCCTGCATTCCTCAATAAATGATAGTTGCAAATTCTCAAAGGTCTAAATCTCATATAAGCTTGGTGAAGATAACATTATTTTAAAAGGCTGGACTTAATTCCATGACCCCGACATAGTATATCAACTTCTCTAAAAAATAAGTACCATGGACCCAGGGGACAGTTACTACGAAGTTGTTGCAAGGAGGTGACTAATTGGTATTTGCTAATAAGCTTGTCCTCTTATTGAAACAGGAGCCAGAGTATAGACAACCAAGTTACCTTTGATCTCAGGGTAGTACAGAAAAGGTTTTGGTTCGCTAGTTTCTAAGTCAGATTTCCTCCGAAGTTGGACGAACACGGAGGCTGGTTTGGTAATATTGACGTCTTTATACTTTGGTGTTTTGAAGACGATGGCAAACTGCAGGATACAAAGATCCAAATGTTAGGATGTTACTTATTAAACACATTCCTTATGCACAATGTTTAGTGTACAAAAGAAAATACAGTACCCTAGAGAAAGTTACAAACTCAGAATCCTATACCCATTCATTTTAACTAAATTGCCATTGCAAAACTGAAGCAAGGCTGTGCTGATGTATTATAAATCTTTATTATTTCATTTATCTAATAATTCAGATGTCTTCACTTGTAAATAATCATGTGAAAAAAATACACTGCAATACACCTTCTCCTCTTTTAAATCAGCCTTAAAAGCTTCCAAGATTATTGGTGGCAACATCAGAAAGACTGGTTTGGGGATGAGGGAGATGAGGAAGGTGGTACTATGATCAGCCTACAGGCCTGCTGATAAAGAGAGGTGACTACACCCTTCAAGGAAGACATTATCACAGGACCGGTTTATTTTGAGGTGAGACTGGCCAAGGCTCAGGGCATATGCAGGGCATTCTGAAACACCTCTGGCATTTTTACATTTTTTTTAAGTTTGACTTTTTGACTATAATATATTCATAAAGTTTTTTTTTTAATACAAAAAGGTATATAATGGCATACATAGAAATTTCTTCTTGCCATTCCTATCCCCCATTCAGGCAATTCTTACTGTTTCCTTGCCACCCACTCGCACTCCCCAGAGGTAAACACAGAGAATTTATTAATTTCTTTTGTATTTTTCCAGAGTTTCTTTATGGATGTGCAAACATAAATATAGAATCTTTTAAATATACACTTTGTTTCATATTTATCTTTTAAAATGTTTTAACGTTGTATCATTGAGATCTTTTCATATTAGTTCATAAAGTACTCATTCTTTTAACTGCATAATATTCCATCACATAGATATAACGTTGTTTAATTGGCCATTTATTGATGGATATTTGGATTGTGTCCTTTTGTGTGTGTGAAAACAGTATTCCTTAGTCACTCAGAGTAATCATTAAGGTGGGATTTAGCATTTTCTTTTCTTTTTTAAAATGTATTTTTATTGATTACAGAGAGGAAGGGAAAGGGAGAAAGAGATAGAAACATCAATGATGAGAGGGAATCATTGATTGGCTGCCTCCTGCACACCCCTACTGGGGATTGAGCCCACAACCTGGGCATGTGCCCTTGACCAGAATCAAATCCAGGACCCTTCAGTCCACAGGCTGATAATCAATCCACTGAGCCAAACTGGCTAGGGCAGGATTTAGCATTTTCATCGCTTAGTTATATACACATGATAACGTTAGCTTTAACTAGAAGACTCTTCCTTTCAACGCTTTTTATTAGAATACCCTTAGCATGCTTCACCATAATTATTCTAGTAGAACACTGCTATGAACTGATTGTGTCTATCTCCCCCAAATTCATATGTCTAATGTAGCTGCACTTGAATATAAAGCCTTTTATGGATAAAATTAAGGTTAAATGAGGTCATAGGGGCAGGGCCCTGATTAGTGTCCTTATAAGAAGAGACACCAAGGAGCTTACTCTCTCTATCCTGAGAGGACACACCGAGAAGGCAGCCATCTGGAAGCCAGGAAGAGAGCTCTCACCAGAAACCAACCCTGTCAAATCTTGATCTGGAACTTCTAGCCTCCAGAACTGTGAGAAAATAAATTTCTGTTGTTTAATCCACCCAGTCTATGGTGTTTTGTTACAGAACCTTCCCCATAAATTTATGGTAGATACCTTTTCTGAACGATCTATAAGAATCTTAAAAATAGTACTCTTTTATGAAAGTTAAATAAATATTTATAATTTTTCCTTTTTCATATATGGAAACTAAATAGTAAGTTTCAACAAGGCAAAAATGTAAACTTATCATCATCATCCACTTACTTGTCTATGAACGTCTGTTGGGGAAAAATCTCCAAATCCTTCCCAGATTCCACCATTTTCCTCTTCTTCATAAAATCGAATCTGGATGTCATCTGCAAACAGTCAAATGCATAATTTCAGAATCCTGAAATGTGGTTCAACTCAGTAAAGATTTACATAATAATATTTAACTTATATAAATTTATTATATGGCAGACACAGTTCTCAGTGATTTATATGTATATATTAACTGATTTAATTCTCACAATAATTTTGTAGGTGTGCTATTAATATCTTCATTTTGCAGAAGAAAAACTAGGGTCCAGAGAGGTTAAGTAATTTATCCAAGGTTGAATAGTAGTAAATGGAGAAACCAGGATTTGAACACAGACAGTATAGTTTCTGACTTAAATATTCTACTATAAAACATTCTCCTATACTGCCTCACTATAATACTTTATTAATCGTTACTGGAAAACTGTTAAAAATATTAAGTTCATCAAGTCCCTTCAGATTAAATTTAGAATGTCTACATTTCACACTTTAGTCATGGATTTTACTTTTGCAGAAATAAGACAGTGTAACTCAGGCTGGCATCTCCCTGGCTTGCCCAGGAATCTGGAAATGTGTATTACTTGACTAGAATGGGTTAAAGAAAGGTTGACAACCAGGATAACCAGAGAAAGTGTAAATCTTTTTTTGGAAAAGACATATACATTTACCTTAAAATCTGATTTATTTTTTCAGACTTTTTACATCAGAGCAGTTAGCTTCAAATGAGAATTTTCTTCTTTTTAAAGCCACAATTCATTTATTTAGAGGCTCTATTTCCAGTTGTGTATCTGCTTATTTTAAAAATGCTCCTCACTTTGTAGTGAGCAGATCTTTATTATACTATACTTTCAATCGTTTTATTTTAAAAATGAGTGAAGTTTGAGAAAATAAGCTTTTGCTAATTTATTAATCTTGTACTATATTTCACATGATTAATGTCAAGAACCTTTTCTGAAACTCAAAATTATGAAGGAAATTTGCTCTGAGAATTTCCCTATCATCCTTATTCTTTCTTTTCTTTAGCCCACATCACAATGTCATGTGAAAGCAGCTGGAGAAGCTCTCTCAGTGTCGCAACAAAGCACTGTAAGGTAAACAAAAGAAACAACTTCATACTATGCAAAACTTCAGGGAGACTAGTGGGTCTTCCGGCAAATTAAGCCTAAAATATCACTGGAGGCAAAAATGACAACACAACTTGGGCACATCATGACAAGGCAGATTCTTTGACAAAGACAATAACGCTGGAAAGCCAGATGGCATCCGGAAAAGAGGAAGAACAAACATGAGATGGATTGACTCCATAAAAGAAGCCACAGGCATGAATCTCCAGGAGCGGAGCAGGGCTGTTGAGGGCAGGACATTGTGGACATTATTCATTCATAGGAAGGCTGGGAGTCAGAGCTGACTCAATGGCACAGCATGTAATAGACACAAACATTACTGTGTGTGTGTGTTTGAAGCATGGATTATTTCTCCTTTCGGTTAGTTTAACGAAGTTCAGATACTAAACTTTGAAGCATAAAAACATTGACATGTCACTGATTACCACCATTTTAGAATTTCTCTTTACTTCTGTTGAAAATTTTAAATGAATTGGTTGGGTTTAAAAAAATACAGATACAGTTGGAAGAGGTGAAATGTGTAAATTTTAAAGGGATATCCACTGTCAAAAAGTGACTCACTCAAAATATTTCACATCATATATTTACCTTTTTGAACCTTGTCACAGAGAAGATAAATCTCTTCCCCTCCAGTGACACATCCAGCTGTCCTGTCCATTCGTACAATTTTCAAGTTGGACGCATTGGGGGCTTCTGTCCACAGGAGAAAAACAAAAACCATCCTGGTTTAGCCTCAGCTCCACAAACAACCTGGTTTACCATATCCCCATAAGCCAATCTTTTATGAGGGACCCTGCCCTTAGCACAGATTAACCAAATGAAAGTTAAAATAGATGCTTTCACTCATATTGTTTTAACAAGGATACAAATAAAACAAAAATGCCTTCTGAAGTTCGCAGAGCACTCTTGGGTAGGGGTCATTCATTACCACCCAAATAGAGGAGGCCAAGAGGAGCAGTCTCGGTTTCTCCCACTAACACAGTCAGAGAGACTGAGACAGAAAGCGAGAGCTCTTCTGACGTTCTGGAAGAAACGAAGCCATGGGTTGGTGGAATTTCAGTTAGGTCAAGACTTAGCCCAAGCTTATTTCCATGATACTGATATACCATTTACAAGAGTCCTATAAATTTAGGAGAAACACAATTTTCTTAACCTATCTATTAATTTTTATTCTACAGAAAAGAAAAATGGAGATGTTCTATTTCTTTTCCCCAAACTAAATTAGAATTCTGTGTGGTTAGGGGCAAAAGTTTTGTGTGGTAATGGTATAAAGCTTCCTTTTTTCTTGTTCCCCCAACACCTGCATTTTAAGATGATCTTTGATATATGAGTCTACATCATTTTATAACTCTTTCACTTCCTTTCAAACTTGTTTAAATTAGAGAAATCAGTTAGTTGTCCTTGGAGCTTGGAGTTTCCTACTTAGACCAAACCCTAGAAACTGTCTATGAGCCTACGTAGTGCACTTGCAGGCTTTCTGGGAATATCTGTTTAATAAACTCCACACATACCAAAAATTTTACTACACAAATTTGTATGGTAAATTTGAAGAGCATTGTAAAACTCTTTAAAAATTCTAGGAACCACAGACTAAAATAGAAATTTGAAGCCACATACTATCTATGCTGCTCACTCAGTTAACCTGAAGTTTCAATCTTTTTTTAAAAAAAATATTTTTATTGATTACAGAGAGGAAGGGAGAGGGAGAGAGAGAGATAGAAACATCAATGATGAAAGAGAATCACTGATTAGCTGCCTCCTGCACATTCCCCACTGGGGATTGAGCCCGCAACCTGGGCATGTGCCCTTGACTGGAATTGAACCTGGGACCCTTGAGTCTGCAGGTCGACACGCTATCCATTGAGCCAAACCAGCCAGGGCTGAAGTTTCTATCTTGATAAAGCTATCAAGAATGTGAGAATTAGGTGGGTAAGAAAAATAGTTGTCTTTGTTAACTTTTGTTCAGACTCCCAATGGAAAAAATTAAGATACTTTTCTCATCTAAGAGCACAAACACTACACCCTCATAGCAAGGCCTTGGCATTACACGTAAAAGACTAAAATGCACATCTAAGAGAGGAGAACTACATTTATTGAGCACCTTTTAACATTCCAACTTTTTTCCTAATTTATCTTTATTGCTGAAAGTATTACAGATGTCTCCTCTCTTCCCCCCTGACCCTCTCCACCCCGACATCAACTTTTTATACTAGATTTTCGTATTCCCATTTTTGTAGATGATGAACATGAGGCTCCAAGTAATTAATTACTTGCCCGGGGTCTCAAAGCTCTAGTAACTGTCCGGGCAGGCTTCAAGTCTGTTTTGACTTTATATGGAACTGCCTCCCATGAGAAGTCAAGCACTTACTGCTGTCGTAGATGGCGTCTGATACCACGGGTTCCAGGGGCCTGGTGAAGCTACCGGTGCTGTCGGGGAGGAAAGCTGTAAACATGAGCCGCACCACGCTGAGGTCCATCTCCTTTGTCTGCTGAAGAGCTGCCTGGCGGATGATCTCCTTTTCCCGATCTAGGACCATACAGCACAGGGCAAGGGTGAAGCGAGAGCATTTTAGATAGGGTGCTTTTATTAAGCCCCAATAACATAAGCTTGAAATGAAAATTGTGTTGTTTAAAAAAAAATTCTTCATGTTGTTAATAAAATTTATTCTATATATGTCATCCAAAATTAAAGCCATCAAAAGAAGACCTGCATTTCCTGTGGATTACAGTAAAATCTGTCCTCCATGTAGCAAAGTGCCTCTCCTTTCCTATCTCTCCATGAACTCTCCCTTTTCTCTCTATGGTAAGAGTTGAGGATACAAACAATGTGATGGAATAGAATGTAATAAGCCAACTGTGCATCGGTGGTTTTGTGAAATGTGAAAATTAAGTATCCCCAAACTCTTTGAGCACAGAGACTGTGTTCATTCCACAGTGCCTAGCACCCACCTTTGCACATAGTAGGTACTCAGAAAGTACTTTTGAAGGAACTGAATGACTCAACTGCATTTGGCTCCTTCCTTCCCCCCTGATGGAACTTTCATGCTGATGGATATAATCATAATTATCTTATATCATAAAATGTGATAATTCAGGTGCTGAGGACACTCCAAGAGCTACAGATGAACTGATATGGAATTCCAAAGGAGGGGAGAACCCAGAGGCTTTGGAGAAGAAGAGACATTTGCTCTAAATCTTGAAGGGATGGTAGAACTTGCACTTATGAAGAGGGTGAATAAGGGCATTCCAGAAAGAGGGAAGATTCAAGTATAGAAAGAATGTGGCAAGGCGAGGAAGTGAGAAACCATGGCACCTTATGGAGAAGTTCAGTTTGACGTGAAGGGACATGGTGGGAAATAGAGTTGGGAATGTAGACTGGGGAAAGCTCTTGGGAGACACTAAGTAGTGGTGAGATCCACCTGACCATAGGGTGTAAACTGGATTAGAAGTGAGGAGAGACAAAGACAGAGCAGCAAAAATGGAGTGAGGAGTGGAGCACGAGAGACAGCACAGCATAGCTGGACCAGTAACTGGACATGCAGCACAGGGTGGAGGAGGAGTCAAAGATGGAGAAGGTTTAGAGTCTGGATATCAGAAGCTGGCACACAGTTAGTGGAAAATGGTGATTGGATCATCTGAATGTGAGCTCATATGGCCAGACTAATGGAGAATATATAAAAGCAGAAATGGTGCAGGTGATGGGACAAGGTTTGGGGTTGAAAGAAAAAAATATGAGTGAAGGCAGGAAAACATAAAATCATAGCATTTTAATGACAAAGACAATAGTTTATAATGTGCCTGAAGTATCCAAAGAAAGAAAGGTTCCTTATAAGTGGGTGAGCTGGGGGAGATAAAAGAGAGGAGTTGTTTTTAAACTAAGTCTTGAATAATGAATTGGTTTTGATAGGTTGAAAAGGGAAAGGTAGGTGTAAGTAGAGAAATACACATACAAAGAAATGGAGATGCACGGGGCAGAAGAGGGGGCAGGTGGGACTGAAGATGAGGCTGGAAAGGTGGGTGGGGCCAGACTGGGAGGGCTTTGTTTGCCAGGCTACGGAGGTACCGATTTTATTCTAGAGGGAGCAGGATGTCATCAAAGGTTTCTGAGCAGGAAAAGAGTGGGAATAGCTTGGGGTACAGATGGAGAGAAAGAGAAACTTGAGGCATACAGATGAGGACATAGTCTACACACAAGAAATAAGAGCCTGAGCCTCTCAAAAAAGCAAGGATGGGAGAGTGATACTCACCTGTGAGCTGCCGGTCTCCTCCACCTTCTGCTTGCAAATAGGCAAGATCCGGGTGTACCAAAAGTCCGGGATTGTAGCCCCTAATGCACGCATCTGTCATCCGTGCTTCCAGTGTTTCATATACTTTTTTCTTTGTCACATGAAGTATACCTAGGTTTGCAAAGCTGGAGAAAACAATGATAACAAAAACAACCCAAGGTTAGGCAGTCAATGACTAGAATATATGGTTTCACTTGAGCATAGAGAATTAAAAAAAAAAAAACCCCCACACACAGGTCCTCAATCACTGGGGCCCACACCATAATCAAACACGTTAGTATTTCTCCAGAAATATATAAAGTAGACTCACCAAGTGGGAAAATAAAGATTATAACCAGCTGTGCCTTCAGAACAGATTGGGTTTTTCCACTAAATGAGTCTGTGGTAAATTTAGCAAAACCTTTTGGTGTTTAGAGTGTATTAGACTTTCAAATTATGATGCAGGGAGTGGGGTAGACAGGTATATATAACCTAATAGAAAATTTTACATGGACTCATTTTGAAGTATTTTCTAGGAGAGTTGTATAAAATATTTTAATTCAAATACAGTACTAACTTTTCTAACTTTTTCTCAGAATAAGAGGAATATTATATTTCAAAGAATTTTTTATATTATTATTATCCTTGGGTTTCTGAATGGGATTTAAAGTCTAAGTCCTATTTGGGATCCCCCTTCCAGGAATTCCACCTCCTCCTAGGTTATCTATAAGATTGAAATTATTCATTATTACCAGAATGTTTTCTAATTCTACATGGGCTCATGCCTGAAGGTATATCTGTAATCAGGGATGGAGAACCTTTTATCGTGAAGGTTACATACCTACAGGACAAAATATGTTAATAAGCTAAGTAAAGCAATGTAAGGGATTCTAAAGAAAATATATAAAATGCTCCAACCATTTGTTTTTTAAATAAAGTATATGAAAGAAGTATATTTAATAAATGTAATACAACAAACAAAAAAGCACTTTACTAAGGAGACTCATTCATTCAACAAATATTGACTCAACTCTTTATTAGGGTCAGGCAGTGTCCTATTGTTCCTGTCAGCAATAGGGAAATCCCAAGTTTCATAGAATTTATATGCTAGTGCAACAACAGAGAAGAAATGAAGAAATTTTATAGTATAATTTAGAAGATAAGTGTTACCAAGAAAAATAAGGTAGGGAACAAAAGTAGTAGAGGGCATGGCACTTTAAAATAGGGAGAGGCCAGAAAGGGCTCATTGAAAAGATGACAACTGAGCAAAGACTTGAAGGAAGTGAGGGGGAAGACATAGATATGTGGAAGAATAGCAAGTGCAAGCACCCTGAAGTAGGGTCATGCCTGGTGTTTTCTAAAAACAATAATGGCAAGGAGGCCAAGGTGGAGAGAGGAAAATGAAGAAGAGGTCAAGGGGTTCAAAGAGGGAGGTGGTGGCACAGATCTTTTAAAGCCTGGAAAGTGTTTGGAAGGTCTTTCATTTTACTCTGACATTCACCCAAAAAAGAAGGAAAAAAGATAAGTACAGAGAAGATAGAAATATATGACAACTGGATTGAATGAAGCAAATAATATAACAATGTGTAAAGACCAGATAAACTATGGTAAAAAAAATATAAGAGCGAAGGCAGAATGAGATGAGCCTTCAGACAGAGGCCCACAGATAGAAGGAGACACATGTCCAGACAGTGATAGGAAAAAATGGGATAGGTGAGACATAAACAGAAGAAAATATGCTAAGAGAGAATTTAAAACTCCTTGAGGCAGAGATATCCAGTATCTAGAACAATGGATGTGTAATAAATATCTATTGAATCAATGAATGCATGAATTAATACAGCACAGAAAAATATACAACATGGCATACTAATTTGCATGGAGGCATAGGTAATTTCTCAAAAACCAAATCTCCATTTTTTGGCCCTTTAGGTCTTATGCCTATAAAGAACATCCAAAACTATGGGAAAACCAGGTACTCCCCTAGGTAATGGCAATGGCAAATATCTTTGTAGCACTTTACACTTTATCATCTATAGGGTACTTTTCAGGTATATTATTCTATTTAATCCCTGTAGAAAAGGCAACATCCTCATTATTTATTATGTGACTAGTGAATTTACTCTGGTAATAAATGAAACAATATAGAAGTCAGTCTTCTGCATCAAGTGATGATGGCATATCAGAGACCAGATTGAACCTTTTACGTTAAACAACAACAACAAAAAACACATAAAAAGTTTTCATACACTGGACATTAGGCAGCACAGGACAGTGATTCGTAAGAAAAGGGAAACAAATACAATGATTCCTATAATTATGCTGGCTTAAAGCTTTGAGTTTCTAGGCTGTAACACAGGAAAGGGGGCCCCAAATAGGACCTGGTGATCTCCCAGAGTTGAGGAGACAGAGTTAAAAATTTGAGGAGGCCAAGGAGGCTAGAATTCACAGGCAGAGCCCCAGAGAGAAAAGAATCACATACAGAGAGACACTCAGAGGTATACTGGGGCTTCACCTTGAGTGCTCTGCTGAATACTATCGAGCATGTATGTGAGGAAATGACCAAGGCTGGGAAAAGAACCACCAGAGAGGAGTAGGCAGACAATTCTTGGAAGACACACAGGGCTGGAATAATTCAAGAAATTTTGAACTACATAAATCATCAGGATCAATATTCAGAAATGCCTTACTAATGGTATCAAATTAACCCTAGAGTAAAGGCTGCTTTGGCTTCCTTAACAAAGCATAAAAGTAAGTATAGAAAGAATCAAACTGTTCTCAAATTTACCTTTATCCCAATGCTCAAAAATATTTAAAAACACACACACAAAAAAAATCCAGCATGCAATATCCAAGATTCAAAATGTCTGCCATACAATAAAAAAGCTACCAAGCATGCAAAGAAGTAGGAAAATATAACTTATAATGAGAATAAAAATCAATTAATAGAAACATATAAAAATGAGAGAGCACACAGAATTTGCAGGCAAGTACACTGAAATAGCTATTACAGATATGGTCCATACACTCAATGCTCAAGAAAACAGAAAGCACTATGGAAGATAGAAAAGAGACCCCAAACAAACCTGTAGAGATGAAAACTACAATGTCAGAGAAGAAAAATACACTAGATAAGATAAAGAACATATTAGACATGACAGATAAAAATATTAGTGAATCTGAGGACACAGTAATAGAACTATCTAAAATTAAACAGGAAAAAAATAAAAAATATTTTTAAAAGAACTGATAATGAGCTGTGACACAATTTGAAACAGCCAAATATACATGTGATTGGTGTTCCAGAGAAGAGGAAAAAGAAGAGTGGGAAAAATATATTAAAAAATAATGGCTGAAAAGTTTTTGACCAGGGATCCAAGAATTTTAATAAAACCTAAGGCACAAGATACATGAAGGAAACTACACTAAAGGTCATTATAATAAAATTGCTTAAAACTAATAATGCAGAAAAAATCTGAAAGGCTAATAGAGAAAGAAAGATACACTCTGTGAACAGGAACAAAAATGAGAATGAGGAAAGATTTCTTGTTGGAAACTAAGGCCAGCCAGAACACCCTAGAGCAGTATATATCAAGGACATGTAAGAAAAAACATTGCCAATATAGAATTCTATATATTTGAAAAACAAAGATGAAACAAAGAGTTTAAAGATGTACAACAACTGAAATAAGTTATCAGCATCAGATAAGTACTATAGAAAAATTAAAGGAGGGGCTTCAGGTAGAAGAAAATGAACTCAGATGGATGCTTGACTATAAAACAGAATGAAGAACACTGCAAATAGTAAATATATTACATTTTTCCTTATTTGAAATTTCTTTAAAAGGTAATTGACTGTTTAAAGCAAAAATAAAAACAATATATTGTATCATATGTTTTAGAGCAACATCAACATGTGTTATCCTAATATATAAAAACCCTGGGTCCCTCACATACACAAAGACTGGAGGCTTGACCAAACAGAAGTCTTGGAAGACTATTGGCATGGTAATGAATACCATGGCTGCAGGCATGGTGACCCAGCACTAATTGCTGAGGGGGCTGCGAATCAGGCCCGGAGAGAGGCCTGAAGAGAGAAGCAGGGTCTGATCTGCAGCCTCTGTGGCAGCTGTTGATCAGCACTTGCCTCTCTCTCTCTCTCTCCGGGCCTGGCCAGCAGCTGCGCCTCCATTTGCCTCCAGCCCTCCACTGGGGCTGCTGATCAGCCCCGCCTTGCTGATCAGGCCCCGTTGATAGCCCCAGAGATGCTGACTGGCATAGAAACTGACCAATCAGAACCAAATCTGGGTGAAGTGTGAGGAGCCAATGGCTGCCTAGGAGGTGGAGCTTTTGATGCTGACTGGCATAGAAACTGACCAATAAGAACCAAATTGGCCAGCAGAGGAGGGCAGTTGGGGGCGAGATCAGGCCAGCAGGGGAGGGCAGTTTGGGGCGATCGTGTTGGCAAGGGAGCAGTTAGGTGTTGATCAGGCTGGCAGGGGAGCAGTTAGGGGGTGATCAGGCTGGCAGGCAGAAGTGGTTAGGGGCAATCAGGCAGGCAGGCAGGTGAGTGGTTAGGAGCCAGCAGTCCTGGATTGTGCGAGAGATCCCAGATTAGAGAGGGTGCAGGCTGGGCTGAGGAACATTCCCCGCCCCGCCCCCCCCGCCAGTGCACAAATTTTGTGTGTGTATATATATATATATATATATATATATAGTAGAATATATGACATAACTGCACAAAAGCCAAGAGAAAAGAA
Source organism: Corynorhinus townsendii (assembly GCA_026230045.1). Lineage (NCBI taxonomy): Eukaryota > Metazoa > Chordata > Mammalia > Chiroptera > Vespertilionidae > Corynorhinus > Corynorhinus townsendii. The sequence goes on along the minus strand of JAPDVU010000001.1, from coordinate 72,364,045 downwards.
ATGAAAGTTTATTCTTCAAAAGTACAGTATAGGGAATATAGTCAATAATATTGTAGTAACTATGTATGGTGTCAGCTGGGTGCTAAACTTATTAAGGTGATCACTTCATAAGATATATAAATGTCTAATCACTATGTTGTTCACCTGAAGCTAATACAATATTGTATGTCAACTGTAATTAAAAAATTTATTCAAAATGAATACCATAAAATTAAATTTTAAAAAGGATGGAAATTGATTTTGACAAAAAAAGAAAGTATACTGCTCATATACTATACGAGAAGAGATGTAATGTACTTAAAGTTAGACTATATTAAGTTTACTAGTAAGATGTATACTATAAACTAACTGCTAAAAATACAAAAAGTTATAAACCAAATGGGGGTAAAATGAAATCATAACAAATAATTAACCTAAAAGAAGGCAGAAAAAGTGGAACAAAAAACAGATCAGAAAACAAACAGCAAGATGGTAAATCTGAACATAGCTATATCAGTAATTGGATTAAATATAAATTATTTAAATCCCCCAATTAAAAGGCAGTGTCAAATGGAATAAAAAAGTATGACCCAACCATATACTGTTACAGTGCATATTTACTTTGAACATAAAGACACAAATAGGTTAAAACTAAAGAATGGAAAAAATGTTCCAAACTAACATTAATCAAAAGAAAATTAAACTGCTATATTAATATCAGTTTAGGTAGATTTTAGAGCAAAGAATATTACCAGGGATAAAAAGGATCAGTTCAAAATGAAAAAGGGATTGATTCATTAGGAGGACATAAGAATCCTAAATGTTTATGTATCTGATAAAAGATTCATAATATAAGCAGCAAAATCTTACAGAACTGAAAGAAGAACTAGGTATATCTATAAATATAGTCAGAGATTTCAACACCCTCTCTCAATAATTGATAGAACAAGTAGGGAGAAAATTAGTAAGGAACTGGAAGACTTGAACAACACTATCAAACAACTTGACCTAATTGACATTTATGGAACGTTGATTCAACTTGACCAGGTTAATCATTCTTTTTAAGTACCCAGAATCATTTACCAGGTCAGAACATAGTCTGATCCATAAAACAAGTCTCAATAAATTGAAAAGGATTCAAATCATACCAAGTATTCTCTTATGACAATGGCACTAAATCAGATATCAATAACTGAGAGATTATCTAGACAGGAGTATATTTAAATTAAGACTGGCTATGTAATAATTGTTGAAGTTGGGTGATGGGTACAAAGAATAGCTCAATTATATTCTTTCTACTTTTGTATGTGTTTGAATGTTTCTATAATAAAATGTAAGAGAAAATGAAGAGCAGACACTATTATTAGCACATGCACCTTAAAAAAATTGAGAATCATAAATGTTAAATACATGGGATGCAAAATGGCACAGCCACTTTGGAAAACAATGTAGCAATTTCTTATCAACATAAATGTATCCCTAAAATACCACTAAATATTTACCCAAGCCTAAGAGAAATAAAAATTTATGTTCACACAAAAACTGTTTTTGTCATAAAAAACAACTAGAAACAAACCAAATGTTTTCAACAGGTGGATGGACAAACTGTAATACACCGATACAATGCAAACCTATTTAGAAACTAGAAGGAATAAACTACTGATACACACATCAACCTGGAGGAATCTCAAATACATTATGCAAAGTGAAAAGCCAGACTTAAAAATGTTACATGTAGTATGATTCTATTTGTATGTCGTTCTGGAAAGACTAAACTATAGGTCTAGAAATCAGACCAGGGGTTGTCAGGGCCTGGAATGGGAGGAGGGGTTGACTCCAAAGGGGCACGCAGAGACTTTGGGGGATGATGGAACTGTTCTATACCTCTACAGTGGTGCATATATGAGTATTTGTCAAAATTCATAGAACTGTTCACTTTAAAGGTTTATATTACAGTTTTTAAATTATACTTCAATAAAACCTGACAAAAATAAAAAAAGAAAGGTTTTGACAGCTAATAAGACCAAGACTACAATCCTATTTCTTACTCAAAATGCCATGTTCTTCCACAACAGTGGTTTTCAAAGAGAAGTCTGAATGAGAAACTCTGAGGGTGAGGTTCAGCAACTTGTTTTAACAGCTCCTCTGGGAGAGTCCCAATCACCCTAAAGGTTGAGAACCGCTGCTCTACACTATGTGAGACCAAAGAGATCAGCATCTCTGGGAGTAGGGGTGGCATCAGTATTTTTATAAAGTGACCTAAGGTGGCTTTAATTCGCAGCCAGGTTTGATATCCTCTTCACTGGGCCAGATGTTCCCAGCATCCTCAACAGCTGGGGACTGCTGCTGTCCTCTGGGAAGGTTTGAATCCCAGTGTCATTGGGCTGGGATTCTAAAGTTGCCCCTTTACCTGCCCATAATTCCTCTCAGGACTCAAACACTGACTTCAGAGCTCGTGTAAGATTTAAAAGCAATGTACATATTTTGGAAATTAATCCCTTAGCAGATATATCATTGGCAAGTATGTTCTCCCAAACAGTGCCCTTTTCGTTTTGTTGATGGTTTCTTTTGCTGTGCAGAGCTTCTTATTTTGATGTAGTGCCATTTGTTTATTTTCTCCTTTGTTTCTTTTGCCCTAGAGGTATTGGTAAATATATTGCTACCGGAGATGTCTGAGATTTTGCTGCCTATGATTTCTTCTAGGATTTTTATGATTTTATGACTTACATTTAAGTCTTTTATCCATTTTGAGTCTATTCTTGTGTATGGTGTAAGTTGGTAGTCTAGTTTCATTTTTTTGCATGTACCTGTCCAAATGTCCTGAGTCCACTGTATGCTCTTGTCTCCTTTGTCAAATATCAATCGAACGTAATGGCTTGGGTCTATTTCTGAATTCTCTGTTCTGTTTCATTGATCGATATGACTATTCTTGTGCCAGTTCCAGGCTGTTTTGATTATAGTAGCTTTGTAGTATAACTTGATATCTGATATTGTGATTCCTGCAGCTTTGTTCTTCTTTCTCAAGATTGCTGTAGCTATCCAAGGTCTTTTTTGGTTCCATGTAAATTTTTGGAGTATTTGTTCTAGCTCTGTGAAATATGCCATTGGTATTATAATAGGGATTTCACTGATAACAAACAATCCAATTGAAAAATGGGCAAAGCACCTAAATAGACACTTCTCCAAAGTAGACATATAGATGGCCAAGAGACACATGAAAAATGCTCTAAGTCACTAATCATCAGAAAGATGCAAATTAAAACAACAATGAGGTATCACCTCAAATCTGTCAGAATGGCTATCATTAATAAATCAACAAATGACAAGTGCTGGCAAGGATATGGAGAAAAGGGAACCCTAATACACTGCTGGTGGGAATATAGATTGGTGCAGCCACTATGGAAAACAGCATGAAGTTTTCCTCAAAAAATTAAAAATGGAATTGCCATGTGATGCAGTGATCCCACTTCTAGGAATATATCCTAAGAAACCCAAAACACCAATCAGAAAGAATGCACCCCTATGTTCATTCAGCACAATTTGCAATGGCTAAGACCTGGAAACAGCCCAAGTGCCCATCAGTAGATAAGGAGATTAAAAAACTGTGTTACATCTACACAATGGAATAATACACTGCTATAAAAAAGAAGGAACTCTTACTCTTTGAGACAGTATGGAGGAAACTGGAGAGTATTATGCTAAAAGAAATAAGCCAGTCAGAGAAAGACAAGTATCACATGATCTCACTTATATGTGAAATCTAATGAACAAAATAAGCTGATGAACAAAATAGATACAGAGACATAGAAGCATGGAACAGACTGACAAATCTCAGATGGAAGGTGGGGGTGGGAAGAGATTAATGAAAAAACTTATATGCATATATGCATAACCCACAACAGACAATAGTGTAATGAAGGCCTGGGGAGGGGTACAGGGTGGCGGGATTAATGGGAAAAAAGGGGACATCTGTAATACTTTCAACAATAAAGATAAATTTAAAATAAATAAATAAAAGAAATCTGTAAAGTAATTTGCTTTAGATATTCTGTATATAAATATCTTCGTTGGACTTCCAGTGTAAAGCTTGTCAGTTCCTTGCCATTTTGACACTGTTCATAATTTCTTTGGCCCACAAGAATTTAAATTTTTTTTATATTAAAAAAAGCAGCCTCTAACTCACACCCTAAATTGGAAGTTGGATACTTAAAATCTTAGTCCATACTTTACCTATTTTCTCCAAACACTCCTTTTGTGTGTACTAAGGCTGACCCAGATGAAATAGCCAATAATTGATTGTTTTTGGACCCTCAAAAACAATAATTTAATATGGTCTGCACTAACTCCTTGAGGGAGGCCACATTCCTCTTTTGCATTTAAAAAATTATATATCTACTTCTAGTGCTTACTAATTGGTATATGCCATAAATTTTAGTTTAAAAAAAAAAAGACGTCACATCTCTAAATTAGGGTTGTCAGGAAGCAAACGGAGGGTGTGGTGATTATTGGTGAGGATGGTTGCTTAAGGCAAAGTCAAACAACAGTTTTTATTGCCTGAAAATTTCAGAGAACCAAAATGTTGTTGAACCAGATTGTTGATATTCAGAGTCAAAAATATAATACCAAACTAAGATTATATTTATGAGGACCAACACTAAAGACTAACTAAATAAATGAATAAGAAATATAAAGGCAAAATTAAAACTAACTAAAATTTAAAAGGGCAAATCCCTCAAGTTAAAGCAATCAAACCCACAATCACGAATATTTTAACATAGATAAAATATATTTGAAAATTAAGTTTTACTGAGAATCCCAAAGAAAGGCAATTCTTTTGGTTTTAATAATTTAAAGGTTATTTATCTTCTCAGTGTCCCTTTTAATATAACTTTTTTGATGTGTTGGATCAGTGCCCTGCTTGTAAATCTACCTTTGGCCTATGCTATATTATTGAAAAGAGGTTATCTTCTGTTTCTAGTATTGACAAGTCTAAGGAATAACACTGGCTATCTTCCTAAATTTCTCTATGTGCTCTTCTTACCTACATGTTAGAACTAAATAATAATCGATGACATACCACAAATACATATGTGGCAAGTCTGCTCATGTTACTCCAAAACATTAGCTAAAGTCAGTTTAGTCTAGAATAATGGAGATGTAAAAAGCCTGGAGATGAATTCTGTAGCTCAACACATATTTTAGAAGGGAAGAAATTCAAGTTCTCAAGAAGTCATGCAAATCGTCCCCAGTCCAGTCCAACCAGGGTGGCTCAGTGGTTGCACATTGACCTATGATCCAGGCCCAGGAGGTAACAGTTTGATTCCGGTCAGGGCACATGCCTTGGGTTGTGGTCTCAATACCCGGTAGGGGGCATTCAGGAGGCAGCCGACAGATGTTTCTCTTTCATCGATGTTTCTATCTCCCTGTCCCTGTCCCTTCCCCTCTTTATAAAATCAATAAAAACATATTTAAAAAAATTATCCTCAGTCCTACTGTTGAGAGTGACAGAAATGAAAAGAGAATTCTGGTTTCCAAACTACTAGCATGATATTTTTTCAACTAAAATGCAACAGGTTCTTACATTGGAAACTTTAAGATAGAGAGAGAGAGAGGGAAATGAATCATGAAGGAAATACTGCATTTTGGAAACTATTTTAAGCAAAAGTTTCTGTTAAAAATCAAGTTACAAAGGGAGTACCAATGCTTTGCAGAACACTGAACAAGAGGCTACCGAGTCTATTGCAACTCTCAAGTGGCATCTCTGGATTAAATTTCTCAAGGATATTGTATAGGGTTAGGAAGTCCCACAGCACTATGACCAGACACCTTGATGATCAAATTTAGGAACTTAGATGGTCAAAATGTTTGTTGAATGAATGAATGAATGAATGAATGAATGAATGAATGCAGTGTGAATGAATGTGTCCTCCCAACTATTGAACCCCACACTCCAGCACTGCAAAAGAGTAAAAGATTTCCTCACTTGCCTTGGAAATGGAATTTACTTCGACTCTGCTGTAGGTCCCCAAATAAATAGCCATTAGTTCCTTCGAGAATCCTGAAAGGTTACTAAACTAAACCACAGAAACACCAAATTACAGACAACATACTGCAAGTTTTATAATAACAAATACTATTAGTATACTGCATCCATAATTTCCTCTAAAGGATATGACTATCACACAGATTAAACAGGACCAACGAGAATAACACTCCAAACTGACAGCAGCCTACTGGAGTGAATCTGCAGAAACACTAAGTGATCAGTTTGTCTGAAACTCTGACAGTCACCCAGCATTTCAGAGCTCTCACAGGTCAGTCAGGAACTGCAAGGCTATCCCAACACAGACCATGAACCAACCGTGACACACAACAGGAAACAGGCCAGTCTTTCAGGGGGATGTTGAAACAAGTTTATATAAAGCACAGTTGAATTTTTCAAATCAATTTAAGCTTCTTCCTCCAATCTAGAGTCCTTTTTTTTCTAACATCAAAAGCATCAGATTTTAGTGACTTAAAAGAAAGCTCTCTCTCTAGGTTTTTCACACTTGAATATTTTCACAGTCAAACAAAGAAATGCCTAGGAACATGAAAGCTCGGCCTCCCCAATAACAACTGATTTGAAACTTGATCGGAATTCAAAGCCTGAAATGCTACCATCAGCTTAATTACAGTTGACTTAAGCAATTCCTTTCTTTTGAGTGAACAGTCCAGATTAGCTGGGATTATGTCACAAACTATTTAACCAGTATTAGGAAACCCTGAAAACTATTTTTTAAAATAAAATAAAATAAGTTTAAAATTTCTTACTGCTTTTGGATTGAATTTATTTTAATACTTCTTTCACTGGTTGACCAATCTTAAATGAAGAAGTCACTTGGTATTTACATTTCAAGTCTAATTAATGCCAAAATAAATTTGCATTCTTTGACTTCTTACCTGTGGCACACTCCCTAAGTAGCAAAAAACTGAAACAATATTTATCTATCCACATCATGCTCAAAATGTTCACACTATAAATCCAGAGTCAATACTCCATTAAAGGAATCATCAGGAGTATAAAACCATTCATAAAGTGTTGATTTCTGATGTAATTATTCTTTCTAACTTGCTCTTATCTTTATTTCCAGAAGAAAAATTTTTGCTAAAAGTGGCACAAGATCAAGTGGCCATGTAATCTATCAGCCACTTCTGACAGGGAAAGGAGGTGCTGTAAGTAACGAGGCCAGGACCACAGGCGCAAACTGGGCTGCCTCAGGGAAACCAGGCATGTGGGTACTGTATGCCTCAGAATCCAAGAGAGGGCACATGTTTTCATTTCCAGCCTTCTGAGGGTCCTGGAAAGACCCCTAATAAAGAGGGCCTTTTCAGTCCAAGTCTTGGGTGCCATGTTCTATCTGCTCTCCATGGCATCACATCTGCTCACTTACCCGACCACCATGTCCTTGGGTCCAGCAGTCACGGTGCAGATCCCGTCCTCGCAGTGCTTCCCCACTAGGCTGTGTGCATGCAGGTGGATGCTTTTTCCATTTGTGACCAGCTGAACAATAACCTTTGCAGGTCCCATATAGTTGCAGATCTATGTAAGAAGCACATTTTAAAAGTGAGTGCATCAGATGAGTGGATTAAAAAACTGTGGCACATCTACACAATGGAATACTACACTGCAGTAAAAAAGAAGGAATTCTTGCCATTTGCAACAGCATGGATGGAAATGGAGATCATTATGCTAAGTGAAATAAGCCAGTCAGAGAAAGATAAATATCACACGATCTCACTCGTTTATGGAATATAATGAACAACATAAACTGATGATCAGGGACAGATCCAGAGACAGAGAAGCATCGATCAGACTGTGAAACCTCAGAGGGAAGGGAGGGGAGGGTGGGGGTAAGGGGGAGAGATCAACCAAAGGACTTGTATGCATACATATAAGCCTAACCAATGGACACGAACACCAGGGGGGTGAGGGCATGAGTGGGGGAGGAGGTTAGGGGGTTAATGGAGGGATGAGGACTACATATGTAATACCTTAATCAATAAAGAAATAAAACAAAATAAAAAAATAAAAGCAAGCCGGATTCTAAAACAAATAAACAAAAATCAGATTTCTTGAAAAATAAATAAATAAATAAATAAATAAATAAATAAATGTGAGTGCATCTGACTCTATTGCAGTATAGAAAATGCTTAGGACAAGCCAGTAAGTATAAAAATAGGCTCTGTTTTTAAAAATATGTGATGAACAAATGATGGGATGGAAATACATCAAAATGCTAATGGTGGTTGTTTTGTGCGTGGAGGATCTACTACTTGGTAGCAGACCAAATATAATACAGTCTGTACTGTTGAAGTTGGAACAGCACATCTTTAGGATGCTATGTAGCCACGAAGCACCTTCTTCCTACTAACCAAGAATACATTTTCATCTGCACCTTCATCACAATTTTCAGTCATAAAAGCTGCGTAAAAGATCTGTCAGAAGGGAACTGGGATTGATGGAGAATAGAAATCAAGGGAAGGAGTGATGCAAGCAGGCGCAGTGCATCCTATGTCTCTGCCATGAGATAGGCAGGAGAATCTTGCCAGGGACCTGGCTCTGTAGGTTGTCAATGGACACCCCAGCTCACAGACTAGGGTTGTAGTGATTGGTTAGGAAACTTGAGCCTGGCACGCTCTGCTATGAGCTAAGATAACTGAGTTACAGATGCCCAGATCATAGTACTTTTCTTTAATTCAAGTAAGTGTGCTTCCAAGCTGTAAATCTTTCTATCTGACACCGATTGAGCTCTTATTTCATAAAATCAGGTTTTCCCATTTAAGGTAATTTATCTTTTTTATTGTTGTATCATTAAAATGATAATTCCACTAAAAGGAGACAGCAAGGGGATGATTACATTTTAAGCAAAGGGAGTTTGGACAACCTTTCTCCTCTAGTTGTTCCTCAGACACCTAGAGCAGACCACAGGTTTCTTCTTTGAGAGAATCCCAACACTAAACTCATATTAATAGAAAAGACCAATGGCTTTAGTTTTTACTTTCCAAAATCCTATGAATCAGAATCCTGTCATAAATTCAGCCAAACTGTTAGAAACACATTGTAACTCCTCAAAGGGTGACCAGCCATCTTAGTTTGCTCAGAACTGAAAGGTTTCCTGGTACACAGGACTTTCAGAGCTAAGAGTTGGTCATCCTATCTCTGAGACTCATACTGCCTCTTTTCAAGGAAGTGTATGACCTAAATCCACGGTCTCTCAACTCTACAATCATTAGAAATATTTTAATCTGCACAAGCAGCCTTTAGCTCAGGTGGGGAAACAAGTGGACAGGAATCCCATCTGGTGAACTTAAGGAAGAACCTACATTTGCCAATAAAATTTCTTGGAAACAGACTTTCAACCACTCTGCTCCTGCTAGCTGCAGATTTCCTTGACACAGGGTTTCATTAGGATTTTTCAGGATGGCTCCCTGCCCCCCCCGCCCCCATCCAATTTCTCCTTGCAAGAATTGGGAAGTTGATATGAGCTGGGATTATTCCCCAGGAGGTTTTGGGGGAGAGACTACCCTATAACCAACAGTGTGGCTCCACTGGAAACCTTAGGGCTTCTCTGCCTAAACCTTAACTCAGAGCTGCGGCAAGAGGGCAGGAGTTTGCTTCTAAATCCTCTAACAGGCCTTCCCAGGGACCACAGCCACCTGTGGGTGTGGCCTCCCATCCTTGTAGAGCCAAGCTAATCACAAAAATATTTACAATTAAGTCAGTTTTTGACCACCTCAAAGCACAAATAAATAACTTCTTAAACAGGCATAGCATTTAAAAAACCCTCTGGGCATAACACTAATTATGAACTTAATGCTTTACCTTTTATAACAGGCAGAAAGCCTTTGTCCCTTCAGGACAGGACAGGGGATAGAAAGTACTGGGTTTGCTCCAAAGTTGGCTGTTGTCCCTAACATACTCCTGAATCTTTGAGGCCAGTTTTGTGCGTTTGGTGCTGACATCTGAAGCTGGTCTTTGTTATGAGGACACACTCCACAGGGGCTTCTTCAGCGGTAAATGAACAGTGGAAGCAGCACTAGATAGATCATGTAATCCCACTTTTTAAGTGCACTAAGCACAGAAATGCAACAGTGTAAGGCATGACGAAATGCTTCACTTGGGTGAAATCAGGCAGGCTTTCCACCAAAGCAGGACAACAGAAGGAATCCAGTGATGAAAGCCCAACCACTTTGGATATCTGGGCCCTTCAATGTCACCACTAGGAAGGAATCAGTCACTGAAGGGAAGAGGTGGGAGGTATCCTCCAAAAGTACTCACATATTTTTCTTTCTATGACTTCATGATTAAAGGGTGGCAAGAATGAGGAACTGGGTAGTCTCTGAGGAAAGGTACCTGAAAAATTTGCCGATGACTAATGAGCTGAGCCATTTGAAAGAGTGCAGGTCGGCATGGCATCATCTGGTTTTTACACAGACCACAGAGCAAGGACAGGGAGGCCCCTGGGTTTTGTGGACTTTCCAAAATACTGACTGAGAGAAGAAAGCTGAAGTATGAGACAGAAAATACATGATACTATTTTCAGGTTATATGGTGAACTGGGATTCTAACATGGGGGAGTGGTGGAGAGGGAGGGTGTGATGTACTTTATAAAATGCCAGGATAGCTGAGAGCTCTTTGCAGTTGATTTGGAAATTCCTTTGTTTTATGGAGAATGTGAGTATTTTTATTCAGCCTCCCTCTTACTTTTATGAATAGCAGTTCCCTTGGAAGTTAAGTTTATAGAAAGCAACTGTATCTTCCAGAAAGGTTGAATCATTTTTGAAATAGTCTGAACATAGCAGGCTCTTAATTAAACACTAATGGCTCAAACACAAGGTAAGTTTTCAGTTACAGACAAGGAGACACAGAGGACAACTTGAGTAATCAGCTATCAAGGGGGCATTGAAAGTGCAAGTACTTGAGGGGAGACAAGCTGGGTTTAAAGACAGGTCTATCATTTACTAGCTGTGGTCTTGGGCTGTGCTCAATTCTTCATCTGTAAAATGGGGATAATAACAGGACCTTACAGGTTTGTTGTGAGGATTAAATACGTTAATGCATGTAAAGTCTTGGGAACACTGACCAGTAAGTAACAATAGTGCACAAGTGTTACCTATTACCTTTTTTACTATTACTAGAGGCTCAATGCACTAAGATTTGTGCAAAAATGGGCCTTCCTTCCCCTGGCTGCCGTCATCGCCTTCGCTCCGGCTGGAGCTGCCTTTCTGCCTTCCCACACTGCCCAGAGGCTCGGCTCCCATGTATGCAAATTAACCCACCAGCTTTGTTGGGTTAATTTGCATACCCACTCCTGATTGGCTGGTGGGCATTGCAAAGGTACAGTCAATTTGCATCTTTCTCTTTTATTAGTGTAGATAATGTACTTCTCTACCCAGAGGTCTTTAAATAATACAACTGCCCTGAGATGAAGTTAAAAAGAAAAAATCCTGTCTAAAGGCAGGTGGTTAGTATAAATGACGAATTAAGGCCCCTTTTATCCCTAGGGTAAATCTTTTTTTCCAGAGTGTCATATTTTATTGGACTTCTTTAATTTTCTAGTAATAATTATGTTACTATAGTAACAGCTGCTCTTCTTGGGGACACTCAGGATTCTGTGGCTTCCTTGATGAATTAAACTTTTCTTCCAGGAGCTTCATGACTCAATACCTACTGATGACCACAGGCTAGATCTGCTTTTTGAGTAAGAAGTAGAAACCAAGGTCTCAGATAATACCAAACTTAGTCAAATCACCTCCTTTTATTTAAAACAACTCTGCCATGCTCTTGCTAAGTACATGACTAACAGAAGTAGTCTAGAATTTTCTGGGAATCAGAATTTGAAGTGGCCAGCTTGCTTGCTGAGTAAATGTGACCCTATCACTCTGGCAGAATGTAGAGTCAACATGAAGGTAAGACGTGACACATGAAGTAGTTCTTTTACTATTTAGCTTTCCTCATGAAGTGACGATAATGATGATGGTAATTAAAGAAGAGGAAGAGGAAAAAAGCAATGTGGTTAATTCCAAGAGCTCAGAGGCCAGGCTGATGGGCTCAAATCCCTCTGCTGCCAATTATTAGCTGGGTCAACAGGGAAAGATGGTTAACATCTCTGGATATCAGTTTCTCCACCTCTATATGAAAGTAATAACACACTTGGTTTCATAGGATTGTTTTGAAGGATTAAATGAGCTGATACAGTGCTTGGAACCTAATGGGATTAGCAACCTCAAATATCAACTCTCCTATCCTCACTGATAACCAAAATGTGTCCATTTATTAAATGACTATTTATTAAGCCCCTGTATGTTTCATTTCCTGCGGTAAGTCAGGGAATGAAGGGATAGAGAGTGAGTGCAAAACAGACACAGCCCCTGTTTTGGGGGGAATTAAAGAGTAGGACCAATAATAATCAGAGAATCTCACAAATAAATGCAAATGCAAAACTGTGACGCACTGACAAAGGACATACTGTAGGGATTTGACTGGGTTAGGAAGTCTGAGAAAACTTCCTGAAGGAGGAATGAGGGCCGAGCTCTGGAAGAACAGGAGTAGAGTGAGGGAAGAGGTGAGTAGGAGCCAAGGGGTTTGGGAACAGCATTCGGACAGGAAGAGCAGCACGTGCAAAGGCTCTGTGGTAAGTCTGCTTATTCGTCATACTTGCCACCACTTCTCAGTTTCCTTCAGTGGTTCCTACCCTCTGGGGTTGTCCCTTCCTTCTCTTTTCTACCTAGAACCACCCATTTCTCAAGGGTAAGACCTAATTCTCAGTCTTCCATGACACGCTCCTCACCACCTTAGTCCACAAAACCCCACTTCTGTCCCTTTCTTTGGGACTATCATTAGAGCAGGACAGGAAAACTACAGGCAACTTACTGCGACGAGAAGATGATAAAACCAGGTGGCAACCATAGGGTTCTTGTCTTACCTCCCTTGCTTGTTAAATCCCCAGAGTGCACACATCTGTATGACCTGACTTACTGTTTTTATGGAAAGAAAGGGAACATGTTAACTCAGCCAGTTTCCACATCAGCCCTGTGGACGTCCATAGTGGTACCCCATTCCACAGCCAAGGAAACTGAGGCACATGAAGACCAAGTGAACCGCCATCTTTCCTATAACTGGAGTGAGTGGGTAGCCCTTTAAACTCGGGTGTGTACCCCTCCAAAACCCATTCACATTTGTGTTATACTGGGTACCACTTGGCTTGATCACCTTTATTCCACTCTGTCCAGTCTGCCCAATGTTTTGCAGTTCTCCTTTGCCTAGCACAGTGTTGGCACATGACAGCGATTCCTGAAAAACCTGTTTTCTGGGTTTTGTTGGTGTGTGTTGTGAGAAAGAGGTCTCAGAGATTATTGGGAGGTGGCAGAAGAACACTCTTTCAAGGAACCCTCCTTCATAAAAAGCATCATGTCACAGACATTGTTAAACTACGCATGGATTCTTCTCTGTTAGGCTGCAAGTTAGAATATAACAGGAAGAAGGAGAGGGTGGGGAAGAGAAGAGAGAGGGGGAATGGGAAGGGAGAAGAAGCAAGGAAAATAGAAGAAAAGAACGTTGTCATAACCTATTTTCTTTCAGTGATAAAAAAACAGTAAGATTTTATGGTTTCTCCTATGTTGAGCACCCAGGAAGTACAGAATAACTTTTATTAAACAAGGGAGTTACAGAACCATGTCTAACACAGTTTCTGGTGCAGAGCAGGAAGATGCTCAGTAAAGTTAATTCTTTCTTTCTTTCTTTTGTTTAAAGGCAGGGGATTTCAGGTTGAGCCAATCTGGGATCAAATCCCAGTTCTTTCTTTTTCCAGCTCAGTGGCGTCTCTGAACCTCACGCCCCACATCTACAGCATGGGCCAACAACGTGACCCGGGAGGCCTGCGGTGGGGCTGCACAGTGCCTGGCCCACGGCAGGTCCCGAAGCAGCACCAGTTTCTTTCCTTCTCTTTTATGTATGAGGAGCCTGCTTCACCCCTGGACTCTCAATGACCCTGTGAGGTAGACAGTGCTGGCACGATCATCCCCATGTTGCAGATAAGGAAACAGAAGTGGGGACAAATGAACAAGTGACCAGCCACAGGGTCAGACAGCCATGATACAGAGGACCTTGGGATGGAAGGGTGGTGCTCCCAGCAAGGTGGCACGACAGGAGAATACCCTCTGCAACCTGCTCACTGCTGACAAGAGTGCTCCTGGATCTCTGATCCCATTCTTTCACCTTGTTTAATGCCCTTACTTTTTTGAACAGCACATGCAGTGCAGTTGATAGGCTGGGATTGGAAGGGCAAACTGTGCCATTAAACAACAAAATGGGCTAAGAGGGTCTCATCAACCAGGCAACGAAGACAAATAAAACCTGTGTGTACATATAACTCTGCTTCGACAGTTTGCGTTTTCTGTCATACTTTGACCTGGAATTACTTTTTTGTTGATGTTTGATATTCAGTTTCATTACATAAAATATAGCTTTTTATAAATTATGCTTCTTTCAGAAAATCGAGGATCACTGTTGTTACCTCCAGAAACCGCTGGGGACTTGGACCTCAACAGGTGCCATTACCTCATTAATAAACTACAGATAAACCCTTACCCATTGCATGGCCCAGTTATCCATGGTTGCTAAGAATATGGGAACGAGTAGATAATTTGTAAGTTATGGAGGAGTCGAGCTACATGTTTATTTATAAGCCACTTGTTCGGGATGCTTGGGTTTATGCTTAACAGAAAATAAAGTTTAAAATAGTGGTATTCTGGTACCATTTCTTTTCTACATCTCTTTCCCCTCTTACTACATTATATGTATTCTCAAAATTTTTTTTTCTGAACAAAGCATAAAATAGATATCTAGTCAGACCTCCAAAAGACATCCCAAATTGAGTTTTTGCTTCTAACTACATTTCCTGTGTGCACCCCTGCCCCACAGCCCTGAGTGATCCCGTTCAAGTCAGGTCATGCCAGTCTCCTTACTCTGCTCAATGTCCTCCCATTGAATGATTAGTACAAGGGGACTCATTATATTATTCTGTGTATATATGACTAACATCTTCTGTGATAAGAAGTTAAAGAAAAACAACCCCACCCTAGCCGGTTTGGCTTAGTGGATAGAGCATTGGCCTGTGGACTGAAGGGTCCTGGGTTCGATTCCAGTCAAGGGCACATGCCTGGGTTGTGGGCTTGATCCCCAGTAGAAGGTGTGCAGGAGGCAGCCGATCAATGATTCTCTCTCATCACTGATGCTTCTATCTCTTTCTCCCTCTCCCTTCCTCTCTGAAATCAATAAAAATATATTTAAAAAAAAGAAAGAAAAAAGAAAAGAAAAACAACTCCAAACCCTCCAATGCTTTTCCATCTTAAAAGCCAAAGTCTTGACCACAGCATATAAGGCCCTGGGCGCTCTGGCCCACCTTTTCCTCTGATTTTGTTTCTTGCTAATCCCATGCAGTCACACCAGCCTCCTTGCTGTTCTGGATCTTGCCAGCTCAGCTCTCACCTGAGGACTTCTGCGTTTGCTGAGTCCTCTGCCTAGCAGCCTCTTTCCCTGGATGTCTGCATGTTCTCTAACCTTCTCCGGGCTTGGCAGGAATGCCATTCTCTCAGGGAGGCTTGCACTGATCACCCACTCCCGGCTAAACTTCCACCCCTCCCACGCTCCAATCCCTGCTTCTCTGCTCTTTCCCCCGCTTTATTTTTCTCCCTGTGTTCATTACTGCTTAATGCTCCACCTTTTACTAATGTTGATTGTTCCCTATCTTTCCCAGGAGAAGAGAGGCTCTAGTGATTCTCAACCTTTGTCACGCCGCAACCCTTCAATACAGTTCCTCATGTTGTGGTGACCCCCAACCATAAAATTATTTTCGTTGCTACTTCATAACTATAATTTTGCTACTGTTATGAATTGTAATGTAAATATCTGTGTTTTCTGATGGTCTTAGGCTCTACAGCAGCGGTTCTCAACCTGTGGGTCGTGACAGGTTGATAACTGCTAGCAGGGTCGCCTAAGACCATCAGGCCCACATGTTGAGAATCGCCACTGTAGAGTCTAAGACCATCGGAAAACACAGATATTTACATTATGATTCATAACAGTAGCAAAATTATAATTATGAAGTAGCAACGAAAATAATTTTATGGTTGGGGGTCACCACAACATGAGGAACTGTATTAAAGGCTCGCGGCATGACAAAGGTTGAGAACCACTGGAGGGACACCGATTTCTCCCCTGTTATATCCCCAGTGCTTGCAGTATTTGCCATATTGTGGGCATTCAATAATTAATTCTTTAGTGAAGGTGTGATTAAATAACTAAGTCATGATTAAAATGTTATCTGTGGAAGGCAATTTTTCAAAAGAGTTGTGTTAGGTAGGGGGTAGAAATAAGGTAATTATATTCATTCTTTTGTTATTTTGTCTTTTTTTTCTAAAGTTTAGATCCTAGTGTAGACTCTCAGTAGGCTACTTAAATTAGGATGGGATTATTATATACCCGAGCAGAACATTAGCCTAAGTTGGCAGAAGGTGTCTGGGTGGGGGCTCGGAGGGGTAGGCATTGCGGCAGCTGTAAGGAAGTGAAGGGAAGGTGACTCTTGAATCATCACCCTTGGAAAACCAAGGTAGCAACTCTCCTCTCAAAGTCCAAGACACCCCTCTGTCTTTCCCTCTTCACACCCTGCTGCTGTTGCCCAAAAGGCATTCTCCCACTGCACTGGTCTTAGTGCCTCACTCAAACATTTTCTCCATTCCTTGCCTTAGTATCGCCCCCAAGGGACCTAGAATTTACATTTCTGATTCACCCCAATTTCACAGTTCCTCAAACCAGAGGCACTTTCTCTGATGTTCACTCTGGTGGCTGACAGAAATGCCCCCTCTCCACCCCCGCTGCAGGACCTTATCAGAAGCAGTGCATGGGGTACACCTCCAAGATCGCAAACTGCCGAGCCCCGTGCAATAAAGAGCACAAGTCTCTGCAGACAGACAGACCTGCCCTGAATCCCGGCTCCTCCCACTGCTAGCTGTGCGCTCCTGGGCACATTCGCTTCACTTTTCTGACTTGTTTCCCACCTGTAGAATGTGAATACAACTACACACTCGTCCACTTTTCATGAGGATTAAGAGAGATAATTTCAAGTGTCTAGTACAGTTCTTGATACATAGCATGTTCAAAATAAACAACTGTGCTTCTTGTCTCTTCATGCCTTAAGCATATATTTGTAGTTGAGATTCCTTCTGACTTTAACGAGAAGATGGAAACCATTGCATGGGAGTATCTTCAATTGCTCTTCTGCTTCCTGTTACCCAGGCTCAAAATGTCCCTATTTTATCAGATATCCTTTCCTCATTCAGAGAAATGGAGAGTTGTTCCCTTTTCCAGGGCTAACCTCTCTGGTCTGGCCCTTAATGTCATACTTATTCTAGACCTCCTTGAATTACCCTCCTCTTGTCCAAAAATCCTTTTCTTTAGCCCACAAAAACACTTACACTCTTCTCTCTTACTCTAAACAATCCCTTTCCTGATAATGATGATGGCAACTGTAATGGTTAGCATTTATTGAAACCTATGGGCCAGGCACTACACCAAGACCTACAGAACCATTCTTTCATTCAATTTTCTGTGTAATCTAATGAGAAAGGTTCTTAAAAGATATTTACACCTGCTTGAGTGCCATTCTTTTCGTCCTTCCCAAGTATGCATGAAGAGCCCTAATCTCTGATGCTGAAACTCCTACTTAATCCACATCCCTTTGCAAAGTAACTAATTCCTTTAATCCTCAAATGAAAAAATGCTCAAAGGTGATGTTGACTCCATGTTTCCAAAACTACTAGAAATTTCTTATTCTTCACCTTAATCTCTCTGGAGCCTGGGACGTGTTACCATTTCCTCCTCACAACTCTCCCCTGACACTTCACTGGACACTCCCAAAGAGGCACTCTTCTTCCTCAAAGAGTTTTGTCAGACATCCTTTTGGTTCATTTCTAATCTTCACCATGATGACTCTCTTGACACTCTTATTTAGTCTCTAAGATTTAATTATCGACTCCATTCAGATGCTCCTTAATTTAACCCTCATGCACTAATTTCCTTTAAGCATCTGTAATACATCCAGCTGCTTGCAAGGATCTTCCTGTCCATAACATCTTCACAATTCACGTTGCCCAACACTAATTGCCTTCCTTCTGAAACGACTCCAACCCCTATTAAATGGAGCAACATCTTCTAAGCAATTGCACCCAAATCCTCCTTTCATCTTGGAGTCCTCTGCTATCTTCTTTGTGTAATCAGTTGCCAAATGTTGGCTAGGTGGCACCTCTACCCCCCGACCTTTGACATATGTCCCTTTCCTCTATTCTCATTGCCTTAGTTTATCGATTTCAGCCCAAACTCTGAGTGTAACTCATGAGGAATCCCTGCAATTCTTTAAACTGGTCATGTGACAGGGTTTTCCTCACTAATCTAACTATGAGGGATGACCTGAGGAGTTTCTGAAAAGTCCTAGGAAAAGGTGAGTACATGAAGCCAACTAACATGTGAATTCTACTAACTCCGTGGCTTGAAATCAAAGTTAGAAACATCTAACTCTGGCACTATTTTTATTTATAAGAGTACTAGAGGCCCAGTGCATGAAATTTGTGCACGGGGGGGGGGGGAAGGGGGTGTCCCTCAGCCCAGCCTGCACCCTCTCCAATCCGGGACCTCTTGAGGGATGTCCGACTGCCCGTTTAGGCCCGATCCCACTGGGCAGTCGGACATCCCTCTCACCATCCAGGACTGCTGGCTCCCAACTGCTCGCCTGTTTGCCTTCCTGATTGTCCCTAACTGCTTCTGCCTGCCACCCTGATCACCCCTTAACCACTCCCCTGCCAGCCTGATCACCCCCTAACTGCCCTCCCCTGCAGGCCTGGTCACCCCTAACTGCCCTCCCCTGCAGGCCTGGGCTCCCCCAACTGCCCTTCCCTGCAGACCCAGTCACCCCCAACTTCCCTCCTCTGCCAGCCGGGTCACCCCTAACTGCCCTCCCCTGCAGGCCTGGTCCATCCCAACTGCCCTCCCCTGCTGGCCATCTTGTGTCCACATGGGGGTAGGATCTTTGACCACATGGGGCAGCCATCTTGTGTGTTGGAGTGATGGTCAATTTGCATATTACTCTTATTAGATAGGATAGAGGCCTGCTGCATGGGTGGGGGCTGGCTGGTTTGCCCTGAAGGGTGTCCCGGATCAGGGTGGGGGTTCCCTTGGGGTGTGGGGCAGCCTGGGCGAGGGGCCTGTGGTGGTTTGCAGGCTGGCCACAGCCCTGGTGACCCAAGTGGAGGCCCTGGGATCTGGGATTTATTTATATTCTATAATTGAAATTTGTAGCCTGGAGTGAAGCCAAGCCTTATGCTCGCTGGTGGCAGCAGCCATTTCTGTTGGGATTTATGTATCTTCTGTAATTGAAACTTTGTAGCCTTAAGCGGAGGCCAAAGCAGGCCAGGGCTGTGGGAGCTTGGCTTCCTCCATCGCCAGGGGCATCCCTAGCCTCCTGCTCTCTCCAGCTCCATGGCTGCCGCCATTTCTGTTGGGATTTATCTATAATTGAAACTTTGTAGCATTGAGTGTAGGCCTGGGCCGGCAAGGGCAGGCGGAAAGCTTGGCTTCCTCCATTGCCAGGGAAACCCAAGCCTCCCTCCTGCTCTCTGTGGCTGCAGCCATCTTGGTTGGGTTTATTTTCATATTCCCTCCTGATTGGCTTGTGGGCGTAGCAGAGTGATGGTTAATTTGCATATTACTTTTATTAGATAGGATTATTATTTTTTGAAGCAATTGTACTCCCTTAGGTTTTTTCAATGAGAAAAGTAGCTTTTGTTTATAGATAGACTGGTGCAGAGATGCTAAAAGATGTTTAATTTTTATAAATTCAATTCACAAGTAAAATTTAACTCTGACATATAGTTTGCCATTGTGCTGGGGCTTGGACAAGGTGATAAAGTAGGTGGAAAACAACCATCAAAGGTTGGTTCCAGAGATTCAAGATTTATACTCACCTCTTCCCAGAAACAAACTGGAATTACAATGAAATAATAGAGCATCAACTTGAATAACCAATTGAAGACTAGATGAAGAGAAGTTTTATAACCAAGGATTTATAGAAGAAGCCACAAGGAGACTGGTAGGAAGGGCAGAGAGACATGAAAAGGGCTGGTCCCACTTGCATGGGCAGGGGTTGAAATTCTGGAAGGATATCTCAGCCATAAAGGTTCCCCTTGAGAAGCCTGGGGTCTTAATCCCAAGCCAGGCTCCCTACCCCAGAGCACCAGAGCCAGGGAGAGGCACCCATGCCTGGCTGTCAAAATCAGCAGGGATTCTGTCCTCCAGGGAGAGACAGGAGTCTGTTAGAGACACAGGCACCCTCATGAAGGGCCCATACACAAAAACTCATTCACAGTTTGTGGGCTCTGGTGGAGGGAGGGCAGAGCGGACTAGAGTGCATAAGGAGACACTAGAGTTTGTGGCTCTGGGGAGAGAGCTTCAGCCCAGGGGAAAGCAATAGCTTCACCCTCTGGCCTCTCTGTAGACCCACCCTGCAGAGCTTGCACTCTCCTGAGGAGTTAGCTGCCTGAACCTGGGCTTAGAATTCTGGGCAGACTCAGGGGGTGTGGAGTGACTGAGTTGTGTGGCTTTGGGGTGGAGGCCATTTCCCCCTTTCCTAAGTACCTGACTGGAGCCTCCCCCTCACAAGAGATTGGCTAGCCCTATTATCCGGGACCCCAGTGGCCCCACCCTCCCAACTCCTGGTGGCTTCACAGTGCCAAGGTCTGGGAAGAATCCAGGACAGACTGAGTTGTGTGGTTCTGGGATGGGGTCCACTGTCCCCTCCCTTCCCCTAAGTCCCACTGGATACCTCCCCTTTATGGGAGATTCAGGAACCCCATCCTCACTACTCTCAGCAGCCCCACCCTGCTGAGATCAGGCTCCTGGAAGAATCTGAAACAGACTGAGTGGTGTGGCTTTACAGTGGAGGCTATTTTCCCCTCACACAGCTGAGCAGTGCAAAGCCCTCCTTCACACAGCCAAATCTTGGTCTGTTTGGGCCTGATGAATTTTGCTGGCCTCACCCTGATGACTCCCTGAGGTCAAGTCCCATCACAAAGGTGTATGAACACCCAGTTGGTGGTGGCTAGACTTGGTATATGCTGGGATATTCACTGAGTGGCCTCAGACCCAGCACTGGCACTGAGTTGGAACCTGTATCAATCTGGTGAACACCACTCACCCCTACCTGGTGACTCACTCAGAACCTACCTCATACAACTTGAATACCACCAGAGGCAATTTCAGTGACTGAGCCTAACATGCAGACAACAGGCAAAGGCAGATCTTGGGGTTCTTTGGGATTTTGCTGACCCGCTTCCGGGCCTGCGCTGGTAAAAGCTGGCCATGTGCACAGCTGGGTCATTCCCACACACATTTAGGCCCAGCAGAGGAAGCCACAAACTGTGGATCATTTTGTTGCTCTAAACAGGTTTCCCAGGACCAGTCACAGGCAGCAGCTGACATTGGACTGTACCAGAGTCCCTCCCAAGAGACTCCAGAACCAACACATTCAGTGGCCAGCTTCAGACAGCATCGGAGCAGGATTCAATTAGTTTCACAAGTGGTGTATCAAAGGAAGATCTTGGCAGGCACCAGACCCTACTAAGGCGAATTCCACTTTATGTGGTCAGCATATGCGCAGCAGTTCACACACTGAGAGGTATGGGTTGTTCCTCACAGTCAGCCAGTCTGCAGGTCGACCCAGGCACAAACAGGCCAATATAAATCAAGACTCAAGTACAACAGCAGTGCCCACATAATCCACGTAAGGGATATTCCTGGAGCACCCAGCTCAGGTGATCAAGAAGACTACACTGTTGGGTCCCATAGGACATCCAGTATATAAGGCCACTCTACAAGATTGGAAGTCATAGCAGATTTACCTAATACGTAGACACAAAGAAGCAGTAAAAAAAGGGAGACAAATGAGAGAATAGAAGAAATCTTAAAAAATAAAAAATAAAAAAAAGAGCCAAATGAAATAGAGGCAAGAAATCTACCAGATACAGAGTTAAAAAAAATTATTATAAGGATGCTCAAGGAACTTACTGAGAACTTCAATGAAGAGAAAGCAAGCATAAAAAAGGGCATAGAAACTATAAAAAATGAAGTAAGAAATGAAGACTACAATATCCGAAATGAAGAATACACTGAAAGAAATAAACAGTTGGTTGAATAAAGCAGAGGGCCAAATCTGCAATTTGAAAGACAAGGTAGCAGAAAAACTTAATCAGAGCAGCAAAATGAAAAAAGAATTTAAAAACATGAGGACAGTTTAAGGGACCTTTGAGACAACATGAAGCATAACATCATCCACATCATGGAAGTACCAGAAGGGATTGAGAACCTATTTGAAGAAATGACTAAAAACCTCCTTAACCTGATGATGGAAAAAGATACACAAGTCCAGGAAATGCAAGAGTTCCAAAAAAGATGAACCCAAAGAGGCCCACACCAAGACACATTATAATTAAAGTGGCAAAGGTTAAAGACAAAGAGAGAACCTTAAAAGCAGCAAGAAAAAGTCAGTTACCTACAAAGGAGCTCCCATAAGACTGTCAGCTGATTTCTCAATAGAAACATTTCAGGTTGGAAGGGACTAGCATGAAATATTCAAAGTCGTGAAAAGAAATGACCTACTACCATGACTACTTTACACAGCAAAGCTACCATTTAAAATTGAAGGAGAAATAAAGAGCTTCCCAGACAACCAGAAAAGAAAAAGTAAAGAAGTTTGTTACCATGAAACCAGCATTACAAGAAATGTTAAAGGGTATGCCTTGAGGAGGAGGAGGAGGAGGAGGAGGAGGAGGAGGAGGAAGGCAGAGGAACACAGTTAAAATAATAAAATGGCAACAATTACAAACTTATCAATTATCACTTTAAATGTAAATGGCTTAAATGGTATACTCAAAAGACACAGGATAGCTGAATGGATAAGTAAGCAAGATCCACATATATTCTGTCTAAAAGAGACTCACCACAGAACAAAAGATACACACAGACTAAGAGTAAATGGATGGAAAAAGATATTTCATGCTAATGGAAATGAAAAAAAAAAAACCCCACTATGGTAGAATACTTACATCTGACAAAATAGACTTTAAAACCAAAGCTATAGTAAGAGACAAAGAAGGAAACTACATAATGATAAAGGGTTTAATCAAACAATAGAATATAACCCTTGTAAACATTTATGCACCCAACATAAGAGCATCTAAGTATGTAAAGCAAACCTTGATGGACATAAAGAGAGAGACTGATAGTAATACAGTCATAATAGGGGATTACAGAAAATAAGCAAAGAAGTGGTGCCCTTAAATGACACACTAGATCAGATAGATTTAATTGGTATCTTCTGAGCATTTCACTCTAAAGCATAGAATATACATACTTTTCAAGTGCACATGGAACATTTTCAAGGATAGACCACATGTTAGGACACAAAACAAGTCTCAATAAATTTAAGAATATCGAACTCATATCAAGTATCTTCTCTGACCATACATCATGCTATGAAACTAGGAATCAATGACAAGAAAAAAATCCTGAAAAACACACAAATACATAGGCTAAAGTAACATGTTACTAAGCAATGAGTGGGTTAACAATGAGATCAAGAAGAAATCAAAAGATACCTTGAAAAAAATGAAAATGAGAACATAACAACCCAAAATCTATGGGACACAGCAAAAGCAGTCCTAAGTGGGAAATTCATAGCATTACAGGTCTATTCAAGAAACAAGAAAAATCTCAAATAATCAATCTAACTTTACACTTAAAGCAACAGAATAAGGAACAACAAACAAAACCCAAAGTGAGTAGAAGGATGAAAATAATAAAGATGAAATAAATGAAATAAAGTCTAAAAAACAACAACAAAAGATCAATGAAACCAAGAGTTGATTCTTTGAAAAAATAAACAAGATTGACAAACCTTAATCAGACTCATCAAGAAAAATAAACAGAACCCAAATAAATAAAATAAGAAATGAAAGTGGAGAAGTAACAACTGACTGCCAAGAAATACAAAGGATTGTAAGAAATATTATGAATAACTACGTGCCAATAAATTAGAAAATCTGGAAAAAACAATGAATTCCTAGAAACATACAATCTTTCAAAACTGAATCAGGAAGAATCAGAGATTCTGAATAGACAGATTACAATGACTGAAACTGAAGTAGTAATAAAAAAAATTCCCAACAAACAAAAGTCCTGGACTGGATGGCTTCACAGCTGAATTTTACCAAACATTCAAAGAACTAACACCTATTGTTCTTAAATTATTTCAAAAAAATTCAAGAGGACCACGCTCATTTAATGAGGCCAGAATTATCCTAATTTCAAAAACTGAAAAAGACACTACAAAGAAAGAAAATTATAGGCCAATATCCCCGATGAACATAAATGCAAAAACCCTCAACAAAATATTGGCAAACAGATCCTTCAATACATTAAAAAGATCATATACCATAATCAAGTGGGATTTATTTCAGGGATGCAAAGTTGGTACAATATCTGCAAATCATTAAATGTGATACATCCCATAAACAAAATGAAGGATAAAAACCACATGATCATATCAACAGATGCAGAAGAAGCATTTGATAAAATTCAACACCTATTTATGATAAAAAACTCTCAGCAAAGTGGGAACAGAGGGAACATACCTCAATATAATAAAGGCCATATATGTCAAACCCACAGCCAACATTATATTCAATGGGCAAAAAAGAAAAGCATTTCCCTTAAGATAAGGAACAAGACAGGATGTCCACTTTCACCACTTGTATTCAACAGAGTACTGAAAGATATGTAGTCACAGCAATCAGACAAGGAATAAAAAGTATCTAAATTGGAAATGAACAAGTAAAGCTGTTTTTATTTGCAGATGACATGATAATGTATATTGATAAAGATTCCACCAAAAACCTACTGGAACTGATAAATGAATTCAGTAATTTAGCAGAATACAAATAGATATATTCAGAAACCAGTTGCAATTTCTACACACCAATAATGAACTATCAGAAAGGGAATGTAAGAAAACAATCCCATTTCCAATTGCATAAAAAGTTACTAGGAATAAATTTAACCAGGGATGCAAAAGACCTGTACTTGGAAAATTATAAGACACTGAAGAAGGAAAGTGAAGATAATACAAATAAATGGAATAATATATTGTGTGCATGGATAGAAAGAATTAACATCATTAAAATGTCCATACTACCCACAGCAATCTATAGATTCAATGCAATTCCTATTTAAATACCAATGGCATATTTCACAGATCTAAAACAAATACTCCAAAAATTTATATGGAACCCCAAAACCCCGAATAGTCTCAGCAATCTTGAAAAAGAACAAAGTTGGAGGGATCACAATACCAGATATCAAGCTATACTACAAAGCCACTGCAGTCAAAATAGCCTGGTACTGGCACAAGAACAGGCATATAGATCAATGGAACAGAACAGAGAACCCAGAAATCAACCCTAGCCATTATGCTCAATTAGTATTTGACAAAGGATGCAAGAACACACAATGGGTAAAGATAGTCTATTTAATAAGAGGTGTTGGAAAAAGTGGACAAATATCTGCAAAACAATAAAACTAGATAATTCCTTATACCATACAAAAGAATAAACTCAACATGAATTAAAGACTTAAATGTTAGACTTGAAAGCATAAAAACCCTAGAAGAAAACATAGGCAGTAAAATCTCAGACATTTCTCACAGCAGTATTTTTTCTGATATTGCCTCTGGCAAGAGGGGAAAAAAGAAAAATAAACAAATGGGACTAGATAAAAAAAGTTTTTACACAGCAAAGGAACCATCAACCAAATGAAAAGACAACCCACTGAATGGGAGAACATATTAGCCAATGATACATCTATAAGGGATAAATAACAATTTATAAAAACTTACAAAACTCAACATAAAAAAAAAACACCAATCCAATTAAAAAATGGGAAAGGACCTGAATAGATACTTCTCCAAAGAGGACATACAGGTATCCCATAGACATGAAAAAATGCTCAACATCATTAATCATAAGAGCGTTGCAAATTAAAACCACAATGAGATATCACCTCACACCTGTCAGATTGCCTATCATCATCAAATCAACAAACAAGTATTGGCAAGAATATGAAGACAAGGGAACCCTTGTTCATTGTTGACAGGAATACAGATTGGTGTAGCCACTGTGGAAAGCAGTATGATCTTACCTCAAACATAAAAATAAAAAATGGAACTGCCTTATCACTCAGATATGCCACTTCTGGGAATATATCCCAAGAAACCTAAAACACTAATTCAAAAGAATATATGCATCCCTATGTTCACTGCAACATTATTCACAATAGTCAAGATTTGGAAGCAGCCCTAGTGCCCATCAGTTGATGAATGGATAAAAAAGCAGTGGTAGTACATTTACACAATGGAATATTACTTGGCCATAAAAAGAAGGAAATCTTACCTTTTTCGACAGCATGGATGGATCTGGCAAGTATATTGCTAAGTGAAATAAGCCAGTCAAAGAGAAGTACCGTATGACTTCACCTATATGTTGACTCTAATGAAAAAAATAAACTAACAAACAAAATAGAAACAGTCTCATAGATATAGAGAACAGACTGACAGCCATCAGAGGGGAGAGGGTTGGTGGGCTGGGTGAAAAAGATGACAGAATTAAGCAAAGAAAAAAGAACACTCATAGACACAAACAACAGTATGGTGATTATGAGAAGGAAAGGGGGGTGAGGGGCGGTAGCAGAGGATAAACAGGAAGTGAATGGTGATGCAGATGATGTATTATAGAATTGTACACTGGAAGCCTATATAATTTTATTAACCAGTGTCAGCCCAATAAATTCAATAATAATAATTAAACAAAGCTGGTTCCAGGTAAAACAGAAATGAGACTGGGAGAAGCAGAGGCGCTACCTTTGCCTCAGGTGCTGTGTAATCTGGACAGTTGATCTCATTTATCATCCCACCTGGACTTTGCCCTGGCAGCTGCGCAGAAAGGCTTTTCCCAGCAGCACCCCAAGACATACTTCTCCCTCCCACTGGAAAACAGTCCTAACTTCAAGTATCAATTTTCACCTCTAAGTCACTGAAAAATATCCCGGGTGTGCAAATTCAGGAAGGTTTACCCTATCCAAAATTGTAATTTATTTTCAAGTCTGATTCTAGGTTTGGAGAAAACAACACAATCTATAGCATTTGAAAAAAATTGTACTGAATATTAATGCCTTAAAATTCTTAAATTTGTAACAGAATGTTCTCCTGAAATCTGCAAATTTTCAAATAAGAACATCTGGGTTAATTTTTAGTGCTCCAGTAAATGGTGAGAGTTCTAGTCACCAGTTACTGCTCTGATCTTGTGTTAGTCACCTAACCTGTTTGGGCCTCTCAATTCTTCATTTGCAGAATCACTAGACAGCGTTTAATGAGTCTTCCAGCTCTAAAATTCTATGATTCCTAGTCATCAGTATAGGACATAGAGGACAACACCCAAAGATCACACTTTACCAGTAAAACTGAAAACAAACAAACAAAAGTATAAAATCATAGAATTTCTGAGTTGGAAGGAACCTAATAGGTAAACTTAATTTTTAAATTGTAAACATTTTACATTTCACCACAGTTACATACTGAGAAAACATACAATCAACACTCAAATTACCTGTTGTAATGGGGCCTCTGATAGCATGGAAAATCAAAATTTAGAGACAAAGAAAAACCTTTATGTTAGGCAAAGATTTCAACTTTTATCATTAAAACTAATATTAAGTACCCAAAGTGTTTATTCTCAGAAAATCCAAGGAGGGGTCTTCCCTGGGCTGTTAAGCCCTGATAATGAAGAATTGTCTTTACTGGGGATATGTCAGAAATGCTTCCATTACACAAGTGTGTGTGTGTGTGTGTGTGTGTGTGTGTGTGTGTGTGTGTGTGTGTATGTGTGTATGTGTGTCTGGGGGGGGGAAAAGGGGGTAGAGGAGACAAGCAAAACAAAGACAGAATGAGAAATTTTAATCTACAACGTTTTAAAAAAATCCTTACAAACCACATAAAAATAATTAGAAGAATCAGACCACATGTAAGGTATGATTGAAGGTTGTTCAAAATAAAAAATATTAGGTTTCTGATTTATGTGTTCTTTCAAACATAAATTATTAATATGATTTTTAACAGTCTTTTAAATAGTTTAAAAATCTCTCAACATATTATTTTTGACCCAAACTTAATTTGAGATTAAGGATATCTTCTGCCTCTGTGATACTTAAATTTACTTGAGATTAAATGTCACTGATTTATTAGAAAGACAGTCCATGTTCATGGATTGGAAGAATTAACATTATTGAAATATTTTGTAAAGCAATCCATAGATTCAACACAATCCCCATAAAAAGCTCAATGGTATTTGCCACAGAAATAGAACAACAACAAAAAAAATCATCAAATTTGTATGGACTCACAAAAAGACCCCAAATAGCCAAAGCAATCCTGAGAAAAAGAACAAAGTCAAGGTATCACTCTCCCTGATTTCAAATTCTATTGCAAAGTTATAATAATCAAAACAGTATGGTATTGACAGAAAACCAGACACACAGACTGATGGAACAGAGTTGAGAGTCCAGAAATAAATCCACATAAATGGGCAAACTAATTTTCAATAAAGAAGCCAAAAACATACAACGGAGAAAGGAAAAGTCTCTTCAATAAATGTTGTAAAAACAACATGCAAAAGAATGAAACAAGAATGCTATCTAATGCCAGACACAAAAATTTTCTCAAAATGGATTAAAGAATTGAATATAAGAACTGAAACAATAACATACATAGAAGAAAACATAGGCAATAAACTTAAAGCTTGGTCTTGGAGGGATTTTTGTGAACTTGACTCCAAAGGAGAGGGAGGTAAAAGCAAAAGAAATCACCGAAACCAGTTTGGCTCAGTGGATAGAGCGTCGGCCTGCGGACTGAAGGGTCCCAGGTTCGATTCCAGTCAGGGGCATGTACCTTGGTTGCGGGCACATCCCCAGTGGGGGGTGTGCAGGAGGCAGCTGATCGATGTTTCTCTCTCATCGATGTTTCTAGCTCTCTATCCCTCTTCCTTCCTCTCTGTGAAAAAATCAATAAAATATATTAAAAAAAAAAAAAGCAAAAACAAATGAATGGGACTACACCAAACTAAAAATCTTCTGCAGAGCAACCATCAACAAAGAGGCAAACAAGTGAATGGGAGGAGATATTTGCAAATGATACCTCTGATAAGGGGCTAATATCCAAAATATATAAAGAACTCATACAACTCAACAAAAAAAACCCCAAAACAATCTGATTGGAAAAAAATGGGCAGAGAACCTAAAGAGATACCTTTCCAAGGAAAAAATACAGATAGTCAACAGAAGCATAAAAAGAAGCTCAAATTTATTAGCTATTAGGGAAACGCAAATTAAAAACACAATGAAATACCACCTCACACTAGCTAGAACGGTTATTATCAGTGAGAACAAAAACAAATGTTGTCGAGGATGTGTGGAAAAGGGTACCTTTGCACACTGCTGGGAATGTAAACTGGGGCAGCCACTATGGAAAACAGTATGGAGTTTCTTCACAAAATTAAGAATACAGCTAACATGTGACCCAGCAATCCCTTTTCTAGGTATCTATTTGAAAAATTTTAAAACAATTATTTGTAAAGACATATGCACCTCTATGTTCAATTATTCAAAATATCCAAGAAATAGAAACAACTTCATTGTCCTTCAGCGGATGATTGGATAAAAAAGAAGTGGTACATATATACAATGGAATATTACCCAGCCATTAAAAAGATGAACTATTGCTATTTCCAACAACATGGATGGGTCTTGAGACTATCATGCTAAGTGAAATAGGTCAGATGTAAAAGGATAAAAACCTTATAATTTCACTCATATGTGGAGTAAAAAATAAAAAGCAACAAATGAACAAACAAAACAAACATATAAAAACAAAAAAATACACTCATAAATACAGACAACAGAATGGTGGTTACCAAAGGGGAAGAAGGTAGGGGAAGGATGAAGGAGGTAAAGGAGGTCAAATACATGGTGACAGAAGGAGACTAGACTTAGGTGGTTAATACACAATAGATCATACAGATGTACTATGATGTCATATACCTGGAATTTATAAAATGTTATTAATCAATGCTACCCCAATAAATTTAATAAAAATATTTTAAAATACAATAAATAAGTAAATATAACGAATTTCTGCCTTCTTAACAGCATACAATCATCCTCATATTTTTCTTGCTTGGAAAACCTATTCTATCACTTTCACTGAAAGCCACTGGTTAGAGGTAATTAAATAATTTGGCTCTCAATGACTGAAAATATTTAGAGACATCATTTTATGAAGCATTCAATTTGTACTATGGTAAATACAGCTGCTTATACAAGAATTTGGACCACTTTGGAAAGAAAACAATTAACTGTTCCTTTCTTCAGAAGGAAAGTACATAAGATAAAGAGTTTCAACTATTCTTCTGTGATTTCCTCTGGAAAACCCCTACTAAATTAGGAGAATTACGAGTAGAACTTGGAAATTTTCTTTGTCTCATTTCTTGTTGCCATTTATTGGTTAATTTACATCCCAGACACTGATAGGGCAAAAGAGAAAACTGACTTAAGAGTCACACTGAGGTTAACCAACATATTGTACCTTCTACATATTATGATGTAAGCAAAAGGAGGAAGGGGGAAACACCAAAATTTCTTACACGCTCTAGGATAACATCAGCCAGTAATTTGGGGAAATAGCAGCACTTTTAACCTGCCCCCAAACCTTCAATGTTGTTCAGCCTGTATAAGGAAACTAAAACAAAATATATGAAACAAATCATAAACTGTGATGCTTGGATGAAGTGTTCTGCAAGCTGTTAATTTCTATTATTTTTAGGGACTTGCCAGAAAATTTTAACGGCCCTATACCCAAATCTTGATTTTCCCTTACTATGAAGTCACAATTTATTAAGCAGAAAGTCTTTTTAAAGGCATAAACAAAAATAATTTACTGATCGTGAAGGATCTTAACACATTAGTTCCCCTGCCCTGTAGCCTTCCAGTTCAGGAAGTTTGAACCAGTACCCTGACAGTGAACTTCACCCTGAGGCTATACATTCCACCCTCAGGCAGCTGACAACTGATACCTCTCCCTCCAAGGGCTTCCCCTCACTGCTCCTTATTTCAGCCTTTTGTGAAAGACAGGATATATCTTACCCTTCTTTCCCACGAAAGCCATTCAAGTATTTGAAGACAACCAAATTCTGCAGGCTATAAATATTCTCAGGCTCAATGACTACTCCCATTTTGGGAAAGTTTAAGTTCTGTTCTGCACATTCTACAAGTGGAATGTTCTAGGTTTAGATGGATTCAGGTTTCTAAACTAACAATCCAGAACACAATTTAAATCAAGGCTCTGACTGATCCATTTTGTGTTGGCTTCTATTTTCTACAAAGGTGATGCCCAGCAGTGTGCACAGTATTCCTGATGTGGCCGTTCAACACAGGTGGGGGTGAAAGCACGACTCGGTCTTATACAGGCACTTAAATTAATGCAGCCTAATGTGTAATTACTTGTCTAGCAGTCACATTACATTGCTGGCTCGTGTTGAGTTTATCATTAACTAAAATGTCTAGATTGCTGGCATGCTATCCCTCCCACCAAGTACTGGGATAACGTGTTTTCTGGATGCATTCATCTCTTTTAAATATCACTGCTTAAGAATTCAGTCCTTTGCCCCAGCTTTTCAAAATTAGTTTGAACTCAAATTATTTGTTATCTATCACTTCATGTCACTGCAAATTTGGTAAGGCCTCCATGGGAGGCACTGATAAGATATACTGAAGTGGCTGGGGAAGAAAGATCCCTGGGGCTGGAAACATCCCTCCAGTTGACATCGACAGCATGAGAAATTCTGTTAACTCCTGAAGTACCAAACCATAGATCTCCAGCTCCTCACTATTTCACCATTCCAGAAACCCAAAGTAGACACTAAGGTGCCTGAGATGGATACCCAGCTCTCCAGTCCCTTGTTTGGAAATACACCTATCAAATGCCATGATCATTTGTCACAGGTAGAGGAGGTTGGGATTATCTAGCCAGGAGATGATCTCAAGTAAGAGCGCATTTTCCTCTGGCTCTCCCCAACACACACACACACACACACACACACACACACACACTGCAGATCATCTTCTGACAAGGCGTTCCACCAGCAAATCCTGTGTAACAACTGCATTGATGTCTGTCTGTCTGTTTCCTGGCTGTTCCATGTAACCCTGGGGGCAGAGGTGATCATATTCAGGTGTGTGACCACAGAGCTCTGCACTGTGCCTGGAGTGGGGTGTGCACTAGATAAATATGTACTATGTGAATGTGAGAAAGGAAAGAAGGCCAAGAAGGCTCTGAAATCTACAAGTGGAATGTTCTAGGTTTAGATGGATTCAAGTTTCTAAACTAACAATCCAGAACACAATGTAAATCAAGGCTCTGACTGATCCATTTTGCGTCTAGATATCTATTTTAAAAATTAATAAAACAACCTGACTTATAATGACTTCTAAGGGTCGAATTAATTTCATGTAAATAAATAAAAGGTTATGAGGTTGATAAATAGAAATATTAAAAAAAATCAATAAAGTTGGGAAATTTCTAAAGCTGAATGTAAACAAAAACTGACTAACTATATATCCCAATGGTACTGTAACTATATACAAGGAAAAAGATTTAATCCAAGACATTTCTGAACACATTACTCTGACTGAACACTCTCTCTTGAATATATTTAAAGGTCAAAAGAACTAAAAATAAATGTTGACTATATTTAGTAAGTTTGTATCTAGTGCTCATATTGGTATAGCAATTCTGAAGCTATTCCATATCTATCATAGAGCTGAGCAAAATGGATAAGTATACTGACATCATTGGCAACTAGGGTTTTCATTATTGGAGAAAGACGAAATAAACATAGAAAGGTAAGGCAGACACCATTGTGTTGGACTGGAGTTAGAGGCATCAGAATGAATTCAAGGAGACATTTCTTTAACAAAAGAAACCAGGGCTTCTTGGAGAGATAGATGATCCCAGGACTGGGGCAGGGGCAGCTTGGGGTGAGCCTAGAGTATTATTTCAGAAAAAAGGAAGTGTTCAAAATCAAGTGGGGACATGTCAAAAGGAAACAGGAGCTAGCACAATAGACTCCCACTGGCCAAGATGGGGACAATTTAAGCATTAAAAAAATAATGACAGGGATATCTTATAATACAGTGAGTAACAAAATAATACTCAGTATGTAACAGTGAGTATATACTGTTACTTAAAAAGTTTTTCAAGGAATGTGAAGAAGAGAAAACTCCTTTTTTGAACATAGGAATTCCAAGTAACACAAAGTACAAGGAATGATATAAACTGAAATTCACAAATTTATAATCATCCATTACTAATAAAATTGATTCAGGAAAGAGTCATCTCTGGATCTTAAAACGTTTGGGTAAAAGATGCTGAGGATGGTTTCTTGTATTAGGGTGGCAGCAGGAAAGGTGGTGACAAATGATTCAATGGAAATCACAGTCAATAGGATTCCTTATGGATTAACTGTAGGGTACGAGAGCAAGAGAGGAGTTCAGGTAACTCCAACGATTTTGGCCTGAGCAACTGGAAGGATGGAGCTGCCATTTTCTGAGAAGGGAAAGATACTAGGAGGAGCAGATTGGTGGGGAAGATTTGGAATTCAGATTTGGCCACACTAAGTCTATCAGACATCCAAATGATAACGTCTCTCAAGCAGCTAAGGCATGGAGCTTTATTTCAGAGTGGAATCTAGGCTGGAGAAAAGAATTTGAAGTCATTAGTACAATATATATGCTACTTCAAGCCAGTAAGAGGGAGCAAACAAAGAAAGAGAAATTGTTCTAGGTCAATTTTTAGCTAAATACTTTTTAACTAGTTAAACAAGTTAACTTTCTTAACAAATTTAAGTTTAAATTTGTATTTTTAATTGGTGAGCAACCATTGAGTGCCCAAAGAATGAAAAAGAATTTAGTTCAATTCAGCAGGAGACTATATCATGAAAAATAAGACATGGTGCTTGCTCTCAAGAAATAAAGTCTAGAGACGAATGAGACAGGCATAGTAAGTAACTGTGAGGCGATGTGAAGAACAGTAATAGAGATATGCAGGAATACACAGGCATCTTAAACAGGAACACTAAAAGGCCACCTAATTCAGCTAGGTTGAAATGACAGTCAATCAGGGCAGATCTTCCAAAGGAGTCCTTAGAATAAAAAATATGGCAGAAAACTACATAGGAAATAAATTATAAGACAAGGAGCTGAAATTATATTCCATAATTCTTCTGAATTATGAGGATGAAACCTCTGAATTCAGAAGAAATGAAAAACATACATTAAAAGAAAACTTCATAGCTATTCAAAGATAACTTATTGACAAAATACATTTTATATATGGAGACCCAGTGTAAATGAGAAATTGGGATAAAGTAGGATTATCAAGGTCGGCTTTTCGAGCTTGTCTTTGATAGTGAAAAGGAAAGTAAATGGATTCAGAGGCTGCAAACGATGGTATTTACCAAACAAGTAATAAGAAGCTGCATATAAGCAACCAAATGCCATGCATATAAGGTAGCTACCCAAACCTAACACTCACAGAGCACTGACCACTGCTCTCTCCAAACACTAATTCATTTTAATTTTCCCAACAACCCTGAGAGGTAGGTACTCTGTTTGTATGCCCCTTTTAATGAGGCACAGAGAGGTTAACCAACATGTCCAAGGTTACACAGCTTATAAGGGGAAGAACTGGATTTGAACCTAGGGTAGTGTGCTCTCGAGGATGTTATTCATCACTTTGCTTCATCACTTCCCTAGAGGTCTATATGTTGCTGAGGAATGTCCTAAAAAATTCATTAAAGTGAAAAACATAAGGGGAGAGTATTTTATAAATGAACAGAGTATGTGTGCATATGCTTTAGAGTTTATGTTTTATATATATTAGGATGTATAATGAGCTTATCCATAAACATACACAGGTAGGCATGTATATGCATGAAGTATTTTTGGAAGTTTATTCAAGAAATTCATAATAGTGCCTCTTTCTGGGGAGAAGAGGGATCTTGAATAGAAGGGAAACTTACTTTTCACTTATACATGTCTTTGTATTACTTGAATGTTTATTAAATGGATCTGATACTTTTAAACAAATAAGGAACTAGTTCTTATTTTAAAAAAATGAAACAATGGGAATGTCACATAGACACTGTCCAGTCTGGTCTAAAGAGGGAGTACACAGGGTTACACAATTTCAGTAATGAAGGGGGTTTAGAAGTCTTCTCTGTTCATTGGCAGAGGAATTAATTGATGTTTGTTATTCTGAAATTTTTCATTTTACCAGTACTCATGTTTTTTGTTTGGGTATCTACCCACCCTTCATGCAGTCCACATGTTTGTGGTGCAGCTTACCCACTGCCAGATCCAGGGGTGCAGCCAGGAAATGGCTGTTACACAATCACTCTGTCGCACATTCCTTGTCCCCAGTGACACCTCCAGGGGTGGACCAGGAAACAACACAGACCAATGAGGACCCAGAAACCTCCATCCTGGAACCTCTGAAGCCTTTGTATCTAGGAACACAGGCTCTCTGCTATAGGACTTGGTTTCCTAACAAGCTGCTGGGCCACCTTCTGGAGCTAAAGATGGGAGCCTACACCACAGAAGTCAGGACTGAGAGATAGAGAGAAGCTGCATGGTCTAGTGCCATCTCTGAATCCAGTGACATCTGATGCTAGCTAGCTCTTCCTTTGGACTTTTCAGCTTTTTAAACAAATAAATTTCAATTATTGCTTAGTTTTACTTGTTTTTTCTCTTACTTGCCATGGAAAGATTCAAATGGCTAGAGATAATGAGGCAGAAAAAGCCCATTTAAACTCAGGACAGTTTCCTAACATGTTTAAGGTTTAAGTTCATTCTAGTGTTCTAACTCGTTGGGACTAGGACACAGGTGGCGAGGTAGGGGAGGAGAAGGAAAGGAAGGCTAGTGAGATGGGACGAACAAGATGGAACGCAGTTGGAGGAGCCTTGAAGGATGCTCAAAGACTCTTACTGTTTTTAATAACAACCTACATTATTATATCATGTCATCTCTCTTTTCTTTAGCCATATCTGATAGTATTAGTGCTTCTTCTAGGAAGATGATTCCAGCATCTACTATAGGTAATCCTACCTAATAAAGAGGGAATGTGCTAATTGACCCTCATGCCGTCGCAAAGATGGCAGTGCCCACAGCCAATAAGGAGGGAATATGCTAATTGACTGCCACGCCCTCAAAGATGGCGGTGCCCACAGCCAAAGATGGCAGCGACCAGTCCCCTCAGCTGCCCTTGGCACCCAGGATTGCCCAAGGCTCAGGTAACCAGGGCTGGCCAAGGCTTGTGCTGCCGGTAGTGGCAGAAGCATAGTGTGATGGGGCGTTGCCTTCCCCTGATAGCCGGTCGCCTCCCGCCCCTGAGGGCTCCTGGACTGTGAGAGGGGGCAGGCTGGGCTGAGGGACCCTCCCCTCCAATGCATGAATTTTCATGCACCAGGCCTCTAGTATTATATATATTACCTAGATATTATTCCGGTACTGGAGATACAGCAGTAAACAAAATAGAAAAAAATCATCCCTACCTTCATGGAGCTAACCATCATTTTATAGGCATTTTTCATGATTTTTAAAATTAAAGACATAAACATGTCCAGAATGAACATTTAATGCTATTGACGTGCCAGCGATGGCGCTAGGTGCTTTGATGTCAATCCCTTCACTTAATCCTAATGCTATTCCTGTGAGGTAGGTATTTTTCTTTTCATCTTATAAATGAGCAAAAGAAAGTTGGAAGAGATTAAGTGACTTGTTGAAGATCACACCGTCTGTAAGGGCATAATCTTGAGTAAGATCTAGCTTGCTTTCAAGTATGATATTTTGCTCACTAAACCACAGCTCATTTTAACTACTATGTCATACATGTCTCCACTTTAGCAGCTTATTGGGTTTACTCAGGACCTGCAAAGTCCCTGGTATTATATAACACATGAATAAAGAACCTTATACGAAGCGATTTATTATCTTCTCTTGATCTGACTATTGCTCATTGGGGTAATATCTAGGTTGTGATCTCATATCTGTTTTCCTTATGAACTCTTGCAGTGGTATGCTAGAGTTGGTTTGACCTGCTCACAAAAGTTGATTGTTAAATTTTCAGAAAATTTGCAAGCCAGTTGACATCATGCTGATAACCTGAAATTGGCCATGGTGGGAATATTTACATCAAGGAAATAGGCAAATGCTACAAATCAGGGCTTATTTTGTTTCCTAGAGAACCAGTTATTAAAGATTTACTAGCACACCACAGTATTTAGGGCCCATCATCTAGTCAATGGAGAAATAAAATAGGAATTACTTTCTTAAATAAATTATTAAAAATACTGGAAAACTTTTCCAACTTGAAAGATTTTTCTACTGCTCCCTAAATATATAATAATGCTATATAAGGGAACATCATGGGTACATGTAAATGTCTTTCCCAGTGCACTGTGGGCTAAAGTGGTCATTCTCTTATACCTTCAGGACCACTGGTTTTTAAGCTTTATGCTATAATATACTTATAATGGGTTGACTAGTGTCCCCTGTTCCAAATTCATGTCCCCCCAGAACCTCAGAATGTGACCTTAATTTAAAACAGGGTCCTTGCAGATATAATTAAGATGAGGTCAACTGGATTACGGTGGGACCTAAATGCAATGATTGGGATCTTTATAAGAGAGAGGAGAGGGAGATTCAGACACAGAGTGATAGAAAGAGATCAGCCATGGGCAGACAGGCAGAAATTGGAGTGATGAAGCCAAGATATGCCACGGATTGCCAGCACCACCAGAAGCTAGGAACAGGCAAGGAAGCACTCTTCCCGAACCATCAGAGAAGCATGGCCCTGCTGACAACTTGATTTTGGACTTCTAGCCTCCAGATCTGTGAAAACATAAGTTTCTGTTGCTTTAAAACACCCAGTTTGTGGTAAATTGTTATGGAAGCTTTAGGAAACTAATACAATACTCGTGCAAATTTGTATATGTATAGTGTGTAAGAAAAAACAGTTAAGGAGCCTAACAATCCTATATAATAAAAGGGTAATATGCAAATTGACCAAATGACAGAATGACCAGAACACCCTCAGTCCCTCCCCCTGGCCGGCCCCACTCCCGAGAGGGTCCCCCTAACCCAATCAGGGGCAGGGCTGGCCAACAAACCACCTGTGGCCCCTCGACCCAGCTGGCCTACCCCTGATGGCCCCCATCAGGCAGGCCAGCTGGACCCCACCAGTGCACGAATTCGTGCACTGGGCCTCTAGTCATTTAATAAATTCCTTTCTGGACTCCTGCTACCTATAAGATTTTCATAAGAAATCATGTGTTACATCTAAAAGTCAGCTTTTGGCACAGCATCTGGATTCAATCTCCCACCTTAATAATTAATAACCCCAGAGAAAAGAAGGACATGGTATAAACAGAGTGGAAGCAAACTGAGTAGAGAGGTTATGCTGAAAATAAAAGGGAATGGGTGAAGCTTCTGTGTAGATCCATGTTCCATAAACCAATTAGCAACGTTGCCATCCAATACTCAAAATAATGTATGCGGGCATATAAAAATAGAAGCAACTATCATTTTTTAAATACTTACTAGGTACCATGCATCGATCAGCTCAATTTATACATATACGTATGAAGTACACAGTATTCATCTCAACTTTACATATGCAGAAACTGAGGCTTGGCCAGGTGAAATAACACCACTGGTAAGTCTCAAAACTAGGAATCAACATCATGCCCAGCCCCGACTGACTGACGTCAGAGCTAATGCTTTAAAACCTAAAAGTGTGGTCCCTGAGCCACCGGAACCTCACCCCAGACCTAGAACCCCTCGGGGTAGGACCAGCAACTGCAGCTATATTACCTCCTTCCAGCGCTTGAATTAGACACTGGTCACCTTCTCCTGTGCCCTGCATCTCACCCTTCCTTTCAAGTTTTCTGTCTCTCTGTGCTGCATTCCACAACATTACTTCAGATTTATTTTTCATTTTGATAATTCTTTTTTCCACTGACTGTAATCTTGATTTTAACTTTTTCACTGAGTTAAATCCTTCCAGTGATTATGATTGCAATTTGGGGAATCTTGCTTTTGCCGCCCCTTCTCCCCCCCAGCATTAGGTCATAAACAGTTTCCCATGTTGTACAGAGCTTTCATAATTATTTTTTAAACTGTGGCATAATATTCTATTCCTGATTACACTATGGTTTACCTAGTCCTTCATCTGTTGTACCTTGTCATTGTAAGAAATGAATCCTTAGAAATTATCATATAATCCCAGATTGGCTAAATGACTCATTGTGATACAGCATGTGTGGAGTGGGTCCCAGGCATCTCTGCGGTTAGAGTATTCTTGGTGATTCTGATGCACACCCATGATCAAAAAAAGCAGATTTAAAGGACCTCCATGAATAGAAATGGACCCTTAACATTATGATAATTCATGGTTAAGACTGTAGAATCTTAAGTCACACTGCTGAACTGAAATCTTAGGCTCCTTCTCTGAAAGGCTGTGAGACCAGGGTAAGCTTTTTTATTCACTAGGCTTCCATTTCCTCATTTTTCAAATGAGGACCACAGGACCTACCTCAGTGGGCTATTGTCATGATTAAATGAGATGATGTAAGTAAGCACAGCAAGCTATCCCTGTAATCATTCTGTTGGGTAGACGAGGACCTAAAAGTGAGAGGCATGTCTGTGAAAGTCTGCACGCACTTCTAGTCCATCCTCCTGAGACCACAGAGTGGTAAATGGAGGATAGAGGATTCTCATCTGGCATCCACCTGGAGTCCCAGGAGAGGAGACTGCGACTGCAGGATAGTTTACAGCCTCACCTCTACACCTGCTGACAGGTTGAAAACGTTTCTCTGGGAAGGAGGACGGATTACACATTCAGGGCTGTAGTACTTGGGTATATTCTTACCTTAACAAGAAGAATAATCAGTATGTGAGTTAATGAGACCTGAATTCCTGAATGGAATGAGGAGATGCTATGCAACCTTTACTGGGACCACTGGGGTTAGAAGAAGCCGTCAGAGATTTGTCTGAGGAACAATCATGCATTTAAGGGAGAAAAATGGGAATGGCCAACAGAAGAAGGTCCCCAAGCCAGGACCGATAAAGTGAAACTAAAATTCAGACAATTTGTAAATTCCAGGGTGCCTATGGTTCTAATCACTTGTATGGGCTAAGATTTCACAGCTCTGATCTGTGCTAGAGGTTTCCCCTAGCAAGTAGCTTCCTCTAGTTTATAATGGAGACTATGAATACATACAGTGAATTTAGAATTTAGAGGGCTATTTTAAAAAACATTCTACAAGGTAATATTTTGTCAGAGCAGGAACTGACATAGTGCTCAGTGAACACCTGTTCAGTGAATTTGTTTTCTGTCCTTTGGCTTCAACCATTATTGGATAACTTCATGCTGAATCTATGGAAGAGCAAGAGAGAAAAAGCAGGGAAGCCTATTCACCTTTATTGGCTGTTGATACCACGTCTCCCCTCTTTTCTACCCTACACCTGAAGTGAGGGGAGGCTTTGCTGGGCTTTGCATTGAGCAACCTGAAGTATTTCAACTTGCTTAAAATGGGTAAAAAATGCAAAACTATAAATATAAGATTGAAAAGTACCAACATTAAAAATAAAAAGACATTTATATATACACTAGAGGCCCAGTGCATGAAATTCATGCATGAGTAGGGTTCCTAGTGGCTGCTGGCAGCCTGCCGGGGCCTCCCTTCCCCCGGCCGCCTGCGGCAGGGGTGGACAGGAGGGAGGGGCTGTGGG
This sequence comes from Corynorhinus townsendii, assembly GCA_026230045.1. Taxonomy (NCBI): domain Eukaryota; kingdom Metazoa; phylum Chordata; class Mammalia; order Chiroptera; family Vespertilionidae; genus Corynorhinus; species Corynorhinus townsendii. The sequence continues at coordinate 72,322,973 of JAPDVU010000001.1, read as the reverse complement.
CGGTTGGCCGGCCCCACCCCCCTGGTCAAATGCCTGGTCGAACTCCTGGTTGAGGGGACAATTTGCATATTAGGCTTTTATTATATAGGATTAGTTTTTTAACTAGCTACTGTCAAAAAACTAAAATAACATGTACTCTATGACACTGGTTTTTAACTGTGTTTGAATCCTTCCCTTTGAAAATCTGATAAAAGGACATACTTATCTCCCCAGAAAAGTGTATACATACATACATACACAAAATGCTGCATATAAATTCAGAAATTCAAAATCCTTCTGAAACCACCAAAAGGGATACAGATTACAAAGCCCTTCTCTTCAATATACACTGAGTGGCCAGATTATTATGATTTCTGAACGCATAATAATCTGGCCACTCAGTGTGTCTGTGTGTGTGTGTGTGTGTGTGTGTGTGTGTGTGTGTGTATGTGTGTATTAGAGGCCCAGTGCATGAATTCGTGCATGGGTGGGGTCCGGCCAGCCTAGCCAGGGGAGGGGACATGGGCAGTTGGCCAGCCTGCCTGCTGGTTGAACTCCTGGTCGAGGGGACAATTTGAATATTAGCCTTTTATTATATAGGATATACACTGAGTGGCCAGATTATTATGTGTTCAGAGATCATAATAATCTGGCCACTCAGTGTATATAACACAGGGCTCTGTCCATAGGGAATACAGTGATTTTCCATTATTAACATATGCAAATAGTGAACAGCTTGGGAGTGTTGATGGAAATTTTATAAATGCTATGGACCAGGTTCTATATGCTTGCCTAATTGATTGTTGGTGATCTTCCCTGTTGTTTTCAGTAATTGAATCAGATTACATTATTCGAAATTGGTATTACAACTAGTTCCTTAAAATGGCAAACCTCCCAAACCAGACAAGTCTACACAAAGGAAAGGAAGGTTATGCAAGGATATGTGATATCCTTAAATGCCACAGCAGATCAGCCAGTCTTTATTTGACCTTGACAGAAACTTAGCATTTAGGATTTTTCAGTGAGAGGGACCAATAATTGATTTGAAAATAATTAATTTTGGCAGGGGGTGGGGAAGGACAACAAAACAGCTGCTGTTGATCTCAACATTTCACCATATGCCTCCTGTTCAACCTAAAACACTCAGGAAAGAAAACACAAGTGACAATCAGCTTTCAGAAAACATGTGATTGAAAATAGCCACACTGCCCTAACCGGTTTAGCTCAGTGGATACAGCGTCAGCCTGAAGACTAAAGGGTCTCCGGTTTGATTCTGGTCAAGGGCATGTACCTTGGTTGCGGGCACATCCCCAGTAGCGGGTGTGCAGGAGGCAGCTGGTCAATGTTTCTCTCTTATTGATGTTTCTAACTCTCTATCCTTTTCCCTTCCTCTCTGTAAAAAATCAATAAAAAATATAAAAAAAAATAGTCACACTTACTTTAGCTATGTTTCCAGTTGTTGTCCATGCAGTTGATACTGATAACTAAAGAGAATATAAGAACACCATGGCCAAGATAGTTGTATTTTAGAGTCAAGGCTCCTGGTGCTGATTTCTGTTTGGCATGGGGTGAGCCCCACTAGAGGATGTTACCTCAGCTGCGAATGGGTACTTTTGGGAAGAGAAGCAGGGAGGGTTCTGAAGCCCTGTAGGGCTGCTCCTGCTGGCACCTGTCCACCTCTGTGAAGAGGAAGGCAGTTTGTTTGATTAATAAAAATCTCATGCATAACTTTCGGGAAAAAGAGGGAAATGAGCCTTCCCTGGCACTCCTTGTTGAGTCAAAGACAGGCAGGGACAAGCTTGGCCTCAAGGAAGGTGCCTGTGCTTTTCTGCCAGCCTCTGCCATTAGGAGCTCCCAATGAAATTAGAACTGAGGAAAATTTAAAGGGAAACTTTATAGGACAGCATAATAGATTATTAAATGTTTAACAACAGGAAGCTTTTATTTTTTTAAAAAAAGAAAAGCAAGACATAAGAGTTAGACTGCATATTTACTTTAGACTTTTTTCTCTATTATTTTTATTACTAGAGGCCCGGTGCATGAAATTTGTGCACGGGGGTCCCTCAGACCAGCCTGCACCCTCTCCAATCTGGGACCCCTCAAGGAATATCCGACTGCCCGTTTAGGCCTGATCCTACCTAAACGGGCAGTCGGACATACCTCTCACAATCCAGGACTGCTGGCTCCCAACTGCTTGCCTACCTGCCTTCCTGATTGCCCCTAACCACTTCCGCCTGCCAGCCTGATCACCCCCTAACCACTCCGTTGCCAGTCTGATTGATGCCTAACTGCTCCCCTACCAGCCTGTTTGCCCCTAACTGCCCTCCCCTGCAGGCCTGGTCACCCCCAACTGCTCTCCCCTGCAGGCCTGGGTTCCCCTCAACTGCCTTCCCTGCAGGACCGGTCGCCCCCAAACTTCCCTCCTCACCCCTAACTGCCCTCTGCTGCAGGCTTGAATGCCCCCAACTGCCCTCACTTTCAGGCCTGGTCCCTCCCAACTGCCCTCCCCTGCTGGCCATCTTGTGGCGGCCATCTTATGTCCACATGGGGACAGCCATCTTTGACCACATGGGGGCAGCCATCTTATGTGTTAGAGTGATGGTCAATTTGCATATTACTCTTTTATTAGATAGGATAGAGGCCTGGTGCATGGGTGGAGGCCAGCTGGTTTGCCCTGAAGGGTGTCCCGGATCAGGGTGGGGGTTCCCTTGGTGCATGGGGCAGCCTGGACGGGGGGTCTGTGGTGGTTTGCAGGACTGCCAGTCCTGCTGGCAACCCAAGCAGAGGCCCTGGGATCTGGGATTTATTTATCTTCTATAATTGAAACTTGGTAGCCTTGAGCGGAGCCAAACCTCCTGCTTGCTCCACAGCTGCAGCCATTTTTGTTGGAATTTCTTTATCTTCTATAATTGAAACTTTGTAGCCTTGAGTGGAGGCCTGAGCCTGCCAGGGTGTGCAGAAAGCTTGGCTTCCTCCGTTGCAGGGGAAACCCAAGCCTCCTGCTCACTCCGTGGCCACAGCCATCTTGGTTGGGTTAATTTGCATGCTCGCTCCTGATTGGGTGGTGGGCGTGGCTTGTGGGCATAGCAGAGTGATGGTTAATTTGTATATTACTCCTTTCATTAGATAGGATTTGCTGTAAAAGTCAGAATACACTGCACATTGTGAATGAAAAAGTTTTATCTAGATGATAAAAAGGAATCAATAGGATCAAAGTAAACACTAATCTTCAGTGAAGCCCAGTTTTAACTCTTATTTGCCCTGAAAAAGGACAAAGCCAGTGAAAACATTTCAGAGAATGAAAACTCAGAATAAAAAAAATGAGAGAAGGAAAAACCAAGATGGAAGCATAGGTAAGCACCTAAACCGCTGCCTTGCACAACAATTTCAAAACTACAACTAAAAGACAGAACGGACACCATCCAGAACCACAGGAAAGCTGGCTGAGTGGAAATTCTACAACTAGAAGGAAAGAGAAAAGCTCACGGAGAATTGGAGGAACGGCAAAGGGTTGAGGTACAGCAAAGGGTCTTTGTGCGTGCAGAGAGGAAGGGTGGCTGAGAGCCTGGCTGACTTTCTCTGGCGGGAGGGGGAAGGAAGCCCCCGACTGCACTGAACCCCAGTTCCGGGCAAAACCCCGCGGACCCAGGTTCATACAGGCAGAGTCTGGACTGTCAGGTAGAGAGAAAGGCACTCAGAGACTCGGAGACCCGGGGAAGGGGGTCTGAAGGCACGTGTGCCAGTGCGCACAAAGACTGAGGAGGTTGCCACAGGCTTTCCCTAGCAGAAGGGAGTCAGAAGCTCCTAACTGCACTGAACCCCAGTTCTGACTGCACTGAACCCCAGTTCCAGGCGAGTCCCTGGGGACCCATGCTCTTGCAGGGGGGATCTGGACCCTTGGGCGGAGGCTCAGGAGCCAGGGAAGGCAGAGGCCTGAAGGCGCATGCATGCACAAGGGTAGGGCTGATGGGAAGCCAAGACTGTCTGCTCTGCCCTGAGACTCCACCCCATCCAAGCTGAACACAGAGGATTTTGCAATTTGGCAAGTCTAATCTTATAAGGCTGTATCCAGCACCGAACTTCTCCCAGCATAGACACAGTTGATCCTCACAGCCAACTGGCCTGGAGGTCAGTTCATCCCAGTGGTACCAATAACAATCAAGACTTAACTACAACAAGGTTATACACACAGTCCACAAAGGGGTGCACCAAGAGTGTCCACCTCAGGTAACTGGGAGGCCGACCCACTGGGCCATATAGGAAACATAGCACACAAAGCTACCCTACCAACTCAGGGAAGCAGTGAAAATGCGGCGACAAAGAAACAGATCACAAACGAAAGAAATGGAGGAAAACAAATGACTGGATATAGAATTCAAAACCACGGTTATAGGCTTTTCAAGAGTATCCTAGAAAAGGCCGATAAATATAAGGAGACCCTCGAAGATATGAAAAAGGACCAACTAGAAATTAAACATACACTGACTGAAATAAAAATTATACAGAGACCCAACAACAGGCTAGAGGAATGCAAGAATCAAGTCAAAGAATTGAAATATAAAGAAGCAAAAAACACTCAACCGGAAAAGCAAAAAGAAAAAAGAATCCAAAAAGTTGAAGATAGTGTAAGAAGCCTCTGGGACAACTTTAAGCGTACCAACATCAGAATTATGGGGGTGCCAGAAGAAGAAAGAGAGCAAGATACTGAAAACCTATTTGAAGAAATAATGACTGAAAACTTCCCCCACCTGGTGAAAGAAATAGACTTACAAGTCCAGGAAGCACACAGAACCCCAAACAAAAGGAATCCAAAGAGGACCACACCAAGACACATCATAATTAAAATGACAAGAGCAAAAGACAAAGAGAGAATATTAAAAGCAGCAAGAGAAAAACAGTTAATTACCTACAAGGGAGCACCCATACAATTGTCAGCTGATTTCTCAACAGAAACTATGCAGGCCAGACGGGAGTGGCAAGAAATTTTCAAAGTGATGAATAGCAAGAACCTACAACCAAGATTACTCTACCCAGCAAAGCTATCATTCAGAATTGAAGGGCAGAGAAAGAGCTTCACAGATAAGAAAAAGCTAAAGGAGTTCATCACCACCAAACCAGTATTATATGAAATGCTGAAAGGTATTCTTTAAGAAGAGGAAGAAGAAAAAAGTAAAGATAAAAACTATGAACAACAAATACATATCTATCAACAAGTGAACCTAAAAATCAAGTGAATTAAAAACCTGAGGAACAGAATAATCTGGTGAATATAATAGAATCAGGGGCATAGAAAGGGAGTGGACTGATAATTCTCAGGGGGGAAGGGGTATGGGGGGTGCAGGAAGAGACTGGACAAAAATCGTACACCTATGGATGAGGACAGTGGGGGGGAGGTAAGGGCTGATAATAAGTGGACTGACAATTCTCAGGGGGGTGGGAACTGGGTGGAGTGGAGCTATGGGGGGAAAAAGGAGAAACAATTGTAATAATCTGAATAAAGATTTATGAAAAAAAAAAAAGAAAACTCAGAATAGAAGTCTATGCCTGAAGAAGGAAAAAGTGATGAATGGGTGGGGCTTTAACTGTGACTATGTTTTATTTTAGCAAGAGGGAGAGAGCTCAGAAGCAAATATGGTAAAATGTTGATATGTATTAAATTGAGATGGTGACACCGGGTGTCTGTTATTAAATGAACAGTTTTTAAGTGTTCTATATGCTTGAAATCCTTTATAATTAAAACAGTTGTTAAAAGAGAATGTGACGACTTACACAGCAAAACTCTAGAAAGCTAACTGGGGTTCTCTGACATGAAATAAACATGCAGAGCACCAAGTGGTGCAGTAGCCTGAGTTCTAGAAATAATCTCAACATAGTAAGAGTGTCTAAGCCAAGCCTACACGGAGTTTTTCTGAACCAGGGTTTCAAATATGGGACAAAATTCAGTAGAAAAAGGAGTGTCGGTGCAGCCTCCTAGGGTTAGTTTTAAAATGACTTAACCTGAGGAATATGTGGACAATCAGCAAGAGGCTAGGCCAAGCAGTTTATATATTTACATGGTCTGTAAAGCACAGTTATGGGTCTGCACCCCCAACCTCAGCCAGTCCCTACAGCTTTCAGGTGGCCCCGACCTTTGCTGCTGCCTGCATATGACTGAGTGCATGCTGAACCACCTGCCTCTCAAGGGAGTGGTGTGATCTCACAGAGGCATGATGGGAAGAGGCAGGGAGGCTGGAGTGGAGAGAAGAGGAAGAGGCTGTACTAGTATGTAGGTGAGGAAAAGGCAGAGCCCATAACATTTTACAGTTAAGCCTGACAAATGTACTTTATTAAATGTGTAGTGTATGTAAGTCTCAGAAATATTTTTCCACCAGTAAATGTAAATGCCCTCCCTTTGGAGTCCCTGTGGGATGGATTCTGGAGTGTAAGTGGGGCACTCGCCCTTATACCTCCCTCCACGGAGGCTGGGTGAGGACCCAGTCCACTGCGCACGCAAGGCTCTGCAGGGTCACTGCCTTGACTGAACCCCTCTCCACTTTCACTTTCTCTTCTCTAACAGTTTATGCTGAGAGCCAACGGAACTCATATGTTAACTTTCAGATATGCAGTTATCATAGAATATGGAACATTTAAGATACGTTTACTTCTCTTTTCTTTCTCCTTAATATCCACCTATGCTAGTTCAGAGGTTCTAGAAGAAATTATAGTCACCATGACCATCATCTTGAAAATAAGTATCTACCAATAATCAGGAAAGGCACATTTGCCAAATAATATACTTAGGCAATCCCCTGTAACCTATGGCCACAGCTTTCCAGTAGAAAAGCAGGCACAGGACAAGGTTAAGTTTGACTGGACACTGCATCTGGGTGGGTGGTTTATAAGCAGGGTGATTTTGCCTCCCAGGGGACATTTGGCAATGTCTGGAGATACTTTTGGTTGTCACAGCTGTGGGATTGTTATTGGCATCTAGTAGGTAGAAGCCAGGGATACTGCTGAATATCCTATAAGGCACTAGAAATCCCTTTACGACAGAGTTTTCTGGCTCAAAATGTCAACAGAGCAGAGTTTGAGAACCCCTGGTCTAGCTGTGTCTGTCCACACTTTCCTCACAGCCTCACCTAGAGTGGGTGCCTCATCACCTACTGCAGAACACAGGTACAGTTGAAAAGGTCCTCCTGAGAGGAGACATACAAGGAGAGCAAGTCTGTCCTCTGCCAAATTTGAAAGGGATTTAAAATCCCCTGTAAACTGAAAGGTTACCCTCATCTATTCATTATGAAAAGACTATTGAAAGTGATACTGGGAGAAGAGCTCTGGGAAAAACATCTCATGGTTGTCACTTTCTCTTCCTCCTCCCCATCCTTCTGCTCAAGAGCTTCTAAGATAAATAAAATTACTTCCTTTAACTGTTACGAACAACAGAGTCATTTAAACTCTCAGTGGAGGAGAACAGGCTAGAAGAACAATGCCAGCTTGTAAGAGATCTCTACACTGTTCTTCCTTTTCTTATAACCGGATTAAATGCTTAATGCTTAATACATATATGTGGAATGAGTGAATAAAAAATAAATGGGTAGCTGGAATAATACAGCCATTAGCTAAAGTTTAATAACGACCAATTTACACATGTGTATTTTGACTTCTTTTAGTATCAGTTGTTTATATATCTGTATCTCCCACTGAGTATTAAACTCATTGATACAGAAACTATAATTTGACAAGAACATCTAAGGACCTTTGGGTTGTTTCATTTCTAATTATTTTGTAAATGTAAGGCAGCAACCACCACATGAGAAGACTGCATGAAGACTGAGCATAAATGGATGAGTAGTTTTTAATTAGATAACACACGTACAAGTTAATGAATGCCATATATTTGTTAGTATCAAGAATGGCTACTCAGCCACAAAAGACCAGAGCAATAGAAGTAAATCATTGATGAAAATACTACAATTTATATTTTTGTACAGAGCCAGGCCAGAAAAAACTCCCAGTTTTTTTTCTTAATGTTAATTCTTCAGTAATTATAATCGGTGTCAATGCTGATAACATGTATCTTTCTATTATCCTGTCACAAGTACACACATGAACACATACTATATATATACACATATGTATGTGTATATGTATATGGCACACAGATATATATGTTGAAAAGGTAAGTGCTAGATCTGATTTCCTAATATCTGAGGCCCCTAAGCTTCTCTCCCTTTTTTCCAGAGTTATAATTCTCTGCCTCTATTTCACCATTGTCCTCCCACGTCCTGCCCCCTTGATCCTTGTCCCCAGCAAGCCGAATGCACACATTCCATGTGCAAGTTCAATGAGAAATAGTCAGCTGTAGGATAAAGAGCCACAGTCTTGTGAGAAAGGCAAGTTAATTCTTCTCTCGGAGCCTCAACTTCCTCAGAAGCATTACACTTTTAACTTACCAGGGTTGTTATGAGGATTAAAAGAGGTAATATATGCAAAGCACTTGGCAAATCTTTGGTGCTTAATAAATGCTAATTCTCTTGTTTAACTGCTGCTCCTCTTTCCTCATCTAGATTCCAAAGGACTGTGACCATAAGACTGTCATCTCCTGCGAACTAAACACATCATATTTACCCTGCTCAATGATCCTGAAAAAGAAAAACATCTTTCATTCCACAGGAGAGCTAGGAGACTTAAAATGCAAATGTGATTGGTAGAATCCACACTCAATAATATGGGTGGGTTTCATTCAAAAGGTAAAGAATGACATCACAGTATTCAGTATTTTGTTTCAGAACAGGGGTAAGAAACTATAAAGATCTGGGCTAGAAGTGGGGAAGAGGAAAGGGAGGAAATAAGATACAAATCTAGCAACCAAAGACAAATTTCCTTGACATCGTGATTTTCCTGAGGGCCTGTCCTGCTGTCCTTCACTTATTCAGAAGAACAAACACAAAAACTGAGGCCAAAATTGTGTCATATCCTAAGGGGTGCACACACCTTAGTGGGAACTAAGTTGTTAACCTTTTGCTGAAGCCTTGAATTATTGAACAATATGAATTTTTATAAACAATGAAATTGCAATTGTTGGCAGGTTTATCTGCAAAACCATTATCAATTAGTCAATGAAACATGGCACCATTTATGAAATTAAAAAACTCAAATTAACTTAAACAAAGATATTCTTCTTAAATAGACAAACAGAGAAAGAACCTGAAGGTGTGTAAAGGGCTCGACCAAGCACACCATCATCAAGTGGTACATCATCAAGCGGTATATTCCAGGGACCTCCACGTGTGGATGTACATTTGCTCAAGCAGAGACCCTGTAGCACTTCCAGTCTAAGAGACTCTATGAAGTATATACCATCAATATTTCTGCATTTTACATATTAGGGTACTGAGGTTTAGAAGTGGATAACCTAGTCAAAGACATGCAGATAGTAACAGTCTGGACCTGAATTCATGATTTTAAATACTATGATATAAAATCATACACTCAGTCATCTGTTTCAGTTTTCAATAAATCTCTAACAAGCTGAAATCAAGCACTTCTTTTAAAGATTTCTTAATGTATCAAGAGGTATACAATTAAAAAACCCTTTAAAGTGATGAAGAAATAGTAAAAGTTGGTTAGCTAAGGTTGAAATAATTTCTACTGAATGGAAATAATAATGAGGTTTCAAAATCTGTCAATTCTGTTGCTATGAGACACATTTCTATTTGAAAATTATAATAATAATTATGTGAAAATTTCAGCTTAGGGGTAAAAGCAAATTGTATTCATGTAAAGCAGTTCCTCACTTGTACTGCTAGGAAATCAAATCTTCCAAAATCCACATAGGAAGACATCATGAACTTACTTTGACCTGAGGGTAGGACTTCTTGTTCTTTTCACTAGATGCACCAGGGAGTCCGCCATGGGACGGGCCTTCACAGACATAACGGAAACGAAATCCTCTCTGCAAAGGTGAGCACAGAGCCAACACATTTGAGAAATACTTACTAAAAAGTACCAGGACAAATTATATACTAAGTTTTAATTCTTTTGTGTATTAGATGAGAGAGAAAAAACAAGAAATGTGTGAAAGAGGATTATGTAAATGAAAACCACTTTTCCAATAATCTTACTATGAACATTGAGGTTAATTGGTATTTTGTGTACTGGTGGCTTTAAAGTGAGGTCCCTAACCCGGTAGAAACTCTCCTGCTATGCACAGGTGGGAGTGAACTGCTGAAGAGTTAGTTTAAGCTTTGGACTGGACGTGCTACAGCTTGTTTGAACCAGAGCTTCTTCATCTCAAATTGCTGCCGCCAAGCTCTGAACTTGGCCATATTACACTCCAAGTTATGCTTCTTTGACTCTTACTTAAAGGAATTCCTTTATGTACTCTGGTTACAGTTGATTCAGCGGGGAATATAGAAATGCCTTGTTAAATATAGCATGTCAGTGTTGTAGACACATCCTATGCTAGATGCCACATTTGGCTAGTTTCTCTCAATAATTCAGAAGATAAGATTTTTGATTTTATGATTATTGGTATTATCAAGCTCAAACTCTATATATGAACTGACCTGAATGAGTCCAAAACCAGTCTCTTCAAATATTATTAACTCAAGAATTTGAAAACTCTCGTAAATCAATGTAGAGTTAGCTGGAAGTCTTCACTATATGAACTACTGTGGGCTGAAAACCCTAAGTCCTAAATTTTTATAATCTATACAAATCAGACTAGACTAGACTACCTTTAAGGTCTATCCCAGTTCTAACATTTTATGATTTACAAAACTAACCATTATAATTTTTATACAAAGAGTAAAACAAGGGCAATTATGAGAATGGATCTCATAATCTTAATATTAAGGGAAATTTCAATCTATTTCCTGAAAGATGCAACTTTATAATGATGTAAACCAATGTGTGGTAGCATTAGTCATTTATAATTATACAGTCACTAACTGGATGATTTTTCATTTTTCAAATTCACCCTTTGGTGAAAAGAGTTTGTTAATATACTTTAAGTAATAACCTCACCTGTCATTTATTTTTATTGTGGGACTGACTTCATCTAAACAGTGCTAGATCACTAGGCCATGAGGAGCTCTCCACACCCACTTCTCCCTGGTGGGGCTTCTACCTTGCACAGTCATAGCAACTCTGATGTTTTTTAATATATTTTTATTGATTTCAGAGAGGAAGGGAGCGATAGAAACATCAATAATGAGAGAGAATCGTTGATTGGCTGCCTTATTAGGGCCCCCACTGGGGATCGAGCCCACAACCCGGGCATGTGGCCCAATCGGGAATCCAATCATGACCTTCTGGTTCATAGATTGATGCTCAACCACTGAGCCACACTGGCTGGGCAAACACCAAGGTTTTAACAGCTTTGAACTCATCAATCAATGTAAAATTTTCATCCTCCTTAGACTGCACTACATTTCATTATTCCTTGTGTAGTGTCCTGGGAAACAGTCTCTGAGTGGTCCAGGGGTTCTGAATGAATTTAAATCTCTGGCATCTGGAACTCTCTGTCCCCATACTCTCTGAGATCTTCCTGATTTGCAAAGAGGCTCAGCACTACAGCATGTTTCAGGGGATAAATAGGGCCTGAAGTAAGTTCTCTAGTGAAGGAAAGCTTCTCAAGTCACAGGTCTGGAGATGTGACCAACTTGCCAAAGTGGGACCTAAATACCAGAGAAGACTTTTGAGGTGCACTCAGTCATTTAGGGGCAATTCTTCTATTCTGCCTCTCAAAAAATTAAAACTAAAAAAATACAAATTCATTCCTACACCTTTTGTAGACAAAGGCTGTTGCTTATTTTTAATAGTTAAATGGGCTTTCTAAAAGCATGAAAAAGCATCAGCATATGCAACAGTTAGCCTCCAGAATAAAGGCAGAAATTCACTTGACTGCTACTCAATTTAAATACAACTTCAGTTTTTAAACAGTATTAGATAATTACCAATGAATAATATGCAACAGAACTGGATTTTGTAAAGATTAGCAGTCTATGCTATGACTCATCTCTGTCAGAACTGGGGAGAATTGTGGCAAAGTGACCTCAAAGGAAAAAAGAACATTTTTCTAACTTTTATTTTTTAAAATGCAATAAAGGAATTCATTAACCTGAATCACAAAATTCCTTTAGGACAGCTGGAAAAATATAGCATGTGTACTTTTATGTTTTATTGGGAGTGGTATCAAATAAAATATGAGTAAAGAGACGTGTCCTAATAGCTTGCTTAAGTTTAAAAAAATAGATATTTTTCATGGTTGCATAAAAGTATCTCAAGTTCTAAAGGAATTTTAACCTGAGGGTAGAAATTTCTTACTTTTTTTAAAGGAGGATAGGGTGTCTTCAAATGCACAGTCTAGATGCATTTCTGATATTAAAGGTTTGTGAGTCCACAGCCATTCATCTCAGTATCTCCATTTGCTTAAAATGAGTCATCAACCTCAAAGGCAAACCTACATCTACCCCGTCAGATGACTTGAATACAACTTTCTTACTTTCACTGGAGTCAGACAGCAAAATAACATCAGCTTGGTAAATAAACACATGGTTTTACTCAGATGAGCTTTTACATCTCCACAGATAGTGAATTATGTTTTGAATTTTGGAAATACCTTAAGGTAAATTATAAATGCCAATTTTTCCTTATAACTGTTAGAGCCATAATAAGAAATGCATTTAAAATTCTCATTGTGGTGCTATGCTTATGAAAACAGATATCTGAAAACATGCTTTGGTATGCAGACAAATAACTTTCAGTTGATTTCTCATTTTCACAAATGACCCAGATCTTCCAATTAGAAAATTTTCCGGGAGGCCAGACCCCTGCACAAAATTTTAGGGATAAAGTTCCCCTGGGAGGGTCTTTGAGGAAACTGGTGACCAGCTGTGAGAACTCACCACTATGGAATTGTACATAAGTAAAGGAAAGTAATGTTGGCAGACTGTGGAGTCCGGTTGTGTCACCTATACGCTACTGGAGCAATGCCCCAAAATCTCATGTGGCATTCCACTCCCCACACCAAAAAGTTTTATCGAAGTTCAGCCTTATAACGATAGTCTATTCGTCATAGTTAAGATATTTATACCCTTTAAATGTTGACCAAAATCCAAATACATATATAATGCCACAATTATAGTAACCACAACAAATGCTTTAAGTTATTGACTTAAGTTAGCATTTGCTAAATGCTACACTCACTCACCTGAGCTACTAAAAACATTTAGGAAAAGTACTGGGTAATATAAGTGCAGGACACCAGGTACACAAACCCACCGTCCCACACAAGTCTGGTAAGCACATCCATTCAGAGATTTACTGACTGTCCTCAATCTGTAGAGGACTATTCCATCACTTCTATCTCCTAATAACTGAAATCTACAGGCAGATGTTAAAGATTCTCTTTCTTTCTCTTTCATAGCACCGGTTCCACCCACTTTCCAATCACTATTATCAACAGATTTGAAGCAGGGTGAGGAGGCCACTTCTACTCCCAGAGATCCTCTATAGAATCCAGTAAAGAGGAAGAACCTGAGGAAATAAAATGCTCCTTCTCTTGACTACGAAGAAGGTGAGTCTAAAGTTAACACCAGAAGGAAAAGAACTCAACTGTCCATTCTAATACTATTCATCTCCCACTGGTGGTTTTAATACCTCAGGGTACATGTTCTAAAGACAGCGCAGAGAAGGCTGGAGTTACTAAAGGTGGGAGGACGGCTAAGAAGTACTGCATGTGATGGACACGACTGATGGATGTAATTCCATGTATGTGAGCTGCATGTATGTATTATTTCTGTATGAATGGAGAGAGCCTATCTTTCCTAGGAGTGGCTGGTAAGCAAAGTTGGTGGAGATAGCAAGATACCAAGGATCTATAATTAATAGAAGTTTCACGGAACTATGTATTGAGGCTCAGGACGGTCTGCAGAATGACTAAGAGAAATGTCAAATGAACGAATGAAGTTGTTACATAATTTGGCAAGTTGTTGATCTTCTAGATCAGCTACTTCCTTCACAAAATTCAGTTACTATTTTTTGGTGCTTGAGATATTAATATTCACCTTATGGATCTAACATTTAAAGAGTAAGTTCCCACTCCTTTCATCTTCTTACCTGTTTAGGTTGCTCTAATATTTGAAGGTATGGGCCATCTGCTAAAAACAAAAACAACAGACAAAAACCAAAAGAATGTGAGGCTTCTCAAATTTGGTATAAAATATTAAGCACGCAAAAAAACTGAAATTATGTTTTAAAATAAAATTTTCAATGAAAATTTTTAGCTAAAGTTTCACAAGGATATAATTTACCTTCCTCATTTGAATATTAAATTTATTATTATTTTAACAGTTTTATACCTTTAGAGAACCACAATAAAAAACATTTTTTGAATGGTGATGGTACATTGTACAACCTAACAAAAGGCCTGGTGTTTGGTAAAGATTAATAAGTGAATAGCCTTCATAATCTTGTGTACTAACAAACCATTTTAAAAATGACATGAATGCCAATTAAAAGCAGCAATGACTTCCTGGACTCTATGACTTTTTTTTTTTTCCTTCACAGCATTAGATTCTGACTTCTTTCCTTCAGAGGGGATGTGCTTCATGTGACATTACCAGACTGAAATGACACCTACATGTGTGAAATACACAGATAATGGTCTCAGGCTGCCTGCTTTTCCTTATATTACATTCCTGGTTCCTTTCCCTTACTTGAATCCATAAGAACTAGCCTTCATTCCCTAACTAGCTAGCTTGTTCCCGCTCCTTCTCAAATTTAATTTGGTCTACCAGGTATGACGGACTTTTCTAATAAATCTATAGCTTTTGATGTTTGTATACAATTTCTGAATACTGTGCTCTGATATAAACTTTGATCTAAAAAAAAGCACAAGCATTTTGTAAAATCCTAAAAATAACTTAATTAATGGTAGGTGCATGCCAATTAATTATTATAAAAACATAAAGAAAACTAGAAGCTTGTTCCATATTCTGATTATATCTGACTTTGGAAATTCAAAGGAAAATCAGAATCTCTGACAGTATAAATACAAATTTGTTCAATATGAGAAAGTCCCTAAGCTCCCCTGGGTGTCTTATGACAACAATATAATAACCCATAGCTCTACAGTAAATAAAGGCCTATGCTGTTTCTCACCTGTTTAAATGTTAATGAAAAAGTTCAGTACTACCAAAAAAAAAAAAAATACACTGGGAGAATGCTTGTATCCATTTCAATTGACACTGTCCCTTAGCCAGAAATTCAAGTCCTATTACTTTAAATAAATACATTTAAGAAGAATCAAATACCTTCAGGTTGAACTAAAAAATAAACAACTAAATTAACAGAGAAATTGTTTTTATCCTTTTAGTTTTATGATGAATCAGAATAAGGCTAGAGAACTATAGGGAACAAAGGTATAATTATTCCCTGTTACTATTCAAGAAATGTACAAGAAAGTCAGTTGAAAAATGACTGAATTTGAAGCAAAACATCCACACAAAAGAAAATATGAGAAATGATTGGCCAAAGTAGTATAATTTATGTAAATTATCTCTTTTATCTGTATAAAATTCATCCCCTGCACATTTTCAACTACTTTTAGAAAAGGAATTGCAATTTTAAGATTCTAAAACATGGTTAGAATTTAATTTTTGATAAGCAAACAAAATCAATTAGAAATAGAAATATTTTCACAGTACTAACATATAATTTGTATGTCAGTGTAACAGATATAGTCATAGAAACATTCCCTCTAGGAGGCTAAATGAACATATCAGGAAGAGAGGCCTCTAACAAAGCAGCACTTAGAAGCCATAGAAAACATAGGAGAGTTGGAGCATATTATATTAAACTTCAAGTCTCTCACTTCTTCTTATTATTTATTTACTTTTTAATTACAGTTGACAATCAATATTATTTTATGTTAGTTTCTCACTATTAATTCTTCTAAGAGCACTTGAAGTTTCCCTATTATTTTTGCTAAATGATGATATTTCTTTAAAAATGTGAAATTTTTAAAGGTTAGGGAATTTTGTTAGTGAAATGGAGCAATTTTTCTTTCAGAGAACACACTCAAAACTTAAATCAACTAGAAAATTAGATTTGATACCCACATATTTGTTTTAATGCTAAATTTTTTTTGGTCACATGTCTATCCGATGATGTGACAACCTACTTTTATAGAGAAATGTAAAAAACAGCATAATGTTATAGATTTTTAATATATATACTTATTAACTTCAGAGAGGAAGGGAGAAGGAGAGAGACAAACATCAATGATAAGAGAGAATCATTGATCGGCTGCCTCCTGCATGCCCCCTGCTGGGAATCGAGCCTGCAACCTGGGCATGTGCCCTTGAACGGAATGGAACCCAGGACCCTTCAGTCTGCAGGCTGATGCTCCATCCACTGAGCAAACCAGCAAGGGCAGTGCTATAGATTTAACAGCTGTACTATATCTCATAGTTTTCAACAAGTAATAGAACTACTTATGATTTTATATTTCAAGAAACATATAAAATAGTCCATGTGAAAATTACAACATTGGTATCCATGATCTTTCTGCCCTTTAAAACGTGAATAAAATAGCATACATCTTGGATTACAAAAACTTGACTATGCTACTGCAACAGAGAGGAAATATAACAATAAAAATGATGAGGTAATAACTGGGAAATAAGTCTTTTTGGTATAATTTTAAAAGCTTTCTAATATGGCAAAATAATTTCTACAATGTGAAACTGACTACAGAATATTTACTAAGATAGTTCTCTCGGTAATCTTATTTCTTCTTCCATAAAACTTGATGAAATAAAGACCTTATGGAAGCATTTGCTGGGATACTGTTTGGCATCTATAGGCATTAAATGGAAAGGTTTATGTTCCTCTAAGGGCGGAACCAAGTTCTGATGTTTTCAATAAAGCATTAATACTAAGAAAAATACTTTGATCCCCAGAAGTAAAAGTTGACAGGAAACACAGAAGCTACCAAGATATTTACTTGTTCTTCACAGGAAGCTGACCTAGAGTTCAAACTGGACAGCAGCTCACGAGATCTTAAACTCAGGAGTCTACAAAATGTGTTTTGTGGGGTAAAGAGAAATGGACCTCAGCAATACAACTTTTGATGGTGAAGGTGAAGGAAAAGCAGATTTATTAATATCCTCCCATGAAGTCCCAGAAATAATAGAGATTAAAATGTAGAAAAACATTCTGATGTAAAAAAATAAGTACTAGAATAACAATAATAGGTGTTATTATTGTTTAAATGAGAATGATACAAATTCTTCCACTGAGGCCAAGCAAGTCATGTTAAATCGAAGAGCTGAGGTCCACTTCGGTGACTACGAAACTCCCTGTTTTATGTACAGCTCCCATCATTGACTCACATTGCGCTTGTGAACGTCTGTTCGGTACCATTGGTGATGTGAGGGGCACATAAAAAGAACCATCACACAGAGCTTACATATAAATCAATAAATTGAAACAAGCTGTGTGTGGAGATGATTAACATAGTCACATTAGAAGGAAGGATGATTATCATATGTTTTATCCAACTGGGCAGAATATAAAGCTAAAAGCTTTTTTAAAAGATTATTTTTTTCTACTGAGCTGATTTTTATGATTTTTGTACACTTGTATCCCCAGTACCTGGCATACACAATAGGTACTCAAATGAGTGTTTCTGTAATAGATCAGAGGAGTTGAAACCGCCAGAGTCTGGGACAAAACAAAGAGGAGTTAAAAATAACTCAGAGATGGTAAGATTGGCTAAAAGGGAAAATCCTTACATTGAGTGAAGAAATTCATTCTGAGCTGTCTTAGCAGATATTAGCAACAATTTTAAGTCATACAATGGGTAATGGGGGTGAAACATTTTTGTGCAAATATATTTCAAGAAAGTATATTAAAAGATAGTTTTTTTTAAATCCTCAACCGAGGATATTTTTCCATTGATTTTTAGAGAGAGCAGAAGAGCGAGGGAAAGACAGAGAGAAATATTGATATGAGAGAAACACATCGATTGGTTGCCTCCTGCATGGGCCCTGACCAGGGCCTGGGTCAGGGAGAAGCCTACAACCAAGGTACATGCCCTTGACCAGAATTGAACCTGGGACCCTTCAGTCCGCAGGCCAATCTTTTAGGGCTAAAAGATTGTTTTTTAGAACATAAGTCACCATTTCCTTTGCAGGTATACCACTGAATTTCTAAAAGAGACCACTAGCAAATCCTAAATTTAAAAAAGTAAAAGCCAAATAACAGGGGAGTGGGAGTGAGTTTTCTTACCCGTTGGCATTGGCATCTCTGGTTGAAATATTTCTGAGTTAAATATTGTATGATTCAAAGGCTCCAAATGAAACATCTGTAACAAAGAAAATTTAAATTTTCAATCATTATTTTTCCAACCTGTATTAAACATTTGAAGTTAATAGACCTACAACTTAATGACAAGAACAAAAACTAAAGCCAAATACAAAAATCTGAAAATATTTCAAATCAGATTTTAAAAAATACCTTCATGAGACCTTGCTAAATTTGCATGTGTATGAAACTTTACATGGGGCTGGACTGTGTTTACGTGACAAAGGATTTTGAAAAGAGTAACCTTGCTCTAGAAGACACAGAGGGAACTTGCTTAACTTCTATATCATTGGGGCCCAGCCTATGTTTATCACACAGAGGATACTTAAGAGATATTTGCTGAATGAATGACTTGAAGCTCATACTCTCTTAGAAATATAAGCATAGAATAGAATCCTAGAGATTTCTTTTATGATGGTAAACAACCCCCTACTCTAGACGTTTGATTTCAAGCCCTGAAAGAATTAGACAGCAGCCCTGGGTCAATATACAAAAAAAAGGGACAATATTACTTACATTCCAAGGAGCAGAGGACTAAACACTGAGTTCCCTCACCTTTTTAATTTTTTTAAAATTTCATTTACCTAGTGCAGTGGTCGGCAAACTCATTAGTCAACAGAGTCAAATATCAACAGTACAACAACTGAAATTTCTTTTGAGAGCCAAATTTTTTAAGCTTAAACTTCTAACGTCACTTCTTCAAAATAGACTCGCCCAGGCCATGGTATTTTGTGGAAGAGCCACACTCAAGGGGCCAAAGAGCCGCATGTGGCTCACGAACCGCAGTTTGTCGACCACGGACCTAGTGCAATGCAAAAACACCTGGAATTTAGTGGGTGTGGTCAGCTGAATAATGGTTCCGCAAAGACATCCACATCCTAATCCCCAGAACCTGTGAGTACTATCTCATATAGCAAAAGGGATTCTGCAGATGTTATTAAAGTAAGAAAGCTGAGATGGGGAGGCTCCCCTGGATTAACCAGATGGGCCTGAGAAAGGGATGCAGAGTATCAGAGTGAAGAATAGGAGATGTGACAATGGAAACAAGAGGTTGGCGTGATGGAAGGGCTCACAAGCCAAGGAGTGCAGGCAGCCTCTTGAAGCCCATACAGGCCAGGAAATGAAAGCTTCCGGAAGGAAAGCAGCCCTGCCAACGCCTTGATTTCAGACTTCTGACCTCCAGATGATAAGAGCGTAACTCTTGTGTTGTTGGAAGCTACTAAATTTGAAGTAATTTGCTACAGCACCAAGAGAAAACCATGAAATACATTTTGATGGAATTATATTTTATCTTAATAAGTTACTAATAATTATTTATCCCAAGAAAAATTTTTTCTTTCCACTTAGTTTATTCAAGACTTTAAATTCATATTTCTAGTTTGGTACTATTTCAACCTAAGTCAGTCATCTGTTTGAAATGTCTGTGGACAACATAGAAACCAACCATATTTCACTTTTTATGATATGCTGGTTGGTAAGCATGCTGGAGCTGGTATTTGAAAAAACAACAACAACAAAATACACACCAGAATTACAATTCACTCCTTTTTTTATTACTAGGTTCTTGAACCTAGGTGTTAAATCAAGAGTCACAAATAGTGTTTAAATAAAGGACACTTCATATTCAGTTGTGAGGTATGCAAATTTTCAATTGAAGAATAATAAATGTGCTTCACTTCACTGCTTAAGAGTCAAGTTCATCTATGCTTTTCATCATTTGCTGGAAAGGAAATACAGGAATAAAAAAACAAGTTATTGTAAAAACAGGCTCCAGCTTGCAGAGTATCAGCAGAAAAGATGACAGAGCAGAAAAAAAACCTGTGCGATGGTCCTGCAGGTGGCTAAGTAACGAGGAGCAGGGCAAACACACCGTCCATCTGAGGAGCGAGACACACAATCCACCTCCATGAAGGGAGTAGCTGTGTTGGGCGGCAGCTTGCTGTGTGGATTAGGTCAAAGGTGGAATGCAAATTCCAGAATATGCTACAGCATGAAGGATATCTCACTGAGGACAAGGAAACGTCAGGAAATATATGCCAGCAAGTTTGAGACAAGGGAAAAAAACCCAAATTTCAAGGAACTTTCCCCTCAAAAATTGAAATATCAGAACACGCCCCATTCCTGTTGCTGATGATCACAAAAAGGCCCACATAAGATAAACTTTCGAAATGAATGTTTTCAGCAGATTTTACTCTGGTGTAGCATAAAGGACTATCTCTTGTTGATAAGACTTCCTGTATGTAAACAGGATGGTCTAAAACCAAGAAGAAACAACTCTAATGCTGGTTAGACTCTGCCTTTAATTGTTAGAGACGGCATATTAAAAACGAAAGGCAAATCACCGGTTTTTGATAATATGAGTAGCCAAATGTCTTTCACGCTGTAATCAAAGGCAGTGTACCTGGATTTATCCTCTGTCACTATTTTTACAATAAAGTTCAAAAGGGGCATTTTATGGGGAAAAGCACTGCATACTCATTCCTTCTAAATCAATCAGAACATTACCAAGAGAAATGAATGCTAGATAGGTCTATTTTATTTTAAAAAGCAATAACTTGCCCAGCTGGAGTGGCTCAGTGGTTGAACCAGGAGGTCACGGTTCGATTCTGGTTAGGGCACATGCCCAGGTTGTGGGCTCAGTCCCCTGTGGGGGGCATGCAGGAGGCAGCCCATCAACGATTCTCTCTCATCATTGATGTTTCTATCTCTCCCTCTTCTTTCCTCTCTGAATATATATATATTTTTTAAAAAGCAATCCTAGACCCCTTGAAAGTATTTCGCTTTGGGTTTTATTTTTCTGACTGATTGCATGTGTAAATTTGAGAAATCCACTTTTCAGGTGGTTGCCACAAAATATTAAGTGTGAAATTATTACGAATCTTGGCCCACAGTGTCTGGTGGCCCGTGTTCCCTCTCAGTGTCTAGCCTAGCTAACTACATCTTCCAAGTAAATCTCAGCTTACCTAGACTTCATTTGGAAAATGCACAAGGCAGCACAGAGTGACCCTGCTCTGTGCAGACGATTACAGTATTTATCACCATAGCAAGCTATTTATGTCACTATCTCTCCTGTTAGAATTGCAGCTTCTGAAGTTAGGTTCTATGCATCACTTATTTTTGTACCGCTTCCTTAGCTTATGTTCTGAACATAGTAATGCCTGAATAAATAACTGATGAATGAATAAACCTCTGTAGTTTATATAATTCTTAAAATCATTACATTAAAATTTTAATGTTGCCATTGTAATTACCCTAGAGTCTGAAATTGCTTTCCAATGGTTAATTTAACGTCTATATAATGTAGATATAAGTATTTAAAAGATATATGAATAAAAGAAAATCATTAATAATCAACAAAGATTCGTTAGACTATTCAACATTTCTATAGGCTTCAAATTTTTCCAAGTAAAAAACTAGGAGAAAGAGAAAAAAAAAGACACTGGCATCTCTTCATAATTGCCAAAATAATGACGTTTTATGCTCCCAAAGTACAGTCACTGCCATTAAGTCTTTTAACACACCTGTTAATGTGGGGTTAGCATTCCTATTTTGCAAAGGAGAAAAGTGAAGATCAGAGGCTGCTAAATGATTTCTCAAGTTTTTTTTTTTTTAACTTTTCTTTGTTAATCCTCACCTAAGGATATTTTCCCATTGCTTTTCAGAGGGAATGGAGGGAGGGAGGAAGGAGAGAGTGAGGGAAGAGAAACATCAATGTGAGAGAGACACATTGCCTCCCACAAGTGCCCCTACCAGGGTTGGGGAGCAAACCCACAACCAAGGTATCAAACTGGGAATCAAACCCATGACCCTCCGATGCACTGGCCAATGCTCTTAACCATTGAGCAAAACCAGCCAGGGCTGATTTACCAAGTTTTAAGAGCTCATTAGTAGCAGCCAACGCTTATATAAAGACCTTCAACTTCTAAGTCCAAGAGATCTTTTCACTATACCAGCCTGCCTTCTCATTTGATGAGTTTTGAATAAATATTGTGTGTTCCCCTTGTACCTGTGACTTTACTTGGAAATAGTGTCTTTGCAGATTGTAATCAAGTTGAGATCTAGTCATACTAAAGATTGGGCCCTAAATCCAATGACTGGTGCCTTTATAAGAGAAAAGGAAGGGCCCTAGATGGTTTGGCTCAGTGGATAGAGCACTGGCCTGAGGACTGAATGGTCCCGGGTTTGATTCTGGCCAAGGGCGCACGCCCAGGTTGCGAGCTCAGTCTCCAGAGGGGGGCATGCAGGAGGCAACCGATTAATAATTCTCTCTCATCACTGATGTTTCTATCTTTCTCCCTCTCTGAAATCAATAAAAATGTATTTTTTTAAAAAAAAAAAGAGAGAGAAAAGAAAGGGAAATTTGGATACAGAGAAATGGGAGATACATGAGGAAGGCGGCCATGTGCTGGAGTGATACAGTTGCAAGCTAAGGAATATCAGGATTGCTGGCCACCACCAGGGACTAGGGGGGTGGCATGGGACAGATTCTCCTTCAGAACTTCTAGAGGTAACCAACCATCTTGACTTTAGACTTATAGCTTGTCATCATCTTGACTTTAGACTTATAGCTTCCAGAAATGTGAAAGAATATATTTCTGTTGTTTTAAGCCACCCGGTTAGTGGTCATTTGTTACAGCAGCCCAGGACACTAATACAGTAGTTATTATTTGCCCTGTAGCATACATAGTTTTTATGCAGCAGTGTGTGTGATAACAGGGTTTAAGTTACTCATTTTAAGGACGTATCCTCTCTGACCTTCCATGGAGGGAGAGGGAAACTGCAAAAACAACTTAAAGGAGAGTTTTACCAATTTTAGAGTTTGCCTGATTGTTACTTCTGTATATTTTTAAATATGAATATATTTATAGAAAATGAGCGGTGAGATGATATTATAATACCTACTTGTTCATGCCCTCCCAAATATGGATCCTCTTCTGCCATTCTGGAGCTGTATAGCAAAGCAAAACAAAGCAAACTGTAAGCCTGAAATGAACCTTAACAATTCCACCATGCAGGAGTAAACTGTATTATGCCAGTAAGACCAAATATAATTCTTTTTCAAAGACTTGAGGAGGAGGACATGGTCTGGTTCTTTGGGACCTAAATCTAACAGCAGAAAAATGGCATAATCCAGCAATCAGCCTTTATGTATAATCCAAAAACCCTTTTGCCAGGCTCTGAACAGTGTCCTGGAGTTTGGTATAACTAATCTTCACCCTCCGTATAAAAATCGTATTTGGATTCTTAGAGGCCCTTTCTTTTTTGTCACCATGTAGACTTCAATGACTTAGTATTAGCTCTTTGCCTAGTTTATTTGCTAACCCTGCATGAACTCTGTGATGGTGTTAGAACTGCCTCCACGCTTTCTGTATGCTGCTCCAGTTGAGAAGCTAAGAGGCAGTTACCCTGCTGACAAAAGGGCATGGTCAGCGCATCAGGGCACCAGGGGAGGCTGCTACAGTGTGCTGTGCCCATTTCCTGCCATTGTCAAAACGGTGCAGTAGTCCCCTTGTCCACGGCTCACTTTCTGCAGTTTCAGTTACCCGCAGTTGAAAACGTTAAATGGAAAGTTCCCAAAAGAAACAATTTACAAGCTTTAAAATGTGTACCTTTCTGAATAGCGTGATGAAACCCCCTGCCATCCTACTCCGTCCCACCTGGAGTGTGACCATCCCCCTGTCCAGTGTCTCCACGCTGTATGCCCCACCCACCTGCTAGTCACTTAGTTGCCATTTAGTGATCAGATCGACTGTCACAGCATCACAGCGCTTGTATTCAAGTGACTCTTATCTTACTTAATAATGGCCCAACGTGCAAGTAGTGGTGCTGGCAATTCGGATATGCCCAAAAGAAGCCATAAAGTACTTCCTTTACATTAAAAGGGGAGTACAGCCCAATAGGATATTTTGAGAGATAGAGACCACACTCACATAACTGTTATTATAATTTATTGTTCTACTTTTTCTATGACGTTATTAGTTATTGTTGTTAATTTGTTACTGGGCAATAGTTATACATTAAACTTGACCATATCTGTGTATGTATAGGAAAGATGTAATATTGAGGGTTTGGTACTCTCTTTGGTCTCAGGCATTTCCTAGGGGTCTTGGAAGGTATCTCCCATGGGTAAGCAGGGGCTACTGTATAGGAATGCTGTAATTTTAAAACTTCAAAAGGAAGACATAAAAATATGAGCCCTTACTATCAATGCTACAGTCTACAACTTAATCAACTGCAGCCAACTACTGATACATTACAAGACTAGCAATCTTCTATTATCCAGAGGCCGTGAGAAAACCAAAGAACCATTGCCAGATAAAAACAGTATCTAAAGTCATATATCATGTTGGATTTATTTACCTAAGAAATAGCCTTATTTAGGTTAATTTTATTTAAATTTACTAAGCTCAAATTTTAGATATAGTACATGAAAAATTAAGAGATAAAAGTATCACACGCTGAAAGCAACTATGAATTCCTGAGGCAAAGTCCCCCTATCCCCCAAATGAAGTGTATAACGCACTCCAGGGCACTTGGGACTGGGCTGGAAATGGTAACTGCCCGCCAAAATCTGTTCTCTCCTTTTCCAGTGACAGAGCTGTAGGTGGAAGTGTGACTGCTCAGCTGGAGCATCCCTCACACCTGCTGGGAGTCAGGGATGGCCATCTGATGAAATGCTCACCAGGGGAATGTCAGAACTACCGTGTGTCACTGCCAGGTCTGGGCTTAACATGCTTCCTCCATCCTTTCTCTTTCCTGTTGGATAAAACCTGGACAGGGAGAAGACAGAGCTTCTACCACACAGGTGACGATGAATGGCAGGCTGCTAATACCGCTGGTGATGGGAGCACAAAACTTCTTTGTTCTTTAACCCAGTGTACTCATGGATCTCCTTGTTAAAACAGTTTAGCCCTCACCCTAATGAATACTTCGCCCAACACTTCAATAAGGACAAAAATCATCCAAAGGAGACCCTAATATGCACTGAAATCCTCTAGATATTGGCTAGAGCCCTGTGACCGGTGAGGGGAGAGGACGCCTTGAGAGGGTGCCTAGTGGGATCCAGGGTGGGGTCCAGCTTCAACACCAGGGGAAAGGGCAGCGCTCAGCCCCAGAGAACAAGAAGGCCATGCCGATTTGCAAGAAAGTATTTGTCTAAAACCGTGGTCGGCCAACTGCGGCTCTCGAGCCACATGCGGCTCTTTGGTCCCTTGAGTGTGGCTCTTCCACAAAATACCATGGCCTGGGCGAGTCTATTTTGAAGAAGTGGCGTTAGAAGAAGTTTAAGTTTAAACTTAAAAAATAGCCTTATTTAGGTTAATTTTCAGTTATATGAAGAATACAAGGAAAACAGTATTGCGACATAGTGGTAATACCAGTTACAACATTCCATACGAAAAATCCTTGTTTTTAGAACACCACAGGAGCTAATTTCCAAAAATAACATTAAAACCCTTTTTTCTTTTGCCTTTAGGCTTTCTATTAATCTGGGCTGATCACTTGAGTCCTCTCAAACAATCTCAGCCCACAGTCTTCAAAAGCAGAGGTAAGACTGTTGACTTGTTAAACTGACAGGCCACGTTCAGTAACTCTATTACATTCAATATATAGTTTTAAACTTGTGGATGGTTTCCTGGCCTTCGAATGCATGGATTCAATATGAAGCAGCACTCACCCTAATTAAAAAAACCTCAACTAAATCTACTTTATAGAACTGATGCAGGGTTATTATCATGATCACAACTGTAGTTAAAACCTTAATGAACCTAAATTGTAGGCACTGGACAAACTGCCCAATTAAATGCAGTCCTCCCTCCAACAAACTCCCCATACACAAATGTGTGCCAAAAGATCACAATTTTAAAAGCCCAACAGCAGCCCCAAAGATACTTGGGTGATGGTTCAATCTAAACTTTTACACACTTTGTAAGACAGTTTAAGTTCACTGTGAAGAGCTGAGATAACAGTAACCCTAGAGTGATGTCAGTGTTAATTCATAATTCAAAACCAAATGTCAAAAGAAACCAAGACTTATTTGGAAAGGATGAATCACTGAGTAATATTTGCATTAATTGTAAAAGCAGGTTTTATTTAAAAAATTTGAGCCTACAATAAGCCCTTGGAAGTCAGGGGTTAGGAAAGGCCAGGGAAAGCCCCTTCTGCACCCAGCTCCCCAGCCCTTCCTCTCACTTTTCCTTCGCACAGTGTTGGAAGCCGCTCATTGTCCTCACTAGCAGAGAGGTGTGGACAAGGAACCCAGAGAGATGGTCAACCTTGGAGCTCTGAAAGGTCAGAGCCAACCACCCACTGTTTAGTTGAGACAATGGTAGCTAAAACAACTTCCACCTTTTAGTTTTATGTAAATTCTTGCTGATTGTCTATTATTGGAATTGCCAGCCTAAAGGCTATGGGTGTATCCCATAGTCTTAATAAAAGGGATAGCAAGGCCAGAACAGGGTGGAGTCCTTCCCCTTGAGTTGGGCTCCGGCCTGACCCCCAATATTCCCAAATTAATATTTTCTAGTCTCTTTCATTTGTGTGTGGTCTCCTCCAGAGCCCGAACCCTGAACCTGAACCCTGAACCACGCTGGTCATGGGAGGGGCACTCGCAGCACAGTTCTGTGCTTTTGAGGAAGGACTTTGAAGCAGAAAGGGAGGTACTGGGTTGACTGCTGAGAAGACACTCCTAAACTCTGCATCGTGCACGCCCCGCCCCCTCACCCCCCCCAACGGTGAGGTTTGAAGAAAAATTTTCATACCATGGAAAGAAAAATAGAAAATGCAGCTGCCTAGAAAATAAAACATCTTCTCCAGTGTGTTGCTTGTATTTCCCAGGTGAGAAGCATATGTTATAACTAAGTTCTGAATATGTGGTGAGTTCTTCATGCAGTGTCTAATGAATTATTTTCTGCACATATGTGCCAACCCCACATCTGACATCAAAGGCCAGCAGGAGGACGTCTTAGTGGAGGCAGCAAGACCAAGGCCATAGGGGTGGACCATTAAGGTTGGAGTTGGAGGCACTATAGTCATAGTTTTTACGCAGGGCCCACTATAAGAAAATATATTCTTTTTATTCTACTAGATTTCATTTTTTTAAAAATCCTAACATGTTTTAAACCCAGGAAACAATTTCAAGATCCACTAATGGGTCACAATCTAAAGTTTGAAAACAGAATCTGAGGTGCCATCCAGTGTAGGAATCAGAGTGAGAAAGTTTCTCTATTTTTAAGATTATATCCAGCCACAACAGACACCGCTGCTTAGGTGTAATTTTAATGCCTCATCTTGGATAGCAAAGAGGATAGAATTTCAAGCAAAAGAGTGACTTTTCACCATTTCTCTGCTGAATAATCTACACTAATAAAAGAGTAAGATTCAAATTGACCATACCTTTGTGATGCCCACCAGCCAATCAGGAGTATGCAAATTAACCCAACAAAGATGAGGGTTAATTTGCATACACAGGCACCAAGCAGCCGGGGGTGGGGCGTTCCGCACTGCCCCAGCTGCTCTGGGCCTCTGGGCAGTGTGGGAAGGCGGAAAGGTGGCCTCAGGCCCAAGCGAAGGCAGTGCCAGCAACCAGGGGAAGGAAGGCCCATTCTTGCACAAATCTTCGTGCATTGGGCCTCTAGTAAATTATAAAGAGAAAGAATATGCCAGAGCCTCTTTTTATAGAAGAATTATTTTTGAGAGAGAATGTGCTGTAAGGCACAGGACATGTAATACACATAATGTGAAAACACTCAAATGAGAGTATCTTTTGACTTTGCAACTCTACTTCCAAAAATTATATGAGCAAGTGTGAAAGGACATAAGTACAAGGATATTCATTGCAGCAAAAAAATAAAAATGTAGCCCTAACCGGTTTGGCTCAGTGGATAGAGCGCCGGCCTACGGACTGAAAGGTCCCGGGTTTGATTCCGGTCAAGGGCATGTACCTTGGTTGCAGGCACATCCCCAGTCAGGGGTGTGCAGGAGGCAGCTGATCGATGTTTCTAACTCTCTATCCCTCTCCCTTCCTCTCTGTAAAAAATCAATAAAATATATAAAAAAAAAGTAGATGTCTTTTGATAGCAGATTGTTCATATTTATGCTATATTCATAAATATTATGTAATTCTTAAAAATAGCAATTCAGATATTTATATAATAACATGGATAATTTTACTTCCTAAGTTAACATTTCTATGCTTTACTCTTTTAACTCATTTATGTAATTGGAAATGTACATTATAATAGAAAAAAGAGAAAATCAAGTCCTATTCTGAATTTTAAAGTTTAAGCCCGACATTTTAAACAATTAATGACATATGGTGAATACTACATGAAATATGGTATGAGACAAACATTTATAAGCACTATTGATATCCTCTTTATAA
Organism: Corynorhinus townsendii; assembly: GCA_026230045.1. Taxonomy (NCBI): domain Eukaryota; kingdom Metazoa; phylum Chordata; class Mammalia; order Chiroptera; family Vespertilionidae; genus Corynorhinus; species Corynorhinus townsendii. The sequence goes on along the minus strand of JAPDVU010000001.1, from coordinate 72,294,259 downwards.
TAAATGTAATAGAAAAAAATTCAGCTCTAAATGTGCTGTTTTACATCTTTTTGATGATATATTGGCTTTGTGAAGACAGCAGAAAAGTTAATGGTCGGTTTAGTTACTTTTCTCACAACAGCTGATTTTTAAAGTTTTTGAAAAAGAATAAATATTTGTGTCCCACCATATATAGCTTTGTATAAACTCATTTTCCATTCTTCCATCTACTTCCAGCTCTCTGATGTTTCTTTTGGGTGCAATGTGACCAACTAACATCTAGAATAGCTACCCAGTGAGTAAAAACACATTGTGCTTGGAGTTGATATAAGATAAGGTCCCTGTTCACAACTTAATGTCAGTCTAATAGGGATGGAAGATATATATACAACATTCAACCATTAATTCATTCAAGCTTAATGGTCCAACCATGTGGCCTTGGTCTTGCTGTTGTCACTAAGAACTCCTTATGCTGGCCTTGATGTCAGTGATACAGAGCATACGGTAGCCATTTTATTAGTTGGCATAATAATGTTTATAATAAACTAGTGGCCCGGTGCACAAATTCGTGCACATTGAAAGAAAATTAATTAGAAGGTGGCCGGCGGGGCAGGACTGAGCAAGACAGGCTGAACATGCCCTGGAGCCAACCTGGGGTGGCGCCATGGCTCGAAAGGCACCTGTGTAGTGTGCAGGGTCCCTCCGGCAGGTGGGGTCCCTCAGCCTGGACTGTGGGGATCAGGCCGAAACCGGCTCTCTGACATCCCGAGGGATCCCGGAGTATGAGAGGGCACTCTGCAAAGTTGCTGTCATACAGGGTGTGGAATGCAAACACAAGTGTGCAGTAAACCAGATTCGGGCCAACAGTGCCCCAGCAACACATAACCCCAGCCGAAGGTGGAATTGTGCAGCCCTGTGAGGAATCGGGCTCTCTCCTCTCTGGTTTTGGGATGTGTCATCTGAGAACTGCTGCTGTCAAGTCTCTGCAGCTCGGCAGCTCCTGCGTTGGGCATCTGCCCCCGGTGGTCAATGCATGTCATAGTGACCGGTCAGATGGAGGGACACTTAGCATATTAGCCTTTTACATATATAGAAGATTGGGAACAGAAATTTAGACAGTAAAAGTTTTTGGCATTCTGAGAAAAATAAAGTATTTTTATTTTTTTTCCATCCTGTAGTTATGGGTATATTGCCACATTCCCTCTTTATTCCTATCCTTATCACTGCTGAGTAAAATGTTTGCATTTTTTCCTCCAGGGACATTTGGCAATGTCTGGAGACATGGTTATCTATCATAGCTGGGTGGGTGGTCCTCACGGCATCTAATGTGTAGAGGTTAGGAATACTGCTAAACATTCTATAATGCATAGACAGTCCCTCACAATAAAGAAATATCCTATCCAAATGTCAATGTGAAGAATAAGAAACCCTGATGAATGCCATTGCTTCATGTCAAGTGCTTGGGTTCACATGGAGAAAGAACTAAACTTGATTGCCTACCTCCCATGCTTTACATATTTCACTTAATTCTCACAATAATCCTGAGAAATACCGTCCCAGATGAAAAGACTCAGGTTTAGAGAGAGTAAGTTATTACTTAGGTTGACAGAGTAATGCTGGTGAATCTGACTCCATAGACTATGGTTTGTTCATCTAAGAGGCAGAAGTGATTTTCCTCCTGGACTACCAAATTTATTTACTTTAATACAGTGTCTTGCTCCAGGTCTCCTGAATGTTCAGGTTTGAGCTAGTCTACCCATAGCATAGCCTGAAAAGCAAAAGAAAACTGTGACAATACACAAAACTCAACTGAGGTCTTCCTCTGACAATCAAATGTGGAGGTGAAAATACCAAACAATGTAACTCAGCTTTCTGTTTTGTTTTACTTATCTCCTTTGGTCAACTTCAGAGCACAGAAGGAGGACAGAGAGGTTTTCCTGAAACACAGAAACATATCCATAGAAAACACCATCTTCGCTAATGGTATAATCAAAGTATGTCTATATTTAAAAATAAGATATATTTAAATGCTCCTTGAATACTTCATTAACTTAGTCATTCATTTGAAGAAAACACTTGGGCTTACGAGGCTTACTGTGTGTCAGCAAAGACACCAAAGCACACAGCGTGACACAGTCCCTGTACTCACAAAGCTTGTAGTTGTGGTAGATTGAAAGCAATGGACAAAATTCTTTGCAACTCCACCCCACGAAAGGTAAAACCTACGTCTCCATCCCTTGAATCTTGGCGGGCCTGTAACTTTCTCTGACCAATGGAATGAGACCTTGCAACAACATTCTTGCTTTCTTGAAACAGTGCTGCCATGTGAACAAGCCTGGGCTAGCCCTCTGCAGGATGAGAGACCACGTGGAGCAGAGAGGGAAAGTCCTAGTGGAGGCTCCCCCAGACCAAACACCACCAACTGAGCAGCCAAAAGATTTCAGAGATCAGCAGAGGCAACCCAGACTACCTGGACAGCCCACCGCATGGGGAGAAATACAAATGTTGTGTTTTAATTAACTTTGTAGTGATGTTTATCTGCAGCAGAGGATAACTAATGCAAATAGGCATTAAGCTTAGTAAGTAGAAAGACAAATAGGCAAAATCAATGCAACATGGTAAGAGTTGTGGGAAATGGAGGATATGTGTGGCATGGGTTAGTTACCTTGGTGACTCAGTAATTACACTTTCTTTGTTAGGGTCCTATTCAGATAGCATAGTAAACAATATGTTTATAATAAAGTGGGAAAAGAAATTGAGACATCTAAAGTTTTACTTGTCCTTTTTACTCTATTGGCCTATTCAGTTCCAAATGGACAAAAGAAATAAGTACATTAGTAAAAACCAAACAAAACAAAAAAACAAACCCCCAAAAACTGTGGTATAAACAGAAATAAAATTGGTTCTGTTAAAAAAACCCTTTAAAATGTCAATATTAATAATTCCTGTTAGCTTTAAGTAGTGATACCATTATAAACAAGTTAATCATCTTTTCAAACCCTCTAATTCTCCAATATCTAAAACCAAATTCATCATTCCTGCAGCAACAGACCCCATTCTTGCCTTCCCAATTTCTGCCATTATATCAATCATTCTGTCAGGTATTCAAGTTCAAAATTTCAGTCACCTTTTTTTCCTTTTCCTCACTCATATCCAGTCAATAATCAATTTCTGCTAATATGGGGGGGGTGTTATTTCTTGTATCTCCCTCTCTGTTCCATTTCCACTGTTTCATCCTACTTAAACCTTCATTGTCTCACCTCTGAATGTCAATAATAACCTCCCTGCTATTCTCTCTTACTGTGGTGTTACTTTTTCCTTAAAATTCTTTTACATTATTGCCATATTACTTACAAGATAATCAAAAGCCCAAAAACCACTCAACATATTAATTACTACATTAAATCATGTTATAAGCATCTCCTATAATTATATACTAACCAAACCCTCTACTATAAGCAGACTGGTCATTCAAAAACACCTTGGTCATTTCCATCTTGTATATTTGTTGAAAGTATGTCCTACATCCTGAAATGCCATATTTCCTATTTAAATACTTTTGGTTCCTCAAGCCTCTACTCAAATCCGACCTCTGCCAAGAAACCCTATATTTCCCCTGTAACCTACAGCTCTGTAGTCCACAGAAGGGCTATCAAACTTAAGTATACTGGTGATTTTACAGTTGACAAGATAGTTTTACAGAAATTTAACTTAAATCTCTATATTAACATCTTCTTAAGTGGATATAAATGTCTGAGAGTAGACATAATGGTTTCTTTTTTTGTATTTCCAAATCAGTAAGCATTAAGTACTTTTTAAACAGTTGTTGCTTGCTTAATTTAATTTTTAAATTGTTTTAAATTTATTTTAGAGAGAGATAGAGGAAGGGGAGAGAGAGAAAAACACTGATTTGTTGTTCCACCTCTTTATGCATTCATTGGTTGCTTCTTGTATGTGACCTAAATAGAGATTACCCACAACCTTGTTGTATTGAGACAGTGCTCTAACCAACCGAGCAATCCAGCCAAGGCAACATAAGTACTTTTTAATTAATATTGCATGAATAACAAGAAATACTGCAACTTCTTGCTTGTCAAAATGTGAACTTCTGGTTTTAGTCATGACAGAGTAACAGTTAATAAACTTGCCTTTTAGCCATACTCAATCATAAAACTATGCAAAATAATTGAAGTAATAATCTATGACAGAGGACAAAAACAGCATAGGGCTGAACAACGTAAGAGAATGGAAACACTTGAGGTGAGCTCCAAATTCACTTTTGATTGACAGCATGTTCCAAACCATGACACAAGGAAGTAGAGCACCAAGAGAAAAACAATCTCAGTAGGCAGGGTATCAGAAAGGAAGGATTCACATAGAAAAAGAGGCTTAGAAATTTGCAGAGGGGTAACCTCTAGTCCTTAGCCAAATATTAAACCATGCTTATGTAGGACAAGACTCTGCAAAGCCTACTAGAAAACAGATTCTTGGGATAAGAGCTGAATAAAAATTCCAGAAGTTCCTGGAACTTCTGAGAGACACTGAAGTTCCAATTATCCAAGGTGAAGAGACATCAATGAACAATCTGAGAATTCAGTTGTGATTCCAGAAGGACCATGCAATGGGATTAAGGGATATACCCTACAATAAGGGGCACTCTAAATCCATTTCAATAAAACCAGGTGATTCACCAGTAAATTTTTTGCTTGTTACAAGAAAACTCAATGGTCTTTTAAAAAGACAAAAATCTATACTCTGTCCAATGTACAAAAAAAAAAAAAAAAAATCAAAACATGTAGAGAGGTAGGAAAGTATGACTCAAAAAATGACATAAATGCTAGAATTAGCAACCAATGACTTTATTTTAAAAATATCTTTATTAATTTTTAGGGAGAGGGAGAGAGAGAAACATAAATATGAGAGCAAAGCATTGACTGGCTGCCTCCTGCACACTCCCTACTGGGGATTGAGCCCACATGCCCAGGCATGTACCCCGACTGGGAATCGAACCAGCAATCGTTTGGTACATGGGATGATACCCAATCAACTCAGCCACATCGGTCAGGGCACAACCAATGACTTTAAAATGACTAATAGCAATATGTTGGAGAATATAAAGGAAAAAATGGACATAATGAATGAACAGATAGGAAATCTCAGCAGAGAAATTAAAACTCTTAAAAAATAAAAAGATACAAAGAAAAATTCTAGACCAAAATGAAATTTCACTAAGTGGACTTATCAGCATATTGAACATTGTAGAATAAAGGATCAATAAACTTAAAGAATGGCCAATAAAATGTATCCAAACTGAAGCATGGAGAAAAAAGGCAGAAAGAATTAAACCTCTTCAGTGACCTATGAGACAATATCAAGTGGCCTGCAAGTTAGAGTCCTACAAAGAGAGAGGAGAAGAGACAAATGCTGAAGAAATAATCATCAGAAATGTTCTATATTTGATTTTTAAAAAATCAAACCATAAATACAAGAATCTCAAAGATCCCCATGTTGGATAAAGAAAAATAAAACCATGCGTGGTCCCATTATAGCCAGACTGTTAAGAACTAATGCTAAAGAAAAAATCCTAAAAGCATCAAGGGATAGGGGGAATTAAGATAATTATAATGGCTAACTTCTCATTGGAAACAATAATGAAAGTGCTGAAGGGAATAAAAAAGATCAGTGTATGATTCTATATTTAGAAAAAATAACCAAGAGCTGAGAGAATTCATCATTAGCAGGCCTGCTAGAACACATGTTAAAAAGAAGTTCTTCATGCTAAAGGGACATGATACCAGATAGAAACTTGGCCCTACATGAAAGAATGAAAAATGCCAAAGATAATGAATATGTAGGTGAGTATAACACTTTTTTTCTTGTTTGGTATTAAAAAAAATACAATCTATTTGGGGGTTTATAACATAAACATGAGTAAAATGTATAATAAACAGCACATTGGAAGGGAAGAAGACAAATGGAAGCATAGTACTGTCAAGTTCTTATATTATACCAGAGGCCCGGTGCATGGAGAGTTCCTTATATTTATCACATTGGTAATCAAAAATTGTCTTTGTAACTTCTCACATGCATTTTTCTTAAGTTGATCTATCTATCTCAATATGGTAAGAAAATCTGAAATCTTCCAAATAACACTATTATATTAAAGAAACAATTTTGGAGGTAGATACTCATTTAATCCAACCCCTCATTTTTTTTTTTTTACTTTTTATTTGCACAGCACCTAGTAAGTTTGCTGAAATGAATATGTAAATTACTAGACAAAATATCAATAGACTGTACAAATAAAAAGTAAGACAAAGTCCCTGCCCTAACATATTTTCTGCCTGGATTGCATAAGAAGTCAAGAGAACATGGATGGGGGGCATGTTATTCGTTAAGGGTCGGTCAGGGAGAATGAATAGAAGGAGAGAGAAATGGTATGCCTGAACCATGCCTGAAGATTGTGCTGTTAGCACTATGGCTAAGAAAGAAGCGTGTATGTAGAGGCATTCAAAGTGAGAAAATATGGTGGACAAGGAACTGAAAATTGATGTGGATGATATGAGAAGGAGGGGGATGGGTGAGGAGCAAGGGTGGGAGGTGAGGTGTGCAGCAATCAGCTTGTGAAGATAACGAAGAACCATTTCAGAAATATAAAGATCCTGACATGATTAGACTTGCACTTTAGAAATGTGACCCTTCTGCTGGAATAATGGATGGAATAGAAGCAGGAGATAATTTATTAGGAGACAGTGCAAAAATAAACCAGAAATTCAGTGAGGAAGAAATGAATTCTGGAGATGAGGAGGCGGCTGAGTTGATACCAGGGTAGAACTTGGGGCTAGACTGGAGGAGATAAGTGAGTATGCCTGAAGAACAGGTTCCCAGATTTCTGGTGTGGGACACCTGCTGAATGGACCACAGTGGCCAACGACTGCATTCCCTAGTGTGCTAGGGTACCACCTTGGTGCGTGGGGATGATTAATTGGATATTGGCATGCTGATGGGGACATCTATGCGATACATAAGTGCCTCAGCAATAAAATTATCGTTTTCTGTGGCTTGCCCAAAATGACTGGGCTCCTTCAGTGTAACAGATATTTAATAAACACAGCACAACTGCCCCCCAATCATCCATTTATTTCAATATAGGATTAAACTACCTCTTTAAACAACATCAACTATTCTAATGGACTTTCTAAGAGAAATAGGATACTGTCCCTGACCATCATGACAAAGGGTAAATGACCAATAAGATAATGTTTTAAAATAGTTAGGAAATATTAAAATAGTCTAAGGTGTGGTTGTTAAATTTAGTTAAATGTCTAAAACAGGAAATTGGGTAAACACATGGATAGAAAACATAAAGATATTACTTCAAATGAATGCTATGATTTGCATGAGAGCAAGGAAGTACACTTAATTGTTGTCACATACCATGATTCTGATTTCAATTTCCCAGGTATTCTGATGTTTGCTTAATCACTTCTAAAGTGTTCTCAGAATGTGGGGGAAATGACCATTGTTTTTAATTAATTAAAAATAGGATAATTCACAGTGAAATGTCTGTACAAACCTTCTTTTCAAGGGCAATCTCTTTCTGCTTTTTTCATTATGATCCTCCCATACTCATCTATGATATACAGAATTAACCCTTTTCTCTGAATTCTGATTCACTTTCTATATTATTTTCTTTTTCACATTCAAGTCAATAGTAAAGTTCAAGATCTAATTTTATAGAGAACTTCCCCCCTAAACTTTTATCTGTGCTTTCAATATCTTTTATTTTGGCCAAATTTTCAAGACTCATAGGTTTGAAACACACACACATAACATTTAACTTACATACCTTACTATATATTAGCATAAAAAAATAAATGAATTAAATGAATACAGTATGGGATTAGCTATATTTTTGGCTCATTTTAATCCATCTCCTACATAAAGTATTTCCCTTACTGTCTTGGTTGGCTTGAAATCAGCAGTGTGAGCACATTTCAAAAAAATAATCTTTCCTACTTCCCAGATATTTTATATTCAGTTTTAATTTTATATAAACCATTGGTTTTGGGTATTCCCTTAAGTACTTTCCTGAAATCCAAGAGAACTATAATACATAATTGTTTAAGTTATATTCTTGACCTTTTTCATGTTTCTTCTTTTCTACTTTGAATTTCCTCTATATGAACAGCCAACCATACTCCTTCCACCCTTTCACATCTTTATTTTAACTGCATAAGTCATACAGGTGTTTGTGGCATACAGACAGCATTATATTAGATGCCGTAAATTGTAAGGGACTCTTTACCTTTGACCTCACCACCACACCTAGCCTACCTTTAAAATAAAAAGACACAAGTTTACACATCAAATCTTAATGATCAAACACCAATAAATGGTTAAATCCTAGAAAATAAACTTATACCTAAGTTAAAAACTGGTAGACAAAGAAGTTCTTCAAATATCAGTAAGACATGAGTCAGGATTTTATGTTAAAACATTTAAAAAATAGTCATTTCCTACATTCCTAATATTCTTGTCTGGGAAGGCATATTTTCTAAGATAATTAAGTAATTTATTTTCACTATTAAAATGAAATGCAGGTTTGGGCACAGAATCAATAGGTAGGTAGTTTGATAAGGAAGTTTGTCATCACTTTTAATTTTTTCCTTTCACGCTTGATATATGTTAGGATTTTTTGGATGTAATGAGGATAAACATATAATATATTTCAATGCCCTGACATTGAAATATACTATAATATATTTAATCCAAATGATAAGCAGTAATAAATAAAAACTTAAAAAGAATTGCTATTTTGACAAACAAAATTCATTATAGAGATCAAATTACATTTTAAATGTTAATTAAAAGGTGTGCTTAAAACTTTATGCAGTTTTATATTTTGAGCCTCATATATTTATATTTTGAGCCTCAAAAGGCTAAAATCTAAGAGAAGTCCAATAGCTTTATTTTCCACTATAAAATGTATGGCTAGGCCCTAACCGGTTTGGCTCAGTGGCTAGAGTGTCGGCTTCAGACTCAGGGGTCCTGGGTTCGATTCCGGTCAAGGGTATGTACCTTAGTTGTGGGCACATACCCAGCTCATCGATGTTTCTAACTCTCTATCCCTCTCCCTTACTCTCTGTAAAAAATCAATAAAATATATTTTAAAGAAATATATGGCTAGTATGGTAAAGATTAGGACAGTGTTATAACTTTGGGTTTTTGTTTACACTTCTCTTAATGCCCACCCAGAAGCTGTAGATTGCACTGATCATGTAACAGAACACAGCAAAATTTATTATTCCCTGGGCTCTTCTCATACGGAAGCTACAGTCAGAGTATTTGGAGTGTTTTATTATTTTAACTAACAAGCACTGCTGTTATTCACTTTCAGAGTCCTTTTTAACAATGACATCTTTACAGTGTAGTTGTTAGATAAGTAAACATTTAGTTTCTTCCTCAGTCTGTTGGTAACAACAAAAATCATTATACATCTATGTATTTGTAAAGTTTTTAAAATTAACTTTTAAAACTTGACTGTAGGTTTAGAAGTGATTGGAAGAGAGGCCAGGGTCAGAACCAGAATGAGGTGGGCAGCAAAGCAGAGGGGACTGAAGTGGGCAGTTTTCAATAAAATGGTTCCTACGCTCCCTGGGTGCACAATGACACCAGGAGGGAGGGTGTTGGCACTGTGCTCTGTTCTAGTCTGGATGGTATATTTCATTTCATACACTGTGTCCACACAGAATAAACAGAGTCAGAGTTTCGAGGACAATTTTCTGAAAACGCTACAACTGAGAAATAATTAAAACAACAACAACAACAAAAACTGGCATGATGAGGCTCAGGTTTTACAGTCACAAAATCATTAAAGTACAAAAGTGCAAAGTACAGTAAATTTTGCTGTCTGCTAGTTCTTGAGGTTTCCAGCTAGTAACTCCCCTCCTACTCCAGTTGTTATATGTGGTATTTAATGCATATTTGTGCTCACATTTTGATTAATTTAGATAGGCTTTAACAATCTTTGGATTACAAGGCAGTGCTTGTAACATTGTTTCCTTTCCTAGAGATACTAACATTGAAATTACAGTTCCAGTGCTCAGAGGAATGCTAGCCTAGCCAAAAAGTTACTTTTTTTAAAACTTGCACAAGCACCTTTTACCATTTCAATTACTTTATTACCTTGTTTGATGAGTGCCTTTAAAACTTTGAAACTAAAAGCCATTTTTTTCCAGTTCATAAACTCCTCTGTCAGAATGAAATGCTTCCCTTTTGGAAGGCGCTGGGTACTTTTGAATAAATTACTTGTTCTGATAAACTTCAAGTGTCCTTTAGATAAGAAAGGAATATCTAGGAAGGAAGAACTAGTTTTTGGCTCCCTTTTTCCCAGAAGGCAAGGCAAAGTGGTATAATTCTTGTTCCTTGCAGAAAACGGTTGCCCTTTTTTAAACAAACAAATCTAAACTTATGTCATTCCTTCATTCAACAAATAGTTACTGATTGCTCAATGTGTACCAACAAGCACAATGTTCAGTGTCAGATAGTTGTCAGTATAGATGTGATCTTTTTAAAACTGGAACTACAGGATTTTTATTCTCTCAGGTAGCTCTTTTTCCTCTCCTTTTTATTATTTTTTTCCATACTTAGGCTCTTAAAGAATATAGAATCTTTACAGTCTTCTTTAAAGCTCAGTCAGAATTTTTCCATAATTTAAAGAAATTGAGTCCATGGATAGTTTAAATTTATTAATATCTGTTAAAAGTACGAATCATAATAAAGCTGGTTATAAGATTTTTGGCCTCATGGTAAAACGTAAATGAAAATAAGCTAATTTGTAATGGGGAATTAAACCACCATTTCATTATTCTAATTTCAAAACAGGCAACAAATTAAAGCAGGTAAAACTTGTTTTACTGATAATTAAATCTAATAATGACTACAGAAAATATGAGAAGAGAATAATTAACCATTTCTTTTTAAAGTTTAAAATATATTTATTATTAATACTCTAAATAAAACAAATATTTTCAATCATCACCTATACTCTTGAGGATTCTTATAATCTTTAAGAAATCACATCTTATATTACATACTTTGTGTAAAGCTGTTGGCTTTAAATTATTCATAGCGCAGCAATAAGATTTTATTTCACAATTTATTTTCTAAACCATTAGCTGATCTTCAAGGGTAGGTTTACCAATCTCATCTGAAAATATGAAAGATAGTTTGTTAATATGCACTCAGGAATACCTTTTTTAACACAGCAGAAACCAAAGGCATAAAGCAATTTCATTATGAAAAAAAACTACTACTTTTAAAAAAATCTAACAGTGAGGCCCTGGACTCTCATTAATAACTATCACAAAGATAAATGTCTTGGTTATGTACTCCAACTATGAACTCTACCAAATTAACTGATTTCAGTTATTAATCTTTTTTATTACACACACACACACACACACACACACACACACACACACACAAGCACGCATGCGCATGCACACTGGCACAGTCAAGGAGCCAGGACCGTGCCACAAATCCAAACATTCCTCTCTGAGGCTGAATGCCTCTAGTTCTTCAAACCCTCAGGGTCTCCTAAAAAGTGACAGGGTCAACTCAAAGGGGTATATATGCTTCTGATGATTTATCTGCTCACCTCTAAGAACACTACAGTGAGTTCAGTATTTATAGTGCAAGAGTGCAAATGAGATTAACTTCCAGAAAGCTGGGTAAACTGGCTCAGTGTAGTTTATTGGTCACCAAGAAAGAAGTTGTCAATTAACTCTAATCAGACATGTAGAAACAGAAGACTTAAAAGTATCCTCCAGCACTAAATTCTATGCTTCCTTCTCTTCTTTCTTCTCTTCTTATCTATACTAATAAAAGGGTAATATGCAAATCATGGTGACGCCCTCACACCGTAATGACCAATCAGCAGGAGTCTGGATGCGCAGCAGGTGCGGGTGGGCAGGGCTGTGTGCATGGCGGGGGATGTGAGGCTGCATCCTCTGCCTGGCGCCGGCCAGGGATGTGATGCTGCAGTTGTTTATTTATTAATAAATTTATATATTATTTTCATATGCATTTTACTTTCTTTCATCTCTGACACTTCTATCATAGAGAAAGGGCAAATAGCAATATTAAATATTTCCTCTAATTCCCTTTTAATGTGCACGAATTTTGTGCACCGGGCCACAAGTAACATATAATAATCATGCCACCTTATAGGATTTGTATTATAAACAGAAAACCAATCTAGCAAACAATGCAACTTTCCTACTAAGTAAGGTAAACCAATGAGGAATTTTGTGTAGCCATTGATTCTGAGCCACTGCTGCTAATGTGATTCATGATCAACCTGCAGAAGGGCATAACTCAATATTTACTCTATTGGTTAAACTACCTGCATTTCCAGAAACACTTCCTACTGCACTCATCGCTATGCTCAGAACAGGACATGTAACAGTAAGTTCTGGAGAAGGGAAAAGATGATATTGAACTATCAAAAATCCATATGGAAACTCAGACATTATTTTTTAACGTGTTGTTTTAAAATGCTGTTCTTTCTTCTCCCAGGTTCAAACTAATTGAAGGTTATAAAGTAACCACATCCCCCAGAGGCCAGAACTTTCACCTCTTCTGAACAGGGGAATACCTCTCCTAAATTAGGTGAAAAATAAGGTCTTGCTGATTGAACGAGAGTCCCAGAGTCTTATAACCTCCCATTCCTTATCTAGACCTCCTATCTAGCACAATGAGCAGCCCCTGAAAGTCAAGTTAACTTACTGTAACTTACTTCGTCCATTATCTGGAAGTCTAAAAGCATGAGTGAAAACAACCTGAGTAAATATTAGTTTCTCAAACTAGCTTCAATTTGTTCCAAGGAACATGACAAGAGAAATATGAGGAATAGGATCAACTAAATCTAAGTTCTGCCTATTCCAGACTAACTGAGCTTTAATCAGCTGCAACTCGGTCACCACAGAGGCTCTTGTCGAAGAGGTAGAAGAAGGAAGTACAAAGATCAAAGCAGTGCTTACAAAGGGGAACAGCTATTTTTGTACGTATACTCCACTATTTACTAACTGGGCTTGAAAAACAGGGGCATTTAGACAATCCACGTGAATGCTAACTGCAGAACATAAGCTAAAACCGAAATTACAAGATAAAAACACAAATTTTCAAATCGCCACCAACCCCTAAGTGGATTATCTTTTATTCTTTAAAAAGTCATGCAAACAGGTTAAATCTACACTCCACGAATCTTCCCTTGTGTTCACATCTGTCCAGTAGGCTGTAGCCCAGGAAGACATTTTATTTAAACAAGCTCCAGAGCAAATTGAGGAGCTTCAGGCATATCCATAGGGATGAAGAATTTCAGGAGATTCCATTTGTTTTTCTCACTTTACCAATTTAATTACATAATAAATGCAAAAGGCTACAAGACACAAATCTTTTTATTTCCTGGCTTCTCACGTTCATAAGCTCAAAAGACTATTTTGCTTTAAATAATTTACATCATTTATTTAGCACATCCAACAGTAAAAGAGTCTCTAGAAAGCACAATATTGAAATCAAGAAAACAACATACATCAAGGAAGGGCTTTATGTTAATCAAGTGTCCTTTTTAAAGTTTGAACAAACATTAGTGCAACTTAGGAGTACTAAAGAATATCCAATTAAGGTATTTTGCTAGAAAAATAAGCACTGAACATCTTGATCCCAAGCTTTAAGTGTTTACCAAAGATCACCAGTTTGTAGAAGAACATTTGTATGCCGGAGCTATTGAAGTGTTTTAGTAATATCAGTCATTTTCTTAGATCATGGGCTTTATAACAAAATCTTTAGGTTAAATATGCCTACTTAGTAAGCTGCAATGTTGAAAAATCCTACTTAACAAGTCCATGAAAAACATCTGAAATCTTGATAATCAGATCCTGTATCATGAAGTCCCGTTTAGGTTTCAGGATAGACCAATACTAATAAATCAGGGCAAGCATCTCCATCAGTATTTGTTTTTAAAGACCATGAGAAAACTTGTATTTAGGCAAGGCTTTGTTTCTATCATTTAGTTGTAGAGGTCATGCACAATACATGGTACCGTTGCTCAAGGGTTTTACATAACCAGAGCGTCTAAAAAGTGCTCTAAGTAGGTAATTTCTTTTCCCTCTTAAATGCCAGGCCCTGTAGGATCAGTACCAAGCCCTCCTTATTTTGAAAGTGAATGTACAGGACCTATACTAGGTGAATATATTATGTCCTGGGTGTGTGTGTGGTGGTGGGGGGGCGTTCTTTTTGAAGCAGGAGACGAAGGAATAAAGACTGTCCCTTTCCATTTCGGGGAGCTGGGGAGGGCTTTCCCAGCCCAGGGGGACTGCCTTGACTTCTGCTTTCATTTCATGGAACGCCCTTAGGCGAAATCTGGTTCAGCACTGCACCAACCACCATCCCCACTCGCCTCGGAGCCCAAGCGCACCTCAACCCCCAAGCCGTCCCCCAGCAGGGGTGGGGGTGGGAATTGGAAAAAAAAGTTTGCCAGAGTTGCCCTCTGGGTCCCGCTCCCGCCCGGCGGAGGGAGGTGAAGAGAAAGGACAGCTGGGCAGCCGCGGCCTCGGGTCGCCGGCCCCGCCGCGTCCGGATGTGCCTTCCCCTCCGTCGCCAATCTCAAGTGCCTCTCCACTCCTGTCAACCTCCTCCTACGGTGCTGCCCAGCAGTTAGCGCGGGAATGAGGAAGTCCGCGGGGCCGTGGGGTGCGGGGCGGGAGGTGGCGGGACTCGGGCCGCAGGTCCCGGCGTGGCCACTCTCGCCCGAATATGCTTACCCTGGTGGCGCGGCGGCGCGCGGCCTCCCCGCGCCTGGGACTCCCCTCCGGGCGGCGCGGGCCTGGGGCCGGGGCCGGGGCGGCGGCGGCGGGGCCGGAGCGGGGCCGGGTGCGGGCGGCTCAGGGCCGGGCGGCGGCGCGCGGTCTCGCGGGGCCGGTCAGCGCCGCGCCATGTCGCAGCGCGGGCGGAGGGAGGCGCGGGGCGCGCGGTGGCCGGGCCGCGGCGGCGCCGCCTTCCCGGCCGCAGTGGCTCTGGCCTGGGCTGCGCGGGGCTCGGAGCGGGGCCGGCGGCCGGGCGCAAGCCGAGGGCGGCGGCGGCGAGAGGCGCGAAGGCCGGGAAGGGCAGGGGAAGCTGTCAGCGCGCCGCCGGGCGCTCCGGTGGCGAAACCTCCTCTTCCTGCCCCGGCCCGCGGTGCACTTCTCTGTCTTTCTCTCTTGCTCACTCTCTCACTTCCTGGCTGGAAATTCCCACTGACGTCGAGAGAGAAGACAGACGGACACACGCGTGCACGCCGCGGGGGCGGGAGGTGGGGTCGCCGCCGGGGGTGGGGAAAGCCCGCGCTTCTGGGGGCGCCCTGCGCCCCGGGCCCCGCGCCCAGCTGGGCTCCGGTGCCCCCGGGCGCTGCGGGGCGGAGGCCGGAGAGGGCGCGGACGGCGTCCAGGACGTCAGGGGCCCCGCGTAGCTCCCTGTCCCGGGCAGCGCTCCCGGAGCCCCGAGGGCAGGCGGACGGGGACGCCCCCTGAAGCGCCCGCGGGGTCAGGTCCTCCGGGGTGCCAGGCTGCGCGGAGGCGGTGGCGTGCGGCGCGCGGCGCGGTCGGGCGGCCCGGAGTCCCTGGGGAGGGGATGTTGGCTCGGCCTGGCGCCAAGCATGCCGTGTATAAACATAAATCTCATCTCTGTGTTCCCTTTAAATTGTCTCAGTTGCACCCAGATCTTCACAGATGAAACTGGAATTTCTGTATCATAACTGACTTCTGTCCAGGGAAGTCTGAACATCTACTGGGTTTTGGTGAGCTCTTAAACTGCTCGTTATGATTTATGTTGAACTCTCTTAGGGCATTGTTAGGCCTTTATGATAAGTACTGTCGCTAGAGTTACAGTGGTGGTGGTAGCAATGGTTTTGGTCCACAGCTCGGCGTAAGGAAATATTCAGTCCGCAAAAGAGAGTTTTTCTCTGTGTTTTGTTGTTTTGTTTTTTGCTTTCTGGAGAGACCACTACTAGAACCTGCAGACAGGTTTCCCAGTGAACATCATGCACCAGATTTGAGCGTTTATACGTGTCAGGCTCTGTACTAGACTCAGGCTGGGGATACCTTGAAGATAAATGAGCTCCGAAATGAGAATCCTTGAGTTGATATTTTAAAGTTCATTATCTCAGTGCTGAGTTCAATGACAACTGCTGCTTTAAAACATCAGTAATCAAGCAATCACCAGGCAAGTGCTGCTATGGCATTGGGTTTCCCCTAACAACTTTGCCATATTCCTTTTATGCCACCTCCCTTCCCTGCCCCTATCCCTTCCCAAAATTATAAGAATCTTCTTGGTGGAGTGTTTGGCAGAGGAGTAGAGACATTTGATTGGATCTTCGGTAAGTCTTCGCAGTGACCTAGGGACCAAACAACAATCTACTTTCGAGGGATTTGATTTAACTTCCAAGGGCTGATTGAACAGCTGGAATTCAGATGATTTGTAAAGACTGAAGACAATGTTTTCTAGAAATCCTGTGTTCTTATGTATGGACATTGTTAGGAAATGTGCCAGTACTATATTTAAGTAGGTTAATATGTAGTTTATATAAAATGATTTTTGCCAATGATGTGAGTATAAACAACAAAGTATTAGGGGAGTGGCTTTATTTCTTTATGAGCATTCACACTCTTCATTCAGGGTTGGGGAGTAAGTAGCCCTTTGCTGAAAGAATGGATAGACATGTTGGGAACAACAATTAAAGAGTGGTAATAATTGAAAAGAATTCAAATTCAAAATTATTCCATAGAATGGACTTAAAATTGAGGACCAGGTATTAGGTAGATGTGTTTAGTTTCCTAAGGATGCCTGAAAAAATTTCCACAAACTGGGTGTGTTAAACAACGGGACTTTATTCTCTCACAGTTCTGAGAGACCAGAAGTCGGAAATCAACGGGACTTTATTCTCTCACAGTTCTGGGACACCAGAAGTCGGAAATCAACGGGACTTTATTCTCTCACAGTTCTGGGAGACCAGAAGTCGGAAATCAACGGGACTTTATTCTCTCACAGTTCTGGGACACCAGAAGTCGGAAATCAACGGGACTTTATTCTCTCACAGTCCTGGGACACCAGAAGTCGGAAATCAACGGGACTTTATTCTCTCACAGTCCTGGGACACCAGAAGTCGGAAATCAACGGGACTTTATTCTCTCACAGTCCTGGGACACCAGAAGTCGGAAATCAACGGGACTTTATTCTCTCACAGTTCTGGGACACCAGAAGTCGGAAATCAAGGTGTCAGCATAGCCATGCTCCCTCTGAAGTCTGTAGGCAAGAGTCCTTTCTTGTCTCTTCCTAGCTTTTGGTGGCTCCCAGCAATCCCTGGTGTTCCTCGGCTTTTAGCTGTGTAACTTCAATTTCTTTCCTTTGTCTTTCCTTTTTAAAGAACTTATTGGGTAAAACTGGTTAACAAAATTATACAGGTTTCAGGTGCACAATTCTAAAACCCATCATATGTTCCCTGTATTGTAATGTTCACCACCTTAGTCAAGTGTCCTGTCATCGTCATCTGTGGTCCCTAACTCCTCCTCCACCTCTTCCCCCTTCCTCCCCCCTAGAATCACCACACTGTTGTGAGGGTCCCTGAATTCTCTCTCTCTCTCTCTCTCTCTCTCTCTCTCTCTCTCTCTCTCTTTTTACTCAATACTTCCATCCCCCTACCCAATAGGACCCCCCCCCCCAAAATAACTGTCATCCTGCTCTCTCTATGGCTCTGACTCTATTTTGCTTTTTAGTTCATTTTGTTTATTATATTCCACAATGAGTGAAATCACATGGTACTTGTCTTTCTCTGACTGGCTTATTTCACTTAGCATAATGCTCCCCAGGTCCATCCATGCTGTTGCAAAGGGTAAGAGTTCCTTCTGGAAAAAAAAAAATTTTTTTTATTGATTTCAGAGAAGAAGGGAGCTAGAGAGAGAAATAGAAACATCAATGATGAAAGAGAAACACTGATCAGCTGCCTCCTGCACGACCCCTACTGGGGACCTAGCCCAAAACCTGAGCATGTGCCGGGATCAGGAATCAAACCCTGAGCTAGTTTATAGGTCGACACTCAACCACTGAGTCACACCACAAGATTTCCTTCTTTTTTATAGACAGTACTATTCTATCATGTAAATGTACCACAGCTTCTTGATCTACTCATCTACTGATGGACACGGGCTGCTTCCAAATCTTGGCTATCCTATATAATAAAAGTCTAATATGCTAAGTGTCCGGTTGTCTGGTGGGCCATTCAACCAATCAAAGTGTAATATGCTAATGATATACTAAGGCCGCCTAACCACTTGCTATGACATGCACTGACCACCAGGGGGCAGACGCTCCAACTGGTAGGTTAGCTTGCTGCTGGGGTCTGGCCGATTGGGACTGAGCGAGATGGGCTGGACACACCCTGGAGCCCTTTCATGGTCCCTCCCAACCAGGGAGCAGACGTAGCGAGCTGAGCGGTAAGAAGCAGCAAGCAGGTGGGTGGTAAGGAGCGAGGGATCCTGGACTGCGAGAAAGATGTCCACCGAGGGGTCCTGGACTGCAAGAAGGCACAGGCCAGGCTGAGGGACCCCCCTCCAGTACACAAATTTTGTGCACTGGGCCTCTAGTTGTAAATAATGCTGCAGTGAACATAGGGGTGCATATATTTTTTTGAATTAGTATTTTGGGTTTCTTGGGATAAATTCCCAGAATTTGAATCATTGGGTCTTAAGGCAGTTCCATTTTTAATTTTTTGAGGTAACTCCATACTGCTTTCCACAGTGGTTGCATCAGTCTGCACTCCTGCCACAGCCTAACCAACATTTGTTGTTGATAGCCATTCTGACAGGTGTGAGATGATATATCATTGTAGTTTAATTTGCATTTCTCTGATGATTAGTAACATTGAGCATCTTTTCATATGTCTATTGGCCATCTGTATGTCCTCTTTGGAGAAGTGTCTCTTCAGTTCCTTGGCCCGTTTTTTAATTGGATTCTTTGTCATCCTGGTGTTCAGTTGTATAAGTTCTTTATAAATTTTGCAAATTAACCCCTTATCAGATCTATCATTGGCGAGTATGTCCTGCCATTCAGTTGGTTGTTTTTTCATTTTGTTGATGGTTTCCTTTGCTGTGCAAAAACTTTTTAGTTTTATGTAGCCTCATTTGTTTGTTTTCTTTTTTTTTCCCTTTGACCTAGGAGAAATATCAGGAAAAAATATTGCTATGAGAAATGTCTGAGATTTTACTATGTTTTCTAGGATTTTTATAGTTTTGAGTCTAACATTTAAGTCTTTAATCTATTTTGAGTTTATTCTTCTGTATGGTGTAAGAAAGTGGTCTAGTTTCAATTTTTTTCCCTATGTATCTGTCTGATAATACCAACACCATTTATTAAATAGACTAAATATACCCCTTTGTATGTTTTTGCCTCCTGTGTCAAATATTAATGGACTATAAAGGCTTGGGTTTATTTCTGGGCTCTCTATTCTGTTTCATTGATCTATATGTCAATTTTTATGTCAGTACCATGCTGTTTTGATTACTATGGCCTTGTAGTATAGCTTGATATTAGGTAGCATGATTTCTCCAACTTTGCATTTCTTTCTCAAGATTGTTGATGCTATTCTGGATCTTTTGTGCGTACATATAAATTTTTGGAATAAATTTGTTCCAGTTCTGTGAAATAATACTATTGATATCTTGATAGGAATTGTGTTGAATCCATAGATTGCTTTGGGTAATATGGACATTTTAATGATGTTAATTCTTCCTATCCATGAACATGGTATATACTTTCTCTTACTTGCATCTTCTTCAATTTTTTTCTTCAGTTTCTTACAATTTTCTGAGTACAGGTATTTTACATCCTGGGTTAAATTTGTTCCTAAGTATTTTATTCTTTTTGAAGCAATTGTGAATGGGACTGTGTTCTTAGTTTCCCTTTCTGATAGTTCATGATTGGTGTATAAAAATGAAACTGATTTCTGACTATTTATTTTGTATCCTGCTACTTTAATTAATTCACTTATCAGTTCTAATAGTTTTTTGGTGGAATCTTTAGGGTTCTCTATATACAGTATCATGTCATCTACAAATAATGACAGTTTTTGTTCCTTTCCAATAAGAATGCCTTTTATTTCTTCTTTTTGTCTGATTCTGTGGCTAGGACTTCCAGTACTATCCTATATAATAACAGGGTAATATGCAAATTGACCCTAAGGGAAGAACAACTGGTTGCTATGATGCACACTGACCACCAGGGGGCAGATGCTTAACACAGGAGCTGTCCCCTGGTCATCAGTGCCTCCCACAAGGGGAGCTCTGCTCAGCCACAAGCTGGGCTGAGTAGTGCAGAAGCGTTGGCAGGAGCCTCTCCTGCCTCCTCAGCAGCACTAAGGATGTCCTACTGTCAGCTTAGGCCCGCTCCCCATAGGAGAGCTCTTGGGCTGCCTGAGGGATGTCTGACTGCCAGCTTAGGCCTGATCTATAATCATCAGGGATATTCTAAACTTTTCTTTCTTTGTGGTGTCTTTATCTGTTTTTGGAATTAGGATAATGCTAGCCTCATAAAATAAGATTAGAAGTCTTTTTTCCTCTTGAATTTTTTGGAATAGTTTAAGAAGAATAGGTGTTAGTTCTTTTAATATTTGGTAAAATTCACCTGTGAAGATATCTGGTTCCCTGTGAAGACATCTGATCCCCTGGGGAGCGGACCTAAGCCTGCAGGTAGACATCCCCTGAGGGGTCCCACACTGTGAGAGGGCGCAGGCTGGGCTGAAGGACCGCCCCCCCCCACACTGAGTGCACAGATTTTCGTGCACCAGGCCTCTAGTGTTAAATAAGAGTGGTGAACATCCCCGTCTTGGTCTTGATCTTAAGGGAAATGCTTTTAGTTTTTGCTCATTGAGTATGATATTGGCTGTGGGTTTGTAATATATGCCTTTATTACATGGAGGTATGTTCTCTCTATTCCCACCTTGCTGAGAATTTTTATCATAAATGGGTGCTTGATTTTATCAAATGCTTTTTCTGCAATTATTGATATGATCGTGTGGCTTTTAGGTTTTCTATTCCTTACTCAGTTTCCTCTCCTTCTGGAACCCCTATCAGGCGGATGTTGTTTTGTTTCGTGTTGTCCCAAAGTTCCCTTAGGCTCTCCTGCTTTTTAATTTTTTTTCTAGAAGCTGCTCTACTTGGGTATTTTTTCCTACCTTATCTTCTAGCTCACTGATGTGGTCCTCTGCTTCTTCTAGTCTATTCTTGATGCTTTCTATTGAGTTCTTTACAGGAGTGATGTCATTTTTCATTTCTTCTTGGTTCTTCTTAATTTCCTCTTGGTTCTTACACATATTGTCGAATTTGTCTTTCATTCTTTTCAGCCACCTTATGACCATTTCTCTGAATTCTTTCTCTGGCAGGTTGCTTGCCTCCATTTTGTTTACTTCTTTTTCTGGTGATGCCTGCTTTTCTTTCATATGCGGGCTATTTCTTTGTCTCCCCATGGTCTCTCTTCTCCGGGTGTCTGGTTATGTAGTTCTCTCTATCCTTATCCCAGGCAAAATCTGACCTTTCCGTGGGGGAGTGTAGAGCTCCTCTGAATCCGCGTGTTTGCGCCAATTGGGGACCAGTGCTCTCTATTCTTCATTTTGTTTATGTGGTGTATCACATTTATTGATTTGCAGATATTGTACCAACCTTGCATCCCTAGAATAATACCCACTTGATCATGGTGTCTGAACTTTTTATATTGCTGAATCCAGTTTGCTAATATTTTGTTGAAGACTTTAGCATCTATATTCATCAGGGATATTATTCTATACTTTCCTTTCTTTGTAGTGTCTTTATCTGTTTTTGGAGTTAGGATAATGCTAGCCTCATAAAATAAAATTAGAAGCCTTTTCTCTCTTGAATTTTTTGGAATAGTTTAAGAATA
Source organism: Corynorhinus townsendii (assembly GCA_026230045.1). NCBI lineage: Eukaryota > Metazoa > Chordata > Mammalia > Chiroptera > Vespertilionidae > Corynorhinus > Corynorhinus townsendii. The sequence continues at coordinate 72,272,293 of JAPDVU010000001.1, read as the reverse complement.
GGTATTAGTTGTTCTTTTAATATTTGGTAAAATTCACCTGTGAAGACATCTGGTTAGGACTTTCGTTTGTTTGCAGTTTTTTTTTCATTATTGCTTCAATTTCAGTAGGTGTAATCTGTCTATTCAGAATTTCTGATTCTTTCTGATTGTGTTTTGGAAGATTGTATCTTTTTAGGAATTTATCCATTTCTTCCAGATTTTCCAATTTGGTGGCATATAATTGTTCATGATATTTTCTTACAATCCTTTGTATTTCTATGCAGTCAGTTGTTACTTCAGCTCTTTCATTTCTTATTTTATTTCTTTAGGTTCTCTCTCTTTATTTTTATTTATGAGTCTGATTAAGGTTTGTCAGTCTTATCTTTTTAAAGAACCAGTTCTTGGTTTCATTCATCTTTTGCGTTGTTTTTCTTTCTTTCTTTTTTTTTTTTACTCTATTTTGTTTATTTCTGCTCTCATCTTTATTATTTCCCTCCTTATACTCACTTTGGGCTTTGTTTGTTGTTCCTTTAAGTGTAAAGCTAGATTGTTTATTTGAGATTTTCCTTGTTTCTTGAATAGGCCTGTAATGCTATGAATTTCCCTCTTAGGACAGCTTTTGCTGTGTCCCATAGATTTTGGGTTGTTAGGTTCTCATTTTCATTTGTTTCAAGGTATCTTTTGCTTTCTTCCTTAATCTCATTATTAACCCATTCATTGTTTAGTAACATGTTATTTAGACTCCATGTCTTTGTGTCTTTTTCAGTTTTTTTTTCCTCTTGTGATTAATTCCTAGTTTCATAGCATTATGGCCAGAGAAGATGCTTGATATGAGATCAGTCTTCTTAAATTTATTGAGACTTATTTTGTGTCTGAACATGTGGTCTATCCTAGGGTTTTATTAAGACTTGTTTTGGGAGAAACCAAGATGGCGGCATAGGTAAGCACCTAAACTGCTGACTCGCACAACAATTTCAAAACTACAACTAAAAGACAGAACGGACACCATCCAGAACCACAGGGAAGCTGGCTGAGTGGAAATTCTACAACTAGAAGGAAAGAGAAAAGCTCACAGAGAATTGGAGGAACGGCAAAGGGTTGAGGTACGGCAAAGGGTCTTTGTGCGTGCAGAGAGGAAGGGCAGCTGAGAGCCTGGCTGACTTTCTCTGGCGGGAGGGGGAAGGAAGCCCCCGACTGCACTGAACCCCAGTTCTGGGCGAAACCCTGGGGACCCAGGCTCATACAGGGGGAGTCTGGACTGCCAGGTAGAGAGAAAGGCACTCGGATACTCGGAGACCCTGGGGGAGACCCAGGGGAGCCCCGGCAGGCAGGGGTCTGGAGACGCGTGCTCGAGTGCGCACAAAGACTGCGGAGGTTGCCACAGGCTTTCCCTAGCAGAAGGGAGTCGGAAGCTCCTGACTGCACTGAGCCCCAGTTCTGACTGTACTGAACCCCAGTTCCAGGCGAGCCCCTGGGGACCCACGCTCTTGCGGGGGGAATCTGGACTCTTGGGTGGAGGCTCGGGAGGCAGGGAAGGCAGAGGTCTGGAGGCACATGCGCGTGTGCAAGGGCAGTGCTGATGGGAAGCCAAGACTGTCTGCTCCACCCTGAGACTCCACCCCATCCAAGCTGAGCACAGAGGCTTTTGCAATTTGGCAAGTCTAATCTTATAAGGCTGTATCCAGCACCGAACTTCTCCCAGTATAGACACAGCTGATCCTCACAGCCAACTGTCCTGGAGGTCAATTCCTCCCAGTGATACCAATAACAATCAAGACTTAACTACAACAAGGTTATACACACAGTCCACAAAGGGGTGCACCAAGAGTGTCCACCTCAGGTAACTGGGAGGCCGACCCACTGGCCATATAGGAAACCTAGAACACAAAGCTACCCTACCAACTCAGGGAAGCAGTGAAAATGCGGTGACAAAGAAACAGATCACAAACGAAAGAAATGGAGGAAAACAAACGACTGGATATAGAATTCAAAACCACGGTTATAAGGCTTTTCAAGAATATCCTAGAAAAGGCCGGTAAATATAACGAGATATATTTAAAAAGGACCAACTAGAAATTAAACATACACTGACTGAAATAAAAAATATTATACAGAGACCCAACAACAGAGTAGAGGAACGCAAGAATCAAGTAAAAGAATTGAAATACAAAGAAGCAAAATAAAACTCAACCGGAAAAGCAAAAAGAAAAAAAATCCAAAAATTTGAAGATAGTGTAAGGAGCCTCTGGGACAACTTCAAGCGTAACAACATCAGAATTATGGGGGTGCCAGAAGAAGAGAGAGCAAGATACTGAAAAACTATTCAAAGAAATAATGACTGAAAACTTCCCCCACCTGGTGAAAGAAATAGACTTACAAGTCCAGGAAGCACACAGAATCCCAAACAAAAGGAATCCAAAGAGGACCGCACCAAGACACATCATAATTAAAATGCCAAGAGCAAAAGACAAAGAGAGTATATTAAAAGCAGCAAGACAAAAACAGTTAATTACCTACAAGGGAGCTCCCATACGATTGTTAGCTGATTTCTCAACAGAAACTATGCAGGCCAGACGGGAGTGGCAAGAAATTTTCAAAGTGATGAATAGCAAGAACCTACAACCAAGATTACCCAGCAAAGCTATCATTCAGAATTGAAGGGCAGAGAGAGCTTCACAGATAAGAAAAAGCTAAAGGAGTTCATCACCACCAAACCAGTATTATATGAAATGCTGAAAGGTATTCTTTAAAAAGAGGAAGAAGAAAAAAGTAAAGATAAAAACTATGAACAACAAATACATATCTATCAACAAGTGAACCTAAAAATCAAGTGAATTAAAAACCTGAAGAACAGAATAATCTGGTGAATATAATAGAATCAGGGGCATAGAAAGGGAGTGGACTGATAATTCTCAGGGGGAAAGGGGTGTGGGGCAGGTGCTGGAAGAGACTGGACAAAAATCGTACACCTATGGATGAGAACAGTGTGGGGGAGGTAAGGGCTGCAGGTGGGGTGGGAACCAGGTGGAGGGGAGCTATGGGGGGAAAAAGGAGAAACAATTGTAATAATCTGAATAAAAATTAATTTAAAAAAAAGACTTGTGTAGTTTATGCACTTGAAAAGAATGTATATCCTGTGTTTTGGGGTAAAATGCTCTGAAGATACCAATTAAATCTGTGTGATCCAGTCTGCCATTTAAGTCCACTGTTTCCTCTTTGATTTTCTCTCTGGAAGATCTACCAATTGATATCAATCGAGTGTTAATATGCCCTACTATGACTGTATTACTGTCAATCTCTTTCTTTACGCCCATTAAGATTTGCTTTACATATTTAGCCTTTCCTATGTTGGATGCATAAATGTTTACAAGGGCTATATCCTCTTGTTGGATTACTCCTTATATCGTTATGTAGCGTCTCTCTTTTTCTGTTATTATAGCCTTTGTTTCAGTGTCTGTTTTGTTAGATATAAGTATTGCTACCCCACTTTCTTTCATTTCCATTTGCATGAAATATCTTTTTCCATCACTTTATTTTTAGTTTGTGTGCATCTTTCATTCTGAAGTGAGTCTTTTGTAGACAGCATACACAGGGTGTCCCAAAAAATGTATATACACTTTAACAGATGATAGTTGTTAAATGAAAATGAAATGTATTTTAATAAATACTGCCTTTATAATTATTCAAAGTGTGTGTATACATTTTTTGCGACACCCTATATATGGTCTTGCTTTCTTATCCATTTAGCTATCCTATGTCGTTTGGAGCATTTAAGCCATTTACTCCTAAAGTGATTATTGATAGGTACATATTTATTGCCATTTTATTCTTTTAGCTTTGTTCTTCTTCTTCCTCCTCCTTCTCCTTCTCCTTCTCCTTCTCCTTCTCCTTCTCCTTCTCCTTCTTCTTCCAGTAAACCCTTTAACATTTCTTTTAATACTGGTGTGGTGGTAACAAACTTCTATAGCTTTTTCTTATCTGGGAAGCTCTTTATTTCTCCTTCAATTTTAAAAGATAGCCTTGCTGGGTAAAGTAGTCTTGGTTGTAGGTTCTTGCTTTTTATCACATTGACTATATGCAAATTCCTTTTGGCCTTAAATGTTTCTGTTGAGAAATCAGGTGACAGTCTTATGTGAGCTCCCTTGTAGGTAACTAACTGTGATTCTCTTATTGCTTTTTGTGATTCTTTTACTGTGATTCTCTCTTTGTCTTTACCTCTGCAATTTTAATTATGATGTGTCTTGGTGTGGGCTTCTTTCTGTCCATCTTATTTGGGAATCTCTGTACTTCCTCCACTTGTGTGTTGTTTTTCCTTTACCAAGTAAGGAAAGTTTTTAGTCATTAGTTCTTCAAATAGGTTCTCATTCCTTTGCTCTCTCCTCTCCTCCTGGGACCTCTAAAATGCAGATGATGTTATGCTTTATGTTCTCCCAAAGTTCCCTTAAATCATCCTCATGTTTCCAAATAATTTTTTATTTTTGCTGCTCTGATTTGGTGTGATTTTTCTACCTCATCTTCTAAATCACTGATCTGATCCACTGCTTCAACCAATCTAATGTTTATTCCTCCCAGTGTAGTCTTTATTTCAGATATTGTACTCTTCATTTCTGATTTGTCCCTCTGTAGTACTCTGTATGAATTTAGTTTCTTTTTGCCTATAAAATAAGCATAACATTATAACTTGTATTATAAGCTGTATAATAGCTTTAAATAATGTTTTACATTTTATATTTTGTATTACTGTGGTCTAAGTGTTTGCATCCCCCCAAAATTCATATACTGAATTCTAACCCCCCTAAGGTAATGGTGTTAGGAGGTAGGGCTTTTGGGAGGTGATTACTTCATGAAGGCTGAGCCCGCATAATTGGGATTAGTGCTCTTATAAAAGAGACTTAAGAGAGCCAGCACTTCCCTCTACCATATGAGGATACAATGAAAAGTCTGTAACCTGGAAGAGGGCTCTTGCCAGACCAATTTGGCACCTGATCTCAGGCTTTCAGAATCCAGAACAGTGAGAAATCAATTTCTATTGTTTATAAGCCACCAGGTCTCTGGTATTTTGATATAGCAGCCCAAGTTAGCAGATTAAGACATTATATATGCATATATATTGACAACATGTGTGTTGTATAATGTATATATATTACATTATAACAATCCTATCTCACAAAGTTGAGGCAAATGAGAAAGAATTTAAAAGGTCTATACAAATGTAAACAGTTATTCTAAGAAAAAAACTTGAAATTAATTTCCTCATAGCTTTAAGGGACATAAATGCTTGCACTGTTGACCACTGGGATACACACTCATCCTTGTAGCATCTCCCCTTGCTGATAGTAGAGTATTTCATTATACTCCCATTAAAGTGCTTGTCATATTTTGTCTCCTGCTTGCAGTTAGCAGTTCTTGAGGGAGCACTCAGTTTAGCCTATATAAAGAGTTACAAAAGAAAAGATGTGAAGATGGTGGCGTAGATAAGCACCTAAACTGCTGCCTCGCACAACAATTTAAACTGCAACTAAAAGACAAAACGTCTATCATCCAGAACCACGGGAAAGCTGGCTGAGTGGAAGTTCTACAACTAGAAGGAAAGAGAAAAGAGCATTGAGACGTGCACGAGCGCTGAAAAGCTGAGGTACGGAGGCGCGTGATCCAGGCTGGCGGCAGGCATTGCTTTTTTCAACCCAAAGGGGAGACAAGCCCCCAATTACTCTGAAATACAGTTTCTGGGGAGACGATGGGGACCCAAACTCCTGCGGGGAGAAGCTGGGTTGTCTGCCACCGGGTTGGAAAGTGAGGGGGGCCTGCTTGCAGAGCTGCGCGCAAGAATAATTGTTTATTGTGCTGGGGCACGGGACGCAGTCAGAGACACAGAGCTGGCTAACTAACAGCCATCGCTGTTTGCCACGCCCTAGCCTAGTGATGCCCTGAGACCCCGCCCCACACAACCTACAAAACCACCCAAGCTCCAAGCAGCAGTCTTAGCATAAGAAAGGCCTGCCCTATCGCAGCTTAACCTAACAAACTTGCAGCCTGGGTCAGACAGCTCCAAAACCTCCAAACCCCAAGCAAAGAGGAGAAAACTGTAGCTCTCGCTGTAGCTCCTGCTGGGTGGACTCAGACAATAGCTGACCTGCACCCCATTGGAGATCCAGAAGCCAGTATACCTAGTCGTCAGTGTGAGAAAACAGATTTCAACTCCTCACATCCGTAAGTGACACATTCAAGAGGCAGACTCAGTGACCACCAAAGCCCCACTGAAACAAGACCTGCACCATAAGCGTGTCTCCAGCACAGCAGTTCTTCCATTATAGACACAGTGAGTCCTCACAGCCGATTGGCCTGGAGGTCAATTCCTCCCAGCGTACCAACAGCAATTAAGGCTTAACTACACCAAGACTTTGCACTCAGCCCACAAAGGGGTGTACCAAGAGCGTCCACATCAGGTGATTGGGGAGGCTGAGCTACTGCCCCCTATAGGTCACCTACCACACAAAGCCACTCCATCAACACAGGGAAGCAGCCAAAATGCAGAAACAAAGAAACATGTCACGAATGAAAGAAACGGAGGAAAGCAAACTACTGGACGACATAGAGTTCAGAACCACATTTATAAGGTTACTCAAGAATCTTCTAAAAACCGCTGAGAAACTTGATGACACTTCTGAGGAGCTTAGTGAGACCTTCAAGGACCCTAATGAGAATGCCAGAAAAATGGAAAAGGACCAGTCAGAAATGAAGCATACACTGTCTAAAATAAAGAATATACAGAAACTCAACTGTAGATCAACGTACCCCAAGAATCAAACCAAAGATCTGAAATATGAGGAAACAAAAAACACCCAACCAGAAAAACAAAAAGAAAAGGAATCCAAAAATATGAAGATAGTGTAAGGAGCCTCTGGGACAACTTCAAGCATACCAACATCTGAATTTTGGGGGTGCCAGAAGAAGAGAGAAAGCGAAATACTGAAAACCTATTAGAAGAAATAATGACAGAAAACTTTCCCTACCCGGTGAAAGAAATAGACTTACAAGTCCAGGAAGCACACAGAACCCCAAACAAAAGGAATCCAAAGAGGACCACACCAAGACATGTCATAATTAAAATGCCAAGGGCAAAAGACAAAGAGAGAATCTTGAAAGCAGCAAGAGAAAAACGTTTAGTTACCTACAAGGGAGTACCCATACGACTGTCAGCTGATTTCTCAGCAGAAACTATGCAGGCCAGAAGGGAGTGGCAAGAAATATTCAAAGTGATGAACAGCAGGAACCTACAACCAAGATTACCCAGCAAAGCTATCATTCAGAGTTGAAGGTCAGATAAAGAGCTTCACAGACAAGAAAAAGCTAAAGGAGTTCATCGCCACCAAACCAGGATTACATGAAATGCTGAAGGGTATTCTTTAAGAAGAGGAAGAAGAAGAAAAAGGTAAAGATAAAAATTATGAACAACAAAATGACATCAAATACATACCTACCAACAAGTGAATCTAAAAATCAAGTAAATAAAAAATCTGAAGAACAGAATGGACTGGTGAATATAATAGAATCAGGGACATAGAAAGGGAGTGGACTGACAATTCTCAGGGAGAAGCGGGTGTGAGGGGTGCGGGAAGAGATTGGACAAAAATCTTACTCCTATGGATGAAGACAGTGGCAGGGTTAGGTAAGAGCATGGGCTAGGGTGGGGTGGGGAATCAGGTGGAGGGGAGCAATAGGGGGAAAACAAAAAGAGGAACACCTGTAATCTGAACAATAAAGATTTATTAGAAAAAAGAAAAGAAAAGATGTAATCTCTATTCATAAGATCAAAGCCAGAAGAATGATCCCTTATATAGGATCCAGGACAACAGTGACCTGTGCAATGAATCGTAGCAGCAACAGTAAAACCAACAGAAGAGGACAAAGAAGTCATCTTCCTCTCAAGATTACACAGAGAATCCAAAACTTTATTCCTTGGGAAATGAACATACTGAAATGAGACATCACTGGTCTTACACTAGTAGATACTAACATCTTTTCTATCAGTTCCAGAGAATATTTATGCACTACCATCACTGTCTTCAAAGAATTCACAAAACACAAAGGAGTACATGTAATTCTAGTACTGGGCAGTGTGCCTTCATGGAGGTTAAACCAAATGCTTAGGCATAAGTAGGGAGAGAGACCACAGTGCTTGCATTATGGCTGCTGGCTAAGCTTCCAGATTGTGAAATTAAGTGTTACTGTCAGATCTGAAGCCAGTGCCTGACCGTGCCCTTCACAGAAAAGAGTTCACTCCTGTTCTGTTGTTCATAATCCAGCATGTTGTGTGATTCTGTTATAGCAGCCCTTGATAGCTGTGTGACCCTGGACAAGGGACCTAACTGTGCTGGCCTTCTTTTTCTCATCTGTAAAATAGGATGCTGACTATGCCCACTTCATAGTGGAATTTTAAGGTGCAAATGAGATAATGTGCATGAAGTACTGACCAAGGTGCCAGATGCTCAGGAAACTCACATTTATGTTGCTTATTATTATTAAGACTGTTGTTTCTCTAAGGCAAAACGTGATCAAGAAGATAGAGTTTTGTGGACGTTGAAATGGTAAATCCTATATAATAAAAGAGTGATATGCAAATTGACCGTACCTCTGCTACACCCGTAAGCCATGCCCACAAGCCATGCCCACAAGCCAATCAGGAGGGAATATGCAAATAAACCCAACCAAGATGGCTGCGGCCACAGAGAGAGCAGGAGGGAGGCTTGGGTTTCCCCGGCAATGGAGGAAGCCAACCTTTCCGCCTGCCCTTGCCAGCCTAGGCCTCCACTCAATGCTACAAAGTTTCAATGATAGATGATAGATAAATCCCAACAAAAATGGCAGCAGCCATGAAGCTGGAGAGAGCAGGAGGTTAGGGTTGCCCCCAGCAATGGAGGAAGCCAAGCTTCTGCAGCCCTGGCCTGCCTTGGCCTCCGCTGAAGGCTACAAAGTTTCAAGTGTAGAAGATAAATAAATCCCAGACACCTGGTTGCCGAGGGGTGCGGCTGGCCTGCAAACCACCGCAGGCTCCTTGCCCAGGCCACCCCACGCCCCAAGGGAACCCCCACCCTGATCTGGGACATCCTTCAGGGCAAACCAGCTGGCCCCCACCCGTGCACCAGACCTCTATCCTAACTACTAAACGAATAATATGCAAATTGACTATCACTCCAACACACAAGATGGCTGCCCCCATGTGGTCAATGATGACTGCCCCCATGTGGACACAAGATGGCCACCACAAGATGGCCAGCAGGGGAGGGCAGTTGGGAGGGACCAGGCCTGCAAGGGAGGGCAGTTGGGGGCGATCAAGCCTGCAGAGGAGGGCAGTTAGGGGTGACCAGGCCAATAGAGGAGTGAAGTTGGGAGCGACTGGGTCTGCAGGGAAGGGCAGTTGGGGGGAGACCCAGGCCTGCAGGAGAGAGCAGTTGGGGGGACCAGGCCTGCAGGGGAGGCCTGTTAGGGGCAAACAGGCTGGCAGGGGAGCAGTTAGGCCAATCAGGCTGGCAGAGGAGTGGTTAGGGGGTGATCAGGCTGGCAGGCAGAAGTGATTAGGGGCAATCAGGAAGGCAGGCAGGCAAGCAGTTGGGAGCCAGCAGTCCTGGATTGTGAGAGGGATGTCCCAGATTGGAGAGGGTGCAGGCTGGGCTGAGGGACACCCCCCCGCCCCCCATGCATGATTTTTGTGCACCGGGCCTCTAGTATGATATAATGGCTAATGATCAGAAGAAAGAAAATGACAGATAAGGGGTAGTGAAAATTAAATACATGATGTCTGAGTTTAAAACAATTTATAACAAAAAGACTTAGTAAGTAGAATTATATGTTGTAATTATTAATGTAAAATATCTAGACCGTTTTTTTGTCCAGACACTCACCAGCCAACATTTTTTGGTCTAATATCACCCCTTTAAAGCCCATTCATAACACTTAAAATATGTTCCATAAATAATAAAAAAATGTTCTAAAAGACCAATTGTTCTTTTTTTAAACAAATGTAAACTAAGGGCCTGATGGAAAGAGGGGAAATACGTATTATTTGACCAAAGAATTGGCCATAAAAGCATATCCCACACATGGGAAGATTCAGAAAGAAGGAGAGAAGATGGGAGAACCAGGATTTGACCTAAGTCAACCTGACACCTACATGCAGGAGGCTAAAATGTAGGTGGCTGGAGATGTGTTGTGGTTTGTGGAAGGTATGAAAGTCCTGGAATTTATCCTTTACTTGGAGGCAGTAAAGAAAGAATGGAGTATCCATTGTTTTCCTCTTAATGGGAATCACAAAATAATATTCTTTTGCTGTGTCTAGACAATAATTGTCTTGGAATTTACCAACAATATAAGCAAAACAAAACATTTTATAGCAAAATATATCCTAAATAAATACACTACTCAGGTAAGAAAGAGTCAATAGGACATGTTTACAGTTTATATATGCAGACTGAGTGAGAGTAAGGGTAAGAGATAATTAGCTCTATGCCCTAACTCGTTTGGCTCAGTGGATAGAGCGTCAGCCTGCGGACTGAAGGGTCCCAGGTTCAATTCTGGTCAGGGGCATGTACCTTGGTTGTGGGCACATCCCCAGTAGGAGGTGTGCAGCAGGCAGCTGATTGATGTTTCTCTCTCATCGATATTTCTAACTCAACAATCCCTTTCCCTTCCTCTATAAAAAAAATCAATAAAATATATTTTAAAAAAAAGAGATAACTAGCTCTGAGTTTTCTAGACTATGAGGTTTTTTTAGAATGATAATATCATAACTGAGAAAGAATCTGTGGGAATATGATGTATTCAGCTTTTGACAAGTGGAAGTATGGCAGGCTCAATGAGATGAAATGGCTCATGTTCAATTGGAAATTCAAGCTTGATGCTCAGAGAGACATAAGCCTGGAGATCTAAATTGAGAGATAACTGCAAAGGTGTGGTAGTTGTCATGAGGGTATTTCTAAAACATTAGTGACCATGGTTTGGAAGAGAAGAGGATCAAGGACAGAATAACTTTATTTCTGAGATGTGTGTGTGTGTATGTTGCGGGAGAGATGCTTAAAGGCTCCTGAGGTACCATCAAAGGCAGAAAGAAGGCTTAGAAAATCAAAGAGAGTTTGAAATGCTAGAGTGTGTTTGATGGTGCCAAATATGGGAAACCATTTCTAAAAGGTGCAGATGAGAAGACAGAGTTGAATTAGGGAATCATGAAATCCCAACCATAGCTGCAGTGGATGGTTGTGCAGCTAAGGAAAGAAGTCACTCTGCACTCTGCTCACCCTACTCACTCTGGAAGAAAAGGAAACTTCATTTTCAAAATGGCACTGATAGCAGTGGCTGTGGTCCTAGGTTACTTTTTGGGAGCTTCAATATAATGGTAAGAGTCAAAAGCCAGATTACAGGGGGCTGACCAGTGAATGTGAAATGGAGAAGGAAAGGCAGTCAATGCAGAAGAATCTCACAGAAAGTTCCGAGTGAGAAGGGAGGAAGAGAAGCTGGTGTGATTCTTCATTTATTTGACTAACATTAATGGAGTGCCAGGTGTAAAGGAAGTTTGGAAGGGTGGTGAGAGAGTTTAATGAGTTGATTGAATTAATAAGAGAAGGAGAATTATTAGTAAACGAGTAAGGTCTCAGAAGGAAAGAGAAGTGGGATGTGGAGATCACAGTCTAGATGAAGAAAGTCTTCCTGTGTGAGAAGTGAGGAGGAAGAAGGAAGAGAAGAAAAGCTCTGAGGAAGAGGAAATTCAGTTATCATCATCAGCTGAAATGCACTAAACCAAAACTGAAAATAACTGTTAGAGAGTATAATAGTTTGGTAGGGTCACCACAACATACCATAGGCTGGATGGCTTAAACAATAGGAACTGATTTTTCTCATGATTATGGAGGTTGTGAGTCTGCAGACAAGGTGTCTGCTGGGTTGATGCCTTCTGAGACCGCTGTCCTTGGCTTGTGGGTAATCATCTTCTCCCTGTGTTTCCACATGGGTTCCTCAGCATGTCTATGTTCTAATCTCCCCCTCTCCTAAGGATATCAGCCAAGGACTCCAATGACTTCATTTTAATTTAAGTATCTCTTTAAAGACCTTATCTCCAAATATAGTCACATTCTGAGCTGCTGGGGTTAGAAATTCAACACGTGAATTTGGGGATGACACAAAACAACCCATAACAGGCATATCTTCTACTGATTTGCATGAAGACAGCAACTCATCCCATTTTACCCAAGACTCTTCCGATTTTAGTACAGAAATCACTTTGTTCAGGAAACCCTCAGTCCTCAGTAAACCAGGGTGATTGGTTAGGCCAGATGAAGGCAACAAAATTGATTTGACTGAAATCAGACTGGTTAGTAGGCATCCCATTGAGACAGCTACCAATTACTTGTTTTTATGGAGGGTGTTTCTGTCTTCGGAAAAGTTTCACATATGGCTGTCAAAGCTATTTATAAGTGATGATCTGATATATATAAACACTTTAACAGCTGGTAGCTGTTAAATGAAAATAAAATGTATTTTAACAAACACTGCCTTTATAATTATACTACAGGCCCAGTGCACAAAATTCACGCACGAGTCGAGTCCCTAGGCCCGGCTGGTGATCAGGGCCAATTGGGGCCTGCCTTCTCCCAGCTGCTGGCTGCCAGCCAGGGCCTTCCTTCCCCCTGGTGGTCAGTGCACATCATAGCGAGTGGTCGAACTCCTGAGGGGACAATTTGCATATTAACCTTTTATTATATAGGATTCAAAATGTGTATACATTTTTTTGGGACACATTGTATCTGTGTGTGGAGAGAGAGAGAGAAAGAGAGAGATGGGGAAAACTAAATATGCAGTTTTGAGTATGCAAAACACAGAGTTTGCCCTAGCTGGTTTGGCTCAATGGATAGTGCATCAGTGTGCAGACTGAAAGGTCCCAGGTTTGATTTCGGTCAAGGACACATGTCTGGGTTGCGGGTTCAATCCCCAGTAGGAGGTGGGCAGGAGGCAGATGATTAATGGTTCTCATTATTGATGTTTCTGTCTCTCCCTCTCCTTTCCTCTCTGAAATCAATAAAAATATATTTAAAAAACAAAAAATGCACAGAGTTTATTCTTTTATTATTGTTTAATAATTGCTTGTATATTTGTATTACAACAGTAAACCTACCTTTGCCCACCCTGTATCTATATGTATTTAATAGAATAAAAATGCTTTTTCATACATATACCTCTTGACAAGCTTTTATTAGAAATCTGAAAGAATGCGTTGTAACAATAATAACCATTTTAGCAGATCTCCATTCATCATATTGGCAGCAAGACTAAGAAAACTTTTTTGGGACTTTTACAAATTTGAACAATGGTGTTCATCTGTTGACTATTACACTGTTTCAACAACTTTTTAAAATTTCAGTTTCAGTATGGTTTAAAATTATACTCATTTCATGCAAAGAAGTTGATTTAACTGCTCTTACAGTCTTAACAGCTAAGCTTTTCTGACTGTGTGTGTGTGTGTGTGCGCGCGCGCACAGTTGCCAACAGATGTCATTAGATCTGCTGAGTTGAGTTGGTGTTTAATTTTGAATATAAAAATGAGAAAATTTCAAAATATAATGTCATAACATTTAAAAAGTAAAGCATATAAAAAGAAAAGTTAATAAATAAAAACTAGCTGAATTTACTCTGTGAATCAGAGTGTGGACAGAAAACAGATGGCATCCTCAACAGTCAGTAACAAGAATTTAATGAAGGAATTATTTAGGGGAGTGGGGCCAGCATTGAGAGATACCAAAAAGGCATGCAAAGCATCTCAAGGATGGCAAGAGCAGGGAGCCTTTGCCACTCCCAGGCCTGAAGGGCCAAGGAGGGAGAATGGTGCCTGGAACCAAGAAGGATCTCATAGCTGTCGGAGAAGAGTTTTAGAAAACAGCTGAGCTCTTCACTAGAGAAACTTACCATGGACAGCTTACCACATGGCAGGGAGGGAGCCAATGGAAAATATTACCCAACCTCTTCCCCCAACCATTCACATCTCCAGTGTTTCCCATTAAGAGGACACAAATGGAAGCCAGAGGCACAAAGCAGAATGGAGAGAAGCAGGGGGTGGACCTGGAGGAGCAAATGCAGAGTATCCAGAAGAGAATGTTAATCAAAATAACTATAATTTTTTAAAAAAGAACATAAATGGTCAACTTATGTGGTGCATGTAGGCTCATTCGGTAGCTAATTCATTCTTACAGGGGCAAAGAGAGGCTGTGGGGCATAGAATGGTGTAATGCCTAGAAACATAATTATGAATCACCTTTTTTCCCCGTAGTGCAATCTGGCTATATTCAAGTAGCAAATCTTATATTTGAGGGGTTTTTTTTGTGTGTGTGTGTGTGTCATTTAGTTATACATATCTATATTTTATTGCTGTTCTTAAGAAATTGTCTAATTGACTATGTAATTCTAGAGTTGGAGTTACTTTTGTTTACATATTAAAGATTGCATTCTGCTCTCTAATTTTCATTGTTGCTTTTAAGAAGTCAGCCTGGACCACCCTAGTTGCTGCTTTTCTGATTTCTTTCTTATCCTGATTTTCTTGTGGTGAATGTAGATTTGCTCTACTTTTACACGCCCTAGTTGGAGTTTATTCTTTTTCTAATAGGGCTTCCTGAATCTCAGTATTTAAAATATTTCAACAATTCTGGAAAAACTCTGGTCCATTATCTTTTTCACTATTGCTTCTCCTCCATTTTTTCTAGTCTTTTCTTCTGGAATTTTAATTAGATAGCACTAATTATTACTACTACTAAAAATACAATAATTACTATTATAAAAGTTATTACTATAACTTTTATGTCTCAACAACTCTTTGGATTGCATTCTGGATAATTTCTTTAAATTTATCTTCCAATTTACTAATTCTCTTTTCAGATTTACCTCCCAGTTGAACAATTCTCTCCTTTCATCACATTTGCTATTTAATACATTAACTGCATTTAAAATAATAAATTATTTACATTTCCTGAAACTTTATCTTTGGAAATTCTTTGAAACTTGGGTTGAAACTGAGTACTCCAAAGAATATGTTTCTTTTGGCCTATACGTTGGGTTCATTATTAACTTGGGAACACTTCCAATTAAATTCCATACTCGACAGATTTTTACCTCCACGTATAGTGTGAATGATTATGAATTCTCGAGAGAGTTTCTTCTCTTTTTACACAGTGACAAAGTTTAGACAAGCAGCCTCTAGTTGTCATTATTATTATTAAATTACTGGAGGCCTGGTGCACAAATTTGTGCACAGGTGATGTCTGGCCAGCCCGCTCCCAAGGGGAGGGGCTGCGGGCGGTTGGCCGGCTGGCCCTGCCTCCGATTGGGGTGGGAGGGATTGATCAGGAGCCAGGCTGATGGTGGGGAGGGGCCATGGGAGGTGCAGGGGGTCGATCAGGCTCCGATTGGGCTGGTTGGCCGCCGCAGTGCACAAAATAGTGACTGGTCATTCAGGTCGTTCTGGTTCTATTATTTCAGTTGCTTGGCTTTTATATACATAGATTTTTGCTTTCAGTTTTAGGAATGTATGAATTCTTGACTTCCATGCAACCTTAGCAATGCAATAAGCTTTCAAATATGTTATGCAGCATTTCAATCAATTATTTCCATCAGTTATTTCATTTTAATCAGAAAGGGCACACTGAGAAAAACATGGAATTTTTTTCTATAGTTATAATATCTAGCACATATTTAACTGTTTCTTGACTCTTCCAGCAGTCCTGTTTCAATGAAACACCTGTTTCAAGTGTTTATCTTGGTTTTTCTTTCTGCCTTGCTGGTACTCGAGGGCAAGTTGTTATTTTCCACTTCCTGCTCAGACTTCAGGCTCTTTGTATACTGACCTACAATTACAGGGTAAGTAGTTAGGGTCTTTTATGCAATGGCAGATCTGTAAAGGGGAAAGTTTCTACTCCTGTGAGCTAGGGCTGAGCCAACTGTCATCTGTCAACATCCAGCTGGAGCTTTGGAAGGAAGTCTTTTCAGCCCCAGATCTCCCTGCGTGCAAGAGAGGGCTCTTTCCTAGCCTCAGGGGCTAGGAGCAACTCATCCCATGGGCGCTGCTTTCCTCCTTATCATCTGTCACCAGTTGGATTAGGTTAACCCTCATAGAAAACAAATAAACACACACATAAACAAACAAGTGTAGCTATTTCCTAAAGGTATGTATAGGTTCCCTGCAACTAGCTTTCCATGGGAACCATGAAATTCAGATTTTTGCTTTTTGCACGCCCAAAACGAAGGAGAGCAACAATGTGTCTTTTCTTTTGAAGAGCCTGGAGGCTATGACCTCTAGTGCCCCACCCAGATGCCCCCACTTACCTGCCCCGTTATTCTGTTGTTTGGGGAAATAGTGGAGAGGGGGTTGGGAAGGGAACTTCAGTGCTCAGTTGGCCATCTCCTCACAATGCTCTTAGAATCACATTCCACTCTTATTGACACAGAGAGTATGTCTCATCTGAAAGATATGAACTAAGGCGTACCAGAGAGGTAGCTTGCTAGGGGAAAATTGGAGTGCTATCATCCAAACAAGAAAAAAGAGATGATAGGAGGATATATACATCTAATGTCTCCTATATTGTGGCAACTATAAACATTATACACTATAGATATATATAGAGTATGTTTTTAAAAAATGTGTAATTTAATAAAATATCTGAAATAGAATTTCATTCCGATTGCACGTTGTAAATTGTTAATATAATTCTCAAATGAGAATATTCTTACCTTGGTTAGGGTGTTTTTCACTGCAAGGTATAGAATTCTGACTCAAAATGATTTAATGATTATGGAATAAGATTAGGTCATGTAGTTGAAAATCCTTAGATTAAGAGGACTTTAGATTCAGTGCAGTTAGGACTTTGACTCTTTCTCTCAGAGGTATTTGTTTTTGCTTTTCTGTCTCTGTGTTAGCAATATTCTCATGCTGGCTTTCCCCCTGGTCAAAAGATGGCTTCCAGCTGTACACTGGACAACATACTTTCTTTGTCACATTGAGACCTTGAAAGAGGGGAGTGGGGTGGGGAAGATATCTTCTTATGTATGGCTCTCCTTTAAGATCAAAGAAGAACTTTCCCAGAAGCTTTCAGCAAAATTTTATTTGATTCCCATTAGTCAGAATTGAGCCATGCCCACATTCCCTTCCCACAAAAGTTTCTTCATGGCCTTCTGTAGTCCTTCATCCTCAACCCAGCCCATTCCTAAATAACCTCTGATTTACTTTCCATCACTATAGATTCATTTGTATTTCCTAGAGTTTTATGTGAATGGAATCATTAAGTAGGTACTCTTTTTTAACTGGCTTCTTTCATTCAGCATGATTACTTTGAGATTCATCCATGTTGTATGTATCAACAGTTCAGTTCCCTTACAGTTGAGTAGGATTCTGTTGTATGGATAGATTACAACTTATTTATTTATTCCTCTATTGGTAGACATTTGGGCTGTTTCCAGTTTGGGGCTATACAAATAAAGTTGTTAAAACATTTGTGTATAACTCTTTGTATAGACATATACTTTCTTTTCTCATGGATAAACGTCCAGGAGTGAAATGGCTGGAGCATATGGTTAGCACATGTATAACTTTTCAAGAAATGGTAAACTATTCTCTCAAAGAGATTGTATCATTTTATATTCCTATCAGTAGTTTATGGGAGTTCTAGTTCTACCATGTTTTTGTAAATTTGGTATGTCAGTCTTTTTCCATTTTAATCACTAATTTGTATGTTTTGTGGTATCTCATTGTGATTTCTTTTGCATCACCTTGTTTTCATATGCCTATTTGCCATTTGGTGAAATATATGCTCAAATATTCTGTCCATTTTTAGTAGGGTATTTAATTTATTATTAAATTTTAGTGTTTTTTTTTAATATTCTGGATAAAAGTCTTTTATTAAATATGTAATTTACAAATATTTCCTTCCAGTCTGTGAAGCTTGTCTTTTCATCCTCTTGAAGAGGAGAAGGTTCTAATTTTGATGAAGTTTACTTTATCAATTTTTATTTTATTGTGTTTTTAGTGTTGTGTCTAAATACTATTTGCCTAATTTAAACTCACAAAGATTTCCCCTATGATTTCTTCTAGAACTTTTGCAATTTGAAGCCTTAAATTTTTTGGGGAAAAAAAAAAGAATACAATAGGAAAACCAACCTACTTTTGTTTACCCCTGTATTGAAATTCATTGATTGATTTTTGAATGTTAAATGAACCTTGTTTTTTTTTTTTTTTTGAACCTTGTATTCTTGGGGAAAATCCAACTTGTTTTTTGTTTGTTTGTTTTTTATTAATCCTCATCTGAGGATATTTTTTTCCATTGAATTTTAGAGAAAGTGGAAGGGAGGGAGGGGGAGAAAGAGAGAATGAAACATCAAGGTGAGAGAGAAATATTGATTGGTTGCTATTCAAGTTCCTTTGTCATTTCATTCCATTTTAGGATAATTCTGTCTAGATCTACTAAAACTTTTGTTGGGAATTGCATTAAACTTGTGTATTAATTTGAAGAGAATTGACATGTGTACTATATTGAGTCTTATAATACATGCACACATATTTATTACCTCTATTTCTATTTATTACCTCTTCTTTGATTTCTTTCATCAGAACTTTGTAGTTTTAAGCATACACATCCTGTACATGTTTTATTAGGTTTACATGTATTTTATTTTTGTGTGTTTACCAATGGTTTTATATTTTTAATATCAGTGTTCATTGCTAGTATATAAAAATACAATTAATTTTTTAAAGTATATCTTGTATCCTGTGACTTGGCTGGACTCACTTATTAGTTCAAGGAGTTCTTTTGTAGATTTCTTGGGATTTTCTATGTAAACAATCTTGTTGTCTATATATAGGGACAGTTTTATTTCTGCCTTTCAGGCCTTTTTCTTCTTATTTTCCTAGCTTGGTTACACCAGCGAGAACTCATAGCACTATGTTGAAAAAAAGTGGTGTGAGTGGGATCCTTGCCTTGCTCCTGCTCTTAGGAAGAAATCATTTACTCTTTCACCATTAAATATAATGGGAGTTGTAGGTTTTTAAAAATAGATGCTCTTTATTAAGTTGAGTAAGTTTTTCTCTACTTTTATTTCTGAGAGGTGTTTGTTTGCTTGCTTGTTTTTAGCATGAATAGATGTTGAATTTTGCTTGGTAAATTATATTGATTGGATTTCTTTTAATTTTTTAAATTGATTTCAAAAGAGAGGAAGGGGAAGGAGAGAGGGTGGGGGAGAGAGAGAGAGAGAGAGAGAGAGAGAGAGAGAGAGAGAGAGAGAGAGAGAGAGATTGAGATTTGTTGTTTTACTTATTTATGCATTCATTGATTGATTCTTGTATGTGCCCTGACTGGGGATCAAACCCTCAACCTTGGTGTATCAAGAAGGCACTCCAACCAATTGAGCTACCTGCCCAGGACTATTGATTAATTTTTAAATGTTGAAGCAGACTTGGATCCTAGGAATAAATCCCTTGTGGTAGTGGTGTCTAACTTTCTTTAGATATTACTAAATCTATTTGCTAAAATTTTCACATCTCTATTGATGATATTCATCTATAGTTTCTTTTTTTGTACTGTCTTTGCCTGGTTTTTGCATCAGAGAATTACTAGCTTCATAAGATGAATTAAGAAGCACTCCTTTCTCTTCTATTTTCTGAAAAAATTGTGTAATTCTACAGAGAAATCCTCTGAGCATGGAGATTTCTGTTTTGAAAGCTTTAATAATATGAATTGAATTTCATTAATAGTTATAGGGCTATTCAACTATCTACTTCATTGTGGGCGGATTATAATAATTTATATTTTCCGTGGAATTGGTCTATTGTACCTAAGTTTTTATATTTGTGTGTATAGAGTTGTCCCCTTTTATTTTTTGATGTTTCCAGTGTCTGTGGTAATATCCATATATTCTTCCTGATATATCTATTAGACCCCTTTGGATTATAGTTTTGTCATGAGTGAAATGAGAGGCTTTTACCAGTTAAGATACCTTCTATTCCTAACTGTGACTGTGAAAAACATATGTTGGCACTCATTTTAAATGGAATGTTTATTTCCAGCCTCCCTCTTAAAAAGCACTAATGGTATTTTTGAGGTGGGAATTCAAACTCTTACAACAATACTATAGAGGTTATTCAGAGATTTGATTTCTAAATATGAATAACAATGAAGTGGTTAAGAGTTAAAGAGATACTTTTTAAAAATCAGTTATTTTATAGAATAATTTCTTTCATAATTTTACAAAACTAACTCAATCATCCATTTCCAATAATTCTAAATCTGGCCTTCAACTGAAAGACTATGAAGAGTAAACCATACTCCCTCAAACAGTTAGCATTTTTTTATCAACAAGCTTAAATCTTGCTGAAGGAAGTTGAATACAGGAAATAAATCATTTAATGACGTGATGCATTGAAAAAATGCTATCTCTACCATCAGAACCAGCATCACAGACTTAGATCAAATATATCTCTATGCAGCCATCAATGCTGGGTCAAAAATTTTGTGTTAACTTACCTGACTTAGTTGTACTATCAATTCCTTTCTTGTTTTCCCCCATATATATTTGTCTCACTATAACCCAGGTATTATTTTTGAGGCATTCAGAGAATTGTTCCTACTCTGATCCCAACCTCCTTCCATTTCGTGTTTTTTTTTTATATATTCATTTTGAAACTGCAATCTTTATATATCCACTTAGAAACAACAAGACAGGATATATGGACTTTGGAGATTTTTTGGCAGTTTGTGCAGGCTTACTGTACCAATGTTTATTATGCTAAAATGTACATCCAGGAGAAAGCTCAATTGTAGTGGCAGTAGTTCTGTTCATATGACAGGATCCTTTGCTAGGTGACACATCATCAAGGAACCAAAGGCATCTGATTATGAACCTTTGTGTTACAACTTATTAGCAGGATAATTTAGGCAAGTTACTTAAACTCATTGAATGTAAATTTTTTTTATGAAAAGTGAAATTAGTTGTAATTATCTCTTAGTGTCATGAGAATTAGAAAAAGTTTATGTAAAGTGCCCACCCCAGTGCCTGCCTGATAAGAAACATTCAGCAATTGGTAGCTATTATTATTGTTCTACAACAGCGACAACAAGAAAAAGAAATAAAATAAGTCAATTATTTAGCATTACTTTAAATATTGAACTAGAGTCTTAAATTTAAATGACATCTGGCTAGCAGGTACTATTCCAGTAACTGAATTCCTTACAACAATATTTAGAAAGACACAGAAAAGGATGAAAACACACAACAATGAAAACTAAGCCTGGCAGCTTTTTAGGTAAGTTAATCAAAGAATAATCAGACCTGTCAGTCATGCTTGAAATTCATGGCCAATGTGAGTGGTTTATTTTCCTTTTTGTTCTTTTTCCTCTTGGAAAGGAATAAACTTACAACCTTGAGAGTAGGTGGAGAAAGCTACTCTCTGCTCCCCTCTCAAAAAGCAAAAAGTTACTGGTAAGTCTGTATCAATGGACAAAAGATGAGGAGCACGGTCCCACTATAACCCAGGTATTGTTTTGGTGGCATTCAGAGAATTGTTCTTACTCGGATCCAAACCTCCTTCCTGTTCTACTTTGTTTTTATATATTCGTTTTCAAACTGCAGCCTCTATATAACCACGTAGAAACAACAAGTCAGGGTATATGGACTTTTGGTGATTGTGTTAGTAGGCCAAGGGGGAGTGAGAACAACATGGCTCATTTTAGGCAGAGAAATACAGTTCTGAGACAAGAGGAATTAGGATAGATATTGGGAGAGCTTTGGGCTGTGGATTTCGTATACTTTCTGGGAAAAAAGGGTCAAAGAAATTGGCAGTCTGGGACTGCAAAGACCCCCAACTGAAAGCCTTTGAGATAAAAAGAAGAACCAGTATATTCAGATATCAAGTTGTCTCCCAACAAAGACTGATATAGGATCATGGACAAATAAGACTCTGACTGTTGGAATTAATAAGATCTGGAAAAAATTTCTCCTTGTTTAATGGAATCAGAGAGGAAAGAAAAATGATGAGTTGTGTTTTTTTAATGAAAAGAAGAAGCCAATTTTTGTCTGAAGTTTCAGAGGGATTGCGTATTTTGAAAACAATTTACTACTAGAACCAGGAGAATGTTTTGGAAAACTTTTTGGCATAGTCATTAAATGCCAGGAAGGATAGTCTTTATAAAATTGCAACATAAGCCCTGGCTGGGTAGCTCAGTTGGTTAGACTAAAGCATCATCCCGATACACCGAGGTTGTGGTTCCATCCTCAGTCAGGGCACATATAAGAATCAACAATGAATGCATAAGTGGAACAATAAATTGATCTTTCTCTCTGTCTCTCAAATCAATCAAACAATAATTTAAAAAAGAGAAATTGCAACATAAATCTAAAGAAAAGAATACAAATTAGCTTACAGAGAGAGTAGTGTAAAATGTGCTGGTGGAGAAACATGCTGGAGATAAAATCAGCTGCCTGAGATGACAAACTTGTCAAGAAAATGAAAAATCCATGGATTTAAAATCAACAATGCATCCCATAAGGTCAGACTTGATTTAACAACAACAACAAAATTAATCAATGACGTAGCGTAGCAGAGTTTCTTGAAAAAACTTTTCCACACTACAAGGGCAGAATAAAAGATATAGAAGAGAAGATGGTAGACATAGAAGACAGAGAACAAGGATCCATGTTTAAAATATGAATTTTCAGAGTAGAAAATCAGAAGCAAAAATTAAAGATTAAAAATGAAAAATAAACAATCAACTAAGCAACCAACAAATGGTTTTCTGACCAGATAAAAGAAAACCTAACATTGTATTGGTTTAAAAGACCACATTACAAAGAAAATTAGCAGAGAGGAAGCATAGCTTGACAAAAACTTCCACTTTAAGGATAAAGAAAAAATTTAAAATAATCAATTGAAAATAAATAAGTATTCTGTTACCATGAAACAAAAGTCAATTTTCTTTCACAGTAGTAAATATCAATTTACAATGGAATCTTTTCTACAAAATTTTAAAGAGATATAATTCTGTCTCATTAATTCTACATCTTCATAAGTTTTTGCTTATTTGCAAAGACCATAGGAGGACACTTAAAAATGTCTATAATGGCTCAGAAAACACATCATCCAACTGCTTTTTTGTTTAAAAATTACTTGAAAACATATGTGAAGTAAGTAAAAATTTAAAAATGTGTAAGATATACTATAAAAAGACATAATATTCACATAAAAAGACATAATATGTATGAAATAATTCAAACATAAAACTAGGTGTATTAGCCAGGGTTCTTCAGAGAAACCAAACCAATATTATATATATATATATATGTATATATATATATATATATATATATATATATATATATATACATATATATATATATAATATTGCACATGCAATTATGAAGGCTGAGAAGTCCCATGACCTGCAGTCCTCAAGCCGGACATTCGGGAGAGCCAATAGTGTAATGCCAGTTGGAGTTCTGATGGGGGGATTTATACTCTGATAGAACAGCTGAATTAATCTGAAAAATAATCATTATTTAAAATTGTAGACCACATATACTTATGTGAATAGGGGGTTAAGTTTCTTATATCTGAACTAGAGGCCTGGTGCATGAAATTCTGGCATGGGTGTGGACTCTAGGCCTGGCCTGCGATCAAAGCATGAGCATCTGGTGTAAAAGGGCAGGTCCCAGCTGACCTCTGGGCCTTGGGCAGCGCCTGGGCCCTTGGGCCCTCACTGCCCCCCTCCACCTGAGTCACAGCATCAAGTCCCCACACTGAGAAGCAGTGAGCACTGCCGGACACCGTGGCGCAGCGTGGGCCTCTGGGCTGCCCAGTGGTGCTGCACAGAAGTGGGGTGGGCAGTGCGCTCTCTCCGGCGAGCCTCGCAAATCAAACCTGTTCCCTAAAGTCCTGTAGTTACTGATGAAACCTAGAAGTACTGTTCTACCACTAATTTCTAATGTGACATAGGAGGGTTTTGCTTGCACTTCATGTTGTTACAAAAATGCATTCCATTTTCATCTCTTTTCCTCTTGCTTTTGCAAATGCTAGTACCACTGAAAGCATTTCCTCCTTCATTCAAACTGCACAAGTACATAGATGTTGGTGCTGTAATTTTTGAGCTTACTATAGTGAAGTGTATGCCAGGCGGAGCCAGATAGAATCTCATGAAACAGCAGTCTCTGGGAATGAAACATATTGCTACATGCAATTCATAGTTAGCATAATGGGCAATATAGCCATTTTGCTTAAAATAAAGGAAGACTTCAAAACCAAATACTTTAAAATTTTCACATATATAATAATCATATATATGGATATAGCAATGAATAGTTCAAAATAACATTCTTAAAATTTTAAAATATAAATATTCTTAACTAAATTCTTTAAATTTTCTCATCTGTTACATAAAAATGATGGCTTATATTATCTCTTATGTACCCCTTCTAGCTCTAAATTTCCCTTTGAAACCTTAGTATATAAAGTAGAAGTTGGTGGATTTTTAAAAAGCAGTTTGGGTCACAAACTAGCACATTTTTTTTTTTCTGGGAAATAATATATAGCAATCAACATGTCTATTCTTTAGAATTTTGAGTCATTCCACACCACACATGATTCACTGTTCATTTTTAGTTCACTGAAAATGCAGCATTCACAAGGTGTGAAAAGGGGAAGCCATTACCCCAGCATAAATTTTAGCCTTTAAAATGTCTATGTCTGTTTCCAATAATAATGTTACACATGATGATGAGGTAGAATTTTGTAAGAATAGAATAGTAGGACTTTTAATCTGTATATTATCCGAGTTTTAAGAGTGTATGTCAACAGGATAAATACAGGTCACTCTTTTTAAGTCAAGAAAATTTCTTTTTTCTAAGTTCATCTCTTCATAATTTAAGACAAGAATACATATGGTGAATACCTTTCTGTATGACAGCATGGGGGGAGGGGTGGAAAGACCAATTAGTATTAAGAAAGGAAGACTTTCAAACTGAACATTGATCTAGGGCCGTGGCAACTAGAAAAATAATCACTTGTAATTATTCTGTAGATTTATTGTTAGTCTGAACCTTGCTCAGAAAAAAAACAAAAAGAAAAAACAAACGCACACACCATACTTTATTCCTAACTATATGTTTCCCAGGTGTGTGTGTGTGCTATTTATTAGACATTCATAGCTATTATATTTTTGATAATTTTTCTATAGGAAAAGTATGAGGAGCAAAAATAGAACTCCTATGGGTTGGTGAAGTAACAGTAGCCCTGGGGCAAATCTCCCTTAGTAGTGGGAATAGGTCATGAAAAGGAAATGAATATTTATTAAGTTTTCTTACTCTGTAATTGGCACCATGCCAAATCCTCCACACATCTGATGTATGAAGCAAATTGTTCATGGAGAAAGTTCTGGAACTACACGTTAGTCATATGTCTCTCAATTAAAATCTATGCTTTCCTTGTGTCCTTCTGCCTGTTGTTTGAAAATTGCAATAACCTGTTTGTTCCCACTAGCCAAGATTTTTGTTGAAAGAACACTTCATGACACCAGGTCTGTTTCACTTCCAAAATGATATTATAATTTTAGTGATATTGCCCTCACCTTATTCTTGTCACCTCCTCCCCTCCAAATCTGATGCCCTCCCTCAGAGAACCTAGGCGTCAATCCTACAATTACACAAACTGCAAGAATGCTGCCACCTACTGGTATCTTTGGGAGACGTGAAAGCTAGTAAGCAAGGACTCGACCTTGCTTCACAAGCTATTTACCACCACACTACTCTGACATGGCCATTCCCGTGTTTGCTCTCCTGCGTAGAGTCATCAGTTTGGGCTGCAAGTGGGAGAACAAAAACATCTTGGGTAGGTCATCTATGCTTCTAGTATGTCTAACCTGATGGAATTTGAAAACCTAGTTGGAGATTATAGTTTGCCATTGAATATGCTGTTGGGACAGTAATGGATGCTCATGTCCTACTGTTTATACTATACACAGAAGTTTGAGGCAGAATCATAACTTTGTCTCAAACCCTTGGCTATCCTCAGCCAAAATTAGGTAAAAATGTTCTTGTTACATGACTATACATATTTGTTTTAATTTTAATAGATATAGTCTGCCAACAGTTGCAATAATGTAGTTGATGGTAAACTATACCATGTGTATGAACCTTTAAAATTGTATCATTAGTTTACACAAAATAGCTAGAGCAAAGCTAGTTCATTGGATTCAATTATCAATTATTTTCAACATGTAAACAATCTGTTGAGATTCCTAAAAATGTTATGTCAAAAAAAAGTTAACACAAAGAACATGATTAATTTTGACATGTGAATTATGAATGGTTATTGATTATTGATTTATGAAAGTTCTTTAATCCATCTACTATCTTGGGAGAACAGTCAGCAATAGATTTGTCAAAGGCACTCATATATTTAGTAATTGTTGAGTAGTTAGTACCTACCACAAAGCCTAGCACATGATAAACTCAATAATATTGATTAAATGAACTATTAATTCCTAGTCCTTTTATTGGTTAAAAAAAAGCCTGAATTCTTCATATTAAATCACAAAATTGTGTTTGAACTTAATAATGGATATAACCATACAATAAGCAGCTACATGTTCTTTACAGGCTTCTGGTCACAGTGTGCTTCTGGGACCACCAGCAGCTTGTGAGAAATGCTGCATCTTGGACTCCACCCAAGCCTATGGAATCAGAATATGCACTTTGACAAGATTCTCAGGTGATTCCTTTGCACATTGGAGTCTGAGAAGCTTTACTTTAAAGCACCTTAGCTGCCTTGCAACTATCAAATCCATTCTCTTATAGATTTTTCCACTAGACTTTGCACTGCTTTCTAATTGAGTGTGCAAAAATAATTTTCACATTTTTGTTTCCCTCTTTCTTTTCTAAGGTTTGCTCAAGCTTAGAAACTGTGAATTCCTACTCCTGAGCTGTGAATCAGAGGGCTTTCTGTAAGGGAAACTCCCTTTGGGGCCATCTGATTGAAAAAAATTTTTAAATTATCTTCATTGTTGAAAGCATTACAGATGTTCCCCTTTTTCCCCCCATTTACCCCTCAACCCTTCCACTGCCCCTCCCCCAGGCCTTCACCACACTATAGTCTGGGTCCATGGGTTTTGCATGTATGCATGCAAGTTCTTTGGTTGATCTCTCCCCACCCCCTCACCCCCCACTCCCCCTTTCCCTCTGAGATTCATCAGTCTGTTCCATGCTTCTATGTCTTTGGATCTATTTTGTTCATCAGTTTATTTTGTTCATTAGATTCCACATATGAGTGAGATCATCTGATATTTGTCTCTCTCTGACTAGCTTATTTCGCTTAGTATAATACTCTCCAGGTCCCTCCATGCTGTCTCAGAGGATAAGTTATATAATATTCCATGCAATAAATGTACCACACTGCTTTAAAAAAAATTAAATGATGAACCAATGGCTGGCTATTAAAACCCTGCTGTTTGCACAGCTCTTTTCTTTGAAAGACTATTTGGCATGGTGCAGATCAGGCACTACATTTAAGGGAAGACTTCCTACCATAAAATATTTATAATATCTCTGTTTTAAAAATGTTTGCCTTTTTAAAATCATTTTTTATTTTTCAATTACAGTTGACATACATTATTAACTAGTGACCTGGTGCACAAATTTATGCATAGATGGGGTCCAGCTGGCCTGCCCCAATGGGGGCAATCTGGCCAGGCTGGCCAGGGGGAGGGGCCACGGTTGGTTGGCTGACCGGCCATACCCCCCAATCGGGGTGGGGAGGCTGATTGGGGCCAGGCCTGGCCAGGGGGAGAGACTGGAGGAGGGGCCACCAGTGGTTGGCCAGCTGGCCCCACCCCCTGGTTAAACTCCCAGTTGAACTACTGGTCGAGGAGACAATTTGCATATTAGCTTTTTATTATATAGGATTAGTTTCAGGTGTATACCCCAGTGATTAGATATTATGTAACTTACTAAGTGATCATCCTGATAAATCTCATACTCCTCTGACACCATACGTAGTTATTAGAATATTACTGACTGTATTCCCCTATGCTGTACTTTACATCCCTGTGACTATTTTATGACTGCCAATATGTACTTCTTAATACTTTCACCTTTTTCACCCATTCCCCCAACACCCCTCCCATCTGGCATCCATCAAAATGTTCTCTGTATCTATGAGTCTGTTTCTGTTCTGCTTGTTCATTTATTTTGTGTTTTTTTAGATTCAATTGTTGATAGATATGTGTTTATTGCCATTTTGTTGTTCATGTTTTTATCTTTTCCCCCTTATTTTTATTTTTAATATTTAAAAAATATATATTTTTATTGATTTCAGAGAGGAAGGAAGAGGGAGCGAGAGATAGAAACATCCAAGATGAGAGAGAATCATGGATCAGCTGCCTCCTGCAAGTCCACCACTGGGGATCAAGCCCACAACCTGGGCATGTGCCCTTGACCAGAATCAAACCTGGGAACTTTCAGTTCACAGGCCGACACTCTTATCTACGGAGCCA
This sequence comes from Corynorhinus townsendii, assembly GCA_026230045.1. Classification (NCBI taxonomy): domain Eukaryota; kingdom Metazoa; phylum Chordata; class Mammalia; order Chiroptera; family Vespertilionidae; genus Corynorhinus; species Corynorhinus townsendii. The sequence goes on along the minus strand of JAPDVU010000001.1, from coordinate 72,243,758 downwards.
AACTGGCTAGGGCTTCCCCCTTATTTTTAAAGAACACCTTTAACATTTCATGTAACATTGATTTGGGGATGATGAACTCTTGAAAGAGAAAGTGATTATCAGAAGTCAGTTAGGTCTTTTTTATTTTAGTTTTTTCCCCCTGAGATTTCCCATGTGTAAATTTATGGAGGGAGTTGGAGCACTTACTTAATCCATGTGCTTTTTAATTGTTATTTGCTTTTCACTTAATCAACAGATAGTTTTTTTAATTAGAAAGACAACTTTGGGTGTTTTTAACTTGTCTAAAATTAAGGTTTGTGGTATATGAAACCACCTTCCATAGTTGTTAATGATTTTTCTTTCTAACTTAACGAGCTGCTTATCGTAAGCGTATATTTTCCAAGTCTGTTCCAGTACGAAAAGCAGCCTATGCTGGTGCTGGCTGCAGGTGGTGCTGGGCCAGCCCATCCTTTGCCTGAGGAGAGGCCCATACTCAAGCCTGGGTGCCTGTGACAAGAGCAATAAGCACACTTGGAAAAATTAAACTTCCAATGCCTTTGCAGGTCTCATTCTGGTACTTGTCACTCTGTAGAAATGATCTGTTTACTAGCATGTTATAAAGGGTCCTGGGAAGAGCCAGGGACTTTAGGGTGAGACAGACCTAAGTCCTGGGACACCCTGGGTGCCCTAGGAACTTTAGATGGATTTTTAAAAGTTTACTCTGATATGTTGGAGGCATGGTTTAATGGGAAGAGCCTGGCCCCTCTCCTAAGTTGAGAGTTCCTTGAGGGCAGTGACTTGCCCGTAAGGGGTGCATTTCCTTGGCCTAGAAGATGGGCAACCCACAGGAGCTGTCCAATAAATGCTTGTTACTATCTTATTTACTGGTTTATTGTTCTATTTTTCTCATGAGAATGTGATTAGTGAGGGCAGGTGACTTGTTGATCTTTTTATTAGTCTATTTGCCTGTGCCTCACTCTGTTGCCTTGGGTATAGTAAGTGCCTGATATAGATGAGTACATGAAGGAAATACTGTCTAGGGGCTTGCTAAGAGGTCAGGCACTACACATTCATGTTTTCTCACTGACTCCTCACAGACAATGTTCGAGGTTCTAAGTTCTTGACATTTATTTATTCACTGATCAATGCTTATAACAATCATTGGATTCTTAAAGGTAGATATTTGTGTTATAATTTTTATGAGCAGATGAGGAAATTAAGGCACAAAAGGGTGAAGTAAGTTGCCAAAGTAATATTCCTAGAGAATCAAGGTGAGTTTTGAACCATGCAGTTTGGCTCCAGTAACTGTGCTGTTAACCACCACAATAAAGTTGCTCATCAATTTCCCCATTTTGTGTGTGAGGAAGTTGAGTTTTTAAATAGTTTCCCCATAATCACACTTCTGTAAATTGCTAAAGCAGGGAATTGGACATGAGTTGCCCACCTAGGCTAGGGTTCTTTCTACTACACCACAATTCTAGACATTTCCTTATGACCCTGGAGACAGATTTCCAAGAAGTGCCAAAAAGGTCAAGAAGATTAATCATCAGAGACCCAGTAAAAACAAAATACACAATTCCCCATGTACTTCAACAAAGCTCTTTGGTATCTATATATATAAAAAGCCAGCAATAATGGAATTATTGCACTGGAATGCAATAATGACTGGAACAACCTGTTGCTATGATGCCCACTGCAGCCAGTGAACTGGCCCAATCGGGGGTGGGGCCAGCCGGCCAACCTCCAGGGGCCCCTCCCCAGGCCAGCCCCACCCCTGATCAGCCTCTCCCAGCCCAATTGAGGGTGGCCAATTTCCTGCAGCCCCTCCCCCCAGCCGGCCCCACCCCCAATGGGCCCCCACCACCCTGATTGACCTGCAGCTCCTCCCCCTAGCCGGCCCCACCCCTGTTTGCTTCCCCCACCCCAATAGGGGGCAGGGCCAGCCAGCCAACTGCCTTCAGCCCCTACCCTAGCCACTGGCCCCTGAAAGGCCCCCTCCACCCCATTCAGGAGCAGGGCCTGCCGGTCTACCACCCACAGCCTCTCCCCATGGCTGGTCCCACCCCCAACTGATCTTATGGCCCCTCCCCCCCAGCCAGCCCTGCCCTGATCAGCCCCAATCCAGACAAGCTGGCTGGCCAACCTCCTGCTATCTCTTCCTCCCAACAGGCCCGGCCCCAATTCACTGATTGGGGCTGGGCTGGCCGGACCCTACCTGTGCACGAATTTGTGCACTGGGCCTCTAGTATACCTATAATATTCTTTGTGGCTCTAGTCAACACATCTTTTTTGTTGTTGTTAATCCTCACACAAGGATATTTTCCATTGGTTTTTAGGGAGAGTGGAAGAGAGAGGGAAAGACAGAGAAAAACTTCAATGTAAGAGAAACACATCAATTGGTTGACTCCTGCATGAGCCCTAACCAGGACCTGTCGACAAGGTACATGCCCTTGACCAGAATCAAACCTGGGACCCTTTGGTTCACAGGCTGAAGCTCTATCCACTGAGCAAAACCAGCTAGGGCTAGTCAACACATCTTACTAACAAAAATATGTAAAGATGCTGGAGGAGTTCAGGAATTACATAGAAAGGGAGGAAGGAGCTGCTGTATAAAGGTATATGGCAAATGAGGGTGCTTCAATCTCAGAAGACAAAACTGATAATGCATTTGCCTGACAGCTAAGAACTATAAAATCTATGACTGACTTTAAAAAAAAAATTATTTTTTCAATTACAGTTGACATTCAATACCATAAGAGTTTCAGGTGTACAGCATAGTGGATAGACATTTATGTAACTTACAAAGTGATACCACTAGTAGGAATGTATGACTGACTTTTAAAGCAAATCCCAAATACCACTATAAATTTAAAGAATTTAAGTTTTTAGAGTTTAGTGTAAACTAAAGTTTTAGACCTTGTATTCTAAACTAATGGAAGTACCTAGACCAATCAGGATGAGTGTTTGAATGTGTTTTTAAAAGTTTAGGTAAATCAATCCCAATGTGTCATTGAGGAAATTTTGGCTTTATTATTTCTCTCTCATCCTTGAGCTATACTTACAATGGCCTGGTATCTGGAATCAGACAAGTTTGGGTTTGAAACTTAGCTCTGCTCCTTACTTGCTTGTGACTTGGGCAGAATTCTTGACCTCTTGATTCCTCAGTGTCATCATGTGTACAGTGATCTTCACTTCACAGCTTTAGAGATAATTGAATTAATTTTAAATGGAATTAAATGAATTTAAGCACATGGAAAGGACTCTATAAATGTTAGCTTAATGTCATCATCTATTGTGAATGCACAGGATGGCATGAGCTACCTACCCTGTGTTCCATATGTTCCATACTGTGCCTTTGACTGGAATTGAACCCAGAACCCTTTGATCTACAGGCTGACGCTCTATCCACTGAGCCAAACTGGATAGGACTCTCTCTCTCTTTCTCTTGACTAAGACTGTCTCTTTGACCAAACTTTAGTCAGGCTCCCCTGAGCCTCTTCTCCACTAGGCCTTGACCTTGGCTTTCAGTGTTTGTCCTGTCTCCCTGGGCCTGCATAACCTACTTTAGTAATAATCCCCCCACCCCTGATGTCTCCTCTTAGTAATTTTCAATCCATTGACCTCCTTATGCTGCTCCTTGGCTATAAATCCCCATTGTCCTTGCTATATTAAGAATTGAGCCTGATCTCTCTCTTTTATTATAATACTCCTATTGCCTTTAATACATCTTTCTTACTGTTTTAGCAAGTATCAGAATAATTTTTATCTATCTATCTATCTATCTATCTATCTATCTATCTATCTATCATCTTTGCTAGACTAGAGAACTAGAGACAGCCTATACATTGAATAAATTAAAAAACAAAATCTTGGCCTCGCCGGTGCTGCTCAGTGGTTGAGTGTCAACCTTTGAACCAGGAGGTAATGGTTCAATTCCTGGTCAGGGCATGTGCCCAGGTTGCAGTCTCGATCCCCAGTGGTGTGTGCAGAAGGCAGCCAATCAATTATTTTCTCTCATCACTGATGTTTCTATTTCTCTCTTCCTCTCCCTTTCTCTCTGAAATCAATAAACATATCCTATATAATAATCCTGTATAATAAAAGGCTAATATGCAAATCGACCAAACGGCAGAATGACCGGTCGCTGTGATGCACACTGACCACCAGGGGGCAGATGCTCAATGCAGGAGCTGCCCCCTGGTGGTCAGTGCGCTCCCATAAGGGGAGCACTGCTGTCAGAAGCCCTGAGCTGGGCTCATGGCTGGCAAGCACAGCGGTGGTGGTAGGAGCCTCTCTTTCCGCGGCAGCGCTAAGGATGTCTGACTGATGGTTTAGGCCCTGAGGGCTCCCGGACTGCAAGAGGGCACAGGCCAGGCTAAGGGACCGCCCCCCTCCCCCACCCGCCCAGTGCACAAATTTCATGCACTGGGCCTCTAGTATTAAAATAAAAAGCAAAAACAAAATCTTTGAAATAGCATTCTGGCATTAATAAATAAATGTGGCCAACATTCATAGAGTACCATTACCTACATTATCTTTCGGGCCTCCAAAAGGAAGGAACAGTCACCAGGAACCTAAAGCAGCAGTGTTCTCCATCTTGCATCCTTTGTTGTATTATTCTCCTCAACAGTGGCTTCCTCTGCTCCTCAGACCTCATGGCAGAAAATATGGCTTCTGTCTAGCTGCTCACATTTTCATTGAGGAACACACCCTTCTCCTTTTCTCTTCAGAAGGGAGCAATATTGAAGGAAATAATTCTATCCTTTATGTCCTGTGGCATGTTCCTCCCTATGTAAGGAGGATTGGATTATTTGACTTGTGACATTGAGCAGAGACTGTTATACACAGTGCTTTGTTAACCAGCGATGAGATCATGGCTTCAGAATGTGGGCAGCACAGTGGCATGTCTGTATTATTTCTAGTTAATTGGTGTTAATTGACCTGTGTCACCACTCCTCCTCGTTTGTCTCCTGGGAATACTTAAGCCATACCAAGGATTGCCTCTGGCAGGATGAGTTTAGTTAAAAACTAAGCCAGCTAATGGGTGAGTAGATCCAGTGGAGTTGATCTCTGGGCCAAGAGGTCTCTGTTTCAGGAGCAGTCCCCTTTCCAAGAGAGATTGTCATTTCAAAAGAGGCCTCAACTGAATATTGTGTTCCCCAAAACATTACCAGAACTCTTTATTTGGGGATTATTTGGTTTTGCTTGACCTATAATGCTGGCCCACACTTTGTTCTGCAACTGGATCCTTATGCATTTCTTAGGATTTAGAAAACAGAGATAAGGAGACAGTGGTATGCTGGTAAACTGGCTGTGTGTGTATGTGTGTGTCTCTGTGTGTGTAAGGGCCACATTTGTAGCAGTTGCTGAGTTTTGTAAAGTAAATGCTCTCACCATGGCGTTTTCCCAGCTCCCATCAGGCTGGTAGACAAAATTCCTGAGTGTTTAACCATCAGCTCTTGTGAGTGTGTTCCAGTACATTACGGGAAAAAGGAGCCATTATGCTTCATCAGATGCAATTTACCGCAATGAGGAAACAACTTTCAATCCATTTCCAACTGCTGGGGAAAATTCTTCGTGGCCCAGCTGGTCTGCCAGGCTCTGTCCCTAGTTTTAGTAAACAGGGTACCATGACTATGTGGAAATAAGCATGGTTGTTGGAAGTCTGCTGTAATGGGTCTGTGAGAAATGCTCACCTGTTTGAATTCAAGTAATGGTCTTGGAGACAGAAGTATGGAGAAAATGAAACTTTTACTATGTCCTTGTGAGAGAGGGTGTCTGTCCAGTTGTATAGGCACACATGGAGAACTGATCACAGTCCCTTTAGCCCTAAGGTGTGAGAGTCCCTCCTCCGGTTCCTCATTGGCTGAGTACTATGGGGTTAATACTTTCCTCATACATTGTCTCTTATTAGGTTATTAAAAAAAAAAAAAAAGGGGGCTGAGGCCTTTTCTAGTCGTCTCCACCTCCCCCTGTCTAGTTGATGCTGGTGCCTTCAGGGTTTCCACCATGATGCTGGCTCACGTCCACAGTTCTTTGTTCTTATCTTTTCCCTCCTCCTTACATTCTGTTTGCCCTGGGGAAATTCAGTAACTGTTTCCATTAAAAGTTGCCTATACTGAAGGTGGATCACAGGAGCCTATTTCCCACAGGTCAGAGAGGCAATTAGGGAGTCAGTGTGTTAGCCTGGGTCTCTCCAAACAGAAGTTGAAACAAAGTCTTAGATATATAAAGTTTAGCTAAAAACATGTCCCTGGAAAGCAAAAGTACAAGACCAATAAGGATAGAGAGAGATATAAAATAATGATGTATTAGTAAGTTTATAAGTCTCCCCCTTTGGCTAATATTGGATAATAAAAGGGCACTCTCTCCAAATAATACATAATAAGAAATAAGCTGCCCTAACTGGTTTGGCTCAGTGGATAGAGCGTCAGCCTGCAGACTAAAAGGTCCCAGGTTCGATTCTGGTCAAGGGCATGTACCTTGGTTGCTGACACATCCCCAGTAGGAGGTGTGCAGGAGGCAGCTAATCGATGTTTCTCTCCCATCGATGTTTCTAACTCTCTGTCCCTTTCCCTTCCTCTCTGTAAGAAATCAGCAAAATATATATATTTTTAAAAAAGAAATAAGCTACATGTTTCCAGGGACCACTGCTGGAGCTTGAGAACAAATCCAATGCAGTGGAGGGCAGAGCTAAGAGAGGAGCACAAACCAATAAATCCTGGTGACATCACTGGCATCCCTGCATTGAGATGTACTGTGTGTCAATCCTATGGACTATTCTCCCTCCTTCAGTTTCAGTTTTGTGAACCAATTTGTTTCCTTATTGCTTAAGCCAGTGTGAATCATGTTTTCTGTCACTTGCAACCAAAGACGTCCAATTGCTATACTTCCAAATAACAAATAACACATTGTCTTCTAGCTGTTTGTTATTATCTTTTCCAGTAGGCTGTCTTCTCCTTGAGGTCAGGGCCCATGCATCTTATTCAGTTTGTATCCCCAGCACCTAAAAGAACACTTGGTATATAGTAGAAGCTCAGTACGTTAGGTTGAAGGAGCAAATCTGTAATATTAATTTGACATCTGGAATATTGATCCTTTCTAGTCTCATCAATGCTCTTTTAAAAGAATAGTTTATTGGTTTTTAGAGATAGAGAAAGGGAGAGGGAGAGAGAGAAACATTGATGTGAGAGCACAACATCAGCTGCCTCCTGCAACCCCCTATCGGAGATCCAGCCTGCAACTGGGCATGTGCCTTTGACAGGGAATCGAACTGGCAACATTCTGGTGCACAGGATGATGCCCAACCAACTGAGCCACACCAGCTAGAGCTCATCAATGCTTTCTTAGAGAATATAAGTGTCTTAGCCTTTTTTCCTGCAGGGAAGAAAAGCAGGTGAAAATTTCCAAGAAAATTTAATGAAATACAGCCACTCAGGATAAAAAAGATGGTTAGATAAAAGAGTTATTATTTTAAGGTATTCTATCTAAAGTACATTTCCATGGAGCATTTTTTCTTTTTTACTATAATAGAGCTACAAGGTTCATAAAAGTATAGTCAAAATTGATTTAAACTATAACCAATATGCACTGGTCCCTCTTTATCCATGCAGGATACGTTCCAAGACATGAAGTGGATGGTTGAAATTGCAAATAGTGCCACATGCAATATATACTATGTTTTTTCCTATACATACATACCTATGGTAAAGTTTAATTCATAAATTAGGCACAGTAAACATTTAACTATAGCAGTGGTCAGCAAACTGCGGCTTGCGAGCCACATGCAGCTCTTTGGCCCCTTGAGTGTGGTTCTTCCACAAAATACCATGGCCTGGGCGAGTCTACTTTGAAGAAGTGGCATTAGAAGAAGTTTAAGTTTAATATATTTGGCTCTCAAAAGAAATTTCAATCGTTGTACTGTTGATATTTGGCTCTGTTGACTAATGAGTTTGCCGACCACTGAACTATAGTAACTAATACAATTCAACAATTATAGCATACTAGAGGCCCAGTGCATGAAATTCGTGCACAGGGGTGTGTGTTCCTCAGCCCAGCCTGCACCTTCTCCAATATGGGACATCCTTCTCACAATCCAGGACTGCTAGCTCCCAACTGCTTGCTGGCTTGCCTTCCAGATTGCCCCTAACCACTTATGCCTGCCAGCCTGATCACCCCCTAACCACTCCCCTGCCAGCCTGATTGCCCCTAACTACCCTCTCCTGCAGGCCTGGTCACCCCTAACTGCCCTCCCCTGCAGGCCTGGTCACCCCTAACTGCCCTGCCCTGCAGGCTTGATCCCCCCCCAACTGCCCTCCCCTGAAGGCCTGGTCCCCCCAAACTGCTCTCCCTTGGAGGCCTGGGTCCCCCCCCAACTGCCCTTCCCTGCTGGCCATCTTGTGGTGGCCATCTTGTGTCCACGTGGGGGCAGGACCTTTGACCATATAGGGGCAGCCATCTTGCATGTTGGAGTGATGGCCAATTTGCATATTACTCTTTTATTAGATGAGATACTGTAGTAAAAGTTATGTGAATGACTTTAGGGCCATTATTTAGTTACCTAAGCATTACTTGATTGTAAGCACTGTAATATCTCAACAGGTGATCTGATAACCAAGTTGGCTATCAAATGACTAACAGGTGGGAGCAGCCTGGAGATGCTAGACAAAGGGATGATTTCAGTTGGGTGAGGTGGAGCAGAACAGTTCGAGATTTCATCAACTACTCAGGACAGTATGCTTATGAATTCTTTATGTCTGGAATTTTTCATTTAATATTTTTGGACTGTGGTTGACCATAGGTAACTGAAATTGTGAAAAGTGACCCTGCAGATAAGGAGGGTCTATAGCTATGTATCACATAAAGACCTTTTAATTAAGAAGGACCACATGTACAACAGTGGTCTCATAAGACTAGAATGGGTTATAAGCAAAAAGTTTGCATTGTGGAAAGAAAAGTCTGGACCTGGCTACAATGTTGAGTTTAGTGCTAGCTCTGAGTGGGTTACATAGATGAGGAGGCTCAGCACGCTGTCTACCTGTCTTGGGCCCAGACACCCCCACAGCTGGGATCTGAGTTGGTGAGAGATGGGGCTAAGAGGAAGGGAGTCTGGGAGCCCGCCCCCCACCCTCCCTTCCCCCTCTCTCCTCTCTCTCTCATTTTTGTTACTTCTTATCTCAGGCTTTATCTCTCTGGGGCTCTTTCAAGCACTGCTCTCCCCTTTTCTCTCTTTCTCTTCCTTTCCTCTCCCTTCTTCACTCCCTCCTCCTGATGTCTACTCTCCTCCCAGGATGCTTTCCTCCACTGCCCCACACACATGCTTTATCTTTTATACCATATTTTTACTGTACCTTTTTATGTTTAGAAATGTTTATGTACTCAAATACTTTCAGTTGCTACCGTTGCTTTCAGTATTCGGGCTGATAGTCTAGTAGCAAAAGCTACACCATAAAGCCTAGGTGTGTAGCAGGCTATAGCATCTAAGATTGTGCAAATGCCTAATGATGCATTTCTCAGAACATATCCTCATTGTTGAGTGATGCATGACTGTTCTGTAATACAAATATTTCTTTTCTCCTTTTTTGCTTGTATGGGCAAAATCTCCATGTGAAATAAAAATGTGGCAAAGAGAAAATGCCGGGATGTTGATAATATTTTATCTTGCTTAGTCCTAAAGAGAGTAACCAAGAACAACTATGACTTATTATTTAGAAACTCACAAAAGAAAAGCATATTGCACATGAGAAAGTTGCAGGAGAGTAAATCATAAAAGTTCTCATCACAAGAAAAAGAATCTGTAACTATATATGGTAATGGATATTAACTAGACTTGTGATAATTTCACAATATTCATAAATATCAAATAATTAAGCTGTGCACCTAAAAATAATGTAATATTAAATGTCAATTCTACCTCAGTTTTAAAAAAGAGAAGCTTATTCTATAACCTACTTCATCCCTATATGTTAGAACTGTGATACCTTTACCCTGTTGATTGAAAAGTTTTCTGAAAGAGAACCCATACAGTGAGAAATTCAGGAAGTCCACAATTTTATTCAACTATTTATCATTCTCTCTGCATTTCTTGCACATGGCTTGTTGAATAAGCATTTAAAGCAACCTTTATATGAAAATTTACAACTGTATGTTCTTCTAAATTGAATTGTGAAGCCATTATCTGGATTGCTTACTGTATGTCAAGAAATTCATGGGAGTAGCAAGTGTTATTCAAATGTATTTCTCTAGAACAACATTTAGAAAAACTGAATGCAGATAAGCAAAAAGGAGAATATATCTTAATGTTTTGGGGAACACAATACATTTGAAGCAACTGACAAACTATTTTCTTTCAGAATCAAAAATCCTAACATTTCATTAAACTTAAACCTTAGCAGCTAATAAATTTCAATCCCTAGATGAACCTCCTCCCTTAGACAAATGGCAAAAATGAAAAAAAATTTTTTTTAATCAAAATTCCAGACTGAATCAAAGGAGAAGGAAAAAAACCCTCCTCCTTGCTTTTTAGTAAGATTCATAAGTCAGGAGCAAATTAAGTCTGAAAAAAAGATAAAGGGCCACCAGGTCAGCCCTGGCTTCCTCCTTGCCTGACAAGGCCCAGTTCTCACATGTGCGAGCGGCCTTGTTTGTGTCTGTGCAGTCTATTCTGAGGCAGAGCAGAGAATTTGCAGTTGTGGTCTAGACATCTATACAGTTAGAATGAGTAGACCAAGGATCTGCTTCTCTGTAAATACTTGTCTTTACTTGTAATGTTCACTCATATTTTCCCTTCCACGATGCTTCTGAATATAGTTTCATCTTGATTAATTATCATTAAAGTCATTTCTGTTAATTGGGGAAATTATTAAATTTATAACAAAACAAACAAACCTAAAGCTATGTTTCTTCAATGTGAATTTAAAGTGAGAATATTTTAAATTAATGAATTTCTCTGGTAAAAAAATTAATTTCATCTCTGTTGATTTGTTTTATATGTAATAATTTTCATGATTTCATATTTTTCTTCTTGAAGTTTATATGCTTAAATATTTTTCTTTAAATGTAAATAGTATAACATTATATTTTGAATTTAAAATAAATAATATATTGATATCTGTTTTAGCCACTTTCCTGATTTTTTTAAACTATTAAAAAAGTTTATTTGTAATAAAATTTCTTTTCTGTAATTAACAAAATTTTATTTTAGGATTAGGTAGGTATCTGATTAGAATGTAGAAAGATAACTTTAAAATTTTAAGCCCCTCTTGATTTATTAATATATCTTCCTCCCTCCTGCTTTCCATCCTTCCCTCCCTCTTTCTCTCCTTCCCTCCTTTCTCCTTCTATCCTTCTCCCCCTCACCCCCCCTTTTCCCCTTCCTCCACATTCCCTCTGTCTTCTCCTTTTACTTTTTAAAAAAGATGATCTCAGTCTGGAATAAACATTCTTGCGAAATTGGCCAGGATCTTGGCCAAGCCTAGTGTGTACATGTCAGCTGTGCTCTGGGAAATAATTGCACCATGTGACAATATCTATTATTTTAATTAGTACTGCAGAGTGCCTCCACGGTCTCTCATTAGGCCAGACTTTCTTCCACAGGCCAAGGCTTTGTGTCTCCTAAAACGCTGACTAAGCGGATAGAGGGCATTTGACATTCTGTATAGGCGAACAAAATAATTGTTATAATAAATAAGGCAGAATTCACAGGAGTAATAAACCATTCCCCACGGGTACAGAAGGCCTTAGGACCTGCCGCCTGGGGAAAGCGGACCCATCTTTGGAGTGCAGTGTTCAAACTACCCAAAGGAAACATCAACCAAACCAGGGGAAGGCCACTCTCTGGGAAGGCCTGGGCACGGCTGCGGAGCTCAAAGAGTGCTTTGTCATAAAGCGTCCCAGGTTATTCAGTCGTCTGGCATCTGCTTTCTTTCCAGGAGACTTGCCTATGTTTGTCTGTTAAATCCAGAAAGTGTTAATTCCAAGAACTGAAAAAGAGTCCTTTGTGAAATGACACGGAGAACACAAAATCTAGACATTCACCCACTTGGAAAGAAAGTGCGTTGGAGATGCTGGGTGGGAAGAGAAGCTTCGTTTCCTCTTTTCACAGCTGTTCCCCGGGCATCCCGGATGCATAAAGGTCAGAACAGCAAGTGTTCATCGAAGAGGAAAACAGTTTCTAGTTATTACGCGGTGTCACTCAGTATCAATGGGATTTTGTAACAGAACAAAACACACACGTGTGTACTGTTTTTGTATGTCTTCTGTGCGGACAAAGGAGGTTAGTCAGTCTGGTGGAGGCTTTGTGGAGGCTGGAAGGCCACACCCCTGTGGGCGGAGGTGATCACTTGTCTGCTGGTGGGAATCCCCTTGTCAGTCACTCTGGGAAGAGGAGGTTTTCAGACTGGAGCCGGGCTGACACTGGTTGGAGGAAGGGATTCCCCTCTGACTCTGGGTCCTATTCTCTTGGTCTCAATAGGCTAGAAGACACTGGCCTACGGGTGTAGGAGGTGGGTTTTAAGAGGGCGCCCATCACTTGGATGCTGAAACCTGATCCACCCAGGCTTCAGAGAGTGCACACCCCAGTCCGCAAGCCATAGTATCTATGTGAAGAATGACTTTGCTCTGCGTACACTCCGTATTTAAAAAGGCCCTATTTCTCTACTGTCCGGCTGGTTCATCCCTCCATTCCTTAGTGTGGGCAAGAAGTTCACTGCATAAGAAACCTGGGTCTTTGTCTTAATCTGGGGGAAGGTTGCAGTTTCAGCCTATGACATTGTCATTATCCCTTTTCATTTCCCAGGATAATCTTACAGAATAATCAAAAGGGTAGACTTTGCAACTTGTGTTAAACTCAGTGACAGGACCTTTATTGAGGATTCCAAGGCCAAGTACAGGACCCAGGCTCGAATGGTGTGTTTGTGCGCAAGGCTCCGTCCCATGTGGGGGGTGGGGCCTCCCTCTCCATTTGTGTGGGGCCTATGGGAACGTATAGCTTGGTTCTCCCTCTCCTCTTGGCACACTTACTTACCCAGGCTTAGCCATATAACCCTCACTCACTGTAGCAGCCCCCTTTTAGAGCAATTTAGCCTAATCCCCTGATGCACCTTCCCCAAAACGCCTAGCTTTTTCTTTTTTTGGGGGGGTGGGGGTGGGGGAGAGAAGGGAAGATTATTAGTAAAGATTATTCCTACTTCTTTTTAGTTTCAATACCCAGAAAGGTCAGTTCCTTGCCACCCTCCACCCCATAATACTATCTCCAAGAGAAACCATTAGGATTTCATCAGAATTTGAGATTACCAGGGTCTAATCTTTTCTCATAGGGCGTTAGCATAAAGATGGAGAAGAGATATGGTTTAATTTCCTCCTGGTGACTACTCAAAAACCAAATGACAGTTCACTTTTTTTTCACATATTTATCCCGATGGAGCTCGTAAAATTCTCTGTTTTCACCAAGTTTTCTATAGTTTGTTCTTTTTATTTATTCAAGTCTTGTTTAAATATGCCAGCCCTGTTCAAGTTTTACATGTTGATATTAAAGAAAGTGTCTGTGTCCAAAAATGGGCCAGGCTATTAAAGGTGAAAAACATTTCCTTTCTTCTCATGTTAACTGAACCTAGTGGTGGCAGGTATCAGAAGTGAGATCCCTAAGGAGAAATGAATCTGTCAACTAGAAATGGGGCTCATACCCTTACTATCCTTTGGCCATTTGGGAAGATCTGAATCTTATTTAAATTAAGGAAACACATCTCTACACAAAAAACTCTGGCGCTGTTGCATTTCTATGCATTATGTGGCTTATACTGATTGCACCGAGGGAACCCTCCTTTAATTCATGCATCTTCAATTCATGTTTCAAGGTGGCACAGTATTTATTTCTGCATGTCAGGGGGAATTAAGAAAAATCCTTAGTCTCAGAAGCAGGATAAAAGGGAAATGGAGTGATAGTTACAGGATACCCCTTCTCCCACACTTCTTTTCTTTTTTACTTTTCAATTTGGTATATGAGCTAATGTAAGCTAAACTAGTTGCATAAAATTTTCATTGGCTTTTCTGCCTCTAAGTCTTGACTTAGCAAATGTTTGTTAATTAGTAACTATATAGAGTCAATACAGCTGGGTTTTTGTGTGCTAATCATGGGACTTTGATAGAAGCAGAGAGAAAATTGGTGAGAGTCTGCCGCCTAGACTGGATGTACTTATAAAGGAAACAAGTAGCTATTTTCATATTTTGATTCTATTTGAGAACTAAATGATGACTTAAAACACACACACACACACACACACACACACACACACACACACACACACACACACGGCAACAACAACAGTATGGTGATGACCAGAGGAAAAGAGGAGTGAGGGGTGGGGGAAGATGGCAAAAGGGGGATAAACGGTGGCAGAAAGAGACTTGACTTTGGGGGTGAGCACACAGTGCAGTATGCAGACGATGTGTTATGGAGTAGTACACCTGGAACCTGCATGGTTTGATTAACCAATGTCACCCCAATAAATTTTTAAAAATGCATGAGAAATAGGTAATTTAAAAAAAGTCACCAACCTATGTTGCAAAGAATATTGTGGGAAAAAACGTGTGGTATATTTTCTTTACTTTTGAACTAGGTTATCGCTATTCCAATCTTAAAAAAAGGATGAATAGTTGCCCTTGAAGGCCAGTAAACAGTTTTCAATTCTTCAGCAAAGTTCTTAAGGCCCCTTTAAAAGGAAGTCTACTGCCACCTAGCGCCTAACTCTTAGAATAACTGAATTACTGTGTTTAGAAATATTTGTAAAACAGATAGTACCGCTTGGTGGCACTGTGGTCAGGCACATTAAAAGCACCTGTCCAATTTAGGTACTGCTTGTTCTTATCTCTGTTTATTAGAGTTCGTCAAATGTGACAAATGCATTGTTTTCCTTGTAAGTGTTTTATTTTCTAAGAATTCTGACCTATTTTTGACACTGTTGTTTAAACCCTCCTAAGTCAGGAGAAACCCGAGCACCTTCAGATTGAATTCCCCGATTTTTGAAGTTTTAAGTCTTTATTTCAAATTAGATTGTTCTTTCTTTTTTCCTCCTTTATCCACATAACTGTAATCATTAAGTGAAAATAGGCAACACATTTCTCATATAATCCAAAGGAAGAAAGAAAAGCAACTTGGATGAAACTACAACGGGGCTCTTTGCATTTAGAAGGTGTGGTGGTGGTGGGATGACTTATATTTTATGTATTAAATCTAGTGGGAAAATGTACCTCCTGATAAGAGCATCTGCCTGAGATAATCATTCATTATAAAGTGACACACAGCTGGGTCCAGATAAATCAAGAATGCTACTATGGGAGTGTTTGTAATTTATTGTGAGCACAGTTCAGGTTTAATTTTGTTTCTGATACCATTACATTTGTTAGTAGTAGCAATGGGGACTGAAATTCATTCCATTTACTCTAATAGTCAGATTCTTGAAGAAGTTGTTCTAATAAGCTTACTTTCCTTATGGCTATACAAGAAAGAGAAGGATAACATGAATTGATATTTGAAAACACAACAGCTGGTTAAAAGAAACATTATACCCTAAACATATCAAAATACCAAATAAAATTTTGGTACTGAGTATCACATAGTAGTTATCCATTTATCTGTCTATCTATCTGCATATTCATTGTATTACATATACACCCATACTTTTGTAAAACTTTTGCAATTTTTTAAAACTAATATATTATTGGTAATGATGCAATTATAATGATTCCGTCTAAGTACTGTTACCTCTGAAACAGGAAGACTAATTGCCAAAGTACTTCTTTGGTATGTTCTGCTAATGCTTATCAAGATTTTAAAGACTTTTGAAAGTGAGTTCTCATTGTTATCACTGAGCAATAGAATTTGACTTGTTTGAATTGATTTTGTTATCATCCCTTTTGGCTTCTATTCTAAATTGCCACCATTCTCCTCAACCTTTTAACTCCTTCACTCTTACTTAACTGAGAATGTTTGGTGATCTGTCAATTGTCAGCCTTACCCCATACTTACTATATATATGAGCATTTCCCTACCTCCTTTTCTCATACTTAGAGGATGGTGTGCTCCTCTTCTTGTTCAAAGCCATATTTTCTAGTGGGGCTCTTGGTTCCATTTCTCTCTCTCACCTTCTTGACAGATGTGGCTTCATCAGTCATTCCCATCCTGCTCTGGATTTTTCAACATAATCTTTTTATTGGCTCTGATTCTAGGTTCACAACCCAAAGTCTTTCTCATCCTTAAAAAACAGACAAATACTCCGGCAAAACAATAAAAAAAATTCTCATAACCAAAAAACCCTTTTTGAGCTGAAATGCCCCTTTGACTTGAATTTCATCTCTTTTCTTCCTTTTTTGTCCATCTGTTGTTTTCACTTTTCCACCCACTCCTCACTCTTCAACTTACTGCACTCTAGCTTCCTCTCCCACTACTAGGCTGAAACAATGTGTGAAAGTTGCTAATGACCATTTAAACTATTTTATTGGACCTATTTGCCAATTTTTAAATTTTTAATTACAGTTTACATTCAATATTATTTTGTATTACTTCCAGGTGTACAGTATAGTGGTTAGACAATCATCTACTTTACAAAATGGTCCCCTGATATTTCAAGTACCCATCTGGCACCGCCTACTTGCCAAATTTGAGAGAACTTATCACAACATCCTTCTTTGTAGTCTTCTAGTAATCTCTTCTTAATCGTCTTCTACTCTGCTCATTTCTTAAATTTTGATTTCCCCCCTATTTGATTCTTAAGGTTTTCCTCTTCTCATTTTGCATCAGTAACGTTTAAACATTTTGCTTTAGTGATCCACAGACCTGAAATTGTGTGCAGAATTCTGGGTGTTTGGTTATGTGCAATTTTCTAGAGGGAAAGTTCATAGTTTACAGCATATTCTCAATGACATTCATGTTTCAGAAAAGGTTTGTTAGTTATTACTGTTCTATGTTGTCTTCCAAGGTGATCTTAGCAATTAATTTATTTTTTATTTTAATTTTTTATTGTTTTAAGTATTACAAATAGTAGTACATATGTCTCCTTTTTCCCCCCCAGTGACCTCCCCCAACCTCCCCTACCCCCCAGTACATGCCTTCACCTGCCCACCCTCCCCCCCGCCCCAGTGTCTTGTATCCATTGGTTGTGCTTATATGCATGCGTACAAGTCCTTCGGTTGGTCTCTTACAGCCTCCCTCGCCCAACCTCCCCTGTCTTCCCGATGTAGTTTGACAGTCTGTTCAATGCTTCTTTGCCTCTGTATCTTTTTCCCACCATTTCTTTCCTTTAAAAAGTTTTGCCTTTGCAGACTAGAAATAAACATATAATAACAAAACAAAACAAAACAAAAAAAATGTTTTGAGTCCCAATTTCAATGTCCAACTAATTTAGTTTTTAAACAACTCACATATATCAAGTGCTAAATGAATATAGAATAATTTTATTAAGCAACCTTCAAAACAGCTGTGTATAGTAAGACATGATTATTCCCACTTTACAGATTAGGAAATTGAGGCATAGAAAGATTAAGTAACTTGGCTAAAGAGACACAATTAGTAGGTAATTGGCATAGTTTTAACTCCCACTTATTCATTGATGATTTTCAAACTCATATCTTTGGCTTATATCTCTCAAGCTTTATATTTATACTAATAAAAGGGTAATATGCTAATTAGGCCGGGAGATGTTCCAGGTGACCTTCTGGACGTCCTTCTGAACAAAGCCATGGTGGTGGACTGAGGCAGAGGCTGTTAGGGGTGATCAGGCTGGCAGGGGAGGGCAGTTGGGGGCCATTAGGCCAGCAGTGGAGGGCAGTTGGGAGCTAGTAGGCCGGTGCGGGGGGGGGGGGAGCAGTTGGGGGCGAGCAGGCCAGCAGTGGGGGGCAGTTGGGGGTGATCAGGCCGGCAGGGGGGGGCAGTTGGGGGAGAGCAGATGGGTGGGGGGGCAGTTGGGGTGTGAGCAGGCCAGCAGGCAGAGTGTTTAGGGGTGATCAGGCAGGCAGGCAGGTGAGCGGTTAGGAGCCAGTGGTCCCGGATTGCAAGAGGGATCCCAGATTGGAGAGGGTGCAGACCGGGCTGAGGGACATGCCCCTTACCCCCCATGCATGAATATCGTGCACCTGGCCACTATTTTATAGATAATAAGCCATTTCCATGATGTCCCATTGGCTCTTAAGCTCAACATTTTAGACACCAATTGTTATCTTCTTTCCCCAGACTTTTTCCCTGTATTTTCCATTCAGGGGCCATGCTATCAGAGTCATATTCATTGTTTTCTTTCTGCTCCTCTGTGGGACCAATCTTTAGTCCCACTGATTTTAAATCCTAATTATTGTTGCTTTAGTTCAGGTCCTAATCATCTTTCACTTGGCTTTATGTAACAACTAGAGGCCTGGTGCACAAAATTCATGCACTCGCAGGTGGGGGGGGGGGCGTTCCTCAGCCTGGCCGTGAGCCTGGCTTCTGGCTGAGTGGTGCCCCCGCTGTGAGAGCTCCTGCATTGCTGCATTGAGCGTCTGCCCCCTGGTGGTCAGTGTGTGTCATAGTGACCAGTTGTTCTGTCTATTTGCATATTAGACTTTTATTATATATGATGATACTTAAAATACCTCTATTAAGGGTCTTCTTTCACAGTCAACTCAGCATATTACGCTTTTATTATATAGGATATCCTGGCTGCCTAAAATCCTTTGAAGATAATTGGGATAGGCCTTCCATGATCCAAAGCTTACTTACCTCTCTCTAACCCTCTCCCTTCCTGTTAAGTTCCCTTTCAGTTACACTGAATTATTTGGTGTTCCCTTGATATACTTTGTTATTTCTCACTTTTATGCCTGTGTTCATATGGTCCCCTCTGCTGGAATACACTTTACTTCCTTTTTTTGTTTTTGTCTAGCTATTCTTAGGTGTCACATCATGAAGACGTGTAGGTCACCTTCCCTGTGCTAACACGATTTGCTGCTGGAGTAGATGAGAAAGGGAAGAAATGAAGATGACTTCAAGGTTTTGGCCTCGGCAATTATAAGAATGGGATTGTCATTGTTTGAGATGGGAATGACTGTGGTTTCATGGGCTAAAATAATTATCTAGTTTGGGACATAGGAATTTGAGTGACTATTAGATTTCTAAATGTCGTTATTGATTAGGTATTTGGCTAGATGACACTGGAATTGCAGGAGCAGCTCAGACTAGAAATACACATCAGAATATAGATGGTGTTTAAAGACATGAGACTGAGTAAAAGTACCAAAGGATTGAATGACAAAAGAGTCCTAAGCACATATGTAGTAATAATCTGTTTATGTATCTGTGTTCCCACCAAATGATGAGACTCTTGAGCTCCTGGGCTATGTTTAGTTGCCCTTTTAAGTACCTTGTATAGTGTGTGCATAAGCTTGGTTTAATAAATGCTTGTTGAATAAAATGAATGAGTGAATGGATGGATGAACTGAAATAGGTGATACTAAACAGAGGTCACCAAGTCAAATATACACTGAGTGGCCAGATTATTATGATCTCTGAATGCATAATAATCTGGCCACTCCGTGTGTGTGTGTGTGTGTGTGTGTGTGTGTGTGTGTGTGTGTATACATACATATATATATATATATATGTGTATATATATATATATATATGAGGCCTGGTGCATGAATTCATACATGGGTGGCATCCGGCCAGCCTGGCCATGGGGAGGGGACATGAGCAGTTGGCTGGCCTGCCTGCTGGTCGAACTCCTGGTCAAGGGGACAATTTGCATATTAGCCTTTTATTATATAGGCTATACACTGAGTGGCCAGATTACTATGCGTTCAGAGATCATAATAATCTGGCCACTCAGTGTATACAAGACTCAAGCCACAATGCAAGTAAATGAAGCTCTTTAGGGAGTGGTATTGATCATGGGAAATTGAGAAGTACATTCCCTAAGAAAATGGGGAAGCCACAACTCAACCCCATGTGATTGCTACCATGCACAAATGTGGGTCAAATGTAGCCACCTTTTTCCTGATTTTAAGAGAAAATGAAAATCCCTAAATTTTTAATGTAAAATTTTCTGTGAGCCAGCATTCTGCAGGTCAAATAAAATTTGTCCTGAATCCATTCATTATTCTTCAGGTCATAACCTCTGATCAAGTAATGCAACATAATTTTATAGTATATGAGAAGCAAGGCTTGTATGATCTATTATTAGATAGGAAGCTAACCTTTATAGGCAGCAAATTACTCTCACCATTTGGTTAGGATTTTGGCTGTTTTTTTAACTTCAACAGAAGTACAGAAAAACTAGAACCATAAAAACTGCTCAATAAATAGAGTTATATATGTAGTCTTCTGTTTTAACTTGATAGCTTGTCACTCTTTTAATTTGGATTCCAGAGATTTAATTGCCATATGTAATTTTTTTTTCCAGTTTTTCCATTTGAAAAACAGGAATGGTAATCTTTGCCTTAATTATCCAGCAGGGTTATTATGAGAATCAAATGAGATAATCCTTGTTTAAGCGATTTGAAAGGCTTCAATAGAATGCAGCTGTGATGTGCTGCTATCACATCACTCCAGCAGGATTAGTCCAGAATTAGGCATAAATATCTGGCTAACTTTAATAATCTTAGCCAGTTTGATATCGCATCATGGGCTCTTTCCCCAGGCACTTAATCATTTTCCTTTCAATTTAAATTCTAATTGAACTGTGGTGCCAATAAATATATAGAATATGTAATATGGGGTGTCCTGCTAATGGAAAATTTAAAATATTTCTTTCAGTGCATAAGATATGACATCACTTAAGTACTTGAGAAATTAGGCAACACAACTGTGTCACTTTGAGAGGTAAAAACTAAGAAAAGGGGTACTATATGGCTGAACGAGGTTACACAATTTGTGCAACTAAAGCTTAAAGTCATTAGGGCACACATGTTAGACGTGAAAATTTACAGCCTAGCTGGCAGGCTTAATCCCCAGTGTGGGGCATGCAGGAGGCAGCCAATCAATGATTCTTTCTCATCGTTGATGTTTCTATCTCTCTCTCCCTCTCCCTCCCTCTCTTATGTCAATAAAAAATATATATTTTTAAAGTGGAATTTTTACAATAAAGTGTTTTGGTAACTCATTAGGAAAATATCATTAGCTGGAATCTGAGGTGCCTCTATCCTCTACAGAAAACTACCCAATATTATTTATTTTTGTGGGGTGATATTGTTGTGGGGTTTCACTTATTTTTAAATAAAATTTCCCCTCACTTAAAAAGTGTTTTATGTTCTTTACAGACTATTTAAAAATGCAGAAATGAAAAATAAAAAAATAATAAAAATTATAAATAATTCCTATAACCAGAGATGTACACTGTACACATCTTGGGATATTTTTTTCCATATATATGCATGTGTGTATGTGTGAGTATTCAAAGACATATCATATATATCATGTATAGAGAAACATTGTTAGCAAAAGTGGAATCAAAGTAGAGTCTACTTATTTTTAGGCATTGTATTATTAAATATCCTTCAAAAGTATAATTTTAATGACTTCTTATTTTCCCACCATAGGCTGAAACCTTGTGGAAAATACTTAGCATGGGCTCTTTGATCGTCTTTTCATCTAATTGTAGGATTATCTTATTTATTTATGAATTAATATTGTGGAAGTAACCATGGGAAAGTTTTAACAAGGAAAAAGGGTTTCATACTCTGAACTGAAATCTGTACATCTCTATAGTGCTTTGTTTGATGAATCATATTTAATCCCTCAATACCTAATTACAAATAGGTTTTATTTTATTTGAATGTATAGATCAAATGGTCATTATAATTGCTCATAAAGTAATTAAAATGGTATAGTCAACTGGTGTTTAGCATTAAAAACTTATTACCTTATGTGACACATGATGCACTCCTTAAAGCTTTACTAGTTACTTTAAGTGTTATTCTCTGAGGCTGATTTCATCCTTATAATTACATCCTAGCAACCTAGTAATAAATACTTTCACCACTATATGATTATATGTTTTCCTGAAGTTCCAGTTCATACAGTGTATCATCCTGTGGCATTTTGTTATTCATAAAAAGTCAGGTGGCTTTTAAAATCAATGCATTAAAAAAAAAGAACATGATGTTTGCCTCCTTGGTATTAATTTAGTATTGTTAAAAGTTGGTATATTTTTCTGTTGCATAGCAAGAAACATTTGTTGTCTCTCACTTTCCTTTCCATTGTTTTCTTCTAAAATTTCAGAAAAGATTATTTAACTGTCAGTGTTACACAATTGAAATTGTGTACAGATAAGGAAATTTTGCTGGATTTTTTGTTTTGTTCTTTTGCAGGTTTTGGTTTTATAGTAAAGTCTAAGGTAAAACAAATCTTAAGTGCCACCTGTTTCCCTTACCCAGAATTAGGACTATTTTTTAAATCTTCATTGTTGAGAGTATTACAGATGTCTCCTTTTTTTTCTCCTCATTGCCCCCTTCCACCCAGTGCCACCCCACCCCAGGCCTTCATCACCCTATTGTCTGTGTCCAAGGTAATGCATATCCTATATAATAAAATCCTAATATGCTAAGTGACTGGTTGACCAGTCGTCCATTCAACCAAAGTGTAATATGCTAATGATATGCTAAGGCCACTTAACTGCTCACTATGATGTGTACTGACCACCAGGGGGCAGATGCTCTGACTGGTAGGTTAGCTTGCTGCTGGGGTCTGGCCAATTGGGACTGAGATGGGCCAAACAAGCCCTGGAGCCCTCCTGATGTCCCTCCCTGGCTGCCCAACCTCCGTGTCACTTCCTGGCCCCAATTGTGCACTGGTGAGGTCCCTTGGCCTGGCTTGCACCCTCTTGCAATCCAGGCTGAGGGACACCCCACCTCCCACTTCCAGAGTGCACAAATTTCATGCACTGGGCCTCTAGTATGCTAGAGATCCAGATCTTTGGTTAATCTGTTTCCTTCTCCACTTCCCCTTTCCCTCTGAGATTTGTCAGTCTGTTCCATGTTTCCAGGCCTCTGATTCTATTTTATTCATCAGTTTATTTTGTTCTTTAGATTTCTTGTTAGCTTATTTTGTTTCTTTATATTCAATTGTTGATATATATTTATTGCCATTTTATTATTCATATTTTTTATCTTTTTCTCCTCCTCCTCCTTCTCCTCCTGTTCCTCTTCTTAAAGAAGACCCTTCAATATTTCATGCAATACTGGTTTGGTGGTGATTAACTCCTTTAGTTTTTTCTTGTCTGTGAAGCTCTTTATTTGACCTTCAATTCTAAATGATAGCTTTTCTGAGTAATCTTGGTTGTAGATCCTTGCTATTCATCACTTTAAATAATACTTGCAAAGTTTCTGTTGAGAAATCAGCTGACAGTCATATGGGTGCACCCTTGTAGGTAACTAACTGCTTTTCTCTTGATGCTTTTAAGATTCTCTTTGTCTTTAACTCTTGGCATTTTAATTATGATGTAGCTTGGTGTGGGCCTCTTTGGGTTCTTATGTGGGACTCTCTGGACTTCCTGGACTTGTAAGTCTATTACTTTCACCAGTTAGGGGAAGTTTTCTCTCATTATTTCTTCAAATAATGTTTCAATATCTTGTGCTTTCTCTTCTCCTGGAACCCCCATAATGCAAATGTTGGTACTCTTGAAGTTGTCCCAGTTGCTTCTTACACTATCTTCATATTTTTGAATTCTTTTTTCTTTTTGCTCTTCTCATTGGGTGTTTTTGCTTCCTCATATTCCAAATTGTTGATTTGATTCTCAGACTCCTCTACTCTACTGTTGAATCTCTGAAAATTATTCTTTATTTCAGGTAGTGTATGCTCAATTTCTGACAGGTCCTTTTTCATGTCTTTGAAATTCTCATTAAGATCCTTGAAAGTCTGGCTAAGTCCCTTGAAGCTCTCATTAACATCTTTTGTGGAACCTTATAACTATTGTTTAGAACTCTGTATCCAATAATTTGCTTGTTTCTATTTCTTTCATTTGTGACATGTTTCTTTGTCTCTGCATTTTGGCTGCTCCCTTGTGTTTGTTTCTACGTACTAGGCAGACCTGCTATGTGTCCTGGAATTGGTAGAGTAACCTTGTGTAGTAGCTGTCCTGAGGGCTCAGTGGCTCAATCTCCCCAATCACCTGAGCTGGGCACTCTAAGTGCAACCCTGTGTGGGCTGTGTGCACAGTCTTTTTGTAGCTGAGCCTTGAATGCTGTTGGCATCACTGGGAGAAATTGACCTCCAGGCCAATTGTCTGTGAGGACCAGCTGCGACTACATTGGAAGAGCTGCTGTGCAGGAACACACCTATGGAGCAGGATTTATTTATTTTATCCCCACTTTAATTAGTGTCTGACACAAGACAAAAAGACTACTTTAAATTGAGGCAAAATAAATGAACAAAATTTTCTCTGGATTTCTGAATTTCAGTGTGAGTAAAATTCGCAATTCAATTATACAACTCCACTTTTACTTTTTATAATTAGAGTTTCACTTAGGATTGATGTTTCTTTGTCCACAGGTCTGCTGATGAAACTTAACAATTTTTTTTGAAACTTAACAATTCTGAACAAGATAATTTCAGAGTTTTCAGGGCTTTTTAAAAAATGTAATTAAAATTTTTTAAACAATTACTGTTCAGAAGAAATGTCTCAACAGACACATCTTCCTAAAACTATAAATTGGTTTCCTTTTAATATTAAGATACTATATATTATTGTTTTCATTTAAATTAGATCATGGCTTTTAGTACTTTTCCACTTATTTAGAAACATGTGATACCTTCAGAGATTTCTATTACCATCAACACAGAAGTAATTTTTATCAGCATTCTCTATTCTTCCTCTTACCAAATCCTCCCCACTGTACATATACCTATGAAACTTCCTTAACACAGGATTATGAACATTTATTAAGTTATAGACTACTTCGTTTTAACAAAGACTTGAAATCTTATTAAATAATGCATAATATATCACAAAAATTTAAAAACTTTGTTTACAGAGAAAAGAAATTTAGAATGGTGACATATAATGAAGGAAAAAGTTAATAACACAAAAATTTATACGTCCAAGGTCTACCACAGCTGTTAAAAGAGAACTATGTATTTATACTGAGTTCCAAGCTTCTGTTAGCCAAAGCCAAAAGGTCAATAATATCAATAAAGAGTCATGCGGTAACAACAACAACAATAATCATAATGCAGATAAAACAAATAATAATAAATAAATAATAAAAATATAATAAAATTATTAATAATAATTAAACAGAATAAATGCAGATAAAACTACAAAAGTTAATATTTTTCTAGTTATAAAATTTGAGAAAAATTTCTCCTTATATCTAATATTTTTGATGCTTAAGAATAGGACATGCAATGCTTAAGAGCAGGACAGAGAATCCTGGAATGAACAATATTAACAACAACATTCTTAAATCAAAATAACTAGCGTTGTGTAGCTATTTCCCTTCAATCTAAGTTGAGGGCATAAGGTCAAACCACAATGTAATAAATACAATTTTCTATGAGTGGGTAGTACAAACAGAAAAACAAGACAAAACAAAAGAATGAAATAAGCTTTCTTAATGTCTGGAATGATCCAGCGATTAAAATCTAAAGTATTTATTGGGTTGGATGGACTCCATATCTTTTAATTAGTATTTTATGAATATTACTTTTTGCACTTTGACTTTTGATAAAGCTGGATAGTGACAGGCATTTTATTATCTGACTAATGCCTCAGAGTAATTATTTGGCTTTACCTGTTGAAATACATGTATTCTTAGAACTTGTATACTTCAAAAAGAATAGTTCACAGAACTCATAAACTATCACAGAATAGTTCTTTTTCTGGTTTCCTTGCAAGAAGAACTGGACATGGATTATAAAGTTGAGATTGTTTCTTTTCAGCTTCTGATAGTCTTACTGAAATTGCTGTTAACTGGGTATTTGTCTACCTACAGGTTATTAACAAATAACTTGTTTAAAAAAATCAACTGAGCAAAGAGAATAAAAGTGAATGTCCCCTTATGAATTTTAAGATGCCTAACCTAGAGTTTATCTTGATAGACTTTGCCTTGAGTAAGCACCTGCCCACCTCTGCATAGAGGAGGCCTGGGGAGCACTGTAGACATTATAAAGATTTTTCTCAGAAAACAATTCTGGGTCTGTTCCAGGAGAGAGCAAATCAATAAACAAGGTTCCAAAGTTCTATATTGTAGACTATGGCTTTGGAAGTTTTAGCCTGGAAAATTTTCCAAGCAGAATTACCCATAAAAAATTTTAAAAATCCATTTGAAATATCTGAGTTTGAGAGCTTCCTAGTGAACCTTATGGGGAAAATTGCTTGTGAAATGTACCCCATACTACTAATAATGATTGACATGCTGTTTAGAATTGCTGGTTATAAACCAATTAAACCTTGGAGGACATTTGCCCCAAATGTGAATATGTGGTTATAGATAATTGACCTTAAGTGAACTCTTTCTGACATGGTAGGAATATTGTGTATTGAGCCCAGTTCTATCACAAAATAGTTCTCTTTTTAGCTTCCTTGCAAGAGGAATTGGATTTGGGTTATATAATTGAGATTGGTTTCTTTCAGTTTCTGATAGTCTTAATGAAATTGCTTTTAACTGGATATTTGTCTACAAGTTATTAACAAACTGTAATTGTTAAAATTTTACAAACAATTCCCAAGAAAGGTGGGTAATTAAAAAAAGTACTCAGAGGCCTTCTTAATTTCTACATACTAGCAATGGACCAAAATTTTATGTGTTAGAGGAGCTCTCAGTAACTGAACTTGTGTATAAAGAAATAAAACTCAGTCACTTAAAAATGGCTTCTGTCCTCTACCAATTCCCTCACATCTTCTTTATTTAACATTTCAAATTCTAACTCACATGGCATGACATGTAGAATTCTAGGAGTAGATCAACAAATATAACCGGGGGGATGGGGGCAGAAAGGCGGGGGGGGGAAGGAAAAAGAAAGTTGACATGGTCTAAGGCATAAAAACATAAAAAACAACTTTCCCCCTTTAATTTCTGTTAAAAAATGTAAAGGAAATGTGAGTTTAGTACAATGAGTGAAATAGTACAAAGATAAAGGAATAAAATGGGCAATGAATAATTTTCCCTATCCCCTCCTACTCCCCACATCCCATGTCCTGGGTCCTTACAAGTGACAAATGTTGACAACCTGATCATTCCTTCACAAACATACACATATAGTGAAATACCTTGCGTCTTGATTTCTGCTTCTCCACTCTTCCCATTTACCTGGACTTGGACTCACTTTTTTCCTCACGGACACCAAGTAGTTGCTATTCACAGTCTAGGCTCTGAAATGGGTTTAGTAAAAAACTTGGACAGAGCATAACAGAGCTCTGGGATCTCAGGTTGACCCAGGTGGCTGAGGGTGACTTCAATGTCTGGGGCTGGAAATCTACTTCCAAGGCAGCCTCTTCACTTGCACATCTCTCCTAGGCTGCGATGGGTGAAGAACTAGTTCACCTGGGATTGTTTATGGAGGTTCTGTATGTACCCTTTTCAGCATGGTGGTCTCAGGACTTCTGTGGTATCTCAAGTGGTTCCAAGGGTGAGCAAAGCAGAAGCGGCATGATTTTTAAGGATCTCACCTTAGAAATTACATGGTATTTCCTCCTATGTTCCCTATCAGTTAAAAGAGTCACAAGCCTGCCCAAATTTAAGGGAAGGACACATGGACTCCACCCCTTGATGAGAGGACAGGTATAGAATTTGTGGCCACTCCCGAAGAGTCCTCACGTGAAATATTTATATGAGAAGCTCATATTTAAATTGTATCTAAGCGGCATATAGAAAAGTAACAGGTCAATAATTTTGTGCTGCTCTTTTAGAAATAAGACCAACTACATTTTGAGTTTAATCAGGCCAGATCGTGTTCTTAGAGGTGATAAGCACCAACAGAGATTACAAATGTCAAAGTCATCCTGTCAAAGAGGACATTGACTAAGTCATAACAAAAATTCTTTATTTAGTTTGAGCTGTTCATCAGATCTTTGGAAGGTAAAAAATTTATTGGGACTGAGTTAGAAGTAGGCCTAGTCACAAAGTTTAGGGTCATTGCCCTAAAAATAAAGCAGAGAAAAGCAAGCTTCTTAGGTGTCACAAATGATTGGAAATTCCATGATTGCACTCAGCATAATGATATTGTTGAATTCTTTATCTCCAAGTCTGCCTTCATTAGTAGTTCCAACAGTAAAACTCAGGACCTACACAATTATTAATTACTAGAGGTCTGGAGCACTGGGAAGGAGGGGAGGGCAGGGATGGGGGGAGCCCCTCAGCCCAGCCTGCGCCCTTTCACAGTATGGGAGCCCTTGAGGGATGTCCAACTGATGGCTTAGGCCCGCTCCCCTAAGCCGGCAGTCAGACATCCTTAGCGCTGCCATGGAGGCGGGAGAGGCTCCCACCACCGCCACTGTGCTTGCCAGCCATGAGCCCACTTCTGGCTGATGGTGCTCCCCCTGTGGGAGTGCACTGACCACCAGGGGGCAACTCCTGCATTGAGCATCTGCCCCCTAGTGATTGGTGCGCGTCGTAGTGACCAGTCATTCCACCATTCAGTCACTTTGCATATTAGCCTTTTATTATATAGGATACCTAAGGTTTTATGATGCAGCAAGAAGTTTACAGTAAAACCATGGCTAAGTGGTAGGTACATAGTACCAGGTGGTGCTCAGATATAAAGATGGACAGAGTGGTTTGCCTTCAAAGAACACAGTCGGGTAGGTCTTTCAGGCATGCAAACAGATAAATTGCAACACAAGACATTACTTGTAAATGCCATATGCTCTCAGAGGGGAATGATCTGCCTGGGTGTTTATACATGATTAGCACCTGTAACTGCTCCCACTCTGTTGCACCTGAGCCTTTGAAGTTTCTCTTTTATCTGGCCTTCTAGGCTGTCTCTTTGATAGACTTCAAACCCAGTTTTCCCTTCTGCCTAGAGTTTTTGCTTTAATAACTAACTTGGATTTTAGTTCTTTCTCTAACACTTCCCCTCCCCCTAATAGCCTGTCTCAATCCTGTTGTTTGTCTCTGTGCTCCAAAGCCTGAGGGCAATAGATTCATTCCTTAGGATATGTATAAACAGAACAGTGACTATATGCTGGGGAAAATATTAGCTGCTGGGGATGCAATGATGAGCCAGTTAGGGACCATTCCTACCTGTTGCAAGGAGCTTCTTCATAGTATTGCCTCCTACACTCTTGGGATTATGTTCCTGGCTTAGTCAAATATGGGGTGGTTTCGACCCTGAGAAAATCAAGGAAGCCTTTCTAGCCAGGTGACATTTTGTTTATTTATTTAAAAAAATATCTTATTGATTTTTTTACAGAGAGGAAGGGAGAGAAATAGAGAGTTAGAAACATCGATGAGAGGGAAACATTGATCAGCTGCCTCCTGCAACACTCCCTACTGGGGATGTGCCTTTGACCAGAATCGAACCTGGGACCCTTCAGTCCACAGGCCAATGCTCTATCCACTGAGCCAAATCAGTTAGGGCTGATCTATTTTCTTTTTAAATGAAAAATTAGAAAATTTCCAGATTGGGGTAACGGAAGAGTGGAGAAGATCAGACATTTCAGACAGAGGGTACAACACATACAAAAAAGTAGAAATGGCATGGTTAGTTTGGGAGACAGAGAGATTCATTTGACAGTGTAGTAAGGCATATCAGCAAGTAAAGTTAGAGAAGTAGATTGGGGTCATATTGGGAAGCCTTGTAGGGCCCTTCTGATAAAGTTTGGACTTAATACTATAGGCAGGGAAAAGTCAGCAAAAATTTATAAGCAGGGTTGGGACAAAATCAGGTTTGTTGTTCTTTAGGAAGATTAAACTCAGGAGGAAGGTTGTAGGAGTGAGGAAAAGACAAGTTCTGTTAGACTATCACATCAGCCTAGGTTAGAACTAATGAGTGCCCATTTGAAGAGATGAAAAGAGGGGGCAGAGAGCAGAGGTTAGTTCTGCAGTAGAATTTTGAGGTGGAATCAAGAACTCCTGGCACTTCATTAATATGGAACTCTTGACAGATAGTAAGATTGTGAATCTAAGATGAAAAAAAGAAGGGAAAGGAGCAGATTTTGTAAGATGGTACCAAGTTTTGTTTTGGATACATCGCTATCCAAGTGAAGACAAGCAGAAGGCAGTTGGAGACTTTGATCTGAATTTAAAAAGGGAGAGATGATGGACCAGAGACCCATATTTGGAGATCATAAAATAGGCAAATTGACAAAAAATTAAACACGTATTTGAGAAATGAGGAGAAAAAAGTCAACAAAAATTAAGAATCAGTGAAGCAGGAAAAGGACCAGCAAAATTAGTCTCCTAGAGTAGAAGAGAAGTCAAATAGATGAGGAGTGTTACTTTGTTTTTGACCAAAGTTCTATGAGTATCTGAGGCAAGTGTTGACAAAGACGAGGGAAGGTCAGTTGTCAGCCTTTCTGCCATTGATGGTTGCACCAGAGGTGATGACCTGTGTGGTTTCTGGCCCTCTCTTTAGTTCTTGCCAGCCAGGAGTCAGAATGAAGTTAGAGCACTTCCCATATTGGTTTCACTTCCAAGAAAAAGAGTACTCTAGAAACTTGATTCACCACTTATCAAGAGTTGAAAAACATGGGAGACATCATCTCTGCATCTTAGGAGATAACAGAACTTTAGTTTTAGCTCTAAGGATATTTTCCCATTTCTGTGCCTGAATTTCATTTGCCTGATGCATTTGGTTTGAATATCACTTTTTATTTTCTGTTGTTTAAAGATGTTTTTGAGTAGACATGTTATATAATTTTGTGATAAAAAATATTTCAGATTGTTCTAATAACCTCTTCCCCAAGAAAATGATAAGAATATTATCTTTCACCCTAGCCAGTGTTGCTCAGTGGATAGAGCATCGGTCTGCGGACTGATGGGTCCTGGGTTCAATTCCAGTCAAGGGCACATGCCCGGGTTGTGGGCTCCATCCCCAGTGTGGGGTGTGATGGAGGCAGCCAATCCATGATTTTCTCTCATCATGGATGTTTCTATCTCTCTCCCTCTCCCTTCCTCTCTGAAATCAATAGAGATATATTTAAAAAAAAAGAATATTATCTTTTCTCATCAAACATAAATACACAAACTGGCCTGAGAGAAGACTTTTGTCTGAATGTCATTTGTTTTCATTGTTTATTCATTTAATTTACATTGGGAAATATACTATCTAATAAAAGAATAATATGCAAATTGACTGTACATCCGCTACACCCACAAAGCCACACCCACCAGCCAATCAGGAATGAGTATGCAAATTAACCCAAACAAGATGGCTGCAGCTACAGAGTGAGCAGGAGGCTTGTGTTTCCCCAGCAATGGAGGAAGCCAAGCTTCATGCACACCCTGGCCAGCCCTGGACTCCACTCAAGGCTACAAAGTTTCAATTATAGAAGATAAATAAATCTTAGATACCAGGGCCTCTGCTTGGGTCACTGGGGGGTGTGGCCAGCCTGCAATCCATTACAGGCCCCTTGCCCAGGCCACCTCACGCCCCAAGGGAACCCCCACCCTGATCCAGGACACCCTTTAGGGCAAACTAGATGGCCCCCACCTGGGCACCACACCTCTATCCTATCTAATAAAAGAGTAATATGCAAATTGACCATCACTCCAACACACAAGATGGCTGCCCCATGTGGTCAAAGATGGCTACCTCCATATGAGCACAAGATGGCCACCACAAGATGGCCAGCAGGGGAGGGCAGTTGGGAGGGACCAGGTATGCAAGGGAGGGCAGTTGGGGTGATCAGGCCAGCAGGGGAGGGCAGTTAGGGGCAATCAGGCTGGCAGGGGAGTAGTTAGGGGGTGATCAGTCTGGCAGGCAGAAGTGGTTAGGGGCAATCAGGAAGGCAGGCAGGCGAGCAGTTGGGAGCCAGTAGTCCTGGATTGTGAGAGGGATGTCCGACTGCCCGTTTAGGCCTGATCCGGGCAGTCGGACATCCCTCAAGGTGTACCAGATTGGAGAGGTGCAGGCTGGGCTGAGGGACACAGCCCCGTGCGTGAATTTTGTGCACCGGGCCTCTAGTATTAATTATAAGTTCCAATAGTTTAAAATGAGTCATTTAATTTTGCACAGTCCCTTGTGAGCAGTGCTTGGTATCAAAGGATCAGGGCCCAGTCTAGATGCTAAGGGACACTTACTGGGTGGAGTGTGGTGGGTTAGATTGAGTGATGCTGACTGAGTGCCCTAGAAGGATTAATATCCAAAGAGCAGATTATAAAGCTGAATGAAAGCACTGCTTGTATATTAGAAGAGAGTAGTAGCCAGGTGACCTGTAAATAATCATAACAGGGAAGAAAGTCACCATGAAATAAACCAAGCCAAGTGAAACCAAACACTTGGTCTGCCCTAGAGAAGGTGATATTGGGACACAGTTTAAGGGAGCCCCGAAATTCACCTCCAAGATTTAGTCTCTGCTCCCCTTCATTGTTAATAGCATTTTCATTTTTTATTCCCTTTAAGCGATACAATCTATGTGATGACTCCTTCTTTCTTTTTAAAATCAGGTGTTCATCAGCAGTGTAATTGAAGCCTTTCCTGTTTGGCTTATAAATGAAAGCACTCCATTATATGCATTTAACTAGGGTTTCTTTCAGATCAGAATCTCTTTTGTGAAATCCAGTGGCAATCACGCAACCTCTACTGATTTGTATCTACTCAGCTGTGTACAAGTTGTATTTTTCTTACCTGATAATAAGTACCTTGAGAGCAGGAAACACTAGCTTTTCATCCCTCTGTCCATCCATCCATTTGTTCATCCATCTACTTATTGAACATTTGAGCATCTATGTGTCAGGCACTGTGATGAACTTCGGAATGAACATGATATAGCCTTTCCATCAAAGATCTTGTAGTTCAGTTAGAACAGAGGTTTCTAGCTGTGGTTGCATATAAGAATCACCTGAGTTGCTGGCTCCACTTTCAGGAAGTCTGTTCTCACTGTAGAAGAGTGTGGCCTGGGTATTGGTGTACAAAATTCGTGCACGGGGAGGGGGTGTTCCTCACCCAACCTGTACCCTCTCCAATCTGGGAGCCCTCAGGGAATGTCCAACTGCCAGTTTAGGCCTGAGATCGGGACATCCCTCTCGCAATCTGGGACCTCTGGCTCCTAACCACTCACCTGCCTGCCTGCCCTAACCACTTTGCCTGCCTGATCTCCCTAACTGCCCTCCCCTGCCGGCCTGGTTGCCTCTATTAACTTTTTTAAAACAATCTTATCCCCTTCACACACAGTTGTATTTTACTTCTTTATTGGCTTCTCCCTCTCACACAATTTTTCTCTCTCCTTTATGCAATGCTTTTTCCTACTGACTCATTATTTATAAACTTTTCTTTCCTCCTTATTTCCTACTTCTGTTCTATCATCCTTCTTCTCATCTTTCTCCTACCCTCCCTCCTTCCCCACATTCCTTCTTTCCTTCATCTTTACCCCTCCCCTCCCTCCCCTTTTCCTTCCTTCCCACCTTAATTTTTTTCTTCACTTCCTCCCTTGGACCTGCTTTGCTCCCTCCCCCATTTCTTCCTTCTTCCCATTCTCCTTTTAAGCTCTACCAGCTCCCCTTTAAAACTTTTCTTCCCTCCCTCTTTCTCTCTCATCCTACCTTTCCCATACACTCTTCTCTACTTACTTCCACTGTTTTAATATCTATCTATCTACCTGCCTAATTATTCACTATCATTTATCTTTCTTCTTTTCTGACTCATACTTTTAAAATCTGTCCCCAGTACACAACTATACTTGATTTTCATTATAGCTCCTACAGTTCACGCATACATCCTCTTCCCCTTTTTAACTCTGCTCTCTACTGACTCCTTTATAAAGTTTTTCCCTCCCTCCCTTCTTAAAGCTTCCATGGGGGGGGGGGGGGACGTTAATCCCCAGCCCAGGGCTCAGCACCTGCCAGGTGTTCACCACCTCCCCTTCCCTGGCCTCCCTGCTGCCATCCTGCTCCCATTCCCTGCCCAGGACACCTGGCCCAGCGAGGGTGGCTGAGACCCGCACTGCCCGGGCACTACTGCTGCCGTGAAGCAGGAGCGCCTCCATCCAGACGGACTCAGACCGTCCACCACTCCGTCCTGGACCCGTGGGCGCCTCCCTGCCAACAGCCGATGCCAGGGGCCACCACCCTCATCCTGAGTGCAGCCCTGCGTTTCCTTCCCTTTTCCATTCCTGCGACATTTTCTTGTTCCCTTTCTATATTTCTGTTTCTCCTCTCGGCCTGTCTGCATGCAGGTCTGCCTCCCTCTCCCTCTCCTTTCTTATCCCCTCCTAGCATATCCTATCCCAGTGGTCGGCAAACTCATTAGTCAACAGAGCCAAATATCAACAGCACAACCATTGAAATTTCTTTTGAGAGCCGAATTTTTTACACTTAAACTTCATCTAATGCCACTTCTTCAAAATAGACTTGCCCAGGCCATGGTATTTTGTGGAAGAGCTACACTCAAGGGGCCAAAGAGCCGCATGTGGCTCGCGAGCCACAGTTTGCTGACCACTGTCCCATCCTACCCGGGCCTTGCAGCTGCCTGAGCAGAGGGCGGGGACGCAGCCTGCTGATCCAGTCAGGATGTGACACTGTAATGGGTAATTTGCATATTTCTCTATTATTAGTATATATGTATTTTTATATATATTTTTATATATTTAATATATATAAAAATATATTTTTATATAAATATTAAATATATAAATATATTAAAATATATATTTATATATATATTGAATATATATATATATATATATATATATATATATACACACACATACACATTCATA
Organism: Corynorhinus townsendii; assembly: GCA_026230045.1. Classification (NCBI taxonomy): domain Eukaryota; kingdom Metazoa; phylum Chordata; class Mammalia; order Chiroptera; family Vespertilionidae; genus Corynorhinus; species Corynorhinus townsendii. The sequence goes on along the minus strand of JAPDVU010000001.1, from coordinate 72,208,950 downwards.
TATATTAGAGCTTCAAGGTGATTCCATTGGGCAAACAGATTGAGAACCACTGAGTTAGGCAGATAGACTTAGATTGTGTTAAGTTCTATAATAATAAAGAAAAACCCAACAGAATTTTCTTTGCACACAGAAGAGAAAAATAGTCATATACTTTTCCCCTCTATTATTCCTCATAACATCTATCACTGGGCACTGAGTCTTGAATATGCTAGATTAAATATTTCTTTAATGAATGGACTTATTATCATTCGGCTCAATCACCTAGTTCAATATCATGGGTGATATTCTGTGTCAATTAAATTGGGACAATTCTTTCATTTATTAGTTGAATTTCTTTCCCAAATTAAAAAAGGGGTTGGGGTCTTTTTCTGAGACATAATGAATTTAGTTGTTTCTATATTTAGCTTTATACATTTTGGATTCTTGATTTTATTTGCTGAAATCTAATTCATCTTTTTATGGGCAAAATCCCATTATGACTTTGAAAACCTGATTTCTTTTTCTTATCAGCTTCTCCTAGTTTAGTCAGGTAGTTTTATAAATTAATTAGAGGGGGCCCAATACGCAAAATTCATGCATGGGGGCTAAGGGGTCCCTCAGCCCACCCTCTTGCAGTCTGGGACTCCCTCAGGGGATGTCCACCTGCCAGCTTAGGCCCGCTCCCTTAAGCCAGCAGTAGGACATCCCTCTCACATTTCGGAACCCCGTGCTCCTTACCACCCGCTTGCTCGCTGCTCCTTAGCGCTGCCATGGAAGTGGGAGAGGTTCCCACCACCACCGCTGCACTCACCAGCCATGAGCCTGGCTTCTGGCTGAGCAATTCTCCCCCTGTGGGAGTGCAATGACCATCAGGGGGCAGCTCCAGCATTGAGTGTCTGTCCCCTGGTGGTCAGTGCACCTCATAGTGACTGGTCGTTCTGCTGTTTGGTCGATTTGCACATTAGCCTTTTATTATAAAGGATTATGACACATGTAAAGTTCCTATTTTAACATACTTCATAGGCTTTAAATAATAATTGCAACTCCCATAGAGTAGATATGAAACTGTCACACAATAAACTCCTGACCTAGGAAGAACGTTTGACAGGGTCATTTATTATGTTATTATCTTTCTCTTCAATAAGGAATCCACTTCTGTTCAGACACACAATCTGGAAATTTCTCTTCTTACTCAAGTTAAAATGAGATACAGTTCTCCTGTCCTGACAGTAAGCATGAGATTAGAGAGCACACACACAGGGGCAAACTGCTGAGTGCACAGATCAGAGTCCAGCTCCAGTTAGTTTTTGGGGAACCAGTAATTAGTGACACACTTTGTGGTGTATTGAAGGTAGCCAACCTCATCAGAAATACTACTGATCAAACATAGTTCTTACAGTGAACTTTTCACAGTTTCAGAACAAACGTAAAAATCTGCGAGTAAGACGTTGACATGGGAAAATGGCATCTTGACACTGTATTTTCTCGACTCCATTGCAGCTTGGCATGTCCATGTGATTCCTTTCTGGTGAAGAGGATGTGAATAGAAGAAATACGTATACAACTTGCAGCTTCTTTTCTGAAAAAGAATGGGGGTTCTCTCCTCTTCCCTAAGTCTTTCTTCCCACTGGATGATTGGAGAGGTGATGGTGAGCTCACTTGGACCATGCGGATGAAGACAAAGATGAAAGAAACCAGAGACCTTGATGATTCTACATAGCAGAGGTAACATACCTGTTTAGATTTTGATGTGAGAGAGGAATAAACTATCAAATTTAAGCCACTGCTACTTTGTGTCTTTGTCATATAAAGCCTGTGCCATATACCACCACCCCTTCCCCCACCCCCAACTTCTTGGTCAACCATATTGAATTAAATTCAGTTCATTGAACTTGCAATGTGTGTGTGTGTGTGTGTGTGTGTATGTGTTTTAATGTCTTCTTACCTTTACCTGTGCTGTTCCCTGTACCTGAACTGATTTTCAAATACATTTTCTCCATCAGCCAGGTAAACTTTTATCATTTTCAAGATTCTGGGAAGTCTTCTTTGATATTTCATGTTGAGGTGATAGTTCTTTTATGATTGCCCTTGATAGACTCTCTATATAATGACAATATACACACTTTATTGAGTATCTACTATGTGCAATATACTTTAGATTTGCTTTACAGAAAAAAGCTCATGTATTCTCACAACAGTTTTATGGGTTGTATGTATCCAATTCATTAAAAAAAAAATCAAGGCTTGGAGAAAGAGGCTAGGTGATTTGCCCCAGTTCATAATGTTAGAGTAAATAATAGAGCTGGAATTCAAAGACAGATTAACCTGGTTTCAATTCCATGTTCTATCATCTCTGCCTTCATTTCAGCCCTTGTTGTCTGGCATCACATTTCTTTGTTTACAAGTATATCTTGTTCAATTATACTCTACCTTCCTTATGTCTAGCTCATAGTGGGAGCTCAATAAGACAAGTTAAATAACTGGGCTCAATTTTCCTCACCAATTGCCTTCCAAAGTTATGGTATAAGCTTCAGGAACAGTACCATACCTTAAATGCAAGGCCAAGAGCAATCACTGTTTCATGATCTGATTTCTCTTTGGATCATGCAACCATAATTGATCTGTTGCTTCATATCCTAGGCTAGCTTTGGTCACTGCTAGACAGTATCTTAGTCTGCTAGGGCAGCCATAATTAAATATCACAGGCAGGATGGCTTCAACAACAGAAATAAATTTATTTTTCATAGTTGTGGAGGCTAAAGTCCAAGATCAAGGTGCTGTCAGGGTTGGTTTCTGGTGAGAGCTCTCTTCTGGCTTATAGATAGCTGAATTTTTGTATCTTCATATGACATTTTCTTTGCATCCCTGGTGTCTCTCTCCCTCTTCTTATAGGAACATCAGTCCTATCAGCTTAGGGCATACCCCGCTTCAGACCTTATTGTTGAAATAAATTTCTAGGCCTAAGATGGAGCCACTCCTGACTAGAGAGCCAAGTCAGTACACTTAAACTTAGACAACTTTCATGTCCCAGTAAACATTACGCTTGATCAGAAACATAGTATATTCAATTAACCAATTCCTAATGCCAAGTCAACTCTGAGCTCTATACTTACTTCCTTGTTTCTTATTCATTTTCTGTTTTTCTTTTTCTTGTTCCTTATTTTTCATCCTATAAAAGCTTCCTACTTTCCACCCCACTTTGCAGCTCTCTGAATCCTAGGATATGGAGACTGCCTGCTTTATGAAGTGTTAAGTAAAATTTGTATTACCCAAATTGTCCTCTTTAGTCATTTTTAGCACTACGCACACACCAAAAAGTTTTCCTCTCCAATATGTTCTATGTAAACTACTGAGGATGTAAAGTTTGCTAACTCAGCCTACCTGATCCTCAGTTTCTTAATCTTTAAATTGGGTATAATGGTAACAGTCCTACCTATCTCACAAGTGGCTTTCTTTTCTTTTGCTTTTTTTGGGTATTAAATGCAGTAATATTCAGAAAGTACTCTACTAACTGAAGGTGCTATGTCTGAAACATTCTTTCCCCTCTGTCTGATAGATCTTGACTCATTTTTTAAGACTCACCTCAACTATGAAGCAATTATTTTTGCTTATAGTTGTTGAGTGGTGGATGTGTGAAGTTTTTGCACCTCCAGGGTCTAGATCTAATACAGGAGGATTTGAGAAGAGCATAGCTGCTTTGCTGAGGTTTGTAAGGAAACAGCACTTGCTTCTTTAACTTTGGAACTACACCAGGTCCAGACACGAGCTGACTTCTTGTTTCTTCCTTCTTATCACATTTCTCATCAGTGTCTTATGGAAAAAGTTTAAGATTTGAAGTCAGGCCAATCAGGGCTTAAATATTGATTCTTCAACCACCTTCTTACTAGACCTTGGGCCAGCTCACTTTACTTCTATGTGTCTTGTACTCTAGAAAGCACTTTAGTTGGAATTGCTGTCCTGATTTGGTCCCTACCTCTATGTGGGCATAAAGTGGAGGGGCTGTGTGTGAAAAAGAGGAAAGGGAAGTGGTAGAGAGGGAGAGAGACAAGTATTGAGAACTGTGAGGACTAGAGACATTTGTGACATTATTTGTGTTTTTATTGTCACATCTGTCCCCCAGTTGAGATCTATATTAAAAATCTATGGATCTTTTCTATTAATGTCTCACTAAGTAAAATCAGGCTTCTGTTATTTTTTTCCAAGTGGTGCTTTTGTGTTTTGAGGAGGTAGATGTCATAGTTTCTGTGCAGACTTCCTGGAGCTCAGGAGAAAGCAGGACCTTTTCTGGTAAAGAAGGTAGGCAGGCTACAGGTGCCCACAAAGCATGAGTGTGGGGGTGTCGATTATGCGTTGACCTGGCTTAGAGTATAGGAGAGCTTGACTTTTCCAAGAAGGAAAAAGAAATTTTTGGCACTTGGGACTGAACAAAATAAGTTAACCATCTCTGATTGGTTTCAGATTTGCAGATCTCTAAGGAATTTGAAAAGAATATTAAGCAATAGAGGAAACTCCACATCCTGGATAAACTAAGTATTTTGAAGCTTGCACAAGTTCTGAATCTGGTCCAGGCTTTTTCCGTCAATACCTATTATATTTCCCAAAACTGAGATGACTGAAGAAGAAAAAAAAAACCTTACAAGAAGAAAGAACCAATTGAGGAAATATAGGAAAGGCCTTTATCATAAGACTTTCAGTAAGTGCTGTTTTATTCAAAGATGATCTGAAATGAACAGTGGTGACTTAAAAACTTGATCTCCTTACACCCATCCCACTATTAGGTATAAATTAATTCTTTTTTAAAAATTTATTTGAGAGAGAGAGAGGGAGAGAAAGAGAGAGAGAGAGAGAGAAAGAGAGAGAGAGAGAGAGAAAGAGAGAGAGAGAGAGAGGGAGAGATTTGTTGTTCACTCATTTATACATCCATTGGTTGCTTCTTGTATGTGCTCTGAATGGGATCAAACCCACAACTTTGACGTATCAGGATGACACTCTAACTAACTGAGCTAGCTGGCCAGGGCTTATAAATTCATTCTTTTATTGGAGTGATATCTTGTTAAATGGACAATGTTTATCCTTACCTATATCCAGTGATACATTTAAAATAGGCAGTATAGAAGACTTGAGAGACTCCAAGTAAATGAACTAAGAGCAAAGTATATAATGATAACTGGGCTACAAATTTTGTATCTGTGAAGGGTGTTTTAGCTCCAGGAGAGAGAATAGAAGAAGGTGATGAGAAATGGGAGGTATTAAAGACAACTATCTCCTAATCCAGACAATATTTTTCCTGGCCTGTGGCCTGGCCATCCTGACCCCTGAAACACTGTACTTGGAATATCTTGCTTCAAAAAGCAAAATCAAGCACAGGTGTATCAATCAAAAGGTGACTGCACATTGAATAGCTGTATTGTAAGTGAAGGATTCATATGGCCTTGGTTTATATTCTTTTTAGCCTCAGTTTCCTTCTCTGTAAAATGAAGACAATAATAGCTATGCCTTATTGGGCATGTGCCCGGTGTTTCACATTTATTATTTTTGTTCTTCAAACAACCTTATAAACTAAGAACTGTTTTCTCTGAAGGATGCATTGCCAAGTGCCCCTCCCAACTTGGCAATTATCCTTCTTCAAAAAATAAATTAATTTAGAGAGAGAGAAAGGGAGAGAGAGAGGGAGAAACATCAATCTGCTGCTCCACCCGTCTATGCATTCCTTGGTTGACTCCTGTGTTCTTGTATGTGCTCTGACCTTGGGTTGAACCTTCAACTGGGCATATGGGGACGATACTCCAACCAACTGAGCTATCTGGCCAGATCAAGAACTATTTTCTATGTAATAGAGGAGACAATTAGTACAAAATGGTCAAATAATACACCTGAAATCATAATGAGTGAGTGGCTAAGCCAGGCCTTCTATACTTGACAGCCTGTTGTTGTTCCACTGTATGCCAGGCCTCGGTAACACTACTCTGTCTGCCACACACTGCTGTCGTGAGGACTGAAGAGTAAGCACGCCATTTATAAAGCTGGCACACAGTAGGCATTTTTCAATTGTTAGTCTCCTTGTCCTTTACTTCAAGTGCCCAGACTCTGCCCATATAAAAATTATCTCCTTCTTCAAGAAATGTGTTTGTGTGTAATAAAATGCAAATGTAGGTGCAGTATCACAATCATGCAAAAGATGTTCAGCTCTGGATCATTTAATTTTCATTAATTTAAGAGACAATAGGTTTTATTTTTATTATTGTATTTTGGGCACAGATGTAAGAGGAGGCCTAAAATTGGGGGGTTAGGGGACAATACATGCTTAAAATGTAAAGTGACACCATGTACATTATACAAGGAAGCAGACCAGGGGCCTCTTTAGTGGGTTTCAGGATGAGGCAGAAAGTGGCTAATGTGAGGAGTTAAGAATGAAGTGAGTATTTCAGGACAAGAGCTCAACAGGCTGCTGTGAGATAAAAGTTCCATCTTGAGGACTGCAAATTTGTAAGCCAGAATCTTATGGTGCAGCAAGACTTTTAATTTGAAGAAAGGACATACCTTCTAGGGAACTGGTAGGAAGGCCAGATTCCTCAGGATCAGTGGTGATTTAGGAATCCAATAAGTATGATCTGTATCTAATCTCTAAAGGGCTTTTGACCATATCCATCTAATAGACTAGCTCTGTCAATTTTGAGCTTGTGTGTTGACTGATAATCTTTCTGAAGGGAGTTTTGAACTATAGCTTCAAACTAGGGGGAAAAAAATCAATAGTCAAAGAAAAGCAAGGCAGGTAATGAGTCCTAGTCTTAGGCTGCAGAGTAGATAAATGTGTCACAAGTATTTTCCAGGAACTTACACCATGGAGTGAACTGGAATTTGAACCTTTCTGGAGAAGTTTTCAATAAAGACTCTTGCTTCTTTCTTTGCTTCCTGCAGGAGAATGCATCTATTCTCGTTTTTACCAAATGGAGAAAATAGTGCACTAGCAAAGATAGCCACTGTGACAGCTGAGTTCTGTACAGTACAAGCTACTGCAATCACTACCTAGCACATTAACGTGGGACCCAGCTCTGAGCTTGGCCAGTGGTCTGTGCGCACTACTCATCAAGGAAAGAGCAGATGGGGTTGACAAGTCTCTCTCTTCTTCACAGTGCTCCACCACTACAAAAACCCAAACAGGAACAAATAAAACACAACTGACAAAAGCAAAACCCCACACCAGACATGAGCAATTTACCTCTGTGGGGATGAAGGATGATAGAGGCTGAACTCAGGACACAATGAGTGTCTGAATAGCTGTCACTGTGAAGCTGTGGCCATTTTTTAGGCTGGCCCAGACACGCTCTTCAATTAAAGAAGGCACTAAAAACAGGGATTCGGTATTGGGGCTATAATTACAGATCATAATTCCTCTGTGGGCCTTCAACATGCCTGAAGCAGGAGTGAGTGATGCCGGCCAGGGCTTTGAGCACACGCCCTTGCATCTGGGCTCACTGTGGTCTCTTGTCTGAGGAACTCTCTCCAAAACAACCTTCCTCACAGCTTTCTCTCAAACGCTACACTTTGTGATCCAGGAAGGGGGCCAGTGCTTGAATATTTCCTTTAAAATTTGTATCTTGGTGGTCTGTCTCAGAACTCAATTTTATATCTGATATATTTTTTACCTTGGGTCTTTAATAGAGACTTCCAATTTAATATTCTGTGGTATATGTGTAGGGTAGGGAGAGAGAGAGAGAGAGAGAGAGAGAGAGAGAGAGCGCTTTGGTGATTATTTTCTTCTTTTTTTTAAATATATTTTTATTGATCTCAGAGAGGAAGGGAGAGGGAGAAAGATTTAGAAACATCAATGATGAGAGAGAATCATCAATCGGCTGCCTCCTGCATGCCCCACACTGGGGGTGGAGCCCATAACTGGGCACGTGCCTTGAGTGGAAATTGAATCGTTTCCCTATGATTGACGCTCAACCACTGAGGCACACCAGCCAGGCTCTCATTTTCTTCTTTATGCGTATATGTATTTTCTATAAAACCATATATTACTTCTTTTAATTTGTGGTAAAATACACATAAAACTTACATTATTAACCATTTTTAAAGTTTATTTTTATTTGGCACTATTACAGATGTCTCCATTTCCCCTTTGCCCACCTCCACCCAGACCCCACCCCACCCCCACCTTCCCTCTGGCCATCACCTCACAGTTGTCTGTGTCTATGGGTTATGCATGTATGTTCTTTGGCTAATCCCCTTACCTTCTTTCGCCAAGTCCCCCTTCCCTCGGAAATCTATCCATCTGTTCCATGTATCCATGCTTTTGGTTATATTTTGACCATTAGTTTATTTTGTTCATTGGATTCCACATACAGGTGAGGTCATGTGGTATTTGTCTTTCTCTGACTGGCTTATTTGAGTTAGCATTATAATCTCTAGGGCCATCCATGTTGTCACAAAAGTTAAGAGTTCCTTCTTTTTCACAGCCATGTAATAACCCATTGTGTAAATGTGCCATACCTTTTTGTCCACTCATCTAGCGATGGGCTGTTTCCAGATCTTGCCTATTGTAAATAATGCTGCTATGAACATAGGGGTGCATACATTCTTTCTGATTGGCACTTCAGGATTCTTAAGATATATTCCCAGAAGTGAGATCACTGGGTCAAAGACAGTTGCATTTTTAATTTTCTGAGGAAACTCCACACAGAATGTTTGCACCATTCTGCATTTGTACAGCCAACCGTCCCCTCTGCAGGGGCAAGCTCAGCCACCCTAGGCTCAGGGGCTAGATCAAAAGAGTCTCCCATTGAGAATGTTGCTAGCCCAGTCCGCAGGAGGGGGCTAAGCACTTTCTCCAGGCCCCAGACAATGGCCTCTGAGGGTCTCACACTTTGAACTCTCTGCTCCGAGCCTCTCTCCCTTTTCCCTATGGAACTGTGCCAGTGGTGGTATCCAGGACTTGGCAGGGCTGATCCAAACAGTCTCCCATTGAGGGTGGTGCCTGCAGCATGAAGGAGAGGGGCTGGGCATTTCTTCTCTTCCCCTGGAGAGTGCAGGCTGAGCTTGCAGGGGAGCCTGGATTTGCCTTCCCACAATGCAGCCACACAGCCCCCCTCTGCCCATCTGACTCCTACACAGAATCCTGCCCTGGAGACACAGTCCAGAACTCCCAGCTCCGTGCAGCTCCCCGGCACCGCCCTCTTTCCCCCTCCCCATCCCTGTGCCACTGAACCAAGCAGGACAAGCGGAAGGCCAGACTGCATGACACTCTGATCTTCGATGCGGCTGGTCTCAGCAAATGGGGACAAAAGTCTGGCTTCCCTGCACCACCAAACCCAGCAGGATGGGGCAGGCTGAGCAGCCTAACAGGTTGGGAGAGGGACATTGTCTGTGCGCTTGAGGTGAGGGAGATGGTTCCTCCTTCCCAAGCCACACAGTTTAGTCACTGCCTGGGTCTTCATCTAAAGCCTCCTCAGCCCTGCTAGTGTGGCTCAGTGGTTTAGTGTCAACCCATGAACCAGGAGGTCATAGTTTGATTCCTGGTGAGGTCAAATGCCAGGGTTACAGGCTTGATACCCAGTAGGGGGCAGGAGGCAGCGATCAATGATTCTCTCTTATCCTTGATGTGATGGGGAATCTATACATATAAAGAGGTAATATGTAAATTAGGCTGGGATGCCATAACAGTCACGACCAGTCAGGAGGAGGTTGCATGCACAGATGAGGCCCAGAGCAGAGATGGGGCTTGCCCAAGACTGTGTGGCGGCTCAGGCAGCCCTGGAGCAGACACAGGCAGGGGGGCAGGGAGGGACCTGGGGTGGAAGTCAGGCCTGGGTGCCAGCAGCGGCAGTCAGGCCTGGGTCCCCAGCAGCTGGCGCTGTGCAAGTCAATGCCCAGGTCCCAGCTGCCCGTGGCGCCAGATAGGCCTGACTTACACGTGGCTTGAGAAGTAGGCAGAGGACAGACCACTGATGATCTTATATACCATAGCAGGGAGCTTAGATTTTATTCCACAGAAGGAGGAAAAGTGAAGGATGTTGAGCATGAGACATCCTGGTCTTGCTTTCAATTTTTTTTTTTTTTGCTTTCATTTTAAGTGAATCATTCTGGTGGCTGTGGGAAGGATCAATTTAGACAGTGGCAGTGTTTTTGGGCCCAAGAAAAAGAGAGACTGATGTTGGGAACTAGGACTAGACACAGGCAGTGGATCAGAAACATATTTATGAGGAAACCTGATGGAACTACTTGGCTGATTACACAGGGATGAAAGCAGACAAAGCAAATGGTATTAGCCCAGGTTTTCCAGTTTGGGCAACTTCGTTGAATGGGTGATTCTAATAATTTGGGGGAGGTATCGAGGAAAGGAACAGTGTAAGGGAGCTTGCTTAGTTCAGCAATAGCCAAACAATTAGGACAGAAGACAGACTTAGTGCTCTTTCTTCGCTGCAACATTTGTTTTTCTGCCTTCAACCACCACCATGTAAGGCTAATGTGCCATCTTTTCTCATAATCTAGGATATTATCTATCTACCCCACATTCCTATCACCTAAATTAGCTTTCCTGCATGATCCTTTAAAAATACTTACTGAAGTTATTCAATGCTCTGTGAGTATGGGGACTTTCAAGATGTGGGAACATTATGAGCCTATATAGATTGATAAAGAGATATTGGGGGCTCAATTTTTAACAATAAAAATCAAATACTGAATGTGGTAATGCCAGAGGCATAATTTTAATGAGCCAATGTCTCTTTACTGAAGTGTCACACTTCAAAAGAGGTCCTCTCAAATAATACAATGCATAACACTCATCTAGGTTGCCTGTTAAAATGTAGGACCACACCTTGAAAAACACTCCTTCTAGAGCTCATTTTGGTGGATAAATCTCCCTCCAAGTAAAGCAACCCTATATAATAAAAGTGTAATATGCAAATCGACTGAACAGAGGAACAACCGGTCAGTGGGGTGCGGGACTGGTGAGCAGGTGTCGCCAGGCCAGCCAAGGCGCATTGCTGTGGGCGGAAGGACAGGACACTGATGGGGTGGGTGTGGGGGAGTGGCAGCAACCAGCTGTGGCAGGGCGATGGGGGCTGGCGCCACCCCCTGATCCCCCACCTGGTCGCCTCCCACAGAGGGAGGCCATGGGCAGTAGCAGCGGCAGTGTGATTTGGGGCAAGGCCACCAAGCACCATTCCCAGATAGGCCTGCTGGGGTTGACTCCCACAGAGGGAGGCCACCAGTGGCCATCGTCAATTGGGGGTGGGTCTGGCCGCTTGCTGCTCACACAATCCTGATAGGCCCACCGGTCACCTCCTGCAGAGGGAGGCCAGACTGTGGCTTAGGCCCGCTTCCCGCTCCTCTAAGCTGTCAGTAGGACATCCCCCAAAGGGTCCCCGATTGGAGAGGGTGCAGGCTGGGCTGAGGGAACCCCCTGTTCACGAATTACACTAGGACTAGTATAAGACATTTTGGGGCGGGGGGGGGGGATAGTAATCTGAATCTGTGCCAGTAACCTAATGTACATTCTTGATAGCCTATAATTAAGTCACTGCCCCTTTATCCACAATCTGGTCTTACAAGACCTGTTTTCCTAATTACTTCCAATTTACAAAGGGGCCATAAACAAAGACGGTAACAGCTTAGCTACTGGGGAGGTCACTGGCACCACCCAGACCAGGCCTTTGCGGAGATACAATCTAACTTGCCCATTCTGACTCAGGAGGGGCTGTGGAAGCCCACCACAGAAGCCTGGTAGTTAGGAAACAGATAGAAAACAAAGAAACCGAAGGGCATAAAGGGAAAGCTTCCTCCATATTCACTCACTCAGGATTTGGAGAACTGACCCCCTGAGTCACTGTACTGGTATAGCTGAAACATCTGAAAATAAATGAGTTTATCCTGGATCTCCTAGTACTCCCTGTGTATTTTTCAGTCGCCTGGCAAATTTTGTAACCGATGAATCTCTCTCTCTCCCTCTCCCTTTCTGAAATCAATAAAAACATATTTTTTAAAAAGCATCCCTAGAGGGCCCCTGTAGCCAGCAGATCCCTGTGCAGGACCGAATATGGCAGCACGGCCTCTACCACAGTCGGAGTCCGGAGTGAACTCCCCCGGTAAGTGCAGTCACGTTAGGAGTGCTTTTTTCTGGGAGAGTGCCATCTGAGACTCCCAGGTGGGCTCATTCCTCACTGACTCCCACAGCCAGAGACCATGTGGGCTACTTTCCCATCTCTGTTGCTCTGGGCTGGGGATCCCTGTGTGGAGTCGAGACCCCCACAGTCCTAGAGGGAGGGCGTGCTGCAGCCACCGTATCCCTCCAGCTTGTGTGAGGGGCTCTCCCTTTCTTCTCAGTCCTTCTTAGCAGCCTCTGTGGCTTCTTCTGTATTCCTAGGTATAATGTTTCAGATCAGGTCGCCTTCAGTTGGTTTTTCAGGTTGATTGCTCTGTAAATTAGCTGTAAATTCCATTTAGGGCTGGGAGCAAGTGGGCGCAACTCCAGCTACTCTGCAGCCACCTTGGGATCCCCTATACCAGTGGTTCGGCAAACTCATTAGTCAGCAGAGCCAAAAATGAACAGTACGACGATTGAAATTTCTTTTGAGAGCCAAATTTTTTAAGCTTAAACTTCTTCTAATGCCACTTCTTCAAAATAGGCTCGCCCAGGCCGTGGTATTTTGTGGAAGAGCCACACTCAAGGGGCCAAAGAGCTGCATGTGGCTCGTGAGCCGTGGTTTGCCGACCACTGCCCTGTATTACTTTTATAGTAAGAAAAATTCAAATGAAAATGTCACTTACTTATTAATTTATTTTTAAGCTTCAAAATGTTCAGTAAGTAGACAAATTTATAACCAATACTAATCATGTACAGAAATGAATGATGCTTAAGCAAGGTGAAACAGTCTGAAGAAGTATCTATCTTAATTTTGAAGTTATTTTAAATTCACAGAAAAGTTGCTACAATATTACAAAGAACATCCATATACTTTTGTCCAGATACCCCATGTAAGTTTCCCGTTATCATAACAGTAGCTTTCACAGCAAAAGGGTCCTTTTCAGGACCATGCATTGTACTCAGTGTCGTCTCTCTAGTACTAGTCTACTTCAATCTAGAACAACTCCTTGATAGGTTCTTCACTTTGAAGCCCTTGATGTTCTTGCACATAACTTTGTAGATTTCTTTCATCCGGATTTGTCCTCTGTAACCTCATGATTTAGAGCCAGGTTTTGCATTTTTGCAGAATTTCACAGAAGTAATTCTGTGTTCTTCCCCTTGTATCCTATCAGGAACACACTATGACATTTGTCCCTTTACCGGTGGAGTTAATATGGATCACTTTATCAAGATGTGTCTACATGTTTTTTCTGCTGTAAGTTTTCCTTTCATCCCAATTAATAAATATTTGTGAGGAGACACCTTGAGATGAGGCAAAATTTTTTTCCATCCTACGTTCCCCCATCAGTTTTAGCATCTATTGATTATAGTTGTATAAATTATTACTATGGTGATTGCCAGATTGTGATTTTCTAATTTCAACATTCATTTTACATTGATGAGCTGGTGTTCTACTATAAAAAAGGAATTCTCTTTTCTTCCATTTTTTACTCATATATTTATTAATATCTATTGTCCCTTGTTTTAATAAACATGTTAAAATTCATTATTATTATTAGTTATTTTGATGCTCAAATTATGTCCAGTAAGAGCTTTTCAAACTGGTCTCTTGAGTCTGTTTGACATGTTCCTATCATTTTTTTTTTAACATCTTCCAGCTCATCTTGTTCTTTCCCTGTTCAAATCCTGGAATTAGCCACTTTTTCCAGGTATCTCAGTTCCATTTAGTGGAGAGTGATATACAAAAGCCAAAGATCTGGGTGATAGGTGTGCTTATTGCTAATGAGATATTGTTTCTCCACACTCTTTCAGTGGACAGTATCAGAAAAAAATATATATATATACACACACACATTTATATCTATATTTATTTCTATGACTATCTCTATATATTGAAAGACATGAGTTCACATTAATGCTTCCCATTTCAGTTCAGTACCATGATATATAGTCTAGCTTTCCTCTTTTTGAAAAATTTTTGTATTTCTTTTCTGACAATGAGAAAGAGTTGCTCCCATCACTCTCAGCATGTTTGTGGATTTTTTCAATCTCTCTGAATATAGTTAATCTCTTGACTTTAATAGGCTGCTGCCCCATTTGGATACTCTCCTTGCATGGGCCCTGTCCCACTCAGATGTCCTTCTTGTATGGACTTGGAACTTGGCTAGACTACTTTCTGGGACCCTTGTGTGGCCAGCCCAGAGGATGAAGGAAATCAGAAAGGAAGGAATCTGAAGAAAAATGTTCAGTACTAATGCTATTTTTAAAAGCCATTTATATTGTCTTGTTGTTTTGGAAACTCAAGTATAGATAGTGTTGCTTTATAGCCATTACTGTGGAATCATTGCATTGAGGCCTGAAAAAAAAGTTAGAGTTTCTAGTCAAATTCTCTTATTTAACATATATGAAATACATGTTCTGAAAGGATGTTATTTAGAAAGGTCATATGACTAATTAGAAGCTATACGCTGAATAAGAAGTCAAGATATCTAAGTCCCTAAAAGTCTGCCTTCATCTAATCATTCTGGTGCATTGAACACTGTTTGTTTTATAAAGTATCACATGTAATATCCATATTATAATGGAGTAGAGGCCTGGTGCACAAAATTCGTGCATGGGGGTGTGTATCCCTCAGCCCAGCCTACACCCTCTCCAATCTGGGACCCCTTGAGGGATGTCCGACTGCCCGTTTAAACCTGATCCCAGTAGGACTGGGCCTAAACAGGCAGTTGGACATCCCTCTCATAATCCAGGACTGCTGGCTCCCAACTGCTCGCCTGCCTGCCTTCCTGATTGCCCCTAACCACTTCTGCCTGCTAGCCTGATCACACCCTAACCACTCCCCTGACAGCCTGATTGATGCCTAACTGCTCCCCTGCCAGCATGATTGCCCCTAACTGCCCTCTCCTGCAGGCCTGGTCACCCCCAACTTCCCTCCCCTGCAGGCCTGTGTCCCCCCCAACTGCCCTTCCTTGCAGGCCTGGTTGCCCCAACTTCCCTCCTCTGCTGGCCTTGTCACCCCTAACTGTCCTCCCCTGCAGGCTTGATGGCCCCCAACTGCCCTCCCTTGTAGGCCTGATCCCTCCCAACCGCCCTCCCCTGCTGGCCATCTGTGGCAGCCATCTTATGTCCACATGGGGCAGCCATCTTTGACCACATGGAGGCAGCCATCTTGTGTGTTGGAGTGATGGTCAATTTGCATATTACTCTTTTATTAGATAGGATATTTGTTGTTTTGGCTTCCTCAGATACAGTAGGTTCTCAGGTTACGTAGAAGATACAATTTTCGCTGTAAGTTGGAACCCACCTACATAAGCACCTATGTCACTCACAGGGAGCACATACACAGCAGTAATGAAGTGAAACACTAAAAAAAATTTAAAAGAAAGATGACAATTCCTGACCTTTACTTGTAAATAAATAATATAAAAACATAAAGCACATATGTACATATGTTGAAATGACGGAACTTATTTTTTTGAATAAATAAATGGGAGATGGCGAAGTAACCACGAAAGGACATACAATGAGTCCGAAGTAACCCAAGGACTGCCTACCTGTAAGTGACTATGGAGGGGGCAGGGCAGAGCTTCCAGAATGGAACGGGTTTTCAGGGGCTTAAAATACCTCTTTCCCTGATTCCAAAGCCCACAGGCAGTGCTGTCAGGGTGGCAGCACAGTCCAGTGTGAGATGCCCCCATGGTGTAGACTGTGTGTGGTCTCTAGGCTCACGGACCCCCATGGCTGTCTTAAAGGGGCTTGGCGTCCCCATCTTGCCACCCTCACCAATGGTTAGGAGGCAGCCTAGGACCAGAAGGTGATCTGGGACTGTGGGTATTAAGCACTTAACCCAACTTCCAGAGATTGGGAAATCCATCCCTCTGTGTGAGGCAGTGAGGCCACCTGAATGTAGAGGAGGGTCACAAGAGGACGCAAATGCCCCATCTTCCTGTGGTCCAGACTCTGGATGGCAGCAAGAAGGTCCCTGTCCTCAAGGAAGAGCGCTCCTTGTGAGTGAGGCAGAAAGCTGGCTCTCAGGGCCCGATGACTAGTAATGTAGGTCCTCAGGTTCCGTTGGAGATCCGTGCCTACAGCAACGTAACTCGATTTTCCCCGTAAGTCGGAACCCACCTTCATAAGCACCTGTGTCACTCACTTGGAGCACACACACAGCAGTAATGAAGTGAACCAGTAAAAAAATTTAGAAGAAAGATAACAATCCCAGACCTTTACCCCAGGACTGCCTGTATTATTTCTTCCTATTGCACTGTTATTTGCCTCTGACCATCACCAATTCTGGGGCTGACTTCACTCTCTGGCTCCAGGGTGGGCCTGGACTCAGGCCTGGCTAATGAGAGCCACTGGGGCATCCATGGAGCATCAGGAAGGAGGTTCTCTCTGCTGGGGCTGCTAAACTAGTAGGAGGTAAACTGCCGTGGCCAAATGCCCCCAAAGATGACCTTTATTGCAGTTTAGGAAAAGGCTGCCTATTCATGTAGTCAAGAGATGAAGAGAGCTTCCTGATGACATCCTCACAACCCAGATCAATTTTTGCTTGAAACCGTGTTGCATCCCTGAACTTCATCACTGCTTAATCCATCACATTCTTTTGTTCACTTAAGACAATTTGAATTGGGCTTTTGCTCCTCGAAACCAAAAGAGTCATTTGGTCCCCGTTAAAATCTCTATCTCTAAAACTGTCAGTCAGTAAAAGCCGACTTGGCGTCAAGGAGTTCTTCCTTAGTACTCTGGTACCGGAGAAGGGATGGAGGAGCATTTGTTGAAAGCCTGATCTATCAAGAAGAAAAGCAAGCTTTTTTTCTTAATTAAATAACCCTGATTTCACCTATGTGAAGTTTCTAAGTGGTGAAAATTATTATTTAACAAGTTAGATCTTCTATGGTAAACCACATCCTTTTTTAAAAATTAAATTGATTGGAGGAAACATTGGTTTCTTCTTTGAATAGGCTGTTCATAACTTAAGCCTTGCATTCTTTTT
This sequence comes from Corynorhinus townsendii, assembly GCA_026230045.1. NCBI lineage: Eukaryota > Metazoa > Chordata > Mammalia > Chiroptera > Vespertilionidae > Corynorhinus > Corynorhinus townsendii. The sequence continues at coordinate 72,191,884 of JAPDVU010000001.1, read as the reverse complement.
GTTTTTGAAAGAACCCTTGTTCATTCCAGATGTTAGAGCCTTGTAAATTTTACATTTTTCTCTCAGTCTGCCTCACATTTGCTTACTCTGTCAATATTGTCATTAGCTGGAAAGACATCTTTATTTTTTATTTAATCAAATTAATCAAATTTTATTTTATGGTTTGTGCTATTGGAACTTTACTTAAGAAGTCCTTTGTGGTTTTTTTTTCCATGAAGAAACACTCTTATATAAGCCTCTCTAAAGTTTATCATTTTATTATTCACTTTTGGGCCTTTAATTCATCTATAATTTCATGTTGCATTTGGTGTTAAATCTTCTATCCACAGTGACTCACTTTTCCACAGACACCACTGCAATAGTTCTTCTTGTCCCCTTAATTTGTGGTGTTTTATTTGTGTATTAAATCCCCATGTAAGTAATGACATGTTACTGAGTTGACTGTTCTGATACCTTGTTCCACTTTCTATTCTTGCACAATAGTGTATTTTCTTCCATGATAATATATTTTAATAACTGCCAAGAAGATCCTACCCTTAGCTCTTTTTTTCAAAGTTGTTTTAATTATTTAGGGGCATTTATTCTTTCCATATAAATTTTAGAATTACTTCACACAGTCCCTAATAAAATCTGGTTGGCATAGTTATTGGCATAATTTTGACATCATAGATTAATTTGATGAAAATTGACAACTATATAAAATTAGGTTGTCTCATCCAATAGCATAGAATATTGCTTCATTTATTCAAATCTTTTAAAATGTTTTCTCATAGAGTCTGAAAATTCTTTTTCTAGGGAAATAGTTTCTCACCTGTAATTCTTATTTTCTCTCTTTCTGGGATTGTATTTTCAAGATGTTGTTATTTCTACTTCTGTTCCTGTGTCTCTTAGATTTGTTTTTATTCCCTTAAACCTTTTTGATACTTTCTAGAAGAGGTTTCTTCAATTTATCTTCCATTTTATTGATTTATTCTTCAGTAGTATCCAACCTATTTATCCAATTTATTATGTCTTAGTTCAATTGTATTCAAATTCAAAGATTTCTTCCCCCCATTCATATTAACATCCTCTGTATGTCATTGAATAAATGTATTATGATTACTTTAAAATTCTCTTCATGTGGTAAATTATTTTCATTTTAATTTTTTTCTTTTATGTTGGTTGTATTTCTTATGTGATTAGCTGTGTAGGCAATTAGCTAGTATTTCTCTGGGTGTATCAGCTATTTGCCTGGAAAGAACACTAGATCTTAGGCAGTTCCCAATGAATAAATAATTTTAGTTAAGGCAAATGGCATGCAAAAAATAAATCAGGCTGATGAGATAGTGTGAATATAAGAATGTTTGGTATGTTAGCATCAACTGGTTCAGCAGAGGGGAGAATAAAGTAAGAAAGAGCAGCAATGAGCAGATCTGGAAGATGAGGACAAATATGCTTGGTATATACTTGAAGAATAGGTGGAAGACCAAGGTCATTGGAGCTGGATGATGGAGTGCTGGAGTGATAGTGGGTGAGAACAGAGAGATAGATAGAGCCCAGATTGTACAGGGTCTTGTAAACTATGCATTAGGAGTTTGCCTTTTATTCTGAACTAGAGGCCCGGTGCATGAAATTCATGCACGGGGGTGGGGGGGGTGGTGGTGGTGGTATTGTTGGTGTGTGTCTCTCAACCCAGCTTGCACCCTTTCCAATCTGGGACCCCTTGAGGGATGTCCAACTGCCCGTTTAGGCCAGATACTGGTAGGATCGGACCTAAACGGGCAGTCGGACATACTTCTCACAATCCAGGACTGCTGGCTCCCAACTGCTCGCCTGCCTGCCTTCCTGATTGCCCCTAACTGCTTCTGTCTGCCAGCCTGATCACCCCCTAACCACTCCCCTGCCAGCCTTATTGATGCCTAACTGCTCCCGTGCCAGCCTGTTTGCCCCTAACTGTCCTCCCCTGCAGGCCTGGGTCCTCCCCAACTGCCTTTCCCTGCAGGTCTGGTCACCCCAACTGCCCTCTGCTGCAGGCCTGGTCCCTCCCAACTGCCCTCCCCTGCTGGCCTGATTGCCCACAACTGCCCTCCCTTGCAGGCCTGGCTGCTCCCAACTGCCCTCCCCTGTCGGCCATCTTGTGTCCACATGGGGGCAGCTATCTTGTGTGTTGGAGTGATGGTCAATTTGCATATTACTCTTTTATTAGATAGGATGAGCTGGTAATCTTCCTTAGGTTTCTAAATAAGGAATGCAATGATCTCATTTGCTCCCCCTGACCAATATTTTATTATGATAATTTTAAACATACAACAAAGTTGGATGAATTTTACAGTGCACACCACTAATCAATTCTACTATTATCATTTTATCAGACTTGTTTTATCATTATCCCCTATTCACCTTTCCATCCATTAATCTATCAGATTTTTATGTATTTCATGATTTATAGACCCCAGTACATTTACCTCTAATTAATTCAGTTATATATATTGTTTCCTAAAGTTTTGGGTGGTTCTTTTTATTTTGATGAAAAATTTACATAACAATGTGTAAATTGATGACATTCTATAAATATTTCCACCTGTGCAAAACAAACCTTATTGAAATATAGACCCTTATCATCACACTAGAAACCTTGTGCTTTTTCCCAGTTAATAATAATCACTGCTCCAGAAGCTACTACTATACATTTATTCCCACCATAGATTAATGAAGCCTGTTGGAAAACTTCCTATAAATATACTATTCATATAGTGTTTGCTCTTTTGTGTCAAGTGTCTTTCACTCAAGAAATTCCTTTTGAAATTCACCCATGTGTTGAATAAGTATCCATAATTTATTTCTTTTTGTTGTGGAGTAGTATTCCATTATATAAATGTACCACAGTTTATTCATTTTACAATGAACATCTTGGCTGTCTGCGGTGTGTGGCAATTACAATTAAAGCTGTGATTAGAATTGTTGCACAAATCTTTTAGTAACATATACTTTTTGTTTCTCTTAGGAAAATCTCTGGAGTAGATTAATGGGTCATAAAGTAGGTGAGTTTTGTTTTACAGGAAGCCAGCTGACTTTTCCTAAAGTCATGTACCATCCTTACTTAGTTTTTAAACACCATCATTCTGGTTGTTATCTGAAGATTGTTATAATACAGGAATAACAAGCCAGGAAGCCAGTTTATTTTCAGAGCCTATAGCCAGAATTGATGTGTTCGTTATATCTCCGTAAATGTACAACAAAATTATATGATTTACTGTAATCATACCTACTTAAAATAATATGATTTTTAATTGCTTGTAAAGCTGATATCTGACTCAGAATGCGATAACCACAGGGTTGGCTGTAGCTGTGTACTTTGGAGATATGGGAGAGATTAAAACCCAAGTTCTACTTACAGGAAAGAGTTTTTAATTTTAGAGAAGGTAATACCTGTAAATCACTCAGGAAAAATGCTCCTGTGAGCCTCAGTGGCATTTTCCACATGAATGATGAGTTATCAAGCAAAGCTGTATTAATTTTCCTTTTTGTAAATCATGAGGCTTGTCGATTTTTTTTAATTAAAAAATAAAACAGATTTAGAAAAGCCACACGAAAGAATTGTATAACTTCTAATTTTTATGAGATGAATGCCCTTTTTACTATCACCCAGGCCAAAGAATAAAGTTTTGCCAGCCATCCAGAAGCCCCTCCAGGCAACCTGTCCCAACCAGAGCATTTCCTCCCTCCAAAGGTAAACACTTCCCTGACTTTTATGGTAATCACTTCCTTATTATTTTCACTTGAGTATATACTTTATTAGATACTATAGTTGATTTTGTCTATTTAAAAATTTGATATGCATCCTCCATTTCATTCTTTTAAAAAATGTTTAATTCATTAATTACAGTTTATATTCAATACTAGAGGCCCAGTGCACAAAATTTGTGCATGGGGGGGAGGGGGAGAGGGTGCAGCGTTGTCCTTCAGCCCAGCCTGCACCCTCTCCAATCTGGGATCCCTCGAGGGATGTACAACTGCCCGTATAGGTGGGATCTGGCCTATACAGGCAGTCAGACATCCCTCTCACAATCCAAGACTGCTGGCTCCCAACTGCTTGCCTGCCTGCCTTCCTGATTGCGCCTAATTGCTTCTCCCTGCTAGTCTGATCAGGCCCTAGCCACTCCCTGGCCAGCCTGATTGATGCTTAACTGCTCCCCTGCCAGCCCGATTGCCCCTAACTGCCCTCCCCTGCTGGCCTGGTCACCCTTAACTGCCTTCCCTTGTCAGCCTGGTCCCCCTGCAACTGCCCTCCTCTGCTGGCCTGGTTCCCTGCCCCCCAGCTGCCCTACCCTGCAGGCCTGATCCCTCCCAACTGTCCTCCCCTGCTGACCTGATCACCCACAACTGTCCTCCCCTGCTGGCCATCTTGTGGTGGCCATCTTGTGTGTTGGAGTGATGGTCAATTTGCATATTACCTCTTTATTTTATAGAATTATTATGTATTAGTTTTAGGTGTATAGCATAATGGTTAGACAATCATATACTTTACAAAGTGGTTCCTACCAAATTTTTAGTACCCACCTGGCACCATACATAATCCTATAAAATAAAAGCCTAATATGCTAAGTGTCATCAGTTCAACCAATCAAAGTGTAATACGCTAATGATATGCTAAGGCCACTCAACTGCTCAGTATGATGTGCACTGACTACCAGGGGGCAGACACTCTGACTGGTAGATTAGCTTGCTGCTGGGGTCCAGCCGATCAGGACTGAGTGAGATGGGCTGGACATACCCTGGAACCCTCCCATGGTTCCTCCCCAGCTGGCCAACCTCCTGCATCCTTCCCTGGCCCCAATCATGTACTTGTGGGGTCCCTCGGCCTAGCCTGTACCCTCTCAAAATCTGGGACCCCTTGGGGGATGTTGGAGAGCTGGTTTTGGCCCAATCCCACAGGCAAGGCTGAGAGACCCCACTGGTGCACGAATTCGTGCACTGGGCCACTAGTATATGTATAACAAAATTGAAAATTCTAAGAAACAATATTTACTTTTACTCTGATTGTTCTATTTCCTTCATTTGATATTTCTATTTTCTTCATTTCTATTGTATTTCAAAATAACCCTGTCTTAACCCACTAAGTGAGTTATCCCCAATTTGAATACTATGTACTAAGGGATATGATTTAAGACAGATCACAAAGGTATCACTTCCCAATTCCTTTTACTGCTGTTGCATTTCTAGCATTGGAAATCAAGATTTTGGTTCTCTGTTAAAGCAAATGTCTTTGGAAAGGGGCTCAACTTTGCTAATATTATGCCTTAAAGTAAATGATTTATTAATTTTTCTGGAAAGCCAGTGTGTTAGAGGGGAGAATAGAGAAATGCAGGAGCCTGAAATGTGTGCCTGAAATGGAACAATGGTGAGAAAGGTGCTGAGAGAGAAGTGTTACTTTTACCATTTTACCTAAAGGTTACTATAGCTGGCCCAAAAGAAAATGAATATTTACTGCTAGAAATGACCTTAGTGTCTGGCCAGCATGACTCAGTGGTTGAATGTTGACCTATGAACTAGGAGGTCATTGTTCAATTCCCAGTCAGGGCACATGCCCAGGTTTTGGGATTGACCCTGAAGAGGGGGTGTGCAGGAGGCAGCAGATCAATGATTCTCTCTCATCATTAATGTTTCTATCTCTCTCCCTTCCTTTCTGAAATCAATTATATATATATATATATATATATATATATATATATGTGTGTGTGTGTGTGTATATATACATGTATATATATATATACACATATATACATATACAGATAAGATGTATCTATACATATAGATAGCTAGCTAGATAACTAGCTAGCTAGATAAAGAAGAAAAAGAAAAGACCTTAGCATTTCATTCTCTGAATGAGGAGGAAAGAATCTAGAAGAAGGTTAAACCAGGATTGGGAAATAGGACAATCATGCATCATTTGTTAACTCTGCAGATAAGGTATTAACTAGTGCAGCTGGAAGATGGAAGACAGGAAAGGGAGTGGTCTGGAATTACCCGGAAAGGAGGGGAGTGTGGTGTGGTTATCTATTTTAAGCAAGAGGTGTCAATGGACCATAATAAACTCTGGTTCTCAGGTTTAGGCAAATTGCCTAGTCTGGATCCTTACCTTTTGTTGCCAAAACTCAATCCCACTAGAGTAATCTGTCCAAAAAATCAATACACAAATTAAGAAAACTGCTTCAAAGGTCATCAATGGTATTATCAGGCAGTCAGTGTTCTCCTACTGGGTCTATAGATTGAAAAAAAAAAAAGCATATGGGAAAAAGAGCACATACCAAAATGTGTGTGTGTAGAGAAGGTCTTTCTCCTTGTTTGTGAGCATCCCAGGTGGCCAGCTTGAATTTCATCACCATGTGGGATGTTCTGGGCCTCCATGATTTTGTCTGGGTGGAGGTGTCACTTAATAACACTGAAGGGTTATTTGCATCAGGTCTGTATATAGACTATGACAATTTCAACCTCAAACTTGAGGTATGAATGTAACACAAACAGCACTCAATGTATGAAGTAAAGAAAATTTAAATGCACCACAATGTATATATTACATTTTATCATATCCTTGACCTCTCATCAGTTGCATAAGACTGCTTTTCTCTGGAAGGACCAATACCCTTAGAAGGAAGATCAGTTTTCTCTTATGTAATCCATAAAGGCATTACACATTATTTGCAATTCGATCCTCAAAAATTGTACTTAAAACTTTTCCTTTGTTTGGAATTCTGTGGGGCTGGAATAACCAGAGGAGTTCAACCATTTTCTCTTTGTCAATTTGCAGAGAAGGAGTCAGATGAAAATATGACCACACTGCTTTCTTCCAAGAATAATAATCACTCAAGTGCCTGAGGAGAAGCCGAGCACAAAATGCAAAGTATTCCTAATCGAGAGAGAGAGAGAGAGAGAGAGAGAGAGAGAGAGAGAGAGAGAGAGGAAGAGAGAGAGAGAGAGAGAGAGAGAGAGAGAGAGAGAGAGAGAGAGAGAGAGAGAGAGAGAATATGTGGATCTGTTCTTACCTGCCTGAGATTGAAGAAGAGACAAGTGTGTGTGATTCCCTCCCACCTCAAGTGACTGCCATTAGAGCCCTGCATTAGTGCAGGAGTCCCCACATGCCTTACATTCAGAGAAAGAGAATTTAGTTGGGCTCTTGGATCAGGAATGTCCCTGAATGTTATGCCCCAAGGAAAACTTAGCCATGTCCAATCATCATGTAAAGTAAGGCATGACTAACAGATGGCTTTGACCCCTGCCCCTCAACATAGATGCTCCTCATTTCACTCCTCTCAGAGCAGAGGTAAATGCTATGTAAGCCACACCTGGCAAGGCTGTGGGCCTGGGGCAGAGACCAGAGCCTACAGAGGAAGCAATGGACCACAGTACTGGATCTAGAAGTTCTGAGCTTCTTCCAGGTGAGAGGCACAGGATACCCATTTGAAATCCTTGGTGAGTAACAACACGCACCCGCTCTTTCAGTACTTGATGGATCATCGCCTCATTGATTCTGCAGTGAACCATACTCTAAGGTTTTACCAGGGGATCTGCTCTGTAAACACATACTTCTACTTCTGTTCCACTGGAACAGGTGTGAGAACTTCAAGGATATAAACAAACAAAATGACCACCTTGTGTGCTACACAATGGTAGCATTTTCATATGATTTCACAATAATCTATATCTACACTAATAAAAGAGAAACATGCAAATGGGCTGTCATTCCACCATACCCATCAGCCAATCAGGAGCAAATTAACCCAACAAAGATGGCACTACTGGAGTGTCCGGGACTGTCAGCCTGGCCAGGGGCCATGGATGCCCAGCGATGAAGCTGGAGTGTCTGGGCCTGTTGGCCCAGCCGGGAGCCGAGGGAGTGTCCGGCCTGTCTGCCTGGCCAGGGGCCATGGGAGCCAAGTGACGAGGCTGGATCCGCCACCAGATGGGGCGGATCCAGCCTAGCCACTCCACTGCTACTAGAGTGTCCAGGACTGTTGGCCTGGCCAGAGGCAGGGGGGCTGAGTGGTGAGGCAGGATCCACCCACTCTGGCGGTGGATCCAGCCTTGCCACTCTGCTGCTGCTGGAGTGTCCAGGCCTGTCAGCCTGGCTGGGGGCTGTGGGAGCCCAGCAGCGAGGCTGGATCTGCTGCCATTGGAGTGTCTTGGCCTATCATCCCCTCCATGAGGCTGGATGCTGTGTCCAGGGGGCACAGGCAAATTGTCCCCTCAGGAGTTCGACTGGGAGACCAGGAGTTCGATCACTTGCTATGACGTGCGCTGACCACCAGGGGGCAGCCCAGGATGAAGGAAGACCCCAACTGGCAGCCAGGGAAAGGAGGCCCAAGCCAGCATCTGGCAGCCAGGGAAGGCAGGACCCAGCCAGTGGCTGGCAGCTGGCAGCTGTGGAAGGAATGACCTGGCCGGCAGCCGGAAGGCCCCAATCAGCCCTAATCGCCAGCCAGGCCTAGGGACCCTACCCATGCGCGAATTTTGTGTACGGGGCCTCTAGTATATATATATATGTAATATGCAAATTAGCCGGGATGCCGTAACAGTCATGACTGGCTCACGAGGAGGCTGCGCACACAGATGGGCGGGAGGGGATTGCATGCATGGTGAGGCAAGGCATGGATGGTGCAGGCCCAGAGTGGACACACTGAAGTGCACCAGCAGACCTGCCTCTGTGTGTGAGCTACAGAGAAAACACATTTTCTGACCTCTCATTGGCTAAGCTCCCTGTACTCTACTCACAGTATTCTTGGTAACTTGCATAATAAGAATCCAAAAAGGTGATCTAGGTATTTTTCTCCCTCATCCCTGGAGGAAAAAACAAAGGTCAACTGCTGGAGGGGCTAAGAAATGTCATATCTTGCTCCAGCCGGTTTGGCTCAGTGGATATAGCCTCAGCCTGCGGACTGCAGGATCCAGATTTGATTTTGATCAAGGCCGTGTACCTAGTTGCAGGCTCCTCCCTGGCCAGGTCCCAGGTAAGGGCTTATGCAGGAGGCAACCAAAGTGTCCCTCTCACATTGATGTTTCTCTCTATCTTTCCCTCTCTCTTCCATGTGCTCTAAAAATCAATGGAAAGGAAGGTGGAAAAATGGTGGTGGAATAGACAGACGTGTCCGGAGCCTTGTCCCAGAGCAGATAGAAAGAACAACTGAGGGTCACACGGGGAGTGTCTGTTGAAGAGTTAAGGGACAGCTATACTCCAGGAGAAGGTGGAGGACTGCTGGGCGGGGGTCCCTGACCAGGCAGCCCTCACTGCTGCTGGGTTCCCTCCTGGAACCACCGGCTCGGATGCGGAGACTGTGCCATCTTGAAGGGGAAAGTGGATGTTATCTGCAGCCTGAAAATCTACAACTATGGCACCCACTGAACAGCTGCAAACCCAGAGCACCAGTCCCCAATTGGCACAAAAACGCAGATTCAGAGGAGCTCTACACTCCACCATGGAAAGGTCAGATTTCGCATGGGATAAGGTGAGGTCTCTGGTCCCGGCAGGACAGAGAAATGCGTGCACTGCGGGAGCTGGAGGACTGGGGCAAGTCTGCACCTAGAAAAATTCATGGCTGTTGGGGCTGGCATGATCTGTGAATGTGGAAGGGGGTCCTCAGAGCTGCTAACAGAGGGGATCTCTAAAAAGCAACCCATTTTGATCTGACACAGAAGGACAGCCTGAAAATTTTGGGAGTGTGCCGGCTGCTTGGACACAAGGGGGAAAAGGGGATTGTGTAGCTTACACACAGACCCCAAGTTAGCACACTCGCGCTTTCTCCTCTTTGAATCCTTGCTTCTGATTACTGAGCCCAATACTGAGAATCACCCAGTTGGGGACACCCTAGGAGACTGCAGGGGAAAGTTTTTTTCTGGAACCTGGGGATCAGAGTGGGGAGTGACCATCAGAGAACCAGCTCTGGGGCAGCCCACTCCCACAAACCGGTATTGAGTGCCACAGGGAAAGCAGGATATAAGCACAGGCTAGAGAGAACCTATAGACCTTGAGGTCAGTCCATAAACACTGCCACCCAGGGGTTGAATCACAAATTGACTCTTGTGTAATCACAAAGGAATACTAGAAAGTAAGCACACCACCTGCTTAAAAATCAGGACTGGCTTACAACACTGAGGAACAGTGGAACGCAGGGCACTGCAATACTGTCTTGACTGGGAAAGAGGTGTGCCAAACAGAACAATAGAGGAAGTGAATGACCTTCACTACTGCACATTTTATTTTTATTTTTAAAATTTTTTTTCCTTTTCATCTTTTACTTAAGAAACTAATTTTTTTCTTTTTTCTTCACTTGATTTTACGTTTTTAATTATTACATTCTTATTTTCAATCAGTATTATTACTATTATTTTACCTTTTTTAAAAAAAGTGTCATTTTATTTTCTTTATTTGACTTTGAGATTAATGTTCTACATTCTATTTTCTTCTTTCCTTTAGCATCATTCTACTCTATCTCAACTGTACCTTTATGCCATCACTCTCTTCATAACTTTTCCCCTTTTGTTGTCCTGTTTCTCTTACCCTTTTCCTGCTTTAGATTTTCCCTATTCTTTCTTTTTACCCCCTGTTAAAATTTCACCCTACTTATATATCTAAATTCCAATCTCCTGCTCCGAGTTCATACACACCTCTCTCTTCTCTGTCTTCACTATCCAAAAAATTGTTTTTCTCTCTGTCCTTTTATTGTTGTTTGCTTGAATGTTGATTATATTGACTTTTTATGCTTCTTTGTGAGATTGTTTTGCTTATTTTTTTGTTGTTTTTTTGTTTGCTTTGGTTTTGTTTCTTTTTTGCATCTATTTTTCCTCGCCTCACTTGATATTAATTCTTGTTTGTAGTTTGTATTCATCTCCAGGACATGTTGCTGGCATTTTCTGGGATTAGTGGCTGTTCTATTGGAGTTTTCTCCCCATATATATAGTTTGTTCCCCTTTTCTTTCTTATTCTCTTTCTTTTCTCTCTTACTTTTTTTTCCATTTCCCAATTTCATTTTGGCACTCATTTCTTTTTTTCTTTTTTCTTCTTTTTTCCTCTACTTTCTCTCCTATCCCCTAATTTGCCTTTCTCTGGTGGTCACATTTCTTTGGGGTTATTAATATTGTGAATACATTTCTGTTCAATGCCTTGTGTGTTGTACCTGGTTGTGTTGTATTTTGTGCCTTTAAATCAACACAGGAGAGAGAGAACTACATAACCAGACACCCGGAGAAGAGAGACCATGGGGAGACAAAGAAACAGCCCACATATGAAAGAAAAGCAGGTACCACCAGACAAGGAAGTAAACAAAATGGAGGCAAGCAACCTGCCAGAGAAAAAATTCAGAGAAATGGTCATAAGGTGGCTGAAAAGAATGGAAGACAAATTGAACAACATGAGAAAGAACTGAGAGGAAATGAAGAACCAAGAAGAAATGAAAAATGACATTACTGCTGTAAATAACTCAATAGAAAGCATCAAGAGTAGACTAGAGGGAGCAGAGGACCACATCAGTGACCTACAAGACAAGGTAGGAAAAAATACCCAAGTAGAGCAGCTTCTAGAAAAAAAAAATAAAAAGCAGGAGGAGAGCCTAAGGGAACTTTGGGACAACACGAAACAAAACAACATCCGCATAATAAAGGTCCCAGAAGGAGAGGAAACTGAGCAAGGAATAGAAAACCTGTTTGAAGAAATAATGACAGAAAACTTCCCTGATATAGGGAAGAAAAAACCCACACAAACCCAAGAAGCTCACAGAGTCCCAAGCAAAATGAACCCCAAAAGACCGATGCCAAGGCACATTATAATTAAATTGGCAAACACCAACGACAAAGTAAGAATCTTAAAAGCGGCCAGAGAGAGATAGAAAGTTACTTACAACGGAACCCCCATCATAATAGCAACTGATTTCTCAACAGAAACTCACCAGGCCAGAAGGGAATGGAATGAAATATACAAAATCTTGCAAAGGAAGGGTCTGAATCCAAGAATACTGTACCCAGCAAGGCTATCAATCAAAATTGAAGGTGAAATCAGGAGCTTCACAGACAAAAAAGGACTAAGGGAATTTATTACCACCAAACCAGCAATGCAAGAAATGCTAAAGGGTCTGCTGTAAAAAAAAAAAGAAATAGGAAACAAAGAAGGAACACAGGGGTAAAGAATAAAAATGGTGACAAATAAGTACTATCAATAATAACTTTATATGTAAATGGATTAAATGCCCCACTCAAAATACATAAGGGAGAGAGGAATCCAAGATGGTGGCATAGGTAAACACCTAAACTGCTACCTCGCACAACAATTTAAACTGCAACTAAAAGACAAAACATCTATCTCCCAGAACCATGGAAAGCTGGATGAGTGGAAGTTCTACAACTAGAAGGAAAGAGAAAAGAGCACTGAGACGTGCACAAGCGCTGAAAAGCTGAGGTACAGAGGCGCGGGATCTGGGCTGGCGGCAGGCGTTGCTTTTTTCAACCCATAGGGGAGACAAGCCCCCGATTACTCTGAAATACAGTTTCTGGGGAGACACAGGGGACCCAAATTCCTACGGGGAGAAGCTGGATTGTCTGCTACCGGGTCGGAAAGTGAGGGGGGCCTGCTCGCAGAGCTGCGCACAGGAATAATTGTTTATCTGCGCTGGGGCACGGGACGGGACACAGTAGGAGACACAGAGCCGGCTAACTAGCAGCCATTGCTGTTTGCCATGCCCTAGCCTAGTGACACCCTGAGACCCCGCCCCACACAACCTACAAACCCACCCAAGCTCTAAGCAGTGGCTTTTGCATATGAATGGACTGCCCTATCTATCGCAGCTTAACCTAACAAACTTGCAGCCCAGATCAAACAGCTCCAAAACCTCCAAACCCCAAGCAAAGAGGAGAAAACTGTAGCTCTCGCAATAGCTCCTGCTGGGTGGACTCAGACAATAGCTGACCTGCACCCCATTGGAGATCCAGAAGCCATATACCTAGTGGTCAGTGTGAGAAACCAGATTTCAACTCCTCACATCCATAAGTGACACATTCAAGAGGCAGACTCAGCGAGCACCAAAGCCCCACTGAAACAAGTCCTGCACCATAAGTGTGTCTCCAGCACAGCAGTTCTTATAGACACAGCGAGTCCTCACAGCCGATTGGCCTGGAGGTCAATTCCTCCCAGCGTACCAACAGCAATTAAGGCTGAACTACACCAAGACTTTGCACTCAGCCCACAAAGGGGTGTACCAAGAACGTCCACATCAGGTGATTGGGGAGGCTGAGCTACTGCCCCCTATAGGTCACCTACCACACAAAGCCACTCCATCAACACAGGGAAGCAGCCAAAATGCGGAAACAAAGAAACATGTCACAAATGAAAGAAACAGAGGAAAGAAAACTACTGGACGACATAGAGTTCAGAACCACATTTATAAGGTTACTCAAGAATCTTCTAAAAACTGCCGAGAAACTTGATGACACTTCTGAGGAGCTTAGTGAGACCTTCAAGGACCTTAATGAGAATGCCAAAAAAATGGAAAAGGACCAGTCAGAAATGAAGCATACACTGTCTAAAATAAAGAATATACAGAAACTCAACTGTAGATCAACGTACCCCAAGAATCAAACCAAAGATCTGAAATATGAGGAAACAAAAAAACACCCAACCAGAAAAACAAAAAGAAAAAAGAATCCAAAAGTATGAAGATAGTGTAAGGAGCCTCTGGGACAACTTCAAGCATACCAACATCCGAATTTTGGGGGTGCCAGAAGAAGAGAGAGAGCAAAATACTGAAAACCTATTAGAAGAAATAATGACAGAAAACTTTCCCTACCTGTTGAAAGAAATAGACTTACAAGTCCAGGAAGCACACAGAACCCCAAACAAAAGGAATCCAAAGAGGACCACACCAAGACATGTCATAATTAAAATGCCAAGGGCAAAAGACAAAGAGAGAATCTTGAAAGCAGCAAGAGAAAAACGGTTAGTTACCTACAAGGGAGTACCCATACGACTGTCAGCTGATTTCTCAGCAGAAACTATGCAGGCCAGAAGGGAGGGGCAAGAAATATTCAAAGTGATGAACAGCAGGAACCTACAACCAAGATTACTCTACCTAGCAAAGCTATCATTCAGAATTGAAGGTCAGATAAAGAGCTTCACAGACAAGAAAAAGCTAAAGGAGTTCATCGCCACCAAACCAGGATTACACGAAATGCTGAAGGGTATTCTTTAAGAAGAGGAAGAAGAAGAAAAAGGTAAAGATAAAAATTATGAACAACAAAATGACATCAAATACATACCTACCAACAAGTGAATCTAAAAATCAAGTGAATAAAAATCTGAAGAACAGAATGGACTGGTGAATATAATAGAATCAGGGACATAGAAAGAGAGTGGACTGATGACTCTCAGGGGAAGCAGGTGTGAGGGGTGCGGGATGAGATTGGACAAAAATTTTACTCCTATGGATGAAGACAGTGGCGGGGAGGTAAGGGCATGGGGTGGGGTGGGGAATCAGGTGGAGGGGAGCTATGGGGGAAAAAAAAGAGGAACACCTGTAATAATCTGAACAATAAAGATTTATTTAAAAAAACAAACAAAAAAAGGACAACAAAATACATAAGGTAATGGATTGGATGAGAAAATACCACCCATATGTCTGCTATCTATAAGAAACCCACCTCAGAAAAAAAGATGCACATAGACTGAGGGTGAAGGGATGGAAAAAGGTTTTTCAGGTGAGTGGAAATGAAAAAAAAAGTTGGGGTAGCAATACTTATATCTGACAAATTAGATCTCAAAGTGAAGGACATAACAAGAGATAAAGAAGGCCACTCCATAATACTAAAGGGAGCAATCCAACAAGAAGAAATAACTCTGGTAAACATATACGCACCCAATACAGGAACACCGAAATACATAGAAAACTCCTAGAGGATACCAAGGGAGAGATTGACAGCAATACAATCATAGTAGGAGACTTAAATACCCCACTATCACCATTGGTCAAATCCTCTAAACAAAAAATCTGCAAAGAAACATCAATCCTAAATGATTCACTAGACTAGATGGAATTAATCAACATCTTCAGAACATTTCATCCCAAAGCCACAGAATATGCATTCTTCTCAAGTGCACATGGGTCATTTTCAAAGATAGACCATATGTTCGGTCACAGGCAAAGTCTCTTCAAATTCAAGAAGATAGAAATCATATCAAGCATCTTCTCAGATTACAGTGGCATAAAACTTGAAATCAACTACAATAAAAACAATCCAAAAAAATCAAACCCATGGAGACTAAAGAGCATGCTATTAAACAAAGACTGGGTTACCAGAGAGATCAAGGAAGAAACAAAAACGTCATGGCAACAAATGACAATGAAAACACAACAATCCAAAATCTATGGGACACAGTGAAAGCAGTCTTGAGAGGGAAGTTCATAGCTCTACAAGACTACTGCAAAAAACAAGAAAGAATGGTAATAAATTACCTAACCCTACAACTCAAAAAGTTAGAAAGAGAGCAACAAGAAAAGCCCAGTGTAAGCAGAAGGAGGGAAACAATAAAGATCAGAGTGGAGATAAACAACATTAAGACCAAAAAAAAAAAAAAAATACAAAAGATCAACAAAACCAAGAGCTGGTTCTTTGAAAGGATAAATAAGATTGATGAACCTCCAGCCAGGCTAACCAAGAAGCAAACTAAGAGGACCCAAATAAGCAAAATCAGAAATGAAAAAGGTGAAATAACAATAGACCCCACCGAAATACAAAGGATTGTTAAAAAACACTATGAACAACCCTATTCCAATAAACTGGACAACCTGCAGGAAATGGACATATTCCTAGAAAAATATAACCTTCCAAAATTCAATCAGGAAGAATATACACATCTCAATAGGCCAATAACTATGGAAGAAATTAAAGCAGTCATCAAAAAGCTTCCAGCAAACAAAAGCCCGGGGGTCAGACAGCTTCACAGGGGAGTTTTACCAAACATTCAAGGAAGAACTAAAACCTATTCTCCTCAGACTATTCCAAAAAATTCAAGAGGAAGAAACACTTTCAAGCTCATTCTATGAAACCAACATCACCCTAATACCAAAAGCAGATAAAGACAACACAATGAAAGAGAATTACAGGCCAATATCCCTCATGAACATAGATGCCAAAATCCTCCACAAAATTCTAACAAATCAGATCCAGAACTACATCAGAAAGATCACACACCATGACCAAGTAGGATTTATGCCAGGAATGTAAGGATGGTGCAATATCCGCAAATCAATAAACATTATACATCAAATAAACAAATTGAGAGATAAAATTCACATAGTCATATCAATTATACAGAAAAAGCATTTGACAAAATCCAACACCCTTTCTTGATAAAAACTCTCAACAAGGTGGAAATAGAAGGATCATACCTCAACATAATAAAAGCTATATATGATAAACCCACAGCTAACATTATACTCAATTGGCAAAAACTAAAACCATTTCCCCTAAGAACATGAACAAGACAGGGATACCCACTCTCACCACTCCTGTTCGACATAGTACTGGAAGTATTAGCCATTGCAATTAGACAAGAAGAAGAAATAAAAGGCATCCAAATTGGAAAAGAAGAAGTAAAACTGTCCTTATTTGCAGATGACATGATATTGTACATAAAAAACCCAAAAGACTCCATCAAAAAACTAATAGACTTAATAAATGAATTCGGCAATGTAGCAGGATACAAAATTAATGCCAAGAAATCTATGACATTTCTATACACCAATAGTGCACTTACAGAAAGAGAGACTAAAAAAGCAATCCCATTTACCATCACACCAAAAAAATTAAGATACCTAGGAATAAACTTAACTAAGGAGGTAAAAGACCTATACACGGAAAACTATAGGACACTGGAAAAAGAGATAGAGGAAGACTTAAACAGATGAAAGAGCATACTATGTTCATGGATTGGGAGAATCAACATCATTAAAATGTCCATACTACCCAAAGCAATCTATAGATTCAATGCAATCCCCATTAACATATCAACAGCATATTTCACAGACCTAGAAAGAACTCTTCAAAAATTCATCTGGAATAAAAAAGACCCTGAATAGCCACAGAGATCCTGAGAAAGAAGAACAAAGTTGGTGGGATCTCAATACCAGATTTCAAGCTGTATTACAAAGCCACTTTTCTCAAAACTGCCTGGTATTGGCACAAGAACAGACATATAGATCAATGGAATAGAATAGAGAACCCAGAAATCGACCCAAATCACTATGCTCAATTAATATTTGACAAAGGAGGCATGAACATACACTGGAGTCAAGACAGTCTCTTCAATAAATGGTGTTGGGAAAATTGAACAATTACATGCAAAAAAATGAAACTAGACCACCAACTTACACCATACACAAAAATAAACTCAAAATGGATAAAGGACTTAAACCTAAGATAGTAGACATAAAAATACTAGAGTAATCCACAGGCAGAGAAATCTCAGACATAGGCCAAAGCAATTTCTTTACCGATACCACTCCTAGGGCAATAGAAACTAAAGAGAAAATAAACAAATGGGACTACATCAAAATAAAAAGCTTTTGCCCCGCAAAAGAAACCATCAACAAAACAACAAGAAAGCCCACTGTATGGGAGAACCTATTTGCAAATGTTATCACTGATAAAAGTTTAATCTCCAACATCTACAGGGAACTTATACAACTTAATAAAAGGAAGATAAATGATCTAATAAAAAAAAATGGGCAATGGACCTAAATAGAATCTTTTCAAAAGATGACAGAAGGAAGGCCATGAGACATATGAAAACATGCTTAAAGTCACTAATCATCCAAGAGATGCAAATCAAAACAATGCAGTACCATCTCACACCTGTCAGAATGGCTATTATCAACAAATCAACAAATGACAAGTGCTGGCGAGGATGTGGAGAAAAAGGAACCCTCATGCACTGCTGGTGGGAATGCAGACTGGTGCAGCCACTGTGGAGAACAGTATGGAGTTTCCTCAAAAAAACTAAAAATGAAACTCCCATTTGACCTAGTGATCCCACTTCTGGGAATATATCCCAAGAAACTAGAAACAGGAATCAGAAAGGATATATGCACCCTTATGTTCATAGGAGCACAGGTTACCATAGCCAAGACTTGGAAACAGCCTAAGTGCCCATCAGCAGATGAGTGGATTAGAAAACTGTGGTACATCTACACAATGGAATATTACACTACTGTAAAAAAGAAGGAATTCTCAGCATTTGCAACAGCATGGATGGAGATGGAGAGCATTATGCTAAGTGAAATAAGCCAGGAAGAGAAAGATAAATATCACATGATCTCACTCATTTGTGGAATATAATGAACAACATAAACTGAAGAACAAAAATAGATCCAGAGACAGAGAAACATCAATCAGAAAGTCAAACCTCAGGGAAGGTAGAGGAGGGTGGGGGTAAGGGACAGAGATCAACCAAAGGACTTATATGCATGCCTAATCAATGGACACAGACAACTGGGGGGTGGAGGCATGAATGGGAGGTGGGGGGTGATGGGGGAATAAGGACACATATGTAATACCTTAATCAAGAAAGAAATTAACAAAAATCAATGGAAAAATATCCTCAGGTGAGGATAAAAAAAAAAAAAAAAGAAAAATATGTCATATCCTATGAAAGTGACATCTTGAAAATGCCTAAAGAATCTTGTCATTTTTTTTGTGATGAAGGGACTAGAGTCCGTGTTAATGAAAAAACCTTGGTGGCTGCAGCAGCTGGCAGTGGCAGCAGCAATGGGGTGATGGGGGTGGCACCTTCACCTGATCAGCTGGTCGCCTCCTGCAGAGGGAGGCCGGACTGCGGCTTAGGCCAGTGGAGTGTGCCTAAGCAATCAGTGGGACATCCCCTGAGGGCTCCTGGAGAGGGGGCAGGCAGGGCTGAGGGAGCCCCCCACTCCAGTGATAAGTAATAAAAAGAGTGTGGAATATGCAATCAGCCATCTGCTCAAGAATGGCTAACCTCAGGAGATTGCCTCTCCAACCTGTGTGATCAGGCTGAAGAGTCCTGGCTTTTGTAACACATCCTTCTCATTCCTGGGCTGCAGCTGGTTAAAACACTGGGCCACATACTGGTGATTCCCACCCCACAAGTCCAGGTGTTCACAGGGCATAGTGAAATGAGTATAGTCACAAATTGGGGTAGGTTTTACGTAAGGCCATGTGTATTGCCTTTAAAGGAATTTTTCTTATTTTAAGATTATGCTTTTACATTTTAGGTGATACAATGCCCTTCCTTTTTAATACAATGCCGTGGAGAGAGTAAGTGGGTATATGTGTGTGTTTGTGTGCGTTCACCTGTATATATGTACTTACTCCACAAAGGAAAAGTAAAAAACACTTTGTCTTTTTCTGACTCTTTGTGAAATTTACTGGTCCCTGAAGTTTCAAGATCAGGGAGCCACTATTTTGTACAGTGGTTTGGATCCCATACCACCAGAAGGTCAAAAAAATAGAGTTCATCTTAGCTTATTTATTATAAAAATAAACTTATTTTAGAACAACTTTAGGTTTACAGAAAAACCATTGGAAAATACAGAAAATTTCCATGAACTCCCTCCTATTTCCCATTTTCACTATTATTAATGTCTTGCCTTAGTGTGTGGTATAATGTAACAATTGATGAGCCAACATTGATATGTTATTATTAACTAAATCCCACAGTTTACATTAGAGTTCACTCTTTGTGTTGGACATTCTATGAGTTTTGACGACATATATAATGACATGTACCCACCATTAGAGGACCACCCAGTATGGTTTTGTTGCTCCAAAAATCCTCCCTGTTCTGCTTATTCCTCCTTTCCTCTGCCCAAAACCCTGACAAGCACTGTTTCCATAGTTTTATCCTTTCCAGAATATCATATAGTTGGAGTCACATAATATGTAGCCTTTTCACATTGTTTTTTTTCACTTATCATTCGTATTTAAGTTTCTTCCGTTTCTTTTGTGGCTTGATAGCTCCTTTCTTTTAAATCACTGAATAATATTTCATTGTCAGTTTGTTTACCTATCATCGGACCCCTTGGATGCCTCCAACTTTTGGCACTTGTGAATAAAGTTTCATATTAGCCTTCTTTTTACAGTTAAAAATACACAATGTAGTATTCTTCTGCTACTCTTGAAAGGATATTCATTATAAAATTTTAGAAAGTACAAGAAACATAAAAAATAAAAGAAATATTATTAGCAATCTCACTTCAAAGATAACATTAGTGACTGTGAATGTGTATCTATAATTTATTTTCCCCCCTAAATTTATATCTAGTTATATCAGTCTGGAAGCTATACCTATGTATACATACACTTCAATTTATTTTTATAAATTTGGAAATCATACATATATAGTTATATCATACTTGTATATCCTGTATATGTAAGATATAATATTTTATATCCTAGTTTCCTCACACTTAACATTGTGAACATATTTTCAAAAAATTTCAATTTAATTATTTGGGAAGGTGACATTTAAAAATTATACAGTGATTCATTGTATGTTTTAAAAAATGCACTGTATGTGTTTTTTTCATTCTACCACTACTGAAATATGATCTCTGAGAAGGCAAGGATATTAGTCTGTTGTTTTGATCACTGATGATCCCTTGGTACATAGACGAGTGCCTGGTAGGCACATAACAACCTCTCCAAAAACATTTGTTGAATAAATGACAAAGTTGTATTTTTGAAATATGTATGATTTCCTTAGCTACTCCTTAGAATCAACACAGAACTTACTTGTGGTGAAAGTTATTGCCTGCTAACTTGAGGACCAAGTCTTCAAATGCAGTGCTTTTTTTCTTCAATCTTTACCAGAGGATATTTTCCCATTGATTTTTAGAGAAAGTGGAAGAGGGAGGGAAAGAGAGGAACATTGATGTAGAGAAACATATCGATTGGTTGCCTCCTGCACGTGCTCTGACCAGGGCTGAGGTTAGGGAGAAGCCTGCTACGGAGATATGTGCCCTTGACCGGAATCCAACTCAGGCCTACGGTCTACCCACTGAGCCAAACCGGCGAGAGCAAATGCAATACTTTTAAGGAACAGATTACTGCAGTGGCTTTCTCACAGAGCCAGTGATGAGAATAGCTCTACCACTCGAGAGTTTTGCAGTGACATGCTGCCTGTCCGCTCCTCTTGAGAATGATGGCTAAAAGGCTGGTGAGGGTTACTAGTAGAGCTTTGTCTTGGGTAGAGCAATACTATCTGGATTACACTGGAAACAAGTTTACCTCGTGGCAGTGACACCCTGATGATAGGGTCCCTGCTAGGAAGAACTTCTTTAGGATTCCTGGGTGGGAACCACTTAGTCAGAGCAACTGGTGTGATTCTTTGAGGCTATGCCTCCACACAGTCTCTGTAGGTGGCCCAGGAAACCAACCTCTTTCTCAACCTTAGCTGACATGAAATTCCCAATTGTGCACTCAAATGCTGGCATTTGTTTGTGTCCAACCAAGTGCCACATGAGGAGTGGAAGTGACTACATGTTGCTTAGACGGCTGGTGGCGGGAAGGTAAGTTCCTCATGGCAGTGGGCAGACATAGGGAGCCTCGGACTTTAGAGCAAGGACCTGGGCGGAGGCAGGAAGAGGGGAAAGAGCACTGTCCGAGTGCTAATTTATGGTATTGACTTAATTGTCCATTTAAAAATGCCTTCTTTGTATTACAAACTTAAAAAAAATTGCTTTCTTGACCTAGCCGGTTTGGCTCAGTGGATAGAGCGTCGACCTGCGGACTAAAGAGTCCCAGTTTCGATTCCGGTCAAGGGCACATGCTCAGGTTGCAGGCTCGATCCCCAGTGGGGGGTGTGCAGGAGGCAGCCAATCAATGATTCTCTCTCATCATTGATGTTTCTATCTCTCTCTCCCTCTTCCTTCCTCTCTGAAATTAATAAAATATATTTTAAAAATTGCTTTCTAAGTAATGGATTTTTAAAATATCTGAGGAGGCATGTATCCATTGTTACCTCATAATGATATCAAAGATTTCTGAAGACAGAATTTTTGTCCTAGATTTTTATAGAGTTTCCATTTATTAATCTTCCTTCTGTTTTGCTTCAACACTTTCTATATGATTTTAAAACTTACTTGGCACTTTTTTGTTAAAAATTTTAGTAACATTATTAACAATTTTTACTTTATTTATTAATTTGGGCAAAGACCCTGAGGTAAGAGATTGTGTGGCTGAAAGTAGCTTAGTATGACCAGTCTATCAAGTAAGAAGAAAGAGATAATGTTGGGGAGGAAAACTATGTCTAAAAGACCTTGCAAATCATGTGAAGGAAATTGTACCTAAAACAATGAAGAATACTTAAAGGTTTTTATGAGTGAGTAAGTAAGATCAGACAGTTCATTTAGAAAGCACACACTAACTTCCCTGTGGAGAACAATTTGGTGAGGGGCAATTTACAAGGCAAGCAGATCACTTAGAAGACTGTAGCATTGTCCAAGTAAGAGTTGATGGTGGCCTAAATCCAGGATAGAGACAGTGAGCGTGGAGAGAATAGATTAATTTGAAAGCCATGGTGGAATAATAAATGGCCAGGTAAAATGAATAAAGGATAGAGAGAATGACATTAACTATGAGTCTGGGTTCCCCCTAAAGGTAAGTCTGAGACAAGGACTATGGTTCAAGAGGTTTGTTTTTGAGGTGACTCCAGGGAGTAAGAATGAGGGAATGAAGGGAATGAGTCAGAAAAGGAGGAAAGCCAGTTTAAGGAAGAAGAAAATCCAATCAGTGTGCATTGCTGAGCTGTTTATTGCTGTACAAAACTCGGGCACAATCTTGTGAGAGATACGCTGAGGAACCACGTTGCAAGACCCCCAGAAGTGTCCCTTGGAAGACTAGAGACTGGGCCTTCATGCCCAAATTATTGTCTCTTTGGCTTATGGTTGCCTCAGGAATGTAAACTCCTCTGCTCTTGAGAGCTGCTGAGGAAGTTCTTAGACCTTTGGGGAAAACCCTGAAGCAGAAAATCTGAGAGAACTACTTGAGGTGAAACTGGAGTTAGAGGTGGGCTGAGAGGGTTTGACATGGGCACAAGTAGGGTCTACTGCAGTGACCACGTTTCTGGCTCAGGCAACTGGACCTGTGGTAAATGCTGAATTCTTGAAATATTTTTGAAGCACCCTTGTGCTGAGATCTGGTAGATAGAGCTGAGTTTAGGGGTCATAGCCTAATTAAAGGTGTATTTGTTTGTGAGGCTGCCATCATATTGATGGCTTCAACAACAAAATTTTATTTCTCATGGTTCTGAAGGCCAGAGATGCAAGACTAAGGAGTCAACAGGAATGATTTATTGTGAGATTCCTCTCCTTGTCCATAATCTCCTGTGTCTCCACATGGACTCTCCTCTGTGTCTGTCTGTGCCACAATGTTCTCTTCTTATAAGGATATCAGTCACATTGGATTAGGCCCACCCATATGACCTCACTTTAACTTCATTACCCCTTTAAAGATTTTATCTCCAAAGACAACCACATTCTGAGGTGTTTCAACATATGAATTTTGAGAGGACACAGTCAGCCTATAACAAGTAGTAATTGACACAGAGGGCATAAGCTTGTTCAAGAAATACATGTAGAATGAGGAAAAAAGAGCCTAGAACAGGGTTTGGAGAGACACCAACATTTAACAGGACTAACCTCTAACACCAACAAAACATACTGATAAGGAGCATAGAAAAATATAAGGAAAACCAGGAGAGTGTGGTTTCATGAATGACAAAGGCAGGGATGTTTCAAGAAGGAGAGAGTGATCAGCCGACACCAAATGTTGCTGAGAGACCTAGCAGAGAGGGTGGTCATGAGATTGTTGAGCCGGAAGTTGATCGTTGTAAACAGGGCACAAACTTTGGCTAAAAGAAGGAGAGTGAAATAGTGTAGTGGCTCCAGGTAAATGTGGAGTAGATGGATGGGGTAAATGTTGTTGGGAAGTAGGTGAGGGAAAGGTGCAAGAGAGAGAGAGAGGTGAGACAAATTAAGTTATCTTCACAACAATGTTTTCTGAGGAGTGGAGAGTTGGGTGGTGATCTTAGCCAGAATGAGTGAAATAGAGAAAGACATCAATTATAGGCAACTCTTAATAGAATTTTTTATACAGAAGGAATCAAAGATCTATGGTGATAGCTTAAAGTAGATTTAGGGTTAACGGAACAAAAATGTTTTTTTATTGATTTTAGAGAGAGAGAGAAAGGGAGAGGGAGAGAGAGAAAAACAACAACATCGATGTGAAAGAGAAACATCCATTAGTTGCCTCCTGTACATACCCTGATCAGGGATGGAACCTGCAACCTAGGTATATTTCCTGACCAGGAGTTGAACTGGTGACCTTTTGGTGCCTGGGACCATGCTCAACCTATAACAGTGGGGACTGCAACCCATCCCACCCTTCTTCTGACATTGTTTCTGTAAATGCTAACTCTGATTAATATGTAGCTTATAGATAAATAGCATGTTTATGTAAGAATCCTAGGAACAACCAGAAGATATAGTAAAACCTCTATATTTCAGACCTCTATTTAATGGACTTCAGATTTAATGGACAAAATTTCTGGTCTATATGTCATATGTTAAAATTAAAACCTTATTAATTTAAAAACGCTTTTAACCAAGATTTGCTTATAATTAAATTAACAAGGTTAATAAAAGTAACAAGGTTACTTTTCTTGTTAATAATTCACTGTTTTTTAAACAAATATTAGTAAATAGGTCAAATGTTGGAAAAAATACTGTAGTAATATCACCAACATAAACAAATATTACATATCTGCAACTATAGTCTACATATTTGAATCCAAGAGTCCCTTGGAGGAAGAACAAGGGACTGTAGAGTGGCTTCAAAACCTCAGGACCAGCTACATTGACTAATGACCCCCTGCCCTGGCTACAACCAGTAAGTGGAGCTCATAAACAATGTTCGGCAAATGATTAGCATGTCATCTCACTGCATGGTGAGTGGTAATTGATTCTGTTGTCACATAGTATGACTTTCTGCAGCAGTTTTTTATGGTGTGGACTGATATTCGGATGTGCTCTAAGCCATGCCTTAACCATGTGCATTAGTTTACTTGCAGTGACTGGTGAATGCATGCATTTACTATACTTATTCAGTATAAATTCAAAATTACTGTAATACATATAGAAAACTTTTATATGGGAGAAACCAAGATGGCGGCATAAGTAAACACCTAAACTGCTGCCTTGCACAACAATTTAAAAACTACAACTAAAAGACAAAACAGACATCATCCAGAACCACAGGAAGGCTGGATGAGGGCAATTTCTACAACTAGAAGGAAAGAGAAAAGCACACTGAGACTCAGAGGAGCTGCAGGAGGCAGAGGTACTGAGATGTGCGCGTGCAAGGAGAGGTCTGACAACTGAGTACGCAGCTGGCTTTCTTAAGTGGGAGGGAGACAAAAGCTCCCAACTGCGCTGAACTCCAGTTCTGGGCAAGACTCTGGGGACCCAGACTCATACGGGGTGAAACTGGACTGTCAGGAAAGAGAAAAGCACTCTGAGACTCAGAGGAACTGCGGAAGGCAGAGGTACTGAGGTGCGCACGTGGAAAGGGTGGGCAACTGAGTACA
Organism: Corynorhinus townsendii; assembly: GCA_026230045.1. Taxonomy (NCBI): domain Eukaryota; kingdom Metazoa; phylum Chordata; class Mammalia; order Chiroptera; family Vespertilionidae; genus Corynorhinus; species Corynorhinus townsendii. The sequence continues at coordinate 72,166,251 of JAPDVU010000001.1, read as the reverse complement.
TGGCTGGCTTTCTCAAGTGGGAGGGAGACGAAAGCTCCCAACTGCACTGAACTCCAGTTCCGGGTGAGACTCTGGGGACCCAGACTCATTCGGGGAGAAACTGGACTGTCTGGCATCAGGCGGAACTCGAGGGTGGCTTTCTCTCAGAGGTGCTTGCAGTGATTACCATGGGACACTGCATCACAGGGGCCTATTAGGGCAGGGCTGACAGGAAACCAATGCTGTCTGCTTCGCCCTGAGACTCTGCCCCATCCAAGCTGAGCACAGAGGCTTTTGCTAGTCTTGTCTCATAAAAGTATCTCCAGCACAGAAGTTCTCCCAATGTAGACACAGCTGATCCTCACAGCCAATTGACCTGGAGGTCAATTCCTCCCAGTGATACCAACAACAATCAAGGCTTAACTACAACAAGACTCTGCACACAGCCCACAAAGGGGTGCACCAAGAGTGCCCACCTCAGGTAACTGGGGAGGCTGAGCCACTGGGCCCTGTGGGACACCTAGCACACAAAGCCACTCTATCAACTCAGGGAAGCAGCGAAAATGCAGAGACAAAGAAACAGATCACAAAGGAAAGAAATGGAGGAAAGCAAACGGACTGGATATAGAGTTCAAAACCACAGTTATAAGGTTTTTCAAGAGTTTTCTAGAAAAGGCCGATAAATTTAGTGAGACCCTCGAGGATATGAAAAAGGACCAACTAGAAATTAAGCATACACTGACTGAAATAAAAAATATTATACAGAGATCTAACAGCAGACTAGAGGATCACAAGAATCAAGTCAAAGATTTGAAATACAAAGAAGCAAAAACACTCAACTGGAAAAGAAAAAAGAAAAAAGAATCCAAAAATATGAAGATAGTGTAAGGAGCCTCTGGGACAACTTCAAGCATACCAACATCAGAATTATGGGGGTGCCAGAAGAAGAGAGAGAACAAGATACTGAAAACCTATTTGAAGAAATAATGACTGAAAACTTCCCCCACCTAGTGAAAGAAATACACTTACAAGTTCAGGAAGTGCAGAGAACCCCAAACAAAAGGAATCCAAAGAGGACCACACCAAGACACATCATAATTAAAATGCCACGGGCAAAAGACAAAGACAGAGTATTAAAAGCAGCAAGAGAAAAACGGTTAGTTACCTACAAGGGAGCACCCATACGACTGTCAGCTGATTTCTCAGCAGAAACTATGCAGGCCAGAAGGGAGTGGCAAGAAATATTCAAAGTGATGAATAGCAAGAACCTACAACCAAGAGTACTCTACCCAGCAAAGCTATCATTCAGAATTGAAGGTCAGATAAAGAGCTTCACAGATAAGAAAAAGCTAAAGGAGTTCATCACCATCAAACCAGTATTATATGAAATGCTGAAAGGTATTCTTTAAGAAGAGAAAGAAGAAAAAAAAGGTAAAGATAAAAATTATGAACAACAAATACATATCTATCAACAAGTGAATCTAAAAATGAAGTGAATAAAAAATCTGATGAACAGGCCAAAACCGGTTTGGCTCAGTGGATAGAGCGTCGGCCTGTGGACTGAAGGGTCCCAGGTTTGATTCCGGTCAAGGGCATGTACCTGGGTTGCGGGCACATCCCCAGTGGGGGGCGTGCAGGAGGCAGCTGATCGATGTTTCTCTCTCATCGATGTTTCTGACTCTATCTCTCTCTCTCTTCCTCTCTGTAACAAATCAATAAAATATATTAAAAAAAAAAAAATATATATATATATAAATCTGATGAACAAAATAAACCTGTGAATATAATAGAATCAGGGGCATGGAAAGGGAGTGGACTGACAATTCTTGGGGGAAAGGGGTGTAGGGGGTGCGGGAAGGGACTGAACAAAAATCGTACACCTATGGATGAGGTCATTGGCGGGGGGGGGGGTAAGGGCAGAGGGTGGGGTGGGAACCAGGTGGAGGGGAGCTATGGGGGGAAAAAGAGGAACAATTGCAATAATCTGAACAATAAAGATTTATTAAATTAAAAACAAAGCAAAACAAAAAAAGAACACTTTCATGTGAAATCAAACTTTTCATACATACTTAATTTTTAAAATATGTTTTTATTGATTTCAGAGAGAAGGGAAAGGGAGAGAGAGATAGAAATATTGATGAGAGAGAAACATGGACAGGCCACCTTCTGTACACTCCCTACTGGGGATTGAGACCACAATCGGGGGGTGTGCCCTCACCAGGAATCGAACTGGCAACCCCCTGGTGCAAGGGATAATGCTCAACCAACTGAGCCACACTTGCTGGGCCATACTTCATTTTAGTTATACAAATGTGTCTACACAATAAAAACAGGTTAACTAATTAGTCAATTTTTAACATACACATTTGAAAAAAACTATTTTATTATATATGGACGTCTGGCTTTAATGGACACCCCCTCACTCAAATTAGGCCCTTATATTGAAGTTTTATAGTTCCGGGAGATTTGCTGACTCCTGGAACTATAAAACCATAGAACTGGGATGACTTGGAAGGAGGATGACGAAGACCAGGATGACACACACCAAATGATCACTTGACCATTTTCAAGATCCTCAGTAGAATGGCCTGTGCTGGACTGCATGTGGAGACCTTTTCAACTCCCTCCCCTTGACTTCTTTGTTCTGCTAATGTCTCCCTCCTTTAAAAACTGTCTGCACTGAGATGTTAAGATGGACTTTGTGACAAGAGTCCCCATCTTTCAGGTATCTGGCACTTGAAGAAACCATTTTTCCTTTTCACCACCTTCCATCTCATGAGTTTGGTTTTTGTGGTGACAGGCAGCCAAACTTGGGTTCCAGTTACAAATGAGTCACACTTCCCAGGGCAGATCAAAGGAACTTTTAAGAGAGAATGTTTTCTACTCATGGGAATAATGTAGTACAGAGTGAAATAATTTATTAGTTTCCTAGGGCTGACATAACCAAGTGCCACACTTGGTGGCTTAGAACAGAAATATACTGTCTCACACACAATTCTGGAGGCTAGAAGTCTGAAATCAAGTTGTTGGCAGGGTCATACTTCCTCTGGAACCTGTAGGGGAGTCCTGCCTTGCAGCTTCCTAGTTTCTGGTGGTTTGCCAGCAATCTTTGGTATTTCTTGGCTTGGAGCTGCATAGCTCCAATTTCTGTTTCATGATGTTCTCCCTGTGTGTCTCTGTCTCCACAAGTTCATTTTTCTGTAAGGACACTTGTCACATTGGATCAGAAGCCCACCCTATGATCTCATCTAAACTAATTCAATCTGTAATAACTTTATTTCCAAACCAGGTCATATTCTCAGTTACTGAGGGCTAGAAATCCAACATATAGTCTTTTTAGGGACGTAATTCATTCCATAACATATACAGTGATAGCTTGAGAGATGTGTAGGGTGATAGGAACATGTAAGTCTAACAGACAATGTTTTCTGCTCATGGGAATGATCTAAGGCAGAGGGGAAAACTGATGATATAGTGAGAGAGAGAAGGTATAATCATGGGAACAAAAACCTTGGATGAACAAGAGAAATGCATTTACCAGTGGTCTTGGAAAAAAAGCTTGAAAAGTTTATTTGCAATAACAAGAGAGAAGGCAGGGTTTAAGAGTTTAGATAAGTGTGGGCTGTAGATTTGATGGTAGAAAAAATAATTTCTCTTCTGAGTGTTTATATTTTCTCAGTGAAAAAAGAATCAAATGTTTTTGATTTGAGATTCAGATCAATGTTGTCATCACAATTAATATTGTTTTAGGGAATTGGGGTAGATATTGGAAAAAGAAAGAAATATATGAAGGTATATTTGAAACACAAATAAACCTTTATACTAGATACTTTAGATATATTATTGACTTTAATCTTTATAACATTCGACACAGGTATTTTTTGGTGAAAGGACCTTTTTCTCTACATACCATAATGGTTGGGTTAAGTATTAAATATGTTCACATAGCAGTCCAGAGGTTTAGCTATTAGCACATGGCCATGTCAGTGGGTCCTTTGGTTGTAGGCAGGTAGACAGACCTGAGCAGAGCAAGGAGGATGGGCCAGGCACAGAAAGTCACCAGAGCAGAAAGCCCCAGGTGCCTAACAATGGGCAGAACTGAGAAAACAAGGACCTTGTTCCCAGGGTAACCTTTCCTCCCCTAGCATATTGCTGGTCCTGACTTTTCGTATCACTGGCCATGTGGTTTGGACCCTCCCCTGACCTTTCCTCCCCTGGCATATTGCCAGTCATGCAGTAGATTCCCTTGGAGGAGGAACAAGGGGCTGTAGAGTGGCTTCCTGTGACTACCTCGGGGGCCCTTGCATGACCATTCCCTTAAACATTAAACCCTAGAGATAACATCTAGGCCTCAGTTGTGTTTCAGCTCCAGGCCCAGAAAAGCAGCAAAACCAGACAAGCGATGCCTTGGCTGACCTCAGGACCAGCTACACTGACTAATGACCTCCTGCCCGGGCTACAACCAGTAAGTGGAGCCCAGGACTCTGAAAGAGCACACAGAAAACTGGTGACTATTCTGTTGAAACCCTTCCCTGAGACCTTCTTATAAATATCCTGAAGAGAGAGGACCCTGGGCAGTTCCCCTTCCTGGGAGCACGCCTGAGCCTTCCCCTTTCGCCTCTTTTTCCTCCCAGGTGTGTTACCTTTACCGTCCTCTCTCCTAAGCTCCAAGGGCCCTTCTGTTGCCTCTGTAACTTGTTTCCTGAGCCCATTTCTTCTACAGTTTACTACCTCTACCTCTGTGACTTCTAAACAGATTTCCTCTTGTAGTGTGAGTCTTGTATTTGGATATATTTTCACTATTTTGTGCTTTGAACTGACAAACTTTTTGTTTACCCTGCCTTTTATGAAATTGTTATTTTTAAAATCATCTTTCTTTTTCTTCCTCTTGGTTTCAAAGTTACATATTTGTCTATCACTTTTTAGTGGTTATCTTAAACATTTTTAAACATACATATTAAAGTATAAACTGAAAGGTAAAAGAAAAAAGAGTCTTGCCCAGCCAGTGTGGCTCAGTGGTTGAGCATCGACCTATGAACCAGGAGGGCACAGTTCGAATCCCCATCAAGGCACATGCCCAGTGTGGGGTGTGAAGGAGGCAGCCGATCAATGACTCGATCTCATTATTGATGTTTCTCTCTCCCTCTCCCTCTCCATTTCTCTCTGAAATCAATAAAATATATTAAAAAAAAATAAAAGGAGTCTTGACTCTGAATTCTTTCTTAACCATGACTCAAGTACTGAGGTTGCTGAACCAAGATCAGGTTTGATTTCACTGGTCTAACAACTGGTCCCATTCTCACCACCAACACTTTGAACTTTGTAATTAGTCAGTACAAAGCTGAGAAGAATAGAGTTAAAAAAATATTTTTAAAGAAATATTTAAGGTATAGATTAAAATTCAATTAGTAACTATTTACCAAGAAACAAATCATCTTATTACTATCACTGCTTATCAATATGAGTCATGTGCTATAAAAGAAAGAAACCAAGAAGCCTAAAACAACAAAACAAAAAATCTCTTGTCATTTAAACCTTTGGAGACCTTCATATTATTTTTTTATCATGTATTTTGGATAATAATTACTTGTTAAAAGAATCCACACCAAGAAAAGAAATGCTACTCCCCCCAAAAAAACCCACTCCCAAACAAAACCCATTTAAACAGCTGTTAAAGGGCTGCAAGTACAAATGCACTGTGACTTTTGGTTTTGCAGTGACCAACTTCACCAGCTGATCGAACACCGATGGCCCTTTGTACTCTTCGAGGCTCCTTTGCTCGCAGCCCCCTCAGAAAGCATTGTCCCTTTGTTTTTACTTCTCAAGCGCAGATCAGTTTGTTAGCAGAGGTATTTCCATGCTTATCAAACTTTATATCAACAGAAGTTTAAGAATTTGAAATGTATACTGCTCTTCATTGTTGGTCTTCATTCTAAATGAGTCAACATTTAAAACCAACTTACTTTTCTGTATTTTGGCTATCTTTGACTTAACCTCACTCCTAACATTTAAGAATATAAATTATATGTGAAGCGTTCTTGTCTGGTTAAGGCAATGAGTTCATTTTCCAAATGTTCATACACTAGAATTTAAATGTCAGATAATAATTCAAGCAAAGGTTATATGACAAAAATAACATCTGTAAGGAGATGATGGCATTTAGCCAACTACATGTGAATCTGGATGATATAGTGAAAACACTATTACCTTCGATCAGACCTGCCCCATAGACCAAATTGTCCCAGATTATGTCTTCATACTAACTATAGATTAGAGTGTAGAGATATTATTTTTGTTGATGGAATTAGAGCTATAGTCATAAATATTGAATTCTATAATGTTAGCAGGAGCATAGATGAATAAAAAAAATGACAGGAATCTAAATATTCTCTACTTATATTAAAAGTCAGGCATCTCTGGCCCTGGCCAGTGTGGCTCAGTAGGTTGAGGGTCATCCCACTCCCAGAGAGGTCACAGGTTCAATTCCTGGTCAGGGTATATGCCTGGGTTTCAGCTTGATCCCCAGTAGGGGGTGTGCAGGAGGTAGCTGATGGATTTTTCTCTCTCTGCCTCTCCCTTTCTCTTTCTCTCTAAAAATCAATGGAAAACATATTTAAAAATAAATAAATAAAAGCCAGGCATCTCTATACCTTCTCTACTAAAGGTTTTGATATGATCTGGTCTCTGAGGGCACCCAACCCCAATCTTTGGTGCTATATCTTCAGCAGAGCCCATGCACAGTGCATGCAGACACTGATGCTATGCATACCTCTTCCTTGTCTGATCCAGTCATTTTGCTAATCTTCCTCTCCAGCCTTGGCCAAGATGGAGCATTAAGAACCTTTTTCAAGATAAAAAGCATAAAGGACAGTAAAGCTTATGAGCTTTAATTTTCTTTCTACATTATCTGGATGACAAATTTATTTTGGCTCCAAGTTTATTCCAAGATTTTTCTGAGGTCTTCAAAAATTCAAATCTTAGAATTAAAAAATGATGAAGAATAAAATAAGCAGACATCTAATAGAGATGACTTTGGATTATAAAGATAAAAAGCTTGAATATAATATTGGTAAAAATTTGCTTTGAGTTGACTTTTTAAAAAATATTTTATTGGTTTTTACAGAGAGGAAGGGAGAGAGATAGAGAGTTAGAAACATCAATGAGAGAGAAACATCAATCAGCTGTCTCCTGCACACTCCCGCAACCAAGGTACATGCCCTTGACTGGAATCAAAATTGGGAACCTTCAGTCCGCAGGCAGACGGTCTATCCACTGAGCCAAACTGGTTAGGGCTGACTTGACTTTTAATAGATTAAGTAGGAAGAAACAACTTAGAGAAGTTATACTTATTTTGAGTAAAATATTTTAGATTATTCTATTTTAGATTAAACTTTTAGTTTTATTTAGATGTTTTAATATTTAGTTATATTTTACATGAAAACTCTCTGAAGTAATTATTATTCCTATCCAATATTTTAGATCAAAGCTTACACAGTGGTAGCTACCTGGAATTTATTGGACACTCTATTGTATTTTAATCATTTGGATTTTAAGGTTTCAGTCTGTCTTTTCCTTTACATGTGGGAGGGTACAGTTACAGTTGGAAAGCCTTATGAAGCATAAAATTCTGGCCTTGGGGTATTTTTCCTTATTAAATACTATTTGCAGACTCAGTCCTTGTTCTTAATGTGAATCTGTAATTAACCCCATAGACAGGAGAAAGCAGGGTTCTTTCCTCAAATTAAAGAAAACCACATGAAATCCAGAACGAGAAAGTTTCTCCATGCTCAACACTGGCTTTTCAATAAAAAGGTGTTTATTCTACTTAACTCTAACATTTTTACTTCATTGTTGTTGCTATTTTAAAATTAATACTAAAAACTTAATTGTGAAATCATTTTTTCAGAAGTCTTAGAAAATATAAAAAGTCAGAAAAAATGTTTACATTTCCACATTCAGATATGATGAGCATTGATGATTTTGTGCAGTCAATTCTTTTTCTCTAAGCACATTTCATACAAAAATGAATTCAAGCTCATTTAAAAAAGTAAGATTATATCAGCAACACTTTCCTATGACATTTAAAATAATGAAAACTGCATTGAAAGGACAACTGTAGTAGTAGGATGAGAGCTCAAATATATGATAAACCCTAATATTAGTTTGAAAATTACAGTTTGGAGATTCAATTCCATCTTAAAGAATAAAACTAATTGAAAAATATGAAACGAAATAAATACTTAACATGTGAAACTCACTGAAATAGGAATTTCTAGGGGTGAAATAGGCAGGTTTAGGGAATTTTTAGAATTGGGGGGTCCATGGGAAAAAAACACAGGGCTACAGGGTTGCAAAAGGGTACATTTCCATAAGACAAGGGAGCAGGGAGCCAGCATAAGTTACATTTCCTTAAGATAAGGGAACTGGGAGTAGCCAAAGGTCTATATTTATAAAATAAAGAAGGAGGGTCTCACATATTCCATGTGAGGTTTGACCTTTGAGTTCAGGAGTTTCTATAGTGACCAAATCAAAGGAGAATAGTGGCCAATCAGAGGGGATATCGAGGCACAAAAACTTTAGCCTTTATAAACTGGGGTAAAAGGAACTTGGTGGGACTCTTTCCCTCTCCCCAAATGGGAGTCTGTGCTGTAAGATTCTTCCCCCCTCCCCACGTGGGAGTCTGTACTTGATCTTCAATAAATTTCCACTTTTGCTATACCATCTTCCATCCGTGGTTTCATTCTTTGACTCCAAGGGACGAAGAATCCAGGGAAGCCATCCTGCCCAGGGGAACACCGCATGTTCCAGTCCAAAAATCCTCTCTCATCATGTTTTCAAACCCATACCATTACACACCATTTACTTTTCCCGTTCTTCATCCTTTCTCCTCGCCTCAAGGTCACAAATGATAGATAATAAAAGATTGAAAAGGAATCTATATGTATTCAGTATTTTTCTGAATTAATTTCATTATAGCAATTCTTCTTTTAGAAATCTAGCTGACAGTTACGGGACATTGGAATAAAGCATGTACTTTCTTTTGCTTATATTAACCTTGAAAAGACCCATGGTGCTTTTGTTTGCATAAATATTTGGGCTTCTTTTAACATGAAAATATTTTCATATAGAATTTAGCTCCCAAACTGCAATGGAAAATATATTTTCACTTGCAAAAAAGAACAAATATGTTTTAGGTAATTTGAATTGAGAACTATGTTGTGGGATTCCCAGAAGACAACCAAGGCTCATCCGTTGTCCACAAACTTGGAAAAATACACATCTACCAGATAAGGCATTTCTAGAAATTGTGCTTGGAACATAAAATATCCTGGACATTTGTAAATCTGTTATTTTCTTAGTGTCACCAGACTTTATGTCTAAGGAATCTTTCCTCTATCACAAATACACGTTGAATTCTTCCCTACAGTTCTTAGGGTATTAAGATATGTTATTTGAGGAAGTAAGTTTCCTGTGTATTCAAATCATTGTCTTTCCCTGTAATATTGTTAGGGGCAGAAATAGAATATTGAGGACTAGCTATAATTATGGGAAATATTAATCATGCTCTGTTAACAGTGATTTTTTATTTTATTTTATTAAAAAAAAGCACATTCTAACCTGGCTGGGAGTTGTACGAGGGACCTGGGAGCTCACCTGGAAATTCAGCCCATCCTCCTCATCAGGGAGCTGCCTATTATCATGGAAAGATTAACAGCCTTGTTTCTGAAACCAGAGGCACCAGCTCTTTGCAAACCCCAAGTCCCAATTGCCTGTAATTTGTAAACATTATACCTATTTTTATTCCATTTTGCCTGCTTCCTCATGCTTGCATACTCATTTTTTATTTTGCATACCCATTCTTATTTCTTCTGTCTACTTCCCCATGTAATCTTTGTCTTTGTACCCCATATAAGCAGCTGGTTTACGGGAAACGGTAGAGCAGATTTTCGTGGGTGACCTGCTGCTCTCCCATACTGCCAGCATTATTGGAATAAACACTAATGTATGATTCAACCCTGTCTCTGCTTAATTGGCTCAAGCAGTGACAGGCAACCTGGACCCCTTGGTTGTCTGGTTCCCATATTTACCCTGCTTTTATATTATTTTTGTGTAAGTCATATTTTACTCCAAGTACATTTATCTACATTAAGACCTTCCCATTAGAACGGATCATATTTATGCGTAAAGGCACAGGTACCAAAGTTTTTTTTTTTTTTTAATTTAATTTTATTTTTATTGTTTTAAGTATTACAAATAGTAGTACATATGTCTCCTTTTTTTTCCCCCTTGATCTCCCGCCGACCTCCCCTACCCCCCAGGACATGCCTTCACCTGCCCACCCTGCCCCCCCCCCCCCCGCCCCAGTGTCTTATATCCGTTGGTTGTGCTTATATGCAAGCGTACAAGTCCTTCGGTTGGTCTCTTACAGCCCTCCTCGCCCAACCTCCCCTGTCTTCCCAATGTAGTTTGACAGTCTGTTCAATGCTTCTTTGCCTCTGTATCTTTTTCCCACCATTTCTTTCCTTTAAAAAGTTTTGCCTTTGCAGACTGGAAATAAACATATAATAACAAAACAAGACAAAACAAAAAAAATGTTTGAGTCCCAATTTCAATGTCAAACAGTTCCTTATGTGTACATGTCAGCAGTGATATCTGGATGGTGGGCACATGGTGGCAATGCAGGTCCGACCCTCTCTGGTTTGGTCCTAGGCAACCTGCAGCGGTGCACAGCTGCTGACTGCTCCCATGGCAAGGCGTTGTCAGCGTCTTCCATCTCTGGACTATTTTTTCCTCTTGTCTTCGTGGTTGGAGCACTCCTGTCAATTCCTCTCTGTTGCAGGAATCCATCTGGTCTTGGGGTTGTTTTCTGAAAATATACAAATATATTCTCGACCACAAGTTAATAAAGGAATCTTTTCTATATAATTGATTTGGGATCCTTTTTATTTTTGTTCAAACGATTTTCCTTTGTCTTATTTAGACACCATGTGTGTTTTTAATGGCCATCTTGCTGTTAGCATTGCAAATGAACCTTAATTTGGTAAAGTAAAAATTTTCTAGATGTAATTTACTTATAGGATATTTTTCCTTACATGATATTGCCCTACTATCCCCCCCCCTTTTTTTTTAATGGAGGTTTTTGTAAATTTTATAATGCAGTCTTGATAACTTTAAATTAAAAAAAAATTTTTTCCCCCCCCACACATATGACTGCTTTAGGTTCATTGCATATTCAGGAATTTTACCATGAGATGAACTACCAATAGAAATTTTAGTTATTACTTTAAGAATAGCTTTTTGTCCAGTACTTGAATATTCACTTATTTCAATTAGCCTATTTAAATTAATCTGAAAACTTGATTACTATTTTACTGTCAAATTTAATACTCTACCAACAATCTTAGTTTACCCTGTAAATATTAGTGGGAAGGATTATTTGCATTCTTGAGTGGGCCCTGAGCATTCCAAATGCTCAGCTGAATTTAGATATAGGGCAACTGCTGTCGGCCAAGTCTCTTGTCTGTTACCTGGGTCCCGATCTGAGCTGGGCCAAGTCTCTGTCTGTCACCTGTATCTCGATGTGAGCTGGGCCGGGTCTCTTTCTGTTGCCTGGGTCCCGATCTGAGCTGGGTGTGGGAAGCGCGAAGCAGCCATGGGGGTAGGAGACCTCCTTTACCAAAGTTTGTTTTTTCAGGTGTGTGTGCCAAGAATAATTTTCCTCCTTCTGAGACATACCCAACACAGTCATCTGAACAAGAAATTGAACTAGAAAATGTTACAGTTTCTACAAAATTACAAATCCCATCCAAATTAAAAAAAGAAGAAGAAGAAGAAAGAAAGCAGCATTTTCGAAAGTGGCCTCTCAGGACTAGGTTCGGCCCAACAGAGAACAAGTCAGTTTCTGGTCCAGAAATGGCTACCTCACCTGTTTGATGTTCTGTGTGCCCAACAGACAAGTAGTGTCACAGTGCTCAAAATGACAACAAGATCTGGTTTGACTAGTTTGAAGTTTTAGTTTTCCTTGGCTTTGCAGTTATGAAATACTTTAATTTGTGTTGTCTCTTTGACCTCTCATAACAACCCCTTGAGATACACGGAAAAGCTAAGGGATTGAAACTATAAAGATGACAAAACTGTTTACATGGCTTCAGTTAGAAGAGGAACTTGAGTCTTCTGATGCCTAGCCCATCGTTCTTTCCTCAGTGCTGTGCTGCCAGGAGACTGGGGTTGGAGGAGTCAGTCTATGGTGCATTCCTTAGAGATCTGGCAGCTCTTTCAAACAGGGCTTCCTCACTTCCCAGGAGTCCCAGGCGAATGCCTCCTCTCATTGCAGGGAGAGTACTTCTGCCTCAAGAATATGGTGTGCATGAAAAGGACTAGAAGTGAAGCTGGTCAAGAGAATTCATATGGAGATTTAAACTCCTAATCCTGCAGGCTCTGAAGAGAAAACACTTGCTCTGTTTGCTTTTTAACTGTTAATAATGAAAAAACTAAAAACAGGAAAGGAAGGCAAGGGAAGCGATGTGGGTCCCAGGTAGTGAGGAGTTGAGAACCCTGAAAAGAATTTCTTGTGATATTTTCATTCCACTTATTTGTCTAAGGCTAGGCTTTGTGCTAAGCTCTTACCTTGAAAACAAAATTCTTAATTGTTCTCACATGATTATATTTCCCAGCTGGTCAATTTCACTCAAGCACTGGAACTCTGACCCTCAAGTGTTGGGAGAGTTGAGATATGGCAAGTACCATTTAAAGGAGAAGTGTTTATGCCGGTTGCCTCACTTAGCCCATTGGCCATCAAAGACTCTGCTTAGTCAAGATTCAACAGAGTGAGAAGAGTTAGATGCCTTTCAGGGCTATTTTAATAAACCTATGCTATTTTTGTTAGCTTTCTGATACAGAATCATGCCAGACACACTGGATTCTCATCACTGAGCACATAAAGACACACTGACTGGTTCTAACTCCCCATTTTAGAGCTGCCCAGACTTCTACATTTTGATAAGTTTTTATTCCTTTAATTATAAAAGTAAGACACACTTTTTGAAAAATTCAAATGCCAAATAAATGGGTAAAGAAAAACATACATTTCCTTAGGAGGAAAACAATGTAAATAGCTTGGTGCATATTCCCCCATTAAAATGTGTTAATGTTAAGTGTGTGCATATGGGTGCATACATGTTGTTTATGTAGTCTTACAACATATTCTGATGTTTCTTTTTTTCATTAATTTATTTAACATCTTTCCATGTTAGACATCTACATTTTACAAAAATTCTAAGAATATGTTAAAAATGTATGGAATTATGAAGCACAGAAACCATGGTGAGGTCGTGCTGGGTGTGCTGAGCTGAATGGGAGCAAAAGACCTGGGGATATGGGTGCATTAGAAAAGCACTAACGAGAAAGGAGGAAAAAGCCATCAGAAGAACATGGGCTAATGTAGTTTTCAGTTTGATTTACTCAATCCAATTAAAGTCATACACTATTATTCTCAAAACATTGACCAGGTATTGTTTTTGGTGGTATAATGGAAAGAGGCAGACCCGGGCCTATGTTCCAGTCTAAATGTGTACTTTATCATGTACTTTAATGTGTACTTCACTGAACTCCCCTGAGCTTTCCTTTCCTTGCTCAAAAACGACTAGATTAGACTCGATGATATCTTCACTTCTTTCCATGTCTGCTTTAGTTTCCTGGAAAACAACCTCAAGAATGTTGTTAGGCATAAAGTAGTCTTTGTCCCAGGGCATTCTTGGTTGTTCTTGTCATTGCTCAATGGCAGTTCACTAGGCTGATTACACAGGTCACATTACCCTACCATTTTAGCTTATAATACTGCCCTTCTGTTTTCCAGGTTATAAAGAGTTTTCACACACCTTATCTCACCTGATTTTCAGTTTTTCAGTGATGTCGACTGAGCAGATATTACTTTAATCCCCACTTTATAGATTAGGGATTAAGTTCAGTGTGGACTTGCACAAATGTGATTCCTACCTGTATCATCTGTAGCATTGATGGCTGAATAGACATATATGATTTGGATAGAATCACCAACTTGCTCTTATTTGAGAGTTTTATGTGTGACATGTTTGTAATAATATGGAATGAATATTAGTTGGTATTTTTAATACAGGAAAAAGGAGGTTTAAATTCACCAAGGAGATTTTTGCTGCAGATGAACATAAAGAATCTTCTGGAACATCACTAGATAAAGATATTTTTGATACAGTGGAACTGTTAGGGGCAGAAATAGAATGCTGGGGACCAGCTACAATTATAAGAAATATTAATCATGCTCTGCTAACTGTGATGGTTCTTTTCTTTTTTAAAAAATATATTTTATTGATTTTTTTACAGAGAGGAAGGGAAAGAGATAGAGAGTTAGAAACATCGATCAGCTGCCCCCCTACCGAGGATGTGCCCGCAACCCAGGGACATGCCCTTGACCGGACTCGAACCTTTCAGTCTGCAGGCTGATGCTCTATCCACTGAGCCAAACCGGTTTCAGCAATGGTTCTCTTCTTAGAGAAAGCACATTCTAACCTGGCTGGGAGTTGTACGCCCTGGGACGTGGGAGCTGACATCGCAATGCTGTCCATCCTCCTTTTCCAAGAACTGCCTGTCATTATGGAAGGATTTACAACTTCGAGGCTGAAACAGTCTAGTCCCGGAGGCACCTGTCCTTTGCAACCCACGGCCCCTATTGCCTGTAGCCATTATACCTTGCCTACTTTTCCATTCCTGTAATTCCTATTTTCCCAAAATAATCTTTGCCCCTCTACCCAATGTAAGCAGCTGGCTTATGGGGAGAGGCAGAGCAGATTTTTGTGGGTGACTTGCTGCTCTCCCATACTGCCGGCAGTAGTGGAATATTCATATATGATTCAACCCTGTCTCTGCTTAATTGGCTCAAGTAATGACAAGAAGCCCAACCCCTTGGTTGTCCAGTTATAGGATTTTGAGGTTGTTTTTCATTCTGTCAGATTCTGCCTACCTGCTCCAGACTCTCCAGTTCCAAAGACCCTGTTGTAGTTCTCGCTCTTCCAGGTCTCCCAGGATTTTTTTTTTTTTTTTTTTTGGCATTTCTTCATCCTGGAATGTGCTTCCACTCCCCTGTCTATCTGTCAAACTTCTAGTTATCCTTCAAGCTCAAGGGTTATCTGCTCTGTCAATTAATTTCTCAGCATCTTCTGCAGACATAGGTGCTCCTAATCTCTCTCACTGCAACCTTTAAAATCTTCATTATAGCAACCATCCCACTTCTAACCTCAACTACAAGCTCCTTAATGGTAAAATAAAATTCATCTTCTCACATGAGTATTCCCTGACAGCATGGACTGTGATCCAAAAGTTAAAAATAGGTTGAAATTTTAGCAAAATTTTATCTTTAATTTCCATGTAATTTGTTGCCAGAACTTTCTTTTTTACTAAAACTCAATGTTTTATTTATTTATTTTTTAACTTGAAGCAATTACAAACTTACAGAAGAGATGCACAGAACAAAGACCTTTCCTTTGAACTGTTTGAGGGTAAGTTGCTGCTCTGATGCCCCATTATCTTGGAATATTTTAATATGTATTCCCTTCATTCTTTGATCACTTTCTTGCTTTCAGGCACAATTGTTTCTGGGTTCATCTTGTTCTTTGTCTGCCCAGTCCTGGGATCAGCCCTTTCTTTAAGGAGCCCTGGTTCTTAGTGGAGAATAGTTTTTGGAAGCCAAACTCAGGGCCCTTGGTATGCTCATTGTTGTTAGGGTCTCGCTGTTCCCAGGCCCTCCCAGTGGACAGTGGTGGGGTTATTTATAGCTATATCTGTTTTTATCAGTATATATACAGAAAACCATGAACTTACACTGATATTATCAATTCCAACCTAACACCATGAGTTCATTCTAGTTTTCTAGTTCCTTTCTAGTTTTCTCTCTCTATGTGTTTGCTATAACCTTCCCAGACCGTGAGAAAACAGACTACCATTATTTAGAATACTAGTGACCTGGTGCACGAAATTCGTGCACATTAAAAGGGGATTAATTAGAGGAAATAATTTAATATTATTTGCCCTTTCTCTATAATAGAAGTGTCAGAGATGAAAGAAAATTAGTAAAATATATATGAAAACCTTCCTCCTGTCAGAGTCTGGGGCGCACCATGGGACACAGAGTCAAGTCCCCGCCCACCCACATGCATCTCAAAATCATGTGAGACCCAGACCTAACCAGTCCCACCCTTTTCAAGCCCTGCTGGGTAGGGGGTGTAGCCTCAGGTCCCCTGGCCCGGCGCCAGGACTGAGGGCGTGGCCTGAGGTCCCCCAGCCTAGTCCGGGGCGTGCAACGTGCCTTGAGGTCCTTCATCAAGCCCCGCCAAGTGGGGGACACAGCCTGAGATCCCCTGTCAAGCCCCGCTGGGTGGGGATCATGGCCTGAGGTCCCTCATCAAACCCCGCCAGGTAGGGGGGCACAGCCTCAGGTTCCCCAGCCCAGCACCAGGAGGGGGGGGCGCAGCCTCAGGTCCCCTGTCAAGTCCCGCTGGGCAGGGGGGGTGCAGTCTGAGGTCCCCCAATCTGGTGCTGGGGTGGGGGGCATGGCCTGAAGTCCCCTGTCAAGCCCCACCTGGTGGGGGTCATGGCCTGAGGTCCCCTGGCCTGGTGCTGGGGCAGGGGGAAGCAGCCTGAGGTCCCCTAGCCCAGTACCAGGATGGGAAGCGTACCTTGAGGTCCACCGTCAAGCTCCACTGGGTGGGGGACATGGCTTCAGGTCCCCTGGCCTGGCACTGGGGCGGGGGGTGCGGCCTGAGGTCCCCCAGGTTGATGCCAGGGTGGGGGGCACGGCCTAAGGTCCCCTGTCAAGCCCCACACAGTGGGGGAGGGCGTAGCCTCAGATCCCTGCTGATTGCTTATTAAGGCTCCTTATGGGAACTTGGCCTCAGCTGTGGGTGCAGCCATTTCTGTGATGGAGTGATGGTCAATTAGCATATTTCCTCTTTATTATATAGGATATTTACGTATTTAATGAATCCCCCGTGTATAACACATCTTCTAGTTTTGATCCCATCTCCTTCTGCCTTGATTCCCCCTTTCTCCTCCTTGGCTGCTGATACTCAATTTTTTCTGCACCCAGATTTCAATATGCGGGGAGGTGTACACATGCATAAGGCAAGTCTCACATACCAGCTGGGTGTCCTTCAGTTGAACTTGGTTCTGAAACTGCCCATCTAGAGGTAGCATCAGATCCCAGTTTAAGGGTTCAGTCCCACAAGAAAGGCTGCCTCTCTCTTCAAACGCCAGTCACAAGGTCCAGGCTGTCACTTATGCTTCTGACTGGTTGATTATAGATGGGAGAGTCCAACGATGCACAGAACCAAGAGAAATACTTTACTTAAACTAGATCTCTGGTTTATTATAAAAGGATGTGACTGAGGAATAGCCAGATGGAGGAGGTGCCCAGGACAAGGAATGGAGAAAGGGCATGGAGCTTTCATGGTTTCTCTGACTGCTCTCCGTGAATCTCCACAAGTCTCCTTTGGGTTTTCATGGAGGCTTTGTTACATGGGTGTGACTGGTTGAAACATTTGCCATTGGCGAGTAAGTTAACCTCCAGCCCTTCTTTGGTTCCCGAGGCCAGGCTGGAGGGCTGGGAGAGGGAGAATGGGACTGACATTTCTAACCCTCTAATTGTGTGGTTGGTTTTCCTGTTCCCATCCTCTAATTTGTCCAAGAGTCACCTCATTAACATGACAAGAGACACCTTTTAACTCTCTTTTCACTTAGGAAATTCCAAGGGTGTTAGCTGTGTGCCAGCAACTGCATGAAGACCAAATGTCTATTTCCTATTTAAACCTCTCTGTCACACCCTCCTCTTGGACAGATGCTCTCCTCCTTGTACCGGTCGCTATGATGTGCACTGACCAGACTCTGGTACCTCAGCAGGGTCTTCCTCCTCACCCTTGTCTATTCTGTGCAGAGTCACCACCTAACAGGGATGCCTGACTCTTCACACCAGGCTGTCTCTCTTCACTCTGGACTCATGGATGCCCTCCAGTCTTCACTCCACATCAAGGCTTTGCTTTGCAGGGACTCCCTCTTCCTCCAGCTTGAGCTCCAACGAACCAGGCGGGGAAGTGTACTCCCTTTGTCACAGGTGGGTGCTGACATTCTGTGCTGGGGTGCATGCACACAGTCTTACCGCATTAGGAATGTAGGGGTGATTTTCCATGTTCCCTCCCACAATCTGGACACCTTTGTCACCCTGCTTGGTCTATAACTGCCCAGATTAAGTTTCCCTCTTACTTGGATAGCCTTCTTCCCTGGTTCATAATCCAACACCCTTCATTGGGCCACTCTGATGCCCTCTGCACAGATATATTTGTTGTGCTATGCCCCATCTAAGGGCTTTAGGACTGGAAGGGAGAAAAAAGAAAGGAAGGGGAAGAAGGTAAGGGACATCTATCTCATAGATTTACTTATTAGTCCTTCCACAGGAATTGAATGCATAGGAAAGTTTAAGAGGCCAATTTGCTTCATATTTGCAATAGTAACAAAAGATTTGGAATGAGAAACGTTGGAAGCTATTAGGAGAAAAAAGTAACATTTGAGATTAAATGCCCTTTCTATTTGAGGAGATAGAAAAAGAGGGCCAGGCAGTCAGTCAGGGACAAGGACCAGTCAGTCAGGGGCAGAGACCAAGGGGAGGGGGGCAGAGAGAAGGGAAGTAGAGCTTTGCAGATGTGGAGACAAACAGAGGACCTAGAACTAGACCCAGCTAGGTGGGAACCTGAGATTTGAAATAATTGGATATTGCCAGAATTCTTTGAAGGGACCAATCAGAAGTTAGCAGGGTATATGAATATCCTATATAATAAAGAGGTAATATGCAAGTTGACCATCACTCCAACACACAAGATGGCCACCCCCATGTAGTCAAAGATGGCTGCCACAAGATGGCCGGCAGGGGAGGGCAGTTGGGGGCAACCAGGCCTGCAGGGGAGGAGAGTTGGGGGTGATCAGGCTGGCAGGCAGAAGCAGTTAGAGTCAATCAGGCAGGCAGGCAGGCGAGCCGTTGGGAGCCAGAAGTCCTGGATTGTGAGAAGGATGTCCAACTGCTGGTTTAGGCCCGATCCGGGATGGGGCCTAGACTGCAGTTGGACATCCCTTGAGGGGCCCCAGATTGGAGAGGGTGCAGCCTGGGCTGAGAGAGGAACCTGCCCTCCCCCTCAGTGCACAAATTTTGTGTACTGGGCCTCTAGTCCCTAAAGAAAGAGCTTAAGCAGTAACCTCGTTGGGCCCCCTTCCTGCTGGCCTTTTGTGGCAGGAAGTCTGTCTCTCCCCCCAAAACTATGTGTATGCCAACCATTTTTGTCCCTGAATCCATTCGAAGCTTTTGCGAGACAAAGAACTTGAACCCTACTGCTGCATTTTGTTTTCACATTGGTAAATTGAATTTTCATTTCTTTTCTGGGTGCTTCATGTTTTGTTCTGATAGATTACTGCCAATGTCTATTTCTGATAGGCATTTAGAAATAAAAAGGCTGGGATGGATATTTGTTCTTCTCACCCGGTTTTCATCTTTAATAGATAAGGGAATGGCATTCTGACTAGGTCAAATGACTTTTCCAGCTTTCCCAGGTGACATAGCAGAAAAAGATGGATATCTTTCAACATCCTGGCCAGTGAACTCTTCATTATTATCATTTAAAACCATTTGATCTTTAAGATGAATTTCTGAGAAAATGTGTAGCATATACAGTTACACCTTATATTTTAAATTGGAAATCTTTTCCTTCAGTAATGATATTGCTGATAGAATGCCATATTTTGGGCCCTACATTATCTAACTAGTACTTTGGTGATCATATTTCATTAGTATAGATTATCTAGAAATCAGCCTTCCCAATTTGGTAGTTAGTAACAACAGTAATTTCGTAGTTAGTGTGGATCAAAAAAGGGTTCCATGGAAGATCATAAATTCCTAACTGGGCAGGTTGGTGTGTAGTCACGTACTCACATACTCACGTACTCACTATAATGTCCATTACAGGACATTATAGGCCTGTAATGTCCTATATAATAAAAGGCTAATATGCAAATTGACCAAATGGCAGAACGACCGGTCACTATGATGCACACTGACCACCAGGGGGCAGACGCTCAATGCAGGTGGTCAGTGCACTCCCAGGGGGAAATGCTGCTCAGCCAGAAGCCTGGCTCATGGCTGGCGAGCGCAGCGGCAGTGCTAAGGAAGTCTGACTGCTGGCTTAGACCCACTCCCTGCAGTTGGACATCCCCAGAGGGCTCCTGGACTGTGAGAGGGCCCAGGCTGAGCTGAGGGACGCCCTTCTCCCCCGCCTCCTAGTGCATGAATTTCATGCACCAGGCCTCTAGTCTTTAATAAAAGGCTTATTTGCCTTAAGCAAGCCCTGTTCATTATTTCTGTGTATCTAGATTAACACACCTTTGAGATGCCTCTCTTTTAGATGCCTCCTTCTAAAGCATGACCACCCTCAAGGGGGGGCATAATCTTAACTATTCTGAAATCCCATTCCTACCTTCATGTAAGCTTCCTTAACATTCCTCCTTAATTTCAAATGCATAAAAGAAATTGCGAACTGTTACTTTCCAAACAATTGATACCTTGCTTTCTGAGAATTGTCAGTTTTAGCTCAAGCATGCCTCCTCCCCCACACCAAAAAAAGGAACTTACTATAAACATTATTGATTTGAGATTTCTTACCTCACATTAGTAGTTAAGGTTTTGAATACTCCCTCTTAATTGCATGCTTACATTATGTTAACTATTTGATAAGGAATCCAACTAAGTTGATTATTATCTATTTTCCTATTTATTGTCTTAGGGGTTGGTGGGTTGGCAAATGTGCATACATAGATGCAAATGACTGATAAATAAAATTTTATTTAAAAAACTCCATAATATAAAATTTGTATTATTTACAATCCATTTATATTTATGGAAAATTCAACACATTATCCATGCTGCTGTTCATACTTGGAAGTAACAACTTGTTGGGTGTAGATTTACCATCTAGAGTTTTCATTAATTTCAGAGTCACTGAAAGCAAAAGAAAAAAATAGACAACAAACTATATTTAAGAATCCAGCAGAAAAATTTTTTTGAAAATCAATAAGCAGTTTACTATGCAGTTATATAAACTCATTTTTTGGTAAACAAATGATCCTATCTAGTAAAGTGGGAATATGCTAATTGACCCTCATGCCATTGCAAAAGATGGTGGCACCCACAGCCAATAAGGAGGAAATATGCTAATTGCTGCCCCACCCTCAAAGATGGCATATTTTGGGCCCTACATTATCTGACTAGTACTTTGGTGATCATATTTCATTAGTATAGATTATACTAATAGATTATACAGCCAATAAGGAGGGAGTGTGCTAATTGACTGCCATGCCCTCAAAGATGGCGGCGCCCAGGGCCACAAGATGGTGGTGCCCAGTCCCCTCAGCCCTGCTGGGGTGGCAGGCGCATGGCAAGACCGACCGGGTCTGTCCCGAGTGCCTGCCTCCAGAGTCCCCCTCCCCTCAGCCCCCCAGCCGCCTAGGGCCAGCCTGAGGCTCAGGTAACCAGGGTCGGCCGAGGCTTGCACTGCTGGGTGTCTAGTAAATACATAAATATCAAACCCTTCTCACTGAGAAGCAGATAAAAAATACTGTATATTCAGTCATAATCTAATTTCATTTCTTTTGTTCACGTTTCACAAATCCTCTTTTGGATACTTCTGGTTCCACACAACAGGCACTGAATGGTGCATTTTCTCAGGTCAAAGCCCTCACTATCCTTGTTATTGTTTTGAGTTTGTGATTTCTCCTTGCTCATGGTGATACTGAGCATTCTCTTAGGGCTCTGCCTCCAGCATCATGTTGCTGAAGTTCTGCCCTCACCAGTTCGCTCAGCAAACATCTGATTTTCTGGCTTGATTCCTGAAAACAAAAATTTGAAATTCTGATTAAAGAAAGAAAAGGAGATTTTATTATTGAAGGATGTCTCAGATTTCTTTTTTTTTTTAAATAAATCTTTATTGTTCAGATTATTACAGGTGTTCCTCTTTTATTTTTCCCCATTGCTACCCTCCACCTGATTCCCCACCCCACCTCATGCCCTTAACCCCCGCCACTGTCTTCATCCATAGGAGTAAGATTTTTGTCCAATCTCTTCCCGCACCCCTCACACCTGCTTCCCCTGAGAATCGTCAGTCCACTCCCTTTCTATGTCCCTGATTCTATTATATTCACCAGTCCATTCTGTTCTTCAGATTTTTCATTCACTTGATTTTTAGATTCACTTGTTGGTAGGTATGTATTTGATGTCATTTTGTTGTTCATAATTTTTATCTTTACCTTTTTCTTCTTCTTCCTCTTCTTAAAGAATACCCTTCAGCATTTCGTGTAATCCTGGTTTGGTGGTGATGAACTCCTTTAGCTTTTTCTTGTCTGTGAAGCTCTTTATCTGACTTTCAACTCTGAATGATAGCTTTGCTAGGTAGAGTAATCTTGGTTGTAGGTTCCTGCTGTTCATCACTTTGAATATTTCTTGCCACTCCCTTCTGGCCTGCATAGTTTCTGTTGAGAAATCAGCTGACAGTCGTATGGGTACTCCCTTGTAGGTAATTAACTGTTTTTCTCTTGCTGCTTTTAATATTCTCTCTTTGTCTTTTGCCCTTGGCATTTTAATTATGATGTGTCTTGGTGTGGTCCTCTTTGGATTCCTCTTGTATGGGATTCTGTGCGCTTCCTGAACTTGTAAGTCTATTTCTCTCACCAGGTAGGGAAAGTTTTCTGTCATTATTTCTTCTAATAGGTTTTCAATATTTTGCTCTCTCCCTTCTTCTGGCACCCCAAAAATTTGGATGTTGGTTCGCTTGAAGTTGTCCCAGAGGCTCCTTACACTATCTTCATATTTTTGGATTCTTTTTTCTTTTTGTTTTTCTGGTTGGATGTTTTTTGTTTCCACATATTTCAGATCTTTGGTTTGATTCTTGGGGTACGTTGATCTACAGTTGAGTTTCTGCATATTCGTTATTTCAGACAGTGTATGCTTCATTTCTGACTGATCCTTTTCCATTTTTTTGGCATTCTCATTAAGCTCCTTGAAGGTCTCATCAAGTTTCTCAGAGGTTTTAAGAAAATTCTTGAGTAACCTTATAAATGTGGTTCTGAACTCTATGTCATCCAGTAGTTTGCTTTCCTCCATTTCTTTCATTCGTGACATGTTTCTTTGTCTCCACATTTTGGCTGCTTCCCTGTGTTGATGGAGTAGCTTTGTGTGGTAGGTGATCTATAGGGGGCAGTAGCTCAGCCTCCTCAATCACATGAGGTGGATGCTCTTGGTACACCCCTTTGTGGGCTGAGTGCAAAGTCTTCGTGTAGTTAAGCCTTAATTTCTGTTGGTACACTGGGAGGAATTGACCTCCAGGCCAATTAGCTGTGAGCACTCCCTGTGTCTATAATGGAAGAACTGCTGCACTGAAGACACGCTTATGGGGTAGGACTTGTTTCAGTGGGGCTTTGGTGCTCGCTGAGTCTGCCTCTTGAATGTGTCACTTATGGATGTGAGGAGTTGAAATCTGGTGTCTCACACTGACCACTAGGTACACTGGCTTCTGGATCTCCAATGGGGTGCAGGTCAGCTACTGTCTGAGGCCACTCAGCAGGAGCTACAGTGAGAGCTGCAGTTTTCTCCTCTTTGCTTGGGGTTTGGAGGTTTTGGAGCTGTCTGACCCAGGCTGCAAGTTTGCTAGGTTAAGCTGTGATAGGGCAGGCCTTTCTTATACTAATTGAGCTGTTTGGAGCTTGGGTGGGTTTGTAGGTTGTGCAGGGCGGGGCCTCAGGGTGTCACTAGGTTAGGGCGTGGCAAACAGCAATGGCTGCTAGTTAGCCGGCTCTGTGTCCCCGATGGTGTCCCAGAGTCCCGTGCCCCAGTGCAGTAAACAATTATTCCTGCGTGCAGCTCTGCAAGCAAGCCACCCTCACTGGCAGACAGTCCAGCTTCTCTCCGTAGGAGTTTGGGTCCCCTGCGTCTCCCCAGAGACTGGATTTCAGAGTAATCGGGGGCTTGTCTCCATTCGGGTGGAAAAAAGCAATGCACCCAGTCGCCCGCAGCCAGCCCAGATCACGCGCCTCCGTACCTCAGCTTTTCAGCGCTCGTGCACGTCTCAATGCTCTTTTCTCTTTCCTTCTAGTTGTAGAACTTCCACTCAGCCAGCTTTCCCGTGGTTCTGGGTGATAGACGTTTTGTCTTTTAGTTGCAGTTTAAATTGTTGTGGGAGGCAGCAGTTTAGGTGTTTACCTACGCCGCCATCTTGGATTCTCTCAGATTTCTTAATATGCTACTTGTGCTTTGAGCATAGCTAAGTGAGCAATACAATGCACCACTTTCCATTTAAAAAATATTTGAAAAATCATCTTTATTATTATTTTCCAGTTCCAGTTTACATTCAAGATTATTTTGTATAAGTTTTAGGTGTACAGCATAGTGGTTAGATGATTATATACTTCACAAAGTGGTCCCCCCCAATATTTCAAGTACATACCTGGCATCTACATATTTATTACAATATTTCCAATAAAAATCTTCTAGAGTCCTATCAGCGGTGTGATTTAAGAGCTTAATGGTGACACGAACTTACTTCTGGCCCTTGAGTGAAATAATTGCCCTTTTTGCAACAATGGAATCCTGTACATTAACAAATATACAGATTTTATCACTGGAAAGGGCACATCATCAAGATCATTTTGCTGTTCTCCTTGGGGGTAGGAATGCTTCTACCACATACCCCTGGATTTGAATCACCTCCAGTCTTGGGAAATCACTAACTACTTCCCAAAGCAGTTGTGCGGGACACTCCGCAGAAACTTTCCTCTTGCTACTTTGCTCTGTTAATGCTGCCTTCTGCTTTCTGTAATTAGAATGCAATTAAACCCTCTCCATATGACAGCCCTTCAGTTATGTCCACTTAGATCCCATCCTTCTAGAATCTTCTCTCCTTGTCTCTTTCTTCCAGAGTTATACCTAAATTCTCCTAGGAGATGAGATTCTTTCTCCTGCCCCATCTCTTTGTCCTTGTCTGGATTTAGTATCTTTTCTTGAAATGTGCTGTTTTAGAAAGCTGTGAATTTCACCCATGAAAGATGAGAACACTTTGAATTATTATTGTTCTTACATCATGGTTTCACTTTATTTCTGGACAATTATATCCACCAGACACAACCTTTGTCCCCAAACACCGCATTCACTTGGCACAAACTTGTTGACCTCATACGTAGGTCAGCTTTTCTTGAACCCTCATCTGAACAAACATTTATTTTAATCTGCGGATATCCCGTGCGGCGTCAGGAAGGGCTGGCTTAGGCAGTGCTGGCTCAGTGAGTTTGCCACCGCGCTACAGATTTCGCTTCCTTTTTCTCCTCTGGGTTTAAGAAGTAAGACAAAAAAGTAATTCCTGCTAGTATCGGAGACAATGCAAGGAGCTCCAGACTCTATTCCAGGAAGCTGGTTTCAAGGTAACAAAGAGGCCACGGAGAGCAGAAAGAAAGCCAGGGAACACCGACACGGAGGTGTCATTAAGGTAACCTCGGGCGGGGAGAGCGGGGGAGCGGGCTGGGCTGAGGCTGGGACCCGCAAAACCAGAGGCCAGACCAGTGGCGCGGCGCCCTCGCGTGGTCGCGCGCGGGAGTTCGCACTGGGGGGAGTGTGCCACCACGTGCTGCGGAGGCGGGGACAGGGTCATCCGCCTCTTATCTGAAAGGGTGCAGGGCGAGACAGCAACAAACAGGCGGATAGGCGAGGCGAGAGGTTAGCGGGTTAACCCAGTCCTTCCTACTAGCTTGCCAAGGGCAGAGATCTGGGAGAGGGAGGGTCCCGCTTAGACGCTCAAACCCCAGGACGCCGAAAGGGACTGCACGTCCCATCCCGTTTGAGTTTGCTCTGAGGGACTTGGGCCGAAAGCCAGGAAGCGGAGGTGGGGTTCCACAGCGAGCGCGGTTTTAGTTCTTCTTCAGAGCTGTCGATGGTGTGGGCTTGATCTCCGGGAGGAGCCTGTGTCACCTCACTGTAAGCAAATCCCGGGACGTCTGCAAACCTGGCTACGGGGCAGTTGGCCCCGTGCCCGGCCGGGCGTCCGAGGGCTCCAGCCGCACAGTCCTCCCGGGGCCGGCCGGCGGGTGGCCGGTGGCCTTTATCTCTGTTCCCCCTTTGTCCTCTTTATCTCAGGCTCTCCAGGAGGACCGGGGCCCGCTCTGCCTATCGCTCCCCACCCCCCGCCGCACCGCCGCTCGCCGCACCGCCACTTCAATGCCCCGCAGGTTGCCGGCTGCTCTTCCGAAGGCGGCGGAGGACGAGGGGCGCCCGGTGCCACCGCTGACTCGGATCGACGCCGACGCCTGACCCGCACGCCCTTGGGCATTGATGCCGGTGCGCCCCGCGAGTCCCCGTGCGTCCCTGCCCGCTTCGGGTCTGCGAGGAGCAGCGCTGTCCAGGATGGCCCCAGGCCGGGCGGTGGCCGGGCTCCTGCTCCTGGCGGCAGCGGGCCTCGGAGGGGCTGCGGCGGGGCCCGGGCTCGCCTTCAGCGAGGATGTGCTGAGCGTGTTCGGCGCGAACAGGAGTCTGTCGGCGGCGCAGCTCGGGCGCCTGCTGCAGCGGCTGGGAGCCGGCCCCGCGGAGGGCGCCCCGCAGCCCGCGCCGCTGCACTTCAACCAGGTAGGGCGCCGCCCGGCTCTCCGTGCGGTCCCTGGGCGTCCCTGGTACACCAGCCACTCCTGTGGGAAAGTGCGGGAGGACGAGTTGCGTGACCTGTTTCAAGTGGGAAGCGGCGACTGGTGGTACTCGGTTTCCACCAGACCAGGCTCCTTAGCCAGGGGTCAAGGGCTGGCGGGGTGGAGGGAGCCAGAAATTGCAGTCGATGAGCTGAGTAATCAGACGCTTGTTAATATAAGATTTTATAGAGAAGTTTATTAAGTATTTTAAGGCGGGAAGCACCTTAACAGATTCTCTCTCTCTCTCTCTCTCTCTCTCTCTCTCTCTCTCTCTCTCTCTCTCTCTCTCTCTCTCTCTTACTCTCAGAAACGGCATACTTAAATCCTCCCAGCAAAAATAGGGGCTCACATGCTGCCCTCCTTAACAGTTGTTGCTTGGCAGGTAACCGCTGCCAACGAGATACAATGCAGTTCTGCTTTTTCTATGTACGTTTACACGAGGCATTTAGTTTACCTGAGGAGACTAACTGTACATAGAGCAATTAAGATTATAGCTGTTAATCAATTTCAACATGATGATAGTATAGATTGCTAGTTATTTACAGAATACATGTTCTGCGATTATTTCTTAAAATTGTGAAGTAAGCACAGTGTGGTTTCTGCATCCTCCCCACTTTTTAAAAGTGCTAACTCAGTGCCTTGATTTTTTTTCCCCTTCTCCTTCTGCTCTTGTACCTGGGAGAATGGATGAGGAACAGTAGTATGCAGTCTTTTCCATATTATTTGTCACTTCTAGCTCATGTGTGTGCTACAAAAACGGTTGTGGTTCAAGATGTTTGGGGAATGCTGCACACTATACTCCACTCTTGGAAATTTAACATTTCCTAATGTACCTGACCTTAGATCACCATTAGGGAAACTTTAATCAGATGAGCGCCTTGCTAAGAACATTATAGATAGGAAGACGTTCTTTTTTTTTGTTGGAAAAACCTTGCCCCAATTAAAACACATGCTGCTCAAGAAGAACCTTGTGATGCCATGTGTATCAGAGGGTGACCTCCCTTTCAACTAGAAGAGTTTTGCGGTTCACTTATGCATGTTCTCGAATAAACTCTAGTTCTGGCTCCAGCATGGCTTAATTAAACATTTGCTTTAATGCTAAGACATATGTTAGCAAAACTGAAATTCCCACATATTATATTAATATTTGGAAAAGAAAACAAAGCAAACAACTTCCTAAGTATTTTCTGCCTAGTTGCAGTCTCTTCAAGTAGGGGAGACCACTGAGGTGACTAAAGGATTTCTAGGTAGCATTAGGAGGGGTCATATGCTTGGAAAGAAGCTTGGGGACTTGCAGCGGCCTATCTGTAGCCCACACATTGTTTTGACTTAAATTATCTCCTTATCTTGCAGTGTGTGGAGGTGTTGACGAATTTTAAAGACACAAAAGACCTCTGAGCCACCTCTTGGCAAAGACTGGAAAACATGTCTAAATTATTTTTTAAAATTGGTTAAGTTTATTTGTAGTATGATTTCCAGTTTGTGAATTAGTAAGGTACCTCAATAGATAAGTTGTATGCATGCTGTCACCTTGTTTGTCATTCTCACATTTGCACCTTTAACATCATTATGGCCTCTGTGGGCATCAACAAGGAACTGGAAGAAGCCTGTAATTTGGAAACAAAGGGAAGCCAAAGAAAGTTTATCACTTACTCAGGCCTAACAAGTAACAATTTGATGTTCTAAAAAGTCCTGATGAAAACAACAATCATCAAACAAAATGTTGACAAATGAAATAGATTCCAGAAGAATCTATTAATTTGTTCACATTCATATTTGTTCCAGCAGGAAACCATCCAATTTGGAGCAAAATTTAGACTCATTAGTACCTGCATACCTGAAAGAATGCAACTGGAGTCTCCTCACCTGTAACAAAGTAGAATAGATAATGTATGGGCCTATTGTGAGAAGCTTGATTTTCTGATTTTGAAAAAAGGTTGAAAAAATAGAATTTATTTATTTGGGTCAGGGATTTATTGACTCTTCTATGGGATCTGTTCACAAATGACCTTGTTCCTTCGGATGAGGGTTGTGATATTTCTTAGGTGAGCTTAACTCAGATTATAGACTCTTGTACTCTGGAGATTTGTTAAACAATTTGGAAGGTTTTATAATATATATATATATATATTTTCAGTATTCCTTAGTACTATTAAAGTGACTTGTTGCTTTGGGAGATCAGAGTGATTTAAGTTCAAACTGGTGACAACAGAACTATTGAGGTTATTGTTTTGCTTGTGGCCACTGAGGGTCCAAAGATCAGGTAGAAGAGAGGGCCCCAACAGTGAGAGGAGGTAGTTCTTAGTTCAGTGGGTGGGGATGGGGCATAAATCATCTAAATCAGGGATTTCCTAGAATACACAGAGAAGCCCCAACTGAATGCATTCTTTGGGTGATGAATTTAGGGGATTAAAATGGCCTCAGGGCTTGTTTATGCAGATGTTCCTCTCTCATTCTCCAACTGTTCTTTTCTCTTCATTTCCTCTTCCAAACACCTCACCTCCAAGTTCTTGTTGTAGACACTGATTAAATAGACTGATAAAAACGAAGATCCTCATTCTCCAAATTATCACACTAAACTGATTTTAATAAATCAGTCTCCCAGTGAGGGTTATTGGGGTGCTGGAGAAGTGGGACTGGGTGTGGTAGGTTGGCCTGTGAGGCAAACTGTTTCACACCATCACTCAACCTCATCCTTTGCTTCTCTCTCTTAACTCTCTTTTTCTTTTGATACATAATTTACAGCATGTCTCCTGCATCTTTCCCCCCTTTTGACATTCCTGTCACCTGCTTATCTGAACATTGTTTGTAAAAACTTCTTTCAATTCTCATTCCATCCTCCTAAGGCAATACTTGGAGTACGCCTACCTTCTTTCATCTTGAGCCTGGCATTCAAGGCCCTGCAACCTCAAGATTGACCCTGAAAAGTCAACCTGTCTCTCCAGACCTAGACCTCACTAAAAAACTATTTACTCTTCTGTGAATTCACCTTATATTTTGCTCAACTACTTTCTAGCTTATTCTCTTCCTTACACCCTTTCTGTTTCCAGGATATTAAAACCTTCCCAGGGTATAATAGCCAGCATTGATATGCTGTTTGCTCTCTCTTTTTGAATAACTGAAATGTTTTTTATTATGGTAATGACACCTAACTAGTCATGTGTTCAACAAATATTTTGAAAATGACTACTGTACTCTAATTAGAGTGGTCATTTTAAAGTACAAATCTGATCTTATCACTCATCTTAATAAAACAATTAAATTCCCTCAAGATAAACTTCAAACGCTTTAATGTGGCTTAAGCCCTGGTATGATCTCATCCCTGTATATTTCTCAAGCCTTATCTTTTACCAGTACTGCAGTATCAGTGGACTGCTTGTAGCTCCTGGTTTCCCATATATATCTGCTTCAGGTATTAGTTTATACATTACTTCTTCTGAGAAGCCTTTCTTGGTCTACTCAAGGGTTTAGTTGCAATTATATCATAACTAGTGGCCCAGTGCATGAAATTCGTGCACATTAAAAGGGGATTAATTAGAGGAAATAATTTAGTATTGCTATTTGCCCTTTCTCTATAATAGAAGTGTCAGAGATGAAAGAAAATTAGTAAAATGTATATGAAAACCTTCCTCCTGTTAGAGTCTGGGCCACACCACGGGACCCAGAGTCAAGTCCCCGCCCACCCACATGTGCCTCTAAATTGCATGAGACCCAGACCCGGCCACCCTCCGCCACCCCCCCCCCCCCAATTGGGCTAGATCCAGACCCGACCAGTCCCACCTTTGTCAAGCCCTGCTGGGCAGAGGTAGCCTCAGGTTCCCTGGCCCAGTGCCAGGACTGGGGGGCGTGGCCTGAGGTCCCCCAACCCAGCCCAGGGTGGGGGGTGTGCCTTGAGGTCCCCTGTCAAGCCCCACCAGATGCGGAACATGGCCTGAGATTCCCTGTCAAGCCCTCCTGGGTGGGCATGGCCTGAGGTCCCCCGTCAAGCCCCACCAGGCAGGGGGGCGCAACCTCAGGTGCCCCGGCCCAGCACAGGGAGGGGGGATTAGCCTCAGATCCCCCGTCAAGCCCCACTGGGTGGGGGGCACAGCCTGAGTTCCCCCAACACAGCATGGGGGTGCACCTTGAGGTCCCCAATCA
The DNA here is from genome assembly GCA_026230045.1 of Corynorhinus townsendii. Classification (NCBI taxonomy): domain Eukaryota; kingdom Metazoa; phylum Chordata; class Mammalia; order Chiroptera; family Vespertilionidae; genus Corynorhinus; species Corynorhinus townsendii. Next base: position 72,135,354 of record JAPDVU010000001.1, on the reverse strand, counting down.
AGGCCCGCTGGGTGGGGGGCAAGGCCTGAGGTCCCCTGTCAAGCCCTGCCAGGCAGGGGGCACAACCTCAGGTCCCCTGGCCAGTGCTGGGTGGGGGGCATGGCCTGAGGTCCCCTGTCAAGCCCTATGGGGGTGGGGGAGGGCGTAGCCTCATGTCCCTGCTGATTGCTCATTGAGACTCCTTATGGGAACTTGGCTTCAGCTGTGGGTGCAGCCATCTTTGTGACAGAGTGATGGTCAATTAGCATATTCTCTCTTTATTAGATAGGACTAGAGGCTTGAGGCACAAAATTGTGCAAGAGTAGGCCTTCCTTCCCTGACGCTGCCGGCACCGGCTTCCCTTGGCCCCCGGGAACGGGCTTCCCTCCGGCCCTGGCTTCATCCTGAAGGACTTCCAGTCTAATTAGCATATTACCCTTTTATTATTATAGGTATGTAAATAATTTAGTAAGTATTATAATTTTCTGTTTATATGGCTACACCCAACTTCCTTACCAACCCACAGTTTTAAACAAATCAAACGGAATGACCTAACTTTTCCATATAGAGGTTAGTGTAGTACCTGGTACATAACATGTATTCATTATGTATTTTTTGAATGAACACGTGAAGATTGCTTAATATGAGTAAGATTATTTGGGCCCTCACATGATTTGACAGTTCACTGGGGGAGGTATGCTGCATGCACACTTAACTATAGTGCATTATGGGATGATATGTCTAATTAAATAATTACAAAAGAAAGTGGAATGGGATCAGACTTGTGTTTTCAGAAGGTTCATTTGCATGAGTGAGTGGAAAGTGCTGGAGTGGGTCAGGATGGGAGCTAAGGAGGAAATTGCAGTGGTTTTCATGAGATGTAATGATTGTTTGAACCTGGAGACAGTCAGTAGGAAGCATAAAGGCTCTGCCTTTTTCTGGAAGAGCCGGCATGGCTGAAGAGTAGGCAAAAGAGCCCCAAGATAAATACTTTCTGCTACAGTCTTTTGCCTGCAGTGGTCATTGAACTATTATTAGATCTTTTCTTCATTAGCTTCTGGCTTGAGGACTTCAAGGGGCGAGGGGGGTAGGCAGCGAGGTAACCCACCCACCCTTCCTTCCTTCCTTCCTTCCTTCCTTCCTTCCTTCCTTCCTTCCTTCCTTCCTTCCTTCCTTCCTTCCTTCCTTCCTGTTCTTCTTTTTTAAATGATTTATTTATCAATAATTCAAAAGCTATTTTTGTATCTGTTAACATAATATTACAACTAACATGGTCTGGAAGTGAGAGTTTTAAATGTCATACAAATCATAGGGGCCTCAAACTATTTGAGGCTACTTTTTAAAGACCTGCTGTACACCTTTGGAGGAATTCCTCATTAAGGCTAGAGGCTGTAAAATCATACTTTAAGTGCTCTTCTTATTCACTGTTGCCTTTTTTGTCCATCTTTAAGCCAGTTGTGATTAGTTTATGGTGGCTTTTACCTTGTAATGTGGCTGATGAAGGGCTTGTGCTAGGTATGGGAGAAATGCAAGATGAGATATGTAGAGGGAACAGAGAGGAAGGGCATTTAGCTCTGCTGAGAGGGGCGGGGTAAGGGAAGGCTTTCTTTGAGAAGTGATGCATTCTATGCAGAGGGAACAGCCTGGAACAGCATGAGCCAAGATCCCGAGGCTTTAAACAGTAGGTAGCTTCAGAGAACTATTTGTTCAGTGTTGTTCAATGTAAAGAAGGTAAAAATGGTCTTAAGAGCTTTTTAAAAAGTGGGGGGTGGCTGTTGAGTTGTTAAGGAAACAAACAAGCTAACCTGAGTTATGAGGCTCCTGTCCAGAAGAACACGAGTTCTAACACATGGATATAGTAATCTTGGTCTCAAATCCTTGCTTTCCCTTCTGGCCTGTAGAGTTTCTGATGAGAAATCAGGTGTCAGCCTTATAGGAACTCCTCTGTAGGTAACAATTTTCTTTTCTCTTGCTGCTTTAAGATTCTCTCTTTGTCTTGGACTTTTGGCATTTTAATTATGATGTGTCTGGGTGCGGGCCTGTTTGGGTTCTTTTTGCTTGGGGTTCTCTGTGCCTCCTGAACTTGTATGACCTTTTCCTTTACCAGGTTAAGGAAGTTTTCTGCCATTATTTCTTCAAACTCATTCTCTATTCCTTTCTCTCTTTGTGCTTCTTCTGGCACACCTGCTATTCTAATATTGTTCTGTTTCACCTTGTCCCACAGCTCCCTTAAGCTGTCTTCCTGTTTTTTAATTGTTGTTTCTTTTTGGTTCTTTGACTGAGAGATATTTTCAACTCTATCTTCTGATTCACTGATTCGATCCTCAGCTTCCCCTAATCTGCTATGTATTCCTTCCAATGTGTTCTTTATTTGTGTTATGTCATTCTTTATCTCAGACTGTTCTTTTTTCATAGTTACTATTTCTTTTTTCATGCTGTTAAGCATCTTTACATCATTACTCTGAACTCTGTTTCAGATAAATTTCTTATCTCTGCTTATTTATCTCTTCTTCTGGAGAATTCTCTAGTTCTTTTATTTGGGTTTTTTTCTTTGTCTCCTCATTTTGACTGTATGTTTGGGTTTGTGACTATGTATTAGGTAGATCCTCTACACCTCTTAATCTGTAGTGCAGGACAGTGGTAAAGACTATTTAAGACTAATTAGACCAGGCAAAGACTCAAAGCCTCCAGAGACCACCTCTGCCTACAGACCCCAGGCAATCATCCTTAGGTGTGGCCAGAGTTTTTTTCAACAGGGTGGGACAGTTGCTTCTGCCTGGAGGCTAATTGGTATTTTTAATCTCAAGTGGCTTCAGGGCAAGGTGTTTTCCAATAGGATGTGCCAACTGTCTTCCCCCCAGGCAAGGCAGATTTCTATGTGGGAAAGATGTCCTCCACTGCCTGAGGGAATGACTCAGCTCAGGAAACTTGGGTGTCTGCCTTCTGAGATCTATCCCCCGGGTCCCCAGTCCTGGCTTCTGCTCTCACAGCTCCAGTCCACTTCATCTTTACTCTGCCAGAGCACAAGGTGGGTGGCTCCACAGGGAATTTTGTGCATTGGCCCTTTAAGAGGGTGCCTGAATTTTCAGCTGTCACTCCCTGGCAGATAGCACCCCACTGCTTTTCACAGCTAGATGTTATGTGGGTGCCCTTCTCAGTTATGGAGCACTCTGCTGGGGGCCCAGCTTGAGGATTAGATCCCAGAGTTTTCAGTGGCAATCTCCCATAGCTGAGATATCTCTCTGAGACTTCAGTTGCCATCTGTAGGTGCCCGGCCAGCCCTTTCTCACCTCTGCTTCTCCTACCAGTCTCTATGCAGTCTCCACTTTTGGTCCTTGGGTATCAGGGTTCTTTCCTGTGATTTTCTGTTGATTATTCAGGAAGCCTTTCCGCATTTTAGCTGTAATTTCGTTTTGTTCCTGGGAGCATGTCTGTGCAGCATCCACTTACTCTGCCACCATTTTTAATCCTCCACTCTTGGTTTATTTTAATGGATGGCCAGGCTAATGGCATGTAGCAAACAGAGTTGTCATCTACTGTGGATTTTCCTGGGGTGGGGTAATGGTGGGTTAGATGAAGGGGGTTCTGGGAAGCACTGACCATGGACAAAGCAGAGAAAGAGCATCTGATCTTTTGTAGTCTATATTCTGAGAAATGGTGGGGGTAAACCTTTTAGGGATGCCTTCCAGACCACTTGTTCAGATGAGAAACTGGAAGGGTGGGACAGAAAGGTGGGGCATGAGGGCAAGGTTACACTTGGGTTTCTGGTCATTTTTTCTTCAAGACAATGGACCTATTCTGATCTGTTATATCCTCTCATTGAAAATGACTGTATACAGTGCAATCATTGTTTTCAAGAGGTTTTGGAAAAAAGAGGGATATTCATATATCATTTGTCTATGATGCTGTCTGGTGGCAGGGCAAAGGTGTAATGGCCATTTGTAAGGAGACAGAATCTTTGGACCAAAAAACAATGAAGCAGGCATACTTGATAGAATATAACAGAATTTATTAGACAGCAGTTTACTTAGGGGAAGATTGGGTTAGAATGGAAAAGACGCAACAGTCTGCACAGATTATTCTTCACCTACAGACCCCTGCTATAGTACTTTAGTTTTTATAGTATAACTCAGGTTCTAATGATTGACAAAGTAAAGGGACAAAGAATGCTGAAGCTCTAGGGGCCATACCTCCTGGGGGTCTTATGATAGATGATTTCATATAATCGATACTATTACTGACTTGATACTTATCTCAGTTGTCATGCCAGTCCAGCTATACTAACAAAAATATTTATAGTTACATTTTAAGGAACATACAACATCAACTAGGAATCTTTGATGTACTTGCTAAGGATGGTGAGGTTGGTCAAAGGTCACAGCATGGAACTTAAAAATGAAATAAAACCCGGGACCCAGAGATGGAGTTGGTTTTGTTTCGATCTACATCTATAATGATGTCAGGAGCTCAGTTTGCCTCCAGTCAGGTATGACTGGAATCTGTATGGGAAAATGTCCTTCATTCTTTCCATACCTAACGCCCAAGCTTGCACCTTTGCCCAATACCTAGGCGTCACATTGACTCTTCCTACATAACATACAAGGAATTATCAGTCTTTTTCTATGTGACATAACTTTTTTAACCAGTTTATTTGTATTATCATATTTCAGACATACCGCATAACAATCCTATGACAAATGTACCATTGTTAACTTCATTTTATACATGAGAAAAATGAGGTATAGAGCGGTTCAGTAACTGGACCAATGTTACACAACAAGTGGTAGACCCTCAAGCAATCTTAAACATGTGCTGTGGTGGATTTTTTGAATTATAGGCTAGAAAATTACACCCTCTGTAGCTGGGACAACTGTGACCTCAGATTTTGAACTACGGGTAGAAGTTACTAATCATCAACTGCTTATCTAACTGTACTGCTCAGTCACATTAAGAGAACAGAGCTGACTACTTCATAACAGACTGAATAAAAGAAAACAACAAAAACACACATACAGTGAGCCCTAAGGGTTTAGTTCTATGAATCTAATTAAAAAATAACCCAGTTATCATCAATTAATTTGGAGAGCTTCTTAGATCTCTAACTATAGAGAATACAACATAATGGTTAGCAATTTGGCTTCTGGAATCAAAGAGATCTGGGTAGAAATTCCAATCCTGTCACTTATAGCTGCGGAATCACAGGCAAGTGACAACCCCTTTGATCCTTAATTTTTACATCTGTGAATTGAAATAAACCTTACTCACAGGATGGTTGTTTAAATTAAAAGTGAGAACAATAATAACATGTACTGAGTATTCACTATATTTTAGGCACTTATAAATTTAGTGCATTACATATAGTAACTCAAACAAATAAGATATACTTTTTTCATTTACCATATTAATTCAAGTAATAAATAATAAATAAAAAAGACAGTATATGTAAAGTTCTTAGCTTCATGCCTGGCTCACGTTATATGCTCAATGCATTTTCATTATCATTATAATACTGTGTTCCTTGATATAGCTGTACTACCCTTAACAAAATTGTCTATGATTTGAGCACTTTAGGGTCTGTCAACTTATAGAGGAAAGCACTGCTATAGAAAGACAGCTGAGGTTAAAGAAATAAAAAGTTCAGTGAGAAATATATCAGTTCAGTGACTTTGTTTTCAGTGTTAGTTTCCATGACGATTCTCACTTTGAGAAAGGCTTTTATGATTTGCCTCTACTTCCCTTTCATCAAATAATAGTAATGAATTTTTTAAAATGTAAACCTCAGATTAGAAACTAATGAAATAATTTGAGTATTTCAATATGTGTTGAAATTATGAACATTCTCTCTCTTCCAACAGGACTTCTGAAGCTGTGTTTAGAAATTGGTTCCAAAATTTATATCACTATTGAAATGTGAATGGCTAGAGTCCATATTATAGTTCTAGAAATCAGTATCATTGCGGTTTTGAATTTAGATTTACACTAGGACCTCTGTATGGATTTTGCAAGATGAAAGAATTAAGAGCACTCTATGTTCAGCCGACCTTGTGAGTTGGTAAAGCAGATAAGAGAACAGGAGCCACCTTGATCTCCCTGGGAGGAGTGAGATGCGTCTCTTCAGAGAAAGAGAAAATTAGCCCGTGTGTTAGATGAAAGGGGGCGGTAAAGTCAATAGGCCGATTCTGAGTTGGGTAACAGATCCTGCTATATGTGTATATTGAACACATGTCCTAGAAAACACACAGACCTATTTGTGAATGAGTGCCTGTAACAGATATAAGGCAACTGAGTTTGTATATCAAATCATGTTGCATTGCAGTTTTCTTTAGGAGTAGGCATCTCAGAATCTAGGTATATTCTACACCTATACACATTCATGAGAAAAGCTAGACACTGACTCTCTTTCTAATCTTGGGATGAATGGCATTTAAGTAAGTGTCTGGGTAGGGCCTTCAGGCTAGCAGAGGAAGCAGGTCCTGCCCTAACAGGTATGAATTCCAATTCCATTTCCTCACCTTCTAGGCACTCTTAAACATATTATGGTGTGGCTCTATCCCCAACACATCCTTGAAATTATTCTACAGGACTTTACCCTAAACCTTCTTATTGCTAAATTTTGATAGTGTTGAACACACTAACTTGAAACACAACCTTTTCTTGCCTGTAACTGTGTCTACCTCATTTTTCTTACCTTTGCCCATCATTCAAATATTGGTGTGTTTTAGGGTTCTATCTCAAACCCTCTTGTACACTCTCTGTACAACTCTGGTCACCCCTGTGCCTACAGTTATCACCTCTCTGTAGATGTTTTCTAAATAGGTTGACTTGGTTCAGATTTCTCTCATGGGGTTCACTTTGCCCATCCTATTGACTATTGATGTCTAACTTCTCTTTTCTCCAACTCATTGGGTCTAAACCTGCCCCAAATGGAACGCCTCAACTCCATGCTTTTTCCATCAAAACCTTCTGGTACTCTTGTCTGAGGCTTTGTTAAAGGTTCAGGAAGAAATAAAAAAGAATATGTCTATCCTGTCTAGATGTTCACGATCTTACCATTTTTATGAGCAGATGATAATGCATGAAAGCATAGAATAAGTGCTAAACAAATAAATATGTTGGTGTAAGAGTCTGGAGAGGGAGGGATGAGCATAGCAATAGGAAGGAGAGGAGATGTGGGCCCATTAAGGACAGATAGCAGCTGGAAACTTTGAGAGGAGGCATATCAGAACTCTAGGTGGGGGATATGGGCAGTGCAAAGTCACAATGACTGTAAAATACAAGACTTATTGGAACTGTTTGGTTAAGGTAGAGTTCAAGTATGCTTTGGAGGACAGTAAAAGGAGTGGAAGAATGAAGACAGATAGTTAAGGTTCATCAGTGTTAGGACTTATACTCTTGGTAGAAAGAAAGCTGTGTGTGTGTGTGTGTGTGTGTGTGTGTGTGTGTGTGTGTAATGCAATGTGAGAAGAAGAGTGACAATGGCAGTGTTTCTGTAGAAACAATCTTGTGGGCATGTAGACTAAACTGAATGAGACGTGTATTAGATAAGATTGACTGGAAGCTCCTGACTCGCCAGTTAGGTGGTATGTAAGGGGTTGTATGTGTGTCATTCTTATGTGTCTTACCAAACCTTTGGGATTCAGGACCCTTGTGTACTTACTCTTAAAAATTATGGAGGACACCAAACAGCATTAATAAACTCATACCATGTTAACATTTTTAAAATAAAAAATAAGTATTTTCCATGACACAATAATTACTGAGAAGAATGGCATTGCAAATCTTTAATATCTGGCTAAGTAGAAAACAGAGTCTCATATATGCTTCTGCATTCAATCTATTGTGACATATGTCATGTGGCCTTTGGAAAAAGGAAAATGCAGTCTTAGTATTATTATGAAAACAATTTTGACCTTGCATATTTTCTAGGGAACACACTTTGAAAACCACTGTTCCAAAGGATTGTTACATAGTTGGGCTTGTGATGGACAAGGCCTTTCCCTGCAGAGATGGATGGCAGAGGATGAGCTCACTCCTTGTGGCATCCGCCCCAGCCCTGAGTTGAAGAGGCATGCCTTCCACACCTTATCCACAGAGGCACTGAGTGGGAGGCCCTTGCTGAGTGGCTAGGCCAAAAAGGCATTTGGTCTTGGCAACCAACAGAAGGCCTGTGGAGCTGTATCACAGCTGACAGTAAGTAGGGTGGCCTTGCCCCCTGGGGCAGGGCAGGGGCAGGAAGTCAAGAATGCAGATTGAGGATCTGTGCTCTTGATGCTAGGCCATGGTTTACAGTGAGGGGGCCTTGAGGAACTGACTGGAATGGAATAAGGCTGAGGAATTTGTCAATAGCTGTGGTAAACTCAGAAAACTTTGTGAACCTTTTTAAAAATAGTGTGTAATAGCTTTTACGATTTTGTTTTCTTTTAGTAAAATTAAAAAAATAATTCTAACCTGTCTTAGTAGTGTTTGGAGGAACATTTAAGAGTTTTAACCCTCCTCCCTCCATGCTTTAACTTAATTTTTCTTATTGAAATAAGAACACATGCATATTGTCTAAAACTTTGGCAAATCCAGAGGAGCAGAAAGGAAAAAATAAAAATCACCTATAGTTTCACCACCCAGAGATAAAACTGTTAACATTTGAAGAACGTATCTCTAGATTTTAGTTAACCTTGTTTATAATATGGTGTCATTCTATACATACTGTTTCAGAATAATTCTTTTCCCCTTAACAATGAATCTTAAAACACAACATTTTTCTCTTTTGAATAGTATATTTAGGAAAGGTACTTTTTGCTTCCTCTTAAGGAAGAGTTTTGAGAGTGAATGTGAGTGTGCAAATATGTGTGGGTGTATGTACTATGGGTAAGAATGCACCCACACTATAGTGGCTTCAGTAAGCAGTGTTAGAAACCTGAAGGAAAAATGGAAAAATGCATGGGGAAACAGAGGTGGGATCACTTGATTAAGAGGGAAAAAGTTCAAGAGAAGTTTGGTAGAGGGTAATTCAGTACGTAGATATGCTGAGCAATATCAAGGCGATTTGGGAGTGGTACTCTAGTTCCCTGTTACTGAGGTCAGGTGGTTTCATTTTGTATCAGTAACAAACCTAGAAGTGATGTCCTCAGGCACTCCTGCTTTGAGTACTCCTGTTTCCAGTGACTCAGAGAGGAAGGGAGAGTGAGAGAGAGATAGAAACATCAATGATGAGAGAGAATCGTTGATCTCCTACCTCCTGCACACCCCCTACTGGAGATTGAGCCTACAACCGGGACATGTGCCCGTGACCAAAATCGAACCTGGGACCCTTTAGTTCACAGGCCAACCCTCTATCTGCTGAGCCAAACCAGCTAGGGTCCAGTGGGAAGCATTTAAATTACCAGTTTCATGAGATTGTTCACTCACCTCTGAAGAGATAAAGGGACTATTCACTTGTTTCAAGGTCAGAAGTGGTCTCCCAATTGTTAAACTCAAATTACCCTTTTAAAATGGGAATATTTAAATTGTTCTGTTGAGATCTTTGTCCAGTTCCATATTTAAATCACTCTTATGTGTAAGTAATTTACTTTTTGCTCTTAACTTCTTTGGTTTTTTCCTAGTTTTGTTTAAGTTACTAACATGAACTAAACTGGTTTTGCAATTGATTTTGAAAAATACTTTCAAGACAAGTGAGGGATTCGCTCATGCACTTACTCATTCATTCAGTTAACAAGTATTTACTGAGTTACTGTGTGCCAGGCACATGGTATTATTAGTATGAGCATTAGTGAATTCTTAGGTAGGTATGATCTCCAGGATTCTAGAGGTTTCTTCCACATTAAATAATTATTTTGGATCTTTACCTTTTCGTCCTCTTAATACATTCCTAGCAATCTATGGCAAGTTGTATTGGTCTCATAGTCGTATGGTTATGTGATGGCTGCTCAGGTGGATGAATCAGCAATCTGACTTTTCTGCTTAAGCAAAAATACTGGGTCTAAAACAGTAATAGGGAAGCAAAACATTCAAAATATGTCACACCCAGACATTCTAGGTTTGATGATCCTGTTACAGGGGTACCTCACAGCAATGTCAGCAGCCTAGGGCATGTGGCAGAGGGTGTTGTGCAAGGTTGTGCCAGGCTGTCTGCTGCTTGACTGTGGTTATTGTGTCTGCCCAATATTCTGTTTGGGTGATGGACAGAAAGGCTTATTGGGGCAAAAAATCAGAACCATCTTTCATTTCTTTAATTCTCACCATGATGAGAAAACTTGGCTGATAATTTGAATTGTTTGAGTTGGCTGATGTTTGATTGTTTTTGCAGTTTCTCTTTGGGTGGGATACTAAATATGGTCTAAGAGTAATTTAACTGTATGACTCAAGTCACTGTCAGAGGCAACAAATACATTCCTTGCCAGGGTCTAAATGGTTCTCTCTTTCACTATTTGTGTTCTTCTCATTGTTCAACCCATCAACATATGAGAGTACAGCAGCAAGAGTATTGGCTTAGAAGTCAGATGACATACGAAGATACTGATTTGAATTCTGTCTTTAATAAGTTGTTGAATCTTTGAACAATTTATCTTTCTAAATATATGATTTCTTCATTCCAGATATTTCCTAAAATCTATTTTGGTAGTTGATGTAGGGATTAAAAGATATTATGTATGTTTAGCATATAATTTTTATGTGCTTCCCAGACTCTTATAATAACTATTGTTTCTAAACTTCATTTGTCAACTAATCGTATACTTATTGCATTACCAATTTCTGCCTTAGGTTTTTGTGGTTCATGTCTTATCTCTCTAGCCACCAGAAACACTGAACTAACATTTTAAACTCAGCACACATATCTCCACTCCAGGAAGCTTTCCCTGACCTTTCCCTCTCAAAACACTTTGCACATCTCCTTATTATTTTATTTATCGTATTGTATTATAGTCATCTGTTTTATGTCTTTATGTTTTATCTACTGACTGATGAGCTAATTAAAGATGGAACCATATCTTAGTTTCAGCACCTACCAGAGACTAATACCTATCCCAGAGATTATGTGAGCAATCTGTGTTTGATGAATGAATAAATGAATGAGAGTGAGGGAGATAGGAACTGGCTTCTATAACAGCAAAATAGATGAAGACTTTGGATGAATTCTTCTTCAAAGAATGGAAGGCCCATCATTCATTGAGGTATGGAGAAGGATGGCAAATTCCAGAAGGCAAGTTCCAGAAAGTAACAGCTATGACAAAGTCGGGTAGAGAATTCAGTAAAGAAAAGAGGGTAAATGGGACTCTTTCAGTCTTGGATTCTAACCCCATTTCTGCCTCTGGCTAGAAGCTTTGTAATACAATTTAAAGTGTGTGGTTCTGTTTCTTGACAACCTAGAAAGCTGACTGGACTTGGTGTTTTATTCCAGTTTTGATGTACATTCTCTTCTCACCTTTACTTTCACAAAGGAAAACAGCCACACCAGCAGAGTCCTTACTGGGAATGTGAACGAGCTTCCGCAGAAGCACAGTACGTGGCAAAACAAAATCTGAAACCACCTCTGGGGTGACGTTTGAATGGGGTGATATTTCATTTATGGTGTGAAGGAGTTGGCATAATGGGCTCAGGATCAGAGGACCCTATTGGTTTGTATTATTTAATGGGTGCTATTTGACAAGACAGGCAAGTAGAGAAAACAACCCCTGTGTTGAGAAAAGGAAGACAATGGAGAAGGTTTAAACATTAGAAAAACGTACCTTTTTGTTTTTTCATAGGTTCTGGATGTTGTATTCATTTGTTAGTTTTTAAATGTCTTTTAGCCCAGCCGGCATGGCTCAGCGGTTGAGCGTAGACCTATAAAGCAGGAGGTTCCTGGTCAGGGCACATGCCAGGGTGGCGGGCTCCATCCCCAGTGTAGGGAGTGCAGGAGGGAGTCAATCAATGATTCTCTCTTATCATTTATGTTTCGATCTTTCTTCCTCTCCCTTCCTCTCTGAAATCATTACATTTTTTAAAAAGTATTTTAAATAATTACTTTATATATCATTCAGGACTCTTTCATTTGAATGTGAAACAACCTAATAAGTCGAAAAGGGAATTCATTGTTTCAATAACTAACAGAAGACTTAAGGGCAGAATCAGCTTTAGGCACAACTGAATCCGGAGGATGAGTGATGGTATTGGAAACCTGTCTTACCTGTACTTATAGTTCACCTTCTTTCACATGGTAGGAAAAAGTGGACTATGGAGATCCCAGACTCATAGCAATCCTAGTAGAAAAAGGCTTCTTCACTAGCTCTACCAGAATAGATAGATCTGGGTCATTTGTTCCCTGGCCTGCCCCACTTAGATCACACAGGAGGCCCCACCTTATGTACGTATTCCTAAAGCTTCTCTCTTCTTTCTATACTCTCTCTTGATGGTAGAAGATTCACTCCTATTCAGCTGTTGCCTGCTCATATCCTTATGTCTGGCCTCTACCTTTCTCAGAGAAAGCTCACTCATCATTTCCATCTGGTGTACCACAGGTATTGCAACTTAAAATGTCTAAAACCAAACTGACCGCCCTCCTTCATGTTTCTCTGACTGGGCTCCTTAAGCACACCAGTAACAACATCCTCTTGCCATTTCCTCAGAGTACTTTTTGAATGTTTCCTCTGCATGTAATTTCTTCTTTTTATGAGCCCTCATAGTTCTTTACAATTAGGCTTCTTGTGAATTTATCACCTTCTCTCCAGTTTTATAGGTATTGTTGTACAGGATTTATTTCTGCCACAATTATTTAGGTTTCTTGATGGCAAGTGTTATAATTCAATTACCTTTGTACTGCAGTAGTTCCCACCTTATCCACAGTGTCGTTACCCATGGGCAACTACGGTCCAAAAATATTAAGTGGAAAAGTCCAGAAATAAACAATTTGTAAGTTTTATATTGTGTACCATCTTGAGTAGCATGGTGAAATCTCTGTCCGGTCCAGGAAATGAATCATCCCATTTGTGAGGACTAAAAGAAGTGCTTTTACTTCCACCTTCTAAGCTTGTCTTGCTGGGCTAATTCAAACAACATTAGCAGATTAACAGAAGAAAATAAATTTTTAATACATACACACTGGGAATTCATATAGCATAACATTGCAAAGATAGTGAGGAAAAATTGAGTGTGTGTGTGTGTGTGTGTGTGTGTGTGTGTGTGTGTGTGTATGTCATTTTGGACAAAAAGAAAAGTGAAAGTTATTGATTGACAGGTAGTTGAGGAAGAATGGAACACACATGGTAGGCAAATTCCTGCCAGGCAACCCAGAAGCAGTGGATACAGGGGCTGATCCGGCCATCAGGCCCTTACCCGAAGCCCTCCCAAGCACCATACTCAACTCAAGTTCGGCTAAGGCGAACATCCTAAGATTTTCTTACTGGAGCAGGCCTTTCTGACTCTCTTTGGTAGGAAAACGGGAAGGTCAAAGATTCTAAATCTTTTGTTTCTTAATAACAAGCTTAAAATCAATGTGCCATAAGGCACAGTTTTTGGGGTGGCAAAACTTTGGTTTCCTTCATTTTGTCCGGCATATCTATGCTGTCTATGCTCCTTGTTCAGTAGTTACTTAGTGGCCTTCTCAAGTCATCAGATCAACTGCCCTGGTATCAAAGTGCCTGTATTCACGGAACTTCTATTTTATTTAATGCCCCCGAAGTGCAAGAGTTGTGATGCTGGCAGGACAGATATGCTAAGAGAAGCTGCAAAGTGATTTGTTTAAATGAAAAAGTAAAAGCTTTCGATTTACATAAGAACTGTATGCTGAGGTTGCTAACATGTCTGGTAAGAATGAATCTTCTGTCTGTGAAACTGTGAAGAAGGAAAAAGAAATTGTGCTGGTTTGCTGAGAGACCACATTCCCGTAACTTTTATTGCAGTATACTGTTATAAATTGTTCTATTTTATTATCAGCTGTTGTTAATCTCTTACTGGGCCTAATTTATAAATTAAGCTTTATCATAGGTGTGTATGTATGGAAAACTCATAGTATATCCATAAGATTTGGTAGTACCTGAGGTTTCAGGCATCCACTGGGGTCTTGGAATGTATCCCCTGTGGAAAAGGGAGGACCTCTGTATTTCTTTCTTGGGGGTCATCCTCCAGCTCCCCCCACTTCCCACCTCTCCCATTAATATTCTACCCAGACTTTCATGATTCAATAAATACTTGTTGAGAAAAGGGAAGAATTTGTATGATACATAATATAATTACATGGTTATTATACTTGGTATTGTTGAGAAAAACCAGATCCTAACAGTAGTGAGGGCCATAAAAACAAGTTTTATTTAAGAACTATCGCAGTAAGGGGAAAGGGGCGTCAGTATAGAACTGCGCTCAGTTCTGGATACAACACAAAGCAGGGTGGGCGAGTGCATGGAACACTCCTGAGACAGAGCACCAGAGGTGGGGGAATTTGGTTAAACAGACCCAACAGGATATTTGCTGAAGGCAGGCCTGATCAGATATCAGAGATGGGGATGCTCTCTAAACTGACTTAGCAGGATTCTTGCTAAAATTGGGCAATGCAGGCCCCACAGGGACAGATACCAGGCTGAAGCTTAGAGAGCCTGATTAAAATTTAGTTATGTAGAGAGTCTGTGTCATTATCTAAGCTATGTAATTATAAATCTTGCCTAACTCCTTGGCATTTATTATGATAAGCAGATTTAAACTGTAAAAATGTTGAGTGAGGAACTTGCTGTAATCATTCAACTATCACCTTTCCCTCCCCTCCTTGTACCAGCCTCCTTCATTCTCACTAAAATATGTCTGGAAAGAAGAAAAACAAACAAAACCCCAACCCCCCAAACTGTTGACTAGTTAGAACAGGTGAGGAAGAAGGAGCAGGGAAAGTAGCAGAAGAAAGGTGTGGAGCTATTTGGGAAAATGATTTTGAATGTAATTTGAGATCTCATTTATGATAGGCTTCTACTACTTTCCTTTGGTTTGTTGTTTATATAAGGCCCATTTGAGATCACTTACTGTGACAAGAGACTAATGAATGTCTTTAGGAAAATGTCAACCCACTGAACATTAGGACATCAAGGGAGTTTGCCTCTGATAGTACAAAATTCAAGAGGCTAGAGCAAACATTAAGCACACTCTTGAGAACAGCAGTGTTGTAAAAACACATAGATAGAAGAAAAGCTCAGTATGTAAATTGGAAGATGTTGAAAGCTTATGAAGTTTCTTTTAAGGCACATACTATTCAGGCTAATCACCCTGAGTTGTTTCCTGAGGACTGTGAATCCCACTAGTTTAAAAATATATTCATTGTTTGTTTTGGAGGTGAATGGGGTGTGTTTGAGAGGATGTTTGAACTTCCTTAGTGGTTCTACTGATTTTATTGCTCACACAACCCTGGCTGTCATCCTGTTTGTACCTGCTCAGGGGAACACTGCCCCCATTTTTTTTTTAGTGAGAGAATGGAGGGGAAGGAGAAGGTGGGGAGAGAGAAAGATGTATGGATTGATTACTGCCAGGGCTGGGGGTGGAGCATGCAAGCGAGGTATGTTCTCTTGACCAGGAATTGAACCAGTGACTTTTCAGACCACAGGCCGACCACTGAGCCAAACCGGTCAGGGCAACACTGCTCTTTCTTAGATAACTGCTTTCGTTGTTTCAA
This sequence comes from Corynorhinus townsendii, assembly GCA_026230045.1. NCBI lineage: Eukaryota > Metazoa > Chordata > Mammalia > Chiroptera > Vespertilionidae > Corynorhinus > Corynorhinus townsendii. Next base: position 72,119,756 of record JAPDVU010000001.1, on the reverse strand, counting down.
GTTCAACTTTGTTAAATCAAAGTGTAATAAAAATCAATACACAAAATCTGTTGCATTTCTGTACACTAATAAACAAACTATCAGAGAGAGAAATTAAGATAATAATTCTACTTACAATTTCATTAAAAAGAATAAAGAACCTAGGGATAAATTCAATAAAGGAGGGGAAAGACCTATATATTTAAAACTACAAGACATTAATAAAAGAAATTGAAGAAAACACAAATAAATGCAAGATATTCTGCGCTTATGGGTTGGAAGAATCAATATTGTTAAAATGTTCTTCCTACCCAAAACAATCTATAGATTCAATACACTCCCTATTAAAATAACAATGTCATTTTTACAGAAATATAAATCTAATCCTAAAATTTGTAGAGAACCACAAAAACCCTGAACAGCCAAAGCAATTTTGAGAAAGAACAAAGCCAGAGACATCATGTTCCTGTCTTTAGACTATATTACAAAGCTGTAGTAATTAAATACAGTGTGGCATTGGCATAAAGACAGACACAGAGGTCATTGGAACAGAATAGAAAGCCCAGAAATGAAACCATGCATATATGGTCAATTAATTTATAATAAAGGAGCCAAGAATATACAATGGGGAAAGGATACTCTCTTAATAAATGGTGTTTGGAAAACTGCTCAGCTACATGCAAAAGAATGAAACTTGACCACTATCTTACACCATATCCCCAAATTAACTCAGAATGGATTAAATATTTGTATGTTAAGAGCGGAAACCATAAAATTCCTAAAAGAAAACCTAGGTAGTAAGCTTCTTGACATAGGTCTTGGCAATAATTTTTGAATCTGACACTAAAAGCAAAAGTAACAATAGAAAAAAGAGGACACATCAAACCCAAAAACTTCTGCACAGCAAAGGAAACCACAGTTCGATTAAAAAATGGGCAGAAGATGTGACTAGACATTTTCTGAAGAAGACACACAGATGGCTAACAGGCACATGAAAAGTTGTTCAAATCAATCATCAGAAAGTGCAAATCAAAACCACAGTGAGGTATCACCTCACACAGTGGCTATTATCAGAAAGACAAGAAATAGCAAATGTTGGTGAGGATGTGGAGTAAAGGGAACCCTGTGCACTGTTGGTGGGAATGTAAATTGGTGCAGTCACTATGGAAAGACTATGAAGTTTCCTCAAAAAATAAAAGTTAAACTACCATATATTCAGCAATTCTATTTCTGGATATTTATCTGAAGAAAACAAAAACTCTAACTCAAAAAGGTATATGCGCCCTCATGTTCATTATAGTATTACTTATAATTGCCAGGGCAGGGAAACAACCTAAGTGCCCACTGATGGATGCATGGAGAAAGAAGAGGTGGTATGTAAATACAGTGGAATATTACTCAGCCATAAAGAAGACAGAAATCATACCATTTGTGATAACATGGGTAGATCTTGACTACATTATGCTAAGTAAAATAAGACAGGAAAAGACAAATACCATATGATCTCTTTTATATGTAGAATATAAAACAAACAAAACCAAGCTCATAGATATAGAGAGCAGATTTGTTTTGCCAGAGATGGGATGTAGAGAGTGGGAGAAATAGGTGAAGGGAGTCAAAAGATAAAAATAAATAAATTGAAATAAAATCAAAGTTATTTAAAGCCAAATTAGGCTGCTATATAAAATTATTTGCGTTTTACTTGCTGGCAGATAGCTATTTTAAATAAATCAGGGCTGCCATTATTTTTGTTTTGTCATACTGATAGTATCCCTTAATATTCTATCCTCATTCTCATAACGTAAGGCAAGATCTAAAGTTCTGTCATCTCTCCACCTACTTACTCTTTTTTGAGATTGGGCATTTGCCACTGTCAGTATTATTATCCATGAGTGCCTACCAACCAAAATCTCCACACAGATGCTACAAAGATCATCAAGACTCTAAGCTAACTTACAGTATTGATTGATTATTCCTTTGATTACCTTTTATTCTAACTGCATATAGGAGAGTGTGTTTAAGGAATGGCAACAGGCAATTTGAGAATCCTTAAGGGAAGTGCTTTTCAAATATTTGACTGCCACTTATAGTAAAAAATGATTTTTTTTGAATTAAAAGAATTATAAAGATTTTTCACTTACAGTTGACATTCAATAGTATATTAGTTTCAGGTGTACAGTAAAGTAGTTAGACATTTACATAACTTACAAAGTGATCCCCCTAGTAAGTCTAGTACTCCCCTAACACAGTATGTAGCTATGACAAATTATTGACTATACTCCCTGTGCTGTACTTCACATCCTTATGACTGTTTTGTAACTGCCAATTTGTACTTCTTAATCCCCTTACCCTTTTCACACAGCTGGTAGAAAATAAGTTTGGCATTGTGCTCTCATGTACGTGTGCATGGTATGTATAATGTGTAGCTAAAGTAAAATTTGATCCAGCAACACTTATCCTAGTTGTGTGTGGTACACTTTATAGTTTCTATTATGTTGTTTTTTACTCCTTCAAGATGCTGACTGTAAGTGAACTTCCTGACCCATTAACAGGTCACAATAGGAGTCTGAAAAGAACTGCTTAACAGTCATTAAGTTTTAGGACACCTTAGAATATTAATTCCGAGAAGGCTTTGGAAATTACCTATTGGCAGCTTCCTCCTTTCCTCTCGTTTTATAGTTGGAGGAACTTGACGTCCAGGTAGGTGAAGACTTCCTTGCAGGGACACAGTGCTGCTTTGTGTTTGTACTACTACACCTGTTTATTCCTGGAATCATGCAGTGGGCAGGTGGAACTCAGGGACTCTGTAATTTTTGAGCTTAGCAATTATACTCCCGTGTAGTTTCATGGTAATGAATAGACTATACTCACTTTTTCTCCCTCAGTTGGCTAACAAGCTATTTTCTCCCTTCATTAGTTTATTATCCCTTATTCTCAGAGAAGGGAAGATTGTTAACAAAGCACTGAGTGTACTGTCTCCTCTTCTAGGGATGTCACACAGCTGTCATTGTCATGAACCCAAAGGAGAGCACCAGTTGAATAAGAAACAGCTGTAGGCATATACTTAGACATTAAAAAAAAGAGCGGTCTAAATGTTTATTTTCTTTAAGGCAATTATACAACTCCAAATATCTTGGTGTATTTGATGTTTTTCCATCTTTCCTTCAAAATCAGTAGTGATCTTCTTTCATAAAAATTTTACAGTTTTAGTTTCACTGTTCCTTTTGTGAATAAAGTTACAGCACTTATGGAACAAAAACTTTTGAGTTCTTAATATCAATCATAGTGTATTAGTCAGCATAGGTTGCTATAACAAAATACTATCAACTGGGTGGCTTAAACAACAGAAGTGCGTTTTCTCACAGTTCTGGAAACTTAGAGGTGACAGAGGTTTGGTGTCTGTTTAGAGCTCTCTCCTTGGATTGTAGATGACAACTTTCTTGCTACATCCTCTCTCTGTGACTTTATATACTAGTAAGTCTATGAATCTGATTGGAGCAGGGCCTCACCCTCATGACTTTATCTAACCCTCACTATCTCCAAAAATCACCACATTGGAGGATAGGGCTTCATTACATGAAATCGAGGAGGATTCTATCCAGTCCATTTTACAAAGTTAAGATCTCAGCAGGGTTTAAATATTGGCTGAAGTATGCAAAGAAATGCTCTCAGTTGCACTTATTAAAAACAGACTTCTATTTGAGTGAATAGATGTTTTCACACTCTATAATTCTTATAACACTTATTAGCAATAGTAACACATGTAATTTCTTTTATATTCTTCTTAATAATGTGAGTATATGGAAAATAGTTTACAGTTAAAGTTTGCCCAAGAGTAAAATGATACCTTTAAAAAGTTATTATTATTTTTTTGCAGAGAATTCTTTTCTAATGAAGATTCTATTTCTCATTAATAGTTAATGAATTTCTAAACAGCACATCACTATTTCAAAACTTTATATAAAATGGAAAAGCTATCCACCATCATTGAGCAAAATACATGTTTTAGCAAACAACCTTTTGTGCTAAAGACATATTTTAAAATGACTTTTATATAATGGGGCTATTATTGCTGTTTAGGAGGATGGATACATTTTAATTGTGAAACTGTAAGTGAGCCTGGTGTTGGTCTACAGGAAATGTTATAGAGAGCCACTCCAATAGCTCACACAAAATACTCATTCAAACTGAAGATAAACAGAGAGGGAACATTGAGAATACTGAGTCACCTTAAAGCACTTTTGTTTTAAAGTACTTGGAAACCTCCAAACCAGTTCTTACCTTTTAGGCTGCTATAGGTAGACTGTTGATCAAGACGGTTTTTGCTATTTTTATGGTTTCTAGGTTAAAAGAGGTGTGGGCTATTTTACAATAGGGGTCTGTACATTTCTGTAGTGGGCTTTTGTATGAAGAGTTAGTGCTGTGTGTCTAGAAGAAATATTCTATCTCTTCACAGTGTCTTTGCTTGAGTGCTTTTACTGTATTAACATGTATATGTTTACTTTGTTTCCTCTATTTCAGTGTTTGTCAGCTGAAGAGATCTTTTCCCTTCATGGCTTTTCAAATGCTACCCAGATCACCAGCTCAAACTTCTCTGTCATCTGTCCAGCAGTCGTACAGCAACTCAACTTTCATCCCTGTGATGAGCGGCCCAAACACGATTCAAAACCAAGTCTTTCCGAAGGTATGTTGGAAGCTTGTCCTCCCATTTGTTTGAAAGTTTTATGGGGTTGTCTTAAATGACATTAACATGCTTCCTTTTCTGCTTTTATGAATCTACATAGAATCCCCTGGTAAAGTATGTATATTCTGGAAGTATGTAGAATAAGAATAATTAGAGCTCATTTAAACTTCATAAGTTATACTTTTCTATTTGTGGAGTGAAAATTATACTTGATACCATGGAAAAACTTTACAAAATCCAGTGCTTGATTTTAAACATATGTTTTATGCTGTACACATTGGATTACATATTAACTACCTTGCTCAAAATTGATCAGTTAATTTCCATTGAATTGTGCTTTTAACTAATATTAAAAACCCTGTCTATTTATCTGTGTCAGTACAGGAAATGTTATAGAGAGCCACTAGAGAACTAGTGTGTCTTTAGATTAAATCTTAAAGTACTGCATTATTACCACTATGAGATGCCTGGTGCACAGATTCGTGCACTGGTGGGGTCTCTCGACCTGGCCTGCACCCTTTTGTAATCTGGGACCTCTTGGGAGATGTCAGACTGTCAGTTTCAGCCCAGTACCTGCAGGCCAGGCCAAGGGACCCCCACTGGTGCACGAATCCATGCACCAGGCCTTTTGTATGCATATAAAATCTTTGGTTAATCTTTTCCTGCCCTCCTCACTTCCCCCTTCCCTCTGAGATTCATCAGTCTGTTTCATGTTTCCATGCCTGTGCATTGAACGTCTGCCCCCTGGTGGTTAGTTCGCATCATAGCTACCGGTTGAATGGTTGAACGGTTGACCGGTCGCTTAGGCTTTTATATATATAGACTAGAGGCCTGGTGCATGAAATTTGTGCATGGGGGGTGTGTGTCCCTCAGCCCGGCCTACACCTCCTCCAATCTGGGACCCCTCAGACATTCCTCTCACAATATGGGACCACTGGCTCCTAACTGCTCGCCTGCCTGCCTGCCTGATTGCCCCTAACCACTTTTGCCTGCCAGCCTGATTGCTCCCTAACTGCTCCCCTGCCAGCCTGGTCACCCCCAACTGTCCTCCCCTGCTGGCCTGATTACCCCCAACTGCCCTCACTTGCTGGCCTGGTCACCCCCAACTGCCCTCACCTGCCAGCCAGATCACCTGTAACTGCCCTCCCCTGCAGGCCTGATTGCTCCCAACTGCCCTCCCCCACCAGCCTGGTCACCCCCAACTGCCCTCCCCTGCTGGCCTGATGGCCCACAACTGCCCTCCCCTGCCGGCCATCTTGTGGTAGCCACCTTGTGATGACGTGAGGGCATGCATGAGGGTGCGAGGACCACCTAGGCTTTTATTAGTATAGATAATTTTCATAAATGAAAGAAAATACCAATGACAGTTTTAAGTGGCTATAATGGTATTGTCACAAAGAAAGTATTTTAAAGGAATAATCTGCTGCAAAGAAATTTTAAAATATAAGAAAATAAGTGCTTGTTTACTATATAATGTAGTTCACATACTTAAATATGAAGGGTTCTTTCACAAATGAGATAAACCAATTGTTCAGGGGGTCTATTTACCAGCTGTGTGCCATTTCTTGGTATTCCCAAATTGTTGCCCTGTCCCGCATGATATTTCAATTTTCATTGTTTTGTTTATTTGTTCATTCAATAAGTATTTATTGATTGAAATGGCAGGCACTGTTCTGTGTATTGAGGATTCAGTCATAGCAAGAAGGAAAAAACCTGCCCTCTTAGGGCTTATAATGTAGTAGAGAAGTAACATAATAAACATTTACACAAATACGCAAATAAATAATATGATTTCAGAGGGATAAATGCTTTGAAGAAAATAAAGTAGGTCACAATAGAAGGAGATGGTGGGTGCGTGTGAATTTAGATGAAAAAAAGGGAGACATTTCTGATGAGATTGCATTTGAACTGAATCCTGACTAAGGATGGAGGAGAGGGTCATGGAAAGATCTTTGGGGAAAGAGAATGCAAGGTCAAGAGATCAGTCAGCATAAGCTTGGGAATGTGCTTGGCATGGGTAGGATCAGCAAGAATGTCTGTGCGTCTGGAGCATAGTGATCAGGAGGGAGGACAGAAGGAGGGGGACCCAGGGACCTTGTTGTGTACAGTAAGTTGGTTGGATTTTATTCTGAATGTGCTATGAAGACATTGTAGGGTTCTAAACAGGAGAGGGACATGATTTTATTTGGATTTGTAAAAGATGGTTCTACCTGCAGTTTAAGGGAGAGCTGGTCATGGGGGAAGAGTAGAAGCATGGAGACTGATTGGCCAGGAGGTTGTTGCCAGGGGTTGATATTCAGGAAGATGGGGTCTGGGGCTAAGGTGGGAGAAGTAGGAGTGAGGAGAAGTGATGAGATTCAGGGTGGATTTCAGAGACTGTGCTAAAATGGTTTGGATGTGGAGGAGGGAATGATAAATCAAAGTTTAAGTCCTTAAAAGTGGATAGATGGCTGTGTCATTTTCCAGAATGAAGACTGGGGAGGAGTAGTTTGTTATAAAGGAAGCCAGCTGTGAGAATCAAGAGTAGACATGGCTTTAGACATGGTCAATTTGAGGCATTGATGTTGACCAACAAGGAGAGATATCCAGTAGGCAGTGGCATACAAACATTTAGAGCTCAGAGAATAGGTTGAGGCTGGAGATATGTCTTTTTATTTATTTAAAAATATTTTTATTGATTTCAGAGAGGAAGGGAGAAGGAAAGAGAGATAGAAACATCAATGATGAGAGAAAAATCATTGATCGGCTGCCTCCTGCACAAGTCCTACTGGGGATTGAGCTCATAATCCAGGCATGTATCCTGAGCAGGAATTGAACTGTGACCTCCTGGTTCATAGATGATGCTCAATCACTGAGTCGCACCGGCTGGGTCCACATTGTCTTTTATATTCTATGTTTACATATATAAGGAATAGAAATCACTAAGTCTACTTTGTCAATACAATTATCATTTTTTGTGAATAACAATAAGTTTAGAGCTAATTGTTCAAACACATATTTTTAATAGAATATATAAATGGGAGTATGTTTGTATTCCCATAAATCTGTTTGATTTCAGTACAGATTGTACAGCATAGTAAAGGCATAGATTCTGAAGTCAGCCCATCTGAGGTCAAACCCCAGCTCTATAATTTTCTAATTTAATATTGGCAAAGCATTTAGAATGCTTTCTGGCATGTGGTTAGGCACTATATATATGTCTGCTAAATAAAATATGTATAACAAACATAATTATGAGTACAGGAGGTGAGTCTTCAGTAAAAGCAAATTCTGTATTCTGTGAAGGTTCTGACGTTCAAACGTGTTTGTAACCCCAATTCTCAGGTTTACTCTATCTCAGGAACCAGGAGTTAGGAACAGGCAGTGGGGACTCGAAGTGAGAGAATTCTAGGGACAACACTTCAAAGCCATCAAATGGATGAGTGCAACAAATGGATGGTAAATTAAATTCTCTAGGTGAATTTTAACAATCATTTTTAATGGTCCATAATTGTCTAATTTTTTTGATGAAGTTATATAACGCTATTTAATTTAAATAATAGGTAACAATAATAGAATTTTACTTGTAGCATCCCTGGAGATCACATAGTCCAGGACTCTATAGTACAACCTGATGACTTAAGTCTTAAGCTCCAGAGAGATTACAGGCTTTCTTTAGGTACAGTACCTGAGGAAGGATGCAAGTCCAGGGCTCCTAACTCCTAAGTCTGTTGTTCTTTCACTGTACAACAGTAAGCTAAAGGAACTAAAATTGATATGCTGGTCTACTTACTATTTTTTTTAAAAAGAATGATAACATTTATTGAAGACTTGACTGTATTCCCGGGGCTATGTGTAACTGGCTTTATGTTATTCCTGTAAAAAAAAAATCTATGAAATAGAAAGATTAAAAAAATAGGTGAGGTTTTTAGAAGAATTTTCACACATATTGGCATTCGATAAATGTTAACTATTGTTACTAATATTCCCTGGAAATGCATTAAAATTTTTCCACATTCATTAAGAATCAGAAAGTCTGAAACAGACCATTAGAGGGAGTCTTATTTATATATGGAGAAGTCCAAAGAATATTTTTATACTAATTCACTCTTTGATGCCCTAGTTGAATGGATGATGGATTTCCCTTCCCCTGTGCCCCGATAACGTCCTAACAATGAAAGGAGGGGAAACTAAGTAGTGTGCCTAGAAGAGTGGTGATTCACACTCCCAGAGTTCCCCAAGTGGTTCTGATAAACGTGCACAATATTAAGGAAAGTTAGAAAGATTGGATAAGCAGATGAAATGATATTTTTTGACAGAGTTTTGGGCTGCATTTTGAAGTATGGGCTTCATTAATTAATTTTTCAAGGAATGTGTGTTATTTGCTAAGCAACATTCTAGGCACTGATGGTGAATATAACAGCCCCTTCCTTGAAAATCTTGTAATTTATATGATATAGACAAATATTTAAGTGATAAAAATCACTATCGCACACAAGAAATGGTAAGTGGCCCAATCACCTTCAAAGAGCTATAGGAAGCTTGACAAGCAAGGCACGGATGCCTGGAGGAGCTAGGGAAGCTTTATAGAGGAGGTCTTTGAGTTGGCTTGGAGAACCATGTGTGCGTTTCTCAGGCAATGAAGATAGAAACATATTTCCAGATAGAGAACCACAAGTAAAGGTAATTCTGTATTTGGAAAACATTGTGTCTGTATAAAGACCGTGTTGAGAAGGGTGTAAATAGCACCAGTGAGGCTCTATGGGACTCAGTTGATGACGGGCAGTGTCAAACAGGGGTACGAGGTGATCAGAGTTGTGTTTTAGAATAATGAGTCTGGTGGTCATGTCAAGTAGGGGAGGAAGGGCAGACAGAAAACTGTCATAATGCATTAGATGAAGGAGTTAGAGATGGTGAGGGCCTGAACTCAAGGTATCAGTAATGAGGATGGAGAAGCTGGAGTGAGAGATCTCAAGCAGAATTGACAGAGTTTGGTCACCAATCATCTATGGAATTGACTGGTAGAGTGAGCAATTGAAACTGATCCCAACATTTTTGCTATTTAAGGAGGTAGTGAACAAGGGTAGGGGAGCAGGATTTCTCAGGGGCAGGTGATGAGTTTAATATGTATATGTGGCTCTGCCTCTATTTGGTACTCAAAAACATCTTTGCATTTTAATTTTAGTTTCAACAGGTATGCATCTTGTCTGCCCAATGAGATGATAAATATTGATTGGATGAGTGAATGAATGTACGCTAGTGATGAGATAGAAAGCTTATTCATATGAAGGGAAATTACACATAGACATATTGTGGAGAAAGATGTGGGACTGAGAACTTTCTCTATGTGGAAAGTCTGAGGAGCGTAGGTATTGTTGTTTGAGGTGATAAGATAATAAATGGGAATGAGGTAGACCTTTGTAGTTCCAATGAGATGGACATGGTCAGAAGCTGTGAACTGATAGGAAAGTGGAGAAGATAGTCATGGTTAGTGCTGTGATGATTCTTGTGATGACATAGTAACATTTATTACCTGTTCTTTTCATTTGGTAGTCAGCACAGGCTACCTTATATTGCTTTGTGCATGGGTGTTTCTTCACATTTCTCAGCTCTCCAAGCAAAAGATCCAAGCTGCTTGTTGGCAAGAATCATGGTTCGCATCCTAGGCTCCATAAACATTTGCTAAGATTGCTTATTTATAGATAGACTCACTTGAACCAGAATAATGGTGAAAAGTCTTATAATCATAAAGTATATTATAAAATGTTTAGTTTTGTTGAGCCCCATGGACTCCTTAAAAATTAAATTAGCTCTACAGGAATAATGAAACATATTGCAAAAAAAATGTGAGCCCTGTAGACAAACTGTCTGGGTTTGAAATCTGCAGGATTTTCTATCTGCATGACTTGGGCAGCTCATTTGAACTCCATATGCTTTGGTTTCAACTGTATGAAAGAGATAATAGTAGTTACCTCATAGGGTTTTGTGAGGATCCAATGAATTAATACATGTTAGTCGCTCAGCACAGTGCCTGACACATGGTGAACACGCACTAAGCATTAAGTATTAGTATGCTACTCAACTGATAGTGTCCATGATTAAAGTGGCCCACCATTTAAAAATGTATTCTCGACAAAGAAGTGGCAATGTAGAGGCAGCTTTCTAATCTTTCACATTGTCTCTGTGCACAGTGTATGTGGGCCACAGGCAAAGCCACCATACCTTTCCCCTGAAACTCATATGACCTCTATATTCCTCTGAAAGGCTGAGTTTTAACTAGGCCATGAACCAATAGATAAAAGTAGGTGGCTTGAAGCCTGGGGACCTCAGATTGTCACTATTCTAGGTCTTATGCAGATTCTCTGTAAGCTATACAATTCTTTGATCCCATAATGATGACTTAAGAGTGATGAAAGCATAGGCAGTGTTTCTGTTAATATTTATTATGCTATGTGGTCTCAATTTTCTGTATAATTTTCATTGAGATGATTTTGTTCTTTACAAGAAGAAATTGGTTTAAAGCTTTTAAAGAAGAAATGTGTTTCAGGTTTAATGGAGAGTAAGACTTCATTTGGCTCCTTTGCGCTGATTAATTTCTCCTCTTTCCCTCTTATTCACAGTATGGGGATATGGATTCCTGTCAGTGACAATCATTAATCTGGCATCTCTCCTCGGATTGGTTTTGACTCCGTTGATAAAGAAATCTTATTTCCCCAAGATTTTGACCTATTTTGTGGGGCTGGCTATTGGGACTCTATTTTCAAATGCAATTTTCCAACTTATTCCAGAGGTAAGGGTGTTAGCTACCTATTTCTGTGAATAATTGTTTCTTTAAAATGTTTTAGCACTTTGTATATTTTAAACCTCCATGATTCTCACAGAATTTTATGGTCTGGTTTATGGTGTTTTGAATAAAAAAGCAGAATCACAGCAAATGAAAAAAGCTTGTCTCAAGCTTTAGGGAATGTCAGTGGCAGAGATAAAATTAATATTCCTGGAGAACAGCCACCAGGATGTGCTCAGATAGGGCCTTAACATTTTATTCTATCCTGCATTTGGGACACCTCCAAGGACCTTCACATTTTATTCTATCCTGCATTTGGAAAATTTAATTTCTCAACATACTTCCATTATTTATTTATTTATTTTTCTAAAGAGCATGCAATGTCAAATTTACTGAAGATATAACACAAAATTCTCTTATGTATTTACTACAGCTACTGAAGCCCAGAGGGTCAATAAGAGTGTGGTTGACAGACCTTTTAATTTTCTTTTGACTGTGGAAAAAAATCAATTGAGGTCAATGAATAAACAGCAGATTATTTTTTCCTTTTCATAAGATGTATTATTGATCTGACATTGACAATAGTGCACTATTCAGTTAGTCAACACATAACATATATGTTTTATTTTAGATCTATACGATGGTCAGCCAGTATAAGGAAGAAAAAGGAAGGAAAATAATTGAGAGGGAAGAGAGGGGAAAGAGAGAGACATTAGTAGGAAGAAGGGGAGCTAAGGAAATATATACACACTAAAGGTCTGGTGCACGGATTTGTGCATTGGTGGGGTCCCTCAGCCTGGCCTGTGCCCTCTCATAATCCAGGATCTCTTGTGGGATGCTGGACTGTTGGTTTCGGCCCTTGGGGATCAGGCCAAAATCAGCAGTCTGATATCCCCTGAGGGATGTGGTAGTGCGTGAAGCAGCAGGCGGCTGGGGAGGAGCCCGAGCCCGGGTTGGGCACCGGCTGCTCCTGCTCAATCTGGCCCCGCTGCCCCACAGCCTTGCCACAGAGGCGAGAGAAGCTTGCGCAGCCGCAGCTGCACTCGCCAGCCTGGCTCTGCCCGTCAGTCAGCTGAGCGGCACTCGCACTGTGGGAGCAGCTCCTGCATTGAGCGTCTTTCCCCTGGTGGTCAATGCGTGTCATAGCGACCAGTTAAATTGTCGACTGGTCAAATGGTGGACCGGTTGCTTAGGGTTTTATATATATATAGATGAACTGTATCTCCTCCACCACCAATGAGTCCTGAGCAAAGAGAATAATAGTAGTTCAGGCTATTATTTCATCTCATAATTTTTAGAAAATTATAACTAAAGCTTCTTTTAATTTTCACAGCTATACATGAAATTGAGGATTTTCTTAGAGTCATAGACTTATGATTGTTGTTATTGTTATCATTACATCTAGAAAGGTCATCTCAACTAGAGATATAATCAGCTAGCAACAAAACTAGTATGACAATACAGATTTTCTAATTAATAATTTTATATATAACATACATGCAATATATTTAATATAATATAATGTTATATGTGTATGTATTAACTTATCTGAAATTTGGATCAAATATTTAAAAACTGATATTGTGTATGGACTGGGGATTCCACATTTATGATTTTTGAGGTTTTCTATTTTATTGAAAATATAGTAATACATAAGAAATGTCTTAGGAAAATAAGAAACTCTTTCAACAGCATTTGTTGGATATTCTTTTGCCTGTAGGTGATAATTAAGTAATTATGGCTGTAAAAAGAAAGTTATATAAACATTAGATAATCTGTCTTTGTAATATTACCTCAAATTTTTATAGATAATTATTTCTTCTTTTGGCAAAATTCTTTCCCTTTTTTTACTTCATTTGATTTTCATAACCTCTGTATTACATATGTAGAGTAGGTGTGTTTGTGCCAGTTTTTGCACTGCATAAATAAGCATAGAGGTCAGTCAAATGAAGATGTGGCTGTGAGCTCTTCCCAGAGGCAGGCATAGAACAAGAACCAAGGCATCCTCTATTCTGGTTTCTCTTCAAAGGGAAGATTTACAATGTCTGGAATGGTGTAAAGCTTTCTCCTCTTATTTTATTTATTTTAAGCTTGTGCTTCTTGTCTTTTAGAAATATCTTTTTATAAGTTCAAACTCCAATTCTTGTCCTATATCCTTTATTTTATTTTTATTTTATTATCATTATTTTTTGTTGTTGTTAATCCTCACCAGATAATATTTTTCCAGTTTTATTTTATTTTTATTTTTTTCCATTTTTTTATTAAGGTATTATATGTGTACATACCTTACCATTGCCCTATATCCTTTAAACAATGAATTCTCATACTCATCCGTGTGTGCTTGCACATGCACGTGCCTGCCTGGAACCTTAAATATTTTCTTCTTTATTCTTGGGCCCAGTTCTTAATTTATTGAATTTCATTAGCTCTTATTAAGATCCTCTAGATTCAAGAAGATCTCCTGTGGGAAAACAGTAATCCAAGTGGCTTGCCATATTGCTTTAAAAATTTGACTCTGGCCCTAGCTGGTTTGGCTCAGCCTGCAGATTGAAGGGTTCTAGGTCCCATTCTGGTCAAGGGCACATGCCTGGGTTGTGGGCTTGATCCCCAGTGGGGGGGCATGCAGGAGGCAGCAAATCAATGATTTCTCTTATCATTGATGTTTCTACCTCTCTCTCCCTCTCTCTTCCTCTCTGAAATCAATAAAAATATATTTGACTCCGGATATGTTAGACAAATACATTTCTTTTAGAGAAAGCCAATAATGTTTCATTTGCTGGTATCTTTATTACCTAGATCTAATGCTATCTTACAGATGTGGGGTTCAGTGCTGCTTCTTTACCACTAAAGTTTCCTCTTTCAAGGCACATATTGCTGCAGGTGTTGGAGCTAGGAAATAAGATACTTGGGTTTTGTTTACTGGAGCATCCTCTGGTCAGGTCTGGTCAGGAGATTTCTAAAACATCTCTTACAGTTTGCTTACTTGAACCTTTGTTTTGTGATTTTGGCAGGTAAGTTCTCAATATTACCTGGATGTGGAGATGGGCATAGAACTCCAGTGAAAATTGAAAACTGAGGAATTTTAGTATTATTTGCTAGAAATCAAATAGTATTACTTGGTTTTACCTGAATTGCCTTTTTTTTTTTTTCTCCCCAGGCATTTGGATTCAATCCCAAAACTGACAACTATGTTGAGAAGGCTGTTGCTGTATTTGGTGGCTTTTATTTACTTTTCTTTTTTGAAAGAATGCTTAAGATGTTATTAAAGACATATGGTCAGGTAAATGGACTTTATTTAAAACTTTTGCTATTTTACCTGCCAAAGCTACTTTATAAAGGTGAATAAAGGAAGGAATTTTATTCTTAGAATTTCATGAACTGTTCATGTATTAGATTTGTGAAAGTGAGGACAAAGAAAAGAGTCAATATATTGATAAGTATAAGAGACACACTTGGTTTATTTTGTAGAATTTGGAGTTACTACTAATAATTTAATGTTGAATAACAGATGTATTCTATTCATAGTCAACAGAATAAGAAGATATATACATTCTAACATGAGAAAACAGACACAACAGACTCTAATAAATGAGGATACATTTAAAGGTAGATCTTAAAAATCTAAAAAGGTTAGGGTACATGCAGAATAGACATAACAATACTCTCTTGTGGATAAAAAGCACTGACCTCTATTTTCTTGTTTATATGAGCCATCTTTTTTCTTCTTATAACCCCTTTTTACTTTTTTAATTTTCCCATGTAGAATGATCATGCCCACTTTAGAAATGATGACTTTGGCCCTTCTCCGGAAAAAAATCATCAACCTAAAACATTATCTGCCATCAATGGTGTGACATGCTATGCAAACCCAGCTGTCACAGAGCCTAATGGACACATCCATTTTGATAATGTCAGTGTGGTATCTCTACAGGTATGGTAATTCCATTTTCTTTTTAAGCACTGATCCTTTACACTATGTGAGTGATGATTGTTGTGAATACAGCCATGTCAGTATTTTGTACATTTAAATGGGTCAGACTTACTCCTGTATATGTGGGATAAGTAAAAGGTATTTTCCCCTTTCCCTCCCTATGTTTACTCTAAGCAAGTAAGTTAAGCAAGACATTGTGGTTTACTGTATCTGAGGCTTCACTATTCTCTAAGATTGTTTGACTATGTAAGAATCACTTAGATTTATACAATGATATGTAGCAACATGAATCAAAGCATTTCTCTTATTCTGCAATTCTTTCTGCGTCTGAAACCAAATAATCCCTTTGAGAGATTTTGAAACTGTAAGAAGAAAGAAGATGTGTAAACTATTAAAATTATTTTCAGTAATTAAATTGACTTAGAATTTGTATTCCCGTCTTCTAAATCACAATAGGTATCATTGCTTGAACAAATATTATATGCCAGGTTGCATGCTAGGTACTTAAATATATTTTATTTCATTTACTTTCTATAATACCTATTCAAAATAGGGTTTGTTTTCTTTATATTAGGAATATTTCAGTTTCAAGTGATGGGAATCAAATCCCAATTATGTATGCCAAAAGGAGGATTTATTGGAAAGATAGTGGAATGTCTAATGTAATAGCCCAACTATAGGAAAAGCAAGAACCTAGGGACCATGAGAACCATTAGAACCCCCTCTTCTTCTCCTCTTTGCATGCTCGTCTTCATTATGTACCAACTCCTAAATAAGCGTGAAACGCAGACACTCGCAACTCCTGAGATTGATGTCTTATAATCTCAGCTACAAAAGGAAATTGACCTGACTCTTTCAGTCTTAAATACAGAATTCCTGGCAAGGGTCTTCTTGACCCATTTGAATTAGATGTCTACTTCTAGACTAATCCAAGTGCTTAGAGGCTTGTGCCCCTAATATGGTCCCCAGGGAATATGGATGCTGTAGAGGAGTGAGTGTTAAAAAGGATGCTGGGGTGATAGTGTCATTGGTGTTCACAAACAATTCTCATTTGACAGACTAAGAAAGTGGAGCTCTAGTTGTTAAATAACCTCTCCAGAGTCATTCAGCTTGTAAATGACAGATTCACAAGCTACAAAGTTAAAAGCAATACAAAAGTTCACAATTAAAAAAAAACATCAAAAGGAAAGCCAGCTAAGGGAGAAAAAGGTAAAAAAAAAGATATCTGAAAAGATCATTTTGGAAAATGACCTGAATTTCCTTCTGGAAAGAAAACATGGTTAGTCATATTCTCCTCCAACTGCTTAAGGAAAATCTCAAGTGCATTTGAAGAGGCAGTTTGTGTTTGCACTAAGCTGAGAGAGAAAATAATTTCGTTCAATGTACTGAAGGATGCTTTCAGCCAAGATATTGCAAAGAATATGGAAATGTTTAAATAGATGATTTCTTATAATAATTACAATTAACATTTATTAAGTGCTCAAGGACCACACCTGAATTTTAGGTGAATGATATCATTTGATCCTCATAATAGCCAAGGAGACAAGTAGTGTTATAATTAGGAGACTATGGCTTAGAGAGGTTAAATAACAAATGCAAGGACACACAGATCCTAAATGGCCAAGTTTGGATTAGGACTGAGGTCCTCTGATGTTGAAGGCTGTACTCTTACATACCATGCCGAATTGTATTCCTCATGTCACTGCTCTACTGGAACCAAGATGACATTGACTCTGAACTTAATAAATACTAATTTTTTTGTAGGGGAAAGAAAATAATTTGGCCCCAGAGAATTGCTGTCTGAGGCCAAAAAATTTAATTGTTCAAGATTTGATTTTAATTTATACATATATATATATATTTTAAATTCTTCCCCTCCACTTGCTAATTTTATTTGGTATTGGTTTCAGGTCTATTGCTTATGTGTTAGACAATCATATACTTTATGTAGTGTTCCCTTGATATTTCCAGTATGATTTTAGTTTTAAGTTTTAGGGCTCCTGGTTTATAATTCATTATGGCCAGAAGACATGTTGGCAGTAAATGTGACAAAGTTGGGGTCCGATACATGATCCTGTTTTACATAGTTTAGGAATGTCAATCAAAAGGACATTCTTACTCTACTTCTGTTTGTAGTGCTAGTTTACAGGCTTTCATTTATTGATTCAATAAACATTTATTGATATCTTCTCACTATCCTAGGCATTGGAGATTCAGAAGTGAACAAATTCTTGTGGAGCTTAAAGGTTACTCAGCTGAAAAAACAACAACACAGTATAGAAAAGTGCAAAACAAGAATATATCAGTTAGCAATAAATAATTGGATGAAAATAAAACTTGGTGATGGGGAAGCTTTGTTTGATTGCCTGATCAAGAAAGGTCTCTTGAGCCCAGTCAATGTGGCTCAGTGCTAGAGCATCGACCTATGAACCTGGCAATCAGTTCTATTCCCATCAGGGCATGTGCCTGGGTTGCAGGTTTGATTCCCAGTGTGGGGCATGCAGGAGGCAGCAAATCAATGATTCTCTCTCATTATTGATGTTTATCCTTCTCCCTTCCTCTCTGAAATTAATAAAAACATATTAAAAAAGAAAGAAATGTCCCTTAAGAGGTCAGTGGAAAACTGGATAATGAAAAAGAGCCAGCCATGTAAATATATGGGAAAAGAATGTTCTAAAAGTTTTGAGAATAATCAAACAGGTCACATATGAGGAATCTGGAAACTAAATTGTACTTCCTGACATCAATGCGAGAGGCCAGTGACACAATTTCTTTATTCTGAATAGAAACAACTGTGGAATTGTATACATAGGTAAACTAACAATCTAGTGAGAAGGTGGAATGAAGCTTGGGTTCTGGAAATATATTTCCAGGAATAAAAAGTCAAACTGAAGGCAGAGAAGGTGGGTACCAGAATGATGACCATGTACCAGGCCCTGAGATAAGCCATATAAATAGTCCAGACACTAATTTCCTATGGGGATTATTTTGCGGCCATTTTGGTTGAAGATATAGTCTTAAATGAAGAGAGATTTAAACAAATTGAGCAAAATACAATTATTTTCAGTTTTCTCATTATATTGCATTAAAAAATTCAAAGGAATAGAAATTAAGAAATACCACAAGGGTCTAAATATAACTTGAAGAGACAGTTGGGATTGAGCTATAAGTGATTTTAATAAAAAAATTAAAATATTTAAAAAAATATTTTTGATTATATAAATAATTTAACCCAGGTGACCCCAATTACAATGATCAAACATGAGATGTAAAATTTATGGATCATTTCTGAGTCCACGTATTGCCTTAATATTTTTGTTGATGATTCCTGTAGCTACTGCTTTCACACAAGGAAGATTTTTCCAAATTGCGAAGAGTAAGAACGTATCTAAGAGTGAGTTATAAAAAGTCATTTAATTTGACATTACTATCAATAGAACACAAATTGTGTGACTAGATGATATCAGCACGATTCATGATTTTGCTTAGAGTGTGGGAAGAACAACGAATTGTTACAGAATAATTAAAATGCATGACTTAGGGATGTCTCTATTGAGATTCATCCACACAATTCTGGTCCATCACAGAATACTCAGATGTGCAATAATATTGATGTTTAGTTGCTTGTGGAATTTTGTTTATATCTGGTCATATAAAAAGTATTGCTTTACAAAAAGTTTTAAAAATTGTATTGCCATAGAAACATATTTCTCACACTAGGAGGGTAGAAGGTATTTTACTTAACAGTTTGTTAGCTTGATTGTAATGTCTAAATATTTATACCAATGATGTGGAACTTCCTTAGTACCCTTGCTCCAGACCAGTGGTCGGCAAACTCATTAGTCAACAGAGCCAAATATCAACAGTACAACGATTGAAATTTCTTTTGAGAGCCAAATTTTTTAAACTTAAACTTCTTCTAACGCCACTTCTTCAAAATAGACTCGCCCAGGCCGTGGTATTTTGTGGAAGAGCCATACTCAAGGGGCCAAAGATCTACATGTGGCTCGCGAGCCGCCGTTTGCTGACCACTGCTCCAGATCCAGTGCATATGAGGCTCTGCAGTCCCTGTGGGATATGGTGATCCCACACAGGAACATGTGCATTTTCAGGAAAAGTGGGAGTACAAGGGGGTCATAAAAAGGCAGTTATGAGGGAAGAAGGGAGCACAGGATTCCATTTCTCCACTTCCTCAGTTATTGCCACTAGGTAATATTTCACATCTCACCTTGCGACACTTGCTGCTTTGTTCTTTTCTCTCTAGTTACTGTATAGTCTTGTGGAGAAGTCATTTAAGCATCTGTGCAGCCAGGTGCATTTTTTCCCTGAATCTACAGCTTTGGAAGGACTGTGTTTACTAGTTGTTTAAAAAAACATTTTTTTTCAATTGCGGTTGACATTTAATATTATTTTGTATTAGTTTCAGGTGTTCAGCATAGTGGTTAAACAGTTACATACTTTATAAAGTCCCTTGATATTTCAAGTACCCACCTGGCACCAAACATAGTTATTACTATATATATATATATATATATATATATTTTGATATAGCAAAGATGAAGATTTATTGAAGAACAAGTACAGAGTCCCATGTAGAGAGGGGGAAGAGTCCCACAGAACTGACTCCCACATGGGGAGGGGGAAGAGTCCCCACAATATATTTTTTTAAAATATATTTTATTGATTTTTTTTTACAGAGAGGAAGAGAGAGGGATAGACAGTTAGAAACATCGATAAGAGAGAAACATCGATCAGCTGCCTCCTGCACACCCCCTATTGGGAATGTGCCTGCAACCAAGGTACATGCCCTTGACTGAAATTGAACCTGGGACCCTTCAGTCTGCAGGCTGATGCTCTATCCACTGAGCCAAACCAGTAAGGGCAGTTATTAGAATATTATTGACTATATTTCCTGTGCTGCACTTTACAACCCTGACTATTTTCTAATTACCAATCTGTGCTTCTTAATCCCTTCTCCTTTTTCACCAAGCTCCCCAACTGTATCTATGAGTCTGCTTCTATTTTGTTTGTTCATTAATTTTGTTCTTTATATTGCACATATAAGTATTTATTAATTGTGGATTCCTTAGGAATGCTAGGTATTTTGGAAAGTGTTAGCTCTTCAAGGCCACTAGAGGGCCCATCTAAGCTCATTTCTCCTGGACTGTAATCCATTTCATCTTCTAAATGAAAACCTCTTGTGCTTTCATTTAAGAATAGATGCTAATAAATATAAAGTGACATGAACCACCTATTTTCCCTTATAGAAGAAAATTAATATCATCCATTTTTAGAAATTGACTATTGTAAATTTTATGTTTAAAATTGAGGTGCAATGAAGAGGACTCTAGCTGCAAAGTAAGGTGAAGTTCGGGACACATACTTTGTCAATACTGGCAGGAAGTGAAAATGTACAAATATAAAGATAACCTATTTGATGTTCTTGGGTCTCTGTGAGAGTATAATAGATTTTAAAAACACTCAATTCATTCATCAAATATTAACTGAGTACCTAATGTGTACTTGGTGCTATTCTAAGAACTGGGAATGCATTAATGGAACAGAAAGAACTTTCTGCCCTTTCATAATATAACTGAAATATCACATAATATTATACTGAAAGTGGAAAGCACTTTTTTTTTTAAAGTATCAGTCACAAAAACTGATCAGACACCCTGGGTATATGTGTGAGGTTTGCCTATGAGTCTTCTTTCCTGGGTGGGTGCTTTTCTTTCATTCTTGCCTGGAGATGGGAAGGGCTGTAGATGTTCATGACTGCCCATGTGGGGATGAAGTGGGGGAGGCGAAGGGGTCTGGAATGCAGTGAATATCTGACTTAAGGACTTTACTTCACTCCAAGCTTCATTTGTGCTTTCTGTTCTTGAATTTACCCAAAGGATAAATCTCTAGTTATTTGAGGTGGTTGCCTTGCTGCATTGGCTTGGGAACAGGATCTGGGTTTCTCATTGCTTCCTAAATGAACGTACAACTAATTCCCTTATTTTCAGTTTCACTCTTTACCTGCCACGTTCAGAGGTACTTGGCGCCTTCAGTCCCTCCATGTGTCTGAGGTTCTGGGCCTGGCTTCCTTTTGGTTTTTGTTGAATTTTCTCTCTGTGAAATCAGTTAGAACTCACCTTCCTCTTTTTGGCTCCCAAAATAAATATCTCAGTGCTTATCATGTCATCTTTCATTCCTTCTGTCCCTGTGACTTTATGACTTTCTTATTCTTTTATTTCAGGGAGTCTCAGGAGGGACTAGAGAAAAATATGTATGTCCAGTTTGCCATCTTTCACCAAAGACCTATTTTCTATTTTAAATCACATAGATTTTTGTTGTTGTCGTTAATCCTCACCTGAGGATATTTTCCCACTGATTTTCAGAGAGAGTGGAAGGGAGGGGGAAAGACAGAGAGAGAGAGAGAGAGAGAGAGAGAGAGAGAGAGAGAGAGAGAGAGAGAAGTATCGATATGAGAGAGATATATTAACTGGATGCCTCCCGCATGCACCCCGACCAAGGCCAGGGATCGAACCTGCAACTGAGCGTGCTCTTGACAGGAGTTGGACTCAGGACCCTTCAGTCCCTGGGCTGATGCTTTATCCACTGAGCCCAACTGGCTAGGGCCACATAGATTGTTCGTGTCAAAAGATTGACAAACAGAAATCAGTTACTTTTCTGTCTGTGCCTATATTAACAATTAGTTATAATTGAAAACTATATAGGGAATAAAATGATATAAGAAGTGGTTTTCATTGCCTGCTGCTTCCAGAAAAGCTGGTTTAATTAGCGGGAGATGATGTCCCGCCTAGACGATCAGGAGGAGGAATTCTGGGTGCGCTTGGTTGGTGGTGAAATTAGCTCTCACCAGATCCATCTCTGTGCCTCGCTGCCCACACCAGGCCATTTTATCTGGCAATAGTCTATGTGTTGCCAAAGTCATAAAAATTGGTGCCTAACTCCACTTGAATTAGCCCACACTTCACTGATATTAACAGCACTTTTATTCATCATTAGTGACGACCTTTTCATATTTTCAAGAATAATTTTTCTAAAAAAATGTTTTTCATTACTCCCTAAAATTCTCACTTCTCTTCCTCCTCTAGTGGAGACTGGGATCATTATTTGGACTTAGTGTGTCATCTCATCTGCTACTTCCTGGGAAACTGCTGTCTCCTTATCTGTTCTCTACCTTCCCTTTTGTGTCAGAACTGGCATCCTTCCTCTTTTTAAGGCCAGTTCTTCCCAATGTGCTCATCTTCCTGTTGTCATTTACCTTTCCTGAATCTCTCCTTCTCCCCATGTCTGCAAACATGCTCTCATCTTTTCTACCTTACTCTTTTTTTTTTCTCTTGACTCTGTTACTGTCCAAGATTTCTCAAACTTTCTACTTCCTTACGCTGGTCACTGTTCAACTTCTTGAAAGACCAGCTAATCCTGAAATGACTATGTGTCAGACATTGTCTTCATTGCTTTACATATATTAACTCATTGACGCCTAACTAACAACCCTCCGAGGTAAGTACAACTGTCACCTGCATCTTAAAGGCATGGAAACTGATGTATAAAGAAGTTAAGTAACTGAGCCAGGGTCACATAGGCACTGAGTTAAGATTTAAACCCGGTCATCCTGGTTCCAAGGTCCATGTGGTTAACCATTACCCTGCAATGCACTGCCTGCTATTTCCACCTGCTGAGCAGTCTTTACATGCCCCCTCCTCTTCTTCATCATATCCTCAAATATCGAATTGTGTACATTTAAAAAAACTCTACCTATTCTCTAAATTTTCTATTTTGAATGATAACCAGTGATTTTCCTAGGCAGCATGCCATAATCTTAACACTCACTCCTCGCCCCCCTTCAGTCCCACCACCCTCCCAGGCATTCCTGTAGATACTTGAGTGTCTGTTATTGACTAAATACTATTGACTATAAAGGCAGATTTTTCACTGAAAGCCATTCCCTACCTTTTGGAATTGCTCATTAGTTAGTCGTTTTCTGTGATGTAGTACTATCCTTCTGCTGCTGTTTTAGCTTTTGAACCTCTCTCTCTCTCATTTATTTATTTATTTATTTTTATTTTTTATTTTTTTTTCTTAATTAAATCTTTATTGTTCAGATTATTACAGGTGTTCCACTTTTTTTCCCCCCATAGCTCCCCTCCACCTGATTCCCCACCCCACCCCATGCCCTTACCCCCCGCCACTGTCTTCATCCATAGGAGTAAGATTTTTGTCCAATCTCTTCCCGCACCTCTCACACTTGCTTCCCCTGAGAATCGTCAGTCCACTCCCTTTCTATGTCCCTGATTCTATTATATTCACCAGTCCATTCTGTTCTTCAGATTTTTTATTCACTTGATTTTTAGATTCACTTGTTGGTAGGTATGTATTTGATGTCATTTTGTTGTTCATAATTTTTATCTTTACCTTTTTCTTCTTCTTCTTCTTCTTAAAGAATACCCTTCAGCATTTCATGTAATCCTGGTTTGGTGGCGATGAACTCCTTTAGCTTTTTCTTGTCTGTGAAGCTCTTTATCTGACCTTCAACTCTGAATGATAGCTTTGCTGGGTAGAGTAATCTTGGTTGTAGGTTCCTGCTGTTCATCACTTTGAATATTTCTTGCCACTCCCTTCTGGCCTGCATAGTTTCTGCCGAGAAATCAGCTGACAGTCGTATGGGTACTCCCTTGTAGGTAATTAACTGTTTTTCTCTTGCTGCTTTTAATATTCTCTCTTTGTCTTTTGCCCTTGGCATTTTAATTATGATGTGTCTTGGTGTGGTCCTCTTTGGGTTCCTCTTGTATGGGGTTCTGTGCACTTCCTGAACTTGTACGTCTATTTCTTTCACCAGGTAGGGAAAGTTTTCTGTCATTATTTCTTCTAATAGGTTTTCAATATTTTGCTCTCTCCCTTCTTCTGGCACCCCAAAAATTCGGATGTTGTTTCGCTTAAAGTTGTCCCAGAGACTCCTTACATTATCTTCATATTTTTGGATTCTTTTTTCTTTTTGTTTTTCTGGTTGGATGTTTTTTCTTTCCACATATTTCAGATCTTTGGTTTGATTCTTGGGGTACGTTGATCTACAGTTGAGTTTCTGCATATTCGTTATTTCAGACAGTGTATGCTTCGTTTCTGACTGATCCTTTTCCATTTTTTTGGCATTCTCATTAAGCTCCTTGAAGGTCTCACTAAGCTCCGCAGAAGTGTCATCAAGTTTCTCGGCGGTTTTTAGAAGATTCTTGAGTAACCTTATAAATGTGATTCTGAACTCTATGTCATCCAGTAGTTTGTTTTCCTCCGTTTCTTTCATTCGTGACATGTTTCTTTGTTTCTGCATTTTGGCTGCTTCCCTGTGTTGATGGAGTGGCTTTTTGTGGTAGGTGACCTATAGGGGGCAGTAGCTCAGCCTCCCCAATCCCCTGATGTGGATGCTCTTGGTACACCCCTTTGTGGGCTGAGTGCAAAGTCTTGGTGTAGTTAAGCCTGAATTGCTGTTGGTACACTGGGAGGAATTGACCTCCAGGCCAATTAGCTGTGAGCACTCCCTGTGTCTATAATGGAAGAAGTGCTGCGCTGAAGACACACTTATGGGGCAGGACTTGTTTCAGTGGGGCTTTGGTGCTCACTGAGTCTGCCTCTTGAATGTGTCACTTATGGATGTGAGGAGTTGAAATCTGGTGTCTCACACTGACCACTAGGTACACTGGCTTCTGGATCTCCAATGGGGTGCAGGTCAGCTACTGTCTGAGGCCACTCAGCAGGAGCTACAGTGAGAGCTGCAGTTTTCTCCTCTTTGCTTGGAGTTTGGAGGTTTTGGAGCTGTCTGACCTGGGCTGCAAGTTTTCTAGGTTAAGCTGCGATAGGGCAGGCTTTCTTATGCTAATTGAGCTGCTTGGAGCTTGGGTGGGTTTGTAGGTTGTGTGGGGCGGGGTCTCAGGGCGTCACTAGGTTAGGGCGTGGCAAACAGCAATGGCTGCTAGTAAGCCGGCTCTGTGTCCCCGACTGTGTCCTGGAGTCCCGTGCCCCAGTGCCGTAAACAATTATTCCTGCGCGCAGCTCTGCAAGCAAGCCACTCTCGCTGGCAGACAGTCCACCTTCTCCCTGTAGGAGTTTGGGTCCCCCGCGTCTCCCCAGAGACTGGATTTCAGAGTAATCGGGGGTTTGTCTCCGTTCAGGTTGAAAAAAGCAACGCACCCAGTCGCCCGCCGCCAGCCCGGATCACGCGCCTCCGTACCTCAGCTTTTCAGCGCTCGTGCACATCTCTAAGCTCTTTTCTCTTTCCTTCTAGTTGTAGAACTTCCACTCAGCCAGCTTTCCCGTGGTTCTGGGTGATAGACGTTTTGTCTTTTAGTTGCAGTTTAAATTGTTGTGGGAGGCAGCAGTTTAGGTGTTTACCTATGCCGCCATCTTGGATTCTCCTATTTATTTTTTTGCAGACCCAGTAGGTTTAGAGGAGAAAGCAAGGGGTTCGCATTTTGCATTTTAGCAATGAAACGTTTGTTGTGTGACTTTTGGAAAATTAACATCTGTGCACCTTTGTTTGCTCATCTGTTAAATAATAAGGAAACGTCTTTAAATTAATGATTTTTTTTGTGAAAATTAAATAATTTATTATGGGTCAACTTTGTAACAATGTGTCCGATACATTGTATGCGTATGATAACTATACATTTCTCTTCTTCTGTTCAACTTTTTCCTTCTCTTTTCTTTTTAATCATAGTAATTCATCAAATCCTGTCACTAACTTTCATTACTCTGGGAATGACTTCTAAATCTATATACTTAATTACTCACAGATCATCATTTAGAAGAGGACTTTTTATACTAAATCATAAAGGCTTTTGACTCTATTTGTATTTTCCTTCTGGAACAGAAAAACACAACGAGAGGATAAGACATAGAGAATTTCATGCATTCTCATCTCTATTATTTATCTTTTTTTACAATTTGAGTACTTTTCCTAGGTTTGGTGTTTAAAACTTGAAGGCCATTTGGTAATAAAGATAACCTTCTGAATGTAAATGCTTGCAGGCCTGCCATTGACCTCTGTCAGACAGTCTAAGAGAACTTGAAACATTTACTCCCACTTAATGAAATAAAACTTTAAAGTCCAATTTAACCTGCCATTTGAATGATATCATCAGTTTTTGCCTCACAGATTCTCTCTATCAGAGTTGTTCAGCTGTGCACTCCGTCACACTCTGATACATTTGGTGCGTTTGAAAGGGCATTAAAATAATGACACTTTCATTATGTATGAAAGTTATTTGATTGTCATATTATTGAAATAATTGGAGTGCATAAAACCTCTTAAAATTGAATTAAGGGTTGTAGTTCATGCTGTTAATTTTTAAATCTGGATATAAAAATTTTATATAGATTAATTACAAAGATGAAAAATTTAGTGATACAAGGGTAAAAATTATAATTTTTTAAAAGATGAGACAGAGCACTAGTGAGTAAAATCACACTGCTAGAGATAGTATTGCGATCTAAATTAAATCAGAACTCAAATGGAAATGTTTGAAGTAGTCAGAGCAACTTGCCAAAAAGGGAATCAGTCATTAAGAACTACTTTTGTTTTCTCAGATAGAACCATGTCCCAGGCATGTAAATTTGGCAAAAGTATTGTTGATATGCTAAGTGAGGAGGGACTTAGGGCCATCTGTTGTAACTTCTTTAATTAGCCAATCACTTGGCCAGCTAGGACATTTCTGATTTCACACAGGGAGGTTGGTTGCTTCACCATTGACAAGGAAATTTTATAAAGAAAGAATGTTTTTACTACCAACTACTAGGCTAGCTTGGAGAATAAAATAAGATAATGTATATAAAAGTGCTTTGAAAGGTACCGAAATCTGTACTATTTAATCTATTAAGGGTTGCTTAAGGGACTGCTAGGATATCTAAGTGAAAAGGGAACATTTTAGTTAATTGTCTGATCAACATTTAAATGGTTAGTATTTTTGTGGAGTTTATCATTTCAATTTGTTGATGTGTGCTTTCAGGTCATGCGAAAGTAATTAAAATGTTATTAAATTTGGCTTCTGGCCATAACTTCTAGACTTTGAGGGATTTCTTTTCCCTCTGTATATAGTCCTCTCCCCCAATCTAATTTCTGTTGAATGAAGGAATATTTTGAAGTAAAACTGAAAAGAAAGAAAAGGCGTTCAAAGACAAGACTTTCCAAGAGACATCCTCTCAACTCCCTAAACATTGGAGAGAAATCTTGACTAATTCCTATCCTACACATTGCTTGCCAAAGAACCTTTAAAAATCCACTCAGAGTCCTACTCACAGTGGACAGAAACCTTTTGTGAATTATCAGGATAAGATACCAAAACCTTCTTGGCTTCTAACTTGATTTAGTATTTCTATTTCATTTCATTTATTTATTTACTTATTCATTCATCCATCCATTCATTCCTTCATTTCTGGCCATTATCAATTTCTGTAATTTTATTATGCTTTTAACACTTTAAGTATGCATTTTTATTTTCATTTTTTTGTGTTATGTTGTCTTTATTTATTTCATTTCATTTTTTCTGATATAACACTTTGATTTTTATTTTATTTTTATTTCCATTACCATTTTTCGCCTCTATGCCTTCTTCTACCTGTCTCCTGTCCCCGCAATCACCACACATTCATTTTAACTGTGTGATTTCACTACTACTTGTTTTCCATTTCCTCTGATAGTGATGATTTCTTTCTTTCCAGCTTTTTGCTGTAGTAATGCTGCTATGTACCATTCTTACCCACATCTCATTGTGTCTGTGTATGAGAGCTTGTCTAGGCTGAGGTGGGTGCTGAAGGCATTTCGAGTAAAATAATTTTGTGTGTGAAAATTTCCTGTACATTGTAGTCTGTTAAGCATTTCTGGTTCCCAGAGTACTATTTGTCAGTAGCAGCGCTACAGTCATTAATGACAAGCGAAAAATAGTCACCATTACCTTCACATTTCTAAATGCCCTAGGGTGGCATTTAGGTAGTTTCAGATTCAGAACCATTATCTTTTCTCAACTGGGTTGTTGTGAGACAAGTAAGCCTCATAGAAAACAATTTGTGACTATTTTCTCTTTCCTTGTAAGGATGACACAAAATGCATAGTGCATTCTACATGCACAAAAGATAAATTAATTTACTTTGTATAATAGATACCTTAAGGCATTAAACTTAATTGTCCTGCAGAACCTCTGTGAGAAAGGTTGGGCTACAGAGCTAGGCCTATAAGAAATGAGTCGGAGTCTGCATATAAGTGATTTTACTGAATAACAACAAATTGCTCTCCACCTGCTATGTTTAGTCACACTTTCATCAACAGCAGAAGAGAATTCACATTTTCTCTACATCTTGGACAATACTTGAAAATTTCAGACTTTCAAAAATTTATTGTCAATTTAATGAGCTTGAAATGGTATCTTTTTGTGATTTGTCTTTGCATATTTCTGATTACTAGCAAACTTTAACATCTCTTTATGTGCTTAATGGTCAAAAGTTTGCTTTTGTGTTTCCTGTTCACCTATTTCACATGTTTTTAGTTGTCTTTTTTACTTGATTTGTGTTAAAGAAACATTCGTTAAAATGGTAAGGAAGTCTTTCACCAAGACTGTAACAATATGGGTTGACTCTATAGAAGACAAAGATTGGACTCCATCAGAATACAGCAATGACTGTTGAGGATTTATAGCTAATAGGCGAGTGAGGAGGTCAGTGGATAGAAAATTACTAAGCGGAGACATCAAGAGCAGGGAGGACTCTTGCTAAATCAACTTAATAGGATTATTCCTGCAGGCAGGCCAGGATGGCCAGATATCAGGGATAAGGAGATTCTTGTTAAGCTGCCTTAGCAGGATTCTTGCTATAACTGGACTCTGCAAAGATGGACAGAGACCTAGTGGAAAGGAGGGCTCAGAGGAGCCTGACTGAAGTCCAATTAAGGAGTGTCTTAGTCATTGGTAAGACTTTTTCATGTACTCTAGATGCGAATCTTTACTTATTAAATGGATTAAAATATGTTCTTGGAGTCTGGGACTTCTCTTTTCACATAGTTTATAATATATATATTTTAAAACTTTTAATTTTGACATAGGCAGCCTATTCTTCTCTACTCTCTGAGAGCTGTTTAAGAAATCTTTCCTTTGCCAAAGTAAAGATAATGTTCTTCCATTAAAAAAAAAAGTTGAAGTTTAATTTTCCAAGTGGAATTTTATTTTGTACTAGAGGCTTGGTGCACAAATTCGTGCATGGGTGGGGTCCCTTGGGGTGGCCTGTGGAAATTGGGCCCCAGCTCACACACCACAGCCCTGCCTGGCACCCTACCTTGGCTGGCGCCGCTCCCTCACCTGCTCTCCCATCCCTCCTGTGGGGTGATTGATTGGGGCCGGGGGGGGGGGGTGGGGTCTGCCCGGCTCCCTCAGTGCCTGGGAGCTAGGCGGCAGCCCCGCCCCCCAGCACCACTGCTAGTCGCTGTCTGCGGGTGATTGGCGGGGCATTCGGGTCCTTGCTCGCACCCGCCTTGACCTAGTGCCACCCACTCACCTGCTCCACCATCCCACCATGGTCCTGCTCTTTTTGGGGGCCATCGGGGCCAGCAGCACCTCCACTGCCACCTGCTGCCAGCACTGTGTTGTTGACGCCTGCCATGTTCTGCGCTGCCTCCTGGTGGTCATTGCACATCATAGCAAGCAGTCGAACTCCTGGTTGAACGACCACCCAAGGGGACAATTTGTATATTAGGCTTTTATTATATAGGATACGATATAAAAAAAAGATCCAGGTGTGTTTTTTTTCTGTATAGATAAGCAGTTATCCCAGTTTCTTTTATTAGATGGGCCATATATCAAGTTTCTATATATCAATGTGTCTACATTAGGACTTTTAAAATAATACATATTTTTACTGATTTCAGAGAGGAAGGGAGAGGGAGAGATAGAAACATCAATGATGACAGAGAGTCATTGATTGGCTGCCTCCTGCACACCCCCTACGGGGAAATAAGCCACAACTGAAGCATGTACGCTTGACCGGAATCAAACCCAGGACCCTTCAGTCTGCAGACTGATGCTCTAATCACTGAGCAAAACTGGCTAGGGCTGCATGAGGGCTTTTTTTTCTCTTCTTGCCCTATACCACAAAATTCTTGTTCTAAACAACACTACCTTCATTATCCTTTCAGTTAGCACTGAGCTCCTAAGAATAGGTTCCTAACTTTTTTTTTAATTGAAAATTTGTTTTTTCATATCTGTATAATTTTGGGGACTTTTATTGAAATTATATTGAACTTACAGATCAATTGAGAGACAACTGACATGTTTATAATATTTTAGATTTTCTTTGTTTTGTAATTTTCCATGTACATTGTTATGTTGGATTTATTCCTAATTACTTTGTAGCTTTGCAGGTATTCTAAATGATATATATTTTTTTCCTACTACATTTTCTAATTAGTTATTACTGGTATGTAGGAGTGCACACATTTTAGTATAATGATTTTGTATCCTGTGGTATTGCCAAACTCTCCTACTATTTCTTGTGTTTTATTTGCTTGGTCTTTTGGATTTTCTATATAGACATCAAAGGACAAATCAACACATTTCTTCTCCTTCTCCAGTTGTTATGACTCCTATTTTTCCTGTCTCATTAAATTGGCAAGGACTTATGAAATAATGCTGAGTAGAAGTAGTGATAGCTGGTAATTTGTCTTATTTCTGACTTTGATGGGAATGCTTCTAAGTGTCTTTCTTTAAAAAAACTAATACCCTTAATTAGATTAAGAAAGTCCTGTCATTATTCAGGATTTACTAAGTGTTTTTCTCAGTTTTAAATTTTATTGGAAATGTTTTCTATACTGTTACCAAGTATGGATAATCTATACTGAGTTAATTTGTCTACTTTCAGAATTGGGAGTCTTAGAGCAGGGTGAAAGACGAAAGAAATAAATAAGTACATGTTCTCATAAAAATTGCATCATTTCTGAATGACAGTGTTATTTATTGGGTGTGCTAATTGGTTAGTAACATGAAAATTAGAGCGACTTTGCTTTGACAAAAGAACTTGAGTCATAGGTCTTAGTTTAAATTCGGACTCTGAGGACTAATCAGGTAACTTCACTTTCCTAAAACTCATTTTTTTTTGTATTTGTAAATTGGCAAAAATGTATAGCAGTCAGGATTATTACTAGGATTAAATAAATTCTTTCAAAAGTAACGAACAAGCATAGGTATGCAGTAAGTAGTAAATTAAATCTTATTCTTACTACCACCACACTGCCGAGCATCACCATGGTACCGAGAAGCAGTGGGGATCCAGTGAGAGGAACAGTGGCCAACACTGTTTGGACACAAAGCCACAAAGTTCCTTATTTCAGTGGCAGCACATTGAGGAGCTCATGGAAGAGTGGGGGGCTAATGCCACGCTGTGGGATGATATGTCAGGTTTATAAGCACATGCCAGCTAGAAGGAGGGAAGCATTTTAGCAGTGGGTTTTCTATGAAGATATGGTGGGGGATATTTTGAAGATTCAAAAATAGATGGATTACGCAGACAATAGTGCAGTGAAGGCTTGGGGAGGGGGCAGGGATAGGGTGAAGGGAGTCAATGAGGGGAAAGGGGGACATCTGTAATACTTTCAACAATAATGATATATTAAAAAAATAGATGGATTACTTCAGCACAGTAGCAATTTATAGTAAAGAGTTATACTGATGAAGGTTTCAAGACTAGATGAGGACAGGGCTTTCATGGCAGTCTGCAGAGAACAAAACCAAATAGAAAGTTTGAATACAGGGTATGAAGGCAGTTGGATTGAATTTTTATATTGATTTGCTGTCCCTTCAGAACAAATTTCCCAGTGTCAGAGTTCATTAGAAGAGATTTTTGGAGACCAAGTCCCATGCAATGTCATCTTCAGGATCATTAGAGAGGACAAGCAGAAGAAAATGACCAGGGAGTGGGGTAGGATGGGGTGGTGCCATGTTTCGAGCTGTGAATAGAAGAAACCCTGAGGAGCCTAGTGTAGAGTGGGCTTTCCTTGATTGGATGTCTTTGTTTGCATTGCCCCCACACAGAGGAATGAGTGAGAATGCTAGATCAGCTTATTAGAAAGGCAGATTTCTCAGCCCGAAGCCCAGGTCCATACTTTCAGGGTGGAAAGGTATACCTTAGCAGCCTGGAGCCCATGAATTTGAGCACTGCTCTGCACAGATGTGAGGCACAGAGAGCAATAGTCCATCTGGGCAGAGTCCCACACTACTGCAGACAGGGAGAATGCCCTGCCTGCAAACCTGGGGGAGTTCAGGGAGCCAGGCAGTCATATAGGGGAGGAGCCGGCGCCTGTGTACAAAGTTCCAGAAACGTAATTTTTGCTACACCACCTGGAAGGCTGTCTCTGCATAGATTTTCTTTTCTCTGGTCTCTGAACCATACTCAGTGCCAGGCACAGGAACCCATTTATATGCATGTCAGATTTCTATTATCTGTCACTTCTGATTACTTAGGAGCCATGATAGTCATGGCGGTAGTTGGTGTTGTGATAGTGATGGTACCTGTCATGTGCAGGGAATATATTCAGTCCTTGTCAATATTATTCATGTTCAGCCTTGATTGTAGGTGTGATTATCTCCATTTCACAGATGAGAAAAGTGAGAGGTTAGGATTTACTTAAACTTAGATCAATCCACTCAATTTTTTTTTCAATAAAGCTAAGTTGCTTCCTGATTTGTATGCTTCTCATCAATTCATATGGCAACTTTGAAATCCAAACATAAATAGATTTTTTTTGTGTGTGAGAAAAAATTCTTATCTACTTGACGGGCATCAAACAAGTACTTGGTATTCCTTAAAGGTACTTACAGGAAGGTAAAAGTAGTATTTCATGTGAAGAATACCTCTATTGGAGGGAGGCACAGATGCTGGGTTGAGAAAGATGTGGCACACTCTAGGGTTGGAAGAGATGTCCGTGAAGTGGACATGGATGCTCTCCTGGGAAGATGACACCTGTGCCCATCTTGAAGGATTGCTGGGGAGGTAGGACTGGATGAATGGTGACTAGGTGCAGAGGATATTTCTAATCATTATTTATAAACATTGGGCCTTTTCTAATTTTGAAAAAATTTGGCACGTTTCCCTGTAGAGCACTGGTTCTCCAACACTCCCCTTAGGAAGTTGTTTGATGAAGCTCATTGGCTTTTGCAACAGAATATACAGACCCACCAATTTTTGTATACAATTGAAAGGGATGCATGAACCCGTTGAAGCACCTTTACAGTCTCCCAGCTAATGCTCTCTGATGTAGAGAGCATCCTGAAGAAAGCAAATAAAGGCCCAGGGGCAAGAGTAGAGAGCACTGCAATAGGTGACATACCAGTATTATTATGATTAATTCCTACAACAGCCTGTGGCGTAGGCATTAAATCTATTTACAGACAGGAAAATTAAGACTCCATTAAGTTGAGCAACTCACTTGAGTTCACACAGTTAATAAATGGCAAAGCAATGATGAGATCCCTTCTGGGGTCTTGAGTTCCAAGCCCATGTTCCTGCCTGTACAGAACACTCGCTCCCTCATGGGAACATTGCTCTAATCAGTTCTGATTTCTAACAATTACATTACAGATGAATTTTTGAAATATAATTTGTACTGAGTTGAGGATTGCCTACATAATGAGACCTTGTTAATTTTGAGTCTACTAATCAGTCAGAACTGATAAATTTACAATATTTTATATTTTGCTTAGAGGCCGTAGAATATCTTGGCAGCATATATAAAATTTGCTTTTGAAGCAAATTGTGGTAAGATATGCCTGCAGTTTTGAAGTCTTCTAAGGAAACACCAAGTTGCTATTATATAATTGATATGCTGCATTAATCTTATCTATGGACTGTGGCAGGTTTTCTTGAGGACCAACCTGGCCGTGGGAGCCCTTGGTTAGTGTGAGTTCGGAAAAGCAATAACAGGGTATTTATCTAAACTTGTTCTATGCTAAATTGCTTTCACTAATCAAGCAGGACTTATCTCTATTTAGAAGAATTAGTGAGATTTTACTCAATTAGGTTTGATGTCAAGTTAATTTCCCCCCATTAATATAATGAAGAATTTCTGTGTTGCTCTGTCGTGCACGCTGATGGATTGGGGGTGGGGGGGAAGGATAATGAATGCCTACATATTTTTCTTTGATAAATGAAGAAAAATTTAAGAGGTTCAAGCAAATTATTCCGGGCATCAGAAAGAATTGTTTAACTCTACTGTGTAGAAAGCCCAGTTGCAAATCAGCATAAGCAATAGTGAAGTTTAAATACATTTTCTATTGTTGGTGTGTCTTTAACTTCAGTTTTTTTCAAAGTTTTTCCTTTAAGGTTGCATTGTAAAGGATGACTATGTCATAAAGATTGGACTTGCCAAACTAAGCCTTTTTATTTTGATCTCTGTCGTTTGCTCATTTCAAAGTATTTATATGGTGCTGTATTTTTTACATGCTACATCTTGCAGCTTTGGGATGCTGGATCAAGGCCCGGTGAGTAATTTTTACTCAGCATATTGCATGATGGAACATTGGCCGAAAGATGAAGTGTTTTATTATAATAAACGAATCGTATGTCCCCAAGAGATGCCCTGGAGGAGACAGAATTTATAATATATTCTATTATTCCATGTTCTATTTATTCTGTACATTTCAAAATAAGGATCCTAAATTAGAAAGATCACAAAGCTAAAGAATCTGGCAAATTAAGTATGGTCTTGCCAAATGTTTTTTTGAGTTTCATATTCCTGTACTATGTATTAGAATTTTAACTGATTGACATACAAACACGCAGACACACACCCCTATAGCTATTTAACTGTCTCTATATTCATGTCTATTCAGTTTTATGTCTGAGGCAAATGTCCAGGTAAAAAATATTACTTTTATAATTATTAACACTTTCCTGATAATCTTAGTGAATAAAAAAAGTAGTTGAAGTTGTTTGAAGGCCAAATTAAGGGCTCCCCCTTAGTAGATGTACAGGTCATTGATTGAGTGGTGAAATTGGATTTTACTATCTGCCTCCTCTCTAGATAGGGGATTTTTAGATCCTTTCTGAGGATCTCAACCTAATTAAGTTGATGACACCTCATTTATTTTAATTAACTGGTGAGTTTTTCCTGTCTCAACTTTGTTCATCATGCTAATCAGTGGCCCAGTTTATTCAAATGTATTGTAAGTTTTGAATTCTTACCAGAAAAGAGAGAGCCCAATGTGTGAACCCAATTATTTTTGAAGTGGTGGGATATTATTATTGTACTTTTTTTTGTTATCAGCTATCAGAGCATTAAAAGTAAAAAGAAGAACAAATTTCATTTTATTGAATTTCTACTTAGTAATATCAAGTTGCTTAATGAACATGACTTTATTAAACCTTTATAGCAACACAGTGAAGGTGTATTAAAGTAAAAAATAATTCAATAGCTGAGAAGGCATCAATAAAGATTCAATAAACCATAAAGATCTCGGGTCTGATGCTTTCTAATTCATCTACTTTTATTACTAGGTTATGAAATACATATTGGAAAAACTGAAGTGAGAGATCATTGTTTTCTAGGCTGCAAAACAAGCACCCAAATCTAGAGGTTGTTTTACATTTGGAAAATAAAATTGCAAAAATTCTTTACTGGGGAGGCACCACTTTTGCAGAAATACTTTACATTATATTTGGATTTTTTTTGTAGTTTTTGTGACTGACCAACATTTCAAAATCATGCAACTTTTATAGTAAAACAGTAATGGCAATCTTAAATTGAGCCTTCATTTGTGGTAACATTTCACTTTCTGAATGATGTCCTGGTCTATAGGTCTGATTAGTGAAGCTGTATTAAAAGGCAGGAGGATGGTAGGCAGTTTTTCATCCTGTCATTCATTCACTTGTCATTTATCCTGTGCTATACCCTGGAGATATTGTGGCAAATTAGAAAGAAGTTGTTTCTGCTCTCTGGAACTTTTTTCATTCCAGTGGGACACACAGTTCAACATTATAGGGTTACAGGCTGTGCAGGGAATGAAAATGTGATGTGATGATGTCTGGGTGGCTACTTTAGTTTGAGTTGTCAGGGACACATTTAACCTAAAATCTGAACTGGAAGAAGCAGCTATCCATGCAAAGATCAGGGAGAAGAAGGTCACTGCTGAGGGAAGGGCTAGTGCAGAGTCTCGAGGGAGAGAAAGAGTGCAGTGGGCTTTAGGATAGAAGAAGGTCCCCATAGGTTGGGCATAATAGGTGCTGGTATAAAGTGACATCAGAGAAAATTGTAGATAAAACTCTTTCTTCAAAGGTAGTGTTGCTGTGGTCTAACATTCAAATAGTATCAATAATCTCAAGGAATTCTCTGCTTCTAAGGTTACATTTTCTTTAATGTAACAAACTCCGAAAGGGACAGTCAAGAAAGCAACTGTATTTTCTATCCATACTGTGGTCTGGAAACAACAGATTCTATGGAATAGATTTGAAAGCTCCAAAATGGTGTTTTTCCCTCCTCAATAGTCGGAGGGATTAATTTATTTTTTAATTTAATTTATTAGGGGTGACATCGGTTAATAAAGTTATATAAGTTTCAGGTGTACAGTTCTATAATACATCATCTGTATATTGAATTATGTGTTCACCACCCCGAGTCAAGTCTCCTTCCATCACCATTTATCCCCCTCTACTGTCTTCTACCATCCCCACCTCCTCTTCCCTCTGGCAATCACCATACTGTAGTCTGTGTCTACGAGTTTGTGTGTGTGTGGTTTTATTTTATTTTTTTCTTAATCCTTTCAGCTTTTTCACGAGCCCCTAACCCACTCCCCTCTGAGAGCTGTCAGTTTGTTTTCTGCCTTTATGAGTCTGTTTCTGTTCTGTTTGTTAGTTCATGTTGTTCATTAGTTTTCACATAAGAGTGAAATCATATGGTACTTGTCTCTGTCTGACTGGCTTATTTCATTTAGCATAATACTCCCCAGGTCCCTCCATGCTGTCACCAAGGGTAAGATTTCCTGCTTTTGGCAAACCTCAGAATATCAACTTAGTGTATTCTACTCAAAACAGGGGTGCTTCAATCACTGGCGCCTTCCAGGATGGAGGCTGGCAACAGCAATAAAAGAATCCATTATTATAGCAATAAACTTCTGAGCTCAGAATTCTTTACCTAAAACACTCAGTTCTTTTGTGCAGTCTCTCTGCTTTTTATTATTGCACGGGGCTTAGGAGGCACATTGTCTGGGTTCAAGTTCTGGCTTTCCCATTTCTAGCTGTGGTTTTGGTCAAGTCCTTACCTCTGGTGTCCTCATTACTTCATCTGACATTGGAAGTACTCATCTGATGGCATTTAGGAGAATACTTTGCAAACAGTAAGCGCTCAACATGGCTTTTGTTGCTTCTATTCTTATGTTTATGTCCTCTTCCTCCAACAATCTTCTGAAAAATGTGTCAACCTCATGAAGTTAGATGCAAGATGGCTGCTGACAAAAATCTTCTGCTCTCTAGTGGTCACTGGGGTGGATGCATCCGGAGGTCTGTTGACTGGCATGTTATTTTGGCATTCCATTTCTCCATTCAGCTCAGCAAAAAAAGCTCCTCTCCTCATTACTCGTTATAATTTTTTTTTCTTTTTATTGAACACCTACTAATGTTAAGCTCTGGGCTGAAATTAAAAAAAATTCTTGTGTTCCAGGAACTTTTGATTTGGCTCCACAACTTTCAGTCACAAAGAATTGTCAAGAAAACAAAGAACAACAAAAACACTTCAGCACTTTTGGAGTGTTTTTAATGTAGAACAACTGATTTGGAATTGATTAATGATCACTTTTCTATGCTCACCCCTCTTACATTGTGTGTAAATGTTCTTCGAAAAGATTAGAATAGATGCTTCATGTGGCAATAATCTGTGAACCTGTCATGAGAGAAAAATGTACTTTTACGATTACTACACACTCATTTATTCAGAAAACAAATCTTCAGAGGGCCTGCAATGCTAGACACTGGGTGAACAGGCGTGAAGAAGAAAAATTAAATTCCACATCTTCTAGAGATCACAGGCATAGTTTTTTTTTGGCATAAAGGTTCAAATCCTGGTTCTGCTGCTCTCTAGAGGTATTACTTAAACTCTTTCTACCTCAGTTCCCTCATCTGTAAAATGGGGATAATAACTGCATTGGGTTGTTGTGAAGATTAAATGACTTGTACAACTAATGAGTTGTACTCCTAATACTATCATCATTACTGTTTTGTACTCAATGAGTGTACCTTATGTCTCTGACACTTAGTTCCTCACTATACACTGAGTGGCCAGATTATTATATTTCTAAACACATAATAATCTGGCCACTCAGTATATATCCTATATAATAAAAAGCTAATATGCAAATTGTCCCCTCGACCAGGAGTTTGAGCAGCAGGCAGGCCGGCCAACCGCTCATGTCCCCTCCCCCTTACCAGGCTGGTCGGACCCCACCCATGCATGAATTCATGTACTGGGCCTCTAATATATATATCTGAGTGGCCAGATTATTATACATTCAGAGATCATAATAATCTGGCCACTCACTGTAGAACTTCCTTTCTCAAGCTGGTCATCAAATCTCCAGAGCATCACCGTGACAACTGTAAGAGGCAGTGAGGTCTTGGTGCCCTTATCCCCTATGAGGTTCCACCCCCAACCCTCCACATACAAAGTAGAGATGGCCTCTGCTTTTCTCAACCATTAAAATATAGACCAGGATGCCCTCTTACAGAGAAGAGCTTCTTAATTTCTAACTCTCTGTTGCTCATTTTCTTCTCTACTGGCAGACTGCCTGTTTCTTAACATCCCACTATGATCCTAATCGCCAGCTCTGCCACCAGGACTGCAGTTAACACTTTATCTCATCCCTCTTGTCATCTGTCATTCCTTGCTTTTATCACTTTTCCCAAGTTTTTCCCCCTAAAAGACTTGCATTTCTAGATCTTCTCTGCCAACCAGAGAGCACACCCTCCCTTATCTCTGGCAAGGCTAGTTAACCAATTATTTGCAGTGCATTGGGTGGGAGCTTCTATAGTTCTTGTCAAATGGCAGGTGCACAGCAGGCAGCAGCTGCCTGGGCCCTCTTTCACACCCTGCCTCACTCCTGTTTCCTCGTCTGAATCATCCTGGAAGCCTTCATGCTGAGCAATGTAGGCTGTATTTGGGGAACACTACTTTCCAGGAGTCTAGCCAAAAATATCTGTAATTTACCTTAAAACTTAACCAAATTTCTGGTGCCTCCTGACTCCTTTAAGACTTCTTTAACAAAGAGAGTTGTATGGGTTGGGGAGAACATTATACAGGCTTCTCATAAGACATGATATCTTACTTCCCAAATGTACCAGAACATTAATGGTATCCTCATCTGAAGTAACAATAGGCAGTCTTTATTTAGAGTGATATAAATAGTCCATTGAGATAACTACAAATAATTAGTATATACTTTAAATTCCATTGATGGAATAGTAGCATATTTCTTGAAACCCTTCAGATTTCTCCTAAATTATTTTTTTCTTTTTATCAAGGCAGTGAAATGATAATGCTCCCAAACTGAAAATGAAAGGCATTATTTCAACTCCTAAAGAACAAAACAATTTACGTATAATCCACAGAAATTTCATGGTGACTACAAGTTATTATTTTCCTGTTAATGGCTTTCTCTTTATCAGTATGTTTTAAGTTAAGTATGAGTAATATTGTGTAGCTGGCTGGTGCTGGCTCAGTTACAGATCCACCCACAGATAAATGGCTGAAGGGAACCCCTCATGAAGCCTTGCTGTTTTCAGGTCAAGAGGTAAAGCATTAAGTTTAGCTATCATGAGAGTCTGAATCACCTGCCATTGCAGTTGGTGTCACTAAGACTGGTGTGGCCCTAATCTTGTCTACACAATTTAACAATGGAATGCGGATGTGAATGGTTGGTTTATGGCTTGCTGGGTCCGATACCTTCTAGTTTGCCTTGAACATGATCTCGTAGCCACTTGATGTCTCATGGACCCCTGGTAAGTCTCTACAAGGTCCCAGAAGCAAGCGAGGGGCTGCTTTCTAGAAAAATATCAGTGGCAACAGAGAACATGGCTTCACCCTAATGTGCGAGGGACCTGTGCTGTGAGTCTCTGTTTGAGGTTTGCAAGAAGGCTCCTTCCAGCCACAGATCCTTCCAATTCTACTGGGTCTGCTGGGCCATGAAGACCAAAAGGCAGGAAAGCTTGTGATGCAGCCTAGACCGTGCAGAGCCCTTTACAATTCTTAGCTTCACTGAAGAAAAATTCAGCCTACCTATGGGTAACCAATTTCCTAGTTGTCTCTACTTTGAATATATGAAGAAATCAATTAAATACCATTGGGAGTGGGCGGGAATCTGTTCCTTATGGCCATTCCCAGCACCAGTGAATATATCTGTGAGCATCCTGATAGGGAACAGATGAGACTCTTAAATTAGAATAATTTCAGGAAGACTTATTTATGGGTGTGAGTGAGGTGTTAGAGGACCCAAGGGTAGTGCATAAACCAGGCACCAGTAATGGAAAATTAGTGACCATGCCTGGACACAAAGGGTGGAATAGAAGGAGCATTTACTAGAAACTGGGAAGGAAATTATCTTGAGAAGAACCATGGCCTTCAGTTGAGGGTCATGGACAGCTGAGGTGACCATACAAAGGTGTATCAAGAGAATACATACCATGATTTCTCCCTTCTTTTTACCCCTGAACTCCCTCTAGGGCTCTCCAGTGGTCAATCTCAAGAGGACAAGGAGCCTGTAGCGGTGGCCCTTTCAGGACAGTCTCAGGACAGAGAGCAGGGCGGGAGGAGGAGAGTCATGCTGAAGGGCAGATGAAAGCTGCTTCTCATAGGCTTGCCATCTGAATCCTGGATATTCCTTTCTGGAGTGTGATATTCCTTTATTTATATTTCCAACAAGATATTCCTTTATTTATATTTCTGTCCTCAGTTCTTCCCACAGTTCCTGCTTGCTGTAAAATAAGTGCTCAGTGAATAATTGAGTAGCCTAATCCCAACACCTTCTATGTGACTTTGAACAAATCATTTATATTCTTGGATTGTCATCTTTCTCTTCTCTAAAATTAGAACACCAGTATCTGTTCTGTTTTACTAAGAATATATTGTAAAAGTCAAAAGAAAATGAAGACACTAGCATGTGGAAGTGCTTTGTATACTGTGAAGTGCTGAGGATGCATGATATTATTTAACATCTTTACGTTTTTTATTCCTCCTATACCCAGTCTACTATATCATTCATATAAACCTATTAACTCAAATGTCATACTTTTTACTTGCTGGCTAGTTAATCGCTTGACTTTTTCACACACCTTGAACTTCAGTAGTTGAAAATCAATAGCTTTCTTTAAGAGTAGATTTATACTCAAGATTAAGAGACCTTGTTAAAAATTGTCTTTTTTCTTCTTAACAAGTCTTTGCACCCTCTTATTTTCCTAAAGCTCTTTTTTTTTGCTGTAGATTTAATTTTCTCCATTTTTTTTTTCTCCAATAATCTTGATCAGCATGCTCTTGAAGTTATTCAAGGATCATACATGAGAAATGTTTTGTTTTGCACACTTTTCTCTTAGGCAATTTTGTTTTGTTTTTCTTCCTTATAATAATCCTGTGTTCATCTGCATTTTGTTAGATAAAATGAGCTATATGATATAGTAATTATTCATGGAACTCTTAGTGGTTTATAAACATCTCATTTAATCATCACAGCAATTCTATGAAGTTGGTAGTATTATTTTCACCATTCTACAGATAAGGAATCTGAAGTCAGATTCCAAGCAACTTTTTAAAAAAATATATATTTTATTGATTTTTTACAGAGAGGAAGCGAGAGGGATAGAGTTAGAAACATTGAAGAGAGAGAAACATCGATCAGCTGCCTCCTGAACACCCCCTAGTGGGTGTGTGCCAATTCTACTGGGTCTGCTGGGCCATGGAGACCAAAAGGCAGGAAAGCTTGTGATGCAGCCTAAACTGTGCAGAGCCCTTTACAATTCTGAGCTTCACTGAAAAATTCAGCCTACCTATGGGTAACCAATTTCCTAGTTGTCTCTACTTTGAATATATGAAGAGATCAATTAAATACCATTGGGAGGGGGCGGGAATATTGTGGGATGTGCCCGCAACCAAGGTACATGCCCTTGACTGTAATCGAACCTGGAACCTATCAGTCCGCAGGCTGACACTCTATCCACTGAGCCAAACCGGTCAGGGCCCAAGCAACTTTTTAAAAAGAACTTTAATTTTTTGAAGAGCAGTTTTAGGTTCACAGCAAAATTGAGAAGAAAGATTTCTCATATACCTCTCCTCTCACCCAGGTATAGCCTCCCCCATTATCAATGTCCCCTCCCAGGTCAGTACATTTGTTACAATTGATAAACCTACAGTGACACATTATAATTACCCCAAGTCCATAGCTTATAGTTCACTCAGTGTTGTAAATTCGGTGGGTTTGGACAAATTTGTAATGATTTGTATACATCATCATAGTACAATATAGAGTATTTTCACTACTCTAAAAATTCTCTGTGCTCTACCTATCCATCCATTTCCTCCCCTAAGCCTGGCAACCAGTGATCTTTTTACTGTCTCCATAGTTTTGCCTTTTTCAGAATGTCTTGTGGTTGGAATCATTCAGTTTGTTGCCTTTTCCAATTGGTTTCTTTCACTTAGCAATATGCACTTAAGATTCCTCCATGTATTTTCATGGCTTGATAGCTTATTTTTTTTTTTGGGGGGGGGGGTATTAATAATATTCCATTACCTGGCTGTACCACAATTTATTTACCCACTTAACCTCCTGAAGGGCATCTTGGTTACTTCCAAGTTTTGGCAAACAAGAATAAAGCTACTGCAACATCTATGAGCATAAAAGTTTTCAACTTCATTGGCTAAACGCCAAAGAGCACAATTGTTGAGTCATATGGCAAGAGTGCATTTACTTTTGTAAGAAATTGCCAAACTGCCTTCCAAAGTGACTGTGCCATTTTGCATTTCCACCAGCAATGAATAAAAGTTCCTCTTGCTCTACCTCCTCACCAGTATTTGATGTTGTCATTGTTCCCGATTTTGGCCATTCTAATAGGTATATTGTGTTATCATGTTTTAATTTGCATTCCCTGATGACATATAAGGTGGAGAATATTTTCATGTGTTTATTTGCCATCTGTATATCTTATTTGGTGGGGTGCCTGTTAATGTCTTTGGCCCATTTTTAAACCAGGCTGTTTGTTTTCTTATTGTTTAACTTTATGCGCTCTTAGTATATTATCTTTAACAGTCTTTTATCAGATGTGCATTTTGCAAATATTTTCTCTCAGTCTGTGGCTTGTCTTCTCATTCTATTGACACTGTATTTACAAAGCAGAAGTTTTTTTTTTTAATTTTAATGAAGTCCAGGTTATCAATTATTTATTTCATGGATTGTGCCTTTGGCATTGTATTTAAAAATTTGTAGCCATACTCAAGGTCATCTAGGTTTGCTCCTGTGTTATCATCCAAGAGTTTTATGGTTTTGCATTGCTTCTAGGTCTATGATCCATTTTGAATTAATTTTT
This sequence comes from Corynorhinus townsendii, assembly GCA_026230045.1. Lineage (NCBI taxonomy): Eukaryota > Metazoa > Chordata > Mammalia > Chiroptera > Vespertilionidae > Corynorhinus > Corynorhinus townsendii. The sequence goes on along the minus strand of JAPDVU010000001.1, from coordinate 72,075,812 downwards.
GTGAAGGGTGGAGGTCTGTGTCTAGATTTTGTGTGTGTGTGTGTGTGTGTGTGTGTGTGTGTGTGTTTGAATGTGTAGATGTCCACTAGTTATAGCACTGGGATCTCTGTTTGGTTCTATTGATCTGTTTGTCTATTCTTTCTTCAATACCACACTGCCTTGATTTCTGTAGTTGTATAGTAAATCGACATCAGGTAGTGCCAATTCTCTAACTTTGTTCCTTTCCCTCAATGTTATGTTGGCTATTCTAGATTTTTTTGTCTTTCCATATACACTTCAGAATCACAAAATATCCACAAAATAACTTGCTAGGATTTTGATTGGGATTGCACTGAATTATAGATCAATTTGGGAAGAACTGACTTGCTGACAATATCGAGTCTTCCGATCCATAAGAATGAAATCTCTCTCCATTTATTTAGTTTTTCTTTTATCATAGTTTTATGCTTTTCCTTATATAGATTTTGTACATATTTTATTGGATTTACATCTACATATTTTTGTTTTTGGGGGGAGCTAATATAAATGGTGTTTTCAAATTCCACTTGTTAATTGTTGGGATATAGGAAAGCAATTGACTTTTGTATATTTTGTATTCTACAACCTTGCTATAATTGCTTATTAGTTCCCAGATCTTTTTTGTCAATTCTTTTGCACTTTCTACATAGGCAGTCATCTGCCAACATAGGCAGTTGTATTTCTTCCTTCTCAATGTGTATATACCTTTTATTGCCTTTGCTTGTCTTAGTGCATTAGCTAGGACCCAAGTAACTTTCTGAAAGACACAGCACTATTCACTAGCAGGGCCACTACTCAAACTCACACCCATTTGCTACCAAGGCACATACATACCCTTTAATTATTAAGCTGTTCAGTGCTCCTTTCCTTAAATCTCACCTATCTACCTTTATTTGCAGATTATTAAAATAGTATTATATTATTTGTATTTATGTTTCATTAAGTTATCCTTTACAGACATACATTTGTTTTTTTTGGCATATAGCTTTCATCTTTTGTTGTCATTTATACTTCCTTTTGCCATCTTCATTGTGTTTTTTGGTGGGTTGCTACTTTCATTTTTGGCTTGTTTCTCTCTCTCTCTTTTTCTTCAGAGCTCTTACTCTGCAAAATTCTTTTAACATGGAATATGGAATTTGGAATTTAATATTTACCTATAATATTTGTTTGCTTTTATCTTATTACTGATAAAACATATAGACAATAAATCATAAAAACATTTTCATTAATAATGACTCATCTTGCCTCCCCCAATGCAGATGAGGTCTGATTGTAATCGTGCTGAACTTGCAACCATTAACCTACAAAAAAAGTTACATAATATACCCTCTTTTCAATTCAGATCAAACCCGTAGGCAGCCTGCTTCTCCAGCTTTACCTTGTTTGTTGCTGATAACAACTCCTGAGTCATCACAAATTCATTTTTACTCTTGCTGATTCTCACCCTATGGCTTTAATGTTTTGTGTTCTGAGTATTAAAATAAGATACAATAAGTGCAAAAAATAAATCCAGGACACCCATAAAATATAAAACCACACACAAACAAGGATTATTCACAGTACTCTCTCCCAGGGCGAACCATGCTTAGCACTTTTGTATGCTTCATTCCAAATATATTTTCCCTGAGACCATTATAAAATTACTAGAGGCCTGGTGCACGACATTCGTGCACTGGGGGACCTGTGCCCATTTGCAGTCCATGGGGCTCCCCCTGTGGGAGCGCACTGATCACCAGGGGGCAGCTCCTGCGTTGAGCATCTGCCCCCTGGTGGTCAGTGAGCATCATAGTGACTAGTCATTCTGCTGTTTGGTCGATTTGCATATTGGGGTTTTATGATATAGGATAATAATTATTATTTTTACAAAAAGGTACCCAATAGACATGCTGTTTTATAATTTTATTTTACCTTAGCACTATGTTTTGGGCATCTTTACATGTAGAAATATATAGATATTCATCATCTCTATTACTCTGCATACTATTTCACTATTGGTATAAGTCATATTTTTATAAACTATACTAGAGGCCCAGCGTGAGTAGCTCGCTTCTGCTTGCCTCAGCTGGCTGCCTCGCCTTCCGTCGCTAGTAGCTCATGCCCCATCCCGCCCTTCCCACCGCCAGAGCCGCTGCACATTTGGTCGGTGGTGACGGCGTTATGGCGTCACTGCCATGGGCCTTTTATTAATAGAGATTCTACTGGAGGGTAGCCACGTGCTTTCTTTTTCTTTCCTCATCTTTCTCCCCCTCCTTGACTCCTTCTCATTCTTCTCTACCTCCTTCTTTTTATTCTTATTTTCTTTATCCGTTCTAACTTTCTCCTCCTCCCATTTCTCTTCCTCCTCCTCCCCCCACCTCATGCCGCTCTTTCTCTGCTCTTTCTCTCTCAGATCATCCTCCTCCTTGCTTCACCTTTAACTGTTCTGCGGTAAGCCCACTTGTTTTCTTCATTTTGATTTCTTTGTAGTTTTCTTTCTTTTACTTTTTGCTTCTTCCTCCATATATATGTTGGGTTTCTACTTAGTCTCTCCTCTACTTTTATAATTTTGGTCTATAATATTATTTCCCTCTCCATTCTGATTATTCTATAATTTGCCTTGACTTTCATTTCCATTAATAACTAAGAGATGTTAAGAGCTTTGCTGATGATTACACAGTAATTCTCACCAGAACCAAGCTAGAATTCAGTTCTGGATTTCAGATCTCTGGTTTTTCATTAGATTGAGTTGTCTCATCATGGCTGGGCATAAACATAGCCTTACATTTAGTGTACAAGTTAAACAAAGAAGCAAGCAAGCAAACAATAACAACCGCGAACAGAAATAAAGAAGAAAGAGAAAGAGAAGAATAGGTACTAACTTAACTAGAAGGACTGGAATTGAGTGTTCTCTCTGCTCAGTAACAGTAATAGGCAAATTAAAAAAGACTTTTTGTGAATGTTTGCCTACTTTTGTTTATTCCAAAGCTATTAAAAATGTATAACTGTTAACCTACCTAACAGTGCCATTGGAGACCTGAGCTTATGGAGCTAAAAGGGAGTATAATAAATAGATTCAATAATAACTGTACTTAGAGGTAAAATTATCATGTCTAATATATTAATTTAATTTCTTTTTTAGAATTAAAGGAGTTTGTACACAGAGATTGTATATATTATGTAATATCAGGCATTCAAGACTTGGTCTTGTATTCTTTTCCCTAAACCATTATAAGTAAATAAAGAAATTTAAAACTGTAATTGAAAAATAAAAAAATAAAAAGAAATAAAATTTAAAAAATCATAAATAAATGATTAGGTAAACCAAGCTGGAAGATTAAAACAACTGTTCTTAGCAAGTGTATCTTGGAAGTAAGTTTTTACAAAGCCAAGGTGTCTTCCTCTCTGGTTTTTCTCATGACCGCCTTTGTTTCTCTGTTGGCAGTAATTGCTTCCTACGCTAGGACATTTATTCCAAGCCATGTACTAAATCATAATTGTGTATATTTTTGTGCATTTAAGACATATCAGTGGTTAAATTAATGAAACCAGGAGGCCATTTGACTAAGGTGGCTCTAATGCTATGGTGGCCGCTGGAAGCAAACTCAAATCTAAGCCTGTAAGTGCCTGAAAGGTACAAAGTAGAAACCCAAGGGCAGTCAGTCCCAAACAGCCAACTGGGTGGAAGCTACAGCCAATCAACAGTTTCCTTGCTTTGCTTTGCCTCGTCTTCTGTCATTGGAGCGTTCCTCACCACTTCCTGTTTGGCAGGGCCATGTTTGAATGGATTTTTGCTCAAACAAAAACAAAAACAAAACAAAAACAAAAAAACCCCAAAAACCAAAACACCTCTTTTTAACATTTATTTTTGCTTCAGTTTGTCTTTTAACATGATAAAGTAAAAAGAATATGTTCTAAGACCAGATGAAATTTTTTATGCTGAGAAGATTTTGCTTTTTAAAATCAAAGGAGACTGAGCACTTATACCAACACTGCTTCAAGTGTTTAGAAGAGGTGTTTGAGAGGAGGGGGTTTTCTCTGAGGAACTGCCTCCAGATCCTATTACAAACAAGAAGTCCCTGCCCTTCTGCCCACCAGGCCTTTGGAGTAGTGAAATAGTTACTATAAATAAATAAATAAATAAATAAATAAATAAATAAATAAAATCCCACTTACTTCCTTTGTATCCCTGGGTAAGCTAACTAATCTTTCTGTACTTTAGTTTCCTCAGCTATAAAATGATGATAACAGTTGTGCTTAATTCATAGAATTGTTCTAAAGGAATTAAATATCTAAGAGCTTAGAATAGTACCTGACACATAATAAAAAACTATAGGGCTTTGCTATGACTATTTCCAATGCTGTTATGACGACTACTACTACTACTACTACTACTACTACTACTACTACCGCTACTATTACTAGTACTACCAATCCTCCCTCCTTCATATAAATGTGAGAATTTATAGGCTCCAAATGACTGGTTGTGTCTACAAACAAGAATCATCCTGCAAAGATGGATATTTGCCACTAAGCAAACAGTGAAAAGATATTTTGCAAGATCTAAAGTCAATTCTGAAAGCACAGTCCCCAAAGTGTGTTGTGTAATGAAGTGATGTTGGTGTAAATGTAGAGTCTCTCAGATGATTGCTCTGAAGGAAGTCTCTCTCAGCCAGATATACAGTGCACATTTTAAAGAGTCAGCTACTTCATGTCGTGTTTCTCCAAGGTAAATACACTTGTTGAAGATAGAAGCTGAAGTTTATGCTTCCGTGCATTTGCTGTAGCATCCAGCGCACTGTTTTCCAAATTGCAGATGTTCAATAAATATGTTGATTAGCTGCTGAAGTAGAGTTGAGGGGAGGGGAATTAGGAATAAAATGTTCTTGAGTTAATTGTAAATTGCTTCCCTACTTAAAAGTGTATTTACATGTCATTATCTTTTTTTTTTTTTTTAACAATTTCTGGAAAATGCTTTAGTTGGCATTTGACATTTGGTTTTATACATTTTTGTAAACTTCATGAAAATTTAAATTCTTAAAAAGGATTCATTGTAAGATTTTCTATTTTTATAATAATTTCAAAATGGAAAGAAGTGTTAATGTAAAGGCAAGCCTGTTTCAATCACACTTTGTGAAATTTGTTAAGGGAATAATTGAAATTAGAGCTGGTAGGACCACGTTGTTATAGCCTAGACACCCCGCATGGCACCTAGAAGACTGTGGAAATTTAATAAGTCATGGAAAAATAAATGAATCATCTAATAAATTCTCCTCACATTAAAGCTGAAGAAACTGAGGCCCAGATAACTTGCTCACAGTCACATAGTGGTGGGGAGTGACTAGAATAAACATTCTTGGATGCCATCATGCTTTAAACATGGATTTCACATTTAAATAGTAACATGCAAAAGACTTTAAATTTAGCCTTTAAAAGTGTTTTTTATTTCAGAGTATGTGAATAAATCAAATCATAGATTAAGAACTATTACATTTCAGGAAGGCAGTGGTAGGAATTTGTTCGTGTAAATCAAAGGATTGTTTTAAGGGGAAAGTAAAATAAAATGTCTTTTCAGTGGCTTGCTCAAGGCCTGCCAATCTATTCATTTCCCTTTTCCCTACCATGTTTTCTTTTCTCTGTTACAAATGATGAGGGCTTCCCATCCACGATGAAAGACTTTCTGTTGTAACCTTTTGTCTCCCTCAAGACATAACACGTCCCCTACTTTATATTTCTTACACTTTCAAGAAATGTCTTTTCTGTGGGTTGATTTTTCTGCTGTTTTCCAGGAAGAGAAAAAGGAAGCAAGCTCATGTACCTGCTTGAAGGGGCCCAAACTGTCAGAGATAGGGACAATCGCCTGGATGGTGACGCTCAGTGATGCCCTCCACAATTTCATCGATGGCTTGGCGATTGGGGCTTCCTGCACCTTGTCGCTTCTCCAGGGACTCAGCACCTCTATAGCAATCCTGTGCGAAGAGTTTCCTCACGAGCTAGGTAAGGGCTCTGTGCACACTGGGAAAGTCAGTTACATCTGGTTTCTCAGTGGAATGAGACATTTCACATGACACACTTAAACACCCTGCCGATGGCATCAAAGTAAAGAAGCCCTTGTTAGACATTATCTTGCATCTCATCCCCAAATTGAAAAAAACTCATGATATGTTGTCGTTCTTCTTCTAGGGGACTTTGTGATCCTACTCAACGCAGGAATGAGCACTCGACAAGCCTTGTTATTCAATTTCCTTTCTGCGTGTTCCTGTTATGTTGGGCTAGCTTTTGGCATCTTGGTGGGCAACAACTTTGCTCCAAATATTATATTTGCACTTGCCGGAGGCATGTTCCTGTATATTTCTCTGGCAGACATGGTAAGAAATTTTAAATTTTTATCTTGTTTTAGTTTAAAATTTATGAATAAATATCTAGGTTACAATTTGACTAAGGGCGAAAGGAAATTCTTTTTGTTGCAATTTAAGATATTCCTGGTTTAGCAGATAACTCTTTGAATAGTAATTTGAAAGAGATTCTCATTGATTCTTTTTAAAAAATATATTTTTATTGATTTCAGAGAGGGAGAGAGAGATAGAAACATCAATGATGAGAGAATCATTGATTGGCTGCCTCTTGCATGCCCCACACCAGAGATCGAGCCCACAACCCGGGCATGTGCCCTGACTGGGAATCGAACTGTGACCTCCTGGTTCATAGGTCGATGTATAACCATTGAACCATGTTGGCAGGGTGATTCTTTAAGTTATGATCCTATTGATAGAAGAGGAAATGAATTATTTTTGCTGAAGTAGAGATATTTTCCCTAGGTTTTTGTCTTTGGGTGGATAATTTTATTAGTGTATGTCCCTTAGGATTTTTTTCCTTCTCTGTTGTGAGGGTCTCACATTGGAAGAGGACTGACTTGTTTTGTAAATAGAATTTTGTTATTTCAAAGTCCTAACAGTGAGAGCCTTTTGGGTGAAACTAAAACTGGTAAATTAAAATTAGACAATATGTACTTGGATCAGTCTATATTTATATCTATGTTTATATTTATGGCTGTGTCTTGTGTATTTATATGTGCGTGTGTGTGTGTGTGTGTAAGAGAGCATATAAATAGTCATGTGAATTTTTATATGAATCATGTACAGCTTTTTAGAAAATGAAGAGGTGCTAAGTGTATGCAAATCAAAGATTATTTCCTTTGCATTTAGAACTGAATGTTTTAAATTACAGACATAATTTAATAATTCAAGTTCCTTCAACTGCATTCTTAGCTCCAAATGATCACTGCCAAGCTCTGTTGGTTGTGCTGTTCAGCCCCTTAAAAGAGCAAGGATTCCATCCTTTAGAGCCCTCACTGAATTTATATTTTTCTTCACAGAATTCGTGTTTCCCATTCTATTTATGCTAGGTCATCACTTCTCCTTTCTCTGATATAAGAACAGACTCTATTAGAGTGTTTAGTTTGCAGACATAATACTGATAAATGATGCTGAATATATACTTACAGCAGTTTCACTCTTTCCAGAATGGTTTCACCCATTGTATTCTCGTACCAATTTTCTTAAATCAGGCACATGATTGACTGTGGGGACCTCTTGGATGCTGGTACAATGCACCATTGCACACACAGCAAGCATTTTGGAATATGTTCTTAGGAGTGGTATTCGCTGATCTCCACATGGAGCCTTTTCAGTAGAAGCTACCTGCTGAGAAAGAGTAGATCTTAAGTACAGAACTTGGGGATTTAATTGCTTTCACTGTAATGAGAACGTTATAGTTTTCAATCCTAGAGCAGTGCGTAATTTATTTAAAAACCTTGTAATTTTGTGAGGGGCAGAGCAAGCAAAAGTACATAAATTGAAAAGAACAGTAATTAAATGTATAGTGATTACTAAAAAATGATTTATTCAGCCACTAGGCCTGGAAATTGATAAGCCACTGGGCATGCTGGTATGGACAAGAGGCACTGTCCCCTCACTCATGGGGCTTTGTGTTTACAAATGAGGAGAACCTAAAGTCAACAAAGAAACAAAAACCACACACATGACTAAGTGATTACAAATAAAAAATCTGAAATAAAAGGTAAAGCGATATATATATATGAGAGATGAAAGTAAAGGAACCTAATGTAAGTTAGAAGGGGCTAAGAGAAGTCTTTCTAAGAAAGTATGATTTAAGTTGAAACCTGAAGGATTTAGCTAATTGGAAAACTGGAGGTGGAAAAGTTCAGTAAAAATTTTAGCAGGTGTGAAGATCTGAGGGAGGAAAGAGGCTCCATGTATTTGAGGCTCTGAAAGAATGCTGTGATGAGGGAGAGAGAGAGGGAATAAAATGAGGTAAATCCCATTTCACTGATTAACTGATTAATTCACTGGGGAATGCTATTTTAGTACTTTTGTTTTGATATTTAATAGAGTTAGATATTCCCCAAACATCAAAACATCTGAAATGGTTATTTCAGAAGTCTATAAATGACTAGTTTATGTTTCACCACAAGATGGCGACAGTTATCTAACAATATATCTCTCTTCTAGTTTCCAGAGATGAATGACATGCTGAGAGAAAAGGTAACTGGCAGAAAGACCGACTTTACCTTCTTCATGATTCAGAACGCTGGAATGTTAACTGGGTTCACAGCCATCCTGCTCATTACTTTGTATGCAGGAGAAATTGAATTGGGGTAACAGGAGATGAAAGATGGTGTTGTTAATGAAGGCATTTATTAAATAAAAACATCTCCAGAGGGATTTTAAGCTGATCCTGTTTAGTTCAAAGATAATTTTTTTTTCAACTGTAGGTCAAGAAAACTAGTTATTGCTTTCAGATCTGTGAAATAGGCCATTATTTGTTACTAAAAATGTTTCAAAAGATTACAGTTCCAGTCTGAAAAGCCTGCATGCAAGATCTTTGGTAAATACCCACTTTTTCATGTACATACAGATTAGAAAATCATCACAAAGCCAGAAACATGCAGTATATAGTCACTTAGACACCAAAAACCCAAAGGAGAATGCAAGCTAGGTGGTAGAAGCTTTTAAACCTCTGAGTAGGATCAAGAGTTCAAGAAATTCAGAGTGGTATTGTTTTAAATTAATTTGTTCTAGTACTTTCACGAGCAAGTACATAAAAATGTGGGAGGATATCAGAACAGTACAACATGGACACAAATGATTCCAAGGCCTTCATGAACCCAGGAATGAAGTATTGCTCACAGCTTTTGTTGTGTCATACTTTAGTTAGGCATTCATAGGATTGCTTCGAAAACCATCCAATATAAATTATGAAATCAATAAAGCTTTGCTAGCCTTAGTAAATTTAGGCTGTATATGACACTTATCCCTAAGTGTAAACTCTCCCAGATTTCACAAAAAGTAGGAATTGCTTTGTATGACTTAGGTTGTGGTTGCACCAAACAAAAAGAGTCTGCAAAGGTGGTAACTGGTGGCTCAGTTTTCATGTATAATGTCCTGGTTTTAAGAAAAAAAGTTGAATGTAATTTTAAGTAATTTTCTTTTAAAGATGAACACAATTATTTAGCAAAGGATAAATTTTAAATAAATCAAAACAACAGCTGGACTGCTGTACGTCGAAGACTGATTATCTGGAAAACATACCTTCCTTATGGGATTAAGATCATTCAGAAAAGACTTCTTTTGTGTTCAGTCTACATTTTTCCTGTATGGTATACATTGGAAAAAAATTCTGCACATCATGGTTATTTTTCTACCTTTTATAAAAGATAGAGCCTGTTTTCTCATTTAGTAGGCATAGAAAGTTGGTCTGAAATTGACATCCTGACCCCAATTCACACTCCCAAGTCACTTAAGGAAAGATGATTTAACAGTGAAGAAAATTTTTTATAAAAGCCAATAATGACCTCAGGAATTACATTTTCCCACGGAGTATAAAATGGTGTCTCATAGCAATAATGCAGGTCTGATGGGTGTTTAACATGTATGTGAATGTACTTTTCACTTTATGACTGACAATTGAAAATATTGTTTGACCAAATAGTAAACATCTTTGGAACCATGTATTGTGTCATTCATTATGAATTTTAGTATGTGTCTTTTTTGAGTGACTTTCATATCCTGGGTATTATGGAAGAGATAGATAAGTAGGAAGTTGGTGATGTGTTTCTTTCAGGGACATTCAGCAAATAAAAATGATAAAGATTAGTAACTGTTGATTCAAACCAGTAAGCATAGAATCTATTTTTATCATGTCATCTGTTTACAAAATTTTAAGAAATAATCTTACCTTTTTAAAGCACAGATTGCATGTCTGGGTTAAGAAACTATTTACAACATGATATTAAAACAACTCTCGTTTGGTAGATCATTGTGTATGTGGACTGTCTGGGGGCTTCATGTATTTTCTCCATGTGTTGACCTTCTGACCATTTTCCTCAACTATGAGTTGAACACAGGCAACACAGCATGAAGGGACAAAAAGCAAAAATAAAATTGCTACTTATTGCTACTTATTAATTACTTATGTGTGTTGTCTCCAATAGGTAGGAAATGGATAGCCATGATTAAATTTATATTATCCTAGATAACTACTTGACAAAGTATAACCCTATCAGTCAACATATTGTATACTGAAGCATTCAGTTGAACGTTCGCTAATCTTTAGACTTTAATGATGCTATGACAAACTAAAAATGATTCCAGTGCATTATATATTGGGTTACATACTTTTAGTTTTGTATTGTTAAATTTTTAAAAATGCCCAGAAATCGCTGGCATTTTTTGAGTATTGTATCATATCCTGTCTTAGTCTGTTCAGGCTGCTATACAGACTGAGTAGCTTATAAACAACAAATATTCATTTCTCACAGCTGTGAGGGGTGGAAGTTCAAGATCAAGGCACCAGCACATTTGGTGTCTGGTGAGAGTCTGTTTTCTGATTCATAGATGGTGCCTTTTCAATGTATCTTCATGTGGTGGAAGGGGAAAGGGATCTCTCTCTGGAACCTTTTTATAAGAGCACCAGTCCTACTCATGAGGGCACCACCTAATTACCTAAGCACTTCCCAAAGCCTCTACCTAATACCATCATCTTTGGGGTTAAGAGTTCCACATATGGATTAGGGGGAATACAAACATTCATAACAAAGAAGACCCCTTATTACCTGAAGAATTGGAGATTCACACCAGGCTATTCTCATGCTCACAGGTTTGTGGACTGGAGGTCAGCTGATATAGCCTGGGCTATTGCTGGGTGGCTCAGCTCAGCTTCAGGCTGGGGGTCTTCTAGGCTAGGCTGCTGTAAAAAGAGATGCAAAGTCATGTGGCAAAGGGCATAGGTGCATAATTCTAGTACAGGGGGAGAGTGAGAACAAAAGGATTCAATCTACGTTACCTGGTTTCTATAGGCTATTTAGTATTTCATTTTACCTGGTAGAAAATATATAATATCAATAATAACTCCTTAGAAGCTTCCAGAACCACTTCCTTGTTCTAGTGCAAATATTTATTCAGATTCCCTTCTATTAGAACATTATTTCCTTTACTTTACCAGCGTAAGTTATGTGTGGCTAGTTACATAGGTATTTCAGCAGGGCTAACTACTGATGGCCTGTGCCAGCAGAACGTTACCTGCCCATCTCTCCTCCATCCTCTGATTGGCGGTGTCTTCCTTTGGGCCTTTCTCTGATGTTTATCAGTAGGCTATCATGATTTTCAGATGCTTTGTTTGGTTAAGCTCCATTACAGTGCAAGAGATTCTTAACCCAATAATACATAAATTGCCTGACACTGATGTTGCTATAGCTACTGTCTCACTGACATGCTGCCTTCCCCCACCTGTGGGTGGCAACACCTGTGTTAGATCACATTTCCCTTAGCTTCCTTCCTGGGCTGAGTATGCACAACGCATGCTCTCATGGACAGATAACTTCCTCTACTGCCGGTCCCTGGCTTCTACGTGTCTCATAATCAGTGATGTTGCTAGTAACATTTCAGGGAAGCTAAGGAGACACGATAAACCCAAAACTCCAAATACCTGCTCTATTCGTTCTAAGACAGGTATTTCCCCCAGGTTTTAGCATTTCCAAGCGACGTGTTACGATCGCTAGCAACCAGGTGGCATTGTTGAGGCTGTTATAGGTGTGTGAAAACGAAAAGAATTTGTTGGAATCTGGGAAGGCCGAGGAAATGCCAGGATCACTGTGTCTGGGACTTGATGGTGTGTAACAGCAGGCACTTAAACATGTCGGGTTTACTTTCCTTCCTGAGAGGAAGTATGGCAGAAACAGTGCAGGGCTGGAGGCGCTGGAACCTGGGCTCTTTTGATCTGTCATCTAGGGCTTCAGGCTTCAAGATTACTTCATGTTCTAAAATGCTTGCTGGAGGGATCCAGCTGTAGAGTCCAAATTCTGTGTAGTTAAGGAGGATTGTGTAGAAAAACAATTCACACCCAGTTCTTCACCCCTCTTAAAGGAGCTTTCTCAGAAATAATATACAATATTCCTAGCTCTATTCACCAACCAGAATTAGTCACATGGTCATACCAATTTGCAAAAGGCGGGAAAATGTTGCTTTTTTTTTGAATACACAGCACCAATAAAATCAGGGTTCTAAGGAGAAGCAAAGAATGGACATTGTGTAGACTAGTGGCCATCTCAGGTATAGACAGGTTTGTGTCTGGTTTACTGGGGGAATTATTATTCTAGATGGTTCTGATATAGCCAGTTCAGGAAATTGCTTCTTCTTTTAGGAATTCTCATGACTTCTTTCAGAGTAATTCCATGTCACCTTGACCATTTTAATTATATTGGCCCACATAACCAGTCTTACATACAAGTTGTACTCATCTTTGTACTTTCTGTCTCAGCCTGTTGTGAGCACTACTTGTATTTTTAGATATCCTGTGGTTTCCAAAGGATGGTCTAAATTTTAAGAAAACAAATACAAAAACCCACCCCAAAATCCAAACCTCCTTTTTAATGGACTTTGATCTTTCTGTTTAAAATTCTTCATATGCAAAACTATAAAACTAGCAGCAAAAATTGGCAAAAAGAAAATTTAAAAATTATTTATTTACTAGAGGCCCGGTGCATGAAATTCATGCATTCGGGGGGTGGGGCAGGTGGTTCCTCAGTCTGGCCGGCACCCTCTCACAGTCCGGGAGGCCTTGGGGATGTCCTACTGATGGCTTAGGCCCGCTCCCTAAGCTGTCAGTTGGATGTCCTTAGTGCTGCCGTGAAGGCAAGAGAGGCTCCTGCCACTGCTGCTGCGCTCACTGGCTGTGAACCTGGCTTCTGGCTGAGCGGCGCTCCCTGTGGGAGTGCACTGACCACCAGGGGGCAGCTCCTGCATTGAGCGTCTGCCCCCTGGTGGTCAGTGCATGTCATAGCAACCAGTTGTTCTACCATCAGGCCGAAACTGGCTCTCTGACATCCCCCAAGGGGTCCCAGACTGCGGGAGGGCTCAGGCCAGGCCGAGGGACCCCCACCAATAAGTAATCACAGCTGGGGAGGGATGCAGGAGGTTGGCCAGCCGGGGAGGGACCATAGGAGGGATCCAGGGCTTGTTGGCTCATCTCGCTCAGTCCTGATCAGCCGGACCTCAGCAGCAAGCTAACCTATTGGTTGGAGCATCTGCCCCCTGGTAGTCAGCGCACATCATAGCAAGCAGTTGAGCGGCCTTAGCATATCATTAGCATATTACCCTTTGATTGGTTGAACAGACGACCAGACACTTAGCATATTAGGCTTTTATTATATAGGACACCCCCTCTGATATGTCATTACAGCTATTTAGCATAAGCAAAGTTGGATCAGAAATGTTATTTGTTGTCTGGGTTTTGCATATAATTAAAATGGTGACTACTGGTGTCTTAAAAATCTCAACATCCTTTTGTTTGGATGTACACAGCAAGATTGCCAAAGAATGATTTCAATAGGTAGGGCTTGCACGTTTTAAACATTGTTGAACATAATAGTTGAATTCCTATTAAGTGATTGTGCATGTTATCCCCTCAACTGTATGGAGCAATCTGTGGTAAAACCCCAGTAAGGTCACATGTGGATAATTTATGACCATGCTTGTGGGCACCAAAGGGATGTCTGATCAAGGGTTATGGGAAAGGAAAATAAAGACATAAATTTATAAATCATAGGGGAGTCTCTCAGGGAGAATTGAAATCAGAAATGCTTCCCTCCCTCAAAAAGCTGAGCAAGTTCACAAAACCTGTCTCATTTTGATTTTGTGGTGTGCACTACTGGACCTGCAGAGCGCTCAGTAGGGGCCTCACTAGAGTTAGGGTGGACACAGTGGAGTGGTGTCTGACTCTTCCAGAAAAGTCTACAGGGGCTGAGGGGATGCTGGCAGGTGGCTTTGGAAGGCGAATGAGAAGAGTTGTTGCTGCCTTTGGCTTGACCTTCAGTCCTAGATTTCTTGGGACAAAGGCTACATGAATATTCTTTTGGCCTAGTGTGAGCCACTTGGGGGGTGAGAGAGCTGGGCTGGAACAATTTAAAATCACGTGTAAGAGGGATACCATCCTGAAGACAGGGAAGGTCAGCACCGAGAGGGTTTCTGGGAAACCAAGGACTGAGTCAGGTGGGATCCGTGGAGAACTAGAATATGCCACTGGGGAGGAACCCCTCTGAAGAATCCTATAGGTGTCGGTAACAGAAAGGATTAGCTTTTTAAAAACCAACTTATTTTCCAATTATAGTTGATATACAATATAATATTAGTTTCAGGTATACCACATAGTGATTAGACATTTATATACCCTATGAAGAGAAAGGGTTTGCTTTCAGTACCTGTCAGTGCAGACAGCATGGAGCCGTATTTTGATGAAAACAGCCATGGAAGAGCTTTTCTCTGCCTCCGTGACCTCCTCCCTGCCACACTTAACCCTGGAGGGTCCCGTGGTCACAGTGAACAAACAGGGGGAAGAAGAGGGATGAAAGAGAAAGATTCCTTCCCAGAAGTTTTACATTTGAATAAAGATTGAAGTACTGATCTATATATACTGGACTGAATACTCTCAATAATTGACCTGAGACTGTTTGCTAGTGATTGTAAGACCTTAAGCCCCTTCTCCCCCACCCAGTGCCTGGAGTCTGCGTCAGAACAGTCATTGTGTCAGCCCACGCTTTATCCAGAGCTGAAGGCCTGCCTGGTCCCCACGCCCCAAGCAGGTGAGGAGGTAACCAAAGTTGCTTTGGGCTCACCTGGTAAGAACTGCATGTCCATGTGCTGATTCCATGTGCACTTTAAAATCAGTCCTCACGCGACCTGTGCAATGGGTTCTGTCTTTAATACCAGGCCAGGCTGGAGCTCAGAGCTCCCAGCGGGCCACATACTCTGGGTGTGTGTCTGGGGCAGAGTGTGAAAGAAATCATCCCCGTGAAACCGCTGGCCCCAGGCAGCAGCCGTGAACAGCAGGAGAGCCCCTTCCTCCTGCAGTGTCCCCCAAAGCCCTCTACTGAGAAAGCTCAACAGGGTGCTGGCTGTACAGGAGAGATGCTTAAAGGGCCTCTGTTGGTTAGGAAGAGCGTGTGTTGAAGGGTGAATCTGGAGCTGAGAGGCAATAAAGTGACAAGTGGCACAGGGAGTAGGACCACAGTGACATGCTGTGATGGTGGGACTTTGTGCATTTGCAAAGTTGGGAACATGAGCTTTTTCAGTTGTACAAAAAGGGACCCACTCTCCACCCTTCTGTTTCCTGCTCTTTGTCCCGGAGAACTGACCTGTGTGGATATCAAAGGGGTTAGCTAATGGAGGACTTCAACAGGAGATTGGAGAGAGAGGAGGGACTGTCTTCCCATGGGGCCCCCTGGGGCCCCCTGGGGCTGCCTGTTGCCCAAGTGAAGGCAGCTCCTCTTCAGAAGCCGTTTCTAGGCAGAACGCTCGCATTACCGCCAGTGAAGGGCCGCTTTGTTTTTCTGATTTCTAGTCTGGCGCTGGTTGGTGCTTTAGTAGATAGGAGGCACAGGAATTACTAGAAAAATGAAGAGAAAATTAACATAAAGACATAGATAATCCAAACCATTTTTTATTATTAGATACAAGACACACACGTGTTCTGTCCAATTGCCATTGAAATTTGTAAATGCTTCCTCTCAATGGCTGTACGGAGCTCACTTAACAAACACTGGACCAGCACAAGTCTGTGGATTCCTCACCTTTGCTTTTGGCAATGACCGTCTCTGACCCTCGGCATAGGGGTCGTGACCGTCCAGCTGCAGTTAGCCCTAGGTTCACGCCGTGGTTTCCCTACGTCCCTCTTGCACATCTGTAGTTACAGTCATGTGCCACTTACCCTCCAGGATGTGTTCAGAGAAATGTGACACGAGGTGATTGTTGTGTGAACATCACGGTGTTCATTTACACAATCCTGGATGGGGTAGCCTACTGCTGTAATTGTGTGCACTATACTTTTATAGGACTAGCAGCACAGTACCTTTGTTTACACCAGGATCACCCAAACATATGAGTAATCCTAGTGTATGTCAGAACAGTTAGCTTTTTTTCCCCTTCATTTTTTTTCAGGGGGCGTGAGGGGGTGGGCAGGCAATACTGGGCTTGGCTTAAGCTTTGATTGCAACGGCATCCATTCCTGACAGGTGTCCACTTTAAAGCCGGCTGTCTCAGATAAACACAGTGCCAGCTACACACTAGATTAAGAGCCAGGCCCCTCCCCTCACTGGGGCTCCTTTTTTAAAGAGACTTTTGGTTGATCTTGATAATTGACCTTTTGGGCTACTTGCATTTTACCACTCCCACACTTTAAATGCTCACTTGTATGTTCTCCATTCACCAAAAAAGAGGAATCCCATGAAATCCTAGGCCCCCACCCTCCACCCCAGTAAAAGCAGAATCCTGGGTCCTATACACCTGCTCTCTCTCTCCTTACCTGTGACCTTGCTGTGTGCCCCCTGGTAGGGTCCAGGGTTTGAAAGAAATAAAATCTTTATTTCCTTCAAAGTTCCTAATGGTTATTGCTAAAGGGCATCGTGTTCAATTGTAACCTTGGTTCAGAAAGGCAAGAGGTCTGTGGGAAGCTCACCTGGGCCCAGGTATTACTATCCATAGACTGATACCTTCACCAAACAGAAAAGCGGCGCACTACCACGTTACCATGGCTACGACATCACTTGGAGAAAGGAATTTTTCAGCTTCATTATAACCTATGGGACCACTGTCATATATTCGGTCCATCATTGACCAAAACATTGTTATGCTGCACATGACTGTAGACCCTTCGTAAATAAATAAACCTGGCTCATCTTATCCTAGTTTGAGTGGGCCATTTGTTTCCAGCTGTGACTATGGCTGATCAGCGGTAAATGTTTATCCTGGAAGAGAAGGTGACTACATGTGAATATTGGTGAGAAAGTTAGACACTAATGTGGGTAAAGGCAAGTGGGATTAGTGTGATTTGAAAGCAAACTGAAAGTTGCCAGGGGCTAAAGATGATTAGAAGGTGTTCTTAAGATGGAAATTGGTTAGATGAGGGATTTTCAACCTGGGTGCCATGGCACACTGGTGTGCCGCAAGGATTTTTAAAACATGCAATACCTGACTTTTTAGTCAGGGGCATGGACCTCTTTTCCCTTAGATTGTCAAATAAAAAATGACACCAGCCAATACAACAATAGCTGTAAGTGTGAATGAATCAAAATTATTATTTTTTTTGCCAGAAAGGCAAAATATATATATTGTTGGTGTGCTCCAGAATTTTAGTAATTATTTTATGTGTGCCATGAGACGAAATAGGTTGAAAATCGCTGGGGTAGATTAATTTGTATGAGTAACAATTCAAACAGAGAAGAATATCTAGGATGTTTTGAGAGACCACATATCAAGTGTACTTATTATACTCTGGCAGATAAGCATCTTTGGAGCAGATAAAATATTCCAACTATCTGTGAGGAAGCACTTCTTAAACATCACACTTTTAAAATAAAGACATGGATTTCCAGGTGGGGCAGAGTGAATACATTTCTGTCAATGCTACTGAATAAACAGTTTGATAATTTTTCCACGTAGAGGTGTCATGGTCCTTCAATTAAAATGCACTTTGACTCACTCTGAGGCACCTCTGAGTGAGGAAACCAGGGGCTCCAGCTTGCAGCTGCAGAGTGAGAGCCTGTTTGCAGTAGACACCTGTGGGCGGACAAGGCTTTTCCTTTGGGGTTTTATATTCGTTGGTCTTAATGTTGTTCTTGAATTAAATGAGGGATTGCTATGGACTGGGAGATGCTGATTGTAGAAATCTTAGAATCCTTTCTTCACCTTTGCTTTCTGTCTTTCGACACACTGTCTTCTTTTAATTTGTAAACACTAAAGCTCAGAATCTTGTGTAAGCACTGTACAGAACACATGTGAGAATAATCAACTGTCATAGTAACCCCTTCATGTTTTAAGGTGAGAAACGTTTTTGCAATAAAACTTTCTAACTAATACAGTAGTTAAGTATTGACATATTTATTTCAAACACAATTTCTAGCTTTGGGCAGATAGAGCAAAATCTCCATTACGCTCCACTAATGGCGAACAAGTCTTTCAAAACCTGCAGATAACCTCAGTTCATTTTTATTTCACTCTGGAACACAGAGACATTGAGATATATATATTTTAACTTAGCTCTGTTAGTACATCATGAGTGATGGTTGTTTCTAACTGGTGACTTAAGGAGAGGGTAACATTCAACACCACTGAAATACTTTGGAGCTAAAGGAGCCTCAGTCTGTAATCTAAACCACTTGTGGTTCAGAACAGATAATGGTGTTGGGATAATATTCTATGTATAGACCCCTGGTTTAAAAAAATATTTTTGTTGACTTCAGAGAGGAAGGGAGAGGGAGAGAGAGATAGAAACATCAATGATAAGAGAGAATCATCGATCGGCTGCCTCCTGCACACCCCCTACTGAGGATCAAGCCCCTAACCCAGGCATGTGCCCTGACCGGATATTGAACCCAGGACCCTTCATTCTGCAGGCTGACAAGCCACTGAGTCAAACCTGCTAGGGCAAGACTGGTGATTTTTAATAGCAGGAGCAAGGTACCGAAGGGAGTAACTTATATGACTTGACAAACCATACAAAGTCAGACTTTTTAGATAACTTCAAGGAAGATGTTTTATGTGGGATAGGAATCTAGGCCATACTTCATACACCATGTGTTTGCAGAAAAATTCAGTCTCTTAGCAACTATCATCTGGTTGTCAAGTTATTATTTGATTTTTATAGACACCTGGCTTTTTTAGGCACATACTCACTAATGCTTAAGCATAATATTCAAGTTAGTGTTGGAATAATTACATGTCACTTTCTTTCAAATGACACTTTAAAAATTAACCATTAAAAATTTACCTATTTAAAAAAGTAAGATAAACCTTTGCAGGGAATCATTGCATGGGATGAGAAAAAAAAAAATCTGAGCTTGTTGTCCTGTGAATGCATGAATTCATTAATTAGCTCAGTAAAATACATATTTGATGTCTACTGAAGCCAGGCCCAGGGGATACAAAACAAATCAGAGTCCATGTCTGCCCTCAGGAAGCTCATGGGGACCTAGTCATGTAAAAGCCAACGCTACCACTAACCCAGGTGTTCGAGGACAGGGGCAGTCAGTCAGTCAGTCAGTCAGTCAGATAGACAGACACACAGACAAATAGCAACTGGGCACAAGTAGGAGAATTCTCCTTAGGTCGGAGTGAGAGCAAGTCAAGCAATCCTTCACAGAGAAGGTAGCATCTGACTATTAACATTGGTTTTAGTGAATAATTTTCAATTCCTTTCTGACCAGACCTTTTCTCCTTCCCATGGATGCAAACAAGAACTCACTCTGTGACTTAACGGAGATGGAACACTTTTACAACGAATGATAACAAACGGTACTTTTGGTATCACCAGAATGTTGCTTTTGGTATCATTACACTGGTGTAACGCATTCTGTATCTATTTGATGAATACCCATTGATACCAAATGTATACCTTTTGGTATAATTTACGCTGTAGAGTGTGACTATATTTGAGGTGAGGTGTTCCAGATAATATAATTACTATTAGTATTACAACATTAAAGGAAATGTAATCAGTTAAATTAATATTAACTGAAAAAAGCAGGGTACTCAGAAGGATGCACTCTGTAACTCCATTTTTTTGTGGGCTTATGAATTGTTTCAAATTGGTTCTGTGTAAAATATTAACTTTTTTCCAATTTTCTTCAATAAACATGTCTGTATCCATGGTTTAAAAGAAGAAATTGCAGTTGGTGGGATTTAAATCATTCCAAAAAATTTTTTATTTTCTCAATTTTCTTCAGTGAACATTTATCCTAAAAAAGCTAATAAATGCTATTGGAAAAAAGGAGACAACTTAAAGAATTTAGGGGAGTGCAGTAACTGACATGCATAATATCTTGATATGTTCCTTCCCCTTATCCATCAGTGTAGGTAGTAATTGCATTCTCTGAAACGTTTACCTCCATATCTGTGTAATTCCAACTCCTTCACACACAGTCCTCTTATATTTCTGTCATTGTATTTTATAAGATACTCTGTAATGTTACATTCCTATGTGTAGTTTAAAAACTTTATTTCCCACACAACCTTTTGTAAAGTGTCCTGTTACTGTTTTAAATCTTTGAAACATGCTAAACATCTTTTCCTAATTATTTTGTTAATGATATTGCCTCTAAATGTATGTGTGTAATATATACAGATGGGAAATATATTTTATTTGGTTAGGAGTAGGCATATGACACAGTTCTGACCACTGAGACAAGACAGTCTGTGTGCCAAGAAATTTCTTAGCAGGAGTGAGGGAGAGATACCCTCTACTTCCTGGAGCCATTGTATCTAGATGTGATGTCTGCAGCAGCTGTTTGCTACTCCTCTGGGTCAAATTGTATCCCACCCCCAAAGGATATGTTGGAATCCTAAGCTCTAGTACCTCAAACTGTGACCTTATTTGGAATAAGATCATTGCAGTTACATAATCAGTTAAAATGAGGCTATCCTGGAGTAGAGTGGGCTCATTCTCCAGTATAATTGGTGTTCTTATGAAAAGGAGAAATTTGGGCACAGATATACACACAGGAGGAATGCCATGAAAAGTTAAAGGCAGAGATTGGGGGGATGCTTCTATAAACCAAGGATGCCAAAGATTACCAGCAAACTACCAGAAGTTAGGAGAGAGGCATGGAGCAGATTTTATTTCACCATAAGCACAACTTGTTATTGGACTTCTAGCCTCAAGAACTGTGAGACAATACATTTTTGTGTGTGTGTGTTTTTTTTTTAAAGCTCCCAGTCTCTAGCCATTGGTACTTTGTTATGGCAGCCCAAGCAAATTAAAATAGTACATTGAGAGGAGCTAACATGAGAACAAAGATAATGTGCTGAGAATGCAAAGTAGAAAGTGGAAATGAGCTCCCACTTGCTATCCTTAGCAGCGGAGTTAACAACACTTCTCCTTAGAGGCCCAATTCCTTGGGACTTCTCGATGCGTGTAATAATCACTTTTCTTAGCTGTGAAAACTGTTTTGAATTGCTTTAGATGGCCAGAAATTAAAGCAAACTGATTCAGCCTTCCTCCCTGTTCTCTTATGTAACCCAAATTCTGGTGTCCAACTCGACCCCCCTGGCCACCTCACCCACTCAGTCTCCCACAAGTTTCTCTATATGTCTAAACTCAAGAGAAATCACACAGTCTTTGTCTTTCAGTGACTGAATTATTTCACTTAGCATAATGTCCTCCAGGTTCATCCATGTTGCCACATATTTCAGGATTTCCTTCATTTTTTAACTCTGAATACTATTCCATTGAATGTATGCAGCACATTTTCTTTATCCATTCAACCATCAGTGGACATTTACTTTTTTTTCATGTCTTGGCTTTTGAATAGATGTTACTATGAATAAATGCTGCTATGAACACGAGAATGCTAATATTTAAAAAAAACACCCTGATTTCAATTCTTTTGGGTAAACACCTAAAAGTGTTTACCGAAAAGAATTGCTGCTGGACCATCTAGTAGTTCTATTTAGAATTTCTTGAGGGCATGCCGTACTTTTTTTTCATAGTGGCTGCACCATTTGCCTTCCCACCAACAGGGACCGGGGATCCAAATTTCTCCACATTCTCTCCCCGCACGCAGGTCTTTTGTTTCTGCATGATGCCATTCATCTAAAACGATCTTATTTAGAAGTATCTAAAGTAGTCACAATCATATCAGACAGTGAAATGGCAGTTGGCAGGGAGGTGGGGGGAGTGGGAGAGGGGAGAATGGGAGTTGTTAATCCATGAGCATAACGTTTTTCAGAGATCTGCTGCACACATTGTGCACTAAAATAGTTTAGAGGGTAGATCTCACGGTAACTGTTCTTACCACAACAAAAAAATTAAAAAAATCACAACCCAAGAGGCAACGAAGATACCCCCCTCCCCCCCCAAAGATTCCCTGCTTCTGTGAAAGCCAGAAGGAAGGTACTAACGCATCACCAGTGTGAGGTAAGCCCAGCCAGGGCCAGTTAGAGCATTTAGAGAACCACCTTTTCTGAGATAAGCCCCAATAGACTCTTCTGCTAGGTTTTCGTTAGTCCGCATTCTTTGCTTCACTGTGCTTTATGGAGCGGCTGGCTGTGGCAGGGTAGAAGGAAAAGAAGCAGTTTCAGGCCTAGGCTCTGACTCCTCACCTTTGAGGGCTGGATTTTGGGCTTGGAATCTCTAGGACCCAGGAAAGCTTGTCATTTCCATACTCCCCGCTTCGGGGAGACGCTTTGGGGTGGTCAGGACGTTTGATGTGATCTCCAAGAGAAAGATGCTTAAGGACAGCAGGCCTGGGAAAGCACAGAGCGTGATGTCCTAGGCTTGGAGTGGGGCAGTGCGGCTGGACGCTGGCCCTGTGGCACTCCCTGCTCCTGTGCAGCCAGTAGCCAGTGCTGGCTGTCCCTGCACAGGCACAGGGTCTGCAGCGCGGGACATTGCACACCCTCTGCCTTTGGCTGACAGGGTGAAGATTCCTACCACCTCCTCATCTTCGACTGGCTTCCCCGTGTCTTTAAGCTGCTACACTAACAGTTTCACAGGGGAAGGGGGTGGAGATTTGGAGGGAAAGGATGATTCTTTATCCTTTATCCTGGAACTTAGCCCCTGACTTCCAGGTGGAATTACTAATGGGCTGTCTTTGTTTCCATTTGGATTGTGGGTCATGGCTTGAGTGATCTGAGAAAGCTATGGGCTTTCTATCCAGGGATGCTGGTATGGGCTCTCATTTTATGTCGTTGTTTATTGAAGGATTAGTGGTGAATGGATATTCAGGGAAAGGTGTTTTTGAAGATGATTTTTGTTGTCGTTGATGAATAAAGAATTGGAGTGTCTTCCTTGAAAGCCCTGTTTATCAGAGCTAAAATGAATGTTTTGTGAGATGTCCTCACAGAAATTGTGAAGGTAAGAAACTTTCTTAAAAAGGGCTCAGAGGGTGCAAAGAAACTAGATCATCCTTCAACCTGGTTTTAAAATACAGAACTTGCCATTGCTATTTCAAGATCAGTATAAAAATAGAAAATATTGAGCAGGGAACATTTTATTAAATATAACACTTGTATTTTTTAGTGCTGGTCTATTGTCAATCAATCAATAAGTATTAACCATTAAATAGTTCTCCTCTTTTTAATTATGCTATGTTATTTCTTTCATTTGCCACTTACACTGCCACTTGCTAAGTATTACTTCTGCTACAAGTATGTTTCTTTTGAACTATCTCCTATCTATGTAATTATAAAAACAAGTTTCTGGGATAACTCTAGAAGTATTTTCTGATTAAAATTTTACTGTATAAGCTTATTTCAGGTACCTAAGATTTTATGTATGAACACTTATCACCAAAAACATTTCTCTGCAATTGTTTTTAGTTTATTAACTTTTCATTATTTAGTGTTTCAAAAAAATTTTTTTTATTATAGAAACAACAGTTGTATTGGAAGGGAAAGAATTTTGGAATCAGAGACCAGACTTTAATCCTACCTCTGACATCCACTTGCTGTGTGAATTTCGGTACATCTCTCTGGACCTCAGTTTCCTTATCAATAAATCAGGGGTAATAATTTCTGTCTTCCGGGTCAAAATGTGACCATGCCTAAAACATGTCTGGTAAGTGGTAGACACTCAATTCATTTTATTTTGTAAGTCCCTTTATTCTCTGCATAGCACTTAGGGAAACTAAACCCCAACGAAACTGATTTGTCTGACATTTTAAGGAGGATCTGGAATTCAGTGTTAACCATCAAACCTCAGAGGGAAGGTAGGGGAGGGTGGGGGTAAGGGGGAGAGGTCAACCAAAGGACTTGTATGCATGTATATGGGCCTAACCAATGGACACAGACAACAGGAGGTGAGGGCATGAGTGTGGGGGGAAGGGGGGTAACGGGGAAAGAAGGACACATATGTAACACCTTAATCAATAAAGAAATTAAAAAAAAAACTTTGTAAAGGTTATTTTTACTGTGTAGAGTACAATTGGTTCTTAAACTTTTTTGGATCTTGGATTCTTTTAATCTCTGATTAACATAATGGTGCCTCTCTCTGTATACAGCAGTAATAATCATGCAGACACACATTTCTGCAGTTCCTCTCCCCTCTCCAACTCCACTTTATTTTTTAATCCTCACCCAAGGATATATTTTTACTGATTTTACCAAGAGAGGAAGGGAGAAAGAGAGGGGAACAGCAACATCGATTGGTTGCCTTTTGTATAGGCCCCAACTGGGGACTGAACCTGTAACCTAGGTATGTGCTCTGATTGGGAATCGAACCTGCAACCCTTTGGTTTACAGGATAACGCTCCAACTTCCCGAGCCACCCGGCCAAGGCAAGTGGACTTCTGCGTTTAATAGTCCTGCATTTGAGTCACATGGCAATGAACCTGATAGAGCAACCTGTTTTTGCTGATTTATGAGACTATTTTACATGTAAGTGTATATGGATGAGAACACCTGAGACACACAGCACAAATCCCTCCCCTAGCAATGCACTCTGACATTTTTACCACAAAGAAAGAATAAAGGTTGATTAATGCATTCAAACCGTGTTTCATGGAAAGTGGGTAATCTACAAAATGTTAACATCTTTTTCCAAGAAAAAAATGCTGTGTTCAAAAAAGCTTAGGAAATGTGGCATATTAGAGTTAGTTCATGGAGATTCACATTAGTTTAGCAAGATTTTAAGTCTTGCAGTAAAGAAACATGTGTCACCTAGATTTTCTCCTCATATTATCAAACCACATAGCATTTTTCTTTATATTTGGACTAGAGGCCTGGTGCATGACATTTGTGCACTGTGGGTGGCTGCAGGGGGGTGGGGGGGAGTCCCTCAGCCTGACCTGCACCCTCTCGCACTCTGGGACCCCTTGAGGGATGTCCACCTGCTGGCTTAGACCTGCTCCCCGCCAGGCCTGCACCCTCTCCAATCTGGGACATCCCTCTCACAATCGGGGACCACTGGCTCCTAACCGCTCACCTGCCTGCCTGATCACCCCTAACCACTCTGCCTGTCAGACTGCTCACCCCTAACCACTCTGCCTGCCAGACTGTTTACCCCCAACTGCCCCCTTGCCAGCCTTCTCGCCTCAACTGCCCCCCCTTGCTGGCCTAATTGCCCCCAACTGCCCCCCACTGCCAGCCTGCTTGCACCCAGCTGCCCTTCCCCCTCCAGGCCCCCAACAGCCTGATCACCCCCAGCTGCCCTGCCCTCCTCGCCTGATTGTCCATAACTGCCTCTGCCTCAGCCCCGCCACCATGGCTTTGTCCAGAAGGTCTCCCAGAAGGTCTCCCAGTCTAAGTAGCATATTACCCTTTTATTAGTATAGATAATTCTTATCAGCATTACCTAGAATACACTTTTGGAAATGGGGGTGCAGGGCTAGGGTGAGGATAGAGGGAGGTTTATTTTTAAATTTTTATTTTTTTAATTACAGTTTACATTCAGTATTATTTTGTGCTAGTTTCAGATATATAGCATAGTGGTTAGACAATCATATACTTTACAAAGTGTTCCCCCCAATATTTCCAGAATAACCACCTAGCACTTTACACAGTTATTACAATATTATTGGCTATATTCCCCATATGTGTTTTGTGACTAACAATTTGTACTTCTTAATTCCTTCAGGAAATGGTGACTATTCTACTCTCATTCAATTTTTGTGATTCCTATAACAACTACCACTAAGTCTGGTACCCATTAACAATGTTGTGATTGCATCAGCATTTATTGGGTCCCCACGTGTTTGCCCTTCTTGTGGTATCACTTTCACCTGGGCAAGATTTGAGGCCCAGGCTTTTGTCAGTCTAAAATGGTGTAATGCAGTGGTTGGCAAACTGCGGCTCTTTGGCCCCTTGAGTGTGGCTCTTCCACAAAATACCACGTATGGGCGCGCATGTACCGTGCGATTGAAACTTCGTGGCCCATGCGCAGAAGTCGGTTTTAGGCTCTCAAAAGAAATTTCAATCCTTGTACTGTTGATATTTGGCTCTGTTGACTAACGAGTTTGCCAACCACTGGTCTAATGGATTGTGATTGGTGTGGAGCTCATTTTTTCCGGTCTTTATTTTGAAAGTTTTTAAAAAAATATATCTTATTTTGATTTTTTTTACAGAGAGGGAGGGAGAAGGATAGAAAGTTAGAAACATCAATGAGAGAGAAACATCCATAGCTGCCTTCTGCACACCTCCTACTGGGGATGTGCCCACAACCAAGGTACATGCCCTTGACCAGAATTGAACCTGGGACCTTTCAGTCCGCAGGCCAACGCTCTATCCACTGAGCCAAACCAGTTAGGGCTGAAAGTTTTGAAGATAATCGGGGTTAAATGCACCTTTGTAATAGTTCCCTCCTTGTTCATTCTCAGCAGTTTATAATCCTTTCAAAAGAGAACAGAACTGTTCTATTCAATATTTCAGTGGCGGTTTAGTCTAGAGCTTATCCTACTATAATCTCCTCACCTTCCAGCAGGTGGATTGGAGAGGCAGCAGGATGTCATGGGTGAGCACCCTCATGGGTAGCTCTGGGACCAAGGGGCCTGGGCTCCAATTCCAGCCCAGTGTGTGCCAGCGCTGTGAGCAGGCAAACCTGCCGAACCACAGGTGTAACATGGTGGCAATGACAGTGCCTGCCTCACTAGTGCTGTCGCCTTGAAGCAGTTAATACACATAAGGACAGGCCCGGTCATCACAAGTGAGTGTTTGCTAGTACCTTGAAAGTCAGTTGAATCTGGTTCTTGTGACCTGATCATGGCCTGCCACAGAAAGCACCCAAAGGTGGGGTATTATTGCCATTGTTACTGTTACTCTTCTGATAATTCTGTTGACTGTGTTCTCATGGTCTTGACTTATGTGATTCCAGAATGGAGAGAACTCTGTTATAAACTCTATAGAAATTTTAATGCTAGTACCCACTGCTCCTGTCATAGAATTGATATTTATTTTGTTGTTGATTTTTAATAGCATATGCCCTGTAAAAAACAGACTATTTTCTTTCTTGCTTATTTGAAAGAACTTCCCTGCCAAACTGAACCCAAGGGTAGAAGAGCTGTATGTGTGGGAATGTGTCAGGATGTATCTAAACAAGCTTCAGGAAGGGAGAAGAGGCACTTAATTAAACCTTCTGGAAATGCACAGTCATCAAGAAAGTCACAGTTAATGGAAAAACAACCCAGATTTATTCATGTGGTGTTTTTCCCCCCACTCCTAACCATTTCTTTACGGTTTGCCACAAAGTGAATAGCTTCAGTGTAAGTTTACTCTCACTGCCTAAATAAATGGCTCAGAAAAATAAAGAAAAGGTAGGCCTGCGTTTTCTATTCTATGCTTATTTTTTCCTCTTACATTCCCTCTTGCCTCCCTTACTGTGCATAGTGGCTCCACCATTGTAAATGTGAAATAGTTTGCATGCATTACGATTAGTTTCCTCTCCAAAAGAGAAAAAGTTACAAATACCAATTCAGATTTACTTGTATTGGCCGTTTTAATCAGAGTCATAACCTTTTAAGAAGGGAGCCAGTTGGATTTGGAAGCAGGTGGCCTGAGGGCCCATGGGAATAACTGTCCACTGTCAACAGTCACTGGAAGAAAGTAGAACAAAAGCCTCTGGCTTGAAGGAAGCCCTGTTCCATATTAGGAAGCAGTTTTTAGACACATTTTTATAGTGGAATTGTTTACGTGGAATCTTATTTGGGACCCATATATGAAATAAGAGGCAATAAAAATGGTTGAAGTATGAAGACTTGCTGGCTTTTCTTTGTCCTCATTTCTCTCCTAAGATTATCTCTGGGAAACTTGAGAACTCCAAGTTTGAAAATCACTGATGTGCAGAATAAACCAATATCCCTGTTAAACTTGTCACTATATTATGTTAGGTGAAATACTTAAAAATATATTTAAACTTTTATATTTTTAATGGACACTCTAGAAGAGGGGTTGACAGACTTTTTCTATAAACAGTCAGATAGTGAATCTTTTAGGCAATGTGGGCCAAGGTGCAAAAGTGAGGATATTATGTAGATACTTACATAATAGGAGACAAAGCACATTTCTACAAAACTTACGACAAAATTCAAAATATAATAATAAAGATAGTGTGCTTTTTGTAATATTGGTTGCCTAATGCGAAGAATTGAATTAAAAAAACTATTTTGCTTAATTGGAGTTCAAGTCACTGTTCCCTATTAACAAAGAGATTGCAAATGTTCATCTGTAAAAACAATTCTTAGCTTGTGGGATGTACCATAATAGACAGCAGGTGAAATTTGGTGGGTGAGCCATAGACTCCTCTAGAATAAACTTCAACTGGAAGATAGCAATCAGGAAATTTCAATTAGCCATTAAAGTGCTTTTATTTTGTAGTGACAGCAACAAAACACCTCTCACTGCTATTATATTGGCAATGTTTTTCTCTTTTGAAGGTGAAATGACACATCCCAGTGTTGTGGATAGTTTCAGAAAAAGAGAATCTCACATATTCTCAGTGGGAGCCTTATCTAGAAGGGACTTTGTCAAAATATGCCAAAAACCTAAAAAAGTGCACATGCACTTCGTTTGACCCAGTGACTTCACTGCTAGGAATTTAACCCCAGGAGGAAATATTTAGGTGCAAGGTAATTTATCACAGCATTGTTTATCACAGTGAAAATTTTGAATCATCTCCCAAGTGCTTAGCCATAAAGGGGATCAGTGAAATAAATTATTGTAGAGATAAAAAAAGATTATTGTACAGCCGTTGCAAATTATATTGTGAACTTTGTTGACATGGAAAGATTTATTTAATAAAGCAAGCTACAGACATTATGCATACAGACGTTATGATCCCATTGTTGTATAAAAAATGTGAAGCATACATATAGCAAAAAAAATGAAAGATTACATGCTAAAGTGTTAGCAGTGCTTATACGTGAGCCAAAAGATGGATCGTTCATTGTTAGTAGCAGCATGACACTAAGTACAATGTCTTGAGTGCTGAGCAGCTACAGGCACTCTGGGAAATGCTTTAGGTACATAATCTTATGTAATCTTTAAGTCAACGCTACGCAATAAGCATGCTTATCTCCTCTAATATCTGGGGACATGGAGGCTTAGATAAGTACAGGAGTTTCCCCAGTGGATGCAGCTAGAAGTGGGGGTGGGGGGCTGGGGGCTGAAATTTATACTCATAAGTCTATGATTCCAGATTTTGTATTGCCATCCCACATTCCATAATGACGCTATTGTTTTCTTTATGCTAATTTGCAATTCTAATCTTGCTCTGCTGTATTAGTGGATATTTTAAGAAAGTTGAAAATGAAATTATTTGGTATAATTACGTTAGAAACACTGAATTGCCATTTAGAAAGTTCAACTATTTCTTGTTCCATTACTGCTGATTCTGGGGACTCCCATCTTCCTGTCCCTTCTACTGGCCCAGGGGTCTTCCATGAAGACTTGGAAAGGCAGAAGTCATGACTTTAGTCTACTGCAAAGAATGGGGGCCTGTAAGTCTATTACCTAGCCAAGAAATATTTTTCTCAAAGATTAAGAAAAATCTTCCATATGTTTAAGGTAAATTTCTTTGTTCTAAGAGTCTATCTGACTTTAAGCGCTTTTTAGAATCAGTGCAAGAAATAAGTAGTTGTCAACTGGTAATCAAGAAACTTCTTCTCACTTCCTCACTATACCCTTTTTCCTTACCAAATTCTCTCAAAAGTAAATAGGGATAGTATTAGTCCACAAAGGAGAGCTAACTTATTCAAATTAAAATCTTATTAAGTGTTTACTTAATAATGTGTCTACCAGAAATAAATGATCACCTGGATTCAGACTTCATGACTTTCTCCCTGTATGTTAGGGTACAGATGCTGTAAAAATGATGGCTATTGAGCTCTGACATGTTCCATTCACGGAACAAGATGAAGTCTTCTTTCCTGCTAAATTGTTCTTTAAGGCAATCAGAAATGTCACCAAAGGTCTGCGATCATCTTCCCCCTTTGGTTTGTGTGATTACTGGGCTACAGAGCTCAGTGAACCTGGCCAATTTTTTTCCTAACTGTTGAGTCACATCTGTTGTTGCCAATTTTTTGAAAACAGAATGACGGGCAAATTTATCTTTCTTAGGAGCTGTGAAGAACCATAGCTTTATTTACTGAATGCAGTTAAAATGGCCATTTGTGAAATGATACCAGATCACAGATATACAGGTAGGGTCATGTAAAGATGTTATGGAATCACATGAAAAATCATGAAGCTCTTAAGTTAAAAGTGATTTTAAGTATAAATCTGGTATTGAATTGGGAATTTAATGATCATCACTGACTAAATAATTTTGGAGTAGACAAAAGTCAGGTTGTGCAGTAAAGGTTAATAAATAGTTAAGTATAGTAACTGGGAATGTGGTGGGGATAAAGGATACTAGTATATGGTGGCTCTGATATCCTTTGATTTCCAATTCAATCATCCATTCATTTAACAAGTATTTATTGAGCTCTCTAACCAATGAAGACACAGAACTTAGAGGGACAAACCCATTCTCTGTTTTCAGAGAACTGAGAATTTCCCAGATGGATGCTAAATATCTTGTAGCTCATATGACTTAGACTCTTTAATAAATCATGAGGCTATATCACTCTCCCACCCCACACCTACACAGACATATAAAATGGTGACCTTGCAAATGAAAGGGAGAGGGCAGTGGAAAGAGTTTCCTAGCTGTATAGAATTTGGATTGATTCATATTTAAAAATATTCCAGTGTTCCTGGTTCAAACCAGAGGGGTAAGACCACTCTGGAAATTGTTGCCTTTTTATAATATTTTTGAACTGGAGTTTTAGTTCTAAGAAGTGGTACTAAATGATGGCAGGTGTTGTTGACAGCAGAGGGCTACCCTTTCTGCTGGTTTTGCCAGAGATCATAGATAGTGGCTTTCTACTTGAGTTCTCTTTGTTTAAGCAGAGAATTTTAAAAATCCAGTGTATTTATTTTATTATAAAATAGCATTAAACAGAAGAATACTTTTCAAAGATAATGCTTTTAAAATTAAAAATTAAGAACATTTTTTCCCAATTTTTTATCTTTGTTACCTTTCCCACTAACAACATTTCTTTTAAAAACCACTTTTTAAAACTTATAATTCCTGGCCTGGAATTATAAATTTTCCCCAGTAATTTGTTCTTGATTCTTTTTTTCTAGCTGAGTGTCAAAGTGATCCATTTTGTTTGCTTCTTAGCAGTTCTTTTAAATTAATTTTTGTATTAAGAACAATTAATCTTTGATTTCAGAGACTTTGTTATCTTATTTGTGCATGGTGTCAGAGGAAACAGAAAAAAAAGTTATTCTAGAGAACAAGACAGCTGCAGAAGCTCCAAAAAAGTATATCCTCACATAACTTTCTTTTTAAAAAAATTTAAATTCTTTATTGTTTAAAGTATTACATATATCTCCTTTTTCCTCATTGATCTCTCTCCGGCCGCTCCCACCCCCAGCACATGCCCTCAGCCCTCTACTGTCTGTGTCCATTGAGTATGCTCATATGCATGCATACAAATCCTTTGGTTGATCTCTTACCCCTCCCACCCTCCCTTCCCTCTGAGGTTTGATGGTCTGTTCCATGCTTCTAATGTCTCTGGATGTACTCCTTTCCTATAGTCCATTTTCCAGAGCTCTTTGCAGACTTCTCTCAGGTTGATTGGCTTAAGGTAGGCCAATCCCTGCAAATGGAGGAATGACTGATTGGCTTGTAGGCCAATCATGGTTCACCCCAGGGGTTGAGAGTTCTGCTTCCCCTGTGGCAATGACTTCTTGAAAAAAATGGACACAATTTGGTTTCAATTGGCAGGAAGAGAGTGAATGACTATTGGGTAGGCACGTTATGGTGTTTGCTAAAGTTGTTTTTATCAGGTTAATGTCAATTTTGTTTTTTAAAAAAGTTTTTCCTCTTGTATCTGTTAAAAATTTTTCTCACTTCACAGTATCCTGCTTTTTCACATTATCAAATTGCTTATCAGTCATTGTTTACAGATACAAGAAAAATATCTTTAAAAAAATAAATGACTCAAATACAATGTTTTGTTGTAAATCAGTTTACTAAAGTGGATGCATTTTTAGAATTACTACCTAAAATTTCAAGACCTAGAAATGAAGCAGGGGAAGAGGAAAATGTTTGCAGTTAAATGAAAGGAAAATAAAGTTATTATATACAAATGCCTCTATTTCTTCAGACTATGGTGTCTGGAACATTGAAATCCCTATTTCTTTCAGTGTGTCTATCAAGGTAGTTAGATTATGTGAGCAGAACAGGGATGAGAAAGCTGAGGGGATCATGTTATTCCTGAATTGTATCCCCACATCCCTAATTCATGTATTAAAGCCCTGACCCCTAGTATTCAGAGTGGGGCTGTATTTGGAGATAGAGCCTTTAAAGAGGTAATTAAGTTAAAATGAGGCCATTAAGGTGGGTCCTTATCCCACCTAACTAGTGTGTTTATCAGAAGAGATTAGAACACAATAAGGGACACCAGGGACGGCAATGCACAGAGGAAAGGCCAGGTGAGGGCACAGTGAGAAGGCAGCCACCAGCATCTGCAAGCCAAGGAGAGAGGCCTCAGAAGAAAGCAAACCTGCTGACATCTTGATCTTGGACTTCTAACTTACAGAACTGAGAGAAAATAAATTTCTCTTGTAAGCCACCCAGTCTGTAGTATTTTGTTATGGATGCCCAGCAAACTAATATAGATAGAAAATTCTACCTTAGAAGTTAAAAAATTTTTTTAAATCTACAATTGACATATAATATTATATTAGTTTCAGGTGTACAGCATAGTGATTAGACATTTATATAACTTATGAAGTGATCACTCTGATGACCTAGTACCCATCTGACACCAAACAGTTATTGCAATATTATTGACTATAGTTCTACCTTTTAATGAATATCTACGAGGTGTTAGGGACTGTATTAGGAGTCCTATATGAACACCCACTTGAGGTTTAGCACTATTCCATTTTAACAATTAAAAAATTGAGTCTCAGAGAGTTTAAATAACTTATAACTGAAAAAATTGGGATTAAACCCACTCTAAATGCATCCTATATACTATGCAGCCTGGACAAAGTACATTTAAAATACATTATACATTTAGAACAAACTAACCTTATTAAATTCTGCCAGGCTTTGGGTGTTAAGCATGCTACATGAATTAGGATGTTTAATCTTCATCATGATATTATGACAAATATACTATTACTAGAGGCCCGGGGCATGAAAATTCATGCCCTGGAGGGGGGTCTTTCAGCCCAGCCTGCCCCCTCTCACAATCTGGAGCCCTCAGGGGTGGGAGGCAACTGGCAATCAGGGGAATGTGACGCCCAATCACACCTCTGCTGTTGCCACTGCCAGCAGCGCAAGCCTCAGCCAGCCCTGGTTACCTGAGCCTCAGGTGGCCGGGCAGCCATCATCTGAGGCTTACCTGTGCCTCAGGCCAACCCTGGGTGGCTGGGCATCCACCATCCGAGGGTTGCCTGTGCCTTGGGCTGGCCCTGGGAGGCTGGGGGGCTGAGGGGATTGGGGGACTCCGGAGGCAGGCGTGAGGAGTGGCAGGACCTACTTGGTTGGCAGGCCTGACCATGCTGCATGCTTGCCGCCTCGGCAGGGCTGAGGGGACTGGGCGCCGCCATCTTGTGGCTGTGGGTGCCACCATCTTTGAGGGTGTGACAGTCAGTTAGCATATTCCCTCCTTATTGGCTGTGGGCGCTGCCATCTTTGCGACAGTGTGAGGGTCAATTAGCATATTCACTCTTTATTAGATAGGATTATTCCATATTCTGTGATCCATCATCTAAACTGCTTTCTATTCTGAATGGCTCATCAGAAGCAAAGACTTACGACTATAAAGATTAGGTCAAAAATGACACAGAGCATCCATAGTAGAGAAGAAATGTAAATTTAATATGTTAATTGGTGAATGGAACTATGAAGAGATTTTTAAAAAGCAAATATGAAATAATATTTCTTATGAAACTAGGATATGCTTGAAAATGTTTATTTACCATTATATGCATAAGCCAGTCTTTTAATCAATCAATAAAACAATCAACAAAAGAGACACAGGCATCATCTTACTAGTGGCAAGGTGAATTCTACTTTTCCATAGGAACATGCTATAATTAGGCTCTAACAACAACTACCCATTATCAAATAACTCACACATGTGACCAAAATGTGCCACAAACAGAGGCATATTTGCTTGAATATAAACTTATAAGATATCTTAAAATGAAAAAAAAAATATCCAAGTACCATAAAATGGGCATCCCCTCTCTTACCTACTTTAATGAATTCTGAAGTTTCAAAAAAGTGATAACAGGACTCTGA
This sequence comes from Corynorhinus townsendii, assembly GCA_026230045.1. Taxonomy (NCBI): domain Eukaryota; kingdom Metazoa; phylum Chordata; class Mammalia; order Chiroptera; family Vespertilionidae; genus Corynorhinus; species Corynorhinus townsendii. The sequence continues at coordinate 72,040,955 of JAPDVU010000001.1, read as the reverse complement.
GGTGTAACTATGAAAAAGATGAGGGAGAATCAGTCATCCCTGGTGAGCAGGTGGTGTCAGTGAAATCACAATGCAGCTGTAAATCCCGATTGTTTTTCCTAAAAGCCAGTTATACCTCTCACACAACTTACTACCCAGAAACCAGGATGTAGCAAGACATGAAGCAGGGTATTAATTAGTAGCAGTGAGTGAAAACTCATGATTTTTGAATAACTCAGAAGCAGGACTGACTTTAGGAATTCTGTCATTTATATAAAATATACTAAAATTTTGAGCTGCAAAATCCCCACCTTTGTTTGGTTGTTAAATTGAGCATTACCTCTCTTGAAATTAGTAAATTATATTAGTATGCCATATAGTGTTGAGGAATTTTGTATTATCTTTTGGTATAAATAATCTAAGGCTTCAAAAGCTCAGATTGAGAGTGATTTTCTTTGAGTTGCATTTAGCATAGTATTGGTAGGAATAAACTTAGAAATTATGTCAGACTGAATCATGGCATAGAAAGTTTTGAGCCATAGCGTAAAAGATGGGGATTGGAATGAATGGGATATTTAAAAAATATACTTCACTTTCTTTTAAATTGGAAGACCAAATGATTCAACAACTAACCTTCCCAAATTTATCTCTAGCAGGCAGGGGTAATAACCATGACCCAGCACTTCGAAGGAAGAATGAGAAATACTCAAATTTAATATGTGACACAATCCAATATGTATATATTTAATCTTTATTGTTGAAAGTATTACATAGGTCTCCCTCTTTCCCCATTAACCACTCCCATCCCTCTCCCCACCCTGCCTCAAGGCCCTCACCACCTTACTTGTCTGTGTCCACAGTCCTTCCTACAGTCTATTCTCTATTCAGATGCCAGGATGATCTATTTAAACTTGTCAATTATATATGCATACAAGTTCATTGGTTGATCAAAAGGAGATATTTTTTAAACTTTATGGAAAACTTGTTATGATCCTTAATTCAAATTTTTCTATTTGATGCTAGACATTTAGATTACAATGGCTGACTAGTCTCACTTTACATTCATCAGGATGATCCTTTATACTGCTGAGTCATACCACATTTCCCAAGTCATTTGTTCTCAGTCTCCTGAAGCCCAGCATAGTTCTCATCCTTACCTTTCTCCTCAAACCTCCAAAACTTTTCATCTCCCCTTCTTAGAGATGAACTTGTTTCCTGTTTCACTGAGAGAAAAAAGCAAATAGCAGAGGACTTCCATAAGTTGGCACAAACACTTCCACATGGCCATATGTGTCTGTTTTTTCTGTTGATATTATACTAGTAGATGAACAATTTGTTACTAAAGGAAAAAAAACTCCATGCCGACTAGATTCTATTCTCTCTCATCTATTCAAGGACGTTGCTCAGCAATTCTTTCCTTTCGTCCTTTGTAATTAAATTGGCCTTTTCTACTTGAATATTCTTTTAGATTAGAAATATTCTTTAAATATTTATGTGGATTTTTTTAAAAGAAAGAATGGGAAAAAAAGAAAAAGTCAGTTCTTTTGACCTCACATTTCTCAACTCCTCTCTAGAGCTAAGGTCTTGAAATAAAAATTTTATACCGGTTCTCTCCCATTTCTCTTGAATTTAATAAAATCAGGATTTGCATCACAGAAGTACTAGTATATCTAACACACTAGTGAAGATCATAATTCACCTCTGAGTTGGTAAATCTAATGGTCATTCCTAGACCTCTGTTACTGCCTTCCAAGCATTGGACATCTTTGATCATTCCTGCCTCTTTGAAATGTGTTCATCTGTTGGCTTCAAGGATACTCCACTTTTCTGTCCTTTTCTGCTAGCTCATTAGTCATTCTTTCTCAATTCTTTTGATGGTTTCTACTCATCTCTCTGATCTTTAAATGTTGAAGTGTCTCGGTATTTTGACATTGAACTTGTCTTTTCTATTTACACTCACTACTTTAGAAATATCACTCAGGCTGGTTATTTACACATTGATACCTCCAGTCAAAATGATCTCTTCTAAACTTCAGACTTTTTAATCCAAGTGTCTACTTGCCATTGCTACCTGGATGTCTAATAGATGACTTAATATTAACATGTTCCAAAACCTCCTTCTCCCAATCTTGCACATCTAGTAAAGGCAGTTCTGTTTTTTTCAATTCCTCAGATATAATATATATATATATATATATATATATATATATATATATATATATATATATATATATCTTCTCTTTCTTGAATTACATCTGATTCTTCCATAAATCCTTTTGGCTCTGTTTTCCTTCAGTTTTTTTTTCCCCCAGAAGCTTATCAATCTTTACTACCATCACAACTTCCGGTCTAATCTTATTCAACATTTTTTTTTACCCCCGAAGTGGTGGAATACCTTCTTCTTGTCTCTCTTTTTCTGTCCTTGTCCCTCCTACAGTCTATTCTCTATTCAGATGCCAGGATGATCTATTTAAACTTGTCAATTGATATAATTTATCTGTTCAAAACATTCCTATGGTTTCTTCAAGACGCATTTGGAATAGAAGTCAAGGCCTCCTGTGCCGAAAATATTATGTCTTACCTCAACTTTCTTCCAAGCACAACCTTCTGGCTTCCTCTGACAGGCCAAGTGTGCTTCTGCCTCAGGGTTTTTGCACTTGCCTTGAACATTCTTCCCCCACTGTTTGTAAGACTTGTTCCCTCATCATGTTTGGGTTTTTACTCAAATATCATCTTCATTCTTAAGGCCTTTTCATATCAGTTATTAAAAACTACGAACATCTCACTCCTTGCTTTATATTTTTCTGTAGCACTTTTTAGGGGTTTTTGACTTCATAACTCCAGCATATAGAGCATTGCCTTACAGTGAATAGGCCCTTAGTAAACATTTGAATATGTGAATGTCTGAATAAAATCAGATAGGCATCTAAATGCAACTTGTACAACTTTTAGGAGGTATGAAATACATTAGTGATTCATTACATTAGGTTTCTCTCTTTTAATATAAAATTGCTATCTTAGAAAAAGTAAAGGGTATGCTTTATGCTAATTAGATGGACATTATTATAACTAGAGAGACAAATATAGGGAATTACATGAAATTAGTCAAGCCTTGATTTCACTTTTTATTATTAATTTACAGCTATTTTTCGAAAAATAAATTGTTCCTTTTTACATAAGTGGTTTTGAATGTATCCCCAAGTTTTTTGATTCAAAAATGGATGATCTCTGTAGGTCATCTATAGAAAATCAAGATCAGTCATATTTATATAAAATGATCTTTTGAATGCCAACACAAACAGAGAAGAAAGTTAACTAAAGTTAGACTTTTTAGTAACTCACAGGCTCTAAATGAGTGGTTTCAAATGGTAGGGTGCAGAGGAACCCTCTGGAACTGCTTGTTCAGTACACCTGCCCTGGCTCACCTCCAGGCTGCTCTGCGGGATGTCCCATGGTCCACCTGGGAATCTGTGCTTTAACGAGGCCCCCAGGATTGTGCTATAGGAGCTCCAGGGACCTGTCTTTGAGATATGTTGCTCTGATCATTCAAAATATGCTTAGTATTTTTCCTAGAAATCAAGCAAAAAAAGCTATGGTAAGAAGAAAAGTATCATACATTTCATTCCTGTGGAGACCAATTATCTGGCTACTCATTGTGGTCTGGCTGCAAATTGTCTCCTCTTCCCAGGGTGCCATCTTGCATGTGTGCTGTGGCTTACAGCTAGGAAGGGGTCTGGGGAGGGGGAACCAGTAATGTCAATTAAACTCTGATTGATCAATATTAACCTATCCTTCCTGAAAAAATAATTCTAAGAAAATGTCACATAACTGTAGGTGGTTATAATCTCACCATGGCCATGTTTGTAGACTTATCACCAGCCCCTCCCCAAATGGATATTTTTGTTGGTTTGTTTTAGGATCTTTGTTGTCTTCTTGCTCCTGGCTTGATCTTAAGGGGATCAAGTGATTAAAGAGGTCAGAATATGACACACGGTTGCCATGGAGACCAGAAGCTACTCAGCTCCTGGGCAGGTTTTCTCCCCTGCTCTAACCAACTGCTCTTCCATCAGAGTAGAGGATTTCTACCAAGTGGAAATAGGAGCTTTTGAAAACTTTCCCTTTAGCTCTAGCTTCTGTGAGGGAGGAATGCCGTAAAACACTTTTCATTATTCTGAGACAAAGTGCCAAGAAAATGTTGGGTTTGGGGTGGTGAAATTTCCTGTCACCATGGTGTTTGGTTTCTGGAATAGTAGTTATTTTGTTTAAAGCTTTTGATTAGCATATTATAAACACGAGTGGGAAGACCTGGAGTGCTTTTAATGCACTTGCCTCCTGCTAGGAGAGAAGGAAATTGATAGGTTGGTAATTGCAAATTATTTGATAAAATCCTAGCCACTCCTTTGAGTACTTACTATATCCAGGCACCCTGCTAAGTACTTTACATGCATTTTTTTTCATTTAACCCCACATCAAACTATGAGGTAGATTCTAGCATGCCCATTTTACCAGTGAGCAAACAGAAACACCTGGAGTTTAAGTGACTTGTGCATCCAGACTTCTAGTGACAAAACTAGAAGCTGGCCATCCACCGCCCACACTTGGACTATGATCACCCTCCAGAGAAGCTACTGCTTACTCCACTGTGGGCGTTGCGACAGTGCTATTCTATAACCACAATTAAGGTGACGCCCATGACAAATGTGAAATGTGCAAATCATGGGCTGAATTAATAGTTACTTCAACAAGTTGTAAAATATCTTAGAATTTGGGGACAGCTGACAGCCCTAGTGCCCACAACACAGGGCCAAGCTCTAACTTCAATGGCACCCGTAGTAGGCAGTTCTCTGATAGTTCAGTCTCAGCTAACACAGCCAACTCCACCTGGAGCCTGTATGGGTCTTTCTATGTTTTACCTCAGGTCTTTTCTGATGCCCTGGGTGCTCCTTATTCCATGCATAAAAGCAGCCAGGAAGTGAGGGGGAGTTAACATGCATAGGAAAACTCTCAGCCAATGGGGGTGGGAGTAGGGGGCTAGTGCATACATATTCAAACTACCATTGTCAGCTGGATGGTTCTAGAAGGCATTCTTTATTCTTCTCAGAGGTTCTGATAGAATTAAGAATCTATCCTAGAAGAATCCATCTATGACCCACCAGAAAGACAACTTATGGTGGTTTTTCCTCTCTCCTCTCCCCTTCTCCTCACTTACTTGTTCCTGCTTCCTGGGATCAATTACTAAGTAAGCTGCCTGCACCCAAGTCTTTTTCTAAGGTTCTGATTTCTGGGGGAATCCAAACTAAGAGCCAGAGTCATTGATCAACATTCAAAATTGTGATATTTATACTGCACTGAAAGAACAATAACCAAGGTGTGATCAAGACACACTTGCCCTGTGTGTTTGGATCCTGGCTCTCTCACTCATACAGTATACTTACATGCAACACTTATTACAACTCTGCCAGCTAATCAAACATTCTGAGCCTCAATAACCTCAAATAAAAAAGATGGAAAAAATACTTCTGCCTTCCAGGATTGTTGTGAATTTTCTCAACACCCTGACATATCAGTCTTGATGTGGCTGGGATCTCTGCCCCCTCCCCACCATAGCCAGAGGAGTGTGAGATAGTCATGAAAATGTATATGTGTCAAATGAGAACTCAGAACCTGCATTTTTTCTCCTGCAAGAATAAGGTAAACTACATGTTGGTTAAAGATCTCTGTTCATAAAATATAGCAGAGGATTTGTGGGGCAATGTTTTCTCAATATGCTTGCAAAGAATTTTATAAACAGTGTCTGCTTTTCTCCGTACACTTTAGAGGAAATAATTATGAGTCTTTTGCAACATATAGAGAACTATGAGGACTCAAAAAAATGTCAAAAGCTTCTATTTAAATTATACCTCCAATTATTAAAATGCTTCTACATTATTAAACTTTCTGTCTCTTGCTGTTAAAGAGATGTTACAGTGAATGGGAACAGAAAGTGGGTGAGTGTGGAATGGATCTAGAGTTGCCATGGAAACAGGAGGTACAACCAATCAGTGAGGAGATAGATGTTCATCCAAGAAGTCTTCAAATTGCCCCCAAAGGCCATCTGGCTGAATAAGTGAACTGCATAACCACAGCTGGTGCTCTGTGCCCACTGTGTAACCCAACATCTAGGTAAGGGTAAAAAAAAGCTTATTTTGTACACAAAGCTATACAACACTGAAGATGATAGAAATCATTTATACTGCAGCTCCCTTATCTGCTGTTATGAATAGCAGGAAAGACAGTGGAAGTGGCAATAATAATGACTTAACATGTGTATAGCTCTTCCCACATTTCTAAGGGACTTTATGTTCATTCATTCACTTGATCCTGTAAGACAGGCAGCCTTGATCTTACTATCCTAGTATCACAGAGAAGAACACTAAGGAGCAGGCACATTTGATCAGGGTCATACAAATAACAATTAAAATGGGAATCTTGAACTCTTGTTTTTGCAACTTTTTCCTTTCTGCTAAGGCATGGCCTAGAGCATGGTCGGCAAACTGCGGCTCGCCGCTCTGTTGACTAATGAGTTTGCCAACCACTGGGATAGGGGCTTCATCACAAGGAACAACAGCAGCCTCTAATTATTGGAATCGAGGATCCAGGTCAGTGGTCGGCAAACTCATTAGTCAACAGGGAGGCAAACCGACCACTGGCCTAGAGACATGCTGGAGGAGAATAAATGACTTGGGTATCAATCTCTCTGGAACCTGCAAGAAATCCTGATGGTGTCATTGGGAGCTCAGGCTGAAGTGCTTGCCCTGTCCTCCTTATTTGACCTTACCTAAACTTCAAATTCTTTTTCTTCCATGTAATGTTTCTGAAGTTAACATATACCTACATATATCTATTTTTTTTTTGGATCACCACAAAATTTATTCTCAGAATAACCCTTATGGTGCTTAACCATTTTTTTGCACTATTTCATGCATGAGAATCTTGCTTCATTAACTAGCTTATACCTTCAGTTAAGGCAAAAGTTGTAAAATTACGTTGTAAGCCCTTTGTGTCTCCCCAATTAATGAAAGTGTTGAACACAAGTGATTAGATGTATGATGACTTGCAATACCCACTACCCTAGAGTTGTGATTGTTACTGTTGTTGCTTGCTTGGTTTTGGTGTGTTCAGAATGTTTAGGAGCAAGTAAACATATTGTTAGTGGTACCAGAAGCTCCCTGGCTTGCTGTGGTCTTGCTGAGTTTCTGTGCTTAGTAAATTCAGAAACCAGTTTGACTGCTGGAAGGCTCTGCCTCCTTTAAGGAGTAGCTTTCAAGTTCACTCTGAGGTTGTCTTTGCTTCATTTAGCCAGAAGAGAAGAGCGGAGAAAGACCTGGCTGGTTTTGCTTGGCCAGGCTTGAATCCCATGCATTCACATTCAGTGGTATCACCAAACTGGGAGACGGTGGGGAATCTAGTCTGCATGTCTAGGGAGAAGAGGAGACCATGGATTTTGGAGTCTGTAACAACCTATGACACCTCTCCCCTCCATCACCTCAATCACCTACGCTGCATAAGAAATACTCAGACTCAGAGTGTTAGCTGGAGATACCTAGAAGAACAAAGAAAAACAAACTTATGAATTCTTCCTTTATCCCCCAATCAAAGTTTATCTCTGGAGGTAGCAATCATTGATGATAGTCTTTTAACCCCTCTCAGCTCAGATGAAAGAGATTGCAAAATGTCCTTGGAGAACAAATGAACTGTAACAGAAGGTCTGCTGAAGCCAAACAAAAGAGAACAGGGACACTGGCTGGTCAAGAGCTTTATAATAGTCCAGGTTTCCAGACTGGATGCCTAGGACACCTCATCTCAAATTTGGGTGTCATTCCCCTGTTAAAATCTCACACACCAAACTCTCTCCTTTGTGGGGAAGACAGGAAGGGAGAAGGCTGAGGAGTTTGTGATTGAGGTGGGAGGACCGGGGCTATGGTGGGGCTGTGGGAAAGAAGACAAGCACAGGACCTGGCTTTGCGTGGGGGTTTTACCCATCACCTGCAGATTTCAGGAGTCACTGAGGCCAGGCAGCCCCACCACTTCCTTGCGCCTCTTCATGAGGTTAAAGGCCACCACTGCATTCTTTGTCCACTGTGTAGGGTCTGGTTTTAATTTTTACTTCTGTTGCACAAATGAACTTCTTATAAAAACAGCTCTTGATTGGTTTCCCTTTTTCATGACCCATCTCCCAGGAATGCCCTTTACTATGTTCTGCAGAATGTCGTACGTATAATTTTCTTATGTTAGGAAACTATAAGCTAAAAAGTAAATGGCAAATATTATCAGTATAAAGACATAAACACAGGTAACTAAGTTAAAATTGTTCTTGGAGAAGTATAGCAAATTTTTAATCATTTAGTAGGATGAATTTATTGCACATATTATTTCTTTTATATTTACAACAAGGCTTTGAAGCAGATATTTTTCCCCCCTTTTTTTTAATAGAAGAGAAAATTAGGACAGAAGTGCTAATTAGTCATCTTTCTAAGGTCAGATAGCTGGTGCTATGGGAAAGATTTGAACTCAATTTTAACTCCAAATCCTATGGATTTAGTCATTAGACAAGATGACTTCATCCTTGAGATTCATACTTTAAATATTTACCAGTTTTCTAACCCACTACTTGAGAGTATAAATTAGGAAGTGGGATTATTTAATCAAAATGATGGAAAATGATTATCCTCAAAGTAATTTCTTAAATTCATATTTGTGTATAGTATTGGGCTAGTTGAGAGAAAAATAATCCTGCCTGTATTAGCTTATACTTGGAAACACCAATGTGTCTTAGGCTTACTACTTTTTATAACATCTGTGTGTCAGACCTGTGTTTTATTTGGATGTCAGGAGTCACGCAATAGACTGCTAAAGTTTGGCTTATCCTTTAAGATTCATTTTCAATAATATCAATTCCAAGAATCTTTTATAGATCTCAAAAGAAAATTTTTTTCGTTCTTATACTCATAATATTTTGTCAACATTTTGCATATTCAATGGAATTTTTATACCTGACTTATTTCTCTCACACAATGATTTCTAGAAGCAATGTCATCCATCACACATATTTTTACTCCTAGTGATGCTTGGAGTCTTACACATAAGTATACTAAAGATATTTGTTGAAATGAGTTTAAATACTTCTTTAGCTTGAATATGACCTTTTTTTTGGTTTTGACTTCTAACGGAGAAAACTATTAATGAACTATTAATGATTAAGCCAAAACAATAGGCTTAAACCATCCCAGGCAAACCAGAATACACCATCCTTACAAACGAATCACGTTGTTTCTCTTTATAATGTCTTCCATGCCTGAGTCACAAACCCTCTACTTCTTCCCCAGATTTGTCACTAAGGGAGAGCTAAGTAGACCATGTAATACTTAGTATTGCTTGCTACATTTCCTTGTGGCTTTTCTCATCATAATGCCATTGTAAGAAGTTTGAGTTTCCAGTTGTTAAACAAGCAGAAGTGGAATCTGTAGCTGCACTTGGTCAGACTCTTCCTGTGTTCCTGTCTTTTCTCATTCTCAGTGTCGAATGCACATGGACATACAAGCCCTTGCACAGCTCTGCAGGTTCTCTCTCCATTGTGATTCCTTCCAGTCCAAATTATGGCTGGCCAGCGTGGTTCCCCTGCTTACCTTACTCTGTTCCTTCTAGGTAAAGTTGATACCTTCCATCTTCCCTTATAATGAGGTTTCTCTTTCTGATTAATTTATTATTATTATTTATTTATTTAATACATTTTATTGATTTCTTACAGAGAGGAAGGGATAGGGATAGAAAGTCAGAAACATCGGTGGGAGAGAAACATCGATCAGCTGCCTCCTGCACACCCCCTACTGGGGATGTGCCCGCAACCAAGGTACATGCCCTTGACTGGAATCGAACCTGGGACCCTTCAGTCCCTAGGCCGACGCTCTATCCACTGAGCCAAACCAGTTCGGGCTCTGATTAATTTATTACTCTATCTTATTTAAAAAAAATATTGGATATTAGTTCTTTGTTTGTAGTTTTCTGTTTCATGTATTAAAAATGAAAATTTATCTGATTTTTTTCTTTTATAGTCTGCTCACTTTTACGTGTATAAAATATTTTAACAATTGAATAAAACTTGGACTCAGACAAATATAGTAAATACTAATAAAGTACGTCTATTTTGTAATATTTTAGAAAAACTCCATATTTTTTAGAAGAAAAGTAGAGTTTTTTAAAAAAATTATATATATAATATGTTACTAAGTATTTAGGATCTAATATAAAATTTCTTTTTGCCTCACAATGTGATACTTTTAAATAAAATATGAATAATTCTAAAATCACACGTATATAGTAAAACCAAAGTGAAAGGTCTAAGAAAACAAAAATCAAAAGATGGCTATTGCACTCTAGATTATGCAATATTTATGTGGTTTTTCTTGTTTGCTTTCCTTTTATGCTTACTATTGAATATAACTTTTTTCATCTTACTATTTTTGAATCATGAAGCTAATACATGAAGACAATGAGGTAAAAGAAGTCTGCTGAGGATTTCTGGGAAAGTCTTTGTTTGCTTGATAAAGGTATGGCTTCTTCTCTTCTTTCTTCTCCTTGCTTTCATTTCTTCTTGCACCTGCTGCAAGATGGTGAGAAGGTAATACCATGGGAAAGAGAAACCTTGACTCTAACACTTGAAACTGCCAGCATCCAAACCTCTTATTTGTGAAAAGTGAACAGCTTAATTTGTTTAAGCCACTACTTAATCACATTTTCTGTTACTCATGGGTATAAGTAGTTCCCAACTGATGCAGATAGGAAGTTGTATATATGAAGCAGAAAACAGTCATTTAAACAATTCAACGAGAAATACTTAGTATGAAAAATGTGATAGGTTATATAAAGAACTCAATAGAGGGGCTAGGTAGCTAAATGGATACAATGGAAGCTAAATTATAAAGGTGAAAGATGAAGTCCAGATCCTTTCTAAGAAGGCATTGGAAAGAGATTAAGAGGAGGATCATATAGCCTTCCCTGTTATAATGGCAGAGTTGGATAGTTGTGACAGAGACTGTTTGGTACAAAAACAAAATATTTGCTATTAGGTCCCTCACAGAAAAAGTTTGCCAACTCCTGCTCTAGGACAAAGTACTCAAGCAAGGAGAAAAACAAATTGGGGGTACTTGGAGATTAGGGAAGTGAGGATGAGTAACTAACTTGGTAAGGTTTACTGTTTAAATAATAAAAGACAAAAACAAGCTAAAATATATCCAATGCAACCCAGAACTATAGTGTTCTAAGTGATGACCACACGAGTCAGAGAAGGGTCATTTGAAGATAAGTTTATGCTGAAGTATTTGGCTTTTCAGGCAGCCCTGTGGCATAGGGGTTTTCAGGTTTGCCCTGACTAAAGACATCATATCTAAGGAGGTATCATTCACATTATAGAACATCTTAGAGAGCTAATTAGATCCTGAGTTCTGACCTTTACATCATTGCCTTACTTGTAAAGGGTGAGGTAGAGGTGAGGCCTGAAGTTGTGTGTGCTGCCCCAATTTAATGCCTGGGCTTCTGAAGGGCTAGCACATGTGGGCATATAGCTGGGTAGGGCTACTGCCTGCCAGGGCTCTGGAAAAACACCCAGACTAATTTAAAATGATTTTCTTGTGGAGGAAAGGTTGCCTTTCTCTAAGTCACAAACATTTTCTCTCTGAGCTAGCAGCTGATTTTTTCAGAGGAAAAAATTTAGCTATCTATGGACAGGCTTAAAATGATTGGGGAAAGCAAACACCTGTGTGCTATCAAAAAAATTAGTAGTAACTACCAGAAGTATAGAAATAGAGCAGCAGATTAGTCTATCCATTCAATGGAAAATAGAAGAGGAGGGGATATAAGAAAACACGGTGAATAGAAATGTAAAGTTGTCTGCCAGAAATAAATCCAAAAGTAACAGCAATTATCTATAATAATAAAAGAGTAATATGCTAATTAGACTGGATGTCATTCTAGACGTCATTCTGGATGTCCTTCAGACGAAGCCGGGGCCGGAGGGAGGCCTGGGTTCCGGGTGCCAGAGGGAAGCCGGTGCCAGCAGTTGGGGGAAGGAAGGCCTATTCTTGCACGAATTTCGTGCATCAGGCCTCTGGTAATAAATATAAATGCATACACTGATTGCTCCAAAAGACATAGATGCTCAGATTATATTTTAAAATGGCAATTGTTAGGCAAGAAAACCCAATGTCTGTATGTCCATGGCAATGTAGACACTGCATGATAGTTGTCAAGTGATACCTACTACTTTTTTTTCCTGCATTGAATTAATTATTCAGAATCCAAACAATATCTCAGATCCTGTTGTCCAAGCTGGGCAACCTAAGGTTCTACCTTCCAATTAAGGGTCTGTTCCAGCAGTGACTCTGCATAACAAGGTCTTAATCTGACTTAGTGATAAGAAAAAAAAAAAAAAAAACACCACACACACACATTAAAAAAAAACAAACCCTAAAACCTCTTAAGATAATTTTCAGGAGTCTTTTACATGGAAAAATTTTTTCCTTACTCAGAACAGAACTTAATGAAACAAAACTAAATATCATAGTTTTGGAAATGCAATTTTGATTAACTTGCTGAGGATCAAATTTTACAAGCATGATTGAAACTCACAGTCTCACATCGTTTGCATAGAAGTTGACTAGTTCATTATGACAAACAGAGAAACTATATTCAATGAGTCCTTTATTACATGACTGCTTATTGAAAGTACTGGTCGATTTCTTCTACGAACTTGATTCTGTTCTACTTAACGTTTTGTCATTAGGTTACAGACTCCTGAATATAATGTAGTTTTGCTTCAGAGGGTAGGAACTGAAACTTCCCTATTTCTATGATTAAAAATCACATAAGAAAGGATGAGAACACACAACGGGCACTAAATGATTGGAGAATAATTATTAATTTGCAGTAACAAAACGCACCTAGTTCCAAAAATGTATGTGATTGCTAAAATGTAAAGTCATACAGAGGGCACATGCTGTTTTTTGGAGCCGGTGAAACAAAAGCCATTCTAAAGAGTACTGACTGAGATTGATCATCACCCTGGTTCTTCACAATGTTGTCCGCTATCTAAGAATGTTTACCCAGAGGAGCTGCAAAATTTCCACTGCTTTGCTGCACCTGTACTGCACAAATTCAGAAATGCCCTGGATATGTTTCTGGTCAAGGTAGATGCTGATACGTGTGGATTTACATTATGCTTACTTCAGCTGTGTTAACCCAAATGTCTAGTGGTTTGAATAAGAAACTTAGAGTACTAGATCCTGATTATGTCAGCAGGCCAGCATCAACCCACAATATTTTATGTACTCCTTTATACACCTCCTTAATATATGGATACTTCCTGATCAGAGTATGTAATAGCATTTGACTAAATTTAATACACTGAAATAATTTTTAATTACAGAGAAGACTGCTTTAGATTTCATTATTAATTTAATGTCCCAGGAGGATAAAGGAGAAAAGTGAAATTTGCAGCCCAGCTGGAGATTACTAGTATGTCAAACTTCTTGCTTCAATTAGTTTGATGATCTTACATTAAACTGTTTCTTGAGTGTTTCTTTACCACTAAATACGTTTGTATTTCTAGCTGCTGGTTCTGATTAATTTCTTTCCCCCTTACTGCATCCTTCTGGGGTTGTTTGTTTGAGATAAATATTCTAGCAAAAATTATTCTTTAGCTGTCTTTTACATAGCTTTCTGTATGGTGTTGACTTAAACAAATATTTAAAAATAATTTCTTTGGAAGCTCAAACACTGGAACTTTCCATATCAACCCTAATGTTTCTCAAAATAATTGATAAGAATGCACTGTTTGTCCCCAATAATGTTGGTAAACTATTTATTCACAAAAAGATCCATCATAGCCGAGAAAGAAGATGTCTCCAGCCCTCTGAAATAGGATGCGGCTAAGCAAACTTTTAGGATCAGAAACAACAATAAACAAATAAAACTTAAGTACAGATGGTCCTGATATATAGAAAGATGAATTTGAAAGGACAATTGTAAGAAAAAGCAAACAATACCTCTTTTTAGGCACATTAATTACTATTCCTCCATTTAGGATACTCTAGACATTAAGCAATATAGGTCTGCTGGGCCCACGTGAAAGCAGGAATTACGATCTCTGCTCTTCAGTGTATGTATCCCAGTGCTATCCTGCTTACGCAGCACAGGTTGCAATATTTCCTTTTCATGTGGGATCTAATTTTCTAACTCAAGAGCATCTTTGGAGACCTACTTGGAATAAAAAACAAAGCAAATGCTCAGACAGATTTCACATCTTCATAAAATAGGTGACAATAATTTCCTAGATACCTGAGTAAAGTGGCAGGTAGCGTTTCTAAAAGAGTCTCTCAACCCATCTTTAAAGTACCAAAGGGGCAATTTTTAATTGGTCTCTGGCACATATCACTCCTGTAGTTGATGCTGGGGTCGATATAAACATCAAGTGTGATATCTCTGGAGCTAAATTATCTGGGTCTATCTGCAGGCTCACCAATTACTGGTTGTGTAACCTTGGACATATTATAGCTTCCCTGCTTTTCAGTTTCCTTAGGTATAACATGGTAATAATAATAGTAATAACACATGCCTTGTAAGATTGTTGAAAGAATTAAATTAGTACCCTCAAATAATATTGGCCAATATCATTGGAATAAGGGGATCAAATTTTAGCAATGCAAATTTTAAATAGAGGTTTAAGCTAGATTATCTACTCTAAATAAAGAATAAGACATTTTGAGGGAAGTGACCTCTATTAATCTCCAGAGTTCCAAAGAATATTGGATTGCTAAATTTTTTACCAATATTGAAATTGTGTGGTGAGATGAAACTCTGATAATCAGAAATAGATGACTAAGACTTTGGCAGGGTAATCACAATATTTTTACCTGGAAGAGTAAGTTCTGAAGTCCAAAACTAACTCCAAAATTTGTTTTGAATTAGTCTATTATGTAATATTGATGTTTAAGAGCTTAGAGATTTTAATTGCTAGGAATGAACAAAAATGCAAATAATGTTATTTTGAATTTGTGCTCCTGTTACTAACTTGGATACCTCATGAGCTTGTTATAAAATATAATGCTGTTGACAGCCATACAAATCAGGTATAGGGCATTCAGGATTGGATTTATCCATGTTGGGGGTTTGTCAGGCATAAACAAAGAAATGTGAGAGGACAAGAGAGTGTGGCTTTTACAGAAGAGTGATTATAATGATGGGCCATGAAATTTAAAGTGGGAATGGAACTTAGTGAGGATATGAGGAGGTGAGTTTCAATTTATTTATTTATTTTTTTGATATCAATTCTACCTAATTCTCTTTTTTATTGTTGAAATGTCCCCATTTCCACCCACTCTTTGCCCACCTGCACCCAGCCGCCCCCCCTTCCTTCTGACCATCACCACACTGTTGTCTGTGTCTATGGGTTATGCCTATATGTTCTTTGGATAATCCCTTCACCTTCTTTCATTCAGTCCCCGCCTCTCCCCCTGATAGTTGTCATTCTTTTCCAGGTATCTATGCCTCTGTTTCTCTTTTGTTCATCAGTTTATTTTATTAGATTCCACATATAAGTGAGATCATACAGTATCTGTCTTTCTCTGACTGGCTTATTCCACTTAGCATAATAATTTTCAGGTCCATGCTGTCTCAAAAGGGAAGATTTTCTCCTTTTTTATGGCCGTGTAGTATTCCATTGTGTAAATGAATCACAGTTTTTTTATTTACTAATAAACTGGTGGGCAGTTGAGCTACTTCCAAGTCTTGGCTATTGTAAACAATGCTGCTATGAACATAGGGGTGCATATCTTCTTTTGAACTGGTGTTTCGGGATTATTAAGGTATCTTCCCAACAGTGAGATTGCTGGGTCAAATGGCAGTTCCACTTTTCATTATTTCAGGAAACTCCATACTGTTCTCCACAGTGGCTGCACAAGTCTGCATTCCCAACAACAGTGCACTAAGGTTCCCTTTTATCCACATCCTCCCCAGCACTTATTTATTGATTTATTGATAGTAGCCATTCTGACAGGTGTGAGATGACATCTCATTGTGGTTTTAATTCACATCCCTCTGATGATTAGTGATGTTGAATATTTTTTTCATATGCCTACCGACCATCTGTTTGCCCTCTTTGGAGAAGTGTCTATTCATGTGGTTGGACCATTTTTAAATTGGATGTTTGTCTTCCTGATGTTGAGTTGTATAAGTTCTTTATATTTTTTGGAGATTATCCCTTTATCTGACTTATCATTGGTGAATATGTTCTCCCATACAGTGGGTTCCCTTTTCATTTTGTTGATGGGTTGTTTTGCTGTGCAGAAGCTTTTTAATTTGATGTAGGGAAATTAAAAAAAATAAACAAATGGACGAGTTTCAATTTAAATGTGGCTGATAGAGTGGAGTTCAAAGTGGGCTCAGAGAATATTTGAAAAAAAGAATAGTAAAGAGAGTAGCATGCTTAATATTGACATTATGGAGGACTGAAGATACTGGTAAATTCTATTGAATAACCATGGGAATGGGAGGGTGAAGTGAGGTGGAGGACATGATATTTGGAAGAGGGCAGATTAAGAATAGAGACTCCAGTGTAGAGAGGATTGTCTACTTTAGCAATTATCAGTCCTCAGTGCACATTAAAATCACCTGGAGAGCTTTAAAAAATAGGAAAGTCTGCACTCCATCTCAGCACAATTAAACGAGAATTTCTGGGAGTGGGACCTATGCATTCACGCTTTTTAAAAGTTCCTCATGCAATTTAAGAAACCACTGATAGATGTGGATAAAAATAATGATAGAGAAAGAGAATATGAGCCAGGAGATAAAATCTTTTGAGAATGGGGCAGTGGAGGTGATGATCAGCATGTCTGGAAATAAAACCGCTACACACGTCTGTAAAATAGTAGTAGTACATAGATGTGTCCTAACTCAGAGCATCTTTCTGGTACCTTGGTACTTCCTGGTACTTCAATGCTCTTTAGCAACTGTAGTTGTCCTTAAATCTGTAACTGTGGTAAGTAGAATAAAACTGGCTTCCAACATCAACATTTTCTATAAAATGCAAAATGAAGAAAAGAACAGTGAAATTGAATTAAGAATATATTTCTAATGTAGGATATAAATGTTATGAAAGGTCCCTGTTTCCTGAACAAACTAGATTTATTTACATTCTAAAACTAATCTAGTAGCCAATGCTCACCTTGAGTACCCTATTTTAATTATTCAGGAAGCTTTGCTGGTATTATGGTCTGCAGAGGCAGGTTCTCCCACAAGTTTATGTTAAAATATGTCAAATCAGATCATACTGTCTTGAAATTTAAATTTTCTCTTGCCTTACCATTTCTCCTGATTCAATTTTGCAATTCTCTGCAAAAGCTAGGGTAGCTGTCAGACCTTTTCACAAATTATTGTCATGGGTACATTTTTCAGGCATGGTTTTCCATTATATGTTGAGAAAGGAGAGCATAAACCGATCTCCACTCTCTTTATGATTGTGCATTGTTGTTATTGTATGTACAGTTTTAAGGATGTTGAATAAAATCATGGATCTTTAAAAATGATCATGGAAATAGACTTTTCAATATGTACAGGAAACACTGTGGTTGTCAGGGATTATTGCATTGGAGAGAGTAGAGAAGGCAGTGATAGTCCTATTTTATCTTCAAACTCTGGGAAAATTGGGTACTGGACACTCTGCTATGTTCTACTATTCCCCTAGAATCAGACAAGTCAGAACAGACTGATGGTTGTCAGATGAGAGGGGGCTTGGGGACTGGGTGAAAAGGTGAAGGGATTGAGAAGTACAGATTAGTAGTTAAAAAATAGTCATGGAGTCCTGGCCAGTGGGGCTCAGATGGTTGAGCATTGTCCCATGCACCAGAGGGTCACCAGTTTGATTCCTGGGTCAGGGTACATTCCCCAGGATGTGGGCTCCTTCCCCAGGAAGAGGCAGAAGGCAGCCCATCGATGTTTCCCTTTCACATCAATGTTAGTCTCTCTTTCCTTCTCCTTTCCTCTCTCTCTAGAAATCAATAAAAAAATAGTTATGGTGATGTAAAATACAGCTTGGGAAATATAGTCAATAATACTGTATTAAGCCCTGGCCAGTGTAGCTCATTTGGTTGAACATAGTCCTGTGCACAGAAAGGTCATCGATTTAATTCAGTTGGGGCACATAACCAGATTTCTGGTTTGATCCCTGACTGGGTGTGTGAGGGAGGTGACTAAGGCTTCACTCTCATATCGATGTTTCTTTCTCTCTTTCTCTCCCTCTTTTTCTAAAATCAATAAAAAAATAATAGAGTCATAGCTATGTACAATACCAGGAGGGTACTGGAAATATCTGGGAAACACTTTGTAAAATATATGATCCTTTAGCCACTATGCTGAACACCTGAAACTAATCTATATATATGAAAGCCTAAGCGACTGGCCAATTGGCCAGTAGCTATGACATGCACTGACCACCAGGGGGCAGATGCTCAACACAGGAGCAGAAACCACAGGCATGGAAACATGGAACAGACTGATGAATCTCAGGAGAGGGGGGAGGAGGGAGGGACCCCTCAGGGGATGTCGGAGAGCAGGTTTCGGCCCTATCCCCATAAGCCAGGCTGAGGGACCCCACTGGTGCATGAATCCATACACTGGCCAGGCAAATTTTATTATTCTTTAAGAGCTTGTAACACTGGGAATTTATATTTTATAACGTTGGAATGCTGAATACCTAATTTGACTACAGAAGTATAAAAAAAAGATGATCTAGTATCTTTCTGGTAGGAAGTCAGAACGGGTGGGCAATGCAGGAGGAAAAGAGAAGATCAACTAGGGTCACAGAAGAGGAGTGGTCTGAGCACTATAATTACACCAGAGTGTAATTATACCTTTTGTCAGACTTGTCCATAGGCCCAGTGGGAGTATGCTGAGAGTGAGGGTCAAGGCGACCATACTTATTTATTAAATTTTTTGCATGTGCTTGGGTGTGGGTGGTGATGTGGAGCCATGAATTCATATAATAAGTAAATTCCTACCAAGAAATGTTTGATATGAGGAACTCAGTGAATGGTCAAGAAGTGAAATGGTTTATTTTCCTTTTTCCATTTTAAATAATTTTCAATTACAGTTGACATACATTATCATATTAGTATCAAGTGTGTATCCCAGTGATTGGGTATCACATAACTTACTAAGTGATCATCCCAATAAATCTCACACCCATTTGACATCCTACATAATTATTAGAATATTATTGACTATATTCCCTATGCTGTACTTTACATTACCATGACTATTCTGTAACAACCAGTTTATTAATCCCTTCATCTTTTTCACTCATCCCCTCAAACCCCTTCCCTCTGGCAACCCTCACAATACCTTGGACTTTAAGGCATAATGACAGATTCTGCAATGGTGAAATAGGTGAAATAGGTGACATAGAATGTTGACTAGGACACTTTCTGTTGTTTTAGAATTTCAAGTGAGGTTGTAAACCTGAGTAAGATAAGTACACTCATATTTTAAAGAGAGATACGAAACACACCCATAACTTAATTACTAAAAGATAGCAAAACCTCTCTAGAAACTATCAACCCAACTACCAATTTCTATTAGAGAAGCACAGGAACTTCAAAGGGTGATTGAAGAAAGAGTAATGAAAATAGGTGTATCACTGGATTAATTAAGAGGATTATGACATTTCTCTCTCCTCCCAAGGAAGGGGGATTCTGGCACTTATCTCAAGCCCAGTAATGAGTCTCTAGGAGAATGTATTTTTGAGATCGGAGGTTCTAAGAAGTAGGAGATGGAATCTTATTTCTTGGCTAGATACTTATATAACTGCAGAGACTTTAAGAAAGAGAGAGAACTTTGGGATGAATCCAGGATTTTTGTCTGAGGAACTGGAAATATGCAGGTGCTCTTCACTGAAATGGGGCAGGCAGTGGGAGAGGCAGGTTAAAAGGAACTTTGTGCGAATCTGTTAAGTTTAAGTCTATTGGACATTCACGTGGATCTGTTCAGTAGGCAATTATACTATATGATTTTGGAGTTCTGAAGCGAGATCTTGGTTATTAATATAGGTTTGGGAACCAGAAATATATATAACCTATAAAGTGAGCATAGATAAATGTAGAACCCTAAGGGACTCCAATGTTAGATTTAAGGAGTGTGCATACACTGGGAAAGATAAGGAGTGGCCAGTGAAGTTGGAGGGAAATCAGGAGTGTTTTATTCTAGAAAACAAAGGATAGAAGTTTTCCAATGGAGCTGATTGGTCCAGGACTAGACAAATGATTTAGTCAAAAGGAGTTTTTGGTGTCCTTGATAAGAGGAACTTTGCGTGGAGTGGTGGTAGAGGGTAAAAGCCTTATTATATTATAGTGGGCTCAAGAAAAATAGGAATAAAGTGGAGGTAGCAGGTATAGTAATATTTTAAAATAACTGTAATAAAGAGGAGCACATGCATGGGGAACAACTGGAGGGGGATATGAAATCAAAGAAATATTTTGTTCATGGTTTTTAGATGGTGGAAATTACAGTTTTGTTTGTACGCTAATGGGAATGCCACAGTGGAAAGTAAAAAACTGAGACAGAAGGAAGAGAAATAGAGGAATTGCTGAACTGATGGCGTGAGACAAATGGGATCTCGGGCACAAGCGGGATTGCCTTTAGCCAAAGCGGGGCTATTCCATCTGAAGTAAGGGGTGGGAAGGCAGACCATGTAGGTGCAGATGGGATAGCTATGCACATTAAAGTCTTGTAAAATATAACGTAGTTAAATAAAAGTGAACACACCATGGAATAGAGATTAAATGAATCCCAAACCAGCATGTGTGGGACCACCACTTAGATAAAAAACCCACAAAAAATTCATAGAATCCCCTCTGTGCTCCCTCCTACTTACTACTTGTTCTCTCTGTTCCAAAATTAAAAACTCTCCTGATGATTATGGTTATCACATCCTTGCTTTTATTTATGCTTTACCACCTACGAATGCATTTTGACATACTGCAGTTTAGTCTTGACTGTTTGTGACCTGTTTAAGGAATTTTTTTCTATTTTAAGGTCATAAAGATATTCTTTCTTATTATTTTTTTTACATATTTGACTGTCTTTCAAAGTTAGCTATAAAAGCTACCTGTACTTGACTTTTGTGTTTGACATGAGGCAAGGGTCTAGTTTCATTTTTGTACCTATATTTATCCATATAGCTATCTCATTGTTCTAGCACCATTTTTGTTGAAACCTATTCTTTCTCCACTGTTCTTCAGTGCCTTATTTGAAGTAAATAATATGCTCATTTGTGCATGAATTGGCTTCTAGAATTTCTATTATTTTTTGAGCTACTGTTTATATTCTTATGCCAATAACTACCATCTTAATTACTATACCTTTATAGTAACACCTAATATTTAATATTCAAATCCTCCCACCCATTTCTTCTTCTTAAGAATGTCTTGGCTAAACTTAGCCCTTTATATTTTTATATTCCCATATATATTTTAATACTGGCTTGTCAAGTTACACACACACACACACACACACACACACACACGCGCGCGCACACACACACACACACACACACACAACATTGGGGCTTTTATTGGGATTGTATTAAATCTATAGATAAAATTGGGGAGATTTGACATCTTAATGATCTTGAGCCTTTAATTTATATCCATGATAGCTTTTCCCAGGTATTGAGCCCTTTTTTGATTTTTTCAATAACCTTTTATAGTTTTCTGTATTGAGAGCTCTCACAATTTTGTAGATTTATGATGTTAATGCACACATTATCTGCGCTGGATGCCATGGTATGCCATCCAGCTTCTCCTTCCTGGGACCAGAGCACTTTGCTTCCTTCGATGCTGGTGCAGGGAGGGTTCACAGTTGGCAGTGCTTAGCTGAGTCTCCCTGGAACTTGCCCTCAGCTGAAGACAGCTGCCTGGCCTAAGGTCACTCCCTCTTCCAGAGGCAACCTTCATTCTGATTGCTTGGTGTAAGGGATTGAAAGCCTGGTAGGCCCCCAAATAAAATTGCCGATGTTTCTCTCTGTACTAGTCACCTATTACTATGTAGCAAGTAAGCCCCCAAACATAGTGTTTTAAAACAATGCCATTTATTATTTCACAGGTTCTGTGGATCACGAGAGGCTTAGGTGGAGCTTTCACAAGTCTGCTGCCGTCTCAAGCCACGACTGGGAAAGGTCCATTGCAGTCTCACACACAAGGTTGTTGGCAGGTTCAATTCCTTGCTGGTTGTTGGGCGAAGTCTTCAGTTTCTCATAGCTGTTGGCCCAAGGCCACTCTCAGTTCCTTGCTATGTGAGCCTCTCCATAAACCAGTTCCCAACAAGACAGCTGGCTTCATCAGAGCAAGTAAGGAGAGAGAGAGTGCCAGCAAGAGAAAACTTGCTAGCAAGACAGAAGTTCAGTCTTTGGTAAGCTAATCTCGGAAGCGATATCCCATCATTTTACTATATTTTGTTCATTAGAAGCAAGTCACTTGGTCCAATCCACACTGCAGGGGAGGAGATTACCTAAGGCCCTGATACCAGAAGGCAGTGCTAGTTCAGTCATTTCAGAAGCCTCCTAACACAACACCCTTCTCTATTCTCTGGAAAACTTTGTGTAAGATTTGTGATATATATTTCAAGTTACCTGGTTCAAGAGAATTTAATTAAAAAAATTTTTTTTGTGAGAAGATTTGTGAATTCAACTTTAAAATAGTTAAAGAAATAGTACATTTTTAAATTGTTTTTGCCAGCTTTGGTAAGCTCTACTTTTCAAGAGACTTGACCTTTCTATCTGCATATTTAAGTTTATGAGCCTAAAGCTATTTACAACATCCTCTTTTGATATGGATTACAGGAACTGTAGCAATAACTACTTTTTCATTTCTGACACTAGTTGCTTGTGCCTTCTTTCATTTTTCCTTTATAAGTCTCATAAGAAGTTAATGAGTTTTATGCTCCTTTTCCAAGAACCAGTTATCGGCTATACCAGTGGTCGGCAAACTCATTAGTCAACAGAGCGGCAAACCGTGGCTCACGAGCCGCAGTTTGCTGACCACTGGGCTATACTAAGCTATTTTATTTTATTTTTAAATTTGTGATCTTTTCAGTGTTTACACAATATATACATATTTCCATCCTTTTAGTTTTCAAGCTCCTATAGGATTATGTTTTTAGCTATGTCTTTCATAACTAAGATTTTTTTTTTTTACAAAAATTTGGGTTTCAGTCCACTATTTAATAATTTCTTATCTCTCATACTTTTTTACTTGCCTTCTTTTGGTATGAGATTTTTTTAAAAGTCAGGTTTATAGAGACATAAGTTGTATGTACAAAACCATACAATTTAAATGTAGAGTTTGGTGCTTTTTGACAAATGAATACACTCATGCAAATACCACAATTAAGATATAGAGCATTTCCATCATACTCAACAGATGCCTTGTGCCTCACTGTAGTCAATCCCTTCCCCAATCCCTCAGACTGTGTCAGCTCTTACTTGACTTCTGTCCTCATGACTTTGCACTTTTCTGAATGTCATACAGTACATAGCTTTTTGTCGATGGCCTCTTTCATTTATCATAATGTTTTCAAGATTTATCCATTATTTTATATTGCTGAATGGTATTGCCTTATATGGATACACCAAAATATTTTTATACTTCCTCCAATTGATGGGCTATTGATGGGCTATTATGAATAAAGCTGCTGTAAACATTAGCACATAGGTCATGTGTTGACATATATTTCATGTAATATTATTAAAATACCAATAAACAGAATTTGTGCATCATGCAGTAAGAGTAAGTTGAGAATTCCAGTTGCTTGGCATTCTTGGTATCACTCGGTACTGTCAGTTTAATTTTTACCGATCTAGTAGGTATGAAGTGGTATCTCATTGTGGTTTTAGTTTGCATTCCCCTAGTGACTAAGCCCTTTGCACCTAACTCCCTGGAAGAGGGAGCTGCACCTACCTGGTCAGTGCCATTAACCTTCGTTGCTTCATCACCAGCTATGCCATGAGGTTAATCACCACAGAGCCCCCAAGTATGCCTAGTTGGGAGCTGAAAGGAGCTCCCCAAGTTGGGATAATGGGGGATGGATGATAACTGTTACAACCTACATTATTTTATTTTTCTCCACTGAGATAGGTATTTTCATTTTACAGATGAGAAAGTTGAGGCTCATCAACTTTATTTACTTTATCCAAACCCATGGAGCTGGTAAGCAGAGGTACCAGAATATAATTTCAGGTTTTTATGGTTCCAAAGCTCAAGCTTGGAATTACTTTGAAAATTATAGCTGATAAATATCACCTCAGGGCTCTTTTCTTCAAATGGAATAACATCTCTTTATAAATCTTTATTTTCCCAACCTTTCATAAAATTCAAGCTGTTACTAAATCTTATTCCTTCCCAAACTCTGTATTACACCTCTTATTTCTATGCTACAGTGTCACATAAATAAATCCAAATTTGCTCCTTAGTGACAGTTACTGTCACCATATGTTACACTATTCTGATTGGGCCTACTCACTCTGAATAAATGGAACATGGGACCGATGCAGGGGCTGGCACAAGCTGTTATGATGTAGCTTAATGCGCCCTGAGGGCTCATGGGTGGTTAAGCTGCACCTAAGTAGGCCAACTGCACTTTATGGCCTGTATCTTCCATAAGAGATGCTGGTTGTGCTTTACGGCAATAATGTGCACTCTGTAATAATTTCACATTTAGCACTCACAAGCTACTGTTCAACCTCTAGTGTTCTAAATGAGCGTAATTCAGGGAGCAGTTGTTACATATGGTCAACCATAATACTGTGAATTATCGTGGTGGTCGATATGTGGTCACATTGTCCACCCAGTGCTATTTTACTCTTGAGTTTTGAGATATATTAAGGTTTGGAGGATTTCGTTTACTGCTTTCCTTCTATTTAATATCACAAGTAATTAGCCTTACTACTTTTAGCAAAAATTAGTCATATTATATAATATTTATTAAGATCTTTTGCTATTCTTTGATAATTTGTCCAGAATAGATAACTGTTAATGAAACTTATTTAATCATACAGAGACAATATCTTGGGGGAAAAAGTAAGAGATAGTTTATAAAATATGCATATTTTGACATTTGGAAACAGATGAAGTTGCATTTATTGAATTTTAAACTGGAGGGTATGTTATGCAAATGTTAAACTGGATAGAACAGAAACATTTGAACATAATCTTAATTATTTGGTCAACTCTTAAGGTGCAGAAGGCAAGACTAGAAATATAAATGAGAGAGAGTAACATTTTAAGTTTCTAATGTGCTGCTTTCTTTTCTTTCCCAAGACCTCTGACCTAATTTGCCTGGGCGTCTAACTATGTAGAGAACGGGAGAGGAGAAGCGGGCAGAGATTTTACTTTGCTAGGGAAAGAATGCCGAAAGAGAGCAAGAACGGGCTTATCCTCCATTATTCCATCATAAGATGCTGCTGCAGAATCAAGGGCTGGCCTTTTGCCTTGAGAGAGACTTTTCCAGTTTTCTTCATCTCCTTCGTCAGCATATCCACTTCCAAGTGTGAAGCTCTCTTGTGGCATTGAATAGGTGTCTTGGCTGAAGTCTGGAAGAGGATATCACTAAAGAAGGAAATAAAAACCTCCCTCCTTTTCTGTCCCAAGACATTTGTGAGATGGAAGAGTGTTATCATGTTGAGTACTTTCTATGCATTAGTCTTATTATAACTATATAACAGTGAAGCACTGGGCTGTCTGGCCTCCAAACCAGCTCCAAAGGAGATGCTTAGGCAGGATAATGTAGGAGCAAAGAGGGTAGGCAGCTTTGCTCCCTGCTACCCATCAGGACTAGGAAATCACCTCTGAGCCTCATCTTGAACCAGCCTCAGGAATGGCCATAGCAATGCAGCTACACAGTGTGGACAGAAGGAGATCTCACAGTATGGCCTTCTTGAGCTGCCTTCAGGGATGTACAGTGAGAAGCTAAACTGAGCGCCAGTGGGCCCCTCAGGTGATTCAGCATATGGAGTGAGGGGTGGTATATATAAGGCCAAAGACTAGAAGGAGACTGTGGCTATCAGGCAGAGATCTGTGGCCAGAGGGAGGACAGGGAGGAGACAGAACTACTAGCATATAGTACTAGGTGCTGACAAAGCCAGGAGAGACGGAACCAGAATCCCACTGACACAGAGTGAAACTGTGTTGCATAGCAGCAGGGAAAACAGCACCCAGGAGCCAGGGGTGTTGCCATGGAGACCTAGGGAAGCAAAGTACATGGCACTGAAGACTCTGACTCTGTACTTTTCCAAGAGGATTCCAAATCCTTAATTCCCACACTCACCATCATGTATCATATGTCATGCAGGGAGCAAGGCTAGCTCAGCCATCATAAGAAGTGCAGAGAGTGGAAGTAGCTCAGGGACGAAGTGATTTTTGTTTATTTGTTTGTTTTTAACTGAATATTTCTGTAGAGAAGCCAGCACTATTGGATGAAATTAGGTTTTAGTTTACTCAGTTTCTTTTTTGGATAACCAATGGGGAGGGGGGTTAAGACAGAAAGTCAGATTAAGTAGAGAGCTACATATAAAGAACTTTTACTTTTTCTTTACATCTGAGTCATAGTGGGTGTTAAATTTTATAAACCTGTTATAAAATATGATCAATAAGAATAAAAATAAAGAAAAAGAAAAAAAGTACATTGTTGTCAACTGTATAGGCAATGGAAAAGGCACATGTAAAATAACCAGAAAAATTAAAGGGAGAGAAGGAATTACTGTTTGAGGACAACAGGATACTAATAACCTGATTGGTGGTAGCCAATTGCATTATAACCTAATCTAACAAAGAATTTGCAAAGCATTTAATGTCAATGTTCCCTCACTGCTAAAAAAATGTATGTAATTATACACCACCTCCCTCTAAAACCAAATACCTAAATACTGTGAGTAGGATGAAAACATATAAATTATAGGGAGAGAATCACAATTTCAGTGTCTCAATAAGTTGTTCTGGGCCTCCCACACCTTTATTTGTCAGACTGCAGCGATTTTCCTCCCCATTGCACTTCTGGGCCGGAGGGCAGTGGGTGGAGGCAGAATAGTCAATTTTCACCCTCCTCCACAGCTCTCAGATGCCTCTCATTTTATCCTTGCCTGTCTGCGCCCACTGTCTCATTTTGTTCAGTCCCTCATTTGTGCTTACTGAAACCATCGGGAAGGCTTCCTAATTAATTTCACCTTCTACAGTCTCTGCCTCCTCTAATCCACCCTTTACAACTTTGCCAGATCCATCTTACTGAAGCATGGTTTTCATTGCATCACTCTCCTGAACAAAATCTACAGAAATCTCTTCAAATGGCTCTTGTTTGGCCTCTGAACTGAGTAAAAACTCTCCTGTCCAGCATGCAAAATGCTTCACAAGACCATAGCAACTCTGCTTCCAGAAGTCCCAGTGTTCCTTTCCTGGGACATGTTACAGTTTACTTGGGGTCCTTCTCCTTTGCTCCTAGAGGATCTCTCATTTTGATCATTCAGTAATCACAGGCATATAGATAACCAAATAAACTGGCTGAGGAAGAAAAAACTGAAGAATGTAACCATGTGATTAGGTAAGGTGGAAGCAAGTGTGACCTCAGAAGAAGAATCATATTATTAGAGGGGAGGTCTCTTGGGGTTCTTGGAGGTTCCAGTCAAGAATTCTAGCTCATTTGAAAGGCCACAGAAACACACAAGGGGCTAGAGAAATGGAGGATATTCTGTTTAGTCTCCACTTCTAGTAATACAGATGGGAATATTAGCTTGTAAGTAGAGAAGTGCAAAGTTACCCCCCATACCGCTGATAGACTTGACTATCATTTTTTTTTTGGCCATACCAAAGTTCGATCTGTCTATCATCTATCTATCTATCTATCTATCTATCTATCTATCTATCTATCTATCATCTATCTGTCATCTATCTATCTATCTGTCATATATCTATAATGTGTCTATCATCTTTTAATGATCTATTTATTATCATTTTTATTAAAGTATGATTTATATACAATAAAGTGATCAATATTAGGTATACAGTTCAATAAGTTTTAATAAATTAACTCAACCAACTACCAGCCAATCATTTCCATTATCCCCCAAACTACCTTCCTCCTTCTTTGAAGATAATCCCCTCCCTAATCTCTTCTCCCACAATCAGTGATTTGTATTCAATCACTCTAGTTTTGCCCTTTTTAAGAACTATAAATAGAATCATGTTATATAGATTCTTTAATGTTGGGCTTCTTTAACTTTGCATAATGCATTTGAGATCAGAGAACCTATCTATAATAATAAAAGCATAATATGCTAATTAGACTGGACAGGCAAACAACCTTCTGGATGTCCTTCCAGATGACCTTCCAGACAAAGCTGCGGCTGCGAGGGCTGAACCCCTTGCACAAATTTCGTGCATCAGGCCTCTAGTTTTACATAAGCCAGTAGCAGCTGGGACTAGTGCTGTGCAAGAACAGGGGCTCTGGACTCAGAAAGCTAATTTCCTAGATTTGACACTTGCTATCTCTGTAGCTATAGGCAAGTTAACTAACTTTGAGCATTGATCTCTTAACCATCAAAATAGGGGCAACATTATTGACTTCTTAGGGTTGCTGAGGATTAATAAGATATCAATGTAAACATTTAATAAATAAGTAAAAAGCTAAGTGACTACTACATGTCTGATACATATTTTGGTCTTCAAAAATGGTAGCCAGTATTATTTACAATAACAGAGACTGTTGGCTGTTCCTCAAGATCTGATCACCCTAGGGATGTCCTTGTTATTGTGTCCTGTCCTGGTAAATTTATTAATGGTGTCCTTTTGCAACTCATTTGGGCTTCAGTTTGGAAGATAAGCTTCATAGTCACCCTAGATTTCCCCTTCTTTCTCAGAAATGAAATTACCAAATTTTGATTGGACTAGAATGAAAATTATTTTTAAAGTTTCCTTTGTATCCAGGTGGTCATTTGACTGAATTTTGACCAATGAGATGTAAGTGGAACTTTTGGGATGTGTCCTGTGGGTGAGAGTATGCCTTTATTTTTCTTTTATTTGCTCCATTTACTGGAACAGGGACATGCTGGCTGGAGGTGGAATAGTTATCTTGGACTATGAGATGCATTTGATAATGGAAACCATGCCAAATGGGCCACAAAACAGAATGATTTTATTGAAATTTACTTAGAAAAAAAACACAAACCATACTTCTTTTGCTTTTAAAACTAATACTATTTTGCATTTTTTGTCATTCACAGACAAACCCATTTTTAATTAATACATTAATCTGTTCTCACATGCCACTCTCAAGCCTTGAAATCCCAATGCCCTAGGGCAACATGCCTCAAAACCAAGTGGCACTAGAAGATAATTTCCTCCTTTGCTGTCTGTGAAATAGAACAAAAGATAAATATTCTTTACCATCCTTTTGCTCTTCAATTGATTTATTTGCCAGTTTGTGGCAATTTTATTTATGTCTGTGGGACACATTTGGTTGAATTAATATGCATGTGGATTCCAAACACCCTTTTATTATTCTTATTATGGTTTGGAGAAAGACTCAGAGAAATCATCTGAAGCAGAGATTAGGACTGAATAGTGGTCTCCCACAAAGGAAGCCCCAGAGTCTCTTTATTTATCTTCTTTTATTTGCACATTTGCTTTCTCTGATCTTTTAGCTGGCCAGACACTCAGTTTTGCAGCCTGGGTATTGTCTCTCAGACATACAGTTATTTTCCCTCTTTACTTGCTCTCTATTCCAGTTACCAAAGGCTGCGCTGCAAGAATCAATATGTTTGTTTAGATGCCACTGGGCCTTAGACTTGACAGCCAGAATGTATGTTGGTAATTACCTGGTTTAAAGACTTCTTGCATGTTTTGATTGTTTTACTTTTTTAAAAAATATTTGTTACAACCAAAAACTCTTTCATCTCTGTGATAACTGCTCAATTTGGTACAAGTTAACTGCATGAAAATAATTTTAAGTTGTCAAAACTATAATTCACAAGATGTAATAGTAAGTATAAAAATAATTAAGAGCATTATGAAAGTAGAATTTTAATTCAGAAGATATTTTATCAAATGCTTATCTAAAGTTTATGATGAGTTAAATATGGCCTGATCACTGGGGAGGTACAGAGATTGAATACTTGGTTTGTATTTAATTACAGAGGGAACATTAATCTTCATCAAATAAGTAGTTAAGATTCATAAAAATGCAGAGAAAGAAACTCCTGTTCAATGGCCCTTGACTATTATCTTAAATATGGATGCCTATTTTCTTCTATGCAGGCAGGTCATCACTCTTTATAAAACATAAGTGGCCCTAAATGGTTTGGTTCAGTGGATAGTGTCGGCCTGTGGACTGAAGGGTCTGGTTTCGATACTGGACAAGGGCACATACCTCAGTTGAGGCAACCAATCGATCAATGTGTCTCTCTCACATCAATGTTTCTCTCTCTCTCTCCCCCTTCCTTCCACTCTTTCTAAAAAAAATCAATGGAAAAATATTCTCGGGTGAGGATTAACAACAACAACAAAACAAAACAAAACAAAAAACATAAGCAGTATAATTAAAACGTTACAACTGTATAACAGAGACACAATTGCCTCACCAACATTCATATGTACACAGAGAACTGTAGTTTTATCCAAGTCCATTCATTCATTTACTCATGCATTCAAATATTGTTCATAAGGATATTGAATTTACCATCATTTCTTAGACCAAATAAAGATTCTGTCTGCTTTTTCTCAACTGTCTGAGACTGAGGTTGAGAATAATCATGGCTAAAATTTCAAAGCAGTTGGAATTTCATAGTCAAGGAGTATTTTTTTGTATAGTTTTGAAAGAGTAATAGGCCTCTTTATTAGTTGCCATTGGTTCAGAGGGGTTGATAAATTAAAGATGGGAAGGAATAAATACTCCTGCACATGAACAGGAAGTACTGACTCTATTGTAAGAATTTGTGTCTTTTTAAATTAGGGGGCCTTTGGAAGAGCATTTCTGTTATCCTCAGGGTTTTATTTATCCTGCCTCTCAGAGTTAATGTTTGTGTTTAGGAGGTGTGTGTGTGTATGCGCATGCGTGTGTGTACTTAAGTTCAGAATTTATTGGTGAAAAATCAAGAGAATAAGTAGTCCCTACAATTGGTGCTGCTGGAAGATCTGGAATGAAAGTAGATATAGAAGGTACATACCTGCCTTGGAGCAACATTTTGTAGGATTTGGAGTGTCAAAAGGTAAAATTCTTCATCCTGCTGATGCATCCTGCATCCATTCCCTTTGGTGTTAACCTAGGCTGCAGTTCTTAAACTTGAGTATGCATCAGAATCACCTGGAAATCTTGTTATGCCTGAGACTGCTGGTCCCGCTAGGGAGAAGTTCCCAGGTAATACTGACTCTGCTCATCTGGGAATTAACTTAGATATTGAAGAAATGACTTCCAGGAGAGAGAAGGCTAGATCCTAAGGGAAAAAAAAAAAATCTCTATTGGTGGGGGTGGGCGTGGGGGTGGGGGAGACTTTCTGAAAGAGAGTTGGTGTTTTTATAAATGTTATATACATAAGAAGCAGTTGCGTTCTATAGCTGATGTTTGAGAGGAGTGGCATTACTTTCTGGACAATCCTAAATAACTATACAGAAGAAGCTCTTCTTTCTTGAAAAAAATGACTTTTATATATGTCTAGATTTTTATACTTGAATATAATGACAGAGGTCATGAAGTGTAGATCTGTTTCTCTGGTGTTAGAGATCCAAACACTGATTTGACCACCACTATCAGATATACCCTAGTGCAGTGGTCGGCAAACTGTGGCTCGCGAGCCACATGCGGCTCTTTGGCCCCTTGAGTGTGGCTCTTCCACACAATACCACGGCCTGGGCGAGTCTATTTTGAAGAAGTGGCGTTAGAAGAAGTTTAAGTTTAAAAAATTTGGCTCTCAAAAGAAATTTCAATTGTTGTACTGTTGATATTTGGCTCTGTTGACTAATGAGTTTGCCGACCACTGCCCTAGTGAGATAAAAAAACAAACAAAACGACAGACTTCCCCCCCCTCCCCGCCACATGCACACACACACCCACCCCAAGTTTTATTCCCAGTTATTATAGCTTCATATGTTTGGAATGGGGCCAGGAGTATCTGTTGTTGTTTTTTTAAAAAATATATTTTATTGATTTTTTTTTTACAGAGAGGAAAGGAGAGAGATAGAGAGTTAGAAGCATAGATCAGCTGCCTCCTGCACGCCCCCTACTGGGAATGTGCCCGCAACCCAAGTACATGCCCTTGACCGGAATCAAACCTGGGACCTTTCAGTCCTCAGGCTGATGCTCTGTCCACTGAGCCAAACCGGTTTTGGCTGTTGTTGTTTTTTAAGAATTCCCAGATAATTCTGATGGACAGAACTGTAGAGTACTGAATAAGGTAATCTCCCCCTTAGTGTATCCAGACTCATCCTGATGTCTGCATGGGGAGAAAATGTATTCTCTCTAGAATCATCAACTTTATTACTGGAATAGTTGTATTGCTCAAAATATCATAGTTGTATTGAGTCAAATTTTAACTTTTTTAAACCTGATACTTTACTTTCTATATATTAAGTAAAACAAATTCATATATTCTTCCACATGGCAATTTTGTTTTGTTTTTGTTTTTCCTACACTTCTTTATTGAAGAGTACCTATCCATAATTTTGTCAAATGTTCTTTTAAAACATGATTTATATACCTTCTACATCCATGTCATATTCCAATTTGTCAATATTCCTTTTTCATATCTGGAATTTAGGATAGAAAATAGTGATCCATTTCACCTTAGGAAACTGGCCATTAGACATTTTTTTAGTGCAACTGTAGATTTTATTTGCTTTAAAAAAATAACACTGTTGGATTATACCAAACTTTTAATCATCTAATTTTCTTAAATATTTTGCATATTTTTCTTTCTGATAGTTCATTATTGTATAAAATGAACTAATTTCTGAATATTATTTTTGTATCCTGGTACATTAGTGAATTTATCATATTTAATAGTTTTTTTTATGGATTCTGTATGATTCTCTTTATATAATATTAGTTTATCTGCAAATAAGGACAGTTTTACTTCTTTTGCACTTTGAATGCCTTTTGTTCCTTTTTCTTGTCTGATTGCTATGGTGTTGAACAAAAGTGGTAACAGTGAGCTTCCTTGCTTTGTCCCTAATCTTAAATAAAAAGCATTCATTTTTAATTTTTACTGTTGAGTTTGTGATTAGATGTGGTTTGCCATATACGTATGGCCTTTAATATGTTGTGGTATGTTGCCTCCATCCCCACCTTCCAGGGGTCCTCAAACTACGGCCCGAGGCCACATGCGACCCACCGAGGACATTTATCTGGCCCGCCGGGTGCCGCTGCCTGTCCTGCTTAGTAGCCGACTCGTCCCGGGCCCGCAGTGTGCATAGGAATTTGTTCATAGTTTTTTTTTTAAACTATAGTCCGGCCCTCCAACAGTCTGAGGGACAGTGAACTGGCCCCCTGTTTAAAAAGTTTGAGGACCCCTGGTTTATACCATAAATGGATGTAGGATGTGTCAAATATTTTTTTCTGTATGTATTGATATGAACATATGATTTTTATTGTTTATTTTGTTGATGTAATATCTCACACTAATTGATTTGTGGCTATTAAAACAACCTTGCGTTCTTCATTCTGGGAATAAATTTCACTTGATTATGTGTATGATCTTTTTAATGTATCACTGAATTCAGTTTGCTAATATATATATATATATATGTACATATATATATATATATATACACACACACACACACACACACACACACACACACACATACATACTAGAGGCCCAGTGCAAGAATTTGTGCATAGGTGGAATCCCTAGACCTGGCCCGCAATTAGGACTCTGGGCCTGGCCAGTGATCAGGACCCATCAGAGCCATCTCACCCAGTCCTGATCGGGGCTGGGCCAATCAGGGCTGGGTAGATCAGGGCCTACCAGCTGGGGGGACAACTGGGGGAAGGAACTGTGGGAGGTTCGCTGGTCAGGGGGAGGGACCATGGGAGGTTGGCCAGCCACGGGAGTTTGGCTGTGGGAGTGCACTGACCACCAGGGGGCAGCTCCTGCATTGAGTGTCTGCCCCTTGGTGGTCAGTGCACATCATAGTGAGTAGTCGACTGGTTGTTCCGGTCATTCTGGTTGTTTGGTCATAATGGTCGCTTAGGCATATATCTATATCTATATCTATATCTATATCTATATCTATATCTATATCTATATCTATATCTATATCTATATCTATATCTATATCTATATCTATACCTATACCTATCTATCTTACCTAATAATAGACAGACATGTAAATTGACTGTACCTCCGCTACACCCACAGCCAATCAGAGTGAGTATGCAAATTAACCCAACAAGAATGGCTGTTAATTTGCATACGTAGCTGGGTCCTGGGAATATCCTTGGTACCCAGGTAACTCAGACCCAGCCATCGGAGGGGTGTGGGGCCCCTGCTCAAGCCTAAAGCCTCCGACAGAGCCAGCGATCAGAGGGGCAGGGGTTCCCCTGCAGCATCGGGGGAGGGAGCAGCAGGGGCCTCCACGTGTCTGTGCTGGGGGAGGGCCTGATCAGCAGTGGCTGTGGCTGCTTCAAGGGTGGGAGAGGGAGGCAGGGCCAGACCAGCAGTGGCCATGGCTGCTGCGGGGCCCAGGAAGCGAGGGAGGGCCAGACTGGCTACTCGAGGGTGGGCGGCGCTGCACAATTTTGAATCGCGTGCTGGGCTCCTTGTATATATATATTTTTAGAGAGAGAAGAGATAGAAACATTGATCAGCTTCTTCCTGCATGCCCTCTACTGGGGATTGATGCCACAACTGGGGCATGTGCCCTGAACAGGAATTGAACCAGTGACTTCTTGATGCATGGGACAGTGCTCAATCCACTGAGTCACACTGGCTGGGCTAGTCTGCTAATATTTTTTGAGGATTTTTACATCTGTGTTTATCAGGGATATTGGCCTATAATTTTCTTTTTTGTAATAGGGTAATGCTGGCCTTATAAAATGAGCCTTCTTTCCTATTCAATTTTTTGCAATAGTTAGAGAAGGATAGATAATCATTCTTCTTTGAATGTTTGGTAAAATTCACCTGTGAAGCCATCCAGGGCTTTTGATTTTGGAGTTCTTTTTATTACTGATTCAATTTTGTTATCCAGTCTGTTCAGGTTTTCTGTTTCTTCCTGATTCAGCCTGGAAAAACTTTATATTTCTAGGAGTTTATTTCTTTCAGGTTGTTCAATTTGTTGGCATATAGTTGTCATATTTCTTAATAATTCTTTGTGTTTCTGTGGTATTGGTTATCACTTCTCTGCTTTTATTTCTGTTTTTATTTTTTATTTATATTCTTCCTTAATGCCACTGTTTCTCAATTGGCTGTTATTATCACTGTCAAATATAGTATTAAAATATTTCTGAGTAAATTGTTATTAAGTCCCTCACTATTATTAACTTTTAATCTCTTTTGATCTTAACTTTTACCTGTAGGGTCTAAAAGGTAATTTTCAAGCTTATTAAACTATTAAACCCTTCACTAGAAAGTAAAACTTTTGGGGCTGGTTATAGCAACCATGGCTTTACAAAACTTTTTCTTTTTTTTTACATAGCCATTATTCTTTTACAAAAAATGCTTCTGAAAGTTTTTTCTCTCTACATTTCTGATTTATTAATTACAATTCCATATTCCTGCTTAAGATTTCCTCAAGTGCTCTTATTTGATCAGGTTTTCTGTCACTGAATATTCTGCAAAGAAATCTGGGGCAGCCGTAATTTAGGAGAAATAAGACAGGATGTTTCCAATCAGAGGAAGTACAGAGCTTAAATTAGTAGAGCTGTTGATGTACTTTCTAATCTCAGTTGTGGCAGTAATTACAGCAAGGCAGCCTTTGATTGAAGGCATAGCCCTAATTCAAAGCTTTCTCTTCTTTAGCTGCATCTGCAGGAGCGTATTTATTTTTGCTGTTACCTGCTGCCAAGGATTTGGGACTATATAGAGTTTGATGAAATCTGGTTTTAAAACCTTAGAAAAACAAGCTGAGCACAACCTGATGATGTTGTGTATGAGAAGCCAGCAGAATAGCTTCCTGTGGAGCTTTTTTACTCCACTAATCAGCATAGTATTGGGAGCATTATAAAGAGCTTTCAAAACTACCTGCTCCCTAAAGCCTCTTTGAACACTTAAAAAAAAACAAGCCACAGTTACCTCAATTACTTGTGTTTGCTGCAGTCAAGAACAAATTGTAATAATTTAAGTCCATTGTGGAGCATCTTTCATCCTGGAATATTAGATCATGAAGTGAAAACTAAAGGGCGTTGTGTGGGGTGGTTTGCCTAAAAGACATCAACAATTAATTTTGATTAAAATTGAAAAAGGAGTACTAGAAAATTCATTCTTATTCATACCACTTAATCTATATGAAAATCTGTGATTAATATCTCTTGAGAATGCTATAATAATTTTAATGTCAGTTTGTTTAAAGAAACCCAAAAGGGTAGGAATTTATCTAGAAGCTTTAAGATAAGCTGTTTGATTTAGTTGGTTACATTGCTTGGGAGTATATTGTAGGGAAGGGGAGGTGATTAGTTGTAATCTAGTCTCAATTTTATCATTGCCCAGCCATGTGATTTTGGGCACTCACTTATATTGGAATTATAAAGTGACGCATATACACTTAGATTATATCTACTCTAAGTACCTTTTTAGGGATAGTGTTGTGTGAGGAAGTCCCAATGCAGATACCCCACTGAAAATAAGAAAAGAATAAAATAGTATTCCAGAACACTCAGAAGGATCATAGTTCCACCAATAAATAGATATTTCTCTACATGTGACTAGAAAGAAACCTGATTATAGTATGGGGAAGGTAGAGCATTATGATTTTAAGGTTGATTGGAAAGGAGGAATTTTCCCACTATGAGCCAGCCACTGATATTGTTTTGTAATGCTGGGGTGATATCCAGCATCTAGAAGGGTTCAGGAATCTGGAGAAAGGCTGTGAGTAAATTAATAGACTAGAAATATGATATAAATTTATAATCCATGGGGGAGCCAGAGGGAAGCTTAGCTGTAGTAGCTAAATTCTTTGAATCTCTGGACCCAGGGCTCTTTTATTCCCACATTTTGCCCTATAGCAAAGGAGATATACATATCAAAGGTAAGGTTTAGTATACAGTAGGCATTGTCAGGTTGGGGGAAATGCTTTTGGCCATTCCAGTAGGCAATAATATGTGTCTTCAGCCCTTGCTGAAGGATCAAGGTCCACCAACCTTTTGATGAACTTCTTGAATTTATGACCTGCTGGAATTAGCCTCCAGCAGTTTTGGTTTTTGAACCAAAGTATATGTCTTTATTTTAAGTGTCCTCACAAATAGTAATCCTATATAATAAAGAGGTAATATGCAAATTTACCCTCACACCCTTGCACAAGATGGCCACCCCCATGTGGTCAAAGATGGCCACCATAAGATGGCTGGCAGGGGAGGGTAGTTGTGGGCAATCAGGCCAGCAGGGGAGGGCAGTTGGGGGGAACCAGGCCTGCAGGGGAAGGCAGTTGGGGGCAACCAGGCTAGCAGGGGAGGGCAGTTTGGGGGGACCAGGCCTGCAGGGGAGGGCAATTGGGGTGGCAGGGGAGCAGTGAGGCATCGATCAGGCTGGCAGGGGCGTGGTTAGGGGGTGATCAGGCTGGCAGGCAGAAGTGGTTAGGGGCAATCAGGCAGGCAGGCAGGTGAGCAGTTGGGAGCCAGCATTCCTGAATTGTGAGAGGGATATCCGACTGCCCTGTGGGATTGGACCTAAACCAGCAGTTGGACATCCCTCGAGGGGTCGCAGATTGGAGAGGGTGCAGGCTGGGCTGAGGGACATCCCCCCCCCCCCAAGTGCATGAATTTCATGCACTGGGACTCTAGTGTATAAATATTTCTTTCTTTTCCATGACCAGCATGACTAGAGAGTGGACAGGAGTCCTGAGTAAGGGTGATGGGAAATTGAGAAAATGAAAGAGACAGACACAAAGATAGTAGGGAACGCTGGGACCGGGTGGGATTCTGTCCTTTCATGGAGAGACAGTGACTCATAGCCAATACAGCATGATTATTTTATACAGTAAGATACCAGGAAGTTTTACTAAAGTTTAAGATAAAGAAAATATGTGTATTCTTGTGGCTTCTTTGTAATCGTCACTTCTGGGTGGGCCCAGATACTTGTGTTTGTTACTGGTGCCTGGCTGGATTTAGATAACGAAACCCACCCCCTGGTGTCTGAGCTAAAGGTCAGACTGACAACACACCTGCCTTTGGCAAGGTATGTTTCCAGGGCATGGCTCTGCCAGGAGCCACTGGATTCAGCCAACAGTCAGTTCAGGGGCCTTTCCCAGGTGCCCTCTACAGCAATGTATGTCTTATTTTTATCTTTCTTGAATTTTTTCTTATATATTACAATAGCCTAGTATACTATATATTGTTTGCTTATTTATCTTGTTACTCTCTATCCTTCCCAATTAGAATGTAAACTTCATGATATTTCTATGGAATTTTTGTCATTGCTGTATCCTACACTTAGAAAAGTGTCTGACATTTAGAAGGTATTAAGTAAGTATTTGTCAATGAAGAAATGGATGAATAAATGAGTAGCATTTTTTAATAACCCACATTTCCTAGTGCCCATAAAACATATATTTGTTCTTACTGCCTAATCCAAGAAGGATACCAGAGCATTTTAGCCAAGTTATTATAGTCTGCATTGGTTTGCCTTTAACACAGAGTATTTTGATATAATAAAAAAATCAAATGTGGAGATTTGTTATTATTTTTCTATGATCATAATCTAGGCCTTTTACTTTTCCCTGAGTTTCATGGAAGCTAAAGCAAGAATGGGATGTCTTGTTTTTCAATATCATTAAGATGTCTTCAGTGAAGAAAGAAAGAATGAAACTTCTATTTATAAGAGTGGCATTTTCAGAGGCAGGACCCAGGCTCAGCATACAGGGTTGGGGGTGGGGTATTGAATTCATTATTTTCTGTCATTCAGGAATCTGATCTAAGAGACAAATAGAGAGATTCAACTTTAGCTGAAGGGCTGCTGTGCCATGATAAGGCATGCACACTGAAATGATCCGGGATTCAACCTACTAGGAAGGCCAAGGAAGCTAGTTACTAACAAGCAAGGAAAAAGTGCAACCTGAAAATATCTCCCCAATACTATAAAGTGAGTCTTCAGATAATGTCATTGATAGGTTCTGTGACTGGGTGAAATGACATACAATGAAAATAACTTTTATACAGGTTAATTGATAGAACAAGAGTTAAAGTTACTATGACTTCTCATCAATGTTATATTGAAACCACATTATTCCAGGACCTGTGGTATTTTCATGAGAGTCAATGCATTGGTTCCAATGACACTCATTTT
The DNA here is from genome assembly GCA_026230045.1 of Corynorhinus townsendii. NCBI lineage: Eukaryota > Metazoa > Chordata > Mammalia > Chiroptera > Vespertilionidae > Corynorhinus > Corynorhinus townsendii. Next base: position 72,001,423 of record JAPDVU010000001.1, on the reverse strand, counting down.
AAAATGCAAAGAACGATTCAGTGATATTGACTGTGAGGGACTCTTATTTTTTTTATTTTATTTTTTAATATATATTTTATTGATTGTTTACAGAGAGGAAGGGAGAGGGATAGAGAGTTAGAAACATCGCTGAGAGAGAAACATCGATCAGCTGCCTCCTGCACACCTCCTACTGGGGATGTGCCAGCAACCAAGGTACATGTCCTTGACCGGAATCGAACCTGGGACCTTTCAGTCCGCAGGCTGATGCTCTATCCTCTGAGCCAAACCGGTCAGGGTGGGACTCTTATATTTTAGTAATTGTTTGAACATAGTCATTTCTGAATCCCACTAGACAATGAAAATGTTGGCAGCTATTACACACATTTTTTTTTCCAGGACATTGTTGGCATTTCTGCTCTGATGAATAGTTCTTGCATCCTGAAACATAACAGACTCAGCCTTTAGGGGGAAAGTCCTTAAGCACTTAATCTTGATTTATGCAGTCACAATTTATGATTAACATAATCCAGTGTTGCAATAATGCAGCAATTCAGAGTTGACTACTAGTGGTTAGGTAGTTGTTAGTTTATTGATTGTTATGAAAATGAAATTTTGGGAGAACTTCAAATTACACAGTAAAGAAATGATAGTTTAGGGATGTTGAAATGTCCTTATACTGGGATTCTTGAGGACCCAGGCACATGAGAAAGACTTTAACTTGATATTGACTTAGACTCACTTGTTATAGAATAATAAACCTCTCTTTATATTGTAGCAATTGTGAAAACACTTCTGAATAAAAAAATTATACATAAAAATAGCATTAGGTGGATGGAAACATATTTAATTTACCTAAACAATCCTTCTTTCTCTGGTTCTGATCTTTTTAGCTTGCTTACTTCTCGTTCATTCTGTTTGTTGCTTTAAATTATTTTAGATTCCAGTTGCCTGGTGTTTACTTTTGTTTGAAAGGTTGAGTTACAAATGCCCTCAATCATTTCTATTCCCTGGAGGGAATGTGAAATAAGAGAGTCATGAAGGTCTTCACCATGCCTCTTTCCTCTCCCTCACTTTCTAATCAGCATGCCCCCTATTTTGTTTTTAAGAAAACAATTGCATTTTTTTTTCTTGAAACTTAAAAAAAAAGTTGTTGTTCTAACCACACTTAATTGTCTTGGGTTATAGAAGCAGGTACTTAGGGTTTGACCTCTCACTAATAAAGGCCTATTGTCTTGTGAACTGGAAGAGAGTTTATATGATTAAGTGGTCCAATTAAGCTTAGAAAGAAAAAAATTCAATATAAGGGATTGATATTTTCATTTGCTTTAAACTCATTATAATGTAATCTAATTTAAAATTTTTATTTCTGTGGTGGGCAGTCTGGAGTGGTACATTGAATATAGATGTTGGAGTTAAGCAGATCTGAATTTTAATTCTGAGCATACTATTTCACACTTCTAAGCCTCAGGATACTCATCTGAAAAATAAACTCTGTGGGGTGGGTAAGAGTGTGGGCTGTGATCTCTGATTGCCTGCATTCATATCCCAGCTTTGTAACTTACTTGAGTGTTTCTGTGACTCAGTTTCATCAGCTAATCAGCTATAAAGTGGGATAGTGATAGAACTACTGCATAGAGCTGTGAAAACTAAGTGACTATTAAATGACTTAGTGACGATAAAGCACTTAAAACAGACACTGGCACACAGTAAGCTCTCATCAAATGTTAGCTACCATTATTCATAGGACTGACGTAAGGGTTAGGATACTTTACATGAAGTTCCTGAAGGTATTCAACAGCCTCAGCTCTTTTTCTCCATTTTTACAGCCTTTATCAAATTATTCTTTGCATTTAATTTTTTATTTTTAGTGCAGATCCTTGCTAACCTCACTTTTATATCAGAGGTTATTGGCATCTGCATTGGTCTATATCCTACTTGTAGTAATTGTCATAACAGGGTAACATTCTTACTATGATATTCCAGAAGAGGATGATTGACTTTTGGTAGAAAATTTTCTTTTGGTGGCCACTATATTGCATACACTGTACCAAACTCCAAACTGTACCAAACTCCAAAATGTTCTAGCATCTGTGCCCTCGAGAGCTCACCTCATTTGGGGAGTTACCTAAATGAACCACACTAACAGCATTCAATGAGCAGCAAAACTCAGAAAGAGAAAGAAATGAATAAATTAATTAATTGGAAGACAAATGGGCAAAGGAAAACATTAGCTTAGGGATGACTTCACTTAAGGATAACTTAGGGATGGCAAATGTGTGCCCATGGCCCTTCCTGCAGCTCACGGAAAGCATTACTGGGCTCAGACACAGCTTTATAATTCTTTTAAACCCAATTCTCCCTGAATCTACAACCATCATTTTGCCATTCCAAGATGTCAGCCATGTGACAATTGGGGATAAAATGATATGGTCAATATTGCTTATCTGGATTCAATGAATGCCATCTTTTGGAACAATAATCAATTCTCTAAGTATCCTCAGTCCTTTCTGAACAACTATATACTTTTATTTTCAATTTCCAAAGATGGTATTTTTGAACTAGAATTTTTTCCTAGTAAAAACTTTAGAGATTCTGTGCATGTGGAAAGGATGGTTTATGCAGATGACCTGTAAATGTCCATCAATTGACTCATCACACCTACATGTTTCTTTGACATAAAAAACGGTCTATTTTATTTGGTTGAGAAGTAAAGTACTCCTCATTTTATGCTGTAACTATTTTTATATTGGGTTCATCTGAACTTCATCCAGTGGAATCTTAATAGGAATCACATATGGTGGGGCTCATAAAATGTCGGTACAAATCATTTAGGGATAAATTATTGTGCCACTGTTTTCAGATAATTTTATGTGTTAGAAAATTGGGTAGGAGAGTCCTAGTGGTCTACATAAAGGAATTAATTTCTGCTTGATAATACATATTGTTTTTACCAAAACATACATGATGGATAAAGTCACATACAATGACTGAACTGTAAATATATATCCTCACCTGAAAACATACTTACTGCTTTGAGACAGAGACAGAGAGATTTATTTGTTGTCCACTTATGCATTCACTGATTCTTGTATGTGCCCTGACCAGAGATTGAACCTGCAATCTCAGTGTATCCGGACAACAATCTAACCAACTGAGCTACAATATTTCTTTTAATGTCACTACTGTGTCAGTGTTCCATAGGCAACCTGAAAATGTAAGGACAGACGGCTCTCTTAACCACCAAACACACAGGGGGCATCTGTTGTTCTAGAGGTCCCTCACAATGGATGGTTTCCTTTATTACTTACTTTCCTTTTAGACAGCTTAGGTGGTGCTGGCCACAAATGATGAGCACAAATGTAATGTGAGGCCCAATCCAAATGCAGCTGCAAATAGCTTAAAGCTGAGGTACAAGGAATATCAGAGAAATTACATATTTTATGTAAGTTTCAAAAAAGTTAAGCAATTCATTCCCAGCCCAAGTGTGTCTGTGCTCTTCAATCAAGGGGCTACCCACCCTGCATTCTCTCACAGCCATGAGAGGTGATCTAGTGTTCAGAAACTTCACTTTCAGAAGGACTGAGTTAAATTATTCTTTAGTTTTGTCCTACTTCTATCCATAATTCACCACCCTGCCCCACTCCCACCAAAACCACTCCCAGCGTTTTAGAAAATATTTTACCTGTTTTCTTTTTCCTTTCAATGCATTTTACTTTTGACAACTTACATGGTGTATTTTTCTTGTTGTTGTTGTTTTGCTTATTAAGAAAGAACAAAGCTTCTTTTCCAAAAGGGCCAAAGAAAACGAAGAGCTCAAGATAACACCTGTCCCATTTGTCTTGTCCCAGTGTGTGGATGAAAAGCAGCACCAGCTACGATGACAGGTGATAGATCCAAATTGTCAAACTTGTGAAAATTTTTCCGTTTCTGAACCATCCTTCAAGAAAATCATAGTTGAGGCCACACCATCCTCATGGGGGTCCAGCAGAGCAACCGTGCCATCTGGACTCATGTTTTCTCAAATACAGAACTGGTAGTTTCAAAATTAGCAAGGATGTGCCTGATTGGTTCTGCAGCCCCTGTCATAAAAGGAGTTACTGTTTCTGGTCTCTGTTCTTCAAGTTTTCCTTTGGTTGATTTCATGTAATCATTGATGTACTTCTTGTACACTTCTGTAAAGCTCATTTCCTTCGTCTCCACCCCAGAGGTGCAGACCCTCTGTGATCTCCCACATCTTGCCGATTTCAGAGAACATCTCATCATGATGATGAGGTAGATGATCATGATGGCATCTGGAAGGAGAGGAAGGCAGCACTAGCTGAGCTGTGTGGTACAGGCGGAGTGGGTGCTGGGTCCAGGTGGGGGGCATAGGAAGAGTGTGAAGGAAAAACATATTTTATTACATGAGGCTCTTGAGTGGCATGACCACACCCCCACCTTCAGATCCCTCTGTGTAGGCTCTTCTCCTGTGCCTTAGCACATCCCATGTCCTCACTCTACAATTAATTTCCCCTTCCTTTGTTATCACATTTTTTGCTGGTCTTTCAAGTCTCAGCTCATGGTGCTTCCTTTAAGAAGCCTTTCCTGCACTTTCCTTCATATCCTGGGAGAAATAAATTCTACAGTTTTGGCTCCTATCGCCTCTGGCACATAATCTTGTAGTTATACATCATCACTTGGCTGAGAAGTCACCTCTGTAACCCTAGGATTAAGTGGTGTTTAGTACACAGTCCTTTAATGGAGTTTGTGAGTAGAGATTATGTACTTAATTGTCAACTCTTCATGAAATGCAAGTTCTTTTCTAGAGACATGAGTGAGGCAGGGTTTTGAGGTTAACTATTGTAGAATTATGCACTGCATGTAAAGACTGAAAATCTTGCCTTGGGAGACATCAGCCATTCTGCTTCATTCCAGTAATATCTTGTCTGTAATTTGTCTTTCTTTTCCTAGCACACTACTCCTGGCAACAATGGTGTAATGCAGATACCCTGGCTGTAGGCAGGTGTGGTTGTTAATGGATGGAATTCAATTTGGAGATGCCTCAAAGATTTACTTTGGACTTTCTCTGATGTTTCAAGAGCTTGCTTTTGGCAAGCTTGTCATTTGCCAGTTGTCAAATAGCAAGTCGAGTCACTAGTCTGGCCTTATTATTTGGGAGCCTCCAAATGATTGATATGGCTCTGCTTCACTTCCCAATGGGACGATGACGTGCCCACTCAGCTCTGTCTACCTGGTTTAATAAAAAGTAAAGCAAAACAAAAAGAGTCATGCCATTTCTTTTTCTACCTGTGAAAGCAGCAAGCTGTGAAAATACATTTGAACAAGCTGTTGACTCTCTAGTACTCAGTCCCTAAATGACACATGTTCTGTTGCCATACCCAAACTTTGCAATTCATTTCAGGCTAAGAAAATAATCTGCATTTGTCTACTTTGTGTAGTGACTTTGTATACATTTTCCTTAATTCTGTGTAGTAGAAAGGACAAGGATTATTATCTTCCCATTATAGAAAATGTCCTGAAACTCAGAATTCATTTTATGGTCATATTCAATTCTCCTATGATATTTATCTCCTGCCATACCATGCTATTAAACATCCTATTATACAAAAGGGATACCTGAATACTGCAACCACCCCTTGTGTTATTCTCCCATCCAGGGTCTCTTTCTAAAATATAGGGTGACCCCAAAAATGTATACACACTTTGAATGATTATAAAGTCAGTGTTTATTAACATACCATTCATTTTCCAAATTTAAAAGGATCTACAGAAATGACTAATTTTTTTGTCAAGGCCTGTTTTCAAACTGACGACCATTCTGGTCCAGGCACCGCAAATAGTACGAAACAACAGAATCTCAAACATCAAGAATCATTTCATTTAGTATTTGTGCGCCCTCAATTCATCAACTGTTGCTGGTTTTATACTGTAAATTTTACCTTCTATGCATCCCCATAAAAAAGTCTAGTGGATACATGTTTTTTTTGTTGTTGTTCAAAGCTTAGTCTGGCTTCACCCATTATTTCAAACCAGTTAAACCTGGAAAGGGGTGAAATTTAAATAAGTTATTGGCTGTGTTTGTACTTCAACTGTGTCTTCAAATTTCCAGTAGCATTTTAGGATGGATTTCCTTTGTTCAAAGTTTAGTGAGGCTGAAAAGGAAGAAGCATAAATTGAGCCATGAGCTGTTAAAAGTGTGTATGCATGTTTTGTAGACACTCTGTATATAGTTTTTGACAATCTTGTTTGCTACAATATTAGGATCTCTTAGCTAAACCAGTGGTGAAGGAGTCAATCCATCCCAGAGTAGAGAACTTGTCTCCAAGGAAGAGCAACCAACAATCCAAATTTCAGGGTCAAATGTAAGTGATAACTCAATCCCAGAATTGATGGGAAATCTGTGAGACACTAGTTACTTGCCTACACAAATAGTTCCTTTCAAAGGCAAGGTGCTTATGGTACACAATGTAATGTGGCTTTTGGATGCCATCCAATCAGCAAACTAGAAATTCATAATAGGCAAGGTGAACCCAGCCATGGTTTCCTGGTATGCTGAAGCAATAGGAAATTATTGGATAAATACAGCAACAGAAGCAACAAATAGCTCTGAACTTTTGCAGCCAAACACTGTATACCAAGCATATCAAACTCATGGACTGCAGGCCGCATACCTTCTTTATTTGACCTGTGTTAGCCTTTGAGTTTGACATGCTTGCTGTATACAAAGTGAACTGCCAAGAGTTTCCCCTGTGGTATCCTTTCTCAGATGATAAAATATGACTTCAAACTTTTGCCCTATATATCTTGGATTTGTGTACTGGTGTGGTCTCTCGGCCTGGCCTGCGGGGATCAGGCCAAAACCACCTCTCCAACATCCCCTGAGGGGTTCTAGATTGTGAGATGGCAGTACTTGGGTGACGCACCTCATAATTGGACTCTCTTCTCTCTGGTTCTAGGTGTGTCACTTGGCAGCTCCTGTGTTGAGCATCTGCCTTCTGGTGGTCATTGTGCATCATAGCTAATGGTCGGATGATCAGATGGTCGCTTAGGCTTTTATATGTATAGATGGCTTTCACTAGTCAGACTTGATTAAACCAAAATTCTTCCCAGAGTTGAAAGTTTGTCTCTCCAAGGGCCTTCAGTTTTCTTCATTCTTGCCCAATCAGGTTTGTATCCTAATATTGTCAGCTTCTTGGCTCCCTTTCCTTCACTATCTTTTCTCTATGCTTCTGTTTTGAATATTAAGATAAATCTCAAAGTAGTTACCATGTGATTCCTTGTAGGGCTAGGAGGTTAGCAAGGAGGAGAGTGTGTGGGGGTGGATGAGAGAGGGATTGAACAGACTCAGGAGCAGCAGGATTTGGAGGCGGTGGGGGGTGGTGGTGGTGGTGGTGCATAAGGAACTTGCAAGGAGGAGCCCTCAGGCTGGAACATCTCTCTGTGGAAACCCATGGTGGGGTTAGAAGGGGTCAGTTTATTTTTGTTGGTGGTTTACTTTTCCATTTGTTTCACCATTTTGATTTTGAGGTGGTAATATTTTGATTTTGTGACCATTTTCCAGTGGAAAACACTATGAGTTTTTTAAAAATAGACAATTTATAGCAATGTGCTGGGATTGGCTCTCATGTTCATCCAAACTGGTGTATCTAAGAACAAACTTTCATCTTGTTGCTTGGACACTTCTGGACAATTCTGGAAAAGACTTCAAATGCAAACTTCTGATGGACTGTTCCATTTTTGGATTATAAAGATTAAGTTGTCAGGCAAAACTAAGTAGAATAAACCAAGATCTAGATATTCTCACTTTCTCTTCTTTTCTTATCTATTTTTTTCTATCAGATAAATTAATGAGTATTTTTAAACTTGGTCTAGACTTAGCTAAAAATAAATAAGATCAAAGTATCTTGCCAAACATGTTCTACTCATATGTCCTCGATGTTGATGATGATGATAATGTCAGGGAATATCTATTGAGGACTTACTATCTTGTAGGGACAAAGACAATCTATCACACATATGTATTACATATATTATTTCATTCACTGCTGTCAACAATCTGAGGGTAATGATTAGTTCCAGTTTAAAGATGAAAAACCTGAGCTTTAGAAAGACTAACCTTCCTAATGGTATCCAGCGATTTAGCGGTGGAGTTAGGAGTTGAACACTGGTCTGTTATTTCAAAGTTTGGTCTCCTTCTATATACAGTATCATACATGAGGAGTTTTTGTTATTGTTTTTCTTTTTCCTGAGGGGGTAACCAATAAAAAAATATTCCACAAAAAAGAGAGTTATCAGTGTATTAGGCAGCTTTATCTAAACTCTGAGGTGACTGCTGAAGTGCGGGAAGTAGTATTTCTAGAGTTGAGATTATTATGATTCATTTCTACGTAAGCCTCAGAAGAGTCCTTCAGCCATCAAATATAATGTAGGCAGACCATTGCTTTTCTTATTTTATTCCATAATTGTCCATTTTAGCTGATAAAGGTTGTCATAATTGCATGTCTGTAACTGTTAATATGTTTCATTTGCCTACTATGATGATTTGAAAACAAGGTCTAGAGGGTCCCATGATTAATTCTTAATATCTGAAAGAATCAAATTAAAAATAGCACTACATACTGAGCACCTACAATACCAGACACTGCACTAACTGCTTCACAAGACATCTCATTTTAATCCTTACTAAAATGATACAGAATGGATTGTATTTTAACTTTACCCATGAAGAAACTGAGGCTCAGAGATGGCAAACAACTTGATGACTTAACAAGTTGTGGAATCAAATTTAGAATCAGGTCAACATCACCCATTTGATCAATTCCATAAATTTCATTGATGTTCAATTAAATTTGAACAGAAATTCAGCAGAGCACAAGACAAAAGAGGCATGGTGGATCTAAGGATCCAGGACAGTTTGACTTCCCTGTGTGTTGAATGCTTACAGAAATGACAACAAATAAATGCTTATGCTTATAGTTTATATTTTTATTCCTTGAGCCAATCATTTATAATGAGAATATGGAAAAACACACCTATTAAGTAGTACTTCGTTTATGTTATTGCTACTGAGCTCAACGTAATATTCTTAACATAATTACAGACTTTCTGATGGAACATAACTTACTATGGACAAGACAGAATTGGGGGTAGATAGCTTTTCCTTAAAAATCACTAAAGCACAACAACAAAACCAAACAATACTAAAACGCTCTTCAAAGGTGTTTTCAACTGCAAGTTCCAATACATAACATTTTAAACAATTGATCAGTAAACTTGTTCTTGGAAAGCATGTTTCCCTCTCTTGAATACTGATAAAGAGATCTTAAGTCAGGTGGTAACTGCTCTAACTTTGGCCAAAAATGCCAAGAGAATTCCACTTTGACCTTCCTTGAGGTTGTCGTTTTAAAGTGCTGTCTTTGTCACACCTCTTCCCATTTCTAAATTGAAGCTGAAATTCTATGCTGAGAAGCTGCCACTTTTATCCCATGATAATAAAAAATAATTGTTTCTTTAAACCTTGAAAAAGGAGCTTGAAGATTTCTGTTACTAGGAGCATGGGCATACTTCAAAAGTTAAAATTTCTTCATGTTTTTCTCCCTATGGAACATTTTATGTTTCTATTTGCCCTACATCTATCCTCCATTTTGCATATATATATTTGTTTCAAACATGACTCCTTGTAGCTTGTTTCTTATTGAAACCAGAGAATAGATTATTGTTATGAAATTTAAAACCATAAATCCCCTGAATATGCTCCCATGAGGAGTATTTAAAGCAGGTCCATATATTTACAGTAACCCTTATACTTTAGGACTTAAATGAACACTGCTTATAAAGCAGAGAAATACATTTAAAAACAACTTTAGCTACCTCTAATAATATTACCATCAAAACAACTACCACTAGCTCTATCCTGTGTCTGCTACCATCTGTGTGAGCTAAATGTTTTCCATATATTAGTTTCTGCTGATGCTAACCATGACCCATGTATCAACTCTAATTATGTCTCATTTTACAGAAAACAGGACTCTCTTGATCAAGGTCAGACAACCTTTAAGTGTCATAGGCAGGATTTGAGGACAGATTTATCCAATTCCAGAACTTGAGCTAGCCTTCTTTTCTTAACATTCAATATGTGGCAGTTATTTATTGAGCATTTACCATGTGTAAGATGCTAGGGATACATTGGGAGGAGCAGTTTTACCTTTGAACTCTAAGGACATGCAGGTAATCTGGGGGGAAAGCCATATGAAGAGGTAATAAAGACTAATGAGTATACACTGTGGAGGTAGCACTTGGTGCTACTGAAATACAGAGAAAGGCTCTGCTCATGGGCATGGGCAAAGGGCAGGAAAGGTGCCCAGCAACTAGTATTCAGTTGAGGCCAAAAGGACAAGTAGGAAGTTGGTCAGATATGGAAGGGGTTGGCAACCAGAGTGGGAGGGCAATTCCAAGCACAGAGACCCAGATACAAGGAGACCCTGACATAATAGAGAAGGTGGGTATCTCCATGGTGGGGAGAAGAGGGGCAGGGGGAGGGATGCAGGGTGCGAGAAGGACTATACAAGGTCTGCTAAGGAGCTAGGATTACCTGATGTCAAGGAAGATTATCTGACTATACAATGGTCTTTGGAACTGTAATTTATAGGATTATTTGCATTATTGGATCTCCTCACCATCCCAATGATTAGATTTTCTAATGCTCCATCCTCCATTGAGAGCATTTATTCTCAGTGGCTATCTTTTAATTCTGCCTCTTGTTTGTTCTGCTCTTTATAACCATGTGCTTCTCTTGGTTATCACCTTAGTCATGGGAGCAAAACTGAGAACACTTGGCCCCGGGAACACTGAATGCCTAATAGTAGTGCTTCTTCAATATCAATGTGAGTGTTAATAATGTGAAATCTTGGCACTGCCCTTCAGCACACTTTTTAGTGCCTGCTTCTATTCCCTTTGCCACCACTCTAATTACACATTTTACAAAATCCAGGAAGCATCATGAAACAGAGACTGTGAAGGAAATCACTAAACAAAACCAAGATGGATTATGTTGCTTAATTTCCATGATGCCTGGTGGCTATTCAAATAAGTACATGCTTTTTTTTTTTCCCATGATACTTTTTAGCAGATGGAATCCACTTATGTTAATATAATTTCTATTCTTAAGAGGCATACTCTATTTTCTTCTGGGTGAATCTATAAGGAGGGAAATGTTACCACTCAAGATATTAACAGCCAATGGATTACAGGTAGGAATGATCAAGTTGACCAATGAGAGGAGAACAAATTTCATGATTAATTGACATTAACTCTGGTGGTGTTGCTCTTTGAAACACAAATGATAATTTTTCAATATACAATCCAATTGGCCACAGAGAGCATTGCAGATTCTGACAGACTTTTGTTCCACAAACATTTGTTTCTGTGTTTTTTTTTAATTTTTTTATTTTTTATTGTTTGAAGTATTACAAATAGTAGTACATATGTCTCCTGTTTTTTTCCCCATTGACCTCCCCCCAGCTTCCCCTACCCCCCAGTACATGCCTTCACCTGCCCGCCCTCTCCCCCCGCATCCAGTGTCTTGTATCCATTGGTTATGCTTATATGTATGCGTACAAGTCCTTTGGTTGATCTCTTACAGCCCCCCTCGCCCAACCTTCCCTGCCTTCCCACTGTAGTTTGACAGTCTGTTCAATACTTCTTTGCCTCTGTATCTATTTCCCCCCCATGGTTTTAAAATAAGTGTTTGTCTAGCACTTTGTCACCTTCATCAATCTCTTCATGAGCAATGCTGGGAAAGCAAGAATTGTGATTCCCATTTTACAGAAGTGGAAAGTGAGAGTCAGAAGAAAAGTAACTTGTTATAATTATTTTAGCATGTCATTAGGCCTTAAAGTTTCTAGTTTGTTGCTAAGCTTATTTAGTTTTCTTAGTGACCGAGTTGTGCTGTCTCTTTCTAAACGAGCATAGCAACTCTTAAGAGGGGCAATATATTTAGAGTTTTGGGTTAACATTTGTGCCATACATTACTCAATCCCACTAAAGCCCTATACTTGCATACTTTTTTTCTTTTGTTTTTGTCTTTTTGGAGATTATATTCCAAAGGTTGGAAAATAATAGAATATGCCTGGCTCTAGTTCCTTTGTATTAAATAAAGAAGAGATAGTCCTCTTATAAACTAAAAAAATAATATACAAGGACTATTCACTACAGGGGAAAATTAATAGTACAAAATGATCATGCTAAAGAATCCTGGTGTTGCAAGGAAAGTAAGACACACAAATAACTATATAGTAATATAATATTAACAGTAGCTTAAATTTATTGAGTGCTCACTGCATTTCAGGCACTTTGCAAACATTGTTTTATTCAATTCTCACATTAGTCCTCTAAGGAAGGTTGTATTATTATCCTCATTGTATATTTGAGAAAACAAAGGCTTAAAAGGTTGAACAATTTGCCTGAAGACATGTAACTAGAAAAGCAGAGTCAGATCTCAAAATTCCATGGTCTGACTCCCAAATTGATGAACCCTCCTTCTTTGCTCTTCCTTTCAAAATTGTTTAGCTATTTATGGCCAATAAGTTTTAGAATCAATTTGTCTAAAATATATTGCTGGTATTTTATTTTCAATGTAATGTCTTTAAAGATTAATTGGGAGAAATAAGACATCTTAATAATGAGTTGTTTTATCCAAGACCAATGGCTCTCTATTCAAATGTTATTTTATGTTGCTAATAAAGATACTTGTTTTTCTTCATAAAAAACATGTGCATTTTTAAAACAAATCCAATAAACAATTTTATTTTATTCTATAGCACATTTTAAATATAGATTTTAGTGCTTTTGACAGTGTTATTTATTTATTTAAAATGTTTTAATGTTCACATTATTGTAGGTGACCCCTCCTCCTCCCCTTTGCCTTTGTCTACCCCCTTCCCTTGGCCTGCTGTCCCTGTCCATGAGTTATGCATCTATGTTCTTTAGTTATTCTTTCACCTTCTGACAGTGTGAATCTTGAGCAGACTTTAAATGAATCCATAAAAGTCAATATATAAAAAATAAAATATCCACAAGAAAACAATAGACATCCAGATAATTCAGAATCATGCAGGGTAGAAATAATCTGGTTGGTGCTATTATTGAGTACCTTGCCTATTTAAGAATTCACCAGCAAATATCAGTTCTTATGTTCCTCATTCCCATGTAATTCACCAAAATCAGAGAATTCTAAACATACTAGTATACATGTAAAATAAACGCTCTTTTAAAGCTGTATCAAACCATGTGCATTTTTAAATAGGTTAATTTCTGGTTATTTTATAATCTTTGTTGCTAACTAAACTATTATTTATTCTCGTTTTATTTCCTGTTTGTTATGGCTGTTATTAAAAAAAAAACATAATTTTTTATGTTGACCTTGTACCTAATAACTTAATAGTAAATCTAAAATATTATATATAATTATATAGTTAATAATATACTACGTAGTATAATATAGTATACAATTATGTGATGATATTGATAATATAAAATATAGTGTAATATAGTTATAATAGTTATAAACACAAATGTGTGTATGCATGTGTGTGTATGAAATAGACAAAGCAAAAGCAGACAAAACATGGAGTGAAATGAATAACTAAATTTTATACCTAGGATTTATCAATCTTGACTACAACTATAGTTTTGGACAGTTTGTTTTTGGATGACCATAACACTTTAAAATAGACAGTTTTGTCCTTTCCTTTCCAATTCTAAGACTTCTTTTTTACTTTTCCTCCAGACCAATGGTTAACAGTGAAGATAACAGTGAACATTCTTATTTTTTGATCTCAAAGGAAATAAATCTCAAAGAGATATTTTATGTGATTTTTTTTGGACAGGACTAATCAAGTTAAGAATAGATTCTGAGTTTTATATCTTTGTTTTCTCCTTCTGGCTATATGATGACTGATAGATTTTCTGTTTTTGAATTATATTTACATATTTACTATGTGGAGGAAAATAGAAGGGTTTGGGCTAAATCCTATTTGATCATATTTCTTTCCTTTTTATTAATATTAGTTTGGATATATCTAGGTAATATTTCATCTAGATATTTTGTATCAATGTTTATTAGAAATTTAGTTTACATTTCTTTTCTTATATAGATTCTCATTTGGTTCTGGAATCAAGGTTGAACTAGATTCTTAAGTTCCCTCTTTTTTGGCTTCTTGGAACAAACTTGAATGGGTTAAGAATTATCTCATCTTTTGCTGAATTCTGCAAAATACCACCAGATAACTTGTTATTAAAGAAAAACTAACTCCATTCTGCAGTAAGAGAGAATGTCACTCTGACAGAATCTTGGTGTTTCAGAGGAAACATCATAAGTGGGATACTTGAGGGTTTTGGGGTCTGGGCTAAAGTGGTTCAAGGTGGGTTTTTCAAGGAAGGAAACTGAATGAGATTGGGCAAAGTTTGTAATGTAGTTTAGGTTTGGTGGGTAGAGTAAGCAAGGGACTTGACATGGGTCTTGATAAGTAATCTATTGTTTGGTAAGCAAGTTAGTTGTTACTCAGGTGAGTGCACTATTTTCTCCAATAAATTGATCTATAGAAATTTCCCGAAGCAAACTGCTCACTGAGAAGATGATATCTGAGCAAAGACCAGAAGAACGTAAAAGTACTTGAATATCTAGTGGGAAATCATTCTAGGCAGAGGGAATAGTAACTACAGAGGCCCTGAGCCAGTAGGAATGTGTGTGGAGTAGTAGGAGGCTGGTGTGGGAATAGTCAATATTTGACATCATTGGGACAACTAAGTCACAGAGAACATTGTAAGGATGTGGAAGTTTAATTTGAGAGATGTAGGACACTGTTGGAGATTTTTGAGGAAAAGAGTACCACGATCTAACTTAGATTTCAGAAGGATTACAGGGCTAGTGACCAGAGTAGACTTAGGAGGAGCAAATTAGGATAATATTGCAGTACTTTAGGTGAGAGGTGATATGATGGTTTCTTAGGTGAGTGTGGGATCAGGATATATTTTGCAGGCAAAGCAAATAAATGGACATAAAGCAGTTTAATTTTGAACATGTTGCTATGAGGTGGTTTTTAGCTACCCAAGGTGAGATATCAATAGGTAGTCAGATACACAAGTCTGGAGCTCCAAGGAGAGGTCTGAGGTAGAAATAGAAATGGGAAGCTCTTAGCAAATAGGTGGTATCTATATCCATAGAAAGTCACGGACTAGATGAGATCACCTAGGGGACCCGAGGGATAAGGAAGAGCTCAGGCTTTGGGCGCGAGGCTTGCAATGTTTAGGTGAGAGAGGGAAGAAGAGGAACCAGCAAATAATGGGAGGAACAGCCAAAGCTACGAAAGGAAGCAAGGAGAGAGTGGCATTCTGGAAGCCTCGTGACATAATGGTTTCAAGGAGGAAAGATGAACATGGATCATATTTGGATCCCCTGACATAACACCGTGGAAGTAATTGGGGACTTTGAAAAGAACAGTTTGGGTGAATGGTGGAAGTGAAATCCTGATTGGAGAAGGTTCAAAGACAGTGAAAAGAAGTGAAGGGGAGGCAGGGAATATAGACCACTCTTGTGGGAATTTTGCTGTAAATGGGAAAAGGAGAGATAGCTAGAAAGGTAAGTAACATCATGAAATGTTGTATGCTAATGTAATGATTCAAAAGAGGAGAAATAAAGTATGATTCTAGAAAGAGGATGATTGTTTGAGTGATATCAATTTATCTGTTTCACCCATAATTCTGTCTGCTTTTGCTTTATCTATTTTGTTCACAAACATATAAATACACATATATGTCTATAACTATTATGAATATATACTATTTATTACATTATTAATGTACTTACATAATTATATATATATATTTTATATATATATGTATAAAATGTTTTAAATTGATTCTTACTTCTTTCAATATAGAACAGTACTTCTGGTGCCATATGCCTTTTCTGTCTTCTGTTTGTTTTTGATATTGCAACTATAGCTGCCTTTTGGTTCAAATTTGCCTGAAATATATTCATTTATCCCTTTAATATAAACCTTCCTATAGTCTTTTACTTTTAAATTTATGTCTTATAAATAGCATATTGTTGTTTCTGACTTTTCAGTGTAATTTGAGTGTCACTACTTTAATTTGTGAATTTAGTTCACTTATGTTATTTTACTACACTACTTCTAATTTCTAAGATATTATTTGATAACTATATTTATTGTACATATTGTCTATATTTCACTAAATAGATGAATTTTTCTTATTTAGTTGAAAGTTATATGTCCTGTTTATACTTTGAGTTGTTTTTCCCAAAAGTATTAAGGCTAATACATATGATTATTTCTTTCCCTAAAGAAGGATGCCCTTAGAAAGTTTTTATTGCTTTTGTTCTGTCTCCATCCTCACGTACATTTTATATATATATATTGATATCCCTTAGACTTTAATTTTCTGGGTTTTAAGAATATTTCTTCTTTTTTGGGTATGTTTTGGTTTCCTATTTCTTGTTTGGTAATTGTTTATTTGCATCATACCATAAAAAGGTATTAGATGGTCCCCTCTTATCCATGAAGGCTATGTTCCAAGATCCCCAGTAGATGCCTGAAATCTCAAATAGTATTGAGCCCCATATATACCACGTCTTTTTAAATACTTACATAACTATGGATAAAGTTTATAAATTAGGCATAGTAAAGGAATGAACAAAGGTGACTAATAATAAAATAGAATAATTACAACAATATACTGTAATAAAAGTTATGTGAATATAATCTCTCTCTCTCAGCAAACTGGTGTGAATTTCTTTTTTCTTCACAAATTCACAAACAGAAGATCCATTCTTATTGTAGACTAAACAACCTCAAAATTATTTATATAATATTTTTCTTTTCTTATTAAGTCAAGAACTTTCACCTTTTTACTTAAAGGAAGTAATTTATGACTTCTCTTTGGCATACACAAATTGTCAGCAGCATTACCCTTGAGCGTTGGGGCCTTTATGAAATAAAATAAAGGTTGCTTGAACACCAGCAGTCACACTGTGGCCATGGGTCTGATGGAACCAGTGTGGAGATGTTGGGCAAAAGGGATGATATGCATCTCAGGAGAGACAAAGTGGGTGGCATGAGGTTTCATCTCTACCCAGGATGGCACGTAACTTAAAACTTAAGAACTGTTTCTTTCTGAAACAGGAGCTATAGATAAGGGAAGAGTATTGTAATTTTTCTTCTCATGTTTTATGAAAGAATTTTTACATTGATTTCTTTTTTGTTCATGAATGATTCTTTCAAGAACATTTTAAGGATGAGTTCTTGTATGGTAATTTTTCTGAGGTCTTCTATACCCAAACATATTTTCATTCCATTCTCATTTAAAAAATTAATATTTTAGTTGGATATATTCTGTTACAATATCCAGTCCTTTCACAGTGCAAAAATATTCCTTTATTGCCTTCTTGCTTCCAGTGTCCCTGATAGCTGATAGCAAGTTATTATTGTTCTTTTTTGGGTTGTCTATTCTTTCTCTCTAGGAGATAGCTCATAGAAATTTGATGTCTCTCAATTTATGATAAAAATTTGTTTTTGAGGTCTATTAATTTACGATAGTGTGTTTAGATGTAGATTTTTTTATTCTTTTGGGTACTCTTTATTTTAGATATTGGAACAATAAAACAAGATGTGGTTTGGCTGCATAAACATAATGCCAAATATATTAATGTGCATGAATGATTTTTCATATTTGCCTACTTACTATGAAGAAAAAAATATTTATCCATTTATTGATTCTTATTATGCTAGACTCTGTGCAAAGAGTTTTGCATGCACTATATTTTAACCAACAACTTTTATAGATACTATTGTTATTTCCATTTTTAGGAGATAACAGAATTGAAGTTTAAAACACTTTCATAACTTGCCAAAGATCATTTAGCTAAGGCAGGATCTAAGTCCAGAGTGTGTAACTCAAGATCTTTCCCATATCACATTGTTACCTTATATGTCTAGTTATATACACATCGTGACAAATTTTCCCTACTTGATTGATCATGTATGGTTTCGTTTAGTATTTTTTTTAAAAGAGAACTTTTACTTAACTACAACTAAAATAAATGACATTATTACTTACATTTATATGTGTGTGGGGCGGGAGACAGTTTTCATGCAAACTGCTTTGAGAATAATTTAAATTTGGTGCAATGGTGATTAAAACTTGCTAACTGCAATGTCTGAGAATGGCTGTGCAAATGAAATGGTTAGAGACACTCTTTGCTCATTACTCTTTCTTCTGCAAACTGTCATCCCCTGCTTACTGCTGAATAATTTCACTATTAGTAAAACAAATGTAAGATCCACATTTGAAAGAAGGAAGATTGATAACTAAGAGCTGTGGGTAAGGTTCTAAGCCTCTCTGTCTTTGTCCACAGGAGTACACATTTGTCATCTGTAAGGCCTGTTAACTGTTTTTCCTAATGTTCCTCCTCTATGTCTAGATCTGATGACAAGTTGGAAAGGCAGCGGTAGCATCAGAACCAAAGTGATAAAAATGGGCAGGGATGCTGGGGCAGTGGTGGGAAGAATTTAAATGCTGATTCTTGAGTCACTTTCTTCCTAGATAATTAATCAGAGGTCAAATTATAATCTCCAAAGAATATATGTGATTTGAGTGTCAAATGGAAACAAGTGCTATTTCAGTTCTTTTACCTGTCACCTTTACCATGTCTCTCTCTGACATCTTACTAATTCTGTATTGAATTTGAGACAATGTCAACGCAGAAGGAAATTTTTCTTTTAACCGAAACAGATAAAAGTTGTGGACAAGGAAGCTATTTCTTCTGTTTTTCTTTGAACTTCTACATTTGTGAATCTCCTATTGCTTTGGGAAAGAATTTTATTTTATTTATAGCTGTTCACTTGTAAAAAAAAAAAAAAAGAGGCCACTGTGTTCTAAAAATAGTTTGATAGGATTCAAATAGTACTGGTTGCTGTGACTGTAACTTTTTAAAAATATATTTTATTGATTTCAGAAAGAAAGGGATAAAGTGATAGAAATATCAATGATGATAGAATCATTGATGAGAATCATTGATTGGCTACCTCCAGCATGCCCCCTACTATAGGCAACCTAGGCATGTACCCTGACCTGGAATCAAACAGTGAACTCCTGGTTAATAGGTGGACACTCAGCCACTGAGCCACGCTGGTCTGGCGACTGACTGTAACTTTTATGGTTATACCTGTCATAATATTAACTACCATTTATTGAGATGTGCCAAAAAATTAGAATAGACTGTTTATGGTCTTCTCAACCATCTGTGGGGTAGCTATTAGCCTCACCTTACAGATGAGCAAACTAGAGGAAAGTTCTCAAGGACACCAGACTATAAATGTCAAAGGCAGCTTTCAAATGGAGATGTACCTTCAGTGTCCCTGTCCCTCGCCCATCACTACCTCTTTATCTCCTTACCTAGAGTACAAGGGATTTTTACCTCTCTTCACTGTGCTCATTCATTGTCTTTATTGAACTCCCTTTGCTCTTTCTCCCTTGGTACCACGTCAGTAAGTGCCTTGCTTATGAGTAGTTAAATGATGACATCCTAGGCCAAAGACCTGTGTTTTTATTTTCAGAGCACATTTAATATGTAACAGTTTTCTAAATAAAACATTTCTCTGCTCAATAATTTTAAGTGGATTCAGACTTGTAATCAACTATTGGATTGGAGGTGGGAGAACAGGAAACATGTGCAAACACAAAGACAATTTACTTTGTAGTAGTTTATTTTCCTTGACATAGCTGAATCTAGTAAAAGAATTATGCCTTCAGTGTTATATAACCCACTGATGAATTGCTACCAGAAGACATCTATAGATTCGATTCAGTTAGGAGGTTGCCTTCTCCTGGATGAGCCATCTGGTGAGTTTTCTCCCTTGCTATTTCACAGTGCCTATAATGATTAGTTCCCTGGGATTTCTACAGTTCAAAGGCTAATTTATAGTTAAATTAGATAATATGATTTCTAGAACCAAGGATGTCTATTCATGCACTGTTCAACATGGTAGTCACTTGCCACAGGAGGTTATTTAAATTAAAATTCACATAAGTTTAAATGGAAAAAAAGTAAAAATTAATTTCTTTGTCATACTAACCACATCTCAA
Source organism: Corynorhinus townsendii (assembly GCA_026230045.1). Classification (NCBI taxonomy): domain Eukaryota; kingdom Metazoa; phylum Chordata; class Mammalia; order Chiroptera; family Vespertilionidae; genus Corynorhinus; species Corynorhinus townsendii. The sequence goes on along the minus strand of JAPDVU010000001.1, from coordinate 71,981,278 downwards.
GTGCTTAATAGCCACATGGGGCTAGTGGCTACTGTAGTGGACAGAGAAGCTGTAGAAAATGTCCATCGTTGCAAAAATTTGTATTGGGCAGTTCTGCAGCATAAAAATGACAAATAAAGTTAAGAATAGTTAGTTTACAGGGCATTCTGTTCAGCATCACTTGAGTTACAGAATAAAATGGTTCATGCAGCATTGTGATTCCCTTTGTATTTATTAGCTTCTTAGATATCTACTGGGAGGAAGTGGTTCAGTCATAAGCACACACAGTGATCAACTCCCAGTGGCTCAAAAATATTTACTCAATGTTGCATGAATGAGAATCAAGTAAATAAGATGAATAGAGTGAATATTTGGGCAGTATAAATAAAGTAGCCATTTTCTTTCCAACCTTGATCAAAGAGTGTTTCAGTTGTCCAGACTCTGAGGCCTAAAACCACCTGTCACTAGAAAAGGAAAAAGGAAGCCAGAGCTTAATTGCATGGTCAAGTTTAGTTGACTCTGATTTGGAGAGGGTGTCTGTCAAGTCAGGGTGGAGCATGTTGCTTCTTCTAGTTGAATGAGACTCTGAAAAGGAAAATAATCTTTTTATTCTAAGTATTTTAATTTATTTCCCACTCTAGAGCTAAGTCAGGAATAAGGTTGGAGAAATAATTGGGAAGTCATTTACAGATGCTTTCATCTTTTGGGTTATGAGAAAGCCATGATAAGGAAACCACTGTCTTTGCAAAGTAATGTATTAGATTACAGCAAAATATAGTGGTGCTATGTCTTTATCTTCATGTCTCACATGTTTAGTAGGCATATTCTATATAAATAAAGAGAATGAATTACAATTGTGGATACAGTAGAGAACATTTGTTGTGTGTATTTGTGTGTGTGTGTGGTTGGCTCAGCTGGTGAGGGGAATGGAATTAGGATTCATTTTGGCACTGTGAAAGAGAGTTGGACTTGAGATTTAGCTGACATTCCTCTTGCCTGTAATTTACCACATGTTTTATGGTGGGCCATCCTTCATATGATCACTTAGAAAAACAATAACTGAAGCTTGTGTAATTAACTTCACCGTGTACATGATTTTCTGTAAGGCACTCCATGGTGGTCACAGCACACTTTCCTCTTTGCCCAGAGCTGCACCTGCTGACCCAGATCTATGGGCATGCCCTTGAGTTGTTTTTCCACTGAGAGTGGAGGGTTTTATGCTTCCACTCGTATCCTCTCATCTAGTCCTCATTTTGTCTAGACAAGCATTTTTTGAGTTAGCAACTCCAGCTAGCATACAGAATAAGGACACCTGATTCCAACAAGGATTAGATTTGACTCCTATCTTGCTTTAAATTTTATTTTTCCATTAAAGTCTACATTCAATATTATTTTGTATTATTTTCAGGCACACATAGTGGTTAGCATAGTGGTTAAATAATCATATACTTTACAAAATGTCCCCCCTCCCTCGATATTTCCAGTACCCACCTGGCACCATGCATAGTTATGACAATCTTATGAAAATATTCCCTATGATATACTTGACAGGAATTAAGAAGTACAAGTTGGTAGTTGACTCCTATCCTGATTTCATTAACTGGATGCTCTCAACAACTGACACATGAAGGGAATCAGCAGCTCAAGACACATCCTTGGGCTTTGGTGCTATAACTTTTACATGGGAATGTGCCTTGGGAGGGTAGCTTGAGATGAGAACATTGTGGTATTGTTTTGGTATGATCTCCAGAAATCTTGAGGTTAGATGTAGAGACCAGGAAGAAATTGGCTTCAGGTTTTCTTAAATTCTATTCCCCAAAAATACAGCACTACACAAGAAAGAGAGATGAAAACTGAAGGAAATTAATCAATCAATACTCCTTTAAAAATTATTTATGATTGTAGCTTTTTACTTATCTAAATATTTCTTCTTTATCTCTGAATACTTTATAGCTTTGTGGACTTTTGGGGAAAAGTAAATCTTTTTATAGTGTAACTAGAGGCCCAGTGCATGAAAATTCATGCACTGGAGGGGGGTCCCTAAGCCTGGCCTGCCCCTTCTCACAGTCCAGGAGCCCTCAGGGGTGGGAGGTGACCCAGTGATCAGGGGAAGGCGATGCCTCCATCACACCTCTGCTGCTGCCACTGCTGGCAGTGCAAGCCTCGGGTGGTCTGGTTACCTGAGCCTTGGGCAGCCCTGGGTGGCTGGGCAGCCACCATCCGAGATTGCCTGCACCTCGGGCTGGCCCTGTGCAGCTGTGCAGCTGCCATCTGAGGCTTGCCTGTGCCTCAGGCTGGCCCTGGGCGGCTGGGGGGCTGAGGGGACAGGGGGACTCTGGAGGCAGACGTGTGGAGCAGCCAGCTGAGGGGACTGGGCACCACCATCCTGTGGCTGTGGGAACCGCCATCTTTCAGGGTATGGCAGCCAATTAACATTTTCCCTCATTGTCTGTGGGCACTGCCATCTTTGTGAGGAAATGACGGTCAATTAGCATATTCCCTGTTTATTAGATAGGATAACACTTTAATGTCAAACTGATTAGAAAGTAATTGGCTACTCACATGATAAATATGTTAAAAAAGTGGTAAAGTGTCTCCCAGCTGGCTTGGCTTAATGGGTGAGTGGGGACCTATGTACCAGGAAGTCACAGTTCCCTTTGGGTTTTCCTGGTATATAAATGATTCTCTCTCATCATTGATATTTCTCTCTCTCCCTCTCCCTTCCTCTCTGAAATCAATAAAAATATATTTAAAAAAAGAAGAAAAGAATGACAAAGTGTTTATCACACAATTTTGTTCTCGCTTTCCTTTCTAAACATTTTCCCTTGCTACAACAAATAAGGTTTCTCCTTGCAACCTTGCTCCATCTGCCAGTCCTATAAAAAAAAAAGAGACTGCAAACCAAATTAAGCTCCGTGGGAGTTTAGGAATAATAAAGAACTGGAACAAGGCTGGTCCTGCCATCCCACACAGAGTAGAAAACACTGAGTTAGCATTGCTAGTAAATCATACATAATCAAGAGATAAATGTCCCCTGTGTTTTGATAGAAAGCAGGTATTAAGCGGTGAGATGGAAGGAATACATCAAGCTGCTGAGCTATAAAAAAAAAAAAAACACAAAAAACAAAACCCTAGGAAATAACACTAGAATATTGAACCCAATTTAAGAAAGCTTTGGCTGCTTGCCTGACAAGGTGTGTCAGAGATGGGCAAGAGAACAGGTTCTCTCCGGAACTTCCCGGCAGTGCACCGCACTTTCTCTTCCCAGGGAGTTGCATTATTAAGAGATCCAAGTGTGTCCTGAGGATGTTAGCTGAGATTGACTCTGGCAAGCAGCCCCGGAAAAGGGAGCCAGCGAGCTCCCATTCAGAAGTGCCCTGAAAGTGTTTGTGACATGCTGGACAGTGTTGCACTCCATCACGGACATGTGGCACAGTCACTGCTTAAAGCTCCACAGTCACACGCAGATCGATGTCTCTCTGGAGAGGTAATTTACTTCTCCTGACAGGTGCGAAGGAGTCCTTGCCACTCTAAGAATGCCACCAATAGCGCATTTTAAACCAGGGAGCCATTGCTGGACCCTCTTTAATTTAGTTTTCCAATTAGCTTCTCTAATATTAAAAATCTATCCATTTTTATAGCAAAAGGGTTCAACATGGTGGGAAAGGAATCCTGAGTGTGGCAGGTCTGAAGGACACACCAGCTGCTGTCAGAGAACATGTCTTTAAACCTCAGTCTTTTCTTACAGTTGAAGCTGCAAGTTGCTGAAGGCTCTGTAGGTAAAGCAAACCACTTCTCCAATCACCAAAAGGACTTTTCAGGTACCTTGATAAGTTTGGTGTTCTTTATAGGAGGGTAAAACTATTTTGGAAAAAAATATTGAAATGAACAAGAACAAAACAAAAACAAAATATATTTGTCCCTTTGGTGAAATACTCCAGAGCTATGTCGATGGCTGAGAGGTTTCCTGAGGACAGTTCGGAGCAATTTTCATAAGTACTAGTGGCCCGGTGCATGGAATTCATACACATTAAAAGGAAATTAATTAGAGGAAATATTTTAATATTGCTATTTACCCTTTCTCTATAATAGAAGTGTCAGAGATGAAAAATATTAGTAAAATGTATATGAACATCTTCCTCCTGTCAGAGTCTGGGGCGTGCCGTGGGACCCAGAGTCAAGTCCCCACCCACCTGAGTATGCCTCAAAATCGTGCGAGACCCATACTGGGCCAGCCCCACCCCTGTCAAGCCCCGAAGGGCGGGAGGCACACCCTCAGGTCCCCTGGCCCAGCCTCATGTCCCACAGCCCCGGTGCCAGGGTGGGGGGGTGCAGCCTCAGGTCCCTAGAACATAAGTTTCTAGGGGCAAGGGTGCGAGGGCATGAGGGCATGAGAGCATGAGGGCGTAAGGGCAAGAGGGTGTGATGACCATTTGCATATTATCTCTTTATTATATAGGATGTTTGGGAATCTGTTAGTGTTGAGCCTCTTTCTTTAGTTTGGACAGTTGTCTGCAGGCACAAGCATGTTAAAAATTGTACTACCTCAGGGTCTGATCTCCCATTGCTTCTAGACTAGCCATGTAAATGGACCTCCTCCCTTCCGCCTCTCCCTGCTCTGAAAGAAGCTGCATTCCCCAACTCTGGGGCATGTGCACAATGTTTAGGTTTCAGATGAACTGGTTGTTGGGATGATCCTTCACCCTGAGGATCTTGCTACCCAGTTGTTCCCATCTGGGAGGTGATTGTACCATCGCCCCAGGGAACATTTGGCAATGTCCAGAAGTATCTTTGGTGTCCAGTGCTGGGGGATCATCTAGCAGTTAGCAGCCAGCCAAGAATGCTGCTACACACCTTGAAATGCCCAGGACAGCTCCTAGTCAGAAGTGACCTTAAAATGTTGGTGGCTTGCTGGAATATGTTCAACTCCGTCACGGACATGGAGTTTAACATATTATTTGGCCCAAAACGTCAGTAGTGCTGAGGTTGAAAAACCTTTTGCTACACTGTATGATGATGGCAGACGTTTTAGTCAATTCCTCTGCCCAGGTGACCTATTCACATGAAGCCAGCAGCACAAAGGCAGCAGGGGCTGACAGAGCGCCACCGCCAGGGAGGTGAGCACTTGAAAACTCAGCTTTCCTGTGAACATGGTCTCTGTGAACCTTGTCTCATGGTCTAACATTTCAACCTTGGGAAAATGTGCTCAAGAGAGCTGTACTCTCTCCCAACAAACTGTGGATAAGTACACCAGTGGCTACCCAGAACACCATTCTTTACTTCACGGATCATTTACTATGTACTTTCTATTATGCATTAGCTACAAATTACCAATTACTTAATTGGTGTCAGGTGCATGCTAAGTGCTTTACAGAGGTTAATTTATTTCACTCTTATAGTATGAACTGATGTCATTATGAGCTCTGTTTGTGTATATGAGGAAACTAGGCTTACAAGCAGGTCACTCTGTAAATATTGAACTAAGATACGCAGTTGAGTCTAGTTTGACAGTGAAACATATATTCTTAAGCAGACTGCTAAATTAGTGAGTACCCAACTAGGTATGATGGAGAACAATGACTAAGACACACATACCGGCTTGAAGATACTTTGCCATGCTTTAATTGTTAATATTTAGGCATAAACACCATGAAAAAAAAGGACCCAGGCTTTTATATAGTCATCTGAACCAAATGTCAGGAAAAGAGCTGCTCTGCAAGAATTCTAGAACATAAGTTTCTATGTGTTTTTTGTTTTGTTTTGTTTTTCTGTATCTTCAGTACGTGGAATAGTAATTGGTACACTGTAGATACTAGATTTACATTGTGTTGAATTAATGATCAGAATCAGATAAAGATTTCCATGGTGACATTATCTATCAAAATGTCAGTAATTCCGTTCAGAATAACTTAACTAAACACAAATTAAATCCAAGCAGACATCCTCTAGCAGCTTATGGAACACAAGGAAATATGGAAGTGTAAGGCCATGGAAAGAACTCAGGGTAGTTCTAGAAGGCTCCTGGACCTTCATTCTAGTGCTGGGCCCAACTAACAATGTTGTTTGAGTCTCCAGTCTAAGATTTGAAGAGCTTCCACTTGGCTTCTGATGAGACAATAAGTTGTCTTCCCCAGGTCACGTGATAACTTGGTCCAATAGGTTGTGGCCAGAGACAAGTCAGTGCAAATGTGGGCAACAAGCAACCACTGTTTGTGACACAGCAACCTACAGAGGAGGAATGTGTGGCCAGGATGGGCACCTCCTAAGATGCATGGGATGCCAATGTTGCTGCCATAAGAATTTGCCTAGTGGCCTCTCAGTCTGATATTGATACCTCCTGACTTAGCATACACAATGAGAGAGTAGCTTTCGTTAGCTCTTGCAATTGTTTGTGTATTTGGAACTTAGTTTAGGGAGAATAGTGTCCAAAGAAAGCACATTATTAAAGTGATTAGATTTTTATACTTGGTAATTGGCAAACACCTATTGTTGGCAGATGAAAGTTGGTTTTAACTGACGTGCTGATTTTCTGAATTAGATGGGCAAACTAATGGTCTTAGGCTTCTCTTTCAATTTCGAAGTACAGAATGGATCATGTACTGGACAAATTCTTATTTTCCATAAGCAAAAGCCCAATGTCTTAAGTAATTTGCAAATAAGATTCCTCAGTCACTTGTGAAGTGTGTTTTCATTCATGTGCATTTAATGCTTTTATTAAAGCTTTCCACAATAGATATATCAGGAATAATATTGGGTGATTTGAATTAAAGAGGAGTGGTCACCTGCAGAAGAAATGACAGAGCCTGAGGTGTATTGTAGAGTAGGGGATAATGTTTTCTTCTCCCTCATTCAAAGATTGGATTTGAAATCATTGTCCTAATTCATCACGTCAAAAGGACATTTCCATGCACTTTCTGCTTTAACCAGCGGTGTAATTCCTGGCACCATTATGATATGGTTGTCTGTGATGTGTAGAAACTGCAGGTCCAATAGGAATACAGAGCTGATGGTTTCAACCTGTGGTGACTGGATTGTAAGATTCTTTTGAGGGAGATGACCATATTGCTGGCTTAATCAAAAAAGCCTGATCCTTAGCCTCAGTGGATAGAGTGTCGGCCTGCCGACTGAAGGGTCCTTGGTTCAGTTCCGGTCAAGAGCATATGCCCGGGTTGCGGGCTCGAACCCCAGTAGGGGGCGTGTAGGAGGCAGCTGATCAGTGATTTTCTCTCATCATTGATGTTTCTATCTCTCTCTACCTCTCCCTTTCTCTCTGAAATCAATAAAAATATATTTTTTTAAAAAGCCCCAGAGGACCTACCTGAGCTCTGTAGGACCACATTCTAGCATGTAGAGCATATTTTCCATATGAACACCTTTCTAAGAATGAGGTGTGTTACTTTTCACAGCAGTGAGAAAATGTATTCTATATTGAGTGCAGATATGTTCTGTCTCCTGACTTTCTCTCCTACTCCCCTGTCCTTCTTACTTATTACAAGATGCTATTAATGGGCAAACATCACTTATTAAAGTGCAAGGACCACAGATCACTATAGCAGCTGAAGATTCTCATGGAAATTTGCTTAGTGTGGCATTCTTATACATACACACTTAATGGTCATCCTATTCCTTACATCCTGGCTTTTAAGCCTCTAGAGGATTTGTTCTTTGGATGTTTCTCTGAAGACATTTCTACATTCTACCCCTCACTCACCCATTCCAAGTACACTTGATTTTCATCAAACATCTCAAGTATATTCCCAGCTCAGATCTTTGATTTACCATTTCCTGGGTCTGGTAAGCTCTTCCCCTATATCAGCAGAGGGCTTGGGCCTTCATTCTATGCAGTTTCTGATTATATTTCCTTCCCTGACCACAAAATATAAAATGGCAGTCTTGTCACTTCTATTTCCTTCTTCTGGCTTGTGTTTTATGTAGCTCTTACTTCCACCTGGTGTAAAATCTATCTATATAAAACTCTAACATGCAAATTGACTGAACAGCGGAATGACAGGTTGTATGATGTGCACTGACCACCTATAGAACAAGAGTTAGGCAGAATGTGAAGTGCACATGGCTTATCTTTAAGATCCTCCCTATATTGAGGTTTGTTCCATACAGCAGATGTTCCATTTCTGGTGCTGCTTTCTCAAACTTTATAGCTTCTTTATTGTTTTCATCTTTACCTCTTTTGACACTACTCTGCTGGAACCTCTTTCTTTTAGAATTTGGAGAATTTGTGCTAACAAATTACAACTAGTACTAATAATTTTCAAATAGTTTAGATAATTATTAATTTAGTAGAGGACTGGTGCACAAAATTCTTGGACGGGGGGGAGGGAGGGGTCCCTCAGCCTGGCCTGCACCTTCTCACAATCTGGGACCCCTCTGGGGATGTCTGAATGCTGGGATCAAGTCTAAACTGGTAGTTGGACACCCCTCTTGCAATCTGGGACTGCTGGCTCCTAACCACTCGCCTGCCTGCCTGCCTTCCTGGTCACCCCTAAACATTCACCTGCCTTCCTGATTGCCCCTAACTGCTCGCCTGCTTGCCTGATCACCCCTAACCACTCACCTGCCTGTCTGATCACCCCTAATCACCTTTGCCTTGGCCCCCGCCATGGCGGCTTCGTCTGAAAGGATGTCCGGAAGGTCATTGGGCTCTCCAGTCTAATTAGCATATTACGCTTTTATTGTTATAGACAATTACTCAGGTAATTCAGATGATTAACAAGTTGATAAATTAATATTTTGCTACAGGGCACTGTACTAACAAGAGAGGGGCTGAGTTCTGCCATCTAATTATCATGAGTTCTCCCAGCATTTGGATGATGGCTGTCTATTTGGTATTCCTGTTACTCGAACTTATTTATTGAATACTTGATAGTGATTCATGTGGTACTAGCAATTCAGATCTTGTTAAGAATGTAATCATACACTTACCTGAAGGAGAATTTGGCAGGGCCATATAAAGCATGTGGGAAAATACCATACAATGGAACAAACAATGGCTCCAATGCTCCTAAATGGAAAATGATTGTTCACCATCTTCCCATGCATTATTTCTCCAGAAGACAATTCATTTTGTTTTCTCTAGCCTAGAATCAAATTTAGTGAAGAGGATAGTTTTTATTCTGATATGTCAATATTTTAAAAAACAATGGAACAATGGCAGTGATAATTTATATAGAGCTTTAACATGCATCAACCTTTACCTCTGTACTATCTTAGGTTGCAGAGATCTTAGCTGGAGACCAACTATATTCATTGTTGATGTCCAGATAGAGCAATGAATATGAAGAGAGGCCACCAGAAGTTAACTTGCCTAAGGGACTGAGGCAATACCTAGGGCAACATTGCTCTATTATTGATGTAGCTCATAATTGTCACTAATGGTTGTTATACAATGGCTATGTTTGAGTCCAACAAGAGGTAGTTCTGAATCCTTGTTGCAGATCTCTTCAGAATAAAGACTTAGATACTGACTTCATTTCTGGACCCCCTCCCAACCAAATAAAGAGAGTATCTTTCTGGTACATATTGCAACAATTTTCTGAAGAAATAAAAACTAGGTAACATAATGATCAAAATAAGGGTAGGTAGTTTCAATTTTAAAGTCACATAAATTTGTGATTGTTAAATGCTGAAATCATTTTACAAATAACATAATCAACATGTGTCTAAATGTGTTTTATGCCATTTTAAGAGTAGAAAACAAGTATGGATTTTAATTACACTAGTTTCCATTAGTTTTATCTTTTCTTCTGTTGTTTTTTTCTTCCCTCCACCTTTTTCTTTTATTTGCCTTCAAGCTTTTCATTTATCTGCCAGGGACCTCCTTCTTCCTTTGGAGGCAGGAAAAGTGAGATTTCTCATATCAACTCCAGAGAGCATTGTGTCTTTTCTATTTTCTTAAAGGATAGTGAAGGTGACTTGCTTCTTCATATCTAATTTAAGATGTTCATTTGAAAAGAAATTTTAAAGCAGCAATTTCTATTTCTTACACTGAGTTTCAAAGGTTGGTTTTATACCTATTTTTGTTAGTTTGTAAAGGGAGGTACATCTCTGAACAGATTGGAAATTAGAGATTCTGTAGGCTTTAAAAAAGAAAAACTCTCTCATTTTTGCTAGAGGAGTTAGCAACCAAATTTAAAACTTAAAATGAGCCTCATATTTCTGTTCCTTTGGGGCTTATTTTGCAGCTTCTGATGACCGATATGTGCAGCCTTAAAACAAGCCCCATGTTTTTCTCAGCTTTGCTGTGTCTTCCTCACACAGCTGTTAGCGGTGCTGTGTGTGGGCTTCTCTGTGGGTAGAAGAGCTCTCTGGGCGGGCACTGTCTGTGCCCTCGAATGCAGATGGCACTCAGGGGATGGAGCAGCCACTTTCTTTTTCTCTGTCCTCCCACTCTACACTCTAATAAAAATTCCTCCTCGGTGTCTGCAGCATTGTGGGGAGGTTGATTAGCCTACAGTTTCCATTTTCTATGTTTACAAAGAAAATAAGAGTTTATAGGGAAGCGATGCAAATGGATCATTTAGTGCCACAATTGGTGCAGGAAAAGGAGGCTGATGATGTAGACAAACCTGGAGTGAATTAAAGCTTGAAAAATAATTTATAAAGAAATATGAAATTACTTCCAAAAGTCCTTTCCAAGATCAAATTTACAACCTGGGTGAGTCGTAATGCAGAATGTAATTGCTAGTTGTGATCAAATGAATTATAAGCTTTGAGGCATTACGTACTTCTGAAGCCAAAGTTATTTAAGTTACATTAACTCTATATGTGCACTTACCTCTCTCCAGGTATCGAAAGACACAAAGCCTGTCAGTTTAGAATAAGTATCTAGTGTGAGTAGCTATTCTTAAGTAATGCCTATTTTTAGGAAATGCCAAGTCTATTAAAAGAGAGCAGTTGCTCCGCATCTATATAACTTCTCCATCAATATCAATAGAACAATTTTACTTTAAGCGAGAGATATGGAGCAATGAATATAGTAGGAAGGCCAAGAAAAGGGAAGTTTCTATTTGAAATGGCTATGGGAAAGCAACAATTTCAAAAAGAAATCAGACTTTGGAAATGGAATATGCTTGTTCTCTCCAGTGGTTAACATTCATTTAAAAGTTTCAGCTGTTGTTTTGTGTCCCTGCAAGATAAGCCAGACTGCATTGATTTATATACTTGTTGCATCAGTTCAGGTCCTCCAGTAAATGGACACCACGATGGAATTAGAAATGCAAGAGATTTATTGGGGGAAGGGCCTGGGAGAGACACAGGGAAGGGGAGGGTTAGGCAAGGAGTGGCTTTAGACTGGACTGCATGCCTGATACCTGTGAAAAGAGTGGGGAAAGGAAGAATGATTTGGTTGGAAGAACCAAAGCATGCAGTGCCTCTCCAAGAATGCATTGGTGAGGCACCCGGGCTGCCCCAAATCAAAGCTGTCCATGAGAGGCGTCCCAGTTGGGCAGAAATGGCCTATCTCTACTTCCTGCTTCGTGAGCAGGTGTTGGCAGAGCTGGGGGGACAGTCAGGGAGCGTGTGAGTACTGAAGTGGATCTCAAAGATGGGGAACCTGGCATTGGCAGCTCAGTGGGCTCTTTGCAACAGGCTCTCTCTTTAAAGGCCATCTGAATGGCATACCTCTAGGGGCAGCATACCATTATGACATGTTTGACTACTATCTACCTAACTTGTAGAAATTTTATGTCCTTTCCCATCCATTTCTGCTAGTCTTAGCCATTAAGTCGCTGTATGAAGGCCTAAGAGTTTTAGTGTATATTTCATTAAACCTCATCCATTTACTGCTCTGTAATTGGCATCTGTACCCAATCACTCTGCTCATTCGGGCTGTCTGTTTCCATGAGATGTGTGACGTAAAGAAAAGCTGAGAGTCATGACTGATCTCTGTCCCACAGCTGAGGCTGGTGCAAAGTATGTCCTATTTCTGACACAGTTTTTTGCTTCTATTTTTCTTAAATGTTTTCCTCAAGGCGTGCCCCTGACTGTTTAACAAATAAATTCATCCTGGTCTCTGAGATTAAGGACGCTTGTTGGGAAGCCTACTGCCCCCCGCCACCTCTGACTTATTTGGGAGCCCACAGCAGTGGGGAAAGGAAGGGGATGGTGACTCTGGGTGAGAAAAAGATTCATGACTTTTCTGCCTATCAGCCTGCCTCTCCTCCTGAGGGTGGTCATAGCAACATTCCCATCCTAATGCAGTCCTACCCAGAGGCAGCCTCTGAGACCTCAGGCTGGGCTCTGAACCCCAGCACCCCATTGTGCACACAACCCAAGTGTGTCTGAGACACACTGTTCAACCTGCAGACACCTACGGCATGTCACCTGCCTCTAAGACGTGGTGAATCGTAAACCTGGACAGCAAGGCAGCTGTACGGTGCCCCATGTGACTCCTGGGCTTTGAGCACGTCTTCCTCTCAGAGCTCCTGGGACAGAATGATTTCCTTCCGAGAGAAAAGAATGACGAAGAGGTGTTACAGAATTTACCAGGAGACCGAAACATACACAGGCATACCTGGAGATACAGGAAAAACCCATTTATTTCCCGATGTACTACTACCATGACTCAGGGGAGCCTGTTTCCAAATTCTGAGCAACCCAATATGGAGGAAGCGCTCCCTTTATACCCTTTGGTTTCTTTGTCCCCCAAATAAGGATCAGACTTCCGGACCTTTCGTGGGCTTTGCAAAAAGCCCCTGTGTTGGGATGGGGGCCGTCAGACCACACCTAAAGGCCTGACCTGGCGCCAGCGCTGATAGCCCCCTTCGGGGGTTGTGTGTTGTTCATGGTTTATGGCCTCTGTAAAATGTGAGTATTTAGGTAAACAGGTCTTGCAAGACCAGATAATTAAGGAAGGAGCAGTGACTAGACTATAAGCTAACAGGAATGTACTGATTAACTAGGTATAGAGTCAGGCTGCTGGTCTCCCCCCAAAAATGCCTTATTTTCCTCATCAGAGGCATCAGGAAGGAAGCTTTTAACATTGCAAAGGCACCTTTCCAAATTAAAAAAAGAAGATATATAATATAGGTGATTTGAAGAAAAACATTTATAAACTGACTTTGGGATGGCATTTTTGCACAAGTCTTTCACCCTGATATATTTCTTTTCTCATTTAGTCTTATGTTCACGTAAGCCGGGCCTCCCATCCTTCTATCCCTGGATCAAATGTGGATATATGTACTTATTTGTGTAGATCCTTTGTTAAAGGTTTCCTCCAAACAACTTGGCCACCCCCTTCCACAGAGGTAAGGATGCTTTCCCCAAATGGGACACACTTAGGTTGAAATAAATTACTGTGAACTGTGAGATGATTAAGTGCTCTTATAATTAGTATTGCAAAGAGTACAGCTCATAAAAAGTACCTTTGAGACTCAATTCCAAAAAGCCATGGGTAATTCTTTTCTTAGGGATGCAGAATCAGAAAATCAGTTGCTGCCACTACTAGTTTTTATCCATATAATTCCTAAATTAGGCTGCCACTAGGTCTACACGAGGGGAGAATGACACCCAGCTGTTCTCTTCTCTGCATGAGTGAGACTGCTGTCAAAGATCTGTGTCAGGTTAGTGCCTCGGGCAAATGTTTACTGTTGTAACAATTCTGTCAAAAGCAAGTTTGGGTCCTGACAGCACATTCACTGTCAAATTGCTGGTGGACATCTGCTCAGTACAGGCTGATTCAGACACTTGGCTGATAGGAAGAAACCTGATTCGGTGCTATTTCCATGAGGAGCAGCACTTGAGAGACCCTCTTCTGATTATGACCTCAGGCTGCCACTTAACATGCTTCTTCGTTGCCCATCTGGCCTTAAAAATACACCATTTTTGTTATAAAGCAGGGAAGACTTTACAGTGGAAAAGTCTGTGTATTTCTGGCACTCAGTGGAACTAATAACAGAAGTAATACCATTGAGTTAATTGCTCAAAAGGTGAACCTACATTTTTTATTTGAAATTGTATTTCCTCATGGAGTTAATGAAATAATAATGCTGAAGGAATTAAGCTGATTCTTTCCAACAGCACAAAGAAAAGTTGGTCTTCATCTTACTTCCTTACCAAATGTCTAAATTGAGGCCATAGTTTGCTAGTCTCTCCTTTTGGCATGTCAGTGGAATAGTACATATTTAAAGAATAGTATTTGGAACTCTGCAAACCACATAAGTGTTTTTGCTGGAGAAGTTATTTCTGTTACTTGCTTTACTTACAAGTTGACTATAACACATCATGAAGTTTATGCCCTATATAAATGGCTTTAATTAGGTTGGGTTTATGTAACTTCCTGTTTGTATAGCTAAATGCGCGCACGAAATTTTTTTTCTAAAAACCCAAGAAGTTTATTAAATGTCACAGCAAATAAATGAAATCATTTACTACTTAAGTCTAGATCATTGTCTTTGCATGACAATATTGCATTTTGGTAAATTAAGTGGGAAGAATAGGCCAGTATTCTTGTCAAAGCCATCCCAGATGGAATGTGTAATTCTTAGACTTCCAGTTTACCAACATAAGAATTCTTCCTCTCCTCTCCTCTGGCCTACAGAAACAAATGTGGCCCAGAGGCCTGATAAATATGTGGGAATCATCCTATATGCTTGCAGGAACATTTGTCATGGCCATGTCTAATTTAGCACCAAGAAATGTTTTCAGCTGCTTCTATCTAGCTGGTACATTTAATGACAATATCAGAAAGAATTTTGAGGAATTTTGAAATGCTGGAAGAACTAATATATGATGAAAATCCTAGTAGAGAATAAAAATGCCAGCATAATACCTATAACACACATTTGTTTGCCATGTATTATGCAGTCAAATTTGATTTTGTCAAATAAAATATAACAAAAGGTGAAGAAAATTTAGAACTCTAATCATTGGCTATTTCAATTACATTATTATTGTCTGGCTACTTGATAAGATAGTTGCAACCTAGTTTTAAGCCCCTCTGGATATAGTTATTTTAGTGAGTATCTCTGTGTCTTTCTATTTAATACTTCCATATTACCTCTCAATCATTCACAGTACATTGGATATGAATAGAAGTGAAAAAATGTCCCACCTGCTTTCCTTATTATATATCTCAGGGTGGCAATAGTGTTGTTGGGGTGAAAATCCAGATCTCTGAAAACCCTGTGTTACTATGTAGTTATCTAACTCTTGGTTTGTAAGGGTACAATTTAATGTATTTTGGCAAGTATTTTAGAGTATTCAGAAAGTGGTCTGGTGGGTATGAGGAAACTTCTATTATTGAGTAAATAACATGATGAGTAAAGTGTTGGGGAAAAGAGAATAAGATAGAAAATACTTAACTTCTTAGGGTAATTCCTCTCTGCCATGTCCTTCCTGTTCCTATGCATGCTTATATGTACATAGTTATTAAAATATTGTCTATAATGTTGTGTTCTAGTTCACAAGCACTATTCTGCATAGGCCTCATGATAAGGTTGAGTTAATACCCTGTGAGGAGTCTTTCCTGAAACCCTGAATAATGCCCCATTCTCTCACTCCATGAATCTTCCTGATTTGTATCTTTTCCTCAGCATTTATAATCATCTGACCTTATAGTATATACCAATTTTTTAAAAATATGTTTTATTGATTGTTTTACAGAGAGGAAAGGAGAAGGATAGAGAGTTAGAAACATCGATGAGAGAGAAACATCCAACAGCTGCCTCCTGCACACCCCCTATTGGGGATGTGCCCTCAACCAAGGTACATGCCCTTGACTGGAATCGAACCTGGGACCCTTGAGTTCTCAGGCCGACAGTCTATCCACTGAGCCAAACCAGTTAGGGCTATACCAATTTTTTCAGTGGCTAGCTCCACTAAAATATAAGTTCAATGTAGGAAGGCATAGAGGAGTGGTTAGCACATAGTGAGCACTCAAAGGAACATTTCTTGAATAAATTGATTAATACATGTCCCAAACACTGTTGTTTGAATGGATACCATTCTTTTGCTATTATAGTTAATGCACTAATAAACATCTTATTGCATAGGTTTGGCTTCTTTTAAATTTTTCCTTATGATTACACTGATAAAGAAAATGTATTAAAATATGGATAATTTTTATTTTGTCATTCTTTTTAGTCAATCATTCCTTCATTGATTTACCAAATATTTAAGTGTCTGTGCTGGCCATTATTTTAAGTCTAGTGACAAAGTTTTGAAAAAGGTAGATGAAGTTTTTGACTTTATGGAAGATTTATTCTAGTCAGGGAGATAGGCAATAAATAAACTGAAATGTTAGATAGTGATAGGACTATGGAGAAAATTGAAAAAGAAGAGGAAAAGGTATGCTGTTTAGGCGGGGGCGCCAGAGCAAGCCTTTCTGAAAAGGCACGTTTTAAGGGGATTCTTGAATGAAGTAGGAGGCTGAGCCAGATGAATAGATGGTGTAGAGAGAAAAGCAAGTAAAAAATCCTGCTGCAGTAGTGTCTTATATTGCCATATTATGCCAGTGGAGTTGGGTCTCATTAATTTTATTTGCTCTTAGCTAAGTATTTTTTTTGGGGGGGGGGAAACTAATTTACTAAGTGTAATTTCTCTTTTAGGTTAGCTTTGATGTCTTTGATCACAAATAAGGATAAACCTTTGTTCCCTGTATTTGTCCACTACTTGCATTTCTTCTTACATGAAATCTTTGTTGCTGTCCTTTGGGAATTTACCATTGGTATCTTGTTGCTTTTCTTATAAATTTGAATGTGATCTCTATATATTAGAGACGCAAATACTTCTCTTTGTGTTATCATTTAAGTTGTGGTTTTGCTACTTTTATTGTATAGCTGTCCTCTGTGGCTTTATATGCATTTTAATGGAATAAAATGATTTAAGAAGCTTCTGTGATAGATTGATTATATTAAGAGACCTAATTTCTCCCCTCCTACATGTATCCACATCCTTTGCCATATTATGTTTTCTTCTCTTCTCATTGACTATGGGCCAGCCATGTGACCTACTTTGGACAGTGGCATGCGGTAAATGGGGCAACAACAGAGGCTTGAAACAATAGGAAAAGAACTTATGCAATCGCTGTCTCTCTCTTGCTCTCTGCAGTTGCCATGGGTCTCTGCCAGGGCTACACTGCAGGAGGATGGTAGACACTTACTACAGAGGCAAGTTGTGAAGCCCTCGCCCAGGCCATCCTAGATTAGCATAGCCAGCTGACCCTCAGGTAGGTAAACAAACCGAATCAAGAGCCACCTACATGAACCCGCAGATAAGAACATAGTCACAGGCAGGACTCAGTCCTGAGTAGTTGAGTGCCCACATACTTGTGAGTTATATAAAGACTCATAGTATATAACAAGGAGGTTTTATAGCTGTTTTCTATGTAGCATGTTTGTGGAATAGTTAATTGATAGAGTGCCCATCTTTAAACTACCACTCTGGTTGTGTTATTTGTGCCCTGTGTTGTTGACTGATTTTAGTGGAATACAATTTTCTAAAAATGTTAAAACCAAATGCTAATGTTGGTCAAATAGTAAGACCCCATTGTATCACCATGCCCTAACTTGCACTGGATGGGTAAATTTGTATTGGTTAAAAAGATAACAATTCAGAAAAACGCCCCATGATGGAATGACTTAGTGAGGATCAAAGAATTCTTTGTCTAGTAAATCAGCATGAAAGAGGGGACTTCTGACTAATGAAGAAGAACACAGGCATTTCCAAGAAGGGACAATGAACACACTTCTCAATCTGTTACTGTCCCCTCTCTGTGGAGAACAAAGATGTAACAATGTTTCATCAAATGACTCTTGTCTGTTTTTCTGAGAGCACTAAGGTCATGCCCTTTATCCCGGGGACATCAAATCACAGTGCTCAGTGATTGTCAAGTAAATTGCATCATTGCCAGAAGAACTTATTCCCAGTTGTCTATTGTTTCTACATCAGACCTGTAATGGCCCTTGATCTTAAGAAAACCTTAGTATTTATTTCCAAGGTAAAGCAAATGGACCAGAGAAAGCTATACCAAGCTTTCTATGCGGACCACTGCACTACAACTGATGGGAGTGCTTTAGTCTGCTCAGCCTCATGGCCTAGAAAGAAAAATAACTTGACTTGAACTTGCTGAGGTCACCCATTAGTATTTAATTCTCCAGCTTTAAAAACAACATTTTTATCTTTGTGCATCTACTATATTTTAAAACCAAGGAAGTTATAATCCAGCCACAACGCTGATAAAAGTTTAAATATTTCACTTGGCGCCAGGTTTTCTAAAGATTTTTGTTTTTGTTTTTGCAATCTATACCTTCAAAGTATGATTAAAGTTGGATTATGAGGTTATTAATGTTAGGTCGAGGCAGGGGGGAAGTCCAGAGCCTATGCATGCATATGCAAGGTAGATGGTGGCAGAGATAACTGGTGCCTTCCTAGAGCCCTGGCCCAAGGCGGAATTCCACACCTCTCATGCCCTCCGCCCTCCCCTCACTAAACAGCTGTATAAAAGAAGTGCCTATGCCCCTTTTTGGTGCGAACTTCCCTGGCCCACCCTCGGACCAGCGAATTTCGCCCGGGAGTGCAAGATTAAACCCCCTCTTTCTAATCACCTGGACTCTCTGTGTGTTATATCCTGCATCGTCGCAAACCTTACATTTGGTGCCGGACCCGGGTGGGGGTGAGCTCCCTGTTTGACCTTTAATGGTCCGGGGCCCCCCCACACCCCCTTCTTCTTTCTTCCTGGCTCAGGATACTCAGCCTTCTTCCCTTGGCTAGGCAACGTTGGCGGCGGTAAGTCCCAACCCGTGCTAATTCCTGGCAGTTTTTCTGGCGTCTCTGTCCGTAAATCATGGCCCACGTCAGAGATGGCCTTTCGGGCATAGCCCTCCGGGCCTCTCCAGGAGAGGTTCCGAACCTGGGGAGGCAGCGAAGACATTCCTGCTCCCCTCGGTTCCCGGCCTCTGGCCTCACTCCAGACCCCAGGAAGTAGAGGAGATGTCCTCTACTGTCCCTTGGGTTCCCCGTCGTAGCATTGGCTCAGGGATTGGGACGCTGGTCCTTGACCTTTTGCTACCCAGCCCCAGGAATTGGAATGGGCACTCACCAAAGACACCTCTAGGGTATCCTCACCAATCTGGCTACTTCTGTAACGTGGCATGGCCTCAGTGGGTCCAGATGACCCTAAAAGTGGGACTAACTGACCTCAGTAATTACTGCCAACGAGCCGGGAAGTGGCCTGAGATTCCATATGTCCAGGCCTTTTTCTATCTACGCTCCTGTCCCTCCCTCTGCTCCTCCTGTTCCACAGCCCAGGTTCTCCTAGCTCGTGAGAAAGCCCCTCTGCCTACTGACACCCCTCTACTTTCCGCCTTCTCTGAACCCCCTGAGAATCTTTCCTTCCCTCTGACTCGTCCGCCTCCTTACTCCGCAGCTTCTTCTGCCATACCTCCAGTTCCCACCCTTCCCCCATCCTCACTCCCCGACCTCCATCTGCCATCCCCTCCCCCAGGGCCTTCTCCCTTACCTACTGACTTTCCCCTTCCCCCACCCCCGCTTGCTTCCCCAGTCAGCAGGCACACCCTCTCCTCTGCCCCCTCCGGGAAGTTGCAGGGGCTGAGGGAGTGGTCAGGTCCATGTTCCCTTCTCTCTGTCGGATCTCTCCCAGATTGAGAAGCGGCTGGGGTCCTTTTCTGCCAACCCCACCGCGTTCATCAAGGAATTTCAATACCTTTCTCAGGCCTATGTCCTCACCTAGCATGACATCCATGTCATTCTTTCTTCCACCACGCAGATCAGATCCACCTTACAGATGCCTCTATGCTGGTGGGGGCCCAGGCCGTTCCTCGTCAGGAACCAGGCTGGGAGTACCAACTAGATACCCCCAAAGGGCGAGATGGGCGCCGATGTCGCGACCAGATGCTCCAATGCCTGATAGCCGGCCTACAGGCCATCTCCCACAAGGTAGTTAATTTTGACAAGCTGAGGGAAATTACTCAGGGACCAGATGAGAACCCTGTAGTCTTCCTTAACAGGCTGACTGAGGCTCTGACCTTATATACTCGTCTGGACCCTGGGTCCCCAGCCGGAGCAACAGTTTTAGCCACTTAATTCATTTTGCAGTCGGCCCCAGATATTTGAAAGAAATTAAAAAAGGTGGAGGATGGCCCTCAGACTCCTGTTTGGGATCTAGTGAATATGGCATTTAAGGTTTTTAATGCCGGTGAGGAGCAGGCAGAGTAAGCCCACCTTCAACAAGAAGTGAGTCTGCAAACCCAAGCCTTGCTACCTTGAGGCCGACAGCAGCCATGCATGGTCCAAAGGGGACTGTGCGTGGTGGGGGTGCAACGAAAGGACGAACACCGCCTGGAAGATGCTTCAAGTGCGGGAATGAGGACCACTGGGCAAAGCAGTGCCCTCAGCCCCGGGCTCCAACCAAGCCCTGCCTGGCGTGCGGTTGAAACTGCCCCTGGAAAAGTGACGGCCCTCTGCGTTTCAGCGTAGAGAGGCTGCCCTTCCAGGTAATGACCCGCTGCTGGCCATGCTGGAACTGGCTGAAGACTGGAGATGCCAGGACTCAACGACCCCCATCACCCTCGCTGAGCCCAGGGTGATGGTCAAGGTCGTGGGTAAGCAGGTCTACTTTCTGGTGGACACGGGGCTACCTTCTCTGTCCTCCTTTTTCCGTCCGGGCCACTCTTCCCTTCCACGATCTCGGTCATGGGTACTGATGGCAAATCACCTTTTAATGCTCTGAAAACTGCTCTGGCCTCAGCACCTTCGCACCCCGCCCTCTCTCCGACTCCACCCTCCCTAGAGAACAACTTTCTTGCTGGCACAGGCTTATCAGAAACTCAGTTTTGAATTCAAGCAGTTAGAGGCCTGTTCCCTCCTCCCCCTGCCTTTTCTAAATATTTTAATTGCTAGACGTGTTTAGAAATATTTAATGGAAGGTATGTTGAAAGAAAGAAGTTCTATAGTTAACTGTTGACAAGAACTGTAGAAAGATCCACCATACCAGGCCCCCTCTCCTCACCCTCCCTGGTTCGCCAGGTTTTTGTTTTTGTTTTGTTTTTGTGTGTTTTTTTTTTTTTCCCTAAGCTCCGGGATACCCTTCTGGCATCTCTCTCTCTCTCTCTCTTCCCCCATCTCGGACATCTCTAAGCTTTTCCAACTATTTACTGATGAGAAACAGGGAATAGCTATGGGGGTCCTCACCCAGCCCCTAGGGCCAGCTTTCACCCCTGTAGCCTACCTGTCCAGACAGCTTGATCCCACAGTTTGGGAATGGCAGCCCTGCAGCCGCTGTTTTCATCAAGGAGGCCCAGAGAATTTGCCTCTAGCAACCCTTACAGGTCTTCTCCACCCATGGATTACAGGATCTTCTGTCCCACCAATCCTTATCTCTCCTTGCCCCCTCTCGCATGCAGAAACTCCATCTCCTGTCCCTCGAGAATCCTGACATCTCCCTAACTCAGTCCCCAGCCCTGAACCTGGCCACTCTCCTTCCCGCTGCCTCCACCCAACCTGCGGCAACGCACTCCTGCCCTGAGGTAGTCGAGGCCCTCACTCAACCTGGGGCGGGACTCTCAGATCTTCCTCTCTCTAATCCTGACTTAACTCTGTTTGTGGATGGAAGCCCGTGCCTAGACCCCCAGGGACATCGGAAAGCCTCCTATGCGGTAGTAACACTCGAGCGGACCCTGGAGGCGGCCTTCATAAATAACAAGATCACCCTTCCCAAGGCTCAGGTAGGGGCCTTTGCCCAACAGGTCCACTGGTCATTGCACATTGGACCGCTGGCACTTTGGAGGTTCCTCGAACCCCTCTTCACCTCACCCACACTGCGAGAGGCAGTCACGAGTGCCTGCTCCTTCTGTTCCATGTGTGCAGCTGTGGCCTTCCCACCTCCATACAGACAACAGCCCAGCTTTTATATCAAGGGTCCTTCAGCAGGTTAGCACCTCTCTTGACATCTCCTGGAAACTGCACATACCCTACCACCCACAATCAATGGGTAAGATCGAGAGGATCAACAACCACCTTAAAGACCATCTAACTAAACTCTCTCTAGAAATTTGCAGCTCCTGGCCATACCTCCTGCCCATGGCCCTGACCGGAATCCAGGCTACACCAAGGAGCCCCACCTTTTTACCTGCCCTGATTCAGGCAACTGCTCCGGGAACACGCTGACAGGTTTCTGCCTAGGCCTGGACCAGCCAACCAAGGCTCCCGAGGACCAGCCCTCCAGCCGGGGGACTCAGTCCTCCTTAAGAATCTACATCCCAAGGCCTTGGAGCCCAGGTGGATGGGACCTCACATAGTAATCCTCACAACCCCCACTGCAGCCAAACTACTTGGCGATCCAACATGGCCCCACCTCTCCAGACTCAAGAGGACCCCAGAGCAGCATGACTTCTATAAATGTGAGGTGTTGGGCCCCACTAAGGTACGCCTTAGCTGCCCTCCCCCTCCTTCTTCTCCTCCCGGCCCTGGGCAACCTACACCCACCCCCATCTGCTTATGTGTGGAGGTTCAAGGTCCGTGAAACCTACGACCAGGACAGCACACAAGTCACCCGGCAGGTGGGATCTCAGGACTGCCCTCTGGTAGGATGCCAGGCAGAGATCCTGATTGCTGTTGACCTCCAGTCAGTGTCCAACAGTGGCCGACCATATGCCTGTTTTGCTTATGACCAACAGAACCCAGACAGGTGTAGTTGAGATGTCAACACCTACGGGGGTTGCCGGTGGTCAGGCTGTGTCATCCATGATGCCTACAATGAGGTCAGGTCTGGCCCCTTTTTCTGGAAGGACGGGACCTTCTACATCAGGGTCTGGGACCCCTGGGACCAGCGATGGGTTGTGGGCGTTATGGGGAAACTATATGGGAGTGGTTGGAGCTCGACCCCTTCAGGGACCATCTACATCTCCCGGGAATATGTCATGGCCCAGGAGGCCCAAATCCAGGTCTCCAACAGCATCCTACAGGCTGAACATTCCCTTAAAGGGAGGCTGCCTGATTCCCCCCCCGGTAGAAGTCCTGTCTTCTTGGCTCCAACTTATCCAACACACTCTACTATTCCTTAACCAGACCCGCACCCTGCCCAATGTCTCGCACTGCTTTCTATGTGTCTCTCTCCAAAGACCTTTGCTGGCTGCCGTCCCACTCATGACTCCTCCAGGAACCCAGGGACATGGTGAATGTCAGCCTCCCCTGGCTGGCATTCCCCTCTGGGAACCCGAAACTCCAGAACCCACCTTGCCCCCGCGGATATGCTACCAGACCAGCAACCCGGTAACTGTGGGACAGGTCACCTGGAACTGTACCCAAAACCACACTGCAGCCAGTCCCACCAAGGCCAGCCCGGGTACCTTCTTTTGGTGCGATGGCACCTTAAGCAACTGCATAAACTCCTCTGACCCCGGGCCTTGCTTTGTGATAATAGTAGTTCCCCAACTAACCTTGTATGGAGAGTCGGAACTTGCCTGGTTGCTCCCTTCATCCCACCCCCAGACCTGCCGGGCCGCCTTCCTCTCTGTCATGTTGGGGGTAAGTATCGCTGCCTCCGTAGGCCAAGCTGGCGGGGGGGGGGGGGGGGGCTCTCAGGAACAGCATAATCTCTGCTCAGGATTTCAATGACAAACTCCAGATAGCCTTGGAGTCTACTACTGCCTCCTTAGCCTCCCTGCAGCGGCAAGTAACATCTGTAACCCAAATAGCCCTGCAGAACCAACGGCCCTAGACCTTCTTACTGCGGAAAAAGGAGGAACCTGCATGTTCCTTCAAGAAGAATGCTGCTACTACATCAATGAATCCGGAGTGATGGAACAGAACGTGCAGACCCTGACTGAGCTGAGTGAAGAATTACATGCAAGACATTCCCAGGACAACTCTTTTCGGCTGGCTCCAAAGCCCTTTAGCTACCTGGATCCTGCCCCTGATAGGGCCCCTAATTCTCATCTGTGTCTTCTTTTTTTTCCCTAGCTCCCTGCCTCCTCAAATGTCTGGGATCGTGGAAATGTCTCGGGTGACTGTAAACCAGCTCCTGCTCCACCCCTACACTCGGCTGCCCTCCCACCTGCCTCTGCCTGACCCTGGCCTTTAACATCCCCCACCCTCTTCGCCCCTGGTCAGCAGGAAGTAGCCAGGATGATTTCGGTGTCCCCTATCACCAAAAGGCCGGGATGTTAGGTCGAGGCAGGGGGGAAGTCCAGAGCCTATGCATGCATATGCAAGGTAGATGGTGGCAGAGATAACTGGTGCCTTCCTAGACCCCTGGCTGGAGGCGGAATTCCACACCTCTTATGCCCTCCGCCCTCCCCTCACTAAACAGCTGTATAACAGAAGTGCCTATGCCCCTTTTTGGTGCGAACTTCCCTGGCCCACCCTCGGACCAGCGAATTTCGCCCAGGAGCACAAGATTAAACCCCCCCTTTCTAATCACCTGGATTCTCTGTGTGTTGTATCCTGCATCGTCTCAAACCTTACAATTAACAATAAAGACTTGAACATATTTTAAGAGGAAATAATCATATTCAACAAAATCTAAAATTTTTATGTAGAGAAGAAAGCTAATCAATAAATAATTTAATGTTGCTGATGTCTGATTATAAATATAAGTAAAGTTACTCCTAAATTTGTAACTTAGTATTTTTAGAGTTTCATGAAAAGTAAGTTTAATGAAGGTCATTTGAATTAACAAAATATTGTTTAGAAATAACAAAGAAAATCTAAATTCCACAAGTACATACTCAACAAATAAAGCTTTGGCTGCACTTCTGATAATACTGGCATTTATGTTTTCTAAAAATATGCTGTAAGATATTATATATATGCTTAAATTACATAAAATTCAAAAGGATATTACATTGATTAGACACATCTGAGTAATCTGATGAATATTACATTAGATTGATTTGAAAATGGATTTAAGACAGGATCTGATAACAGCTACATTTAACAGACATCAAGTAAGTAAAAAAATTGAAGCCTTATCCAAATTTTTTTTTATCTTCTCCACCCTATCCCATCAGAAAATGTTGTTGACTCCAGCACCAAAATATGTCTAAAATCTGTCTTCTCTATCACCATATTTTCCCCATTCATATTTCAGAGGCTGAAACAAGCGTTTGCTTTTCTGGATGAAGAAGTGGTTTGTTCTGTAGGAAAGCCTCATGCTTGCGTCTCTGCTGCCTTTCTCAGTTAGGCGAGGAAGCAGCTAGTTTTTATAGTGATACAAGGGGTGTTTTGTTAAAACCAGAAAGATAAAAAAATAAAAAAATAAAACCAGAAAGATCAATTTTAACCAATACCTAAATGGGAAGGTCTATAAACATTCCAGTCAAAACAAGCTCTAGAGAAATGCTGTATGTCATGGTACCTGTAAAACAGCAACAATGTATTATTGTACATTTAATAATTTGTTAGGAGGATAGGCCTTATGTTAAATGTTCTTGCAAAAAATACGATAAAATAAAATAAAATAAAATGAAAACATGATATATGGAAGCCAGGATGAGCACATATGATGACCACAAAGTAAGGTTTCTCTGCCCTTCACCATCACTGTTATGACAGGTCATCTTCTGGGAACCCCCAAGTCTGCTGCTGCAGAATAACTGAGAGGCACCTGGCATGACTGGCCAGTCTGAGTCACAGAACACCTCCTTTCACAACACGATGACAAATGTCAGTGACTGGCCAGGTTGCCTAAGGTTCCTTAGTGTGACTGCAAATGCTTTCATTGAGTCCCCTGCATCCGTTCACATGACCACAAATCCTGTGTCTTTCTTTTGCTCAAATGAAGAAAAAAGATAGTGCTAGGGGCAAAACGGTAGCACCTTTATCATAGCTGATGTAACATGTCCATCGTCACCTTGAGAAAGAGACAATCCATCAGAAACTATTGGTTGATTTGCTGAGGCAGAGTTTTCTCTCTGAGGGCCATCTATTGCTACAGAGGACAAAAAGGCAATCTGAGCAACACTGTCCCGCTGGTATTCATGAACCCAGAAATGGCTTCAGTGTCTGACACATGTCACTGTACAGCACTCTGAGTGATCTTGCACCGCTTCTGAGTGGAACCAAGCTTGATGTTGATTTGAAGACATCCAAAATCCTATATAATAAAGACAGAATATGCAAATTGACCATCACACCACCACAAAGATGGTGGCGTCCAGTCTCCTCAGCCCCACTGGAGATTACTATGGACCGAGAAGGTTTTCAGCAAGTGTGAGAAGCAAGAGTGAGAAGCAAGGGTGGGAAGCAAGCCTTGGTGGGATTGAGGCAGAGCCGGTGGGCTCAGGGCTGCTGCTGCCTGGGGAGGCCCTCAGAGTTCGGTTCTGAAACTGCAGGGACCTGCTCTAGCACGGGCTGGGGAGGAAGCGCCGCTGCTGCCCGCCCAGCACCAGATCCCTGGTTAAGGAAGCAGGTCCAAGTTGCAGCCATGGGGCCTGGCAGGGCTGTCTCACCCTGGACCATCGTGGCTGAGCTCTGGCAGGGGCGGTAAGCGCCTCCGGGATCTCTGTCTGCCCCCGGGCCAGCTGCAGACACTGGTGGAGCAGGCGCAGGTTGAACATTTTAATGAAAATGGGACGCCTGTGCCCCACACTGCCACGCCCTGTTCCCTGGTGAGGAGAGGGCAGCGGGATCAGGGGGCGCAGCCTCTGGACCCTGTTAGGAGACACTGGGGCACAGGAGGGGCTGGGAGCAGAGGGCCCCAGTTGCTGGGCTGACAGCAGGACGGACCTGAGGTGCCTCCAGTTGCCATCACCCGCCCAGCATTGGGCCGCGGGCCCTTACTCCGGAGCTCAGCCATAGGAGGTGCTGGCCCCGGGATGTTTTTCCTGTTATCTGGCTGGAAGTACAGGAGGCAGTTGAATTAGAGTCATGATTGCAATTTAATTTATCCAAACTCAGAGCTATTTTCTTTCCAAATACATCAGGAGCCAGGAAACGTTCAAAGAACTGGGGAACCATTCCCAAATCAGGAAAGGAAGTCACAGGGTGTATATTATTGCTATAAATTCAGTATTTCCTACTACTTATAACATATACAATGTAATGTATAAGATGCCTTCCTATAGCATGAAGTATATATTCTCATAGAGTAATACTGGTAGATATGTTATAGTTATGGTGGTATGTCATATCCTATCTATACTAATAAAAGGGTAATATGCTAATTAGACCAGAGACCTTCCGGGAGACCTTCTGGATGTCCTACTGGATAAAACCATGGTGGCAGGGCCAAGGCAGAGGCGGTTAGGGGTCATCAGGCCAGGAGGGGAGGGCAGTTGGAAGTAATCAGGCTGGTGTGGGGGGGAAATTGGGGGTGATCAGGCTGGCAAGGGGAGGCAGTTGGGGGCGAGCAGGCCAGCAGGCAGAGTGGTTAGTGGTGATCAAGCAGGCAGGCAGGTGAGCAGTTAGGAGCCAGGCCAGCAGTCCCGGATTGTGAGAGGGATGTCTGACTGCCGGTTTAGGCCCGATCGCACAGGGATCAAGCCTAAACCGGCAGTCGGACATCCTCCGAGGGGGTCCCAGATTGGAGAGGGTACAGGCCAGGCTGAGGGACCCCCCCCATGCATGAATTTCGTGCACTGGGCCACTAGTATATTATAATAGGAATTAGTGTTTTACTCAGAGAGGAGTTTACTAGTTTATTTACTTCAAGACAGTATTGTGACTGAAGCTGAGTTTTCTTATTTGCAAAGTTTAGAACTTAAGCTTTTGCTTTATGCTAAATAACCGAGTGCAAATCTTGAATGCCAAATATCATGCATGCCAACACTTTCTCACTCAACACACCATTATCCATGGCAAACACCATTGAACCCACGTTTTAGGTGCCATCTCAACAGATCATTGCACGCATCTTTCAGCCACTTTTTCTTTTCCCATTAAGTGGAAAATGAGGCCAGCTTACAATATATACATAAAATATAAACCAGTGTTTTTTTAAAATGTAGAGACTTCTTTATTGCAAGATTACTCAGACTTCAGTACTTTGATTCTTAACATGATATTCTAAAAGAGGCTAAAATACGTAGCACCCCTGAGCTCACTTGATCACAAAACCCCTTCTTAACCCTATAAGAATCCTGGTAACACAGCTTGGGACACAATGCTATAGAATCTTACCATTGACAGATTTTTGCACTTCTGATAATTATGGGTGACCCAGGTGGGCATTTTTTGCAGTCACTTATTTTTTTAAAATAATGATGTGGATGTGATTCATATGCTATAAGGCTGTACCTAAGAGCCAGTCAGATAACAGTCAGCCTTGTGTTTCATGCAGCATTCACGTTTCAAGGAGGATTTCCCCCCCAAGCTATCTTCATTGACAATTCACTGCAACTCAAATGTTCTAAGCACTTACATCTGATCTTAGTAAAATGACCATATATCCCAGCTTATGCCTGAAGTAGTCCAGGTTCATGCCTGCTTTTCCACTGTACTTATTAAAATGACTTCATTTACCATCAAAGGCATCCTCTTTGAATGATAAATTAATTAACTGATCTCCTTACCCTTAATTCTTTAACAAACAATGCTGATGTTGCTACTATTAACACCATTTTACCAATGATGAAACAAGCCTCCAAGAGACTGGCATAGTTTGCACAGTGAGGACAGAGCTGAGCCAATATTCAAAGTAGGTCAGTCTAACCTCAAAGCTCATGCTCTGGAATATAGTACTGTCCTGCTCATGCAATACATGATGTCATTTAATATCCATAAAATTATGTCAGAAGCATTATCTTCTGCATTTTGAAGATGGGAATATTGGGGGAATCATGCACTGTAATTGAGAATCTTGCCTCTGCTGTTATTTAAAGCTCAGTCCCACACAATAAGGTGGCTGACAAGTGTGGCCGGTACAGCTACACAACGGGCTGCAATAAGGTCTTGGACCAGCTCTGTGCTAATCTGCTGGGACCCACTAGATCCAGCTCATGATGCAGATCTCTCCTAAATATTTACCCATTTAGAAAAGCAATACACAGTAAAATTCAGGTAAGTCTAAGTTATTAAAATCAGACCCCAGGAGCATGATAGAAAACAAGAAGGAACTCAGATGAGCAAATATGCGGTGTGCAATAGGATTAATAATGACATGAGTTAAAAGGTTATTTTCTTTGGAAAAATAGTAAGAACAGTCTAAAAACTGGAGTCTCTATTGGTAGAATAATCTATGTTTGATTTACGACAATGCATTAGAGTCAACCATTCTTTTGAGTATTTAGTGATGCATTTAAAGTTAAGCCAAATGTATTTCAAAATAAAGGAATTTGACCAGTTGATGTGGCTCAGTGTTTGAGCATTGACCTATGAACTAGGAAGTCACAGTTCGATTCCCAGTCAGGGCATATGCCCTGGTTGCAGGTTTGATCCTCAGTGGGAGGCAGGCAGGAGACAGCCAATCAATGATTCTCTCTCATCATTGATGTTTCTATCTCTCTCTCCCTCTTCCTACCTCTCTGAAATCAATAAAAATATATTAAAAAATAAAATGACATTCATTTATGCTCTGATAAGGATTTCCACTTGCAGAAAATTTGGGATAAAGCTAACTGTTTTCATTTTAACAACACTTTTTAAGTGCTAAACTCATTTTACTTTCCAGTCTAAATCAGGGTTTCTCAGCCTCTTCACTTTTGACATTTTTGGAGTGGAAATTTCTTTGTCCTGTGTATTAAAGGATGTCTATTAGTTTCCTTGTCTCTGCATCCTAGATGCTAGGGATACCTTCTCTGTAGTCATGACCATTAAAAATGTCCCCAGATATTACCAAATGTCCAGGGTAAAAGAACAAAACCACCTTATTTGAAAAGCACCGGTCTAGATGCTTCCTTTTTGTTATCCTAGAAAATTGACTAATGCAAAAGAAGGGAGTTCATATTGAACATCAACTCATTTGATAAGATTCAGGACATGTTCATACTTCTCTAGAAGTCAGAGTCATGGTAAATTTAGGAATCTAAGGAAAGGGCTGGCTTTTGGTTAAAGTTAGGAGTAATGGCTTGTTAGGAACAAATCTGATTTGAGGAAGGGATGAAGAAAAAGATATAGGAGATTAGCTACAGGCTGCTCAGGCTTCCGGAAACAGCACAAAATCCTCAAGAGTTCTCTTGTGGAGGTCTTTCTCTCTGGCAGTGACTAGGGCTCCTTGAGAAATGGCCCAGGCGTCTCAGGAGAGTTCACATGTTTCTAGTCTACATCCCGGCCCCTCGGCCCTGTCCTCCAGTCTCTCATCTCTAAGGCAAAGCTTCTGTTGTGTGGCTCCAATTTGATGGATAGTATTCCATATGTTAGGGAGAAAGCCCAGAGATTATGGAGCATTTACTTTTTGGGATCATTTCTAAATTTGGGTCACCCTTCCTCTGCCTGTGCATTTCTCTACTTTTTACCTCTTTCATTCAATAGGTATAATATGGACTGTCCTGATCCCCCACCTCCAACCTTTCTAACCAATGTTTTCCTTCTGGCAAAGCCTAATCAGTCAAGGACAGGATGAGCCGTGGTAAAGGAAGCATACAGAGGACCTCACATTTTTTGGTTTCATTTTCCAAGTGTCTCTGTGACGGCAAAGTGGAAGATTCCAAGGGTCAGAGTGTCTTGGGAAAGAGGCTATTAAATGATTTTATTCTAAGTTAGCCCAGTCCATAAGGGTGGAATTTCAAAGATTCTGAATTTAGATTTCCATTTATGTTAAAGATCTGAATAACACTAAGGCCTTATCTCCCTCTTCCACCCTTAACCAAGTCTCAGCTAAGAGATGATCTAATTGCATTATAATCAGGAAAGTTAACATTTTGCCTGTCACTGAATTTCACAGTTTTAGTAAGACTAAAGTTACTGGTGGAATTGCCGGCATCAGTCACAGGATAATATGGCAGTGTTTAACTTTACAGATGTCGCATACATTTACATTTTATAAGTGGAGAATATGATAGAAAAGCAGTCAGTTTTCCTACTGCTCTCCCTAACTGTTTGGGTGCAACAGTCCACACAGATGGCGGTTCAGTGCGTGGAAGAGCATGTCATTTCTTCAAAGTGTGGATGTGAATATATAGGCTGGATTTCCAAATATAATAATCAAAAGCAGCTTCGACAAGGATTAATTAAACCGATGACTTGATGAGCTTTTAAAAGAATGTTAATACTATTGAGAAACCTCTGATCGATGTTTTTCAGAATCACTTTTTAAAAAATAGTCATTCCTATTACTGTTTAGAAGCTAGAAAAACACCATTTGTTTTTATCCTACTTTATGGGCACTACACAGTGAAATTAACC
Source organism: Corynorhinus townsendii (assembly GCA_026230045.1). Classification (NCBI taxonomy): domain Eukaryota; kingdom Metazoa; phylum Chordata; class Mammalia; order Chiroptera; family Vespertilionidae; genus Corynorhinus; species Corynorhinus townsendii. Next base: position 71,950,045 of record JAPDVU010000001.1, on the reverse strand, counting down.
AAGTTCACTTGTTTTCAAATGATTTTGGTAGACTCTCTCTGTAACCTGGTAAACAGAAGAATTTAGTGGTTAATTCTCATGTATGGATTTTGAAAGTCAGACATAGCTTTAAACATTCATTTTATTTGCAGCAATTGTGCATGAACATCATACAATGGGAAATCCACTTTGTATGCTAAGCTAGCAAGGTGTGCCTATGAAGTAAGTTGATGAAATTGTAAGTCTTTTAATAAGAAATATAGGTTGTAGAAATATATATTAATATGAGATACAAAAAGTTAGGAAAACCATTTTCTCAGGATTACATGCAAATAAGCACTAAATATGGGAAGGTTTCTACAAGCATGCTGTGACAATAGTTAGTTTTGAATGTGAGAAATTCAGGAAATGGGCCTACCACTGAAAAGGCAAATATGTGTTGAACAAATTTGTATTTTCATGGTTATTCCAAGGACAAAAGGAGTAATTTATTAAGGTTAGTGCCTAAAACAGGCACCATAACTGCTACAGAGCATTTTGCTTTTCTGCTCTTGTTTTCCTTCCATTTTCAAAATGAGAAATAGCTGCTTCAGTGGGAAAGTCCATTGTAAAATGCAAGAATTTCATTTTCAAAGAATGCAATTGCTGGGGCACTCAATTTTAGGCTTGATATACCCATCTGAAGCAGATACAATGTTAATAAATTGTGGCAATAATAAAATCTGAAATCCAGAGGGCTGCTTTTTCTTTCATGGTATAGATTTGCTGGAAGACAGCAAATCCAAATGCAAGCTTGCTTCACACAGAAAGCACAGTGTCTGCAGATTCTTGTTTCATTATAATAACCTGAAAACGAGATCACAGGAAATGTATTAGTGAATAATGGATCATCAATTGAAATTGATTAGCTAGCATGAAATCACCCCCATACATAAATCTTTCTAAGGAACAATCACCTTTGGCTTGAAAAATACATGTGTTTATTCTTTCAGAAGAAGAAAATGAAATATTTAAGAGTATTCTGTTTGCTAGACAAATGATTCCTCCAAGTTCCTAATAAGGCTGCTTTAGGGTTTTTTTTTTTTTTTAAATTTTAATATAGCTGTTTTTCTTACCTTCCTTAGTGATCTTTTCTGCAACAGAAACCAAATTCCTTTTCAACTTGGAGTCGAGCAGGAGGCTAAGAAAACAAAAAAAGAAAAAGAACTATCTACTATTTCTTCATTTTTTAGACTGAGCAAAGAAGCATAATAAAGTCATAGTTGCCTTTCACAGTCACACAAAAACACCTTTGTAGAGGGAACTGACAAGACAATTTTCCATCTTAAAAAGAAAGAATCATTGTAAAGCTCAACTTCATCAAAATCCTGAGTTCAAATTTTATTTCCCAGTGTTGGGAATTTGTATTCTTTTCTCTTATACAAAATCTTACTCCAAAATGACATGTCATGGTTGTACAGTCCTTTAGCTGGATCTTCATGTGACAAAGATATTTTGATAACTTCCTGGGCCTAGCAGAGTGAGTTTAATAAGTCTATGTATTATAGACTCTGTAGGTCTATAGCCCATTGGTGGGTCACAGAATGATCTGGAAATGCAAATACTTCAATCAGTTCTTAAGAGTGAATAGCTTTTATGATTACTTATGATTTATTTGAAACATTAGAGATATTGAGGGTTATTAAAATTTGGTACACTAAAGTTGGTTTATTATGAGAACTTACCAAGGGCTCTAATTCTGGATTTTAACAAGAAATCCAACTGCCAATGACTTGGAGTAACATTTTCTGTATCCCATAATATAGATAGTTGAAATCACAATTTTTATGAAGAAAAATTTGTCTTTAGGTCATTATCAGTATTGTTTTGAACTGATCTTGGTTTTCAATTGCTGCTGTTTTTGTTTAGTGTTATTTTTAACTTCTCATTAGCAGCTTATTATTAGTTCACTCTAGAATGTGAAGTAATGCATATTTACATGAACAATATATATATTTTTCTATAACTAGACATTAAGGACTGTGTACATTGTGAGACAAATAGACTGATTATATTCTTATTGCTAAAGATGATGTCTTCATACCTCCTCTAGGATTTATTTGGTCCATACTAGTACATGTGGAATTAAGCCACACTTTGGCCTCAATGCCTTTTTCCTTTGATCAAGTTCCTTCCTTGCTTTTTTCCAAATAGTTGATTTCTTTAAATTACTGCTCATGGATTTTGCACACAAATGCTTATGTAACCTATTTTATTCATATTTTCCAAATGTTTGAAAGCATAATCAAGACAGAAGGCTCTTATGGTCTTTCTTAACAAATTTTTTTTTTTTTTTGCATTTTATAAAAATTAAGATAAATACAACCTACCTTATTGCCAAGGGGTATGCTATATAAAGTATTTTCATTGTGGACACGTTCTTTACCTAGAAATACAAACTCTGTTATTATCTCTTTAGTTATTCACACATTTAATGATTGATTCATTCAGCACTTTAAAAAATATGTATATATCCAAAGAGTAGGATATGGGTAAAGAGAAAAATTACTAAAGAGATAAAAGGGCATACCGAAAAGGCACTTGGCAAGTATGCTATTAATTTCTCCTGCCCATAAAGATTCTCTTAGGTAGGACACTGAGGAATTGCTTCAGCTCAGAAACAGTTCAACACCTTTGAATAACAACCCCCGCTTGATTATTCTCTCTTCCTTTATTTTTCTTTTCCCCATGTACCAGGATTTGCCAATAGCAAAATACACTTTTTAAGAAAAATGATTCCTAATACCTCCCGTTGGCTCATTCTACTACCCTCCTGCCTGTAGCTCAGGCATCCCATTTTTCATCCCAGCCACACTGCTCACTTCCATTGCTTCTCCATTCCCACAGTCAGTGCTTTGGTTTGGTCTAGAGACTCTTGCTTCTGATTATCCAACAGCTGCCTCGCTGACCTCTATTTCCTCTTTGCCGTTCCAAGATTCTGCGCACATTCCTCCCCATCACACTAAAGTGGATCACTCTCTCAAGTGTTATTACAATTTCATTGGCTCTGTCAATAACTTCCACTCATCAAACATCAGCTCTTATTTACATACTAGTGGCCCCGTACACAGAATTCATGCACATTAAAAGGGGAACCCAGAGTTAAGTCCCCGCCCACCCACATGCACCACAAAAAAACCTCAAAATCACATGAGACCCAGACCTGGCCACTCCCCCTCCCCCATTGGGCTAGATCCAGACCCAGCCAGTCCCACCTTTGTCAAGCCCCACCAGGCAGGGGGCGTAGCCTCAGGTCCTCTGGCTGGGCACTGGGAGGGGGGCACAGCCTCAAGTCCCCCATCAAGCCCCACTGGCTGGGGGGCATGGCCTGAGTTCCCCCGACCCAGCACTGGGGGTGCACCTTGAGGTCCCCCATCAAGCCATGCTTGGTGGGGAGCCCGGCCTGAGGTCCCCTGGCCCAGTGCTGGGGTAGGGGGTGCGGCCTGAGGTCCCCTGGCCTAGTGCCAGGGTGGGGGGCATGGCCTGAAGTCCCCTGTCAAGCCCCACCTGGTGAGGGGTGCAGCCTGAGGTCCCCTAGCCCAGCACCAGGATGGGAAGCACACTTTGAGGTCCCCCGTCAAGCCCTGCCGGGTGGGGGGGCGTAGCCTCAGATCCCTGCTGATTGCTCATTAAGGCTCCTTAAGGGAACTTGACCTCAGCTGTGGGTGCAGCCATCTTTGTGACAGAGTGATTGTCAATTAGCATATTCCCTCTTTATTAGATAGGATAATGTATCTTTATAGCAATTCCCATGGTAGAATTCTTACTTACATTTTACATATGAGGAAGCTGAGGCCTAAAGAGTTTAAATGACCTGCCAAAGGTCACAACTAGTAACTTGTAAAGAGCCAGGTCAGGGGAGTTCAAAGTAAAAGCTTCTTTTACTATATAACAAGGCCTCTGGCATTGCTATTCTAAAACGCTCTCACAATTTATTGGTTATCAAGTGGTTTTGCATATAAATACAAAAGCTATGTGAGATTATACACTGATCTGCCTAATAATATTAGGTTTAATGTATATTGGAGTTGGTTTACTATGTGTGTTGACTTAGTCCTAAATCCTCCCATACATACCAAGCACTTACCATTTGGATGGTGCACGATGGTGAGCTTATCTAGAAAATAAAAAGACAAAAACCATCTACTGGGTTTTATATAATACTTATTCTAAGCTTTCTTCTTTTTATTGTTACTTATCTTTAAGGTGAGCATGAAATTTCACAATCGGATTTAAAAAATACTAACCTCCATCCACTAAGTGTGAGAAACCATGTCTTTTATTACCTTTGTCTTTTTTTCCTCTTGGTGCTTGTCCCAAGGTATTATGATTTTAGATATGTTTGACACTTAATAAAAGCTTACTATTCTGCTTCGATAATCTTTTAGCATGGGCTACTCCATTCTTTTATGAAATTAACATTATTCAGTAATAATTACATATAGTACAATTCAAACATTTTTAAGAGTATAATTTTGACAAATTTATACAGCCACTTAGGAAAGAGAACATGTTATCCTCCACAGAAAATCCTCTTGTGCCCCCTTACATCAATCCTCACCCCACCAATATTTCTGATAGCCCCCGATCTGATTTCTCTCTTTAGTGGATTGGTTTTATCTAGAATTTCAGAGCATACTTCTTTGTGTCTAGCACCTTTCACGCAGTATAATATCTGTGATTGTTTTTATATCTTTTCCTATTTTGTATGTTCTATCACCCAACTTAAGTTTAGGCCTAGTCCCACTGAGGGCCTTAGAAAAGACCTGGGGCTCTCTGTAAGTCAACACTGACAAAAGCACACAGCCCAGCTTACGTAAGTTCATGTCAGTAATCGAACTTTCTGCTAAAACCAGAATCTACACTCATCAGAAGAACTCAGGTTAGACAGCAAATTACCTATAATGTCCAATACTTAATTTTTTAAAGGCAGAGATATGAAAAAACTGAAAAATATAAATCATAGGAAAGCAAATGAAAACCATCAATAAAAACCCGAGATGATCCCATTGCTGACTTTAGCAAAGACTTTACTGTAGTTCTGATAAATATAGTTAACTTCATAAAAAGTGGTTGTAAAGAGTGAATAACAAAAAAATCTCAGCAAAATATTGAAACTATATAAAATAATGAAATGGAAATTATATAAATTAAAATTATAATAAAAGAAATAAACAAATTATCTGATGAGCTTATCAGCAGATGGGATATAACAGAGTTAATAAAGTTGAAGACAAAACAATAGAAGTTATTCAATATGATGAATAGGAAGATAAAAATTGTTAAAAAGAACAGAGCCTCAGAGACATATATGTAGAACAATATAACACAATGTAGTATGAATATAATTAGAGTCCCAGAGGAGACAAGAATGAGTTTTGGACAAAATATTTAAAAAGTGGCCAAAACTTTTGCCAAAGTTAATGTAAACCACCTCTGTACAGTTCCAAGAACTTAAACAAACAAACAAACTCCAAATAGCATAATTGTTAAGAGGACTCCATATAGACAACTATAGTCAGACTACTTCTAACCATAATAAAGAGACATTCTTGAAAGTAGCCAGAGGAAAAAAGTCCCATTTCATATAGAGGAAAAAGGATAGAAATACTAATTTCTCAGCCGAAATAATGGAGGACTAAATAAAATGTAGTAATATAATTGAAGTGCTAAAAATAAAAATGATCACTTAGAATTGTAAATCCAGAGAAAATATCCTTCAAACATTTGTTGAAATAAAGACATTTTCAGATAAATAAAATCAGAGAATTTACAGACAAAAATTGTAATATAATAAATGTTGAAAATGTTATATAGGGTGAGGGGATATTGGGAACAGAAAATTATACATAGCAGGTAGATGTAAAATATTAGGGTGTTTTTTCCCCTGTGTTCCATGTGGATCTTAGAGCGGCTTGGTTTTAGACTTTGTTATAGTAGGTCTACAGTGGGTCCTACTCTAAGTCATGGTCCTTACACCTTACATTTCCTGGCATCACAGCAGAATGCCAGGTATTTTAACAAAGTGTTGAGACCTTTCTACTCTGTCTGGGCAGCAACTCAAATATCCCAATATGGCTTTTTCTAACTCCACTCAAATTCTAGAGTCTGTTCTCCATCCAGGGCCCTAGAAACTGCTACCTTGTGTGCCTCAAGTGGTCTTGCTCTGCATGTGCACATCTCTCAGCCACAGCCCTCGCTCTCTCTGAGACTACCTCCACACAGCTACTGCTTCAGTGACCCAACGCACAGGCCCCCTGGTTTTGGATCTTTGTCATTTTAATAGGGCTGCCTTGTTTTGCACAGTTTTAGCCAGGAAATTAGTCTCTGGAAGTTATGGGAACTACTACAGAAGTTTTGCTTGTCTTTGGGATTCTAGCTTTAGGCTTTCTATTGTCCACTTCTTGAAGTCAGTTGTCTCATTTTTTTGCCCAGTATCAGTGTTCTATACAGTGGGAGAATTTGTTTGCTACTACTTACTCCACTTTGGCTGGAAGGAGAGCTAGTAGATTTCTAATTAGGACATCAATGATTAAAAGCATTGACTTTGGATTCAAACAGAAATAGATTTTAGTTTCTAATCTATGTGTCTTTGGGTGTCTTATTGTTTGAGAGTCTTAGTTTCCTTATTTATAAATTGGAACTAACACCTACTTAAAAAGATTACTATAGGAAATTAATAAGGTAATGTTAAGTGTATAGTAGATAGTCAATAAATATTAGCTACTACTACTACTTAATGTTCCTTAGTAAAATTATTTATTTTGTAATTTTATACTTTGTTAAATTTTAATCTCATTCCACATTAGAATGGAAGTCTGTAAAACTTAGTTATCTGTTATTTTAGGAGTATTTCTTTTTTGGAAAACATTTCTAAGAGAGCTAGAAGAATTCTCTATGGAAAAGTAGATAACAAACCAATAATATGAAAAGGGTGACTTTTAACAGGGTGACTTTCCACATGAAGCACTAGCTAAAAGCTATGCAATATTACTGAAAATGGAGGAGATGAAAGCTTGCAAGCTTTACTAGTGGTTGTTAGTTTTTAATTATCTGGCAGGAGCAGGGACTTGGGGAAAGAGTGGTCAGATAGTGAGAATACATTTATTTTCAACTTTGGAATGTGTTGTTTATCTTTGGAGAAGATTTACCATCTTAACAATGTTTGATTTGTGTTAACATTAAGATGAGTGTTGTTTGTTTTTTGTTTTTGTTTTGCCCTGAGAGCAACTGTTAAATATTAGCAAGGGGAATCTGCATTACCAAGAAGCAGGGTAGCTGCAGGGAAAGGCAACAGGAAATTTCAATATGAAATGATCCACATGTGGACAGTTATGAGAACTGACTATATCGAGACTACTCTACTTTATTAAAAAAGTGTGACGCCTTAAAAATGTAATACTCTGTATGATGGCTCATGTATAAAAACTGGAGCAGAATCATCTTGTTTTCAACTTACATCGAAATCAAAGAAAAAAAGGGTAACTGGCACTTATTGAATGTTCATTATGGGTCAGAAGGTGAAAGCATTTAATATGTTAACTTACTAAACCACTTCCAGATATGTGTACTTGTTCCTGTTTTGCAGACCAGGAACCTGAGTACCAGGGGTTAGAGCCATTGTCTGGTCACACAGCTGAGAAGTGATGCAGTATGGATATGAAGTCAGGACTGCTTGATTCCAAAAGTCCTTGTACTTTCCACTTCATCACACTATCATTTTTGAATAATAGGCAAGTTGTACTTACCATAGACATTTGCTTCTTCTGGCCTCTTCCCAATAATGCAATCCCGTAGTTGGCGTAATTTTTCCTAAACAAGGGAGCAACCAGGAAACAGAAATCAAAATTTGCCCAAATTTTTATAGGTTAAGATGAAACTACTGTAACCATTTATTTACTTAATTATTTACTTACTTATTTACTTATTTGTGTTTTTATTGACTTCAGAGAGGAAGAGGGAAAGAGATAGAAACATCAATGATGAAAATCATTGATTGGCCACCTCCTGCACGCCCCCTACTGGAGATGGAGCCCGAAACCTGGATATGTGCCCTGACTCAGAATCAAACCATGACCTCCTGGTTCATGGGTGGTCACTCAATCACTGAGTCACACCAGCTGGGCTGTCTTTGATACTTTACATGTATTATCTTAATCCTCAATAATTCATAAAAATGTCATCATCTTATTTACACATGTGGAAACTGTGATATAGAAAGGTTAAGTAACTTTCCCAAATCACAGTTATATGAGTGGTAGAGTCAGGAATCGAACCCAGAACCCAATTCTTTAGGGAGCTGTTTGAGTAATCTAACACCCAAAGGGTCTACATTGGCTATTTGGTGACCAAAAGCAGGAGAGTCACACAATGGTGACTTGCTGCTGCCAGAGCTGAATTCCAGGTTCTGTAGTACACAATCCTTCCCAGGAATCCCTTCTAAGAACTATGGACTCAGAAGCAAAGGAAACATAACTGGATTCTCCTTCTTGGCTAACTTGTGATATTTCTTTGCTTTCCAAATATTCTGCATTGAGCTTTGATTCTTTTTAACCATGATATAAAATAAGCTAACAATCAAAAATCCCCTTTTAATCAGAAAACCGAAGAGTAGCACTTTTTCTTAGGGGTTTCTCCTGAAACCTAAAAAATCACATTTCCTAAATAAAGAGTTGTTTTCATTGCCTCACACGTCCTCTCCTGAGAGTGGAGCAAATGTTCTTCAGGCACCCAGTGAACATGAGCAGGAGTGAGGAGAGTGAAAGACAGGCTTTTACCTTTACAACCAGCTCACCTTCAACTCCGAGATTTCTACATGGGCCTTCATTATTCTAGCGACTCTTGCATTATTAACTCTATGTTTGTGTCATTTTTCCTGTTAGCTTCCTAAGATAATTCCTCTGTCAATAATAATATGACTTTATAATAATCTCTGATAGATTCACCCTCAGGGTACAAGCAAATATATTTTTAAATGACAAAAGTAACAATGAAAAGTGGGATTGACTGTGTGTCCGTGTCCGTTAAAAAGATGGAAGAATTCTCTTATTGTTCTGACTGTTGTCCAGGTCCTTATATTAAGGACTAAGAAAATATAGGGGAAAAGCTCCTCAACATTGGTCTGGGCAACCTTTTTTTGTATATGATACCCAAGATCGCAAGCAATAAAAATAAAAATAAACAGGAGTGACTACCTCAACCTGAAAAGCTTCTACACAACAAAAGAAACCATCAACAAAATTAAAGGTAACCTATAGAATGGGAGAAAATATTTGCAAATCCTATATCTGATAAGATGTTAATATCCAAAATACATAAAGAATTCATATAGCTCAATAAGAAAAGAACAAATAATCTGATTAAAAATGGGCAGCAGAACTGTAATATCTATTTATGACACACAAATAACAAACATATATATGAAAAGATGCTCAACATCACTAATTACAAGGGAAATACTAGTCAAAACCACGATGAGATAACACCTCACTCCTTTTACAATGGCTACAATAAAAAAGACAAGCCCTGACCAATTTGGCTCAGTGGATAGAGCATTGGCCTGCGGGCTGAGGGGTCCTGGGTTCAGTTCCGGTCAAGGGCATGTACCTTGGTTGTGGGCACATCCCCAGTAGGGGGGCATGCCCGAGGCAACTGATTGATGTTTCTCTCTCATTGATGTTTCTAACTCTCTCTCCCTCTCCCTTCCTCTCCTTAAAAAAAAAAAAGAGGTAACAGTGTTAGAAGGATGTAAAGAAAAGGGAACCCTGAATACTGTTGGTGGGAATGTAAATTGGTTCAGCCACTATGGAAAATAGCACATATGTTCTTGAAAAATTAAAAATACAACTACCACTTAATTCATCAAACTCACTTCTGAGGATATATCAGAAGGAAGTGAAAATAGGATATTAAAGAGATATCTGCACTCCCATGCTCACTACAGCATTATTCACAGAAGCCAAGATATGGAAACAACTCAAGTGTCTGTCAATGGATGAATGGATGAAGAAGATGTGATATAAACATATGATATATTATGTTTAATGAATCTTCTTCAGTCATGAGAAAAATGGTTGGACATACCTTTAAGGCATTATGCTAAGTAAAAAATGTCAGAGAAAGAAAGATAAATACTGTTTCATATCACTTATTTGTTGAATCTTATAAAGTCAAACTCATGGAAAGAGTAAAATGGTGGTTAGCAGGGACTGGAGAAGTGGGCAGTAAGATGTTGGTCAAAGGGTATAAACTTTCAGCTATAAGATAAGTTATTGGGATCTAATGTATAGCACAATGATTACAGTAAACAACACTATATTATACATTTAAAAGTTGCTAAGAAAGTAGATATTAAGTGTTCTCATTCCTCCCCTCCCCTCCAATGATAAATATGTGATGATGGAAATGTTAGCTAGCACTATAATGGCAATCATTTGACAACATGTAAGTATCAAATCAATACTTTGAACGCTTTAATATTACACAATATTATATTAATTATATCTCAATAAAGCTAGGAAAAAAAGTGCTGACTGATAACTCACACAGTATTCCATCAGAATTGTTAAACTTTTGGATCTTATGGAAAGTAGCCTTAGTGTTTCTTTTTGAATATACAGGTTATTAGGTTATTTTGTTTTGCATAAAGACTAACCATATTCATTATTCCATTGTCCCTTCATATTAGGTAAGCCAAATCAATCTCAAAGTAGTGAATAATTGACCACCTTCAATTCTTTCTAAAACAACATTAAAGAGTGTGCCGCGCCAGCACAGCCAAGGGTTTGGCAAGCCTGAGGGAGGGCCGGCGAAGGATGAAGAAAAGACAGACAAAGAGAATAAGCTGGGTCTAGGTGGATCTTCTGTGAGTGACTGAGACTACAGAACAGATCCAGACTGCAAGCTGAGCCTTTATTTTATAGTCAGAGGTAAACAAGGTAATTTACAATGTTCTTGTAAGTTTCACTTGTTTTGGCAGCATTTGCTGCAGGTCCCACAGCCTATTAGCTACCCAGGAATGATCTAGGGAGCAGTCACAAGATCAAGCTTAATTATGCTAGGAGGGCTGTGCCCTCTAACCTGGGATTTGTTTGAGGCTTTGCCAGCAGGTCAGTCCGAGGCTTAACCCTATAACCGCTCCCTACAAAATAGAAATACACAAACAAAATAGAAATAGCTAAGTGGTTAATAAAACAACTAGTGAAGTCATTTCCAAGAATGTATTTAGGTTGGACTACTCTAAATTGTAAACTTTATTATTGAAGGGTCAAAGGAGTTGAAATACAACTGACTTATTTCAACAAAATTCATATAACCTAGCATTTCCAGGAATGTGATTGGTATGTCTGCACTTTGGCATATTTTACGTATTTCAGGACAGAGGGATGTTTGATGGTGATGGTATTGGCACAGATTGAGAAGCATGGACAATGATCAGTTACAAAGCTCTACAACCAGTGTTCTTCACATTTGTTTGGCAAAGTCACTGCCCTTGCTTAGCACTGCAAAGCCTGGACCATGTCTAACCACCAACCTATAGGCTAGAGCTGCCCCTTAAGACAGATGGTTTCTGACATGGGGTCATCTCAGATGTACTGGGAAGTCAATTTGCCTAAACTATGCCCTGTGGATATGACATATTGTTTATATTGTTTTCATGAGCATTGTTTTAAAATAAAAACGGATCCCTTAGGAAAGACAGCATATAAAGTTATTAGTGATTATTTACACTTTGGCCTAAACTAGCTAATTAAATGTGTTTCATCAAACACCTGCCTGACAACTGGTTTCTAAGACACTGGGGCTTTCTGTGATGAGAAGACAAAAAACATTGGAATGTTTTGGACATAAGAAGGCCTGTGGGATACATAGAATAAGATCCTGATACCCCTCCCTGAGGAATGTCCCCAGGTATATATGGTGCATCTTGTTTTCATTCTCATTGCGAACCACCTACTCCAATCCCCTCTCAGGATGTAAATTATATTTATAGAAGAGAAGAGTAGGCTTATCTGAAGTTAATGCTCATGGCAGGTTAAAGGGAAGAAAAGATAATACTTCTTACATTGCATTTAGAACTACTGCCTGATATGATTTCAATAATTTTCTTGTTTTGAGTCTGGTCTAAATAATACTCTTCTGAATGTTGAACACATGTTCATGTATGGATGAGTCACGCTAATTTCTTCAATGAGAGTCATAAAGCATTCACTATACTAACGACAGCCTTAGCAGCTGGTTAGGTATTAGCTCTAATGCATTGTGTCTCGGGACTGAATTCACCAGTGGTTTGTAAGCATGTAGTCTGGATATTTTCAACTTTTAATTGGTAGTTTGAACACATCTACTTTTTGTGGCTATTTGAAAACAAACACATAGTTACCTGTATTTCTTGTGAAGAGTCAACATTTACAAAGAGGCTTGGAGCTCTGTCCATGGGGGAATGTTCCAGAAGGGATTGGGGACAACATTACCTGCTGAATCATTTCCAGGCCTGTCTTTCCCATCTGCCAGTGTTTAAATTTCTCAAGGGCTTGGTCCACAGACAGTTTCCCATTCTTCACTTTCTCCTGCAGGAGGATGAGTTCGTCTTGCCCAGCAGCCAGGCAGCCCCTCAAAGTGGGCAAGGCTTGACTCTCCATCCGAGGCCTGTCTGCAATATTAGGGCAGGGTGTTTCAACAAGAAGTCAGTCTATGGCAACTGGAAAAGAAAAACTCTAAGAAACAAGCAGCTTGAGTTTCTTGTTCTTACTGGTCCAGGAGTAGTTACAGAATAAATCAGTAGACATTGTTAATGATTTTTTTCTAAGGATGGTGGTGCCTGGCACGTAGAGTCATGGTTAAAAATAATGTGTTGCATCTCTGAAAAGAAAGAAAAGAGGAAAAACACTAGCAAAAGTTCTACCCTGCACTAGCTATGGGCAGTGCCAACCACACGGTCTTTTTGTGAGGATTCATTTAAAAATGTGCACAAAAATACTTAGCATAGTGCCTGCCACATAGTAAGCTAAATAAAGGTTAAAGTTATTATTAAAACTACATATTTGTGGAATAAACATAATCTTTTTAGCTTTGGGCAAAGAGATCTCAACCAAATTCCTAATGTCACAAGAGGGTTAGGAACATTTGAAAGTTTATTCCTAAAAGATTTTAAAATAAATAATTGCTGGTCATTTTGTAGTGAACTGCTTTCTTTTTAAGAGTTTATTTTTGGAGCAGCCCAGGTATTCTTTGCTCAACACACAAAACAACAACAACAACAAAAAGTTAGATGGGCTGATGTTCTGTGTGTGGCTGCTAATGCCTCATGAGAGGCTGCCTTAAGTGCATAGGTGGCACACTACAGCCATGGGGGATTTTAGTGTTTTATTTGTCCCACGTGGTGTTTGAAGATACACAAGATCCACCTGCAGGCCTTTGGGGATATTACGTGCTCTCCTGGCCACATCCATCCCTGTCACTCCTGACATTCACTGGATGGATCATACTTGTGCTGCCTGCCTGGCTACAGAACTCATTGGAGTTTGTATCTTCTCATTCATATATTTCTATGAAGTCCAACATACTTACTGCCTTATCTCAGGAGGAGTGGGGTCACTCAGCAGCAGCAGCACACGTGTTGTGCACTGTCAAATCTAAATATGCCCATAAAGTCTAGAAGCAAAGAATAGGTGGTCCTACCCCTGTGTACTAAGGAGCTGTCCCTGGAGAAATCACTCCTTACTTGGGGTCCCTTCCTCAAGAAAGAAATAGATCAATGAGACTGTCTCCAGAGCATACAAACAAGGGCAGGGAGATGGCGAGGGCATTAAAATTTTCTTGGAATAAGGATTCTTTGACAGTGTCAGGATTATTTAGTCTGGAAAAGAGAAGTTTCTTTGAGCACCTGATGGCAGGTTTAAGTATGTGAAGAGGACTTGCGCCTTGGGGCAGTCTTGGAAGGACTTCTGATGTGGCTCTCAGTTTTGAAAAGAGCTCTAGCAGGGCATCTGGGAACAGGGATTCAGAGAGGGTCTCTTTCTGAAAAGATTCACAAGCACCTAAAAATTCTCCATGGCCCATGATTCCCACGGGACTTCCTTGGCTTGTCTCTTCTCTTCAGAAGTCCTATTTCCCCAGAACAAACAAGATGTCAACCGATCCTGTACTATAAATCTTTTCTTTCAGGGATGATGGAGCCTGAAATCCCAGGGGAACTGGAGCTGCTCAAGTCAGCCAGAGGGCTCACTGGTTCAGCAGCCAAAAGCACAGATAACAATTGAGGTCTTGCTCCTTGTACCATGTGCTTTTTATAGGTCTCCACACTCCAGTGCAATTCAGGAGATGCAGTGTGCTGAATAATTTTACCTGCCATTCCTGCCAGCATGTGGAGGGTTAGCATCATCATCTAACAGCTATGCTGTTTAACTAGAACCTTCCTTCTATCATCTCATTGCCTAAATTTTTATCTCAAGTAAACCATGCAGCTGAATTTTCTGCTTTTTGTGGAAGTTGTCACAAGAAAAGTCTTCCCAGAAAACTGTACCAACTTCATTTTTGCTATTCATGCAGATTTAGCTTAACTAAAAAAAGAAATAATGAATCCTTTTAATAATATTCATTTCAATCACCCCTTCATATTTCAAATTTTAGCTACTAAATTAAAAGTAAGATGATTCTTTTTTTTGGGGGGAAGAGGATTCAGTCCTGTGTAGTTGTGCAGAGAGAACAAAATAACAAGTCAGGAGCAGCGGAAGTTCTATGTACCAAGTCCTGGAAGTGGGGTGTTCACAACTAGACTAATTTTTCATACATCTGCTTTTACCTTTATTTTCACATGAGAAAGATGAAAGAAAATTGCTTGATAAATTGCTATTAGGCATCATAAGTTGCAAAAGAAAATGATTTAGGCACTTTACTAGGTTTCTTCCTAAAGGTAGACTAGTCAAACCAAGACGTGCAACCTGTAATTTTAGGTAGGGTGTGCAAAATTGCTTTCTTGTATTTAGATTACTATTTTATGGACGATGGAAGGATTTTTTCTTTCCTCCCTAATTTTATACATATTGTTAATTTTCAGAAGCATTTGTATGAATTTAACATGCTTTTCCGTGGAAAGCATTAGTCAGGCTATGAAGTGTACTGCAGACTCTCAGTCTCTTATTGTAAAAGCTTAAAGACAAACTGTAGTTTCTAAAGTGTTTTTTTTAAATTGCTTCTTGGCCTTTAGGCTAAGATAGAGTATACACTTTTAGTTTCTTTTGGATTATTCTCTCTACAACACATTCCACTTGAGCAAATGTAGGTCATATAAACATGAAGAAACCTATTATGGTGAGTATATACATCTATAGATTAGGTAAGAAAGAAAATTGGGCTTTTAATTAAAATTCTTTCTCTTTACTCAGTGACTGGCTAGAATATATTTTTACTGAAATTTGGAAAGGAAACAACTTGATTGCCCAACAACAAGGAATGTAAAATATAAAATATTTGCTTAATAAATATTAGGTAATTATTAAAATAACTAGAGGTCTGGTGCATGAATTTGTGCACAGGTGAGATACGGCTGGCCTGCCCTGATTGGGGCCGATCAGGCCAGGCTGCGGGGGAGGGGCTGTGGGTGGTTGGCCAGTTGGCCCTGCCCCGATCTGGGTGAGTGGGGCAATCTGGGCAGCAGTGAATGTCAAAGCACCTGGTCATTCTGGGGTTCTGGTTGCTTGGCTTTTATATATATAGATAGCAATAACTAAAAAGACCATGTGGCAACATAAAAGTGCTTATTATGTAATGATAAGTATAAAAGCAGGATAAAAATTGCATATAGAGTAAAATTTTAACAATATCAATGTTGTGTATATAATAAAGCATGGGAGAAAAAAATTTTTTTTTTTAAAGAGATGTATGGATTTAAAGTTTTTTTTTTTCAAATATATTTTATTGATTTTTCACAGAGAGGGAGGGAGAGAGACAGAGAGGCAGAAACATCGATGAGAGAGAGAAACATCGATCAGCTGCCTCCTGCACACCTCCCACTGGCGATGTGCCTGCAACCAAGGCACATGCCCTTGACCGGAATCGAACCCAGGACCCCTCAGTCCACAGGTCGACGCCCCATCCACCGAGCCAAACCGGTCCTGCCGCATGGGAGAAAATTTTTAAAGATGATATCAGTTGCAGTTGCTCTGATCAGAGGTGATAACATTTTTTCTAATTTCCAACATTATAATACTATATTGTTTTCACAATAAAAAATATCTTCCACTTTGCTAATGGGTTACCCATGGAATCCACACCAGATAGAGTACACTTTATCATATTGTCTCATCTTACCAAATTATTTTGGGAGTAATTGGAAAGAACTTGTCAATAACAGCAATTGGAGAATCAGTGATCAAGATTTAAAGCTGAAGTTACTGTTTCGTTCCAGAGCCAGGGCATTGGCAGGTAAATAAGCTCAGGTCCACATGCTCAGACTAACAAATACCAGGAATGTTGATTTATTTGTAAGTTCCAAGCTAGTCTCCACATTTCCTTAACATAGGGCTGCATATTAATAAAGAGTCTGTCCTTGACTAAACTTTAGTGTGGCGCTACCAAGTCCTTTACCAAGGACGCTCACCTTTGTATTTCCATGTTTATCTTTGTGTTGCCTAATTTCACAGGAATCATGCTAAGCCAGAATCTCCCCCTCCTGATATCTGACCAACTTCAATATTTGATCAGTTTCCTTATCGTCCATCATCCCCCAGGTAATGTCTGATCACCGGCTAGCCTTCAGCAGGAACCCTACTAGGTCAATTTAGCCAGAATCCCTCTTAACCATGATGTTTTCTCTTAGTAATTTTCCATCCATTCCCTGCCCCTTCCACACACTCTACTAGTTGGCTATAAACATTTTTATATTCAGAGTAGAGGCCCGGTGCACAAAATTTGTACACAGGGCAAGGGGGGGTAGTGTCCCCTCAGCCCAGCCTGCACCCTTTCCAATCTGGGACCCCTCAGAGGATGTCCGACTGCTGGTTTAGGGCAAAACCGGCAGTCAAACATCCCTTTCACAATCAGGGACCACTGTCTCCTAACTGCTCACTTGCCTGCCTGCCTGATCACCTCTAACCATCTCTGCCTGCCATCCTGATTGCTCCCTGCTGGCCTGGTCTCCCTCATCTGCCCCCTCTGCCAGCCTGGTCACCCCTTCCTGCCCCCCCCCCCCCCCGGCTGGCCTGGTTGCCCCCAATTGTTCCCCTCTGCCAGCCTGGCCTCCCCTAACTGCACCCCCCCACCGGCCTGGTTGCCCCTAACTGCCCTCCCCCACCAGCCTGGTTGCCCCTCACTGCCCCCCCCCTGCCAACCTGGTTGCCTCACGCAGCCTGCTGTTCAGTCATTTGGTCGTCCCTCACTAACCCCCCTGCCGGCCTGGTTGCCCCACACAGCATGTTGTTCGGTCGTTACTGTGAGGGTACCCTGACCAATTTGCATATTACCTTTTTAAAAATATATATATTTTATTGATATTTTTACAGAGAGGAAGGGAGAGGGATAGAGAGTTAGAAACATTGATGAGAGAGAAACATCTATCAATTGCCTCCTGCACAACCCCCTACTGGGGCTGTGCCTGCAACCAAGGTACATGCCCTTGACAGGAATCGAACCTGGGACCCTTCATTCTGCAGGTCAATGCTCTATCCACTGAGCCAAACCAGTTAGGGCCATATACTAGTTTTGACTAGTATCCAAATAATATTTTCGGTGAGAATTATCTTTGAACATGATCTTTTCCTTACCACTTAGAAAATAAAGTACTAAAAGACAAAATGACTATCACTTAGTGTTAGTCTTAGAAACATTTTAGTGTTTCTCATTTTTTTTTAAACCCTCACCCAAGGATATTTTTCCCATTGGTTTCTAGAAAAAGATTGGAAGGGAAGGGGAGAGAGAGAGAGAGAGAGAAACATCAATGTGAGAGACACATCAATTGGTTGCCTACTGGGGCTGGGGAAACTGCAACAGAGGCACGTGCCCTTGACCGGGAATTAAACCCAGGACCCTTTGGTCCACAGGCCAATTCTCTAACCACTGAAAAAACAGTCCAGGGCTAGTGTTTCTCCTTTTAAATTGTACATTTCTTTTATTTTCCTAAATTGGGCTGATATTTTTCCTGCTCTTTTTTCTTATTCATATAACCTAAGAATGTTTCCCTGCCACTAAGTATCCTTTGAAATGTGTTTTAGTGGCTATATCTCAAAGTTTGTATAAGCAATACAGTATTTGACCATTCTACTACTATTGCTATTTTTTATTCTTTCTACAATTATATATTCTTATTTAAAAGTCTTTTACATAAATCATTGGCTGTTATGCTGTTAATTGTCTTAGAATAGACTCCTAGAAGTGTAATTTTTTTAATTAAACACTTATAAAGGTATTAATACTTAGAGCCAATCTGCTTTCCTGGAAGTGTGTTGCTATATTCAATCTCACTGAGCTGATGGAGTGCCTGTCTTTTGCACTTTTGGTAATATTTTGCATTATTTAAGTAAAAAAATCACAAAATCTTAATAATTTTATAATCTAAACCTTTCTTTCACTGCTAGTGAATGTCATGCCAATATAACACTAAGCACTGTGTAAACACTGCAGAAGTAGCCTAATGCTCTATGCACTGAGCCAAACCAGTTAGGGCAGACTTACATGACATGTATGGCAGGAGGTGCTGCATTAATCTTTTTATTTTTCTAAATGATTGCCTGATCTCAGCGCCCTCTCTCCCTCTCTCCCTCTCCCTCTCTCTCTCTCTCTCTCTCTCTCTCTCTCTCTCTCTCTCTCATCTAATTTTCTTTGTGAATTTAGAAGCAGTCTTCCAAAGTGTTGTCTCCTCCCTCCCTGCCAAAATATAAATCCTTTCAATCTTTTTAAAATGATTGGGATTTTATTAAATCTATAAATCATCTTAGGAAGAATTTAGACTATTTATCTATCTATGCAGAAAAATGATGTTCCTCTTTCCTAGTGGGAACTTTTTGTGTTTTCAATGTATAGCAAATACGTTTTCTTTATCTTGTTCCTAGCCTTAAGGAGAATAGCTCTACTCTTGAACTAGGAAGATATTCCTAACCATGCTAAGAAATCATCCTTCTTTTTATTATGTTAAGATTTTTAAAAATTATGATAGTTAAACACTAATGATTTATGTCTTTTTCATCATTAACTGAATTTATCATGTATTCTTTCTTAATGAAATAACTAGAATATTAAATTAATAATATTGCTACTACGTGGGATGTTTCATATAATAATAGAAAAAATATTTTACTTGAGTTTGAAATAACTTAGTGGCAAAACTCATCCCTGTTTATCTTTTGAGTTAAAACATTCCTTAGTTATTAATCTAGCAATATTTTTTAAAATTTCTGTTATTACGTGATATAGATTTTAAGTATAAATTATGTGTATTTATTTTTAAAGTACATTTTACAATTCAGAGCAGTTTTAAATTAATATTAAAATTGAAAAGAAGGTTTAGAGGTTTCCCATCTACCTCCTGCCCCCACACATGCATAGCCTCCCCCATTGTCAATATTCCCCATTAGAGCGGTACATTTACTACAATTGATAAGCTTATATTAACACACCATTGTCACCTGACATAATTTTGTGAATTAGTATTTCTCTTTAAAAAGTCATATACTTTCATATCCAAGAAAAAAATAATTCCTTTGATTCTGTATACTTTCATGGTGCATTTTTTTTCCAATTGGTATTTTCTCTTGATTAGATTTGCCAGAGGACTTGCTAATTTCCTCTTTTTAAAAATAAACTTTTAGACTTATTCAACACTTACTGTGTTTTCACATTTGAATTTTTCAAAATTTACTATTATTTTTCAATTTTTATTATATTTATTTCACTGGCTTCATTCCCTAATGTTTTCCTTTCCCCCCCCCTATATTCTTTTATTATTATTATTATTTTTATTTAATCAATCTTTATTCAGATTATTACAATTATTTCTCCTTTTTCCCCCCATAGCTCCCCTCCACCCAGTTCCCACCCCACCTTCTGCCCTTACCTCCCCCGCACTGTCCTCATCCATAGGTGTACAATTTTTGTCCAGTCTCTTCCTGCATGCTCCCATACCCCTTTCCCCCTGAGAATTATCAGTCCACTCCCTTTCTATGTCCCTGATTCTATTATATTCACCAGTTTATTCTGTTCCTCAGGTTTTTAATTCACTTGATTTTTAGGTTCACCTGTTGATAGATATGTATTTGTTGTTTATAATTTTTATCTTTACTTTTTTCTTCTTCCTCTTCTTAAAGAATACCTTTCAGCATTTCATATAATACTGGTTTGGTGGTGATGAACTCCTTTAGCTTTTTCTTATCTGTGAAGCTCTTTATCTGCCCTTCAATTCTGAATGATAGCTTTGCTGGGTAGAGTAATCTTGCTATTCATCACTTTGTAGATTTCTTGCCACTCCCATCTGGCCTGCATAGTTTCTGTTGAGAAATCAGCTGACAATTGTATGGGTGCTCCCTTGTAGGTAATTAACTGTTTTTCTCTTGCTACTTTTAATATTCCCTCTTTGTCTTTTGCTCTTGGCATTTTAATTATGATGTCTTGGTGTGGTCCTCTTTGGATTCCTTTTGTTTGGGGTTCTGTGAGCTTCCTGGACTTGTAAGTCTTTTTCTTTCACCAGGTGGGGGAAGTTTTCAGTCATTATTTCTTCAAATAGGTTTTCAGTATCTTGCTCTCACTCTTCTTCTGGCACCCCCATAATTCTGATGTTGGTACGCTTGAAGTTGTCCCAGAGGCTTCTTACATTATCTTCAACTTTTTGGATTCTTTTTTCTTTTTGCTTTTCGGTTGAGTGTTTTTTGCTTCTTTGTATTTCAATTCTTTGACTTGATTCTTGCATTCCTGTAGTCTGTTGTTGGGTATCTGTATAATATTTTTTATTTCAGTCAGTGTATGTTTAATTTCTAGTTGGTCCTTTTTCATATCTTTGAGGGTCGCGTTATATTTATCAGCCTTTTCTAGGATACTCTTGAAAAGCCTTATAACCGTGGTTTTGAGTTCTATATCCAGTCCTTTGTTTTCCTCCATTTCTTTCTTTTGTGATCTGTTTCTTTGTCACTGCATTTTCACTGCTTCCCTGAGTTGGTAGGGTAGCTTTGTGTGCTACATTTCCTATATGGCCCAGTGGGTCGGCCTCCCAGTTACCTGAGGTGGACACTCTTGGTGCACCCCTGTGTGGACTGTGTGTACAGCCTTGTTGTAGTTAAGTCTTGATTATTGTTGGTGTCACTGTGAGGAATTGACCTCCAGGCCAGCTGGCTGTGAGGATCAGCTGTGTCTATGCTGGAAGAAGTTCGGTGTTGGATACAGCCTTATAAGATTAAACTTGCCAAATTGCAAAAGCCTCTGTGCTCAGCTTGGATGGGGTGGAGTCTCAGGGTGGAGCAGACAGTCTTGGCTTCCCGTCAGGCCTGACCTTGTGTGCACACGTGCGCCTCCAGACCTCTTCCCCGGCTCCCAAGCCTCCCCCCAAGAGTCCAGATTCTCCCCGCAAGAGCGTGGGTCCCCAGGGGCTTGCCTGGAACTGGGGTTCAGTGCAGTCAGAACTGGGGTTCAGTGCATTCAGGAGCTTCCAACTCCCTTCTGCTAGGGAAAGCCTATGGCAGCCTCCACAGTCTTTGTGCACACTGGTGCATGCGCACCTCCAGATCCCTGACCGCCAAGGCTCCTCCCCTGGATCTCCGAGTGCCTTTCTCTTTACCTGACAGTCCAGACTCCCCCTGTATGAGCCTGGGTCCACGGGGTTTTGCCCGGAACTGGGGTTCAGTGCAGTTGGGGGCTTCCTTCCCCCTCCTGCCAGAGAAAGTCAGCCAGGCTCTCAGCTGCCCTTCCTCACTGTGCGCACAAAGACCCTTTGCCGTACCTCAACCCTTTGCTGTTCCTCCAGTTCTCCATGAGTTTTTCTCTTTCCTTCTAGTTGTAGAATTTCCACTCAGCCAGATTTCCTGTGGTTCTGGATGGTGTCCGTTCTGTCTTTTAGTTGTAGTTTAGAAATTGTTGTGCGAGGCAGCAGTTTAGGTGCTTACCTATGCTGCCATCTTGGTTTCTCTTCCCTAATGTTTTTCTCAAGTGTCTGTTTCTCGTCTTCTCTTCTGTATTAACTACAGAAGGCTCTGGTGTTTGCTCTGCTTAGAGATAAAATGTGTAGATCTGTTTTCTAAGCAGTCAATTGTGTTTTAATTTTCTTTGCCTTTGGAGTGTTTCAGAATTTTTTCAGTTGTTTTTATTTTAATTTCTGTTATTAATACTTTAAATATTGTATTGAGATCAGAAAGTATGTTAAATATATACTATTAAGTTTATTTATCAGCTAGCATATTACATTATCAACTGGGGATCTTGAAAAGTGTACATTACATTAAGTACAAACATTCTAATTTTTATATGCCCCGTTTTATTTATATTTTTGCATTTTTACTACTTTACCAAAGATTCAAAGTGTTTATAACCTTTCACTAGTACTGTGGTTATGTCGGGTTATTTTATCTTATCACATTTTATTTAAGTATTTTAATCCTTTAATACTTGCCACATAAAAGTATGTGAATGACATGCTTTTATCTGGATTTTAAAATTTAAATAAATAGAATAATTTTCTTGGTCTAATAAGTACTTTTGCTATGAATTCTATTTTTTCCTAAAATTAAGATTGAAACAACTCCTTCGTTTCTGTTTCTTTAAGCAATCATTACTTACCATTATTTTTCAAAATTTCTTTAGTGATTTTTGGCAATGTATTTTTTTAAAACAACATAGTTTGATTTTGTCTGTTATCCAAATTTGAGTCTGTGTCTTTTGTAAATGAGAACTATAAATTTAGACTGATAGATGGGGGTACAAATCTCACCTCTGTATCACCTCACCTTTGTCAACATCAATTTCTCTGTCTTTAAAATGTGTATAAATTTGCTTTGAGGCACAAGCAAAAACCCAGGAAGTCAGAGATAGTTGTTATTATGATTACCTGGAAAGACATTATAGTAGGTGATTATAAATAGGGGCTTAAGAGTAAAATGGAATTAAATTCACATTTGACTTCTACCACTTTTACTAGCTCTGTGAACTTGGTTACATAACCAATCCTTCTTAAATAAAAGAAAATATCTATCTCATAAAGATAGCCATGAGGACATAATGAGCTATTGTATATAAATGCTTAACACAGTGCCATTTGTCCTCGATTGTTACTGCTCTGTGATGTTCAACTGACACATGTATTGTCATAGCTGTTGTTCTTATATATAATCTGATTTTGTATACTATTTTGTGCCATTACTTATAGTTTTTTACTTTTTAAAAATATATTTTATTGATTTTTTACAGAGAGGAAGGGAGAGTGATAGAGAATCAGAAATATCGATGAGAGAGAAACATCTATCAGCTGCCTCCTGCACATGCCCACTGAGGATGTGCCCACATCCAAAGTACATGCCCTTGACCGGAATCAAACCTGGGACCCTTCAGTCTGAAGGCCAATGCTCTATCCACTGAGCCAAACCAGTTAGGGCAGTTTTTTACTTTTTAAATAAAGACTATGTATATAATCTATACTAATAAAATGACAATATGCTAATTATACCAGATAGACCTGACGACTTCCAGACAAAGTCACAGTGGTGGGGGCCAAGGCAGGCAGAGTGGTAGGGGTGATCAGGCAGGCAGGTAGGTGAGTGGTTAAGAGCCAGTGGTCCTGGATTGTGACCCACAGGGATGGGACCTAAATTGGCAGTCAGAAATCCCCCTAGGGGTTCCAGATTGGAGAGGGTGTAGGCCAGGCTGAGGGACCCCTCCCCCCATGTATAAATTTCATGCACCAGGCCTCTGTTTTATATATATAATATAGTACATATAATATATAGCACATATCCTAATATATACAGAGCCAGGTTCCATCACAACCTAAACATCAGGATGGGTGACCAAACACCAGGCTAGGGTCCTGGCTGGGTGTGACAGAAGTCTGTCCTGGGTCCCGGTGGTGTGGTGGGAGTCAGTCTTGGGTTCCGGCTGCCTGACATGTGGTGGCGGGAGGGAGATGTGGGAATGGAGTCATGCTGCCATGTGACTGGCCTCTGGCTCCCTCCTCCCATCCACAGGCTCCAGGGAACCAGAGCCATGCTGCGATGGGACTGGACCCTATCTGAGGGGTCCTAGATTGTGAGAGCATGCAGGCTGGCCTGAGAGACACCCCCCCCCCCCGAGTGCATGAATTTTAATGCACTGGACCTCTAGTTTATATATAATTATGTAATATTAAGTGATTTGGAAGGTACATACTCTATTTATTTTAAAATAGTGGTTACTTTTCTAAATTTTAGAGATTTTTTTTACCTTATATTTTTTATTAGTAAAATCACAAATAAAAGGGCATGATTTTATTTTTTTCATTTCTTCTAGTTTTAGACATTTTTTATAGTATTTGAGAATTAGATCCATATTATTATAATAAAATTATGATTTGATGTATTATGTATTTGTTCTTTATCACCAATGTTTTACATTCACATGGTTTATAAATAAATTTATAATAATTACTTAAATTGAATTCCTTGGAAAGGAGTTTTTAGGGTTAAAATAGGCATGTTTAGGAAGTTTTAGGAATTAGGGGGTCCATGGGGAGAATCACAGGGCTGCAAAACTGGGAGCTGCCCAAAGGTATACATTCACAGAATAATAGAGCTTCAGAAGATATACATTCACAGAATAAAGGAGCTGCCAGAGGGCATACATTCATAGAATGAGGAGGCTGGGAGCTGCAGAAGGTATACATTCACAGAATAAAGGAAAGGAAGCCACTCATTCAGAGAGGGAAGAGGAAGGCCAAAGGGAATAGGAAACAATAAGAGAGAAGAAGAGGGGAACCTCAGGTGAGGTTTGAGCTCTGAAGCTGTTGTAGTGACCAATCAAAGGGGATATCAAGACACAAAGAACTTCAGCCTTTATAAACCTCAGAAAAGAGGGACTTAGTGGGTCTCTCTCCCCCTCCCCACACGGGAGTCTGTGCTTGTTTCTCAATGAATTTCCATCTTTTCCTACACCACCTTTTGTCCATGGTTTCATTCTTCGATTCTACCTGGACACGAACCTGGGAAGCCATCATTGCATCCTGCCCAGGGGAACACCATGCGTTCCAGTTCAATTTTTTGTGTTTCACCATGTTTTAGTGAATTAATTATTCAGTACAAATTATTTAAGACCGTGACTTCTTTTTTGAGCTATTTATTTGCCTAATCTCTCATTTACTTAGAATATTTTTCTGGTAACAATATTATGATGACATAGAAATGTCATCCTTTCTGAAACCCTTAGATAGCCCAAGTTATAAATTTGTTTTCTTCTGACAAAACAAAATGCCTGACTAAATATAAACATAAGTAACAATCTTTTCCCTATAAAATGTGCAGTCCTTTAGTTCAAATTTTTGTTATACAGATTATGTAATTTTTAAACTGATTTTTATTTGTTACAAGAAAATCTAAGTTAAAATATTTCCTCAGTACTTTAGGATTGTTTCTTCATCTTTATAATTTAAAATATTTGCTAGGGTGCTTTTAAATCTAGATATATTTCTTTACTTTTTCCTGGATCATAGTGAGCACAGACAATCTACATATTCCATTTCCCACTACCCTGTTCTCCAAAGCTTCATTTAGCTATTTATTTATTGTATTGTCTAACCTATTTTAAATATAACTATTATGCAAGAGTTGGTTCCCTGTTCTCTGTATTCTCTAATTGTTTTCAGCCTTTCCATGTACTGAGAACAAACCCTTCTCCAATTACTTCTCTATTTCAATAATTGATTTCACGCACTGTCAGCCTTTTTGTTGTGACCAATGTGGATTTTAGTTTCCTACTGAAATTTTAGCTTCTAACTTGCTTTTATTTTTATTATACTTTCTCTTGCCACTTGATCCCTTTTCTTCATGTCACATGGTTCATCTCATCCTGCCCTCTTATAAAAAATGTCTTTCACCTGCTCACTTTCATCTCACACTGAATTTGAAGGCTCACATACTTTTTATAGTTTAGTGCAGTGGTCGGCAAACTGCGGCTCGTGAGCCACATGCGGCTCTTTGGCCCCTTGAGTGTGGCTCTTCCACAAAATACCACGTGTGGGCGCGCACGTACAGTGCGATTGAAACTTCGTGGCCCATGTGCAGAAGTCGGTTTTCGGCTCTCAAAAGAAATTTCAATCGTACTGTTGATATTTGGCTCTGTTGACTAATGAGTTTGCCAACCACTGGTTTAGTGTCTTAGAACATTTTATAAAATGCTAAAATGCTTTAAAAAGTTATAAATTGTTAGTTGAAGTGTGTGTCTGTGTGTGTGTGTGTTTCCTATTATCTCCATGTTCATACCTTGGTACTTGGTGGAAGACATGACAATCTTACTCATTAAAGAACTATTTACAGAAGTTATCCTGAGTTTCCAAGATGAAAAGTTCCTTCCTTTCCTCTGGAGTAATTTTTTACGTTCTCATATTATTTGACCTTCTTGAAAGAGAACACATCTATAGAATTATGTTCACCAAGAGACTTAGTGTTTATTTATCCTTTGTGTCTATTGTGTTCAGATCACACTTTGATTTCTACTCTAGGACTGCAGAGGTCTTTGACAGGTGTGGTTCACAGCTCAAGATTCCAGCATTTAGCAGGCTTTTGTCTAGTGCAGCTTTGTCACCTACAGGTGGGACATGATGCTTTGGCATTACGTACCGACAGTCTGCAATCCTAGCTCCCTGCATAAATTACTACCAGACCTCTTCTTCACCATCCCTCCATCAGAGTTTTACTTCAGGCTCTTATGAGACAAAATGTCACATGAAACACCCCCTCTCACTTTCTACCGGGGGACTACTCTTTGCATGTATACAGAAAGACCAGAGCTAGAGAGGGCAGAACTTTTACAAATTAGCATCTGTGTGAGTGATGGCTGTGGATCAGCTGGGGGACTACTGACTTGATTTGTTTCAATCTTTTCAGTCTTAGAATTAATTGGAATAGTTCCAGCCTCTAGCATTAGATTTTTCTGGTCTTTGTTTTCACCATTATTAAGAATTCCATCTTACTGATGCCTTGTCTCCACAAGTATTTTTGAGAGGCCACACTGTGGGCTGTTGACACATCACTATTTTAGACAAGAACTCAGCTATTAAATTTTTTTCCAGGTATAAACTTAATAAAAAAGCTCTTGTGAACAAAATGGCAAATGGAAATGCAAGTTATACTGAAAAACAGAACTGAGTCCATTATTCTTTTATGGAGTACAAATGACCACATTTTGAAAATTGTCTTTTTTTCCCTTTTAATATATCTAGTACTGGCAAAAACTGCTTCATGAAAATACCTCAGAGACCAGTATTCTCTTTCCCCAAATAAGGGTAATGCCATCCACATTTTCCCAGGTCTCCTACTTAGAGAGAGTTTATGCTTTAACATTTATCAAACTGCTGCAGGACTGGGCACTTAGAGAACACACCGGATATATTCTCTGACTATATCTTTCCCAAGTGCATGAACACCATGAAGGCCAGCCAATAACAACTGTGCAGTCTGTGGACAAGAATTAGTGGGCAGAGACTGCACCAGGGATTGCAAACTCATAAACCCACAGGGGTCAGGGAAATAGAAATACGGGCAGAGAAGCCTCAGTGCTTGCTTATTAAACACACCAGATAGTCTTCATTATCACAAATAACTATCTTATTTTTCATGTTTTTATGATAACATGAGTCTCTTGATATATTCTTTATTTTGCCATTTGGATAGAATTATAATTTTAGAGAAACGTGTCTCAAAATAATAAAATAATAAAATAAGGAAAGCATGTTAACAAATGATAATAGCAAAAGTCGTTTGTAGCAAAGGGTATAATTACATAATAGGAAATTGCTGGAGATTTGATTGAAACATGGGTTTAAACATGGCAAAAACATGGGTTTTAACATGGCAAACATTAAAAAATTATTTTGGAAATATAACATATTTAAAAGCCAAATTTGACCCTATACCTCTGAAATAGTTTCTTTTGGTAAGATTTTTTTTTTTGGTATGTTGTTCTTGAGATTATTGCTTATTCTCATGTGTTCTACTTTAGCCCATGTCTAAGGTCAGACTTAGCCAAACACTTTTTAGAACCTCTACAAACAATTCTTATGCCCATCTAAGGCTGGGAATCACTGTACAGACAGCTGGTTAGGGGGGCTGTGCTCCCTCCCCTCAACTTAACCCCACCCTCAAAGGGAGGGTTTGCCTTTCAAGAGCAATAGCAACAACATTTTCTTGATGCAATTCAGTGCTGAGTATTGAACGGTGTGGCTGAAATCTGTTATGTGACTCATGATCACAGTGTGGCAGTTAAGATGTTAAGAATGCTAAACCTCATCAGTTGCCATGTGCCATGTCTGAAGTAGAATTACATTAATAAAATGGGGCTGATTCTGGTGAGGATAGAAAAGGCCCCTTGGCTGCTGGAAACTATCCATTGTCAACACTATCATGAAAGTGCAAGAAGGAACTTGAGAGGCTGATGAACCTTGAGCTTTAGCAAGGGCTAAAGCTATGCACTGATTGTTCTGTCGAGGTAATGGTGGCTAAAGCAATTTCCTGACTTAATAACCTTTAAGTAAATCTTTACTAATATTTACTGACCTTTGAGATAGTCTGTCTGCTACCAGATTGCCTGCCTAACTGAGGGCAAGATGTGTATTCTAAAATTGAATAAAAGCTAGCAGGGCCAGGGCTTTGGGGAGCCTCTTCACTAGAGAAAGGTTTCTGCCTGCCCCCCATGCCTTCTAAATTCATATTTTGTGCCTACTGCATTCATTTGTGCGTGGTCCCTTTTCCAGAATCTGAATCCGCGCTCCAAAAGGTTGCAGCATTCTGGCGCCTAATGTGGGCATCTGGATAAGAAGATTCACTTGAGTGAAAAACAAAGAAAAAAGGAAATTCACTGGAAAGGTGGGAAGTTCACCAAAAAGGTAGGGAAATTCATTGCACAGGAAAGCCTATGCCAGCTTCAGAGTCATGAACCGTAAGTGGGTGGGAACATCTTTTATTTTAGGCAGGCTATAATGGGGAAGAATTTGATTAAAAGGCAAAAACATCATTGTAAATTTTTAACTCGTCTGCACAAGGATAAAGGAATTAAAATGTCAAAAGGTACTCTCTTAAATAAGGCTCAAGGAAAATGAATGCCCTTGTCATCTTTAACTAGGTGGGCTCTTGTTCTAACTGCATTATGACCAATTCATATTGGGGATCAAAAGTCTGTAATACCTAAGGCCCCAGATCCTCTGCCTCTAGTGTGGAAAGGCTCAACAGCTAAAGAAAATGGGGCTAATAGTCCTTTTACAAAAGGAATCCTTAAAGCTTTATCTGAAAATTACCATATAATGCCTTGGGACAGGCAGATTTTAGCTAAAGCAACTGTAGACGGCAGTCAATGCTATGGAAAGCAGAATATAATAAGATCTGTGAACAACAGGCTGAGATCCAGGCTGCATTCTGGCTATAATATAAAACATCTAAAAAACCATGAAAAGAACTCTCATTTATTAAGTCTCGTCTATGTGTTATGGGCACTTGTCTGTTCATTGTTGTTTTATCTACCTTTGCTGTTTTGTTTAAATTGTTTATTGTTAGTCTATTAATGCTTTTAATTTAATTTCATAGAAAAGAAACATTAAATGGCCAGGCCATTACTAAATATCTCCAGAGCAAACAGAATGTGGGGATGGGGAGAGAGAGAATATGAGCGGTACACATGACTGATAACAAAGGTTCTAAGAAAATTCCCTAGACAAAGGGAGGTAACTAAAAAAGACCCAAGCCCATTAATTACTAGGTCTTTTGGTGAACCTGTAAAATGGATGCCCACTCTTGAGAGTGTTATCAAAAGTCTCATTTTCACCATGTTTTTATTTCCCAGTCCATCATTTGAAATTTGGACAGGTGAGATATTTCTCACAATTTAGGGATGTGTCTGGGATTTTTTGTACCAATGAAGAGAAAAAGGCTAGCTTAAGAGAAGGCATGCTCTGTTCGATTTTGGGTGGCCTCTTTGACTAAGCCTCATCTCTTCATGGATGCTATAGAATAAACCCAAGACTGTTTTTCTTTAAAAGATGGCAAAAATGACACAAGTAAAATATACAGGTTGTGTTTGGGCAATAGAATTAATGTTTCTATAAAAATGGGTAATTCTTGAATAATAATGTACCACATTCCAAGGTTGCCTGCCAAATCTTGGGGGCACTCCTGTTTTAATAAAATAATACCTTAACATTAAAGCCACTAAAAGTCAGTAAGGGAGGAATCCAAGATGGCGGCATAGGTAAACACCTAAACTGCTGCCTTGCGCAACAATTTCAAAACTACAGCTAAAAGATAAAACGTCTATCACCCAGAACCATGGGAAAGCTGGCTGAGTGGAAGTTCTACAACTAGAAGGAAAGAGAAAAGAGCATTGAGACGTGCACGAGCGCTGAAAAGCTGAGGTACGGAGGCGCGTGATCTGGGCTGGTGGTGGGCGTTGCTTTTTTCAACCCAAAGGGAGACAAGCCCCCGATTACTCTGAAATACAGTTTCTGGGGAGACGCGGGGGACCCAAACTCCTACGGGGAGAAGCTGGACTGTCTGCCAGTGTGGGTGGCTTGCTTGCAGAGCTGCGTGCAGGAATAATTGTTTATTGCACTGGGGCACGGGACTCATGGATGCCGCCGGGGACGCAGAGACAGCTAACTAGCAGCCATTGCTGTTTGCCACGCCCTAGCCTAGTGACACCCTGAGACCCCGCCCTGCACAACCTACAAACCCACCCAAGCTCCAAGCAGCAGTTAGCATAAGAAAGCCCTGCCCTATCACAGCTTAGCCTAGCAAACTTGCAGCCTGGGTCAGACAGCTCCAAAACCTCCAAACCACAAGCAAAGAGGAGAAAACTGTAGCTCTCACTATAGCTCCTGCTGGGTGGCCTCAGACAGTAGCTGACCTGCACCCCATTGGAGATCCAGAAGCCAGGGTACCTAGTGGTCAGTGTGAGACACCAGATTTCAACTCCTCACATCCATAAGTGACACATTCAAGAGGCAGACTCAGTGAGCACCAAAGCCCCACTGAAACAAGTCCTACTCCATAAGCGTGTCTTCAGCGCAGCGGTTCTTCCATTATAGACACAGCGAGTGCTCACAGCTAATTGGCCTGGAGGTCAATTCCTCCCAGCGTACCATAAGGCTTAACTACACCAAGTCTTTGCACTCAGCCCACAAAGGGGTGTACCAAGAGCATCCACCTCATGTGATTGAGGAGGCTGAGATACTGCCCCCTATAGATCACCTACCACACAAAGCTACTCCATCAACACAGGGAAGTAGCCAAAATGCAGAAACAAAGAAACATGTCACGAATGAAAGAAACAGAGGAAAGCAAACTACTGGACGACATAGAGTTCAGAACCACATTTATAAGGTTACTCAAGAATCTTCTAAAAACCGAGGAGAAACTTGATGAGACCTTTAAGGATATTAATGAGAATGCCAAAAAAATGGAAAAGGATCAGTCAGAAATGAAGCATACACTGTCTGAAATAAAGAACATACAGAAACTCAACTGTAGATCAACGTACCCCAAGAATCAAACCAAAGATCTGAAATATGTGGAAACAAAAAACATCCAACCAGAAAAACAAAAAGAAAAAAGAATCCAAAAATATGAAGATAGTGTAAGGAGCCTCTGGGACAACTTCAAGCGAACCAACATCCGAATTTTTGGGGTGCCAGAAGAAGGGAGAGAGCAAAATATTGAAAACCTATTAGAAGAAATAATGACAGAAAACTTTCCCTACCTGGTGAAAGAAATAGACTTACAAGTTCAGGAAGCGCACAGAACCCCATACAAGAGGAATCCAAAGAGGACCACACCAAGACACATCATAATTAAAATGCCAAGGGCAAAAGACAAAGAGAGAATATTAAAAGCAGCAAGAGAAAAACAGTTAATTACCTACAAGGGAGCACCCATACGACTGTCAGCTGATTTCTCAGCAGAAACTATGCAGGCCAGAAGGGAGTGGCAAGAAATATTCAAAGTGATGAACAGCAAGAACCTACAACCAAGATTACTCTACCCAGCAAAGCTATCATTCAGAGTTGAAGGTCAGATAAAGAGCTTCACAGACAAGAAAAAGCTAAAGGAGTTCATCACCACCAAACCAGGATTACATGAAATGCTGAAGGGTATTCTTTAAGAAGAGGAAGAAGAAGAAAAAGGTAAAGATAAAAATTATGAACAACAAAATGACATCAAATACATACCTACCAACAAGTGAATCTAAAACTCAGGAGAATAAAAAATCTGAAGAACAGAATGGACTGGTGAATATAATAGAATCAGGGACATAGAAAGGGAGTGGACAGATGATTCTCAGGGGAAGCAGGTGTGAGGGGTGCGGGAAGAGACTGGACAAAAATCTTACTCCTATGGATGAAGACAGTGGTGGGAGGTAAGGGCATGGGGTGGGGTGGGGAATCAGGTGGAGGGGAGCTATGGGGGAAAAAAAAGAGGAACACCTGTAATAATCTGAACAATAAAGATTTATTTAAAAACAAAACAAAAGAAAACAAAACAAAAAAACAAAGTCTGGGCTATGAAACAGTTAAGTTTATAACAGGTGTCCCCCCGAACTGTATACACGTTAACAGCTGATAGTTCAATTTGGAAAATGAAATGTACTTTAATAAACACTGCCTTTATAATTATTAAAAAAAAAAAAAGTCAGTAAGTTATCTCTGTTACAAAATTTGCCAATGAAAATGCCTTGGATAATAATAATTGGCTTTAAAATCTCAAAATTGTTAAAACATAAATAAATAAATGTAACTAAAGTGAAGGATTTGTAATAAAGCTTTTCATTAATAATTATAAATATATTAATAATGAAAGTACAGTCACTCAAGAAGAGACTGACTGCACTCTCTGTTAGAGAAAAGAACCAGTAGTGTTTCCCATAGCAGCAACCTTAGATGTTATCTCTAAGGAAGAATGTGGCAGTTTTAAAATTCAAGCAGCTAGGCCAGGCCTGCTCCCTCCTCCCCCTGCCTTTTCGCCAGCCTCATGTATAGTTTTCCAAAGTCTTTGGTAACTTAAAACTTTAGAACTTTGCTGAATGAAATAATAAAAATTATTAAATATCTAGGTATTTTTAAAATGACAAAATACTGAAATATTAACCTGAGTTTACCTCATATGAAAAATCTATAGGACAGAATTGAATCTATTAATTAAATATGTCTTATAGTTTATTTAAAATATATCCTTAGAAATATAAATATATTACTAATCTGAGAAATGCTGCATATTTAACTTGCCACCTAAAATTTAAGGCTTCTAAAAGTTTAAAGCTCGAATTCAGTTGGGAGAAATTATATGGTTGTGATAACAAAATACATAAAGTATAAAAATTCATTTTTGAGAAAAATAATTACTTTATTTTCTCTGGAGAAATTAGTAGTTCAAAATACATTGTAGTCTTTATGTGTACCACGTGTGGTAAAATTTCAACCTAGGATATAATATTTTATTGACCTGATTAAAAAAGAGGATTAATTCTATGATCTGAACCAAATTTTTAATATTAAAACCAGTTTAAATTTAATTAATATATTTTAGAATAATTAAAAAAAGTGTATAATATAATCTTTGGGTTATGTATATTTGATAGTCTTTTAAATTTCAATACTTTAACCAAGAGATAGCTTTGGGACATTTCAAGGGCCCTGGAATGATTCAAGGATTTATTCTCTCTTCTTAAAAGAAATATTTTTGAACTAAATTAGGCCGATCTGATATGCTTGAAAGCACGTAGGAAGCTTTATCAAATAAAAATTAATAACTGTGTTCTATTTATATACATATATATTTCAAATGTTATAAAGGTTTCAACCTCTAAGCTTGGCAGGACAAGGTTGCTGAATACTTCACTAACTTTTCACAATATAATCAAGGTCTCATATAAACCCATTTATATGAGAAGCCAATATTTTATGATCAATTGATTCTAACGAAGTCCAAAGTAAAATTTGCAAATAAGCACTAGCCAAAAAGAATACTGTTTAAAAGTAAAATTTAAGCTTAATAAAAGGAGAAATTTTAAAATATCTTCCACTACTATTTACAAAGTAAACTAAAAGTTATTATTCAAACATTAAATCTTACCATTAATGAGACACCATAAATTAAAAATAGTTACTTTTACTTGAAATGTATGCATTGTAGTATTGGCCAGAATATCTTTTTCCCACTGGTTTTTCTGAAAAGCAACCAGTTTGCTGCTCTGTTTAAATGAAATTAAAAGGTTTTAAAAGAAACTCCCTAAATGTGGTTTAGAAATTGCTCTGGGAAGAAATACAGAGGGAAACGTCTTTCAAATATTTAGGAACTCTGATTAAAAGTCAATGCATTAGGCCTTAAAAAGTAGAAATACAAAAATAATTGCCTTAAAACCTTAAATTACTTTTTAGAAATCATTAAAGACTATTAATTAGCTAAGACCTTATCTAAAAATCTCTACAGTAGAAATGACAAATTTATTACTCAATTAAAATAACTCAGTGACACAAGCTGTCATTTCCAGCAATTTTGTAAAAAAGTAGAAAATTCAACAAATTATCAGATTGGCAATTATAGAACACCAACATCAGTGGCTAAAATCCCAACTTGAAAAACAAAAAGGGGAAATAATGGAGAAATCTCCTGTAAGTAAATTACACCAAGCCTTAATTAATTTAAATGTTTTCACTTGTAATGCTGACGCAAGACACCCATGGAATTACACTGGTGTCAGAATAAGCCAAAGGAAAATGGTTTGGTTAAATGGAAAGGTCCCGAGTCTGGTTTATGGAAAGGCCCCGACCCCTTGTTAACATTTGGTTGAGGATATACTTGTGTATTTCCAGGAAACTTCTCCAAGCCCATGTGGATTCCTGCAAGAAATATTAAACTTCAACATGGATCCAAGGGAGGAACTGACCAGATTAATGAAGACTTTGCACCTGGAACCACATCCTATACCTGTAGCTGCAGACAATGAACTACTCCAGCCACAGATAGCAGTGGCCCCAAGCAATACACTGAAGATAAGGAGTGGGAGGAGAATGAGGATGACAAACAGTCTGGAGATGACCTGGGGGATGGTGAAGAAGAAGTTCAGAAAGCTGAGAAAATTTGTGAGGAGACCAAAACCCCAAAAATGCCTGAGAACATTTTTCTTGCCATGCTGGCAGCCATCATTTGTGGAGTAATACTACCAGGGGCAAATGGGGAAGTATATTGGACTTACGTTCCTGACCCTCCATGGGTGAGACCCCTTACTTGGGCTGATCCCCTGCCTAGTGTAGTCACCAATAATACCAAGCACCTTGGTCATCCAGGAGGACCACAGGTGGGACAAGGAATTATATAGGCAAAGTGTAATTACATGCCACCCAGCTTCCCTTTTGTATGACACAAAATCCAACTACTGCTCCTTTGTGTATAGAATTAAAGAGAGGTTTCTGGCTAGCATGGACACCAAAGGAGAGGGAAGCAAAAGCCCATATTCATCTACTATCACTACTTGCTCCTGGGAGAGGTACAAAAAATGTAACATTACTAAGACATCTCCCCATTAAGCCATTATGTAAAAAGTTTTATGAATGGCATCCCACCAAGGAAGAAATTAATTGGCAAGACTGTTATAGTGATCACCCCACCAGCAGCAAACTTAATAACAGTTTTCCCTTTGTGGATTGGAGCTCCTAAGGGTCTGCGTATAGTAACAATCACACCCTAAAATGGAAGGGGACTGCATCCTATCTATATGTTGAAGCTAATCATTCCATCTCATGGTATGGAGGAGGATTTGTTGGATATCAATTACAACATGATAATTGCTCCCTACAAAACACACAATGGAAATTAGCTGCAGCACTTGCACCTATAAAATGGTATATTTTTAACTATAGCTCAGATAATTCTATTCGTACCTTATGGGGAACTCCCAATAAGACAGTATTTGCTACCGCTTGTGTATTTGACCCTTTTGTACTCCTCTCAGGCCCCATACAGATGCGCCTCTCAGGCTCCATCCAGATGCAACAAGCCACCTGTATGAGGTGTCATGCACAGGTTGCACACTATCCTATTGTATTAATTCTACATTCCAAAAAAATTCCCTCATGATTTCAATACAACCTGCTTTTGCTTGAGTTCCTACTAACCCCGTGGTCGGCAAACTGTGGCTCGCGAGCCACATGCGGCTCTTTAGCCCCTTGAGTGTGGCTCTTCCACAAAATACCACAGCTTGGGTGAGTCTATTCTGAAGAAGTGGTGTTAGAAGAAGTTTAAGTTTAAAAAATTTGGCTCTCAAAAGAAATTCCAATTGTTGTACTGTTGATATTTGGCTCTGTTGACTAATGAGCTTGCCAACCACTGTACTAACCTAACCAAGCCTTGGGAATCTCATCAAACCTACCAACTGTTACATGACCTGGTAAAAATCTTAAAACGACAAAAAAGATTTCTTGGAATGTTAATTGCAGGACTCTTTGCTCTTGTAACGTTACTTACTTCTGTGGGAATTGATGCTTCATCCATGGTACAAACTGTTCAAACTTCTCAGTTTGTACAAGTTAAGGAAAATGTAACTAAGACCTTGTCTATACAAAAAAGAATTGAGAGCCAGTTTGAGATAGAATTGTCCACACTAAAGTCTACAGTCTTGTGGATGGGTGATAAAATCCACAGCCTTGAGCAAAGAATAGCCTTACAGTGTCATTATAATTTTTCCCAGATTTGTGTTACCCCTGTTCCCTATAATAGTACCTTACATCCTTGGGAATCAATAAAAAATCACCTTCTTGGTTCTTGGGGTAAAGGTAACACAAACCTTGATATTTTAGAATTACAACAGCATATTGTACAATTATCCCAGACAAACTTACAAACTAATTCCTTAGATGCTTGGAGCAATTTAAAAAGGACATGAAAGAATTTAATCCCTTTCACTGGATCTCCTTACATTTGCCTCTTAGCATAACCACTATTGCCTGTCTTATTCTTGTTCTTATATGTTTATTTCTGGCTTGAAGATGTGGAATGAAGAGTCTTAAAAGGACTCAAGCCCTTCAGGTGGCATACACTTTTCAAGATTTATTAAGAAAACAAAAAGGAGGGACATGCTGGAACTATCCATTGTCAACACTATCATGAAAGTGCAAGAAGGAACTTGAGAGGCTGATGAACCTTGAGCTTTAGCAAGGGCTAAAGCTATGCACCGATTGTTCTGTTGATATAATGGTGGCTAAAGCAATTTCCTGACTTAATAGCCTTTAAGTAATTTTTACTAATATTTACTGACCTTTGAGATAGTCTGTCTGCTACAGATTGCCTGCCTAACTGAGGGCAAGATGTATATTCTAAAATTGAATTAAAGCTAATAGGGCCAGGGATTTGGGGAGCCTCTCCACTAGAGAAAGGTTTCTTCCTGGCCCTCATGCATTCTAAATTCATATTTCTTGTCTAGTGCATTTGTTTGTGCATGGCCCCTTTTCCGGATCCTGAATACTCACTGCAAAAGGTTGTGGCACTTGGCATTGACCAGGAAAAAAAATGTCATAGAAAGAAAAAAATGTAACATGTCTGGGAGATATGAGCAATCTTAACCATAGATTATTGCATGATTTTGTGAGCAGGGAAAAGTAAGCAGACATTTCCATATCCTTGAAGAAGCAGTCCTTACATTCCTCCAGCCTCTTTTGACTGGATTATGTTTACCTAGCAGTTTTCTGGTTACTAATTTTATTTTATAGATACTTTATTATTTGGCAGGGGCCTAATGAATGCAAACAATCTAATCACTGGGAAAGAATATAGTCACTGGAATGTATAGATTTAATAGGTTGGAATTGGGAATTATAAATTAGTAGTCCTCTATGACCTTTTTGTATATGACTTAGACTTCAAAACTGTGATCAACTCCAAAGTCACTGACAAAATTCAGGTCTCTGGCTTGCAACATGAAGCACAGAACTTTGACTGGCCTGTGAGGCTCAATTTTGGGAAGGGGTGGAAGTGTGAAAGCAGCACATGCTGCTATATCACTCAGGCATTTTCTAATTTCAAAACCAAATTGGTCTCCTATCTAAGTACTAACCAGGCCCAACCCTGCTTAGCTTCCAAGATCAGACAAAATGGGGCGTGTTGAGGATGGTAAAAAAAAGAAGGAATTCTTACCATTTGCAACAGCATGGATAGACCTGGAGAGCATTATACTAAGCGAAATAAGTCAGTCAGAGAAATATAAATATCACAGGATCTTACTCATTTGTGGGATATAATGAACAATGTGAACTAATAAACAAAAACAGATCCAGAGACAGAGAAGCATTGATCAGACTGTCAAACCTCAGAGGGAAGCCAGGGGAGGGTGGGCGTAAGGGGGAGAGATCAACCAAAGGACTTGTATGCATGCATATAAGCCTAACCAATGGACACAGACACCAGGTGTTGAGGGCATGAGTGGGGTGGTGGGGGGCAATGGGGGGATAAGGACACATATGTAATACCTGAATCAATAAAGAAAACAAATAAAAATAAAAACACCAAATAGATAGAATAGAAAATATCTAATGACATTAAAAAAAAAGTTGGGAAAATTTATTTTAAAACTGCATTTTGACTGAAACTTTTATTTGTGATCCAAAGACCTCAGAATTTTCCTTATATTTTTTCAAGATGTAAGAACTGAATTGAATAAATCTGTGGAGTTTCCATGGAAATGGTGCCAATTCATTTTTTTTTTTCTGTTCCTCAGGAAAATTGTTTGGTTTAGCAATAGTGTAACTTCCTGGCAATCTTTTGGCAGTTGTGAACATAGGGCATCTGAAACACATACTTTCAGTGGGAAAATAGTTGGTTCTCATACATAGTCCCTTTTCCTTTCAGCATATAGTGAAATAATTTCTTTAACTTTTTAAAAGAGAACTTCTACAATCCCTTTAGAAAATTTTGACTCTGATGGCTATTTAATAAAAGGGCCTTTTTTTTTTTAATACCAAATAAAGAGATTATCGTTGGTGAAGCATGTACTGATTTTCCTCTTATACTACGGAATCCCAGGATATTTTAAAAATGTATTCATTAACTTAAGAATAAGCAGTTTTAATTGCCTTGTATGTCCAATGGACTGGATAGTCATAAATATCTTAAAAGGTTTAGACAAAAATGGTTGGATACAGTAAACCCTTTTAGGTACTTGTCTTTAATTTAAAAAAACATTCCCAATTATTCTTAATTCTCTTCTCTTTCTCAATTTACAGTAATCAGGGAGGTTTTTAACTTTTCATGAGGCTTATATTTCTCTAGTCCTTGCAAATACAACAATATTCTGTTCTGCTGAATCACTGATGTCCAGCGTTAAAGGAATGTAGGGAAACTGCTCTAAGTTGAGTAATCAAGAACATAATCAAGAAGTTGGATTTAAATATCTAGAAAGAAAAATATATCTAGAAAGAAAAAAATGATTAAAAATTTCGGTGTCCTAGACCTCAAAGAGTTTAAAAAATCTGGTAATCACTGACATTTTGATGCAAATTAGGTAACAAAATATGAACAGATATTAATCCAAAAATTTTATAATTAGGTCCTTGTTTCTTTTTATTATTCTCTCCTCCCCTTTTTTTCTGGGCACAAAGGGACTATGTTTCTATACATATGGTCAAATAATAATCGGTTTCATCTAGGCTTCATGGACACTTGCATCTTTCCATAAATTGTTCTCTGTGAAACAACCAGAAGAATAATTGATAAGATCAAGCCTTCCAAGGATCTCTCATTACATTTGTTACTTGTCACCTTCCTTCAGCTCCTGTAGCCTTTTTCACATTTCCCTCTTAATTCTAATAGAATTTAAATTAAAATATGGTAATTGAAAAATTTATAAAAAGTGCTTCAGGGAAATATTTTCTTAAAGAGCTCAAAGCATCCCCTCTCCTTACTCTTTCCAAAGCTCTGTGAGGTATGTGGAGGTGTCCACAGAGGAAGAGTCTTTTTAAATTTGTTTAATTCTTCAGTGACTGATGCTAATTGCACAATGAAGTTCTGCATTAATTTCTTATGAGAGCCAAAAGCTTGGTGGTAGTATAAATACGGAATCTTAGAAATGGAAAACTGTAAAATTGAATTTTTGCATGTAAATCTAAAAGCAGAATAGCCAAGTGACTCATGGGAGACTAGAAGCTCAGCTTTGTCATGTATTGCCTTCAAACACCATTTACTTAATTGGAAGAATGATCAAAGTAGAAGCTTTTTGCTGTGGAAAAGTCTACTTGAAGCCATGGATGAATATTAATAATTTTAGGGACACAGCTTTGTTTGGAAGACATTCCAATGAGCAGGTCCATTGAGGTTCTGTATATAATACTCAGTAGGTTTTCACAGTTGGCACAGCCAGTACCCAGCCATCTTCACAATGGCACAAAAAGTGACTGACTATGTGAGTGTTTAGTAGCTGTTGTGAAATTTCCTGGTTTTATTTTAATGCCTCTCAATAATTTACTGGTAACAATTTCAAGGTATTATTATTTTGGACTGAAGTTTTTTCAAAGGTAGGTTGAGGTTAAAAGTATCTGAACATGCCCATTGATTATCAAGCCAGCCAGTGTTGGTTTGACCTCTGTCACCTTTTACATTTTTCAGTTTTGACCTTTAACTAAGGCCTTATTATCAGAAAAAAATCATAATAAATAACTAGTTCTCTCTTTGCACTAGGAACCAACTGTGTGAAGGAAAATTGGGGGCAGCTGCCTCTTTAATGAGCAAGAGGAAAACAGTCCTCTTGTATGATATGTCTCTATAGCTACAGTTTTTAGCTCTCCTCTGCATGACAGGTCATTGCTCAAAAAATGTTTAGATCAAGTGTTGAAGGCAAGAATAATGATAAAAGGGTGCAAACTTTGACTGAAGTTTAATATAGAGCATAAGAAACCCAGGCTGGTCCCATTTTGGGGGCCATAAATCATCTGGCCCTCCCTCCAAGTAATCTCGGAGGTTTCTCTCTCAAGGTCTATGAAAGCACAGTCTCTGATGCGTGTTTGAGAATTTGTCTTACTTGACTGTTGTAGAACCCTGATCAACATCATCATCACCACAAATATGCTGGCCTTTGTCAATTAAAATATTGTTTTGTATTAGTATTATTATGACAACATTTTATTTGGGTTAGACAAAAGAGTAAAATTAGTCAAGTATACTTATTTAATTCTATCCCAAGAGACTTTATTTAGTATTCATAAGGCTGCTTTAACACTTACTTAGAGATAAATAAACAGAAGTGTGTGTCAGTACCTTGTTTCCTGGGACCATGGAACTTGTCACCATCAGACTGTCTTCTGGCTGCCTTTTGTTGAAACACTAAAAAATATAGCACATGTTATTTATTGAACATAATTATCAATAAGAACAAACTCTGGAAAACTAGAATGCAACACATCATTTTTCTTAGTAATAATTCTTGAATTGTATTATTTTTGAGTAGGATTATTAAGTTTACAGTTTTCTCATTTGTGCAGCTTATCAGTCATTTCAAAAGGCATTTTCTGTGGGCTGAGTAGTATAATGCCAGTGCAATGCCTCATTAAACCATTTAAATCAAGATATGATTCCATTTTGATATCAGGTAAAGATAAAAAGCTGCTTTTTGTTAAAAGTGATAAATGTTAAAATCATATGAAAAATTCCATTTGCACAGAAATTACTCATGCTTGACTTCTTGGTGATAAGCAAAGATAATGACTGTTTCTTCCAAAACAGATGAAAAGACTGCTATATTTCACAGATGTAATAATAAAAAACACACTTTATTCCTGCATCACCAGCTGGACCTCAGAACTATTAAATCAGCTTATTTGAATTATTTCATTACCTAAAAAGTTCTTTGTTCTCATTTATTATTTCTCACAGGAAATTCTATGAGACAAGTCAGCATTACTCATCCCATTTTGCAGATAAAAGATAAAACTGATTGCTTAATTTTTATTGAGCACTCACAGGTTCCGTATAGCTTTTGGCATTTGTTAATGAAAAAATGTCTACCTTTTATAACTTCACTTGAGAAACAGAACATTGCAATTTCATTTTATTTTTATTTTTATGGGTAGTTTGAATTACATGGTTTGGGCAGTGAAAGAGGCCTGAGACTTAGTTCAGTCTAATGTGTTTATAAGTGAAAGAGGTGGAAGTAACTAAATTGTGAAGGGGCTAAGTAATTTTGCAATGATAGTATAGATATGACTTAGAGCCTCAAGCATTGAACTTTAATCTATTGCTTGGTTCTTTACAACACTACTGTCTCTTCAATTCCATAACTATTTGGTTCTGCCCAAGTGCCCATAAGTAGATGAGTAGATAAAAAGCTGTGCTATATTTACACAATGGAATACTATGCAGCTGTAAAAAAGATCTCTTACCCTTTGAGACAGCATGGAGGGACTTGGAGAGTATTATGCTAAGTGAAATAAGCCAGTGAGAGAAAGCCACGATCTTACTTATATGTGGAATCTAATGAACAAAATAAACTGATGAATAAAATAGATCTAGAGATATGGAAATGTAACAGACTGACGAATCTCAGAGGGAAGAGGTGGGGCAGGAAGAGAATTTATATGCTTATATACATAACCCATTGACACACACCATAGTGTGGTGAAGGCCTGAGATGGGGGTGGGGTCAATGGAGGAAAATAAGGGGACATCTGTAATACTTTCAACAATAAAGACAAACTTAAAAAAATAAAGATGAGAAGGAGCTATAGGGAGGGGATTGAAAAGAACCTTAGAGCATTTTCAATACCCTTGTGTCTCTTGCTCTTAGCTGACCAGGATTTCCTAGAAGAATGAGGCTGAGGATGTGGAAGGAAGAACTGTCCAGTTGAATGGTGCTGGACCACTATGATCAGGAGACCATGCCTCCCAGAAGTTACCTTGGATCTCTGTCTTTGGTTTTAATATTCTTTAAACCATCTAATACTAAGGTCATATCAGGATTACTCCAGATGACACTTTTCAATTTTTTAAAAGTTCCCTAAATCATATCAAATCAATAATTATTTATGAAGCATACTAGAGGCCTGATGCATGAAATTTGTGCAAGGGGCTCGGCCCTCACAGCCACGGCAGTTTGCTTTGGACCCGGCTTCGTCTGGAAGGTCATTTGGCTGTCCAGTCTAATTAGCATATTATGCTTTTATTATTATAGATATAAATTGCTACTTGTTGTCAAGAGAGAAAGAATACTGTCCTCTTACAAACAGGAGAAGCAAAGATTTTTCAAAGTGTGATGC
This sequence comes from Corynorhinus townsendii, assembly GCA_026230045.1. Lineage (NCBI taxonomy): Eukaryota > Metazoa > Chordata > Mammalia > Chiroptera > Vespertilionidae > Corynorhinus > Corynorhinus townsendii. Next base: position 71,906,598 of record JAPDVU010000001.1, on the reverse strand, counting down.
ATTTAAGGAAAATTATATGCATGAAATGTTTCTGGTTGAAAATCAATTTTCTGCTTCAAGTTAGTATTTGGAAAGCACGCTAAACATAACTTACTGGCAAGTTCTGGGGTTATGGGCTTACATTTTTTTCTAAAATAAAATATACTGATAGATATATGACCTGTGACTATGTTTTAGAATATTAGTAGAATTTTTACAAGTGTTGCTTGATTTTTTTTCATTGGCCAGTTCTAAAAGTCTTGAAAAAATAAAACACTTTTGAAATTTTAATAACATGCAGACACTCTGTTCTTCCCCTCCCCCCCCCCCCCAAATTGTTAAGATAATAACTAAGACTGTTCAGTAAAAGCTTCTGTAGTGTGTCATCATCAATCTGGGAAATAACCAGAACTCAAAGATAAATTTGGAAAGTATGTTCTTCAAATAAAAAGTACATTAATTGGTAAGTTTTAGGAATTCTGCTGAATTCTACTGGGAACTTTGAAATGTAATTATTTTTCCAGTGTTTTGACATTAATTTGTTAAAAATCACTAGGTTTTACATAAAATATATTTTATTGAAACATGTTTTGTTGACAAGTGCCCAGCTTCCATGAAATACAATAAATGTTAAATCAACACTTTCAGTTTATAGATTAAGAACTTACAAGCATTATACTTATTTATAGTTGAGATTTTATCAGGGTTTGTTGTTGAAACATAAGGGATGGGTGGAGAATTGCAGAGGGAAAGTGGGATGTTTTGGGTAGTACTGATAACAGAACTTTTTCAAGATAAGAAGTGCACTAAGTCTCACCCACAGTACAAAGATCCTCTCTACCTGTAAACCTCCCCTGAATTCCCTCCAGCTGCACCTATTACAACTGTTCCTTGCTTCCCCCTCTATAGACAAGTTCATTTCCTTACAAAAACCAAATTAGCAATTAGCATATTGCCAAATTTACTAATTTCTCCTTGCTGTGAAAACTAGGAGGTGTTTTTGAATACCAGGTAATCTTGGAAAAGACCTACATTAACTTGTTTCCTGAAGAAAGAGCTAGCCCATCAAAATGATCGCTGATGCAAACATTCATTCCAAAAACATGAACGTTGTTAGCCTTAGAAAAGGAATAGATAGGTGTAATATTCCAGAATTTGTAAATCTTTCTTTTATAGTAAATATACGTAAGCTGAAACATTTAAAATTGCTTCCACCAGTGAGACCTTTGTTCTAAAAAGCTTTATACACTTCATATTTACCATGTTCACTCATACTACTATTATCCTATCTAATAAAAGAGTAATATGCAAATTGACTGAACTTCTGCTACACTCACATGCCACACCCACCATCCAATCAGGAGTGAGTATGCAAATTAACCCAAACAAGATGCTTGTGGCCACTGAGTGAGCAGGAGGCTTGGGTTTCCTTGGTAATGGAGGAAGCCAAGCTTTCCACACACCCTGGCTGGCCCAGGCCTCCGCTGAAGGCTACAAAGTCTCAATTATAGAAGATAAATAAATCCCAGATACCAGGGCCTCCACTTGGGTCACCGGGGAGCATAGTTGGGCTGCAAACCACCACAGGCCCCTCACCCAGGCTGCCCCATGCCCCAAGGGAACCCCCACCCTGACCCGGGGCACCCTTCAGGGCAAACCAGCTGGCCCCCACTTGTGCAGCAGTCCTCTATCCTATCTAATCCTATCTAATAAAAGAGTAATATGCAAATTGACCATCACTCCAACACACAAGATTGCTGCCCCCATGTGGTCAAAGATGGCTGCCCCCATGTGGTCAAAGATGGCTGCCCCCATGTGGACATAAGATGGCCACCACAAGATGGCCAGCAGGGGAGGGTAGTTGGGAGGGACCAGACCTGCAAAGGAGGGCAGTTGTGGGTGATCAGGCCAGCAGGGGAGGGCAGTTGGGAGGGACCAGCCTGCAGAGAAGGGCAGTTAGGGGTAACCAGGGCTGCAGGAGAGGGCAGTTAGGGGTGAGCAGGCTTGAAGGGGAGGGCAGTTAGGGGCAAACAGGCTGGAATCAATCAGGCTGTCATGGGAGTGGTTAGGGGGTGATCAGGCTGGCAGGCAGAGGCAGTTAGGGGCAATCAGGAAGGCAGGCAGGTGAGCAGTTGGGAGCCAGCAGTCCTGGATTGTGAGAGGGATGTCCATTGGACAGTGGGACATCCTCAAGGGGTCCCAGATTGGAGAGGGTGCAGGCTGGGCTGAGGGACACACACCCCCATGCATGAATTTCATGCACCGAGCTTCTAGTAAGAGATAAAAATACAATCCATGATATGGTGGGAACTGACCATTTGGTTATGGGTCATTCAGAGTTATATATGAAAGTACATATTTTTGTACTACAAGATTTGTGGTGAGCAAGATGAGAGTCTGTTTTGAACATATAGTAATTGAAAGAAAATCTGTATGCTAGAATGTTAGTGTACTTGGCATAGTGGAAGGAGTGTAGTTTTGTCTTACTATTAACAACATGTGTGACATGAGGAAACAGCTTTGTTATTTACCTTGTTAGGGCTTAGATGAGATGATCTTTAATGCCTCAGTCAGATGCTATCAATTCTTTTTTTCTAAGTCATTGCAGGCCAAATGGTGCCTGAATAAGTTCTTAAGTGGGTATAAATTTAAATAGAATACTACTTTTTTGAGGAAGAGATTATTTTGGCTGGGGGCTTAGCCCAATAGAAAAACTAGAGAGTTAAATCACAGACCAATGTTAATTTTTTATAATATATGGAGATGATCCTTTCACTGTGTTTGAATTTTTGGAAGATACTGCTTTTGACCACATTTGATTGCATTAATGTTCAAATAATGCTATCAAGCCAATTATGACATATATCAACTTTGATGACTCTGCACCAGTGAAATCTTATTTTTCTCTTCCTACGTAAGATTAGAATTTGAGAAGAAAGAAAAATTAATGCATTATTATTAGTTGTCAGTACTTTCAAACATTAAAAGAAAGTCCAAGAGAAAGTCAAACAATTCTTGAGATTCAAAATAATCTTAACAATGTTAATGTCCTAAATACCATCCCCATTTTTTTCAAATATTGGCAGAATGACTTCTGTAAATTTTTTTTTTATAAAATAGAAATGACATTGAATGGAAAAAGTTAGCATAGTATAAAATATTCAAAATGTTAAGCAAAGCGGAATAATCAGAAAAGCAGAGGAGGGAGAGAAGGTGAAATATAATGAATTCACTTGCACTATTTGTCTTTCCAGGTTGCTTCTGAAAGAACAGTCTTCACATCAACCTCATTTGCAACCTATTTCAAGCAAAAGGAATCTTCTAGAACTGCTCTTTTTAGATATCTGATAAAGCTTATTTGGCACTAGAGGCTCAGTGCACGGGTCTCTTGGCCTGGCCTGCAGGGATTGGGACGAAACCAGCAGTTTGACATCCCCTGAGGGGTCCCAGAGTGAGAGAGCACTCTGCAAAGTTGCTGTTGCTCAGCAGCTCCTGCATTGACATCTTCCCCCTGGTGGTCAGTGTGCGTCATAACTACTGGATGGTCCACTGGTCCTAAAGGTAGCTTAGGCTTTTATATATATAGATTATTTCAAAATAGCTAAGGTAATGAAAAGTCTGTGCAATAGCTAAATGCATTTGTAAATATATGAATTATAAATGATAAATCCCTTGATGTTCCATACTCATTAGAAGTCTAAAATGAAATGTTTAGAACTAAATGCCTATCACTGATTCTTGAAGCTAGAGATTTGATGTAAAATAAAACATGCAGATCTGTATTGTATTCTGGATTCTCAGGGAACTGTACAGGTAGCAGCAGTGTGTTTATTATTCACTCAACAAGCTTCCATTAGGTTGCTAACTCTGTAGTCAAGTGCTATACTAAGTCCTGAGGATACAAAGGTAAGTAAGACTCCACCACAATTTCCATGCTGTCCTCCATTCATTGAAGCAAAGGTCAAATGTGTCATTAGTGCCTACTGAAGAGAGAGGATAGAGATTAAAATACTCAGAAAGGACAAGGGTTGTAATGCAGCCCTTGCAGCCTTACTCTTCCTACCTTGATCCTCCAATGTGCACCCTAAAAAAGATAATTCCAGAAAGGGAGAAAGAGGTGAAATAAAGCAATATAAACAACCCCTTTGTCTGGCCAGCAAAGACAGGGAAGAAAATATTCTAATCCTATAAGTGGTCATACTTACTAATCAAACTGAAACTCAGAATAGAGGTATAGTCTCTTCTCAAATTGACTGAGATAAATTGTGCACTCCAGGCAGCTTAAAAGCACCATTTCATTTACTAGCAATATTCCATGGTATTAATTTGGACAAATTTATCAAACACAGGTTACCACATTTGGATAAGTACACTATGGGTGACATAGCCACAGATTGTCATTTCAACTACATAATATGAAGATCTTTCACCTGAAACTAGTTTACTGCTGGGCAGACATATAGAGTCAGGAATTGGCCCCTTTTTTTTTGGGGGGGGGGAAGAATTTGCAAACAACCACCAGCACATATGAACTCACTCACATGATTATAGTTGACTGTTGAGATTGGTAGAAATGGAAAGTTGGAAAGCACATATCTGTGTGAAGGAAAATGGCATAGAGATTCTAATTCAATGGCAATACCAATGGATGCTGTTATTTCCTAAGGAGGAAACATTACTTTTCTTTTCAATTCGTAATGGAAACTTTGTCTGATAAGAGTGTTTCCATAAAAGTCCTCTCCCAAACCAGGAAATCTCACTATAAATTATTCTTTCTACTTCTAAGGACCTTAATTTTTACAAGAGTAGAATACCAACTGTCTTTTTGTTGCATATTTACTCCTTAGAATGCAATAAGAATCTTTCCACTCTAGAATGTTTCTACTACACCACTGGGCAAGCAGGTCTTACTGCTCTTGTTAGGAGGCGGGCCACGTGGATTGCTTGCATAGCACTGGGCTGAGGGTTTACCTCCTCCCATATGACTTCATTCTGACTCACTGCTTGAGTTTACTTTATGACCATTTGTAGTCAATAAGAAAATGATGTAAGTGTATATATTACTCTAGTGACATCCTTAGTAATTTTCCCTATTGTTTCAAAGAGAAGTGGTTTGCGTTGTTAGAAAGTCACTGTAATACTCTAGTAACTATGATGAGTTCACCTTTTGGTTCATACTTAGTAATCACCAAAAGTAATTTCTCTCTGTGTTTTTTTGTTTGTTTTGTTTTTCTGATTTAGGAAATAGTGCTATCCTGAGAAGCAACCAGTAGGATCTGAACCTGGTCATGCTTACTTTGAACAAACATTAAATACTAGGTATGTTAATAAGACTCTAAAAAAGAAAATTTCTATACATGCAGATTGAAAATAACATATACAGAATGGGAAATTTCAAAAGAACATGGCTGTGCCTACTTGTTCTATGTAATATTTAATATTGGTAGTTAATAATTTGGAAAAGTCATGCAAGATGATGTCTTGGGATAATAACCCAATGGAAGAAGCAAAAAGCACAGTACCTGGGGAGATATGGCGGGTCCTGTCTCACCTCTGTACTACAGCACACCTTTCAGCATAGAGACTACCATTTCTGTATCCTATTCTGTGCCCTCTACTATACATATGTAGTTGTAGTTCTCATGAAAACTCTCCAAAGTAGGTATTAGTATTTCTTTTTTTTAATATTAAGTAAATAAAATAAGATCATGTAACTTCAACATAATTATAAAACTTTTAACTGGCTAAGTCATAATTCAAATTCAGTTTCTTCAGGCTTCGCAAGATTCATGAATTTTACTCTACCGGCTGCCAGTTCCCCAGAGGTGCTTCCCAGTGGGACAGCCCCACAGAGCACCTTATTTTTCTCTAAGGAATACATATTTAAAGTAGAATAAAAAAGGCACATACATTAAATGTGCTGGTGAAAACTATTGTGAATTCAGCAAATCTAAAGTGAGAATAAAGAAAATTTGTGTCGGTAGCTAGCTGTTTGACACATCTATGATTTCATCTTCAGATGACCGTTCTCTCAAGTATTAAAATGTTTAAAATGTTTACTCTGTCTTAACAATGGAAACAAACTAGGTCATGGTTTCTCAACCTCGGCACCACTGACATCTTGGACTGGATAATTATTTGCAGTGGAGCCTGTCATGTGCATCGCAGGATGGTTAGCAGCATCTCTGGTCTCCATCCATTAAATACAAGAGTACTGTCCCAGTCGGGACAACCGAGGATGTCTTTAAACATTGCCAAGTGTGTTCTGGGAGGCAAATCACCACCAGTTAAGAACTACTACTCGGACTATTAAGCTTCTTACTGAAGACACCTTTAACAGAGACTCTAGAAATGCCATGGTTAGGAGAAAAATATCAGCATTCACTCGGCTGCTGAATGAAAATCTAAGCACTTGATAATATTTGCATTTATTTTCACAGGAAATGCAAATCCTTTAATGTCAATTCATACCACAGTTGCATACTGCCTTTCCCCTCCTTCGCTGATATAAAGAAATTGAATTTCTGGAAGATGAGGCTAGAAAAGTTAATCATTATTATGCCAACACTCTAACAGATGGTCTGCAAAGCTCTTAGGTTTTATTCAATGTCTCTGTGATGTTCCACTGTGAGAAGGAAAGAGTGCATTAAAACACTTGGGTTACACAAGCAGGCTTGATACCCTCTAACAAACAGCGTGCACATAGGTCTGAATAACTGCTCCTTTGAAGAGCCACACTGGACCCCTTTCGGGGGAAGGAGAGAAGCAGAGAGAAAATCACAGGGGAATACAAGGACAACTGCGTACCAATAAAATGATAAATGTTTCTCTGCCCCGAGAGCACCTGTAATGTTCATTCCAAATCCTGAAGTTAAATGGTTTGGACAAGGTCACCCAGCCAAAGAGTAGGACCAAAGGTCCCTGACTTAAAGCCTGCTTTAATCCACTTGGCCATATTTCTTCACTAATGAGGACAAAGACCATTCCACTCTGTTACATTTACAATGCTACGCATTATTTTTCCTAAGAGATTCTACAAGTTTTTTTTTTCTTGTTTGCATTTCCACTACATTATATGTGATCCATTTCAAGTATAAGTGAATTGCAAGTGGAAAATTCCCAAGAGCAACTGAGTTGTACTTGACATTTTGGGGTCCTTGTAGCTGAGTGGCTCTCAAAAAGTCCTACACAGCTTTGTTGCACTGCAAAATGCCAAGGGCAACTCAGTAGCAATTGAAAATTGAAAGGGAAATTATATTCTACTCCAAATCAGAAACATGGATTCTGAAAAAGGATCTTGGTTCTATTAATTATGTGAGAAAAAGTGGGAAACTGTCCTTTGATGTTAAAAAATTTCCCCCAATAGGCAATCATCTCTTTGCATGATTTGTGAATATAGTTTTACTACCAATTTATCTATACTATGCAAGTGCTCATTTTCTTTCCTTGATTTGTCTTAAATCAAGAATGCTGTCACCAAGAAGCACTGTAAATCCATGTTAATTCCTCTATATTCTTGAAGCTTAATGAACCTGGTCCTTTTCAATATTACATGGAGAAAAAGGTTGGAGAATACAATAACTGAAAGCAAGCAGACTTCAAAAACTTTACATTAGAAAATGAGTTACTTTTTTGTGGTTGTGAACATAAAATTAGGTATAGTATAAGAAGGATAGAATTTTAAAAAATGAGAAACATAACTTTCAGGTAAAAAATCCATGCATTTAATTGTGCATTAATGTTACATTTTTGGAAATGTAACATTTTTCTCTGATATGTTTTGCTGTCTGAGAGCAGTTAGAATGCTTAGCTATGTGTAAATGTCCTAGAACTTGGTCCCTCCCTGTGTGGGTCCCCTCTCCACACAACTCAGGGAAATAGTTACTTACATTTATATGTTTATATGTTTTTTACAGGATATGATAAAGGACACAGAGGCACAATCAGATGAAGAGATACATAGAATGAGGTCTGGGAGGGTCCCAAGCCTACATGTTTCTGTCCCCATGGATGTGTTCCCCTCCCAGTATGGACCTGTGTGCCAGCCTTGGAAGCTCTCATAATGCCCTCCTTTTAAGATTTTATAGCAGCTTCTTCACCTAGACATGATTGATCCTTAACTCCGTTTTCCCTTCTCAAGAGAATGAAGGTTGGGCAAAGCTTCTAATCATGGCTTTGTTTTTCCAGTTACTAGCCCCTCATTCAGAGCCCACACAGAGTTGCCTCATTAGAACAAAAGACACTCATATTACTCAGGAAATTACAAGGGTTTCAAGAGCTCTGTGCCAGGGGTAGACATTCTATATAATAAAAGGGTAATATACAAATCAACCGAATGGCAAAACAACTGGTCGCTATGATGCACACTAACCACCAGGGGGCAGATGCTCAATGCAGGAGCTGCCTCCTGCTGGTGGTCAGTGTGCTCCCACAGGGGGAGCGCTGCTCAACCAGAAGCTGGGCTCATGGCTGGCGAGCACAGTGGCCCACCTCCACGGCAGCGCTAAGGATGTCCAATTGTGGCTAAGCCGTCAGATGGACATCCCCCTGAGGGCTCCTGGACTGTGAAAGGGTACAGGCCAGGCTGAGGGATGCACATCCCTCCCCGCCCCCCCCCACCCCCCCGCTCAGTGCACAAATGTTGTGCACTGGCCTCTAGTATGTATATATATTTAATTATTTCACAAAAGCCAACATGATTTTCCTGTATGACTGGTTTGTTTGCTTAGTCCCTTTGCCAGTATTTTCTTGAGTTTCTGAAAGAGTAAGTTGGGATTCTGCATCCTGCTCTCATCTTTCCTTTCCTACTCCACATCCTTCTTCTTTGGCTACATTAACAGACCCTGGATGTGCCTATATTCTGCTACCACTTCAGTGGCAATTCTATTTAATATATTCATGTGAGCTAGAAAAAAAAGGGAAGATCTGGTGACTTCTACCCTGTGGAATGCAAATAGCTTCGAGAAAGAATTGGCTGACGAGGAAACTACCTTTTATATACTTACATGTAAAAAAAATTTTTTTTTAAATTATACATTATAACACTGGTTCCTCTCTGCATATAACACAAATGTTGTGAGAACAAACTAGATTGTGGTTTTGAATTAGAAAGAATTCTTATGAAGTTTTAAGGGTGTCTAGCTCATTAGTATGTGAGATAAATAGCCTTTATACTTTCTAAGAAATTCAAGATTTCTAAGATTCTTTAAAGTTCCTTTGTGTGTGTGTGTGTGTGTGTGTGTGTGTATGTGGCCAGAGTGGCTCAGTGGTTGAGCATCGACCTATGAATCAGAAGGTCATAGTTCCGTTTCTGGTCACATGCCCAGGTTGCGGCTTTGATCCCCAGAAGGTGGCGTGCAGGAGGCAGCCAATCAATGATTCTCTCTCATCATTGATGTTTCTATCTCCATCTCCCTCTCCCTTTCTCTCTGAAATCTTTAAAAGTATATTTTTTTTAAAAAAGAAAAAATGTAGCTAAGATAGCCAGATATTTGATCAAATATTAAGCATTCCAGACAGCACAAGCAACAAATGAAGATAATAAAGACAACATGAGATTTGAAGAAAAATAAAATTCCCCCAAATCTTATATAATAAAGATGTAATATGCAAATGGTCATTATACCGTGAAGTGTAATGACCGACCGGAGGGTGGGGCAGTGAGCTACAAGAGGGCAGCGGAGAGCTACAGGAGGGAGCAGGGCAGCAAGCTATGAGGGAGGGCGAGGGAAGCTACAGGAGGGCGGGACAGCAGGCAGAGAGCTACTGGAGGGTGGCAGCAAGCTACTGGGGAGCTACTAGTGCATGGATTCATGCACAGGACTACTAGTTTAAAAATAAAAGCAAAATGAAATAAAAATAACAACCAAACTTTTGAATTATTATATACTGCGCCCCCCTCTCCAATAAAAAGCAAAGAACAGTACACCAAAGAAGAAACAGAGAACAAGAAAGAGCTCATAGAAAATAAGACAATGGCAGCCAATTGAAGGACGAGAAGATAAAGTGCAAAGAGGAGAACCACACAACAGGAGAGTCTGTACTTGTGGTCCAGAGAACTCCAGACTCAGGACAGAGAAGATGATGTACCTCCTTGATGATTTCTAAAATATAACCAAATTATTGTATTAAGCTACATCTATGTTCTCGCTTTAATAATATTCATTGGTAAATAGCAACCTTGTCAATGAGCCAGTAATATTCTCAAGGTCACTATGACAATCTGAGAGTTTCTAATTACAGCTTCTCCCCTGCCTTAATAATCTAGATAATTGTTCCAGCACATTTAATTTTAGCTGAAACATTTTTAAAATTTGTCATCATTTCCTATTTTTTAATAGTTTCTTGAACATTATCAGCAGCAGTACTGTTAAATACTGGTAAGTACATTATAAACTGGTAAATAACATATATATCATCTCAGATTTCTTATACAAATCTCTCAGTGCAAATAGCTTAAGTAATAGAATGATTTCTTTTGAACCTATCAAGCACAGATAAGTAACTGTGTTCCTTTAGGGCGGATTTATGGTATATATATCTAAATTTTCTATTTTGGTAGTTGATTTAGATTATTTCAATGTGTAATGTATTGCCTCTTAGCTTTAGTTATCACCCAAACATTTTGTTTTATTCCAAACATTTTGTTCAAAAATCTCTAATAAAGGGTCACATTGTACTCTGTATTATTTGCATATTTGTTGCCTAGAAACTCCTCTGAGATGGAGACATTGTTTTATTCCATATTTTCAGTTCTTAGGATGTCATCTTAGCGCAAAAATGCACTCAACACATTCATTTGCATGCCTTGCACTGATAAATAAAAGTCCTCTCCTACACATTATGGACTCATGAAACATTGATATCGAAAATAAAGTAGAAATTCGATGACAGACGAAGTGAATCTTAATAATTGGGTGAAATGCAATTATCAGAGAAATTATGGTTATATATCTGAGATCCTAGTATCTCTAAATGGAATTAGGAGCCAAAAGTAAAGTACCTACTTTATTTTCTTATGTTGCACATCATTCAGAGTTGAGCTTCCCTCTTATAGAATTATGGAGGGGAAAGTCAAAAAGAATTTCTTCACACATGCTATGGCTTCATGTTCATTGGGAGGTTACTCAAAATTATCCTTCTTAGTGAAGAATTAGAAACCAGACCCTTGCTCACTAGTTCTCTTTATCCATTGTTTCTAAATTTTACAATAGGCCAGTGCAACTTACCTATGATATGGAAATATAGTTTTTCTCTTTAGGATTTTAGATCCCACCAAAAAGAGAGGACAACCCTATACCCAAACAGACACAAACAAACAACAAAAGACATTACCTTGAGCTATGTAAGGGGTGGTTTCTGCTTTCTGAGGGATATTTGTGGGCCGAGGTGTAGGAGCAGGTGGTCTGTTTATAATGAAAGACCGGCCTCCAATTCTTTTCTTTGTACTTAAATTGGCCAGGATCATGTCATATTCACTGTCATCAATCTCAGCAAAAGTGTATGGGTCTTCCTCCTCCTTCTCCTGCTCCTTTTCATCTGTCTTTTCTTCCTCTCCTTTGGGTTCACCTCCTGTTTCCTGGTTTGCACTGGGGTCCCACCAATTTTGACTTCTTTCCATTTGGCCTTCCAACATTTTCCCTGCTAATGAAATATTTAGATGGTGGTTACTCTTCAATTATATGCAATAGTTTTTGATGTTCATCTATTACTTGCCTGAACTTCCCCCATAATAATTTATATATTATATCCTAAATTCCAAAAAGGAGAAAAATGAACCATGGAATTTACCAGCATATCCTCCTGCAGTTTGTAATTGCTAACTTTGTAAAGAAAAAAGTTTGTTTAAGACATGGATTTCTTTCAAAACATAAATAAGCATATAAATGGTTTTTACATAGTTTATGAATGATTTAGTATCAGGAAATTGAGTTATAAAATTAAGCCTCAAAATCCAAATGCTTTGAAAACTTGTGTTTTTCAAGTATAATGCTCTCAGATTTTTTTTTTCACTTGACGTCATATTACTTTCATAGATGTTGCACTGGGCATTCTGCCTAAAATTTAATTTCTCTGAAAACAACAAGGTGGGATATCTAAAAGCACTTTCATTTGGTTTCTTATGGTAAGTCTTGCTTTGATGATGACAAACTGACCTTTGAACTCTTGATTTCTACAAGCCAATATGAACCTCTTTCTTAGGTAAAGCAAAATGAAAGTAGAGCTTATGACCTAAAAGAGGACCTGAATATTAATTCTTATGAAAAGAATGAATAGTCTTTGATGGTTTTTATACTTAGTAAAATCTTTACATATTTTTATGAAAATGTATTAAATGTTTTAATAGCAGTTACTTAGAAAATAAAGACATCACACTTTGATTAATGAATAAGTTGAAAATAATTTTGATGGTTCTCTGCCAGACCAATGAGAATTAAAAAAATAATTTTCCTTTAACAAATGTTTTGCTTAAAATATTAATGAAAACAATAAAATGTTTCTATGTGGTTTTGGGAAATTCAGGCACGTGAACTAAAGAAGGATGAGTCTTTCCCTGGGGTGAAACTCTGACCAAAAAATTAAGTTAACTTACAAATGTTGTAGTGGAAAAAATTAGGAATTACAGAGAAAGATGAGTTGTAGAAAAGAATAAGAGAAGATTATTATACGAAATTCATCAATTTTGGGGGGAATAGATATATGAGAGACCAAGATCATTTTCCGATAGTCTTCAATTTGATTGTTTCAGTTAATTTAACCTAAGAAGTATACAGGTCAAAACACTTGTAACTAACTTTTAAAAATAATGTATCTTTATTGTTGAAAGTATTACAGATGTCTCGCTTTTTCTCCCCATTGACCCTCTCTACCCTGCTCTCCCACCCGTAGGCCTTTATTGCACGACGGTCTGTGTCTATGGGTTATGTATATACACATATAAATTCTTTGGTTATAACTAACTTTAAAATAACCATGACTTGCCTTTTCCCTAAGAATAATACAATATTGAGATTTTGACTTCATGACTGTTTCACTGACAGCATCACAGGTAAAGTCAGATTAAGTGTGTGGGAAACACTTTTATAGTCTTTTATTTTTGGTGGAATGTGCCAACTATCTTACTTTTCAGAATTGATTTCCTGAACTGTTACCTTTGTTTCTCCACCCACTTCCCTTCCCAACTCTTTCTAAAGTTGGGCTTGCACCAGAAGTAATACACTTTACTTTTTATTTCCCAGTGCATCAGGTGATACTTTTCATGTTAGAGTGGGACCTGCATTTTCTCAATGCATGTTGTACATTAGTAAATAAAGATTACAATGATTCCAATTTTTGAAGTAATAGGGGCAAGAGTGTATAACAAAGAGAAGAATCCCTAAAATCCCAGGAAACCTGTTCAGAGAGGTATTTGACATGTTCTAATTATAGACTCTATGGTCTTGGATCTGAGTCAGAGAGGAATCCTAAGTTATAGCTGTCTTGCAAGCTTGTTGTAAAGATAGAAAGAGACACGCATGCTATTTATAAACTGAAAAGTGGCCTGTAGTGTTTTATATTACTGTTTCCTACGTGAATATGTCTGTAAATCCATCATGGGGAATTTGATGCTTAGGGCATTGATGAGGAGGCCTCTCTTTTACAGTAACTGGAGGACATATGAAAGCTGCTCTTAAAGGACAATTCCTGAAGGTATCACTAGCTGAAGTCAAAGATCATATATAAAGTCGCCAGCCAAAAAGTAAGGGGAAGCTTGCAGTCTTACTTTCCCAAATCTTAATCAAAATATATTAAGAAAAAGATGTTGGTATTTCATTTTCCACTTACTGCCAACATCAGCCCTATGAAAAGATAAGATTAAAAGTATCAGTATATGACACATAAAAACAGAGATTTTAAATAAAATGTGGGTTTTTGTTTTATTTTGCTTTTTATATTTGGTACTTTTCAGAAAATATATTAGCCAAAATTACACTTCTGAATACTCTGAGCAGAGTAGTTTTAATACTCCTAGTCAACATAACATATGCAGAAAGTTCCATTAGGAAAAAATACAATTTAATATTAGTTTCTTTGAGAAATTTAACCTGATAGAAGACAACTTTGCCTCACAACAATTAATTTTAATAATTACATGAAATTATTCACATCTGTTAAAATGACATAAATATACCAGAATTTTGATGTCAGTGTACTACTAATCTATGCCCCTGCCCCCACTCCCAAGATTGATACACCTACTTCATTGATCTATCTTAATGATCTATGTGAGCTTGGCACTTGGTAGGCAATCAATAATATCTGCTGAACGAGTGAATGAATCAGAGGAGGTGCCCCTGAGGTTTTCCATACTTTCCATTAAGCAGTAGTTTCCATCTCTAAATACAGTGCATGACCTTAGTACAGGTTAAGTTGATCAATTTGAATTTTCATAGAGACAGGGCCTTTAAGAACACAAATATTAAATGTCATAGCTTCAAAATTTACTTTTTGAAATAGCGCTCATATATTTTATAACCTTCTAGGACTCAACAACTAAAGTACTGTGACAAATGGAGTTTTGATGTTTGTTTCATCTTCCTCATTAAATTTTCTTTGTAAGAACATTTTCTGAATTTGGAAAGTAAATATAAACTAGGGATCAATAAAGTGAGTGAAAATGAGTGACTGTAAGAGTGAACGTGAAGATAGACGTTTCCAGTCTATTGCATACTCCAGGCTAATCAGACCCAAATCCCAGGAAACCTGTTCAGAGAGGCACTGGACACATTCTAAGTACTGATTCTATGGTCTTGGATCTGAGTCAGAGAGGGAATCCTTAGTTATGGCTGCCTTGCAAGTTTGTTGTCAAGATAAAAAGAGACATACATGCTCTTTATAAATGGAAAAGTGATCTGTAGGGTTCTATATTATTGTTTTCTTCAGTGAACATGGAAGCTCTTCTTGATATCCATGACCCTCTCCTGCATTACACCTCTTAATCCTTCATTTGGGAGCAAATGCGGTCACAGCCACTTAACTGTTCTCCCACTTAAGCAATATATGTGTAGGGTGTTCTTAGACTCTGCTCTCAGTGCAATGTGCTAAACCTTCTGCCACTTGCTTCCTTTGATGCTACTGACTGAGTGAAATGCCCAAAGTCATTTTCAAATCTACTCTAGCCTTTCTCTTTTGCTAGAAGAGCGTTTTTTAGAAGCAAAGCTGTCATTTACTTTTCCTATTAACTGAGGTTTATTTCCTGGGAAGAGTTTACAGATTACTTCCTTGTTTTATTTTCATTTTTTTTACTTAAAGCTTTGCAATGAGACTTTGTTCCAGAAGAAAGGACGGAAGGAAAGGAGGAACAGAGGGAGGGAGGAAGAAAGGGTTAGTGGCAGGGATCTCTGGCCTATTTCCCAGGCCCCAGCTCTTAAAGAACAGAGTAAAGCTGCTCTTAGTTTTAGAAGCTGATCTTCTCTGTATGGATTTGCCACTGCCTAATATGCTATGTACGTCTGTCAAAGTGTTGTTGTTGTTTTAATCCTTGAATTTACCTTGTAATGTGAAGGGAGATTTATCCAGTTGCAGGGCAGCAACTACAGGTCGAGGTGGGGGAAGAGGTGGTCTGTCATCCATGAGTGGTTCTTGTGAGCTGATTTCTGCATTATCTCCAGGAATGAACATATACAAATCATCATACTGGTCCTCAAAGCTCCCACTGTCAATCTCGGGTAGGCTGTGCTTGGTCTCAGTGCCTGATTCATTCTCTTTTTCTTCCTTTGCTGTTTCATTTGCCTCAGCTCCTTCAGCACTCTGCCGCTCTGTCTGCCCACTTTCATGATGAAATGCTGAGTTCTGTATGGCTGTTTATGATAAAGATTGTATGATTTCATTTAAACAAACCATCTGGAGGCATTTCCTAGTTTGTAATTTCATACAGAAGTCGTAGTTGCTAATAAAACTTTTATGATGTGGTGTAGTGGAGAGTTGACAAATGCGTAATTTTGGTGGACAGTCATTCTTGGGCTTTTAAAATATTTACCAAATGAACAGTTAAAGCTCCATTATCTTGCTACCTCAGTATGAGGCACACTCATACATATAATATTCTGATTCTCTAGAGTTCCTGTTCAAGCAGATTCATAGATATGACTGCATTATTGCATTTTTATTGGAAAAACAGTATAACTGACATAATAAGTAATAAGTGATGGAAAAGGTAAGGATGAGGAAAAATAAATCTTACCTTGCTTGTAAACAAGGCCATAAAAATATATCTGTGATTCTTATTTAGTTATTATTTAAATATTTACTTATCAACAGATGATACTTTAATTCTTGAAAATGTTACTTGAGAAAAGTGTTAATCTATTTTGCACGGGGAAGGCATCCAAATTACCCATAGTAGATGAATCTTTCTAAGGTTCAGTTTTCACCTATAAAATGTATTCTATCTTGAAACTTAACCAAATGATCCAAATTCCCTCCATCTAAGAATCGTGGTTCCAATATTTGTGTTTACACTGGATAAAATAAATGTTCTCTAATCACTCAGGAAAAAGATAGAAAAAAGATATTATAATGCAATACCTTTAAATCTTAAAAATTGTTTATATTCTCTTTATAATAAGTCTGCTCTAAATTAAATATCCACACAATTTTAAATAAAAGCTTTTGACTCTCTGCATTGCAGGGAATATGTGAATTGTTGTCAATGTCAGTGCAAAGGAAAAGCAGATAATTGTTTTAAAGTGCTGCTAAACTAAAGTATAGCTAAAGAAGCAAAAGAGTGGAGTATGGAAAAAGGACAACAGTGTGGTGATTGCCAATGGGAAGGGGGATGGGAGGGAGTGGAGGGGGATACATGGTGATGGATGCAAACTTAACTTGGGGTGCTGAACACACAACACAGTGTACAGGTGATGTACACTGTGCACCTGAAACCTGTGTAATTTTGTTAACCAGTGTCACCCCAATACATTCAATGAAAAGAAAAACAATGTGGGGAAAAAGAAAAACGATTTTTAAAATGCAAGTTTACACTGTAGAAAATTTTCAGCAGTAGAAATATCATGCCTCTGAGGGTACCCCATATTTCTATACTGTCCAAGCAACAGACTCTCCTTGGTCCTTGTTGATCATTCCCAAACCAGGAATCTAGCCCTGGAGAGTCAGGTAAGGTAGTGGGTCCATAGGATTTAGGAAGCTTCATAGCAGTGGTGGGAGCAATTGGAATCTGCTGACTAAGGGTGGGGTTCTATGCTTCATCCCTTTTCCCATGAACGAGCCTGAGGCCTGAGTCCCATCACACTGAGTTTCACATATGAGACAGTTCCAGGTCCAAACTGTCTGTAGGAATGATATTGTTCTGTGCAAGTCACTGAAATAATGTTTCCTTACTACTGTTCTTCTGAGGATTAAATGTCATATTGAATATATGGCCATTGTTAATGATGGTCTGTATCATCACTTTCATTATTATTAAATATAATTATAACATTTCTCATATTAAAACATGTGTTAATGAATTACTTTAATATTTAGCATTCTTTTGTGTTCTGTGATAATGTTTGAAAGAGTTTCCTGATTTTGCCAAAGTATGCTCCTTAAAGCATTGTATTTGAATTTATTTGATTTGCAGGCCAGCCTATCTATCATTTGGAAAACTAGTGGTCAATAATACTTAACTGAGCATCAACTGCACACTGTTAAAAGCACAAATGCCCCGAGGCAAAAGCATGCTTGATGTGTGAGATGTGACCATGGCTGTGAACATGCAGGGGAGTGGTGACAGATGGGATGATGATCTAGGGCCTCGCGGGCAATGACACAGATTATATGTATAATGTGCAGATTGTATGTATCCTTCATGACATAGTGTATTTGGGTGGCAGATGTGGAAGCCGCTATTGGCAGGGTTTCTTAAAAGCTGTGTTACTGACATTTTGGACTCCTGTGTTGTATGGGGCATGTCCTGTAGGAAATTTAGTAGCATTCCTGTTGTCTCTGCTCTTAAATGCCAGTTTCAAATCTCCCTTCTCAAATCATGCCAATAAAAAAAATTTTCCGTTCAGTAAGTCAGTCAAAAACAAATACCATTTGATTTCACTTATATGTGGAATCTTAAGAACAAAATAAACACACAAAATTGAAACAGACACAGACGCAGACACAGAGAGCAATCTAATGGTTGCCAGAGATGGGACTTGGGAGACTGTGTGAAGAGGTGAAGGGATTTAGAAGTACAAATTGGTAGTTATGAAACAGTCACAGGGATGTAAAGTACAGCATAGAGAATATGGTCGGTAGTACTGTAATGACTATGTATGGTGCCAGGTGGGTACTGAAAATATGAGGGGGACCACTTTGTAGAGTATATAATTCTCTAACCACTATGCTGTACCCTCGAAATGAGTACAAACTAACACTGAATGTAAACTCTAATTGTAAAAAACCCTCTATTCATTGACAAATATCCTCTTTTGGGTACAGAAAATAGCCCTCCATTGAGAGCCACAGTGCTACTGCAATAATCCAGGGGAGCTGATGACAGTGTGGACTAGTAATAATCACAATGAAATCGGAGAAATGGCTGAATGCTGGCTCTCTTTTGAAGGTACAGCCAACAGTATTACCTGACAGGTTGGATATGGGGAAGGAGACATAGTAAAAAAGCCATGATGACCAGGGTTTTTGGCCTGAACTGATCAACGATGGAATCTTCACTTGCTGGAAAGGGGAAGTCAGTAAGTGGAGCAGGTTGGGTGTGGCAGGAATCAGGGCTTCCAGATTTGGAAATGTTAGGTGGGAAATGCGTATCAGACATGCTCGTGAAGCAAGCTGTCCCATACCAATGAAATCTGACATAATGGGCACAGTGACATATCTACAAGACTCTGAATTAGTCTTCAGACATGAGACTATAGAATTACATCCCCTTGCAGTCAGTGAGGAGCTTAGAGAATGTCTTTGTCCAGCTTTCCAATTTCCTAAATGAGGAAACTAAGGTCTGAAAAGAATGTTTAAAAATAAAAAACACACTGAAAAAATATAGTTATTAAATAGAATATTTACATCAACCTGACTTCTGTATTTTCTTTGGGTAGGAAAAACTGGTGTTTGATTATTAAGCATTGAACTCAAAAGTACTTAAATTAGCAAAATAATTTCATAATATCTATGCCATATTATAAATTGAAAGTATTTAAGTTAATTACCTTTTCATGCTCTCTTCAGCCTTACTTTTCCAGTTACATATATGTAATACAAACATTATACATACAGGTATATGACATACAGGAACACTTACTGGGAAAATATGCAGAAAGTGAGATAGCATCCTCTTCATAGTCATATTCTTGCTCATTATTTCTACTAACTTCTTGGATCTGAAAAATGAATGTAATTTTCAATAATATGCATTAATCGTAATAAATATGCATTTATTTTTATTTTTTTATATTTTTATTGATTTCAGAGAGGAAGGGAGAAGGAGAGAGAGAAAGAAACATCAGTGATGAGAATCATCGATTGGCTGCCTCCTGCAGGCCCCCTAGTGGGGATTGAGCCTGCAACCCAAGCATGTGCCCTTGACTGGAATCAAACCCGGAACCCTCCAGTCTACAGGCCAATGCTCTATCCACTGAACCAAACCAGCTAGGGCATAAATATTCATTTTGAATATGCTAAATTAAAAGTGATACATAGAAATAAAAAGGTAGTTTTAAAGGTTTTATTTAAATACTTTAATTTGATTACATTACTTATTATATTTGTGCCATCTATGATAACTCAGTGACATATAGTATTTAAAGTATAACTGGGGCAATAGAATATCTAAAATAAGCAATACATTCATTTAAAAGTGAAATTTACTGTAACTACTTTAAGATTCAAAGAAATAACCATGAAATTTAGGTGTAATAAATAACTCCCAAATAAAATTGAACACAACTATTTCTCTTGAAAACCATGAAATTTGCTTCCTTTGAATATTTCTGAATCTTTTTACCTGTTCAAAAGGCATTCTTAATCACATCAAGTATATAATACAGTGAAAAACATGAAGTTGTAAAACAGTTTATTTTCCACCTTTAAAAAGAAACCAAGAAAGGGAATTTATGTTTGTCTCTCTGAAATCAGTTCCTCTATACTTAGAAGGGAGGATTACTGAGAAAGGACAGAAACCTATTCTTTCTGGAATTGCTAGTCTTGTAATCTCTGAAAGAGGCACTGGTTCTACATTCAGGAAACATCTTTGTGTTTATAGAAAAAGTTAGTAGATAGTTCTATTTATGCAAAAGCATCTAGGGTAAAGAATGGCGCCTGTTGAATTAACATAGGTCATATTTGGTTACCATGAACTCCACATAATTATTCAAATGACTTATGCCTTTGTTCTTAATAAAATTGATTGAAATAATTATGTTATTTGCTCTTTGATGGGACTGACCCTTTAAAATTGAAAGCATCCATATTACAATATTATTAAATTTATGTCTGCCTTGGTATGTAAGGATATTTGGTCTACATATCAATTTCAACAATTTGGTTTGTCACCCACTTTGGCCATTGGGAGTCCAATGGAACTTCTTCTTTTTTTAAATAAAAAACTAAAGCTATTCAGAGAAGCAGCCCAGTCTTTCATTTCCAGTGGAATCATAAAAATAAAAATCTCTTCAGTATTTTTTTTTAAGAGAACTTGATGCAGAAGTTCATGTTCTATGTAAATTATATTTTCCCCTTGGTGGACTCAATCAAGGGAAATGAAAATCATGTAACTTTACTGGGGAGATTGACATGTTGATTGATATTTGTATGCTGTGGTATTAAAATAATTGTCTAACATAGCCATTCATTGTTTCCAAGTGGCCTGATCTCTACATTTAATAAAGTAGATTAAATATCTATTAAAAATGCATAATACTCTTAAATCATATAAAGTTTTTGCTAATTGAAAAATAGGAATGGTTTTCAAAGATTTCAGAAATTATGTAAACATTTTCTTTATACTATTCACAAGTATAGATATTATAAGCCCAAGATCAGCAGGAATTTATAAAAAAGCTGTGTCCAAGTGTATATAGGTATAGGTGAGTTGACTGATGTTGAATCATAATGCCATCAATTTTCTGCGAGGGTTAAATTAGATAATGTAAGCAAAACACATATCAAATCTACCACATAGTGAGTGCTCAATAAATACAATCTGCATATGTTAGATTTTTCTTCATCATATAAAATATAGATCTACATTTAAGAAAGAATGGTGACCACATTAGTTTAAAGGGGGGGGGCATTATCAATATGTACCAATAGTTATTTAATGCATGTCTTCTTAATTGTGTGCCTCTTGAAGTTCTGTAGTATTATAATAACTTTCTAATTAGAGTGTGGCAGTATGATTTTATTATTAAAATAGCTCTATAATTTCAGAGATAATACAGATGATAAGAATCATGGAATAAGAGATAATTTAATTTTTAAATAACTTTTCCCCCCTGGATTTGGAACCTGACTTTATTTGTTCATTTATCAAGTATTCATGCAGGTCTGCTATGTAAATACTATTGGCAATTCAGAAAAATAAGTTAAAAATAAAAAAGTGATGTAATTCCTACTCTCAAAAATATCACATTTTTAATCAGGAGAGGAAGAAAAATAATAAAATAATTAGAATACAATATTTTACCATAATAAACTCATTTCTTACAGGTGAAATAGAGAATTAAGAAATAAGCATATAATAAAGACAAAGTTTTATTTATTTGCTTTTTGTGTAAGGAGATTGGATTAAACATATTCTTAGAAGGTAGAGGTTATAAAGCTAAGTGAATTAAGTCAGACAAAGAATGATAAACATTGTATGATTTCACATATATGTTAAATCTTAAAACAAAACAAAACAAATGAACAAACAAAACAAAACAACTCATTGAAATAGAGAACAAACTGATAGTTGCCAGAGGGGATGGGTGAAAAGGTGAAGGGGAATATCAGTCAATAAATTTTATGATAACTGGACTTAAAGTGGTATTCATGTCATCTATCTAAAAAAGAGAGAATATGCTAATAGACCATCACAAAGATGGCTGCATCCACAGCTGAGGCCAAGTCCCCATAAGGAGCCTTAACGAACACTTAGCAGGGACCTGAGGCTACACTCTCCCCCGCCCCCGTGGGGCTTGACAGGGGACCTGAGGCTAAGCCCCCCTCCCAGTGCTGGGCTGGGGGATCTGAGGCTGCATCCCCCAACCTGGCAGGGCTTGACGAGGGACCTCAGGCCATGCCCTCCTTCCTGGTGCTGGGCCAGGAGACCTGAGGTTATGCTCCCTGCCTGGCGGGGCTTGACAAGGGTGGGACTGGCCAGGTCTGGATCTAGCCCAATGGCTGGGTGGGGGGGGGAGGGGATTGGTGGCCGGGTCTGGGTCTCACGGGATTTTGAGGTGCATGTGGGTGGGCGGGGACTTGACTCTGCACCCCAGACTCTGACAGGAGGAAGGTTTTCATATACATTTTACTAATTTTCTTTCATCTCTGACACTTCTATTATAGAGAAAGGGCAAATAGCAATATTAAATTATTTCCTCTAATTAATTCCCTTTTAATGTGCATGAATTTTGTGCACCAGGCCACTGGTAACATATATAAATGTTGAAGCACTATGTGTTGTACACATGAATCTCATATAATACTGTATGCAAATATAACTAGGGAAATAAAAATGAATTTCATGAAACAACTATAGTCTTTGGTTTGACTAAAGAGCACAATAGAAGGTAAGAAGAATGAAATCATTCTAGGTTGGAATAATTAGAGCTGGAATTTGAAGGATGAGTAGAATTTGAGAGATAAATCTTAAATATAGTCCTAGCAGCTAATGCATGCTTTTTGAGGTGGGTTTACATGTTTCCAAGTTAACACTTTGGACTTAGTGAAGAGGTAGTCAGGTTTACATGCATGTTGATTATTATTAAGATACATTTTTTTCCTGAGCCTTTAATAATTTGAGTGAGAGTCAAAAAAACTAAGTGGGGGAAAAAAACACAAGCCAAGTAATAAAAGGCTAGCATTGTCATCATCATAGTTGTTGGACATTTCTTTTATCTAAAAACAGAAGCAGGCGATTTCTGAAATCCAAGCCAGAAACAAACATAGAATATCACTTAGAGACCCAGCAATTTACCACAAAGATTGTAGTACTCTTTAGTTGCTAGCAAGTGTTATTTGACAAATGAAACAAAAGACCCTTAAGTTTATATTATTACTATCAGAAAATAAGAGGTTTTGATAAATTAAATAGAGGATCTCAAAGCTTAAATTGTTACTAATCTATTACCATTAGATATTAACTTGGCCAAAAATAATTCCTAGATTCCAATGCAGAATAAGATTCAGTTTTATTGACTAGAACACTTAAATCATGAAAGATCAATAGTCAAAAAGGTGAATCATAAATTGCTAAAGCTATAGTGAGAGAGTAATTAAAATTTCTCACTTCAAACCTCCAATTTGATGGCAGAAGACAATTTAGGAGAGGTTGTTCCTATGGGGAAAAGTCACTAAAGATAAAAGTATATAAAAATACTTATTTTCTATAGCACATATAATATTATTGTTATATACAGCAATGCACTATACTACTCTAAGTATTTTTCCCCATTTTACATTGAAATTGTGGCATTTAACTAGTAGCATTATTAATATTATTCAGTAGTAGAGCAGTATCTCATAATCAGAGAAATGCGTGACACAGATATGTCCCCAATGAATAGTTTCCTCCATGCCAATTTATCAGATTCTACTCAAATCAGTTTTCAGAAGAACTTTTACCATTCCACTTATCTTTGATGACTGCATTGCAAAATGTACACTCTTAGGTCTTACCTAAACACAGACTTATTTAAGATGATGTATTATAGAGGTATACACTTGAAACCTGTATAATTTTATTAACCAATGTCACCCCATAAATTCAACAAAAATTAAAAAAAGAAACATTATACAAAAATGCAATTTTATTTACCAAAGACAACTTAAAACTATAGTAAATATATTTGACTAGAGACCCGGTGCATGAAATTCGTGCATGAGCAGAGTCTTTAAGCCTGCCCAGTGATCAGGGCCGATCTGTGGGGCAACTGGTGGGGCAATTGGGGGACCCCTCCACTGGGCAGCTCCTGAATTGAGCATCTGCCCTCTGGTGGTCAGTGCACATCATAGCAACTGGTCGTTCTGCTGGTTGATCTGCCATTTGGTTGATTTGCATATTGGGCTTTTATTATATAGGATAAGTTGTTAGGAGAACAAAACTGTTGAAAGTAAATTTATATTGCCTTTATGGTAACATAAAAGGAAAAAAATTGTGGTAGAAAAAACAACATTGTTATATATTAAAGAAATATACTTCCCCTATACCTGCATGTAATATCAAAATAGAAGAGAATCAATAAAACCAATAAGCTCATTTTGGAAGGAAAACATAATTTTCTTTAGCCTAGGACTCTGAAAGCTTTTAACTTGTAATAAAATAAATTTTATTTTGTGGGGGCTCTAACCAAGACATTATGCATGCTGCTTTTTGTATTCTATAATTACTAAAAAAATGAGCCTCATTCCACTTTATTCTGCCACTGAGAATAGCAAACTTTTTGGTTGTGAGGTAGTAATTTAGCATTTTTAAACTTCAAGTGACTTATTTGGCAAAATTCAGTCACTTATGAAAATAATTCCTAATCTTCATAGTCATAGCTGAAAGAAATCAGGACTAGTCTAATGGAAATCAGGGTGTGCCTAATATTAATTTTCTTCTAGAAATAACTCCATAAGTGTATAACTTTGTGTGAAGTTTACATAAATTTGCATAATGTAGTTTATCTTCAGCTTTACCTTTAAGTATCTTTTGAGAAGGATTTTTCTAGTTTGAAATGTAGGTAATTGCTTATATCCAAATGTCAGGCCATGAGACTTAACTGGAGAATGGTTTCACAAAGTAATAAAGTTTAAAATACTTGTTTTTAATTTAAAAAATCATAAATATGGTCATCTCATCTTTGATAAAGCAATGAAGGCAATATAATGCAGAAAAGGCAGTTTCTTCAAAAACTGGTCCTGGGCCTGGTCAGTGTGGCTCAGTGGTTGAGTGTCGACCTACGGACCAGGTGGTCATGGTTCAATTCTGTGTCAGGGCACAAGCCTGGGTTGTGGGCTCAGTCCTCAGTAGGTGGTGTGCAGGAGGCAGTCAATCAATGATTCTCTCTCACCATTGATGTTTCTATCCCTCTCTCCCTCTCCTCTGAAATCAATAAAAACATTTTTTAAAAAATTGGTTCTGGAACAACTGGGCATCCACATGCAAAAAAAAAAAAAAAAAGAATCTAGACACCTACCTCATGCCCTTCACAAAAGTTAACCAAATGGATCATAGACATAAGTATAAAATGCAAAAATATAACATTCATGGAAGATAATATAGAAAATAACAGTTATTTTCTATATTATCTTCCATGAATGTTATATTTGAATATAACAATCTTATAACTGAATATAAATTATGGCATAAATAAATTTTAGTAATATGAAAGAACCTAGATGACCTTGGGTATGACTCGATGACGATGATAAATACAACACCAAAGTCATGATCCAGGAAAAAAATAGTTAATAAACTGGACTTCATAAGAATAACATCTGTTCTGTGAAAGATGACATCAAGAGAATTACAAGACAAGCCACAGACCGAGAGAAAATATTTGCAAAAGATATATCTGATAAATGACAGTTATTTAAAATACAAGGTAGGGCAAATGTAGGTTTTATATGGAAAATAATATAATAATTAATAAATAATAATAAAAGAATAAACTCCGTGTTTTGCTTATTCAGAACTGTAGACCCACTTTTGCCCCACCTGGTATACAAAAATATTTAAAATTCAACAATAAGAAAATAAAAAACTGATTTATAAAATTGACCTTAATAGACACCTTCTCAAATAAGATATACAGGTGGCATATGGAATGATGCCATCAGAAAAATAAAATTTGCAACAAGGAGACAACACTACATACCTATTAGAATGACCAAAATCCAGAACACTGAAAACACCAAAAAAAAAAACACTGATGAGAATATGGAACAACACATACTTTCATTCATTGCTAGGGAGAACACAAAATGATACAGCTACTTTGGAAGACGGTTTCTTATAAAAGTGAACATACTCTTACTAACAATATAGCAATCTCATTCCTTGGTATTTGTTGAAAGGAGTTGAAAATTGTTGATTGCAGCTTAAAAACATTTGGAAGCAAACAAGAAACAAGGTGAATGGATAAATAAAGTGTGATGCATTCAGATAATAGAATACCATTCAGTGATAAAATGACATGAGCAACCAATCAAGGTATGGAAAGACATGGGAAGCCTTAATTGCATATTACTGAGAAAAGCCAATCTAAAAAGGCTATTTACTATATAATTCCAACTTATGACATTCTTGAAAAGGCAAAATTGCAGAGTCAATGAAAAGATCAGCGGGTTTGAGGCGTGATTGGGGAGAGAAATGAATAGTCAGAGCACAGAGGATTTTTAAGGCTGTGAAACACTTTGTATGATATTATCATGATAGGTATATATTATTATACTTTTGTTCAAACCCATTGAATGGGCAACATCTAGAGTGAACATTAAGGTAAAATGTGGACTCTGGGTGATTATTATTTCTCAATGTAGGTTCATCCTTAGTAAAGGTACCATTCTGGTGAATGATGTTGATAATTGGGTGGCTATGCATGTACAAGGCCAGGTGTATATGGGAAATTCATGTAACTTCTCAATTTAGTTGTCAACCCAAAACTGTTCTAAAAAATAAAGTCTATATAAAATTAAAAAGAAATTCATATGCCTTAGACAGTGGATTTAATGTTAATTCATTTTGTCTGAAAGTGCCTCTAAAACTGTTTAGGGTAAAATTCTATATATAGAAATCAACAATGTCTTGGCACATCCTACCTAATAAAAGAGTAATATGCAAATTAACCATCTCTCTGCTACACCCACAAGCCAATCAGGAGCGAGTATGCAAATTAACTCAACCAATATGGTTGTGGCCACAGAGTGAGCAGGAGGCATGGGTTTCCCCCGTAATGGAGGAAGCCAAGCTTTCCTCACACCCTGGTGGGCCCAGGCCCCCACTCAAGGCTACAAAGTTTCAATTATAGAAGATAAATAAATCCCAGATACTAGGGCCTCTGCTTGGGTCGCCAGGGGGTTGTGGCCGGCCTGCAAACCACCACAGGCCTCTCGCCCAGGCTGCCCCACACACCAATGGAACCCCCACCCTGATCTGGGACACCCTTCAGGTCAAACCAGCTGGTCCCCGCCCATGCAGCAGGCTTCTTTCCTATATAATCCTATCTAATAAAAGAGTAATATGCAAATTGACCATCACTCCAACACACAAGATTGCTGCCCCCAGTGGTCAAAGATGGCTGCCCCCATGTGGATATAAGAATGCCAGCAGGGGAAGGCAGTTGGGAGGGACCAGGCCTGCAAGGGAGGGCAGTTGGGGGCAATCAAACCTACAGGGGAGGGCAGTTAGGGGTGACCAGGCTGGCAGAGGAGGGAAGTTGGGGGCGACCAGGCCTGCAGGGAAGGGCATTTGGGGGGGGACCCAGACCTGCAGGGGAGAGCAGTTGGGGGAGACCAGGCCTGCAGGGAGAGCAGTTAGGGGTGACCAGGCCTGCAGGGGAGGGCAGTTAGGGATGACCAGGCCTGAAGGGGAGGGCAGTTAGGGGAAAACAGGTTGGCATCAATCAGGCTGGCAGGGGAGGGGTTAGGGGGTGATCAGGCTGGCAGGCAGAGGTGGTGGTTAGGGGCAATCAGGAAGGCAGGCAGGTGAGCAGTTGGGAGCCAGCAGTCCTGGATTGTGAGAGGGATGTCTGAGATTGGAGAGGGTGCAGGCTGGGCTGAGGGACACCCCCTCCCCCATGCACAAATTTCATGCACCGGGCCTCTAGTATAAATATAATTATTGACTCACAAGATAAGCCAGACTTTTAGCATTACATACTACTATTACGTGTAGATATTTGAGCCCCTTTACATTGCTATGGACCATGTAATTAAATAGAAAGGTAATAATTGAGTTACTTTATTTGAGATTTGCATTTATTAACAGCTGAGACAAAATAATGAATATAAAATTGAATTTTACGCCCTGTGTTAGAGGATATTTTGAAGTTTTATGAAGATATATTCCACATCAAAAAGTTGAATTACTTGGAAATTCATCAAAGTGAAGCAAGTATAGCTCAGTTTAGGCAAAATTCAATATCTGGAACATTACATCAATGGCATAAAGGCTTTATTTTTTATTTACATATTTCAAAACATTTATTCAGAAACCACTAAATATTAGGAACTAGGTTAGACTAAATATATAAAAGCCAAGTGACTGAATGGCGGGGGTGGGGTGGGGGGAGGCAGAGAAGGGAAGCGGGGTTGGGGGCGTGGGCGCCTGGTCAGCCAACCACCCATGGCCCTTCAGTTGGAGGGACAACAGATAAAATTTTGCAAGAAATTCACAAGTCTCAGGGTGGTGGCTGGCATTTGAGACATCTTTGAAAGATTATAAAACAGTTAAAAACAGGGGCTGGGAGTCATGGGCAGCCAAGCAACATAATCAAGTGTGGACGTGGGAAAGCATAGGTCATGACTGGAAAACAACGGGTTGCCCAGCTTAACTGTAGGAGGGTAAGGTCAACAGATGTCTGTCTATAGGTGCTATGGATGCACACAAACGCTAGTTGCTCTTCCTGTTTCCTCAGTAACTAAGGCCTTTGGATCAGGTGGCTGGGAGCCGGGCTGTCTAGCAATGAAGCCTGCAGAGCACACTCCGAGATGAGTGCCATCTTGGCTGTTGCCAGAGTTTTGAGAAGAAAGAAGGCTCTCTTTGGTCCCCAAAGAAGAGAGGAGCAAACATCAATAATGGCATTTGAAAGCATCAGCAAGACACCATAAACCCATATTATAGTTGTATGGATGCTGATAGAGGAGGGGGAATGGAGGCACCAGTATCAGGGGCCAGAGAAAGCAGGTGGCATGCAACACAGAGGGCTCCAGGCTTCCCTGTTCATTTTCCTCGGCTGCCCCTGCTTGCAAAAGAGCCAGGTATTTTTTGAGAAGCAGGAGACAGCTACATTTTCACATTTGGCTTGGGTACAAACAGAGTGAAAAATGTCTTACAGATGTTTCTTGTGTTCTGTGAAATAAAAATGGGATGAATGGAGATATGTTATCAGAAAATCTTGCTTTATGCCCCAATCTTTTGGGAAAAACACACACAGAACAAAAAACTGTTGTAAGATGAAAATATTACACGTAAAAACATATGGGTTTCACAGTAATAACATTTGATGACTTAATGGGATGTTTCTCCTTGGTCTCACAGAAGTAAAGTGTGAGTGGCTCTTATTCCTTCAAATTGCTACCTCAAGCAATAGATACAATTACATGTTACTATACTCATATCACAAATGGAATAATGGAGGCAGAGAAATTTTTTAATGATTTGTTCAAGGTCACTAGATGAAGTGAGTTTCTTCTAATCAGAGTTTCATACAGAATTCCTTTCTGAGATATATATCATATATGGCTAGAAGCACTGTGATTTAGGAAGATCTTGATTGCACTTCTCTACATTTATAAAGCAATTAACATTTTCAAAGCAGTTTCATGTACTCTAGTATGTCATCATCCTCATATCAGTGCTACCAGTTAGGCAGGGGGAGCCCTACCTATAAAGATAGATGAAGAGATAGTGGCTTAAAGGAAAATAGGATTTCACTTATATGCAGAAACTAAAAACAAACAAAAAAATTAACAAACAAAGTAGAAACAGAGTCATGGATACAGAGCACAGAACGATGGGTGCCAGAGGGGAGGTAGATTGGAGGACTATAAGAAAAAAAGTGAAGGGATTAAGAAGTACAAATTGGTAGTAACAAAATAGTCACAGGATGTAAAGTATAGCACAGGGAATACAGTCAACAATATTGTAATAACTATGTATGGTGCCAGGTGGATACTTGAAATATTGGGGTGAATACTTAGTAAAGTGTATGATTATCTAACCACTAGTCAGTACATCTGAAATTAATACAAAATAGTATTAAATGTAAATTTTAATTAAAAAATAAAATTAAAAAAAGAGATAGTGGCTTGTCCACAGCTCACAATATATAAAGGAGAAAAGGAGAGATTCAAGTGCAGGATAACCCAGGGAGTGGGGTTCATATATTGTGGGTCCAAGTCCAGTGCATTTTGTCTAAACTGTCTGTGCTGTAAACAGATAACATTAAGAGACCTAGTGAGAATAACAGATATCTGGAAATAAAACTTTTTATTCATTGAAGAAATAGTATCTAACTACAGATCAAAGTTATCTTATATATCTTATATAATAAGTGTCCAGTCGTCCAGTCGGCTGTTCAATCAAAGCGTAATATGCTAATGATATGCGAAGGCCGCTCTACTGCTCGCTATGATATGCACTGACCACCAGGGGGCAGATGCTCCAACCCGTAGGTTAGCTTGCTGCTGGTGTCTCACCGATCAGGACTGAGCGAGATGGGCCAGACATGCCCTGGAGCCCTTTAATGGTCCCTCCCCATCTGGCCAACCTCCCGCATCCTTCCCCAGCCCCAATTGTGCACTGGTGGGGTTCCTCAGCCTTGTTGCACCCTCTCGCAATCTGGGACTCCTTGGGGGATGTCGGAGAGCTGGTTTCGCCTGACAGTGGAACCACTGGCCGCTACGACACTCAAAGCAGGAGCTACGCCCTGGTGGTCAGTGTGCTCCCACAGAGGGTGCTGCTCAGCCAGAAGCCGGGCTCACGGCTGGGGAGCACAGCAGCAGTGGCTCTCCCACCTCCATGGCAGCACTGAGGATGTCTGACTGATCCCCAAGGGCTCCCGGACTGCGAGAGGGTGCCGCCCAGAGGGAGGGACCTACCTCCAGTTCACAAATGTTGTGCACCGGGCCTCTAGAATTCTATAAGTTAAAATAATAAAGGTCTGAAAATTTATGTTGTTGGTAAGAATGAAATGGAAATTCATCTCCTCTATCTTTTACTAATAATGTACTTTCTAGAGAATGTGAATAAAAGAAAATTATGGAGGTAATCCAACAAAATCTAGTAATCAATTAAAATCCTGTGACACAGTTTAGGGTGGATGATCACCATGACTTTGAAGTAATTTAAAGATGAATCTGAATATTTCCAATGATAGAAAAGTCCGTGTTTTCTTGTCTGTTTACCTACAATTTAAATTTCCAGAACATGTTACCATTTTCAGCAGAGAAACATGTTCATCAGGTAGATTTTACCTGCC
Organism: Corynorhinus townsendii; assembly: GCA_026230045.1. Classification (NCBI taxonomy): domain Eukaryota; kingdom Metazoa; phylum Chordata; class Mammalia; order Chiroptera; family Vespertilionidae; genus Corynorhinus; species Corynorhinus townsendii. The sequence continues at coordinate 71,875,249 of JAPDVU010000001.1, read as the reverse complement.
TTTGACAGATGTAATAACAAACAAAATAAAAGTAAAATCCCACAAGCTATAGTTATATTTGTTTGTTTTCTGTCAGGAACACTAAAATTACTTGTAAATTATGATTTCAGATTACTTTACCTCTCTGGCCCAGATTACCAAATAAAATTTTATATCCATGCTTTCTTTCTTATTTCCTGAATCTTTAGGCAACATTTCAAAGATAAGCCAAAGCACTCAGCCTGTTAGCACTGAATTGTCTCTGAAATACTTTTGTTTGGCAGCCTTGTAGTCATTACCAACGCTTCCTGTGCTAAATCTGTCGACAGGTCATTTGCTAAAACAGAGGCGTTGGATTTGTGCTTGTTTCTCTAATTATTTTTATCTGGCCAAATTGCTGTCCAGATATGCATTTCCACTTTATCAAATATTTATGGATGATGATGCAGATGGTAGGTATTGCATTTTAGGAATTATATTTCATCACCCTTCAGTGAACTTATTCTTTTTCAGACTTGCCATTAGCTCTATGTTTTATATTTCTTTTACTTTTAAGAAGAAATAAATAGAAACCAGGGAAAGATGGGTTTTTAACTAATGAGTGAACAAAGCTTTATTGTCAGCTACAGCTGTAATTTGCTGAGATGCTTTCATTAGCCAAAGGTAATGCAGCTTGACTCAGGTTACCCCTATGTTATCCTTTGTGAATCAGAGATGCACTAACTAAAAAAAATGTGGGCCCAGTTCACTAAAGATAAAAATACAGTCAGAAGGCACTTTAAGTAGATTATATATTATGAGAAGATTATCTGTCAGGAAGATCGAAAATAAGTGAATTTAGAATTATGACATCCTACTCAGAACTATCTAGTTATTTGTGACTGGGCTCAGAAATCCATTTCATATTTAATAGCCATATCTTATGTGATAAAACCCATACAAGAAAGCACCGGAGAGTTCCAATCATCGAAGTTTCCTGTTTATTCTGTACCCTGTCCTAGAAAGAATAATCTAGATTATTGCATTTTAGCAAGTTGAAACCAAAGATAACTTTACGATGAGGAGCATTATCAGTAGAGTTGTGATCTTGGCTGTGGACGCACATTAAATTCAGGTGGGGAGCTTTTATAAATTACTTATTCCCAGGCTCCAGCTAAGACCAACTAAATTAGATTTTCTAGAGGTGGAGCCCAGTCAATGGCATTTATTAATGGCTCTACTGAGGAGTCTATTATGTACCCAGGAGCAAGAACAACCATGAGGATAATGATTTCAAGCACAGATTTGGAATGAGATGACCTAAATTAAAAGTGGCTCCTGACTATCAACTATGAACAAGCTGTTTAATCTTTCTCAGAACTAGTTTTCATCTATTTCATGGGTTAGATGAGGTAATTCTTGGCATAGATTAAGTATTATAAGTATTATTACTATTATGTAATGGGGGGAAAGCCACCTAATGTGCAGGTGAAGCGTGACAGCATGCACAAACTTCTGAAATTGCATTTTAGTTCCTGGACCCCAAAACCTGATGGCATTCCAGATTTTCGCTATCATATCACTTCCTGAAATAAAACTTAACATTTTTTCTTTATAGGTAACATTGTGCCTTCTTGAAGTAATAAAGCGGTGTGAATAAGAGTATGAACTTAGGAGCCAACATTTAAGTTCAAATTATGACTGTGCCTTCTATTAGTTCTGTAATATTGGCCACAAACACTAAACTCTCTGTCCCTCAATTTGCCCATCTTTAACATGGGTTACTAACAATACCTGCTTCAGAGGAATGTCGTGATGAACAAATGTGTTAGTACAAGCATTTAGTGTGTTCCCAGCACCTTGTAATGTACCAAATAAATGTTAACTTTAATGATGATAATAATAAAGATGATATTAATAGTGAACTCTTTTACTTTATTGATGTTTTAATGAAAACTATCTATTTTCCATGAGTGGAAAAAAATCCAGCACCGTGCCAACCAGAACTTTTCATTGTTCTTAGCTATTTCCTCATACCATGTCCACCAGAACCAAGTGTGGAGAATAAAGTTTTCAAAAACAAGCTTGAAGTTCTCTCTCTTTTTTTTTTTTTTTGCCAGTTCAAAGAATTTTGGAAGTAATGATTCAAATCCATAACTACTTCTTAAAAATGGTTTGAAAGATCATCTTTTATTGATAATAAACTAGTAGCATCTTCTTATATATGCATTTGTTTTATAAATATGTCTTGATCACATATCATATGATTATATGTGATCAAATATTAATGTTGATATTAAAGGCAAATTAAGAGAATCCACAAATTATTGCTATGTTGCAGTTCTTGCATAAAATCTTTTTTGGGAGCTTTGATAAAAATATTCTTAATGATATCCTTAGGTATCTTGAGTAGAGATACTTGATTTTCTCCAGAGTGATGAATATCATATTTAGCATTTTATGATTCTTTTTGTACATTTAATAAAAACTTAAGATTAAAAAATGCTGTACCAGAGAAACATTGTGTAACTTATGAACTTTACTATGTGTTTCCCTACCATAGGAAGGAGATAGCGTTTCATCACAACCAAAATGCCCCTGGAAGATGCCATGTCATCAATCAAGGACCCTCATGGCTCTCACAATTAGTAGCCGGCCTGTGTTTACAGCTAAAGCTGTGGAAATACTTGTCATAAGGATTCACTATAACATATCTCACCTGATGAAAGGCACATAATCTTTTATTGCTTTCCATGCTTTGAGGGCTTTAATTTTTCTAAAGCCAAACAAGGTCTTTTCACATCGTTTTTACTTGACGCTTAATGTGCCAAAGGTATACTTTCTGAAATAAACACTAGTATGAGCTATTAAAACACCTCAAGGCAAAGCAGACAACTTATTAAGTTTGACTTTATGAGGCTTCACGAATTGCATCTTGTGGAAGGCAAATAAAATCCTTGTATCTGTCACTGCCTTTTTCTTAATACTTCACAGCTGCCATTAAAAAAATAAAAGCCGTCTGCTGAAGCTTCTAGCAATGGTTGGTCCATGAGAGAGAAATAAAATGTAGAAGAAAGTGGCTCTAGCACTATATTTTCCATGAGATTGCAAACGCAGGTGTCAGGAGCTTGCATGACATTCTTGCTCCTCCATGTCCCAAGTTTGTTATATATGGAAGAGAGTGGCACCAACCTTCCTTTAACTGATGTCTCAGTGTTCAACCTGAGAGCCAGCATCTATGAATTCATAACCCTATATATTGAAGGCAGTGTCCATTCATGCATTCAACAAATATGTTCCATGCAGTATTCTGGGTAATAAAAATATATTAATTAACAAAATGTGATAAGAATCCTGCCTCCATGGAACTTCACTCTAGTGGAGTTCAAACAGATAAGAAACAAATAAGTATATAATATGCCAGGTAATTATAAATGCTATGGAAAAAGTAAAGGGATATAGGTAATGCCAGAGTAGAACTGTTATTTTACATAGCTCAATTAGTTCATATATACATGACTATGAAATATATATTTGAATATGAAATACACACATATACATATATGTGTATATATGCATACATACATTCCCATCCTCTATGTTTCCCACTCTACATGCTCCTCCAGAAACTTGCCACTTCCTCACAAAAAGTGTTTATGTTCTCTCTCCTTGAAAATAGATGGGCCTTTTTAGTTTCCTTGACTAAAGAGTCGGACAGAAGTGTCTCTAAGTCATTTCTGAAGTTAGGATATAAAGCGACTCTCTCTCATGATGTTCAGTCTTAAAACTCAGTGACCAGACTACAAGGTATATACTCACTCATATGAAGAGGAACAGAGGCATAGTACCAGCTAAGCTCTCAGCCTAAAGCTTCAATTACCAGACATGTGAATGATCCATGTTTGAGTGTTAACTCCAGCCCTCGTTTAATCTGCCCCAACTGCACTCATTTGCAGCAAAGCTGAATGGCTCCTTCTGAGCCTTGGGCACATAGCAGATTTATAAACAAAATCAGTCATCATCATGGTCTTGATTCACTAAGTTTTGGGGTGGCTTGTAAAGCTCTATTCAGTGTGTTCTCTCCAATGTTAAGGATTAGATGGCAAATAAAACAACTTGAAAGTAACTTGGATGACTTGGAGAGGGACCACTGTGCTGCCCACCATAGCGACTGACAACAGCAGCATGATCCGTTTTAGTAGGTCACACCCTCGATGAGGTATATGAGGTGGAAGTCTGAGAGAAGATCTGGACATTTCTTCTGGAATTGCTTTGAGTCCTGTGTTCAGGTTTTCCTGGGGCATCAGGGACCTGAGGTAAAATTTGTGTATTGAAGCTCTGCTAGCTAAGGATATATAACTTGGAATGAGTCATTTAACATTTAAGACTCTCTTTGTGTGTGTGTGTGTGTGTGTGTGTGTGTGTGTGTGTGTATACACACACATATATACTTACATATATGGTTGCAAGGTTAACAATAGTAATAATAATTGCTAATATTTTGAGTGCATTTTATGTAATAGGCACTGTACTATGCATTTTTTTTACATCATCACTTTTCTTCCTAAAACTATTCAATTTCTTAGGTATTATGGTTATCTTCTTTTTTACAGAGGCATGAAACAATTTACTGAGAGATTAAGTAGCCCAAGAGCTACTGTAAGTAATGGAGTGGTATTTACAAAACCAAGTTTTTGGATAGCATTGTCCAGTCTCAATCACTAGGTGGCATATCAAATAAGATCATACACATGACAGATATAAAGTGCTGAATACACGTAAATGAACGAAGAAGCAGGACAAGATTGTACATATGGAAGGAGCAGAAGTGCTACAGAAAATGAATTGCAAAGAGAATTTTGGAAAGGTTGGCCGCTACAGGCACTGACCATATTACTGTTACAAGGTGTGAAGCCAAAAAAAATGAGGAGTTGGGAGACAGGCAGCCCAGATGCCATGTTCCTGCTGTGAAGGATAGGGTTTCAGAGAGATGGGAGAGAATAATCATAGAGCAACGAAGCTAAGGGACCCTCTCTTGGTTTGGGTATCTTGTGGTAAGTTGATTACTGGCTTCCTGATGATATCCATGGTTGAATTCCCAGAAATTGAGAATATATTCCCTTTTACAGCAAAATGGACTTTGCAGATGTGTGTGGTTTACTTAAGGGTCTCGAGATGGGGAGATTATCCTGGATTACCTTGCTAAATCTGATACAATCCAAAGGTCCTTATGAGAGGGAAGGTGGTATAAGTTGGGGGCAGGGAGGGATTTGAAGCTGCTACATTGCTGGCATGAAGATGGGGAAAGGGACCATTAGCCAAAGAATGCAAGAGTGAAGGCAGACTCTAGAAGCTGGAAAAAGCAAAGAAGTGACTTCTTTAGAGCCCCTGGGAAGAAAAAAAACTAGCCCTGCCGAAATCTTGACTTTAGCTCAGTGAAACTTAATTCAGACTTCTGACCTCCAGGGTTATAAGAAAGTTCATCTATCTGTGTTGCTTTGAATTGCCAAGTTTACGGTAATTTGTTACAGCATCTGGAGCTGAGTAATCTGGTGTATAAGTAGGTAAAAACTTGCAGAGGCTTGAAAAAGTACACTAGTGCCAGTGCTGTGACATCAAAATCTGGTTAGACAGCTAGAGGACTTCACATACAAAAAATTTATCAATATACCTCCAAACTGGAAGTCAAGAGTTTGATATTAACATGAATGTCCAGTAAAAGTAACGAATAAAGATCCAAATCCTGTCATTTCACAGTAAAGTTTGAAAGCATACCACAAGCTAGAAGACAATGGGGCAATGTCTTAACATTTCTAGGATAAAATGTTTTCCAGACTTGAATTTTATATGCAGCTAAATTATTAAGTAAGGGTGAGGTTAGGCTATAGATATTGACAAAATATTTTATGGGACATACACCATTTCTCAGAATTTTATCGAAGAATGTACTCTTCAAAATATAGAAGTAAATGAGGAAAGAAGACATGGGACCAAGGAAAGAGAGAATTCAAACACAAGAGAGCTAGTGGCTGGGAGACATTAGTGGGCCCAGAAGGCTGTCTGTACGGATTAGAAAAGAATGGCTCAGGAACAGATAACATTGATAGACCATTTGATAATTGTGAATGTATTGAGTTGAGGTTTAGACTATTTCAGAGGGATTGGGTATGAATTACTGATAGTAATGCAGGGTATTAAGCAGCAAGCAAACAACAGCAATAAAAAGTAGGTCCTACTCACTCCAGGGAGAAAATAGTGAAATAAGATAGGAAGTGTAATAATTGTTCTCTGAATGGCTCAGCTGTGAATATTATTTAAATAATTATTTTATGCAAACATTGATATAATCTAACCAAAATGAAGGTTATAACTATATTAAGATGATGCGGGGAGAGGGGGGTGGAGTGGGGAAGAAGGTATGTTGGGTGGAGATGTGCAAGAGTTAAACTCCCAAATTCTATAGTAGCAAGTTGATAATGATATGTAAAACTAATAATCATGAGCTAATACTATAAAATATTAAGTTGGGGAAATGAAAGCAAGAAAAATGTAAAAAAAAGAACAGTACATATAAATAAATGTGGTGCCTCTAGGGCATCACAAATGCAAATGGAAAGAATAAAATTGACAACATCTTTTCTTTTGTTATAAACATTGTAGAATTACTTGGCTTTACAACTGGGTCCACATGAGACTTCAATACAATAAAATAATTAAAATTTTTTGTTTTGTTTCTTCTATTTTCACTCTCATTATGGAATCAAAGAAAATTTAAAAAATGTACTCCTGCAAATGAGAAAGATATAAATTTCTGGTGTTAAATGAAGAGAGAGAGAGAGAGAGAGAGAGAGAGAGAGAGAGAGAGAGAGAGAGAGAAAGAGAGAGAGAGATCAGACGCACAGGTCTCTGCTTTGCCAGCAATGAGCTGGGTGTTTTTCCTCATCTCCAGTGTGAGGGCGTTGGACTCATTGATCTCTAGGGCCCCTCCCAGCTATAATAAGCTGTGTCTGATTTCATTGCCATGCACTAGGCACAACAGTATTTAGCTCATGTTCTTTTGTTCTTTTTTTTTTTCAATTGACATTAAGCATTTTTTAAAAATCATAGAGTCTACAAATTACTTAAGGAAACAAATAATTGCTAAGAGACAGATGCTGAAACTCTTACAAAGGACAGAGTAGAGCAGATGGGATAATGTGCAACCTTGTCTAAGAGCAAAAGGGTCTTTGTGAATGAATCCCAGCTTTTACAGGAATCCCCCAGAGGTTTCCTTGTGTCAGGAATAGTACATGAACTGCAGCTAGCATTTCTGCAGCATACAGCACACTCTCCCCTGGGCTCTGCATACTCTGCATGGCAAGCTAAAACAAAATAACTCATTCTTTAATTGGAATTTAACAACACTCAATATATATTTCATTTTTGATAACTGAAAGAAAATTTCTTTCCTACTTACTTATCCTCAATTTTAACCTACATATAGACCATAAAATAGTAAAGCTGGAGACCAACCTTAGTCCCACCTTTCCATCTCAGAGATAAAGAAATCAGGAGCATAGGGTGGTTAAGTGCTGTGTCCAGGGTCACACACAGTGATTGGCAGCACTGCCAGTGTCTCTGCACCATGTTGGTAAAGATGAAACTACCTAATATTGCCAGGATGTGCTTGTTATTAAAGTTACAGTAAATGTAAATTGGAAGAAACCAAGTAAATATAAAAATGGTAGGAAAAGCTTGAGCTCAAACTGTGGATTGCTGGTGGATCGGATAGAAAACAGAATCCGGAAGGCATTTAACCAAAAGCTTTACATCATTGACGGGGTTATGCCAACTTTTTAATTTGACAGAAATAAAAAATATTCCCTGTAATCAAACACCCTGCCCAGGATTCTAGGCTATAATAAATTAATGAAGTGAGCATCTCCACTCTATTAGATTATCAGTGGCTACCATTTTCCAAGACAGAGATAATAAAACACCATACCACAAAATGCTTTATCAGCAAGTGTTCCTTTAGTGCCAAGTAATTATCAATTCTGGGAAGGAAACATGCTGGATCAGCTTTGGCAATGCATTTAAAAGCTTCAGGCCCTGAAATCTCGACAGCCCCATGCTCCAATTTACCATTCTTACTTTTCAGCCATACTTCTCTCTTCCTATTGCTTTCTGTAATAGAGACTTTTAGAATAGCAAAACTGGAAGGATGTTCCTAGGATTCTCTAGGCTAACAATTCAGGAGGAATAAAGTAAATTGCCTGAAAGAAACTATGATTGCTACTGCTAGTGAAAGCATCGCCAAAAAGTATTACAAGACTATATAACACTTGCCCCAATTGTTTTAGGGCTCCTGTCTGTCCTTTTCCAGAGTTATTTCCATATTCTTTCAGACCCAGAGCATGCAGACACGCAGACCTACAGCTCCTTATTTGGGCAGGTGCTTTGCCGAATCAATGACTAGAGTCTCAGATATAAGATTCCATAAAACTTGTGATCTAGAAAGATGGAACATAATCTACAGACATGAGAACAGATTCTGTCTTTGTGAATGGTTCAGATTATCTGTCTGGGGAATAAAAAACACTTCCTGAGGGGATGTGGACTTCCATATAGGTCTGGACTGACAGTACGATGATCAATCTACACTGTCCAGATTTTAGCACTGGAAGTCTGGAAGCCCACCCAGGAAACGTTTCATTTCCTGGCAAACTGAAACAATATGTCCCCCATTGTACAAAGTGTTGTTATTTTTAGATTTACAAGTATTTGGGGGAAATCATATGATTATATTTTGTCATAAAATTTTTAAAAAGCTTGAATCTTAAGAAATAGGCATTTTACATCCAAAATATTTTCATGTCTAGCAGTCATCTTGCATATATTATGGACTTTGGGAAATGTACACCTTACTTTTTATTTACCTGGAATTTAAATATTTCACCAGAAGCCAGGTGGGAAGGAGAAAATGCAGAATGAGTCACCCTCAAAAGAGAGATGAAGAAGACAAACAAATTCTGAATAATGTTGCTGTGCTCTAGTCTACTATAATTTTTATGAAGACAAGCTCTATAAAAAGACTGATAAGATAATGGTATGAATTTAAACTTAAGGTCATGAAATCTAAGATAATCTTGGTTGATTAAGAAGAAATAATTGTGCCCATATTTCCTATGCTCTCATTCTGTGATTTTGCTGGATTTACTTACAAATATCTACATTATTTGGTAGCCCTTCTTTTTCAGTTATACTTGGCTTGTTTTGAGAGAGCCCATTAAATGGTCATTAATAAATGATTCCCAAAATTTTCCTGTTCCCTTTTTCTTTTCTTTTTTTATTATCTCTGTTGAGCTAAAACAGCAACATGGTTATGTAAGAAAAACATGTGATTGAAATAAGGCCTGAATTCAATTCCTTCCTTGACCAATAATAGCCATATAATTTTTAGATATCCTTAAGAATCTGAAAAATGAAGGATTTCAACCATACAAGTTGAAAGCATTGCATATATCCAACACACCTATGTGAACCAAGAAGCACTGGAAAAGGGCCTCATTCATTAGCTTTCAGGGTTCAGAAAGAATTTTGTACATTCATAGGTGTTGATGAGTATGCTATGTTAAATTATTCTCTCTATACCCTTTAAAGACTGGGTATGCTTAAGAGATGACCCAAACACACACACACACACACACACACACACACATACACACACACACACACACACAGTGTTTGTTCATCTTTGAAAAGTCCTCATTGGTGTTTTTTATTTCTTCCAGATATACAGGAAACTGTTTTGTGTAAGGCACATGTAGAACACTTGGTAAGTTTTATAGAACCTTACAGTATGGCTGAGGTTTGTATGAATTAGAGTTCCACATGGTTACTTGCCCAAGGGCCAATAAAAGCCATTTACTAGACTCCTTTTTAAAGTCAACAACATGACACCCCTGTGAGATACAGCTTCTCTCTTTGTCTCTCATTAACCCTTAGACAATGAGATCCACAAAGGCACAAAGTACAAAGCAAAAGCAAAAAAGAAACAATTTATCTGCGCAGGAAAACCCAGAGCTCATCTGGGACACTGTACGGGGGCATGCCTGCTAGAAGTCTTGTAAGTCATTCATTTTTTTAACTGTAAGTGACCAAAGTTGCAAAAACTGTCATAATCACTCACTCTAGATTTATTGTATTTCAAGATTCAAATGAGAATATTCTCACAGGTACAAGCTAAGGAAGGTAAGATAGCAAAGGAACTAAGGAAATGGGCTTTGAAGACCATGGAGCAGGGCTCAAATCCTAGCTCACTCTCACCAGCCAGTAGGAGTTCAAGTGTTGCATGACCATCCTAAAAATTCCTTTCCTCATATACAAAATGGAGATAATATGGTTTACCCAGGAGTTGTGATAAAGATTAACATCCTAATATATGAAAACTCCCAGCATGTTACCTTGTATTGAGTAAATGTTCAATATATGGAAGCCATTAAGAAAGCATTTTTAGTTGACTTTATTAGATACTTATCATATGCCAAGCACTGTTCAAAGTACTTTAAATTTAACTCATTATCCTCACAAGAATCTTATGAGCTAAATACCATTATCATCTAAGTTTTATAAATGAGATAATAGGAGCAAAGGTAAATATCTTGCTTAAATTTTCTTGCATAAATAATTTGTATTTTGATAATCATCAACGTTTCAAAATATATTGCATTCTGTGATCTACTTTGTAAAAGCGAAAAGAGATGTAATCATATTTTGTAAGTAGTGAGGCCAGGACTCAAACATAGTTGTTAGGATCTGGATGATTTTTGCTTAATCACTATGTATACTGTTTCTGGAGATCCCCTGATTCTACTGAGGGTAAAAAGATTTGAATGGAAAATGCATCCCGTTTTTACATGTCAAAACAACTGGCAAATGTCAATTCTTTTTCTAAAAATTTTGCAAATGACAATGCTTGTTTTTTGAAAATACAATAGCAGTAACTTTTAGCAGAAACATGGTGAAAATTAAGGAAAATGTCTTGAACTCATAGGAAAATATATTAAATAATTAAAATATATTTAATAGATTTTGCCAGGTACCCACAGAATGCTATATATTTTGAAGCATTTAAGGGCATCAAAATAGAAATATTTTATGTGAGAAAAAAATTCTAATCACAGAGTCATTCATTCTAATTTGTAGCTAGAACCAAAGAATACCATATTTGTTTGTTGCTTTGCTTCTTTGTGAACAGGAAAAATAATTGAATTTCTCTTGTGAATCTACGCAGTACCTAGGATGCTCTCTGATTATATGCCCATTTTGCTTTTTCACTAATGCAGTTATTAATTATTACAATCTGGGGCTGAAGAGTATATGGATCTGCTTCTGGAAGCTTTCCTAAGAATGTGTAATCAGAAAATCAAATAGAATCCCAGGAAAATGGTAGGTAGTGGTGTCAAGCTGTTGGATGCTTTGCTGGTTTTGCCATTTAAGCCGTCACTCTGCAGATGAGGATAGATTGGAAGTGGCAGGGTGGGGATTCGATCAATAACCAAATTATACAAAAATTCTGATAATAATGTGATTAACCATGTCCCTTCTGCCCACCTCTGCCTATGTTCTTCATCCTCATCCTCATCTTAAACTCTGAAATCCAATTTTCAAGCCAAATTCTCCAATCCTCTTTTAACTCTTTTTTTAAAAATAAACTTAATTTTTCAGAGAAGTTTGAGGTTCACAGCAATATTGAGGAGAAGATATAAGATTTATCATATACCTCCAGCCCACAGACATGCATAGCCTGCCCCATTATCAACATCTTCCACCAGAGTGGTCCATTTGTTACAACTAGTGAACCTACAATGACACATCACTATCACTCCAAGTCTATAGTTTATGTTAGGACTAACTCCTGGTGTTGTATTGTACCTTGTATTGTATTAGACAAATGTATAATGCCATGTATGCACGCATCATTATAATATCCTACAGAGCAGTTTTATTGCCTTAAAAATCCTCTGTGCTCCATTTATTGCTCCCAACTCAATCCTTTCTAATCCCTGGCAACCTAATCTTTTTACTCCTGCCATAGTTTTTAACACTTCGGGTTTTTTTGCTTGCACTTAAGCCTCATTTAAATATCTCATCCCTCAATTTCTCTTTTTTCTCTATCCATTTTATTAGTCTTGTGATGGTTTAAATCTCAATCATCAAACAATCTAGATTCCATGGTCAATCACTTCTACTTGCCTTTCTTATTGCCCTCCAAACCAGATCTCCTTATCTTTTCCCGTGTTGCTCAAACACTACACAATTTAGTGCCAATCTGATCACTCGCCTTTCTTTGCCAGCTTTGGAGAGCCACGCCTTTAATATTCATCGAGGCAGATCTCCAGGTATGAGCCCAAACATGAAGCTCTTCCCAAAAGGGTTATGTTCAGGTGAAGTCACCTGGATGGGCTGGGGCTTCCCTCAGTTTCCAAAGTTGGCCTATCAACAACCTCAGATTGTTTATCTTCCTCTACTTCTAATGCTTGTACAGATTATATTTGACACCTGGTTCATAATAAACCTAGAGCCTTACCAACCACATATACTCTTAAACCCATTTTTGTTTTCCAAGTTAGATTTTTGCATCCTATCCCTGGGATCTCAGAAGCTAACCTGAGCCTACCTATGATTTTGGCTTCTCTCTCATCTCAATTCACAGCTGGAAGTTATCTTCCTCCATGAAATTGAAGCAGAACAGCCTTGCACAGATTGGTTGGCACCCAAAGGAAAATTGCATAATTGTGAAAATGTGTCCTCATGTGTGTGATGGACTTCAGGCAGGCCAGAAATCCAAGTTTGCCAATTGATGTTATGCCAAAGAAGTTGACCTTTGATTCATCCAATCTCATGACAAAAGCTCAGGCATGTGCTGGGGTTGTTTTACTGTATCTAATGCAAAGGCAAGAATGTGTTCAATCTTTCTAATGTTCAATTGCAGTTAGATGGAAAATGGGCAAACGGTAATTTCACCTTCCTCATAAATACAGAAAAGAAAAGCTATCTAATTGATAGGTTCCTCAATCTGTGTGGATGGTATATATAAGTTTTTGACCCTATAAATATGTGGGAAATTGGGTACCATCTTATTGTTTACTGTTTTGTGTAAATTTTATGTTTAAGTTTTTATATCATTTTTTAGATAAACAAATTAGGTAGCTTTAATAGTGTTGTCTTCTGGTATCTTTCTGCCTATCACATCACCATTCTATTTTGTGACGAGCACAGAGTGTATTTTTGGTTTCTAAATTCAGATGCTCAGAGCTCAGATCATTTTTATTCACCTCTTGTCAGCTTCTTCTTCCACCACCACTACTGTCTGCTGCCTAATGAACCCTACCTCATAATAGTCTGGGTAACTTGAATTTGCATTTATCTTTACATTACATTAGATTAGTATTATTTGTTTATACTACTATTCTATTAGAAGCTGATCTTCTCTTACTGAGCTTTCTCACTTTAGTGCCTAGAGCAGTGGTTCTCAACCTTTTTAATGCTGTGACCCTTTAATATAGTTCCTCATGTTGTGGTGACCCCCAACCATAAAATTATTTTCGTTGCTACTTCATAACTGTAATTTTGCTACTGTTATAAATCGTAATGTAAATATCTGTGTTTTCAATATTTGTGCTTCCAAAATAAGTCAAATTTTATAATACCAAGTTTTACTAGTCTGCAGAATGTGGTATTTGCAACCTCCATCGAGTTTAAAAATCCTTCATTGTCAAAATATATGAGCAAAATTTGTAATAACTTTTGTTTTTTCTAACACCATTTTTTTTGTCACCTGATCTATGGCATTTCTATACACCAATAATGAACTTACAGAAAGAGAGACTAAAAAAGCAATCCCATTTACCATCGCACCAAAAAAATTAAGATACCTAGGAATAAACTTAACTAAAGAGGTAAAAGACCTATACGTGGAAAACTACACGACACTGAAAAAAGAGATAGAGGAAGACATAAACAGATGGAAGAACATACCATGTTCATGAATTGGTAGAATCAACATCATCAAAATGTCCATACTACCCAAAGCAATCTATAAATTCAATGCACTTCCCATTGAAATACCAACGACTTATTTCACAGACCTAGAACGAACTTTCCAAAAATTTATCTGGAATAAAAAAAGAACCCGAATAGCTACAACAATCCTGAGAAAGAAGAACAAAGTAGGTGGGATCTCAATACCAGATATCAAGCTGTATTACAAAGCCACGGTTCTTAAAACAGCCTGGTACTGGCTCAAGAACAGACATATAGATCAATGGAATAGAATAGAGAACCCAGAAATGGACCCAAATCAATATGCTCAATTAATATTTGACAAAGGAGGCACAAACATACAATGGACTCAAGACAATCTCTTCAACAAATGGTGTTGGGAAAATTGGACAGATACATGGAAAAGAATGAAGCTAGATCACCAACTTACACCATACACAAAAATAAACTCAAAATGGATAAAGGACTTAAACATAAGATGGGAAACCATGAAAATACTAGAGGAATCGACAGGCAGCAAAATCTCGGACATATGCTGAAAGAACTTTTTCACTGATACTGCTCCTAGGGCAATGGAAGCTAAAGAGAAAATAAACAAATGGGACTACATCAAAATAAAAAGCTTTTGCACAGCAAAGAAAACCATCAATAAAACAACAAGAAAGCCCACTGCATGGAAGAATATATTTGAAAATGATATCAATGATAAGGGCTTAATCTCCAACATATACAGAGAACTCATACAACTTAATAAAAAGAAGATAAACAACCCAATCAAAAAATGGGCAACTGATCTAAATCTCCAAGGTTCAGGGTTTTTTTTTGTCTTTAAAACAAGCAGGGGAGACAACTCACATGGGTCCTAGGAGGATTAAGTGAGATCCTATGCATGAGAGCACTGTGTAATACATTAAACATGAAGTGAATATCATTTGTCATATTTAAAATATTTAAATGAAAACTCCTAAGTTTTAATAATTTTGCAGGTAGAAATAATACACTTGCTTGCATGAAATTATTTTTAGGAAGAGGCAGGCAGCTTTTAGTCATTGTGCTCAGAATCTACAGACTGTTTTATCCCATTGCTAATTAGGCAGAGGGACTCTAGGCTCAGCATCGCACATGCTGACTGACACAATTTGTGACTCCTGTCCTTGCCCATGATGCTAACTACAAGAGAGCCTTCCAGCCCATTCTGGCTCCTGTAGGCATTCTTTGACATTATGCTTCATAACTGCAAAGCACGAGGCTTTTCCTCTTGTCAGGCTGTATTCTGTTTGGCGTCAGCCTAAGTGCCATTAATTGCCCATTTTCTGAGAGGTGTGAGATCACTGCCCTGGCCTCTCTGAACCTTGGATGGAGCGCAGTCACATACGTAAGTTCTCCAAGTATAAAGTATGAACCCTCCATCTGCACTGCCAAATGTACTTTGGATTCTAAGCGACTCCGCTTTCAAGGTACTTTCTATAAATTATTCAAGAATTGTAGAATGGGTTGAAACCAAGCCTGTGCTGTTTTAGTAAAAAAAGAAAACCAGGTGAAAGGGTTACTTAAGTAAATACTAGGAACTTGTAATAAATTTCCATAATGAACAGGATGCAAGTTTCTTTATTTAATTATTTCTTATTAATGAAGTCTCTAGATGGAAATATAATTCCAGTTTTACTCTGGAAGGTTTAAATTCCTTCTTTCACTTTTTAACCATATTTCTGCTGCTAGGGCTGGAGTATATTTAGGACAGAATTTTAGGAAGGAACTGATGTGTTCTTAGGCCAAATTATTCAACCTTTAGGCCGTATTTATATAGACTTTTCTATAAAATTGAGTCCCATTCTGAAAATATAGAATGAGCAGAGAATACTGGGAATCTACCAGCTTAATTAGCAGCTCTTAAAACTTTTCAACTATCATCACTTCACGTCACATTTGAGAAAAGGAGAGAAGAAAGCAAGGAGGGAGAAGTAACATATGAAATCATCAAAAAGTATTAGTTTGTTGAAAAAATAACTTTACAGTGGAGAAATCTAGAAGACATCACTTTGATCAACCAATCAAAGTTAATATAAATAATAATGAGAATAAGCAACTTCATGTCTCCTGATATGACACACTGAAAAAGGCAAAAATCACTGCTCTGGCATTTTTATAAAAAATAAATAACCTAAATTTAATCATGAGGAAAAAATTCAGACAGACCCAAACAGAGATATTTTATGCAAAATAACTGTAATTTTCAAAAGTGTCAGTCATGAAGGAAAAAGAAAAACTGTTGGAGATTAAAGGACCCTTACGGGACATGACAACTAAATGCACTCTGTGATTCCGAGTTGGATTCTGGCTTAGAAAATTATATTAGGAGCAACTGACAGAAAATAAGTTCTTTAGATTAATAGTATTATACTGTATCAATATTTCTTTTCCTGTTTTGAAAATTGTTATAGTGCCATTTAAGATGCTAACATTTTGGGAAGCTAGGTGATGGTATTATGGGAATTTGTACTATGTTAGTAATATTTTCTAAGTTGGAAATGCTTAAAATTAAAAAGATAAAGAAAAATGTAAGCCAAGGTAATTTACATGTCCTAGATCACAAAGTGGTACATAGTGTCCCAGGGAGGGCTCCACCCCAGGGCTTCTCAGTCCAAGGTCATGCTGCTGAGAACAAAGGAAAAAAGCAATTGTGATGTGTTTTAAATTTAAGCTTGTACTATATTGCTACACCTGAACCCCAGGTTTATCATTCTATAGAAAAGAGATTATTCAGTAAGAAATGGTTACCAATCATGTATTTGAAATTACTTCTAAATTCAGCCCTATAATTTTATGAGTAGGAGCATAGCCTGATTTTTTTCTACTGAATTTAAATATATATATATATATTACATTTTTTCTCCTAGAAAATCTCTACCATTTCTTAGAAATATGGGTAAATTAAGAGAAAAACACTCCCAATGAGGCAGAATCCCCTTGACATTTTTCTGTCACTTTCATGAGGACTGCCCTTAACACTCGATGGCCTCAGAATTGATTTGTATGAGCACTAACTTCAGAAATAACAAGGACAGGTGACTTACCTTGCTGAATTTTATGTTTCTGACTACTGAAATGAGCACAATATTTTGCTTGGAATTTAAAACGAATAAGAATAAAAACTTTATTAAATATATATATATTTATATTTTTTATTGATTTTTTTACAGAGAGGAAGGGAGAGCGATAGAGTTAGAAACATCAATGAGAGAGAAACATCGATCAGCTGCCTCCTGCACACCCCCCACTGGGGATGTGCCCACAGCCCAGGTACATGCCCTTGACCGGAATCAAACCTGGGACCTTTCAGTCCGAAGGCTGACGCTCTATCCACTGAGCCAAACCGGTTTCAGCTTATTAAATATATTTTAATGACTCTTATATATATATTAATTTTTATCAAGAACAAATCATGTATGATTTATTGCTAGATAGCTAAGCATTAATTACTCTATTAAAGATAGAACCATTTTCCCCATGAATCTTTTAATGTGAAATATAGTCCTGCTGCAGGCAAGGTATACTGTGAGGGAGGAACTGAACATTAAATTCACACTTTTCAGAACCCCGAAATCCATCATAAATTACTGAAGCTCAAACTCTTTTACAACCAGTTTATCCAACTGTTTAAGTCCTAAAGTAAAACTATCACCAAACCTCTCACAAACTTTTATGTTACAAACCTAAGACCACTGACTATTCCAGCACCTTCCTAGTTTGCACATTCTGATCAAGCCTTGCCAAGACTGTCCCCAAACCTTGAGTATCCTCTTCCTACATTATCACTCTTGATGTGCCTTCTCCACTGTTACCCATGTGTTACCCATGAGGTGGTCTCCCTTGAGGACCAGACTCCCTTGCAGCAAGTAACAAACCTAACTTTGTTGTCTACAAATGTGTTCCTGGAGGTTTTTGGATGATAGGCATTGGTGAATGTTATTTTGGAGAGTAATCTTAATTACTAGAATTTTATTTTGTAACTAGAGGCCCAGCGCATGAAATCATGCACAAGTAGAGTCCCTAGGCTTAGCCTACAATCAGGGCCATGCTTGACGCTCCTCAATGCCCCACAACGCCCCACGATGCTCCCCACCCTGCAATGCTCCACAACACTCCCCACTGCCACCCCGTGATGCTCCTTGATGCTCTCCCGCCCTGTAACTCTCCGCGGGTGCTTGAGGTCTCCATCCTTCCTGTGACATTCCGCAATGCTCGCCTCCTCGCAAAGCTCCGTGATGCTTGCCTCCACAGCCCCGCAATGCTCCACAAAGCTCCCTGCCCCGCGGCGCTCTCCACAGCCATCTTGCAATGCTCTTCGACACTCCCCACCCCAGATGCTCCGTGACGCTTGCCATGGCTGCCCAGCCATGCTCACCACTGATCACCACTGAATGCTCACCTCCGCTCACCGCCCGCCACCTACCGCCGCTCAACAGTCCCCAGTCCCGCTCTGCTGCCACCCCCTTGTTCGCTGTGGTTCCCCATTCGACATGCTGCAATCAGAGCCTGTGGGACAGGGGGAGGGCCTGAGAGGTGGTTAATGCACATTAAGCACTGATTGAGCAGTTGTTCTGGTATTATGCTTATGGTCCTAGCCTTTTATTATATAGGATTTTAAGAGCCTTGAGAAGTGATTTTTCTCAGACCTGTTTTAAAACCTTTGGAAAACAGTTAAGTACAAAGACAAGAGAAAAATGAATACCTATATTATCAAGAAATATAATAAAAATTCCCCATATTGGAAGTGTGAAGATCCAAATCACTTTATGAGCATGAGGAATGAAGTGCAATTCTCTCCTGGGGTTGACAATAGGCAACAGCTCTCAACCTTGGCTGCACATGAGAATTATTCTAAGGTGCTTTTAAACATATGGATTGCCTAGTGACCACTTTAGACCAATTTAATTATAATCTCTGGAAATGGAGTCCAGGAATATGTATTTTAAAAGATTCCAACATGATTCAAATGTGAAGCCATAGTTGAGAATCATTGCTTTGGAGTGTCCATATATCATTCTACTATAATACTTATTATAATGTTTACTAAATGCCAATCTATTCAACTACCCATCTGTTTAAAAAAGACTTATTTTGTGATTTGCTATAAAGCACCATAGTTGCAAAAAAGAGAAAGTTGAACATTTAAGAAGTTACTTTACTCTGATAAATTTGATGAAAATGCAATAAAACCTGCTAGTAAAACCTGAATTTGGAATGGCTGCTTCCTGATACAAAGGAGGTTTCTGAGAACTGGAAAGTATGATATTTTTAGAAGATGCCATTTCTGAATAGATGTATACAGAGCAGAGAAGGAATAAGACATCCACTTAAATAGACACATCTACTCTAAAGATAAAATGATGTGGTAAATGTCAGGGGCAGCTGCTGGGTCATGCCTCCATGCTCATTAATATATGTCTAGTGAAGCCCAGGTGCTACAAAACTGGGGGATAAAGATGTGGCTTTCATAAAATGTTATGTAATGTTCTCCAGAGCCAAATATTAATCTTTTTTGGATCAGACCTGGTTTTGAACTTATGTATAGTGCTGTTTCCTTCCATGAGTTTGAATTATCAAAGGCTTGCCCATTATAAAAATGAAGTTCAAGAATAATCCAAGCTGGAATGAGTCAACAACTAACTCAGTCCCCAAAGAGTTCTCTAAATATTTGTGAAAATTTAGTTCTTGGAGCTGTGATGAACGCACACGTCGTGTGCCACATCTACAGTCAACAGCTAGTGTAAGAGTGGGAAGGAAGTGTTGCAGTGTAAAACTTAATCAAGTGTATTAAAACACTCTGAAAAATGCTTTGTTGGTGCACCCTGTGTCTCATAGTCTGCAAATAAAGGAGAAGAGTGAACAAAAAATTCATAGCAACTAAAAAATGTGAACATTAATGACACCATCATATGTGTAATTATGAATAAATACGTATGCCAGGGGACATCCCTGGAAGTGAAAGCATAGGTTATTTCAGTGCTAAGTAGGCCTTTAAAAACTATCTTAACACCTAAGAAATGTTTCCACCTTTTAAATTTATGCAACGCATATGCTGTAACAACTCAAAAAAGCATAAAAGTTGAAATAAACAATGCCACAAAATTTGCTAACTATTCTAAAACTTAAGCATTTTAAATATATATATATATATTATATAAAATATTTATGATGTTAATTAAACCTCAAAAGAGGCAGGATAAACTGGTTTGGGTAGTAACTGCAAACATCTCAGGAGTTTTACTCAAAAAATGTTGCTTCTTGCTCATGAAACAAACATTTTTTGAGTTAAACTCCTGAAATGAGTTGCCAGAGGACCTCTGCTCTCCAGGGTGATTCTGGGGCTGTGGCTTTATGTCAACCCTGCCTCTATGACAACCTCTGCAATAGGAGGGAATGTGGAGATATTCCTGCTTTCTCCCACAACAAGACACAACAGTGCTACTCACATTTCATTGATCAATCAAGTTTAGCATCCATACTGACTTCAAGGGAGCAAGTAAAAAACAAAATAAATAACAACCAAAAAATACCATATGTCCAGGAGGAAGACTGGAAAATTTTGAAAACAAGCTCTAAACGTGTATCAGATTCAAATTAAAGTCAGAGCAATAGAAGTAAAATATAACTTCTGCTCTGTTTTTAATATTTGTAGTGAACAGAAAGGCTTTTTTCCCCACTTAAGAAGTTCTGAGAATTATTTGGAAAAGTAATAAACACTGGTTATACAAAGACCTGAAGATCGTTGAGAGAGAATAATTCACAAGAGATAAGCTTTGTTGGTATGAAATATTTTTGTAGTTGTACACTTTTATTTATTTTAATTAATTTATTTTTAAATCTTTATTGTTGAAAATATTACATATATCCCCTTCCTCCATCCATTGATCCCTTCCACAACCCAGGTCTTAATCACCCTATTGTCTGTGCCTACAGGTTATGCATATCTTATCTAATAAAAGAGTAATATGCAAATTAACCCTCACTCTGTGACAAAAAGGTGCCCCCCATAGAGTGTTTGGGCCTGTTGGCCCAGCCAGGGGTCACAGAGACTAAGCAGAGAGGTGGGATCCACCCACTCTGGTAGCAGATCAAGCCTCGCTGCTCTGTAGCCTCTGGAGCGTCTGGGGCTGAGCAGCGAGGCTGGAGTGTTTGGGCCTGTTGGCCTGGCCAGAGGTCAAGGGGACCAAGTGGAGAGGCGGGATCCATCCACTCCAGTGGCATATCCAGCCTCACTGCTACCCAGCCTCTGGAAGTGTCTGGGCCTGTCAGCCCCTCCATGAGGGTGGATGCTGCATCCAGGGGACACATGCAAGTGGGCAGGGAGTTGACTCTGGGTCTTTTGGCGCACGGGGACTTGATGCTGTGTCCCAGTTTGTGCTGGCCCAGACTCTGACAGCAGGGAGGAGGAAGTCCCACCCCCACAGAATCAGCCATTGGTTAGACAGCTCTCAGTGGCCTGACAGCCATCTGACAGCAGGAAGGAGGAAGTCCTACCCCTAGAGAATCAGCGGTTGGTCAGACAGCTCTCTGCCACCTGACAGCCAGGACTCTCATTCACCTGACAGCAGGGAGGTGGGACTATGTCTAAACATCTACTATTGATATAAGGCAGCTCTGCAGCTGAAAGAAGCTGGCATTACAGACAGAAAATGTCTGAAGACCAACGTGTGTCTGATCTTGAAGGCAGGCAGGCGAGCAGTTGGGAGCCAGCAGTTCTGGATTGTGAGAGGGATGTCCGACTGCCCATTTAGGCCTGATCCTGTGTCTGGGCCTAAATGGGTTGTTGGACATCCCTCGAGTGGTCCAAGATTGGAGAGGGTGCAGGCTGAACTGAGGGACACCCCCCCCATGCATGAATTTCGTGCACCGGGCCTCTAGTCTATACTAATAAAAGGGTAATATGCTAATTAGACTGGATATCTTCCAGACGACCTTCTGGAAAAAGCCATGGTGGCAGTGCCAAGGGAGAGATGGTTAGAGGTGATCAGGCCGGCAGGGGAGAGCAGCTAGGGGGATCAGGCCAGCAGGCAGGTGAGCAGTTAGGAGCCAGCGGTCCTGGATTATGAGAGGGATGTCCGACTGAGAGGTCCTGGATTGGAGAGGGTGCAGGTGCAGGCCGGGCTGAGGGACCCCCCCTTGTCTATAATAGGCCTCTAGTCTATAATAATAAAAGCATAATATGCAAATCGACTGAATGACCAAACAGCAGAATGAGCATCCGGATGACCTTTTCGACAACCACGCTATGACACGCACTGGCGCCAGGCAAGCCAAGGCGGGTGTCATGCGATTGGTCAGGGGGGGCTCCGCCATTGCCCCATGATTGCCCTGCGGAGGGTGGTCCAAGCCAGCCAAGCAATCTCACCCCATGCCTGTTGCCCACAGAGGAAGGTGACCAGTGGTGGAGGAGGGGAGGCAGTGCTACATAGATGGCAAGCAGTGGCAGCAGCAGGGGCAGGGTCAGCTGCCAGCAGCCAGGGGAAGGAAAGCACTGATTGGCCCTGATCACCGGCCTGGCCTAGGGATCCTACTCAAGGGGTCCCGGAGTAGGAGAGAGGGCACAGGCCAGGCTGAAGGACACCCCTCCCCCTGTGCACAAATTTCGTGCACTGGGCCCCTAATATGCATATAAGTTCATTGGTTGATCTCTTCCCACCCATCTACCTTTTCCTGCCTTCCCTCTGAGGTTTGACAGTCTGTTTGATGCTTCTATGTCTCTGGATCTATTTTTGTTCATAAGATTATGTTGTTCACTTTTAAATGAGTATATAGATGATAGGAAACATGAGAGTCAGTATATGAAGGGTTAATACCTTGGAGGCCAAATTGAAATCCTGGCTCTGCCACTCACTGGCAGCATGACCTTGGGGAAGTAACTCATCTTCTCTGTGACTCAGTTTCCTCATTTATAAGTGGGGACAGAACACTGATGCCTTCTTCATAGTGTTTTATGAGAAGTAAGTAGGTACATGTATACATACACACTTTATCCATATAGTATTAGTAAGTGCTATAAATGTTTGCTATGATTAATTGGACTAATTATCCATTAGACTCATGCCTTACAAGGTCTGGATAGTGTTGAGGACAAATTTGGTCTGGTAAGATAAATAGCCATGCTACCCGAGAGACGGTCACTGAGACTGCACCTTGGGATGCCTGGCTCCAGCCGCAGCACCTCTAACTAGTTGTGCGTCCTTCTGTAGACCACATTTTCTTGGCATCTCCTTTCTTTCCTCTCTTTCTTTTGTTCCTTTTAGGCTAAGTGAACCTAATTCAATTCAACATGTGTTTACTAGGAATTCTACAGTGTAAACCATGCAAAAACTTTACTGTGTAGCAAAGGAATAATCACATTAGCATAATGAGTAAGTTAGAAGTAAATTTGACATAAAATATAGAGCTTTACAGTTAGAAAGAATTTTACCAGGTGGATGGTGATAGGGTATTCCAATACAGAGAGCACAGCATGACTGCTTTAGTAATTACAGTAACCGCCATTCGTTGAATGCTTACAAAATGCCAAGTACATTTACTTTTATTTCTTGTCATCAGAAAACTCAGAGAGGGAAATATTTCTAAAACTTGAAAGAGGCTGAATAAACTGGGTCTGTAGGACAGAATTTTGAGTTTCTCGAAGGGAGGAACAAATCACAACTTATTCACCTTCAATTCCTTCAGCTCCCATCACAGTAATCAGTAGACTTTAAATTTAATGAATGAATGAAGGAATAAATGAATTAATGCTTTTAGATATTCTCTTTGATGCTTGAATGTTTTCTTGACTCTTAGAACCCTGTCTAAAGACCTTAGAAATTTGACAAAATACAAATCTTCAATGAATACATAAAATATACAAAGACTTGTTTTGCTAGAGGTAAATTTTATTTAAAATTAAGTAAAATGTATGACTATTCTATGACTTGAGCATAGTTTTTTCCTTTTAAAAATTACTTCCTTTCATTTTCATATTGGAAGATATTTTGTACTGATAATAAACATGGATACTCATGATTTAAATGCCAATATCTTACATGCAACAATTTAAAAAACTTTCTGTTCTATAAAGCCAAGCCAATTAGTACTGCAGTGAAAAAAACAGTAACACTAGTAAATAGCTCTCATTTCTATCATGTAATTGAGAAGTTAACATTATTTCTCCAACATTATGAATTTCTGCTATGGGCATTCAATAATATTAAGGGGTAATAGATTAATGAAACTAAAGAAAACAGATTGTGTGGGGTAAATCAGATACTCCACTCTTCATTTGATCAATGATTGGCATAGGTTGTCATCTTTCCCAGTAATTGACACTTCAGGCCACATTCATGATCATATGATCTCAGAACTGTTAAGATACTAAAAGGATTTTGTTCCACCCTCTCATTTCTTATATAGAGAGATATTTAAAATAACCCTGGGGGATAGTTTTCTTTCTGTTTATATAGGTCTCTAAGAATGAAATGACATTTATTCCTGCCCCCAGAATCTCATTTTCATGTTTGTCACAATGCTAATCAGCAAGTTTGTCCTGAAATCTCATTGAAATCTCACCTTTAATTAAGTTAGTTTCTTAAAACGTTGTTATTCTATAAAAGTGCCAGTGGAAGTACTAATAACCAGCCTTAGACATACAGTTATTGCACTTAACATTTCATGTGATGTGTGTGATAATTCTGAGAGATAAGTTATAAATGACATCTTATCTCCATTTTCTGGATAGAGACGTTTCATCAAAGAGCCTTTCCTGGTAAGCTAGAGGTTTTGAAACTGGAATTAATTATATTTTATACACAGAGAACAACTCCTTGGTATCATTTTCATAAAATTCCACTGTATCCTTACCTGGAAAATGGCACTGATCTTGACTTCTACTTTGTAGGCTAACAACCATAATCCTTAATTTTGTTTTAGGGCCTCTTTTCTAGAGTTTTTTTTAATTCCTCCTTTTCAAGCTATCTTAGGTCTTTTATATCCTTTTGGAAATTGGGCACCTTAAGCTGAACACAACAGTTCAGTAAAATTATGATTAACAAATATTTAGGTTTCTTGTAAAGTAAAGTAAATTCTCTGCACACGGGGGTTTGGGTGTCAGGATGACTTTATTTGTTAAACACCCCCCCTTTCTTACCTACTGTGCACGTAATTGTCATTGAGTACACTGGACACATATTATGACTGGCTGTGGATTTTTATTTCTGAAGAACTTTAGGCTTTTATATTATCCTCTGAGTACTTCTCTGTGATCCTTATGCCACAACAATAATGCTGCCCCATATGATATTTGGATTACGTTTTGGCAAATGAATTAAAATAACATTGAAAATGAATAAGATGATTTGGGGAGGCGTTGAAGCACTGACAAATCTAATGCTTCAGGCTAAATCATTTCTTTCTGTGTTAAATAGCTTGTTCAATATCCGGAGCCTTTTTACTCCCTTCTTCAAAAAATGCCTTTGTGGTGGGAAATCTTTAATTAGTTCCACCCATTTCCTGTAAGCTCCTGGTTAGCTTTGAAATAGAAGTGAAGACTTCATTGTGCCTCAAATAGATCAGTTATTCACAATCTGGTCTTGCAACAATAGGAAGCCTCTAATTATCTGAGGGGATGTCCTGAAATTATAATAGCTGCCATGCTGTGCCAGGCATTTTTTATTCTTTACACAGACATACACATGCCCATCTCCTTGCCCTGCCCCAGTCCTCCTGTCTGCAGCCCTTCAGGAATGTTCTTTCCCTCAGTGTGTCCTCCTCCCTCCTTTCTAGTTTTCTTGGGAAGAAGCATCCAGGCAGGTTTCCCTGGCCCTCCTCACCCTGAGGGAAGCCAGCCACATGCTGGGAATGCCTGTGAGAGACACCAACAAAATGAAAAGGCAAAGTATGGAAGGGAAGAAAATACGTGCAAACTGCTTATCTGATAAAGGTTCAACATTCAAATATATAAGGAAGCATATACCTCAATAAATTAAAAATGTATAGAGGCTAGCCAAGGGTTTTTCAATGTTATTAAACTTTTCAAAGAAGCAGCTCTTTGTTGTATTACTTTTTTGTATATTCTTTTTGTTCCCTATTTCATTTAATTCTGCTCTAATTTTTATTATTTCCTTTCTTCTGTTGACTTTGGGTTGGTTTTGTTCTTTTTCTTTAAGATGTAATGTTAGCTTGTTTCCTTGGGATCTCTCTCTTAATTGAGATAGGCCTGTAATGATATAAACTTCCCTCTTATTACTGCTTTTGCTTCATCCCAGAAGTTTTGATATGTGGTATTGTCATACTCATTTGTCTCTATATATCTTTTGAGCTCACCTTTTATTTCTTTTTTGACCTAGTCAAATTTTAGCAGTATGTTGTTTAATCTTCATGTATTTGTGGGTTTCTTTACTTCTTTTTTACAGTTGATTTCTAATTTTAAGGCATCATGGTCAGAGAATATGCTTGGTAAAATTTCAATCATCTCGAATTTGTTGAGGCTAGTTTTATGAACCAACATCCTCGAGAATGTTCCAAATACATTGGAGAAGAATGTATTATCTAATGTTCTGGAATGAAAGGCTCTCTTAAATGCCAATTATGTCCACTTGGTCTAATGTGTCATTTAAGGCCGATATTTCTTTATTGATTTTGGGTTTGGGTGATTTATCTAGAGCTGTCAGTGGAGCATTAACATCCCCAACTATGATTATGTTTTGATCTGTTACGTTTTCTTGATGTAGTGTCCCCTTTATCATTATAAAATATCCATATTTGTCTCTTGTTACCTTGAAATATATTTTTTTCAGATACAAATATGGCTATACCTGCTTTTCTGTGGATGTTATTTGCTTGGGGAGCAATTTCCCACTCTTTCACTTTGAATCTACCTTTGTCTTTGTGGCTTAGATGTGTCTTTTGAAGGCAGCATATGGTTGGGTTTTGCTTTTTGATCCAATCTGCTATTCTGTGCCTCTTTATTGGCAAATTCAGTCCATTTACATTTAGGGTAATTATTGATATATGTGGATTTCCTATAGCCATTTTATCCTTTATTTTCTCTTAGGTCTGTGTCTCAATTGGTTCATTTCCTGTGTGTTTCTGTCTGTTGTTTTTGTTTGGTGGTATTCTGTACTTCAAAAGAGAAAAGACTCAGATAAAATCAGAAATGAAAGAGGAGAAGGCACCACAGCCATCACAGATATACAAAGGGTCATATTAGAATACTATGAAGGATTAGATGCTACCAAATTCAGTAACCTAGAAGAAATGTATAAGTTCCTAGAAATATATAACCTTCCTAGACTAATTCATGAAGAATTATAAAATTTAAATAAAATGATCTGCAGTGAGGAAATTGAAACAACCATCAAAAAATCTCCCAAAAAATAAAAGCCCAGGACCTGATGTATTTACCAGTGAATTCTACCAAACATTCAGAGATTTAAAAATCTATCCTTCTCAATTTTTTTTAAGAAAACAAAAAAGAAGCAATACTTCCTAACACATTTTATGAAGCCAACATAACCCTGATACTAAAACCTGACAAGGGTAACACAAATAAAGAAAACAATAGACCAATATCTCTGATGAGTACAGATGCAAAAGTCCTAAACAAAACACTAGCAAATGGAAAACAACAATATATTAAAAATAATACATCACAATCAAGTAGGATTCATTCCAGGGGCACAAGGATGGTTCAACATATGCAAATCAATCAACATAATACACCACATTAGCAAGAGAAAGCCAAGCTATGAAGGCAACTTAAGTGCTATTGATGGGTGAATAAATAAAGAAAATGTGGTATAGATATACAATGGAATATTATTCAGCTTAAAAAAAAGAAGGAAATCCTGCCATTTGTGACAACATGGATAAGCCTGAAAGGCATTGTACTAAGTGAAATAAGCTAGACAGATAAAGAGAAATCTGTATGAGATGACTTGCATTATGGAAAAAAAAAGTTGAACTCACAGAAACAGAAATTAGGATGGTGGTTGCTAGGGGTTGTGCGATGGAGGAAAATGCGGTGGCAAAAGGGTATGAATGTTTAGTTATAAAATGAATAAAGCTCAACGATCTAAAATATGGCATGGTGACTATAGTTTTTAATAATGTACTATACTATTGAAACTTGCTAAGTGCGTGGAATTTAAGTATTCTCTCTCACACACAAAAGATAACTATGTGAAGTGATATGTATTAATTAACTTGATTGTAGGAATTCTTTCATAATGTATGTGTACAACAAGTCATCATTTTGTACACTTTAAATGTGTTACATTGTTTTTTGTCAACTAGAGGCCTAGTGCATGAAAATTCATGCACTGGAGGGGCTTCCCTCAGCCCCACCTGTCCCCTCTCACAGTCTGGGAGTCCTCAGGAGCAGGAGGCAACCTGCACCTCGGGCTTGCCTGCACCTCAGCACGGCCCTGGGTGGCTGGGGGGTGAGGGGACTGGGGGACTACGGAAGCAGTGGGCACGGAGCGGCTGGGCCTGGCCATGCCGTGCAACTGCCGCCCCAGCAGGGCTTAGGGGACTGGGCGCCACCACCTTGTAGCTGTAGGCACTGCCATCTTTGAGGGCAGGGCAGTATATTAGCATACTCCCTCCTTATTGGCTATGGCATATTTATGATGGCATGAGGGTCAATTAGCATATTCCCTTTTTATTAGATGGACTATAGTTCAATAAAATAAAAAATAATTTAATAAAGTACCAGCATCAATACATATTAATCAGTAGCTTTTATTATATACTAGAGGCCTGATGCACAAAATGCATGTAAGAGTAGGCCTTCGCAGCCCAGGCTGCCTCAACTTTCACAGCCAGCTCCAGCTGCCTTGGCCCTCGCAGCCCCGGCTTTGTCCAGAAGGTCATGCAGACCATGCATATATACTGTTTGGCCTTTTGGTCAGTTTGCATATTATGCTTTTATTATTATAGATAAATAATAACTTGTTACAAAATAGAGATGGGTAGGGGGATGGGTGAAAATGTAAAGGGGAATAAGTGATATAAACTTTGTTATAAAATAAATAAGTCATAGGGATATAATATACAGCATAAAGAATATAGTCAATAATATTAGAATAACTTTGTATGGTGACAGATGGTTACTACTAGTATACTTCTTGTGGCAGCATACCTTAAGGTATATAAATGTTGAATCACTATGTTATATACTTAAAACTAATATAAATATTGTATGCCAACTGTACTTTTAATAAAAAAATACAAAAATCCCATTTATAATTTGAATAAAAAAACAACTGCTGAGAAGTAAACATAAGCAGAATGAGACCACAAAGAAAAATGTGAAACTATTCTTAAGGACATGAAAGGAAACATGAAGATAAATGGAATGACATACTGGTTTTTTGGAGAGAGAGATTTGCCATCATAAGGCTGTCAATTGTCTCTTAGGTTATTTTTTAAATAAAAACAATCCCAATCATATTTTATTGCTTAAAACTATACAAGGTTTCTCTAAATTTTGGAAGAAAAAACACATTCAAAATCCAACAAATTTCTGAAGAAGAAAAGCAGTGGAAGATGCAGGACCACCTTATCAGATCAAAACACCTTTTGATGACTTGTTTATGAATAAAAAGGAAAAGCAATAGAACAGAACAACTGAAAGTATAGAAACTGACCAAAGTACACATGGATATTTATTATGTGAAAATGGTGGCATAGAAATAAGTGGGGGAAATTAGACTTTTTTTTGGGACAATTAGGTACCCATTTGGAGGGGAAAAAGTAGATCCAAGCTTCACTTATTAAACCAATAAATTCCAAATGGATAAATGATTTAAACTTAAAGTTATGAAAGAAACATGACAGAATTCTTTATAATCTCTTCAGTAGTCTTTCTAACATTGACACAAATTGCTATAAACCATAAAAAGAAATGATTGATGAATTTGGCAACACAAAAATGTTCAATTTTTTTTATAGAAAAAAAATGTAAGTAAACTCAAATGACCAAGAAGGACTGAGGAAAAGTTTACAACTTATGTTATAGACAAAATGCTAATCTCCCCAAAATCTAGATGACTCTTCAAAATAGAGAAGGAAAAGACTAACAACCCAGCAATAGTAACAATAAAATATATGCATTCCTATGTTTATAGCAGCATTATTTATAACAGCCAAGATCTAGAAAAAGCCCAAGTGCCTATCAGCAGATGAGTGAATAAAAAATCTGTGGTACATTTCCACAATGGAATACTATTCAGTTGTAAAAAAGAAGGATCTCTTATCCTTTGCGACAGCATGGATAAACCTGGATATTTATATACTAAGCAAAATAAGCCAGCCATAGAAAGAGAAATACCATATGATCTCACTAATATGTGGAATCTAATTAACAAAGTAGAGTGATGAACAAAATGGAAGTGAAAGCATGGATACATTGAACAGACTGTCTTGTGCCTGAGGGGAGACGGGTGGGGGTGAGTGGATAAACAAGGCAAATGGATTATCTAAACAGCATATATGCATACCCCATGGACAGGGACAATAGTTTGTGAAGGCCAAGGGAGGGGAAAGAGGGAATTGGGGGAGATGGGCAAAGTGGGAGAAAAAGGGAGACATCCGTAATAAACTCAACATTAAAAATTATTAATAAAAAATTATGGGAAAAGAATATGAATAGAATGTTCATAGAAAATGTCAGGCAAATCATTTGAAAACATAAAAAGATGTTTAGTCTCATTTAATATAAGAGAAGTGAGAAATTCCTTTACCCTTATGAGAATGGCAAAGTATTAAGAGTTTGATAGTTCATAGCAAGGAAAACAAATATTCTTCTACATTGATTTGGAAAGATGTAAATTGATTCACCATCTATGGAGGGCAATTTAGCAGCCCCTATCAAAACACATATACAGGTATCCCCCCTCAAAATGTGTACAGGCTTTGAATAATTATAAAGGCAGTGTTCACTAAAATTTCATTTTCAGTATGTTAGAATCAGCTGTTAAAATGTGTATACTTTTTTGGGACACCTGTGTTGATTTACATATTTATATTTGTATATTTGTTATATATATATATACACATTAGAAGTCCCTAAAAATGGGGCAATCTGTATCACAGAAGACAGATGAGATTTTGTTTTAATGACCTAATTGAAAGAGCAGCTTTCACATCATTTATTGAGCCTTTTTAATTGTTTTCTCTCCATTTTTATGTTTTTCTGAAGAAAAATTATTCTTTAAAAATGCTGATGATTGACTCTATGAAAAGGAAACATTTAATAGCAGTGTGAGTCATTTGAGGCATTTCAGTAAGAGCCTGGTAGTTTTCCTACTCAGAACAATGAAGGGTTGTTTACTGTTCTTTCTCTTTCTGGATTATATCCATAGCTTTATTGGTTTTCTTTGAAACCATTTATACAAATTAATTTTATGTGGTCAAAAACCAGTGCTATCCAGTTTTAAATGCTACCAGAGGCAGTCTTTTTTTCTTAAAAATGTTTTTGTTACAGAGAGATATAACAATGCTATATCTCTTTTCAAAGAATAGGATTTTACATTGCTTTTCAAAGAATAGGATTTTACATTGGCTATTATGTTGCAAACATTTACTTAAATTTATTTCTTCTTGTCTTATTTTCACACATATATTATATTTCCATTTTATAAAACTGATTGGTTCTATCTAATATTTGCATTACTGCTTGTTTTTGCACGTCTCATACTCTTTGATAATTCATCAGAGATAATTAGATGCAAAAAACATGTGTTATCTCAAACATAATTATCTGCCAGGTTCTTTGCCAAATAACATCTACCGAGTTTACATTTACGTGGGAAAGCTAAATCTTAAGGGAACAACGATTCATCACACTGATAAAAACAAATGTCACAGTATCTCAATTTTTGAAATTTGATGATATCAGTTAGATGTTAAATAAATGTTAGTGTTTACAAGAAATATATTGCATGTAAGTCTGTATTTCAATAGAAAAGACACTTTAAGCAGAATTCTGTCCTTAAATAAGAAAATTAATCAAACATAATGACATTTTTATTGTGGTCAAGCCATTATTCTCCCTTAAAAAAAAAAAAAGCTGGAAATAGCCCTAGCTGGTTTGGCTTAGTGCAGTGGTCGGCGAACCGCAGCTCGCGAGCCGCCGCGGTTTGCTGTTCTGTTGACTGAGTTTGCTGACCACTGGCTTAGTGGATAGAGCATTGGCCTGAGGACTGAAGGGTCCAGGGTTTGATTCCAGTCAAGGCCACATGCCCAGGTTGTGGACTCAATCCCCAGTACGGGCGTGCAGGAAGCAGCTGATCAATGATTCTCTCTCATCACTGATGTTTCTATCTCTCTCCCTCTCCCTTCCTCTCTGAAAGAAATAATAATATATTTAAAAAAAAAACCAAAAAAATAAAAATTGGAAATGGAATACACTGTAACAAATTATGGTCACTGGTGTCTAAATTGTTTCAGCATACTTTAAAATATAGCCATGAAAGCTTTCTAAATTCCTTGAACACTCTATACATCTAGAAGTATTTAATCAGGAGCTAAATGTCTATATGTCAGGAATACTTGGAAATAAAAGTATTGGTAGAAAACTTGGAATAGAGAACTACCTCTATGGAGTAACAATTAAATTGAGTACTTACTACATTCCAGACACATAATATATATATTATTTTAGTTAATCTGGTATGGAATTCATAGTTTTATGTCTTTCCCATATAATTTAATGTCACGGAAGGCAAGGATTTGGTCTATGGTGTTCACCAGAATATTTCTTGGGCCTCATTTGTAAAATAACTGACCCATGTTATATAGTCTTAGAAGAATTCTGTGCTCCAAAATATTGTAATTCTAAAAAATAAAGTCCATAATGTTTTTGGCCTATAATTATAAAACTGGGTAACAAAAATCACTAGATTATCATTGTTTTACTTTTCATTCAATATAGTACCTATTTTATTTTTTTTCTATTATAACTTTCAAAATTGTTTTAGAAATACTTCTTTAAAACTAAATTTTAATACATTGTATTTTTTTCATTGGATTTTGTTGAAATTGAAGACAGAAATATTTGATTTTTGGTAAGTGCAAATTTATCTTTATGCATATTAAATAGAATCATCTATTTTTAAAACAGCAGTTCTTATAATAGTTCTATAATTTTTCTTTAAGAACAATGGAGAAATAATAGAAATGATTCACTTTTTGTTAAGGATAAAATTTCTGGCTAAAATTACCATGAGTCTGACTCAGTGTGGGAATTCATGTGATCTCATTGATATATGGCCCGAAAATACATGGAAGTAAAAAATTAGAGCAATTCAACTATTTCATTAGTCTGAAATTGGATTCTTAAGAATTGCCAACCTGCTATTCACATTAACCTAATAACTAATAGGGGAGAAGAATGGGTCATGCCACAGAAATACCTTTGTTTTATAAGTAACAATGGTGTACATGATCAAAAGGATGTAAATAGTAGCACAGAGTGACCATCGTGACAAGCACACTTTTAGGGCTACTTTGTGCCATGAGGCCTATTCAAATGTCGTAATACTCCTTGCTGTGGGCACATCATAAGGTGAGGTTGCACTTAATCTCTGAGTTAGGCTTGGCTATGTGGCTTCCTTTGTCAGGAAGCTTAAGAACCAATGTGTGATTCACCCTCTTCCCTGGCTCCTGAGGCAGAAGTGTGGAAATATGAGTTGTGATGGGTTCTGCCAGATTAGGTTCCTTAGTGACTTGATGAGCAGAGGCCCTGAGGCTGAGCTGCAGTCAACTTGTGGAGTTTATGTGTGTGCTTTTAAGCCACTGAGGATTTAGTGTCTTCTCTTATTGCAGCTAGGCCATCCGATCTGGAACAGCATTTCTTGGAATTCAAGGACTCTCTCCAACTATATGCATCAATCTTGACTAAATGCACAGTCCTTCCTGATGATTTCCAGAACACTAAATTGTTCCGACTTTCCGATCCATAATATTTTTTATTTTTATATGATTAATTTCATTGTTAGAGTTGAAATAAATTGAATATGAATTTCTGTAAAATAATCCTGCCCTGAATATTCTGATGCACAAGACTCTGGTATTACTGAAACTTTAAATATTGCACCCATTAAAAATGCCTGTGGTAAGCTGGCAGATTATTTAATTAACACCATTACTCTACTAAAGAATAAGCTTTTCAGAAGCATTGGTTATAAAATTGAATAAAACTCAGATAAAATTTTATGATAGTCATATACAGCATATGGCATTCTAGTAAGAATAAAATGAACTTTGTGGTTGATAATTAAAATATGATGTGAGGGGCACAAACCTGGATTTCTTTTTACCCAAGTTTTTGACTTTAGAAAGATTGATGCTCAAAGGAGAAAATTGCCAAATCAACATTTTATTTTGGCTAGAAAATTAAAGAAGATGTTAAGATGCCAAATCTACAGGAACTCACTAAGTTAAATATTCCATTTTAATGACTAAAACATTTTCAGCCGTCTTTTTGTACATTATTTTTGTATATTCTTTGCCAGCATTAATCCGAATCCTGGAAAGCTCAGTATCTTTCCAGTTCACAGCAAAGTGTTAGACTTAGAAAATTAGCTTAGAAAATAGAGAAATTTAGCTCCTACTCTCAGCATCTTGTGTTATTACTATCGATTTCCGCTGTCATTG
This sequence comes from Corynorhinus townsendii, assembly GCA_026230045.1. NCBI lineage: Eukaryota > Metazoa > Chordata > Mammalia > Chiroptera > Vespertilionidae > Corynorhinus > Corynorhinus townsendii. The sequence continues at coordinate 71,840,569 of JAPDVU010000001.1, read as the reverse complement.
AAGTACAGATCCAGAGACAGCCAAGATGCACTTAGAATACTGAAAAGAGGCAACAAAAAGCAATATCTCTAATTCACTGTTTATGACCACAGATACATTAGATCTTTGGACAAATTGAGCACCTGAGATATTTCTTTAAATGGCTTCCAGGGCTAGTTTATATACATATCAGGGGCTGAAAATTATTTGCTGAATAAATTAATCTCTAACCAGAGTCTTTCCCTTGTTTGGGGAGGACATATGGTGTAAAAATGTCTTGGAGATAAGACCTCATAGGAAAAGGCATACAATAAAGAATAATATATCTGAATAAGAAAACTGGCAAGAAAAAAAAAAATAAGACAAGTTAGCAAACACCACTAGTAAGGATCATTGGTCATAGCCACTCTCATTTTAAGAAGGCTTGCACATTTATTTATTCATTTAGGAAATAGTGATTGATCCTTTGCCATATCTAGACCTGTGTTCTGTATTATGAATAAAGGGCGGAAATAGAAATGGTCTTTATGGAGCTTACAGCCTATAGAATAGCCAGTAAATAAAACAAATAATAACAATTATGTCTAACATTTGAGTGTCATAGCCAACCACTAGTAAAAGTACTTTTAAAAAAATGTTGGCCAACGTGTTTTTTTTTGTTTGTTTGTTTTTGGTTTTGGTTTGTAATTTCAGAGAGAAGAAGGGAGAGCGAGAGAGAGAGATAGAAACACCATTGATGAGAGAGAATCATCAGTCAGCTGCCTCATGAACACCCCCTACTGGTCACCGAGTTCACAACCCAGGCATGGGAAAGCACAATTAATTGTAGGCAGAGCAAAGTTCTAAACAGTAGCACAAGGCCTGCACCTCTCATGTTGTAAAGCCTCTCTCGTGCACTGTAATGACTGCAACAACAAAGGGTACACAGGGATCGGTGGGCTTTTATGGCAAGCATAAGAGTCTAGACTTTCATGGACTTTCATGAAGGACTCGCCTTTAATCTGCAACCTGAGGGAGTTCGTCAGGAAAATACTTTACAGCACTTGCTCCCAATCAGAATAAAACTAAAAAATAGCGAAACATGCTTAATGAGAATCTAAGTGTTATCTCTAAAACCACTAATAATTCATTGAAAATAATCTTACATGGACTCTCTCATCATTATAGAAGTAACTGCTTGTAAGGCATTTCACCTTGAAACAGCATTTCCTTATCCATATTCTAAAGAATTTCCCATTGACATCCCTGAACATAGGTTTCCAATGAAGCAGGTCTCCTCCCCCTCAGTGTCTCTCTTTATGGTAAACATAAGGATCTGTGCTTATTCTTTTAGGCTTCATGGGTACCAGTGAGCATACTGTATGGCGTACACTAAGGTTTCAGTTGAGAGCTAGGTTCTCAAGACGAAGCCCTCCAAATGAAAAGTCAACACTACAAGAGGCTGACTAAAACGTCCATGAGACATAATAGGAGAGCTGCTATGGAAAGTATATTAGACTCAGAGTCACATAACATTCCTGGGAAAGTGCATTATGTGCAACAACTATCTGAAAACACAGAATTATTTGTTGCTGTGGAAGTGTGCTATTATCAGTTCATTCCTGAAAATCTTACCTTTTTTTTTTTATATATTACACTAGAGGCCTGGTGCACAAAATTTGTGCACTCGGGTGAGGGGAGGGTCCCTCAGCCCGGCCCATGTTCTCTTGCAGTCTGGGAGACCTCGGGGGATGTCCAACTGCTGGCTTAGCCACTCCCCTAAGCTGGCAATCGGACATCTTTAGCGCTGCAGCCGAGGCAGGAGAGGCTCCTGTCACTGCTGCTGTGCTGACCAGCTGTGCGCCTGGCTTCTGGCTGAGCTGCACTGACCACCAGGGGGCAGTTCCTGCATTGAGTGTCTGGCCCCTGGTGGTTAGTGCACATCATAGCGAGCAGTTGAGTGGCCTTAGCATATCATTAGCATATTACTCGTTGATTGGTTAAATGGACAATGGGATGACTGTATACTTAGCATATTAGGCTTTTATTATATAGAATTTTATTTTTATTTTAAAATTCAATTTATTGGGGTGACTTTGGTTAATAAGATCATACAGGTTTCAAGTGCACATTTCTATGATTCATGATCTGTATATGGCATTCTGTGATCACCACCCAAAGTCAAATCATCTTCTGTCACCATATGTTTGACCCCCTTTACCCTTTACTCCCCCCAACTCCCTTCCCTGTGCTAATTACCATACTGCTGTCTGTGTCTGAGTTTCAATTTTACATTCCACATATGAGTGAAATCATATAGGTTCTTAGCTTTCTTATTTGAGACAAAAAGGATGGTCCTTTAGAATATTATAGCAATACTAGAGGCCCGACACGTGAATTACATGCACGGGTACGGTCCCTAGGCCTGGCCTGCAATCAGGGCCATCTTCCCCAGCTGCCCACAGCTGACCCCGCCCCCTGCCACCACCCACCCTTGGTTCCTTGGTGATTGGTGCCTGACGGCCAGGGGAAGGAACCGAGAGGTTGGCTGTTCCTGCTACCTCACAGACCTCCCCCCTCCCGTTGTGGGTGGCCATCAGGCAATCAGAGCCTGCTGGCCGGGGAAAGGGACCAAGAAGTGCGCCTCATAGTGACTTGTCCAGCGGTCGTTCTGCTGTTAGAGTCAATTTGCATATTACTCTTTTATTATATAGGATAGAGGCCTGGTGCATGGGTGGGGGCTGGCTGGCCTGCCCTGAAGGGGCCCCAGATTGGGGTGGGGGTCCCCGCTGGAGGGTGGGGCCGGCCTGGGTGAAGGACTGCCAGCAGTTTGCAGGCTGACCACACCCCCAATCAGAGTGGGGCATCTCTGCTGGGGGGCAGGGTTGGCCTGGGCAGGTGGTTTGCAGGCTGGCCATGCCCCGGGCTTTGTCATGAAGAACGTCCGGAATGATGTCCGGTCTATCCAGTCTAATTAGCATATTACCCTTTTATTAGTATAGATTACTTTTAAGCTCAGAATCTGTGATGAAATGAAATGAATTTACACTGCCTATAGTGACAAAGCTGATGAAAAGTAGAAGATATTTTGGGTATTATAATTCATCCTTTTGGTTCTTATTCAATATATTAGAAATTTGTTGTTTAGGAACATATATGTACTTTCGGGAGAGGGATGTTTAGAGCAGAGAGGAATGAAAAGAGCTGACAGCTAATTCTGCCCCCATGACAGAGAAATAGAAGTGTAAACAAATAGTTTGTTTCAATTAAATTCTCCCCATTCAGTCAGGTCTTTTGACATAAATCAGGATTATTACATGGGAAGGAAGCAGAGAAAGCATTTAATTACTTAAATAAGAATACTTCTTGTTTAAATTAATTTAATATATACATTCTTTCTCTTATTAAGACAACAAGCACTTATTGGGCACCTACTCTTCACAAGACACCAGGTTTGATTAGCAAAGCAATATTTAGCAGGAAAAGAAAAATCTTTATTGCTAAAACCTTTCATTGTTAGATAATTTTAAATGATTATGCTCTACCTCTTTAACAAAACAGTGAGCTCAAGTTGAATAGTTAGTTAGAATTAGGGAACTCAATTAGCTTCACTGTGATTCAGTTTTGCTATCTTTAAAATAGACCTAATACAGTAACAATGTCTTTTCCAACCCACAGACTGTGTGAAAATATTTTAGATACAAAAAAATATTGCCTTTGTTTCCATTTATGAATATCAATAATATTTCATGATATGATCACCTGAAATGAACTAGATTATACATAATCTTGGGTCTTTCTTTTGCATAATATGAAGAGTAAGTGAACTCAAAATCTAATGAAAGTAATGCATAATGACTCCTTTTAATTACTAGAAAAGAATTTTACATTTCCTAGATTTTCCACACCATGAAACAGTCTACTTACTGGTCACCAATCCCATGAAAAATATTTAGGCAGAAGAGTTTAGCAACTAAAGCAGTAGATGTCAGTGGTTAAGCAAGCTCTGGACCCAGTCATGTTTAAATTTTAACTATGTGACTTATTACCCATCTGGCTTTGAGCAAGTCCCTTAATATAACACTAAACTTTCCCAATCTCTAAAGTGGAGATCATACTGAAATCTTTGTAAATTTTTTGAAGATTGAGTATTTCTATAAATAAAGTAAAAATCTAAATGTTTTAGATGAGAAGATAATAGCCAAATTGGTTTTATTGTTTTTAATAAACTGTTTTGGCCTATTCATAGCTTTTCTTATATGTGTAGGTTGCTGCATTAGGATTTCCATAAAATAGATGTGTGATTCTCAATTTTTTCTGTTTTTCACACGTTTGGGTTAATTGAATTTTGGAGGGACCTTTGCATCTTTTGTAAAAAAAAATATAAAATATCTCAGAGCCTGATGGAGTTTCAATATACTTGATTGACTTCAGCATTGTTTATGGCTCAGCGAGTGATCCCTGTATACTGAGAGAGCTCCAGATTTCTCGGGTAACACTTTTCAAAGTTCTGCTGTATTTCTTGCCACTCCCTGTGGATAATGTATAGCCCAGGCAACACCAGGTCGCATGAACATTCCCCCCCAATCCCTCCTGGTCATCTATCATTTGGCCCCTTCACTACAGCCGGGAACAAGTTACGGGAGGCTGCAGGTGCAGAATCCTACTACCTGGAAAAAATTTTAAACAATCACAGACAAAACAAAGGCTTATGAAATGTTTCCTCCTCATATCTCACTCTGAGTTGAACCTAAAAAAGGGCAAACCAGATTTCACTGATTTTTCCCTTACCAGCGGTTGGGTGTTCTCTAAGCCATTATCTGTCTGAGGAATATAGTGGGATCATGAGAGATTTCCCAAGTAAGCATTGTGGAGCCTGGCTGTAAGGCTATATGAACATGCTAGGTGAAAATTCAATACAACAAGTAAGCTGACATCCACCCTTGCCTTTCCCATTTTCTAATGAATTAAAATGCCAAACTGCATAGGCCAAGATGACTTTCTCAAAGTGAATATTCATCTAGAATGAGCAAACAGGGCTACTTCCAGCTTTGTTTCTGTTGTGTTCCACACTCGCGCCCCCCCCTCCCCCCCATCTCAGAGACTGCGGTGGCAACGGGACCAAAATATAACAAAATAAAATCGGGGACTGCTCATTTCTGAAACTTTCCCATAGCTACCATTGAAATTTCCCCACTCCAGACTCTTACAGGTATTCCTGAATATTCTAACCACATTTCTGTACACAGTTGACAAACCTTTTGTCAACTATTCTCCATAACCGCAGAACTCTGTGACCTAAAACTCCTGTCTCCAGTATTTCACTGTAACAATATCTATCAGTGGTAAAAGTAAATACTTATTGAATTCCTAATATACACCAGCTCCTCTAACCCTCTCAGCAGCCCTGAGGATAAGAGTCCCTGACAATAGCAGGGATGCAATAGAATGGCAGGACTAAGGAGAAAGTAGGGGCTTAGAGAGATGAAATACTTTATCCAAGGTCTCCCAGTAAAATCCTTTAAACCTCACGGCTTCCTATCTTAAAAGACTGTGCTCACTCCTCTTCCTCTCTCCTATGACAATATATTCCTGTAAATCTTACTTAAAACTACCCTTATCTGTTTCAATTTCAGACCAAGAATAAGGCAAGAACAAAAATGTTATATATTTTAAAGCTTCATTTGCATAAAACTATTCTATACAAATAACTGGCCCTAAATACACACTCTTTATATGATGGTTTAGAGAAATGATGAGTTTTTCTGACCTCTGGTTATACTAGTATATTATTTTATTTGAAGATTCGCATAAGAGGAAATCTGAAATGGTTTCTACGTACAGTTTTGCTGATGTGGAAGGGGTGGTAGCCTCTCCATTACCTGTTAAGGAAGATATGTTTCTAGTTCATCCAGAGTAACAACACAGTGTCTATTTCACTCACTAATATCATTCTCTAGACTTTACCTACACTTGTACACTTAGGCCAACCTAGTTTAAACATCAAAATTAGTGAGCGTGATTGTTTCTTATGCAAATGGTTATTTGCCTCAGTAAAATGCAATTAGGAGAAAAAATTTTTAGAAATTTGGAAATAGTTTATGGTATCTGGAATGTGTTGTTATAAAATTAACTTTTAAGAATTTACTAGAATTTTCTTAATTCATGTATCATTTACCAATATATTTTTTAGCACCTATACCAATCATATAATATCTGATACTTCATGACTGGTAATATGCTTCTTATTATGCCAATTTTTAAATTAATTCAGAATTAGTTGTCTAGAAGGCATTTTTTTTTTAGCCAAAGATACAATTTCCTTCACATTAGCAAATACAAACTCCATATGTATTTCAAATGATTTAACTTTCTAGTTTGACTTTTTTTCAGGATCTTTGTGTTTCTATTTATTCAAGGTCAAGTATAGAGAAGAATATTGTTTAGGACCCTTGTCTGACCCTATTCTCTGCATTTTCATCCAATTTTCAGAGGATGCAGAGCATTCATCTTTATCAAATACAAGATGCTCCAAAAGGAAGGTGGGGGAAGATAGAAGAGGGTAAAGGGGGGATAAATGGTGATGGAAGGAGACTTCACTTAGGGTGGTGAATACACCATACACCATACAACATACAGGTGATATATTATAGAATTGTACACCTGAAACCTATATATTTATTAACCAATCTCACCCCAATAAATTCAAGCAAAAAAAGAAGCTCCAAGTCATACCTAAGCAAGCTGTCAATAGTCTGGTCGCCTTCTGATGAGCTCAAATCTCAGATTCTCACAATCACTTTCTTTGTCTGTTTTCAGAAAGCTTCAACTATCCCAAACATTTGGGAATGGGCCACACTTTCTCCTCTATTCCGTACTGCCACCATCACCTTCGGAAATTCCCATTCTCAATGCGATTTTAGAATCATGTCGTGTTCAAAATGTTCTTTCATTATTCTTCCATCACTTTTTCTCTTGCTTGCTCATGAGTAAGAATTTTATTTATGTAGATTTTCCTCTTTCCTCCTCTTCCATAAGAAATGTTCTAGCATTTTCATGCTATGTGAGGAAACCCTCCTTACTGATGTTTTATTTCCTTTCTCTGTAATCCCCTGCGATTTTAAAACTTTCCATTTCAGATCAAATTGGTCTCATTTCCTTCCTCAGCAATGCCTGTGCTTTTTGTTCTCTAGCAGCACAGACACCACCCACGGCCCTGGTACTTCTCTGGTTCTGTCACTGCAGCCAGTGGGACATCCTGTAGCACTCCACTCTGCCAGTGCATGGAGGACTCTGCAGTGAGCTCCGAAGCCCAAGCTCTGAGGCTCATTTCTGACTCCTGGCGCGCCCAGCGGCCTACTTTTGAGACTACGTGTTCAACACATACACAAAAAAGCAACATTTCTGTCCAATTTCACCTCGCACCTGAGTTTTTTATGCAGGCCCAAATCTACCCAGAATCTCGTTGGGAGAGCCTGGAACATGAGAGTGCCATATCTGCAGTCGCATCACAATGTTCTTTACATTTTGTGCTTAAATTGAATACACCGTTTTCATTCTGTGGCTGTTTAACAGGTTCCCTGCAAATGCCTCCCAGCAATTTTGTGGCTTCCCTGTATACTTATTTTAACATTTGTCATGTATCATTCCATCCCAGAAGGTTAAATCAAATTCTTTCTTACCTGCAATTTAAATTGCGGTAAATATGCCTTTTGACATAATTCCCAATGAATTATTGATGCCCCCGCCCTCTCACCACATAGTCTCCTGTGTGAACATTTCTTTTTATCATTTGTGTATATTACACTGACATGAAATTGCTGTTTCAAAGGTTGTGTGATTTTTTTTTAAACTCATATGCTACCTCTAGTTGCCAGCATTCCCCTCCCATGCCAGGCCACCACCAGCTTTATTCCATCTCTTGTTTTCTCTAATAATGTGTCTATGCAATTGGTTGCTTGAAAACAGCTACTTTTTATGCTTTTTGCATCTTATTCTGAATCATCCTAAAAGTCTTTTGTTTCTCCACTGCCAATTGATTTTAACTTGACTTCTCCCAACAATCTTCTCCCTTCTATTTTCCCAGTTACCTTTCATGCTACTAGTTCTGTTTGGTCCTTTCCTCATTAGTTATAATTGCATTAAGGTTTAAACCAAAAGAAGTAGCACATAAAGATGGAAATCAGACAAGTTGGGATATGGAGTTTGATCCTATTATATATGAGCCTTGCAACCTTAAAATTTTCTCAGAGTAACAACATTTGTTTTCAGTAAAATAACAAACATAGGATAATTTTAAAGACCTGTGTATTTGTGAGTTTAATGTTATTTTCTCTGAATACCTACTCCATACCTCCCTCCCAATTTGATTAAACCACTCCCTCCTCTCTGCTGCTCTGTATCTCTTAAGTTTTCTAGAACCAAATCAAGACCATTGAACTGTAACTATTTCTCCAGAGATAGTGAAGTGATTGTGAGCATATAAATTCTGGAGCCATAATCTGGAGCATGAATCCTGGTCCTAAATTGTTGAATACTTGTTGTAATTTCTGTGGACTCTCTGTCTCAGTTTTGTCATTGAGGCATATAATAGCACCAACTTCATATGAATGTTGTAAGAATAAACTACTTAATACATGTAAAGGACTTAACGTAATGTCTGGCACAGAGTAACTGTTTAGCAAACATAATGACTCTCCTTCAGCTGTAACCTCTTTGATGGCAACATTTCAGTCCCACTCATTTATTTCTCCCTAACAGCAAGCATATTGCCTGGGATAAGTGCTCACTTAATGCTTAATGAATTGGAATAAGCTGAATAAAAGCATGCTTTGTGAAGTCCTGTAAGACATTTGACAAATGTTTGTTTTCCCCGTGACAAGTTTTATTAACTTCCCTGAAGGATGAGTGAGTACTGATTTCCTGATTTGGAGAAAGTTAGTCACAGAAAAGCTGTGTATGCAAGAGCACATGACCTGGAATCCAGGTATAACAAAACCAGGTGTTCTCAATGTCAGACTGAGGTATGCTGCTGCAGGAGCTGACTATGGGTCTTAAGTTCACATCATCCAAGTCTCACATCTTGGCTAATGGCTAATACTTCTTGTCTTTGAAGGTGGCTTCATGTGATTTATTCTGGCTCTGTGAACCAAGGCTCAGGGTGGGCTGTGGCTGGGAGTTCAAAGTGTATCTGAAATAATTTGAAGTTACAATCTATTTGCGAATCAAGACTAATGAAATATCATTGATATTTAATAATTGATAATCCTTGATATATAAGTGGCAAATGACTTGCCTTTCTTTTTATCCATACTTTTAGAAGTTTGGGAAAAAAAATCAAAGAATTGCATTAACTACATTCCATATTAACCATTCTTCATGATGTCTATACAGTCAGACCAAACACTTATTATTATTATTATTATTATTACTTATTAAATTGAACACTGGTGGTCCAACTTTTCTAGATAACAAACTCTTGTCTTGCTTTTTGGCATTAAATGGAAACCTACTAAACATTTCCTAAAACCAAAATCAACTGCTCATTTCAAAATCTTCCTTATATAATGACCTCTGTTTTGTAAAAAAAGGAAGAAAGTGGAAGAGAAGAAAGAGAAAGATTGTTTTTTAAAAATGGAAAGTTCAGTAAAACATTGAGTGATCAGCCTCTTTGAAGAGGTTGACTAAAAATAAAATTGCTTCAAAATATTGCACATGAGCTATGATACCAATTTCTAATCATTAGGTTCTGATATGCTCTACATGAGCATATATTCTAAGGTATAGAACAAATAACGCATTAATAATGAGAATTCTGAAGACTGCTCATGATTTTTTGAAAGTTATAAATCAGAGAAGAGTAAAGATTACATCTGTAACAGAATCCTTTGCTTTTATTTTCAGTAGAGGATGCTGACAGACAATTCCTTATGGGTCTCATGTTTCTGCACACCTTATTAACAGAGATGCTGGCTGCCCCGTGTTCTGGACCACATTTTCAAATGTAATGGTATAGTGAAAGCCATGGAAGACTGCAATAGCATCTACCTCTACAGCAAAGGAGAGTTTGCTTCACAGCCCTGAGCAATAGGATTAGTGTCTCCCTCTGGCACAATGAGCAGGCAAGTTCACTGTCCAGAAGAAAGGCCTCAGGTTCCCTGAAAACAGGGTGCCTCCCTTGAATCTCATTTGTGAATGCAGGTATTACCTGGCCCTCTTCAGGTTGCCCTGTGGGAATTAGAGCTCGGGGAACCAGCCTAAAAATAACAAATGGGTAAGAAAAATAAACTTATGTTAGAAACAACTCCTGGGAAAACAAATCTTCTCTTGATATTTTGTGTTTATTACTTTGCTTGGGTTTGATTGAGCAGCAAGCCACAGAACAAAGAGATGCTGACTTTGCAATAAGAGGGCTACCAAGCCTTCCCAGACCAATCATAATGCTATGAATTAGTTCCAAGTGCATCATTCCAGCATGGCTTACATGAGTAGAAGATGTAAATTTCTGAAGAAAAGTCATATCAGCACAATAGCTGGCAATTATTAGAACTGATATGACAAGACTGGCAGGTAATCAGAAAACTCCATAGGCAGCGACAGTGTAGATCTCGCTCAGTGAGTGTCCACCAATGTGAGAGCAGCAGGTTTGCAGAGAAGCTACACGATGCTGTGCTGCTAGGAACTGCTTGCTGGGACTGGAGGCTCATGCATCGTAAATGTTGTTGCTTTTACAGGCACTCTGTGTGGCCTCATGGAGAAATGGGCTTAGTTTTTTATAGTGTCTTAGCTAGGAGACTGTTTTAAATGAAGAAAAGGTTGGCAGATAAAACCAGTCTGAAATTCTCTTTAGATCTCAAAGAAACCTTATTCTTGTGGCACTGCACCATTAAATTAAGAAAAAACAGGCTTTCTCCGCACCAGGGCTTATAACACCACTCGTTACATTTGCTTCAGTCCAGACCTAGTTGTTTGTACACTTTGTGGCACTGCTTTTTATGTAGGTGGTTATGCAATGTAGAAACATTGCAATGGAGAGTGGCAAAAGCTATTTAGTTTCTTCTGAATTTCAAAGAGTCTATTGTTTTAGACAGAAAATGTTTTCCCTATTTTATTTTGAGTAAAAAGAATTAGATTAAAAGGCAGATGGCTTTAAAATATTATAAATAGAAATAGGTCAGTGTTTTGTCTATTTGTTCTTCGTTAGAATATTTCTTTTATATTTATTTTAACGATCTCATCTCTAATAGAAAAAGCCACAATTGAGCTTCTCCATCCCTAAGGGAGAGGAAAAAACTGTTTCTGTAAAGAACTTATTTAATGTAAAACCTTTGTGAAAAATGATACCATTATAGCTTTTAATATAAATGGATTTTATAAGTTTTATAATTGAACCCCAAGGTATATACTAGTAAAAATTGCAATATAAAATAACATTATGTACCCATAAAATATAAAATTAAATTATAAAATAAAAGGAATATTTTTTCTCAAAGTAGAACATTTTAACAGTCAGAAGAGAAGGCAATTATAATTTCAGTTCTATATATCAATTAAGATTTTTTAAATTTTAGTTTGTATGGGGCTGCATGAGGGTGCATTTTTTAAAGAAGGATTACTCATCAGGAACAAATCAAATAGCATTTTCTATGAGCATATAAGAAGCCTGTGTTCTGTTGACTTCATCTAATTAATCTATTGGTGATGGATGGCCAACTAAATTTGCATTCATCCATGATTAATGGTATAGCAATGGGATGAATAGAAAATGGAACCCACTTGGATTCTAGGTCCCAGACACTTGATGCATTGAATAAAACATCTATATTAAGCTCTCTAACAACAAAAAAGGAAGCAGCACTAGATGCTGGAGAAGATACAAAGATGACAAAAGATAGCTCTTGCCTCCAACTCATATGTAGTGAAATGGTTGGTGTCAAATGACTTGTACAGAAAAAAATTGCTATGGGAGCTCTCACTGTAGGATGAGGTTTCAAAGGAGGGAAAATGGAAATGATGTTAAGGATATCAGGGAAGGATTTATGGAAGAGAAAGAACCTGAAGGATGGACTTTTTTTTTGACAGGTTGTAATGAAGAAGTGAAGGCAAGAGTACTCAGTGGACTGTAGGTTCAAAAGAGGGAGTCAGTTTGGTTCAGTGTATGAGAATAAGCCTTTGATAAATAGTTTGGTTGAATATTTGCTTCTTCCAACATGAAAATCATTGGTACTGTTGTTTTGTTTGCAGTTTGTGAAGTAGTATATCTCATAGTAAAATAAATTGAAATAGGACAGAATATTTTGATGAAAATATGGAAGCCAAAGAGAATTAATAAACAAGCAAGATAGTTAGGTTGGGTGGCAAATCCAAGATTAGACTAATGACATCAAAAGCAGCTCTACAGGTCAATAATAACCAGATAGAAAATATAATGAAAATTACATTTGTGTAAACAACAATGTTGCTAGATATGAGTCTACTAACAAGTGTCTAAGGCATAAATTGAGAAAATTATAAAACATTAATGAAGGATGTTAATAAAGTAAAATATTTGGAGAGATATTTATCTTATCTTACTTCTGAATGGAACTATTCAATATTTTAAAGGCCCCAAAATGCATAAATTTAATGCATATAAGTAAAAATATCAATTAATAATTGAAAGCACAGAAGGCCAAATAAATTCTTAGGAATGTTAAACTTTTACTAGAAGAATAGTCATGGACATTTGGAAAAGACTAACATGGGAGAATATACTAAGCAGATATGAAAATGCTATAAAACTATAGTAGGTAGGATTGTATGGCACTGGCAAAAGTCTCATCAAAGATCAACAGAAATATATTATAAATAAAAAAAGACTAGTACATACATTGGAATGCAAAATGGCATTTCACTAGACAAAACTATCCATCACTAGGGTAAGTATAGATAGTAAATCCACTGTTGTAACAAGGCATTGTACATTTGAGGGCAAAAATTTGCTAATATTCTCAGAACTTAACTATTCATACCTTTAGATGCAGCAATTTTGTATAGATATATCAATGATGATTTAATTGCAGCATTATATATAATAAGAAAAATATTGGGGACAACCTAAACATATACCAACAGGTGATTAAGTCATACTGTATTCCAATACTCTGGAATACTACACAGCCATTAAAAAGAAAATATTGGCAAGAAAAATGGTGAACAGGTATTCAAGTTGAAAATGGCTAATTGCAGAATGGAATTTAAATAGTGGTTTCTATTGGTGGAAGCCAGTGTGTAGAAAAGCAGGCATCAAAGACAATTCAAAAGTATCCACTTAACTTCAGATAACTGGGAAATGGCAAAGAAATTAAAAGAAAGAGCCAAAAAGGCGCTCTTTGGTGGAGATGATGAACTAATTTTTAAAATGTCAACAGTTTGCCCTAACTGGTTTGGCTCAGTGGATAGAGCGTCGGTCTGTGGACTGAAGGGTCCCAGGTTCGATTCTGGTCAAGGGCACGTACCTTGGTTGCGGCCACAGTAGGGAGTGTGCAGGAGGCAGCTGATCGATGTTTCTCTCTCATCGATGTTTCTAACTCTCTATCCCTCTCTCTTTCTCTCTGTAAAAAAATCAATAAAATATATTTAAAATAAAAAATAAAATGTCAACAGCTTGCCAGAAATAAACCCATGCCTATAGGGTCAAGTAATCTTTGACAAAAAAAAGCAAGAACATGCAATAAAGTAAAGACAATCTACTCAATAAATGGTGCTGGGAAAATCAGGCAGACACATGCAAAAAGAAATGAAACTAGAGCACCTTGTTACATCACATAAAAGAACAAACTAAAAAATGGATTAAAGACATAAATTTAAGTTGAAATCATAAAGCTCCTGGAAGAAAACATAGGAGGTAAAACTTTGGACATTTCTCTTAGCAATATTTTTTTCTGACATTATCTCAGGTAAGGGAAACAGAAAAAACAAACAAATGGGATTACATCAAACTAAAAAGTCTTTCCACAACAAGGGAAACCATTAACAAATAAAAAGACAGCCTATTGAATGGAAGAAGATACTCACCAATGATACATATGATAAGGGTTAATATTCAAAATTTATAAAGAACTCAGATAACTCAACACCAAAAAGCAAACAACTCAAAAGTGTGCAGAGGACCTGAGGAGACAATTCTCTAAAGATTTACAGAATAGACAGAAGATGACATACAAATGGCCAAGAGACTTGAAAAGATGCTCAACATCACTAATCATCAGGGTAATGGTAATTAAAACCACAATGAGATAGCACTTCATAGCTGTCAGAAAAGCTCTCATCAGTAAACCAACAAACAACAGGTACTGGTGAGGAGGTGGAGAAAAGGGAACCCTGGGCACTATTAGTGAGAATGCAGATGGGTGCAACCACTATGAAAAAGTGTGAGGGTTCCTCAAAAAATTAAAAATGGAACTGTTATAAGACCCAGTAATTCCACTTCTGGATATATATATATATATATATATATATATATATATATATATCTTGAATTACTAATTTGATAGAAAATATGCACCCCCATGTTCATTGCAGCATTATTTACAATAGTCGAGATATGGATACAACCAAAGTACCCATCAATAAATGAGTGGATAAAGAAGTTGTGGTACATATATACAATGGAATATTACTGTCATAGAAAAGAATGAAATCTCATCATTTGTAAGAGCATGGATGGACCTAGAAGGTATTATGCTAAGTGAAATAAGACAGGCAAAAAAAGACACATACCATATAATATCACTTATATGTGTAACATAAAGAACAAAATAAATGAACAAACAAGATTGAAACAGACTTATAGATACAGAGAACAGACTGATGGAGGCCAGAGGGAAGGAGTATTGTGGGCAGGGTGAAATAAGGTGATGGGATAAAAAAGTGCAAATTAGTAGTTATAAAAAAGGCCTGGGGATGTACACTAAAGCACAAGAAATATAGTTAACAATATTATAATAACTATCCATGGTGCCAGGGGGGCAGTTGAATTATAAGAGGGAACATCTGTAATGTATATGAATATCTATCTGCTGTGCTATCCACCTGAAACGAATACAAAATAATGTTGAATGTAAACTCCAATGAAAAAGCAACATTTTAAAAAATGTCAACAGCTCCAATTGATGAATTCATTAACCAGGCAATTGCAAGAGAATGTTAGTGGATAGTTTGATAGAGGCAAATAGTTGGGGTCCTCTACATAAATATGAGAGTTGAACCACTGTGGATGAGCTGCCTGTGGTAGTAGAGAAGACAGAAAGAAATATTTCAAAGGCAAAACATTGGCAATGCCTGTGTTTAGGTAAGATGAGAAGGGCAGGAAAGAACACAGGGTACAAAGACCAGAGACAATGGAAGAAAACTTGGCTTGCTCGATGTCATTGAGCTGACAGAAGAGAGTCTAAGAAGGGTAAACCATGTTAAGTGCTGTAGAGAGAAGTCCATCAGAAGCAAACCTTGAGCACAGGTGACTGACATGTGGGTTTCTAATAACCTCTGAGAGAACAATCAAGGGGAATGAGTGATAAGAGATGATTGATTGCAAGGGTGTGGGTGATAACACCCAAATAATGTATTTGACATATCTCCATTTGCTTTGTAACCTTTCTAATTATTTTATCAGTGAGGCAGCAGAAATGAGTTGAATATAAAGGAGTGAAACAGCAATGACAGTAAAATTATTCCTGGTGACTAACCTTACATAAAGAGGCATCTTTAAGTCTACCTATCAAATTTTCCAATTTGTTCACTAGGCATTTCAATATACCACTTAGCAGGGTAAATTGCTTCCCATTCTTAAGAGGCCCAGTGGGATGGAGCTGAGAGGTGGAGGGGAAGGCAGAGGATGACAGTATTTTAAATTGCCCTGCAGGGGCTATATTTACTCACTCTATCTAGTAAAAAACATAAATGAAATAAGACACATTTCTTTAATCTATCTGAAACCTTTCGTTTCCTTTTTACCCGAAGCACAGTGGCTTTTTAAAGAACCATTTATTTGTTTTAGCATTCATCCAAAGTAGTCAATTTCAAAATAATAGTGTGACAGTGAAATCAATGCGATCACAAAAATGCAGGCAGATTGTGACTATGAAGGAGATTCTATGAAGAGGAGAAATTCTCTTAGTTGAATCAAAGGAGACTGACTAAAACAAATACTATTTGATTCACCAGGAAAATGAATCTGTCAGTCTCCTTAAAGTTGGCAGCTTAATGTCTTCATGTGTTGGAGACTCCCCGAGTAGCTGAATAAGCTAATAAGTGACCCTCATCATAATAGAATGATTTAGTAACACGAGAGGCGGGACATGGTGATGCTGTATTTGTGTTCTGACAAGAGCAATGTCACTGTCACCATTTCATTAAATAGATGTTTCCATCTAATGAAACTTCATTAAATACTAGAGGCCTGGTGCATGAAAATTTGTGCACTTGGGGGAGGGGGGTCCCTCAGCCCATCCTGTGCTCTCTTATAGTCCGGGAGTCCTCAGAGATGTCCTACTGATGGCTTAGGCCCACTCCCCACAGTCTGCAGGAGGCAACCGGGTGGCCGATCAGAGGATGGCACTGGTGGCTGGCACGGCCCCGCTCCCACCCCCCATCACCCCTCCACCACCATTGGTCGCTGGTTGCTGCTGCCCCTCCATCATCCCCCCACCATCGCCATCCCCTCCCTCTGCCCGCTGGCATGCGCCTTGGCTGGCCTGGTGCCGCCTGCTCATGGTCCCGCCCCCCGCCGACTGGTTGTTCCACCATTCGGTCGATTTGCATATTACACTTTTATTTTATAGGATTGTATCCTGACTATAAAATGTTCAATATGCTGCTGTTAATAATGAAATAGTTTAACGTTATCTCTGGATATCTTCCATTCAATACTGTTATTTATGTTTACTGGCAAATAAACTGAGGAAAAGGATTTAAGAAGGAGCATTACTACCTCCAATCCACATATATTCTGCATTTGACCTTTATTACAACTTCATCTTCTCTTCCTTCTCAAATTAGAAAGATAAAGATAGACAGTCAAGATGTTTTCAGTGATCATCTATTTAAATCGTTCTGTCTTAGAAACCGAGTCTTTCAGAGGTGACTAACTTGGGGTCAAGTAAGGTGTCAATAGAAAAGGCAGAGCTAAAAATCCTGTCACTTTACTCCCAGTCCTTGCATTTTACATACATGACAAATTGAACAGTTACTTAGCTCTTGGGTGGTTAATGGCACATAGTTATGCTTTAAAATCACTTAATGTGCAATATCTAGATCTTGCAACACAGAAACACACCTGAAACCTATATGTTCATGTTGACCAATGTCACCTCCTTCAATTTAATAAATAATTATTAAAAAAATAAAATTAATCTTTCCTTTGAGACTGAAAAATCACTTATTAATTAATTATTCATGAATATTTGGTATGTTTCAGCAAAGCTGGACAGAACAATAAAAAAAAGCTTAGAATCAGAAAGGGAAGACAAACTAATAACCACCTCCATTTTCTTTCATCACAGATAGCAATAATTTGTCTTTTCCTCTGCTTGACCGCTATTAATTTCTCCATTTCATGTCATCTCAGTCTGTAGCCTCCTCAGACCTCTGAGGGTTCTCCACTGCCTACTAACTATCCATCTGCACAGTCAAACACCATCCTCATGTGTGGTAAAAGTTCATAGATATGGAATTCAATGTGACTGCCAGCTTTCTCAACCAGAAGCAGAATGCTCCCAGTAGCCCAAGTTTCTTACTGGTGTTAGCTTTCCAATCTCACCATGCCAATTTGCATATCGTTCCCCCTTATCTGCAAGAGAATCATTCCAAGACCCCTAGTGGATCCTGTGACGGGGGACAGTACCGAACCCTATATATACTACAGTGTTTTTTATATATCTATATCTATATCTATATCTACCTATGTATATCTATATATATATCTATGATAAAGTTTAATTTATAAAGTAGGCACACTAAGAGATTGAAGCTAATAATAAAATAGAATAATTATTATAATATACTGTAATTAAAGTCATGTGAACATGGTCTCTCTCAAAATACCTTATTGTGCTGTACTCACACTTCCTGTGATAATATGAGATGATACAATGCTTACGTGATGAATGAAATGAGGTAGATGACGTAGGCCTGGTGACATAGCATGAAGCTACTATAAAGGCTACCTGAACACAAGCACTGGGATTCTACAATAGTCAATCTGATAATAGAGTTGGCTAGTTAAGTGACTGAAAGGCAGGAGCGTATATGCTGTGTCTATTGGACAAAGAAATGATTCATGTCCTGGGTAGGATGGAACAAGATTTCATCATGATATTCAGAATGGTGCACAATTTAAAACTTATGAATTATTTATTTCTGGAATTTTCCATTTAATAATTTTTTAGGCAATGGTGAATGGTGGGTCACTGAAACCCATGAAAAGTGAAACCACAGATAAGTGTGTGTGGGGGACTACAGTACTTGTTTATGTATAAAATTGTAAATGTTCTACATGCATCCTTGAGTAGAAAATAAGATATTTAAGCAGAAGGACCATGATGACTCGACATTTTTTTTATCCATTTTCCTTACAAATCAGCATGGTGCAGTAGAATGAGGGACCCAGAAGCCCCTTAATAAATTCCACTTGCATTTTTAGACTTTGGTGATTTGGTGATTTCCAGTAAAAATATCTTTTTACTTTCCTTTATTAAAGGAATGATAAATGAGAATTCGAGGTTTTGCTGCCAGATCTACCTGTAATCATTCATCTGGACTTCAGGCTTTTCATCTTAAAGTGAGGGAGAGCACTTACCCATCTCTAAGACCCCTTCCTTGCACTAACATATAATGGGTTGATGTCAGAATCCTGACTCCTGAGGATGAGATCAGGGAAGGGAATTACTACATTTTCTAAAAATGCCACTGAATGCTACTATGGGAGGGAGGTTACTAAACTTTAAAATCTCTGACTACTTACACCATAATCCACGCATTGTTTTTAAAAATTGTGCAGCAGGTTAGCCACAAAAAAAATGTTCTTGTCAACCTAGCTCATGATGGATAGATTTCTGCTTCTCTGGCCTTGGTCAAAGAAGCTGTGTTGGTGCAAGCATCACTGTCATTTAGTGGACTGACTGACCACATTTGATTAACTAGCTAATGAGACTGCTTTTCTGTTAATGCCAAAGGTGCTTGCAGATAACACAGGGGACTATATGGGAGAAGTGCCCTGTGATACTTATATAATCTTTTGATGGGTATTGCCATTATTCATTATACTTTCAGCTTTGCCTTAGCCTTGCAGGCATTCTCATGCTACAGTCGACTTTTCAAATTCCAAAAAGATGCCCTATCTCAATTTTTCCTGTCTCTATAAACCAGAACATCAGAAATCTACCCTCTAGGAACCAGGATAATAATAATAGCTTTCGGAACCGAAAGTAAACGTGTCTAGCTGTACAGTGTGCGCCTTCAAATTTCTATGTCCTAATCATGAATCCATAGGAGAATTCTTTTTTTATAAGGCAATCCATGAGATTTTACACATCAGAGTGAAATTATCCACACATCACAGAGTCCGCTTGATGATATATATATTCTCAACTAGTCGAGGTGTCAGAGTTTCTCAAAATACCTGCACTGCCATTCAGTCTACCACCAGAGTCCTGGAATCCAGTCACTGTGTTCGCGGTGAAGCCGTCTCGCAGCATCAGGACTCTGTAGAGCTGAGCGTGTGCAGTGGATGGATGTCAGTCCCTGCTAGTCACACAACTGCTTGGGATCTTGCTGACACCCTCATGACATCCAAATGCCCAGCTCATCAGAATTGCTTGCCACCAGGTGATTTGACTTGTTTGCCACCATGTAGAGTGACCATTGCAAATGTTTTAAAATGTTAACTCATAACTGTGACTAGAGGCAGTACTGTGAAATTCTCAGAAAATAGCACCAGATGGGCCAAGCTGGCACACAACTATCCGAAACAGCAAGAAATATTTTAAGCAAAAAGCATTTGGGCAGTCTGCAAAGTAAAGAGAAAAACAACAGTGTTTTTAACATCACTTAGGAAAAAGGGTATGGGCTTTAAATTCAGACTTGCTTTTAAACCCCAGCTATTTAACTTACTCGCCTATTTTAGGAAACTACTCATCAACTTTGAGTCTTAATCTTAAAGAATCCATAAAAAATGGAGATGGGAGTGTTTTTCTGGCAGAGTTATTGTGAAGATTCAGTATGTCAAATATATAGTGTCCAGTACATACCAGAAATGGTAAGTGTAAGCAAACATGGGTGCCTATATAGCAAATCTAGGATTATTTTCATGTGCACAAAGTGCAGAAAAAAATTTAGCTCCAAAGCCTGTGTTTCCAGTTACACTTACAACATCAAGATCTTCAAACATAAGATTAATAAATTAAGTAAAATGAAAAATATTTATCACTTTAAGTGGAATATTTAAATGTACACCTGAAAATATGAGACCCTATTAACTGATGTCATCTCAATAAATTTAATTGAAACACTTTCAAATTGTCCACATATTCTTGAAATGTTCACAAAGCGAAAGGACAATGTCCCAATCTATTCTCTTTAAGTTTCCAGGGTGAGTGCAGCCAACATTTTCTTTATGATGTATGAACTGCCCCTAAACCAGTGACTCACTGACCCAAGTCAATGGAGAAGGGCTGTGCAGTGCCCACATGGTGGCTTTCTTGGAGAAAGGCCGCCCAATCAGTGTCTGTTAGATCCTGAATAATCACATAAGTCAAGCTTACTTCTTATTATTGTTTAGAAGAATAAAGCTACTCCAATAGTAGGTAACTGGACTCAGGGACCACAGGAATACAGCCACTTTCAACGCAGGAATCTTCCGAGTCAATGGCTGTGAGACTGAAGGAGTGAGAGGATGAACAGAATAGTCCAAGATAGTCCTACTACTTAGTAAAGGTAAAATGCAGAGATTCAGCTTAAACAATTTGCATCATCAAAGGCATTTCTTGCTTTATGTGAAGCAATACAAAGCTAAATGAGATTCTATGTATATCTTCTTGTTAGGTGATAGAGCTTCCAGGGAAATTAAGCTTATAGCTGATGGGAAGGAATGGAGTTGTTAGACTTATCATTAGGAAAGATATGGCCGTGGGATGGGCCTTTGGAAGAGGTGATGAGCGATGCTCTTTCAGAAGGAAGCAGTAGGGAGGCCTGGAAAAGATTAAGATGTCAGGAGAAGTATGTTCTTGCAAGTATCGTACTGTTAAATTATCTGACACGGAGTAACTCATGTGCATCCCCCATAATTGTCCATTTTCTATCTGTATTATGAGGGCTCTGTGGTTTCTCCTTTCTACTAAATTCTCCTCCCCAAAGGAAAACCAATGATTGAGTGTTTTCTCTGCAAATTCATGTGGGCAGACTTTTTACTATTCTGCTTGTTCTACATTGGCAGCAAGGCAGCGCGAGGCGGGGACTGAGCAGGAGTGATGAAAGCCAGAATGCTTTCTGGTTTGTTCTCAGATAAGCAGAAAGCATAAGCTTCCGAGTTAACCTGGCGCTTCTCCAGGTCTGCACATTATCTCAAGTGCGACATTGTAGGTTGGGATCAACTTGATGAACTTTTATTTTTTTTAAAGTATTTTTATTGATTTCAGAGAGGAAAGGAGAGGGAGAGAAAGAGAGAGAAGCATCAATGATGAGAGAGAATTATTGATTGGCCACCTTTTGCATGCCCCTTACTGGGGATTGAGCCCACAACCTGGGCATGTGCCCTGACTGGGAATTGAACTGTGACCTCCTGGTTCATAGGTTGATGCACAAACCATTGTACCACACTGGCTGGGAAACTTGATACACTTTAGAGGATAAGGTATTACCAAGGGGGTTGCTCAAACTGCCTGAAATAAATTATAGCTAGGACTTCCAGTTGAGTGAAGATCATTTGTTTCAGTCCTCTCTTCTGGGTTTTCAAATTGTAACTAATAATACGAAAACAAAAAAAAACAAAACAGAAAACAGGTGGTATTAAAATTACCTGACAAACAATCAAATGGGAGAAATCATTTGCAAACAACACTCAAAATGATGGGTTAATATCCAAAATATATAAAGAATTCATACAATGCAACAACAAAAAATAAACACTCCAATTAAAAAGTGGGCAGAGGGCCTGAACAGACAGTTCTCCCAAGATAACAGAGAAATAGCCAGAGATATAGGAAAAGATGCTCAACTTCACTAACTCTATTAGGGAAATGCAAATCAAAACTGCAATGAGATACCATCTTGCACCTGTTGGAATGGCTATTATAAAAAAGACAAGTAATAAGAGGTGTTAGGGAGGTTGTAAAGAAAAAGGAACCCTCATTCCCTGTTGGTGGGAATGTAAATTGATATAGCCATTACAGAAAACAGTGTGACCCAGCAATCCTTTTCCTGGGTATCTTCCCCCAAAATTTGAAAGCCTTTATTCATAAAGATACATGTACTTCTATATTCATTGCAGTATTATTCACTGTGGCCAAGACATAGAAAAAAAACCACAAAGTGCTCTTTGATAAGTGATTCCATAAAGAAGATGTGGGACATATATTCAATGGAATATAATACTGCCATTTGTGATAATATGGATGGATCTTGAGAATATCATGCTTAGTGAAATAAGTCAGATGGAAAAAGTCAAGAACCATATGATTTCACTCACATGTGGGATATAAAACTAAGAGCAACAAACAAACAAGACAATCAAACCAACAAAAACTCATAGACACAGACAACAGTATGGTGGTTATCAGAGGGAAAGGAGGGGGATGGGGAAAGATAGGAAAGGATAAAAGGGGTCAAATATACGGTGAGGAATGGAGACCTAACTGTGGGTGATGAACGCAGTGCAACATGCAGATGATGTTTAATATAATGGTACACCTGAAATCTATATAATTTTATTAACCAATGTCACCCCAATTAATAAAGTTAAGAAACAGCAAAAAACATTGCCTAACCATTTAGAACATTGTGAAGGCAAACATGATGATAGAAAACAAGGAGATAGGCCTAGTTTCTGTGAATTGAATGCAGGATGGAGTCACAAGGGGAGCAGAAGTTATTTAGACCTGCCTTCCAACTACATGGGAGTCCCACACTGGCCAAACATCTTTTGCTTGAACATTTCACGGACAAGGAACATGTTTCTTGCAAAGAAACTCATGTCTGGTTTTTAATGCTTTGATTGTTAGGACAATTACACTCATTTTGAGCCCCTAAATTATATATTGTTATAGTCCCAAAGTAGTATATAGAGAATTATATTTTAAACCATTTAACATTATTTTTAATGAAAGGATAGCATTTTAAAAATCCCATAGCAATTACTTTGAAAATGCTTAGTTTGAAAATACTTTAGTTTTCTTTTGTGTAACAGTTATTGAGCACTATGCAGACATTGTGCTAAACATTTTACATCAACTATTTCATTTAATCTCCACAACGATATATGAAATAGACACAATTATGTCCATTTTACAGATTAAGATACTTGAGTGCTTTGTCTCAGTTAAAGCCTATGGTTAATTTCTGGAACTGGGATCTAAACATAATAAATCATAAAGTTATTATTAATTTTTTTCTAGTTTATGTTGCTTTAATCTACATTCTTACATGTCACTTCTAAATGGAGACATTTTATAAGTTTAAAATGTTGATGATCTTACATAACTTTAACCAAGGAGAGGAACAGGGAAGAGACTCAACAAGAAACTGAGTATCAAATTCCTGTTACATAACCAGGCTGCATTATCTTTCAAGAGCGTGGTGGTAGAATGACATACAGGGCATCCTTTTTCTTGTTTTATATAATAGAATAACAACGTAAGTGGTAAAATACATGGTGTGAAAGGAAAAGAAACAATGACTCTAGCTATGTGGTAGAGTTAGAGCGAGAAGGAGGGATAGCCACCTTGCACTAGGAAATGAAAATAAGTGCAGGTCACCGACACCGAAAACCAGCAAGAGACCTAGTCTAAGAACTGATCAGTTTTTTCTTATCTAAATCTCGAAGGGATCTTTTGAGCAATCTATCTGACCACATGGTACATTAATAAATTCAATGGCTATGCCAAAAAGATCTGCAGTCCTGTGCTGGAGTGTCTCTTGGTAATGACCTCATTGCTGTTTCTGGCTGCTCATTTGGTCTAATGTGCTCCCCCTTGCTGCACCGTCGCCCGCATGTGCAATAGTTCATCTGTCATCCTTCTTTCTAGAGCACCTGTCACTGGAGCATTTATGAGCTGTAAATGAGGACTGCACGGTTTAACATTGGAGCTAACATTTTAACACAATCCCTAGTTAAGAAAGGCTTCTTTTTTCCTTTCATTAATTAATTCAACTCAGGCCTACCTATCATTGATCTTTACATTTCTAATGTTTGGATCTACAAACCACACCTTGCTCTTCATGGAAAACAAATTAAAAAATAGAAAATATTACTTCTGGTGCTCAAAGCTGCTGTCTCATCTAGCAGGGGGAGATTCCTTTTTGGTAAAGTGCAAGATTCTCCCCTCCCTTTGTGATTTTAAGGCATGAGTATCTGTTATACATCAAATAATTGCATGTGGTTTATAAAAATTCTACTCAGAAATTCGGCACATGTTTGGTGAATTGTAGTGACAAGCATCTTAGGAAAATTCACAAACTCATTGAATTTAGGTTCATGGATATATCTTTTTCCCCACTATCTTGGCATTTCATTTTCTACATGCCAAGTCTCCAAGCCCTTACTCAGTCCCTTCCCACCATCAATCTATCATCTCACTGGTCTGGCTTCTTGACAAAAGAGTTCTCATACCTTGGGGTTTACTGCCACCTTTTCCAGAGATAATAATGTGTACTAAGGGCTTTATTTGAACTTGATAGTCTCACTGTGTGTGGAAACCAGAAGAAAAGCAAAACCCCACAAATGAGTAGTAAATTTTCCAAAATATAAACACTCGGCTTCATCATTTCCTCAAAGTGAAGTTTCGTGAGGAGGGTGTTGTGAACTGAATGCTACCCCCGCCCCCAATAAAAGACATGTTGCAGTCTAACTCTTGTGACCTTGTTTTGAAATAGGGTCTTCACAGATGTAATTGAGTTTAAATGAGTTTATACTAAATCAGGATGTGTTCTAGGTTCAATGACTAATGTCCTTTTAAGAGGGCCATCTGAAGACAAAGACACACAGAGATGCACATGAGAACACCATGTGATGTCACGGGACACCAAGAATTGCCTACAACCACCAAAAGCTCGGTGAGAGCCAGGGGGCAGATTCTCCCTTAGAGCCTTGCTGCCACCTTGATCTCCTACAGACAGCTTCCAGGACGCTGAGAGAATACACTTCTGTTGTTCTAAGCTACCCAGTTTTTGGTAATTGGTTACTGCAGCCCTAGGAAACAAATACAGAAAGCAAGCGGTACAAGATAGTTGAGAAATATTGGGCTTAACATATGTGTACCATATTATTATTCATAAAGCAGAAGGCAATCCCTCTACTTTTTAAAAGTCACAAGTTAAAAATTCATATGAAAACGAACTACCCAATATTGAGTATTTGTAATTAAAGAGGAAGGAAGGCAGGGGTAGTGGGAGAAAGGCAGTTGGCAGCATTCTTCCTCTGCTCTTGTTCAGAACATGGTTTATTCTTTTCTAAATGGATCCAGAAAAGAAGTAACACTGCCAGAGCAAGTTTGCTGCCGGTTTCAAAGTTCTCTGATCATCTGTCCTACAACTACCTTTTAATCAGTCTATTCTCTCCATGCAAACCTGTCCTACTGTGATCTGGATACAGTGTTTACTGAGCAAGAACAGAGTCGCTGTAATTGTGAGTGGGTTCTCTCATTATTCACCCTTTCAAGATAAAGTGTCCTGAGCAAGGCATTTTCTATAAATATGACATGAGATTGGAAAAAGGAGATGGGAATATTTCAACATCTGCTCACTTATTATTTATGCTACCTTTGTTCTCATCTTAAAAACATCAACTTAATGGATGAAGGAGCACTATTGTATCACCCTAGGGTTCTTACACATAGGAAAGCTTCAGGAAACAAAATGTCTTGTTTTATTTCATTTCCATCGTCTAAGGTTTGGTGCAAAAATTAACCTTGACTCACCTCCAACCTCTCTCCATTGCACCAGTTTACATAGGTGTGGGGTGCCCTCTATTGGTGCAGATGTGGGTAAAAGGCATTGCCTAGTTATTTGCATTGGTCACAAATCATTAGTGTAATGATGATTTTTGTTTTATTTCTTTGGTTGTCAGTTCATTAAAAAAGAGAGAAGGAAAGAGGGAAGGAAAGAAGGAAGGAAGGAGGAAGGAAGGAAGGAAGGAAGGAAGGAAGGAAGGAAGGAAGGAAGGAAGGAAGGAAGGAAGGAAGGAAAGAAGGAAGGAAGGAAGGAAGGAAGGAAAGAAGGAAGGGCTAGAAACAACAAAATTATTGATTTGGTTTTTATATGTAACATTTACTGGGACATGGTGCTACAGAAATGTGGGAGCAGTATAGGCTAAGCATCAACTCCTGGATTTAAAAATCTGCTTTAACTGTGAAAAAGTTTATTAACAGCTCATGTCCCACTTTGCTACTATGACCAACACAACACAACTGTTCTACTAATTTTTTGTAATTAAGGCCTGGCATTTATTTATTTTACAAATATTTACTGGCGCATACATATCGTATGTGCCAATGCTTTAGAGGCTGGAGACATGACAGTAACCCAAACAGACAAATTTCTTTCTTCAGACATACAATGTAAGAGATGTTTAGTCAAATTAAGCCCTAGCCGGGTGCTCAGTGGTTAGAGCATTTGCCCATGGACTGAAGGGTCAGGGGTTCAATTCTGGTCAAGGGCACATACCTCATACCTTGATTGCAGGCTCAATCCCTGGCCCTGATCAGGGTACGTGTAGGAGGCAACCAATCCATGTCTCTCATATCGATGTTTCTATCTATCCCCCTCCCTTCCACTCTCTCTAAAAAAATCAATGAAGTAAAATATCCTCAGGTGAGGATTAACAACAACAAAAATTGTAAGCATATTTGAAACACTTAATAAGTGTAAGTTATTTCTATTGTTATTACTCTTTTCATTATAACTACTATGGAATTACGAAGCATGAATATCCTTTTTCTTAAAGTTTAATTTTCTATTTAGACTGGGAATCTACTGTATACATGGGAAAGTTCTTGTCCTCAGGAAACTACACTCTGAAGACAAATACAGAAAATCACACTAATTAGGATATTACTAGTACACATATAAAGGCAGGTATATTTAGACATTATGTATGCCAGTACTTTGGGTCATTTATTTATTTCTGTAATAGACAAAAGCCATGAGGATCTGGCCTAGAAACTAGACAGTTATTAAGAAGCATCCGTCAGTAGGTACTCACTTTGTTCTGGAGGGAAGTATACTAAAACAGCATGTGGCCATTCACCTGCCATAGCTGAGCACTAAAATGGTCATAAGTCTCACATTTTTCTATTTATGAGCACGCACTCATGATTCCTTTGTTTCATAAATGTGATGGGCTCTGAATATAAACAATAAAAACAAAAAACAATCATTTGTATCCATAGTTATAATTTTGGCTAGATTGATGAAGGAAAATCCCAGCAAATGTTTATACTATATAGGTTTGTTTCCAATGCTTTGTAGGCAATGAAATGATTATCCTTAGTTTCCACATTAGAAGACTAGAGTAACAATTATAGGCATCCTCTTGTACTTCAGTTTATCAGAGCAAAACATTTTTTTTAAATCTCAAAACCTGCATTTTTGTTTCTTTGTTTCCTCATTATGGTCCATAAATGTCTGCATTATATAAGTGTATGAATCTAAAGATTTGTTTTTCTTACCAAGAGATACTTTAAGCTAATGTCTTTTGAATTTTAAATGGTAAAAATAAGAATGCTTTAGATTTGTTCAAGGAAATGTGGAATAATAGTGCAATTATAAAATATTTCAACTTGAGATGTTAACTGTAAAATTTATGGCTTTTAGTTATCTCTAACTTTTCCCTGTAAATTAGTGTTTGGGGTAAACACTTCTTGTTTATGTAAACAGTTCTTGGCAAGAAGAAAAATAATACTATTATTGAATAATAATTATTCAACATATTTATAAAAATAGATTTCTTATGTTGTGTTAAAAAAAACACACCTCTGAGTTCTTAACCAAACTGTAGGTTAGAAGCAGTTTTTAAAAGTAATTTCTTCACTTGTAAGTAGTTTTATATTTAAAGAAAAATTGTGAAGCTTCCCCTGTAATTAAGAGCTTATATTAATATAGTACATTTCTTTGACTAGTGAACCAATATCAATCCAATACTAAAGTCCATGTTTTATTCAGATTGCCTCAGTTTTTACCTAACGTTCTCTTTCTGTTCTAAGATCTCATCCAGGATAACAAGTTACATTTAGTTGCCATGTCTGCTTGGCTGTGATAGTTTCTCAGACTTTCCTTGTTTTTGATGACTTCTCTGTGTTAAGAATTGCTGGCCAGTTGTTTTATAGAAATGTCCTTTAAGAGGGAATTATCTAATGTTTCTCTAAGGATTAGACAGAGGTTATGGGTTTGGGGGAGGAAGACCACAGAGGTGGAGTGCCAATCATATCACATCACATCACATCATCACGTCATCTCACGTCACGTCACAGCACATCAATGGCTCAGAAAGACTGTCCATGGGACTCACTGCTGTTGTTCTCCTCTGTCACCTGACTGGGCAGTGTTGGCCAGGTTTCTCCACTACAAAGTACTCTCCACGCCTACTGCACACTGTAGTTTGGGGAAGGAAGTCACTATGTGTAACCCACACTTTAGGGGTGAAAATTTAGCATTTTTTAAAAACTTTAATTTTGATATGAGTTTTCAAAGAAAGAGCAAGAATGCGTATACAGAGAAAAAGGTCTCCTTTCTTATGGAAGGACTTCTCTGGGGGTGTGTTCCAAATGGCAGCAGGGCTCACTGGAGAATTCTTAGCCTCAAGAATTTTATCTGTGTAGGTCCTAGTTTCCCTTTAAATCTGCATAATCCCAAGATTTCACATAGAGTTTTTACATCTACCCCATAGCTGTTATTCTGCTCTTTGAATATTCATCCACCGTGCACATTGTAACCATCATCTTTAAATTTAATCATCATGGTCTCTGTGGCTTATCTATTACAGGGTTATTACTGAAAGAAACTAGAAACATCATAATGATGGAAAATCTCCACCAGTGGGTACAGCCGGTCACATCTTTCATCGCCTTACTTCCTCAGTTAGCTTGTCCGGAGGCAAGGTGCCTGGCAGTCCAATCAACTCCAGGAATAATATGTCTTAGGGTCTCACTTGTGTGCGTGCAGACACACACACACACACACACACACACACACACACACACACACACACACACACACCCCTTACTTCCTTAAAGTAAATTGAGTTTATATGTGTTCCTGCCCATGGTTTAATGATAAGATGCTCTGGAGCCAGTCTGCTCCTAGATAAGTCAAGACTTCTCTCATGTGGCATATTTTTGCTCTTTCTTTTCCCCCAGAATTTCACTTTGACAAGCCACATCTACTTCTTATAACGAAATTCAGGCTCCATTTCAAGTAACATTGAGTAACTGCGCATGGGAGGCATTGTGAGGGACATTTTCAAATATGCTATATTTTAAAAGCAACATACTGATCTTATGTATATATTGCTTCTATTATCTAGGTAAGAAAATGGGGCCATGTATTCTTACCCCATACCGATAGTCCTGTTCTCAGTTGTACAAAATGTCAATCCAGAGTTTAACATGTATTCTATCCTATCCAATAAAAGAGTAATATGCAAATCAACCACCACTCTGCTACACCCTCAAGCCACACTCACCAGACAATTAGGAGTGAGTATGCAAATTAACCCAAACAAGATGGCTGTGGCCATGGAGCGAGCAGGAAGTTTGGGTTTCCCTGGCAATGAAGGAAGCCAAGCTTTCTGCACACCCTGGCCAGCCTAGGCCTCCACTTAAGGCTACAAAGTTTCAATTATGAAAGATAAATAATCCCAACATAAATGGAGGCAGCCACAGAGCAGGAGAGAGCAGGAGGCTTGAGCTGCCCCCGGCGATGGAGGAAGCCAAGCTTTCCACACACCCTGGCCGGCCTAGGCCTCCACTCAAGGCTACAAAGTTTCAATTGTAGAAGATAAATAAATCCCAGATACTAGGGCCTCCACTTGGGTCGCCGAGGGATGTGGCTGGCCTGTAAACCACCACAGGCCCCTTACCCAGGCCGCCCCACACCCCAAGAGAATCCCCACCCTGAACTGGAACACCCTTCAGGGCAAACCAGCTGGCCCCCACCTGTGCACCAGACCTCTATCCTATCTAATAAAAGAGTAATATACAGATTGACCATCACTCAAGCATACAAGATGGCTGCCCCCATGTGGTCAAAGATGACTGCCCTCATGTGGACACAAGATGGCCGCCACAAGATGGCCAGCAAGGGAGGGCAGTTGTGGGCGATCAAGCCTGCAGGGGAGGGTAGTTGGGGGTGACCAGGCCGGCAGAGGAGGGAAGTTGGGGGTGACTGGGAGGGCTGTTAGGGGCAAACAGGCTGACAGGGGAGCAGTTAGGCATCAATCAGGCTGGCAGGGGAGTGGTGAGGGGGTGATCAGACTGGCAGACAGAAGCGGTTAGGGGCAATTAGGAAGGCAGGCAGGTGATCAGTTGGGAGCCAGCAGTCCTGGATTGTGAGAGGGATGTCCGATTGCCCGTTTAGGCCTGATCCTACCGGTTACAAAGGTTAGGCTGAGGGGTCCCAGTTTGAGAGGGTGCAGGCTGGTCTGAGGGACACCCCCCCCTCCCATGTACGAATTTCATGCACCAGGCTCTAGTTACATAATAAAATAATAGCTTTTACAGAAAACTTGGCATGTTCCAGGAACTATCCTGGAGGTTTACATGAAATGTCTCATTGAGTGCCCACACGATGTTAGAGAGGAGGTTTAAATTTAAGGAAGGAGAAGTTTAGAGAGTGTTAGATTATTACATTATAGTTCTAATTAATGGTCTCCTTGTATTCATATCCTTTGCCTTGTAACTCTATAGTTATCTCCCATATTGACTCCAACCTTGTGACTTGGTTTGGCACAGGCCAGTGACAAACTTGATGCAACAGAGGCTTGAAAAGGAGCTTGCATATTTCTGTTTTCTTACTTCCCTGTGTTCATCAAGGGAATGTGACCAGGTTAGCCTGAGAAGATGGCTGGTCTAGCCTGCTGGGAGGGCACAAGAGGCATATGCATATAAGATGACATGGAGCAGGGCCAAGCCATGCCAGTCAAGAGCATCCTAAGCAAGTCAGCTCCTGGCTGACCTGTCAGCTGACCACAGACACATGAGGAGTCCCAAGCCTCAGTGACAGGGCAAGGACTAGAGTGAGGCAAGTGAGGTATTCATACTGGGTGCAAAATTTAAGGGGGTACCAAAAACCTCAGAAATAACAGAAAATATTACAATAGTTCAAAAAATCAAAATGATGCAAAACTCCATGATGAACAAAATATCAACATTTTCTAAAAACTTGGTTAATATTACTGAGTTTCCCGTTTGCTTCCTGTTTAGGAGAACTACCTACCTGGCCAACTGAAGGAATCATGAAAAATAACAAGTGATTATTGCTTTAGGTTACTGCATTTTGGAGGTTGTTTCTTACACATCAATAATGTACTGATAGGAATTAATTTCACAGATAATACTTGAAGAACCTGCATGCAAATAAAAGCACTTTGACTGCAAAATCTCCCTCTCTCATCTTGACATTAATGAGATATATATTTTAGAAAAACTTTCACACACAAAATTCTGATTTTGAAAAATGTGATGACGAGTGAGTATTGTGATAAGTAGTATAAACTCTAAAGTCAGATGGATCTGAGTTTGAATCCAAGCTTTCAACTTACCAGCTATGTTATCTTGGAAAGTACTGATGTAGTATCCCCACCTTAAGTTGTATGCATATATGCATAACCTGTGTACACAGACAATGGGGTGATGAGGGCCAGGGAGGTGGGGAGGATGCGAGTGGACTGGAAGAGGTTAATGGGAGAAAAAGGAGGACCTATGTAATACTTTCAATAATAAAGATTTTATTTAAAACAACGTGACTAGCAAATTATATATTATATCTTATTAGCATTAGGTAAGAATATTTATATGGCGAGGTTTAATATGATTTAGAATCTAATATGTAGAAAGTGCTTGATTAATGTTCATTACTTTATTTTGAAAATATTAATACTATATATTTCCATTTCCCACTTAAATTATGTTCACTATATCCTCTATTTACAAGCCTATACTGCTCTGAGGCTTAGCCTAACAGGGACAGCCAAGGTGAGGACATAATAAGGTTATTGTTTAGCCTTTATTTTGGAAAGATGCTTTATTGAAAAAGAAAAAAAGTTTTCTAAAATTTATAGGTTTCTATTATATTGGAAGGTTGGTCTGGTAGATTTGATCATGGAATGTTACACACAAATAAAATCCAATTTAGGCTGAAAGAGAAATAGGAAAACCTGCTTTTCTAGACTTGGTAGATTGTGGTAGGAAAGAAGACAGATTTAGAGTGCCCCTCTTGGAGCCACAAACCTTAGAGGGTTGGATGTAGCATCTGGTATGGAGAAGCCCAAGAACATCAAGACCCCTGAATAAACCCAACCTTCTTTCTAGGCACCATGACCATTAAGCCTCTGAAAAACAATGCTGTTGTAAAATTTCTTGATAGATGAGTCTGATGTAGCCTCACTGACTGAGGTCATTTTAGGCAGAAGTAAGGATCAAGGGGAAAATATAAAAAGGATCATCCAACAAAGACTGAGTTTCCTAAAATGATTATTGAATTGTAGTGAATTTACTAGATGATAATAAATAATTCCTCTTCTCACCCTTTGGGATGACAGCATTGTGAAAACAGGATCTGTATCAAATGTTTTATTTGCACATCTGAATGTCAGTTGTAAAACTTTGCAACCTGTTATATTATTACATAACCTCTGAAGAAAAGAAGGCCCCATTCCCAGAGCACTTCTGTTGAAGGTGATGCAGAGGTCAGGGAACGGGCATATGGACGGGGTACTTACAGCATCCACTGTACAAGCTCAAGTATAATGTGGGTGTCAATGTGGTGGTAGTCTCCCAAACTACTACAATTTTAAGATTTTTGTCATTTTCCTCTTTAGTAGGGTTATGCTCATACACTGCCCTTATCCTTGCAAAATACTGGTAACAGAAATGTTTAAAAACCAAGTTCACTTTTTTTAAAGTCCTAAGTAATACACATTCATTGTTTTATTTAATGTACTGCATTGCAGTGTCAAATTAATAACAAAATTACAACAGTAACAATTACTTCTAGTGCCTCACATATACTAAATATATATTAATGTTTAAAAATGAATGGATAATCCTGAGAAGGAAAGAACTGTTGCCTGGAAGAAAAACTGTCTATAAATTTATATCAGTGTCAGAAGATTTTTAATGACTTAGAAAAAAAGAGGAATAAAATATTCAAATATTGTATAGCACTGATTCTTTTGATGTAATGGAGAATAATGATAAGCAAACATGAGAAAACTTGGAATTCTTATGATAATACTGGAGGCCAGATGCCCGAAATTCATGCAAGGGGCTCGGCCCTCACAGCCCCAGCTTAGTCCAGAAGGTAGTCGGAAGGACATCCGGAAGGTCCTTCGGCTGTCTGGTCTAATTAGCATATTATGCTTTTATTATTATAGATCATGTCATGATTTGTGAGAGCAAAGATCAGCAGAATTATTCAGAGGAATAGATGTTAAACATGATTATATTTATCTCCTTGTGCATAGACTTAATTTTGTAATTTACATTTTAATGGTTTATGGGTTGAATTAATGAATCACAAGGAACAAATTTGCAAACATGAAATCTAAATGCACACTGAAGGACCATGTAAAATATCGCCACCTGGAGCTTTCCTGAATCAGACTGCAAGCATCTGTGCTTCTTCTTGAACCTGACAGACATCTTTAATACGTTCAATTAAATATGGCCTTTAGTGAAGTTTTCTATTCCCAGATTCTCATGGGAACCCAAGGGCTCACACATTGATTAATCTCCTGTGAGATGGAGGGTGTCACTCCTGAATCTCTTAAGGAATAGAATGCATAATACATATTTGCAGCCTCTTCAACCACCAACCTCCCTCTCACTGCCTCTGAATCCAGCTCTTACTTTTTTCAGGGTTCACATTTGAATACATCTACTTTGAGAGAAAGGTAAAACCCTAATGAATATTCAGAAGTTCTGAGGCTCTGAGTTTAGGACACATTTCTCCTGTGGCATATACTTGTCAAATTGAGAGCATGTTGGAGGAGTGCTCAGTCCTCAGGTAGATATGATATTGCATGTCTGTGTTGTAAATGGCTGGGCCAGTTCTTTTCTTCATTTCCCTTGGGGAGTATTTGGAACGGAGGAGTTTAAAAGTCTCCTGCCACTCCCCAAACCCCTCTTCTTTTGAATGTAGGAAAGAGTAAGTGCCACCACATGGAAAATTTAGAAAAAATTAAATATGATAGTAAAACAACACTATGCTCAGAAGTAAACTTCTTTGGACAAACACCCTCCAAAGCAGCATTCCTTGTAAATGTTGATGTTTTTCTCAGCTTTGTGCCACCTGAGAAATTGATATTCGGGAATATGGGTTCAAGTCAATGGTGAAAGAAAAGTTGACTAGTCAGGGCTAAGTAATAAGATTTATAACAGCACACTATAGGATTTCCAAGCTGATATCAATCCATTTATCAACACTTGATACTATTACTTAACAAGTAAAGAATCTACCTAACGGTTTCATTTTTCAGGGTTTGCTTCTCTATCTTTTCCAAAATGTAAACATGGAAAAAAATACCCATCTTAAAATCTCAACTAAACTATTAAGCTTATCAAAAAGAATGTGCGTTATTTTGCATTTCTAATATTATTGAGAACAATTATTTATTTGTAAATGCCTTTTCTCTCCTAAATACTCATAAAGCACATTGTTGTCTAGAAATTCACCAGAAATTCATATATTGTTGTTCTATAGGGTTAAGGCTATGCCTTTTGATAAGGGCACATATGTAATACCTTAATCAATAAAGAAAAACAAAAAGGCTATACCTTTCATCTACTTCTGGAAAAATCAAGATATTTGTCAAACTTGGCACCTCTCAAATTTCCATGATTTCTCTAAGATTACCAAGAGTGATCTCTTTAATGACCTGTCATTTCATGTGACTGAACCTTAAAACCTGGATTAATTTAAAAGAGTGAGATGGCCCTGGCCAGTGTGGCTCAGTAGTTACAGGGTTGGCCCAGGCACCAGAGGGTCAAGGGTTATTTCCTATCAAAGGCAAGTCCATCCATTGCAGGTTCCTTCCCTGGCCCTGGGCTGGGTGTGTATTGGAGCAACCAATGGATGTGTCTCTCATTTTTTTTCTCTCTCCCCAGCCCTCCCACTCTCTCTAAAAATCAATGGAAAAAATACCTTAGGGTTAGAATTAACAACAACAAAAAAAGAGTGAGATGGCCTTTAGTCCTTTCTAATTTTCAAATCCTTGGTTTATGTTTTGTTTTTTCCTTTATATGGTGCTTTGACTTTCCTAGTATGAATATGCTTCACTTTAGAGGAGATGGAAACAGAAGGTCTCTCTGCATTTTGTCATCTGCTAAGCTAACATTAGAGCAACTCCTCAAAGCTGAGTTCTTGGCCCTTCTTTATGATACGTCTTAGCACAGGTAAAGAACTTCCTCTGCTTGGCTTTAACGTTTTCCCCAAACATAGGCTTAAGTCATTAAATAATTTGGCTTAATTAATACAACTTTAATCCTTCAGAGCATCTATTTGGTGGTGCCAAACCCAAGGTGGCACATGCACAAGCTCATGCCACTTCCACTTTTTTTTGGCACTGTTTCTCAGAGCCATTTTTTTTTTTTTTTACTTGCTATGAAGTCAGATCATCACTCCCAAAGGAGCTGATACTAATTACTGGGCAAGCTTCAAGAGAACACACCTCTTTTTACACCAAAAACCTTTTCTATAATAATGGCCCATAGTATATAGATAAACAGTGCCATGAAGACGGGGCGATTTCAGTTTATTTGGTGAGAATTTGAAGTAGCCTTATAGGAAGAAAAACTTGAACATGAGTTCACTGTGTGGATACCATTTGCATTAGGTTATTAAGACATGGCACTAAATATTATTTGAAATTGGAGGTATCAGTTTGGTCAAAACCCATTATAGATTTAATTTAATTAGAAGTGAGATATAAACAAGAAATTTTGTGGATTGAAAATATAAGCATTATGGAAAGGTCAGAGGCCATCAAATCTGAGAAATCTGGAGCAACAATTGAGGGAGTGGAGAAAGAGATTTCAACCCACACAGCAAATCCAGAGTCAACCTGGAGTGATTATTTTTCTTTTCTTTCTTTTAATATTTAATTTTTTTATTTCCTTCATCTATATCTCCCACCCTCTATCCCCCTCCTCGTGACCACCGATCTGTTCTCTATATTTATAAGCTTGATTTTTAGTTTTGTTTTTGTAGATTTCACATAAAAGAGAGGACATATGGTATTGGACCATATGCGCCTGGCCATCTCTCCTTTGATCTTCTCTACATGTTCTTTTCCAATATGAGCTCATTAGAGAAATTACTATAAAACTCTATTCACTTTGTAAAATTTCCTCTCCGTGTTTTCTTATTGTAAAGTTAAAATTTTATTGGTTTATGTTTATTATTGGATTACGTTTATCATTTGCCTGTGATTATTGTTACTATTTAATAACTCCAAATTAAGTTTGCTTATTGTTCAACCTTCTGAGAGATGAATTTTTCTGCAGGGTAAGGGAAGACTGTGTTCTGTGTTATTTTTAAAGGAATAGGCTCCCATTATATCTGGATAGATAAAGTTCCTTCTCACTAATATATTTTGTGTTTTTGCCAGTTTTAAATACTCATTACTAGACTATATTCCACATAGTCTATGGGCTGATGTCATCATATCTCTATTTTGACTTGATTTAATATATTTCAATAGGCTGCAACTCTCAGTTTTTTTCATTTTCATGGATTCATTCAGCAAATATACACTGAGAGTTTACTTTGTGCCAGACACAATTCTGAATATTTGGCCTGAAACAGTGAACAAAATAGAACAGAATTTCTGCACTGTGGACCTTACAGGATAATTGAGTGAAACAACATAAATAAGAAAATTGTCTAGTAATGTTACTAGGTGACAAGCACTGAGGAGAAAAATCCTAGTCAAGTTAGAGATATCAGAAATACAAATGTAGTGAAGAAGAGAGTGCGATTTTAAATGTTCCATTTAGGAATATCATTTCTACCCCCTCCTTGTTACCAACCTTTCTTCCATTGCTATATTTCATTCACGCATTTTTGTCCAGTGAAATATTTTTCATTTTTGAAATTCTTACTGGTTTGATTATTTCACCTCAATGTGACAGGATTTTACATGTAATTGTGATTTTATAATATTCTAACCTTTACTGTATGCTTTAGTGTATTGATTTCTTCACTTATCATATATGCCTTATTTTTTTCCAAAGTCACAGCTTGGGGAAGAGATGGAAATAAAAATGGGCTTCCAAAGGCTTCTGCTTCCTACTTAGAATATAGGATCACATGCAAATAATACAATGCTGACCTCCAAATGAGTTGTTATCAAATGAGAAAAAGTTTATAAAGGTATGAGGTTCTAAATAAGTATAACATTTTTGTCCTCTTATTCCTTCTACTAGCTATTCCTCATGAAATCTAATGCTATTGCATAGAAGGTATAAAAGGTTCCACAAAAACTGAAAAATAGCACTAAAAATACTGACACAAAGGCTGAGTTAAGTAAGAACAGTTAGCCCACACAATTCACTCTGGTCTTATATTTCTAGTAGTTTTTTTGTTGTTGGTTCATGAATTCTGTTTATTCATGATTCACCAAATTATTTTTTACTTAAAAGAATTAACCTTTTCAATATATATTCTATATCATTTAAGATGTGAATTTTATCTGTAAAGTTGAGATAATACCTCATTGGGTTCTTCTGAACGTTGAATTAAATGGTGTATACCTAGTGCATGGAATAGCACATGAGACATAGTAGGGATGCAAAAAGAATTACTCCTCCCATCCTGGAAAACAAATGAACATTTGTAATAATAATAATCTGCACAATGATCAAAGAAAAACTGATGATTAGCAGTAATAAACATTGTTGTCCCAATGCCAACACACATTAAATCAATTTGATCACAATAAAAATCATTTTAAACCACGCATGAAGCAAGCTTAGTCATGATCCATTATATTATTACTAGAGGCCCAGAGCACGAAATTCATGTGGGGGGGGGGATTGTCCCTCAGCCCAGCCTGCACCCTCTCCAATCTGGGACCCCTTGGGACAATCTGGGACTGCTAGCTCCCAACTGTTCACCCGCTTGCCTGCCTGATTGCCCCTAATTGCTTCTGCCTGCCAGCCTGACCACCCCCTAACCACTCCCCTGCCAGCCTGATTGATGCATAACTGCTCCCCTGCTGGCCTGATTGCCCCCAACTGCCCTCCTCTGCTTGCCTGATCACCCCCAACTGCCCGCCCCTGATGGCCATCTTGTGGTGGCCATCTTGTGACCACATGAGGGTGGCCATCTTGTGCGAGGGTGTGATGATCAATTTGCATATTACATCTTTATTATATAGGATTATATAGGATACTTATTTAAACAGCCTTAAATTGATTTGATTTAATCAAAATGAGAAAGGCCCGTAGTACAAATTATTAGCATAGTACCTCAATACCCCAAATTAGAGGGAAGGTTTAATTGAGGAGCCTTTTGAAAACTCGGATAAACTTTCTTCTTCCTTTTTTTAAATCTCCATTGTTGAAAGTATTACATATGTAGCTTCCCCCACCCCATTGTCCCCTTATAGCCCACCCCTGCTCCCTGCCCCAGGCCTCCACCACCCTATTTGTGTCCATGGGTTACGCGTATGTGCATACAAGTTCTTTGATTGATCCCATCTATGCTTGCCACACCCTTTAGAAAACTGAAGTATCTTTTTAATCTGGGACCTGAGTACCACTATCCATTTAAAATGTATTATCTCTGTCTCTGTCTCTGTCTGTGTCTCTCTCTCTTTTTGGCCACATTGGTTTGTTCCTTGTCCCTCTCATTCACACTGGCTTCTTTTCCTTCTATTGAGTTCTTGAATAACTATGAATAACCAAAGTGCTTTGAGGGAGAATAAGAGGCTATGGAAAACATAACTGGGGATGCTTAAGCTGAGATGTGGATAGTGGAAGTTGGCCAACTGTAAACATTTGTCAAATGCCTTCAGAAACAAGTGCAAAACTTCTAAGGACCTTCCCTAAGCAAAGGGAGATCATGACATTGGAGGAGCCAAGGGAAGTCCAATATGACTGAAGCTGAGGGAAAGAGGGGAGAACTGGGAAAATGAATCATTATATAATACTGTTTTACATTTTTGCAACTCTTTTAAATATGGATTTCCTGGCAAGTACCATGTCTGATGCTTCTCAGATAGTTTTTTCAATATATTTTACACTAAAACTTGTTGATTTGGACACTGACTATAAGGAAAAACAGTGTATTAAGAAGTCTCAAATAAATTAGGGACTCCATACATGCACGCATGCACATATACATTTATTGGTTACCTGCAAATACCAGGCACCATTTAAAGACAATTGCACATATCAATTTATTTAATCCTCTTAATTATTATACTCACTTTACAGAGGACCCTAAAGCCCAAAGAAATTAAGTAACTTTCTCAAAATTAAAGTAATAAAAAGTTTTCAAAACCAGAACACCAAGTAGAATAGCTTCTGAGCTTAAGTACTTAATCGCTATGCCATGAAAAAAGTTGTTTTTTAATTAATTTTCATGGTAAGCTAATAAACTGTTTTCCTTAAATTAAAAAAAAAAAGAAGAAGTGTGCTGTTATAGTCATCTTTGCCATTTCTGTGGTCTTCCCTACCTTCACTATTCCACTATCTAAAGCAGGGGTGGGGAACCTTTTTTTTGACAAGGGCTATTTGGATATTTATAACATCATTCTTGGGCCATACAAAATTATCAACTTAAAAATTAGCCTGCTGTATTTGGTCAAAGATTTAATTAACTCACACATAATGCCTTCGCAGGGCCAGACCAAATGATTTTTGGAGCCTAATATGGCCCACGGGCCAGATGTTTCCCACCCCTGAAAGTCTAGACCTTTCGCCTGAAATCTAGGTCTTGGTATCAAATTTTCTACTAGCATCAAATTGAAATATAAAACAAGCACTTCAACTCATCTTGTCCCTGTCCCAAACTAAGCCCACATTTCCCTCTCAGATTCCCTTTCCTCTTTATTCATATGCCAGTTAAGAGTCCCACCATTTACTCAGGCATTTAAGCCAGACGCTTGCTGCTTCTCTAATCCTGTATCAGTTCAGCCACCATGACTGGTCCTGTCACCGTAATGCCTCTCTAAGTGGACTGCTTTTTGCCTTCCTCTCTATCTATCTCAATTCAGCTCCCCATTATCATTCACCTAATTGGTCCCTTTGCATCTCATGTTTCCTTATAACACATTCTCTATCATGTGGCCAGAATGGTTTTTCTAATTCTTGATGACTGTCTATCACTCTCTTGCCCAAATCCCTTAATGTTCTCCATTTTCCCAAGGACTATGTATTAATTTGTTAATATGACTGACTTCAAGCTCACCTCTCTAGCTTTTTTTACTGCACATTTTCCCTTATGTGCCACATATCTTCTTTAATGTTAAAGGCACATTAACTTAAAAAAAATAAATCATATTCTCTCCTTCTTCTAGCCTCCTGCTCATCTTGCCTAGAATGTCTATTATTTACTTCTTCTCTTGGCTAACTCTTATTGGTTTATTGGAAATCAGTTTAGAGGTTGGATGGCACTTCTGAGTGTTTAAAAGATATCCTTATTAATAATACTTATCACACTTATTATGGTCATACTAGATTGTCATATCATCAAAGGCAGAATCCTTTCTATATTTATATCCTTCAGGTGAGCCACAGTACCTAGCACCCTGATTGGTATTCACTAAATATTTGCTCAATAAAATAATTTATTTTTAATAAATAGAGTATCTCAAAAACTTGAAATTATAATTTTCTGTTTTTCTTCTTTTTCTCTCTTTTCCTCCCTGCATTTTATTTCCCAGGTCTATGTATAGAACTTGCTAAAGAGTCTGATTTTAGATCAACACTTACCCTACTTAAATTATGGAATTAAAAAATTGAGAATTATAAAATGTTTAAGACTCTTTTTTTAAAAGAAAGAGCTCAATTTTTCTCTGTACAGTGATTTAACTTTAATATGAAAACAATTTCAGAATTCGTTCTATTTTGCACATTCACTTATTTTCCATCTGAGAGCAAAGTTGAGATGTGTATATGTTGTTCACTTATTTATGTTATTGTCCCAATTTTGGTTTTCTAGCTCAGCCCTTGGTATACAACAGTCTAAAGAAAAATCTGGGCCTCTTGAGCTCTCTGACAAAGAACAGGGCCAGGACACCCAACACAGGCTCTTTCCTTTTGCTTGGTGTATTGGGGGTATTTCCCAGTATGGTGATGAAGGGGGCCTGCCAGATGGACCAGAACTTTCAGTGTGCATTAAAAGCAGGCTCTGAGACTGTGGGAGTGAGAGAAATTTTATGGAATGACTTTGAGTGATGCAGCTGCAGAATCAATTAGGCTGAATAGAGTCTCTGGTTGCCAATTTTAGGAATAGCAGAAAAATGAAAATGCTGAGGCTGGTAGTCACCCAGATGTTTAGCCCTGCTGACTGGCACATCAGTGTTCATTCTTCCTGATCTCTCTTTGGTTCTTGGGCATACCTCATGATATAAATAAATATCGCTCTTACTGTCATATGAAGGCCGATCACTGGAGGGGCTGGAAAAAGTATAGTAAAAGCCATATTCCATATTTCCATTTTCATAACTAAGGAGTCTCAGCCACCCCTACACAAGTGGATCATCAGGAAAGCCAGTAACAATAACACTAAAAATGAGAAACAGAAACAACTCTAAAGAGATATTGAGGAAATAATGGCAGTACTTCCAATTGACAAATAGTCAATTGTCAAAAGGACACAGACAGCAGTGTGATGATGACAAAAGGGAGGTGGGGTGGGGGTTGGGTGAAGATGGGTAAAGGAGGGGAAATGGGGGTCATCTGTAATAGTTTCAACAATAAAGTAAAAAAAAAAGATAAAAAACCTAAATAAAACAATTTTTGAAATCCAAACCTCCCTACTTTTATTAGAAAGTAAACTTCTAGTTATTACCTTAAATATAAATAAAATACATTTTTGGCATATATAAGTTATATATACATATCTTTATCAACTTTAATATATATTTTATAATATATATATAATTATCACACTGTGATATAATTACTATATATATATATTCCCACAGTCCCATTTACTGCTGATTAATGAAGGCTATAGTCCACCAGAACGGCCCCCATATTCATTTTTCAGAACTGGCAGTTCTACTTTATCCCTGTGCAGGTTTCCACAACTAGCACAGTAACTCAGATCACAAGGAAATTTCTTTCATTGGATAGGACTTTCTGAAATACCAGTAAATCTGAGGGTGATCTCAATTAGAGCTGAATGAGAATCACATATCTTTCTTTGCTTTGTCAGCTGAGAGACCTAAAAGAATCGTAACCCAGTAGCAATGGGCTGCATCCTGATCTTGATTTCTAACACCATTTTCCAAAAAGAGGAACAGGACCTCCTTGAGAAATGGCTGATA
Source organism: Corynorhinus townsendii (assembly GCA_026230045.1). Classification (NCBI taxonomy): domain Eukaryota; kingdom Metazoa; phylum Chordata; class Mammalia; order Chiroptera; family Vespertilionidae; genus Corynorhinus; species Corynorhinus townsendii. The sequence continues at coordinate 71,797,650 of JAPDVU010000001.1, read as the reverse complement.
CTAGGACAGGAAGGAAGCATACAAGATAATATGCAAGACATAGTGCCAGAAAGTAGTGTTAAAAAATAATGATAGGTATATCAAGGCGACAAAAAAATCAACTGAAACCTGCCCAAAAGTCTAAGCTAGAAGAACTTGAGCAACAAAACAAAGTAGGATTATAACCCAAAGTAAAAGATAAACATGAATGAGTCCATACTGATCTAAATAAATTACTGCATAAAACAAATAAATGGGGGAGATGGGCAATCCTCCTGTGCAAGATCCTGTGCACTTTATGTAAATAATGGCCCCCAAGGAGATGAAGCATGGACACCTGGCCGTGCCCCAGGGGTGACCCTCTGTACACTATGACTCTGTCTGGGATGGGAAGTCTTGGCAAGTATTTGCTGTTTTTGTTTTGTTTTTTTAAAAGGAGGTAAAGCATAAATCTCCACTATTTAAGAATGAGCTGTGTATAGTGACTTTCTTTCAAAGAGGACAGTATGTGGTGGCGGGCGGGGACGGGGGGGGGGTGGGGATAGGATTTTATAGTAGCGGACTCTGGCAAATACTGCTCCAGTCTGGTGATCAAAGAGAGAACATCAGTGGTGAGTCCTATGGGCAGCCTGAACTATTGATGTGACATGATGCGATGTGATTGGCACTTCACCTCTGTGGTCTTCTCCCCCTAACCCACAACTTCTGTCTAATCATGAGAGAAACTTTAGATAAGTCCCTCTTGAGGAATATTCTATAAAACACCTGACCAGTAATCTCTAACACTGAGAAGCCATCAATAACAAAGAGAGTCTGAGAAACTGTCACAGCCAAGAGGCACGCATCTAGGTAGATATGACAACTAAATGCAATGTGGTGTCCTTGAGGGGCTCTTGGAACCGAAGAAAAGATGTTAGATAAAAACAAAGGAAATGCGAAAGTCTGAATAAAGTATGTACTTTAGTTAATGGTAATATATCAATATGGGTTTATTAATTGAGACAAATGTGTTATAATAATATTGGGAGTTAATTATATATAAAGCTGAGTAGGGAATATTTGAAAAGTATACTATCTTCATAATTTTTCTTAAAATCTAAAAGTATTCTAAAATATAAAGTTTATTTTTAAAAATGACTTTACAAATCACTTTATTTTAATTCCTGGAAAAGTAAAGGGAAAAGTCCTTGCCATTGGAGTATTTAATATACAAAACATTAATCATTCTAATCACATTCATTTATCTAGAGAAATAAGTAAATGCCTCATAATGACATACAGCAGAGGGAATGCTGAAAGAACAAATGTCTTAGGGGAAATAAATTAGAATGAGTAGACAACAGTTGAATGTGCCCTATGTAGTTTGGATTTTAGATGCAACAGGAAGCTAGGAGCTGAATTTGCTCTTGTTCAGGTTAATCATGTCATTTAGAGGATATTTGAGTAGTACCAGAGAAGCTAACTTAAGGAGATTGGTTTCAGTGCTTTTTTGAAAATTACTTCTTATTCGTGCATTTTATTTTATCTTTGCTTGTGCCCTCCCTCAGAATCAGCACACATTTACAATTACTTTTTAAAATTGTATTATTTGAAGTTTGATTTATCCTGTTAATGTGCATAGATAATGTGCAAAGCATGCATGATAGAGTTCTCACCCAATATTCCACATATTCTACATTTCTCAGAATCACTTGTAGTTGAGTTGGGGCCGGCTGACTGGTTTAGGCCTATGATTTGTGAAGGAAGTGATATCAGTTACTTCTGGGCAAAGGCAGTTAAGAACCCAGGAAACAGAAATGTTCCCTTTCCACTGTAATTTCAGAAGCCATGATTCCAGCTGCTGTTGCTATAAGATGGTGTAGCAGTCATTAGGCTAGTTTTCTGAGTTATCAGGTGGGGTAGATCTCCTTCCCCAGATCCTAATAAACTATGATGAACATAAGATATCCTAAATAATAAAAGCATAGTATGCAAATTGTCCCCTTGACCAGGAGTTTGTCTGGGAGTTCAACCAGGGGGTGGGGCTTGCTGGGGAGAAGGGAGGGCGTATCCAGCCGGCAGCTGCAGCAGCCACTAGGGATCCTAGCAGTGCATGAATTGTGTCTCTAGTGTTTAATATGCTATATTAAACTATAAAACACTGGAGTTTTTTTTGTTGTTGTTGTTGTTGCTCTATGTAGTTAATTAACTTACTACAACTAGTAAGAAAATCTGCATATATTTTAAGAAATTAATAGTACATTTTAGGCTATTTCATAATAGGCAGTAAAAAGTAACTTTTAAGATTTCTATAAACTTTACTTGTCACCATTTCCAAATTACAATGCTTTATACCACACAGAAATACTGTAAATGTTAAAAGGCAGCAGGTATAAAAATTATGAATAGTGATAGAGGCCCTTGTTGAACAACCCATTTGGAGAGGAAAGTGACTTGGTCAAGCCAGGAAAAATGACAATAATTCAACCTATTGAAAGACTAGAGATTTAAGCAAAAGATTATAATTTCATTGCATAAAATTTAGGAAAAGACACATATCAGGGAGAAAGAGTAGATAAGTAGTACTGCTGCTTGACCTGATTTTCAGAAACATAGAATAAAGAAACATAGACCATGCTATTGTTGGAAGTAGAGAGAAATGGGCGCTGACTGGATATAGTTTAAAGTATTTGAAAGACTGTACGATGCCATGTGTAGTTTGATAAAACATAGGGATATTAACAAAGAACATATTCGTACTCTGGCTGTAAAGGTATCGCAGACCAGCTTTCGAACACAGTGTCATTAGTCAATAAAGAACATGGTTTTTTACGTACTGAGGTTCCCCAAGAGCTATCTGCCATTTGCTTAATCATGCCTGACACACGTGTTTCAGGTTTGTTTTGTTTCTCCTGGTAATTAAACTTTTTAACATGACTGTAGTTAGAACTGTTTGTACTGTTTTCATATATTCCCTAGGAATATATGAAATTAATTACTTGAAGGAAACATTACAGGTTCTATCAATTATGATGTTACCCATAAGTGAGATTTTCAATGGCATTTGATGATACATTAAATAATAAGTATGTTGAATTGAAGAAACACCCATTTCCCTTCTTTGTAAATGGCTTTAAAAAATTGAAATAAATACTTTCTCTAAAAGGGCCTTAGGTTAAGCACTGATGATATAGTATTTCTCTCCACTCAGCTAATGAGTAGTCCCAGTACCCTACTAATGAGCCAAATGTATTTTTCAGAAAATTAACAGCCCACAGAAAGATTTACATTTCAATTTACATCCACAAGGCAATTTTCCGACACAGCTGTTTTCCTGATTGACTCCTTAAAAACTTTTCTTATAACTTTTTCATTGCTTTGCTTTTAGAATTGCAGTGTGGGTGTTGAATCGTGCTATGTTAATTTAGATAATGCCTTCTTTAACTTTAGTGAGATTTTTAATGCTATAAAAACAAATGAAGATCCCTGTCCTCAGAGTACTTATATTCTCAGTGTTACAGGGGGAGGCATATAATAAGTATTGTTATGTAGTATTTCAGAAAGCCATTAAGTGCTCTGGAAAAATGGAAAATAGAGCCGATAAGGGAGAATTGAAATGCCAGGTGAATGAGGAATTGGGGTTGGCAATTTTACGTAGAGTTGTTAGAGTAGACTTAATTGAGATGCCATTTTAGCAAGTTCTTAAAGAAGGTGAGGAAGTCAGACATGTTCCTGATGGTGAAAAATAAGTAGATAAATACTTCCCATGAAATACATGGACAGTGAAGGATCGTGATATAGCTGGAAATATACAAAATTTGGAAGAGTTTTCTCTAACAAAGTTGTTTTGACATGGCATTATGACATTAGTGCAGTCACAGTAGTGCCTGTTCAACTTATTGATATATTGTCCTAACTGTCTATAGTTGAGTTCATGGTTTTATTTTGTCTACTTGTTTGTTTTTAAGCTGTGGCCATAAGGCCACTGACTACATCTATCAGGAAGGCTTTTGAACCTTAGAATGTCTTGGTTTGACAGAAATGACAATTTAAAATTTCTGTCAAACCTAAACCTGAAACTAGGTTTGCTCTGGTTTCTAGAACTCACTTGGGATGGAGGCTCTCACTGTTCATAACTTCCATTTGATCATGAGTTTCTCCTTCAAAGATTTTAGTCAACAAATCATCTCCCCTTTACTCTTCCCAATTGTTTCCTATTGTAAAAGACCCTTAGCTTATCACATACACAACCCAGTTCACTCATCTAGTTACCGCTGGACAGAGAGATATTGAAAAACCCATTGTAAACAAGTAGGTTGTAGGACTACAGTCTCCTTCCTTCAGCAAAAAGCTGTTTCAAAAGGTTAGCATATTCTTAATGCTGCTTATGAAGGTTTTTATGATTCCCTCTGGAGGCTTCATCATAATTCATGCTCAGACATGGTTGGCCTTCCTTTCGGCAGTAAGAGATCCCATCTCCTGTGCCATGCCTTTGCCTCTTGGCTTCACATCTACACTGGACAGCTGGCTCGTGTCATTCTGGCCCTAAGGCAGGGTTCACAGTATTTATGTGGTTGCAGTGAGACACATTTTTAGACACTAGCTTTTTTGGTAGCAAACCAGAATGAATGAAAAGATTGAAATCACTCTAAACAAGCCAGCAATAATGATAGGAGAAACCTGACTGCTGAATTATAGTGTCTCACAGAGCTTATGTGTCCACAGTCATTGCTCTATCCGCTTGGTGACTTTTTATGACTGTCATGAGGTCTGAACAGAAATGTTTCTTGCCCTGACCAGCTTTCCACTAAACTTGTCACCTTTTTTCAATAATTATTTAACCTTCCATTGGTATACACTCGCTTACTCTTCTTTTTACAATAAGTTGTTTTTATCTCTGTATTACATTGTGCTACCTGGTTCAATATTCTCTTTGATAATCATCACTATACCATTATGTATGCTAAATTATGTTTTAAAATACATGTGGATCAAAACTGGATGATATACTTGTGAAGAGATTGCAACACAGCAGTGACAATAGCTGCTGTGGGAAACACTCCCCTTTCTTATTGGGTACAGATATAACGATCTTTTGAATTAGGACAAAGGTGTTGATGCCACAGCCATAAAACTTTGCACTTCTTTAATATGCGTCTTTCACAGACTTGTTTTCTCTGAAAAAGAAATTACTTCCAGTGGGTGCTCTCATGCTTAACTCTTTATTTTTCTTATCTTATTCTGCTCTAATCATTAAATATGCTACCTGTTACTCCTACACAAATAACTCTCAATTTTATTTCCATTAGTTTCTCCAAATAATCTCCCTTTCTATACCCCTATATCTACCATGGACCATTGTTTTTGATAAATTTCACTGCAACCACTTGCCAATTATTCTTGACAGTAGGTTGAAAACACATGTTTGTATTTGAAAGGGAGCAAGGTTTGCAGTGTAACTAATTCACACCATAAATTCTGGAGGCAAGAATATTTTTCAGTGCACATTCTTCAAATGATATTATGGTATCTCTACATTATAGGGCATTTTTAAAATCCTCACCTGAGGGTATGTTTATTGATTTTAGAAAGAGGAAAGGGGGGGGAGAAAATGAGAGAGAGAGAGAGAGAGAGAGAGAGAGAGAGAGAGAGAGAGAGACACCGATGTGAGCGAAACATCAATTGATTAGTTGCCTCCCATACTTGCCTGACTTGGGATCAAACCAAAAACCTAGATCTGTGCGCTGACTGGGAATTGAACCTACAGCCTTTTGGTGTCCAGGAGGATGCTCTAACTAACTGAAGTACCCAGACAGGGCATAGAGCATTTTAAAACCACAGAAAAAAGACAGAAAACCCTATATAATACCTTTACTAGTTCTATCTTAATAATTATTCTCATCACATAGCTTTATGTTTAGTCTTATCCTGTAATTTTTGCCATCCACTAAATCTATTGTTTTGCTTCTTATCTACCTTTGAGGAATGACTTAACTCTATTTGAATGGAAACACTTGTATGTTCTAGCTCCATACCCGGGAGAATGGGTGGTCTTACCTTATTTCTTCTTTCATAAATGTAAAAATGCTACTGACATAAGGGAGAGACAGCTCATTAAAGTAAGAAACAGCCATTTAATGAATGACATTTATTACAACATCAGCTGTAATTTCTCCTTTGATTTTACTTTCAGAAGCTCTTCAGACTGTGCTCAATGGTGATGATGGTGATGATAGTTGTTTCTCACAAAATAACAGCCCTCCAATTTCTGACATATTACAAGTTACTAAAATACCTAATATAGAAATATTTAAGAAAACTTAATTACAACTGGACAACTACTCTGAAGTCATAAAAAGTCCCCTTAGAAAAGTAATGCTAAAAACATTGCAAAAGTATGTTTGAAAGGCATTTGCAAATTCCAAAGGCCTTTCATATACGCAATTTGAAACTTAACAACATTCTGATATTTAATGAAGTAGATTTCAGAAAGAAATAAAATTAGAATTTTCTCTTTTCTCCCTCTCTAACAATCCTGTGATGTAAGATAAACAATGAGTGCTCAATACATATTTTGGAATGATTGTGGTGACAGGAATATAGTGATAAGGTAGCTTTTCTGTGTAGAATTATGTGAACATGAGGTTGGAATGTCAAGGAAAGGACACATAAGAAGGTTGCAGGTGAGGCCTTGGCTCACTCAATTAGTATTTTTTATTAAATGTAGGTCACTCTGGGTCCCTTTGTGCTGAGATAAAATGCATGCCCCTTCTCTTCCACTCTTATAGTTTATGCTTAAAAAGAATCATTCCAGTAATTACAAAATTCATGGGGTGAGACCCTAAAGTTAGTAGGTTCTTAATACTTTTATGGCTAGCCATCTTTTTAAAAAGTCATTTAATGAAGATCCTAGCTCCATGGTTTGCTAGCTGTCCAACATGTGAGCCTCAGTTTCCCGAAATGTAAAATAAGTAGTAAGTACTTATTTTATGTGGGATAAGGGGATGTGCATGAAGCTTCTAGCCCAACCTATTACACAATAGGTCTTCAACAAACAATCAGGCCAAGGCTCCCCACTCCTATAGTATTATTGCAAGCAAGCTGCAGGCTTGTTCCGCATCGCGAGTCCCACATGCTGTAACGAGCCAGATTGCTCGGATAATTGGCCTTCTCCCACCAAAGGCAAGATTGACAGATTTAATATAAGTCTGTGCCGTTACCCATTCCTGTAATAGGGAGTTCTCATTAAGGAAATGGATTAATTGGCTTACTAATGTTTCAGTGAAAGCCAGATCTGAATAAGTAGACTCTGCAGTACTGAGAAAAGCAAATTAAACACTAATAAAGAGAGAAATGTGCTTGCTTTGGCTGAAGCCTCAGCCATAAGCTCAAATCAAGACTCTGCAATTAAGATCTGTCAGTGTGAGTGGACATTTATGTCTGACAGTTGAAACTGCTCTGATTTCCACGGGACGGTTCACTCTCCCCAAACTACTCACACCGGTTGGAGGCTGCATGAGTGACTCCTCTCTGGAAGACTTTCATCAGGGATTCCTAACCCCTCGTCAGGAAATGTGTCTGATATAGACCCATCCTTCACTCTTTTTTTCCATAAACAGCTAATAAGACCTATTTGGGACAAACTAAATTAGAGTAAAATATTCATCAGAATCGTTCCCAAAGTATTAAGAAGTTCATGCTTCACTAGAAAATTTTGTCTTAATCTCTCTTCTCCCAGTGAACCACTGTTCTATCTTTTCAAAATTTGGAAAGACTCTCTATTATGATTATTTTATGGAAAAATGTGTAAATAAACACATATACATATATATAAATATATATATATATATTCATGTTATTAATATCAGCATTCTTCTTGCCCTATTAAACAGATATAAAAGTGTTTGGCCAGTGTTTTCTCTCTTTATCCGAAAAACAAGTTTTTCTCTCTATTGATCATTCCCATTAACTTACAATCATGTAATTTCCTCAATATTTAAAAAATGAAAAACTCTTCTATTGATCCCATGATGCCTACCAGCTACAATACCTTTTCTCTGTTTATGTTTATAGTAAAACACACCTAAGGATTGCTCTATACTCATTATTCCCCAATTTCACTCCTTTTCTGACTTGATCCTCTCTAATCCAGTCAAGGCTCATCACATCTCATACCCTTCCCTGCAGCGCACTTCAGACAAACTACTCTTGATGGCCACATTGCTACATTCAAAGGTCGATTCTCTTGACCTTATCTTAGTTAACCTGTCAGGAGCACTGAGACAGTTGATCCCTTTTCCTCTGTGAATTCTTTTTCCCCTGACTTCCAAGTCAGTAGATTTTGAGGTCTCTCCTTATTTCAAAGGCTGCTTGCTCATTCTTGGTCTTTTCTACTGGTACTCCCTATCACCTCAACTTCTCAACTTGGAAATATCTATATTTCAAATATAATATGTCCAAAAACAAACTACTGATCTTTTCCAGCCAACCTGTTCTTCATACAATCCCTCACCTCAATATATAGGAATTCATTTCTTCCACTGCTTCTACCACAATCCTTAGAGCCATCAGTGACCACTCACTTGTATTTTACATTTTACCACCAAATAATCAGTCTGTTGGTGCTCCTGGAAAATTTCAACATATTTCAAACATAACTACTTCTCATGCTCTCTGCCTCTGTTATCCTAGTCTAAGAAATTACCATTTTATCATCTCTCTTCTGGATTATTGGACTAGTCTCCATTCAGTTCCCAATCTTTTTGTCTTGTCCTGAACAGCAAGCATGCTGCCAAAAGGGCAGCCAGAGAGTTAAATCAGAATATGCCTCTCCTCAGAATTCTCTAAGGACATTCTTTCTCCCAAATCTTCACCATTGCACATAGAAGGCCCTACATATCCTGGCCTTTATTACCTTTCTGATCCCGTATAATCCAAGTATCTTTCTCATTCACTCTGCTTAAGTAACATGGGCCAACATGCTCTTTTTCAGCCTTTTCATTTGCTGTGCTGTTTGCTCTCCTTGGAACAGTTTTCTCCCAGATATCTGGATGGATTTCATAGCTTTCAGGTTTTTACCAAAGGCTGCCTTCTCAGTGAGGCTTTGCAAACTACTCATTTCAAAACTGTTCCCAGGTTCTTCAATAAATTTCTACCTTTGCTATAAAAGAAACACAAAAACAAACAAAACAAAACAAAAAAAAACAAAAAAAACTGCTCCCAACTCCTCCTGTATACCACCCCAAATCTCTTTAAACACTAATGTCTGTCTGCCATATTATATGCTTTATTTATTTGTTTATAGTTTTTATTTTTTCCCCCAATTTGAGTCTAGTTCAAAGATGGCAGGAGTTTTAGTCTGTTTTAAATTCCAGTGTTTAGAAAAATACCTGGCATCTAATAGTCCCAATAAATATTTGTTGGAACAACCCATAAATGGATTTGTTAAACTAAAATCAGGGAGATTGTTGATTTTCTGGATCAAGTAAGAGTAGATTATTTAAAACAAATCCAAAATTTAGCCTTCAACTGATACCATCTAGTTTCCAGTTATACTATGTATTTAGAGGCAAAATAAGTCAGACAGAATCCTTAATTTCTCACATCCATATATATCACAGGAAGGTATTCCTACATAAGGAGAGATGAAGAAAAATTAATGCTACTAGACTCAGAGCTGTGGTATTTAATGAATATTTCATATATGTATATGTATGTATATATATTACATGTTTTTCATTGGATTATATTATTGACCTATTTCTATCCTTAAGCATCAAGAATGATTGAAATTCAGAGCCAGTTAATAGAGAATTCCTAAGACTTATATTTTCCCACTGAACTTATAATTAATTTGCCTTTGCATACTTTCATTTTGAAAGCATAATGCCATTTCGTGAGGCCCACTTTCTAAAGCTGTGGTGTCAATACCCATTGCTCTAATTAACATTTGTGATTAATTGTACACTCATCGAAACTATAGTTCCTTTTGACCAACAGGCATGTAAACGACAGATCTAGACTATTCTGTTCTACACAAGCTAATTGGTTTGAAAGAAACCAGAGAAAAACAAAAGAATTCAAGTTTGGAAGGTTTCTGAGAAATCTAAGGATTATTAAACGTAGGACTTCAAGGAACTTAGAGATAATTTAGACACCTTATGCAGGGGTGTGACCCTTGTCACTGTGCACTGTCTGTATCTGAAGCAAATATATCAAAGATAATGAATTATGTATTTAGAATGAGATGCTGTTTCAATCTTGAAAAAAAAATTAATGATATGTTAATTATCTCTACTGGACAGGAACTGTAAGCATATATATATATACGGTTTCCTCCTATTACTTTCATGAATTGCCTTATCACCTATGGGTAGTCAATTGATTTCAACTTAATAAGCATTAAAATCATTACTGAGCCAGTAGGTAATCAAAATAATACTGTTACTTGTTCTCATATACCATGGCTGCTTTCCAAGAAGCTATGGTATTTGGAAAAATGAAGATCAGAGCAGAGATATTATAAACTAGAGGCCCGGTGCATGAAATTTGTGTACGGGAGGGTGTGTCCCTCAGGCCAGCCTGCACCCTCTCCAATCTGGGACCCCTCGAGGGATGTCCGACTGCCCGTTTTAGGCACGATCCCAGTAGGATCGAGCCAAAAACGGGCAGTCAGACATACCTCTCACAATCCAGGACTGCTGGCTCCCAACTGCTCGCCTGCCTGCCTTACTGATTGCCCCTAACCTCTTCTGCCTGCCAGCCTGATCAACCCCTAACCTCTCCCCTGCCAGTCTGATTGATGACTAACTGCTCCACTGCCAGCCTGATTGCCCCTAACAGCCCTCCCCTGCAGGCATGGTCACCCCTAACTGCCCTCCCCTGCAAGCCTGGTCACCCCCAACTGCCCTCCCCTGCAGGCCTGGTCACTACTAACTGCCTTCCCCTGCAGGCCTGGTCCCCCCCAACTGCCCTCCCCTGCAGGCCTGGTCCCCCACAACTGCTCTCCCCTGCAGGTCTGGGTCCCCCCTCAACTGCCCTCCCCTGCAGGCCTGGTCACCCCTAACTGCTTTCCCCTGCTGGCCATCTTGTGGTAGCCATCTTGTGTCCAAATGGGGTCAGCCATCTTGTGTGTTGGAGTGAAGGTCAATTTGCATATTACTCTTATTAGATAGGATAGAGGCCTGGTGCATGGGTGGCGGCCAGTTTGCCCTTTAGGGTGTCCCGGATCAGAGTGGGGGTTCCCTTGGGGCATGGGGGGGGCCTGTGGTGGTTTGCAGGCCAGCCACACCCCCCCTGGTGACTTCAGAGGCCCTGGAATCTGGGATTTATTTATCTTCTATAATTGAAACTTTGTAGCCTTGAGGAGAGGCCAGGGCAGGCCAGGAAGCTTGGCTTCCTCCATTGCCGGGGTCAACCCAAGACTCCTGCTCTCTCCAGCTTCGTAGCTGCTGCCATTTTTGTTGGGATTTATTTATCTCCTGTAATTGAAACTTTGTAGCCTTGAGTGGAGGCCAGGGCCGGCCAGGGCAGGCGGGAAGCTTGGCTTCCTTCATTACTGGGGCAACCTAAGCCTCCTACTTGCTCCAGCTCTGTGGCCGGCTGCCATCTTGGTTGGGTTAATTTGCATACTCGCTCCTGATTGGCTGGTAGGTGTGGCTTGGTGTAGCAGAGTGATGATTAATTTGCATGTTACTCTTTTATTAGTGTAGATTCTTAAATATACATTTGCTAAGACTGAATTTGTCACCCCCACTGTTTTCCATGTACTCAGATTAAAATCGTGGAAAATGAGCCTAAATATAGACTGAGGGTCTTACCATCGGTGTAAAAAATATTTTTCAAAATGTGAGGGTGAATATATATACAAATAAATGTTGCAAGATAAATCTCATTTAGGAATGAAATTATGCTATCTCTTCAAAGGCTAAGATTTTCCTTTTCCTGGAACAATGAGGAATTACTTCTCTGGGTTCAGCTATTGTGAGAACAAAGTGTCTTCTAGTGTTTACTGAAAGTCATTAATTCTTGAAACAATTGTTTTAACAATAAAGTATTTTTTCAAAAAATACTGATTATACAACTGGTGTAAAAATTTATTTTACAATTTTGAAGTAAAGGAGATAAAACAGAACTTGGAATACGAAAGATGACAGATACTTCTATTGTGAGAAATGTCTATATACCCTTTTATTAAGAAAATAGCATGGGGATAATAAACTGTGTCTATTCCAAAAGTTCGAAACATAAAACATGCACTCTTTCAGCATTACAAAATCTTTTCTTTGTTGCAGTTTAACTAGAGGTAATTTCACCTAAGGTGACATAAATTGATAATACGATAATTTGTATAAGTGCTTGAGTTGGAAAACAAAAACACTCAAGGACTGTTCAGATATTTTACTCATCTTGCTTTTCCCAGTGGTACTTGCCCCCTAATTCTCCCAAATGATTACACTGTCCTGGAGACTATTGGGTGTTATCCTGACTTTGTTGCTTCTGGTTCCTTCTGTGTGGAGGCAGATAAGGGATAAGAACCCAGGACAATTTTTTGGGGGAGGTTATATTATGTGTCTGTAAAGAGAAAATATATAGATACTGTTAGCTGTTCTAAGAACTTTATGAAAATATGAATAATTTATTAGGTAGCAATACAGTGAGAAAACAGCAGATGTGACATATGTGAATAGTTCCTACTATGAATTACAAATCTGGTTTTTGCTTGGCTCTGTTACCCAGACTAATACCATTTCAGGGAGAGATTATTGTAAGCAGTTCACTGGGCTTAGTGGCCAGGAGAAATGTCTTTCCTAATGGTCATTCTAGTGATGTTTGGCCTAAGGATGGTTTCCTTAATTAATAATTCATAGTTGATAAAAATAAATTTGGAAAATCACCATTACATTTTCTCTAGTTGGAATTAATCTGTCTTCTCTATGTTGAATTAAACATATAACCTGTGGTAAAATATGTAAAGAAATGCTTAATTAAAATTTTTTTTCTCAGCATAACTGGGTAGGCAGAAATAGCACAGACTACTGCCTTACCCAATTGTTTAGTTTTCCTAAAGTCTGTTTCTTTCTCTCACTTTGTCCCTCCATTCTCCCACTTTTTTTCTTCCATACAAGTTTTATGTGATTTTTAGCTCAGTGGGCACATTTTAGGCAGGTTCTAAAATCAAAACAAAGATAGTTTTTGTTGTGTATTTGCATTTTGTAAAACTTAAGAGATTTGCACTAAAAATTTAATGAACAACTATTAACAAATTATCATACTGAAGCAATATCAAGTAAGTATTAGGTTAAATCTCTCTCCTCATTGTCTGTGATAATGCTTGTTTAAGCCCAAATATTATCAAAACAGCACAGTCTGTGATAAAATAAGTATTGTTGCTTAGGGCTCTTAAATGTTACCATTCCTCTTTCCTCTCATCAAGTCTGTGCTGGATTATTCCCTAGAAGTAAATATCAGTTTTATATAAGGGTATTAAACCCTGATTAGGAAAGAAAATTTTTATCAAGGGAAATAAATCCCTTCTATTCCTAAAAGAGAAGAATTGTAAAAGTCCAAGGCAGAGCTGCTGGGTTTGGATGTAGGGAATGTTTTGTCCCCATGGGGGGGAAAATTTGGCCACTTCCTGCTTCTATTGGCTCAGCAATGTATCTGATTTAATGAGCTCTTGAAAATGTATAGGTTGACTTATAAGTGGCATTCATATTTTAATCATTTTAAGAACAGAAAATGAAATCTGTCCATTCTCAGCAATGAAAATGAATATATAATTATGTATTGTTCTTAAAATATCAACAACTTGTTTATATATTTAAGTTGAATATATAAAAAATAAGAACTGAATTACAAATAATAACTACATTAAATTCTTAGAAAAGTAAATACATAATTAATAGGAAAGGAAAGCAAAGTAGATCTTTTAGCAGATGTTAAGTGCATTGCTTATTAATAAATACAAGTTATTAAAAATTAACAAATCTATTTCCAAATATTTTATTTTTACCAACAAGAATTTGGACTGTAATAAAAATGATTCCTTTAAAAGGTAACTATTGTTTTTTTCTTTCTTTCTCTGTCTTACTAGGTAGGTTTACTTTATCGTATTCTGCAGCTAATCAAAGACACCAATAAATGGCAATCTTTATTTTATTCTCCATTTTGTTTAATCTTTTTCTCCCTTGAAGCAATAAAAAATGACAAACATTTAGAAAAGAGAAGAGAATCATTCTATGAAAAGAGATTAAAAGAATAAAAAGCCCCTATATTTACTTCACTTTTTTTTCTCTTTCTTTTTTTTTTCTTTATTGATTAAGGTATTACATATTGTCCTTATCCCCTCCCATTTACTTCACTTTTATTTTTAGTAAAAAAAAAAAAAAAATAGTCCTATTGCCTGTATTTTTAACTACCTACTATAAATGTGTGTATGAGTTCTTCTGTGCTCTAAACACAACATTTCTTGGTATATATGTTATTAATATCCCATTTTAAATGTTAAAGCTTTCAAAAGTAGATACACCGTCCTTCCCAGTTCATTATTGTAAACAAGTCAAAGGATAATATATATCTTATGAAAAAATCACATAAAATGACTAGGTTTTATGGTCCACATTGGAACTTACATTTGCTCTCTCTGCTTTTTCCCCACAATTGCACATTCCATTCCTTTCACCCAGATGCATCCCCCATGTTTTTCCATTAAATGCTTTTTATTTAAAATTCTGTTCATGATTTATCTTCTTCTTAAAAAAATTCCATGTGATTGCAATTGTTACAGTTATGACACTGCCTTCCATTTCTAGGTATTTTAATATTTATGAAGATGTTTTGAACATTTTTACGTTCATCTATTTCATTATCTACTGAGACACTAGCAATTGCTTTATTTTTCATGAACAAGTTCTGCACTGAGACTTCCTTTTGCCTGAGGTACTTTGCCCATTGAGTACACTGCCACCACAGGGCTTCAGCCTTAAGCATTCATAATTTAAGAATATAAATTATTGCACATTTTTTCGTTTTACATAGAAATATTCTTTTACCATTAAATGAGAATACAATTATAATCAGGAGTTAAATCCATGTTCTTATCTACAAATTCTTTCTTTTTCTAAGCAAGTCTTCTCACTCCAACCAAATAGACTACATACTTCTCCATTAGACATTGTTTCATTTCACTACAATTTGCTATAATACAGGATAAAATATTAATTCACTTCTTACATAATAGTATTGAGGCAAAAAAGTTTTGCATATTTGTTACCACAAGTCACTTTTAAAATTCAAAATGGTAAAAAAAATATTTAAAATCCAAATTTAAACTTATTTTCTGATTGAATTTTAGCCCTTTAATACACGTAGAAACAGCTTTGTCTCCTCTTTGGTTTCTGGGTTCCAATCTTTCTTTTTTTTAAAAAAATATATTTCTTTATTGATTTCAGAGAGGAAAGGAGAAGGAGAGATAGAAACATCAATGATGAGAGAGAATCATGATGGACTGCCTCCTGCACACCCCCACTGGGGATCAAGCCTGCAATCCAGGCATGTGCCCTTTGCCAAAATAGAACCTGGGACCCTTCAGTCCACAGGCCAATGCTCTATCCACTGAGCCAAGTTGGCTAGGGCTCTGGGTTCCAATCTTACAATAATAATTTTTTCATATGAGATACAACAGAATTATAGATATATCTGTATACTACCAAAATGTAAATACTGAAGATGGGTAATGAAAGATAATATTTTAATGGTATACAATTTTAAAGAATACAGAAAAAGGTAGTAGTTTAAAAAGGCTTTAAATGGAGAAGAATTAGACTTAGATGAGAAATACAGCTGTTCTAGATTGGTGCATAACTCCAAACAAATGGCAGTTTCTGAAGTTCAGATCTGTAAAATGGGAGTAAAAATACCAAATTCACACAGATCCTTATAAGGATGTAATGTAAAAGCACCAAGAAAATGCTGATACAGAAGCACTCAGCAAAGGCCAGTTTGTTTTTTCTTTCTCTTTCTTTCTTGAGTCAGATCTATATGAAACAAAAAGAAAGCACTTGATCTGGATAAAGAATAAGATGCCTTCAGGTAATATCATGGAAACAATGCTACTAATCTCAGGCATCTTAAACCAGTATATACAATGTGAACAGCCAATTCATAACTTCATGGTGGATGCTCAGCTCCAGGAAAGTCAAAACAACCTCCATTCTGATCTTGGATATTTTCATTTAATTAATTAATTAATTAATTAAATTGTCTAAAGTTTTACATATGTCTCCTTTTTCCCCAATTGACCACCCCCCGCTCCCCGATCTTGGATATTTTCATAGTTGTGTATTTCCATGTGAATGTCCTTTAAGACTTGCTCCAAACCTGTGCTATTTATAATTCCACTATTCAAAATCATTTGTTTAAATCATTCATAGTAACTATGCTTACAAGTCAGGAAATGCAATAAGTAGCATTCTCATGCTCAGTAATTGGTCCCTGGCTACAGAATTTATTAAATGGACAATAACATATATGAAATGAAACTTCTTACTTCTCCGATATTGACAAAAGAAGTATACAATCTCTTTTTATCTCCTGCCATTTGCAATAAAATAACAAGCACATACTTTATCATCTATTTGCTAGGTAAATGCCTAATATTGCCAGAACAAGTATTTTACACATTAGAAAACTGGCAAATCTAAATACTCTATCTCTAAGAAAATATAATTTAGTAAGAAAATATTAAAATAAAGTCACAAAATAGCTCTAGATATTTAGATAAATTATGGGAAAATGCCCTGGGTAATGTTTTAATGCATTGCATTGGCCCAAATCTAGTTTTAAGGATAAGAAAAAAAGCTGTGGAGGATTTGGAAAGAGCCTCAAAAAGATTAAGTGTGTATATTGATGCTAAAACACTGGAATATTTGCCAATATCAAAACCACTTGTACCATGATAATGAACAGTGTTAAATGTCTCCTTCACTAATGGTAAGTTCCTGGAAGCCTCTAGAATTTTTTTATTTAGTTAATGTTTCTTCTAGCTGAACTTTACTTTCCCATAGCCACTTCTCTTAAACAACTACAGGGAAATAACATTAATTTTTGATTAAGAAAGAGTGAAGAAATAAAATGGAGTCATTATGGTCAAGCTGTTAAATTACTAAAATCACGTAGAATAAAGCATGAGGAAATGATTCTATTCTTAATTTATCTGGCCTGAGAACATAAACTTTCTGAGCTGTTCAGTTGTGTGCATCAGATCCTAGAAGATAACCCTATGGAAAACCACCTGACATCCATTATCCAGACCACTGGGAATCTAGGGGATTACCATCTCAGATCAATCCAGAGTCTCAAAATGCAGGAATGATTCTTCCTGTAGAAGTACTTTTTAGTATAAAAATTCTCAGCTTTTCTTCCTTCTTTGGAAACTCTGGGTATTGCTTGGTGGTGGAACCTAGTATCCTTAAAACTAGATGCATAGCTTAAAACCCCTAATAAATCTTTGCCATTTATTTCTAGCCACAGCCTCCTGACTGTGTATTGTCAACATGATCTTGGTTGAATTTTTCCAAGTCATGCTTTTACATTTTATGCCTTTGGAAAAGAGTCTTTGCTATTGTTATTATTCAACATTTATTATCTACAAACTGAAAGACATTACGGTAGGTACTATGGGGAATATGGAATAAATGAAGCCTGGTACTTGCCTCCAGGAACTGAGAAGTTGATAAAAATCAACACTGATTGACTGCTTAATTCATTTCAACACATTAGTAGTGAACCTAGGATATTTGCCAAAAACTATGTTAGGTACTGGACATACTGTGGCAAATGAGATAGAACAGACCTTGCCTTCATGATATTCATAATTTATTGGAGAGACAGGAAAAAATCCCACAATAATTAAAAAAAAAAACTAAAAACATTCACCAGTATTTACTTTATATTATAAGTAGTTTCACAAAAGGGTCCTCCAAGAATGAATAATAGAAGAATAACACCTAATAAAATTAACATTTATTGAGTGCTCATTATTTGCAAGGTTGTTGTACATGTTTTACATGTATTTATATTTAATAATCATAACTATACTATGGAGAAAGGTGTTCTCTTTATCTCCATTTTACAATTGAGAAAATGAAAGCATAAAAAGAGTAAGTGACTTGCTCAGGGGTACATGGCTACAAAAAAGCAGAACCAATGTTCAGACCCAGGCAGGTGGCTGCAGAGCACATGTTCTAAGCCTCTTTTTCACAATATTTCTAGACTATACTAAAATTTTCAATAGAGATTAGATTAGAGCTATGCTGTGGTGGGTCCTTGATGCCCAATGACTGAGAGGGAAGATCTCTTAGGAGGCCTTTTCAGGGCAATAGACCAAAAGAGAGAAAATGAGGTATAAACTAAGGGAGCCACAGAGAGAATAAAAAGAGGGACCAGATGCAACAGATTACAGCTAAGTAAAACTGGTGAGATATGCTAACTGAATTGATAGTTTGGATGGGAGTTGTTTGAGGGAGAGGGAGGTTATAAAAATGGGATCAAGGTTTAGTTGGACACTTTTTTAGCTACTTCATCTCTATAAGTCTCTTTCTCCTATGAAAAATTGGAAATAATAAACTCATATGCATGTTGGAAGCTTAAATAAGATAATGGAATTAGAGTGTTATGCAGAGGGTTTGCACAAAGTTAGTGTCCTTAAATGACATTTGTGACTATCTTATGATTTGAAAATGACTTTCAAGTTTTAGGCAAAGTCAATAAGCAGATGATTATGCCATTAACCAGGATGAAGCAAAAAGATATTTGGGTATATTGGGATCCAAATGCTTGTAATATACCCATGTAGACATTTTCAGCTTGCAAGCTGAAACTAGTCTTAAGTCAGAAGAAAAGTTCAGATTAAAGACAATGAATTAGCTATCAATCACAAGAGAAGTTTGCAGAAAGAATCAGCAGGTGGAGAAAGAGAAAGAAGTCATAAGGGGTCAATGAAAATTTAGAAAGAAAACCAGTGCCAAAGCTGGAGCCAAAAGATATCTGAGAGGAATGACTTAAATGAAAAGGCAGACCATTCTTATAGTTAATTTTGGCATTGAAAAAGAGATTGAGGGGAGAGAACCAAGATGGCCAGCATAGGTAAACGCCTGTACACGCTGCCTCCCACAACCACGTCAATATTACAACTAAAATACAGAAAAACTATAATCCAGAACCACAGGAAAGCTGGCTGAGTGGAAGTATTGCAACTAGAGAGGTAAAGAAGAGAGCACACTGAGACTGCTAGTAGGTGCAGAGGTGCAGAACAGGCTGGTCCGGCACCCAGGTGTGCTTCTTTTTTAATCAGGAGGGAGATCGCCTTTTTGGAGACTGTCTGGAGGAGCAAGGAGTCTCAGCCCCACACCAGCCCTCCAGCCCAGGGTCCCAGAGCTGGGGTAAGAAGTCCATATAGGCAGTAAGAACTACGCACTGTAAAAACAACTGTGGGTTGAGGCTGAGTGGCACATAGCCTGCTAGAGACCCAACTGCTCATCTTTAAAGGCCAGCACCATGAGCTGAATTTACATGCTCCCACTTCCTCTGAGCTCCAGTGCCCAGCGAGGCTCTGGGGAACTCAAACACATACGGGGAGAAACTGGACTGTCTGGCAAGAATCTTCTAGAAACCTCCAAGGAACTTAGTGAGACCTTCAAGGATCTTAGTGAGAAGCCCCGCAAAATGGAACAGGACCAGTCAGAAATTAAGCATACACTGATTGAAATAAAGAATATACAGGGATTCAACAGTAGATTAGAGGATCCTGAGAATAAAATCAATGATTTGAAATATGAAGAAGCAAAAAACACCCAACCAGAAGAGCAAAAAGAAAAAAGAATCCAAAAATATGAAGATAGTGTAAGTAGCCTCTGGGACAACTTCAAGTGTAACAACATCTGAATTATGGGGGTGACAGAAGAAGAGAGAGAGCAAGATATTGAAAACCTATTGGAAGAAATAATGACAGAAAACTTCCCCTACCTGGTGAAAGAAATAGACTTACAAGTCCAGGAAGCACAGAGAACCCCAAACAAAAGGAATCCAAAGAGGACCACACCAATACATATCATAACTAAAATGCCAAGGGCAAAAGACAAAGAGAGAATCTTAAAAACAGCAAGAGAAAAAAGAGTTAGTTATCTATAAGGGAGTGCCCATACAACTGGCAGCTGATTTCTCAACAGAGACTATGCAGGCCAGAAGGGAGTGGCAAGAAATATTCAAAGTGATAAATAAAAATAACCTACAACCAAGATTACCGTACCCAGCAAAGCTATCATTTATAATTGAAGGTCAGATAAAGAGCCTCACAGACAAGAAAAAGCTAAAGGAGTTCATCACCACCAAACCAGTACTATATGAAATGGTGAAGGGTATTCTTTAAGAAGAGGAAAAAGAAGAAAAAGTTAAAGATAAAAAATTATGAACAACAAAGTGACAACAAATACATATTTATCAACAAGTGAATCTAAAAGTTAAATGAATAAAAAATATAATGAACAGAATAAAATGGTGAATAGAATAGAATCAGGAGCATGGAAATGGAACAGACTGATGATACTCAGAGGGAAGTGGATGTGGAGGGGTGCAGGACAAAGTTCTTATATGCATGTATGCATTATCTATGGACACAGACAATAGAGTGGCGAGGGCCTGGGGTGGGGTGGGAATTGGGTACAGGTGAGCTATGGGGAGGGGGAGAGGAACATCTGTAATAATCTCAACAATAAAGATTAAAAAAAGAAAAAGAGATTGAAAAGAAAGAGTTCTTGGGAGTGTGTGTGTGTGTGTGTGTGTGTGTGTGTGTGTGTGTGTGTAAGAGCGGGTATGAGTCAGTTCTTTGTAGGTATGAATAACAATAAATCAAAAGAAAAAAGGTAAATGCAATATCATTTGTTATGGATCTACTATATATTTTATGTTTTCACATTTATTTCAACAAGTCCTAAAAACACCTTCTAAGGAATTATTTTTCTAATTTTCAGATAAGGAAACCAAAACAGAAAAAACAGAGGTTGCCCAAAGGAAAAAAACAAACTTGAGTTTCATGAAGTTAGGATTCAAATCTAATCCTGGCTCAATCTCAAGGACCTATGAGTAGAGGAAAATGGGAAATTTGGCAAAGAAAAGAAGGGAGTTGAGGGAGATTAACAGGGTGTTTAGAGCTGCAGAGTTAGGGTATCAAAACAGGGTTTGAGGACTTGGAAAAAAGTAAAATTCTATATAGCCACTATGGTGCATTTAACAGATTTTAGAAAGAGATTGCTAACTAGCTCCAAAAGCTTCACTGAGACATGAATTTGTAATGCATGCAGTCAAGTGCAGTTATGTGACTTGTTCCAGTTTCTTCAGTTCTAACAGAACATCAGTATTGAACAAAGGCCAGACTTCTAATTGTAGGCTGGCCTATTAAAATATATGCTGAAGATAGCAGTTTGGCTATTTATCTATAAATTCTCTAAAACTAAGCTAAAAAATATTGAATATGGAAAGAATATGAGCAATTATTTTATTTAAAATATTGGATCTGTTTAAGGGTATTATTATGTAAGTGAGATAAAATAAGTCCTTAATTTTGAAGCTTGCCTTCTATTCCATAAATGAGTAAATACATGCTGAGCATATCAGGTGCATTTGATGTGGGAAGGGAGTCATTATACATGATCAGCTCCTAGACTCATCCTATATAATAAAAGCCCAGCGACCATATGGCATAATGACCAGAATGACAGTTTGACCAGTCTCTATGAGGTGCATTGACCACCTCTGGGTCCCTCCCCTGCCCCTGCCTGCAGGCTTTGATCACCTGATGGCAAGTGATGGTGGGGCGGGACTGGAGACTGGTGAGGGGAACCGGGTGGGTGGTGGTGGTTGGGCGGGAGTGGGGACTGGCAAGCAGGTGGAAGATGACCCTGATTGCAGGGTAGGCCTAGGGGCCCTACCTGTGCACGATTTTGTGCGCTGGGCGTCTATTAAGAAATAAAAAACACATAAGCAAAGCAGGGTATGCTACCACTCAGACTCCATTAGTATAGTACTATACACTAAGCGGAGTGGAACAGTCTACTAGAGAACAAAACAGTATATGAAGTACCGAATGAGCAATGCTAAGAATGACAGAAATAAAGGGCCAATAAGAGGAATGTTCACTGGCCTAAACACATAAGCCTGTCTTCTGAATAACTGATTCTCTACACCAGTCAGTTAATCACTGCTCTTCATTAAAATACTTTATGTGCTGCAACATCTACCTCTGCACCTTCATTCCGAACCCTTGGCCATTTGAAAAAGATCATGGTTATTGTCTATCAGCGAAACCCACTAGAGGGCAAAATCATCATGCTCTCTCTTTTTCTCTAACTTACACACACAAACACACTCACACTAGCTCATTCACTATCCACAAAGGCAGAGTGTCTAGTTAAGTCAATGAGAGCAAGATGTCACAGGATTCTTATCACCAACCTGAGCAATAGAAAGATTACCAGTCAGAAGTCCTCCTAAAAAGCCCGCTAGAGAAAGTGCATGGAAGAATGATTTTTCATTTCTTTTTTTAATATATATATTTTATTGATTTTTTTACAGAGAGGAAGGGAGAGGATAGAGAGTTAGAAACATGGACAAGAGAGAATCCTCAATCAGCCGCCTCCTGCACACCTCCTACTGGGGATGTGTCTGCAACCAAGGTACATGCCCTTGACTGGAATCGAAGCTGGGACCTTTCAGTCCACAGGCTGACACTCTATCCACTGAGCCAAACTGGTTAGGGCTGATTTTTCATTTCTTAAATTCAACTGAAGATTATTTATGACTAAGATCTTATTAACATACACACCAAACTACATGACCTCTGTGGTGGAAGAAAGAAGACACCATCTGGATATTGTTCCTAATTTAAGTAAACATCTGTTGGTTCTACACAATTCCATAGGGGATCAACAGAGAAGCATATATTTTCCTATCTACTTATACATTGATGTAATCATTTTAAGTGTTCAAAACTGATAGAGATGTATGAAATGACATGCTCAAGATAATATAAGAAAATATCACATCATTTTGCTTAAAACACATTATGATTTTTGCTATATACTTTATCTTAAATCACAAAGTATCTCTTAATCTGTGGCCAAGTTCTAGTTTGTTTTCAGTATTTCAAGTACTTTTGATTGAAAAGGTAAATTTTTATAGGACTGAATTAATTTTCAATATTGTGCTTGTTATTGACACAGTTTGGGATTTTCTCAAGCATTCTGTTAAGTAAATTGTGGTTCACACCCAATTGTGAATTTAAGTACCAACTCTTTTGCTCTTTGTCCAGCCACCTATCATATTAATTCCCCCAGGAGACATTGTCAGAAACTGACAATTGAGTAATTTATTTGAAAGACCTTATGGATTATAGAAATATTTGGTATTATTATCTTTAGCAGTACTGAAAACATGAAAGAAGTGTAGGTGTTAATTAGACAACTTTATCAAAACATGAAAATTACTCATTAGTAATGAAGAGGCTCTGTTCACAGGTTGTATACAAATTATTAACCTCTCAAAGGAAAAGGGTCACAAAAAATGTAAGAAATGTGATTTGAGGCTCCTTCATCATTCTCCCTCCTCCACACAGCTAATACTAAGATCAGAGGGCACTTATTTCTTTATGAATGCATGCAAGTTGTTCTCTTTTTTTTCCGTATTTTTAAAAATCATGAGGCTTTTTCCTTTTACCCACTTTATTCAGTAATGACCAAATTCATTGTATTATAACTCCCTGTGAGAGCCTAAAATGAACAAAGTTTCACTGATGGGGAGGGAGTTAGGAAGAATTGAGCAAATAAGTAAGTCACCTGGGGGGCGAAATATGCTTAAATTTAAAAATATGTATTTCTGCAGGACATAAGTAAGGTCCATTGGTGGATTGTAAACCTCAGATATGAAAGAATATCTACTCTTTTCAATAATTCTGAAACAATTGTTTGTGGAAAAACTGAATTTATATGTAATAATCTAAGATTTATCAGACTGTGATTATAACATTAAAGCGATTATAAAGATCTAAGTATTTTAACAACATAATGCATATTTTTAATTGCATATTTTTCCTCTATCAGGTTTAGATATGTTATTAAAAAGACATAGTTACCATAATTTAGAATACAAAATTTCAACATGTAAGTATCTGGCATAATGTCACTAATAAGGTATGACTTTTGGATTTATACTAACACATTTTTTTCTCGTGTGTTGACTTTTAGGAGAGTTTAACTGCAGTCCACCAGTGGTTAGAATAGGGTTGCAGGGAATTGTGATGTGCTGAATTAATAGTACCGGGGGCAAACACACAAGGTTGAACTGAGTCATTGACTTAGCTGAGACAGATGCCATGTTTCCATATTGCACTGATCAATGATGACACACAGTGGCTAATTACTAAATGAATGCACTCATCGGATATATAAGAATTACCATAAAAATTCTTTCCAGGAACAAAAATAATTTTTATTCCATACTTGAAGGACATAGAATAAAATCAATCTACTTTATTAGTTTCAATATAAAACTTCATGATGTATTTATTTTAAATACAGGAAAAATATATCCTATTATAACTCCAGATAGTGAATGATATACATGCTCTTCTGATAACTCTTTTGCTATTTCTTGAAAGTGGGGAGAAAAGTTACATTAGTTGTCATTTTGCTTTCTGGAAATCACAAATACCAATTATTTTTAGAAGTACAATATCACACTGATGTGATCTAATAGTTAGAATACATGCTAACAAGACCAGAAACTATTTATAGCTTTCAATGTTTTATATTAAATGTTTATGGGCAATAAAATTATTTTGTGAAAGTGCAAATATTGACAAATTCACCAATAGAACCATAGTCCTATTAGATTTTTCTCAGAGCCATCAGAAGTATAATTCACTTTTTTGAGCAAAATGTGCATACTTCTGTTAGAAACAGAAAACCATTGCTTTTCTAAAGTTGGTTATGAAAACACAAAGTATGTTTTATGTACTAAGATAGCATCCCTGTCTTCAAAATCTTCCCTTGGTTGCATTCTTACAAAATTAATATCCAATAGTGTTCTAAAATTTGGGGCTTCAAATTCCTTAATAAGGAACTGGGACTTAATAAAGAGAGAAAAGGAATCACAGATGAAAAACAAATTTAAGCAACATGAATTAATTTTTATGGGGTAAACTTTTTGAATGATTATCAAAATGTATTCTTTTAACATAATAATTGTTGATTTCATTTTATGTGCCCAATAACGTCTTTTTAAAAAATGTTAACATGTTTATTTTACATCATGATTTCTTTGTCTTTATGGATACAATTTGGGGAAATAAATATTCCCTTCTCTTTTTCACTGCATATGTATTAGTAGGGGGAGGAAACACAGAATAGGAAAGAATAGGCCAAGGGTGTAGAAAGTGGAAAGATAAAGCTGAAGAGAGAGGAAAAGTGAGTATTTATATGAACCCTTCTGTACTTAATAATGTCTTATTTATATTTTTGAACAAAAGAATAAAGTTAAAGGTTTTTATTTCCTTCTCACTATCTCCTCTCCAATATTGAACAGACTATATGGAAGCTAAAAAGACCAGATAAATTTCAAAAAAAGGCTATGTAGGAGTGGGAGTATGGAGTCAGAGCCTCTTTATAGCAAAACAAAAATAAGTTGACTAATCTTGCAAAATGCTCAGTAGCATCATTTTCACAAAGCATTGTGCATGCGCACACGCACACACACTCATACACTCATTTAATAAAAAGAGTTTTAGACATAAAATGGGGGAGACTTACTGAGAAGTCTTCAAAGATTTTCTTGAGTTCCTTGTGACCATGCCTTTCAGCAACATTTGCTGGATCTGAACCCTCCAAATTTTTTATCTGAGATGCCCAGGTTGCTCCTGAACACTGAAGCAAATGAATAGCCAAGTTCTTTAGGCCAAATTTTGCTGCACAGTGGAGAAGAGTTGGAAGTTCTTTGAAATGAGTATCTATAAGCATAAAAATTAGTATAATTTAGTGTTTTTATCATATCTGCAACCCCATAAGAAAAAATCGAACACAATCTGCTCCTAAATGTAATTCCCAGATAGCAGAGCAGACTTTTAATGTGATTTTACATATAAGAAACTGTCAGTGGTTTTAGCAATGCAGAATCCGCCCCTTCTATTCCTCATCTTAAAATACATATAAACTAATATTCTCACTAGCATTAATGTCTAGCTCTAACTTGTGGGTAAGTTTGATTTGGAAAGGAAGATCAACCTCTCAAATATCTATAATAAAAGTGCAATATGCTAATCAGACTGGACGTCCTCTGGACAACCTTCTGGATGAAGCCCCAGTGGCAGGGGCTGAAGCAGAGGCAGCTGCCAAGGTGGTGGGAGCCCAAGGCAGCCGCCACAGCGGCAGGGGCTGAGCCCTGTGCTGCAAGGCAAGACCAACGGTGAACCCGAGTGGGGGCGATGAAAGGATTAGAAAAGACAGACAAAAGAAGGAAAGCTGGGACTCGATGGGATGCTGCTTCCCTGATGGGGACCCAGCAGCACCATGGACTACAAACCCTGTCTTTATTTTATAGCCGATGCCACGAGGCAAAGTAAGGGTGTGGTCAAGATGTTTACAGCATTCTTGTGGGTTTCGAACCTACTCAATTACATGCACCTGATCAAGCTTTGTTTACTTGCAGCCTATATCACTTAGGCATGTGGGGCCACGTGTTTGGACCATAGGTTCAAGCTTGCAACTATAGCTGTTGGCTATCATTGTGCTGGGAGGGGTCTGCCCTCCAAGTTGGGACTTGCACGTGGCCAGGAGATAACTGTGCCATCTCATCAGTCCAAGGCTTGAACCTGTCCAAACACTGTAGCCGCGGCCCACAGAGAGAGCCCCTTGTACGAATTTCCTGCATCAGGCCTCTAGTAACAAAATAAAACACTAAATTGTTAATAACTTCTTTTGACTGTAGTTTGATATTATCAAACACTAAATAACAAAACTAAATAAGTTCATCTATACAACTTTCGTGTTTTCTACTGCCAGGCTAGTATGCTTCCTTCTGAGGTTGAAATGAACATTAAATTCCTGGAGGGATTATGTATTAGATTTCTAGGAGAAATTGTTTTTCCAAAAAGTAACTTAAACAGAAAGTATAAGTAAACAGTTTTATAAACATCTCCAGTTTGGAAATTTCCATTAGGATTTTACAGCTTTTATATCAATGTTTTGAAGTTTGAATTTCATAATTATAATACTTATTAGGTATCAATTAGAATACATAATTAATTATGCATGTCTATAAAGTGATAAAAATACACTGCTATCCCAATGACAAAACACACACACACAAACACACATACACACACACTGGTGATGATGATTTGTTATTCTACACTTCCACATGTAAATGGGAAAATATGTGTTATAGAAATTACACAACGGCTTCCTTTAATAGCTGTGGCATTGCCAGAAGCAAGCAAAGGGAAGACTTACAGCAACAGAAACCAAGGCCTCAAAGCAAAAGTCAATTCTCTTCCAGCAAAATTCTACAGCAATGAAAACATCCACCATACAATGTTTTTGAAAACTAAATCTGGCCTCATTTACCTCTTTGCTATTTTGCAGTTGAGAGAAAAAGGAAGAGGAGAAAAATAAACCTTGAGATTTCAATTCACTTGGATGTTTTAGGGTTGAAGAAATTTTGTTTGTCAGTATATGTGTTAACAGAAAACAAAACAAAACCTTCCAGACATGTTAAGAACTTTATTGTAAAAAAATAATTTACCCTTCAAAATGTGTTGGGACTAAATGGTTGTAGGTAATCTATTGTCATATTTAAATAATAAATACATTGGTCCCTTTTTATATGATGTGCAATGGGTCAAAATTATCAAATATTTTATGAAGATAAGCTTATAAAAGCTAAAACTGTCTAAGGTAGAAACCAATTTTCTATTATTTATTGATGTATTTGTTTATTTTAAGAATCTGTATTGTTGAAAGTATTACATATGCCCCCTTTTTTCTCCCATTGACCTTATAGATTGCCCCTGCCCCCCCACCCCAGGCCTTCACCACCCCATTGTCTGTGTCCATGCATTATGCATCTGGTACCAATTTTCAAAATAAAAATAATGTACTTTCTTAAAAAGATCTTAAGATATCATTTTCTATTTATTTTCATTACAATGCATTATAAAATATAATTGTCTGATGTAATTAAACCAGCCAAAGTTAATAGGGAAAAGTATTTGCAGAGCAATATTAGATTTTTACATGCCCTTGATCATGTCTTTGCCACATCATTTATATTTTAGGAAAATCATTACCTGGCAATCTATGTTTTATACATTGCTATTCTGGTGAATTTTTAAATCACTCTCAATGCAGCTGAAAATGTTATTTTTATTAAGTAAGTGTTTAATCATTATAGGAACAGTTTCACCTTTTAATCTAATCAACCTCCACTGTCAGTAAAATAATCAACATTAAGGCAATATAATATTAAAAAAAAACTTCATTAAGAATCTCTCTACTTTTATACAACAAAAAACAGTAATAAGGACTGCAACAAGTGGTTATGTTTTTTCAAGGAACATTTCTTAACAATCTTGATACTCGGAACCATGTTTTCTGACACACCAGAGGAAGTTCGGCTGATTTAAGATTATCCTACTGCTCACGCTGGCCAGTTTTTCTCAGTGGCTAGAGCACCGGCCTGAGGACCAAAGAGTGGTGGGTTCAAGGGTATGTCCTGGTCAAGGGTATGTACCTCAGTTGCAGATTTGATCTGGCCCTGGTCTGGGCATATGTGAGAGACAATCAGTCAATGTGTTTCTCTCACATCTATGTTTCTCTCTCTCTCTCCCCCTTATCCCTCCCTTCTCTGCAAATCAATGGAAAAAATATCCTCTGGTGAGTATTAAAAAATATATATTATACTGCTGATACTATAGGGGACCACAAGTTTGAAGGTTACTTTCTTTATCTTTCATTTCTTTATTTTTAACAGTAGCTTAAAATCCATTAATCTATGTGCATCCTTTGTGAAATTATAGACAGAAAAGAGGTTTGAAGGACACCTTTCCCACTTCCTACACAGGAAAAGAATTGAGTTCCTAGATGATCTTCTAGGTACTGCTCGCATACCTCTAATGATAGTGCGCTTTACTTCCTAAGGCACCTATTTCTTGATTATACAATCACTAGAGGCCCAGTGCACGAATTCGTGCACAGGTGGGGTCCCTTGGCCTGCCCGGCAATTGGGGCTGATGGGGGCCTGGGGGGGTGGGGAGGGACCGAGGGAAGTTGGCCAGCCAAGCCACGGGAGGTTGGCTGTGGGAGTGCACTGACCACTAGGGGGCAGCTCCTGCATTGAGCATCTGCCCCCTGGTGGTCAGTGCACATCATAGCCAACTTTAGGCTTTTATATATATAGATTTTATAAAATCATACTTTTTATATATTCACCTTGATTTGATTATGATGCAAATGTGATATATTGGTGATTTCTTCTGTATTTGAAACAGGTATGCTTTTAAAAAGCATAAGGTGAGGAAGTCCTTTAGTTTAAAAAAAACAAAGCTTGCTGTGAGGTAAATTGCTATCTGGCAGGCTCAGCATCAGAGAGTGAGTGCTGATCAAAAAAAGTGCCTGGGACTCAGGGGAATATTACATGCTACCCCTCACTATTCTTCAGTCTTAATTGAAATCTCCAGCACATGATTGCTAATGCTTTTACTTAGAGATATTTACTGTTTTTATTGAATTTTTAAAAAATAGTTGTTGTCTTAAACTCATGGAATTTATTTTACAGTTTATAATCTTACTATCTGATTAAAATAATAGATTCCTCAATAAGATATTAAAAAAACTTTTAAAATATGCTTAGCCTGCAGTATACTCCTGCTTCAATTTATAGCAATTTTCATTTAATCAACCAAGGTTCATTATATATGTTTTTATTGCCAAAGTGTAAATAATGAAGCCATTGTTCCCACTAAGGTCTGGCCAATTGCTCTTGACTTTTTTTATGGACAAAATAAAATTTCAGTTTTCAGTTGTTTCAGCAAATGTCTGTCAAATGGGAA
This sequence comes from Corynorhinus townsendii, assembly GCA_026230045.1. NCBI lineage: Eukaryota > Metazoa > Chordata > Mammalia > Chiroptera > Vespertilionidae > Corynorhinus > Corynorhinus townsendii. The sequence goes on along the minus strand of JAPDVU010000001.1, from coordinate 71,767,538 downwards.
CTTAAGGAAAACAGAATATAATGTCTGAGAGATATTTTTCAAGGAAAATCCAAGTTTAATAGTTTTTAAAAGAAAATAAATAGATGAGTTGTCATGTAGTAAAGAAATTGAGTCACATATTTATTTGTGCTGAGCCATTTCTAACATTTCAAGGTAATCCCTGTGAAAGATGGGCAATGATTCCATTAAAGTAATCAAACCAAAGCTTTCAAAAGATTAACCTAGTTCACCAGAATAATACAATGGGAATATATGCAAGGTTAGAATATCAGCTTTAAAAATTTAAAACTAAGATGAGTATGCAAACTGAAAGTACATGACCATGTAATCCTATTGCTCTTATAAATTACTATCCATAATCATAAATATTTATTCACTTGGACTAGGATGACCAGGTGGCCACTTTAGGACAAAACAATGAAACACACAACATACAGAGTATAAAATCAGGAGATATGCATTCTAATACCAGCTTGGCCACTAAATCTGTGGTACTTAAGACAGTTCCTGCATGTCCCTGAACCATTTATAAAATAGAGATTTGGGTTCAGAATTGTAGGACTTTTGACATCCTTCTGAGATAGAAACCACACCACTGATGGTTTTAAAGTAATTTTTCCTGGATGCTAAACAGATATCAATTAAATGAATAAGGACCATAGTATTTGTGAAGGTTGAAGAAAGGTAATGATTTTTATTCTTTTCATTGTATGTTTGAGAATCTGATGAAATATTAGTTTTTCTGCGTATCTGTAAAACAGAATATTGCTGAGTTTGTGAATTCAATTGCTCTGTGACAGAAGGAGCATGTATGTAACACATGAACTATCACTCTTCTCATCCTGTAGAAAGAGCAGACATGGACAGCAACCCTATTTAGAATTCCAAGCAGCAAAACATACTGCCAAGGTACCATGTTTCTAAAACCTTGGTATATAAATTACATGAAAAGGGAAATAATGGTCCATCAAAGTCCTTGCTGCAGTTTTGTTAGCTCCCATATTATGCAAACTATTAAGAGTGGGAAGCCCATAGATATACACGGTAGTATTAACCTCAATTGTGTATTCACCTTGTTAATTTTTGTACTTGAATTCTTGTTACTGAAACATTCTTTAAACTTGTATCCATTTTGTAAGTTCCTTGTTAATTTTCTAAAGAAACTTCATACCAGCTATTCTTTTTACAAATGTTTTAAATAATTAACTTTCCAATCAGCATTATATTCAAATGAATCCTGATTTCATCTTTAAAACAATTAAAAACAATGCCTTTTATTATTTTAAACCCTAAATTGAAAACAATACATTTAAAATTTATTATTATTTCTCTTACAAGAGACAATATTGTATAGTTAGTGCTTAAATATTAAGGCTTTGGAACAAGTTTACATGGATGGAATCCCAACTTCAGCATTTACGAATAGTGTGTGTGGACAAACTACTAGAACTTTCTGTGTCTCAATTTTCTGAACCATGAAATAAGGATAATATCTATTCAATCAAATATTAAACCTAGGTCCAATGTATTTTTTCATACAAATAAGTACAGTTGATCTTCATTATTTGAGGATTCCATATTTGCAAATTTGCCTATTCATAAAAATGTGTTTGTATGCCCAAATCATACTGTGGCATGTCCAGTCATTGGTGGGCACATGCAGAGCAGTGAAATGTTTTAGTTACCTGAATTGCACATTCCCAGTTGAGGTCAGACAATGCTTCCTGTTTTGGATCTCATACTGTAAGCAAGTTCCTTTTTTTTTTCACACCTTTGTGTTTTTGTTGGTGATTTCATTGTTTAAAGGGACCCCCTGCTGTAAGTCTGCAGTGCTGTCTAGTGTTACTAAGCACAAGAAAGCTGTGGTGCACTTTGCGAAGAAAATAAGTGTATTAGATAAACTTCATTCAGGCATGAATTAAAATGTCATAGGTGGTGAGTTCAATATTCATGAATCAAAAGTATATATTAAATAATGTGCCTTGAAACAGAAACACACATAAACAAAGTTATGTATTGATCCGTTGATGAAATTGTGACCAGAGGCTGGTGGGAGCCTCGCCATGTATTAGTCCTGGAAACAGTGGCTCAGTATTCTCTTGTTCAGTGACTGTGTAGAACATAACTACGATAAATAACGAGAATCAACGGCACCTCCAAGCTATCTACAGGCTCCTTTTTCCTTTTGCAGGAAGAGTTCAGAATAGGTTTCAATTGCAACACGGCCAGTCATTTTCAAAAGTGCAGTGCCTTCTTTTCTTTCTTCCCTACAGCTAAGGAGGCTCTGAGTACAGTCCTGTGGGACTGAAGGAGGAAGCTGTCCCAGTCCAAGCCCAGGATTTATTTCTGAGACATTCTCCCTGGCTGTTTCTGTGTTTGGGGCCTACCATTTTAAAATGCAAACTGGGCATGGTGAGAGCTCACATTGGCAACCACCCTGGAGATAGATAGAGCCTTGATTCTGCCATGTCTATTTTCCTTTATCAGGATTATTGAGCAAAACAATAGGAAAAATATAGAATGAAAGTGAATCCTTACTCTGTTGTTCTTAGGTAATACAAATTTCTTTGAGTGATTTATATCTTTTTAATTTTAATGAAAATTCTGTATTTATGTGGTAGCTATGTTAAGATTTTGAAGTTTGTTTAAACTATAAAACAAAACTCTGGAAGACTGATGTTCTTTATATGCAAATATCTGAACGGTGAACTGACAAGAAGAATGAGGAAAAAAAATGGAGCATGTAAATTCGAGTCCAGAAAAAGTTCATTGTTTACTGAACACCCTAGTAGGTAGAATCCACCATAAAATTAGCAGCAGTAATAGCAAGAGAAAGAGAAAACGAAAAAGGGAGGAAGAAAAAGGAAAGGAAATGTGATGGCTAATGAGTGGGGTTGAGAGGTAGGGATTTTAGGCACCCGGGTCAGAATGAGCAGAACATGTAAATAGCAGGTTGGTGCAAGATGGTTTGATCTCAGAGAAGGAGTGTTTGAGGACATAATGTGAAATGCCTCCTTATCCAGCGCTGGGGACCAGGAATAGCCAGGGCAACATACAGAACAAGACTAAGGCAGGCCACGAGGCCGCATGAACAGCCTGGGAGCTTGGAGACTATGTCTGGGATAATTTTAGGAAGAAAAGGGTGGTGCACAGTTCTTACCAGAACTTCTTGGAATTGACAGCAAATAAGGGTAAATCTCATAGCATTTGAATACATTTGTTTATTATCCACTTTCCACTAGCAAACCCAGACAGTGATGAGGTAATGAAGAGTGGTGCTGCTCCGTGATTACCCAGTCCAGCTAGTCTGTGGTTAACCTTCAGTTAAAATAAGAAACCTCTAGAAAGTTCATGTCTATACATGTGTGATTATAATCTGTTCCTCTGTGCTCATTAAAAATATACCTTTTGAAAATTAACAACATTGGCTCTGCTGAATCTTGACAGCAAAGGAACCAAAAACTTAGAAAGGACGCAGGAAAGAGCCTAGAAAGAGGCAGGAAACCCGGAGCAACAAAAGTGTGGAAAGCGGGTAGGCTGAGTTGGGATTAGATGGCTAGATACTCTCCGGAAGGTCATGCCCTACAGGTGGAAAGCTGTCCACTGACTTTGATGGAAATGCAAGAAATGTGCACAAGAAGTACTAAATCAACATATTATTCAAGGATGCTTGATTTAATTGTTTTAATTAGTAAGGATTATTCAGCATTTTTTTAGGACTTCTTGTAGTCTCCAGCACCAGAATTACATTTATTCAATGGAATACTACAGTATGTGGCTATAATAAAGAAGGATTGCTTACTCTTTGTGACAGCATGGATAGGCCTGGAGATTACTATGCTAAGACAAATAAGCCAGTCAGAGAAAGACAAATACCGTATAATCTTACTAATATGTGGAATCCAATGAACAAAAGAAACTAATGAACGAAATAGGTCCAGAAGCATGGATGCATAGAACAGACTGACAGATTTCAGAGGGTAGGGGAATAGGGGGTACAGGAAGAGTTCAACCAAAAAACATTTGCATGTATATGCATAGCCTATGGACACAGACAATAATGTGGTGAAAGCCTGGGGGGAGGGGGATGCTTAAGGGGAGGGGAGTGAACATTTGTAATACTGAAAATAATAAAACAATAAAAATATTGATTTTGATAATAAAAATTAACTGAGGCAAGGAAAAAAATCTGGGCAGTTCTATGGGCAATAAAGTAACTGGGTAGAGCTTCAGTTACCTATGGGAGTACCATCTCATGTAATATAGAGATAGAATAAAAATGGGATGTGAGAATGATTAAGGAAGCCCCTATTTGCAGGATGAATTGGAAAGAAAGATGAGTGATGTTACAGAAACCTTCTCGAAAAATTTTTCAGGAAGAAGGACAGATAATTGATGGTCTAAATTAGAGCAGTGGCAGGGGAAGTAAACAAGAAAGAACAGAGATTTCACACATTTCAAAAGAAAAGTTAAGAGGATGTTGTGATGGCCTGTGTAGGCTCTGAAGGAAAGAGCTGGATTTCAGATAACATTCAGGTTCATGACTGAAGTTACAAGGTAAAAAGAAAAAGAACATTCATTAAAAAAAGTGACAAAGGTTATTGCCATGGAGAAGTACAGGTGTGGGTGTTGATAAGGTAGCTGCCAGCAATATAATTGTAAGGGAATAAGTCAAATTAGAAATATGTCTTTGAGTAGAGCATATTGGTTATATACTTAGCTCCTGTAACATTATATATTGATAATCACCACGGAACACTTATTTTGTGGAAAAGAAGGCTTTCTGATATAGGACCCCAAACAAAGTCCCAATTACCATATAAGGGAACATTCACATCATAGATTGGGATGTGAATATCTTCAAGGAACACTTATTTAGCTTCCTACACTAAGCAAGAGATGGTAACTCAAAAGGCACTGCATGAAACAGGAAATAGCTCCATCATTCAGTTAATAGCTCCATAATTCAGCCGGTCTTAACACAATAAGCAACATCTATCTTTTTTTTTCATCAAGTATTTATATTATGGACATGACCCAAATTCTATCTGTTACTGCACAATCAACATATCCTCAGTCTACAAACTAGAATAGAATATTTTGGAAGATTTTTCTACACACTAGATTACAGTTTCTTCATAAACCTATTAATAAGCATTTTTCAAAATGATTGTTGGGGATCCCAAAAAGTGTGTGAGTAAATTACAGTTGTTCAGAGTTGTCAACATCTGAATATGATAATAGTAAGTGTAATAGTTAAATTTTTGTGTCAACTTGGCTAGGCTAAGATGCCTAGTTCTTTAGTAACACACCAGCCTCGCTGTTACTGTGAAGGTATTTTTAGATGTGACCAATATTTATGTTAGCAAACTTTGAGTAAAGGAGATTACCCTCGTTTTGCCATTTGAAGGCTCTAGGAGAAAGACTAACATTCACCAAAGAGGAAGGAATTTTGTCTCCAAACTGCCTTTGGGCTGAGGACTACAACATCACCTTCTGCTGGAATTCCCAGCCAGCTTGCCTGCCCTGCAGATTATAGAATTTTTCAGAAATGTTACTCCCACAATGATGAGAGCCAGTTCCTTAAAGTCAATTCTCCCTCCTCCTCCTCTTCCTCCTCCTCCTCCTCCTCCTCCTCCTCCTCCTCCTCCTCCTCCTCCTCCTCTTCCTCCTCCTCCTCCTCCTCCTCCTCCTGCTCCTCTTCCTCCTCCTCCTCTTCCTCCTCCTCTCAATACATCCTTTTCGCTCGGTTTCTTTGGAGACACTTGGCTAATGGAGTGAAGAAAATGACTATGGGGGTTATAGGTAAGCCACAACCTATAGGTACAAGACATTAGAGTAAGTTCTATATCTTTGAGTTCCTATCCTTCTCAGAGTATTGCAATGATTCCTTAGATCTACAGTGACACTACAAAGATCTTCTATAACTATATGTCAATGGCAGAATCCAGAGATCAAATGAGTCCCTTTGGGATGTGGAAGGAGGTATGTCAAGAAATTCAGAGAGTAAAAGCTGTAGGTTTGAGAATCATTACTTCACAACAATTGCACAGGTTAGAGTGGGTTACTTAAATAGAAACTCACTCAATTTTCTAATCAAAGAGCCCATTTCTATTTTGTGTGTGTGTGGGCATGTGTGCATGGGTATATACGTGAGCCTAACCCATATGCCCATTTTCCTTAATGAGATAAATGCGTATTTCCTGTTATCAGTTACTAATGAACAGTATTTATCCTTTTATTTTTTTTGGTAACCCTATGATGAACTTTAGATGTTTATTACTGTTAAACCGGAAATTCCTACGTCCCAGAGAAGATGAACATGTGTGTGCTGGTTATTTGAGCACAGGCAGTTCTGTGCAGCACATTCAGAAGGCGCATGTGCCAATTTTTCATGCTGCTGATGGCAGATGCCATGGATAAGAAGTAAAAAATAAAAGACAAACTAGTGACATTATAAATAACTGCCTTATTTTCTTACAAATAAGCACTCTTGTTTTTGGAGCCCAAATATAATTATTCTATACCTCCTTCTGTCCAGGGTCTTATTGATTTTGCTCTATGGTTAACTTTGTTGCCATTAACTATTTAATTTATGTACCAAATGTGTATAGAGTGCTAGAAACTCCCCTAGCCACTGGGAATCAATCCATGAACAAAACAGGCAGGGCTCCTTCCTAAAAGACATTATTTGCCTATAGAGGCAAATGGGGGATTTGAAGATAATTACGCACTATGAAAAAAAATCACTGTATTTCTAGGATTGCAAAAATAACAGCAAAGAGCATTTGAGACAACTTGTCTCTTTAAATTATTCATGAAAATAGTCACTTAAAATAATTTAGCAGAAATTCATAACCTTTCATCTCCCTGGAAAGCTTCTCCTGATCACCCCTCTTTCTCTGGGCTCTCATGACCTTTGGAGCTCCCACTCACTGCAATATAGGTCACAGTTGCCCAGGGGTTAGCAATGTGGCTCACAAACTGGGCTCTACCACTATTTGGGCAAGTAATGTTAACTCTCCTTGCCTCATCTCTCAAGTGGAGATTAAAATAGGAGCCACCTCAGGACTGTTGTAAGGATTAAAGCATGCCCAGTGCTTACATTTTTTCTGGACACAGAGCGCACAAAATGTGAGTGTTCGCTCTTATGAGGAGAGCGCACACTATTTTAGTGGTACTTATTTTTGTGATTATTGTTTTCACTTCCTTGTTTTGAGTTCCCTCTGAGTGTGTGGGTTGTGTTTTATTTACCTCACATTGCTCTCCCTTCCCTCAGTATCTAGAAAAATATTTGTGCTAGCTTACAGTTTCACCAGCAGTATTGTGCATTGCTCCACATCTTTTCTATGTTAAGAATTGTGAAGCAACTTATGTTTGCCAGTATGACAGATGTGATACTTTTAATTAATATTATTATTACAAAAATAGCTGAACATCTTTTCTTCTGTTAACTTACAATTTCTTTATTTTTCAGTGAATTTCTGTGAAATAGTCTTTATATCTGTTAAATGCCATTTTTTCTTATTGAATTTTGGGATTTTTTTCCTTTTTTAAATGTATATATTCTAGATAGTAACCATTTTTTCAGTTTTATACATTGTGAATGTTTACTTAGCTGATGGCTTGCCTTTCTTTTTTTTTTTTTCTTTAGTTAACCACATAATATGTATAAAAATCTACATGTAAACATATACAATGTGTTTTGATGAGGCATTCAAAGTTAATACAAAAATATACATCTGATTATTCTTTTATTTTTCTAGTGATCACAGACCTCACAAGTAACAGGATTAACAGATCTGGCCAGTACCAAAGACAACTGTAGATGAAGACTTCCCAATCAGGATACTTTAAACACTGAAAAACTTTGTGTTTTTTGTTTGTTTGTTTGTTTGTTTTTAATATTTTTTTCTTTATTGGTTAAGGTATTACATATGTGTCATTATCCTCATTGTCCTTCCCATTCATGCCCTCACCCCCTTGGTGTCTGTGTCCATTGGTTAGGCTTACATGCATGCATACAAGTCCTTTGGTTGCTCTCTCCCCCTTACCCACACCCTCCCCTACCTTCCCTCTGAGGTTTGATGGTCTGATTGATTCTTCTCTGTCTCTGGCTTGTCTTTGTCTCTGGATCTGTTTTTGTTCATCACTTCATGTTGTTCATTATATTCAACAAATGAGTGAGATCATGTGCTATTTATCTTTCTCTGAGTGGCTTATTTTGCTTAGCATAATGCTCTCCAGTTCTATCCATGCTGTTGCAAATGGTAAGAATTCCTTCTTTTTCATAGCAGCATAGTATTCCATTGTGTAGATGTACCACAGGTTTTTAATCCACTCATCTGCTGATGGATACTTAGGCTGTTTTCAAATCTTAGCTATGGTAAATTGTGCTACTATGAACATAGGGGTGCATATATCCTTTCTGATTGGTGTTTCTGGTTTCTTGTGATATATTCCTAGAAGTGGGATTACTGGGTCAAATGGGAGTTCCATTTTTAGTGTTTTGAGTAAACTCCATACTGTTCTTCACACTGGCTGCACCAATTTATATTCTATCTTATATAGTCATATGACTAAAGTTCACAATAAAGCTTGATATCTATTAGAGCTGATCCCTACCTTATTTTTTAAATTATTTTTAATCTTCTTCTTCCTTTATTTGCCTGATATTTAGGATCAGTTTGTCAAATTCCATTAAAAAAAGTCTAAAGAAATTTGAAAATATCTAACATTATAAGATAAGTACATACCTGTTTAACTCAGACATTCTAATGGTAATTATTTCTACTGAGAAATTATCACACATATACATAGGCATTCATATGAAATAATGTTCATTGTAGGATTAATTGCAATGATAAAAAATTGGAAATACTACCTATTAATAGAGTATGTATTAGTACATATTGTGGTATAATCAAATAACACACTACTATAACTGTTTCAAATGAATGACCTAGATCTACATTTACACATGTACACATATAAAAAATAGTGAGTTGAAGGAAAAAGGTGTTATACCATTTACATAAAATTTACAAAATTGCACAATAGTATATGAACTGTGGAAACAAACATATAGTAAAGAGATTAAGAACTGCATAGTAATGATCATAAAGGAATTTAAAGTACTAGTTGCTTTTCAAGTGTGTGAAATAACAGGGAAATGTTGAGAAATTGAATGAGATCTGAAATGTTTTATTTCTTAAAAATGTTGAAGCAAATCATGACAAAATGTTAAGATTTTTTGCAAAGGTAAGTTGTGGGTAAAAGATTGTTCTCTATTGGTCTGTATGATTACACCATTTGATGATATAAAAAGAGACAACACAATGGCATTTCATTCTCCTCTACTTAGATAGCAAATGGGTTATATTTTCTGTGAAAGTAAAGCTATACAAATTCAAGATAAACCTTAGACCTACAGTCACTACTATGTATGTATCTAGTGAATGTTCCACATTTTGTAGACATATTAGGAAATAATAATCTGAGTCAATACTTTCACATGTCACTGGACTGGTGATCGTATGCTGTTCTCTTTAAGATTAAGATATTGTTGCCGAATGCATATATGCTTTGACATACTTTTCTAGACGTTGGTGTGGGCTTTTCAAACCCTCTTCTCCTTTCTCGGTGAAGGTAAATAATCTGCCTAAAAGTAACCTACATTCCTTTTTTAAAAAACTGCCACATGCAATCATTGAACCAGCAACTATAGCCTCTTTTAAAAACAAACTGAACTATTTACTTTTCCTTCCCAAGACAGGAGATTATCTGCACAACCCAGGCTTTGGAAGGCTTCTGAAGATTCATGTACCTTCTGCAGTAACAGGAGACTACTAAAATCGCTTGAAACAACTGTGCTTAGCTCCTTGTGCTGTTCTGCCTTATCGCCATACCAAGTTGGGGGCATTGTCACTGATTCCATGCTGACCCAAATCACGTGGGTTTATAAGTAAATTTACAACCAAAATGGAAGTTGATCAAAATCATACTTACTCTTACTCTAAGGAATGCATTTAGATATATATTTTTTATTTCAGTATCACATGTATCAGTATAAAAAAAAAAGTGCCTGTTACAATCCCTTATATTGATTTCACAGACCCTGATGATTCATATACTAGAAAGTTGTGCATGAATTATTTCTATGACTTGTATTCAAAAGGTCTATATTACATTAATATATCAAGTTTACCTGAAAAACTTTTATTATTCTTCCCCCAGGAAGAATGTATTTCTATGGAAAATTCTTATCAATGGAAAATGTGTTTTAAAATCAATAATGAAGCATTACAAAGAAAGAGAATATTTATAGCTTTTCTCTGCCACTTCCCACCACCTCCCAACCCGCCCCCCTCCAAATTTGCCTGCCTAGGGTGGAAAAAAGTCAAATGAGGAAGTTTGTTGACTAGACAGGAATGAAAATGAAAAAGACACAATGCCTCGGAATAGCTTTTTACTTATCTATATAAGAAAAGCCTAAGTGACCATTATGGTGGAATGACCAGAATGACAAGTCGCTATGATGCGCACTGACCACCAGGGGGCAGACACAATGCAGGACCTGCCCCTTGGTGGTCAGTGTGCTCCCACGGGGGGAGCGCTGATCAGCTAGAAGCCAGGCTCATGGCTGGCGAGTGCAGTGGCCATGGCGGGAGTCTCTCCTACCTCCGTGGAAGCACTAAGGAGCAGTTGCCAAGTGGTAAGGAGCAGTGAGCAGGCAGGCAGTAAGGAGCGAGGGGTCCCAGACTGTGAGAGGGATGTCCGCCTGCCGGCTTAGGCCCATGGGAGTGGGCCTAAGCCGGCAGGTGGATATCCCCCAAGGGGTCTCAGACTGCAAGAGGGCACAGGCCAGGCTGAGGGACGGGCCCCCCCTCCTTAGTGCATGAATTTTGTGCACCAGGCCTCTAGTTATAAATAAAATAACAAGAAACTAAACTCATAACTTATTATAAACAACTTGGAAAAGAAAAGAGGATGGGGCAATAGTAAGATAGATAGTTTTGACTCAAATATCATTTAGTTCCAGACATTTAAAGAACTATACACATCTGTGAATAATGCCAAGGCTCATCCTTAGGGCAGGTCAATGCTCAAAGCCAATTCTTTATGATTACCATCCCTTCATAGTTTCCTAACCTCCAATTTATTTCAGCTAAAATATATAGTAATTAATTTAAAAAAAACAAAAACATTTCACTAAAACATTGAAGAACTGTCCTGAGGAACAGACATCTGAAATTACACCTGATCATTGTTTGCTGAATTTCTCTCTCAGAATACCTCTAGTGGTGTTTCTGCAGAAATTCCTCAACAATTTACCATTTCTTTCCTAAACTTTCTCCTCCCTCAACTAACTTTACTTTATGTATAAAGACATATCAACCCTTATCATAGATTCACCTTGAAACTTATGAAAATGCAAGTGCAAAGTCTTAAAGACCAGGTATTCTGAAGCTGACATTGATGAAAGATTATAGGATCAAGATGGCCAGCAAAACATATTCATGTCCATCTTACATATTTTTATTACTCAATTTGTATCAGGTCATTTTGTAGTTCAACTAGGAATTGGAGCCTAATGTTATGACAGTCATTTGTTCTTTTATAGGTTTGAAAGCAACTATTATCTAGCAATATCCAAATAAGGTTTCTGAGTGGATTACTTAGCTTGTATTGAACTTTCCATTTCTAGCTTCTACTAAAATGTTATTGATTCATAAAAAAACTTGTCAAGTACAAATTAATCATTTAATTATAGTGATGGTTCAAAACTTTTATATGCTACTAACTTTATAACCATTGCAAAAAGAGAATACTATTTTCTCTATGTCAAAGATCAGCATGAGGATGGGTTGTTCGATTGTCTGTAATACACTGAAGTGACTCAGGGCTGGTAAATTTGGTTGCCAATTGGGATCATCTGGGAAACTTTAAAAAGCACTGAGAGCTGGGACCCAACTCCCCCCAATTCTTCTTGCTATAGGTGTGGCTTGGCATGAAGACTTTAAAAGATCCACAGTTGATTATACTGTGCAGCCAAGGCTGAGAACCACCACTGTAAGCCCTTGATGCTCAAGAAGTCTGAGGACTAGCAACAGCTTTTACCTGGGAGCCTGTTGGAAAAGCACAGGCCTAGACTGTGCCCCAGACCTGAGTCAGATCCACATTTTCAGGGGCTCTGATGTAACCCATTCAGAATTCTTTTTCTATTAAAATAAGGTACCAAGCTAATCCATCCATTCCAACTCTAAAATTCACACACACACACACACACACACACACACACACACACACACACACATATATATATATATATATATATATATATATATATATAAAATATTCTCACCTGAGGATATTTTTTCCATAGGTTTCTAGAGAGAGTGGAAGGGAGGAAGGTAGGGGGAGAGATAGAAACATCAATATAAGAGAGACACATCCATTGGTTGCTTCCCACAGGACACCCCACCAGGGGCAGGGAACCTTGAAATTGAGGTATGTGCCCTTGACTGGAAATTGAACCCTTGACCCTTGGGTCCATGAGTTGACACTCCAATCACTTAGCCAAATCATCCAGGGCCCAATTCTAAAATTCTTATTCCACAACCTAAACAACACACTGAGAAGCACTTTTAAATTTATCTAGAATTCTTTATCAATAAAAATGAAAGACTATAACCATTCTATCCTGTTCAACCCTACAATTCTCATTCCACAAACCTATATAAATAAAGTGCTGAGGGAATTCATAAAAATGGTGTCATAACTCCATTTTCTGTTTCCTTTCTTCCTCACTAAAATCCTATCCATCATTTAAGACATAAGTAAAATAAAACCTCCTTTATGAAGCAGGTCCTGAAAAATAAGGTGTATTTTCTCTAAAATTCTATTGCCCATATCATGAGTTCCACAAAGTTTAGCACATTTCTTCTTTCTGTTATAACATATATTATCTCATTTCTCCAATTAAATTATGTGTTTTAAATGAGGAATTACGTCATGTTCCTTTTCCATTCCTAATCTAATCTAAGTAAAGTATACGTAGTTAAAATGTATGCATTGCTGCCCCAAAGCCTGCCAGTCTGAAGACAGAAATGCTTGGAGTAGACAGGGGCCCTACAGAAAAAAAAATCCGCTGCTTATTAGTCCTTAATATGCCTATAGTAGAACTTTCATATTCTTTAGCTCCACTCCTGTTTTACTCAACATTCCATCTCTATCACAGTGTTTGGCACATACTGGGCATATATGTTAAGTGAACTATAGAAAGTATGTCAACAAACAATGCAGGAACAATTCTGAATATATACTACTGAGCTCATGATATCATTTAGAAGTGTGTATTTTAGTAGTACATCCTAAATATAATTTTCTTGATTCATATATATATATGTATATATATATATATATATATAATATACACATTATTTTCATCATACATATAATACATAGTCTTTAGAAAATACAGATTAAGTAAAATTTTAAAAAAATGTAATTCCTGAAATTTCACAACCTTAAAAACAACTAATGCTAACAGGTGCATGTCTGTCCAGATCAACAATTTATAGATATAAACATATATGCCATTAAACATATGTACCTTTTTTTATTTTTTAAATGTTTATATGGACTCTAGAGAGAGAGAACAGGAGAGAGAGAGAGACAGAGAGAAATCTATGTGAGAGCTAAACATCGGTCAACTGCCTCCTGCATGCCCCCTGCTGGGGATCAGGCCCCCAACCTGGGAATTGAATGGGTGACATTTCAGTGCATGGGATAAAGCTCAACCACCCAGGGATAACATATGTACTTTTTTGAAAATGATTGCATTTTACTGCTATATACGCTACTTTTATTGAATTAAGTATATATGAAAGCATCATTCCAGCCAGCCTATTAATTTAAAATAAAAATTTCTTTTTTTTAATATATTTTTGTTGATTTCAGAGAGAAAGGGAGAGGGAAAGAGAGATAGAAACCTCAATGATGAGTGAGAATCATTGATTGGCTGCCTCTTCCATGCCCCACACCGGGGATCGAACTGCAACCGGGCATGTGCCCTGACCGGGAATCTTACCATGGAATCAAACCCTGACCTCCAGGTTCATAGGTTGACACTCAACCACTGAGCCACATCAGCCAGGCAAAATAAAATTTATTTCTTACAGTTACTTTAATGAATGCACCAAAAATCATTTAATTGATTATCTATCTTGTGAAGATTAAGTTGTTTCCATTTTTTTGTAATTATATACAATGGTATAATTGTTGATGAACAGTCTCTATCATAATTGTACTTTTTGAAATATTTCTATATCCTGTGTGTTTTTTTATGCACATTTTAGGGCCTGTGATAAGAAACATAATTATCAAATTGACCTTCAGAAGTTTGTAATAGTGTGCTCTCTCACAAAGTGATGGGAATTTTCCAAAATATCTGATCAGCAATTCAACTATATTCTTAGCTATAAAATTTACTACCAACTGACATACACTGAAGTATGACATTAAAAAATAATTGATGCAATTGTGAAGTACTCACATTCTTTTTGAGGGTGGATTTCAGTTTGAAGAGATTGGAACTTATAATATGGTATCTCTTGTTTGAATACAGATGTGAGAATATCATCAAGTTCTTCCATGTCATTCTGTTTTCAAATGAAAAGGACATTTAGGTCAGTTACTCACATAGAAACTCATCTTAGTGCAATACAATAATAAATTATTAGTTGCAGTAAATACCGGGTAATCTTCAATAATACTGTTACCATTTTTAAAGACTCATACAAATCATTAGGGTTTGCCTAAAAAACAATTACGATGGTAATAGAAAAATAGATGCAAGAAAAAAAGTCTTTGCTTTTGGATAAGCAACTTTATTTAAATACTTAATAATTACAAAAGAACATTATAGCATGTCAATAACACAAATTGTTTTAACTAAATTTTGTAAAATATATGATCTACATACATAAAAAGCCAGGGTCTGTAACATCCAAAATGACTGAACAGACAACCGAACACTGTGGGTGCTGTGGCGACCCAGCACAGAGTGCCAAGGGGGCTGCAGGTCAGGCCTGGAGAGAGGCTGGGAGAATCAGGGTCTGATCCACAGCCCCCATGGCAGTCAGTGCTGGGTCAATGCCCTGGAAGTCAGTCCTGCAGTCAGTGCTGGGTTGCCATGGTGACCCAGCACTGACTGCCGCAGCTGCAGGCACAGAAACCTAGCACTGACTGCCGAGTAGGCTGTGGAGACCTGGAGAGAGAAGCAGGGTATGATCTGCAGCCTCCATGGCAGCTATTGATCAGCCCATAGCTCTCTTTTTCTCCAGGCCTTGCCAGCAGCCACGCCTCTCTGATTAGGCCCTGAGATAGGCCTGGAGACACTGACTGGCACAGAAATCGACCAATCAGAACCAAATCTGGGTGAACTGCAAGGAGCCAATGGCTGCCTAGGAAGCGGAGCTTTTGACACTGACTGGCATAGAAACCAACCATTCAGAACCTAATCTGGGTGAACTGCAAATGCAGAACCTAAGGTGGGGGCTGAGGAGGGGTTTTAAGTGCAACAGCTGTTTGGTGTAAGGTGTAAGAAAGCAGTTCAATTTTTTAATGACTGGTTTGGCAGTATAGTGCTTATGGCTGGCTATTAGTCCAGATATAGGATTATGTATTTTTGTCTGCAAAGAGCATCTCCTCCTGCTGGAAAAGGCTTCCCCCCCTCCCACCATTTAAGCAATCCTATCCTATATAATCTATCTATACTAATAAAAGGGTAATATGCTAATTAGACCAGGTTGACCGGCCATCTTCTGGATGTCCGACTTCCTTCTAGACAAAGCTATGGTGGTGGGGGCTGATGCAGAGGCAGTTAGGGGCAATCAAGCTGGCAGGGGAGGGCAGTTCAGAGCGATATCAGGTTGGCAGGGGAGGGCAGTTAGGGGCAACCAGGCAGGCAGGCAGAGGGGTTAGGGGCGATCAGGCAGGCAGACAGGTGAGCAGTTAGGGGATAGCAGTCCCAGATTGCGGTCCCACAGGAATCAGGCCTAAACTGGCAGTCGGACATCCCACAAGGGGTCCCTGATTGGAGAGCGTGCAGGCTGGGCTGAGGGAACCCTCCATTGATTAAGGTATCACATATTTGTCCTCATCTACCCGTTTACCTCCCACCTGCCCCACTCATGCCCTCACCCCCCTGTTGTCTGTGTCCATTGATTAGGCTTACATGCGTGCATATAAGTCCTTTGATTGATCTCTCCCCTTTACCCCCACCCTCCCCTACCTTCCCTCTGAGGTTTGAGCATCTGATTGATGTTTCTCTGTCTCTAAATCTGTTTTTGTTCATCCATTTATGTTGCTCATAATCTACAAATGAGTGAGATCATGTGATATTGATCTTTCTCTGACTGACTTATTTGGCTTAGCATAATGCTCTCCAGCTCCATCCATGCTGTTGCAAATGGTAGGAGTTCCTTCCTTTTTACAGCAGTGTAGTATTCCATTGTGTACATGTACCACTTCTTTTGTGTGTGTTTTTTTGTTTGTTTGTTTTTTTAATCTACTCATCTGCTGACAGGCACTTAGGTTGTTTCAAAATCGTAGCTATGGTAAATTGTGCTGCTATGAACATAGGGGTGCATATATCCTTTCTGATTGGTGTTTCTAGTTTCTTGGGATATATTCCTAGAAGTGGGATTACTGGGTCAAATGGGAGTTCCATTTTTAGTGTTTTGAGGAAACTCCATACTGTTCTCCACAGTGGCTGCACCAGTCTGCAGTCCCACCAGCAGTGAAAGAGGGTTCCTTTTTCTCCGCATCCTCGCCAGCACTTGTCCTTTGTTGATTTGTTGATGATTGCCATTCTGACAGGTGTGAGATGGTACTGCATTGTCATTTCGACTTGCATCTCTCAGATTTTAAATTTATTCAACATTGTGTACCTCATGGACTCTCTATGGGTTGGACTACTACACTGAGTATTTTAACTGTTAGATTTTATTGTTTATGCTGGATGTTTCATTTAGAGAATTGAGAATCAGGCAAATGTCAAGATAATTTTTTTTTAATGGGGAAGAGAGGAGTAAGTCTTATATGTTTATTTTTTTAAATATATTTTATTGATTTTTTTACTGAGAGGAAAGGAGAGAGATAGAGAGTTAGAAACATCGATGAGAGAGAAACATTGATCAGCTGCCTCCTGCACGCCCCCCACTGGGGATGTGCCTGCAACCCAGGTACATGCCCTTGACCGGAATCGAACCTGGGACCTTTCAGTCTGCAGGCTGATGCTCTATCCACTGAGCCAAACCGGTTTTGGCAAGATAAATTTTAAAAAAATTTTTATTGCACGCAATATTATATGAGTTTCATGTGTCCAACACATAGTGCTTCAACATTTATATATGTTATGACATAAATACCACTTTAAGTCTAGTTACCATAAACTTTATTGAATGACATTCCCCTTCACCTTTTCACCCATCCCCTCTGGCAACTATCAGTTTGTTCTCTATTTCAATGAGTTGTTTTGTTTTGTTTGCTCATTTGTTTTGTGTTGTTTTAAGATTTCACATATATGTGAAATCACAGTGTTTATCATTCTTTGTCTGACTGAATTCACTTAGCATTATACCCTCTGCCTTCTAAGAATATGTTTAATCCAATCTCCTTACAAAAAAAGCAAATAAATAAAACTTTGCCTTAATTATCTGATTATGATCAATTTGTACAGTACTAGATGCCAAAGCCATGTGGAACTTTATATACCTCAGTCAACAAAGTTTTCTTTTTAGTTTATCTTTTATAATAAATGATTTTAAAATTATTTTCCCTTTTTTATTGATGAAGGTATTACATATGTGTCCTGACCCCCCCCCCCAATTGCTCCCCCCAATTCATGCCCTCACCCCCTGGTGTCTGTGTCCATTGGTTAGGCTTATATGCATGCATACAAGTCCTTTGGTTGATCTTTCCCCCTTACCCACACCCTCCTACCTTCCCTCTGAGGCTTGATGGTCTGATCGATGCTTCTCTGTCTCTGGATCTGTTTTTGTTCATCAGTTTATGTTGTTCATTATATACCATAAATGAGAGAGATCATGTGATATTTATCTTTCTCTGACTGGCTTATTTCCATTAGCATAATGCTCGCCAGTTCCATCCAAGCTGTTGCAAATGATAAGAATTCCTTCTTTTTTGCACAGCTTAGTATTCCATTGTGTAGATGTACCACAGTTTTTTAATCCACTCATATGCTGATGGGCACTTAGGCTGTTTTTAATCTTTTTCATGGGTAAATAATATTCCATTATCTACATATGTCACATTGTCTTTTTCCATTCATGCATAGATGGACACAGGCTCTTTCCATGTCCTGGTTATTGTAAAAAAATGCTACAATGGAGGTGCATATATCTTTCCCAGTTAGTGTTTTCATTTTCTTCAGGTCAATATCCAGAAGTGGAATTACTGGATTATATACTTAGTTCTATTTTAATATTTTGAGGAACCTCCATACTGTTTCCCATAGTGGTTGCACCAATTTACATTCCCACCAACAATCCACAAGGGTTCCATTTTCTTCACATCCTTGCCAATATTTGTTATTTCTAATCTTTCTAATAATTTAAATCCTAAAAGGTATAAGATTATCTCATTGTGGTTACTCTTTTAATCTTTTCTGGAAGTCTTTGATAGGAGCAATGGAGCAAAACATTGTTAACAATATATTTGCATTTTCTTTATACTAAAGCTCAAAAGAATACATTGTAGCTGTGTGAGATGAAGAGGGAAATTAAGAAAACATGAAAATCATAATACTAGTTTGTGCCTTTTTCTCTAAATTTGTGGCAATGGTCACAAGAGTTCTGCATAGTCTATTATCTAGTTGGTAATTTTACATACAGAGATAGACTTGCTATTTCTTTCCAAAACTAATAAGATTTAGTAGGTTTAGATTGGTGTGCTGTAGAGTTACTACACTCAAATAAGTTAGTCATAAGATAACCTCTGGGATCACTTCCAGCTCTGAGATTCTGAGATTCTGAGACACAAACGAGAATTCAAGGAGCAAGAGTTCCCACTAAAAATGGAGGCACCGTGATACTTCAATATTAGAAATGCAATAGCATTGAATTTTAAAAAATGTCCTCAGAAGAAAAAGTCCTTACAATGCAGAGGAAGACATTTTATTAATTAGGAAAGAATACAGATATTTTTCAATATTCTAGCCTAACATAACTATTGAATCACTAAATGTGTATGCAAAAAAAGCTTAAAATATGTGAAGTAAAGATGAACAAAATTGATAGGAGAAATAGATAAATCTATAGCTATAGTTAAATACCCCTCTTTCAAAATTGATAGAAATAGTGGACAGAAAGTCAGCAAGAATATAGAAAAACTCAAACACTATATCTCATTTTCCAATGATCTAACCAACAAGGATCTAATTAATATATACAGAACATTCCATTCAGCAACAGCAGAATACACGTTCTCACTATACAAATATCAATGAGAAAGAGAAACACAGATCAGCTGCTTCCTGCACATCCCCTACTGGGGATTGAGCTCACAACCCAGGCATGTGCCCTGACCAGGAATCCATCCAGTGACCTCTTGGTTCATGGGTCCATGCTCAACCACTGAGCCACAACAGCTGGGCAAGGAGATGATTATTTTAAAGGATTATTTTAAAGATCAAGAAAATTGACAAACCTCTAGCAAGATGGATCATAAAACAAAGATACAAATGACAAATGTCACAAGTGAAACAGGAGCTATCACTGCACACCCTGCAGACATAAAAAGGACAATAAGGGAGTACTGTGGACCACTCTATACACATCAATTTGACAAGTTAGATTAAATGAACCAATTCCTTAAAAGGCACAAACTACCAAACAGGATCTTTCTCTATTATTTCTTACAAATACATGTAAATCTACAATTTCCATTAGGTAAGAGTTTAACTGAATATAAACAAACCAGAAAAAAAATATTCATTTCGCAAAGGTGAAGTCCTTAAGATAAATAGTTATTTACATAGACCCCTTCAAAGTCTAATTTGTTTCTTTCTTGGATGAGGAGTGTGAAGGCTGCCTGAGTATGAAGGCATTGAGAGACTTTAAAAGGACTTTAGGACGATTTTTTTTTCACTTGGATTATTGCTTTTTTACTTAGTTTTCAAACAATTCTCAGTGAACATAATTCTTTGTTTTAGCTAGTATGATCCAGTAACAATGTGGAAAATAGTGTAGGAATAAATGGGAAGGAAGTAGAAAGTTTCTAGGACCTCATTTGAAGAGATTTTCTTCTCTTTAAATATTAATCATTTAAAATCAATTGAGATTTGAGGTTCAAAAGTAGAAAAATAGCAGCTGTGTACTCTAATTTTCTTTTTTTTATTGATTAAGGTATTACAAATGTGTGGTTATCCCCCCATTACTGCCCCACCCCCAGCCCCCAATCCTGCCCTCACCCTCACCCTCTTTTGTCTCTGTCCATTGTCCATTGGTTAGGCTTTTATGCATGCATACAAGTCTCTTGGTTGATCTCTCCCCCTTACCCACACCCTCCCCTACCTTCTCTCTGAGGTTTGAGCATCTGATTGATGTTTCTCTGTCTCTGTTTTTGTTCATCAGTTTATGTTGTTCGTTATAATTCACAAATGAGTGAGATCATGTGATATTTACCTTTCTCTGACTGACTTATTTCATTTAGCATAATGCTCTCCAGTTCCATCCATGCTGTTGCAAATGGTAGTTTAATGTAAGCAGTTGGTAGATACCTCAGATCTTTGGAATGGTGTGAAAGGTAAAATTAGTATATACAATGAACTAGACTCAAAGAGTTTAAGTAGTAATAATAACTACCACATATAGGGCACTTATAATGTGCTAGGCCTTACATAATTTATAATTTTCATAACATTTCTACAAGATAGATTTTTTAAATGTCTGTTTTTATAGATGTGATAATTTGGGCCCCCCAAAATCAATAACACTCCAAATGGCAGAGCTATGTAGTAGAATAAGGATTTTAACTTATGCCTTCACATTCTAAATAAATTTCATTTTATACCACATTCTAGTCATAGAAGGAAGAATAAAATCTGAAGTATAATTTGAGTAAAGTAAAAAATAAATTATATCCCCATGGTTTCATGATGGACATCACATTCTTGTTTAGGCATACCTAGAGGGGGACACAGAAGTTGTCTATTGCCAACCATATCTATTCTTTTTTTTTTTTAATTGGAAAAACAAAAGCTCTAAAGTTGTCCCTTTGGCTAAAATTCTCTAATGTAGCCACTCTAGCTTCATAGGTTTAAAATGTGAAAATTTGGCTTTCTCAGGTTTAATAGCAAGGATGTCAAGCAAAGGAGGTTTTAACATTGATGTTGGGTGAAGAAACCTATAAAGTTGGCTACTGAATATTAGGATAGTTTTAAAAATCGGTTAGAAGAAGACAATAATAGAGTTTTGATTAACAACAGAAACAATTTCAGTGACATAACCATAGGAGGCTTGTGAAATAGTCATCATAGGAGACAAAATTTATGAAATAGTTGCAGCGTTTTATGCTTTACCTTCAAATATCTAAAAGGGAAGTCAGTAGTTGAGCTGAAAACATCTTGTTCTTATTATAAAAAATGGCTATGCTGTTTAAGTTTCAGTAGAAAAAAAACATCACTTTGTTTATTCTATTGTTCATAATGTGTGCTGTGAAAGGAAGCCAAATAGCCATTTAAAGGGAAATTTGATAAACAGTGTACATAACATATCTCATAAAAAATTTCCCACTGAAGCTTGCAAAGAAAATGATAGGTAAAAGAGCAAAGCAAATGCTTATTAGAATTATGGAAAGCCCTTTTGTCTTTGGCTTTTTTCTGTTTACTCTGTGAGTCCATGCAGTTAATTTAACAGAGTAATCTAAATAAGTGAATAAGATTTTATCTTTTGTCAAATTTATTTTTCTATGTTTTGAGTGAGTCAATTCTTAGAATTTCAACATATTAGTGACTACATATGCAAAAATAAATATAAAAATATAAAACTCAACGCAATTTAAGGCTACCTTCATATATTTGTTATTGATTCATATTGTAGAATCTCTTTCAATAACTTAAAAGTTATCGTCTAACAAGAAAATATGTTTTGAGATCTGGGAAGCCTGTGTGGAAATGTCTGCTCCAGGACTGGCTACCTATAGACCTTAATAATACTTATCACAAAATTGTATAGTTTAAATTAAAATATATGTAAATCTCCAGTAAATATTAATTCCCTTTTCTCTAAATACTATGATGTGATCTCTCAGATACAACAACACATGGAAATAATAATTGTGATTCAGAAAAGTATACAGGTCTATCAATGAGAAGACTTGGTCCCTAAACTTGTTTTTGCAACAACTGAACAAATAAATTAGTTTGCTTTTTCTTTCTAAATTCTTTAATTAAATATCTTTTAAATTACTTCGAATGTAGGTTTTGCTATTGTAATACAGAGACCCAAAATGCCAGTGACTTAAACTAAGATAGACATCTATTTATCTTTAACATAAAAACCTGGAATTCAGCAATCCAGGGTTGACATGGTAGTTCCCTGGTTAGGAGATCAAGGCTCTATTTTGTTTTGTCACTATATGTTATCCTCATGGTCCTAGATGTTTTATCCATCATTCCCTTGCTGGCACTGCAGCCAAAGTAAAAAGTCAGTGAGGGGGAGCGCATGACTCCGACCCCTCTTTTAAGGACATGATCAGAAATGTGCACATATCACTTCCAGTGACATGCTGTTGGCTACTAGTTCTGTAGCTATACCTAGCTACAAGAGAATCAGGAAGTGCAATATTTATGTGGGAAGTCATATGTCCAGATAAAAGTTATATTATTATGTAAGAAAGAAAAAAGAAATACTGGGGGACAACCTGCTGTTTCTGCCATCCCAGCCAATCATGCAAATGTATAAACATAATAATTTATGTTAAGGCAATCTGGTAAGTTTTTAAAATAAACTCTTAGATTGTTTACTAACACTTGATTGCACTGAATTTTTCAACATTGACCCCTTGTAAATAGTGTCAAAAAGTCTCAAAACTTTAATTTGATTAAACTTGAATAGATTCATTAATGGGGATATTTAATGACCATATTGATGAAATAAAAAAAGCCAGAGTTTTCTATTGTAGGCATTAGATAGAGTCATCATTAGCAGCATCTCTTATCTCACCCTTGCCTCACTTTTGCAGTAATTTTGTAACAACCTACTGTTAAGTATGTAATAAGACAAGATTTAAAACAAATACAACACTAACATATACAAAGAAATGTCTTTTTAAAAAGTCTTCTCTAACTCATGCCATGATTTAAAAAAAAAAAAATCTGGAATTATTCTACTGGGTTGTTTTAGGTTCTCCTCTCCAAGCTACATGACCCAGAATTGGTCTCATCATTTTCTCTTTCTGAGTTTTTTCCTTTGTTGTCCTCTCTTTGCCTTGCTCGTTCTACAGCAGTCAGAAGCAGCACTGCTTCAGCCAACAGTCCAGTAACCTCGAACAGGGCTGTGCCTGTGCTATCAGGAAGCCAGTGGCTGTTGGAACAAGGGGCTCTGATAGGTGGGCCACTTGTGTTGGGTGGGAAACAATGTATACATTTCTTTCCCTTTGTCATTATTTCATGCAATGAAATATGTATTGAGTAGCTACGTCTCTGTCAGTGTACCAGGTTTTAGAGGTGCAATAGGGAACCAAATAAGATAGTATCTCTGCCCTTGTTGACCTTGGAGTCTAATGAGAGGCAGACACCATTCTGAGAAATATCGCACACATCAGTGTCCAATTAGAATGTGATCAGTGTTACAAAGAGATACATAGGGGATGTGTGGGGTCAGAAAGGCTTTACTAAATGAAGAGATGCTAAAATTAAACTTGGAGGATGAATTAATTAGGTAAAGATAGAGAGACGGAGACGCTGAAAACATGTTTTAGTTAGAGAGGAGCTTAATAAAGGTCCTGTGATGGAAAATTAGGTACTAACAATCCAGGAACTAAAATCAGGCCAGTGTGCCTGGAATGGGCGATTAACCTGGAGAGAAAGAGAGGTGAAGGTCACTACTGGGCCATATTGTTCATGATAAAGATTTTTTTATAAATCCACACAGTAACAAAATTATTGGAGTGCTTGAGCAAGAGAATAACATGCTAAAATCTTTCTTTTTTAAAGAACCTCTCAAACTATGGACTTAAGTTAAGTAGGTCCTGTGTAAGAAACTGAGGAGACCTGGGGGGAGGCTATCACAGTTGTTTAGGCAAGAGGAAAAATGGTGGACCAAAGTATTGGAACTTGGGAAATGTATAGAGAAGTAATATTTAGTAAGTAAAACTGATATGGCTTAGTGATGAATTGGATTTTTAGGGTGATGAAATAGAAAGCATTAAGGAGACCCTTTTCTGTGTGGCTCCTTAATTTTTTTATTTAAATTTTTTATTGTTGACACTATTGCAGATATCTCCTATTCTCCCCTCTCCCAACCTTTGCCCACCTCCACCCAGGCTCTGGCTCCCCCTCCCTTGGAATTGGATTGATGATGAAGTATATCCTCATTTAGACAGAATGGGGCTTATCTAGTAAAGAAGAAACACATTTCAGGTATATTTTATAAGTTAAATAGAGGCCCGGTGCACAAATTCACGCACCAGTGGGATCCCTTGGCGTGGCCTGTGGGATCAGGCCAAAACCGGCTCTCCAACATCCCCCAAGGAGTCCCGGATTATGGTAGGGCACAGGCCGGGCTTAGGGACCCCATTGGTGCATGATCAGGGCTGAGGAGGGACATGGGAGGTTGGCCAGCTGGGGAGGGACCACAGGAGGACTCCAGGGTGTGTCCGGCCCATCTCTCTCAGTCCCAATCGGCCAGACCCCAGCAGCAAGCTAACCTAAAAGCCAGAGCATCTGCCCCCCTGGTGGTAGTGTACATCATAGCAAGTGATTGAGTGGCCTTTACATATCATTAGCATATTATGCTTTGATTGGTTGAACAGATAATTAGATGACCAGACACATAGCATATTAGGCTTTTATTATATATGATGAGATAACCTGAAGAGGAAATATTTATAAATCAAAGAAGAAAGTCTAAGAATAAAAAATTGGCAAATGTGAAATTTTATTTATAGAAAGAAGAGATTACAAGAGAAATTGAGAAGAAAAGGCTAAGGTCATAGGAGGAATCCAGGAATATATGGCTTCATGAGAGCTAAGAAAAAAATAAATATTAAGCAAGTGACTTAGTTAATGATGTTAATTGTTGCTGAAAACTCAAGTTAAATTGAACAAGAAAAATGTCCATTGAATTTTGGGGCAAAGACTTACACATAATTGATATATATATTTGTGTGTTGCTACTTAAAGTAATAAGGTTGATAATGTTAAATGGCTGATGTCTGGGGGAGAAAGGTGGGGATTTTCAGAAGTTAAATTTTTCTTGTCAAATATTTGTTTTACTTCAGTCCCTGTGTCTTGATGCAGTTTACTGTAGAAGCATAATTCATGAATGCTAAACACAATTTAGAGTTCCAAAATTTTATATCTATTATATTACTTATCTTAATATTGAAATATAGCTGTTTTTAATAGGCCCACAAGAATGCATAATGAGTTTTTTAAAAACATAAGCAAACACATTTTTTTCGCAATAACTTTTTGCAGTCTTCTAATTTCCAAGTGGTTATTAATGATTTGGGGTTTGTTACTATCAGTGGCAGATTCTCTAATTCTCTACCAGTATCCTGTTACGGATAACAGCTATAAAGGAACATTGCTCACTGAGCAGTTCAGTTATGGGCAACACTCCCACCAGCTCCCTGGAGTCCTCTGTAAAGGGCAGTCAAAGCCAGCCCCAGTGACCAGAGGAGAGAGGGATGTAAGAAGCAAGAGACATGCTTTCATTTGGGAGAAATACAAAATGGGGCGAGTATTTATTTGCACTGAGTAAGTAGAAACAATAAACTAGCAAGTCATTAATAAAATATTCTAAACAGCAGTTGAACATAGCTAAAAGACATGGGCCCAAAGCTATGAAAATGGACTGAGGTGGCTGGTGAGATAACAGTTATAGAGAACAGTATGGTTGTGTTAATGTCTAAGTATTTGCACTCAGAAATATTTATTTTTCCCTATAACAACTGCTATATATGATGTTAAAATTAACCAAATTATTTGTTTTTCTCTAAATAAATGGATGTGCAGACTAAATATTAAATTCCTACTTGACTCAATGATTTTTAATTGATGTGAGTATAAACATCAGGCCTGGACTATCCTAATGAGGTATCATTAACTACCAATAGACCATCATCACAGGTGGAGACATAGCCCAAAGAAAATGTCACCTATCTTGTCAGGGCAAAACAAACATCAATGGATACACCTTCTTCTTTTTTTTTTTTAATATATTTTATTGATTTTTTACAGAGAGGAAGGGAGAGAGATAGAGAGTTAGAAACATCGATCAGCTGCCTCGCATGCCCCCTACTGGGGATGTGCCCGCAACCCAGGTACATGCCCTTGGCCAGAATCGAACCTGGGACCTTACAGTCTGCAGGCTGACGCTCTATCCACCGAGCCAAACCGGTTTTGGCAATACACCTTATTCTTATTGATCCATTCTTATAAGGGGCACAAACAATATGAAAAAGAAATCCAGAAATAAATCTCCAAATTGCATTTCATTTTACCTTTCTCTACTCATTTCAAATCTTTCATCAGAAATATGAAACAAGTAATAAAACTGGAGGAAGATACATTAAACCCAAATAATTTCCTTCTTCTGTGGAGGGAGAATTGGGAAGGAGTGCAAATAAAAGTGAAATAAAGGCTACATGGAACACTCACATATGTGCAAGACAATCCTCTTTAATGGAGAGCGGTCAAAATTTCCAATGTAGTTAAGTATATTTTTCTTGGCATGAAATTATGGACTACTTCATTTGGAAGTGACCCTGGCGATCATATACTCTAGCTTCTTCATTGTACACATAGGGGAGTTCCTTCAGCACTAGGAACACTGAGTTCTCAGGAAGCAAGTGATTGCTGATTCAGTAAAGGAATCTAACTCCTGCTCCTGCCCCATAGAGAAACTAATTTTCCTTTGCATGCTGCCACTTGCCAGTTTTTCAGATGGCAATCACTTTGTGTTATCCCATTTTTTACGCAATAACTATCAGTTGTGCCCCTTGCATTGGGAACTACTTGTGTGACATATACTGGTTATGCATAGATGAAAGGTGCAATGCTCTTGCCTTTAAGAAGCTGAGGGTGGAGGGAGGATTAGCATAGTGTGTTCTACAAATGAGCAATCCTGATGGCCAGAACATAGGCGTTATGAAGAGAGTTAGGAAGACATAGAGCGGGTATGCTGTGGTAGGAGTTGAGTTGGAAAAGATTTGTGATCCTGAAGCCTTATGTGCCAGTCAAAGGAGTTTGGACCTTATCCAGGGAGCCAATGAAGGTCTGTAGCCAGGGAGTTGTCTTAGGCAATGCTGGCATTATGGTGAAGAGACTAGATGCATTTGTACCTCTCATCAACAGGAGTTGATGAAAAGAGGAAGTAAGTTGTCCACCAAACTATTGAGGGAGGTATGGGCCTAAAACGATTACTGAAAGACCTGGGAATTCCCAGTATCTCCCAATGGGAAGAATCTCTGGAAGATTCTTTTTAAAAGTTTTTTTAATTTTTTTTTATTGAATGTATTGGAGTGATAGCCTGTCTAATAAAGAGGGCATATGCTAATTGACTGCCATGCCCTCAAAGATGGTGCCTCCCACAGACAATAAAAAGGGAATATGCTAATTGACTGCCCTGCCCTCAAAGATAGCGGTGCCCACAGTCACAAGATGGTGGAGCCCAGTACCCTCAGCCCTGCAGGGGCAGCAAGTGTGTGGCAAGGCCAGAGTCCCCCAGTCCCCTCAGTCCCCCCAGCTGCCCAGGGCTGGCCCAAGGCACAGGCAAGCCTTGGATGGCGGCTGCCCAGCCGCCCAGGGCCACCTGAGGCTCAGGTAACCAGGGCTGGCCAAGGCTGGCACTGCCGGCAGTGACAGCGGCACAAGTGTGATGGGGCGTGGCCTTGCCCCTGATCGGTGGGTCACTTCCCACCCCTGAGGGCTCCTGAACTGTGAGAGGGGGAAGGCCGGGCTGAGGGACCCCTCCCCCCGCTTCCAGTGCATGAATTTTCATGCACCAGGCCTCTCGTTGGTTAATAAAATTATATAGGTTTCAGGTTTAAAGTTCTATAATACATCACCTATATATTGTATTGTATGTTTACCACCCCAAGCCCGGTCTCCTTTCATCACCATTAATCCCCCTTTACCTTCCTGAAGATTCTTTAAAGTTGACAACTGCTAATACCTGAGCTTTAACTTAGTGAAGAAACTACCGTGCAAGGGAACTAGTCACAACTGGGAAATTCCGAATGATAAGAGAGTTCCCTAAGCCTGTACATTGTCTCACCCAACTGCATGAAAACATCTGCAGGTGGCAAACCAAAGATTGAGTAATATATATAATTGCATAAAAACTGGAAATGAAGTGTACCTAATATGAAGATGAAAAGAAGATTTAAATAAGTATAAAGTAAAACATGCAAAATGATAAATACATGAAAGGCAAAGTTACCATTTTACCGATAAAAAATACAACTAAGAAGAATTAGTTGGTACCATTTCAAAAACTCTTAATGTATAGCATCCTAATGCTTTGGTCAATAATTCTATGTTCTTTTAGCATTCCAACCTAGTTTGGTTTTTATACTGTACCTAGTTTTTCCTATACAAAGTTAACTTTATTGTTTTCCCTAGACACGTTTGTAAATAGTATGAAAGTCTCAAAGGTTTTAATAATCTCAGTGAAATAGGAGTTACTAATATTTCTAATACTAGTACTTGAATTCTAATTATCTTCCCAAATTGGGCTTTTGAATTTGTTTTTTCATTGAATCTCAATTGAATTCACCATTATAGGTGATGATGTGGAAAATGTATCTTTATGAGACTATGTGCTAGGATTTAGTATCTATTCAAAAAAAGATGAAATGATTTTAGGAAGCAGTTAGATAATTAAGCTGGTTTTGGTAACGTATTCTCACACCTAATGGAGATCATTAAAAATAAACTGAGAGAATCAAATTTCTCATTACCATTTCTTTTCTAAAATTCATAGAATGGTCATTCTACTATATGCTCAAGAGGTTTTAAATGATAATGTAAAGCCTCTTATTGCAAATTCTAGGATTACTGAAAAATAAAACCACACAGGTTTCTCATTATTGTTCCTTTCCTCAAATTCAAAGAATGTTCATGTTATTATATGCCAAATAGCTTCTAAATTATTATAGGGAATATTTTACTACTAATTTTGAGGATTACTTGAATCACATCTACCATTAAAATGTATAGGAAAACTCAAGCTAGCTCTTACAATATACCATTTTTAGATCATATGAAACATACAGAATGTTTCATTTTCTTATGACAAGTCCACCATATCTTCTACTTTAAAAATTCTGCTAATTACAAAAAGAGAAGAATAGGAGGGTATATGTTCTTACAAACACACAGTAACTATAGTGAATAAAATTACAATGTATATTATTCTTTGGATAGAGATGTTCAGTGGACTATTTGCAAAATATCCACATTTCCCAATTAAAAGACATAGTAAGCACATGAAAGAAACAATTAGTGTAATGTTCTATAACGGAATGAAAAAACAAATGTTTTTACACAATTTCAAAAATATGATATATGGGGGGAGGGGAATCAAATGTCAAAAATATAATCTACATGGGAGAAGACCCACGCATCCACAAGGAGAAGCAGTGTGGGCTGGACCACCTCTTTCGAGGCCAAACATTCCTAACACATGCCACGGAAATGCCACTGTGCTTCTTTCTTTTTCATCAAGGACAGAGTCTGCCACCCACCATCCTAATGAATTCATAACAGGTAGAGCATGTGTGGTCCAGATGCCAGTGGATTAGACAAACCCATGTCATACTTGGTCTGAGATCTGGGGAAGTCTGACTGAACTGCAGACTCTTCCTTCTTTTAGGTGTTTGATGGTATAGCTGGGCCTGGTCTGAGATCTGTCTCAGGATTAGCTTGATCTAATCCCACACCATGTCTAGGTCCCCTGATGACAATAGCTAAAGCTCTAAGCCTATCTATCTTAAGTTGTATATATTAAACCTAATCTCTTAATAATGTTTCTTCTTACACTGAGGTCTGCTGTCACCAAACTAGACTAGTTCTACCTCAGGACTCTCACCTTGAGTTTAAAATGGCTCTTTCCTACCAATGACAGCATGAGTCAAGTTGAGACTGTCCCCATTCTTCCTTTCACTAGACCACCAGGCCTCAGTTGAGAGGGGAAACCTGAAGATGCAATCATAACCCTTACTGACCTCTCATTTCTGACACTGAGAGCAAAAATGAAACAGAGCATTTTCTAGTTTTATCTAAAAGTTTTTATTCACTCAAAGCTATAGAAGAAATCAACACTTGTATTTTATAGCATTCTGAAAAACTGTCCAAGAGTTATAAATTACATTTAATTTTGACTCTACATAAAAGTATTTTTCCTCCCTAAAGGCAAAACCAACACAAAAACGTGTTTTGGGGACTACTTTACTTCTATGTTGACTATATATCAACAATGCTATATATCAATTTTATTAATCTTTTTGTAATAAGCAGAATTTTTAAAGTATAAGATATGGTAGACTTGTCACAAGAAAATGAAACATTCTGTATTTCAGGCTATTACTTTTGTTCTTGCTTTGCAATTACAAAATAGACATTTTGTCAAATGTCCACAGACTCTCTGGTTTGACAAATGGTATTTTACTGCCTGTCCTTCTCTAAGACATTTTTACCATTTTCATTGTTCTAAAATATGGCATTCATAAGGGAGAACTCTAATAGAAAAATGTGTCACACAAAATAAATAACAAAACTTCCAGTTCTAAACTAGCTTAAACATATAAGGCTTCATGACAACCTGTCACCTTCACTATCATTCATGGTTTTGTTACACATTCTTTTGGCATGTTTTGTGGTGAATTTGAAGATCACATTGTTCATTTGACTACCTCTTTCGTTGTCTCTTCCCCCTTCTACTCTTTCCCTCTGCCCCCCCCACACCAAAAATGGCAATTAAGCAAGGTTATAATTCTAATTATATCATAGCTATAAAAAGAAGTGACATTTATTTCAGTCTGAGAACTTGATGGAATAAGCACATAAACGATAAAAGTTCCACATCTAGCAAACTCCCTCTCTACTGAAAGTGGGTCAGGTAACAAGAAGATAAATAAAATGCAGAAATTAAAATAATGGCATAAGATTAACCAAAATCCAATAATTACATTCTAAATTTCATGGGGGTAGGGGATTTGTAGCATCTACTCTCACTGGAAAATGTCCCAAACAAGGGCTCTCTGAGGAGACCACAAACTCCTCACCAAGTCACCATTGCTGAATAATAGAAGCAACCTGGGCTTCTTTGTACACTTACAATACCCTTTTGTATGCTTACCAGAAAATGTTAACCTCTGGATTTCCTAACATTGTTAATTTAAAGCAAGAATTTTCACTATCAGATAACAGTGAAAATGAAACTAAGAAAAAAATACTAGTATACTGAGCTTGGAAATTTCCACATGAAAATAATTTCTATCTAGTTTAACACCACAGGCTCCCTTTTGGGTAATATTCTTGGTTTGTCTGACTTCTTAACCTCTAAGCATCAGATGGCCTGACTTTTTGTTTTGTTTTGTATTATCCAGACCTGGATAAAGAGGAAATTAATTTTTTAAGACTTCTCTTTAATCCTCCTGTCTTTCTTTATCTGCTCTGTAACAGCTTTAAAAAGAACCCATCACAATAGCTATTTTACAATGGGTAACCTGTCTCTCAGTGACATTATCTGGAATGGTTGACTTAAGCAAAGTAATTTATCTGCCTCACAGAGGTTCTGTTTCCTCTCTTTCTATTGATCAGTAATTCATTCTTATTCAACCAACATACAGTGTTTCTACAAAAGTGTGCATTCTTTTATCTGCATTGGCTTTTTAGGTCATTATCACCTTCATGGAGAGATCAACTTACCTGACGCACACCACCTCCTGGACCTGCCACTTCCAATAGGCCTCCCACAGCCTTTTCTGTTGTATAGTATTTCATCTCAGTTTTGGCCTTAATAATTCCATCACAGTAGACATGAACATTGATGGATCCAGCAGAAAAATCTTATAAAACACAAAAATAGAGTTAGGAGCTGAGTATATAATGTATCTCTCACATTATTATACCTCTTAGAGAATATGATGGAAGGCTTTAAGAATTCATAATGATTTTACTAACTTCTAGCACTGATATTTTCTTTTTTATCTTTAGAAGTTAGAAATCACAGAATAGAATGTGCGAGTTTAGACTAGTTAAAAAAATTTACAAGATAACACATGGTAAAAGTATAATAAAAGTAAA